>CM067843.1:615184633-625184633 GCA_034509565.1 Triticum monococcum
CATTTCACTCTTCTCTCTTAGCTTCCTCTCTTGAAGAAAACCCCCACTCGCTTCGCTTCTCCCTCATCTCGTTCCTCCTTTCACTCTTCTCTCTCAGCTTCCTCTCTTGGATGGATGTCGGAGCACCGGCCGACGTGATGTCTATGGCTCTAGCCAAAACCGTCGAGGCTCATGGTACGAAGAAGCGCAAACACCCCACCGAGACTACCATAGACAAGCTCAAAGCCATCGCCCTATCGAAGCCCCCCTCTCCAGGATCCCTCATTAAGCAAGTCCATGTAATGTCTCTTGTTGACGATCTTTTTCTCGATCTTGATCGTGTTTTTTCATCTAACACGCAGTACTAGTACTGGTAGTACAACTTTCTGGGTGATCTTGCATGTGATTTTAGTGTGCCAAATGACGGTTCTAAATTCCTCTTTTGACCAAAACATGCGAGAGGTTGACACCGATTTCTTATAGATTACTTTCAACTACTCCCTCTATCCCAAATTTCTTGTCTTAGATTTGTCTAGATACGGATGTATCTAATTCTAAAATGTGACTTGATACATCCGTATCTAGACAAATCTAAGACAAGAATTTTGGGACGGAGGGAGTACTTTATGAACATCAATGCTACCTTTTAAGAGGGTATATTTGCCTCAGTAACTTGTGTTATGGATATTGCATGTAATCCCTCTGCTCTCATGCCTTTGAAGACATGTTCTAGTGTCTTTGTTCACTCATTTATGTGCGTATATGTAGTCATATATGGAGTATAATATCGAAAATCATCTTATATTTCTGAACAGAGGTAGTAATAAAACATGGTTTCTGTTTGAATTAGAACCAGGTCCGCGGTGGAGATGAAGTTCTCAATGTCATGTCGTGTGAACTGGAAGACCCGATGATGAGTTCTACTGCTGAACTATCCAGTTGTTGTGTCCTTGTCGCCACGTGTCCTGAACTAGTGTTTTCTTGTAGCATTGTTGTCAGGCGTGTTCTCGAGGCTGTACTTGACCACCAGAATTTCCTGGTTGTGCCTTCGATTAAGAAGGGTGTGGTTCTTGTAAAGCTTCCCAACAAATCTGATGCGGCATTCCTTCATCATCATGTTTATGAGTGGAAAGACCACTCTGTTAGGTTCTCCAAGGTTGACAAGATGGTGATGGTGCATGTAGACATCTCACACAAAGTCCATGGCCTAGTCAGTTATGTGGGGTTCATCCCGTAGGTCGGTGGCAAGAAATAGTCTGCAGAGTTTAGTTAGTGCAACTTTGCTTGTCTGTAGTAAGTACTATTGTTCAGTACTTGATTTGTGTTTGTGAACCCTGTATTGTTTATTAGTACTTCCGCTTTTGGTGCGTGGTCAATCCTGAGAATGGTCTATGTTAATGTATGTCCACTCAATTCAATCTGTATATTTTGAAGTATCCAGATCATATTTTTTGTGAGTACGGTTTATCAATTATGACGTATACATGGTGGACGCACCAAAAGATGACGACCAGGAGCGGAAGGACGCACCGAAGGCATGTCCCCTCGAAAAACAGTCAAAGCGGCGACGCAAGCGCCGCCCCAAATCCCGCCTCGACAGAAATAGCGATCACACAGACCCAGTGCTGGAGCAGGGTGAACCGCTGCCGGACAACGGCAATCTGGATAATAAAACCGAACAAACAAATTCTATCGATGATAATGATCCGGATGACATAACGCCGGACAGGTACCCGGAGCAGCAGACTGCCCATAAAAGGCTTGTTGCCACCACAAGGAGTCTGAAAAATCAGAAGCAAAGGCTCAAGGCCACGCAAGACACACTCCAATTCAGATGGAGTAAAATACTCAACACATCAGCAAAGTACGGCGACAATCGCCCCTACAAGATCTACCCAAAGCGGAAGCTGCTACCCGAATTCGATGAGGAGGCCTCAGACCCCCCCATAACCAAATATCAAAGCAGCCACTTGGTCGGATAGACGACCCCCCTACCAACACAGAGCGGCATACAACGCCGCTCACCATACAACACGCAACCAATGCGAGGGCTCGCACCCAAAGGACGGTGCAACAAGATCCATCTATGGACCACGCAAGCTCGCCCCAGCATACAATGCAACACAACAAACATCCGAACAACGCGGTACACCTAGCTACAGGGGTGCCGCACACCCCCTATGTTTCACCGATAAGGTGCTGGACCATGAATTTCCAGAGGGATTCAAGCCCATAAACATAGAGGCATATGACGGAACAACAGACCTTGCGGTCTGGATTGAGGACTACATCCTTCATATCCATATGGCTCAAGAAGATGATCTCCACGCCATCAAGTACCTACCCCTCAAGCTTAAAGGGCCAGCTCGTCACTGGCTGAAAGGCCTCCCCGAAAGCTCCATTGGAAGTTGGGAAGATCTCGAAGACGCCTTTCGGGCAAATTTTCAAGGGACTTATGTCTGACCTCCGGATGCGGACGATCTGAGTCGTATAACTCAACAGCCCGGAGAGTCAGCCCGAAAGCTTTGGAACGGGTTTCTTACTAAAAAGAACCAGATTGTCGACTGTCCGGGCGCCGAAGCCTTAGCAGCTTTCAAGCATAGCGTCCGTGACGAATGGCTCGCCAGACACCTCGGCCAAAATAAGCCGAGAATGATGGCCGCATTAACAAACCTCATGACCCGCTTTTGCGCGGGGGAGGACAGCTGGCTAGCCAGATGCAGCACCAGCGACCCCAGTACATCTGAAGTTAGAGATGGAAACGGGAAATCATGGCGCAACAGCAATAACAAACGCCGGAATAAAAAAGACAGCATGAAGGGCACGGCATTAAATGCCGGATTCAAAAGCTCTTGGCCAGGACAAAAGTCGCCCCCTAAAGGCACCAGGGACGAATTTCCGGCCTCAATAAAATTCTGGACCAAGTATGTTAGATTCATAGTACGCCTGGTAAACCTGCTAATCATACCCACAGAGAATGTTGGGTCTTCAAGCAGTCCGGCAAGCTCAACGCCATACACAAGGGGGAGGATACACCAAGTGAAGACGAGGACGAGCCCCCCAAGTAAGACACGGGGGAACAAAAGCAATTTCCACCAGAAGTCAAAACAGTAAACTTGTTACACGTAATCAAGGGAAAAAACAACGCGGCACTCCCAGGAAAGTATACCCAAGTGCCTATCACTACGAAGTCCTGCCACTGGTCATCCCAACCGATCACTTTTGACCATCGCGATTACTCAGCAAGTATCTGACATGCAGGATGGGCTGCCCTCGTATTAGACCCAGTAATTGGCGGATATCACTTCACAAGGGTCTTGATGGACGGCGGCAGTAGCCTAAACCTAATATATCAGGATACAATCCGCGGGATGGGGCTAGACCCAACACAAATTCTCCATAGCAATACTACCTTTAAAGGAGTAACGCCAGGCCCAGAGGCTCGTTGTACGGGCTCCCTTCTACTACAAGTTACGTTCGGCTCCCCCGATAACTTCCATCGCGAGCATTTAACTTTCCACATCGCTCCGTTTCAAAGTGGCTATCAAGCACTTCTCGGACACGAAGCTTTTGCTTGCTTTAATGCAATACCATACTACGCCTCCCTCGCACTCAAGATGCCCGGTCCACGTGGCATCATTACAGTGCTTGGAAATATCAAGCGATCTCTGCGCGCCGAAGAGAGTGAGGCTGCCTTGGTCGCCGCACACTAAAGGTGCCCGAACAAACAAAAGCATCCAATAGGTCGTCAAGACCTCAGATACAACTAATCAAGTCCGGCGCCACTATTTATACAGAAATAAGTGGTCACACCCCTATTTGTCAATACAAGGGGCTCAACGCATGCAGACAAGTGGCAATTTCTTGTCATCTTGAATTATACATGGTTTCTTTAAAAACTATCCTTTTGCATGACAACTTTGTCACTTAACTTCCTCTCTTTTACAGACAATCATCGTGCTACACCCATTCAGGATATGGCACAACGGAGACACAGGCGCAGACGTGCAGCTGGGACCCGCTCCAAGGATTCTTTTTAGATTAAGACCCTACATTAACCTTTTTTACTGTCTCTTCTTGATACATATCCACCGTTGAGAAGGATGCCGACGTCTTGGCATGTGGCCACGCTAGAACAATGCACGTACCTGGACACATGGGGCTTCTTACAAAGGCCACTATTTAGGCCCGGTTTATACCACAAAGACCGAATACCTTAGGGAGTGTTTGGCGTCGCGAGTTTGGCCCTATATGCATCAGCTCCGAATCATTGTCTTTGGTCAAATGTTGGGTTTGCCCGGCTCCTGTGTTTTGGTGCCTTATGTTCCGCCTTGCCGGCTAAGGTAGCACCAGGAGAACTACTGCGATTGTGCCCTGGTTCATCCGGACGAGCACCTCAGTAGAGAAAGCCGAAAACTGACTGTCATGATATAGCGTGAGACTGGTCAACCACTCGATGACCTGTGGGAATGTTAGAATTCCTCCGCCTTAATGAAGGGCTGTTTCCCGGCCAGGCATGTACGCACCCCGAGATCGGGAGAGTGCGGAGCCACCAGGGGCTATCTAGTAGCCCCACTGTCAAACTCCTATGGCTAAGTGAAAGTGCTAAAGCATTATAGTCTGGTTGCCTCGCTCGCTCTGCTATCACCTCCTTAATAGGACCAAGACGTTGGGTTAAGTGCGAATGCGTGTTTTTGCGAGCACCTCCGCACTATATGCGTGAGGGTTGAAGCCGACGGCTGCAATCTTTCAGGTTATACACATGTATACATAAACGGCCGCCCAGGAGGCATCATATTACTTTCTGGCAAAAGTATAAAAATAGCCTTATAAAAATTTATAAAAGCATTTCTCTTACAATGATATTACATATCACTCAAACATAATATTTTTTGAGCACTGGGTCTTTATCAAACGGGCACCCTCAAGAACTTCTTCAAAGTAGTGCTCGGCAACCTTTCGACCTATAGCCGAATCCCGCGCTGCGACATTGGTAGCATCCATCTCCGCCCAATATGCCTTAACACGGGCAAAGGCCATCCGTGCACGCTCTATGCACGCCGCCTCCTCATCGCATTAATGCGCGGCACCACATCAAGGACCTGTTGCACCAAGCTGAAATAGCTATTCGGTTTTGACCTTCCCGGCCATAGCTGATCCGCAACAGACCTCATAGGGAGTCCGGACAACCTATTTAGTTCGGCCCATTCGGCTAATTGGTCAGTCAATGAAACTGGACGATCAGGAGAATGGAATTGTCTCCAAAACAGCTGGTCTACTCCATGGTCTGTCTGACCCTGGAAGTACTTGGCCGCATCGGCAGCGCTCGCCGCCAAATCCATATACACATCCTCCAAACTCCACAGCCGATCCAGAGGGGCATACCGTGGATCTCCGAATTTCCTCCGCAACATAAAGGATTTCCCAGCTACAATATCCCCAGCTTCCCGCAGCTCCTTCTTCTTTGCCCTCATAGCAGAGCGGAGATCCTTTTTCGTTGCAGCAGCCTTCTCAAGGTCCGATGCCTTCGCTTGGTTTTCCTTTTCAAGAACCCGGCAACGGTCGGCGGCGGCTTTTAATTCTATAGCCATCTTGGCCATCTTGTCTCGGGTCTCGCCATGCGCGGCCTTCTCGGCTTACAACTCTTCGGCCGCCTTCACAGCAGCCGCATTACCCAACCTCGCTTGTTCCTTGGCTCGGGCAAGTTCTGCCCACAAGGCTTCAACAGTGGCAGCTCCATCTGCAGTCACAACATATTAAAGATACTGGCATCATGCTGCTCTTCCTATGTGGCATTTACAAATCTTCCAGTGAATGTCCTCATGACACCTCACATGAAGAAGACAAACCTCAGACCAAAGGCTTCATATGGTCCAAAGGCTTCATACAGGCAGAGGACTCACCTGAGTCGCACTAACGCAAATATTTTGCAGGGAAACCATGCTCAGGCATATGAGAGCGGTTCTTCAAACCGTCATGTTCATATGACCAAGAACTATTCTGCCTATTCTTATGAGTACTATTGCCCGCCTGCTAGACTATTTGCTAGGGCTCCAAAGCCAAAATTCTCAGATGCTGCACTTAAACTTATTGCTTCTAAGCCACCCTTGAAGATGTGGGTGGTTAAGCAAGCTTAACTCTCTTTTGCAGGGAAAGGTCTCCAGCAGAAAAACAAAATCTTCTGACGCTATTGCTGGGGACCTTAAAAATCTTGTGGGGCGCAAGATCAAATGCCCGAATGGCATCACTATGTATTTCGTACCTGAATTGCATGCTACTCTCCCTATTAGTCCTAACCTGGATCTACGTTTTCATAACCCACTAGTTAGTCAAATGTTTTTGCTTCACAATACTCTTCGTGAAGCCTATCCCCCTAACTGCACTGTAGGGTACAACACCAGCGTCTTCAGAGTCTTCAGAATGGATTATTGACAGTGGGTGTACAAATCACATGACTGGCAAAAGAAGTCTTTTTATGGACTCAACCTTACATCCATCCGACAAGAGCGACATCACATTTGCTGACACTGGTAAAAGTAAGGTATTGGGTCTAGGTAGAGTTGCAATCTCAAAGGATCAACACATGGATAAAGTCATGTTTGTTGAATCCCTTGGCTTCAACTTAATGTCTGTCTCAATGCTTTGCGATTTGAACATGATTGTAATTTTTGGAAAATATTGTTGCCTGGTACTAATTGAATCTGACAAGTCTCTAGTGTTTGAAGGGTATCGGAAAGATGATTTGTACGTGGTAGATTTCTCAGCAGGGCCACAGCTTGCAGTATGTCTTCTGGCAGAGGCTTTAGAATGCTGGCTTTGGCATCGGAGGCTTGGGCATGCTGGCATGAGGAACCTCCACACCCTTGCAAAGAAGAAGCATGTCATAGGCATCAAGGGCGTCAAGTTCAAGAAAGATCACTTATGCGGTGCCTGCGAAGCAGGGAAGATGACAAGGGCAAAACATCCTTCGAAGACAATCATGACCACTACTCGACCCTTCGAACTGCTTCACATGGATCTCTTTGGTCCCACTCACTACTCAACTTTTTCCACTACTGCTTGCCTCTATGGCTTTGTCATTGTTGATGATTACTCTAGATACACTTGGGTGCACATAATCCTTTACAAGACTGAAGTGCAGGATGTCTTCAGACGCTTCGCAAATCGGGCTATGAACAATTATGGCGCCAATATAAAGCACATCAGAAGTGACAATGGCACTGAATTCAAGAACACTGGCCTTGATACATATCTGGATACCTTGGGCATCACACATGAATTCTCAGCTCCGTACACGCCACAGCATAATGGCGTCGTCAAATGCAAGAACAGAACACTCATTGAGATGGCCAGAACAATGCTAGATGAGTACAAGACTCCAAGAAAATTCTGGCCTGAAGCCATTGACACTGCATGCCATACAATCAACCGTGTTTATCTTCACAAGCTTCTGAACAAGACATCTTATGAACTTCTAACTGGCAAGAAGCCAAATGTCAGTTACTTCAGAGTATTTGGCTCAAGATGCTGGATCAAGGACCCACACCACACCTCAAAATTTGCACCAAAAGCACATGAGGGCTTTATGCTTGGATATGGAAAGGATTCGCACTCCTATAGAGTCTTCAATCTCTTTCACTACAAAGTGGTTGAAACAGTGGATGTGCAGTTCGATGAGACCAATGGTTCACAAAGAGAGCAACTGCCAAATGTGCTAGATGAAGTTCCAGCCAGTGAATCAATCAAGCTAATGGGAACTAGAGAAATTATACCTTCTGAAGCTCATCCTGAAGAAGAACTTATCATCTCAGCACCTGATCCACATGAAGACAATGCTCAACCTGAAGACATTCCTCCCCACGACAACATAGATCATCAAGAGCAAAGTCTTCGACCCATACATCCTCGTGTTGCCAATGAAGTGCAGATTGACAGAATAATTGACAGCATCAATGCACCTGGTCCACTGACTCGTTCAAGGGCAACTCAACTGGCAAATTTCTGCGGACACTTCGCATTCGTTTCAATCACAGAACCCAAGAAAGTTGAAGAAGCTTTTATGGAACCTGAGTGGATTCAAGCAATGCAAGAAGAGCTTCATCAGTTTGAGCTGAACAATGTATGGGAATTGGTTAAGCGTCCTGATCCACGGAAGCATAACATAATAGGCACCAAATGGATATACCGCAACAAGCAAGATGAGCATGGTCAAGTTGTCAGAAACAAAGCTCGTCTCATTGCTCAAGGATATACTCAAGTGGAAGGCATTGACTTCGATGAAACATTTGCTCCTGTGGCCAGACTTGAAGCCATCCGTATACTGCTGGCCTATGCAAATCATCATAACATACTTTTATATCAAATGGATGTGAAGAGTGCCTTTCTCAATGGCAAGATTGAAGAAGAAGTGTATGTTGCACAACCACCTGGGTTTGAAGATCCAAAGCATCCTGACATGGTTTACAAGCTCAATAAGGCACTATATGGCCTCAAACAAGCCCCTCGGGCCTGGTATGACACACTCAAATACTTCCTGAAGAGCAAAGGCTTCATACCTGGCTCCCTAGATCCCACTCTCTTCACGAAGACATAAGATGGTGAACTATTTGTGTGCCAAATATATGTGGATGACATTATCTTCGGCTGCACCAATCAGAAGTACAGTGAGGAGTTTGGATATATGATGCAAGAGCAATATCAGATGTCTATGATGGGGGAGCTGAAATTCTTCCTCGGTCTTCAACTACGGCAACAACGCAATGGCATCTTCATATCTCAAGAGAAGTGTCTCAAAGATTGCCTGAAGAAGTTCGGTATGCAAGACTGCAAAGGCTTCACAACACCAATGCTAGCCAAACATCATCTGGGTCCTGACGACAATGGTAAAGAGTTCGATCAAAAGGTATACCGCTCCATGATTGGTTCTTTGCTTTATTTATGTGCATCTAGGCCAGATATTATGCTTAGTGTTTGCATGTGTGCTCGATTTCAAGCGGCACCAAAAGAGTCGCATCACTTAGCAGTGAAGCGAATTCTTCGATATTTGGCTCACACCCCAACTCTAGGATTGTGGTATCCAAAGGGCTCAGAGTTTGATCTGGTTGGATTCTCGGATGCTGATTATGCTGGTGATAAGGTTGATCGGAAGTCTACATCAGGCACATGTCACTTTCTGGGACGATCACTCGTCTGTTGGTCTTCAAAGAAGCAGAACTGTGTATCCCTCTCCACTGCTGAATCTGAATACATTGATGCTGGATCTTGCTGCGCTCAGCTTCTCTGGATGAAGCAAACTCTCAAGGACTATGGCATTCATCTGAAGCAAGTGCCTCTTTACTGCGACAACGAAAGCGCCATCAAGATCGCCAACAACCCAGTTCAGCACTCGAAGACAAAGCACATTGAAATTCGTCATCACTTTCTCAGAGATCATGTTGCAAAGGAAGATATTGATATCATACACGTCAACACTGAAGAGCAATTGGCAGATATGTTCACCAAGCCCTTGGATGAGAAGAAATTTTGCAAGTTACAGTGTGAGCTAAATATCTTGGAATCCTCAAATGTCCAGTGATCAGGCACACATCCTAACACTTATGCATATTGATGACTTAGATGTGCAACACACGAAGTAACGTATATCTTCAATCAATGAAGACATACATTCTAAGTGTGAATACATTAATGTGGAAATTGACTTCGGAGCGCCACGATAATTGTGCGCCGTGTCTGAATCTAATACTTCCTATACGGTGGGTAACGCCACCACCAAACGTTCTATTTTTGAAGTGCTTCACTCATGGCGTTACCTAGCAATGTCTTCACATTTGGTTTGGCTTCAATCTCTACATGTCTTCATGATTATCTTCATTATGTGGATTATATAGATATATATATATATATACTAGTGTTCTGTCCTCTACAACATTCACTTATAGCTATATCTTCCTGTTTTGAATCTTTTGAACTAAGTGAATGTGATCGGACCCTAATCTCTCCATTCTTTCTATCTCAAATTCTATCTCTCCAAGTCATATGCATCCTATTGAAACTATCGAATGTCTTCTCTGCGTCCTTGTCAGCAGAAGACACAGAGACAAACTTTAAAACCGTTTTCAATGCTCATTCATCCACAAGAAATCCGGAGAAGTAGGAACGACCACCCGACAATCCAGGCGTGCGTGGGATGTGGAACTGCCCCCGAGACTCCGCATGATGGCCACGTGTTGTTCAGATGCGAATCGCCAGGGGCACCTGTGTAATAGCGCAGTGCAGCCCCTGTGACTATAAATACACACTCACCACAGTCATTATCTCCTTCTCCTTCCTCCTCCCTCGCACGAACCCTAGCGCCACCGCTAGCTCTCGACGACGCCGACGACGAAGCGCTTCACTGCCGCAACCTCTCCGACGCCGTTTTCACGCCGACCGCGGACATCACTCTCTCCGCTGTCGCCGTAGGTGTCTTCCGTCGCCAAGTTAGGGCACGGAGGATCGAACTGCTCGGCCTCATCTCCCACTCCATCTAGCAGTTCCAAGTGTGGTAAATAAAACCTCTTTTTACAGCCTCTTTTGATCCTATAGTTCGGTCACTTTCTGCCATAAGAAGTTTCTATTCACACAAGTTAGAACTGTCTCAGTCTGCATCTCAAAACTTGCCTAGTATATTCACTTGTGCTTCATGAAGTAGTTAGATTCCTCACTTGTACTAATCTATGGGTTCGTACAAATCTGGAACCAACTTCTTTTCTATAAGTGAATGTCTTTGCACGATGGGGTCAATATCTTCTAAACTGATTTATCTTCAAAATCTTCTAAGAATGCATATGACCTCTTCCCCTTCCCTCGCGCCTTAATGCTGTCACAGGTACATGTCCATGGGAGAATCTTTTGGTTCTCATAGTTTGCATTCATTTGCAGAGTACTTACAGCATCACATCAACTCTCCTGAAGCCAGTTCCTGTTGGTCAAGCAAACGAAAGCCTTTGAAGCCTTTGAACATCTTGAAGCCTTCCAAGTTAAGGTTTATGGCTTCAGAAACAGCAGCAAGGAAGGGGGCAGACAGAGACGTGGGGAGACATCCAAAGATCTGCCTGATGAACTGGCAGAGATGTATAAAACAGACCCTGAAGAGAACTATGGTCAGCGCAAGACTCGAATCCAATGGATTCAAAGATATTGGGCAGAACAATGGTTCCACTACCGCTTCGTCACTCAGGAGTATGCGGAGAAGTGCGCCATCAAGAGACCGTGGGGAGACGTACTATACAAAAATCTCGTACCCAGGTCCAGAGACGAAGCCATTGCTCAAGGCTCCTACCCATGCATGGTCCGAGGACCACAGCCAGCTGAAGCACATCCGTCATCTCTCCTCTGGTGTCGCGATGACCATCTGTTCAAGCGCAACTTCCAGTTTGCCCAGAACTCTGCGAAGCAAAACAAGAAGAAGTTGGGGTTAGACTTCAACCCTGGTCCCTCCTCTCCAAGGGCGGATGGCACACGCGACGCCGAACCCAATATCATCGGTCCATATGCCAATCTTGCAGGCCTCATCACCCGCATCCTAGTCCAAGGGACTGCCGTGAATGACCCTCCAGCAGACACTAAGTTTGATGACGCGCCTGTTGCGCCGAAGCCAAAGCAGATGAAGAAGCCAAAAGCTTCAAAGCCGGCCCCTTCACCCAAAATCTCAAGAGCGAAGCCATTGGCAACTGCACCTCCTGAAGCCAGTGTGCAGTCTGAAGACTTATCACGAGTCTCCAAGCCCCAGGAAGCCAAGAAGCCTCAGCCACACACAGGCAAAGAGCTCATAGCTGCTGCCATTCTACGCAGCAAAACTATTGATCTGTCCAGCGACGAAGATCTTGGAGATGACGCTCTTGAGCAGCTCATCAAGAGCAAGGAGGAGGCTGAAATCTTCAACAATCTGCCTCTGTTTGATGTAGCAATCATCCACAACTTCATCGATGAGTGGTTTGCTACACCAAATATCAGCTTCGATGATCTGCAACTGCCCATTGGCCTCAGCGTCGCCTTCCAAGGCGCTATTGCTTCAGAACTTGCAATTGCCCAGCGCATTGTTGAACTGAAGTAGAAAATTGATTTTGAAAAGGCTCAGTTCAAGCAGAATATGGCCAGGCTCAGCGTCCAAGAAGTCAAGGACTTCAAGATCATGTTGCACGAGTTAAAGGAAAACTTTCTGATGAAACATGCAGAAGCTCAGGGTTCGCGGGAGCGAATGAAGACTTTGGCTGATCGTTGTGTGCAGGCCTACAATGAGGCCGAGAAGCGCAAGGCACTTGGGCGTCCCGGCATCGACCCTAGGATGGCCGCGAAGAAAAAGAAGAAGCCTGATGTGGCTGAACCAGAGGCACCAAGGAAAGAAGCTGTTCCGATTGTCTTCCCCACTGCTACGACTGGCTCGAAGCCAAAGAGCCGGTCAACCGCTTCAGAGCTCAAGAAGACACGGACAGCCGAAGCTGAAGCAAGGAGGAGGAAACACTCTGAAGCCTCTCCTTCTGACCCCACCAAGAAGAAGTGCAAGATCAAGAAAACTCGGGCTGCTCCCACAGAGCCCTTGATAGTTGAACCCCTCTCTGTCCTCTATCCTGACGCAGATCGTCAGCTGACATTTCATGAGCCTGCTCCCACAGAGGCTCCTGAAGCTGAAGATATTCCAGCAGCCGACCCCATCGTTGCTGAAGACATTGGTCATCAGGATCATGTACAAGATGATGCAGCCCTTCCTCAGCTTGAGACAAGCGAACTCATCAGCATTTATCGTCCTCTGACGCCAATTGCACAAGACGCATCATGGGCGGATCGCCCACAAGTGGAAGAAGAATCTGAGGTCCAGCCTACTCCAACTCCACAGGCGTCGTCTGCATTTCGCAGGCTTCACAAAGGTCCAAGGCATCAGGACTCTGCTGACGACATTCCGACTGCATCAGCCGAAGAGCATGAAGAAGTACCACAAGCTCCAACTCCCCCGCTCCAACAAGAAACCGTTCTCCAGGAGAACGTGTCGGAGTCTGTCCCTCCAACTACACAAGTGGAGGCTGAAACTGTTGAGGCTGCCACAACCAACACCGAAGCCAATGTGGCGCCCTCCCCACCCAAAGCTTCTGAAGACAGTGAAGCTACTGATCCAGATACGTCTGTTCCTGAGTTTGCTGCAGGTCCTTAATTTGATTACCATGTTGAGCACAGGCCTCAGGTCCAGACGCCAATCCCTCGACTGCCAAGGTTCCCGGGTCCTGCATCAGCTCCTGGCTCCTTCAACATCACTAGCTTCAAGGCCGACAACACGTTCTTCAACAGCTCCACGAACCCCTATTCAAGGGAAAGGATTGTATCTGATAGGTTCTGGAGCTATCCTCAGCGCAGTTACTACTCCTGCATCCTCTACAACCAAGGTCGCATCTTCCCGCACAAGCGCCTTGATGTTGAAGCCATTGCTGGACTGCCCTATTTGGAGGAAGCTTTGGATTGCTTCAAGCAAGTGGGTCTGCTGCAGTTCGTAACTGATGAAGAGCATTGGAATGAAGAGCTTCTGCTTCAATTCTATGCCACCCTCCACATTAAAGGATACAACAGAGATCCGAAGACTTGGATCCTGGAGTGGATGACCGGCAATGTCCATCATGAAGCCAATGCATTTGATATCATTGAGCTTACCGGCCTACCCACTCCTGGCGAATTCTTTGAAGAAGGCTGCCAATTACATGCTGAAGCAATTGAAAGCATATTTCAGAGGCCTGAACCAAATATGAGTCATATGCTTTCAATGATGAAGCCATTGCCCCATGATGCACCCTATCCAACTGAGTTCTTAGTTGAAGACTTAGAGTACCTGCCCAGAACCATATATCACATCATCAGGCGGACTCTCTGGCCCCTCAAGGGACACTCTCCACATGCCAAGGTTGAGGGTGCAATGAAGACTCTCATATTCTACATCCTTCATGGCAAATGCTTCAATGCGCAGGACTTCTTCATACGCCAGCTTGCGGCATCCGGCTTAGATTTATTTGGCTTGAAGTTTTATGCTCCTTGGGTTATGCGGCTGATCAAGCTTCATTCTGCGATTTCATATCAGCCCTCAGCCCGCAACCATCGGATCTTCTTGACAGATGTGGACACCTCTGCTGAAGCTGTATATCCTGAGCCTGCCAAGCAACCCTTAAGTCTTCATAATGCAGAACACCAGAGCTTCACGCAGAACATTGAAGGTGTTGAAGCCATCTCCAGGGTGTACCCGTTGGCTGGCACTACACGTGCACCTGCATCCACTGATGCCACTGGCAGCGCAACTGCTCAGCGACCCAAGAAGCGCGCTCGTGCCCTCAATGACCAAGAGCTTCTTGTGGCCCTTCACCAAAAGCAAGATAGGCATCACGACAGGTTGAAGAGACAGATGAAAAGCCTCTTGGTGGATGTCAATCGCATCAGAAATCTTGCCACCAAGAATGCATTCGTTGCTCATGAAACTTGTCGCCGCACCTGGAAAGGCCTCACAATGCTGTGCCCTGAAGCTGATCTTCATGAGGATGGCTTCAGAGAGAGATTCAAGTTTCACTCCACACCCCCCAGAAGAGCTGTGCTGCGCGAAACTCCATGCCTTGAAGATTCTGAGTTCTCTTCCTCTGCTGGCACCGTGACTGCAAGAATCATCGAGGAAGAAGACGACGCTACATCACCACCACCTCCTTCAGCGCGCGTCGACCCTGCACCAAGCTCTTCAGGACCACCAAACGCCTCCACCGACCCTGCTGCGCCTGGGAACGCGTAGAAAACTCTATGTCTTCAAACCTTTTTGGTCATCACTGACAAAAGGGGGAGAAGCATATGATGTTTATAGTCTTCAAGCGGGTCAATATGGGCGGGTGCTTTATATTTTGCTACATTTTGCTTCGTGCTTACAACTCTCGTTTTGCTACATTTGGTTCTTTGAGTTGTAACACTTAAACTCGATGGTCGTCTACTACTTGCTTGCCACTATGTTTTTGCGAAGATAAATTCTGCATGTATGACGATAATTTCCGCACTTATATCATTTCGCAGACGTCCATTTTTCATTATGCATGTCATTCTCTTCATATACTTTTACATGCATGGTGGATTGTCATCATAAGTTGAAGTGGATTTCCACAAGTACAACCTGCCATGTGCATTTGCGTTCCAGAAGCAAATTACTTATATGCACATCTTCAGGGGGGCCCTTGCAGCTTATGAAGACAATCCCTTTACAATTTCACAAATTATATTGCCCGTTGAAAACTTCAACTAGTTTGTCATCAATCACCAAAAAGGGAGAGATTGTAAGTGCATCTAGTGCCACCCCTAGTTGGTTTTGGAGTATTGACGACAAACCTAGTTGAGGGACTAATGTGTTTGTGAGAATTGCAGGATAACACGGGTAGAAGTCCCTCAATGATTCGGTTTTACTACCAGAGATGACCCCTAAACAAGTACGAAGACATTGAAGACAATGGTGGTACTTGAAGATATTCACACTGAAGACTATGACAAGAGAAGACACCACGTGAAGCCTATGGAACTCGAAGACTTAGATTCTTCGTAGTTTTATTCATTTGTGTTGAGTCATAGGAACCACCGTACTGCTAAGTGGGGTCCAAGAGAACCAGTCAGAATGACTGAAGTGATGCCTAATTCAAAACCTATATCTTCGAGCGAAGACTATGAGGGCAAATCTTGTCCAGAGTCGGACAAGTCAGCTTTGCTTGTAGCCCAAGTAAAGTTGTCGTGTGAGTTTGAAATCTGACCGTTGGTACACGTGTCAGTTCCTTAGTGACCCAGGGTCATTTCGGACAAATCAGGTCGGGTTGCCCAGTGGCTATAAATAGTCCACCCCCTACAACCATAAATGGTTGGCTACTCAGATTTCAGTGCACGGCTTTTGTCGTTTGAGAGCAACCCACCTCGAAGCCTTTGAGAGAAAATTCCTAGCGAGGAGAAAAGCCCTAACCACCCAGAGACAGAGTAAATTGGGCATCACTTAAGTCTTCGTGTCTGAGTGATCTGAAGACTTATTACACTTGAGGACTGTGCATCCTCCAGCCGGTTAGGCGTCGCGTTTTGAGCATCCAAGAGAAATTGTGGATTGCCAGTGAACGAAGTCTGTGAAGGTTTGGGAGTCTACCTTGAAGACTTACCAGAGTGATTGGGCGAGGTCTGTGTGACCTTGGCTCAAGGAGAAAACGGTGAGGACTGGGTGTCCTGAGCTGCGTGTTCAGGACTGGGTGTCTGGGACTGTGTGTCCTTTGGTTTAAATACCTAGCCGCTCAAACCAGACGTATAGTTGTCACAACAACTGGAACTGGTCCAACAAATCATTGTCTTTAGCGTGTCACTGGTTTCATCTTCACTTCCTTTTACTTTCTGTCACACACTGTGAAGCCATTGCATGCTTGCTTTATCTTCTGTCTTCACAACAAAACTGTATGATCTGTTTGGCTTCATAACTTCTTCCTACCTGATCCTTATTACACTGCAGCTACTTGTCTTGTGCTTTCACTCTATTGAATACTTGACCATGGCTTGCCTAGTGTAATCTAACTTCCGCTGCTTAAGTGATTGGCATATCTGTACTTTTTGTCTTCATAACCTTCACGTTTTGAAGACTTTCATAAAAATCGCCTATTCACCCCCCCCTCTAGTCGATATAACGCACTTTCAGTTGCTATGTTACCTTCTTAAGACTTGGGGGCTACAAGTGATAGGCATATAAGAGGTATAACTACAATTATGACCTAGTGCCATCAATATTTGTAAACCGGTAATGATAAACCGGCAAGTTCAAGTCTTAAACCGGCACAATTTTACATTTTCAAACCGGCACAGTTTTTACATTCTCAACCCGGCAAGTTCTACATTCTTAAACCGGCTACAGATCATATGAGTATTTCAAAGGCCAATATTTTTGTTAAGCATTGGGAGCTGAAGTCAAAGGATTTATTCTTCACAATATTTATCTATGACAAACCAATGTCAACAAATTATGAAGCTGGTCTATTGACTCAGATTTTCTAGAAGGAAATGACAAGGATTTAAAGATACTCAGGATCAGTTTAACATGGATAAATCCAAATTAAATTGGGGGCTAATGTCGGGGATATACCCCGCGGTATGACCCGGCTGGAGTTGTAAACCGGCTGGGACTTCGTAAACCGGCGGAGAGTTAAGACAGAGAGTCAAGACAGATGGCTAAGAAAGATGGTAAACCGGCAGGTGTTAAACCAGCAGAGTTAAGACAGATGGTAGTACCGGCAGGTGTTATGTCAATCATAACTCGACAGACAATGTTAAACCGGTGGACAATGTCAAACCGGCAGACAATGTTAAACCGGCAGACAATGTTAAACCGGCAGACATTAAGAAGCCCAGGAAGGGAAGTCAAAATAGTTTAAGTCTTAGTCCGAGATGGACTCTACATGTAACCCGCCCCTTCAACATATATAAGGAGGGGTAGGGCTCCCCAAAGAGGGACAAGCTACAAGCAAGAAGAAACAATCTTAGGGCTAGACACAAAGAGGAGAGCTGGTTTACGGTGACTCCCTCGTGAATATGAGACCTAGCCTCAAACAGCATGTAGGGGTTGTTACCGGATGATGTTTCACGGGGCCCAAAGCTGTCTAAACCGTTGTCTTGCGTTGCGTCTCTCGATTCCACTCAACCCCTCTCAAGCTACCACATAGATGCGTTGGCCTCACGACTAAGTCCTCACAATAGGACATCTGACGTGACAATTCCACGACAAGCACCCTCAAGAACTTCTTCAAAATAGTGTTCGGCAGCCACTCGGCCTATGGTCGAACCCTGCGCCGCAACAGTGGTAGCATCCATCTCCGCCCAATATGCTTTGACACGGGCAAGGGCCATCTGCGAGCCTTCTATACACACCAACCTCTTCATCGCATTGATGCGCGGCACCGCTCCAAGGAACTGCTGCAGTAAGCTGAAATAGTTGTTCGGCTTCGGTTTTTCCGGCCATAGATGATCTACGACGGACCTCATGGCAAGTCCGGACAACCTATTGAGTTCGGCCCATTCGGCTAGCTGATCAGTCAATGGAAGCGGACGCTCTGGAACGTTAAACTGCGACCAGAACAGCTTGTCCACTTCACGATCTGTTTGATCTCGGCAGTATTCGGCCGCATCGATAGCGCTTGCCGCCAAGTCCATATATGCGTCTGCCGAACTCCATAGCCGATCCAGAGGGGCATACCGCGGATCTCCAAACTTCCTCCGCAGCATCAAAGGCTTCCCAGCTGCAATATCCATGGCTTCACGCAGCTCCTCCTTCTTCGCTCTCATAGTAGAGCGAGTGTCTTTGGTCGCCATCGTGGCCTTATCAAGGTCCGTCGCCTTCGCTCGGTTTTCTTCTTCAAGGAACTGGCAACGGTCGGCAGTGCCTTTTAACTTTACGGCCATCTTGGCCATTTTCTCTTTGCTCTCACAATGTGCAGCCTTCTCGGCTCTCAACTCTTCAGCTGCCTTCAAAGCAGCCGCATTGGTACTCCTTGCTTGTTCTTTGGCTCAGGCAAGTTCCACCCGAAGGGTCTCCACGGTGGCAGCTCCATCTGCAGTCACAACATATTAAAGATACTGGCATCATGCCGCTCTTACTATGTGACATTCACCAGAAAACATTACTTACCCTGTGCCTCGTCAAGCCGCTTGTTAACAAGCTCGATGTCGGCATCTGCCGCATCCAGTTGCCGCTTTAGTTCGGCAAACTCATTAGTCCGGCTAGCCACCGGAGCTTCCACCACCTGCACATAAAAGCAGTTTGGTTATTACCTAGGAGTACGATCTTCTGTTCGCCGCCGTTCTCGATGACAACCAGAGTCTCAGGGGCTACTATCTACACAGGGCACACCTAAAAATGTGCGGTACTATCAAAAAGTATATCATTTCACGTACCTCAAAGCCCGTCAGTAGACTCATAAAAGCTTCATGCAATCCGCTTTCGGCGGACGAAATTCTTTCCATCACCGTACCCATAACCATATGGTGTTCTTCTGAGATGGCCGCTCGCTCCAACAGCTCCCTCAGTACGTCCGACCGCATACCAGACGGTGCTGGACTCTTTTGTTTGCTCTCTTCAAGAGCCGGACGGTGGGGACTTCGGGTGACTATAGGATTATCTTCTGGCCTCACCGGATCCGGAGAGGCCCTCCGTGATGACACTTCAAGGTTGCCCACTTCTTGAGCGGGGGAGTCCGGGGGAGGCGTCTCGCTCTCCATCATCTCCGGAAGAAGATCCCCCGAAGACGAGCTCTACTAAGAAGGGCTAAGATCTGAACTGCAAGATAAATGCTTCGGTTATTTTCCTCAGAGGTAAGGTAGTATATCTTAACTATTAAAGTACTTTTTGATTACTTACAGCTCGTTAGAGGGCAGATCCCCACGCGGACTTTGTGCGGCAAGAGCACCCTCCAAGGCAGGACCCTCTGGTGGAGATTTCTTCTCCCGTTTGGAAACCTTGGTTTCCGGATCTTCAGAGGTAGTCCTCTTCCTTCCCCGGGGTGAGAGAATGTCAGATTCCTCCCCTTGGTTATCGTCCCTCATGGAGGCGCCCGTTCCCTCGGTCGGAATTGGTAGCGATGGGGGCCTGCTTTCGCCCTCTTTATTCCCCCCTCTATCTTCCTTTGAGGGCGCCGGGCAGGGTCCTAGCTCGAGCATCTTTTCCAATACCGGATTTTCCAAACCCTCAGGAAGGGGGGCCGAACACCGAATCATCTTTGCCTTTGTTAGCCAGTCCTGGTCAAAGAGCGATTTCTCAGAATGACGTCGTGATAAATGAAAGACGGTGTGTTCGGCTAGAGGATTACTTACTTGATCGGCGGTACGGTTGCTGCTCAGGCCCACGTCCTCGGTAGTATCCGGACACTCTATTTGGGGTCCGAAGAATGAGTTATACATCTCCTCGTACGTCAGGCCGAGGAAATTTTGAATAGTGTGTGGTCCTTCTGGGTTGAACTCCCACATGCGGAGGGGCCGGCGTTTGCATGGCTGGATTTGTCGAACCAGCATGACTTGCATTACCATAATCAAACAAAAATCTCCCTCGAAAAGATCTCGGATGCCGCTCTGCAATATGGGCACATCCTTGGCTGGACCTCAGCTCAGCCCCCTGCTGATCCATGACATCAGTTGTGGTGGAGGGCCCGAGCGAAAGGCGGGGGAAGCCACCCACTTGGCGCTCCTGGGAGCGGTGATGTAGAACCACTCCCGTTGCCATAAGCCGGAAACCTCTGGAAAGGAACCTTTTGGCCATGGAGCTCCTGCTATCTTGCTTTATAATGCGCCTCCGCACACTGCATACTGCCCTTCGACCGTCTTCGGCTTCACGTCAAAGGTCTTGAGCCACAGGCCAAAGTGAGGGGTAATGCGGAGGAAGGCCTCACGTACGACAATAAATGCCGAGATATGGAGAAAGGAATCCGGGGCTATATCGTGGAAATCAAGCCCGTAATAGAACATCAAACCCCTTACGAAGGGATCCAGAGGGAGGCCTGGTCCTCGGAGGAAGTGGGAGATGAACACGACGTCTTCATTGGGTTCTGGAGTAGGGACGACCTGCCCTCGGGCAGGCAGCCGATGTGAAACCTCGGCGGTCAGGTATCTGGCCTCCCTCAACTTCTTGATATCCTCTTCCGTAACGGAGGAGGGCATCCACCGGCCTTGAAGGCTGGATCCGGACATGACTGAAGGTCCGGAGCACCTGACCTAGGCTTTGGGTGTTAGACCTCGAGGCGGGGGAAGGATTCGATTGAGCACTGGAGGGAAAAAAGTAAAAGCCTTGTCCCTTTATAAAGAGGGTGGATATCAAGCGTCCTCTCCGTGGCCGTTTGGGACTTGCCTATAATCTAGGAGTCCTAGACACGGTTGGGTTACCCACGACCATATTGATGAGAATCCCGTAATTAGGGGAACATGGTCTCTGCTTTGACAAGACGTGTCAAGAAACCGCCTCGCGTTATGTGTGGAGCTGGTTGAAGAAAAATGGTTCAAATAATCACCGAGCCATGGCATGATGTCGTGTTGCCAAAAAGTGTCAGCAGATTAAGATTTATGGAAATATTATTCTCTCTATGGTGGAATGTGGAATTTATTTTGCAGGGTCGGACACTATCCCGGTGTTCAAACTCTTCTGTGATGTGTTCGGAGGAGGAACCCGCCTTGCAATGTCGAAGACAACACTGCGCACCAGACTCATCCTCATTCAAGCCTGGTTCAGGGGCTACTAAGGGAGTCTTGGATTAGGGGGTCTCCAGACAGCCGGACTATATCCTTTGGCCGGACTGTTAGACTATGAAGATATAAGATTGAAGACTTCGTCTCGTGTCCGGATGGGACTCTACTTGGCGTGGAAGGCAAGCTAGGCAATACGGATATGTATATCTCCTCCTTTGTAACCGACCTTGTGTAACCCTAGCCCTTTCCGGTGTCTATATAAACCGGAGGGTTTTAGTCCGTAGGACAACATACAATCATACCATAGGCTAGCTTCTAGGGTTTAGCCTCTCCGATCTCGTGGTAGATCAACTCTTGTACTACCCATATCATCAATATTAATCGAGCAAGATGTAGGGTTTTACCTCCATCAAGAGGGCCCGAACCTGGGTAAAACATCGTGTTCCCTGCCTCCTGTTACCATCCGCCTTAGACGCACAGTTCGGGACCCCCTACCCGAGATCCGCCGATTTTGACACCGACAGTAAGCATTGGCCGCCCAAGTGCTTCGTTATTTTTTCTTTCCATGTTGTTTCACATGATTCACTATGTTGATCTAACTGCTTCGGTTTGTCTTCTTGTTTGCAAACAGAGAATTCCTAGAGCAATGAGGGAGTCGTTCAACAATCCGGGCGACTGCGGCCAAGTTTCTCTTACCATGCGCAGCCTTGTGTGAATGAACCTGCTCAATATTCCGTAAGTACAAAGGATGGTTGCATGATGATTGATGCTAAAGTATGGTCAAGGTTCAAATCTAAATCATATCTTGCGGTAGGGGATGATGTAAAAATCGAACTTTCTCGGCAAGGAGAGCTGGTCCAAATCAACTTTGAAATTCTTCAGTAGCAGCACGCAACTGCCGAACTGATCTATCCTCCGAGAGATTTTGATGTAATAATCTGGCATGCTGAAACAAGTGTCCTGTGTGTATAAGTAGTATGACAGTATTATTTATCACATGGTATATCATTGATAGAATTGCAACTCTAATTGCTAATTAGGAACTGTCGTTCGATTTCATTACAATAGCCACCGTGCTTTATTCAATTTTGTGTATTCGCCTTGCGATAGCATCTAAAACCAGCGTCGTACCAATCGCTTGCAATATGAAAAGCGCTGAGGTAGAACACATGGGCCCCCAAACATGCAGGGTCGGCCTGCGGCCCAAAGTCCAGAACCGTGAGCCTATCTGAGTATTATATTCTCAGCTGAACCCCCATAAAAAAAGCTGAACCCCCATAATGCTCGTGTGTTGCAGAGGGAGTATATTTCTCGGCAAGGTGAGCCTGTGATATAAAAGATTTGTATATTTCTTTACAAAGGGAGTATCTCTCTGTCAAAATATATATTTATATGTAACTAGTTACTCCGGTCTTTCTACTTCCTTTCGCTGATATGTGGGGCAACCGGCAACGGGGTCCATGTCCCATATGCACAAATTAGAGTGCACAACTTCACGGTAGACACACCCCGGTCGTAGCGCCACAGTAATGCCCAATGAGCCATCAAATCACAACCCCCCTCCTTCCAGCTTTAGCAGTAAGCTGGACGGACGAAGCGGTAATATTTCACTGGGCCTGAATCCCCTTCTCCCTCGTCTGCTTGTTCAGAGAAAACCCCCTCTCGGCGATTGCATAGGGTTTTCTCATGGAGAACCAGGTACGAAGTCTTCATCCATCCCCGATAAATCCAAGTCCCTTGGTCGCAGGTAATCCTAGGATGGCAGCCGCCGCTGTTGATGCATTTTTCTTCCTACTGGATCTAGTGTGTTTCATTTGCAGTGCCCAAAGTGCGAGTACCCTACAAGTTTCTGCGCCCTCGGCGAGACGCCACACATGTTCCTTCTCATCCTAACACAACATTTTGAAACGCGCACAGTATGTTCCTAGAATCCTCTTTTCTATCCGGGAGGGTGGGGTTTTTTGAACATGTTGTGTTCTCATATTATTTTTCCTGAGTGTATTATTTGCTCTGCCAGAACACATGTACTCAAGATGCTCGGCCTTGCCATAACTGAATACACTAGTTTAATGGTCACAGTGAAGACAAGCCATGGATATAAGTTCCGAGTTGGGTCATGAACCAAGAAGATCGCTGCTTTTTTTATGGCCGAACTTGGATAAACTTTCTCAAGTGTTACAGACTGAAAGTTGGTGCACGAATGTTGATGGAAATAGCAAAACCTGGTCTCATCTTCACTGCGATCTTCCACCCCGACGTCGTTCCAATTGTTCATCCATGTTAGTTTTGTATATGGTTCTTGCTTGTTGCCTCGATTACTTCTTAATCCACCTATTATGTCTAACTAATCGCAATTTAACTTTAGAAGTAGCAACGAATCTCTCACGAAGATGCTACTTCTATCTAATATTTTCTTATAATTGGTGGCATTTGTAGGTTTTTTCAGAGTTAAGCAGTCTACTCGTTTGTTACTCTGTAATAAGTGGGCTGTTACTAATGGCACTGAAGTTGACTAGATCGACATCCACAAGTTCCTACACTTTATTGATCGTCTTGAGGTCCTTGTGGGGCGTTTCAATGGTGGAAGGCCACATGGGATATGTGTGCCACTGCTGCACTCGTTGAACAGGTCCAACTGTGTCGAGAAACTTATGGTACGAGTTGTTTTTTGTTATATATGTTGTTCATAAACTATTGCTTATACACAGTTTTACATCTGTGATCTTCTTGAAACGGGAACTGTCAAGTTCTATTGTTCCTATACAGATGCCTAACCATGGTCGGGTCAGACTTGCGCTTGGTCACAACATGATGTTTATGTCAACCTACTCAATTCCCCTTGGAGGTGAAAAGAAACTTATTCATGGGTGGTCTCAAATAATGAAGGCCCGTCCATCTTGGAGAATAGGATAGAAGATTATGTTCATGCTTTTCCATGGCTCTAAAGCGAATATCCTGTTTATTGACCACGTTGCGAGATGAAGCCGCTTTCAGAAGGTTGTGGATGCGCGGGGTGGTGCTTGGGCCTTGTCCTGGGGCTTGGCGGCCTCACCCTTGGTTAACTGTAGGCAAAGTAGCATTGTTCGGGGCGTGCTTTGTACGGTTGAACCTGTATAAGTACTCATACTGCTTTCAGCTTTGGTTGTTAAGTGCCCCTGCTGGTTTCAATTAAGGTTGTTAAGTACTCCTGCTGCTTTTACAGTCTGTCGTGTTTCTTCAGTCCTATCTTCCTCCAGCCGCCAAAACCAAACCAGCGTCGGCGGGGTCGCCTACTTCTGCCTCCCACGGCTGGCTGCGCCTCAGCGCACGCATCGCCGCCCCACTGTCTCCTAAATCGTTAATGCCGACGTCCTCTGCGTGCTTTGGTGCGCTCGCCGCGGCGCCGCCCTCTCGCGTTGTCCACATGGTCAACATACAACAGGAATCGGCAGAAGTACGTGGAGAGGATGATAGTAGGGGCCCACCATGTCAGCGTATGGAAAAATAAAATGCTTCCTCCTAGTGTTTTCCTGACATCTGGGACCCACGACATTGTGAGCATATAGTCAATAGACAAGAGAACAGCACAAGATCGGCTGACACCTGGGACGTAGCTACTCGAGCAGTATTTTTTTGTTTGGTATTGTTGAGACGGAGCAGGGTTTGAACTGGGTTGTGGCCCATCTAGCCCAGGCTTATATTTTATGTTCACCATGTGACCAGCCCAGCTATTTTTTCTTTGTGAAAATGAGCCTAGTTTATTTTTTCTGAAGAATACCCAATCCAGGCCTACTTATTTTTCTACGCCCTGATGGGCTGCAACTCTTTCAAGACGCCTGCAAATCTTGAAAGTAATATGAAATGGGTTGTAAATATAAAAACAGATGACAAATTGGCAATTACTTTATAATTTCTGAATTTTTTTCACATTTTCAGATTCCTATTTCACTAGGCATTAACCTAATTTAAATATATCTTCAAAGTACTTTAAATCTGGCTCGACATTTCGGTATTAAAAATAGTTTGGAACCCACAGAAATATGCAAAATTGGCCCTGGCCAACCAAAAAAACGACTGCAATAAATTCTATAAGAAGTTGCCATGAGCTATATATAAATTATTAAAAAAAGAGGGAGTGGTCTGACTTGTGGGCCTGTTTAGTTGACACGTATGCAAGATTTTTTTAGTTATTATATACATCAACAAACAATTCTAGCAGACGTAACCGTTGGATGTCAATCTCTGATGCTTCTTCAATCTCTGATCTTCTTGCTCCAGCCGCCAAAGCAGCGCCAACGGGACCGCCTACTCCCGCCTCCCGTGGCCGGCTGTGCTGCCGCGCAGGCCTCAGCACCCCCTAGTACTCCCACCGCTGGCCAAGGCATCCCTCCACTCACCCACACCCCCTATTATTCTACGGTGACGGCAGCCTCACACCGCAGCCAAACCGGTGAACCCTCGTACTCCTCTCCGCGCGGGCTTCCACTGCTGCGTCTTCCCCGGCTCCGCGTCGTCCCCTTCCTAGGCCTCGCCGTCGTCCACCACCGTGGTGCTCTCGGCACGGCGTGGTAAATGTGGTCAACGACCGACTTCCATCGGAAGAGTACTGTACGTGGAGAGGCTGACAGCTGGGTCCACGGCAGCCGCAAGAAAGTGCCTCCTTATTACGTGGAAAATAATTATTCCTCCACCTGACAGCAGGGACCCACCGGACGGGCCAACAGTATTTCGCGAAAAAAAACGTTTCCCCCTGACTGCTGGGACCCATAGGACGGGCCACCGTATTTTGCGAAAAAAACGTTCCCCCCCCCCCCCCCCCCGCTGTCAGCTCGAACCCACCGGAAGTGCCTCCTTATTACGCACAAAAAATGAATACCCCCTGCTAGCTGGGACCCACCTTGGTGGGAGGCTGACTTGTGGGCCTACTAAGTTGACTGGGACGGAGGCCTTTGTCAACTTTAGTCAATATATGAACGATTCTAGCTCCAGTGACCGTACGATGTCCATCCAACGGCCATAGTGCTTCTTCAACCTCTGGTCTTCTTGCTCCAGCTGCCCAAAGCAGCGCCGGTCATGCCGCCAGCTCCTGCCGCCCGTGGCCGGCTGTGATGCCGCGGAGGCCTCACTGCCCCCTACTACACTCACCGCGGGCCAGGCCATCCCTCTACGCACCCACACCCCCTGTTATTCTGCGGTGACGGCAGCGTCACACCGCAGCCGAACAAGTGAACCCTCATACTCCTCTACGTGTGGGCATCCACTGCCGCGTCTTCCCTGGCTCCGCGTCGTCCCCTTCCTAGGCCTCACCATCGTCCACCGCCCTGGTGCTCTCGGCACGGCGTGGTCAACGTGGTCAAGGAATGGCTTCCATCGGACGTGGACTGTACGTGGATAGGCTGACAGCTGGGTCCACGGCCGCAGCAAGGAAGTGCCTCCTTATTACGCACAAAATAATTATTCCTCCACCTGACAGTGGGGACCCACCGGACAGGCCACCGTATTTTGCGAAAAAACGTTCCCCTTGACTGCTGGGACCCTCCAGCTACATCTTCGCACGCAAGGAAGTGCATCCGAAAAAAAACGATTCGCCCCCTGACTGCTGGGACCCACCAGCTACATCTTCGCATGCACGAAAGTGCGTCCGAAAAAAAGATTCGCCCCCCTGATACGTCCATTTTGCATCATGCTTTCAAATCAATATTTATTGCATTATGGGTTGTTATTTCACATTATGTCACAATACTTATGGCTATTCTCTCTTATTTTACAAGGTTTACATAAGGAGGGAGAATGCCGTCAGCTGGAATTCTGGGCTGGAAAAGGAGCAAATATTAGAGAGCTATTCTGCACGACTCCAAAAGTCCTGAAACTCCACGGAATACCTTGTAATAAATAATGAAAAATCCTCGCCAAAGATGAAGGCCAGGGGGCCCACACCCTTCTCATGAGGGTGGGGGGCGCCCCCCCCTAGGGCGCACCCCCTACCTCGTGGGCCCCCTGGTGGCTCTCCGATGACCATCTTCTCCTATATGAAGTCTTTCATCGAGAAAAAAAATAAGAAGCAACCTTTCAGGATGAAACTCCGCCGCCACGAGGCGGAACCTTGGCGGATCCAATCTAGAGCTCTGGCGTAGTTGTTCTGCCGGGGAAACTTCCCTCCCGGAGGGGGAAATCATTGCCATCGTCATCACCAACGCTCCTCTCATCGGGAGAGGGCAATCTCCATCAACATCTTCATCAGCACCATCTCATCTCAAAACCCTCTTTCATCTCTTATATCCAATTCTTGTCTCCAAGTCCGGGATTGGTGCTAGTAGGTTGCTAGTAGTGTTAATTACTCCTTGTAGTTGATGTTAGTTGGTTTAATTGGTGAAAGATCATATGTTCAGATCCTATATGCATATTAATACCCCTCTGATTATCAACATGTTTATGCTTTGTCAGTAGTTATGTTTGTTCCTGAGGACAAGGGAGAAGTCTTGCTATTAGTAGTCATGTGAATTTGGTATTCATTCGATATTTTGATGAGATATATGTTGTCTAGCCTCTAGTGGTGTTACGTGAACGTTGACTACATAACACTTCACCATTATTTGGGCCTAGAGGAAGGCATTGGGAAGTAATAAGTAGATGATGGGTTGCTAGAGTGACAGAAGCTTAAACCCTAGTTTATGCGTTGCTTCATAAGGGGCTCATTTGGATCCATATGTTTCATGCTATGGTTAGGTTTACCTTAATACTTTTGTTGTAGTTGTGGATACTTGCAATAGAAGTTAATCATAAGTGGGATGTTTGTTCAAGTAAGAATAGCACCCAAGCACCGTTCCACCCACATGTCAAATTATCAAAGTACCGAAGGCGAATCATATGAACGTCATGAAAACTAGCTTGACGATATTCCCATGTGTCCTCGGGAGCGCTTTCCTTATATAAGAGTTTGTCCAGGCTTGTCCTTTGCTACAAAAAGGATTGGTCCACCTTGCTGCACTTTATTTACTTTTTTTACTTGTTGCTTGTTACAAATTATCTTATCACAAAACTATCTGTTACCACTTATTTCAGTACTTGCAGAGAATACCTTGCTGACAATCGTTTATCATTTCCTTCTGCTCCTCGTTGGGTTCGACACTCTTACTTATTGAAAGGACTACGATAGATCCCCTATACTTGTGGGTCATCAAGACTCTTTTCTGGCGCCATTGCCTGGGAGTGAAGCGCCTTTGGTAGGTGGATTTTGGTAAGGAAAATTTTATATAGTGTGCTGAAATTTACTGTCACTTGTTACTATGGAAACTAATCCTCTGAGGGGCTTGTTCGGGGTATCTTCACCCCAACCAGTAGAGCAAAGAGTTTCTCCTCAACCTACTGAACCTATTGAAAATGAAAATCCTTATGAGTATCCTTCGAGTATAATAGAAAAACTGCTAGCTAATCCTTTTACAGGAGATGGAACAAAGCATCCTGATGAACACCTAATATATGTGGATGAAGTTTGTGGATTATTGAAGCTTGGAGGTATTCCCGATGATGTTGCTAAGAAGAAGGTCTTCCTTTTATCTTTGAAGGGGGGCGCATTGAGATGGTATAGGCTATGTGATGAGATGGGATCATGGAACTATAAAAGATTGAAATTGGAATTTCATCAAAAGTATTACCCTATGCATCTTGTTCATCATGATCGCAATTATATATATAATTTTTGGCCTCGCAAAGAAGAAAGCATCGCTCAAGCTTGGGGGAGGCTTAAATCAATGCTATATTCATGCCCCAATCATGAGCTTCCAAGAGAAATAATTCTTCAAAAAAATTATGCTCAGCTTTCTGAAAATAATCGCACCATGCTCGATACTTCTTGTGCTGGCTCTTTTATGATGAAGACTATTGGATTTAGATGGGATTTATTGGATAGAATTAAACGCAACTCTGAAGATTGGGACCTCGACAATCGTAAGGAGTCAGGTATGACATCTAAATTTGATTGTGTTATATCTTTTATGGATACCGATATTTTCTGTAAGTTTAGCACTAAATATGGACTTGATTCTGAGATAGTAGCTTCTTTCTGTGAATCTTTTGCTACTTATGTTGATCTCCCTAAGGAGAAGTGGTTTAAATATCATCCTCCCATAGAAGTAAAAGTAGCTGCACCTATTAAAGTTGAAGAAAATACTATCACTTATAATGATCCTATTGTTCCTACTTGTTATGTTGAGAAACCACCTTTCTCTGTTAGGATAAAGGATCATGCTAAAGCTCCAACTGTGGTTCGTACAAGCAATATTAAAACATATACACCTCCTGAGCAAGTTAAAGTTGAACCTAATATTGCTATTTTTAAAGATCTCTTGTCTGATAATATTGATGGGCATGTTATTCAGTTCTATGGTGAAACTGCTAGAATTGCTAAACCTTGTGCTAAAGATAAACATAGACCTGTGGTAGGCGTGCCTGTTATTTCTATTAAAATAGGAGATCATTGTTATCATGGCTTATGTGATATGGGTGCTAGTGCTAGTGGTATACCTTATGACTTGTATAAAGAAATCAAGCATGAAATTGCACCTGCTGAGTTAGAAGATATTGATGTCACAATTAAACTTGCTAATAGAGATACTATTTCATCAATGGGAATTGTTAGAGATGTTGAAGTCTTGTGCGGGAAAACTAAATATCCTGCTGATTTTCTTGTTCTTAGTTCTCCACAAGATAGTTTTTGTCCCATTATATTTGGTAGACCCTTCTTGAATACAGTTAATGCTAGGATAGACTGCGAAAAGAATGTTGTCACTATTGGCTTGGATGATATGACTCATGAGTTTAATTTCTCTAATTTTAGTAAACAACACCACGAAGAAGAATTGCCTAGTAAGGATGAAATTATTGGTCTTGTTTCTATTACCGTACCTCCTAATGATCCTTTAGAAAAATATTTGCTAGACCATGAGAATGATATGTTTATGAATGTAAGAAGGGAAATAGATAAAGTATTCTTTAAACAAGAACCTATGCTAAAACAAAATTTGCCTGTTGAAATCCTAGGGGGTCCTCCCCCACCTAAGGGTGATCCCGTGTTTGAGCTTAAACCATTGCCTGATAATCTTAAATATGCATATCTTGATGAAAAGAAGATATATCCTATTTATTATTAGTGCTAACCTTTCAGAGCATGAAGAAGAAAGATTATTGAAAACTCTGAAGAAGCATCGTGCTGCTATTGGATATACTCTTGATGATCTCAAGGGCATTAGTCCCACTCTATGTCAACATAAAATAAATTTGGAAGCAGATGCCAAACCAGTTCGTGATTCTCAACGACGTCTGAATCCTAAAATGAAGGAAGTGGTAAGAAAAGAAATACTAAAGCTTTTAGAGGCAGGTATAATTTATCCCGTTGCTGATAGTCAGTGGGTAAGTCATGTTCATTGTGTCCCTAAGAAGGGAGGTATTACTGTTGTTCCTAATGATAAAGATGAATTGATTCCACAAAGAATTATTACAGGTTATAGGATGGTAATTGATTTCCACAAATTAAATAAAGCTACTAAGAAAGATCATTACCCCTTACCTTTTATCGATCAAATGCTAGAAAGATTATGCAAACACATACATTACTGCTTTCTAGATGGTTATTCTGGTTTCTCTCAAATACCTGTGTCGGCTAAACATCAATCAAAGACTACTTTTACATGCCCTTTTGGTACTTTTGCTTATAGACGTATGCCTTTTGGTTTATGTAATGGACCTGCTACCTTTCAAAGATGCATGATGGCTATATTCTCTGACTTTTGTGAAAAGATTTGTGAGGTTTTCATGGACGACTTTTCTGTTTATGGATCTTCTTTTGATGATTGCTTGAGCAATCTTGATCGAGTTTTGCAGAGATGTGAAGAAACTAATCTTGTCTTGAATTGGGAAAAGTGCCACTTTATGGTTAATGAAGGTATTGTCTTGGGGCATAAAATTTCTGAAAGAGGTATTGAAGTTGATAAAGCCAAGGTTGATGCTATTGAAAAGATGCCATGTCCCAAGGACATCAAAGGTATAAGAAGTTTCCTTGGTCATGCCGGATTTTATAGGAGGTTTATTAAGGACTTCTCAAAAATTTCTCGGCTTCTGACTAATTTATTACAAAAAGATATACCATTTGTCTTTGATGATGATTGTGTAGAAGCATTTGAAATACTTAACAAAGCATTAGTCTCTGCACCTGTTGTTCAGCCACCTGATTGGAATTTACCCTTTGAAATTATGTGTGATGCTAGCGATTATGCTGTAGGTGATGTTCTAGGGCAAAGAGTTGATAAGAAATTAAATGTTATCCATTATGCTAGTAAGACTCTAGACAATGCTCAAAGAAATTATGCTACTACTGAAAAAGAACTTTTAGCAGTTGTATTTGCATGTGATAAGTTCAGACCTTATATTGTCGATTCTAAAGTAACTATCCACACTGATCATGTTGCTATTAAATATCTTATGGAAAAGAAAGATGCTAAACCTAGACTTATTAGATGGGTTCTCTTGCTACGAGAATTTGATTTGCATATTGTTGATAGAAAAGGAGCTGAGAACCCCGTTACAGACAACTTATCTAGGTTAGAGAATGTTCTTGATGACCCACTACCTATTGATGATAGCTTTCCTGATGAACAATTAAATGTCATAAGTACTTCTCGTAGTACCCCTTGGTATGTTGATTATGCTAATTACGTAGTTGCTAAATTTATACCACCTAGCTTCACATACCAACAAAAGAAAAAGTTCTTCGATGATTTGAGACATTACTTTTGGGATGACCCACATCTTTATAAAGAAGGAGTAGATGGTGTTATTAGACGTTGTGTACCTGAGCTTGAACAGGAACAGATCCTACGCAAGTGCCACTCCGAAACTTATGGAGGACACCACGCAGGAGATAGAACTGCACATAAGGTATTGCAATCCCGTTTTTATTGGCCTACTCTCTTCAAGGATGCTCGTAAGTTTGTCCTATCTTGTGATGAATGTCAAAGAATTGGTAATATTAGTAGACGTCAAGAAATGCCTATGAATTATTCACTTGTTATTGAACCGTTTGATGTTTGGGGCTTTGATTATATGGGACCTTTTCCTGCCTCTAATGGATATACACATATTTTAGTTGCCGTTGATTACGTTACTAAGTGGGTAGAAGCTATTCCAACTAGTAGTGCTGATCATAACACTTCTATTAAAATGCTTAAAGAAGTTATTTTTTCGAGGTTTGGAGTCCCTAGATATTTAATGTCTGATGGTGGTTCACATTTTGTTCATGGTGCTTTCCGTAAAATGCTTGCTAAATATGACGTCAATCACAGAATTGCATCTCCGTATCACCCACAGTCTACTGGTCAAGTAGAATTGAGTAATATAGAAATCAAATTAATTTTGCAAAAGACTGTCAATAGGTCTAGAAAGAATTGGTCCAAGAAACTTGATGATGCATTATGGGCCTATAGAACTGCATATAAAAATCCTATGGGTATGTCTCCGTATAAAATGGCAGATGGAAAAGCATGTCACTTACCTATCGAACTAGAACATAAGGCATATTGGGCTATTAAAGAGCTCAACTATGATTTCAAACTTGCCAGTGAAAAGAGGTTATTTGATATTAGCTCACTTGATGAATGGAGAACCCAAGATTATGAAAATGCCAAGTTGTTTAAAGAAAAGGTTAAAAGTTGGCATGACAAAAGGATACAAAAGCGTGAGTTTAATGTAGGTGATTATGTATTGATATACAACTCTCGTTTAAGATTTTTTGCAGGGAAACTTCTCTCTAAATGGGAAGGCCCCTATGTTATCGAGGAGGTCTATCGTTCCGGTGCCATAAAAATCAACAACTTGGAAGGCACAAATCTGAAGGTGGTAAACGGTCAAAGAATCAAACATTATATCTCAGGTAATCCCATAAATGTTGAAACCAATATTATTGAAACCGTAACCCCGGAGGAATACATAAGGGACACTTTCCAGAACGTTTCAGACTCCGAAAAGGAATAGGTATGTGGTACGGTAAGTAAACCGACTCCAAAACAATTTTTAAGGCAATATTTCTCCGTTTTGGAATATTTAGAAAAATAGAAAATTAAGTAGCAGTCCGGGAAGGACACGAGGACCTCACAAGGGTGGAGGGTGCGCCCTACCCCCCTGGGCGCGCCCCCCTACCTCGTGAGCACCTCGTGTGTCTTCCGGACTCCGTTTTCTTACACGATACGTATTTTGGTCAGTAAAAATTCATTATATATTCTCCCGAAGGTTTCGACTCCCGTATCACGCAAAAATCTCATGTTTTTGTTTCAAGCTGTTTTTCTGACAGATCTAGATTATCATGACGTCCCCAAGTGCTTCCAAGGACAAGTTCTTCGATAAGGTCATCAACCCTTACCTCGCGGAGGTGCTGTGACACCCTCAAACAATTGAGATGCATGATGGGTTGCTGCACATCCGCGATGCTGACGGACCAAAGGGAATCGGAAGCGTGGAGACGAGGCTTGAAGCAATGGAGCAACAAGTTTTCAACTGCCAGGGGATGGTGGAGCGTGGAATCAATGCTAGCCACATGATGCTCATGGAATTCACTAACAACTACAAGCCGGATGCCAAGAACACCGAGGAGGCCATCTTCAAGCTACATGAGAAGATCGAGCACCTCCAAGCCCAAATCTATGACCTGCAAAACCAAAACTGTGAGTATGAATATAGATTCAAAAGAATGAGTTTGGTTGCAGATTCGAGGATTCCAGAGACTCGATCATCCTGCTATGATGGTGAACCCATGCCTTGGAAGATGGATGACAAGCCCGCATCATCAACAACACCTCCACCGTCTCCTCCAACAAAGAAGAATTGAGTGTATGGGTATGGGCACTCCACTTGGCAACTGCCAAGCTTGGGGGAGTGCCCCGGTATCGCATCACCATCACTTTTATCTTTATCGTTTTTCTTAGTTTGATCTTATTAGTAGTATCCTGATCTAGTAGAATAAAAGTTCTTAGTGTGATCTAGTTGTGAGTTTAGCATTATTATCCTTCTATGTAATCGAGTTCATGAGCTATATAATAAAGATTAGTGTTGAGTCAAGGGCTTGGTTGTTTTGCCATGATCCTAAGTGAATAGAAGAAAAGAGAAAGAAATAAAAAGAAACAAAGAGATCATATGGATCCCATGGAGAGTAATGAGCTCACATAGAAAAAGTATGATGAATAAAAGTTGTTGAGAGTTGACAAGCATAGTTTTGGTCATCGTTGCAATTAATAGGAAGTAATAAAGAAAGAGATGTCTTCACATATAGATATACTATCTTGGACATCTTTTATGATTATGAGCACTCATTAAAATATGACATGCTAAAGAGTTGATATTGGACAAGGAAGACAACGTAATGGGTTATGTTTTCTTACATCTGAGATAAATTATATTGTCTTGGATCCTCCAACATGTTGAGCTTGCCTTTCCCCTCATTGTAGCCAAATTCTCAGCACCAAGTAGAGATACTACTTGTGCTTCCAAATACCCTTAAACTAGTTTTGCCATGAGAGTCCACCATATCTACCTATGGATTGAATAAGATCCTTCAAGTAAGTTGTCATCGGTGCAAACTGCAAAGCAATAAAAATTGCTCTCTAAATATGTATGATTGATTGGTGTGGGAGAAATAAGCTTTATATGACCTTGTAATGTGGAAGTAATAAAAGCGACGGACTGCATAATAAAGGTTCATATCACAAGGGGCAATATAAAGTGACGTTCTTTCGCTTAAGATTTTGTGCATCCAACCATAAAAGCGCATGGCAACCTCTGCTTCCCTCTGCAAAGGGCCTATCTTTTACCATTATCTTCTACCTTATGCAAGAGTCATGGTGATCTTCACCCTTCCTTTTTACATTTTATCCTTTGGCAAGCACAGTATGTTGGGAAGATCCTGGTATATATGGCTAATTGGTTCTGAGTTTTCATGAACTATTGATGTTGACATTACCCTTGAGGTAAAATGTTGGGAGGCAAGACTATAAGCCCCTATCTTTCTCTGTGTCCGATTAAAACTCCACACCCATAAGTATTGGGTGAGTGTCAGCAATTGTGAAAGATTATATGATAGTTGAGTATGTGGACTCGCTGAAAAGCTCTTATACATTGACTCTTTCCTATGATATGATAAATTGCAATTGCATCAATGACCAAGATTGTAGTTTGTTAGTTTTCAATGAAGTTTACGATTCATACTTGATATTGTGATTGAATTATTACTCTAGCATTAGAGATCATATGACAAAAATTATATAAGTTGCTGTTATAAGAATGATCATGATGCCCTCATGTCCGTATTTTATTTTTATCGACACCTTCATCTCTAAACATGTGGACATATTTTTCAATTTCGGCTTTTCGCTTGAGGACAAGCGAGATCTAAGCTTCGGGGAGTTGATACATCCATTTTGCATCATGCTTTTATATCAATATTTATTGCATTATGGGCTGTTATTTCACATTATGTCACAATACTTATGGCTATTCTCTCTTATTTCACAAGGTTTACATAAGGAGGGAGAATGCCGTCAGCTGGAATTCTGGGTTGGAAAAGGAGCAAATATTAGAGACCTATTTTGCACAACTCCAAAAGTCCTGAAACTCCATGGAATACCTTATAATAAATAATGAAAAATCCTTGCCAAAGATGAAGGCCAGGGGGCCCACACCCTTCTCACGAGGGTGGGGGCGCCCCCCCCCCCAGGGCACGCCCCCTACCTCGTGGGCCCCATGGTGGCTCTCCGATGACCATCTTCTCCTATATGAAGTCTTTCATCGAGAAAAAAAAAGAAGCAACCTTTCAAGACGAAACTCCGCCGCCACGAGGCGGAACCTTGGCGGATCCAATCTAGAGCTCCGGCGGAGCTGTTCTGCCGGGGAAACTTCCCTCCCAGAGGGGGAAATCATCGCCATCGTCATCACCAACGCTCCTCTTATCGGGAGAGGGCAATCTCCATCAACATCTTCATCAGCACCATCTCATCTCAAAACCCTAGTTCATCTCTTGTATCCGATTCTTGTCTCCAAGTTCGGGATTGGTGCTAGTAGGTTGCTAGTAGTGTTAATTACTCCTTGTAGTTGATGCTAGTTGGTTTAATTGGTGAAAGATCATATGTTTAGATCCTATATGCATATTAATACCCCTCTAATTATGAACATGTTTATGATTTGTGAGTAGTTACGTTTGTTCCTGAGGACAAGGGAGAAGTCTTGCTATTAGTAGTCATGTGAATTTGGTATTCGTTCGATATTTTGATGAGATGTATGTTGTCTAACCTCTAGTGGTGTTATGTGAACGTCGACTACATAACACTTCACCATTATTTGGGCCTAGAGGAAGGCATTGGGAAGTAATAAGTAGATGATGGGTTGCTAGAGTGACAGAAGCTTAAACTCTAGTTTATGCCTTGCTTCGTAAGGGGCTGATTTGGATCCATATGTTTCATGCAATGGTTAGGTTTACCTTAATACTTTTGTTGTAGTTGAGGATGCTTGCAATAGAGGTTAATCATAAGTGGGATGTTTGTTCAAGTAAGAACAGCACCCAAGCACCGGTCCACCCACATGTCAAATTATCAAAGTACCGAACGTGAATCATATGAACGTGATGAAAACTAGCTTGACGATATTCCCATGTGTCCTCGGGAGCGCTTTTCCTTATATAAGAGTTTGTCCAGGCTTGTCCTTTGCTACAAAAAGGATTGGGCCACCTTGCTGCACTTTATTTACTTTTTTTACGTGTTGCTCGTTACAAATTATCTTATCACAAAACTATCTGTTACCACTTATTTCAGTAATTGCAGAGAATACCTTGCTGAAAACCGTTTATCATTTCCTTCTGCTCCTCATTGGGTTCGACACTCTTACTTATCGAAAGGACTACGATAGATCCCCTATACTTGTGGGTCATCACCCCCTGACTGCTGGGACCCACCAGCTACATCTTTGCACGCAAGGAAGTGCGTCCGGGCAAAAAAACAAAATGATTCCCCCTGACTGCTGGGACCCTGCAGCTACACCTTCGCACGCAAGGAAGTGCGTACGAGCAAAACAAAACAAAATGATTCACCCCCTTGACTGCTGGGACCCACCAGCTACATCTTCGCAGGCAAGGAAGTGCCTGACAGTCGGGACCCACCTGGTCGAAGCGTACGTAGTGTTGTCATTCTGGTCGCGAACGTGTACGTACATATATACTAGTCGATGTAGAGGCGCGCACGTGTCGTAGTAGAGGCGCGTACGTGTCGTAGTAGAGGCACGCACGTAGCATGTACACGTACGTACAGCGGCCAGGGTGCAAGAAAGAAAATACGGCCACATACGTACATACGGGCAGGGTATCGAACGCCTACTCGCGCATACGTATGGCCAGGGCTCGTGTACATGGCTGGGGCAGAACGGAGAAACAGCGTCATCGTCGTGTTCATGGGGAGGCAACGGAATGCGTTGTGTTCATGGGGAGGCAACGGAATGTGTCGTGTTCATGGGGAGGCAACGGAATGCATCGTGTTCATCAGGAGGCAATGGAACGCGTGGGAGCCAACCAGCTGGGTCGGAACGGAATGCGTGGTCGTGTTCATCGGGGGGGATTAGACAGAACAGGCGATGGAAACAAGGCCTGGCGTATCGCAAAACGGAGGAAATGGCCTTGTGTTCGACCGGGCACGTTCGAAACAGGATCATGTTCATCGGGAGGGGTCTGGCGTACCGCAAAACGAAGGAAACGGACCTCCTACGGTCGAAATGGGGGTCATGTTGATCGGGAGAGGTGTGGCGTACCGCAAAACGGAGGAAACGGACTTGTGTTGGAGTGCTACGGTCGAAACGGGGGTCCTGTTGATCGGGAGGGGTGTGGCGTACGGCAAAACGGGACTCCAGTGGATACTGTTCATCACCACCGTCGACCTCCTCTAGCCTCCACGGGCTACCGTCGACCTCTTCCAGCCTCCACGGGCTCCTGTTCATCCAGCCTCCACCGCACGCTACTCCACCGGCTACTGTTCAACCACCCCTCCATGGGCACCCCTCCACCATCTACTGTTCATCCAGCCCTCCACACCACTGGGTCCTGTTCAACCACCCCTCCACGGGCACCCCTCCACCGTCTACTGTTCATCCAGTCCCCCACACCACGGGGTCCTGTTCATCCAGAGGCAGCGCCACCACTCACTGTTCATCCAGCCCCCCCCCCCCCCGCAGCGCTCACTGTTCATCCAATCGATCAGCTTCAGTTAGCAGCAGTAGCGAAGGAATCGCTCGATCGGGTTCAGTTAACAGCCACCGATCGATCGCTCGGGTTCAGTAACGCGTAGCCTGCAATGCAATTGCTCGGGTTCAGTTAGAGCCCAACACCTCGCTCGGGTTCAGTTAGAGACAACGCCTCGCACACACACGCGTACATGTACGAGAGAAACGCGCATCGCTCGGCCCCCGACCTCCCACCGTAACCGGGAACTCCTCGAAATTCCCCCCCCCCCTCGCTTCTACCACGGTTTTTTCCATCATGGAGGGCCCAAAGAATGTCATGCAGTTGCGTCTCCGGCCCGCCGAGGATGAAAAGCCCATTTTCTGTCATGATTTTTTTCATGGAAGTAGGAGCCCACCACATCTATGATGATACCGGGTTTTGTCACAATTATCGTCATAGAAGTGTCATATGTATGACAGGAAAAAAATTTGTTCGGCCCAAAATGTCACGGATGTGTCTTTCTTTTGTAGTGAGTACGATGGCCGGACACACTACAGGAAGGAAAAACCAAGGAGGCGATAAGCTAAGGTGTACACGGGAACCCTCAGGTGGTCTCTACAAATAATCGATATACCTGCTTTCTACTATCTATACGCAGCTTGCCCTTGGATAGGCCATGTCAAATATTCCTACTGTTTTCTTATTGCACCACTTGTACCAATACGCTTCGACGTATTATTTAAATAAAAATGCATAGCATTAGTCTATTATTGCATTATTTATCCTTTTTTCTTATATGTTCATTTACGACAATATGTACCCGTACATTTGGGTACGGTCAGTACGCTAGGGGTTTTTGTTTACCCCATAATATGGCGTGATAAGTCCGAACACTTTCGACGGTGCGGCACCCCAAACTTATAGCGTTATATGCATCAGCTCCGAATCATGTCTTGGGTCAATAGTTGGGTTTGCCCGGCTCCCATGCTTTGGTACCTTACGTTCCGCTATATCGGCTAAGGTAGCGGTGGGAGAACTACTGCGATTGTGTCCCGGTTTTTTCGGACGAGCACCTCAGTAGAGAAAGCCGAAAACTGACTGTCATGATAAGGCAAGAGACTAGTCGTTGCTCGAGAGGTCTCAAGTCCTTAAAGACTTTTCCTGCTTCGGGCGAGGAGTCGGCCTTGTCCGGCTTAGGCGTGTATAGCACCCCAAATTCGGCCTTCCGAATACTAGGGGCTTTGCCAAAATTTAAAATTGTAGACTTCTATGGCTAAGTGAGAGTGATAAAGCCTTATAGTTCGATTGCCTGGTTCGTTGCACTGAACACCTCCCTTGAAGGACCCAAAATTGGGGTAAAGAGTGCTCAGGTTTATCCCAAACACCCCAGTACTAGTTACATGGGGGCAGAAGCCGACGACTGGCCAACTCTCGGATTTTATAAATGGCCGCACAGAAGGTAATATTTTAAATTAAAAAAGCGTCGCATGGCGCAAATGAACTCATTTCATATTATAGGATCACATGAGCATGTTCATTCAAAAATTACATCCCTGGCACATTCATCCGCCACAAGGCGGGAACCCTTCAGGACACTCTCAAAATACATTTCGGGGCAGCGATGCTCCTTGCCCTCCGGCGGCCCCTCCTTCACCAGCTTCACAGCGTACAGCTTCGCCCAGTGCACCTTCGCCCGGGCAAAAGCCCTACGCGCACCCACGATGCAGACGGACCGCTTTATAACTTCAAGCCATGGGCAGGCATCCACAAGCCGCCTCACCAGACCGAAGTAGCTGTCGGGCAGGGGCTCGCCAGGCCACATTCGGACTATAAGGCCCCTCATGGCCTGTTCGGCCACCTTGTGAAGCTCGACCAATTGCTTTAGCTGGTCGCTCAAGGGCACGGGATGTTCGGTCCCAGTATACTGAGACCAGAACAACTTTTCCGATGAGCTCCCCTCTTGAGCTCGGTAAAACTCCGCGGCATCTAGTACACTGTGGGGAAGATCTGCGAACGCCCCTGGAGAACTCCGAACTCGGGTAAGTAAAAGGAAAGTTTCCTCCACATGCTTTCTTTGCATAATGAATGCCTTACCCGCTGTTATCTTCTTCACCGCATCAATCTCCTGGAGGGTCTTATGGGCTTCAGCCTTGGCGCTCCATACGCTTTCAAGCGCCTGCGCGAGCTCGGACTCTCGCGTCTTAGAGTCAAGCTCCAAGGACTCATGCTTTTTGGCGAGAGCCTCGAGCTCTTGCTGCACCTCGCCTACTCAGGCTTCTTGCTTCTCCCGCTCAATGCGCTCCTTGGCTGCTTTGTTTTCGGCCTCGGATAGCACCTTCTTCAGGGTCGCCACTTCGGTCATGGCCTTGGCAAATCCATGATGATCCTATTACTTTACACCCGAACTTCTTTTTAAATATATAGACAAGGGTACTGCTTACCTTTGCTCTCCTCGAGCTGCCTCTTGGTATGGCTGAACTCGTCGTCGGACCGCTCCAGGTCCTGCTTGAGCGCAGAGACCTCTGCAGTACGTGCGACAGCGGCCAGCAGTGAAGCCTGCACATACACATAGACATTTTTTGATTAGAATACTGAGTTATCATTTGATCCTCTATTCGGCCTTTCTTCGCGAACGCCGAACGAAACATCAGGCGCTATTGTCCATGCGGTAATATTTTCCTATATTTTCATTGCTTACCTCAAAGCCTGTTAGGAGGCTGGCACAAGCTTCGGTCAGTCCGTTCTTGGCGGACTGAACTTTCTCGATCACAGCACTCATGATAGTGCGGTGCTCTTCATTGATGGAAGCACCGCGAAGCGCTTCCAGCAAGTTGTCCGGCGCCTCTGGCTGGACAGAGGCCACCGGCACGGGCGGCTTGCCCCTCTTAACAGGGGTCGCCTGCTGGTGTCCGGAACCACCGAAGGTTCCGACGCAGTGTTCGGCTGGGGGCCGAACTTGGAGCCCGTGGGGATTTTGCTCCCTTTGCGCCCAGGGTCCGGAAGGTCACCTCGAGGTGCCCCCAGGACTACCTCCCCTTGGCCCGGTGCCTGTTGAGACAACACGTCGATGTTTCCGCAGGGCAAGGGGTGGAGGCGGTCAGAAGTGAATCGCTATTCATATCCGACAAGTCCAAAGAACCGTTCGACGAAGATACGTCGATACGGGCTCAGGACGGGCTACATAATCATATTCGGCATAAGTAGAAGCAGTGCAATAAGACATACCATGAATTACTATGGTATCCGGATACTTACGACTTCGCTAGGGGCTTGTCCCTGGGGAACCACTCGTCATCGTTGTGGGCGGCCATAGTGGAGCAGTCCGGATGGAGGGCCCTTCCCTTCTTGGACCCTTCGGCCTCCCCGGTTGGGTCGGCCTTCCTTTTCTTGTCTCCCCCGGCTGGGGGGAGAACTTTCCTCTTCCTCCCCCTCATCTTCGTGGGAGGAGTGCGCGTCAGAGTCATCGGACGATGAGTCCGATACAACCTTGCGCCGGAGACCCTTTCAAGTCCCCGTGGCCTTCTTCTTGGTCTTCTTCATCGGCACCTCGTAAGGTGCTGGAGTCAGCATCTCCGTTAGGAGAGCGTCTGTAGGATCTTCGGGCAGGGGGTGATACGTCTCCAACATATCAATAATTTTTGATTGCTCCATGCTATATTATTTACTATTTTGAATGTTTATGGGCTTTATTATACACTTTTATATCATTTTTGGGACTAACCTATTAACCCAGAGCCCAGTGCCAGTTTCTGTTTTTACCCTGTTTTAGGGTTTTGAAGAAAAGGAAAATCAAACGGAGTCCAATTGACCTGAAACTTCACGGAACTCATTTTTGGAAGGAAAGAAGCCCAGAAGACTTGGAGTGCACATCAGGGGTAAGGATGGCAATGGGTCGGGTTTGGATCGGGTTGAACAATATCAAATCCATATCCATATCCATGGAGGCAGTCCCAGCCCATCCATAAAAAAATCCATGGGCGAAAAATTGTGACCATGTCCAAATCCGATGGATATCCATACCCATTGGACATCCATCGGGTCCTCTCAAGACCTATACATAAGACATAACTCATTGCACAATGTGCACTCCGCATTGGCGTGCTTACTCCCCGTCGTGCAGTCATAGCCCTTGCATTGTCCTACTGCTGCGGCCATGCATCAATGCGTGTGTGGAAAAGCAAAGACGGAGGGGTCAAGGAGATATGGAGCTGGGTTGTCGCAGGCCAGTAGTGGCTGCTGCAGCGATCCACCTTACGTGGGGGTAGCGGCTGGCAGCGGCGGCCACCTCTAGGTCTATGAGAGGAGTAACTCAAGGAGATGGCACCGATTCTCAATGACAAGTCATTTAATTAGTGTAGATAATAGGATGAGAAGGTGTGTTGGAGTATGTTACGGTGGGGATTGTGTAATTTCTTTTGGATGTTTTAGATAAAGGATAAAATTATAGTGGGACATGTGACTATGGGGTAGGGGTAGCAGAATATTGCTTGTTAAGTCAGACTGTCGGGTCGGGTTTGGATATATCCATGGGTACAAGATTATGCCCATGCCCTATCCACGTGTAACCGGGTCAGGTTGGGGCACTGCCCATGGGTGCAAAAGCATATCCAAACCCTATCCATTCGGGTTGGATATCCATGGGTATCCATGTCCATGGATAAAATTACCATCCTTAGTCAGGGGATCTGCGAGAAGGTCACGAGGCAGGGGGGACGCGCCCTCCACCCTCGTGAGCCCCTCGTGGCCCCCCTGGCGTACTTCTTCCACCTATATATCTCCATATACCCTAAAAACATCTGTGAGCACAGCAGATCGGGAGTTCCGCCTCCAGAAGCCTCGGTAGCCACCGAAAGCCAATCTAGACCCGTTCTGGCACCCTGCCGAAGGGGGCAATCCCTCTCCGGTGTCCATCTTGATCATCCCGGTGCTCTCCATGACGAGGAGGGAGTAGTTCTCCCTCGGGGCTGAGGGTATGTACCAGTAGCTATGTGTTTGATCTCTCTTTCTCTCTCCCATGTTCTTGAGATGATACGATCTTGATGTATCGCGAGCTTTGCTATTATATTTGGATCCTATGATGTTTCTCCCCCCCCCCTCTACTCTCTTGTAATGAATTGATTTTCCCCTTTGAAGTAATTTTATCGGACTGAGTCTTTAAAGATTTGAGAACACTTGATGTATGTATTGCCGTGGATATCTGTGGTGACAATGGGATATCACGTGATTCACTTGATGTATGTTTGGGTGATCAACTTGCGGGTTCCGCTCATGAACCTATGCATAGGAGTTGGCACACGTTTTCGTCGTGATTCTCTGGTAGAAACTTTGGGGCACTCTTTGAGGTCCTTTGTGTTGGTTGAATAGATGAATCTGAGATTGTGTGACGCATATCGTATAATCATACCCACGGATATTTGAGGTGACATTGGAGTATCTAGGTGACATTAGGGTTTTGGTTGATTTGTGTCTTAAGGTGGTATTCTAGGACGAACTCTAGGGCTGTTTGTGACACTTATAGGAATAGCCCAACGGATTGATTGGAAAGAATAACTTTGAGGTGGTTTCGTACCCTACCATAATCTCTTCGTTCGTTCTCCGCTATTAGTGACTTTGGAGTGACTCTTTGTTGCATGTTGAGGGATAGTTATGTGATCCAGTTATGTTAGTATTGTTGAGGGAACTTACACTAGTGAAAGTATGAACCCTAGGCCTTGTTTCCTAGCATTGCAATACCGTTTACGCTCACTTTTATCATTAGTTACCTTGCTGTTTTTATAATTTCAGATTACAATACCTTTATCTACTATCCATATACCACTTGTTTCACTATATCTTCGCCGAACTAGTGCACCTATACAATTTACCATTGTATTGGGTGTGTTGGGGACACAAGAGACTCTTTGTTATTTGGTTGCAGGGTTGCTTGAGAGAGACCATCTTCATCCTACGCCTCCCACGGATTGATAAACCTTAGGTCATCCACTTGAGGGAAATTTGCTACTGTCCTACAAACCTCTGCACTTGGAGGCCCAACAACGTCTACAAGAAGAAGGTTGTGTAGTAGACATCAAGCTCTTTTCTGGCGCCGTTGCCGGGGAGGTTAGCGCTTGAAGGTATATCTTTAGATCTTGCAATCGAGTCTTTTAGTTTCTTGTTTTATCACTAGTTTATTTTATAAAAGAATACTATAAAAAATGGAATTGAGTTTGTCTCATACGCTTCACCTTTTTAATATCTTTCGTGAGTATGATGGAAAGTATAATTGTGCTCAAGTGCTAGAAGAAGAAATCTATAAAATGTTTGGCACTAAATATTTTAATGATGAGAATGATTGCAATGTTGTTAGTATGAATTTCTTGAATATCCATGATGCTAATGATATGCAAAGCCACAAGCTTGGGGAAGCTATGTTTGATGAAGATGATATTTTTAGTCCCCCAAGTTTAGATGAGCAAATTTATTATGATGAAAGCATGCCTCCTATCTATGATGATTATTGTGATGACACGTATGCTTTAAAGAATAATGATAACCATGAAACTTGTCATCTTAATCTTAATTTTCAATCACATGATAGTTATTTTGTTGAGTTTGCCCCACTATTATTCATGAGAAGAATTTTGCTTGTGTGGAGACTAGTAAATTTTCTGTGCTTGTAGATCATGAAAAGAATGCTTTAGGTGCTGGTTATATTGTTGAATTCATTAATGATGCTACTGAAAATTATTATGAGGGAAGAATATATGCTTGTAGGAATTGCAATAATATCAAGTTTCCTCTCTATGTGCTTAAAGTTTTGAAGTTATGCATGTTTTCCTTTCCTATGCAAGTTGATTCTTGTTCCCATAAGTTGTTTTCTCACAAAATCCCTATGCATAGGAAGTGGGTTAGACATAAATTTGCTAGTCATATTCTTCATGATGCTCTCTTTATGTTTCAATTCTTATCTTTTGTGTGAGCATCGTTGAAATCATCATGCCTAGCTAGGGGCGTTAAACGATAGCGCTTGTTGGGAGGCAACCCAATTTTATTTTAGTTCCTTGCTTTCTGTTCCTCTTTAGTAATAAATAATTCATCTAGCCTCTTTTTAGATGTGGTTTTATGCTTTTAATTAGTGTTTTTGCCAAGTAGAACCTTTGGGAAGACTTGGGGAAAGTCTTGTTGATCATGCTGTAAAAAACAGAAACTTTAGCGCTCACGAGAATTGCAGCCATTTTTATTTGGAAAGTGCTATTTAGTTAATTATTTTTGAAGATGATTAAGAGATAAATTCCTCAGGTCTAGAAATTTATTTGAGAATTTTATGAGTTCCATAAGTATACGTTTGATTCAGATTACTACAGATTGTTCTGTTTTTGACAGATTCTATTTTTCATGTGTTGTTTACTTATTTTGATGAACCTATGGCTAGTAAAATAGTTTATAAACCGTGGATAAGTTGGAATACAGTAGGTTTAACACCAATATAAATAAAGAATGAGTTCATTACAGTACCTTGAAGTGGTGATTTATTTTCTTATACTAACGGTGCTTACGAGTTTTCTGTTAAGTTTTGTGTTGTGAAGTTTTCAAGTTTTGGGTAAGGATTCGATGGACTATGGAATAAGGAGTGGCAACAGCCTAAGCTTGGGGATGCCTAAGGCACCCCAAGGTAATATTCAAGGATAACCAAGAGCCTAAGCTTTGGGATGCCCCGGAAGGCATCCCCTCTTTCGTCTTCGTTCATCGGTAACTTTACTTGGAGCTATATTTTTATTCACCACATGATATGTGTTTTGCTTGGACTGTCAATTTATTTTGTTAGGATTTTATTGCTGTTATTTAGAACAATGTTTTGCATCTTTTATTTCAATAAAAGTGGCATTGATAGCCTTTACTATGCCTATGTTACAAGTGTACATGTTGCTGTTTGAAAACAGAAAGTTTACCACTGTTGCAATAATTCCCTAGAAAAGTCAGAATGTGATAAAATGTTGAAACCTTTTGAATATTAAGATCTGATAAATTTACTACAGTGGTAAGTTTATTTCATAATTTTTGGAGCTAGGGAAGTATGGATGTTGCCGCATTCTTTACAGACTATCCTGTTTAGGCAGATTGCTGTTGTGTTTGCATATGTTTGCTTCTTTAATGATTCTATTTGAGGATAGGACTATTAAATATGCAGAGGCATTTAGTATGCAATGTTGAATAATAATTTTATTTATTTACTACAGTAGAGTATGATAAGGTTTTTGCAATGGTTTATACTAACTTATATCACTAGTCCTTGTTGAGTTTTGTGTGGATGAAGCTTTTGAGATTAGGGAGACCGTGATATGAGAGGAATTAAGGAGACACAAAAGATCAAGCTTGGGGATTCCCAAGGCACCCCAAGATAATATTTCAATAAGTCTCAAGCATCTAAGCTTGGGGATGCCCTGGTTGGCATCCCACCTTTCTACTTCAACAATTATCGGTTAGTTTCGGTTGATCCTAAGTTTTTGCTTCTTCACATGATGTTTGCTATTATTAGATGCCATTTTATTTTGCTTTGCTTGCTGTTTGAATAAAATACCAAGATCTTAAATTATTAAATGTTAGAGAGTCTTCACATAGTTGCATAATTATTCGACTACTCATTGATCTTCACTTATATCTTTCGGAGTAGTTTGTCATTTGCTCGAGTGCTTCACTTATACCTTTTAGAGCATGGTGGTAGTTTTATTTTGAAGAAATAGATGAACTCTCATGCTTCACTTAGATTATTTTGAGATTCTTAAATAGCATGGTAATTTGCTTAAAATACTAATATGCTAGGTATACAAGATTAGTAAAAACTTTCATATAGAGTATTGAATACTAAGAGAAGTTTGATGCTTGATGATTGTTTTGAGATATGGAGGTAATAATATCAAAGTCGTGCTAGTTGAGTAGTTGTGAATTTGAGAAATGCTTTTGTTGAAGTTTGCAAGTCCCATAGCATGCATGTATGGTAAACGTTGTGTAACAAATTTGAAACATGAGGTGTTATTTGATTGTCCTCCTTATGAGTGGCGGTCGGGGACGAGCGATGGTCTTTTCCTACCAATCTATCCCCCTAGGAGAATGCGCCTAGTGCCGAGGTTTTTGATGACTTGTAGATTTTTGCAATAAGTATGTGAGTTCTTTATGACTAATGTTGAGTCCATGGATTATACGCACTCTCACCCTTCCATCATTGCTAGCTTCTTCGGTACCGTGCATTGCCCTTTCTCACATTGAGAGTTGGTGCAAACTTCGCCGGTGCATCCAAACCCCGTGATATGATACGCTCTATCACACATAAACCTCCTTATATCTTCCTCAAAACAGCCACCATAGCTACCCAATATGGCATTTCCATAGCCATTCCGAGATATACTGCCATGCAACTTTCCACCATTCCGTTTATCATGACACATTCATCATTGTCATATTGCTTAGCATGATCATGTAGTTGACATAGTATTTTTGGCAAAGCCACCGTTCATAATTCTTTCATACATGTCACTCTTGATTCATTGCATATCTTGGTACACCGCCGGAGGCATTCATATAGAGTCATCTTTGTTCTAGTATCGAGTTGTAATCATTGAGTTGTAAATAAATAGAAGTGTGATGATCATCATTATTAGAGCATTGTCCCAAGTGAGGAATAAAAAAGAGAGAAGGCCAAAAAAGAGAAGGCCCAAAAAAAGAGAAAGGCCATAAAAAAGAGAAAAGGCCCAAAAAATGAGAGAAAAAGAGAGAAGGGACAATGTTACTATCCTTTTACCACACTTGTGCTTCAAAGTATCACCATGATCTTCATAGTAGAGAGTCTCTCATGTTATCACTTTCATATACTAGTGGGAATTTTTCATTATAGAACTTGGCTTGTATATTCCAACTATGGGCCTCCTCAAGTGCCCTAGGTCTTCATGAGCAAGCAAGTTGGTTGGATGCACACCCACTTAGTTTCTTTTGTTGAGCTTTCATACATTTATAGCTCTAGTGCATCCGTTGCATGGCAATCCCTACTCCTTGCATTGACATCAATCTATGGGCATCTCCATAGCCCATTGATTAGCCTCGTTGATGTGAGACTTTCTCCTTTTTTTGTCTTCTCCACATAACCCTCTCATTATATTCTATTCCACCCATAGTGCTATATCCATGGCTCGCGCTCATGTATTGCGTGAAAGTTTATAGGTTTGAGATTACTAAAGTATGAAACAAATTTCTTCGCTTGTCATCGGGGTTGTGCATGATGAGAGCATTCTTGTGTGATGAAAATGGAGCATGACTAAACTATATGATTTTGTAGGGACGAACTTTCTTTGGCCATGTTATGTTGAGAAGACATAATTGCTTAGTTAGTATGCTTGAAGTATTATCATTTTTATGTCAATATGAACTTCTGTCTTGAATCTTTTGGATCTGAATATTCATGCCACAATTAAGAAAAATTACATTAAAATTATGCCAAGTAGCACTCCGCATCAAAAATTCTGTTTTTATCATTTACCTACTCGAGGACGAGCAGGAATTAAGCTTGGAGATGTTGATACGTCTCCAACATATCTATAATTTTTGATTGCTCCATGCTATATTATTTAATTTTTTGAATGTTTATGGGCTTTATTATACACTTTTATATCATTTTTGGTACTAACCTATTAACCCAGAGCCCAGTGCCAGTTTCTGTTTTTACCCTGTTCTAGGGTTTCAAAGAAAAGGAAAATCAAACGCAGTCCAATTGACCTGAAACTTCATGGAACACATTTTTGGAAGGAAAGAAGCCCAGAAGACTTGGAGTGCACGTCGGGGGATCTGTGAGGAGGTCACAAGGCAGGGGGCGCGCCCACCCCCCTGGGCGCGCCCTCCACCCTCGTGAGCCCCTCGTGGCCCCCCTGACGTACTTCTTCCGCCTATATATCTCCATGTACCCTAAAAACATCCGTGAGCACAATAGATCGGGAGTGCCGCCGCCAAAAGCCTCTGTAGCCACCGAAAGAGAATCTAGACCCGTTTCGGCACCCTGCCGGAGGGGGCAATCCCTCTCCGGTGTCCATTTTCATCATCCCGGTGCTCTCCATGACGAGGAGGGAGTAGTTCTCCCTCGGGGCTGAGGGTATGTACCAGTAGCTATGTGTTTGATCTCTCTCTCTCTCTCTTTTGTTCTTGAGATGATACGATCTTGATGTATCGCGAGCTTTGCTATTATATTTGGATCCTATGATGTTTCTCCCCCCCCCCCTACTCTCTTGTAATGAATTGAGTTTCCCCTTTGAAGTAATCTTATCAGATTGAGTCTTTAAAGATTTGAGAACACTTGATGTATGTCTTGCCGTGGTTATCTGTGGTGACAATGGGGTATCACGTGATTCACTTGATGTATGTTTTGGTGATCAACTTGCGGGTTCCGCCCATGAACCTATGCATAGGGGTTGGCACACGTTTTCGTCGTGATTCTCCGGTAGAAACTTTTGGGCACTCTTTGAGGTCCTTTGTGTTGGTTGAATAGATGAATCTAAGATTGTGTGACGCATATCGTATAATCATACCCACAGATACTTGAGGTGACATTGGAGTATCTAGGTGACATTAGGGTTTTGGTTGATTTGTGTCTTAAGGTGTTATTCTAGTACGAACTCTAGGGTTGTTTGTGACACTTATAGGAATAGCCCAACGGATTGATTGGAAAAAATAACTTTGAGGTGGTTTCGTACCCTACCATAATCTCTTCGTTCGCGCTCCGCTATTAGTGACTTTGGAGTGACTCTTTGTTGCATGTTGAGGGATAGTTATGTGATCCAATTATGTTAGTATTGTTGAGGGAACTTACACTAGTGAAAGTATGAACCCTAGGACTTGTTTCCTAGCATTGCAATACCGTTTACGCTCACTTTTATCATTAGTTACCTTGCTGTTTTTATAATTTCAGATTACAAATACCTTTATCTACTATCCATATACCACTTGTTTCACCATATCTTCACCGAACTAGTGCACCTATACTATTTACCATTGTATTGGGTGTGTTGGGGACACAAGAGACTCTTTGTTATTTGGTTGCAGGGTTGCTTGAGAGAGACCATCTTCATCCTATGCCTCCCACGGATTGATAAACCTTAGGTCATCCACTTGAGGGAAATTTGCTACTGTCCTACTAACCTCTGCACTTGGAGGCCCAACAACGTCTACAAGAAGAAGGTTGTGTAGTAGACATCAGGGGGCTGGGCAATCAAGCTGCTCCACTGTCTTTATCTAGTCCTATTACTAACATGGAAGCTTAGATCCTGCATATGACTTAACCGAGCAAATAAATACCCTGTGAGATATAAAAACTTACCGGATTGGCGCAGCACTTTGCGCTGAGTCCGCGGTCCTCGGTGAGGGAAGGAGGTACCTCGGCGCCCTTGAAAAGCACCCTCTAGACGTCCTCGTGCGTCGTGTCATAGAGCTCTCGCAGCATCTAGTGCTTGGTCGAGTCGTACTCCCACAAATTAAATGCCCATCGTTGACACGGGAGGATCTGACGGAAGAGCATGACCTGGACCACGTTGACAAGCTTGATTTTCCTGCTCGTCATGTTCCTGATGTAGGTCTGGAGTCCGGTCACCTCTTCCGAATAACCCTGGGACAGGCCCTTCTCTTTCGAGGAGGTGTGCCGCGTGGGGATTCCGGATCGAAATCTGGGGTCCGCCACCCAGTTGGAGTCGCGCGGCTCAGTGATGTAGAACCACCCCGATTGCCTCCCCTTTATGGTATCCACATAGGTGCCCTCGAGCCAGGTGATGTTAGTCATTTTGCCCACCATAGCGCCTCCACACTCTGCTTGCTGGCCAACCACCACCTTCGGTTTGACATTGAAGGTCTTCAGCCATAGGCCGAAGTGGGGCCTGATGCGGAGGAAGGCCTCGGACATGACGATAAACGCCGAGATGTTGAGGATGAAATTGGGGGCCAGATCATGAAAATCCAGCCTGTAGTAAAACATGAGCCCGCGGACAAACGGGTGGAGGGGAAATCCTAGTCCGCGGACGAAATGGGTAAGAAAAACTACCCTCTCATGGGGTTCAAGCATAGGGATGACCTGCCCTGCATTTGGCAGCCGGTGCGCGATATCCGCGGCCAGATAGCCGGTTGCCCGTCACTTTGTGATGTTCTCCTCTATGACGGAGGAGACCATCCACTTGCCTCCTGCTCCGGACATTCTTGGAGTTCTTTGAGAAGAAGAACGCGAGCTTGGGCGCTGGAGCTCGAGTGCGTGAGAATGGCTAGCAAGGAGGTAGAAGGCGTGGGTAAAAGGGGGTGAATACTTGTCCCTTTATAAGGGCGAAAGAGGCAATGCGCCTCCCCACTTGCCTGATAAAATGACTTATTCCCCAGGCGCCGTAATTGATGGCGTGGTTGGGTTACCACGTCCGTATTGATGAGAATCCCGTAATAAGGGGGACACGATCTCTGCTTTGACAAGACGTGTCAAGAAAACTGCCACGCGATGTGTGCGGTGCTGGATTGAGAAAAACGGTTCGGATAATGACCGGGCCACGACATGACGTCGTGCTGTCAGAATGCGTCAGCAGATTAGATTTGTGGAAATATTATTCTCTCTACGGTAGTATGTGGAACTTGTTTTGCAGAGCCAGATACTATTCTCGTGTTCAAAATCTTCTATGGAGTATTCGGAGGAGGAACCCACCTTGCAATGCCGAAGACAAAACTGTGTGCCGGACTCATCGTCATTGAAGCCTGGTTTAGGGGCTACTGAGGGAGTCCTCGATTAGGGGGTCTCTAGACAGCCAGACTATATCCTTTGGCCGAACTGTTCGACTATGAAGATACAAGATTGAAGACTTTGACCCGTGTCCGGATGGGACTTTCCTTGGCATGGAAGGCAAGCTTGGCAATACGGATATGTAGATCTCCTCCCTTGTAACCGACTCTGTGTAACCCTAGCCCCCTCCGGTGTCTATATAAAATAGAGGGTTTAGTCCGTAGGACAAGATACAAGCATACCATAGGCTTGCTTCTAGGGTTTAGCCTCTACGATCTCGTGGTAGATCAAATCTTGTAATACTCATATCATCAAGAACAATCAAGCAGGACGTAGGGTATTACCTCCATCAAGAGGGCCCGAACCTGGGTAAACATCATGTCCCCTGCCTCCTGTTACCATCCTCCTTAGACGCACAGTTCGGGACCCCCTACCCGAGATCCGCCAGTTTTGACACCGACTGTTTGAAGTAAACTACTCACACATCACCGGAGAGGCCATGGAGTTGATGTAGAGGCCCTCCGTGATCAATACCCACTCCGACGGAGCTCTAGAAAAGGCCCCAACATGGGATCTCTCGGGTACAGAAGGTTGCGGTGGTGGAATTAGGTTTTCGTGGTGTTCCTGGATGTTTGGGGGGTACGTGGATATATATAGGAGGAAGAAGTACGTCATGGAGCAACGAGGGGCCCACGAGGGTGGAGGGCGCGCCCCTGCCTCGTGGCCTCCTCGATTGTTTCTTGACGCCCACTCCAAGTCTCCTGGATCACGTTCATTGAGAAAATCACGTTCTCGAAGGTTTCATTCTGTTTGGACTCCGTTTGATATTCCTTTTCGGCGAAACTCTAAAATAGGAAAAGAATAGCAATTTGGGCTGGGCTCCGGTTAGTAGGTTAGTCCCAAAAATGATATAAAAGTGCAAAATAAAGCCCATTAACATCCAAAATAGATAATATAATAGCATGGAGCAATCAAAAATTGTAGATACGTTGGAGACGTATCAGTGGTACGGTGGTCAAAACCTTCGGGAGATTATATAATGAATTTTTACCGACCGAAAGAAGTATCGTGCAAGAAAACGGAGTCTGGAGAGCGCACGAGGTGCCCACGAAGCAGGGGGCGTGCCCTCCACCCTTGTGGAAGCCTCGTGTCCTTCCCGGACTACTTCTTATTTTCTTAAATATTCCAAAACGGAGAAAAATTTCCATTAGAATTGTTTTGGAGTCGGTTTACTTATCGTACCACGTATCTATTCCTTTTCGGGGTCTGAAACGTTCTGGAAAGTGTCCCTTATGTATTCCTCCGGGGTTATGGTTTCAACATTCATGGGAGTACCTGAGATATAATGTTTGATTCTTTGACCATTCACCACCTTCGGATTTGTGCCTTCGAAGTTTTTGATGTTTATGGCACCGGAATGATAGACCTCCTCGATATACCATCAATCATTAAGTATCTAGGGACTCCAAACCTCAGAAAAATAACTTCTTTAAGCATCTTAATAGAGGTGTTATGATCAGCATTACTAGTTGGAATAGCTTCTACCCACTTAGTAACGTAATCAACAGCAACTAAAATATGTGTATACCCATTAGAGGAAGGAAACGGTCCCATATAATCGAAGCCCCAAACTTCAAATGGTTCAATAATGAGTGAATAATTCATAGGCATTTCTTGGCGTCTACTAATATTCCCAATTCTTTGACATTCATCACAAGATAATACAAACTTACGGGCATCCTTGAAGAGAGTAGGCCAATAAAAACCGGTTTGCAATACCTTATGTGCAGTTCTATCTCCAGCATGGTGTCCTCCATAAGCCTTAGAGTGACACTTGCGTAGGATTTGTTCATGTTCATGCTTAGGTATACAACGTCTGATAACACCATCTACTCCTTCTTTATAAAGGTGTGGGTCATCCCAGAAGTAATGTCTTAAATCATAGAAAAACCTTTTCTTTTGCTGGTATGTGAAACTAGGTGGTATAAATTTAGCAACAATGTAATTGGCATAATCAGCGTACCATGGAGCAGTGCGAGAAGCATTTATGACAGCTAATTGTTCATCAGGAAAGCTATCATCAATAGGTAGTGGGTCATCAAGGACATTCTCTAACCTAGACAAGTTGTCTGCAACGGGATTCTCAGCTCCCTTTCTATCAATAATATGCAAATCAAATTCTTGTAGTAGGAGAACCCATCTAATATGTCTAGGTTTAGCGTCTTTCTTTTCCATAAGATATTTAATAGCAGCATGATCAGTGTGAATAGTTACCTTAGAATTAACAATATAAGGTCTGAACTTATCACAAGCAAATACAACTGCTAAGAATTCATTTTCGGTAGTAGCATAATTTTTGTGGGCATTGTCTAGAGTTTTACTAGCATATTGAATAACATTTAATTTTTTATCAACTCTTTGTCCTAGAACAGCACCTACAACATAGTCACTAGCATGACACATGATTTCAAAAGGGTAAATTCCAATCAGGTGGTTGAACAATAGGTGCAGAAATCAAGGCTTTCTTAACTACTTCAAATGCTTCTACACAATCATCATCAAAGCCAAAAGGAATATCTTTTTTAATAGGTTAGTCAGAGGCCGCAAATTTTTGAGAAGTCCTTAATGAACCTCCTATAAAAACCGGCATGACCAAGGAAACTTCTTATACCTTTGATGTCCTTGGGAAACGACATCTTTTCAATAGCATCAACTTTAGCTTTGTCAACTTCAATACCTCTTTCAGAAATTTTATGCCCCTAGACAATACCTTCATTAACCATGAAGTGGCACTTCTCCCAATTCAATACAAGGTTAGTTTCTTCACATCTCTGGAAAACTCGATCAAGGTTGCTCAAGCAATCATCAAAAGAGGATCCATAAATAGAGAAATCATCCATGAAAACTTCACAAATCTTTTCACAAAAGTTAGAGAATATAGCCATCATGCATCTTTGAAAGGTAGCAGGTGCATTACATAAACCAAAAGGCATATGTCTATAATCAAAGGTTCCGAAAGGGCAAGTAAAAGTAGTCTTTTCTTGATGATCAGCTCACACGGGTATTTGAGAGAAACCAGAGTAACCATCTAGGAAGCAAAAAATGTGTTTGTTTGGATAATCTTTCTAGCATTTGATCAATGAAAGGCAAAGGGTAATGATCTTTTTAGTAGCTTTATTTAATTTGCGGAAATCAATCACCATCCTATAACCTATGATAATTCTTTGCGGAATCAATTCATCTTTATCATTAGGAACGACAATAATACCTCCCTTCTTACGGACACAATGGACAGGGCTTACTCGCTGACTATCAACAACGGGATAAATTATACCTGCTTCAAGGAGCTTCAATATTTCCTTTCTTATCACTTATTTCATCTTAGGATTTAGTCATCGTTGGTGATCAATAACTGGTTTGGCGTATTTCTCCAAATTTATTTTGTGTTGACATAGAGTGGGACTAATGCCCTTAAGATCATCAAGAGTATATCCAATAGCAGCACGGTGCTTCTTCAAAGTTTTCAATAATTTCTCTTCTTCATGCTCTGAAAGGTTAGCACTAATAATAACAGGATATATCTTCTTTTCATCAAGATAAGCATATTTAAGAGTATTAGGCAATGGTTTAAGCTCAAACACAGGGTCACCCTTGGGTGGAGGAGGATCCCCTAGGATTTCAATAGGCAAGTTGTTTTTCAGAATAGGTCCCTATTTAAAGAATACTTCATCTATTTCCCTTCTTTCATTCATAAACATATCATTTTCATGGTCTAGCAAATATTGTTCTAAAGGATCAGTAGGAGGCACTGCAATAGAAGCAAGACCAATAATTTCATCTTTACTAGGCAATTCCTCATCACGAGGTTGTCTACTAAATTTAGCAAAATTAAACTCATGAGATATATCACCCAAACGAATAGTAACAACATCGTTTTCGCAGTCTATCCTAGCATTAATAGTGTTCAAGAAGGGTCTACCAAATATAATGGGACAAAAGCTATCTTGTGGGGAACCAAGAACAAGAAAATCAGCAGGATATTTAACCTTCCCACACAAGACTTCAACATCTCTGACAATCCCAACCGGTGAAATAGTATCTCTATTGGCAAGTTTAATGGTAACATCGATATCTTCTATCTCAGCAGGTGCAATATCATGCATAATTTCTTCGTATAAGGAATGAGGTATTGCACTTTCACTAGCACCCATATCACATAAGCCATGATAACAATGATCTCCTATTTTAATGGAAATAACAGGCATGCCTACAACAGGTCTATGTTTATTTTTAGCACCAGGTCTAGCAATTCTAGCAGCTTCATTGCAGAAGTAAATAACATGCCCATCAATATTATTGACCAAGAGATCTTTAACCATAGCAATTTTAGGTTCAACTTTAACTTGCTCAGGGGGGTTTTTGTGTCCTAATATTAGTTTTGTTGACTACAGTTGAAGCTTTAGCATGATCCTTTATTCTAACAGGGAAAGGTGGCTTCTCAATATAAGCAGCAGGAGCAACAGGATCATCATAAGTGATAGTATTTTCTTCAACTTTAATAGGTGCAACTACTTTTAATTCAATGGGAGGATTATATTTAAACCACTTCTCCTTTGGGAGATCAACATGAGTAGCAAAGGATTCACAGAAAGAAGCTACTATCTCAGAGTCAAATCCATATTTAGTGCTAAATTCACGAAAAGCATCAGTATCCATAAAAGATTTAACACAATCAAACTTAGGTGTTATACCTGACTCCTTACCTTCGTCGAGGTCCGTAATTCCTTCCAATAAATCTCATTTGAATTCAATAGTCTTCATCATAAAAGATCCAATACAGGAAGTATCGAGCATGGAGCGATTACTGATGGAAAGCCGAGCATATTTTTTTTGAATAATCATCTCCCTTGAGAGCTTATGATTGGGGCATGAATATAACATTGACTTAAGCCTCCCCCATCTTGAGCGATGCTTTCTCCTTCGCGAGGCCAAAAATTATATATATAATTACGATCACGATGAACAAGATGCATAGGATAAAACTTCTGATGAAATTCCAATTTCAATCATTTGTAGTTCCATGATCCCATATCATCACATAGCCTATACCATGTCAATGACTCTCCCTTCAAAGATAAAGGGAAGACCTTCTTCTTGATAACAACATCGGGCATACCTGCAAGCTTAATTAATCCACAAACTTCATCCACATTGATTAAGTGTAAATTGGGATGCAATGTTCCATCTCCTACAAAAGGATTAGCTAGCAGTTTCTCTATCATACCCGAAGGAATTTCAAAGTAAACATTTTTAGTAGGTTAAGTAGGTTGAGGATCAACTCTTTGCTCTACTGGTCAGGGTGAAGATACCCCGAACAAGCCCCTCAAAGGATTATGTTCCATAGTAACAAGTGACAGTAAATTTCAGCACACTATATAAATTTTTCCTTACCAAATTACACCTACCAAAGGCACTTCACTCCCAGGCAACGGCACCAGAAAAGAGTCTTGATGACCCACAAGTGTAGGGGATCTATCGTAGCCTTTTCGATAAGTAAGAGTGTCGAACCCAACGAGGAGCAGAAGGAAATGATAAGCAGTTTTCAGTAAGGTATTCTCTGCAAGCAGTGAAATTATCGGTAACAGATAGTTTTGTGATAAGGTAATTTGTAACGAGTAGCAAATGATAAAAGTAAATAAGGTGCAGCAAGATGGCCCAATCCTTTTTGTAGCAAAGGACAAGCCTGTACAAACTCTTATATGAAGGGAAGCGCTCCCAAGGACACATGGGAATTATCATTAAGCTAGTTTTCATCACTTTCATATGATTCGGGTTCGGTACTTTGATAATTTGATATGTGGGTGGACCGGTGCTTGGGTACTGTCCTTACTTGGACAAGCATCCCACTTATGATTAACCCCCATTGCAAGCATCCACAACTACAATAGAAGTATTAAGGTAAACCTAACCATAGCATGAAACATATGGATCCAAATCAGCCCCTTACGAAGCAACGCATAAACTAGGGTTTAAGCTTCTGTCACTCTAGCAACCCATCATCTACTTATTAATTCCCAATGCCTAATCTAGGGCCAAACAATGGTGAAGTGTCATGTAGTCGACGTTCACATGACACCACTAGAGGGATGACAACATACATCTCATCAAAATATCAAACGAATACGAAATTCACATGACTACTTATAGCAAGACTTCTCCCATGTCCTCGGGAACAAACGTAACCACTCACAAAGCATATTCATGTTCATAATCAGAGGGGTATTAATATGCATAATGGATCTGAACATATGATCTTCCACCAAGTAAACCAACTAGCATCAACTACAAGGAGTAATCAACACTACTAGCAACCCACAGGTACCAATCTGAGGTTTGGATACAAGATATGAACTAGGGTTTGAGATTAGATGGTGCTGGTGAAGATGTTGATGGAGATTGACCCCCCCCCCCCCCCCGATGAGAGGATCGTTGGTGATGACGATGGTGATGATTTCCCCCTCCTGGAGGGAAGTTTCCCCGGCAGAACTGTAACGCCCCGGACACACCCGCCGATGGTCGTTACTCCTGGCGGAATCTAGACTGGCCCCATAGATCAATACTAGTCTTTTCTGTGCACTTTGTCCTCACTCATGCGCACCCGGGAGAAAATTCCCGATCGGTCACCCATCCTGACACTACTCCAAGCTGAGCATGCTTAACTTTGGAGTTTTGTCTGAATGGGCTCCCGGAAAAGAAGGAATTCCTTATTGATATGAGTAGTCTATCATCCCTAATAAGCCAGGCCATCACATACACCCCTACTCAAAGGAACCGACGTCCTCGTCGGGCCACAGGAACGTTCCCTCTTGGCACATATGTCTGTGCATCCAGTCCGGTACATGTACCATGCTGTGTGCCACAACGGGTCACAAACGTCATGAACAACATGACCACGCACCTGTCCGCAAACATCCGTGTAACCGCGAGTGCCGGCTCTGATACCAACTTGTAACGCCTCGGACACACCCGCCGGTGGTTGTTACTCCTGGCAGGATCTAGACTGGCCCCATAGATCAATACTAGTCTTTTCTGAGCACTTTGTCCTCACCCGTGTGCACCCGGGAGCAACTTCCCGATCAGTCACCCATCTTGACAATACTCCAAGTTGAGCACGCTTAACTTTGGAGTTCTGTCCGAATGGGCTCCCAGAAAAGAAGGAATTCCTTATTGATATGAGTAGTCTATCATCCCTAATAAGCCAGGCCATCACAAGAACAACTCTGCCGAAGCCCTAGATTGGTTCCGCCAAGGTTCCGCCTCGTGGCGGCGGAGTTTCTTCCCGAAAGCTTGCTTTTGATTTTTTTTCCTCGGCGAAAGACTCCATATAGCCAAAGATGGGCATCAGAGGGCCACCAGGGGGCCCACGAGGCAGGGGGCGCTCCCAGGTGGGTAAGGCGCGCCCTCGACCCTTGTGGCCAGGGTGTGGGCCCCCTCTGGTACTTTCTTCGCTCAGTATTTTTTATTAATTCCAAAAATGACTTCCGTGAAGTTTCAGGACTTATGGAGCTGTGCAGAATAGGTCTCTAATATTTGCTCATTTTCCAGCCCAGAATTCCAACTGCCGACATTCTCCCTCTTCATGTAAACCTTGTAAAATAAGAGAGAATAGGCATAAGTATTGTGACCTAATGTGTAATAACAGCCCATAATGCAATAAATATCAATATAAAAGCATGATGCAAAATGGATGTATCACGACACCTTCCACTGAAATCACTGCTCCCCTCCTCCAATTAAGCGCCGCCCACAACCATTTTACACGCAGTATAACATGGAGCTGAGTAGCATGCGGCCGCACGCGCGAACGAGGTCGCTATGGCTGACACGCGTGTCGACCGCCAGATCTTGGAGGAGCACCTCGTCTTCGAGGCAACTGTCGACAATGCCACGTAGTTGTCTACTTTAAAATACAGTTCGTGATGTTTTCTCGAGGCCACCGCCAGTGCCTTCTAGTGATTTGTCCTCTGTAATGTTAATATGCAATCTGATGTTCAGTTAACAATTTGGTCCTCTGAAATGTAATGTTCAGTTAACACTTTGGTCCAACAATTGCTACATTTCGTAGTACTGTTCTCAAGCAATCTTTCTTTTGTTAACTGTCTTATCTTCTCATACATGTTTCTGCTCTGCAATGTCGTGCTTAGTTAACTATTTTGGTTCATTTGGTCTGCTGTCCATTTAACTGTATGGTTTAGTTCTGACATTTGATTTTCATTTGTTGTGGCTACAATTTTGTATTGTTATGCATGTGACACCAATCGAATTTGGTTGTTGAGGGAATCCTGGATTAGGGGGTCTCCGGACAGCCGAACTATATCCTTTGGCCGGACTGTTGGACTATGAAGATACAAGATTGAAGACTTCGTCTCGTGTCCGGATGGGACTTTACTTGGCGTGGAAGGCAAGCTAGGCAATACGGATATGTATATCTCCTCCTTTGTAACCGACCTTGTGTAACCCTAGCCCCCTTCGGTGTCTATATAAACCGGAGGGTTTTAGTCCGTATGACAACATACAGTCATACCATAGGCTACCTTCTAGGGTTTAGCCTCTTCGATCTCGTGGTAGATCAACTCTTGTAATACTCATATCATCAAGAACAATCAAGCAGGACGTAGGGTATTACCTCCATCAAGAGGGCCCGAACCCGGGTAAACATCGTGTCCCCTGCCTCCTGTTACCATCCGCCTTAGATGCACAGTTTGGGACCCCCTACCCGAGATCCGCCGGTTTTGACATCGATAACGGTGTCTTGGACTAGGGGGTACTCACCACGTCATCTCCCGATCTGTTAGATTGGGCCGAGGACCCCCATGGCCGTGTACTCATGGGCCAGTTCAGACAGCTGCCGCATACATGCAAGATTCTACAAGACTTGGTGATCAAGACAAGGACTCCTCCCCACCGGCGTATTCGGCTAGGACTCTTGTTATCCTAGGCCTCTGGAGCATTATATAAACCGAGGCCATGCTAGTCGATAGATCATATACATACAATCACACCATAGGCTAGCTTCTAGGGTTTAGCCTCTCCGATCTCATGGTAGATCAACTCTTGTAATACCCGTATCATCAAGAATAAATCAAGCAAGACGTAGGGTTTTACCTCCATCAAGAGGGTCCGAACCTGGGTAAAACATCGCGTTCCCTGCCTCCTGTTACCATCCGCCTTAGACGCACAGTTCGGGACCCCCTACCCGAGATCCGCCGGTTTTGACACCGACATTGGTGCTTTCATTGAGACTTCCGCTGTGTGATCGGCAAAAGGATCGATGGCTCGTCTGCAGGTCAACTGCGATGCCGGCACCTTCATCGCCGGCTCGACTGGCCACCTTGGCTCGACCGAGGACCGTGCTCCATCTCCGATTGTCATGTCCGGACGAGGTCCTTCATCAACATCAACTCCGATCTCTATCAAGATCATGGAGGAATCATCCATGGAGCTCGGGGGCTCAACGTCAACATTGCCCTCGGGCGACCATGCTGTTTTTCCAAACAGCAAACTTGTATCCGCTGCCACAACCTCTTAGAGCATCTCTTTGATGATCCCTTTGGTGGAATTGTGCGGAATTGAGTCTACAATAGCCATGCAAAATTTCGTCGAGTTCCGATGGAGGAATCTCTGACAATCTACGATATACCAGAGCCCTGCCAAATCTGGACGGGAATCTGGATGAGTTTAGGGCGTGCTCTCCAGAGCCTAGCTCGGAGGTCCTTTGAAAGATCCAACTGTTCATCTACTACGGAATTCCCATATCTACCAGCCCTCCAAATTTCAGCTTGATCCGACGGTTCAAACTCCGGGAACCTTCTGATGAGTGGATCAATTTTCGGATCCGTTTTCTGCGCGAATACGGATCCGACCCGGATTCATGTTTCTTTATGAACGTGACATTGGACAACCTTTTTAGAGGAATTCTCTTCTAGGGTATTGTGCATTCTTTTTAAACACGTGCCCGCAAATTTTTAAGCCTCCCCTGTGGTCGCCTTCATCATCATGCTGGTGTCAAACCAGTCCGGCGATATTGCTCCAAGGCTGCTGACCTGCGCTAGACACGTCGTCACTTTGTTGAGCCGAGCTCAACTTATTTGGATCATCATCTCGGCAAGCCGAACAAGAGTCCGGCATCGCGAAGGATAAATCATCACCAACATCGCCGCCCCATGGATTACACGGACCGAGCATACCGGCATCACCGCATGGTCACTTCATCAAGCCGGCATCGACCACGTCACGACCTGCATCGGCAGGGCCGCACTATTGCTTCTTCAATCTGGTGTCCATCACGCCGACCTACTTCGACTCATCGGCTGACATTGAGGCTTCGACATCTCGGCTGGACCGGGGGCTTCCCCATCTCTTCATCAACCTACTCCGGAGACTTCGGCGTCACTAGCCGACCAGCTTCGTCATGTTAGCTGGACCGAGGGCTTTGCCTTGGCGAGCCAACCTTTGCCAGCATCGCCATACCGTCGCTTTATCGCCCATCAAGAAATGGGTGTGCGGATCGAGTCCCAATTTTGGGAATCACCTTTCTTCGGATTGCTACAACAAATAAACTAGGTGCTATTAATCCTAGTATTTTTTGCTTGTTTGGGTTTATTTTTCCCAAGGGATTATTATTCTGGTTTGTCCATCATCTGTACACAGGTCTATCAAATGATGGCTGCATTAACGACGGTCGCGTGGTGGTTCGGTCAGTTTCCGTACATTGTCCGGCGAACGCCGCATCCGGAACTCGGACCGACCTGTGAATTCAGGCTTTGCCACGCCTTTACCGCATCACACCGACGCCCTGCATCGACATTAACTTCGGCGCCAGGCCATATTTATTTTATTAATCACTTTGCATAAATTATTTATTATGCAATGATTTTTTTAATTATTATTATTACTATTATCTCTGGTTTGCACTATTTTTTGTGCACAGGAAAATGATCCGGGGACTTCGTCGTCACTCTGCCGGTTTGCATTGATCGTGCTATGTCACCACTTCGGCGTGTCGAGCTCTCCGCTCCGCCACCTCCGTACCAGCTTGGGGGATGGAACCTTGTCCTGCATCAAGCTCGGACCGCGTCATCAATGCCGAACACATTAACCAGCTAAGTCGCTTTCATGCTCAAAGTTTTAATTTTTAACTTGTGTTCGGTTCGACCAAGCATTATACCTTTTTGGAAAAAAGTTGCTTGTAAAAAATTTCCTTGTCCAAACTTTGTTTGTGACACACATATTCAAATACCCCGTTTATTTGGGGGCTTCCTTTATGAAGCTTTTCCTCTTGCATATGATTATACTTGTACGGCTTCGTTCCTTGTTCGTGTATTACGCCACAATATGCACCATATTGACTTAAGCGATTTGCAAGCTGGGTTGCCTGGCTCCTGTGCTTACCCCTACGTTCCCGATTGTTCGGCTAGGGAGTAAAGGGAGCACCTCTACGATTGTCATGACCGGGTCCTCCGAGCTCTGACCTTAGACTACGTGAAGCCAAAAGCTAGCGCTCTTATTGTTTTCAATCATGGTCGGCACACAACGGAACTCATGAGTACAAAAAATCTATTGCACAAGTCTCATAGCAATAATGAGCACCGAAGAAAGGTATCGGTGGGGGTACTAGTTTCTTCGAAGATGCTTCTTACACTTCGTCTATAATATAGCATAAGTTCCCTGAGCATGCTTTATCTGTTACAGCCTTATGGCCCGGTTGCCTGGTTATCGGAAACACTGTCGATATTCTCGACGGGTGGAGTACATAACACTTTTCGGTCCTTGACCGAAGAGGGAGAAGCCGACGGTCGGTTAAGACGCGTTTAAAGTTCGGTTGAACAAAGATATGATATAAGTACTTCGGTACATACAATCATTATACATAAAATTCTTTTACCCAAGTCACTTGGGGGATCTTAAAATTTATATGAGCTATTTTATAGTAAATGTATTTTCTTCTTGGTCGTTGCAAAGTCTTTTTATATCGCTCCTTTTTCGACGTGAGTGTGTTGTCAATAGCCAGATAACCCATTTTCGCTCTAGTGACTGCTCGAGTTTAGTTCGCTAAACTGGTCTAACGAGAAGCACTCCGCCTTCGGGATAGGAGGCTGCAGCCGTAGGCTGGCCCGCTTGAAGTCTTGAGATCGGGTGTGTAATATTAATGCACGATAGAAGCACAAATTTTTCCCCAATTTTCGAATTGGCACCGAACACTTGATATTGTTCGGAAGTCAAGTTTTTACTAACGTTTTTTTTGTTTTCCAAGCTTATGGCACTTTTAAACTATTCGTGTGTTTCCAGCACAAGTCTCATAGTGCAATGCCGGACACCTTTATAGATTCGGCAAAAACATTCTCGGATCTCACTATATATGCATTGCTTTCGAATTGTGTCTTCGGTCAATAGTTGGGTTGCCCGGCTCCTGCACTTGCCTCCTACGTTCCGCTTTGTTAGGCTAGGTGTGCAAAGGGAGAACCACTGCGATTGTGCTTCCAGCTCACATGGTTAAGCACCTCAGTGGAGAAAGCCGAAAACTGATTGTCACAATAAGCGTAAACTGGTCAGCAATCCGATGACGATGTTAAATAACTGGCCATTCATAACATTGGCCGAAGTGTTTACGGCTTGACCTCGACTGTCGCCGAACACTACTGGGGGCTAGTAACTGGCCTCCCAAACTAAATCCTCAATATTTTGCTCTTACATTAGAGCTGAGGTTTCATGATCATGCTCAGCATGACAACCCAAAGAAAGGAACCGATAGCAGGATTATTTTCTTTGGAAGACATTTATTATGTTAAACAATGATATAACATATCTCTCTGCGTACCTTTGTTTATAAAACCGTATGGCCAGATTGCCTTGTTTGTTGTAAATCTTTGCCCTCATAAAGGCTTTATAAAGTAGGACAAACACTCCTCGGCTACTGGCCGAGGAGGTGGAAGCCGATGGTCAGTCAACAAAGTTTTGTACAATGCGGATCCGAGCATTAATGATGTAAAGTACTTGGATACATAGTTTGTGATTTTACTCTGGATATCGATCCTTAATTCGGCCACCCATGCTCGCATTAAGGCTCGGGGGCTACTGGGCTTCAGGCTTATCATTTACTAATTTGAAAGGGGCGTATCAATCCCCTGATCTGGTGTTGCCACCCGACCAGTGTCTCGGGGGCTACTGCATTGGCAATCCAGTGCAGAAAATTTAAGTGCAATATAGTTTTCGAGGAGATTATGATCCTTAGGTTGGTCGGCCGCACCCAACCTGAGTCTCGAGGACTCCGCACACCGCTTTTTGTGTCCTGAAGTATTCTGCTAAGCTAGGAGTTGATCCTCAGACCGATTTTGCAAATCAACCTTAGTCTCAGCGGCTACTGGGATCAGCGGTCTTATGTCATCCTTCAGGTGCATCTCGGGTTTTAGACCGATACACACTTGAGGGCTACTAGCTATATATCTCGGCAGAGAATAAATTGCACCAATCAAAAGTATTGACAAAAAATTGGCCCACACTCAGGGTGGTGCACCACCTCGGAAAGTAGTCCAACATAAAGCTCGGGCGCTAGTGGCTGGCTCCATAGAGGGCATTTCCCGCATTAAGCTCGGCTAAACTCCTTCAACTCTTTTGGACCAATATGATCTATGACATCTTGGATATAGTCCGGCGTTGGATCTTGGACACAGTCCGGCGTTGGAGCTCGGATACATTTCGGCGTTAGAGCTTGGAAGCAGTCCGGCATTGGTGCTTGGCTGCAAAAGATACCTCGAATGTAGTCCGGCGTTAGAGCTCAGACGCAAGAGGACACTGCCTCCCAGGAACAACTTTAAACCCAAGGTGCGGCATAAAAATAACAAGGCATTGATAAAGGCCGGAAACTTAAAGGGGCTCCTCGGATACCCGACGTGTAAACTCATCGAATGCATTTCGGCGATCCTCAAGATCGAAGATGGGAAGATTTGTTGAACCAGTTTCCAAGACCGACAACCGAAGATGAAGAACAGATTGGAAGAATCGAGGAGCGTCTCTAACTTGAAGACCGGTTCAGGGGGCTACTGACGGTGTCCTGGACTAGGGGGTACTCACCACGTCATCTCCCGATCTGTTAGATTGGGCCGAGGACCCCCATGGCCTGTACTCATGGGCCAGTTCGGACAGCTGCCACATACATGGAAGATTCTACAAGACTTAGTGATCAAGACAAGGACTCCTCCCCACCGACGTATTCGGCTAGGACTCTTGTTATCCTAGGCCTCTGGTGCATTATATAAACCAAGGCCAGGCTAGTCGATAGATCATATACATACAATCATACCATAGGCTAGCTTCTAGGGTTTAGCCTCTCCGATCTCGTGGTAGATCAACTCTTGTAATACCCATATCATCAAGAATAAATCAAGCAGGACGTAGGGTTTTACCTCCATCAAGAGGGCCCAAACCTAGGTAAAACATCGTGTTCCCTGCCTCCTGTTACCATCCGCCTTAGACGCATAGTTCGGGACCCCCTACCCGAGATCCGCCGGTTTTGACACCGACAATCGACATTGGTGCTTTCATTGAGAGTTCCACTGTGTCGTCATCATAAGGAAGATGGCTCGCCTCATTGTCAAGGAAAACATCACCTCTGGGGGAGCCCTAGCTGTAGGCCAAACTCTCCAACTAGACGGCTTCGTCATGACCACTCGCTCGGCCGCTGCACCGACGATGACCTCTCGGGTCACCGAAAATAGCCTCCACATCGGCTCAAATTTGCCGAGCAGATGGATCCAATGGAGCTCTCCTCTTTGAATGAGCTCTTGGATCGCATTGCTGCTTTGGGAGTCACTACAAACTATGGTCAGATCGGGCTTAAACCCGACCAAAGGGAGATTAACTCTCCGCCGGTCACCCATCAGATAGTGGTGATGGAGGAGCAATGCGGCGATTCTCCCTCTATCCTGAGGACGAACTATGTTCGGATACCCGAGCCCTCCGAACAGGATACTCGCTCACGGGAGGACACCGCCCTAACCCTGAATCCAGAATCAGGCCGCATACCGAACCCATAGGGCAACATCCCGGAGCCCGAACTTCCAAGATCAAAAACTCCCCTGCCCCGGGATCATAGATTGGGTCAAGGTCTGGACTTAAATCCACCCACCCACCTAGATACAAACGATCTTACCCACATTAGGAAAGCGCCCCAAGAGATAGTGCATCACTATTGGGCTAGATTCCTCCTTGTAATGAACAAGGTCAAGGACTGTCGCGAGGAAGATGCAATTTCATTCTTTTGCAACAATTGCACGGACAAGGGAGTCCTCAACGCCATAAGTCGACGTGACGTTGCACACTTCGCTGACTCGGCGGCCATAGTACGGAAATACTGTGCGATAGAAACTGCTTGGAAAACCCAAACGCAATTTTGGGATAATCCGGCTCTGACAAAACCCCCAGTCCGAACTAAAAGGGTGCACTCTCATAAGTCGCCGGACTCAATTACAAAGAAGCAAACACCCACTACAGGTCGTGGAACCGTATTGGAGGGATGGCTCAACGGGCCCTGCAAAATCCATAGTACAGCGGATACCATATCAACACACAACCTTAGAGCATGTTGGGTACTCCGGCAGCTGGCCAAAAGCGGTGAGGATCTTCTCGCCCAAAATACCTCAGAGCACCTTCCCACGGATAACAACACGGTATTAACGGTCTTCAAGACCTTCGCCTCAAATAATAGGCGTAAGCGAGCACTCCGCGGCATTGCCGAAGTCTGCCACGTGGCAGCAATAAATCCATGGAGCGACACGGCTATCACCTTCAATGCCAGTGATGAACCTAAATTCCGAACAGCCCGAACACCAGCCGCTTTGGTCCTCAGTCCAATTCTGGACGACTTTCGGCTCACTAAGGTGCTCATGGACTGCGGCAGCGGATTAAACCTCATTTATGAGGAACCTCTCGACAAAATGGAAATAGACAGCAACCGTATTGAGCAAAGCAGGACGACCTTCCGAGGAATCATCCCTAGTCGAGAGGTCCGTTGCGCTGGGAAAATCACACTTGATGTGGTATTCGGCACTACGGAGAATTACAGGTCTGAAGAAATTACATTCCAAGTGGCCCCGTTTAGTAGCGGATACCACGCCCTTCTAGGGCGGGAGGCATTCACGATTTTTCAAGGCATACCCCATTACGGGTACATGAAGCTCAAAATGCCCGGACCCAAGGGAATTATCACTCTAGCTAGTGATCCGGACATAGCACTCCGCGCCGAGAACAAAACAGCTGCACTAGCCCTCGAGGCATTATCCGAAGCCCTTGTGGCGGAGGAGTTAACCGTGTTGCGCTCCACAGTGGACAGGGACGACGTAATACTAGACAAAAGATCCAAGTCCACCTCCTTTAAACCAGCGGATGAAATAGTTAAATTCCAAGTCCATCCAACGGACCCTACAAAAATAGCATCCATTGGGGCACAGTTAGACTCCGTTGTAGATGCCGCACTATGGGAGTTTTTGCGCGAGAATTGGGATATATTCGCCTGGCATCCTTCACACATGCCAGGAATCCCACGCAGATTAACCGAGCATAGCCTTAATATTCTAAAAGGATTCAAGCCAGTCAAGCAGACTCTTCGGTGTTTCTCTAAACCTAAGCAACAAGCCATGGGAGAGGAGCTGGCCAAGCTACTGGAAGCCGGATTCATTAAAGAAATAAAACATCCCGATTGGCTAGCAAACCTGGTGATGGTACCAAAGAAGGACAAATCCTGGCGCCTATGTGTCGACTTCAAAGACCTTAATAAGGCTTGCCCAAAGGATCCCTTCCCACTCCCTCGCATCAATCCAATCATCGACGCTACTGCAGGACACGAATCATTGTGCTTCCTCGACGCATACTCCAGTTACCACCAGATTAAGATGGCGGAGTCTGATCAAGCCGCAATGGCATTTATAATGCCATACGGCCCCTTATGCTTTAACACAATGCCCTTCGGGCTCAAAAACGCCAGCGCAACATATCAGCGCATGATCCAGACATGTCTGGAAAAGCAGATCGGTAAGACTATGGAGGCATATGTAGACGATGTGGTTATTAAAACCAGACATGTCGACTCTTTGATAGACGACTTGAGGCTCACATTCACCAATATCTGAACATACTACATTAAGCTCAATCCGGAAAAATGCGTTTTTGACGTTCCTTCCGGAAAGCTCCTGGGCTTCATCGTCTCCAGTAGAGGAATTAAAGCAAATCCGGCTAAAATCCAAGCTTTGTCACAGTTGGCTATCCCAACTGACCTCAACTAAATCCAGAAATTGACTGGATGCGTGGCGGCTTTAAGCCGCTTTATCTCCCGATTAGGAGAAAAGGCACTTCCCCTTTATTGCCTTCTTCGGCGCATCGAACACTTCGAGTGGACGGACACAACCACGACCGGACTGGAAGAAATAAAGGCCATCCTGGCCACCAACCCAATCCTGGCCGCGCCAACTGTTGGCGAACCAATGCTATTATATATAGCGGCAACTCACCAAGTTGTAAGCGCAGTGCTCGTCGTCGAACGAGAGATGGACGAACATAAATTCCCACTTCAAAAGCCGGTATATTATGTATCCACCGTCCTCACTCCATGTAAATCACGGTACCCACATTACCAAAATATAGCATACGTGGTATTTATGGCATCCCGGAAATTATGACACTACTTTCAAGAGTGTTTGATTACGGTGGCCTCCGAAGTACCACTCAATGACATAATAAACAACCGCGATGCCACGGGCCAGATTGCCAAATGGGCCATCGAGCTTCTCCTGTTCGACATAACATATAAGCCACGATGAGCCAATAAATCGCAAGTACTGGCCGATTTCGTAGCCGAATGGACAGAAGCCGAACTCCCTAAAGAGTACGGCGCATACTCCAATTGGATCGTGCACTTCAACGGCTCTAAAATGCTGGCTGGTCTGGGGGCTGGCGTCGTCCTGACATCCCCCACCAGAGAGATGGTGCAATACATGCTCCAAATACTATATACAAACTCCAACAACGTAGCCGAATACGAGGCCCTAATACACGGCCTCGGGATGGCAGTCTCCATGGGCATCCAATGCCTAGAGGTGTGTGGGGACTCGAACCTCGCAATATCCCAAATAAATGGAGACTTTGATGCGAAGGATCCGTGAATGGCGGCATATCGCAACACCGTCCTCAAAATGTGAGCTCGGTTTGAGGGGCTTGAAGTCCATCATGTGGCTCGGGAAAACAACCAGGAGGCGGACATCCTAGCCCGTCTCGGCGCTAAACGCGGCCCTGTCCCACCGAACATCTTCCTGGAAAGACTGTTTAAACCATACGTGGTATGGGAAGGGGACACCAGCAAAAATAGTCCGAACCCGGCCACAGCCCCAGATGCCGAACACCCTGACACAATCGGAGGCTCTGCCACCAAAATAGCACCTTCAGCCCATGTGATAATGGCCATCATCGCCCCATGGACAGAACCATTCTTGGCCTACCTAACCAGACAGGAATTACCCGAGGACCAAAACAAGTCCCGCTTCATAGTGCGGTGATCTAGAGCCTACAAGGTCCATGAGGGAGAGCTTTATAAGAAAAGCACAACCGGAGTCCTTCAAAGGTGCATCTCCGAAGAGGAATGGCGGAAGCTTTTGGTAGAAATTCATGCCGGACTTGGCGGCCACCACGCCGCAGCCCGGGCCCTTGTAAGCAAGGCCTTCCGTACAGGTTTTTATTGGCCGACGGCACGGGCAGATGCACAGCATCTGGTACAGCATTGTGTCGGTTGCCAGCTTTTTGCAAACCAAAGCCACATGCCATGCCACCTACCGCCCTCCAAACAATCCCCATTACTTGGCCCTTTGCGGTCTGGGGGCTCGATATGGTCGGACCCCTCAAAGGGGGAACCCATAAGAGGAAATACTTACTGGTCATGGTGGATAAATTCACCAAATGGATACAAGCCAAACCTGTCAAAACGGCTGAATCCGGATTGGTGATAGACTTCATATCCAGGGTTGTACACCGTTATGGCGTCCCCCACAGCATCATCACTGAAAAAGGTATGAACTTTACAGCCGACAAGGTGAAACTTTGGTGCAGCAACATGGGCATCAAGCTCAATTATGCTTCTGTGTATCATCCGCAAACTAACGGTCAAGTCGAACAAGCGAATGGTCTTATCATGAGCGGCATTAAACCCAGATTAGTCCGATCTTTAAAGGAATCAGATACTCATTGGGTAGAGGAGCTCGACTCTGTACTATGGGGGCTGCGGACCACGCCGAATCGCACTACCGGATACACATCGTTTTTATGGTGTACGGCGCTGAGGCGGTGCTGCCTTGCGAGATAATTCATGACTCACCTTGAGTGTGCATGTACGAAGAAAGAGAGGCCAAGCTCGATCGGCAGGATAGTTTGGATGCCCTGGAAGAGGAGCGCGACATGGCAAAAGCTCGTTCCGCATTCTATCAGCAACAGGCTCGAAGATATCAAAGTAGAGAAGTGCGGGCCAAAACCTATAATGTTGGCGAACTAGTTCTATGCCTGCCAGAGAGGAAAAAGAACAAGCTCAAGCCCAAATGGGAAGGTCCCTTCATTATCGACCAGGTTCTGACTGGTGGAGCGTACCATCTGCGGGATGCATCGAATAATCGACTCGAGCCAAACCCATGGAACACAGCCAGACTCCGAAGATTCTACGCCTAGCGCCGGACTCTATGTTCGTCTCCTTACCTCCATGAATTTTTTACACACCTATTTTTTCTCTCTTACTTTCCCTCTTTTCTCTTCAAGGCCCTAAGGGGCTACATTTGTGTCTTGGTTACACAATCTTGACGCACTAACCGCGCTCAATATACCTGGGGGCTTCCTATACAGAAGCTTAATCTAATTACCTTTCTGGGCTTTATGCCCCGCACATGTGTTATTCTTCCGCATGTACCTTTTTTCGCCATTATATGCATCGATATGACTTAAGTTTTGGCCAAGCTAGGTTGCCTGGCTCTTGTATTTATGCCCTTCGTTCCCGTTAATTCGTCTAGGGCATAAGGGGAGCACCTCTGCGATTGTTACTGCCGGGTCAGCCGGATGTGTACCTCAGACCGGGTGAAGCCGAAAGCTAGCGTTCTTAAGGGAATATTCGGTCGGTGAATAAAAGATGACTTTCATTTAAATTACTACACGCCCCCAGATGTTTTTAACCTGTGTCTCGTAGTTCGGACATGCACATTAGGGCATGCATACCCAGGGAAAGGAACCCTTAACGGAACTATTCTCCCTGGAAGATGTTTCTTACTATCCATGTAATATAACATAGCTAGTTGGGTACTTGTCTGTTCAAGCACTTATGACCCCTACACCTGTTTTCCATGCATTCCCCGGTTTTTATATAACCGAGTGGGTATTCGGATACACTCCGGACTATCGGGTCCAGAGGTTGAAGTGAAAAGGTACGCCATGACAAATGATTTACAATCCGGCTAGGGACATTACATATGTCACTTGAAGCACACAGTCACTAAGACTGATTAAATTCTTCTTCTATACCCTCCAATAGGCTGTCTAGCCTACAATCCTGTTGGGAATACTTTGCGGCTAATTCTACTTTAGCATACACTAAACTGACGGGGATCTCTTTCCCATCGGGCCCCACAGGTCCGACCTCGGCCATGTGGTTTGGGTCAGCCTTGGTATATCGTGTCTTCACCATAGCCCAGGCTTCCCTCACACCTTGTTGGCAGGCTGATATTTTCCATACTCGGAAGCGCCGCCGCGCTCCCTTGAGCTTCTCTATAAGCTCCCCCAAGCCTCCTGGCGGGGACGCGGATGGCCACAAGGCTTGAGTAATACTCTACAGCACCTGCCGAACTTGTTCGTGTAGTTGTGAGAGCTCTGGTAGAAGATCACCCGAAGACCCTGGCATCTCCTCCGTGGGATGACCCGTCAGCATACCTGCAGACATAACGCTGTTAGTAGGCTTCTCCGCCGAACTCCGTAAAAAAGTTCGTTCAAGCACTTACTAAAAATGCCGCGCCGAAGCCGTTTATTCTCCTTCATGGAGTCCGCAAGCTGGGCTCGGACATCCTTCAGTTCCACGCCCAGCCGGATATTGGCATCTTGGAGATCATTTTTCTCCTGCCTGACTCGCGTCAGCACGCGCTCGTCAGCATTTCTCTGTCGATCATCACGTACCGTATCCGCCTCCACGGCCTCCGGATTCACTCCGGGGCCACCTGCAACATCTATTGTTAGGTGTGCATACATGTCGCATACTACTTGATACGGATATTCTTTGCAATAGACAAAAAAGTTACCAGGGGGCCCCTATTTGGACTCCTTCAATGCGGCAACAGCGGCTTCCAGCTGGGCCTTGCATTCGTCCAGCTCTTGAGACAGTTGGGAATTCTTCTCCATAAGAACCTTCACAAATAATGATCCTTAAATCAGTTGCATCAACTGTTTCAAGTCTCAGGGGCTACTGATACATATAATCATCAGATTTGCTTACCCGTTTATCCCTTACATACTGATCCGTGGCTCTGGCTAGACCATTTTGAGCAGCACGGAGGTACGCGTCTCCAGAATTGAAGGCATCAAATGCCTCTGGTGAGAAGCAAGCGTCACGGAGTACGGCCCAGCGACGTCTATGATTCATGGCGCTCTCACTTCTGAATTTGTAGCGGATAGTCTATCTGCATCATCTGTAGGAGGAGCATCCGACGTCCGCCCCATGTTGGCCTCCGCCTCTGTGTCCGGCCCTGGAGCCCGACTGGTGGAAGCGTGATCGGCAGCCTCTCCGGATATACTTCGGTGAGCATTTTTTATATTAAAGAAGCATGGAAGTCATTGCATTTTGAGAAAGATGACAACCACGAAGCGAGGTTTTGTGTCATACCTCTGCGCCGGAGTCTCCGTCCTGACCGCCTTCCTTTTCGGCCTACCCGGCTTCGGTGCCTCTTGTTGGCGAGTTGCTGCGGGTTCGGCACGGCGTCCTGAATACCTTCCCTGAAAAACACCGTTTTGTACGGTATGTGAAGTGTCTAAAAGGGGATCCTATTTTTGGGAGTTGGGATTTTGGTTTTTCTTACGTGCAATGCAGGGAGCAGTCCGGGATAGTCGGCCGTTATGGCCACCATGGCGTCATCGCAGCTCAATTGATAGAATTGTCTGTCTATCAGCTCCATGATATGTCCGGATCCTCTTCGAGTCTGGGACCGAGGGCCCGACCAGGGTCCTCTGGTTGTGGAGATGGGCTGTTGACCTCCCTTACAGCTTTTCGCAATTCCTGCCGTAAAATGGCAAGGTGAGTACCTACGACGAAGAATGCGGGAATAATGGGAGTAAAGAGGTATAACTCGCCTGGCTTGGAGGGTTGTACATGGAGAATCCATCCCGTGGCTTGATGCGGATGAACTCCTCTTCCTCTCCCTTGAAAAACTCGGACAGAATTTTTTCTTAAGCAGCAGCGGAGTCCGGTCCCTTACGCCCGCAATGGATGGCATCATCTTCCCCGTTAAAACACCGCAGGGGGTGGCCTCGATATTGAAGTGGCTGCACTCCCCGTGTTATGCATATTGACATAACCTCGATTATTGTCAATCCTGATTGAGCCAGTGCTTTAATCCGGTTCATCGGTTAAAGGACTTCTCCGTTGTCTTCCTCCTGGGGGCTCCGTGGGCGCCAGCTTCGGCGTTTCTTTAGAGGAGCATTGTTGAAATCAGGAAGACCCCGCCGAACAGGGTCTGGAAGGGGGACGTCCTCCATATAAAACCACTCTGAAGGCCAGTGTTCGCACGTCTTCTTTAGAGTACCGGACATGTATCCGGTTTCGATGATGCGCCATATTTCGGCTCCGCCCACTTGATAAAGTGACCCCTTCTGTGTGCCGGGCACAAGGCAAAATAACCTTTTTCATAGCTCAAAATGAGCCTCGTAGCACAGAAATAGCTCGCAAAGGGCAACATAGCCGGCGATGTGTAATATGGAAGCAGGGGTGAAATTATGCAATTGGAGACCATAAAACTCCAGGAGCCCGCGGAGGAACAGATGAATTAGAAATCCGAGTCCCCTTAGTAAGTAAAGAACAAGGCACACCTGCTCCCCCTTAGAGGGGCTGGGGAAGCTCTCTGCTTGCTCCCCGCCATTATAGGTGGCGAGCCCGGCTCGGACGGGGACCATATACGCTGGAGGGAGAAATCCCTGAGTCTGCAGCTCTACTAATCGACTGTGTGGGACTGAATACCTCTCCCAATCACTGGGCTTAGGGCTACAGGGGTGGGAGGAGGAGCTGCGGTGGTTGGCCATGTTGGAGTGGATTTTTTTCAAAGCGCGCTCCGATGGATTCTCGCCGTGGCAGGATGGTATGGATTGGATCTAAGAATCCACATCCCTTTAATAGACAATTTATTTACCTGGCTAGGGGGCGAATGTAAAAATGCCCTGGCTCCTCGTATTCGTTCGACGTGTGGAAGATAGCCCTTATTAAGCATAGAAGCCAAGAAGTCCAACATTTATGGGGCCGGACACTACTTAACAGACATTCAAGATTTGGAGAAGAACCCGCCATGCAATGCCGAAGACAATACTGCGCGCCGGGCTCAACGTCATTGAAGCCTGGTTCGGGGGCTACTGAGGGAGTCCTGGATTAGGGGGTCTCCAGACAGCCGGACTATATCCTTTGGCCGGACTGTTGGACTATGAAGATACAAGATTGAAGACTTCGTCTCGTGTCCGGATGGGACTTTACTTGGCGTGGAAGGCAAGCTAGGCAATACGGACATGTATATCTCCTCCTTTGTAACCGACCTTGTGTAACCCTAGCCCCATCCGGTGTCTATATAAACTGGAGGGTTTTAGTCCGTAGGACAACATACAATCATACCATAGGCTAGATTCTAGGGTTTAGCCTCTTCGATCTCGTGGTAGATCAACTATTGTAATACTCATATCATCAAGAACAATCAAGCAGGACATAGGGTATTACCTCCATCAAGAGGGCCCGAACCTGGGTAAACATCGTGTCCCCTACCTCCTGTTACCATCCGCCTTAGACGCACAGTTCGGGACCCCCTACCCGAGATCTGCCGGTTTTGACACTGACAGTTGTACTCACTACATATTCTACTGATAGTATGGAAACTCTCAGTTAACCTGATCAAGTTCTTCCGTATGTGTGTTGCAGGGAAACAATGGGAGACATTGCGGTTTACCATCGAGGTTTGTTCAAGCAGGGTCCTTTGGCTAATAGCACATTATTGTGCAGTTGCAGGAATCATTCTAATATTTAGGTTTCTTACAATTTGGTCTTGCACATGTAGGTCCTGCTGTCAGAGGCTTAGACCCACTGTTCGACCCATTTTGCATATGGGGAAATGAGATGTCCATGAATATCAGTCAAGTCAAGAAACTCAGAAAGATTGTTAGGATGAAGAAGCTTGCGACGAATAACAACAAGATCTTTGTTTGCACATTGAAGAAGACATCAGTCAACTATAGGATGGTACCAACTCTTTTACCTTGTTTTTACCCCTTGCGCCATTTCAAAATTTACAACAGCGATTTATGCATAGCTTTGTTTTCAGTACTTTTCAAAGCAGTTCACCGATGATTACCTCTCAAACCACCTGCATGGTCAAGAGGCGAGGAAGGTATTCATTCAACACCCATGGTACAATATTGAAGTCTTGCTGAAGAGGACGAAGGTTGGGTGGGCAATTATCCATAGCCACTGGCCTAAAGTTGCAAGGACATTCAACATCACTGAAGGCTCAATATTTGTCTTCCGCTTCTGCAGTTTCCCAGATGAGATTCATCTGTCTATTTACCGTGTATGATGCTACTTTCCAAAGGTTTTTTATGTTGCATGTGAAACTTGGTGCTGTTGTGTAATGGCGTAACTGAGTGCCAAAGCTATCTGATGTAATTCGATTATGAAATCCTGGTTGCTTTTATGTGGATATGAAATATCTGGCATGTTTTATAACAAATATCAGTTTGATTAGTACATGGATTATCAATACTAGGCTAATTACCCTGCTTATTGGGGTTTTCTATTGCAAATGGTTACTCAGACAACACCGTGGGCGATGAACTCAAACAACCCGCATGGTTTCTAGAAAGTAAGCATGTTTGATCAACTAACAATCACACACAGCTTCCGACAGCAAACTGTTTGCGTTAGGCCACCTTGCACAAATGTTTCCACACAAAGAACTGTGTGGGATGTACGTACCTACGGAAATGATTTTCTGGGATTAAACGTGCGGGATGTACATACCTACGGGAATGATCTTTGGGATTCACCATGTGGGATGTACATACCTACGGGGATTCACCGTGTGGGATGTACATACCTACGGAAATGATTTCTGGGATTCACCTTGTGCGATGTACATACCTACGGAAATGATTTATGGGATTCACCGTGTGGGATGTACATACCTATGGAAATGATTTATGGGATTCACCATGTGGGATGTACGTACCTACGGAAATGATTGGGTTTCCATGCCTCGCCCGATCGCACATGGCCCCAGCCTGGGTCCCACGAGGGCCTATCCCTGACGATTTCTGGTTCATGTGGGAAGGACCCCCCTATCGCCCACACTCACTTGGCAATGGTTCCAAATGTCGTCACGGAAAGGGGTTTTAAACCGTTTGTTTAGGATGTCGTTGTACTAGTGAGGGTGGAGATGGTAATGGATATGATGGTAAAGTTGATGGAGGCGATGGAGACAATGGAAATGATGATGATTCCCCCGATGGCACTTCGACGCCCCGGAAGATAGAGGGGAGAGACCCCTCCCGCTCCTTCTTCTTCCTTGGCCTTCTCTTTAGGTGGGACAAGGTTTCCCCCTTTGATCAAGTCAACCAAACACCTAGGTTTAACGGAACCATGTGTTTCCCATGTTGTGGTTTCCATGTCTATATATTCCTAGCATAACCTTTTTTTCTATTATCATGTTTTTAAAATACCGTAAACATAAGGACCCATCCATGTCTTGTGGCAATCTTGCGATCAACATCATCTTAAGCATGGACAAGGGAAGTCGTAGCAACCAACCGCTTCAACATGACAGATAGATATCTACCATTGAAGTCGCCATAGAATAACGCCCACTATACTAATAGTCTCGTGGGTGCACCCCCTTCATTTCCTTCTCTCTTATTTTATCTTACTTCCCCCAGATTACATCGAAATCAAATCATCAATGATGGCATGGCTTTGTGCTTCATGCCTAAGAAAACCCTGGATCATGTGTACTTTTTTGCCCTAAGCTCGAGTAGACTCCACACAAAGCCGGCAAAGCTGGAGGGCAAGACATCATGTGTTGTTGCAACATCATGGTGTACAATGAGGTGGAGGGTGCAACCTTCTTGAACTTCCTAAGAGGCGGTAATCATGGAGAATGGCGGCTCAACACAAGATGGTCAAAAGGGCACAATAACGTTGATGAGGTCGCTTGGGGAGTGGTGAGGTCACTTGGGGAGTTGTTGGGGAATGTAGTAATAATTCAAAATTTTCCTACATGTCACCAAGATCAATCTAGGAGATGCTAGCAATGAGTGAGAAGGAGTGCATCTTCATACCCTTGAAGATTGCTAAGCGGAAGCGTTACAAGAACGCGGTTGATGGAGTCGTACTCGCGGCAATTCAAATCGCGGAAGATCCGATTCAAGCACCGAACGGACAGCGCCTTCGCGTTCAACACACGCACAACCCAGGGACGTCTCCTCCTTCTTGATCCAGCAAGGGGAGAGGAGAAGTTGAGGGAGAACTCTGCAGCACAATGGCATGGTGGCGATGGAGCTCGTGGTTCTCCGGCAGAGCTTCGCTAAGCGCTACGGAGGAGGAGGAGGTGTTGGAGGAGGGAGGGGCTGCGCCAGGGAAGGGGTGTAGCTGCCCTCTCTCTCCCTCACTATATATAGGGGGAAGGGGGGAGGAGGTGCCCTAGGGTATCCCTAAGGGAGGGGCGGCGGCCACAGGGGAAACCCTAGATGGGTTTGGGCGCCCCCACCCCTAGGAAACTTGGCCCCCAAGCCGGGAGGGGTGGCTGCCCTAGGGGAGGCGCCCCCACCTCTCCAGATTACATGAGATGGGGTGGGAGGGGCGCACAACCCCTTAGTGGGCTAGTGTGCCCCCTCTCTTGGCCCATAAGGCCCCCCAATGCTTGTCGGGGCCTCCGAAACTCCTTTCAGTCACGCTGGTCGTCACCCGGTACTCCCAGAACAAATCTGGACTCCAATACCCTTCATCCAATATATCAATCTTCACCTTCGGACCATTCTGGAGTTCCTCGTCATGTCCGGCATCTCATCCAGACTCCGAACAACCTTTGGTAACCACATACTATTCCCATTACAACTCTAGCGCCACTGAACCTTAAGTGTGTAGACCCTACGAGTTTGGGAACCATGCAGACATGACCGAGACACCTCTCCAGCCAATAACCAACAGCGGGATCTCGATACCCATGTTGGTTCCCACATGTTCCACGATGATCTCATCGGATGAACCACGATGTCGGGGATTCAATCAATCCCGTACACAATTCCCTTTGTCCATCGGTACGTGATACGTCTCCAATGTATCTATAATTTTTGATTGCTCCATGCTATATTATCTACTGTTTTGGACATTATTGGGCTTTATTATCCACTTTTATATTATTTTTGGGACTAACCTATTAACCGGAGGCCCAGCCCAGAATTGCTGTTTTTGCCTATTTTAGGGTTTCGAAGAAAAGGAATATCAAATGGAGTCCAAACGGAATGAAACCTTCGGGAACGTGATTTTCTCAATGAACAAGACCCGGGAGACTTGGACCCTATGTCAAGAAAGGAAACAGGACGCCACGAGGTAGGGGGCGCGCCCACCCCCACAAGGCGCGCCCTCCACCCTCGTGGGCCCCCTGTTGCTCCACCGATGTACTCCTTCCTCCTATATATATCCACGTACCCCAAACGATTAGATACGGAGCCAAAACCCTAATTCCACCGCCGCAACTTTTTGTATCCGTGAGATCCCATCTTGGGGCCTGTTCCGGAGCTCCGTCGGAGGGGGCATCGATCATGGAGGGCTTCTACATCAACACCATAGCCCCTCCGATGAAGTGTGAGTAGTTTACCTCAGACCTATGGGTCCATAGTTAGTAGCTAGATGGCTTCTTCTCTCTTTTTGGATCTCAATACAACGTTCACCCCCTCTCTTATGGAGAACTATTCGATGTAATCTTCTTTTTGCGGTGTGTTTGTTGAGATCGATGAATTGTGGGTTTATGATCAAGTCTATCTATGAACAATATTTGAATCTTCTCTGAATTATTTTATGTATGATCGGTTATCTTTGCAAGTCTCTTCGAATTATCAGTTTGGTTTGGCCTACTAGATTGATCTTTCTTGCAATGGGAGAAGTGCTTAGCTTTGGGTTCAATCTTGCGGTGTCCTTTCCCAGTGACAGTAGGGGCAGCAAGGCACATATTGTATTGTTGCCATCAAGGATAACAAGATGGGGTTTTCTTCATATTGCAGGAGTCTATCCCTCTACATCATGTCATCTTGCTTAAGGCGTTACTCTGTTTTTAACTTAATACTCTAGATGCATGCTGGATAGCGGTCAATGAGTGGAGTAATAGTAGTAGATGCAGGTAGGAGTCAGTCTACTTGTCTCGGACGTGATGCCTATATACATGATCATACCTAGATATTCTCATAACTATGCTCAATTCTATCAATTGCTCAACAGTAATTTGTTCACCCACCGTAGAATACTTATGCTCTCGAGAGAAGCCACTAGTGAAACCTATGGCCCCCGAGTCTATCTTTATCATATTGATCTCCTACTACTTAGTTATTTCCTTTGCTATTTACTTTTCCTTTATTTTACTTTTCATATTTTATCATAAAAATACCAAAAATATTATCTTATCATATCTATCAGATCTCACTCTCGTAAGTGGCCTTATAGGGATTGACAACCCCTATTTGCGTTGGTTGCGAGGATTTATTTGTTTTGTGTAGGTACGAGAGACTCGCGCATAGCCTCCTACTAGATTGATACCTTGGTTCTCAAAAACTGAGGGAAATACTTACGCTACTTTGCTACATCATCCCTTCCTCTTCGGGGAAAACCAACGCAGTGCTCAAGAGGTAGCAAGAAGGATTTCTGGCGCCGTTGCCGGGGAGGTCTACGCAAAAGTCAACATACCAAGTACCCATCACACCCTTATCTCCCGCATTACATTATTTGTCATTTGCCTCTCGTTTTCCTCTCCCCCACTTCACCCTTGCCGTTTTATTCGCCCTCTGTCTCTCTATCCTCCCTATCTTTCTCTATTTGCCTCTTTTTGCCCGCTTGCTTTCTGTTTGCTTGTGTGTTAGTTTGTTTGCTTGTCGTTATGGCTAGTCCCTTATCTTCTCCGTTGACTCCTGAGTTCGAAATCTTTCACTTTAAACAGAGACTAGGAGAAAACTTAAAAGATGCCTGGTTGAGAATAATGGAGTCTTATCGTAATTGTACCTCTGAAATAAACCTGAGAATTTTGCTTCGCAATTTTTATGTTGGGTTAAATATGTCGCATAGACAACTCTTGGATTGTGTTGCCAAAGGCAATTTTATTGAAATCGATCCCCATATTGCACTTGAAATTATAGAAGGTACAGTGGGAACACTGCCTCAACAAAAGGGGCCTCATCCTACTCAGGAAGAGACACAAGTTTTTGAAAAAAATTGTGAAGTTACTAAAATCTTGCAGAAATCTCTTGAACCTCTTAAGAACATTAGTGGAAATATTCACCGCATGAATATGTTGATTACCCTTTGCAATAAGCAGTTGTATTCGTTAGATCTAAAAATTTCAGAATGTGAAGGGAAACATAAAGAACCTCCTGGATTCGAGCTTGATTCCACTAAAAAGTTGAAAACCAAAGATGGCAATACCTAGATCTATTCTTGCTTGTTATGCCTAGCTAGGGGCGTTAAACGATAGCGCTTGTTGGGAGGCAACCCAATTTTATTTTTATTCCTTGATTTTTGCTCCTCTTTAGTAATAAATAATTTATCTAGCCTCTGTTTTGGTTGTGTTTTTTGTGTTTAATTAGTGTTTGTGCCAAGTAGAACCGTTGGGAAGACTTGGGGAAAGTCTTGTTGAACTTGCTGTAAAAAACAAAAAAATTAGCGCTCACGAGAACTGCTGTCATTTTTATTTGAAAGTTCTATTTAGTTAATTCTTTTTACAGATGATTAATAGATAAATTCCTCACGTCCAGCAATTCATTTTAGAATTTTTGGGGCTCCAGATCTTGCGCTAGCTACAGATTACTACAGACTGTTCTGTTTTTGACAGATTCTGTTTTTCGTGTGTTGTTTGCTTATTTTGATGAATCTATGGCTAGTAAAATAGTTTATAAACCATAGAGAAGTTGGAATACAGTAGGTATAACACCAATATAAATAAATAATGAGTTCATTACAGTAACTTGTAGTGGTCTTTTATTTTCTTTCGCTAACGGAGCTCACGAGATTTTCTACTTTAAGTTTTGTGTTGTGAAGTTTTCAAGTTTTGGGTAAAGATTTGATGGATTATGGAACAGGGAGTGGCAAGAGCCTAAGATTGGGGATTCCCATGGCACCCCCAAGATAATCTAAGGACACCTAAAAGCCAAAGCTTGGGGATGCCCCGGAAGGCATCCCCTCTTTCGTCTACTTCTATCGGTAACTTTACTTGGAGCTATATTTTTATTCGCCACATGATATGTGTTTTGCTTGGAGCGTCTTGTATTATTTGATTCTTTTCTTTTTAGTTTACCACAATCATCCTTGCTGTACACACCTTCTGAGAGAGCCGTACATGATTTAGAATTTGTTAGAATACTCTATGTGCTTCGCTTATATCTTTTGAGTTATATAATTTTGCTCTAGTACTTCACTTATATCTTTTAGAGCGCGGTGGTGAATTTGTTTTATAGAAACTATTGATCTCTCATGCTTCACTTAGATTATTTTGAGAGTCTTAATAGCATGGCAATTTGCTTAAAATCCTAATATGCTAGGTATTCAAAGTTAGTAAAATTTCCTTAAGAGTGTTTTGAATACTAAGAGAAGTTTGATGCTTGATGATTGTTTTGAGATATGGAGGTAATAATTTCAAAGTCGTGCTAGTTGAGTAGTTGTGAAATTGATAAATACTTGTGTTGAAGTTTGCAAGTCCCGTAGCATGCACGTATGGTAAATGTTATGCAACAAATTTGAAACATCAGGTGTTATTTGAGTGTCTTCCTTATGAGTGGCGGTCGGGGACGAGCGATGGTCTTTTCCTACCAATCTATCCCCCTAGGAGCATGCGCGTAGTACCGAGGTTTTTGATGACTTGTGGATTTTTGCAATAATTATGTGAGTTCTTTATGACTAATGTTGAGTCCATGGATTATACGCACTCTCACCCTTCCATCCTTGCTAGCCTCTTCGGTACCGTGCATTGCCCTTTCTCACATTGAGAATTGGCGCAAACTTCGCCGGTGCATCCAAACCCCGTGATATGATACACTATTTCACACATAAACCTCCTTATATCTTCCTCAAAACAGCCACCATACCTACCTATTATGGCATTTCCATAGCCATTCCGAGATATATTGCCAATCAACGTGTTACAGCCATCTTTGGTCGCCATCGTGGCCTTTTCCTGGTTCGTCGCCTTCGCCCGGTTTTCTTCTTCAAGAAGCTGGCAACGGTCGACAGTATCTTTTAACTTTACATCCATCTTGGCCATTTTCTTCTTTGCTCTCGTTATGTGCGGCCTTTTTGGCTCTTAACTCTTCGGTCGCCTTTAATGCGGCCGCATCACTACTCCTTGCTTGCTCCTTGGCTCGGGCAAGCTCCGCCTGAAGGGTCTCCACAGTGGCAGCTCCATCTACAGTCACAACATATTAAAGATACTGGCATCATGCTGCTCTTACTATGTAGCATTCACCAGTATAATCACCCACCTTGTGCCTCGTCAAGCCGCTTGTTAACAAGCACGATGTCGGCATCAGCCGCATCCAGTTGCCCCTTTAGTTCAGCAACCCCATCAGTCCGGCTAGCCACCGGAGCTTCAACCACCTACACATAAAGGCGGTCTAGTTATTACCTGAGACTACGACCCTCTGTTTGCCGCCATTCTCGACGACAACCAGAGTCTCAGGGGCTACTATCTACACAGGGCACACCTAAATATGTGCGGTACTGTCAAAAATGTACATCATTTCACGTACCTTAAAACCCGTCAGTAGACTCATAAAGGCTTCATGCAACCCTCTTTTGGTGGACGAAATCCTTTCAATCACCGTACTCATCAATGTACGGTGCTCTTCTGAGATAGTCACTCGCTCTAGCAGATCCTTCAGTACGTCCGACCGCATACCAGATGGTGTCAGACTCTTTTGATTGCTCTCTTCAAGAGCCGGATACTGGGGACTTCGGGTGGCCATAGGATTACCTTCTGGCCTTGCCGGATCAGGAGAAACCCTCCGCGACGATACTTCAAGGTCGCCCGCTTCTTGAGCTGTGGAGTCCGGGGGAAGCGTTTCGCTCTCAATCATCTCTGGAAGAAGATCCCCTGAAGACGAGCTCTGCTAAGAAGGGCTAAGATCCGAACTGCAAGATAAATGCTTTGGTTATTTTCCTCAGAACTAAGGTAGGATATCTTCACTATTAAGTACATTTTGATTACTTACAGCTCGTTAGAGGGCTGATCCCCACGCGGACATTGTGCGGCAAGAGCACCCTCCGAGGCAGGACCCTCTGGTGGAGATTTCTTCTCCCATTTGGAAACCTTGGTTTCCGGATCTTCAAAGGTAGTCCTCTTCCTTCCCCGGGGCGAGAGAATGTCAGATTCTTCCCCTTGGTTATCCTCCCTCACGGAGGCGCTCATTCCCTCAGTTGGAATAGGTAGCGGTGGAGGCCCGCTTTCGCCCTCTTTATTCCCCCCTTCATCTTCCTTTGAGGGCACCGGGCAAGGTGCTGGCTCGAGCATCTTTTCCAGCACCGGATTGTCCAAGCCTTCAGGAAGGGGGGCCGAACACCGGATCATCTTCGCCTTTGTTATCCAGTCCTGGTCAAAGAGCTATTCTTCAAAATGATGTCATGATAAATAAAAAAGACAGTGCGTTCGGCCATGGGATTACTTACTTGGGCCGCGGTGCGGTTGCTGCTCAGGCCCACGTCCTCGGTAGTGTCCGGACACTCTATTTGGGGTCAGAAGAATGATTTGTACATCTGCTCGTGCGTCAGGCCAAGGAAATTCTGAATAATGTGCGGTCCTTCCGGGTTGAATTCCCACATACGGAGGGGCGGGCGTTTGCAAGGCTGAACTCGACGAACCAGCATGCCTTGCATTACATAACCAGACTGAAATGTCCCTCGAAGAGATCTTGGATACGGCTCTGCAGTATTGGCACGTCCTTGGCTGGACCCCAGCTCAGCCCCCTGCTGATCCATGACATCAGTTGTGGTGGAGGGCCTGAGCGAAAGGTGGGGGAAGCTACCCACTTGGCACTTATGGGAGCTATGACGTAAAACCACTCCCGTTGCCATAATCAGGACACCTCTGGAAAGGAACCCTTTGGCCATGGACCACCAGCGATCTTGCTTATTAATGCACCCCCGCATGCTGCGTGCTGCCCCTCGACCATCTTCGGCTTCACATCAAAGGTCTTGAGCCACAGGCTGAAGTGAGGGGTAATGCAGAGGAAGGCCTCACATACGACAATAAATGTCGAGATGTGAAGGAGGGAATCCAGGGCCAGATCGTGAAAATCTAGCTCGTAATAGAACATAAGACCCCTAACAAAGGGATCCATAGTGAGGCCTAGTCCTTGGAGGAAGTGGGAGATGAACACGACGCTCTCGTTGGGTTCGGGTGTAGGGACGACCTGCCCTCGGGAAGGCAGCCGATGCGAAATTTTGATAGTCAGATATCTGGCCTCCCTTAACTTCTTGATGTCCTCCTCTGTGACGGAGGAAGGCATCCACCGGCCTTGAAGGCTGGATCCGGACATGGTTGAAGGTCCGAAGCACCTGACCTAGGTTTTAGGTGTTAGAACTCGAGGCGGGGGAAGGATTCGATTGAGCACGAGAGGGAAAAAAGTAAAAGCCTTGTCCCTTTATAAAGAGGGTGAATATCAAGCGTCCTCCTCGTGGTCGTTTGGGACTTGCCTAAGATCTAGGAGTCCTAGGCACGGTTGGGTTACCATGCTCGTATTGATGAGAATCCCGTAATAAGGGGGACACGATCTCTGCTTTGACAAGACGTGTCAAGAAACTGCCTCGCGTTATGTGCGGGGCTGGTTAAAGAAAACGGTGCGAATAATTATCGGGCCATGGCATGATGTCATGCTGCCAAAACGTGTCAGCAGATTGGATTTGTGGAAATATTATTCTCACTATGGTGGTATGTGGAACTTATTTTGCAGGGTCGAACACTGTCTTTGTATTCAAACTCTTCCGTGGTGTATTTGGATGCCGAAGACAACACTGCTCGCCGGACTCATCGTCATTGAAGCCTGGTTCAGGGGCTACTGAGGGAGTCCTGGATTAGGCGGTCTCCGGATAGCCGGACTGTTGGACTATGAAGATACAAGATTGAAGACTTCGTCTCGTGTCCGGATGGGACTCTACTTGGCGTGGAAGGCAAGCTAGGCAATATGGATATGGGTATCTCCTCCTTTGTAACCAACCTTGTGTAACCCTAGCCCCCTCCGGTGTCTATATAAACTGAAGGGTTTTAGTCCGTAGGACAACATATAATCATACCATAGGCTAGCTTCTAGGGTTTAGCCTCTCCGATCTCGTGGTAGATCAGCTCTTGTACTACTCATATTATCAAGAATAAATCAAGTAGGACGTAGGGTTTTACCTCCATCGAGAGGGCCCGAACCTGGGTAAAACATCATGTCCCCTGCCTCCTGTTACCATCCGCCTTAGACGCACAGTTCGGGACCCCCTACCTGAGATCCGCCGGTTTTGACACCGACACCGTTCATCATGACACATTCATCATTGTCATATTGCTTAGCATGATCATGTTGTAGACATAGTATTTGTGGCAAAGCCACCGTTCATAATTCTTTCATACATGTCACTCTTGATTCATTGCATATCCCGGTACACCACCGGAGGCATTCATATAGAGTCATCTTTGTTCTAGTATCGAGTTGTAATAATTGAGTTGTAAGTAAATAGAAGTGTGATGATCATCATTTTCTAGAGCATTGTCCCAAGTGAGGAATTATAAAAAAAGAGAAAGGCCATAAAAAGAGAAAGGCCATAAAAAAAGAGAAAAGGCCCAAAAAATGAGAGAAAAAGAGAGAAGGGACAATGTTACTATCCTTTGCCACACTTGTGCTTCAAAATAGCACCATAATCTTCATGATAGAGAGTCTCTTGTTTTGTCACTTTCATATACTAGTGGGAATTTTTCATTATAGAACTTGGTTTGTATATTCCAACAATGGGCCTCCTCAAGTGCCCTAGGTCTTCATGAGCAAGCAAGTTGGATGCACACCCACTAGTTTATTTTGTTGAGCTTTCATACATTTATAGCTCTAGTGCATCCGTTGCATGGCAATCCCTACTCCTTGCATTAACATCAATCGGTGGGCATCTCCATAGCCCATTTGTAAGTGCATCTAGTGCCACCCCTAGTTGGTTTTGGAGTATTGACGACAAACCTAGTTGAGGGACTAATGTGTTTGTGAGAATTGTAGGATAACACAGGTAGAAGTCCCTCATTGATTCAGTTTTACTACCAGAGATGACCCCTAAAAATGTACGAAGACATTGAAGACAATGGTGGTATATGAAGATATTCACATTGAAGACTATGACAAGAGAAGACACCATGTGAAGCCTATGGAACTCGAAGACTTAGATCCTACATAGTTTTATTTCATTTGTGTTGAGTCATAGGAACCACCGTACTGTTAAGTAGGGTCCAAGAGAACCAGTCAGAATGACTGAAGTGATGCCTAATTCAAAACCTATATCTTCGAGCGAAGACTATGAGAGCAAATCTTGTCTAGAGTCGGACAAGTCAGCTTTACTTGTAGCCCAAGTAAAGTTGCCGTGTGAGTTTGAAATCTGACCGTTGGTACACGTGTCAGTTCCTTAGTGACCCAGGGTCATTTCGGACAAATCAGGTCATGTTGCCCAGTGGCTATAAATAGTCCACCCCCTACAACCATAAACGGTTGGCTGCTCAGATTTCAGTGCACGGCTTTTGTCGTTTGAGAGCAACCCACCTCGAAGCCTTTGAGAGAAAATTCCTAGCGAGGAGAAAAGCCCTAACCACCCAGAGCCAGAGTAAATTGGGCATCACTTAAGTCTTCTTGTCTGAGTGATCTGAAGACTTATTACACTTGAGGACTGTGCATCCTCCAGCCGGTTAGGCGTCGCGTTCTGAGCATCCAAGAGAAACTGTGGATTGCCGGTGAATGAAGTCTGTGAAGGTTTGGGAGTCTACCTTGAAGACTTACCAGAGTGATTGGGCGAGGTCTGTGTGACCTTAGCTCAAGGAGAAAACGGTGAGGACTGAGTGTCCTGAGCTGCGTGTTCAGGACTGGGTGTCCGGGACTGTGTGTCCTTTGGTTTAAATACCTAGCCGCTCCAACCAGACGTACAGTTGTCACAGCAACTGGAACTGGTCCAACAAATCATTGTCTTCAGCGTGTCACTGGTTTCATCTTCACTTCCTTTTACTTACTGTTACACATTGTGAAGCCATTGCATGCTTGCTTTATCCTCTGTCTTCACAACATAACTGTATGATTTGTTTGGCTTCATAACTTCTTCCTACCTGATCCTTATTACACTGCAGCTACGTGTCTTGTGCTTTCACTCTATTGAATACTTGACCATGGCTTGCCTAGTGTAATCTAACTTCCGCTGCTTAAGTGATAGGCATATCTGTACTGTTTGTCTTCATAACCTTCACGTTTTGAAGACTTTCATAAAAATCGCCTATTCACCCCCCTCTAGTCGATATAACGCACTTTCAATTGGTATCAGAGCAAGGTGCCCCCTTGTTCTGTGTGATTCGGTTTAACCACCTGGAGTTTTAGCTATGTCGACTACGGGGATAATCAAAGTCTCCGCTGCGTGCCCCGTCTTCGATGGAACTGAATATCCCTACTGGAAGAATAAGATGCGCATGCATCTTGAAGCCATTGACGTCGACCTATGGTATGTCATCAAAAATGGCGTTCCCAAGGCTGGAGAAGGTGTCACTACTGCTAATGTCAAGAAGTTCACTCAACTGGATTCTACTGTCAAGAATATCATCTGTGGTCATCTGACCAAGGGACAGTACGGCCGTGTGAGTGCCTTGAAGACATCCAAGCTGGTCTGGGACTGGCTCTCCAAAGTTAATGAAGGCATCTCAACCCAGAGAGATTAGAGAATCAGTGTTCTTCACAACCTCTTCAACCGCTTCAAGCGAAATGACAATGAGAATGTCCAGCACACATTTGACCGGCTCACTGACATCACGAATGAGCTTCAAGCCCTCGGCACCACTGAGATCACCAAACATGAAATCGTCAAGACGCTGCTGAGATCACTTGACAGTTCGTTTGACATCCTAGCCCTGATGATTCAAGAACGTCCAGACTTCAAGACACTCGATCCGTCTGACATACTTGAGAGGCTCAACACACATGAGTTTCAGCTTTCTGAGAAAAGAGATATCTACGGTCCAAACTATGGGCGAACTCGTGCCTTGAAGGGAAGACAATGATGTGTCCTCATCTGAAGAAGAATCTGACAGCAGTTCTGATGATCCTGAAGACATTGGAAGGGAACTTGCAATGCTAGTGAAGAAGTTCCAGAAATTCACCAAGAAGAAAGGCTTCAGAAAGTCTTCACGATCAAGCTCAAGGAATGATGAAGTTTCTGCTCATGACTACAAGAAGAAAACATGTCACAAGTGCAAGAAAACTGGACACTTCATCTCTGAGTGTCCACAGTGGGACAATGAGAACAGGAAGAAGAAGAAGAAGAGCAAGGAATATGACTCTGACGACAAGAAGAAGAAGAAATACTCAAAGTCTTCTTCCAAGTCTTCCTCAAAGTCTTCATCACACAAGAAGAGCTCAACTGGCAAGGCTCGTGTGTTTGTTGGCAAGGAAATGGATTCAGAGGAGGAGTCCGCTTCTGAGGAGGCAGAGGTGGAGTCTGAGGAGGAATCTGATTCTGGCATTGCGAGTCTGGCTACAGCTTACGTCGCCAAGTCCATCTTCAACACTGAAGACAATGACTTCATCACCAACACCGATGCAAATGACAAGGACGACTCCACTCCTACCTACTGCTTCATGGCATGCGGTGCCAAGGTAAACACACGCACTACTCACTATCAAACATCCAGTGACGATGATTCTGATTGTGATTCAAAACCCAGCTACAAAACACTTGCTAAAATTGCAACTGAACAACAGAAAGCCATGGAACATATTCAAAAACTGTTAGACAGAAGCGATGATCTGTTGGGTGCTGAAATGACTCGATCTGAATCCTTAATTGAAGACATAAAAAATCTTCACATTAAATATCAGGAACTTGAAGATCGTCATGATACTCTCTCAACAACTCATGAAAAGCTCTCCTATGATTATCTTCAAAGGAAGCAAGATCTTGAGAAATTGAGAGCGGCTCATGAAGATCTTCAAAAGGAAAATGAGTCACTTCGCGCCGAACAGATCAGTTCCGCTCAGGAAGGATTTGAACCACCATGCCTTAAATGCATTGAGCGTGATAATGCTACTTCTGTTGTTGAATGTTCCACTGCTACTGCTGTTGCAATATCTTCAACTGTTGAAGTGGTAACTAACCCCTCTGCTGAGGATACCACTGCTATTGCTGATGAGAATGCTAGGTTGAAGACATTGCTTGAAACAGGAATGTACAAAAGTCTCAAAGGACATCAAACATTATGTGATGTCCTCAAGAAGCAGATTCTAAACCGAAACCCTAGGAAAGAGGGTGTTGGGTTCGTGAGGAAAATAAATGCTGATGGCTCATACTGGAAACCTGAGCAGTACCCCAAAACCACATGGGTTGCTGCAAAGGAATCCTCAGCAGATCCATCCAATCTGTCTGGTTTCACCTGTGCTAACCCAATTATCATTGATGAATCCTTTGATGCAAACTATAAGCTATTTAGAAATCAGAATGGTGAAGTGTTTGCCAGGTACATTGGTACTAACTGCAGGAATGGACCGCCTATGAAGAAGATCTGGGTTCCAAAAACGTGTCTGGAGAATCTTCCTGTGAATGTCCTCATGACACCTCACATGAAGAAGACAAACCTCAGACCAAAGGCTTCATATGGTCCAAAGGCTTCATACAGACAGAGGACTCGCCTGAGTCGCACTAACGCAAATGTTTTGCAGGGAAACCATACTCAGGCATATGAGAGCGGTTCTTCAAACCGTCATGTTCATATGACCAAGAACTATTCTGCCTATTCTTATGAGTACTATTGCCCGCCTGCTAGACTGTTTGCTAGGGCTCCAAAGCCAAAATTCTCAGATGCTGCACTTAGACTTATTGCTTCTAAGCCACCCTTGAAGATGTGGGTGGTTAAGAAAGCTTAACTCTCTTTTGTAGGGAAAGGTCTCCAGCAGAAAACCAAAATCTTCTGACGCTATTACTGGGTACCTTAAAAATCTTGTGGGGCGCAAGATCAAATGCCCGAATGGCATCACTATGTATTTCGTACCTGAATCGCATGCTACTCTCCCTATTAGTCCTAACCTGGATCTAAGTTTTCATAACCCACTGGTTCGTCAAATGTTTTTGCTTCACAATTCTCTTCGTGAAGCCTATCCCCCTAACTGCACTGTAGGGTACGACACCAGCGTCTTCAGAGTCTTCAGAATGGATTATTGATAGTGGGTGTACAAATCACATGACTGGAAAAAGAAGTCTTTTTATGGACTCAACCTTACGTCCATCCGACAAGAGCCACATCACATTTGCTGACACTGGTAAAAGTAAGGTATTGGGTCTAGGTAGAGTTGCAATCTCAAAGGATCAACACATGGATAAAGTCATGCTTGTTGAATCCCTTGGCTTCAACTTAATGTCTGTCTCAATGCTTTGCGATTTGAACATGATTGTAATTTTTGGAAAATATCGTTGCCTGGTACTGATGGAATCTGACAAGTCTCTAGTGTTTGAAGGGTATCGGAAAGATGATTTGTACGTGGTAGATTTTTCAGCAGGGCCACAGCTTGCAGTATGTCTTCTGGCAAAAGCTTCAGAATGCTGGCTTTGGCATCGGAGGCTTGGGCATGCTAGCATGAGGAACCTCCACACACTTGCAAAGAAGAAGCATGTCATAGGCATCGAAGGCGTCAAGTTCAAGAAAGATCACTTATGCGGTGCCTATGAAGCAGGGAAGATGACAAGGGCAAAACATCCCTCGAAGACAATCATGACCACTACTCGACCCTTCAAACTGCTTCACATGGATCTTTTTGGTCCCACTCACTACTCAACTTTTTCCACTACTGCTTGCCTCTATGGCTTTGTCATTGTTGATGATTACTCTAGATATACTTGGGTGCACATAATCCTTTACAAGACTGAAGTGCAGGATGTCTTCAGACGCTTCGCCAATCGAGCTATGAACAATTATGGCGCCAAGATAAAGCACATCAGAAGTGACAATGGCACTGAATTCAAGAACACTGGCCTTGATACATATCTGACACTTTGGGCATCACACATGAATTCTCAGCTCTGTACACGCCACAACAGAATGGCGTCGTCGAACGCAAGAATAGAACACTCATTGAAATGGCCAGAACAATGCTAGATGAATACAAGACTCAAAGAAAATTCTGGCCTGAAGCCATTGACACTGCATGCCATACAATCAACCGTGTTTATCTTCACAAGCTTCTGAACAAGACATCTTATGAACTCCTAACTGGCAAGAAGCCAAATGTCAGTTACTTCAGAGTATTTGGCGCAAGATGCTGGATCAAGGACCCACACCACACCTCAAAATTTGCACCAAAAGCACATGAGGGTTTTATGCTTGGATATGGAAAGGATTCGCACTCCTGCAGAGTCTTCAATCTCTTTCACTACAAAGTGGTTGAAACAGTGGACGTGCGGTTCGATGAGACCAATGGTTCACAAAGAGAGCAACTGCCAGATGTGCTAGATGAAGTTCCTGCTAGTGAATCAATCAAGCTAATGGGAACTGGAGAAATTATACCTTCTGAAGCTCATCTTGAAGAAGAACTTGTCATCTCAGCACCTAATCCACATGAAGACAATGCTCAGCCTGAAGACATTCCTCCCAATGATAACATAGATCAGCAAGAGCAAAGTCTTCGACCTATACATCCTCGTGTTGCCAATGAAGTGCAGATTGACAGAATAATTGACAGCATCAATGCACCTGGTCCACTGACTCGTTCAAGGGCAACTCAACTGGCAAATTTCTGCGGACACTTCGCATTCGTTTCAATCACAGAACCCAAGAAAGTTGAAGAAGCTTTCATGGAACCTGAATGGATTCAAGCTATGCAAGAAGAGCTTCAACAGATTGAGCTGAACAATGTATGGGAACTGGTTAAGCATCCTAATCCACGGAAGCACAATATAATAGGCACCAAATGGATATACCGCAACAAGCAAGATGAGCATGGTCAAGTTGTCAGAAACAAAGCTCGTCTCGTTGCTCAAGGATATACTCAAGTGGAAGGCATTGACTTCGATGAAACATTTGCTCCTGTGGCCAGACTTGAAGCCATCCGTATACTGCTGGCCTATGCAAATCATCATAACATACTTTTATATCAAATGGATGTGAAGAGTGCCTTTCTCAATGGCAAGATTGAAGAAGAAGTGTATGTTGCACAACCACCTGGGTTTGAAGATCCAAAACATCCTGACATGGTTTACAAGCTCAATAAGGCACTATATGGCCTCAAACAAGCCCCTCGGGCCTGGTATGACACACTCAAATACTTCCTGAAGAGCAAAGGCTTCATACCTGGCTCTCTAGATCCCACTCTCTTCACGAAGACATATGATGGTGAACTGTTTATGTGCCAGATATATGTGGATGACATTATCTTCGGCTGCACCAATCAGAAGTACAGTGAGGAGTTTGGATATATGATGCAAGAGCAATAACAGATGTCTATGATGGGGGAGCTGAAGTTCTTCCTCGGTCTTCAGATACGGCAACAACGCAATGGCATCTTCATATCTCAAGAGAAGTATCTCAAAGATTGCCAGAAGAAGTTCGGTATGCAAGACTGCAAAGGCTTCACAACACCAATGCCCGCCAAACATCATCTGGGTCCTGACGACAATGGTAAAGAGTTCGATCAAAAGGTATACCGCTCCATGATTGGTTCTTTGCTTTATTTATGTGCATCTAGGCCAGATATTATGCTTAGTGTTTGCATGTGTGCTCGATTTCAAGCGGCACCAAAGGAGTCGCATCACTTAGCAGTGAAGCGAATTCTTCGATATTTGGCTCACACCCCAACTCTAGGGTTATGGTATCCAAAGGGCTCAGAGTTTGATCTGGTTGGATTCTCGGATGCTGATTATGCTGGTGATAAGGTTGATAGGAAGTCTACATCAGGCACATGTCACTTTCTGGGACGATCACTTGTATGTTGGTCTTCAAAGAAGCAGAACTGTGTATCCCTCTCCACTGCTGAATCTGAATACATTGCTGCTGGATCTTGCTGCGCTCAGCTTCTGTGGATGAAGCAAATTCTCAAGGACTATGGCATTCATCTAAAGCAAGTGCCTCTTTACTGCGACAACGAAAGCGCCATCAAGATCACCAACAACCCAGTTCAGCACTCGAAGACAAAGCACATTGAAATTCGTCATCACTTTCTCAGAGATCATGTTGCAAAGGAAGATATTGATATCATACACGTCAACACTGAAGAGAAATTGGCAGATATCTTCACCAAGCCCTTGGATGAGAAGAGATTTTGCAAGTTACGGTGTGAGCTAAATATCTTGGAATCCTCAAATGTCCTGTGATCAGGCACACATCCTAACACTTATGCATATTGATGACTTCGATGTGCAACACACGAAGTAACGTATATCTTCAATCAATGAAGACATACATTCTAAGTGTGAATACATTAAAGTGGAAATTGACTTCGGAGCGCCACGATAATTGTGCGCCGTGTTTGGGTCTAATACTTCCTATACGGTGGGTAACGCCACCACCAAACGTTCTATTTTGAAGTGTTTCACTCACGGCGTTACCTTGCAATGTCTTCACTTTTGGTCTGGTTTCATTCCCAACATGTCTTCATGATTATCTTCACTACGTGGATTATATAGATATATATATATATATACTAGTGTTCTATCCTCTATAGCATTCACTTATAGCTATGTCTTCTTGTTTTGAATCTTTTGAACTAAGTGAATGTGATCGGACCCTAATCTCTCTATGCTTTCTATCTCAAATTCTATCTCTCCAAGTCATATGCATCCTATTGAAACTGTCGAATGTCTTCTCTGCGTCCTTGTCAGCAGAAGACACAGAGAAAAACTTTAAAACCGTTTTCAATGCTCATTCATCCACAAGAAATCCGGAGAAGTAGGAACGACCACCCGACAATCCAGGCGTGCGTGGGATGTGGAACTGCCCCCGAGACTCCGCATGATGGCCACGTGCTGTTCAGATGCGAATCGCCAGGGGCACCTGTGTAATAGCACTGTGCCGCCCCTGTGACTATAAATACACACTCACCATGGTCATTATCTCCTTCTTCCTCCCTCGCACGAACCCTAGCGCCACCGCTAGCTCTCGACGACACCGGCGATGAAGCGCTTCACTGTCGCAACCTCTCCGACGTCGTTTTCACGCCGACCGCGGACATCACTCTCTCCGCCGTCGCTGTAGGTGTCTTCCATCGCCAAGTTAGGGCACGGAGGATCGAACTACTCGGCCTCATCTCCCACTCCGTCTAGCAGTTCCAAGTGTGGTAAATAAAACCTCTTTTTACAGCCTCTTTTGATCCTATAGTTCGGTCACTTTCTGCCATAAGAAGTTTCTATTCACACAAGTTAGATCTCTTCAGTCTGCATCTCATAACTTGCCTAGTATATTCACTTGTGCTTCATGAAGTAGTTAGATTCCTCACTTTTACTGATCTATGGGTTCGTACAAATCTGGAACCAACTTCTTTTCTATAAGTGAATGTCTTCGCACGATGAGGTTAATGTCTTCTAAACTGATTTATCTTCAAAATCTTCTGAGAATGCATATGACCTCTTCCCCTTCCCTCGCACCTTAATGCTGTCACAGGTACATGTCCATGGGAGAATCTTTTGGTTCTCATAGTCTGCATTCATTTGCAGAGTTCTTACAGTGTCACATCAATTCTCCTGAAGCCAGTTCCTGTTGGTCCAGCAAAAGAAAGCCTTTGAACGTCTTGAAGCCTTCCAAGTTAAGGTTTATGGCTGCAGAAAAACCAGCAAGGAAGGGTGGCAGAAAGCATCGAGGGGAAACATCAAGAGATCTGCCCGATGACCTCTCAGAGCTGTACAAGACAGATCCTGAAGAGGATTAGAGTCAGCGCAAGACACGAATCCAATGGATTCGACGCTATTGGGCGGAGCAATGGTTCCAATACCGCTTCGTCACCAAGGAGTACGCTGAGAAAAGCGCCATCAAGAGACCATGGGGAGACGTACTATACAAAAATCTCGTGCCCAGGTCCAGAGATGAAGCCATTGCTCAAGGCTTCTATCCATGCATGGTCAGAGGACCGCAGCCTGCTGATGCTCATCCGTCGTCACTACTCTGGTGTCATGACGACAATCTGTTCAAGCGCAACGTCCAGTTTGCCCAGAGGTCAGCGAAGCACAACAAGAAGAAATTGGGCTTAGACTTCAACCCTGGTCCCTCCGCACCAAGGGCAGATGGCACACGCGAGGCAGACCCCAATATCATCGGTCCGTATGCAAATCTTGAGGGCCTCATCACCCGCATCTTAGTCCAAGGGACTGCAGTCAATGACCCTCCTGCTGACTCTGAATCTGATGAAGCGCCTGCTGCACCAAAGCCAAAGCAGGCAAAGAAGCCAAAAGCTTCAAAGCAGACCCCTTCACCCAAAATCTCAAGGGCGAAGCCATTGGCAACTGCACCTCCTGAAGCCAGTGTGCAGTCTGAAGACTTATCACGAGTCTCCAAGCCCCAGGAAGCCAAGAAGCCTCAGCCACACACAAGCAAAGAGCTCACAGCTGCTGTCATTCTGCGCAGCGAAACCATTGATCTGTCAAGCGATGAAGATCTTGGAGATGACGCTCTTGAGCAGCTCATCAAGAGCAAGGAAGAAGCTGAAATCTTCAACAATCTGCCTCTCTTTGATGTCGCCATCATCCACAACTTCATCGACGAGTGGTTTGCTACCCCAAATAACAGCTTCGATGATCTGCAGCTGCCCATTGGCCTCAGCGTCACTTTCCAAGGCGCTATTGCTTCAGAACTTGCAATTGCCCAGAGCATTGTTGAACTGAAGCAGAAAATTGATTTTGAAAAGGCTCAGTTCAAGCAGCATATGGCCAAGCTCAGCGTGCAAGAAGTGAAGAACTTCAAGATCATGTTGCACGAGCTAAAGGAGAACTTTTTGAAAAAGCGTGCAGAAGCTCAAGGTTCGCGGGAGCGAATGAAGACTCTGGTTGATCGCTGTGTGCAGGCCTACAATGAGGCCGAGAAGCGCAAGGCACTTGGGCGTCCCGGCATCGACCCCAGGATGGCCGCGAAGAAGAAGAAGCCTGTTGTGCCTGAACCAGAGGCACCAAGACAAGAAGCTGCACCGATTGTCTTCCCCACTGCTACGACTGGCTCGAAGCCAAAGAGCCGGTCAACCGCTTCAGAACTCAAGAAGACACGGACTGCAGAGGCTGAAGCGAGGAAGAGGAAACACTCTGAAGCCTCTCCTTCTGACCCCACCAAGAAGAAGCGCAAGACCAAGAAAGCTCGGGCTGCTCCCACAGAGCCCTTGATAGTTGAACCTCTCTCTGTCATCTATCCTGACGCAGATTGTCAGCTGACAGTTCATGAGCCTGCTCCCACAGAGGCTCCTGAAGCTAAAGACATTCCAGCAGCCAACCCCAACGCTGCTGAAGACATTGGTCACCAAGACAATGGACAAGATGATGCAGCCCTTCCTCAGCTTGAGACAAGCGAACTCATTAGCATTGGGCGTCCTCTGACGCCAATTGCACAAGATGCATCATGGGCGGATCGCCCACAAGAAGAAGAATCTGAGGTCCAGCCCACTCCAACTCCAAAGGCGTCGTCTGCATTCCGCAGGCTTCGCAAAGGACCACGGCCTCAAGATTCGGCTGAAGACATTCCGGCTGCATCAGCCGAAGAGCATGAAGAAATACAACAAGCTCCAACTCCCCCGCTCCAACAAGAAGCCGTTCTCCAGGAGAACATGCCTGAGTCTGACCCTCCAGCTAGTCAAGTGGAGGCGGAAAATATTGAGGCTGCCACCACCAACATTGAAGCCCATGTGGAGCCCTCCCCAACAACAGCTTCAGAAGACATTGAAGCTACTGCTCCTGACACTTCTGTGCCTGAGTCTGCTGCCGGTCACCAATTCAACTATCATGTTGCGCACAGGCCTCAGGTCTAGAAGCCGATCCCACGACTGCCAAGGTTCCCAGGTCCTGCATCAGCTCCTGGCTCCTTTAACGTCAATAGCTTCAGGGCAGATAATACGTTCTTCAACAGCTCCAAGAACCCTTATTCAAGGGAACGGATTGTATCAGATAGGTTCTGGAGCTATCCACAACGCAGCTATTATTCATGCATCCTATACAACCAAGGTCGCATCTTCCCGCACAAGCGCCTTGAGGTTGAAGCTGTTGCTGGTCTGCCCGGCCTGGAAGAAGCACTGGATTGCTTCAAGCAAGTGGGTTTGCTGCCATTTATCACAGATGAAGAGCACTGGAATGAAGAGCTTCTGCTTCAATTCTATGCCACTCTTCATATCAAAGGCTACAACAGAGATCTGAAGACTTGGGTCCTGGAGTGGATGACCGGCAATGTCCATCATGAAGCCAATGCATTTGATATCATTGAGCTTACCGACCTGCCCACTCCTGGCGCATTCTTTGAGGAAGGCTGTCAACTACATGCTGAAGCAATTGAGAGCATATTCTAGAGGCCTGAACCAAATATGAGTCAGATGCTCTCAATGATGAAGCCATTGCCCCATGATGCACCCTATCCAACTGAGTTCTTCATTGAAGACCTAGAGTACCTGCCCAGAACCATATATCACATCATCAAGCGGACTCTCTGGCCCATTAAGGGACACTCTCCACATGCCAAGGTTGAGGGTGCAATGAAGACTCTCATATTCTACATCCTTCATGGCAAACGCTTCAATGCGCAGGACTTCTTCATACGCCAGCTTGCGGCATCCGGCTCAGATCTATTTGGCTTGAAGTTTTATGCTCCTTGGGTTATGAGGCTGATCAAGCTTCACTCTGCGATTTCGTATCAGCCCTCAGCCCGCAACCATCGAATCTTCTTGCCAGATGTGGACACCTCTGCTGAAGCTATATATCCTGAGCCTGCCAAGCAACCATTAAGTCTTCAGAATGCAGAACACCAGAGCTTCACTCAGAATGTTGAAGGTGTTGAAGCCATCTCCAGAGTGTATCCGTTGGCTGGCACCACACGTGCTCCTACATCTACTAAAGCCACTGACAGCACAGCTGCTCAGCTACCCAAGAAGCACGCTCGTGCCCTCAATGACCGAGAGCTTCTTGTGGCTCTTCACCAAAAGCAGGACAGGCATCACGACTGGCTCAAGAGGCAGATGAAAAGCATCATGGAGGACGTCAATCGTATCAGAAATCTTGCAACCAAGAATGCATTTGTTGCACACGAAACCTGTTGCCGCGCTTGGAAAGGACTCACGATGATGTGTCCTAAAGCTGAACTTCAAGAGGATGGCTTCACAGAGCGCTTCAAATTTGACTCCACGCCTCCTCGAAGGGCTATGCTACGCAGAACTCCATCACTTGAAGATTTGGAGTTCTCTTCCTCTGCTGCCACGGTGACTGCACGGATTATCAAAGAAGAAGACGACGCTACATCACCTCCACCTCCTTCAGCGCGCATCGAATCTGCACCAAGCTCATCTGCACCGCCAAACACCTCCACCGACCCTGCTGCGCCTGGGAACGCGTAGAAAACTCTATGTCTTCAAACCTTTTTGGTCATCACTGACAAAAGGGGGAGAAGCATATGATGTTTATAGTCTTCAAGCAGGTCACTATGGGTGGGTGCCTTTATATTTTGCTACATTTTGCTTCGTGCTTACAACTCTCGTTTTTCTACATTTGGTTCTTTGAGTTGTAACACTTAAACTCGATGGTCGTTTGCTACTTGTTTGCCACTATGTTTTGCGAAGATAAATTCCGCATGTACAACGATAAATTTTGCACTTAGATCATTCCACAGACGTCCATTTTTCATTATGCATGTCATTCTCTTCATATACTTTTACATGCATAGTGGATTGTCATCATATGTTGAAGTGGATCTCCACAAGTACAACCGGCCATGTGCATTTGCGTTCCAGAAGCAAATTACTTATATGCACATCTTCAGGGGGAGCCCTTGCAGCTTATGAAGACAATTCCTTTACAATTTCACAAATTATATTCCCCATTGGAAACTTCAACTAGTTTGTCATCAATCACCAAAAAGGGGGAGATTGTAAGTGCATCTAGTGCCACCCCTAGTTGGTTTTGGAGTATTGACGACAAACCTAGTTGAGGGACTAATGTGTTTGTGTGAATTGCAGGATAACACAGGTAGAAGTCCCTCATTGATTCGGTTTTACTACCAGAGATGACCCCTAAAAATGTACGAAGACATTGAAGACAATGGTGGTATATGAAGATATTCACATTGAAGACTATGACAAGAGAAGACACCACGTGAAGCCTATGGAACTCGAAGACTTAGATCCTTCGTAGTTTTATTTCATTTGTGTTGAGTCATAGGAACCACCGTACTGTTAAGTAGGGTCCAAGAGAACCAGTCAGAATGACTGAAGTGATGCCTAATTCAAAACCTATATCTTCGAGCGAAGACTATGAGAGCAAATCTTGTCCAGAGTCGGACAAGTCAGCTTTACTTGTAGCCCAAGTAAAGTTGCCGTGTGAGTTTGAAATCTGACCGTTGGTACACGTGTCAGTTCCTTAGTGACCCAGGGTCATTTCGGACAAATCAGGTCATGTTGCCCAGTGGCTGTAAATAGTCCACCCCCTACAACCATAAATGGTTGGCTGCTCAGATTTCAGTGCACGGCTTTTATCGTTTGAGAGCAACCCACCTCGAAGCCTTTGAGAGAAAATCCCTAGCGAGGAGAAAAGCCCTAACCACCCAGAGCCAGAGTAAATTGGGCATCACTTAAGTCTTCTTGTCTGAGTGATCTGAAGACTTATTACACTTGAGGACTGTGCATCCTCCAGCCGGTTAGGCGTCGCGTTCTGAGCATCCAAGAGAAATTGTGGATTGCCGGTGAACGAAGTCTGTGAAGGTTTGGGAGTCTACCTTGAAGACTTACCAGAGTGATTGGGCGAGGTCTGTGTGACCTTAGCTCAAGGAGAAAACGGTGAGGACTGGGTGTCCTGAGCTGCGTGTTCAGGACTGGGTGTCCGGGACTGTGTGTCCTTTGGTTTAAATACCTAGCCGCTCCAACCAGACGTACAGTTGTCACAGCAACTGGAACTGGTCCAACAAATCATTGTCTTCAGCGTGTCACTGGTTTCATCTTCACTTCCTTTTACTTACTGTTACACATTGTGAAGCCATTGCATGCTTGCTTTATCCTCTGTCTTCACAACATAACTGTATGATTTGTTTGGCTTCATAACTTCTTCCTACCTGATCCTTATTACACTGCAGCTACGTGTCTTGTGCTTTCACTCTATTGAATACTTGACCATGGCTTGCCTAGTGTAATCTAACTTCCGCTGCTTAAGTGATAGGCATATCTGTACTGTTTGTCTTCATAACCTTCACGTTTTGAAGACTTTCATAAAAATCGCCTATTCACCCCCCCTCTGGTCGATATAATGCACTTTCACCATTGATTAGCCTCACTGATGTGAGACTTTCTCCTTTTTTGTCTTCTCCATATAACCCCCCTCATTATATTCTATTCCACCCATAGTGCTATGTCCATGGCTCGCGCTCATATATTGCGTGAAAGTTTATAGGTTCGAGATTACTAAAGTATGAAACAATTGCTTGGCTTGTCATCGGGGTTGTGCATGATGAGACCATGCTTGTGTGACGAAAATGAAACATGACTAAACTATATGATTTTGTAGGGATGGACTTTCTTTGGCCATGTTATTTTGAGAAGACATAATTACTTAGTTAGTATGCTTGAAGTATTATTATTTTTATGTCAATATGAACTTTTGTCTTGAATCTTTCGGATCTGAATATTCATACCACAATTAAGAAGAATTGCATTAAAATTATGCCAAGTAGCACTCAACATCAAAAATTATGTTTTTATCATTTACCTACTCGAGGACGAGTAGGAATTAAGCTTGGGGATGCTTGATACGTCTCCAACGTATCTATAATTTTTTATTGCTCCATGCTATATTATCTACTGTTTTGGACATTCTTCGGCTTTATTATCCACTTTTATATTATTTTTGGGACTAACCTATTAACCGGAGGCCCAACCAGAATTGTTGTTTTTTGCCTGTTTTAGGGTTTCGAAGAAAAGGAATATCAAAAGGAATCCAAACGGAATGAAACCTTCAGGAACGTGATTTTCTCAACGAACAAGACCCGGGAGACTTGGACCCTATGTCAAGAAAGGAAACAGTAGGCCACGAGGTAGGGGGCGCGCCCACCCCCACCAGGCGCGCCCTCCACCCTCGTGGGCCCCCTGTTGCTCCACTGATGTACTCCTTCCTCCTATATATCTACGTACCCCCAAACGATCAGATACGGAGCCAAAACCCTAATTCCACCGCCGCAACTTACTGTATCCACAAGATCCCATCTTGGGGCCTGTTCCGGAGCTCCGCCGGAGGGGGCATCCATCACGGAGGGCTTCTACATCAACACCATAGCCCCTCCGATGAAGTGTGAGTAGTTTACCTCAGACCTACGGGTCCATAGTTAGTAGCTAGATGGCTTCTTCTCTCTTTTTGGATCTCAATACAATGTTCTCCCCCTCTCTTGTGGATAACTATTCGATGTAATCTTCTTTTTGCGGTGTGTTTGTTGAGATCGATGAATTGTGGGTTTATGATCAAGTCTATCTGAACAATATTTGAATCTTCTCTAAATTCTTTTATGTATGATTGGTTATCTTTGCAAGTCTATTTGAATTATCAGTTTGGTTTGGCCTACTAGATTGATCTTTCTTGCAATGGGAGAAGTGCTTAGCTTTGGGTTCAATCTTGTGGTGTCCTTTCCCAGTGACAGTAGGGGCAGCAAGGCATGTACTGTATTGTTGCCATCGAGGATAGCAAGATGGGTTTTTCTTCATATTGCATGAGTCTATCCCTCTACATCATGTCATCTTGCTTAAGGCGTTACTCTGTTCTTAAATTAATACTCTAGATGCATGCTGGATAGCGGTCGATGAGTGGAGTAATAGTAGTAGATGCAGGCAGGACTCGGTCTACTTGTCTCAGACCTGATGCCTATATACATGATCATACCTAGATATTCTCATAACTATGCTCAATTTTGTCAATTTCTCAACAGTAATTTGTTCACCCACCGTAGAATACTTATGCTCTCGAGAGAAGCCACTAGTGAAACCTATGGCCCCCGGGTCTATCTTTATCATATTGATCTCCTACTACTTAGTTATTTCCTTTGCTATTTACTTTGCCTTTATTTTACTTTGCATCTTTTATCATAAAAATACCAAAAATATTATCTTATCATATCTATCAGATCTCACTCTCGTAATTAAGTGGCCTTATAGGGATTGACAACCCCTATTTGCGTTGGTTGCGAGGATTTATTTGTTTTGTGCAGGTATGAGGGACTCGCGCGTAGCCTCCTACTGGATTGATACCTTGGTTCTCAAAAACTGAGGGAAATACTTACGCTACTTTGCTGCATCATCCCTTCCTCTTCAAGGAAAACCAACGCAGTGCTCAAGAGGTAGCAGTATGTTACTTGCCCGAGATTCGATCGTCAGTATCCCCATACCTCATTCAATCTCGCTACTGGCAAGTCTCTTTACTCGTTCCGTAACGCATGATCTCGTGGCTAACTCATTAGTCACACTGAGCTCATTATGATGATGCATTACCGAGTGGGCCCAGAGATACCTCTCCGTCACACGGAGTGACAAATCCCAGTCTCGATTCGTTCCAACCCAACTGACACTTTGGGAGACACCTGTAGTGCACCTTTATAGCCACCCAGTTACGTTGTGACGTTTGTATTGGGGAACGCAATAATTTCAAAAAAAATCCTACGCACACGCAATATCTATCATGGTGATGCATAGCAACGAGAGGGGAAGAGTGTTGTCCACGTACCCTCGTACACCGTAAGTGGAAGCGTTATGACAACGCGGTTGATGTAGTTGTACGTCTTCACGATCTGACCGATCCTAGTACCGAAAGTACGGCACCTCCGCGATCTACACACGTTCAACTCGGTGACCTCCCACGAACTCTCGATCCAGCTGAGTGTCGAGGGAGAGCTTCGTCAGCACGACGGTGTGATGATGGTGATGATGAAGCTACCGGCGCAGGGCTTCGCCTAAGCACTATGACGATATGACCGAGGTGGATTATGGTGGAGGGGGGCACCACACATGGCTAAACAATGTCAACTTATGTGTTCTAGGGTGCCCCTAGCCCCTGATACGTCTCCAACGTATCTATAATTTTTGATTGCTCCATGCTATATTATCTACTGTTTTGGACATTATTGGGCTTTATTATCCACTTTTATATTATTTTTGGGACTAACCTATTAACCGGAGGCCCAACCCAGAATTGTTGTTTTTTTGCCTATTTTAGGGTTTCGAAGAAAAGGTATATCAAACGGAGTCCAAACGGAATGAAACCTTCGGGAACGTGATTTTCTCACCGAACATGATCCAGGAGACTTGGACCCTACGTCAAGAAATAAAGGAGGAGGCCACGAGGTGGGGGCGCGCCAACCCCCCCCCCCTCCCCCTAGGCGCGCCCTCCACCCTCGTGGGCCCCCTGTTGCTCCATCGACGTACTCCTTCCTCCTATATATATATACCTACATACCCCCAAACGATCAGATACGGAGCCAAAACCCTAATTCCACCACCGCAACTTTCTGTATCCACGAGATCCCATCTTAGGGCCTGTTCCGGAGCTCCGCCAGAGGGGGCATCCATCACAGAGGGCTTCTACATCAACACCATAGCCTCTCCGATGAAGTGTGAGTAGTTTACCTCAGACCTTCGGGTCCATAGTTATTAGCTAGATGGCTTCTTCTCTCCTTTTGGATCTCAATACAATGTTCTCCCCCTCTCTTGTGGAGATCTATTTGATGTAATCTTCTTTTTGCGGTGTGTTTGTTGAGATCGAGGAATTGTGGGTTTATGATCAAGATTATCTATGAACAATATTTGAATCTTCTCTGAATTCTTTTATGTATGATTGGTTATCTTTGCAAGTCTCTTCGAATTGTCAGCTTGGCTTGGCCTACTAGATTGATCTTTCTTGCAATGGGAGAAGTGCTTAGCTTTGGGTTCAATCTTGTGGTGTCCTTCCCAGTGATAGTAGGGGCAGCAAGGCACGTATTGTATTGTTGCCATCGAGGATAACAAGATGGGGTTTTTATCATATTGCATGAATTTATCCCTCTACATCATGTCATCTTGCTTAAGGTGTTACTCTATTTTCATGAACTTAACACTCTAGATGCATGCTGGATAGCGGTCGATGAGTGGAGTAATAGTAGTAGATGCAGGCAGGAGTCGGTCTACTTGTCTCGGACGTGATGCCTATATACATGATCATACCTAGATATTCTCATAACTATGCTCAATTCTGTCAATTCCTCAACAGTAATCCGTTCACCCACCGTAAAATACTTATGCTCTTGAGAGAAGCCACTAGTGAAACCTATGGCCCCCAGGTCTATCTTCATCATATTAATCTTCCAATACTTAGTTATTTACTTTGCTTTTATTTTACTTTGCATCTTTATCATAACAATCCCAAAAATATTATTCTATCATATCTATCAGATCTCACTCTCGTAAGTGACCGTGAAGGGATTGACAACCCCTTATCCCGTTGGTTGCGAGGAGTTATTTGTTTTGTGCAGGTACGAGGGACTCGCGCGTAGCCTCCTACTGGATTGATACCTTGGTTCTCAAAAACTAAGGGAAATACTTACGCTACATACTTTGCCGCATCATCCTTTCCTCTTCAAGGAAATCCAACGCAGTGCTCAAGAGGTAGCACCGCCGTATATAAAGGAGCAAGGGGGAGGCCGGCCGGCCCTAGGGCGCGCCAAGGAGGGGAGGAATCATCCTCCTAGTAGGAGTAGGATTCCTCCTTTCCTAGTCCTACTAGGAGGGGGAAGGAACGAGTGGGAGAGAGGAAGGAAAGGGGGGCCACCCCCCTCCTAGTCTAATTCGGACCCAAGGGGGAGGGGGGCGCGGCCTGCCCTGGCAGCCCCTCTCTCTCCACTAAGGCTCATCTAGGCCCACTAGTTCCCCGGGGGGTTCCGGTAACCCTCCGGCACTCCGGTTTTCTGTGAAATCACCCGGAACACTTCCGGTGTCCGAATTTGGCCGTCCAATATATCAATCTTTATGCTCTACAATTTCGAGACTCCTCATCATGTTCATGATCATATCCGGGACTCCAAACTACCTTCAATACATCAAAACACATAAACTCATAATACCGATCGTCACCAAACGTTAAGCGTGCGGACCCTACGGGTTCGAGAACTATGTAGACATGACCGAGAATCATCTCCAGTCAATAAAAAATAGCGGAACCTGGATGCTCATGTTGGTTCCTACATATTCTATGAAGATCTTCATCGGTCAAACCGCACAACAACATTCATTGTTCCCTTTGTCATCGGTATGTTACTTGCCTGAGATTCGATCGTCGGTATCTCAATACCTAGTTCAATATCGTTACCGGCAAGTCTCTTTACTCGTTCTGTAATGCATCATCCCGCAACTAACTCATTAGTCACATTGCTTGCAAGGCTTATAGTGATGTGCATTACCGAGAGGGCCCAGAGATACCTCTCCGATACACGGAGTGACAAATCCTAATCTCGATCTATGCTAATTCAACAAACACCATCGGAGACACCTTTAGAGCATCTTTATAGTCACCCAGTTACGTTGTGACATTTGATAGCACACTAAGTGTTCCTCTAGTATTCGGGAGTTGCATGATCTCATAGTCATAGGAACATGTATAAGTTATGGAGAAAGCAATAGCAGTAAACTAAATGATCATCGTGCTAAGCTAACGGATGGGTCAAGTCAATCACATCATTCTCTAATGATGTGATCCCGTTAATCAAATGATAACTCATGTCTATGGTTAGGAAACATAACCATCATTGATTCAACGAGCTAGTCAAGTAGAGGCATACTAGTGACACTCTGTTTGTCTATGTATTCACACATGTACTAAGTTTCCAGTTAATACAATTCTAGCATGATAAACATTTATCATGATATAAGGAAATATAAATAACAACTTTATTATTGCTCTAGGGCATATTTCCTTCAGTTTGATACACCCAAAGCACTCCTACGGTATCCGGGAGTTGCACAATCTCATGGTCTAAGGAAATGATACTTGACATTAGAAAAGCTCTAGCAAACGAACTACACGATCTTGTGCTATGCTTAGGATTGGGTCTTGTCCATCACATCATTCTCCTAATGATGTGATCCTGTTATCAACGACATCCAATGTCCATGGTCAGGAAACCATAACCATCTATTGATCAACGAGCTAGTCAACTAGAGGCTTACTAGGGACATATCATGGTCTATGTATTCACACATGTATTATAGTTTCCGATTAATACAATTATAGCATGAACAATAGACAATTATCATGAACAAAGAAATATAATAATAATCATTTTATTATTGCCTCTAGGGCATATTTCTAACAAGAGTCTCTTCACTAGTCGACACCAATTTCCTAACTTCATAATGTCACCCATGTACCACCGCCTCTGGATCGTCAGTGCCATGGAAGCACCTATGATGTGCTTAGTGTGTCTAGATACAACATCGTCACGCTTAGGAATGCCCAGTTCGACGCACACATTTTTTACTTTGTTAGTGTCCAAAATGAAGCATAGTTGGTTTGCTCTTCCCATGGAGCACTAAACCAGAGAAAGATCCACGAGGGTCACATGGCGACTAGTTGGTACACGCGACTGCATGACCCAACTCTTATGAACATGTGAACAGAGCTCAAAGAAACAAATGAATAGAGCTAATACAAATAAGCACATATGAACATGTCTTTCCCCCAAGAAGACATGTGGCATCTCTCCTCTTGTACATCAAGCATCTGGGATCCTTGAAGATTACTCTTTCCTGGAGTATTCCCTCCCCCTAGAGATCTCTCCCCCTAGAGATATGATTAAGCTTTGATGTGATCTCTCTCTCTCCCCCCTTTGACATCAATTTCCAAGAAGGGTCTTCTGGAATTTGTTGTGAATGGGTTCGGCCCTTGAATCACAGTACAAAGCATTAAGGTAAATGTGATGCTTGCAGAGGACAAGATTCATTGAGTGGAGCTGGATCAAGAATAAAACAGGAATAAATGGCAAAATGTTTTTCCTGTAGTGAAATCGGTGTCACCGAGTTGTATGCTTCAGTTGCGCCAAAAATCTTCGGCTAGACCGGAGACATGAAACCTGTGGAACCGAGTTCATCACAGAGAAAAACACTTGTCACCTCAGCTCACTAGACAGATAAGATCTCACAAAGATTTGCAATGAATTGGATGCAGAAAATGCAGAACAAAAAGCAAAGAAAAGAAACTAAAAGATCTAGATGAAGTTTTTTTGAGACAAATGCAAGAGCACGGAAAAGAACACAAGAAAACTTCATCTAGAGATGGTCGGCGACAAAGTCACCTATGTTAGAGTACATTGACTTAGGAGTCAAGTGAGATCACTTGATCATAGGTCATACCACTGTTCAAGATATCTTCTGATATTCCGATAAATCGGCCGATTTATCGCTTATCATTGTCTAGCCGATAAGATAAATCGGCCGATAAATTAGCCGATATGGCGATAAATCGGCCGATATGTTGATAAACTGGCCGATTTACCCCTTATCATGGGTCGACCGATAATTCCCGATAAGCGATATCCCCAACATTGGGTCGTACTCATCGTTTTAAGCTCAAAATGGGGTTACCATTTTTCATTTAAGTATATTGATGTATTCACATCTTGTCGAGTTGCTTTGACTCATGACTTGGAGTAAAGCTACTCTAAGATGGAATAACATACCTTGGGTGGCGGTGTTGATCTTGATCATGTAGTTGAACTTGTGTGGGTTGCTCAAGGTTGATGTAGCCCATCAAGAGTTGGGAGCACCCTTTGGATTTTGAGTTCATCTACCTACATGGGTTAGTTTTTGCAAGGAATAGAACTTGTGTATCCAACATGACAATCATGAAACTCAACATAGAATTTGTCAAAGGATATGTTTGATAGGTTTCGTGCTTCCTTGTCATCAACCAACATTGTGTAGAGACTTGGTGATGTAGATATTGCTCAAGATGTGAGTGAGTTGCAATCTCATAGAATTAGATTCATCCAAGTACCTACAAGGGTTAGATAACATGCAAGATGCAAATTTTCAAGACATAAGATAATCATCATAGGAGAAATATTCAAGTGATTAGTCGTAAGCTCAAGTCTTGCATGTATCCAATGGAGTTCCTACTCCAAGTTTGAAGCATCAATGATGTTCAATTCACCTCTTAACCTGCAAAACACTTCATCATCAAGTGGTTTAGTGAATATATCCGCTAATTGCTTATCGGTGCGAACATGCTTAAGGTTTATGTCACCCTTAGCAATGTGATCTCGAATGAAATGATGAAGAACTTCAATATGCTTAGTTCGAGAGTGTTGCACGGGATTGTGAGCAATCTTGATAGCACTTTCATTGTCACAAAGTAATGGAACATGTTTCACATATATCCCATAATCTTTAAGAGTTTGGGTCATCCAAAGTAATTGAGCACGACATGAACCAGTGGCAATGTATTCCACTTCGGCGGTGGATAAGGATACCGAGTTTTGTTTCTTGGAAGACCAAGACACAAGAGATCTACCAAGGAATTGACAAGTACTCGAAGTGGACTTTCTATCAACCTTGTCACCGGCATAGTCTGAGTCGGAGTAGCCAACAAGATCAAAGGAAGCCCTCTTTGGATACCAAATGCCAAAAATTGGTGTATGTATTAAGTATCTCACTATCCTCTTCACGGCCTTAAGATGACATTCCTTAGGAGCAGCTTGATATCGTGCACACATGCACACACTTAGCATGATATCGGGACGCGAAGAACATAGATATAATAAAGAACCAATCATAGAGTGGTAAACTTTTTGATCAACCGGTTCACCATCTTTGGTCAAATCAAGATGTCCACTAGTAGGCATGGGTGTAGTCATACCTTTGCATTCTTGCATATTGAACTTCTTGAATAAGTCCTTGGTGTACTTCGTTTGAGAGACAAAGGTGCCTTCCTTAGTTTGCTTGATTTGCAAACCAAGAAGAATTTGAGTTCACTCATCATAGACATCTCAAACTTCTCCGACATTAGCTTCCCAAACTTTTCACTAAAATGAGGGTTAGTTGATCCAAATATAATATCATCAACATAAATTTGGCATACAAATAGTTCTCCATTAACCCTTTTAGTAAAAAGAGTAGAATCTATTTTTACAATTTCAAAGCCTTTTTCAATAAGGAACTTGGTCAAGCATTTATACCATGCTCTAGGAGCTTGTTTAAGACCATAAAGGGCTTTGTGAAGTTTGTAGACATGATTAGGTTTCTTAGGATTGACAAAGCCGGGAGGTTGCTTAACATAAACTTCCTCCTCAATTTCACCATTTAGAAAAGCACTTTTAATGTCCATTTGGTACAAGGTGATATCATGGTGATTAGCATAAGCAAGTAAGATGCGAATGGACTCAAGTCTAGCAACGGGAGCATATGTCTCACCATAGTCCATACCTTCAACTTGTGTGTAGCCTTGGGCGACGAGACATGCTTTGTTGCGAACCACTTGTCCATATTCATCTTGCTTGTTGCAAAACACCCATTTGGTACCAATGATGTTGTGGTTGTTGTCAGGCTTTTCAACCAATGTCCACACTTGATTTCTCTCAAAGTTGTGTAGCTCTTCATGCATAGCATTTATCCAATCTGGATCTTCCAATGCTTATTCAACCTTCATAGGTTCAATGCGAGAGATGAATGAGTAATGTTCACAAAAGTAAGCCAAACGAGTTTTAGAGCGAGTGATTCTCCCGGTTTGGATATCATTGTAGATTTGCTCCACGGGATGATCTTTAGCAATTCTTGCTCAAACTCGTGAAAGCTTTTGCTTGGGTCTTGGTTGAACATATTATTCATCTTGTTCTTCTTCTTGGCCTTCTTCATTGTTAGCGTTGTCGTTCTCTTGTCGTGGTGGAGAAGGAGGTTGTTGACATTCGTCTTGGTGCACTTCCTCGTTATCTTCATCTTGGTGTGTCCCACTTGTGGATGCTTCCATATCAACTCTTCGTTCACCTTGTCATGAGGTAGAAGCTTCCACTTGGACGGACGAGGTACTCTCCTTTATCTCCATTGGACGAATCTTGCCAATAGACAAGTCTTGGATGGCTTCCGAGGGATCTTTGTCTCCTACATCAATTAGCAATTGCTCTACTTGCCAGCTGTTAGATTAATTAAACTTCACATCTACCGTTTCTTCAACCTTTCGGGTGAAATTGTTGTAGACACGGTATGTGTGAGAGTTTGAGCCATAACCAAGTAGGAAACCTTCATGAGACTTAGGAGCAAATTTAGAACGACGATGCTTATCAAGAATGTAGCACTTTGAGCCGAATACTCGAAAGTATCCAACTTGGGGTTTGTTACCGGTGAGGAGCTCATATGCCGTCTTGCAAAGTACCTTGCGAAGATACAAACGATTTGTTGCATGACAAGCTGTATCAACCGCTTCCGCCCAAAAGTGTTTTGGCGTCTTGTACTCATCAAGCATAATTCTTGCCATCTCGATAAGAGTCCGGTTCTTCCTCTCAACAACTCCATTTTGTTGAGGTGTGTACGTAGCTGAGAACTCATGTGCTATCCCTTCTTTGTCAAGAAAGGTGTCTACACTTGCGTTCTTGAACTCCGTTCCGTTGTCTTTCCGAACCTTCTTGATCTTCACGTCAAATTGATTTTGGGCCTTCCTAGCAAAGTTATTGAAGATCTTTTGGACCTGCGATTTGTCATTAAGAAAGAACACCCACGTAAATCTTGAAAAATCATCAACTATGACTAGACCAAATGAGTTACCACCGAGACTCTTGTAGGCATTTGGACCAAAGAGATCCATGTGAAGTAGCTCGAGTGGTCTTCTTGTGGTCATGATGTTCTTAGCGCGATGACTTCCTCCAGCTTGTTTCCCTGCTTGACAAGCACTACAAAGTCTATCCTTGTCAAATATGACATCGTTAACGCCAAGGATATGATTTCCTTTAATGAGTTTGTCAAGGTTTCGCATGCCCACATGGCCTAGCCTTCTATGCCACAACCAGCCTTTAGAAGATTTAGCAATTAAGCAGGTTTTAGGTTGAGCCTTTTTAGTGAAATCAACAATGTAAAGATATCCTCTATGTATACCGGTAAAGACCATTTTATGATTATCTCTACGAAACACTTGGCAGTCTACTTCAGTAAATAGGACATTGAAACCGAAATCAGCAAGTCTAGATACTGAAAGTAAGTTGTAGCCAAGAGATTCAACGAGCATGACATTTTGTATGGAGCTATCATGTGAGATGGCCACCTTACCAAGGCCAACCACCTTACCCTTTGAATTATCACCAAAAGTGACATACTTTCGAGGGCCGTCGTTTTCAGCAAGCTCATGGAACATGTCTTTATCTCCGGTCATATGATCAGTACATCCACTATCAAGGACCCATTCCCTTCCTCCAGCCATGTAGCCGCGAAGATTTGCCATAAGACCAAAGTGTCTCATCGCATCATCGAGATCATAGTCACTATCATCATCCTCATCATAGTATTCATGTTCAACATAATTTTGTGATTGATCAATTCCTAGAGAGGGTAATTCATTAGACAAATGATCATTTCTATATTTATCTTTATGAATTCTAATAGCTCTAGAAATGATATTGCTGATGATTCCAACATCTCCTTTGGCACTCGTAAGATTAGTAAGCTCAAATAAGCAGTCACCAAATTTGGGATCATTGGAACTCATCTTAATCAAGGCAATAGACTTATGGAGGATTTCATCTAGATCTTTCCAGGAATAATTTGGAAAGAGTTCCTCAAGAAATTTCCATATGGTGTAGGCACACTTAAGAGTAGGCAAACATCAAATCAAGTTTCTAGGCAAGCCTCTAGTGATAAGATTAACAGTTCTAAGATTGCGAATCATGCCAATTGACTCGTCAAGGGTAGGATGCATGGGATCAACATGAGGTGCACAAGGGCTAGCAATATACTTGTTCAAGTGATATTCATTGAAAATCTCAAGCATTTCATTTTTTCACTCATGAAAATATTCTCCATCAAGAATAGGTACTCTATGTCTAAGACTCCCCAAAGTAGACACATCCATCTTCCTCCAAAGGTGATTAAACCAAGGTAATGGAGACCAATGCTCTGATACCAATTGAAAGGATCGAGAAGAGGTGTCTAGAGGGGGGTGATTAGACACTAAGTACCAAAAGTTGCAGTTTTTAATTTCTTTAAATTGAAGTGGAGTTTAGGCACAAGTTTAACAAACACAATACATATCAAGCAAGCATGCATGCAAAGAGTCTATGAGCAGCGGAAAGTAAAGCATGCAACTTGCAAGAATGTGAAGGGAAGGGTTTGGAGAATTCAAACGCAATTGAAGACACGGATGTTTTTGAAGGAAATATGCCCTAGAGGCAATAATAAAGTTATTATTTATTTCCTTATATCATGATAAATGTTTATTATTCATGCTAGAATTGTATTAACCAGAAACATAATACATGTGTGAATACATAGACAAACAGAGTGTCACTAGTATGCCTCTACTTGGCTAGCTCGTTAATCGAAGATGGTTATGTTTCCTAGCCATAGACATGAGTTGTCATTTGATTAACGGGATCACATCATTAGGAGAATGATGTGATTGACATGACCCATTCCGTTAGCTTAGCACACGACCGTTTAGTATGTTGCTATTGCTTTCTTCATGACTTATACATGTTCCTATGTCTATGAGATTATGCAACTCCCATTTGCCGGAGGAACACCTTGTGTGCTACCAAACGTCACAACGTAACTGGGTAATTATAAAGGTGCTCTACAGGTGTCTCCAAAGGTACATGTTGGGTTGGCGTATTTCGAGATTAGGATTTGTCACTCCGATTGTCGGAGAGGTATCTCTGGGCCCTCTCGGTAATGCACATCACATAAGCCTTGCAAGCATTGCAACTAATGAGTTAGTTGCGAGATGATGTATTATGGAACGAGTAAAGAGACTTGCCGGTAACGAGATTGAACTAGGTATTGAGATACCGACGATCGAATCTCGGGCAAGTAACATACCGACGACAAAGGGAACAACGTATGTTGTTATACGGTCTGACCGATAAAGATCTTCGTAGAATATGTAGGAGCCAATATGGGCATCCAGGTCCTGCTATTGGTTATTGACCAGAGAGGTGTCTCGGTCATGTCTACATTGTTCTCAAACCCGTAGGGTCCGCACACTTAATGTTCGTTGACGATATAGTACTATGTGAGTTATGTATGTTGGTGACCGAATGTTGTTCGGAGTCCGGGATGAGATCACGGACATGACGAAGAACTCCGGAATGGTCCGGAGATAAAGTTTGATATATGGGATAATAGTGTTTGGTCACTGGAAGGGTTCCAGAAATCACCGGAAGGGGTTCCAGATGTTTCCCGAAGTGTTTGGGTACGAGAACACTTTATTTGGGCCAAAGGGGAAAGCCCACAGGGTTTTTGGAAAGCGCAAAAGGAAGTTTTGTGGACTCCAGGGGCCAGACGCCAGGGTCCCTGGCGTCTGGTTCCAGACGTCGGGAACCCTGGCGTCTGGCCCTGGAGTCCGAGAAGGACTCTTGCCTTTCGGGTGAAACCGACTTTGTGGAGGCTTTTACTCCAAGTTTCGACCCAGGGCTCAACATATAAATAGAGGGGCAGGGCTAGCACCAAAGACACATCAAGAAACACCAAGCCGTGTGCCGGCAACCCTGTCTCCTCTAGTTTATCCTCTGTCATAATTTTCGTAGTGCTTAGGCGAAGCCATGCGGAGATTGTTCTTCACCAACACCGTCACCACGCCGTCGTGCTGCCGGAACTCATCTACTACTTTGCCCCTCTTGCTGGATCGAGAAGGCGAGGACGTCACTGAGCTGAACGTGTGCAGAACTCGGAGGTGCCGTGCTTTCGGTACTTGGATCGGTCGGACGTGAAGACGTACGACTACATCAACCGCGTTGATATAACGCTTCCGCGAACGGTCTACGAGGGTACGTAGACAACACTCTCCCCTCTCGTTGCTATGCATCACCATGATCTTGCGTGTGCGTAGGAAAATTTTGAAATTACTACGTTCCCCAACAGTGGCATCCGAGCCTAGGTTTTATGGTTTGATGTTATATGCACGAGTAGAACACAAGTGAGTTGTGGGCGATATAAGTCATACTGCCTACCACCATGTCATACTTTGGTTCGGCAGTATTGTTGGATGAAGCGGCCCAGACCGACATTACGTGTATGCTTACGCGAGACCGGTTCTCCCGACGTGCTTTGCACACAGGTGGCTGGCGGGTGTCAGTTTCTCCAACTTTAGTTGAACCGAGTGTGGCTATGCCCGGTCCTTGCGAAGGTTAAAACGGCATCAACTTGACAAACTATCATTGTGGTTTTGATGCGTAGGTAACATTGGTTCTTGCTTAAGCCCGTAGCAGCCACGTAAAACTTGCAACAACAAAGTAGAGGACGTCTAACTTGTTTTTGCAGGGCATGTTGTGATGTGATTGGTCAAGACATGATGCTAAATTTTATTGTATGAGATGATCATGTTTTGTAACCGAGTTATCGGCAACTGGCAGGAGCCATATGGTTGTTGCTTTATTGTATGCAATGCAATCGTGCTGTAATGCTTTACTTTATCACTAAGCGGTAGCGATAGTCGTGGAAGCATAAGATTGGCGAGACGACAACGATGCTACGATGGAGATCAAGGTGTCGCGCCGGTGACGATGGTGATCATGACGGTGCTTCGGAGATGGATATCAGAAGCACAAGATGATGATGGCCATATCATATCACTTATATTGATTGCCTGTGATGTTTATCTTTTATGCATCTTATCTTGCTTTGATTTATGGTAGCATTATAAGATGATCTCTCACTAAATTATCAAGAGGTGTTCTCTCTGAGTATGCACCGTTGCCAAAGTTCGTCGTGCCCAGACACCACGTGATGATCGGGTGTGATAAGCTCTACGTCCATCTACAACAGGTACAAGCCAGTTTTGCACACGCAGAATACTCGGGTTAAACTTGACGAGCCTAGCATATGCAGATATGGCCTCGGAACACGGAGACCGAAAGGTCGAGCATGAATCATATAGTAGATATGATCAACATAATGATGTTCACCATTGAAAACTACTCCATTTCACATGATGATCGGTTATGGTTTAGTTGATTTGGATCACGTGATCACTTAGAGGATTAGAGGGATGTCTATCTAAGTGGGAGTTCTTAAGTAATATGATTAATTGAACTTTAATTTATCATGAACTTAGTCCTGGTAGTATTAGCATATCTATGATGTAGATCAATAGCTCGCGTTGTTGCTTTCATATGTTTATTTTGATATGTTCCTAGAGAAAACTGTGTTGAAAAATGTTAGTAGCAATGATATGGATTGGATCCGTGATCTGAGGTTTATCCTCATTGCTGCACAGAATAATTATGTCCTTGATGCACCGCTAGGTGACAGAACTATTGCAGGAGCAGATGCAGGCGTTATGAACGTTTGGCTAGCTCAATATGATGACTACTTGATAGTTTAGTGCACCATGCTTAATGGCTTAGAATCGGGACTTCAAAGACGTTTTGAACGTCATGGACCATATGAGATGTTCCAGGAGTTGAAGTTAATATTTCAAGCAAATACCCGAGTTGAGAGATATGAAGTCTCCAACAAGTCCTATAGCTAAAAGATGGAGGAGAATCGCTCAACTAGTGAGCATGTGCTCAGATTGTCTGGGTACTACAATCACTTGAATCAAGTGGGAGTTAATCTTCCAGATAAGATAGTGATTGACAGAATTCTCTAGTCACCATCACCAAGTTAGTAGAACTTCGTGATGAACTATAATATGCAAGGGATAACGGAAACAATTCCCAAGCTCTTCGTGATGCTAAAATCGATGAAGGTAGAAATCAAGAAAAACATCAAGTGTTGATGGTAGACAAGATCACTAGTTTCAAGAAAAGGGTAAAGGGAAGAAAGGGAACTTCAAGAAGAATGGCAAGCAAGTTTCTACGCAAGTAAAGAAGCCCAAGTCTGGTCCTAAGCCTTAGACTAAGTGCTTCTACTGCAAAGGGACTGGTCACTGGAAACAGAACTACCCCAAGTGTTTGGTGGATAAGAAGGATGGCAAAGTGAACAAAAGTATATTTGATATACATGTTATTGATGTGTACTTTACTAGTGTTTGTAGCAACCCCTCAGTATTTGGTATGAGTTCAGTTGCTAATATTAGTAACTCGAAACAGGAGTTGCAAAATGAACAGAGACTAGTTAAGGGTGAAGTGACGATGAGAGTTGGAAGTGGTTCCAAGATTGATATGATCATCATCGCACACTCCCTATACTTTCGGGATTAGTGTGGAACCTAAATAAGTGTTATTTGGTGTTGAGCATGAATATGATTTGATCATGTTTATTGCAATATGGTTATTCATTTAAGTAAGAGAATAAATTGTTGTTCTGTTTACATGAATAAAACCTTATATGGTTACACACTCAATGAAAATGGTTCGTTGGATCTCGATCATAGTGATACACATATTCATAATATTGAAACCAAAAGATGCAAAGTTAATAATGATAGTGCAACTTATTTGTGGCACTGCCGTTTAGGTCATATTGGTGTAAAGTGCATGAAGAAACTCCATGCTGATGGGCTTTTGGAATCACTTGATTATGAATCACTTGATGCTTGCGAACCATGCCTTATGGGCAAGATGACTAAAACGCCGTTCTCCGGAACAATGAAGCAAGCAACAGATTTGTTGGAAATCATACATACTAATGTATGTGGTCCGATGAATATTAAGGCTTGCAGCAGGTATCATTATTTTCTGACCTTCACAGATGATTTGAGCATATATGGGTATATCTACTTGATGAAACATAAGTCTGAAACATTTGAAAAGTTCAAAGAATTTCAGAGTGAAGTGGAAAATCATCGTGACAAGAAAATAAAGTTTCTACGATCTGATCGCGGAGACAAATATTTGAGTTACGAGTTTGGTCTTCAAATTAAAACAATGTGGAATAGTTTCACAAACACATGCCACCTGGAACACCACAGCATAATGGTGTGTCCGAACGTCATAAACGTACTTTATTGGATATAGTACAATCTATGATGTTTCTTACCGATTTACCACTATTGTTTTGCGGTTATGCATTAGAGACAGCTGCATTCACGTTAAATAGGGCACCATCTAAATCCGTTGAGACGACACTATATGAACTGTGGTTTAGCAAGAAACCAAAATTGTCGTTTCTTAAAGTTTGGGGTTGTGATGCTTATGTGAAAAAGTTTCATCCTAATAAGCTCAAACCCAAATCGGAGAAATGTGTCTTCATAGGATACCCAAAAGAGACAGTTGGGTACACCTTCTATCACATATCCGAAGGCAAGATATTGGTTGCTGAGAATGGATCCTTTCCAGAGAAGGAGTTTCTCTCGAAAGAAGTGAGTGGGAGGAAAGTAGAACTTGATGAGGTAACTGTACCTGCTCCCTTATTGGAAAGTAGTTCATCACAGAAATCCGTTCCTGTGACTACTACACCAATTAGTGAGGAAGCTAATGATGATGATCATGTAACTTCATATCAAGTTACTACCGAACCTCATAGGTAAACCAGAGTGAGATCCGCACCAGAGTGGTACGGTAATCCTGTTCTGGAGGTCATGTTACTTGATCATGACGAACCTACGAACTATGAGGAAGCAATGATGAGCCCAGATTCCGCAAAATGGTTTAAGGCCATGAAATCTGAGATAGGATCCATGTATGAGAACAAAGTATGGACTTTGGTTGACTTGCCCAATGATCGGCGAGCCATTGAAATTAAATGGATCTTCAAGAGGAAGACGGACACTGATAGTAGTGTTACTATCTACAAAGCTAGAATTGTCGCAAAAGGTTTTCGACAAGTTCAAGATGTTGACTACGATGAGATTTTCTCACTCGTATCGATGCTTAAGTCTATCCGAATCATGTTAGCAATTAACGCATTTTATAATTACGAAATTTGGCAAATGGATGTTCAAACTACATTCCTGAATGGATTTCTGGAAGAAGAGTTGTATATGATGCAGCCAGAAGGTTTTGTCGATCCAAAAGGAGCTAACAAAGTGTGCAAGCTCCAGCGTTCCATTTATGGACTGGTGCAAGCCTCTCGGAGTTGGAATATACGCTTTGATAAGTTGATCAAAGCATATAGTTTTATACAGACTTGCGGTGAAGCTTGTACTTACAAGAAAGTGAGTGGGAACACTACAACATTTCTGATAAGTATATGTAAATGACATATTGTTGATCGGAAATAATGTAGAATTATTCTGCAAAGCATAAAGGAGTATTTGAAAGGAGTTTTTCAAAGAAGGACCTCGGTGAAGCTGCTTACATATTGAGCATCAAGATCTATAGAGATAGATCAAAACGCTTGATAAATTTTTTCAATGAGTACATACCTTGACAAGATTTTGAAGTAGTTCAAAATGGAACAGTCAAAGAAAGAGTTCTTGCCTGTGTTACAAGGTGTGAAATTGAGTAAGACTCAAAACCCGACCACGGTAGAAGATAGAAAGAGAATAAAAGTCATTCCCTATGCCTCAGCCATAGGTTCTATAAAGTATGCCATGCTGTGTAACAGATCTATTGTATACCCTACACTGATTTTGACAAGGGAGTACAATAGTGATCTAGGAGTAGATCACTGGACAGCGGTCAAAATTATCCTTAGTGGAATAAGGATATGTTTCTCGATTATGGACATGACAAAAAGGTTCGTCGTAAAGGGTTACATTGATGCAAGTTTTGACACTAATCTAGATGACTCTAAGTCTCAATCTAGATACATATTGAAAGTGGGAGCAATTAGCTAGAGTAGCTCCGAGCAGAGTATTGTTGACATAGAAATTTGCAAAATACATGCGGATCTGAATGTGGCAGACCCGTTGACTAAGATTCTCTCACAAGCAAAACATGATCACACCTTAGTACTCTTTGGGTGTTAATCACATAGCGATGTGAACTAGATTACTGAATCTAGTAAACCCTTTGCGTGTTGGTCACATGGCGATGTGAACTATGGATGTTAATCACATGGTGATGTGATCTAGATTATTGACTCTAGTGCAAGTGGGAGACTGAAGGAAATATGCCCTAGAGGCAATAATAAAGTTATTATTTATTTCCTTATATCATGATAAATGTTTATTATTCATGTTAGAATTGTATTAACCGGAAACATAATACATGTGTGAATACATAGACAAACAGAGTGTCACTAGTATGCCTCTACTTGACTAGCTCGTTAATCGAAGATGGTTATGTTTCCTAGCCATAGACATGAGTTGTCATTTGATTAACGGGATCACATCATTAGGAGAATGATGTGATTGACATGACCCATTCCCTTAGCTTAGCACACGATCTTTTAGTATGTTGCTATTGCTTTCTTCATGACTTATATATGTTCCTATGACTATGAGATTATACAACTCCCATTTGCCGGAGGAACACTTTGTGTGCTACCAAACGTCACAACATAACTGGGTGATTATAAAGGTGCTCTACAGGTGTCTCCAAAGGTACATGTTGGGTTGGCGTATTTTGAGATTAGGATTTGTCACTCCGATTGTCGGAGAGGTATCTCTGGGCCCTCTCGGTAATGCACATCACATAAGCCTTGCAAGCATTGCAACTAATGAGTTAGTTGCGAGATGATGTATTACGGAACGAGTAAAGAGACTTGCCGGTAACGAGATTGAACTAGGTATTGAGATACCGACGATTGAATCTCGGGCAAGTAACATACCGATGACAAAGGGAACAACGTATGTTGTTATGCGGTCTGACCGATAAAGATCTTCGTAGAATATGTAGGAGCCAATATGGGCATCCAGGTCCCGCTATTGGTTATTGACCAGAGAGGTGTCTCGGTCATGTCTACATTGTTCTCGAACCCATAGGGTCCGCACGCTTAACGTTCGTTGACGATATAGTACTATGTGAGTTATGTTTGTTGGTGACCGAATGTTGTTCGGAGTCCGGGATGAGATCACGGACATGACGAAGAACTCCGGAATGGTCCGGAGATAAAGTTTGATATATGGGATAATAGTGTTTGGTCACCGGAAGGGTTCCGGAAATCACCGGAAGGGGTTCCGGATGTTTCTCGAAGTGTTTGGGTACGAGAACACTTTATTTGGGCCAAAGGGGAAAGCCCACAAGGTTTTTGGAAAGCGCAAAAGGAAGTTTTGCGGAGTCCAGGGGCCAGACGCCAGGGTCCCTGGCATCTGGGTCCAGACGCCGGGAACCCCGGCGTTTGGCCCTGGAGTCCGAGAAGGACTCTTGCCTTTCGGGTGAAACCGACTTTGTGGAGGCTTTTACTCCAAGTTTCGACCCCAGGGCTCAACATATAAATAGAGGGGCAGGGCTAGCACCAAAGACACATCAAGAAACACCAAGCCGTGTGCCGGCAACCCTGTCTCCTCTAGTTTATCCTCTGTCATAGTTTTCGTAGTGCTTAGGCGAAGCCCTGCGGAGATTGTTCTTCACCAACACCGTCACCACGCCGTCATGCTGCCGGAACTCATCTACTACTTCGCCCCTCTTGCTGGATCGAGAAGGCGAGGACGTCACCGAGCTGAACGTGTGCAGAACTCGAAGGTGCCATGCTTTCGGTACTTGGATCGGTCGGACGTGAAGACGTACGAGTACATCAACCGCGTTGATATAACGCTTCCGCGAACGGTCTACGAGGGTACGTAGACAACACTCTCCCCTCTCGTTGCTATGCATCACCATGATCTTGCGTGTGCGTAGGAAAATTTTGAAATTACTATGTTCCCCAACAGTTTTTGTTGTGGTTCCGATAGGTGGTGCTATTGTACATCCACGTTGATGGAGATTACAACCCACGAAGGGTAATGGTTGCGCGAGTCCACGGAGGGCTCCACCCATGAAGGGTCCATGAAGAAGCAACCTTGTCTATCCCATCATGGCCATCGCCCACGAAGGACTTGCCTCACTGGCGGTAGATCTTCACGAAGTAGGCGATCTCCTTGCCCTTACAAACTCCTTGGTTCAACTCAAAAATCTTGTCGGAGGCTCCCAAGTGACACCTAGCCAATCTAGGAGACACCACTCTCCAAGAAGTAACAAATGGTGTGTTGATGATGAACTCCTTGCTCTTGTGCTTCCAATGATAGTCTCCCCAACACTCAACTCTCTCTCACAGGATTTGAATTTGGTGGAAAGAAGATTTGAGTGGAAAGCAACTTGGGAAGGCTAGAGATCAAGATTCATATGGTGGGAATGGAATATCTTGGCCTCAACACATGAGTAGGTGGTTCTCTCTCAGAAAATGTGTATTGGAAGTGTAGGTATGTTCTGATGGCTCTCTCCACGAATGAAGAGTGGGTGGAGGGGTATATATAACCTCCACACAAAACCTATCCGTTACACACAATTTACCAATCTCGGTGAGACCGAATTGAGAAACTCAGTCGGACCGATATAGCAAACCTAGTGACCGTTAGGGTTTTCAGTGGGACCGACTGGATCAACTCGGTGGGACCGATGTGCTAGGGTTAGGGTAAAGCCAAAACTCGGTTTAACCGATTACTCAAACTCGGTGGGACCGATTTGGGTAATAAGTGAAACAGAGAGTTGGCCAAGCAAACTCGGTGGGGCCGATTGCATATCTCGGTGGGACCAAAAATATTGCAATAGGTAACAGAGAGTTTGCAAGCCCATCTTGGTGAAACCGAGATCCCATCGGTGAGACCGAACTAATTAGGGTTTCTGGCAGTGGCTATGTCAACTGAACTCGGTGGCTTCGGATAGAAAGAATCGGTGGGGCCGAGTTTGACTTTTGGTTTAGGTCATATGTGAATGTGGGAAGGTGGTTGAGGGTTTTGGAGCATATCACTAAGCACTTTGAGCAAGCAAGCCATTACGCAACACCTCATCCCCTCTTGATAGTATTGGCTTTTCCTTAAGACTCAATGTGATCTTGGATCACTAAAATATAAAATGTAGTCTCTTGATCTTGAAGCTTGAGCTAATCCTTTGTCCTTAGCATCTTGAAGGGGTTCCACATCCTTTAGTCCATGCCACTTAATTTTGTTGAACTTGTCTGAAACATACTAGGTAAATGACATGTGCTTCTTTGAAGACCAACATACAAGTTCTGCTTCATTAGTGGAGAGAGATACACAGTTCTGCTTCTTTGAAGACCAACATACAAGTGATCTCCCCAGAAAATGACATGTGCCTGATGTAGATTTGCGATACACCTTGTCACCAGCATAATCAGCATCCGAGAATCCAACCAGATCAAACTCTGAGCCCTTTGGATACCATAATCCTAATGTTGGGGTGTAAGCCAAATATCGAAGAATTCGCTTCACAGCTAAGTGATGCGATTCCTTTGGTGCCGCTTGGAATCGAGCACACATGCAAACACTAAGCATAATATCTGGCCTAGATGCACATAGATAAAGTAAAGAACCAATCATGGAGCGGTATACCTTTTGATCGAACTCTTTACCATTGTCGTCGGGACCCACATGATGTTTGGCTGGCATTGGAGTCGTGAAGCCTTTGCAGTCTTGCATCCCAAATTTCTTCAGGCAATCTTTGAGGTACTTCTCTTGAGATATGAAGATGTCGTTGTGTTGCTGACGTATTTGAAGACCAAGGAAGAACTTCATCTCACCCATTATGGACATCTGATATTGCTCTTGCATCATATATCCAAACTCTTCACTATATTTCTGATTGGTGCAGCCGAAGATAATGCCATCCACATATATTTGGCACACAAACAGTTCACCATCATATGTCTTCGTGAAGAGAGTGGGGTCGAGGGAACCAGGTTTGAAGCCTTTGCTCTTCAGGAAGTCTTTGAGTGTGTCATACCAAGCCCGAGGGGCTTTTTTGAGGCCATACAGTGCCTTGTTGAGCTTGTACACCATGTCAGGATGTTTTGGATCTTCAAAGCCAGGCGGTTGTGCAACATACACTTCTTCTTCAATCTTGCCATTGAGAAAAGCACTCTTCACATCCATTTGATATAGAAGAATGTCATGATGATTTGCATAGGCCACCAGTATGCGTATGGCTTCAAGTCTAGCCACGGGAGCAAATGTTTCATCGAAGTCAATCCCTTCAACTTGAGTGTACCCTTGAGCAATGAGACGAGCTTTGTTCCTGACAACTTGACCATGCTCATCTTGCTTGTTGCAATATATCCATTTGGTGCCTATTATATTGTGTTTGCGAGGATCAGGACGCTTAACCAATTCCCATACATTATTCAGCTCAAACTGTTGAAGCTCTTCTTGCATAGCTTGAATCCATTCAGGTTCCATGAAGGCTTCTTCAACTTTCTTGGGTTCAGATATTGAGACGAATGCGAAGTGCCCATAGAAATTTGCTAGCTGTGTTGCCCTTGAACGAGTGAGTGGACCTGGTGCATTGATGCTATCAATTATTTTCCAAATTTGTACTTCATTTGCAACACGAGGATGTACAGGATGAAGATTCTGCTCTTGCTGATCATTGTCATCGTTAGAAGGATTGTCTTCAGGCTGAGCATTGTCTTCAGGTTGATCATTGTCTTCAGGTTGATTAGGTGCGGAGATGATAAGTTCCTCTTCGGGCTGAGCTTCAGAAGGTATGATTTCTCCAGTTCCCATAAGTTTGATTGATTCACTGGATGGAACTTCATCTAGCACATTTGGCAGGTGCTCTCTTTGTGAGCCGTTAGTCTCATCGAACTGCACATCCACTATTTCAACCACTTTATAGTGAAAAAGGTTGAAGACTCTGTAGGACTGCGAATCCTTTCCATATCCAAGCATAAAACCTTCATGTGCTTTTGGTGCAAATTTTGAAGTGTGATGTGGATCCTTGATCCAGCACCTGGCACCAAATACTCTGAAGTAACTGACATTTGGCTTCTTGCCAGTAAGGAGCTCATAGGATGTCTTGTTGAGAAGCTTGTGAAGATAAACACGGTTGATGATATGGCATGCAGTATCAATGGCTTCAGGCCAGAACTTTCTTGGAGCCTTGTACTCATCAAGCATCGTCCGGGCCATCTCAATAAGTGTTCTGTTCTTGCGTTCCACGACGCCATTCTACTGCGGTGTGTACGGAGCTGAGAATTCATGTGTAATGCCCAAAGTATCAAGATAAGTGTCTAGACCAGTGTTCTTGAATTCAGTGCCATTGTCACTTCTGATGTGCTTGATCTTGACGCCATAGTTGTTCATGGCTCGATTGGCGAAGCGTCTGAAGACATCCTGCACTTCAGTCTTGTAGAGGATTATATGCACCCAAGTATATCTTGAATAATCATCAACAATGACAAAGCCATAGAGACAAGCAGTAATAGTAAGAGTTGAGTAATGAGTGGGACCAAAAAGGTCCATGTGGAGCAGTTCGAAGGGTTGAGTCATTGTCATGATTGTCTTCGAGGGATGCTTGGCCCTTGTCATCTTTCCTGCTTCACAGGCACCGCATAAGTGATCCTTCTTGAACTTGACACCCTTGATGCCTATGACATGCTTCTTCCTTGCAAGGGTGTGGAGGTTCCTCATGCCAGCATGCCCTTGCCTCCGATGCCAGAGCCAGCATTCAGAAGCTTTTGCTAGAAGACATATGGCCAGTTGTGGTCCTGCTGAGAAATCTACCATGTACAAATCATCTTTCCGATACCCTTCAAACACTAGAGACTTGTCAGATTCCATTAGAACAAGGCAACGATATTTTCCAAACATCACAATCATGTTTAAATCGCAAAGCATTGAGACATACATTAAGTTGAAACCAAGGGATTCAACAAGCATGACTTTATCCATGTGTTGATTTTTGAGATTGCAACTCTACCTAGACCCAATACCTTGCTTTTACCAGTGTCAGCAAATGTGATGTGACTTTTGTCAGATGGACGTAAGGTTGAGTCCATGAGAAGGCTTCGCTTGCCAGTCATGTGATTAGTACACCCACTATCAATAATCCATTCTGAAGCAGCTGGTGTCGTACCCTACAGTGTAGTTAGGGGGGTAGGCTTCACAAAGAGAATTGTGAAGCATAAACATTTGACGAGCAAGTGGATTATGAAAGATTAGATTGAGGTTAGGACTGATAGGGCAAGTGGCAAGCGACTCGGGAACAAAATACATAATAAGACCATTTAGGCATTTGATCTTGCGCCCTACAAGATGTTTAAGGTCCCCAGCAATGGCTTCAGACGATTTTGGTTTTCGGTTGGAGACCTTTCCCTGCAAAAGAGAGTTAAGCTTTCTTATCCACCCACATCTTCAAGGGTGGCTTCGAAGCAATGAGTCTAAGTGCAACATCTGAGAACTTTGGCTTTGGAGCCCTAGCAAAAAGTCTTGCAGGTGGACAATAGTACTCATAAGGATAAGCAGAATAGTTTTTGGTCTTATGAACATGGCGGTTTGATGAAACACGCTCATATTCATAGGCCTGAGTAAGGTTTCCCTGTAAAACATTTGCGTTGGTGCGACTCAGGTGAGTCCTCTATCTGTATGAAGCATTTGGACCATTTGAAGCATGTGGTCTGGGGTTTGTCTTCTTCACTTGTGGTTTCATGACGACATTCACAGGAAGATTCTCCAAACACCTTTTAGGCACCCAGACTTTCTTCATAGGCGGCCCATTCCTGCAGTTACTACCAATATACCTGGCAAACACTTCACCATTCTGATTCTTAAATAGTTTATAGTTTTCATCAAAGGATTCATCAATAACAATGGGATTAGCACAAGTGAAGCCAGATAGGGTGGATGGATCCGTTGAAGGTTCCTTTGTAGCAACCCATGTGGTTTTGGGGTACTGCTCAGGTTTCCAGTAAGAGCCATCAGCATTCATTTTCCTTTCGAACCCAACACCCTCTTTCCTAGGGTTTCGGCTCGGGATCTGCCTTTTGAGGACATCACATAGTGTCGGATGCCCTTTGAGACTTTTGTACATCCCTATTTCAAGCAATGTCTTCAACCTAGCATTCTCATCAGCAATAGCAGTGGTGTCCTCAGCAGAGGGGTTAGTTACCACATCAACAGTTGAAGATATTGCAATAGTAGCAGCAGTAGAACACCCAGCTACAGAAGTAGCGTTATCATGCTCAAGGCATTTAAGACATGGTGGTTCAAATCCTTCCTGAGCGGGACTGATCTGTTCAGCACGAAGTGACTCGTTTTCCTTTTGAAGATCTTCATGAGCCGCTCTCAATTTCTCAAGATCTTGCTTCCTTAGAAGATAATCATAGGAAAGCTTTTCATGAGTTGTTGAGAGCGTTTCATGACGACTTCCAAGTTCCTCATACTTAACATGAAGATTTTTTATGTCTTCAGTTAAGGACTGAGATCGAGTCATTTCAGCGTCTAACAGATCATCGCTTTTGTCTAACAGTTTTTGAATATGTTCCATAGCTTTCTGTTGTTCAGTTGCAATTTTAGCAAGTGTTTTGTAGCTGGGTTTGGAACCACAATCAGAGTCATCTTCACTAGATGTTTGATAGTGAGTAGTGCGTGTGTTTACCTTGGCACCGCGTGCCATGAAGCAGTAGGTAGGAGCGGAGTAGTCCTTGTCATTTGCATTGGTGTCAGTGATGAATTCATTGTCTTCAGTGTTGAAGATGGACTTGGCAACGTATGTTGTAGCCAGACTCGCAATGCCAGAATCGGACTCCTCCTCAGACTCCACCTCCGCCTCCTAAGAAGCAGGCTCCTCCTCTGAATCCATTTCCTTGCCAACAAACGCACGTGCTTTCTGGATGGTGATGGGTTGGATGAGATTTATCATGTAATCGAGTTAGTTTTGTTAGGTTTTCATCCCTAGTATCCATTATGTTCTGAGATTGATGTTGCTATGACTTTGCTATGCTTAATGCTTGTCACTAGGGCCCGAGTGCCATGATTTCAGATCTGAACCTATTATGTTTCCATGAATATATGTGAGTTCTTGATCCTATTTTGCAACTCAATAGTCACCTGTTATGTGTTATGATCCGGTAACCCCGAAGTGACAATAATCGGGACCACTCCCGGTGATGACTATAGTTTGAGGAGTTCATGTATTCACTGAGTGTTAATGCTTTGTTCTGGTACTCTATTAAAAGGAGGCCTTAATATCCCTTAGTTTCCAATAGGACCCCGCTGCCACGGGAGGGTAGGACAAAAGATGGCATGCAAGTTCTTTTCCATAAGCACATATGACTATATTCGGAATACATGCCTACATTACATTGATGAACTGGAGCTAGTTTTGTGTCATCCTATGTTATAATCGTTACATGAGGAATCGCATCTGACATAATTATCCATCACTGATCCATTGCCTACGAGCTTTTCACATATTGATCTTTGCTTAGTTACTTTACCGTTGCCACTGTTACAATCACTACAAAACCAATACTATTACTTTTTCCACTGCTACCGTTACTTCCTTATTACTTTGCTACTAAATACTTTGCTGCAAATATTAAGTCTTTCAGGTGCGGTTGAATTGACAACTCAACTGTTAATACTTGAGAATATTCTTTGGCTCCCCTTGTGTTGAATCAATAAATTTGGGTTGAATAATCTACCCTCGAAAACTGTTGCGATCCCATATACTTGTGGGTTATCACTGCCTCGCCAGTAAAGCAAGATTAAAGATCTCGAGATCGCGGAATCCCAGGCCTCCCATGTATTTAGGTCTTGTCATGATCTCCCATGATACCCAAGCTGGTTTCCGTTTGCCTTGCTTACTGCCCCACCAGAACTGCCTTATGGTGGCTATAATGTTCTCACAAATCCCCCTAGGTAGCCTGAAGCAGGCCATAGAGTAAACCGGGATTGCCTGAGCAACAAATTTGATTAAGACTTCCTTCCCAGCTGCAGAAAGGAGCTTCTCCATCCAACCCTTGACCTTCTCCCACACACAGCCTCGGAGATATTTAAATGTGCCATTTTTTGAGTGACCCACATCTATTGGCATACCCAAATATTTGTCACTTAATGATTCTTTGTGGACTTGGAAAACAAGTTCCACACTATCACGAGTATCCTGCGGACATCCTCTACTAAAGAAGATAGTGGACTTATCAATGTTTACTCGTTGGCCCGAGGCTCCACAATAAGCATTCAACAGGTTTGACACCACTTCCGCACCCTCAACACTTGCTTTAAAAAACAGTAGGCTGTCATATGCAAATAAGAGGTGGTTTGCGATCGGGGCTGTTGGCGCCACCTTGATTCCTCCAAGCACTGATGACTGAGAACTGGATTTTAAAAGGCATGAAAGGCCCTCCGCTGCAATAAAAAACAAGTAAGGGGAAATAGGGTCTCCCTGTCGAATGCCTCTCGTAGGCTTGAACTGTTCTAATTTCTCTCTGTTGAAAAGAACTGAGAAAGAAACAAAAGATACCATATTCATCACTGTGTCAATCCATGGCTGTGCAAATCCCAGCTTGGCCATAATAGGCCTCAGATATTGCCATTCCAAACGATCATATGCTTTCATCATATCCAGGTTGAGAGCGCATGTGCTATTAGTCTTTGCTCTAGATCTTTCATAAAATGTAGACACTCATATGCACATATGATATTTTCCATAATTAGCCTGCCCGGGACGAAAGTTGTCTGTTCCTCAGAGATGATGTCAGGGAGTATTTTCTTTAGTCTGTTCGCCACCACCTTTGAAGCAATCTTGTATAGGACATTACACAAGCTTATTGGACAAAACAAAGATAGCAGAGTTGGGTTCATTACCTTTGGTATTAACACCAAAACAATATCATTAATACTCTCCGCACTTTCCTCCCCTCTGACAATTCTAAGGACCGCTCTCATGATCTCCTCTCCGCATATAGGCCAGTGTCTCTGATAAAAATGAGCTGGGAACCCATCCGGTCCTGGTGCCTTCGTTGGAAACATTTGGAAAAGAGCCACCTTTACCTCTTCATTCGTGTACGGAGCACACAAAGTCTCATTCATGCATGTCGTCACCTTAACAGGGGCATGCGCCATAACCTCCTCTAGCCCAGCGACTCCTGATGTGCACAACATTTGGTAAAAGTCCTTAACCATCTCTCTTAGCTCTCCTGGATAATTGATGAGCACTCCCAATGAATCTGCCAAAGCCTTGACCATATTCTTTTTGCGTCGGATGCTGGCTCTGAGATGAAAAAACCGTGTGTTCTTATCTCCCACAGCAAGCCACCCGATCCGGGACCTTTGTCGCCACATCAACTCCTCCTGATGGTACAGCTCCACCAGTTTGTCATTAATTTTTGTTTCCACATGTGAAGGTCCAGTCCTCGCTGGGTCGCCCCGCAAGTGGTACAACTCTAGCTTTAGCGCTCGTATTTCCTTCCGCACGCTGCCAAAAGTATCCTTGTTCCATCTTGACAGATCTATAGCTAGTTCAGCTAGTTTGCGCCTAATCTCCGCGACAGTGTGTCCCGGATGATTGGAGCTCCACTTCTCCATGATGATTTCCTGCCAATGCTCATGAGTTTCCCACATGGTCTCATATCAAAAATCTTTCTGTCCCGGAGGCGTATTACTCTCGTTTATCTCCAAGACAATAGGGCAGTGGTCCAATGTTGCAGCTGTTAGATGGGACAAGCTTTACTAGTGGAAACTGAGCACTCCACTCCGCCGACCCAAGGGCCCTATCCAATCTGACACGAGTAAAAGTGCCGCCAGCCACCTTCTTCTAGAAAGTCCAGAAGTGACCTCTATACCCCAAATCCATCAACATGCACACGTCGATGGTGTCTTGAAAACCCGAATCTGGCATTGCTACGTTGACCCACCCCTTCATGTTCATCTGGACGTAGGACTTCATTAAAATCACTGATGCAAAGCCATGGCAGGCGCTTAGGCTACTAATATTTTTCAGCATTGTCCACATTTGGTGTCTCATATGAGTTTGTGCTTCCCCATACACACAAGTCAGATGCCACGGATCTTTTCCGGGGTCTTGGATCGAGCAATCAATATGGTAAACAGAGTAACCCAAAATCTCCACTTTTATTGAATTGTTCCAGAAAATACCAATGCCTCCACTCCTCCCTTGGCTATCTATAGCGAAACTATTATCATAACCGAAAGTTCCAGCAAGTCCTTCTACCCTACACTACAAAAAAATACACTTCCGTGATGATACGTGTTTATCACAGTAGGTCGCGTTTTCTGTCATGCATGTACATCCATGACAAATTTATGACAGAATCAAGATAGTCATACATGTGCTGTCGTAGAAGTGTTCCATGACATTGCCAAAATTATCATCACGGAAGTGTCCACTTCCATGACGATAAATCGCGCGTCACAGAAGTGCTTTTGTCAAGGGTGACCGACACGTGGCATCAACCGTAACGGAATGCCGTTAAGCTATCGGGTCGGATTTTGGATCCGATAACCCGTTAACAGCCACGACCAATGCCGATTTTTCACGTGTAAAATTCTCATTGGCTGACGGATCCATGCGTCAGCTCCGTGTTGGCACAGGTGTCACTCATCCAACGGTCGAGATGGGCCTATGATATGTTGACACATGGACCGGCCCAAAAGTGGCCCACAAAGATTAAATGGGCCGGCCCAACCGAAGGCCCATAAGATTTAGCGGACCATAATGGGCCAGCCTAGCTAAAGGCCCACAAAATTTAGCGGACCATAATGGGCCGGCCCAGCTAAAGGCCCACGCGATTTTGCCGACCATAATGGGCCGGCCCAGCTAAAGGCCCACAAGATTTTGTGGACCATAATGGGCCGACCCAGCTAAAGGCCCACTAGATTCTGCCAACCATAATGGGTCGGCCCAGATAAAGGCCCAACATTCTCTGTCAAATCGGCCTGTCAATGGCCTGTCCTAAACTTGTCATCGACGTGGCCCATGGTCACTTCTGGCCCGTTAACAGTCCGCTAAGTAATTGGGCCGAATTACGGCCCGGTGTATTTCCGGCCAGTTAAAGGTCCGGCTTCATTTGGGCCCATCTACAGGCCATCACAACTTTCGGCCCATAAACGACCGTGAAGGATTTGGGTCACATTCGGCCATGTCTGACATTCGGCCTGTTAGAGGCCCACTATAGCTTTGGGCCACTTTCGGCCTGTTGTCATTTTCGGCATGTTAACGCCGGACGTAAACCATGGGCCATATGTGGCCCAACGTCATATCGGGCCCATTAATGGCCCATATAAAAATGACGATAATCTAGCCCGACCAAAGTTCCGGCCTGTTAAAGGCCCGTGTATTAGGCCCGCGCATTTATGGCCTGTCCGAATTTCGGCCTGTTAAAGTCCAGTAGGTTATTTGGCACAATCAGGGCCCAATCTCACTTTCGGTCTATTAAAGGCCCATGTATTTTATGGGCTCGAGATATTTACACCTGTAAATAGCCTATTTTTACTGAGGGCCCAAATTATCTTTAGGCCTATTAAAGGCCCACTATGGGCACAGGCCTACCAAAAAAATATGAAAGCTTATGCTGATTTAGGCCCAGATATTTTTAGTGGGCTACATGCCAATTTCGGCCCGTAATCATTTTTAGCCCAATTGGAATGGGCCCGACGAATGTTGGCATGTTGGGCTCCTACGAAGGTTTCGGCCGAATACATTACTAAGATAAACCTACACTATACAAAAATAGCGTCGTAATTACTGCAGCCTGAGGCAGCATCATAAATGTTGTATCACAACAAAATAAATTCCAACCATACAATAAAAGGCCTATTGGCATAAAGTTTATAGTCCTTCCAGATAAAAGCACCATCAGATGTATAGAAGCATAGATCATTTGACCTACGTGCTAATGTTTCAGGCTGTAGAATCTGATGGAGCAGCACGATCTCCACCTTTTTTCCGCCATTGCTCTTGAACAACGAAGCCAATGTCTGATAGTCTGGTTTCAAAACCATTCATATCTTGACGACATTTCTCAACCACTATTCTTGTTTCCGAAACAACGTCCATTAGGGATTGGACTTGTGTCTGGAGCACAGATATATCACTCTATCTAGCAGGAAGATTTTGTTCAGTAGGCGATTTGGACGAGGTTACCTTGACAACCAACCCAGAATTACGCAGGAAGGTGCTTTTTGCACTCTTAGTGGAGAGATACTGACGCACTGCAGCAAGAGGTGACATTGTGCCTGTAGTAGCCTCGTCACCTTTAGGTGGTTGTGGTTGTTCAATCATTTGTTCCATAGCTTCCTGAAAGTTTGAACTTGTAGATTAGTGTACCAGATAAGTTACTTATAATGGATCCAAAGGAGACTGTTGGGTACACCTTCTATCACAGATCCTAAGGCAAGTCATTCGTTGCTTATAATGGATCCTTTCTAGAGAAGGAGTTTCTCTCGAAAGAAGTGAGTGGGAGGAAAGTAGAACTTGATGAGGTAACTGTACCTGCTCCCTTATTGGAAAGTAGTACATCACAGAAAAATGTTTCTGTGACACCTACACCAGTTAGTGAGGAAGCTAATGATGATGATCATGAAACTTCAGAACAAGACACTACTGAACCTCGTAGATCAAGCAGAGTAAGATCCGCGCCAGAGTGGTACGGTAATCCTGTTCTGGAAGTCATGCTACTAGATCATGATGATCCTACGAACTATGAAGAAGCGATGGTGAGCCCAGATTCCGCAAAGTGGCTTGAAGCCATGAAATCTGAGATATGATCCATGTATGAGAACAAAGTATGGACTTTGGTTGACTTGCCCGATGATCGGCAAGCCATAGAAAATAAATGGATCTTCAAGAGGAAGACGGACGCTGATAGTAGTGTTACTATCTACAAAGCTCAAATTGTCGCAAAAGGTTTTCGACAAGTTCAAGGTGTTGACTATGATGAGATTTTCTCATTCGTATCTATGCTTAAGTCTGTCCGAATCATGTTAGCAATTGCCTCATTTTATGAAATCTGGCAAATGGATAAACAAAACTGCATTCCTTAATGGATTTGCTAAAGAAGAGTTGTATGCGATGCAACTAGAAGGTTTTGTCAATCCGAAAGGTGCTAACAAAATGTGCAAGCTCAAGCGATCCATCTGTGGACTAGTGCAAGCATCTCGGAGTTGGAATATACGCTTGGATAAGTTGATCAAAGCATATAGTTTTATACAGACTTGCGGTGAAGCCTGTATTTACAAGAAAGTGAGTGGGAGCACTACAGCATTTCTGATAAGTATATGTGAATGACATATTGTTGATCGGAAATAATGTAGAATTATTCTATAAAGCATAAAGGAGTGTTTGAAAGGAGTTTTTCAAAGAAAGACTTCGGTGAAGCTGCTTACATATTGAGCATCAAGATCTATAGAGATAGATCAAGACGCTTGATAAGTTTATTCAACAAATACATACCTTGACAAGATTTTGAAGTAGTTCAAAATGGAACAGTCAAAGAAAGAGTTTCTTGCCTATGTTACAAGGTATGAAATTGAGTAAGACTCAAAGCCCGACCACGACAGAAGATAGAAAGAGAATGAAAGTCATTCCCTATGCCTTGGCCATAGGTTCTATAAAGTATGTCATGCTGTATACCAGATCTATTGTATACCCTGCACTGATTTGGCAAGGGAGTACAATAGTGATCTAGGAGTAGATCACTGGACAGCGGTCAGAATTATCCTTAGTGAAATAAGGATATGTTTCTCGATTATGGACGTGACAAAAAGGTTCGTCGTAAAGGGTTACGTCGATGCAAGTTTTTGACACTGATCCAGATGATTCTAAATCTCAATCTGGATACATATTGAAAGTGGGAGCAATTAGCTAGAGTAGCTCCATGTAGAGCATTGTAGACATAGAACTTGCAAAATACTTACGGATCTGAATGTGACAGACCTGTTGACTAAAATTATCTCACAAGCAAAACATGATCACACCTTAGTACTCTTTGGGTGTTAATCACATAGAGATGTGAACTAGATTACTGACTCTAGTAAACCCTTTGAGTGTTGGTCACATGACGATGTGAACTATGGGTGTTAATCACATGGTGATGTGAACTATTGCTGCTAAATCACATGGCAATGTGAACTAGATTATTGACTCTAGTGCAAGTGGGAGACTGAAGGAAATATGCCCTAGAGGCAATAATAAAGTTATTATTTATTTCCTTATATCATGATAAATGTTTATTATTCATGCTAGAATTGTATTAACCGGAAACATAATACATGTGTGTGAATACATAGACCAACAGAGTGTCACTAGTATGCCTCTACTTGACTAGCTCGTTAATCAAAGATGGTTATGTTTCCTAGCCATGAACAAAGAGTTGTTATTTGATTAACGAGGTCACATCATTAGTTGAATGATCTGATTGACATGACCCATTCCATTAGCTTAGCACCCGATCGTTTAGTATGTTGCTATTGCTTTTCTTCATGACTTATACATGTTCCTATGACTATGAGGTTATGCAACTCCCGTTTGCCGGAGGAACACTTTGGGTACTACCAAACGTCACAACGTAACTGGGTGATTATAAAGGAGTACTACAGGTGGCTCCAAAGGTAGATGTTGGGTTGGCGTATTTCGAGATTAGGATTTGTCACTCCGATTGTCGGAGAGGTATCTCTGGGCCCTCTCGGTAATGCACATCATTTAAGCCTTGCAAGCATTGCAACTAATGAGTTAGTTGCGGGATGATATATTACGGAACGAGTAAAGAGACTTGCCGGTAACAAGATTGAACTAGGTATTGGATACCGACGATCGAGTCTCGGGCAAGTAACATACCGATGACAAAGGGAACAACGTATGTTGTTATGCGGTCTGACCGATAAAGATCTTCGTAGAATATGTAGGAGCCAATATGGGCATCCAGGTCCCGCTATTGGTTATTGACCGGAGATGTGTCTCGGTCATGTCTACATTGTTCTCGAACCGTAGGGTCCGCACGGTTAACGTTACAATGACAGTTATTATGAGTTTATGCATTTTGATGTACCGAAGGTTGTTCGGAGTCCCAGATGTGATCACGGACATGACGAGGAGTCTCGAAATGGTCGAGACGTAAAGATTGATATATTGGAAGCCTATGTTTGGACATCGGAAGTGTTCCGGGTGAAATCGGGATTTTACCGGATTACCGGGAGGGTTACCGGAACCCCCCGGGAGCCAAATGGGCAAACATGGGCCTTAGTGGAAAGGTGAGAGGGCTGCTCACATAGGGCTGCGTCTCCCCCCCTCTCCCTAGTCCTATTAGGACTAGGAGAGGGGCCGGCCACCTCTCTCTCCCTCTCCCCCTTTAGGAATCCTATTAGGAATAGGATTGGGGGGGAGTCCTACTCCCGGTAGGAGTAGGACTCCTCCTGCGCCTCCCTCCTTTGGCCGGCCAGCCTTCCCCCCTTCATCCTTTATATACGGGGGCAGGGGACACCCCAAGACACACAAGTTGATCCTTGAGATCGTTCCTTAGCCGTGTGCGGTGCCCCCTGCCACCAAATTCCACCTCGATCATACCGTTACAGTGCTTAGGCGAAGCCCTGCGTCGGTAGTACATCAAGATCGTCACCACACCGTCATGCTGACGGAACTCTTCCTCGACGCTTTGCTGGATCGGAGCCCGAGGAACGTCATCGAGCTAAACGTGTGCTAAGAACTCGGAGGTACCGGAGTAACGGTGCTTGGATCGGTCGGACCGGGAAGAAGACGTACGACTACTTCCTCTACGTTGTGTCAACGCTTCCGTTGCGATCTACAAGGGTACGTAGATCAGACTCTCCCCCTCGTTGCTATGCATCACCATGATCTTGCGTGTGCGTAGGAAATTTTTTGAAATTACTACGTTCCCCAACAGTGGCATCCGAGCCTAGGTTTTTATGGTTTGATGTTATTTGCACGAGTAGAACACAAGTGAGTAGTGGGCGATACAAGTCATACTGCCTACCAGCATGTCATACTTTGGTTTGGCGGTATTGTTGGACGAGACGATCCGGACCAACCTTACGCGTACTCTTACGCGAGACCGGTTCCCTCGACGTGCTTTGCACATAGATGGCTTGTGGAAGACTGTCTCTCCAACTTTAGTTGAACCAAGTGTGGCTACGCCCGGTCCTTGAGAAGGTTAAAACAGATTCTATTTGACGAACTATCGTTGTGGTTTTGATGCGTAGGTGAGATAAGTTCTTACTTAAGCCCGTAGCAGCCACGTAAAACTTGCAACAACAAAGTAGAGGACGTCTAACTTGTTTTTGCAGGGCATGTTGTGATGTGATATGGTCAAGGCATGATGTTGATTTTATTGTATGAGATGATCATGTTTTGTAACCGAGTTATTGGCAACTGGCAGGAGCCATATGGTTGTCGCTTTATTGTATGCAATGCAATCGCGATGTAATGCTTTACTTTATTACTAAGCGGTAGTGATAGTCGTGGAAGCATAAGATTGGCGAGACGACAACGATGCTACGATGGAGATCAAGGTGTCGCGCTGGTGACAATGGTGATCATGACGGTGCTTCGGAGATGGAGATCACAAAGCACAAGATGATGATGGCCATATCATATCACTTATATTGATTGCATGTGATGTTTATCTTTTTATGCATCTTATCTTGCTTTGATTGACGGTAGCATTATAAGATGATCTCTCACTAAATTATCAAGAAGTGTTCTCCCTGAGTATGCACCATTGCAAAAGTTCTTCGTGCTGAGACACCACGTGATGATCGGGTGTGATAGGCTCTACGTTCAAATACAACGGGTGCAAAACAGTTGCACACGCGGAATACTCAGGTTATACTTGACGAGCCAAGCATATACAGATATGGCCTCGGAACACGGAGACCGAAAGGTCGAGCGTGAATCATATAGTAGATATGATCAACATAATGATGTTCACCATTGAAAGCTACTCCATCTCACGTGATGATCGGTTATGGTTTAGTTGATTTGGATCATGTGATCACTTAGAGGATTAGAGGGATATCTATCTAAGTGGGAGTTCTTAAGTAATATGATTAAATTGAACTTAAATTTATCATGAACTTAGTCCTGGTAGTATTTTGCAAATCATGTTGTAGATCAATAGCTCGCGTTGTTGCTTCCCTGTGTTTATTTTGATATGTTCCTAGAGAAAATTGTGTTGAAAGATGTTAGTAGCAATGATGCGGATTGGATCCGTGATCTGAGGTTTATCCTCATTGCTGCACAGAAGAATTATGTCCTTGATGCACCGCTAGGTGACAGACCTATTGCAGGAGCAGATGCAGACGTTATGAACGTTTGGCTAGCTCAATATGATGACTACTTGATAGTTTAGTGCACCATACTTAACAGCTTAGAATCGGGACTTCAAAGATGTTTTGAACGTCATGGACCATATGAGATGTTCCAGGAGTTGAAGTTAATATTTCAAGCAAATACCCGAGTTGAGAGATATGAAGTCTCCAACAAGTTCTATAGCTAAAAGATGGAGGAGAATCGCTCAACTAGTGAGCATGTGCTCAGATTGTCTGGGTACTATAATCGCTTGAATCAAGTGGGAGTTAATCTTCCAGATAAGATAGTGATTGACAGAATTCTCTAGTCACCATGAACAAGTTAATAGAACTTCGTGATGAACTATAGTATGCAAGGGATAACGGAAACAACTCCCAAGCTCTTCGTGATGCTGAAATCAACGAAGGTAGAAATCAAGAAAAACATCAAGTGTTGATGGTTGACAAGACCACTAGTTTCGAGAAAAGGGCAAAGGGAAGAAGGGGAACTTCGAGAAGAACGGCAAGCAAGTTGCTGCTCAAGTGAAGAAGCCCAAGTCTGGACCTAAGCCTGAGACTAAGTGCTTCTACTGCAAAGGGACTGGTCACTGGAAGCGGAACTACCCCAAGTGATTGGCGGATAAGACGGATGGCAAAGTGAACATAAGTATATTTGATATACATGTTATTGATGTGTACTTTACTAGTGTTTATAGCAATCCTCAGTATTTGATACTAGTTCAGTTGCTAAGATTAGTAACTCAAAACGGGAGTTGCAGAATAAACATAGACTAGTTAAGGGTGAAGCGACGATGTGTGTTGGAAGTAGTTCCAAGATTGATATGATCATCATCGCACACTCCCTATAATTTCGGGATTAGTGTTGAACCTAAATAAGTGTTATTTGGTGTTTGCGTTGAGCATGAATATGATTTGATCATGTTTATTGTAATACAGTTATTCATTTAAGTAAGAGAATAAATTGTTGTTCTGTTTACATGAATAAAACCTTATATGGTTACACACCCAATGAAAATAGTTCATTGGATCTCGATCGTAGTGATACACATAATCATAATATTGAAATCAAAAGATGCAAAGTTAATAATGATAGTGCAACTTATTTGTAGCACTGCCGTTTAGGTCATATTGGTGTAAAGCGTATGAAGAAACTCCATGCTGATGGGCTTTTGGAATCACTTGATTATGAATCAGTTGATGCTTGCGAACCATGCCTCATGGGCAAGATGACTAAGACTCTGTTCTTCGGAACAATGGAGCGAGCAAAAGATTTGTTGGAAATCATACATACTGATGTATGCGGTCCGATGAATATTGAGGCTCGCGACAGGTATCATTATTTTCTGATCTTCACAGATGATTTGAGCAGATATGAGTATATCTACTTGATGAAACATAAGTCTGAAACATTTGAAAAGTTCAAAGAATTTCAGAGTGAAGTGAAAAATCATCGTGACAAGAAAATAAAGTTTCTACGATCTGATCGCGGAGACAAATATTTGAGTTATGAGTTTGGTCTTCAATTAAAACAATGTGGAATAGTTTCACAAACTCATGCCACATGGAACACCACAGCATAATGGTGTGTCCGAACGTCATAACCGTACTTTATTAGATATGGTGCAATCTATGATGTCTCTTACCGATCTACCACTATCGTTTTGGGGTTATGCGTTAGAGACAGCTGCATTCACATTAAAAAAAATGGGGCACCATCTAAGAACGTTGAGACGACACAATCTGAACTGTGGTTTAGCAAGAAACCAAAGTAGTCGTTTCTTAAAGTTTGGGGTTGTGATGCTTATGTGAAAAAGTTTCATCCTGATAAGCTCAAACCCAAATCGGAGAAATATGTCTTCATAGGATACCCAAAGGAGACTGTTGGGTACACCTTCTATCACAGATCCTAAGGCAAGTCATTCGTTGCTTATAATGGATCCTTTCTAGAGAAGGAGTTTCTCTCGAAAGAAGTGAGTGGGAGGAAAGTAGAACTTGACGAGGTAACTGTACCTGCTCCCTTATTGGAAAGTAGTACATCACAGAAAAATGTTTCTGTGACACCTACACCAGTTAGTGAGGAAGCTAATGATGATGATCATGAAACTTCAGAACAAGACACTACTGAACCTCGTAGATCAACCAGAGTAAGATCCGCGCCAGAGTGGTACGGTAATCCTGTTCTGGAAGTCATGCTACTAGATCATGATGATCCTACGAACTATGAAGAAGCGATGGTGAGCCCAGATTCCGCAAAGTGGCTTGAAGCCATGAAATATGAGATATGATCCATGTATGAGAACAAAGTATGGACTTTGGTTGACTTGCCCGATGATCGGCAAGCCATAGAAAATAAATGGATCTTCAAGAGGAAGACGGACGCTGATAGTAGTGTTACTATCTACAAAGCTCAAATTGTCGCAAAAGGTTTTCGACAAGTTCAAGGTGTTGACTATGATGAGATTTTCTCACTCGTATCTATGCTTAAGTCTGTCCGAATCATGTTAGCAATTGCCGCATTTTATGAAATCTGGCAAATGGATAAACAAAACTGCATTCCTTAATGGATTTGCTAAAGAAGAGTTGTATGCGATGCAACTAGAAGGTTTTGTCAATCCGAAAGGTGCTAACAAAATGTGCAAGCTCCAGCGATCCATCTGTGGACTAGTGCAAGCATCTCGGAGTTGGAATATACGCTTTGATAAGTTGATCAAAGCATATAGTTTTATACAGACTTGCGGTGAAGCCTGTATTTACAAGAAAGTGAGTGGGAGCACTACAGCATTTCTGATAAGTATATGTGAATGACATATTGTTGATCGGAAATAATGTAGAATTATTCTATAAAGCATAAAGGAGTGTTTGAAAGGAGTTTTTCAAAGAAAGACTTCGGTGAAGCTGCTTACATATTGAGCATCAAGATCTATAGAGATAGATCAAGACGCTTGATAAGTTTATTCAACAAATACATACCTTGACAAGATTTTGAAGTAGTTCAAAATGGAACAGTCAAAGAAAGAGTTTCTTGCCTATGTTACAAGGTATGAAATTGAGTAAGACTCAAAGCCCGACCACGACAGAAGATAGAAAGTCATTCCCTATGCCTTGGCCATAGGTTCTATAAAGTATGTCATGCTGTATACCAGATCTATTGTATACCCTGCACTGATTTGGCAAGGGAGTATAATAGTGATCTAGGAGTAGATCACTGGACAGCGGTCAGAATTATCCTTAGTGAAATAAGGATATGTTTCTCGATTATGGACGTGACAAAAAGGTTCGTTGTAAAGGGTTACGTCGATGCAAGTTTTTGACACTGATCCAGATGATTCTAAATCTCAATCTGGATATATATTGAAAGTGGGAGCAATTAGCTAGAGTAGCTCCATGTAGAGCATTGTAGACATAGAACTTGCAAAATACTTACGGATTTGAATGTGACAGACCCGTTGACTAAAATTATCTCACAAGCAAAACATGATCACACCTTAGTACTCTTTGGGTGTTAATCACATAGAGATCTGAACTAGATTACTGACTCTAGTAAACCCTTTGAGTGTTGGTCACAGGACGATGTGAACTATGGGTGTTAATCACATGGTGATGTGAACTATTGCTGCTAAATCACATGGCGATGTGAACTAGATTATTGACTCTAGTGCAAGTGGGAGACTGAAGGAAATATGCCCTAGAGGCAATAATAAAGTTATTATTTATTTCCTTATATCATGATAAATGTTTATTATTCATGCTAGAATTGTATTAACCGGAAACATAATACATGTGTGTGAATACATAGACCAACAGAGTGTCACTAGTATGCCTCTACTTGACTAGCTCGTTAATCAAAGATGGTTATGTTTCCTAGCCATGAACAAAGAGTTGTTATTTGATTAACCAGGTCACATCATTAGTTGAATGATCTGATTAACATGACCCATTCCATTAGCTTAGCACCCGATCGTTTAGTATGTTGCTATTGCTTTTCTTCATGACTTATACATGTTCCTATGACTATGAGATTATGCAACTCCCGTTTGCCGGAGGAACACTTTGGGTACTACCAAAAGTCACAACATAACTGGGTGATTATAAAGGAGTACTACAGGTGGCTCCAAAGGTAGATGTTGGGTTGGCGTATTTCGAGATTAGGATTTGTCACTCCGATTGTCGGAGAGGTATCTCTGGGCCCTCTCGGTAATGCACATCATTTAAGCCTTGCAAGCATTGCAACTAATGAGTTAGTTGCGGGATGATGTATTACGGAACGAGTAAAGAGACTTGCCGGTAACGAGATTGAACTAGGTATTGGATACCGACGATCGAGTCTCGGGCAAGTAACATACCGATGACAAAGGGAACAACGTATGTTGTTATGCGGTCTGACCGATAAAGATCTTCGTAGAATATGTAGGAGCCAATATGGGCATCCAGGTCCCGCTATTGGTTATTGACCGGAGATGTGTCTCGGTCATGTCTACATTGTTCTCGAACCGTAGGGTCCGCACGCTTAACGTTACGATGACAGTTATTATGAGTTTATGCATTTTGATGTACCGAAGGTTGTTCGGAGTCCCAGATGTGATCATGGACATGACGAGGAGTCTCGAAATGGTCGAGACGTAAAGATTGATATATTGGAAGCCTATGTTTGGACATCGGAAGTGTTCCGGGTGAAATCGGGATTTTACCGGATTACCAGGAGGGTTACCGGAACCCCCCGGGAGCCAAATGGGCCAACATGGGCCTTAGTGGAAAGGTGAGAGGGCTGCCCACATAGGGCTGCGCCTCCCCCCCCCCTCTCCCTAGTCCTATTAGGACTAGGAGAGGGGCCGGCCACCTCTCTCTCCCTCTCCCCCTTTAGGAATCCTATTAGGAATAGGATTGGGGGGGGAGTCCTACTCCCGGTAGGAGTAGGACTCCTCCTGCGCCTCCCTCCTTTGGCCGGCCAGCCTTCCCCCCTTCACCCTTTATATACGGGGGCAGGGGACACCCCAAGACACACAATTTGATCCTTGAGATCGTTCCTTAGCCGTGTGCGGTGCCCCCTGCCACCAAATTCCACCTCGATCATACCGTTACAGTGCTTAGGCGAAGCCCTGCGTCGGTAGTACATCAAGATCGTCACCACGCCGTCGTGCTGACGGAACTCTTCCTCGACGCTTTGCTGGATCGGAGCCCGAGGAACGTCATCGAGCTGAACGTGTGCTAAGAACTCGGAGGTACCGGAGTAACGGTGCTTGGATCGGTCGGACCGGGAAGAAGACGTACGACTACTTCCTCTACGTTGTGTCAACGCTTCCGTTGCGATCTACAAGGGTACATAGATCAGACTCTCCCCCTCGTTGCTATGCATCACCATGATCTTGCGTGTGCGTAGGAAATTTTTTGAAATTACTATGTTCCCCAACAGGAATTTCACTTTAGAATGGTTGGTTTTGTTCTTCATACAGTTAGCCTAGAAGAAGATACACTTGTAAGGCACATACATAAATACAAGTTCAATATGTGGTCTGATCAAATACATATAGCCTAACTGATACTTTGGATCAGACCAGTGTTTAATGAGGGATGTCCAGTCTTCATCTGTAATATATTCCACTGGAGATGTTTGGGCGATTTCATTGTTAGCCTTGCCTTCAAAGTGAGATTTTCTAAGGTGGTACTGATATTGTCGCAGAGCAGACTGAAAAACATGAGTGCATGCTTGTCTAGTTGCATCATCTTTCGGATCCAACTTGAACCTCATCTGTTGAAAAAAGAAGGTGGGTCTTATTAGGAGGAAGCTAGAAAGTATGGGACAGAGCAAGACAATATTACTAATTGCAATGAATAACATTACTTACGGATAAATGGTCAAGGAAGGTGTTAAAATAGGTATTGTCTTTCTCATTCTTGTACTAGATCCACGTTGGGAGGATACGTGCATGTTAAACATTCCACTGCGTTTGTGCCATGTTAAACAAATACATGTCATGATTATACGGTCACTGGCTCACCCGTACAACTCCGTATTTTGTTGATGACACAATCAATTGACCAGTCAAACATTCCACGCGGCGCAACTAGTGTTGCACCATCGGGGCGCGTAACCGTGGGGCCCACCTGTCAGCCCGTATATGAAAGAAAGAAATGGTAGTTTGAGTCTGTACTCTGTTAATAAAATAGGAGTACATTTTAGGGTGATCATACGGTCACTGGCTCACCATACAGCTTCGTAATTTGTTGATAACACGATCAATTGACCAGTCAAACGATCCACATTTAGCAGCGCACATTACCATAGGGCCCACCCGTCAGCGCGTATATGAAGGACAGAAATGCTAATAAATTAGTGGTCGGTGGGTATTCGAAGTCGTGAGACCTCTGGTTGGCAGTCACCGGCGGTTGGGGATGTTCATTGGGCGGTGGGGTGGGGATCCTCGAAGAAAAAGCTCGGCAGGGGGGGGGCTAGAGGGATGGCCGGTGCGGCGGCGGACTGGCGGTGGGGAGTGGTTTCGGGGAGGGCGGGCCGGCCGTAGGCGGCGGGAGCTGGCGGTTCGGCCAGTGGTGGCTGGTGGCTCAGGGGGGGTGGAGTTTGATGATAAACTGGAGGCCCTTGAATTCGTATCCAACGGCTGGAAAATCTAATGACCAGAGATGAAAAAGTCAGTCGACTGACGTGTAGCCTCACCTCGCACGTACACATGCATGCACGCAAGACACGCATGCATGTAGGCATGCAACACTGACACGTACACACGCACGCATGCTGGCGTGCAACACTGACACGTACACATGCACTCACGAACACTCGCACGTACGCACACATGCATGCAACACTGAAACGTACCCTTGCACGCACGCAACACTCACACGCCTTCATGCACACAGCACACGACGCAAGACACACATTCAACCTATACGTGCATGCACCCTTTGTTCAGGACATGGATTGTTACGGGTATTAATCAATCTTATCTGTGATAAGCAGAACATTGATGTTTGCAGCGGTCTTTATGAATCACAACGTATCGAACGGGCTATCAACATAGTAGGCTTATCTACATGAAAAATATGACGTCACACTCAATGGACAATCATCGGTTTATGAAATGACCGCTTCTGACCGCCCTGGCCCACCAAAGGTTCCTCTGTTGTGTGCTGCCTGCGTTGGGTCACTAACATGCATGCCATGCACCCAAATATCCCACATGTCAGTGGAAGAACGGCGCGGTGTCCTAGGTCAGAGTCGAGGGCGCCACTCGCAGCACGCCTGGCTGAACACGCCTCCGTGCCGCATTCAAACGCCTCCATGAAACCCGCCCGTGTGGAAGCCAAGAAACCCACTCTGGACACACGTCCGTTCATGACCGGGCCGCTCCCCTATCTCCTCCACCATTTTGTCCACTCTTACAATGGCTTACGAACAGTAGTTATTCCGCATCCAAGACGGCTGGGTAGCCCGCCGGATACGAGTTATGCAGCTCGCTGATCCACCTCCCTCCCCTCGCCCGACGGAGCCAGTTGTCGCCCCAAGCCGGCGCACGGTTCAGCAACTCGCCGCTCCAGGCCAGCTCGATGAGGAGTGGCGCATGGGCGTCATTGCTGCCGTCCACACCGCCGCCTCGTACCGCGTCTCCCGTTTCTATGGCCGAGACTCCCATGCCGGCGATCGCGCCATGCAAGCAGCGACAGAAGCCGGGTGCGCGGAGAGCGATGAGTCGGTGGCCAGCGCCTCCGTGTCCGCCGCCATCATCAAGGAGAAGTAGAACACGGGAGGCCGCCGCCGCCTGGGTCCCATGAAGGCCACCGCGGAGGCGACACCGGCATACACAGTAGGTGTCTTGCCGGATCCTTTTTTGCGAGGACCTTCGTCGACCCCGCATGGGCTCCATGGAAGAGGGGAATGTTAGGATGAACTCGAGCCGGTTCCGGCCATGGCGAAGTAGTGGCCGGTGATGAACTCGAACCGGTGCTGGCCACCATCATCTTTGGCACCAACCAATGATATCAATTGGGCAATGGGGAAGCGAGCCGTCCTTTGCACTAAAGCATATACCTCCGGGGCTCCCGGCAGTCCGGTGATCGTGCTGCCGGACATGAGGAACACAAATCGATCGGCGGGCGACCATTTAGGCCAGGTATTATATACCTGTGCTGTCCAGAACTAGCACCGCGTAGTTCATTTGAATGTAATGAAATCCGTCATGTTTGTATGAAAATCCAGTATTTTATATGATTTCCGTCGTTGTTTATATGAAATATCAGTTTGTCTACGTGTTTGCGTGAATTTTGTCCGGTTGGTTGAGTTGCTATCATAATGTGTGCGGCTACGGTTGGATGGCGTAATTTTCGGGTCGCCGGTCGGTCTGCGGGCGGCTCAGGCGGCGTTGTGGGACAAAAAAAACACAGCTCGTGGGAGCTCGTCTCCAACGTGTGCGCTGGAGGATGCATGACAGCATGAGCACCCGAGCCATTCCTCGTTCATCGGTGGCAAAGGCACTGATGGACAAAAGGGTCGCCAATATTTTGGCTACCCCGGGCAAGATCCAAACAGCCCCTCCCAATAGATTCAAATCCCTCGTTCGCCGTGGAATTTTTCCATGTGTTGTTTTCATGGACTAGCAAGATGCCCGTGCATTGCACGGAACATCAAGATGCATTTTTTTACAAACTCCCGCATGCATGCAAGGGATAATTAATGTCCTCCTTTGCTAGTACCACGAGGCAAACACCATTAATATTGCATCGATTAGTGTTAGTGGCCTTGTATATCTGCAAATTGTAATTTTGATAGTGGCCCCTTGTATATAAAAATTGAGGGAGAAAGATGAGAGATAAGGTGAGGAGGAGTGGGGTGTGGTGGTGACTGGTGGTCGGACTAGGCGGAGGCATGGGGATGGACGGCGCATTATGTCTAGGTTTGTATCTCTCTCACACACACACGTAGGTGGGGGACGTGCACGAAGAGAAGAGGTGCACGCACGGCGCACGTACTGCCGTCTCTTTCCCAACCACAACCGCGCGGGTACACGGTGGAGCTCATTTATGTACGAAAAAGGCAGCCCACGTGGTAATTTGGCACGTGTACTGGTTGTCCACTTGGTGGAGGGAGGATCGTCTACCACGGGTGAACAAACAAATTGCGACTTGACGCGTTATGTTAAATTAAAAAAAGAGGCAAACCATGTGGGGCCTACCTTAGAGGCAAGGCTCTATACACTAGAGTACTTTTGATGTGTCCCGTCAACTCGCAGAACAAGGAGAAGCTTGCTTAGTACGCCGTCTCCCCCGCCCACGGGCGTGGTGGCTCGCAGAATGAGGTGAAGCTTGCTTACTACGCCTTATGCCCGCTCCCTCGCCCACGCACGCGGTGGCTCGTAGCACGAGGAGAAAATTTTACTACTCCCTCCGTTTACTCCTCGTCCCTACTACGTACTTTGGTTAGTACTCCCTCCATTTACTTATACAAGGCCACTATAAAAAATACATTTTGCATCTATACAAGGCCACAAATAGTAATCGAGACAAAAGTTACTACTCCCTCCTTTCCAGTTTATGGCTCAATTTCAGAATCTCTCCAACCAAGGTAGACGGTGAGTGGTCGAATTAATTTCGTATTTTGCATAAGTAATTAGTACGGTCATTTTTCTTAAGAAGTTATGTTTACCGAGGCATTAATTAGAATGAATGCATGAATGACCACTAATTTTCCATGAACTTGTACATGCATTGGTTAGTTTCCTCTTGACACTACTTGTGTCGGGTGATCTAACGCACCTCGAAATCCAACATGTAATGGTACTACTACTAGTATAGTAGAATTGAGACTTATCAAATGGAAAAACGAATGTTTTTTAGATGAGCCCTATAAACCCTAGTGGGTACGTACTCCGTAAAAACAGATTTTTCCAAAACTAAGTCGCTCCTTTTCATGAATTCTGTAGTATACTCCTCCGTCGACGCTCCCTTTCATGAATTCTGTACTTCCTGTCACCGACATGTGGGACATATAGCAACCGGGTCGACGTGTCAAGCACCAAATAACAGTGCAGAACAACAGGGAGGACGCACCCCACTCGTACCGGCCCAGTAGTAGTAATGAGCAATGAGACGTCAAATCACAATGCGGCACTTTCCCGTACGGACGAAGCAACCATTATTTCACACTTCGGTTCGCCATCATCTCAAGAGAGACATGTGCATCGCCGTGGTACATCATGACACGTGGGACCGCATGACAGGCCATGCTTCCCTGCCGATCGCTCGGTAAAATCACCTCATTTTTACTATACTTCCTCCGTATCGGTTTACTACATGGCATGCACGTCGTTCTAGGTTGAGAATTTAACTGGTTATATATGTGATGAACAGTACTCTAGCCTTCTAAAAATGTATACTTTTGTACAGTAGTACTATCGATGGATTGCGCCATGGAGCAAAAATTGAAATTAAAAAAAAGGCGGTACATATAGAGAGCGCCCGTCACCAAATTATGCATATAGTACTATTAAAAAGGCTAGTCACAATAATGGTGTCCAGCACAACCCACCCCTCAAATAAAACTAAGAGGGTGCTTGGATACGTTTTAGTCCCATGACTAAAAGTAGTGGGACTAAAACATGCTAGCCTCACCCATGCTTGGATCCAAATACTAAAAAGGCTAAAATCAAGTTAATGAGCATTTATTATCCTTCAAACCCTCCAATCCAGAACTCGCCTATGTTAAAGGAGAGGAGTTAAATGAGTAGAGAGAGGACTAATCCACATTTTAGTAGGGGTACCCCTGACTAAAAAATTTTAGTCTCAAGACTAGTTTTAGCCCCTCTTTAGACAGGGGTGCTTGGAACTTTAGCCTCTTAAAGAGACTATTTTTAGTCAGACTAAAATAAGTCCCTTGGATCCAAGCACCCTCTAAGCATCCTGGAATTCTTTGACAAAACTAAGCACCCTGAAATTCTTTGACAACTAAACTGCTGGCTATATGATGTTGGCCATATATATTGTACGTATATAATGTGAAGAAACGAGTGGTAGTACTATACCAACTAAAAGATGAAATGTAAGAAATACTAGTACGTACGTACTTAAGAGTTAAAGTAACGAGAAGAAACATAACATAGTTCTGCTGGGGGCTCAGCACAACACACCCCTCAAATTAAATTAAGCACACCTGAAATTAAACTTTGCAGCTATTCCGGTAGACACTGCATTAGAACCACCATGAGCAACGACACTGCCACCTTACTTGGAGTCCTCGTCCACGTCCTCGACTTCGTCCTCGTCCCTCTTCCTCTTGGCTGATACTTCTTTGCTTGAACTGCACACTTGGATGTTGCTCTTCATCCAACCCTTGTAGATATTGAAGCAAAGGTAGCCATCCATTGCAACATAGTGGATGTGGTCTATATCTAGTACATTTCGCTGCCATGCATGACGATGAAACGTGTAATGAGGTTTCACTAGTTTACCGTACGAAGGATGAACCATGGCTCCTGCCAGGGTCAGCATTGAAGGCTGACGAGAGGACACCAGCCGATTCTTCTGGAGGTCGAAGGTGTTGCCTACAACGAGGCCTATCCGACGCAGGACTTCTTTGTCGTTACCAAAGTCTACAGTAATGAATTTCACTGTTTTGTCCTTGAGGAAGTTCTTAAAATCCTGGCACTCAATGTCGGCATGGCATATGTGGTAGACCAAGCAAACGTTATGTAAGCAAACCTGGATCACGGCGGGCTTCTTCCTCTCTTCGTCCTTTAGATCCTTCTCTCGTCCTAGGACTGCGGTGTACTCAACATCTAGCCCAGCGACCCACTCATCATCTGAGTTTTCGAACATGCGGCTGAAGTGAGAAAGGCATCCTTTCACCGTCGCGGAAGAACGGGTGTAGATGACGTCGAACTCATCACCGGTGATGGTTCTAACCTTGTACTCACCGCCGATCGTGGAGATTTGGGACGCCATGGATTTGGGAGGAGGTTTAGGATTAGTGGAACTGCCGTAATGTGAATGGATGGGACGACTAGGAGCGAACCGCCATAGTATTGAAGGACGTGCGGGGACGAGTAGGAGCGAACTGCGAGCATGCGAACGACGGGGTAGTGGCTTTCCATTCTCCCATGATACGGGCTTCCGAGAGCCCTTGGATCTGAGATCGAACGGTTGCATGGCGTGATTCTAGACCTATGGGTGAATATCCTATCCAAGGGCTGCCAGCAGCCCGTATCATGGTCGCGCCTACCACGACCGTCGCGTCGCTCGCCTGGTCGCGCCCTTGGAGATTTAACATGGTGCGTTAGGCTATCTGATGTTGGCATGGAATACATAGTCATTGAAAGTGCTAGTGATCGACTAGAGGGGGGTGAATAGGTGATTTTTATGAAAGTCTTCAAAACATGGAAGTTTCGAAGACAAACGATAGACATAGACCTATTACCATGCAGCAGAAGGTAGACTACACTAGGCAAACCATAGTCAAGTATTCAATGAAGTGAAAGCACAATGACTAATAGCAGCTAGGCAGTAAAGATCAGGTAGGAAGATATTGTGAAGCCAATCAGAACAAGCAGTCACTCAGTGAAGACAAAAGATAATGCAATCATACAATGTCTTCATAAGGACCAACAGTAAGTAAAGGGAAGGGAAGGATGAAACCAGTGACTCGTTGAAGACAATGATTTGTTGGACCAGTTCCAGTTGCTGTGACAACTGTACGTCTGGTTAGGGAGGCTGAGATTCAACTCAGAAGACCTCGTGTTCACCTTATTCCCCTTGAGCTAAGGACACCCAGTCCTCGCCCAATCACTCTGGTAAGTCTTCAAGGTAGACTTCCAAACCTTCACAGACTTCGTTCACCGGCGATCCATAATGACTCTTGGATGCTCAGAACGCGACGCCTAACCGACTGGAGGATTCACAGTCCTCAAGTGTAATAAGTCTTCAGATCACAGAGACAGGAAGACTTAAGTGATGCCTAACACTCTTTGGCTCTGGGTGTTTAGGGCTTTATCCTCGCAAGGAATTCTCTCTCAAAGGCTTCGAAGTGGGTTGCTCTTAAATGACAAAAGCCGTACTCTAACTCTGAGCATCCAACCATTTATGGTTGTAGGGGGTGGGCTATTTATAGCCACTGGGCAAACCGACCTGGTTTGTCTAAAATGACCCTTGGTCACTAAGGAACTGACACGTGTTCCAACGGTCAGATTTCAAACACACACGGCAACTTTACTTGGACTACAAGCAAAGCTGACTTATCCAACTCTGGACAAGATTTGCTCTCATAGTCTTCACTCGAAGACATAGGATTTTGGTTAAGCATCACTTCAGTCATTCTGACTGGTTCTCTTGGACCCCACTTAACAGTACGGTGGTTCCTATGACTCAACAAAGAAAAACACAGAACGACGAAACTGCTAAGTCTTCGCGCTCCATAGTCTTCACGCGATGTCTTCTCTTATCATAGTCTTCAATGTGAATGTCTTCACATACCACCTCTGACTTCAATGTCTTCATACATTTTTAGGGGTCATCTCTGGTAGGAAAACCGAATCAATGAGGGACTTCTACCTGTGTTATCCTGCAATTCTCACAAACACATTAGTCCCTCAACTAGGTTTGTCGTCAATACTCCAAAACCAAGTAGGGGTGGCACTAGATGCACTTACAATCTCCCCCTTTTTGGTGATTGATGACAAACTAGTTGAATTTTCAATGGGGAATATAATATGTGAAATTGTAAAGGATAGGGGATTGTCTTCATAAGTGGCAAAGGCTCCCCCTGAAGATGTGCATATAAGTAATTTGCTTTTGGTATGCAAATGCACATGGCAGGTTGTACTTGTGGAGATCCTCTTCAACTTATGATGACAATTCATCATGCATGAAAAGTATGTGAAAATAATGACATGCATAATGAAAAATGGACATCTGCAAAATGATCTAAGTGCGGAATTTATCATCACACATGCGGAATTTATCATCGCATCACAGAAAAGCAAATAAGTAGCAGATGACCATCGAGTTTGAGTGTTACAACTCAAAGAACCAAATGTATCAAAACGCGAGAGTTGTAAACACTAGGCAAAAATATAAAGCCGCCGCCCATATGGACCCGCTTGAAGCCTATCAAACTCATATGCTTCTCCCCCTTTTGTCAGTAAGGACCAAAAAGGTTTGAAGACATCGAGCACCTACTCGTTCCCATGAGGAGTTGGTGAAGTAGCAGGGTCGTCGGAGTTGGTTGGCGGTGCAGACGAATTCGGTGCAGTGGTGATTCGCGCCGAAGGTGGTGAAGTAGCATCATCTTCATCATCGATGACACGTGCATTCACTATTGCAGCAGAGGAGGAAAACTCAGAGTCTTCAAGAGACGGAGTTCGTCGCAGCACAGTCCTTCTTGGAGGAGTTGAGTCAAACTTGAAGCGTTTAGCAAAGCCATCCTCTTGAAGATCATCTTCAGAACACATAAGCGTCAGCCCTTTCCATGTACACTGAAAAGTTTCATGGGCAACAAAGGCATTCTTGGTGGCAAGGTTGTGAATCCTGTTTACGTCCACCAAGAGGCTTTGCATTCGGCGCTTCAGCCAGTCATGATGCTTATCCTGTTTCTGATGAAGGGCAACTAGAAGCTCTCGGCCATTGAGAACACGGGATCGCTTCTTGGGCCATTGTGCAATGGTGCTTTCAGTGGCCTCAGTGAGGGCATGATGAGGTGCACGGGTAGTACCAGCCAGAGGATAAACACAAGTGACTGCTGGATCTCCATCAATGTGTTGAGAGAAACTTTGATTATCAGCATTCTGAAGACTAAGGGGCTCCTTGGCAGGCTCTGGATAGATGGCTTCAACTGACATATCGATGTCAGGCATAAAGATCCAATGATTGCGAGTAGAGGGCTGATAGGTGACAGCTGAGTGTAGTTTGATCAGCCGCATAATTCATGGAGCGTAAAACTTCAAGCCAAAGAGATCAGAGCCTGATGCAGCAAGTTGGCGGATGAAGAAGTCTTGTGCATTGAATCTTTTGCCGTGAAGAATATGGAAGACCAAGGTCTTCATTGCACCTTCCAGCTTTGCATGTGGAGAATGTCCTTTGATGGGCCAAAGAGTTCGCCTTATAATGTGATAGATAGTGCGTGGCAGATACTCAAGGTCTTCAACAAAGAACTCCTTAGGATATGCAGCATCTGGAGGCAAAGGCTTCATCATGCTAAGCATCTGACTCATGTTTGGTTCAGGCTTGTGAAAAATGCTCTCCATAGCTGCACTATGAAGCTGACAACCAGGTTCATAAAGATCTCCTGGAGTGGGCAGACTAGTGAGCTCAATGATATCAAAGGCTTTGGCTTCGTGATGAACATTTCCTATCATCCACTCAAGGACCCAAGTCTTCGGATCTCTGTTGTAGCCACGAATATGAAGAGTGGCATAGAATTGGAGCAGCAATTCTTCATTCCAGTGCTCCTTGTCAGTGATGAACGGCAACAATCCATACTCTCTGAAGCAATCCAGAGCTTCTTCCAAACAAGGCAGACCAGTTATGGCTTCAGTGTCAAGACACATATGTGGGAAAATGCGACCTTGATTGTACAGAATGCATGAGTAATAATTGCGCTGCCGATAGCTCCAGAACTGATCAGAAGATATTCTTGCCTTGGTGTAGGGGTTCTTCGCGCTATCTAAGAAGATGTTGTGTGCCTTGAAGCCATTGATATTAAAATATCCGGGTGCAGATGCAGTACCTGGAAACCTGGGCAACCTTGGCATTGGCTTCTGAACCTGAGGCCTGTGCTCAACGTGATAGTCAAACTGAGGACCAGCAGCAGGCGGAGGAGTCAGAAAAGGCCATTTGACAGTGATAAGTTGGCCATTGTTGAATGCTTGCTCGACAGTGTGTGGCCTTGGTGGCGGAACAGGAGAAATGGTATCAACAGAGGCGTCAGGCTGCACATCTGTTGCAGGTGCATCATTGGCTTCATTGGCCTCTGGCACAGTGTTAGGTGCAGGCTCCACAGTGTCTCCAGCCATGACCACGTCATTGGCTTCAGTGGTGTTAGTGGTGGCAGCCTCAGGATTCTCAACCTCCACTTCAGAAGCTGGAGGGCCAGTCACGTTCTCCTCGAGAACAACATCTTGGTGAGACGGGGGTGTAGCAACTCTTGGGGCTTCTTCTTCATCGGCTGATGCAGCCGGAACATCTTCAGCCATTTTGGCTTCGGATTTAGAGACAGTCACAATAGGAGTGGCATCTGGAAACACCTGACGTGCAACAGATTGGTGGTGCACTTCTCCTTCTGAAACGCTCGAAAGAGGGACTTGGGGCCTTGGTCCTTTATGAAGCCTGTGTAACGCTGGCGACGCCTGTGAAGATGGAGTTGGCTGGGCCTCAAAGTCATCCTCTTCTTGCACTGATGGGGTTGCCTGCGGTTGGGGAGAGCTTGGAGTGTCTTGTCTCTGTGGGTGATCAGCCCATGATGCATCCTGAGCTGTTGGCGTCAGAGGACGACCAATGCTGATGAGTTCACTGTTCGTGAGAACAGGCAATGATACCAGGTTGTGCTCGATCTGAGGAAGAACTACATCATCTTCAACATTGTCATGGTGACAAATGTCTTCAACAGCGGTGGGATCAACTGCTGGAATGTCTTCAGCTTCATGAGCCTTTGTGGAAGCAGGCTCATGAACAATCAGTTGGCGCTCTTGGTGTTCAGATGCAGGGCGAACAATTGAGATAGGTTCAACAACTAAGGGCTCTGTGGGAGCAGCCCGATCCTTCTTGGTTTTGCGCTTCTTCTTGGAGGGAGCAACATCAGAGGCTTCAGGATTTTTCCTCTTTCTGGCTTCAGCCTCAGTAGTCCTCGTCTTCTTCAGTTCTAAAGCGGTTGACCTGACCTTTGGCTTCGAGCCAGCCATGCTGCTTGGGAAGACTATGCGAGGTTCTTCCTGCCTTGAAGGTGCAGATTGGTCAGTTGAGAGCTTCTTCTTCTTTGCAGCCATTTTGAGGTCGATGCCAGGACGACCAAGAGCCTTGCGCTTCTCAGCCTCATTGTAGGCTTGCACACACTTGTCAGTGAGGCTCTTCATGCGCTCACGAGAACCTTTAGCTTCTTCATGCTTCTTGAGAAAGGATTCCTTGAGCTCGTGCAGCATAATCTTGAAGTTTTTCACATCTTGCATGCTGAGCTTGGCCATGTGCTTCTTGAACTGAGCTTTCTCATAGTCGATCTTTTGCTTCAGTTCAACGATGCGCTGAGCTAGAGTTAGCTCAGAAGCAATGGCGCCAGTGAAGGCGACACTGAGGCCAATTGGAAGTTGCAGATCTTCAAAGCTGAGGTTGGGCGTGTCAAACCACTCATCAATGAAGTTATGGATGATTGCCACATCAAAGAGAGGCGAATCATTGAAGATCTCTGCTTCTTCCTTGCTCTTGATCAGTTGCTCAAGAGTGTCATCTGCAAGATCTTCATCGCTGGATAGATCAATGGCGTCATTGCATAGAATAGCAGCCGCAGTCAGTTCTTGGCTGGTGGGTTGCAAGGGCATCTTTACTCTCGAGGGCTTGGAGATGCGTGATAGATCTTTAGACTGCACACTATCTTCAGGAGGTGCAGTAGCCAGTGGCTTCGCCCATAAGATTTTTGGTGCTGAGGCAGGCTTTGAAGCTTTAGGCTTCTTTAGTTTCTTTGGCTTCGGCGGTGCAGGCGCTTCATCAGATTTAGCGTCATCTGCAGGCTCATCCACGGCTATCCCTTGAACCATGATATGAGTGATGAGACCTTCCAGGTTGTAGAAGGACCCAACAAGATTGGGTTCAGCTTCGCGGGTACATCAGCACAGGGAGCAGAAGGACCAGGGTTGAAGTATAGTCCCAATGACTTCTTGTTTTGCTGAGCCGAATTCTTGGCAAACTAGAAGTTGCGCTTGAACAGATTGTTGTCACGACACCATAGCAATGATGATGGATCTACATCCGCAGGCTGTGGTCCACAGACCATGCAGGGATCGAAGCCTTATTCAATGGCTTCATCTCTGGACCTGGGTTGAAGATTTCTGTATAGGATGTCTCCCCATGGTCGCTTGATGGCATTCTTCTCAGCATATTCCTGGGTCACAAACCTGTACTTGAACCATTGTTCTGCCCAATATCTTCGAATCCATTGGATTCGGGTCTTGTGCTGATTGTAATCCTCTTCTGGATCTGTCTTATAAAGCTCTGAGAGGTCATCAGGCAAATCTCTTGACGTTCCCCCACGACGCTGTCTGCCACCCTTCCGTACTAATTTCTCTGCAGCCATGAACTTCAAACTGAATGGCTTCAACACGTTCAAAGGTTTCAAAGGCTTCCGCTTGTTGGTCAAACAGGAACTGGCTTCGGGAGAGTTAATGTGATGCTATAAGAATTCTGTAAATGAATGCAGACTATGAGAACCAAGGGATTCTCCCACGGACATGTACCTATGACAGCATTAAGGTGCGAGGGAAGGGGAAGAGGTCATATGCATTCTCAGAAGATTTTGAAGATAAGTCAGTTTAGAAGACATTGACCTCATAGTGCGAAGACATTCACTCATAGATAGAGAGTTGGTTCCATATTTGTACGAATCCACGAATAAGTACAAGTGAGGAATCTAACTACTTTGTGAAGCATAAGTGAACACACTAGGCATATTATGAGATGCAGTATGAAATAGATCCAACTTGTGTGAACAGAAACTGCTTGTGGTAGAAAGTGATGAATCTATAGGATCAAAGGGGCCGTAAAAAGGAAGTTTTATTTACCACACGGAGAACTGCTAGACGGGATGGAAGAGGAGGCCGATCAGTTCGATCGTCCCTGCCCTAACTTGGCGACGGAGGACACCTACGGCAATGGCGGAGAAGATGATGTCCGCGGCTGGCGTGAAGACGGCGTCCGTGAGGTCGCGGCAGCTAAGCGCTTCATCGCCGGCGTCGTCGAGGGCTAGCGGTGGCGCTAGGGTTTGTGCGAGAGTGGAAGAAAGGATAATGAGTGTGGTGAGGCGTGTATTTATAGGGACAGGGATGGCACAGTGTTATTACATAGGTGCCCCTGGCTATTCACATCTGAAGGACACGTGGCCATCATGCAACATATCGGAGGTTATTCCACGTTCCCACGCACGCCTGGATTGTTGGGTGGTCGTTCCCACTTCTCCGGGTTTTAGGTGAAAGGATTTAGCATTGAAAACAAACTTAATGTTTGTCTCTGTATCTTCTGCTGACAAGGACGCAGAGAAGATATTCGACAGTTTCAATAGAATGCATATGATTTGGACAGATAGAGTTTGAGATAGAAAGCATAGAGAGGTTAGGGTCCGATCACATTCACTTAGTTCAAAAGATTCAATAGGAAGACATAGCTATAAGTGAATGTTGTAGAGGACAGAACACTAGTATATATATATATATATATGAGAAAGACAATCAAATCAACATAGTGAAGATAATCATGAAGACAAGTTGAGATTGAAGCCAAACCAAATGTGAAGGCATACCAAACATAACGCCATGAGTGAAACACTTCAAACAGAAAAATTTGGTGGTGGCGTTACCCACCGTATAGGAAGTATTAGACCCAGACACGGCGCACAATTATCGTGGCGCTCCGAAGTCAAATTCCACATTAATGTATTCACACTTAGAATGTAAGTCTTCATTGATTGAAGATATACTTTACTTTGTGTGTTGCACATCTAAGTCATCAATATGCATAAGTGTTAGGATGTGTGCCTGATCACAGGACATTTGAGGATTACAAGATATTTAGCTCACACCGTAACTTGTAAAACCTCTTCTCATCCAAGGGCTTGGTGAAGATATCTGCCAATTGCTCTTTAGTGTTGACGTGTATGATATCAATATCTTCCTTCACAACATGATCTCTGAGAAAGTGATGACGAATTTCAATGTGCTTTGTCTTCGAGTGTTGAACTGGGTTGTTGGCAATCTTGATGGCGCTTTCATTGTCGCACTAGAGTGGCACTTTCTTCAGATGAATGCCATAGTCTTTGAGTGTTTGCTTCATCCATAGAAGCTGAGCGCAGCAAGATCCAGCAGCAATGTATTCAGATTCAGTAGTGGAGAGAGATACACAGTTCTGCTTCTTTGAAGACCAACATACAAGTGATCTTCCCAGAAAATGACATGTGCCTGATGTAGATTTGCGATACACCTTGTCACCAGCATAATCAGCATCCGAGAATCCAACCAGATCAAACTCTGAGCCCTTTGGATACCATAATCCTAATGTTGGGGTGTAAGCCAAATATCGAAGAATTCGCTTCACAGCTAAGTGATGCGATTCCTTTGGTGCCGCTTGGAATCGAGCACACATGCAAACACTAAGCATAATATCTGGCCTAGATGCACATAGATAAAGTAAAGAACCAATCATGGAGCGGTATACCTTTTGATCGAACTCTTTACCATTGTCGTCGGGACCCAGATGATGTTTGGCTGGCATTGGAGTCGTGAAGCCTTTGCAGTCTTGCATCCCAAATTTCTTCAGGCAATCTTTGAGGTACTTCTCTTGAGATATGAAGATGTCGTTGTGTTGCTGACGTATTTGAAGACCAAGGAAGAACTTCATCTCACCCATTATGGACATCTGATATTGCTCTTGCATCATATATCCAAACTCTTCACTATATTTCTGATTGGTGCAGCCGAAGATAATGCCATCCACATATATTTGGCACACAAACAGTTCACCATCATATGTCTTCGTGAAGAGAGTGGGGTCGAGGGAACCAGGTTTGAAGCCTTTGCTCTTCAGGAAGTCTTTGAGTGTGTCATACCAAGCCCGAGGGGCTTGTTTGAGGCCATACAGTGCCTTGTTGAGCTTGTACACCATGTCAGGATGTTTTGGATCTTCAAAGCCAGGCGGTTGTGCAACATACACTTCTTCTTCAATCTTGCCATTGAGAAAAGCGCTCTTCACATCCATTTGATATAGAAGAATGTCATGATGATTTGCATAGGCCACCAGTATGCGTATGGCTTCAAGTCTAGCCACGGGAGCAAATGTTTCATCGAAGTCAATCCCTTCAACTTGAGTGTACCCTTGAGCAATGAGACGAGCTTTGTTCCTGACAACTTGACCATGCTCATCTTGCTTGTTGCAATATATCCATTTGGTGCCTATTATATTGTGTTTGCGAGGATCAGGACGCTTAACCAATTCCCATACATTATTCAGCTCAAACTGTTGAAGCTCTTCTTGCATAGCTTGAATCCATTCAGGTTCCATGAAGGCTTCTTCAACTTTCTTGGGTTCAGATATTGAGACGAATGCGAAGTGCCCATAGAAATTTGCTAGCTGTGTTGCCCTTGAACGAGTGAGTGGACCTGGTGCATTGATGCTATCAATTATTTTCCAAATTTGTACTTCATTTGCAACACGAGGATGTACAGGATGAAGATTCTGCTCTTGCTGATCATTGTCATCGTTAGAAGGATTGTCTTCAGGCTGAGCATTGTCTTCAGGTTGATCATTGTCTTCAGGTTGATTAGGTGCGGAGATGATAAGTTCCTCTTCGGGCTGAGCTTCAGAAGGTATGATTTCTCCAGTTCCCATAAGTTTGATTGATTCACTGGATGGAACTTCATCTAGCACATTTGGCAGGTGCTCTCTTTGTGAGCCGTTAGTCTCATCGAACTGCACATCCACTATTTCAACCACTTTATAGTGAAAAAGGTTGAAGACTCTGTAGGACTGCGAATCCTTTCCATATCCAAGCATAAAACCTTCATGTGCTTTTGGTGCAAATTTTGAAGTGTGATGTGGATCCTTGATCCAGCACCTGGCACCAAATACTCTGAAGTAACTGACATTTGGCTTCTTGCCAGTAAGGAGCTCATAGGATGTCTTGTTGAGAAGCTTGTGAAGATAAACACGGTTGATGATATGGCATGCAGTATCAATGGCTTCAGGCCAGAACTTTCTTGGAGCCTTGTACTCATCAAGCATCGTCCGGGCCATCTCAATAAGTGTTCTGTTCTTGCGTTCCACGACGCCATTCTGCTGCGGTGTGTACGGAGCTGAGAATTCATGTGTAATGCCCAAAGTATCAAGATAAGTGTCTAGACCAGTGTTCTTGAATTCAGTGCCATTGTCACTTCTGATGTGCTTGATCTTGACGCCATAGTTGTTCATGGCTCGATTGGCGAAGCGTCTGAAGACATCCTGCACTTCAGTCTTGTAGAGGATTATATGCACCCAAGTATATCTTGAATAATCATCAACAATGACAAAGCCATAGAGACAAGCAGTAATAGTAAGAGTTGAGTAATGAGTGGGACCAAAAAGGTCCATGTGGAGCAGTTCGAAGGGTTGAGTCATTGTCATGATTGTCTTCGAGGGATGCTTGGCCCTTGTCATCTTTCCTGCTTCACAGGCACCGCATAAGTGATCCTTCTTGAACTTGACACCCTCGATGCCTATGACATGCTTCTTCCTTGCAAGGGTGTGGAGGTTCCTCATGCCAGCATGCCCTTGCCTCCGATGCCAGAGCCAGCATTCAGAAGCTTTTGCTAGAAGACATATGGCCAGTTGTGGTCCTGCTGAGAAATCTACCATGTACAAATCATCTTTCCGATACCCTTCAAACACTAGAGACTTGTCAGATTCCATTAGAACAAGGCAACGATATTTTCCAAACATCACAATCATGTTTAAATCGCAAAGCATTGAGACATACATTAAGTTGAAACCAAGGGATTCAACAAGCATGACTTTATCCATGTGTTGATTTTTGAGATTGCAACTCTACCTAGACCCAATACCTTGCTTTTACCAGTGTCAGCAAATGTGATGTGACTTTTGTCAGATGGACGTAAGGTTGAGTCCATGAGAAGGCTTCGCTTGCCAGTCATGTGATTAGTACACCCACTATCAATAATCCATTCTGAAGCAGCTGGTGTCGTACCCTACAGTGTAGTTAGGGGGGTAGGCTTCACAAAGAGAATTGTGAAGCATAAACATTTGACGAGCAAGTGGATTATGAAAGATTAGATCGAGGTTAGGACTGATAGGGCAAGTGGCAAGCGACTCGGGAACAAAATACATAATAAGACCATTTAGGCATTTGATCTTGCGCCCTACAAGATGTTTAAGGTCCCCAGCAATGGCTTCAGACGATTTTGGTTTTCGGTTGGAGACCTTTCCCTGCAAAAGAGAGTTAAGCTTTCTTAGCCACCCACATCTTCAAGGGTGGCTTCGAAGCAATGAGTCTAAGTGCAACATCTGAGAACTTTGGCTTTGGAGCCCTAGCAAAAAGTCTTGCAGGTGGACAATAGTACTCATAAGGATAAGCAGAATAGTTTTTGGTCTTATGAACATGGCGGTTTGATGAAACACGCTCATATTCATAGGCCTGAGTAAGGTTTCCCTGTAAAACATTTGCGTTGGTGCGACTCAGGTGAGTCCTCTATCTGTATGAAGCATTTGGACCATTTGAAGCATGTGGTCTGGGGTTTGTCTTCTTCACTTGTGGTTTCATGACGACATTCACAGGAAGATTCTCCAAACACCTTTTAGGCACCCAGACTTTCTTCATAGGCGGCCCATTCCTTCAGTTACTACCAATATACCTGGCAAACACTTCACCATTCTGATTCTTAAATAGTTTATAGTTTTCATCAAAGGATTCATCAATAACAATGGGATTAGCACAAGTGAAGCCAGATAGGGTGGATGGATCCGTTGAAGGTTCCTTTGCAGCAACCCATGTGGTTTTGGGGTACTGCTCAGGTTTCCAGTAAGAGCCATCAGCATTCATTTTCCTTTCGAACCCAACACCCTCTTTCCTAGGGTTTCGGCTCGGGATCTGCCTTTTGAGGACATCACATAGTGTCGGATGCCCTTTGAGACTTTTGTACATCCCTATTTCAAGCAATGTCTTCAACCTAGCATTCTCATCAGCAATAGCAGTGGTGTCCTCGGCAGAGGGGTTAGTTACCACATCAACAGTTGAAGATATTGCAATAGTAGCAGCAGTAGAACACCCAGCTACAGAAGTAGCGTTATCATGCTCAAGGCATTTAAGACATGGTGGTTCAAATCCTTCCTGAGCGGGACTGATCTGTTCAGCACGAAGTGACTCGTTTTCCTTTTGAAGATCTTCATGAGCCGCTCTCAATTTCTCAAGATCTTGCTTCCTTAGAAGATAATCATAGGAAAGCTTTTCATGAGTTGTTGAGAGCGTTTCATGACGACTTCCAAGTTCCTCATACTTAACATGAAGATTTTTTATGTCTTCAATTAAGGACTGAGATCGAGTCATTTCAGCGTCTAACAGATCATCGCTTTTGTCTAACAGTTTTTGAATATGTTCCATAGCTTTCTGTTGTTCAGTTGCAATTTTAGCAAGTGTTTTGTAGCTGGGTTTGGAACCACAATCAGAGTCATCTTCACTAGATGTTTGATAGTGAGTAGTGCGTGTGTTTACCTTGGCACCGCGTGCCATGAAGCAGTAGGTAGGAGCGGAGTAGTCCTTGTCATTTGCATTGGTGTCAGTGATGAATTCATTGTCTTCAGTGTTGAAGATGGACTTGGCAACGTATGTTGTAGCCAGACTCGCAATGCCAGAATCGGACTCCTCCTCAGACTCCACCTCCGCCTCCTAAGAAGCAGGCTCCTCCTCTGAATCCATTTCCTTGCCAACAAACGCACGTGCTTTCTGGATGGTGATGGGTTGGATGAGATTTATCATGTAATCGAGTTAGTTTTGTTAGGTTTTCATCCCTAGTATCCATTATGTTCTGAGATTGATGTTGCTATGACTTTGCTATGCTTAATGCTTGTCACTAGGGCCCGAGTGCCATGATTTCAGATCTGAACCTATTATGTTTCCATGAATATATGTGAGTTCTTGATCCTATTTTGCAACTCAATAGTCACCTGTTATGTGTTATGATCCGGTAACCCCGAAGTGACAATAATCGGGACCACTCCCGGTGATGACTATAGTTTGAGGAGTTCATGTATTCACTGAGTGTTAATGCTTTGTTCTGGTACTCTATTAAAAGGAGGCCTTAATATCCCTTAGTTTCCAATAGGACCCCGCTGCCACGGGAGGGTAGGACAAAAGATGTCATGCAAGTTCTTTTCCATAAGCACATATGACTATATTCGGAATACATGCCTACATTACATTGATGAACTGGAGCTAGTTTTGTGTCATCCTATGTTATAATCGTTACATGAGGAATCGCATCTGACATAATTATCCATCACTGATCCATTGCCTACGAGCTTTTCACATATTGATCTTTGCTTAGTTACTTTACCGTTGCCACTGTTACAATCACTACAAAACCAATACTATTACTTTTTCCACTACTACCGTTACTTCCTTATTACTTTGCTACTAAATACTTTGCTGCAAATATTAAGTCTTTCAGGTGCGGTTGAATTGACAACTCAACTGTTAATACTTGAGAATATTCTTTGGCTCCCCTTGTGTTGAATCAATAAATTTGGGTTGAATAATCTACCCTCGAAAACTGTTGCGATCCCATATACTTGTGGGTTATCACTGCCTCGCCAGTAAAGCAAGATTAAAGATCTCGAGATCGCGGAATCCCAGGCCTCCCATGTATTTAGGTCTTGTCATGATCTCCCATGATACCCAAGCTGGTTTCCGTTTGCCTTGCTTACTGCCCCACCAGAACTGCCTTATGGTGGCTATAATGTTCTCACAAATCCCCCTAGGTAGCCTGAAGCAGGCCATAGAGTAAACCGGGATTGCCTGAGCAACAAATTTGATTAAGACTTCCTTCCCAGCTGCAGAAAGGAGCTTCTCCATCCAACCCTTGACCTTCTCCCACACACAGCCTCGGAGATATTTAAATGTGCCATTTTTTGAGTGACCCACATCTATTGGCATACCCAAATATTTGTCACTTAATGATTCTTTGTGGACTTGGACAACAAGTTCCACACTATCACGAGTATCCTGCGGACATCCTCTACTAAAGAAGATAGTGGACTTATCAATGTTTACTCGTTGACCCGAGGCTCCACAATAAGCATTCAACAGGTTTGACACCACTTCCGCACCCTCAACACTTGCTTTAAAAAACAGTAGGCTGTCATATGCAAATAAGAGGTGGTTTACGATCGGGGCTGTTGGCGCCACCTTGATTCCTCCAAGCACTGATGACTGAGAACTGGATTTTAAAAGGCATGAAAGGCCCTCCGCTGCAATAAAAAACAAGTAAGGGGAGATAGGGTCTCCCTGTCGAATGCCTCTCGTAGGCTTGAACTGTTCTAATTTCTCTCTGTTGAAAAGAACTGAGAAAGAAACAAAAGATACCATATTCATCACTGTGTCAATCCATGGCTGTGCAAATCCCAGCTTGGCCATAATAGGCCTCAGATATTGCCATTCCAAACGATCATATGCTTTCATCATATCCAGGTTGAGAGCGCATGTGCTATTAGTCTTTGCTCTAGATCTTTCATAAAATGTAGACACTCATATGCACATATGATATTTTCCATAATTAGCCTGCCCGGGACGAAAGTTGTCTGTTCCTCAGAGATGATGTCAGGGAGTATTTGCTTTAGTCTGTTCGCCACCACCTTTGAAGCAATCTTGTATAGGACATTACACAAGCTTATTGGACAAAACAAAGATAGCAGAGTTGGGTTCATTACCTTTGGTATTAACACCAAAACAATATCATTAATACTCTCCGCACTTTCCTCCCCTCTGACAATTCTAAGGACCGCTCTCATGATCTCCTCTCCGCATATAGGCCAGTGTCTCTGATAAAAATGAGCTGGGAACCCATCCGGTCCTGGTGCCTTCGTTGGAAACATTTGGAAAAGAGCCACCTTTACCTCTTCATTCGTGTACGGAGCACACAAAGTCTCATTCATGCATGTCGTCACCTTAACAGGGGCATGCGCCATAACCTCCTCTAGCCCAGCGACTCCTGATGTGCACAACATTTGGTAAAAGTCCTTAACCATCTCTCTTAGCTCTCCTGGATAATTGATGAGCACTCCCAATGAATCTGCCAAAGCCTTGACCATATTCTTTTTGCGTCGGATGCTGGCTCTGAGATGAAAAAACCGTGTGTTCTTATCTCCCACAGCAAGCCACCCGATCCGGGACCTTTGTCGCCACATCAACTCCTCCTGATGGTACAGCTCCACCAGTTTGTCATTAATTTTTGTTTCCACATGTGAAGGTCCAGTCCTCGCTGGGTCGCCCCGCAAGTGGTACAACTCTAGCTTTAGCGCTCGTATTTCCTTCCGCACGCTGCCAAAAGTATCCTTGTTCCATCTTGACAGATCTATAGCTAGTTCAGCTAGTTTGCGCCTAATCTCCGTGACAGTGTGTCCCGGATGATTGGAGCTCCACTTCTCCATGATGATTTCCTGCCAATGCTCATGAGTTTCCCACATGGTCTCATATCAAAAATCTTTCCGTCCCGGAGGCGTATTACTCTCGTTTATCTCCAAGACAATAGGGCAGTGGTCCGATGTTGCAGCTGTTAGATGGGACAAGCTTTACTAGTGGAAACTGAGCACTCCACTCCGCCGACCCAAGGGCCCTATCCAATCTGACACGAGTAAAAGTGCCGCCAGCCACCTTCTTCTCGAAAGTCCAGAAGTGACCTCTATACCCCAAATCCATCAACATGCACACGTCGATGGTGTCTTGAAAACCCGAATCTGGCATTGCTACGTTGACCCACCCCTTCATGTTCATCTGGACGTAGGACTTCATTAAAATCACTGATGCAAAGCCATGGCAGGCGCTTAGGCTACTAATATTTTTCAGCATTGTCCACATTTGGTGTCTCATATGAGTTTGTGCTTCCCCATACACACAAGTCAGATGCCACGGATCTTTTCCGGGGTCTTGGATCGAGCAATCAATATGGTAAACAGAGTAACCCAAAATCTCCACTTTTATTGAATTGTTCCAGAAAATACCAATGCCTCCACTCCTCCCTTGGCTATCTATAGCGAAACTATTATCATAACCGAAAGTTCCAGCAAGTCCTTCTACCCTACACTACAAAAAAATACACTTCCGTGATGATACGTGTTTGTCACAGTAGGTCGCGTTTTCTGTCATGCATGTACATCCATGACAAATTTATGACAGAATCAAGATAGTCATACATGTGCTGTCGTAGAAGTGTTCCATGACATTGCCAAAATTATCATCACGGAAGTGTCCACTTCCATGACGATAAATCGCGCGTCACAGAAGTGCTTTTGTCAAGGGTGACCGACACGTGGCATCAACCGTAACGGAATGCCGTTAAGCTATCGGGTCGGATTTTGGATCCGATAACCCGTTAACAGCCACGACCAATGCCGATTTTTCACGTGTAAAATTCTCATTGGCTGACGGATCCATGCGTCAGCTCCGTGTTGGCACAGGTGTCACTCATCCAACGGTCGAGATGGGCCTATGATATGTTGACACATGGACCGGCCCAAAAGTGGCCCACAAAGATTAAATGGGCCGGCCCAACCGAAGGCCCATAAGATTTAGCGGACCATAATGGGCCGGCCTAGCTAAAGGCCCACAAAATTTAGCGGACCATAATGGGCCGGCCCAGCTAAAGGCCCACGCGATTTTGCCGACCATAATGGGCCGGCCCAGCTAAAGGCCCACAAGATTTTGTGGACCATAATGGGCCGACCCAGCTAAAGGCCCACTAGATTCTGCCGACCATAATGGGCCGGCCCAGATAAAGGCCCAACATTCTCTGTCAAATCGGCCTGTCAATGGCCTGTCCTAAACTTGTCATCGACGTGGCCCATGGTCACTTCTGGCCCGTTAACAGTCCGCTAAGTAATTGGGCCGAATTACGGCCCGGTGTATTTCCGGCCAGTTAAAGGTCCGGCTTCATTTGGGCCCATCTACAGGCCATCACAACTTTCGGCCCATAAACGACCGTGAAGGATTTGGGTCACATTCGGCCATGTCTGACATTCGGCCTGTTAGAGGCCCACTATAGCTTTGGGCCACTTTCGGCCTGTTGTCATTTTCGGCATGTTAACGCCGGACGTAAACCATGGGCCATATGTGGCCCAACGTCATATCGGGCCCATTAATGGCCCATATAAAAATGACGATAATCTAGCCCGACCAAAGTTCCGGCCTGTTAAAGGCCCGTGTATTAGGCCCGCGCATTTATGGCCTGTCCGAATTTCGGCCTGTTAAAGTCCAGTAGGTTATTTGGCACAATCAGGGCCCAATCTCACTTTCGGTCTATTAAAGGCCCATGTATTTTATGGGCTCGAGATATTTACACCTGTAAATAGCCTATTTTTACTAAGGGCCCAAATTATCTTTAGGCCTATTAAAGGCCCACTATGGGCACAGGCCTACCAAAAAAATATGAAAGCTTATGCTGATTTAGGCCCAGATATTTTTAGTGGGCTACATGCCAATTTCGGCCCGTAATCATTTTTAGCCCAATTGGAATGGGCCCGACGAATGTTGGCATGTTGGGCTCCTACGAAGGTTTCGGCCGAATACATTACTAAGATAAACCTACACTATACAAAAATAGCGTCGTAATTACTGCAGCCTGAGGCAGCATCATAAATGTTGTATCACAACAAAATAAATTCCAACCATACAATAAAAGGCCTATTGGCATAAAGTTTATAGTCCTTCAAGATAAAAGCACCATCAGATGTATAGAAGCATAGATCATTTGACCTACGTGCTAATGTTTCAGGCTGTAGAATCTGATGGAGCAGCACGATCTCCACCTTTTTTCCGCCATTGCTCTTGAACAACGAAGCCAATGTCTGATAGTCTGGTTTCAAAACCATTCATATCTTGACGACATTTCTCAACCACTATTCTTGTTTCCGAAACAACGTCCATTAGGGATTGGACTTGTGTCTGGAGCACAGATATATCACTCTATCTAGCAGGAAGATTTTGTTCAGTAGGCGATTTGGACGAGGTTACCTTGACAACCAACCCAGAATTACGCAGGAAGGTGCTTTTTGCACTCTTAGTGGAGAGATACTGACGCACTGCAGCAAGAGGTGACATTGTGCCTGTAGTAGCCTCGTCACCTTTAGGTGGTTGTGGTTGTTCAATCATTTGTTCCATAGCTTCCTGAAAGTTTGAACTTGTAGATTAGTGTACCAGATAAGTTACTTATAATGGATCCAAAGGAGACTGTTGGGTACACCTTCTATCACAGATCCTAAGGCAAGTCATTCGTTGCTTATAATGGATCCTTTCTAGAGAAGGAGTTTCTCTCGAAAGAAGTGAGTGGGAGGAAAGTAGAACTTGACGAGGTAACTGTACCTGCTCCCTTATTGGAAAGTAGTACATCACAGAAAAATGTTTCTGTGACACCTACACCAGTTAGTGAGGAAGCTAATGATGATGATCATGAAACTTCAGAACAAGACACTACTGAACCTCATAGATCAAGCAGAGTAAGATCCGCGCCAGAGTGGTACGGTAATCCTGTTCTGGAAGTCATGCTACTAGATCATGATGATCCTATGAACTATGAAGAAGTGATGGTGAGCCCAGATTCCGCAAAGTGGCTTGAAGCCATGAAATCTGAGATATGATCCATGTATGAGAACAAAGTATGGACTTTGGTTGACTTGCCCGATGATCGGCAAGCCATAGAAAATAAATGGATCTTCAAGAGGAAGACGAACGCTGATAGTAGTGTTACTGTCTACAAAGCTCAAATTGTCGCAAAAGGTTTTCGACAAGTTCAAGGTGTTGACTACGATGAGATTTTCTCATTCGTATCTATGCTTAAGTCTGTCCGAATCATGTTAGCAATTGCCGCATTTTATGAAATCTGGCAAATGGATAAACAAAACTGCATTCCTTAATGGATTTGCTAAAGAAGAGTTGTATGCGATGCAACTAGAAGGTTTTGTCAATCCGAAAGGTGCTAACAAAATGTGCAAGCTCCAGCGATCCATCCGTGGACTAGTGCAAGCATCTCGGAGTTGGAATATACGCTTGGATAAGTTGATCAAAGCATATAGTTTTATACAGACTTGCGGTGAAGCCTGTATTTACAAGAAAGTGAGTGGGAGCACTACAGCATTTCTGATAAGTATATGTGAATGACATATTGTTGATCGGAAATAATGTAGAATTATTCTGTAAAGCATAAAGGAGTGTTTGAAAGGAGTTTTTCAAAGAAAGACTTCGGTGAAGCTGCTTACATATTGAGCATCAAGATCTATAGAGATAGATCAAGACGCTTGATAAGTTTATTCAACAAATACATACCTTGACAAGATTTTGAAGTAGTTCAAAATGGAACAGTCAAAGAAAGAGTTTCTTGCCTATGTTACAAGGTATGAAATTGAGTAAGACTCAAAGCCCGACCACGACAGAAGATAGAAAGAGAATGAAAGTCATTCCCTATGCCTTGGCCATAGGTTCTATAAAGTATGTCATGCTGTATACCAGATCTATTGTATACCCTGCACTGATTTGGCAAGGGAGTACAATAGTGATCTAGGAGTAGATCACTGGACAGCGGTCAGAATTATCCTTAGTGAAATAAGGATATGTTTCTCGATTATGGACGTGACAAAAAGGTTCGTCGTAAAGGGTTACGTCGATGCAAGTTTTTGACACTGATCCAGATGATTCTAAATCTCAATCTGGATACATATTGAAAGTGGGAGCAATTAGCTAGAGTAGCTCCATGTAGAGCATTGTAGACATAGAACTTGCAAAATACTTACGGATCTGAATGTGACAGACCTGTTGACTAAAATTATCTCACAAGCAAAACATGATCACACCTTAGTACTCTTTGGGTGTTAATCACATAGAGATGTGAACTAGATTACTGACTCTAGTAAACCCTTTGAGTGTTGGTCACATGACGATGTGAACTATGGGTGTTAATCACATGGTGATGTGAACTATTGCTGCTAAATCACATGGCAATGTGAACTAGATTATTGACTCTAGTGCAAGTGGGAGACTGAAGGAAATATGCCCTAGAGGCAATAATAAAGTTATTATTTATTTCCTTATATCATGATAAATGTTTATTATTCATGCTAGAATTGTATTAACCGGAAACATAATACATGTGTGTGAATACATGGACCAACAGAGTGTCACTAGTATGCCTCTACTTGACTAGCTCGTTAATCAAAGATGGTTATGTTTCCTAGCCATGAACAAAGAGTTGTTATTTGATTAACGAGGTCACATCATTAGTTGAATGATCTGATTGACATGACCCATTCCATTAGCTTAGCACCCGATCGTTTAGTATGTTGCTATTGCTTTTCTTCATGACTTATACATGTTCCTATGACTATGAGGTTATGCAACTCCCGTTTGCCGGAGGAACACTTTGGGTACTACCAAACGTCACAACGTAACTAGGTGATTATAAAGGAGTACTACAGGTGGCTCCAAAGGTAGATGTTGGGTTGGCGTATTTCGAGATTAGGATTTGTCACTCCGATTGTCGGAGAGGTATCTCTGGGCCCTCTCGGTAATGCACATCATTTAAGCCTTGCAAGCATTGCAACTAATGAGTTAGTTGCGGGATGATATATTACGGAACGAGTAAAGAGACTTGCCGGTAACGAGATTGAACTAGGTATTGGATACCGATGATCGAGTCTCGGGCAAGTAACATACCGATGACAAAGGGAACAACGTATGTTGTTATGCGGTCTGACCGATAAAGATCTTCGTAGAATATGTAGGAGCCAATATGGGCATCCAGGTCCCGCTATTGGTTATTGACCGGAGATGTGTCTCAGTCATGTCTACATTGTTCTCGGACCGTAGGGTCCGCACGGTTAACGTTACAATGACAGTTATTATGAGTTTATGCATTTTGATGTACCGAAGGTTGTTCGGAGTCCCAGATGTGGTCACGGACATGACGAGGAGTCTCGAAATGGTCGAGACGTAAAGATTGATATATTGGAAGCCTATGTTTGGACATCGGAAGTGTTCCGGGTGAAATCGGGATTTTACCGGATTACCGGGAGGGTTACCGGAACCCCCCGGGAGCCAAATGGGCAAACATGGGCCTTAGTGGAAAGGTGAGAGGGCTGCTCACATAGGGCTGCGCCTCCCCCCCCCCCCTCTCCCTAGTCCTATTAGGACTAGGAGAGGGGCCGGCCACCTCTCTCTCCCTCTCCCCCTTTAGGAATCCTATTAGGAATAGGATTGGGGGGGAGTCCTACTCCCGGTAGGAGTAGGACTCCTCCTGCGCCTCCCTCCTTTGGCCGGCCAGCCTTCCCCCCTTCATCCTTTATATACGGGGGAGGGGACACCCCAAGACACACAAGTTGATCCTTGAGATCGTTCCTTAGCCGTGTGCGGTGCCCCCTGCCACCAAATTCCACCTCGATCATACCGTTACAGTGCTTAGGCGAAGCCCTGCGTCGGTAGTACATCAAGATCGTCACCACACCGTCATGCTGACGGAACTCTTCCTCGACGCTTTGCTGGATCGGAGCCCGAGGAACGTCATCGAGCTAAACGTGTGCTAAGAACTCGGAGGTACCGGAGTAACGGTGCTTGGATCGGTCGGACCGGGAAGAAGACGTACGACTACTTCCTCTACGTTGTGTCAACGCTTCCGTTGCGATCTACAAGGGTACGTAGATCAGACTCTCCCCCTCGTTGCTATGCATCACCATGATCTTGCGTGTGCGTAGGAAATTTTTTGAAATTACTACGTTCCCCAACAGTGGCATCCGAGCCTAGGTTTTTATGGTTTGATGTTATTTGCACGAGTAGAACACAAGTGAGTAGTGGGCGATACAAGTCATACTGCCTACCAGCATGTCATACTTTGGTTTGGCGGTATTGTTGGACGAGACGATCCGGACCAACCTTACGCGTACTCTTACGCGAGACCGGTTCCCTCGACGTGCTTTGCACATAGATGGCTTGTGGAAGACTGTCTCTCCAACTTTAGTTGAACCAAGTGTGGCTACGCCCGGTCCTTGAGAAGGTTAAAACAGATTCTATTTGACGAACTATCGTTGTGGTTTTGATGCGTAGGTGAGATAAGTTCTTACTTAAGCCCGTAGCAGCCACGTAAAACTTGCAACAACAAAGTAGAGGACGTCTAACTTGTTTTTGCAGGGCATGTTGTGATGTGATATGGTCAAGGCATGATGTTGATTTTATTGTATGAGATGATCATGTTTTGTAACCGAGTTATCGGCAACTGGCAGGAGCCATATGGTTGTCGCTTTATTGTATGCAATGCAATCGCGATGTAATGCTTTACTTTATTACTAAGCGGTAGTGATAGTCGTGGAAGCATAAGATTGGCGAGACGACAACGATGCTACGATGGAGATCAAGGTGTCGCGCTGGTGACAATGGTGATCATGACGGTGCTTCGGAGATGGAGATCACAAAGCACAAGATGATGATGGCCATATCATATCACTTATATTGATTGCATGTGATGTTTATCTTTTTATGCATCTTATCTTGCTTTGATTGACGGTAGCATTATAAGATGATCTCTCACTAAATTATCAAGAAGTGTTCTCCCTGAGTATGCACCATTGCAAAAGTTCTTCGTGCTGAGACACCACGTGATGATCGGGTGTGATAGGCTCTACGTTCAAATACAACGGGTGCAAAACAGTTGCACACGCGGAATACTCAGGTTATACTTGACGAGCCAAGCATATACAGATATGGCCTCGGAACACGGAGACCGAAAGGTCGAGCGTGAATCATATAGTAGATATGATCAACATAATGATGTTCACCATTGAAAGCTACTCCATCTCACGTGATGATCGGTTATGGTTTAGTTGATTTGGATCATGTGATCACTTAGAGGATTAGAGGGATATCTATCTAAGTGGGAGTTCTTAAGTAATATGATTAAATTGAACTTAAATTTATCATGAACTTAGTCCTGGTAGTATTTTGCAAATCATGTTGTAGATCAATAGCTCGCGTTGTTGCTTCCCTGTGTTTATTTTGATATGTTCCTAGAGAAAATTGTGTTGAAAGATGTTAGTAGCAATGATGCGGATTGGATCCGTGATCTGAGGTTTATCCTCATTGCTGCACAGAAGAATTATGTCCTTGATGCACCGCTAGGTGACAGACCTATTGCAGGAGCAGATGCAGACGTTATGAACGTTTGGCTAGCTCAATATGATGACTACTTGATAGTTTAGTGCACCATACTTAACAGCTTAGAATCGGGACTTCAAAGATGTTTTGAACGTCATGGACCATATGAGATGTTCCAGGAGTTGAAGTTAATATTTCAAGCAAATACCCGAGTTGAGAGATATGAAGTCTCCAACAAGTTCTATAGCTAAAAGATGGAGGAGAATCGCTCAACTAGTGAGCATGTGCTCAGATTGTCTGGGTACTACAATCGCTTGAATCAAGTGGGAGTTAATCTTCCAGATAAGATAGTGATTGACAGAATTCTCTAGTCACCATGAACAAGTTAATAGAACTTCGTGATGAACTATAGTATGCAAGGGATAACGGAAACAACTCCCAAGCTCTTCGTGATGCTGAAATCAACGAAGGTAGAAATCAAGAAAAACATCAAGTGTTGATGGTTGACAAGACCACTAGTTTCGAGAAAAGGGCAAAGGGAAGAAGGGGAACTTCAAGAAGAACGGCAAGCAAGTTGCTGCTCAAGTGAAGAAGCCCAAGTCTGGACCTAAGCCTGAGACTAAGTGCTTCTACTGCAAAGGGACTGGTCACTGGAAGCGGAACTACCCCAAGTGATTGGCGGATAAGACGGATGGCAAAGTGAACATAAGTATATTTGATATACATGTTATTGATGTGTACTTTACTAGTGTTTATAGCAATCCTCAGTATTTGATACTAGTTCAGTTGCTAAGATTAGTAACTCAAAACGGGAGTTGCAGAATAAACATAGACTAGTTAAGGGTGAAGCGACGATGTGTGTTGGAAGTAGTTCCAAGATTGATATGATCATCATCGCACACTCCCTATAATTTCGGGATTAGTGTTGAACCTAAATAAGTGTTATTTGGTGTTTGCGTTGAGCATGAATATGATTTGATCATGTTTATTGTAATACAGTTATTCATTTAAGTAAGAGAATAAATTGTTGTTCTGTTTACATGAATAAAACCTTATATGGTTACACACCCAATGAAAATAGTTCATTGGATCTCGATCGTAGTGATACACATAATCATAATATTGAAATCAAAAGATGCAAAGTTAATAATGATAGTGCAACTTATTTGTAGCACTGTCGTTTAGGTCATATTGGTGTAAAGCGTATGAAGAAACTCCATGCTGATGGGCTTTTGGAATCACTTGATTATGAATCAGTTGATGCTTGCGAACCATGCCTCATGGGCAAGATGACTAAGACTCTGTTCTTCGGAACAATGGAGCGAGCAAAAGATTTGTTGGAAATCATACATACTGATGTATGCGGTCTGATGAATATTGAGGCTCGCGACAGGTATCATTATTTTCTGATCTTCACAGATGATTTGAGCAGATATGAGTATATCTACTTGATGAAACATAAGTCTGAAACATTTGAAAAGTTCAAAGAATTTCAGAGTGAAGTGAAAAATCATCGTGACAAGAAAATAAAGTTTCTACGATCTGATCGCGGAGACAAATATTTGAGTTATGAGTTTGGTCTTCAATTAAAACAATGTGGAATAGTTTCACAAACTCATGCCACATGGAACACCACAGCATAATGGTGTGTCCGAACGTCATAACCGTACTTTATTAGATATGGTGCAATCTATGATGTCTCTTACCGATCTACCACTATCATTTTGGGGTTATGCATTAGAGACAGCTGCATTCACATTAAAAAAAATGGGGCACCATCTAAGTCCGTTGAGACGACACAATCTGAACTGTGGTTTAGCAAGAAACCAAAGTAGTCGTTTCTTAAAGTTTGGGGTTGTGATGCTTATGTGAAAAAGTTTCATCCTGATAAGCTCAAACCCAAATCGGAGAAATATGTCTTCATAGGATACCCAAAGGAGACTGTTGGGTACACCTTCTATCACAGATCCTAAGGCAAGTCATTCGTTGCTTATAATGGATCCTTTCTAGAGAAGGAGTTTCTCTCGAAAGAAGTGAGTGGGAGGAAAGTAGAACTTGACGAGGTAACTGTACCTGCTCCCTTATTGGAAAGTAGTACATCACAAAAAAATGTTTCTGTGACACCTACACCAGTTAGTGAGGAAGCTAATGATGATGATCATGAAACTTCAGAACAAGACACTACTGAACCTCGTAGATCAACCAGAGTAAGATCCGTGCCAGAGTGGTACGGTAATCCTGTTCTGGAAGTCATGCTACTAGATCATGATGATCCTACGAACTATGAAGAAGCGATGGTGAGCCCAGATTCCGCAAAGTGGCTTGAAGCCATGAAATATGAGATATGATCCATGTATGAGAACAAAGTATGGACTTTGGTTGACTTGCCCGATGATCGGCAAGCCATAGAAAATAAATGGATCTTCAAGAGGAAGACGGACGCTGATAGTAGTGTTACTATCTACAAAGCTCAAATTGTCGCAAAAGGTTTTCGACAAGTTCAAGGTGTTGACTATGATGAGATTTTCTCACTCGTATCTATGCTTAAGTCTGTCCGAATCATGTTAGCAATTGCCGCATTTTATGAAATCTGGCAAATGGATAAACAAAACTGCATTCCTTAATGGATTTGCTAAAGAAGAGTTGTATGCGATGCAACTAGAAGGTTTTGTCAATCCGAAAGGTGCTAACAAAATGTGCAAGCTCCAGCGATCCATCTATGGACTAGTGCAAGCATCTCGGAGTTGGAATATACGCTTTGATAAGTTGATCAAAGCATATAGTTTTATACAGACTTGCGGTGAAGCCTGTATTTACAAGAAAGTGAGTGGGAGCACTACAGCATTTCTGATAAGTATATGTGAATGACATATTATTGATCGGAAATAATGTAGAATTATTCTGTAAAGCATAAAGGAGTGTTTGAAAGGAGTTTTTCAAAGAAAGACTTCGGTGAAGCTGCTTACATATTGAGCATCAAGATCTATAGAGATAGATCAAGACGCTTGATAAGTTTATTCAACAAATACATACCTTGACAAGATTTTGAAGTAGTTCAAAATGGAACAGTCAAAGAAAGAGTTTCTTGCCTATGTTACAAGGTATGAAATTGAGTAAGACTCAAAGCCCGACCACGACAGAAGATAGAAAGAGAATGAAAGTCATTCCCTATGCCTTGGCCATAGGTTCTATAAAGTATGTCATGCTGTATACCAGATCTATTGTATACCCTGCACTGATTTGGCAAGGGAGTATAATAGTGATCTAGGAGTAGATCACTGGACAGCGGTCAGAATTATCCTTAGTGAAATAAGGATATGTTTCTCGATTATGGACGTGACAAAAAGGTTCGTTGTAAAGGGTTACGTCGATGCAAGTTTTTGACACTGATCCAGATGATTCTAAATCTCAATCTGGATACATATTGAAAGTGGGAGCAATTAGCTGGAGTAGCTCCATGTAGAGCATTGTAGACATAGAACTTGCAAAATACTTACGGATTTGAATGTGACAGACCCGTTGACTAAAATTATCTCACAAGCAAAACATGATCACACCTTAGTACTCTTTGGGTGTTAATCACATAGAGATCTGAACTAGATTACTGACTCTAGTAAACCCTTTGAGTGTTGGTCACAGGACGATGTGAACTATGGGTGTTAATCACATGGTGATGTGAACTATTGCTGCTAAATCACATGGCGATGTGAACTAGATTATTGACTCTAGTGCAAGTGGGAGACTGAAGGAAATATGCCCTAGAGGCAATAATAAAGTTATTATTTATTTCCTTATATCATGATAAATGTTTATTATTCATGCTAGAATTGTATTAACCGGAAACATAATACATGTGTGTGAATACATAGACCAACAGAGTGTCACTAGTATGCCTCTACTTGACTAGCTCGTTAATCAAAGATGGTTATGTTTCCTAGCCATGAACAAAGAGTTGTTATTTGATTAACCAGGTCACATCATTAGTTGAATGATCTGATTAACATGACCCATTCCATTAGCTTAGCACCCGATCGTTTAGTATGTTGCTATTGCTTTTCTTCATGACTTATACATGTTCCTATGACTATGAGATTATGCAACTCCCGTTTGCCGGAGGAACACTTTGGGTACTACCAAAAGTCACAACATAACTGGGTGATTATAAAGGAGTACTACAGGTGGCTCCAAAGGTAGATGTTGGGTTGGCGTATTTCGAGATTAGGATTTGTCACTCCGATTGTCGGAGAGGTATCTCTGGGCCCTCTCGGTAATGCACATCATTTAAGCCTTGCAAGCATTGCAACTAATGAGTTAGTTGCGGGATGATGTATTACGGAACGAGTAAAGAGACTTGCCGGTAACGAGATTGAACTAGGTATTGGATACCGACGATCGAGTCTCGGGCAAGTAACATACCGATGACAAAGGGAACAACGTATGTTGTTATGCGGTCTGACCGATAAAGATCTTCGTAGAATATGTAGGAGCCAATATGGGCATCCAGGTCCCGCTATTGGTTATTGACCGGAGATGTGTCTCGGTCATGTCTACATTGTTCTCGAACCGTAGGGTCCGCACGCTTAACGTTACGATGACAGTTATTATGAGTTTATGCATTTTGATGTACCGAAGGTTGTTCGGAGTCCCAGATGTGATCACGGACATGACGAGGAGTCTCGAAATGGTCGAGACGTAAAGATTGATATATTGGAAGCCTATGTTTGGACATCGGAAGTGTTCCGGGTGAAATCGGGATTTTACCGGATTACCAGGAGGGTTACCGGAACCCCCCGGGAGCCAAATGGGCCAACATGGGCCTTAGTGGAAAGGTGAGAGGGCTGCCCACATAGGGCTGCGCCTCCCCCCCCCCTCTCCCTAGTCCTATTAGGACTAGGAGAGGGGCCGGCCACCTCTCTCTCCCTCTCCCCCTTTAGGAATCCTATTAGGAATAGGATTGGGGGGGAGTCCTACTCCCGGTAGGAGTAGGACTCCTCCTGCGCCTCCCTCCTTTGGCCGGCCAGCCTTCCCCCCTTCATCCTTTATATACGGGGGCAGGGGACACCCCAAGACACACAAGTTGATCCTTGAGATCGTTCCTTAGCCGTGTGCGGTGCCCCCTGCCACCAAATTCCACCTCGATCATACCGTTACAGTGCTTAGGCGAAGCCCTGCGTCGGTAGTACATCAAGATCGTCACCACGCCGTCGTGCTGACGGAACTCTTCCTCGACGCTTTGCTGGATCGGAGCCCGAGGAACGTCATCGAGCTGAACGTGTGCTAAGAACTCGGAGGTACCGGAGTAACGGTGCTTGGATCGGTCGGACCGGGAAGAAGACGTACGACTACTTCCTCTACGTTGTGTCAACGCTTCCGTTGCGATCTACAAGGGTACTTAGATCAGACTCTCCCCCTCGTTGCTATGCATCACCATGATCTTGCGTGTGCGTAGGAAATTTTTTGAAATTACTATGTTCCCCAACAGGAATTTCACTTTAGAATGGTTGGTTTTGTTCTTCATACAGTTAGCCTAGAAGAAGATACACTTGTAAGGCACATACATAAATACAAGTTCAATATGTGGTCTGATCAAATACATATAGCCTAACTGATACTTTGGATCAGACCAGTGTTTAATGAGGGATGTCCAGTCTTCATCTGTAATATATTCCACTGGAGATGTTTGGGCGATTTCATTGTTAGCCTTGCCTTCAAAGTGAGATTTTCTAAGGTGGTACTGATATTGTCGCAGAGCAGACTGAAAAACATGAGTGCATGCTTGTCTAGTTGCATCATCTTTCGGATCCAACTTGAACCTCATCTGTTGAAAAAAGAAGGTGGGTCTTATTAGGAGGAAGCTAGAAAGTATGGGACAGAGCAAGACAATATTACTAATTGCAATGAATAACATTACTTACGGATAAATGGTCAAGGAAGGTGTTAAAATAGGTATTGTCTTTCTCATTCTTGTACTAGATCCACGTTGGGAGGATACGTGCATGTTAAACATTCCACTGCGTTTGTGCCATGTTAAACAAATACATGTCATGATTATACGGTCACTGGCTCACCCGTACAACTCCGTATTTTGTTGATGACACAATCAATTGACCAGTCAAACATTCCACGCGGCGCAACTAGTGTTGCACCATCGGGGCGCGTAACCGTGGGGCCCACCTGTCAGCCCGTATATGAAAGAAAGAAATGGTAGTTTGAGTCTGTACTCTGTTAATAAAATAGGAGTACATTTTAGGGTGATCATACGGTCACTGGCTCACCATACAGCTTCGTAATTTGTTGATAACACGATCAATTGACCAGTCAAATGGTCCACATTTAGCAGCGCACATTACCATAGGGCCCACCCGTCAGCGCGTATATGAAGGACAGAAATGGTAATAAATTAGTGGTCGGTGGGTATTCGAAGTCGTGAGACCTCTGGTTGGCAGTCACCGGCGGTTGGGGATGTTCATTGGGCGGTGGGGTGGGGATCCTCGAAGAAAAAGCTCGGCAGGGGGGGCTAGAGGGATGGCCGGTGCGGCGGCGGACTGGCGGTGGGGAGTGGTTTCGGGGAGGGCGGGCCGGCCGCAGGCGGCGGGAGCTGGCGGTTCGGCCAGTGGTGGCTGGTGGCTCAGGGGGGGTGGAGTTTGATGATAAACTGGAGGCCCTTGAATTCGTATCCAACGGCTGGAAAATCTAATGACCAGAGATGAAAAAGTCAGTCGACTGACGTGTAGCCTCACCTCGCACGTACACATGCATGCACGCAAGACACGCATGCATGTAGGCATGCAACACTGACACGTACACACGCACGCATGCTGGCGTGCAACACTGACACGTACACATGCACTCATGAACACTCGCACGTACGCACACATGCATGCAACACTGAAACGTACCCTTGCACGCACGCAACACTCACACGCCTTCATGCACACAGCACACGACGCAAGACACACATTCAACCTATACGTGCATGCACCCTTTGTTCAGGACATGGATTGTTACGGGTATTAATCAATCTTATCTGTGATAAGCAGAACATTGATGTTTGCAGCGGTCTTTATGAATCACAACGTATCGAACGGGCTATCAACATAGTAGGCTTATCTACATGAAAAATATGACGTCACACTCAATGGACAATCATCGGTTTATGAAATGACCGCTTCTGACCGCCCTGGCCCACCAAAGGTTCCTCTGTTGTGTGCTGCCTGCGTTGGGTCACTAACATGCATGCCATGCACCCAAATATCCCACATGTCAGTGGAAGAACGGCGCGGTGTCCTAGGTCAGAGTCGAGGGCGCCACTCGCAGCACGCCCGGCTGAACACGCCTCCGTGCCGCATTCAAACGCCTCCATGAAACCCGCCCGTGTGGAAGCCAAGAAACCCACTCTGGACACACGTCCGTTCATGACCGGGCCGCTCCCCTATCTCCTCCACCATTTTGTCCACTCTTACAATGGCTTACGAACAGTAGTTATTCCGCATCCAAGCCGGCTGGGTAGCCCGCCGGATACGAGTTATGCAGCTCGCTGATCCACCTCCCTCCCCTCGCCCGACGGAGCCAGTTGTCGCCCCAAGCCGGCGCACGGTTCAGCAACTCGCCGCTCCAGGCCAGCTCGACGAGGAGTGGCGCATGGGCGTCATTGCTGCCGTCCACACCGCCGCCTCGTACCGCGTCTCCCGTTTCTATGGCCGAGACTCCCATGCCGGCGATCGCGCCATGCAAGCAGCGACAGAAGCCGGGTGCGCGGAGAGCGATGAGTCGGTGGCCAGCGCCTCCGTGTCCGCCGCCATCATCAAGGAGAAGTAGAACACGGGAGGCCGCCGCCGCCTGGGTCCCATGAAGGCCACCGCGGAGGCGACGCCGGCATACACAGTAGGTGTCTTGCCGGATCCTTTTTTTGCGAGGACCTTCGTCGACCCCGCATGGGCTCCATGGAAGAGGGGAATGTTAGGATGAACTCGAGCCGGTTCCGGCCATGGCGAAGTAGTGGCCGGTGATGAACTCGAACCGGTGCTGGCCACCATCATCTTCGGCACCAACCAATGATATCAATTGGGCAATGGGGAAGCGAGCCGTCCTTTGCACTAAAGCATATACCTCCGGGGCTCCCGGCAGTCCGGTGATCGTGCTGCCGGACATGAGGAACACAAATCGATCGGCGGGCGACCATTTAGGCCAGGTATTATATACCTGTGCTGTCCAGAACTAGCACCGCGTAGTTCATTTGAATGTAATGAAATCCGTCATGTTTGTATGAAAATCCAGTATTTTATATGATTTCCGTCGTTGTTTATATGAAATATTAGTTTGTCTACGTGTTTGCGTGAATTTTGTCCGGTTGGTTGAGTTGCTATCATAATGTGTGCGGCTACGGTTGGATGGCGTAATTTGCGGGTCGCCGGTCGGTCTGCGGGCGGCTCAGGCGGCGTTGTGGGACAAAAAAAACACAGCTCGTGGGAGCTCGTCTCCAACGTGTGCGCTGGAGGATGCATGACAGCATGAGCACCCGAGCCATTCCTCGTTCATCGGTGGCAAAGGCACTGATGGACAAAAGGGTCGCCAATATTTTGGCTACCCCGGGCAAGATCCAAACAGCCCCTCCCAATAGATTCAAATCCCTCGTTCGCCGTGGAATTTTTCCATGTGTTGTTTTCATGGACTAGCAAGATGCCCGTGCATTGCACGGAACATCAAGATGCATTTTTTTACAAACTCCCGCATGCATGCAAGGGATAATTAATGTCCTCCTTTGCTAGTACCACGAGGCAAACACCATTAATATTGCATCGATTAGTGTTAGTGGCCTTGTATATCTGCAAATTGTAATTTTGATAGTGGCCCCTTGTATATAAAAATTGAGGGAGAAAGATGAGAGATAAGGTGAGGAGGAGTGGGGTGTGGTGGTGACTGGTGGTCGGACTAGGCGGAGGCATGGGGATGGACGGCGCATTATGTCTAGGTTTGTATCTCTCTCACACACACACGTAGGTGGGGGACGTGCACGAAGAGAAGAGGTGCACGCACGGCGCACGTACTGCCGTCTCTTTCCCAACCACAACCGCGCGGGTACACGGTGGAGCTCATTTATGTACGAAAAAGGCAGCCCACGTGGTAATTTGGCACGTGTACTGGTTGTCCACTTGGTGGAGGGAGGATCGTCTACCACGGGTGAACAAACAAATTGCGACTTGACGTGTTATGTTAAATTAAAAAAAGAGGCAAACCATGTGGGGCCTACCTTAGAGGCAAGGCTCTATACACTAGAGTACTTTTGATGTGTCCCGTCAACTCGCAGAACAAGGAGAAGCTTGCTTAGTACGCCGTCTCCCCCGCCCACGGGCGTGGTGGCTCGCAGAATGAGGTGAAGCTTGCTTACTACGCCTTATGCCCGCTCCCTCGCCCACGCACGCGGTGGCTCGTAGCACGAGGAGAAAATTTTACTACTCCCTCCGTTTACTCCTCGTCCCTACTATGTACTTTGGTTAGTACTCCCTCCATTTACTTATACAAGGCCACTATAAAAAATACATTTTGCATCTATACAAGGCCACAAATAGTAATCGAGACAAAAGTTACTACTCCCTCCTTTCCAGTTTATGGCTCAATTTCAGAATCTCTCCAACCAAGGTAGACGGTGAGTGGTCGAATTAATTTCGTATTTTGCATAAGTAATTAGTACGGTCATTTTTCTTAAGAAGTTATGTTTACTGAGGCATTAATTAGAATGAATGCATGAATGACCACTAATTTTCCATGAACTTGTACATGCATTGGTTAGTTTCCTCTTGACACTACTTGTGTCGGGTGATCTAACGCACCTCGAAATCCAACATGTAATGGTACTACTACTAGTATAGTAGAATTGAGACTTATCAAATGGAAAAACGAATGTTTTTTAGATGAGCCCTATAAACCCTAGTGGGTACGTACTCCGTAAAAACAGATTTTTCCAAAACTAAGTCGCTCCTTTTCATGAATTCTGTAGTATACTCCTCCGTCGACGCTCCCTTTCATGAATTCTGTACTTCCTGTCACCGACATGTGGGACATATAGCAACCGGGTAGACGTGTCAAGCACCAAATAACAGTGCAGAACAACAGGGAGGACGCACCCCACTCGTACCGGCCCAGTAGTAGTAATGAGCAATGAGACGTCAAATCACAATGCGGCACTTTCCCATACGGACGAAGCAACCATTATTTCACACTTCGGTTCGCCATCATCTCAAGAGAGACATGTGCATCGCCGTGGTACATCATGACACGTGGGACCGCATGACAGGCCATGCTTCCCTGCCGATCGCTCGGTAAAATCACCTCATTTTTACTATACTTCCTCCGTATCGGTTTACTACATGGCATGCACGTCGTTCTAGGTTGAGAATTTAACTGGTTATATATGTGATGAACAGTACTCTAGCCTTCTAAAAAATGTATACTTTTGTACAGTAGTACTATCGATGGATTGCGCCATGGAGCAAAAATTGAAATTAAAAAAAAGGCGGTACATATAGAGAGCGCCCATCACCAAATTATGCATATAGTACTATTAAAAAGGCTAGTCACAATAATGGTGTCCAGCACAACCCACCCCTCAAATAAAACTAAGAGGGTGCTTGGATACGTTTTAGTCCCATGACTAAAAGTAGTGGGACTAAAACATGCTAGCCTCACCCATGCTTGGATCCAAATACTAAAAAGGCTAAAATCAAGTTAATGAGCATTTATTATCCTTCAAACCCTCCAATCCAGAACTCGCCTGTGTTAAAGGAGAGGAGTTAAATGAGTAGAGAGAGGACTAATCCACATTTTAGTAGGGGTACCCCTGACTAAAAAATTTTAGTCTCAAGACTAGTTTTAGCCCCTCTTTAGACAGGGGTGCTTGGAACTTTAGCCTCTTAAAGAGACTATTTTTAGTCAGACTAAAATAAGTCCCTTGGATCCAAGCACCCTCTAAGCATCCTGGAATTCTTTGACAAAACTAAGCACCCTGAAATTCTTTGACAACTAAACTGCTGGCTATATGATGTTGGCCATATATATTGTACGTATATAATGTGAAGAAACGAGTGGTAGTACTATACCAACTAAAAGATGAAATGTAAGAAATACTAGTACGTACGTACTTAAGAGTTAAAGTAACGAGAAGAAACATAACATAGTTCTGCTGGGGGCTCAGCACAACACACCCCTCAAATTAAATTAAGCACACCTGAAATTAAACTTTGCAGCTATTCCGGTAGACACTGCATTAGAACCACCATGAGCAACGACACTGCCACCTTACTTGGAGTCCTCGTCCACGTCCTCGACTTCGTCCTCGTCCCTCTTCCTCTTGGCTGATACTTCTTTGCTTGAACTGCACACTTGGATGTTGCTCTTCATCCAACCCTTGTAGATATTGAAGCAAAGGTAGCCATCCATTGCAACATAGTGGATGTGGTCTATATCTAGTACATTTCGCTGCCATGCATGACGATGAAACGTGTAATGAGGTTTCACTAGTTTACCGTATGAAGGATGAACCATGGCTCCTGCCAGGGTCAGCATTGAAGGCTGACGAGAGGACACCAGCCGATTCTTCTGGAGGTCGAAGGTGTTGCCTACAACGAGGCCTATCCGACGCAGGACTTCTTTGTCGTTACCAAAGTCTACAGTAATGAATTTCACTGTTTTGTCCTTGAGGAAGTTCTTAAAATCCTGGCACTCAATGTCGGCATGGCATATGTGGTAGACCAAGCAAACGTTATGTAAGCAAACCTGGATCACGGCGGGCTTCTTCCTCTCTTCGTCCTTTAGATCCTTCTCTCGTCCTAGGACTGCGGTGTACTCAACATCTAGCCCAGCGACCCACTCATCATCTGAGTTTTCGAACATGCGGCTGAAGTGAGAAAGGCATCCTTTCACCGTCGCGGAAGAACGGGTGTAGATGACGTCGAACTCATCACCGGTGATGGTTCTAACCTTGTACTCACCGCCGATCGTGGAGATTTGGGACGCCATGGATTTGGGAGGAGGTTTAGGATTAGTGGAACTGCCGTAATGTGAATGGATGGGACGACTAGGAGCGAACCGCCATAGTATTGAAGGACGTGCGGGGACGAGTAGGAGCGAATTGCGAGCATGCGAACGACGGGGTAGTGGCTTTCCATTCTCCCATGATACGGGCTTCCGAGAGCCCTTGGATCTGAGATCGAACGGTTGCATGGCGTGATTCTAGACCTATGGGTGAATATCCTATCCAAGGGCTGCCAGCAGCCCGTATCATGGTCGCGCCTACCACGACCGTCGCGTCGCTCGCCTGGTCGCGCCCTTGGAGATTTAACATGGTGCGTTAGGCTATCTGATGTTGGCATGGAATACATAGTCATTGAAAGTGCTAGTGATCGACTAGAGGGGGGTGAATAGGTGATTTTTATGAAAGTCTTCAAAACATGGAAGTTTCGAAGACAAACGATAGACATAGACCTATTACCATGCAGCAGAAGGTAGACTACACTAGGCAAACCATAGTCAAGTATTCAATGAAGTGAAAGCACAATGACTAATAGCAGCTAGGCAGTAAAGATCAGGTAGGAAGATATTGTGAAGCCAATCAGAACAAGCAGTCACTCAGTGAAGACAAAAGATAATGCAATCATACAATGTCTTCATAAGGACCAACAGTAAGTAAAGGGAAGGGAAGGATGAAACCAGTGACTCGTTGAAGACAATGATTTGTTGGACCAGTTCCAGTTGCTGTGACAACTGTACGTCTGGTTAGGGAGGCTGAGATTCAACTCAGAAGACCTCGTGTTCACCTTATTCCCCTTGAGCTAAGGACACCCAGTCCTCGCCCAATCACTCTGGTAAGTCTTCAAGGTAGACTTCCAAACCTTCACAGACTTCGTTCATCGGCGATCCATAATGACTCTTGGATGCTCAGAACGCGACGCCTAACCGACTGGAGGATTCACAGTCCTCAAGTGTAATAAGTCTTCAGATCACAGAGACAGGAAGACTTAAGTGATGCCTAACACTCTTTGGCTCTGGGTGTTTAGGGCTTTATCCTCGCAAGGAATTCTCTCTCAAAGGCTTCGAAGTGGGTTGCTCTTAAATGACAAAAGCCGTACTCTAACTCTGAGCATCCAACCATTTATGGTTGTAGGGGTGGGCTATTTATAGCCACTGGGCAACCCGACCTGGTTTGTCTAAAATGACCCTTGGTCACTAAGGAACTGACACGTGTTCCAACGGTCAGATTTCAAACACACACGGCAACTTTACTTGGACTACAAGCAAAGCTGACTTATCCAACTCTGGACAAGATTTGCTCTCATAGTCTTCACTCGAAGACATAGGATTTTGGTTAAGCATCACTTCAGTCATTCTGACTGGTTCTCTTGGACCCCACTTAACAGTACGGTGGTTCCTATGACTCAACAAAGAAAAACACAGAACGACGAAACTGCTAAGTCTTCGCGCTCCATAGTCTTCACGCGATGTCTTCTCTTATCATAGTCTTCAATGTGAATGTCTTCACATACCACCTCTGACTTCAATGTCTTCATACATTTTTAGGGGTCATCTCTGGTAGGAAAACCGAATCAATGAGGGACTTCTACCTGTGTTATCCTGCAATTCTCACAAACACATTAGTCCCTCAACTAGGTTTGTCGTCAATACTCCAAAACCAAGTAGGGGTGGCACTAGATGCACTTACAATCTCCCCCTTTTTGGTGATTGATGACAAACTAGTTGAATTTTCAATGGGGAATATAATATGTGAAATTGTAAAGGATAGGGGATTGTCTTCATAAGTGGCAAAGGCTCCCCCTGAAGATGTGCATATAAGTAATTTGCTTTTGGTATGCAAATGCACATGGCAGGTTGTACTTGTGGAGATCCTCTTCAACTTATGATGACAATTCATCATGCATGAAAAGTATGTGAAAATAATGACATGCATAATGAAAAATGGACATCTGCAAAATGATCTAAGTGCGGAATTTATCATCACACATGCGGAATTTATCATCGCATCACAGAAAAGCAAATAAGTAGCAGATGACCATCGAGTTTGAGTGTTACAACTCAAAGAACCAAATGTATCAAAACGCGATTGACCATAGGTGACAGCTGAGTGTAGTTTGATCAGCCGCATAATTCATGGAGCGTAAAACTTCAAGCCAAAGAGATCAGAGCCTGATGCAGCAAGTTGGCGGATGAAGAAGTCTTGTGCATTGAATCTTTTGCCGTGAAGAATATGGAAGACCAAGGTCTTCATTGCACCTTCCAGCTTTGCATGTGGAGAATGTCCTTTGATGGGCCAAAGAGTTCGCCTTATAATGTGATAGATAGTGCGTGGCAGATACTCAAGGTCTTCAACAAAGAACTCCTTAGGATATGCAGCATCTGGAGGCAAAGGCTTCATCATGCTAAGCATCTGACTCATGTTTGGTTCAGGCTTGTGAAAAATGCTCTCCATAGCTGCACTATGAAGCTGACAACCAGGTTCATAAAGATCTCCTGGAGTGGGCAGACTAGTGAGCTCAATGATATCAAAGGCTTTGGCTTCGTGATGAACATTGCCTATCATCCACTCAAGGACCCAAGTCTTCGGATCTCTGTTGTAGCCACGAATATGAAGAGTGGCATAGAATTGGAGCAGCAATTCTTCATTCCAGTGCTCCTTGTCAGTGATGAACGGCAACAATCCATACTCTCTGAAGCAATCCAGAGCTTCTTCCAAACAAGGCAGACCAGTTATGGCTTCAGTGTCAAGACACATATGTGGGAAAATGCGACCTTGATTGTACAGAATGCATGAGTAATAATTGCGCTGCCGATAGCTCCAGAATCGATCAGAAGATATTCTTGCCTTGGTGTAGGGGTTCTTCGCGCTATCTAAGAAGATGTTGTGTGCCTTGAAGCCATTGATATTAAAATATCCGGGTGCAGATGCAGTACCTGGAAACCTGGGCAACCTTGGCATTGGCTTCTGAACCTGAGGCCTGTGCTCAACGTGATAGTCAAACTGAGGACCAGCAGCAGGCGGAGGAGTCAGAAAAGGCCATTTGACAGTGATAAGTTGGCCATTGTTGAATTCTTGCTCGACAGTGTGTGGCCTTGGTGGCGGAACAGGAGAAATGGTATCAACAGAGGCGTCAGGCTGCACATCTGTTGCAGGTGCATCATTGGCTTCATTGGCCTCTGGCACAGTGTTAGGTGCAGGCTCCACAGTGTCTCCAGCCATGACCACGTCATTGGCTTCAGTGGTGTTAGTGGTGGCAGCCTCAGGATTCTCAACCTCCACTTCAGAAGCTGGAGGGCCAGTCACGTTCTCCTCGAGAACAACATCTTGGTGAGACGGGGGTGTAGCAACTCTTGGGGCTTCTTCTTCATCGGCTGATGCAGCCGGAACATCTTCAGCCATTTTGGCTTCGGATTTAGAGACAGTCACAATAGGAGTGGCATCTGGAAACACCTAACGTGCAACAGATTGGTGGTGCACTTCTCCTTCTGAAACGCTCGAAAGAGGGACTTGGGGCCTTGGTCCTTTATGAAGCCTGTGTAACGCTGGCGACGCCTGTGAAGATGGAGTTGGCTGGGCCTCAAAGTCATCCTCTTCTTGCACTGATGGGGTTGCCTGCGGTTGGGGAGAGCTTGGAGTGTCTTGTCTCTGTGGGTGATCAGCCCACGATGCATCCTGAGCAGTTGGCGTCAGAGGACGACCAATGCTGATGAGTTCGCTGTTCGTGAGAACAGGCGATGATACCAGGTTGTGCTCGATCTGAGGAAGAACTACATCATCTTCAACATTGTCATGGTGACAAATGTCTTCAACAGCGGTGGGATCAACTGCTGGAATGTCTTCAGCTTCATGAGCCTTTGTGGAAGTAGGCTCATGAACAATCAGTTGGCGCTCTTGGTGTTCAGATGCAGGGCGAACAATTGAGATAGGTTCAACAACTAAGGGCTCTGTGGGAGCAGTCCGATCCTTCTTGGTTTTGCGCTTCTTCTTGGAGGGAGCAACATCAGAGGCTTCAGGATTTTTCCTCTTTCTGGCTTCAGCCTCAGTAGTCCTCGTCTTCTTCAGTTCTAAAGCGGTTGACCTGACCTTTGGCTTCGAGCCAGCCATGCTGCTTGGGAAGACTATGCGAGGTTCTTCCTGCCTTGAAGGTGCAGATTGGTCAGTTGAGAGCTTCTTCTTCTTTGCAGCCATTTTGAGGTCGATGCCAGGACGACCAAGAGCCTTGCACTTCTCAGCCTCATTGTAGGCTTGCACACACTTGTCAGTGAGGCTCTTCATGCGCTCACGAGAACCTTTAGCTTCTTCATGCTTCTTGAGAAAGGCTTCCTTGAGCTCGTGCAGCATAATCTTGAAGTTTTTCACATCTTGCATGCTGAGCTTGGCCATGTGCTTCTTGAACTGAGCTTTCTCATAGTCGATCTTTTGCTTCAGTTCAACAATGCGCTGAGCTAGAGTTAGCTCAGAAGCAATGGCGCCAGTGAAGGCGACACTGAGGCCAATTGGAAGTTGCAGATCTTCAAAGCTGAGGTTGGGCGTGTCAAACCACTCATCAATGAAGTTATGGATGATTGCCACATCAAAGAGAGGCGAATCATTGAAGATCTCTGCTTCTTCCTTGCTCTTGATCAGTTGCTCAAGAGTGTCATCTGCAAGATCTTCATCGCTGGATAGATCAATGGCGTCATTGCACAGAATAGCAGCCGCAGTCAGTTCTTGGCTGGTGGGTTGCAAGGGCATCTTTACTCTCGAGGGCTTGGAGATGCGTGATAGATCTTTAGACTGCACACTATCTTCAGGAGGTGCAGTAGCCAGTGGCTTCGCCCATAAGATTTTTGGTGCTGAGGCAGGCTTTGAAGCTTTAGGCTTCTTTAGTTTCTTTGGCTTCGGCGGTGCAGGCGCTTCATCAGATTTAGCGTCATCTGCAGGCTCATCCACGGCTATCCCTTGAACCATGATATGAGTGATGAGACCTTCCAGGTTGTAGAAGGACCCAACAAGATTGGGTTCAGCTTCGCGGGTACATCGGCACAGGGAGCAGAAGGACCAGGGTTGAAGTATAGTCCCAATGACTTCTTGTTTTGCTGAGCCGAATTCTTGGCAAACTAGAAGTTGCGCTTGAACAGATTGTTGTCAGGACACCATAGCAATGATGATGGATCTACATCCGCAGGCTGTGGTCCACAGACCATGCAGGGATCGAAGCCTTGTTCAATGGCTTCATCTCTGGACCTGGGTTGAAGATTTCTGTATAGGATGTCTCCCCATGGTCGCTTGATGGCATTCTTCTCAGCATATTCCTGGGTCACAAACCTGTACTTGAACCATTGTTCTGCCCAATATCTTCGAATCCATTGGATTCGGGTCTTGTGCTGATTGTAATCCTCTTCTGGATCTGTCTTATAAAGCTCTGAGAGGTCATCAGGCAAATCTCTTGACGTTCCCCCACGACGCTGTCTGCCACCCTTCCGTACTAATTTCTCTGCAGCCATGAACTTCAAACTGAATGGCTTCAACACGTTCAAAGGTTTCAAAGGCTTCCGCTTGTTGGTCAAATAGGAACTGGCTTCGGGAGAGTTAATGTGATGCTGTAAGAATTATGTAAATGAATGCAGACTATGAGAACCAAGGGATTCTCCCACGGACATGTACCTATGACAGCATTAAGGTGCGAGGGAAGGGGAAGAGGTCATATGCATTCTCAGAAGATTTTGAAGATAAGTCAGTTTAGAAGACATTGACCTCATAGTGCGAAGACATTCACTCATAGATAGAGAGTTGGTTCCATATTTGTACGAATCCACGAATAAGTACAAGTGAGGAATCTAACTACTTTGTGAAGCATAAGTGAACACACTAGGCATATTATGAGATGCAGTATGAAATAGATCCAACTTGTGTGAACAGAAACTGCTTGTGGTAGAAAGTGATGAATCTATAGGATCAAAGGGGCCGTAAAAAGGAAGTTTTATTTACCACACGGAGAACTGCTAGACGGGATGGAAGAGGAGGCCGATCAGTTCGATCGTCCCTGCCCTAACTTGGCGACGGAGGACACCTACGGCAATGGCGGAGAAGATGATGTCCGCGGCTGGCGTGAAGACGGCGTCCGTGAGGTCGCGGCAGCTAAGCGCTTCATCGCCGGCGTCGTCGAGGGCTAGCGGTGGCGCTAGGGTTTGTGCGAGAGTGGAAGAAAGGATAATGAGTGTGGTGAGGCGTGTATTTATAGGGACAGGGATGGCACAGTGTTATTACATAGGTGCCCCTGGCTATTCACATCTGAAGGACACGTGGCCATCATGCAACATATCGGAGGTTATTCCACGTTCCCACGCACGCCTGGATTGTTGGGTGGTCGTTCCCACTTCTCCGGGTTTTAGGTGAAAGGATTTAGCATTGAAAACAAACTTAATGTTTGTCTCTGTATCTTCTGCTGACAAGGACGCAGAGAAGATATTCGACAGTTTCAATAGAATGCATATGATTTGGACAGATAGAGTTTGAGATAGAAAGCATAGAGAGGTTAGGGTCCGATCACATTCACTTAGTTCAAAAGATTCAATAGGAAGACATAGCTATAAGTGAATGTTGTAGAGGACAGAACACTAGTATATATATATATATATATATATATATATATATATATATATATATATGAGAAAGACAATCAAATCAACATAGTGAAGATAATCATGAAGACAAGTTGAGATTGAAGCCAAACCAAATGTGAAGGCATACCAAACATAACGCCATGAGTGAAACACTTCAAACAGAAAAATTTGGTGGTGGCGTTACCCACCGTATAGGAAGTATTAGACTCAGACACGGCGCACAATTATCGTGGCGCTCCGAAGTCAAATTCCACATTAATGTATTCACACTTAGAATGTAAGTCTTCATTGATTGAAGATATACTTTACTTTGTGTGTTGCACATCTAAGTCATCAATATGCATAAGTGTTAGGATGTGTGCCTGATCACAGGACATTTGAGGATTACAAGATATTTAGCTCACACCGTAACTTGTAAAACCTCTTCTCATCCAAGGGCTTGGTGAAGATATCTGCCAATTGCTCTTTAGTGTTGACGTGTATGATATCAATATCTTCCTTCACAACATGATCTCTGAGAAAGTGATGACGAATTTCAATGTGCTTTGTCTTCGAGTGTTGAACTGGGTTGTTGGCAATCTTGATGGCGCTTTCGTTGTCGCACTAGAGTGGCACTTTCTTCAGATGAATGCCATAGTCTTTGAGTGTTTGCTTCATCCATAGAAGCTGAGCGCAGCAAGATCCAGCAGCAATGTATTCAGATTCAGTAGTGGAGAGAGATACACAGTTCTGCTTCTTTGAAGACCAACATACAAGTGATCTTCCCAGAAAATGACATGTGCCTGATGTAGATTTGCGATACACCTTGTCACCAGCATAATCAGCATCCGAGAATCCAACCAGATCAAACTCTGAGCCCTTTGGATACCATAATCCTAATGTTGGGGTGTAAGCCAAATATCGAAGAATTCGCTTCACAGCTAAGTGATGCGATTCCTTTGGTGCCGCTTGGAATCGAGCACATATGCAAACACTAAGCATAATATCTGGCCTAGATGCACATAGATAAAGTAAAGAACCAATCATGGAGCGGTATACCTTTTGATCGAACTCTTTACCATTGTCGTCGGGACCCAGATGATGTTTGGCTGGCATTGGAGTCGTGAAGCCTTTGCAGTCTTGCATCCCAAATTTCTTCAGGCAATCTTTGAGGTACTTCTCTTGAGATATGAAGATGTCGTTGTGTTGCTGACGTATTTGAAGACCAAGGAAGAACTTCATCTCACCCATTATGGACATCTGATATTGCTCTTGCATCATATATCCAAACTCTTCACTATATTTCTGATTGGTGCAGCCGAAGATAATGCCATCCACATATATTTGGCACACAAACAGTTCACCATCATATGCCTTCGTGAAGAGAGTGGGGTCGAGGGAACCAGGTTTGAAGCCTTTGCTCTTCAGGAAGTCTTTGAGTGTGTCATACCAAGCCCGAGGGGCTTGTTTGAGGCCATACAGTGCCTTGTTGAGCTTGTACACCATGTCAGGATGTTTTGGATCTTCAAAGCCAGGCGGTTGTGCAACATACACTTCTTCTTCAATCTTGCCATTGAGAAAAGCGCTCTTCACATCCATTTGATATAGAAGAATGTCATGATGATTTGCATAGGCCACCAGTATGCGTATGGCTTCAAGTCTAGCCACGAGAGCAAATGTTTCATCGAAGTCAATCCCTTCAACTTGAGTGTACCCTTGAGCAATGAGACGAGCTTTGTTCCTGACAACTTGACCATGCTCATCTTGCTTGTTGCAATATATCCATTTGGTGCCTATTATATTGTGTTTGCGAGGATCAGGACGCTTAACCAATTCCCATACATTATTCAGCTCAAACTGTTGAAGCTCTTCTTGCATAGCTTGAATCCATTCAGGTTCCATGAAGGCTTCTTCAACTTTCTTGGGTTCAGATATTGAGACGAATGCGAAGTGCCCATAGAAATTTGCTAGCTGTGTTGCCCTTGAACGAGTGAGTGGACCTGGTGCATTGATGCTATCAATTATTTTCCAAATTTGTACTTCATTTGCAACACGAGGATGTACAGGATGAAGATTCTGCTCTTGCTGATCATTGTCATCGTTAGAAGGATTGTCTTCAGGCTGAGCATTGTCTTCAGGTTGATCATTGTCTTCAGGTTGATTAGGTGCGGAGATGATAAGTTCCTCTTCGGGCTGAGCTTCAGAAGGTATGATTTCTCCAGTTCCCATAAGTTTGATTGATTCACTGGATGGAACTTCATCTAGCACATTTGGCAGGTGCTCTCTTTGTGAGCCGTTAGTCTCATCGAACTGCACATCCACTATTTCAACCACTTTATAGTGAAAAAGGTTGAAGACTCTGTAGGACTGCGAATCCTTTCCATATCCAAGCATAAAACCTTCATGTGCTTTTGGTGCAAATTTTGAAGTGTGATGTGGATCCTTGATCCAGCACCTGGCACCAAATACTCTGAAGTAACTGACATTTGGCTTCTTGCCAGTAAGGAGCTCATAGGATGTCTTGTTGAGAAGCTTGTGAAGATAAACACGGTTGATGATATGGCATGCAGTATCAATGGCTTCAGGCCAGAACTTTCTTGGAGCCTTGTACTCATCAAGCATCGTCCAGGCCATCTCAATAAGTGTTCTGTTCTTGCGTTCCACGACGCCATTCTGCTGCGGTGTGTACGGAGCTGAGAATTCATGTGTAATGCCCAAAGTATCAAGATAAGTGTCTAGACCAGTGTTCTTGAATTCAGTGCCATTGTCACTTCTGATGTGCTTGATCTTGACGCCATAGTTGTTCATGGCTCGATTGGCGAAGCGTCTGAAGACATCCTGCACTTCAGTCTTGTAGAGGATTATATGCACCCAAGTATATCTTGAATAATCATCAACAATGACAAAGCCATAGAGACAAGCAGTAATAGTAAGAGTTGAGTAATGAGTGGGACCAAAAAGGTCCATGTGGAGCAGTTCGAAGGGTTGAGTCATTGTCATGATTGTCTTCGAGGGATGCTTGGCCCTTGTCATCTTTCCTGCTTCACAGGCACCGCATAAGTGATCCTTCTTGAACTTGACACCCTCGATGCCTATGACATGCTTCTTCCTTGCAAGGGTGTGGAGGTTCCTCATGCCAGCATGCCCTTGCCTCCGATGCCAGAGCCAGCATTCAGAAGCTTTTGCTAGAAGACATATGGCCAGTTGTGGTCCTGCTGAGAAATCTACCATGTACAAATCATCTTTCCGATACCCTTCAAACACTAGAGACTTGTCAGATTCCATTAGAACAAGGCAACGATATTTTCCAAACATCACAATCATGTTTAAATCGCAAAGCATTGAGACATACATTAAGTTGAAACCAAGGGATTCAACAAGCATGACTTTATCCATGTGTTGATTTTTGAGATTGCAACTCTACCTAGACCCAATACCTTGCTTTTACCAGTGTCAGCAAATGTGATGTGACTTTTGTCAGATGGACGTAAGGTTGAGTCCATGAGAAGGCTTCGCTTGCCAGTCATGTGATTAGTACACCCACTATCAATAATCCATTCTGAAGCAGCTGGTGTCGTACCCTACAGTGTAGTTAGGGGGGTAGGCTTCACAAAGAGAATTGTGAAGCATAAACATTTGACGAGCAAGTGGATTATGAAAGATTAGATCGAGGTTAGGACTGATAGGGCAAGTGGCAAGCGACTCGGGAACAAAATACATAATAAGACCATTTAGGCATTTGATCTTGCGCCCTACAAGATGTTTAAGGTCCCCAGCAATGGCTTCAGACGATTTTGGTTTTCGGTTGGAGACCTTTCCCTGCAAAAGAGAGTTAAGCTTTCTTAGCCACCCACATCTTCAAGGGTGGCTTCGAAGCAATGAGTCTAAGTGCAACATCTGAGAACTTTGGCTTTGGAGCCCTAGCAAAAAGTCTTGCAGGTGGACAATAGTACTCATAAGGATAAGCAGAATAGTTTTTGGTCTTATGAACATGGCGGTTTGATGAAACACGCTCATATTCATAGGCCTGAGTAAGGTTTCCCTGTAAAACATTTGCGTTGGTGCGACTCAGGTGAGTCCTCTATCTGTATGAAGCATTTGGACCATTTGAAGCATGTGGTCTGGGGTTTGTCTTCTTCACTTGTGGTTTCATGACGACATTCACAGGAAGATTCTCCAAACACCTTTTAGGCACCCAGACTTTCTTCATAGGCGGCCCATTCCTGCAGTTACTACCAATATACCTGGCAAACACTTCACCATTCTGATTCTTAAATAGTTTATAGTTTTCATCAAAGGATTCATCAATAACAATGGGATTAGCACAAGTGAAGCCAGATAGGGTGGATGGATCCGTTGAAGGTTCCTTTGCAGCAACCCATGTGGTTTTGGGGTACTGCTCAGGTTTCCAGTAAGAGCCATCAGCATTCATTTTCCTTTCGAACCCAACACCCTCTTTCCTAGGGTTTCGGCTCGGGATCTGCCTTTTGAGGACATCACATAGTGTCGGATGCCCTTTGAGACTTTTGTACATCCCTATTTCAAGCAATGTCTTCAACCTAGCATTCTCATCAGCAATAGCAGTGGTGTCCTCGGCAGAGGGGTTAGTTACCACATCAACAGTTGAAGATATTGCAATAGTAGCAGCAGTAGAACACCCAGCTACAGAAGTAGCGTTATCATGCTCAAGGCATTTAAGACATGGTGGTTCAAATCCTTCCTGAGCGGGACTGATCTGTTCAGCACGAAGTGACTCGTTTTCCTTTTGAAGATCTTCATGAGCCGCTCTCAATTTCTCAAGATCTTGCTTCCTTAGAAGATAATCATAGGAAAGCTTTTCATGAGTTGTTGAGAGCGTTTCATGACGACTTCCAAGTTCCTCATACTTAACATGAAGATTTTTTATGTCTTCAATTAAGGACTGAGATCGAGTCATTTCAGCGTCTAACAGATCATCGCTTTTGTCTAACAGTTTTTGAATATGTTCCATAGCTTTCTGTTGTTCAGTTGCAATTTTAGCAAGTGTTTTGTAGCTGGGTTTGGAACCACAATCAGAGTCATCTTCACTAGATGTTTGATAGTGAGTAGTGCGTGTGTTTACCTTGGCACCGCGTGCCATGAAGCAGTAGGTAGGAGCGGAGTAGTCCTTGTCATTTGCATTGGTGTCAGTGATGAATTCATTGTCTTCAGTGTTGAAGATGGACTTGGCAATGTATGTTGTAGCCAGACTCGCAATGCCAGAATCGGACTCCTCCTCAGACTCCACCTCCGCCTCCTAAGAAGCAGGCTCCTCCTCTGAATCCATTTCCTTGCCAACAAACGCACGTGCTTTCTGGATGGTGATGGGTTGGATGAGATTTATCATGTAATCGAGTTAGTTTTGTTAGGTTTTCATCCCTAGTATCCATTATGTTCTGAGATTGATGTTGCTATGACTTTGCTATGCTTAATGCTTGTCACTAGGGCCCGAGTGCCATGATTTCAGATCTGAACCTATTATGTTTCCATGAATATATGTGAGTTCTTGATCCTATTTTGCAACTCAATAGTCACCTGTTATGTGTTATGATCCGGTAACCCCGAAGTGACAATAATCGGGACCACTCCCGGTGATGACTATAGTTTGAGGAGTTCATGTATTCACTGAGTGTTAATGCTTTGTTCTGGTACTCTATTAAAAGGAGGCCTTAATATCCCTTAGTTTCCAATAGGACCCCGCTGCCACGGGAGGGTAGGACAAAAGATGTCATGCAAGTTCTTTTCCATAAGCACATATGACTATATTCGGAATACATGCCTACATTACATTGATGAACTGGAGCTAGTTTTGTGTCATCCTATGTTATAATCGTTACATGAGGAATCGCATCTGACATAATTATCCATCACTGATCCATTGCCTACGAGCTTTTCACATATTGATCTTTGCTTAGTTACTTTACCGTTGCCACTGTTACAATCACTACAAAACCAATACTATTACTTTTTCCACTGCTACCGTTACTTCCTTATTACTTTGCTACTAAATACTTTGCTGCAAATATTAAGTCTTTCAGGTGCGGTTGAATTGACAACTCAACTGTTAATACTTGAGAATATTCTTTGGCTCCCCTTGTGTTGAATCAATAAATTTGGGTTGAATAATCTACCCTCGAAAACTGTTGCGATCCCATATACTTGTGGGTTATCACTGCCTCGCCAGTAAAGCAAGATTAAAGATCTCGAGATCGCGGAATCCCAGGCCTCCCATGTATTTAGGTCTTGTCATGATCTCCCATGATACCCAAGCTGGTTTCCGTTTGCCTTGCTTACTGCCCCACCAGAACTGCCTTATGGTGGCTATAATGTTCTCACAAATCCCCCTAGGTAGCCTGAAGCAGGCCATAGAGTAAACCAGGATTGCCTGAGCAACAAATTTGATTAAGACTTCCTTCCCAGCTGCAGAAAGGAGCTTCTCCATCCAACCCTTGACCTTCTCCCACACACAGCCTCAGAGATATTTAAATGTGCCATTTTTTGAGTGACCCACATCTATTGGCATACCCAAATATTTGTCACTTAATGATTCTTTGTGGACTTGGACAACAAGTTCCACAATATCACGAGTATCCTGCGGACATCCTCTACTAAAGAAGATAGTGGACTTATCAATGTTTACTCGTTGACCCGAGGCTCCACAATAAGCATTCAACAGGTTTGACACCACTTCCGCACCCTCAACACTTGCTTTAAAAAACAGTAGGCTGTCATATGCAAATAAGAGGTGGTTTACGATCGGGGCTGTTGGCGCCACCTTGATTCCTCCAAGCACTGATGACTGAGAACTGGATTTTAAAAGGCATGAAAGGCCCTCCGCTGCAATAAAAAACAAGTAAGGGGAGATAGGGTCTCCCTGTCGAATGCCTCTCGTAGGCTTGAACTGTTCTAATTTCTCTCTGTTGAAAAGAACTGAGAAAGAAACAAAAGATACCATATTCATCACTGTGTCAATCCATGGCTGTGCAAATCCCAGCTTGGCCATAATAGGCCTCAGATATTGCCATTCCAAACGATCATATGCTTTCATCATATCCAGGTTGAGAGCGCATGTGCTATTAGTCTTTGCTCTAGATCTTTCATAAAATGTAGACACTCATATGCACATATGATATTTTCCATAATTAGCCTGCCCGGGACGAAAGTTGTCTGTTCCTCAGAGATGATGTCAGGGAGTATTTGCTTTAGTCTGTTCGCCACCACCTTTGAAGCAATCTTGTATAGGACATTACACAAGCTTATTGGACAAAACAAAGATAGCAGAGTTGGGTTCATTACCTTTGGTATTAACACCAAAACAATATCATTAATACTCTCCGCACTTTCCTCCCCTCTGACAATTCTAAGGACCGCTCTCATGATCTCCTCTCCGCATATAGGCCAGTGTCTCTGATAAAAATGAGCTGGGAACCCATCCAGTCCTGGTGCCTTCGTTGGAAACATTTGGAAAAGAGCCACCTTTACCTCTTCATTCGTGTACGGAGCACACAAAGTCTCATTCATGCATGTCGTCACCTTAACAGGGGCATGCGCCATAACCTCCTCTAGCCCAGCGACTCCTGATGTGCACAACATTTGGTAAAAGTCCTTAACCATCTCTCTTAGCTCTCCTGGATAATTGATGAGCACTCCCAATGAATCTGCCAAAGCCTTGACCATATTCTTTTTGCGTCGGATGCTGGCTCTGAGATGAAAAAACCGTGTGTTCTTATCTCCCACAGCAAGCCACCCGATCCGGGACCTTTGTCGCCACATCAACTCCTCCTGATGGTACAGCTCCACCAGTTTGTCATTAATTTTTGTTTCCACATGTGAAGGTCCAGTCCTCGCTGGGTCGCCCCGCAAGTGGTACAACTCTAGCTTTAGCGCTCGTATTTCCTTCCGCATGCTGCCAAAAGTATCCTTGTTCCATCTTGACAGATCTATAGCTAGTTCAGCTAGTTTGCGCCTAATCTCCGCGACAGTGTGTCCCGGATGATTGGAGCTCCACTTCTCCATGATGATTTCCTGCCAATGCTCATGAGTTTCCCACATGGTCTCATATCAAAAATCTTTCCGTCTCGGAGGCGTATTACTCTCGTTTATCTCCAAGACAATAGGGCAGTGGTCCAATGTTGCAGCTGTTAGATGGGACAAGCTTTACTAGTGGAAACTGAGCACTCCACTCCGCCGACCCAAGGGCCCTATCCAATCTGACACGAGTAAAAGTGCCGCCAGCCACCTTCTTCTCGAAAGTCCAGAAGTGACCTCTATACCCCAAATCCATCAACATGCACACGTCGATGGTGTCTTGAAAACCCGAATCTGGCATTGCTACGTTGACCCACCCCTTCATGTTCATCTGGACGTAGGACTTCATTAAAATCACTGATGCAAAGCCATGGCAGGCGCTTAGGCTACTAATATTTTTCAGCATTGTCCACATTTGGTGTCTCATATGAGTTTGTGCTTCCCCATACACACAAGTCAGATGCCACGGATCTTTTCCGGGGTCTTGGATCGAGCAATCAATATGGTAAACAGAGTAACCCAAAATCTCCACTTTTATTGAATTGTTCCAGAAAATACCAATGCCTCCACTCCTCCCTTGGCTATCTATAGCGAAACTATTATCATAACCGAAAGTTCCAGCAAGTCCTTCTACCCTACACTACAAAAAAATACACTTCCGTGATGATACGTGTTTGTCACAGTAGGTCGCGTTTTCTGTCATGCATGTACATCCATGACAAATTTATGACAGAATCAAGATAGTCATACATGTGCTGTCGTAGAAGTGTTCCATGACATTGCCAAAATTATCATCACGGAAGTGTCCACTTCCATGACGATAAATCACGCGTCACAGAAGTGCTTTTGTCAAGGGTGACCGACACGTGGCATCAACCGTAACGGAATGCCGTTAAGCTATCGGGTCGGATTTTGGATCCGATAACCCGTTAACAGCCACGACCAATGCCGATTTTCCACGTGTAAAATTCTCATTGGCTGACGGATCCATGCGTCAGCTCCGTGTTGGCACAGGTGTCACTCATCCAACGGTCGAGATGGGCCTATGATATGTTGACACATGGACCGGCCCAAAAGTGGCCCACAAAGATTAAATGGGCCGGCCCAACCGAAGGCCCATAAGATTTAGCGGACCATAATGGGCCGGCCTAGCTAAAGGCCCACAAAATTTAGCGGACCATAATGGGCCGGCCCAGCTAAAGGCCCACGCGATTTTGCCGACCATAATGGGCCGGCCCAGCTAAAGGCCCACAAGATTTTGTGGACCATAATGGGCCGACCCAGCTAAAGGCCCACTAGATTATGCCGACCATAATGGGCCGGCCCAGATAAAGGCCCAACATTCTCTGTCAAATCGGCCTGTCAATGGCCTGTCCTAAACTTGTCATCAACGTGGCCCATGGTCACTTCTGGCCCGTTAACAGTCCGCTAAGTAATTGGGCCGAATTACGGCCCGGTGTATTTCCGGCCAGTTAAAGGTCCGGCTTCATTTGGGCCCATCTACAGGCCATCACAACTTTCGGCCCATAAACGACCGTGAAGGATTTGGGTCACATTCGGCCATGTCTGACATTCGGCCTGTTAGAGGCCCACTATAGCTTTGGGCCACTTTCGGCCTGTTGTCATTTTCGGCATGTTAACGCCGGACGTAAACCATGGGCCATATGTGGCCCAACGTCATATCGGGCCCATTAATGGCCCATATAAAAATGACGATAATCTAGCCCGACCAAAGTTCCGGCCTGTTAAAGGCCCGTGTATTAGGCCCGCGCATTTATGGCCTGTCCGAATTTCGGCCTGTTAAAGTCCAGTAGGTTATTTGGCACAATCAGGGCCCAATCTCACTTTCGGTCTATTAAAGGCCCATGTATTTTATGGGCTCGAGATATTTACACCTGTAAATAGCCTATTTTTACTGAGGGCCCAAATTATCTTTAGGCCTATTAAAGGCCCACTATGGGCACAGGCCTACCAAAAAAATATGAAAGCTTATGCTGATTTAGGCCCAGATATTTTTAGTGGGCTACATGCCAATTTCGGCCCGTAATCATTTTTAGCCCAATTGGAATGGGCCCGACGAATGTTGGCATGTTGGGCTCCTACGAAGGTTTCGGCCGAATACATTACTAAGATAAACCTACACTATACAAAAATAGCGTCGTAATTACTGCAGCCTGAGGCAGCATCATAAATGTTGTATCACAACAAAATAAATTCCAACCATACAATAAAAGGCCTATTGGCATAAAGTTTATAGTCCTTCCAGATAAAAGCACCATCAGATGTATAGAAGCATAGATCATTTGACCTACGTGCTAATGTTTCAGGCTGTAGAATCTGATGGAGCAGCACGATCTCCACCTTTTTTCCGCCATTGCTCTTGAACAACGAAGCCAATGTCTGATAGTCTGGTTTCAAAACCATTCATATCTTGACGACATTTCTCAACCACTATTCTTGTTTCCGAAACAACGTCCATTAGGGATTGGACTTGTGTCTGGAGCACAGATATATCACTCTATCTAGCAGGAAGATTTTGTTCAGTAGGCGATTTGGACGAGGTTACCTTGACAACCAACCCAGAATTACGCAGGAAGGTGCTTTTTGCACTGTTAGTGGAGAGATACTGACGCACTGCAGCAAGAGGTGACATTGTGCCTGTAGTAGCCTCGTCACCTTTAGGTGGTTGTGGTTGTTCAATCATTTGTTCCATAGCTTCCTGAAAGTTTGAACTTGTAGATTAGTGTACCAGATAAGTTACTTATAATGGATCCAAAGGAGACTGTTGGGTACACCTTCTATCACAGATCCTAAGGCAAGTCATTCGTTGCTTATAATGGATCCTTTCTAGAGAAGGAGTTTCTCTCGAAAGAAGTGAGTGGGAGGAAAGTAGAACTTGACGAGGTAACTGTACCTGCTCCCTTATTGGAAAGTAGTACATCACAGAAAAATGTTTCTGTGACACCTACACAAGTTAGTGAGGAAGCTAATGATGATGATCATGAAACTTCAGAACAAGACACTACTGAACCTCATAGATCAAGCAGAGTAAGATCCGCGCCAGAGTGGTACGGTAATCCTGTTCTGGAAGTCATGCTACTAGATCATGATGATCCTATGAACTATGAAGAAGTGATGGTGAGCCCAGATTCCGCAAAGTGGCTTGAAGCCATGAAATCTGAGATATGATCCATGTATGAGAACAAAGTATGGACTTTGGTTGACTTGCCCGATGATCGGCAAGCCATAGAAAATAAATGGATCTTCAAGAGGAAGACGAACGCTGATAGTAGTGTTACTGTCTACAAAGCTCAAATTGTCGCAAAAGGTTTTCGACAAGTTCAAGGTGTTGACTACGATGAGATTTTCTCATTCGTATCTATGCTTAAGTCTGTCCGAATCATGTTAGCAATTGCCGCATTTTATGAAATCTGGCAAATGGATAAACAAAACTGCATTCCTTAATGGATTTGCTAAAGAAGAGTTGTATGCGATGCAACTAGAAGGTTTTGTCAATCCGAAAGGTGCTAACAAAATGTGCAAGCTCCAGCGATCCATCCGTGGACTAGTGCAAGCATCTCGGAGTTGGAATATACGCTTGGATAAGTTGATCAAAGCATATAGTTTTATACAGACTTGCGGTGAAGCCTGTATTTACAAGAAAGTGAGTGGGAGCACTACAGCATTTCTGATAAGTATATGTGAATGACATATTGTTGATCGGAAATAATGTAGAATTATTCTGTAAAGCATAAAGGAGTGTTTGAAAGGAGTTTTTCAAAGAAAGACTTCGGTGAAGCTGCTTACATATTGAGCATCAAGATCTATAGAGATAGATCAAGACGCTTGATAAGTTTATTCAACAAATACATACCTTGACAAGATTTTGAAGTAGTTCAAAATGGAACAGTCAAAGAAAGAGTTTCTTGCCTATGTTACAAGGTATGAAATTGAGTAAGACTCAAAGCCCGACCACGACAGAAGATAGAAAGAGAATGAAAGTCATTCCCTATGCCTTGGCCATAGGTTCTATAAAGTATGTCATGCTGTATACCAGATCTATTGTATACCCTGCACTGATTTGGCAAGGGAGTACAATAGTGATCTAGGAGTAGATCACTGGACAGCGGTCAGAATTATCCTTAGTGAAATAAGGATATGTTTCTCGATTATGGACGTGACAAAAAGGTTCGTCGTAAAGGGTTACGTCGATGCAAGTTTTTGACACTGATCCAGATGATTCTAAATCTCAATCTGGATACATATTGAAAGTGGGAGCAATTAGCTAGAGTAGCTCCATGTAGAGCATTGTAGACATAGAACTTGCAAAATACTTACGGATCTGAATGTGACAGACCTGTTGACTAAAATTATCTCACAAGCAAAACATGATCACACCTTAGTACTCTTTGGGTGTTAATCACATAGAGATGTGAACTAGATTACTGACTCTAGTAAATCCTTTGAGTGTTGGTCACATGACGATGTGAACTATGGGTGTTAATCACATGGTGATGTGAACTATTGCTGCTAAATCACATGGCAATGTGAACTAGATTATTGACTCTAGTGCAAGTGGGAGACTGAAGGAAATATGCCCTAGAGTCAATAATAAAGTTATTATTTATTTCCTTATATCATGATAAATGTTTATTATTCATGCTAGAATTGTATTAATCGGAAACATAATACATGTGTGTGAATACATAGACCAACAGAGTGTCACTAGTATGCCTCTACTTGACTAGCTCGTTAATCAAAGATGGTTATGTTTCCTAGCCATGAACAAAGAGTTGTTATTTGATTAACGAGGTCACATCATTAGTTGAATGATCTGATTGACATGACCCATTCCATTAGCTTAGCACCCGATCGTTTAGTATGTTGCTATTGCTTTTCTTCATGACTTATACATGTTCCTATGACTATGAGGTTATGCAACTCCCGTTTGCCGGAGGAACACTTTGGGTACTACCAAACGTCACAACGTAACTGGGTGATTATAAAGGAGTACTACAGGTGGCTCCAAAGGTAGATGTTGGGTTGGCGTATTTCGAGATTAGGATTTGTCACTCCGATTGTCGGAGAGGTATCTCTGGGCCCTCTCGGTAATGCACATCATTTAAGCCTTGCAAGCATTGCAACTAATGAGTTAGTTGCGGGATGATATATTACGGAACGAGTAAAGAGACTTGCCGGTAACGAGATTGAACTAGGTATTGGATACCGACGATCGAGTCTCGGGCAAGTAACATACCGATGACAAAGGGAACAACGTATGTTGTTATGCGGTCTGACCGATAAAGATCTTCGTAGAATATGTAGGAGCCAATATGGGCATCCAGGTCCCGCTATTGGTTATTGACCGGAGATGTGTCTCGGTCATGTCTACATTGTTCTCGAACCGTAGGGTCCGCACGGTTAACGTTACAATGACAGTTATTATGAGTTTATGCATTTTGATGTACCGAAGGTTGTTCGGAGTCCCAGATGTGGTCACGGACATGACGAGGAGTCTCGAAATGGTCGAGACGTAAAGATTGATATATTGGAAGCCTATGTTTGGACATCGGAAGTGTTCCGGGTGAAATCGGGATTTTACTGGATTACCGGGAGGGTTACCGGAACCCCCCGGGAGCCAAATGGGCAAACATGGGCCTTAGTGGAAAGGTGAGAGGCCTGCTCACATAGGGCTGCGCCTCCCCCCCCTCTCCCTAGTCCTATTAGGACTAGGAGAGGGGCCGGCCACCTCTCTCTCCCTCTCCCCCTTTAGGAATCCTATTAGGAATAGGATTGGGGGGGAGTCCTACTCCCGGTAGGAGTAGGACTCCTCCTGCGCCTCCCTCCTTTGGCCGGCCAGCCATCCCCCCTTCATCCTTTATATACGGGGGCAGGGGACACCCCAAGACACACAAGTTGATCCTTGAGATCGTTCCTTAGCCGTGTGCGGTGCCCCCTGCCACCAAATTCCACCTCGATCATACCGTTACAGTGCTTAGGCGAAGCCCTGCGTCGGTAGTACATCAAGATCGTCACCACACCGTCATGCTGACGGAACTCTTCCTCGACGCTTTGCTGGATCGGAGCCCGAGGAACGTCATCGAGCTAAACGTGTGCTAAGAACTCGGAGGTACCGGAGTAACGGTGCTTGGATCGGTCGGACCGGGAAGAAGACGTACGACTACTTCCTCTACGTTGTGTCAACGCTTCCGTTGCGATCTACAAGGGTACGTAGATCAGACTCTCCCCCTCGTTGCTATGCATCACCATGATCTTGCGTGTGCGTAGGAAATTTTTTGAAATTACTACGTTCCCCAACAGTGGCATCCGAGCCTAGGTTTTTATGGTTTGATGTTATTTGCACGAGTAGAACACAAGTGAGTTGTGGGCGATACAAGTCATACTGCCTACCAGCATGTCATACTTTGGTTTGGCGGTATTGTTGGACGAGACGATCCGGACCAACCTTACGCGTACTCTTACGCGAGACCGGTTCCCTCGACGTGCTTTGCACATAGATGGCTTGTGGAAGACTGTCTCTCCAACTTTAGTTGAACCAAGTGTGGCTACGCCCGGTCCTTGAGAAGGTTAAAACAGATTCTATTTGACGAACTATCGTTGTGGTTTTGATGCGTAGGTGAGATAAGTTCTTACTTAAGCCCGTAGCAGCCACGTAAAACTTGCAACAACAAAGTAGAGGACGTCTAACTTGTTTTTGCAGGGCATGTTGTGATGTGATATGGTCAAGGCATGATGTTGATTTTATTGTATGAGATGATCATGTTTTGTAACCGAGTTATCGGCAACTGGCAGGAGCCATATGGTTGTCGCTTTATTGTATGCAATGCAATCGCGATGTAATGCTTTACTTTATTACTAAGCGGTAGTGATAGTCGTGGAAGCATAAGATTGGCGAGACGACAACGATGCTACGATGGAGATCAAGGTGTCGCGCTGGTGACAATGGTGATCATGACGGTGCTTCGGAGATGGAGATCACAAAGCACAAGATGATGATGGCCATATCATATCACTTATATTGATTGCATGTGATGTTTATCTTTTTATGCATCTTATCTTGCTTTGATTGACGGTAGCATTATAAGATGATCTCTCACTAAATTATCAAGAAGTGTTCTCCCTGAGTATGCACCGTTGCAAAAGTTCTTCGTGCTGAGACACCACGTGATGATCGGGTGTGATAGGCTCTACGTTCAAATACAACGGGTGCAAAACAGTTGCACACGCGGAATACTCAGGTTATACTTGACGAGCCAAGCATATACAGATATGGCCTCGGAACACGGAGACCGAAAGGTCGAGCGTGAATCATATAGTAGATATGATCAACATAATGATGTTCACCATTGAAAGCTACTCCATCTCACGTGATGATCGGTTATGGTTTAGTTGATTTGGATCATGTGATCACTTAGAGGATTAGAGGGATATCTATCTAAGTGGGAGTTCTTAAGTAATATGATTAAATTGAACTTAAATTTATCATGAACTTAGTCCTGGTAGTATTTTGCAAATCATGTTGTAGATCAATAGCTCGCGTTGTTGCTTCCCTGTGTTTATTTTGATATGTTCCTAGAGAAAATTGTGTTGAAAGATGTTAGTAGCAATGATGTGGATTGGATCCGTGATCTGAGGTTTATCCTCATTGCTGCACAGAAGAATTATGTCCTTGATGCACCGCTAGGTGACAGACCTATTGCAGGAGCAGATGCAGACGTTATGAACGTTTGGCTAGCTCAATATGATGACTACTTGATAGTTTAGTGCACCATACTTAACAGCTTAGAATCGGGACTTCAAAGATGTTTTGAACGTCATGGACCATATGAGATGTTCCAGGAGTTGAAGTTAATATTTCAAGCAAATACCCGAGTTGAGAGATATGAAGTCTCCAACAAGTTCTATAGCTAAAAGATGGAGGAGAATCGCTCAACTAGTGAGCATGTGCTCAGATTGTCTGGGTACTACAATCGCTTGAATCAAGTGGGAGTTAATCTTCCAGATAAGATAGTGATTGACAGAATTCTCTAGTCACCATGAACAAGTTAATAGAACTTCGTGATGAACTATAGTATGCAAGGGATAACGGAAACAACTCCCAAGCTCTTCGTGATGCTGAAATCAACGAAGGTAGAAATCAAGAAAAACATCAAGTGTTGATGGTTGACAAGACCACTAGTTTCGAGAAAAGGGCAAAGGGAAGAAGGGGAACTTCAAGAAGAACGGCAAGCAAGTTGCTGCTCAAGTGAAGAAGCCCAAGTCTGGACCTAAGCCTGAGACTAAGTGCTTCTACTGCAAAGGGACTGGTCACTGGAAGCGGAACTACCCCAAGTGATTGGCGGATAAGACGGATGGCAAAGTGAACATAAGTATATTTGATATACATGTTATTGATGTGTACTTTACTAGTGTTTATAGCAATCCTCAGTATTTGATACTAGTTCAGTTGCTAAGATTAGTAACTCAAAACGGGAGTTGCAGAATAAACATAGACTAGTTAAGGGTGAAGCGACGATGTGTGTTGGAAGTAGTTCCAAGATTGATATGATCATCATCGCACACTCCCTATAATTTCGGGATTAGTGTTGAACCTAAATAAGTGTTATTTGGTGTTTGCGTTGAGCATGAATATGATTTGATCATGTTTATTGTAATACAGTTATTCATTTAAGTAAGAGAATAAATTGTTGTTCTGTTTACATGAATAAAACCTTATATGGTTACACACCCAATGAAAATAGTTCATTGGATCTCGATCGTAGTGATACACATAATCATAATATTGAAATCAAAAGATGCAAAGTTAATAATGATAGTGCAACTTATTTGTAGCACTGTCGTTTAGGTCATATTGGTGTAAAGCGTATGAAGAAACTCCATGCTGATGGGCTTTTGGAATCACTTGATTATGAATCAGTTGATGCTTGCGAACCATGCCTCATGGGCAAGATGACTAAGACTCTGTTCTTCGGAACAATGGAGCGAGCAAAAGATTTGTTGGAAATCATACATACTGATGTATGCGGTCTGATGAATATTGAGGCTCGCGACAGGTATCATTATTTTCTGATCTTCACAGATGATTTGAGCAGATATGAGTATATCTACTTGATGAAACATAAGTCTGAAACATTTGAAAAGTTCAAAGAATTTCAGAGTGAAGTGAAAAATCATCGTGACAAGAAAATAAAGTTTCTACGATCTGATCGCGGAGACAAATATTTGAGTTATGAGTTTGGTCTTCAATTAAAACAATGTGGAATAGTTTCACAAACTCATGCCACATGGAACACCACAGCATAATGGTGTGTCCGAACGTCATAACCGTACTTTATTAGATATGGTGCAATCTATGATGTCTCTTACCGATCTACCACTATCATTTTGGGGTTATGCATTAGAGACAGCTGCATTCACATTAAAAAAAATGGGGCACCATCTAAGTCCGTTGAGACGACACAATCTGAACTGTGGTTTAGCAAGAAACCAAAGTAGTCGTTTCTTAAAGTTTGGGGTTGTGATGCTTATGTGAAAAAGTTTCATCCTGATAAGCTCAAACCCAAATCGGAGAAATATGTCTTCATAGGATACCCAAAGGAGACTGTTGGGTACACCTTCTATCACAGATCCTAAGGCAAGTCATTCGTTGCTTATAATGGATCCTTTCTAGAGAAGGAGTTTCTCTCGAAAGAAGTGAGTGGGAGGAAAGTAGAACTTGACGAGGTAACTGTACCTGCTCCCTTATTGGAAAGTAGTACATCACAAAAAAATGTTTCTGTGACACCTACACCAGTTAGTGAGGAAGCTAATGATGATGATCATGAAACTTCAGAACAAGACACTACTGAACCTCGTAGATCAACCAGAGTAAGATCCGCGCCAGAGTGGTACGGTAATCCTGTTCTGGAAGTCATGCTACTAGATCATGATGATCCTACGAACTATGAAGAAGCGATGGTGAGCCCAGATTCCGCAAAGTGGCTTGAAGCCATGAAATATGAGATATGATCCATGTATGAGAACAAAGTATGGACTTTGGTTGACTTGCCCGATGATCGGCAAGCCATAGAAAATAAATGGATCTTCAAGAGGAAGACGGACGCTGATAGTAGTGTTACTATCTACAAAGCTCAAATTGTCGCAAAAGGTTTTCGACAAGTTCAAGGTGTTGACTATGATGAGATTTTCTCACTCGTATCTATGCTTAAGTCTATCCGAATCATGTTAGCAATTGCCGCATTTTATGAAATCTGGCAAATGGATAAACAAAACTGCATTCCTTAATGGATTTGCTAAAGAAGAGTTGTATGCGATGCAACTAGAAGGTTTTGTCAATCCGAAAGGTGCTAACAAAATGTGCAAGCTCCAGCGATCCATCTGTGGACTAGTGCAAGCATCTCGGAGTTGGAATATACGCTTTGATAAGTTGATCAAAGCATATAGTTTTATACAGACTTGCGGTGAAGCCTGTATTTACAAGAAAGTGAGTGGGAGCACTACAGCATTTCTGATAAGTATATGTGAATGACATATTATTGATCGGAAATAATGTAGAATTATTCTGTAAAGCATAAAGGAGTGTTTGAAAGGAGTTTTTCAAAGAAAGACTTCGGTGAAGCTGCTTACATATTGAGCATCAAGATCTATAGAGATAGATCAAGACGCTTGATAAGTTTATTCAACAAATACATACCTTGACAAGATTTTGAAGTAGTTCAAAATGGAACAGTCAAAGAAAGAGTTTCTTGCCTATGTTACAAGGTATGAAATTGAGTAAGACTCAAAGCCCGACCACGACAGAAGATAGAAAGAGAATGAAAGTCATTCCCTATGCCTTGGCCATAGGTTCTATAAAGTATGTCATGCTGTATACCAGATCTATTGTATACCCTGCACTGATTTGGCAAGGGAGTATAATAGTGATCTAGGAGTAGATCACTGGACAGCGGTCAGAATTATCCTTAGTGAAATAAGGATATGTTTCTCGATTATGGACGTGACAAAAAGGTTCGTTGTAAAGGGTTACGTCGATGCAAGTTTTTGACACTGATCCAGATGATTCTAAATCTCAATCTGGATACATATTGAAAGTGGGAGCAATTAGCTGGAGTAGCTCCATGTAGAGCATTGTAGACATAGAACTTGCAAAATACTTACGGATTTGAATGTGACAGACCCGTTGACTAAAATTATCTCACAAGCAAAACATGATCACACCTTAGTACTCTTTGGGTGTTAATCACATAGAGATCTGAACTAGATTACTGACTCTAGTAAACCCTTTGAGTGTTGGTCACAGGACGATGTGAACTATGGGTGTTAATCACATGGTGATGTGAACTATTGCTGCTAAATCACATGGCGATGTGAACTAGATTATTGACTCTAGTGCAAGTGGGAGACTGAAGGAAATATGCCCTAGAGGCAATAATAAAGTTATTATTTATTTCCTTATATCATGATAAATGTTTATTATTCATGCTAGAATTGTATTAACCGGAAACATAATACATGTGTGTGAATACATAGACCAACAGAGTGTCACTAGTATGCCTCTACTTGACTAGCTCGTTAATCAAAGATGGTTATGTTTCCTAGCCATGAACAAAGAGTTGTTATTTGATTAACCAGGTCACATCATTAGTTGAATGATCTGATTAACATGACCCATTCCATTAGCTTAGCACCCGATCGTTTAGTATGTTGCTATTGCTTTTCTTCATGACTTATACATGTTCCTATGACTATGAGATTATGCAACTCCCGTTTGCCGGAGGAACACTTTGGGTACTACCAAAAGTCACAACATAACTGGGTGATTATAAAGGAGTACTACAGGTGGCTCCAAAGGTAGATGTTGGGTTGGCGTATTTCGAGATTAGGATTTGTCACTCCGATTGTCGGAGAGGTATCTCTGGGCCCTCTCGGTAATGCACATCATTTAAGCCTTGCAAGCATTGCAACTAATGAGTTAGTTGCGGGATGATGTATTACGGAACGAGTAAAGAGACTTGCCGGTAACGAGATTGAACTAGGTATTGGATACCGACGATCGAGTCTCGGGCAAGTAACATACCGATGACAAAGGGAACAACGTATGTTGTTATGCGGTCTGACCGATAAAGATCTTCGTAGAATATGTAGGAGCCAATATGGGCATCCAGGTCCCGCTATTGGTTATTGACCGGAGATGTGTCTCGGTCATGTCTACATTGTTCTCGAACCGTAGGGTCCGCACGCTTAACGTTACGATGACAGTTATTATGAGTTTATGCATTTTGATGTACCGAAGGTTGTTCGGAGTCCCAGATGTGATCACGGACATGACGAGGAGTCTCGAAATGGTCGAGACGTAAAGATTGATATATTGGAAGCCTATGTTTGGACATCGGAAGTGTTCCGGGTGAAATCGGGATTTTACCGGATTACCAGGAGGGTTACCGGAACCCCCCGGGAGCCAAATGGGCCAACATGGGCCTTAGTGGAAAGGTGAGAGGGCTGCCCACATAGGGCTGCGCCTCCCCCCCCCCCCTCTCCCTAGTCCTATTAGGACTAGGAGAGGGGCCGGCCACCTCTCTCTCCCTCTCCCCCTTTAGGAATCCTATTAGGAATAGGATTGGGGGGGAGTCCTACTCCCGGTAGGAGTAGGACTCCTCCTGCGCCTCCCTCCTTTGGCCGGCCAGCCTTCCCCCCTTCATCCTTTATATACGGGGGCAGGGGACACCCCAAGACACACAAGTTGATCCTTGAGATCGTTCCTTAGCCGTGTGCGGTGCCCCCTGCCACCAAATTCCACCTCGATCATACCGTTACAGTGCTTAGGCGAAGCCCTGCGTCGGTAGTACATCAAGATCGTCACCACGCCGTCGTGCTGACGGAACTCTTCCTCGACGCTTTGCTGGATCGGAGCCCGAGGAACGTCATCGAGCTGAACGTGTGCTAAGAACTCGGAGGTACCGGAGTAACGGTGCTTGGATCGGTCGGACCGGGAAGAAGACGTACGACTACTTCCTCTACGTTGTGTCAACGCTTCCGTTGCGATCTACAAGGGTACTTAGATCAGACTCTCCCCCTCGTTGCTATGCATCACCATGATCTTGCGTGTGCGTAGGAAAATTTTTGAAATTACTATGTTCCCCAACAGGAATTTCACTTTAGAATGGTTGGTTTTGTTCTTCATACAGTTAGCCTAGAAGAAGATACACTTGTAAGGCACATACATAAATACAAGTTCAATATGTGGTCTGATCAAATACATATAGCCTACCTGATACTTTGGATCAGACCAGTGTTTAATGAGGGATGTCCAGTCTTCATCTGTAATATATTCCACTGGAGATGTTTGGGCGATTTCATTGTTAGCCTTGCCTTCAAAGTGAGATTTTCTAAGGTGGTACTGATATTGTCGCAGAGCAGACTGAAAAACATGAGTGCATGCTTGTCTAGTTGCATCATCTTTCGGATCCAACTTGAACCTCATCTGTTGAAAAAAGAAGGTGGGTCTTATTAGGAGGAAGCTAGAAAGTATGGGACAGAGCAAGACAATATTACTAATTGCAATGAATAACATTACTTACGGATAAATGGTCAAGGAAGGTGTTAAAATAGGTATTGTCTTTCTCATTCTTGTACTAGATCCACGTTGGGAGGATACGTGCATGTTAAACATTCCACTGCGTTTGTGCCATGTTAAACAAATACATGTCATGATTATACGGTCACTGGCTCACCCGTACAACTCCGTATTTTGTTGATGACACAATCAATTGACCAGTCAAACATTCCACGCGGCGCAACTAGTGTTGCACCATCGGGGCGCGTAACCGTGGGGCCCACCTGTCAGCCCGTATATGAAAGAAAGAAATGGTAGTTTGAGTCTGTACTCTGTTAATAAAATAGGAGTACATTTTAGGGTGATCATACGGTCACTGGCTCACCATACAGCTTCGTAATTTGTTGATAACACGATCAATTGACTAGTCAAACGGTCCACATTTAGCAGCGCACATTACCATAGGGCCCACCCGTCAGCGCGTATATGAAGGACAGAAATGGTAATAAATTAGTGGTCGGTGGGTATTCGAAGTCGTGAGACCTCTGGTTGGCAGTCACCGGCGGTTGGGGATGTTCATTGGGCGGTGGGGTGGGGATCCTCGAAGAAAAAGCTCGGCAGGGGGGGGGGGGCTAGAGGGATGGCCGGTGCGGCGGCGGACTGGCGGTGGGGAGTGGTTTCGGGGAGGGCGGGCCGGCCGCAGGCGACGGGAGCTGGCGGTTCGGCCAGTGGTGGCTGGTGGCTCAGGGGGGGTGGAGTTTGATGATAAACTGGAGGCCCTTGAATTCGTATCCAACGGCTGGAAAATCTAATGACCAGAGATGAAAAAGTCAATCGACTGACGTGTAGCCTCACCTCGCACGTACACATGCATGCACGCAAGACACGCATGCATGTAGGCATGCAACACTGACACGTACACACGCACGCATGCTGGCGTGCAACACTGACACGTACACATGCACTCATGAACACTCGCACGTACGCACACATGCATGCAACACTGAAACGTACCCTTGCACGCACGCAACACTCACACGCCTTCATGCACACAGCACACGACGCAAGACACACATTCAACCTATACGTGCATGCACCCTTTGTTCAGGACATGGATTGTTACGGGTATTAATCAATCTTATCTGTGATAAGCAGAACATTGATGTTTGCAGCGGTCTTTATGAATCACAACGTATCGAACGGGCTATCAACATAGTAGGCTTATCTACATGAAAAATATGACGTCACACTCAATGGACAATCATCGGTTTATGAAATGACCGCTTCTGACCGCCCTGGCCCACCAAAGGTTCCTCTGTTGTGTGCTGCCTGCGTTGGGTCACTAACATGCATGCCATGCACCCAAATATCCCACATGTCAGTGGAAGAACGGCGCGGTGTCCTAGGTCAGAGTCGAGGGCGCCACTCGCAGCACGCCCGGCTGAACACGCCTCCGTGCCGCATTCAAACGCCTCCATGAAACCCGCCCGTGTGGAAGCCAAGAAACCCACTCTGGACACACGTCCGTTCATGACCGGGCCGCTCCCCTATCTCCTCCACCATTTTGTCCACTCTTACAATGGCTTACGAACAGTAGTTATTCCGCATCCAAGCCGGCTGGGTAGCCCGCCGGATACGAGTTATGCAGCTCGCTGATCCACCTCCCTCCCCTCGCCCGACGGAGCCAGTTGTCGCCCCAAGCCGGCGCACGGTTCAGCAACTCGCCGCTCCAGGCCAGCTCGACGAGGAGTGGCGCATGGGCGTCATTGCTGCCGTCCACACCGCCGCCTCGTACCGCGTCTCCCGTTTCTATGGCCGAGACTCCCATGCCGGCGATCGCGCCATGCAAGCAGCGACAGAAGCCGGGTGCGCGGAGAGCGATGAGTCGGTGGCCAGCGCCTCCGTGTCCGCCGCCATCATCAAGGAGAAGTAGAACACGGGAGGCCGCCGCCGCCTGGGTCCCATGAAGGCCACCGCGGAGGCGACGCCGGCATACACAGTAGGTGTCTTGCCGGATCCTTTTTTTGCGAGGACCTTCGTCGACCCCGCATGGGCTCCATGGAAGAGGGGAATGTTAGGATGAACTCGAGCCAGTTCCGGCCATGGCGAAGTAGTGGCCGGTGATGAACTCGAACCGGTGCTGGCCACCATCATCTTCGGCACCAACCAATGATATCAATTGGGCAATGGGGAAGCGAGCCGTCCTTTGCACTAAAGCATATACCTCCGGGGCTCCCGGCAGTCCGGTGATCGTGCTGCCGGACATGAGGAACACAAATCGATCGGCGGGCGACCATTTAGGCCAGGTATTATATACCTGTGCTGTCTAGAACTAGCACCGCGTAGTTCATTTGAATGTAATGAAATCCGTCATGTTTGTATGAAAATCCAGTATTTTATATGATTTCCGTCGTTGTTTATATGAAATATCAGTTTGTCTACGTGTTTGCGTGAATTTTGTCCGGTTGGTTGAGTTGCTATCATAATGTGTGCGGCTACGGTTGGATGGCGTAATTTGCGGGTCGCCGGTCGGTCTGCGGGCGGCTCAGGCGGCGTTGTGGGACAAAAAAAACACAGCTCGTGGGAGCTCGTCTCCAACGTGTGCGCTGGAGGATGCATGACAGCATGAGCACCCGAGCCATTCCTCGTTCATCGGTGGCAAAGGCACTGATGGACAAAAGGGTCGCCAATATTTTGGCTACCCCGGGCAAGATCCAAACAGCCCCTCCCAATAGATTCAAATCCCTCGTTCGCCGTGGAATTTTTCCATGTGTTGTTTTCATGGACTAGCAAGATGCCCGTGCATTGCACGGAACATCAAGATGCATTTTTTTACAAACTCCCGCATGCATGCAAGGGATAATTAATGTCCTCCTTTGCTAGTACCACGAGGCAAACACCATTAATATTGCATCGATTAGTGTTAGTGGCCTTGTATATCTGCAAATTGTAATTTTGATAGTGGCCCCTTGTATATAAAAATTGAGGGAGAAAGATGAGAGATAAGGTGAGGAGGAGTGGGGTGTGGTGGTGACTGGTGGTCGGACTAGGCGGAGGCATGGGGATGGACGGCGCATTATGTCTAGGTTTGTATCTCTCTCACACACACACGTAGGTGGGGGACGTGCACGAAGAGAAGAGGTGCACGCACGGCGCACGTACTGCCGTCTCTTTCCCAACCACAACCGCGCGGGTACACGGTGGAGCTCATTTATGTACGAAAAAGGCAGCCCACGTGGTAATTTGGCACGTGTACTGGTTGTCCACTTGGTGGAGGGAGGATCGTCTACCACGGGTGAACAAACAAATTGCGACTTGACGCATTATGTTAAATTAAAAAAAGAGGCAAACCATGTGGGGCCTACCTTAGAGGCAAGGCTCTATACACTAGAGTACTTTTGATGTGTCCCGTCAACTCGCAGAACAAGGAGAAGCTTGCTTAGTACGCCGTCTCCCCCGCCCACGGGCGTGGTGGCTCGCAGAATGAGGTGAAGCTTGCTTACTACGCCTTATGCCCGCTCCCTCGCCCACGCACGCGGTGGCTCGTAGCACGAGGAGAAAATTTTACTACTCCCTCCGTTTACTCCTCGTCCCTACTACGTACTTTGGTTAGTACTCCCTCCATTTACTTATACAAGGCCACTATAAAAAATACATTTTGCATCTATACAAGGCCACAAATAGTAATCGAGACAAAAGTTACTACTCCCTCCTTTCCAGTTTATGGCTCAATTTCAGACTCTCTCCAACCAAGGTAGACGGTGAGTGGTCGAATTAATTTCGTATTTTGCATAAGTAATTAGTACGGTCATTTTTCTTAAGAAGTTATGTTTACCGAGGCATTAATTAGAATGAATGCATGAATGACCACTAATTTTCCATGAACTTGTACATGCATTGGTTAGTTTCCTCTTGACACTACTTGTGTCGGGTGATCTAACGCACCTCGAAATCCAACATGTAATGGTACTACTACTAGTATAGTAGAATTGAGACTTATCAAATGGAAAAACGAATGTTTTTTAGATGAGCCCTATAAACCCTAGTGGGTACGTACTCCGTAAAAACAGATTTTTCCAAAACTAAGTCGCTCCTTTTCATGAATTCTGTAGTATACTCCTCCGTCGACGCTCCCTTTCATGAATTTTGTACTTCCTGTCACCGACATGTGGGACATATAGCAACCGGGTCGACGTGTCAAGCACCAAATAACAGTGCAGAGCAACAGGGAGGACGCACCCCACTCGTACCGGCCCAGTAGTAGTAATGAGCAATGAGACGTCAAATCACAATGCGGCACTTTCCCATACGGACGAAGCAACCATTATTTCACACTTCGGTTCGCCATCATCTCAAGAGAGACATGTGCATCGCCGTGGTACATCATGACACGTGGGACCGCATGACAGGCCATGCTTCCCTGCCGATCGCTCGGTAAAATCACCTCATTTTTACTATACTTCCTCCGTATCGGTTTACTACATGGCATGCACGTCGTTCTAGGTTGAGAATTTAACTGGTTATATATGTGATGAACAGTACTCTAGCCTTCTAAAAAATGTATGCTTTTGTACAGTAGTACTATCGATGGATTGCGCCATGGAGCAAAAATTGAAATTAAAAAAAAGGCGGTACATATAGAGAGCGCCCGTCACCAAATTATGCATATAGTACTATTAAAAAGGCTAGTCACAATAATGGTGTCCAGCACAACCCACCCCTCAAATAAAACTAAGAGGGTGCTTGGATACGTTTTAGTCCCATGACTAAAAGTAGTGGGACTAAAACATGCTAGCCTCACCCATGCTCGGATCCAAATACTAAAAAGGCTAAAATCAAGTTAATGAGCATTTATTATCCTTCAAACCCTCCAATCCAGAACTCGCCTGTGTTAAAGGAGAGGAGTTAAATGAGTAGAGAGAGGACTAATCCACATTTTAGTAGGGGTACCCCTGACTAAAAAATTTTAGTCTCAAGACTAGTTTTAGCCCCTCTTTAGACAGGGGTGCTTGGAACTTTAGCCTCTTAAAGAGACTATTTTTAGTCAGACTAAAATAAGTCCCTTGGATCCAAGCACCCTCTAAGCATCCTGGAATTCTTTGACAAAACTAAGCACCCTGAAATTCTTTGACAACTAAACTGTTGGCTATATGATGTTGGCCATATATATTGTACGTATATAATGTGAAGAAACGAGTGGTAGTACTATACCAACTAAAAGATGAAATGTAAGAAATACTAGTACGTACGTACTTAAGAGTTAAAGTAACGAGAAGAAACATAACATAGTTCTGCTGGGGGCTCAGCACAACACACCCCTCAAATTAAATTAAGCACACCTGAAATTAAACTTTGCAGCTATTCCGGTAGACACTGCATTAGAACCACCATGAGCAACGACACTGCCACCTTACTTGGAGTCCTCGTCCACGTCCTCGACTTCGTCCTCGTCCCTCTTCCTCTTGGCTGATACTTCTTTGCTTGAACTGCACACTTGGATGTTGCTCTTCATCCAACCCTTGTAGATATTGAAGCAAAGGTAGCCATCCATTGCAACATAGTGGATGTGGTCTATATCTAGTACATTTCGCTGCCATGCATGACGATGAAACGTGTAATGAGGTTTCACTAGTTTACCGTACGAAGGATGAACCATGGCTCCTGCCAGGGTCAGCATTGAAGGCTGACGAGAGGACACCAGCCGATTCTTCTGGAGGTCGAAGGTGTTGCCTACAACGAGGCCTATCCGACGCAGGACTTCTTTGTCGTTACCAAAGTCTACAGTAATGAATTTCACTGTTTTGTCCTTGAGGAAGTTCTTAAAATCCTGGCACTCAATGTCGGCATGGCATATGTGGTAGACCAAGCAAACGTTATGTAAGCAAACCTGGATCACGGCGGGCTTCTTCCTCTCTTCGTCCTTTAGATCCTTCTCTCGTCCTAGGACTGCGGTGTACTCAACATCTAGCCCAGCGACCCACTCATCATCTGAGTTTTCGAACATGCGGCTGAAGTGAGAAAGGCATCCTTTCACCGTCGTGGAAGAACGGGTGTAGATGACGTCGAACTCATCGCCGGTGATGGTTCTAACCTTGTACTCACCGCCGATCGTGGAGATTTGGGACGCCATGGATTTGGGAGGAGGTTTAGGATTAGTGGAACTGCCGTAATGTGAATGGATGGGACGACTAGGAGCGAACCGCCATAGTATTGAAGGACGTGCGGGGACGAGTAGGAGCGAATTGCGAGCATGCGAACGACGGGGTAGTGGCTTTCCATTCTCCCATGATACGGGCTTCCGAGAGCCCTTGGATCTGAGATCGAACGGTTGCATGGCGTGATTCTAGACCTATGGGTGAATATCCTATCCAAGGGCTGCCAGCAGCCCGTATCATGGTCGCGCCTACCACGACCGTCGCGTCGCTCGCCTGGTCGCGCCCTTGGAGATTTAACATGGTGCGTTAGGCTATCTGATGTTGGCATGGAATACATAGTCATTGAAAGTGCTAGTGATCGACTAGAGGGGGGTGAATAGGTGATTTTTATGAAAGTCTTCAAAACATGGAAGTTTCGAAGACAAACGATAGACATAGACCTATTACCATGCAGCAGAAGGTAGACTACACTAGGCAAACCATAGTCAAGTATTCAATGAAGTGAAAGCACAATGACTAATAGCAGCTAGGCAGTAAAGATCAGGTAGGAAGATATTGTGAAGCCAATCAGAACAAGCAGTCACTCAGTGAAGACAAAAGATAATGCAATCATACAATGTCTTCATAAGGACCAACAGTAAGTAAAGGGAAGGGAAGGATGAAACCAGTGACTCGTTGAAGACAATGATGTGTTGGACCAGTTCCAGTTGCTGTGACAACTGTACGTCTGGTTAGGGAGGCTAAGATTCAACTCAGAAGACCTCGTGTTCACCTTATTCCCCTTGAGCTAAGGACACCCAGTCCTCGCCCAATCACTCTGGTAAGTCTTCAAGGTAGACTTCCAAACCTTCACAGACTTCGTTCACCGGCGATCCATAATGACTCTTGGATGCTCAGAACGCGACGCCTAACCGACTGGAGGATTCACAGTCCTCAAGTGTAATAAGTCTTCAGATCACAGAGACAGGAAGACTTAAGTGATGCCTAACACTCTTTGGCTCTGGGTGTTTAGGGCTTTATCCTCGCAAGGAATTCTCTCTCAAAGGCTTCGAAGTGGGTTGCTCTTAAATGACAAAAGCCGTACTCTAACTCTGAGCATCCAACCATTTATGGTTGTAGGGGGTGGGCTATTTATAGCCACTGGGCAACCCGACCTGGTTTGTCTAAAATGACCCTTGGTCACTAAGGAACTGACACGTGTTCCAACGGTCAGATTTCAAACACACACGGCAACTTTACTTGGACTACAAGCAAAGCTGACTTATCCAACTCTGGACAAGATTTGCTCTCATAGTCTTCACTCGAAGACATAGGATTTTGGTTAAGCATCACTTCAGTCATTCTGACTGGTTCTCTTGGACCCCACTTAACAGTACGGTGGTTCCTATGACTCAACAAAGAAAAACACAGAACGACGAAACTGCTAAGTCTTCGCGCTCCATAGTCTTCACGCGATGTCTTCTCTTATCATAGTCTTCAATGTGAATGTCTTCACATACCACCTCTGACTTCAATGTCTTCATACATTTTTAGGGGTCATCTCTGGTAGGAAAACCGAATCAATGAGGGACTTCTACCTGTGTTATCCTGCAATTCTCACAAACACATTAGTCCCTCAACTAGGTTTGTGGTCAATACTCCAAAACCAAGTAGGGGTGGCACTAGATGCACTTACAATCTCCCCCTTTTTGGTGATTGATGACAAACTAGTTGAAGTTTTCAATGGGGAATATAATATGTGAAATTGTAAAGGATAGGGGATTGTCTTCATAAGTGGCAAAGGCTCCCCCTGAAGATGTGCATATAAGTAATTTGCTTTTGGTATGCAAATGCACATGGCAGGTTGTACTTGTGGAGATCCTCTTCAACTTATGATGACAATTCATCATGCATGAAAAGTATGTGAAAATAATGACATGCATAATGAAAAATGGACATCTGCAAAATGATCTAAGTGCGGAATTTATCATCGCACATGCGGAATTTATCATCGCATCACAGAAAAGCAAATAAGTAGCAGACGACCATCGAGTTTGAGTGTTACAACTCAAAGAACCAAATGTATCAAAACGCGAGAGTTGTAAACACTAGGCAAAAATATAAAGCCGCCGCCCATATGGACCCGCTTGAAGCCTATCAAACTCATATGCTTCTCCCCCTTTTGTCAGTAAGGACCAAAAAGGTTTGAAGACATCGAGCACCTACTCGTTCCCATGAGGAGTTGGTGAAGTAGCAGGGTCGTCGGAGTTGGTTGGCGGTGCAGACGAATTCGGTGCAGTGGTGATTCGCGCCGAAGGTGGTGAAGTAGCATCATCTTCATCATCGATGACACGTGCATTCACTATTGCAGCAGAGGAGGAAAACTCAGAGTCTTCAAGAGACGGAGTTCGTCGCAGCACAGTCCTTCTTGGAGGAGTTGAGTCAAACTTGAAGCGTTTAGCAAAGCCATCCTCTTGAAGATCATCTTCAGAACACATAAGCGTCAGCCCTTTCCATGTACACTGAAAAGTTTCATGGGCAACAAAGGCATTCTTGGTGGCAAGGTTGTGAATCCTGTTTACGTCCACCAAGAGGCTTTGCATTCGGCGCTTCAGCCAGTCATGATGCTTATCCTGTTTCTGATGAAGGGCAACTAGAAGCTCTCGGCCATTGAGAACACGGGATCGCTTCTTGGGCCATTGTGCAATGGTGCTTTCAGTGGCCTCAGTGAGGGCATGATGAGGTGCACGGGTAGTACCAGCCAGAGGATAAACACAAGTGACTGCTGGATCTCCATCAATGTGTTGAGAGAAACTTTGATTATCAGCATTCTGAAGACTAAGGGGCTCCTTGGCAGGCTCTGGATAGATGGCTTCAACTGACATATCGACGTCAGGCATAAAGATCCAATGATTGCGAGTAGAGGGCTGATAGGTGACAGCTGAGTGTAGTTTGATCAGCCGCATAATTCATGGAGCGTAAAACTTCAAGCCAAAGAGATCAGAGCCTGATGCAGCAAGTTGGCGGATGAAGAAGTCTTGTGCATTGAATCTTTTGCCGTGAAGAATATGGAAGACCAAGGTCTTCATTGCACCTTCCAGCTTTGCATGTGGAGAATGTCCTTTGATGGGCCAAAGAGTTCGCCTTATAATGTGATAGATAGTGTGTGGCAGATACTCAAGGTCTTCAACAAAGAACTCCTTAGGATATGCAGCATCTGGAGGCAAAGGCTTCATCATGCTAAGCATCTGACTCATGTTTGGTTCAGGCTTGTGAAAAATGCTCTCCATAGCTGCACTATGAAGCTGACAACCAGGTTCATAAAGATCTCCTGGAGTGGGCAGACTAGTGAGCTCAATGATATCAAAGGCTTTGGCTTCATGATGAACATTGCCTATCATCCACTCAAGAACCCAAGTCTTCGGATCTCTGTTGTAGCCACGAATATGAAGAGTGGCATAGAATTGGAGCAGCAATTCTTCATTCCAGTGCTCCTTGTCAGTGATGAACGGCAACAATCCATACTCTCTGAAGCAATCCAGAGCTTCTTCCAAACAAGGCAGACCAGTTATGGCTTCAGTGTCAAGACACATATGTGGGAAAATGCGACCTTGATTGTACAGAATGCATGAGTAATAATTGCGCTGCCGATAGCTCCAGAACCGATCAGAAGATATTCTTGCCTTGGTGTAGGGGTTCTTCGCGCTATCTAAGAAGATGTTGTGTGCCTTGAAGCCATTGATATTAAAATATCCGGGTGCAGATGCAGTACCTGGAAACCTGGGCAACCTTGGCATTGGCTTCTGAACCTGAGGCCTGTGCTCAACATGATAGTCAAACTGAGGACCAGCAGCAGGCGGAGGAGTCAGAAAAGGCCATTTGACAGTGATAAGTTGGCCATTGTTGAATGCTTGCTCGACAGTGTGTGGCCTTGGTGGCGGAACAGGAGAAATGGTATCAACAGAGGCGTCAGGCTGCACATCTGTTGCAGGTGCATCATTGGCTTCATTGGCCTCTGGCACAGTGTTAGGTGCAGGCTCCACAGTGTCTCCAGCCATGACCACGTCATTGGCTTCAGTGGTGTTAGTGGTGGCAGCCTCAGGATTCTCAACCTCCACTTCAGAAGCTGGAGGGCCAGTCACGTTCTCCTTGAGAACAACATCTTGGTGAGACGGGGGTGTAGCAACTCTTGGGGCTTCTTCTTCATCGGCTGATGCAGCCGGAACATCTTCAGCCATTTTGGCTTCGGATTTAGAGACAGTCACAATAGGAGTGGCATCTGGAAACACCTAACGTGCAACAGATTGGTGGTGCACTTCTCCTTCTGAAACGCTCGAAAGAGGGACTTGGGGCCTTGGTCCTTTATGAAGCCTGTGTAACGCTGGCGACGCCTGTGAAGATGGAGTTGGCTGGGCCTCAAAGTCATCCTCTTCTTGCACTGATGGGGTTGCCTGCGGTTGGGGAGAGCTTGGAGTGTCTTGTCTCTGTGGGTGATCAGCCCACGATGCATCCTGAGCAGTTGGCGTCAGAGGACGACCAATGCTGATGAGTTCGCTGTTCGTGAGAACAGGCGATGATACCAGGTTGTGCTCGATCTGAGAAAGAACTACATCATCTTCAACATTGTCATGGTGACAAATGTCTTCAACAGCGGTGGGATCAACTGCTGGAATGTCTTCAGCTTCATGAGCCTTTGTGGAAGTAGGCTCATGAACAATCAGTTGGCGCTCTTGGTGTTCAGATGCAGGGCGAACAATTGAGATAGGTTCAACAACTAAGGGCTCTGTGGGAGCAGTCCGATCCTTCTTGGTTTTGCGCTTCTTCTTGGAGGGAGCAACATCAGAGGCTTCAGGATTTTTCCTCTTTCTGGCTTCAGCCTCAGTAGTCCTCGTCTTCTTCAGTTCTAAAGCGGTTGACCTGACCTTTGGCTTCGAGCCAGCCATGCTGCTTGGGAAGACTATGCGAGGTTCTTCCTGCCTTGAAGGTGCAGATTGGTCAGTTGAGAGCTTCTTCTTCTTTGCAGCCATTTTGAGGTCGATGCCAGGACGACCAAGAGCCTTGCGCTTCTCAGCCTCATTGTAGGCTTGCACACACTTGTCAGTGAGGCTCTTCATGCGCTCACGAGAACCTTTAGCTTCTTCATGCTTCTTGAGAAAGGCTTCCTTGAGCTCGTGCAGCATAATCTTGAAGTTTTTCACATCTTGCATGCTGAGCTTGGCCATGTGCTTCTTGAACTGAGCTTTCTCATAGTCGATCTTTTGCTTCAGTTCAACGATGCGCTGAGCTAGAGTTAGCTCAGAAGCAATGGCGCCAGTGAAGGCGACACTGAGGCCAATTGGAAGTTGCAGATCTTCAAAGCTGAGGTTGGGCGTGTCAAACCACTCATCAATGAAGTTATGGATGATTGCCACATCAAAGAGAGGCGAATCATTGAAGATCTCTGCTTCTTCCTTGCTCTTGATCAGTTGCTCAAGAGTGTCATCTGCAAGATCTTCATCGCTGGATAGATCAATGGCGTCATTGCACAGAATAGCAGCCGCAGTCAGTTCTTGGCTGGTGGGTTGCAAGGGCATCTTTACTCTCGAGGGCTTGGAGATGCGTGATAGATCTTTAGACTGCACACTATCTTCAGGAGGTGCAGTAGCCAGTGGCTTCGCCCATAAGATTTTTGGTGCTGAGGCAGGCTTTGAAGCTTTAGGCTTCTTTAGTTTCTTTGGCTTCGGCGGTGCAGGCGCTTCATCAGATTTAGCGTCATCTGCAGGCTCATCCACGGCTATCCCTTGAACCATGATATGAGTGATGAGACCTTCCAGGTTGTAGAAGGACCCAACAAGATTGGGTTCAGCTTCGCGGGTACATCGGCACAGGGAGCAGAAGGACCAGGGTTGAAGTATAGTCCCAATGACTTCTTGTTTTGCTGAGCCGAATTCTTGGCAAACTAGAAGTTGCGCTTGAACAGATTGTTGTCAGGACACCATAGCAATGATGATGGATCTACATCCGCAGGCTGTGGTCCATAGACCATGCAGGGATCGAAGCCTTGTTCAATGGCTTCATCTCTGGACCTGGGTTGAAGATTTCTGTATAGGATGTCTCCCCATGGTCGCTTGATGGCATTCTTCTCAGCATATTCCTGGGTCACAAACCTGTACTTGAACCATTGTTCTGCCCAATATCTTCGAATCCATTGGATTCGGGTCTTGTGCTGATTGTAATCCTCTTCTGGATCTGTCTTATAAAGCTCTGAGAGGTCATCAGGCAAATCTCTTGATGTTCCCCCACGACGCTGTCTGCCACCCTTCCGTACTAATTTCTCTGCAGCCATGAACTTCAAACTGAATGGCTTCAACACGTTCAAAGGTTTCAAAGGCTTCCGCTTGTTGGTCAAACAGGAACTGGCTTCGGGAGAGTTAATGTGATGCTGTAAGAATTATGTAAATGAATGCAGACTATGAGAACCAAGGGATTCTCCCACGGACATGTACCTATGACAGCATTAAGGTGCGAGGGAAGGGGAAGAGGTCATATGCATTCTCAGAAGATTTTGAAGATAAGTCAGTTTAGAAGACATTGACCTCATAGTGCGAAGACATTCACTCATAGATAGAGAGTTGGTTCCATATTTGTACGAATCCACGAATAAGTACAAGTGAGGAATCTAACTACTTTGTGAAGCATAAGTGAACACACTAGGCATATTATGAGATGCAGTATGAAATAGATCCAACTTGTGTGAACAGAAACTGCTTGTGGTAGAAAGTGATGAATCTATAGGATCAAAGGGGCCGTAAAAAGGAAGTTTTATTTACCACACGGAGAACTGCTAGACGGGATGGAAGAGGAGGCCGATCAGTTCGATCGTCCCTGCCCTAACTTGGCGACGGAGGACACCTACGGCAATGGCAGAGAAGATGATGTCCACGGCTGGCGTGAAGACGGCGTCCGTGAGGTCGCGGCAGCTAAGCGCTTCATCGCCGGCGTCGTCGAGGGCTAGCGGTGGCGCTAGGGTTTGTGCGAGAGTGGAAGAAAGGATAATGAGTGTGGTGAGGCGTGTATTTATAGGGACAGGGATGGCACAGTGTTATTACATAGGTGCCCCTGGCTATTCACATCTGAAGGACACGTGGCCATCATGCAACATATCGGAGGTTATTCCACGTTCCCACGCACGCCTGGATTGTTGGGTGGTCGTTCCCACTTCTCCGGGTTTTAGGTGAAAGGATTTAGCATTGAAAACAAACTTAATGTTTGTCTCTGTATCTTCTGCTGACAAGGACGCAGAGAAGATATTCGACAGTTTCAATAGAATGCATATGATTTGGACAGATAGAGTTTGAGATAGAAAGCATAGAGAGGTTAGGGTCCGATCACATTCACTTAGTTCAAAAGATTCAATAGGAAGACATAGCTATAAGTGAATGTTGTAGAGGACAGAACACTAGTATATATATATATATATATATATATATATATATATATATATATATATATATATGAGAAAGACAATCAAATCAACATAGTGAAGATAATCATGAAGACAAGTTGAGATTGAAGCCAAACCAAATGTGAAGGCATACCAAACATAACGCCATGAGTGAAACACTTCAAACAGAAAATTTTGGTGGTGGCGTTACCCACCGTATAGGAAGTATTAGACTCAGACACGGCGCACAATTATCGTGGCGCTCCGAAGTCAAATTCCACATTAATGTATTCACACTTAGAATGTAAGTCTTCATTGATTGAAGATATACTTTACTTTGTGTGTTGCACATCTAAGTCATCAATATGCATAAGTGTTAGGATGTGTGCCTGATCACAGGACATTTGAGGATTACAAGATATTTAGCTCACACCGTAACTTGTAAAACCTCTTCTCATCCAAGGGCTTGGTGAAGATATCTGCCAATTGCTCTTTAGTGTTGACGTGTATGATATCAATATCTTCCTTCACAACATGATCTCTGAGAAAGTGATGACGAATTTCAATGTGCTTTGTCTTCGAGTGTTGAACTGGGTTGTTGGCAATCTTGATGGCGCTTTCGTTGTCGCACTAGAGTGGCACTTTCTTCAGATGAATGCCATAGTCTTTGAGTGTTTGCTTCATCCATAGAAGCTGAGCGCAGCAAGATCCAGCAGCAATGTATTCAGATTCAGTAGTGGAGAGAGATACACAGTTCTGCTTCTTTGAAGACCAACATACAAGTGATCTTCCCAGAAAATGACATGTGCCTGATGTAGATTTGCGATACACCTTGTCACCAGCATAATCAGCATCCGAGAATCCAACCAGATCAAACTCTGAGCCCTTTGGATACCATAATCCTAATGTTGGGGTGTAAGCCAAATATCGAAGAATTCGCTTCACAGCTAAGTGATGCGATTCCTTTGGTGCCGCTTGGAATCGAGCACATATGCAAACACTAAGCATAATATCTGGCCTAGATGCACATAGATAAAGTAAAGAACCAATCATGGAGCGGTATACCTTTTGATCGAACTCTTTACCATTGTCGTCGGGACCCAGATGATGTTTGGCTGGCATTGGAGTCGTGAAGCCTTTGCAGTCTTGCATCCCAAATTTCTTCAGGCAATCTTTGAGGTACTTCTCTTGAGATATGAAGATGTCGTTGTGTTGCTGACGTATTTGAAGACCAAGGAAGAACTTCATCTCACCCATTATGGACATCTGATATTGCTCTTGCATCATATATCCAAACTCTTCACTATATTTCTGATTGGTGCAGCCGAAGATAATGCCATCCACATATATTTGGCACACAAACAGTTCACCATCATATGTCTTCGTGAAGAGAGTGGGGTCGAGGGAACCAGGTTTGAAGCCTTTGCTCTTCAGGAAGTCTTTGAGTGTGTCATACCAAGCCCGAGGGGCTTGTTTGAGGCCATACAGTGCCTTGTTGAGCTTGTACACCATGTCAGGATGTTTTGGATCTTCAAAGCCAGGCGGTTGTGCAACATACACTTCTTCTTCAATCTTGCCATTGAGAAAAGCGCTCTTCACATCCATTTGATATAGAAGAATGTCATGATGATTTGCATAGGCCACCAGTATGCGTATGGCTTCAAGTCTAGCCACGAGAGCAAATGTTTCATCGAAGTCAATCCCTTCAACTTGAGTGTACCCTTGAGCAATGAGACGAGCTTTGTTCCTGACAACTTGACCATGCTCATCTTGCTTGTTGCAATATATCCATTTGGTGCCTATTATATTGTGTTTGCGAGGATCAGGACGCTTAACCAATTCCCATACATTATTCAGCTCAAACTGTTGAAGCTCTTCTTGCATAGCTTGAATCCATTCAGGTTCCATGAAGGCTTCTTCAACTTTCTTGGGTTCAGATATTGAGACGAATGCGAAGTGCCCATAGAAATTTGCTAGCTGTGTTGCCCTTGAACGAGTGAGTGGACCTGGTGCATTGATGCTATCAATTATTTTCCAAATTTGTACTTCATTTGCAACACGAGGATGTACAGGATGAAGATTCTGCTCTTGCTGATCATTGTCATCGTTAGAAGGATTGTCTTCAGGCTGAGCATTGTCTTCAGGTTGATCATTGTCTTCAGGTTGATTAGGTGCGGAGATGATAAGTTCCTCTTCGGGCTGAGCTTCAGAAGGTATGATTTCTCCAGTTCCCATAAGTTTGATTGATTCACTGGATGGAACTTCATCTAGCACATTTGGCAGGTGCTCTCTTTGTGAGCCGTTAGTCTCATCGAACTGCACATCCACTATTTCAACCACTTTATAGTGAAAAAGGTTGAAGACTCTGTAGGACTGCGAATCCTTTCCATATCCAAGCATAAAACCTTCATGTGCTTTTGGTGCAAATTTTGAAGTGTGATGTGGATCCTTGATCCAGCACCTGGCACCAAATACTCTGAAGTAACTGACATTTGGCTTCTTGCCAGTAAGGAGCTCATAGGATGTCTTGTTGAGAAGCTTGTGAAGATAAACACGGTTGATGATATGGCATGCAGTATCAATGGCTTCAGGCCAGAACTTTCTTGGAGCCTTGTACTCATCAAGCATCGTCCAGGCCATCTCAATAAGTGTTCTGTTCTTGCGTTCCACGACGCCATTCTGCTGCGGTGTGTACGGAGCTGAGAATTCATGTGTAATGCCCAAAGTATCAAGATAAGTGTCTAGACCAGTGTTCTTGAATTCAGTGCCATTGTCACTTCTGATGTGCTTGATCTTGACGCCATAGTTGTTCATGGCTCGATTGGCGAAGCGTCTGAAGACATCCTGCACTTCAGTCTTGTAGAGGATTATATGCACCCAAGTATATCTTGAATAATCATCAACAATGACAAAGCCATAGAGACAAGCAGTAATAGTAAGAGTTGAGTAATGAGTGGGACCAAAAAGGTCCATGTGGAGCAGTTCGAAGGGTTGAGTCATTGTCATGATTGTCTTCGAGGGATGCTTGGCCCTTGTCATCTTTCCTGCTTCACAGGCACCGCATAAGTGATCCTTCTTGAACTTGACACCCTCGATGCCTATGACATGCTTCTTCCTTGCAAGGGTGTGGAGGTTCCTCATGCCAGCATGCCCTTGCCTCCGATGCCAGAGCCAGCATTCAGAAGCTTTTGCTAGAAGACATATGGCCAGTTGTGGTCCTGCTGAGAAATCTACCATGTACAAATCATCTTTCCGATACCCTTCAAACACTAGAGACTTGTCAGATTCCATTAGAACAAGGCAACGATATTTTCCAAACATCACAATCATGTTTAAATCGCAAAGCATTGAGACATACATTAAGTTGAAACCAAGGGATTCAACAAGCATGACTTTATCCATGTGTTGATTTTTGAGATTGCAACTCTACCTAGACCCAATACCTTGCTTTTACCAGTGTCAGCAAATGTGATGTGACTTTTGTCAGATGGACGTAAGGTTGAGTCCATGAGAAGGCTTCGCTTGCCAGTCATGTGATTAGTACACCCACTATCAATAATCCATTCTGAAGCAGCTGGTGTCGTACCCTACAGTGTAGTTAGGGGGGTAGGCTTCACAAAGAGAATTGTGAAGCATAAACATTTGACGAGCAAGTGGATTATGAAAGATTAGATCGAGGTTAGGACTGATAGGGCAAGTGGCAAGCGACTCGGGAACAAAATACATAATAAGACCATTTAGGCATTTGATCTTGCGCCCTACAAGATGTTTAAGGTCCCCAGCAATGGCTTCAGACGATTTTGGTTTTCGGTTGGAGACCTTTCCCTGCAAAAGAGAGTTAAGCTTTCTTAGCCACCCACATCTTCAAGGGTGGCTTCGAAGCAATGAGTCTAAGTGCAACATCTGAGAACTTTGGCTTTGGAGCCCTAGCAAAAAGTCTTGCAGGTGGACAATAGTACTCATAAGGATAAGCAGAATAGTTTTTGGTCTTATGAACATGGCGGTTTGATGAAACACGCTCATATTCATAGGCCTGAGTAAGGTTTCCCTGTAAAACATTTGCGTTGGTGCGACTCAGGTGAGTCCTCTATCTGTATGAAGCATTTGGACCATTTGAAGCATGTGGTCTGGGGTTTGTCTTCTTCACTTGTGGTTTCATGACGACATTCACAGGAAGATTCTCCAAACACCTTTTAGGCACCCAGACTTTCTTCATAGGCGGCCCATTCCTGCAGTTACTACCAATATACCTGGCAAACACTTCACCATTCTGATTCTTAAATAGTTTATAGTTTTCATCAAAGGATTCATCAATAACAATGGGATTAGCACAAGTGAAGCCAGATAGGGTGGATGGATCCGTTGAAGGTTCCTTTGCAGCAACCCATGTGGTTTTGGGGTACTGCTCAGGTTTCCAGTAAGAGCCATCAGCATTCATTTTCCTTTCGAACCCAACACCCTCTTTCCTAGGGTTTCGGCTCGGGATCTGCCTTTTGAGGACATCACATAGTGTCGGATGCCCTTTGAGACTTTTGTACATCCCTATTTCAAGCAATGTCTTCAACCTAGCATTCTCATCAGCAATAGCAGTGGTGTCCTCAGCAGAGGGGTTAGTTACCACATCAACAGTTGAAGATATTGCAATAGTAGCAGCAGTAGAACACCCAGCTACAGAAGTAGCGTTATCATGCTCAAGGCATTTAAGACATGGTGGTTCAAATCCTTCCTGAGCGGGACTGATCTGTTCAGCACGAAGTGACTCGTTTTCCTTTTGAAGATCTTCATGAGCCGCTCTCAATTTCTCAAGATCTTGCTTCCTTAGAAGATAATCATAGGAAAGCTTTTCATGAGTTGTTGAGAGCGTTTCATGACGACTTCCAAGTTCCTCATACTTAACATGAAGATTTTTTATGTCTTCAATTAAGGACTGAGATCGAGTCATTTCAGCGTCTAACAGATCATCGCTTTTGTCTAACAGTTTTTGAATATGTTCCATAGCTTTCTGTTGTTCAGTTGCAATTTTAGCAAGTGTTTTGTAGCTGGGTTTGGAACCACAATCAGAGTCATCTTCACTAGATGTTTGATAGTGAGTAGTGCGTGTGTTTACCTTGGCACCGCGTGCCATGAAGCAGTAGGTAGGAGCGGAGTAGTCCTTGTCATTTGCATTGGTGTCAGTGATGAATTCATTGTCTTCAGTGTTGAAGATGGACTTGGCAACGTATGTTGTAGCCAGACTCGCAATGCCAGAATCAGACTCCTCCTCAGACTCCACCTCCGCCTCCTAAGAAGCAGGCTCCTCCTCTGAATCCATTTCCTTGCCAACAAACGCACGTGCCTTGCCAGATGAGCACTTCTTGTGTGATGAAGACTTTGAGGAAGACTTGGAAGAAGACTTTGAGTATTTCTTCTTCTTCTTGTCGTCAGAGTCATACTCCTTGCTCTTCTTCTTCTTGTTGTTCTCATTCTCCCACTGCGGACACTCTGAGATGTAGTGGCCAGGTTTCTTGCACTTGTGGCATGTTCTCTTCTTGTAGTCATGAGCAGAAGCTTCATCATTCCTTGAGCTTGATCGTGAAGGCTTTCTGAAGCCTTTCTTCTTGGTGAGTTTTTTGAACTTCTTCACAAGCATAGCAAGCTCCTTTCCAATGTCTTCAGGATCATCAGAACTGCTGTCAGATTCTTCTTCAGATGAGGAGACAGCTTTTGCCTTCAAGGCACGAGTTCGCCCATAGTTGGGACCGTAGATGTCTCTTTTCTCAGAAAGCTGAAACTTGTGTGTGTTGAGCCTCTCAAGTATGTCAGATGGATCGAGTGTCTTGAAGTCAGGACGTTCTTGAATCATCAGGACTAGGGTGTCAAATGAGCTGTCAAGTGATCTCAGGAGTGTCTTGACGACTTCATTCTTGGTGATCTCAGTGGCGCCGAGAGCTTAAAGCTCATTTATGATGTCAGTGAGTCGATCAAATGTGAGCTGGACGTTCTCATTGTCATTTCTCTTGAAACGGTTGAAGAGGTTGCGAAGGACACTGATTCTCTGATCTCTCTGGGTTGAGACGCCTTCATTGACCTTGGAGAGCTAGTCCCAGACTAGCTTAGATGTTTCCAAAGCACTCACGCAGCCATACTGTCCTTTGGTCAGATGACCACAGATGATGTTCTTGGCAGTGGAGTCCAGTTGAACGAACTTCTTGACATCAGCAGCGGTGACACCTTCACCAGCCTTGGGAACGCCATTCTTGACGACATACCATAGGTCAACATCAATGGCTTCAAGATGCATGCGCATCTTATTCTTCCAGTAGGGATATTTAGTTCCATCGAAGACGGGACATGCAGCGGAGACTTTAATTATCCATGCAGTCGACATAGCTAAAACTCCAGGTGGATAAACCGAATCACACAGAACAAGGGAGTACCTTGCTCTGATACCAATTGAAAGTGCTAGTGATCGACTAGAGGGGGGTGAATAGGCGATTTTTATGAAAGTCTTCAAAACATGGAAGTTTCGAAGATAAACGATAGACATAGACCTATTACCATGCAGCGGAAGGTAGACTACACTAGGCAAACCATAGTCAAGTACCCAATGAAGTGAAAGCACAATGACTAATAGCAGCTAGGCAGTAAAGATCAGGTAGGAAGATATTGTGAAGCCAATCAGAACAAGCAGTCACTCAGTGAAGACAAAAGATAATGCAATCATACAATGTCTTCGCAAGGACCAACAGTAAGTAAAGGGAAGGGAAGGATGAAACTAGTGACTCGTTGAAGACAATGATTTGTTGGACCAGTTCCAGTTGCTGTGACAACTGTATGTCTGGTTAGGGAGGCTGAGATTCAACTCAGAAGACCTCGTCTTCACCTTATTCCCCTTGAGCTAAGGACACCCAGTCCTTGCCAAATCACTCTGGTAAGTCTTCAAGGTAGACTTCCAAACCTTCACAGACTTCGTTCACTGGCGATCCACAATGACTCTTGGATGCTCAGAACGCGACGCCTAACCTGCTGGAGGATTCACAGTCCTCAAGTATAATAAGTCTTCAGATCACAGAGACAGGAAGACTTAAGTGATGCCTAACACTCTTTGGCTCTGGGTGTTTAGGGCTTTATCCTCGCAAGGAATTCTCTCTCAAAGGCTTCGAGGTGGGTTGCTCTCAAATGACAAAAGCCGTACTCTAACTCTGAGCAGCCAACCGTTTATGGTTGTAGGGGGTGGGCTATTTATAGCCACTGGGCAACCTGACCTGGTTTGTCTGAAATGACCCTTGGTCACTAAGGAACTGACACGTGTTCCAACGGTCAGATTTCAAACACACACAACAACTTTACTTGGACTACAAGCAAAGCTGACTTATCCAACTCTGGACAAGATTTGCTGTCATAGTCTTCACTCGAAGACATAGGATTTTGGTTAAGCATCACTTCAGTCATTCTAACTGGTTCTTTTGGACCCCACTTAACTGTATGGTGGTTCCTATGACTCAACAAAGAAAAACACAAAACAACAAAACTGCTAAGTCTTCGCGCTCCATAGTCTTCACGCGATGTCTTCTCTTATCATAGTCTTCAATGTGAATGTCTTCACATACCATCTCTGACTTCAATGTCTTCATACATTTTTAGGGGTCATCTCTTGTAGGAAAACCGAATCAATGAGGGACTTCTACCTGTGTAATCCTGCAATTCTCACAAACACATTAGTCCCTCAACTAGGTTTGTCGTCAATACTCCAAAACCAACTAGGGGTGGCACTAGATGCACTTACAGTCATCACTTAGTCACTCATACTACAAACAAGGTAGGCTATAAGTGTATTTTTTTACTACTCTCTATCTCTTTCTTCGTACTCAAGGAAGAAACGGTGCTAAGCGCGTGTATTTATTGCATTTGCCAAGGAGTGACCTCTTCCAATGAAATAGTATTGCTAAGTTTGCTTCATTTAATTAGTTATAGACTCAAAATTGTCTTTTCACCTAGGTACACACGCTTAGCACAGTTTCTTCCTTGGGTCACCAAACTAGTCTCTCTCTTCTTGATTAACTTGCCCCATCAGACTTTATGCCTATGTGGCAAGCTTAAGCACCTGTGGGAGCAAGTAAAAGTAAGTACAATAGTGCGCTTTACATGGCATTTTTGCATATGTGGAGGAAAGAGAGGCAAGGAAAAAGTGGAGAAGTGGGCTCTCATGCAAGAGCCAGCCTCTACTACATGGTGGAGCATTGGGAGAGGCACCTGTATGGAGGTGGTCAGGAATCTGGGAGACTCACGCCGATCATAGCGCCACAGTTAAAATGATAATGGCAAGTCAAATCATGGGGCCCCACCTGTCCAGCAGTAACTCGCTGTCAAATCACATAGCCCTACATTTGCAGCAGCCTACTCCCTCGTCTTCTCGCGTCTCTGTCGAACCGACTAGGCGGAACTGCCCCGCCGCCTACCGCGCAGGAAAAGCCCCGCCCTCGACTTTTAAATACAACTACATCCACTTAAGAATCCAATGATATACTTTTTATGACATAGTAACTCATACTACCTCCGTCCGGGTTTATTAGGCCCGTGGACGGTGGAAGCGCGTCCGGTTTTAAAAGGCCCCTGCATCGATTTGTGTTGCCAACGCTTCGTTCCTTTCTCTATCTGACGGGGCTGCATGCAGATTAATTGAGTGTGGGGCTATCAAAAGGGTTCCCAAGCGCCAGGGATTGGCTAGATTATTTGACCGTGGGGCTGCATGCAGGAAGCTGTGCGGGGCAGCATTGCTTTTGCAGTTAATCACGCGAGAAAACCGAAGGAGCGGTGCTTATTTTGAGGAAGTAATTGTGGTGCCTTGGTACCTGCATTTTGGTCCAGGGGTCTAATAAACCCGGACAGAGGGAGTATTTAGTTAGTCAAATGGATGACCTAGAACTACGTGCAGGCCCTATAAACCGAGACGCCTAAAAATAAAAAACCGAGACGGAGAGGGTAGTTCAGCACGTATCTTTTTAGATCAATATAGTCGGGATTCACCAAGGAGCAAAACCAAGTGGTAGGCTGCTCCTGTCGTGTTGGCGTAGCAACTCAAGCAGGGTCAGTTCGCACACGAAATGGTGACACACTTAACAGGACCCCTTTGGCTGACATGTGGCTCATCCGCCGTCTTATTCCATGTGTGATGCACCAAATTACAGTTCGGAGCAGCGGTTGGAATTGGAGGCACCCCGGTCGTAGCGCCGCAGTAGTAGAAAATGAGCGAGGAGGGGTCAAATCACAAAGCCCCACCTTTCCCACATTAAGCTGGACGGATGAAGCAACCATCATTTCACTCTAGGGTGCAAGAGCATAAAGAAAAGAGAGAACAATGATGCGTGCGACAGCTACCTAGGGCACCCTAGGGTAGGGGTCTCCACTACAGATCCTTTTTTTAAAGCGCCTCCACTACAAATCGGCTTCTCCCTCGTCCTCTTGAAGAAAACTGATGATGAGTGCGGCGGTAGGGTTTGTAGGAGTACTACAGCGTGCGGGGCCACGTCGTAGTAAACGGGTTCGAGCCGATGCCTTAAATATGTGTGGGTCGCTTGGTTTTACAGGAACGAGGCAGCATTTTGGGTTCGGGGACTAGTGGAGATATAGTACGTACAAAAAATTGTGGACGTAGGTTCGACCGAAAGGCAATGATGCATGGGCCCTGCATTTTGATATACCTGGGGCCGCGTGAAATTTGCTACTCTACTCAAAACTAGTAAGGTACACATGTATTGAACGCATGAGATTTCGAAACTAAATTATGAATAAACACACACTATAGGATGTAAAGCTTTGAGTCATATATGCATGATGTAGATGTTCGTTTAGTTCTTATAGTTCATCTCATTCAAAATCAATAAGTTTTATAAAAATGTTAAAATTCATGGGGTTGTGCATTGTACTCCCTCCATTCCAAAATAGATTACCCAACTTTGCACTAACTTTGTACAAAGTTAGTGCAAAATTGGGTCATCTATTTTGGAACAGAGGGAGTAAATCATAAAGTAAAAAACAAATAATGGCAATTCATTTAGAAAAAATAATCAATTATGATACAGAAGATTCTAGAACAAAGGAGAAGTGCTTGTGTTTTGAGGTTTGTGCATTATGCTTAAGTTCAACCATGGAGTCTTCTAAATTGTACATGTGGCAGATCTGGTGGAATGTTGATGATATCCAACGGCCAGTAGTGCTCGGATTTGCCTATCTCTGCACTATCGGGTTAGCTTCATCCAGCGACCATCTTTCAAAGTTATTGGCACACTATATAGTTCTTGTGCCATAGTTGCATGTTTTGGAAAAAAGCTACTAGTGGGTTGTACTATCTATTTAGGAATAGAAGATGTATACATGGAAGTTGTAGGGAAAGAGATGACATGGAGCATCTCAATTCCTATGAGTAGGGATTGGAAAAGAGATGTCATTTGGTTCACATCATAGGAACTTTTCTATTGAATATAGAGATGACATGTTTCTCAATTCCTATGAGGAGGGATTAGAAAAGAGATGTAATTTGGTTCATATCATAGGAAATTTTCTATTGAATATATGCCAATGTTTATTTTCCTTTGAAATTAAGGGAGTATAGGAATCCATTCATATGAACCAAGTGGCTCTAAAGCTATAGAAATGATATCATGTTTATTTCCTTTGAAATGTGGAGTATATGAATCTATTCCTCTGAACCAATTGGCTATAAAGGAAAAAATCCTATAAAAATCATATCATATAGAGTTCCTATGATATTCCTCAACACTAAAGATGCTTGAAATTGGTGCGGGTGATACGATGGTCTTTCTTTGTAGACTCCTCACCCAACTTTATAGTTACCTCCCGAAGATGAATGAAATGATATATACATGGTATTCTACATGTGCAATTTGGTACACGAAAACTCGGTAAAAGTTTGCGAGGTTCGAATTTTCAATAAAGCTATATGCACTGCATTTCAGAATGGAGGGAGCATACGGCAGTTGCTAACACTCACGTGGAAGAGTTGTGTGTAGGAGGAGTGGCTGTTCTGTTAAATGACATGGCAAAACTGACACTGTCGGATGCCGATCTAACGGTCCTTACGGCGTTCGTCAGGAAAAGGCTGGTGGCGAACGTTTGTCGGATAATGATTTACGGACACATGCATTGCATTGATACGTGCCCAAATTCATGGTGACATGCACGGTGACATGCGGCCCAAATTCAAATTTAAACATTGCGAAAAAATCTGAAAAAAATCATGCATGTTCACAACACATACTAAGATAAGCCCTAAAAATTTCAGATCAAAATTTGAAACATACATTGAGAAACAAAAAAGAGAAATATGTCATGAATAGTTCCCGAATGGTTCTCTGTAGACTATTCACATCTGAGTTTCTCTTTTTCGTTTCTCGATGTATGTTTTGAATTTTGATCTGAAGTTTTTAGGGGTTATCTTAGTATGTGCTGTGAACATGCATGATTTTTTCAGATTTTTTCACAATGTTTAAATTTGAATTTGGGCCGCATGTCACCTAGCGCATGTCACCTGATCCCAGTCCGCCCCCCTCTCTCTCACGCACACGCACCCTCACGAGTCACGACTCTCCCGAGTCCTCTCGCAGACTCGCACGTCGCACCCCGTCTATCTGCAGGTAGACGTCATGCACATATGTGCTCTTCACACCCTACCCTCAGAACTTCTAAAAAACAAAAGACGGTGCGCACATTTTATTTTAGCTCACACGTCAAACACTTGTACTATTACTCTTGCAGCGAACGTTCTTTGGGCATAGTATATTGTACTCTCACGAAGAGAAGCAGTGCACGCACGCACTAGTTCTCTCACACCCACTCGCGGGTACACGTAGGAGCGCATTTTTTGAAGCTGGTACAACAAAATCACTCCACTATATATAAAAGCAGGAGCCTTAGCGCTTGCTTTACTAGGGTTCCTCTCGTTCACTCTCTCATGCTCTCCAGATCTAAGCAACACATAGGTGGCCACACTCTCTCTCAGCTCATGGCTGGTCACAAATCCGGCCGGACAACCTCGATTGGGGCAGGGGTGTAGGTGCATCGTTCACGCTGTCGTCAGCGGTGAGGGAGGAGACCAACGGCTGCCCGCGCGTCCCGATCAGCGGACGTACCGTTCTCTCCGAGAGAGCACCGGCTTGGGAGGTCCTCCGACCCCTTCTTCCTCCCTGCGGTATTGTGGCCAAGATGCGGCCTCCCGACGCCGTCTTTGCGACATGCCGAGGACCCTCAGGTATATATTCCTTCGAAACCAGCCTTGCTCTACTGCCCCAGCTCCCTTCGTGTGGATCCTTTTCTACTTCTGTCCGCTGTTCCAAAGCCACCTAGACTTCTACTAAGGCACGTGCTTTGCACGTATGTTCTGTATGATAGATACTCATATACCTTCTTTTTAGAGAGAGAAATGGGTACTCGTATCTTGAGTAGATATCATAGTGTGTTTGTTTGCATGATCTAAGGACTATTCTGAAATAAGAAGCAAATCACTTGCACAAATCAAACTGAGTTCCAAGAATTTGATTACAAGATAAAAGTTGTAGTTTTATTATATGCTATTTCCTGGGTTCCACTGATGTATAGTTCTAGAGTTGTTTGACGGTTTACATGCATGTTTACGGACTATTTTGTGCAACTAAATAAGTCATTTAGGTCTGACAGACACTCATGTCCTGTATTAGCTTGATGTATAGCTTATGTATGACTGAAATAAAATATTAAACTTTTTCTGCGAATAATAAAAATATTACATTTCTCGATGAAGCAGAATAAAACTTTAGCTAGCATCAGCCATGCAATGTTATGTTATGTGAACAGTGTAAACTTTGCAGTATAGCGGCATCTAAAAAATCCATTTTTACAGTAATCTAAAAAAATAAGTTAGTAGTAGAGTGTTTATTTCCCAGGTGACAACGGGGAACCAAAATGTGCTAGCTATTTGCCAACTTGTCGTACTTGCATGTGAGGAGGTGGCAGCAGTTTCTAGACATTTCTCAACTTCAGTAGGTGCAATCCAGATTCAACGGGGACTTCTTTATTTGTTTACTTGGAAAGCAGAGTCGGCCATGTGCACAAGGAGCGGGAGCAAATCCGGAAGCTCTTAGCCATCAGATCATGTCATCCTTTGTTTGATGGACGGCAATGATATGCATGAGAGGGGAAATGAACGGTGGATTTTGAGCCAATGCTTGTTTGGGCGGGAGAACCGAAGATGGAGTGGTAAATCCAATTTCAAAACTGCCACATTATAGTAGTAGTAGAGTAGAAGTAAAGCTATTTGATACAGTCGACTCAAAGCTTGGTTCAAACAGGGAAGAAAGTGAGAAAGATGTAGCATGAATCTAGGACTTGGTTCTAAGAGGAAACGGGGGAAAGTGGTAATATCTGTCACTGTTTAAATAACCGTATATCTTATTTGCGCAAACATGGATGTCTGTCTCCATATCGTTTCGGGATGTCTGTCTCCGTATCGTTTCTATCCGCACAATCAAAAGCACACACCTCAATTTTAGTACAACTGCGCAAAATGAGATGGCTATCCCTCGCTGTCGTCGTCTAACCTCCAATCTTCAAGGTATCCCTACATTGGTAGTAACTAAGGTAGAATGACCAACGCAATCTAAAAGAAGCTGATTCGTACGTTTTACTTCCTGATTGCAGTGTAGGGACGAGCGAAAACAACTGCATCCTAGTCCAGAATGCACTTTCTACCAGTTCATCCATGGACCAAGGACTAGCTGGCACGGCTGCATGGCGGTTTTTTGGACAGGTGCGCGGACAAGAGGCATTGTGGTCTGCTTATTTCTGCAAATAGCGGTGCTTAAATTTAGTGGAATGCACAAGCATTTCAGCTGGTCAGTACACTACATGGTTCAGTTCAGCATTCCAGCTGATACCACAATTATAATTGGTTATTCTGGAATGAGAGAACCTAACCCTGAATGGTGGCAACAAGAAAAAACAAGAGTGAACTCCAGGAAATTTAAGCCTGCCGGGAGGCCCTTTGCTCAGAGAGAAGCCTTGCTTGTTTTTTCCTGATTTATAAACCTTCTCACAACTTTGTCTTTTGCTGTGAACTAATATATGTTTGTTATGTTCTATGAATCATTGAGATGTATAAAATTGCTTAACTTTTGCTTTTCAAGTTTTTTATGAAGACGAGTTTAATGTGAGTGTTCCACATGAGCGCTGGACTAGCGTGTGAACGTTTGGAATTTATTACATTGTGGCCTCAATTAACTGCATGAACCACTGTTACAAGATACATAGTTGCTTATATGTCAGATAGCAGATTGTTGATTGTTAGCTAGTCGATAGCCTAGTGTTGAAGCGAGCTGAGCCAATGTGTCGTGTTTTGCACAACTGCTTACAAGTGGGGTAGCACCAACAGTGTTTACAAGTACTTATGTATACGTCGGCGCACGATTCTCGATGAGTGCTCTATTTCATCAAAACACACACTACTCATATGATAAACCGTGACAACTTATGTCTTACCATGCCATATTCATGAAAAAGCTAGTGAGGACGCATCTATTTTGGCAACAATTATGATGGTTCTCACATGATTCACGGGCACACAAAAGTAGCAGCAGTTCCCATAGATGGATTCAAACAGAGTACTAGCCCCAGAGGGGTCGATAACAGGCAAGGTTTGGATAATTAGACACAATCCAAACTATTATTAAACACTAGCTGGGGAAACTATTTCATGCCTCGATCTAATTTGGGTTGGACACAGGACGGACCTTGCCATGAACATCATCGAGACGTCCCGTAGCAGCTCAATCCTGTGAACCTTCATGAAGACAACCTTGTGGCCTTGCCACTGATAAACTTGTTTGTGGAGGCATGCCACATCATCTTCCCGCGTAAGCTTGACAAGAATAGTATTCCTCACAAATGAAGGAGTAGCTTTGAACTTCTTGTGCTTCAGTACACCCTGGACAACACGCCTGACAACAGTGAGGCTGGAATACAACTCTTCATTGGTATAACCGCAAATGGCTTCCAGGATCCAACAGCCTAAGAACTCTGTTTTCCCAGTGCGTATATTCAGGTCGTCCGCCTCATAGCGAGTGACATGTACAACCACACAATCCTTGTCTGCATCAGGGCTCTAATTGAAACAGAAACAAATTCTGAATTACTTTTCAGTATAAGAAACACAAGTTATTTAAACCACTACGTATACCATGGCATCGAAGCTAATAAAATTTTGCATTATTAATCACCACACACTTCCTTTTCTAAAAAAATCACCACATACTTAGATGAAAAACCACAATCGAGATTGGCGAAGAAGGAAATCACCTTGGGCAGCTCAGCGGGGGGGGCACATCCTCGAAGGGGGAAAACTGCTCCTGTAGTGCCACGGGGGCTGTAACCTCAAACGGGGTGTTGACCATCTCAGTATCTAGGGTCGCCTTGGTGGTTGCCTCCATCTTCTTGGAGCTCTCTGTCTCGTGGGGATCAGCCTCCCGCGTCTGCTCCAATATCGGCAGATCTTTGCCTGGTTCTCCTTGGTCCATCATGAAACTGACGAATACTAGGAGTCCACTGAAAGGAAAACACAATCGCAATGACAATGAAACAAAAAAGAGAGTGAGGATCGGTTACTGCTTTGCAAAAGTTCTTTTTTTTCCTCTGAACAAAAATATGCCAACATCACGGATCCACTTACCTTCCCTTCGTTCAGAGAGAAGAACAGTGGCAGATGCAAGTGTTGCCTTTCTTGAAGACGGTGAGGGAGAAGGGGATTCAGCGAAGAGTGAAATGATGGTTGCTTCGTCCGTCAAACTTAGACTACGGGGAGGTGGGGTTTTGTGATACGACGGCTCGTTACTGCCGCACTACGACCGGGGTGACTCTCCGCCTGCATACTGCCTTCTAATTTGGTGGATGGCATTTGGGCCCCCGCGCTGCATGGCCCGCATGTCAGTGAACAAAAGTATAACGGCATTCAGTAGAGGGAGACGTTTCAATGACCTAGGAGGAGCCAGAAGCGGTAGAGTGTCTCCACTGTACTAGTAGTAATTGTTTTTCTAGGTAGCTGTAGAATGTCTCCACTGTACTAGTAGTAATTGTTTCTCGGGTCCCAAGACAAAACAGCCCATTAACACTAGTAAATAGTAAAATCAATTCAAAAACCTGGGTGCTCTTCTTCCTCCTCGCTCCCACCCACCTCACGTCAGCTCGCTCCACTCGTACCCCCAAATTCCTCACCTCACTCCTACAGAGAACCCTAGCTCCCCTTCTTCCTCACTCCTACAAAAAAAACCCCAGCTCCCCTTCTTCTTCGCTCGCACTACAACTAGGCTCGTCATTCGTTACTCTTCTCAAATCCGTGAGCGCGACGCGACGCCCTCGAGGAAAATGGAGTCGGCTGATGCCAGCGCCAAGAAGATGAGGCTCCCGCCAGCGGCAATGCCTATTGTAGATCCCGCACCCGGCAGCGCGGGGAGAAGCGGCGACCCCGCCCCCACCGGATCCCAGGAACCCGTAGAATCTCGAGTGGACTGCATCAGCAATCTCCCGGATGCCATCCTTGGGGAGATCATCTCGCTTCTCCCCACCAAGGATTGCTACCGCACCCAAGTCCTCTCAATTCGGTGGTGCCCTCTATGGCACGCCATTCCCCTTAATCTCGACTATCGTCAGCTATCTCTCTTCGATGATTTTGAAATCCCCGGAGCCATCATCTCCTCCCACTAGGGCTCTGTTCAAAGCCTCTGCATCCCGTCATGCTACCTGAGCAAGCATACCATGCCTTGCACGGTGGACGCCTGGCTGGAATCCCCTGAATTCACAGAACTACAGCTGCTTGAGTTCTACTATTCCCCTGGAAATCACATACCACATACCGAACGCCACTTGTGCCCTCGGCACCGATGTCCATCTCAGGGTTTTCGTCCTCTCTCCACACCGCCACCTTTGCGCGGTGCTACCTACCAGACAATCTGGTACTAAACCTTCGACTCCCATTTCTCAAGAAACTTTCACTTGTGCGGGTTCGTATATCGGAGGCCTCATTGCACAGCATCATCCACTCCAGTTGCCCTGCGCTGGAGTGCTTGGTGCTTGTTTTCACAATTAGAATCGGTTGTCTCCAAATAAAGTCGCCTGACCTTGTAAGAATTGGAATTTCTTTTGACGAAAGGCGGCTCATCATCCAAGATGCCCCTTCACTTCAAAGGTTGATCCTTGATTCTAGTTATTCACCGTTGCAAATAACCGTCCTCTCTGTGCCTAAACTGGAGACCTTGGGTGTAATACATGATCTCTGTGCTCATTTCAATATGGTGTTTGGCTCCACAGTTCTTCAGGTACTTTATATTATCATCTACACTTGTAACCATAAGCTGCATTTTAAATTTCTACGCATAATTTATATATCATCTTGGAGTACACATTTTGTACTAATATTATGTTCTATGCTCAATGAAGAGTTTCTCCATGGATGGTCTATCAATGGTGCTGGATTCTGTCAAGATCTTATATATCCAAATGAATAGTTTTGATTTGAACAAGATTATTGGCTTGTTGCAATGCTTTCCATGTCTGGAGAAGTTGTATATAAAGGTGATAATTTCACGCACATTGGAAGCCCGCATATAGTGTACTAGAATTAACCGTTCAGTTGTTGCTCTTTCGACACTCTTCTTTTCACTACTAGGAAAAGACCTACTAATGGCGCACCAGTTTTGCCTACTAATGGCGCATCACTAGTGCGCCATTACTAGCACGCCACTAGTATTTTTTACTAATGGTGCACCACCAAGTGCGCCATTAGTATATAACACCATGCGCCATTAGTGTGCCTCCCAGGGGCCATATTTAACCATGTGCTTTGGCACACTAATGGCGCACTGCGGATAGATGCGCCATTAGTATACTTGGCATATTGATGGCGCACTCTGTCTTGATGCGCCATTAGTATCCTTTGGCATACTAATGGCGCACTCTGTCTTGATGCGCCATTAGTATCCTTTGGCATACTAATGGCGCACCTTGTGGTGATGCGCCATTAGTATGAATATTTGATTTTTTTTACTTTTCTGATTTTTGCACAGGTTACAAAATATATTATTTGACAGAATATAGACAGTAGCACACAACAACAACAGATTCATCGAATATAATAGAAGATTAGTCTCCGAATACAATTCATCATATTAGTCTCCGAATTCAAAAGACCGAACAAAGATAAAACATTACAAGTCTCGAGACCGCGAGTATCGAGTTTGTCTTCACATTACAAGTCGATATCAATCATCTAAACTACCATCACATAGAAGAGAGCTGCGGTCATCACGATGAGCATCATCGCGATCAAACTGGTCTTCATCCGGTTCCTCCAACGCTCCCTCCTCTCTCCCGCTAGATAGCGGGCGTATCTAGATTCGGCCTCCGCCCTAGTGGTGTACCCTTTGTAACTGTTGCCGCTGAAACGGTGAACCTGTCTCCGACACTCCTCCCAGTCGTCGTAGACTCCGGGAACCTTACCCTTGTACACAACATACGACGGCATCTCTATGCACAAGCCAAACAACAGACAATACATACATAAGCAATATATAAGTATGCAACAAAAGGATCGGAAGAGAAAAGCAAGACATTAATAGCACGATTCATGGTCCTACTAATAAATAGCATTGATTACATCTAAGTTGAACGACTGTCCAAACCAAAGAGACATACAATTCATTGAAGTTTAATTACAACATGAGCCAATCAATGTTTCAGAACTACACATCACTACTTTCGACTCGACTCATGGACAAGAGCGTGGATGAAGCCGCCGGCTGTCGTGATGGTCATGAAATCGCGGGTGTTGTCAGCCTGCATTTGTAGCATTCCATCTATCTCAATGTTGGACGGTTGATATCTGAGGAAGAACTGCCCCGAGGTATGAAGGACATCTTGATGGATGATGTCCGCAAACTCCGACTGGATGCGAAAGAATTCTTGTCTGATGTCCGCGTCCTGGATTGCCGACAAGCTCGCGGCCCAATCTTTGAGATTATTTGGTAGCAGAAGGTGATGATGGTCCCTTACGATTGCCCGCATGTGATGGAGGGCGTAGTAGGCATCCTTCTGACCGCCAGGCGGCTGCTTGATGCAGCAGAACGTCGTATTGTGGGCGAACACGTGCTTGCCGTACTTACGAACTGCCCTGATGAAGGTGCCTCCAGATTTGGCGTAGCCAGGGAGAACATCATCAAGAACTTTCTTGATATTTGTGTAGTCTATCTTGGGTTACGGTTCAGGTCGAAATACGTGGCCATGGAATATTTCGGGCTTAAGAGGATGAGTGTGCAATGTGTGTCACTGCACAGAACACGGAATGTTAGAAAAAAAAGAACGATCGAAATCTAAGAAATCATATGTTACGGGGTACTCGGGAAAGTAAGCCACAAGGAAGTTATCCTTATCTGGGTTTGCCAGAATGACGTCTTCGAGGTGTGAACTCGTGACTTGGTGGTCCCCAGCGCTGCTCAAGAGCTTGGCACGCATGTAGAAGGGGTCGATGATCACGATGTCCGAGGTCTTGTCTCTAATGATCCGCATCTCCATACTCAGCGAAAACAGCCGAACGAAGGTGTAGTGCAGCGGATGAAGGTTGAACATAGCAAAGATGTCATCAAACCGCAGGACGATCGTACCCCCGATGGCGCCATCCACAAAGCCCCTGCCCTCTGGCACCTTGGCCACGAAAACCGGGTATGCCACATCATTCTCTCTAAGACGCCGCTTCTCCAAAGAAAGAACACTGTCGTGCAGACTCCGCATAGCACCGGTTGCAGCATTGAGCATATTTGTCGGTAGCATCGCCCTACCTGCCACATGCACCCTCCTCGAGATATCCTTAGGTGAAGGTGGCCCGTCCTGAGCACGGATCGTACTCGGTGCCGGCTGGCTCGCACCGGCGCCCTTTTTAGTCGGCCGTTTCTGGCCCTTCTTCTTGATCTGCTGTAATGGGACCGAGTTCTGCTCACAGACCGCCTTCTTGAGCGTGTTGGGGCTGATAATATTTGGCACCTCCGCTATCTGAGGCTCGGTGAAGGCGGCAGCTGGAGGCGTCTCCTGAGAACTGAATGCCAGACGACGCCTGTTGCAATTGGGTTTCTCCGCCGTACCAGCTAGATCGCGGTCGTCTTGTTTGGGTTCTTGAGAAGGAGGCCCGTAGAACTCGTCACCGTACCCATGTTCGGCAAAGTACTTATCGACGTTGGTAAATGTACCATCGTTGTTGTCGTCGTCGTCCGGATCCTGTGCCATATGCATGTCCGGATCATGTGCCATAGGGATGTCCGGCATGTCCGGTAGCGTTGCGGCATTCTTGCCATGGCTTGGCGCTGGCATGACTGGCGGTCTTGTCTGTGGGGTGGTGTCCCCCGCCCCCAAATGAATCTGGCTCTTCGGCCAAAGCAGGGGCCAGCTTACGCAGGCGCTGAGGGTCATCTCATCTTCTTCATCGGCCCCAGCGTGTCGAATCGGAGGTAACAGCTCGTCGCAGCCTGGCAGCACCCGAACCACTTCAACCCTATACATTGTGGGTGGCATCGGATTACCGTGGAACACGGGGTTGCCCGGTTGAACGATTCTGCCCTTGGCAACATCGACCAACTCGCCGCCCACGAAGTGTAGGAGAGTGCAAGGAACATCGGCGGCGCCCTGCGAAAACATGTAGGGCGTCAAGGATGCCCAGTCAAAGGCAAGGAGATGAAGTCCTCGGCCGAGAGGCTTAGTTACCGTGATGCCGTCGAGCTCGGCTAATGTTGAGGCACCGCCAACGGCGGGCGTGCAACTGACGGAGGGGCCGCTTGCTAGCGAGGACCCGGGTGCATTAAGCTCCAATGCCGGCGTCGGAGACACCAATACCGCCGCCGCCGGAGACACCAATGGCACCGCCGCCGTAGACACCAATATCGCCGCCGTCGGAGATACCAATGGCGCCGCCTGCGCATTGTGCGAGTTGCTGGCCGTGAAGCTGGGAATCGGGGGCGGCCCCTGTTGGCCACCCGCAATCCACGTCGTTATCCCATGAATCAAGGTAGGCATAATGCCGGTGAGCGTCGATCCCAGTTGTTGTTGCACTTGCTCTTGGACCATCTCCGGAATCCGTGCCACTTGCACCTTGAGTGCTTCAACCTCGCGCGACTGGCTTTCTGAGCTGGTCTTTTTCTCCTTTCGCCCACCAGCGGTATAGTATGACGACCATTTTGTGGACAAGCCTTTGCCGGCCACACGACCTGCTGACGTTGGCTTACTGAGCTTATCCTTGTTTTTCATTATGTTCAACGCCCTATTCAAAGGGGTGTCGAAAGGGGAGCTCTGAGATGACCCCGCGCTACTGCTTTCTTTGTCTTGCGGAAGGAACATGAACCATTTAGAAATATTGGGGATTAATTAGAATGCAACCATATGGAGCTAATTACGTGGGGTGTATTCCTTACCAGAACAAGCTCAAGCTCCTTGGTCTTCGCATCCGTGGTAAGCTCCTTTGTTACCAGGTCCTCCTTGTACCGGGCCCTGAGAAAGTTCTTGGTCTGCTTGTCACTGTATTTCTCGAAGCGGGGCGGTAGGCCTTGCTCGGCACGCTCCGCGTCCTCCTTGTCCCATACAGGCTCCGCCACTCTGTAACCGCCAGGACTGAGTTGGTGGACCCCTATGTTCAACTGCCGCATTTCTTTCCCCCCACATACTTGATTCGGAGGTTGCGGGGCTCTCGCACTTGATCTTGAACTCCTTGTAGTCATCTTCTCTCATCAAAGGATATTTCGCCTTGATCTTATCATAACTATCACCTTTGTCAATCATTGCCTTCACCGTGCTTTTCCAAGTAGATAGGGTCCTGCTCATCGTCGTGAGGGCGGCACCGTTCACTTTATTACCCGAGAGGCGTGTGTTTGCGAACTCAGCGGGGAACTTGTATCGTTCGTGTAGCTTCGTCAAGAGGAGGCTGCACAAATTCCCTCGGTCCTTATGCCTTAGGTTCTCAGTGTTGATCGAGGCGGTGCTCCGGAGAATGCACCCGAGCTGAATCGAGTACCCCTTGACTACGTGTTTGGGCGCCGTCGGATGCCCGTCGGAGTTCACTTCAGTAAATTCCTCCCTGACGGTGCCGAGCATGTTCGGGCGCCGGTCCTTCCGTTGCCTCTTAGGTTGGCTGCCATCTGTGCGTGCGCCGCCATCATCAGTGGTGGCATCCGCGGCGCCATCATCAGTGGTGTCATCCCCGACGCCACTAGGGGTTGTGTAGTCAGGATTGGTGTCTTCCACGGCGTCCTCATAGTGGTGAGGTTCTTCCTCCAACTCCTGGGACAGCTCCCAGAATTGCTTGCCGCCCGAACCGCCGGCCTCATCATTGTGGGCCATGTTTCGCTCTAAATAGGAAAAAAGTTTGGTCAAAAAGTTGGTTATTGTCAAGGAACAAGATCATGGTCTCATCATTTAGGGTTTGTCGACACCGAGGCATCCTAAAAGCTAAGCTTTTATCATTTAGGGTTTGTCGACACCGAGGCACCCTAAAAGCCTAAGCGTACATCATTTAGGTTCTCATCAACACCGAGGCACCCTAAAAGCCAAGGTTTCATCATTTAGGGTTTGTCGACGCCGAGGCACCCTAAATGCTAAGTTTTCATCATTTAGGGTTTATCGATGCCGAGGCACCCTAGGTTGGGCCTAATCACTTGGCACTAATCACTTGGCTCTATTGCCACCTATGTTGGATTTATCATCTAGGGTTTATTGATGCTGGGGAGAATTTCTAAGTTGGGCCTAATCACTTGGCTCTATTGCCACCTATGTTTTAATGCAGCAAGAATAAAGGGACAGTTGATCCTACTTAATTAAGTACTAAGATACCCCGGCCCATGCATTAGTAGCAAGTACCTCATATGTCCGATTTTTAGGAAAGTCATGCTAAAATTCACGGAAAAATTCAGCATGACCTTTGCTGAAAATAGGACATATGGAGTACCCGAATTTGCCGAAACAGAAGTTAATCGACATTCCGGCAAACTCAATGGCCTCTCGGGGTACCTGCAAAATCATCACGACACGAAAGGCCTCTCAAGGGCCTCAAGCAGCAGCGGCGTCTCCCAGGACCCCATTTTTTTGCTAAATTTCTTTGAGCAACAATTAGAGCAGAAAATTCAGCATATTTCTATACAATTTTTTTGTACACATAAGATAGAAATGTAGTGTTGAAAGTTTAATGCTTACAAAAGACTTGCTGAAATAGTGAAAAATATGGAGTCACCAAGCTGGCTAAGAAACTCCCAAAGTCCACTAGCAAATCCAAGATCTAATCCTGTTACACACATCATAACAATTTAAGATAATTAGGATAAGGATAGTAGGAAATGAAAAAGAAAGAGCTCAAAAAACAATCACAACAGAAAAATAATAAAAACCTAGTCCTAGAAGAAAATAAATCCTAAAAGAAAACAAATCTTAAATAATAAAAAGTTTGCATCTGAGCCACCCTTCCAATCCAACATAGAGAAACGAGCTAGTCAGGACAGCATACAAATGTGCAGATTTCATCTCTTTAGAAACTACAAAAGCAGTCTTGTGATCTCCGACTTCAGTGTTTCTGGTCAATAGTTCAATATATTTGTATACAATATATGACCCACTGTCCATAAAAATGTTAATGTCCATCAAAACAACTCAATAAATGTGCTCCCAAAGATCACAAAAATGCACTGCAACTCTTTTTGAAACATACACTAATAAGATGAAAGTTTCCCTTCCGGATTATCTTGACACTTTACTTTAAACACTTCTTTACATGCAGCATTTGTCATAACTACTGGAACAGAGATATACATAGCTGGTTCTTTATATACAGTCAGACTAAATAAAAATCTGGCTACTGAATGAACAGGAGGATAGTGAGCCCAATTTGTTAGTCCATTATCAAAGCATATGACACCAAAAGCAGAATAAGTTAAGCTCCAAAATTCTAGTTTCCATGATTACTGCTTGATTGCATGAAGAAATAATTCAAAAAAATAATACAATGCGTAAATTGGATCCCGTGTTACTAATTAAGACTGGTTTCGTCACTGATCAATATCCTACAGTCCCCGTTTCGAAAAAAATTAAACCATTTCAAAAAAATCCTGCGGTCCTACTCCAAACCTTACTATGAGAACAAAACCTCAGTATCCCTCTAGGATGTGAAGATTAGCACTCCCGACTGCCCTATAGCTCAATCACATAACGATGAGACTGCTACCAAATATATTAAACTAAAAAAATATGAACATGTCTATTCCTAATTGATTGAATTGGAATAACATCTGATTCAGCAGTAAGTAGAACACAGCAAGCCATGTCCAATTTCACAGGGACATACAAAGAAAAATGAGACCAAGACATGAAACCACTAATCTAAAATGTATTTGCAGGGCATCTATTTGGTTGATTATTCAAGATAATTAAAACAATCCCTAGCACAGCACTGACAGATTTGCATCTAATAAACAATCCCTAGCAGAAGATAATCACAGAATCCCTAGCACGAGCTACCCCATTTCCTTCACCACTACGTACTGGGGTCGGGTCGGGTCGGGTGGCAGCTAGACCTAGACCTAGACCTAGCTACCAGATGGAAGGGAAGAATTGTAGAGCAACCTTGGGGTGGGCGGGGAGAGGAGAAGCGGAGGGAGGGAGCACCTTGGTTGGGGCGGAGCGGCGAGGGCGACGGGGCGACGGAGCGGCGAGGGCGACGGGGCGACGGAGCGGCGAGGGCGACGGGGCAACGGAGCGGCGAAGGCGACGGACGGGAGGATGAGGCGCGGCAGACGGCGGCGGTCGAAACCCTAGGCGGTCGCTCGCTCGCTTCTGGGGTTGGGTTGGGGGTTGGGTTGGGGTTGGCGAGGGAGAGAGGGTCGAAGGGGATCTGGCGAGGGAGAGGGAGATAGCTAGGGGGAAGCTTACTAATGGCGCACCACACCTCGGTGCGCCATTAGAAATCTTTTTTTAGATAGCAATGGCGCACCCCGCAGCGGTGCGCCATTAGAAATCTTTTTTTAGATAGCAATGGCGCACCCCGCAGCGGTGCGCCATTAGAAATCTTTTTTTAGATAGCAATGGTGCACCCCGTAGCGGTGCGCCATTAGAATTTTTTTATTACAGTTCGAGCATAGGTTATATTGCACCTAACCCAATCCACATTAGAACCCGCCCACTAGCCCGACTGGTCAGCACGCAACACACACACCAGGAGCTCCTGGGTTCGATTCCTAGGCCCCCCAATATTTTTTTCCATTTTAAATGTTGTTTGATATTTATTTGTGTTTAAATATGTTCAAACTTGTTTAAATCAGAATAGTAATATTTTTTTATAAAAACAGTAATAATTTTTTTAAAAATATATTCAAATTTGTTACTTGAAAATATCATCGGCGGCGGCGGTGGAGCGGGGGAGGGTGCGGGGGGCCGGGTGCTCGTCGGCGGCGGTGGAGGGGGATCGAGATCGAGTGTCCTCATGAATTCAAAAAGTGCCCGTGAAATTTAAAAATATTCATGATATCAAAAAGTGCCCATGAAATACAATCGAGAAATGAAGACTACGATTTAAATACAATCGATCTTAGATAGCTATCTGTTCACAATCTTCTTGCCCTTCTTTTTCACAAATGGAGTTCTTCTATGGAACGGACGTCCTTTAGGTAGGGTGGTCCTGCTTCTTCTTGTGGTGTGTGCTGCAACTTCATCGTCGTCATCATGTTCGATCTTCGGGTCACCGTACTTGTCGAAGTCTTGCTCATTGGCTACTCCATCCATTCCGATGATCTTCCTTTTGCCTCTCCTCATGACAACACGACTGGGCTTTGACGGGTCGGTAATGAAGAAGCATTGGTCCACTTGGGAAGCCAGTACCCATGGCTCATTTTTCGCGGTGACGTTTGTGCCCGCGGTCTTGGATTTGGCTTCGGGTATAACCATGGTGGTGAAATACCGGTCTTCTTTTAGGACGCTCTTGGCCCATCTGACACGGAACATCGGGACCTTCTCTCCAGCGTAGCTCAGCTCCCAGATCTCCTCGATCCTTCCGTAGTATCTGTCTTTGTCGTTACCGGTGTGGGATTCCATCGTTACCCTGGAGTTCTGATAACCATCGCTCTTCATGTCCTTGTTCTCGGTGTAGAATGTGTAGCCATTGATATCGTACGCCTCATAGGTCATCAGGTTGTGCTCGGCGCCCTGTGACAAGGCGAATATGAGTTGTTCTTCCGCAGAAGAATCCTCATGTAAAGGGTACGACAGAAGCTTCTGCTTGAACCAACGCGTGAAACATGAGTTGTGCTCTTTGATTATATCTCCGACCGTCCTCTGTTGGCCTCGGTCATTGTACGTCTTATCAATAAAGGTTTTGTGCTCTACCACCCAAGGATCGACCATATCTATGTGTTGTAGTGCGACTAGGTTTGCTCTTTCAAAGTCGGCGAGTCGACCCTCGAAGTCGACATGCATTTCGCGGCGACCCTCACGGTGACCCCATCCAGCGAGCCTGCCAAGGTGCCTGTTGACGGGCAGACCAACGGGGTTCTCGATGCCTAGATAATTCGTGCAGTAGGAGATGCACTCTTCGGTCAGAAAGCCCCTGGCTATACTTCCCTTTGGACGTGACATGTTGCGAACGTATCCTTTGATGACACCATTCATCCTATCGAACGGCATCATGCTGTGCAGGAACGTCGGCCCGAGTTGGATGATATCCTCCATGATATGAACCAGCAGATGCACCATAACGTCGAAGAATGCGGGCGGGAAGTACATCTCAAGCTCGCATAGTATCACCACGATCTCTTCCTGTAGCCTTCTGAGTTGCCTCACGCCATCGACTTCCGAGAGATGACGTCAAAAAAGTTGCATAGGCCAAATAGCGTTTCACAGACGTGCGCGTCCATGATCCCACGGATTGCAACTAGAAGTATCTGCGTCATCAGCACGTGACAGTCGTGAGACTTCATCCTGCTGAACTTCTGCTTCGCTGGGTCTAGGTATCTGCTTATCTTCCCCGCGTAACCATAAGGAAGTTTTACTCCTACGAGGCAGGTGAAAAACTGCTCGATCTCCTCCTGACTTAGAGTGAAGCACGCGGGAGGGTAGTCACTTCCGGTCTTCTTGGCCTTTTTGCCTTGGCGACGAGTTTCTGTGTCCTGCTTCGCCTCATCATCGTCATCATCATCATCATCATCATCATCATCATCACTAGCGCGAAGCTCCTGCCTGATGCCCATTGATTTCAAGTCTGTCCTTGCTTTCGGCCCATCTTTGGTCCTCTCTGGCATGTTGAGCAGGGTACCAAGCAGACTCTCGCACACGTTCTTCGTGATATGCATGGCATCAAGGCAGTGAGGCACACGGTGGATCTTCCAGTACGGCAAGTCCCAGAAAACAGACCTCGTTTTCCATACCTTCAGCAGCGGCTCTGGCGCCTTTTGCTTCTTTCCCGGCTCTAGCGCCTTTTGCTTCTTTCCCGGCAGTGGGCAATCTTTCCAATTTTTCAACAGCTCGTCTATTTCCTCGTTGCTCCTCGTACGCGGGCGTTTTCGGGGTTCGGTTTCACCATCGAACAGATCCTTGCTTTTCCTCCACGGGTCATCGTCGCGAAGCCACCTTCGATGTCCCATGAACACGGTTTTCAAAGATCCGGGATCTCTATCTAGCTGGCGATACATTGTGTCATCCATGCACCTTACGCATCCAGAAAATCCGTGGACTACCTGCCCCACGAGATATCCGTAACCGAGATAGTCGTGCACCGTCGTGAGCAGTGCGGCTCTCATAGGGAAATATTCTTTCTCTGCGGCATCCCACGTATTGGCTGGCGTTTTCCACAGCGTGTCTAGCTCCTCTTTCAGCAGCCCCAGATACAGATTGATGTCGTTCCCTGGTTGTTTCGGCCCTTCAATTAGCATACTCATGTGAATGTACTTCCTCTTCATGCACAACCAGGGGGAAGGTTGTACATTCACACAAACACAGGCCACGTGCTATGTGTGCTTCTCTGGCTACCAAACGGATTGACTCCATCGGTGCTCGCGCCCAGCATGATGTTCCTTGGATCCTTCCCAAATTCTGGGTATTCGAAGTTCAACGCTTGCCACTGGCTCGCATCCTTAGGGTGACTCAGCATCTTGTCTTTTTTATTTATCTCCGGATCATTTCCGTCATCTTCCCGCTTCTTCTCCTCCCTATCCGCGTGCCAACGCAGGAACTTTGCTACCTTAGGGTCCACAAAATACCGCTGCAGACGAGGAGTGGTCGGAAAGTACCACACCGATTTTCGAGGAGCTTTCTTCCTCCTCTTGTATCAAGTGACGCCGCACACCGGACATATGGTAGACTCTGCGTGCTCGTCCTGATAAACGATGCAATTGTTCATGCACACATGGTATTTCACGTGCGGTAAATCCAGAGGACACACGATTTTCTTCGCCTCCTCGAAACTGGTCGGGCACTTGTTCCCCTTGGGAAGACGTTCGTGCCAGAATGGCATGTTCTCGTCGAAGCATGTGTCGGTCATTTTGTGTTTTACCTTCATCTCCAGAGCCATGAGCGTTACTTTTAGGCGGGTATCCTCGGGCCTGCATCCTTCATACAATGGAGTAGCCGCGTCTATCTCCAGTTGATCCAGCTTGGCTTTCTCTCTGGCGGCAGCTCTTGCGTTATCCGTCTGCTTGAGAAGCAGCTCTTGAATATGAGGGTCCTGCACCCAGCCACCATCGTCGTCTGCTCCGGCATCTTCATCTTCATGATCATGCCCTTCGTCTTGATCTTCCTCATCATCATGTACGACATCTTCTACATGATGACTGTGTACAGCATCACCGTCGTGATCATGTCCTGGAGATTCTTCGTCTTCTCGCCCGCCCTCGCCGCGGTGGTACTTGTCTTGTTGCCCTTCCTCATTTCTTGCTCAGCCCCCATGGACAACTTCATAGTCATCTTCATCACCTTGCCACTGATAGCCATCCATGAAACCATACAAGAGCAGGTGGTCCCGCACCTGCCCGGAATCCAGGTCCGCAATAAGGCTCTTCAGCTTGCATCTTCGACACAGACATCTTATCTCCATCTCGTTCTTTTGAAGCATCTCGGCCTTCGTAGAGCTCAAAAATCTATTCACGATGCCTTCGGTCATCGTGCGGACCATGGTCGCCTGCGGGGTAGAGCAAAACGATATTTTAGAACCAAGAAAAAATTTGGCATGACCTTCCCTAAAAATAGGACCAAAAAGAATGCATAGTGCCAAAATTCTCGCCGAAACGGAAATGAATCAACATTCTGGCAAAATATTGGCAACTATCGCATTTCAAATACCGATACCTGCAAACACAAACATATATGCAACACCACAAACATACATAGATCTAGCTAGGCCACAAAAAGTGCATGTGCACGTTGTTGGAGCGAGCTAGGGAGAGAAAAAGTAGATCTACATCATGAAGATAGCTTTCCCCTTACTTACCTATCAAAAAAAGGTAATTTCACCACTTAATTTTGATGAATCTATGGTGGAAATAAGGTGAGGAGGAGGAGGCAGCCGAAAGCTTGGAGAAGGAGGTGGAGGGAATGAAGTGAGGAAAGTGAGTGGGTAGGTGTGGGGCTGTCCAAAATATCTTGTTGGGGTCTCAGGTTACTAATGGCGCACCACCTGCACATGCGCCATTAGTAACCCTGGTTACTAATGGCGCACTTGCAGGTGGTGCGCCATTAGTAGTTTTGCAGAAAGTAAATATATATATATATATATATATATATATATACTAATGGCGCACTTTTACAGGGTGCGCCATTAGTAGACTACTAATGGCGCACGGTGAGGCGGTGCGCCATTAGTAGTTTTGCAAAAAAAAGAATAAAAAAATTCAGTACTGGCACACTCCTTGTCTGGTGCGCCATTACTAGTTAGAACTAGTAATGGGCGCCATTAGTATGTATGTAAAAATAAAAAAATTATCACTAGTGGCGCACCTATTTTCTGGTGCGCCATTAGTGTCTTCCACACTAATGGTGCATCGCCAACTGGTGCGCCATTAGTATATAGTAGTGGCGCACTACTTCCCTGGTGCGCCATTAGTGTCAATCCTATCTATAGCCCTTTTCCTAGTAGTGTTTAGACCTTAACTGTTTTCAATCTTCATGTCTATTTAGGCAACAGGACGGGGTAAGAAAGTTATAACCAATCGGTGGATTCGTAAGCATCGGGATTTTCTCACTTCTCATGAGATTCGATTAAAGACAATAACGCTAGAACGATATATAGCCAACCGTGCAAACACAAGATTTGTCACATTCTTCCTGCTGAATGCGAGGTTACTATTGTCCATCAGGTTTAAGTTTATCAGCAGCATGGTTTTGACGGATGGGTATGTCGAAGAGCAAAAAAAGGCTCGGGATGTTCATTCTATGGACCTGACCGGTCCATTTGACTGTGACTGCCGAAAACAGTGCTGAAGTTAGATGTTGTTGCCCTTTTCAATCTAGTTTTTTTGTAAACCTGATGAACAATTAACCCTCGTGCTTTTGTACAGTTTGTAAGCTGGAGTTAGATGTTCCTGCCCTTTTCAACTCGACTGTGACTGTCATATTTTCTTTGAAACAAGGCAAATGGTTTGCCATTCGTTTAATTTAGAGTAAAATATTGTAACAAATCCAAACCAAGGGAAATAACATCACTCTCGCCGGCTGCTTGAGCTCACTGTGCATTACAGAAGCCAAGTGATTAGCCCCCACCAGCACCCACAAACTTATTTCGAACTAGCACATCAAATGGGCTGTAAATTTTCATAGGAAAGGCTGCATGACCGTGACAGGTTTGGATTCTGACATTTGGGACCCGCGAGGAAATAGCCTATCCAAGGTGGTGTCGACTTACTAGCCAGTCAACAAACGATTCTGCCTACCAGCCGTTGGATTGACATCCAACATCTGTCGTGTATCTTCTATCTCTTGTCTTCTTCTTCCTCCAATCGCCCAAACCAAACCACCCCATCGGCTCCGCCTGCTCCCGCCTCCCATGGCTGGCTGCGCCTCCGCCGCCCTATCGTACGTACCCTCCAACGTTGGCCAGTCCCTCCCTCTATTCCCCCACACGTCCTGTTATTCTCCGGCAATGTCAGCCCCAACACACACCCGCGCCCGAACCAGTCAACCCTCGTACTCCCCTCCGCCTACGACTGGACCGACACATCTTCAACGGCTCCTGTTTGCTCCGTCCGAGGCCTCGCCGCTGTCCTCCACCTTGCGGCCTTGGTTCGCTCGCCGTGCGCGGTGCGCCGCCCTCTTGCGTTGTCAACATCGTCAACAACCGAGAGGAACAAGGAGATGACTGTACATGGAGAGGATGACAGTAGGGACCCACCAACGTCATGGCAGTACGCAAGCAAGTGCCTCTATAGTACAAGCCCAAAAATATGGTTCCTCCTAATGGTTGGACATTTGGGGCTCACGCCATTGTCAATGTAGTCAATAAATGAGAGAATTACACTACGAGCGGTTGACACCAGGGACCCAGCAAGTCGCGCGGATTTTTTTAAGGAACAAGCAGTTGTTATTTATACTAGTTTTAGCGACGGATCAGGGTAACAACAGGGCTGTGCGGGGGCTGTGGCCCATCTAGCCAGGGTTTTATTTATGTTTACCACATCATGAGCCCAGTTGTGTTTTTTCTTGCTGAAAATGGCTAGCCCAGTTCTATTTTTTTAAAGAAATATCCAAACAAGGCCTACTTGCTTTATCGGCCCTGTTGGGCTGCAAATCTTTCAAGACGAGGAGAGTTTCATTCGGTTTGCCCAGAAATGGGCTGTACATTTTTAAAACACATCAAACCGGGAATTAGTTTCAATTTTTTTTCATTACAAGATCTTAAATTCCATTGATTTTTATGCGTAGACAATTATTTGGATTTTATATTTATATAAATTATTTTTCAAAATAGTTTGAATGTGAATCTATATTTCTGGATTAAAAATAGTTGACCACACCAAAATATGCAAAATTTTGTATACTTTTTAACCGTGGCCACAATATGGGGTGTGATGCTAACAAAAAGAAGATGGGCTCTAAAAAAATTCTTAAGAATTAGCAAAAATGAGTTGTACATTATTAGAAATAACTAGTCGCCAACCCGTGCATTCGCACGGGCTAGCATATTTATTACATGGATAAACCTGACTTTCCGTAGAAGGCATGAAATGGTTACATGTTTGTGTCACCAACCGTAATAATGGATTTGGATCTATTGTAAAAGTATGCCTTCCAGTTTATCAAATTGGTGTCTTAACTTACTCAACATCGGCGTATCTTACTTGAAACACTTAGGTCTAGTGTATAATTTTAAATGGCCATGATGGATATAAAGAATGCTAAGTTTCTTCATTAACAACCACATTCTTTTCGGGGTTAAAATTAGTGCTTGTCTTTCTCTTTATATCCAGTTGTTCTTTCCGTTAACCTTAGTCATGTTTTTCGTTCACATTTTTAGGTGACTTCTTGTCCTGCTTATTGGCGGCCAGGTCTAAAACTTTTTTTTCGAAACTCTTGCCGCGGATTAGATACGGTACAATTAGCTTCTGTTTGGTTATTGATGTTCTGCAAGCATGCGTTGCACCAAACAAAGAACGGTTGTCGGAATTGAGAAAATGGGCTTGCTACCTCTATGCTTTTGTACCATTATGACTTGGTATAAAGTAATCATCAGTGTGAATTTTATACCACAATCGTGATACAGACATATATAACGTCCAACAGTAGCCATTTCTATTTTTACTTAATCCGTTTACATGGATAACACAAATGTTAGGGAGAGAAATACTTCACAACAAAAAAATTGAATATATGCATTTTACATGTAACAAAAACTGAATGATACACTAACCCTTACATGCTAGTACTAATTGCTTAGAATGATACAATAATGAAAATTAGTTCAAATTCAAACCATGTGACATCTCGTTGGTGCAGAATTCAAACTGAAGTTAGCTTAGCTGGGATCAACAAATTCATAGGTTGTTTTCAAATTCTAACAAATACTCTTTCTTCTTCAAATTTTAGCTACTTCAAATTTTGAATTGGATTGCCGATAGTGTGGAATTTCATGCTTATAGGTAAAAAAAATTATCACACCTACTTATGTAAGGCTCATGTCCAATAAATATGAGTTCATATCCTAAAATAAGCATAAATGTTAATATATAGCATGGTGTCAATTTCAATGTGAATGCGTACATGTACAATAGAAACTTAAATGGAATGGGGAAGCAGAGGCAGCTATCCTTCTGAGGAGGCTTACAGCTGCACAATGAGATCAATGTCTTCATCGATTAATGGAAATCTTTCTGCAGTTTGTGAATTTTCATGCTAATAAATCTTAGCACTATCCAAGTTTATACTACATAAACTGATTTCATATCAACTATGGTAATACCAAAATTTTATAGCACTGGATCAACTCATAATAATCCCTACTCTTGTTAACTTGGTCCTTACGGAATGCCAAATAGTAAGATTTTGTCGCTCAAAGTGAAATATTAGAGCATATTTGTCCACACCTTAATTAGTAATGTGATTGTAGAAGTTTTGATCAGATAATTAATATAATACTACACTGGTAAATAAAACTACATTTTTCAAATATATACCAGAAACTTCATAGAAAAAATACTACACTGTTAAACGACAAAGGTAATGCATGAACTTGCGGCTTCTTGTCCTAACGCGCATCTTTGATCCACCATGCAAACCCTGCACGTGCCATCATATGTTAGGAAAGACCATGGTATGGTGCACCATATTGGTGTGGTGCTGTAGCTGCGTCCTGTTTAGATTCACAGTTTTATACGTGGCAGGCAATTAACTAATCTCTGAAGCTATTTGATCATTTTGATTGAGCGGACACATCCATTGCAGTGAAGACAAACCAATCATCGAGTCAAATAAAACACAGTCAAATGTATCTAGTCACTATGCAACACAAGCAGGTAGGAAGCGGTTACCCGAACTGTGAGAGAGATCGAGGAGTTGCATGCACAGTTGCTAGCTTTAAGCCTTTAACTGAGCAGAGCATAGCCGTCACCGCCAATGGAGAGAGGCTCGCTGAGACATGCGAGCAGCATCAACCACAGTTCTGCTCCAAGTTCGACCCAATCTAAGTGAGGTCTCGATACCTGATAAAATTTGGAACTGAATCCCTGGATATATAGCATTATGCCCCATCAATTATAAACAGTAAGCCTCTCAGACTTACACAAATGTTGCTTCCATCCAAGGATCACCTCCATAGCTACACCAACCAAGACCCTTCCCCTTTTCTAAAAAAAAAATATATGGCACTGCCTTCGAACAATTTCAAAGTCGGACACTGATCAACACATGCTGCAGTAAAAAACCAAGTTGAGGTCTCTGGGTAGAATATATTCGAAGTTTAGTATATATATTAATAAGATCTCCTATAATTTATAAAAAACAACCCCTTGAAAGACCAATACCAACTTTTTTGTGCAAAACTGAAACATTATATGTAAATGTATTAGATTTCGACATATAAGTTAGTGGTAGAGATTACTACAAACTTGCATGAAGAACAATGGTAGCTACTTTCAGCACCATAGGCAGTTACATAGAGTGGGTGGAATAGCAATCTCAATGTGCTATAGGCCCATGATCCAAATAAGCACTGGAAATATAAGAAAGAGCACAAAAGAAGAAACATCACATTAGACTGCATGCATAATCGATATGCACTTTGTGCTGTGCGGGAACTTGAGTCAGCAAAACCAATGCATGCATAGCATAACAAATCAGCTTTCTAACGGATTAAGGCAGACATTAGATAAATCTAAGTGAGGAAGACCGAGGCATTGCTGCAGCAGAACAAACAGAACCTTTGTGCTGCTGCTACCACTGAGGAGAAGGGGGGACCTATATGGCGGCCTTGCGGAAGCCGTGTAGGGTAGCTGATTTGGCTTCCGACCGGAGCTATGTGCAAAAGAAAACTGTATTGAAACCTAGGTAGGAAAATAATACTCACCTGAAGTCTTTCCTTCAGGGATGAAATCATATGACGCCAAAAAGGCAAAAATCAGACACCCAGGAGTAATATCAGATCAGTTGCGAGATCATTCTGGAAAAAATAGATTAATATAATATGGATCAACAGGGTTGGATATGCATGAATTGGAGATCATCCTTCTGCTCAGCACGTACCTGGTTTTTTCAGCTGCAGACCACTTCCATCTCTTCCCACGGGCCTGTCATTGCAAACCTTACCTCGCTTTTTTAGGACAAATCTGAGGGCCCTGTGCGGCATCACACAGGGGCTGGTGATTAGGGTTCGCCAAAGTCAGGTTGGCCGTGACTTCAACTTGTTGTCATCTCGTGAGCACATCAAATCCATACCTCAAGTTGCGTGATCTAATTTGATGGGGCATGGACTTGTTTTCCTTGGGGAAGAAGAAAGACAGTATAGATATTTAAAGGCGTAAGATTTGCTTCGTTGGTTTTTCTTCGGGAAAAGATTGCTTCATTGTTGATTTTTTTAATAGAGAGGGCAAAAGACATCAAGCAATCCTTTTTTATTTTAGCAAGAGACGTCCAGTAGCTTTTTTTATTTAAGGGGTGAGATAACCTTGGAAGCATTGTGCGCCTTCTCCTACATCCTCTATTTCTAATGTACGTGGGCCTGCTGGGCATTTTTTGGCCGAACTGAGCATAACTGCGTTGGCCTAACTATGTTGACCTACAGATTAGAATTATATCAGTCAATCTACACCGTAATTATTCGGTCCCATCAAATAAATCCATATTTAGCTTTTTCATGAAATTTTAACTGGGAATTAGATGAGTTAATCTAGACCATAATAACTTGGTCCCATTAGATTAGTTTAGTAAATCTAGACTGTAATAACTTGGTCCCACCAGGTTAGCGGCCCATAATTACTGATTAATGTGGGATTTTCTAAGGAGTCCGTGATTAATATAGGTATAGATGGCAGATGGGCTGTATGCTGTTTTCCACAGATTTGAAGCTGACTTGTGCGCCTATTACAGGTTGACGCGTATGCTTTTATAAAAAAAGGGTTGACGCACATGTAACACCCTGTCAACTTAGTCAACACACGAGAGCAGTGACTGTTGGATGTCCATCCAATGATTGTCGTGCTTTTTCAATCTCTGCTCTTCATGCTCAAGCCGCTCAAACAAGCGCCGGCGGGACTGCCTGCTCCCTCCTCCCACGGCCGGCTATGCTGCCGCGCAGGCCTCACGCCCCCATCGTACTCCCATCGCTGGCCTAGCCATCCCTCTATTCATCCACACATGTTGTTATTCTCCGGTGACGACAGACGAACCAGTAAACCCTCGTACTCCTCCGCGTGGGAAACAACTGCCGAGTATTCCCTGGCTCTGTGTCGTTCCCTTCCTAGGCCTCGCCGTCGTCCACCGCCCTGGTACTCTTGGCGTGGCCTGGTCAACGTGGTCAATGAACGACATCCATCAAAAGTGGACTGTACGTGGAGAGACTGACAGCTGGGTCCACAGCCGCACGCAAGGAAATGCCTCCTTATTACACGCAAAATAATGATTCCTCCACCTGACAGCTAGGACCCATAGGAAGGGCCTCTGTATTTCGTGAAAAAACATTTCCCCCGCTGACAGGTTGGACCCACCAGCTATATCTTCACACGCAAGGAAGTGCCTCCTTATTACGCCCAAAAAAATGAATACCCCCTGCTAGCTGGGACCCACCATATTGTTCGGCTAACTTGTGGGCCTACTAAGTTGACAGGGACGGAGAGCTTTGTCAACTTAGTCAATACTCCAGTGACCGTATGATGTCCATCCAACGGCCATAGTGCTTCTTCAATCTCTGGTCTTCTTGCTCCAGCCGCCCAAAGCAGCGCCGGTCGTGCCGCCTGCTCCTGCCCCCCGTGGCCGGCTGTGCTACCGCGGAGGCCTCACCGCCCCCATGCTACTCCCACCACTGGTCAGGCCATCCCTCCACTCACCAACACCCCCTGTTATTCTGCGGCGACGGCAGCCTCACACCACAGCCGAACCAGTGAACGTTCGTACTCCTCTCCGCATGGGCATCCACTGCCGCGTCTTGCACGGCTCCACGTTGTCCCCTTCCTAGGCCTCGCCGTCGTCCACCGCCGTGGTGCTCTCGGCGCGGCGTGGTCTATGTGGTCAATGACCGACTTCCATCGGAAGAGTACTGTACGTGGAGAGGCTGACAGCTGGGTCCACGGCAACCGCAAGGAAGTGCCTCATTATTACGCGGAAAATAATTATTCCTCCACCTAACAGCGGGGACCCACCGGACGGGCCACCAGTATTTTGTGAAAAATCGTTTCCCCCTGACTGCTGGGACCCACCGGACGGGCCACCGTATTTCGTGAAAAAAAGCCCCCCCCCCCCCGCTGTCAGCTCGGACCCACCGGAAGTGCCTCCTTATTACGCACAAAAAATGAATACTCCCCCGGCTAGCTGGGACCCACCTTCCTGAGAGGCTGACTTGTGGGCCTACTAAGTTGACAGGGACGAAGGGCTTTGTCAACTTAGTCAATATGAACGATTCTAGCTCCAGTGACCGTACGATGTCCATCCAACGGCCATAGTGCTTCTTCAACCTCTGGTCTTCTTGCTCCAGCCGCCCAAAGCAGCGCCGGTCGTGCCGAATGCTCCTGCCTCCCATGGCCGGCTGTGCTGCCGCAGAGGCCTCACCGCCCCCTACTATTCCCACCGCTGGCCAGGCCCTGCGACGACGGCAGCCTCACACCGCAGCCGAACCAGTGAACCCTCGTAGTCCTCTCCGCGCGGGCTTCCACTGCCGCGTCGTCCCCTCCTAGGCCTCGCCGTCGTCCACCGCCGTGGTGCTCTCCACGCGGTGTGGTCAACGTGGTCAAGGAATGACTTTCATCGGAAGAGTACTGTACGTGGAGAGGCTGATAGCTGGGTCCACGGCCATAGCCCAGTTTTTTTGTGATTTGCCAAGTAAGTCGCTTTGTTAGGCCTGTTGGGCTGCAAATCTTTCAAGACGAGGAGAGCTTTCATTCGGCTGGCCGAGAAAATGGCCCATTAGTAATGAGAAATGGGTTGTACATTTTTAAAACACATCAAACCGGCAATTAGTTTCAAATATCTTTTTTTATTTCAAGATTTTAAATTACATTAATTTTTATGCGTGGAGAATTTGTTGCATTTTATATTGATATACATTTATTTTTAAAATCAGTTTGAATGTGAGTCGAAGTTTCGGAATAAAAAACAGTTCGGACCGCACCGAAATATGCAAAATTTCGTATAATTTTTTAACCATTGCCACAATATGGGCTGTAATGCTAACAAAAAAAAATATGGGCTCCAAAAAAACCTTAAGAATTAGCAAATGGGCTGTAAATTATTAAAAATAATGGTAGATGGGTTGTATGCTGTTTTTCACAGATTTGAGGCTTTCTTAAAAAAAGGTTGACGCACAAGCACTGACTGTTGGATGTCCATCCAACGACCGTCGTGCTTCTTCAATCTCTGTTCTTCCTGCTCCAGCCGCTCAAACAAGCGCCGGCGGGACTGTCTGCTCCCTCCTCCTTGCGGCTGGCTGTGCTGCCGCGCAGGCCTCACCGCCCGACCGTACTCCCATCGCTGGCCTAGCCATCCCTCTACTCATCCGCACCTGCTGTTATTCTCCGGCGACGGCAGACGAATCAGTAAACCCTCGTACAGTCGTACTCCCCTCCGCGTGGGAAACAACTGCCGAGTCTTCCCTGCCTCTGTGTCGTCCCCTTCCTAGGCCTCGCCGTCGTCCACCGCCCTGGTGCTCTCGACGCGGCCTGGTCAACGTGGTCAACGACCGACATGCATCTGAAGTGGACTTTACGTGGAGAGGCCGACAACTGGGTCCACGGCCGCACATAAGGAAATGCCTCCTTATTATGCACAAAATAATGATTCCTCCACCTGACATCAAGGACCCACCGAAAGGGCCTCTGTATTTCGCGAAAAAACGTTACCGCCGCTGATAGCTCGGACCCACCAGCTATATCTTCGCATGCAAGGAAGTGCCTTTTTATTACGCACAAAAAAATGAATACTCCCCCTGTTAGCTGGGACCCAGTATAGTGGCAGGCTGACTTGTGGGCCTACTAAGTTGACGGGGACGGAGGGCTTTGTCAACTTAGTCAATATGCACGATTTTAGCTCTAGTGACCGTACGATGTCCATCCAACGGCCGTAGTGCTTCTTCAACTTCTGGTCTTCTTGCTCTAGCCGCCCAAACCAGCGTCGGTCGTGCCTCGTGCTCCTGCCTCCCGTGGCCAGCTACGATGCGACGGAGGCCTCACCGCCCCCTATTACTCCCACCGCTAGCCAGGCCATCCCTCTACTCATCCATACCCCCTGTTATTCTGCGGCGACGACAGCCTCATACCACAGCGAACCAGTGAACCCTCGTACTCCTCTACGCATGGGCATCCACTGTCGCGTCTTCCCCGGCTCCGCATCGTCCCCTTCCTAGGCCTCGCCGTCGTCCACCGCCCTGGTGCTCTCGGCGCGGCGTGGTCAACGTGGTCAAGGAACAGCTTCCATCGGACGTGGACTGTACGTGGAGAGGCTGACAGCTGGGTCCACGGCCGCAGCAAGGAAGTGCCTCCTTATTATGTGCAAAATAATTATTCCTCCACCTGACAGCGGGACCCACCGGACGGGCCACCGTATTTCGCCCCCCTGACTGCTCGGATCCACCAGCTACATCTTCGCACGCAAGGAAGTGCCTAACAGTCGGGACCCACCTGGTCGAAGCGTACGTAGTGTTGTCATTCTGGTCGCGAACGTGTACGTACATATATACTGGTAGATGTAGAGGCGCGCACGTGTCGTAGTAGAGGCGGCTAGGGTGCAAGAAAGAAAATATGGCCACGTATGTGTACATATGGGCGGGGTCTCGAACGCCTACTCGCGCATACGTACGGCCAGGGCTTGTGTACATGGTTGGGTCGGAACGGAGAAACAGCGTCGTCGTCGTGTTCATAGGGAGGCAACGGAATGCGTCGTGTTCATGGGGAGGCAACGGAATGCGTCGTGTTCATGGGGAGGCAACGGAATGCGTCGTGTTCATCGGGAGGCAACGGAATGCGTCGTGTTCATCGGGAGGGCTTGGACAGAACAGGCAATGGAAACGAGGCCTGGCGTACCGCAGAACGGAGGAAACGGTCTTGTGTTCGACCGGCCACGTTTGAAACGGGATCCTGTTCATCGGGAGGGGTCTGCCGTACCGCAAAACGGAGGGAACAGACCTCCTACGGTTGAAACGGGGGTCCTGTTCATCGGGAGGGGTGTGGTGTACCGCAAAATGGGACTCCACGGGATACTGTTCATCTCCACCGTCGACCCCCTCCAGCCTCCACGAGCTACTGTTCATCCACCGTCGACCTCTTCCAGCCTCCACCTCCGACTGTTCATCCACGGGCTCCTGTTCATCCAGCCTCCACCGCGCGCTACTCCACCGGCTACTATTCAACCAGCCCTCTCCACGGGCTCCTGTTCAACCACCCCTCCACGGACTACTGTTTATCCTGCCATCCACCATCTACTGTTCATCCTGCCCTCCACGGGGTGGTCATCCAGCCCTCCATGGGGTCCTATTCATCCAGCCCCAACCGGCTCGATCGATCGGGGTCCTGTTCATCCAGAGGCAACACCACGGGGTCCTGTTCATCCACCCCCACCGAAAACTGTTCATCCAACCCCCCCTCCCCACAACGCTCACTGTTCATCCAGAGGCAGCATCGATCGGCTTCAGTTAGCAGCAGTAGCGAAGGAATCGCTCGATCGGGTTCAGTTAACAGCCATCGATCGATCGCTCGGGTTCAGTAACGCATAGCCTGCAGTGCAATCGCCCGGGTTCAGTTAGAGCCCAACGCCTCGCTCGGGTTCAGTTAGAGCCAACGCCTCGCACATACGCGCGTACGTGTACGAGAGAAACGCGCATCGCTCAGCCCCCGACCTCCCATCGTAACCGGGAACACCTCGAAATTCCCCCCCTCGCTTCTACCATGGTTTTTTCCGTCATGGACGGCCCAAAGAATGTCATCCAGCTGCGTCTCCGGCCCGCCCAGGACGAAAAGCCCATTTTCTGTCATGATTTTTTGTCATAGAAGTAGGAGCCCACCACATCTATGATGATACCGGGTTTTGTCACAATTATCGTTATAGAAGTGTCATATGTATGACAGAAAAAAAATCCGTTCGGCCCAAAATGTCACGGATGTGTCTTTTTTTGTAGTGCTACCTCTCTCAATATGTGTTTCTATAATACAGAGAATAGGGGGGAGGGCAAATTTCTTCGCTAGCTCGCGAAGCTCGTTAACTGTCGCGGCATTGCCCACTCCGCGACAGTTCCAGCATAGGGTATTCATTGCGCCCGGCGACCCTCCAGAGTGGAGACGCTGTTGAGTCGTCTTGAAACTTGGCTGTTAAGGACATCTTTGGAGCATTCTCTGAAGCTGCATCTGTCTTGGCCCTCTTGGGTTCCTGCTTGGAGCTCGAGCTGATCGGCAAGGGCGGCGCTGGGAGCATGAGAGGTGTCTCCCCAAGCGTCATGCTTGAACCCGCAGGTGCCACCTGCGCCTGGGGGTTTACAGTTTGGTTCTTCTCCATCGGATCGCCTTTGGTGCATTTGCGCTTATCGTCAACTTCTGTCATAGTGGTGTCCCGAGTCATGTCATCTTCGGAGAAAACAACCGGCGCTGAGGCTGAGCCCCGTCCGCCTGACTGGTTGGCACGTCCCGCACCTCTACCTCGGCCGCCACGACCTTCCCTTCCAGCTGTGCGGTTCTGACCAGAGCCTGGGCCAGCCCCTCGAAACCAGTCTGCGCGAAGTTCCTTAAAAACCAGTGTCGATTTTGCATGAATCCCATCTCCGTGTTCCTTGAACTGGTGCCCTAGGTGGCTGCAAACTGCACACCAATTAGGGAGCCTCTCGTACTTGACCTTGAAAATCTGCCTTTCTTCCTTATGAACCAGGCTAACCGCATTCTTTAAGGGGTTAAACACATTGATTCTGACCTGCAACCTATAAAAGTTCTTCTCAAAATCTTGCGACTTAGACTCCACATAGATGACCTCTCCCACTTTCCTGGCAAGAGCTTTCAGAAGCGGATATAATCCATCCGGCATATCGTGCACTTGCATCCATATTTCTAGAGGATCCAGCTTCATCAGCGATGGTTTTGTGAATCTGTCGTACTATGCCATGATCACTGCATTACCTTTGTAGTTCCAGGGTCCCTCTTGCATCGCGCGCTCCCAGTCACCGAGGCAAGCAAACTGCATCGTATACAAATTTTCCTCAAGAGGGCGAATCTGTACTGGCTGCGCAAGATCCCGCGCCGCTCTCATCGTCTTGTAGAATCCATATTGGCTATACTTCTTCTCCGTGTGGACTCGCGCTATGGCCATCCATCTAGTCGTCTTCGGCGGCAGTAGATCTTCCTGTTCCACCACCACATCGTCCATGCCCTCCTCCTGGAGGCCCAACTCACTCATCAGCGCTTCCAAGTCCCTCATTCTAGAGTTTGAAGCCGACGCCGCCATGCTTGTTCCCTAACCCGAGAAAGATTTGATCGGGTGTTGAGCGAAACCCTAGCCTAACCCCAAACCGAGGGAGACAAGCACCAAGGACTGGCAGCGCTGAGAGCGCCCCGTGATCGGCCTGAGTACATCCCTACGACGAAGCGGGGGGAGGGTAGCAGGAACCCTACGGTGGCACACAAGTCGCCGCCGAGGGTAGGAGAAACCCTAACGAAAGGGTTAGAAAAGACCAAATACGGAGTTGTTTCTAGGTATACTCTTTACCGTTCGAAATACCGAGCCAAGCCCAGCAAGGCCCACGACCAATCTTGCCAGGGATCCAAACGCGCCCTAAATTTCTCTCCCCTGCTTTACCACCAAGCCCTACACCTGCCGCCGTGCCGTTCACCAGCGGCGTCACCGCCGGCGCCTCAATCCCATACCCCATGCCCCCCGCCCCCACCCACCACGGCCTCTCACGCGCGCGGCCGCCATCGCCGTTCCCGTTCTTCCTCGTCGGGACATCGCGTTCCTGCCGTCTCCACCCCGTCCGCAGTTGAGTTTTGAGGTATGCGTTTATTTTCCATCCAGCGATTAGTAAAGTCCCACTGACCTTCACGAGTTCTGGCTGTGCAGGCGCGCGCCCGGCAGAACTTCTAGATTCGCCCCCGCGGCGGCGCCCGACATGTCGACCCCCTCCGGCTCCGGGGAAGCCGACGGAGCCACGCCCGCTGCCTCTACGTATTACGACGTCTTCGGCCCCGACGTACGTGCTTTCTTCCCATCCTTTTCTCTTCTTCACTGTTTTAGAGAGGCAGAACCATGGAAGTTTTTAACCAACTGGAGCTGTGTTAGTCTGCCGCTAGGAAACTCCAAAATAAGTTTTGGAGTTTTAGTTTGTTGGAATAGAGAGTCATGCCATTGCAACATTACACTGTTCCTTTAATTTTATAGTGATATATTGACTCATGGTGAAGATGGCATTTTTGGGTAACTGTTGCTAGTGGAGCTGGGCCAAAATATGTATGAGGCTTCGCTCCATATTTTGGGAGAGATTTCTCAAAGGGTTGAAGTGTGGATACCTATAGGTGGCGATATGGTACAAATACGACACAGAGATATTGGCTTTTCCCACTGAACTTCTGTGAGGCAAAAACCTAGACTGATTGCTTGCTTGGCAGAAGAGTGTCTTTCTTCCGTCAAATAAAGGGAAGTCGCCCCACCTGGAATTCGATGAATACGACGTGAATTTTGTTATCAGAGTTTGCTCTTAACACTAGAAACCTTGTATGTTTTCTCTGTGATCAAATATTTGAATTACGTCTACATGCTATAAATGGACTATTAGGTGAAGAAGCATGTAAATTTTGTTTATATTCAGTAATTTTATCACAGACGTGTGTCTTGTTGGACATGTGGATATTTTCTTATTTGTTATCTGGTCAGAGTACTCTTGTGCTGCTTACTTTACTGATTAATACATTTGCTACTCGAAGCTATGCCTTATTTCTTACAGAACTAATCCTTATCTTTTTTTTTTACATTCTATCCAGGCTAAACCTGATGTTATTTTTAAGGAGGCCACTTCAGATTCCACATTGAATTTGCAGGTTCTTTCATAGCAAAAACACGATGCAAATTAACCACTGACTTTTCTTTCTTTGTTGTAACACACCATTTGGTTGTAACACAGGATGTCCAGGGGCTAGTAACTTGGGTTATTGGTGAAGGCATGCCGCCTTCATGGGTGTTTGTTAAAGTAAATTCTGTTCCCTTGCCCTTCTTACATTGTGGTGAACATGATTTTCTTTTTTTCTTTCCACTGTTTTAGTCATTATCAATGAAAAATAAATGAGTTTTTCTGGCCCATAATTTTCATAACTGCACTGAGGGCTGATAACGACCTGTTATGTAACTACTAAAGTATTCCATCTGGGTCACTAGTACCTAAAACGTCTACATTTGTTTACAGAGGGAGTATCTCAAAAACATTTGCAGCTTTTTTTAACCTAGTGAAAATCATAGAATAGTAATTACTGGCAACTCTTGATGACAATAAGTGAATTATAGATGCCGATTTGGTAAGCATCGATATGCACACGTAATGTGGACTTCCATGAGTATTATTTGCTGCTTTAGAAACCCTACCTGTGCTTAGCTCTAAAACTATGTTTTCTTTGGTGTTCAGAACAAGCCTCTTATCCCAAAAGTTATCCTTCTCTATGTTCCTGGCCTCGATGCAGCTTTATACATGTCTCAGTCCCGCCTCCTGTCTTCTTTGAAAGAATTGTGTGGCAATCCAAAACCTGTTCTAGCTTCAAGGTTTGTGTGTTAAACAGAAGACTTTGAATTTTCTGTCCACAGTTTTTTGTATTCTGGTGTATTATCAGTATAATAGCGACACTGTTCTCATATCAATTCACTACACTCATTATGGCTAACTTAATTTTCTTTTGGCAGTTGTGTACCAGATGAAAGGCATACCATTGACGCACTCCTGACATGCAGAGTAAAGCGAAAGCGGCAGTCACAAACATCAAACCAACCATCTGAATCTGATGGAGGTATGAGATCATGACTCCTAAAAATTGTGTCTAGTGTACCTTTTCGGCCCCGCACTATGTGATTTGGTCTGCTATTATGGGAGTAGTCACTACTCACTAGGCACTGACAAGATCTGATGTTTGATTTATGGTTAAGATTCTAGTTTGGAAGATCACATGGTTCATTGGACTATTCCCATCCTTTTTTATGATGTTTATTTCCTACAAAAATGCCATTTTAATTGTAATATGAACAGTTGTTACATTTTCATTAATACACTGTTTTTACTGTCGTCTACTTGTGCATTTCCCAGTCATATTCCTTTTTATATTTTAAATGTCACATGGCAGCTAGCATAATCTAAAGTCATGTCACATCAGAAGTTTGTCACCAGGCCGGAGTTGACAGTATAGCCAACTAACTGGATATATTTCTTGCTGAGCATCTATCATTTATTTCCCTAAGCTCAGTTCTTCTATATATCTGTTGTTATGTACATTTAGTCATTTACTAAAATTAGTGTCTTAATTCCTTTCCTATGACAAGTGGGCACTACTGATTCCTGAACCAAATCGATTTTATAATTTATTCTGGGTGATTTGTTAACCTTTTTTTTGTTTCAGGTAAATTATCAAGTCTGGCGGACCTAAAAGATATACCATTTCCTGTTAAATATTACACACTTTCTAAAAAGGATTTGGAAGATAATGGCTACTCTCTCAATTTACCAGGTTAGTTTTTTATTTATTTGTTGACTCTGCCTTCCAATTTATGCCCTCACGTTAAAATGGGTGTTTGTTCTTTTTTCTGCCAAAATTTTCAGGTTTTGTCCCTACGATTGCAGCTCCTTCAGGCTCTTCCCCATATGAAATTCTCGCTCTTGATTGTGAGATGGTAATAAGATTTTCTGTTTCTTGAATTTTAAAATACTGCTGTACATTTTGAGGCCCTTGTTTGATTTGTTCATCCAAGATTTTTTTTTGAAATATTAGGTTTATCTAGTTGATAGGTTCGTAGGTACATTTATGCCACTTTATAATTTTTCACTTTTCAGTGTGTGACAGCAGCTGGATTTGAACTTACAAGAGTGACATTAGTCGATATTAAAGGAGAGGTATGTGTACTTCCCTTCCCAAAGCTTGGTTAGAGCATTCTAACAAAAATCGTCCCTATCACAATAATGCTGGACTCAGATTTCTGTCTTCTTTTGATCAAAGTGATCTTAATAATTTGACAAAATACATAATTCTTCTTTATAATATGTGTTGGCATGAACCGTTATTTTTCTTCACACTTCAGTGTCCATAGTATTTATTGTTTTGTAATCTCTTCAGGTGATACTGGATAAACTAGTCAAGCCTACCAATCCAATCACTGATTACAATACAAGGTATATGATGCCTTCACTTTCCTTTCTTGTAGGGCTAGCTAGCCTGAACCGGAACTATGCTATATTTTTCAGCCAGTTTTTCTCGGTGTATTTTAGGTTATAACTTGGTTGTCATTTATGAGGATGCTAGGATTTGGTACCTCTATTTGAAGCACATGTATATTAGTAACATTATTACCAATTTCTTATTTTGATTGACATTCCACTTTCCTAATTTATGCCTTTATATTCCTGTACATGATTCTGTTCATAATATTCTTAGGTGCTGAATGATAGCTTTGACTATAATTATTCTTAATAGTGCAGGTTTAGTGGAATCACTGCTGAGATGCTATCCGATGTGACAACAACCCTCCAGGAGATTCAGGTCAGCTGTTTCTAATTTTTTTTCATTATCTTTTAGTTTTTGTTATCATTTCATCCTATTTTAGCTGAGACCATTGTGTCTCTTTCAGGAAGAGTTTATTGGACTTGTGTACAAAGAAACCATTCTTGTTGGGCATTCTTTGGAAAATGACCTTTTGGCATTACGGATATCTCATGACTTGGTCATCGACACTGCTGTTTTGTACAAATATAATCGTGGCACCCGCTGCAAAATTGCTTTACGTGTCCTGGCAAACAAATATCTTAGCCGGGTGATCCAGAACACAGGGTCTGGGCATGACAGCGTGGAAGATGCAAGAGCTGCTCTGGATCTTGCCTTTTTGAAAATCAAATATGGTAAATCATACTTTTCAGTACTGTTTTTATTGCTTTTCCAACGGTTAGGCATAGATTAATCATTACAAGCACGTGGTTTTTGGTATTCTATTTGTCTGATTTGTTGCCTTTCTGTGGTCATGTTTATCATCTTATTTTCCAGGTCCTGATTTTGGCTCTCCACCGTCGTTTTCACGAAGAAAGTTGTCTTCCATTCTGCATGAATGTGGGAAAAGGAGTTCCCTAATTGATGAAGTGTTTGTTCTTGACCGCTATTCAGATGCTTCCTGCAATTCAATTGCAGTTTTCTCAGATGATGATGCCCTCTCCAGATCAATGAAAGAGGTTAATACTATTGTTTTTTGTTAGTGGTAGCATTGCTTTCAGTAATTTTTTACAAATTCTCATTAGTTGCTAAAATCATTCTGCAGGTAAAGAATGACAAAATCAGCTTTGTCTGGACTCAGTTTTCAGGATTGATCTCTTATCTACGTAAAAGAGCTGAAAATCCTGAAAAACTGAAATCCTGTGTTGCGGAGGCTATTGCATTGAAAACCTGTGACAGAAAAACTGCCCGGAAAAGAGCAAAGCAAATTTGTCCAGAGCTGAAGGCAATTTTGAGTGAATTGGACAAGAAAATAAAAAAACTATATGATACACTGCCTGAAAATGCAATGTTTATTTTATGTACCGGTCATGGGGATACTCCTTTGGTCCAAAGGTAAATTCATATTCAGAAAAAAAGCATTTCATGTTTTCCATTCTAGTCTGTTACTTAAACTGTGTGCCATGTTACCTACTAACCTTTAGTAGCCGTGGTATGACATGCAGATTAAAGAAAATGCTCAACCATGGAGAAGAAACAGTCGATAGCCGGGAAAATATTGTCCATGCATTGGAAGATTTACAGGCTCAAGCAGAAGTTGCTCTATGCTTCTGCTGTGTCAAGCATTAGCTGTAAGCAACTTGTCCTTTTCCCCACATGTTCCGGAGTTGTAACTCGATGCACCATTCAGCTTGCACTGTTAACACCATTTTTGAAGATGGATGTAACTGACAAACACCCCTTCAGTAGTTGCAGCCTTGCTGGAAGGATGGATTCAGGTGTGCATCCTGACAGTCACTATCACTTTTGAAGATTGATGATGTACCTGCAAACGGCTTCGTTAATTTTAGGAAGGATGGAGTCGTGCATGGACTGGATCCTAACCGACTGACATGAAAACTTGAGGCTATTACACGGATTCAGCTTTGAAACACGGCTTTGAAGTCCGAGGCGTGCCTTATGATTTTTTGTGGGCTGGGACGATAGGTTGTACTGTAGATCATTTGCATCACTTTTCGGATTTCAGGCATACTAATTTGGTGGGCTGGGATGGTAATTTCCAGTAATTGTTTGTATTTCGCACCTGGGTAAATTCTGAAATCACCCAAAAACTAAAATTGCACTGATTTTAGTCTAGTAATGACAATGTAGTGCACGTGCCTCTACGAAGTAGTCCCGAGCACGACGGCGCCACAAGCCCCCGCGCTTTCTTCAGAATATTTGGGCGTTTGTGGTGCAAGCTTCAGACTAACCGTTTGAAACAAAGTGAGAACGAACATACAGGTTACTACTCCATCCGTTTCAAAATAGATGACCCAACTTTATACTAAGGGTTTTTATCTGTTATGCCACCGGTTGTGTCCTACTACTCAGTTTTGTCATTAGAAATTTCAACTGCTCAAAAATGCAATCGCTTTATTAGACACATGCTCAAAAATGCCATTAAACACCATTATTGTGATCTCAAATCTCTTTTGCCATGTTATAATGACATAAATACCTATGAACCAACATGCCAGCTCTCCTCTATCTTACTACAATTAAGTATGGGGCCCACTTGATCCCAACAGCGTTCTTATTTCCCTGTAAAATTATTTGCTTGGTTACTCCTGACAAGTGGGGCCACACATATCATTGTGAGATAGAGAGAACTGACATATGGGTCTAGGCTTATTTTTGTCATAGAACATGGTCAACGGGTTTGACGTAAAAATAACAATGTCTAATGGCATTTTTGTGCAAACATCTAACAGAACGATGGCATTTTTAAGATATCTAATGGCATTTTTGAGCAAGCATCTCACGGATTGATGGTATTTTTGAGCAGTTGTAACTTCTAATGGCAAAACTGAGTAGTGAGACACAACTAGTAGCATAAATGATAAAAACCCTTATATTAAAGTTAATATAAAGTTGAGTCATCTATTTTGGAACGGAGAAAGTAGGTGCTACGGATGCTTGGGTTGGTGCTGCAATCAACAGAAAAACTAAGCCTGTAAGTATGTAAATACTTGGCACCATGAATTTATTGTCAAACCAACACCGGAAGTATTCTGTAGACTGATCTGAAAGCATTACCAACAACGGCTGGCATGGTATGTGGCGTTGGCGCGCGTATTCGGACAATTTGGCCCAGTTTGCAGTTGCTGCCTCGGAGTACTTCTCGTATGGAAACAAGCCAACCGCCGTGACCAAACTGAGATAAGGGGGTTAAGGGAATTTTCAAAATGGACCCTTAAATCGCTTGTAAACATTCAGACCGTTTTGTTTGGATACACTTTGCCATCCAACGCCGCAAGCATCGATTTGTGGACCAGTCTGTTTTTCACAAACAGAAAGCAAATTAAGAGTTTTGCGAGAGTCTAGACCGTCATCACGTAGTACTCCGACACCTCAAGCCCACCTAAACCCCGTCTGGACACCGCGTTTCCATCCTTCCCTCTTTCTTGGCATCCTCCCCCCCCCCCCCCCCCCCCCCGCCGCCGCCGTTCTACCACACCAGCCGCCCGCCAAGCCTTGGACCGCCGTGCCCTCCATTGCTACACACGGTCGCCACGCTATTTGTCCTCCGCCGCTAGTCCACACCTCTAGTCTGTCTGCTGCACATGTACCATCCGCCCTACAGGGATCACCACGCATGGCAAGTGTTTGGTGAAACGCGATGGACGACTACTTTGCCCCCAATGCCCTTTTCACAGACAATTTTTGCAAAATGTCTTCGATGGCCTCTACAATTGCGTTCGGTCCTACAACAATGACTACCTCATCTTGAAGAAGAATGTGGTAGGAAGGATTGGATTCTCTGGTCATCAGAAGTGCATGGCTGCATTGTAGATGCTTGCATATGGCACGACCGCAGATAAGTGGGACGAGTACGTGCGGTTGTCTAAGAGCACATGCAGAGATGCCACAGTCAGATTTGCTACAACAGTGGTTGAGGTGTTTGGACCTCAGTACTTGAGAGAACCAACTGAAGCAGATACCGAGAGACTCTTGGCAACGCCTGAAGTAAGAGGGTGGTCAAGTTTGCTCGGATCTCTTGATTGCATCCCTAAAGATGGAAGAAATGCCCAAAAGCTCTACGAGGGTAATGTCACGGCCATGCTACGAAGACCAACATCATTCTTGATGTAGTTGCATCACATGACCTCTGGATTTGGCACGCTTTCTTTGGCATGCTCGGGCCTCACAATGACATCAACGTGCAGCAGCAGTCTCCATTGTTTGCTAGGCTGACTGAAGGGCAAGCTCGTCCTTGCAAGTATGCTGTCAATGGACATTAGTACAACATGTGCTACTATCTGGTTGATGGTGTTTATTATACGTGGGCTACCTTTGCCAAGACCATCTCTAAGCCAGTTGCGCAGAAAAGATCTCACTGTGCCCAAAGATGAGGAGGAGCTAGAACTGATGTGGAGAGGGCATTTGGAGTGCTCCAAGACCGTTTTGCAATTCTTCGTGGACCTGCTAAACAATGGGACCCAAGAACCTTGTGGGAAGTGATGACATGTTGTTTGATCATGCACAACATGATAGTGAAGGATGAGGGTGAAGATGCCGCCGAAGGTTTGGAATTTGAGAACATGTGTGATCCTATCCAACTTCGGGATCAAAATATGGACACGTTTGATGAGTTTGTTCAAATGCATCAACAAATTCAGCATCGACCAACTCATGAGCAAATCAAGGAAGCTTTGATTGAGCATCTGTGGGCAGTTAAAGGGGACAACTAGAACATATATACTAGTTGAATTCAAGTTTGAACCATTTATTTGAAAACTTTGTTGGATTGTAATATTTAAATTAGAAATATTGTCACATTTGAATGTTTTCAATCATATACGATTTGATATGTTGTTATTTTGAGCTCGCGGACTTAGAAAACAAACAAACGAGGCGGAAGTTTTAGTGGACAAGGTTGAATGGCCGGCTTCGCATCACTGTCTGCGGACGGATATCGTGTCCGTTTTGAGGGTCGGCATTGGAGATGCCCTAAGCAAGCATGGTTGATGACCCACAAGTATATGACATCAATCGTAGCACTTTCGATAAGTAAGAGTGTCGAACCCAAAGAGGAGCAGAAGGAATTGACAAGCGGTTTTTAGCAAAGTATTGTGTGCAAGCAATGAAATTATTAGTAACGGATAGTTTAATAGAAGGTCATTTATAACGAGCACCAAGTAGCAATTGTAACCAAGGTGCAACAAGGTATCCCAATCCTTTTTGTAGTAAATGACAGGTCAGAGCAGTCTCTTATAGCAAGCAAAGCGTTCTTGAGGATACACTGGAATTTTATCTAGTCACTTTCATCATGTTTGGTTGATTCACGCTCGCTACTTTGATAATTTGATATGTGGGCAGACATGTGCTTGGGTGCTGTTCTTACTTGAAAAAAAATCATACTTATGATTACCCCCTCTCGAAAGCATCCACAACTACGAAAGAAGAATTAATATAAATCTAACCATAACATGAAACATATGGATCCAAATCAGCCCCTTACGAAATAATGCATAAACTAGGGTTTAAACTTTGGTCACTTTAGCAACCCATCATCTAATTACTACTCCGCAATGTGTTCCCTTAGGCCCAAGTATGGTGAAGTGTCATGTAGTCGATGTTCACATGACACCACTAAAGGAAGCAACACCATACATATCATTAAAATATCGAATGAATACCAAATTCAAGCGATTACTTATGACAAGATTTCTTCCATGTCCTCGAGGACAAAAGTAACTACTCACAAATCATATCCATGTTCAAGATCAGAGGGGTATTGAATATCATTAAGGATCTGAACATATAATCATCCACCAAATAAACCAATTAGCATCAACTACAAGAAGTAATCAACACTACTAGCAGTCCATAGGTACCAATCTGAGGTTTTGAGACAAATATTGAATACAAGAGATGAACTAGGGTTTGGGATGAGATGGTGCTGGTGAAGATGTTGATGAAGATTGGTTCTCCCATGATGAGAGGGTTGTTTGTGATGTCGATTACTTCGATTCCCCCCTCCCGGAGGGAAGTATCCCCGTCGGAATCTCTCAACGAGAGAGCAAAAGTGCTCCTACCCAGGTTTCGCCTCGATACGCCGACGCTTCATCCCAAGAGTCCTCTCCTTATTTTTCTAGGTCAAAACCCCTCATATAGCAGAAGATGGGAGCCAGAGGCCAGCTGTGGGCCCTACAAGGTACATGGGCGCGCCCATGTGCCTTGTGGGCAGCTGGCGGGGCCCCTCTGGTATTTCTTTCCTCCAGTATTTTTTGTATATTTCAAAATAATTCTCTATGAAATTTCAGCTATTTTGGAGTTGTCCAGAATAGCTGTCTCTGATATAGTTTTTTCATTTCCAGAATTCCAACTGCTGGCAATCTCCCACTTCATGTAAATATTACAAATTAAGAGAGAAAAGGCATTAGAATTGCATCACAAAGTGTTATAATGATCAAAAACATTATAAATAATAGTAGGAAAACATAATGCAAAATGGACGTATCAACTCCCCCCAAGCTTAGACCTCGCTTGTCCTCAAGCGGAAGCCGATATCGATAATCACGACCACATGTTTAGAGAGAGAGAGAGAGAGAGAGAGAGGTGTCGAAAAAAACCAAATACAGACATAGTAGCATCATGATTATTATATATCAGCAATATATATTATCATAGAACTTCTCATGAGCAAGTAAAAATTCATCACAATAGCGAAGTATAAAGCATACACTTTCTTGAAAACCAACAAGCTATGTTCTTAGTCAACAAGGCAATTACAATTCATCATATTTCCAGGAAGGGTCTCATGTAAGAGATTTTGTTTAGCAAGTCCACATACTCAACTATCATTTAGTCTTCTATGATTGTTAACACTCACGACATATATATATATATATATATATATATATATATATATATATATATAGAGTAAAAGTTTCTATCAGACACATAGAAAGATAGGGGCTTATAGTTTCGCCTCCCAACTCATTTATCTCAAGGGTAATGTCAACAATAATAACTCATGATCACTCATATCCAACTGGATATATATACCTAGATCATTCCCCACCACATGATACTTGCAAAGAGAAAAATGAAAAAGGAATAGAGGAGAACACTATTGACTCTTGCATGAAAAGTAAATACATAAAGGTAAAAGATAGGCCCTTCTATGTTTGTTAACTTCCATCAAATTTATCACTTATACTTTTATTTATGTAAAGTCATTACTTTCCATGGGATTAGTATATGATATTTTTATTATTTTCATTGCTAAGATTGAAACATAAAAGTAAAGAAGCAAAACTCAAACTACTCTTTATTATATAATTGTCAACTCGATTACATAGACGGATAAATCACGAAACTAACACTCGAAAATAGATCATATTAAACTTTTATTCTTCTAAATCATGAAATAACTAAAGATCGAATTAAGATAGGTAAATATAATAAAACTGATGGTGATACGATACCAGGGCACCTCCCCCAAGCTTGGCGCAAGCCTAGGGTGGTGCCCATACCCGTGTACTCAAGTGTATTTCTTCAGGGATGGTGGTGATGATGATGAGGTAGGCTTGTCCTCCATCTTCCATGGCATAGGTTCCTCGTCATAAAAGGATGAACGAGTCTCTGGGGTCCTGAAACTTGCAGCTAAGCTCATACCTTTAAATCTTGCCTCATACTCAAAATTTTGGATCTGGAGATCGTAAATTTGGGCCTGGAGATAGTCAATTCGACCGTTGAGCTTGAAGCAGTGTCTCTAATCTCCTTGCCATCCACCTTGTGCCCACGGGTGAATTCTATGATCATGGAGTGGTTGGCATTGAGTCCATGTTCCACCATCCCTTGGCATTTGAAGATCTCCTGCTCTACTGCTTCGAGCCTGGCCTCCACGCTTTCGGTCTTCTTAGGTCCTTGAACATCCCAGATGTGAAGGACCCCCTCACAAGCTTGAGGGTGTTTCATCACCTCCGGTAGGTAGGGGTTGATGACCTTCTCGTATAACTTGTCCTTGGAAGAGCTTGGTGGAGCCATGGCATTTTTGATCTGCCAGAAAAATAGCACAAAACAAAGACAGAGGAGATTTCTGCGATATGGTGGCGAAAAGATCCAGGAGTATATATATAAAGAATTTTTATCTTGCAAAACAAGAATTCCATATGAAAATAGAGTCGGGAAGGCACACGAGGGGCCCACAAGGCACCAGGGCACGCTCAGAAGGCGGGCGCACCCATCCGCCTTGTGGAATGCTCGTGGGTCCCCCTGGCTGTTTCTTATTTTGGTATTTTTCTAATATTCCAAAACTGACAGATTTTTTTTGGAATTTTCGGAGTCGGTTTACTTACCGTATCACATACCTACTCTTTTTCAGGGTTCTCGAGTGTTCCGGAAGGTCTCGCTTATGTGTTCCTCTGGTGTCATAGTCTGGACAATGTGAGTTTCAACATTAATAGGTGCACCTGAGATATAATGCTTAATTCTTTGTCCATTGACCACCCTCGTACTAGTGCCCTCGGAGTTGTTGAACTTGATAGCTCTAGAACGATAAACTTCTTTGATGATATATGGTCCTTCCCATTTAGAGAGAAGTTTTCCTCCAAATAATCTGAAACGAGAGTTGTAGAATAGAACATACTCACCCACTTTGAATTCCCGTTTTGAATTATTTTATCATGCCATCTTTTAACTTTTTCTTCGAACAACTTGGCATTTTCATAAGCTTGGGTTCTCCACTCATCTAACGAGCTAATATCAAATAACCTCTTTTCACTGGCAAGTTTGAAGTCATAATTAAGTTCTTTAATTGGCCAATATGCTTTATGTTCTAACTCAAGAGGAAAATGACATGCTTTTCCATAAACCATTTTATATGGAGACATACCCATAGGATTCTTATAAGCACTTCTATAAGCTCATAATGCATCATCAAGTTTCTTAGACCAATTCTTTCTATGTCTATTAATGGTCTTCTGCAAGATTAATTTGATTTCTCTATTCCTCAATTCAACTTGGCCGCTAGATTGAGGATGATAAGGAGATGCAATTCTATGGTTAACGTCATATTTAGCAAGAAGTTTAGGGAAAACACCATGAATAAAATGCGAACCACCATTAGTCATTAAATATCTAGGGACTCCAAACCTCAGGAAGACAATTTCTTTAAGCATTTTAATAGAAGTGTTGTGATCAGCACTACTAGTTGGAATATCTTATACCCACTTAGTAACATAAACAACAACTAAAATATGTGTATACCCATTAGAGGAAGGAAAATGTTCCATATAATCAAATCCCCAAACATCAAATGGTTCAATAACAAGTTAGTAATTCATAGGCATTTCTTGACGTCTACCAATATTACCAATTCTTTGGCATTCATCACAAGATAATACAAACTTACGTCCATCCTTGAAGAGAGTGGGCTAATAAAACCAGATTGTAATACCACATGTGCAGTTCTTTCTCTAGCATGGTGTCCTCCGTATGCCTCGGAATGACACTTCTGTAGGATTTCTTCCTGTTCACGCTCAAGTACACAACGTCTAATAATAGCATCTACTCCTTGTTTATAAAGATGTGGGTCATCCCAGAAGTAATGTCTTAAATCAAAGAAGAACTTTTTGTTCCGTTGGTATGTGAAATTAGGTGGTATATATTTAGCAACAATGTAATTATCATAGACTCCATACCAAGGAGTATTACAAGAAGCATTTATGATAGCTAATTTTTCATCAAGAAAACTATCAATAGGCAGTGGGTCATCAAGAACATTTTCCATTCGAGACAAATTATCAGCTACGGGGTTCTCAACTCCCTTTCTATCAATAATATGCAAGTCAAATTCTTGTAGCAACAGAACCCACCTAATCAACCTAGGTTTAACATCTTTCTTTTCTATAAGGTATTTAATAGCATCATGATCTGTGTGAACAATTACTTTAGAATCAATTATATAAGATCTGAATTTATCACATGCAAACACAACTGCTAGAAATTCTTTCTCAGTAGTAGCATAAATTTTTGAGCATTGTCTAGAGTTTTACTAGCATGATGGATAACATTTAATTTATTATAAATTATTTGTCCTAGAACAGCACCAACAACATAATCACCAGCATCACACATAATTTCAAATTGCAGGTTCCAATCAGGTGGTCGAACAATAGGTGCAGAGATTAAGGCTTTCTTAAATATTTCAAAGGCTTCTACGCAATTGTCATAAAAACAAATGGAACATCTTTTTGCAGGAGATTAGTAAGAGGCCTAGAGATTCTAGAGAAGTCTTTAATGAATCTCCTATGGAAACCATCATGACCAAGGAAACTTACTATACCTTTAATATCTTTAGGACACGGCATTTTCTCAATTGCATCAACTTTAGCTTTATCAACTTCAATACCCCGTTCAGAGATTTTATGCCCAAGGACAATACCTTCATTTACCATAAAGTGGCACTTCTCCCAATTCAAGACAAGATTAGTTTCTTCGCACCTCTGCAAAACTCGATCAAGGTTGCTTAAGCAATCATCCAAAGAAGTCCTATAAATGAAAAAATCATCCATGAATACCTCAACAATCTTTTCCCAAAAATCAAAGAATATAGGAGTCATACATCTTTGAAAAGTAGCAGGTGCATTGCATAAACCAAAAGACATATGTCTATAAGCATAAGTTACAAAAGGGCAAGTAAAAGTGGCTTTCTCTTGATCTCCTTTTGACACAGGTATTTGAGAAAAACCAGAATATCCGTCAATGAAACAAAAGTGTGTATGCTTAGATAGACTTTCTAACATTTGATCAATAAAAGGCAATGGGTAATGATATTTCCTAGTAGCTTTGTTTAATTTCCTAAAATCAACTACCATCCTATAACCAGTTATAATTCTTTGCGGGATGAGTTCATTTTTATCATTAGGAACAACAATTATACCTCTTTTCCTAGGAACACAATGAACATGACTTATCCATCTACTACCAGCTATGGTTTAAATTATACCTGCTTCTAGAAGCTTTAATATTTTAGTTCTTACCACATCCTTCATCTTAGGATTCAATCATCGTTGGTGATCAACAACTGGCTTATCATTAGGCTCCATATTAATTTTATGCTGACATAGAGTGGGACTAATGCCCTTAAGATTATGAAGAGTATATCGAATAGCAACACAATGGTTCCTTAGAGTTTTAAGTAATCTCTTTTCTTCATGCTCTGAAATGTTAGCACTGATAATAATAGGATATATCTTCTTTTCATCAAGATAAGCATATTTCAATGTGTCAAGTAATTTCTTAAGTTCAAACACAAGACCACCCTTTGTCGGAGGAGGACCTCCAAGAGTTTCAACTGGAAAATTATGTTTAAAGATAGGTGCTTGATCAAAGAATATGTCATCTATTTTATTTCTTTATTTCATATGCATATCATTTTCATGGTCTAGCAAATATTGTTCTAACGGATCAGTAGGAGGTGCGACAATAGAAGCAAGACCAAAAATTTCATCCTTACTAGGCAATTCTTTATCATGAGGTTGTCTATGAAATTTAGAGAAATTAAACTCATGAGATACAACACCAAAGTTAACACTGACAATTTCCATATTACAATCAATTTTAGAATTAGCTACATTCAAGAAAGGTCCACCAAATATAATGGAAAAAGATCATCTTGTGGAGAACCAAGAACTAGAAAATCAGTAGGGTATTTGATCTTTTCACACAAGACTTCAACATCTCTAACAATCCCAAGCGGTGAAATAGTATCTATATTCGCAAGCTTAATAGTAACATTAATATTCTCTATCTCAGCAGGTGCAATATCATTCATAATTTATTGATATAAATTAAAAAGTATAGCACTCACACTAGCACCCAAATCACAAAAATCATGATAAGAATGATCTCCTATTTTAACAGAGACAACAAGCATGCCAACTACAGGTTTATTCTTATCTTTAGTATCAGGCTTAGTAATTCTAGTAGCTTCACCACAGAAGTAAATAACATGCCCATCAATATTATCGACCAAGAGATCTTTAACCATAGCAATCTTATGTTCAACTTTAATTTCTTTAGAGGGTCTAGGTGTTATAATATATATTACTTTTGTTAACCGTAGTTGAGACTTTAGCATGTTCCTTAATCCAAATAGGGAAAGGAGGTTTCTCAATATAAGCAGTAGGCACAACCGGGCCAACATTATAAAATATAGTTTCATCTTTAACTATAACGGGTTCCTCAGTCTTTTCTTTAATAGGGGATGATATTTAAACCACTTCTCCTTAGGGAGATCAACATGAGTAGCAAATGATTCATAAAAATAAGCTACTATCTCAGAGTCAAGTCCATATGTAGTACTAAACTTATGAAAAGCATCGGTTTCCATAAAATATTTAACACAAGCAAACTCAAGTTTTATACTTGACTCTTTACCTTTCTCGAGTTCCCAATCTTCAGAATTGCGTTTAATTATTTCCAGAAGACCCCATCTGAATTCAATAGTTTTCTTCATAAAGGAACTAGTAGAAGAAGAATCAAGCATGGACCGATCATTATGAGAAAGTTGAGCATAAAGTTTTTGTATGACAATTTCTCTTGAGAGCTCATGATTGGGGCATGTTTACATCATGTACTTGAGCCTCCCCCAAGCTTGAGCGATAGTTTCTCCTTCACGAGGCCAAAATTTATATATATATATATATATATATATATATATATATAATTCCGATCACGATGAACCAGATGCATATGATAAAACTACTGAAGAAATTCCAATTTGAATCATTCCCAATCCCACTTTCCAATATCATCACATAGTGTATACCATGTCAATATCTTTCCCTCCAAAGATAAAGGGAAAACCTTCTTCTTAACTCCATCCTCGGATAAACACCTGCAAGATTAATAACACACAAGTATAGGGGATCAATCGTAATCCTTTCAATAAGTAAGAGTGTCAAACCCAACGAGGAGCAGAAGGAGATGACAAGCGGTTTTTAGCAAGGTATTGTCTGCAAGCACTCAAATTATCGGTAATGGATAGTTTGATAGCAAGGTAATTTGTAACGAGAAACAAGTAGCAATTGTAACAAAGGTGCAAGGTATTCCAATCCTTTTTGTAGCAAAGGACAGGCCGGAACAGTCTCTTATAATAAGCAAAGCATTCTTGAGGACACACGAGATTTTCATCTAGTCACTTTCATCATGTTTGGTTGATTCGTGTTCACTACTTTGATAATTTGATATGTGGGTGGACCGGTGTTTGGGTGCTGTTCTTACTTGAACAAGCCTCCCACTTGTGATTACCCCATCTCGCAAGCATCCGCAACTATGAAAAAAGAATTAAGATAAATCTAACCATAACATGAAACATATGGATCCAAATCAACCCTTTATGGAATAGCGCATAAATTAGGGTTTAAGCTTCTATCACTCTAGCAACCCATCATCTAATTACTACTAAACAATGCCTGTTGGGGAACGTAGCAGAAATTCAAAATTTTCTACGCAACACCAAGATCAATCTATGGAGTAATCTAGCAACGAGGGAAGGAGAGTGCATCTACATACCCTTGTAGATCGCTAAGTGGAAGCGTTCAAGTGAACGGGGTTGATGGAGTCGTACTCGTCGTGATCCAAATCACCGATGATCCTAGTGCCAAACGGACGGCACCTCCGCGTTCAACACACGTACAACCCGGTGACGTCTCCTACGCCTTGATCCAGCAAGGGGTGAAGGAGAGGTTGGGGAAGACTCCATCCAGTAGCAGCACAACGGCATGGTGGTGAAGGAGGAGCGTGGCAATCCTGCAGGGCTTCGCCAAGCACCGCAGGAGAAGAGGAGAACTTGGGAGAGGGGGAGGGCTGCGCCAAGACTTGGGTGCGGCTGCCCTTCCACCCCCCACATATATATAGGGGCAAGGGAGAGGGGGGCCGGGCCCCTCAGATCCAATCTGAGGAGGGGGCGGCGGCCAAGGGGGGTTGCCTTGCCCCCCAAGGCAAGGGGGGCGCCCCCCCTTTTAGGGTTCCCCCAAACCCTAGGCGCATGGGCCCTAGGGGGGAGGCGCCCAGCCCACTAAGGGGCTGGTCCCTCTCCACATACAGCCCATAGGGCCCTCCGGGGCAGGTGGACCCTCCCGGTGGACTCCCGGAACCCCTCCGGTGGTCCCGGTACAATACCGGTAACCCCTGAATTATTCCGGTGACCGTATGATGACTTCCCATATATAAATGTTTACCTCCGGACCATTCCGGAACTCCTCGTGATGTCCGGGATCTCATCCGGGACTCCGAACAACATTCGGTAACCACGTACATCTATTCCCTATAACCCTAGCGTCATCGAACCTTAAGTGTGTAGACCCTACGGGCTCGGGAGTCATGCAGACATGGCCGAGACAACTCTCCGGTCAATAACCAACAGCAGGATCTGGATACCCATGTTGGCTCCCACATGTTCCATGATGATTTCATCGGATGAACCACGATGTCGAGGATTCAATCAATCCCGTATTCAATTACCTTTGTCCAGCGGTACGATACTTGCCCGAGATTCGATCGTTGGTATCCCGATACCTTGTTCAATCTCGTTACCGGCAAGTCTCTTTACTCGTTCCGTAACACATCATCCCATGATCAACTCCTTGATCACATTGTGCACATTATGATGATGTCCTACCGAGTGGGCCCAGAGATACCTCTCCGTTTACACGGAGTGACAAATCCCAGTCTCGATTCGTGCCAACCCAACAGACACTTTTGGAGATACCTGTAGTGTACCTTTATAGCCACCCAGTTACGTTGTGACGTTTGGCACACCCAAAGCACTCCTACGGTATCCGGGAGTTGCACAATCTCATGGTCTAAGGAAATGATACTTGACATTAGAAAAGCTTTAGCATACGAACTACACGATCTTTGTGCTAGGCTTAGGATTGGGTCTTGTCCATCACATCATTCTCCTAATGATGTGATCCCGTTATCAACGACATCCAATGTCCATGGTCAGGAAACCGTAACCATCTATTGATCAACGAGCTAGTCAACTAGAGGCTTACTAGGGACATGGTGTTGTCTATGTATCCACACATGTATCTGAGTTTCCTAACAATACAATTCTAGCATGGATAATAAACGATTATCATGAACAAGGAAATATGATAATAACTAATTTATTATTGCCTCTAGGGCATATTTCCAACAGTCTCCCACTTGCACTAGAGTCAATAATCCAGTTCACGTCGATATGTGATTAACACTCAAGGTCACATCCCCATGTGACTAACACCCAAAGAGTTCTGGGTTTGATCATGTTATGCTTGTGAGAGATGTTTCAGTCAACGGGTCTGCAACATTCAGATCCGTATGTACTTCGCAAATTTCTATGTCATCTTGTAGATGCAACTCCTATGCTACATTTGGAGCCATTTCAAATAACCGTTCTACTTGGAGCTATTCTAAATTTTTGCTCCATTATACGTATCTGGTATCTCTACTCAGAGCTATCCGGATAGGTGTTAAGCTTGCATCGACGTAACTCTTTACATCGAACTCTTTATCACCTCCATAACCGAGAAACATATCCTTATTCCTCTAAGGATAATTTAGACCGCTATCTGGTGATCTACTCCTAGATCACCTTTGTACCCTCTTGCCAGATATGTGGCAAGGCACACATCAGGTGCGGTACTCAGCATGGCATACTGTATAGAGCCTATGACAAAAGCATAGGGGACGACCTTCGTCCTTCCTCTTTCTTCTGCCGTGGTCGAGCTTTAAGTCTTAACTTCATACCTTACAACTCAGGCAAGAACTCCTTCTTTGACTGATCCATCTTGAACACCTTCAAGATCATGTCAAGGTATGTGCTCATTTGAAAGTACCATTAAGCGTTTTGATCTATCCTTATAGATCTTGATGCTCAATGTTCAAGTAGCTTAATCCAGGCTTTCCATTGAAAAACACTTTCCAAATAACCCTATATGCTTTCCAGAAATTCTACGTCATTTCTGATCAACAATATGTCAACAACATATACTCATCAGAAATTCTATAGTGCTCCCACTCACTTCTTTTGGAAATACAAGTTTCTCATAAACTTTGTATACACCCAAAATCTTTGATCATCTCATCAAAGCATACATTCCAACTCCGAGATGCTTACTCCAGTCCTTAGAAGGATTGCTGGAGCTTTGCATACTTGTTAGCATCTTTTAGGATTGACAAAACCTTCCGGTTGTATCACATACAACCTTTCCTCAAGAAAATCGTCGAGGAAACAATGTTTTGACATCCTATCTGCAAGATTTCATAAATAATGCAGTAATCGCTAATATAATTCCAATAGACTCTTAGCATCGCTACGAGTGAGAAAGTCTCATCGCAGTCAACTCCTTGAACTTGTCGGAAAACATCTTAACGACAAGTCGAGCTTTCTTAATGGTGATACATACCATCATTGTCCGTCTTCCTTTTAAAATCCATATGTACCTAACAGCCTTACGACCATCAAGTAGTTCTTCCAAAGTCTACACTTTGTTTTCATATATGGATCCTCTCTCGGATTATATGGCCTCAAGCCATTTTGGAATCCAGGCCCACCATTGCTTCTCCATAGCTCGTAGGTTCATTGTTGTCTAGCAACATGAATTCCAAGACAGGATTATGTACCATTCTGAAGTAGTACGCATCCTTGTCATCCCACGAGGTTTGGTAGTGACTTGATCTGAAGTTTCATGATCACTATCATAAGCTTCCACTTCAATTGATGTAGGTGCCGCAGGAACAACTCCCTGTGCCCTGCCACACACTAGTTGAAGAGACGGTTCAATAACCTCATCAAGTCTCTGAAAGGAAATATGCCCTAGAGGCAATAATAAAGTTATTATTTATTTCCTTATATCATGATAAATGTTTATTATTCATGCTAGAATTGTATTAACCGGAAACATAATACATGTGTGAATACATAGACAAACAGAGTGTCACTAGTATGCCTCTACTTGACTAGCTCGTTAATCAAAGATGGTTATGTTTCCTAACCATGAACAAAGAGTTGTTATTTGATTAACGAGGTCACATCATTAGTAGAATGATCTGATTGACATGACCCAATCCATTAGCTTAGCACTCGATCGTTTAGTATGTTGCTATTGCTTTCTTCATGACTTATACATGTTCCTATAACTATGAGATTATGCAACTCCCGTTTACCGGAGGAACACTTTGGGTACTACCAGACGTCACAACGTAACTGGGTGATTATAAAGGAGTACTGCAGGTGTCTCCAATGGCAGATGTTGGGTTGGCGTATTTCGAGATTAGGGTTTGTCACTCCGATTGTCGGAGAGGTATCTCTGGGCCCTCTCGGTAATGCACATCACATAAGCCTTGCAAGCACTGCAACTAATATGTTAGTTGTGAGATGATGTATTACGGAACGAGTAAAGAGACTTGCCGGTAACGAGATTGAACTAGGTATTGGATACCGACGATCAAATCTCGGGCAAGTAACATACCGATGACAAAGGGAACAACGTATGTTGTTATGCGGTCTGACCGATAAAGATCTTCGTAGAATATGTAGGAGCCAATATGGGCATCCAGGTCCCGCTATTGGTTATTGACCGGAAGCGTGTCTCGGTCATGTCTACATTGTTCTCGAACCGTAGGGTCCGCACGCTTAACGTTACGATGATAGTTATTATGAGTTTATGCATTTTGATGTACCGAAGGTTGTTCGGAGTCCCGGATGAGATCACGGACATGACGAGGAGTCTCGAAATGGTCGAGACGTAAAGATTGATATATTGGAAGCCTATGTTTGGACATAGGAAGTGTTCCGGGTGAAATCGGGATTTTACCGGAATACCGGGAGGGTTACCGGAACCCCCCGGGAGGCTAATGGGCCTATTGGGCCTTAGTGGAAAAGAGAGAAGAGGCAGCTCACAGCCTAGCCGGCGCCCCCCCCCTTTCCCAAGTCCTAGTAGGACTAGGAAAGGTGGGCCGGCCCCCTCTCTCTCCTTTCCCCCAAGAGTTCTAGTTGGAATAGGATTGGAGGGGAGGAGTCCTACTCCCGGTGGGAGTAGGACTCCCCTGCGCCTCCTCTCCCTTGGCCGGCCAGCCCCCCTCCTCCAACCTTTATATACGGAGGCAGGGGGCACCCCAAGACACACAAGTTGATCCTTGAGATCGTTCCTTAGCCGTGTGCGGTGCCCCCTGCCACCATATTCCACCTCGATCATACCGTTGTAGTGCTTAGGCGAAGCCCTGCGTCGGTAGTACATCAAGATCGTCACCACGCCGTCGTGCTGACGGAACTCTTCCTCGACGCTTTGCTGGATCGGAGCCCGGGGATCGTCATCGAGCTGAACGTGTGCTAAGAACTCGGAGGTGCCGGAGTAACGGTGCTTGGATCGGTCGGATCGGGAAGAAGACGTACGACTACTTCCTCTACGTTGTGTGATCGCTTCCGCAGTCGGTCTGCGTTGGTACGTAGACAACACTCTCCCCTCTCGTCGCTGTGCATCACCATGATCTTGCGTGTGCGTAGGAAAATTTTCGAAATTACTACGTTCCCCAACAGTCTCCACCATCCTCCCACTCAATTCTTTCGAGAGAACCCTTTTCCTCGGGAAAGGACCCGATTCTAGAAACAATCCCTTATTGCTTTTGGATCTGAGACAGGAGGTACACCCAACTGTTTTGGGTGTCCTATGAAGATGCATTTATCCGCTTTGGGTTCGAGCTTATCAGCCTGAAACTTTTTCACATAAGCGTCGCAGCCCCAAACTTTTAAGAAATGACATCTTAGGTTTCTCTAAACCATAGTTCATATGGTGTCCTCTCATCGGAATTACGTGGTGCCCTATTTAAAGTGAATGTGGTTGTCTCTAATGCCTAACCCATAAACTATTGTGGTAATTCGATAAAAGACATCATGGTATGCATCATATCCAATAGGGTGCAGTTATGATGTTCGGACACACCATCACACTATGGTGTTCCAGGCTGTATTAGTTTTGAAACAATTTCCACAATGTCTTAATTCTGTGCCAAACTCGTAATTCAGATATTCATTTCTATGATCATATCATAGATATTTTATCCTCTTGTCACGATGATCTTTCAACTTCACCCTGAAATTACTTGAACCTTTCAATAATTCAGACTCGTGATTCATCAAGTAAATACACTCAACATCTACTCAAATCATCTGTGAAGTAAGAACATAACGATATCCACTACACGCCTCAACACTCATTGGACTGCACACATCAAAATGTATTACTTCCAACAAGTTGCTTTCTAGTTCCATTTTACTGAAAACGAGGCTTTCAGTCATCTTGCCCATGTGGTATGATTTGCATGTCTCAAGTGGTTCAAAATCAAGTGAGTCCAAACGGTCCATTTGCATGGAGTTTCTTCATGCATATACACCAATAGACATGGTTCGCATGTCTCAAACTTTTCAAAAACGAGTGAGCCCAAAGATCCATCAACATGGAGCTTCTTCATGCGTTTTATACCGATATGACTTACGTGGCAGTGCCACAAGTAGGTGGTACTATCATTACTATCTTATATCTTTTGGCATGAACATGTGTATCACTACGATCGAGATTCAATAAACCATTCATTTTAGGTGCAAGACCATTGAAGGTATTATTCAAATAAACAGAGTAACCATTATTCTCCTTAAATGAATAACCGTATTGCGATAGACATAATCCAATCATGTCTATGCTCAATGCAAACACCAATCTCGATGGTAGAGGGAGCGTGCGATGCTTGATCACATCAAGCTTGGGAAAAACTTCCAACACATATCGCCAGCTTACCTTTAGCTAGTCTCCGTTTACTCCGCAGCCTTTTATTTCGAGTTTACTAACACTTAGCAACCGAACCGGTATCTAATACCATGGTGCTACTAGGAGTACTAGTAAATTACACATTAACACAATGTATATCCAATATACTTCTAACGACCTTGCCAGCCTTCTCATCTACCAAGTATCTAGGGTAATTCTGCTCTAGTGGCTGTTCCCCTTATTACAGAAGCACTTAGCCTCGGGTTTGGGTTCAACCTTGGGTTTCTTCACTAGAGAAGCAGCTGAATTGCCATTTCATGAAGTATCCCTTCTTGCCCTTGCCCTTCTTGAAACTAGTGGTTTCACCAACCATCAACAATTGATGCTCCTTCTTGATTTCTACTTTTGTGGTGTCAAACATCGCGAATATCTCAAGGATCATCATATATGTCCCTGATATATCATAGTTCATCACGAAGCTCTAGCAGCTTGGTGGTAATGACTTCGCAGAAACATCACTTTCTCATCTGGAAGATCAACTCCCACTTGATTCAAATGATTGTTGTACTCAGACAATCTGAGCACAAGCTCAACAATTGAGCTTTTCTCCTGCAGGCTAAGAAAATCGTCGGAGGTCTTATACCTCTTGACGTGGGCACGAGCCTGAAATACCAATTTCAGCCCTCGAAACATCTCATATGTTTCACGATGTTTCAAAACGTCTTCGGTGCCTCAACTCTAAACCGTTTAACTGAACTATCACGTAGTTATCAAAATGTGTATGTCAGATGTTCGCAACATCCACAGGCAACGTTCGAGGTTCAACACACTGAGCGGTGCATTAAGGACATAAGCCTTCTATGAAGCAATGAGGACAATCCTCAGTTTACGGACCTAGTCCACATAATTGCTACTATCAACTTTCAACTAAATTTTCTCTAGGAACATATCTAAACAGTAGAACTGAAGCGCGAGCTACGACATAATTTGCGAAGACCTTTTGACTATGTTCAGGATAATTAAGTTCATCTTATGAACTCCCACTCAGATAGACATCCCTCTAGTCATCTAAGTGATTACATGATCCGAGTCAACTAGGCCGTGTCCGATCATCACGTGAGACGGACTAGTCATCATCGGTGAACATCTTCATGTTGATCGTATCTTCTATACGACTCATGTTCGACCTTTCGGTCTTCCGTGTTCCGAGGCCATGTATGTACATGCTAGGCTCGTCAAGTCAACGTAAGTGTTTCGCATGTGTTCCGAGGCCATGTCTGTACATGCTAGGCTCGTCAACACCCATTGTATTCGAACGTTAGAATCTATCACACCCGATCATCACGTGGTGCTTCGAAACAACGAACCTTCGCAACGGTGCACAGTTAGGGGGAACACTTTTCTTGAAATTTTAGTGAGGGATCATCTTATTTAAGCTACCGTCGTTCTAAGCAAATAAGATGTAAAACATGATAAACATCACATGCAATCAAATAGTGACATGATATGGCCAATATCATTTTGCTCCTTTTGATCTCCATCTTCGGGGCTCCATGATCATCGTTGTCACCGGCATGACACCATGATCTCCATCATCGTGTCTTCTTGAAGTTGTCTTGTCATCTATTACTTATACTACTATGGCTAACACTTTAGCAATAAAGTTAAGCAATTACATGACGTTTAAGTTGACATGCAGGTCATAAATAAATTAAGACAACTCCTATGGCTCCTGCCGGTTGTCATACTCATCGACATGCAAGTCGTGATTCCTATTACAAGAACATGATCAATCTCATACATCACATATATCATTCATCACATCCTTTTGGCCATATCACATCACAAGGCATATGCTGCAAAAACAAGTTAGACGTCCTCTAATTGTTGTTGCAAGTTTTTACGTGGCTGCTATAGGTTTCTAGCAAGAACGTTTCTTACCTACACGAAAACCACAACATGATATGCCAATTTCTATTTACCCTTCATAAGGACCCTTTTCATCGAATCCGATCCGACTAAAGTGGGAGGGACAGACACCCGCCAGCCACCTTATGCAACTAGTGCATGTCAGTCGGTGGAACCGGTCTCACGTAAGCGTACGTGTAAGGTTGGTCCGGGCCGCTTCATTCCACGATGCCGCCGAATCAAGATAAGACTAGTAACGGCAAGATAATTGACAATATCGACGCCCACAACTACTTTGTGTTCTACTCGTGCATAGTAACTACGCATAGACCTAGCTCATGATGCCGTTGTTGGGGAACGTAGCAGAAATTCAAAATTTTCTACGCAACACCAAGATCAATCTATGGAGTAATCTAGCAGCGAGGGAAGGAGAGTGCATCTACATACCCTTGTAGATCGCTAAGCGGAAGCGTCCAAGTGAACGGGGTTGATGGAGTCGTACTCGTCGTGATCCAAATCACCGATGATCCTAGTGCCGAACGGACGGCACCTCCGCGTTCAACACACGTACAGCCCGGTGACGTCTCCTACGCCTTGATCCAGCAAGGGATGAAGGAGAGGTTGGGGAAGACTCCATCCAGCAGCAGCACGACGGCATGGTGATGAAGGAGGAGTGTGGCAATCCTGCAGGGCTTCGCCAAGCACCGCGGGAGAAGAGGAGAACTTGGGAGAGGGGCAGGGCTGCGCCAAGACTTGGGTGCGGCTGCCCTCCCACCCCCCACATATATATAGGGGCAAGGGAGAGGGGGGCCGGCCCCCTCAGATCCAATCTGAGGAGGGGGCGGCGGCCAAGGGGGTTGCCTTGCCCCCCAAGGCAAGGGGGCGCCCCCTTTTAGGGTTCCCCCAAACCCTAGGCGCATGGGCCCTGGGGGGGAGGTGCCCAGCCCACTAAGGGGCTGGCCCCTCTCCACATACAGCCCATAGGGCCCTCCGGGGCAGGTGGACCCTCCCGGTGGACCCCCGGAACCCCTCCGGTGGTCCCGGTACAATACCGGTAACCCCCGAATTATTCCGGTGAACGTATGATGACTTCCCATATATAAATCTTTACCTCCGGACCATTCCGGAACTCCTCGTGACGTCCGGGATCTCATCCGGGACTCCGAACAACATTCGGTAACCACATACATCTATTCCCTATAACCCTAGCATCATCGAACCTTAAGTGTGTAGACCCTACGGGCTCGGGAGTCATGCAGACATGGCCGAGACAACTCTCCAGTCAATAACCAACAGCGGGATCTGGATACCCATGTTGGCTCCCACATGTTCCATGATGATTTCATCGGATGAACCACGATGTCGAGGATTCAATCAATCCCGTATTCAATTTCCTTTGTCCAGCGGTACGATACTTGCCCGAGATTTGATCGTCGGTATCCCGATACCTTGTTCAATCTTGTTACCGGCAAGTCTCTTTACTCGTTCCATAAAACATCATTCCGTGATCAACTCCTTGATCACATTGTGCACATTATGATGATGTCCTACCGAGTGGGCCCAGAGATACCTCTCCGTTTACACGGAGTGACAAATCCCAGTCTCGATTCGTGCCAACCCAACAGACACTTTTGGAGATACCTGTAGTGTACCTTTATAGCCACCCAGTTACGTTGTGACGTTTGGCACACCCAAAGCACTCCTACGGTATCCGGGAGTTGCACAATCTCATGGTCTAAGGAAATGATACTTGACATTAGAAAAGCTTTAGCATACGAACTACACGATCTTTGTGCTAGGCTTAGGATTGGGTCTTGTCCATCACATCATTCTCCTAATGATGTGATCCCGTTATCAACGACATCCAATGTCCATGGTCAGGAAACCGTAACCATCTATTGATCAACGAGCTAGTCAACTAGAGGCTTACTAGGGACATGGTGTTGTCTATGTATCCACACATGTATCTGAGTTTCCTAACAATACAATTCTAGCATGGATAATAAACGATTATCATGAACAAGGAAATATGATAATAACTAATTTATTATTGCCTCTAGGGCATATTTCCAATAATGCCTTCCCTTAGGCCCAAGTATGGTGAAGTGTCATGTTGTCAACATTCACATGACATCACTAAAGGAAGCAACAACACACATATCATCAAAATATCAAATGAGTACCAAATTCACATGATTACTTATGACAAGACTTCTTCCATGTCCTCAAGGACAAAAGTAACTACTCACAAATCATATTCATGTTCAATATCAGAGGGGTATTGAATATCATTAAGGATCTGAACATATAATCTTCCAAAAATAAACCAAGTAGCATCAACTACAAAATGTAATCAACACTACTAGCGACCCACATGTACCAATCTGAGGTTTTGAGACAAAGATTGAATACAAGAGATGAACTAGGGTTTGAGATCAGATGGTGCTGGTGAAGATGCTGATGAAGATTGGTCCTCCCATGATGTGAGGGTTGTTGGTGATGTCGATGGCTTCGATTTCCCCCTCCCGAAGGGAAGTATCCCCAGCGGAATCTCTCTGCCAGAGAGCAAAAGTGCTCCTGCCCAGGTTCCACCTTGAGACGGTGGTGCTTCGTCCTGAAAGTCCTCTCCTTATTTTTTATATGTCAAAACCCCTCATATAGCATAAGATGGGAGCCGGAGGCCATCTATGGGCCCCACAAGGTACATGGGCATGCACAAGTGCCTTGTGGGCAGCTGGTGGGTCCCCTCTGATATTTCTTTTCTCCAATATTTTTTATATATTCCAAAATAATTCTTCGTGAATTTTCAGCTCATTTGGAGTTGTGCAGAATAGGTATCTCTGATAAAATAGCTTCTTCATGTCCAGAATTCCAGCTGTTGGCAATCTCCCTCTTCATGTAAATCTTGTAAATTAAGAGAGAAAATATATTAGAATTGCATCACAAAGTGCTATAATGATCAAAAGCATTATAAATAACATTAGGAAAACATGATGCAAACTGGATGTATCAATGGTCCACCTTTACATCAAACGCAACCTTTGTCGAGGCACGGTACTAGATACCTCTGTTTCATACATTTTTTCATGACATATACCATGACAAGACTTATGGAACGAAGGAGTACACGCTATCACATATGAATGAAAACAACGGGTTGAACGAAGAGAAAAGCAATTCTCCTGTGCACGAGAAGTCCCGCCCATATGCCCCAGCCATCTATTTGGATGGATATTCCATGCATGCATGGTTTAGCCATTGATTACTTTTGGGTTGTCCCCCGCATGTAGGTTTTAGCAGAGATGGCAATGCTCCACCCATTCAACCTCCCATGTCTTTTTTGTTTTGGCTTTTAAATTTGAATCTATCTTTTGAAGTGAAAGCCAAATATATATTTTGTTTGCATATTTGTGTTCATTGTGACGAGAATTTTGAACAAGACCACTCTTGAATATGTTTTGAGAAGTTTTAAAATTTTCATCGAATTTCATCTATTAAAACTTTATACGACAAAGGATAAAATAATCAAGTTTCAAATAATAAAACTAAAACCCCTAAACCCTAAGCTCTGGGCCCTAAACCTTAAATAATAAATCCAAAACCCTAAAAACAGTAAATCGTCTGTCCGCCTGCCAACATTAAGCACGCGTGGCGGCCATGAAACCCACTATGGCGCCCCCATTGAAACAACCCGCCTCTTGGCCAGGCGGGCGCCCGTTATATAAACATGGTTGTGTATGAAATGATCCACACCGCACCACCTCCACTTACCTTCCTCCTTCGTGCACCTCCGGCACAATTTCAGCGAGCTCTAGCGCATTGTGGGAGAGCCTTTCGACAGAGTAGAAATTCGAGTTGACCGTCCTTGCGGCCGGCTGGAAGGCCCGTCGTGCATGACAGATAGAGGCCATACACCCGTGATATAACATCTCAAACTTTAAAATTTGGATTGTAGGACCATTATTCTTTATCATGATTACTATGCATATTTGGATTTTCTGAATATTCAGTTTGTTACTGCAACTTAAGGCGAAATATTTGGAGTGGAGATAATATGACTTCTCGCATGTTAAATATGTTCAGAAAATGTTAATGATATTATCTTGAGATTACAGAAATTATTTTGGGAATTTTAGAAACTAAAAATTATTTTATAGTTGTTATTATAATGCTCTTTGTAGTCTCCTATCGCATAAAGTAGTTTTCCAAATTTTCTTTAGAGTTGGAAAAATGTTCAATGTTTTATTTAGTATTATTAATATTTTAAAGTTTGTTCATGGTATAATTGTGTTTGCTTCTGTATTTTATCAAGCCAACATATTCCCTGTATAGTATGTTTATAAGCCAACCTTTACTATTCATCTATATTGAACAGTACGCAACCAGACAGCCCAGCAGCGCTGCCTAATGCTATCGCTCGCGTGCGCTAGGCAGCAGCAGCTAGTAGGCCGACCCGTGTGAGCACATCAGAACGACCCAACAATAGGGACAACAGGCTGCCCATTTCGGCGCAGACCGCAGCCCATCCCGCAGCTCCCCCTCTATATTGTTTTTTCCCCTGTTTTCTTGCTCTTTGCCGCTGACATCGGGTCCCGCTTGTCATCTCCCATCCCCGTTTGTGTTTTTCCTGGTCTCGGTAGCAGACCAAACCGAATCAATGGATTCGATTGATTCTTGGGCTCCAGGACATGGGATCCACCCTATAAAAGATCTCCACCTCCTCCTCGTTTGATTTTCGCCAAAATCTCATGTTCCCGTGCCCTAGGGCGTCGTCTCGATCTTGCCGGAGACCACCACGGCCTGAAGCTTCTGCTGGTGCGTTTCGTCGCCACCCTCGGTTCCCAGCACCTTTGTTAACCTATTCTTGATCGCCTCGAGCTTCTGTCTCGACCTCACCTCTTAGTTGCGCAGGGATTCATCGAACCGAGCGTTGTAACCTCAACTAGGAGTAGATCGCCCGCCGCCGAGCTCTTTCTAGGCGGTGCCACCGCTAGGAGACCCAACTGAAGACCCCACGTCACCCACGTCATATTCGGGACCTCCGAGCTCCTCCAGATATCCAAGTATCCTCCCTGAGCCCCGGAGACCCCCAGATTAAGCGGACCATCGATTCCCGAGCCACCTGCGCCTTTCTTCCCCAAGTCCGGTGACCACCATCTTTTGTATTCCGGTGAGCAATGCACAGCCATTCATCCACTTGATATGATGGCCCTTCTTTTATCTCTGCGAACGGGTACCGACCACTCACGCCTTGCCACATGGCACCCGCACAACAGTTCAATGTATTTGACAGATTTTTTAGCCATTTTCGTTTAGCTATATCTTGAGATCCGTAACTCTAAATTCATTTATTCTTTTTCCTAGAATCTGGTAGAAATAAAATTTCACACTTCTGCACCGTTTAAATTTGAGTTTGATCAAATTTGAGTTTAACCTTCCGGAGGTCATATCTTTCAAACCATTGATCCAAATGAGTTGATTCTTTTTGCATTGTGATCCTACTAGCATGTAGATAGTATATACCTACTCATATGTTTATGTTATTGTAGTTTTATTTGAATTTTTTGTTGTTGACCTTATTTTAGTGTTATGTAAATACAATTTATTTATCGATGCCTTCATTGAACGTATAGATTGTCCGGAGTGTGAAGTGGATCAAAATTAATCGTTAGAGTACTTCAACATCGTTCAAGGCAAGTTTGCACTTTTGATTTCTCTCATCCTATATTCTGCATTGCATGTGTGGTTTTTATGTTATTATATGTTCTTGGTTTGATCTGTATGTTCTCTATTGTCATATTTTGAGTATTGATTGTGTTATGTGATGGCATGATTAGCTTATCATGGTAGACACGAGTTTGTGTCGAGTGTTTCATGAAAGTGGTGAGTGTTTATAGCCGTAGGCTCGGGACCTTTTAACAGGTGAATTCGTCACTGGCAGAGCGCTCTATTGTCCCTAGAGAATACACCACTGACAGAGCGCACTTGAGGCGAGGTATAGTTTTTGGAACATAAATCAGGTGAATGTGTCCTTGGCAGAGCGCTCTATTGTTCCTAGAGAATGCGCCACTGACAGAGCGCACTTGAGAGACTTCTGAAGTTCTTGTCATGTTTACTATGAATCTTTGGGGTTATCATGTGCGAATAGATTAGAGGCGGTTCTAAGTTCAGTTAGTGGAGGTAGGTGAAGACATTCTTCTGCAAACCAACTTGAGTGTTTTGTTGTTATAATTTACTTGTGGATGTAGGTTTGCTATATCATATTGTGTGATTTGCCAATACATTCAATGTATTGACCCTTGTGGCTGCAACTTAATTATCATGTTGCATGATTTTCAAATGATCAGTGAGATATAGTAGGGTCCCGAGTCTTCACTCAGCATTTTCGCCAGTGGGCAGTGATGGGACTTATTGTTTGCTTATGCTACATTTCTGTTGTTATTATTTAATAAAGCTAGCTATGTGCTACTCAGTTTGTAATACTTTATAAATTCTAGATCATACATTGTAGTAAATGATGCACTTGTTACTTTGATATTCCTATGCACCGTGTGTGCTAGCGAATCAATCCAGGGACTAGCACAGTAAGCACAGAGACATCGAATCTTATCAGGTTCGGGTAGTTATAGATGATATCAGAGCAGTGTGTTGACTGTAGGTCGTGACCATAGAAAATGGACTAGAAAAGCCATAGGAGTGAAAAACTTATTTTACAAGTTTTGTCTACCTAGCAGTCTTCACTCTTGTATTCATATCTTTTGCTAATTACCTTCTCCTTTGAATAGTAGATGCCCCTTGTAGTTGTATTAGTACCATTTGAGGACTTTTGTTGGCAGTCCACCATTATTAAGTTGAGTTCGATAAATGATTCACGTGTAGTATGACGAGATCATATCTCTCAAGGATATGATCTTACCTGTAGGTTTTGCTTGTGTTGTGTGAATTGTTTGACTTGTTTGATTTGGGAGTTTTGTTGCTAGCATGAGCATACGGGTAGTGTTTCCCTTGGACCTATTTATGTCTATATCCTAATGTATGCATCGACCCAGTGATGAGTTCAAGTTTGACCACATGCGCCAGGCTCTGACAAGAAGCAAACACAATCTTGCTGAAGGAAGAACCCTAGAGAAAGCTATAATTTATTATTAGATGTTTTATAGTAGTTGATACAAACCCGAGAGTTGAAAGGAACGATAGATGTTTTGTTTGGCATGAAGAACCAATGGATTATCCGAACCCAGTTTGTGAACAAGAGAATTTTTGTTATGCTTGTGAGGATGCCCAAGTGTCAGAATGCAAGATTTTCTAAACCATATACAAGGTAATGATTTGGGAGCGGAATGGATTGATCGCCATGCCAACTTACTCTTATTATTCGCTTTTGCGATATGGGATGGTAATCTAGAGTGACTTATGCAGGGATTTGAACTTTCAAAAGCCGTGCCCGCGGTTATGGGCAGATGGGAATTTGTTAATGTCCGGTTGTAGATAACATGAAACTTAACTTAATTAAAATGCATCAACCGTGTGTGTAACCATGATGGTCTCTTCTCGGCGGAGTCCGGGAAGTGAACACGGTGTTGGAATAATGTTTGACGTAGGTTGTTCTATAGGTCTTCATTCGTGCTTTGCCTTCTCTTGTCGCTCTCTCTTGCGAACATGTTAGCCACCATATAAGCTAGTCGCCTGCTGCAGCTCCACATATTACCTTGGCTTACCTATAAGCTTAAATAGTCTTGATCGCGAGGGTGCGAGATTGCTGAGTCCCCGTTACTCACATATTACTTCCAAACCAGATGCAGGGACCGATGAAACCGTTCCAGATGATGCGGTTGAGCTCAAGTGGGAGTTCGATGAAGCCTCTCGCCGTTACTACGTGTCTTTCCCAGATGATCAGTAGTGGTGCCCAGTTGGGGCGATCGGGACCGTGTCGCATGTTGGGGTTGATCTTTTATTTTGGTACCGTAGTCGGACCATGAGTGTATTGGATGATTGTAATGTTATTCATGTATTTGTGTGACGTGGCGAGTGTAAGCCAACTATGTACCTTTCCCCCTATTATCTATATTACATGGGTTGTTGTGAAGATTACCTTACTTGCGACATTGCTTTCAATGCGGTTATGCCTCTAAGTCGTGCTTCGACACGTAGGAGATATAGCCGCATCGAAGGCATTACAAGTTGGTATCAGAGCCTTCCCCGACCTTAGGAGCCCCCCTGCTTGATCGTATTAGCTGGCATTGTTGAGTCTAGAAAAATGTTTTGAGTCATTTAGGAATTATATATCGGAGAGTTAGGACTTCTTTTTACTCCCCGGTCCCTTCATCGCTCTAGTAAGGCATCCTAACGTAGAGTTTTGACTCTTCTCTTCTCAAATTTCACTAAATTTTTTTGACTCTTCTCTTCTCAAATTTCACTAAATGTTTTTTAGGATCACGCGGGTATCTTGGAATCGTTCCGATCGATTTGTGATGAGAACATTGTTCTTGGTGCCTCCTGTCATTTAGGGGTTGTGGCAGTGTCCCGGGGAGTTGAGCTCCGAGGTGTTGTCGTCACAAATTTTATCATTGCAGTTCTGGAATACCTGAGTTTAGTTTCGCCGACATCGAAAATCTCTTTTATGCAGTTGTTGGTGAGATAACCTCGACGCCACCCAGTACTGAGGCGGGAGTTCGGGAGTATTGCCATAACTTGTATAACGGATGCTTTTCGAAGGTTGAGGTAGACGATTTCCGAAGTTTTTCTTGGTTATGTGTTGAAGGATGGATACAACTGGATGTAGGATTTGCTAGATTTGGGTGAGATATTATGCTTCCCCTATATCCCCAACACCTGATTGCATAACCGAAAAGGTTCGGGAGTTTCATAGGTGGGAATTCTTGTAGCTCTAGTTCTTCTTCCACGGATATTTGGTTCGAGATTGGGTGATCCTTACCGAGTATTCGTTCTTGTTCCGTACCTTGTTGTTTTTTTCTTCTACCTAAATTCTAAGTGGCTTCTCAATTTATGGATATGTGACCATTTCAATTGGAATGCATTCATTCATTTTGTTCGGATGTGAAGACTATATGTTGTTGGGGAACGTAGTAATTTCGAAAATTTTCCTACGCACACGCAAGATCATGGTGATGCACAGCAACGAGAGGGGAGAGTGTTGTCTACGTACCAACGCAGACCGACTGCGGAAGCGATCACACAACATAGAGGAAGTAGTCGTATGTCTTCTTCCCGATCCGACCGATCCAAGCACCGTTACTCCGGCACCTCCGAGTTCTTAGCACACGTTCAGCTCGATGACGATCCTCGGGCTCCAATCCAGCAAAGCGTCGAGGAAGAGTTCCGTCAGCACGACGGCGTGGTGACGATCTTGATGTACTACCGACGCAGGGCTTCGCCTAAGCACTACAACGGTATGATCGAGGTGGAATATGGTGGCAGGGGGCACCGCACACGGCTAAGGAACGATCTCAAGGATCAACTTGTGTGTCTTGGGGTGCCCCCTGCCTCCGTATATAAAGGTTGGAGGAGGGGGGCTGGCCGGCCAAGGGAGAGGAGGCGCAGGGGAGTCCTACTCCCACCGGGAGTAGGACTCCTCCCCTCCAATCCTATTCCAACTAGGACTCTTGGGGGGAAAGGAGAGAGAGGGGGCCGGCCCACCTTTCCTAGTCCTACTAGGACTTGGGGAAGGGGGGGGGGGCGCCGGCTAGGCTGTGAGCTGCCTCTTCTCTCTTTTCCACTAAGGCCCAATAGGCCCATTAGCCTCCTGGGGGGTTCCGGTAACCCTCCCGGTATTCCGGTAAAATCCCGATTTCACCCGGAACACTTCCTATGTCCAAACATAGGCTTCCAATATATCAATCTTTACGTCTCGACCATTTCGAGACTCCTCGTCATGTCCGTGATCTTATCCGGGACTCCGAACAACCTTCGGTACATCAAAATGCATAAACTCATAATAACTGTCATCGTAACGTTAAGCGTGCGGACCCTACGGTTCGAGAACAATGTAAACATGACCGAGACACGCTTCCGGTCAATAACCAATAGCGGGACCTGGATGCCCATATTGGCTCCTACATATTCTACGAAGACCTTTATCGGTCAGACCGCATAACAACATACGTTGTTCCCTTTGTCATCGGTATGTTACTTGCCCGAGATTTGATCGTCGGTATCCAATACCTAGTTCAATCTCGTTACCGGCAAGTCTCTTTACTCGTTCCGTAATACATCATCTCACAACTAACATATTAGTTGCAGTGCTTGCAAGGCTTATGTGATGTGCATTACCGAGAGGGCCCAGAGATACCTCTCCGACAATCGGAGTGACAAACCCTAATCTCGAAATACGCCAACCCAACATCTGCCATTGGAGACACCTGCAGTACTCCTTTATAATCACCCAGTTACGTTGTGACGTCTGGTAGTACCCAAAGTGTTCCTCCGGTAAACGGGAGTTGCATAATCTCATAGTTATAGGAACATGTATAAGTCATGAAGAAAGCAATAGCAACATACTAAACGATCGAGTGCTAAGCTAATGGATTGGGTCATGTCAATCAGATCATTCTACTAATGATGTGACCTCGTTAATCAAATAACAACTCTTTGTTCATGGTTAGGAAACATAACCATCTTTGATTAACGAGCTAGTCAAGTAGAGGCATACTAGTGACACTCTGTTTGTCTATGTATTCACACATGTATTATGTTTCCGGTTAATACAATTCTAGCATGAATAATAAACATTTATCATGATATAAGGAAATAAATAATAACTTTATTATTGCCTCTAGGGCATATTTCCTTTCAGTCTCCCACTTGCACTAGAGTCAATAATCTAGTTCACATCGCCATGTGATTTAGCAGCAATAGTTCACATCACCATGTGATTAACACCCATAGTTCACATCGTCATGTGACCAACACTCAAAGGGTTTACTAGAGTCAGTAATCTAGTTCACATCTCTATGTGATTAACACCCAAAGAGTACTAAGGTGTGATCATGTTTTGCTTGTGAGATAATTTTAGTCAACGGGTCTATTACATTCAGATCCGTAAGTATTTTGCAAAATTCTATGTCTATAATGCTCTGCATGGAGCTACTCTAGCTAATTGCTCCCACTTTCAATATGTATCCAGATTGAGACTTTAGATTCATCTGGATCAGTGTCAAAAACTTGCATCGACGTAACCCTTTACGACGAACCTTTTTGTCACGTCCATAATCGAGAAACATATCCTTATTTCACTAAGGATAATTCTGACCGCTGTCCAGTGATCTACTCCTAGATCACTATTGTACTCCCTTGCCAAATCAGTGCAGGGTATACAATAAATCTGGTACACAACATGGCATACTTTATAGAACCTATGAATGAGGCATAGGGAATGACTTTCATTCTCTTTCTATCTTCTGCCGTGGTCGGGCTTTGAGTCTTTACTCAACTTCACACCTTGTAACACAGGCAAGAAACTTTTTCTTTGACTGTTCCATTTTGAACTACTTCAAAATCTTGTCAAGGTATGTACTTATTGAAAAACTTATCAAGCGTCTTGATCTATCTCTATAGATCTTGAAGCTCAATATGTAAGAAGCTTTACCAAAGTCTTTCTTTGAAAAACTCCTTTCAAACACTCCTTTTATGCTTTACAGAATAATTCTACATTATTTCCGATCAACAATATGTCATTCACATATACTTATCAGAAATGCTGTAGTGCTCCCACTCACTTTCTCGTAAATACAGGCTTCACCGCAAGTCTGTATAAAACTATATGCTTTGATCAACTCATCAAAGCGTATATTCCAACTCCGAGATGTTTGCACTAGTCCACAGATAGATCGCTGGAGCTTGCATATTTAGTTAACACCTTTAGGATCGACAAAACCTTCTAGTTGCATCGTATACAACTCTTCTTTAGCAAATCCATTAAGGAATGCAGTTTTGTTTATCCCTTTGCCAGATTTCATAAAATGCGGCAATTGCTAACATGATTCGGACAGACTTAAGCATAGATACGGGTGAGAAAATCTCATCGTAGTCAACACCTTGAACTTGTCGAAAACCTTTTGCGACAATTCTAGCTTTGTAGATAGTAACACTACTATCAGCGTCCGTCTTCCTCTTGAAGATCCATTTATTTTCTATGGCTTGCCGATCATCGGGCAAGTCAACCAAAGTCCATACTTTGTTCTCATACATGGATCATATCTCAGATTTCATGGCTTCAAGCCACTTTGCGGAATCTGGGCTCACCATCGCTTCTTCATAGTTCGTAGGATCATCATGATCTAGTAGTATGACTTCCAGAACAGGATTACCGTACCACTCTGGCGCGGATCTTTACTCTGGTTGATCTACGAGGTTCAGTAGTGTCTTGTTCTGAAGTTTCATGATCATCATCATTAGCTTCCTCACTAACTGGTGTAGGTGTCACAGAAACATTTTTCTGTGATGTACTACTTTCCAATAAGGGAGCAGGTGCAGTTACCTCGTCAAGTTCTACTTTCCTCCCACTCACTTCTTTCGAGAGAAACTCCTTCTCCAGAAAGTTTCCGAATTTAGCAACAAAAGTCTTGCCTTCGGATCTGTGATAGAAGGTGTATCCAACAGTTTCCTTTGGATATCCTATGAAGATGCACTTCTCCGATTTGAGTTTTTGAGCTTATCAGGATGAAACTTTTTCATATAAGCATCGCAACCCCAAACTTTAAGAAACGACAACTTTGGTTTCTTGCCAAACCATAGTTCATAAGGCGTCGTCTCGACGGATATAGATGGTGCCCCTTTTTAACGTGAATGCAGCTGTCTCTAATGCATGACCCCAGAAACAATAGTGGTAAATCGGTAAGAGACATCATAGATTGCACTATATCCAATAAAGTACGGTTATGACGTTCGGACACACCATTATGATGTGGTGTTCCAAGCGGCGTGAGTAGTGAAACTATTTCACATTGTTTTAACTGAAGACCAAACTCGTAACTCAAATATTTGTCTCCGCGATCAGATCGTAGAAACTTTATTTTCTTGTCACGATGTTTTTCACTTCACTCTGAAATTCTTTGAACTTTTCAAATATTTCAGACTTATGTTTCATGAAGTAGATATACTCATATCTGCTCAAATCATTTGTGAAGATCAGAAAATAATGATACCTGTCGCGAGCCTCAATATTCATCGGACCACATACATCAGTATGTATGATTCCAACAAATCTTTTCTCGCTCCATTGTTCCGGAGAATGGCGTTTCAGTCATCTTGCCCAAAAGGCATGGTTCACAAGCATCCAGTGATTCATAATCAAGTGATTCCGAAAGCCCATCAGCATGGAGTTTCTTCATGCGCTTTATACCAATATGACCTAAACGGCTGTGCCACAAATAAGTTGCACTATCATTATTAACTTTGCATCTTTTGGTTTCAATATTATGAATATGTGTATCACTACGATCGAGATCCAATGAACTTGTTTCATTGGTTGTATGACCATCGAAGGTTTTATTCATGTAAACAGAACAACAATTATTCTCTGACTTTAATGAATAACCGTATTGCAATAAACATGATCAAATCATATTCATGCTAAACGAAAAAACCAAATAAAACTTATTTAGGTTCAACACTAATCCCGAAAGTATAGGGGAGTATGCGATGATGATCATAATAATCTTGGAACTACTTCCAACACACATCGTCACATCACCCTTAACTAGTCTCTGTTTGTGCAACTCCCGTTTTGAGTTACTACTCTTAGCAACTGAACTAGCATCAAATACTAAGGGGTTGCTATAAACACTAGTAAAGTACACATCAATAACATGTATATCAAATATACTTATGTTCACTTTGCCATCCTTCTTATCCGCCAATCACTTGGGGTAGTTCCGCTTCCAGTGACCAGTCCCTTTGCAGTAGAAGCACTTAGTCTCAGGCTTAGGATCAGACTTGGGCTTCTTCACTTGAGCAGCAACTTGCTTGCCGTTCTTCTTGAAGTTCCCCTTCTCCCCTCTGCCCTTTTCTTGAAACTAGTGGTCTTGTCAACCATCAACACTTGATGTTTTTCTTGATTTCTACCTTTGTTGATTTCAGCATCACGAAGAGTTTGGGAGTTGTTTCCGTTATCCCTTGCATATTTATAGTTCATCACGAAGTTCTGCTAACTTGGTGATGGTGACTAGAGAATTCTGTCAATCACTATCTTATCTGGAAGATTAACTCCCACTTGATTCAAGCGATTGTGGTACCCAGACAATCTGAGCACATGCTCACTAGTTGAGCGATTCTCCTCCATCTTTTAGCTATAGAACTTGTTGGAGACTTCATATCTCTCAACTCGGGTATTTGCTTGAAATATTAACTTCAACTCCTGGAACATCTCATATGGTCCATGACGTTCAAAACGTCTTTGAAGTCCCGATTCTAAACCGTTAAGCATGGTGCACTAAACTATCAAGTAGTCATCATATTGAGCTAGCCAAACGTTCATAACGTCTGCATCTGCTCCTGCAATAGGTCTGTCACCTAGCGGTGCTAAAAGGACATAATTCTTCTGTGCAGCAATGAGGATAAACCTCAGATCACGGATCCAATCCGCATCATTGCTACTAACATCTTTCAACACAATTTTCTCTAGGAACATATCAAAATAAACACAGGGAAGCAACAACGCGAGCTATTGATCTACAACATGATTTGCAAAATACTACCAGGACTAAGTTCATGATAAATTTAAGTTCAATTAATCATATTACTTAAGAACTCCCACTTAGATAGACATCCCTCTAATCCTCTAAGTGATCACGTGATCCAAATCAACTAAACCATAACCGATCATCACGTGAGATGGAGTAGTTTTCAATGGTGAACATCGTCATGTTGATCATATCTACTATATGATTCACGCTCGACCTTTCGGTCTCTGTGTTCCGAGGCCATATCTGCATATGCTAGGCTCGTCAAGTTTAACCTGAGTATTCCGCGTGTGCAACTGTTTTGCACCCGTTGTATTTGGACGTAGAGCTTATCACACCCGATCATCACGTGGTGTCTGGGCACGACGAACTTTGGCAACGGTGCATACCCAGGGAGAACACTTCTTGATAATTTAGTGAGAGATCATCTAATAATGCTACCGTCAATCAAAGCAAGATAAGATGCATAAAAAGATAAACATCACATGCAATCAATATAAGTGATATGATATGGCCATCATCATCTTGTGCTTGTGATCTCCATCTCCGAAGTACTGTCATGATCTATATCGTCACCGGCATGACACCATGATCTCCATCATCTTGATCTATATCAATGTGTCGTCACGTGGTCGTCTCGCCAACACTTGCTCTTGCAACTATTGCTATCGCATAGCGATAAAGTAAAGCAATTATTGGGTGCTTGCATCTTATGCAATAGATAGACAACCATAAGGCTTTTGCCAGTTGCCAATAACTTCAACAAAACATGATCATCTTATACAACAACCTATAACTCATCATGTTTTGACCATATCACATCACAACATGCCCTGCAAAAACAAGTTAGACGTCCTCTACTTTGTTGTTGCAAATTTTACGTGGCTGCTACGGGCTTTAGCAAGAACCAATCTTACCTACGCATCAAAACCACAACGATAGTTTGTAAAATAGACTCCGTTTTAACCTTCGCAAGGACCGGGCGTAGCCACACTCGGTTCAACTAAAGTTGGAGAAATAGTCACCCGCAAGTCACCTATGTGCAAAGCACGTTGGGGAAACCGGTCTCGCATAAGCGTACGCGTAATGTCGGTCCGGGCCGCTTCATCCAACAATACCGCCGAACCAAAGTATGACATGCTGGTAGGCAGTATGACTTATATCGCCCACAACTCATTTGTGTTCTACTCGTGCATATAACATCAAACCATAAAACCTAGGCTCGGATGCCACTGTAGGGGAACGTAGTAATTTCGAAAATTTTCCTACGCACACGCAAGATCATGGTGATGCACAGCAACGAGAGGGGAGAGTGTTGTCTACGTACCAACGCAGACCGACTGCGGAAGCGATCACACAACGTAGAGGAAGTAGTCGTACGTCTTCTTCCCGATCCGACCGATCCAAGCACCGTTACTCCGGCACCTCCGAGTTCTTAGCACACGTTCAGCTCGATGACGATCCTCGGGCTCCGATCCAGCAAAGCGTCGAGGAAGAGTTCCGTCAGCACGACGGCGTGATGACGATCTTGATGTACTACCGACGCAGGGCTTCGCCTAAGCACTACAACGGTATGATCGAGGTGGAATATGGTGGCAGGGGGCACCGCACACGGCTAAGGAACGATCTCAAGGATCAACTTGTGTGTCTTGGGGTGCCCCCTGCCTCCGTATATAAAGGTTGGAGGAGGGGGGCTGGCCGGCCAAGGGAGAGGAGGCGCAGGGGAGTCCTACTCCCACCGGGAGTAGGACTCCTCCCCTCCAATCCTATTCCAACTAGGACTCTTGGGGGGAAAGGAGAGAGAGGGGGCCGGCCCACCTTTCCTAGTCCTACTAGGACTTGGGAAGGGGGGGGGGGCGCCGGCTAGGCTGTGAGCTGCCTCTTCTCTCTTTTCCACTAAGGCCCAATAGGCCCATTAGCCTCCCGGGGGGTTCCGGTAACCCTCCCGGTATTCCGGTAAAATCCCGATTTCACCCGGAACACTTCCTATGTCCAAACATAGGCTTCCAATATATCAATCTTTACGTCTCGACCATTTAGAGACTCCTCGTCATGTCCGTGATCTCATCCGGGACTCCGAACAACCTTCGGTACATCAAAATGCATAAACTCATAATAACTGTCATCGTAACGTTAAGCGTGCGGACCCTACGGTTCGAGAACAATGTAGACATGACCCAGACACGCTTCCGGTCAATAACCAATAGCGGGATCTGGATGCCCATATTGGCTCCTACATATTCTACGAAGATCTTTATCGGTCAGACCGCATAACAACATACGTTGTTCCCTTTGTCATCGGTATGTTACTTGCCCGAGATTTGATCGTCGGTATCCAATACCTAGTTCAATCTCGTTACCGGCAAGTCTCTTTACTCGTTCTGTAATACATCATCTCACAACTAACATATTAGTTGCAGTGCTTGCAAGGCTTATGTGATGTGCATTACCGAGAGGGCCCAGAGATACCTCTCCGACAATCGGAGTGACAAACCCTAATCTCGAAATACGCCAACCCAACATGTGCCATTGGAGACACCTGTAGTACTCCTTTATAATCACCCAGTTACGTTGTGACGTTTGGTAGTACCCAAAGTGTTCCTCCGGTAAACGGGAGTTGCATAATCTCATAGTTATAGGAACATGTATAAGTCATGAAGAAAGCAATAGCAACATACTAAACGATCGAGTGCTAAGCTAATGGATTGGGTCATGTCAATCAGATCATTCTACTAATGATGTGACCTCGTTAATCAAATAACAACTCTTTGTTCATGGTTAGGAAACATAACCATCTTTGATTAACGAGCTAGTCAAGTAGAGGCATACTAGTGACACTCTGTTTGTCTATGTATTCACACATGTATTATGTTTCCGGTTAATACAATTCTAGCATGAATAATAAACATTTATCATGATATAAGGAAATAAATAATAACTTTATTATTGCCTCTAGGGCATATTTCCTTTCATATGTTGCAATTTCAACCCGTTTGGTTCAGCTCCAATATTTGTCTATCAATGTGCTAATGGATGTCAACCTCTTCAGGATGGCTCCTCCAACGCGCACGACTCCGAATCCTGATCCGCCACCACCACCTCCACCTCTGGAGGCATGGCAAGCTGTGATGGCCGCTACCAATGCAAACACGCAGCTGATCATGCAACTTCTTCAAGAGCGCAACCAAGGGAACCAGGGCAACAATCAGAATCACTTTGCTACACTCAACCAGTTCCTTGCTAACCAGCCAAAGACCTTCAGCAATTGTGTTGAGGCAACAGACGCTGATGATTGGCTCGTGGACATATGCAAGCATTTCGAGTGCAGTAACGTCATGCCTGAGGACTTTGTCAAGTTCGCTTCCTTCCAACTCAAAGACCAAGCTGCAGAATGGTTCCAGCAGTACAAAGATTCCAGAGGAGGCCGTGTGATTACCTGGGATGAATTCCATCAAGACTTCAAAGCTCATCATATTCCTCAGAGCGTGGCTGAAAGCAAGCGTGAGGAATTCCGCAACCTGAAGCAAGGCTCTATGTCTGTCTACGAGTACAACAAGATGTTTCAGAAGCTTGCCCGTTTTGCTAAGCAGGACGTCCCTGACGAGAAGAGCATGATATACCAGTTCAGGGGTGGTCTTAGAGAAGAAATCCAGCTAGCTCTTGTCCTCTTTGAGCCTAGGAGGTACGATGAGTTTTACAACATGGCAATGAAGCAAGAGACTGCTCAACTGAAGTGCGATGCTTCCAAGAAGCGAGTCAGAGATGCTACTCCTTCTTCCTCAACTCAAGTGGCTAAGCAGCAGAAGTATTGGCTTCCTCCTCCGTTCCATCAGCCTTATCAGCAGAAGAGCAAAGGTGGCAGTGGATCTTCCCACCCATCCAACCCTGGCTTTCAGAACAAGACTTCGTCTCAAGCTTCAAGATCGAGTGCTCCGTATCACCGTCCACTTTCAGAGGTCACGTGCAACAAGTGCCAACAGAAGGGTCACTATGCCAACAAATGCTTCAATCAGAGGTGTCTCCCTTCTCCTCCTCCTGTGAGATCGGCAAGTACAGCTATGGTCAAGCATAACCCCAAGTCTGCTAAGGTCAACTTGATGAATGCAGCTCAGGCAGAGGACTCGTCAGATGTCATCATGGGTAACCTTCCTGTTAACGATATTCCTACAAAAGTTCTTTTTGACACTGGTGCATCGCATTGTTTCATCTCCAGACCATTTGTTTCTAAGCATGAGTTGCCTTTACAAGAATTGCCTAGACAGTTATCCATTGTTTCTCTGGGTAAATTCATGAATGCAAGCGCTATGGCCCCGGATGTTACTATCATGTTGGGTGACTACAAGTTTCTATCCTCTCCAGTGGTCCTTGGTAACTCGGATATTGATCTTATTCTCGGAATGGATTGGCTTTCTAAGCACAAGGCTCAGCTTGATTGTGCAGCCAGGCAGATTCAATTGACTCATTCGTCTGAGGATGTAATTGTATTTGCCGCTCGTGATGATACCATCCGTCTGTTTTCTCTCAATGAGAATGGTGAACTAGATGCCATCTCTTAAATTCCAGTCGTTTGCGAATATCAAGACGTCTTTCCAGAAGAGCTTCCAGGAATGCCTCCGCACCGGCCAGTTGAATTTGTCATCAATCTTGAGCCTGGCATGAAACCTGTTTGCAAACGTCCTTTCAAGCTTGGACCTGAAGAGTTGAAGGAGCTGAAGAAGCAACTCGATATTTGTCGGTGTACTAAAGTAGGGGTACCTTAGTATCCCGAACTTGTGCACGGGCAGTCGCAGCGACCCGCGGCAAGGCTTGCCGGGTGACCGCCAAGACCCTCCACGGTTCCTTTAGGAACCATTCAAGAACAAAGTATCCAAGAGCAAAACAAGGCCCCGGGCAAGAGGAGCTTGCCGGGAAGGAGACAAGACCCCGGCAAGAGGAGCTTGCCGGGAAGGAGAAAAGGCCCCGGCAAGAGGAGCTTGCTGGGAAGGAGACAAGGCCCCGGCAAGAGGAGCTTGCCGGGAAGGAGACAAGACCCCGGCAAGAGGAGCTTGCCGGGAAGACCAACCAAAGCATCTCAAGAAGCTCGCCGCGGCGCACCGCGCGCCCCGGCAAGGCCCGGTGAGCGACAAGCTCCCGGACGCGACAAGACAACATTCGCGGCAAGGCACTTGCCGCGGCAAGCTACTACCCCGCAGCCCGCGCTCCAGCTCACCCACCAATGTGTCGCCCTGGGACCATTCCTGGCGTACGTGGCGGGAGGCTGTGCCGCCGGGGGCATGCGGTGGCAAGCAGACGCTGACAAGTAGCCATCGTGGCAAACGGTGGCGTTCCTAGCGGTCCCTCTCTGGGCCGTCAAGGTGACACAGACGGGCATTTAATGCTCTTGTCCCCTGCCGTCAGAGTTAGGTAGGATGCGACATGTAGGCGGTGGAGCCAACTACCACCCCTTTTACATTTTTACCCTCACCTCTGTTGCCATGTGTCGGTGACCCCTTAGACATATAAAAGGAGGCCCATGCGCAACAGAGAGGGGGAGAGGACAGCCATTCTCACGCTCGGTCTCGCCAGCAGCTTGAGTGTACTGTAGCACTCGCCGCTCCCGAGTAAGAACTCAATACAACCACCAAAGCAGGAGTAGGGTTTTACGCATCCGTGTGGCCCGAACCTGGGTAAATCGATCGTCTCGCTCGTGTGTTTCGCCTCGATCTGCTCTTTGTGCATCCACCGCCCCCTGCCGAACCAAAAGGGGCTCGGTCCGCCGATCCCCATAGGTGTGCGAGGGATCAGACACCCCCGACATCTTTGGCGCGCCAGGTAGGGGGTGCGTCGAGGTTGTGCGAACCTGATCCGGCGTTCGCACGAGCCGAACCTTCACCGTCTTCATCAACATGCCGCCGAAGAAGAAGATTTCGGAGGCAGCTGCTCCGTCTGCGCCGAGCCCGTCGTCGCCAGAGCGGACGGCTGGTGGAGCAGGCGCCGGCGGAAGAGCGAGCGCCGACGGGGAGACTCGTGGCACTGCCAGGTCCAAGGACCAGGCTGCACCGCACGTCGGCGGCGCGGTCGCCTCCCACAACGACCGCGCGCACTCCAAGGCCCCGGCGTCCGTACACGCACCGCGCCCGTCCCAGGAGGCATGGGACCAGCAGCGTCATGGTACCCACGGTACCATATGTCTGCGGGGCCAAGATCAAGCTGGCGGATCCCGGAATGCTCAGGATCAGCATGCGCGCCAGAAGCTTTGGCGCGGAGCTGCCAGTGGTTCTTTGGCCGATCAGAATGACGCCAAATCGAGCCACTGGCCAGACACCCTTCGCTCTAGTCTATGGAGCGGAGGCAGTTACCCCCACGGAACTCGTATACGGGTCACCTCGAGTGCTCGCTTATGATGAGCTTGAGCAAGAGCGGCTGCGGCAAGATGACGCGCTGCTCCTTAAGGAAGATCGTCTCCAGGCTGCTGTGCGAGCCGCTCGCTACCAGCAAGCTTTGTGCCGCTATCATAGCCGCAAAGTTAACGCCAGGAGCCTCGAGAAAGGCGACCTTGTTCTTCGGTGCGTTCAGTCCGCCAAGAATTCCAACAAGTTGACACCAAAGTGGGAAGGCCCTTACCGGGTGAAACGAGTCACCAGGCCTGGCGCTGTCCGCCTGGAGACCGAAGATGGCGTACCAGTGAGCAACTCCTGGAATATCGAGCTTCTTCGTAAGTTTTACCCGTAAGGCACGGTTGTCGGACCCTGTCCGGCAACCACCCTTTTGTACAAGTCTTGCCGCTGTTGCATGTAATCCTTTGTACAAAGCCAGGCGCAGACCCTGAGCACAAGATAATGAAGCGCTGGCGCCCAGAGTTATAGCATGCATGCTAGGTTGAGTCGAGTCCTCGGTTAGGGTTGATAGTGCCTAACAGCAGCTAACCCCTAACTTAGAGGTCTAGTGTGCGTCCCTTTGTCCTTCCTTCATTTCCTTTGGTTCGCAGGGCTTGCATATCCTTGTCGGACTGCATGAGGACGAAAGGGAGAAGAAGGACGTGCCGGCATCCGAACCCCGGCAAGCCAGAGTTGCCGGGGGCTGCAAGTACCAAGGTTCACCCCACGGCAAGCCAGAGTTGCCGGGGGCTGCATTCTGAGATAAGTCTTCCATCCCTCTTCATGCATTCTCTTTTGGACTGGGAATACGAAACCTCGTTTCTTCCCGAAAGCCACCGTGCTCCCTTAGCTTTGGTCCATGGGGCCCCAGGGCCAAGTTTTGGTCGTAGTCGCGGCAGGAAAGGGATGAAATGAGGGGCCACACCCGTCTCGTCCCTGCCTCCGTCAAAAGCGCGGGAAAGGTCGAGCGATGTGGGAAGCCGGCAGGGCCTGTTGCCGGGGAAGGGGTGTCTGTCTGAAAGATACCAAGGATCTGCTCCTTGGCGTGGGTTCTACCCGCGAGGCAAATGACCCGGCAAACATCCCCTTTTCATTAAAACATTCCACGCAGGTACAGTCCATAGAGAATGAGAAACATTAAAGAGAGGATTACAAGTTTTAGATGCAACTAAGGCCCGAAGGCTTACAAATTAAAAAGATAAGATGCCCGTAATCCTTTTCCTGTCCCTCTCTTCAGGAGGTAGGTCAAGGAGGCGAGAAGGGCAAAAGGAGCGCCTAGGCGAACTACGGGTGCCAGAAGACACCAAGAGAACATCCCGGGGGCCGTCAAGGCTGGACGGTGATGGCAGCGCCGGAAGCAGGGCTCGAAGACGAGGCGACAGGACGTCAGCACGCTGTCGAGGGCACCATGCCCTCGTACTCCGGCTTGATGGCCTTGCCGCCAGCCCTCTTCCTCTTCCGCAGCCTCCCTACACCAGCCACCCAAGGAGACGCCCCCGGGGAGTTCAAGGAGCCGGCGACACGGATGATGGGGTCACTGGTGCCGCACGGAGCGACGCCCGACACCTAGTCGGACCCGCCATCCTGCCACCCGTTCCCCTCGTCGTCGCTGTCGCTCCCCTCCTCGTCATTCTCGCTCGAGGAGGAGCCTTCGCTGTCGGAGGAGCTTTCCACGTAGCACCGGGCCCGGACGCCGAAGCATCCGAAGACCTTGACGGAGAGGAGATCGCCCTCCACCAACTTAAAGTGGAGGGTGAGCCCCGACATCAAGCTGTGGATGTGGGCGAACATCTTCCACCCTCGGCCGAGATACATCACGCCGGGGGCTGGGAATTCGGCGCGGACCCGCGTGCCGCTGATCCCACAACCCCTCATCTGCAGCCTCAGCGTCTCGGGCGGGTCCAACTCCACCACTTCCGCAAACGGATCCGGGAGTCGGAGGCGACGACGAGGCGCCCGGCGCAGCCTGACGAAGAACTCGCAAGGGTCGTCCCCGGCATGGGCCACTGTGGGGGGAGGAGCCGCCGGCGGAGGCGAAGCCGACGCGCCGTCCCGTCCGCCTCTTCCCCGAGCGCCGCGGCCTCGTCCTCGGCCGCGCCCACGATCTTGCCCCCTCCCTCTTCCCCTTACGGCTGGCTCCACCACCATGGGTGCGGGAGAGGGAGGGATGCCCTGCCTGGCGGCAACCCTTGCCGCCACTGACGAAGGACCAGGGTTCCCTCTTTCCATGGCGAATGGGAGGAGGGGGAGCAGAAGCTGAAGGAAGGAGAAGATGGGATGATGCGGGCTCCCGTCCTCCCCTCCCGCTCTTTATAAAGGAGCGAGGTGGGGGCTCGGCCGCCCCGCTTAGCGAATCAAGACGCGGGGAGCTGGGGCCGACCCGCTCCCTCGACCCACGACGGCCCCGTTTCCCGCCTCCGCCGCCCGCGACCCCAAGTGCATGGGAACCGCGTGGCAGGCGTGCAGAACCGAGGCGACGGATGGGGCGGCCTCTCCCCACCCCGTGATCATGGGGAGTGGGCACCTCGAAATCCGCCCACGATCTCTCCCATGATGCCGCGTTTGACGCGTGCCGTTTGGGGAGAGCGCGGTGGATGCGGAGTGGGTTATGGCGTGACCGAGGCCGCGCGTGCTCGTGCACTGTTTTGGGCCTGGCCCAACAGCGCTCGGCACCGTGTATGGCCCAGGCCCGGGGGCTCCTGTCGGTGTACTAAAGTAGGGGTACCTTAGTATCCCGAACTTGTGCACGGGCAGTCGCAGCCACCCGCGGCAAGGCTTGCCGGGTGACTGCCAAGACCCTCCACGGTTCCTTTAGGAACCATTCAAGAACAAAGTATCCAAGAGCAAAACAAGGCCCCGGGAAAGAGGAGCTTGCCGGGAAGGAGACAAGACCCCGGCAAGAGGAGCTTGCCGGGAAGGAGACAAGGCCCTGGCAAGAGGAGCTTGCCGGGAAGGAGACAAGGCCCCGGCAAGAGGAGCTTGCCGGGAAGGAGACAAGACCCCGGCAAGAGGAGCTTGCCGGGAAGACCAACCAAAGCATCTCAAGAAGCTCGCTGCGGCGCACCGCGCGCCCCGGCAAGGCCCAGTGAGCGACAAGCTCCCGGACGCGACAAGACAACATTCGCGGCAAGGCACTTGCCGCGGCAAGCTACTACCCCGCAGCCCGCGCTCCAGCTCACCCACCAACGTGTCGCCCTGGGACCATTCCTGGCGTACATGGCGGGAGGCTGTGCCACCGGGGGCATGCGGTGGCAAGCAGACGCTGACAAGTAGCCATCGTGGCAAACGGTGGCGTTCCTAGCGGTCCCTCTCTGGGCCGTCAAGGTGACACAGACGGGCATTTAATGCCCTTGTCCCCTGCCGTCAGAGTTAGGTAGGATGCGACATGTAGGCGGTGGAGCCAACTACCACCCCTTTTACATTTTTACCCTCACCTCTGTTGCCACGTGTCGGTGACCCCTTAGACATATAAAAGGAGGCCCATGCACAATAGAGAGGGGGAGAGGACAGCCATTCTTACGCTCGGTCTCGCCAGCAGCTTGAGTGTACTGTAGCACTCGCCGCTCCCGAGTAAGAACTCAATACAACCACCAAAGCAGGAGTAGGGTTTTACGCATCCGTGCGGCCCGAACCTGGGTAAATCGATCGTCTCGCTCGTGTGTTTCGCCTCGATCTGCTCTTTGTGCATCCACCGCCCCCTGCCGAACCAAAAGGGGCTCGGTCCGCCGATCCCCATAGGTGTGCGAGGGATCAGACACCCCCGACAATATTCAAGAGAGAATGGGTCTCATCCGACCTAGTTCTTCTCCGTGGGGTTGTGGAGTTCTTTTTGTGAAGAAGAAGGATGGAACGGACCGACTTTGTGTTGACTACCGTCCATTGAACAAGAAGACTATCAAGAACAAGTAGCCACTTCCCAACATCAATGAGCTGTTCGAACAACTCAAAGGTGCTCAAGTATTCTCCAAGCTTGATCTCCGTATGGGCTATCACCAGATTCGAATCCGTGAGCAAGATATTCCCAAGACGGCTTTCAGAACAAGCTATGGTTCGTATGAATACACTGTCATGTCTTTTGCCCTCGTCAACGCTCCTCCGACTTTCTCTCGCATGATGAACTTCATCTTCAATGCCTACACAAATGACTTTGTCTTGGTCTACCTCGATGACATTCTGGTCTTTTCTAAGAACAAGGAAGATCATGCCAAGCACTTGCGTTTGGTGCTCGATAAGCTCAGGGAACATCAGTTCTACGCCAAGTTTTCAAAGTGCGAGTTTTGGCTCGATGAGGTTCTCTATCTTGGGCATATCATCTCTGCCAAGGGCATAGCGGTGAATCCTAAGAAGGTGTCTGCAATTGTGAATTGGGAACCACCTCAGAACGTGAAGCAACTCCGCAGCTTCCTTGGTCTCGCAAGCTACCGCCGAAGGTTTGTTGAGAACTTTTCAAAGATCGCGAAGCCTCTTTCAAACCTTCTCCAGAAACACGTCAAATACGTTTGGTTTCCGGAATGTGACATCGCTTTCAACACCTTGAAAGAGAAATTGGTCACTGCTCCAGTTCTGACTCCTCCTGATGAATCCAAACCGTTCGAGGTCTTATGCGATGCCTCTCTTCAAGGTCTTGGTGCAGTGTTGATGCAAGAGAAGAAAGTTGTGGCTTATACCTCTCGCCAGTTGAAGCCCAACGAGAAGAACTACCCCACTCATGACCTCGAGTTGGCGGCAGTTGTGCATGCTCTTTTGACTTGGAGACATCTATTATTCGGAAGAAAAGTGGACATCTTCACTGACCACAAGAGTCTCAAGTACATCTTCACTCAGCCTAATCTCAACCTCAGGCAGACTCGTTGGGTCGAAGTGATTCAGGAGTATAATCTGAGTATCGAGTATACTCCAGGCAAGGCCAATGTGATTGCTGATGCATTGAGCAGGAAGGCTTGCTGCAACAGTCTGATTCTCAAGCCTTACCAACCCGAGCTTTGTGAAGCTTTCCGCAAACTCAATTTGCAAGTCGTTCCTCAAGGTTTCCTCGCCAAACTTCAAGTCTCTCCTACTTTGGAAGATCAGATTCGTGAGGCTCAACTTCTTGATGCTATGGTGAAGAAGGTGAAGATTGGGATTGCCAAGAGTCAACCCAAGTACAAGTGCTATCGCCTTGATGACAAGGATACTCTCTTCTTCGAGGATCGCATTGTTGTGCCCAAAGGTGACCTTCGTAAAGTTATTATGAACGAGGCTCACAATTCACTCCTCTCTATCCACCCTGGGAGTACGAAGATGTATCAGGACCTCAAGCAGGCTTATTGGTGGACTCAAATGAAGCGCGAGATTGCTCAGTTCGTGAATGAATGTGATGCCTGCAGAAGAGTGAAGGCAGAACACCAACGGCCAGCTGGTCTCCTCCAACCTCTTGCCATTCCAGAATGGAAGTTTGACCACATTGAGATGGACTTCGTGACTGGGTTTCCAAAGTCCAAGCGTGGCAATGATGCTATATTCGTTGTCATCGACAAACTCACTAAAGTGGCTCACTTTCTGCCTATCAAAGAGTCTATCACTGCAGCTCAATTGGCGGAGCTTTATACCTCTCGGATTGTCTCTCTGCACGGTATTCCACAGTTGATCTCTTTAGACCGTGGCAGCATCTTTACCTCCAAGTTTTGGGATTCTTTTCAGAAGGCCATGGGCACCAACATCCGCTTCAGCACAACTTTCCATCCTCAAACTAGCGGTCAAGTCGAGCGTGTCAATCAGATTCTTGAAGATATGCTCAGGGCTTGTGTTATCTCCTTCGGTATGAAGTGGGAAGATTGTCTTCCATATGCCGAGTTTTCCTACAACAACAGTTTTCAAGCAAGTTCGGGCAAGGCCCCATTCAAAATTCTCTATGGCAGGAAGTGCCGTACTCCTCTTAACTGGTCAGAGACCGGTGAACGTCAACTTCTTGGAAATGACTTGATCACAGAGGCGGAGGAAATGTGCAAAGTCATTCGTGATAACCTCAAAGCAGCGCAATCGCGCCAGAAGAGCTACTATGATAGTAAGCATCGTGATTTGGCTTTCGAGATCGGAGACCACGTGTACCTCTGCGTCTCTCCAATGAAAGGTACTCGTCGCTTTGGTATCAAAGGGAAGCTTGCCCCTAGGTACATGGGTCCTTTCAAGATCGTCAGCAAGAGAGGCGATCTCGCCTATCAACTCGAGCTTCCTTCAAACTTTGCAAATGTGCATGACGTGTTCCATGTCTCTCAGCTCCGCAACTGCTTCAAGACTCCTAACCGCACCGTCAACTTTGAAGACATTGATCTCCAAGAAGACCTTTCTTATCATGAGCACCCCGTGGCTATTCTTGAAGGGACTGAACGCAAGACTCGCAATAAGTCAATCAAATTCCTTAAAGTCAAGTGGTCACACCATTCCGACCATGAAGCCACCCGGGAACGCGAGGATCACCTCCGTTCTGAGTACTCGGCGTTTTTCCAGTCATAGATCTCGGGACGAGATCCTTTCATAGTGGTGGAGTGTTGTAACACCCCGAATGTAACCTAACTTAATTGTATTCCATCTCTTGCCTTTTCCCGGCCTTAAGTTATGAGATTCATGGTTGGGTTTTGTCTTTGTTTTGTTTTTCTTGTCATGCTTTTTTTTCTTTTCTTTTCATGTTCTCTTGTTGCATCATGGCATCATCATGTGCATCTTCATGTTGTGAGCTTTTGCATTTGAGGCATGTTCTTTGGGATCCTAGTTTCATCTTCTCCCCCCTCATCACCTCCTCTCCTTCTCTTTCTTTTCTTGGCTTGCAACTGTCATCTTACCCTACTCCATAAATGTTCATCTTCTCCCTATAAATCTAGCTCCATGCCTTGACCCCCTTGCCAAGTTTCACCTCTTTTAGAATGGTTTTGGTTGGGTTCAAAAATGCTTCAAGTTTGAATTATAATTCAAACTTGGAATATTTTTCTACCTTTAAAAATTACCAAAGCAATTTTATTAAATACTTCACAAATTCAGGATCAGGAGGATATTTTTATTTAACTCAAACTCCTCTCCTTTTCCCCTGTGCTTTTCTTTTGTTTTTCTGCCTGAAGGAAATAGAAAAGAAGAAGCGCAGCAGAGCAGCAGCACCAACTGGGCCTTAGCCTCCTAGTCAGGCCCAGTTAGCCCCGCGCCAGTGAGCCCAGCGCGCTAGCCAGCCCGCTCGAACCCCCCTCTCTCTGCCTTTTCTCACCTGTGCGCGCCCGCACCCCCGCTGGCCTCTCTCCACATGGCGAAGCCGGCCCTAGGAGACAGCGTCTCGGGCTACCACCGCACCCACCTTTCTTCTTCCTCGGTCCCCCCTTTGAGAGCGCGCACATGGCCACGGCCGAGAGCGTCACCGCTCCAAACCCTCGATCCATCCCCCTTTTAGCCCCTCTCCATGTCCACTCGCCTCTAGGGTTTCCCCTCTTCCCTCTCACCGCCGCCGCCAGGTGAGAGAGCCCCCAGATTCGCCGCTCCATCCACATCCCGAGCGTTTCCAAGTGCGCGAGCTCGTCGCCGTCGTGTTCTTCGACCACCTCCACCCCGGGGATCGTGTCCGTCTTCCTCCCCGACGTCGACTACGTCCCCGCCGTCCACTACTTCCCCTCGGGACACCAAGACGGAGCCGTCTCCTTCCTCTTCTTCCCCGCGGTACCTGTAGGTGTTCGGTCGCCGTTGTGCTCGCCTCCGCCCTTCTCCGGGCCAACTGAGAACACGACAGTGCTCGTGGTAAGACCCTGTGCAGTCCCGTGCCTTTCGCCCCCTCTTTTGCTTGCTGTAGCTGCTCCCGCGCCGTCCGCCCGAGTCGCCGCCGTCGGACCTCGTCTCCGGCGAGTGCTCCGTCCCCCATTGCCCGTGTGCGTATGTCAGCCGTGTTCTCCTCTTGCTATAGCTTCATCCCACGCCTTTAGATGCTCGCGTAGCTGTCTGCTTGGTCGCGTGCGTCCGTGCCGTCGTCGCCTCTGTAGCTCATCGCCGGCGTCGACTCCGTCGTCGCTCGGTGCACCTAGTAGTACTCGAGGGTGCGGGATCCTTCCGCGATCCTGTTGCACCCTTCCGCCGACCCGTAGGGCCACCAGAGCAACTCCGGCGAGTCCCCGCCATGCTCGGTCGCCGCTGACCCCCTCCTCTATTTTTCCCCTGCTCCCGCTCGCTTGTGTCACCGCCTTGTGGGCCTCAAGCCGGACCCACATGCCAGCCTCACTTCTCGCCAGGCCCACCGGCCAGCTGCACACTCGCATAGCCTCCTCTCACATGACAAGTGGGACCCACGGGCCCACCTGTCATCTACACACCCCCTGTTTTACACCCATTCGGGCAGCTTGCCATTTTGGGACCTTCCAGTTCGGGCCTTTTTCCTTATCTGGTAAGTCCAGATCGGGACGTTTCCATTTTGGGCATTTTCCTTTTCTATCTATTTTCCTTTTTAGGCAGTATTCAAACTTATTGCATTTGTGTGAATTTTTCTACAGCAACCCCAACATATTATATATGTTTTTGGGGTAGAAAAATCCAGTGAATCCAGTGGTGGCCTTAGTTTCTGCATTTGAGCAAGTTCATGAACCCGTCTTTTTCCATCATGTTGCTGTTTTGTCTTCTATGTGTTTATTCATGCAATCTTGCTATGAGGTGGTTAAGCACCTGGTTAGCTTCATTTTCATGTATACTTCATGCTAGAACTTGTTCCATGCGATGACATGCCTTGTAGTGAGTTAATCAAGCTTGTAAAGATGCCATGTTGAATCTGTTTTTGTCATGTCCTGGAATTTCTCTAAGTCTGTAATCTGATTATGTTTTTGCCATGTTCGCATGCTTGCAATTGTATTTTCCGATCCCTTTTGGCTCAAGGTCACTAAGGGACTTTTGTTAAGTGCTTTGAGTAGCTTCATGCCATGCCTTGCTTTGCCATGTTAAGTTCCTGTAGCATATAGTTTTCATGCTCCAAAGTGTGCTACCTGATGTTAAATTCCAGACTCGTGTTAATTTCACCAAGTCTGAAACCTGTTATCATTTGCATTTTTGCCATGCTTGTTTGAACCTGTTAATGGATGATTTAGCCGTAGCTCAGTGTTCATCTTTTGTCAAGCTTCATGAGAGGATCTCTGCCATGTATTTTGTTGTCATGTTTGAGTGCTGTAGCATATTTATCTTAATGCATTTAGATGACTACTTGTTGTTTATCGCAGATCGGTGCCATATTTGTTTTGCTTGCCATTTCCAAACCACGCATCCGATTCCGGTGATCTTTATATCAATTTCAACCGAAATCACCTCACCTTTCCAGTGGCACTCTTGGATTTCCATGTTGAGGCCAGGTTCAATCATTCCTTGTCAAATCTTGCATATGCATCACATATCGCATCCCGCATAGCATACCATGCTCGCATCATGTTGTTTGAGCTTTGCACATGGTTGATTGTGTTCCTTTTTGCTTGTTTGTCTTGTTTGGGTAGAGCCGAGAGACGAGTTCGCTAACGAGGAGCCCGTTGAGTTTGCTTACGAGGATCAAGTCAACTCTGACAACATTGCAGGCAAGATGATCATACCCTCGAAATCACTTCTATCTTTGCTTGCTAGATGCTCGCTCTTTTGCTATGCCTATGCTACGATACCTACCACTTGCTTATCATGCCTCCCAAATTGCCATGTCAAACCTCTAACCCACCATGTCCTGGAAAACCGTTGATTGGCTATGTTACCGCTTTGCTCAGCCCCTCTTATAGCGTTGCTAGTGGCAGGTGAAGATTGGAGATCGTTCCTTGTTGGAACTTTGTTTATTGTTGGGATATCACTATATTATCTTGTTATCTTAATGCATCTATATACTTGGTAAAGGGTGGAAGGCTCGGCCTTTTGCCTAGTGTTTTGTTCCACTCTTGCCGCCCTAGTTTCCGTCATATTGGTGTTATGTTCCCGGATTTTGCATTCCTTACGCGGTTGGGTTATAATGGGAACCCCTTGACAGTTCGCCTTGAATAAAACTCTTCCAGCAATGCCCAACATTGGTTTTACCATTTGCCACCTAGCCTTTTTCCCTTGGGTTTCGCGGACTCAAGGGTCATCTTTATTTTAACCCCCTCGGGCCAGTGCTTCTCTAAGTGTTGGTCCAACTGAGCGATGTCCGGGGCTACCAGGGGCAAGTCTGAGTTGATCTACCCGACGTCTGGCTCATCTGAGTGTGCCCTGAGAACGAGATATGTGCAGCTCCTATCGGGATTTGTCGGCACATTCGGGCGGTGTTGCTGGACTTGTTTTACCATTGTCGAGGATGTCTTGTAGAACCGGGATACTGAGTCTGATCGGAATGTCTCGGGAGAAGGAATATCATTCGTTGACCATGAGAGCTTGTGATGGGCTAAGTTGGGACTCCCCTACTGGGATTTGAACTTTCGAAAGCCGTGCCCGCGGTTATGGGTAGATGGGAATTTGTTAATGTCCGGTTGTAGATAACATGAAACCTAATTAAAATGCATCAACCGTGTGTGTAACCATGATGGTCTCTTCTCGGCGGAGTCCGGGAAGTGAACACGGTGTTGGAGTAATGTTTCACGTAGGTTGTTCTATAGTTCTTCATTCGTGCTTTGCCTTCTCTTCTCGCTCTCTCTTGCGAACATGTTAGCCACCATATAAGCTAGTCGCCTGCTGCAGCTCCACATATTACCTTGCCTTACCTATAAGTTAAATAGTCTTGATCGCGAGGGTGCAAGATTGCTGAGTCCCCGTGACTCACAGATTACTTCCAAACCAGATGCAGGGACCGATGAAACTGTTCCAGATGATGCGCTTGAGCTCAAGTGGGAGTTCGATGAAGCCTCTCGCCGTTACTACGTGTCTTTCCCAGATGATCAGTAGTGGTGCCCAGTTGGGGCGATCGGGACCGTGTCGCATGTTGGGGTTGATCTTTTATTTTGGTACCGTAGTCGGACCATGAGTGTATTGGATGATGGTAATGTTATTCATGTATTTGTGTGACGTGGCGAGTGTAAGCCAACTATGTACCTTTTCCCTATTATCTATATTACATGGGTTGTTGTGAAGATTACCTTACTTGTGACATTGCTTTCAATGCGGTTATGCCACTAAGTCGTGCTTCGACACGTAGTAGATATAGCCGCATCGAGGGCGTTACAACTTACCTATAGTAGAGTGATGATGAAGTTAAGCCTTCAACCTTAGAATGGTACATCATTTGACCCTTGTAACAGGCAACTATTGCCAACAGTAGGACTTACGGTGAGGATGAACCAAGAATCGTTTTCTGCAGGAATCCCGTAGAAGTATTCTTGTTGACCACCATGAGAGAATCGATTTTGTTTAGAAATGGTACATGACCTGTCAATCATGGAGGCTAAGTATTTGGAAGACCATTCTTTCAATAACGGATTCTTAAGATCTCGAAGGAGTGTAGTGCGTGTACCTGAAGAATTTCATCGAAGGAGTAAAATTCTTGAAGACCCATTGACTCTTATTCTAAGGGTGGTAGTACTCCACACACTTTGATGAATAATGGATATTCAAGGAGACCCCAACCCTAGTCTTTTCTTTCTAGCCTCTTCGAATCTCGAGGACGAGATTCATTTTAAGGGTGGTAGATTTGTAACATCCCATGTTTTAAAATTTGGATTGTTAATAGGATCATTATTTTTTATCATGATTTCTATGCATATTTGGATTTTCTGAATATTCAAATTGTTATTGCAACTTAAGGCAAAATATTTGGAGTAGAGATAATATGACTTCTCCCCTGTTAATTATGTTCGGAAAATGTTAATGATATTATCTGGAGTTTACATAAATTATTTTGGGAATTTTAGAAACTGAAAATTATTTTATGTTATTATTATAATGCTCTTTGTAGGCTCCTATTGCATATGTAGGCTCCTATTGCATAAAACCGTTTTCCAAAATTTCTTTAGAGTTGGAAAAATGTTCAATGTTTTATTTAGTATTATTAATATTTTACGGTCTGTTCATGGGGTTTTCTTGTGTATTTTATCAAGCCAACATATTCCCTGTATAGTATGTTTATAAGCCAGCCTTTACTGTTCATCTATATTGAACAGTACGCAGCCAGGCAACCCAGCAGCGCTGCCTAAACCTATCGCTCGCGTGCGCTAGGCAGCAGCAGTAGCTAGTGGTACGTCTCCAACGTATCTATAATTTTTGATTGTTCCATGCTATTATATTATCCATCTTGGATGTTTTATATGCATTTATATGCTATTTTATATGATTTTTGGGACTAACCTATTAACCTAGAGCCCAGTGCCAGTTTCTGTTTTTCCTTATTTTTGAGTTTTACAGAAAAGGAATACCAAATGGAGTCCAATTGATGTGCCAATTTTGATGTTTTTATGGACCAAAAGAAGCCCCCGGAGTAAAATAGTTGGGCCAGAAGAGTTATTCCTGCAATAGTTGGAGACATATCAAGCATCCCAAGCTTAATTCCTGCTCGTCCTCGAGTAGGTAAATGATAAAAACAGAATTTTTGTTGCGGAGTGCTACTTGGCATAATTTTAATGTAATTCTTCTTAATTGTGGTATGAATATTCAGATCCGAAAGATTCAAGACAAAAGTTCATATTGACATAAAAACGATAATACTTCAAGCATACTAACTCAGCAATTATGTCTTCTCAAAATAACATGGCCAAAGAAAGTTCATCCCTACAAAATCATATAGTTTAGTCATGTTTCATTTTCGTCACACAAGAATGCTCTCATCATGCACAACCCCGATGACAAGCCAAGCAATTGTTTCATACTTTAGTAATCTCAAACCTATAAACTTTCACGCAATATATGAGCACAAGCCATGGACATAACACTATGGGTGGAATAGAATATAATGAGGGGGGTTATGTGGAGAAGACAAAAAAGGGAGAAAGTCTAACATCAACGAGGCTAATCAATGGGCTATGGAGATGCCCACCGATTGATGTTAATGCAAGGAGTAGGGATTTCCATGCAACGGATGCACTAGAGCTATAAATGTATGAAAGCTCAACAAAAGAAACTAGTGGGTGTGCATCCAACTTTCTTTCTCACGAAGACCTAGGGCACTTGAGGAGGCCCATTGTTGGTGTTGGGGAACGTAGTAATTTCAAAAAATTTCCTACGCACACGCAAGATCATGGTGATGCATAGCAACAAGAGGGGAGAGTGTCGTCTACGTACCCTCGTAGACTGAAAGCGGAAGTGTTAGCACAATGCGGTTGATGTAATCGTACGTCTTCACGATCCGACCGATCCAAGTACCGAACGCATGACACCTCTGAGTTCAGCACACTTTCAGCTCGATGACGTCCCGCGAACTCCAATCCAATAGAGCTTCACGGGAGAGTTCCATCCGCACGACGGCGTGGTGACGATGATGATGTTCTACCGTCGCAGGGCTTCGCCTAAGCACCGCTACGATATGATCGAGGTGGATTATGGTGGAAGGGGGCACCACACACGGCTAAGAGATCAAGAGATCAATTGTTGTGTCTATGGGGTGCCCCCTGGCCACGTATATAAAGGAGTGGAGGAGGAGGGGGCCGGCCAAGAGGAGGAGGCATGCCCAAGGGGGGCAATCCTACTCCAAGTAGGTTTTGCCCCCCCTTTCCTATTCCAACTAGGAGAAGGGGGAAGGAGGAGGTGGAGAGAAGGAAGGAGAAGGGGGGCCGCGCCCCCTTCCCTTTCCCAATTCAGATTGGGGCAAGGGGGGCTGCGCGCCACCTCCTGATGCCTCTCCTCTTCCACTACTTTGGGCCCATGAGGCCCAATAATCCCCGGGGGGTTCCGGTAACCCCCCGGTACTCCGGTATATATCCGATAACCCCTGGAACCATTCCGGTGTCTGAATATAGTCGTCCAATATATCAATCTTCATGTCTCGACCATTTAGAGACTCCTCGTCATGTCCGTGATCCCATCCGGGACTTCGAACAACCTTCGGTACATCAAAACTCATAAACTCATAATATAACCAGCATCGAAACGTTAAGCGTGCGGACCCTACGGGTTCGAGAACTACGTAGACATGACCGAGACATGTCTCCAGTCAATAACCAATAGCGGAACCTGGATGCTCATATTGGCTCCCACATATTCTACAAAGATCTTTATCGGTCAGACCGCATAACAACATACGTTGTTCCCTTTGTCATCGGTATGTTACTTGCCCGAGATTCAATCATCGGTATCTCAATACCTAGTTCAATCTCGTTACCGGCAAGTCTCTTTACTTGTTCCGTAATACATCATTCCGCAACTAACTCATTTAGTTGCAATGCTTGCAAGGCTTAAGTGATGTGCATTACCGAGAGGGCCCAGAGATACCTCTCCGACAATCAAAGTGACAAATCCTAATCTCAAAATACGCCAACCCAACAAGTACCTTTGGAGACACCTGTAGAGCACCTTTATAAACACCAAGTTACGTTGTGACGTTTGGTAGCACACAAAGTGTTCCTCCGGTAAACGGGAGTTGCATAATCTCATAGTCATAGGAACATGTATAAGTTATGAAGAAAGCAATAACAACAAACTAAATGATCAAGTGCTAAGCTAACGGAATGGGTGAAGTCAATCATATCATTCTCCTAATGATGTGATCCCGTTAATAAAATGACAACTCATGTCTATGGTTAGGAAACATAACCATCTTCGATCAACGAGCTAGTCAAGTAGAGGCATACTAGTGACACTCTGTTTGTCTATGTATTCACACATGTATTATGTTTCCGGTTAATACAATTATAGCATGAATAATAAACATTTATCATGATATAAGGAAATAAATAATAACTTTATTATTGCATCTAGGGCATATTTCCTTCAGTCTCCCACTTGCACTAGAGTCAATAATCTAGATTACACTGTGATGATCCTAACACCCATGGAGCCTTGGTGCTGATCATGTTTTGCTCGTGGAAGAGGCTTAGTCAACGGGTCTGCAACATTTAGATCCGTATGTATCTTGCAAATTTCTATGTCTCCCACCTGGACTAAATCCCGGATGGAATTGAAGCGTCTCTTGATGTGCTTGGTTCTCTTGTGAAATCTGGATTCCTTCGCTAAGGCAATTGCTCCAGTATTGTCACAAAAGATTTTCATTGGACCCGATGCATTAGGTATGACACCTAGATCGGATATGAACTCCTTCATCCAGACTCCTTCATTTGCTGCTTCCGGAGCAGCTATGTACTCCGCTTCACATGTAGATCCCGCCATGACGCTTTGTTTAGAACTGCACCAACTAACAGCTCCACCATTCAATGTAAACACGTATCCGATTTGCGATTTAGAATCGTCCGGATCAATTTCAAAGCTTGCATCAACGTAACCATTTACGATGAGCTCTTTGTCACCTCCATAAACGAGAAACATATCCTTAGTCCTTTTCAGGTACTTCAGGATGTTCTTGACCGCTGTCCAGTGATCCACTCCTGGATCACTTTGGTACCTCCCTGCTAGACTTATAGCAAGGCACACATCAGGTCTGGTACACAACATTGCATACATGATAGAGCCTATGGCTGAAGCATAGGGAACATCTTTCATTTTCTCTCTATCTTCTGCAGTGGTCGGACATTGAGTCTTACTCAACTTCACACCTTGTAACACAGGCAAGAACCCTTTCTTTGCTTGATCCATTTTGAACTTCTTCAAAACTTTGTCAAGGTATGTGCTTTGTGAAAGTCCAATTAAGCGTCTTGATCTATCTCTATAGATCTTAATGCCCAATATGTAAGCAGCTTCACCGAGGTCTTTCATTGAAAAACTCTTATTCAAGTATCCCTTTATGCTATCCAGAAATTCTATATCATTTCCAATCAATAATATGTCATCCACATATAATATCAGAAATGCTACCGAGATCCCACTCACCTTTTTGTAAATACAGGCTTGTCCAAAAGTCTGTATAAAACCAAATGCTTTGATCACATTATCAAAGCATTTATTCCAACTCCGAGAGGCTTGCAGCAGTCCATAAATGGATCGCTGGAGCTTGCACACTTTGTTAGCTCCCTTTGGATCGACAAAACCTTCCGGTTGCATCATATACAACTCTTCTTCCAGAAATCCATTCAGGAATGCAGTTTTGACATCCATCTGCCAAATTTCATAATCATAAAATGCGGCAATCGCTAACATGATTCGGACAAACTTAAGCATCGCTACGGGTGAGAAGGTCTCATCGTAGTCAATCCCTTGAACTTGTCGAAACACTTTCACAACAAGTCGAGCTTTGTAGACAGTAACATTACCGTCAGCGTCAGTCTTCTTCTTGAAGATCCATTTATTCTCAATTGCTTGCCGATCAATGGGAAAGTCAACCAAAGTCCACACTTTGTTCTCATACGTGGATCCCATCTCAGATTTCATGGCTTCAAGCCATTTTGCGGAATCTGGGCTCACCATCGCTTCTTCATAGTTCGTAGGTTCATCATGATCTAGTAGCATGACTTCTAGAATAGGATTACCGTACCACTCTGGTGCGGATCTTACTCTGGTTGATCTACGAGGTTCAGTAATAACTTGATCTGAAGTTTCATGATCATCATCATTAACTTCCTCACTAATTGGTATAGTCGTCATAGGAACCGGTTTCTGTGATGAGCTACTTTCCAATAAGGGAGTAGGTATGGTTACCTCATCAAGTTCCACTTTCCTCCCACTCACTTCTTTCGAGAGAAACTCCTTCTCTAGAAAGGATCCATTCTTAGCAACGAATGTCTTGCCTTCGAATCTGTGATAGAAGGTGTACCCAACAGTCTCCTTTGGGTATCCTATGAAGACACATTTCTCCGATTTGGGTTCAAGCTTATCAGGTTGAAGTTTTTTCACATAAGCATCGCAACCCCAAACTTTAAGAAACGACAACTTTGGTTTCTTGCTAAACCACAGTTCATAAGGTGTCGTCTCAACGGATTTCGATGGTGCCCAACGTGAATGCGGCCGTCTCTAAAGCATAACCCCAAAACGATAGCGGTAAATCAGTAAGAGACATCATAGATCACACCATATCTAGTAAAGTACGATTACGACGTTCGGACACACCATTACGCTGTGGTGTTCCGGGTGGCGTGAGTTGCTAAACTATTCCGCTTTGTTTCAAATGTAGACCAAACTCATAACTCAAATATTCTCCTCCACGATCAGATCGTAGAAACTTTATTTTCTTGTTACGATGATTTTCAACTTCACTCTGAAATTCTTTGAACTTTTCAAATGTTTCAGACTTATGTTTCATCAAGTAGATATACCCATATCTGCTTAAATCATCTGTGAAGGTGAGAAAATAACGATATCCGCCACGAGCCTCAACATTCATTGGACCACATACATTTGTATGTATGATTTCCAAAAAATATGTTGCTCTCTCCACAGTACCGGAGAACGGCGTTTTAGTCATCTTGCCCATGAGGCACGGTTCGCAAGTACCAAGTGATTCATAATCAAGTGGTTCCAAAAGTCCATCAGTATGGAGTTTCTTCATGCGCTTTACACCGATATGACCTAAACGGCAGTGCCACAAATAAGTTGCACTATCATTATCAACTCTGCATCTTTTGGCTTCAACATTATGAATATGTGTATCACTACTATCGAGATTCATCGAAAATAGACCACTCTTCAAGGGTGCATGACCATAAAAGATATTACTCATATAAATAGAACAACCATTATTCTCTGATTTAAATGAATAACCGTCTCGCATCAAACAAGATCCAGATATAATGTTCATGCTCAACGCTGACACCAAATAACAATTATTTAGGTCTAAAACTAATCCCGAAGGTAGATGTAGAGGTAGCGTGCCGACCGCGATCACATCGACTTTGGAACCATTTCCCACGCGCATCGTCACCTCGTCCTTGGCCAGTGTTCGCTTAATTCGTAGTCCCTGTTTCGAGTTGCAAATATTAGCAACGGAACCAATATCAAATACCCAGGTGCTACTGCGAGCTCTAGTAAGGTACACATCAATAACATGTATATCACATATACCTTTGTTCACCTTGCCATCCTTCTTATCCGCCAAATACTTGGGGTAGTTCCGCTTCCAGTGACGAGTCTGCTTGCAGTAGAAGCACTCAGTTTCAGGCTTAGGTCCAGTCTTGGGTTTCTTCTCCTGAGCAGCAACTTGTTTGCTATTCTTCTTGAAGTTCCCCTTCTTCTTCCCTTTGCCCTTTTTCTTGAAACTGGCGGTCTTATTGACCATCAACACTTGATGCTCCTTCTTGATTTCTACCTCCGCAGCCTTTAGCATTGCGAAGAGCTCGAGAATCGTCTTATCCAAGGTTGTCAGAATCGTGATTTTGAATCGGATCGGAGCTTCGATGGTAGGATCGCAAATCATAGAATCTTCACTATCAGGATCGTAGAAACGTAGATTCTAAGAACTAAAATCGTAGAATCAAAGGGCTAATCTTGGATAGTAAAGTCATAGAATCGTATAACAGAATCGCGATTCTGATAACCTTGGTCTTATCCATCCCTTGCATGTTATAGTTCATCACGAAGCTTTTGTAGCTTGGTGGCAGTGATTGAAGAACTCTATCAATGACACTATCAACAGGAAGATTAACTCCCAGTTGAGTCAAGTGATTATGATACCCAGACATTTTGAGTATATGTTCACTGACAGAACTATTCTCCTCCATCTTGCAGCTATAGAACTTATTGGAGACTTCATACCTCTCAATCCGGGCATTTGCTTGAAATATTAACTTCAACTCCTGGAACATCTCATATGCTCCATGACGTTCAAAACTTCGTTGAAGTCCCGATTCTAAGCCGTAAAGCATGGCACACTGAACTATTGAGTAGTCATCAACTTTGCTCTGCCAGATGTTCATAACATCTGGTGTTGCTCCTGCAGCAGGCCTGGCACCCAGCGGTGCTTCCAGGACGTAATTCTTCTGTGCAGCAACGAGGATAATCCTCAAGTTACGGTCCCAGTCCGTGTAATTGCTACCATCATCTTTCAACTTTGCTTTCTCAAGGAACACATTAAAATTCAATGGAACAACAACACGGGCCATCTATCTACAATCAAACATAGACAAGAAAAATACTATCAGGTACTAAGTTCATGATAAATTTAAGTTCAATTAATCATATTACTTAAGAACTCCTACTTAGAAAGACATCCCTCTAATCTTCTAAGTCATCACGTGATCCAAATCAACTAAACCATAACCGATCATCACGTGAAATGGAGTAGCTTTCAATGGTGAACATCAATATGTTGATCATGTCTACTATATGATTCACGCTCGACCTTTCGGTCTCAGTGTTCCGAGGCCATATCTGCATATGCTAGGCTCGTCAAGTTTAACCTGAGTATTCTGCGTGTGCAAAAACTGGCTTGCACCCGTTGTAGATGGACGTAGAGCTTATCACACCCGATCATCACATGGTGTCTGGGCATGACAAACTTTGGCAACGGTGCATACTCAGGGAGAACACTTTTATCTTGAAATTTAGTGAGAGATCATCTTATAATGCTACCGTCAATCAAAGCAAGATAAGATGCATAAAAGATAAACATCACATGCAATCAATATAAGTGATATGATATGGCCATCATCATCTTGTGCTTGTGATCTCCATCTCCGAAGCACCTTCATGATCACCATCATCACCGGCGCGACACCTTGATCTCCATCATAGCATCGTTGTCGTCTCGCCAATCTTATGCTTCCACGACTATTGCTACCGCTTAGTGATAAAGTAAAGCATTACAGGGCGATTGCATTGCATACAATAAAGCGACAACCATATGGCTCCTGCCAGTTGCCAATAACTCAGTTACAAAACATTATCATCTCATACAATAAAATTTAGCATCATGTCTTGACCATATCACATCACAACATGCCCTGCAAAAACAAGTTAGAAGTCCTCTACTTTGTTGTTGCAAGTTTTACGTGGCTGCTACGGGCTTAGCAAGAACCGTTCTTACCTACGCATCAAAACCACAACGATAGTTTGTCAAGTTGATGCTGTTTTAACCTTCGCAAGGACCGGGCGTAGCCACACTTGGTTCAACTAAAGTTGGAGAAACTGACACCCGCCAGCCACCTGTGTGCAAAGCATGTCGGTAGAACCAGTCTCGCGTAAGCGTACGCGTAATGTCGGTCCGGGCCGCTTCATCCAACAATACCGCCGAACCAAAGTATGACATGCTGGTAAGCAGTATGACTCATATCGCCCACAACTCACTCGTGTTCTACTCGTGCATATAACACCAATGCATAAAACCTGGCTCGGATGCCACCGTTGGGGAACGTAGTAATTTCAAAAAATTTCCTACGCACACGCAAGATCATGGTGATGCATAGCAACGAGAGGGGAGAGTGTCGTCTACGTATCCTCGTAGACCGAAAGCGGAAGTGTTAGCACAATGCGGTTGATGTAGTCATATGTCTTCACGATCCGACCGATCCAAGTACCGAACACATGGCACCTCCGAGTTCAACACACGTTCAGCTCGATGATGTCCCGCGAACTCCAATCTAGTAGAGCTTCACGGGAGAGTTCCGTCAGCATGACGGCATGGTGACGATGATGATGTTCTACCATCGCAGGGCTTCGCCTAAGCACCGCTACGATATGATCGAGGTGGATTATGGTGGAAGGGGGCACCGCACACGGCTAAGAGATCAAGAGATCAATTGTTGTGTCTATGGGGTGCCCCCTGGCCACGTATATAAAGGAGTGGAGGAGGAGGGGGCCGGCCAAGAGGAGGAGGCGTGCCCAAGGGGGGGGGCAATCCTACTCCAAGTAGGTTTTGCCCCCGTTTCCTATTCCAACGAGGAGAAGGTGGAAGGAGGAGGTGGAGAGAAGGAAGGAGAAGGGGGGCCGCACCCCCTTCCCTTTCCCAATTCGGATTGGGGCAAGGGGGGCTACGCGCCACCTCGTGCTGCCTCTCCTCTTCCACTACTTTGGGCCCATGAGGCCCAATAACCCCCCTCCCCCCCCGGGGGGGGGGGGGGGAGGGGAGGGGGTTCCGGTAGCCCCCCGGTACTCCGGTATATATCCGATAACCCCCGGAACCATTCCGGTGTTCGAATATAGTCGTCCAATATGTTGATCTTCATGTCTTGACCATTTTGAGACTCCTCGTCATGTCCGTGATCACATCCGGGACTCCGAACAACCTTCGGTACATCAAAACTCATAAACTCATAATATAACCGGCATCGAAACGTTAAGCGTGCGGACCCTACGGGTTCGAGAACTATGTAGACATGACCGAGACATGTCTCCGGTCAATAACCAATAGCGGAACCTGGATGCTCATATTGGCTCCCACATATTCTACGAAGATCTTTATCGGTCAGACTGCATAACAACATACATTGTTCCCTTTGTCATCGGTATGTTACTTGCCCGAGATTCGATCGTCGGTATCTCAATACCTAGTTCAATCTCGTTACCGGCAAGTCTCTTTACTCGTTCCGTAATACATCATTCCGCAACTAACTCATTTAGTTGCAATGCTTGCAAGGCTTAAGTGATGTGCATTACCGAGAGGGCCCAGAGATACCTCTCCGACAATCGGAGTGACAAATCCTAATCTCGAAATACGCCAACCCAACAAGTACCTTTGAAGACACCTGTAGAGCACCTTTATAATCACCCAGTTACGTTGTGACGTTTGGTAGCACACAAAGTGTTCCTCCGGTAAATGGGAGTTGCATAATCTCATAGTCATAGGAACATGTATAAGTTATGAAGAAAGCAATAGCAACAAACTAAGCGATCAAGTGCTAAGCTAACGGAATGGGTGAAGTCAATCATATCATTCTCCTAATGATGTGATCCCGTTAATCAAATGACAACTCATGTCTATGGTTAGGAAACATAACCATCTTCGATCAACGAGCTAGTCAAGTAGAGGCATACTAGTGACACTCTGTTTGTCTATGTATTCACACATGTATTATGTTTCCGGTTAATACAATTCTAGCATGAATAATAAACATTTATCATGATATAAGGAAATAAATAATAGCTTTATTATTGCCTCTAGGGCATATTTCTTTCAGTTGGAATATACAAGCCAAGTTCTATAATGAAAAATTCCCACTAGTATATGAAAGTGATAATATGAGAGACTCTCTACTATGAAGATCATGGTGCTACTTTGAAGCACAAGTGTGGTAAAAGGATAGTAACGTTGTCCCTTCTCTCTTTTTCTCTCATTTTTTTGGGCCTTCTCTTTTTTTATGGCCTTTCTTTTTTTATACCTCACTTGGGACAATGGTCTAATAATGATGATCATCACACTTCTATTTATTTATAACTCAATGCTTACAACTCGATACTAGAACAAAGATGACTCTATATGAATGCCTTCGGCGGTGTACCGGGATATGCAATGAACCAAGAGTGACATGTATGAAAGAATTATGAACGATGGCTTTGCCACAAATACTATGTCAACTACATGATAATGCTAAGCAATATGACAATGATGAATGTTTCATGATAAACGGAATGGTGGGATGTTGCATGGCAATATATCTCAGAATGGCTATGGAAATGCCATAATAGGTAGGTATGGTGGCTGTTTTGAGGAAGATATAAGGAGGTATATGTGTGAAAGAGCGTATCATATCACGGGGTTTGGATGCACCGGCGAAGTTTGCGCCAACTCTCAATGTGAGAAAGGGAAATGCACGGTGCCAAAGAGGCTAGCAAGGATGGAAGGGTGATAGTGCGTATAATCCATGGACTCAACATTAGTCATAAAGAACTCACATACTTATTGCAAAAATCTACAAGTCATCAAACCTCGGCACTACGCGCATGCCCCTAGGGGGATAGATTGGTAGGAAAAGACCATCACTCGTCCTCGACTGCCACACATAAGGAAGACAATCAAATAACACCTCATGCTTCAAATTTGTTGCATAACGTTTACCATACGTGCATGCTACGGGACTTGCAAACTTCAACAGAAGTACTTCTCAATTTCACAACTACTCAACTAGCATGACTTTGATATTATTACCTCCATATCTCAAAACAATCATCAAGCATCAAACTTTTCTTAGTAGTCAACGCACTCATACGAAAGTTTTATTATTAATCTTGCATACCAAGCATATTAGGATTTTAAGCAAATTACCATGCTATTAATACTCTCAAAATAATCTAAGTGAAGCATGAGAGATCAATAGTTTCTATAAAAAAATCCACCACCATGCTCTAAAAGATATAAGTGAAGTACTAGAGCAAAACTATAAAGCTCAAAAGATATAAGTGAAGCGCATAGAGTATTCTATCAAATTCCAAATCATGTATGGCTCTCTCAAAAGGTGTGTACAGCAAGGATGATTGTGGTAGACTAACAAGCAAGACTCATAAAAGACACTCCAAGCAAAACGCATATCATGTGGTGAATAAAAATATAGCTCCAAGTAAAGTTACCGATAGAAGTAGAAGAAAGAGGGGATGCCTTCCGGGCATCCCCAAGCTTTGGCTTTTAGGTGTCCTTAGACTATCTTGGGGGTGCCATGGGCATCCCCAAGCTTAGGCTCTTGCCACTTCTTGTTCCATAATCCATCAAATCTTTACCCAAAACTTGAAAACTTCACAACACAAAACTTAAAGTAGAAAATCTCGTGAGCTCCGTTAGCGAAAGAAAACAAAAGACCACTTCAAGGTACTGTAATGAACTCATTCTTTATTTAAATTGGTGTTATACCTGGTGTATTCCAACTTCTCTATGGATTATAAACTATTTTACTAGCCATAGATTCATCAAAATAAGCAAACAACACACGGAAAACAGAATCAGTCAAAAACAGAACAGTCTGTAGTAATATGTAGCTAGCGCAAGATATGGAACCCCAAAAATTCGAAAATAAATTTCTGGACGTGAGGAATTTATCTATTAATAATCTGAAAAAATAATTAACTAAATATCACTCTCCAAATAAAAATGACAGCAGTTCTTGTGAGCACTAAAGTTTCTGTTTTTTACAGCAAGTTCAACAAGACTTTCCCCAAGTCTTCCCAATGATTCTACTTGGCACAAACACTAATTAAACACAAAAAACAACCAAAACAGAGGCTAAATAATTTATTTATTACTAAACAGGAGCAAAAAGCAAGGAATAAAAATAAAATTGGGTTGCCTCCCAACAAGCGCTATCGTTTAACGCCCCTAGCTAGGCATAACAAGCAAGAATGGATCTAGGTATTGCCATCTTTGGTAGGCAATCCATAAGTGCTTCTCACGATATATTCATATGGTAATTTTATTTTCTTTCTAGGGAAGTGTTCCATGCCCTTTTTTAATGGAAATTGAAATCTAATATTCCCTTCCTTCATATCAATAATTGCACCAACCCCCCACGGCGCTCCCACCCTCTCCGGCGATCTCCCTCTTTCTCCACTAATCTGTGGATTCCCACCGCTCATCGGCTCCGGCGTCCTCTCAGGTTCTTGGAAATACCCATCTCCTATGGGTTCATCTGGTGGATCTACCCTTGGCTTGGATTTCTCCAAGGGTAGGGTTTTTGCAGAGGAGGTTTTCAGATCTACTAGCCTTACGATCCATCCTTCAGGGCACAGGAGGTCATTCAAATTAGTGGTTTCATTTAGCCGCCATGTCTTTCGTCTCACGGAGGATTCTGTGGCGGCGGCTCTAGAAGCAGCGATTGGTGGTTCGGCAATTGAGCTTCATGTTGAGCATATCAAGGATAAGGTTTATTCCTTCCATGTCTCTTGCCAACAAGTTAGTTTTCTTATTATGGATCTTCGTTCATATGCATGTGATCTGTTCAAGTGCTATTTTCATCTGTGGGGTAATGGGGGACCTAATTGGACTAGAGAACTCCGTATCTGGAGGAAGGAATGTGATGCTGCATGGATTCTAGTTAGTCCTACCAAGCGTCGATCAACTTTAGGCCTTTTAGCCATGAACAAGCCTCCGGCTAGATCAGCTTTAAAATCTGTTTCTTCAGCATAGAAAAAGCTTTCTTTTGCCACTTTTGAGCGATACTCAGCTTGCAAGGGATATAGATATCCGGCTACGCAAGAATGCATTGATACCATGTGTGATGCGGGATATGATCTCCCTGCTCATGAACGTGTGGTCATTCATCCATCGCCACATGCGGACTTGCGTTGGATGGTGGCACGTCCACCCATTGTTTTTGGTACAGTCACTCCGTTGCCGGCATTGAGCCGGCCGGACTCATCTCCACCGGTGCCTGATCCGGTTTCGGAGAACGACCACCCGTGCATGCGGGGATTTCGTCCGCACGTTTCGCAGGGGCGGGATTGCCGCCTATTCAAATGAATTGTCTGCCTTCCGACCCAGTTCCCATGGAGGCCCGCCTGACCACTAGCCCACTTTCAATGCCCAGCCCATCTGCCTCTGGGCCATCTACGCCTACGATCCCAACTCCTTTGGGCCACTGTCTAGATATTCCTTCATCTCAAGAGGCTGCAAGGCAGTTTGAGGCCATGGTCGATGACATGGTGGACCGCGTGATTACCTGTACAATTTGCTCTCAAAGGGGCCACCTGTCAGCCGCTTGTGGAATGCGAGCGGTCTGCACGAGTTGCTCTCGTCCTGGTCACTCTAGCCGAGACTGTAATGATTTCGCGCGCTCCAAGGGTCTGGTTTGGAGGCCGATTTTGGTGCAACAAAAAACGATTTTATCGGAATCTGCTGCTACTCATGGGAACAGAGTCGGCGTTATTGGGATAGACTGTCCAGTCCCATCGCCGCCGCCCACATTACATCTTCCCTCTCCTCAAGCCAAAGAAAACCCCCGACCTGCTACTGAAGATTCCATGGCGAACTATGAGCTTGATCCCCAGCGCTTTGCGCCCCGGGTCATCACATCATTGATGGGGGCGATCGTCGGCTACCCCGCTCCTTCTTCACGCCCGCTGCGCGGCCGGCTCGTCGCCACGAGGACTTCATGGTGGCAGAGGTCATGCCGGAGCCGGAGGGGCCGTTTGGCCCAGTGCGGGAAGAAGTGGTTCAGTTTCTGCACAACAGAGGTATTTTTGTTCGATCTGCGCAACCATGGTTTCATGGGGTAGGGCTGTTTCAAGTCAGGGATCCATCAGTCAGATACACATTGATCCAGCATGCACCATTTCCTTTTGGTCATGATCGCTCTATCAGATTTATGAAGCATGATGATGGACAAAATTATAGAGGGATACAGGGTTTTTGCAAGGGCCGGTTAATGTTTATTGGGATTCCTCTGGATTATCGCACCACTGAATATATCTCACAGGCGGTAGGCACTTTTGGAAAATTTATCTCTTGGGATAGTGAGGATCCTTATCTGCTCCGGACCGTAGTGGAAGCTTATTTTCCGGATACACCGTTGGTTCCAAGGGATGTTGTCTTTCGTGACTATGCGGAGTATGGTGATACACAAGTGTCTTGGACTGTTGCTTGCTATGTCCTAGGTGTAGACTTTGCAGACCAGATGCCACATGACGAAGATCCCATGCCCTTGGATGGAAATCCTCATCCTTTACCTGGCAATCTGGTGCAGGATAATTTGATGTTTGCTTTGCCTCCCTACCCAATGCTTGGTTGGAATGATGCTCCCATTGCTCCACCCCCTCCGCCTGTGAATAATAATGCTCCTGGTTGGGGAAATGCCATGTGGGGAGAGGATGCAGAGATCGAGCAGGCCCCACACCCTGCGGCTCCAGAACAGGACCAAGTTTCAATAGTCATTGATCAGCCGGAAGGGTCTGCCTCTGTCGAGCAGCTTCAACAAGAGGATGATATCCAGCAGCACCATGATTTACCACTCCCCGAAGCTCAGCATCTGGTTTTTGAAGAAAACCAGCTTGCCATTGTGCCCTACCAGCCTTCGGTGATTCAGCAGCACGAAGTTTTTATTGGCATGGCACGCATTGTGGCTGGTCCTCCCCTTCCTCCGGAGATGGTTTGGAAAAGATCTTTTGAGAATCTGATGGTGGATTTCTCGGTTAAAGATGTCCCCAGGTCCATTTTCTTCAAGCCACTGGGCACAGTCATTTACTCGAAGAGGTCTTGGTCCATTGCCTTCGATGAAGCAAGGATGATTTCTTCTTTAGCTGCCTCCCTGCCTGTGGTGCCTGTCACCAGACAGTCTGTCTTGGCGAAGCGCCCAGTGGCCAGAGCCTTATTTGAGGAGTTGCCGGCTGTCAATGTCCAAGACTCTGTTTCTGAAGAAGGGGGGTCGGATAGTTCTGCTGTTCCTATCTCAGCGCAATCCAACTTGGTTTTTTCGGTTGAGCAGTCAACTATGCGTAAACGGCGAGAGAAGAAGAAGACTCCGGTGGTCGACACATCTCTAAGGCGATGCACAAGGAGCGCGGCAAATTTGGATGGCTACAAGAACGTGGTTTTTGAACAGCTGTCACTGCAGCCATCCAAGAAGCGTCCTCGTGCAAAGCCCATGGAAGACAAGGCCCAGCCCACTCCAATTGATGATTCTGAAGATGCTCTACCTGCGACACCGCCTCACACTCCGATTCAGGTTCTGCAAGCCGTGGGTGAGGAATTAGAGATTGACCCTGCGCTCATTTCGGTGGATAAGCTTATGGCTAATCCACAGGAGGACTCGTCTGCATCCACAGCGTAGTTTCTTATGTTAACTTCTATGTTGAAGGTGCTGGTTATGGTTGTTTTCTTTTATGTTGAACTGAGTCTAGTCTGCGACGAGACATTTTGGGGTTCGGAACTTTCGTTCATTATGGATGGTATGGCATTAGGTGCCATATCTCTTTTGCTACTAGACGCTATGGTTTTTAATGAATCGTGTTACAACGCGTAGCTGGAAAGTGTTATGTTGGAATGTTCGCGGTCTCAATTCGGGAACGAGACAACGCTCTGTCAGGGAAAAAGTGATAGAGAGTCAGTGTTCAGTTCTTTGCTTGCAGGAAACTAAGCTTTCCACTTGCTCGCGTTCAGACATTAAAAGCATTTGTCCCCATGGCTTTGATCAATTTGTGGAGTCTCCCTCTAGTGGAGCATCTGGGGGCCTATTAACAGTGTGGCGTTCAGATGTGTTCCGTGGCATATTACTTGAAGTTAAGCCTTACGCTATAGTTATGCAGTTTACCTCGGTTCACAATAATGAAAAGTGGTTCATGGTGAATGTGTATGGCCCTTGTCAGGGTGAGTTACGTGATGAGTTTGTTTCTTGGATTTACAACTTAGATATTGATCCGGATCAGTTGTGGATGTTGATGGGAGACTTCAATTTCATCCATTCAATTGATAATAGGAACTTACCTGGGGGTGAAATGACATGTTCATATTCAATGAGATAATTGGCCATTTGGGATTACTGGAACTTCCCTTGAAAGGACGAAAATTTACTTGGTCTAATATGCAGGACAGACCTCTTTTGGAGCAGTTAGATTGGGTTTTCACATCGGCGAGTTGGATACACATTTACCCCATGACACAACTGGCCCCCTTGGCCAAAACTGCGTCGGATCATGTGCCTTGTTTGGTTACCATCAGTACAACAATTCCAAAAGCACACATTTTTAGATTTGAAAACTTTTGGATCCATCAGGCTGGTTTTATGGAGTGTGTTCAGGAGGTCTGGAATAGACCCTCTCGCAAAACTCATATTGCAGCTATAATTGTGGACAAACTAAAGGCGTTGAGGTATGCACTGAAAAAGTGGCAAAAGGGGTTATCCCATATCAAACGGTTGCTTGAGAAGTGTAACTGGGTAATTCTTTGGTTGGACAATCTTGAGGACAGAAGATCTCTGTCCAGGCCTGAGTTTAATTTCAGAAAAATCACAAAACTGCATCATGAGTGACTGCTGCACATGCAATATCTCTACTGGAAGAAGAGATGTACAATTAGGTATATTAAAGTGGGTGAGGAGAACTCAAAATTCTTTCAGGCTATGGCAACTGAGAGATACAGAAAAAACTCTATTGCCAGTCTTTTGTTGTCTGATGGATCAACAACGTCAAGCCATGACGAAATGGCCAAGGAATTCTTGACAGCCCTCCAAAGCAGAATGGGGACAGTGAGGCCAATTTGTTTGGATGAAAACATCTTGTCCCTTATTCCTAGGGTCCAGGGCCTGGCGGCACTCACAAACCCTTTTGATATGAAAGAAATTGAGCAGGTTATCAAGGAAATGCCCATTGACAAGGCCCCTGGGCCTGATGGCTTTAATGGGCTTTTTAAAAAAAAGTGTTGGCACATAATTTCTGCTGATTTCATCAAGTTGGTTAAGGAGTTTCATGCTGGAATAGTTCAGTTGGAGAACTTGAATGACGCATACATCACCCTGATTCCTAAGAAGCAGTCACCGGAGGGTGTAGGGGACTTTAGGCCAATTTCCCTTACCTCGGTGGGTTTGAAGTTTCTTACCAAACTGGCAGCTAACAGATTCCAACAGGAGATCACCAAATGTGTGCATAAAAACCAATATGGTTTCATAAAATCAAGAACAATCCAGGATTGTCTTGCTTGGACTTTTGAGTACATTCACCAGTGTAATCAATCTAAGAGGCCCATCATTTTGCTTAAACTGGATTTCGAAAAGGCTTTTGATTCTATCCAGCATGAGGCTATCATAAAGATTCTAATTGCAAAATGTTTTGACGATAGATGGATCACTTGGATTAAACAGCTGCTGTCCTCTGGCACTTCTTCCGTTCTTTTGAACTGAGTTCCTGGGAATCACTTCAAATGCAAATGTGGAGTGAAGCAGGGGGATCCCATTTCTCCCTTGCTCTTTGTTATTACGGTGGATCTCTTACAAACATTGATAAATGATCTTCTTCAGCAAGGTCTTATTAGTAGGCCTCTGCCTACACATGACCCAGATTTCCCTGTTGTCCAATATGCTGATGATACGTTGCTTTTCTTCAATGCTGACAAAGATCAATTGAGGGCTTTGAAACGAGTTTTACACTCTTTCTCTCAGGCAACTGGACTTCAAATTAATTTTCATAAATCCTCAATGTACCCCATCAATGTGACTGACCCAGATGCTTCAGATCTGGCTGCCTATTTTGGTTGTAATTTAGGCAAGATGCCTTTTACTTATCTGGGTCTGCCAGTGGGGACCACCAGGCCAAAAATTGTGGATCTTCTTCCCCTTGTGGATTGTATGGAGAGAAGATTGACAGCAAGCTCTTGGTTTTTACCTCAAGGGAGCAGATCGCAATTAGTTAATTCTGTCATCTCTTCATTGCCTATCTTCTTCCTTTCCAGTTTGTCACTTCCACAGGGCATTTTTAAACAACTGGAAAGAATTCAGAGGCAGTGTTTATGGAGGAAGTATGGTCAGGAAAGGGGACACTCACTGGCGGCTTGGCCGCTTGTCTGTAGACCTAAGTCCAAGGGAGGGCTTGGAATATTGAACTTAGGTTTACAGAATGATGCTCTGCTGATGAAACATCTCAATAAATTTTACAACAAGATGGACGTGCCATGGGTGCAGTTAGTTTGGGACTCTTACTATTTTCAGAGGATTCCACATGACACTGTTCTTTGTGGCTCCTTTTGGTGGAGAGATGTATGTAAGCTGATGGATAACTTTCGGTCAGTTACGTCGGTGGAGGTTGCTACGGGTGATACGGTTTTGTTCTGGTCTGACTATTGGCAAATTGGGGGCAGTTCAGTCCCACTGCAAGATCGATTTCCTAGGCTCTACTCCTTTTGTCTTCACAAAAATCTCTCAGTCAAGGAAGTCTTTGCGGCTAGTAGTTTCCAAGACCTCCTCTACTTACCTCTCACTGCACAAGCCTTTCAGGAATTGCAGCAACTTTCTTCCCTAATGAGGTCTTTCCAGTTGGATAATACCTCCAAGGACGGCTGGAGCTGGAGACATGGCAAGAAAGCAAATTTTACTGCAAAGAGGTTTTATGATTTTGTCTATCAGCCAATGGTATCAAACCCCATTCTGGGGTGGATATGGAAAAGTTGCTGCACCATGTCGATCAAGATGTTTGCTTGGCTTGTAATTATGGACAGGGTTAACACTAAAGACATGATTCAGAGGAGGCATTGGAAGATCAATGAAGGACCAGAATCTGTGCTTTGTCCCACTGGAATTCTGGAAGACAGAAACCATCTTTTCTTCCAGTGCAATTATAGCGCTCGAGTGTGGAACTACCTACAAATTGAATGGACAGATGGTAATGATATGGCGGGTATTGCTCGTCAAGCTAGGAAGGATTTCAACAAGCCTTTCTTTGGGGAGGTGGTGTTTACGGCATGGTGGAATATTTGGAAGGTCAGGAATGATAGCTTTTCGGAACATCCAACCAACTTTCAGGGCATGGAGGAATGGTTTCATTCATGATCTTACTCTGCTCTCTCATCGGATCAAACGGAAATACAGGGAAACCCTTCTTAAGTGGATTGACTTTCTTCCTCCTTGAGGAGAGTTGCTGTTGCTTTTGTTTCCTCTGTAATTATTTAGGTATAGTCTTCCTTTCCATGTATAGCTTCTCTTAGGGTTTTTCTCTCTCTTTTCCCTTCATCCTCACCTTGAGGATGCATACCTTGTATTTATTTTGGCTTAATTAATAAAATGCTGTGGGGTGCAAGCCCTGCAGTCTTCATGGTCAAAAAATAATAATTGCACCAACCATTCTAAGGAAAGGTCTACCAAGAATAATAGGGCAAGAAGGATTGCTATCTATATCAAGAACGGTAAAATATACGGGCACATAATTCCTATTAGAAACAATAAGAACATCATTAATTCTTCCCATAGGTTTCTTAATAGTGGAATCCGCAAGATGCAAGTTTAGAGAGCAATCATCAAAATCACGGAAATCTAGCAAATCACACAAAGTTTTGGGAATAGTAGAGACACTAGAACCCAAATCACACAAAGAATAAAACTCATAATTTTTAATTTTAATTTTAATAGTAGGTTCCCACTCATCATAAAGTTTTCTAGGGATAGAAACTTCCAATTCAAGTTTTTCTTCATAAGATTGCATCAAGGCATCAACGATATGTTTAGTGAACGCTTTATTTTGACTATAAGCGTGAGGAGACTTTAGCACGGATTGCAACAAGGAAATACAATCAATCAAGGAGCAATTTTCATAGTTAAATTCCTTGAAATCCATAATAGTGGGTTTAGCAACATCGAGGGTTTTAGTTTCTTCAATCCCACTTTTTATCAAATTTAGCATCAAGATCAACAAATTCCGAATTCTTAGAACGCCTTCTAGGTAAAGGTGGATCATATTCAGTCCCATAATTATCAAGATTCATATTGCAAAACAAAGATTTAATAGGGGACACATCAATAACTTTTAGATCTTCATCATTATTTTCATAGGAACTAGAAGAACACGCTTTTATAAAGTCATCTTTCTTAGCACGCATCCTAGCGGTTCTTTCTTTGCACTCGTCAATGGAAATTCTCATGGCTTTGAGAGACTCATTGATATCATGCTTAGGTGTAATAGATCTAAGTTTCAAAGAATCAACATGAAGAGCAATTCTATCAACGTTCCTAGCCAAATCATCAATCTTAATCAATTTTTCTTCAATCATAGCATTAAAATTCTTTTGCGAAGAAATAAATTCTTTAATATTAGATTCAAAATCAGAGGGCATCTTATTATAATTTCCATAAGAATTGTTGTAGGAATTACCATAATTATTAGAGGGATTACTAGGATAAGGCCTAGGATTGAAATTTCCTCTATACGCATTGTTACCAAAATTGTTCCTACCAAGAAAATTCACATCCATAGATTCATTATTATTCTCAATCAAAGTAGACAAGGGCACATCATTAGGATTAGAAGAAACACTCTTATTAGCAAATAATTTCATAAGTTCATCCATCTTTCCACTCAAAGCATTAATTTCTTCTATCGCATGCACCTTTTTAGTAGTAGATCTTTCAGTATGCCATTGAGAATAATTAACCATAATATTATCTAGGAGTTTAGTAGCTTCTCCTAAAGTGATTTCCATAAAAGTGCCTCCCGCGGCCAAATCTAAAAGATTTCTAGAAGCAAAATTCAATCCGGCATAAATTTTTTGTATAATCATCCACAAATTTAAACCATGAGTAGGGCAATTACGTATCATTAATTTCATTCTCTCCAAAGCTTGTGCAACATGTTGATGATCAAGTTGTTTAAAATTCATAATATCGTTTCTAAGAGAGATGATCTTAGCGGGAGGAAAATACTTAGAGATAAAAGCATCTTTGCACTTGTTCCATGAATCAATACTATTTTTAGGCAAAGATGAAAACCAAACTTTAGCACGATCTCTAAGCAAAAAAGGAAATAGCTTCAATTTAACAATATCATTATCGACATCCTTTTTCTTTTGCATGTCACACAAATCAACGAAGCTATTAAGATGGGTAGCGGCATCTTCACTAGGAAGGCCGGAGAATGGATCTTTCATGACAAGATTCAACAAAGCAGTATTAATTTCACAAGATTCAGCATCGGTAAGAGGAGCAATCGGAGTGCTAAGGAAATCATTGTTGTTGGTATTGGTGAAGTCACACAATTTAGTATTATCTTGAGCCATCGCGACAAACAAGCAATCCAACACACGAGCAAACAAAAAGCAAACGGGCAAAAGAGGCAAATAGAGAGAGAGAGAGAGGGAGGATAGAGAGAGAGGGCAAATAAAACGGCAAGGGTGAAGTGGGGGAGAGGAAAACGAGAGGCAAATGGCAAATAATGTAATGCAGGAGATAGGATTGTGATGGGTACTTGGTATGTTGACTTTTGCGCAGACTCCCCGGCAACGGCGCCAGAAATTCTTCTTGCTACCTCTTGAGCACTGCGTTGGATTTCCCCGAAGAGGAACGGATGATGCAACAAAGTAGCGTAAGTATTTCCCTCAGTTTTTGAGAACCAAGGTATCAATCCAGTAGGAGGCTATGCTCGAGTCCCTCGTACCTACACAAAAACAATAGCTCAATGCAACCAACGCGCTTAGGGGTTGTCAATCCCTTCACGGTCACTTACGAAAGTGAGATCTGATAGAGATGGTAAATAATATTTTTGGCATTTTTGGTATAGAGATGCAAAGTAAAAAGTAAAAGCAAAGTAAAAGCAAAGCAATAATAAAGTGATGGAGATTGATATGATGAGAAAGAGACCCGGGGGCCATAGGTTTCACTAGTGGCTTCTCTCAAGAGCATAAGTATTCTACGACGGGTGAACAAATTACTGTTGAGCAGTTGATAGAATTGAGCATAGTTATGAGAATATCTAGGTATGATCATGTATATCGGCATCAAGTCTGAGAAAAGTAGACCGAAACAATTCTGCATCTACTACTATTACTCCACTCATCGACCGCTATCCAGTATGCATATAGAGTATTAAGTTAAAAACAAAGTAACACCTTAAGCAAGATGACATGATGTAGAGGGATAGTTTCATGCAATATGAAGAAAACACCATCTTGTTATCCTCGATGGCAACAATACAATACGTGCCTTGCTACCCCTTCTGTCACTGGGAAAGGACACCGCAAGATCGAACCCAAAGCTAAGCACTTCTCCCATGGCAAGAAAAACCAATCTAGTGGGCCAAACCAAACTGATAATTCGAAGAGACTTGCAAAGATAACCAATCATACGTAAAAGAATTCAGAGAAGATTCAAATATCATTCATAGATAGACTTGATCATAAACCCACAATTCATCGGTCTCAACAAACACACCGCAAAAGAAGATTACATCGAATAGATCTCCATGAGAGAGGGGGAGAACATTGTATTGAGATCCAAAAAGAGAGAAGAAGCCATCTAGCTACTAGCTATGGATCCGTAGGTCTGAAGTAAACTACTCACACTTCATCGAAGGGGCTTGGATGATGATGTAGAAGCCCTCCGTGATCGATGCCCCCTCCGGCGGAGCTCCGGAACATGCCCCAAGATGGGATCTCGTGGATACAGAAAGTTGCGGTGGTGGAATTATGTTTTTGGCTCCGTTCCCGATTGTTTGGGGGTATGTGGATATATATAGGAGGAAGAAGTACGTTGGTGGAGCTTCGAGGGGCCCATGAGGCAGGGGGCGTGCCCTAGGGGGGGCCCTCCACCCTCGTGACCACCTCGTGGCTTTCTCGACGGAGGGTCCAAGTCTCCTGGATCTTATCTAATGAGAAAATCACGTTTCCGAAGGTTTCATTCCGTTTGGACTCCGTTTGATATTCCTTTTCATCGAAACCCTAAAACAGGCGAAAACAATAATTCTGGTCTGGGCCTCCGGTTAATAGGTTAGTCCCAAAAATAATATAAAAGTGGATAATAAAGCCCAATAATGTCTAAAACAGTAGATAATATAGCATGGAGCAATCAAAAATTATAGATACGTTGGAGACATATCATTAATCACGAGGTGTTGTATTACGGAATGAGTAAAGAGACTTGCGGGTAACGAGATTGAACTAGTTATGAAGATACCGACGATCGAATCTCGGGCAAGTAACATACCGATGGACAATTGGAATTACGTATGTTGTCATAACGGTTCGATCGATAAAGATCTTCGTAGAATATGTAGGAGCCAATATGAGCATCCAGGTTCCGCTATTGGTTATTGACTGGAGAGGTGTCTCGGTCATGTCTACATAGTTCTCGAACCCGTAGGGTCCGAACGCTTAACGTTCGATGACGATATAGTATTATATGAGTTATGTGATATGGTGACCGAATGTTGTTCGGAGTCCCGGGTAAGATCACGTACATGGCGAGGAGTCTCATAATGTCCGAGAGGTAAATATTGATAAATAGGACAATGGTATTCGGATACCAGAAGTGTTCCGGGGGGTACCGGGTACTTATCGGGTCACCGGAAGGGGTTCCGAGCACCCCCGGCAAAAGATATGGGTCTTATGGGACAAGAGGGGAAAGACACTAGTCACGAAGGGCTGGTGCGCCCCCCATATGGGCCGGCCTAAAGAGGAGAAGGAAAGGGGAAAAGAGAAAGGTAAGTATGGATTTGGATTCCCACTTCCTTCCCTCTCCCCCTCCGACAAACATGGTAGGGGGGCGGCCAAGGGCAGGAGCCCAAGTAGGATTCAGACCTACTTGGGGCGCCCCTTGGCCTCTCCCCTCTCCCTCCCACCTATATATATATATATATATATATATATATGAGGAGGGGGGGGCGCCTAGCACACCCCAGATCAATTGTTAGCCGTGTGCGGCGCCCCCCTCCACCGTTTACACTCCCGGTCATATTTTCGTAGTGCTTAGGCGAAGCCCTGCGGAGATCACTTCACCATCACCATCACCATGCCGTCGTGCTGTTGGAACTCATCTACTACTTCGCCTTCTTGCTGGATCAAGAAGGCGGAGGACGTCACCAAGCTGAACATGTGCAGAACACGGAGGTGCCCTATGTTCGGTACTTGATGGGTTAGAGCGCGAAGAAGTTCTACTACATCAACCACGTTATTAAACACTTCCTCTTACGGTCTACGAAGGTACGTAGACACGCTGTCCCCCTCTCGTTGTTATGCATCTCCATGGATAGATCTTGCGTGTGCGTAGAATTTTTTTGTTTTCCATGCAACGTTTCCCAACAGTGGCATCATGAGCCAGGTCTATGCGTAGATGATATGCACGAGTAGAACACAAAGAGTTGTGGGCGATGATAGTCATACTACTTACCACCAACGTCTTATTTTCATTTAGCGGTATTGTGGGATGAAGCGGCCCGAACGTTCCTTACATGTCCACGCACATGAGACCGGTTCCACCGACTGACATGCAACTAGTTTTGCATAAAGGTGGCTGGCAGGTGTCTGTTTCTCCTACTTTAGTTGAATCTAATTTGACTACGGACGGTCCTTGAAGAAGGTTAAAACAGCAAATTTGACGAATCACCGTTGTGGTTTTATGTGTAGGTAAGAACGGTTCTTGCTAGAAGCCCGTAGCAGCCACGTAAAACTTGTAACAACAAAGTAGAGGACGTCTAACTTGTTTTTGCGGGGCATGTTGTGATGTGATATGGTCAAGACGTGATGTGATAAACGTTATTGTATGAGATGATCATGTTTTGTAAATTATCAGCAACCGGCAGGAGCCTTATGGTTGTCTCTTTATTATATGAAATGCAAACGCCATGTAATTGGTTTACTTTATCACTATGCGTTAGCGATAGTTGTAGAAGCAATAGTTGGCGAGACGACTGTCGGTGTCAAAACCGGCGGATCTCGGGTAGGGGGTCCCGAACTGTGCGTCTAAGGCGGATGGTAACAGGAGGCAGGGGACACGATGTTTGACCCAGGTTCGGGCCCTCTTGATAGAGGTAAAACCTTACCTCCTGCTCGATTGTTCTTGATGATATGAGTATTACAAGAGTAGATCTACCACGAGATCGGAGAGGCTAAACCCTAGAAGCTAGCCTATGGTATGATTGTATGTTGTACTACGGACTAAAACCCCTCCGGTTTATGTAGACACCGGAGGGGGCTAGGGTTACACAAGGTCGGTTACAAAGGAGGAGATATACATATCCGTATTGCCTAGCTTGCCTTCCACACCAAGTAGAGTCCCATCCGGACACGGGACGAAGTCTTCAATCTTGTAACTTCATAGTCCAACAGTCCGGCCAAAGGATATAGTCCGGCTGTCCGGAGACCCCCTAATCCAGGACTCCCTCAGTAGCCCCTGAACCAGGCTTCAATGACGATGAGTCTGGCGCGCAGTGTTGTCTTCGGCATTGTAAGGCGGGTTCCTCCTCCGAATACACCATGGAAAAGTTTGAATGCAAGGATAGTGTCCGACCCTGTAAAATAAGTTCCACATACCACCGTAGAGAGAATAATACTTCCATAAATCCAATCTGCTGACATGTCTTGATAGTATGACATCACTTCATGGCCCGGTTATTATCCGAACCGCTTTTATCAACCAGCTCTGCACATATCGCGAGGCGGTTTTCTTGATACGTCTTGTCAGAGCATAGATCGTGTTCCCCTTATCACGGGATTCTCATCAATACAGACGTGAGTAACCCAACCGCGCCATCAATTACGGCGCCTGGGGAATAAGCGGTTTTGCCAGGCAAGTGGGGAGACTCATCACCTCCTCCGCCCTTATAAAAGGGACAAAGATCTACTTTTTTCACCCACGTCTTCTTCCTTCTCGCCTTCCCATTCCCGCACACTCGAGTTCTAGCGCCCAAGCTCGCGCCCTTCTTCTCAAACCACTCCAAGCATGTCTGGAGCAGGAGGCAAGTGGATGGCTTCCTCCGTCATGGAGGAAGACATCAAAAAGTTACGGGAGGCCGGATACCTAGCTGCGAATATCGTGCACCGGCTGCCGAATGCGGGGCAGGTCGTTTCTACGCTCGAACCCCATGAGAGGGTAGTTTTTCTCACCCACTTCGCCTACGGACTAGGATTTCCACTCCACACGTTCGTCCGCGGGTTCATGTTCTACTACGGGCTGGATTTTCATGATCTGGCCCCCAACTTCATCCTCAACATCTCGGCGTTTATCGTCGTGTGCGAGGCCTTCCTCCGCATCAAGCCCCATTTCGGCCTGTGGCTGAAGACTTTTAATGTCAAACCGAAGGTGGTGGTAGGCCAGCTGGCGGAGTGCGGAGGAGCCATGGTGGGCAAGATGCCAAACGTCACCTGGCTCGAAGGCTCCTATGTGGAGACTATAAAGGGGTGGCAATCGGGGTGGTTCTACATCACCGAGCCGCGTGATACCAACTGGGTGGCGGCCCCCAAATTTCGATCCGGAATCCCCACGCGGCTCACCTCCTGGAAAGAGAAGGGCCTGTCCTGGGGTTCTTTGGCAGAGCTAACCGGACTCCAAACCTATAACCATAACATGATGAACAAGAAAATTAAACTTGTCAACGTGGTCCAGGTTATGCTCGTCCGCGGGATCCTTCCGTGCCAACGACGGGAATTCAATTTGTGGGAGTTCGACTCGGCCAAGCACCAGATGCTGCGAGAGCTCTACGACACGACGCACAAAGACGTCTGGAGGGTGCTGTTCAAGAGCGCCGAGATCCCTCCCCCTCTCACCGAAGACAGCGGACTCAGCACAAAGCGCCATGCCGGTTCGGTAAGCTTTTATATTTCTCGGGGTATTTATTTGCCCAGGTATAGTTATGCGTAGGATCTAAGCTCCCATGTCACTAACAGGACTGGTTAAAGATGGCGGAGCAGCTTGACAGCCCCGCCCCGCTGCTCGAAGATCCTGCAGACGCTCTTCTAACAAAGATGCTTACTCCGGCACCTTACGAGGTGCCGGCACAGAAGACCAAGAAGAAGACCGCAGGGACCCGAAAGGGTCTCCGACGTACGGTCGTATCGGATGATGACTCCGACACACACTCCTCCCATGGAAACAAGGAGGAGGAGAAACATTCTCCCCCTAGCCAGGGGAGACAAGAAAAGGAAGGCCGACCCATCCGAGGAGGCCGAAGGGTCTAAGAAGGGAAAGACCCTCCCTCCGGACTGTGCCACAACGGCCGCCGACAGCGGCGACGAGTGGATACCAGGGACAAGCCCCTGGCGAAGTCTTAAGTGTCCTGACACCACAGTATTTCATGGTACGTTTTATTGTACTGCCTTTTCTCATGCCGAACCCGATTATGCAGTCCGGCCCGAGCTCGTCTCGACGTACCCTCGTCAAGCGGCTCTTTGAGCTTGTCGGATATGAACAGCGGTTCTCCTCTGATGACCCACAAGTATAGGGGATCTATCATAGTCCTTTCGATAAGTAAGAGTGTCGAACCCAACGAGGAGGAGAAGGAAATGATAAACGGTTTTCAGCAAGGTATTCTCTGCAAGTACTAAAATAAGTGGTAACAGATAGCTTTGTGATGAGATAATTTGTAACGAGCCACAAATAACAAAAGTAAATAAAGTGCAGCAAGGTGGCCCAATCCTTTTTGTAGAAAAGAACAAGCCTGGACAAACTCTTATATAAGGAAAAGCGCTCCCGAGGACACATGGGAATATCGTCAAGCTAGTTTTCATCACGTTCATATGATTCGCGTTCGGTACTTTGATAATTTGACATGTGGGTGGACCGGTGCTTGGGTGCTGTTCTTACTTGAACAAGCATCCCACTTATGATTAACCTCTATTGCAAGCATCTGCAACTACAACAAAAGTATTAAGGTAAACCTAACCATAGCGTGAAACATATGGATCCAAACCAGCCCCTTACGAAGCAACACATAAACTAGGGTTTAAGCTTCTATCACTCTGGCAACCCATCATCTACTTATTACTTCCCAATCCCGTCCTCTAGGCCCAAATAATGGTGAAGTGTTATGTAGTCGATGTTCACATAACACCACTAGAGGCTAGACAACATACATCTCATCAAAATATCGAACGAATGCCAAATTCACATGACTACTAATAACAAGACTTCTCCCTTGTCCTCAGGAACAAATGTAACTACTCACAAAGCATAAACATGTTCATAATCAGAGGGGTATTAATATGCATATAGGATCTGAACATATGATCTTCCACAAATTAAACCAACTAGCATCAACTACAAGGAGTAATTAACACTACTAGCAACCTACTAGAACCAATCCCGGACTTGGAGACAAGAATTGGATACAAGAGAAGAACTAGGGTTTTGAGATGAGATGGTGCTGATGAAGATGTTGATGGAGATTGCCCTCTCCCGATGAGAGGAGCGTTGGTGATGACGATGGCGATGATTTCCCCCTCCGGGAGGGAAGTTTCCCCGGCAGAACAGCTCTACCGGAGCACTAGATTGGATCCGCCAAGGTTCCTTCTCGTGGCGGCAGAGTTTCGTCCCGAAAGGTTGATTCTTATTTTTTTTCTCGACGAAAGACTTCATATAGGAGAAGATGGTCATCAGAGAGCCACCAGGGGGCCCACGAGGTAGGGGGCGCGCCCCAGGGGGGGGGGGGGGCGCCCCCCACCATTGTGAGAAGGGTGTGGCCCCCCTGGTCTTCATCTTTGGCGAGGATTTTTCATTATTTATTATAAGGTGTTCCGTGGAGTTTCAGGACTTTTGGAGTTATGCAGAATAGGTCTCTAATATTTGCTCCTTTTCTAGTACAGAATTCCAGCTGCCGACATTCTCCCTACTTATGTAAACCTTGTAAAATAAGAGAGAATAGCCATAAGTATTGTGGCATAATGTGAAATAACAACCCATAATGCAATAAATATTGATATAAAAGCATGATGCAAAATGGACGTATAAACTCCCCCAAGCTTAGACCTCGCTTGTCCTCAAGCGAAAAGCCGAAATCGAAAAATATGTCCACATGTTTAGAGATGAAGGTGTCGATAAAAAAATAAAATACAGACATGAGGGCATCATGATCATTCTTATAACAACAACTTATATAATTTTTGTCATATGATCTCTAATGCTAGAGTAATAATTCAATCACAATATCAAGTATGAATCCTAAACTTCATTGAAAACTAACAAACTACAATCTCGGTCATTGAAGCAATTGCAATTTATCATAACATAGGAAAGAGTCAATGTATAAGATCTTTTCAGCAAGTCCACATACTCAACTATCATATAATCTTTCACAATTACTGACACTCACACAATACTTATGGGTGTGGAGTTTTAATCGGACACAGAGAAAGATAGGGGCTTATAGTCTTGCCTCCCAACATTTTACCTCAAGGGTAATGTCAACAGTAATAGTTCATGAAAACCCACATCCAATTAGCCATATACACCGAGATCTTTCCAACATATTTTGCTTGCCAAAGGGTAAAATGTAAAAAGGAAGGGTGAAGATCTCCATGACTCTTGCATAAGGTAGAAGATAATGATAAAATATAGGCCCTTCGCAGAGGGAAGCAGAGGTTGTCATGCGCTCTTATGGTTGGATGCACAAAATCTTAATGCGAAAGAACGTCACTATATATTGCCCCTTGTGATATGAACCTTTATTATGCAGTCCGTCGCTTTTATTACTTCCACATCACAAGATCGTATAAAGCTTATTTCTCCCACACCAATCAATCAAACATATTTAGAGAGCAATTTTTATTGCTTTGCATCGATGACAACTTACTTGAAGGATCTTACTCAATCCATAGGTAGGTATGGTGGACTCTCATGGCAATACTGGTTTAAGGGTATTTGGAAGCACAAGTAGTATCCCTACTTGGTGCTGAGAATTTGGCTAGCATTAGGGGGAAAGGTAAATGATAGGCCCTTCGCAGAGGGAAGCAGAGGTTGTCATGCACTTTTATGGTTGGATGCACAAAATCTTAATGCGAAAGAACGTCACTTTATATTGCCACTTGTGATATGGACCTTTATTATGCAGTATGTCGCTTTTATTTCTTCCATATCACATGATCGTATAAAGCTTATTTCCTCCACACCAATCAATCATACATATTTAGAGAGCAATTTTTATTGCTTGCACCGATGACAACTTACTTGAAGGATCTTACTCAATCCAAAGGTAGATATGGTGGACTCTCATGGCAAAACTGGTTTAAGGGTGTTTGGAAGCACAAGTAGTACCTCTACTTGGTGCAAAGGATCTGGCTAGCATGAGGGGGAAAGGCAAGCTCAACATGTTGGAGGATCCAAGACAATATAATTTATCTCAGATGTAAGAAAACATAACCCATTACGTTGTCTTCCTTGTCCAATGTCAACTCTTTAGCATGTCATATTTTAATGAGTTCTCACAATCATAAAAGATGTCCAAGATAATATATCTATATGTGAGGACCTCTCTTTCTTTATTACCTCCTATTAATTGCAACGATGACCAAAACTATGCTTGTCAACTCTCAACAACTTTTACTCATCATACTTTTTCTATGTGAGCTCATTACTCTCCATGAGATCCATATGATCTATTTGTTTCTTTTTATTTCTTTCTCTTTTCTTTTATTCACTTAGGATCATGGCAAAATAATCAAGCCCTTGACTCAACACTAATCTTTATTATATAGCTCCCGAACTCGATTACATAGAAGGATAATAAAGCAAAACTCACAACTGGATCATGCCATAAACTTTATTATACTAGATCAAAATACTACTAATAAGATCGAACTAAGGAAAATGGTAAAGATAAAAGTGATGGTGATACGATACCGGGGCACTCCCCCAAGCTTGGCAGTTGCCAAGTGGAGTGCCCATACCCAGATACTCAATTCTTCTTTGTTGTAGGAGATGGTGGAGGTGTTGTTGATGATGTGGGCTTGTCATCCATCTTCCAAGGCATAGGTTCACCATCATAGAAAGATGATCGAGTCTCCGGAATCCTCGAATCTGCAGCGAAACTCATTCTTTTGAATCTATATTCATACTCATAGTTTTGGTTTTGCAGGTCATAGATTTGGGCTTGGAGGTGCTCGATCTTCTCATATAGCTTGAAGATGGCCTCCTCGGTGTTCTTGGCATCCGGCTTGTAGTTGTTAGTGAACTCCGCGAGCATCATGTGGCTAGCATTGATTCCACGCTCCACCATCCCCTGGCACTTGAAAACTTGTTGCTCCATTGCTTCGAGCCTCGTCTCCACGCTTCCGATTCCCTTTGGTCCCTCAGCATCGCGGATGTGCAGCAATCCATCACGCATCTCGATGGTTTGAGGGTGTCGCAACACCTCCGTGAGGTAAGGGTTGATGAACTTATCAAAGAACTTGTCCTTGGAAGCACTTGGGGACGTCATGATAATCTAGATCTGTCAGAAAAATAGCTCGAAACAAAAACAGGAGATTTTGGCATGATACGGGAGTCCAAACACCCGAGAGATTATATAGTGAATTTTTACCGACCAAAATACGTATCACGCAAGAAAACAGAGTCCGGAAGGCACACGAGGTGCTCATGAGGTAGGGGGCGCGCCCAGGGGGTAGGGCGCGCCCTCCACCCTCACGAGGCCCTCGTGTCCTTCCCGGACTGCTACTTAATTTTACATTTTTCTAAATATTCCAAAATGGAGAAATACTGCCTTAAAAATTGTTTTGGAGTCGGTTTACTTACCGTACCACATACCTATTCCTTTTCGGAGCCTGAAACGTTCTAGAAAGTGTCCCTTATGTATTCCTCCGGGGTTACGGTTTCAATAATATTGGTTTCAACATTTATGGGATTACCTGAGATATAATGTTTGATTCTTTGACCGTTTACCACCTTCGGATTTGTGCCTTCAAAGTTGTTGATTTTTATGGCACCGGAACGATAGACCTCCTCGATAACATAGGGGCCTTCCCATTTAGAGAGAAGTTTCCCTGTAAAAAATCTTAAACGAGAGTTGTATAGCAATAAATAATCACCTACATTAAACTCACGCTTTTGTATCCTTTTGTCATGCCATCTTTTAACCTTTTCTTTAAACAACCGGGCATTTTCATAAGCTTGGGTTCTCCATTCATCAAGTGAGCTAATATGAAATAACCTCTTTTCACCGGCAAGTTTGAAATCATAGTTGAGCTCTTTAATAGCCCAATATGCCTTATGTTCTAGTTCGAGAGGTAAGTGACATGCTTTTCCATATACCATTTTATACGGAGACATACCCATAGGATTTTTATATGCAGTTCTATAGGCCCATAATGCATCATCAAGTTTCTTGGACCAATTCTTTCTAGACCTATTGACAGTCTTTTGCAAAATTAATTTGAGTTCTCTATTACTCAATTCTACTTGACCACTAGACTGTGGGTGATACGGAGATGCAATTCTATGACTAACGTCATATTTAGCAAGCATTTTACGGAAAGCACCATGAATAAAATGTGAACCACCATCAGTCATTAAATATCTAGGGACTCCAAACCTCGGAAAAATAACTTCTTTAAGCATTTTAATAGAAGTGTTATGATCAGCACTACTAGTTGGAATAGCTTCTACCCACTTAGTAACATAATCAACAACAACTAAAATATGTGTATATCCCTTAGAGGCAGGAAAAGGTCCCATATAATCAAAGCCCCAAACATCAAACGGTTCAATAACAAGTGAATAGTTCATAGGCATTTCTTGACGTCTACTAATGTTACCAATTCTTTGACATTCATCACAAGATAGGACAAACTTACGGGCATCCTTGAAGAGAGTAGGCTAATAGAAACCGGATTGCAATACCTTATGTGTAGTTCTATCTCCCGCGTGGTGTCCTCCATAAGTTTTGGAGTGGCACTTGCGTAGGATCTGTTCCTGTTCATGCTCAGGTACACAACGTCTAATAACACCATCTACTCCTTCCTTATAAAGATGTGGGTCATCCCAAAAGTAATGTCTCAAATCATAGAAGAACTTTTTATTTTGTTGGTATGTGAAGCTAGGTGGTATAAATTTAGCAACTATGTAATTAGCATAATCAACATACCAAGGGGTACTACGAGAAGTACTTATGACATTTAATTGTTCATCAGGAAAACTATCATCAATAGGCAGTGGGTCATCAAGAACATTCTCTAACCTAGATAAGTTGTCTACAATGGGGTTCTCAGCTCCTTTCCTATCAACAATATGCAAATAAAATTCTTGTAAAAAGAGAACCCATCTAATAAGTCTAGGTTTAGCATCTTTCTTCTCCACAAGATATTTAATAGCAGCATGATCAGTGTGGATAGTTACTTTAGAATCAACAATATAAGGTCTGAACTTATCACAAGCAAATACAACTGCTAAAAGTTCTTTTTTAGTAGTAGCATAATATCTTTGAGCATTGTCTAGAGTCTTACTAGCATAATGGATAACATTTAATTTCTTATCAACTCTTTGCCCTAGAACAACACCTATAGCATAATCACTAGCATCACGCATAATTTCAAAGGGTAAATTCCAATCAGGTGGCTGAACAATAGGTGCAGAGACTAATGCTTTCTTAAGTATTTCAAATGCTTCTACACAATCATCATCAAAGACAAATGGTATATCTTTTTGTAATAAATTAGTCAGAGGCCGAGAAATTTTCGAGAAGACCTTGATGAACCTCCTATAAAATCCGGCGTGACCAAGGAAACTTCTTATACCTTTGATGTCCTTGGGACATGGCATCTTTTCAATAGCATCAACCTTGGCTTTATCAACTTCAATACCTCTTTCAGAAACTTTATGCCCCAAGAGAATACCTTCATTAACCATAAAGTGGCACTTTTCCCAATTCAAGACAAGATTAGTTTCTTCACATCTCTACAAAACTCGATCAAGATTGCTTAAGCAATCATCAAAAGAAGATCCATAGATGGAAAAGTCGTCCATGAAAACCTCACAAATCTTTTCACAAAAGTCAGAGAATATAGCCATCATGCATCTTTGAAAGGTAGCAGGTGCATTACATAAACCAAAAGACATACGTCTATAAGCAAAAGTACCAAAAGGGCATGTAAAAGTAGTCTTTGATTGATCTTTAGCTGACACAGGTATTTGAGAGAAACCAGAATAACCATCTAGAAAGCAGTAATGTGTATGTTTGCATAATATTTCTAGCATTTGATCGATAAAAGGTAAGGGATAATGATCTTTCTTAGTAGCCTTATTTAATTTGCGGAAATCAATTACCATCCTATAACCGGTAATAATTCTTTGTGGAATCAATTCATCTTTATCATTAGGAACAACAGTAATACCTCCCTTCTTAGGGACACAATGAACAGGACTTACCCACTGACTATCAGCAACGGGATAAATTATACCTGCCTCTAGAAGCTTTAGTATTTATTTTCTTACCACTTCTTTCATTTTAGGATTCAGACATCGTTGAGGATCACGAACTGGTTTGGCATCTGCTTCCAAATTTATTTTATGTTGACATAGAGTGGGACTAATGCCTTTAAGATCATCAAGAGTATATCCAATAGCAGCATGGTGCTTCTTCAGAGTTTTCAATAATCTTTCTTCTTCATGCTCTGAAAGGTTAGCACTAATAATAACATGATATATCTTCTTTTCATCAAGATAAGCATATTTAAGATTATCAGGCAATGGTTTAAGCTCAAACACGGGATCACCCTTAGGTGGAGGAGGACCCCCTAGGATTTCAACAGGCAGATTGTGTTTTAGCATAGGTTCTTGTTTAAAGAATACTTCATCTATTTCCCTTCTTTCATTCATAAACATACCATTCTCATGGTCTAGCAAATATTATTCTAAAGGATCATTAGGAGGTATGGCAATAGAAGCAAGATCAATAATTTCATCCTTACTAGGCAATTCTTCTTCGCGGTGTTGTTTACTAAATTTAGAGAAATTAAACTCATGAGTCATATCATCCAAGCCAATAGTAACAACATTCTTTTTGCAGTCTATCCTAGCATTAGCTGTATTCAAGAAGGATCTACCAAATATAATGGGACAAAAGCTATCTTGTGGAGAACTAAGAACAAGAAAATCAGCAGGATATTTAGTTTTCCCGCACAAGACTTCAACATCTCTAACAATTCCCATTGCTGAAATAGTATCTCTATTAGCAAGTTTAATTGTGACATCAATATCTTCTAACTCGGCAGGTGCAATTTCATGCTTGATTTCTTTATACAAGTCATAAGGTATAACACAAGCACTAGCACCCATATCACATAAGCCATGATAACAATGATCTCCTATTTTAACAGAAATAACAGGCACACCTACCACATGTCTATGTTTATCTTTAGCACAAGGTTTAGCAATTCTAGCAGTTTCACCGTAGAACTGAATAACATGCCCATCAATATTATCAGACAAGAGATCTTTAAAAATAGCAATATTAGGTTCAACTTTAACTTGCTTAGGAGGTGTATATATTTTAATATTGCTTTTATGAACCACAGTTCGAGCTTTAGCATGATCCTTTATCCTAACAGAGAAAGGTGGTTTCTCAACATAACAAGTAGGAACAATAGGATCACTATAAGTGACAGTCTTTTCTTCAACTTTAATAGGTGCAGCTACTTTTACTTCTATGGGAGGATGATATTTAAACCACTTCTCCTTAGGGAGATCAACATAAGTAGCAAAAGATTCACAGAAAGAAGCTACTATCTCAGAATCAAGTCCATATTTAGTGCTAAACTTACGGAAAATGTCGGTATCCATAAAAGATTTAACACAATCAAACTTAGGTGTCATACCTGACTCCTTACCATTGTCGAGGTCCCAATCTTCAGAGTTGCGTTTAATTCTATCCAATAAATCCCATTTGAATTCAATAGTCTTCATCATAAAAGAGCCAGCACAAGAAGTATCAAGCATGGTGCGATTGTTATCAAAAAGCCGAGCATAATTTTTTTGAATAATTGTTTCCCTTGGAAGCTCATGATTGGGGCATGAATATAACATTGATTTAAGCCTCCCTCAAGCTTGAGCGATGCTTTCTCCTTCGTGAGGCCAAAAATTATATATATAATTGCGATCACGATGAACAAGATGCATAGGGTAATACTTTTGATGAAATTCCAATTTCAATCTTCTATAGTTCCATGATCCCATATCATCACATAGCCTATACCATGTCAATGCGTCTCCCTTCAAAGATAAGGGAAGACCTTCTTAGCAACATCATCGGGAATACCTGCAAGCTTAAATAATCACAAACTTCATCCACATATATTAGGTGTTCATCAGGATGTTTTGTTCCATCTCCTATAAAAGGATTAGCTAGCAGTTTTTCTATTATACTCGAAGGATACTCATAAGGAATTTCATTTTCAATAGGTTCAGTAGGTTGAGGAGCGACTCTTTTCTCTACTGGTCGGGGTGAAGATACCCCGAACAAGCCCCTCAGAGGATTACTTTCCATAGTAACAAGTGACAGTAAATTTCAGCACACTATATAAACTTTTCCTTACCAAATTCCACCTACCAAAGGCGCTTCACTCCCCGGCAACGGCGCCAGAAAAGAGTCTTGATGACCCACAAGTATAGGGGATCTATCATAGTCCCTTCGATAAGCAAGAGTGTCAAACCCAATGAGGAGTAGAAGGAAATGATAAACGGTTTTCGGCAAGGTATTCTCTGCAAGTACTGAAATAAGTGGTAACAGATAGTTTTGTGATGAGATAATTTGTAACGAGCCACAAATAACAAAAGTAAATAAAGTGCAGCAAGGTGGCCCAATCCTTTTTGTAGCAAAGGACAAGCCTGGACAAACTCTTATATAAGGAAAAGTGCTACCGAGGACACATGGGAATATCGTCAAGTTAGTTTTCATCACGTTCATATGATTCGTGTTTGATACTTTGATAATTGGACATGTGGGTGGACCGGTGCTTGGGTGCTGTTCTTACTTGAACAAGCATCCCACTTATGATTAACCTCTATTATAGGCATCCGCAACGACAACAAAAGTATTAAGGTAAACCTAACCATAGCATGAAACATATGGATCCAAATCAGCCCCTTACGAAGCAACGCATAAACTAGGGTTTAAGCTTCTGTCACTCTAGCAACCCATCATCTACTTATTACTTCCCAATGCCTTCCTCTAGGCCCAAATAATGGTGAAGTGTTATGTAGTTGACGTTCACATAACAGCACTAGAGGCTAGACAACATACATCTCATCAAAATATCGAACGAATGCCAAATTCACATGACTACTAATAGCAAGACTTCTCCCTTGTCCTTAGGAACAAACATAACTACTCACAAAGCATAAACATGTTCATAATCAGAGGGGTATTAATATGGATATAGGATCTAAACATATGATCATCCACCAATTAAACCAACTAGCATCAACTACAAGGAGTAATTAACACTACTAGCAACCTACTAGCACCAATCCCGGACATGGAGACAAGAATTGGATACAAGAGAAGAACTAGGGTTTTGAGATGAGATGGTGCTGATGAAGATGTTGATGGAGATTGCCCTCTCCCGATGAGAGGAGTGTTGGTGATGACGATGTCGATGATTTCCCCCTTCGGGAGGGAAGTTTTCCCGGCAGAACAACTCTACCAGAGCTCTAGATTGGATCCGCCAAGGTTCCTTCTCGTCGCGGCGGAGTTTCTCCCGAAAGGTTGCTTCTTATTTTTTTCTCGACGAAAGACTTCATATAGGAGAATATGGTCATCGGAGAGCCACCAGGGGGCCCACAAGGTAGGGGGGCGCGCCCTAGGGGGGGGGGGCGCCCCCCACCCTCGTGAGAAGGGTGTGGGCCCCCTGGTCTTCATCTTTGGTGAGGATTTTTCATTATTTATTATAAGGTGTTCCGTGGAGATTCAGTACTTTTGGAGTTGTGCAGAATAGGTCTCTAATATTTGCTCCATTTCCAGCCTAGAATTTGTAGCGACCTGACCCGAATGGATCAAGTCTCTGTGCTTAAGTGTCATCCCTGGATCGGTATGCTGACACACACAGTACTCGAGGATTTATAACAGAGGTAAATCACATGTAAAAGTAACGTAAATACTATTACCTCAATCCAAATAGCGGAAGTAACAAGGTTGTGGATTCCCATCAACACCAACGGCAAAGTTGAGTGTAGAAACCGTAACCCTAACATATCACTTACTCGTCGTAAGATAATCCTGCAACATGAGACGTTGCAGCCACAAAGGGTCAGTACATTGAATGTACTGGAAAATTCACACCATAGAGAATGATGAATAAAGGCTATCACTACATGCATATTTGGCTGGTGGGAAAGCTTTATGGTTATAGTTTTGCGTAAAGCCAATTTTTCCCTACTGCAAAGGAATATAATTTATTTAACTATCATGGTGGTTGTTGAACATTGAAAATGGTTGACAGCATTCTCAATCCCAATTAAGTAACATCATTAAACCCAACAAAATTAATTTAAAGTAACATGATGAGATTCACATGATAATCCAAGTACTAGATACTCAAAACGGCCATAACCGGGGGCACGGCTAATCATGATTAGTTTGTACACTCTGCAGAGGTTTGCGCACTTTTCCCCACAAGACTCGATCGCCTCCGTTTGGTTTCTCGCACTACATGGTGTTTGAGAAGACGGATGATCGAGACATAGTCTTTCAGAAGCGCTAGCACCTTACGATCGGGTAGACCATACAACCTACATCCCCTACATCTGCTAGTCTACCACTATAAGAGTTCGCACGACTTAGTCAACTATGCTAGAGCCGATAATAGCTTGTGGCTGCACACGGAAGTTTCTAGTATGAATAGTCTCATGATCCCTTTGAGCCTGGGTGGCGGTCCAAAAGAAAACAGGCAAGTCCTAGATTACCCAGGTGCCTAGACAGGCAATCCTAGAATAACCAGGTGCCTCAATCCACCCAGATGTGTGTTTAAGTTGCCACCTTAAGTAAACCATTAATTAACAATCTCACATCTGTCATGAATACTCTCAAAACCCAATCCACGTCTACGAGCATAGCATGGCACTATAAGCATAACGTAATAGTAACTCCCAAGGTTTGAATGCAGGGCAATAGGTTCCTACCTCATCAACTACTTCCCAATACCCACATGTTATCAATCCTACTCATGCAATGTTTGAGGGTGAAACTAATGCATAAAAACTGGGTATGAAAGGGATATGATCAAAGTGTGAACTTGCCTGCAATGTTGATGAAGATGATTCGCACTCAAAATCTTGATAGTTCTACTCGTCACACTCCGGTCAATCTATCGTAAGCCAGCAATAGTAACCACACATAAGCAATCACTCGAAAGATCAGAAAGGTCAAAGAAAACGATTCGGAAAACATCAAAACCAAGAAAATAGCTCTTGCAACATAAAACAATTTCTAACAGTACCAAAATTATGTGAATTTGGCCTTTTTAGAATGTTTAGGTCAAGAGCTTCGTTTTGCAAAAAGAATCAACTCAAACGGAGCTACGAAACTCAAGTTATGATCAAACGAAGTTTGAATTCAAATCTGATCTAATTCAAATTCTAAACTTTTCAAAAACATGTTTAAGTTGTTTTACTGGATAGAGGAGATCGTAACGAAGACATGGGCGTTGGTTTCGTTGAATTTGGACAAACGAGCGAAAAGTAATGATTGTTTGAAGTTCAGGGACTAAACTGTAGAGAAAATCCTCACATATAGGTCCCTGGCCGGAATTAAAACAGAAAAAGAAAAATACTAAATTACGAATGTTCGTTACCGAACGCTAACGAACGAAAATTGTTCGTTACCAGACCCTAACTAATGAACGACCACTAAATAAATCTAAGAAAAAAGAAAAACCGGCTAAATGAAAAAACCAAAGAAACCAAATAAAATAAACCGGACCCGGCGGTTTATTACCGGTTCGGTGGTTTTCTTTTGAAAATCGGCGACGATGTTTTCCAGCGGCAGCGGCGGTTACCACGGCGATTGCCGGAGTCGGGAGGATGACGGCGGCGGCTCCGGTGGTCGAGGAGGGCAACGGGGAGGTCGGGGAGGGGCGGCGCGTCGCGGCGAGGAGGATGGCAGCGTCGGCGGCGGTCCACGGCGACGGAACGGAGCGGCAGCAGCGAGCGGATCTCGCCGGCGGTGGCGGATACCGGCGAGTGCGGCGGCAGTGCTGGATCCGCGAGGGCGGCGCGAGCGGCGAGGAGGAGAGAGAGGCGGCGGGGGCGGCGCTTATATGGGGGCGGGGCGGCTCCATGGCGTGGGCGAGGGGCTGGCCGGAGCCGTGTCGGCGCCGGACTCCGGTGGAGTCCCGGTCGGCCACGACGGGGAAGGCGGCGCGGAGCTGGGCCTTGGCCTGGCCGGTTGGCTGGGCCGACCCTGTCGGGGATTTAAAAAAAACATTTTTCAAACAAATAAAATAATAAAAGCAAAATAAATAAAATATTATATAGGCATATAATATATCAAAATTTTCAGAAAAAGATTCTCTACGACATGAACATTTTTATAACTTCAAATAAAATCCACGCAAATTCAGATAAATCAAAGAGTGCTACTGGTCTATTAAAATCCAACAAAAATCATTTTTAAAATACCAAAATGATTTCAAATTAATTTTTCTCCAATTTTCTATTATAGGGAATCATGTTACCCTAATTTCCATATATTTTATTTTTGGAGAAAAATAATTTGAATAAAACTCAAATAACTCTAAACAGAAAATAAATTCAAAAGAACTTTGAATTTTAAATCTTTGAAACTCTCAACTCATATTTCATATAATTTGAAGAAGTCATTTTATCTTCGCTCGTGAAAATCATTGAGTTGCATAAAGTTTCAGAATCGAAAATATTTTCAAATGAAATTCAAATATTTTCAACACCCCTTGTCATTTAAATAAATGGAAGAAGTCATGTCATCTTCTCTCCAGGGTTTCGTGGTGAAAAGAATTTGAATTCACGGAGATCAGAAAGAAAATATGAAAGTTTGGGGAAGTCCTTTTATTCCCTCTCATTTAACTTTCAAAAAGTTTCAAATTCACTCACTTTCAGACAATCAATCAAATCTATCTATTTATTATAACATTCCAAAATTTAGAATTTTGGGATGTTACAAACCTACCACCCTTAAAATGAATCTCGTCCTCGAGATTCGGAGAGGCTAGCAAGAAATAGGTTGGGCTTGGGGTCTTCTCCGAATCCATCGATCATCACCGGGAGTCTGGGGTGCTACCACTCTTAGAAGCATCATTACAGTTCCATCAAAACTCATATACGCCATCCTTATTCTTGACAGTGCCGTCTTCTCAGATCTTCCGTATAATTCCTTCTCTGGCTCTTTCGATAGTGGCATAACCTTTTCCTCAATTCTTCTATCCTTTCCTCTTCGTAAGGTTATTCCGAGATTGGGTCTTCTTAGCTGATGGGTCTGGCACCAAAACTAAGCAACTATCGATATCTCATGGTGGTCAACCATTTATGGTTTCTCCTGCAGGAAATGGGGCTGGGTTGATCCTCACCGTATAACCTATGGTTGGCAAAGCTGCCTTGTACAAGGGAAAATTTCTTATACCATTCTAAGGTTTAAACAAGGTTTTGATCATCGTCTCTCTACTATAGGTAAGTCACTCAGATTTACCATCCCATATAGCAAGGCGAATAATAAGAGTAAGTCGGTATGGTGATCAATCCATCCCGCACCCAAATCATTACCTTGTATATGGTTTAGCGAATCTCACGTTCTAACACTCGGTCATCCTCACAAGCATTGCAGAATTTCTCTTGTCGATGAACCAAGGTTCGGATAAATCCATTGATTCTTCAAACCAAACAAACATCTATCGTTTCTTCACAACTCTCAGGTTTTGCGTAAACCCCTATAAAATCGTTTGCCGATAAACATCATATCTTCCTCTAGGGTTTTTCCTTCAGCAAGAATGTGCTTGCTTCTTGGCAGGTCCTGGGGCCTGTGGGTTATGGCCCATCTCATCACTTGTAGTCCTTTGAACTTATCATCGGGCAACTGATCATTATTCCAACTTCCAACTTCCTAGTATTCTTAAATCCATCCAATTGTACTGTCTTCCTTCCTTCTATTGGCACCAAACTAAGACGTGATTACTCAGACCCATCATGGAGTTTCCATTGATCCATATTTCCAACATCATACCTCCTTTATATCCAATAGTAATTTATCTCTTCATCCTCGTGGGATATCCCACATACCGAGATAAAAACTTATACTTATGGAGTCCATATTCCACTTCATGGAACATCATTACCCTTTCCGGGGTCAAGCGTCCTTACAGGGGAATATTGGCCATCTCTGCATGGCACTTCTTCAACTGGGAAACGTGAAACACATCTTGAACTCCTAACAGTCCTTCGGGTGACTCCAACTTGTTGGCCACTTCTCCCATACGCTCCAAAACTTGGTATGGTCCTACAAATCTTGGGGCTAACTGTCCCTTAACTCCAATCCGTTTAGCTCCTCGTAGAGGGGACACACGAAGACATGCTTGTCTCCAATTTCATATACTACCCCCTTGAGTTTTTGAGTCTGCAAAACTCTTCTGCCTGGACTGAGCTACCTTCAGTCTATCTCGAATAAACTTAACATTCTCTTCTGACTCCTTGATCACATTTGGTCAAAACAGCTGACGGTCTCCAACTTCATCCCACATACTCTTGGGGTTTCACACATATGGAGACAAAACTCGTATTCATTTTGTCCGAAATCCACTTAGTGGAGTATCCTTATCTTTTCCAGGGGTCAACGGTTCTTACAGGGTACTACCACCCTTAAAATGCACAAATCTTCCATAGACCATATTTCTCATATCCTCAGAATGGCCAAAATCCTTCTTCATAGAGTAACAACTCATAAAATCCATATCAGTACCAACGATGCTAACTTTATTCACTCTAAGTGATTACAATCTCTCGCTTTTCCATTACTTGTCTCAACTCAACACCTCGATAGAAAATAAAATGTTTTCACTTCTACTACTCCATTTCTTTTGTTGCAAACTCAACTATCTAGCACAAGTTTCCTTCTCCTTGGGGCATTCTCTGGCAAAGTGCCTTGCTCCATTACAACTAAAACTTATTACTTCTGACAAGTATCGAGGTATCCTTTTGGGGCAACTGTTGAGGTAGTGCCCTGACTCCTTGCACCTATAACATGTGATATGACTCAGATCCTTCCTGGAATCCAATCTGCTTCTCTTCCTGGACCTTTCCATGCCAATCATGGCGTCTATTTCTTGTGGGTCATACTCTACTTCCTCCGTCGGGAATTCTACTAGATCCCCATTTAAACAATTTTGGGAGATGTGTCCTTCTCCACATGAATAGCATGACTTGGTGCAGGGTTTAATTGGTTATTCTTTGGGCGTGTCCCCAACATCTTCCTTCATCACAACTTCTTCTAAAATTACCATGAGGGCTCCTTTCATTACTTCTTTCTTCTGTTGTACGGTTCGTTGTACCATGGGGTAAATGTGACACTGAGCAGGATAGTGGGTAGTCCCTTCACACAAGAAACAAGTAATCTGCCTAATTGGGCATTCTTCAACTGGGTGACTTCCTTCACAATTAGGGCATTCATCCTTGTGTTCTTTATGGGTGTGTCCCATTTCTCCACAAATCTTGCATGCACAAGGTTTCTTCATATCCTTTCCATAAGGCTTGAACTTCTGGGACACAAGCCGAGACTTTGGCTGAGTCAACTTAAATTCTTTCCAAGTGGTTACTCCTTGTCATCCATTGATGGTTTGGTACATCCTCCACCAAGTAGCAGCACCTCTTTCAAAGCACTGAAGAGCATGCTGGGTCATATCCTTTCCGACTATAGGGTTATTCTCCATGTGATCTTCCATGTTCTGAATCCATCGATCTGTCTCCAACTAACTCATCGGTCCAGAAAATACAAGCTCATATCCATTCATCCTCTATTGGGTCCATGTGGGTTTGGGGTAAGATAAGAGAGATAGAGAGGGATACACACAGTGTAAACAACGGTTTTTCAAAAGACAGATTTTATTGTGGCTGTCGAAAAAACATCAAACAAATGACAGCTCACAATTGTCGCATCTAACGTAGGTATAAAACAAGGGTTTGGTCTTCTAAGGGTCAATAAATCTTCAAAATCGCCAACTCTTCAAGTCTTGTTTATGTCTCCGATGGCTTCTTCCCATCATGCTTGTCCTTCTCAAGTTCTTTTGCCAGATCATCTCCGTTGACGTGAAATCTCTCGTGACATCCTTTAATATTCCGGAGTTGCATTTCAAACTTCTAGGTTTCAACATCCTTGGCATGAACCATGGTCTAGTTCTTGATCTCCGGTTTCACGAGGTTTTGTTCCTCCAATTTGGCTATTTCAGCTTCTGGGTCCTGAGTTCTTCATGAAATGCTTCTTTATCAAATACTGCTTCCTGCAGATCCATCTTAACTTCCTGATGTAACACTCCAGATCCTGGTGATACACCGGCTAAGGTTAAAACTTCATCTTACTAATAGGTGCTCCATCAGCCTTGTTCCATCAAATCCATTCTGAAGAAATGCATCCTTAACTCAGCATGGTGACAATAGCATCAGCGGGCGATGACATCACGGATAACCGTGTTTCTGCTCTTGTCATTCCCATGAGCTATCATTCCATAGTTGATATCTCCTGCCTTAGGGTCTTCTTTGATAAATCTTCGAGTTCTCATACTCCTTGTTTCAGTCTTTCTCTGATACACCTTGATCTCGGGTATTGACAACTTCCATAGTCTGCCAAGTTCCATAGGGGTAGCCTTCCTAGGTCATACAAATCTGGGAATTCTTCAGAGCATTCAAATTCTACTTGTCTTCGGTCTTCAAGCATTGTAGTTTCCATTATTCAGAGGCACGGAAAATACTCTTCATTCCGAAGTGGTCTTAGCTGTCCGATATCTTGTACTTCTTGGATTGGTCTCATCAGTCGAATCTTCGTGTGGTCAAAAGGGGAAACGGGTATGGTCTCACTAAAGGGAATTTTTGAATAAGCTCAGAAGAGAAGAGAGCTAAAAGATTTTTTTGAAAGGGAAAGTTGTAGAGAAAACTCTTTGCTATGGGCTTGCCAGTTTCTAGGGTCACGTCCTACAGTCAACATGTGCTCTGATACCATCTTGTAGCAACCTGACCCGAATGGATCAAGTCTCTGTGCTTAATTGTCATCCCTGGATCGGTATGCTGACACACACAGTACTCGAGGATTTATAACAGAGGTAAATCACATGTAAAAGTAACGTAAATACTATTACCTCAATCCAAATAGCGGAAGTAACAAGGTTGTGGATTCCCATCAACACCAACGGCACAGTTGAGTGTAGAAATCGTAACCCTAACGTATCACTTACTCGTCGTAAGATAATCCTGCAACATGAGACATTGCAGCCACAAAGGGTCAGTACATTGAATGTACTGGCAAATTCACACCATAGAGAATGATGAATAAAGGCTATCACTACATGCATATTTGGCTGGTGGGAAAGCTTTATGGTTATAGTTTTGCGTAAAGCCAATTTTTCCCTACTGCAAAGGAATATAATTTATTTAACTATCATGGTGGTTGTTGAGCATTGAGAATGGTTGACAGCATTCTCAATCCCAATTAAGTAACATCATTAAACTCAACAAAATTAATTTAAAGTAACATGATGAGATTCACATGATAATCCAAGTACTAGATACTCAAAACGTCCATAACCGGGGACACAGCTAATCATGATTAGTTTATACACTCTACAGAGGTTTGCACACTTTTCCCCACAAGACTCGATCGCCTCTGTTTGGTTTCTCGCACTACATGGTGTTTGAGAAGACAGATGATCGAGACATAGTCTTTCAGAAGCGCTAGCACCTTACGATCAGGTAGACTATACCACCTACATCCCCTACATCTGCTAGTCTACCACTGTAAGAGTTCGCACGACTTAGTCAACTATGCTAGAGCCCATAATAGCTTGTGGCTGCACATGGAAGTTTCTAGTATGAATAGTCTCATGATCCCTTTGAGCCTGGGTGGCGGTCCAAAAGAAAACAGGCAAGTCCTGGATTACCCAGGTGCCTAGACAGGCAATCCTAGAATAACCAGGTGCCTCAATCCACCCAGATGTGTGTTTAAGTTGCCACCTTAAGTAAACCATTAATTAACAATCTCACATTTGTCATGAATACTCTCAAAACCCAATCCATGTCTACGAGCATAGCATGGCACTATAAGCATAACGTAATAGTAACTCCCAAGGTTTGAATGTAGGGCAATAGGTTCCTACCTCATCAACTACTTCCCAATACCCACATGTTATCAATCCTACTCATGCAATGTTTGAGGGTGAAACTAATGCATAAAAACTGGGTATGAAAGGGATATGATAAAAGTGTGAACTTGCCTGCAATGTTGATGAAGATGATTCGCACTCAAAAATCTTGACAGTTCTACTCGTCACACTCCGGTCAATCTATCATAAGAAAGCAATAGTAACCACACATAAGAAATCACTCAAAAGATCAGAAAGATCGAAGAAAACGATTCAGAAAACATCAAAACCAAGCAAATAGCTCTTGCAACATAAATAATTTCTAACAATACGAAAATTATGTGAATTTGGCCTTTTTAGAATGTTTAGGTCAAGAGCTTCGTTTTGCAAAAAGAATCAACTCAAACGGAGCTACAAAACTCAAGTTATGATCAAACAAAGTTTGAATTCAAATCTGATCTAATTCAAATTTTAAACTTTTCAAAAACATGTTTAAGTTGTTTTACTAGATAGAGGAGATCGTAACGAAGACGTGGGCGTTGGTTTCGTTGAATTTGGACAGACGAGCGAAAAGTAATGATTGTTTGAAGTTCAGGGACTAAACTGTAGAGAAAATCCACACATATAGGTTCCTGGCTGGAATTAAAACAGAAAAAGAAAAATACTAAATTACGAACGTTCGTTACCGAACGCTAACGAACTAAAATCATTCGTTACCAGACCCTAACTAACGAATGACCACTAAATAAATCTAAAAAAAAGAAAAACCGGCGAAATGAAAAAAACCAAAGAAACCAAATAAAATAAACCGGACCCGGCGGTTTATTACCGGTTCGGTGGTTTTGTTTTGAAAACCGGCGACGACATTTTCCGGCGGCAGCGGCGGTTACCACGGCGATCGCCAGAGTCGGGAGGACGGCGGCGGCGGCTCCGGTGGTCAGGGAGGGCAACGGGGAGGTCGGGGAGGGGCGGCGCGTCGCGGCGAGGAGGATGGCGGCGTCGGCGGCGGTCCACGGCGACGGAACGGAGCGGCAGCGGCGAGCGGATCTCGCCGGCGGCGGCGGATCCCGGCGAGTGCGGCGGCGGCGGCGCTGGATCCGCGAGGGCGGCACAAGCGGCGAGGAGGAGAGAGAGGCGGTGGGGGCGGCGCTTATATGGGGGCGGGGCGGCTCCGTGGCGTGGGCGAGGGGCCGGCCGGAGCCGTGTCGGCGCCGGACTCCGATGGAGTCCCGGTCGGCCACGACGGGGAAGGCGGCGCGGAGCTGGGCCTTGGCCTGGCCGGTTGGCTGGGCCGGCCCAGTCGGGGATTTAAAAAAACATTTTTCAGACAAATAAAATAATAAATGCAAAATAAATAAAATATTCTATAGGCATATAATATATCAAAATTTTCAGAAAAAGATTCTCTACGACATGAACATTTTTATAACTTCAAATAAAATCCATGCAAATTCAGATAAATCAAAGAGTGCTACTGGTCTATTAAAATCCAACAAAAATCATTTTTAAAATACCAAAATGATTTCAAATTAATTTTTCTCCAATTTTCTATTATAGGGAATCATGTTACCCTAATTTCCATATATTTTATTTTTGGAGAAAAATAATTTGAATAAAACTCAAATAACTCTAAACAGAAAATAAATTCAACAGAACTTTGAATTTTAAATCTTTGAAACTCCCAACTCATATTTCATATAATTTGAAGAAGTCATTTTATCTTCGCTCGTGAAAATCATTGAGTTGCATAAAGTTTCAGAATCGAAAATATTTTCAAATGAAATTCAAATATTTTCAACACCCCTTGTCATTTGAATAAATGGAAGAAGTCATGTCATCTTCTCTCCAGGGTTTCGTGGGGAAAAGAATTTGAATTCACGGAGATCAGAAAGCAAATATGAAAGTTTGGGAAAGTCCTTTTATTCCCTCTCATTTAACTTTCAAAAAGTTTCAAATTCACTCACTTTCAGACAATCAATCAAATCTATCTATTTATTATAACATTCCAAAATTTAGGATTTTGGGATGTTACAGAATTCCAGCTGCCGGCATTCTCCCTCCTTATGTAAACCTTGTAAAATAAGAGAGAATAGCCATAAGTATTGTGACATAATGTGAAATAACAACCCATAATGCAATAAATATTGATATAAAAGCATGATGCAAAATGGACGTATCATCCTCTGACGGCTTCCACTCCTCGCCCTACGGACAACGCTGAGGCGGTGTCTCAAGAGGCACCCTCCCAAGGGGAGGCGGTCCTGGGGGCACCTCACGGTGACCTCCCGGACCCTGGGTACCAAGGGAGCGAGGCTCCTCCGGGCTTCGAGTTCGGGCCCCAGCCGTACATTGCACCGGAACCTTCAATGGTTCTGGACTCCGGCAGGCGGCCCCCCATTAAGGGGGCCCAACCATCCGTGCCGGTGTCCTCTGTCCAACCAGAGGCACCGGGTAACTTGCTGGAAGCGCTTCACAGCGCTTCCATCGATGAAGAACACCGCACTATCATGAGTGCGGTGGTTAAGAAGGTTCAGTCCGCCAAGAACAAACTGACCGAAGCTTGCGCCAGCCTCCTAACAGGCTTTGAGGTAAGCAATCAAAATATTACCGCATAGATAGTAGCCCCTAATGCTCTGTTCGGCGTTCGGGAAGAAAAGTCGAATAGAGGATCAAATGATAACCCATGAGTCTAATTAGAGTATGTCTATGTTTATGTGCAGGCTTCCCTACTGGCCGCTGCCGCACGTAATGCGGAGGTCTCTGCATTGAAGCAGGCCCTGAAGCAGTCCGAGGACAAGCTTGGACTTACCAAGGGGCAACTCGAAGAGAGCAAAGGTAAGATATATGCCAGTTTATATAGTTAAAAAACAAGTCTTGTGTAAAGTAATAGGATCATCATGAATTTGTCAGGGGCCATGACCGAGGTGGAGACCCTGAGGAAGGCGTTGTCCGCGGCCGAAGACAAAGCGACCAAAGAACGTATTGAACGGGAGAAACAAGAAGCCCGAGTGGGCGAGTTGCAGCAAGAGCTCGAGGCTCTTGCCAAGAAGCACGAGTCCTTGGAGCTTGACTCCAAGACGCGGGAGTCCGAGCTCGCGCAGGTGCTTGAAAGCGTCCGGTGCACCAAGGCCGAAGCCCACAAGGCCCTCCAGGAGATTGATGCGGCAAAGAAGATAGCAGCGGGTAAGGCATTCAATATGCAAAGCAAGCATGTGAAGGAGAGTTTCCTTTTTCTTACCCGAGTTCGGAGCTCTCCAGGAGCGTTTGCAGATCTTCCCCGCAGCGTGCTGGATGCCGTAGAGTTTTACCGGGCTGAGGAGGGGAGCTCAGCGGAGAAGTTGTTCTGGTCTCTGTATATTGGGACCGAACACCCCGTGTCCTTGAGCGACCAGCTGAAGCAGTTGGTCGAACTCCACAAGGCGGCCGAATAGGCCATGAAGGGCCTTATAGTCCGGATGTGGCTTAGCGAGCCCCTGTCCGGCAGCTACTTTGGTCTGGTGAGACGACTAGTGGAAGCCTGCCCACGGCTTGAGGTCATCAAGCGGTCCGTCTACATTGAAGGTGCACGCATGGCTTTTGCCCGGGCGAAGGTGCACTGGGCGAAGCTGGACACCCTGAAGCTTGTGAAGGAGGGGCCGCCGGAGGGCAAGGAGCATCGCTGCCTCGAGAATTATTATGAGGGTCTCCTGGAGGGATCCCGCCTAGTCGCAGATGAGTGTGGCAAGGATGTAATCTTTGAATGAACATGCTCATGTGATCCTGTAATATGAAACGAGTTCATTTGCGCCATGCGACGCTTTCTTAATTTAAAATATTACCTTCTTTGTGGCTGTTTATAAAATCTGAGAGTTGGCCAGTCGTCGGCTTCTACCCCATGTAACTAGTACTGGGGTCTTCGGGATAAATCTGAACACTCTTTACCCCAATTTTGGGTCCTTCAAGGGAGGTGTTCAGCGCAACGAACCAGGCAATCGGACTATAATGCTTTATCACTCTCACTTAGCCATAGAACTCTATGATTTTAAATTTTTGGCGAAGCCCCTGGTATTCGGAGGGCGAATTTGGGGCGCTATACACGCCTAAGCCGAACAAGACCGACTCCTCACCGGAAGCGGAAAAAGTCTTTAAGGACTTGAAACCTCTCGAATAGCGACCAGTCTCTTGCCTTATCATGACAGTCAGTTTTTGGCTTTCTCTACTGAGGTGCTTGTCCGGAAGAACCGGGACACAATCGCAGTAGTTCTCCCACCGCTAACTTAGCCGATATAGCGGAACATAAGGTACCAAAGCGTGGGAGCCGGGCATCCCAACATTTGACCCAAGACATGATTCAGAGCTGATGCATATAATGCTATAAGTTCGGGGTGCCGCACTGTCGAAAGTGTTCAGACTTCTTGCGCCGTATTATGGGGTAAACCAGAGCCCCTGGCGTACTGACGGCACCCGAGCGCGCAGGTGCGGAATGTCGTAAATGGACATATAACAGAATGAGAAAAACTTAAATAATGCAATGACAGATTAATAATATGCATTGTTATTTGAGTAATACGTCGAGACGTACTGGTAAAAGTAGTGCAATAAGCATAAAGTGGGACAATTCGAAATGCCCTATCCCGAGGCAAGCTACGCATAAATAGTGAAAAGCGGGTATAAGTATTACTAGAGGCCACCTGGCGGTTAACGTGTTCATCTTAGCTTCTCGCCACCTTTGTTGTTGCTTCCGGAGTGTGTCCGGAAGTCGGACTGCCGGAAAGGGCTTCCGAAGAGTTAGGCCCTGAAAGAGAAAAGGAATGTGAAAGGTGTACAGCCCCTGGCGTGGTTTAAGCCACAATGCGGGGCGTGTCCTAATTGTGCCCCCTCTTATGGCCATGGTATTTTCAATGCGTAGTTATGTACGCACAACATGAATTTCGTTGCTGCACTGGGACTGGGACGGGGGCCGAATTGCTAGACGAGCGTAGATCACGCCAGGCGATCCTGTTGCAGATTATTCCGGACTCGCTTGAAGGTGTCCGGGGGCTGCAATGCCGAATGAGTGGTCTGTCTCAACAGGATGCTTTGTGCCTCTGCTGCAAGGGCCGCAGTGTGCTCTTCCATACGGAGCGAGCGTTCTGTGTTTCCATTTACTGTTATGACCCCGCGAGGACCTGGCATCTTGAGCTTGAGGTATGCATAATGCGGCACTGCATTGAATTTTGCAAATGTTGTCCGTCCGAGCAGTGCATGATAGCCACTGCGAAACGCGACGATGTCGAAGATTAACTCTTCGCTTCGGAAGTTATCCGGTGATCCGAAGACCACTTCCAGTGTGATTGAGCCTGTGCAATGGGCCTCTACACCTGGGATGACACCTTTGAAGGTGGTTTTGCTGGGTTTGATCCTTGAGGGATCGATACCCATTTTTCACACTGTAAGCAGGTTCAGGCTGCTGCCTCCGTCCATTAGGACTCGAGTGAGATGAAATCCGTCAATGATGGGTTCTAGGACCAGTGCGGCAGATCCGCCATGACGGATGCTAGTGGGGTGGTCCTGCGATCGAAGGTGATCGGACAAGCAGACCATGGGTTGAACTTCGGGGGGACGGGCTCCATCGCGTAGACGTCCCTTAGTGCACGCTTTTGCTCCCTCTTGGGAATGTGGGTTGCTTATCATGTTTACTATCTTTACTTGTGGGGGAAACCCCTTCTGTCCCCCTGGGTTCGGCGGCCGGGGCTCCTCCTCATCATCGCTATGCAGCCCCTTGTCCTTGTTTTCGGCATTTAACTTGCCGGCCTGCTTGAACACCCAGCATTCTCTGTTGGTGTGATTGGCTGGCTTTTCAGGGGTGCAATGGATTTGACACGAGCGATCCAGTATGCGCTCCAGACTGGACGGAGGCGGAGTATTTCTTTTGAATGGCCTTTTCCGCTGACCGGATCTAGAGCCTTTGAATCCGGCGTTGGCTGCCGTATCTTCGGTGTTATCACCAGTCAGATTTCGGGTTCCGGCAGACCCTTAAGGTTCAAACACTAGGGTGCGCGCGGAAATCACGTCCTCAGCCTCCCCGTCTCACAAGGATCTAAACTACTAAAAGAATCACACAAGAGACACAAGATTTATACCTCCAGTGTGTGGTGGATGGATTGCCTCCTGGGGCTGGTGATGAAGAATAATACAAGGAAGAACAGCCTCACGAGGGTCTGTTCTTGGCTGGGGCGATGAACTGCTAGGAGGAGTTCAGCCGCCCTTCTCTCTTTCTCTCTCTCTCTGATTTCCGATCTTCGATCTACCAACTGCTCGAACTGAACCCTTTGCTATGTGGGCGGCCGGTCCCTATTTATAGGGGCCCTGGTCCTCTTCCCAAATATTGAGCGGGAAGGGAGCCAACAATGGCGGGCTAATTTGAAGGGGGACAGCAAGTACATCTATCCTGACTAAAGGTGGTCTTCGCCTGCGAAAGACTCTGCGGTGACGCCGTGCTGGGCTCCATGGTGACCTGCGTCTTGTAGTCCGCTTGGTCCTGGTCTTGTTGCACCGAAATGGCAACATTTGCCTGATGCCTCGGTACTCTGCGGCTGCGCTTGCCCCCTTTGCACCAAAGAGGAAAGAAGGACGCTGCACGCGCTGGCGCCCGCCTGGTGCCCTCGATCGTCATGGCTTGCGTCACGGGCACCTCGCGAGGCACCCCGCCTTGATATCTCCGTCTCCTCGTGAGCCAGCCTGAGGAGGCTGCCTGAGGATGCTCCGCGTCGTCCGCCTCGCGAGGCTTGGCCCCTCGCGAGGGTCTTGAGTCTCGTGCTTGATGAAGATGGGCCATGTTGGGCCCCCATTCTAGCCACGTCGCAGGCCGCAGGCAGGCAAGTCTGGGGACCCCCGTTCCCAGAACGCTGACAGTAGCCCCCGGGCCCATGGCGCGCATGGGCTTGGCCGTGCCGAGAGGCGAAAGGGCAAGGGCGAAGTGCCGCGGGCCCTAACAGCCTGCGGCCTTGGGCGCCGCGTGGCGGTTGACGGGACGTGGGTGCTTCAGCAACCATGCGGGTTGGTAAAGGAGCGGCATCTGCCCAGACTTCGCCTTTTGCTCTCTCTGGTCGCCGTTCAGATTCCCTTTCTTGCGCCTTCCCTTTCTTCCTCCAAACTTCCAGATCTGCTCCGGTTGTGCGACCTAGGAAGCCATGGCGCCTCGCCAGCCTCCGGACAAAGCTTGGTACTCCCCTGCTCTGGATCCGCCAAATGTGTCCAAGGCGAGCTTCGCCCCGCTGTGTCGGATGGCGACGCCGCAGGGCATCAACGGGGTGGAGGTGTTCAAGGCCGGCTCTGCCACCCCCGAGGACCGAGGGAGCACCTTTTATCCTCTCTTTGTGAGCCCCATTGCTGCGGGCTTGGTGCCTCCCTTCTCCGAGTTCTTCTTCTCTGTCCTCCGCCACTACAACTTGCAGGCTCTGCATCTCCATCCCAACTCTGTCCTTCTCCTGGCGATCTTCGCTTACTACTTCGAGGCCCATGTGGGGGTGCAGCCTTCGGTGGCCCTGCTGTGCCACTACTTCTCCCTCCGGGTCTCCGGCAGCTCTCCTTCTGCGTGTGCGGGCTTCGTCGTGTACAGCGGCACCATTACCATCTCGAACCCCGGGAAGAGGATCGAGGGCTTCGGGAGCAAGTGGATCTTGGCAGATGTCGGGCGCATCCACCCTCGGCTGATCTTGCCTATGGAGCAACCCGTGAGCACCAGCGACTGGTGCCGAGCGGAGCTCACGGACCCCCGCGCGAAGCCGGTGTTGGAGAAGATGGTCGCGGACCTGAGGCCGGCCAACATGGCGACGGCGAAGTTGACCGGTGCATCGCTGCTGAAGGAGTTCCTGGAGCACCAGCTGGCCCCGCTCCGGGAGTACTCTCCTCCAATGTGGAGGCCTCATCCGTGCCCCGAGGCTGTGGACGAAGAGGATGTGACCGCGGTTCTCCAATCTCTGGTCGGGGGCGAGGTGGCGAGGGCGAAGGGCGCTCCCAAGACCTTGTTCCTTCACGACGATTGGAAGCGGGTGGTGAAGTCCATGCCCGTTTTTAACGGGGACGGGCTCGTGCCCGCGCTGGCTTCTGAAGGGCCGGTGGATGTGCCCTCCGGCGACTCCAGTGATGAGGAGGAGGAAGAGGAGCAGCGAGAGGGGCCCGACTCTGGGGCGTCTAATGGAGAGTCGAGGGCTCCCCTCTCCCGGCGCGTGTCCCGCACTCTCTGCCTTTCGCCGAGCGACGACGATGATGATGATGATGACAATGATGATGATGTGCTGGGCAACGGGAGCTCGCCCCCGATTTCGAAGAAGGACAGGACCGCGCTGATCTCCCGCGGGTCCGTCCTGACTTCAGGGCGAACCATGGACGCGCCTTCTGCTTCTGAGGTCGACCCTTCCAGCCGGCTGTCAGGCTTCAAGTTAGGCCGGAGGCTGCCCGAGCTCACCGGCGAAGACCCGTAAGTGGTGGATCCTTGCTCTTTTGTTTCTCGTTCCGCCGACGAGGCTTGATGATTGCTTCTCTTGAACAGGCTAGCGCCCGCGGCGAAGAAGCCGAAGGGAGCTCCTAAGGTCTTACCTGCGGCGACGCCTTTGCTTGCAGGGGAGGGAGATCATGACACGCGGGCCTCTCCTGCCCGCGCATCCTTGCGAGGTTTGGCCAAGCTGGCTGGGGCGAGCTCAGCCCCCATGGCCCAAGTGACTCCAGAGGTGCCCTTGTCTGGCGCCGCTGCTACGGCTGCGGAGGCGCAACGGACTCTGCTTCGGGACACTACGGCCTCGCCGCCGTTACCTTCTCCTCCCGTTCTACTGGCCGTTGCTTCCTCAGCTCCTCCTATTGTCCTGGAGTGTGCCGATGCTACTCCGTCTTCTTCTTCCATCTTGGAGCGTGCCGTCGCTGAACTGGACCGGCTGTGGCAGGATCTTCTCGGCGCCGAACCTCGCCTGGTGGCCGGGTGCCTGGAACTGGCTTCGAGGTGGATTTGCTCTGATGCTTCGATTCGGGCAGCGTTGGTTTAGGCCTCAACGGCCTATGACGGAGAGAGGGAAGTCACCCTCGAAGCGAAGGCTGCTCGTGACGTAGCCCTGGGGGAAGTGGTCGAAGTACGCGGCCGTTGCAAGGCGCTGGAGGACGAGCTGCAAGGCCTGCGGGGCCAGCTTGCGGAGGAGGTCCGCCTATGCCAAGAGCAGGAGAAGGGGGCGAAGGCGCGCGAGGCGGCGCTTGAGGACCAGGAGGCCAAGCTCAAGAAGCGCCGCGACCACTTAGGCGCGATGAAGAAGGAGCTGGAGGAGACGAAGGCCAAGCTGGACGCCAAGGCCCGGGTTCTTGCCGAGGATCGTGTGGCCTTCGCGGACATGGAGAAAGATGCCTGTGCTTCACTGAAGATGCTTTATGAGAGCGGCCTGGACAGCCCACTAGCTGGTGACGAGGACGGCCCCGCCAAGCTGCTTCCCTTCCTGGTCAAGGCCCTTGGGGATGTCGCCCTTGGCATCGGCCCCGTGGCCGAGGCCGAGGCGCACGTCTTGTCTTCTGCTGCGCTGACGCGGGTCTTCGCCCACGTCTACCTTCGTGATCCCGACGCCGACCTTGATGGCCTGCTGGAACCGGTGAGCGGCGAGGGTACTCCGCTGCTGTCGAAGCCGTGAAGGGGCACGCGAAGGCGCTGATGAGGAAGTTCCGGGCCTTCAGCACCAAGCCAAGGCAAGGCGATGCCGGCCCCGCTGCTCCATGAGGCGAAGCCGCTCCGCACAGCTTCACCACCGACAAGTGACTCCGTTCCATCCCTGTTCTTCTTTCAATTCCTGCACATGTACCACGCCTCGGGGAGGCATTTAAACTTGCGTTTGGTATTGAGACGACAGTATGGACTGTAATATTTGCTTTTAAGTTCCTTGGATTTTATGCTTTTCTTCCCTACTTGCTTGTGTTCTACGCCGGCAGAGCCCAGCCCTGCGCATGCCTCACCCAGCATTAGCCCCGACCGGAAACCAGGACGGGACCAAAGGTGTGAGGGGCCACGTGACAAGTTAGGCTCCTGAGTCGCGATGCTCAGGAGTCCCCCTTGGCGTGCGAACAACAAGTAGGGAAGCGTGATGTAGGCGTGTCTTCCGTTCTACGTCTGCAGAGCCCGACTCCACGCGTACCTCTCCCAGCATAGCCTTTTGGAACTAAGGAGTGAGGGGCTACGGAGCCAGTTAGGCCCCTGAGTCGCGATGCTCAGGAGTCCCCCTTGACGCGCGAACATCGGGTGACGAGGCAAGATGTAAGCGTGGCTACCGTTCTACGTCTGCAGAGCCCGACTCCGCGCGTACCTCACCCAGCATAACCTTTCGGAACTAAGGAGTGAGGGGCTATGGAGCCAGTTAGGCCCCTGAGTCGCGATGCTCAGGAGTCCCCCTTGACGCACGAACAGCGGGTGACGAGGCGAGATGTAAGCGTGGCTACCATTCTACGTCTGCAGAGCCCGACTCCGCGCGTACCTCACCCAGCATAGCCTTTCAGAACTAAGAAGTGAGGGGCTATGGAGCCAGTTAGGCTCCTGAGTCGCGATGCTCAGGAGTCCCCCTTGACGCGCAAACGGCCTTCATACCTTGGCTCCGCTCGGGGAGAGACGCACGGCAAACCAGGCCTGAGGGGCCTGGCTGGGCGGCGTACGCCTGGGCGTGACCCAGTCGTAGCCCCCGTGCCTAGCTCCCTCGCGCGGCACTCCCGAGGGGAGGCGTTGCGACGAGGCCAACCACTGAGCTCTGGGCTCCCTGAGGTTAATGCGGCCCGGAGGCCACCCCCAATTGTTTATCACTAGTGCGGAGCATAGCGCTTTCGTATGTGTATGGGCATAGCCACGCCTCGGCAGTGTCGTCAGCCAGCGCGGAGCATGGTGCTTCCACTGGTACGTGGGAGGGGGCTCCCCTCCGGGAGGAGCCCCCGGGGCGTATGCAGCCCCGCCCTGACACGTGACCGGCATGGTAGAGCTAGGTGAGGTGTATCTGGGCACCCATGAGCCAGCGCGGGACTCACGAGGCCCTACCTCTGGGCGGGTTGCGCCCGGCACTGGGCCGTATCTTGAGATGTGTCCCTGCAAAATTTGGTTAGATGCCGGTACTCTACGTCCTCGGGTCCCGGCCCTCGAGCTTGTCTCAGCCGTCGCTAGTATGCCAGGTCGCGATGCCATGGACAAGGCCAGAGGGTGAGGGCTGGAGAGCCAGTAAGAGCCCTGAGTCACGATGCTCAGGCACCCCCCCTTTAACGTGCAAGTAGTCGACATGGAGAAGAAGGGATGCCGCGGACGGGCGTCATGCAATCAAGCGTGATAGGCAAATGCATAGTTGGAAATAAACGCTAGGGAGATACATGCCGCTGGGTCTGGCCCGAGCGGCTTGGGGATGATGCAGCTCGAGGGGCGCCCCCAACAAGGCAAACTAACGATGGAAAGGTAAATGCAGATACATGCCGCGAGGGCGGACCCACGCGACCTGGGAGTGATGCAACCCTGGGAGGGCGCTCCCAGCTGGGAATGGAACTTGGAAGATGTCACCTGAGAATGTCGTCGGCGTAGTGGCATTAGTGCAGCAGACTTGACGGGCTGCAGAAGCCTATCCTCACGAGCCCCCAAGCCCCGGGGCCTCGGGAGGCTCCGGAGGCGCTGGTGACTCCTCGCGAGCTGCCTCCATCTCCTCCAAGGCCGCGGAACGTCTGTCTTCCCGAGCCTCCACGATACCCCTCATGAGGCGCTAGTACGCCGCAGCCATGCTCGGCAGGCCGTGAGGCATGCGAACATAGCTGTGGGGTGGACCTCCGCAGCGCCCCACTTGCGAGGGCCAGAGGCATTCCGTCGTGGCGATCTGATTGAGCCCTGGTACGTCGACTTAGACGCGCAGCCCACCATCCTCGCCTGGATGCGGGGCCACGGCTGGCAGGCGGCGGCAACCTCTCATGATCCTTGTCTCCTGTAGTTCTTGAATGGCCTTGTCAACGAACTCTTGCTGGTCTGACTCTCCTCGCCTGGCTCCTCCCCGGGGGAAACGTGCTGCGAAGCATGCTTCCACATGGTGCCCAAGCGCCTCCCTCGTGACCCTGGCTAGGTCGGTGGCCCTCCAGGTGAGAGCCCCCGAGCCCTGCCTGAGGAGGGCGCCGGGCACACTTTCCTATGCGATGGAAGGAGGGTCCCCTTGGGCAGACGCGGGCCCTGAGGGGCCTGCCTCCTGAGGGGCCGAGCCTGACGATGTCTTCTTCTTCTTGGGGGTGGTCTCAGGAAGCCTCCTGCTTCCGCAATCTGGGTCTTCTAGCGATGCGGCCTGATAGGCCCGCTCCAGGGAACACACTGCATCCTTCTCTTCACAGGGCACCGTGATGACGCCGCCACTTCCTGGCATCTTGAGGACGTTGTAGCCGTGGTGGGTCGCAGCCATGAACTTGGCCAGCGCTGGGTACCCGAGGATGGCGTTGTACGGCAGGCAGATGTGGGCGACGTCGAAGTCGATGAGCTCGGTGCGGTAGTTGCTGCAAGCCCTGAAGGTGACAGGGAGGCGGACCTGCCCGATCGGGACTTTGGAACCGTCGGTGATCCCGGAGAAAGGCTTGGTTGGCTGAAGCTGGTCATAGGGCACTTGGAGGTTGTTGAATGTTTCCACAGACAGGACGTTGAGCCCTGCCCCACCATCGATGAGGGTCTTGGTGACCAGCACGTTGCTGATGACTGGGGAGCAGAGCATCGGGAGGACTCCTGCCGTGGCCGCGCACTTGAGCTGGTCCGCCGAGCTGAACGTGATGGGGCACGCCGACCACCTGAGGGGGCGCGTTGCTTCGAGCTTGGGGAGAACTGCATTCACCTCGCGGGCAAACTGCTTGAAGATACGTTGAGAGGCTGGGGCTTGAGCTCCGCCCAGGATGCAGGCGATTGCGCGCGGCTCCTGGAAGCCCCCAGCCCCCTCGTCTTGATGGCGATCTTCGTTCCTTCTTGGTGGAGGCAGCAGAGGAGGTAGGCCTGCATTGCCATGAGGGCGGTCCTCACGAGGCTGATCCCTCCAGTCTCCCTCGCGAGGCAGGTCCCGCCAGCGGTCCTTGCGAGGTTGGTCGCGCCACCCCTGGCGCGGGCCGCGATCTTCCCAGCGTCCTAGGTTTCTTCCTCCTCCTCGGCCGTAGCCCGGTCAGCACGGTCAGGGTGACGACCGATCCTTCCTTCTCGCACGGCGCGGAGTTCTTGACATTCGTTGGTGTTGTGGGTGTGGAGGTCATGGTACACACAGTACCGGCCGCCTCTGGAGGGTTTGGGCAGATCCTTGCCTCGCTTTGTGTCTGGTTCTGCCGCGAGTACGGCAGCCCCCTTGCGCTTAGCGTCCTTGGCTTTGGGCTTCTTCTCTTCTGGGTCCGCGGCAGGCATCTCGAGGAGGGAGAGACGTCCCTCCTCAGCCCTGGCGCACTTGTTCGCCAAGTTGAACAGCTCCAGGGAGGTGCAGAGGTCTTCATGCATCGCCAGCTCCTCCTTCATGTTGACGTCGCGCACGCCGTCGGAGAAGGCCGAGATGATGGCCTCCTCGGACACCTTGGGGATCGTTAGGCACGCGCTGTTGAAGCGCTGAATGTACTTTTGCAGGGTCTCTCCGGGTTGTTGCTTGATGCGGCGCATGTCGCTCACGGCGGGCGGCCGATCGCGAGTACCTTGGAAGTTGGCGATGAAGCGGGCACGCATCTGGTCCCAGGAGGAGATCGTGCCTGGAGCCAGATTCAGGAGCCAGGTTCGAGCTCCTTCCTTGAGCGCCATGGGGAACCAGTTCGCCATGACCTTTTCATCCCCACCGGCAGCCTCGATGCCCAGCTCATAGAGCTGGAGGAACTCTGCGGGATCGGTTGTGCCGTCGTAGCGAGGAGGCAGGTCGGGCTTGAACTTGCCGGGCCACGCGACGCTGCGCAGCTCAGTGGTGTAGGCGTGGCAGCCCGCGGTGGCCACAAAAGGCCTTGGTTGGTGGAGAGCTTAGTCTTGAGGGTCCCCACGCACTGCAGCTAGGAGCAGGGCGGGGTCTTGGCGCGCCGGAGCTGGAGCAGGGTCGCGGCGCGCCGGAGCAGGGAGCGCCCTGGCAGCCCCTTGCGAGCGAGGAACTTCTTGGCAGCTCCGCTCTTGCTGCGCTGGCGCCTGACGGAGCGGGTTCCGCCCAGGGGCCAAGCGCCTTGGAGCCATGGCATCTTCTTGGAGGGGAGGCGGCTGGTGCGCCTCTGGAGCTTCATTGCCTGTGCGGGGCGGAGTGTGGCGCAGAGGGACGGACGGCGCGGAAGAGCCCCCAGCGGCGCGGACAAGCTCGGGGACGCAGTCGAGCCACTCTTCGTAGACGTCGTCCACGGGGCGGTAGCGCAGGAGCTCGTTTGCCGCGAGGAGCGCAGCTCGAGCCTCCAAGGGTGCGCGGAGCGCGCGGGACGAAGAACCGGCCGGAGCGAGTGATGGAGTAGCGGTGCGAGCGTCTTGCCGCACGGACGGGTGCTGAGATGATGCCTGCTGCTCGCTCCCCGCCGGGCCGGTGGCTGCATTGACGGCGGGCGACGAGGAACGACGAGGACGCCCACCGACGGGGGCCGTCTGGGCGACACGAGAAGCGATGGAGGCCCGGCGCTCGGCGCGGGCCCGACGAGCGTCGGACATGGATGTGACGGTCGGAGGAGAACGGAGTGGTGGAAGAAAGATTCCGGCGCACCCCTACCTGGCGCGCCAAATGACGGATTTCGGGTTCCAGCAGACCCTTAAGGTTCGAACACTGGGGTGCGCGTGGAAATCACGTCCTCAACCTCCCCGTCTCACAAGGATCTAAACTACTAAAAGAATCACACAAGAGACACAAGATTTATACTGGTTCGGGCCACCATTGTGGTGTAATACCCTACTCCAGTGTGTGGTGGATGGATTGCCTCCTGGGGCTGGTGATGAAGAACAATACAAGGAAGAACAGCCTCGCGAGGGTCTGTTCTTGGCTGGGGCGATGAACTGCTAGGAGGAGTTCAGCCGCCCTTCTCTCTTTCTCTCTCTCTCTGATTTCCGATCTTCGATCTACCAACTGCTCGAACCGAACCCTTTGCTATGTGGGCGGCCGGTCCCTATTTATAGGGGCCCTGGTCCTCGTCCCAAATATTGAGCGGGAAGGGAGCCAACAATGGCGAGCTAATTTGAAGGGGGACATCAAGTACATCTATCCTGACTAAAGGTGGTCTTCGCCTGCGAAAGACTCTGCGGTGACGCCATGCTGGGCTCCATGGTGACCTCCATCTCATAGTCCGCTTGGTCCTGGTCTTGTTGCACCGAAATGGCAACCTTTGCCTGACGCCTCGGTACTCCGCGGCTGCGCTTGCCCCCTTTGCACCAAAGAGGAAAGAAGGACGCTGCGCGTGCTGGCGCCCGCCTGGTGCCCTCGATCGTCATGGCTTGCGTCACGGGCACCTCGCGAGGCACCCCGCCTTGATATCTCCGTCTCCTCACGAGCCAGCCTGAGGAGGCTACCTGAGGATGCGCCGCGTCGTCCGCCTCGCGAGGCTTGGCCCCTCGTGAGGGTCTTGAGTCTCGTGCCTGATGAAGATGGGCCATGTTGGGCCCCCATTCTGGCCACGCCGCAGGCCGCAGGCAGGCAAGTCTGGGGACCCCCGTTCCCAGAACACCGACATCACCATTATTGCGGCGCTTTGGTTTATTACAATGCTGCCTACCATCAACGTCTTTGGTATCTGAGGTATCCGGATTCCTTGATGTGTTGTTGCTGCGAGCCAGCCAGCTGTCCTCGCCCGTGCAAAAGCGGGTCATGAGCATTGTGAGGGCTGCCATAGATTTCGGCTTCTCCTGGCCGAGGTGGCGGGCGAGCCACTCGTCGTGGATGTTATGTTTGAATGCCGCTAGGGCTTCTGCATTCGGACAATCTATGATTTGATTTTTCTTGGTCAGGAACCGTGTCCAGAATTGTCTGGCCGATTCCCCTGGCTGCTGGGTTATGTGGCTCAAGTCATCAGCATCCGGTGGCCGCACATAAGTGCCCTGGTAGTTGTCAATAAATGCATCTTCCAAATCCTCCCAACTAACGACGGAATCTGCTGGCAAGCTATTCAGCCAATGCCGAGCTGGTCCTTTGAGTTTTAGTAGAAGGTACATGATGGCATGTAGATTGTCACCGCGAGCCATGTGGATGTGAAGGAGGAAGTCCTCAATCCATACAGCGGGATCTGTTGTGCCGTCATATGATTCGATGTTTACGGGTTTGAAACCCACCGGGAATTCATGATTCATAACTTCATCAGTGAAGCATAGGGGGTGTGTGGCGCCTCTGTGCCGGGCTATATCCCGACGTAGTTCGTATGAGTCTGGTCTGCTGTATTCGGCCTGGCCGGATTTACTCTTGGTGTATCCGACGTGACGATCATCGTCCCGTGTGGGTGCACATGTTCGTGTCCTGTATATTGACCTTGCGATTTTTGCCTTGCTGCCCAAGATGTCTCGCAGGTCCTCTGTGTTGCCCCAGGCCTTAGTATCTTTGACTGAGTGGCGACGGGGTGCGGGCTGAACTTTGGGCTGAAACGCCTCTCTGGCTCGGCCGCTTAGTGGCCGGTCAGCCGCATTGTACACTGGTGAATGAGGTTTGAATGCTTCTACTCATGGTGAGGTAGCGACCTGTGTTTTGGGTAACTCTTGGATGGGCGCTCGAGTTCATGCTCGTTGGCCGCAAGGACTTCGGTCCACCTGTCTGCTAGCTATTCTTGATCAGCTTGAAGCTGTTGCTATTTCTTCTTTAGGCTATTTGCCGCGGCCATAAGCCGGCGCTTGAAGCGCTCTTGCTCGACGGGGTCCTCAGGCACGATAAATTCGTCGTCGCCGAGGCTCGCCTAGTCTTCGGAGAGAGGCATGTAATTGTCCTCCTCTGGTTCTCCATCTGCTGCCTGCTCTGGAGGGCTAGCTTGTTCGTCCTCCAGCTCTTCGCCGTGCTGGAGGGGATTGTTGTTGTCTTCGGCGCTATCCGGAGTGTTATTATCTCCTGTGCCGGTATCACTTCTCTTACCGTGGCGGGACTTAGAGCGGCGCCGCTGATGTCGGCGCTTGGGTTGCTTCTTGGAGGGCTCATCCTCCGCTTTCTCCTCACCATTGGCTTCTTTGGGGGTGTCCACCATATATATATATATATCATATGATGAGGTGGCGGTCCAGTGCCCCAAGGGTGGTGGATCCTGTTCGTCTCCGGCTTCATCGTCCATACCATCGAAGTCTTCGGAGCCGAAGTCGAGCATGTCGGTTAAGTCGTCGACAGTGGCTACTAAGTGGGTGGTGGGTGGGCAGCGAATTTCTTCATCGTCCGCATCCCATTCTACCCGGACATAGTTCGGCCAAGGTTCTCCTGACAGGGAGAGAGACCTTAATGAATTTAGCACATCTCCAAAAGATGAGTGTTGAAGATGTCCGTGGAGGTGAACTCCATGATCGGCGCCTAGTCGGATTCGACGGGCACGGATATGAGCAGCTCGGAGTCTGTGGCCGAGGATGAATCCAGTGGTTCGGCAAAACGGCTCTCGTAAGGGGTGAAGTCAGCATCCGTCTCTATCGGCTGAGAGTGTGGCCTCCATGGCGGGGTCCATCCCCCCGCTTTCGGATGGCGCGACTTGCTCCAGATTAAAGGCCGGAGTAGCTGCAGATGCAATCTCCCGAACACTGTCCGATGGTAGAGTTACGTCTTGCTCATCGTGACTGCGCGGTGCGTCCGGCATGGGCTCGAATCTGTCGAAGATCAAGTCTCCGCGGATATCAGCCGTGTAGTTCAAGTTTCCAAATCTGACCTGATGGCCAGGGGCGTAGCTCTCAATCTGCTCCAAATGGCCAAGCGAATTGGCCTGCAGTGCAAAGCCGCCGAATATGAAGATCTGTCCGGGGAGGAAAGCCTCACCCTGGACCGCATCACTAGCGATGATTGAAGGAGCCATCAAGCCTTATGGTGATGACATAGTGGAACTCTCAATGAAAGCACCAATGTCGGTGTCAAAACTGGCGGATCTCGGGTAGGGGGTCCCGAACTGTGCGTCTAAGGCGGATGGTAACAGGAGGCAGGGGACACGATGTTTTACCCAGGTTTGGGCCCTCTTGATAGAGGTAAAACCCTACGTCCTACTCAATTGTTCTTGATGATATGAGTATTACAAGAGTAGATCTACCACAAGATCGGAGAGGCTAAACCCTAGAAGCTAGCCTATGGTATAATTGTATGTTATACTACGGACTAAAACCCATCCGGTTTATATAGACACCGGAGGGGGCTAGGGTTACACAAGGTCGGTTACAAAGGAGGAGATATACATATCCGTATTGCCTAGCTTGCCTTCCACGCCAAGTAGAGTCCCATCCGGACACGGGATGAAGTCTTCAATCTTGTATCTTCATAGTCCAACAGTCCGGCTGTCCGGAGACTCCCTAATCCAGGACTCCCTCAACGACCATGATGCAATGATGGAGATCAAGGTGTCGGGTCGGTGACGATGGAGATCATGACGATACTTTGGAGAGGGAGATGACAAGCACGAGATGATGATGGCCATATCATGTCACATATTTTGATTACATGTGATGTTTATCTTTTATGCATCTTATTTTGCTTAGAGCGGTGGTAGCATTATAAGATGATCCCTTCACTAAATTTCAAGGTAAAAGTGTTCTCCCAAAGTATGCACCGTTGCTACAGTTTGTCGTGTTGAGACACCACGTGATGATCGGGTGTGATAGACTCTACGTTCACATACAACGGGTGCAAGACAGTTTTGCACATGCGGAATACTTGGGTTAAACTTGACGAGCCTATCATGTACAGATATCGCCTCAGAACACTAGAGACTCAAAGGTCGAACGTGAATCATATAGTAGATATGATCAACATAGAGATGTTTACCATTGATGACTTCCCCATCACATGTGATGATCGGACATGGGTTAGTTGATTTGGATCACATGTCACTTAGATGACTTGAGAGATGTCTATTTAAGTGGGAGTTCTTAAGTAATTTGATTAATTGAACTTAATTTATCATGAACTTAGTCCTAATAGTTTTGCATATCTATGTTGTATATCAATAGCTCGCGATATAGCTCCCCTATATTTTTGATATGTTCCTAGAGAAAACTAAGTTGAAAGATGATGGTAGCAATAATGTGGATTGGGTCCGTGATATGAGGATTATCCTCATTGCTGCACAAAATAATTATGTCGTTGATGCACCGCTAGGTGACAGACCTGTTACAGGAGCTGATGCTGACGTTATGAACATTTGACAAGCTCGATATGACGACTACTTGATAGTTTAGTGCACCATGCTTTACGGCTTAGAATCGCGGCTCCAAAGACGTTTCTGAATGCCATGGAACATATGAGATGTTCCGAGAGCTGAAATTGGTATTTCAGACTCATGCCCATGTCAAGAGGTATGAGACCTCTGACAAATACTTTGCCTACACTACAAAAAAAAGACACATCCATGACATTTTGGGCCGAATGAATTTTTTTTTCCTGTCATACTTATGACACTTCTGTGACGATAATTGTGACAAAACCCGGTATCATCATAGATGTAGTGGGGTCCTACTTCTATGACAAAAAATCATGATAGAAAATGGGCTTTTCGTCCTGGGCGGGTCGGAGACGCAGCTGCATGACATTCTTTGGGCCGTCCATGACGGAAAAAACCATGGTAGAAGCAAGGGCGAGGAAAATATCGGGGTGTTCCCGGTTACGGTGGGTGGTCGGGGCCAAGCGATGCACATTTCTCTCATACACGCACGCGCGTGGGTGCGAGGTGTTGGGCTCTAACTGAACCCGAGCGAGGCGTTGGGCTTTAACTGAACCCGAGCGATTGCACTACAAGCTATGCGTTACTGAACCCGAGTGATCGATTGATGGGTGTTAACTAAACCCAATTGAGCGATTCCTTCGCTACTGCTGCTAACTGAAGCCGATCGATGTTGCCTCTGGATGAACAGCGAGCGTTTCTGGGGGGTTTGGATGAACAATTCCCGGTGGGGGTGGATGAACAGGACCCCGTGTTGTTGCCTCTGGATGAACAGGACCCCGATCGATCGAGCCGGTTGGGGCTGTATGAACAGGACCCCGTGGAGGGCTGGATGAATAGGACCACCCCGTGGAGGGCAGGATGAACAGTAGACGGTGGAGGGCTGGATGAACAGTAGCCCGTGGAGGGGTGGTTGAACAGGAGCCCGTGGACAGGGCTGGATGAACAGTAGCCGGTGGAGTAGCGCACGGTGGAGGCTGGATAAGTGATACGTCCATTTTGCATCATGCTTTTATATCGATATTTATTGCATTATGGGCTGTTATTACACATTAGGTCACAATACTTATGCCTATTCTCTCTTATTTTACAAGGTTTACATAAAGAGGGAGAATGCCTGCAGCTAGGATTCTGGGCTGGAAAAGGAGCAAATATTAGAGACCTATTCTACATAGCTCCAAAAGTCCTGAAACTTCACGGAAGTCATTTTCAGAATATATAAAAAATACTGAGCGCAAGAAGTTCACCAGGGAGCCACACCCTGCCCACGAGGGTGGGCGGCCTGCCCCTACCTCGTGGGCCCCCTGGTGGCCCTCCGATGGCCATCTTTTGCTATATGGAGTCTTCCGATGAGAAAAAAAAAATCAGAAGCCATCTTCCTGGACGAGACTCCGCCGCCACGAGGCGGAACCTTGGCGGAACCAATCTAGGGCTCTGGCGGAGCTGTTCTGCCGGGGAAACTTCCCTCCGGGAGGGGGAAATCATCGCCATCGTCATCACCAATGCTCCTCTCATTAGGAGAGGGGAATCTCCATCAACATCTTCACTAGCACCATCTCCTCTCAAAACCCTAGTTCATCTCTTGTATCCAAGTCTTGTCTCTAAGCCTGGGATTGGTACCTATCGGTTGCTAGTAGTGTTAATTACTCCTTGTAGTTGATGCTAGATGGTTTACTTGGTGGAATATCATATGTTCAGATCCTATATGCATATTAATACCCCTCTGATTATGAACATGAATATGCTTTGTGAGTAGTTACGTTTGTTCCTGAGGACATGGGAGAAGTCTTGCTATTAGTAGTCATGTGAATTTGGTATTCGTTCGATATTTTGATGAGATGTATGTCGTCTCTCCTCTAGTGGTGTTATGTGAACGTCAACTACATGACACTTCACCATTATTTGGGCCTATAGGAAGGCATTGGGAAGTAATAAGTTGATGGGTTGCTAGAGTGACAGAAGCTTAAACCCTAGTTTATGCGTTGCTTCGTAAGGGGCTGATTTGGATCCACATGTTTCATGATATGATTAGGTTTACCTTAATACTTTTGTTGTAGTTGCGGATGCTTGCAATAGAGGTTAATCATAAGTGGGATGCTTGTCCAAGTAAGGACATCACCCAAGCACCAGTCCAGCCACATATCAGATTATCAAAGTACCGAACGCGAATCATATGAACATGATGAAACCTAGCTTGATGATATTCCCATGTGTCCTCGGGAGCGCTTTACATCATATAAGAGTTTGTCCAGGCTTGTCCTTTGCTACAAAAAGGATTGGGCCACCTTGCTGCACTTTATTTACTTTTGTTACTTGTTGCTCGTTACAAATTATCCTATCACAAAACTATCTATTACCTATTATTTCAGTGCTTGCAGAGAATACCTTGCTGAAAACCGCTTATCATTTCCTTCTGCTCCTCATTGGGTTCGACACTCTTACTTATCGAAAGGACTATGATAGATCCCCTATACTTATGGGTCATCAAGACTCTTTTCTGGCGCCGTTGCCGGGGAGTGAAGCGCCTTTGGTAGGTGGAATTTGGTACGGAAAAGTTTATATAGTGTGCTGAAATTTACTGTCACTTGTTACTATGGAAAGTAATCCTCTGAGGGGCTTGTTCGGGGTATCTTCACCCCGACCAGTAGAGCAAAGAGTTGCTCCTCAACCTACTGAAAATGAAAATGTCTGCTTTGAAATTCCTTCGGGTATGATAGAAAAACTGCTAGCTAATCCTTTTGCACGAGACAGAACAGTGCATCCTGATGAGCACCTAATATATGTGGATGAAGTTTGTGGACTATTTAAGCTTGCAGGTGTACCCGAAGATGTTATTAAGAAGAAGGTCTTCCCTTTATCTTTGAAGGAAGATGCATTGACATGGTATAGGCTATGTGATGATACGGGGTCATGGAACTACAAACGATTGAAATTGGAATTTCATCAGAAGTTTTATCCTATGCATCTTGTTCATCATGATCGCAATTATATATATAATTTCTGGCCTCGCGAAGGAGAAATCATCGCTCAAGCTTGGGTTAGGCTTAAATCAATGTTATATTCATGCCCCAATCATGAGCTCTCAAGAGAAATGATTATTCAAAATTTATATGCTCGGCTTTGTGATAACAATGACACCATGCTCGATACTTCTTGTGCTGGCTCTTTTATGACGAAGACTATTGAATTCAAATGGGATTTATTGAAAAGAATTAAACACAACTCTGAAGATTGGGACCTCGACGAATGTAAGGAGTCAGGTATGACACCCAAATTTGATTGTGTTAAATCTTTTATGGATACCGATGTTTTCCGTAAATTTAGCACTAAATATGGACTTGACTCTGAGCTAGTAGCTTCTTTCTGTGAATCTTTTGCTACTCATGTTGATCTCCCTAGGGAGAAGTGGTTTAAATATCATCCTCCCATAGAAGTAAAAGTAGCTGCACCTATTAAAGTTGAAGAAAAGACTGTCACCTATAATGATCCTATTGTTCCTACTGCTTATGTTGAGAAACCACCTTTCCCTGTTAGGATAAAGGATCATGCTAAAGCTTCAACTTTGGTTCGTAAAAGCTATATTAGAACTTATACACCTGTTGAGAAAATTAAAGTTGAACCTAATTTTGCTATTTTTAAAGATGTCTTTTCTGATAATATTGATGGGCATGTTATTCATTTCCGTGATGAGACTGCTAGAATTGCTAAACCCAATGCTAAAGATAAACCTAGATCTTTGGTAGGCATGCCTGTTATTTCCGTTAAAATAGGAGATCATTGTTATCATGGCTTATGTGATATGGGTGCCAGTGCTAGTGCTATACCTCATGACTTATACAAAGAAATTATGCATGATATTGCACCTGCTGAGATAGAAGATATTCATGTCACAATTGAAATTACCAATAGAGATACTATTTCACCAATTGGAATTGTTAGAGATGTTGAAGTCTTGTGTGGGAAAACTAAATATCCTGCTGATTTTCTTGTTCTTGGTTCCCCACAGGATAGCTTTTGTCCCATTATATTTGGTAGACCCTTCTTGAGCACTATTAATGCTAAGATAGATTGCAAAAAGGATGTTGTTACTATTCGTTTAGGTGATATGTCTCATGAATTTAATTTCTCTAAATTTCGTAGACAACACCATGAAGAGGAATTGCCTAGTAAAGATGAAATTATTGGTCTTGCTTCTATTGCCTTACCTCCTAGTGATCCTTTAGAACAATATTTGCTAGACCATGAAAATGATATGTTTATGAATGAAAGAAGGGAAATCGATGAAGTATTCTTTAAACAGGAACCCATCCTGAAACACAATTTGCCTGTTGAAATCCTAGGGGATCCTCCTCCACCCAAGGGTGATCCCGTGTTTGAGCTTAAACCGTTACCTGATACTCTTAAATATGCTTATCTTGATGAGTAAAAGATATATCCTGTTATTATTAGTGCTAACCTTTCAGAGCATGAAGAAGAGAGATTATTGAAAACTCTGAAGAAGCACCGTGCTGCTATTGGATATACTCTTGATGATCTTAAGGGCATTAGTCCCACTCTGTGTCAACACAAAATAAATTTGGAGGAAGATGCCAAACCAGTTCGTGATCATCAACAACGGCTGAATCCTAAGATGAAGGAAGTGGTAAGAAAGGAAATACTAAAGCTTCTTGAGGAAGGTATAATTTATCCCGTTGCTGATAGTCAGTGGGTAAGTCCTGTCCATTGTGTCCCTAAGAAGGGAGGTATTACTGTCGTTCCTAATGATAAAGATGAGTTGATCCCGCAAAGAATTATTATAGGTTATTGGATGGTAATTGATTTCCACAAATTAAATAAAGCTACTAAAAAGGATCATTACCCCATACCTTTTATCGATCAAATGCTAGAAAGATTATCCAAACATACACATTTTTGCTTTCTAGATGGTTATTCTGGTTTCTCTCAAATACCCGTGTCAGCCAATGATCAATCAAAGACTACTTTTACTTTCCCTTTTGGTACTTTTGCTTATAGACGTATGCCTTTTGGTTTATGTAATGCACCTGCTGCCTTTCAAAGATGCATGATGGCTATATTCTTTGACTTTTGTGAAAAGATTTGTGAGGTTTTCATGGATGATTTTTTCGTCTATGGATCCTATTTTGATGATTGCTTAAGCAACCTTGACGGAGTTTTGTAGAGATGTGAAGAAACTAATCTTGTCTTGAATTGGGAAAAGTGCCACTTTATGGTTAATGAAGGTATTGTCTTGGGGCATAAAGTTTCTGAAAGAGGTATTGAGGTTGATAAAGCCAAGGTTGATGCTATTGAAAAGATGCCATGTCCCTAGGACATCAAAGGTATAAGAAGTTTCCTTGGTCATGCCGGGTTTTATAGGAGGTTCATTAAGGACTTCTCCAAAATTTCTCGGCCTCTGACTAATTTATTACAAAAAGATATACCATTTGTTTTTGATGATGATTGTGTAGAAGCATTTGAAATACTTAAGAAATCATTAGTCTTTACACCTATTGTTCAGCCACCTGATTGGAATTTACCTTTTGAAATTATGTGTGATGCTAGTGATTATGCTGTAGGTGCTATTCTAGGGCAAAGAGTTGATAAGAAATTAAATGTTATTCAATATGCTAGTAAAACTCTAGATAATGCTCAGAGAAATTATGCTACTACTGAAAAAGAATTCTTAGCAATTGTATTTGCTTGTGATAAGTTCAGACCTTATATTGTTGATTCTAAAGTAACTATTCACACGGATCATGCTGCTATTAAATACCTTATGGAAAAGAAAGATGCTAAACCTAGATTTATTAGATGGGTTCTCTTGCTACAAGAATTTGATTTGCATATTATTGATAGAAAGGGAGCTGAGAACCCCGTTGCAGACAACTTGTCTAGGTTAGGAAATGTGCTTAATGACCCACTACCTATTGATGATAGCTTTCCTGATGAACAATTAAATGTCATAAATGCTTCTCATACTGCTCCATGGTATGCTGATTATGCTAATTACGTTGTTGCTAAATTGATACCACCTAGTTTCACATACCAGCAAAAGAAAAAGTTCTTCTATGATTTGAGGCATTACTTTTGGGATGACCCACATCTTTATAAGGAAGGAGTAGATGGTGTTATTAGACGTTGTGTACCTGAGCATGAACAGGAATAGATCCTACGCAAGTGTCACTCCAAACCTTATGGAGGACACCACGCTGGAGATAGAACTACACATAAGGTATTGCAATCCGGTTTTTATTATCCTACTCTCTTCAAGGATGCCCGTAAGTTTGTCTTATCTTGTGATGAATGTCAAAGAATTGGTAATATTAGTAGACATCAAGAAATTCCTATGAATTATTCACTTGTTATTGAACCATTTGATGTATGGGGCTTTGATTATATGGGACCTTTTCCTGCCTCCAATGGATACACACATATTTTAGTTGCTGTTGATTATGTTACTAAGTGGGTAGAAGCTATTCCAACTAGTAGTGCTGATCATAACACCTCTATTAAGATGCTTAAATAAGTTATTTTTCCAAGGTTTGGAGTCCCTAGATATTTAATGACTGATGGTGGTTCACATTTTATTCATGGTGCTTTCCGTAAAATGCTTGCTAAGTATGATGTTAATGATGTTAATCATAGAATTGCATCTCCTTATCACCCATAGTCTAGTGGTCAAGTAGATAATAGAGAACTCAAATTAATTTTGCAAAAGACTGTTAATAGATCTAGAAAGAATTGGTCAAAGAAACTTGATGATGCATTATGGGCCTATAGAACTGCATATGAAAATCCTATGGGTATGTGTCCGTATAAAATGGTTTATGGAAAAGCATGTCACTTACCTCTCAAACTAGAACATAAGGCTTATTGGGCTATTAAAGAACTCAATTATGATTTCAAACTTGCTGGTGAGAAGAGGTTATTTGACATTAGCTCACTAGATGAATGGAGAACCCAAGCCTACGAGAATGCCAAATTATTTAAAGAAAAAGTTAAAAGATGGCATGACAAAAGAATACAAAAGCGTGAGTTTAATGTAGGTGATTATGTATTCCTATAAAACTCTCGTTTAAGATTTTTTGCAGGAAAACTTCTCTCTAAATGGGAAGGTCCTTACTGAAGGAAATATGCCCTAGAGGCAATAATAAAATTATTATTTATTTCCTTATATCATGATAAATGTTTATTATTCATGCTAGAATTGTATTAACCGGAAACATAATACATGTGTGAATACATAGACAAACAGAGTGTCACTAGTATGCCTCTACTTGACTAGCTCGTTAATCAAAGATGGTTATGTTTCCTAACCATGGACAAAAGAGTTGTTATTTGATTAACGAGGTCACATCATTAGTTGAATGATCTGATTGACATGACCCATTCCATTAGCTTAGCACCCGATCGTTTAGTATGTTGCTATTGCTTTCTTCATGACTTATACATGTTCCTATGACTATGAGATTATGCAACTCCCGTTTGCCAGAGGAACACTTTGGGTGCTACCAAACGTCACAACGTAATTGGGTGATTATAAAGGAGCATTACAGGTGTCTCCAAAGGTAGATGTTGGGTTGGCGTATTTCGAGAATAGGATTTGTCACTCAGATTGTCGGAGAGGTATCTCTGGGCCCTCTCGGTAATGCACATCACTTAAGCCTTGCAAGCATTGCAACTAATAAGTTAGTTGCGGGATGATGTATTACGGAACGAGTAAAGAGACTTGCCGGTAACGAGATTGAACTAGGTATTGGATACCGACGATCGAATCTCGGGCAAGTAACATACCGATGACAAAGGGAACAACGTATGTTGTTATGCGGTCTGACCGATAAAGATCTTCGTAGAATATGTAGGAGCCAATATGGGCATCCAGGTCCCGCTATTGGTTATTGACCGGAGACGTGTCTCGGTCATGTCTACATTGTTCTCGAACCGTAGGGTCCGCACGCTTAACGTTACGATGACAGTTATTATGAGTTTATGCATTTTGATGTACCGAAGGTTGTTCGGAGTCCCGGATGTGATCACGGACATGACGAGGAGTCTCGAAATGGTCGAGACATAAAGATTGATATATTGGAAGTCTATGTTTGGACATCGGAAGTGTTCCGGGTGAAATCGGGAATTTTACCGGAGTACCGGGAGGTTACCGGAACCCCCCGGGAACCAAATGGGCCTTATTGGGCCTTAGTGGAAAGGTGAAAGGGGCAGCCCAAGGTGGGCTGCGCGCCACCCCCTCCCCTAGTCCTATTAGGACTAGGAGAGGTGGCCGGCCACCTCTCTCCCTCTCTTTCTCCTTGGGAATCCTATTAGGAATAGGATTGGGGGGGGGGGAGTCCTACTCCCGGTAGGAGTAGGACTCCTCCTGCGCCTCCCTAGCTTGGCCGGCCAGCCCTCCCCCTGTCAACCTTTATATACGGGGGCAGGGGGCACCTCTAGACACACAAGTTGATCCTTGAGATCGTTCCTTAGCCGTGTGCGGTGCCCCCTGCCACCAAATTCCACCTCGATCATATCGTTGTAGTGCTTAGGCGAAGCCCTACGTCGGTAGTACATCAAGATTGTCACCACGCCGTCGTGCTGACGGAACTCGTCCCCGAAGCTTTGCTGGATCGGAGCCCGGGGATCGTCATCGAGCTGAACGTGTGATAAGAACTCGGAGGTGCCGGAGTAACGGTGCTTGGATCGGTCGGATCGGGAAGAAGACATACGACTACTTCCTCTATGTTGTGTCAACGCTTCCGTTGCGATCTACAAGGGTACGTAGATCAGACTCTCCCCCTCGTTGCTATGCATCACCATGATCTTGCGTGTGCGTAGGAAATTTTTTGAAATTACTACGTTCCCCAACAGTGGTATCAGAGCCTAGGTTTTATGGTTTGATGTTATTTGCACGAGTAGAACACAAGTGAGTTGTGGGTGATACAAGTCATACTGCCTACCAGCATGTCATACTTTGGTTCAGCGGTATTGTTGGACGAGACGACCCGGACCAACCTTATGCGTACGCTTACGCGAGACCGGTTCCCTCGACGTGCTTTGCACATAGATGGCTTGCGGGCGACTGTCTCTCTAACTTTAGTTGAACCAAGTGTGGCTACGCCCGGTCCTTGAGAAGGTTAAAACGGAGTCTATTTGACAAACTATCGTTGTGGTTTTGATGCGTAGGTGAGATGAGTTCTTGCTTAAGCCCGTAGCAGCCACGTAAAACTTGCAACAACAAAGTAGAGGACGTCTAACTTGTTTTTGCTGGGCATGTTGTGATGTGATATGGTCAAGGCATGATGCTAAATTTTATTGTATGAGATGATCATGTTTTGTAACCAAGTTATCGGCAACTGGCAGGAGCCATATGGTTGTCGCTTTATTGTATGCAATGCAATCGTGATGTAATGCTTTACTTTATTACTAAGCGGTAGTGATAGTCGTGGAAGCATAAGATTGGCAAGACGGCAACGATGCTACGATGGAGATCAAGGTGTCACGCCGGTGACGATGGTGATCATGACGGTGCTTCGGAGATGGAGATCACAAGGCACAAGATGATGATGGCCATATCATATCACTTATATTGATTGCATGTGATGTTTATCTTTTATGCATCTTATCTTGCTTTGATTAACGGTAGCATTATAAGATGATCTCTCACTAATTATCAAGAAGTGTTCTCCCTGAGTATGCACCGTTGCGAAAGTTCTTCGTGCTGAGACACCACGTGATGATCGGGTGTGATAGGCTCTACGTTCAAATACAACGGGTGCAAAACAGTTGCACATGCGGAATACTCAGGTTATACTTGACGAGCCAAGCATATACAGATATGGCCTCGGAACACGGAGACCGAAAGGTCGAGCGTGAATCATATAGTAGATATGATCAACATAATGATGTTCACCATTGAAAACTACTCCATCTCACGTGATGATCGGTTATGGTTTAGTTGATTTGGATCACGTGAACACTTAGAGGATTAGAGGGATGTCTATCTAAGTGGGAGTTCTTAAGTAATATGATTAAATTGAACTTAAATTTATCATGAACTTAGTCCTGGTAGTATTTTGCAAATCATGTTGTAGATCAATAGCTCGCGTTGTTGCTTCCCTGTGTTTATTTTGATATGTTCCTAGAGAAAATTGTGTTGAAAGATGTTAGTAGCAATGATGCGGATTGGATCCGTGATCTGAGGTTTATCCTCATTGCTGCACAGGAAAATTATGTCCTTGATGCACCGCTAGGTGACAGGCCTATTGCAGGAGCAGATGCATACGTTATGAACGTTTGGCTAGCTCAATATGATGACTACTTGATAGTTTAGTGCACCATACTTAATGGCTTAGAATTGGGACTTCAAAGACGTTTTGAACGTCATGGACCATATGAGATGTTCCAAGAGTTGAAGTTAATGTTTCAAGCAAATACCTGAGTTGAGAGATATGAAGTCTCCAACAAGTTCTATAGCTAAAAGATGGAGGAGAATCGCTCAACTAGTGAGCATGTGCTCAGATTGTCTGGGTACTACAATCGCTTGAATCAAGTGGGAGTTAATCTTCCAGATAAGATAGTGATTGACAGAATTCTCTAGTCACCATCACCAAGTTAGTAGAACTTCGTGATGAACTATGATATGCAAGGGATAACGGAAACGATTCCCAAGCTCTTCGTGATGCTGAAATCGACGAAGGTAGAAATCAAGAAAAACATCAAGAGTTGATGGTTGACAAGACCACTAGTTTGAAGAAAAGGGCAAAAAGGGAAGAAGGGGAACTTCAAGAAGAACAGCAAGCAAGTTGCTGCTCAAGTGAAGAAGCCCAAGTCTGGTCCTAAGCCTGATACTAAGTGCTTCTACTACAAAGGGACTGGTCACTGGAAGCGGAACTACCCCAAGTGATTGGCAGATAAGAAGGATGGCAAAGTGAACATAAGTATATTTGATATACATGTTATTGATGTGTACTTTACTAGTGTTTATAGCAACCCCTCGGTATTTTATACTGGATCAGTTGCTAACAGTAGTAACTCGAAACGGGAGTCGCAGAATAAACAGAGACTAGTTAAGGGTGATGTGACGATGTGTGTTGGAAGTGGTTCCAAGATTGATATGATCATCATCGCACACTCCCTATACTTTCGGGATTAGTGTTGAACCTAAATAAGTGTTATTTGGTGTTTGCGTTGAGCATGAATATGACCTGGTCATGTTTATTGTAAAACGGTTATTCATTTAAGTAAAAGAATAAATTGTTGTTCTGTTTACATGAATAAAACCTTATATGGTTACACACCCAATGAAAATAGTTCATTAGATCTCGATCTTAGTGATACACATATTCATAATATTGAAACCAAAAGATGCGAAGTTAATAATGATAGTGCAACTTATTTGTGGCACTGCCGTTTAGGTCATATTGGTGTAAAGCGCATGAAGAAACTCCATGCTGATGGGATTTTGGAATCACTTGATTATGAATCACTTGATGCTTGCGAACCATGCCTTATGGGCAAGATGACTAAAACGCCATTCTCCGGAACAATGAAGCAAGCAACAGATTTGTTGGAAATCATACATACTGATGTATGTGGTCAGATGAATATTAAAGGCTTACAACAGGTATCATTATTTTCTGACCTTCACAAGATGATTTGAGCAGATATGGGGATATCTACTTGATGAAACATAAGTCTGAAACATTTGAAAAGTTCATATAATTTCAGAGTGAAGTGGAAAATCATCGTAACAAGAAAATAAAGTTTCTACGATCTGATCGTGGAAAAGAGTATTTTAGTTACGAGTTTGGTCTTCAGTTAAAACAATGTGAAATAGTTTCACTACTCATGCCACCTGGAACACCACAGCATAATGGTGTGTCCGAATGTCATAACTGTACTTTATTGGATATAGTGCAATCTATGATGTTTCTTACCGATTTACCACTATCGTTTTTGGGGTCATGCATTAGACACAGCTGCATTCACGTTAAAAAAGGGGCACCATCTATATCCTTCGAGACGACGCCTTATGAACTATGGTTTGGCAAGAAACCAAAGTTGTCGTTTCTTGAAGTTTGGGGTTGCGATGCTTATGAGAAAAAGTTTCATCCTGATAAGCTCAAACCCAAATTGGAGAAATATGTCTTCATAGGATATCCAAAGGAGACTGTTGGGTACACCTTCTATCACAGATCCTAAGGCAAGACATTCGTTGCTTATAATGGATCCTTTCTAGAGAAGGAGTTTCTCTTGAAAGAAGTGAGTGGGAGGAAAGTAGAAAACTTGATAAGGTAATTGTACCTTCTACCTTATTGGAAAGTAGTTCATCACAAAAATCTGTTCTTGTGACTACTACACCAATTAGTGAGGAAGCTAATGATGATGATCATGTAACTTCAGATCAAGTTACTACCGAATCTCGTAGGTAAACCAGAGTGAGATCCGCACCAGAGCGGTATGGTAATCCTGTTCTGGAGGTCATGTGACTTGACCATGATGAACCTACGAACTATGAGGAAGCGATGATGAGCCCAGATTCCGCGAAATGGTTTGAGGCCATGAAATCTGAGATATGATCCATATATGAGAACAAAGTTTGGACTTTGGTTGACTTGCCCGATGATCGGTAAGCAATTGAGAATAAATGGATCTTCAAGAGGAAGACAGACGCTGATAGTAGTGTTACTATCTACAAAAGCTAGAATTGTCGCAAAAGGTTTTCGACAAGTTCAAGGTGTTGACTACGATGAGAGCTTCTCACTCGTATCTATGCTTGAGTCTGTCCGAATCATGTTAGTAATTGCCGCATTTTATGAAATCTGGCAAACGGATAAACAAAACTGCATTCCTTAATAGATTTATTAAAGAAGAGTTGTATATGATGCAACCAGAAGGTTTTGTCAATCCGAAAGGTGCTAACAAAATGTGCAAGCTCCAGCGATCCATCTGTGGACTGGTGCAAGCATCTCGGAGTTGGAATATACGCTTTGATAAGTTGATCAAAGCATATACTTTTATACAGACTTGCGGTGAAGCCTGTATTTACGAGAAAGTGAGTGGGAGCACTACAGCATTTCTGATAAGTATATGTGAATGGCATATTGTTGATCAGAAATAATGTAGAATTATTCTATAAAGCATAAATGAGTGTTTGAAAGGAGTTTTTCAAAGAAAGACTTCGGTGAAGCTGCTTACATATTGAGCTTCAAAATCTATAGAGATAGATGAAGACGCTTGATAAGTTTTTTCAATGAGTACATACCTTGACAAGATTTTGAAGTAGTTCAAAATGGAGCAGTCAAAGAAAGAGTTCTTGCCTGTATTACAAGGTGTGAAGTTGAGTAAGACTCAAAGCCCGACCACGGCAGAAGATAGAAAGAGAATGAAAGTCATTCCCTATGCCTTGGCCATAGGTTCTATAAGGTATGTCATGCTGTATACCAGATCTATTGTATACCCTGCATTGATTTGGCAAGGGAGTACAATAGTGATCTAGGAGTAGATCACTAGACAGCGGTCAGAATTATCCTTAGTAAAATAAGGATATGTTTCTCGGACAAAAAGGTTCGTCGTAAAGGGTTACGTCGATGCAAGTTTTTGACACTGATCCAGATGAATCTAAAGTCTCAATCTGGATACATATTGAAAGTGGGAGCAATTAGCTAGAGTAGCTCCGTGTAGAGCATTGTAGACATAGAACTTGCAAAATACTTACGGATCTGAATGTGACATACCCGTTGACTAAAATTATCTCACAAGCAAAACATGATCACACCTTAGTATTCTTTGGGTGTTAATCACATAGATATGTGAACTAGATTACTGACTCTAGTAAACCCTTTGAGTGTTGGTCACATGACGATGTGAACTATGGGTGTTAATCACATGGTGATGTGAACTATTGCTGTTAAATCACATGGCGATGTGAACTAGATTATTGACTCTAGTGCAAGTGGGAGACTGAAGGAAATATGCCCTAGAGGCAATAATAAAATTATTATTTATTTCCTTATATCATGATAAATGTTTATTATTCATGCTAGAATTGTATTAATCGGAAACATAATACATGTTTGAATACATAGACAAACAGAGTGTCACTAGTATGCCTCTACTTGACTAGCTCGTTAATCAAAGATGGTTATGTTTCCTAACCATGGACAAAAGAGTTGTTATTTGATTAACGAGGTCACATCATTAGTTGAATGATCTGATTGACATGACCCATTCCATTAGCTTAGCACCCGATCATTTAGTATGTTGCTATTGCTTTCTTCATGACTTATACATGTTCCTATGACTATGAGATTATGCAACTCCCGTTTGCCAGAGTAACACTTTGGGTGCTACCAAACGTCACAACGTAACTGGGTGATTATAAAGGAGCATTACAGGTGTCTCCAAAGGTAGATGTTGGGTTGGCGTATTTCGAGAATAGGATTTGTCACTCCGATTGTCGGAGAGGTATCTCTGGGCCGTCTCGGTAATGCACATCACTTAAGCCTTGCAAGCATTGCAACTAATAAGTTAGTTGCAGGATGATGTATTACGGAACGAGTAAAGAGACTTGCCGGTAACGAGATTGAACTAGGTATTGGATACCGACGATCGAATCTCGGGCAAGTAACATACCGATGACAAAGGGAACAACGTATGTTGTTATGCGGTCTGACCGATAAAGATCTTCATAGAATATGTAGGAGCCAATATGGGCATCCAGGTCCCACTATTGGTTATTGACCGGAGACGTGTCTCAGTCATGTCTACATTGTTCTCGAACCGTAGGGTCCGCACGCTTAACGTTACGATGATAGTTATTATGAGTTTATGCATTTTGATGTACCGATGGTTTTTCGGAGTCCCAGATGTGATCACGGACATGACGAGGAGTCTCGAAATGGTCGAGACATAAAGATTGATATATTGGAAGCCTATGTTTGGACATCGGAAGTGTTCCGGGTGAAATCGGGAATTTTACCGGAGTACCGGGAGGTTACCGGAACCCCCCGGGAACCAAATGGGCCTTATTGGGCCTTAGTGGAAAGGTGAAAGGGGCAGCCCAAGGTGGGCTGCGCGCCACCCCCCTCCCCTAGTCCTATTAGGACTAGGAGAGGTGGCCGGCCACCTCTCTCCCTCTCTTTCTCCTTGGGAATCCTATTAGGAATAGGATTGGGGGGGGGAGTCCTACTCCCGGTAGGAGTAGGACTCCTCCTGCGCCTCCCTAGCTTGGCCGGCCAGTCCTCCCCCTGTCAACCTTTATATACGGGGGCAGGGGGCACCTCTAGACACACAAGTTGATCCTTGAGATCGTTCCTTAGCCGTGTGCGGTGCCCCCTGCCACCAAATTCCACCTTGATCATATCGTTGTAGTGCTTAGGCGAAGCCCTACGTTGGTAGTACATCAAGATTGTCACCACGCCGTCATGCTGACGGAACTCCTCCCCGAAGCTTTGCTGGATCGGAGCCCGGGGATCGTCATCGAGCTGAACGTGTGCTAAGAACTCAGAGGTGCCGGAGTAACGGTGCTTGGATCGGTCGGATCGGGAAGAAGACGTACGACTACTTCCTCTACATTGTGTCAACGCTTCCGTTGCGATCTACAAGGGTACGTAGATTAGACTCTCCCCCTCGTTGCTATGCATCACCATGATCTTGCGTGTGCGTAGGAAATTTTTTGAAATCACTACGTTCCCCAACACTTACGTTATCGAGGAGGTCTATCGTTCCGGTGCCATAAAAATCAACAACTTCGAAGGCACGAATCCGAAGGTGGTGAACGGTCAAAGAATTAAACATTATATCTTAGGTAATCCTATAAATGTTGAAACCAATGTTATTGAAATGGTAACCCCGGAGGAATACATAAGGGACACTTTCCGGAACGTTTCAGACTCCAAAAAGGAATAGGTATGTGGTATGGTAAGTAAACCGACTCCAAAACAGTTCTAATGGCAATTTTCTTCCGTTTTGGAATATTTAGAAAAATAGAAAAATAAGAAGCAGTCCGGGAAGGACACAAGGGCTCCACGAGGGTGGAGGGCGCGCCCTACCCCCTGGGCGCGCCCCTACCTCGTGGGCACCTCGTGTGCTCTCCGGACTCCGTTTTCTTACACGTTACGTATTTTGGTCGGTAGAAATTCATTATATAATCTCCCGAAGGTTTTGACTCCTGTATCACGCAAATATCTCTTATCTTTGATTCGAGCTATCCTGCTACAGATTAGAGCAACATGTCGTCCCAGGATTCGGAAGGAGAAAGCTATGTGGCTGATTACCTTGCAGATCCTAAGATCTATGGGGATGTGGAGTATTGTGGTTGGACTACGGAAGAAGAAGAGGACTATGAACCCAAGGGAAGGGAGGATACAAGCTCAGAAGAAGACGAAGTCCCATTACCTCAACCTGGGGACATGCATGTCGAGTTCAAAAAGTCAAGCCTCCAGGATAGAGTAAAGAAACCTAAGATTGAGTTTATCCCTTTTCGCCTCTTGCAGGAAAACAAGCAGGAACTATGCAAAAGATACTGAGCCTGGATCAGGAGATCAATGACCTAAGGGACCAAAATTCTGTCCTCAAGCATAAATTAAGGAAGAAGTCTACGCCATCAACAAAACCATCACCTTCTTCACCAACAAAGAAGAACTGAGCATCGGGTATGGGCACTCCCCTTGGCAACTACCAAGCTAGGGGGAGTGCCCCGGTATCGTATCACCATCACTTTTATCTTTACCGTTTTTCTTAGTTCGATCCTTTTGGTAATATCTTGATCTAGTAGAATAAAAGTTTTTAGTATGATCTAGTTGTGAGTTTTGCTTTATGATCCTTCTATGTAATCGAGTCCGTGAGCTATATATAATAAATATTAGTGTTGAGTCAAGGGCTTGATTATTTTGCCATGATCTTAAGTAAATAAAAGAAAAGAGAAAGAATAAAAAGAATAAAAGAGATCATATGGATCTTATGGAGAGTAATGAGCTCACATAGAAAAAGTGTGATGAATAAAAGCTGTTGAGAGTTGACAAACATAGTTTTGGTCATCGTTGCAATTAATAGGAAGTAATAAAGAAAGATAGGTCTTCACATATAAATAAACTATCTTGGACATCTTTTATGATTGTGAGCACTCATTAAAATATGACATGCTAAAGAGTTGACGTTGGACAAGGAAGACAATGTAATGGGTTATGTTTTCTTACATCCGAGATAAATTATATTGTCTTGGATCATCCAACATGATTGAGATTGCCTTTCCCCCTCATGCTAGCCAGATCCTTTGCACCAAGTAGAGGTACTACTTGTGCTTCCAAACACCCTTAAACCAGTTTTGCCATGAGAGTCCACCATATCTACCTTTGGATTGAGTAAGATCCTTCAAGTAAGTTGTCATCGGTGCAAGCAATAAAAATTGCTCTCTAAATATGTATGATTGATTGGTGTGGAGGAAATAAGCTTTATACGATCGTGTGATATGGAAGAAATAAAAGCGACATACTGCATAATAAAGGTCCATATCACAAGTGGCAATATAAAGTGACGATCTTTCGCATTAAGATTTTGTGCATCCAACCATAAAAGTGCATGACAACCTCTGCTTCCCTCTGCGAAGGGCCTATCATTTACCTTTATCTCCTACCTTACATAAGAGTCATGGTGATCTTCACCCTTCCTTTTTACATTTTATCTTTTGGCAAGCACAACATGTTGGAAAGATCCTAGTATATATGGCTAATTGGACGTGAGTTTTCATGAACTATTATTGTTGACATTACCCTTGAGGTAAAACGTTGGGAGGCAAAATTATAAGCCCCTATCTTTATCTGTGTCTGACTAAAACTCCATACCCATAAGTATTGCGTGAGTGTTAGCAATTGTGAAAGACTATATGATAGTTGAGTATGTGGACTTGCTGAAAAGCTCTTATATAATGACTCTTTCCTATGTTATGATAAATTGCAATTGCTTCAATGACTGAGATTATAGTTTGATAAGTTTCAATGAAGTTTATGATTCGTACTTGAAATTGTGATTGAATTGTTACTCTAGCATAAGAGATCATATGTCAAGAATTATATAAGTTGTTGTTCTAAGAATGATCATGATGCCCTCATGTCTGTATTTTATTTTTATCGACACCTCTATCTCTAAACATGTGGACATATTTTTTGATTTCGAATTTCACTTGAGGACAAGCGAGGTCTAAGCTTGGGGAGTTGATACGTCCATTTTGCATCATGCTTTTATATTGATATTTATTGCATTATGGGATGTTATTACACATTATGTCACAATACTTATGCCTATTCTATCTTATTTTACAAGGTTTACATAAAGACGGAGAATGCCGACAGCTGGGATTCTGGGCTGGAAAAGGAGCAAATATTAGAGACCTATTCTGCACAACTCCGAAAGTCCTGAAACTTCATGGAAGTCATTTTCAGAATATATAAAAAATACTGAGCGCAAGAAGTTCACCAGGGGGGCCACACCCTGCCCACGAGGGTGGGGGGGGGGGTGCGCCCCTACCTCGTGGGCCCCCTGGTGGCCCTCCAATGGCCATCTTCTGCTATATGGAGTCTTTCGATGAGAAAAAAATCAGAAGCCATCTTCCCGGACGAGACTCCGCCGCCACGAGGCGGAACCTTGGCGGAACCAATCTAGGGCTCTGGCGGAGCTATTCTGCCGGGGAAACTTCCCTCCGGGAGGGGGAAATCATCGCCATCGTCATCACCAACGCTCCTCTCATCGGGAGAGGGCAATCTCCATCAACATCTTCACCAGCACCATCTCCTCTCAAAACCCTAGTTCATCTCTTGTATCCGATTCTTGTCTCTAAGCCTGGGATTGGTACCTGTGGGTTGCTAGTAGTGTTAATTACTCCTTGTAGTTGATGCTAGTTGGTTTACTTGGTGGAAGATCATATGTTCAGATCCTATATGCATATTAATACCCCTCTGATTATGAACATGAATATGCTTTGTTATTAGTTATGTTTGTTCCCGAGGACATGGGAGAAGTCTTGCTATTAGTAGTCATGTGAATTTGGTATTCGTTCGATATTTTGATGAGATGTATGTTGTCTCTCCTCTAGTGGTGTTATGTGAACGTCGACTACATGACACTTCACCATTATTTGGGCCTAGAGGAAGGCATTGGGAAGTAATAAGTAGATGATGGGTTGCTAGAGTGATAGAAGCTTAAACCCTAGTTTATGCGTTGCTTCATAAGGGGCTGATTTGGATCCACATGTTTCATGCTATGGTTAGGTTTACCTTAATACTTTTGTTGTAGTTGCGGATGCTTGCAATAGAGGTTAATCATAAGTGGGATGCTTGTCCATGTAAGGACATCACCCAAGCATCGGTCCACCCACATATCAGATTATCATAGTACCGAACGCGAATCATATGAACGTGATGAAACCTAGCTTGACGATATTCCCATGTGTCCTTGGGAGCGTTTTACATCATATAAGAGTTTGTCCAGGCTTGTCCTTTGCTACAAAAAGGATTGGGCCACCTTGCTGCACTTTATTTTCTTTTGTTACTTGTTGCTCGTTACAAATTATCTTATCACAAAACTATCTGTTACCTATTATTTCAGTGCTTGCAGAGAATACCTTGCTGAAAACCGCTTATAATTTCCTTCTGCTCCTCATTGGGTTCGACACTCTTACTTATCGAAAGGACTATGATAGATCCCCTATAGTTGTGGGTCATCAATGAACAGGAGCCCGTGGATGAACAGTCGCAGGTGGAGGCTGGAGGAGGTCGATGGTGGATGAACAGTAGCCCGTGGAGGCTGGAGCGGGTCAACGGTGGAGATGAACAGTATCCCGTGGAGTCCCATTTTGCGGTACGCCACATCCCTCCCGATGAACATGACCCCCGTTTTGACCGTAGCGCTCTAACACAAGTCTGTTTCCTCTGTTTTGCGGTACGCCACACCCCCCCGATCAACAGGACCCCCGTTTCGACCGTAGGAGGTCCGTTTCCTCCGTTTTGCGGTACGCCAGACCCCTCCCGATGAATAGGATCCTATTTCGACCATGGCTGGTCGAACACAAGGTCGTTTCCTCCATTCTGCGGTACGCCAGGCCTCATTTCCATCGGTTGTTCCGTCCAAGCCGATTGGCTCCCACGCGTTCCGTTGCCTCCCGATGAACACGACGCATTCCGTTGCCTCCCCATGAACACGACAGTGACGCAGTTTCTCCGTTCCAACCCAGCGATGTACACGAGCCCTGGCCGTACGTGTGCATGAGTAGGCGCTCGAGACCCCGCCCGTATGTACGTACGTGGCCGTATTTTCTTTCTTGCACACTGGCCGCTATACGTACGTGTATATGCTACATGCATGCCTCAACTACGACACGTGCGCGCTCTACATCCACCAGTATGTACGTACAGGTTCGCGACCAGAATGACAATGCTACGTACGCTTCGACCAGGTGGGTCCAGACTGTTAGGCACTTCCTTGCGAGCGAAGATATAGCTGGTGGGTCCTGGCAGTCAGGGGGGCGAATCATTTTTTTTGCCCGGACGCACTTCCTTGAGTGCGAAGATGTAGCTAGTGGGTCCCACCAGTCAGGAGGAAACATTTTTTTGGTGAAATATGGTGGAATGTCCGGTGGGTCCCTGCTGTCAGGTACAGGAATAGTTATTTTGCGTGTAATAAGGAGGCACTTCCTTGCGGCTGCCGTGGATCCAGCTGTCAGCCTCTCCACGTACAGTACTCTTCCGATGGAAGTCGGTCGTTGACCACATTGACCATGCCGTGCCGAGAGCACCAAGGCGGTGGACGAGGGCGAGTCCTAGGAAGGGGACGACGTAGGGCCAGGGAAGACGCAATAGTGGATGCCCATGCGTAGAGGAGTATGAGGGTTCATTGGTTCGCTGCGGTGTGAGGCTGCCGTCGCCGCAGAATAACAGGGTGTGTGTGTCAGTTGAGGGATGGCCTAGCCAGCGGTCGGAGTAGTAGGGGGTGGTGAGGCCTCCGCCGCATCGTAGCCGACCATGGGAGGCAGGAGCACGAGGCACGACCGGCGCTGGTTTGGGCGGCTGGAGCAAGAAGACCATAGGTTGAAGAAGCACTACGGCCGTTGGACGGACATCGTACGGTCACTAGAGCTAGAATCGTGCATATGGACTAAGTTGACAAAGCCCTCCATCCCCTTCAACTTAGTAGGCTCACAAGCCAGCCTGCCACTATACTGGGTCTAGCTAGCAGGGGGAGTATTCATTTTTTTGTGCGTAATAAGGAGGCACTTCCTTGTGTGCGAAGATATAGCTGGTGGGTCCGAGCTGTCAGCGGCGGTAACATTTTTTTTTCGTGAAATACAGAGGCCCTTCCGGCGGGTCCCAGATGTCAGGTGGAGGAATCATTATTTTGCGCGTAATAAGGAGGCATTTCCTTGCGTGCGGCCGTGGACCCAGCTGTCAGCCTCTCCGCGTACATTCCACTTCAAATGCATGTTGGTCGTTGACCATGTTGACCAGGCCGCGCTGAGAGCACTAGGGTGGTGGATGACGGCGAGGCCTAGGAAGGGAACGACACGGAGGCAGGGAAGACTTGGCAGTTGTTTCCCACATGGAGGGGAGTACGGCTATACTAGGGTTTACTGGTTCGTCTGCCATCGCCGGAGAATAACAGCAGGTGTGGGTGAGTAGATGGATGGCTAGGATAGCGATGGGAGTACGGTGGGGCGGTGAGGCCTGCGGGGCAGCACAACCGGCCGCAGGGAGGAGGGAGCAGACAGTCCGCCGACACTTGTTTGAGCGGCTGGAGCAGGAAGAGCAGAGATTGAAGAAGCACGGCGGCCGTTGGATGGAAATCCAACAGTCACTGCTTGTGCGTCAACCTTTTTTTAGGAAAGCCTCAAACATGTGGAAAATAGCATACAACCCATCTGCCATTATTTCTAATAATTTACAGCCCATTTGCTAATTCTTAAGTTTTTTTGGAGCCCATATTCTTTTTGTTAGCATTACGACCCATATTGTGGTCACGGCTAAAAAATGATATGAAATCTTGCATATTTCGTTGCGGTCTGAACTGTTTTTAATCTCGAAATTTCGAGTCACATTCAATCTGATTTTAAAAATAATGTATATCAATATAAAATCCGACAAATTGTCCACGCATAAAAATCAATGCAATTTAAAATCTCGAAATGAAAAAAATAAATTTGAAACTAATTGCCGGTTTGATGTGTTTTAAAAATGTACGTCCCATTTCTCATTACTGATAGGCCATTTTCTCGGCCAGCCAAATGAAGCTCTCCTTGTCTTGAAAGATTTGCAGCCCAACAGGCCTGACAACGCGACTTACTTAGCAAATCACAAAAACACTGGGCCATGGCCGTGGACCCAGCTGTCAGCCTCTCCACGTACAGTACTCTTCCGATGGAAGTCGGTCGTTGACCACATTGACCATGCCGCGCCGAGAGCACCAAGGCTGTGGATGATGGTGAGGCCTAGGAAGGGGACGACATGGAGCCGGGGAAGACGCGGCAGTGGATGCCCACACAGAGAGGAGTACGAGGGTTCACTGGTCCGGCTGCGGTGTGAGGCTGCCATTGCCGCAGAATAACAGGGGGTGTGGGTGAGTGGAGGGATGGCCTGGCTAGCGGTGGGAGTAGTATGGGGGCGGTGAGGCCTCCGCGGCAGCACAGCTAGCCACGGGAGGCAGGAGCAGGCGGTACGACCGGCGCTGCTTTGGGCGGTTGGAGCAAGAAGACCAGAGGTTGAAGAAGCACTAAGGCTGTTGGATGGACATCGTACGGTCACTAGAGCTAGAATCGTTCATATTGACTAAGTTGACAAAGCCCTCTGTCCCCGTCAACTTAGTAGGCCCACAAGTCAGCCTCCCACTATGGTGGGTCCCAGCTGGCAGTGGGTATTCATTTTTTGTGCGCAATAAGGAAGCACTTCCTTGCGTGCGAAGATATAGTTGGTGGGTCCGACCTGTCAACGGAGGGAACGTTTTTTTCGCGAAATACAGAGGCCCTTCCGGTAGGTCCCAGATGTCAGGTGGAGGAATCATTATTTTGCGTGCAATAAGGAGGCATTTCCTTGTGTGTGGCCGTGGACCCAGCTGTCAGCCTCTCCACATACAGTCCACTTCCGATGGATGTCGTTTGTTGACCACGTTAACCACGCCACGCCGAGAGTACCAATGCGGTGGACGACAGCGAGGCCTACGAGGGGAACGACACGGAACCGGGGAAGACACGACAGTGGCTGCCCATGCGGTGGAGAGTACGAGGGTTGACTGGTTCGGCTGTCGTCGCCGGAAAATAACAGGAGGTGTGGGTGAGTAGAGGGATAGACAGGCCAGGGATGCGAGTATATGATGGGGCCGTGAGGCCTCTGCGGCAGCACAACCGACCACGGGAGGCAGGAGCAGGCGGCACGACCGGCGCTGCTTTGGGCGGCTGGAGCAAGAAGACCAGAGGTTGAAGAAGCACTATGGTCGTTGGATGGACCTCAGACGGTCATCGGAGCTAGAATCGTTCATATTGACTAAGTTGACAAAGCCCTCTGTCCCCGTCAACTTAGTAGGCCCACAAGTCAGCCACCCACTATGGTGGGTCCTAGCTAGTAGGGGTGTATTCATTTTTTTATGCGCCATAAGGACGCACTTCCTTGCGTGCGAAGATATAGCTGGTGGGTCTGGCCTATCAGCGGGGGGGACATTTTTTTCATGAAATACAGAAGCCCTTCCTATGGGTCCTAGCTGTCAGGTGGAGGAATCATTATTCTGCGCATAATAAGGAGGCATTTCCTTGCGTGCGGCCGTGGACCCAGCTGTCAGCCTCTCCACGTACAGTCCACTTCCGATGGACGTCGTTCATTGACCATGTTGACCAGGCCGCACTGAGAGCACCAGGGCAGTGGACGACGATGAGGCCTAGGAAGGGAACGACATGAAGCCAGGGAAGACTCGACAGTTGTTTCCCACGCGGAGGAGTACGAGGGTTTACTGGTTCGTCTGCCGTCCCCGGAGAATAACAGTAGGTGTGGGTGAGTAGAGGGATGGCTAGGCTAGCGATGTGAGTACGGTGGGGCGGTGAGGCCTGTGCGGCAGCATAGCCGGCCGCGGGAGGAGGGAGCAGGCAGTCCCACTGGCGCTTGTTTGAGTGGCTGGAGCAGGAAAAGCAGAGATTGAAGAAGCATGACAGCTGTTGGATGGACATCCAACAGTCACTGCTCTCGTGTGCATTATTTCTAATAATGTACAACCCATTTGCTAATTCTTAAGAATTTTTTGGAGCACATCTTCTTTTTGTTAGCATCACACCCCATATTGTGGCCACGGTTAAAAAATATACGAATTTTTGCATATTTCGGTGCGGTCAACTGTTTTTAATCCTGAAATATTGATTCACATTCAAACTATTTTGAAAAATAATTTATATAAATATAAAATCCAAATAATTGTCCATGCATAAAAATAAATGGAATTTAAAATCTTGTAATGAAAAAAAATTGAAACTAATTCCCAGTTTGATGTGTTTTAAAAATGTACATTCCATTTCTGGGCAAACTGAATGAAACTCTCCTCGTCCTGAAAGATTTGCAGCCCAGCAGGGATGATAAAGCAAGTAGGCCTCGTTTGGGTATTTCTTTTAAAAATAGAACTGGGATAGCCATTTTCAGCAAGAAAAAAACACAACTGGGCTCATGATGTGGTAAACATAAATAAAACCCTGACTAGACGGGCCACAGCCCCCGCACAACCCCGTTGTTACCCTGATCTGTCGCTAAAACTAGTATAAATAACAACCACTTGTTCCTAAAAAAAACTGCATGACCTGCTCGGTCCCTGGTGTCAGCCGCTCGTAGTGTAATTCTCTCATTTATTGACTACGTTAACAATGGCATGAGCCCCGGATGCCCAACCATTAGGAGGAACCATATTTTTGGGCTTGTAATATAGAGGCACTTGCTTGCGTACTGCCATGACGCTGGTGGATCCCTACTTTTATCCTCTCCACGTACAGTCATCCTCTTATTCCTCTCAGTTGTTGACGACGTTGACAACGCAAGAGGGCGGCGCACCGTGCACGGCGAGCAAACCAAGGCCGCAAGGCGGAGGACGACGGCGATGCCTCGGACGGAATGAACAGGTGTCGTGAAAGATGCGCTGGTCCAGTCGCAGGTTTGGGTGCGGGATCATGTTGGGACTGACGTTGCTGGAGAATAACAGGATGTGTGGGGGAATAGAGGAAGGGACTAGCCAACGTTGGAGGGTACGTACGGTAGGGTGGCGGAGGCGCAGCCAGCCATGGGAGGCGGGAGCAGGCGGAGCCGACGGGGTGGTTTGGTTTGGGTGGCTGGAGGAAGAAGAAGACAAGATATAGAAGATACACGACAGATGTTGGATGTCAATCCAACGGCTGGTAGGCAGAATCGTTTGTTGACTGGCTAGTAAGTCGACACCACCTTGGATAGGCTATTTCCTCGCGGGTCCCAAATGGCAGAATCCAAATCTGTCACGGGCATGCAGCCTTTCCTATGAAAATTTATAGCCCATTTGATGTGCTAGTTCGAAATAAGTTTGTGGGTGCTGGTGGGGGCTAATCACTTGGTTTCTGTAATGCAAAGTGAGCTCAAGCAGCCGGTGAGAGTGATGTTATTTCCCTTGGTTGGGATTTGTTAGTTGTTACAATATTTCACTCTAAATTAAACGACCGGCAAGCCATTTGCCTTGCTTCAAAGAAAATATGACAATCACAGCCGAGTTGGAAAGGGCAAGAACATCTAACTCTAGCTTACAAACTGTACAAAAGCACGAGGGTTAATTGTTCATCAGGTTTACAAAAAACCCAAGTTGAAAAGGGCAACAACATCTAACTCCAGCACTGTTTTCGGCAGTCACAGTCAAATGGATCGGTCAGGTCCATAGAATGAACATCTTGGGTCGTAAAATTTACTGGATTATGACCACAATATGTTGTAAATAGAAGCCCGAAGCTCTTTTGCCCACCAGAAACTCCTTTTTTTGCTCTTCCACATACCCATCGCAAAACCATGCTGCTGATAAACTTAAGCCTGATGGACAATAGTAACCTCGCATTCAGCAGGAAGAATGTGACAAATCTAGTGTTTGCACGTTTGGCTACATATCGTTCTAGCGTTATTGTCTTCAATCGAATCTCATGAGAAGTGAGAAAATCCCGATGCTTACGAATCCACCAATTGGTTATAACTTTCTTACCCCATCCTGTTGCCTAAATAGGCATGAAGATTGAAAATAGTTAAGGTCTAGAAAAAAGAGTGTTGAAAGAGCAATAGTTGAACGGTTATTCTAGTACACTATATGCGGGCTTCCAATGTGCGTGAAATTATCACCTTTATATACAACTTCTCCAGACATGGAAAGCATTGCAGCAAGCCAATAATCTTGTTCAGATCAAAACTATTCATTTGGATATATAAGATCTTGACAAAATCCAGCACCATTGATAGGCCATCCATGGAGAAACTCTTCATTGAGCATAGAACATAATATTAGTACAAAATGTATACTTCACGATGACATATAACTTATGCGTAGAAATTTAAAATGCAGCTTATGGTTACAAGTGTAGATGATAATGTAAATTACCTGAAGAACTGTGGAGCCAAACACCATATTGAAATGAGCACAGAGATCATGTATTACACCCAAGGTCTCCAGTTTAGGCGCAGAGAGGACGGTTATTTGCAACGGTGAATAACTAGAATCAAGGATCAACCTTTGAAGAGAAGGGGCATCTTGGATGATGAGCTGCCTTTCGTCAAAACAAATTCCAATTCTTACAAGGTTAGGCAACTTTATTTGGAGACAACCGTTTCTAACTGTGAAAACTAGCACCAAGCACTCCAGGGCAGGGCAAATGGAGTGGATGATGATGTGCAATGAGGCCTCCGATATAAGAAGCCGCACAAGTGAAAGTTTCTTGAGAAATGGGAGTCAAAGGTTTAGTACCGAATTGTCTGGTAGGTCACACAGCGCAAAGGTGGCGGTGTGGAGAGAGGAGGAAAACCGCGAGATGGACATCAGTGCTGAGGGCACATGTAGATGGCGTTCAGTATCTGGTAGGTGATTTCCAAGGGGATAGTAGAACTAAAGCAACTGTAGTTCTGTGAACTCAGGGGATTTCAGCCAGGCATCCATCGTGCAAGGCATGGTATGCTTGCTCAGGTAGCATGATGGAGCCCTGGTGGGAGGAGATGATGGCTTTGGGGATTTCGACATCATTGAAGAGAGATAGCTGACGGCAGTCGAGATTAAGGGGCACGGCGTGCCATAGAGGCGCCGCCGAATGAGAGGACTTGGGTGCGGCAACAATCCTTGGTGGGGAGAAGCGGGATGATCTCCCCAAGAACGGCGTCCGGGAGATCGCTGATGCGGTCCACCTGACATTCTACGGGTTCCTGGGATCCGGTGGGGGCAGGGTTGCCGCTTCTCCCCGCGCTGCCGGGTGCGGGATCTACAACAGGCGTCGCCGTTGGCGGGAGCCTCATCTTCTTGGCGCTGGGGTCAGCCGACTCCATTTTCCTCGAGGGCGTCGCGTCGCGCTCACAGATTTGAGCAGAGTAACGAATGACGAGCCTAGTTGTAGTGCGAGTGAAGAAGAAGGGGAGCTGGGGTTTTTCTATAGTAGTGAGGAAGAAGGGGAGCTGGGGTTATCTGTAGGAGTGAGGTGAGGAATTTCGGGGTATGAGTGGAGCGAGCTAACGTGAGGTGGGTGGGAGTGAGGAGGAAGAAGAACACCCAGGTTTTTTTGGTGGGCGGTGTGCTGGGTGTGGGTAGCGCCTCTCATTTAGTAAATATATGGGCTTTTGAATTGATTTTACTATTTACTAGGGTGGATGGGCTGTTTTGTCTTGGGCCCAGAGAAACAATTACTACTAGTACAGTGGAGACACTCTACAGCTACCCAGAAAAACAATTACTACTAGTATAGTGGATACAATACCACTTCTGGCTCCTCCTAGGTCATCAAAACTCTCCCTCTACTGAATGCCGTTATACTTTTGTTCACCGACATGCGGGCCATGCAGCGCGTGGGCCCAAATGCCATCCACCAAATTAGAAGGCAGTATGCAGGCGGAGAATCACCCCGGTCGTAGTACGGCAATAACGAGCCATCGTATCACACAACCCCACCTCCCCACAGTCTAAGTTTGACGGACGAAGCAACATCATTTTACTCTTCGCCGAACCCCCTTCTCCCTCACCGTCTTCAAGAAAGGCAACACTCGCATCTACCACAGTTCTTCTCTCCCAACGACGGGAAGGTAAGCGGATCCGTGACGTTGGTATATTTTCCTTCAGAGAAAAAAAAGAACTTTTGCAAAGTAGTAACCGATCCTCACTCTCTTTTTTGTTTCATTGTCATTGCGATTGTGTTTTCCTTTCAGTGGTCTCCTAGTATTCGTCAGTTTCATGTTGGACCAAGGAGAACCAGGCAAAGATCTGCCGATATTGGCGCAGACGCGGGAGGCTGATCCCCATGAGACAGAGAGCTCCAAGAAGATGGAGGCAGCCACCGACCCGACCCCAGATACGCTCACGACCACTACTGAGATGGTCAATGCCCTGTTTGAGGTTACAACCCCCGTGGCACTGCAAGAGCAGTTTTCCCCCTTCGAGGATGTGTCCCCGCCCCCCGCTGAGGTGCCCAAGGTGATTTTCTTCTTTGCCGATCCGATTGTGGTTTTTCATCTAAGTATATGGTGATGAATAATGCAAAATTTTATTAGCTTCGACGCCATGCTATACATAGTGGTTTAAATAACTTGTGTTTCTTATACTGGAAAGTAATTCAGAATTTGTTTCTATTTCAATTAGAGCCCTGATGCAGACAAGGATTGTGTGGTTGTACATGTCACTCACTATGAGGCAGATGACCTGAATATACGCACTAGGAAAACAGAGTTTTTAGGCTGTTGGATCCTGGAAGCTATTTGCGCTTATACCAATGAAGAGTTGTATTCCAGCCTCACTGTTGTCAGGCGTGTTGTCCAGGGTGTACTGAAGCACAAGAAGTTCAAAGCTACTCCTTTGTTTGTGAGGCATACTGTTCTTGTCAAGCTTACACAGGAAGATGACGTGGCATGCCTCCACAAACAAGTTTATGAGTGGCAAGGCCACAAGGTTGTCTTCATGAAGGTTCACAGGATTGAGCTGCTACCGGACGTCCTCGATGATGTTCATGGTAAGGTCCGTCTTGTGTCCAGCCCAAATTAGATCGAGGCATGAAATACTTGCCCCAGCTAGTGTTCAATAGTAGTTTGGATTCTGTCTAATTATCCGAACCTTGCCTGTTATCGAGCCCTCTAGGGCCAGTACTCTGTTTGAATCTGTCTATGGGAACTGCTGCTACTTTTGTGTGCCCGTGAATCATCGTAATTGTTGTCGAAACATATGTGTCGTCACTAGTTTTATCATACGAGCAGTGTGTGTTTTGATGAAATAGAGTACTCGTTTGAGAACTGTGCGCCGACGTATTCATAAGTACTTGTAAACACTGTTGGTGCTACCCCACTTGTAAGCAGTTGTGCAAAACACGGCACATTGGCTTAGCTCGCTTCAACACTAGGCTATCGACCAACTAACAATCAACAATCTGCTGTCTGACATATAAGAAACTATGTATCTTGTTACAGTGGTTCATGCAGTTAACTGAGGCCACAATGTAAATTCCAAACGTTCACACGCTAGTCCAGCGCTCAGGTGGAACACTCACATTAAACTCGGCTTCATAAAAAACTTGAAAAACATAAGTTAAGAAATTTTATACATCTCAATGATTCATAGAACATGACAAACATATACTAGTTCAGAGCAAAAGACAATGTTGTGATAAGGTTTACAAATCAGGAAAAAACAAGCAAGGCTTCTCTAAGCAAAGGGCCTCCCGGTAGGCTTAAATTTCCTGGAGTTCACTCTGGTTTTTTCTTGTTGCCACCATCCAGGGTTAGGTTCTCTCATTCCTTAATAACCAATTATAATTGTGTCCTCAGCTGGACTGCTGAACTGAACCATGTAGTGTACTGACCAGCTGAAATTCTTGTGCATTCCACTAAATTTAAGCACCACTATTTGCAGAAATAAGCAGACCACAATGCCTCTTGTCCGCACACCTGTCCAAAAAACCGCCGTGCAGCCGTGCCAGCTAGTCCTCGGTCCATGGATGAACTGGTAGAAAGTGCATTCCGGACTAGGATGCAGTTGTTTTCGCTCATCCCTACACTGCAATCAGGAAGTAAAACATACGAATCAACTTCTTTTATATTGTGTTGGTCATTCTACCTAGTAACTACCAATGTAGGAATACCTGGAAGACGGTTGGTTAGACGACGTCAACGAGGGATAGCCATCTCATTTTGTGTAGTTCTACTAAAACTAAGGTGTGTGCTTTTGATTGCGTGGATAGAAACGATACGGAGACAAACATCCCGAAATGATATGGAGACAGACATCCCTGTTTGCACAAATACAAAATACGGTTATTTAAACAGTGACAGATATTTGCAGTGGCGTATGATTAACATCAGCATCTATTGTGTTATAATTGGCACTAGATTGACAGTATGAAAGTGTCCTTAAGTAAGTAGCATCACATCACATCAACACTGCCACTAGATTAACATGCAGAACAATATCATTAGTATTACTGACATGAGAGTAGCACATGGTCAGTAAATGTGCAATCAAATTTGTGCAGTTCCACTGGGATGAAGCAATGTTAGCGGTGTGAGATTTAAGAGTAACTGCAAAAACACAATTCATGGGAAATAAAGCAAGACGGAAGCACTTCATAAAATGGTGGTGGCATTGCTTCAATTTATCGACGACACTAGACCATTACTTATTAGTGACATTAGGTGGCATTGCTTAATGCTTCATGTGATTTTACATTAACGATAGTGATATGGGCGTAGGGACAGCAGGGGCACAAAGTGGTGATGCAGATGTGGTTGCCGAGAGCGGCAAACACTCAGGCAGCATGTTTGCATTTGTCCCATTTTTTTATCTCCTCGGCAACATTTTCCTATGTGAGCACATGAAATCTAGACCTGCTCATTCTCATTGGCGTTGTCCCCCAACACCCATCACTTTCTTTCCTTTTTCAACCAAGAGATAGGTCCACTTCCCCCCACCCTTCGCCATCCACCATGCTTTCTTCGTCTTTTCAACCAAGAGACCGGTTGGGTAGCCGGTATCTACTACTTTCCCCCGTTTCCTCTTAGAACCAAGTCCTAGATTCATGCTACAGATTTCCCACTTTCTTCCCTGTTTGAACCAACTCTTGGAGTCGACTATATGAACTAGCTTTACCTCTAATAATAGTAAAAGCTTAGGTGGCTTTGGAACAGTGGACGGAAGTAGAAAAAGATCCACACGAAGCCAAGTGGGGAGCTGGGGCAGTAGAGCAAGGCAGGTTTCAAAGGAACATTTACCTGACGGTCGTTGGCATATGGCAAAGACGGCGTCGGGAGGCCGCATCTTGGCCACAATACCGTAGGGAGGAAGAAGGGGTCGGAGGCCCTTCGGAGCCGGCGCTCTCTCTAACAGAACGACACGGCCGCCGATCGGGACGCGCGGGCAGCCGTTGGTCTCCTCCCTCGCCGCCGACGACAGCGTGAACAATGCACCTACACCCCTGCCTCGGTCGAGGTTGTCCAGCTGGATTTGTGACCAGCCGTGAGCTGGGATAGAGTGTGGCCACCTATGTCTTGCTTAGATCTGGAGAGCATGAGAGAGTGACCGAGAGGAACCCTAATAAAGCAAGCACTAAGGCTCCTGCTTACATATATAGTGGAGTGATTTTGTTGTACCAGCTTCAAAAAAATGTGCTCCTACGTGTACCCGCGAGTGGGTGTGAGAGAACTAGTGCGTGCGTGTACTGCTTCTCTTTGTGGGAGTACAATATACTATGCCCAAAGAACATTCGCCACAAGAGTAATAGTATAAGTGTGTGACGTGTGAGCTAAAATAAAATGTGCGCAACGTCTTTTGTTTTTTAGAAGTTCTGAGGGTAGGGTGTGAAGAGCACATATGTGTGTGACGTCTACCTGCAGATAGACGGTGGGTGCGAGAGGACTCGGGAGGGTGCGTGTGCGTGAGAGAGAGGGGGGCACGTATCAATGCAATGCATGTGTCCGTAAATCATTATCCGACAAACGTTCGCCACAAGCCTTTTCCCGACGAACGCCGTAAGAACTGTTAGATCGGCAGCCGACAGTGTCAGTTTTGCCATGTCGTTTAACAGAACAGCCACTCCTCCTACACACAAATCTTCCATGTGAGTGTTAGCAACTGCGGTATGCTCCCTCCGTTCCAAAATGCAGTGCATATAGCTTTATTGAAAATTCAAACCTTGCAAACTTTTACCGATTTTTCATGTACCAAATTGCACATGTAGAATAGCCTGTATATATCATTTCATTCATCTTCGAGAGGTAACTCTAAAGATGGGGGAGGAGTCTACAAAGAAAGACCATCGTATCACCTGCAGCAATTTCAACAATCCTTTGGTGTGGAGGAATATCATAGGAACTCTATATGATATGATTTTATAGGATTTTTCCTTTAGAGCCAATTGGTTCATAGGAATAGATTCATATACTCCACATTTCAAAGGAAATAAACATGATATCATTTCTATAGCTTTGGAGCCACTTGGTTCATATGAATGGATTCCTATACTCCCATAATTTCAAAGGAAAATAAACATTAGCATATATTCAATAGAAAAGTTCCTATGATATGAACCAAATTACATCTCTTTTCTAATCCCTCCTCATGGGAATTGAGATACATGGCATCTCTAGATTCAATAGAAAGTTCCTATGATGTCAACCAAATGACATCTCTTTTCCAATACCTACTCATAGGAATTGAGATATTCCAAGTCATCTATTTCCCTACAACTTCCATGTATACATCTTGTATTCCTAAATAGCTAGTACAACCCACTAGTAGTTTTTTCAAAGACATGAAACTATGGCATAAGAACTATATACTATGCGAATAACTTGGAAGATGGTCGCTGGATGAAGCTAATCCGACAGTGCAGAGATGGCAATTGCGAGCACTACTGGCCATTAGATATCATCAACATTCCACCAGATCTGCCACATGTACAATTTAGAAGACTCCATGGTTGAACTTAAGCATAATGCACAAACCTCAAAACACAAGCACTTCTCCTTTGTTCTAGAATCTTCCGTATCATAATTGATTTTTTTCTAAATGAATTGCCATTATTTGTTTTTTACTTTATGCTTTACAATGCACAACCCAATGAATCTTAACATTTTTATAAAACTAATTGATTTTGAATGAGATGAACTATAAGAACTAAACAAACATCTACATCATGCATATATGACTCAAAGCTTTACATGCTATAGTGCGTATTTATTCATAATTAGGTTTCAAAATCTCATGCGTTCAATGCATGTGTACCTTACTAGTTTTGAGTAGAGTAGAAAATTTCACGCGGCCCCTGGTATATCAAAATGCAGGGCCCATGCATCATTGCCTTTCGGTCGAACCTACGTCCACAATTTTTTGTATGTACTATATCTCCACTGGTCCATGAACCCAAAATGCTGCCTCGTTCCCCTAAACCAAGCAACCCACACATATTTAAGGCATCGACTCGAACTCAATCCCTCTCCTGTTTACAATGACGTGGCCCCACACGCCCTAGTAGTACTCCTACAAACACTTCCGCCGCACGCATCATCGATTTTCTCCAAGAGGACGAGGGAGAAGCCGATTTGTAGTGGAGGCGCTTTAAAAAAGATCTGTAGTGGAGACCCCTACCCTAGGGTGCCCTAGGTAGCTGCCGTACGCATCATTGGTTTTCTCTTTTCTTTATCCTCTTGCACCCTAGAGTGAAATGATGGTTGCTTCGTTCGTCCAGCTTAATGCGGGAAAGGTGGGGCTTTGTGATTTGACCCCTCATCGCTCATTTTCTACTACTGCGGCGCTATAACCGGGATGCCTCCAATTCCTACCACTGCTCCGAACTGTAATTTGGTGCATCACACGTGGAACAAGACAGTGGATGAGCCACATGTCGGCCAAAGGGGTCCTGTTAAGTGTGTCGCCATTTTGTGTGTGGACTGACCCTACTTGAGTCGTTACGCCAACACGACAGGTGCAGCCTACCACTTGGTTTTGCTCCTTGGTGAATCCCGACTATATTGATCTAAAAATATATGTACTGAACTACCCTCTCCGTCTCGTTTTTTAGACGTCTCGGTTTATAGGGCGTGCACGTAGTTCTAGGTCATCCATTTGACTAACTAAATCTGAGTTACTATGTCACAAAAAGTATATCATTGGATTATTAAGCGGATGTAGTTTCTAAACATGTACTGTTCATCACATATATAGCCAGTTAAATTCTCAACCTAGAAGGACGTGCATGCCATGTAGTAAACCGATATGGAGGAAGTATAGTAGTGAAAATGAGGTGATTTTACCGAGCGATCGGCGGGGGAGCATGGCCTGTCATGCTGTCCCACGTGTCATGATGTACCAAGGCGATGCGCGTGTCCCTCTTGAGGTAGAGGCAATACTACGTGGTTTGAGATGATGGCGAACCGAAGTGTGAAATAATGGTTGCTTCGTCCGTCTGGGAAGGTGCGGCATTGTGATTTGACGTCTCATTGCTCATTACTACTACTACTTGGGTGGTATGACTGGGGTGCGTCCTCCCTGCTGTTCTGCACTGTTATTTGGTGCTTGAGACATCAACCCGGTTGCTATATGTCCCACATGTCGGCGACAGGAAGTACCGAATTTATGAAAGCGAGCATCAAGGGAGGAGTACAAGACATGACTTGGGTTTTTGCTGCTTCGTGCGATCCATCGATACAAACCCGGACTAAAAAAGGCAAGGGCGGGTCTTTTCCCGCGCGGCAGGCAGCGGAGTAAAATTTTCTCCTCGTCCCGCAAGCCACCGCACGCGTGGGTGGGCGAGCGGGCGTAAGGCGTACGCTACTACTACTAGTAATCAAGCTTCACCTCATCTTGCGAGCCACCGTGCCCGTGGGCGGGGGAGACGGCATATGTCGGTGTCAAAACCGGCAGATCTCGGGTAGGGGGTCCCGAACTGTGCATCTAGGATCGATGGTAACAGGAGGCAGGGGACACGATGTTTACCCAGGTTCGGGCCCTGTTAATGGAGGTAATACCTTACGTCCTGCTTGATTGATATTGATGATATGAGTATTACAAGAGTTGATCTACCACGAGATCGTAGAGGCTAAAACCCAAGAAGCTAGACTATGGTATGATTGTTGTATATGATCTATCGACTAGCCTGGCCTCGGTTTATATAATGCACCAGAGGCCTAGGATAACAAGAGTCCTAGCCGAATACGCCGGTGGGGAGGAGTCCTTGTCTTGATCACCAAGTCTTGTGGAATCTTCCATGTATGCGTCAGCTGTCCGAACTGGTCCATGAGTATACGACCATGGGGGTCCTCGGCCCAATCTAATAGATCGGGAGACAACGTGGTGAGTACCCCCAGTCCAGGACACCGTCAGTAGCCCCCTAAACCGGTCTTCAAGTTAGGGACGCTCCTCGATTCTTCTAAACAATTCTTCATCTTCGGTTGTCGGTCTTGAAAGCTAGTTCAACAAATCTTCTCATCTTCGATCTTGAGGATCGCCGAAATGCGTTCGACGAGTTTGCACGTCGGGTATCCGAGGAGCCCCTTTAAGTTTCCGGCCTTTATCAATGCCTTGTTATTTTTATGCCACACCTCGGGTTTGAAGTTATTCCTGGGAGGCAGTGTCCTCTTGCATCCGAGCTCTAACGCCGGACTGCATTCGAGGTCTCTTTTGCAGCCGAGCACCAATGCCGGACTGCTTCCGAGCTCCAACGCCGAAATGTATTCGAGCTCCAACGCCGGACGATATCCAAGATGTCATAGATCATCTTGGTCCAAAAAAGTTGAAGGAGTTTAGCCGAGCTTAATGCTGGAAATGCCCTCTATGGAGCTAGCCACTAGCGCCCGAGCTTTATGCCGGACTGCTTCCGAGGTGGTGCACCACCCCGACTATTGACCAAATTTTTGTCAATATTTTTGATTGGTGCAATTTATTCTCTGCCGAGATATATAGCCAGTAACCCTCAACGTGTGTATCGGTTTAAAACCGAAGATGCACTTGAAGGATGATGTAAGACCACTGATCCCAGTAGCCGCTGAGACTCAGGTTGATTAGCAAAATCGGCCTGAGGATCAAGTCCTAGCTCGGAAGAATACTTCGGGATACAAAAAGCGGCGTGCTCAGTCCTTGAGACTCAGGTTGGGTGCGGCCGACCAACCTGAGGATCATAATCTCCTCAGAAACTGTATTGCACTTATTTTCTACATTGGACATGCAATGCAGTAGCCCCCGAGACACTGGTCGGGTGGCAACACCAGATCAGGGGATCGATGTGCCCCTTTAATATTTGTAAATAATAAGCCCGAAGCCCAGTAGCCCCCGAGCCTTAATGCGGGCACGGGTGGCAGAATTAAGGATCAATATCCATAGTAAAATCACAAATTATGTGTAATGACTCTATGTATCCAAGTACTTCACATCCTTAATGCTTGGATCCGCATTGTACAAAACTCTGTTGACCGACCATCGGCTTCCACCTCCTCGACTAGTAGCCGAGGAGTGTTTGTCCTACTTTATAAAGCCTTTATGAGGGCAAAGATTTACGACAAACAAGGCAATCTGGCCATACGGTTATATAAACAAAGGTATGCAAAGAGATATGTTATATTACTGTTTAACATAAGAAATGTCTTCCAAAGAAAATAGTCCCGCTATCGGCTCCTTTCTTTGGGTTGTCATGCTAAGCATGATCATGAAACCTTAGCTCTAATGTAAGAGCAAAATATCGAGGATTTAGTTTGGGAGGCCAATTAATAGCCCCCGGTAGTGTTCGGCGACAGTCGAGGTCAAGCCGTAAACACTTTGGCCATTGTTATGAATGGCCCATCATTTAACACCTTCATCAGATCGCTGACCAGTTTACGCTTATTGTGACAGTCAGTTTTCGCCTTTCTCCACTGAGGTGCTTAACCATGTGAGCTGGAAGCACAATCGCAGTGGTTCTCCCTTTGCACACCTAGCCGAACAAAGCGGAATGTAGGAGGCAAGCGTAGGAGCCGGGCAACCCAACTATTGACCGAAGACACAATTCAAAACCAATGCATATATAGTGAGATCCGAGAATGTTTTGCCGAATCTATAAAGGTGTCTGGCATTGCACTGTGAGACTTGTGCTGGAAACACACAAATAGTTTAAAAGTGCCAAAAAGCTTGGAAAACCAAAAAACGTTAGTAAAAACATGACGTCCGAACTGAAGGAAATATGCCCTAGAGGCAATAATAAAGTTATTATTTATTTCCTTATATCATGATAAATGTTTATTATTCATGCTAGAATTGTATTAACCGGAAACATAATACATGTGTGAATACATAGACCAACAGAGTGTCACTAGTATGCCTCTACTAGACTAGCTCGTTAATCAAAGATGGTTATGTTTCCTAACCATGAACAAAGAGTTGTTATTTGATTAACGAGGTCACATCATTAGTTGAATGATCTGATTGACATGACCCATTCCATTAGCTTAGCACCCGATCGTTTAGTATGTTGCTATTGCTTTCTTCATGACTTATACATGTTCCTATAACTATGAGATTATGCAACTCCCGTTTACCGGAGGAACACTTTGGGTACTACCAAACGTCACAACGTAACTGGGTGATTATAAAGGAGTACTACAGGTGTCTCCAATGGTAGATGTTGGGTTGGCGTATTTCGAGATTAGGTTTTGTCACTCTGATTGTCAGAGAGGTATCTCTGGGCCCTCTCGGTAATACACATCACATAAGCCTTGCAAGCATAATAACTAAGATGTTAGTTATGAGATGATGTATTACGGAACGAGTAAAGAGACTTGCCTGTAACGAGATTGAACTAGGTATTGGATACCGACGATCGAATCTCGGGCAAGTAACATACCGATGACAAAGGGAACAACGTATGTTGTTATGCGGTCTGACCGATAAAGATCTTCGTAGAATATGTAGGAGCCAATATGGGCATCCAGGTCCCGCTATTGGTTATTGACCGGAGACATGTCTCGGTCATGTCTACATTGTTCTCGAACCGTAGGGTCCGCACGCTTAACGTTACGATGACAGTTATTATGAGTTTATGCATGTTGATGTACCGAAGGTTGTTCGGAGTCCCGGATGAGATCACGGACATGACGAGGAGTCTCGAAATGGTCGAGACGTAAAGATTGATATATTGGAAGCCTATGTTTGGGCACCGGAAGCGTTCCGGGTGAAATCGGGATTTTTCCGGATTACCGGGAGGGTTACCGGAACCCCCCGGGAGGTAAATGGGCCTATTGGGCCTTAGTGGAAAAGAGAGAAGAGGCAGCCCACACCTGGCCGGCGCCCCCCACCTTTCCCAAGTCCTAATAGGACTAGGAGAGGTGGGCCGGCCCCCTCTTTCTCCTTCTTCCCCAAGAATCCTAGTTGGAATAGGATTGGGGGGAAGGAGTCCTACTCCCGGTGGGAGTAGGACTCCTCCCTGCGCCTCCCACCTGGCCGGCCGAACCCCCTGCCCCTGGCCTTTATATATGGGGGCAGGGGGCACCCCAAGACACACAAGTTAATCGCTCCTTAACCGTGTGCGGTGCCCCCTGCCACCAAATTCCACCTCGATCATACCGTTACAGTGCTTAGGCGAAGCCCTGCGTCGGTAGTACATCAAGATCGTCATCACGCCGTCGTGCTGACGGAACTCTTCCTCGACACTTTGCTGGATCGGAGCCCGAGGAACGTCATCGAGCTGAACGTGTGCTAAGAACTCGGAGGTGCCGGAGTAACGGTGCTTGGATCGGTCGGATCGGGAAGAAGACGTATGACTACTTCCCCTACGTTGTGTGATCGCTTCCGCAGTCGGTCTGCGTTGGTACGTAGACAACACTCTCCCCTCTTGTTGCTGTGCATCACCATGATCTTGCGTGTGCGTAGGAAATTTTTTGAAATTACTGCGTTCCCCAACAGTGGTATCCGAGCCTAGGTTTTTATGGTTTGATGTTATATGCACGAGTAGAACACAAGTGAGTTGTGGGCGATACAAGTCATACTGCCTACCAGCATGTCATACTTTGGTTCGGCGGTATTGTTGGACGAGACGATCCGGACCAACCTTACGTGTACTCTTACGCGAGACCGGTTCCCTCGACGTGCTACGCACACAGATGGCTAGCGGAAGACTGTCTCTCCAACTTTAGTTGAACCAAGTGTGACTACGCCCGGTCCTTGAGAAGGTTAAAACGGAGTCTATTTGACGAACTATCGTTGTGGTTTTGATGCGTAGGTGAGATGAGTTCTTACTTAAGCCCGTAGCAGCCACGTAAAACTTGCAACAACAAAGTAGAGGACGTCTAACTTGTTTTTGCAGGGCATGTTGTGATGTGATATGGTCAAGGCATGATGCTGATTTTATTGTATGAGATGATCATGTTTTGTAACCGAGTTATCGGCAACTGGCAGGAGCCATATGGTTGTCGCTTTATTGTATGCAATGCAATCGCGATGTAATGCTTTATTTTATTACTAAGCGGTAGTGATAGTCGTGGAAGCATAAGATTGGCGAGACGACAACGATGCTACGATGGAGATCAAGGTGTCGCGCCGGTGACGATGGTGATCATGACGATGCTTCGGAGATGGAGATCACAAAGCACAAGATGATGATGGCCATATCATATCACTTATATTGATTGCATGTGATGTTTATCCTTTTATGCATCTTATCTTGCTTTGATTGACGGTAGCATTATAAGATGAAGTCTCACTAAATTATCAAGGAGTGTTCTCCCTGAGTATGCACCGTTGCAAAAGTTCTTCGTGCTGAGACACCACGTGATGATCGGGTGTGATAGGCTCTACGTTCAAATACAACGGGTGCAAAATAGTTGCACACGCAGAATACTCAGGTTATACTTGACGAGCCAAGCATATACAGATATGGCCTCGGAACACGGAGACCAAAAGGTCGAGCGTGAATCATATAGTAGATATGATCAACATATTGATGTTCACCATTGAAAACTACTCCATCTCACGTGATGATCGGTTATGGTTTGGTTGATTTGGATCACGTAATCACTTAGAGGATTAGAGGGATGTCTATCTAAGTGGGAGTTCTTAAGTAAATTAACTGAACTTAAAAATTATCATGAACTTAGTACCTGATAGTATCTTGCTTGTTTATGTTGATTGTAGATAGATGGCTCGTGCTGTTGTTCCGTTGAATTTTAATGCGTTCCTTGAGAAAGCTAAGTTGAAAGATGATGGTAGCAATTACACGGACTGGGTCCGTAACCTGAGGATTATCCTCATTGCTGCACAGAAGAATTACGTCCTGGAAGCACCGCTAAGTGCCAGGCCTGCTGCAAGAGCAACACCAGAAGTTATGAACGTCTGGCAGAGCAAAGCTGATGACTACTCAATAGTTCAGTGTGCCATGCTTTACGGCTTAGAACCGGGACTTCAACGACGTTTTGAACGTCATGGAGCATATGAGATGTTCCAGGAGTTGAAGTTAATATTTCAAGCAAATGCCCGGATTGAGAGATATGAAGTCTCCAATAAGTTCTATAGCTGCAAGATGGAGGAGAACAGTTCTGTCAGTGAGCATATACTCAAAATGTCTGGGTATAATAATCACTTGATTCAATTGGGAGTTACACTTCCAGATGATTGCGTCATTGACAGAATTCTCCAATCACTGCCACCAAGCTACAAGAGCTTTGTGATGAACTATAATATGCAAGGGATGAACAAGACTATTCCCGAGCTCTTCGCTATGCTGAAAGCTGCGGAGGTAGAAATCAAGAAGGAGCATCAAGTGTTGATGGTTAACAAAACCACTAGTTTCAAGAAAAAGGGCAAAGGGAAGAAGAAAGGGAACTTCAAGAAGAACGGCAAGCAAGTTGCTGCTCAAGAGAAGAAACCCAAGTCTGGACCTAAGCCTGAAACTGAGTGCTTCTACTGCAAGCAGACTGGTCACTGGAAGCGGAACTGCCCCAAGTATTTGGCGGATAAGAAGGATGGCAAGGTGAACAAAGGTATATGTCATATACATGTTATTGATGTGTACCTTACTAATGCTCGCAGTAGCACCTGGGTATTTGATACTGGTTCTGTTGCTAATATTTGCAACTCGAAACAGGGACTACAGAATAAGCGGACACTAGCAAAGGACGAGGTGACGATGCGCGTGGGAAACGGTTCCAAAGTCGATGTGATCGCGGTCGGCACGCTACCTCTACATCTACCTTCGGGATTAATATTAGACCTAAATAATTGTTATTTGGTGCCAGCGTTAAGCATGAACATTATATCTGGATCTTGTTTGATGCGAGACGGTTATTCATTTAAATCAGAGAATAATGGTTGTTCTATTTATATGAGTAATATCTTTTATGGTCATGCACCCTTGAAAAGTGGTCTATTCTTATTGAATCTCGATAGTAGTAATACACATATTCATAATGTTGAAGCCAAAAGATGCAGAGTTGATAATGATAGTGCAACTTATTTGTGGCACTGCCGTTTAGGTCATATCGGTGTAAAGCGCATGAAGAAACTCCATGCTGATGGGCTTTTGGAACCACTTGATTATGAATCACTTGGTACTTGCGAACCGTGCCTCATGGGCAAGATGACTAAAACACCGTTCTCTGGTACTATGGAGAGAGCAACAGATTTATTGGAAATCATACATACCGATGTATGTGGTCCGATGAATATTGAGGCTCGTGGCGGATATCGTTATTTTCTCACCTTCACAGATGATTTAAGCAGATATGGGTATATCTACTTAATGAAACATAAGTCTGAAACATTTGAAAAGTTCAAGGAATTTCAGAGTGAAGTTGAAAATCATCGTAACAAGAAAATAAAGTTTCTACGATCTGATCGTGGAGGAGAATATTTGAGTTACGAGTTTGGTGTACATTTGAAAAATTGTGGAATAGTTTCGCAACTCACGCCACCCGGAACACCACAACGTAATGGTGTGTCCGAACGTCGTAATCGTACTTTACTAGATATGGTGCGATCTATGATGTCTCTTACTGATTTACCGCTATCATTTTGGGGTTATGCTTTAGAGACGGCCGCATTCACGTTAAATAGGGCACCATCTAAATCCGTTGAGACGACGCCTTATGAACTATGGTTTGGCAAGAAACCAAAGTTGTCGTTTCTTAAAATTTGGGGCTGCGATGCTTATGTGAAAAAGCTTCAACCTGATAAGCTCGAACCCAAATCGGAGAAGTGTGTCTTCATAGGATATCCAAAGGAAACTATTGGATACACCTTCTATCACAGATCCGAAGGCAAAACTTTTGTTGCTAAATTCGGAAACTTTCTTGAGAAGGAGTTTCTCTCGAAAGAAGTGAGTGGGAGGAAAGTAGAACTTGACGAGGTAACAGTACCTACTCCGTTATTGGGAAATAGTACATCACAGAAAACTGTTTCTGTGAGACCTACACCAATAAGAGAGGAAGTTAATGATGATGATCATGAAACTTTAGATCAAGATACTACTGTACCTCGTAGATCAACCAGAGTAAGATCCGCACCAGAGTGGTACGGTAATCCTGTTCTGGAAGTCATGCTACTAGATCATGATGAACCTACGAACTATGAAGAAGCGATTGTGAGCCCAGATTCCGCAAAATGGCTTGAAGCCATGAAATCTGAGATGGGATCCATGTATGAGAACAAAGTATGGACTTTGGTTGACTTGCCCGATGATCGGCAAGCAATTGAGAATAAATGGATCTTTAAGAAAAAGACTGACGCTGATGGTAATGTTACTGTCTACAAAGCTCGACTTGTCGCAAAAGGTTTTCGACAAGTTCAAGGAGTTGACTACGATGAGACTTTCTCACCCGTAGCGATGCTTAAGTCTGTCAGAATCATGTTAGCAATTGCCGCATTTTATGATTATGAAATTTGGCAAATGGATGTAAAAACTGCATTCCTGAATGGATTTCTGGAAGAAGAGTTGTATATGATGCAACCAGAAGGTTTTGTCAATCCAAAGGGAGCTAACAAAGTGTGCAAACTCCAGCGATCCATCTATGGACTGGTGCAAGCATCTCGGAGTTGGAATAAACGCTTTGATAGTGTGATCAAAGCATTCGGGTTTATACAGACTTTTGGAGAAGCCTGTATTTACAAGAAAGTGAGTGGGAGCTCTGTAGCATTTCTGATATTATATGTGGATGACATATTACTCATCGGAAATGATATAGAATTTCTGGATAGCATAAAGGGATACTTGAATAAAAGTTTTTCGATGAAAGACCTCGGGGAAGCTGCTTACATATTAGGCATAAAGATCTATAGAGATAGATCAAAACGCTTAATTGGACTTTCACAAAGCACATACCTTGACAAGATTTTGAAGAAGTTCAAAATGGATCAAGCAAAGAAAGGGTTCTTGCCTGTATTGCAAGGTGTGAAGTTGAGTCAGACTCAATGCCCGACCACTGCAGAAGATAGAGAGAAAATGAAAGATGTTCCCTATGCTTCAGCCATAGGCTCTATCATGTATGCAATGCTGTGTACCAGACCTGATGTGTGCCTTGCTATAAGTTTAGCAGGGAGGTACCAAAGTAATCCAGGGGTGGATCACTGGACAGCGGTCAAGAACATCCTGAAATACCTGAAAAGGACTAAGGATATGTTTCTCGTATATGGAGGTGACAAAGAGCTCACCGTAAGAGGTTACGTTGATGCAAGCTTTGACACTGATCCGGACGATTCTAAATCGCAAACCGGATACGTGTTTACTTTAAACGGTCTAGCTGTCAGTTGGTGCAGTTCTAAACAAAGCGTCGTAGCGGGATCTACATATGAAGCGGAGTACATAGCTGCTTCGGAAGCAGCGAACGAAGGAGTCTGGATGAAGGAGTTCATATCCGATCTAGGTGTCATACCTAGTGCATCGGGTCCAATGAAAATCTTCTGTGACAATACTGGTGCAATTGCCTTGGCAAAGGAATCCAGATTTCACAAAAGAACCAAACACATCAAGAGACGCTTCAACTCCATCCGGGATTTAGTCCAGGTGGGAGACATAGAGATTTGCAAGATACATACGGATCTGAATGTTGCAGACCCGTTGACTAAGCCTCTTCCACGAGCAAAACATGATCAGCACCAAGACTCCATGGGTGTAAGAATCATTACTGTGTAATCTAGATTATTGACTCTAGTGCAAGTGGGAGACTGAAGGAAATATGCCCTAGAGGCAATAATAAAGTTATTATTTATTTCCTTATATCATGATAAATGTTTATTATTCATGCTAGAATTGTATTAACCGGAAACATAATACATGTGTGAATACATAGACCAACAGAGTGTCACTAGTATGCCTCTACTAGACTAGCTCGTTAATCAAAGATGGTTATGTTTCCTAACCATGAACAAAGAGTTGTTATTTGATTAACGAGGTCACATCATTAGTTGAATGATCTGATTGACATGACCCATTCCATTAGCTTAGCACCCGATCGTTTAGTATGTTGCTATTGCTTTCTTCATGACTTATACATGTTCCTATAACTATGAGATTATGCAACTCCCGTTTACCGGAGGAACACTTTGGGTACTACCAAACGTCACAACGTAACTGGGTGATTATAAAGGAGTACTACAGGTGTCTCCAATGGTAGATGTTGGGTTGGCGTATTTCGAGATTAGGTTTTGTCACTCTGATTGTCAGAGAGGTATCTCTGGGCCCTCTCGGTAATACACATCACATAAGCCTTGCAAGCATAATAACTAAGATGTTAGTTATGAGATGATGTATTACGGAACGAGTAAAGAGACTTGCCTGTAACGAGATTGAACTAGGTATTGGATACCAACGATCGAATCTCGGGCAAGTAACATACCGATGACAAAGGGAACAACGTATGTTGTTATGCGGTCTGACCGATAAAGATGTTCGTAGAATATGTAGGAGCCAATATGGGCATCCAGGTCCCGCTATTGGTTATTGACCGGAGACATGTCTCGGTCATGTCTACATTGTTCTCGAACCGTAGGGTCCGCACGCTTAACGTTACGATGACAGTTATTATGAGTTTATGCATTTTGATGTACCGAAGGTTGTTCGGAGTCCCGGATGAGATCACGGACATGATGAGGAGTCTCGAAATGGTCGAGACGTAAAGATTGATATATTGGAAGCCTATGTTTGGGCACCGGAAGCGTTCCGGGTGAAATCGGGATTTTTCCGGATTACCGGGAGGGTTACCGGAACCCCCCGGGAGGTAAATGGGCCTATTGGGCCTTAGTGGAAAAGAGAGAAGAGGCAGCCCACACCTGGCCGGCGCCCCCCACCTTTCCCAAGTCCTAATAGGACTAGGAGAGGTGGGCCGGCCCCCTCTTTCTCCTTCTTCCCCAAGAATCCTAGTTGGAATAGGATTGGGGGGAAGGAGTCCTACTCCCAGTGGGAGTAGGACTCCTCCCTGCGCCTCCCACCTGGCCGGCCGAACCCCCTGCCCCTGGCCTTTATATACGGGGGCAGGGGGCACCCCAAGACACACAAGTTAATCGCTCCTTAACCGTGTGCGGTGCCCCCTGCCACCAAATTCCACCTCGATCATACCGTTACAGTGCTTAGGCGAAGCCCTGCGTCGGTAGTACATCAAGATCGTCATCACGCCGTCGTGCTGACAGAACTCTTCCTCGACGCTTTGCTGGATCGGAGCCCGAGGAACGTCATCGAGCTGAACGTGTGCTAAGAACTCGGAGGTGCCGGAGTAACGGTGCTTGGATCGGTCGGATCGGGAAGAAGACGTACGACTACTTCCTCTACGTTGTGTGATCGCTTCCGCAGTTGGTCTGCGTTGGTACGTAGACAACACTCTCCCCTCTCGTTGCTGTGCATCACCATGATCTTGCGTGTGCGTAGGAAAATTTTTGAAATTACTGCGTTCCCCAACACGAACAAGATCAAGTGTTCAGTGCCAATCCGAAAATTGGAAGAGAAAGAAAAATTGTGCTTCTGTCGTGTTTTGACAACGACCAAGAAGAAAACACATTTACAACTCATATATAAATTTTAAGAGCCCCCAAGTGACTTGGGTAAGAATTTTATGTATAATGATTGTATGTACCGAAGTACTTATATCATATTTGTGTTCACCCGAACTTTAAATGCGTCTTAACCGACCGTTGGCTTCTCCCTCTTCGGCCAAGGGCTGAAAAGTGTCATGTACTCCGCCTGTCGAGAGTATCGACGGTGTTTCCGATGACCAGGCAATCAGGCCATAACGCTATAACAGACAAAGCACGCTCAGGGAACTTATGCTATATTTCTAACAAAGTGTAAGAAGCATCTTCGAAGAAAATAGTACCCCCACCGATACCTTTCTTCGGTGCTCATTATTACTATGAGACTTGTGCAATAGATTTTTTGTACTCATCAGTTCCGTTGTGTGCCGACCATGATTGAAAACAATAAGAGCGCTAGCTTTTGGCTTCACCCAGTCTAAGGTCAGAGCTCGGATGACCCGGTCGTGACAATCACAGAAGTGCTCCCTTTACTCCCTAGCCGAACAATCGGGAACGTAGGGATAAGCACAGGAGCCAGGCAACCCAACTTGCAAATCGCTTAGGTTAATATGGTGCATATTGTGGCATAATACACGAACAAGGAACGAAGCCGTACAAGTATAATCACATGCAAGAGGAAAAGCTCCATCAAGGGAGCCCCCAAGTAAACGGGGTATTTGAATTTGTGAGTCACAAACAAAGTTTTGACAAGGAGATTCTCTACAAGCAATTTTTTTTCAAAAAGGTATAATGCTTGGTCGAACCGAACACAAGTTAAAAACTTAAAACTTTGAGCATGAAGGCAACTTAGCTGGTTAATGTGTTCACTATTGATGACACGACCCGAGCTTGATACGGGACAAGGTTCCATCCCCCAAGCCGGTCCCAAGGTGGCAGAGCAAAGAGCTCGGCACTCCGAAGTGGTGACATAGCACGGTCAATGCGGGCCGACAGAGTGATGCCGAAGTCCCTGGCATGGGGTAATGAAGTGTTGACAAAGCCCCCCGTCCAGCCGAGGTGACGTGGTATGTTAGTACGCCGAGTTGACGATACTGCCCAACCCGGATCATTTTCCTGTGCACAAAAAATAGTGCAAACCGGATATAATAGTAATAATAATAAATAAATAAAAATCGTTGCATAATAAATAATTTATGCAAAGTGAGTAATAAAATAAAAATGGCCTGGCGCCGAAGTCAATGTGGATGCAGGGTGTCAGCGTGATGCGGTAAAGGTGTGGCAAAGCCTGAATTCATAGGTCGGTCCGAGTTCCGGATGCGGCATTCGCCGGACCATGTACGGAAACTGACCGAACCACCATGCGACCGTCGTTAATGCGGCCATCATTTGATAGGCCTGTGTACATATGATGAACAAACAAGAGTAATAATTCCTTGGGAAAAATAAACCCGAACAAGCAAAAATAGGATTAATAGCACCTGGTTTATTTGTTGTAGCAATCCGAAGAAAGGTGGTTCCGAAAATTGGGTCTCGATCCGCACACCCATTACCTGATGGGCGATAAAGAGACGGTATGGCGATGCTGGCAAAGGTTGGCTCGCCGAGGCAAAGCCCTCGGTCCAGCTAACATAACGGAGCTGGTCGGCTAGTGACATCGAAGTCTCCGGAGTAGGTTGATGAAGAGATGGTGAAGCCCCCGGTCCAGCCGAGATGTCGAAGCCTCAATGTCAGTCGATGAGTCGAAGTAGGTCGGCGTGATGGACACCAACTTGAAAAAGCAATAGTGCGGCCCTGCCGATGCAGGTCATGACATGGTCGATGCCGGCTTGATGAAGTGACCGTGCGGCGGTGCCGGTAAGCCCGCTCCGTGTAATCTGTGGGGCGGCGATGTTGGTGATGATTTATCCTTCGCGATGCCGGACTCTTCTTCGGCTTGCCGAGATGATGATCCGAAGAAGTTGAGCTCGGCTCAACAAAGTGATGACGTGTCTAGCACAGGTCGGCAGCCTTGGAGCAATATTGCCGGACTGGTTTGACACCAGCATGATGATGAAGATGACCTCAGGGGAGGCTTAAAAATTTACGGGCACGTGTTTAAGAACTACGTACAATACCCTAGAAGAGAATTCCTCTAAAAAGGTTGTCCAATATCACGTTCACAAAGAAACATGAATTCGGGTCGGATCCGTATTCGCGCAGAAAACGGACCCGAAAATTGGTCCACTCATCGAAAGGTTCCTGGAGTTTGAACCGCCGGATCAAGATCAAATTTGGAGGGGTGGTAGATATGGGAATTCCGCAGTAGATGAACGGTTGGATCTTCCAAAGGACCTCTGAGCTGGGATCTGGAGACCACACCCTAAACTCGTCCAGATTCCCGTCCAGATTTGACAGGGCTCTGGTATATCGTATATTATCGGGGATTCCTCGATCGGAACTCGACGAAATTTTGCATGGCTGTTGTAGACGTAATTCCGCACTATTCTGCTGAGGCAACCGTCAAACCGACGCTCGAGGAGGTGGTGACGGCGAATACAAGTTCACTATCCATAAAAACAGCACGGCCAACCGAGGGAATGTTGACGTTGAGCCCTCGAGCTCCATGGATGACTCCTCTATGATCATGATAGAGATCGGAGTTGATGTTGAAAAAGGCCCCCATCCGAACATGATGATCGGAGATGGAGCACGGTCCTCGATCGAGCGAAGGTGACCAGTCGAGCCGGCGACGAAGATGCCGGAGTCGCAGTTGACCTGCGGGCGAGCCATTGATCCTTTTGCCGATCATACAGCGGAAGTCTCAATGAAAGCACCAATGTCGGTGTCAAAACCGGCGGATCTCGGGTAGGGGGTCCCAAACTATGCGTCTAGGATCGATGGTGACAGGAGGCAGGGGACACGATGTTTACCCAGGTTCGGGCCCTCTTGATGGAGGTAATACCCTACGTCCTGCTTGATTGATATTGATGATATGAGTATTACAAGAGTTGATGTACCATGAGATCGTAGAGGCTAAAACCCTAGAATCTAGCCTATGGTATGATTGTTGTATATCATCTATCGACTAGCCTGGTCTCGGTTTATATAATGCACCAGAGGCCTAGGATAACAAGAGTCCTAGCCGAATACGCCGGTGGGGAGGAGTCCTTGTCTTGATCACCAAGTCTTGTGGAATCTTCCATGTATGCGGCAGCTGTCTGAACTGGCCCATGAGTATACGGCCATGGGGGTCCTCGGCCCAATCTAACAGATCGGGAGACGACATGGTGAGTACCCCCTAGTCCAGGACACCGCTAGCATACTAAGCAAGCTTCTCCTCGTTCTATGAGTTGATGGGACACATCAAAAGTACTCCAGAGTATAGAGCCTTGCCTCTAAGGTAGGCCCCACATGGTTTGCCTCTTTTTTAACATAACGCGTCATGTCGCAATTTGTTTGTTCACCCGTGGTAGACTATCCTCCCTCCACCAAGTGGATAACCAGTACACGTGTCAAATTACCACGTGGGCTGCCTTTTCGTACATAAATGAGTTCCACCATGTACCCGCACGGGTGTGGTTGGGAAAGAGACGTCAGTACGTGCGCCGTGCATGCACCTCTTCTCTTCGTGGACGCCCCCACCTACGTGGGTGTGTGTGAGAGATACAAACCTAGACAAATGGCTTGTGCGGAATAACTACTCTTCGTAAGCCATTGTAAGAGTGGACAAAATGGTGAAGGAGGAGATAGGGGAGCAGCGGAGGTGTGCGATTCTTGGCCGGCGTTTGGCCTCATTTAAATAGGAGATTAAATAGACGGCGGACGGGAGGAGCTCAGCCGGTGTTGCATTTAATGCCATCCCAATCATGAACGGACGTGTGTCCAGAGTGGGTTTCTCGGCTTCCACACGGGCGGGTTTCATGGAGGCATTTGAATGCGGCAAGGAGGCGTGTTCAGTCGGGCGTGCAGCGAGTGGTGCCCTCGACTCTGACGTAGGACACCGCGCCGTTCTTCCATTGACGTGTGGGCTCTTTGGGTACATGGCCTGCATGTCAGTGACCCAACGCAGGCAGCGCACAGCACAGGAACCTTTGGTGGGCAAGGGCGGTCATAAGCGGGCATTTCATAAATCGATGATTGTTCATTGAGTGTGACGTCATCCTTTTCATGTAGATAAGCCTATTATGTTGATAGCCCGTTCGATACGTTGTGATTCATAAAGACCGCTGCAAACATCAATGTTCTACTTATCACAGATAAGATTGATTAATACCCGTAACAATCCATGTCCTTCACAAAGGGTGCATGCACGTATAGGTTGAGCATGTGTCTTGCGTCATGTGCTGTGTGCATGCAGGCATGCGAGTGTTGCATGCGTGCAAGGGTACGTTTCAGTGTTGCATGCATGTGTGCGAACGTGCATGTGTTCGTGAGTACATGTGTACGTGTCAGTGTTGCATGCCTGCATGCGTGCGTGTGTTCGTTATGTGTACGTGTCAGTGTTTCACGCCTGCATGCGTGCGTGTCTTGCGTGCGTGCATGTGTACGTGCGGGGTGAGGCTACACGTCAGTCGACTGACTTTTTCATCTCTGGTCATTAGATTTTCCAGTCGTTGGATACGAAATCAAGGGCATGCAGTTTATCATCAAACTCCACCCCCCTGAGCCGCCAGCCACCACCGGCCGAACCGCCGGCGCCCGCTGCCCGCGGCCAGCCCACGCCGCGACGCCGCCCCGAAACCACTCCCCACCGCCGGTCCGCTGCCGCATCGGCCATCCCTCTAGCCCCCCTCCCCGCGCCAAGCTTTTTCTCCGGCGATCCCCACCCCACCACCCAATCAACACGCCAGCACCGCCGTTGACTGCCAACCAGAGGTCTCATGACTTCGAGTACCCACCGACGACTAATTTATTACCATTTCCGTCCTTCATATATGCGCTGACGGGTGGGCCCTATGGTAATGTGCGCTGCTGAATGTGGACCGTTTGATTGGTCAATTGATTGTGTCATCGACAAATTACGGAGCTGTATGGTGAGCCAGTGACCGTATGTGCGGATTTCGGGTTCCGGCAGACCCTTGAGGTTCAAACACTGGGGTGCGCACGGAGATCTCGCCTTCTACCTACCTGCACCCCTCCGCCTCGCTAAGATCTAAGCTATGGAAAGAACAACACAAGAGACACAGGGTTTATACTGGTTTGGGCCACCGTTGTGGTGTAATACCCTACTCCAGAGTGTGGTGTGGTGGATTGCCTCTTGGGCTGACGATGATGAGCAATACAAGGAAGAACAGCCTCACGAGGGTCTGTTCTTGGCTGGGGCGATGAACTGCTGGGAGGAGTTCAATCACCCTTCTCTCTCCCTCTCTTCTCAATTCTCTCTCTGATTTCGATCTCCCTACCCTACGGGTGGCGAGTCCTATTTATAGGCAAAGCCCTGGGCCTCCTCCCAAATACTAAGCGGGAAGGGCGCCAACAATTGGCCATTTTGAAGGGGAACATCTGGTACACCTATCCTGACTAAAGTTGGTCCTCGCCTGCCAAAGACTCTGGTGGTGACGCTGGCTTGGGCTCCACAATGACTTCCTCCCTGCCGTTGGACTGGTCTTGGTCTCGTTGCACCGAAACGGGTGCCTTTGCTTGATGCTCTCCCCTGCGCTTGCTCCCTTTGCACCAAAGAGGAAAGGAGGACACTGCGCTTCTGACGCCTGCCTGGCGCCCTTGGTCGTCATGGCTTGCGTCATGGGCACCTCGTGAGGTACCCCACCTTGATCTCTCCGCCTCCTCGCGAGCCAGCCTGATGAGGCCGTGCCTGAGGAAGCTCCGTGTCGTCCACCCCGCGAGGCCTGGCCCCTCGCGAGGGTCTTGGGTCTGTGTTGACGAAGACGGGCCATGCTGGGCCCCCTTTTGGGCCACGCCGCAGGCCGCAGGCAGGCAAGTCTGGGGACCCCCGTTCCCAGAACGCCGATAGTAGCCCCTGGGCCCAAGGCGCGCCTAGACTTGGCCGTGCAGGGAGGCGAAAGGGCAAGAGTGAAGCGCTGCGGGCCCTAACAGCCTGCGGCCTTGGGCGCCGCGTGGCGGTTGATTGGACGTGGGCGTCTCCACTTCCCCATGGCGCCTCGGCAACTGCACGGATTGGACAAGTCCCTGCATGGAAAGTGGGTCATGATTACCTGCGATCGTGGGGGCCGACGGTTGGCCCTCGCCGGCTATAAGTACGGATCGGCATGCGCCCTTCCAGTTCATCCCCCCCTGCTTCTCCTTCTTCTTCATGGCCCCGTCGAGGAGGTTCTCGGCCGCAGAGAAGGGGAAGGCTCGCCAGGTTGTGCCTGCCTCTCCCCCGCCCAAGCGCGGCCGAGGGCGCCCTCGCAAACATCCTGTGGCCACCACGGCAGCTCCCCGCGGCCGTGGAGACGATTTCTAGCACGGTGACGGGCGGACTGCTGTGGCCGGGGGGCGCGCTTTGGTCGCGCGTTCCCCTAGGCCGTGCTTTCGCGCTGCAGAGGTGCTGCCGGAGTTCGTTGTGTGGTCGGCGGAGCCGACTAGCACCCGGCTTCCACTTCCTCGCTTCCTCCTCGGCGAGCTCCTGGCCGGCGCCCCGGGCGGCCTCTGGCTCCAGGCAGACGGCTGCTGCAGCCGGGCCTCATGGGCTTCACTGGAGGTCTCTGCAGCCGTGAGCCTGGCCTTGGCCCGCGGTTGGCAGACGTTTGCCCGCGCGCGTGGCCTGAGCTGTCGGTGCACCCTGCACTTCAAGTTTGACGGTGATGCCACCCTCTACGTGAGGGTGTTTGGGGAAGATGGTCGGCACGCTGGGTGCTGCCCCGAGGACGACGACCGAGGCCGGGAACCCAGCCTCGGCGATGATGGAGAGGACAGCGCTCGCGTGACTGGCGGCGCTCAAGGTTCCCCAAGCTTCACTGGTTCTTCTTCAGGCGGCGACTCTTCTAGCGGTGGCCGCGGTTAGCCTCCACGCCGTCGTACCTGCTTGGGAGGTGGTAGTGTGTCTGCCCGCCGTCGCGCCTCGGTGAAGCGCAAGAGGGAGTCTGCCTGAGCCCCGGAGGCAGCTCGAGTCTTCCCTGCAGGCCGGTGTGAGGCGAGCTGCGCCTGATTTGTTCTTTCTTTTCCTTTTTCATACGTAAAAAGACAGTAGCATGGAGCCCCGCGGGGGCGTGTTTGGGTTATTGCTGTTAATCATGGCTTTGCTTCCGTTATCGTGCCTTCCGGCTACATGCCCGCGCGTGGATAGTTCCCGGCCCCAGCCGTGGGGGGGCGACCGACCCAGGCCTTGTGTTCGTGTCGCGGTGCCAGTGGGCCACGGACTGGAGGGGTGCTCTTGTAATGGACCCAGGTCACGAAACCTTTGAACGACTAGGACAGGAACACTCGCGAGGGTGCTCGGCTGCCCCCCTCGTGAGGCCTTGCATAAGAGAAATCGAGGCGGGAGAGTGAAAAGTCGAAGAACCACAAGCCAAGACGGCAACAGCTTCAATAAAACTTCGAATGAGAATGAACAAGCCAAGTACAGAAAGCAAATGAAAAAGCCGCGTCCGGCACCTAATCTAGTCTTCGATGTCTTCTCACCAGCGCGGAGCTAAGTGCTGCCACTGGGCGTGGGAGGGAGCCCCAGGGCCTGAGGCCGGCGCTCCTCAGACTCCGGGGCGTGTACAGCCCCAACTCATTATTACGTGAGAGTGTCACGGGCGGCGAGCTTCACAGGCATTGGCCTTCTTCACAGGCTCCGAGACTTTCTTGGGGGAAGCAGGCTTCATGGGCATTTTCCCTCTTCACAAGCTCCGGGCCCTTTCCAAAACGCGACAGCTTCATAGGCATTCGCCTTCTTCACAGGCTCTGGGCCTTTTCCAAAACGCGACAGCTTCACAGGCATTCGCCTTCTTCATAGGCTCTGGGCCTTTTCCAAAACGCGACAGCTTCACATGCATTCGCCTTCTTCACAGGCTCTGGGCCTTTTCCAAAACGCGACAGCTTCAGAGGCATTCGCCTTCTTCACAGGCTCTGGGCCTTTTCCAAAACGCGACAGCTTCACAGGCATTCGCCTTCTTCACAGGCTCTGGGCCTTTTCCAAAACGCGACAGCTTCACAGGCTCCGGGCCTTTTCCAAAACGCGACAGCTTCAGAGGCATTCGCCTTCTTCACAGGCTCTGGGCCTTTTCCAAAACGCGACAGCTTCGCAGGCATTAGCCTTCTTCACAGGCTCTGGGCCTTTTCCAAAACGCGACAGCTTCACAGGCATTCGCCTTCTTCACAGGCTCTGGGCCTTTTTAGGGGTAGAACCTCCAAAGGTGCTGGATGTTCCATGCGTTCTGGACCGGCACCCCCTCCCGAGTCTCCAAGCGCGCGGAGCCGGGCCTGGAAACATGAACAACCTTGAACGGGCCCTCCCACATGGGAGAGAGCTTGTGCAGTCCCTCCCTGGAGAGAACCCGCCTGAGCACGAGGTCTCCTACCTCGAGAGTTCTGGGGCGGATGTCGCGACAGTGATATCGTCGCAGTGCTTGTTGGTACCTCGCCGCTTGCAGCGCGGCTTCTCGGCGACGTTCCTCCCCCAGCACGAGGTCCATCCCCCGCATGGCATCCTGCTGCACCTCGTCGAATGCCAGGACCCGCGGCGGAGCGACGTCTGACCTCGTGAGGGAGGACCGCTTCGGCTCCGTAGACCAGGAAGAACGGGGTCTCTCCAGTCAGCTTGGTCGCGGTTGTGCGGATGGACCACAACACGGACTGAAGCTCATCGTACCAACCTCTGCCGTAGGCCTCCAGCTTCTTCTTGAACATCCTGGTCTTGAGGCCCCTCAGGACCTCTGCGTTGGCTCGCTCGGCCTGGCCGTTGCTTCGGGGGTGCGCCACTGAAGCGTAGCATATCTGCATTCCAAGGTTAGCACAGTATGTTTTGAAGAGGTTACTGGTGAACTGCGAACCATTGTTTGTGATGATGCAGTTCGGCACCCCGAACTGGCTCATGATGCACCTGATGAACTTGACCGCGGAACCCGCGGGGATGGTGCGGACGGCCTCTACTTCAGCCCACTTGGTGAACTTGTCCACGGTGACGTAGAGGTAGCGGTAGCCCCCTGGTGCCCGAGGAAACGGGCCCAGGATGTCCAGCCCCCAGACTACGAATGGCCACGAAAGGGGTATAGTATGCAGGCCTCCTGCCGGCTGATGGATCTTCTTGGCGTGGAACTGGCAGGCCTCAAAAGCTTTCACTAGTTTGACGGCATCACTGAGTGCGGTGGGCCAATAAAACCCACTGCGGAACGCCTTGCCGACGAGGGTCCGTGATGATGAATGATGTCCACAGTCCCCGCCGTGTATATCTTCCAGTAGTTCCTTTCCTTGCTCCCTGGAGATGTAGCGCAGGGATACATCGTTTGGTCGCTTCCGGTAGAGCTCTCCATCCTTGATGCAGTATGCCATGGCCTGCCGTGCCACACGCTCTGCTTCCTCCTCCTTTTTCGGCAGGGTCCCTTGTGTTAAGTAACTCCGGAGCTCCGTGATCCAGCACCCCTCCTGAGGTTCCATCGTTAGGAGCAGGCGTGCTCATGAGGCCGGGCCACAGACTGGGGCTCCTGAGGAAGGTGGCTGGGGGAGCTCCTCCCAAGGCTGAGCCGTGTTTGACAATGACAGCAGGGCTGAGGGCTTGAAGAGCCGCTCCTCGAAGACGCCAGGCTCCTGAGGTAACCGCCTGGACGCCTGTTTGGCGATGTCGTCGGCCTCCTGATTGGTACCACGGGGCACATGCTGCAACTCCAACCCCCAGAACTGCTTCTCCATCCTGCGGACCTCCACAAGGTAGGCTTCCATGTGATCATCTTTCGGCTCGTACACCTTGTTGGAGAAATTGACAAGGAGCTGCGAATCGCCCTTGATGGTGAGGCGTTTCACCCCCAGGGCAGCTGCGGCCTTCAAGCCCGCTATTAAACCTTCATACTCCGCTATGTTATTGGAGAACTTTTCACCTTGTTGGAAACAGAGCTGTACAACATAGTAGAGATTGTCCTGAGTGGGCAATATAAGCACCGCCCCAGCCCCAGCGCCATGCCCGGAGAACGCCCCATCGAAGTACATGACCCAGCCTTCTGGCGCCTCGCTTCCCGGGGAGAGGGACCGGTCCTCGTCGGCCTTGAGGCCTGGTGCCTCCGTCCATTCTGCCACAAAATCCGCCAATGCTGCTCCCTTGATGACTCTGGTCGTGCTGAATTCGAGCTGAAATGCTTGCAGTTCTATGTTCCACTCAGCGACCCTTCCAGCTGAGTTAGGGCTCCTGAGCACTCTCTCCAGGGGGTATGATGAGACGACCTTGATGGGGTGACCCTGAAAATAGTGTTGCAGCTTGCGCGAGGCCACCAGTAGCGCGAGGAGGAGCTTCTGAGGCATGGGGTACCGTGCCCTCGCGTCCCGCAACACCGTGCTGACGAAGTACACCGGGTGCTCAACGAGGTTGGGTGCGTTAGTGCTGGTGGCGCCCTTCGGAGACCATGGCGCCTCCCGAGGCGATGAGGCCTCCTGAGGCTGGCCATCTGGGAGAGGGGCCTCTTCCGCCTCCGGTGCACTCCTCTGCGGCGGCTGATCCTCCTCAGCCGCGGTGGTGGTTTCTGTGGGGCTTCCTTGTTCCTGTTTTGCCTTGTCCCGGGCTGCTACTGTGGTTTTGATTCGACGCTCCTCTCTAACTGCCACCAGGGCTGCGCTGGCGGAGTAGGGAGTGGCGGCGAGGTAAAGCACCAGGGGCTCTTGAGGGCGCGGAGCCACCATGACCGGAGGGCTGGTCAGGTATCTCTTGAGATCCTGGAACGCCTTGTCGGCCTCTTCAGTCCACTCAAAGGGCCCCTTTTTCTTCATCAGCTAGAAGAAGGGCAACGCTCGCTCCCCCAACTTGGAGATGAAGCGCCCTAGCGCGGTCACGCGCCCAGTGAGCTTCTGCATTTCTCTGAGGGTCTTTGGCGGGCTCATGTCCTCGACCGCCTTGACCTTTTCCGGGTTAGCCTCGATGCCTCGGTGGGACACGAGGAAACCCGAGAGTTTGCCCGAGGGGACTCCGAACACACACTTCTCTGGGTTGAGTCGCAGGTTCACTGCGTTGAGGCTCGCGAAGGTTTCCTCCAGGTCTTGTATCAGGGTCCTGGCCTTCCGAGACTTCACCACAATGTCATCGACATAAGCCTCAACATTCTTCCTGAGCTGCGGGCCCAAGGTGATGTGCATCAGCCGCTGAAAGGTCGCCCCTGCGTTACGCAGCCCGAATGGCATGCATGTGTAGCAGTACACCCCACACGGGGTTAGGAAGGCTGTCTTTTCGACGTCTTCTACCGCCATCTTGATCTGGTGATACCCAGAGAAGGCATCCAAGAAGCATAGTAGGTCGCATTCCAGGGTGGAATCGACGATCTAGTCGATGCGGGGGAGCGGGAACGGATCTTGCGGGCATGCCTTGTTGAGGTTGGTGAAGTCAACACACATGCGCTCCTTCCCTCCCTTCTTTGGCACAACGACAGGGTTGGCCAACCAATCCGGGTATCAGACCTCGCGAATGACCCCAGCGGCTTCTAGTTTGCGGGTCTCTTGGATGATGAAGGCCTGCTTTTCTGTGGACTGCCGCCTTGCCTTCTGCCTCACAGGGCGCACGTTGGGGCACACGTTGAGGTGATGCTCGATTATGCTCCTAGGGATCCCCACCAACTGGTCAGGCTCCCAAGCGAATACCTTCCTGTTTGCGCACAGGAACCCGACCAGGGCCTCCTCCTGCTCGGGTTCGAAATTGGCGCCTATGGTGAAAGTGGCGTTGGTGGTCCCGTCCTCATCGACGGGTATCTGCTTGGTTTCTGCCTTGTCTTGGGTGAAGAATTGTTTCTTCTTGGCGGGTGCAGCCCCCTTGGGCTCGGGGGTCTCCGAGTCGGCGGACTGTGCCGACGCCGCCGTCTTGAAGGCGAGATTGAGCACCCGTAGCACGTCTCCCGGTGTCCCCGTGCACGGTGAGGACACCGTTGCTCCCGGGCATCTTCATGAGGTTGTACGCCGGGTGCGTCGCGGCCATGAACTGGGCTAGCGCTGGGTAGCCGAGGATGGCATTGTAGGGGAGGCCGATGGGGGCGATGTCGAAGTCGACTAGCTCCGTGCGGAAGTTGTTGTAGGTGCCGAAGGTTACTGGGAGCCGGATCTGTCCCAAGGAGCTGGATGATCTGCCCCCAACGCCTGAGAAGGGCCGGCTGGGTTGCAGCCGTTCCAGGGGTATGCAGAGGACGATGAAGGCCTCAACCGAGAGCACGCTGAGGCCCGCACCGCCATCGATGAGAGTTCTGGTGACGGCCACCTGGCAGATGGTGGGGGTGCACAGCATGGGGAGCGCACCCGAGCAGGCTGAGTTGGAGGGGTGGTCCTCCGAGCTAAACATCAGGCTGGCCTTGGGCGACGCCCGGTCCGGGAGAGCCCCCTGCCGTGTGGAAGCGGCGCTGACCCGGCGGATGAACAGCTTGACGTGGTGACTTGTAGGCGGCGCCTGCGAGCCGCCCAGGAGGGCCGTGACGACCGGGGGTGTTGGTGTAGCATGGTGGGCGGGGAAGAGGTTGCGGAGCTCTTCCCAAGAGGCCACGGAGGCTGCCGGCAGGTGGAGCAGCCATGCGCGCGGAGCGCCAGTGAGGGCCATGGGGAGCCAGTTGGCCATGACCCTATCGTCACCTCCAGCTTCAAGGATGGCCTCCTCGTGTGCCAGCAAGAAGGCCAGCAGATCAATAGCGCGACGGCGTCGTTGGCTTGAACTTGGCCGGCCACCGTACCCGTTGCAGGGCTGGGGCCAGGGCTCGGAGCCCCCTGGCCCCCGTGCTGGCACCAGCGGCCGGAGCGTGCGACGCGCTACTCATCGCGAGGCAGGTCGTGGCGGTGGCGGAAGGGAAAACTCCGGTGCACCCCTACCTGGCGCGCCAAATGTCAGATTTCGGGTTCCGGCAGACCCTTGAGGTTCAAACACTGGGGTGCGCGCGGAGATCTCGCCTTCTACCTACCTGCACCCCTCCGCCTTTCTAAGATCTAAGCTATGGAAAGAACAGCACAAGAGACACAGGGTTTATACTGGTTCGGGCCACTGTTGTGGTGTAATACCCTACTCCAGAGTGTGGTGTGGTGGATTGCCTCTTGGGCTGACGATGATGAGCAATACAAGGAAGAACAGCCTCGCGAGGGTCTGTTCTTGGCTGGGGCGATGAACTGCTGGGAGGAGTTCAATCACCCTTCTCTCTCCCTCTCTTCTCGATTCTCTCTCTGATTTCGATCTCCCTACCCTATGGGTGGCTAGTCCTATTTATAGGCAAAGGCCCTGGGCCTCGTCCCAAATACTGAGCGGGAAGGGCGCCAACAATCGGCCATTTTGAAGGGGAACATCTAGTACACTTATCCTGACTAAAGTTGGTCCTCGCCTGCCAAAGACTCTGGTGGTGACGCTGGCTTGGGCTCCACAATGTCTTCCTCCCTGCCGTTGGACTGGTCTTGGTCTCGTTGCACCGAAACGGGTGCCTTTGCTTGATGCTCTCGCCTGTGCTTGCTCCCTTTGCACCAAAGAGGAAAGGAGGACACTGCGCGGCTGACGCCTACCTGGCGCCCTTGGTCGTCATGGCTTGCGTCACGGGCACCTCGTGAGATACCCCGCCTTGATCTCTCCGCCTCCTCGCGAGCCAACCTGATGAGGCCGTGCTTGAGGAAGCTCCGTGTCATCCGCCCCGCGAGGCCTGGCCCCTCGCGAGGGTCTTGGGTCTGTGTTGATGAAGATGGGCTGCTCTGGGCCCCCTTTTGGGCCATGCCGCAGGCCGCAGGCAGGCAATTCTGGGGACCCCCGTTCCCAGAATGCCGACAGTATGATCACCCTAAAATGTATTTTATTAACACAGTACAGACTCAAACTACCATTTCTTTCTTTCATATACGGGCTGACAGGTGGGCCCCATGGTTACGCGCCCCGATGGTGCAACACTAGTTGCGCCATGTGGAACGTTTGACTTGTTAATTGATTGTGTCATCAACAAAATACAGAGTTGTACGGGTGAGCCAGTGACCGTATAATCATGACATGCATTTTTTTAACATGGTACAGACGCAAGGGCTCATATATATGCGCAAGCACTCACCGCTATAAGCGCACACACGCACACCCTACCCCTATGAGCACCTTCGACAGAGTGAGCCAGCATATGATCTTTTACGAAGTCACCATAGGTGCCTCATAGTCGAGTCGAGCGTCTCTTCCCACTGAACACACATCGCCGGAAAAATACTGAAATTAACCCAGGATAAATGCGAACACCGGGACTTTAACCCTGGTGGGCTCGAGAAACCACAGTCCTCCTAACCATCCAACCACATGTTGGTTAGCACAACATAATGTATGTGGTGACCGTGATGAGCTTATTCTGAAGTCTAGTTACCATATCGTGCTTTCACTTCAAATACAATGACCGTAAGTGTCGTCAACAAAATATGGAGCACGCATCAAATGCAAAGTCCGTCAGTGTCATCAAGAAAATACGTAGACTTATCGTGAGCTAGATACCGTATGATCACCACGAGAATGCATATGGTGACCGTAATGAGCATATTATGAACTCCAGTGACCGTATAGTGCTTTAGCTTGAAATACAGTGACCGTCATGCGTGAATGTGTCGTGGGCATGCATACTTTTAGAGGGCCGAGAGATAGTTTGTGTGCGTACATGAAAGTGGTGTAGAAAGAGGGGATGTCCGGTGGAGACAATGAGAGATATGCCCTTCGTTTCTCTTCCCCGTGACTAATATTTTAGGAGAATATATAAACATTCACAATGTAGAACAAATATTTTTTGGATGCACCATGCAATTAACTTTCATGTATAACATCGTACTATTGTATATGCTTATTTTCTTCGTGGCCGATTGCATGTGTGGTGTGGTGGGCACATCATTTCTAGTTGTAGTGGGTCAACATGAGGACTCATGGGTCGGTTCCATCCTACGCCACATAGGTTGGATCGAGACGCGTTACACGAAGACCCATGTGGAGGACTCGGCATACAACACGAAGCTAGCTACCAAGTTGTGGAGGACTCTATCCGCACTGGTGATAAGCCGATTATATATGATTTGTAACCCTAGGCCCCCAATATGTTATAGAAGCTTGGGGGCTAGTTCATCAATAGTATACACACACGCACAATGCCTGGTATTCACGTGTACTTTGTACACACCCCTATCACTAATATATAGTACCCAGAGTAGGCTTTTTCCTCAACTGCAAGGGTCCTAACTAGGGTAAATCTTTGCCTCGTATTACCATCCAGCCTAACAGTCAGGGATATCCTACCGAATGATATGATGGAACCATATCTGCCAACTACTAAGAGAGAGGTGTGTCTGGGGGGGGGCAATGTGTGCGAGAGAGGCCTAAAGATAATGTGTGTGCGGGAGACATGTAGGCACACATATATATGTGCGTACAGAGGGCTAGTAGAGACCGTGCGTGTGTATATATGCATGTGAGAGAAATAGTGTTTTCCAACTAAGATTAGTGAAAAGAGTGGTACATAGTAGTCAGAAAGAGAGAGATAGAGATACAGAGAGAGCATGTGCGTGAGACTCCCCGACACCCCGAGAGAGATTGTGAGCATGTGTGAAAGAGAAATGCCGATGCATATAAAGTGTGTGCACTTATGCGGTAGATAGAGAGATATATAGCGCGTTTGTGAGAACGGGCCAAGGCATAGTGCATCTACGTGTAAAAGATGGTTCTACGCATTAACTTAAAATATAAATGGCATTATTATTTTTGGATGAGATCATGAATTTTGCAAATTGCATATGGATGAAAATCGGTCTATCAGACACCCATACTCTATTGAATTCTAGCATGTGCATGTGTTTATTTCATATTATCGATCCATAGAGTGAGAGGGGTTTGAAATATAGGCAATGGATGCTTTTGCAATTCATATATAAACATAAATTAGTGCACTCCATGTTGTTAGTGTGAAGCACTTTATACATTTGTCACTTTCATGGATACATTCCAAATTGCTAGCTATGAAATAGAATACATGTCAAATTCAACATAAAGAGGGTTTTGAAGATTCGAATTCATAGGAAGTGCATTCATCTATTTGAACCCAAGATAATGGCATTTGTAAATCAGATGTAAAAGGGGGCATCAATCTTTGTTGTGCGTTTGAACATGCTATATATATTCATACACATGTCTAACTTTTTTGCAACCAAGAAGATTATATCTGGAACCATGCATGAACTGAGGTAAGTTGCATATTTTTAATATATACTCATGTACAATGTATATTCAAATGTACCACCTCCATTCCAAAATAATCGTAGCTTTAGGATTTTCAAGAGTAAAGATTTGTGAAGTTTGACAAATCCTGAATGTTCAATTCAAGAGAACCGAAAACGTTAATGCTTCTGCTCCCAAATATTGAACGAAGCGCCAAATAGGCCTTTGGTCACCCGAAACCGTGCGAGACTAATGTTTGGTGGTAGGAAATTACTGTCTCGACTCTGGCCCGTGTAGCCTATTGACCCGATGTCCAAAGGTCTAAACCGGCGTAGGTTTGTAACTTCACCAAGATGCCAGTCTCAACCGCCTCCGAGAGGCATACATACGCCGTGGGTGCCTAAACACCCTTGCGCTTGGCCAAAATCTATCCCGCCCACATTTGGGACACCTGAGATTACTGTCCTACCCCCAACCCGCAATATGTCCGAAATTTTAGATGGGGGCAGAATTTGTAACTTACCCCAAATTTCAAACAAGCGCACCCCAAACCGAAACATTGTTCCCCCTTAAGTTCCCCGCCTCCCTCTGTTTCCCCATTCATACTCCGTGGGCGCCAAAACGCCCTCTCCACCAGCCGCGAAACCCCAGCCTCCTACATCCTCCAACCCATAGCGCCCAATCCACCCTCGCCCTCCTCCATCGCGCCGGAGCCGGTACCCCGACATCGTCGTCCAACGCAACCGCAACCGCAACGCCCTCAAGGACTTAGCAGCTGAAGCCGAGGTAGAGCTGCCTCCACGACACTGACGCCAATGTGCGTCGTACCAGAACTACTCTGGCCACGCCATCATGCGCCTCACTGCTGCCGCTCCACTGTCGCAACCGTCCACCGCACCGGAGCTGTTCCCGCTACGCCGTCGTTCGCCGCCTCGGATCTGCTTCCCCGCTGCCGACAGACGGCCACCACACCACACTCAACAACTTGGCCATGGGTTCATCCAAGGCTGCACCACCCTCCACAACTTCTCGTTTCATGTGAACCACAAGAAGATCGTTGGTAAAATAGAAGGAGGACACAACACTGCCAACAAAAAGAGGTACTCCTCTTCCCTTATTCGAGCAAACCTTACGTCTCTGCTCACACCGTATTCATCCCACCAAAGAAACTAGTTGAGAGCTTCTTGCTGCATCTTCTTCGTGGTACTAAATGCACAAGGTTTCCTCCCTTTACTATTTCACCTTTGCTAGAGGTCAGTAGCCCACCTGGATTTCAATTCAGGGTCAGTCGAACCGCAATTAAAAGAAGCAGCACCCACTTAGGCGCGCGGAGACCTAGGGAGCATTTGGTTCTCGTGCTAGCGCTTGCTTAGCCCGGCCCAGCAAGGAAGCGAAGTATTTAGTTACTGGGCAAGCCTGCCTCATTGCCAGCGGTTTCTAGGTTTTTCCGTGTTGGAGCGAGTGAGCCGATTTGGCTCACCTCCATCGGCAAGGCTGGCTTTGCCTAGCGAGGCAATCTGGCGAGGGATCCAAACATTCCCCTAGCCCGCCTGTTCGCCGGGGAAGCGGCGCATTGGTTTCTATCATAGGGGTGTGGGGCGCAGGAGCTGCTTGCGCCCGATCTGGAGGTCGGCGGGGCTTGAATGGATGGCTGGGGGCGGTGCCAAGCAAGGCGGTGCGGTGAGGTCGAGGGGAGGGCGCTGGCAGGGGACTGGGCCGGTTGTCACTGCCGTTTCGAGGAATATCGTCAACACGGACTGTCTGGAGGTAGATGAAGGCGATCTGCCCATTCTTTGTACATCCGACGGTGCAGAAAGAATGGACTGGCCTATTTATTTTCAGTCGAATGTTATTTTCATAGAATCATGTAGTAATTTAGTGTGCCATGCATGTTGTAGAGCTATCATATGTCTCCCATCATTTATTTCTCACCGACCTGCTATCTGCTACCTTTACACTATACTAATTGTGCACACACTTCACCCATACTCATACTATTGTTTTTTTATGCACGGGTATTTCAGACTCTGACGCAGTGTTGATGAATGCTGAAAAGAAAAGACAGAAGTCGCTCCAGTGTAATTCAAAGATAAGCACTAAGCTTTTCAGCGCTCTAAAGGATGCAGTGTCAGTAGTTGGAGACAGTAAATGTAGCTCTATAGTTGATGATCTCAATTGCCACACACAACCATCCCAGGTGCTTGCTTTAATTTCGCGCTGTCAAATGTGGTCGCATGTTGCATATGGTGTCTAGCTTGTATTGCTTCCAATTTGGTTAAATTGCATCTGCTCACTTTACACATTATACCTTTGATAATGACATACCTTCCTGTTTTTGTTACATACTACATATGTCTATTAACCATGTTCGTACATCAAACTAATGCTCTTTTGTATCCCTCGTCAATCACTTATGATGAGATAGTCACCCGAGTGGGTTACTGTGAGAGGCCATACTCGTTTAAAGAGTGCAGTGTCATCCTCCCCACATGATTCTCAAGAAACAACAAGGCTAAATGAAGATATTCAACGTAGCTCTCTAGTTGATGACCGCAATTCCCCCACACCACCATCACAGGTGCTTGCTCTAACTTCGCAATGTGATATGTGGTTGCATGTTGCATACGGTGTCTAGCTTGTAATGCTTCTAATTAGGGTAAATTGCATCTGCTTAGGTTACACATTATACCTGTGAATATGACATGCCTTCCTATTTTTGGTACGCACTACATCTATGTGTTAACCTTGTTCTTACATGAAACTACCTCTCTTCTGTATCTTGCATCAATCACTTACGATGATTCACCTTTATTCGTTGCATATTGCATATTATTTCTAGCCTGTTGCCATGTATTGCTTCTAATTTGGTCAAATACAATTGTTAGGGCACCCTTTTAATTTGGCAGAGTGATATTGGTTTCATCTTTCATATGGTTTCTAGTTTGCATTGATTCTAACAAGTTCAAGCACCTTGTGCTTAGTTTACACTTTATACATCATACATGTCAATATGTCACACCGTCCTATTTTTCGTACATATTCCATCCTCCTATCATGCGGCTGCCTTACATGAAAGTAGTGTTCGTCAGTATCATGCATCAATGAGTTTTGAAGAGCAAATTTTATTCCTTATTCTCGTGGGTTTGACTTGACAAGGCAAAATCCAGAAAGAGGAAGGAAAAGAGTAAGGAAGGCGATGATGGTGGTCCTCTGCAGCAATGTAAACGGAGCATCTGTACCGATTCTCCTTGTACTGATAGTGCATTGCAAGGTCCAAGTCTCCACTCCCCTACTCCACCATCCAAGGTGCTTGCTCTAACTTGGCAGTGTTATATCTGGTTGCATGTTGCATATGGTGTCTAGCTTGTATTGCTCCTAATTAGTGTAAACTGCATCTGCTTAGCTTACACATGATAGGTGGGAATATGACACGCTTTCCTATTTTTGGTACATACTATATCTGTCTATCACACCATGTTCTTACATGAAACTACTCTTCTTGTGTATCCTGCATCAGTCACTTATGATGGAACACCTTTAAGTTGGCAGTGTGATATTGGTTTGCGTCTTGAATATGATTTCCAGCATGTATTGCTTCTAGTTTGATGAACGCCACCTATGACAAGACAGTTTTAACTTGGCAGAGTGATATTGATTGCACCTTTTGAAGGAAATATGCCCTAGAGGCAATAATAAAGTTATTATTAATTTCCTTATATCATGATAAATGTTAATTATTCATGCTAGAATTGTATTAACCGGAAACATAATACATGTGTGAATACATGGACAAACAGAGTGTCACTAGTATGCCTCTACTTGACTAGCTCGTTGATCAAAGATGGTTATGTTTCCTAACCATAGACATGAGTTATCATTTGATTAATGGGATCACATCATTAGGAGAATGATATGATTGACTTGACCCATTCCGTTAGCATAGCACTTGATCATTTAGTTTGTTGCTATTGCTTTCTTCATGACTTATACATGTTCCTATGACTATGAGATTATGCAACTCCCGTTTGCTGGAGGAACACTTTGTGTGCTACCAAACGTCACAACGTAAATGGGTGATTATAAAGGTGCTCTACAGGTGTCTCCGAAGGTACTTGTTGGGTTGGCGTATTTCGAGATTAGGATTTTTCACTCCGATTGTCGAAGAGGTATCTCTGGGCCCTCTCGGTAATGCACATCACTTAAGCCTTGCAAGCATTGCAACTAATGAGTTAGTTGCGGGATGATGTATTATGGAACGAGTAAAGAGACTTGCCGGTAACGAGATTGAACTAGGTATTAAGATGACGACGATCGAATCTCGGGCAAGTAACATACCGATGAAAAAGGGAACAACGTATGTTGTTATGCGGTCTGACCGATAAAGATCATTGTAGAATATGTAGGAGCCAATATGAGCATCCAGGTTCCGCTATTCGTTATTGACCGGAGACGTGTCTCGGTCATGTGTACATAGTTCTCGAACCCGTAGGGTCCGCACGCTTAAAGTTCGGTGACGATCGTAATTAGGGTTTTTGTGTTTTGATGTACCGAAGGTTGTTCGGAGTCCCGGATGTGATCACGGACATGACGAGGAGTCTCGAAATGGTCAAGACATAAAGATTGATATATTGGAAGCCTATATTTGGATATCGGAAATGTTCCGGGTGAAATCGGGATTTTACCAGAGTACCGGGGGGTTACCTAAACCCCCCAGGGGTTATTGGGCCTACATGGGCCATAAGGGAGAAGAGGAGGGCCGACCAGGGCAGGCCGCGCGCCCCCTCCCCCTAGTCCGAATAGGACAAGGAAGGGGGGCGGCGCCCCCTTTCCTCTTTCTCCCTTCCCCCTTCCTTTTCCAACAAGGCAAGAGGGGGGAGTCCTACTCCCGATGGGAGTAGGACTCCTCCAGGCGCACCCCTAGGGCCGGCCGCACCTCCCCTCTCCCTCCTTTATATACGGGGGCAAGGGGGCACCCCATGACACACAAGTTGATCTTCGTGATCGTTCCTTAGACGTGTGCGGTGCCCCCTTCCACCATATTCCACCTTGGTCATATCGTAGCGGTGCTTAGGCGAAGCCCTGCGTCGGTAGAACATCATCACCGTCATCACGCCGTCCTGCTGACGAAACTCTCCCTCAACGTTTTGCTGGATCGGAGCTCGAGGGATGTCACCGAGTTGGACGTGTGTAGAACTCGGAGGTGCCGTACGTTCGGTACTTCGATCGGTCGGATCGGGAAGACGTACGACTACTTCCTCTATGTTGTGTCAACGCTTCCATTGCCGGTCTACGAGGGTACGTAGACAACACTCTCCCCTCTCGTTGCTATGCATCACCATGATCTTGCGTGTGCGTAGGAATTTTTTTGAAATTACTACGTTCCCCAACAGTGGCATCCGAGCCTAGGTTTTATGCGTTGATGTTATATGCACGAGTAGAACACAAGTGAGTTGTGGGCGATATAAGTCATACTGCTTACCAGCATGTCATACTTTGGTTCGGCGGTATTGTTGGATGAAGCGGCCCAGACCGACATTATGCGTACGCTTACGCGAGACTGGTTCTACCGACGTGCTTTGCACACAGGTGGCTGGCGGGTGTCAGTTTCTCCAACTTTAGTTGAACCGAGTGTGGCTACGCCCGGTCCTTGCGAAGGTTAAAACATCACCAACTTGACAAACTATCGTTGTGGTTTTGATGCGTAGGTAAGAACGGTTCTTGCTAAGCCGGTAGCAGCCACGTAAAACTTGCAACAACAAAGTAGAGGACGTCTAACTTGTTTTTGCAGGGCATGTTGTGATGTGATATGGTCAAGACATGATGCTAAATTTTATTGTATGAGATGATCATGTTTTGTAACCGAGTTATCGGCAACTGGCAGGAGCCATATGGTTGTCGCTTTATTGTATGCAATGCAATTGCACTGTAATGCTTTAATTTATCACTAAGCGGTAGCGATAGTCATGGAAGCATAAGATTGGCGAGACGACAACGATGCTACGATGGTGATCAAGGTGTCACGCCGATGACGATGGTGATCATGACGGTGCTTCGGAGATGGAGATCACAAGCACAAGATGATGATGGCCATATCGTATCACTTATATTGATTGCATGTGATGTTTATCTTTTATGCATCTTATCTTTCTTTGATTGACGGTAGCATTATAAGATGATCTCTCACTAAATTTCAAGATAAAGGTGTTCTCCCTGAGTATGCACCGTTGCCAAAGTTCGTCGTGCCCAGACACCATGTGATGATCGGGTGTGATAAGCTCTAGGTCCATCTACAACGGGTGCTAGCCAGTTTTGCACGCGTAGAATACTCAGGTTAAAATTGAGGAGCTTAGCATATGCAGATATGGCCTTGGAACACTGAGACCAAAAGGTCGAGCATGAATCATATAGTAGATATGATCAACATAGTGATGTTCACCATTGAAAACTACTCCATTTCATGTGACGATCGGTTATGGTTTAGTTGATTTGGATCACGTGATCACTTAGATGATTAGAGGGATGTCTTTCTAAGTGGGAGTTCTTAAATAATATGATTAATTGAACTGTAATTTATCATGAACTTAGTCCTGGTAGTATTAGCATATCTATGTTGTAGATCAATTGCTCGTGTTTAGCTCCACTATTTTATTTTTGATATGTTCCTCGAGAAAACTAAGTTGAAAAATATTAGTAGCAATGATGCGGATTGGATCCGTGATCTGAGGTTTGTCCTCATTGCTGCACAGGAGAATTATGTCCTTGATGCACCGCTAGGTGACAGACCTATTGCAGGAGCAGATGCAGACATTATGAACGTTTGGCAAGCTCAACATGATGACTACTCAATAGTTTAGTGCACCATGCTTAACGGCTTAGAATCGGGACTTCAAAGACATTTTGAACGTCATGGACAATATGAGATGTTCCAGGAGTTGAAGTTAATATTTCAAGCAAATACCCGAGTTGAGAGATATGAAGTCTCCAACAAGTTCTATAGCTAAAAGATGGAGGAGAATAGCTCAAGCAGTGAGTATGTGCTCAGATTGTCTGGGTACTACAATCGCTTGAATTAAGTGGGAGTTAATCTTCCAGATAAAATGGTGATTGACAGAATTCTCTAGTCACCATCACCAAGTTAGTAGAACTTCATGATGAACTATAATATGCAAGGGATAACGGAAAGGATTCCCAAGCTCTTCGCGATGCTAAAATCGACGAAGGTAGAAATCAAGAAAAGCATCAAGTGTTGATGGTAAACAAAACCACTAGTTTCAAGTAAATGGACAAAGGGAAGAAAGGGGAACTTCAAGAAGAACAACAAGCAAGTTGCTGCTCAAGTGAAAAACCCAAGTCTGGACCTAAGCCTGAAACTGAGTGCTTCTACTGCAAAGAGACTGGTCATTGGAAGCAGAAATACCCCAAGTATTTGGCGGATAAGAAGGATGGCAAAGTGAACAAAGGTATATTTGATATACAAATTATTGATGTGTATTTTACTAGTGTTCGTAGCAACCCCTCGGTATTTGATACTGGTTCAGTTGCTAAGAGTAGTAACTCCAAACATGAGTTGCAGAATGAAGAGAGACTAGTTAAGGGTGAAGTGACGATGTGTGTTGGAAGTGGTTCCAAGATTTATATGATCATCATCGCACACTCCCTATACTTTCGGGATTAGTGTTAAACCTAAAATAAATGTTATTTAGTGTTTGAGTTGAGCATGAATATGATTGAATCATGTTTATTGCAATACGATTATTCATGTAAGTTAGAGAATAATTGTTGTTCTGTTTACATGAATAAAACCTTCTATGGTCATACACCCAATGAAAATGGTTTTGTTGGATCTCGATCATGGTGATACACATTTTCATAATATTGGAGGCAAAAGATGCAAAGTTAATAATGATAGTGCAACTTATTTGTGGCACTTCCGTTTAGGTCATATTGGTGTAAAGCACATGAAGAAAATCCATGCTGATGGGCTTTTGGAATCACTTGATTATGAATCAGTTGATGCTTGCGAACCATGCCTAATGGGCAAGATGACTAAGACTCCGTTCTCCGGAACAATGGAGCGAGCAAAAGATTTGTTGGAAATCATACATACTGATGTATGTGGTCCGATGAATATTGAGGCTCGTGGCAGGTATCATTATTTTCTGATCTTCACAGATGATTTGAGAAGATATGAGTATATCTACTTGATGAAACACAAGTCTGAAACATTTGAAAAGTTCAAAGAATTTCAGAGTGAAGTGGAGAATCATCGTAACAAAAATTAAAGTTTCTACGATATGATCGCAGAAGAAAAATATTTGAGTTACGAGTTTGGCCTTCAGTTAAAAAAATGTGAAATAGTTTCACTACTCACACCACCTAGAACACCACAGTGTAATGGTGTGTCTGAACATCGTAACCGTACTTTATTAGATATGGTGCGATCTATGAAGTCTCTTACTGATTTACCGCTATCGTTTTGGGGTTATGCATTAGAGACAGCTACATTCACGTTAAATAGGGCACTATCTAAATCCGTTGAGATGACACCGTATGAACTATGGTTTGGCAAGAAACCTAAGTTGTCGTTTCTTAAAGTTTGAGGTTGCAATACTTATGTGGAGAAGTTTCAACCTGATAAGCTCAAACCCAAAGTGGAGAAGTGCGTCTTCATAGGATACCCAAAGGAAACTGTTGGGTACACCTTCTATCACAGATCCGAAGGCAAGACTTTCGTTGCTAAGAATGGATCCTTTCTAGAGAAGGAGTTTCTCTCAAAAGAAGTGAGTGTGAGAAAAGTAGAACTTGATGAGGTAACTGTATCTGCTCCCTTATTGGAAAGTAGTACATCATAGAAACCGGTTTCTGTGACACCTACACCAATTAGTGAGGAAGCTAATGATAATGATCATGAAACTTCAGATCAAGTTACTACTGAACCTCGTAGATCAATCAGAGTAAGATCCACACCAGAGTGGTACAGTAATCCTGTTCTAGAAGTTATGCTACTAGATCATGATGAACCTACGAACTATGAAGAAGCGATGGTGAGCCCAGATTCCGCAAAATGGCTAGAAGCCATGAAATCTGAGATGGGATCCATGTATGAGAACAAAGTGTGGACTTTGGTTGACTTGCTCGTTGATCGTCAAGCAATTGAGAATAAATGGATCTTCAAGAAGAAGACTGACGCTGGCGGTAATGTTACTATCTACAAAGCTAGAATTGTCGCAAAAGGGTTTTCGACAAGTTCAAGGTGTTGACTACGATGAGAGTTTCTCACTCGTATCTATGCTTAAGTCTGTCCGAATCATGTTAGCAATTGCCGCATTTTATGAAATCTGGCAAATGGATAAACAAAACTGCATTCCTTAATGGATTTATTAAAGAAGAGTTGTATATGATGCAACCAGAAGGTTTTGTCAATCCTAAAGGTACTAACAAAATATGCAAGCTCCATCGATCCATCTATGGACTGGTGCGAGCATCTCGGAGTTGGAATATACACTTTGATAAGTTGATCAAAGCATATAGTTTTATACAGACTTGCCGTGAAGCCTGTATTTACAAGAAAGTGAGTGGGAGCACTACAACATTTCTGATAAGTATATGTGAATGACATATTGTTGATCGGAGATAATGTAGAATTATTCTGCAAAGCATAAAGGAAGTTTTGAAAGGAGTTTTTCAAAGAAAGACCTTGGTGAAGCTGCTTACATATTGAGCATTAAGATCTATAGAGATAGATCAAGATGCTTGATAAGTTTTTCAATGAGTACATACCTTGACAAGATTTTGAAGTAGTTCGAAATGGAACAGTCAAAGAAGGAGCTCTTGCCTGTGTTACAAGGTGTGAAGTTGAGTAAGACTCAAAACCCGACCACGGCAGAAGATAAAGAGAGCATGAAAGTCATTCCCTATGCCTCAGCCATAGGTTCTATAAAGTATGCCATGCTGTGTACCAGACCTATTGTATACCCTGCCCTGAGTTTGGCAAGGGAGTACAATAGTGATCTAGGAGTAGATCACTAGACAACGGTCAAAATTATCCTTAGTGGAATAAGGATATGTTTCTCGATTATGGAGGTGACAAAAAGGTTCGTCGTAAAGGGTTACGTCGATGCAAATTTTGACATTGATCCAGATGACTCTCAATCTCAATTTGGATACATATTGAAAGTGGGAGCAATTAGCTAGAGTAGCTCCGTGCAGAGCATTGTTGACATAGAAATTTGCAAAATACTTACGGATCTGAATGTGGTAGACCCGTTGACTAAACTTCTTAGTACTCTTTGGGTGTTAATCACATAGCGATGTGAACTAGATTATTGACTCTAGTAAACCATTTGGGTGTTGGTCACATGTTGATGTGAACTATGGGTGTTAATCACATGGTGATGTGAACTATTGGTATTAAATCACATGGCTATGTGAACTAGATTATTGACTCTAGTGCAAGTGGGAGACTGAAGGAAATATGCCCTAGAGACAATAATAAAGTTATTATTTATTTCCTTATATCATGATAAATGTTTATTATTCATGCTAGAATTGTATTAACTTGAAACATAATACATGTGTGAATACATAGACAAACAGAGTGTCACTAGTATGCCTCTACTTGACTAGCTCGTTGATCAAAGATGGTTATGTTTCCTAACCATAGACATGAGTTGTCATTTGATTAACGGAATCACATCATTAGGAGAATGATATGATTGACTTGACCCATTCCGTTAGCATAGGACTTGATCGTTTAGTTTGTTGCTATTGCTTTCTTCATGACTTATACATGTTCCTATGACTATGAGATTATGCAACTCCCGTTTACCGGAGGAACACTTTGTGTTCTACTAAACGTCACAACGTAACTGGGTGATTATAAAGGTGCTCTACAGGTGTCTCCGAAGGTACTTGTTGGGTTGGCGTATTTCGAGATTAGGATTTGTCACTCCGATTGTCGGAGTGGTATCTCCGGGCCCTCTCGGTAATGCACATCACTTAAGCCTTGCAAGCATTGCAACTAATGAGTTAGTTGCGGGATGATGTATTACGGAACGAGTAAAGAGACTTGCAGGTAATGAGATTGAACTAGGTATTAAGATACCGACGATCGAATCTCGGGCAAGTAACATACCAATGACAAAGGGAACAACGTATGTTGTTATGCGGTCTGACTGATAAAGATCTTCGTAGAATATGTAGGAGCCAATATGAGCATCCAGGTTCCGCTATTGGTTATTGACCAGAGACATGTCTCGGTCGTGTCTACATAGTTCTCGAACCCGTAGGGTCAGCACGCTTAAATTTCGGTGACGATCGTAATTAGGGTTTTTGTGTTTTGATGTACCGAAGGTTGTTCGGAGTCCCGGATGTGATCACAGACATGATGAGGAGTCTCAAAATGGTAGAGACATAAAGATTGATATATTGGAAGCCTATATTTGGATATCGGAAATGTTCCGGGTGAAATCAGGATTTTACCGGAGTACCGGGGGGTTACTGGAACCCCCCGGGGGTTATTGGGCCTACATGGGCCATAAGGGAGAAGAGGAGGGCAGGCCGCACGCCCCTTCCCCCTTGTCCTAATAGGACAAGGAAGGGGGGGTGGCGGCGCCCCCCTTTCCTCTTTCTCCCTTCCCCCTTCCTTTTCCAACAAGGCAAGAGGGGGGAGTCCTACTCCCGGTGGGAGTAGGACTCCTCCAGGCGCACCCCTAGGGCCGGCCGCACCTCACCCTCTCCCTCCTTTATATACGGGGGCAAGGGGGCACCCCATGACACACAAGTTGATCTTCGTGATCGTTCCTTAGCCGTGTGCGGTGCCCCCTTCCACCATATTCCACCTCGGTCATATCGTAGCGGTGCTTAGGCGAAGCCCTGCGTCGGTAGAACATCATCATCGTCCTCACGCCGTGGTGCTGATGAAACTCTCCCTCAACATTTTGCTGGATCGGAGGTCGAGGGATGTCACCGAGTTGAACGTGTGCAGAACTCGGAGGTTTCGTACGTTCGGTACTTGGATCGGTCGGATCGGGAAGACGTACGACTACTTCCTCTATGTTGTGTCAACGCTTCCGTTGCTAGTCTACGAGGGTATGTAGACAACACTCTCCCCTCTCGTTGCTATGCATCACCATGATCTTGCGTGTGTGTAGGATTTTTTTTGAAATTACTACGTTCCCCAACACCTTTCATATATTGTCTAGTTTGTAGTGCTTCTAATTTGTTGAAGTGCCTTTTGCTTAGTTACCACATCATAGGTGTGAATATGTCAAACCGTCCATTTTTTCATACATATTCCATCCACATATCATGACTTTGCCTTTCATCAGAGTAGTGTTCATCAGTACCATGCATCAATGAGTTCTGAAGAGCAAATTTTATTCCTTTTTCTTGTGGGTTTGACTTGACAAGGCAAAATCAAGAAAGAGGAAGGAAGGCGATGATGGTGGTCCTCTGTAGCAACATAAACGGAGCATCTATACCAATTCTCCTTGTACTGATAGCGCATTACAAGGTCCAAGTCTCCGCTCCCCTACTCCACCATCCAAGGTGCTTGCTCTAACTTGGCAGTGTGATACCTGGTTGCATGTTGCATATGGTGTCTAGCTTGTATTGCTCCTAATTAGTGTAAACTGCATTTTCTTAGCTTACACATGATACATGTGAATATGACATGCTTTCCTGTTTTTGGTACATACTATATCTTTCTATCACACCATGTTCTTACATGAAACTACTCTTCTTGTGTATCCTGCATCAGTCACTTATGATGGAACACCTTTAAGTTGGCAGTGTGATATTGGTTTGCGTCTTGAATATGATTTCTAGCATGTATTGCTTCTAGTTTGATGAACACCACTTATGACGAGACAGTTTTTAATTTGGCAGAGTGATATTGATTGCACCTTTCATATGGTGTCTAGTTTGAAGTGCTTCTAATTTGTTGAAGTGCCTTCCACTTAGTTACCACATCATAGGTGTGAATATGTCAAGCCGTCCATTTTTTCGTACATATTCCATCCTCGTATCATGACTTTGCCTTTCATCAGAGTAGTGTTCATCAGTATCATGCATGAATGAGTTCTGAAGAGCGAATTATATTCCTTTTTCTTGTCGGTTTGACCTCACAATGCAAAATCAATAAAGCTGAAGGAAATTGGCAAGGCATTGGATGATGGTGGTCCTTTCGAGCAACTGAAACGGAGGGTCTCTACAGATTCTACTCCTCCATCCCCCCAACAAGATTCGCAAGACAACGCAAGGCTAGACAGTCAATGTAGCTGTGTAGATGATGAGCACATCTCCCCTACTCCACCATCACAGGTGCTTACTCTAACTTGGCACTATTATATGTGGTTGGATGTTGCGTATGATGTCTAGCTTGTATTGCTTCTAACTTTGTTGAATTGCATCTGCTTACTTTACACATAATGCCTGTGAATATGACACGTGTTCCTGTTTCTAGAACATATGTGTACATGATGAGCACATCTCCCCTACTCCACCATCATAGGTGCTTGCTCTAACTTGGCACTATTATATGTGGTTGCATGTTGCGTATGATGTCTAGCTTGTATTGCTTCTAACTTTGTTGAATTGCATCTGCTTACTTTACACACAATGCTTGTGAATATGACACGTGTTCCTATTTCTAGAACATACGTGTACATGATGAGCACATCTCCCCTACTCCACCATCACATGTGCTTGCTCTAACTTGGAACTGTTATATGTGGTTGCGTTTTCTGTATGATGTCTAGTTTGTATTGCTTCTGATTACGTTGAATTGCATCTGCGTAGCTTACAACTTATACCTGCAACGATCACTTACCCATAAGACACATTTAACTTGGGAATGTGATGTAGGTTGCATCTGGCATTGTCTTCTAGCTTGTACCGCTTCTAATTTCTTGAAATGGCACTTACGACGAGACACTTTTTACCTAATAGAGTGATATTGGTTGCATGTTCATATGGTGCCTAGCTTTCATTTCTTCTAATTTTTTTTGAAATGCCTTCCTCTTACAGTTTTTTCATACATATTCCATCCTCCTATCGTACATGTGAATATGAAACGTTGTCTTTTTTATATATATTCCATCCTCCTATCATGCGCTTGCCTTACATCAAAGTAGTGTTCGTCTGTATCATGCATCAAACAGTTATGCAGAGCTAATTTTATTCATCTTCTTGTGGTTTTGACTTCATAAGGCAATATCAGAAAATAGGAAGGAAAAGAGTAAGTTAGGGGATGTTAGTGGTCCTCCGCACCGACGCAAACGGAGACTCTCTAGATTTTCCACTCCTATTGCTAATGAAGTTGAAGTCCCAAGTCTACATGATGAGTTCATCTCCTATACTCCACCATCGCAGGTGCTTGCTCTAAGTTGACAGTGTGATAATTGGTTTCATGTTGCATATGTTGTCTAGCCTGTATTTCTTCCATTTTAATTAAATTGCACCTGCTGAGTTTATACGTTATACATGTGCATATGACATGGCGGTCTTTGTCTAGAATACACTACATCTATCTACCATACCATGTTCTTACATCAAAGTACTGCTCTTGTGTATCCCGCATCAGTCACTCATGATTGGACGCTTTTAGCATGGCAGTTTGATAGTGGTTGCATCTTGCATTGATTTCTACGCTGTACTGCTTCTAATTTTTCGAATTGCCACTTATGACAAGACACTTTTAACTTGGCAGAGTAATATTGGTTGCATCTTTCATATGGTGTCTAGCTTGCATTACTTCTATTTTCTTGAAAATCCTTCTGCTTAGTTTACACATCGTAGCTATGAATATGTCATGACATCATGTTTTTCTTACATATTCCATCCTCATACGGTTGTCTTACATCAAAGTATTGCTTGTCTGTATCATGCATCAATGAGTTCTGAAGAGCGATTTTATTCTTTTGTGTTGTGGGTAGGCTTCACATGGCAAAGTAAAAAAAGGGCAAGGAAGATAATATAGTAGGGAGTGGTGTTACTCATCGGGAGAAACGGAAAAGGATCTGCCATCCAGATTCTGCTAGTACTTATAGTGCAGTAGAAGGTCCAATTCCACCGGCTAAATCTACAAACACAGTATCACCTGCTCCAGCAGCTGCAACATTCGCTTCAACTGTACTAACATCTCAATGAGTTACTCGTTCGTTTGCTCCGGAACTGGCTAGTTCCCAAGCTGCCTTCACACCTAACACTACTTCCGAAGCACTGCTGACACAACAGGACTTGGCAAGATCAGATGAACCTCATGAGCATCAACACCAAGACGGTACCTGACCGAGTCAACTTGCAGTCGCATGCTCCTTTATATGTACTCTCACAGTTTGATGTACACTAACACTTTCCATATTCGTTGTTGAACTAGCACCACGACGCAAGCGGAAACAGACATCAGGGATAATGCTTGATAGATTAACAAAATCTAAAGGAGGAAGAATGGAGATTGATACGTCTCCAACGTATCTATATTTTTTGATTGTTTAATGCTATTATATTATCAACCTTGGATGTTTTATATGCATTTATATGCTATTTTATATGATTTTTGGGACTAACCTATTAACCTAGAGCCCAGTGCCAGTTTCTGTTTTTTCCTTGTTTTAGAGTATCGCAGAAAAGGAAAATCAAACGGAGATCCACTTGACCTGAAACTTCACGGAACTTATTTTTGGACCAGAAGAAGCCCACGGAGTATCAGAGTTGAACCAGGAGAGTCCTGGGCTGCCCACAAGGGTGGGGGCGCGCCCACCCCCTGGGCGCGCCCCCCTGCCTCGTGGACAGCTCGAAGGTCCACCGACGTACTTCTTCCTCCCATATATACCCATATACCCTGAAAACTTCGGGGACCACAATATATCGGGAGTTCTGCCGCCAGAAGCCAACGTAGCCACCGAAAACCAATCTAGGCCCGTTCCGGCACCCTGCCGGAGGGGGAAATCCCCCTCTGGTGGCAATCTTCATCATCCAGGTGCTCTCCATGATGAGGAGGGAGTAGTTCTCCCTCGGGGCTGAGGGTACGTACTAGTAGCTATGTGTTTGATCTCTCTCTCTCTCTCTCTCTCTCGTGTTCTTGAGGTGATACGATCTTGATGTATCGCGAGCTTTGCTATTATATTTGGATCCTATGATGTTTCTTCCCCCCTCTACTCTCTTGTAATGGATTGAGTTTCCCCTTTGAAGTTATCTTATCGGATTGAGTCTTTAAAGATTTGAGAACACTTGATGTATGTCTTGCCATGCGTATCTGTGGTGACAATGGGATATCACGTGATTCACTTGATGTATGTTTTGGTGATCACCTTGCGGGTTCCGCCCATGAACCTATGCATAGGGGTTGGCACACGTTTTCGTCGTGATTCTCTGGTAGAAACTTTGGGGCACTCTTTGAGGTTCTATGTGTTGGTTGAATAGATGAATCTGAGATTGTGTGATGCATATCATATAATCATACCCACGGATACTTGAGGTGACATTGGAGTATCTAGGTGACATTAGGGTTTTGGTTGATTTGTGTCTTAAGGTGTTATTCTAGTACGAACTCTAAGGCTGTTTGTGACACTTATAGGAATAGCCCAATGGATTGATTGGAAAGAATAACTTTGAGGTGGTTTCGTACCCTACCATAATCTCTTTGTTTGTTCTCCACTATTAGTGACTTTGGAGTGACTCTTTGTTGCATGTTGAGGGATAGTTATGTGATCCAATTATGTTATTATTTTTGAGGGGACTTGCACTAGTGAAAGTATGAACCCTAGGCCTTGTTTCAACACATTGCATTACCGTTTACGCTCACTTTTACCATTAGTTACCTTGCTGTTTTTATAGTTTTAGATTACAAATACCTTTATCTATCATCCATATTACACTTGTATCACCATCTCTTCGCCGAACTAGTGCACCTATACAATTTACCATTGTATTGGGTGTGTTGGGGACACAAGAGACTCTTTGTTATTTGGTTGCAGGGTTGCTTGAGAGAGACCATCTTCATCCTACGCCTCCTATGGATTGATAAACCTTAGGTCATCCACTTGAGGGAAATTTGCTACTGTCCTACAAACCTCTGAACTTGGAGGCCCAACAACGTCTACAAGAAGAAGGTTGTGTAGTAGACATCAAGCTCTCTTCTGGCGCCGTTGCCGGGGAGGTTAGTGCTTGAAGGTATATCTTTAGATCTTGCAATCGAATCTTTTTGTTTCTTGTTTTATCACTAGTTTAGTTTTTTAAAAGAAAACTACAAAAAATGGAATTAAGGATGCCTCATATGCTTCATCTTTTTAATGTCTTTCGTGAGGATAAGGATTCCGATAATTGTGCTCAAGTGCTATAAGAAGAATGCATTAGAATGTTTGGCACTGAATATTTGAATGATGAGCATGATTGCAATGTTGTTAGTATGAATTCCTTGAATATCCATGGTGCTAATGATATGCAAATCCACAAGCTTGAGGAAGCTATGTTTGATGAAGATGATATTTTTTGTCCCCCATGTTTTGATGAGAAAATTTATTATGATGAAAGCATGCCTCCTATTTATGATTATTATATTGATGAAAGTGGATTTGGAGAGGTCATGACTTTATTTTGTGATGAATCCACTATTCCGGAAGAGGTTCCAATTGATTATGAGATCAAAATTGCTATCTATGATGATTATTGTGATGACTTGTATGTTATAAAGAATAATGATAACCATGAAACTTGTCATCATGATTTTAGTTTTCAATTGGATAATGCCTCACATGATAGTTATTTTGTTGAGTTTGCTCCCACTACTATTCATGAGAAGAAATTTGCTTATGCTGAGAGTAATAAAAATTCTATGCTTGTGCATCATGAAAATAGTGCTTTATGTGATAGTTATATTGTTGAATTCATTCATGATGCTGCTGAAAATTATTATGAGGGAGGAACATATGCTTGTAGGAATTGCAATAATATAAAGTTTCCCCTCTATGTGCTTAAAATTTTGGAGTTATGCTTGTTTTACCTTCCTATGCAAGTTGATTCTTGTTCCCATAAGTTGTTTGCTCACAAAATCCCTATGCATAGGAAGTGGTTTAGGCTTAAATGTTCTAGTCATATTCTTCATGATGCTCTCTTTATGTTTCAATTCTTATCCTTTATGTGAGCATCATTGAAATCATCATGCCTAGCTAGGGGCGTTAAACGATAGCGCTTGTTGGGAGGCAACCCAATCTTATTCTTGTTCTTTACTTTTTGCTCCTGTTTAGCAATAAATAATTTATCTAGCCTCTGTTATGATTGAGTTTTTATGTTTTAATTAGTGTTTGTGCCAAGTAGAACCGTTGGGAAGACTTGGGGAAAGTCTTGTTGACCTTGCTGTAAAAAACAGAAACTTTAGTGCTCACGAGAATTCCTGCCATTTTTATTTGGAGAGTGTTATTTAGTTAATTCTTTTCGAAGATTATTAATAGATAAACTCCTCACGTCCAGAAATTTATTTTAGAATTTTTGGGGTTCCAGAAGTTTGCGTTAGTTACAGATTACTACAGACTGTTCTGTTTTTGACAGATTCTGTTTTTCATGTGTTGTTTACTTATTTTGATGAATCTATGGCTAGTAAAAGAGTTTATAAACCATAGAGAAGTCGGAATACAGTAGGTTTAATACCAATATAAATAAATAATTGGTTAATTAGAGTACCTTGAAGTGGTTTTTTGTTTTCTTTCGCTAACGGAGGTTGCGAGTTTTCTGTTAAGTTTTGTGTTGTGAGGTTTTCAAGTTTTGGGTAAAGATTCGATGGACTATGGAATAAGGAGTGGAAAGAGCCTAAGATTGGGGATGCCCAAGGCACCCGAAGGTAATATTCAAGGACAACCAAGAGCCTAAGCTTGGGGATGCTCCGGAAGTCATCCCCTCTTTTGTCTTTGTTCATCGGTAACTTTACTTGGAGCTATATTTTTATTTACCACATGATATGTGTTTTGCTTGGAGCGTCAATTTATTTTGTTATGATTTTCTTGCTGTTTGAATAAAATACCAAGATCTGAAATTCTTTAATGTTAGAGAGTCTTCATATAGTTTCATAATTATTCGACTACTCATTGGTCTTCACTTATATCTTTCGGAGTAGTTTGTTGTTGCTCTAGTGCTTCACTTATATCTTTTTAGAGCATGGCGGTGGTCTTATTTTGAAGAAATAGATGAACCCTCGTGCTTAACTTATATCATTTTGAGAGTCTCTAAACAGCATAGTAATTCTCTTTGGTTATGAATTTAGTCCTAATATAATTGGCATCCAAGAGGGATATAATAAAAACTTTCATATAAGGTGCATTGAATACTAAGAGAAGTTTGATACTTGATAATTGTTTTGAGATATGGAGATGGTGATATTAGATTCATGATAGTTGAGTAGCTGTGAATTTGAGAAATACTTATGTTGAAGTTTGTGATTCCCGTAGCATGCACATATGGTGAACCGTTATGTGACGAAGTCGGAGCATGATTTATTTATTGATTGTCTTCCTTATGAGTGGCGGTCGGGGACGAGCGATGGTCTTTTCCTACCAATCTATCCCCCTAGTAGCATGCACGTAGTACTTTGTTTCGATAAGTAATAGATTTTTGCAATAAGTATGTGAGTTCTTTATGACTAATATTGAGTCCATGGATTATACACATGTGGGGACCCCGACTCATAAGTCGTGATCACCGAATGCACATGTACAGTGATCCCAGAGATCAATGCTCACTGAACACACAGAAGCTGAATATCAAGAGTCTTACATCCATACATACCGTATTATGCAAGTAGGACCATTATGGTTAAGTCTTGAGTATAACATCGCAGCGGAAATCTTGTCGATAACTTGGACCCATGCCATCTGCCTTAACCCTACAGGCATTCTGACTGGGAAGCGTCCTAGCTCGCATGATCGTCACCAAGGTACTCTTCATTATATCATGTTCTTTCATGCCTGGCCAATAAAATAACCAGTGCCAAGCCAATGAGTACTTTGAATGTACTCGTAAGCATCCCAAGTTTTGGTTCAAGATACAACAATGCATGATATAGGTAATTTTTTGCGGAAAGCTAGTTTCTGAGTGCAATGACATGTTCAACAACTCGCAAGACATGCATCAGGAGAATTCAAGTAACCAAGAGGACAGGTTGCAGATATCAACATAAATAGAGTGGGCACCAACCCAACTCAATCATGTCAAGTCCTTTGACTTGACCCAAGTAGTTCTTCCCACTTATCCGAACACTCACACTGGTTTGAAAACATGTGGACGTAGTTTAAGCAGCACCGCCCAACTGTCCTTGACCATGGACACGGCTATTCGAATAGTTTTACACTCTGCAGAGGTTGCACACTTTACCCACAAGATCCGGGGAACTTCCGTGTCATCCACGACCCACGGTACCTCAAGTACCCGGGGTAAGCACCCGATCACTATCTTTCCCTAGACGACACTAACATGGAGTCCACTCGATTGGTAGTAACCCCCATGCCCAACATTTCACAACTTGAAATTGTGGAGCCTCGCTCCTATATTCATCACGTACCACTGGCACGGGGTACCAACGGTGTGTCCGGTGCCCCATAAAAATGTTCTTGGCCGCCCTACCTGGCACGGCCCCGTCCCGAGAGAGAGCACCAACTTTCCCCCGTCACTAGGAATGCGGGCTCCAGGCTAGTTTCGGTCTAGGTAATCAATAATGCCCTTTCCCATATAAGGGTAGAGTGGTTGCGCATGTATGGTTGGGACAGTCGACAAATCTTAAATCTAATCCATTTTCGAAAACAACACACACACTTGCCTCGGTACACCACTTCGTTATCAAGCGGTTACCCATCTCATTCTCCGCCTCGGGCATAAGTGGCACCCGACGGGGTTTTCGAAAAGTCCTTTGAAAGTACTTGTCTCCATCACCATGCATTTTCCGGTCCCTTTTTGCATAGCACTACTTTAGCATCCTATCTATTCCTACCGGCATAACCCTCATAAGGAGGTAGGGTCATGCACAATGCAAGTATCAACAAGGAGGAAATGAAGGCAACCCACCATAGTGGCTACCCTCTCATCATGATTCCGATGCAACAATAATAAAGTGCTATATGAAATGCATAAAAAGGGTTTCATAGACATGGTCAAAGGGCTGCTTGCCTGTTTTAACAAAGTCTTCGAGGTCTTCAAATATCTCTGGTCCAACTCCAAGCATTTCGTCTACTACGTCAACTATCGTTGAAAGCAACCACAATAAGCAATACAACAAGGTAGAAAATAAAAGTGCTCCAAAAATATTGATTTGACTTTTCTAGGATACCTCTGGTGACATGAGGAATGACCAAAGTGATTTCATTGGAAGTGGATAAATTGATATTTCAAAACATTTAGATATGATGGAATCAAGGGGTTTATGGAATTGCAAGAAGTGGACAGAAACATATTTTTGAAAAAATGAGCAAAGGTACCCATTTAACAAAGGATGATTTTAGAAGCGTCTAGGAATTTGTTTCACTGGATTTGGAGTTGAAATGATTTTCCTATGAATTTACAAAGTTGACAAATATGAAGAAATAGACCATTATTTGAGGTGATACAGAAAGTATTAGTAAAAATGTTCAAAAACTAAGTTTTGAACTTATAGACATCTAGGATTTTGAATCATGGAATTTGGATCAAAAATGGGCTCTCCGTGATTTTCTAAAGTTTATCAAAGAAATGGAAAAGTAGGATTTGCTAATTATTTGTGAAAGAAATATTTCTGCAAAAATGTGCAAGTAGCACCATGTGATAGGGAATGAATTTAGAAACTACTAGAAATTTGAATCATCAAATTTGGAGTTGATTTGATTTATTTAAGTGCTTTTGAGGTCTACTGGGAAAAAGAAAAAGGGAAAGGGGCTTTACCCTTATCATGCGCGCAAGGCGAGAGATAGGCAGCGAGCCGGCCCAGTGGCTCGGTTGCACGTGCGCAGGGGCCACGTCGGAGGCGGCTTCCTGGAAATACGCCTTCGCGCGGGAGAGACGGTAACGGTGGAAGCCGTCTCCACTTAAACGGGCGGGCCCGCCCACTGGGTCGCTGACGCGTGGGCCCCAGCGGCAGGTCGCCTTCAACCTTCCGCGCGGCGCGACGGGAACAGAGGAGGCGAGGCCGAGAGGGCGCCGGCGCTCTCCCCGGCGGCACTGGCCATCTCCGGCGATACCCAGTACACCGACGGATTCAGGGGAGCGTGGTGCATCTGCCGAGGTGCGCCACGACTACTGGGGTGGCCGGATGCGAGCGGTGCATCGCGCGCAGCGGACGGAGGCGATGGTGAGGTTGGGGCACGGTGTCGCTGCCTTGGATAAGAAGTAATAGAGCCCGGAAGGGGCCATGGGGTGGTGAGAGGTGCTGTGGTGCAGGTAGAAGGGAGAGAGGAGCACGGGAGAGCTCGAATTTGAGCGGTGGCCGGCGGCAAGGTTCTCGGCCGTGCAGTTGAATGGGAGCACGGGAGGAGTAATGGGTTGGCCTGGGGGCATACAGGAGAGAGAGAGAGCGAAGGAGGCGCAGAGAGGGGGCTCGGGTGGCTTTAAATAGAAGGGGCGAGGTGCACAGCGGGGCCGTGCGCCGGAGAGGTCACGGGCGAGGCCAGAGGCCGTGAGGGCTCTCGTGAACGAGTCCAGGCCATTCGTGGATCAGGTCCACGTCCAGAGGAGGGAAGGGAAGGAGCGGGGAAGGCTCCAGAGAGCTTGCGCGTGTGAGGCCGTGCATTGGTGCTTGCAGGTGGCCGACGCGCGTGCGAGGGAGGCCATAGGAGGGAGAAGGAGGAGGGGGACAGGGGTTTAGCATGACGCAGACGCCGAGGCACATAGTCGGGCGCGCTGGGGAGGCCCGAGGTGGCCGGGAGTGCTTGGTCGTGGGCGGCTACAGTGCCAGAGCGCACTGTAGCATGCTCCAGAGCGTGTCTTTGGCCGGCATGGCCATTGTTTTGGCAATGTGGGCGCGGCCACTATTGTCTGGTAGTGCTAGGGGGTAGTAAAGAAGTGTGGAGAGGCATTGGATGCCCTGGAGAGCCAGTAGGAGAGGAGAGAGGTTGAGGGAGAGAGAGAAAATGGATGTCTAGAGAGAGGAAGTGGGGTTTTACCCCTCCAATAATTGAGCTATGGATTTGCCATTGCTACTGGAGGTGAAAGGGGACTAGGTGGGGCTGTGGTAAAAAGTGGAGGCCATGGAGAAGAGTGGAAGAGGTCAAAACAGGGGTTTTAATAAAATGGCAGAAGGTGTTTGATGCTTGTTTAGTTATGCAAATGAACTCCATTTGGCAGGAGACTCCACAGGGTGAAATTGCACATATAATTAGGGCCTTACACCCATTTTGAGCTTATTTGGGCAAAGTTCCCAATGTAACATTTGTAAACCCTAGAAATCAACAGAAATGGGCTTGTGTAGATCTAGTTGAGAAAACCACTTCCCCTTGATGCACCACTTGGTGTAGTGGCCTCATTTGGTCATGTGAACATGCTCACAAAAGTTGGGGTCAAGGAGAGAAAGTTGGTAGCACAAAGTTGTTCAAATTTGATTCTGGTCAGAGAGGGTTTTGGGGCACTTGATCAAGATAACATTCTCTCCAACTTGTGCCATTTGGTAGAGATGAATAATTAGACCATTTGAGCATGTGCACCAAGTTCTAGAACATTTGGACATGTTTGGCAATGTAAAGTTGCTCAAACTTCAAAATAGTTTTGAGGGGATTTCATGGGGTTATACTATCCTCCATGACATGGTACTTGGCAAGATCATCAAACATGTCATATGTGACATGATAGAATTTTCTTGGAATTTTTGGAGAATATTTCCTTTGTAAATATTTCAAAAGCTTGAAATATCCAGAAAGGGTTTTTGAGGGATTTGACCAATATTTTGAACATGACCATGTGTTGAAACTCATATATATGGACAATATATGTCCATTGAGTCTCCCTAATTGTTCTCAAATATTTTTAAAACTTTAAAATAATTTTAACCTATTTAAGACCATTTCCGGCCTTAAGAAAAAGCCTTTAAATAAAATAGGAAAATAACTTTTAAAATTATATTTTTGTGGTTTCTGGGTATCCTATATCTAATAGGAGTCAAACATATTTTTGGAAAGATTTTTACTGCCCTGAATTAAGTACTTGTAGTACAAATCTTAATTCAAGGGTTTTTGGAAAACTAATTTTGAAAATACTTTTTGGCCAAATTATTTTTGTAAGAAAATACTATATTTCTCTATACACATGGCATGATCATTGGTTCAAGAGTTTGGAGCAAGGAGATGAAGTATAGGAGTTCGAGGATTTATTTGATTTTTAGAGCACTTGCAAACAGCAAACAAAAACCAATCAAGGCAAGGTCGAAAACACTCAAAAGTTTTTGTCAAACCACATTTTATCATGATTTATTAGCTTAAGTGTTGTGGCATGAAAATCAGGGTGTGACAAACCTACCCCCCTTACAAGAATCTCGTCCCCGAGATTCCCAGACTAGGCGCGGAAAGGAATACGGAAACTTGGATTTGGGGTAGTCTTCACGTCCTCATACTGCTTCTGCTTCCGTTTGGTGCTCCATTGAACCTTGAAGTACTCGATGGCGTGGTTTCGTGTTTGTCGTCCTGCTTGATCCACATTGCAATTGGGGCTCTCGCGTAGGTCATATTGGGCTGGAGGTCGATGGCTCGGTGATCGATGTCCTTGTAGAGGTCGGGCTAGTTAGGAAGTTGAAAACACTTTCGGGGGTGCGTCGCGTGGAAAACGTTGTGCACAGTGGGTAACTCAGGTGGTAACTCCAGCTGGTAGCCGTCTACTATTCGTCTCGAAGTGATCTCAAGGGGGGGGGGGTTGTTGAACCTTGGAGTGATCTCGAAGAGGGTCGATGAATCTTGGTGTGGGTTTCCTTGTCATGGAAATGCTTGGTCCCTTAGAGAGGAGTGGTTTGCAGATACACACGGCCTTCGATGAGGAAGTTCACTTCTGGACGGTAGTGGTTGGTATAGTTCTTCCTCCTTGACATGGCGATCTTCAGATGTTCCTTGACCAGCTCAACGATTCTTCTTTCGTCTTCGGTTAGACAAGTATGTCATCAAAGAAAGACGACAACTAACTTGTCCAAGCACTCCATGAAGTCTACAGGGTACGTAAAGTGGGCTGAGGCATTGGTGATGGTCATGGTTGAGCATTGGCCAAGGTGTTCTTGATCTAGAGTCAAGACCCATGGTCATGATCCGACCATGTTGTGGCTTGGTAGGGCGTAAGGGTTTCAAGGATTCTAGTGTGTGAGTGAATGTTTATCGTCCCATCCTTGAGCACAGTTTCTGAGATGCCAATTGTGCTATCTAGTCCTCTATTCCTGTATCCTCAAATTGGTCTTCCTTATGGCATCGTCAGTTCTTGTGCTATATTAGGGTGACAATGTGCTTGCTCACTATGTCCACTAGTTCCATAATGGTCCCAGTGTTGTGCAAGGTTTATAGAGGCTTAACTGGTTCTCTTGCAATTCTGTGGGTTAAGCACAGGGTTAAGGACTCGAGCTGGGGTATCTTATGAAGTCCCGAAGGGTCTAGGAATGGGTTTCTAGTCTGGAGGGTTAAATGTAACTCTACGGGGTTTCACTTGGTCAGGGCGGCTGTAGAAAAGTTCTTCAGTGCTAGTTGGTCGCCGAAGTAGAATCCTTGGTGCATCTTGTCTTGCTGATCTTCAGTTGATGAAATAGATGCGAGGGAAAAGTACCATAGAGGAGGGGAATGCCTAAAGGGGGTTCTATAGTGCAAGTGCAAACACACAAGGGCTGAAAGGGCCAAACACAAACAATAAGATAAGGCAGGTGATATAGCCGCATACTAGTTGCCTAGGGCAAAAGGGTGGCTGATATCAAAACACAATCAAATAAAAACAAGCAACACACAATCATGGTTCTATTCGAACCATCATACGGACTCGACTGCGCATAGGGGGGGTACACGACTCATCCTACCCTAGGGGTTCTCGGACTAAGTAGTCGTGCTTTACTTCGTGCCTCATGTGCAGTCTTCTGGGTTTTCCTCAGGTGTTGCTATGTCTCTTGTAGTTGTTCGATGAAACAATCCGGGTTGAGCCTGAAGATTCTTCAACAACTTCTCGACCGTTGAAGTGATGGAGTGAAGGGGGCTTCTCGTAGCAGGGATTAACTCGGTCTTCTGTTGTCTTCTTAATCATGACAATCCCTTTTTGACTTCTAAGGAGTCGATGGTACCAAGTAGGTAATCCCTTATGCAATGGTATTAACAAGGCATAATAGAGGTCCAATCCTTCGGACACATTGTTGACAATATCATCACCGAGAGCGGGGGATGAAGAGAACCGTTTTCCTGCTCACTATAGTGAGGCAGACCAAATGGCTAGGTTCTCATCCACCGGTGGTCGCCGATACAATAACGGTAGTGACAGGGTTACCCTATTAGCGATGTATATCATGACCTTGCATATCCTATGCCCTGATCGTCGTAGGCTAAGGTTGCATCATCTTGGGTCAGTGTCAAGGGTGTCACCATCTCCTGGGTCTTCAGGTCCTCATGCCTCAAGGATGTATCTTCTGTTGGTATCGTCTTGTTGTGATGTCGCCAATCTTGTGTTCAGGAGATGTGGGTGAATGTCTGGCAAGGCATCTTCCTTCTAGATTATCTATGAGGATTACAAGGAATCCAGTGGTCAGGGGCATAAGGGTTCTAGCAACCAAAGGTTTTGAAGGGGAAGAGATCAATAAGGAAAGTATACCTTAGTTTTCGAAAAACTGAGAAGGGAAGAGAAGTATAGATAGTTTTGAAAACTAGTAGTAGTTTTGGAAATAGTTTTACCCTAACTAACGACCATGCTAACTAAGGCTTCCTACAGTCAGGATGGCTCTGATACTAGCTCTGTGGGGACCCCGACTCATAAGTCGTGATCACCGAATGCACGTGTACAGTGATCCCAGAGATCAATGCTCACTGAACACACAGAAGTTGCATAACAAGAGTCTTACATCCATACATACCGTATTACGCAAGTAGGACCATTATGGTCAAGTCTTGAGTATAACATCGCAGCAGAAATCTTCGTCGATAACTTGGACCCATGCCATCTGCCTTAACCCTACAGGCATTCTGACTGGGAAGCGTCCTAGCTCGCATGCTCGTCACCAAGGTACTCTTCATTATATCCTGTTCTTTCATGCCTAGCCAATAAAATAACCAGTGGCAAGCCAATGAGTACTTTGAATGTACTCGCAAGCAACCCATGTTTTGGTTCAAGATACAACAATGCATGATATAGCTAAATTTTTGCGGAAAGCTAGTTTTTGAGTGCAATGACATGTTCAACAACTCGTAATACATGCATCAGGAGAATTCAAGTAACCAAGAGGACAGGTTGCAGATATCAACAAAAATAGAGTGGGCACCAACCCAACTCAATCATGTCAAGTCCTTTGACTTGACCCAATTAGTTCTTCCCACTTATCCGAACACTCACACTGGTTTGAAAACATGTGGACGTAGTTTAAGCAGCACCGCCCAACTGTCCTTGACCGTGGACACGGCTATTCGAATAGTTTTACACTCTATAGAGGTTGCACACTTTACCCACAAGATCCGGGGAACTTCCGTGTCATCCACGACCCGCGGTACCTCAAGTACCCGGGGTAAGCACCCAATCACTATCTTTCCCTAGACGACACTAACATGGAGTCCACTCGATTGGTAGAAACCCCCGTGCCCAACATTTCACAACTTGAAATTGTGGAGCCTCGCTCCTATATTCATCACGTACCACTGGCACGGGGTACCAACGGTGTGTCCGGTGCCCCATAAAAATGTTCTTGGCCGCCCTACCTGGCACGGCCCCGTCCCAAGAGAGAGCACCAACTTTCCCCCGTCACTAGGAATGCGGGCTCCAGGCTAGTGTCGGTCTAGGTAATCAATAATGCCCTTTCCCATATAAGGGTAGAGTGGTTGCGCATGTATGGTTGGGACAGTCGACAAATCTTAAATCTAAGCCGTTTTCAAAAACAACACACACACTTGCCTCGGTACACCACTTCTTCATCAAGCGGTTACCCATCTCATTGTCCGCCTCGGGCATAAGTGGCACCCGACGGGGTTTTTGAAAAGCCCTTTGAAAGTACTTGTCTCCATCACCATGCATTTTCCCGTCCCTTTTTGCGTAGCACTACTTTAGCATCCTATCTATTCCCACCGGCATAACCCTCATAAGGAGGTAGGGTCATGCACAATGCAAGTATCAACAAGGAGGAAATGAAGGCAGCCCACCATAGTGGCTACCCTCTCATCATGATTCCGATGCAACAATAATAAAGTGCTATATGAAATGCATAAAAAGGGTTTCATAGACATGGTCAAAGGGCTGATTTCCTATTTTAACAAAGTCTTCGAGGTCTTCAAATATCTCTGGTCCAACTCCGAGCATTTTGTCTACTTCGTCAACTATCGTTGAAAGCAACCACAATAAGCAACACAACAAGGTAGAAAATAAAAGTGCTCCAAAAATATTGATTTGACTTTTCTAGGATACCTCTGGTGACATGAGGAATGACCAAAGTGATTTCATTGGAAGTGGATCAATGGATATTTCTAAAAATTTAGATATGATGGAATCAAGGGGTTTATGGAATTGCAAGAAGTGGACAGAAACATAGTTTTGAAAAAATGAGAAAAGGTACCCATTTAACAAAGGATGATTTTAGAAGCATCTAGGAATTGGTTTCACTGGATTTGGAGTTGAAATGATTTTCCTATGAATTTACAAAGTTGACAAATATGAAGAAATAGACCATTATTTGAGGTGATACAGAAAGTATTAGTAAAAATGTTCAAAAACTAAGTTTTGAACTTATAGACATCTAGGATTTTGAATTATGGAATTTGGATAAAAAATGGGCTCTTTGTGATTTTCTAAAGTTTATCAAAGAAATGGAAAAGTAGGATTTGCTAATTATTTGTGAAAGAAATATTTCTGCAAAAATGTGCAAGTAGCACCATGTGATAGGGAATGAATTTATAAACTACTAGAAATTTGAATCATCAAATTTGGAGTTGATTTGATTTATTTAAGTGCTTTTGAGGTCTACTTGGAAAAAGAAAAAGGGAAAGGGGCTTTACCCTTATCATGCGCGCAAGGCGAGAGATAGGCAACGGGCCAGCCCAGCGGCTCGGCTGCACGTGCGCAGGGGCCACGTCAGAGGCGGCTTCCTGGAAATACGCCTTCGCGCAGGAGAGACGGTAACGGCGGAAGCCGTCTCCACTTAAACGGGCGGGCCCGCCCACTGGGTCGCTGACGCGTGGGCCCCAGCGGCAGGTCGCCTTCAACCTCCCGCGCGGCGCGACGGGAACAGAGGAGGCGAGGCCGAGAGGGCGCCGGCGCTCTCCCCGGCGGCACTGGCCATGACCGGTGATACCCAGTACACCGACGGATTCAGGGGAGTGTGGTGCATCCGCCGAGGTGCGCCACGACTACTGGGGTGGCCGAATGCGAGCGGTGCATCGCCCGCAGCGGACGGAGGCGATGGTGAGGTTGGGGCACGGTGTCGCTGCCTTGGATAAGAAGTAATAGAGCCCGGAAGGGGGCCATGGGGTGGTGAGAGGTGCTATGGTGCAAGTAGAAGGGAGAGAGTAGCACGGGAGAGCTCGAATTTGAGCGGTGGCCGGCGCCAAGGTTCTCGGTCATGGAGTTGAATGGGAGCACAGGAGGAGTAATGGGTTGGCCTGGCGGCATACAGGAGAGAGAGAGAGAGAGCGAAGGAGGCGTAGAGTGGGGGCTCGGGTGGCTTTAAATAGAAGGGGGCGAGGTGCACAGCGGGGCCGTGCGCCGGCGAGGTCACGGGCGAGGTCACGGGCGAGGCCAGAGGCCGTGAGGGCTCTCGTGAACGAGTCCAGGCCGTTGGTGGATCAGGTCCACGTCCAGAGGAGGGAAGGGAAGGAGCGGGGAAGGCTCCAGAGAGCTTGCGCGTGTGAGGCCGTGCATTGGAGCTTGCAGGCGGCCGGCGCACGTGCGAGGGAGGCCATAGGAGGGAGAAGGAGGAGGGGGACAGGGGTTTAGCATGACGCAGACGCCGAGGCACATCGTCAGGCGCGCTGGGGAGGCCCGAGGTGGCCGTGAGTGCTTGGTCGTGGGCGGCTACAGTGCCAGAGCGCATTGTAGCGCGCTCCAGAGCGTGTCTTTGGCCGGCATGGCCATTGTTTTGGTAACGTGGGCGCGGCCACTATTGTCTGGTAGTGCTAGGGGGTAGTAAAGAAGTGTGGAGAGGCATTGGATGCCCTGGAGAGCCAGTAGGAGAGGAGAGAGGTTGAGGGAGAGAATGAAAATGGATGTCCAGGGAGAGGGAGTGGGGTTTTACCTCTCCAATAATTGAGCTATGGATTTGCCATTGCTACTGGAGGTGAAAGGGGACTAGGAGGGGCTGTGGTAAAAAGTGGAGGCCATGGAGAAGAGTGGAAGAGGTCAAAACAGGGGTTTTAGTAAAATGGCAAAAGGTGTTTGATGCTTGTTTGGTTAAGCAAATGAACTCCATTTGGCAGGAGACTCCACAGGGTGAAATTGCACATATAATTAGGGCCTTACACCCATTTTCAGCTTATTTGGGCAAAGTTCCCAATGTAACATTTGTAAACCCTAGAAATCAACAAAAATGGACTTGTGTAGATCTAGTTGAGAAAACCACTTCCCCTTGATTCACCACTTGGTGTAGTGGCCTCATTTGGTCATGTGAACATGCTCACAAAAGTTGGGGTCAAGGAGAGAAAGTTGGTAGCACAAAGTTGTTCAAATTTGATTCTGGTCAAAGAGGGTTTTGGGGCACTTGATCAAGATAACATCATCTCCAACTTGTGCCATTTGGTAGAGATGAATAATTAGACCATTTGAGCATGTGCACCAAGTTCTAGAACATTTGGACATGTTTGGCAATGTAAAGTTGCTCAAACTTCAAAATGGACAGAAATAGTTTTGAGGGGATTTCATGGGGTTATACTATCCTCCATGACGTGGTACTTGGCTAGATCATCAAACATGTCATATGTGACATGATAGAATTTTCTTGGAATTTTTGGAGAATATTTCCTTTGTAAATATTTCAAAAGCTTGAAATATCCAGAAAGGGTTTTTGAGGGATTTGACCAATATTTTGAACATGACCATGTGTTGAAACTCATATATATGGACAATATATGTCCATTGAGTCTCCCTATTTTTTCTCAAATATTTTTAAAGCTTTAAAATAATTTTAACCAATTTAAGACCATTTCCGGCCTTAAGAAAAATCCTTTAAATAAAATAGGAAAATAACTTTTAAAATTATATTTTTGTGGTTTCTGGGTATCCTATATCTAATTGGAGTCAAACATATTTTTGGAAAGATTTTTACTTCTCTGAATTAAGTACTTGCAGTACAAATCTTAATTCAGGGGTTTTTCGAAAACTAATTTTGAAAATACTTTTTGGCCAAATTATTTTTGTAAGAAAATACTATATTTCTCTATACACATGGCATGATAATTGGTTCAAGAGTTTGGAGCAAGGAGATGAAGTATAGGAGTTGGAGGATTTATTTGATTTTTAGAGCACTTGCAAACAGCAAACAAAAACCAATCAAGGCAAGGTCGAAAACACTCAAAAGTTTTTGTCAAACCACATTTTATCATGATTTATTAGCTTAAGTGTTGTGGCATGAAAATCAGGGTGTGACAACACACTCTCACCCTTCCACCATAGCTAGCCTCTCTAGTACCGCGCAACTTTCGTCGGTACCTTAAACCCACCATATACCTTCCCCAAAACAGCCACCATACCTACCTATTATGGCATTTCCATAGCCATTCCAAGATATATAGCCATGCAACTTTCCACTATTCAGTTATTTATGACACGCTTCATCATTGTCATATTGCTTGCATGATCATGTAGTTGACATCGTATTTGTGGCAAAGCCACCATTCATAATTCTTTCATACATGTCACGCATGAGTCTTTGCACATCCCGGTACACCGCCGGAGGCATTCATATAGAGTCATACTTTGTTCTAGTATCGAGTTGTAATCATTGAATTCTAAATAAATAGAAGTGTGATGATCATCATTAATAGAGCATTGTCCCAAAAAAGGGAAAGAAAGGCCAAAAAAAGGAGAAAGGCCAAATAAAAAAGAAAGGCCAAATAAAATGGGGAAAGGCCAAATAAAAAAATAAAAAAAATAAAAAAATAAAAGGGACAATGCTACTATCCTTTTTTTTCCACACTTGTGCTTCAAAGTGGCACCATGATCTTCATGATAAAGAGTCTCTTGTTTTGTCACTTTCATATACTAGTGAGAAATTTTCATTATAGAACTTGGCTTGTATATTCCAACAATGGGCCTCCTCAAGTGCCCTAGGTCTTCGTGAGCAAGCAAGTTGGATGCACACCCACTTAGTTTCTTTTGTTGATCTTTCATACATTTATAGCTCTAGTGCATCCGTTGCATGGCAATCCCTACTCACTCACATTGATATATATATTAATGGGCATCTCCATAGCCCGTTTATACGCCTAGTTGATGTGAGACTATCTTCTCCTTTTTGTCTTCTCCACAACCACCATTATATTCCACCTATAGTGCTATGTCCATGGCTCACACTCATGTATTCCGTGAAGATTGAAAAAGTTTGAGAACATCAAAAGTATGAAACAATTGCTTGGCTTGTCATCGGGGGTGTGCATGATTTAAATACTTTGTGTGGTGAACATGGAGCATAGCCAGACTATATGATTTTGTAGGGATAACTTTCTTTAGCCATGTTATTCTGAGAAGACATGATTGCTTTGTTAGTATGCTTGAAGTATTATTATTTTTATGTCAATATTAAACTTTTGTCTTGAATCTTATGGATCTGAATATTCATGCCACAATAAAGAGAATTACATGGATAAATATGTTAGGTAGCATTCCACATCAAAAATTCCGTTTTTATCATTTACCTACTCGAGGACGAGCAGGAATTAAGCTTGGGGATGCTAATACATCTCCAACGTATCTATAATTTTTGATTGTTCCATGCTATTATATTATCAACCCTGGATGTTTTATATGCATTTATATGCTATTTTATATGATTTTTTGGGACTAACCTATTAACCTACAGCCCAGTGCCAGTTTCTGTTTTTTCCTTGTTTTAGAGTATCCCAGAAAAGGAAAATCAAACGGAGTCCAATTGACCTGAAACTTCACGGAACTTATTTTTGGACCAGAAGAAGCCCACGGAGTATCGGAGTTGAACCAGGAGAGTCCCAGGCTGCCCACGAGGGTGGGGGCGCGTCCACCCCCTGGGCGCGCCCCCTGCCTCGTGGACATCCCGAAGGTCCACCGACGTACTTCTTCCTCCCATATATACCCATATACCCTAAAAACTTCGGGGAGCACAATAGATCGGGAGTTCCGTGGCCAGAAGCTTCCGTAGCCACCTAAAACTAATCTAGGACCATTCCGGCACCCCGCCGGAGGGGGAAATCCCTCTCCGGTGGCCATCTTCATCATCCCGGTGCTCTCCATGATGAGGAGGGAGTAGTTCTCCCTCGGGGCTGAGGGTTTGTACCAGTAGCTATGTGTTTGATCTCTCTCTCTCTCTCTCTCTCTCTCTCTCGTGTTCTTGCGGTGATACGATCCTGATGTATCGCGAGCTTCGCTATTATATTTGGATCCTATGATGTTTCTTCCCCCCTCTACTCTCTTGTAATTGATTGAGTTTCCCCTTTGAAGTTATCTTATCGGATTGAGTCTTTAAAGATTTGAGAACACTTGATGTATGTCTTGCCATGCGTATCTGTGGTGACAATGGGATATCACGTGATTTACTTGATGTATGTTTTGGTGATGAACTTGCGGGTTCCGCCCATGAACCAATGCATAGGGGTTGGCACACATTTTCATCGTGATTCTCTGGTAGAAACTTTGGGGCACTCTTTGAGGTTCTATGTGTTGGTTGAATAGATGAATCTGAGATTGTGTGATGCATATCGTATAATCATACCCATGGATACTTGAGGTGAAATTGGAGTATCTAGGTGACATTAGGGTTTTGGTTAATTTGTGTCTTAAGGTGTTATTCTAGTACGAACTCTAGGGCTATTTGTGACACTTATAGGAATACGCCAATGGATTGATTGGAAAGAATAACTTTGAGGTGGTTTCGTACCCTACCATAATCTCTTCGTTTGTTCTCCGCTATTAGTGACTTTGGAGTGACTCTTTGTTGCATGTTGAGGGATAGTTATGTGATCCAATTATGTTATTATTGTTGAGGGGACTTGCACTAGTGAAAGTATTAACCCTAGGCCTTGTTTCAACGCACTGCAATACCGTTTACACTCACTTTTACCATTAGTTACCTTGCTGTTTTTATAATTTCAGATTACAAATACCTTTATCGATCATCCATATTACACTTGTATCACCATCTCTTCGCCGAACTAGTCCACCTATACAATTTACCATTGTATTGGGTGTGTTGGGGACACAAGAGACTCTTTGTTATTTGGTTGCAGGGTTGCTTGAGAGAGACCATCTTCATCCTACGCCTCCTACGGATTGATAAACCTTAGGTCATCCACTTGATGTAAATTTGCTACTGTCCTACAAACCTCTGCACTTGGAGGCCCAACAACGTCTACAACAAGAAGGTTTTGTAGTAGACATCAGAGATCCATTTTGAGGCAGGTTTTAAAAGGCCACATGATGCTACTATAGCGACTAGACCTCAAACAGTCTGACCTCTATGCTCCGGTGTCATCCCTGGATCAGTAATGCTGACACCACACAGTACATCGAAGGATTTATAGCAGAGTGGCAATCACACACTTATTACATCGATGTCTCCGAAGAGAACTTATTACAATAATATGGCTTAAGGCCATCTAGTGTCGATAACAGCAGAAGACTTGGAAGATAAATGGGTCCATCAACTCCAACGGCATCACTGAGTATAGAACCACGACCTAAAAGCACCTTAATCATCGTCTGAAAAGTCTGCAACATTAACGTTGCAGCCCGAAACAGGTCAGCACATGGAATATGCTGGCAAGGTAACACATAGAGAGTAATGGAATGAAACAGCTATACTATATGCATATTTGGCTGGTGGAAAGCTCTATGGTTACTGTTTTGCGTAAAGCCAATTTTCCCTACTACAAAGGAATAAATTTATTTAACTATCATGGTGGTTGTTAAACATTGAGAATGGTTGACAGCATTCACAATCCCAATTAAAAGTAGAATTAAAAACCCAACAATATTAATTAGAAGTAACATGTTGAGATTCACATGATATTCAAGTACTAGATACTCAAGATTGTCCATAACCGGGGACACGGCTAATCATGATTAGTTTATTACACTCTGCAGAGGTTTGCGCACTTTTCCCCACAAGACTCGATCGCCTCCGTTGGATTTCTCGCACTACTGGTGTTTGAGAAACGGATGACCGAGACACAGTCTTTCAGAAGCGCTAGCACCTTACGATGGATAGACCGGTACACCTATTTCCCCTACATCTGCTAGTCTACCCTATAAGAGTTCGCACGACTTAGTCAACTATGCCAGAGCCCATAATGGCTTGTGGCTACACACGTAAGTATTTAGCATGAAGTATCTTATGATCCCTTTGAGCCTGGGTGGCGGTCCAAAATAAAAATAGGCAAGTCCTGATAGACATCAGGTGCCTCAATCCACCCAGATGTGTATTTAAGTTGCCACCTTAGATAAACCATTAAAATTATCAATCTCACATCTCTCATGGATATCACTCACCCAATCCACGTCTACTAGCATAGCATGGCATAATAAGCAAACGTAGAAGTAACTCCCAAAGGTTTCATAATAAATAGGTAATAGGTACTACCTCATCTACTTCCCATCCCACAATTTAATTAGATCCTAATCATGCAATGTGTGAGGATGGATCTAATGCAATAAAACTGGGTTTTAGAAAAGGTATGATCAAAGTGTTACTTGCCTTGCTGATGATCCGCGAGTCCTAGAGATTTGAAGTAACAAGCGGCGCAATCCGGGTAATCTATCGCAGACAAACAACAAGCATACAATAAGTACTCATCTAATGCATAGGTAAAACTCGAGTGAAAGATCGAACCAGATAGTTCAACTTAAGAACTCCGGTTGCAAAGAAAGAAAGAACCGAACAAGAAACCGAAAACAAACGGCGGAAGAGAACAACTCGGTTCTAGCAAGTTGAAACTAGGTCAAATTTTACCATAGCAAAACCTTAGTTAAAGTTGATTAGGCGGAATGGCGGTTTTGAAACGAAATTCCAGGCACTTGAATCACCTGATTCCGATAAACGAGCGAGAAGATAAACTAGAAAGAAGATCAGATCTGAGATCGCAATCGCGGAATAAATCCGACGAAAAGAAAGAGAAGAACGGTTGAACGAACAGACGTTCGTTAACCTAGAAGTATCCGGTGATCACGTTCGTTAGGACGAACGGTCCGGCGAACAATATCTGGCAACTAAATCGGAAAAGAAGACGGATCCAATCTAGGGTTTCGAGAAAAGAAAACCGAACGAAAACCGATCTAGAAAACCGGAACGGTTTCGCGAAGAACCGGAGATAAACGAATCGGAAAAGAAGAATCGGTACGATTAGAAGAAAATGATCTGATGAAAAGAAGAGATGCGGCGCGGGACTACCTCCGGTGAGGTCTCCAGCGAGGGGCTCCGGCGGCGTGGGCGTGGGGCCGCGGCGGTGGCAAGGTGCGGCAGCGGTGCGGGCACACGGCGGCGGCGGCGCGTGACGCAGGGCGCGGCGTGGGGTGTGGCGCGGCTCTAGGCTTGGGGCTTGGGGCTTTGGTTTGATGATGATTTAGAGGGGGGGTGCTTGGGTATTTATATTGGGGAGGAGGAGGAGGTTACTTGGGGTAGGGGACAAGGAATTAGAATAGGAGTAGGAAAGAAAAGAGGGAATGGAAAGATCTAGAAAAAAAACGAAGTAGGACAAGAGTCCTACTAGGAATCCAACAAGGCAAGCGGCGGCGGCCTCCTGCGCCTGGGGCGCGCGCGCGGCCTCCTGGCCTCCTGGCCGGCGGCTTGGTGGCCCAAGCGCTGGAATTTTTTTATTTTTTTTTTAAATCGGTTCCGCGCTCGAAAAAAAAACAGAAAGAGATCTAAACGAACTCCAAAACTAATAAAGTAAAATTTCCCCGACTCCTAAAAATGAGTCGAACAAAATGAACTTTTGTCCGGGCCTACAATGCAAAAATTTTAAAACGCGCATTTTTCCCTATCCAAATAAAAGGCAAATAAACTGCGACAAAACCAATGATCCTTTCTTCAAAATTTGAGAAGACGCAAATATGAAAAGGACGAAATCTCCAACTCTCTTCGAGGGTCCTTGAGTTGCGTGAAATTTCTAGGATCGACAAAATGCAAGAAAATATGATATGCATTGATGATCTAGTGTATAACATTCCAAATTGAAAATTTGGGATGTTACAGCTACAGAGTCAGCCAAGTTAGTATCAGAGGCAGCCGTTGCCGTTGGGTGTCATGCACGCATCCTCCCAACGTGGATCCAGTATAGGAATGAGAAAGACAATACCCAGTTTAACACCTTCCTTGACCATTTATCCGTAAGTAATGTTATTCATCGCAATTAGTAATATTGTCTTGCTCTGTCCCATACTTTCTAGCTTCCTCCTAATAAGACTCACATTCTTTTTTCAACAGATGAGGTTCAAGTTGGATCTGAAAGATGATGCAACTAAACAAGCATGCACTCACGTTTTTCAGTCTGCTCTGCGACAGAATCGGTACCACCTTAGAAAATCTCACTTTAAAGGCAAGGCTAACAATGAAATCACCCAAACATCTCTAGTGGAATATATTACAGATGAAGACTGGACAGCCCTCGTGAAACACTGGCCTGATCCAAAGTATCAGGTAGGCTATATGTATTTGTCAGACCACATATTGAACTTGTATTTATGTATGTGCCTTACAAGTGTATATTCTTGTCACATCCCTAGTTCTTGTATGACCTAGACTAGCTAGTCATGTGTGCATCATGTCTAAATTTCAATGAATTTGAAATGGGGACATGTGAAAGCCTCAGAAATCATTTCTGAAATGACCAAGATAAAAATTTCTTCAAATAGGTCCAAGAAAATGTTCATGTTTCTCCCTGAAAATATTGGCCAGAGGTAAAATTCAAACCAATAATTTTAGGAACTCATAAATATTTATGTTCGGCATTTGGAGTTAATGCAACAACTATTTTGCATTGGATTTATATTTGCTATATATTTAAAATAAGTCCAATAATTCTGTAAATTTGTGTGGGGCTCTGGAATAGCTCAACTAGCCCACACAATATTTATCAGAAGCAGTAAATTTGATTTAGTTTGAAAAACAAATGAAAAACAAATTACAGAAAATAGAAAACAAACAGAAAATATAAAACAGAGAAAAAGGACTTACCTCCACCCACCTGCGGCCCGCTACTGTGGCCTGCTAGCAGCCCAGCTGGCGGCCTAGCCCACCAGCGCCCCCTTGTCATCTTCCTCCTCTGCCAGGAGGACAACCAGGTGCGTGGCGAGCGCCAACGCTGCTCTGCCACCTCCTGCTTCCCCGGCCCCTTCTAGCGACGCCACGGAGATGCCCTGAAGCCCCTGTCGCCTCTCCCTCACTCACCGCTCTCTCTCCCCTCCCCTGGCTCTCTCCCTTTAGCTCACCCGAGCAAAGCCGTCGCCGCCGACCAGCGCTCGTGCGGCCACAGCCACCCATTTGCTCCCCTGACGCGTCCGAGAGCTCTGCCACGTCGTCCTCATCTTCTTCACCGAGTCACAGGAGCTGGGTCACCCTGTGATGCCGCCAACATCATCTTCTCCCTCGTCGGTCGCTGGAGATCCTCCTTGCCGCCCCGACTGCTCCGGACCGTCTCCGAGCTCGCTGACCTCCTCGTCCGACTCGCCGTGAGCCTCTGACCCTGCCCATCCCTCTCTTCTTCCCCTTAGGCCTCCGTAGCCACCGGATCGCCTACACCAGAACCCGCTGCCGCCTGCGCTCGCCGCCGACGCGACTCTGGCGACCAAATGGTCCGCCCGACGCGTCCAACCCACTCACCGCGTCACGTAGGCCCCCGCTAGCGCCTCAGCTCGCTAGCTCGCGCACTGCAGCACTGCCCGCACCCACGCCCGAACTCCGATGGCCACAACTGAGCTCGTCGTCGTCGGCTCCTGCCACCAAAGGCCCGGTCTCCACCATCACCTGATGCGCGCCTGCAAGAGCTCTCCAACAAGCTCAAGAACGGCCTTGTCCGTGCCCTGTGTGCGTTTTCCGAGCCGCGCCGCCGACTCGGGCCTCGCCGGCGTCGAGTCGCCGGCAGGTTTGACCTATTCGAACAGGGTTTGACCTCCCTAGGTTCAACACACGTGGGCCCCGCCCCTGACTAGATTAGTTTAGGACTAATTACCTCCCCGCTGACTCTGACAGTGGGCCAAGTGGTTGTTAATTTGATTAGTTAGATTTAATTAACCCTGTTAGTTAATTGTGTCACTGACGTGTCGACCCCACTGGTCAGGTTTGACCTGGACCGGGTCAGTTGACCTGCTGACGTCACAGCGACGGAGTGCTGATGCCATAACTCATTTTCTGGATTAATTATAATTCAGAAAATTCCATAAAATAGTTAAAACTTCTAAAATTCATAGTAAATCAACCGTAGCTCCAAATCAAATAAATTATATGTGAAAAATGATCCGAAAAATCCAAAGAATCTGTTTATGCCATGATCATGCATGTTTGAACAAGTTAACCTCACCGAATAGGAGAAATGATGATTAGGGCAAATTATGAAATAACATTTGGAGTTGGAATTTGATCTTGTTTGAGTTCCACTTCAATTAAATTGGCTAGATATTGCATTAGGTCAATTCAGTACCTTAATATGTCATATAATTCATTCGCTTGTGCATTGCATTAATTGAATGTTGTTTATGTTCCCTTGCCGGTAATTGTCCCCTCTCAGTAGACGTGTTTCGATGGTGAATTCGATGACACCGATGAAGAGCTATAATATCTTCAGATGTGCCAGGCAGGAAAAACCCCCTTGTTCATTCCGATACAAACCCACTCTCTCACACCTGCTCTCTTTTACTGCATTAGGACAACAACGATTCAACTGTTACATGCTGCGGTAGTTGAACCCCTTTCCTTTGCATGACCTATCATTGCCACAGTAAATGGATGGAACCCACTAGCATGAGTAGGAGTTGTTTGAGCCCTAATGTGCCTACTCATTCATGTTTTCTTGTCATGCCTGCTATTGCTTAGAGTTGTGTCAGGTCTGATTCATCGGGGATGAATTGGAAAGTTGTGAACATGTCCTACTGTGTGTGAGCTAAGTGTGTGAACACGATTTGGTAAAGGTAGCAATGAGAGGCCATGTAGGAGTACATGGTGGGTTGTCTCATTGAAACCATTCTCAGGAACTGAGTTCTGTGTTTGTGATCCATGAAACAGCTACTTCCACACATTGGGCCCTGAAATATGACCCCGCTCGACTTACTGACCCCTCTCGTCCTCTGTCCAGGAGTTGCAACTAGTTTCTGGTGTTTATAGGATATGTGTTGGCGGCCGTGCATAGTGCTGACCCTAGGGGTGGGCTATGATGCTGTAGATACACCGTGGCACAGTGTACTGGGCGCCCGTTCGGTGTCTCGAGAACCCTGCACACATCGTTTGGGGCTGTGAACGAAACTCCGGGCGGATCTCCTGGCAGATGGAACCCGAATAGGCGATAAACCTGGACTAGAGACTTGTGCAGTTAGTCAGGTCGTGGTCTACACCCACATCGGCTTTCGCTTGAAGTTTGTCGAGCACATGTCGTGTGCAGACGCTAAGTGGTGGAAACATGTGTGACGAAGTACACCCCTGCAGGGTATAAAACTATTCGAATAGTCGCGTCCGCGGTAAAGGACTTCTGGGTTGCCTATAATAGTTCATAGACAAGTGAAAGTGGATACTCTAAAATGCGCAAGATAAGCGTGAGTGCTATGGATGGCGTTCTCGTAGGGAGATGGGAGCGGATCCATAGTGGTGTATTGATATGGTGAATATGTGGACTCGTGTGCGCCACCTCAAAAGAGTTGCTTGCAGTCGTAGTTCAGGTTAGCCACTGAGTCAAAGCTGGCTTGCTGCAGTTAAACTCCACCACCCCCTTTGTTGATACCGATGCATATGTAGTTAGTTCTGATGTAAGTCTTGCTGGGTACATTTGTACTCACGTTTGTGAAAGTGCAACTATCCCTAGGTGGTTTTGGTAATTCATAACAACATATAGCTCATTGAGCTAATGCTATTCCAAGATCATCTTCGGCTTCACTTCAAAGGTCTTGAGCCATAGGCCAAAGTGAGGGGTAACCCGGAGGAAGGCCTCGCACATGACAATAAATGTCGTGATATGAAGAAAGGAGTCCAGAGCTAGATCATGAAAGTCTAGCCTGTTGTAAAACATCAAACCCCTTACGAAAGGATCCAGAGCAAGGCCTAGACCTCGGAGGAAGTGGGAGACGAACACGACATTCTCGTTGGGTTCGGGGGTGGTGTCGGGTGGTAGGTGCGACATATGCCAACGGGTGGCTTATCATTGTGGGAGCCAATAAGACGTCGCCGGTGCCTGGAAACGGGATGAGGCGAAGACAAGCTCGCCGGCGTACTTTACCCATCTTCAGGGCTCTCCGTGGAGATAACACCCCTACTGCTGCTCTGCGGGGTCTCCGCATGATTACTAGATGAACAAGTAGCTACACGATGCTCCTTGAGCTGTTTGTGGTGGAAGGAGGAAGAAGGGCAAGGCTAGCCTGCTTCCTCTCCTTGTATGGTGTCTAAGACTAGCTTGAGAGTCCAACCCTTTGCATGGGTGCACCGGGGGGTTTATATAGGCCTACCCCCCGGGTTTACAATGGTAATCCGGCTGGGCGCGGGGCCCAGCCATCTGTGACTATGCCCGCCGGCCTCTCCGCCGGCTGCTGGGGCCCGCCAACTGGTGGGTCCCGCCGGCTGCCGGCACCCTGGTCGACAGGCAGGCCCCACTGTCTAGGGCCTGGTCGGTGGCTGGTTACTGTTGCTCTATGCTGATGACGCGGGCTTGGTCGGGGTAAGCGTGGCTACAGTACCGCCGTCCTGGTGGGCGATTACTGTAGCCCTGCCGTATCTTGTCTCCTTAATGGGCGTCTCCTTCGAGGAGGATGGCAGGCCGGCTATGGGGGGACGACTCTCCATCGGGCCGACTTGGGAGGAGGTGCGGCCGCCCTCGGTATCTCTCTGTCGAAGGGGCCCACCGCCTCGGGGGCCACACTGGTAGCCCGTCGTGGACGGCTTCGAGGCCGCCGTGGCAACAGTGCCGCGCCGGACGGGTCGTGGCCACCCGTACGGCGCACTGTGCTGGGCGTGCTCCGGGTTTTGGGGGTGGCAGGCTTTACTGTAGCCACGCCCTGCTTCATCATGGCTGGGTGGACGCGGACTTCGCGGGTACGATCTTGACTGCTTTATGGGGGCCGGCTTCTGGGAGTCGGCCTACCTGTTGCCGACTTCTCGAAGTCGGCCCTCCCACAGCCTCCTTCACGAGGGCTAAAGGCAGGTCGCCCCCCGAAGCCGGCCTAGAAGATAGCCGACAGGGGGAAGGCGGCCCCAGGTCTTGAATTCTTTGGAGAGCCGGACGGGCTCGTAATTTTTTCAGAAGGGCCAGGGGAAGCCGGCTAGGCTACCCATGGCTATTTACTCCGACAGTAGTCCCCGAAGCTGGGCGAGCTTCGAGGTGGACAGAGGGACGAGAAGCTTGATCAGCTTCTTACCCCGAGGAACCGGCTTCACTGGCTTAGGTCGTCTTCAGAGAGTTCTCGTATCTTGCGGCCAGGATGGTGGCCGACTTGCATGCTCATGGTGGGCCCCCCGTGGGCCATGTGGCGGCGGAAACCTGCCCACGCACGCACGCGACGGGACGCCGCCGCAGGCCCGGGCCCGCCACTCCCTGGCCTCGGCCCGAGCGCTGATCTTCTGCAGCCCAGGGAGATGGCTCGTCTTCCTGTGGCACCTTGAACTCGCCATTAGGGCGCAATAAACGTGGGTCGTGGGGGAAGTGGGCACGATCGATCCCACGTTAACCCACGCCGCGCCTCCTCGGCTCTGCCGCTCGAGCCTACAAGTAGGGGGAGGAGGAGGAGAGACAGAGGTTCGCTCGCTCTCCCACGCTCCATCCCTCCTCGTCTTCTTGCCTCTTCTTCTTCTTCCTCTCGCTACCGTCGTAGCTTCTCACCGCAGCATGCTCACCGCGCTCCGCCCCATGGCGTTATCGAGCTCATGGGACGGCTCCAACATCGACAACGAGCAAGTGGAGTTCCTTCGCCAGACGCGGCGCCTGCCCGGCGCCAATCTCGTGTAAGTCCATCTGGCGCCCGCGACGGAGGTCTCGCCGGAGCCGGAGGAAGGCCAGCGGGTCGTCTTCCGCTCGCATTTCCTCCAGGGCTTCGACCTGCCGGCGAGCGGGTTTCTGCGCTCCTTTCTGGAGTTATATAATCTGGAGCCGCATTGCCTCACGCCCAACACGGTGATGCTCATGTCGGCCTTCGTCTCCCTCTGCGAAGGTTTCTTGGGTGTGCTCCCCACGCTGGAACTCTGGGGGGAGCTCTTCCAGAGCAAGCTCGGCACCGTCACCGCCGGCGTGCCGGCTCCCTGCGGAGCCTCCATCGCCATGAGGAGGTCAGGTGACAACAACCCGTTCCCCTCCATCCCTCTAATCCAGTCGGTGAAGATCTGGCAGAAGTCATATTTTTACGTGAAGAACGCCGGCTCGCCCCCGAGAGGAGACCACGTCAATATGCCGGCCTACGTAGCCGACCCGCCGGCTGGGAGGCAGCCGTCGTGGAGTTATCGGTCCAGGTCCCTGTCGCCGGCTGGGAATGCCGCCATCTCCCGGCTTCGAGTAATGGTACAGTCGGAGGGTCTGCGCGGAGCCGACTTGGTGGCTGCCTTCATGGAGCGCCGGATCCTTCTGCTCCAAAGCCGGCCCCACATGATGTGCCAGATGAGCGGCCGCTTCGACCCAAGCCGGCTGAGCACGCGGGAAATGCCACACGCGGAAGTGGCGCTCATGGTTAACTACATCACCAACTGCAAGCTCGCCGGGGACTGGTGATACGGCAAGGCGCCGTACTCTCGCGCCAACCCACCGCCCGTGGTAAGCTTCTCTCTTCTCTCTTCTTTTCGTCGTCAGCCGACTCCATGATGGCCGGCCTCTGGTCAGCCGGCTCTTGTTTGCAGAATCCCCTTCTGCCGCCGCCGGTTGGGGCGGCAGGGATCGAGCGTCAGTATGCCCCCGATCGCACGGTGGACGATATTGACGATCCGGACTTGGGGGCAGCAGCCATGGAGTAGGCCGTCGTAGGCGACAACATTGAACCCGGAGGCACCGGGCTCTCCGCCAGCTTCGAGGACTGGCCGGACGACACCGACGCCGAAGAAGTCCCACGTCGCCAGCCGGCGCCCGACCGCCATAACACGGGCCCGTCTGCCGCGCCGGCCGCAGGCGGCGGCGCTCCGAAGCGCCGGGCTGCATCAGCTCTCTTCGGCAATCGGTCGAAGAAGCCAAAGACCTCTGCCGCAGCGACGAAGCGAGACGAGGCGGCAGCAAGGGCGGCCCGCTTCTGGAAAGCGGTGAAGCAGCCCCAGGCGGTCTCGGCGTAAGCATCTAGTTGCTTGTATGCTTGTTTTGCTGTGTTCTTCTGTTTGGATCGTTCTTCCTAACTTTTCTCCGTTTTCTGAGCAGGGCGCCGCTTTCTCTGGAGCGGGGCCCGGGTGGCTCCGTCGTCGGGCCGGCTGGAGGATCCTTGGGCTCCCGCCGCGTGGATCCCCGTGCCGACCTCATGGAAGCCAAAGAGCGGAATGCTCGTGAGGCGCGGGAGGAGAGGGAGGCGGCGGATCGGGAGGCAGCCCAGGCGGCGAAGGAGCGGGCGGAGGAGGCGGCCAGGACTCAGGCGGAGCGGGCGACTGCGGAGGCAGAGGCGGAGGGCTCACGCGACCAACCCCCGCTGCTCGCCATCCCACTCCGATCCGTAGACCCGGACATCCCATTGCCCCTGGCAGAGGAGATCATCCAGGACCCGCCGTCGGTGCAAAGGGAGGAGCTCTTCGAGGTCTTCGCGGGGAGGACGCCGCCAGCCGCGCCAGTCGGCGCGGGCGAAGGCGGCCAGTCATGAACGGCGCCAGTGGAGCCGGCCAGGGACGCGCCTGAAGTCGAAGCCGGCCTTGAAATTCAGCCGGTGACGCACCGGCGCGCAGGGGGAAGTGCCACCCCGCCGGAGTCGCGCCAAGCCGCAGGCGCCGGCCAGTCGGCGGAGGCCTTGGAGGCGGCCAGCTCCGGTACGTCCGGGTGGACTCCCAACGCGGGGACCGGCAAACTGAATGTGGCGGCCCAAGAGGTCCGGAATCGGCTGCGAGCTCAGGCCGGCCTCCTGCAGCAATACACGCAGGAGTTCCTGTCGACGCGAGCCGCCATCTGGGTAAGTTTTTTGCTCTTGACCGCTCTAGTTCCTTGATTTCTTCCGTGGGGGCACGTCAGCGCACCCACTGGGTGTAGTCCCCGAGATTTGGGTCGACTGCAGCGCAGTCGGGTCGGATCTTTCTTGGCGACCATCTCATGCTTGCTTTCTATCTTAACTTCCAGGAATATCATAATTCCCGTGCTGCCGCCTTCAACTCCCAGGCTCAGGAGTTGGGTCGGAAGATCGAAGACCTGGCCAACAGCCGAAGTAAGTGTTTGTTTTTATCTATTTCCTGTGGGGGCGCGTCAGCGCACCCACTTGGTGTAGTCCCCGAGATTCGGGCCGACTGCTGAGCAGTCGGGTCGGATCTTCCTTGATGACCTTTCCCTTATTGGTTTTTTCTTTTGTTCTTTGCAGGAGCCAATGCCGACTTGCGGAGAGAGCTTGGCGAGGCGCAGACCGCCCTTCGTACCAGGGATGCCGAGTACGCCACCTTGGCCCAGGAGCGTGACCGCCTGGCCAAGAAGCTGGCTGATCAGGAAGAAAGCCACAAGGCGGCCCTGCAGAAGGCGCAGGAGAGCGAGGCCGCCCTGAAGGCAGAGTTTGAGAACGAGGCGGCAAGCTGGGCTGAGACTCGTCGAGCACGGGATGCGGGCTTCGGCCGCATCGAAGACTTGATCGATGGTAAGCTGCTTTTTTCGCCCTTCTTCTGCCTGCTGGCCGCCTGGGGTCGTGGGCTGACTTGTGCTGCCGCCCCTTTTCTTGTGCAGATTACTTTCCGGGCTGCTCCACCCTTGCCGCCCAAGCAATCGAGGCTTATCGCGAGGAGCGCCGTCAGGCGGGCGTCAACGTCGCGCCGGACGCCAATCGGACGCTGGCGGAGCAGCTCGTGGCCCTCGAAGCACGGCTGCAGCCGGCTCACCGGATGCTTCGCCGGCTTCAACGTGCCGGGGCACAGGTGCTGGCCGCCCTCAGGCCTGGCCAGACGATCCCCCACACACCAAGCCGGACCGCCGACTGGCTGGAGGTCGCAGTCGGTCGTTTTGAAGCATGGAAGGCGTCGGCGGCCCGCCTCGGAGCCGGGCGGTCGTTGGAGTTCGTCCGCGCCTGGTACCCAGGGCTAAGCCTGGACCAGCTACGTACTTGGAGGCTGGAAGCCGACGCGGAGCTGGAGGAGGTGCGGCCGGCGATCGCCCAGCGCGCCTCGACGATCACCGAGTGCACTGACATCAGTGTCTTCGCGCCCGAGCTCAATGACGACGACGTTGCACAGCTGGAGGACTGGTTCGGCCTGGACCCGGCGGCGGGCGAGGACTCGACCGAGGAGATCGCCTCCAGTGATGAGGGCGAGGATGATGAAGACGAAGACGGCGAAGACGTTGAGCCGGCTAGCGGAACAACCGGCCAGCCTCCAGCTGATCGTGCCTCCAGCAATGAGGTGCGTGGAACCGCGCCCTCAGCAGGAGGCGGTGATCGAGCCGAAGTTCACCAGCTGGCCGCTCCCTCAGCCGACACAACCGTCTCCACCGACCAGCCCAGCTCGTCAACCGCTCCGCCAGCCTGACTTGCCGTCTTTATTGTTCCTGCTTGTCGTCTTTTGGAACAATCTTTTAAGCTTTTGCAATTCCACCCGCTGGGGGTGTATCAAACTATGTTGGATGTCAGCCTCTTAGAGGTCTTTTTATGTAAATATTATGGTATGCATGTTTGGTTTCCATGCACGTACGCTTTTTATCCTTAGGCTTTTTCCTTTGCCGCCTTCCCGCTTTGGGGAGGCAAGTACTCAAGCTTTCTTAGATTGAAGTGAAGTGAATGGAAACCGGCCGGCCGGCTACTCTGGTAGTCGGTCGGCGGCAGGCGGCAAACCGGCTCCTGTTATATTAGTCTGCTGGTCCCTGGCCATTTTTTGTGTGCGCACCCTTTCCTGCTTTTGACTCTTGCCAGCCGAAGCCGGTTCTTCGAACTGCGGCCTTGGCAAGAGCTAAGCTTGGGTGCGGGCACACTACTTGCCTGACTACGTGTAAGACTTCTAATATAACTTTAGTCGGTCAGTCCCCAGGCCGACTAGTCGAACCCGGTGCCGGACAGAATAAGTAAATGAAATGACAAGGTCATAAGCATGATATTGTTCATTCACAAATAAAAGATGGCAGTCCCCGAGTCCTCCTCGGGGAGCCTATTGTCTTGTACTTAATACAAAAGTTAACGTGATACATACTGCATTTCAACTGTAAAATCTTCAAAGGAGATTGGCGTTCCATGGTCGTTCCGACTCCTTGCCCGAGTCGTCTCTCTTGCGTGCCTTGGGTTTCTGCGTGTCGATCAAGTAGTAGGAGTCGTTGCCTAGAGCTCTGCTGATGACGAAGGGGCCTTCCCAGGGGGCCGAGAGCTTGTGCTGGCTGGCTGTTCACTGGATCAGCCGGAGCACAAGGTCGCCTTCCTGGAAGGATCTTGGCCTGACCTTCCGGCTGTGGTAGCGGCACAACCCCTGCTGGTAGATGGCAGACCGGCTGAGGGCTAATAGCCGGCCTTCTTCCAGCAGGTCGACGCCGTCTTCTCGTGCTTCCTTGGCCTCCGCCTCCATGTACATGGTCACCCGAGGTGAGTCGAACTCGATATCGGTTGGGATGATTGCTTCGGCACCATACACGAGGAAAAAAGGAGTGAAGCCGGTTGACTTGTTTGGCGTGGTGCGCAGACTCCAGAGTACAGCCGGCAGCTCGTCGAGCCAACAGCCGGCTAAACGCTCCAGAGGTACGACCAGTCAGGGCTTGATGCCGGAGAGGATGAGGCCATTGGCTCGCTCGACCTGGCCATTTGACTGCGGGTGGGCGACGGACGCTAAGTCCAGTCGGATACCTTGCGTAGCGCAGAAACGTGCCAAGGCTCCTTTGGCAAAATTTGTGCCATTGTCGGTGATGATGCTGTGTGGCACGCCGTACCGAGTTGTTATGTCTGCGATGAATGTCACGGCAGTCGGCCCATTCAGCTTCTTGATCGGCTTTGCTTCGATCCACTTAGTGAATTTATCTACGGCGACGAGCAAATGTGTCATGTCGCCGCGCGCCGTCTTGAATGGGCCCACCATGTCTAATCCCCAAACGGCGAAGGGCCAAGTGATGGGGATGGTCTTGAGTGCCGAAGCCGGCATGTGTTGCTTGGAGCTGAAAAGTTGGTAGCCTTTGCAGTGCTTAACTAATTCTTTGGCGTCATCCAAAGCAGTCGGCCAGAAAAAGCCGTGGCGGAAAGCTTTGGCGACAAGTGATCTTGAGGCGGCATGGTGGCCGCATTCTCCTTGTGTATATCTCTGAGGATTGCAATGCCCTTCTCTTGCTCGACGCACCGTTGGAGGACTCCAGTGACACTGCGCTTGACCAGCTCTCTGTTGACGATCGTGTATGCTCCGGCTCAATGCTGGACTTGTCTCGCTGCTGTTTCGTCAGCCGGCAGATCTTGGTTTACTAGGAAGTTGAGGATGGATTGGGCCCATGACGGGGCTGCAACTTCCCCTACCGCCAATGTGGCTACTGCCACCAGGGTGGGCGGGTTGGGTGCTGAAGTGCTGGAGTCGGCCGCCGACTGTTGCGTTGACGTAGTCCCCGGGCCGGCTACTGCAGTCCCCGGGCCGGCTACCGCAGCCCCCGGGCCGGGTGCGGCAGTCCCCGGGCCGAGTACTGAAGTCCCTGGGCGGTCTACTTGGTTCTTCGAGCCGGACCCGGCCCCATCGGGGTTGGGCGGCACGAAGAAGGAGTCGGATTCTGGAGACGGCTTGATGGATGGCTTGAGGAGGCGCTGTAGAGCGACGCCAGTTGGTATTTCTTGCCGAGTGGAGCCTATTCGGGCCAGGGCATCGGCTGGCTCGTTGTCGGCTCGCGGCACGTGGAGCAAGGTTGTCAGAATCGTGATTTCGAATCGGATCGGAGCTCCGATGGTAGGATCACAAATCGTAGAATCTTCACTATCAGGATCGTAGAAACGTAGATTCTATGAACTAAAATCGTAGAATCATAGGGGTTAGTTTGGATCGTAAAGTCGTAGAATCGTATAACAGAATTGCGATTCTGACAACCTTGACGTGGAGGAACTCGCATCCTTCAAAGTATCCACTGATTTGCTGCACCAGGAAGCGGTAGCTTGCCATGTTTCCGTCCTTGGCGTCCCAGTCGCCGGATGATTGTTGAACCACCAAATCCGAGTCGCCATAACATAGGATCCGGCGGATGCCGAGTTCCTTGGCAAGCCGGAGCCCATGTATGAGCGCCTCGTATTCGGCTACATTGTTGGAGGCGGCGAAGTGGATCTGCAGCGTATATCTAAGCTTGTCGCCCTTGGGAGCGGTAAGGACGACGCCGGCTCCCAAGCCGGTGCGCATCTTGGACCCGTCAAAGTGCATGCGCCAATGGGTGGAGTCAGGAGCCGGCGGCAGGTACTGGGTCCCGGCCCAGTCGACGAGGAAGTCGGCCAATGCTTGGGACTTGATGGCGGTGCGGGGCTGGTAGAAGATTGTGTAGGGGGCCAGCTCAATGGCCCACTTCACCACCCGGCCGGATGCATCCCGGCTGCCTACGATCTCGGCCAGCGGGGCGGTGCATACGACCGTGATGGGATGCTCTTGAAAGTAGGGCTTCAGCTTCTTGGCGGTGAAGTACATGCCGTGGCACATCTTCTGGTAGTGCGGGTAGTTCTGTTTCGAGGCGGACAACACCTCGCTCAAGTAATACACCGGCCTCTGGACCGGCTGGGCTCGGCCTTCTTCTGGGCGTTGGACCACGATGACAGTGCTGACCACCCGGCTTGTTGCGGCAATGTAAAGGAGCATGGGCTCTTTCTCAGTCGGTGCCGCCCTGACAGGCGGCATGGGCAGCATCTTCTTCAGCTCGTGAAAGGCTTGATCGGCCTGGTCGTTCCACTCGAAGTGAGTGCTCTTCTTCATGAGGCGGTAGAGAGGGAGGGCTTTCTCTCCGAACCGGCTGATGAAGCGGTTTAAGGAGGCCAAGCACCCGGTGAACTTCTGGATTTCTCGAAGCTTGGTGGGGATCGCCATTCTCTCGATGGCCTTGATCTTCACCGGGTTGCACTCGATGCCACGTTCGGAAACCAGGAAGCCTAGGAGCTGGCCGGCTGGCACTACGAACATGCATTTCTCGAGGTTGAGCTTGATTCAGAACCATCGCAGGTTCTCGAATGTTTCTTTCAGGTCTTCCGGCAAAGTGCTGCGCTTCTCCGTCTTTACCACAATATCGTCCACGTAGACGTGAGCGTTTTTACCGAGTTGCGTGAGGAGGCACTTCTGCATGCAACGCTGAAAAGTGGCACCGGCATTCCTCAAGCTGAATGTCATAGTCAGGTAGCAGAAGGCTCCAAATGGCGTGATGAAGGCGGTCTTCAGGCAGTCATCCGGGTTCAGTTTTATCTGGTGGTATCCTGAATAAGCATCCAAAAAACTCAACAGCTCACACCCGGCTGTGGAGTCTATCACTTGGTCAATTCTTGGTAGGGCGAAGGGATCTTTGGGGCGGGCTTTGTTGAGGCTTGTGTATTCTATACACATGCGCCACTTGTTATTCTTTTTCAGCACGAGAACCGGGTTGGCAAGCCACTCCGGGAAGAAAACTTCCATGATGAAGCCGGCTGCAAGAAGCCGGGCTATCTCCTCCCCTATGATCCTTCTCTTCTCCTCTGACAGTCGGCGGAGAGGCTGCCTGACTGGTTTTGCGTCTTCTCGCACGTGTAGCTTGTGCTCGGCGAAATCCTTCGGAACACCCGGCATGTCCTTGGGGGACCATGCAAAGATATCCCGATTCTCACGGAGGAAATCGGCGAGCTCGCCTTCCTATTTGCTGTTCAGGCTTGCCCCAATGACGGCAAACCTCTCGGGGTGCTCTGGGTCAAGAGGTATCTTCTTGGTCTCCTTGGCCGGCTGGAAAGATCCTTGGGCATCATGCTCCTTGGAGTCGGTGGGCTGGCTTAGCTGCTTGCTGGCCAGGGCCACGACCCGGTCCAGCGTCTTCTTTTCTTCGGCAATCACAAGGGACTCGGCCAGTCGGCTGCTGGCTGCAGCGCACTCGGCAGACTTCTTGTAATCGCCGGCTATGGTGATGATGCCCTTGGAGCTTGGTATCTTCATCTTGAGGTATGCGTAGTGGGGGACCGCCATGAACATGGCCAAGGCGGGTCGGCCAAGTAATGCATGGTAAGGGCTCTCCAGGTCCACCACTTCGAACCAGATCGCTTCCTGGCGGAGATGCTCCTTGTCCCCAAAGAGTACGTCGATCTTGATCTTGCCAATGGGGGCGCAGGACAAACCGGGCACGATGCCGTGAAACACCGTCCGAGTCGGCACAAGTTGCTTTGTCTTGACACTTAACTTCTCCAGGGTGTCGCGGTACAGGATGTTGATGCTGCTTCTGCCATCTATCAGCACGCGGGAGAAGCGGGCGGCGCGTCTGTCCGTCGCGAGGGTGGCCTCCAGGACCAAAGCATAGGAGCCGGGAGACGGCATCACCTAATGGGTTTCTCTGACCAATGCATGTGTCCGGCTGGGTTAGCGGCGACCACACTGACTTCCTGGTGCTCTCGGCGCTTGCTGCGCCGGTCATCGGGCTGGCTCGTAAAAATGACGTAGGATGCTTGCTCGTCGGGGAACTCGTCCTGCACGGCGCCGACCGCGGGCCGGGCGGCCTGAGGCGGCGGAGCCGGAGGCGGCGGACCGGCAGGAGGAGTCGGCGTGAGCCCTTCGCCCTTGGAGATCCGGGCGAGCCAGTTGCACTTCCGGGTTGTGTGGTTGGACGGCTTCGCGCCGCTATGGAACTTGCACGGGGCGTCAAGAGCTTGCTCGTAGGAGAAAGCCGGCTGCCAAGCCGGCCGACCGCCCTTGGGCTTCTTAGGAGCGGGCCACCCTTCAGGCGGCGTGTCTTCGACCGTGGCGACCTGCCGATTAACGGGAGGCGGCGCAGGGCCTTTACGCTTCTGGTCGTTCGGGTGCTGGCGCCGGCCAGAATCTCCTGCCGGCGTCTTGGGCGCCGGGTTAAGAACTTTCCCGGACACGTCCACTTGGAGCTCGGTCTTCATCGAAGAATCGGCGGTGGCGTATCTGTCGGCGATGTTCAGAAGCTCATCAAGGGTTATCGGCTCGTCGCAGAGAAGCTTGTGCTTGAGGAGGGTGCCTTCTCGGCACCCGGCAGTGAAGTATTCGATGGCCTGCACCTCGTGCACCCCTACACAAGAGTTGCGAAGCTCGGCCCAACGCGTGAGGTAGTCGCGAGTGGACTCGGCTGGGCCCTGTACGCACAGGGAGAGCTGCCTGGGCTTGGGAGCCCGCTTGTAGGTGCTGGTGAAGTTGTGAACGAAGGCTTCGGTGAAATCTACCCAGCTGTTGATGCTGAGAGGCTTGAGGCTGTTAAGCCAAGTCCGTGCCGTGCCTTGCAGCATGAGGGGCACGTACTTTACGGCAACCCGCTGGTTGCTGTTGGCTATGCTGACTGCCGTGGAGTAGTCGATCAGCCAGTCTTCCGGCTTCACGGAGGCTTTGTATTTGGGCGTGTCTCTTGGGAGCAAGACCCCTTTGGGGAAGGGCTCATCGCGGATGCGGGGGCCGAAGCAGGGCGGGCCGACATCGTCTTCTTCTTCCAGCGCCGGGGATCTGGCCAAGCGGTCGATCCGATGGCGGGCGTCGTTCTTGCCTACTCCTTCACGGCGACCTAGTCGGTCGCTGAGAGTCGGGTGCGCCACTGGCGGTGGGGTGGGGTATCTTTCTCCACGAGCCCGAGGCGGAGGCGGGCTGCCCCGCCATTCCTTGGCTCGGGGATGGCCGTCCGCGTCGCGCTCGATGGAGATTCGAGTCCGGCTTCGGCTGGAAGCCGACTCTTTCTCGCGCCGCGCGCGGGTGTTACTCTTAGTTGGCGTCCGGGACGTCGCGTCGTGATCCCGACGCGGGGGTGGGCTTCCCGCGCGGGTGTCGGCCTCATGCCGCTGAGCGGCCGCGTCAATCAGTTGCTTTATGCACCGGGTCATGTGGGGGAGGTTTTCGGCCTCCAAGCTGTCCAACTCGTCCACGGCCACCTGGGCGGCGCGCAGATTCTCGAGCGGAGTGGCATAGACCGGGCGGTCGACTCCCAGCGCATCGGCGATGACGGCGCCGCGTTGCCTGACAGCACCAGCCCGGCTTGGGCCAGCCGGGGCCGGCGTGCCGAAGGCGGCGCGGCCAGCTTCACGCTGGTAAGCCTCAGTGAGGCGTCTTACGGAAGCCAGCCTCCGGCCGTCCGCGAGGAGGGCGAGGCGGCGTGCCTCCAGTGCTTCGTCGTCGGCGTCAGCCGGGAGGGGGACGGATAAGTCGTGGGCCGCTACGCGCGGGCGTCGTGGGCGCTCTCGTCGGCCGGATCGCCATGGCCGATAACCATCACCTCAGTGGTGACAGTATCGCGATCGTCGGCCCGAGGGAGCGGGTCATTATAGATCGTGAGGTTGGTGGGGAAGGTGTCGTAGGAGGCCGTGTCGGAGTTGACAGAGTCGACAGGCATCGGGTCGGTGGAGCCAACCGACTCCAGATCCGCAGCGGGCTCGCTGGAGACATGGAGTTGGCTAAGGAGGTTGGCGAGGTGGTTGGTGCCCGCATCGGAGGCGAGCTCGTCGGAGATGCGGGCCTCGTCGAGGAGATCAGCGAGGCTGCTTGCCGCGCAGATGCTAGCGACGCCTTGCAGCGTGTCGTGGCAAGCGCCATCGGGCGTGCCGGGCTGGCTACGCTCGCTAGGGAGGAAGAGGGTTCCTGTCCAGAACAGGTCTCCGGACGACGGTGCACCTGGCCCCATGGTGGGCGCCAAATGTCGGGTGGTAGGTGCGACATATGCCAACGGGTCGCTTATCATTGTGGGAGCCAATAAGACGTCGCCGGTGCCTGGAAACGGGATGAGGCGAAGACAAGCTCGCCAGCGTACTTTACCCAGCTTCAGGGCTCTCCGTGGAGATAACACCCCTACTGCTGCTCTGTGGGGTCTCCGCATGATTACTAGATGAACAAGTAGCTACACGATGCTCCTTGAGCTGTTTGTGGTGGAAGGAGGAAGAAGGGCAAGGCAAGCCTGCTTCCTCTCCTTGTATGGTGTCTAAGACTAGCTTGAGAGTCCAACCCTTTGCATGGGTGCACCGGGGGGTTTATATAGGCCTACCCCCGGGGGTACAATGGTAATCCGGCTGGGCGCGGGGCCCAGCCATCTGTGACTATGCCCGCCGGCCTCTCCGCCGGCTGCTGGGGCCCGCCGACTGGTGGGTCCCGCCGGCTGCTGGCACCCTGGTCGACAGGCAGGCCCCACTGTCCAGGGCCTGGTCGGTGGACTGGTTACTGTTGCTCTGTGCTGATGACGCGGGCTTGGTCGGGGTAAGCGTGGCTACAGTACCGCCATCCTGGCGGGCGATTACTGTAGCCCCGCCGTATCTTGTCTCCTTAATCGGCGTCTCCTTCGAGGAGGATGGCAGGCCGGCTATGGGGGGGCGACTCTCCATCGGGCCGACTTGGGAGGAGGTGCGGCCGCCCTCGGTATCTCTCTGTCCGAAGGGGCCCACTGCCTCGGGGGCCACGCTTGTGGCCCGTCATGGACGGCGTCGAGGCCGCCATGGTAACAGTGCCGCGCCGGACGGGTCGTGGCCACCCATACGGCGCACTGTGCTGGGCGTGCTCCGGGTTTTGGGGGTGGCAGGCTTTACTGTAGCCATGCCCTGCTTCATCATGGCTGGGTGGACGCGAACTTCGCGGGTACGATCTTGACTGCTTTATGGGGGGCGGCTTCTGGGAGTCGGCCTACTTGTTTCCGACTTCTCGAAGTCGGCCTTCCCACAGCCTCCTTCATGAGGGCTAAAGGCGGGTCGCCCCCCGAAGCCGGCCTAGAAGATAGCCGGCAGGGGGAAGGCGGCCCCAGGTCTTGAATTCTTTGGAGAGCCGGACGGGCTCGTAATTTTTTCAGAAGGGCCAGGGGAATCCGGCTAGGCTACCCATGGCTATTTACTCCGACAGGTGGGGACGGCCTGCCCTCAGGGAGGCAGCCGATGCAAAATCTCGGCGGTCAGATATCTGGCCTCCCTCAACTTTTTGATGTCTTCTTCCGTGACAGAGGAAGCCACCCATCGGCCTTGAAGGCTAGATCCGGACATGACTGAAGGTTCGGAGCACCTGACCTGAACTTCGGGCGTTTGAGCTTGAGGTGGGGGAAGGATTCGATTGAGCACGGGAGGGAAAAATAAAAGCATTGTCCCCTTTATAAAGAGGGTGAATATCAAGCGTCCTCTCCGTGTCCGTTTGGACCTATAATCTAGGAGTCCTAGAAGCAGTTGGGTTACCCACGCCCATATTGATGATAATCCCAGGATAAGGGGACACGATCTCTGCTTTAACAAGACGTGCCAAGGAAACTGCCTCGCATGAGGCGCTGAGGTGGGATAATGAAACGACTCAGATAAAGGCTTGGCCGTGGTGTGTCATGCTACGGAATATGTCAGCAGATTAGATTTGTGTAGATATTATTCTCTCTACGGAAATATGTGGAAACTTATTTTGCAGAGCCGGACACTATCTTTGTGTTCAAAATCTTCTATGAAGTACTTGGAGGAGGAACCCGCCTTGCAATGCCGAAGACAATCTGCGCGCCGGGCTTATCGTCATTGAAGCCTGGTTCAGGGGCTACTGAGGGAGTCCTAGATTAGGGGGTGTTTGGATAGCCGGACTATACCTTCAGCCGGACTCCTGGACTACGAAGATACAAGATTGAAGACTTTGTCCCGTGTCCGGGAGGGACTTTCCTTGGCGTGGAAGGCAAGCTTGGTGATACGGATATGCAGATCTCCCACCATTGTAACCGACTCTATGTAACCCTAACCCTATCCGGTGTCTATATAAACGAGAGGGTTTTAGTCCGTAGGACAACATACACAACAACAATCATACCATAGGCTAGCTTCTAGGGTTTAGCCTCTCCGATCTCGTGGTAGATCTACTCTTGCACTACCCATATCATCAATATTAATCAAGCAGGATGTAGGGTTTTACCTCCATCGAGAGGGCCCGAACCTGGGTAAAACTTCGTGTCCCTTGCCTCCTGTTACCATCCGGCCTAGACGCATAGTTCGGGACCCCCTACCCGAGATCCGCCGGTTTTGACACCGACACTTGGTATGTGTGGGATCCGACAATCTAGTTGTTTATCCTTGGCAGCCTCTCTTATGGAGAAATGTAGTCTAGTGCTTCCATGAGCCATAGTAGTCTGCTACAGCCCGGGTTCCCGGAGTCCTGCTAGCCCAGCACTACTGCTCAGGAAACTTGACTAGCCGGCATGTGTTTCACTTCGTTCCTGTGTCTGTCCCTTCGGGGAAATGTCACGCGGTGACATCCGGAGTCCTGCCTAGCCTGCTACAGCCCGGGTTCCCAGAGTCCTGTTAGCCTAGTGCTACAGCCCGGATTCACACGCTGCTGACCGACATGCTCGATGTGATTCATGTATGCCTGTCCCCATAGGTTGGTGCCGCTTTGGGTTCACGACTAGCCATGTCGGCCCGGGTTCTCTGTCATATGGATGCTAGGGACATTATCATATACGTGAGCCAAAAGGCGCAAACAGTCCCGGGCCAGGTAAGGTGGCACCCGTGGGAATACCGTGTTACATGCTAGATCGGTGTGACTTAGGATCGGGGTCCTGACAACGTTGGTATCAGAGCCTGACTGCATGTAGGATTACCAAGCCAAACTGGTCGAAGTTGAGTCTAGAAATGCTTTAGTTATATACGGGAATTGATTGTGGAAGGGAATGTAAGGCTCTTTTTACTCCTTATATCTCATGCCCTCTGATCTGAGTCACCCTCTTCTCTTCTACGGGGATTAAGAACTAGGCTTCTCATCATTCTATCAGGATCACGTGTTACTAATTCGTAGACTTGTAGGATTGTTGGATTCAAGTCTCAGTTCAGTTTCTATTAATTCTGTATGTTCATAGATGGCCTCAGAACCTTGATATGATGATGTTGAGTGGTTATGCCACCATTTTGCAGGATGTCTCAAATCTTTTGAGCATTTACAGTCGTTATGTTGTCCGAGTCATCCCAGGTTTCTAAATAGTCTGGTGCATCTGCAAATCCTTTCTTCCTGTTTCTGATATCCTTTTGGGCCAGATTAACCACACTAATCGGTGAGTTGAGGCACTCTGTTGCCTCGACATATAGGTTGGAGCTAGTATAATGACCCTAGGTGTTTTAGAGGATCACCTGGTAATCTAGCCATGTATTGTGTTCCCAGTGTGATGATTCTGGCCATCATTCTCGAAAGCATCCCGTGATGCCATTTAGTTAGTAGGTATTCTATTCCTGGGTTTGAACCTGAGATTCACTCCAATCACCTCCTATTGATAGTGTTTTCTCGTTCCTTTAGGATATTAGTAACCTTGCTACAGTCCTCGAGGTCTGTGGTATTTCCTTCTTCAAAATACCATGAACCATTAAGGCAGAAGTTCTTTGAACCAAAATATCACAATCAGAGTACTCTTGAGGAGTTCTCCATTCATAATTGTGATTCTACCAGTTCTACCTTTCTGCATGGGTTATCTGGAAGAAACTTGTTGAACTTGGTTTGACATATTAATCTATGCATCCACAACTCAGAAAGATATATGTCCTCTTGAGTTGTCCCTCTTCATTTGTATTCCGACCATCATCTATCAATTGATAGTCATGAGTGGTTGTGCATTCGTGTTCATTGGTGCCTACTACTCTTGTGGTCCGTCAAGCCATTTTCTTCGGAATGATTAGGAGAAACAAACTCCAGTACCTCATCCGTATCCAGGATTGGGTCAAAGTAGTTGTATTCCGCAGATCAGAATGCAATCAAGCTTTTGGTCTGTTCTACCCCGAGGTATTACCATCTTTGTATTGAGATTGTCATGGGAATTGCACACCATCTTATGAACCCTTGATACAGTGATACTTCTCACCATCATTATTCATTTCTCGGTTCCATGTTGTCGCAACCAGAATGCCGACAAGTGAATCGTGATGTGTGAAATCAATACTCCTAGCGACTCTGTTGCTTGGTAGTTAAATGGACAATAACCTCATTCTTAGCGTGTTGGCTATTGAATCATCACCCTAAGGATTGATCGTGCTACCTAGTCCTTATTTCTGGTGCACTCTTCGATCCATGAGTTAGGATTGTGTCAATCCCTCGCTGTTTTGATCATATCGTCTTGCCCTGAAAAGCAAGATTATTCTCGAGCTTAGTAGCATATCGGTGGTTCATGATTTTCTGAATATCTTTTTGGAAGTATCACCAGGTCGTCACCTGACCACCATGTTGAGTTCGTGATCAAGTTGGTTTCTTATGAACCATCCCTTCTCCAAGAATCTGTGTTGGATACCCCTGAGCTAGTTGGTTAAGCTAAACAACAACTTGGAGAGTTGGAAGATAAAAGCTTTGCCGAATCTAGTTCATTTAAAGGGATACCTTGGTGGTTGTGTGTGTGTGTTGAAGAAATATGATATCTTCATTGATCGATCCTCGTGATCAGTTGTTGGATCTGTTGTTTTGTCAAAACTTTGATTTGAGTGTGGGCTATCCTCAAATCAAATCAGAACCAATGATGTTCGTAATGTTGTCTTGCTCGTGGATTTCCCTTGAGCATACACCATTATATATTTTGGGTCTAACCAGTGCTATCACTTGTTCCCATAATTATGGAATTCCTTCTTCATGGAAACCTGGATGAATTGTTGTTGAGCCCATCAGCAACATTTTATCTTCCCCATGATTTTGTTGAACATTAAGCTAGTGTTGAAAACTTTTGAAAGCATCTCCTCATGCTAGCTCATGAAGCATATGTTCGGATGTAAGAAGTGACTCTCCAGTTCGTGTGCATTTGATGCAAGTTGCCGCTGTGAATTCGAGAAAGTCAATGTTGCTTCCTTTAGAATCATTCCAAATCAGTCATGCATACATGCGAAGTATTCTGTGGTCTAGAGACTTGCAACCTTCATTCTATATGTGTCCCTAGCACACCAAGCCACTAACTGATTTGTTCAAGGAGAAGGAGTTCCTTCATAAGAGCTAATCATGACTTATGTTAGGACTTCGTTATCCTCGATGATGGTTCCCCAACCTGAACTTGGTAGTATTTTATTATAAGACTACCACGTGGTCACGCTTGTCTTGGACAATGTGTTCACATGTTTGTAGCAAACCAGCTCATATTTTGGAGCTTACTACATAGTCCATTTCCCGAGGATCTCGCAATGTCGTCTCGTCGATTTGTGTTGCAAACTATCTTTTTCTTTCCAGACTCGATGAGTTTGGAATATCCTGACACCAACCAGCTCTGAATCTCAGGCAGATATGATGGTTGGAATGTTTCCCAAGAACTATAACATTGGTCTCTGTGTAACCCAGTAAAGTGGATGTCATGGCTAACACACCCAGCCGGAAGACCTATTATTTTAGTATCTTGATTGAAGAAGTTGGCCACATCCCCATAAGGATTTCGCAGGATTTACCTCCGTAGCTATTCCTTATGGATTCTTGAGTTTCCGAAGTCCGACCTGTTACTTGATGTTCTAGATACCAAACCATTTCAATGAATGGGTTACGCTAGCACATCAAGGAGAAAATTAGAAGCGGAGTGCTAAATGTCTCTCGGTCGATCATCTAGATTTTGTCCCCTTGGCCTCGCTAAGGTGAAATCTGAGAAAGTGTTATCTTCCTTTGCATCCGCATCCTCCACCATTATCCATCATGGTAGTATGTTGTGTTGCCAGGATCCTTCTCACAAATATTGGTAAAACCTTGATGAATATGGAAATGCTCAAGTTCTTGAGAGCACGTGCAAGCACTAGGATTTATCGTCGGCATTAATTGGGTTCCGCTCTCAGTTTCTTCAATTTTTCCATAACTTTTCTAACGATGGAATCACTCTCTTCTGTTGAGTTTCTCCCAGTTACCAGAATCATTCCCAGCATTAGCATTTTGTTCCTAGCTTGCACCGCCATTGTGCCATTCAACCATGGACTACCCTTCTCGGTAATTTCTAGTCAGATCATCTTCAAAAGTGGTCCAACCATGGGTCCCATCCATTTCTGATGATAAGCAAAAGTCATCCATTGCGTTGTCTTCAACAAGGTAGTCCACATCATCCATCCTAGTTCGAGTATGCCATTCTTCGAGCTCTTTCAAATGATCAAATGTAAATTGCCTTAAGTTGGTATGAATAGTTTCAATGATCTATGGATCAAAAGTAATCCTTTTTGCCACTTAAGGGAACAATCCAACGAATCACTTTTCCCAAGGTGCCCCGTTACGGGATTATGGCAATTACTTCCTCACCACCTTGACACCATCCACCATCTTTCTAAGCGTGGAATTGTTGCCCACCAAATCGAACCTCCGTCATCTGTTCTACTCCATTCCTCTAGATATATGCTTCGTGTCTCAGCTCGAGAGATGTTGCTATGACTCACCCCGTGAGTTGATCCTAAGTTGTTTGATCTTCGAGAAGATCGATCCTCTTAGCGTTTTCCCCTTTCATCTCGTTGTCATGTTAGTTGGAGTTCTCAGAGCAATAATTCGAGACAATTGGATCGTGAAGATTGTGTTAGTTTGCGTTTCCCCCTTCCATATTACCCTAGGCTTGAATCTCGGGACGAGATTCTTGTTTAGTGGGGGTGAGTTGTCACATCCCTAGTTCTTGTATGACCTAGACTAGCTAGTCATGTGTGCATCATGTTTAAATTTCAATGAATTTGAAATGGGGACATGTGAAAGCCTTAGAAATCATTTATGAAAATGACCAAGATAAAAATTTCTTCAAATAGGTCCAAGAAAATGTTCATGTTTCTCCCTGAAAATATTGGCCAGAGGTAAAATTCAAACCAATAATTTTAGGAGCTCATAAATATTTATGTTGGGCATTTGGAGTTAATGCAACAACTATTTTGCATTGGATTTATATTTGCTATATATTTGAAATAAGTCCAATAATTCTGTAAATTTGTGTGGGGCTCTGGAATAGCTCAACTAGCCCACACAATATTTATCAGAAGCAGTAAATTTGATTGAGTTTGAAAACTAAATCAAAAACAAATTACAGAGAATAGAAAACAAACAGAAAATATAAAACGGAGCAGAAGGACTTACCTGCACCCACCTGCGGCCTGCTACTGTGACCTGCTGGCAGCCCAGCTGGCGGCCCAGCCCACCAGCGCCCCCTTGTCATCTTCCTCCTCTGCCAGGAGGACAACCAGGTGCGTGGCGAGCGCTGACGCTACTCTGGCCACCTCCTGCTTCCCCGGCCCCTTCTAGCGACGCCACGGAGATGCCCCGAAGCCCCTATCCCCTCTCCCTCACTCGCCGCTCTCTCTCCCCTCCCCTGGCTCTCTCCCTTTAGCTCACCCGAGCGAAGCCGTCGCCGCCGACCAGCGCTCGCGCGGCCACAGCCACCCCCTTGCTCCCCTGACGCGTCCGAGAGCTCTGCTACGTCGTCCTCATCTTCTTCACCGAGTCACAGGAGCTGGGTCGCCCTGTGATGCCGCCAACATCATCTTCTTCCTTGCCGGTCGCTGGAGATCCTCCTTGCCGCCCGACTGCTCCGGACCGTCTCCGAGCTCGCTAACCTCCTCGTCCAACTCGCCATGAGCTTCTGACCCTGCCCATCCCCCTCTTCTTCCCCGTAGGCCTCCGTAGCCACCGGACCGCCTACGCCCAAACCCGCCGCCGCCTGTGCTCACCGCCGACGCGACTCCGGTGACCAAATGGTCCACCCGACGTGTCCAACCCACTCACCGCATCGCGTAGGCCCCCGCCAGCGCCTCAGCTCGCTAGCTCACGCACTGCAGCACTGCCCGCACCCACGCCCAAACTCCGGTGGCCGCAACTGAGCTTGCCGTCGTCGGCTCTGACAACCATAGGCCCGGTCTCCACCATCACCCGATGCGCGCCTGCAAGAGCTCTCCAACGAGCCCAAGAACGGCCTCGTCCGTGCCTTGTGGGCGTTTTTCGAGCCGCGCTGCCGCCTCGGGCCTCGCCAACATGGAGTCGCCGGCAGGTTTGACCTGTTCGACCGGGGTTTGACCTCAGTAGGGTCAACACACGTGGGCCCCGCCCCTGACTAGATTAGTTTAGGACTAATTACCTCCCCGCTGACTCTGATAGTGGGCCCAGTGGTTGTTAATTTGATTAGTTAGATTTAATTAACCCTGTTAGTTAATTGTGTCACTGACGTGTCGACCCCACTGGTCAGGTTTGACCTGGACCAGGTCAGTTGACCTGCTGATGTCACAGTGACGTAGTGCTGATGCCATAACTCATTTTCTGGATTAATTATAATTCAGAAAATTCCATAAAATAGTTAAAACTTCTAAAATTCATAGTAAATCAACCGTAGCTCCAAATCAAATAAATTATATATGAAAAATGATCCGAAAAATCCAAAGAATCTGTTTATGCCATGATCGTGCATGTTTGAACAAGTTAACCTCACTGAATAGGACAAATGATGATTAGGGCAAATTATGAAATAACATTTGGAGCTGGAATTTGATCTTGTTTGAGTTCCACTTCAATTAAATTGGGTAGATATTGCATTAGGTCATTTCAGTACCTTAATATGTCATATCATTCATTCGCTTGTGCATTGCATTAATTGAATGTTGTTTATGTTCCCTTGCCGGTAATTGTACCCTCTCAGTAGACGCGTTTCGACGGTGAATTCGATGACACCGATGAAGAGCTATAATATTTTCAGAAGTGCCAGGCAAGCAAAACCCCCTTGTTCATTCCGATACAAACCCACTCTCTCGCTCCTGCTCTCTTTTACTGCATTAGGACAACAACGATTCAACTGTTACATGCTGCGGTAGTTGAACCCCTTTCCTTTGCATGACCTGTCATTGCCACAGTAAATGGATGAAACCCACTAGCATGAGTAGGAGTTGTTTGAGCCCTGATGTGCCTACTCATTCATGTTTGCTTGTCATGCCTGCTATTGCTTAGAGTTGTGTCAGGTCTGATTCATCGGGGATGAATTGGAAAGTTGTGAACATGTCCTACTGTGTGTGAACACGATTTGGTAAAGGTAGCGGTGAGAGGCCATGTAGGAGTACATGGTGGGTTGTCTCATTGAAACCGTTCTCAGGAACTGAGTTCTGTGTTTGTGATCCATGAAACAGCTACTACCACACATTGGGCCCTGAAATATGACCCCGCTCGACTTACTAACCCCTCTCGTCCTCTGTCCAGGAGTTGCAACTAGTTTCTGGTGTTTATAGGATATGTGTTGGCGGCCGTGCGTAGCGCTGACCCTAGGGGTGGGCTATGGTGCGGTAGATACACCATGGCACGGTGTACCGGGCGCCCGTTTGGTGTCTCGGGAACCCTGCACACATCGTTTGGGGCTGTGAGCGAAACTCCGGCCGGATCTCCTCACGGATGGAACCCGAATAGGCGATAAACCTAGACTAGAGACTTGTGCGGTTAGTCAGGTCATGGTCTACACCCACGTCGGCTTTCGCTTGAAGTCTACCGAGCACATGTCGTGTGCAGACGCTAAGTGGTGGAAACATGTGTGACGAAGTACACCCCTGCAGGGTATAAAACCATTCGAATAGCCACGTCCGTGGTAAAGGACTTCTGGGTTGCCTATAACAGTTCATAGACAAGTGAAAGTGGATACTCTAAAATGCGCAAGATAAGCGTGAGTGCGATGGATGGCATTCTCATAGGGAGACGGGAGCGGATCCATAGTGGTGTATTGATATGGTGAATATGTGGACTCGTGTGCGCCACCTCAAAAGAGTTGCTTGCAGTCGTAGTTCAGGTTAGCCACTGAGTCAAAGCTGGCTTGCTGCAGTTAAACTCCACCACCCCCTTTGTTGATACCGATGCATATGTAGTTAGTTCTGATGTAAGTCTTGCTGGGTACATTTGTACTCACGTTTGTGAAAGTGCAACTATCCCTAGGTGGTTTTGGTAATTCATAACAACATATAGCTCATTGAGCTAATGCTATTCCAAGATGATTATTTCAGGAAAGCTCAATGATTGGCATGGCATGGATGTGAAAGTGGAACCCTCAGAATGCTAAGGACAAAGGATTGGCTCAAGATCAAAAGCTCAAGACTCTTCATTTTATATTTTAGTGATCCAAGATCACATTGAGTCTTTAGGAAAAGCCAATACTATCAAGGAGGGATGAGGAGTTGCTTAATGAGCCTCTTGCTTCATGTGCTTAATGATATGCTCCAAAATCCTCAGCTACTTTCCCATATCCACAAATGACCTAAACCCTAAGCCAAACTCGGTCATACCGATTCTATCTATCCGGCGCCACCGAGTTTCATATGTCATAAGCCACTGCCAAACCCTAGCAATTCGGTCCAACCGATAGGGATCTCGGTCTCACTGAGATGGGGTTGCAAACTCTCTGTTTCCCTTTCGTAACTTTTTGGTCTCACCGAAAGAGCGAATCGCTCCCACCGAGATTGCAATGTAAACTCTGTGTTTCCCTTTTGTAACTTTTTGGTCTCACCGAAAGAGCAAATCGGTCCCACCGAGTTCACCTGACCAACTCTAATCGGTCTCACCGAGATTATGTTATGCCCAAACCCTAACAGAATCGGTCCTACCGAGTTGCATGTCAGTCCCACTGAAAATCCCTAATGGTCACTAGGTTTACCTTTTCGGTCTGACCGAGTTTATTTATTCGGTCCCACCGAGATTGGTAGATTGTGTGTAACGGTTGGATTTTGTGTGGAGGCTATATATACCCCTCCACCTCCTCTTCATTCGAAGAGAGAGACATCAGAACACATACACCATTCCAACTCATATGTTCTGAGAGAGAACCACCTACTCATGTGTTGAGACCAAGACATTCCATTCCTACCATATGAATCTTGATCTCTAGCCTTCCCCAAGTTGCTTTCCACTCAAATCTTCTTTCCATCAGATCCAAATCCTATGAGGGAGAGTTGAGTGTTGGGGAGACTATCATTTGAAGCACAAGAGCAAGGAGTTCATCATCAACACACCGTTTGTTACTTCTTGGAGAGTGGTGTCTCCTAGATTGGCTAGGTGTCACTTGGGAGCCTCCGACAAGATTGTGGAGTTGAACCAAGGAGTTTGTAAGGGCAAGGAGATCGCCTACTTCGTGAAGATCTACCGCTAGTGAGGCAAGTCCTTCGTGGGCGATGGCCATGGTGGGATAGACAAGGTTGCTACTTCATGGTCCCTTCGTGGGTGGAGCCCTCCATGGACTCGCGCAACCGTTACCCTTCGTGGGTTGAAGTCTCCATCAACGTGGATGTAGGATAGCACCACCTATACGAACCATGGGAAAAACATCCGTGTCTCCAATTGCGTTTGAATTCTCCAAACCCTTCCCTTTACATTCTTGCAAGTTGCATGCTTTACTTTCCGCTGCCAATATACTCTTTGCATGCTTGCTTGAATTATGTGATGATTGCTTGACATGTCCTAAAATAGCTAAAAGTTGCCAAGAACTAAAATTGGGAAAAGGTCAAGTTTTTATTTGGTCAAGTAGTCTAATCACCCCCCCTCTAGACATACTTTCGATCCTACAACTGGTATCAGAGCTTTGGTCTCCATTTGCTTTGATCTCCATAGCTTATGGTGGTCATAGCCTTGGTTTCACAACCTAGGAGAGTATGGCGTCTAGCGAGGGAAATTATCACCGTAGAGGTCCTTACTTTGATGGTACTGATTTTGCTAGTTGGAAGCATAACATGAAAATGCATATTCTTGGACATAACCCCGCCGTTTGGGCTATTGTGTGTGTTGGTTTGCAAGGTGACTTCTTTGATGGGAGAGAACCAAACCGTGAAGCTATCGCGGATGAATTGAAGATGTTGCAATACAATGCTCAAGCTTGTGATATTCTCTTCAACGGATTATGCCCCGAAGAATTCAACAAAATCAGCCGTCTTGAGAATGCAAAGGAAATTTGGGACACTTTGATTGATATGCACGAAGGTACCGACTCCGTAAAGGAATCCAAGTTGGATGTGCTTCAAAGTCAACTTGGCAAGTTCAAAATGAAGGATGGTGAAGGTGTCGCTGAAATGTACTCTAGGCTTGCTCTCATCACAAATGAGATTGCCGGCTTAGGAAGTGAAGAGATGACCGATAGATTCATCATCAAGAAGATCCTAAGAGCCTTTGATGGAAAGTATGATACCGTGTCCACGTTGATCCAAATGATGCCCAATTACAAAGATCTCAAGCCAACGGAAGTGATTGGAAGAATTGTTGCTCATGAGATGTCACTTAAGGATAAAGAGGAACTTCACAACAAATCAAGTGGTGCCTACAAAGCCTCATGTGAAGCCCCTACATCATCAAGTGAGAGACAAAACTTCAACGAAGAATTGAGCTTAATGGTGAAGAACTTCAACAAGTTCTACAAGAGTAGAAACAAAGATAGAAGCTTCAAGTCAAGGTCCTACAATGACAAAAGATCTTCTAGTCGAGAGGGAAACTGCTAGAATTGTGGAAGACCCGGACACTATTCCAATGAGTGTACGGCTCCCTACAAGAGAAGAGAAGATTCTCCAAAAAGAAGAAACAAAGATTCACCACCAAGAGAGAGAAGGAGTAGAGATGATTGTTATGAACGAAGGTACTCACGGAGAAGCAAGGATTCGGAAAGGAAGGAAAAATCGTCAAGGAGCTACACAAAACGAAGACATCAAGCTCATGTTGGTGAATGGGTATCCGGCTCCGACTCCGACAGCCACTCCGGGAGAAGTTATCACTTCGACTCCGAAGATACTCAAGATGAAGGTGTTGTCGGTCTAGCACTTGTGTCATCCAACTCCTACGACATATTTGATTCACCAAATGAAGGAATTGGAAGATGCTTCATGGCCAAAGGTCCTAAGGTAATACACCCTGAGTATGTTGATTTTAATAGTGATGAAGATGACTTGTTAGGTGATGATGATTTGCTTGTTGACAACTCTAGTGATGAATACTATGATGAAACGTCAATTAACCATGCTAATCAAGATAAAACGAATGACAATGATAAGGAGGAGATTGAGGCTCTAACTAAAGAACTAAACACTCTTAAGTTAGCTCATGAAACTATCTTCGAAGATCATCGAGAACTTTTAAGAGCTCATGAGAAGTTACGCTTTGAAAAGCTCAATCTTGAGTAAGAGCATGAGTTTTTAAAAGCAATCAATGATGATCTCCGGAAGAAAAGTTCTTCTTACGTTGCCAAGCGTTTACTCTTATCCACTTACATGCCTCAAGTCAAGTCTAGTAACAAGAACAAGAAAGATTCTTCCTCTAGTAGTAACAATGATCATGCTAAATCCAATATTGTTGCTTCCAGTAGTTCTCTTGATTCCACTAATGATTCTCTTAGCCAAGTTACACTTGAGCTAGAAAATAGCTTATTTAAGGGAATTATAGAGAAAGGAGTGTACAAAAGCCTTGCCGGGAGTAAGCAATTCGAGGAAATTGTGCGCAAGCAAGGAATGCACCGGAAGAATCAAGGTGTTGGTTTTGAACGAAAGTTCAATGACACTGGAGTTGAGTGGGAAGAAGATCAATACCCCAAGACAAAGTTTGTTCCTCAACAAGAGAAGTATGATACTTCCTTCAAGGGGACACAAGCTCAAGATGATCTTCCACCACAAGACTACAAGCAAAAAGGCAAGGACAAGCTTCAAGAGGAAATTGATGCATTTGAAGAAGCTCCTAAGACCTTAGTCAAGTGGATTCCCAAGACTACTTCAAGTTCCACTTCATCAAGTACGACTACAACTCCAAGGATTCCCATCAAGATGATGTGGATCCAAAAGAAGAAGAACTAGAGAGTTCTTGAGGGTGACTCCGCCAACATACTTCACTCTTATCATTTTGGCAAGAACAAGTGCAATCAACTTCCACATCTTGCACTAGTTCAAGGAGTCACAAACCCTCTTGTTGGTAAGACAAGGGACAAGGTAACCTAAAAGTTTTCATGGACATCATCTTGTGTGTGCATCACTCTATGTCTATGGATATCCTTGTTTGTTCCTTGTGGGACTAACCCATGTAGGTATTGAAAGTGCAATTCACTCAAATGGATAGCTCCAAGTGATCTACATCAACATTGAGCATCCACATCTTCAACATCTACATGAAGTCATCATCGACAAAACCCAAGGTTAGTTCATCCCTCTTAGGGGGGATATCACATCTAGGGGGAGCTTTACTCTAAGACTTGAGCTAGAGCAACTCTAAAGATGTGAACACAACAATGCTTTATGTAAAAGTGGTAACCCCACTTGAGCTTAAACGATGAGTATGACCTATGATCAAGTGTTCTCACTTGACTCCTAAGTCAATATACTCATATATATATGACCTAGTCATCGCAAATTGCTTGATAGATGCTAGAATTGGTTGTGCATGCTTTGCCACATATTTCATTTGCCATCTTATTGTGTGAGCATGTTGGTTGCATATTTTACTCATTCGAGGACATCCACTTGTTGTTTTGATTGTTTGGCTTTATTTCTTTCTGCCAAGTGGATGGACAAGAATGCCTAAGAACCTCCTCTAGCTATATATGTTGTTCTTGTCTCAAACTCTATTCATGCTACATCACAAAATTTGATCAAGTCAGATTCGAACCACTCTGTGTGATGAGCGCTCGGAGTCCCCGATTCGTCAGACTTAAACTTCCAAAACCTCTTTGTGATTCTCGGTCTGACCGATTCCCCACTTTCGGTCCTACCGAGATCATTAAGTTGATCTGGGTTTTCGATCTCGGTGCAACCGATTTGAACCTTTCGGTCACACCGAGTTGCAGTAACTGCTCGCAGTTATGCATCTCGGTGCCACCGAGTTGTTCCACTCGGTCACACCGACAGGGTCGGGCTATATATAGTCACGGGCAAAAATTTGGAAATTTCTCTGAACCCCTTCGCCCGCGTGATAGCCTGCTCTGCCAACTTGGTCTCTGGATCGTCTCCTCGCCGCCAGCAGCCTCCTGTCGCTGGTCTTCGTCGCCGTCAATGGGAATTCTACCCCGCCATTGCCGCCGTAGCGAGTCTCCGCCGCACTAGGGTATGGACTCGATCTTTGTGCTATTCTCCAATCCGATTCCTAGCACATTGTGATCATCATGATTCTTGCCACGTTTGATAAACTCCTATCCAGTCAATGAACTCGTAGATTAGGTTGAATTCGAAAATTTTAGGGTTAGGTTTCCGCCGAAACCATCTTGGACCCACCGAGTTGAAAAACTCGGTCCCGCCGATTTGGCTTATGCCATTGCACAAGTGAGACTCGGTCTGACCGAGAATTACATATCGGTGTGACCGATTTTGGAATTCAGTAAACCCTAGCAGTCTTGGTGCCATCGAACTGTGACTCGGTCTGACCGAGTTCACTAGTTTAGGTTCCAAAACTGCTTCGGTATCACTGAGTCTAAAAATCGGTAGATCCAAGATGCTTTCAGTGGGAAACTAAAACTAAGTTTTTGGATTATTCTTTTGCAAAAATCTCTGCATTTTGTGATGCTCATCTACTCTATCTCATCTATAACCTATTCACAGGGTCAGCAGTCAGAGTTTGCATCATGTCAGACCAAAGTGATAGACAGAACCTGTCAGAATAGCAAGTGCAGCTGAGTGAGGGCACTAGTCCCTCAAGTTCCTCAGATGATGGCAGCAGGAGCACCCCTAGCAATCTGCCTAAGGCTGCCACACGACAGAGAAAGAAGAGAACCTCAGACTCAGAAGATGAGGATTATGTGGCAGAAGAGGAAGCAACCTCCAAGAGAGTTGAGCCAGCACAGGGTACAAAGCCAGGGTTGAAGTTCAAAAGGCCAGCAGGCAGGCAGCCTATGTCCAAGGCAAGAGCTTCAAATGAGAAGCCCACTCCCATTGAGCCAGTTGCTGCTGAGGGCAAGAAGAGGAAAGAAAGGGTGAAGAAAACTGTAGCCAGAGTGCTTGGCAAAGCTTCCATCATGGAAGATGAGGAGGAAGAAGAAGAGGTGGCTGCACCAGCACCAAAAGCACCCAAGCTGATGGGTGATGCCATAAGGTCAGGGGGAGCTGCTTCCAAGGCCAAACCTGCTCCAAAGCCCAAGCCAAAGAGGAATACAAGAAGCATCCTAGCTGCTAAGAAGAACAAGGCCCCAGTGCGTGAAGCTGCAAAAGAAGAGGAAGAGAATGTCCTCAGAAAGCTCAAGCCCAAGATCCCAGACCACAACGATGCTCATCCTGTGGCTGAGGATATGAAACTCAGGAGAGATTCAGGGGCTCCGGAAGTGGAGAGAAGCAGACCCGTATGCTTCAAGGAGAAGGACTGCAGTGGACTACAGGTTTCATACCAAGGAGCAGCAAGACTTCTATGAGACAGTGCTGTTAGACAAGAAGCCCATTGTCTGTGACATGAGATGGGTCGATTGGCAATACATCAAGGATAACGAGGAGTACTTCCCTGGAGTGCAGGACAGCTTCAAGGCGTGTGGAGTAGAGGACTTTGTTGGGCAGAAGCTCACAAAGTGGAACGAGGAACTCATCATGCACTTCTACTCCATAGCCCATTTTTATCCAGATGGTAGGATAATTTGGATGTCAGAGGGTACGAGGTACCAGTCCACAGTTGCTGAATGGGCTCAGCTGATAAATGCCCCAGAGGAGCAAGCAGATGACTTGGACGTTTATGCTAAGAAGAAGATGGACCACAACTCTATGTCCAACATGTACAAGGAGATTCCAAATGAAGCACTTGACACTTTCAAGTTTGGCTCAGTACATTATCTTCTATCAGGGCTGCCCACTATCAACTGGATACTAAGGCACACTTTATTGCCCAAGTCTGGAGATCACAAGATGATCAGAGGCCACGCGATCAATTTGCTTCATATCTTTGACGTGCCTCAGAAATTCAAGGTGATGAGCCTAATGGTAGAGACCATTAAGAGGACCACGGCAGACCAGAAGAGGAGCTGTGGATATGCCCCACAGATTCAGGAGCTCATCAACTCCAAGATGGGCACATGCATATACCTCTTGGACAAGGAACACCTGTCTATTCATTCGGACTTTGAAGATAACCAAGTGGTCATGACTGAGAATGAGCCATCATCTGCCCAAGCACAAGCCAAGAAGGAGAAAGCTGCCAAGATGCCTACTCAAGCGGAGGCATCTGAGTATTTCCTGAAAACCAAACAAGAGAAGCTTGGTTACTTGATTGCATCCACCCTGCGGATTGAGCAAGGACTAGCCACCCTAACTCAAAACCAGGCAAGCTTAGAAAGGATCATGGAACAAAAGTTCTATGACTTGGATGTCAAAGTGACAGAGATTCAGTCTGCAGTGGAGCAGCTCCAGGATGACATGCAGGAGAGGAGAGGCAAGACTACAACTGATGCCTTTGCCAGAGTGCCCCGAGCTCCGAGGTCGTCTGCAGTGCCAGTTCCTGACACAAGGGCAACCGCCTCAGCTCCAGTCGCAGCATCAGCTCCAACTCCAGCATCTACTTCAGCTCCAGCATCTACTTCAGCATCTATGGAAGCCTTCGTACTTGGAGTGATCCGGACTCCACCACCACCTGAAGATCAAGCCTGAGTGTCGACTTAGCATTATGCATTTTCTAGGAACTTTTTGGTAACTTGTTGACAAAGGGGGAGAAAATGTATAGATCATAGGCTTCGAGAGAGAGCGTTGCTTTTATTGCTTTTATTCTCTCTTGTTTTATTTGGTGGTTTTTTGAACTTCGTTTGCTTTTGTGTGAGATACTACGTCATTATCTGTGTGAGACATCGATGATCATGTGTTTGATCATAAGCTACACTTAATGTTTGCTTAATGCTATTTTTATCCTATCTATCTTATGTGATCACTCACTATTCTTGGTGATGAGTGCATGTATTTCATTCTTATCATTTTAAGCGCTCCACCAAGATGTATGTGACATGGAAGAGTAACCCATGACTCTAACTCTTTGTGCATTTGCAGTCCAAACCAAATTTTAAATATGCACAAATTTAGGGGGAGCTCTTACTTTTCACATACTTCTCAAAGCGACGATATATTTCATGCTTATTATCATTTGTCGAAGCTTTGATCTATATGTTGTCATCAATTACCAAAAAGGGGGAGATTGAAAGTGCAACTATCCCTAGGTGGTTTTGGTAATTCATAACAACATATAGCTCATTGAGCTAATGCTATTCCAAGATGATTATTTCAGGAAAGCTCAATGATTGGCATGGCATGGATGTGAAAGTGGAACCCTCAAAATGCTAAGGACAAAGGATGGGCTCAAGCTCAAAAGCTCAAGACTCTTCATTTTATATTTTAGTGATCCAAGATCACATTGAGTCTTTAGGAAAAGCCAATACTATCAAGGAGGGATGAGGTGTTGCTTAATGAGCCTCTTGCTTCATGTGCTTAATGATATGCTCCAAAATCCTTAGCTACTTTCCCATATCCACAAATGACCTAAACCCTAAGCCAAACTCGGTCATACCGATTCTATCTATCTGGCGCCACCGAGCTTCATATGTCATAAGCCACTGCCAAACCCTAGCAATTCGGTCCTACCGATAGGGATCTCGGTCTCACCGAGATGGGGTTGCAAACTCTCTGTTTCCCTTTCGTAACTTTTCGGTCTCACCGAAAGAGCGAATCGGTCCCACCGAGATTACAATGTAAACTCCGTGTTTCCCTTTTGTAACTTTTTGGTCTCACCAAAAGAGCAAATCGGTCCCACTGAGTTCACCTGACCAACTCTCTGGTTAGCTTATTACCAAACTCGGTCTCACTGAGTTTGTGTAATCGGTCTCACTGAGATTACGTTATGCCCAAACCCTAACAGGATCGGTCCTACCGAGTTGCATGTCAGTCCCACCGAAAATCCCTAACGGGCACTAGGTTTACCTTTTCGGTCTGACCGAGTTTATTTATTCGGTCCCACCGAGATTGGTAGATTGTGTGTAATGGTTGGATTTTGTGTGGAGGCTATATATACCCCTCCACCTCCTCTTCATTCGAAGAGAGAGCCATCAGAACACATACACCATTCCAACTCATATGTTCTGAGAGAGAACCACCTACTCATGTGTTGAGACCAAGACATTCCATTCCTACCATATGAATCTTGATCTCTAGCCTTCCCCAAGTTGCTTTCCACTCAAATCTTCTTTCCATCAGATCCAAATCCTATGAGGGAGAGTTGAGTGTTGGGGAGACTATCATTTGAAGCACAAGAGCAAGGAGTTCATCATCAACACACCGTTTGTTACTTCTTGGAGAGTGGTGTCTCCTAGATTGGCTAGGTGTCACTTGGGAGCCTCCGACAAGATTGTGGAGTTGAACCAAGGAGTTTGTAAGGGCAAGGAGATTCCCTACTTCGTGAAGATCTACCGCTAGTGAGGCAAGTCCTTCGTGGGCGATGGCCATGGTGGGATAGACAAGGTTGCTACTTCATGGTCCCTTCGTGGGTGGAGCCCTTCGTGGACTCGCGCAACCGTTACCCTTCGTGGGTTGAAGTCTCCATCAACATGGATGTAGGATAGCACCACCTATTCGAACCACGGGAAAAACATCTGTGTGTCCAATTGCGTTTGAATTCTCCAAACCCTTCCCTTTACATTCTTGCAAGTTGCATGCTTCACTTTCCGCTGCCAATATACTCTTTGCATGCTTGCTTGAATTATGTGATGATTGCTTGACTTGTCCTAAAATAGCTAAAATCTGCCAAGAACTAAAATTGGGAAAAGTTCAAGTTTTTATTTGGTCAAGTAGTCTAATCACCCCCCCTCTAGACATACATTCGATCCTACAGTTTGCTTAATTTATGTTTTGCAGAGAGACTTCAGTCTTGCTAGTAGTTCCACGTGGACTTCGACGTTTAGCTTGATACCTCAGCTAAAATCTTGTGCCCTCGGCAGGATCTGGTAGATAGTCAGGCTTCTTAGCCTTTTTCATTTGTAGATGTCTGTACTCAGACATGTTAAGCTTCCGCATGTGCTTGAATTGTATGCTATGATTGTTGGGTCATGAGATCCATGTTTGTAGTATCCCGCTCCTCGGAGCCTAATGAATAAATACTTGAGTTGTAGAGTTATGTTGTGATGCGTTGTATTTACACATATCGAGCATATTGTTTGTATGATTGAAATGCTTGGTATGTGTGGGATCCGGCAATCTAGTTGTTTATCCTTGGCAGCCTCTCTTATGGAGAAATGTAGTCTAGTGCTTCCATGAGCCATAGTAGTCTGCTACAGCCCGGGTTCCCGGAGTCCTGCTAGCCCAGCACTACTGCTCAGGACACTTGACTGGCCGGCATGTGTTTCACTTCATTCATGTGTCTGTCCCTTCGGGGAAATGTCACGCGGTGACATCCGGAGTCCTGCCTAGCCTGCTACAGCCCGGGTTCCCGGAGTCCTATTAGCCCAGTGCTACAGCCCGGATTCACACGCTGCTGACCGACATGCTCAATGTGATTCATGTATGCCTGTCCCCATAGGTTGGTGCCGCTTTGGGTTCACGACTAGCCATGTCGGCCCGGGTTCTCTATCCTATGGATGCTAGCGATATTATCATATACGTGAGCCAAAAGGCGCAAACAGTCCCGAGCCAGGTAAGGTGGCACCCGTGGGAATACCGTGCGTGAGGCCGCAAAGTGATATGAAGTGTTACATGCTAGATCTATGTGACTTAGGGTCGGGGTCCTGACACTTCTTCTAGGCTATCTATTTGAAGAACAAGACCAACCGTTCTAACGTGAAATTCCAACAGACAACATGATCTCGTAGCTATATTGCACACTTTGAGGCTCTTGTAAATAGCTGCTACTTCTTTTTTCTGTGCCATATTATCATATATGTATTGACTTGTTCCAAATACAGAGGAAATCCTATGTGGAGCAAAAAGAACCTGAACCGAATGTAGTACAAATCTTCAAGGATTGCCACACCAGCAAGATGAAGGGCATGAGCACACCAGTTCAAGCCGCTGTTGTAAGTCCTTACTCCTCCTGCCTTTGAACTGATTGGTATTGTGATGTGTTCATTCAACTACTTGGTTTGCAGCCAATGTCAGTTACTCTGTTCACTTTTATACACAGTTGTCTTAATGTATCATTTCACCTTACATGGTTCAGAAGAGATGAAGGATATTCTTTTGGTCTTGATCTGTATTCTAGTTGTTATGTTCACGTGTGCACACAATGATAAAATAGTCTGTTTGTTTTATATCTATTTGCCCATGATATGAATAATGTCATACTATGTTCATCCTACTTTAAACCATGTCTCTTTATCCTTCTATGTCAACGAATGTGAGGAAATAGACAATACAGTAGGCATGCTACATGGACATATGTTCCGAAAGTGATTTTATTATGTAGTTGGCACTACAATACATGCTAATGTATTATAGTAGTTCACCAAAATAAGTTATGTATAAACGTGTAACCTAATTTGTTTTTTTGTCTCATTAGTAACTTATCTGGTACACTAATCTACAAGTTCAAACTTTCAGGAAGCTATGGAAAAAATGATTGAACAGCCACAACCACCTGAAGGTGACGAGGCTACCACAGGCACAATGTCACCTCTTGCTGCAATGCGTCAGTATCTCTCCACTAACTGTCCAAAAAGAACCTTTCTGCATAATTCTGGGTTGGTTGTCAAGGTAACCTCGTCCAAATCACCTACTGAACAAAATCTTCCTGCTAGACAGATTGATATATCTGTGCTCCAGACACAAGTCCAATCCCTAATGGACGTCGTTTTGGAAACAAGAATAGTGGTTGGAAAATCTTATCAAGATATGAATGGTTTTGAAACCAGACATTCAGACATTCGCTTCGTTGTTCAAGAGCAATGTCAGAAAAAGGTGAAGATCGTGCTGCTCCATCAGATTCTACAGCCTGAAACATTAGCACTTAGGTCAAATGACATGTGCTTCTATACATTTGATGGTGCCTTTATCTGCAAGGACTGTAAACTTTATGCCAACAGGCCTTTGTTGTATGGTTGGAATTTATTTTGTTGTGATACAACATTTATGATGCTGCCAAAGGCTGCAATAATTACGACACTATTTTTGTATAGTGTAGGTTTATCTTAGTAATGTATTTGGCCGAAAGCTTCGTAGGAGCCCAACATGCCAACATTCGTCGGGCCCATTCCAATTGGGCTAAAAACGATTATGGGCCGGAATTTGCATGTAGCCCACTAAAAATATCTGGGCCTAATTTAGCATAAGATTTCATATTTTTCTGGCAGGCATGTGCCCATAGTGGGCCTTTAAGAGGCCTAAACATAATTTGGGCCCTCAGTAACAATAGGTCGTTTACAGGCGTAAATGTCTCGAGCCCAAAAAACATGGGCCTTTAAAAGACCGAAAGTGAGATTGCGCTATGATTGTGCCAAATAACCCACTGGTCTTAGCAGGTCGAAATGGTGGCCCATTTACAATGCGGATCTTTCACGGGCCGTAAATGCGCCGAGCTAATACACGGGCCTTTAACAGGCCGGAAGTTCGGTCAGGCTAGATTATCATCATTTTTATATGGGCTGTTAATGGGCCCGATGTGACGCTGGCCACATAAGGCCCATGGATTTCGTCCGACGTTAACAGGAAAAAAATCACAACAAGCCAAAAGTGGCCCAAATCTATAGTGGGCCTCTAACAGGACGGATGTCAGACATGGCCGAATATGACCCAAATCCTTCACGGTCGTTTATGGGCCGAAAGTTTCAATGGCCTATAAATGGGCCCAAATGAAGCAGGACCTTTAACAGGCCGAAAATACACCGGGCCGTAATTTGGCCCATATACTAAGCGGACTGTTAACGGGCCAGAAGTGACCATGGGCCGCGATGATGACAAGTTTAGGACACGCCGTTGACGGGCTGATTTGACACTAGCCATACGGGCCTTAACTGAGAATGTTGGGCCTTTAGTTGGGTCGACCCATTATGGTGTGCAAAATCTTGTTGGCCTTTAGCTGGGCCGGCCCATTATGGCCCGCAAAATCTCGTGGGCCTTTAGCTAGGCCGGCCCATCATGATACGCAAAATCTTGTGGGCCTTTTGCTGGGCCGGCCCATTATGGACCGCAAAATCTTGTGGGCCTTTAGTTGGGCCGGCCCATTTAAACTTTATGGGCCACTTTTGGTCCGGTCCACGTGTCAACATATCATAGGCACATATCGCCCATTGGATGAGTGACACCTCTGCCAACGCGGAGCTGACACATGTTTCCGTCAACCAATCAGAATTTTACACGTGGAAAATCCCCATTGGTCCGGGCTGTTAACGGGTTATCGGATCCAAAACCGGACCCGATAGCTTAACGGCGTTCCATTACGGTGGATGCCATGTGTCCGTCACCCTTGACGAAAGCACTTTTGTGACGCGCGATTTATCTGTTGGGAATCGCAGGAGAAATTTAAAATTTTCTACGCATCACCAAGATCAATCTATGGAGTAATCTAGCAATGAGGGGAAGGAGAGTGAATCTACGTACCCTTGTAGATCGCTAAGAGGAAGCATTGCAAGAACGCGGATGAAGGAGTCATACTCGTAGCGATCCAGATCGCAGTTGATTCCGATCTAAGCGCCGAACAACCGCGCCTCCGCATTCAACACACATGCAGCCCGGTGACGGCTCCTACGCCTTGATCTAGCAAGGGGAGAAGGAGAGCTTGGGGAAGACACCGTCCAGCAGCAGCACGACGGCGTGGTGGTGGTGGAGGAGCGCGGGACTCGAGCAGGGCTTTGCCAAGCACTACGAGAGACGAGGAGGGAGAGAGGTAGGGCTGCGCCAAGAGGGAGATGATCTCGCATATGTTGCAGCCCCCAGTACCTCAAGAATATATAGGGGAAGGGGAGGGGCTGCGCCCCCATCTAGGGTTCCCTCCCTAGGGGTGGCAGCAGCCCCAAAACTCATCTAGGGTTGCGGCCAAGGGGGGAGAGAGAGGAGGCGCACCTAGGGTGGGCCTTATGGCCTATCTGCCCTAGGGTTTGCTCCCCTCCCCTCTAGGAGGCGCCTTGGGCCTTGGTGGGAGGCGCCCCAGCCCACCTAGGGGCTGGTCCCTTCCCACTATTGGCCCATGTAGGCCTCCGGGGCTGCTGGCCCCTCCCGGTGGACCCCCGGACCCGTCCGGTGGTCCCGGTACACTACCGGTGATGCCCGGAACACTTCCGGTGGCCAAAACCATACTTCCTATATATTAATCTTTACCTCCGAACCATTCCGGAACTCCTCGTGACGTCCGGGATCTCATCCGGGACTCCAAACGACATTCGGTGACCGCGTAGATACTTTCCCTATAACGCTAGCATCATCGAACCTTAAGTGTGTAGACCCTACGGGTTCGGGAGTCATGCAAACATGGCCGAGACAACTCTCCGGTCAATAACCAACAGCAGGATCTGGATACCCATGTTGGCTCCCACATGCTCCACGATGATCTCATTGGATGAACCACGATGTCAAGGATTTAATCAATCCCGTATACAATTCCCTTTGTCTAGCGGTATAGTACTTGCCCGAGATTTGATCGTCGGTATCCCGATACCTTGTTCAATCTCGTTACCGGCAAGTCTCTTTACTCGTTCCGTAACACATCATCCCGTGATCAACTCCTTGGTCACATTGTGCACATTATGATGATGTCCTACCGAGTGGGCCTAGAGATACCTCTCCGTTTACACGGAGTGACAAATCCCAGTCTCGATTCGTGCCAACCCAATAGACACTTTTGGAGATACCTGTAGTGTACCTTTAAAGCCACCCAGTTACGTTGTGACGTTTGGCACACCCAAAGCACTCCTACCATATCCGGGAGTTGCACAATCTCATGGTCTAAGGAAATGATACTTGACATTAGAAAAGCTTTAGCATACGAATTACACGATCTTGTGCTAGGTTTAGGATTGGGTCTTGTCCATCACATCATTCTCCTAATGAAGTGATCCCGTTATCAACGACATCCAATGTCCATGGTCAGGAAACTATAACCATCTATTGATCAACGAGCTAGTCAACTAGAGGCTTACTAGGGACATGATGTTGTCTATGTATCCACACATGTATCTGAGTTTCCTATCAATACAATTCTAGCATGGATAATAAACAATTATCATGAACAATGAAATATAATAATAATAATAATAATAATAACTAATTTATTATTGCCTCTAGGGCATATTTCCAATAGTCTCCCACTTGCACCGGAGTCAATAATCTAGTTCACATCGCCATGTGATTAACACTCACAGGTCACATCGCCAGGTGACCAACATCCAAAGAGTTTACTAGAGTCACTAATCTAGTTCACATCACTATGTGATTAATACTCAATGAGTTCTGGTTTTGATCATGTTATGCTTGTGAGAGAGGTTGTAGTCAACGGGTCTTGCCATATTCAGATCCCTATGTATTTCGCAAAACTTTATGTCATATTGTAGATGCTGCTACCACGTTCCACTTGGAGCTATTCCAAATTGTTGCTCCATTATACGTATCCGGTATCTCTACTCAGAGCTATCCGGATAGGTGTTAAGCTTGCATCGACGTAACTCTTTACGTCAAACTCTTTATCACCTCCATAACCAAGAAACATTTCCTTATTCCTCTAAGGATAATTTGACCGGTATCTGGTGATCCAATCCTAGATCACCTTTGTACCCTCTTGCCAGACATGTGCAAGGCACACATCTGGTGCGGTACTTAGCATGGCATACCGTATAGAGCCTATGACAAAAGCATAGGGGACGACCTTCGTCCTTCCTCTTTCTTCTACCGTGGTCAATCTTTGAGTCTTACTCAAGTTCACACCTTACAACTCAGGTAAGAACCCCTTCTTTGACTGATCTATTTTGAACTCCTTCAAAAACATGTCAAGGTGTGTGTTCTTTGAAAGTACCATCAGGCGTCTTGATCTATCTCTATAGATCTTGATGCCCAATATGTAAGCAGCTTTATCCAGGTCTTCCTTTGAAAAACACTCTTCAAACAACCATTTATGCTTTCTAGAAATTCTTCATTATTTCGGATCAACAATATGTCATCCACATATACTTATCAGAAATGTCGTAGTGCTCCCACTCACTTTCTTGTAAATACAAGTTTCTAGCAAACATTGTATAAACCTAAAAGCTTTGATCACTCCATCAAAGCATATATTCCGACTCCGAGATGCTTGCTCTACTCCATAGAAGGATCGCTGGAGCCAGCATACCTTTTAGCATCCTTAGGATCGACAAAACCATTTATTGTATCACATACAACTTTTTCTTACAAAAACTGGTAAGAAAACTTGTTTGACATCCATCTATTAGATTTCATAATCGAAAAATACAGCTAATGCTAACATGATTCCGACGGACTTAAGCATCGCTACAGGTGAGAAATTCTCATCGTAGTCAACTCCTTGAACTTGTGAAAAGATTCTTTCCCACAAGTCGAGCTTCATAGACGGTAACATTACCGCCCACGTCCGTCTTCTTCTTAAAGATCCATTTATCTCAATGGCTTGCCGATCATCGGGCAAGTCCACCAAAGTCCATACTTTGTTCTGATATATGGATCCTATATCGGATTTCATGGCTTCTAACCATTTGTTGGAATACGGGCCCACCGTCGCTTCTCCATAACTCGTAGGTTCATTGTTGTCTAACAACATGATATCTAAGACAAGATTACCGTACCACTCAGGAGTAGTACATATCCTTGTCGACCTATGAGGTTCGATAGCAACTTGATCCGAAGCTTCATGATCACTATCATTAACTTCCTCTTCAATAGACATAGGCGCCACAGAAAACATCTTTTTGTGTTGCATCACTCTCTGGTTGAAGTAAAGGTTCGACAACCTCATCAAGTTCTATCTTCCTCCCACTCAATTCTTTCGAGAGAAACTCCTTCTCGAGAAAGGAACCGTTCTTAGCGACAAACAATTTGCCCTCGGATCTGAGATAGAAGGTATACCCACCTGTCACCTTTGGGTATCCTATGAAGATGTGTTTGTCCACTTTGGGTTCGAGCTTCTCCATCTGAAGCCTTAAGCATCGCAGCCCCAAACATTAAGAAATGACAACTTTGGTTTCTTGCCAAACCAATGTTCATACGGGATCATCTCAACAGACTTATATGGTGTCCTATCTAAAGTGAATGCAGCTGTCTCTAATGCATAACCTCAAAATGAAAACGGTAGATTGGTAAGAGACATCATAGATCGCACCATATCTCATAGGGTTCGATTACGACGTCCAGACACACCATTACCTTGTGGTGTTCTAGGTGGCTTAAACTGTGAAACAATTCCACAATGTCTTAAGTGTTTGCCAAACCCATAACTCAGAAATTCTCATTGATCAGATCATAGGAATTTGATCTTCTTGTTATGATGATTCTTAACTTCACTCTGAAATCGCTTGAACTTTTCAAACATTTCAGACTTGTGCTTCATTAAGTAAACATACCTATATCTACTCAAATCGTCAGTGAAGATGATAAAATAGCGATATCCACCGCACACTTCAATTCTCATTGGATCACACGCATCAGCATGTATGATTTCCAACAAGTCACTTGCCCGTTTCATTGTACCTGAAAACGGGGTCTTAGTCATCCTGCCCATGAGGGATGGCTCGCATGTGTCAAGTGATTCAAAATCAAGTGACTCCAAACATCCATCGACATGGAGTTTCTTCATGCATCTTATGCCAATATGACCTAAGCGGCAGTGCCACAAGAAAGTGGTATTATCATTATTAACTCTACATCTTTTGGCGTGAACATGTGTATTACGACGACCGAGATTCAATGAACCATTCACATAGGGTGCATGACCATGAAAGGTATTATTCATGTAAATAGAATAACCATTATTCTCTAACTTAAATGAATAACCGTATTGCAATGAACATGATATAATCATATTCATGCTCAACGTAGACACCTGATAACATTTATCTAGGTTCAATACTAATCCCGAAGGCAGATGGAGCGTGCAATGGTGATCTCATCAACTTTGGAAACACTTCCAACACACATCGTCACCTCGCCCTTAGCTAGTCTCTGTTTAGTCCGTAGCTTTTGCTTCAAGTCACCAATAATAGCAACTGAACCGGTATCCAATACCCAGGTGCTACCAGGAGTACTAGTGAGGTACACATTAATAACACGTATATACTTTGTTGAAGTTGCCAGCCTTCTTATCTACCATGCATTTGGGGTAGTTCCGCTACCAGTGACCGTTCCCCTTACAATAGAAGCACTTAGTCTCGGGTTTGGGTTCAACCTTGGGTTCCTCCACTGGAGCGGCAAATGGTTTGCCATCCATGAAGTTTCGCTTCTAGCCCTTGCCCTTCTTGAAACCAGTGGTCTTGTTAAACCATCAACACTTGATGCTCCTTCTTGATTTCTACCTTTTGCGGTCTTAAGCACCGCGAACAGCTCCGGGATCAACTCCATCCCTTGCATGTCATAGTTCATCATGAAGATCTAGTAGCTTAGTGATAGTGGCTAGAGAACTCTATCAATCACTATCTTATCTAGAAGTTTAACTCCCACTTGATTTAAGTAATTGTAGCACCCAGACATTCTGAGCACATGCTCACTAGCTGAGCTATTCTCCTCTATCTTGTTGGCAAAAGAACTTGTCAGAGGTCTCATACCTCTCAACACGGGCATGAGCCTGAAATCCCAATTTCAGCTCTTGGAACATCTCATATGTCTTATGGCATTCAAAACGTCATTGGAATCCAGATTCTAAGCCGTAAAGTATGGTGCACTAAACTATTAAGTAGTCATCAGGATGTGTCTGTCAGGTGTTCACAACATCCACAGATGACGTTGTAGGGGTTTGCACATCGAGCGGTGCATCAAAGACGTAAGCCTTCTGTGTAGCAGTGAGGACACTCCTCGGACTATGGTCCTAGTCCGCATCATTGCTTACAATATCTTTCAACTTAATCTTTCTTTAGGAATGTATTGAAACTGGGAGCTACAACGTGAGCTATTTATCTACAACATATTTGCAAAGACAATTTAGACTATGTTCATGATAATTGAGTTCATCTAATCAAATTATTTAATGAACTCCCACTCAAATAGACATCCCTCTAGTCATCTAAGTGAAACATGATCCGAATCGACTAGGCTGTGTCCGATCATCACGTGAGACGGACTAGTAATCAACGGTGTACATCTCATGTTGATCGTATCTTCTATACGACTCATGTTCGACTTAGGCAGTCCTGGATTAGGGGGTGTTCGGATAGCCGGATTATACCTTCAGCCGGACTCCTGGACTATGAAGATACAAGATTAAAGACTTCGCCCCGTGTCCGGAAGGGACTTTCCTTGGCGTGGAAGGCAAGCTTGGCGATACGGATATGTAGATCTCCTACCATTGTAGCCGACTTTGTGTAACCCTAACCCTCTCCGGTGTCTATATAAACCGGAGGGTTTTAGTTCATAGGACAACATACAGAACAACAATCATACCATAGGCTAGCTTCTAGGGTTTAGCCTCTCCGATCTCGTGGTAGATCTACTCTTGTACTACCCATATCATCAATATTAATCAAGCAGGACGTAGGGTTTTACCTCCATCAAGAGGGCCTGAACCTGGGTAAAACTTCGTGTCCCTTGCCTCCTATTACCATCCGGCCTAGACACATAGTTCGGGACCCCCTACCCAAGATCCGCCGGTTTTGACACCGACATCGACCTTTCGGTCTTCCGTGTTCCGAGGCCATGTCTGTACATGCTAGGCTCATCAAGTCAACCTAAGTGTTTCGTATGTGTCCCGAGGCCATGTCTGTACATGCTAGGCTCGTCAACACCCGTTGTATTCGAACGTTAGAATCTATCACACCCGATTATCACGTGGTACTTCGAAACAACGAACCTTCACAACGGTGCACAGTCAGGGGGAACACTTTTCTTGAAATTTAAGTGAGGGATCATCTTATTTAAGCTACCTTCGTTCTAAGTAAATAAGATGTAAAACATGATAAACATCACATGCAATCAAATAGTGACATGATATGGCCAATATCATTTTGCTCCTTTTGATCTCCATCTTCGGGGCTCCATGATCATCGTTGTCACCGGCATGACACCACGATCTCCATCATCGTGTCTTCTTGAAGTTGTCTCGTCATCTATTACTTCTACTACTATGGCTAACGCTTTAGCAATAAAGTAAAGTAATTATATGACATTTAAGTTGACATGTAGGTCATAAATAAATTAAGACAACTCCTATGGCTCCTGCCGGTTGTCATACTCATCGACATGCAAGTCGTGATTCCTATTACAAGAACATGATCAATCTCATACATCACATATATCATTCATCACATCCTTTTGGCCATATCACATCACAAGGCATATGCTGCAAAAACAAGTTAGACGTCCTCTAATTGTTGTTGCATGTTTTTACGTGGCTGCTATAGGTTTCTAGCAAGAACGTTTCTTACCTACGCGAAAACCACAATGTGATATGCCAATTTCTATTTACCCTTCATAAGGACCCTTTTCATCGAATCCGATCGAACTAAAGTGGGAGAGACAGACACCCGCTAGCCACCTTATGCAACTAGTGCATGTCAGTCGGTGGAACCAGTCTCACGTAAGAGTACGTGTAAGGTCGGTCCGGGCCGCTTCATCCCACGATGCCGCCGAATCAAGATAAGACTAGTAACGGCAAGTAATTTGACAAAATCGACGCCCACAACTGCTTTGTGTTCTACTCGTGCATAGAAACTACGCATAGACCTAACTCATGATGCCATTGTTGGGGATCGCAGCAAAAATTTAAAATTTTCTATGCATCACCAAGATCAATCTATGGAGTAATCTAGCAACGAGGGGAAGGAGAGTGCATCTACATACCCTTGTAGGTCGCTAAGCGGAAGCGTTGCAAGAACGCGGATGAAGGAGTCGTACTCGCAGCGATCCATATCGCGGTTCATTCCGATCTAAGCGCCGAACAACGGCGCCTCCGCGTTCAACACACGTGCAGCCCGGTGACGAGTCCTACGCCTTGATCCAGCAAGGGAAGAAGGAGAGGTTGGGGAAGACTCCGTCCAGTAGCAGCACAATGGCGTGGTGGTGCTGGAGGAGCGCGGGGCTCCAGCAGGGCTTCGCCAAGCACTACGAGAGACGAGGAGGGAGAGAGGTAGGGCTGCGCCAAGAGGGAGATGATCTCGCGTATGTTGCAGCCCCCAATACCTCAAGTATATATAGGGGAAGGGGAGGGGCTGTGCCCCCATCTAGGGTTCCCTCCCTAGGGGTGGAGGCAGCCCCAAAACCCAACTAGGGTTGCGGCCAAGGGGGGAGAGAGAGGAGGCGCACCTAGGATGGGCCTTAAGGCCCATGTGCCCTAGGGTTTGCTCCTCTCCCCTCTAGGAGGCGCCTTGGGCCTTGGTGGGAGGCGCCCCAGCCCACCTATGGGCTGGTCCCTTCCTACTATTGGCCCATGTAGGCCTCCGGGGCTGCTGGCCCCTCCCGGTGGACCCCCGGACCCCTCCGGTGGTCCCGGTACACTACCAGTGATGCCCGGAACACTTCCGGTGGCCAAAACCATACTTCCTATATATTAATCTTTACCTCCGGACCATTCCGGAACTCCTCGTGACGTCCGGGATCTCATCCGGGACTCCGAACAACATTCGGAAACCGCATACATACTTTCCCTATAACCCTAGCTTCATCGAACCTTAAGTGTGTAGACCCTACGGGTTCGGGAGTCATGCAGACATGGCCGAGACAACTCTTCGGTCAATAACCAACAACGGGATCTGCATACCCATGTTGGCTCCCACATGCTCCACGAAGATCTCATCGGATGAACCACGATGTCAAGGATTTAATCAATCCCGTATATAATTCCCTTTGTCTAGTGGTATAGTACTTCCCCGAGATTCGATCGTCGGTATCCCGATACCTTGTTCAATCTCATTACTGGCAAGTCTCTTTACTCGTTCCGTAACACATCATCCTGTGATCAACTCCTTGGTCACATTGTGCACATTATGATGATGTCCTACCGAGTGGGCCCAGAGATACCTCTCTGTTTACACGGAGTGACAAATCCCAGTCTCGGTTCGTGCCAACCCAACAAACACTTTCGGAGATACCTGTAGTGTACCTTTATAGCCACCCAGTTACGTTGTGACCTATGGCACACCCGAAGCACTCCTACGGTATCCGGGAGTTGCACAATCTCATGGTCTAAGGAAATGCTACTTGACATTAGAAAAGCTTTAGCATACGAATTACACGATCTTGTGCTAGGTTTAGGATTGGGTCTTGTCCATCACATCATTCTCCTAATGAAGTGATCTCGTTATCAACGACATCCAATGTCCATGGTCAGGAAACTATAACCATCTATTAATCAACGAGCTAGTCAACTAGAGGCTTACTAGGGACATGATGTTGTCTATGTATCCACACATGTATCTGAGTTTCCTATCAATACAATTCTAGCATGGATAATAAACAATTATCATGAACAATGAAATATAATAATAATAATAACTAATTTATTATTGCCTCTAGGGCATATTTCCAACATTATCGTCATGGAAGTGTACACTTCCGTGATGGTAATTTTGGTAATGTCATGGAACACTTCTATGACAGCACGGGTATGACTATTTTGATTCTATCATAAATTTGTCATGGATGTACATGCATGACAGAAAATGTGACCTACTATGACAAATACGTATCATCATAGATGTGTACTTTTTTGTAGTGCTACAAGATGGAGGAGAATATCTCAGCCAGTGAGCATGTGCTCAGAATGTCTGGGTACTACAATCACTTGAATCAAGTGGGAGTTAATCTTCCAGATAAGATAGTGATTGAAAAAGTTCTCTAGTCACTATCACCAAGCTGCTAGAACTTCGTGATGAACTATAATATGCAAGGGATGACGAACATGATTCCCGAGCTCTTCGCGATGCTGAAATCAACGATAGTAGAAATCAAGAAAGAGCATCAAGTGTTGATGGTTAACAAGACCACTAGTTTCAAGAAAAAGGACAAAGGGAATGAAAGGGAACTTCATGAAAAATGAAAATCAAGTTGCCACTCTCGTGAAGAAGCCCAAAGATGGACCCAAGCCTGAAACTGAGTGCTTCTACTGCAAAAGAAATGGTTACTCGAAGCAAAACTACCCCAAACGCACGGTGGATAAGAAGGATGGCAAAGTGAACAAAGGTATATTTGATATACAGATTATTGATGTGTAACTTACTAGTGTTCATAGTAGCCCTTGGGTATTTGATACCGGTTAAGTTGCTAAGACTAGTAACTCGAAACAGGAGTTATAGAATAACAGAGACTAGTTAAGGGTGAGGTGACGATATGTGTTGGAATTAATTCCAAGGTTGATACGATCACCATCACACACTCTCTCTACCATCGGGATGTGTTGAACCTAAATAAATGCTATTTGGTGTTTGCGTTGAGCATGAAAATGATTAGATCATGTTTATTGCAATACATTTATTCATTTAAGTTAGAGAATAATTGTTGTTCTGTTTATATGAATAAAACCTTCTATGGTCATACACCCAATGTGAATGGTTTATTGAACCTTGATCCTAGTGATACACATTTTCATAATATTGATGCCAAAAGATACAAAGTTGATAATGATAGTGCAACATACTTGTGGCACTGCCATTTAGGTCATATTGGTGTAAAGCGCATGAAGAAACTCCATGTGGATGGACTTTTGGAATCACTTGATGAATCATTTGATACATGTGAACCATGCCTCATGAGCAGGATGACTAAAACTCCGTTCTTCGGAACAATGGAGTGAGCTAATGACTTCTTGGAAATAATACATACCAATGTATGCGGTCCGATGAGTGTTGAAGCACGCGGCGGGTATCGTTATTTTCTCACCTTCATAGATGATTTGAGTAGGTATGGGTATATCTACTTGATGAAACACAAGTCTGAAACGTTCGAAAAGTTCAAAGAATTTCAGAGTGAAATGGAGAATCATCGTAATAAGAAAATAAAGTTTCTACGATCTGATCGCAGAGGCAAAAATTTGAGTTACGAGTTTGGCCTTCATTTAAAACAATGTGGAATTGTTTCACAACTCATGCCAGCTGGAACACCACATCCCAATGGTGTGTCTGAACGTCGTAACCGTACTTTATTAGATATGGTGCGATCTATGATGTCTCTAATCGAGTTACCACTATCGTTTTGGGGTTATGCATTAGAGGCAGACACATTCATGTTAAATAGGGCAGCGTCTAAATCCATTGAGATTACACCGTATGAACTATGGTTTGGCAAGAAACCTAAGCTGTCGTTTCTTAAAGTTTGGGGTTGCGACACTTATGTCCAAAGGCTTCAGCCTGATAAGCTCGAACCCAAATCGGAGAAGTGCGTCTTCATAGGATACCCTAAGGAAACAATTGGGTACACCTTGTACCACAGATCCGAAGGCAAGACCTTTGTTGCTAAGAATGGATCCTTTCTAGAGAAGGAGTTTCTCTCGAAAGTAGTGAGTGGGAGGAGAGTAGAAATTGATGACGTAGTTGTACCTTCTCTCAAATTGGAAAGTAGCACATCATAGAAAACCGTTCCCATGATTCCTACACCAACTAGAGAGGAAGCTAATTATGATGATCATGAAACTTCAGATCAAGTTACTACTGAACTTCGTATGTCAGCCAGAACACGTTCTGCACTAGAGTGGTACGGTAATCCTATCCTGGCATTCATGTTGCTAGACCAAGGCGAACCCACAAACTATGAAGAAGCTATGATGAGCTCAGATTCCGACAGATGGCTTGAGGCCATGAAATCTGAGATAGGATTCATGTATGAGAACAAAGTGTGGACTTTGGTGGACTTGCCCGATGATTGGCAAACCATTGAGAATAAATGGATCTTCAAGAAGAACACTGCCGCCGATAGTAATGTCACTATCTACAAAGCTCGACTTGTCGCAAAAGGTTTTTGACAAGTTCAAGAAGTTGACTATGATGGGACTGTCTCACTCGTAGCGATGCTTAAGTCTGTCCGAATGATGTTAGCAATTGCCACATTTTATGATTATGAAATCTGGCAAATGGGCGTCAAAACAGCATTCCTGAATGGATATCTTAAAGAAGAGCTGTATATGATGCAACCAGAAGGTTTTGTCGATCCTAAAGGTGCTAACAAAGTGTGCAAGCTCCAACGATCCATCTATGGACTGGTGCAAGCATCTCGGAGTTGGAATCTACGCTTTGATGAGGTGATAAAAGCATATGTTTTATACAGACTTACGGTGAAGCTTGTATTTACAAGAAAGTGAGTGGGAGCTCTGTAGCATTTATGATATTATATGTTGATGACATATTATTGATTTAAAATGATATGTAATTTCTGGATAGCATAAAAGGATACTTGAATAAGATTTTTTCAATAAAAGACCTTGGTGAAGCTACTTGCATATTGAGCATCAAGATCTATAGGGATAGATCAAGACGCTTAATAGAACTTTCACAAAACACATACCTTGATAAGATTTGAAGAAGTTCAAAATGGTTCAGTCCAAGAAGGGGTTCTTACCTGTATTACAAGGTGTGAATTTGAGTATGACTCAAAGCCCGACCACGGTAGAAAATAGAGAGAGAATGAAAGTCATTCCCTATGCCTCAACCATAGGTTCTATACGATATGCCATCTTGTGTACCACAACTGATGTGTGTATTAACACTTATCTGGCAAAGAGGGTACAAGAGTGATCCAGGAGTGGACCACTGGACAACGGTCAAAATTATCCATAGGTGCCTGAAAGAGGACTAAGGAAATGTTTCTCGATTATGGAGGTGATAAAGAGTTCGTCGTAAATAGTTACGTCAATGCAAGCTTTGACACTAATCTAGATGACTCTAAGTCTCAATCTAGATACATATTGAACGTCGAAGCAATTAGCTAGAGTAGCTCCATGCAGAGCATTGTAGATATAGAAATTTGCAAAATACAGACGGATCTGAATGTGACAGATCCATTGACTAAACTTCTCTCACAAGCAAAACATGATCACATCTTATTACTCTTTGGGTGTTAATCACATGGTGATGTGAACTAGATTATTGACTCTAGTAAACCCTTTTGGTGTTGGTCACTGATGACCCACAAGTATAAGGGATCTATCGTAGTCCTTTCGATAAGTAAGAGTGTCTAACCCAACGAAGAGCAGAAGGAAATGATAAGCGGTTTTCAGCAAGGTATTCTCTGCAAGTACTGAAATAAGTGGTAACAGATAGTTTTGTGATAAGATAAATTGTAACGAGCAACAAGTAACAAAAGTAAATAAAGTGCAGCAAGGTGGCCCAATCCTTATAATAGGAAAAGCGCTCCTGAGGACACATGGGAATATCGTCAAGCTAGTTTTCATCACGTTCATATGATTTGCGTTCGATAATTTGATATGCGGGTGGACCGGTGCTTGGGTGCTGTTCTCACTTGAACAAGCATCCCACTTATGATTAACCTCTATTGCAAGCATCCGCAACTACAAAAAAAGTATTAAGGTAAACCTAACCATAGCAGGAAACATGTGGATCCAAATCAGCCCCTTACGAAGCAACGCATAAACTAGGGTTTAAGCTTCTATCACTCTAGCAACCCATCATCTACTTATTACTTCCCAATGCCTTCCTCTAGGCCCAAATAACGGTGAAGTGTTATGTAGTCGACGTTCACATATCACCACTAGAGGCTAGACAACATACATCTTATCAAAATATCAAACAATACCAAATTCACATGACTACTAATAGCAAGACTTCTCCCTTGTCCTTGGGAACAAACGTAATTACTCACAAAGCATATTCATGTTCATAATCAGATGGGTAATAATATGCATATAGGATCTGAACATATGATCTTCCACCAAATAAACCAACTAGCATCAACGACAAGGAGTAATCGACACTACTAGCAACCTACTAGCAACAATACCGGACTTTGAGACAAGAATTGGATACAAGAGATGAACCAGGGTTTGGAGATGAGATGGTGCTGGTGAAGGTGTTGATGGAGATTGCCCTCTCCCGATGAGAGGAGCGTTGGTGATGACGATGGTGATGATTTCCCCCTCCAGGAGGGAAGTATCCCCGGCAGAACAGCTCTGTCGGAGCTCTAGATTGGATCCACCAAGGTTCTGCCTCGTGGCGGCGGAGTCTCGTCCCGAAAGGTTCCTTCTCTTTTTTCTCATAGAAAGGCTTCATATAGGAGAAGATGGACGTCGGAGAGCCACCAGGGGGCCCACGAGGTAGGGGGGCGCCCTAGGGGTGGGGGCGCCCCCCACCCTTGTGAGCAGGGTGTGGGCCCCCTGGCCTTCATCTCTGGCGAGGATTTTTCTTTATTTATTTTAAGATGTTCCGTGGAGTTTTAGGACTTTTGGAGTTGCACAGAATAATTCTCTAATATTTGCTCCTTTTCCAGCCCAGAATTCCAGCTGTCGGCATTCTCCCTCTTCATGTAAACCTTGTAAAATAAGAGAGAATAGCCATAAGGTTGATTCTTATTTTTTTTCTTGACGAAAGACTTCATATAGGAGAAGATGGTCATCAGAGAGCCACCAGGGGGCCCACGAGGTAGGGGGGGGGGCGCCCTCACCGTTGTGAGAAGGGTGTGGCCCCCTAGTCTTCATCTTTGGCGAGGATTTTTCATTATTTATTGTAAGGTGTTCCGTGGATTTTCAGGACTTTTGGAGTTATGCAGAATAGGTCTCTAATATTTTCTCCTTTTCCAGTACAGAATTCCAGCTGCCGACATTCTCCCTCCTTATGTAAACCTTGTAAAATAAGAGAGAATAGCCATAAGTATTGTGACATAATGTGAAATAACAACCCATAATGCAATAAATATTGATATAAAAGCATGATGCAAAATGGACCTATCAACTCCCCTGTGGGGACCCCGACTCATAAGTCATGATCACCGAATGCACGTGTACAGTGATCCCAGAGATCAATGCTCAATGAACACACAGAAGCTGAATAACAAGAGTCTTACATCCATACATACCATCTTACACAAATTATGACCATTATGGTCAAGTCTTACATAGATACAGCCCTAAGGGCCGAACATCAAATGAAACACAAGCAGCGGAAATCTTCGTCGATAAGTAGAACCCATGCCATCTGCCTAAACCCTACAGGCATTCTGACTGGGAAACGTCCTAGTTTGCATGTTCGTCTTCAAGGAACTCTTCTTAGAACTCCTGTCCTTCCATGCCTGGCCAATTAAATAACCAGTGGCAAGCCAATGAGTACTTTGAATGTACTCGCAAGCAACCCATGTTTTGGTTCAAGGTACAACAATGCATGATATAGGTAAATTTTTGTGGAAAGCTAGTTTTTGAGAGCAATGACATGTTCAACAGCTTGTAAGGCAATGCATCAGGAGAATTCAAGTAACCATAAGGACAGGTTACAGACATCAACATAAATAGAGTGGGCACCAACCCAACTCAAACATGTCAAGTCTTTTGACTTGACCCAAGTGGTATAAATAGAGTGGGCACCAACCCATCTCAATCATGTCAAGTCCTTTGACTTGACCCAAGTGGTTCTTCCCACACACACACCAGTTAAAAACAAGTGGACATAGCCCAAGAGCGGTTACCCAACTGTCCTTGACCGTGGACACGGCTATTCGAATAGTTTTACACTCTGTAGAGGTTGCACACTTTACCCACAAGATCCGGGGAACTTTCGTGTCATCCATGACCCGCGATACCTCAAGTACCCGGGGTAAGCACCCGATCACTATCTTTCCCTAGACGACACTAATAAGGAGTCCACTCGTTGTTCCGTATCCTCACGATGTACATCATATGAGACTCACTCGAGATCGTAACAACCGAGAGGGGACACAACGGTGTATCCGGTGCCCTGTGAAAACAGTCATGGCCGCCCTACCTGGCCGACCCCCTCCCGAGAGAGCGCACCGACAACTCTCCCGTCAGTAGTAATGCGGGCTCCAAGCTAGTATCGGCCTAGGTAATCGATAATGCCCTTTCCCATACAAGGGTAGAGTGGTTGCGCATGTAAGGTTGGAATAACGGTCGCAACGTAAACCAATCCGTTTTTGAAATCAACACACACACTTGCCTTGGTATACCACTTCATCATCAAGTGGCTACCCAACTCATCATCTCCCTCGGGCATAAGTGACACCCGACGGGGTTTTTGAAAAGTCCTTTGAAAGTACTTTGCCTCCATCACTATGCATATTCCCGTCCCTTTTTGCGTAGCAACTACTTAGCATCCTATCTACTCCCACCGGCATAACCCTCATAAGAAGGTAGGGTCATGCATAATGCAGGTATCAACGAGGAAGTAACAAAGGCAATCCACCAAAGTGGTTACCCTCTCATCATGATTTCCGAAGCAATACTAATAAAGTGCTATATGACATGCATAAAAAGGGTTTCATAGACATGGTCAAGGGGCTGCTTGCCTGGCTCAAAAAGGTCTTCTGGGTCTTCAAAGTCTTCTGGTCCAACTCCTTCGTCAGCAACGCAATCTATCATCGCAAAATAATAACGAGAAAATAAGGCAATAATAAAACAGAAAAACCAAAGTGCTCAGAAAAATGTCAACTTATTTTTATAAAATACTAGGTGGAAATCTAAGAAGGGGAAAATTCCTAGTTTTGGACTTGGTGCATCAGAATGGGAGAAATGGATTTACAAAGGCATATTTAAATGCTCAAAATCACATTTAAATATTTACAGTTAAGAAAAGTTGGATTTGAATGAAAGTTGCACCATTAAATAGGTTGCAATATTTTGGGAATTTAGAAATTGGAATTAATTCATTTTGACTTATAATCTGTCCTGTGGAATTTTTGAGGAAGGTGACAAAAAGAAAAAAGAAAAAGGCCCTGTGCCAGCTGGGCCAGAACAGCCGCAGGGCAGCAGGCCCAGCCAGTGAGGCGGCCCAGCGCGCTGGTGCACGCGCGCGCGCCAGGTTCAAACCTGATGGGCGGGGCCCAGGCGTCAGGGCGAGAGGCTGACGGACGGGCCCCACGGCCGTCGTCGTTAACCCTAGGCTAGAGGGGATGACGAGCTCACCGGCGACGGCGTAGGACACGGCGAGGTCGGGCGAGGGCACAGCTGGACTCAGCGCTGCGTCGCCGATCGGGTGGAGGTGGCGGGCGTCACCGGAGCTGCCTGGTTCGCCGGCGACGAGGTCTCGCGGCGGAGGAGCTTCGGGAGGTGGTGACTCCGGCCGTTTCCGGTGGCTACAAAGAGGGGAAACGAGGGAGGAATGATCAGTGGGCTCTCGTTGTTCAAGATCGAGTGAGAGCGGGGGCGGGGAGAGCCCGTACCTCTGGATCGACGGCGACCCGAGGCGGCGGAGCTCGAGCTCCATCTCGAGCTCGGGTTCTCCAGGAGGAGAGTGGAGGGCACAGTGGGCCTTTTTGGGGCAGGTGAGGTCGAGTGGTGGCGATCGGGAGGCTCGGGGAAGCCCTTATATAGGCGAGGCACGGCTCACCGTAGACCCGTGCGCCGACGAGCTCACGTTCGTCGCTGCAGGGCTCGGGGGAAGCAGGCGTGGTGTCTGGGGTGTTGGTAGGCGCGGTCTACGCCTAGAGGGAGGGAGAGAAGGAGCGGGGAAGCACCAGGGGCAGCGCGCGTGTGAGCGTGCTCATTGGAGCTCTCGGGCGGCCGTGGCGTGCATGCGAGCAGGGGCAGGAGAGAGGGAAGGAGGAGGGGGACGACCAGCTACCGTGTCCCGGACGCCGAGGCACATCGGCAGGCGTGCGGGGGAGGCCCAAGGTGGCCGGATGCGGCTGGAAGGGGGCGGCTACAGTGCAGGGGCGCACTGTAGCGCGCTCCAGAGCGTGCAAATGGCCGGCATGCCATTTTTTTATGCATGGTGAGCGTGTCCATTGGTGTCTAGCAGGTCTAGGGAGGAGTAAAGAAGAGGAGAGGGGCATTGGATGCCCTGGAGAGCCAATAGGAGAGGAGAGAGGCTGAGGGAGAGAGAGAAAGTGGCTGTCCAGAGAGGGAGAGAGAGGTTTTCATCCCCCCAACAATTGAGTTTGGGCTAGGAAAACTTACTGGAGTTAGAATAGGACTAGAAGGGGTTGTTGTAAAAATTTGAGCTCACCAAGAATAGTGGAAGGTGTCAAAATAGTGGTTTTTGCAAAATGTCATAAGGTGTTTGATAATGGTTTGGGCAAGCAAATGAACTCCAATTGCCATGATACTTAACAGGATGGAAAGACACTTAGAAATAGGGTGTGCCACCAAATTTGAGCTTATTTGGGAAAAGTTGCCAATGTAACTTTGGCAAACCCTAGAAATCAGCAGAATTGGACTTGTGTAGATCTAGTTGAGTAGATCACTTCTCCATGATGCACGACTTGGTGTAGTGTCCTCATTTGGGGATTTGCACATGGTCACAAAAGATGGGGTCAAGGAGATAAAGTTGGTAGTACAAACTTGCTCAAATTTAGTTCTGGTCAGAGAGGGTTTTGGGGCATTTTGGTGAACCAAAATGACTTTAATTGACATGAGGCTTTGCAAGGTGGTCACAACATGCGTTTGTGACTTGATGGATTTTTCTCGGATTTTTATGAAAATATTTCCTGTAGAAATATTTCAAATCCTTGAAATGGGTAGAAATGGTTTTGGGAGGTTTTGTCCAATATTTTGATCATGACCATGTGCTTAAACTCATATATATGGAAAATATATGTCCACTGAGTTTTCCTAAATTTTCTCAAATATTTTTAAAACATTAAAATAATTTTAACCTATTAAAGACCATTTCTGGCCTTAAGAAAAAGCCTTTAAATAAAATAGGAAAATAGCTTTTAAAATTATATTTTTGGGGTTTATGGGAATCCTATATCTAATAGATTTCAAATATACCTTTTGAAAGATTTTTACTGCCCTGAATTAAGTACTTGCAGTACAAATCTTAATTCAGGGGTTTTTGGAAAATTAATTTTTGAAAATACCTTTTGGCCAAATTATTTTTGTAAGAAAATTCTATATTGTATTATACACATGGCATGGTCATTGGGCAGAAGTTTGGGGCAAGGAGATGAGGTATAGAAGGTGGGGTTGTGTTGACTTTAAAGAGCACTTGAAAAGCACAGAGAGAAATCCAACTCCAAATAAAAGCCAAATAATGCAAAAGTTTTTGTTGGTCCAAATTTTCATGCTTTAATAATGCAAATGAAGAGTTACAAAATGCAGGCTGTGACATCCCCCAAGCTTAGACCTCGCTTGTCCTCAAGCGAAAAGCCGATAACAATAAATATGTCCTCATGTTTAGAGGTAGAGGCGTCGATAAAAATAAAATACGGACATGAAGGCATCATGATTATTCTTATAACAGCAACGTATATAGATTTTGTCATATGATTACTTATGTTCAAGTCATGATCTATTCACAATGCAAAAGTATAAATCATAAACCTTATTGGGCTCCGACAAACTATAATCTCAGTCATTGAAGCAATTGCAATTTATCATAACATCGGAAAGAGTCTGTGTCAGAGCTAAAAAGCAAGTCCACATACTCAACTATCATTTAGTCCTCCATAATTTCTAACACTCACGCAATACTTGTGGTTACGGAATTTTAATCGGACACAGAGAAAGATAGGGGCTTATAGTTTTGCCCCACAACCTTTTACCTCAAGGGTAATGTCAACAATAATGGTTCATGCTCCCCATGACTCTTGCATAAGGTAGAAGATAATAATAAAGGATAGGCCCTTCGCGGAGGGAAGCAGAGGTTGCCATGCGCTTTTATGGTTGGATTCATAAAATCTCAATGGGAAAGAACGTCCTTTATATTGCCCCTTGTGATATGAACCTTTATTATGCAGTCCGTCGCTTTTATTACTTCCATATCACAAGATCGTATAAAGCTTATTTCTCCCTCACCAATCAATCATACATATTTAGATCAATTTTTATTGCTTTGCACCGATGACAACTTACTTGAAGGATCTTACTCAATCCATAGGTAGATATGATGGACTCTCATGGCAAAACTGGTTTAAGGGTATTTGGAAGCACAAGTAGTATTTCTACTTGGTGCTGAGAATTTGGCTAGCATGAGGGGGAAAGGCAAGCTCAACAAGTTAGAGGATCCATGACAACATACTTTATCTCAGATATAAGAAAGACATAACTCATTATGTTGTCTTCCTTGTCCAACATCAACTCTTTAGCATGCCATATTTTAATGAGTTCTCCCAATCATAAAAGATGTCAATGATAATATATCTATATGTAAAAACCTCTCTTTCCTTATTACTTCCTATTAATTGCAACAATGACCAAAGCTATGTCTGCCAATTCCCAACAACTTTTAATCATCATACTCTTTCTATGTGAAGTCATTACTCTCAATAAGATCAATATGAACTTTTTGTTTCTTTTTATTCTTTTTCTCTTTTCTTTTATTCACCCAAGATCATGGCAAAATAATCAAGCCCTTGACTCAACACTAATTGTTATTATATATAGCTCACGGACTCGATTACATAGAAAGATCATAAAGCAAAACTCAAAACTAGATCATGTCATAAACTTTATTCTACTAGATCAAGATACTACTAATACGATCGAACTAAGAAAAATGATAAAGATAGGAGTTGTGATTGTGATACGATACCGGGGCACCTCCCCCAAGCTTGGCAATTGCCAAGGGGAGTGCCCATACCCATGTGATTATATCTCCTTCTTTGTTGGTGAAGATGGTGGTGGTGATGTTGATGATGCAGGCTTGTCGTCCATCTTCCAAGGCATACATTCTCCATCATAGAAGGATGATCGAGTCTCCGGGATCCTCAAATCTGTAGCCAAACTCATGCTTTTGAATCTATATCCATACTCACAGTTTTGGTTTTGCAGGTCATAGAATTGGGCTTGGAGCTGCTCGATCTTCTCATGAAGCTTCAAGATAGTCTCCCCGATGTTGTCAGCATCCAACTTGTGGTTGCTAGTGAACTCCACGATCATCATGTGGTTAGAGTTGAGTCCCCGTTCCACCATCCTTTGGCACTTGAAAACTTGTTGCTCCACTGCTTTGAGCCTCGTCTCCATGCTTCCGGTCCCCTTTGGTCCCTCTTCATCGTGGATGTGCAGCAACCCATCACGCAACTCAGTGGTTTGAGGATGTCGCAGCACCTCTGCAAGGTAAGGGTTGGTGACCTTCTCGAATAACTTGTCCTTAGAGGCGCTTGGGGCCGTCATGATAACCTAGATCTGTCAGAAAAACAGCTCGAAACAAGAATTGAGGAGGTTTGCGTGATACGGGAGTCAAAACCTTCGGGAGGTTATATAATGAATTTTTACCGACCAAAATACGTATCGTGCAAGAAAACGGAGTTCAAAAGGCACACGAGGTGCTCACGAGGTAGGGAGGCGCACCCAGAGGGGTAGGGCGTGCCCACCACCCTCGTGTCCTTCCTGGACTGTTACTTATTTTTCTAATTTTCTAAATATTCCAAAACGGAGAAATATTGCCTTAAAAATTGTTTTGGAGTCGGTTTACTTACCGTACCACATACCTATTCCGTTTCGGAGTCTGAAACGTTCCGGAAAGTGTCCCTTATGTATTCCTCCGGGGTTATGGTTTCAATAATATTGGTTTCAACATTTATGGGATTACTTAAGATATAATGTTTGATTCTTTGACCGTTTACCACCTTCGGATTTGTGCCTTCAAAGTTGTTGATTTTTATGGCACCAGAACGATAGACTTCCTCGATAACATAGGGGCCTTACCATTTAGAGAGAAGTTTTCTTGGAAAAATCTTAAACGAGAGTTCTATAGCAATACATAATCACCTACATTAAACTCACGCTTTTGTATCCTTTTGTCATGCCATCTTTTAACTTTTTCTTTAAACAACTTGGCATTTTCATAAGCTTGGGTTCTCCATTCATCAAGTGAGCTAATATCAAATAACCTCTTCTCACTGGCAAGTTTAAAATCATAGTTGAGTTCTTTAATAGCCCAATATGCCTTATGTTCTAGTTCGAGAGGTAAGTGACATGCTTTTCCATAAACCATTTTATATGGAGACATACCCATAGGATTTTTGTATGCACTTCTATATGCCCATAATGCATCATCAAGTTTCTTAGACCAATTCTTTCTAGACCTATTAACAGTCTTTTGCAAAATTAATTTGAGCTCTCTATTGCTCAACTCTACTTGACCAGTAGACTGTGGGTGATAAGGAGATGCAATTCTATGATTAACATCATATTTAGCAAGCATTTTACGGAAGGCACCATGAATAAAGTGTGAACCACCACCAGTCATTAAATATCTAGGGACCCCAAACCTCGGAAAAATAACTTCTTTAAGCATTTTAATAGAAGTGTTATGATCAGCACTACTAGTTGGAATAGCTTCTACCCACTTAGTAACATAATCAACAGCAACTAAAATATGTGTGTATCCATTAGAGGCAGGAAAAGGTCCCATATAATCAAAGCCCCAAACATCAAATGGTTCAATAACAAGAGAATAATTCATAGGCATTTCTTGATTTCTACTAATATTACCAATTCTTTGACATTCATCACAAGACAAGACAAACTTACGGGCATCCTTGAAGAGAGTAGGCCAATAAAAACCAGATTGCAATACCTTATGTGCAGTTCTATCTCCAGCGTGGTGTTCTCCATAAGACTCGGAATCACACTAGCATAGGATCTGTTCATGTTCATGCTCAGGTACACAATGTCTAATAACACCATCTATTCCCTCTTTATAAAGATGTGGGTCATCCCCAAAGTAATGTCTCAAGTCATAGAAAAACTTCTTCTTTTGATAGTATGTGGAGCTAGGTGGTACAAACTTAGCAACAATATAATTAGCATAATCAGCATACCATGGAGTTGAAGGAAATATGCCCAAGAGGCAATAATAAAGTTATTATTTATTTCCTTATTTCATGATAAATGTTTATTATTCATGCTAGAATTGTATTAACCAGAAACATAATACATGTGTGAATACATAGACAAACAGAGTGTCACTAGTATGCCTCTACTTGACTAGCTCGTTAATCAAAGATGGTTATGTTTCCTAACCATGGACAAAGAGTTGTTATTTGATTAACGGGATCACATCATTAGGTGAATGATCTGATTGACATGACCCATTCCATTAGCTTAGCACCCGATCGTTTAGTATGTTGCTATTGCTTTCTTCATGACTTATACATGTTCCTATGACTATGAGATTATGCAACTCCCGTTTGCCGGAGGAACACTTTGTGTGCTACCAAACGTCACAACATAACTGGGTGATTATAAAGGTGCTCTACAGGTGTCTCCAAAGGTACATGTTGGGTTGGCGTATTTCGAGATTAGGATTTGTCACTCCGATTTTCGGAGAGGTATCTCTGGGCCCTCTCGGTAATGCACATCACATAAGCCTTGCAAGCATTGCAACTAATGAGTTAGTTGCGAGATGATGTATTACAAAACGAGTAAAGAGACTTGCCGGTAACGAGATTGAACTAGGTACTGAGATACCGACGATCGAATCTCGGGCAAGTAACATACCGATGACAAAGGGAACAACGTATGTTGTTATGCGGTCTGACCGATAAAGATCTGCGTAGAATATGTGGGAGCCAATATGAGCATCCAGGTTCCGCTATTGGTTATTGACCGGAGACGTGTCTCGGTCATGTCTACATTGTTTTCGAACCCGTAGGGTCCGCACGCTTAAGGTTTCGATGACAGTTATATTATGAGTTTATGAGTTTTGATGTACCGAAGGAGTTCGGAATCCGGATGAGATTGGGGACACGACGAGGAGTCTCGAAATGGTCGAGACATCAAGATCGATATATTGGACGACTATATTCGGACATCGGAAAGGTCCCGAGTGATTCGGGTATTTTCGGAGGTACCGGGGAGTTACGGGAATACGAGGAAGAATCAATGGGCCTTAATGGGCCTTAGTGGAAAGGAGCAGGAGGTGGCGCGCGCCCCTCCCAAGCCCAGTCCGAATTGGACAAGGGGTTTGGGGCGCGGCCCCTCTCTCCCTTCCTTCCCCTCTTCCCCCCTTTCCCCCCTTCTCCTAGTTGGACTAGGAAAGGTGGAAACCTACTCCAACTAGGAGTAGGAATCCTACTCCTCCTTGGCGCGCCCACAAGGGCCGGCCGGCCTCCCCCTTGCTCCTTTATATACGGGGGCAGGGGGCACCCCATAGACACACAAGTTGATCGACGTGATCATATTCTTAGCCGTGTGCGGTGCCCCCTTCCACCATAATCCTCGATAATATTGTAGCGGTGCTTAGGCGAAGCCCTGCGACGGTAGTACATCAAGATCGTCACCACGCCATCGTGCTGACGGAACTCTTCCCCGACACTTTGCTGGATCGGAGTCCGGGGATCGTCATCAAGCTAAACGTGTGCTAAAACTCGGAGGTGCCGTAGTTTCGGTGCTTGATCGGTCGAGCCGTGAAGACGTACGACTACATCAACCGCGTTGTGCTAACGCTTCCGCTGTCGGTCTACAAGGGTACGTAGATCGTACTCTCCCCTCTTGTTGCTATGCATCACCATGATCTTGCGTGTGCGTAGGAAAGTTTTTGAAATTACTACGTTCCCCAACAGTGGTATCAGAGCCCAGGTTTTATATGTTGATGTTATATGCACGAGTAGTACACAAGTGAGTTGTGGGCGATATAAGTCATACTGCTTACCAGCATGTCATACTTTGGTTCGACGGTATTGTTGGACGAAGCGGCCTGGACCAACATTACGCGTACGCTTACGCGAGACCGGTTCTCCCGACAGTTTCTCCAACTTTAGTTGAACCGAGTGTGGCTACGCCCGGTCCTTGCGAAGGTTAAAATAGCACCAACTTGACAAACTATCGTTGTGGTTTTGATGCGTAGGTAAGATTGGTTCTTGCTTAAGCCCGTAGCAGCCACGTAAAACTTGCAACAACAAAGTAGAGGACGTCTAACTTGTTTTTGCAGGGCATGTTGTGATGTGATATGGTCAAGACATGATGCTAAATTTTACTGTATGAGATGATCATGTTTTGTAACCAAGTTATCGGCAACTGGCAGGAGCCATATGGTTGTCGCTTTATTGTATGCAATGCAATTGCGCTGTAATGCTTTACTTTATCACTAAGCGGTAGCGATAGTCGTGGAAGCATAAGATTGGCGAGACGACAATGATGCTACGATGGTGATCAAGGTGTCGCGCCGGTGACGATGGTGATCACGACGGTGCTTCGAAGATGGAGATCACAAGCACAAGATGATGGCCATATCATATCACTTATATTGATTGCATGTGATGTTTATCTTTTATGCATCTTATCTTGCTTTGATTGACGGTAGCATTTTAAGATGATCTCTCACCAATTATCGAGAAGTGTTCTCCCTGAGTATGCACCATTGCGAAAGTTCTTCGTGCTGAGACACCACATGATGATCGAGTGTGATAGGCTCTACGTTCAAATACAACGGGTGCAAAATAGTTGCACACACAGAATACTCAGGTTATACTTGACGAGCCAAGCATATACAGATATGGCCTCGGAACACAGAGACCGAAAGGTCGAGCGTGAATCATATAGTAGATATGATCAACATAGTGATGTTCACCAATGAAACTACTCCATCTCACGTGATGATCGGACATGGTTTAGTTGATTTGGATCACGTGATCACTTAGAGGATTAGAGGGATGTCTATCTAAGTGGGAGTTCTTAAGTAATATGATTAATTGAACTTAAATTTATCATGAACTTAGTCCTGGTAGTATTTTGCAAATTATGTTGTATATCAATAGCTCGCGTTGTTGCTTCCCTGTGTTTATTTTGATATGTTCCTAGAGAAAATTGTGTTGAAAGATGTTAGTAGCAATGATGCGGATTGGATCCGTGATCTGAGGTTTATCCTCATTGCTGCACAGAAGAATTATGTCCTTGATGCACCGCTAGGTGACAGACCTATTGCAGGAGCAGATGCAGACGTTATGAACGTTTGGCTAGCTCAATATGATGACTACTTGATAGTTTAGTGCACCATGCTTAATGGCTTAGAATCGGGACTTCAAAGACGTTTTGAACGTCATGGACCATATGAGATGTTCTAGGAGTTGAAGTTAATATTTCAAGCAAATACCCGAGTTGAGAGATATGAAGTCTCCAACAAGTTCTATAGCTAAAAGATGGAGGAGAATCACTCAACTAGTGAGCATGTGCTCAGATTGTCTGGGTACTACAATCGCTTGAATCAAGTGGGAGTTAATCTTCCAGATAAGATAGTGATTGACAGAATTCTCTAGTCACCATCACCAAGTTAGTAGAACTTCGTGATGAACTATAGTATGCAAGGGATAACGAAAACGACTCCCGAGCTTTTCATGATGATGAAATCGATGAAGGTAGAAATCAAGAAAGAGCATCAAGTGTTGATGGATGGCAAGATCACTAGTTTCAAGAAAAGGGCAAAGGAAAAAAAGGGGAACTTCAAGAAAAATAGCAAGCAAGTTGCTGCTCAAGTGAAGAAGCCCAAGTCTGGTCCTAAGCCTGAGACTAAGTGCTTCTACTGCAAAGAGACTGGTCACTGGAAGCGGAACTACCCCAAGTGATTGGCGGATAAGAAGGATGGCAAAGTGAACATAAGTATATTTGATATACATGTTATTGATGTGTACTTTACTAGTGTTTATAGCAACCCCTTAGTATTTGATACTAGTTCAGTTGCTGATTAGTAACTCGAAACAGGAGTTGCAGAATAAACAGAGACTAGTTAAGGGTGAAGTGATGATGTGTGTTGGAATTGGTTCCAAGATTGATATGATCATCATCGCACACTCCCTATACTTTTGGGATTAGTGTTGAAACTAAATAAGTGTTATTTGGTGTTTGCGTTGAGCATGTATATGATTTGATCATGTTTATTGCAATACGGTTATTCATTTAAGTTAGAGAACAATTGTTGTTCTATTTACATGAATAAAACCTTCTATGATCATACACACCAACGAAAATGCTTTGTTGGATCTCGATCATAGTGATACACATAATCATAATATTGAAACCAAAAAGAAGCAAAGTTAATAATGATAGTACAACATATTTGTGGCACTGCCGTTTAGGTCATATTGGTGTAAAGCGCATGAAGAAACTCCATACTGATGGGCTTTTGGAATCACTTGATTATGAATTAGTTGATGCTTGCGAACCATGCCTCATGGGCAAGATGACCAAGACTCCGTTCTTCGGAACAATGGAGCGAGCAACAGATTTGTTGGAAATCATACATACTGATGTATGTGGTCCGATGAATATTGAGGCTCGCGACAGGTATCATTATTTTCTGATCTTCACAGATGATTTGAGCAGATATGAGTATATCTACTTGATGAAACACAAGTCTGAAATATTTGAAAAGTTCAAAGAATTTCAGAGTGAAGTGGAGAATCATAGTAACAAAAATAAAAGTTTCTACGATATGACCGCGGAAATAAAATATTTTAGTTACGAGTTTGGCCTTCAATTAAAACAATGTGAAATAGTTTCACTACTCACGCCACCTGGAACACCATAGCATAATGGTGTGTCCGAACGTCACAACCGTACTTTATTAGATATGATGCGAGCTATGATGTCTCTTACCGATCTACCACTATCGTTTTGGGGTTATGCATTAGAGACAACTGCATTCACATTAAATAGGGCACCATCTAAATCCGTTGAGATGACACCGTATGAACTATGGTTTGGCAAGAAACCTAAGCTGTTGTTTCTTAAAGTTTGAGGTTGCAATGCTTATGTGAAAAAGTTTCAACTTGATAAGCTCAAACCTAAATCGGAGAAGTGCGTCTTCATAGGATATCCAAAGGAAACTATTGGATACACCTTCTATCACAGATCTGAAGGAAAGACTTTTGTTGCTAAATTTGGAAAATTTCTAGAGAAGGAGTTTTCTCTCGAAAGAAGTGAGTGGGAGGAAAGTAGAACTTGATGAGGTAACTGTACCTGCTCCCTTATTGAAAAAAAGTTCATCAGAGAAATCTGTTCTTGTGACTACTACACCAATTAGTAAGGAAGCTAATGATGATGATCATGTAACTTCAGATCAAGTTACTACCAAATCTCGTAGGTAAACCAGAGTGAGATCCACACCAGAGTGGTACGGTAATCCTGTTCTGGAAGTCATGTTACTTGACCATGACGAGCCTACGAACGATGAGGAAGCGATGATGAGCCCAGATTCTGCAAAATGGCTTGAGGCCATGAAATCTGAGATATGATCCATGTATGAGAACAAAGTATGGACTTTGATGGATTTGCCCCATGATCAGCAAGCCATAGAAAATAAATGGATCCTCAAGAGGAGGACGGACGCTGATAGTAGTGTTACTATCTACAAAGCTAGAATTGTTGCAAAAGGTTTTCGACAAGTTCAAGGTGTTGACTATGATGAGAGTTTCTCACTCGTATCTATGCTTAAGTCTGTCCGAATCATGTTAGCAATTGCCGCATTTTATGAAATATGGCAAATGGATAAACAAAACTGCATTCCTTAATGGATTTATTAAAGAAGAGTTGTATATGATGCAACCAGAAGGTTTTGTCAATCCTAAAGGTGCTAACAAAATATGCAAGCTCCAGCGATTCATCTATGGACTGGTGCAAGCATCTCGGAGTTGGAATACACGCTTTGATAAGTTGATCAAAGCATATAGTTTTATATAGACTTGCGGTGAAGCCTGTATTTACAAGAAAGTGAGTGGGAGCACTACATCATTTCTGATAAGTATATGTGAATGACATATTGTTGATCGGAAATAATGTAGAATTATTCTGCAAAGCATAAAGGAGTATTTGAAAGGAGTTTTTCAAAGAAAGACCTCGGTGAAGCTACTTACATATTGTGCATCAAGATCTATAGAGATAGATCAAAACGCTTGATAAGTTTTTTCAATGAGTACATACCTTGACAAGATTTTGAAGTAGTTCAAAATGGAACAGTCAAAGAAAGAGTTCTTGCCTGTGTTACAAGGTGTGAAATTGAGTAAGACTCAAAACATGACCACGACAGAAGATAGAAAGAGAATGGAAGTCATTCCCTATGCCTTGGCCATAGGTTCTATAAAGTATGCCATGTTGTGTACCAGATCTATTGTATACCCTACACTGATTTTGGCAAGGGAGTACACTAGTGATCTAGGAGTAGATCACTGGACAGCGGTCAAAATTATCCTTAGTGGAATAAGGATATGTTTCTCAATTATGGACATGACAAAAAAGGTTCGTTGTAAAGGGTTACATTGATGCAAATTTTGACACTGATCTAGATGACTCTAAGTCTCAATCTGGATACGTATTGAAAGTGGGAGCAATTAGCTAAGAGTAGCTCCGTGCAGAGCATCATTGACATAGAAATTTGCAAAATACATACGGATCTGAATATGGCAGACCCGTTGACTAAACTTCTCTCACAAGCAAAACATGATCACACCTTAGTACTCTTTGGGTGTTAATCACATAAGCGATGTGAACTAGATTACTGAATCTAGTAAACCCTTTGGGTGTTGGTCACATGGCGATGTGAACTATGGGTGTTAATCACATGATGATGTGAACTATCGATGTTAATCACATGGTGATGTGATCTAGATTATTGACTCTAGTGCAAGTGGGAGACTGAAGGAAATATGCCCTAGAGGCAATAATAAAGTTATTATTTATTTCCTAATTTCATGATAAATGTTTATTATGAAATGCTAGAATTGTATTAACCAGAAACATAATACATGTGTGAATACATAGACAAACAGAGTGTCACTAGTATGCCTCTACTTGACTAGCTCGTTAATAAAAGATGGTTATGTTTCCTAACCATGGACAAAGAGTTGTTATTTGATTAATGGGATCACATCATTAGGTGAATGATCTGATTGACATGACCCATTCCATTAGCTTAGCACCCGATCGTTTAGTATGTTGCTATTGCTTTCTTCATGACTTATACATGTTCCTATGACTATGAGATTACGCAACTCCCGTTTGCCGAAGGAATACTTTGTATGCTACCAAACATCACAACGTAACTGGGTGATTATAAAGGTGCTCTACAGGTGTCTCCAAAGGTACATGTTGGGTTGGCGTATTTCGAGATTAGGATTTGTCACTCCGATTGTCGGAGAGGTATCTCTGGGCCCTCTCGGTAATGCACATCACATAAGCCTTCCAAGCATTGCAACTAATGAGTTAGTTGCGAGATGATGTATTACGAAACGAGTAAAGAGACTTGCCGATAACGAGATTGAACTAGGTACTGAGATACCGACGATCGAATCTCGGGCAAGTAACATACCAATGACAAACGGAACAACGTATGTTGTTATGCGGTCTGACCGATAAAGATCTTCGTAGAATATGTGGGAGCCAATATGAGCATCCAGGTTCCGCTATTGGTTATTGACCGGAGACGTGTCTCGGTCATGTCTACATTGTTCTCGAACCCGTAGGGTCCGCACGCTTAAGGTTTCGATGACAGTTATATTATGAGTTTATGAGTTTTTATGTACCGAAGGAGTTCGGAATCCCGGATGAGATCGGGGACACGACGAGGTGTCTCGAAATGGTCGAGACGTAAAGATCGATATATTGGACGACTATATTCGGACATCGGAAAGGTTCCGAGTGATTCGGATATTTTCGGAGGTACCGGGGAGTTACGGGAATATGAGGAAGAATCAATGGGCCTTAATGGGCCTTAGTGGAAAGGAGCAGGAGGTGGCGCGCGCCCCTCCCAAGCCTAGTCCGAATTGGACAAGAGGTTTGGGGCGCGGCCCCTCTTCCCCCCTTTCCCCCCTTCTCCTAGTTGGACTAGGAAAGGCGGAAACCTACTCCAACTAGGAGTAGGAATCCTACTCCTCCTTGGCGCGCCCACAAGGGCTGGCCGGCCTCCCCCTTGCTCCTTTATATACGGGGGCAGGGGGCACCCCATAGACACACAAGTTGATCGATGTGATCATATTCTTAGCCGTGTGCGGTGCCCCCTTCCACCATAATCCTCGATAATATTGTAGCGGTGCTTAGGCGAAGCTCTGCGAAGGTAGTACATCAAGATTGTCACCATGCCGTCGTGCTGACGGAACTCTTCCCCGACACTTTGCTGGATCGGAGTCCGGGGATCGTCATTGAGCTGAACGTGTGCTAAAACTCGGAGGTGCCATAGTTTCGGTGCTTGATCGGTCGGGCCGTGAAGACGTACGACTACATCAACCGCGTTGTGCTAACGCTTCCGCTGTCGGTCTACAAGGGTACGTAGATCATACTCTCCCCTCTCGTTGCTATGCATCACCATGATCTTGCGTGTGCATAGGATTTTTTTTGAAATTACTACGTTCCCCAACAGGAGTACTACGAGAAGTAGTTATAACATTTAATTGTTCATCAGGAAAGTTATCATTAATAGGTAGTGTGTCATCAAGAACATTCTCTAACCTAGACAAGTTGTCTGCAACAGGGTTCTCAGCTCCCTTTCTATCAACAATATGCAAATCAAATTCTTGTAGCAAGAGAACCCATCTAATAAGTCTAGGTTTAGCATCTTTCTTTTCCATAAGGTATTTAATAGCAGCATGATCAGTGTGGATAGTTACTTTAGAATCAACAATATAAGGTCTGAACTTATCACAAGTAAATACAACTGCTAAAAGCTCTTTTTCAGTAGTAGCATAATTTCTTTGAGCATTGTCTAGAGTCTTACTAGCATAATGAATAACATTTAATTTCTTATCAACTCTTTGCCCTAGAATAGCACCTACAGCATAATCACTAGCATCACACATAATTTCAAAGGGTAAATTCCAATTAGGTGGCTGAACAACAGGTGCAGAGACTAATGCTTTCTTAAGTATTTCAAATCACTAGTAGAAAAAGGGTCAAACGTGAAGCACATTAGTGCCGGTTTGAATTTGAGCCGGCACTAATGTGTACATTAGTGCCGGTTCCAACGGCTAGCCGGGCCGCTCTCATTAGTACCGGTTTGTGGCGAACCTTTAGCACCGGTTCGTGCCACGAACCGGTACTAAAGTGAGTGGTGGCAGGATGTTGTCAGTCCGGGGCCCCTCCAGCACCTTTAGTACCGGGTCGTATTATGAACCGGTACTAAAGGTCGTCCTACATAGACCCTTCGTCCACCTGAGCTCGCTCTGTTCTTCCCCTTTCCCCTCTCCTCTCTGTTCTTTTCCCTCTTCCTCTCAAGATCATCACACATTTTTCCCAAGATTTTAAGGCCCCCATCCATTCAAATGATCACAAAGGATAGCAACTTTTTCCTTTCATCTCTCACTGCTAGATTAGCTCGTGCAATGCTTTATATAGTGATTGATTTTTGAGTTTAGTAATTTGGGAGGAATTATATATATGTGCTAGTATTTGATTTATATGCAATTTGAGGTCAAAAATAACACTTAGTTTTGCATATGTAGGTGTGGTTTACTTAGTACCTTCTAAATCTCCGTCGTAACCACCGTCGATCGCTTGCAACGTCCCGTCGCCGGCACCACCTTGTGGTGAGCCTCTTGTTCATGAAGTTTTATATTAAAAAATGATGTTTGTGTGATTTGCATATATAGTTACTCGTATAATTATCTTACCCATACGTTGTTTGTTATGCATAGTGCCATGGTTTTGATATCCGTCCCCGTCGGCCCTCGTCCGGGTTATGATTCGGATGAGGTATATTCTCTTTTAAAACTATTCATTGCATTTCGTGTTTATGACAAGTTATGCCCATCAAGTTGACATAGATATTTGTATGTAGGAGCTAGTTGAACCGGAAATTCCAACCGACCCTATTGTCGAGAGGTTAAATTTAGTTGAAACAGAAAACGAGGATTTGAAGGAAAAATTGAAAAGAATTGAGGGGGAGAAGATGGAATTGGAGTTGCATGTTGCCGATGTCGTCGATGATCACAAGATTAAGATGGAGAAAATGCACTTGAAGATTAGAAAGATTAGAAAATATGCCATTCATAGTGAGGCTTGGTATCATTATGCTGTTGGATCAATTGTTACCTTAGTTGCGATCTTGATCGCATTTGTTGTTGCATTTAAATTCTTTAGCTAGAGAGTTATTTGTTTGTTGCATTTAAGTGTTGTATGATCTTTATGTATGAACTTTATGTATTTTATTAATTTGATGTTTTCGGTGTTGTGTATTGAAGATGAGCCGGCAATGGATGTACGATGACCGATGCTCTCGCGAGTTCATTAATGGTGTGCGTACTTTTCTGCTTGCGGCCGAGGCAAACAAGCGAGCGGATGGTTTTATGCATTGTCCATGTGCTGGCTATAAGAATGGTCGCAATTACTCTACATCAAGAACCATTCATGTCCACCTGTTTGAGTCCGCTTTCATGCCCCACTATAATGTTTGGACCAAGCATGGAGAAAGAGGGGTTATGATGGAAGACAATGAAGAAGAAGAGGACGACGACAGCTATCGTGGCCATGGGTTCCCTGAATACGATGATACAACAATGAGGGAAGAAGCTGAGCCGGTAATGCGGGAATAAGCTGAGCCGGCAATGAGGGAAGAAGCTGAAGAAGAGGCATCGGATGAGCCCGTTGATGATCTAGGTCGGGCCATTGCCGATGCAAAGAGAAACTGCGCAAGTGATTTGGAGAAGAAGAAGTTGTAGCGCATGTTAGAGGATCAAAAAAAATTCTTGTACCCGAATTTCCGTAGGTGACAAGAAAAAGCTGGGCACCACACTGGAATTGCTGCAATGGACGGCAGAGAATGGTGTATTTGACAAGGGATTTGGAAAGTTGTTGGTAATGATAAAGGATATGCTTCCAAAGGAAAATGAATTTCCCTAGAGTACGTACCAAGCAAAGAAGGCTGTCTGCCCTCTAGGTTTAGAGGTGTAGAAGATACATGCATGCCCTAATGATTGCATGCTCTACCGCGGTGAGTACGAGGATTTGAACGCTTGCCCGGTATGCGGTGCATTGCGCTATAAGATCAGCCGCGATGACCCTGGTGATGTCGAGGGCGAGCGCCCCAGGAAGAAGATTCCTGCCAAGGTGATGTGGTATGCTCCTATAACACCACAGTTGAAACGTTTCTTCCAAAACAAAGAGCATGCCAAGGCGATGCGATGGCACAGAGAAGACTGTAAGACAAACGGAAAGTTGAGAGTACCCGCTGACGGGTCGCAGTGGAGAAAAATCGAAAGAAAGTACGGGGAGGAGTTTGCAGATGACGCAAGGAACGTATGGTTTGGTCAAAGAGCAGATGGCATTAATCCTTTTGGGGAGCAGAGCAGCAACCATAGCACCTGGCCTGTGACTCTATGTTTGTATAACCTTCCTCCTTGGTTGTGCATGAAGCAGAAGTTCATTATGATGCCAGTGCTCATCCAAGGCCCTAACCAACCCGGCAACGACATGGATGTGTACCTAAGGCCATTAGTTGAAGAACTCTTACAACTATCGAATGGAACAGGTGTACGTGCGTGGGATGAGCACATGCGGGAAGAATTTGACCTAAAGGCGTTGTTGTTCGTGACCATCAATGATTGGCCTGCTCTCAGTAACCTTTCAAGACAGACAAACAAGGGATACCACGCATGCACGCACTCTTTGGACGATACCGACAGTATATATTTGGCTAATTGTAAGAAGAATGTGTACCTGGGACATCATCGATTTCTTTCGAGCAGGCATCCCGTAAGAAAGAAAGGCAAGCATTTCAAAGGTGAGGCGGATCACCGGACGAAGCCTCGCCACCGTACTGGTGCTGATGTACATGATATGGTCAAGGATTTGAAGGTGGTCTTTGGAAAGGGTCTTGGTGGACAACCTGTTCCGAATGACACTAACGGACGCGCACCCATGTGGAAGAAGAAATCTATATTTTGGGACCTGCCCTATTGGAAAGACCTAGAGGTCCGCTCCACAATCGACGTGATGCACGTGACGAAGAATCTTTGTGTGACCCTGCTTGGCTTCTTGGGCATGTATGGGAAGACAAAAGATACACCCGAGGCACGGGAGGACCAGCAACGTATGCACGGAAAAGACGGCATACATCAGGGTCATGCAAGCTACGCTCTTACCAAAGAGAAGAAGGAAATCTTCTTTGCATGCCTGCTTAGTATTAAGGTACCGTCTGGCTTCTCGTCGAATATAAAGGGAATAATAAACATGGCAGAGAAAAAGTTCCAGAACCTAAAGTCGCATGACTGCCACGTGATTATGACGCAACTGCGTCCGGTTGCATTGAGGGGGCTGCTACCGGAAAACATTCGATTAGCCATTGTGAAGCTATGTGCATTTCTCAATGCAATCTCTCAGAAGGTAATCGATCCAGAAATCATACCAAGGTTAGAGAATGATTTGGTGCAATGTCTTGTCACTTTCGAGTTGGTGTTCCCACCATCCTTCTTCAACATCATGACGCACGTCCTAGTTCACCCATGCGAAGAGATTAACGTTTTGGGTCATGTATTTCTACACAATATGTTCCCCTTTGAGAGGTTCATGGGAGTCTTAAAGAAATATGTTCATAACCGTGCTAGGCCATAAGGAAGCATCTCCAAGGGCCATGAAAATGAGGAGGTCATTGAGTTTTGTATTGACTTTATTCCTGACCTTAAGCCGATTGGTGTTCCTGAATCGCGGCATAAGGGCAGACCAGATGGAAAAGGCACACTAGGAGGGGAACAAATAATATGTATGGACGGACATTCTCTCACTGAAGCACACTACACAGTTCTACATAATTACTCCTTGGTGGCTCCGTATATGGATGAACACAAGAATTTGCTACGCTCCAAACACCCGGAGCGGTCTGATGACTGGATTACACATGAACAAACTAGGAGTTTCGCCAGCTGGTTGCAGACACGTACCATGCATGACACCTCTATTGAAGATGACCTGTACTTGCTATCCCAGTTACCATCTTCGAATATAATGACTTTCAAAGGGCACGAGATAAATGGTAATACATTTTACACGATCGCCCAAGATAAGAAGAGCACCAACCAAAACAGTGGTGTCCACTTTGATGTAGAAACCTAGACAGGAAAGGAAACATATTATGGTTATATACAGGACATATAGGAACTTGACTATCGACATGGTTTGAAGTCCCTTTGTTTCGGTGCAAATGGGTCAATATGACACGTGGTAGGGTAACGGAAGACCCGCAGTACGGAATGACAACAGGTGATCTCAACAATCTTGCGTATGCAGACGAACCATTCATCCAAGCCAATGATGTGGCACAGGTTTTCTATGTGAAGGACATGTCAACCAAGCCAAGAAAAAGAAAAGATAAGCAAGCGAATACATCATACGATGAGCCAAAGCGGCACATAGTTCTTTCTGGGAAGAGAAACATCGTGGGAGTGGATGACAAGACAGACATGCCAGAAGATTATGATAAGTTTGATGAAATTGCTCCATTCACAGTGAATATTGACCCGAGCATCCCGTTAAATGATGAAGATTTTCCATGGTTACGGCGCAAAGGGACACACGTGAAGAAAAAGTTTCACACCCAAAGATCTGGGATGTGATCGGCTTCACTATCATCACTTTCTTCTGTGTTTCACACCCAGGAGGGAATCTCTGTAATAGTTAGGGTAGTTATGTGTTTTGGCATTTGAAACGCGAAGAAATTTTATGTGCAAACAAATTCTTTCATGCCTTTACTGATTTTTAAAGTTAACTTTTTCACAAACTAGTGATTCACACTAATTTCAAATAATTCAAAATTTAAACTATTCAAATTTGAAAACTACGGGCACTAACAGAAAGTTTGTAATTTTTTGTACCTAAAGAAACTCTAAATACACAAAAAAACAACTCAAAAATAAATAAAGCAAAAAAAAATAAAAAACCCCGCCTACTGGGCCAGCGCGGCCTGCATACGACTAGAAACCCAACCTGTCATTGGGCCAGGATGCAGGCCCGCAAAGGCCCAGTAGGCCCACAGGGCAGCACAGAACATGTAGGCCCAGTAGGGCTGCTTTGGAGAGGAGCTCGAGGGAGCTACCGCACGGGGGTTTATAAACCAGTGCGGACGCCCCTTGGCTAGCGAGGTGGGACTAAACTTGCCACACAACACCTTGCCAGCGCACCCCTTTAGTATCGGGTGGTGGCTCCAACCGGTACTAAAGGCCCCCCCCTTTAGCACCGGTTGGAGCCACCACCCGGTACTAAAGGGTGTGCGGTTCCCGCCGCTTGGCCTGGCCAAAACAGGCCTTTAGTACTGGTTGGTGGCTCCAACCGGTACTAAAGGTCCATCCTATATAACTAAACACTTAAAAAAATTCAGTTTCTCATCTGCTTCTTCTCCTCTACCCCGTCGCCCGCCACCCCCGTCTCCATATCCCTCGTCGCCGCTCCCGTCGCCGCCCCATCATCCCCGTCCCCGTCGTCACCGCCGTGCCGTCCCGGCCCGTCCCGCGTCGTCCCCGTCCCCGGCCGTCATTGCCACCCCGTCCCCGTCGTCGCCACCCCGTCCCTGTCCCCGTCGTCGCCATCCCCGTCGTCGCCGCGCCCGTTGCCTTCCCCGTCGCTGCCCCCCGTCGCCTCTCGCCTCGCCGGTGAGCACACACACATACGTTTTTTTAGTTTTTTAGTTATAGAAATAGTTATAAAAATGTTAGAAATTTTTCTTTTTTAGTTATAGAAATAGTTAGTTATATAGCATTGTTAGAAATGTTATAGAAAAGTTAGAATTGTTAGAATTTTTTTGTTTTTAGTTATAGAAATAGTTATAAAAAAGATAGAATTTTTTTTAGTTATAGAAATATTAGAAATGTTATACAAATGTTAGTTATATATATATAGAAATGTTATAATTTTTTTCTTCTGGTTTTTTAGTTATAGAAATATTAGAAATGTTAGTTATATAGCATTGTTAGAAATGTTATAGGAATGTTAGTTATATAGAAATGTTAGAAATTTTAGTTATCAAAATCCAATCATTAAAAAAATGTTACTTTTTGCGGGCATATAGCTAGTATTTGTTCTCGACGATGCCCGGCCCGCATCCTCGCCGTCGACCCGTCCGCGACGACGTCCGGTTGACCCATGTCCGGGATTGGACTCCGTCGGGCTGGCACTGGGAGGTGCTGCTTGGAGGGGGGCGCCACTTGATGAGGAACCCGGCCCCGGTCATTGACCCTGATATCGTTTGGTGGCGTTCGCGTGCGCCAGTTTCGGTGCGGAGGGAGCCGGCCCCGCTGGGGGTGGTACGTCGCCGTGTCAGGGAGGAGGACGAGCACGTCCATCGCTACATGGTTGCGTTAGAGGGCGGCAGGTTCTCCAATACCTGGCAGTTTCTTCAGGGATCTCACTTCAGCTATGATCCTGTGAGGGTTCCTTCTCTTTGGGTGTCCACCGCCCGCGCCGCATGATCCGATGATGTATTCGAGATTATATCTATTATTTGAGACGATGTATTCGAGATTATATCTATTATTCAAGATGATGTATTCAAGATTATATCTATTATTCGAGACGACGTATTCGAGATTATATTCGATGATGCTTATTATGTACTATGATTGATTCAGTTTTTCCTTATTAATTGATTGCATCCATGCATTGTAATTTGAATATATTTCTTTTGGATTAGTTAAACAAAACCTATGGCGGACAATACCGGCAGAGAGGGAGAAGAGGCCCTGTTCAATATCATACGCAATCCTCGCGGGCCAGATGATGATCAGAATGAAGAAGATTATGACGGCTCCGAATATCTAAACAACACCGGGGAGGGTGATATGATATTCGATCACGACGACCGAATTGATGAAGTCATGAACTATGAACATGACGAAGAAAATGTTGATCTCGAAACAATAAAGACCGGCGAGGTATATATATTTATATAAGCAGGCATCTGGTGATCATCACATGTTTTAAATGACTTGAAGATATATTAACGAATCGATCTTTCTTCTTTCAGCCATCCGGATCGAGCAAATCTTAAGGCAACAGGACAAAACGAGGCCCGAATGAAAAGTTGAAGGAGGGCGCAAAGTACAATATTGAGGCAATCAGACCTAATGCCGAACCATTCGCGCCTAGGAAGATTGCGGACAAGTTCGTTTGTCAGTGCGGAGTTCTTGTGGAGGATCAACTCCCGATATCCCTTCAAGAATGGAGAGAGCCAGCAAAGCCACGTCCAGGAGTTACTTTTGTCAACGACAGACAAAAACATTTGCTTTGGGAAACGCTCATGGAACATTTCACCCTACCAGATCATTTCACAGATGCAGATGTGGAGAAAGTCAAGGACGCTGCTCTTAGGAAGATGGCGGTTGCATTCAAGAACCACAAGATTCGTGAATGGGCCAAGTACGTCAACGTAGGAAGGAAGACTCCAGTATTCGAGGGAACACTAGAGAACCAAAGTGCTCATTGGGACGATTTCGTGAAATTTAAGGATTCGGAATTATCTAAGGAACGGTCGACAATAAACAAGGCCAATGCCGCAAAAAGGATAAGTTCCATAAGCTGGGGCTAGGTGGCTATGCGGTGGGAATGCCTAAGTGGGATAAGTCTGAGAATAAGATGCTGGATGGAGGTGTCACTCCAGAAACATTGAGCTGGCCCCCCAGGTGCAGGACTTGGTTCTATGCGCATGGGGGGTAGTTGGACCCGAAGACAGGCAAAGTTTCAAAGAAGGCATGTCTGGACGGAGCCGAAGATAAGCTACTTGTTGCAATAGAAGAGGCTCGATCTGGGTTGTTCGAGCCCAATAGAGAGAACGACGAGCTTACGCGTGCCCTGGGAAATCTTGAACACCCGGGAAGAACATGAGGCATGGGCGCTATTCCATGGTATGAGGGGTTTTCGTACTGGAACGCCGACTACAGAACCCATGCGAGAAAGAAGATTGCGGAGGAGAAGAAGAGGAATATGGAGGAGGATCAGAGGAAGCTAGACTATGAACGCCTTCAAGGCTTAGAATCAGCGCACGCGGACTTGGCAATCAAATTCCAGCGACAGCAGGAGCAGATCAACTCACTTAGCTAGCAAAGGGGGTCTCAGCAGCTAGCGGATGATCCACCAATGGATAGCACCGTCCCATCCATGCCGAGAAGCAGCGTGGGTTCCGCCCCGGGCGACGCATTGCTGGATAGCTACCCGGTGGATGACATCATGGAGAACACTAACTGCGAGCTACACTTCAAAATGAAGATCATATCCATGAAGGTGGCGGACGCCCTTGCTTTTACAAATCCCCCCGAGGCAACCTTCCATTGCAACCCGATTCCAGCGGGCTATGCTCGTGTCTTGGTTGATGAGGTGGTGGACCAATATTCGGGGCTAGAGCTTGACATTCTTGGAGGTGACGATGAGCACACACTAGGAGAGGCCAACCATCGTATCATCCTATGGAGAAAGGATTGCATCATCTTTCGAAGGCCACCGACACCGCGTCATCTGACTCCTCATCGCAGTCCGCCACCGAGTCAGCAGACTCCCGCTCCTCCAAGTCCACCAACGCGTCAGGCCACTCCTCCTCCAAGTCTGACACAGCTTCAGGCCACTCCTCCTCCAAGTCCGGCAAAGTGTTAGGCCACTCCTCCTCCAAGTCCGGCACAGCTTCAGGCCACTCCTCCTCCAAGTTCGGCACAGCTTCAGGCCACTCCTCCTCCTCCAACTCAGCCACGTCAGCCGTCTTCGCCGTCTCAGCAATCACGGAAGAGAGCCACCTCAGCTATGGTGCGTAGCGGTACAAGTCGAGGTAGTACTACAGGTACAGGCGGAGGCAAGTGATTTCAATATGGTCCAAGCCTCGCGCCTCTTCAGCAGAGGCCTTACAACAAGTCCGAGGAGGAAAACGTAGCCATATCGAAGGCTGAGGTGGAAGCCCATTTTGCACAGAAACCGCCACCGCCGCCAAGGGAGAAAGTGCATGTGGAAAAGATTGACCACTTCATTTGTATGGCTAGACCACCAGCTCCCAAGCCTATTGACACAGACTATGAGCGCAACCTCAGGAAGTTAAATTGAGCACGTCTACAGAAAGAGGCGAGCTCGAGCTCGAGCAAATCAGCTGGCAGAAGGAGCGGTAAAACCGTTCCCCAGCTGGGAGAACAGGCGGCGCAATCAATCCCCCCGCTTGTTGTGCCAACAACACATGAGAGTAGGCGCGCCAAATATTATTGTGGGCAAACCATTAACGTTCCCGGGGTGGGCGATGTGGTAATAACCGAGGAGCATATTGCGCAGGCTGAATCGATCGAGATCACTGTTGGACAACTCCTCAATATCGAGCCCATGTCTCCGACTAGAGAGGAGGAAATAAAACAGAAATATGCCCGGGGCCAACCTTTGGTCGAGCCAGAGGAGGTCAATAAGCTCCCAACGAGAATGTATGAATTGCATCAATGGTACATGGACATTACCAAGATTTCCAATCGAGAGTCCCTCATGGTGAATGTCAACGAGGAGCATTACTACCATAAGAAAGCTGTGACCGTTGAGTATTCAGAACTATTTCAGCTATACAATAAAGATGCACTCGACAAATCTATCGTCAGTTGCTATTGTCTGTAAGTGATTTCTTTTTGTAATTTAAGTCTCAAGCTAGCTGTAGTGATCATTTTGATCAACCATTACCTGTAGTTATCCTCACTATATTCTTTTCTGTGGTATTATGCAGGATGAAGATTTATGAAATGAAAAAAGGTGGACGCTATGGCATTGGTTCGTTGACCCAAATACCATTAATGAATACACATGGAAAATAGATCCATATCATGAAAAATGTGTAGAGGAAAGCATGCTACAGTTCTTCAAGGAACTCAAATACAATGAAGATGCACTACTTCCTTACAACTTCCAGTGAGTCACACTGTCTTGTCCTACAAATTCTGTTTTCCCTACTAGCTATAGCTACATGTTTTTGCTTACATATGCCCGCTTAATTAAGACATGCAAACGTGTGTGCATGCAGATTTCACTGGATCTTGTTAATCATTAAAGTTGATGAAGGAACAGTTGAAGTACTAGACTCGCTACTTAAGAAAGCAAGTGACTACACCATCGTGAAGGGGATAGTAAACAGGTAATTTCAATCATTATTAACTATATATCGGCCTATTTAATTAGTTTGCCATTTCCTGATAACAACTATTTAATAACCCATTTATTCATTTTCTTTGTCGGCGGGCAGGGCTTGGGCAAAGTTCATCAGGGTCACTCCAAGCCCATGGAAACAAAGTCTGAAATGGTATCGACCCAAGGTTAGTAATTAAGTAGTACTAGCTAGCTGCCATCTCTTTAATTATCATGCTTGATTAATTATTATCTGATCAAATTCCATTCTCGTAAAGGCCCTGAAGCAGGCGCCGGGGAATGATCTATGTGCATACTACATTTGCGAGAACATTCGCATGATGGCGTCCGAAATGAGCAAATCTCAAAGACAGGAGTGGGTACGATATCGATTGTCAGAACACTATTCACAATTTTTACACCATTATCGATATCTAGTCACACAACTCATACACATGCATCTTGATCTCCTTCTTAATAGTTCAAAGAGGTGCAGGACAAGCTCCTAGCACAGGACCGCATAAAAGCAATTCAAGAGGAAATAGCGGGATTTTTGCTCGACCAGGTCCTAGATCCCAAAGGAGAATACTATTACCCGCTACGGCCCCCATGAACCACTTCCAATTGTTATCGTGCTCCGAAGGCACCAATTAGCTAGGCTAATGCCATTGGCTCCGAAGGCACCAATTAGGAGAAATTGTATATATACATGTGTGTATATATGTGTGAATTAATTAATGGTGGCTGTGAGACATTCGATGATATATATATTATGATTGGTTCTACTAGAAATTCTATTTATATATATGCATAACATGTACAATATATAGTATCGTAAAATACCAGCAAACAAAAAATAATTAAATGGGAAACACAAAATTAAATGAAAAAGAAATCATAAACCCAAACCCCCCCAACATTTCAATACTGGTTGGTGACACCAACCGGTACTAAAGGGCTCCCTGCCCCCGAAGCTGGCTCGTGCCACGTGGTTGCCCTTTAGCACCGGTTCGTGCTGAACCGGTACTAAAGGGGGGGGGCTTTAGTGCCTACATTTTAGCGCCGGTTACCAAACCGGCACTAAAGGACGAACCGGTGCTATTGCCCGGTTCTGCACTAGTGAATGCTTCTACACAATCATCATCAAAGAAAAATGGTATATATTTTTGGAATAAATTAGTCAGAGGCCGAGAAATTTTTGAGAGGTCCTTGATGAACCTCCTGTAAAATCCGGCGTGACCAAGGAAACTTCTTATACCCTTGATGTCCTTGGGACATGGCATCTTTTCAATAGCATCAACCTTGGCTTTATCAACTTCAATACCTCTTTCAGAAACTTTGTGCCCCAAGACAATACCTTCATTAACCATAAAGTGGCACTTTTCCCAATTCAAGACAAGATTAGTTTCTTCACATCTCTGCAGAACTCGATCAAGATTGCTCAAGCAATCATCAAAAGAGGAACCATAGACGGAAAAGTCATCCATGAAAACCTCACAAATCTTTTCACAAAAGTCAGAGAATATAGCCATCATGCATCTTTGAAAGGTAGCAGGTGCATTACATAAACCAAAAGGCATACATCTATAAGCAAAAGTAACAAAAGGGAATGTAAAAGTAGTCTTTGATTGATCTCTAGCCGACACAGGTATTGGAGAGAAACCAGAATAACCATCTAGAAAGCAATAGTGTGTATGTTTGCATAATCTTTCTAGCATTTGATCAATAAAAGGTAAGGGGTAATGATCTTTCTTAGTAGCTTTATTTAATTTACGGAAATCAATTACCATCCTATAACCTGTGATAATTCTTTGTGGAATCAATTCATCTTTATCATTAGGAACAACAGTAATACATCCCTTCTTAGGGACACAATGGACAGGACTTACCCACTGACTATCAACAACGGGATAAATTATACATGCCTCCAGAAGCTTGAGTATTTCTTTTCTTACCACTTCTTTCATTTTAGGATTCAGACGTCGTCGAGGATCACGAACTGGTTTGGCGTCTGCTTCCAAATTTATTTTATGTTGACATAGAGTGGGACTAATGCCCTTAAGATCATCAAGAGTATATCCAATAGCATCATGATGCTTCTTCAGAGTTTTCAATAATCTTTCTTCTTCATGCTTTGAAAGGTTAGCACTAATAATAACAGGATATATCTTCTTTTCATCAAGATAAGCATATTTAAGATTATCAGGCAAAGGTTTAAGCTCAAACACAGGATCACCCTTGGGTGGAGGAGGATCTCCTAAAATTTCAACAGGCAAGTTGTGTTGCAGAATAGGTTCCTGTTTAAAGAATACTTCATCTATCTACCTTCTTTCATTCATGAACATATCATTTTCATGGTCTAGCAAATAGTGTTCTAAAGGATCACTAGGAGGTACGGCAATAGAAGCAAGACCAATAATTGCATCCTTACTAGGTAATTCTTCCTCATGATGTTGTTTACTAAATTTAGCGAAATTAAACTCATGAACCATATCATCTAAGCCAGTTGTAACAACATTCTTTTCACAATCTATCTTAGCATTAACAGTGTTCAAGAAGGGTCTACCAAATATAATGGGACAAAAGCTATCTTGTGGGGAACCAAGAACAAGAAGATCAGCAGGATATTTAGTTTTCCCACACAAGACTTCAACATCTCTTACAATTCCAATTGGTGAAATAGTATCTCTATTGGCAAGTTTAATTGTAACATCAATTTCTTCTAACTCAACAGGTGCAATGTCATGCATAATTTTTTGTATAAGTCAATAGGTATTGCACTAGCACTAGCACCCATATCACATAAGCCATGATAACAATGATCTCCTATTTTAACAGAAATAACAGGCATGCCTACCACAGGTCTAGGTTTATCTGTATCACTGGGTTTAGCAATTCTAGCAGTTTCATTACAGAAGTAAAAAACATGCCCATCAATATTATCAGACAAGAGATCTTTAACAATAGCAATATTAGGTTCTACTCTAACTTGCTCAGGAGGTGTATAAGTTCTAATATTTCTTTTACGAACAACAGTTGAAGCTTTAGCATGATCCTTTACTCTAACAGGGAAAGGTGGTTTATTAACATAAGAAGTAGGAACAACAGGATCATTATAAGTGACCGTCTTTTCTTCAACTTTAATAGGTGCAGCTACTTTTACTTCTATGGGAGGATGATATTTAAACCACTTCTCCTTAGGGAGATCAACATAAGTAGCAAAAGATTCACAGAAAGAAGCTACTATCTCAGAGTCAAGTCCATATTTAGTGCTAAACTTACGGAAAATATCGGTGTCCATAAAAGATTTAACACAATCAAACTTAGGTGTCATACCTGACTCCTTACCTTCGTAGAGGTCCCAATCTTCAGAGTTGCGTCTAATTCTATCCAATAAATTCCATCTGAATTCAATAGTCTTCATCATAAAGGAGCCAGCACAAGAAGTATCCAGCATGGTGCGATTGTTATCAGAAAGCCGAGCATAAAAACTTTGCATAATTATTTCTCTCGAGAGCTCATGATTGGGGCATGAATATAACATTGATTTAAGCCTCCCCCAAGCTTGAGCGATGCTTTCTCCTTCGCGAGGCCAGAAATTATATATATAATTGCGATCATGTTGGACAAGATGCATAGGGTAATACTTTTGGTGGAATTCCAATTTCAATCTTTTATAGTCCCATGATCTCATATCATCACATAGCCTATACCATATCAATGCGTCTCCCTTCAAAGATAAAGGGAAGACCTTCTTCTTAGCATCATCATCGGGTATACCTGCAAGCTTAAATAATCCGCAAACTTCATCCACATATATTAAGTGCTCATCAGGATGCTTTGTTCCATCTCCTGTAAAAGGGTCAACTAGCAGTTTTTCCATCATACCCAAAGGAAATTCAAAAGGAGTTTCATTTTCAATAGGTTCAGTAGGTTGAGGAGCAACTCTTTGCTCTACTGGATGAGGTGAAGATACCCCGAACAAGCCCCTCAGAGAATTACTTCCCATAGTAACAAGAGACAGTAAATTTCAGCACACTATATAAATTTTTCCTTACCAAATTCCACCTACCAAAAGGGCTACACTCCCCGGCAACGGCGCCAGAAAAGAGTCTTGATGACCCACAAGTATAGGGGATATATCGTAGTCCTTTCGATAAGTAAGAGTGTCGAACCCAACGAGGAGCAGAAGGAAATGATAAGCGGTTTTCAGCAAGGTATTCTGTGCAAGTACTGAAATAAGTGGTAACAGATAGTTTTGTGATAAGATAAATTGTAATGAGAAACAAGTAACGAAAGTAAATAAAGTGCAGCAAGGTGTCCCAATCCTTTTTGTAGCAAAGGACAAGCCGGAACAAACTCTTATAATAGGAAAGCGCTCCCGAGGACACATGGGAATATCATCAAGCTAGTTTTCATCACGTTCATATGATTTACGTTCTATACTTTGATAATTTGATATGTGGGTGGACTGGTGCTTGGGTGATGTTCTTACTTTAACAAGCATCCCACTAATGATTAACCTCTATTGCAAGCATCCGCAACTACAACAAAAGTATTAAGGTAAACCTAACCATAGCATGGAACATGTGGATCCAAATCAGCCCCTTACGAAGCAACGCATAAACTAGGGTTTAAGCTTCTGTCACTCTAGCAACCCATCATCTACTTATTACTTCCCAATGCCTTCCTCTAGGCCCAAATAACGGTGAAGTGTTATGTAGTCGACGTTCACATAACACCACTAGAGGCTAGACAACAAACATCTTATCAAAATATCAAACGAATACCTAATTCACATGACTACTAATAGCAAGACTTCTCCCTTGTCCTCAGGAACAAACGTAATTACTCACAAAGCATATTCATGTTCATAATCAGAGGGTTAATAATATGCATATAGGATCTGAACATATGATTTTCCACCAAATAAACCAACTAGCATCAACTACAAGAAGTAATCAACACTACTAGCAACCTACTAGCACCAATCCCGGACTTTGAGACAAGAATTGGATACAAGAGATGAACTAGGGTTTGGAGATGAGATGGTGCTGGTGAAGATGTTGATGGAGATTGCCCTCTCCCAATGAGAGGAGCGTTGGTGATGACGATGGTGATGATTTCCCCCTCTGGGAGGGAAGTATCCCCGGCAGAACAGCTCTGCCAGAGCTCTAGATTGGATCCGCCAATGTTCCGCCTCGTGGCGGCGGAGTCTCGTCCCGAAAGGTTCCTTCTCTTTTTTTCTCATCGAAAGGCTTCATATAGGAGAAGATGGACGTCGGAGAGCCACCAGGGGGCCCACGAGGTAGGGGGCGCGCCCTAGGGGGGCGCCCCCACCCTCGTGAGCAGGGTGTGGGCCCCCTGGCCTTCATATCTGGCAAGGATTTTTCTTTATTTATTTTAAGATGTTCCGTGGAGTTTTAGGACTTTTGGAGTTGCACAGAATAGGTCTCTAATATTTGCTCCTTTTCCAGCCCAGAATTCCAGCTGTCGGTATTCTCCCTCTTCATGTAAACCTTGTAGAATAAGAGAGAATAGCCATAAGTATTGTAATATAAAGTGAAATAACAGTCCATAATGCAATAAATATCGATATAAAAGCATGATGCAAAATGGACGTATCAGTCACATGGTGATGTGAACTATAGGTGTTAATGACATGGTGATGTGAATTATGGGTGTTATTCATATGGCGATGTGAACGAGAATATTAACTCTAGTGCAAGTGGGAGACTAAAGGAAATATGCCCTAGAGGCAATAATAAAGTTGTTATTTTATATTTCCTTACTCATGATAAAAGTTTATTATTCATGCTAGAATTGTATTGATAGGAAACCTTGATACATGTGTGAGTACATAAACAAACACCGTGTCCCTAGTGAGCCTCTACTAGACTAGCTCGTGGATCAAAGATGGTTAAGGTTTCTTAACCATGGACATGAGTTGTCATTTGATAATAGGATCACATCATTAGGAGAATGATGTGATGGACAAGACCCATCCGTTAGCTTAGCATAATGATCGTTCAGTTTTATTGCTATTGCTTTCTTCATGTCAAATACATATTCCTTCGACTATGAGATTATGCAACTCCTGGATATCGGAGGAATGCCTTGTGTGCTATCAAACGTCACAACGTAACTGGGTGATTATAAAGATGCTCTACAGGTATCTCCGAAGGTGTTTTTTGAGTTGGCATAGATCGAGATTAGGATTTGTCACTCCGAGTATCAGAGATGCACTACCAGGGAAAACCTTATACACAGAATCTTACCAGTAGCGCGAGACAAAAACAAGCGCTACTACTACTTACCACTAGCACATGGTAGAGAAACGCGCTACATCTACGTTTATAGCAGTAGCACACCTCAGGGAAGAAGCGCTACAACTACAATTCCCCTACTGTTCTCGCCAGGCTACCATTAGTAGTAGCAAGCATAAGCAAAGCGCGCTGCTGCTAAGCTTGTTGTAGTAGCGTGTTTCGCACAGAGAGCGCTACTGCTAATGAAAGGAAGATAAAATGTAAAACATATAGAAAAGTAAATGAAAATGAAATAAAATAGAAAAGGGGGAAGGAAAAAAAGAAAACATGAAGGAAAACAAATGAAAAAGGAAAAAAGGAGAAAGGCGTAGCAGCAGTGTGTTTTCAGGACAAGCGCTATAGTTAACTTAGCAGTAGCGCGTTATGTCATCCAGCGCTATAGCTAAGTTAACTATAGCTAATGTAGCAGTAGCACTTTTCCTGGAATGCGCTACTGCTACTTTGACTTAACCGCACGCTCCTTCTTCCCCATGGCCACTTCCTCCAAATCGAACTCATCTGCTCTCGCCGCCGTTGTCGCCCTGCATCGTCATCGGCTGCTGCACGCTCTCCCGTCGCCCTCCGCACGCCCTCGACGCCGACCTCGACGCCGCCCCCGACCCCGACCTCCACACCGCCCCCGACCCCGACCTCGACGCTGCTCCCAACCCATCCCTCGATGCCGCCTGCCCCTTCTTGGGCCGCTCCCTAACTCCACCGGCACCCGAGGTGAGCACGCCTACACCTCCTCCTCCTCCTCCCCTACCTATGCCTAGCTAGGATTCCCAGGATTCATCAAATTTTAGAGTGCATCGAATTAGTTAGGGTTCATCAAATTAGATGCTAATTAGAGCAGTAGTTCCTAGGTAGGGTTCATCTAATTAGTTAGTACTTGTAGATGCTTAAGAACTAGGGCAGTAGTGCTTAATAGAAGTAGTAAGAAAATTAATAGAACTAGTTGAACTAGTTTATTTTTAGTAAGAACTAGTTGAATTAATAGGACTAGTGTATTTTTAGTAAGAAAATTAATAGAACTAGTGGAACTAGTTTGTTTTTATTTATAGTAAGTGTTTAGTTGAATTAATAGAACTAGTTTATTTTTAGTAAGAAAATTTATGTTTAGTTATTTTTTAGTTAAAGCAATTATTCCCGCATCGACGTCAACAATGTCTATCCCGCATCCTCGTCGTCGACTCGGCGGAGGATGATACGTCTTCGATGTATCTACTTTTCCAAACACTTTTGCCCTTGTTTTGAACTCTAACTTGCATGATTTGAATGGAACTAACCCGGACTGACGCTGTTTTCAGCAGAATTGCTATGGTGTTATTTATGTGCAGAAACAAAAGTTCTCGGAATGACCTGAAAATTCACGGAACATCTATTCGGAAATAATAAAAGTTCCTTGCAAAAGATGAAGACCAGGGGGCCCACCACCTATCCACGAGGGTGGGGGCACGCCTGCTCCCCTAGGGCGCGCCCCCTACCTCGTGGTCCCCCTGGAGCTCCACCGACCTCAACTCCAACTCTATATATTTGGTTTCGGGGAGAAAAAAATTAGAGAGAAGAATTCATCGTGTTTTACGATACGGAGCCGCCACCAAGCCCTAAAACCTCTCGGGAGGGCTGATCAGGAGTCCGTTCGGGGCTCCGGAGAGGGGAATTCGTCGCCATCATCATCATCAACCATCCTCCATCACCAATTTCTTGATGCTCACTGCCGTGTGTGAGTAATTCCATCATAGGCTTGCTGGACGGTGATGGGTTGGATGAGATCTATCATGTAATCGAGTTAGTTTTGTTAGGGTTTGATCCCTAGTATCCACTATGTTCTGAGATTGATGTTGCTATGACTTTGCTATGCTTAATGCTTGTCACTAGGGCCCAAGTGCCATGATTTCAGATCTGAACCTATTATGTTTTCATCAATATATGAGATTTCTTGATCCTATCTTGAAAGTCTATACTCACCTATTATGTGTTATGATCTGTTAACCCTGAAGGGACAATAATCGGGATACTTACCGGTGATGACCGTAGTTTGAGGAGTTCATGTATTCACTATGTGTTAATATTTTGGTTCGGTACTCTATTAAAAGGAGGCCTTAATATCCCTTAGTTTCCATTAGGACCCCGCTACCACGGGAGGGTAGGACAAAAGATGCCATGCAAGTTCTTTTCCATAAGCACATATGACTATATTCGGAATACATGCCTACATTACATTGATGAACTGGAGCTAGTTCTGTGTCACCCTATGTTATGATTGTTACATGATGAACCGTATCCGGCATAATTCTCCATCACCGATCCATTGCCTATGAGCTTTCCATATATTGTTCTTCGCTTATTTACTTTTCCGTTGCTATTGTTACAATCACTACAAAATACCAAAAACATTACTTTTGCTATCATTACCTTTTGCTACCGTTACCACTACTATCATATTACTTTGCTACTAAACACTTTGTTGCAGATATTAACTTTCCAGGTGTGGTTGAATTGACAACTCAGCTGCTAATACTTGAGAATATTCTTTGGCCCCCCTTGGGTCAAATCAATAAATTTGGGTTGAATACTCTACCCTCGAAAACTGTTGTGATCCCCTATACTTGTGGGTTATCAAAGGACACCTTGATCAGAGGGGCCATGTCCGGGATTGGGCTCGGTCGGGCTGGTACTGGGAGGTGCTACCTACCAGGGGGGCCAGCTTGGTGAGGAGCCAGCCCGTTGTTGACCTGAACCTTCTTTGGTGGCAGTCGCGTGGGCCAGTGACGGTGCAGAGGCTTGAGGACCCCGTGGAGGTGGTACGTAACCGTGTCAGCGAGGAGGACGCGCACGTCCGTCACTACATGGTTGCGTTGGAGGGCATGTTCTCCAATACCTGGTAGGTTCTTCAGGGATCTCACTGGAGCTATAATCCTGTGATGGTTCCTTCTCTTTGGGTGTCCATCACCCGCACCGATACCCGTCGATCGCTAGGGTTTTAGTTGTATTAGTGATTTTATATGTATGATACTATTCGAGATGTATTAGTGATAATATTCGATGATGTACGGATGCAAGAGATGATTTACTTTTGCTTATTGAATGGATGTTAATTTGAATACTTATTTATTTTACGATTTGGTTTTTCTTATTGAATGCTCAAATTGGAGAACTAATCCTATTTTGATTCCTCAAATTGGACCCCACTATGCAAGGCGTATGCATTTAATTAGTTGATAGCTTATAGGGTTTTTGATTTTGCAGAAATCAAGGAGCGCCTCCATCATCCCCGCTGTCATCTCCGTCACCGACCCCCTCCGACCTCGAGGTGAGACCAGCGAAATCTCCATGTCAATATGAGTCCTATAAGATATTTTGAAATGTTTTTGTTCATATTTTCAACCATTGAAATGCAATGACCATCAAGTTTGAATTCTCATATGATGTAGATAAAAACATGTATATCTTGTGTTGCTCAAATAGGATATGTGCTTGCCTATGTTTTGCCAGAGTGTTGATTAATTTCCATTCTAGCAAATTTCAGGCGCTCGATATGTCCTTTTTTAGCAAAGGTCATGCCGGATTTTTCCGTGAATTTTGGCATGACTTATGCTAGAATATGTAGGAAATATCGAGTGGCCTGGAATTTCTAGAAAGATAATTAAATGACATTATGTCCGTGATGACTAATAATGATCTAATTTAGTTTCTGTAGTACATATACTTAATTGTACAAGTTTAATCTTTGAATTATGAACATAGGAAATGTCATCATCGGACGATGAAAGTCTGCCAGGGGAGTGCGGCTGGTGCAACGACGACCGAGGTCTGTGCGACAGGTCTCACCTGGACGAAGATCAGAGCTTCAACATTAAGCTCCAGGAGACATTCGATGTTGAAAACGGTACGTGATAACCCACAAGCATAGGGGATCGCAACAGTTTTCGAGGGTAGAGTATTCAACCCAAATTTATAGATTTGACACAAGGGGAGCCAAAGAATATTTAAAGGTATTAGCAGCTGAGTTGTCAATTCAACAACACCTGGAGATTAATTATCTATAGCAAAGTGATCAGTAGCAAAGTAGTTTGATAGTTTTGATAGTGGTGATAGCACCAATAGTAACAGTAACAGTGATAACAGTAATTTTGTAGCAAGCGTAACAGTGATGATAGCAGTAGTAACTTAGAAGAAACAATATGGAAAAGTTCGTAGGAATTGGATCGGTGACTTGTTGGATGATATTCATCATGTGACAGTTATAACCTAGGGCGATACGGCACTAGCTCCAGTTCATCGATATAATGTAGGCATGTATTCTGTAAATAGTCATACATGCTTTATTAAAAGAACTTGCATGACATCTTTTGTCCTACCCTCCCGTGGCAGCGGGGCCCATATTGGAAACTAAGGGATATTAAGGCCTCCTTTTAATAGAGAACCAGAACAAAGCATTAACACATAGTGAATACATGAACTCCTCAAGCTACGGTCATCACCGAGAGTGGGCCCGATTGTTGTCACTCCGGGATTGCCGGATCATAACACATAGTTGGTGACTATAACTTGCAAGATCGGATCTAGAACATGGATATAATGATGATAACATAAATGGTTCAGATCTGAAATCATGGCACTCGGGCCCAAAGTGACAAGAATTAAGCATTGCAAAGTCATAGCAACATCAATCTAAGAACATAATGGATACTAGGGATCAAGCCCTAACAAAACTAACTCGATTACATGATGAATCTCATCCAACTCGTCACCGACCAGCGAGCCTACGAAGGAATTACTCACTCCCTGTGGGGAGCATCATGGAATTGGCGATGGAGAAGGGTTGGTGATGGCGAAGAACGAAGATCCCCCTCTCCGGAGCCCCAAACAGACTCCAGATCTGCCCTCCCAAGGAAGAACAGGGCTTGGCGGCGGCTCCGTCTCATGGATCATGATAATTCTTTCTCCCTTGTTTTTTCTCCAAAAATTAGAATTTATAGTGTCAGGGTTGAGGTCTGCGGGGCCACCAGGTGGGTACAACCCACCTGGGCGCGCCAGGAGAGGGGGGCACGCCCTGGTGGGTTGTGCCCACCCAGGGCCCCCTCTCCGGTAGGTCTTGGCTCCAGAATTTTTTATATATTATATAAAAATTCCTCGCAAAGTTTCGTTCCATTCCGATAACTTTTATTTCCGCACAAAAACAACACCATGGTAGTTCCGCTGAAAACAGCATCAGACCGGGGTTAGTTTCATTCAAATCATGCAAATTAGAGTCCAAAACAAGAGGAAAAGCGTGAGAAAAAGTAGATACGTTGGAGACGTATCAACTACCCCAAGCTTGAACCTTTGCTTATCCTCAAGCAATTCAGTTGATAAACTGAAAGTGAGAAAGAAAAACCTTTATGAACTCTTTTGCTCTTGTTTGCATAAATAAGCTTAAACAGCACCAGGTTTTCAGCCAACATTATTAGGGATGGCAGTTTTGCCCATGGGTATGGGTACTCGTGGGTACCCTACCTGAATACAATGGGCATGGGAAAGACTTGAAGAGGTTTTGTACCCATGGGTAATGGGTATCCATACCCACAAAATATATGGGTAGGGTATGGGTATGAAATTGCACCCATGGGTAACCCAATGGATACCCACATAAAATAAAATAAAATAAAATAAGTACTATGACATGTGGTGTCAACATCCAACTCCCGTGGCACAACCCTAAATCTTGTATACCTAAACTAGCCATAGCTCATATGCTCACACACACTTTCTTGCCACTCCCCCTACATCCTATGTGTCTCCTCGATGATGAAATCTACTCCTGTCCATCTCTTGATCCAGCGATCCCCCATTCCCACACCTGCCTCCCACTATGTCGAGCTTCCACCAATCATTGCTCATACTCGCGTGATTCCTCCAAGAGGCCACCCGTCGGAGGAGGCTGTGTTGGTGCTATACTGCTTGCTTATCGTCACTTGAATTTTGACTCATTTCTCTACTTTTTAGAAATTTAAATACCATAGATTGTACCGATCGGATACCCATTGGGTATAGAATACCTGATGGGTATGGGCATGGATATCTATTTATACCCATGTGTATTGTAGTGGGTGGGTATAGAAGGTATCTATGGGTATGGGTTTGGGCAGAAGAAGGTTGTACCCGCCCATACCCTACCCATTGCCATCCCTAAACATTATAACTAACCATGTCGACATAACTCTTAAAGATTATAATGACTCATATCAATGACATAATCAGCTAGTGAGCAATAATACGATATCTCAAATGGCAACACGTTGTCAAAAAAACCATGATATACTATGACAATAATGGTATCTCGCTAGACCTTTTTGAGACCGCAAAACATAAATGCAGAGCACCTCCAAAGTTCAAGCACCGACTAAACATTGTAATTCTTGGTAGAAAAGATCCAGTCATGATGCACCCAACATTAGCTACACACAATGCATAAATCATGACCGTTGTGCTCTACTCAGTTTCTGGCACTTGTTTTAGAGGGTGGTGACACAACATAAAAGTAAATAGATAGTCCCTTCTCAGAGGGAAGCAGTGGTTTGCAGACGTGCCAGATCTCAATTTTTAAAACAGAGATAAACGAAATTTTGAGACATGCACCCTTCTTATTCACTTCACGACCATCAGTTATCAACATCTTCCATGCTAAGCGCGCTAGTGGCGGTTCCCAAGCAATAAAAGTAAAGGTTTACTCCCCCTCCACCATCAATCACACTCCATGGCTTGTCCGAAACGACGGGTGTCGTCCATACCAACATCAGTCCCGGGGGAGTTTTGTTTAATTATTTGCATTTTTTAGTTTGGAACTGGGAATCCCTATTACTGCCCATTTTCTCGTGCGATGGCGAGTGAATAAACACTCGACCTGAGAATAACCCGCTTAGCATGGAAGATATCGACCACCTCCTGTCGTTCCATGAACGATCCAGGCACACAAAAATGATAATTTTTAGAAGTTTTTGGAGGTGGCACAAGCAAATTTACTTAGGACGGCAGGGTAATACCGTATATAGGTAGGTATGGTGGACTCATCTGGAATAACTTTGGGTTCAAGGTTTTTGATGTACAAGCAGAATCCCCACTTAGTACAGGCAAAGGCTAGCAATTTAGATTGAGAAGCGGCCAGCTAGAGAGCAACAAAGATCATAACCATGCATTATGTGTAAGTAACATTGGACACTAGCATGAGTAGGATATGAACACCATGAACATAAACATTATAGAGGCTATGTTGGTTTTGATTCAACTACATGCATGAATATGTACCAAGTCAAGCCACTTGAACATTCAGAGGAGGATACCATATCATCATAGTACATCACAATCATCTTAATGCTATATTGATATCCAAGATAAATCATTATTAACTCCCAGCTACTTATGCATGGCATGAGAAACTATAATCTCTAATTGTCATTGCAAACATGTTTAATCATAATGGGCTGAAGCCTGAATGCTAGGTTAAACATGTTTACACAAACAGAACAAGTCGAGTTCATACCAGTTTCACTTTTCCACGGCCAATTCATCGAATGTCGTCATTATTGCCTTTCACTTGCACGACCGAATGATATGAAAATAATAATAGTGCAAGAGTGCTATGGACTAACATGGAATCTGCAAACATTTTATTCAACAGGAGAAGACAAGGTAAAATGTGCTCTTTATTAGTTCAACAATTATTCATATGAGAGCCACTCAAGATTTTCATCATGGTCTTCTCCTCGGTACAACTCGAATAAAAGAAAAGAAATTTAGAGAAACACACTGAAATATTTGTGGAGTTTTTGGTTTTCTAGAGCAAGCAAATAAAAGGGAAAATCAAAAACGAGAAAAACTATTTACATGGGAAAGCTCCCAACAAGCAAAAGAAGAACAAGGAAATCTTTTGGGTTTTCTCTTTTTAGTACTACTACTAAGCATGCATAGAAAGTAAATTAACTACAACTAATTTTTTTGGTTTTTCTAAAGTTTTTCAAACACACAAGAAGAAAAAAAGCAAGAAAATAAATCTAAGCATGGATGATACAATGAAAAAGTGTGGACACCGACAAATGGAATAAATGAACATGAATGTAAAGTCGGTGGAAACAGGTACTCCCCCAAGCTTAGGCTTTTGGCCTAACTTGGTAGTCGGTCAGTCGCCTGGAGGGTAGTAGGGATCCTGAGGAGCGGGCAGCCACTCATCCTACTGCGGAGGTGCCTCCGCCGCCTTTGCAGCAGCGTGAGTGTTCCAGTAGGCGATGATGTGTGCAGGCATAATCCGGTATCCGCCTCTGGCAACAGAATCAAACAAAGCAGGAGCAGGCAATGGAATAACATCACGAGTTTCAACACTATAGTCTAAGTTGTTGGGAATGGCAATGTCAGGACGATCATGTGCGAGAAAGTGATGGTGATCCATGGCTCCACAATCTAGGTAAACCTTAGTCGGAGGGTAATCATGAGGGCGTATTGCTACCTCGAAATGAGCTGCCAAATGAGTGGCAAAAATCCCACCATGTATTTTCCCTTAGATTTATTAAGCTAGAGGCGACGAGCCACAACATCTCCCAATCTATAAGTGTTGTTGCCCTCTAATGCACGACGTAAAACAGCAAGGTCTGGTGAACTAAGTGCACCCACCTTCTCCCTAGCAAGCAAGCATTTGGTAATAAAAAGTGCAAAATAATGAACAACGAGAAAATGTAAGCCAGCGGCAGCGATGGCTCACACTCCTCTCTCATCACCCACTGTCAAAGTGTGATAAAAATCCTCAAACCCAGCCGGCCTAGGCTCAGCCAAGCTCGCATTAGAAGGGAACATGCATATGTCACAAAACTCAGTATGGTATCTAATGGTTTTCAGCATATAAATCAAAGCTCACTTCAGGTGGATTATTTCTAGGCAAGAAAGTAAAGCTCTGAACAAAGATGTTTGTAAGGATGTGGTGCTAGTCACACTCATCTGCGATGAAGTCGGTGATGCCGGCATTAGCAATATATTGCATGAACTCCTCAAGAATTCCAGCCTCTTGCAAGAACGGGGTGTGCGGCCATTCGCATGGCCGTACTTCTGCCAACCTCTAAGGGTGGAGATTACTGTCAGAAGACTTCCCAGTAACACCCCTAGAGTTCTTCTTAGATCCAAACTTCCTGAAGGTATTCATGTCCGCTTACAATTTTCTGGAAATAAAAATTTTGGACTGACAAAAATTTGTCAACAAAACTTTGTAAGATTGATAACAACTACTCATAGGCATACATAGAGGCCATAGCAAGCATTCAAACTACTTAGAACACTAAGAATTCAACATGCAAGAACATCTACAGCAGTACCAAGAGTGGCTAGTTATTCAAATTATAAGCTACTAAAACAAAAACTAATTGGACAAATGGTGGAGTCACATACCAAGCAACAATCCCCCGAAACAGTTTTGGAAATAGAGCTTCGAGCAAAGAGATCGAAATCCATAGGTTTGAGCTCAAGAACATGGGAGAGAGATCAATGGGATTTTTTCTAGAGGTAAGTGATGATTTGGGCTAAAGAGATAAGTGAGGGAGCCCACGTGGGGACCACAACCCACCAGGGCACGCCTGGGGGTGCTGGCGCGCCCAGGTGGGTTGTGCCCACCTGGTGCACCTCCCTCTGATGTTTATTGCACCAAAAATTCTCAAATATTCAGAAAAAATCATATTAGATTTTCAGGGCATTCTGAGAACTTTGATTTTTGGTTCATTTTTTTATTGTACGAGATATTCAGAAAACAGACAAAACATGGCATTTTATTTTATTTAACTAATAAAAACAGAGAATAAAAAGTAGGGACATAAAGTAGTGCTTACTAAATTCATCAACTTCATACCGTTCAAAAATGATCCATTAATAAGGTTGATCAAGTCTTATTAACATCCATTTTCGATTAGTATGAAACCGAAGAACTTTTGTAAATCACTAAGTTACCTCAATGGGGATATGCATTTCCCCAACAATAAGCATTTCATATTTCTTTTTGACAGTAGGTAGAGGTATTTGAAACTTCCAATAGTGATTGTCGGAGATTTTTCAATAACATTAATACCATTCACTTGGAATTGTTTCTTCGGAAAGTGCACTGTATGCTCATTACCATTAATATGAAAAGTGACCTTGCTTTTGTTGCAATTAATAACAGCCCCTACAGTACTCAAGAAGGGTCTACCAAGGATAATCGACATGTTGTTGTCCTCGGGCATCTCAAGTAGAACAAAGTCAGTCAAAATAGTAACATTAGCAACAACAACGGGCACATCCTCACAGATACCGATAGGTATGGCAATTGATTTGTCAGCCATTTGCAAAGATATTTCAGTAGGTGTGTGTTTATTCAAGTCAAGTCTTTTATATAAAGAGAAAGGCATAACACTAACACCTGCTCCTAAATCACACAAAGCAGTTTTCACATAATTCTTTTTGATAGAGCAAGGTATAGTTGGTATTCCCAGATCTCCAAGTTTTTTAGGACTCCGTCTTTAAAAGTGTAATTAGCAAGCATAGTGGAGATTTCAGCTTCTAGTATTTTTCTCTTATTTGTGATGATGTCTTTCATATATTTTGCATATGGAGGCATTTTCAAGATATCAGTCAAGCGAGTACGCAAAAAGACTGGCATCGGCATTTCAGCAAAGCGTTCAAATTCTTCATCATCGTTCTTTTTAGTTGACTTGGGTGGAAAAGGCATAGGTTTTTGAACCCACGGTTCTCTTTACTTACCATGTTTTCTAGCAACAAAGTCTCTTTTGTCATATCTTTTATTTTTAGCTTGTGGGTTATCAAGATCAACAAGTGGTTCTATTTCAACATCATTATCTGGTTCTTGATCATTGGTTGGTTGAGAGTCTTCATGAACCTCATCATTATCTTTTTCATTATCATTAGGTGAGTGTTCATTACCAGATTGAGTTCCAGCATCTGAGATAGAAACTTCACTATCATTATCAGGAGGTTTTTCTTTTTCTTTTCCTTTCAAGAAGGACTAGGTGCACTAGTGTTAGCTCTTTGTGAATCTTCTTCAATTCTTTTTGGGTGTCCCTCAGGATAAAGTGGTTCCTGAGTCATTTTACCTCCTCTACTTGCAACTCTAACAACAAAGTCATTCATATTGTTATTCATTTCATCAAGCATTTCACTTTGAGATTTAGCAACTTGTTCTAATTGAGTTTGGACCATAGAAGCATGTTTTCCAGCACCTCTAAAATCATTTGATATTCTAAATAACAAGTCACTCGAGTGAGCAATCATATCAGAATTATATTTCAATTGTTTCATAACATTTGCATTGAAGTGATCTTGTTTCCTAATGTAGTTTTTTTCAAACTCATAAAGGCAATGACTAGGATGCGTATTGTGAGGATTATCGCTATCATTAAACTTCATAAGAGAATTTACCTCTACCACCTTAGGCATTGGTGGTGTATTAAGCCCATGTATTTCTTCAATAGGAGGTAAAATTTTAACATCCTCAGCTTTAATACCTTTTTCCTTCATAGATTTCTTTGCCTCTTGCATATCTTCAGCACTGAGATATAATATACCCATCTTCTTTGGAGTGGGTTTAGGCGGTAGTTCAGTAATAGTCCAATCATCATAATTTTTCAATATGTTATTCAATAATTCATCAGCTTGTCCAACAGTTCGTTCCCTGAAAAAACAACCAGCATAACTTTCTAGGAAGTCCCTAGAAGCATCGGTTAGTCCATTATAGAAGATATCAAGTATTTCATTTTTCTTAAGAGGATTATCAGGAAACTCATTAAGTAACTGGCAGAGCCTCCTCAAAGCTTGTGGGAGACTCTCTTCTTTAGTTTGAGCAAAGTTAAATATTTCCTGTAAGGCAGCTTGTTTCATATGAGTAGGAAACTATTTTTCAGAGAAGTAATAAATCATATCCTGGGGACTACGCACACAACCAGGAGCAAGAGTGTTGTACCAAGCTTTAGCACCACCCTTCTATGAGAAAGGAAATAATTCAAGAATAAAGTAATAGTGAGTTTTCTCATCATGAGTAAAAAGGGTGGCTATGTCATTCAACTTAGTAAGATGTGCCACAACAGTTTCAGTTTCATAACCATGGAAAGGATCAGATTCAACCAAAGTAATTAACTCTGGGTCGAGAGAGAATTCATAATCCTTATCATCAATAAAGATAGGTGAAGTTGCAAACTTAGGATCACATTTCATTCTAGCATTCAGAGATTTTTCTTTATACTTGTGTAGTAATTTCTCAAGATCATCTCTATCATTGCAAGTAAGAATATCTCTAGTTGTTTCTTCACTCATAACATAACCTTTCGGTACCTTAGGCAATTCATATCTAGGAAGGCTAGGTCTAGCAGGTGTTTCAGGAGTTTCAGTTTCAAGCTCATCATCAGATTCAACAATATCATGTTGTATAACTCTAGCAATTTGTTTATCAAGAAATTCATCAAGTGGCACATCATCATTATCAAGCAAGGTACTAGCATCATCATAAGCATCATTCATAGTAGAAGTAGCATCATCAATAACTTGCGACATGTCAGAATTTATAGCATGTGGTGGTGTTGCAAGTTTATTCATAACAGAAGGTGAATCTAAAGCAGAACTGGATGGCAGTTCCTTACCTCCCCTCGTCCTTGAGGGAAATATCTTAGTCTTAGGATTCTTCAGATTCTTCATAGTGATAATATGATAATAACCCCAAGTGACTCAACAAATATAGCTATGCTCCCCGGCAACGGTGCCAGAAAAAGGTCTTGATAACCCACAAGTATAGGGGATCGCAACAGTTTTCGTGGGTAGTGTATTCAACCCAAATTTGTAGATTTGACACGAGGGGAGCCAAAGAATATTTGAAGGCATTAGCAGCTGAGTTGCCAATTCAACCACACCTGGAGATTAATTATCTACAACAAAGTGATCGGTAGCGAAGTAGTTTGATAGTTTTGATAGTAGTGACAGCAGCAATAGTAACAGTAATAGTGATGACAGTAATTTTGTAGCAAGTGTAACAGTGATTATAGCAGTAGTAACTTAGCAGAAACAATATGGAAAAGTTTGTGGGCATTGGATCAGTGACTTGTTGGATGATATTCACCATGTGACAGTTATAACCTAGGGCGATATGGCACTAGCTCTAGTTCATCGATATAATGTAGGCATGTATTCCGTAAATAGTCATACATGCTTTATTAAAATAACTTGCATGACATCTTTTATCCTACCCTCCCATGGTAGCGGGGTCCATATTGGAAACTCCTCAAACTACGGTCATCACTGGGAGTGGGCCCGATTGTTGTCACTCCGGGGTTGCCGAATCATAACACGTAGTAGGTGACTATAACTTGCAAGATCGGATCTAGAACGTGGATATAATGATAACATAAACGGTTCAAATCTGAAATCATGGCACTCAGACCCAAAGTGACAAGCATTAAGCATAGCAAAGTCATAGCAACATCAATCTAAGAACATAGTGGATACTAGGGATCAGGCCCTAACAAAACTAACTCGATTACATGATGAATCGCATCCAACTCCTCACCGACCAGTGAGCCTACGAAGGAATTACTCACTCCCGGTTGGGAGCATCATGGAATTGGCGATGGAGAAGGGTTGGTGATGATGAAGAAAGAAGATCCCCCTCTGGAACCCCAAACGGACTCCAGATCTGCCCTCCCAAGGAAGAACAGGGCTTGGCGGCTGCTTCGTCTCGTGGATCGCGATAATTCTTTCTCCCTTGTTTTTTTCTCCGAAAATACGAATTTATAGTGTAACAGTTGAGGTCTGCGGGGCCACCAGGTGGGTACAACCCACCTGGGCGCACCAGGAGAGGGGGGCGCGCCCTGGTGGGTTGTGCCCACCGAGGGGCCCCTCTCCGATAGGTCTTGGCTCCAAAAATTCTTATATATCATATAAAAATTCCTCGCAAAGTTTCATTCCATTCTGAGAACTTTTATTTTTGCGCAAAAACAACACCATGATAGTTCTGCTAAAAACAGCGTCAGAGCGGGGTTAGTTTCATTCAAATCATGCAAATTAGAGTCCAAAACAAGAGGAAAAGCGTGAGAAAAAGTGGATACGTTTGAGACGTCTCAGTATGCAACGACGACAAGTGTTTTTTTCGTAGTTAAGCATGACTTCAACTATTTCAACGTGTAATTTTCATCTTTTACAATTCGACTAGCTTATCCCATGCCATGCAAGACGCTATGTCTTGGAGAGGATGGGTTTTGAAGACCATGAAAGTTTCGAAACAAAGAAAATTCACGTAAGGACCCATCATGGTATGGATTTTGATGTAAATATGTACAACTCTGAGAGCGTAATCCATTTTGGTTGCACAAATTGGGAAGCACTTTGCAAGATTGATGGTTTTTATGAGGGTATGCTTGTCACCATGGATCTTGGTGATCTTGACATCAAGCAAGACAATATGGACATTTGGGTCCTTATTGATACGCTTCCAATTCTACCGCTATGTGAGTTTCTCAAACATAGTTATTAAGTAATTTATATTGTTTATTTAAAAATAGTTGACGGCTTATTTCCATTATCAGCTTATTTGCATTCTTGAAAGAATGCCAGGAAGATGGTAGACAGAACCTACTACACCGATGGCTCAGAATTAACCTATCAGGAGAAAAATCATCTGATCACATTTTGTACTGATCTTGAGAATTACAATATCTATTATCAAATTCCTCCACATTATGGTCAATACGTGCCACTAGTGCACGTGTTGAACTACGGTAACATCCATGGAGATGCCATGGTAAGATTTTTACTATTACGACATCCGTACATGTTTTGCATAAATTATTCTAAAACTGAACTACATTGCTAACTACAAAGTTATTACTATGTTTTTCAACAGAAAATCCCGAAGGGTTGTGTGCCTCATCTGATGTTTCAGAATGGTCGCCTGGATGTTTTGGACATACTGCCAGTTCATCCTATGAATCACACCTGTCCATATCGGATTTCTAAAACGGGTGAATACATGAAAATCAAAGAATGGAAAAAAATGTATGGACAGTCGTAAGGAGGTACTTGGAAGCAACATTGTGCGAAATGCAAGAATTGGAGATAGGATAATCTCCATTCTCCATAGTGGAGAGTCAGGGCCTATCTTGTTTTATGTTATTTTACCTAAGAGGAGGTAGTAGGTCCTATGAGAGAGAAGTAGGTCCTAGGTAGAATGTGTTATTATGTGGTAAAATGTGTTAGAGTTGATGATGACGATGAGAAGTTGTGATTATGACTAGTGACCAACTTGCTATATGAAGTCTCATTGATGAAAATGATGATTATGAGGAGGTGTTATATGACAATGATGTATTATGATGATAAGTTGCTACTGATATGATGATGATACTTATTATATCATTGGGTGAAAGAACCGCGGATTAGTTTCAAGTGGATGTCCATCCACTTGAAACTAGTCCATGGTTCTTTCACCTAGTGATGTAGTAACTCATTATGATGTAAAAACAATCTCTAAATTGTTGTTGTATGAAAACTTGTATAAAGGTGTATGAATACAACATGAAATAAAAAAGAAATATAATACAGAATAGTAGTAGTAGCGCGGGCTGCGACAGGCGCTACTAGTAATTACCAGTAGCGCCGTTTCAAGCAAGCGCTACTACTAAGTGGATATAGCAGTGGCGCGGTTAAGCCCACGCTACTACTAAACATTAGATGTAGCACCGTACTAGTAGTGCTGCCACCCGCGCTACTGGTAGGCCTAAAACCCGCGCTATTGCTAGGCTTTTCCCTAGTAGCGAGGTATCTCTAGGCCCTCTTGGTAATACACATCATAATCTCGCAAGAAAATGACTAAGGAGTTAGTCATGAGGTGATGTATTACAGAATGAGTAAAGTGACTTGCCGGTAACGAGATTGAACTAGGTATGAAGATACCGACGATCGAATCCCGGGCAAGTAACATACCAATGGACAAAGGGAATTACGTATGTTGTCATAACGGGTCGACCGATAAAGATCTTCGTAGAATATGTAGGATCCAATATGAGCATCCAGGTTTTGCTATTGGTTACTGACCGGAGAGGTGTCTCGGTCATGTCTACATAGTTCTCGAACCCATAGGGTCCGCATGCTTAACGTTTGATGATGATATAGTATTATATCAGTTATGTGATTTGGTGACTGAATGTTGTTCGGAGCCCCGGATGAGATCACGGACATGAAGAGGAGTCTCGGAATGGTCGAGAGGTAAAGATTGATATATAAGACAAGGGTATTCAGATATCTAAAGTGTTTCGAGGGCTACCGGGTACTTATCGGGGCACTGGAAGGGGTTCCGGGCACCCCAGCAAAAGATATGGGCCTTATGGGCTAAGAGGGGAAACGCACCAGCAACAAGGGGTTGGTGCGCCCCCCATATGGGCCGGCCTAAAGAGGAGAAGGAAAGGGGAAATGAGAAAGGTAAGTATGGATTAGGATTCCCACTTCCTTCCCTCTACCCCCTCTTTCCTTCCCCCTCCGACAAACATGGCAGGGGGCGCGACTAATGGCAGGAGCCCAAGTAGGATTCAGACCTACTTACGGCGCCCCTTGGCCTCTGCCCTCTCCCTCCCACCTATATATATGAGGAGCGGGCGCCAAGCACACCCCAGATCAATTGTTAGCCGTGTGAGGCGCCCCCCTCCACCGTTTACACACTCGATCATATTTTCGTAGTGCTTAGGCGAAGCCCTGCGGAGATCACTTCACCATCACCGTTACCATGCTATCGGGCTGTCGGAACTCATCTACTACCTCGCCTTCTTTCTAGATCAAGAAGGCGGAGGACGTCACCGAGCTGAACGTGTACAGAACGCGGAGGTGTCGTGCGTTCGGTACTTGATCGGTTGGAGCGCGAAGAAGTTCAACTACATCAACCGCGTTGTTAAATGCTTCCGCTTACGGTTTACGATTATACGTAGACACACTCTCCCCCTGTCATTGTTATGCATCTCCATGGATAGATCTTGCGTGTGAATAGAATTTTTTTGTTTTCCATGCAACGTTTCCCAACCATACAGTAGGGCCGCGAGTCTTCACTCGGCATTTTTTCCTATGGCAGTGATGGGACCTATCTTTTTCTTATGCTACATTTAGGCTGTATTTATTTAATAAAGCTAGCTATGTGCTACTTAGTTTGTAATACTTTATAAATTATGAATCGTACATTGTAGTAAATGATGCACTTGTTACTTTGATATTCCTATGTACTGTGTGTGCTAGCGAATCAATCCGGGGACTAGCACAGTAAGCACAAACACATCAAATCTAATTAGGTTCGGGTCGTTACACGCGGTCTCACCAAAGGTGAGCGACGATGACCCAACGATGGAGGAGACATTCGATAACAAGCCAGTGCCCGCGCTGGTCCTTGCCATCTTCGCCATAGAGCAGGCAGAAGTGCAGTTCAACATCGTCATGTCATAGACTCCCAGACGTGAAGGACCCCCTCACACATCTCAATGCCTTGAGGGTGTTTCATCACCTCTTGGAAGAGCTTGGTTGAGCCATGGCAATGTTGATCTCCAAGAAAATAGCACGAAGCAAAGACAGAGGAGATTACTGTGATACGGTGGTCAAAACATCCGGGAGTATATATAAAGAAATTCTATCTTGCAAAACAAGTATTCCATAAGAAAACAGAGTCAAGAAGGCGCACGAGGGGCCCAAAAGGTACCAGGGCGCGCCCAGGGAGCGGGCGCACCCATCTGCCTTGTGGGAAGCTCGTGGGACCCCCCAGGATGTTTCATATTTTCGTATTTTTGTAATATTTGAAAATGGACAGAATTTTTTTTATGGAATTTTCGGAGTCGGTTTACTTACCGTATCACATACCTACTCTTTTTCAGGGTTCTCGAGTGTTCCGGAAGGTCTCTCTTATGTGTTCCTCCGGTGTCATAGTGTGGACAATGTGAGTTTCAACATTAATAGGTGCACCTAAGATATAATGCTTAATTCTTTGTCCATTGACCACCCTCGTACTAGTGCCCTTGGAGTTGTTGAACTTGATAGCTCTGGAATGATAAATTTCTTCGATGATATACGGTCCTTCCCATTTAGAGAGAAGTTTTCCTATAGAGAATCTGAAACAAGAGTTATACAATAGAACATACTTACCCACTTTGAATTCCCGTATTTGACTTCTTTTATCATGCCATCTTTTAACTTTTTCTTCGAACAACTTGGCATTTTCATAAGCTTGGGTTCTCCACTCATCTCACGAGCTAATATCAAATAACCTCTTTTTACTGGCAAGTTTGAAGTCACAATTAAGTTCTTTAATTAACCAATATGCTTTATGTTCTAACTCAAGAGGCAAATGCCATGCTTTTCCATAAACCATTTTATACGAAGACATACCCATAGGATTCTTATAGGCAGTTCTATAAGTTCATAATGCATCATCAAGTTTCTTAGACCAATTCTTTCTAGATCTATTAACAGTCTTTTGCAAGATTAATTTGATTTCTCTATTGCTCAATTCAACTTGGACACTAGATTGAGGATGATAAGGAGATGCAATTCTATGGTTAATAACTTAACATCATATTTAGCAAGATGTTTACGGAAAGCACCATGAATAAAATGGGAACCACCATCAGTTATTAAATATCTAGGGACTCCAAACCTTAGGAAGGTAACTTATTTAAGCATTTTAATAGAAGTGTTCTGATCTGCACTACTAGTTGGAATAGCTTGTACCCACTTAGTAACGTAATAAACAACAACCAAAATTTGTGTGAACCCATTAGAGGAAGGAAAAGGTCCCATATAATCAAATCCCCAAACATCAAATGGTTCAATACCAAGTTAGTAATTCATAGGCATTTCCCGACGTCTACCAATATTACCAATTCTTTGACATTCATCACAAGATAAGACAAACTTACGTGCATCCTTGAAGAGAGTGGGCCAATAAAAACCAGATTGTAAAACCTTATGTGCAGTTCTTTCTCTAGCATGGTGTCCTCAGTATGCCTCGGAAAAACACTTCTATAGGATTTGTTCCTGTTCATGCTTAGGTACACAACGTCTAATAATAGCATCTACTCGTTGTTTATGGAGATGTGGGTCATCCCAGAAGTAATGTCTTAAATCAAAGAAGTTTTTCTTTTGTTCATATGTGAAATTAGGTGGTATATATTTAGCAACAATGTAATTGGCATAGTCTGCATACCAAGGAGTATTACAAGAATCATTTATGAGAACTAATTGTTCATCAGGAAAAGTATCATCAATATGAAGTGGGTCATCAAGAACATTTTCCATTCGAGAAAAATTATCAGCTACTGGGTTCTCAACTCCCTTTCTATCAATAATATGCAAGTAAAATTCGTGTAGCAATATAATCCACCTAATCAACCTAGTTTTAGCATCTTTATTTTCCATAAGGTATTTAATAGCAGCATGATCTGTGTGAACAATTATTTTAGAATCAACTATATAAGATCTGAATTTATCACATGCAAACACAACTGCTAGAAAGTCTTTCTCAGTAGTAGCATAATTTTTTGAGCATTGTCTAGAGTTTTACTAGCATGATGGATAACATTTAATTTCTTATCAACTCTTTGTCCTATAACAGCACCAACAACATAATCACTAGCATCACACATAATTTCAAATTGTAGGTTCCAATCAGGTGGTTGAACAATGGGTGCAGAGATTAAGGCTTTCATAAGTATTTCAAAGGCTTTTACGCAATCATCATAAAAAACAAATGGAACATCTTTTTGCAAGAGATTAGTAAGAGGCCTAGAAATTCTAAAGAAGTCTTTAATGAATCTCCCATAGAAACCAACATGACCAAGGAACCTTCTTATACCTTTAATATCTTTAGGACATGGCATTTTCTCAATTGCATCAACATTAGCTTTATCAACTTCAATACCTCATTCAGAAATTTTATGCCCAAGGACAATACCTTCATTTACCATAAGTGGCACTTCTCCTAATACAATACAAGACAAGATTAGTTTCTTCACATCTATGCAAAACTCGATCAAGGTTGCTTAAGCAATCATCAAAAGAAGTCCCATAAACAGAAAAATCATTCATGAATAACTCAATAATATTTTCATAAAAATCAGAGAATATAACAGTCATACATCTTTGAAAAGTAGCAAGTGCATTACATAAACCAAAAGGCATACGTCTATAGGCATTAGTTACAAAAGGGCAAGTAAAAGTGGTTTTATCTTGATCTTCTTTTGACACTTGTATTTGAGAAAAACTATAATATCCATCAAGGAAACAAAAGTGTGTATGCTTAGATAGACTTTCTAACATTTGATCAATAAAAGGCAAGGGGAAATGATCTTTTCTAGTAGCTTTGTTTAATTTACTAAAATCAGTTACCATCCTATAACCAGTTACAATTCTTTGTGGGATGATTTCATTTTTATCATTAGGAACAACAGTTACACATCTTAGGAACACAATGAACATGACTTGTCCATCTACTATTAGCTATGGGATAAATTATACCTTCTTCCAGAAGCTTTAATATTTCAGTTCTTACCACATGCTTCATCTTAGGATTCAATCATCGTTGGTGATCAACAACTAGCTTATCATCAGGCTCCATATTAATTCTGTGCTGACATAGAGTGGGACTAATTCGCTAAAGATCATCAAGAGTATATCCAGTACTAGCACCGTGCTTCCTTAGAGTTTTAAGTAATCTTTTTTCTTCATGCTCTAAAAGGTTAGCACTATAATAACATGATATATCCTCAATGGTCCACCTTTACATCAAATGCATACTTTGTCGAGGAGTACTAGATACCTATGGTTCATACATTTTCCATGACTTATACCACGACAAGAAGTATGGAATGAAGGGAGTACACGCTATCACATATGAATGCAAACAACAGGTTGAACGAAGAGAAAGAAATTCTCCTGTGCACAAGAAGTCCCTCCCATATGCCTCAGCCATCTATTTGGTTGGATATTCCCTACATGCATGCTTATCATCTTTGCATGCATGGTGTAACGCCCTCGGTGCGGCTATAGCTCCCACGTGTCGAGGCACGACTTAGAGACATAACCGCATTGAAAGCAATGTTGCAAGTTAGGCAATCTTCACAACATCCCATGTAATATATATAATAAAAGGGGAGGTACAATAGTTGGCTTACACTCGCCACATCACATCAAAGTACATAAATAACATACATCATCCAAACACTCATGGCCCGACTAGGGTGCCAAAATAAAAGACAACCCAACAAGCGACATAGGTCCCGATCACCCTAACTGGGCACCACTACTGATCATCAGGAAAAGACACATAGTAACACTGAGAATCCTCGTCGTACCCCCACTTGAGCTCAAGCGCGCCATCTGGAGCCGTATCATCTGTCCCTGCATCTGGTGTAATAGTAATCTGTGAGCCACAGGGACTCAACAATCTCGCACCCTCGCGATCAAGACTATTTAAGCATAATAGGTAGGATGGGGGTAATGTAAGTGGAGCTGCAGCAAGCGACTAGCATATATGGTGGCTAACTTATTCGCAAAAGAGAGCGAGAAGAGGAGGCAAAGCACGAGCGAGAAACTAGAGAGCAACCTGCGCAAACATAACTCCAACACCGTGTCCACTTCTCGGACTCCGCCGAGAAGAGGCCATCACGGTAACACACTTAGTTGATTCATTTTAATTAATTAAGGTTCAAGTTATCTACAACCGGACATTAACAAATTCCCATCTGCCCATAACCGCGGGCACGGCTTTCGAAAGATCAATCCCTGCAGGGGGGTCCCAACTTAGCCCATAACAAGCTCTTACAGCCAACGAAGGAATAGACCTCCACCCAAGACACACCGATCAAACTCAGTATCTCGGTACAACAAGACGATTCGACAGGTTAAAACAAGTCCAGCAACACCGCCCGAATGTGCCGACAAATCCCGATAGGAGCTGCACATATCTCGTTCTCAGGGCACACTCAGATGAGCTCTCCATACAACTAAAACCAAAACTCGAGTTTCCCCGAGGGGGGCGCTGCAGAGGACTCTAGTTCGGACCAACACTCAGAGGAGCACTGGCCCGGGGGGCGGGGGGGGGGGGGGGGTTTAAAATAAGATGACCCTCGGGCTCCGGAAACCCAAGGGAAAAGGAGGCTAGGTGGCAAATGGTAAAACCAATGTTGGGCATTGCTGGAAAAGCTTTAATCAAGGTGAACTGTCAAGGGGTTCCCATTATAGCCCAACCGCGTAAGGGACGCAAAATCCGGGAACATAACACCGATATGACGGAAACTAGGGCGGCAAGAGTGGAACAAAACACTAGGCGAGAGGCCGAGCCTTCCACCCTTTACCAGGTATATAGATGCATTAAGATAACAAGGCAATATAATGATATCCCAACAAGTAAATAAATGCTCCAACAAGGAACGGTCTCCAATCTTCACCTGCAGCTAGCAATGCTATAAGAAGGGGCTGAGCAAAGTGGTAACATAGCCAATCAACGGTTTGCTAGGACAAAGGTGGGTTAGAGGTTGAACATGGCAATTTGGGAGGCTGACAATCAAGTGGTAGGCATCGTAGCATTGGCATAGCAAAAGAGCGAGCAAACTAGCATAGCAAAGATAGTAGTGATTTCGAGGGTATGATCATCTTGCCTGCACAGTTGTCAGAGTTGACTGGATCCTCAAAAGCAAACTCAACGGGCTCCTCGTTAGCGAACTCGTCTCCTGGCTCTACCCAAACAACACAAACAAGCAACAAGGATACAATCAACCACGTGCAAACTCAAACAATAAGATGCAATGATGGTATGCTATGCGAGATGCGATGCGGGATTCAAAATGCGAGATGTGACAGGAAATGCATGAACCTGGCCTCAACTTGGAAAACCAAGTGTGCCACTGGATAGAGGGGATGAAATCACTTGAAAACGATATAAAGATCATTGGAATCGGAGTTACGGTTTGAAAATGGCAAGCGTTTTAAGATATGACAACGGTCTGCAATTTACAGCAAGTAGGCATCTAAATGCAACGAGATGAACATGCTAAAGCCACCAGACATGACAACAAAATACGTGGCAGGGATGCCCACAAGATGCTTAACAAAACACTAGCACTGAGTCAGGGCCAAATTCATCCATTATGAGGTTCAAACAAGCATGGCAAAAACGAAAACGCAAAACACTAAGTCTGAAATCCCAGATCACGAAGCTCTCTTCGGAGCAGCAAAACAACATGATACATGACCTGATTATGAAAAGTAAGAACATGGCATGGAGCTACTCAACAAGCTTATCAAAAGTCCCAAAGTGACCTGGGGCCAAAAGGGATCACAAAATATACCAACAAGCACACGAACATAGCTCACGCACAATCAGTTTTCAGACTTAGTGAAAACTGAGACATGCTGAAATATAACTCACGAAGGCATGTAAACGAGCTCGATGCACTCACTACGGTGCAAGTCATGGCAAGGCAAGCATACATCCATTAAGAAGGCACAAAATGCTAGCTAGGCATGGCAAGAACAATGGCATAGCATGCACGGATCAATAACAATAGCATCGGCAAAATCGCAAACAAGTTGACGATCTGCCCAGATTTACCACGAAGCAAAAGTAGAGCTCGATTGACTCAAGCTAGAGTACTCCACATATGCAAAAAAAGACATGGATGGATAGAGCATAACATGATTAACAAAACTCCCTTACTGATCATCCTCAAAAGAGGCACGGATCACTAGGAAACAAGCTGAACAATTGGCATCATGAACTAAATAATCCCAGACTTAGTGAAATCCACTAAGTCCCTGAAAACAGATTTACCAAGTGCCTCACTTTGCAATCTTGCACAAGTCACCACACACATCCTAAAAATGCATGGGTTGCACCTCTGGAAAGAAGACAAAATACTTAACAAATCATATGAAGGACTCAGAGGCATAGCATGCACACAATAATCATGGCAAAAATGACAAAAGTCTAAGATGAACTAGCAGATCTGACAATTATCTCACGAAGCCTCCTTCTAGCAGCATTTCGGGCATCAAGATGAACTCAAATGAAAATGATGCAATGGAATGAAATGATGTACTTGTCGAGGCGAACATTTTGATATACTATATGTCCAAAACGGAGCTACGGATGCAGAGATATGGCAGGTCAAAGTATGCTCGAAAAACTTGGGTTAGGAGGGAAAAGTCAACCGTGATGAAATTTTAGATCTAGATCCGGCCGGAGTTACTGTAGCTGCTCGCCGGAGTTCTTCGAGGTCGCCGGAGAAGATGGCCGGGGCGAGGTCGGCTGGTGGAGGAGGGAGGCGAGGCCGGCCCGGGCGTGAGGCGGCGGGCTCCTCCGCGGCAAGGGGCGGCGGGGCCGGCTGAAGGCGGCGGCGGGAGGCGTGCCGCGGCGGGGGTGGCGGCGCCGGCCGGCGATGGTGGCGCGGCGGCCGACCGGGAGGAGGACGGCGGCACGGTCGGGCCCTGGCGGCGGGGCAATGCGGGCACGGGAGGCGGTGGCTGCGGGCCGGTGGGAGCGGCGGCGAAGTGGTCCGCCCGCCACGTGGCGGCGCGTGGTTCGCGGGGGAAGCGGGGTGGACAAGTCCGGCTAGGCTCCGGACATGTCCGTCGGCGCGGAGATGCGTTTTTTTAGGACTAGGGTTTCGGGGGAGAAGACGAATCCGAAAATGGAGGGGGCTATATATAGGCATAAGTGGAGCTAGGAGAGTCCAAATGAGGTGCGGTTTTCGGCCACGCGATCGTGATCGAACGCTCTAGGACATGGAGCAGAGTTTGGTGGGTTTTGGGCCAAATTGGAGGGGTGTTGGGCTGCAACACACGCGAGGCCTTTTCGGTCCCTCGGTTAACCGTTGGAGTATCAAACGAAGTCCAAATGGTACGAAACTTGACAGCCGGTCTACCGGTAGTAAACCAAGGCGCATGGCAAGTCTTGGTCCAATCCGGAAATGTTTAATCCCCACACACGAAAGAAGGCTAGAAATGTCCACCGGAGGAGAACGAAGCGCCGGAATGCAAAACGGACAACGGGGAAAATGCTCGAATGCACGAGATGAACACGTATGCAAATGCAATGCACATGATGACATGATATGAGATGCATGAAAACGAAAACAACACACGGAGACAAAGACCCAAACCCGAGAAATAAATATACCTTAATGCCGGAAACGGCAAGAGTTGGAGTACAAATTGGGAAAGTTATATCTAGGGCGTTACAACACTCCACCACTATGAAAAGATCTCGTCCCGAGATCTAGAACTGAAAGAACTCCTGGTACTCAGAACGGAGGTGATCCTCGTGTTCCCAGGTAGCTTCACGGTCGGAATGGTGTGACCACTTGACTTTGAGAAATTTGATTGACTTGTTGTGAGTCCTGCGTTCAGTCTCTTCAAGGATTGCAACTGGGTGCTCACGATAGGAGAGATCTTCTTGGAGCTCAATGTCCTCGAAGTTGACGGTGCGTTCAGGCGTCTTGAAGCACTTTCGGAGCTGAGAGACATGGAACACATCATGAATGTTTGCAAAGCTTGACGGAAGCTCGAGTTGATAGGCGAGGTCGCCTCTCTTGCTGACAATCTTGAAAGGTCCGACGTATCTAGGGGCACGCTTCCCTTTGATACCGAAGCGACGAGTCCCTTTCATAGGAGAGACGCGGAGGTAAACATGATCTCCGATCTCGAAAGCCAAATCATGGTGCTTACTATCATAGTAGCTCTTCTGGCGGGATTGGACTGCTTTGAGGTTATCACGAATGACCTTGCACATTTCTTCTGCCTCTGTGATTAAGTCATTACCCATCAGCTGACGTTCACTGGTTTCAGACCAGTTGAGAGGGGTATGGCACTTCCTACCATACGGAATTTCAAATGGGGCCTTGCCCGAACTTGCTTGAAAACTGTTGTTATATGAGAATTCAGCATAAGGAAGACAATCCTCCCACTTCATGCCGAAGGAGATAACACAAGCCCTGAGCATATCTTCAAGAATCTAGTTGACACGCTCGACTTGACCGCTTGTTTGAGGATGGAAAGCAGTGCTGAAGCGAATGTTGGTGCCCATGGCCTTCTGAAAAGAATCCCAAAACTTGGAGGTAAAGATGCTGCCACGGTTTGAAGATATCACTTGAGGAATACCGTGTAGAGAGACAATTCGAGAGGTATAGAGTTCCGCCAATTGAGCTGCAGTGATCAACTCTTTCATAGGCAGAAAGTGAGCCACTTTGGTGAGCTTGTCGATGACAACAAATATAGCATCATTGCCACGCTTGGACTTTGGAAACCCTGTCACGAAGTCCATTTCAATATGGTCAAACTTCCATTCTGGAATGGTAAGAGGTTGGAGGAGACCTGCTGGCCTTTGGTGTTCTGCCTTCACTCTTCTGCAGACATCACATTCATTCACGAATTGAGCGATCTCGCGCTTCATTCGAGTCCACCAATAAGTTTGCTTCAGATCCTGATACATCTTCGTGCTCCTAGGGTGGATGGAGAGGAGAGAATTGTGAGCCTCGTTCATGATCACTTTACGCAGTTCACCTTTGGGTACAACAATTCGATCCTCGAAGAAGAGAGTGTCCTTGTCATCAAGGCGGTAGCACTTGTACTTGGACTGACTCTTGGCAATCCCAATCTTCACCTTTTTCACCATAGCATCAAGAAGCTGGGCTTGGCGAATCTGGTCTTCCAAGGTAGGAGAGACTTGAAGGTTGGCGAGGAAACCTTGAGGAACAACTTGCAGATTCAGTTTGTAGAAAGCTTCACAAAGCTCGGGTTGATAAGGCTTCAGAATCAGACTGTTGCAATATGCTTTCCTGCTCAAAGCGTCAGCAATCACATTGGCCTTGCCTGGAGTATACTCGATACTTTGATTGTACTCTTGAATCATTTCGACCCATCGAGTTTGCCTGAGGTTGAGATTAGGCTGGGTGAAGATGTACTTGAGACTCTTGTGATCAGTGAAAATGTCCACTTTTCTTCCCAATAGAAGATGTCTCCAAGTCAAAAGAGCATGCACAACTGTCGCCAACTCGAGATCATGAGTGGGGTAGTTCTTCTCATTAGGCTTCAACTGGCGAGAGGTATAAGCAACAACTTTCTTCCCTTGCATCAGTACAGCACCGAGACCTTGGAGAGAGGCATCACAAAAGACCTCGTACGGCTTCGACTCATCAGGCGGAGTCAGAACTGGAGCAGTGATCAATTTCTCTTTCAAAGTGTTGAAAGCAATATCGCACTCTGGAGACCAAACGTACTTGACGTGCTTCTGAAGAAGATTTGAGAGAGGCTTCATGATCTTAGAAAAGTTTTCAACGAATCTTCGGCAGTAGCTTGCGAGACCGAGGAAGCTATGGAGTTGCTTCACGTTCTGAGGAGGTTCCCAATTCACAATTGCAGACACCTTCTCAGGATTCATGGCAATGCCCTTGGCAAAGATGATATGGCCAAGATAAAGAACCTCATCGAGCCAAAATTCACACTTGGAGAACTTGGCGTAGAACTGATGTTCCCTGAGCTTATCAAGAACCAAACGCAAGTGCCTGGCATGATCTTCCTTGTATGTAGGGGTTGAAGATGAAGTTCATCATGCGAGAGAACGTAGGAGGAGCATTGGCGAGGCCAAAAGACATGACAGTGTATTCATATGACCCATAGCTTGTCCTGAAAGCCGTCTTGGGAATATCTTGCTCACGGATTCGAATCTGATGATAACCCATACGGAGATCAAGCTTGGAGAATACTTGGGCACCCTTGAGTTGTTCGAACAGCTCATTGATGTTGGGAAGTGGGTATTTGTTCTTGATGGTCTTCTTGTTCAATGGACGGTAATCAACACAAAGTCGGTCCATTCCATCCTTCTTCTTCACAAAAAGAACACCACAACCCCACGGAGAAGAATTAGGCCGGATGAGACCCATTCTTTCTTGAATATCGAGTTGTTTCTTCAGCTCCTTCAACTCTTCTGGTCCGAGATTGTAAGGACGCTTGCACACAGGTTCCGTACCGGGCTCAAGCTCAATAACAAATTCAACAGGCCGGTGCGGAGGCATTCCTGGGAGTTCTTCTGGGAAGACATCTTGATACTCACAAACGACTGGGATCTGCGAAATAGCATCCAATTCACCCTTCTCATTGAGAGAAAACAAACGGATTGTATTATCCCGAGCAGCAAAGACAATTACATCCTCAGACGAATGAGTCAATTGAATCTGCGTGGCTGCACAATCGAGCTGAGCCTTGTGCTTAGAGAGCCAGTCCATCCCGAGAATAAGATCGATATCCGAATTACCAAGGATCATCGGGGAAGCCAAAAACTTGAAGTCACCCATCGAGATAGAAATATCCAGAACTTCATAGTTAGCAAGCAAGCATCTACTCGGAGAGACAACTGCTAATGGCTTATGCATAACTTGAGAAAACCACCCATGCTTGTCTCGAGATAAAACAATGTGATGCACCAGTATCAAAAAGTACTTTTGCGGGAACATCGTTAACAGGAAGGTTACCCATAATCACATTTGACGAATCCTCTGCCTGAGCTGCATTCACCATATTGACCTTGGTGTGCTTGGGGTTATGCTTGACCACAGCTGTACTTGCTGATCTGACAGGAGGAGGAGGAGGAAGACGCCTCTGGTTGAAACACTTGTTTGCATAGTGACCCTTCTGTTGGCACTTGTTGCACGTGACCTGTGAAAGCGGACGGTGGTACGGAGCACTTGATCTTGGAGCTTGCGGCGAAGACTTGTTCTGAAAGCCTGGGTTGGGTGGGTGGGAAGAACCACTTCCACCTTTGCTCTTCTGCTGATACGGCTGACGGAACGGAGGAGGAGGAAGCCAATGCTTCTGCTGCTTGGCCACTTGAGTAGAGGAAGAAGGCATAGTGTCTCTGACTCGCTTCCTGGAAGCATCACACCTCAACTGAGCAGCCTCTTGCTTCAGTGCCATGTTGTAGAACTCATCGTATCTCAACGGCTCAAAGAGGACAAGAGCGAGCTGAATTTCTTCTCTGAGACCACCCCTAAACTGATATATCATGCTCTTCTCATTAGGTACGTCCTGCTTGGCAAAGCGCCTTGCTTCAGATTGCGGAATTCCTCGCGTTTGCTTTCAGTCACACTCTGAGGGATGTGATGAGCTCGGAAATCTTGATGGAAATCATCCCAAGTGATCAAACGTCCACCTCTGGAATCCTTGTACTGCTGGAACCACTCTGCAGCCTGATCTTTGAGTTGGAAGGAAGCGAACTTGACGAAATCTTCAGGCCTGACGTTGTTGCATTTCAAATGCTTGCCCAGGTCCACTAGCCAATCGTCAGCATCAATTGCCTCAACACAATTGCTGAACGTCTTTGGACCATTTGCAAGGAACTGGTTCAGCATAGCAAAATGGTTCTGATTGTTGCCTTGATTCCCTTGACTGCCTTGATTGCGCTCTTGGAGGATTTGCATGATCAACTATGTGTTTGCATTGGTTGCGGCCATCACAGCTTGCCAAGCCTCCGGAGGAGGTGGAGGTGGTGGCGGATCAGGATTCGGAGTCGTGCGTGTTGGAGGAGCCATCCTGAAGAGGTTGACCACCATTAGCACATAGATAGACAAATATTGAAGCTGAATCCAACTGAATGAAAAATTGCAACATAAAGTCTTCACATCCGAACACAATGAACGAATGCATATCTCTTGAAGTGGTCACATATCCCTAAATAGCGAAGCCACGTAGAATTAGGTAGAAGAGGTAAATCAACAAGGGATGGAATCAACATATGACTTTGAAGCAACTCGAATACCACAACTCAAAATAAAACCAAGGATTGGCTTGCGAAATAAGCCGGAACAAACATATGATAGAGATTTCGTCTGAAGTTTTCGTGGTGGGACCTACACGGGCTCGATCGTACAGCACCATCATGTACAAGGCAGTGCACATGACATACGAAGCGCCCCCAAGTCAGCATAGCCAAGGACTCTTTAAGACACAACGAGACCACTGTAAAATCGACCGTGAATAGGCAAACCACTAGACGTCGAACCCCAATTTCATATCATACATCTGTCGGAAAAGATATCCTAAGAGCTACTTGAATTCCCACCTATGAAACTCCCGAAACTTTCCGGTTATGCAATCAGGTGTTGGGGATACAGGGGAAGCATAATATCTCACCCAAACTAGCAATACCTACATCTAGTTGTATCCATCCTTCAACACATAACCAAGAAACCTTCGGAAATCATCTACCTCAACCTTCGAAAAGCATCCGTTATACAAGTTATGGCGATACTCCCGAACTCCCGCCCCAGTACTGGGTGGCGTCGAGGTTATCTCACCAACGAACTGCATAAAGGAGATTTTCGATGTCGGCGAACATATCTCAAGTATACCATAATTGCAACGATAAAATTATGGTGACAACACCTCAGAGCTCAACTCCCCGGGACACTTCCACTAAAACCCTGACAGGAGGCACCAAGACAGTGTTCTCATCATAAGCCATCGGAACGATTCCAAGATACTCGCGTGATCCTAAATTTTTTTTAGTGAAATTTGAGAAGAGAAGAGTCAAAACTCTACGTCAGGATGCCTTACCAGAGCGATGAGGAGACTGGGAAGTAAAAAAGAATTCCTAGGCTCTCCGATATATAATTCCTAAATGACTCAAAACATTTTTCTAGACACAACTCGGCTGCTAAAAACGATCAATCAGTGGGGGCTCCTAAGGTCGGGGAAGGCTCTGATTACCAACTTGTAACGCCCTTGATGCGGCTATAGCTCCCACATGTCGAGGCATGACTTAGAGACATAACCGCATTGAAAGCAATGTCGCAAGTTAGGCAATCTTCACAACATCCCATGTAATATATAAAATAAAAGGGGAGGTACAATAGTTGGCTTACACTCGCCACGTCACATCAAAGTACATAAATAACATACATCATCCAAACACTCATGGCCCAACTACGGCGCCAAAATAAAAGACAACCCAACAAGCGACATAGGTCCCGAACTCCCCAACTGGGCACCACTACTGATCATCAGGAAAAGACACATAGTAACGCTGAGAATCCTCGTTGTACTCCCACTTGAGCTCAAGCGCGCCATCTGGAGCCGTATCATCTGTCCCTGCATCTGGTGTAATAGTAATATGTGAGCCACAGGGACTCAGCAATCTCGCACCCTCGCGATCAAGACTATATAAGCCTAATAGGTAGGATGGGGGGTAATGTAAGTGGAGCTGCAGCAAGCGACTAGCACATATGGTGGCTAACTTATTCGCAAAAGAGAGCAAGAAGTGGAGGTAAAGCACGAGCGAGAAACTAGAGAGCAACCTGCGCAAACATAACTCCAACACTGTGTCCACTTCCCGGACTTCGCCGAGAAGAGGCCATCACGGTAACACACTCAGTTGATTCATTTTAATTAATTAAGGTTCAAGTTATCTACAACCAGACATTAACAAATTCCCATCTGCCCATAACCACGGGCATGGCTTTTGAAAGATCAATCCCTGCAGGGGGGGTCCCAACTTAGCCCATAACAAGCTCTCACGGTCAACGAAGGAATAGACCTCCACCCAAGACACACTGATCAGACTCGGTATCTCGGTACAACAAGACGATTCAACAGGTTAAAACAAGTCCAGCAACACCGCCCGAATGTGCCAACAAATCCCGATAGGAGCTGCACATATCTCATTCTCAGGGCACACTCAGATGAGCTCTCCATACAACTAAAACCAAACCTCGAGTTTCCCCGAGGGGGCGCTGCATAGGACTCTAGTTTGGACCAACACTCAGAGGAGCACTGACCCGGGGGGGGGGGGGGGGGTTAAAATAAGATGACCCTTGGGCTCCGGAAACTGAAAGTGCAACTATCCCTAGGTGGTTTTGGTAATTCATAACAACATATAGCTCATTGAGCTAATGCTATTCCAAGATGATTATTTCAGGAAAGCTCAATGATTGGCATGGCATGGATGTGAAAGTGGAACCCTCAAAATGCTAAGGACAAAGAATTGGCTCAAGCTCAAAAGTTCAAGACTCTTCATTTTATATTTTAGTGATCCAAGATCACATTGAGTCTTTAGGAAAAGCCAATACTATCAAGGAGGGATGAGGTGTTGCTTAATGAGCCTCTTGCTTTATGTGCTCAGTGATATGCTCCAAAATCCTCAAACACCTTTCCATATCCACAAATGACCTAAACCCTAAGCCAAACTCGATCATACCGATTCTGTCAATCCCGCGCCACCGAGTTTCACTTGTCATTTGCCACTGCCAAACCCTAGCAATTCGGTCCTACCGATAAGGTTCTCGGTCTCACCGAGATGGGCTTGCAAACTCGTTGTTTCCCTTTCGTAACTTTTCGGTCTCACCGAAAGAGCGAATCGATCCCACCGAGAATGCAAGGTAAACTCCATGTTTCCTTCTTGTAACATTTCGGTCTCACCGAAAGAGCAAGTAGGTCCCACCGAGTTTGCCTGACCAACTCTCTGGTTAGCTAATTGCCGAACTCGGTCTCACCGAGTTTGTGCGATCGGTCTCACCGAGATTACGTTATGCCCAAACCCTAACCGAATCGGTCCTACCGAGTTGCATCTCAGTCCCACCGAAATTCCTAACGGTCACTAGGTTTACTATTTCGGTCAGACCGAGTTTTCTGATTCGGTCCCACCGAGATTGGTAGATTGTGTGTAACGGTTGGATTTTGTGTGAAGGCTATATATACCCCTCCACCATCTCTTCATTTGAGGAGAGAGCTATCAGAACACATATTCCATTCCTACTCATATGTTCTGAGAAAGAACCACCTACTCATGTGTTGAGACCAAGATATTCCATTCCTACCATATGAATCTTGATCTCTAGCCTTCCCCAAGTTGCTTTCCACTCAAATCTTCTTTCCACCAGATCCAAATCCTATGAGAGAGAGAGTTGAGTGTTGGGGAGACTATCATTTGAAGCACAAGAGCAAGGAGTTCATCATCAACACACCATTTGTTACTTCTTGGAGAGTGGTGTCTCCTAGATTGGCTAGGTGTCACTTGGGAGCCTCCGACAAGATTGTGGAGTTGAACCAAGGAGTTTGTAAGGGCAAGGAGATCGCCTACTTCGTGAAGATCTACCGCTAGTGAGGCAAGTCCTTCGTGGGCGATGGCCATGGTGGAATAGACAAGGTTGCTTCTTCGTGGACCCTTCGTGGGTGGAGCCCTCCGTGGACTCACGCAACCGTTACCCTCCGTGGGTTGAAGTCTCCATCAACGTGGATGTAGGATAGCACCACCTATCCGAACCACGGGAAAACATCCGTGTCTCCAATTGCGTTTGAATCCTCCAAACCCTTCCCTTTACATTCTTGCAAGTTGCATGCTTTACTTTCCGCTGCCAATAAACTCTTTGCATGCTTGCTTGAATTGTGTGATGATTGCTTGACTTGCTCGAAGAAAGCTTAAATCTGCCAAGAACTAAAATTGGGAAAAGGCTAAGTTTTTAATTGGTCAAGTAGTCTAATCACCCCCCCTCTAGACATACTTTCGATCCTACAGAAACCCAAGGGAAAAAGAGGCTAGGTGGCAAATGGTAAAACCAATGTTGGGCATTGCTGGAAAAGCATTAATCAAGGCGAACTATCAAGGGGTTCCCATTATAGCCCAACCGCGTAAGGGACGCAAAAGCCAGGAACATAACACCGATATGACGGAAACTAGGGCGGCAAGAGTGGACCAAAACACTAGGCGAGAGGCCGAGCCTTCCACCCTTTACCAGGTATATAGATGCATTAAGATAACATGGCAATATAATGATATCCCAACAAGTAAATAAATGTTCCAACAAGGAACGGTCTCCAATGTTCACCTGCAGCTAGCAACGCTATAAGAAGGGGCTGAGCAAAGCGGTAACATAGCCAATCAACGGTTTGCTAGGACAAAGGTGGGTTAGAGGTTGAACATGGCAATTTGGGAGGCTGACAAGAAAGTGGTAGGCATCATAGCATTGGCATAGCAAAAGAGCGAGCAAACTAGCATATCAAAGATAGTAGTGATTTCGAGGGTATGATCATCTTGCCTGCACAGTTGTCAGAGTTGACTGGATCCTCAAAAGCAAACTCAACGGGCTCCTCGTTAGCGAACTCGTCTCCCGGATCTACCCAAACAACACAAACAAGTAACAAGGATACAATCAACCACGTGCAAACTCAAAAATAAGATGCAATGATGGTATGCTATGCGGGATGCGATGCGGGATGCAAAATGCGAGATGTGACAGGAAATGCATGAACCTGGCCTCAACTTGGTAAACCAAGTGTGCCACTGGATAGAGGGGATGAAATCGCTTGAAAACGATATAAAGATCATTGGAATCGGAGTTACGGTTTGAAAATGGCAATCATTTTAAGATATGACAACGGTCTGCGGTTTACAGCAAGTAGGCATCTAAATGCAACGAGATGAACATGCTACAGCCACCAAACATGACAAAAAAATACATGGCAGGGATGCCCACAATATGCTTAACAAAACACTAGCACTGAGTCACGGCCAAATTCATCCATTATGAGGTTCAAACAAGCATGGCAAAAACGAAAACGCAAAACAGATTTCAGACTTAGTGAAATTAACACTAGTCTGAAATTTCAGATCACGAAGCTCTCTTCGGAGCAGCAAAACAACATGATACATGACCTGATTATGAAAAGTAAGAACATGGCATGGAGCTATGCAACAAGCTTATCAAAAGTCCCGAAGTGACCTGGGGCCAAAAGGGATCACAAGATATACCAACAAGCACACGAACATAGCTCACGCACAATCAGTTTTCAGACTTAGTGAAAACCGAGACATGCTGAAATATAACTCATGAAGGCATGTAAATGAGCTCGATGCACTCACTACGGTGCAAGTCATGGCAAGGCAAGCATACATCCATTAATAAGGCACAAAATTCTAGCTAGGCATGGCAAGAACAATGGCATAGCATGCACGGATCAATAACAATAGCATCGGCAAAATCGCAAACAAGTTGACGATCTGCCTAGATTTACCACGAAGCAAAAGTAGAGCTCCATTGACTCAAGCTAGAGTACTCCACATATGCAAACAAAGACATGGCTGGATAGAGCATAACATGATTAACAAAACTCCCTTACTGATCATCCTCAAAAGAGGCACGGATCACTAGGAAACAAGCTGAACATATGGCATCATGAACTAAATAATCCCAGACTTAGTGAAATCCACTAAGTCCCTGAAAACAGATTTACCAATTGCCTCACTTTGCAAGCTTGCACAAGTCACCACACACATCCTAAAAATGCATGGGTTGCACCTCTAGAAAGAAAACAAAATTCTTAACAAATCATATGAAGGACTCACAAGCATAGCATGCATACAATAATCATGGCAAAAATGACAAAAGTCTAAGATGAACTAGCAGATCTGACAATTATCTCACGAAGCCTCCTTCTAGCAGCATTTCGGGCATCAAGATGAACTCAAATGAAAATGATGCAATGAAATGAAATTATGTACTCGTCGAGACAAACATTTTGATGTACTATATGTCCAAAACAGAGCTACGGATGCGGAGATATGGCAGGTCAAAGTATGCTCGAAAAACTAGGGTTAGGAGGGAAAAGTCAACCGTGATGAAATTTCAGATCTAGATCCGGCCGGAGTTACTGTAGCTGCTCACCGGAGTTCTTCAAGGTCGCCGGAGAAGATGGCTGGGGCGAGATCGGCCGGTGGAGGAGGGAGGCGAGGCCGGCCCGGGCGTGAGGCGGCGGGCTCCTCCGCGGCAAGGGGCGGTGGCGCCGGCTGAAGGCGGCGGCAAGAGGCGTGCCGCGGCGGCGCCGGCCGGCGATGGCGGCGCGGCGGCCGACCGGGAGGAGGACGGCGGCGCGGTCGGGCCCTGGCGGCGGGGTGATGCGGGCACGGGAGGCGGCTGCTGCGGGCCGGGAGGGCCCCTCCTGGGCCCCGGCGGGCCGGTGGGAGCGGCGGCAAAGTGGTCCGCCCGCCATGTGGCGGCGCGTGGTTCGCGGGGGAAGCGGGGCGGACACGTCCGGCTAGGCTCCGGACATGTTCGTCGGCGCGGAGATGCGTTTTTTTAGGACTAGGGTTTCGGGGGAGAACACGAATCCGAAAATGGAGGGGGCTATATATAGGGATAAGTGGAGCTAGGAGAGTCCAAATGAGGTGCGGTTTTCGCCCACGCGATCGTGATCGAACGCTCTAGGACATGGAGCAGAGTTTGGTGGGTTTTGGGCCAAATTGGAGGGGTGTTGGGCTGCAACACACACGAGGCCTTTTCGGTCCCTCGGTTAACCGTTGGAGTATCAAACGAAGTTCAAATGGTATGAAACTTGACAGGCGGTCTACCAGTAGTAAACCAAGGCCGCATGGCAAGTCTCGGTACAATCCGGAAATGTTTAATCCCCACACACGAAAGAAGGCTAGAAATGTCCACCGGAGGAGAACGAAGCGCCGGAATGCAAAACGGACAACGGGGAAAATGCTCGAATGCATGAGATGAACATGTATGCAAATGCAATGCACATGATGACATGATATGAGATGCATGAAAACGAAAACAACACCCGGAGAGAAAGACCCAAACCCGAGAAATAAATATAACCTAATGCCGGAAATGGCAAGAGTTCGAGTACAAATTGGGAAAGTTATATCTGGGGCGTTACACATGGTTTAGCCATTGATTACTTTTGGGTTGTCGCCCGCATGCAGGTTTTGGCAGAGATGGCAATGCTCCACCTATTCAACCTCCCATGTTTATTTTTGTTTTGGGTTTTAAATTTGAATCTATCTTTTGAAGTGAAAATGAAATTTATATTTTGTTTGCATATGTGTTTTTGTTGCGACGGGAATTTTGAACAAGACCACTCTGAATACATTTTGACGAGTTTAAAATTTTTCATCGAATTCCATCTATTAAAACTTGATACGACGAAGGATAAAATAACCAAGTTTCAAATAATAAACTAAAAACCCTAAACCGTAAGATCTAAACCCTAGACCTTAAATAACAAATCCTAAGCCCTAAAAACAATAAATCCTCTGGCCGCCTGCCAACATTAAGCACGCGCGGCGGTCATGAAACCCACTAGGGCGCCCCCATTGAAACAACCCGCCTCTTGGCCAAGCGAGCGCACGCTATATAAACATGGTTGCACACGACATGATCCGCACCGCACCACCTCCACATACTTTCCTCCTCCGTGCACCTCTGGCACAATGTTAGGGAGCTCTAGCGCATTGTGGGAGAGCCTTTCAAGAGAGTAGAAACTCAAGTTGATCGTCCTTTTGGCCGGCTGGAAGGTTCGTCGTGCGTGACAGATAGAGGCCATACAACCGCGATCTCACGAAAGATGAGCAATGATGACCCGACGATGGTGGAGCATTCGACAATGAGCCAACACCAGCGCTAGTCCTTGCCATCTTCGCCATGGAGCAGGCACAAGTGCACTTCAACATCGTCATCTCATAGACTCCCGGACGTGAAGGACCCCCTCACGCATCTCAATGGCTTGAGGGTGTTTCATCACCTCCGGTAGGTAGGGGTTGATGACCTTCTCGTATAACTTGTCCTTGGAAGAGCTTGGTGCAACCATGGCAATGTTGATCTGCCAGAAAAATAGCACGAAGCAAAGACAGAGGCGATTTCTCTGATATGGTGGTCAAAACATCCGAGAGTATATATAAAGAATTTTTATCTTGCAAAACAAGTATTGCACAAGAAAACAGAGTCAGAAAGGCACACAAGGGGCCCAAAAGGCACCCGGGTGCGCCTAGGGGGCGGGCGCACCCATCTGCCTTGTGGGAAGCTCGTGGGTCCTCCAGGATGTTTCTTATTTTGGTATTTTTCTAATATTTGAAAACAGACATAATATTTTTATGGAATTTTTGGAGTCAGTTTACATACCATATCACATACCTACTCTTTTTCAGGGTTCTCGAGTGTTCTGGAAGGTCCGTCTTATGTGTTCCTCCGGTGTCATAGTCTGGACAATGTGAGTTTCAACATTAATAGGTGCTCCTAAGATATAATGCCTAATTCTTTGTCCATTGACCACCCTCGTACTAGTGCCCTCGGAGTTGTTGAACTTGATAACTCCAGAATGATAAACTTCTTCGATGATATATGGTCCTTCCAATTTATAGAGAAGTTTTCCTGCAGAGCATCTGAAACGAGAGTTGTACAATAGAACATACTTACCCACTTTGAAGCAAGCGCTACTACTAAGTGAATATAGCAGTAGCGCAGTTAAGCCCACGCTACTGCTAAACATTAGCCGTAGCGCCGTACCAGTAGCGCTGCCACCCGCGCTACTGGTAGGCCTAAGACCCGCGCTACTACTAGGATTTTCCCTAGTAGTGAGGTATCTCTAGGCCCTCTCGGTAATACACATCATAAGCTTTTAAGCAAATGACTAAGGAGTTAGTCACGAGGTGATGTATTATGGAATGAGTAAAGTGACTTGTCGGTAACGAGATTGAACTAGGTATGAAGATACCGACGATCGAATCTCGGGCAAGTAACATACTAATGGACAAAGGGAATTGTGTATGTTGTCATAATGGTTCGATCGATAAAGTTCTTCGTAGAATATGTAAGATCCAATATGAGCATCCAGGTTCCACTATTGGTTATTGACCGGAGATGTGTCTCGGTCATGTCTACATAGTTCTCGAACCCGTAGGGTCCGCACGCTTAACGTTCGATGACGATATAGTATTATATGAGTTATGTGTGTCAGGGTTGGGGTCCCGATGAACCCTTAAGGTTCGAACACTGGGGTGCGCGTTAAGTCTATCCCTCCAACCGATCTACGCTCTAGCTTGCTAGGATCACGCGGACGAACTCGACGAACTCACAACACAAATGGACACATGGTTTATACTGGTTCAGGCCACCGTTGCGGTGTAACAACCTACTCTAGTGTGGTGGTGGTGGATTGCCTCTTGGGCTGATGATGAACAATGCAAGGGAAGAACGGCCTCCTGGGGTTGAGGCGTTCTTGGGCTTGGTGAGCTTGTGTCTCATCTCCCCTCTCTATTGTGGTGGCTAGTCCTATTTATAGAGGCCCTGGTCCTCTTCCCAAATATCGAGCGGGAAGGGAGCCAATAATGGCGGGCTAATTTGAAGGGGAACAGCTAGTACAAGCTATCCTGACAAAAGTAGTCTTCGCCTGCATAAAGTTCTGGTGATGACGCTGCTCCGGGCTCCACGATGACCTCCGTCTTGCAGTCCTTGGTCTTGGTCTTATTGCACCGAAATGGCAACCTTTGCCTGATGCCTCGGTACTCCGCGGCTGCGCTTGCCCCCTTTGCACCAAAGAGGAAACAAGGACGTTGTGCGCGCTGGCGCCCGCCTGGTGTCGATCTTCACGGCTCACATCACAAAAGCCTCATGAGGTTCGCCCCGCCTTGATATCTCCGCTCCTTGTGAGCCTGCCCAGCTAGGCCACCCCGGAGAAGGTCTTGCATCGTCCGCCTCGTGAGGCTTGGCCCCTCGCAAGGGTCTTGAGTGCTTTGCTAGTGAAGATGGGCCGTACGGCCTGCTGGCTCATCCACGCCGTGGGCCGCAGGCAGGCAAGTCTGGGGACCCCCGTTCCCAGAACGCCGATAGTAGCCCCCGGGCCCAAGGTGCGCACGGGCTTAGCTTCACGGCGAAGCCAAGGGTCAAGCTCGAAGCGCCGCGGGCCCCCAATAGCGTGCGGCCTCGATCGACGCGTGGCGGTTGATTGAACGTGGGCGTCTCCGCTTCCCCATGCTGCTTTGGCAACTGCTTGACCAAACAAAAGGCGGGCACGGGCGGCACTTGCCTTCATTGCTTCTTCCTTGCCTCGCTCCAGATCCCCTTTCTTGCTCTCAGCCTCCGCTACCTACAGATCTGCTCCGGCCTTGCTCTGCACCTGCCGCCCATGGCGCCACACAAGGTCAAGACTTCCTCGTCCCCGGCCTGATATGAGTCCGCTCTTGAGGCGCCCACTATCACGGAGAAGAGTCTTGCCTCCGTGCGCCTGCTGACTGCGGGAGAGAGCAACGAGTGGGGGAAGACGGAGCTCCGGCTTGCCTCCGACGAGCCGGAATCTGGGGGAGCATCTTCTTCCCCTTCTTTTCGAGAAGCATTGCCGTCGGAGGCGCTCCGACAAGGCAAGGAGTGGCCCAGGGTGGAGCTTGTCGATGAGCGGGCATCGTCGGTGTTGGAGCAGATGACGGCCGACCTGAAGCCGGGCAATGAGAGGGCGGCCAAAATAACGGGGGCGATGCTCCTGAGGGAGTTCTTGTCGCTCCGGGTCACCCCACTCTAGGCGCGCGCGCGCCCCTTCTGGCATCTTAAAGGAGGGGAGAACAAGGCCTGCCTGAGGCCGAGGGACCTACCCGACGATGAACTAGATGCCTTCCTGCGCCTTATAGTTGTAGACAACCAGGAGTACCCGCCTATCGCCTTTATTCCCTTGTTCCAACACAGGGATCAGGAGGAATTCGTCGCCTCCAGGCCGACTTTTGATGCGCGCGGGCTGGTGCCGCTGGTGCTTTTGGGAGCTCCTTCAGCGCCAAAACCGGTGGAGGTGTCCTCTAGCGAGTCCCGCGGAGAGGGGGGGGAGGAGGAGGACTCTAAGGAGACCCCGGAAGAAACGGAGGAGACCTCCCCTCCGAGCAAGGGTGAGATTCTTCGCGCCCTTCCTGATGATGCTGAGGCCGACGCCTACCAAGGAGGGAAGGATCAACCCCTCGTCCTGACAAAGGGTAGGTCATCGCTGGTGGACCGCGGTGCCGCACACACTCCAACACCTCCTGGGGCTGGATCCGGTTCCGCCTCCGCACCGCATGGCGCCACCGGAGCCCGAGCGCCTGCCTCCCAGGTCCCGAAGCCGTCGGGCCTCAAGCTTCTCAAGCGAAAGGTGGAGTACCTTGCAGTGGAATGGTAGGTGCTTCAAACTTCGCTTGGTCCTTGCTGGTGCTTGTTTCTTCCTGACGCTTGCCCTTGGTTGATCAGGCCGACATCTTCGGCGAAGAGGAGGAATGAAGGGAAGGCAGCTGTGTCTCCCTCCGCAGAGCTGGGGGCAACATCGCCCGTGTCTTCCCAGCCCGATCATCTTCGCGGGGCCAAGAGGAGCATCGTCGCGTGGAGTCAGCCCCCATGGCCCCGACGAATCCGGAGGTGCCAGTGCTTGGCGCTGCTGATGAGGTCCCGGCTGCTCCGGACCCCGCGGTCTCGCATGCCGTGGTGACTGCGCCACTCACTCCTACTGTTGCGCCTCCACTCCTCGGTTCCTCTGCTCCTGCTGCCGTGGTGGAGCGTGCCTTTTCAGAGATGACCCAACTGCAGGCGGATCTCCTGAGCGCTGACCCATGCCTGGTGGCCGGGCGTCTGGAGTTGGCCTCCGGCTGGCTTCACTCTGACCTAGCGGTATGCGCGGCGCTGGGCCAGGCTATTGCGGCTTCCGAGAGGGAGAAGCAAGGGGCCGCCAGCGCTGCAGACGATCGTGAGGTGGCGCTGAGAGACGCCAAGGCCGCCCGCGACCGCTACCATGTGCTGGAGGGCGAGTTGAAGAGCCTGCGCCACAAGCACGCTGAAGAGGCATGCCGCCGCCAGTAAGAGGAGAAGGAGATGAAGGCCCGAGAGGAAGCCGTCAAGAACCGTGATGCTGAGCTGGCGAAGCTGGGGAAGGAGTAGGCCGCCGAGCGCAACCGGTTGGAGGAGCTGGAGCAGAAGATAGAGGTGAGGGAGGCCGACCATGCCGCCAAGGCGCGAGTCCTGGCCGAAGACCGTGTGGCCTTCACCGATCTCGAGAAGAGATCTCGCGAGGTGCTGAAGATGATGTACGAGCGTGGCCTGGAGAAGCCGCTGGACAGTGACGAGGATGACCCTGCCCAGCTGCTTCCTCTCATGGTGAAAGCGCTTGAGGAGGTCGTTGAGGGCCTTGGTCCCATGGCGGAGGCAGAAGCACAGGTTCTGTCCGCGGCCGCACTGACTCGTGTCCTGAACCATCTGCACCTCCGCGACCCCAACGCCTGCCTCGACGAGCTGCTGGAGCCTATAGCTCAAGACCTCTGCGCCGCCGCCGCCGCAGCTATTCAAGGTCACGTGGAGGCTTTGTTGGGGAAGTTCGCCCATGGGGAAGCACCTTCCGCAGGCGACGGCGACATCCGGGGGTGACCTGTGGCTATTCTTCTCGTTCCTTTCCTGCGACATACATCAGGCCTCGTGGAGGCGTTTAGACTTTTCATTTGATATTGTGAGAACAATGTGATTGTAATATTTGCTTCGAGATTTTGCGTTTTCCTTCCTATTTGCTTTGTTCTGTGTCGGCAGAGCCCGGCCCCGCGTATACCTCAATCGCTGTTGAGCCGACCGAAAACTAGGACGAACCAAGGAGTGAGGGGCTACGTGACCAGTTAGGCTCTTGAGTCGTGATGCTCAGGAGTCCCCCTTGACGTGCGAACAGCATATAGGGAGAGTTCACGAAGATAGATTAATGTTCTACATCGACAGAGCCTGGCCCCGCGCATACCTCAATCGTCGTTGGGCCGATCGGAGGCCAGGATGGACCAAGGAGTGAGGGGCTACATGACCAGTTAGGCTCCTGAGTCGCGACGCTCAGGAGTCCCCCTTGACGTTCAAACAATTTCCATACCTGCCCTCGCCGAGGCCTCAGGAGGGGCGCGCGACGCCCAGGTCCGGGGGACCTGGTTGGGTGGCGTGTGCTTGTGCGTGACCCGAGCGCAGCCCCTATGCCCAGCCCCCTCGTGTGACTCTCCCGAGGGGAGGTGTCGTGGTGGGACTGGGCGTTGAGCTCTGGGATCCCTGAGGTTGGTACGGCCGTGGGGTCGCCCTCAGTTGTTTATCACCACCGCGGAGCATAGTGCTTCCACTTGTGCACGGGCATAGCCGCTCCTCGGCAGTGTCGATAGCTAGCGCGGAGCATGGAGCTTCCACTTGGGTGTGGGATGGGTGCCACCTCCGGGAGGAGCCCCCGGGGCGTGTACAGCCCCGCCCTCACACGTGGCTTGCACGGCAGGGCTGCGAGGTGTATCTGGGCACTCATGAGCCAGCGCGGGACTCACGAGGCCCTACCTCAAGGCGGGTTGCACCTGGTCTTGAGTCTTGGTGGCTATATGTCCCTGCAAGGTGGTTACATGCAAGCACTCTATGTCCTCAGGTCCCGACCCTCGAGCGAGCTCAGCCGCCGCTAGTATGCCAGGTCGCGATGCCATGGTCAAGGCCAGGGTGTGAGGGCTGGAGAGCCAGTAAGAGCTCCTGAGTCGCGATGCTCAGGAGCCCCCCTTTTAACGTGCGAGCAAATTGCATGGGACGAACGAGGCCGAGGTGGGTGGTAATCAAACAGGAGATGGCAGTTCGGCTGGTGATAGCAGTTGGCAGGCTAAGCATGCAGAGCAGATCGACTAGGATAAATGCAGGAAGATACATGCCACTGGGTCTGGCCCGAGCGGCATGGGGATGACGCAGCCCGAGGGGAGCCCCCAGCTAGGTAAGCTAAATACATAAGTAAAAGGGGTACATGCCGCAGGGATGGACCCACGCGGCCTAGGAATAGTGCAGCCCGAGGGGTGCTCCCAACTTAGACGAACTTGGAAGATGTCACCTGGGTCTGTAGACGAAGTAGAGCCGGTGCAGCTGAAGCCACGCGTTGAAGGAATGACTCCTCATGAGCCACCGGGACACGCTGGGAGCTCAGGAGGTTCCCTGAAGGCCATCGCCATCTCCTCCCGAACGGCATGGAACTTGGCCTACTAAGCCACCTGGACTTGCCACAGGTTGCGCTGATAGGCTGACGCCACGCTCGGCGAGCCGAAGGGCATGCGAACGTAGTTGTGCGGTCGACCCTCACAGCGGCCCGCGCGTGAAGGCCATAAGCGTTCCAGAGATGTTGTCCTATTGAGCCCTGGGATGTCAATGCAGGTGCGCAGTTCAGCACCCTCGCGTGGGTGTTGAGCCACACTCTGTGAGCGTCTGTCGCCATGCATGGCTCTTGCATCTTGTAGCTCTTGTGTGGTCTTGGAAATGAACACCTGTGTGGTGGGCATTCCTCGTCTCATGCTCTCCTACGGAACACGTTCCGCGAAGCACGCTTGCAAGTGGTGCCCAAGCGCCTCCCTCATGAGAGTGGCAAGCTCTGAGGCCCTCCAGAAGAGATCCCCGGAGCCTTGCCCGAGGAGGGTTCCGGGCATGCTTTCCTATGCGGTGGAGGGAGGCACCCCTGGAGCGGGCGCCGATCCTGACAAGGCCCCTAATGCGACGCCATCTTCTTGGGGTCCTGCATTGCGCGGAAGCCTCTTCTTGGGGATGGTCTCCAGAGGGCCCTCACTTCTGCAGTCAGGGTTGTCGATTGCCGCGGCTTGGAAGGTGCGCTCAAGGGAGCACACCGCATCCGTTTCTTCACATGGGACCGTGATGATCCCCCCGCTTCCTGGCATCTTGAGGACGTTGTAGCCGTGGTGAGTGACTGCCATGAACTTGGCCAGGGCTGGGTATGCGAGGATGGTGTTGTACGGCAGGCAGATGTGTGCGGCGTCGAAGTCGATGAGCTCGGTGCGGTAATTCTTGCGCTCCCCGAAGGTGACAGGCAGGCAGACCTGCCCTGTTGGTGTGGTGGAACCATCAGTCACTCCTGAGAAAGGCTTGGTTGGCTGGAGCTGCTCATAGGGCACTTGGAGGCTGTCCAATGTGTCGGCGGATAGGACATTGAGCCCTGCGCCGCCGTCGATGAGAGTCTCGGTGACTTGCACATTGCTGATGACTGGGGAGCACAGCATAGGCAGTGTGCCAGCGGTGGCTGCGCACTTGAGCTGGTCGACCGAGCTGAAGGTGATGGCGCATTGGGACCACCGGAGCAGGCGCGTGGCCTCGAGCTTGGGGAGCGCCGCGTTTACTTCGCGAGTGAACTGTTTGAAGATGCGCTGAGAGGATGGGGCCTGAGCGCCGCCCAGGATGGAAGCGACCGCGCGCGGCTCCTAGAAGCCCCCAGCCCCCTCGTCCTGGTTATGGTCGTTGTTCCTCCTTGGCGGCGGTAATGGGGGAAGACCGGCGTAGCCCTAGGGATGATCCTCGTGAGGCGGGTCCCTCCAGGCGCCCTCGTGAGGTTGATCTTGCCAGCGGTCCTTGCAAGGCCGGTCGCGCCACTCCTGGCGCGGGCCACGGTCGTCCCAGCGTTCACCTCCGCGCCCTCCTCCGCGGCCGTAGCCCCGGTCGCTGCGCTCGGGGCGTCGGCCGAAGCGTCCTTCTCGAATAGCTGTGATCTCTTCACAGTCGCTGGTGTTGTGGGTGTTCAGGTTGTGGAAGGCGCAGAAGGGCCGACCGTTCTTGGATGACTCGGGCTGATCTCTGCCTCGCTTGGTGTCGGGCTCCGCTATGAGCACGACTGCCTCTTTGCACTTCACGTCCCTGGCCTTCGCCTTCTTTTCCTCCACTCCTGCTGCTGGCAGCTCCAGGAGAGAGAGGCGCCCCTCCTCAGCTCTTGCGCACCTGCTCGCCAGGTTGATTAGTTCCTGAGATGTGCAGAGCTCCTCATGGATGGCCAACTCTTCCTTCATCTTGACGTCGCGGACGCCGTCAGAAAATGCGGAGATGATGGCCTCGTCCGATCCCTTGGGAATCTTGAGGCGGGTGCTGTTGAAGCGCTGGATGTACTTCTGGAAGGTCTCTCTTTGTTGTTGCTTGATGCGGCGTGGGTCGCCTGCGACCGGTGGGCAGTCACGAGTGCCCTGGAAGTTGGCGACGAAGCGGTCGCGCGTCTCGTCCCAAGAGGAGATCGAGCCGTGCTACAGGTTCAGGAGCCAGGAGCGGGCCCCATCCTTGAGAGCCATGGGAAACTAGTTCGCCATGACCTTCTCGTCGCCGTTGGCCACTTCAATGCTCAACTAATAGAGCTGCAGGAACTCCGCGGGGTCAGAGGTGCCGTCATACCATGGAGGCAGATCTGGCTTGAACTTGTGTGGCCAGGAAACGCTACGCAGCTCAGGGGTGAAGGCGCGGCAGCCTACCGTGGTTGCCGGGGCCCGCCTCAGGGGCAGAGCTTGGTCTTTCCGCGCTGCACCACTGCAGGCGGCGCGCGATCTTGACGAGGTGGCGCTGGGAGCTCTGGTGCGGCTTCTCGCGGTCGCGGGACTTCTTGGCAGCTCATTTCTTCACGCGCAGGCGCCGGGCATGGCGGATCGCGTCACGGAGGCGCGCGCCTTGGCGACAAGGCACCGTCTTGGGGTCGAGGTGGTGGAGGCGCGCCACGGGCCCCGTTGCCCGCAGCCCGCTGAGGGGGAGGCAGAGAGTGAGGCGGCGCCAAAGAGCCCCCCGCGGCACGGTCGAGCTCGGCGACGCGGTCGAGCCACTCTTCATAGACGTCGTCGATAGGGCGGTAACGCAGGAGCTCGTTTGCCACGATGAGTGCGGCCCGCGCCTCCAGGGGAGCGCGGTGCGCGTGAGATGAAGAGCCAGCAGGTGCGAGTGATGGAGTAGCGGTGCGGCCGTCCTGCCGCACCGAAGGATGTTGCGAGGACGCCTGCAGCTCATTTCCCACTGAGCCGCTGGCTGCTTTGGCGGCGGGGGACGGAGATCGACGAGGCGGCCCACCGACGGGTGCCGTCTGAGCGACGCTGGCGGCGAGGGCGGCCCGACGCTCAGCTCGAGCACGGCGAGCATCCGCCATGGAGATAACGGGGCGACGGAGCGATGAGCGATGGAGAGGAAGCTACGGTGCACCCCTACCTGGCACGCCAAATGTCGGGGTTGGGGTCCCGGTAAACCCTTAAGGTTCGAACACTGGGGTGCGCACGAAGTCTATCCCTCCAACCGATCTACGCTCTAGCTTGCTAGGATCTCGCGGACGAACTCGACGAACTCACAACACAGATGGACACAGGGTTTATACTGGTTCAGGCTACCGTTGCGGTGTAACCCCCTACTCCGGTGTGGTGGTGGTGGATTGCCTCTTGGGCTGATGATGAACAATACAAGGGAAGAACGGCCTCGTGAGGTTGAGGCGTTCTTGGGCTCGGTGAGCTTGTGTCTCCTCTCCGCTATCCACTGTGGTGGCTAGTCCTATTTATAGAGGCCCTGGTCCTCTTCCCAAATATCGCGCGGGAAGGGAGCCAACAATGGCGGGCTAATTTGAAGGGGGACAGCTAGTACAACCAATCCTGACAAAAGTAGTCTTGGCCTGCACAAAGTTCTGGTGGTGACGCTGCTCCGGGCTGCACGATGACCTCCGTCTTGCAGCCCTTGGTCTTGGTCTTGTTGCACCAAAATGGCAACCTTTTCCTAATGCCTCGGTACTCCGCGGCTGCGCTTGCCCCCTTTCCACCAAAGAGGAAACAAGGATGCTGCGCGCGCTGGCGCCCGCCTGGCACCTGCCTGGTGTCGATCGTCATGGCTCACGTCATGAAAGCCTCATGAGGTCCGCCCCGCCTTGATATCACCGCTCCTCGTGAGCCTGCCCAGCTAGGCCACCACAGAGGAGGTCTTGCGTTGTTCGCCTCGTGAGGCTTGGCCCCTCGCGAGGGTCTTGAGAGCTTTGCTGGTGAACATGGGACGTACGGCCTGCTGGCTCATCCACGTCATGGGCCGCAGGCAGGCAAGTCTGGGGACCCCCGTTCCCAGAACGCCGACAATGTGATTTGGTGACCGAATGTTATTCGGAGCCCGGATGAGATCACGGACATGACGAGGAGTCTCGAAATGGTCGAGAGGTAAATATTGATATATAGGATGAGGGTATTCGGATACCGGAAGTGTTTCGGGGGGTACCGGGTACTTATCGGGTCACTGGAAGGGGTTCCGGGCACCCCCAGCAAAAGATATGGGCCTTATGGGCCAAGAGGGGAAACACACCAACCACAAGGGGATGGTGCGCCCCCCATATGGGCCGGCCTAAAGAGGAGAAGGAGAGGGGAAATGAGAAAGGTAAGTATGGATTAGGATTCCTACTTCCTTCCCTCTACCTCCCTCTTTCCTTCCCCCTTCGACAAACATGGCAGGGGGGCGGCCAAGGGAAGGAGGCGAAGTAGGATTCGGACCTACTTGGGGCGCCCCTTGGCCTCTCCCCTGTCCCTCCCACCTATATATAAGAGGTGGGGGCGCCTAGCACACCCCAGATCAATTGTTAGCCGTGTGCAGCGCCCCCCTCCACCGTTTACACTCTCGGTCATATTTTCGTAGTGCTTAGGCAAAGCCCTGCGGAGATCACTTCACCATCACCATCACCATGTCGTCGTGCTGTTGGAAATCATCTACTATTTCGCATCTTGCTGGAACAAGAAGGCGGAGGACGTCACCAAGCTGAATGTGTGCAGAACGCGGAGGTGCCGTATGTTCGGTACTTGATGGGTTGGAGCGCGAAGAAGTACTATTGCATCAACCGCGTTACTAAACACTTTTGCTTATGTTCTACGAGGGTACGTAGACACACTCTCCCCCTCTCGTTGTTATGCATCTCCATGGATAGATCTTGTGTGTGCGTAGAATTTTTTTTGTTTTCCATGCAACGTTTCCCAACAATACACTAGGGTCGTGTGTCTTCACTCAGCATTTTCGCCTATTAGCAGTGATGGGACTTATCATTTGCTTATGCTACATTTCCGCTGTTATTATTTAATAAAGCTAGCCGTGTGCTACTCAGTTTGTAATACTTTATAAATTCGGGATCATACATTGTAGTAAATGATGCACTTATTACTTTGATATTCCTATGTACTTGTGTGCTAGCGAATTAATCCAGGGACTAGCACAGTAAGCATAGAGACATCAAATCTTATTAGGTTCAGGTCATTACACGTGATCTCACCAAAGGTAAGCGACAATGACCCGACGATGGAGGAGACATTCAATGATGAGCCAGCGCCAGCGCTGGTCCTTGCCATCTTCGCCATGGAGCACGCATAGGTGCACTTCAACATCTTCATGGCGTAGACTGCATCGCCGATCTTGGTGTCCCGGAGGGTGCAAGAGGACCAACGCTTGAACCTCGACCTCCTCGCACATCATCGGCTGGGGAGGTGAAAATCTATCACTAACAGATGAGCGAGGAGGCCGTTGTCGGTGTCAAAACCTTTGGTGAGATCGCGTCCGTTGAGGGAGTCCTGGACTAAGGGGTCCTCGGATGTCCGGCCTGATATCCATGGGCCGAACTGACGGGCTGTGAAGATCGAAGATCATACTCGTGTCCGGATTGGACTCTTCTTGGCGTGGAAGGCAAGCTTGGCGATCGAAGATTCCTTTTTACGTAATCGACTCCATGTAAACCCTAGATCCCCTCGCTATGTATATAAACCGAAGGGGATAGTCCAGAAAGGACACCACGTATACTCATTACCATATTGATAGGCTAGACTTCTAGGGTTTAGAAATTACGATCTCGTGGTAGATCAACTCTTGTAACACTCATATTCATCAAGTTCAATCAAGCAGGAAGTAGGGTATTACCTCCATAGAGAGGGCCCGAACCTAGGTAAACATCGTGTCCCCTATCTCCTGTTACCATTGATCCTAGACGCATAGTTTGGGACCCCCAACCCGAGATCCACCGGTTTTGACACCGACATTGGTGCTTTCATTGAGAGCTCCACTGTGCCATCGGCAAAAGGCTCGATGGCCCCTTCGATCGTCAATAATGACCTTGTACAAGGAGGAACCTTCCTCCCCGGACGGATCTTCATATTTAGCGGCTTCGTACTACGGGCAACTCGCTTGGCCATCTGGAGCAGATCGACAGCTACGCCCCTGGCCATCAGGTCAGATTTGGGAGCTTAAATTATGTCGCAGACATCCGTGGAGATTTGATCTTTGACGGATTCGAGACCACGACAGCCGCTCCCCATTGCCTCGATGAACATGGCTTAGACCTATCATCCGGCAGCACCCAGGAGATAGCTCCTACAGCAGCTCCGGCTTCAAATCTGGAGCAGATCAAATCGCCCGAAGATGGGAAGCTTGACTCCATCGCAGGGGCTACCAATTCCGCAGTGTTGGAGCCGCACACAGATTCCACTTCCTACGATATCCGCATCAACGAAACCCCAGACTCGCCTTTGACATCGAACTCCGAACCCTGCAAGCCCGCATGTACCGAACTTGATCGGTTATCGATCTTCAATTTCAGTGCCGCAAATGTCTTCCAACACGCGCCCATGGGTGACATACTAAACTCGCTAAAAAACCTATCCCTGGCAAACGACTCGTCGCCGAACTATGTTCTGTTCGAACTTTCAGTGGACGATGGAGAATTTTGTTTCCCACCCGCCAACCAGCTGGTAGCCACTATGGAAGACCTAACCAACACGCTCGATCCCTGCCCTGAAGACATCGACAGTTTGGACGACGATGAGGGGCAAGGCTAGAGCTTATTACCCGCTCGACACGGGAAGACCACTTCCTGGTATGACATGTGTATGAAGGATACACCTTACAGCGCTCTCAACGATGATAAGTAGAATCCGGTCGAGAATAAAACGCGTCGTACACAGCCCAGAAACCGGCACCCTAGGCCACATCACCCAAGAGAAAACACTGCCAACACCAGAGAAGACGATACCCCGGACAACAAAGACCCTGCTGAGGTAGAATCCGGGCAGGATGAATAGGAAGGTGGGCAGGACAACTCTGATGAACAGATGATGTCTACTACACAACCTTCTTCTTGTAGATGTTGTTGGGCCTCCAAGTGTAGAGGTTTGTAGGACAGTAGCAAATTTCCCTCAAGTGGATGACCTAAGGTTTATCAATCCGTAGGAGGCGTAGGATGAAGATGGTCTCTCTCAAGCAACCCTACAACCAAGTTGATCACCAAAACATACATCAACAATAGCGTAAACGGTATTGCAATGATAGTAAACAAGGCCTAGGGTTCATACTCATTACCACGTATACTCAATACCGTTTACAATCACTAATGATAAAAGTGAGCGTAAACGGTATTGCAATGATAGTAATTTCTAAACCCTAGAAGTGAGGGGATCTACTAATGATAAAAGTGAGCGTAAACGGTATTGCAATGATAGTAAACAAGGCCTAGGGTTCATACTTTCGCTAGTGCAAGTTCCATCAACAATAATAACATAATTGGATCATATAACTATCCCTCAACATGAAACAAAGAGTCACTCCAAAGTCACTAATAGCAGAGAACGAACGAAGAGATTATGGTAGGGTACGAAACCACCTCAGAGTTATTCTTTCCAATCAATCCGTTGGGCTATTCCTATAAGTGTCACAAACAGCCCTAGAGTTTGTACTAGAATAACACCTTAAGACACAAATCAACCAAAACCCTAATGTCACCTAGATACTCCAATGTCACCTCAAGTATCCGTGGGTATGATTATACGATATGCGTGACACAATCTCAGATTCATCTATTCAACCAACACATAGAACCTCAAAGAGTGCCCCAAAGTTTCTACTGGAGAATCACGACGAAAACATGTGCCAAGCCCTATGCATAGGTTCATGGGCGGAACCCGCAAGTTGATCACCAAAACATACATCAAGTGAATCACGTGATATCCCATTGTCACCACAGATATCCACGGCAAGACATACATCAAGTGTTCTCAAATCTTTAAAGACTCAATCCGATAAGATAACTTCAAAGGGGAAACTCAATCCATTACAAGAGAGTAGAGGGGGGAAGAAACATCATAGGATCCAAATTTAATAGCAAAGCTCGCGATACATCAAGATCGTATCATCTCAAGAACACGAGAGAGAGAGAGAGAGAGATCAAACACATAGCTACTGGTACATACCCTCAGCCCCGAGGGAGAACTACTCCCTCCTTGTCATGGAGAGCACCGGGATGATGAAGATGGCCACCGGAGAAGGATTGCCCCCTCCGACAGGGTGCCGGAACGGGTCTACATTGGCTTTCGGTGGCTACGGATGCTTCTGGCGGCGGAACTCCCGATCTATTGTCTATTCTGGAAGTTTTAGGGTACGTGAGTATATATGGGTGCAGGAAGTACGTCGGTGGAGCTTCGGGAGCCCCACGAGGCAGGGGGCGCGCCCCCACCCTTGTGAGCACCTCCCTTCGCTCGTGACGTGGGGTCCAAGTCCATCCGGTAGATTTCCTTCCAAAAGTAACTTCTCTAATTGATTTTATTCCGTTTCGACTCTGCTTGATATTCCTTTTCTTCAAAACACTGAAATAGGCAAAAAAAACAATAATTCTAGGCTGGGCCTCCGGTTAATAGGTTAGTCCCAAAATAATATAAAAGTGGATAATAAGTCCCAATATTGCCCAAAACAATAGATAACATAGCATGGAGCAATCAAAAATTATAGATACGTTGGAGACATATCAACAGACCACATATGGGGACTCGGAGGATAGCAATTATCTCCCACCCTCCGAGGAAGAGGAGATCATCGGCGGCGAAGACTTTATCATGCCCAAGGAACCTCTCGAGCAGGAGCGCTTTAAATGCCAGCTTATAGCCACTGCAAGGAGCCTAAGAAAGAAGCAGCTGCAGCTTCAAGCAAGCCAAGATTTTCTCAAGGATAGATGGACCAAGGTCTTGGCCGCCTAAGAACACGACCTTAGCAGCCCAATCAAAAGCCACCCAAAGAATAGGTGGCGCCCTCAATACGATGGCAGGGCGGTGGAGCCCATGCCACCATCGAATAATGCGGCGGGGCGACCACATTTCGGTCCAGTCCAAGCAGCAGCCCAAGTAGAGCACCATACCAACCCATACGGCCGTCAAAACAAAACAGCTCGGAGGAATACCCGCGATATCAACCAATACACTGAGGGTAGAGAAGGACGTACATGATCGACGTACAGATCACGAAGATATATCCCGACCGACGATGATGGTCACCTATTCAGATGCTATAAAGCCGACCATGCCCGGGCCGTACACCGTAAACGGAACCCGCCAGAGGTGCTTCATAGTGTGGCCCAACATAGAGGAGCCGTACACCCTCTCTGCTTCACTAACGAAGTAATGGAGCATGAATTCCCAGACCGGTTTAAACCCATCAACATCGAATCATACGATGGAACAACAGATCTCGCGGTATGGATCGAGGATTACCTCCCTCATATTCACATGGCCCGTGGAGATGACCTCCACGCCATTAAATACCTACCTCTCAAGCTTAAAGGGCCATCTCGATACTGGCTAAATAGTTTGCCAGAAAATTCCATCGGCAACTAGGAAGATTTGGAAGACGCCTTTCGAGGCAATTTCCAAGGAACATATGTCTGGCCATTATACGCCGATGACTTAAGTCACATTGTCCAAGAGCCCGGCGAGTCAGCCAGGGAGCTCTGGACCAGGTTCTTAGTCAAAAAGAACCAAATTGTCGAATGTCCAGACGCAGAAGCCCTTGCGGCCTTCAGACACGGCGTCCGGGACGAATGGCTAGTGTGTCACCTCGGCTAAGAAGGACCCAAATCCATGGCAGCGCTTACTGCTCTAATGACCCACTTCTGCGTGGGAGAAGACAACTGGCTGGCTGGTAAAAGCAACGATGCCAGCAGCCCGGGCACCTCCGAAATCCGAGATGGAAATGACAAGCCACGACAAACCGAACACAACAGTCGCAGTAATATACACGACACATCGGTGAACGCCGGATTTCATAATCCGAAGCATGGTCAACGGAAGAAGCCACTAAAGGCAAACCAGGATGGACCATCCACCCTCGACAGGATATTGGACCGACCTTGTCAGATTCACGGTCAACCTGAAATGCCAGCTAATCATACCAACCGAAAACTGTTGGGTCTTCAAGTAGGCAGGCAAGCTTAACGATGATCACAAGGGGAGGAGGCCACTAGGCGATAAAGATGACAGATCGGCTCGCCAGCAGAATGCCAGGGGCCAGAAACAGTTTCCCTCCAACATTCGACTACTCCGGGAACGCGAATAGCAGTCCGTCTTCCGCCACCCACATACTGAACTGGCAAAATTTGCACCACACACACATCACTACACACTCAAGATACCATGGGCATCGGCGGAAGCATAATACGGACAGCCTACAAGCATTCCCGTAACATTTTCTATCTGCTTACTTTATTTTTATGTATCATCCCTAAATAACAGCTAACCAGCCGGACAACATCTACAACGGACTCTATCGGAGTCCGGATCCGTACGCTCACCTAAGGGGATACTTCAATTAAGGATTCCCTCCCTGAGGACGGGCAGCATAGACGTGCAACAGGAGGTCCAAAAATAACTTTTTGTGGACCGCACTTTTTGTTCCGAGCCTGGACTATGCCCTCTTTCCTCTGATCCCGACCCTGTGCATATCAAATAGCCGGGTCCGCGGTCTTTTCTTTTTATTATTATTATATATATAAATTAATCATTGGCACATCGCTCCATTCTCAGTAAGTCTCATATGAACTAATCTTCCATACTCTTTTAAGTACGGCCATAACGGCTGCTCTGCGGATACACCTCGGCATACTGCTACCTCTTGGGCACTGCATTGGTTTTCCCTTGAAGAGGAAAGGGTGATGCAGCAAAGTAGCGTAAGTATTTACCTAAGTTTTTGAGAACCAAGGTATCAATCGAGTAGGAGGCTGAGGGAGTCCGGGATTAGGGGGTGTCCAGATGGCCGGACTATACCTTCAGCCGGACTCCTGGACTATGAAGATACAAGATTGAAGACTTCGTCCCATGTCCAGAAGGGACTTTCCTTGGCGTGGAAGGCAAGCTTAGCGATACGGATGTATAGATCTACCATTCTAACCGACTCTATGTAACCCTAACCCTATCCGGTGTCTATATAAACCGGAGGGTTTTAGTCCATAGGACAACACATTCATATACAACAATCATACCATAGGCTAGCTTCTAGGGTTTAGCCTCTTTGATCTCGTGGTAGATCTACTCTTGTACTACCCATATCATCAATATTAATCAAGCAGGACGTAGGGTTTTACCTCCATCGAGAGGGCCCGAACCTGGGTAAAACTTCGTGTCCCTTGCCTCCTGTTACCATCCGGCCTAGACGCACAGTTCGGGACCACCAACCCGAGATCCGCCAGTTTTGACACTGACATTGGTGCTTTCATTAAGAGTTCCTCTGTGTCGTCGCCGTCAGGCTCGATGGCTCCTACGATCATCAATAGCGATGCAGTCCAGGGTGAGACCTTCCTCCCCGGACAGATCTTCGTCTTTGGCGGCTTCGCACTGCGGGCCAATTCACTTGGCCATCTGGAGCAGATCGAAAGCTACGCCCCTGGCCGTCAGATCAGATTTGGAAGTTTAAACTACACAGCTGACATCCGCGGGGACTTGATCTTCGACGGATTCGAGCCACTGCCGAGCGCGCTGCACTGTCACGACGAGCATGATCTAGCTCTGCTGCCGAATAGTGCCCTGGAGGCCGCACCCGCATCGGCTTCGACCCTTAATTCGGAGCCTGCTATGCCGATCGAGGATGGGTGGTTGGACGCCGCCTCGGGAGCTGCGATCCCAACGGTGATCGAGCCGAACACCAGCCCCGCACTCCGTGAGACTCGTGACTCCAGGGAGCCGGACTCCTCTCCGGACTCCGAACCCTCCGCGCCCCTGCCGATCCGATTGGGCGCCGATCATGGAGTTTACTGCCGGGGACATCTTTCAGCACTCACCTTTCGGCGATATTCTGAAGACACTGAAGTCTCTCTCTTTATCAGGAGAACCCTGGCCGGACTACGGTCAGCAAGGTTGGGGTATGGACGATGAAGAAATTTAAAGCCCACCCACCACCCACTTTGTAGCCACCGTCGACGATTTAACTGACATCCTCGACTTCGATTCCGAAGACATCGACGGTACGGACGCTGATGAAGGCGACGATCAAGAACCAGCGCCTATAACGCCCTGGAAAGCCACCTCGTCATATGACATATTGTCGGGACCCCGATCCTAGGTCACATCGATCTAGCCGGTAACACATCATATCACTTTGTGGCCTCACGCACGGTATTTCCACGGGTGCCACCTTACCTGGCCCGGGACCGTTTGCGCCTTTTGGCTCACGTATATGATAGTGTCGCTAGCATCCATATGACAAAGAACCCGGGCCGACATGGCTAGTCGTGAACCCAAAGCGGCACTAACCCATGGGGACAGGCATACATGAATCAACCTCGAGCATGTCGGTCAACAGCGTGTGAATCCGGGCTGTAGCACTGGGCTAACAGGACTCCGGTAACCCGGGCTGTAGCAGGCTAGGCAGGACTCCGGATGTCACCGCGTGACATTTCCCCGAAGGGACAGACATAGGAACGAAGTGAAACACATGCCGGCCAGTCAAGTGTCCTGAGCAGTAGTGCTGGGATAGCAGGACTCCGGTGATCCGGGCTGTAGTGGACTACTATCGCTCAGAAGCACTAGACTACATTTCCCCATATGATAGGCTGCCAAGGATAAACAACTAGATAGTCGGATCACACACATACCAAGCATTTCAATCATGCACACAATATGCTCGATATGTGTGAATACAACATGGCATCACAACAAAACTCTACAACTCAAGTATTAATTCATTAGGCTCCGAGGAGCGAGATATTACAAGCATGGGTCTCATGACCCAATAATCATAGCATACAAATCAAACACATGCGGAAGCTTAACATGTCTGAGTACAGACATCTATAAATGGAAAAGGCTAAGAAGCCTGACTATCTACCAGATCCTGCCGAGGGCACAAGATCGTAGCTGAGGTATCAAGCTAAACGTCGAAGTCCACGCGGAACTACTAGCGAGACTGAAGTCTCTCTGCAAAACATAAATTAAGCAAACGTGAGTACAAAGGTACTCAGCAAGACTTACATCAGAACTAAACTACATATGCATCGGTATCAACAAGGGGGTGGTGGAGTTTAACTGCAGCAAGCCAGCTTTGACTCAGTGGCTAACCTGAACTACGATTGCGAGCAACTCTTTTGAGGTGGCGCACACGAGTCCACATATTCACCAATCAATACACCACTATGGATCCGCTCTCGTCTCCCTACGAAAGGCCATCCATAGCACTCACGCTTATCTTGCGAGTTTTAGGGTATCCACTTTCACTTGTCTATGAACTGTTATAGGCAACCCAAAAGTCCTTTACCGCGGACACGGCTATTAGAATAGATCATTTATAACCCTGCAGGGGTGTACTTCGTCACACATGTTTCCACCACTTAGCGTCTGCACACGGCATGTGCTCGGCAGACTTCAAGCGAAAGCCGACGTGGGTGTAGACCACGACCTGACTAACCACACAAGTCTCTAGTCCAGGTTTATCGCCTATTCGGGTTCCATCCGCGAGGAGATCCGGCCGGAGTTTCGCTCACAGCCCCAAACGATGTGTGCAGGGTTCCCGAGACACCAAACGGGCGCCCGGTACACCATGCCACAGTGTATCTACCGCATCATAGCCCACCCCTAGGGTCAGCACTACGCACGGCCGCCAACACATATCCTATAAACACCAGAAACTAATTGCAACTCCTGGACAGAGGACGAGAGGGGTCAGTAAGTCGAGCGGGGTCATATTTCAGGGCCCAACGTGTGGTAGTAGCTGTTTCATGGATCACAAACACAGAACTCAGTTCCTGAGGACGGCTGCAATGAGACAACCCACCATGTACTCCTACATGGCCTCTCACCGCTACCTTTACCAAATCGTGTTCACACACTTAGCTCACACACAGTAGGACATGTTCACACATCTCCGATCCATCCCCAATGAATCGGAACTGACTCAACTCTAAGCAGTAGCAGGCATGACAAACAAGCATGAATGAGTAGGCACATCAGGGCTCAAACAACTCCTACTCATGCTAGTGGGTTTCATCTATTTACTGTGGCAATGACAGGTCATGCAGAGGATAAGGGGTTCAACTACCGCGGCAAGTAACAGAGGAAACGTGTTGTCCTAACGCAGTACAAGAGAGCAGGAGCGAGAGAGGGGGATTGTATCGGAATGAACAAGGGGGTTTTGCTTGCCTGGCACTTCTGAAGATAACATTGAGTCTTCATCAGTGTCAACGATCACGGCGTCAGTACATCGTCTATCGAGAGGGGACAAATACCGGCAACAGAGAAAGAAATACAATCAATGCAATGCACAGTATGATGCATGATCATGACATGTCAATATGCTGTGGTTTCAGCTAATGCAACTAGCTATGATTTAGATGAAGCTGGTTTGAGTGCAAGATTCAAATTCCAACCCCATATATGATTATTTAAATGCCCTTTATCTGTTTTGTCCAAAACAGAGGACAAACATTGTTCAAACATGCATGAAAATGGTACAGATGGATTCCTTGAATTTTTCTGATAATTTTACATATATAATTTATTTCATTTGGAGTTACGGTTGAATTTCTATGATTTTTAGAAGTTTTAACTATTTCCTGGAATTTCGAAATCATTTCAAAATAAGAAAAACCAGAAAAGCATTTACTACGTCAGCATGACGTTGGTGTGACGTCAGCAAGTCAACAGGGTGCGTCCGGGTCAAACCTGACCAGTGGGACCCACTGGTCAGTGACTAATTAACTAACTAAAGTTAATTAGAGCCTGTGCCCGCATGTCAGTGTCTATTTTACGTAACTAAGTTAATTAGGACTAACTAAATCTAACACTAATTAAAAAGGGGCCTAGCCCACACGTCAGTGAGTCAGGGGGGAAGTCAAACCGGGCAGTGGGGTCAACCCACGCCGGCAACGGTCAGTGGTAGCTGGCGTTTAGCCGCCGGCGAGTCTCGACGCGGCGGTGCGCTGCGGAAATGGCCTACAGAGCGCCGTTTGGCGCGCGGAGCACAACTACGGGATGCGGACGCTCGTCCGCATCCAACCAGGGTGGTAGCGCGGCCGGGGAGTGGCCGGAGAGTGGCCGGCGACGAGCTTTAGTGGCGGCCGGAGTTCGGCGTCAGTGAGGACGGTGCTGCGGTGCACGAGGGAAGGAGCAGGTGTGTGCGTTCGGCTCCTGAGAGCACGGTTAGCAGGCGGGTGCTACTAGGGCGAGCGGAGGAGCTCGGGAGCACGGGGCTCACTGGCCATGGCGATGGGCGGAGCTCGGTTTCGTGGGGCGGCGGCTAACGGACGAGAACGGAGGGGGTGAGCAAGGGGGAAGGCGCAGGAGCTCACAGCGATCTCGAGGGAGGACTCAGCGGGCTCGGGGACGACCTGGAGACGGAGAATCGGGGCCGGCGATCTTCGGTGCCCGTCGGTGAAGACGACGGCAATGGCGTCACTGCAGGGCTCCCGGCGTTGCTTGGAGCGGTGAGGAGGAAGGGTAGGTCGAGGCGGAGCTTTGGGAGGTGTCGGGGAGGCGAGGCGGTGGCTGTGGCCGCGGCGAACGGCGTCGGTGGCGACGGGCGCGTTCGGGCAGACGCGCGCGGGAGAGACAGAGGAGGGAGGGCGCTCGAGGGAGAGAGAGGGAGAGGTGCAGGTGTCGCGTGGCGTCGAGGAGGGCCTCGCGCGTCTCCAGACACGGATTAGGACGAAGGAGCGGCCTCCAGCGCGAAGCAGGAGGTGGAGAGCTCCCCGGGTGCGCGCGCGTGCTCGCTCCTGCCTACTGGCAGGAGGAAGACGACGAGCGAGGGGGTAAGTGGGCTGGGCCGACATCTCTCCTGGGCTAGGTGGGTGGGCTACAGGTGAGTGGCCCAGGTACGGGTCTTTCTCTCTCTGGTTTTTCTAATTCTGTTCTTTTTCTATTTTGCAGGTTTGTTTTGAATTTGGTTTTGAAACCAAATCAATTTTGTTGCTTCTGGAAATATTTTTTTGAAGCTAAAAGAATTAAACCAAAGCTCCATAAAATATTTCAGAATTATTGAACATATATTCATTTAATAGTAGATATAAATCCAATTCAAATAATTATTGATTTAAAATCAGAGCCCAAATAATTCCTTAGAAATGTTCCAAAATTTTGGTTTGATTTATAACTCTTGCCAAAATTGTCAGAGCTATTTCTAGGGCATTTTGGATTTTCTGATTGAAATTTTAGGGTTTCTTGCCCCTTTATTAAGATGATTTCCGAGGCTTTCAATTGTCCTCAATTCAAGTTTCAGAAATTTAGACATGATGCAACACCAGATGCTAGCACTAGGCATTAATAGAACTAGGGATGTGACACATATACATGGTGGACACCCCAAAAGAAGGAGATGGCGATGGAATAGCGGAGGATGACCCCTCCAAGAAACAGCCTAAGCGCCGGCGTTAGCGGCGCCGATCAAAATCCCGCCAAAACAATTACGGCGATTCCAGCACGGGAGATAATAATACTCTGGAGAGTGCCAAAGAAAACCCCCTCCAACAAGATTTAGCACAGGAGGATGGAGAAACCAGCCCTCATGAGAGAGCGGCAGACAGAGAGGTCGAGGACGATAATTATATGCCTCCCTCCGAAGACGAGGCAAGCCTCGACGACGATGAATTTGTCGTGCCAGAGGATCCCGTCGAGCAAGAGCGTTTTCAACGCAGGCTTATGGCCACTGCAAGAAGCCTCAAGAAAAAACAGCAACAGCTTAGAGCTGATCAATATTTGCTAGTCGACAGAAGGACTGAAGTCCTTGCGGCCGAAGAGCATAAACTCGAACGCCCCTCCAAGAGCTACCCAAAGCGCAGGTTGCTACCCCGACTAGAGGAGGAAGCACTTAAACCTGCATCACCTGCACTCGATATGGCCAATCGGCCACCTCGTGGCCGTGACAGAGAGGCCTCTCGGCCCTCCACTCAAGCCGCACCCCGTACCAAGGCATGGGAAAATGTACCGGACCTGCGAGATATGTTGGAGTACAAGGCAAGGCAAACAAGATCGATCTACGGATCGCATGGGCGCCCCACGACTCGAGGCGGTAACCGTCACGCCGGCCACAAATTCAGCAGGGCCGAACACAGTAGACAAAGCTCATTGGAGCTACGTCGTGATATAGCCCAGTACAGAGGCGCCATACACCCACTATGCTTCACAGACGAAATAATGGATCATCAAATCCCCGAGGGTTTCAAACCCGTAAACATCGAATCATATGATGGCACAACAGATCATGCGGTATGGATCGAGGATTATCTCCTTCATATCCACATGGCCTGTGGCGATGATTTCCACGCCATCAAATACCTCCCACTCAAGCTTAAAGGACCAGCTCGTCATTGGCTTACAGCTTGCCAACAGGATCAATCAGTTGTTGGGAGGACCTGGAAGCCGCATTCCTCGACAATTTCCAGGGCACTTATGTACGACCCGCAGACGCTGATGACCTAAGTCCCGTAATTCAGCAGCCAGAGGAATCGGCCAGGCAATTCTGGACACAGTTCCTAACAAAGAAAAATAAAATAGTCGATTGTCCGGACGCTGAGGCCCTAGCAGCCTTCAAGCACAATATCCGTGACGAGTGGCTTTCCTGGCACCTTGGACTGGAAAAGCCGAAATCTATGGCAGCACTCACGACACTCATGACCCGCTTTTGCGCGGGAGAAGATAGCTGGCTTGCTCATAGCAACAACATGACCAAGAACCCCGGTAATTCGGATACCAGGGACATTAGTGGCAGGTCGCGTCACAACAAGAAGAAGCGCCGCATTAACGGCGACAACGCTGAGGATACGGCAGTTAATGCCGGATTCAGAGGCTATAAATCCAGTCAGCGGAAAAAGCCATTCAAAAGAAATCCTAGGGGCCCGTCCAGTTTGGACCGAATACTCGACCTCTTATGCCAGATACATGGCACCCCCGAAAAGCCGGCCAATCACAACAACAGGGACTGTTGGGTGTTCAAGCAGGCAGGCAAGTTAAATGCCGAAAATACAGACAAGGGGCTGCACAGCGATGACGACAAAGAGCCCCAGCCGCCGAACAACAGTGGACAGAAGGGTTTCCCCAACAAGTGTGGAGGGTGAACATGATATACGCAACCCACATCCCCAAGAGGGAGCGGAAGCGCGCGTTAAGGGACGTATACGTGATAGAGCCAGTCGCCCCAAAGTTCAACCCATGGTCCTCCTGCCCGATCACCTTTGATCGAAGGGACCATCCCACTAGCACCCGTCATGGCAGATTCCCCGCATTGGTTCTAGACCCAATTATTGATGGATTTCATCTCACTAGAGTCCTTATGGATGGCGGCAGTAGCCTGAACCTGCTTTACCAGGATACAGTGCGGAAAATGGGCATAGATCCTTCGAGGATTAGGCCCACCAAAACAACCTTGAAAGGCGTAATACCAGGTGTAGAGGCCAACTGTACAGGCTCAGTCACACATAAAGTGGTCTTCGGATCTCCGGATAATTTTCGAAGCGAGCAGCTAATCTTCGACATAGTCCCATTCCACAGTGGCTATCACGCACTGCTCAGACGAACCGCATTCACCAAGTTCAAGCGGTACCGCACTACGCATACCTTAAGCTCAAGATGCCAGGCCCTCGAGGAGTAATTACGGTCAATGGAAACATCGAATGCTCCCTCCGAACGGAGGAGCACACGGCGGCCCTTGCAGCGGAAGTACAAAGCAGCCTCTCCAGGCAGTTCTCCAGTCTGGCCGTTAAATGTCTAGACATTGTCAAGCGCGCCCGGAGTAACCTGCAACAAGACCGCCTGGCATGCTCCGAGCAGGCGTAGCAATGCGGCCCCAACCCCAGCCCCCGCAAAAATGCGGCACCAGTACTTCGCGTACATAACTACGCTATAGAAATACCATGGGTACAGGGGGAGGGGCACCATCATGGCACGCCCAAAACACGGCTTAAACCGCACCAGGGGCTGCCGATTTTTTAATTTTCTCTTACTTTCACGACTCCACTCTTAGAAAAGGCCTGTTCGGCAGTTCAATTGCCGCACAAACGATGCAAGAACCAGGGAAGCAGACAAGCCATGCCACATTACGGAACTCCCAGGTGGTCTCTATCACAAGCAGTATACCCGTTTCGCATACCATTCCGCAGCCTGCCCCTGGAACGGACATGTTAAAATAGTCCAACCTTTTGCTTATCACATTATTTGTATCGTTCTGCTTCGATCGCAGCCCTTTTTAATAAACAATGCATAACTTCTGTCTATTTTTGCATTACTTTTGTTTACAAATATATGTTCCTTAATGACATGTTGCACCCGTACACTCTGGTACAGCCAAAATACGCCAGGGGCTTTAGTACCCCTCAATATGGTGTGAGAAGTCCGAACACTTTAACAAGTGCGGCACCCCGAACTTATAGCATTATATGCATCGGCTCCGAATCGTGTCTTTGGTCAAATGTTGGGTTTGCCCGGCTCCTATGTTTTGGTGCCTTACATTTCGCTATATCGGCTAAGGTAGCACTAGGAGAACCACTGCGATTGTGCCCCAGTTGAGCTGGGTTGAGCACCTCAGTGGAGAAAGCTAAAACTGACTGTCATGATGAAGCAAGAGCTGGTCGCTGTTCGAGAGGTTTTTTCGAGTCCCTAAAGACTTATGCCGCTTAGAGCGAGGAGTCGGCTCTGTCCGGCCAAGGCGTGGATAGCGCCCCGAACTCGGTCTTTCGAATACCAGGGGCTTCGTCAAAATTTAAAATTATAGAATTCTATGGCTAAGTGAGAGTGTTCACGCATGATAGTCCGATTGCCTTGTTCGTTGGGATGAGCGCCTCCCTCGAAGGACCCAAACATGGGAAAAACAGCGCTCAGGTTTATCCCCGAACACCCCAGCAGTAGCGGCACGGGGGCAGAAGCCGACGACTCGCCATCTCTCAGAATTAATAAACAGCCACACAGAAGGTAATATTTTAAATTCAAACAGCATTGCTTAGCGCATATGAACAAGTTTTCAGCGCACAGGACAAAACGAGCGAGTTTTACTCAAAAATTACATCTCTGGAATAGTCATCCGCCACAACGCAGGCACCCTTCAGAACATCCTTATAATAATTTTTGGGCTTGCGATGCTCTTTCCCCGGCGGTGGCCCGTCCTTCACAAGCTTCTCAGCATCCAGCTTGCCCCAGTGCACCTTAGCACGGGCAAGGGCCCTACGGTCACCTTCAATGCAGACGGAGCGCTTGATGACTTCGAGCCTTGGACAGGCCTCCACCAGCCGCCGCACCAGCCCGAAATAGCTTCCAGGCCACAGCCGAACTATGAGGCCCTTCATGGCCTGTTCGGCCGCCTTGTGGAGCTCGACCAGTTGCTTCAGCTGGTCGCTTAGGGGCACGGGGTGTCCGGCCTCAGCATACTGAGACCAGAACACCTTCTCTATCAAGCTGCCCTCCTCGGCTCGATAGAATGCGGCGGCATCGGACACACTCCGGGGAAGAACTGCAAACGCTCCTGGAGAGCTCCGGATTCGGGTAAGTAACAAGTAACTCACATTTATGTGTTTGCTTTGCATAAAGAATGCCTTACCCGCCGCTATCTTTTTTGCCTCATCCAACTCCTGGAGGGTCTTCTGGGATTCGGCCATGGCAGACTTGGCATTTTCAATAGCCACCGCAAGCTCGGACGCTCACGTCTTTGAGTCAAGCTCCAAACTCTCATGTTTTTCCATAAGAGCCTGGGCTCTTGCCGCAGCTTGCCAACCTCGGCCTCATACTTCTCCCGCTCGATGCGCTCCGCGGCCGCTGTCTTCTCGGCCTCGAGCAGCGCTTGCTTAAGGGTCGCCACCTCAGACGTGGCCCCTACAATAGCCATGATAATCATATCATTTTTTGCAATTGCACCTTTTTATATATATTTAAACAAGGTATTTCTTACCTTCATTGTCCTCGAGCTGCTTCTTGGCATGCCCGAGCTCTTGCTTGGACCACTCGAGGTTCTACTTTAGCGTGTCCACTTCCGCAGTCAGTGCGGCGGACGCAAGCAGAGCAGCCTGCGTATGCATATTGACTCCTTTTGTTAGAATCCTGCGAATTTTATTTGATCCTCTATTCGGCTTTTCTTCCCGAACGCCAAACAGAGCATCAGGGGCTACTATCTATGCGGTAATATTATTTACACATTCTTTACTTACCTCAAAGCCTGTTAAAAGGCTAGCACAAGCTTTAGTCAGTCCGCTCTTGGCGGACTGAACCTTCTGGACCACCGCACTCATAATGGTGCGGTGCTCCTCATCGATGGAGGCGCCCTTGAGCGCCTCCAACAGATTGTCCGGCGCCTCCGGTTGGACGGGGTTCACCGGCATGGAGGGCCTACTCCTCTTGGAAGGAGGTCGCCCGCCGGACTCTGGAACCTTTGAAGGTTCCGGAGCGGTGTCCGGCCTAGAACCGGACTTGGAGCCCTGGGAGATTTTTTTCCTGTCACCCCTGGAGTCTGGGAGGTCGCCTAGCGGCGCCTCCAGGACCACCTCCTCCTAGCTTGGAACCTGTTGGGACAACACTTTGGTGTCGTCCGTAGGGCGGGGGGAGGAAGCCGTCAGAAGCGAATTCACATCCGACGAGTCCAGTGAAGCGCTCGACGACGCGTCGAGCCGGTCTTTGGGTAGGCTGCATAATCATATTCGACATAAGGGAAAGTTGTGCGATAAAGGAATACTATGAATTACTCTGGTATCTGGATACCAACGATTTCGCCAGGGGCTTGGCCCTGGTCGGCCACTCCTCTTCGCCAATGTCGGTGTTGGTGGAGTAGTCCGGAGGAAGGGTTTCCCCCTTCTTGGACCCTTCGGCCTCCCCAGTTGGGGCGGCCTTCCTTTTCTTCCCTTCCCCCGCTGGAGGGGGAGAGGTCTCTTCTTCCTCCTCCTCGTCTTCATGGGAAGAGTGCGTCTTGGAGCCGTCGGATGATGGATCTGACGCCTCCTGGCGCCGGGCACTCTTTCGAGTCCCCGTGGCCTTCTTCTTGGCCTTCTTCTCCGGCACCACATAGGGTGTCGGAACCAGAAGCTTCGCCAAACGAGCGTCCGCTGGGCCTTCGGGCAAAGGAGCCGGACAGTTGATTTGTCCAGACGTCTCCTGCCAATCCTGTCAAAGGCAAGGGAGCTTAGACCCTGCATGGAGTCAAACTATGAAAAACTGATACCCTGTAGAAGGTAAAAATATCTTACCGCACGAGCATGACGCAGCGAGCTGAATGCGCGATCCTTGGTTGCGGATGCGGGGGCCTCGGCGCCTTTGAAAAGCACCTTCCAGGCATCTTCATACGTCGTGTCGAAGAGGCTACTCAGAGTTGGGTGCTATGTCGGATCGAACTCCCACAGGTTGAAAGCCCATTGTTGACACTGGAGGATCCAGTGGATGAGCATGACCTGGACTACGTTGACAAGCTTGAGCTGCTTGTCCACCAGGGTTTGGACGCATGTTTGGAGTCTGTTCAGCTCTCCTTTTTTACCCCATGACAGGACCGTCTCTTTCCAGGACGTGAGCCGCGTTGGGGGTCCGGATTGGAACTCGGGGGCTGAGACCCACTTAGGGTCGCGCGGCTCGGTGATGTAAAACCACCATGATTGCCACCCCTTCAGGGTCTCCACAAAGTAGCCCTGAGCCATAAGATGTTGGGCATCTTGCCCACCATGGCACCTCCGCACTCTGCTTGGTTGCCGCGCACCACCTTCGGCTTGACATTAAAAGTCTTGAGCCATAGGCCGAAATGGGGGCGGATGCGAAGGTAGGCCTCGCACACGACGATAAACGCCGAGATGTTGAGGACTAAGTTCGGGGCAAGATCGTGGAAATCCAGGCCATAGTAGAACATGAGCCCCCGGACAAATGGGTGGAGAAGGAAACCCAGTCTGCGGAGGAAATGGGGGAGGAACACCACCCTCTCATGGGGCCTAGGGGTAGGGATGAGCTGCCCCCCTTCGGGAAGCCGGTGCGCAATGTCGTTGGACAAGTATCCGGTCTTCCTTAGTCTTTTGATGTGTCCCTCCGTAATGGAGGAGACCATCCACTTGCCTCCCCCTCCGGACATGGCTGGAGAAGGTTGAGGTGGGGAGTGCGGACTTGGGCGCTGGAGCTCGAGTGCGCGAAAATGTATAGGCAAAGGAGGAAGAAGGCGTAGGTGAAAAGGTGGATCCTTATCCCCTTATATGGGTGGACGCGACTATGCGTCCCGACCAGCCAGGTAAAACTCACTTATCTCCGAAGCGCCGTAATCAATGGCGCGGTTGGGTTACCCACGCCCGTATTGATGAGAATCCCAGAATAAGGGGACACGATCTCTACTTTAACAAGACGTGCCAAGGAAACCGCCTCGCGTGACACGCTGAGATGGGACAGTAAAACGATTCGAATAAAAGCTTGGCCGTGGTGTGATGTCACACTACGGAATACGTCAGCAGATTAGATTTGTGTAAATATTATTCTCTCTATGGCAATATGTGGAAACTTATTTTGCAGAGCCGGACACTATCTTTGTGTTCAAAATCTTTTGTGAATTACTTGGAGGAGGAACCCGCCTTGCAATGCCGAAGACAATCTGCGCGCCGGACTCGTCGTCATTGAAGCCTGGTTCAGGGGCTACTGAGGGAGTCCGGGATTAGGGGGTGTCCGGATGGCCGAACTATACCTTCAGCCGGACTCCTAGACTATGAAGATACAAGATTGAAGACTTCGTCCCGTGTCCGGAAGGGACTTTCCTTGGCGTGGAAGGCAAGCTTGGCAATACGGATGTATAGATCTCCTACCATTGTAACCGACTCTATGTAACCCTAACCCTATCCGGTGTCTATATAAACCGGAGGGTTTTAGTCCATAGGACAACACATTCATACACAACAATCATACCATAGGCTAGCTTCTAGGGGTTAGCCTCTCTGATCTCGTGGTAGATCTACTCTTGTACTACCCATATCATCAATATTAATCAAGCAGGTCATAGGGTTTTACCTCCATCGAGAGGGCCCGAACCTGGGTAAAACTTCGTGTCCCTTGCCTCCTGTTACCATCCAGCCTAGACGCACAGTTCGGGACCCCCTACCCGAGATCCACCGGTTTTGACACCGACAGAGGCCATGCACGAGTCCCTCGCACCTACACAAACAAATAAAATCCTCGCAACCAACACAATAAAGGGGTTGTCAATCCCTTCACGGTCACTTACGAAAGTGAGATCTGTTAGATATGATAAGATAATATTTTTGGTATTTTTATGATAAATATGCAAAGTAAATAAAGCGAAATAAAAACGGCACCAGAAATAGGTTATTAACGGGAGATTAATATGATGGAAAATAGACCCAGGGGCCATAGGTTTCACTAGTGGCTTCTCTCGAGAGCATAAGCATTACGGTGGGTAAACAAATTACTGTTGAGCAATTGACAGAATTGAGCATAGTTATGAGAATATCTAGGTATGATCATGTATATAGGCATCACGTCCGAGACAAGTAGACCGACTCCTGCCTGCATCTACTACTATTACTCCACACATCGACCGCTATCCAGCATGCATCTAGAGTGTTAAGTTCAAAAGAACAGAGTAACGCTTTAAGTAAGATGACAAGATGTAGAGGGATAAACTCATGCAATATGATATAAACCCCATCTTGTTATCCTCGATGGCAACAATACAATACGTGCCTTGCTGCCCCTACTGTCACTGGGAAAGGACACCGCAAGATTGAACCCAAAGCTAAGCACTTCTCCCATTGCAAGAAAGATCAATCTAGTAGGCCAAGCACAACTGATAATTCGAAGAGACTTGCAAAGATAACCAATCATACATAAAATAATTCAGATAAGATTCAAATATTGTTCATAGATAAACTTGATCATAAACCCACAATTCATCGGTCTCAACAAACACACCGCAAAAGAAGATTACATCGAATAGATCTCCACGAGAATGGTGGATAACTTTGTATTGAGATCCAAAAAGAGAGAAGAAGCCATCTAGCTAATAACTATGGACCCGAGGGTCTGAGGTAAACTACTCACACATCATCGGAGAGGCTATGGTGTTGATGTAGAAGCCCTCCGTGATCGGTGCCCCCTCCGGTGGAGCTCCGAAAAAGGCCCCAAGATGGAATCTCACGGGTACAGAAGGTTGCGGTGGTGGAATTAGGTTTTTGGCTCCGTATCTGGTAGTTTGGGGGTACGTAGGTATATATAGGAGGAAGAAGTACGTCGGTGGAGCAACTTGGGCCCCACGAGGGTGGAGGGTGCGCTTGAGGGGGGGTAGGCGTGCCCCCTGCCTCATGCCTTCCTGGTTGATGTATTGACGTAGGGTCCAAGGCCTCTGGATCACGCTCGTTCCAAAAATAACGTTGCCGAAGGTTTCACTCTGTTTGGACTCCGTTTGATATTCTTTTTCTGCGAATCTCTGAAATAGGCAAAAAATAGCAATTCTGGGCTGGGCCTCCGGTTAATAGGTTAGTCCGAAAAATAATATAGAAGTGTATACTAAATCCCATTAATCATCCAAAACAGAATATAATATAGCATGGAGCAATCAAAAATTATAGATACGTTGGAGACGTATCACATACCCTGCCAGGGGCTCGGCATGGGAACGAATGAGCTACCAGTAAAAGTCCGAACAACTCTATAGCGTACTTCGGCGTCGCAAGTTTGGCCTTATATGCATCAGCTCCGAATCATTGTCTTGGGTCAATAATTGGGTTGCCCAGCTCCTGTGTTTAATACCCTATGTTCCGCCCTATCGGCTAGGGTAGTAAAGGGAGAACTACTGCGATTGTGCCATGGCCTAGACCGGATGAGCACCTGAGTAGAGAAAGCCAAAAACTGACTGTCATGATGTGGCGAGAGCTGGTCAACCACTTGACGACTTATTGGAATCCTTAGCGGTTCTCTGTGTAACACGAAGGATCTTTTTCAGATCAGATATGCAAGGCACCACATGCCGCATACACACCAGGGGCTATGTCGTAGCCCCACCATAAAACTCCTAAGGTTAAGTGAAAGTGTTAACGCCTTATAGTCCAGTTGCCTGGTTCGCCGCATTATCACCTCCTTCACGGACCAAGACGTTGGATAAAGAGTTATTAAATGCTTTGCCGAACACCGCCGTACTTCCTACGAGGGGGCTAAAGCCGATGATTGGAAAACTTTAAGATTATATTCAAACAACCGCACAGGAGGAATTCAAGCTTTCGAGAAAAACACAAATAGATTAACTATAAAGTTGCCTTTTACAATCATCATACACCTCACTCGAACATTATGTTTTTCGAACATTGACCCTCTATCAAGCGGGCGGCCTCCAGGACGTCTTCAAAGTAACTCTCCGGTTCCGAACGGTCCCTGCCCCCGGGCGGACCCTTTGTAGCAACATCGACGGCCTTCATCATTCCCCAAAATGTCTTGACTCGGGTAAGGGCCATCCGTGCACCTTCAATGCACGCCGATCGCTTCACAGCATCGATTCACGGCACCACATCGACAAGCTTCTGCACCAAACCAAAATAACTACTCGGCGCAGGCTCGGTTGGCCACAGCCGGATTATAACATCCTTCATGGCAGCGCCAGATACCCTATGAAGTTTGGTCCATTGGGACATCTGCTCATTAAGTAGCAGCGGGCGTTTAGACGCACCAAACTGTGACCAAAAAAGGTTCTCCGTTGCATATCCAGCTCGCACTTGGTAATACCGCGCTGCATCGGAAGAACTCTTCGGCAAGTCCAAATTCTCGTCCGGAGAACTCCACACTTGGTTCAGCTGAGCATAGTCCGGGTCGCCGAACTTAGTCTGCAGCAGAAAAGTCTTTCCAGCCACTATCTCTTTCGCCTGCCGAACTTCCTCATGAAGTGCTCTGGACTCTGATCGCGCTTCTTTCGCCTCCTGTCGGGCCTTGTCCAGTTCGGCTGCTAAGGCTTTATTCTCCTTTTCAAGAAATTCGCAGCGGCCAACAGCGTTCTCCAAAGCGAGTGTCATCATGGATACCTTCTCCTTGCCCTAGCGTCGCGCAACTTGTTCGGCCTTTAGTTCAACCGATGCCTCTTTAGCAGCAGCATCACTAAGCCGGACCCGCTCCTTGGCCCGGACTAGTTCCGCCCGAAGAGCCTCCACGGCGGCAGCACCATCTACATTGTATGCACATTTAATATATAGCACTTTCCTGCGTCAAGCACACTAGTGTAAAGAATGCTCGAAATACGTACCTTGCGAGTCGTCAAGACGCATGTTGATCAATGCAATGTCATCCTCCGCAATATCCAGCTTTTCCTGTAGTTCAACCACTTCCGTACTCTGGGCAGCCACATGAGGGGCAGCAGCCTGTATTTCAAATTAAACCAAGGTTAATACCTGAGCATATCTCTTTGATCCTCCGATCGCTTCCTTAGGAAGACAATCCGAGTCTCAGGGACTACTTCATATACAACAGGTGCATTCTGTCAATGAAATTCAATTGACAAAACTACATCACAAACCTCACAACCTCTCAGAAGGCCCATGAAGGCCACGTCCAATCCACTCTTCCCGGATAGAACCTTTTTGACCACCATAGCCATCAAGGTATGGTGCTCTTCTGAAATGGATGCCCGTCGTAGCAGGCCCGTCAGCATGTCCGCCGCTCCTGGGTCTTTGGACACCGCCGCCAGACTACGACGTTCCTGTGAGGGAACCCACTTACTTGCCTCCAGAATGATCTCTGGCTATAAACCATACGGTTCAGAGACGCCAGTCTTGATCCCGGAACCCCGAGTAATAGAGGCATCGCCTTTGGGTAACACCTCCTTTGCCTCCTGTACTACTTGGCGATCAGGAGGAGCCCGTCGGGATGATACCTCGGTATCATCTCCCCTGTTGGGCGATGCGGCCGGAGGAGGCGTGTCACTCTCCATCATCTCCGGAAGAAGAGGACGATTGAGAAGCACCAGGTGTGTGGATGAACATATACCGGATGATTACTTCACTAATAGGAAAAGAATGAGGTGCATTCAAAGTACCCCAGCCTCGCTTACGGTCCGCCTCGAGGCACGTCCTCGTCATCAAACTCTACGGCAGCCTCGCTCACCCGGCCCAAGTCGCTCGACGATGGTGTTTTGCTCTCTTGGAAGGTTTCCCCTCCTGATCTTCGGAGGCGGCCCTCTTCTTGCCTTGGAGGACCCCCTCCGCACTCTTGCCCTTGGGCAAAAGTTCTTTGGTTTGCCCAAATGCGGCCACCTAGTACGGTGTCGGAACCAGCATCCTCGTCACCAGGTCGGTCAAAGGGCCTTCGGGAAGAGGCGTCGGACACCAGATCAACACCACTTTCTTTATCTAGTCCTGTACATGGACGGATTGTTCAATATATTGTTAAGAGATACCTGAATGGAAGGTGCTCGGATACCGAATACTTAGCGAAGTGTCCGGATGATTGCAGTCAAGGCCAACGTCTTCGGTGGTGTCCGGCCATTGCTCTCGTTCCCCGAAATATAATTTCCACATTCCTTCGTGCGTAGTGCCAAAGAAGTGTTGTAGGGTCCGCCACCCTTCTGGGTTAAACTCCCACATACGAAGAGGCTACCGCTGACATGGCAGGATCTGCCGGACTAGCATTATTTAAACGATGTTCACAAGATCGATGCCCTTCTCGCTAAGGCTTCAGATGCGACTTTGCAAAGTCTGCACTTCATTGACGGATCCCCAGTCCAATCCCTTATTGACCCATGAAGCAAGCTGAACTGGAGTGCTGGGTCGGAACGCAGGTGTAGCCGCCCACTTGGAGCTCCGCGGCTCGTTGACATAAAACCACCCCTGCTGCCACAGGTCTGAAGATTTGGCGAAAGATCCTTCGGGCCAAACCGCGCCGGCCAGTTTGCCTATTATGACGCTGCCGCACTCTGCCTGCTCCTCCTCTGCCACCTGCGGCCTCACATCAAAGGTCTTGAGCCACACACCGAAGTGCGGAGGAGTCCGGAGCAAGGCCTCACACGTGATGATAAATGTTGAGATGAGGATAATAGAGTCGGGGGTCAGATCATGAAAATCTAGGCCATAGTAAAACATGAGCCCCCAGACGAAGGGGTTAAGCGCAAACCCTAGCCTGCGAAGGAAGTGAGACACAAATACAACCCTCTCGCTAGATCCGGGGGTCGGTATGACTTTCCCTTGCGCCAGAAGCCGATGAAAGATTTCCGAGGTCAGGTACCTCGCTACGCGAAGCTCCGCAATGTCCTCCTCTGTGACAGAAGAAGCCACCCACCGGCCCTGGCGGTTGGGTCCAGACATGACTAAGGCTATGGTGATTGGAACCCATGCCTTTTCCTCCCAAACCATCCAAGAGAAAGGATGATGAGCATTTTGAGCGCTTTGCTAAAATGATTAGACCTATCTTTTTGCATATGCGATTAACTGATATGCTTAAAATGAATCCTTATGCTAAGTACATGAAAAAAATTGTTACTAATAAAAGAAAGATACTGGAAGCTGAAATTTCCACCATGCTTGCTAATTATACTTTTAAGGGTGGAATACCAAAGAAACTAGGAGATCCAGGAGTACCCACTATACCATGCTCCATTTAAAGAAACTATGTTAAAACTGCTTTATGTGAAATTGGAGCCGGTGTTAGTGTTATGACTCTCTCTTTATATCGTAGACTTGATTTGAATAAGTTGACACCTACTGAAATATCTTTGCAAATGGCTGATAAATCAACTGCTATACCCGTCGGTATTTGTGAGGATGTGCCTGTTGTGGTTGCAAACGTTACTATTTTGACGGACTTTGTTATTCTTGATATTCCCGAGGACGATAGTATGTCTATTATTTTTGGAAGACCCTTTTTGAATACCGCAGGAGCTATTATTGATTGCACTAAAGGCAATGTCACTTTTCATGTTAATGGTAATGAGCATACGGTATACTTTCTGAGGAAACAACCTCAAGTTCATAGTTTCAACTCTATTATACAAATTCCATCGATTATATTTGGAGTTTTTGAATTTCCTCTTCCTACTGTCAAGAAGAAATATGATATTCTTATTATTGGGGATGTGCATATCCCTGTTGAGGTAACATAGTGTTATTCGAAATTTCTCCGGTTCAATGTCATTCGGAATGAGTTCCTTAACAAGACTTGATCAACCTTGTTTGTGGATTCCTTTTGATGAGCGTGAGATGGATGAAACTCGAAGGCACAACCTTCTATACCCAACTTTTACTTTCTGTTATTTATATAAAATAAAATAAAAATAGTATTTTTCAGTTTGTTATCTGAATTATCCATGCAATATCAAAATACCCCGAAAATAAAAGTTCTCCAAATGCCCCGAAATTTAAATATATATTTTTTGGAATATTTGAGAATATTTGGCACCAAGAACACAGCACAGGGGGCATCCACCTGGCCACGAGGGTGGAGGGCGCCCTACCCCCCTGGGCGCGCCCCCTGCCTCGTGGGCCCACGGTGGCCCTCCTCCACTTATTCCTGCACCCACACACTCCTTCTTCCTCTCACAAACACGAATATCTAGCTCAAACCCGAGTCCAAGCTCATTTTGCGGCCATTTTCGATATCCTTGCTCAAAGCACCTCTCACAAAATTACTTGGGGAGATTATTCCTTGGTATGTGACTCCTCCATTGGTCCAATTAGTTTTTGTTCTAGTGCTTTATTAATTTGTGCTGCTTAGGTGACCCTGTTCTTGAGCTTGCATGTAAAATTTATATGGTAAAAAGTAGTTCTAATGCATGATATAGGCTTTAGGCACTTGTAGGAGTTGTTGCTATCAATAATGTTGAGTTTGGTTTACTTTTATTTTGAAGTTAATAAAAATTTCAGAAATTTTTGGGAGGAAGAAATATGCTTAGGAAAATGTACCAAGGTGGTTCTTCAAGGAAGCAAGGACCCAGGATGGCAATGCGTGATGCTGATGAAGAACCACCAAGAGACGCTCCAGTGCGTCCTTGTGAATGGCCTTCGGGAAACTTTATGGATCGAGAAGGAATTAAGGAAGAATTTAACGCATATTTGCGTAACGCTGATCTTGTGAGCTTCGAGGAAGAAAAGTGCAGCCAGTATCACTATCTCACTAGTTCCTTTGTGAGGAGGTTTGAATTTTCATCTTCACGTAATTCTCCAACTATCATGTTTGATCTTTATGAAAATTCTTACACTATAGACTTAGAGGATTTTACCACTGCTTGCAAACTTCCACAATGGGGTAGTGTTAGGGAACCTCGCAAATCTGAATTTAGAGATTTTCTTGCTAGTATAACTGTAGGGGAATCTAGAGATATAACACAAGCTACCATATGGAGCATTCACTTTCCTGCTATACATTATTTTGCTCTCTTCATAGGTAGATGCATTAATGGTAATGATGAGGCATGTCACATGTGTGTGCCTGACCTCAGTATTCTTAGGAGTGCTGTGTTAGGAGATAAATCTTATAATTTGGGAGCCATTGTTGCACGTAGGTTGCATCTTAATAGATTTAATGGAGATTTCTTTGGTGGAATTTATGCAACCCACATAGCTAATTTTCTTGGTATAGCCATACGTGAAGATGATATTGAGTTGCCCCCTGCTTATTTGGATTATGATGCTATGGTTCACCACCAGTTTGTGTAGAGGAATGAATCACCTCTCCAGTATTGCTTAATCTTTGATAGACGCCATGCTGTCCGTATTACTCTCCCTGCTCCTACCTTCTTTATTATCAGGCAAAAGGAAGATATGTTATTACCAGAGAGGAGGAAGATGAGTATGAGAGGAGGGCGGAGGCCGCTCGTCGCCATGCTGCAGCTCAGGAGGCGATAGCCGCTGCATCTGAGTACAACCCCAACTATTATTGTGGATATCCGCCAGGCCAGCAGTGGCCATAGACCAACTTAGGCCAAATGCCTAAGCTTGTGGGAGTACGTATTTCTCACCGACATTATATTCATGTTCACACACTCATTGCTAGATGTCGGTGCTCATACTTTTTCATTGTATTATCCATGCTAGTTTATTTCATTTTTATGCTTTCTTCTTGTGTGTTTAATAAACCTTAAGAAAAACAAAAAAAATAGTTGTAGCTTTTAGCCAGCTTTAATTTCCATGCTTGTAGTAGTAATTAAAAAGAAAACCCAAAAAGATTTCATGTTCTTCTTTTGCTTGTTGGGAGCTTTCCCGTGTAAATAGTTTTATTTCTTTTCTTTTCTTTGGGGGTCGATAGGAGAAGCCCATGATTAAATTGTTGAAGTAGCTCTTATATGCATTATTGTTGATCTGACAAAAGAGTCCATATTTCCTTGTCTTCTCCTGTTTATTGAATGCTTGCAGATTCCAGCTTAGTCCCATGCACGTGCACTATTACTATTATTCACACTATTCGGTCGTGCAAGTGAAAGGCAATTATGATGATATATGATGTACTGACTAAGATGAGAAAAGCTGGTATGAACTCGACCTCTCTTGTTTTTGTAAATATGATTAGTTCATCGTTCCTGATTCAGCCTATTATGAATAAACATGTTTGCAATGACAACTAGAGATCATAGTTTCTTGTGCCATGCTTGATTAGCTAAGAGCTTATAATGGTTTACCTTGCATGCCAAGATGCTATTAAAATGGTTGTGATGTGGTATGATAGGGTGGTATCCTCCTCTGAATGATTTAAGTGACTTGACTTGGCACATGTTCAAACATGTAGTTGAAACAAAATCAACATAGCCTTCACGATATTTATGTTCATGGTGGATTTTTTTCCTACTCATGCTTGCATTCGGTGTTGATTAATTTTAATGCATGTTCATGACTGTTGTTGCTCTCTAGCCGGTCACTTCCCAGTCTTTTGCTAGCCTTCACCTGTACTAAGCGGGAATATTGCTTGTGCATCCAACTCCATAAACCCCAAAGTTATTCCATATGAGTCCACCATACCTACCTATATACGGTATCTACCCGCCGTTCCAAGTAAATTTGTATGTGCCAAACTATAAACCTTCAAATAAATATCATGTTTTGTATGCTCGAATAGCTCATGTATCAACTAGGGTTGTCCTTATCTTCCATGTTAGGCGGGTTATTCTCAAGAGGAGTGGACTCCGCTCCTCACTCACGAGAAAGTGGCTGGTCACCGGGATGCCCAGTCCCATGCTTTATGCAAACTAAATCAAAATAATTGCAAACAAAACTCCCCCTGGGACTCTTGTTAGTTGGAGGCACTCGTTGTTTCGAGCAGGCCATGGATTGATGTTTGTTGGTGGAGGGCGAGTATAAACTTTACCATTCTGTTTGGGAACCACCTATAACGTGTGTAGCATGAAAGATATCGCCATCTCTTGGTTGTTATGTTGACAATGAAAGTACAGCGCTCAAAATATTATTCAGCTCTATTTCAAAACTAAGCTCTGGCACCTCTACAAATCCCTGCTTCCCTCTGCGAAGGGCCTATCTATTTACTTTTATGTTGAGTCATCATCCTCTTATTAAAAAGCACCAGTTGGAGAGCACCGCTATCATTTGCATTAATTACTGTTAGTTTACATTGATTATGACTTGACTGGATCTCTTTTACCATGAATTAGAATGTCTAGTCAGTCCTTGATCTTTAATGGTGCTCTGCATTTATGTTTTGCGGTCTCAGAAAGGGCTAGCGAGATACCATCTTGTTATATCATATTATGATTGTTTTGAGAAAGTGTTGTCATCCAAGATTCATTATTATTGCTTGCTAGTTGATTATGCCATTGATATGAGTAAACATGAGACCTATGTGTTATTGTGAATATGGTTAGTTCATAATCTTTGCTGAAAACTTGAATGCTGGCTTTACATATTTACAACAAGAAGAGCAAATAGAGTTTGTAAAAAAATTTCTTTATCACTCTTTGTTTGTCAACTGAATTGCTTGAGGAAAAGCAAAGGTTTAAGCTTGGGAGAGTTGATACGTCCGTCGTATCTACTTTTCCAAACACTTTTGCCCTTGTTTTGGACTCTAACTTGCATGATTTGAATGGAACTAACCCGAACGGACGTTGTTTTCAGCAGAATTACCATGGTGTTATTTATGTGCAGAAACAAAAGTTCTCGGAACGACCTGAAACTTCACGGAAAATCCTTTCGGAAATAATAAAAATCCTTGCAAAGGATGAAGACCAGGGGGCCCACACCCTAGCCACGAGGGTGGGGGGCGAGCCCCCCTACCTCGTGGGCCCCCTGGAGCTCCTCCGACCACGACTCCAACTCTATATATTTGCTTTCAGGGAGAAAAAAATCAGAGAGAAGGATTCATCGCGTTTTACGATACGGAGAGGCCGCCAGGCCCTAAAACCTCTCGGGAGGGCTGATTTGGAGTCCGTTCGGGGCTCCGGAGAGGGGAATCCGTCGCTATCGCCATCATCAACCATCCTCCATCACCAATTTCATGATGCTCACCGCCATGCGTGAGTAATTCCATCGTAGGCTTGCTGGACGGTGATGGGTTGGATGATATTTGTCATGTAATCGAGTTAGTTTTGTTAGGGTTTGATCCCTAGTATCCACTATGTTCTGAGATTGATGTTGCTATGACTTTGCCATGCTTAATGCTTGTCACTAGGGCCCGAGTGCCATGATTTTAGATCTGAACCTATTATGTTTTCATCAATATATGAGAGTTCTTGATCCTATCTTGCAAGTCTATAGTCACCTATTATGTGTTATGATCCATTAACCCCGAAGTGACAATAATCGGGATACTTACCGGTGATGACCGTAGTTTGAGGAGTTCATGTATTCACTATGTGTTAATGCTTTGGTCCGGTACTCTATTAAAAGGAGGCCTTAATATCCCTTGGTTTCCTCTAGGACCTCGCTGCCATGGGAGGGTAGGATAAAAGATGTCATGCAAGTTCTTTTCCATAATCACGTATGACTATATTCGGAGTACATGCCTACATTATATTGATGAATTGGAGCTAGTTCTGTGTCACCCTAGGTTATGACTGTTACATGATGAACCGCATCTGGCATAATTCCCTATCACCGATCCATTGCCTACGAGCTTTCCATATATTGTTCTTCGCTTATTTACTTTTCCGTTGCTATTGCTATTATCACTACAAAATACCAAAACACTACTTTTGCTACTGTTACCTTTTGCTACCGTTACCACTACTATCATATTACTTTGCTCCTAAATACTTTGCTGCAGATATTTAGTTTCTAGGTGTGGTTGAATTGACAACTCAGCTGCTAATACTTGAGAATATTCTTTGGCTCCCCTTGTGTCGAATCAATAAATTTGGGTTGAATACTCTACCCTCGAAAACTGTTGTGATCCCCTATACTTGTGGGTTATCAGTGGTTGGGGTTGAGGAAGGAGCAAGCACAAGGGCAGAACAAGACAGGCTCTCTATATAAAGGCCCTGAATACTGGGCGTCTCCCCCGGGGTCTCTAAACTTACCTATTACCAAGGAGTTGTACACAGGAGATGGTTGGGTTACCCACGCCTGCATTAATGAAAATCCCGTAAATAAAGGGACACGATCTCTGCCCTGACGAGACGTGCCAGTAAAACCGCACCCCGAGATGTGGGGCGGATCGCTAGCTGACGGTTGGAAATAGCAACCGGGCAGGCATGATATGATGTCATGAACAGTTATCAACAAGTTGGGCTCATGAGTTATTATATTCTCTGCCAGTATTTACACAGGTCCGGATATACTTCCTTCGTCCGAAGACTATTCTGGAGTTCGGAAGGAGGGAACCCGCCTTGCAATGCCGAAGACAAATCTCTGCGACGGATTCCTCGTCATTGAAGCCAGGTTCAGGGGCTACTGAGGGAGTCCTGGACTAAGGGGTCCTCGGACGTCCGGCCTGATATCCATGGGCTGTGAAGATTGAAGACCATACTCTTGTCCGGATTGGACTCTGCTTGGCGTGGAAGGCAAGCTTGGTGACCGAAGATTCCTTTTTACGTAACTGACTCCATGTAAACCCTAGATCCCCTCGGTGTCTATATAAACCAAGGGAATAGTCCGGAAAGGACACCACGTATACTCATTACCATATTCATAGGCTAGACTTCTAGGTTTTAGCCATTATTATCTTGTGGTAGATCAACTCTTGTAACACTCATATTCATCAAGATCAATCAAGTAGGAAGTAGGGTATTACGTCCATAGAGAGGGACCGAACCTGGGTAAACATCGTGTCCCCTATCTCCTGTTACCATCGATCCTAGACGCACAGTTGGGGACCCCCTACCCGAGATCCGCCGGTTTTGACACCGACATTCGGCCTTCACCAATCGATGGAGTCCCATGTTCTAGTCGCAGTATCTTACGCCAGAGCATCCCGTGCCCTTCACCGATCAGCTGAAATAGCTGGTGGAGTTACATAAGGTGGCTGAGTTAGCCATGAAGGATTTGATAATCTGGCTATGTCCAGCCGAAGCTATGCCCGGCAGCTACTTCAGGCTCATGAAGCGGAAGGTGAACGCCTGTCCTCGGCTAGATGTCATCAAGTGATCGCCCTACATTGAAGGTGCACGCATGGCCTTCGCCCGCTGCAAGATGTGGTGGGCGAAGATGGACGCCGTCGAGCTGACCAAGGGGCCTCCGGAGGGCAAGGAGCACCGCACACCTGAGCGGTATTTTGCAGATGTCCTAGAGGGGTCTCGCATTGTAGCAACGCAGTGTGCATAGGACACTATCTTTTAATGAATGTATTCAAGTTCCTTCTACCTTGTATGATAGAACAAAGCAGGTTTGCAATATAATGCTTGTTATGTTTTTAAATTTTTCCTCCTGTGCGGCCATGTTATGTGAAATCTGAGGGTTTTCCAGTCGTCGACTTCTGCCCCCACGTAGGTAGTACAGAGGTGTTCAGGGTGGAATCTAAACAGCCTTGATCCAATTATATGGTCCTTAAAGGAGTTGTTTAGTGCAACGAACCATGCAATTAGACTATGCGGCGTTAACGCCCTCACTTAGCAATAGAAGTTTGACAATAAAAACATGAGCGCAACCCCTAGTATCCGAGCTAGAGTGCTGCAAACGTGTAATCGGGAAGTACCGATCCTTCGCGTGATGCGGAAGAAATCTCCAATGATTTGCAACCTCCGAACAGCTGACCGGCTCTCGCCGCATCATGAAGTCAGTTTTTGGCTTTCTCTACTGAGGTGCTCCTTTGGATAAACCAAGGTAGAATCGTAGTAGTTCTCCCTTTACTACCTTAGCTGATATAGCGGAATGTAAGGTAGCAAGCACAGGAGTCGGGCAACCCAACTATTGACCAAAGACATTATTCGGAGCCAATGCATATAATGCTAAATTCGGGGTGCCGAACTATACTTATAAAAAGTGTTTGGACTTTTGTTGCCGTAGTGGGGTGCTATGAAGCCCGCAGCAAATTGAAACGCACCCGAGTGTACAGGTGTTGTTTGGGATATTACTACTGGACGTAAACCGGCCAGGAGTAGCCGGATTAACTCTATGAAGATTAGAAGCCCATGAAGACGTGAGGATGGTGGCGCTTTACGAAGGCCCAAGGCCCAAAGGTGGGTTAAGGCCTGTAGATCTAAACCGACTTTCTCATCTAACTTGCATTGTAAGATAGGAAGGATAGAGACCGAGTTGGACATGTTAACGATCCGGCCTTGGGACTCTGTAAACCGACGGGAGTCAACCTGTGTATATAAAGGGACGACCCGACGGCGGTTTAGGCACAACACAATAGACACCAACTCGAGAGCCAGGCAAAGCGGATTCGCTCCCTGGTCACCGAAACCCCTGCAATTCCATCACAACTAGATGTAGGCTTTTACCTTCATCGAAGGGGCCGAACTAGTATAAAACTCTCGTGTCCCATGTTCGGCTTAACCCCTTTAAGCTAACCTGTAGCGATGGCTCCATGACTTAGTCCTTTCCACGAGGACATCTGCCGTGACAAAACCACGATAGTTGGCGCCCACCGTGGGGCTATCGCATGATGGTTTCGAGTTCTTGAAGGGCGGCTTCGAAGGACTCAAGGGATACGTTGTGGTCTGGATGACTAAGGGTCGTCGCGGCAAACTCTACATCGACGATGCAGGATGGGGTCCCGAGGCCGGTTCAATTGAATACGGGTACCGGGTCCTGCTACCTCTTGAGCGTTGTGTTGGTTTTTCCCAAAGAGGAAGGGATGATGCAGCAAAGTAGCATAAGTATTTCCCTTAGTTTTTGAGAACCAAGGTAGCAATCTAGTAGGAGGCTATGCGCGAGTCCCTCATACCTGCACAAAACAAATAAATCCTCGCAACCAATGCGATAAGGGGTTGTCAATCCCTACACGGCCACTTACGAGAGTGAGATCTGATAGATATGATAAGATAATATTTTTGGTATTTTTGTGACAAGGATGCAAAGTAAAATAAAAGCAAAGTAAAAAAGCAAAGGAAATAACTAAGTATTGGAAGATTAATATGATGAAGATAGACCCGAGGGGCATAGGTTTCACTAGTGGCTTCTCTCAAGAGCATAGGTATTTTACGGTGGGTGAACGAATTAATGTTGAGCAATTGACAGAATTGATCATAGTTATGAGAATATCTAGGTATGATCATGTATATAGGCATCACGTCCGAGACAAGTAGACCGACTCCTGCCTACATCTACTACTATTACTCCACTCATCGACCGCTATCCAGCATGCATCTAGAGTATTAAGTGTCGGCGTTCTGGGAACGGGGGTCCCCGGACTTGCCTGCCTGCAGCCTGCGGCGTGGCTCAAGTGGGGGCCCAGCGCGGCCCATCTTCATCAGCTCAAGCTCAAGACCCTCGCGAGGGGCCCAGCCTCGCGGGGCGGACGACCGAAAGCTTCCTCAGAGGCAGCCTCATCAGGCAGGCTCGCGAGGAGGCAGAGAAATCAAGGCAGGGGTACCTCGCGAGGAGCCCGTCACGCAAGCCATGATGATTGAGACCAGGCGGGCACCAGGCGAGCGCCCGCCTGTGCAGTGTCCTTGTTTCCCCTTTGGTGCAAAGGGGGCAAGCACAGGCAAAGGCATCAGGCAAAGGTTACCATTCCGGTGAAACAAGCCCAAGACCAGCAGAGTGGCAGGACAGAGGTCACCGTGGAGCCCAAGATGGCGTCATCACCAGTACTTTTGGCAACCGAAGACCACCTTTGGTCAGGATAACTTATACTAGATGCTCCCCTTCAAAATGGCCAATTGTTGGCGCCCTTCCCGCTCATTATTTGGGGAGAGGCCCAAGGCCTCTATAAATAGAGCCAGCCACCACAGAGTAGAAGAGGGAGCGAGAGATCTGGTAGAGCCCTAGTAGAGAGAAAGAGAGGCGACTGGACTCACCCAAAAAGTTCATCGCATCAGATCAAGAGCACCTCTCGCGAGGCTGTTCTTCCCTTGTACTGTTCATCATCAGCCCCTGAGGCAATCCACCACGCCACACACTAGAGTAGGGTATTACACCACAACGGTGGCCCGAACCAGTATAAACCTCGTGTCCCTTGTGTTGTTTGTTGTTTCCAGCTTAGATCACGCGAGGAGATTGGACATAGATCGGTAGGGGAGAGATCTCCGTGCGCACCCCAGTGTTCGAACCTCAAGGGTCTACCGGAACTCGAAATCCGACATTTGGCGCGCCAGGTAGGGGGTGCGCCGGAATCTTTCTCCCGCTGTTCGCATGTGATCTCCCGTCGTGTCCATGGCTGACGCTCGTCGGGCTCGCGCCGAGCGCCGGGCTTCTCTCGCCACCCGCGTCGCCCAGACGGTGCCCGTCGGCGGACGCCCTCGTCGTTCCCCGTCGCCTGCCGCCAACGCCGCCACCGTCCCGGCGGGGAACAAGCAGCAGGCGTCATCCCAGCATCCTTCAGCACGGCGAGAGGGCCGCACCGCCACACCGTCGCTGACTCCAGCGCCGCCCGTCATCGCAGCTCTCCTGGGTGGCTCCCAGGCACCCCCCCTCGAGCCATCACGTCAAGCCGTTCACCCGCCGGATCAGCACCGCCTCCAAGCACCGGGAAGCCCTCCCGGGCTGGATGGCGCCCGAGGCCGATCTGACCTTTGACTCAGAGGATCACCCCTTCAACCCCATCAGTTCGGGCACGCTCCCGATGTTGTGCACCCCCACCATCTGCCAAGTGGCCGTCACCCGGACCCTCATCGACGATGGTGCCGGCCTCAATGTGCTCTCGGTGGAGGCCATCAGCCTCCTCCACGTGCCGCTGGGGCGGCTCCAACCCAGCAGGCCTTTCTCGGGCGTCGGAGCCGGTTCCACCGCCTCCTTGGGATAGATCCGCCTCCCAGTGACCTTTGGCACCTACGACAACTTCTGCACGGAGCTGATCGACTTCGACATCGCCCCCATTGGCCTCCCCTACAACGCCATCCTGGGCTATTCGGCCTTGGCTCGGTTCATGGCAACAACTCACCCGGCGTACAACCTCATGAAGATGCCTGGGTGCAGTGGCGTCCTCACTGTGTCAGGAGACACAAGGGATGCACTGCAGGTGCTCCAGCTAGCTTTCAGGGTGGCTGCGGTGGCACAGCCCATTGGCACCGACGCCCTTGAGCCCAATGCACCGGCTAAAAAGAAGCATCTATTCACCCAAGACAAGGCGGAGACCAAGCAGGTACCAGCTGACAAGGACGGGCCCACCGGCGCCACCTTCACCATAGGGGCCAACCTCGAGCCCGAGCAGGAAAAGGCCCTGGTGAGGTTCCTACGTGCGAACAAGAAGGTGTTCGCGTGGGAACCTGATTAGTTAGCAGGGGTCCCAAGGAAAGTGATTGAGCATCACCTCAACGTGTGCCCCAATGTGCGCCCCGTGAAGTAGAAGGCGAGGCGGCAGTCCATCGAGAAACAAGCTTTCATCGTTCAAGAGGCCCGGAAGCTAGAGGCGGCAGGAGTTATCCGTGAGGTCCACTACCCTGATTGGCTGGCTAACCCGGTCGTTGTGCCAAAAAAGGGAGGAAAGGAGCGCATGTGTGTCGACTTCACCAACCTCAACAAGGCCTGCCCGCAGGATCCATTTCCGCTCCCTCGCATTAACTAGATAGTCGACTCCACCACAGAGTGTGACCTATTGTGCTTCCTAGATGCCTTCTCGGGCTATCACTAGATCAAGATGGCAGTAGAAGACGTGGAAAATACGGCTTTCCTGACCCCGTGTGGAGTGTACTGCTATACGTGCATGCCATTTGGGTTGCGCAACGCAGGCACGACCTTTCAGCGGCTGACGCACATCGCCTTAGGCCAGCAGCTCGGGAGGAACACTGAAGCTTACATCGATGACATTGTGGTGAAGTCTTGTGAGGCAAGAACCCTGATACAGGACCTGGAAGAAACCTTTGCGAGCCTCAACAAAGTGGACCTACGGCTCAACCCGGAGAAGTGCGTGTTTGGAGTACCCTCGGGCAAGCTCCTGGGTTTCCTCGTGTCCCACAGGGGCATCGAGGCCAACCCGGAGAAGGTCAAGGCAGTCGAAGACATGAGCCCGCCAAGGACCCTCAGAAAATGTAGAAGCTCACCGGGCGTGTAACTGCGCTGGGGTGCTTCATCTCCAAGCTGGGGGAACGAGCGCTGCCCTTCTTCAAGCTAATGAAGAGAAAGGGCCCCTTCGAATGGACTGAAGAGGCTGACAAGGTATTCCAAGACCTCAAGAGGTACCTTACCAGCCCACCAGTGATGGTAGCTCCGCGTCCTCGGGAGCCCCTAGTGCTCTACCTTGCGGCCACCCCCTACTCCGCTATTGCAGCCCTGGTGGCGGTCAGGGAGGAGCGTTGTGCCAAGACCGCATCGACCGTCCAAACTGAAGCAAAGCAGAGCCGAGAGGGCCTCGCGAAGGTTGCAACCACAGCCAGAAAAGAACAGCTGTAGTAGGAGAACGCACCCAGAGCAGGAGAGGCCTCTTCAGGCGACCAAGCACTGGGGGCTCCGACGTTTCAAGAGACGCCTCGACCTTTGGAGGACGCAAGCTGCGCCAGCACCCTCAACCTCGTCAAGCATCCCGTGTACTTCGTCAGCATGGTGTTATGGGACGCAAGGGCACGGTACCCATGCCTCAAAAGCTCCTCCTCGCACTACTAGTGGCCTCACGCAAGCTGCGCCACTACTTCCAAGGCCATCCCATCAAAGTCGTCTCAGCATACCCCTTGGAAAGAGTACTCAGGAGCCCCAACTCAGCTGGGAGGGTTGCTGAATGGAACATTGAACTACATGCATTTCAGCTAGAATTCAGTACGACTAAGGTCACCAAGGGAGCTGCACTTGCGGATTTCGTGGCAGAATGGGCAGAAGCGTCAGGTCTCGAGGCAGGCGAAGACCGATCACTTTCCCCGGGAAGTGAAGCACCGGATGGTTGGGTCATGTACTTCGATGGGGCGCTCTCCTGGCACGGTGGGAGAGCTGGCACAGTGCTCGTATCCCCTACCCAGGACAAACTCTACTACGCCATACAACTCTGCTTCCAGCATGGAGAAAAGGTCTCCAACAATGTAGCAGAGTACGAAGGCCTAATAGTAGGCTTGAAGGCCGCAATTGCCTTAGGGGTAAAGCGCCTCATCATCAAGGGTGATTCGCAGCTCCTCCTCAACTTCTCCAACAAGATATACGAGCCAAAGGACGAGCACATGGAAGCCTACCTCGCAGAGGTTCGCAAGATGGAGAAACAGTTCTGGGGGCTGGAGTGGCACCACATGCCCCGCGGCACCAATCAGGAAGCTGATGATATTGCCAAGAGGGCATCTAGGCGGCTGCCTCGGGAGCCTGGCGTCTTTGAGCAGTGTCTCTTCAAACCCTCGGTGGTGCCGTCACTGTCGAGCACGGCGCAACCAAGGGAGGAGCTCCCTCAGCCGCCTGCCTCCAGAGCCCCGGTCTGCGGCCCGGCCTCAGGGGCACGCCTGCTCCTGCCGTTAGAGCCTCAGGAAGGGTGTTGGATCCCGCAGATCAAGAACTACCTGATGCAAGGGACTCTGCCGGAGAACGAGGACGAAGCGGAGCGTGTGGCGCGGCAGGCCACAGCTTATTGCATCAAGGATGGAGAGCTCTACAGGAAGCGACCAAATGACGTGTCCCTACGTTGCATATCCCGAGAGCAAGGGAAGGAGCTACTCGCGGACATACACGGCGGAGACTGCGGGCACCACTCGTCGTCACGAACCCTCGTTGGCAAGGCGTTCCATAGTGGATTCTACTGGCCCACGGTGCTCATCGACGCTGCCGAGCTGGTGAGGGCTTGCGAGGCCTGGCAGTTTCACGCTAAGCAGATCCATCAGCCTACGGGGGGTTTACAGAATATACCCCTCTCATGGACGTTCGCAGTTTGGGGGCTGGACATTCTGGGCCCGTTTCCTCAGGCGCCAGGGGGCTATCGCTACCTCTATGTCGCTGTGGACAAATTCACCAAGTGGGCTGAGGTGGAAGTCATCTGCACAATCCCGGCAGGCTCCACGGTCAAGTTCATCAAGGGCCTCGTGAGCCGATTTGGGGTGCCCAACCGCATCATCACCGACAATGGCTCGCAATTCACCAGTAATCTCTTCAAAATGTACTGTGCTAACCTTGGAACGCAGATATGCTATGCTTCGGTAGCACACCCCCGGAGCAACGGCCAGGCCGAGCGAGCCAACGCGGAGGTCCTGAGGGGCCTCAAAGCTAGGACCTTTAAGAATAAGCTGGAGGCCTGTGGCAGGGGCTGGTACAACGAGCTCCAGTCCATGTTGTGGTCAACCCGCACAGCTGCGACCAAGCCGACTGGCGAGACCCCGTTCTTCCTCGTCTACGGAGCACAGGCTGTTCTCCCTCACGAGGTCAGGCGTCGCTCCGCACGGGTCCTGGTGTTCGACGAGACGCAGCAGGACGCCATGCAGGGGATGGATCTCGTGCTGGGGGAGGAACACCGCCGAGAAGCCGCGCTGCAAGCGGCAAGGTATCAACAGGCGCTGCGACGATACCGCTGCCGCAACATCCGCCCCAGAACTCTTGAGGTAGGGGATCTCGTACTCACACGGGTTCTCTCTAGGGAGAGGCTGCACAAGCTCTCTCCCATGTGGGAGGGGCCATTCAAGGTTGTTCATGTCTCCAGGCCTGGCTCCGCGCACTTGGAGACCACGGAGGGGGTACCCATCCAGAATGCATGGAACATTCATCATCTCCGGAGGTTCTATCCCTGAGCGAGGCCTAGCGCCTAGGAAAGGCACGGTGCCTGTGAAGAAGGCAAATGCCTATGAAGCTGCCGCGTTTTGGGAAAGGCCCGGTGCCTGTGAAGAAGGCAAATGCCGGTGAAGCTGCTGCGTTTTGGGAAAGGCTCGGTGCCTATGAAGAAGGAAAATGCATGTGAAGCTGACTCGTTTTGCCGGTGCCTGTGAAGAAGGCAAATGCCTGTGAAGCTGCCGCGTTTTGGGAAAGGCCCGGTGCCTGTGAAGAAGGCCAATGCATGTGAAGCTCGCCGCCTGTGACACTCTCACGTAATAATGAGTGGGGATGTACACGCCCCGGTGTCTCCGGAGTGCCGCCCTCGGGCCTCGGGGGGCTCCCGCCCATGCCCAGTGCCAGCACTTAGCTCCGCGCTGGTGAGAAGACGTTGAAGACTAGAATAGGTGCCAGACGCGGCTTTTCCATTTGCTTTCTGTAGTTGGCTTGTTTATTCCCGTTTGAAGTTTTATCGAAGCTGTTGACGTTCCTGGCTTGTGACTCTTTATCTTTCTCACTCGCTTGCCTCGTTTTCTCTCGCACAAGTCTTGCAAGGGAGATTCGCGGGCGCCCTCGCGAGTGTTTTCTGCCCCAATCGATTGGAGCTTTCCTATCTGAGTCCCCTGCGGGAGCGCCCCACCCAGTTCGTGCCCCACGGGCATCGCGACACGAGCGCAGGACCTGGGCCGATCGCCCCACAACCAAGACCGTAAGCTACCCCTCGTACTAATCCTTGCTGGGCACGAAGCGCACGACGAGGCCATGACATCGGGAGGCGAGGACCGCGTCAAGCCCCACCGAGCTAAAATAGTTCCCGCACATGGGAGCATGGCGCGGAAACAAAGCGTAGAAATAGCAGAAGCAGCGCGATGGTTAAACAGCAGCAGTTCTAACACGCCCCCGTGGGGCCCTACATTACTTTCTATTTCTGCGTAGGAAAAGAAGGAAAACAAAACAGGCATGATTCGTCCTGCACCAATCCACAGCGAAGGCTCGAGCTTCTCCTGGGGCTCAGGCGGACCCCTCCTCTTGCTTCACCAGGGCGCGACGGTGGGCCGACCCGCTACCTTCACCCAGGCGTGTGCGACGGCGCGGGGGCTAGTCGCGGCCACTGTTGGAGGAGCTGCTGCCTGAGAGGGGGTCGCCGAAGCTCAGCTGTGATGGGCTAAGTTGGGACACCCCTACAGGGATTTGAACTTTCGAAAGTCGTGCTCGCGGTTATGGGCAGATGGGAATTTGTTAATGTCCGGTTGTAGAAAACCTAAAGTTGACCTTAATTAAAATGCATCAACCGCGTGTGTAACCGTGATGGTCTCTTTCCGACGGAGTCCGGGAAGTGAACGCGGTGTTGGAGTTATGCTTGACGTAGGTGGTTCTAGGATCACTTCTTGATCATAGTTTCTCGACCATGCTTTTGGCTTCTCTTCTCGCTCTCATTTGCGTATGTTAGCCACCAAATATGCTAGTCGCTTGTTGCAGCTCCACCTTATACCTTTTACCTTACCCATAAGCTTAAATAGTCTTGATCGAGAGGGTGTGAGATTGCTAAGTCCCCGTGACACACAGATACTTCCAAAACCAGTTTGCTGGTGCCGATGTTATCGAGCAGGTGACGCAACCAAGCTCAAGGAGGAGCTCGATGAAGATCTTGTCCTTTGTGTTGTTTCGTTCTAGTTGATCTGTAGTGGAGCCCAGTTGGGGTCGATCGGGGATCTGTGTAGCATTTGGGGTAGTCTTCTTTTATTTTGGTTCCGTAGTCGAACCTTGATTGTATCTGGATGATGTAATGCTTTATTCATGTAATTGTGTGAAGTGGCAATTGTAAGCCAACTATGTATCTCTTTCCCTTATGTATTACATGGGTTGTGTGAAGATTACCTCACTTGCGACATTACTTTCAATGCGGTTATGCCTCTAAGTCGTGCTTCGACACGTGGGAGATATAGCCGCATCGAGGGCGTTACAAGTTGGTAATCAGAGCCTTCCCCGACCTTAGGAGCCCCCTGCTTGATCGAATCACTGGCGTTATTGAGTCTAGAAATGTTTTGAGTCATTTAGGAATTATATATATCGGAGAGTTAGGACTTCTTTTTACTCCTCAGTCCCTTCATCACTCTGGTAAGGCATCCTGACATAGAGTTTTAACTCTTCTCTTCTCAGATTTCACTAAAAAAATTTTAGGATCACGCAGGTATCTTGGAATCGTTCCGATGGTTTTCTGACGAGAACATTGTTCTTGGTGCCTCCTGTCATTTAGGGGTTGTGGCAGTGTCCCGGGGAGTTGAGCTCCGAGGTGTTGTCGTCACAATTTTATCATTGCAGTTCCGAAATACCTAAGTTTAGTTTTGCCGACATCGAAAACCTCTTTTATGCAGTTGTTGGTGAGATAACCTTGACGCCACCCAGTATTGGGTCGGGAGTATTGCCCTAACTCGTATAACGGATGCTTTTCGAAGGTTGAGGTAAACGATTTCCGAAGGTTTCTTGGTTATGTGTTGAAGGATGGATACAGCTGGATGTATGATTTGCTAGTTTTGGGTGAGACATTATGCTTCCCCTGTATCCCCTGCACCTGATTGCATAACCGGAAAGGTTTGGGAGTTTCATAGGCGGGTATTCAAGTAGCTCGTAGGATATCTTTCCGACAGATGTATGATAGCAAATTGGGGTTCGACGTCTAGTGGTCCGCCTATCCACGGTTGGTTTTACAGTGGTCTCATTGTGTCTTAAAGAGTCCTTGGCTATGCCTACCCGGGGACGCTTCGTATGTCATGTGCACTGCCTTGTACATGATGGTGCTGTATGATCGAGCCGGTGTAGGCCCCGCCACAAAAACTTCGGACGAAATCTCTATCATATGTTTGTTCCAGCTTATTCTACAAGCCAATCCTTGTTTTGTTTTGAGTTGTGGTATTCGAGTTGCTTCGAAGTCAAATGTTGATTCCATATATTTCATAAACGGTGTTCTCATACTCCAATGTGAATACTAATCCTTCTTGATAATCGGGATTGTCATGTCAATCCTTTTCAACCGGCGAGTTTTCTCTTCAAGTGGATCCGATCATTTCAACATTCGCAAGATCAAGTATCAGTTCTTCTCAACGGTGTTTGTTTCATCCGTCTCCAAGTTGCGTTTGTCTTTCCCATCCACCCACCCTTTTTCTTCAAGGACTCATATATCTTATTAAAGTATCCATTTTATTCGTGTGAAGGCTCTTCATTCTTGTCTTTGAATGTTCTTATCCGGTGATTCTCATGAAGATACTAACGGAGCCTCAAGTTCGTCACTTTTCACTTATTTTCTTCTTCGGTGGATCCAATTCAAGCCTTGTTGATCATACACTTTTCCTTGTTTCAAATACCTTCTCATGCCGGTGCACCTCTTCATTCATTTCTCGCTATTCAATTGTTCCGGAGTGCTCAAGATATCTCAAAGATTCGTGTTTCCACTCTACATTCATTCAAGCTCTTTCGAGATTGGTATCTCATGCAAGCCATTTAATACAACCGGTGCAATCTCTCTTTTCAAGCAATCGTTCAACGGTGTATCTTTTGAGTGGGCCCTAACCCACAAGTCTTTTCCCAGGATCTTACCTGACTCTTCTTATTTACCCGGAGCTATCCTAAATTCTTTTCGAAGTTTGACATAAGAATGAATTATCATCAGTCATATGTATTTCTCCATGATCTTTCAACTTCTTTTCATCGTCGGCTCAATCTCTTCACTTTTGATTCTTTCGGAGTGTCTCAATAATTCATGGTGGTGTTTCTCATTGTCTTTCTCAACACTTGAAGACCAAAGAAGATTTTCTCTCAATCTTGTTCCATTCTCTTCAAGATTCATGGTTCTAGCTTGTTGCCATCCTCTCATAATTGTTTTGATTGTGAGAATCCTTTTCATCCTTCCGGAGCAACCCAGGAGTCTTTTCAGTTTGATTCTCCGAAGGCCATCATTTCGGGATTATTCATTCCAGCTTTCAGCTATTGTTCTCCAAATCTTACCGGCGCATCATTCAAATATTCTCAAATCAATTCATGATCTCTCCGTTCCCTTGTATCTAAATCCTCTCAAGTATCTTCGTTCTTTTTATAATTTTTCCCAGTGATTCATCCCTTTACTTCGTCCATTTCCAATTCTTACGGTGGCTACTCAGGATTTTTCTTCCTTGCTATCATATCTATTTATTCGTTGTCAATCCTAACGGTGGCTCATGCAAGAGTTGTCGTCATTCATTATCATATCAATTTATTCGTTGTTTCAACCCTTCCAATGGATCATTGAAGACCTTCCCAAGTTTGCGCTATATCTATCTTAATCCTTTCTATGAGAATAAGTAGTGTGCCAAATCCATTGTTTGTCATCAATTTAATTGATGAAGGATAAGCATAATGTAATTTCTTATTCTTGTTTCGCCGAGTTTATTCAACTTCCTTTTTCTAGAGTGGTCCATCATATCACAATCTCGGTTCGAAATGCTTATCTTTTCTTCCGGTGTTCCAAGTTGCCACTTTATTTCATCGCGAAGCTCCATCTAAATCATTGCAAGGATTCACCTTGTGTTTTTAACTTCTTTTTCCTTCTGTTTGATCATTCTTTTGTTTAATAGAGTTCTTCATGAAGGTTCTACATAATGGCTCATAAAGGATTTAAATTCCTTCTCGAAGTGTTGATCGAGATTCTTTTCTAAGGAGATCAAGTATTCTTCTTCTTGCTATCCAGAGTGCAATTCTTTCTACCTTATCATTGGAGGTGGTATTATGTCATTCTTGATAATTTGAGTTCATGTTTCATGATTCATAGGTTGTTAAGAATGGGGTATTTTAAATCCATCAACCTCTTCATTGGAGTTATCTTGGGTTATATTCCACCTAAAGCCTTCCCTAAGGATTGTTGCTAATTATGGTGCTTATAAGTGACCCAAGTTCTTCATCTATCCTTCCGGTGAAATATTTTATCCTCTCGTTGGTCATATCAATCCAATTCTTTTTCGTGAGTGGCAAGTTGTCACCTCATAATTTTGAGATGTCCTCTATAAGTCCATATCAAGCTAATCCTCTTTTCGTTGTTGGTGTTCCAACAACTCCATTCGACTTTTCTCCTGAGGATGCCTTTTCAAGCTCATATGTGGCAGAAGTTGTCATTTTCTTCTCAATTCCTTCTTTTTCAATTACCTATCTTCTATTTCTTCCTTCTGGAGCAATTGTGATGTTGCTCTTCTCAACCCATCATCTCGTTTGTCAAAGATCATGTTATTTTCATGATTATTCGTTTAACCAGAGTGTCGTGTCCTCTGCTCAAGTTCTTTTCTTCGTATCAAGTCTTGCATAACTTCTCAATCGGAGTGCTGGCCGAAGTTGTTCTTATTTGTTCCTCTTTTCTAACGGAGTGTTTTCAACTTCATTTATCTCCGTTGTATTCTTTTCTCGAGTTGGCTTAATCTTTTCAAGGTTCTTTGGTTTCACTCGTTTGTCAAAGAAGCAACTTAGTTTTAGCTCTTCTCTTTCTTTTCCGTTGTCCCTCCGGTGCCATTCTAGATCTCGGGACGAGATCCTCTCATAGTGGTGGATGTTGTAGCGCCCCGAGACCGATGTGCCAGGTGTTCTTCGAGTTATTCGTTGCTGTTGCCATGTCATTTGCTTGTGTGTTACATTTCATCATGTGCATTGCATCATCATGTTTTCAAAACCTGCATCCGTCCGGGTTCCCCCAATTCCGTCCGTTGTCCGTTCTGAGCGCAGGCACACTTGCACGCGCCCGCGGCACGTCCGAAATATTATTTTATAAGTGGCCGGAAAATGTTCTCGGAATGGGTTGAAAGTTGGCATGCGGTGTTGTTATGTTGTAGGTAGGCCGCCTGCCAAGTTTCCTCGCATTCGGAGTTCGTTTGATGCCGCAACGGATAACTATAGCGGCAATATAGTCGGTGTATCGTCGGACGTTTCCGGTCTCCGGAAACAGTTGTCGGGTTGCTTTCCCCCTCTCTCTTCTCAGCCCACCACCACTCACCATCATGTCCAACCTAACCTCTCTCGTCAGCCCGCGGCCCTCCTCACGCGCGTGCCCGAAAGTTGTCCCGGACCCGACCCGGACATCCGTTACCGTTGTGTCCGGATCATCCCCAAACATCTACAACATGTCACCGTTTTCTTATTTGGAACCCCTAGCTATTTTATCCGGGTTCGTCCGATTACGATCGGATGGACCGAGTAGCCCCTAACCTAACCAACCCGCCTATATAAATAGTCAACCCTATTTTCTAGGGGAGTTGTCCCATCCATCCCTCTCGGCCGCCGCCACTAATCCTCTCGGGATCCCCTCACTCAATCTCCCTCGATCCCATCGCCCAACCAACCAGAACCGCACTCCTCCCGATCCAAATCCTCTCCAACCTCCTCCTTTTCCACCGGATCCAGCGCGCCCAAGCTCCACCCTGCGTGCCCGCCTCCTCATCCTCCCGGCCGCAGCAGATGAACGGAAGGCCTCGTGCCTGCCTCCTCACACTCCTCATCGACCCAAGGAGTCGAACGCCTCCCTTCGGTGCCAACCGCACTGCCGGCAGAGCTCGCCGGAGCAGCCAGCCCTCAGACGTTCTTGCTCCTTCCCGTCTCCCCCGCAGCTTCATTTCCCTTCCTTCTCTCTCTCTCGATCTCTCTCTCTTATGCCGTTCACAGGCATCGCCTCCTCCTCCCTGCACCAAGCCGCAGGTCGCCGCCCATGAAGCTCCACCACCCACCGGATCCAGTGCCCCAAGGCCCGATCCATCCATTCCAGCCGCCGCCGGACCGGCAAGCCTTCCGCCGGAGCCCTGCCGTCCCGTTGTCGCCATTCCCAAGCCCCTGCCTCTGCTTCTTTCAAACCAGGGAAGGGGACGAGCACTCGCGTTGACCAATCCTGCCTCGCTGAACCGCTCGACTGCCAGATCAGCTCCCGTGCGTGGGCCTCCTCTTGCCAGGCAGCCCAGACCAGCGCGCCCCTTTGCCAGCGCTCCTCCCCCCGAACTGGGCCTGGCCTAGCTAGGTGAGCAGCCAGCCGCCCGGTGGGCATTTTCAGATTTGGCCCGTTTCGTGTTTTTCCCACAGAGCGATTTTCCTTTTATCCAGAGAAAAACCAGTTTTACAGATTATCCCCTAAACTTCATGCATATTTTAAGTCCCAAACTAAGCATCACATGTAAAAACTTAATATATGAACCTTGCTTAGAATTTTGTGTAGATTAATAATATCCAACTTTAATCTATCTTTAAAATGTTTAAAATGATGTTTGCATAAATTTTGCCCTATGCCATGTTAAAATGATTTATTTCATAACTAAATAACCGTAACTCGGTTTGTAACAAACTTTATATGTAAATGGGGTGGAAAAATTCCTAGTTTAACATGGTGGCATCACTTTGCATGTTTAACAACTATAAAATATGGTTTAGGGCAGAACAGTACCAAACCTAATATATGCATATGAGGATTTTCCGGAATTGTTGTTCGTTGTCTCCGGCCTCATTTAAATTTGCCTAGTAGATAGGTAGTTTCCATTTGCTTCACCCTCTTGCCATGTTTAACAACATTTAATATTGTTGGGTACATAAACAAGATCAAACTAAATAAGTCATGTGGGGTTTCATCAATATGCAATGGAGTTGCATGTTGAGCTCCACTTAATTTGTAGGATTGTTTGTGCATTTTGCCATGCCATGCCTCATTAAACCGGACATGCATCATAATTATTTGCGCATCGTGCCATGCTTATGTGATGTTTGTTCACTATGTTGTGTGCTTCTTTCTGGTGTTGCTTCTTCGGGTTGGTTCCGATAACGTCGCGTTTGTGAGGACCTGTTCTACTACGTCTGTTTGTCTTCTTCAAGGACTCGTTCTTCTTCCTTGCGGGATTTCAAGCAAGATGACCATACCCTCGAAATCACTTCTATCTTTGCTTGCTAGTTGCTCCCTCTTTTGCTATGCCTATGCTGCGATACCTACCACTTGCTTATCATGCCTCCCATATTGTTAAACCAAGCCTCTAACCCACCTTGTCCTAGCAAACCGTTGTTTGGCCATGTTACCGCTTTGCTCAGCCCCTCTTATAGCATTGTTAGTTGCAGGTGAAGATTGGAGCTTGTTCCATGTTGGAACATGGATATTTTGTTGGGATATCACAATATCTCTTATTTAATTAATGCATCTATATACTTGGTAAAGGGTGGAAGGCTCGGCCTTATGCCTGGTGTTTTGTTCCACTCTTGCCGCCCTAGTTTCAGTCATATCGATGTTATGTTCCCGGATTTTGCATTCCTTACGCGGTTGGGTTATAATGGGAACCCCTTGATAGTTCGCTTTGAATAAAACTCCTCCAGCAAGGCCCAACCTTGGTTTTACCATTCGCCACCTAGCCTTTTTCCCTTGGGTTAGGCCAGCCCAAGGGTCATCTTTATTTGAACCCCCCCCCCCCCGGGCCAGTGCTTGTCTAAGTGTTGGTCTGAAATAGAGCCACTTGCGGCGCCACCTCGAGGAAACTTGAGGGTTGGTTTTAGCTGTACATAGTGTTCATCCGGTGTTGCCCTGAGAACGAGATATGTGCAGCTCCCATCAGGATGTCGGCGCATCGGGCGGTCTTGCTGGACTTGTTTTACCATTGTCGAGGATGTCTTGTAATCGGGATTCTGAGCCTGATCGGGTCTTCTCGCTAGAAGGAATATCCTTCGTTGACCGTGAGAGCTTGTGATGGGCTAAGTTGGGACACCCCTGCAGGGATTTGAACTTTCGAAAGCCATGCCCGCGGTTATGGGCAGATGGGAATTTGTTAATGTCTGGTTGTAGAAAACCTGAAGTTGGCCTTAATTAAAATGCATCAACCGCGTGTGTAACCGTGATGGTCTCTTTCCGGCGGAGTCCAGGAAGTGAACACGGTGTTGGAGTTATGCTTGACATAGGTTGTTCTTGGATCACTTCTTGATCAAAGTTTCTCGACCGTGCTTTTGCTTTCTCTTCTCACTCTTATTTGCGTATGTTAGCCACCAAATATGCTAGTCGCTTGCTGCAGCTCCACCTTATACCTTTTACCTTACCCATAAGCTTAAATAGTCTTGATCACGAGGGTGTGAGATTGCTGAGTCCCCGTGACTCATAGATACTTCCAAAACCAGTTTGTAGGTGCCGATGTTATCGAGCAGGTGACGCAACCAAGCTCAAGGAGGAGCTCGATGAAGATCTTGTCCTTTGTGTTGTTTCGTTCTAGTTGATCTGTAGTGGAGCCAGTTGGGGTCGGTCGGGGATCTGTGTAGCATTTGGGGTAGTCTTCTTTTATTTTGGTTCCGTAGTCGAACCTTGATTGTATCTGGATGATGTAATGCTTTATTCATGTAATTGTGTGAAGTGGCGATTGTAAGCCAACTATGCATCTCTTTCCCTTATGTATTACATGGGTTGTGTGAAGATTACCTCACTTCCGACATTGCTTTCAATGCGGTTATGCCTCTAAGTCGTGCTTCGACACGTGGGAGATATAGCCGCATCAAGGGCATTACATCAGCGAACCCCGAGCACCGCCGTCTGTACGCCAGTCACCATCTTCATCCTGGTCAGTGCCGGGGCAGGCGGCCGCAATCGTCGTCTTCAGGGCAGCACCCAGCACGGCGACCATCTTCCCCGAACACCCTCACGTAGAGGGTGGCGTCGCCATAAAACTTGAAGTACAGGGTGCACCACCGGCCCAGGCCGCGCGCGCGAGCAAACGTTTGCCAGCCGCGTGTCAGGGCCCCATTCCCAGAAATGGAGACCTCCAGCGAAGCCCAGGAGGCCCTGCTGAAGCAGCCGTCTGCCTGGAGCCAGAAGCCGCACCGAGTGCTGGCCGACAGTTCATCTACGAAGAAACGGGGGAGCTGGAGCCGGGTGCTGGATGGGTCCGCCGACCACACGACGAACTCTAGCAGCACCTCCGCAGAGCGAAAGCGTGGCCTAGGGGGACGCACACCCACGGCGTGCCCCCTGTTGGCAACCGGGCGCTCACCACCGCGCAGGGAACCGCCTCCATGGCCGTGGGAGGCCACCACGGGGACCGTGGTATACTTGCGAGGGAGGCCTCGGCCGCACTTGGTCGGGGGGGAGTCAGGCCCTGCCTGGCGGGCCTTTCCTTTCTCCGCGGCCGAGAATCTCTTTGGAGCCATGGGAACGGCAAGTAGCCAAGAAGAAGAAAAGGAGCAACAAGAAGGGACGTGCTGAAGGGGCTCACGTAGCCTCATACTTATAGCCGGAGGAGACCAACCGCCGAGCACCACGATCGCAGGTAATCATGACTGGTCTCTCTGCATGCAAGGACTTGTCAAGTTGTGCGGCCTCCGAGGCGTCGTGGGGAAGCGCAGACGCCCACGTCCAGTCAACCGCCACGCGGCGCCCAAGGCCACAGGTTGTTGGGGCCCACGGCGCTCCGCGCTTACCCCTTCGCTTCCCTGCCAGGCCAAGCCCGGGCGCACCTTGGGCCCAGGGGCTACTGTGGGCATTCTGGGAACGGGGGTCCCCAGACTTGCCTGCCTGCGGCCTGCGGCGTGGCTCAAGTGGGGGCCCAGCGCGACCCATCTTCATCAGCTCAAGCTCAAGACCCTCGTGAGGGGCCAAGCCTCGCGAGGTGGACGACCGGAAGCTTCCTCAGAGGCAGCCTCATCAGACAGGCTCGCGAGGAGGCGGAGAAATCAAGGCAGGGGTACCTCGCGAGGAGCCCGTGATGCAAGCCATGACGATCGAGACCAGGTGGGAGCCAAGCGGGCGTCGGCCCACGCAGTGTCCTTGTTTCCCATTTGGTGCAAAGGGGGTAAGCACAGGCAAAGGCATCAGGCAAAGGTTACCATTCCGGTGCAACGAGACCAAGACCAGCAGAGCGGCAGGATAGAGGTCACCGTGGAGCCCAAGACGGCGCCATCACCAGTACTTTTGGTAGCCGAAGACCACCTTTGGTCAGGATAACTTGTACTAGATGCTCCCCTTCAAAATGGCCAATTGTTGGCACCCTTCCCGCTCATAGAGAGGCCCAAGGCCTCTATAAATAGAGCCATCCACCACAGAGTAGAAGAGGGAGCAAGAGATCTGGTAGAGCCCTAGCAGAGAGAAAGAGAGGCAACTGGACTCACCCAAACAGTTCATCGCATCAGCTCAAGAACACCTCTCGCGAGGCTGTTCTTCCCTTGTACTGTTCATCATCAGTCCCCAAGGCAATCCACCACGCCACACACTGGAGTAGGGTATTACACCACAACGGTGGCCCGAACCAGTATAAACCTCGTTTCCCTTGTGTTGTTCGTTGTTTCAAGCTTAGATCATGCGAGGAGATTGGATGTAGATCGGTAGGGGAGAGATCTCCGTGCGCACCCCAGTGTTCGAACCTCAAGGGTCTGCCGGAACCTGAAATCCGACATTAAGTTCATGAAAACAGAGTAACGCCTTAAGCAAGATGACATGATGTAGAGGGATAAACTCATGCAATATGATGAAAACCCCATCTTGTAATCCTCGATGGCAACAATACAATACGTGCCTTGCTGCCCCTACTGTCACTGGGAAAGGACACCGCAAGATTGAACCCAAAGCTAAGCACTTCTCCCATTGCAAGATAGATCAATCTAGTAGGCCAAACCAAACTGATAATTCGAAGAGACTTGCAAAGATAACCAATCATACATAAAAGAATTCAGAGAAGATGCAAATATTGCTCAAAGATAGACTTGATCATAAACCCACAATTCATCGGTCTCAACAAACACACCGCAAAAAGAAGATTACATCGAATAGATCTCCACAAGAGAGGTGGGGGAACATTGTATTGAGATCCAAAAAGAGAGAAGCCATCTAGCTAATAACTATGGACCCGTAGGTCTGAGGTGAACTACTCACACTTCGTCGGAGGGGCTATGGTGTTGATGTAGAAGCCCTCCATGATGGATACCCCCTCCGGCGGAGCTCCGGAACAGGCCCCAAGATGGGATCTCGTGGATACGAAAAGTTGCGGTGGTGGAATTAGGGATTTGGCTCCGTATCTGATCTTTTGGGGGTACGTAGGTATATATAGGAGGAAGGAGTACGTCGGTGGAGCAACATGGGGCCCACGAGGGTGGAGGGCGCGCCTGGGGGGGTAGGCGCGCCCCCCTACCTCGTGGTCTCCTCCTTTTTTCTTGACGTAGGGTCCAAGTCTCCTGCATCTTGTTCGGTGAGAAAATCACGTTCCCGAAGGTTTCATTCCGTTTGGACTCCGTTTGATATTCCTTTTCTTCGAAACCCTAAAATAGGCAAAAAAACGTCAATTCTGGGCTCGGCCTCCGGTTAATAGGTTAGTCCCAAAAATAATATAAAAGTGGATAATAAAGCCCAATAATGTCCAAAATAGTAGATAATATAGCATGGAGCAATCAAAAATTATAGATACGTTGGAGATGTATCAAGCATCCCAAGCTTAATTCCTGCTCGTCCTCGAGTAGGTAAATGATAAAAACAGAATATTCTATGTGGAGTGCTACTTGGCATAATCTTAATGTAATTCTTCTTAATTGTGGTATGAATATTCAGATCCGAAAGATTCAAGACAAAAGTTCATATTGACATAAAAATAATAATACTTCAAGCATACTAACTAAGAAATTATGTCTTCTCAAAATAACATGGCCAAAGAAAGTCCATCCCTACAAAATCATATAGTTTAGTCATGCTCCATTTTCATCACACAAGAATGCTCTCATCATGCACAACCCCGATGACAAGCCAAGCAATTGTTTCATACTTTAGTAATCTCAAACCTATAAACTTTCACGCAATATATGAGCGCGAGCCATGGATATAACACTATGGGTGGAATAGAATATAATTAGGGGGTTATGTGGAGAAGACAAAAAAGGAGAAAGTCTCACATCAACGAGGCTAATCAATGGGCTATGGAGATGCCCATCGATTGATGTTAATGCAAGGAGTATGGATTGCCATGCAACGAATGCACTAGAGCTATAAATGTATGAAAGCTCAACAAAAGAAACTAAGTGGGTGTGCATCCAACTTGCTTGCTCACGAAGACCTAGGGCTCTTGAGGAGGCCCATTGTTGGAATATACAAGCCAAGTTCCATAATTAAAAATTCCCACTAGTATATGAAAGTGACAAAACAAGAGACTCTCTATCATGAAGATCATGGTGCTACTTTGAAGCACAAGTGTGGCAAAGGATAGTAGCATTGTCCCTTTTTTCTATATTTTTGGCCTTCCCCTTTTTTATTTGGCCTTTCTCTTTTTTAGGACAATGCTCTATGAATGATGGTCATCACACTTCTATTTATTTACAACTCAAGAATTACACCTCGATACTTAGAACAAGATATGACTCTATATGAATGCCTCCGGTGGTGTACCGGGATATGCAATGAACCAAGAGTGACATGTATGAAAGAATTATGAATGGTGGCTTCGCCACAAATACTATGTCAACTACATGATCATGCTAAGCAATATGACAATGATGAATGTGTCATGATAAACGAAATGGTAGAAAGTTGCATAGCAATATATCTCGGAATGGCTATGGAAATGCCATAATAGGTAGGTATGGTGGATGTTTTGAGGAAGATAGAAGGAGGTTTATGTGTGAAAGAGCGTATCATATCATGGGGTTTTGGATGCACCGGCGAAGTTTTCACCAACTCTCAATGTGAGAAAGGGCAATACACAGTACCGGAGAGGCTAGCAATGATGGAAGGGTGAGAGTGCGTATAATCCATGGACTCAACATTAGTCATAAAGAACTCACATACTTATTGCAAAAATCTACAATTCATCAAAAACCAAGCACTATGTGCACGCTCCTAGGGGGGTAGATTGGTAGGAAAAGACCATCGCTCGTCCCCAACCGCCACTCATAAGGAGGACAATAAAAAAACACCTCATGTTTCAAATTTGTTACATAACGTTTACCATACGTGCATGCTATGGGACTTGCAAACTTTAACACAAGCATTTCTCAAATTCACAACTACTCAACTAGCATGACTTTTATATTATTACCTCCATATCTCAAAACAATCATCAAGCACCAAACTTCTCTTAGTATTCAAAACACTCATAAGAAAAAAAAATTAATCTTGAATACCTAGCATATTAGGATTATTTAAGAAAATTAGCATGCTATTTAATACTCTCAAAATAATCTAAGTGAATCATGAGAGATCAATAGTTTCTATAAAACAAATCCACCACCGTGCTCTAAAATATATAAGTGAAGTACTAGAGCAAAACTATATAACTCAAATGATATAAGCGAAGCACATAGAGTATTCTAACAAATTCCAAATCATGTATGGCTCTCTCAAAAAGGTGTGCACAGCAAGGATGATTGTGGTAAACTAAAAAGCAAAGACTCAAATCATACAAGACGCTCCAAGCAAAACACATTTCATGTGGTGAATAAAAATATAGCTCCAAGTAAAGTTACCGATAGAAGTAGACAAAAAGAGGGGATGCCTTCCGGGGAATCCCCAAGCTTTGTATTTTAGGTGTCGTTAGATTATCTTGGGGGTGCCATGGGCATCCCCAAGCTTAGGCTCTTGCCACTCCTTGTTCCATAATCCATCAAATCTTTACCCAAAACTTGAAAACTTCACAACACAAAACTTAAAGTAGAAAATCTCGTGAGCTTCGTTAGCGAAAGAAAATAAAAGACCACTTCAAGGTACTGTAATGAACTCATTCTTTATTTTTGTGTTAAACCTACTGTATTCCAATTTCTCTATGGTTTATAAACTATTTTACTAGCCATAGATTCATCAAAATAAGCAAACAACACACGAAAAACAGAATCTGTCAAAAACAAAACAGTCTATAGTAATCTGTAGCTAGCACAAGATCTGGAACCCCAGAAATTCTAAAATAAATTTCTGAACGTGAGGAATTTATCCATTAGTCATCTTCAAAAAGAATTAACTAAATATCACTTTCCAAATAAAAATGGCAGCAGTTCTCGTGAGCGCTAAAGTTTCTGTTTTTTACAGCAAGATATCAAGACTTTCCCCAAGTCTTCCCAATGGTTCTACTTGGCACAAACACTAATTATACACAAAAAACACAACCTAAACAGAGGCTAGATAAATTATTTATTACTAAACAGGAACAAAAATCAAGGAATAAAAACAAAATTGTGTTGTCTCCCAACAAGCGATATCGTTTAACACTCCTAGCTAGGCATAAAAAGCAAGGATAGATCTAGGTATTGACATCTTTGGTAAGCAATCCATAAGTGTCTATCATAATAGATTCATAAGGTAATTTAATTTTCTTTCTAGGAAAGTGTTCCATGCCTTTCCTTAACGGAAATTGGAATCTAATATTTCCTTCCTTCATATCAATAATTGCACCAATCGTTCTAAGGAAAGGTCTACCAAGAATAATAGGACATGAAGGATTGCAATCTATGTCAAGAACAATAAAATATACGGGCACATAATTCCTATTTGCAACAATAAGAACATCATTAATTCTTCCAATAGGTTTCTTAATAGTGGAATCCACAAGGTGCAAGTTTAGAGAGCAATCATCAAAATCACGGAAACCTAACAAATCACACAAAGTCTTTGGAATCGTGGAAACACTAGCACCCAAATCACATAAAGCATAGAACTCATGATCTTTAATCTTAATTTTAATAGTTGGTTCCCATTCATCATAAAGTTTTCTAGGGATAGAAACTTCTAACTCAAGTATTTCTTCATAAGATTGCATCAAGGCATCAACAATATGTTTAGTGAACGCTTTATTTTGACTATAAGCGTGAGGAGAATTTAGCATGGATTGCAACAAGGAAATACAATCAATCAAAGAGAAATTTTCATAAATAAATTCCTTGAAATCCAAAATAGTGGGTTTAGCAACATCTAGGGTTTTAATTTCCTCAATCCCACTTTTATCAATTTTAGCATCAAGATCTAAAAACTTCGAATTTTTGGAACGCCTTCTAGGTAAAGGTGGATCATATTAAGTCCCATCATTATTAAGATTCATATTGCAAAACAAAGATTTAATAGGGGACACATCAATAACTTTTAGATCTTCATCTTTATTTTCATACGGACTAGAGGAACACGCTCTTATAAAGGCATCTATCTTAGCACGCATCCTAGCGGTTCTTTCTTTGCACTCATCAATGGAAATTCTCATGGCTTTGAGAGACTCATTGATATCATGCTTAGGTGGAATAGATCTAAGTTTCAAAGAATCAACATCAAGAGAAATTCTATCAATTTCCTAGACAACTCATCAATCTTAAGCAATTTTTCTTCAATCAAAGCATTGAAATTCTTTTGCGAAGTAATAAATTATTTAATATTAGATTCAAAATTAGAGGGCATCTTATTATAATTTCCATAAGAATTGTTGTAGGAATTACCATAATTATTAGAGGGATTACTAGGATAAGGCCTAGGATTAAAATTTCCTCTATACGCATTGTTACCAAAATTGTTCCTACCAACAAAATTCACATCCATAGATTCATTATTATTCTCAATCAAAGTAGACAAGGGCATATCATTAGGATCAGAAGAAACACTTTTACTAGCAAATAATTTCATAAGTTCATCCATCTTTCCACTCAAAACATTAATTTCTTCTATGGCATGCACCTTTTTATTAGTAGATCTTTCAGTATCCCATTGAGAATAATTAACCATAATATTATCTAGGAGTTTAGTAGCTTCTCCTAAAGTGATTTCCATAAAAGTGCCTCCCGCGGCCGAATCTAAAAGATTTCTAGAAGCAAAATTCAATCCGGCATAAATATTGTGTATAATCATCCACAAATTCCAACCATGAGTAGGGCAATTACTTATCATTAATTTCATCCTCTCCCAAGCTTGTGCAACATGTTCATGATCAAGTTGCTTAAAATTCATAATATTGTTTCTAAGGGAGATGATCTTAGCGGGAGGAAAATACTTAGAGATAAATGCATCTTTGCACTTATTCCATGAATCAATACTATTTTTAGGCAAAGACGAAAACCAAGCTTTAGCACGAACTCTAAGTGAAAAAGGAAATAGCTTCAATTTAAAAATATCGGTATCCACATCTTTCCTCTTTTGCATATCACACAAATCAACGAAGCTATTTAGATGGGTAGCGGCATCTTCACTAGGAAGGCCGGAAAACGGATCTTTCAAGACAAGATTCAACAAGGCAGCATTGAATTCACAAGATTCACCATCGATAAGAGGAGCAATCGGAGTGCTAATAAAATCATTGTTGTTGGTATTGGTAAAGTCACACAATTTATTGTTATCTTGAGCCAACGTGACAAGCAAGCAATCCAACACACAAGCAAACAAAAAGCAAGCGGGCAAAAAGAGACAAATAGAGAAAGAGAGGGAGGATAGAGATAGAGGGCGAATAAAACGGCAAGGGTGAAGTGGGGAGAGGAAAACGAGAGGAAAATGGCAAATAATGTAATGCGGGAGATAAGGATTGTGATGGGTACATGGTATATTGACTTTTGCATAGACTCCCCAGCAACGGCGCCAGAAATGGCTCGTTTTCGGGAGTCAAATCTTGACTTGCGCGAACCTCCTTGGCAACGGTGCCAGAAATCCTTCTTGCTACCTCTTGAGCACTGCGTTGGTTTTCCCCGAAGAGGAAGGGACGATGCAGCAAAGTAGCGTAAGTATTTCCCTCGGTTTTTGAGAACCAAGGTATCAATCCAGTAGGAGGCTACGCGTGAGTCCCTCGTACCTGCACAAAACAAATAAATCCTCGCAACCAACGTGATAAGGGGTTGTCAATCCCTACACGGCCAGTTACGAGAGTGAGATCTGATAGATATGATAAGATAATATTTTTGGTATTTTTGTGATAAAGATGCAAAGTAAAATAAAAGCAAAGTAAAAAAGCAAAGGAAATAACTAAGTATTGGAAGATTAATATGATGAAGATAGACCCGGGGCCATAGGTTTCACTAGTGGCTTCTCTCAAGAGCATAAGTATTTTACGGTGGGTGAACGAATTATTGTTGAGCAATTGACAGAATTGAGCATAGTTATGAGAATATCTAGGTATCATCATGTATATAGGCATCACGTTTGAGACAAGTACACCGACTCCTGCCTACATCTACTACTATTACTCCACTCATCGACCGCTATCCAGCATGCATCTAGAGTATTAAGTTCATGAAAACAGAGTAACGCCTTAAGCAAGATGACATGATGTAGAGGGATAAACTCATGCAATATGATGAAAACCCCATCTTGTTATCCTCGATGGCAACAATACAATACGTGCCTTGTTGCCCCTACTGTCACTGGGAAAGGACACCACAAGATTGAACCCAAAGCTAAGTGTCGGTGTCAAAACCAACGGATCTCGAGTAGGGGGTCCCGAACTGTGCGTCTAGGCCGGATGGTAACAGGAGGCAGGGGACACAATGTTTACCCAGTTTCGGGCCTTCTTGATGGAGGTAAAACCCTACGTCCTGCTTGATTAATATTGATGATATGGGTAGTACAAGAGTAGATCTACCGCGAGATCAGAGAGGCTAAACCCTAGAAGCTAGCCTATGGTATGATTGTATGTTGTAGTTGTTGTGTCCTACGGACTAAAACCCTCCGGTTTATATAGACATCGGAGAGGGTAAGGGTTACACAAGGTCGGTTACAAAGGAGGAGATTTCCATATCTGTACTGCCTAGCTTGCCTTCCACGCCAAGTAGAGTCCCATCCGAACACGAGACGAAGTCTTCAATCTTGTATCTTCATAGTCTAATAGTCCGGCCAAAGGATATAGTTCGGCTGTCCGGAGACCCCCTAATCCAGGACTCCCATAGTAGCCCCTGAACCAGGCTTTCAATGATGATGAGTCCGGCGCACAGTATTGTCTTCGGCATTGCAAGGCGGGTTCCTCCTCCGAATACACCACGGAAGAATTTTGAAGATAAGGATAGTGTCCGACCCTGCAATACAAGTTCCACATACCACCGTAGAGAGAATAATATTTCCACAAATCTTTAATCTGCTGACACGTTTTGGCAACATGACATCATGCCATGGCCCGGTGCTTATTCGAACCGTTTTTCCTCAACAAGCTCCGCACATAACGCGAGGCGGCTTCTTGACACGTCTTGTCAAAGCAGAGATCGTGTTCCCATAATTACGGGATTCTCATTAATACGGTCGTGGGTAACCCAACCGTGTCTAGGACTCCTAGATTATAGGCAAGTCCAAATGGCTACGGAGAGGATGCTTGATATTCACCCTCTTTATAAAGGGACAAGGCTTTTACTTTTTCCCTCCCGTGCTCAATCGAACCCTTCCCCCGCCTCGAGTTCTAACACCCAAAGCCCAGGTCAGGTGCTCCGAACCTTCAATCATGTCCAGATCTAGCCTTCAAGGCTGATGGATGCCCTCCTCCGTTATGGAAGAAGACATCAAGAAGTTGAGGGAGGCCAGATACCTGACCGCCGAGGTTTCGCATCGGCTGCCTGCCCGAGGGCAAGTTGTCCCTACTCCTGAACCCAATGAAGACGTTGTGTTCATCTCCCACTTCCTCTGAGGTCTAGGCCTCACTCTGGATCCCTTCGTAAGGGGTTTGATGTTTTACTATGGGCTAGACTTCCACGATCTAGCCCCGGACTCCTTTCTCCACATCTCGACATTTATTGTCGTGTGTGAGGCCTTCCTCCGCATTACCCCTCATTTCGGCCTGTGGCTCAAGACCTTTGAAGTGAAGCCGAAGATGATCGAGGGGCAACATGCAGCGTGCGGAGGCGCGTCAATAAGCAAGATGTCCGGAGCTTCATGGCCGAAAGGTTCCTTTCCAGAGGTGTCCGAATTATGGCAACAGGAGTGGTTTTACATCACGGCTCCCAGAAGTGCCAAGTGGGCGGCTGCCCCTCCTTTCCGCTCGGGCCCTCCACCACAACTGATGTGATGGATTAGCAGAGGGCTGAGCTGGGGTCCCGCCAAGGACGTGCCTATACTGCAAAGCCACATCCAAAATCTCTTTGAAGGAGATTTCACTTTGATTATGGTAATGCAAGTCATGCTGGTTCGACGAATCCAACCATGCAAACGCCGGCCCCTCCGCATGTGGGAGTTCAACCCAAAAGGGCCACGTACAATTCAGAATTTCCTCAGCCTGACGCACGAGGAGATGTACAAATCATTCTTCGGACCCCATATAGAGTGTCCGGATACTACCGAGGACGTGGGCCTGAGCAGCAACCGTACCGCTGACCAAGTAATCCTTTGGCCGAACACACCATGTTTTATTTACCATGACGTCATGCTGAGCAGTCGCCCTTTGACCAGGACTGGCTAACAAAGGAGAAGATGATTCGGTGTTCGGCCCCCCTTCTTGAGGGTTTGGAGAATCCAGTACTGGAAAGGATGCTCGAGCTAGCACCCTGCCCGGAGCCCTCAAAGGAAGATAAAGGGGGAATGATGAGGTCGAGAGCGGCCCCCCATCGCTACCAATTCTAACCAAGGGAATGAGCACTTCCGTGAAGGAGGATAACCGAGGAGAAGAATCCGACCTTCTCTCGCTTTGGGGAAGGAAGAGGACTGCCTCTGAAGATCCGGAAACCTAGGCTTCCAAACGGGAGAAGAAATCCCCACTAGAGGGTCCTGCCTTGGAGGGTGCTTTTGCCGCACAAAGTACGCGCGAGGATCAGCCCTCCAACAAGCTGTAAGTAATTAGAACGTACTTCAATAGTGAAGATATATTACCTTACCTCTGAGGAAAATAACCGAAGTATTTATCTCGCAGTTCGGATCTTAGCCCTTCTCAGCAGAGCTCATCTTCGGGGGATCTTCTTCCGGATATGATGGAGAGCGAAACACCTCCCCCGGAATCCTCCGCTCAAGAAGCGAGCGACCTTGAAGTGTCGTCACAGAGGGACTCTCCGAATCTGGTGAGGCCAGAAGATAATCCTGTAGCCACCCGAAGTCCTCAGCGTCCGGCTCTTGAAGAGAGCAAACAAAAGAGTCTGGCACCGTCTGGTATGCGGTCGGACATACTGCAGGAGCTGTTGGAGCAGGCAACCATCTCAGAGGAACACCGTACATTAATGAGTACGGTGATGGAAAGAATTTTGTCCATCGAAAGCGGATTGCATGAAGCTTTTATGAGTCTACTGACGGGCTTTGAGGTATGTGAAATGATATACCTTTTGATAGTACCGCACATGTTAGGTGTGCCCTGTGTAGATAGTAGCCCATGAGACTCTGGTTGTCGTCGAGAACGGCGGCGAACAGAGGATCGTAGTCCCAGGCAATAACCATATCGCTTTAATGTGCAGGTAATGGGAGCTCCGGTGGCTAGCCGAACTCATGATTTTGCCGAACTAAAGCGGCAACTAGATGTGGCAGACGCCGACATCGAGAGTGTTAATAGGCGGCTTGACGAGTCACAGAGTAAGTAATGTTTTCTCGGTGAATGTTACATAATAAGAGCAGCATGATGCCAGTATCTTTAATATGTTGTGATTGCAGACGGAGCTGCCACTGTGGAGACCCTTCGGGCGGAACTTGCCCGAGCCAAGGAACAAGCAAGAGTTAGTAATGTGGCTGCTTTGAAGGCGGCTGAAGAGTTAAGAGCCGAGAAGGCCACGCATTGTGAAAGCAAAGAGAAGATGGCCAAGATGGCCATAGAATTAAAAGACACTGCCGACCGTTGCCAGTTCCTTGAAAAGGAGAACCGAGTGAAGGCAACGGATGTTGAAAAGGCCACGATGGTGACCAAAGACACTCGCTCTGCTATGAGGGCGAAGAAGGAGGAGCTGCGCGAAGCCGGGGATATTGCAGTTGGGAAGCCCTTTCTACTGTAGAGGAAGTTCGGAGATCCGCGGTATGCCCCTCTGGATCGGCTGTGGAGTTCGGCAGACGCATATATGGACTTGGCGGCAAGCATTGTCGATGCGGTTGAATACTTCCGAGATCAGACAGATCATGAAGTGGACAAGCTGTTTTGGTCGCAATTTAACATTCCAGAGTGTCCGCTTCCCTTGACTGATCGACTAGCCGAATGGGCCGAACTTAATAGGTTGTCCGGACTTGCCATGAGGTCCGTCATAGATCATTTGTGGCCGAAGAAGCCGAAGCCAAACAACTATTTCAGCTTAGTGCAGCAGTTCCTTGGTGCGGTATTGCGCATCAACGCGATGAAGAGGTCGGCGTGCATAGAAGGCTCGCGGATGGCCCTTGCCCGTGTTAAAGCATACTGGGCGGAGATGGATGCTACCACTGTTGCGGCGCAGGGTTCGGCCATAGGCCGAGTGGCTGCCGAGCACTATTTCGAAGAGGTTCTCGAGGGTGCTCGTTTGATAGAGTCCTAGTGCTCGAAGAATATTATGTTTGAGTGACATGTATTCCCATTGTAAACACAATGTTTTTATGAAATTTATTAAGGCTGTGTTTATACTTTTTCCTGAAAGTAATATGATGCCTCATGTGCGGCCATTTATGTATACATGTGTATAACCTGAAAGATTATAGTCGTCGGCTTCAACCCCCACGCATATAATGCGAAGGTGCTCGCAAAAAATGCGTGTTCACACTTAACCCAACGTCTTGGTCCTATTAAGCAGGTGATGGCACAGCGAACAAGGCAACCGAACTATAATGCTTTAACACTATCACTTAGCCATAGGAGTTTGACAATGGGGCTACTAGATAGCCCCTAGTGGCTCCGCACTCTCCCGATCTCGGGGTGCGTACATGCCTAGCCGGAAAACGGCCCTTCATTAAGGCGGAGGAATTCTAACATTCCGATAGGTCATCGAGTGGTTGACCAGTCTCACGCTATATCATGACAGTTAGTTTTTGGCTTTCTCTACTGAGGTGCTTGTCCGGATGAACCAGGGCACAATCGAAGTAGTTCTCCTGGCGCTGCCTTAGCCGATAAAGCAGAACATAAGGCACCAAAACACAGGAGCCGGGCAAACCCAACATTTAACCAAAGACAATGATTCGGAGCTGATGCATATAAGGCCAAACTCGCGATGCCGAACACTCCCTAAGGTATTCGGTCTTTATGGTATAAACCGGGCCTAAATAGTGCCCTTTGTAAGAAGCCCCTTGTGTCCAGGTACGTGCATTATTCTGATGTGGCCACATGCCAAGACGTCAGCATCCTTCTCAATTGTACTGAGAATTCGAGGGATGTGTATCAACAAGAGACAGTAAAAAGGTTTACGCAGGGTCTTAATCTAAAAAGAATCCTTGGAGCGGGTCCCTACTGCACGTCTGCGCCTGTGTCTCCGTTGTGCCGTATCTTGGACGGGTGTAGCACGATGATCATCTTTAAAAGAGAGGAACTTAGGTGAAAAAGTTGTCGTGCAAAAAGGTAGTTTTTAAAGAAACCATGTATAATTAAAAATGAGTAGAAATTGCCACTTGTCTGCGCGCGTTGAGCCCCCTTGTATTTGTAATAGGGGTGTGACCATCAATCCGGTACAAATTACATATAGCAGCACTAGACTCGTCTAACCGCGTCCGTGGTCTTGACGACCTATCAAATGCTTTAGTTGGTGAGGCCGCTTTTAGTGTGCGCAAAGATCGCTTAATGTTTCCGTTCACTGTAATGATGCCACGTGGACCGGGCATCTTGAGCGTGAGGGAAGCGTAATGCGGTATTGCATTAAAGCGAGCAAAAGCTTCGCGTCCAAGTAGTGCTTGATAACCGCTTTGGAACGGAGCGATGTGGAAGGTTAAATGTTCGCTAAGGGAGTAATCGGGGAAGCCGAATATAACCTTTAGTAGCAGGGAGCCCATGCAGTGAGCCCCTGGGCCTGGCGTTACTCCTTTAAAGGTAGTGTTGCTATGGCAAATTTTTGTTGGGTCTATCCGCATTTCACGAATTGTATCCTGGTATATCAGGTTTAAACTGCTGCCACCGTCCATCGAGACTCATGTAAAGTGGTATCCGCCAATTATTGGGTCTAATACCAGGGCAGCCCATCCTGCCCGCCGGATACTTCCTGAGTAATCACGATGGTCGAAAGTGATCGGTTGAGACGACCAGTGGCAGGATTTCACGGTGAGAGGCCCTTGGGCGTATTTATCTGGGAGGGCCTCTTTGCTTATCCCCTTGATCATGTGTAACACGTTTACTGTTTTGACTTTTGGTGGAAATTTCTTTTGTTCCCCAGCGTCTTGCTTGAGAGGCTCATCCTCGTCTTCGCTTGGTGTATCCTCCCCCTTATGTACGGCGTTGAGCTTGCCGGACTGCTTGAAGACCCAACATTCTCTGTGGGTATGATTAGCGGGTTTACCAGGGGTGCTATGGATCTGACATACTTGGTCCAGAATTTTGTTTAGGCTGGACATTTCGTCTCTAGCGCCTTTAAAGGGCGGCTTTTGCTGACTTGGCCGAGAGCTTTTGAATCCGGCGTTTACTGCCGTGCTCTTCATGTTGTCTTCTTTATTCCGGTGTTTGTTATTGTTGTTGCGCCGTGATTTCCCCTTTCCATCTCTAACTTCGGATGTACTAGGGTCGCTGGTGCTGCATCTGGCTAGCCAGTTATCCTCACCCGCGCAAAAGCGGGTCATGAGGCTTGTTAATGGTGCCATTGTTCTCGGTTTTTCTTGGTCGAGGTGTCTGGCAAGCCATTCGTCACGGACGCTATGCTTAAAAGTTGCCAAGGCTTCGGCGTCCGGACAGCCGACTGTTTGCTTCTTTTTAGTAAGAAACCTATTCCAGAGCTTTCGGGCTGACTCTCTGGGCTGTGGAGTTATATGACTCAAATCGTCAGCGTCAAGAGGTCGGATATAAGTCCCTTGAAAATTTGCCCGGAAAGCGACTTCGAGCTCTTCCCAGCTTCCGATGGAGTTTTCGGGGAGGCTTTTAAGCCAGTGCTGAGCTAGCCCTTTGAGTTTCAGGCGTAAATATTTAATGGCATGGAGATCATCTCCTCGAGCCATATGGATGTGGAGGATATAGTCCTCAATCCAAACCCCAGGGTCTGTTGTTCCGTCGTATGCCTCTATGTTTATGGGTCTGAATCCCTCTAGAAATTCATGGTCCAGCACCTCATCGGTGAAACATAGGGGGTGTCACATCCTGCTTTTCATGCCACGACACTTAAGCTAACAACCATGATAAAATGTGGTTTGACAAAAACTTTTGAGTGTTTTGGACCTTGCCTTGATTGGATTTTTGTCTGTTGTTTGCAAGTGCTCTAAAAATCAAATAAATCCTCCAACTCCTATACTTCATCTCCTTGCTCCAAACTATTGAACCAATGATCATGCCATGTGTATAGGACATAAAAATAATTTCTTGCAAAATAATTTGGCCACATAGTATTTTCAAAAATTAGTTTTCCAAACCCCCCCCCTGAATTGAGGTTTGCACTGCAAGTACCTAATTAAGGGTGTGAAAAATCTTTCCAAAAATATATTTGACTCCTATTAGATATAGGATACCCAGAAACCACCAAATATATAATTTTAAAAGTTATTTTCCTATTTTATTTAAAAGATTTTTCTTAAGGCCAGAAACGGCCTTTAATAGGGAAAAATTATTTTATTGTTTCAAAAATATTTGAGAAAAAAAGGGAAACTCAGTGGACATATATTTTCCATATATATGAGTTTAAACACATGGTCATGTTCAAAATATTGGACAAAACCTCCCAAAACCATTTCTGCCCATTTCAAGGATTTGAAATATTTCTACAGGAAATATTCCCCAACAATTCCAAGAAAATTCTAGCATGTCACATATAACATGTTTGATGATCTTCACAAGTCTCATGTCATGGAGAATAGTATAACCCCATGAAACCCTCTCAAAACCAATTCTATCCTTTTTCAAGTTTTAACAACTTTGCACTATCAAACTTGTCCAAATGCTCTCAAACTTGGTGCACATGCTCAAATGGTGTAATAATGCATATAGACCAAATGTCACAAGTTGTAGAGAACGTTATCTTGATCAAAGTGCCCCAAAACCCTCTCTGTCCAGAACCAAATTTGAACAAGTTTACATTGGCAACTTTGTCATTTTGATCTCAACTTTTGTGGACATGTTCAGAACCTCAAATGATGACACTACACTAAGTGGTGCATCAAGGAGAATAGATTTGCATGACTAAATCTTGGAAAGTCTATTTCTGTTGATTTCTAGGGTTTACCAAAGTTACATTGGCTACTTTGCCCAAATGAGCTCAAACTTGGTGGAACATCCTACTTCTATGTGCCATTCCATCCTGTTAATTCTCATGGCAAGTGGAATTAATTTTCTTGCCCAAACCAAAAACAAACACCTTCTGCCATTTTCCCAAAATCATCATTTGACCTCTTCCACTAATCTCCATGAGCCCAAGTTTTTACCACAGCTGCCCCAGGTCACCTTCTACCTCCAGTAAGTCTTGCCAGCTCTCAGATCAATCATGGAATAGGGTAGAACCCCACTTTCTCTCTCTGGACATCACATTTCTCTCTCTCAACCCCACCTCTCTCCAATTGGCTCACCAGGGCACCCAAGGCCACCACCCATTTGTTTACTCCTCCCCTGACCCCCTAGACACTAGTGGCCACGCCCTGGGCGCCAAAAAGATGCCAATGCCAGCCATATGCGTGCTCTCGAGCGCGCTATAGTGCACCAGGGCACTGTAGCCGCGTCCTACCCTGAGGCTTCTGACAACCTAGGGCCTTCCCCTTGTGTCCCCCGAGGCCGCCTCGGCGCCCGGGACACGCAAGACGGTCGGCCCCCTCCTCCTTCTCCCTCCTCTTGCCCCAGCTCGCACGCGCGCCGGCCGCCGAGCGCTCCAATGGGCAGCCTCACACGCGCGATGATCTGGCCCTTCCCCGCTATCTCTCTTCTCTCCCCTCGCCCTATCCTAACCCCACGAGCACCCCAAACACGCCCACGTGCGCCCCCGTGACTTGCAGCGATGGCAACAGCCTCGTCGGCGCATGAGCTCATGGTGCACCATCGCCCCACCATAAAAGGCCACCCCCGAGCCCTCTCTGGCCTTGGTTCACTCCCTCTTCCCCCCAGCAACCTCCTCGAGCAGCCTGATCCGCCTCCTGCACCTTCCTTCTCCTCCTACCACCGCACAGCCGCCGCTTCGGCTCGCTCAAATTCGAGCAACACTGAGCTCACCTCCCTCCCTTTCCTCCACACAAAAGCTCCATGTGGTCCGGCGAACCTCCCCACCTCCTCGAACCGTCGCAGGGATGCTTGAACGCCGAGAGCCACGAATGGCCGACGACCTCCCCCGCCACCGTCAAAGCTGCGGTCACCTCGGCCCCCTCCGGCGGCCGTGACCTGCACCAGCGGATGCCCCGCTCCGCGCTGAGCTCGCCCATAGGCGGAGCACCGCGGGAGACGGCCGGAGGCTCCGGCTATCGTCGGACGAGCGCCGGCGTGCGCTCTGCCTCCCATGCTCTGCCTCGAGCGGGAGGTAGAGGACGACCGCCCCGCCAGCTGGCAGGGGGCCCGCCCGTCAACGGCAGAGGCGACCGAGCTGGCCCACCAGTCGGGTTAAGTGGAAACGGCTTGTTGTGTTGCTTACTATGATTGTTTCCGACGTTAGTTGACGAAGTCGAGGAGATACTTGGAGATGGACCAGAAGATTTGTAGAATCTGATGAACCAGACAAGCAGCCCTTTGACCATCTCTATGAAACCCTTTTTTATGCATGACATGTAGCATCATATTGTTGTTGCAACGGAATCATGATGAGGTGGAACCACTTTGATGGTTGCCTCCGTTACTTCCTCGTTGATACTTGCATTGTGCATGACCCTACCTCCTTATGAGTGTTATGCTGGTGGGAGTAGATAGGATGCTAAAGTAGTTGCTACGCAAAAAGGGACCGGAATATGCATGGTGATGGAGACAAAATATATTTCAAAGGACTTTTCAAAAACCCCGTCGGGTGCCACTTATGCCCGAGGGAGATGATGAGTTGGGTAACCACTTGATGACGAAGTGGTGTACTGAGGCAAGTGTGTGTGTTGTTTTTCAAAACAGATTGGTTTAAGTTGCGACCGTTATTCCAACCTTACATGCGCAACCACTCTACCCTTGTATGGGAAAGGGCATTATTGATTACCTAGGCCGATACTAGCTTGGAGCCCGCATTACTAGTGACAGGAGAGTTGTTGGTGCGCTCTCTCAGGACGGGGTCGTGCCAGGTAGGGCGGCCATGACTGTTTTCACAGGGCACCGGATACACCGTTGTGTCAACTCTCGGATGTTACAATCTCGAGTGAGTCTCGTATGATATACATCGTGAGGATACGGAACAACGAGTGGACTCCATGTTAGTGTCGTCTAGGGAAAGATAGTGATCGGGTGCTTACCCCGGGTACTTGAGGTACCACGGGTCGTGGATGACACGGAAGTTCCCCGGATCTTGTGGCTAAAGTGTGCAACCTCTACAGAGTGTAAAACTATTCGAATAGCCGTGTCCACAGTCAAGGATAGTTGGGTTACCGCTCTTGGGCTACGTCCACATGTTTACAAACCAGTGTGTGTGTTTGGATAAGTGGGGAGAACTACTTGGGTCAAGTCAAAGGACTTGACATGATTGAGTTGGGTTGATGCCCACTCTATTTATGTTGATATATGTAACCTGTTCTCATGGTTAATTGAATTGTCCTGATGCATGTCTTACAAGTTGTTGAACATGTCATTGCACTCAAAACTAGCTTTCTGCAAAAAAATTACCTATATCATGCATTGTTGTATCTTGAACCAAAACATGGGTTGCTTGCGAGTACATTCGAAGTACTCATTGGCTTGCCACTGGTTATTTTATTGGCCAGGCATGAAAGAACAGGATATAATGAAGAGTACCTTGGTGACGAACATGCGAGCTAGGATGCTTCCCAGTCAGAATGCCTGTAGGGTTAAGGCAGATGGCATGGGTCCAAGTTGTTATTGAAGATTTCCGCTGTGATGATACACTCAAGACTTGACCATAATGGCCCTACTTGTGTAAAAGGGTATGTATGGATGTAAGACTCTTGTTATTCAGCTTCTGTGTGTTCAGTGAGCATTGATCTCTGGGATCACTGTACACGTGCATTCGGTGATCACGACTTATGAGTCGGGGTCCCCACAGAGCTGGTATCAGAGCCATCCTGACTATAGGAAGCCTTAGTTAGCATGGTCGTTAGTTAGGGTAAAACTATTTCCAAAACTACTACTAGTTTTCAAAACTATCTATACTTCTCTTCCCTTCTCAGTTTTTTGAAAACTAAGGTATACTTTCCCTATTGATCTCTTCCCCTTCAAAACCTTTGGTCGCTACAACCCTTATGCCCCTGACCACTGGATTCCTTGTAATCCTCGTGGATAATCTAGAAGGAGGATGCCTTGCCAGACATTCACCCACATCTCCTGAACACAAGATTGGCGACATCACAACAAGACGATACCAACAGAAGATACATCCTCGAGGGATGAGGACCTGAAGACCCAGGAGATGGTGACACCCTTGACACTGCCCCAAGATGATGCAACCTTAGCCTACAACAATCAGGGCATGGGATATGCAAGATCATGATATACATCGCTAATAGGTTAACCCTGTCACTACCGTTGTTGTATCGGCGACCACCGGTGGATGAGAACCTAGCCATTTGGTCCGCCTCATAATAGTGAGCAGGAAAACAGTTCTCTTCGTCCCCCCACTCTTGGTGACGATGTTGTCATCAACGTAACCGATAGGTTGGACATCTACTATGCCTTGTTAATTTCATTGCATAAATGATTGCTTACCCGAAACCCTTGACGCCTTAAAAGGCAAGAGGGATCGTCATGATTAAGAAGACAACACAAGACCGAGTCAATGCCTGCTACGAGGAGCCACCTTCACCCCATCACTTCAAAAGGCGAGAAGTTGTTGAAGACTCTTCAGGCTCAACCCAGATCGTTTCATCGAACAACTACAAGTGACGTAGCAACACCTGAGGAAAACTCAGAAGACTGCACAAGGCACAAGGTACGACTACTGAGTCCGAGAACCCCTAGGGTAGGATGAGTCGTGTACCCCCCTATGCGCAGTCGAGTCCGTATGATGGTTCGAATAGAACCACGATTGTGTGTTGCTTGTTTTTATTTGATTGTGTTTTGATATCAGCCACCCTTTTGCCCTAGGCAACTAGTATGCGGCTATATCACCTGCCTTATTTTATTGTTTGTGTTTGGCCCTTTCAGCCCTTGTTTGTTTGCACTTGCACTATAGAACCCCCTTCAGGCATTCCCCTCCTCTATGCTACTTTTCCCTCTCATCTCTCTCCTCAACTGAAGACCAGCAAGACAAGCCACACCAAGGATTCTACCTCGGCAACCAACTAGCGATGAAGACTTCTGCTACAATCTCCACGACCAAGTGCAACCCCGTAGAATTATGTTTAACCCTCCAGACTAGAAACCCATTCCTAGACCCTTTGAGACTTCACAAGATACCCCATATCAAATCTTTAACCATGTGTTTGACCCACAGAAATGCAAGAGAACCAGTTAAGCCTCCGTAACCTTTCTTATCACTTGGCTCATTATGGAACTAGTGGACGTAGTGAGCAAGCACATTGTCACCCTAATTTAGCACAAGAACTGACGATGCCATAAGGAAGACCAATTTGAGGATATAGGAATAGAGGACAAATGACTTCATGAGTTTGTATCAGTGACCCTGAGGAATTATCTGAGACTTTGGTAAATCATGAGTGATGATTGGATTTGGCCTATACGAGATGATCCTTTCGATGGTATAAGGTTATTTGTTTGCAGGACTAGATAGACTATTGGCATCTCAGAAGCCGTGCTCAAGGATAAGATGATAAACGTTCACTAGCACCATAGAATCCTTGAAACCCTTAAGCTTGCCGTGCTCAAGGATAAGATGATAAACGTTCACTGGCACCATAGAATCCTTGAAACCCTTAAGCTTGCCGTGCTCAAGGATAAGATGATAAACGTTCACTAGCACCATAGAATCCTTGAAACCCTTAAGCCCTACCAAGCTACAACATGGTTGGATCATGACCATGGGTCTTGACTCTAGATCGGGAACACCTTGGACCATACTCAACCGTGACCACCACCAATACCCCCATCCTACTTTATGTAGCCCGTGAACAAAGTCTTCATGGAGTACTTAGACAAGATAGTTGTCATCATCATTTGGTGACCTACTTGTCTACCCGAAGATGGAAGAAGAGTCGTTCAGCTGGTCAAGGAACATTTGAAGACCGCCATGCCAAGGAGGAATAACTATACCAACCACCATCGTCAAGGAGTGAACTTTCTCGTCGAAGACCAGGTGTATCTGCAAGCCACTTCTCTCAAGAGAACCAACCATTTTCATGTCAAGAGAAACTCACACCCAGATTTATCGGCCTTACCCAAGATCACTGCAAGATGAAGAATAGGCGGCTACCAGCTGGAGTTACCACCTGAGTTACCCACTATGCACAATGTTTTCCCACACATCACAACCCTAGAAGTGTTTCCAACTTCCTGATAAGCCCGATCTCTACGAGGACATCGATCACCGAGCCATCGACCTCCAGCCCAATATGACCTATGCGAGAGACCCCAATTGCAATCTGGATCAAGCAGAATGTCATACACGAAGCCACACCATCAAGTACTTCAAGGTTCAATGGAGCACCATTCGGAAGCAGAAGCAGTATGGGGATGTGAAGACTATCCCATATCCAAGTTTCCATATTCCTTTCCACGCCTAGTTTGGGAATCTCGGGGACGAGATTCTTGTAAGGGGGGTAGGTCTGTCACACCCTGATTTTCATGCCACAACACTTAAGCTAACAATCATGATAAAATTTGCTTTGACAAAAACTTTTGAGTGTTTTGGACCGTGCCTTGATTTGATTTTTGTGTGTTGTTTGCAAGTGCTCTAAAAATCAAATAAATCCTCCAACTCCAATACTTCATCTCCTTGCTCCAAACTGTTGAACCAATGATCATGCCATGTGTATAGGACATAAAAATAATTTCTTGCAAAATAATTTGGCCAAATAGTATTTTCAAAAATTAGTTTTCCAAAAACCCCCCTGAATTGAGGTTTGCACTTCAAGTACCTAATTAAGGGTGTGAAAAATCTTTCCAAAAATATATTTGACTCCTATTAGATATAGGATACCCCGAAACCACCAAAATATAATTTTAAAAGTTATTTTCCTATTTTATTTAAAAGATTTTTCTTAAGGCCAGAAATGGCCTTTAATAGGGAAAAATTATTTTATTGTTTCAAAAATATTTGAGAAAAATCAGGGAAACTGAGTGGACATATATTTTCTATATATATGAGTTTAAACACATGGTCATGTTCAAAATATTGGACAAAACCTCCCAAAACCATTTCTGCCCATTTCAAGGATTTGAAATATTTCTACAGGAAATATTCCCCAACAATTCCAAGAAAATTCTAGCATGTCACATATGACATGTTTGATGATCTTCACAAGTCTCATGTCATGGAGAACAGTATAACCACATGAAACCCTCTCAAAACCAATTCTGTCCTTTTTCAAGTTTGAACAACTTTGCACTATCAAACTTGTCCAAATGCTCTCAAACTTGGTGCACATGCTCAAATGGTGTAATAATGCATATAGACCAAATGTCACAAGTTGTAGAGAACGTTATCTTGATCAAAGTGCCCCAAAACCCTCTCTGTCCAGAACCAAATTTGAACAAGTTTACATTGGCAACTTTCTCATTTTGATCTCAACTTTTGTGGACATGTTCAGAACCTCAAATGATGACACTACACTAAGTGGTGCATCAAGGAGAATATATTTGCATGACTAAATCTTGGAAAGTCTATTTCTGTTGATTTCTAGGGTTTACCAAAGTTACATTGGCTACTTTTCCCAAATGAGCTCAAACTTGGTGGAACATCCTACTTCTATGTGCCATTCCATCCTGTTAATTCTCATGGCAAGTGGAATTAATTTTCTTGCCCAAACCAACAACAAACACCTTCTGCCATTTTCTCAAAATCATCATTTTGACCTCTTCCACTAATCTCCATGAGCCCAAGTTTTTACCACAGCTGCCACAGGTCACCTTCTACCTCCAGTAAGTCTTGCCAGCTCTCAGATCAATCATGGAATAGGGTAGACTCCCACTTTCTCTCTCTGGACATCACATTTCTCTCTCTCTCTCAACCCCACCTCTCTCCTATTGGCTCACCAGGGCACCCGAGGCCACCACCCATTTGTTTTATCCTCCCCTGACCCCCTAGACACTAGAGGCCACGCCCTGGGCGCCAAAAAGATGCCAATGCCAGCCATATGCGTGCTCTCGAGCGCGCTACAGTGCACCAGGGCACTATAGCCGCGTCCTGGCCGAGGCTTCTGACCACCTAGGGCCTTCCCCTTGTGTCCCCCGAGGCCGCCTCGGCGTCCGGGACACGCAAGACGGTCGGCCCCCTCCTCCTTCTCCCTCCTCTTGCCTCACACGCGCAATGCTCTGGCCCTTCCCCGCTATCTCTCTTCTCTCCCCTCGCCCTAGACCAACCCCACAAGCACCCCAGACACGCCCACGCGCGCCCCCGTGACTTGCAACGATGGCAACAGCCTCCCCGGTGCATGAGCTCATGGTGCACCATCGCCCTGCCGTAAAAGGCCACCCCGAGCCCTCTCTGGCCTCGGTTCACTCCCTCTTCCCCCCAGCAACCTCCTCGAGTAGCCTGATCCTCCTCCTGCACCTTCCTTCTCCTCCTACCACCGCACAGCCGCCGCTTCGGCTCGCTCAAATTCGAGCAACACCGAGCTCACCTCCCTCCCTTTCCTCCACACAAAAGCTCCATGTGGTCCGGCGAACCTCCCCACCTCCTCGAACCGTCGCAGTGATGCTCGAACGCCGAGAGTGACGGATGGCCGACGACCTCCCCCACCACCGTCAAAGTTGCGGTCACCTCGGCCCCCTCCGGTGGCCGTGACCTGCACCAGGGGATGCCTCGCTCCGCGCTGAGCTCGCCCATAGGCGGAGCGCCGCGGGAGACGGCCGGAGGCGCCGGCTATCGTCGGACGAGCGCCGGCGTGTGCTCTGCCTCCCCTACTCTGCCTTGAGCAGGAGGTAGAGGACGACTGCCCCGCCAGCTGGCAGGGGGCCCGCTCGTCAGCGGCAGAGGCGACCGAGCCGGCCCTCCAGTCGGGTTAAGTGGAAACGACTTCGGTCCGATCCGCTTGCCCCGCTGGGTCGCGCCCTCCCGCAGTACGCCTTCGGCGTCACCACCTCTGCCCGCGCAGCCGAGCCACTGGGCCGGCGCACGGTCTAGGTGTCGCCATGTGCGCAGGATAAGGTTAAAGCCTTATTTCCCTTTTTCTTTTTCCAGTCAACTTCAAAAATCCATAAATATTTCAAATTAACTCCAAATTTGATGATTGAAATTTCTAGTAGTTTCTAAAATCATTCCCTACCACATGGTGCTATTGTCACATTTTTATAGGAGCATTTCCTTCACAAATATTTATCAAATTCTGTCGGATTTCGGGTTCCGGCAGACCCTTAAGGTTCGAACACTAGGGTGCGCATGGAGATTGCGCCTTGAACCTCTCTGTCTCACTGGGATCTAAACTACTAAAAATATCACACAAGAGACACAAGATTTATACTGGTTCGGGCCACCGAGGTGGTGTAATACCCTACTCCAGTGTGTGGTGGATGGGTTGCCTCTAGGGGCTGGTGATGATGAACAATACAAGGAAGAACAGCCTCGCGAGGGTCTGTTCTTTGCTAGTGCGATGAACTACTGGGAGGAGTTCAGTCACCGCTCTCTCTCTCTCTCTACCTGCTGGCCGGATCCACGCGCCGAACCGAACCCTCTACTCTGTGTGCCTTCTTATGAAAACCGAACCGAACCCCCCGAACCGAACCCTCGAACCGAACCCTTTGCTACGTGGGTGGCCGGTCCCTATTTATAGAGGCCCTGGTCCTCTTCCCAAATATCGAGCGGGAAGGAAGCCAACAATGGCGGGCTAATTTGGAGGGGACAGCAAGTACTTTTATCCTGACTAAAGGTGGTCTTCGCCTGCGCAAGACTCTATGGTGACGCCGTGCTGGGCTCCATGGTGACCTCCGTCTCGTAGTCCGCTTGGTCCTGGTCTCGTTGCACCGAAATGGCAACCTTTGCCTGATGCCTCGGTACTCCACGGCTGCGCTTGCCCCCTTTGCACCAAAGGGGAAAGAAGGATGCTGCGCGCATTGGCACCCGCCTGGTTCCCTGAGTCGTCATGGCTTGCATCATGGGCACCTCGTGAGGTACCCCACCTTGAACTCTCCGCCTCCTCGCGAGCCAGCCTGACGAGGCTATGCCTAAGGATGCGCCGTGTCGTCCGCCTCACGAGGCTTGGCCCCTCGCGAGGGTCTTGAGTCTTGTGTTGATGAAGATGGGCCGGGCTGGGCCCCCAGTTAAGCCACGCCGCAGGCCGCAGGCAGGCAAGTCTGGGGACCCCCGTTCCTAGAACACCGACAGTAGCCCCCGGGCCCAAGGCGTGCACGGACTTGGCCGTGCCGAGAGGCGAAAGGGCATGGGCAAAGCGCCGCGCGCCCTAACAGCCTGCGGCCTTGGCGCCGCATGGCAGTTGACTGGTTGTGGGTGCCTTAGCAACTGCGTGTGTTGACAAGGGAGAGGCATCTTCCCAGACTTCGCCCCTGCTCTCTCCGCTTGCTACTCAGATCCCCTTTCTTGCGCCTCCCCTTTCTTCCTCCAAACTTCCAGATCTGCTCCGGTTGCGCGACCTAGGAAGCCATGGCGCCTCGCCAGCCTCCGGCCGAAGCTTGGTATTCTCCTTCTCTAGACCCACCGAATGTGCCCAAGGCGGGCCTTGCTCGGTTGCGCCGGATGGCGGCGGCGCAGGGCATCAACGGGATGGAGGTGTTCAAGACCGGCTCCGCTGCCCCTGAGGACCGAGGGAGCACCGTTTATCCTCTGTTTGTAAGCTCCATTGCTGCGGGCCTAGTGCCTCCCTTCTCCGAATTCTTCTTCTCTGTCCTCTGCCACTACAACTTGCAGGCTCTGCATCTCCATCCCAACTCCGTCCTTCTCCTGTCGATCTTCGCTTACTACTGCGACGCCCATGTAGGGGTTCAGCCTTCGGTGGCCTTGCTGTGCCACTACTTCTCCCTCCGGGTCTCCGGCAGCTCTCTTTCTGGGTGCGCGGGCTTCGTTGCGTATGGCAGCACCATTGCCATCTCGAATCCCGGGAAGGGGATTGAGGGCTTCAGGAGCAAGTGGGTCCTGGTAGATGCCGGGCGCATTCACCCTCGGCTGATCTTGCCCACGGAGCAACCCGTGAGCACCAGCGACTGGTGCCGAGTGGAGCTCACCGACCCCCGCGCGAAACTGGTGTTGGAGAAAATGGACGCGGACCTGAGGCTGGCCAACATGGCGGCGGCGAAGTTGACCGGTGCGTCGCTGCTGAAGGAATTCCTGGAGCACCAGCTGGCCCCGCTCCGGGAGTACTCTCCTCCAATGTGGAGGCCTCATCCGTGCCCCGAGGCTGTGGACGAAGAGGATGTGACCGCGGTTCTCCAATCTCTGGTCGGGGGCGAGGTGGCAGGGCCGAAGGGCGCTCCGAAGCCCTTGTTCCTTCGTGACGACTGGAAGCGGGTGGTGAAGTACATGCCTGTTTTCAACGGGTACAGGCTCGTGCCCGTGGCGTCTTCTGGAGGTCCGGTGGACGTGCCCTCCGGCGACTCTAGGGAGGAGGAGGGCGAAGAGGAGCGGGGAGTGGGGCCCAACTCTGGGGCGACCGACGGAGAGTCGAGGGCTCCCCTCCCTCGGCGCTCGCCCCGTACTCTCTGCCTTTTGCCGAGCGATGATGATGATGATGATGTGCTGGGCAGCGGGAGCTTGCCCCCGATCCCGAAGAAGGACAGGACCAGGCTGATCCCCCGCGGGTCTACCCCTACCCCGAGGTAGTCCGCAGTCGGGCCTTCTGCTTCCAAGGTCGACCCTTCCAGCCGGCTGTTTGGATTGAAGTTGGGCCGGAAGCTTCCCGAGCTCACCTGCGATGACCCGTAAGCGCTTGATCCTTGTTCTTTTGTTTCTTGTTCCACTGGCGAGGCTTGATGATTGCTTCTCTTGAGTAGGCGGGCGCCCGTGGCGAAGAAGCCGAAGGGGGCTCCTGAGGTCCCACCTGCGGCGATGCCTTCGCCTGCAGGGGAGGGAGATCGTGACGCGCGGGCCTCCCCTGCCTGCGCATCCTTGCGAGGCTTGGCTGAGCTGGCTGGGGCGAGCTCAGCCCTCATGGCCCAAGTGACTCCTGAGGTGCCCTCGTCTGGCGCCGCTGCTACGGCTGTGGAGGCGCAGCGGGCTCTGCCTCGGGACACTACGGCCTCGCCGCCACTACCTTCAACTCCCGTTCTACTGGTCGTTGCTTCCTTAGCTCCTCCTGTTGTCCTGGAGCGTGCCGATGCTACTCCGTCTTCTTCTTCCATCTTGGAGTGTGCCGCTGCTGAACTGGACCGGCTGCGGCAGGACCTTCTCGGCACCGACCCTCGCCTGGTGGCCGGGCGCCAAGAACTGGCTTTGGGGTGGATTCGCTCTGATGCTTCGATTCGGGCGGCGCTGGTTCAGGCCTCAACGGCTTGTGACGGAGAGAGGGAGGCCGTCCTCGAGGCGAAGGCTGCTCGAGACGCGGCCCTAGGAGAGGTGGTTGAGGTCCGCGGCCGTTGCAAGGCGCTGGAGGACGAGCTCCAAGGCCTGCGGGGCCAGCTTGCGGAGGAGGTCTACCTGCGCCAAGAGCTGGAGAGGGGGGCGAAGGCGCGTGAGGCGGCACTCGAGGACTTGGAGGCCAAGCTCAAGAAACGCCGCGACCACCTAGGCGCGTTGAAGAAGGAGCTAGAGGTGACGAAGGCCGAGCTGGACGCCAAGGCTCGGGTCCTCGCCGAGGATCGCGTGGCCTTCGCAGACATGGAGAAGGACGCCCACGCTTCGCTGAAGATGCTTTACGAGAGCGGCCTGGACAGCCCGCTAGCTGGTGACGAGGACGGCCCCGCCAAGCTGCTTCCCTTCCTAGTTAAGGCTCTTGGAGATGTCGCCCTCGGCATCGGCCCTGCGGCCGAGGCCGAGGCGCATGTCCTGTCTTCGGCTGCACTAACGCGGGTCTTCACCCACATCTACCTCCGCAATCCCAACGCCGACCTCGACGGCCTGCTGGAACCGGTGAGCGGCGAGGGTGCTTCCGCCGCTGTTGAAGCCGTGAAGGGGCGCGCGGAGGCACTGCTGGAGAAGTTCCGGGCCTTCAGCACCAGGCCGAAGCAAGACGCTGCCGACCATGCCGTTCCACGAGGCGAAGCCACCGCCGACAAGTGACTCCGTTCCATCACTGCTCTTCTTTCAGTTCCTGCACATGCATCATGCCTCAGGGAGGCATTTAAACTTGCGTTTGGCATTGAGATGACAGTATGGACTGTAATATTTGCTTTTAAATTCCTTGGATTTTATGCTTTTCTTCCCTACTTGCTTGTGTTCTACGCCGGCAGAGCCCGGCCCCGCGCATGCCTCACCCGGCATTAGCCCCGACCGGAAACCAGGACGGGACCAAAGGAGTGAGGGGCCACGTGACAAGTTAGGCTCCCGAGTCGCGATGCTCAGGAGTCCCCCTTGGCGCGCGAACAACAAGTAGGGAAGCGTGATGTAGGCATGTCTTCCGTTCTACGTCTGCAGAGCCCGACTCCACGCGTACCTCACCCAGCATAGCCTTTCGGAACTAAGGAGTGAGGGGCTACGGTGCCAGTTAGGCCCCTGAGTTGCGATGCTCAGGAGTCCTCCTTGACGCGCGAACAGCGAGTGATGAGGCGAGATGTAAGTGTGGCTACCGTTCTACGTTTGCAGAGCCCGGCCCCGTGCGTACCTCACCCAGCATAGCCTTTCGGAACTAAGGAGTGAGGGGCTACGGGACCAGTTAGGCTCCTGAGTCGCGATGCTCAGGAGTCCCCCTTGACGTGCAAATGGCCTTCGTACCTTGGCTCCGCTCGGGGAGAGACGCGCGACGAACCAGGCCCGAGGGGCCTGGCCGGGCGGCGTACGTCTGGGCGTGACCCAGCCGTAGCCCCCGTGCCCAGCCCCCTCGCGCGGCACTCCCGAGGGGAGGCGTTGCGATGGGGCGAGCCACTGAGCTCTGGGCTCCCTAAGGTTAATGCGGCCCGGAGGCCACCCTCAGTTGTTTATCACCAGCGCGGAGCATAGCGCTTCCGTATGTGTACGGGCATAGCCGCTCCTCGGCAGTGTCGTCAGCTAGTGCGGACCATGGTGCTTCCACTGGTACGTGGGAGGGGGCTCCCCTCCGGGAGGAGCCCCCGGGGCGTATACAGCCCCGCCCTGACACGTGACCGGCATGGTAGGGCTAGGTGAGGTGTATCTGGGCACCCGTGGGCCAGCGCGGGACTCACGAGGCCCTACCTCTGGGCGGGTTGCGCCCGGCACTAGGCCTTATCTTGAGATGTGTCCCTGCAAAATTTGGTTAGATGCCGGTACTCTACGTCCTCGGGTCCCGGCCCTCGAGCTTGTCTCAGCCGTCGCTGGTATGCCAGGTCGGGATGCCGTGGACAAGGCCAGAGGGTGAGGGCTGGAGAGCCAGTAAGAGCCCTGAGTCGCGATGCTCAGGCACCCCCCCTTTAACGTGCAAGTGGCCGACATGGGAAGAAAGGATGCCGCGGGCAGGCACCATGCAGTTAAGCGTGATAGGCAATGCATAGTTGGAAATAAATGCGATGGAGATACACGCCGCTGGGCCTGGCCCCAGTGGCTTGGGGATGATGCAGCCCGAGGGGCGCCCCCAATCAAGGCAAACTAACGACCGAAAAGTAAATGCAGATACATGCCGCGGGGACGGACCCACGCGGCCTGGGAGTGATGCAACCCTGGGAGGGCGTTCCCAGCTAGGAATGAGGCTTGGAAGATGTCACCTGAGAATGTCGTTGGCGAAGTGGCATTGGTGCAGTAGGCTCGGTGGGCTGCGGAAGCCGATCCTCATGAGCCACCAGGCCCCGGGGCCTCGGGAGGCTCCGGAGGCACTGGTGACTCCTCGCGAGCTGTCTTCATCTCCGCCATGGCCGCGGAGCGCCTATCTTCCTGAGCCTCCATGATGCCCCTCATGAGGCGCTGGTGCGCCTTAGCCATGCTCAGCAGGCCGTAGGGCATGCGAACATAGCTGCGGGGTGGACCCCCGCAGCGCACCACTTGTGAGGGCCAGAGGCGCTCCATCGTGGCGATCTGATTGAGCCCTGGTACGTCGACGCAGACGCGCAGCCCGCCATCCTCGCCTGGATGTGGGGCCACCGCTGGTGAATGACGGCAACCCCTCATGATCCTTCACTCCTGCAGTTCTTGAATCGCCTTGCTGACGAACTCATGCTGGTCCGGCCTTCCTTGCTTGGCTCCTTCCCGGGGAAAACGTGCCGTGAAGCACGCTTCCACATGGTGCCCAAGCGCCTCCCTCGTGACCCTGGCTAGGTCGGTGGCCCTCCAGGTGAGAGCCCCCGAGCCCTGCCCGAGGAGGGTGCTGGGCGTGCTTCCCTATGCGATGGAAGGAGGGTCCCCTTGGGCAGACGCGGGCCCTGAAGGGCCTGCCTCCTGAGGGGCCGAGCCTGACGACGTCTTCTTCTTCTTGGGGGTGGTCTTAGGAAGCCTCCTGCTTCCGCAATCTGGGTCTTCTAGCGACGCGGCCTGATAGGCTCTCTCCAGGGAACTATCAGATTTCGGGTTCCGACAGACCCTTAAGGTTCGAACACTGGGGTGCGCGTGGAAATCACGTCCTCAACCTCCCCGTCTCACAAAGATCTAAACTACTAAAGGAATCACACAAGAGACACAAGATTTATACTGGTTCGGGCCACCATTGTGGTGTAATACCCTACTCCAGTGTGTTGTGGATGGATTGCCTCTTGGGGCAGATGATGATGAACACTACAAGGAAGAACTACCTCGCGAGGGTCAGTTCTTAGCTGGGGCGACGAACTGCTGGGAGGAGTTCTGTCACCTCTCTCTCTCTCTCTACTTGCTAGCCGGACCAACTAACTCTACGAATCGAGCCCAGAGAAAGCTGACCCCTTCTACGAACTGATCGACCTACCAACTGATCGAACCCCTTGCTACCTACCAACTGACCGAACGAACCCCTTGCTACGTGGGTGGCCGGTCCCTATTTATAGAGGCCCTGGTCCTCTTCCCAAATATCGAGCGGGAAGGGAGCCAACAATGGCGGGCTAATTTGAGGGGGGACAGCAAGTACTCTTATCCTGACTAAAGGTGGTCTTCGCCTGCGAAAGACTCTGCGGTGACGCCGTGCTGGGCTCCATGGTGACCTCCGTCTCTTAGTCCGCTTGGTCCTGGTCTTGTTGCACCGAAATGGCAACCTTTGCCCGATGCCTCGGTACTCTGCGGCTGCGCTTGCCCCCTTTGCACCAAGGAGGAAAGAAGGACGCTGCGCGCGCTGGCGCCCACCTGGCACCCTCGATCGTCATGGCTTGCGTCATGGGCGCCTCGCGAGGTACCCCGCCTTGAACTCTCCGCCTCCTCGCGAGCCAGCCTGACGAGGCTATGCCTGAGGATGCGTCATGTCGTCCGCCTCGCGAGGCTTGGCCCCTCGCGAGGGTCTTGAGTCTTGTGTTGTTGAAGATGGGCCGCGCTGGGCCCCCACTTGAGCCACGCCGCAGGCCGCAGGCAGGCAAGTCTGGGGAGCCCCATTCCCAGAACGCCGACAGTAGCCCCCGGGCCCAAGGCGCGCACGGACTTGGCCATGCCGAGAGGCGAAAGGGCAAGGGTGAAGCGCCGCGGGCCCTAAGAGCATGCGGCCTTGGGCGCCGCATGGCAGTTGATGGGACGTGGGCGACTCCACTTCCCCATGATGCCTTGGTGATCACGCGAGCTGGACAAGTCCCTGCATGCAAATCGTGTCATGATTACCTGTGATCATGGAGGCCGGCGGTTGGCCTTAGCCGGCTATAATTACTGTACGACGCGTGCCCTTCTAGTCCATTCCTCCTTGCTTTCTCCTTCTTCCCGATCCTTGCTCCGTCTTGGTGTGATGGCTCCGATCTGCCGGTTCTCCGTAGCGGAGAAGGGAAAAGCTCCTCGAGAGGGGCCAGACCCGCTCCCGCAGAAGAAGTGGCTCGCCCTTTGCAGCCGGGGCGAGGATGACCGTTAGGTGGAGCCGAGGCCCCGGTGCGAGCGGGCTCTGCCGGGGTTCCCGCTTCCTTTGTACGCTCCCACCGACGGCCCCGAGGGTGTCGATGCTGATCTCCACGGCCGGTGCCATCGTAGGCCCCGTCGGGTCACGAAGGCGTGGGTTGTTCCTCCTAGAGTCCATGTCGAGGGCTCCTCCCACGAGTTCGTGCTCCATGTCGTCGTTCCTCTTCAATCCTGGATCCGTCTGCCTCCCTTCTTCGCCTCCGTCGTCCCTCCAGGAGGGCCTATGGAGCTCTGGCTGCAGCACGCTGGCTGCAGCGCCCTTGCGACCGAGGCTGAGGTCGTGGTCGCTGCCCCGGGCGAGGTCTACTTGTCCCATGGCTGGAGAGAAGTCGCCCGGGTTTGCAAGGAGAGGGGCGTCTTCACGGTCCACCTGGAGTATGATGGCACTGCGGTGATGTTCTTCAAGGTCTTCGACGCGATCGGGCGCTGGCTGGAGTGCTTCCGTGGGAGAGGTGGCCAGGACCTTGCCCTGGAGTGGGCTAGGCCCGTCGACCGCTCCCTTGGTGGAGGCGCCGGGGGGTCCAGCAACTCCAGTGAAATCTTCGCGACTCCGGAGACGAGCGACGACAGCTACGAGCCCCCGAGCCGGCACCGCTCCCGGAGCAGGAGGGCTCGTCAGGCCGTCGCCGACCCTGATCTGGATGTGGTTGGTGCCGGTGCCTGACGGCCCACTGTTGATGATGGCATCTTCTGCTGGAGCCCGTGTAGTTAGCACTCCTTAGGATCCGTTCCCTGCGAGGAATCAAAATGCGCCCCACGGGGGCGTGTAAGGTGTCTGTAGTCCCGTTTGTTAATGCATGACCTTCGCTATAGATTTGTGTGAGTCGCTAACTCCGTTATAGTTCAGCCCTCCCTTTCACACCTCACAAGGGCTTGGTGCTCTGCGCCAACAGGTCCCAGTCCCAAGGCGGTGTCAGTCGTCGCTGGTATGCCAGGTCGCGATGCTGTGGTCAAGGCCAGGAGGTGAGCCACCCGGGGTCCGGTAAGAGCCCCTGAGTCGCGATGCTCAGGAGGTCCCCTTTGGCGCCCAAGCAGCCGTCACTTAGTGAGAAAGGGAAGCAACATCGCCAGTACGGAATTGCCTTAGGTGCGGGGGCTGTTTCACGGTATCCAGTGCTTTGGATGGTGACTTATCTTGAGGATCGAGGATTATTCCTGGTGTGCCATCGGGTTCGCGCGTCGGTAGGGGCGGAATCGCTCGGCAAGGTCCTCGCGAGCCCCTTCTCCCTCGCCTCTGCTCCCCTTTCTGCTCTACGTCATCGAGTCCCGGCCCTCGAGCTTGTCTCAGCCGTCGCTGGTATGCCAGGTCGCGATGCCATGGACAAGGCCAGAGGGTGAGGGCTGGAGAGCCAGTAGGAGCCCTGAGTCGCGATGCTCAGGCACCCCCCCCCCCTTTAACGTGCAAGCGGTTCGCGCGGGCGAGGGCGAAGGAAACCTCGTGAGGGCCTTGGCTAGCGCAGTTCCCTCCAAGGATCCTGCAGAGTCATCACAGAAAGAAGATGGTGTTGCCATGGCGTCCATTAGTCGATCGTTAGTCACTGAAGAGCTTGCTGGTTGGAGTAGGTGAGGTGTATCTGGGCACCCGTGAGCCAGCGCGGGACCCACGAGGCCCTACCTCTAGGCGGGTTGCGCCTGGCACTGGGCTGTATCTTGAGATGTGTCCCTGCAAAATTTGGTTAGATGCCGGTACTCTACATCCTCAGGTCCCGGCCCTCGAGCTTGTCTCAGCCGTCGCTGGTATGCCAGGTCGCGATGCCGTGGACAAGGCCAGAGGGTGAGGGCTGGAGAGCCAGTAAGAGCCCTGAGTCGCGATGCTCAGGCACCCCCCCTTTAACGTGCAAGTAGTCGACATGGAGAAGAAGGGATGCCACGGACGGGCATCATGCAATCAAGCGTGATAGGAAAATGCATAGTTGGACATAAACGCGATGGAGATACACGCCGCTGGGCCTGGCCCCAGCGGCTTGGGGATGATGCAGCCCGAGGGGCGCCCCCAATCAAGGCAAACTAACGACCGAAAAGTAAATACAGATACATGCCGCGGGGACTGACCCACGCGGCCTGGGAGTGATGCAACCCAGGGAGGGCGTTCCCAGCTGGGAATGAGGCTTGGAAGATGTCACCTGAGAATGTCGTTGGCGAAGTGGCGTTGGTGCAGTAGGCTCGGTGGGCTGCGGAAGCCTATCCTCACGAGCCCCCAGGCCCCGAGGCCTCGGGAGGCTCCGGAGGCACTGGTGACTCCTCGCGAGCTGTCTTCATCTCCGCCATGGCCGCGGAGCGCCTATCTTCCTGAGCCTCCATGATGCCCCTCATGGTGTGCTGGTACGCCACAGCCATGCTCGGTAGGCCGTAGGGCATGCGAACATAGCTGTGGGGTGGACCCCCGCATCGCCCCACTCATGAGGGCCAGAGACGCTCCGTCGTGGCGATCCGATTGAGCCCTGGTACGTCGACGTAGGCGCGCAGCCCACCATCCTCGCCTGGATGTGGGGCCACAGCTGGTAGGCGGCGGCAACCTCTCATGATCCTTGACTCCTATAGTTCTTGAATGGCCTTGCTGACAAACTCGTGCTGGTCCGGCCTTCCTTGCTTGGCTCCTTCCCAGGGGAAACGTGCCGTGAAGCACGCTTCCACATGGTGCCCAAGCTCCTCCCTTGTGACCCTGGCTAGGTCGATGGCCCTCCAGGTGAGAGCCCCCGAGCCCTGCCCGAGGAGGGCGCCAGGCGCGCTTCCCTATGCGATGGAAGTAGGGCCCCCCTGGGCAGACACGGGCCCTGAAGGGCCTGCCTCCTGAGGGGTCGAGCCTGACGACGTCTTCTTCTTCTTGGGGGTGGTCTCAGGAAGCCTCCTGCTTCCGCGATCTGGGTCTTCTAGCAACGCGGCCTGATAGGCTCTCTCCAGGGAACACACTGCATCCTTCTCTTCACAGGGCACCGTGATGACTCCGCCACTTCCTGGCATCTTGAGGACGTTGTAGCCGTGGTGAGTCGCAGCCATGAACTTGGCCAGCACTGGGTAACCGAGGATGGCGTTGTACGGCAGGCGGATGTGGGCGACGTCGAAGTCGATGATCTTGGTGCGGTAGTTGCTGCGAACCCCGAAGGTGACAGGGAGGCGGACCTGCCCGATCGGGACTATGGAACCGTCGGTGATCCCGGAGAAAGGCTTGGTTGGCTGAAGCTGGTCATAGGGCACTTGGAGGTTGTTGAAGGTCTCCACGGACAGGACGTTGAGTCCTGCCCCTCCGTCGATGAGGGTCTTGGTGACCAGCACGTTGCTAATGACTGGGGAGCAGAGCATCGGGAGGACTCCGGCCGTGGCTGCGCACTTGAGCTGGTCTGCCGAGCTGAACGTGATGGCGCACGCCGACCACCTGAGGGGGCGCGTTGCTTCGAGCTTGGGGAGAACTGCATTCACTTCACGGGCGAACTTCTTGAAGATGCATTGGGAGGCTGGGGCTTGAGCCCCACCCAGGATGCAGGCGATTGCGCGCGGCTCCTGGAAGCCCCCAGCCCCCTCATCTTGATGGCGGTCTTCGTTCTTTCTTGGTGGAGGCGGCAGAGGAGGTAGGCCTGCGTTCCCATGAGGGCGATCCTGACGAGGCTGATCCCTCCAATCTCCCTCGCGAGGCAGGTCCTGCCAGCGGTCCTCGCGAGGCTGGTCGCGCCACCCCTGGTGCGGGCCGCGATCTTCCCAGCGCCCTGGGTTTCTTCCTCCTCCTCGGTCGTAGCCCCAGTCAGCACGGTCAGGGCGATGGCCGATCCTTCCTTCTCGCACGGCGCGGATTTCTTGACATTCGTTGGTGTTGTGGGTGTGGAGGTCATGGTACACACAGTACCGGCTGCCTCTGGAGGGTTCGGGCAGATCCTTGCCCCGTTTTGTGTCTGGTTCTGCCGCGAGTACGGCAGCCCCCTTGCGCTTCACGTCCTTGGCCTTGGGCTTCTTCTCTTCTGGATATGCGGCAGGCAGCTCGAGGAGGGAGAGGCGTCCCTCCTCATCCCTGGAGCACATGTTTGCCAAGTTGAACAGCTCTAGGGAGGTGCAGAGGTCTTCATGCATCGCCAGCTCCTCCTTCATCTTGACGTCGCGCACGCCTTCGGAGAAGGCCGAGATGATGGCCTCCTCGGACACCCTGGGGATCTTAAGGCGCGCGCTGTTGAAGTGCTGGATGTATTTTTGCAGGGTCTCTCCGGGTTGTTGCTTGATGCGGCGCATGTCGCTCACGGCGGGCGGCCGGTCGCGAGTACCTTGGAAGTTGGCGATGAAGTGGGAGCGCATCTGGTCCCAGGAGGAGATCGTGCATGGAGCCAGATTCAGGAGCCAGGTTCGAGCTCCTTCCTTGAGCGCCATGGGGAACCAGTTCGCCATGACCTTTTCATCCCCGCCGGCAGCCTCGATGCCCAGCTCATAGAGCTGGAGGAACTCTGCGGGATCAGTTGTGCCGTCGTAGCGAGGTGGCAGGTCAGGCTTGAAGTTGCCGGGCCACGCGACGCTGCGCAGCTCAGTGGTGTAGGCGTGGCAGCCCGCGGTGGCCACGTAAGGCTTCGGTTGGTGGAGAGCTTGGTCTTGAGGGTCCCCACGCACTGCAGCTAGGAGCAGGGCGGGGTCTTGGCGCGCCGGAGCTGGAGTAGGGTCGCGGCGTGCCGGAGCAGGGAGCGCCCTGGCAGCCCCTTGCGGGCGAGGAACTTCTTGGCAGCTCCGCACTTGCTGCGCTGGCGGCTGACGGAGCGGATTCCACCCAGGGGCCAAGCGCCTTGGAGCCATGGCATCTTCTTGCAGGGGAGGCGGCTGGTGCGCTTCTGGAGCTTCGTTGCCCACGCGGGGCGGAGTGTGGCGCAGGGGGACGGACGGCGCGGAAGAGTCCCCTGCGGTGCGGACAAGCTCGGCGACGCGGTCGAGCCACTCCTCATAGGCATCGTCGACGGGGCGGTAGCGCAGGAGCTCGTTTGCCGCGAGGAGCGCAGCTCGAGCCTCCAAGGGTGCGCGGAGCGCGTGGGACGAAGAACCGGCCGGTGCGAGCGATGGAGTGGCGGTGCGGCCGCCTTGCTGCACGGACGGGTGCTGAGACGATGCTTGCTGCTCGCCCCCCGCCGGACCGGTGGCGGCGTTGACGGCGGGCGACGGGGAACGATGAGGGCGCCCACCGACGGGGGCCGTCTGGGCGACGCGAGAAGCAATGGCAGCCCGGCGCTTGGCGCGGGCCCGACGAGCGTTAGACATGGATGTGACGGTCGGAGGAGAGCGGAGTGGTGGAAAACAAATTCCGGCGCACCCCTACCTGGCGCGCCAAATGTCGGATTTCGGGTTCCGGCAGACCCTTAAGGTTCGAACACGGGGTGCGCGCGGAAATCACGTCCTCAACCTCCCCGTCTCACAAAGATCTAAACTACTAAAGGAATCACACAAGAGACACAAGATTTATACTGGTTCGGGCCACCATTGTGGTGTAATACCCTACTCCAGTGTGTGGTGGATGGATTGCCTCTTGGGACAGATGATGATGAACACTACAAGGGAGAAATGCATCGCGAGGGTCAGTTCTTAGCTGGGGCGACGAACTGCTGGGAGGAGTTCTGTCACCTCTCTCTCTCTCTCTACTTGCTAGCCGGACCAACTAACTCTGCGAACCGAGCCCAGAGAAAGCCGACCCCTTCTACGAACTGATCGACCTACCAACTGATCGAACCCCTTGCTACCTACCAGCTGACCGAATGGACCCCTTGCTACGTGGGTGGCCGGTCCCTATTTATAGAGGCCCTGGTCCTCTTCCCAAATATCGAGCGGGAAGGGAGCCAACAATGGCGGGCTAATTTGAAGGGGGACAGCAAGTACTCTTATCCTGACTAAAGGTGGTCTTCGCCTGCGAAAGACTCTGCGGTGACGCCGTGCTGGGCTTCATGGTGACCTTTGTCTCATAGTCCGCTTGGTCCTGGTCTTGTTGCACCGAAATGGCAACCTTTGCCCGATGCCTCCGTACTCCGCGGCTGCGCTTGCCCCCTTTGCACCAAAGAGGAAAGATGGACGCTGCACGCGCTGGCGCCCGCCTGGCACCCTCGATCGTCATGGCTTGCGTCATGGGCGCCTCGCGAGGTACCCCGCCTTGAACTCTCCGCCTCCTCGCGAGCCAGCCTGACGAGACTATGCCTGAGGATGCGCCGTGTCGTCCGCATCGCGAGGCTTGGCCCCTCTCAAGGGTCTTGAGTCTTGTGTTGATGAAGATGGGCCGCGCTAGGCCCCTACTTGAGCCACGCCGCAGGCAGGCAAGTCTGGGGACCCCCGTTCCCAAAACGCCGACAGGAACACACTGCATCCTTCTCTTCACAGGGCACCGTGATGACTCCGCCACTTCCTGGCATCTTGAGGACGTTGTAGCCATGGTGAGTCGCAGCCATGAACTTGGCCAGCGCTGGGTACCCGAGGATGGCGTTGTACGGCAGGCGGATGTGGGCGATGTCGAAGTCGATGAGCTCGCTGCGGTAGCTGCTGCGAGCCCCGAAGGTGACAGGGAGGCGGACCTGCCCGATCGGGACTGTGGAACTGTCGGTGATCCCGGAGAAAGGCTTGGTTGGCTGAAGCTGGTCATAGGGCACTTGGAGGTTGTTGAAGGTCTCCACGGACAGGACGTTGAGTCCTGCCCCTCCATCGATGAGGGTCTTGGTGACCAGCACGTTGCTGATGACTGGGGAGCAGAGCATCAGGAGGACTCCGGCCGTGGCTGCGCACTTCAGCTGGTCTGCCGAGCTGAACATGATGGCACATGCCGACCACCTGAGGGGGCGCGTTGCTTCGAGCTTGGGGTGAACTGCATTCACTTCACGGGCGAACTGCTTGAAGATGCATTGGGAGGCTGGGGCTTGAGCTCCACCTAGGATGCAGGCGATTGCGTGCGGCTCTTGGAAGCCCCCAGCCCCCTCGTCTTGATGGCGGTCTTTGTTCCTTCTTGGTGGAGGCGGCAGAGGAGGTAGGCCTGCGTTGCCATGAGGGCGATCCTCACGAGGCTGATCCCTCCAGTCTCCCTCGCGAGGCAGGTCCCGCCAGCGGTCCTCGCGAGGCTGGTCGCGCCACCCCTGGCGCGGGCCGCGATCTTCCCAGCGCCCTGGGTTTCTTCCTCCTCCTCGGCCGTAGCCCCGGTCAGCACGGTCAGGGCGACGGCCGATCCTTCCTTCTCGCACGGCGCGGAGTTATTGACATTCGTTGGTGTTGTGGGTGTGGAGGTCGTGGTACACATAGTACCGGCTGCCTCTGGAGGGTTCGGGCAGATCATTGCCCCGCTTGGTGTCTGGTTCTGCCGCGAGTATGGCAGCCCCCTTGCGCTTCACGTCCTTGGCCTTGGGCTTCTTCTCTTCTGGATCCGCGGCAGGTAGCTCGAGGAGGGAGAGGCGTCCCTCCTTAGCCCTGGCACACCTGTTCGCCAAGTTTAACAGCTCCAGGGAGGTGCAGAGGTCTTCGTGCATTGCCAGCTCCTCCTTCATCTTGACGTCGCGCATGCTGTCGAAGAAGGCCGAGATGATGGCCTCCTCGGACACCTTGGGGATCTTGAGGCGCGCGCTGTTGAAGCACTGGATGTATTTTTGCAAGGTCTCTCCAGGTTGTTGCTTGATGCGGCGCATGTCGCTCATGGCGGGTGGCCGGTCGCGAGTACCTTGGAAGTTCGCGATGAAGCGGGTGCGCATCTGGTCCCAGGAGGAGATCGTGCATGGAGCCAGATTCAGGAGCTAGGTTCGAGCTCCTTCCTTGAGCGCCATGGGGAACCAGTTCGCCATGACCTTCTCATACCCGCCGGCAGCCTCGATGCCCAGCTCATAGAGCTGGAGGAACTCTGCGGGATCAGTTGTGCCGTTGTAGCGAGGAGGCAGGTCAGGCTTGAACTTGCCGGGCCACGCGACGCTGCGCAGCTCAGTGGTGTAGGCGTGGCAGCCCGCGGTGGCCACGTAAGGCTTCGGTTGGTGGAGAGCTTGGTCTTGAGGGTCCCCACGCGCTGCAGCTAGGAGCAGGGCGGGGTCTTGGCATGCCGGAGCTGGAGCAAGGTCGCGGCGTGCCGGAGCAGGGAGCGCCCTGGCAGCCCCTTGCGAGCGAGGAACTTCTTGGAAGCTCCGCTATTGCTGCGCTGGCGCCTGATGGAGCGGGTTCTGCCCAAGGGCCAAGCGCCTTGGAGCCATGGCATCTTCTTGGAGGGGAGGCGGCTGGCGCGCCTCTGGAGCTTCGTTGCCCGCACGGGGCGGAGTGTGGCGCAGAGGAACGGACGGCGCGGAAGAGCCCCCTGCGGCGCGGACAAGCTCGGCAACGCGGTCGAGCCAGTCTTCGTAGACGTCGTCGATGGGGCGGTAGCGCAGGAGCTCGTTTGTCGCGAGGGGCGCAGTTCGAGTCTCCAAGGGTGCGCGGAGCGCGCGGGACGAAGAACCGGCCGGTGCGAGCGAGGGAGTGGCGGTGCGGCCGTCTTGCCGCACGGACGGGTGCTGAGACGATGCTTGCTGCTCGCCCCCCGCCGGGCCGGTGCCGGCGTTGACAGTGGGTGACGGGGAACGCCGAGGACGCCCACTGACGGGGGCCGTCTGGGCGACACGAGAAGCAATGGCGGCCTGGCGCTCGGCGTGGGCCCGACAAGCGTCAGACATGGATGCGACGGTCGGAGGAGAGCGGAGTGGTGGAAGACGAATTCCGGCGCACCCCTACCTGGCGCGCCAAATCTCGGATTTCGGGTTCCGGCAGACCCTTAAGGTTCGAACACTAGGGTGCGCACGGAGATTGCGCCTTCAACCTCTCCGTCTCACTGGGATCTAAACTACTAAAAAGATCACACAAGAGACACAAGATTTATACTGGTTCGGGCCACCAAGGTGGTGTAATACCCTACTCCAGTGTGTGGTGGATGGATTGCCTCTAGGGGCTGGTGATGACGAATAATACAAGGAAGAACAGCCTCGCGAGGGTCTGTTCTTTGCTGGTGCGATGAACTACTGGGAGGAGTTCAGTCACCTCTCTCTCTCTACCTGCTGGCCGGATCCATGCGCCGAACCGAACCCTCTACTCTGTGTGCCTTCTTATGAAAAACGAACCGAACCCGCCGACTAACCCTCGAACCGAACCCTTTGCTACGTGGGTGGCCGGTCCCTATTTATAGAGGCCCTGGTCCTCTTCCCAAATATCGAGCGGGAAGGAAGCCAACAATGGCGGGATAATTTGAAGGGGGACAGCAAGTACTTTTATCCTGACTAAAGGTGGTCTTCGCCTGCGAAAGACTCTGCGGTGACGCCGTGCTGGGCTCCATGGTGACCTCCATCTCATAGTCCGCTTGGTCCTGGTCTCGTTGCACCGAAATGGCAACCTTTGCCTGATGCCTCGGTACTCCGGGGTTGCGCTTGCCCCTTTGCACCAAAGAGGAAAGAAGGACGCTGCGCGAGCTGGCACCCGCCTGGTGCCCTGAGTCGTCATGACTTGCGTCATGGGCACCTCGTGAGGTACCCCGCCTTGAACTCTCCGCCTCCTCGTGAGCCAGCCTGAGGATGCGTCGTGTCGTCCGCCTCGCGAGGCTTGGCCCCTCGCGAGGGTCTTGAGTCTTGTGTTGATGAAGATGGGCCGGGCTGGGCCCCCACTTGAGCCACGCCGCAGGCCGCAGGCAGGCAAGTCTGGGGACCCCCATTCCCAGAACGCCGACAAATTCTATTTTTCCTATTTCTGTGATGAACTTTAGAAAATCACAGAGAGCTCAAATTTGATCCAAATGCCATGATTCAAATTCCTAGATGCTTCTAAGTTCATAACTTAGCTTATGAACATTTTTATTAATACTTTCTGTCCCACATAAAATAATGAGCCATTTCTTCATATTTGTCAACTTGGCAAATTCATAGGAAATTCATTTGAACTCCAAATCCAGTGAAACCAACTCCCAGATGCTTCTAAAATCATGGTTTGTTAAATGGGTGCCTTTGCTCATTTTTCAAAAATATATTTCTGTACACTTCTTGCAAATCCATAAACCCCTTGATTCCATCATATCAAAATGATTAGAAATATCCACTGACCCAATTCCAATGAAACCAGTCTGGTTATTTTTCATATAACCAGAGATGTCCTAGAAAAGTAAAATCAATATTTTTATAGCACTTTTATTTTCTGCCTTGTTGTGTTGCTTAATATGATTGTTTTCGACGTTAGTTGACGAAGTAGACGAGATACTCGTAGATGGACCAGAAGATTTGAAGAATCTGATGAACCAGGCAAGCAGCCCTTTGACCATGTCTATGAAACCCTTTTTATGCATGACATATAGCATCATATTGTTGTTGCAACGGAATCATGATGAGGTGGAACCACTTTGATGGTTGCCTCCGTTACTTCCTCGTTGATACTTACATTGTGCATGACCCTACCTCCTTATGAGGGTTATGCCGGGGGGAGTAGATAGGATGCTAAAGTAGTTGCTACGCAAAAAGGGACGGGAATATGCATGGTGATGGAGACAAAGTATTTTTCAAAGGACTTTTCGAAAACCCCGTCGGGTGCCACTTATGCCCGAGGGAGATGATGAGTTGGGTAACCACTTGATGATGATGTGGTGTACTGAGGCAAGTGTGTGTGTTGTTTTTCAAAACAGATTGGTTTAAGTTGCGATCGTTATTCCAACCTTACATGCGCAACCACTCTACCCTTGTATGGGAAAGGGCATTATTGATTACCTAGGCCGATACTAGCTTGGAGCCCGCATTACTAGTGACAGGAGAGTTGTTGGTGCGCTCTCTCGGGACGGGGTCGTGCCAGGTAGGGCGGCCATGACTGCTTTCACAGGGCACCGGATACACCATTGTGTCAACTCTCGGATGTTACGATCTCGAGTGAGTCTCGTATGATATACATCGTGAGGATACGGAACAACGAGTGGACTCCATGTTAGTGGCGTCTAGGGAAAGATAGTGATCGGGTGCTTACCCCGGGTACTTGAGGTCCCACGGGTCGTGGATGACACGGAAGTTCCCCGGATCTTGTGGGTAAAGTGTGCAACCTCTACAGAGTGTAAAACTATTCGAATAGACGTGTCCACGGTCAAGGACAGTTGGGTAACCGCTCTTGGGCTACGTCCACATGTTTACAAACCAGTGTGTGTGTTTGGATAAGTGGGGAGAACTACTTGGGTCAAGTCAAAGGACTTGACATGATTGAGTTGGGTTGATGCCCACTCTATTTATGTTGATATATGTAACCTGTCCTCATGGTTAACTGAATTCTCCTGATGCATGTCTTACAGGTTGTTGAACATGTCATTGCACTCAAAACTAGCTTTCTGCAAAAATTTACCTATATCATGCATTGTTGTATCTTGAACCAAAACATGGGTTGCTTGCGAGTACATTCGAAGTACTCATTGGCTTGCCACTGGTTATTTTATTGGCCAGGCATGAAAGAACAGGATATAATGAAGAGTACCTTGGTGATGAACATGCGAGCTAGGACGCTTCCCAGCCAGAATGCCTGTAGGGTTAAAGCAGATGGCATGGGTCCAAGATGTTATTGAAGATTTCCGCTGCGATGATACAGTCAAGACTTGACCATAATGGTCCTACTTGTGTAAAAAGGTATGTATGGATGTAAGACTCTTGTTATTCAGCTTCTGTGTGTTCAGTGAGCATTGATCTCTGGGATCACTGTACACGTGCATTCGGTGATCACGACTTATGAGTCGGGGTCCCCACGGAGCTGGTATTAGAGCCATCCTGACTGTAGGAAGCCTTAGTTAGCATGGTCGTTAGTTAGGGTAAAACTATTTCCAAAACTACTACTAGTTTTCAAAACTATCTATACTTCTCTTCCCTTCTCAGTTTTTTGAAAACTAAGGTATACTTTCCTTATTGATCTCTTCCCCTTCAAAACCTTTGGCTGCTAGAACCCTTATGCCCCTGACCACTCTATTCCTTGTAATCCTCGTGGATAATCTAGAAGGAAGATGCCTTGCCAGACATTCACCCACATCTCCTGAACACAAGATTGGCGACATCACAACAAGATGATACCAACAGAAGATACATCCTCGAGGGATGAGGACCTGAAGACCCAGGAGATGGTGACACCCTTGACACTGCCCGAAGATGATGCAACCTTAGCCTACGACAATCAGGGCATAGGATATGCAAGATCATGATATACATCGCTAATAGGGTAAACCTGTCACTACCGTTGTTGTATCGGCGACCACCGGTGGATGAGAACCTAGCCATTTGGTCCGCCTCATAATAGTGAGCAGGAAAATGGTTCTCTTCGTCCCCCCGCTCTTGGTGACGATGTTGTCATCAACGTAATCGATAGGTTGGACCTCTACTATGCCTTGTTAATGTCATTGCATAAATGATTGCTTACCCGAAACCCTTGACGCCTTAAAAGGCAAGAGGGATCGTCTTGATTAAGAAGACAACAGAAGACCGAGTCAATTCCTGCTACGAGGAGCCACCTTCGCCCCATCACTTCAAAAGGCGAGAAGTTGTTGAAGACTCTTAAGGCTCAACCCAGATCTTTTCATCGAACAACTACAAGAGACGTAGCAACACCTGAGGAAAACTCAGAAGACTGCACGAGGCACAAGGCACGACTACTGAGTCCGAGAACCCCTAGGGTAGGATGACTCGTGTACCCCCCTATGCGCGGTCGAGTCCGTATGATGGTTCGAATAGAACCATGATTGTGTGTTGCCTGTTTTCATTTGATTTTGTTTTGATATCAGCCACCCTTTTGCCCTAGGCAACTAGTATGTGGCTATATCACCTGCCTTATTTTATTGTTTGTGTTTGGCCCTTTCTGCCCTTGTTTGTTTGCACTTGCACTATAGAACCCCCTTTAGGCATTCCCCACCTCTATGCTACTTTCCCCTCTCATCTCTCTCCTCAACTGAAGACCAGCAAGACAAGCTACACCAAGGATTCTACCTCGGCAACCAACTAGTGATGAAGACTTCTGCTACAATCTCCACGACCAAGTGCAACCCCGTAGAATTATGTTTAACCCTCCGGACTAGAAACCCATTCCTAGACCCTTCGAGACTTCAGAAGATACCCCATATCGAATCTTTAACCATGTGTTTGACCCACAGAAATGCAAGAGAACCAGTTAAGCCTCCGTAACCTTGCTTATCACCGGGCTCATTATGGAACTAGTGGACATAGTGAGCAAGCACATTATCACCCTAATTTAGCACAAGAACTGACGATGCCATAAGGAAGACCAATTTGAGGATATAGGAATAGAGGACAAATGACTTCATGAGTTTGTATCAGTGACCCAGAGGAATTATCTGAGACTTTGGTAAATCATGAGTGATGATTGGATTTGGTCTATACGAGATGATCCTTTCGATGGTATAAGGTTATTTGTTTGAAGGACTAGATAGACTATTGGCATCTCAGAAGCCGTGCTCAAGGATAAGATGATAAACGTTCACTAGCACCATAAGATGATAAACGTTCACTAGCAGCATGGGTCCAAGTTGTTATTGAAGATTTCCGCTGCGATGATACACTCAAGACTTGACCATAATGGTCCTACTTGTGTATAAAGGTATGTATGGATGTAAGACTCTTGTTATTCAGCTTCTGTGTGTTCAGTGAGCATTGATCTCTGGGATCACTGTACACGTGCACTCGGTGATCACGACTTATGAGTCGGGGTCCCCACAGGGGGTGTGCGGCGCCCCTGTATCTAGGCGTGCCGTGGTGTTCAGATGTTTGGTGTGTTGCATCATATGTTGGAGCGCGCTTGCGTGGTCCATAGATGGATCTAGTTGCTTCATCCTTTTGTTGCGAGCCCTCGCGTGGATCACTGTCGGATTTCAGGTTCCGGCAGACCCTTAAGGTTCGAACACTGGGGTGCACGCGGAAATCACGTCCTCAACCTCCCCGTCTCGCAAAGATCTAAACTACTAAAAGGATCACACAAGATACACAAGATTTATACTGGTTCGGGCCACCATTGTGGTGTAATACCCTACTCCAGTGTGTGGTGGATGGATTGCCTCCTGGGGCTGGTGATGATGAACAATACAAGGAAGAACAGCCTCGCGAGGGTCTGTTCTAGGCTGGGGCGACGAACCACTGGGAGGAGTTCGGTCACCTTCTCTCTCTCTCTTTCTCTACTTGCTAGCCGGACCAACCAACCCCCAGCTATGCGAGTGGCCGGTCCCTATTTATTGAGGCCCTGGTCCTCTTCCCAAATATTGAGCGGGAAGGAAGCCAGCAATGGCGGGCTAATTTGAAGGGGGATAGCAAGTACTCTTATCCTGACTAAAGGTCGTCTTCGCCTGCGAAAGACTCTGTGGTGACGCCGTGCTGGGCTCCATGGTTACCTCCGTCTCGTGGTCCGCTTGGTCCTGGTCTCGTTGCACTGAAATGGCAACCTTTGCCTGATGCCTCGATACTCCATGGCTGCGCTTGCCCCCTTCGCACCAAAGAGGAAAGAAGGATGCTGCACGCGCTAGCACCCGCCTGGTGCCCTGAGTCGTCATGGCTTGCGTCAGGGGCACCTCGCGAGGTACCCCGCCTTGAACTCTCCGCCTCCTCGCGAGCCAGCCTGATGAGGCTATGCCTGAGGATGCGCCGCGTCGTCCGCCTCGCGAGGCTTGGCCCCTCGCGAGGGTCTTGAGTCTTGTGCTTGATGAAGATGGGCCATGCGGGGCCCCCACTTGAGCCACGCTGCAGGCCGCAGGCAGGCAAGTCTGGGGACCCCCGTTCCCAGAACACTGACAGTAGCCCCCGGACCCAAGGCGCGCACGGACTTGGTCGTGCCGAGAGGCGAAAGGGCAAGGGCAAAGCACAGTGGGCCCTAACAGCCTGCGGCCTTGGGCGCCGCGTGGCGGTTGATTGGACGTGGGCGTCTCCACTTCCCCACGACGCCTTGGTGATCGTGCGAGTTGGACAAGTCCCTGCATGCGGATCATGTTATGATTACCTGCGATCATGGGGGCCGGCGATTGGCCTTCGCCGGCTATAAGTACGGCACCGCGCGTGCCCTTCCAATCCATCTCTTCTTGCTCTCCCATTCGCCTCAGTTCTCGCTCCGTCTTGGTGTGATGGCTCCATCGAGGAGGTACTCGGCTGCAGAGAAGGGGAAGGCCCTCCAGGTTGGTCCTGCCTCTCCCCCGCCCAAGCGCGGTTGTGGGCGCCCTTGGAAGCATCCGGTGGCCGCCCCGGCCGCGTTCGGTGGCCATGGAGGCGGCTCCCAGCGCGGAGGCGGGCGAGCTGCCATAGCCGAAGGACGCGCCTGGGTCGCGCGTTCCCCCAGGCCGCGCTTCCGCGCTGTGTAGGCGCTGCCGGAGTTCGTCGTCTGGTCGGCGGAGCCGACTCGCGCCCGGCTCCCGCTCCCTCGCTTCCTCCTTGGTGAACTCCCGGTCGGGGCTCCTGGCGGCCTCTGGCTCCAGGCAGAGGGCTGCTGCAGCAGGTCCTCATGGGTCGCGCTGGAGGTCTCCGCCAGCGGGGGCTTGGCCTTCACTCGTGGCTGGCAAGCCTTCGCCCACGCTCGCGGCCTAGAGCGTCGGTGCACTCTACACTTCAGGTTCGACGGCGATGCCACCCTCGATGTGAGGGTGTTTGGGGAAGATGGTCGCCGCGCGGGGTGCTTCCCTGAGGACGACGACCGCGTCCGCGGGCCCCGCTCAGATGGCGATGGAGGAGATAGCGCCCGCGAGGATGGAGGCGTCCGTGACTCCCCAAGCTTCGTCAGCTCTTCCTCAAGCGACTCCTCCAGCGGTGGCAGCAGTCCTCCCCCGCGCCGTCGAGCTTGCTTGGGAGGTGGCGGTTCGTCCGCCCGCCGTCGTGCCTCGGTGAAGCGCGAGAGGGAGTCCGCCTGAGGCCCTGAGGCAGCATGTGTCGCCTCCGCGGGCCAATGTGAGGGGGGGCTGCGCCGGGCTCATTTTTTTCCTTTCTCTTTTGTTACCTGTGTAAGACAGAACAGCTCCATGGAGCCCCCTTGGGGCGCGTTGGGAAACATTGCCGTTTTGGCTATTACCTTGATCTCATTTTTTGCACCTCTTAATTTCTCGCCTGTGCGTAGATAGTTTTCGACCCCTGCCGGGGGGTGGGGCGACTGACCCAGGCCATGTGTGCATGTCGCGGTGCCCGAGGGGCACGGACTAGAAGGAGTGCTCCTGTAATGTGCCAGGGTCGTGAAAACCTTCCTGCGGCTAGGGCAGAAACCCTCGCGAGGACGTCTGAGCACCATCCCTCGCGTGGTTGTTTACGAGAGAAACCAAAGCGAGGGGTGAAAATCGACGAACCACAAATCAGCAACAGTGACAACTTCAATAAGACTCCAAATGCAAACAAACACGTCAACTGCGGAAAGCAAATGAAAAAGTCGCGTCCGGCACCTAATCTAGTCTTCGACGTCTTCTCACCAGCGCGGAGCTAAGTGCAGCCACTGGGTGTGGGAGGGAGCCCCAGGGCCTGAGGCCGGCGCTCCTGAGACTCCGGGGCGTGTACAGCCCCACTCATTATTACGTGAGAGTGTCACAGGGCGGCGAGCTTCACAGGCACTGGCCTTGCTTCACAGGCTCCGTGCCTTTTCAAAAAGAGATGACCTTCACAGGCACTCGCCTTGCTTCACAGGCTCCGGGCCTTTTTCCAAGCGATAGCTTCACAGGTGCTCGCCTTGCTTCACAGGCTCTGGGCCTTTTCAAAAAGAGATGATCTTCACAGGCACTCACCTTCACAGGCTCCGGGCCTTTTTCCAAGCGATAACTTCATAGGCGCTCGCCTTGCTTCACAGGCTCTGGGCCTTTTCAAAAAGAGATGATCTTCACAGGCACTCGCCTTGCTTCATAGGCTCTGGGCCTTTTTAGGGGTAGAACCTCCGGCGGTGCTAGATGTTCCACGCGTTCTGGACCGGCACTCCCTCTTGAGTCTCCAAGCGCGCAGAGCCGGGCCTGGAAACATGAACAACCTTGAACGGGCCCTCCCACATGGGAGAGAGCTTGTGCAATCCCTCCCTGGAGAGGACCCGCCTGAGCACGAGGTCTCCTACCTCAAGGGTCCTGGGGCGGATGTTGCGGCAGTGGTACCGCCGCAGCGCTTGCTGATACCTCGCCGCTCGCAGCGTGACCTCCCGGCGACGTTCCTCCACCAACACGAGGTCCGTCCCCCGCATGGCGTCCTGCTGCGCCTCGTCAAACGCCAGGACCCGCGCGGAGCAACGTCTAACCTCATGAGGGAGGACTGACTCCGCTCCGTAGACCAGGAAGAATGGGGTTTCCCCAGTCGGCTTGGTCGCGGTGGTGCAGATGGACCACAGCACGGACTGAAGCTCGTCGTGCCAACCTCGGCCACAGGCCTCCAGCTTCTTCTTGAACGTCCTGGTCTTGAGGCCCCTCAGGACCTCTACGTTGGCTCGCTCGGCCTGGCCGTTGCTTCGGGGGTGCGCCACTGAAGCGTAGCATATCTGCGTTCCAAGGTTATCATAGTATGTTTTGAAGAGGTTACTGGTGAACTGCGAACCGTTGTCTGTGATGATGCGGTTTGGCACCCCGAAATGGCTCGTGATGCCCCTGATGAACTTGACCGCGGAGCCCGCGGGGATGGTGCGGACGGCCTCCACTTCAGCCCACTTAGTGAACTTGTCCACGGCGACGTAGAGGTAGCGGTAGCCCCCTGGCGCCCGAGGAAACGGGCCCAGGATGTCCAGCCCCCAGACTGCGAATGGCCATGAAAGGGGGATAGTGTGCAAGTTTCCTGCTGGCTGATGGATCTGCTTGGCATGGAACTGGCAGGCTTTGCAAGCCTTTACCAATTCGATTGCGTCGTTGAGCGCGGTGGGCCAATAGAAACCGCTACGGAAGGCCTTGCCGACGAGGGTCCGTGATGATGAGTGGTGCCCGCAGTCCCCGCCGTGTATGTCCTCCAGTAGTTCCTTTCCTTGTTCCCTGGAGATGCAACGCATAAGTACATCATTTGGCCGCTTCCAGTAGAGTTCTCCATCTCTGATGCAGTATGTCATCGCCTGCCGCGCCACTCGCTCTGCTTCCTCCTCGCTCTCCGGCAAGGTTCCTTGCATCAGGTAGCTCTGGAGCTCTGTGATCCAACAACCCTCCTGAGGTTCCATCGCCAGGAGCAGGTGCGCCCCTGAGGCTGGGCCACAGGTCAGAGCTCCCGAGGTAGGTGGCTGGGGGAGCTCCTCCAAGGGCTGAGCCGTGTTTGACAGCAACGGCAGAGCTGAGGGTTTGAAGAGCCGCTCCTCGAAAACGCCAGGCTCCTGGGGTAACCGCCTGGACGCGTGCTTGGCAATATCGTCGGCCTCCTGATTGGTGCCGCGAGGCACATGCTGCAGTTCTAGCCCCCAGAACTGCTTTTCCATCCTGCGGACCTCCGCTAGGTAGGCCTCCATATGCTCGTCCTTCGGCTCGTACACCTTGTTGGAGAAGTTGACTAGGAGCTGCGAGTCGCCCTTGACGGTGAGGCGTTTCACCCCCAGGGCTACTGCGGCCTTCAACCCGGCTATTAGTCCCTCATATTCTGCAATATTGTTGGAGACCTTCTCACCTTGCTAGAAACAGAGCTGCACGGCATCGTAGAGCTTATCCTGAGTGGGCGATATAAGCACCACCCCGGCCCCAGCACCATGTCTGGAGAACGCCCCGTCGAAGTGCATGACCCAGCCTTCTGGCGCCTCGCTCCCCGGGGAGAGGGACCGATCCTCGTCGGCCATGAGGCCTGGTGCCTCCGTCCATTCTACCACAAAATCCGCCAACGCTGCTCCTTTGATGACCCTGGTTGTGCTGAACTCGAGCTGAAATGCCTGCAGCTCTACGTTCCACTCAGCGACCCTTCCGGCTGAGTTAGGGCTCCTGAGCACTCTCTCCAGGGGGTACGACGAGACGACTTTGATGGGATGAGCCTGGAAGTAGTGACGCAGCTTGCGCGAGGCTACCAGTAGCACGAGGAGGAGCTTCTGAGGCATTGGGTACCGTGCCCTCGCGTCCCGTAGCACCATGCTAACAAAGTAAACTAGGTGCTTGACAAGGCTGGGAGCATCTGGGGTTGCTGCGCCCTCGGGAGGTAAGGGCGCCTCACGGGGCGACGTGGCCTCGGGAGGTGGACCATCTGGTCGGGCGGCCTCTCCTGCCCCCGGTGCATTCCTCGGCAGCGGACCCTCCTCAGCTGCGGTTGTGGCTTCTGCAGGCTTTCCTTGTTCCCGTTTTGCCTTGCCCCGGGCTGCCGCTGCGGCCTTGACTTGGCGCTCCTCCCTAACCGCGACCAGGGCCGCGCTGGCGGAGTAGGGTGTGGCGGCGAGGTACAGCAGCAGGGGCTCCTGAGGGCGCGGAGCCACCATGACTGGGGGACTGGTCAGGTACCTCTTGAGATCTTGAAACGCCTTATCTGCCTCTTCAGTCCATTCAAAGGGTCCTTTTTTTCTTCATCAGCTGGAAAAAAGGCAGCGCTCGCTCCCCCAGTTTGGAGATGAAGCGCCCTAGCACGGTCACGCGCCCAGCGAGCTTTTGCATTTCTCTGAGGGTCTTTGGCGGGCTCATGTCCTCGACCGCCTTGACCTTCTCGGGGTTGGCCTCAATGCCACGATGGGACATGAGGAATCCCAAAAGCTTGCCCGAGGGGACGCCGAACACATATTTCTCCAGGTTGAGCCGCAGGTTTAGTGCATCGAGGCTCGTGAAGGTCTCCTCCAGGTCTTGTATCAGGGTCTTGGCCTCCCGAGATTTTACTACGATGTCATCAACGTAAGCTTCGACATTCTTCCCGAGTTGCGGTCCCAAGGTGATGTGCATCAGCCGCTGAAAGGTTGCCCCTACATTACGCAGTCCGAACGGCATGCACGTATAGCAGTACACACCGCATGGGGTCAAGAAGGCGGTCTTCTCAACGTCTTCCACCGCCATCTTGATTTGGTGATACCCGGAGAAGGCGTCCAGGAAGCACAGCAGGTCGCACTCCGCAGTGGAATCGACGATCTGGTCGATGTGGGGGAGCGGAAACGGATCTTGCGGGCATGCCTTGTTAAGGTTGATGAAGTCGACACACATGCGTTCTTTCCCCCCTTTCTTGGGCACAACGACAGGGTTGGCCAACCAATCCGGGTATCGGACCTCGCGAATGACCCCAGCGGCTTCTAGCTTGCGGGTCTCTTGAACGATGAAGGCCTGCTTTTCCATGGACTGCCGACTGGCCTTCTGCTTCACGGGGCGCACATTTGGGCACACGTTGAGGTGATGCTCGATGACGCTCCTGGGGATCCCCGCCAGCTGATCGGGCACCCAGGCAAATACCTTCTTATTCACGCGCAAGAACTTGACCAAGGCCTCCTCCTGCTCAGGCTCAAGGTTGGCGCCTATGGTGAAAGTGGCACTGGAGGACCCGTCCTTGTCGACGGGTATCTGCTTGGTCTCTGCCTTGTCCTGGGTGAACAACTGCTTCTTCTTGGCGGGCGCAGCCCCCTTGGGCTTAGGGGTCTCCGCGTTGACAGGCCGTGCCGATGCCGCTGTCTTGAAGGCGAGCTCGAGTACTCGCAGGGCGTCCCCGGTGTCCCCGCGCACGGTGAGGGTACCGTTGCTCCCGGGCATCTTCATGAGGTTGTACGCCGGGTGCGTGGCGGCCATGAACTGGGCCAGTACCGGGTAGCCGAGGATGGCGTTGTAAGGGAGGCCGACGGGGGCGATGTCGAAGTCGACCGTCTCCGTGTGGAAGTTGTCGTAGGTGCCGAAGGACACCGGGAGCCGGATCTGTCCCAGGGAGTCAGACGATCCGCCTCCGACGCCCGAGAAAGATCAGCTGGGCCGCAGTCGCTCCCGGGGTATGCAGAAGAGGTTGACAGTCTCGACCGAAAGCACGCTGAGGCCCGCGCCGCCGTCGATGAGGGTCCTGGTGACGGCCACCTGGCAAATGGTGGGGGTGCACAGCAGGGGAAGCGCGCCCGAGCCGACCAGGTTGGTGGGGTGGTCCTCCGAGCTGAAGGTCAGATCGACCTCGCGCGCCACTTGGTCCGAGGGAACCCCCTGCCGTGCGGAAGCAGTGCTAACCCGGCGGGTAAAAGGCTTGACGTGGTGACTTGTGGGCGGCGCCTGCGAGCCGCCCAGGAGGGCCGCAACGACCGGAGGCGTTGGTGCCGCGGTGCAGCTGCTCTGTCGCGTAGGCGGATGCTGGGGTGGTGTTTGGAGCTCGTTTCCCGCCGAGCCGGTGGCGGTGTTGACGGCGGGCGGCGGGGGACAACGAGATCGCCCACCGGCGAGGGCCGCTGGGGCAGCGCGAACCCGACTGGTGCCGCACATGGGTGCGGCGGCCGGAGGAGGGCGGAGCGGTGGAAGACGGATTTCGGTGCACCCCTACCTGGCGCGCCAAATGTCGGATTTCGGGTTCCGGCAGACCCTTAAGGTTCGAACACGGGTGTGTGCGTGGAAATCACGTCCTCAACCTCCCCATCTCGCAAAGATCTAAACTACTAAAAGGATCACACAAGAGACACAAGATTTATACTGGTTCGGGCCACCATTGTGGTGTAATACCCTACTCCAGTGTGTGGTGGATGGATTGCCTCCTGGGGCTAGTGATGATGAACAATACAAGGAAGAACAGCCTCGCGAGGGTCTGTTCTAGGCTGGGGCGACGAACCACTGGGAGGAGTTCGATCGCCTTCTCTCTCTCTCTCTACTTGCTGGCCGGACCAACCAACCCCCAGCTATGCGAGTGGCCGGTCCCTATTTATAGAGGCCCTGGTCCTCTTCCCAAATATGAGCAGGAAGGAAGCCAACAATGGCGGGCTAATTTGAAGGGGGACAGCAAGTACTCTTATCCTGACTAAAGGTAGTCTTCGCCTGCGAAAGACTCTGCGGTGACGTCGTGCTGGGCTCCATGGTGACCTCCGTCTCGTGGTCCGCTTGGTCCTGGTCTCGTTGCACCGAAATGGCAACCTTTGCCTGATGCCTCGGTACTCCGCGGCTGCGCTTGCCCCCTTTGCACCAAAGAGGAAAGAAGGACGTTGCGCGCGCCGGCACCCGCCTGGTGCCCTGAGTCGTCATGGCTTGCGTCAGGGGCACCTCGCGAGGTACCCCGCCTTGAACTCTCCGCCTCCTCGCGAGCCAGCCTGACGAGGCTATGCCTGAGGATGCGCCGCGTCGTCCGCCTTGCGAGGCTTGGCCCCTCGCGAGGGTCTTGAGTCTTGTGCTTGATGAAGATGGGCCATGCTGGGCCCCCACTTGAGCCACGCCGCAGGCCGCAGGCAGGCAAGTCTGGGGACCCCCGTTCCCAGAACACCGACAATCACGTATTAGCTTATGTGCGGCATTGCTTGCCGCTCCATGTTGGCCGTGAGGTCGTCTATCCGGCCGGGTGGCCGTTTTAACTTTTGGTTGCAGGGGATCTAGGGCCTCCTCATCGAATTCGGGTAGCAACTTCCGTTTCGGGTAGCTCTTGGTGGGGCGATTACCACCATACTTCACTGCTGTGTTGAGTACTTTACTCAATATGATTTGGAGTGTGTCTTGTGTAGCCTTGAGTCTTTGCTTCTGCTTTTTTAGGCTCCTCGCGGTGGCAATAAGCCTTTGACGGGCATTCTGTTGCTCCGGGTGTCTGTCTGGTGTGAGGTCGTCCGGACTACTATCTTTGACAGAGTCAGGTTGTTCGGTTTGATTCTCCGTATTGCCGTGATCCGGCGAGGGTTCACCCTGCTCTAACGCTGGGTCTATATGATCGTTGTTTCTGCCGAGGCGGGATGTGGGGCAGCGCTTATGCCACCGCTTTGACTGCTTCTCGAGGGGACAAGCCTTCATTGCATCCTTCCGTTCCTCGTCATCGTTTTCCTTTGGTGTGTCCACCATGTATACATCATGATATGAGGTGGACGTCCAGTGCCCTGTAGGCAGTGGTTCCTCTTCGTCTCCCGCATCGTCGTCCATACCATCGATGTCTTCGGAGTCAAAGTCGAGCATGTCGGTTAAGTCATCGATAGTGGCTACTAAGTGGGTGGTGGGTGGGTCGCGAATTTCTTCGTCGTCCGCATCCCAGTCCTGCCGGACATAGTTCGGCCAGAATCCTCCTGACAAGGAGAGAGACCTTAACGAGTTCAGTATGTCGCCAAAGGGCGAGTGCTGAAAAATATCCGCAGAGGTAAACTTCATGATCGGCACCCAATCAGATTCGATAGGAATGGGCGCAGGTGGTTCGGAGTGTGTGGCCGGAGAAGGATCCGGCGGTTTATCAACACGGCTCTCGTGCAAGGTAAGGTCGATATTCGGCTCGATCGCTGCTGAGGGTAGGGCCTCCGTGGCGGGGTCCATCCACCCGTCTACGGAAGGCGCAACTGGCTCCGAATTGAGGGTCGGAGCGGCTGCCGGTGCGATTTCCTGAACACTGTCCAATGGTAGAGCTAAATCGTACACATCATGATCGCGTGACGCACAAGGCAGATGCTCGAATCCGTCGAAGATCAAGTCTCCGCGGACATCGGCCGTGTAGTTTAAGCTTCCAAACCTGACCTGATGGCCAGGGGCGTAGCTTTCGATCTGCTCTAGATGGTCAAGCGAATTGGCCTGCAGTGCAAAGCCGCTGAACACAAAGATATGTCCCGGGAGAAAAGTATCACCCTGGACTGCATCGCTATCGATGATAGTAGGAGCCATCAAGCCTAATGGCGACGACACAGAGGAACTCTCAATGAAAGCACCAATGTCGGTGTTAAAACCGGCGGATCTCGGGTAGGGGGTCCCGAACTGTGCGTCTAGGCCGGATGGTAACAGGAGGCAGGGGACACAATGTTTTACCCAGGTTCGGGCCCTCTTGATGGAGGTAAAACCCTACGTCCTGCTTGATTAATATTGATGATATGGGTAGTACAAGAGTAGATCTACCATGAGATCAGAGAGGCTAAACCCTAGAAGCTAGCCTATGGTATGATTGTATGTTGTAGTTGTTGTGTCCTATGGACTAAAACCCTCTGGTTTATATAGACACCGGAGAGGGTTAGGGTTACACAAGGTCGGTTACAAAGGAGGAGATTTCCATATCCGTACTGCCTAGCTTGCCTTCCACGCCAAGTAGAGTCCCATCCGGACACGAGATGAAGTCTTCAATCTTGTATCTTCATAGTCTAACAGTCCGGCTGTCCGGAGACCCCCTAATCCAGCACTCCCACACTAAGCACTTCTCCCATTGCAAGAAAGATCAATCTAGTAGGCCAAACCAAACTGATAATTCGAAGAGACTTTCAAAGATAACCAATCATACATAAAAGAATTCAGAGAAGATTCAAATATTGGTCAAAGATAGACTTGATCATAAACCCACAATTCATTGGTCTCAACAAACACACCGCAAAAAGAAGATTACATCGAATAGATCTCCACAGGAGAGGGGCAGAACATTGTATTGAGATCCGAAAAGAGAGAAGAAGCCATCTAGCTAATAACTATGGACCCGTAGGTCTGAGGTGAACTACTCACACTTCATCGAAGGGGCTATGGTGTTGATGTAGAAGCCCTCCGTGATGGATACCCCCTCCGGCAGAGCTCCGGAACAGGCCCCAAGATGGGATCTCGTGGATACAGAAAGTTGCGGCGGTGGAATTAGGTTTTTGGCTCCTTATCTGATCATTTGGGGGTACGTAGGTATATATAGGAGGAAGGAGTACGTCGGTGGAGCAACAGGGGGCCCACGAGGGTGGACGGCGTGCCTGGGGGGTGGGCGCGCCCCCCTACCTCGTGGCCTCCTCCTTTGTTTCTTGACGTAGGTTCCAAGTATCCTGGATCATGGTCGGTGAGAAAATCACGTTCCCAAAGGTTTCATTCCGTTTGGACTCCGTTTGATATTCCTTTTCTTCGAAAGCCTAAAATAGGCAAAAAAACAGCAATTATGGGCTAGGCCTCCGGTTAATCAGTTAGTCCCAAAAATAATATAAAAGTGGATAATAAAGCCCAATAATGTCCAAAACAGTAGATAATATAGCACGTATCAGGTCCCCTTTGGTGGAATTCACGTCTTCATCGGCAAGATCAGCGAACCGGGCCCTGAGCCGGACATCTGCACCAACACCATCGAGACGGCTCAGGATGCAAGCTCTGCCCCGGTTTAGCCCGCTGTAAGGCATGTCTTCGTAGGTGTCATCCACGGAGCGGAATATGCGGATGGATCGGTATCTGGTGGCGAAATCGTTGTCTGCTCCGATGACGAGTCTTCAACCGGAGAGACCGAGTCGCTATACCTGTTACAGGATGGTCGGATTAGTGGAGGTTCCAATGGAAACAGTATTCCGGACCCCCTTGATCTGCCAAACCGGGTCGCGGTCTTCATGGACAGTACACAGCTAGCACAGCACTCTTCTACAGTTGCGGCAATGATCTCCGGTTCAGCAACAGCAACGCCGGCAGGGGCAGGGGGCTCTACGCCGCCTCCGGCTCAGGTTTTGTCTGATTTGTTCAACATTTTAGCAACATTGCTGGCAGCAGAGGTGGATGCAGCAAACCAAGATCAGCAGAACACGGAGATTGCAAAGGTGAAAGATCAGATAACTCAGGCTAAAGCGGACCTGGCAGCAGAGAACGCCAGGATGGCTACAAAACGGGCCGAGTTAGAAGTTCAGGCCTACCGGCTTAGGCTGGATCAGAATGCCTAAGATGATGTCATGAGGAGGAGATACCAGTCGCACCTCCCGCTGGGTTATGAGCCAAGAAACCTCTTCAACATGCCAGGAGCGGGAACCAGTAACCAACCAGTGATAAACCGGACGGAGGCACCGGTAACAGGAGCGCCGGTTCAGCAACGCACAATAGACCCACCTTGTCGGAACAACATTTTGTCACAGCACGTTCCGACGCCCCCGGGGCATTACTCCAACCCGTTGGATAACTAGTAGCCACCGCTTCATGTCGGTGGGAACGACACCTATGGGATCACAAGAATCCCTACTACGGTTGCGGGGCGCGGGGTCGTGAGAAGAGTGGATCAAACAGATAGCACATGGTTCGTTTATCCAGGTTCGGTCCGCGAGGATGCATAAAACCCTACTCCTGCTTTGGTTGATTGTATATCTGTGTTCTTGAGCTAGCTATGGGGCGTGAGGAGCTCCAAAAAGCCGAATCCTCCTCCTGGTCGCCTCGGGCCTCCTTTTATAGGAAAGGGGTTGCCACAGTGGCACACAGGAGGTGGAAAGGGTACAGGTTATCCCTTGCATTACATGACAAGGCGCATTTAATGTGTCTTGCCCATGTGTCCTTGCTTTATCGGGGACGGGGGAGAGCCATGTCTCGTCCGTCGCCGCTCCCTCTCGTGTCGACACGCGCCTTGGCCAGCGGCGCCCGCGGTGCCATGTAGGCAGGCAGGCAGCTGAGGTGGCGCAGTGGTGGGTCTCCATGAAGATCCGCATGCCGCCACGCAGGTGCCTGCCTAGCTGGTTGGGTCGGCAGCTACATGCGAACGGCGGTGGAGGTTTGACTGGCGTGGGCCTGATGGTGGCCCTGCGGGTGTTCTTTGCAAGGGCCTTGCCGGGGCCCCGGCAAGGGTCTTGCCGTGGCACCTGCTGTCATCCCCGGCAAGGCTCTTGCCGGGGGCCTTGTGGTCCTCCTTGGCTGGGATACCGCCAAGGATCATCATCTTCTAAAGGGTGTATCTGATCTTGAATCTCTTCACAAAGATTTGCATGCCACCACGGGGATGTCTCCCGAATCCTTGCCCCATGGGGGCAGTGGACTCAAGAGTGACTCACTCCGTAGGTGTGGGGCGAGCTGCCACGGCAAGGGTCTTGTCGGGTTTGCTAAAACCGCCTCCCGGCAAGGATCTTGCCGGGGGGTCCGCTTCGTCCCCTTTGATCTTTGTGGTCTTGGACTTGGCGTCGTTTTGCTTCTCCTGAGCTTCGGCCTTACCTTGGCTCACCTCCCTTGCCTTGCTCAGTGTGGTGGTGCCCGTGGCTCAGACTGCCCATGCACAGTTATAGGGGTACAAAAAGTGTACCCCCCTTTTTGTACACCGACAGGAGCCCCCTGGCCTGGGACACACATAAGCGCAGTCGCGTCGTTGGGCTAGGCCCAAAAACGGTGCGCGGGCAGGCGGGGCGGTTTTTACCGCGGTAAGTCTCTTCGCGCACTGCGCTTCCCATGCTTCCCGCGCGTGGCGCGGCATGGTGAGGCGTGTGTGACGTGGGTGGCATGCGTGGGGCTGAGCTCTGCATGCATGCGTCACGTCGTAGTAAAGGGGGCGGTTCCCGCCTTCCCCATAAACGGAGGGAGGCGTGGAGACGCGGCCCATTTACTGAACGGGGCCGAGGCGTGGTCTTCAAGGCATCCACTCCACACGATCACGGGGTGGGGAGAGGTCGCCTCACCCGTTGCCTCGGTCCTGCATGCCTGCCATGTGGCTCTCATGCACTTGGGGTGGCGAATGGTGGAGGCGGGAAACCAGGCCGCCGCGGGCTGGGGCGGCGGGTCGGTCCCAGTTCCCTGCGCCTTCCGCGTGTTGATTGGCTGAGCGGGGTGGCCGAGCCCCCACCCCGTTCCTTTACAAAGAGGGGGGATGGCGTCCTGCATTCCTTCATCTCCTCCTTCCTTCAGCTTCTGCTCCCCCCTTCCATCCACCATGGAGAGAGGGAATCCTTGTCCTTCAACGGTGGCTGCGAGGGTCGCCGCTCGACAAAGCGTCCCTCCTTCTCCTGCACCCGTGGTGGCAGAGCCAGCCGCGAGGGGAAGGGGGAGGGGGCGAGGCCGTGGGTGAGGCCGAGGTGCTCGGGGAAGAGGAGGACGGGGCGACGCACCGGCCTCGCCTCCGCCAGCAGTTCCTCCCCCCATGGAGGGCCACGTTGGGGTTGACCCTTGCGAGTTCTTCATCAGGCTGCGCCGGCTGCCTCGCGGTCGCCTTCGTCTCCCGACTCCATTCATGTGGGAGAAGGAGCTGGAACCGCCGGAGTCGTTGTGGCTACACATGAGGGGCTGCGGGATCAGTGGCACGCGGGCCCGCGTCGACTTCCCCGCCACTCATGTGATGTATATCCATCGGGGATGGAAGACGTTTGCCCATATCCACCGCTTGACGGAGGGGCTCACTCTCCATTTTAAGTTGATGGAGGGTGGCCTTCTCTCCGTCAAGGTCTTCGGGTTCTTTGGGACCCGTGCAAGGTGCTGCGTGGAGAGCTCTTCTGATAGTGAAGACTCCTCCTCGGGAGAGAGTGACGCGGAGGACAGAGGCAGCGACGACGAGGGTAGTAGTCGGCAGGATGACGGGTTCGATTAGGTGTCGGGTGCCGCTCCGTGCGGCACCGGCGACCCCATCATCCGCGTCGCCGGCTCCCTGAACTTCTCGGGGTTGTCTCCTTGGGCGGCTGGTGTTGGGAGGCTGCGGAAGAGGAAGAGGCGGGCGGCAAGGCCGTCAAGTCAGAGTACGCGGGCACCGACGCCTTCGACGCGTGCTGACGTCCCGCCGCCTCGTCTTCGAGCTCTGCTTCCGGCGTCGCCATCACCATCCAGCCTTCGGACGGCCACCGAGATGTTCTCTTGGTGTCTTCTGCCACCCGTAGCTCGCCTAGGCACCTCCTCCTTGACCTGCCTCCTGAGGAGAGGGACAAGAAAGGGATTACGGGCACCTTATCTCTTTTTAGTTTGTAAGCCTTCGGGCCTTAGCTGAATTTAAAACTTGTAATCCCATCATTCATGTTTTTCATTCCCTATGGACTGTACCTGAGTGGACTGTTTTTAATGAAAAAGGGATGCTTGTCGGATCATTTGTTTGCGGGTGGAACCCACGACAAGGAGTAAATCCTTGATATCTTCAAGATAAACATTTCCTTGCCCGGCAACAGGCCTTGTTGTCTCCCCACTTCGCTCGACCTTCCTCACGCCTTTGGCGAAGGCAGGGATGAGGCGGGTTCTGGCTCCTTGTTTCATCCTTTCGCTGCCGCGACTACGACCAAACTTGGCCCTAGGAACGAGCCCTAGGGCCTAGAGTTATGGGAGCACGGTTGCTTAGGGAAAAACGAGGTTTCACATACCTCATTCCATAATGGAATGCATGATAAGGGATGAAGAACTTATCTGAAGATGCAGCCCCCGGCAACCCTGGTTCGCCGTGGGTGAATCTTTGCTCTTGCAGCCCCCGGCAATGCTGGCTTGCCGGGGGCTAGATGCTGGTCTGTTCATCTTCTTTTCCTCCCCAAGTGGTTCGGCATGGATATCTGTGTGTCCTGTGAACCAAAGAAGACAAAAGAAAGACAAAGAGACGCACACTCGATCTCTAAGCTAGGGGTTAGTCGCCGCTAAGCACTATCAACCCTAACCAAGGACGACACTCGACCTAGCATGCATGCTATAACTTAGGGCGCCAGCACTTCATTTATTTATGCTCAGGGTCTGCGCCTGGCTTTGTACAAAGGGTTACATGCATCATCGGCAATGCTTGTATAAAAGGTGGCTTGCCGGGGGGCCCAGCAAGCCGCGCCTCACGGGTAAAACTTGCGAAGATGCTCAATGTTCCAGGAGTTACTCACCGAAACGGCATCTTCGGTCTCCAGGCGGACTGCCGGGCCTGGTGACTCGTATTACCCGATAAGGGCCTTCCACTTTGGCGTCAACTTGTTGGAATTCTTGGCTGATTGAACGCGCCAAAGGACAAGGTCGCCTTCCTCAAGGCTTCGGGCATGAACCTTGCGGCTATGGTAGCGGTGCAAGGCTTGCTGGTAGCGTGCTTCTCTCACAGCCGCCCGAACACGATCTTCCTCAAGGAGCATTGCGTCATCTTGCCACAGTTTCTCTTGCTCAAGCTCATCATAAGCGAGCACTCGAGGTGACCCGTATATGAGTTCAGTGGGGAGAACTTCTTATGCCCCGTATACTAGGGAAAAGGGTGTCTGGCCGGTGGCTCGATTTGGCGTCGTCCTGATCGACCAAAGAACCGTCGGCAACTCATCAATCCAGCGCCTTCCACTCTTGTGCAGCCTGTCAAAGGTCTTGGACCTTAAGCCTCGCAGTACTTTAGCGTTTGCCCACTCAGCTTGACCATTGCTTCGTGGGTGAGCAACGGAAGCGAAACAGACTTTGCTGCCGAGGTCTTGGATATATTGCATGAAGGTGCGGCTTGTGAACTGTGTGCCGTTGTCGGTCATGACCCTGTTGGGTACACTAAAATGGCACACTAGTCCCTTGAAGAACTTGACGGCTGACTGAGCTGTGACCTTCCTCACTGCCTCCACCTCCGGCTACTTTGTGAACTTGTCAATTGCAACGTACAAGTACTCAAAGCCCCCGACAGTGTGGGGGAAAGGGGCCAGTATGTCGAGCCCCCAGACCGAGAAGGGCCAGGAGAGAGGAATGGTTTGAAGGGCTTGAGGTTGCTGATGAAGCTTCTTTGAATGGAACTGACACGCTTCACACCTGGTGACTAGTGTCATCACATCCTGGAGGGCGGTGGGCCAGAAGAAGCCTTGCCGAAATGCCTTGCCGGCAAGGGCCTTGACCCGATGTGGGATCCACATATGCCTCCGTGTATCTCCGCCAACAGCTCCAGTCCTTCCTCCCGAGGGATACACTTCAATTTCACACCGTTCGGCCTCTCTCTGTACAGGACGTCATCGACAAACTGGTACATGGTAGAGCAACAGGCTACTTTTTCAGCTTCTTCCTACTTCAGGAAGTTCCCCTGTTTGGAGGAATCGGACGGTATGTTGTGCCCACGCTGGAGCCTGGGGCTCGACGGCGAGGACTAAAGGCATTTCCTCCGCTATGGGAGCGGCTGTCTCGACGGCAAGAGCTTGATGCTCCGCCGGAGCTAGCCGTCCCGTGGCGGGTTCAGTGTCCCCGGCAACATCCTTGCCGGTGGCTCCGGGGAGCTCGGCGGGAAAGTACTTGCCAGGTCCTGATTTCCTCCTCTTGTTCTGCTCTGTTGATGGATCAACGGATGGTTGAGTTAGCTGGAGCACAAAGGTACCTGGTTCCACAGGTAGCTTGAGGGCAACGCGTTTTGACAGGTAATCGGCGATATCGTTCTCCACCCGGGGAACGTATTCAGCCTGTATACCGTAGAAACGCTCTTCTTGCTTCCTCACTTCATCGATGTAGTCCTTCATCAACGGGCTCTGGTAGTCCTTGTTGACTTGCTTGACGACGAGCTGCGAGTCGCCCCTGACGATGAGCTTCTTGATTCCGAGGTCCGCCGCGATCCTAAGACCGGCAAGCAGCCCTTCGTACTCTGTCGTATTGTTTGTTGACACCTCCCTGGGGAAGTGCATCTGGATCACGTACTTGAGGTGCTCTCCGGTGGGCACGACAAGCAGTACGCCAGCCCCGGCGCCGTGTAAGGAGAAAGCTCCATCAAAGTACATGATCCAACTGCAACTTGCCTCCTTGCCGGGGAGAGCAGTCTCTTGGGCTTCTTCATCAGGCGTTGCGGTCCACTCTACAATGAACTCCGCCAGGACTCGGCTCTGAATCGTCGAAGTACTTTCAAACTTGAGGCCAAAGCTGGACAGCTCCAGTGCCCATTCCACAATTCTTCCCGTTGCATCTGGATTGTGCAATATCCGTTGCAGAGGGAGGCGAGTGACGACAGTGATCTCGTGTGCCTGGAAGTAGTGACGCAGCTTCCTCGAGGCCATAAGAAGGCCTAAGAGCAGTTTCTGCACGCCGGAGTACCTTGATCTAGCTCCCTGCAGGAGGGAACTAACAAAGTAGACCGGGTGCTGCATCATTTTCTTCTTCGGCAGCACTTCAACTGGCTGCATCGTCTCTGCATTGGTGGTGTCGGGCTCTATCGCTGCCATTACCTCATCGTCAACCTCTCTCTACGCCACTAGTGCGGCGCTGACCACCTGGTTCATTGCCGCCAGGTATAGCAGCAACGGCTCTTGTGGCCTAGGCGCAACTAGTATTGGCGCGGAGGAGAGGTACTTCTTCAAATCTTGCAATGCTGCTTCGGCTTCTGGCGTCCACTCCATCGGGCCCGCCTTTTTCATGATCTTGAAAAAGGGAAGGGCACGCTCGGCAGACTTGGAAATGAATCTGCCCATGGCGGCGACGCAACCAGCAAGCCGACGCACATCCTTGATTCGCTTGGGTGCTTCAATATGCTCTATAGCTTTGGTCTTGTCTGGAATGGCCTCTATCCCACGCTGTGATACAAAGAACCCGAGAAGCTTGCCGGACGGGACACCAAAGACGCACTTCTCAGGGTTCAGCTTGAGATTGATCTTGCGCAGGTTTGCAAATGTTTCTTGCAAATCCGGTATGAGGGTTGCCATGTCCTTGGTTTTGACCACTATGTCATCCATATAAGCTTCCATATTTCTATGGAGCCGGGGTTCGAAACCAATCTGGACCGCCCTTGCAAATGTCGAACCAGCACTCTTCATGTTGGGGGTTTGTTGCGACATATGCCAACGGATGGCTTATCATGCTCGGGCGAGTAGAACGTCGCCGGTGCCTAGAAATGGGATGAGGCGAAGACATGCACGCCGGCGAATCTTACCCAGCTTCGGGGCTCTCCGGGGAGATAATACCCCTACTGCTGCTCTGCGGGGTCTCCGCATGATCACTATAGTCAAGGGTTTACACGGTTGCTCCTTGAGTTGTGTATGGTGGTAGGAGAGGGCAGGGCTAGCTCTCTCCCTTTATCTGGTGAGGTATAGAACTTCTAGGATCCAACCCTTTACATGGGTGCCCTGGGGGTTTATATAGGCCTACCCCCCAGGGGTACAATGGTAATGTCACTGGGCGCGGGCCCAGCCGTCAGTGTCTCCAACCTCCGACTTCTCCGCCGGCTGCTGGGGCCCGCCGACTGGTGGGCCCCACCGACCGGTCTGGTACGGAGCCGACAGGCCGCATCCGCCGCGGGCGGGTCTTGCCGGCTGCTGATTACTGTAGCCGTGCTCCTGATGATGCAGGCTTGGTCATGGGGTTATGGCAACAGCCCCGCCGCCTGGCGGGCGATCACTGTGGCCACTCCCTATCTCTTCTTGATTAATGGCGCGTGGGCCCCGGGGGAGGGCTCGGCCGACTCCCTCGGGCCGACTCCCGTTGGGTCCAACTGGCGGAGCTCCCGCCGTCTCCCGGTGTCTCGCTGACTGGTGGGCCCTGCGGTCTCCAGGCCGTACAGACAAGCCGTCGTGGGCGAAGGACCAGGTACAATGGTGCTGACGTCAGGGCCGGCCGGGCAACAGTGCCACACCGCGGGGAGATCTTCCCAAGTACGGCGCACTGTAGCCATGCCTGCCCTTGGTAAGGGGCGGGGAGTGGGCTTTATTGTAGCCACGCCCCTGCCCTGTCCCCCTTGATGAGGTCACGGTTTGTTGGTGTCGTCGGTCGACTCCCCACAGCCGGCTTCTCTGGAAGTCGTCCCTGGGACTCGGCCGTGAGCGGGCAGTCGGCCGCCTTGCCGTAGACTCCCCAGGAGGCAGCTCTTCGCCTTGGGGTCTTGAGGGGCGCAGCCTGTCCTGATGTCTTGAAAGGTTATGGGCCTCGGGTCGGCCTACACGTGGCCCATTACTCCAACACTTCAGCATGAAAGGCATCTGCATGAAACAATACGTACCACATGGGGTGATGAATGCTGTTTTCTCTTTGTCATCTCTTGTCATGAAGATCTGGTGGTAGCCGGAGTAGGCATCGAGGAATGACAACAGATCACACCCAGCTGTGGAGTCTACAATCTGGTCGATGCGCGGCAACGGGAAGGGGTCCTTAGGACAAGCCTTATTGATATATGTGTAATCAATACACAGCCTCCACTTCCCATTAGCCTTGCGCATTACGACCGGATTGGCCAACCACGTTGGATGGAGCACTCCTCTTACCAAACCCGCTGCTTCCAGTTTCCGGATCTCCTCTGTGATGAACTCTTGTCGTTCCAAAGCTTGCTTTCTGACCTTCTACTTGATGGGCCGCGCATGAGGATAGATAGCAAGGTGGTGCTCAATCACCTCCCTGGGAACGTCGGGGATGTCGGAAGCTTGCCATGCAAACACATCGAGATTCGCCCGCAGGAAGGTGACCAGCGCGTCTTCCTATTTGTCGTCAAGGGTGGAGCTTATGGTGAAATCCCCTCCCGTGCCGTCCTCATTGACAGAAACCTTCTTGGTTCCCGGCAGTATGGCCCTGGGCTTCTTGTTTCCGCTGGTGGAGCTCTCTGGCACGTCCTCGACGGGAGCACTACACTCCGAAGAGGTGCGCTTGCCGGAGTGGGTGTTCGAGGTCTCACCGGTCTTCTTCTTCTTCTTCCCTCCCGGGGTCCCAGTGGCAGGAGCAAGTGCCCTAGTGGCGGCAGCTGCTGCAACTGCTTGCTGGTATAGTTGGTCAGCGCAAATCAGCGCATCTTTCTTATCGGAGGGGATGGTGATGATCGTCACAGGTCCTGGCATCTTCAGGGTGTTGTAGGCGTAGTGTGACGCCGCCATGAACTTGGCCAGTGCTGGGCGGCCAAGGATCCCGTTGTAAGGCAAGGGGATCTTGGCAACATCAAACACGATCCTCTCCGTCCTATAGTTCAGATTGCTTCCAAAAGTCACGGGCAGCGTGACCTTTCCCCTAGGTTGGCTTCTTCCTGGGTTGACCCCCTGAAACATGCCCGTCTCTTCGAGGTCTCCATCAGGAATCTGTAGTTTCTCGATCACGGCAGGCGAGATCAAGTTCAGACCGGCCCCGCCATCAACTAGCATCTTTGTCACCTTGAGGTTGCGTATTGTTGGTGAAACCAATAATGGCAAGCACCCGACCGCAGTAGTTCGATCAGGGTAATCCTCAGTGTCAAAAATGATAGGTGTGATGGACCACTTCAGCGGCCTTTGGGCATCAAACGACGGCTCTGCCGCTGTAATCTCTCGCGCCCACTGTTTAAGCTGGCGGTGAGAAGTATGTAGCGAGGTGCTGCCGTCGACGCACATGGCCTCTGTAGCTTTCTAAAACTCTTGGTCGCCGGATTCGTCGTCCTCTTCGTGATCGTCGTCTTCTAGCTTTTTGTCATGGCCCCGGGCGGGCCTCTCCTGTTGTTTATCCTTGCCGCGATGGCCCGCCTGGCCGTCACGCTTCTTGCGGGACCCCTTAGCACCGTCTTGGCCCTTCTCCTTGTCCCGCCTCTCATATTCAGCCCTCTGCTTCTCAGCGAGGAGCTCAACCTATCGGCAGTCTTGGAGAGCATGGCCTTTGGTGCGATGGATCTTGAAGTATCGCTTCTCGGAGTTTCCTGGCTTCTCGGCAACCGCCAAGGCCCGGCAGGCGACACATCCGGCAATTTCCTTGCCGGGGTCATCTGCCTTGGTTTTCTTGGTGGAGCCGGTGTCATCAGATCCCTCGACGGCAAGCACAGCTTTACCTTTGCGCTTCCTGTTGCGGCGCCGGCCCTTCTTCGCCGGGGCGGTAGTATCTTCCTCTGAGGAGTCGGTTTCCACGCCGGCGTCTTCGCCGGGGTACTTCCTTCCCACTTCAGCCCGGGCACATCTGTCAGCAAGAACATAGAGTTCTGCTACATCTTTCACCTTGTTCATTGCCAGCTCTTCGCGCATCTTGCGGTTACGCATGTTCTGATGGAACGCGCTGATGATGGCGGCGGGGTGAACATCAGGGATATTGCAGTGTATCCGGCTGAACCTCTGTATATACTTGCGGAGACTCTCGCCTCCCTTCTGGGGAATGACGTGCAGGTCGCTCGCTTGGCCATGGGCTTGGTGGCCCCCAGTAAAGGCGCCCACAAACTCATGGCACAAATCCGACCAGGAGGAAATAGAGTCTACCGGCAAGTGCATCAACCATGACATGGCATTGAGTTTAAGAGCCAACGGAAAGTACTTCGCAAGCACCTTATCGTCGCGGGCTCCGGCAGCTTGCATCGCAATGGTATAGATGCCGAGGAACTCGGACGGGTGGGTATTGCCACTGTACTTTTCGCCCACGTCAGGTTTGAAGGTGCGGTGAGTGGGCCACTGGAACTGCCGCAGCTCACGGGTAAAAGCCGGACAGCCTACCTCGTAAGGTAGGCCTCCAGGGCTCTTCGGTACTGGGTGGTTCACAGCAAGCCCTGCTCGCCTGTCTGACTGGTGGCGCGCTCCGCGCCGGTGCTCGATAGTGGTTCGAGCGTCTTCATGTTCTCGTTCCCGAAGGACTTGGCGCTGGTCACAGTGGGTCCGTGGGTCGAACGACGCTATGGAGATTTCGTCGCCCGTAGCATCGCGACGGGCTGGCGTCCGCGGTACCGGGCGAGGAGGACGCAAGTGCACCGTGGTCGTGGCGACGCCGGCTTTCCCGCCACTGGTGCATGGGACTCCGTCGGAGCATCGACCCGGGGGCTCCACCGGACTCGGTTCGTCTTTGTTGGCCACCGCAACAAGGCTTGGGATAGTGGCTCTCCATTCGTCGAGTTTCCCCGTAGTGGGAGGAAAATCGAGGAGCAACTGCGCGCGCCAGGGCTTCTGCTGGCGTTGGTGGCAGCGAAACCTACACTGATTGCGACGTGCTTCGACTTCTGACCATGTTAGAAGGAGCTCTATCACGACCCCGCGGTCGCATGCCATCTTCACCAGCGCCTCGGCGAGCGGGCAGGTCTTCTACCTCCCGGGAGTGGCGCTCGGGGCTCTTCCCGCGGCGACACCCGGGGTCTTCGGCGTGATTACGCCGTTCGTCGCGCGCCGCTTGAGAGGAGCACACCGTCGGCGCCGGCGTGGGAGTCTTGGAGGCCCTTGCATCGCCTTCGGGTGGGGTGGCAGCGATCTTGGAAGGCCTCGCGCCACCCGCGGAGGGCCTGGCTCCGTCTTTGAATTTGGCGGCGTGCGGCCTGTTACCAGGCGCTCGAACATCGCCGCCTCCCAAACTCCGGCTGCTGGGACGGTGTTGGTGTTCGCGAACGGCGCCCCGGGTCCATTCTGCGACCAGTCCGCTGCTCGCCCGCGTCAGGACGGGATGTCCGGCTTCCGACGGGCCAACCACCATCGTCGTCTTCTTCTTAGGCGCCATGACGATGAAGAAGCGTCGAACTAACTGCTAAAGCCGATTCTCACAACTACGCACCCTACCTGGCGCGCCAAGTATGTCGGTGGGAACGACACCTATGGGATCACAAGAATCCCTACTACGGTTGCAGGGCACGAGGTCGTGAGAAGAGCGGATCAAACAGATAGCACACGGTTCGTTTATCCAGGTTCGGGCCGCGAGGATGCGTAAAACCCTAGTCCTTCTTTGGTGGATTGTATATCTGTGTTCTTGAGCTAGCTATGGGGCGTGAGGAGCTCCAAAAAGCCGAATCCTCCTCCTGGTCGCCTCGGGCCTCCTTTTATAAGAGAGGGGTTGCCACAGTGGCACACAGGAGGTGGAAAGGGGTACGGTGATGTGAGGTTATCCCTTGCATTAGATGACAAGGCGCATTTAATGCGTCTTGCCCAGGTGTCCTTGCTTTATCGGGGACGGGGGAGAGCCATGTCTCGTCCGTCGCTGCTCCCTCTCGTGTCAACACGCGCCCTGGCCAGCGGCGCCTGCGGTTCCATGTAGGCAGGCAGCTGAGGTGGCACAGTGGTGGGTCTCCACGAAGATCTGCATGCCGCCACGCAGGTGCCTGCCCAGCTGGTTGGGTCGGCAGCTGCATGCGAATGGCGGTGGAGGTTTGACTGGCGTGGGCCTGATGGTGGCCCTGCGGGTGTTCTTGGCAAGAGCCTTGCCGGGGCCCCGGAAAGGGTGTTGCCGTGGCGCCTGCTGTCATCCCCGGCAAGGCTCTTGCCGGGGGCCTTGTGGTCCTCCTTGGCTGGGATCCCGCCAAGGATCATCATCTTCTAAAGGGTGTATCTGATCTTGAATGTCTTCACAAAGATCTGCATGCCACCATGGGGATGTCTCCCGAATCCTTGCCCCATGGGGGCAGTAGACTCAAGGGTGACTCACTCCATAGGTGTGGGGCGAGCTGCCACGGCAAGGGTCTTGCCGGGTTTGCTTAAATCGCCTCCCGGCAAGGATCTTGCCGGGGGGTCCGATTCATCCCCTTTGCTCTTTGTGGTCTTGGTCTTGATGTCGTTCTGCTTCTCCTGAGCTTCGGCCTTACCTTGGCTCACCTCCCTTGCCTTGCTCAGTGTGGTGGTGCCCGTGGCTCAGACTGCCCATGCACAGTTATAGGGGTACAAAAAGTGTAACCCTCTTTTTGTACATCGACACTTCACGATTGGCAGCTCTCCCAATCGACAGCGAGTCACCGGTGGCGATTGAGACATGACGGGCCAGAGTGCTCCTTCAGACAGCTTTAACCCAGCAGCAGGCTTATTCGCATAGTCACGAGAGGATTCACTCCACCCCCCGTCCAAGTCGGAGCTACAGCAGGCACATTGATGAGCCGGCCATGTCAAGCAGTGCACGTTACCGTAACTCGTCGCGAGGGCATAACTCGGCGGGTGGTGGTGCTAATGCGCAGGATGTGGAGGATCATGGCCGTGCACATCGAGAAGCTGAGTTAGCAGCACAACATGCGGCTCGTCAGCTTACTCCGGTTCGTCCTACTGCTTCAGTGGAGCCAGCTGTGGTCTTCAGTTCTTTAGGGGTGCCATGTCTCACCCCCGCTTTGTGTAACGTGCGACTACCCAAAGATTTTAAAGGCCCTCGTAAGGTGCCCAATTACAATGCCGATTTACCCCATGAATCATGGGTTGAGAGTTATGAGATGGCGATGGAGATGCAGGATGTGGATGAAGCGGTGTGTGCTAAGTACTTCACCATGATGTTGGAGGGGACAGCTCGTACTTGGTTAAAGAGCTTACCGGCTAACTCCGTTGGGTCGTGGGCCGAGTTAAAAAATCCGGTTTATCCAGAATTTTAAGGATATGTGTAAGCAGCCTATGTCGATTGTGGACCTGGCTACTTGTGTTCAAGAGGATGGGGAGTCTACAACCCATTGGGTGAAGCGAGTCTCAGCTATTCTGCATTCGTCATACCACATCAACGCGGATAAACCAGTTTTGACGTTGGAAGGCAATTGACAGTTTATGCCATTAAAACTAAAGTTGGGAAGCTCAAACGTCACTGCAATGACATGTCGACCCTTATGGCTGCTTTGGTGAAATATGCCGATTCAGATAGTACCAAAGACCCTGAGTCTGAGGATGACAAGCCGGGGAAGGGGAAAAAGAACGGCATTGCCAAGGGGCAGCAGCATAATCCGGCAGGTCATGGGAACAATGGTAAGCGCAAGGCAGACAATAGCTTAGACTTTGTGGCTAACACCAATGCACAGGATAACGGTCAGTGCCACAAGGGTAAACCACCCCAACGGGGTGGAGGGTCAGGTCCTAATCTTTAACGCCTGCTAAATCAGCCTTGCCCAAAACACGGATTGAAGGAGAGGCCAGCTTCGCATCTTTGGAAGGATTGCTCAATTATGCGGGAGTTCAAAAATTCCAATCTATTTCAATATGACAATGGCCCGCCTGGCGGATCAGGAGGTGGATTTCATGGGCCAAGTTATGGAGATAATAGCTCTGGTTCAGGGTTCCAAGGCAATCAAACCGGACATGGTAATCAAGGCAATTAGGGTAATCAAGGAGGTTATAACCATCCGGGGAATCAACAGCAGCAAAAATCGGGTTATTAGAGTAATCTGAAGTTGTTGAATAGTGGGCAGTATCATATCTTCACCACTAGCTTGTGTAAACGCGATCAGAAGCTTCATAAAAGGCACGTAAACTTTGTTGAACCGGCGATGCCTCAGTATCTCCGCTGGTCTGATCAACCCATTTTATGGAGTTGAGAGGATCACCCACCCCGGGTTGATAATCCGGGTCATCTGGCCTTAGTGGTGGCACCTCAAGTTGGGGGGTATAAGTTCACCAAGGTGCTTATGGATGGGGGAAGCAGTATCAATATCATTTACTATGATACCTTCCGCCATATGGGACTGACAGATAAGAGTCTTAAACCGTTGAACACCGTTTTTCATGGTGTGTGTCGGCGTTCTAGGAACGGGGGTCCCCAGACTTGCCTGCCTGCGGCCTGCGGCGTGGCTCAAAGGGGGGCCCAGCATGGCCCATCTTCATCAACACAGACCCAAGACCCTCGCGAGGGGCCCAGCCTCGTGGGGCGGACGACATGGAGCTTCCTCAGGCACAGCCTCATCAGGCTGGCTCGCGAGGAGGCGGAGAGATCAAGGTGGGGTACCTCACGAGGTGCCCGTGACGCAAGCCATGACGACCAAGGGTGCCAGGCGGGCGCCAGCCCGCGCAGTGTCCTCCTTTCCTCTTTGGTGCAAAGGGAGCAAGCGCAGGCGAGAGCATCAAGCAAAGGAACCCGTTTCGATGCAACGACAGCAAGACCAGTCCAACGGCAGGGAGGAAGTCATTGTGGAGCCCAAGCCAGCGTCACCAACAGAGCCTTTGGCAGGCGAGGACCAACTTTAGTCAGGATAAGTGTACCAGATGTTCCCCTTCAAAATGGCCAATTGTTGGCGCCCTTCCCGCTCAATATTTGGGAAGAGGCCCAGGGACTTTGCCTACAAATAGGACTAGCCACCCATAGGGGAGAGAGGATCGAAATTGGAGAGAAAATCGAAACCAGAGAGAGAATCGAGAAGAGAGAGAGAGAAGGGTGGCTGAACTCCTCCTAGCAGTTCATCCCCTCAGCCAAGAACAGACCCTCGCGAGGCTGTTCTTCCTTGTATTGCTCATCATCATCAGCCCAAGAGGCAATCCACCACACCACACACTGGAGTATGGTATTACACCACAACGGTGGCCCGAACCAGTATAAACCCGGTGTCTCTTGTGTCGTTCTTTCCGTAGCTTAGATCTTAGCGAGTGAAACTGCATTATATCGACTAGAGGGGGGTGAATAGGCGATTTTTATGAAAGTCTTCAAAACGTGAAGGTTATGAAGACAAACAGTACAGATATGCCTATCACTTAAGCAGCGGAAGTTAGATTACACTAGGCAAGCCATGGTCAAGTATTCAATAGAGTGAAAGCACAAGACAAGTAGCTGCAGTGTAATAAGGATCGGGTAGGAAGAAGTTATGAAGCCAAACAAATCATACAGTTATGTTGTGAAGACAGAAGATAAAGCAAGCATGCAATGGCTTCACAATGTGTAACAGTAAGTAAAAGGAAGTGAAGATGAAACCAGTGACACGCTGAACACAATGATTTGTTGGACCAGTTCCAGTTGCTGTGAGAACTGTACGTCTGGTTGGAGCGGCTAGGTATTTAAACCAAAGGACACACAGTCCCGGACACCCAGTCCTGAACACGCAGCTCAGGACACCCAGTCCTCACCGTTTTCTCCTTGAGCTAAGGTCACACAGACCTCGCCCAATCACTCTGGTAAGTCTTCAAGGTAGACTCCCAAACCTTCACAGACTTCGTTCACTGGCAATCCACAATTTCTCTTGGATGCTCAGAACGGGACGCCTAACCGGCTGGAGGATGCACAGTCCTCAAGTGTAATAAGTCTTCAGATCACTCAGACAAGAAGACTTAAGTGATGCCCAATTTACTCTGTCTCTGGGTGGTTAGGGCTTTTCTCCTCGCTAGGAATTTTCTCTCAAAGGCTTCAAGGTGGGTTGCTCTCAAATGACAAAAGCCGTGCATTGAAATCTGAGCAGCCAACCGTTTATGGTTGTAGGGGGTGGACTATTTATAGCCATTGGGCAACCCGGCCTGATTTGTCCGAAATGACCCTGAGTCACTAAGGAACTGACACGTGTACCAACGGTCATATTTCAAACTCACACGGCAACTTTACTTGGGCTACAAGTAAAGCTGACTTGTCCGACTCTGGACAAGATTTGCTCTCATAGTCTTCGCTCGAAGACATAGGATTTGAATTAGGCATCACTTCAGTCATTCTAACTGGTTCTCTTGGACCCCACTTAACAGTACAGTGGTTCCTATGACTCAACACAAATGAAAAAGAACTACGAAACATCTAAGTCTTCGAGTTCCATAGGCTTCACGTGGTGTCTTCTCCTGTCATAGTCTTCAATGTGAATATCTTCATATACCACCATTGTCTTCAATGTCTTCGTACATTTTTAGGGGTCATCTCTGGTAGTAAAACCGAATCAATGAGGGACTTCTACCTGTGTTATCCTGCAATTCTCACAAACACATTAGTCCCTCAACTAGGTTTGTCGTCAATACTCCAAAACCAATTAGGGGTGGCACTAGATGCACTTACAATCTCCCCCTTTTTGGTGATTGATGACAAACTAGTTGAAGTTTTCAACGGGGAATATAATTTGTGAAATTGTAAAGGAATTGTCTTCATAAGCTGCAAGGGCTCCCCCTGAAGATGTGCATATAAGTGATTTGCTTCTGGAACGCAAATGCACATGGCAGGTTGTACTTGTGGAAATCCACTTCAACTTATGATGACAATCCACTATTCATGTAAAAGTATATGAAGAGAATGACATGCATAATGAAAAATGGACGTCTGCAAAATGATCAAGTGCGGAATTTATCGTCGTACATGCGGAATTTATCTTCGCAAAACATAGTGGCAAACAAGTAGCTGACGACCATCGAGTTTAAGTGTTACAACTCAAAGAACCAAATGTAGCAAAACGAGAGTTGTAAGCACGAAGCAAAATGTAGCAAAATATAAAGGCACCCGCCCATAGTGACCCGCTTGAAGACTATAAACATCATATGCGTCTCCCCCTTTTGTCAGTGATGACCAAAAAGGCTTGAAGACATAGAGTTTTCTACGCGTTCCCAGGCGCAGCAGGGTCGGTGGAGTTGTTTGGCGGTGCAGACGAGATTGGTGCAGATTCGACGCGCGCTGAAGGAGGTGGAGGTGATGTAGCGTCGTCTTCTTCTTTGATAATCCATGCAGTCACCATGGCAGCAGAAGAAGAGAACTCCGAATCTTCAAGCGATGGAGTTCTGCATAGCATAGCCCTTCGAGGAGGCGTGGAGTCAAATTTGAAGCGCTCTGTGAAGCCATCCTCTTAAAGTTCAGCTTCAGGACACATCATCATGAGTCCTTTCCAAGTGCGGCGACAGCTTTTGTGTGCAACAAATGCATTCTTGGTTGCAAGATTTCTGATACAATTGACGTCCTCCATGATGCTTTTCATCTGCCTCTTGAGCCAGTCGTGATGCCTATCCTGCTTTTGGTGAAGAGCCATAAGAAGCTCTCAGTCAGTGAGGGCACGAGCGTGCTTCTTGGGTCGCTGAGCAGCTGTGCTGTCAGTGGCTTCAGTAGATGCAGGTGCACGTGTGGTGCCAGCCAACGGATACACTCTGGAGATGGCTTCAACACCTTCAACATTCTGAGTGAAGCTCTGGTGTTCTGCATTCTGAAGACTTAATGGTTGCTTGGCAGGCTCAGGATATATAGCTTCAGTAGAGGTGTCCACATCTGGCAAGAAGATCCTATGGTTTCGGGCTGAGGGCTGATATGAAATCGCAGAGTGAAGCTTGATCAGCCTCATAACCCAAGGAGCATAAAACTTCAAGCCAAATAAATCTGATCCGGATGCCACAAGCTGGCGTATGAAGAAGTCCTGTGCGCTGAAAAATTTGCCATGAAGGATATAGAATATGAGAGTCTTCATTGCACCCTCAACCTTGGCATGTGGAGAGTGTCCCTTAATGGGCCAGAGAGTCCACCTGATGATGTGATATATGGTTCTGGGCAGGTACTCTAGGTCTTCAACGAAGAACTCTGTTGGATAAGGTGCATCACGGGGCAATGGCTTCATCATTGAGAGCATCTGACTCATATTGGGTTCAGGTCGCTGGAATATGCTCTCAAGAGCTTTAGAGTGTAGTTGACAGCCTTCTTCGAAGAATTCGCCAGGAGTGGGCAGGCCAGTGAGCTCAATGATATCAAATGCATTGGCTTCGTGATGGACATTGCCGGTCATCCACTCCAGGACCCAAGTCTTCGGATCTCTGTTGTATCCCTTGATGTGAAGGGTGGCATAGAATTGCAGCAGAAGCTCTTCATTCCAGTGCTCTTCATTAGTGATAAATGGCAGCAGACCCACTTGCTTGAAGCAATCCAGTGCTTCTTCCAGACTGGGCAGACCAGCAACAGCTTCAACCTCAAGGCGCTTGTGCGGGAAGATGTGTCCTTGGTTGTACAAGATGCATGAATAGTAGCTGCGTTGTGGATAGCTCCAGAACCTATATGATGAAATCCTTTCCCTGGAATAGGGGTTCTTGGAGCTGTTGAAGAACATATTATCTGCCCTGAAGCTATTGACGTTAAAGGAGCCAGGTGCTGATGCAGGACCTGGGAACCTTGGCACTCGTGGGATCGGCTTCTGGACCTGAGGCCTGTGCGCAACATGATAGTTGAATTGGGGACCGGCAGCAGACTCAGGCACAGAAGTGTCAGGAGCAGTAGCTTCAGTGTCTTCTGAAGTTGTTGTTGGGGAGGGCTCCACATTGGCTTCAATGTTGGTGGTGGCAGCCTCAATATTTTCCGCCTCCACTTGACTAGCTGGAGGGTCAGACTCAGGAACGTTCTCCTGGAGAACGGCTTCTTGTTGTAGCGCGGGAGTTGGAGCTTGTGGTATTTCTTCATGCTCTTCGGTTGATGCAGCCAGAATGTCTTCAGCCGAACCTTGAGGCTGTGGTCCTTTGCGAAGCCTGCGGAATGCAGATGATGCCTTTGGAGTTGGAGTGGGCTGGACCTCAGATTCTTCTTCTTGTGGGCGATCCGCCCATGATGCATCTTGTGCAATTGGCGTCAATGGATGACCAATGCTGATGAGTTGACTTGTTTCAAGTTGAGGAAGGGCTGCATCATCTTGCACATTGTCCTGATGACCAATGTCTTCAGCAGCGATGGGGTCGGCTGCTGGAATGTCTTCAGCTTCAGGAGCCTCTGTGGGAGCAGGCTCATGAACTGTCAGCTGACGATCTACGTCGGGATAGATGACAGAGAGAGGTTCAACTATCAAGGGCTCTGTGGGAGCAGCCCGAGCTTTCTTGGTCTTGCGCTTCTTCTTGGTGGGGTCAGAAGGAGAGGCTTCAGAGTGTTTCCTCTTCCTTGCTTCATCCTCTGCAGTCCGTGTCTTCTTGAGTTCTGAAGCGGTTGACCGGCTCTTTGGCTTCGAGCCAGTTGTAGCAGTGGGGAAGACAATCGGAGCAGCTTCTTGTCTTGGTGCCTCTGGTTCAGGCACAGCAGGCTTCTTCTTCTTCTTCGCGGCCATCCTGGGGTCGATGCCGGGACGCCCAAGTGCTTTGCGCTTCTCGGCCTCATTGTAGGCCTGCACACAGCGATCAGCCAGAGTCTTCATTCGCTCCCGCGAACCCTGAGCTTCTGCACGCTTCTGCAAAAAGTTCTCCTTTAGCTCGTGCAACATGATCTTGAAGTTTTTCACTTCTTGCACGCTAAGCTTGGCCATGTGCTTCTTGAACTGAGCCTTTTCAAAATCAATTTTCTGCTTCAGTTCAACAATGCGCTGGGCAATTGCAAGTTCTGAAGCAATAGCGCCTTGGAAGGCGACGCTGAGGCCTATGGGCAGCTGCAGATCATCGAAGCTTATGTTCGGTGAGGCAAACCATTCATCGATGAAGTTGTGGATGATGGCGACATCAAACAGAGGCAGATTGTTGAAGATTTCAGCCTCCTCCTTGCTCTTGATGAGCTGCTCAAGAGCGTCATCTCCAAGATCTTCATCGCTTGACAGATCAATGGTTTCGCTGCGCAGAACGGCAGCAGCTGTGAGCTCTTTGCCTGTGTGTGGATGAGGCTTCTTGGCTTCCTGGGGCTTGGAGACTCGTGATAAGTCTTCAGACTGCACACTGGCTTCAGGAGGTGCAGTTGCCAATGGTTTCGCCCTTGAGGTTTTGGGTGAAGGGGCCTGCTTTGAAGCTTTTGGCTTCTTTGACTGCTTTGGCTTCGGTGCAGCAGGCGCTTCATCAGATTCAGAGTCAGCAGGAGGGTCATTGACTGCAGTCCCTTGGACTAATATGCGGGTGATGAGGCCCTCAAGATTTGCGTACGGACCGATGATATTGGGGTCTGCCTCGCGTGTGCCATCTGCCCTTGGTGCGGAGGGACCAGGGTTGAAGTCTAAGCCCAATTTCTTCTTGTTGGGCTTCGCTGACCTCTGGGCAAACTGGAAGTTGCGCTTGAACAGATTGTCGTCACGACACCAGAGTAGTGACGACGGATGAGCATCAGCAGGCTGCGGTCCTCTGACCATGCATGGATAGAAGCCTTGAGCAATGGCTTCATCTCTGGACCTGGGCACGAGATTTTTGTATAGTACGTCTCCCGATGGTCTCTTGATGGCACTTTTCTCAGCGTACTCCTTGGTGACGAAGCGGTATTGGAACCATTGCTCTGCCCCATAGCGTCGAATCCATTGGATTCGTGTCTTGCGCTGATTGTAATCCTCTTCAGGATCTGTCTTGTACAGCTCTGAGAGGTCATCGGGCAGATCTCTTGATGTTTCCCCTCGACGCTTTCTACCACCCTTCCTTGCTAGTTTTTCTGCAGCCATAAACCTTAACTTGGAAGGCTTCAAGACGTTCAAAGGCTTCAAAGGCTTTCTTTTGCTGGACCAACAGGAACTGGCTTCAGGAGAATTGATGTGACGTTGTAAGAACTCTGCAAATGAATGCAGACTATGAGAACCAAAAGATTCTCCCACGGACATGTACCTGTGACAGCATTAAGGTGCGAGGGAAGGGGAAGAGGTCATATGCATTCTCAGAAGATTTTGAAGATAAATCAGTTTAGAAGACATTGACCTCATCGTGCGAAGACATTCACTTATAGAAAAGAAGTTGGTTCCAGATTTATACGAACCCATAGATCAGTACAAGTGAGGAATCTAACTACTTCATGAAGCATAAGTGAATATACTAGGCAAGTTATGAGATGCAGACTGAGAGAGATCTAACTTGTGTGAATAGAAACTTCTTATGGCAGAAAGTGACCGAACTATAGGATCAAAAGAGGCTGTAAAAAGAGGTTTTATTTACCACACTTGGAACTGCTAGACGAAGTGGGAGATGAGGCCGAGCAGTTCGATCCTCCGTGCCCTAACTTGGCGACGAAAGACACCTACGGCGACGGCGGAGAGAGTGATGTCCGCGGTCGACGTGAAAACGGCATCGGAGAGGTTGCGGCAGTGAAGCGCTTCGTCGCCGGCGTCGTCGAGAGCTAGCGGTGGCGCTAGGGTTCGTGCGAGGGAGGAAGAAGGAGATAATGACCGTGGTGAGTGTGTATTTATAGTCACAGGGGCGGCACTGCGCTATTACACAGGTGCCCCTGGCGATTCGCATCTGAACAGCACGTGGCCATCATGCAGAGTCTCGGGGGCAGTTCCACATCCCACGCACGCCTGGATTGTCGGGTGGTCGTTCCTACTTCTCCGGATTTCTTGTGGATGAATGAGCATTGAAAACGGTTTTAAAGTTTGTCTTTGTGTCTTCTGCTGACAAGGACGCAGAGAAGACATTCGACAGTTTCAATAGAATGCATATGACTTGGAGAGATAGAATTTGAGATAGAAAGCATAGAGAGATTAGGGTCCGATCACATTCACTTAGATCAAAAGATTCAAAACAAGAAGACATAGCTATAAGTGAATGATGTAGAGGACAGAACACTAGTATATATATATATATATATAATCCACGTAGTGAAGATAATCATGAAGGCATGTTGAGATTGAAGCCAAACCAAGTGTGAAGACATTGCAAGGTAATGCCATGAGTGAAGCACTTCAAAACAGAACGTTTGGTGGTGGCGTTACCCACCGTATAGGAAGTATTAGACCCAGACACGGCGCACAATTATCGTGGCGCTCCGAAGTCAATTTCCACATTAATGTATTCACACTTAGAATGTATGTCTTCATTGATTGAAGATATACGTTACTTCGTGTGTTGCACATCTAAGTCATCAATATGCATAAGTGTTAGGATGTGTGCCTGATCACAGGACATTTGAGGATTCCAAGATATTTAGCTCACACCGTAACTTGCAAAATCTCTTTTCATCCAAGGGCTTGGTGAAGATATCTGCCAATTGCTCTTCAGTGTTGACGTGTATGATATCAATATCTTCCTTCACAACATGATCTCTGAGAAAGTGATGACGAATTTCAATGTGCTTTGTCTTCGAGTGCTGAACTGGGTTTTTAGCAATCTTGATGGCGCTTTCGTTGTCGCAGTAGAGTGGCACTTGCTTCAGATGAATGCCATAGTCCTTGAGTGTTTGCTTCATCCATAGAAGCTGAGCGCAGCAAGATCCAGCAGCAATGTATTCAGATTCAGCAGTGGAGAGAGATACACAGTTCTGCTTCTTAGAAGACCAACATACAAGTGATCGTCCCAGAAAATGACATGTGCCTGATGTAGACTTGCGATCCACCTTGTCACCAGCATAATCAGCATCCGAGAATCCAACCAGATCAAACTCTGAGCCCTTTGGATACCATAACCCTAGAGTTGGGGTGTGAGCCAAATATCGAAGAATTCGCTTCACTGCTAAGTGATGCGACTCCTTTGGTGCCGCTTGAAATCGAGCACACATGCAAACACTAAGCATAATATCTGGCCTAGATGCACATAAATAAAGCAAGGAACCAATCATGGAGTGGTATACCTTTTGATCGAACTCTTTACCATTGTCGTCAGGACCCAGATGATGTTTGGCTGGCATTGGTGTTGTGAAGCCTTTGCAGTCTTGCATACCGAACTTCTTCAGGCAATCTCTGAGATACTTCTCTTGAGATATGAAGATGACATTGCGTTGTTGCCGTATTTGAAGACCGAGGAAGAACTTCAGCTCCCCCATCATAGACATCTGATATTGCTCTTGCATCATATATCCAAACTCCTCACTGTACTTCTGATTTGTGCAGCCGAAGATAATGTCATCCACATATATTTGGCACACAAACAGTTCACCATCATATGTCTTCGTGAAGAGAGTGGGATCTAGGGAACCAGGTATGAAGCCTTTGCTCTTCAGGAAGTATTTGAGTGTGTCATACCAGGCCCGAGGGGCTTGTTTGAGGCCATACAGTGCCTTATTGAGCTTGTATACCATGTCAGGATGTTTTGGATCTTCAAACCCTGGTGGTTGTGCGACATACACTTCTTCTTCAATCTTGCCATTGAGAAAGGCACTCTTCACATCCATTTGATACAGAAGTATGTTGTGATGATTTGCATAGGCCAGCAGTATATGTATGGCTTCAAGTCTAGCCACAGGAGCAAAAGTTTCATCGAAGTCGATGCCTTCCACTTGAGTATATCCTTGAGCAACGAGACGAGCTTTGTTTCTGACGATTTGACCATGCTCATCTTCCTTGTTGCGGTATATCCATTTGGTGCCTATTATGTTATGCTTCCGTGGATCGGGATGCTTAAACAATTCCCATACATTGTTCAGCTCAAATTGTTGAAGCTCTTCTTGCATAGCTTGAATCCATTCAGGTTCCTTGAAGGCTTCTTCAACTTTCTTGGGTTCTGTAATTGAGACGAATGCGAAGTGTCCACAGAAATTTGCCAGTTGAGTTGCCCTTGAACGAGTCAGTGGACCAGGTGCATTGATGCTGTCAATTATTCTGTCAATCTGCACTTCATTGGCAACACGAGGATGTATAGGTCGAAGACTTTGCTCTTGCTGATCTATGTTGTCATTGGGAGGAATGTCTTCAGGCTGAGCATTGTCTTCATGTGGATCAGGTGCTGAGATGATAAGTTCTTCTTCAGGATGAGCTTCAGAAGGTATAATTTCTCCAGTTCCCATTAGCTTGATTGATTCACTAGCTGGAACTTCATCTAGCACATTTGGCAGTTGCTCTCTTTGTGAACCACTGGTCTCATCGAACCGCACATCCACTGTTTCAACCACTTTGTAGTGAAAGAGATTGAAGACTCTGTAGGAGTGTGAATCCTTTCCATATCCAAGCATAAAACCCTCATGTGCTTTTGGTGCAAATTTTGAGGTGTGGTGTGGGTCCTTGATCCAGCATCTTGCGCCAAATACTCTAAAGTAACTAACATTTGGCTTCTTGCCAGTTAGGAGTTCATAAGATGTCTTCTTCAGAAGCTTGTGAAGATAAACACGGTTGATTGTATGGCATGCAGTGTCAATGGCTTCAGGCCAGAATTTTCTTGGAGTCTTCTATTCATCTAGCATTGTTCTGGCCATCTCAATGAGTGTTCTGTTCTTGCGTTCGATGATGCCATTCTGCTATGGCGTGTACGGAGCTGAGAATTCATGTGTGATGCCCAAAGTGTCCAGATATGTATCAAGGCCAGTGTTCTTGAATTCAGTGCCATTGTCACTTCTGATGTGCTTTATCTTGGCGCCATAGTTGTTCATAGCTCGATTGGCGAATCATCTGAAGACATCCTGCACTTCAGTCTTGTAAAGGATTATGTGCACCCAAGTATATCTAGAGTAATCATCAACAATGACAAAGCCATAGAGGCAAGCAGTAGTGGAAAAGGTTGAGTAGTGAGTGGGACCAAAAATATCCATGTGAAGCAGTTCGAAGGGTCGAGTAGTGGTCATGATTGTCTTCGAGGGATGTTTTGCCCTCGTCATCTTCCCTACTTCGCAGGCACCGCATAAGTGATCTTTCTTGAACTTGATGCCTTCGATGCCTATGACATGCTTCTACTTTGCAAGGGTGTGGAGGTTCCTCATGCCAGCATGCCCAAGCCTCCGATGCCAAAGCCAGCATTCTGAAGCTTTTGCCAGAAGACATACTGCAAGCTGTGGCCCTGCTGAGAAATCTACCATGTAGAAATCATCTTTCTGATACCCTTCAAACACTAGAGACTTGTCAGATTCCATCAGTACCAGGCAACGATATTTTCCAAAAATTATAATCATGTTCAAATCACAAAGCATTGAGACAGACATTAAGTTGAAGCCAAGGGATTCAACAAGCATGACTTTATCCATGTGTTGATCCTTTGAGATTGCAACTCTACCTAGACCCAATACCTTACTTTTACCAGTGTCAGCAAATGTGATGTGGCTCTTGTCGGATGGACGTAAGGTTGAGTCCATAAAAAGACTTCTTTTGCCAGTCATGTGATTTGTACACCCACTGTCAATAATCCATTCTGAAGACTCTGAAGACGCTGGTGTCGTACCCTACAGTGCAGTTAGGGGGATAGGCTTCACGAAGAGAATTGTGAAGCAAAAACATTTGACGAACCAGTGGGTTATGAAAACTTAGATCCAGGTTAGGACTAATAGGGAGAGTGGCATGCGATTCGGGTACGAAATACATAGTGATGCCATTCGGGCATTTGATATTGCGCCCCACAAGATTTTTAAGGTCCCCAGCAATAGCGTCAGAAGATTTTGGTTTTCTGCTGGAGACCTTTCCCTGCAAAAGAGAGTTAAGCTTTCTTAACCACCCACATCTTCAAGGGTGGCTTAGAAGCAATAAGTCTAAGTGCAGCATCTAAGAATTTTGGCTTTGGAGCCCTAGCAAATAGTCTAGCAGGCGGGCAATAGTACTCATAAGAATTGGCAGAATAGTTCTTGGTCATATGAACATGACGGTTTGAAGAACCGCTCTCATATGCCTGAGTATGGTTTCCCTGCAAAACATTTGCGTTAGTGCGACTCAGGTGAGTCCTCTGTCTGTATGAAGCCTTTGGACCATATGAAGCCTTTGGTCTGAGGTTTGTCTTCTTCATGTGAGGTGTCATGAGGACATTCATAGGAAGATTCTCCAGACACGCTTTTGGAACCCAGATCTTCTTCATAGGCGGTCCATTCCTGCAGTTAGTACCAATGTACCTGGCAAACACTTCACCATTCTGATTTCTAAACAGCTTATAGTTTGCATCAAATGATTCATCAATGATAATTGGGTTAGCACAGGTGAAGCCAGACAGATTGGATGGATCTGCTGAGGATTCCTTTGCAACAACCCATGTGGTTTTGGGGTACTGCTCAGGTTTCCAGTAAGAGCCATCAGCATTTATTTTCCTCACGAACCCAACACCCTCTTTCCTAGGGTTTCGATTCAAAATCTGCTTCTTGAGGACATCACATAATGTCTGATGTCCTTTGAGACTTTTGTACATTCCTGTTTCAAGCAATGTCTTCAACCTAGCATTCTCATCAGCAATAGGAGTCGTATCCTCAGCAGAGGGGTTAGTTACCACTTCAACAGTTGAAGATATTGCAACAGCAGTAGCAGTGGAACATTCAGCAACAGAAGTAGCATTATCACGCTCAATGCATTTAAGGCATGGTGGTTCAAATCCTTCCTGAGTGGAACTAATCTGTTTGGCGCGAAGTGACTCGTTTTCCTTTTGAAGATCTTCATGAGCCACTCTCAATTTCTCAAGATCTTGCTTCCTTTGAAGATAATCATAGGAGAGCTTTTTATGAGTTGTTGAGAGAGTATCATGACGATCTTCAAGTTCCTGATACTTAACGTGAAGATTTTTTATGTCTTCAATTAAGGATTCAGATCGAGTCATTTCAGCACCCAACAGATCATCGCTTCTGTCTAACAGTTTTTGAATATGTTCCATGGCTTTCTGTTGTTCAGTTGCAATTTTAGCAAGTGTTTTGTAGCTGGGTTTTGAATCACAATCAGAATCATCGTCACTAGATTTTTGGTAGTGAGTAGTGCGTGTGTTTACCTTGGCACTGCGTGCCATGAAGCAGTAGGTAGGAGTGGAGTTGTCCTTGTCATTTGCATCGGTGTTGGTGATGAAGTTATTGTCTTCAGTGTTGAAGATGGACTTGGCGACGTAAGCTGTAGCTAGACTCGCAATGCCAGAATCAGATTCCTCCTCATACTCCACCTCTGCCTCCTCAGAAGCGGACTCCTCCTCTGAATCCATTTCCTTGCCAACAAACGCACGAGCCTTGCCAGTTGAGCTCTTCTTGTGTGATGAAGACTTTGAGGAAGACTTGGAAGAAGACTTTGAGTATTTCTTCTTATTCTTGTCGTCAAAGTCATATTCCTTGCTCTTCTTCTTCTTTCTGTTCTCATTGTCCCACTGTGGACACTCAAAGATGAAGTGTCCAGTTGTCTTGCACTTGTGACATGTTTTCTTCTTGTAGTCATGAGCAGAAGCTTCATCATTCCTTGAGCTTGATCGTGAAGACTTTCTGAAGCCTTTCTTCTTGGTGAATTTCTGGAACTTCTTCACTAGCATTGCAAGTTCCCTTCCAATGTCTTCAGGATCATCAGAACTGTTGTCAGATTCTTCTTCAGATGAGGACACAGCTTTTGCCTTCAAGGCACGAGTTCGCCCATAGTTTGGACCGTAGATATCTCTTTTCTCAGAAAGCTGAAACTCAGGGCTAGGATGTCAAACAAACTGTCAAGTGATCTCAGCAGCGTCTTGACGATTTCATGTTCGGTGATCTCAGTGGCGCCGACGGCTTGAAGCTCATTTGTGATGTCAGTGAGCCGGTCAAATGTGTGCTGGACATTCTCATTGTCATTTCGCTTGAACCGGTTGAAGAGGTTGCGAAGAACACTGATTCTCTGATCTCTCTGGGTTGAGATGCCTTCATTGACTTTGGAGAGCCAGCCCCAGACCAGCTTAGATGTCTTCAAGGCACTCACACGGCCCTACTATCCCTTCGTCAGATGACCACAGATGATATTCTTGGTAGTAGAGTCCAGTTGAGTGAACTTCTTGACATCAGCAGCAGTGACACCTTCTCCAGCCTTGGGAACGCCGTTTTCGATGACATACCATAGGTCGACGTCAATGGCTTCAAGATGCATGCGCATCTTATTCTTCCAGTAGGGATATTCAGTTCCATCAAAGACGGGGCACGCAGCGGAGACTTTGATTATCCCTACAGTCGACATAGCTAAAACTCCAGGTGGTTAAACCGAATCACACAGAACAAGGGAGCACCTTGCTCTGATACCAATTGAAAGTGCGTTATATCGACTAGAGGGGGTGAATAGGTGATTTTTATGAAAGTCTTCAAAACGTGAAGGTTATGAAGACAAACAGTACAGATATGCCTATCACTTAAGCAGCGGAAGTTAGATCACACTAGGCAAGCCATGGTCAAGTATTCAATAGAGTGAAAGCACAAGACAAGTAGCTGCAGTGTAATAAGGATCGGGTAGGAAGAAATTATGAAGCCAAACAAATCATACAGTTATGTTGTGAAGACAGAAGATAAAGCAAGCATGCAACGGCTTCACAATGTGTAATAGTAAGTAAAAGGAAGTGAAAATGAAAACAGTGACACGCTGAAGACAATGATTTGTTGGACCAGTTCCAGTTGCTGTGACAACTGTACGTCTGGTTGGAGCGGCTAGGTATTTAAACCAAAGGACACACAGTCCCGGACACCCAGTCCTGAACACGCAGCTCAGGACACCCAGTCCTCACCGTTTTCTCCTTGAGCTAAGGTCACACAGACCTCGCCCAATCACTCTGGTAAGTCTTCAAGGTAGACTCCCAAACCTTCACAGACTTCGTTCACCGGCAATCCACAATTTCTCTTGGATGCTCAGAACGCGACGCCTAACCGGCTGGAGGATGCACAGTCCTCAAGTGTAATAAGTCTTCAGATCACTCAGACAAGAAGACTTAAGTGATGCCCAATTTACTCTGGCTCTGGGTGGTTAGGGCTTTTCTCCTCGCTAGGAATTTTCTCTCAAAGGCTTTGAGGTGGGTTGCTCTCAAACGACAAAAGCCGTGCACTGAAATCTGAGCAGCCAACCGTTTATGGTTGTAGGGGGTGGACTATTTATAGCCACTGGGCAACCCGACCTGATTTGTCCGAAATGACCCTGAGTCACTAAGGAACTAACACGTGTACCAACGGTCAGATTTCAAACTCACACGGCAACTTTACTTGGGCTACAAGTAAAGCTGACTTGTCCGACTCTGGACAAGATTTGCTCTCATAGTCTTCGCTCAAAGACATAGGATTTGAATTAGGCATCACTTCAGTCATTCTGACTGGTTCTCTTGGACCCCACTTAACAGTACGGTGGTTCCTATGACTCAACACAAATGAAAAAGAACTACGAAACATCTAAGTCTTCGAGTTCCATAGGCTTCACATGGTGTCTTCTCCTGTCATAGTCTTCAATGTGAATATCTTCATATACCACCATTGTCTTCAATATCTTCGTACATTTTTAGGGGTCATCTCTGGTAGTAAAACCGAATCAATGAGGGACTTCTACCTGTGTTATCCTGCAATTCTCACAAACACATTAGTCCCTCAACTAGGTTTGTTGTCAATACTCCAAAACCAATTAGGGGTGGCACTAGATGCACTTACAGCGAGGCGGAGGGGTGTAGGTAGGTAGTAGGCGAAATCTCCGTGCGCACCCAGTGTTCGAACCTCAAGGGTCTGCCGGAACCCGAAATCCGACATTTGGCGTGCCAGGTAGGGGTGCGCCGGAATTCGTCTTCCACCACCCCGTTCTCCTCCGACCATCGCGTCCATGTCTGACGCTCGTCGGGCCCGTGCCGAGCGCCGGGCCACTCTCGCTTCCCGCATTGCTCAGACAGCTCCTGTCGGCGGGCGTCCTCGCCGTTCCCCATCACCTGCCGTCAACGCCGCCACCGGCCTGGCGGGGAACAAGCAGCAAGCATCGTCTCAGCATCCGTCCGTGCGGCAAGACGGCCGCACCACTACTCCCTCGCTCACCCCAGCTGGTTCTTCGTCCCGCGCGCTCCGCGCACCCATGGAGGCTCGAGCTGCGCTCATCGCGGCAAACGAGCTCCTGCGCTACCTTCCCATCGACGACGTCTATGAAGAATGGCTCGACCGTGTCGCCGAGCTCGTCCGCGCCGCAGGGGGCTCTCCTGCGCCATCCGTTCCGCTGCACTGCACCCCGCCCCGCGCGGGTGACGAAGCTCCAGAGGCGCCCCAGCCGCCTCCTCCTCAATAAGGCGCCGTGGCTCCAAGGCGCGTGGCCCCTGGGCGGAACCCGCTTCGTCAGGTGCCGGCGCGGCAAGAGCAGAGCTGCCAAGAAGTCCCTCGCCCGCAAGAAGCTGTCCGGGCGCTCCCTGCTCCAGCACGTCGCGACCATGCTCCTGCTCCCGCACGTCAAGACCCCGCGCTGCTCCCAGTTGCAGCGCGTGGGGACATGCAAGACCAAGCTCTCCGTCACCCAAGGCCTCCCGTGGCCACAGCAGGCTGCCGTGCCTTCACCACCGAGCTACGCAGCGTCGCGTGGCCCGGCAAGTTCAAGCCAAATCTGCCTCCTCGTTACGACGGCACGGCCGACCCTGCGGAGTTCCTCCAGCTCTATGAGCTGGGCATCAAAGCTTCCAATGGAGACGAGAAGGTCATGGCGAACTGGTTTCCCATGGCGCTCAAGGACGGGGCCCGCACCTGGCTCCTGAACCTGGCTCCAGGCACGATCTCCTCCTGGGACGAGATGCGCACCCGCTTCATCGCCAAATTCCAAGGTGCTCGTGACCGGCCACCCGCCGTGAGCGACATGCGCCGCATCAAGCAACAACCCGGAGAGACCCTACAGAAGTACATTCAGCGCTTCAACAAGGCACGCCTCAATATTCCCAAGGTGACCGAGGAGGCCATCATCTCAGCCTTCTCCGACGACATGCGCGACGTCAAGATGAAGGAGGAGCTGGCGATGCATGAAGACCTATGCACTTCCTTGGAGCTGTTCAACTTGGCAACCAAGTGCGCCAGGGCTGAGGAAGGGCGTCTCTCCCTCCTCGAGCTGCCTGCCGCAGACCCAGAAGAGAAGAAGCCCAAGGCCAAGGACGTGAAGCGCAAGGGGGATGCCGTGCTCGCGGCAGAACCAGACACCAAGCGGGGCAGAGATCAGCCCGAATCTTCCAAGGGCAGTCGGTACTGTGTGTACCACGACCTCCACACCCACAACACCAACGAATGTCAAGAGCTCCGACCCGTGCGAGAAGGAAGGATCGGCCGTCGCCCCGACCGCGGTGACCGGGGCTACGGTCGAGGAGGAGGAAGGAACGCAGGACGCTGGGAAGACCGCGGCCCGCGCCAAGGGTGGCGCGATCAACCTCACGAGGATCGCTGGCAAGACCCGCCTCGCGAGGGAGACTGGAGGGATCAGCCTTGCGAGGATCACCCGCAAGGCAACGCAGGCCTCCCTCCACTGCCGCCACAGCCAAGGAGAAACAAGGACCGCCATCAAGACGAGGGGGCTGGGGGCTTCCAGGAGCCGCGCGCGATTGCCTACATCCTGGGCGGGGCTCAAGCCCCAGCCTCTCAGCGCATCTTCAAGCAGTTCGCCCGCGAAGAGAATGCAGTCCTCCCCAAGCTCGAAGCCACGCGCCCTCTCAGGTGGTCGGCGTGCGCCATCACGTTCAGCTCAGCAGATCAGCTGAAGTGTGCGGCCACAGCCGGAGTCCTCCTGATGCTTTGTTCCCCAATCATCAGCAACATGGTGGTCACCAGGACCCTCATCGATGGCGGGGCAGGGCTCAATGTCCTGTCCGTGGAAACATTCAACAATCTCCAAGTGCCCTACAGCTAGCTTCAGCCAACCAAGCCTTTCTCCGGAGTCACCGACGGCTCCATGGTCCCGATTGGTCAGGTCCGCCTCCCTGTCACCTTCGGGGCACGCGACAACTACCGCACCGAGCTCATCGGCTTCGACGTCGCTCACATTTGCCTGCCGTACAACACCATCCTTGGGTACCCAGCGCTGGCCAAGTTCATGGCCGTAACTCACCATGGCTACAACGTCCTCAAGATGCCAGGAAGTGGCGGAGTCATCACGGTGCCCTGTGAAGAGAAGGACGCGGTGTGTTCCCTGGAACGAGCTTTTCAGGCCGCATCACTGGAAGACCCGGATTGCGGAAGCAGGAGGCTTCCCGAGACCGCCCCCAAGAAGAAGAAGACATCGTCCGGCCCAGCCCCTCAGGAGGCAAGCCCCTCAGGGCCCGCGCCTGCCCAGGGGGAACCTCCTTCCATCGCATAGGAAAGCGCGCCCGGCGCCCTCCTCAGGCAGGGCTCGGAGGCTCTCCCCTGGAGGGCCACCGACCTGGCTAAGGTCATGAGGGAGGCGCTTGGGCACCACATGGAGGCGTGTTTCGAAGCACGTTTCCCTCAAGAAGGAGTAAGGCAAGGAGGGCCAGACCCTTAGGATTTCGTCAGCAAGGCCATTCAGGAGCTACAGGAGTCAAGAGTCATGAAAGGCGGCCGCCGCCTATCGGCTGTGGCTCCCCACCCAGGCGAGGATGGTGGGCTGCGCGTCTGCATCGACATACCAGGGCTCAATCGAGTCGCCTCTCTGGAGCGCCTCTGGCCCTCATGAGTGGGGCGCTGCGAAGGTCCACCCCACAGCTACGTTCGCATGCCTTACGGCTTGCCGAACGCGGTTGCCGCGTACCAGCACCTCATGAGGGGCATCATGGAGGCTCAAGAGGCCAGGCATTCCGCAGCCTTGGCGGAGATGGAGATGGTCCACGAGGAGCCACCAGCGCCTCTGGAGCCTCCCAAGGCCCCTGGGCCTGGGGGCTCGTGAGAATCGGCTTCCGCAGCCCACCGAGTCTGCTACACCAACACTCCTTCATCCTCAACATCATCAGGTGACATCTTTCAAGTTTCATTTCCAGCTGGGAGCGCCCCCCAGGGCCGCGTGGGTCCGTCCCTGCGGCATGTATCCCTTTTATTTCATGTTGTTAGCTTACTTTGTTGGGGGCGCCCCTCGGGCTGCATCATCCCCAAGTCGCTCGGGCCAGACCCAGCAGCATGTATCCCTTTTGTGTTTATTTCCGGCTATGCGTTCGACCCACCATGCTTGATTATTTGATGTCGGTCCACGGCACCTCTTCTTCTCCATGCCGACCACTTGCACGTTAAAGGGGGGTACCTGAGCATCACGACTCACGGCTCTTACTGGCTCTCCAGCCCTCACCCTCTGGCCTTGTCCACGGCATCGCAACCTGGCATACCAGCGATGGTTGAGACCAGCTCAAGGGCCGGGACCCGAGGACGTAGAGTGCCGGCATCTAACCAAATTTGCAGGTACACATCACAAGATAAGGCCCAGTGCCAGGCGCAACCCGCCCAGAGGTAGGGCCCCGTGAGTCCCGCGCTGGCTCATGGCTGCCCAGATACACCTCGCCAGGCCCTACCATGCCAGCCACATGTCAGGGCGGAGCTGTACACGCCCCGGGGGCTCCTCCCAGAGGGGAGCCCCCTCCCACGTACCAGTGGAAGCACCATGCTCCGCGCTGGCTGACGACACTGCCGAGGAGCGGCTATGCCCATACACATACGGAAGCGCTATGCTCTGCGCTGGTGATAAACAACTGAGAGTGGCCCCCAGGCCGCATCAACCTCAGGGAGCCCAGAGCTCAGTGTCTAGCCTCATTGTAACGCCTCCCCTCGGGAGTGCCGCGCGAGGGGGCTGGGCACGGGGGCTACGCCTGGGTCACGCCCAGACGCACGCCATCCAACCAGGCCCCCCCTCCCCAGGGCCTGGTTCGTCGCGCGTCTCTCCCCGAGCAGAGCCAAGGTACGAAGGTCGTTTGAGCGTCAAGGGGGACTCCTGAGCATCGCGACTCAGGAGCCTAACTGGTCACGTAGCCCCTCACTCCTTAGTTCCAAAAGGCTAACGACGGTTGAGGTATGCGCGCGGCCGGGCTCTGCAGACATAGAACGGTAGATCCACCCACATCACACCTCCCTACTTGTTGTTCGTGCACCAAGGGGGACTCCTGAGCATCGCGACTCAGGAGCCTAACTTGCCACGTAGCCCCTCACTCCTTGGTCCCGTCCTGGTTTCTGGTCGGGGCTAACGGCGGCTGAGGTATGCGCGGGGCCGGGCTCTGTCGGCATAGAACATAAGCAAGTAGGAAGGAAAGGCGTAAATTTCAAGGAATTCAAAAGCAAATATTACAGTCCACACTGTTATCTCAATGCCAAACGCAAGTTTAAACGCCTCCCCGAGGCATGATACATGTGCAGGAATTAAAGGCAGGACAGGAGCCACAACGGAGTCACTTGTCGGCGGTGGAGCAGCGCGGAGTGGGTTCGCCTCATGGAGCAGCGGGGTCAGCAGCGCCTTGCTTCGGCTTGGTGCTGAAGGCCCGGAACTTCCCCAGCAGAGCCTCCGCGCGACCCTTCACGGCCTCGGCAGCGGCAGCGGCACGCTCGCCGCTTACTGGCTCCAGCAGGCTGTCGAGGTCGACACCGGGATCGTGAAGGTAGATGTGGGTGAGGACCCGCATCAGCGCTGCAGAAGACAGGACACGCGCCTTGGCCTCGGCCGTGGGGCCAAGGCCAAGGGCGACATCTTCAAGAGCGCGAACCAGGAAGGGAAGCAGCTTGGCGGGGCCGTCCTCGGCACCAGCTAGCGGGCTCTCCAGGCCGCTGTCGTAAAGCGTCCTCAGCGAGGAACGAGCCTTCGCCTCCATCTCTGCGAAGGCCACATGGTCCTCGGCAAGAACCTAGGCCTTGTCGTCCAGCTCGACCTTCCTCGCCCCCAACTCCTGCTCCAGCGCGCCTAGGCGGTCACGGCGCCTCCTAAGCTTGACCTCCTTCTCCTTGACGGCCGCCTCACGAGCCTTCACGCCTTCTTCCTGCTCTTGGCGAAGCCGGGCCTCTTTCGCGAGCTGGTCCCGCAGGCCTTGCAGCTCGTCCTCCAGCGCCTTGCAGCGACCATGGACATCGACCACCTCCCCCAAGGCTGCGTCATGAGCAGCCTTCGCCTCAAGGACGGCCTGCCTCTCCTCATCGCAAGCCGTCGAGGCCTGGACTAGCGCCGCCCGAATCGAAGCGTCGGAGCGTATCCATCCTGAAGCCAGCTCCAAGCGCCCGGCCACCAAGCGAGGGTCGGCGCCAAGAAGATCCTGCCGCATCCGGTCCAGCTCAGTAGTAGCACAATCCAGAACGGCAGGAGGAGTCGGAGAGATAGCAGTCGGTGGAGTAGGAGGAGAAGGCGGCAGCGCGACCACAGCATCCTGAGGCGGAGCCTGCTGCGCCCCAACGGCTGTAGTGGCGGCACCAGGCAAAGGTACCTCGGGAGTCACTTGGGCCATGGGGGCTGAGCTCGCCCCAGCCGGCTCAGCCAGGCCTCGTGAGGACGACCGGGCAGGAGAAGCCCGTGCGTCGCGGTCACCTTCCTTCGCGGGCAGAGGCGCTGCCACGGATGGAACCTCAGGAGCTCCCTTCGGCTTCTTTGCTGCGGGCGCCAGCCTGTCCAAGAGATGTGGACGTCAAGCCTCAGCAACAGAACAAGAAATAAAGACAAGAATCAAGTGCTTACGGGTTGTCGCCAGTGAGCTCAGGTAGCCTCCGGCCAAATTTGAAGCTTGAAAGCCGGCTGGAAGGGTCAACCTTGGGAAGCTCGGGAGCGAAAGGCGCGTCTGCGGTCCGCCTCGGGGCCGGGGCAGACCCACTGGAGATCAGCCCGGTCCTATCCTTCTTCGGGATCGGGGGCAAGCTCCCGCCACCCTGCTCATCATCATCCTCGTCGTCATCGCTCGGAGAGAGGCGGAGAGCGCGGGACTTGCGTCGGGGGAGGGGAGCCCTCGACTCTCCGTCAGTCGCCTCGGAGTCAGGCCCTTTTTCCCGCTCCCCTCCTTCCTCCTCTTCGCTGGAGTCATCGGAGGACACGTCCACCGATTCCCCGGGAGTTTCCATGGGCACAGGCCCGTCCCTGTTGAAGACGGGCATGGACTCCACTACCTGCTCCCAGTCGTTGCAGAGGAACAAGGGCGTAGGAGCGCCCTCCAACCTCGCCACATCGCCCCCGACCAAAGATTGGAGGACCGCAGCCAGATCTTCGTCGGCCAAGGCCGCGGGGCTCGGATGGGGCCTCCACATCAGAAGTGAGTACTACCGAAGCGGAGCCAGCTAGTGCTCCAGGAATTCCCTCAGCAGCAACGCGCCGGTCAGCTTCACCGCCGCCATGTTGGCCGGCCTCAGATCCGCGACCATCTTCTCCAACACCAGCTTCGCGCGGGGGTCCGCGAGCTCCGCTCGACCCCAGTCGCTGGAGCTCGTGGGTTGCTCCGTGGGCAAGATCAGCCGAGGGTGGATGCGCCCAGCGTCTGCCAAGACCCACTTGCTCCTGAAGCCCTCGATCCTTTTCCCGGGGTTCGAAATGGGAATGGCGCCACCGTACGCGACGAAGCTCGCGCACGCGGAAGCAGGGCCGCGAGAGGTCCGGAGGTAGAAGTAGTGGCGCAGCAAGGCCACTGAGGGCTGCACCCCTACGTGAGCCTCGCAGTAATAGGCGAAGATTGACAGGAGAAGGACGGAGTTGGGGTGGAGATGCAGAGCCTGTAGCTTGTAATGGCGGAGGACAGAGAAGAAGAACTCGGAGAAGGGAGGCACCAGGCCAGCAGCAATGGCGCTTACAAAGAACGGATAGAATGTGCTCCCTTGGCCCTCAGGGGTGGCAGAGCCGGCCTTGAACACCTTCGCCCCGTCGATGCCCTGCGCCGCCGCCATCCGGCGCAACCGGGCGAGGCTCGCCTCCGACATGTTCGGCGAGTCCAAGGCAGACGATTACCAAGCTCAGGCCGGGGGCTGACAAGGCGCCATGGCTTCCTAGGTCACGCAGTCGAAGTAGAACTGGAAATTTTGGAGGAAGGAAGGAGAGGCGCAAGAAAGGGGATCTGAGTAGCAACCGGAGAAAGCAAAAAAGCAAAGCCTAGGCAGATGCCGCTCCTTTATCAACTCACACGGTTGCTGAGGCGCTCACGTCCAATCAACCGCCACGCGGCGCCCAAGGCCGTAGGCTATTAGGGCCCGCGGCACTTCGCCCTTGCCCTTCGCCTCCCTGCATAGCCAAGTCCGGGCGCGCCTTGGGCCCGGGGGCTACTGTTGGCGTTCTGGGAGCGGGGGTCCCCATACTTGCCTGCCTGCGGCCTGCGGCGTGGCTCAAAGGGGGGCCCAGCACGGCCCATCTTCATCAACATAGACCCAAGACCCTCGCGAGGGGCCAAGCCTCGCGGGGCGGACGACACGGAGCTTCCTCAAGCACGGCCTCATCAGGCTGGCTCGCAAGGAGGCGGAGAGATCAAGGCGGGGTACCTCATGAGGTGCCCGTGACGCAAGCCATGACGACCAAGGGTGCCAGGCGGGCGCCAGCCCGCGCAGTGTCCTCCTTTCCTCTTTGGTGCAAAGGGAGCAACCGCAGGCGAGAGCATCAAGCAAAGGCACCCGTTTCGATGCAATGAGACCAAGACCAATCCAACGGCAGGGAGGAAGTCATTGTGGAGCCCAAGCCAGCGTCACCACCAGAGCCTTTGGCAGGCGAGGACCAACTTTAGTCAGGATAAGTGTACCAGATGTTCCCCTTCAAAATGGCCAATTGTTGGCGCCCTTCCCGCTCAATATTTTGGAAGAGGCCCAGGGCCTTTGCCTATAAATAGGACTAGCCACCCACAGGGGAGAGAGGATCGAAATCGGAGAGAAAATCGAAACCGGAGAGAGAATCAAGAAGAGAGAGAGAGAAGGGTGACTGAACTCCTCCTAGCAGTTCATCCCCTCAGCCAAGAACAGACCCTCGCGAGGCTGTTCTTCCTTGTATTGCTCATCATCATTAGCCCAAGAGGCAATCCACCACACCACACACTGGAGTAGGGTATTACACCACAAAGGTGGCTTGAACCAGTATAAACCCTATGTCTCTTGTGTTGTTCTTTCCATATCTTAGATCTTAGCGAGGCAGAGGGGTGTAGGTAGGTAGAAGGCAAAATCTCCGTGCGCACCCAAGTGTTCGAACCTCAAGGGTCTGCCGGAACCCGAAATCCGACAGTGTGGTGCCTGGTAAATCGGCATATCCAGTGGGCAAGATAGCCCTAGAGGTGGCTTTTGGAGATGATCATGATTCAAGGTCAGAAACGTTGACTTTTGAGGTGGTGAAAATCAAGAGTCCGTATCATGCCCTGTTCGGACGACAGGCTTATGCCAAGTTCATGGTGAGGCCGTGTTATGTTTAACTACAGCTTAAGATGTCGGGTCATAAGGGGACCATCACAGTACATGGGAGCAGGAAGATTGCTTTGGAATGTGAAGAGGGTGATGCGGCTTATGCTGAGTCGGTTTGTGCCACAGAGGAGCTGAAGTTTTATAAGGGCAATGTTGATCCGGCAGACATGACTTCTTTGAAAAAACCAACTACGGAGCATGATCCAGCGTTGAAGTTTAAATCGGCTACCGACACTAAGATGGTTGATTTTGTTCCTGGCGATTCATCCAAGCAGTTCAGCATCAGCGCTAACCTGGATCCCAAATAGGAAAGCGCGCTCATCGAGTTCATCCATGAGAACCGAGACATCTTTGCGTGGAAGCCTTCTGACATGCCAGGTGTACTGAGGGAACTCGCTGAGCACACACTTAATATAGATCCTAAGTTTAAACTAGTCAGGCAGTTTCTCCGCCGCTTCAACGAAGAAAGGCGTAAGGCTATTGGTGAGGAGGTAGCTCGGCTGTTGGCTGCAGGGTTTATCATGGAGGTCTTTCACCCTGAGTGGCTGGCTAATCCGGTGCTGGTTCTTAAGAAAAACGGCACTTGGCGGATGTGTGTGGACTACACGGACTTGAACAAGGCTTGTCCAGCTGACCCCTTTGCTCTCCCTCGTATTGATCAAATCATTGATGCTACGCGGGGTGTGACCATTTGTGTTTTCTGGATGCTTATTCTGGTTATCATCATATCAAAATGGCAGTTAAAGACTAGGAGAAGACAGCTTTCATAACTCCCTTTGGAGCCTTCAGCTATGTATCTATGCCTTTGGGCTCAAGAGTGCCCAGGCGACTTATCAGCGTTGTGTTCAGAATTGTCTTCATAAGCAGATTGGGCGCAATGTTCATGCATATGTGGATGACATTGTGGTGAAATCTAGGAAGGAGGAAACATTGATAGATGACTTGAAGGAAACCTTTGATAACCTCCAGATTTATAAGATGATGCTTAATCCGGCCAAATGTGTCTTTGGTGTTCCGGCAGGCAAGCTCTTGGGTTTTCTGGTGTCTAACAGGGGCATTGAGGCTAATCCGGAGAAGATCACAGCTATCACCTCTCTGGCTAAACCGGCATGTATCAATGACGTTCAACATTTAGCAGGCCGGATTGCGGCTTTGAGCCGGTTTATCAGTAGTCTTGGGGAGAAGGCTATCCCTTTATATTAGATGCTAAAGGAGACGGATGACTTTGTCTGGAGCGACATGGGTGATAAAGCGTTTGAGGATTTGAAGAGACAGTTAGCTGAGCCGCCAGTCCTTGCGGCTCCGGTCGATAAAGAGCCCTTATTTCTATATGTGGCTGCTAATGTCGTTGTTAGTGTGGCTATTGTTGTGGAGTGCAAGGAGACTGGAAAGGAGTATCCGGTTCAACGGCCGGTTTATTATATCAGTGAGGTTCTTATCGAGTCAAAGCAGAGGTATCCACATTGGCAGAAGCTGGTGTATGGGGTTTTCATGGCAAGCCAAAAGCTCAAGCATTATTTTCAGGGTCATCCTATCACAGCGGTTAGTTCAGCCCCTCTGGGAGATATCATTCAAAACAGAGAAGCAACTGGCCGGATTGCCAAGTGGGCTATTGAGCTTGGACCTCACGGGATAAAATATACGCCTCGCATAGAAATTAAATCCCAAGCAGTTGTGGACTTCATCAATGATTGGACAGAGTTGCAGGCACCGGAGGAAAAGCCAGATAACACATATTGGACCGTTCACTTTGATGGGTCTAGACAGTTGGAGGGCTCGGGGACTGGAGTCGTATTAACTTCCCCACGAGGTGACAAGTTTTGTTATGTTCTCTGCTTAATGTTCCCTTGCACTAACAATGCAGCTGAGTATGATGCCTTGCTCCACGGTCTGCGGATGGATAAGGAGATGAACTTAAGCCAGGTTAAGTGCTTCGGTGACTCGGACCTGGTGGCTCAGCAGGTATCTGGCACTTGGGATTCTAGGGATCCACTCATGGCTGCATATCAACGAGAGGTAGACATAGTGGCTGGTCATTTCAAGGGTTATCAAGTTGACCATATAGACCGGCGAAAGAATGAAGCGGCAGACGCTTTAAGTCATCTAGGCTCTCAGCGTAAACCGGCGCCACCTAATGTCTTCCTCGACATACTTCATAATCCATTGATCAAGATACCCACAGAGGAGGAGTTGGCTATTCCTGACCCGGAGGCCCAGTTGGTGGCGGCTTTGCATGTTATACCGGATTGGACAGTCCTGTACCTAGCTTACATGAACCGGGGCGAGTTACCGGATGATGAAATCTTGGCCCGGCAGATAATCCGGCGATCCAAGTCAATGACCATTATCAATGGGGAGTTACATCATTACAGCGTGACAGGGGCGATTCAGCGTTGTGTGTCTCCTCAAGAGGGTTGTGAGATTTTGCGTGAGATCCACGAAGGAGATTGTGGTCACCACGCCGGTTCAAAGTCCTTGGTGGCTAAGGCTTTTCGTCATGGCTTCTATGGGTTGTCGGCTCATGATGCTGAGGATTTAGTAAAAAGGTGTGATGGTTGTCAGAAATATGCACATCGCGCTCATGTTCCGACTCAAGAGTTGAGAATGATTCCAATCACTTGGCCATTTGCAACTTGGGGGCTAGATATGGTTGGACCCTTTAAGAGGTCCAAGGACAAAAAGACCCACCTGTTGGTGGCAGTTCATAAGTTTACCAAGTGGGTAGAGTCAGAGCCAGTCAGTAAGTGTGATGCAGCCACGGCGGTCCAATTCATCAAAAAGGTGATATTCTGGTTCGGTTTTCCACACAGCATTATAACTGATAATGTACTAATCTGTCCAAGGGTGATATGGAGGAATTTTGTCAACGTGAGCACATCCGGCTTGATGTAGCGTCAGTGGCTCACCCCCAGTCTAATGGTCAAGCAGAGAGGGCAAATCAAGAAATTTTGAGAGGTATTAAACCCCGGCTTATGGTTCCTTTAAAGCGGACGCCGGGTTGTTGGGTGGAGGAGTTACCTTCCGTATTATGGAGTATCAACACCACACCAAACAGATCTACGGGTTACATGCCTTTCTTCATGATTTACGGAGCAGAGGCGGTTCTCCCTAGTGACATCTGTCATTACTCGCCATGTGTGGCGGCTTACGTTGAAGCTGAAAATGAGACGGCGCGTCAGGACTCACTGGACCTGTTAGATGAAGAGTGTGATCTTGCAGCGGCGCGATCGGTGATTTATCAACAAGATCTCCGATGTTATCACAGGCACCGGGTTAAGACCAGAACTTTTCAACAGGGTGATCTGGTGCTCCGGCTCATCCAAGATCAGATTGATATGCACAAGTTATCCCCACCTTGGGAAGGACCTTTTGTGGTCAGCAAGAACCTGCACAACAGGTCATACTACCTTATCGTTGTTCGAGAGCACAAAGACTCACACAAATCGGAGGAGGAGACCCAGCGGCCATGGAATATAGCTCTTCTTCGGCCTTACTATACTTGAGCCACAGGCTCTTCTTATGTACATACTTATGACAATGTATATATTATATAATAAACCGGAGCCTCAGCTAAAGCGGGGTCTCTGTTCTATTTTAAATCATGTGTGGTTACCTGGGGGCTTCTACTTACAAAGCGGAATTCTATTAACCCGGCCTATAAAGCCACACAGATATAAAGGAAATCACTAGGGGCTTGGTCGTATTCGAACCATAGCTACACCTCTTGATCGGCTTAAGACCACAAAGGGAAATCACTAGGGGGCTTGGTTGTATTTACACCATAGCTACACCTTTTGATAGGCTTAAAGCCAAAAGGAAGTTATGTGGAACCAAAGAGAGTCTGTTGCATAAAGCACAACTCAAACATAGGTAACCACTGAGCATAGCTCAAATATTACTTGGGGGCTCCTTGCTTCTCAAAGAACAACGAGCTTGCACCCTTGCGATAGGCTATCAAGCCAGGCTTGGAAGCCAGGTGTATTCACCTAAAACCCCGGGTTATCCTGCCTTTTTAAGTGAGCCATTCCATCCAGGTAAACCTGGTATGACCCATCGAACGTTTGACAAGTCAATCTCATAGATCCTGAACTTGTCAAAGTTAAAATGATGATTGGTTAAAGATTGACGTCCATCTTAAAAGGCTTTGAAAAATGGTTTAACTCAGCGGCCTGGCATCCCATGACTCAATTTAGGGCCTGGCAGCCCATGAAAAGCCTTGCATATTTCTTTTGTATTTGTTATTTTAAACACCTTTTGATAAGGGATTTATGAATATTTTCTGATAAACCAGTGTTTATTACAACCCGGCATGGCTTTCAACGCTAAGTTGTCAGTACATGGTCAGTTTTAATCCGGTAATAATATCGCTCCGGTCTGGTTTGACTACAGGTCACCACAATTATATGCATAAACCGGTGTTTACCATCACCCGGAAAGATTTCGGTATGAACCGACAATGATGCAAGGAGTCATCAACACTCCAGATTGGTGTTATCACCTTTTGTTATAAGAACAGTTGTTAAGCCAAACGAGATATACCATAGGTACCATCTATTTTATATCTACATATTACAGCCTTGGTTCGGCATCCAGGTTATATATATGTTTGGGTACCATGACCCGTCCAGCGGTAAACCGCTAGGACACTTTCAATTTTTTTGCAGGAATAAGCTAAATAAAGCCACCATGGATTATGGATATAATAGATCCCGAAAGCATGGTGAGTTATCAATGTCAAGCAAAACAAGTATGCTCGATGGCATAAGAAGATAAGAATTTGCACTAGCCTATTACAAGGCACTTTAGTGTCCACATAGGATAATTGTTTCAACAAAGTTTGGCAAATGATTAAACCGACTTCCGGATTAAGATTCTTCATCTGGACGGCTTGAAGATTGAGGGTCATCTTGAGCGGGTGCATTCTCCTCATCCCTACCCAGTCACTGGAAATCAATCGTTGACCAATCGATTCCGGTTAAGGCTTGAAAAACGGCTTCTTCATGAATAAGGTTGGAAGGGTCAATGTCAGGGGCATAAGTATGCTTACGAATCGGCGGAACAAGATCTTCTACATCATGAATCGGCGCGGGCTGTCTTTTCCCCTCAACATCATAAACCGGTTGATAATGAGATAGATCTGTGTTATCTGCCAATTTACTCGCTATAGGCCACATTTCGTTTGTCAGCCTTCGGAGATCATCATTGTTGAAATTTGTGCCATCTTCCTTCATGTTGGGCTAGCCTTGGTCGATATCTGCCGGTTCAAGATCTGGAATCCATGCCTTGGCCCGGATTAGCGCGGCCAACGCACCTGACCTTGCGGCTGATCTCTTCAGTTCATCCAACCGGGCAGGCAGCATGGCCAGCTTTTCGATGGTTTCTTTTATCAGTGTTGGAGGAGGCTTGTTATAAGCTGCAGTGCAAATGGCTCGCTGGGATCTAGAATACAGCTGTTCTATCAAAGTATAGGCCGCTTTAAGCTTCATCGGCGCGTTGGAGCCCAGATGAGTAATGCGGGTCCCTGTCATGATAAAGCATCAGTAAACCGGCCTTTGATAAGATATTATGGATTGGAAAAACTTCATATGCGAATACTCACCAAATACAGCAGAGGTCATGGCATTAATATGTCGTTTTAAGCCGGTTAGTTCTTCAACCACCGGCTTCAGGGCTACTTCTGCGTCTTCGGCCTTCTTTGTTAAACAGGCCTTCTCTGTCTCCCAGTCTGCACGCTCTTTATTAAAGGTTTCTTTCAGCTTCTCCATGGCTGCTAAGGCATTAGTCAGTTCTTCCTTGGCCTTGGAAGCCTCCGCTTGCTGAGATTTAATGTTCTCCTGAAGGTCAGCGGTTTGAGCGTCCTTCTTACTCAACTCGGCCTACAAAGGCAAGATATATCATCAATGGGCTATGTATATTTGAAGTACCAAGCGTATAACAAGTTATGCACTTTGTACTTGGGGGCTAATGCCTATTTGCTCTGTCATCAACAATTTTTGCAAGTCTCAAGTACAATGCAAGCATTATCCTTGACACTTGGGGGCTAATGTACATTTGTTCAAATCGGAGCATTGGTTAAAATCCCGGTTCACCTTGGAAAGATAAACCGGCCCTTGGGGCTACACAGAGGAAAATTATAGGAATACAATGATAAAGTACCGGTTTATTTCAAAGGACACTTGACATATGGAGGATAAGTATGCAAGGGTTGAGATATTACAAAGTCTCGATTTATGATTACCATCACAAACGACCCTTGAGGGCTACTTGAGTTGGTACTTACAAATTGGATTTAAGAAAGGAAAAGTGATGAAAATACATCATAGCGCTCCTTCATCAGATTCACCAAGCTGGCTTCATAGTCACGGTTTGAGTGCAGACGGTTTAGAAAACTAGAGTGGAGTTCTTGAGCACTGAAATGGGCATAGCTTGATAAATCAGTGCTCCATTTGCCTTTCTCCATGGCAGCACACTCTTCCTTGGCACTATGTTTTGCCAATATAACAGGATGGCCAGGAGAGGTGTGTCTAATCCCGGTAATGATAACCTCACCTTCTTTGTCTCCAGCAGCCTTTTCTGGAGTTGATGGAATGTTAGTAGTCCTCACTGGACTAGAAGGTATGTCATCAGTCCGGACTGGACTTTCCGGTTCATCATCTGGCACAGCAGTATCAACTTCTGCTTGTTCATCAACATTATGATCTTGAGGGGGCGGTTCATCAAATGTGGCCTCAGTATTTGGACCCTCTGGTTCTGCAGTTTGCTCCGATTCAATAACCACATGGTCTTCGGGCGGGTTGTTCACCCGAGCCTTCTTACTGGGTCTGGCTTTGGCTCTAAACAGAACAAGATGCAAAGGTTAGCATAGCATATAAAGTGTGAAACATCAAAAGATTGGGTTGAAATACTTACCCAGCCACGGTTTTGAGAGGAGGGAGTTGTGTCGCTGTTGACTCGCCAGAGGATGAAGGAGGTGTCACCTGATAATTCGAATCGGATGGATTAAGAGGTTGTCGGAAATAGCCTGCCTTGGGATAAGAAGTGTCAGAAGTGGGTGCGACCTCAGATCGGCATTTTAGAACCGGGGTGTCCGGTAAACCGGTCGAAGTGACCTTTTGGCCGCTGTGCCGAGTTGTGCGGCGAGCCTCGTGCTGCTGCTTCTTCAAAATAAATGTTGGATCCAAGTGAGCAAGAGGGTGAGAAAAGCTTACTTTCCGGACTGCTTGACGGATTTTTTGTGTTGGCAGAGGATCTAAACCGGAGGAAAGGATAATTACCTCTGCATCGTCAGCTTGGCTACCTTCAACGTCCTCCTGATAAATATCATTGTCAATGAGATGCATGAAAAGTGAACCAAGTGAGTCAAGTTCTACCTCCGCTTCCGGTTCATCCGGGTCGTCATCAAGCTCTAAACCAATGGGTGCAGGTGCCTTCCACTTGGTGGTTTTCTTGACGGCTTTTGTTCTAGGACGAGAAGGCTTCACCGCTTTCTCTTGAGGTTTCTTTTTCCAGAACGGATCATCACCCTGTTTAAGAATGGGCAGAGGGTATTCAAAGATTGCACAGTACAACAGTACAAAAATATCATGTGTAAAGCGGAAGCACAAACAATACTTACAGCGGGCGGTTTGTTTTGCGTGTAAAAGGGACTTAACCCGGTCTTGCTGCAGACAGCTTCCAGTTCGTTCAACATTTTCTTCACAGACTCAGTGACTTCTTCATCTGTTAGATGAATATTGATATGACGTTGAGAGTCTTGTACGTCACTAGTATACTCACACATTAAGCCGGAGCGGCGACTTAACGGCAAAATGCTCCAGGATATCCAGCAACAGACGAAGTCCACGCCTATTAAACCGTTGGCCAGGAAGGCTCTAAGCTTGGCGAGTTGAGGTGCGTATGAGGCCTGTTCCTGGGCATTTAGTCGTTGCGGAAGTGGATGATTATTAGCGAGCTGGTGTGCATGATAAACCGGCAGAGGGTTCTCATCTTCAGGAGAGGTGTCTCTGCAATAGAACCAAGTTTGGTTCCACTCCTTTGGGTGACTGTGAAGTTTGGCATGAGGAAACTCAACTTCTTTCCTTTTCTGAATGGAGACGCCGCCAAGTTCAGTGGGTCCGTCTACAAATTCAGTGCACCGGTTTAAGTGGAAGAAATCCCGAAACATCCCGATAGTTGGTTCTTCTTGTAGGTACACTTCACAAAAAACTTGAAAGTTGCATATATTGGATACCCAGTTGGGTCCAATATCTTGAGGATGGAGCTGAAAGCTGGCAAGTACATCTTGAAAAAAGTTCGATCCGAGCGGTTTAAAGCCATGGCCTATGTGATCAACAAACACCACTACTTCACCCTGCTTGGGGGTAGGAAGATTTTCCGGCCCAGGAACTCGCCACCGGATTTCATTTTTCTTTGGTAAGGTACCAATCTTGACCATTCTGTTCAGTTGCTCCTCTGTAACCCGGGAGGGGACCCAGTTGCAGGAATAAAACTGCTTGGCCATTGCAAGTGAAAAGCTGGGAAGAAAATAATGTCGGTTTACGATTCATTAATGGTGATGCATAAGGTACAACAGGGAAAAGGAATCCAAGTATGTGAAATCAATAAACCGGAGGTTGATGCAATTATGAATGATAAAGCGATAAGCAGAAACAGAGGTATACACATATTATTAAACCGGAGTAGGACAATGGAGATAAAGGGACTGGCAGTTTACAAGGGGACTAATGGTATATGATAGATTATTTTCTACAAGGATAAACCGCCTATGCGGATAAGGAAGATACAGATCTAAGGCAAGAATGACTAAGTAAGGAAAAACAGTTTCACAAGTTTGCATTGAAATTTTGGATCTACCGTAAGTCAGGAAAAGGAAAAATATTGAGACTTAAAAAGGTTTGGTCCTGAAGCAGTTCACAAAAGGTCCAGATCAAGTTGTTAGGTATTTAAGGTTTCGTTTAAATCGCCGAGATAAGGAGTACCATAGCTACTGTGCGGAACACGTCAAGATCGAGCTCTGCTATCTATGGGCTGACGAAGAACACGAGAAGAGAGGCATGAACCCGTATGGACCCTAATGGATCTACAAAAGAAAGAAGGAAAGGCTTACAGCAGCTATTGAGGTAGCGGAGGTGCGCCGCGTCTCTCTGATGCGACCAGGTCGATGCAGTGGCCGACGGTGATGCAGGGGTGAAGTTCGACGATGGCGGCAGCGTTCGGGCGCAAGGACGTCGCGAGGAGGAATAAGAGATGAAGAGTGTCAGGACCCCGATTCTAAGCCACATCGATCTAGCCGGTAACACCTCATATCACTTTGCAGCCTCACGCACGGTATCCCACGGGTGTCGCCTTACCATGGCCCGGGACCGTTTGCGCCTTTTGGCTCGCGTATATGACAATGTCGCTAGCATCCATATGACCGAGAACCCGGGCTGACATGGCTAGTCGTGAACCCAAAGCGGCACAGACCTATGGAGACAGGCATACATGAATCACATCGAACATGTCGGTCATCAACGAGTGATTCCGGGCTGTAGCACTGGGCTAACAGGACTCCGGGGATCCCGGGCTGTAGCAGGCTAGACAGAGACTCCGGAGATCATCGCGTGACATTTCCCCGAAGGGACAGGCATAGGGACGAAGTGAAACACATGCCGGCCAGTCAAGTGTCCTGAACAGTAGTGCTGGGCTAGTAGGACTCCGGTGAACCGGGCTGTAGCGGACTACTATGGCTCGAGGTACACTAGACTACATTTCCCCATAAGAAAGGCTGCGGAGGACAAACAACTAGATTGTCGGATCCCACTCATACCAAGCATTTCAATCATACATACAATATGCCCGATATGAGTACATACAACATGGCATCACAACAAAACTCTACAACTCAAGTACTTTATTTAAAGGCTCCAGGGAGCCATACATAACATATTCATACAGATAGGGGTCACATGACCCGACACTCAAGTCATACAGTCATACAAGCACATGCGGAAGCAACTAGTCTGAGTACAGACTCTAGAAAGAAAGAAGGCTTCTCGAAGCCTGTCTATCTACATAGGGCCCTCCATGGCCTGGATCACCACCTGGGTGGCTAGTCACTCGTCGACGTCAAGGTCTACATAAAACCCATCGGAGGGGGCAGTGTTGTCGTCTGAAACAAAAAATAAGCAAACATGAGTACAAAGGTACTCAGCAAGTCTTACATCAGAACCTACTATACATGCTCATTCTCAAGAAGGTGGTGGGGTTTATGCAGCAAGCCAGCTTTGACTCTTGGCTAAGCTATCCTACGGAACCTTTTAGCAAAATAGTTTTCGCACACGAGTCCACTACTCACCAACACAATACTCCACCGTGGATCCTCCCTCGTATCCTGCGAGAGGGCCATCCTCGGTACTCACACTTATCTTGAGTCTTTTAGTAGTATCCATTAAGTTGTCTATGAACTGTATAGGCAACCAAGTAGTCCTTTACCGCGGACGCGGCTATTCGAATAGTTTTATACCCTGCAGGGGTGTACTTCGTCATACACGCTTTCACCGCTTATCGCCGTCTACACGACATGTACTCGGCAACCTTCAAGCGGAAGCCCAGCGAGGGTGTCGGCCACGGCCTACCTAAACACCTAAGCCCCTAGTCCAGGTTATCGCCTATCCAGGTTCCATCCGCAGGGAGTCCGGCCGAGGTTTCCACATACGGCCCCGAACGATGTGAACAGGGTTCCCGAGACACCAAACGGGTGACTCGGTACACCGTGCCACGGTGTATCTACCGCAACATAGCCCACCCCTAGGGTCAGCGCTACGCACGGCCGCCAACACATATCCTACAAACACCAGAAACTATTTGCAACTCCTGGACAGAATACTAGGGTGGCTAAGAAGCCGAGAGGGTCAATTAAGGATCCCAATGCACGGTAGTAGCTGAATCTTAAGTCACACATACAGATCTCAGTTCTTATGGACGGCCTCAATGAAACAACCCACCATGTACTCCTACATGGCCTCTCATCGATACCTTTACCAAAACATGTTCAACACATCCCACATATTACTGACACAAGCATTTCACTCTAGCCCATCACCCAGATGAACCAGACCTGACACAACTCTAAGCATAGCAGGCATAGCAAGGTAGGAATCACAAAACATGGCTCAATCAACTCCTACACATGCTAGTGGGTTTCATCTAGTTACTGTGGCAATGACAGGTCATGCAGAGGATAAGGGTTCAACTACCGTAGCACACAGCAGTTTGAATCGTGTTGTCTTAATGCAGTAAACAAGAGCAGGAGCGAGAACATGGGTTGTATCGGAATGATCAATGGTTGCTTGCCTGATGGAGTGGTAACGGGATACTGCCCTTCAGTTGGATACTCGTGAATATCCTCGGAGGCAGAACCTACCACGAAGAACACAACCGAGCTCAATCAACACATGACGATATGCAACAATATGATGCATGCAATGACATGGTAATATGAAGGTGTTTTGGCCTAATGCAAGCTAAAACAGAAGGGTAATTGCTTATTTGAACCAAAGGTTCAAGTGTTAGCTCATTTGACATGATCATATTAGTGCATCACCTTATATTGCATAAACAGCAGGTTTAACTTGTTCTGACATGCATGAAACCAGTACCAATGGATAGCTTGGATTTTTCTGATCATTTTTCATATATAATTTGTCTCATTTGGAGTTATGGTTGAATTTCTATGAATTTTTGAAGTTTAGGCAATTTTCTGGAATTTTCTATATAAAATTAAATCCAGAAAAGAGTTACTGCGTCAGTCTTGCGTCAGCATGACGTCAGCAAGTCAAAGGCGCCAGCCAGGTCAAACCTGACTGGTGGGGCCCCCTGGTCAGTGTCTCTGTGCACTAACCGCGCTTAGTTAGCCTAATTAACAGGCGGGGCCCACTAGTCAGTGACTATACTAGTTAACTAATCTATTTAGTTAGCACTAACAGGGTAATTAGCCGGGCGGGGCCCGCATGTCAGTGAGAGAGGGGGGGAGTCAACCCACGTCAGCAGGTCAAACCTCCCCGGTCAGTGGGTCAAAGCCTGCCGGCGTTTATCCGCCGGCGAGGCCAGACGCGGTGGCGCACTGCGGAAATCGCCCATGGGGCACCATTTAGTGCGCGGAGAGCATCTACGAGCTCCTGGGAACGAGCCGCAGCTCTTGGTGGTGGTTGAGCTCAGGGTGGCCGGAGCTGATGGCGGCGAGCTCTTTTGCGGCCGCCGGAGTTCGGGTAAGGTTGGGGTTGGCACTAGGGGGCACGGCAGGTCGAACGGGTGGGCGCGTTAGGCTCCTGGGGACGCGTTGAAAACGGTGGTGCGCTCGGACGCGTGCTTGCACGGCCGTAGCCACGACGGCGTCGAGGCTCAGCGGCAGCGAGCTTCGGGTGCTCGCGGGGCAACAGCTACGGGGCGAAATCGACGGCGTGGCTAAGGGGGAAGGGATCGGGAACTCACAGCGGTGCCGTAGGGGTGGCTAGCGGGCTCGGGGACGACCTTGACGGCGCGAATCGACGGCGAGGAGCTCGGGCGGCCGAGGTTGAAGATGACGGTGGTGGTGACGTTCCAGGCTCTCCCGGCTCGCGTAGCTCGGTGGAGAGGACGAGGAAGACACGGCGGTGCTTCTGGGCTCAGCGGCAGGGCGAGGGGAGCACGGGGGCTGCGTATACGGCGTACGGCGGCGACGAGCTCCGCTCGGTGGAAGAGAGAGGGAGCCAGGGGGGAGAATGGGGAAGAGAGAGTGAGCGAGAGGGTTCCAGGGGAGGCGTGGCGCTCGTCTAGGGGGGTCGCGAAGCAGGAGGTGGCCAGCAGGGTGGAGGTGGCGCGCGCGTGCCGACGAGCGTCGGGCACACGCCCTCGTCCTTCTGTCCGAGGAGGGAGACGACATGAGGCAGCGGGGGTGGGCTGGGCCGCCAGCTGGAGATGGGCCAGGTAGTCCAGGTAAGTGGCCAGTGGCTTTCCCCTCTTTTATTTATTTCTGTTTTCTATTTCTGTTATTCTGTTTTGATTTAGCTTAAATACTAAATCATTTTATAAAATCCTGAAAATATTCATGGACACTTGCTGAATTATTTCAGTGGCCCAAAAAATAGTTCCAACATTATTTGAGCATTTGAATTATTTAATAGCATTTAAATGCACAAATTCAAATATTTATGAATTGAATTAGTGACCTTCTGTTGACCTAGAAAAATATGCACCTATTTTCCCAAAGGTTTTAAACCAAGGCAAAAAGGGTGAGCATTTTAGAAGGGCATTTCAGGTCCATTGAATTTATTTTTAGTAAACCCTAGTTGATTTCAGGGGGGGTGCTGGGGGTTCTGCTTTCCCCATTTCAAATTTCTGATGAAAGTAAACATGATGCACACTCTAATGCATGGACTAGCTAGGGTGTGACAACTCACCCCCACTCAACAGAATCTCGTCCCGAGATTTAGGATCATCTGGGAAGAAGGTGGGGTACTCGAGTCGAAGACGATCCTCCCTTTCCCAAGTGGCTTCTTCCTCGGAATGGTGTGACCATTGAACCTTGAGAAACTTGATATTATGACGTCGAGTGGTACGCTCGGCTTGATCAAGGATACGAACGGGGTATTCTCGATAAGAAAGGTTATCTTGTAAATCAAGCATTTCGTGGTCCACTCCACGGATAGGATCCGCGAAGCAACGCCTGAGTTGCGAAACGTGGAAGACATCATGAACTCTGGAAAGATGCGGAGGTAGTTCCAATTGGTAGGCAACTTCTCCTCGTTTGGCAAGAATGCGAAAGGGTCCAATGTAACGAGGAGCCAATTTGCCTTTGATACCGAAGCGATGGGTTCCCTTTAACGGGGTAACCCGAAGGTAAGCCTTCTCGTCAACTTCAAATGTCATAGGCTTATGTTTTCGATCATATTGACTCTTTTGGCGAGATTGGGCTGTTTTCAATTTCTCACGAATAACGCGAACCTGCTCTTCTGCTTCCTGAATCATATCCGGGCCAAAGAGTTGTCTTTCCCCGGTTTCTGACCAGTTAAGAGGCGTTCGACATTTTCGTCCATAGAGAACTTCGAAGGGAGCTTTGCCCAAACTAGCTTGATAACTATTGTTATAAGCAAACTCCGTGAATGGAAGGCATTTCTCCCAACTCATTCCGAACGAGATAACGGAAGCTCGGAGCATATCTTCCAGAATTTGATTGACTCGCTCTACTTGACCACTTGATTGAGGATGGAAGGCGGTGCTAAAGGAGAGATGAGTTCCCATAGCATTTTGGAAACTTTCCCAAAATCGAGAGGTGAAGAGACTTCCACGGTCTGAGTTAATTTCCAATGGGACACCATGAAGAGACACTATTCGAGAGATGTATAAGTCAGCTAGCTGGCTAGCGGTGATACTCTCACGAACAGGTAGAAAATGGGCTACTTTGGAAAGTCGGTCGATCACAACAAAGATGGCATTATTTCCTCTCTTGGTCCTGGGAAACCCAGTGATGAAATCCATACTGATTTTGTCCCATTTCGATTCAGGAATAGCCAAAGGTTCAAGGGTGCCAGCAGGCCATTGATGCTCTGCTTTAACACGACGACAAACGTCGCAATTAGCAATGTATTGAGCGATTTCTCTCTTCATCCTAGTCCACCAAAACCTCTGGCGTAGATCTTGATACATCTTAGTACTACCGGGATGAATGGTAAGAGGGGATTCATGAGCTTCCTTAAGGATCATCTGGCGTAGATGTTGTTTCTTGGGAACCACCAGACGGTTCTCGAAGAAGACAGCACCTTGTTCATCCATGGAAAAACATTTAGCAACTCCGCTAGCAATGTTTTCCTTAATCCGGGATATGCCCTTGTCATACCGCTGAGCGGTTATGATTTGATCCATAAGGGTAGGTTTCGCCACCAGGGTGGAAAGGAATCCTTGAGGAATAATGTGAAGATTTAGCTTACGAAATTCCTCATGGAGAAGTGGTTGACTTTGTTGTAACATCAGATTGTTACAGTAGGACTTACGACTTAGGGCATCAGCCATGACATTGGCTTTGCCGGGGGTGTAAGTTATTCCTAAGTCGTAATCTGAGATCAACTCGACCCAACGTCTTTGCCTGAGATTCAAATCTGGTTGGGTGAAGATATATTTCAAACTTTGGTGATCGGTGAAGATCTCGCAACGATTACCAAGAAGGTAATGTCGCCAGGTTTTGAGTGCATGGACTACAGCTGCAAGCTCTAGATCATGTGTGGGATAATTTTCCTCATGTGGGTGTAATTGCCGTGAAGCATAGGCAATTACCTGACGATCTTGCATGAGTATGCAACCTAGTCCTTATCGCGAGGCGTCGCAATAGATAATAAAGTCCTTGGAGAAATCTGGTGGTACCAGTACGGGAGCAGATGTCAGGCGTCTTTTCAGTTCCTGAAAACTGAACTCGCACTGTGGAGTCCACTCGAACTTTTTATCTTTCTTGAGGAGTTCAGTTAGAGGTTTAGCAACCCTGGAGAAGTTCTCGACGAAGCGGCGGCAATAGCTCGCTAGGCCAAGGAAACTCCGAACTTGCTTGACCGATTCAGGTGGAGTCCAATCAAGGACGGCTTGAACTCGCTCGGGATTGACGGCAATACCCTTACCAGAGATTACATGGCCTAGATAGGTCACTTCTGACAACCAAAATTCACACTTGGAGAATTTGGCATAAAGGCGATGCTCTCGAAGTTTCATCAATACCAGCCTTAGATGTTCGGCATGTTCCTCTTCATTCTTGGAGTAGATGAGTATGTCATAGAGGTATACTACAACGAATTTGTCCAAGTACTCCATGAAGACTGAGTTCATTAACCGGGAGAAGGTGGCCGGGGCATTGGTTAAACCGAAGGACATGACGGTGTACTCGTATTGGCCATAACGAGTAACAAAGGCCGTTTTGGGAATGTCCCCGTTTTTTATTTTGATTTGATGGTAGCCCAACCTCAAATCCATCTTGGAGAAGACTGAGGATCCAGCGAGCTGATCATACAGGTCGTTGATCCTGGGAAGCGGGTATTTGTTCTTGATGGTGACCAGATTGACAGGTCGGTAATCCACAACCATTCGATCCGTTCCATCCTTCTTCTTGACGAAGAGGACGGGGAAAGCCCAAGGAGAGGAGCTAGGACGGATGAACCCTTTGTTCAAGGACTCATGGAGTTGGTTTTTAAGCTCGGCTAGTTCTAAGGGTGCCATCTTGTAGGGTCTTCTAGCAATTGGAACGGTTCCTGGAACAAGGTCTATCACAAACTCGACATCCCTGTCAGGTGGAACACCTGGCAGTTCTTCTGGAAACACATCTGGGAAGTCTCGGACTACCGGAACGTCCTCAAGGTCTGGAAGAGGGTTGGCATTGAGGGAGTAAAGTTGGCGCTTGGCCACTCGAGTTAAGACATTAACTGTCTTGCCCGAGGGGTGAGTAAGTTGAACGGTTCTAGTGGCACAATAGATCTTGGCATAATGAGCCGACATCCAGTCCATACCCAAGATGATGTTTATGTCGGAGGACTTGAGAGCTATTAAAGATGCAAGGAAGACAAGCCTATCGACAAGAATTTCGTTCCCATGGCTTACCCTAGAAGTTTGCCATTCGGAACCCGGAGTTTGAATTACCATGGAAGTGGGCATGTCACAAAATGTCGTGTTATGCAACCGAGCATAATTCTCAGATATGAACGAATGAGATGCTCTAGTATCGAAAAGAACAGATGCCGGATGGCAGTTAACAAGGAGCGTACCAAGGACGACGTTGGGATCCTCATGAGCCTCTTCGGCTGAAACATAATTGACATGGCCACGTGCAGTGGTGGCCGGCTTGGCGTAGAAAGTCTTTCCCGCGGGCTTACCACGGCCAACGGACTTTCCAGCTTGATTGGGGTTGTTCTGGGGACACTCTTGACTATAGTGACCCGGTTCCCCACACTTGAAGCATGTTACCACAGTGGGGCGTGGAGCAACATTAGCAGCGGGGCCACCATAGGGCTTGGGCGGTGCAAATTGCTGGTTGGGACGAGGCGCCTCAAAGGATGGCCTCGGGGTGAATCTGGGTGGCAGTGCTGTGCTTGGAATCCACACCCGGCGCTTCTGAGCTCCAGAGCCGGATGAAGACCCAAAATCACGGGAGTGCTTGCGTGAAGCGTCATAATCAGTCTGGCCTGTCTCAGCACTGATAGCCTTATTGACCAACTTCTGAAAGGATGTGCACTCGTGCAGACGGAGATCGCGGCGAAGCTCAGGGCTAAGTCCCTTGCGGAACCTTGCCTACTTCTTGGCGTCAGTAGAAACCTCTTCAGGAGCATAGCGTGCCAAGTTCCCAAATTCCCGGCTATATGCATCCATAGTCAGCCTTCCTTGGGTGAAGTTGTAGAACTCCTCCCTCTTGCGATCCATGAGACCTTCCGGAATGTGATGCTCATGGAAAGCCTCACTGAACTCAGCCCAGGTAGTGATTTGACCGACCGGGCGCATAGCTTCGTAGTTTTCCCACCAATGGCTAGCGGGGCCCTCGAGATGATAGGCAGCATAGGTAACCTTGTCGTCTTCGGCTACGTTGGCAGAACGTAGCTTGTGGGTGATGCTGCGAAGCCAATCATCCGCGTCGAGGGGCTCGACGGAATGGTTAAACTTTGGTGGGTACAGCTTGATAAAGTCATTGATTGACACCAAGTCATTTCGTGGGTGGCGTGCAGTGTTCTTCTCAATCCGCTCCAGCAGGCGGTTGGTCTCACGCTTGTTCCTTTCCGCCTCCAGCATCACTTCGGCCAGAGAAGGCGGGTGAGGCAGATTTTCACCTCTAGCTGCACTGGCTTCCCCCTGCTCCAGGACAGCAGGGTTGCCGCGGGTGTTGACCATCCTAGGAGGAAACAAGACAACGGTTTAGACAAGGATGGCTCAAACTTAACAAGGAAGTGCAGAATGTAAAGGATAACACGGAATGCAGAGATGCTCATTCGTATGCCATGGTAATATAAAACTGCCATATATACACCAACGGTCATACTCGTCATACATAGTTTAGTACAAGCCCATGCTACAGTACAACTATGAAGGTAGACGTTACATCTCATCGGAGGCATTCCGAGTTCCTATGCATTATTTGTCTACACCTCCGGAATCGATTACACGCCAAGTCATATTCCACAAGTCACGCAGGACAGTGGAGATACAACTACTACAATATTAGTGGTACTACTACTAACTCAGACAGCTCCGTAGTAGTCCTCATAGAAGTCACCTCCATAGCCTGGAAGTTCAACGTGATCATCCGGAAATAGACGGTCCTGAGGAGCCTGTGGACCATAGGGTCTAGGATGAGGTCTTGGACCAACAAACGGTGGCCTGCGGGGACCACGGGGTGGGGTGATGCCTCCCACATCACGCCAATCCACCATGTCTGGCAGAGCTGATCTCACAGGATACGGATCCCTGGTATCCATACATCCAGCTTGCACCGCAGGTGCAAACCGAGTCAATGTGGCCCAATGATCAGCACAAGTATTAAAAAGCTCCAGCCTCAAGGCCCGATTCTCTCGGTCCTTATCTTCGAGCATCTCAGCGGTGGTACGAGTTAATGAGTCCTCCTGAGTGGAGTCAGCATAGATAGCCTGAAGATACCCCTGCGCTCCCGGAAGTGAAGCTGGCATGTAACGGAAGTCAGTGTTCCGAAGCAGGCCAGTCCGGACTCGCAAGATGGTCATCATGGAGTAGGCAGCATCCTGCACAGCCATCTCAACGGTAACCCCGAGTCCATAGGAACAGTGAAGGGGCTCGGTAGATCCAGGATAGGAAGGAAATATCCTGACGGTGCAGAAATACTGGCTTTGATTAAAGTCGCGGAACTGCTCTTCAACAGTGTATTCGGGATACCAACGGTATCCTGTCTCGATCATGACCCGGACTAACATAGCAGTATGACCGGGCACGTCGAGGCACCTGGTCAGGCGAACCACTTGATTTTGAGAACGGTTGGCCATCTGAAAGCACAACCACAAGACAAAGACATCAGAATTCCTAGGGAAAATTGGACAGCATAACGGCTGTAAATGCTCAGAAAAAGATTTGAGACATCCACAACAGTTCACAATACCGCTCAACAGCATCATATCAAGGTTCTGATTCAAATAGCAACGTACTAAAATAGTAGAAACTAGACTGGAACTCGTAGCAATAATCCTATAAACTACTACGGATTAGTAACACGTGAACCTGATAGAAGAAGAGATCCTAGTCCTTAACCCACGTTGAATGAGAAGAGAATGACTCAGATCAGAGGCATAGGGTAAAGGAGTAAAAGAACCTTACGTTCCCTCCCACAATCAATTCCCTTACATATACTAAAGCATTTCTAGACTCGACATCGACCAGTTTGGCTCAACGAACCTACAGGCAGTCCGGCTCTGATACCAACGCTGTCAGGACCCCGATTCTAAGCCACATCGATCTAGCCGGTAACACCTCATATCACTTTACGGCCTCACGCACGGTATCCCACGGGTGTCGCCTTACCATGGCCCGGGACCGTTTGCGCCTTTTGGCTCGCGTATATGACAATATCGCTAGCATCCATATGACCGAGAACCCGGGCCGAAATGGCTACTCGTGAACCCAAAGCGGCACAGACCTATGGAGAGAGGCATACATGAATCACATCGAACATGTCGGTCATCAACGAGTGATTCCGGGCTGTAGCACTGCGCTAACAGGACTCCGGGGATCCCGGGCTGTAGCAGGCTAGACAGGACTCCGGAGATCATCGCGTGAAATTTCCCCGAAGGGACAGACATAGGGACGAAGTGAAATACATGCCGGCCAGTCAAGTGTCCTGAACAGTAGTGCTGGGCTAGCAGGACTCCGGTGAACCGGGCTGTAGCGGACTACTATGGCTCGAGGTACACTAGACTACATTTCCCCATAAGAAAGGCTACGAAGGACAAACAACTAGATTGTCGGATCCCACTCATACCAAGCATTTCAATCATACATACAATATGCCCGATATGAGTACATACAACATGGCATCACAACAAAACTCTACAACTCAAGTACTTTATTTAAAGGCTCCAGGGAGCCATACATAACATATTCATACAGATAGGGGTGACATGACCCGACACTCAAGTCATACAGTCATACAAACACATGCGGAAGCAACTAGTCTGAGTACAGACTCTAGAAAGAAAGAAGGCTTCTCGAAGCCTGTCTATCTACATAGGGCCCTCCATGGCCTGGATCACCACCTGGGTGGCTAGTCACTCGTCGACGTCAAGGTCTACATAAAACCCATCGGAGGGGGCAGTGTTGTCGTCTGAAACAAAAAATAAGCAAACATGAGTACAAAGGTACTCAGCAAGTCTTACATCAGAACCTACTATACATGCTCATTCTCAAGAAGGTGGTGGGGTTTATGCAGCAAGCCAGCTTTGACTCTTGGCTAAGCTATCCTACGGAACCTTTTAGCAAAATAGTTTTCGCACATGAGTCCACTACTCACCAACACAATACTCCACCGTGGATCCTCCCTCGTATCCTGCGAGAGGGCCATCCTCGGTACTCACACTTATCTTGAGTCTTTTAGTAGTATCCATTAACTTGTCTATGAACTGTATAGGCAACCAAGTAGTCCTTTACCGCGGACGCGGCTATTCGAATAGTTTTATACCCTGCAGGGGTGTACTTCGTCATACACGCTTTCACCGCTTACCGCCGTCTACACGACATGTACTCGGCAACCTTCAAGCGGAAGCCCAGCGAGGGTGTCGGCCACGGCCTACCTAAACACCTAAGCCCCTAGTCCAGGTTATCGCCTATCCAGGTTCCATCCGCAGGGAGTCCGGCCGAGGTTTCCACATACGGCCCCGAACGATGTGAACAGGGTTCCCGAGACACCAAACGGGTGACTCGGTACACCGTGCCACGGTGTATCTACCGCAACATAGCCCACCCCTAGGGTCAGCGCTACGCACGGCCGCCAACACATATCCTACAAACACCAGAAACTATTTGCAACTCCTGGACAGAATACTAGGGTTGCTAAGAAGTCGAGAGGGTCAATTAAGGATCCCAATGCACGGTAGTAGCTGAATCGTAAGTCACACATACAGATCTTAGTTCTTATGGACGGCCTCAATGAAACAACCCACCATGTACTCCTACATGGCCTCTCATCGATACCTTTACCAAAACATGTTCAACACATCCCACATATTACTGACACAAGCATTTCACTCTAGCCCATCACCCAGATGAACCAGACCTGACACAACTCTAAGCATAGCAGGCATAGCAAGGTAGGAATCACAAAACATGGCTCAATCAACTCCTACACATGCTAGTGGGTTTCATCTAGTTACTGTGGCAATGACAGGTCATGCAGAGGATAAGGGTTCAACTACCGTAGCACACAGCAGTTTGAATCGTGTTGTCTTAATGCAGTAAACAAGAGCAGGAGCGAGAACATGGGTTGTATCGGAATGATCAATGGTTGCTTGCCTGATGGAGTGGTAACGGGATACTGCCCTTCAGTTGGATACTCGTGAATATCCTCGGAGGCAGAACCTACCACGAAGAACACAACCGAGCTCAATCAACACATGACGATATGCAACAATATGATGCATGCAATGACATGGTAATATGAAGGTGTTTTGGCCTAATGCAAGCTAAAACAGAAGGGTAATTGCTTATTTGAACCAAAGGTTCAAGTGTTAGCTCATTTGACATGATCATATTAGTGCATCACCTTATATTGCATAAACAGCAGGTTTAACTTGTTCTGACATGCATGAAACCAGTACCAATGGATAGCTTGGATTTTTCTGATCATTTTTCATATATAATTTGTCTCATTTGGAGTTATGGTTGAATTTCTATGAATTTTTGAAGTTTAGGCAATTTTCTGGAATTTTCTATATAAAATTAAATCCAGAAAAGAGTTACTGCGTCAGTCTTGCGTCAGCATGACGTCAGCAAGTCAAAGGCGCCAGCCAGGTCAAACCTGATTGGTGGGGCCCCTGGTCAGTGTCTCTGTGCATGAACCGCGCTTAGTTAGCCTAATTAACAGGCGGGGCCCACTAGTCAGTGACTATACTGGTTAACTAATCTATTTAGTTAGCACTAACAGGGTAATTAGCCGGGCAGGGCCCGCGTGTCAGTGAGAGAGGGGGGAGTCAACCCACATCAGCAGGTCAAACCTCCCCGGTCAGTGGGTCAAAGCCTGCCGGCGTTTAGCCACCGGCGAGGCCAGACGCAGTGGCGCGCTGCGGAAATCGCCCACGGGGCACCATTTAGTGCGCGGAGAGGATCTACGAGCTCCTGGGAACGAGCCGCGGCTCTTGGTGGTGGTGGTTGAGCTCGGGGTGGCCGGAGCTGACGGCGGCGAGCTCTTTTGCGGCCGCCGGAGTTCGGGTAAGGTTGGGGTTGGCACTAGGGGGCACGGCAGGTCGAACGGGTGGGCACGTTAGGCTCCTGGGGACGCGTTGAAAACGGTGGTGCGCTCGGACGCATGCTTGCACGGCCGTAGCCACGACGGCGTCGAGGCTCAGCGGCGGCGAGCTTCGGGTGCTCGCGGGGCAACAGCTACGGGGCGAAATCGACGGCGTGGCTAAGGGGGAAGGGATCGGGAGCTCACAGCGGTGCCGTAGGGGTGGCTAGCGGGCTCGGGGACGACCTTGACGACGCGAATCGACGGCGAGGAGCTCGGGCGGCCGAGGTTGAAGATGATGGTGGTGGTGACGTTCCAGGCTCTCCTGGCTCGCGTAGCTCGGTGGAGAGGACGAGGAAGACACGGCGGTGCTTCTAGGCTCAGCGGCAGGGCGAGGGGAGCACGCGGGCTGCGTCTACGGCGTACGGCGGCGACGAGCTCCGCTCGGTGGAAGAGAGAGGGAGCCAGGGGGAGAATGGGGAAGAGAGAGTGAGCGAGAGGGTTCCAGGGGAGGCGTGGCGCTCGTCTAGGGGGGTCGGGAAGTAGGAGGTGGCCAGCAGGGTGGAGGTGGCGCGCGCGTGCCGACGAGCGTCGGGCACACGCCCTCGTCCTTCTGTCCGAGGAGGGAGACGACAGGAGGCAGCGGGGGTGGGCTGGGCCGCCAGCTGGAGATGAGCCAGGTAGTCCAGGTAAGTGGCCAGTGGCTTTCCCCTCTTTTATTTATTTCTGTTTTCTATTTCTGTTATTCTATTTTGATTTAGTTTAAATACTAAATCATTTTATAAAATCCTGAAAATATTCATGGACACTTGCTGAATTATTTCAGTGGCCCAAAAAATAGTTCCAACATTATTTGAGCATTTGAATTATTTAATAGCATTTAAATGCACAAATTCAAATTTTTATGAGTTGAATCAGTGACCTTCTGTTGACCTAGAAAAATGTGCACCTATTTTCCCAAAGGTTTTAAACCAAGGCAAAAAGGGTGAGCATTTTAGAAGGGCATTTCAGGTTCATTGAATTTATTTTTAGTAAACCCTAGTTGATTTCAGGGGGGGTGCTGGTGGTTCTGCTTTCCCCATTTCAAATTTCTGATGAAAGTAAACATGATGCACACTCTAATGCATGGACTAGCTAGGGTGTGACAAAGAGGTAGCGGAGGAAACAAAAAAAGGGGTCTTGGCCCTATTTATAAGGTGAAGAGATAAGCGATAGACGCGAGAATCGAGGAGCTCAAAAATGGATCTTTAATAAAGTTGTCGCCTCGATGGTTGGATGCTCATTAATAAAGGGTATCTTCGGCTTCAACGAATAGGTGACATCATGGCGGTTTACTGCGGATCTGAAGGATGATGTCAGGCGGTTTACAAGATCCATGTGAAGGTGCCAGGGCAAGAATTTTTCTAAGTGTTGAAGATTGACATGAACAAGTTCAAATCAATCTGGGGCCTAATGTTGGGGATATTACTACTGGACGTAAACCGGCCAGGAGTAGCCGGGTTAACTGTATGAAGATTAGAAGCCCATGAAGACGTGAGGATGGTGGCGCTTTATGAAGGCCCAAGGCCCAAAGGCGGGTTAAGGCCTGTAGATGTAAACCGACTTTCTCATATAGCTTGCATTGTAAGATAGGAAGGATAGAGACCGAGTTGAACACGTTAATGATCCGGCCTCAGGACTCTGTAAATCGACGGGCGTCAACTTGTGTATATAAAGGGACGACCCGGCGGCGGTTTAGGGACAACACAATAGACAACAACTCGAGAGCCAGGCAAAGCGGATTCGCTCCTTGGTCATCGAAACCCCTGCAATTCCATCACAACTAGACATAGGCTTTTACCTTCGTCGAAGGGGCCGAACTAGTATAAAACTCTCGTGTCCCTTGTCCGGTTTAACCCCTTTAAGCTAACCCGTAGTGATGGCTCCATGACTAAGTCCTTTCATGAGGACATCTGCCGTGACAAAACCACGACAGGTGTTACCTGATAGAATTACCAGAAAGGAAAAGACAAAAATAAAGAAAAAGAAGAACCAGTGGTAAGGTAGAGCCGTGAAAATTTGGACCGCAAATTGTTTCTATTATAATTTCATTGGTGCATTAAAGCGCATTTATACAGGTAGTGCAATAAGCAGAAAGGCTATTTACTATGCCTTCACCAAGAGAGAGCTGCGTATGGGTCCTGAAGATAGGTAAAGGGATCGTTAAAGAGACCACCTAAGAGTTTTCCAATACATCCATGCTTCTTGGTGTCTTGGTGTTTTTATCCTTCGAAAAGAGTCAATGGTCAAGCTGCCAGAAAAGGCCTGTAAAAAAGGAAAAATAAAAGAAAAAAGGGGAATAGTGAAAGTATGAGTGTCCGGGGCGGTCTAGCCGAATTGCGGATCATAAACTAGCTATGCCTCCGTCGATGCCCATGGAATTTTGAGTGCGTAGTTATGTACGCATGGTGTGAATGCCACTACTTGACCAGGACTGAGACGGAGGCCGAATTGCTAGTCTAGCTCCTGACGAGCCAAGCTATCCTGCTGCAGGGTAGTTCGGACCCTCTTGACGGTGTCCGAGGGCTCGGCAGCCGAATTAAGGTTCTGCTTGAGAAGGCCGCTCTGTACTTCTGCTGCTAAGGCAGTTGTGTGCTCTTCGGTACGGAGGGAGCATTCCGTATTTCCATTGACTGTTATGATGCCATGTGGACCGGGCATCTTGAGCTTGAGATAAGCATAGTACGGCACTGCGTTGAATCGGGTGAATGCAGTCCGTTCGAGCAGTGCGTGATAGCCGCTGCGAAAGGGACTATGTCGAAGATTAACTCCTCGCTTCGGAAATTGTCCGGGGATCCGAAGACAACCTCGAGCATGATTGAGACCGTACAGCGGGCCTCTACACCTGATATGACTCCTTTGAAGGTAGTCTTTGTGGGTTTGATCTGTGATGGATGAATGCCCATTTTGCGCATTGTATCCTGACACTACAAGAAATATGTCAACTAGTGACCTTCTGCCAGTGACCCTTGAAGAATTGGTCATAGATCTATGACCATTTCAGACCAATTGGTCAAAAGCTGTTCGGGGGGCTCCAAACCCTAAACTATAACGACCATTTTGGTCAGAAAGGTCATAAATTCCTTACACGAAATGGTCATAAGGCAGATAGCATTGGTATGCTGCCTTTTTTCTAGCTGATCATGACCAATATAGGTGGTCATAACATTGGAAATTGTGGTGGGTTGCTATGACTAGGCGCCACCTCATCAGTTTTGCCTATGTGTCATGTCCATGTGGCAGTTTTTGCCCTAGGTTGTGAAGCAACCTATATTTCTGTCATTCCCAAAATTCCCAAAAAAATCTCATAAATTCTTTGGGTCATATCTCATCAAATATGTATAAATCCTTCCTTGCCTAGTTCAAAACTAATTCAACAATATTTATTTTCCTATTTTGTTCACAACAGCACTTTATGAATGAAGTGCTATTTATATATTCTTGATTGCCCTCGAAATTTGTGGGCACTCTTTCCTATCCAAATCATTACCGCATGACAAAATTCAGCTCCATTTTCCTAGCAAATCTTCCTCAGCAAATTTCCAAAGTTTTTGTCCACCTAGAAGCATTGTGAAGGAAGTACCTTTTTATATATCGAAATGACATGAAATTTATACAGTTCCTTCATATGCCCAAATTATCACCCTCCTCCAAATTGCAGCTCAGTCAAATCATCTATGTGAGCCCAGGTTCAATTTATATTTTATGGCCAAATTGGCACGTTGCAAAGCAAGTGTTATATGGACCCCTCCTATTACCCTCAAACTTTTCGGGCACTCTTCCATACCCAAATCATTACCACATGATAATATTCAGCTCAATTTTCCTAGTAAATATTTCTCAGGAAATTTCCAAAGTTTCTACCTCGAGAGAAGCTTTGTGAAGTAAGTACTAGCTAGGCTTACCCAAATGATCTGAAAATTTACCAGCGCATGATCATACCTATGTAACTTACCTACACCAATTTTTAGCTCATTTCATTCATCCAATCTCTCTCACTAGTTTTCCCAATTTTCTGTCCATAGAAGAGCATTGTGAAGGAAGTACTACTTTGGCATGTCCAAATGGTATCAATTTTCTACAATGCTTTCCTATGCCCAAATAACCATCTTCCAACAAATTTCAGCTCAATCCATTCATTATTTTGAGCCTAGCTTCAACATTCATATTTTTGTCCAGCGTGGTACTTTGCAAAGCAAGTACCACCTAGGATCCTCCTTTTGAGCTAAAAATTTGTGAAGACATTCTCCTTAGTATATGATCATCCTCAGCCAAAACTCACGCCCATTGGCCATGTGCATTTCCCGTACCGCTCAAACACTTGGCTGCTAATTCATCTTTGAGCATAGGTCAGTCTCCTCGTGAGATTCTTCTGTTATAATTTTGTTCCTAACACCTACCTAGGGAGTGCCCAACCCACTAGACATGCCTAAGCCTCCCAGAAATCATGTCAACGCCAAGGTCACGCGGTGACCACGCGGCGGGCATGCGAGTTTACGCGCTTTGGAGTTGGGGCCCTGGGCCACATCCAAACCTCGACGTATCGCCACCAAACCATGTATTTATGATTAAATATGTACTTATGTAATTATAAATGATTTTTGGAAAAAATAAATAGTAAACTATGAGGCAGCTGCAGTTCAAATTTGACCCGCTTTCAACTGAATTGGTGGAAATTTGTCTTTTTCACGAGAGGTGGATCAAAACTTTTTACACCCAACAATTTTGTCAATTGTGTATTAAATATGTCCTAGTATTTTAGAAAATTGATTTGGTCCAATTTTGCAACAATTATTTGGGAGGTCCTTCACAAAAAACCTCCTTTTTGGCACTCGAAAAATGGAAAATGGTTTTTTCGTCCAAAGAAAATGAAAACTTCCTTAGGCAATATTGTTTGCCATTCCAATATGCACCCTTGTGCACAATAGGAGATCATTTGAACAAACTATGACATGAATGTGGCCATAGGATTGATCATTTGGCTTGAAAGCCATGAATCTTCACGCATGATAGCTCATTTCTGATAACACTTTTTTAAAAGAATTGTCGTATTACAAGTTTATTATTTTTCCTAGTAACTTGGTCATATATAATGACACAATGCGAAGGTTTTCCAATTTTTTGATTTTTTTGAATTTTTTATGCCCGTTTCAAAATGCGGTCAAAATGGCGGGAATGACCGTTCCTAGCTAGTGGTTGAATCTTGGAATTTTTTTGGTGTTTCTCTGATTAAATAGATACTTATGTACCTAGAAATGATTTTTGGAAAAAATAAAGAGCAAACTACAAGGCAGCTACAGTTCAAATTTGACCCACTTCCAACTGAATCGGCGGAAGTTTGTCTTTTTCACCAGAGGTGGATCAAAACTTTTGACACCCAACCATTTGGTCAATTGTGCACTAAATATGGCCTAGTATTTTATAAAAATGATTTGGTCCAATTTTGCAACAATAATTTGGGAGGTCCTTCACAAAAAAACCTCCTTTTGGGCACTTGAAAAATGGAAAATGGTTTTTTCGTCCAAAGAAAATGAAAACTTCCTTAGGCAACATTGTTTGCCATTCCAATATGCACCCTTGTGCACAATATGAGATCATTTGAACAAACTATGCCATGAATGTGGGCATAGGATTGATCATTTGGCTTGAAAGTCATGAATCTTCACGCATGATAGCTCATTTCTGATAACACTTTTTTAAAAGAATTGCCGTATTACAAGTTTATTATTTTTCCTGGTAAATTGGTCATATATAATGACACAATGCGAAGGTTTTCCAATTTTTTGAATTTTTTTGAATTTTTTATGCCCGTTTCAAAATGCGATCAAAACGGCGGGAATGACCGTTCCTAGCTAGTGGTTGAATCTTGGAATTTTTTTGGTGTTTCTCTGATTAAATAGATACTTATGTACCTAGAAATGATTTTTGGAAAAAATAAAGAGCAAACTACAAGGCAACTACAGTTCAAATTTGACCCACTTCCACCTGAATCAGTGGAAGTTTGTCTTTTTCACCAGAGGTGGACCAAAACTTTTGACACCCAACTATTTGGTCAATTGTGCATTAAACATGGACTAGTATTTTATAAAATTGATTTGGTCCAATTTTGCAACAATTATTTGGTAGGTCCTTAAAAAAACCTCATTTTTGGGCACTAAAAAATGGAAAATAATTTTTTCGTCCAAAGAAAATGAAAACTTCCTTAGGCAACATTGTTTGCTATTCCAAAATGCACCCTTTTACGCAATATGATATCATTTTTTGAATTTTTCATGTGAAAAAGTAGACAAAAAGAATGCTCAAGGATTCTTTTTTGAAACATAAATTGTCTTTTTGATGAGAGGTGAATCAAAAGCATTTTACATTTTAAGATTTGGTCAACTGTACATAAAATGTTGTCTTATAGTTTTGGAAAATGGTGTGGTGCCATTTTGAAAGAAATATTTGGTAGATTCTTCACAAAAAAAGAATTTTGTCACTCCGAAAATAAAAAATGATTTTTTCCCCTAAAAACTCATTTCTCATAACACTTTTTAAAGATATTTTTCTTATTCCAATTCCAAGTTTGTTAGTTTTCCTAAAAAAAACTAGGTCACATTTGCTGACACAATGAGAATGTTTTTATTTTTTTGAATTCTCATATCATAAAACTGTTTATATGATTCAACATCTTATTTTTAATTGATTAAAACCAATTTAGATGGTCATAACGTGTACTGGGCTCTGATTGGTCCACGAGCATGTCACGCGGATCGTGCCTTCAGCGCCGTCGGATGCTCCTCTCCAGATCCAGATCCGATGGCAGCCCTTTCTCCCTCACCCCCCCCCCCCCCCTCTTTGTCTGAAAAAAAGGAAACTCCCTCCCGCACGCGAACCCTAGCGTCGTCTCCCAACCCCTCTCCAGATGCAGATCCGCCACCCCTCTCCCTCTCCCCTCGCCGCCTCGCCTCCCCTCGCCGCCGCACCGCCCATCGCCTCCCGCACGCCCCCGCCCGACCTTCTCCCCCCTCCCCTCCCGTGTCCCCATCCTGTTGAAACCCTAAGCAGCAGCAGCCGCCATGGTGAAGGGACGCACGGGGCAGCGCGTCAGGCTCTACGTCCGGGGCACCATCCTCGGCTTCAACAAGTGAGTAGCCCCGTTCTTGGCCATGCTCTCGCCGGATCTGGCGATTCATTTCATGGTGAGATTGGGCGGCGCGCTGATGGCGATGTGGGGGTTGATCTTCAGGTCGAAGTCGAACCAGTATGAGAGCACGTCGCTGGTGCAGGTCGAGGGGGTGAACACCAAGGAGGACATGGCGTGGTACGGTGTTGCCGCGACAGAAGAAGCTTCCTCCGCTCTGCTCTGCTCGCTGGTACGGACTCCCCCCAACCCCTTCCTCCCGCCCAGGCCGGCCGGCTGAGGTTCCGATCGGATCCCCTCTCGCGCTTCCTCTCCGGGCCGGCCGGCTCTCCCTCCTCTGTCTGCATCCCGTCCAGCTAGCCGATTGACCGCTGGTGCCCTGTTGGCTCACGCACGGGGCACGCTAGCCAGCTGATCCTGTCCGACGTGTCTAGTAGTAATAGACGACGACAGGTTCTCTGCTTATCAACTCTGTTACTTCTGCATAGTCTTCTTGTAGCATAAAACAGCTCCTCTAATATCGCATCTGGGCAGTGTGCTGCTTATTAAGCGATCTAAAACGTCTTATATTCGTTCACAGAGGGACGACACCCACTACCGCTACCTCTGGGGCAAGATCACCCGCCCGCACGGCAACTCCGGCGTCGTCCGCGCCCAGTTCAAGTCCAACCTCCCCGCCGAGTCCATGGTCAGTGCCTGCCCGCCCTTAGTTTTCTTGATGGTGCTTTTTTGCTGAGGCTGTTTGTTGCTTTGCGTTGTGTGCAGGGGCGCAAGGTCAGAGTGTCCATGTACCCGAGCAGCATCTAAAGTTAGCATCTGCTGCACTATCGCTGATTATGTTTGTTTAAAGCTGTTGCTTTGCTCTGTGTGATTTTACTCTAGCATGTGTGTTGCATTTTGTCCTGCACCTTGAGAATGACTAGGATTTATGTTATAGAATTCCAAGTGTAGTCACAATATATAACATGCCTAAAGTATATGGACTTGTGCAGTGTGTCCATCGAGAGTAGATAGACTATTTCTTTCATGATTCATCTATATATGCTGCTCTTATATGCAAGTTTGTATCTGGATGTCTTATGCATGACAGAAGTTTGTGAAATGCAATGTTTTTCTATTGTGGTCTGTTTGATGGGGATTGATGCACATGTAGGTCATATCTCTGTGTGTTTGGACCAAGGGAACAACACTAGCTTATTAGCTTACTTTTCATCAAGTACTAGTATTAGTTGAGATGTAGATGGACTGTTTCTTTCACGATTTTATCGATATACAGTTGTTTACATGTTTTTTATCTGGATGTCTTATACATGACAGAAGCTTGTGAATTGAAATGTTTCTTTTGTGATCTGTCCGATGAGGATCGATGCATGTGTGGATCATATCCTTGTGTGTTTTGGATCTAAGAACTAGCTTATTAGCATACCTTTTTATCAAGTACTACTAATTTAGGTGTAGATGGACTATTTCTTGCATGATTCATCAATATGCAGATATTCTGCTGTTACATGCATGCTTGTATATGGATGTCTATTGGTGTATATGGACTATTTCTTTCAAGATCCATCAATATGCAGTTATATACATGTTTGTATCTGGATGTTTATATTACATCATGAGGTTTTCTACAAATTAGTAAGGTAGTGGTTTCAGCTGCTGCATTATTGCTTATATTTGATACTACACAATGTGACTGGAGTTTATTGTGATTTGCAGAAGATAGAATCTGGATGCAATTGCTTTGATATTCCTGTTTGGCCCCCAGGCATGCTCATGAAGTACAATGAGGTGTCCTCATCTGACTATTTCGCCAATGGGTAAGCCTCACTGCCAATCTTTCAAGTAGTAGTAGTACAGTGTCGCTATCATCTCTGTTTGTATATAAGTACGCCACTGTTGAGGTTTAGCAATCTCTGTTATGGTGTTGATCTGAATCATGCTTTTCTGTATGTGACAGCGAACTGGCTACCCTCGTGTAGTTGAGCAATTAGTATCCATACATGCCCAGTGCATGCCTAAATCCTGAGTTTTATTTTTAAACCTCTCCATATATGTGAAGTGCTTATTGTAATTGTCAAGTGTGAATTCTGTATATGAGGTGTGTTCTCTTGTAGTAATTTCTAGTAGCCTGCTTGTTATGTGTAGAGTGCACAACACATTACGTGTATTGAGGATGAAATGGTCTGAGTATGGCATTTTCAATTTAACTTACTTTTTTGGTGTTGAGCTATCGATAAATTGGTGTTGGTACCATGATGCTTGAACTGTTATTTTCTTTTGGTAAATGAACTGCTGCTTTGGTGCATAGATGTATCTTCACGAGTCACAAAACTCCTGACATGTAGGCGACTGGAGCGCACCAGAAGCATTGACGGCGACTCAGTCCTCGGCGCCGCCCTCTGCTAGAGCGGTGCGTCCCCTCTCTGTTCTCCCAGCCACCCCTAAGTTTTGGATTTGGATCGTTTCTGTGAACTCTAGCCATGCTCACTTGTAAATCTGGTTTGATGTTTAAACCGTGACTTATGATAATCTGGTTTCATCGCCTTCCAGGGACAACATATATATGCTCAATACACTCTACTTGTTTTCCTGTATAGTTTTCTTACTTGTTTTCCTTTATGCGTTCACTCTTTTTCAGGAGCTCCAAGCCTATTTTTTTCCTTTATGTTCACTCTTTTACAGGAGCTCCAGTCCTAATTTTTCTGAGTGTGAAGCCGTGAAGCCAAGTGCGAAGCAGTGAATGCTGGAGAGAGATGATGCTGGAGAGATGCCCTTCCTGTAGGTCTGCACATAAGCGGAAGTTCCTGGGTATACAAGATTCGATGGTTAAATTGGTTGATGTGATGTGAATGAGTGTATGGAAACTAGTTGTGTGATGTGAATGAGTGTATGTAGTTTCACGTGTTCTGTTCTGTATAGCATATTATAATAAACTTATTTTAGCTGTTATTTGAAGCTTTTCATATGCTTTCTCTCTTCTGTCTGTTTGATATATACATATATATTGCTTATTAATAAGTTGTGAAAAAACTGAAATTTGGGACCCATCTGCAAACTGGAGCTGGGAAAAAAAGCTGGAAATAAAAAATAAATTGACGGCAAAATGTTGTGCGCTAGAAAATAAAAAAGCCAAATTGTAAGCCAGGCCCATGTAACTAACCAAAATTAGCATAAAATACATATATTAAAAGGGCTTGCGTAAAAAAATACATGGGCCGAATTACTGGGTCAGACCCATGTAGCTAATAAAAGCACAGGAAAAAAATACATTAAAAAGGCCGAATTGTTGGGCTAGGCCCATGTAGAAAATCGAATTGGACCGGGCTGAATCTTGTGCCACATCAGATTGCCACGCTGGATGCCTACGTGGCCTGGGGAGGTTGCTAGTGACCAAAACGCCACAGTAGACGTATTTTGGTCATAAACATCTACGACCATTCCAGAAGAAAGGTCGCTATAGTCATTTTACGACCGCCAGCTTTTGACCTTATATTTTTGGTCACAAAAAGGTCACAAATTGAAAACAGTGACCATTCAGTGACCAATAGTGCTGGTCACAAGTTGACATATTTCTTGTAGTGTGATAGAGCAAGTTGAGGCTGCTGCCCCCGTCCATCAGGACTCGCGTCAGGTGGAATCCATCAATTATTGGGTCCAGGACCAGTGCGGCTGAACCACTGTGACGGATACTGGTCGGATGATCCCGGCGATCAAAAGTGATCGGGCATGATGACCATGGATTAAATTTTGGGGCAACTGGCTCTATCGCGTAGACGTCCCTGAGTGCGCGCTTGTGCTCCCTCTTGGGGATGTGTGTAGCATATATCATGTTCACCGTTTTGACATGAGGGGGAAACTTCTTCTGTCCCCCTGTGTTTGGCTGCAGGGGCTCCTCGTCATCGTCCTTGCTCTGAGATCCCTTTTCCTTGTTCTCGGCATTTTAACTTGCCGGCTTGCTTTAAAACCCAGCAATCTCTGTTGGTATGGTGGCTGGTTTGTCTGTGATGCCATGGATTTGGCACGAACGGTCGAGTATGCGGTCCAGGCTGGATGGTCCCTGATTGTTTCTCTTGTATGGTTTCTTCCGCTGGCTGGACTTGGAGCCGCTGAATCCGGCATTGACTGTAGTGTCGTCGGTATTATTACCATTGCTTTGGTGTTTGTGTCTGTTACATTGGAGCTTGTCGTTGCTGTTTTTGGCCTCAGAGGGGCCTGCGTCGCTGGCCGTATTTTTACTACGAGCCAGCCAGCTATCCTCACCCGCACAAAAGCGGGTCATAAGTGCCATGAGGACTGCCATAGGTTTCGGCTTTTCTTGGCCGAGGTGGCGGGCGAGCCATTCATCGCGGATGCTATGTCTAAAGGCCGCTAGAGCTTCGGCATCCGGACAGTCGACGATCTAGTTCTTTTTGGTTAGGAACCTAGTCCAAAATTTCCTGGCTGACTCTCCAGGTTGTTGGACTATGTGGCTTAAGTCATCGGCGTCCGGTGGCCGGACATATGTACCTTGGAAGTTGTCAAGGAAGGCTTGTTCCAAGTCCTCCCAGCTGCCGATAGAGTTTTCAGGCAGGCTGTTTAACCAGTGCCGAGCTGGCCCTTTGAGCTTTAGTGGGAGGTATTTGATAGCGTGGAGGTCATCTCCGCGGGCCATGTGGATATGGAGAATAAAATCCTCGATCCATACCGTGGGGTCGGTTGTTCCGTCATATGATTCAATGTTAACGGGTTTGAACCCTTCGGGGAATTCATGATCCATTACTTCATCCATGAAGCAAAGAGGGTGTGCGGCGCCTCTATATCGGGTCACATCGCGACGTAGCTCCGATGGAGTCCGTCTGCGGTTGTCGGCTCGGGTGTGACTAGGTTTGTCACGTCAGAATAGGTAGCCATCATCACATGTTGAGGAACATCCTCACGATCCGTAAATCGATTGGGTATATCCTGCTCTACTATCCAGGGTCTGTCGGGGGTCGTGTGTATGACCCCGAATTGTTTTGTCTCTGTTTTTTTGTGGCGGTGGGGCGGGCTGCTGTTCGGCTTGAGTTGCCGCTCTATCCCGACCACGAGATGGTCGGTTCACCGCACTATCCTGACCAGGTAGTGTTCGGTCAGCCGCATTACACGAGGGAAGTATGGCCTCCGGCGCCTCTTCATCAAACTGAGGTAGCAACGCTTTGGGTAACTCTTGGCTGGGCATATGAGGCCGTATTCTTCGGCTGCCAAGACGTCAGTCCACCTGTCGACGATCAGATCTTGGTCAGCTTGAAGCTGCTACTGCTTCTTTTTCAGGCTCCTTGCGGTGGCTATTAGCTGGCGCTTGAAGCGCTCCTGCTCGAGAGGTTCCTCGGGCACGATGAAATCTTCCTTGCTGAGGCTTTCCTCATCCTCAGAGAGCGGATGATAACTACCGTCCTCCGAGTCGTTAGGCCTGGCCTGTTCGCCGGGGCTGGCTTGCCCGTTTTCTTGCTCCTCCTATTCGGATGGTACCTCAGCAAGGTCTTCATTGTTTTCAACATCGTCCGGAGTATTGTCTTCTCCGCTGCCGGTATTGTTGTCCTTTGAACGACGTGACTTAGAGCATCACCGAGGACGCCGACGTTTTTGCTGTGTCTCAGGAGGTTTATTCTCAACTGGATTTTCTTTGTCATCGCCGCTATTCTCCTTTGGTGCATCCACCATGTACACGTCGTACGAGGAAGTGGTCGTCCAACGTCTGGTGAACGGCGGGTCCTGGGCCTCTTCTTCTCCGGCATCATCGTCCATACCGTTGATGTCATCGGGACCGTAATCGAGCATGTCAGTTAAGTCTTTGACTGTGGCTATAAAGTGGGTGGCAGGTGGGGAGCGAAATTCCCTGTCATCAGCTTCTAGTTTGAACCGGATATAGTTCGTCTGTGAGTCCCCTGCCAAGGACAAGCTATTTAATGAGCTTAGCACATCGCCCAGGGGTGATTCCTGGAAGATGTCTGCGGCGCTGAACTCAAAGATCGATAAACGATCAAGTTCGGCATCTGTGGACTCACATGGTTCGAAACTTACACCCAGAGACAAGTCCGGGGTTCCGGTGACACAAATATTGTGTGAGTTTAAGTCCATGTGCGGCTCCAACGCCGGGGAATCTGTGGCCTCCGTGGTGGGGTTGAACCTCCAGTCCTTAGATGGCGTCGTATGCTCCGGATCTAAGGCCAGAGCAATTACAGGAGCTATCTCCTGAATGTGGTCCGATGACAGATTTAGGTCATGTTCATCGAGGTGACCAGGAGCGATCGCCGCGGTCTCGAATCCAGCGAAGATCAAATCTCCACGGATGTCCGCGACGTAGTTCAAGCTCCCAAATCTGACCTGATGGCCATGGGTGTAGCTATTGATCTGCTCTAGATGGCCAAAAGAGTTGGCCCGCAGTGCGAAGCGCCGAACACGAAAATCCGTCCGGGGAGGAAGGTTTCTCCTTGGACAGTGTCATTGTTGACGATTGAAGGGGCCATCGAACCTTTTGGGGACGGCACAGTGGAACTCTCAATGAAAGCACCAACGTCGGTGTCAAAACCGGCGAATCTCGGGTAGGGGGTCCCGAACTGTGCGTCTAAGGTCGATGGTAACAGGAGACAGGGGACACGATGTTTACCCAGGTTCGGGCCCTCTCTATGGAGGTAATACCCTATGTCCTGCTTGATTGATCTTGATGATATGAGTATTACAAGAGTTGATCTACCACGAGATCATAATGGCTAAACCCTAGAAGTCTAGCCTGTATGACTATGATAATGAATCTCCTCCCCCCGGACTAAGTCCTCCAGTTTATATAGACACCGGGAGGATCTGGGATTACACAAGGTCGGTTACAAAGAAAGGAATCTATATATTTAGTCGCCAAGCTTGCCTTCCACGCCAAGGAGAGTCCTATCCGGACTCTGGTGCAGTCTTCGGTCTTCGTATCTTCATAGCCCATCAGTCCGGCCCATGGCCAACAGGCCGGACGCCTGAGGACCCCTTAGTCCAGGACTCCCTCAGCCGTGGCGGCCATGGTCGCGGATGACCCGAGCTTCGTCGACTAGCAGCGGGCGCTCTTCGATTTCGCGCGTGGCTCTCGTGCCGACTAGTACGCACGGTGGCTCCACATCCTCAACACGGAGGAGCGTGCAACCTACAACATGATCATGACGGAGATAAGGAATTCGATTGCGAATGGAGACGTGGTGACCACCAACTTCAGGGGGTCCTTGTTCGCTCCGGCTTGCAACGACCGGGAGGCGAGGCCATCCAGGTCGATCATCGACCTCACCTCCACTAGCAACGTCGATGACCAGGCGACGGACTCCGGCAAAGAGTAGGACGTGGGACACGAACATGCCAATGTCCGGCGAAGCGTAGATTAGGCTTGGTTAACTTTGTGCTATGTAAAACGAAAAATATTATGAAATTTATCCAGTTTGCATGAATTTTGTTTGCTTTATATGAAATTTGTACGGTTTGTTCAATTCTACCTGAAATGTGTCCGGGCGTTTACGGGTTGTGATTGGATGGTCGGCTTCCGTATCTGTGTCCGTCGATTGATACTGTGTCCATTTGAGGGGATAACGTAGGATATGACCTTACATGGTAAGAGATAGTATATCCAGGTGTTAGAGATATATTTGGGTTACATGTATTTGATAGTTTAGGATTTGTAATCCGTCTCCTACCTTATCTCTAGGAGAGTCTTCTTTCTCTTCAAGTCTGTACTCCTATATATACTCGCCCGTGAGGCTCAATACAACATCCATCATATTCTACCAATCCTTCTCTATTCCTTTCTAACATGGTATCAGTCGCAAGTTCCTAGACCTAGCTGCCGCATGCTTTGGCACCGCGCCGCCCCTAGGAAGGTCGATCTCAATGATCTTCACCGGGGCCACGCGACCCATAGCAGGGTTCGTGCGCCGATCTGTGATCGGCTGCCCTGGTGAGTTTTTTCGATCTCTTGATCGGTTTTCTCTCCGTCGGTCATTTTTGCTGGTATTTTCTTTTTTGGTTCACCGATCATAGATCAGATTGCGTCGCCCACCGCTGCCATAGACCCCCCGTGCGCCTCTACTCCAACATCGACGCGACCCCCCGGCTTCCACCTGACTCAACGGCCTCGCGCAACATGCCTGCCTATCACGGCCGTCGTCCGTGTTTTGCTGTCCGTCGGTCTACGCCGGCTGTAACCGCCTCTACTCTGACATCGACGCAACCACCCGACCTCTTCTCTGACCTGACAACCTCACGCGACGTGGTGACCTTCGCAGCCGTTAGCTGTGCGTCTGCCCCTGGTCACATTGCATTGGTCGTCGCCGCCCTGCTCCGAACGGGCTCCTGCATCACCTACCGTCTCCACCGCCGCCGTCTACTCCGACCACCATTGGCGACATCGGCCCCGCGCCGATTGGCGCCACAACCGTCGTCGAGTCCTTCTCTGCTATCCCCTCTGTCTTCTCCGACATGGCATACAGCTCGTGCAGGTCCCCGTCTACGCATGCTCGATGCTGGCAACACCGACGCGTGCCTTCGTCCTTGGTGTGTTCCTAGGCCTGGCAAGCCTGGAGCGGCGCATCGTCAACATCGACTTCGTTCGTCTACGCATGCCCGGTGCTAGCAACACCGATGCGTGCTTTCGTCCAGAATGTGTCCTCGGGCTTGGGAAACTCGGCGTGATGCTTCGTCAACACCGACTTCTTCCTGGCGCACCACTACTTCGACACCACTGCGCTCATGACTAACTCGGCGCCTCCTTGCACCCACGGCTCCATGACGGCTTCCTCGATACCGGCCACCCCGACTCGACATCGACTATGACATTCTTCGCACGGCTACGACACCCACGCTCTCGGCTACCTAGACAACGACACAAAGGGCTATCACCTCGCTTGAGCAACTCATCGGCTTCCTCTATAGTCCACGCGTCCGCGATGCGACACCGTCCCCGACGCTTTCGCTACGACTGCGGGCGCATGTCAGCCCGTCGGCTGTTACTCTCTCCAGTCTGCCTGGCCGCGACGCTCTTATTGTTCGCAACGCTACTGCTACGACTGTAGGGGGTGTTAGAGATATATTTGAGTTGCATGTATTTGGTAGTCTAGGATTTGTAATCTGTCTCTTAACTTATCTCTAGGAGAGAGACTTCTTACCCTCCAAGTCTGTACACCTAGATACAATATCCATCATATAGGGTCAATCCCTCTCTATTCCCTTCTAACACCAGGCTATATGTCGTTGCTTTATTAATGTTTGGCCCAGCTAACTCTCATAAAGTTTTTTAGAGCTGACTGTTTATCTACAACCCTATTTATATTTCTCTCTCATTCAACTCAACATAAAAATAATATTCAAATCTTTATGGCATGCTTACATCACCCTATCACATTACACTTGCTCTAAAAAGACGACTGAAGTTGCGAGGAAGTTTCTGTGGGTAATTCGCAAAGAGACACACCTCACATTTCAGTACCAACAGCGCTACAGGTCATCAGAGCCGATTTCAGCTGTCGGTCCAACACCTCACGAGGCGCGCATTAGGGAGTATTGCACAGAAAAGGAACGCCCGTAACAAGGAGTACGCAGCAGCGAGCCCGAACCCAATCTTTTTTTGCAAATCGGTGCGGTCCGTCGTTCACTTGTTCCACTGCCTCCGATCGGCGTCCCTCCTCCACCGGCTCTGCCGCTGTCACCGCCGGCGCGCGGGACTGCCAGGTCCATGGCGTCCGCCTGCGCGCTCACCACCATAGCCATCCTCGCCGCGATCCTCTTCTACGTCCTCCTGCTGCTCAGCCGCGCCATGGAGCTGCGCTTCGCGGCCAGCTATGCCATGGTCGACTGCACCCCGCCCCCTGCCTCGGACGAGGCCGCCGCCGCCGCCTTCCGGGACACCCTCCTGCCGCTCCTGGCCGCGCTGCCCGCAGCCGCCGCGCCGACGGGGTTCGCGTCCCTCCAGTCCGGCGGCGGGGCGTTCGCCCGCGGCCTCTGCCTGGGCGACCCCGCGCCGAGAGACTGCCTGGCGTGCCTCGCCGCGGCCGCCAAGAAGCTCACCGGCTGCGGCGCGAGCAGGCGCGCCGGCGTCTGGAGGAGCGAGGGCTGCTTCCTGGCCTACGCCGACGGCAACACCTCCTCTCCGCACGAGGACGTGTTCCGCGACGTCGTCTCCTTCGGCGAGGAGGTCTACCGCGCGGTCATCTCCGTCGACGACGGCACGCTGCCCTCCTACCCCAACTGCTTCGACAAGCGGGCGCTCGTGGCGCTCGCGCAGTCCCTGGCGGGGCGCGGCGCGGCTAACAGCTCGGGGGCGCGCGTCGTCACCGACGCGGCCGCGCTCTCGAGCAACGCCACCGGGAAGAACGCGGTGACGCTGCGGGCGCAGTGCGCGAGGGACCGCGCGGCGGCGGCGGAGTGCGGCCGGTGCCTGGGGGACTCGGCGCAGGAGGTGCGGGCGTGCGGCTGGGGCCTCGACGGCGAGCACGAGCGCGTGGCCGACGTGCTCGGCTACAACTGCTTCCTGCGGATCGAGACCTCCGTCCCACCACGGCCCGTGGCGAAATACATCAGTGAGTAGTTCATCCTCTTCTCAGAAGTTGATACAAGTTCTTTTTCTTCCAGCAAGCAAACGGAAAGAAATCTGATAAGAGAAAGCAAAATTTGGAATGAACGCCACCATGAATGCAATGTTTGGCATTTCATGGAGCATTTAAGTAGTTAATGACATATGTGCGTAAGATGATCGGCATGCAGATTTGGACTCATCTAGCATGTGTGGTGTGGTATGTGTTGTACTCCAGTTTTAATCAAGTGCGTCTCATCAACGTGCAGAGCAACCTGTGGTTTTGGCCTTGTGCGCCGCCATACTGCTCGTGGTAGTTGTAACAGCGGTGAGCGCGTGCGTGAGAAAGAAGAGGGGCACCGGGAATGTGGCAGCAGCAGCAGCATCAGGTGCGTCTTCTGTCTCTCGGCTACGTACGTGTTCTCAATATTACTCTGGAGTGCATTCATGGCTGACTGTCAATTATCAGTCTGTCATCTGATTTGATTGTTGAGCTCGGTTTGACTAACTTGGGCCTCGCCGATGCAAAATGAATAAAGCAGGTCAGCAAACGAACGCTGCTGCAAACTGAGGGAGATGGAGTCACCGGTCACCACCACCACCTTTGGAGTCATACGACCACCCTGCTGATCTGTTTCGCCGCGTGCGGAGATGGAGATCGATCGTCGATGTTTTTGTTTTTTCTGTTTGAGATCCATGCTTTCGTAGCTAGTAGCTGAACTAGTAGTGATTGTCAACATTATATCGTCCAGGGTGATACCAACATGAACCCATGTACTGATTGTCAACTTTATGTCCTACTAGATCAGTTTCAGTAGCTAGCCATGTGTGTGCCTATGCGTTCCTTGAGCTGCAGGCGAGATTTATAGCAATTCTAGCGGATACCTTATATCGCCCTACTGTAAAATCAGTTTACCGGTCGTAGACTAAGGCATAGCCTAGTGGTGGGAAGGGGCTGATGCCTTCCCACCCACCCAGGTTCAAGGCATGGTACTTGCAATTTGGGGTTGTTGCACCAATTATACTGTAGGGGTTCCCTTACAGTCTTTCTATTAAAAAAAATCAGTTTACCGGTCACCGTAAACTGTTTTTGCGGTGTGAAATTGGGTGTACTGCAGAACTATACTGCAAGAAGAAGAAAAAATCCCTCTGCTTGCTCCGGCGGCTGCTGCCGAGCTCCTCCGCTTGCTCCGACGTTCCGGAAGCCTGCTCTGGCATTTAATATTTTACGGTTCACCTTAAAAATCGGCTCGAAAACCGCAAATATAGGGTATGTGGGCGATAATATATGGTGATCTGCAAAATTTTTACAGGATTTATTCGGTGCGTTTTTTGCAACCTATACTGTGAATTTAGAGGTTTGATCATTTTTAGAGTATCTGCTAGAGTTGCTTTTACCGTCGTTCCAAATTAGACTTGCTGCATGACCGTTGATAACTGCATGTTTTGCAAGGAAAAAGCAATTCTGAAATCTAAAAAGCGGCCGGCCACTAAATAGACAGAACGAGCGGCCGGCTCCTGGCCGCTCGATCCTGACCCGAATCGCCACACGCGTGGACCAGGTGCTACCTGGTCGGGCGCTCTCAACCGCACAACGACTAGGGTTTGTCGCTATCTATCCCTTCTGCAACCTTCGTCCCCGTCCCCCTTGCGTCGGCCGCCACCACACCTCGCGCCGGCCGCCTCCAATCCTCTCGCGCCGGCCGCCGCAACTAGGGGACGAGCGCCGCCGCTCGCGTACACACGGGATCTGGCGGCCGCGTACCCACCCGTATCGGATTTGTTGAGGCTGGGTGGAGGGCAAAGGTTGATCTGGACGAAGGAAGGGAGAAGGGGGAAGGGAGCAGCGGGCGCCGTGAGTTCTAGGCGTGCTGCAGCGGTTGGGAGAGGAGGAAGAACGGGCTTGGATGTAGCAGGAGTGGCCGGAGGAGGCACGGATACAGGAGGGGGAAATGAGCTTGTCCTCGATCTGGAGCAAGACGACGGCTGCTAGAGAATGGAGACACCGGCCATGGAGCCGGAGCAGCGTGGCTAGCAGGTCGCTCGGGAGACGACGGCCGTGGAGCCAGAGCAGCAGCGCTGCAGGCTCGAATTCGTCAAACGAATACCCGTTCGTCCAAGTATATGTGTTAACAACAGCCGAAAGCCCCGATAATGATTCCAATAATTTGCACTAGTACAAATTACTAGGAGTAGTTTATTAGTTGGCAGGAAGACTAGTTACACACACATTGATGTTTAGTTGGCTTATAATTTAGTTTAGTTACACACACATTGATGTTCAGTTGGCAGGAGAACTAATTGCACACACGATGATGTTTGTTGGCTTGTAATGCAGTCTACTTGCACACACAATAATGTTTAGTTGGCAGGAAAACTAGTTACACACATAAATGCTCAGTTGACTTGTAATGTAGTCTAGTTGCACACACATTGATGTTTAGTTGGCAGGACTAGTTACACACACATATACTCAGTTGGCGCGGCAATGTAGTCTAGTTGTACACACTTTGATGTTTAGTTGGCAAAACTATTGGCACGCACATATGCTTAGTTGGCGTGACAATGTAGTCTTGTTGCACACACATTGATATTTAGTTGACAGAACTAGTTACACACATATACTCAGTTGGCGTGGTAATGTAGTCTAGTTACACACACATTAATGTTTACAGGTGAGACCCTCAAGATGCACATCTCACTAGCTGGGTTGGATGGAAAGGGGTGCTAGCAATGAAAACTACACGTCCACGGGTATGAGGAAAGTTACACATGCACATCAACCGTTAGGTAGTTGGCTGGGAGGACAGTTTTCGAAGTTGCACATCCACTGCTTGGCAGTTGGCCGAGGTAGCAAACAGTGAAAATTGCACTTCCAACTAGAGGAGAAAAGTTGCACATCGACTACTAAGCGGTTGGCTGGGGGTAGCAGACATAGTTGCACATCTTACTTGATAGTGGGTAGTTTGAGGTGAGGTGTCATCATTGAAAACTGCACGTCCATGGATAAAAAAAAGTTGCACATCGACTATTAGGTAGTTGCACATCAACAACTAGCCAGTTGCACAAAACGGGGACAAAATTGCACAAAAAAAAGTTTATCGAAACATATCCATGTGGGATCTAGTTTCGAAGAGCACATCGCGAGGATTTCAGCAGTGAAAGCGGATCTTAATTTTGACTTTTCGTTCAAAAGTTATGGCTTTTCTAAATTTTTTAAATCTGAATTAAATGCGTTCACACATGTTCGTGTGTGTGCTTTTGCAATTCTGGTTAAACATGTCGTGTAGTCTTTGTCTTTTTCTGGCTAGGAGGACAAAATAATTCCTAATTTGTTTGATTAAGACAAAAACATACTAAAAATGGAGAGGCCGCCACGGATTCCTATCGAGCCCCCAGCCGCTCGGTAGACACGTCCAAAAGCAATATCAACGGCTGTCATGGTATGTAGTGATACCGAGTGCACCCGGATATTTTGGCTCGTTTTGAACTGTGTTGCGTTGTACTTCTTCTATAATTGACTGTGCTGCGGAAAATTATGCAAGAAATTTGACATAAGTTGGAGCACTAAACTAGAAAAAAAACTGGTTGGATAAGTCGGATTATCATAATTCACGGCAATACATACACACTCCGGACTTCAGTGTTTCATTGGATTTTCTTTTAGAAACGTTGGCAAAAGAGAGGTTTACATTATGAAAACGCTAGCGGCAAAAAAGAGGGGTTGGGTGCAGGTGGCAGCCTAGACAAAACCAACTCTGTCTGTGCAGGTGCTCGAGGTGAGCGGCTGTGTTTGCGGATGACTCCTGCTGGACCAAGCGGGGATGCTCGCCGTGGACTGGCAGGAGGGGAGAAGGTCTAGTGCTGCCGGACTCGGCGGCCGGCGTTTGCGGAGTCGGTCGGGCTGGGATGCTTCGGGTGAAAGCCTATTGCCAACCTCGTCGGCAACGTTGATGACGACGTCTTTTGGCGCCGGGTCCCTTCATGAAGGCATCATTGGGGAGCTATCGTTGTCGGCTATTTCTCTGTGCTTCGGGCAAAAGTCTCAAATCCTTCTTTGGATCAGACGACGACGACTACTTCAATGTTGTTTCCCCCTTGGGGGCGTCGTTTCACGAGCCAATGATCCGCGGTTGGCTGTCTGATGTCTGGGTTGGAGTGTTGGTTCAGGTTGCTGGGAGGTAGGGTGGTGGCGGTGGAGGTGCTCTGTGGCGGCGAGCAGCACCTTGGTCATCCTATGCTGATGGTTGACCTCTCTTTTTGGGGCTCGTGGCGGCGGTGAGGTCTCGGTGTTCAACGCCCTTAGATGGCGTCTGGGGTTTGGTGGCCTTGCGGAGTGCTATGGTTCTCTCTATTTGTGATGGTGGCCGTGGTGTGGCCCAGAGGAGGTGTAGGACTATCTCGGCGGAACATTGCCCTTCGACACGGTCTGTGGCTCTCTCTGCCGCGACATTCCTAGGCAGTAGGATGCTCTTCGATGGTGGCTACGATCTCCTAGCTCTTCAAGGTGCAGAGATAGCATGGTAGCAGGCAACTTCTTCTCGGTAACGGATGTCCTTTCGACGGGTCCAACAAAGCTAGTTCCCGCTCTTCTCGCTCCACTAGTGGTGATTGATGCTAAGTTCTTGGTGTTGGCTACTTGTCGTAGCTCGCTTCTGGTTCTTTTTCCGTTTTTTCCTTATTCCATCTTCTATTCTGTTGTTCCTGGTTCCTTCTCGTGTGTGTCGGTGATATCTGTTGTAACCGTGATGACGTATCCCAATCTTATTTATAATGAAAATGGTTCAGGCCGGCGTAAGCCCACCGTAGCACCATAAAAAACGCTAGCGGCTGGCACATGCATGTGCAAGTGTAGTTCATTTGGTTGGGAAGGGAAAGTTATATGGCTAAATGCTTAGGTGGTGGAAGTTTTCTCTCAAAATGCCACTGAAGATCAAAATCTTTTTGTGGTAATTATTATGGGATCGACTTCCATCTAGGACCGAGGTGCTCAAGAGGCACGACACAAGGACCGCGTTGTGCCTCTTGTGTGGTCTCCTGGAGACAGGAACCCATATCTTCTTCTCTTGCACGACAGCAAGAGCTTTTTGGAGTTTTGTCCGTGGGTTGTGGGGCCTAACTAGGAGGCCCGGGACCTGGCCGGGTTTCTCTAAACCAAGGCCAGCCAGACGGGTAGGAAGAGGCCATTGTTTTGGCTTGTGTTTGTGATGTTAGCTTGGATCCTATGGACGACATATAATAAGATGATGATTGAGAACAGTGACGGAGCTTGATCACCGCTAAAGTGCAAGATCTTTGCATGGTTGGCCACCAAGCACCGGCTATGGACTTCTGACAAAAGGGCGCGCCATGGGCTGCAAGATGAGCCATCTCCGTGCTACCTTTGCTTGCAGGAAGAAGACTATGTTGACCACATCTTTGGGCAATGCGTATATGCGCGGGAAGTGTGGCAAGGATGTGCGGGAAGGCTGCATATCAACATTAGCCTCCCCCAGGACGTTGGCACATTGCAAGACTGGTGGCTCGGGCAAAGGAGACACTTCTCTGGTAAGGTGAGAAGAGGATTTGATTCCTTCGTCATCAGCACTTCTTGGCTGATCTGGAAGCAGCGTAATGCGAGAGTCTTCAACAAACAATCGCAACAGAGATCGGCCGCACAGCTAATAGACATGGCCCTCGACGAGGTGAAGACTTGGAGGGATGCAGGTTCCGGAGTAGGAGGTTTAGACCCTTTTGTGAGGGAATAGTCTTCGATTGATCCAGTGGTGTAAGGTGTTGGTGTACCTAGGTTGGTGTTCGCACCCACACTAGGTTCCTATAATTATACTTTTTTCCTTCTAAGTTAAGGTACGCTATTGGCATACTCTCGAAAAAAAAGAATTATAGGAGGGGCTAACCCATGTAGGAGTAGTTATTCAGTCAAAGATTGGGCAAACCACCATTATTCATGTCTAATTATGTGTTAATAATATAACAAAACTACACAAGCCGGGGAGGGGGGCATGGCCAGGTTGGCTCTAAGAAAGCTCCGCCACTGATTGAGAAGGTCTTTCCTTCACGAGCTTCTGACTCTTTCTTCTAATTCCTTATCTTTTTGCAGCACTGGCACCCTCTGTCTAGTCACCGTGGCCACGATCATCTGGGACTTATGCTGGTGCTCGTGGGCTATTCTTGTTGTGGGCTTTTGGAGACTGAGCTCTTTTACTGTACCCGCTAATCAATATGGGCCGTCTATCCTCGAAATCCAAGGATGGTAATCGATCTATACTGCTCCATTGGGCGAGCAAAACATAGCCTGCAGTATCAGTGGCACCGTCCGCTCTGCATGCAGCAGTACACGCCCTGTGAGGGTAATTTAGGGAGAGAGAAATATTAGCCTACCTCGCGTGGCTGCACTCATGCGTCCGTCAGGATTCCTACGTCTGCCTGGTTGCCTCCCTAGGTTAGGGGTGGACTAACGAGCAGCTCGGCTCGTTAAGCTCGTACTCGTTAAGCTCGTGCTTGTTAAGGCTCGGCTCATTAAGCTCGTTAAGATTAACGAGCAGAAAACCCTGCTCGGCTCGGCTCATTTGAAACTCGTTAAGCTCGTGAGCGCTCGTTAACAAATTATAATGTTTTACGATATACAGGATAAATGTGTAGGTGTGGTTTTCAAGACAAAATATGATGACTATAAAAAGAAATGCAGTAGTTTGTTGTCTCATAGGTCGATTAGATTGAATAGATGGGCTGAGGTGCTATAAAAGTTTGTCACGTAAAATGAAAATATGTGTTGTGTTGTTACTAACGAGCTTAACGAGCTACTCGTGAAACTCATTAGCTCGCTCGTTAAGCTCGTTAAGCTTAACGAGCTGAAATCAATGATTGGCTCTGTTCATTAAGAAGCGAGCTACGAGCTTAACGAGCCGAACTATCGAGCGCTCATTAAGCTCGCGAGTTACGAGCTTTTGGTCCAGCCCTATTCTCGGGCGTGCTCGTCACCACCACGCTGTTGCGCTCCTGCATCGTCTTCTTCGATGACACCTCGATCTCTTCCTCCGCTGGCAGCCGTCGTTGCATCTCACCTTCGTCCGGGAGCCCGTGTCCCTGTCCTCGGCCATGCTCATGGCCGCGCCAGGCACTCCGGCGATGCGGCTGTGTGGCGCAGTTGTCCGAGCCCAACGTGCACCTCTTCTTCGACGGGAATGCCTCGCGACCGTCGGTCGGGGAAATAAGATGTAGTGCCTATTTCTGAAGCTATGCATCGATATGCTCCATACCTCAACCAGAACACAGTTCTCTTCTCTCTTTTTTTCCGGTGAGCTTGTACTGACCCATGACGCGGCCGAGCGTGTGAGGGCGATGTGCCACCAGAGCACGCCGGGATACAGGAATGCGACGGCCAGTTCGACGAACGGCGTAGTCAGCGACAAGCAGAATGACGGCCAACGGCACAAGCAGGGCGGTCAATCTTTCTTCTTCTAGTAAATACAACGAATGGGTCCGTTCCTGATGGGCTGAAATCACCAGAAAGATGACCAAACTACCCTCACAAAATCAACGGTGGATAATTGTATAAAAAGCTCCTGGAGACTGTGACCACTTGGTGCGAAAATTCAAATCGGCGCCCAGGCTCATCTGCTCCCGGTCGTAAAAAATTTCAAAACAAATACAAGAAAAATTCAAAAAAAATCCAATTTTTTGTGTGGTAGATAATTTGATGCGTGTGGTCCGCTCTAAATTTCAACTCATTTGGATATATGAGAGCAACTCTAGCAGACACCGCAAAACGCCCCGGCCCGCAAAATAACCGCCAAATTGCGGGTCGGGGCCGAAAAATCTGCACGAGCAGACCCCGCAAAACGCCCCAGCCCGCAAAAAATTTTGCGGGGCGCGGCAAATCTTCTCCCCCAACCTCTATCTTCACGGGCTGGGAGGCCGACCCGAGCTCAACCCCCATCCGTCGCGAGATGGCGGGAGGGACATTTCCGCACCCCCTTTCCCGCTTCCCGCACCCTCCGCCACCATTGCCCCCCGCTTCGAAAGCTCCGGCTGCTCCTCCCCGGCCGTCCCTTGCTGCCATGGACGACCGCATGCTGCCCCCCGTTACCATCATGGTTGCGCATGCCCCTTCCCCTCGGGCGGATCTCGTCGCCGGCCATGTAGGCCTCGCCGGCGTCGCCCAAGCACACGCCACGCTTGCCCGCAAGCGGCAAGGCAACATGCTTGTGCAAGGCGGGAATCCGGCTGCCCCCGCCGCGATGGCCCACGCTCCGGGCGGCAATGCCGCTGTGCGATCCCGGCCGGCGGTGGAGAAGGCCGGCAAGGCCGCGGGCGCAAAGCGGAGGAAGGTTCCGACTTCAAGGAACAAATCTTCTTCAACCTCTCACTCCATGCCCCCGCAAGGAGGTGCTCCGGCGAGGCCGTTCAACGGTGCCGCTCTCCCCGCGAGTGAGGTGTTCGACAAAATGGCCGGAAGGTATATCTCTTCGGACTTTGGTGATTCTCTTTCATTTTTGCCATTGTTTTTCGATAGCTCGTGACTTGTTATCGTTCGGTATAGCGGTGGTTCGAACAATGCAACAACCGAGTTCGTGAACTTGTTGGACACGAATGCGGTTGACATTGATCAAGCCCCCTTCGAACCTTTCGACTACAATGAAACAGAGTACGGCGTGGACGACCATGGTTGTGCGGACGACTTGGCTGAGATCGAAGCGAAAGCGTTTGAGAATTCACAAGCAAAAGCTGGGAAAAGCCAAAGATCGAAGAACTACACCATCTTGGAAGATCAAACTTTGATCAAAGCATGGAGTGCGGTGTCTCTTGATGCATGCACAGGTACTAATCAAACCGCCAAGAGATATTGGCAAAGGATCGAAGATCAATATTTCCGCATTATGAAAAACTACCCCAACAAGACTCCACGCACATTTCGATCGCTTCAAGGTCGTTGGGAGAACATCAAGCCTATGTGCAGCCGTTGGGCAGCTTGCTTGGAGCATGTACGCAATGCACCTCCAAGTGGCACCGTGGAGTCCGACTATGTCAGTTTGCTTTGCCTTTGTTCAAGTTGTGCATCATCATTATGTATCATGAAAAATGATTGCAACATCTTGTTCGCATTGTGTAGGACAAGATTGCTCAATATAGATACAAGGACATGGAAGCTTTGGAAGGCAGATTCTTCAAATTAGAGCATTGTTGGGAGTTGCTCCAAAAGTGTGACAAGTGAAAGTTGATCGACAAAGAGTCCCCACCAAAGAGAGGCTCACTTACAAACATGGATGAAGATGGGGATGATGATGGCCCAAGAAATTTGAACAAGCCCGATGACGACAAGAAGACTAGAGAGAAGATAAAGAGAGAGCAAGAAGCATCGACCTTGAGGGAGAAGATTGATGCCATGATGCAATCAAACGAGTTAATGTTGTTGAAGTCGTTGGAGATCAAGAAAGAGTTGGCCGAAAAGAAGGCAAAAGAGAAGCAAGAAAAATGGCAAATGCTCAAGGAAGAGGGGCTGCGCAGAGCTGCCATTGACGAGAGAAAAGTACGCGCCTCTGAAAACAAATCGCTGTCATTGTTGCTCGCCGAAGAGAACAAGATCATGTCAATGAACCGCAATGACATGGACGACGTCACCAAAACATGGCATGATATGGCAAGGAGAGAGATCTTGAAGAGGAGAATGGCTGCCTCGGCCGGTCCGTCTGCCAGTTCTGGTGATATTTTCTCTGCTCCATACGCTGGCAATGTGGATGATTTCGGTGCGGGAGTTGGAACAAGCGACGGAGGTGGCTACGGTGGCGCCGATGAACTTCAAGATCGACTCCATGGCGCCGAGTGAAGATCAACCCCCAAGATGATGCCGAACATGGGCGCATACCTTTGCATGCCCTCTTTTGCGTAATGAACTTCGCTTTTATTCACGCGCAAACTGTTTATGTCATTTGAATTTGAACTTGTTTGTGAAGCCCTATGACAAATTTCAGATTTGCAGTTTTTCTGTTTGCGGGTCGTTGCGCGGTTGCCCGAGCAAAACCCGCATAGCCGACCCGTAAAAAAACATATTCCGTGAATATACTTTTTTACGGGTCCGTTTGGGGGGTCTGCATCTGTGCTAGCCCTCGCCGGCCCGCAAAAGCGGTTTTGCGCGAACTGCAAACACGTTTTGTGGGCCGGCGTTTTGCGGGGTCTGCTAGAGTTGCTCTGAGCAGCTCTCGGCAAAAAAGACAAATCGGATCAAAACAGTGCGTGAACAGTAAACTTTTTTACAGACCCCGATTTTGTCTTTTTTGCAGAGAACTGCTCAATTGTCCAAATGAGTTGAAATTATCAGCTAATCTCACGCATCAAATTATCTACCGCTCAAATTCTTTTTGGAATTTTTCTAGTATTTTTTTTCGTCAGCGCGGATGCAGCTGAGCCCGGGAGCAGAAACGCTGCACTCCACTTGGTGGTCTTATTTACCCTTTTTCTCTTGTCTTTGTTCCAGCAGACTATTTTATTTTGTAGCTTTTGAATTTATTGTATGAACATGGCTTTATTTATAAAGGCAGGTGAAAGCATATTTCTTGTCTTTGTTACAGCAAACTATTTTAGGTGGTGTTTGGTTCTCTAGTCCTAGGATTTTTTCTAGTTTCAACTAAAAAGTCCCTAGTCCCTAAAAAGTCCTCCCCTGTTTGTTTTCAGAGACTAAAAAGTCTCTAGTCCCTTCCTAAAGGTTATTAAATGACCATGTTGCCCCTAGTATATAAAAAAATAACAATCAAACAACACTATGGGGTGGCGGGCCAATGGGTGCATGGAGGGGCATTGTTGGAAAAATCCCAAAAAGTTCCAAAAAGACTCTTCTTGAGAGTCTTCTTCATTTAGGCCTCCTTTGGTTTAGAGGAATTTCATAGGAATTCTAGAGGATATGATTTTTATAGAATTTTTTTCTTTAGAGCCCTTTGGTTCATAGGAATGGATTCCTATTCCTACATAGGATTGGTTCCTATCCTCCACATTTCATAGGAAAATAAAAAAGAGCCTAGACTCAATGGAAAAATTCCTTTGGTGTCAATCAAATGACATCTTGTTTCCTATTCCTACTCATAGAATTTGAGATACATGTCATCTCATTTCCTATAAGATTTCTATTCCTATGATAATCCTATCCTATGAACCAAAAGAGGCCTTAGTCCCAATTCCTAGTTTAGTCCCTAAAAAGTCCCCCCGTTTGGTAAAAAAGTCTTTAAGAAAAACTTTTTCTAGTCTCTACACAAAAAAGTTCGTGAAAACAAACACCCCCTTATTTTATAGCTTTTAAATTTATTGTATGAGAGGTGGAGAGGTGGTGGGAACTTTCGGTGTGTGGATTGTAGACGGATGAGGAGAACACGTTCTATTTCAGTACCGACCACGCAGCAATCACAGTTTTCAGAGTTTAGCTATCGATGGAACACATCCACACCGTATTGCATGGCAAAGGAAAGCGCCCAGTTCAGCGTCTCCTCCACGCAGCCAGCCCGACCCGGTGCAGTGCATATGAACCGATTCTGGCGGTTCCCTTGCTCAGCGTCTCCTCCACCACCGGCTCACTGACATGGCCACCGCGCGCGCAGTTACCGCGTCCATGAGGCTCAGCTGCGCGCTCAGCACCTTAGCCATCCTCGCCGCCATCCTCTTCATGTTCCTCCTGCTGCTCGCTGGTGCCTTGCAGCTGCGCGTCCCGACCGGCTACGCGGTGGTCGACTGCGCCCCGCCCCCGCCCTCGGACGACGGCGCTCCTGCCTTCCTCGACAGCCTCCTGCCGCTCCTGGCCGCGCTGCCCGCAGCTGCGGCGCCGACGGGGTTCGCGGCCCTTCATTCCGACGGCGCCCAGGCGTTCGTCCGCGGCATCTGCCTGGGCGGCTCCGCGCCCAAGGAGTGCCTCGCGTGCCTCTCCGCCGCCGCCAAGAACCTCACCGTCTGCGGCGCGAGCAGGCGCGCCGGCGTCTGGAGGGGCGAGGGCTGCTTCATGGCCTACGCCGACGGCAACGCTTCCTCTCCGCACGAGGACGTCTACCGCGGCGTCGTCTCCTTCGGCGAAGACGTCTTCCCCGCCGTCATCTCCTTTGACGACGGCAAGCCGCCCTCCAACCCCAACTGCTTCGACGCGCGGGCGCTCGTGGCGCTCGCGCAGTCCCTGGCGGGGCGCGGCGCGACCAACAGCTCGGGGGCGCGCGTCGTCACCGACGCGGCCGCGCTCTCGAGCAACGCCACTGGGAAGACCGCGGTGACGTTGCGGGCGCAGTGCGCGAGGGACCGCGCCGCGGCGGCGGACTGCGCCCGGTGCCTGGGGGGCTCGGCGCGAGAGGTGCGTGCGTGCGGCTGGGGCCTCGACGGCGAGCACGAGCGCGTGGCCGACGTGCTCGGCTACAACTGCTTCCTACGGATCGAGACCTCAGTTCCGACGGGTTGGCCCGTGCCCGTGGCGAAATATATGAGTGAGTATAGTCCTTTCCCTTCCTAATTCTTGGAAGTTGCTGTAGTTCTTGCAAGTTAGTGGCATCGAGCCCCAGTCTGTTGCTTGTGATTTTGATGGACGCGCAGAACGGCCTGCTAATAAAGTGGGTCTCATCAATGGCTGCAGGGGATCCCGTCCTGATAACCTTGTGCGCCGGCATACTGCTCGCGCTGGTCGCCGCGGTAATCGCGTGCGTCCGTGGGAGGAAGAAGAGGGGCGCCGGGAACGCGTAGCTGCAGCAGCCAGCAGCAGCAGCATCAGGTGCGTTTCTGCCTTTCCCAAAATCAATCTACCCTACATTACTGTCAATCAGAATGTCATCCGATTTTGTTGTTGAGCTCGGTCTAATTTGTGCCTTGCCGATGCGAAACAAATGAAGCAGGTCAGCAAGTGAGCGCTGCTGCAAACTGAGGGAGATGGAGTTACCGGTCACCACCGCCACCTTGGAGTCATACGACCACCCCGCCCTGCTGCTCTGCTTCACCGCGTGCGGATGAGACCGATCGTCGATGCTCTCGTAGCTGGTATTAGCTGGGGTACTAGTAGCGTGGCCACTGCGTTGGCTGTCGTATGGGGCGATATGAACCTATGTAATTACTGATCCACAACTCTATATCTTAGATTAGTTTAAGTAGTCATGTGTGCGTTCCTTGAGCTACAGGTGAGACTTGATGTAGTTGCAATTAGACTTCTGCAGCGTGATTGCTCATCTCTGCATGTTTTGGAAGGAAAATTGGACGTGGCGCTGCGCGAGAATACACCTTATTTGGTGATCGGTCTCCACTAATGGGCGAAGGCACAACCGTTAGTTCAAGGGATACCACTGACGTCCATCGATGATCTGTTGGTGGAGACCCATCCAACCCTCCTCTAGTGATGAACTTGATTTTTTTTTTTGCGGGGGAGTGATGAACTTGAATTTATGTCCACTACTCGTGATGCAGGCATGCAGCCGAACAACTGCCGGGCAAAATTGTGTCAACCGCTAGAAAATTCAAATCCAAAATCAAAATAAGCGTCGAGAAACAAAAAGAGAAATCTTCATGTGAATAGTGTGTCCTTTTTTGCTTTTGTCTTTTGTGACATTATTCATGCTGAATTTGTTTCTATTTTGTTTCTCAATGTTTGTTTCGAGTTTATATATGAACTTTTAGAGGTCATGGCCACATGTCTTGGGAACATTCACAATTTTTTTGAAAATATTAAGCATTTGAAATTGTCTTTCTATTTTTTTTAGACAACCTCGTGAAACTTTTATTTAACTCGTCACACTGTTTACAAGGACGAAAGGAATCCCGTCGGGCTGGCCAAACCACACATGGCGTCCCGACGCTAGTGACAGTGCATGTTTCGCTAAGTTGTGAGCATCGACATTCGATCTCCTAGACTCATGAACTAAATTACATGAAGTGAAAAAGGAGAATTGCTGCTTGATTTCTTGGATAATCGCTCCATAAGTCGCTCCGCTGCCCTTTTGTACCTCTTGGACTACTCCTTGACAATCAGACGCAGCATGAATATGATGCAAGTTCAAGTCCCTGCACAAGTCCAGTCCTTCTCAAATGGCTAGAGCCTCAAGGGTAGCTGGATCTCCCAGTCTGAAACGCATTGTCGACGCACCCAAGAACATCCCCGCATGATCTCTGCATATTGCTCCAACTGCTCCAAAGCTGCCTCCTCTGCTTACTGATGCATCGACATTTAGCTTTGCATGGTTCTCCGGCGGTGCTATCCATCTAGCAGGGGGGGATTGGACTGGCTCACTACCATGGCTATCTTGTGTTATTGTTTGAATCTCCGTCAGGTAAGTGTTGATGAAAATGTGTGTTGCATGTGGGCTCTTGTATATATCCTCATAGATAGCTTTTCTGCGAGCGCCCCAAATTGCCATAATGAAACTGCAAATCTGATGAATTCATGTGAGCTCAGTGCATCATGCATAGCAAAGATCCACTTCTTTGGGCACTCCTCCCGGTTTATGCTGAGCTGATCAATGGTTGGTTCAGAAGACAACGCCCAGGTGCTCCTTGATACAGGACACTCCAGTAAGGCATGTTTCCAAGTGTCATGAGCTCCACAAAGATAACAGGCTGCCGTTGTTGACATGTTACGATGATTCAATAGCTCTCCCACCGGTACAGAGTTCCTCGCCAAACGCCAGATAAAAACCCTAAGCTTCGATGGTACCTGAAGTTTCCACAGTTCCATCCATGTCTTCCCTTCTGCCGCTACATGAGAAGATTCATGTCTCCCCTCTAACCAGTCTTCCCGGTTCATCTTTGTTCGGACAAGCATTCTGTAAGCGGAGCTGACAGTAAAGTTCCCACGGAGTTCCTCACTCCAGGCCCAGAAGTCGTCTATCCGCCTCGTGCAAAGTGGAATTTTAAGAATGGCTTCCACGTCCAACGGGATGAACACAGACCATATCAGCTCCTCGTTCCAGGAGGCAGTAACTATATGAATGAGATCGGCAACCCTCTGTGGCGGATTCGGGATCAACGAGTGTAACGGCCTTCTGTAGCTGTCTCTAGGTATCCAGTTTTGCTCCCAAATGTGTGTTGACTCACCATGCCCAATCCTCCGAATGATGCCTTGGGCCATGACGTCCCTGCCATCCAGGATAGCTCTCCATATTTGAGATGGGTGTGACCCCAACTCTTCTTCCAACAATGAGCAAGTTGGATAGTAGACAACTTTCAAAATTCTCGAGCTTAAAGAAGATGGATCATGCAGCAACCTCCATGCTTGCCTTGCTAGAAGTGCAAGATTGAAAAGTTCAAGATCTCTGAATCACATACCTCCTATAAACTTCGGTTGACTCATAACGTCCCATGCCACCCATGTTGGCTTGCGTTTTCCTTGCTTGCTTCCCCATCAAAACTGCCTGATAATAGATGTTACACTATCACAAAGCCCTCTCGGTAGTCTGAAACAAGACATCAAGTAAACTGGAATTGCCTGAGCCACACTTTTTATAAGAACCTCCTTCCCAGCAGCAGATAACAACTTTTTCATCCAGCCTTTCACTTTCTCCCACACCCTGTCTCTCAAATACTTGAATGTTCCATTCTTCGAATGTCCCACATCAGTTGGCATGCCCAAATATTTCTCGCTAAGGGATTCGTTCTGCACTTGGAGCTGATTTTTTACTCCATTTCTTACGATCTGAGAACACCCCTTGCTGAAAAATATGGTAGATTTTGCATTGTTAATTCTTTGGCCCGACGCATTGCAATATACTTCCAACAGGTTGGAAACTCGCTCTGCACCCTCCACACTAGTCTTGAAAAGCAACAGGTTGTCATCTGCAAACAAAAGGTGGTTAACGGCCGGGGCCGTCGGCGCCACCTTAATACCTGCCAACAACGATGACTGAGAACTGGATTTCAGGAGGCACGAAAGGCCCTCTGCTGCGCTCAAGAAAAGGTAAGGGGAGAGAGGATCTCCCTGTCGAATTCCTCTGGATGGTTCAAAACTTTCAAGCTTTTCTCCATTGAATATGACTGAAAAAGAAACACTCGAGATCATTGCCATCACTGTATCTATCCATGACTGCGCAAACCCCAACTTCTCCATAATAGCTTTCAGGTACGGCCATTCGAGCCTATCATAGGCCTTCATCATGTCTAACTTCAAAGCACAATGGTTATTGTTCCTCGACCTATTACCTTCATAAAATGTAAGCACTCATAGGCACAAATAATGTTGTCCGTTATCAATCTTCCCGGCACGAAAGCAGACTGTTCTTCAAAGATAATGTCTGGCAATACTAGTTTCAATCTATTTGCCACCACCTTCGAGGCAATTTTGTAAACATTGGGAGAATGGCCCGACACCAATTGAGCGGGATGCGAGGACAATGGGCGTGGCCCATTTCGTCCTGGCTTTGAACCTCCACTAGCCTAGTTCTCCCTGTTGGTGCTATTTTTATAGCACCGTTTCTACTGTGTGTTTCAATCTTGAAAAACATAATCAACGTGATCGTACAAAATCACCTATCACCATTTTTTTTTACGAATACGCATCAGATGCGTATCATTTCATTGATATGTGAAATAAAATAATAGGGATTACGACAAATCTTACACTATGTACGCCAAGAGGCGCAACGGAGAGACACAAACGAGCAGAGGAGGGGTTGCTCAGCCCAAGTGCAAGAATGCTAGGTTACAAGGATGATAGCATGCATGGACTGGCCTATCGGCTTGTCTCACCAAATCACCACCCTACTCGGTCTCAGAGCCCCTGCAAAGCGGGAAGCCCTCTTGTTTGTAAAAATAAAACGAAGACATTTTATGGCTAACAAGGCGAGGTGCAACATAACAAGACAACTTTTTTCGAAAAGGAAGATTACCTCCTGTCTCTGCATCAGGGCAATGCATACAGTCATTTTATTAATTATTCATCAAAATCTTACAAAATAATACATCAATAAGTCTGAAGCCATTATCTTGACAACATCTGTCATTACTCCTATTTAATTGATGATGGGGTGCGTATTGCTGGGGCCGACAGGCCGGACCTCACACCAAACTCAACATCTAGAATCGAAGACCTCAACCAAGCCGCAATCGCCAGGTCTGGGGCACACACCGGTCCAGCGCACTCTCAGTGGGCATCACATGCACCCGCTGCAGAGTTCGCCGCCACCATGTTCCATCGATCCATATTTAGAGCAGGTACCGATGCATCGACCTTGCCAGACCCGCTGTCGATGCCACCACGACGCCAGACAACGCCACCTTCCTATGCATATCCAAGTCGTGCGGTGTGGCCTACTTGCGTCCGAGTCGTACGTTGTGGATCATGTGCAAGTGGTGGGCGTTGGAGCGGCGGCTCCGAACGATGGGTGGGTGGCGACTTGGTGCTACGTGGTTAGCGAGTTCGTCTGCCCAGTTGACGCAATCCGTGGGATTGGTCGGGCTGGTATGCCAAGGCGGCGGCCTTGGACATCTTTGGCGCATCATTCGTGGTCTGCGGTGGTCGTCTTGGGTAGCATGGGCTACAAGGCGTCTGTTTGTGCGGCGATGCAGCTCGAGTACGTGCGGACGAAGTTGGAGCAGTAGCTCTGAATTCGGCGATGTGTGTTTGGCGCGACTTTGGTCTTCTGTCTGTGGTTGACGAGGCTTAGTTGCTTGCGCGGTTTTTAGGCTTGATTTCCTCATAAACTTAGGCCGTTACGTTTGGTTTTTTATCTGGTTTTCCTTATAAACTGGAGTAAAAAAATTAAATGAATTCAGTTGGGGAGCCCCCCCTCCCCCCCCCCCCCCCGACAGTTTCAAAAAATAATAATTGGAGGCAAAATCTTGAAATGATACACCGAAAAAAATGATTTACACTCTACTGGGAGATCAATACTTCTTTAAATACAATCGAAGGGCAGCCCATCTTCTTGCCTAGGCTTTGTGGCATTATGTTACAAACAACACGATGGCAGGTAATGGGTGTAGGCAATGCCTCTGTTGGGGAAGGACGATTTTTTAAAAAGATATTGGTATTGTATAAGAGACACATGAGGAATATGGTGTTATGAAGTTCCATATAAAATGAACATTCAGCATTGATCACTTATTTTGCCAAATACTCCCACGAAGTATCAAAAAATGTCTTATATTTTTATACGGAGGGAGTAACTTATTATTTCTATTTCCAACGTTTCACAAGCTTTCAAAATAGATGTGGTCATGGTGGCTAGTTCTACTTAGAGAAATGGAATGACTGCATAAAAGGAATTTCGAAAAACAATAAATCTGCTGCTAGTCAAGTGAACACAGTAGAACAACGCTACTGATCTAGCATAGGTTCATATATAGGGTGGCCCAATGACATCGAAGACATACACTTTGAGAAACTTACCCTTTTACAAAAGATCTATAAGAACACAAGAAATAGGCAGACTAATCCCAGATTGCTACGGTCTCAACTGAACTAATTATACTCTCAAGTTAATCTACGGTCAGCATACTAAATTCTGCGAGTCTTAGCTGCTTTCTCCAATATATCAGCAATGAGAGAAGGACATGTCCTTTTCAGGGACTCATACCCCTTACTTGCCATCACACCAACCATTCTATTTGAAGAGTTGATGAATCCAATGCATGCATCTTTGAGCTTGCTGCAATGATGCTGGTCGGCTAAAGCTAAGGTGGTCGCAACAGTCCCAGTATGAAGAACCTCACAAAGTTTGATCTCGCACATGTACTTCATCCTTTCCATGGCGTACCTATCTGCGGCCACCAGCAAATGCCTAACCATTTCTTCATACTCATCGTCATCCAGGTAATCCAATGGAGGCAACGAATCAGTGTAGATGAAGTGAAGCAGTCCTCTGAAAACAGCGGGCTGCATGTCTTCGACGGTTATGCTGCGGCTATTCTCGTCCCTCATCGGGCCGTAGAACTTCACCCTGAAGACCGGCGACCGCATTGCGAGGATGATCTTATGAGCTGGGAAAACCTCCTCCTTGACCTTGAAAGACACATCGGATCCCTCCGTAGCCTCCAGCAAGCTACTAAGGTTATCAACCAATTCGGACGGCGGCGCCTGGGCCTCAAAGTTAACCTTGACATCAGCCTCTTGCGCGTCCTTCAACTCGATGACGGCAAGATTGCACTCGAGGATAAGGGTGTCCTCCAGAACGTACGGCCGCAGCTCCATCCTCCTCATGAAATGGGTGTAGCCCCAGCAGCGCTCATAGTCATCAGCGGAGTTAAACACCAGCGGCTGGTACTGGCTGGGGATCGGCCACGTGAAAGGTGGCGGCGGCCAGGCCTGGTCGACCACCCTCAGATGGTAGAGCGCCCTCGCCTCTGCGTTCTCGGTCCTGAGCTCGAGGAAGACTGAAACGTAGTCCTTGCTGTCCTCGGTGAGGCCGTCGGGGTAGAAGTAGACGCACCAGTCGTGGCCGCCGACGCGGAAGGTGGTGGACCGGATGGACTTGCCGACGCCGAGGCCCCTGCACAGGCTGTAGCCGTCGATCTTGAACAGGTGCGTGCCCTGCGCGGTCTCCGGGGCGCAGGCCGACGCCGACATCGTCCGTGGTGGGATCCGGGATGCCGACATCGTTCGACTGGCGCAGCGGGGAAGGAGAACGGGGACGAGGCGATTCGGGAGGAGGGGAACGGCGGCGCGGCGAGGCGATTCGTGAGTTGTTTTGTTTTGTTTGAGCTGTTACGATTTGACGATTCGTGTGGGGCTTCTGCTTTGTACTTGGAGGGCTCTTGTACTTATTATTGTGCGTGGCTGTTTCCGATTCGGGCACAACAGTCCGTCTTTGTTCCACGCCTTTTCCGATTTAAATCCGGTCAGATTTGAACATCTACAGTAGCTGTTTTCAGTTTCCTCTCCGTTCTGCAATTCCTAGCGTTCATCCGTAACTGGGAAACAACGGCGAGTCCACGGAGTGGCATCATAAACAAAAAAAGCAGCATTCTCAAAAAAGAGAGAGCGCAATACTCAGCATCGGCCGATCGATGGGGTGCCCAGATCGGTCACCTTGTCAGATTCCTTTGTTCCTTCCCCCATACAAACGGAAAAGAGAGAGAGAGAGAGAGAGAGAGAGAGAGAGAGAGAGAGAGAGAAGGAGCCGTGCCCTAGCTCATAGGCTCGCGGGCCTCGCCCCTCCCCTCTCCAGGACCATCAGTGCGCCGCACTCCGCCTTGTTGTCGACGGCTCCTTGTTTGTTAGACATGCTTTTACTTCTACTCTACTGTTTTCTAGGTTTCCCCCTAGTTTTATTATTTCGGATGTAATAGACGACTCCTTGTTTGTGATGAAATAAAGTGTTGCTTTTCCCTTAAAAAAAGAAATTGCCTCCATAGCACCAAAAGTTGTTCTTGAGAAAAAAGTCAAAACATACCCATGTGGGATCTAGCTTGCCACAAATAATCTAATGATAAAAACAAATCTGAATTCCAACGGTCAAATTAAAAGTTACATGGGCTAATGATGAAAACGGATCTAAGTTCAACGGTCAAATTAAAAGTTACATGGGCTAGTGTACCAGAGACAGGGATCATACCCATGCAGGTGCGACGCAGCTTCAGTGCCGTAAAGGCACCTGCCTTTGAGTCCCTGACATGTGGGCTAGCCACTTGTTGGGCCCACATGTCTACGCACAAAGCCGGGTGCCTTAAGGCACCGAAGCGCAGTCCATGCCGGTGCCCTCGTTCCTTTTATGAAAGGGTGTGGCTAGGTCTCAGTCGACTGAGATTTAACCAAGTCTCGGTCAAGTGACATAACATGCAAGAGAGATAAAGAAAAATTGAAAAAAAAATTAGCATGGATCTCAATGTAAATCTTATGAATATAGCATCAACTAAGAATTAACAAAGTCTTAGTCAATTGAGACTTAGCAAAACTGTTTATGAAAAGGCTGCTCCATCACGCGCAGGCAGTGGTGGCTAGAGGGTCCTTTGCAAGGACCCAAAAAGTGAAACCGAAGGAAGTACGTAACTTGTTATCCTACTAAACGTGCCAATTTGTGAACGGTACATATATATGTTAGATGTGTTGGTAACTTGAATTATACCGAGTAAATCGCAACCATCAGAATGGAACTCGGTAATGCTGAGCATGTCGAATAATGCAGCAAATCCATTTCAGTTCATAAACTTTGTTTTGAAGAGCAACATCATGATGCACCAAATGGATTTGAAAACCCAGGGTACTATTTCCACTATACCTTTCAGTATTGAACAACAAAATCAATGTAATTGGGGGCAAAAGCATGAAATGATACAAGATATACCGGGGAAAAAAATGATTTACACTCTACTGGGAGACCTATACTTCTGTAAATATAATTGAAGGCCGGTCCATCTTCTTGCCCAGGCCTTGTGGTATGTTACAAACAACATGGTGGCGGGTACAATGTGCTAGGCAATGCCTCTGTTGGGACAATGTATCAGCCTCTACAATTGCTGTATACAAGCATCCTCGAGATGTGGCGTTCACTCTAATTAGTTTTTGCTCGTTTCCATACAATAACTGTACCGTCTGAATCGGATGAGGCGAGCAAATTTTCCCCGTGATTCCAGGCTACTCCCATTACTGGAGAGCCGTGTCCCTTCAGGGATGTAAATGGCTTCATCAATACCTCAACTTGTAACCAAATTTTAAGATGCAAAAAGTATAGGGACACTAAGCATACCTGCAGTTTATTTACACATGAATTCTTTGGCCGAGCCAAATCATAGAAGTAAACATTCGAATCTCCACTGCCAGTAACTTCATAGTCAGAAGAAAATACAAGTCAGCTACATTTATTTATTTAATTTTCAAAAGTTCAGGAATGCATTTGTCTTATAGGCGGTAGACAAAAGGGTTGCGACTGGTGAATGACAGATGGTGTATTTATTCTTGGAAAAGCAAGCACACTCAGTTGCCAAAGATATCCATCACAGGTTATTAATTTGTTTCAAAAGTTCAACTCAACAGTCTAAAAAAGTAGTGTAACAAAGTTTGATCAGGAAAACTTGGCATTAAGTGGCAATTGTGATCGCCTTGATACTTCACTGGACTAAACTATGACTCGGCATTCATAGCAATTAATGAAATAGTTAAGCAAAAGTTGAGGGCAGGTAATACAAAAGTGCAGTAGCAATTCGGTGCAAACCGCTTAAGTTTCAGCTAACCAGAGCCAACAACTATGGTTTCTCGGAAAAAAGCAACTACAAACAGTTCCAACTCACCTATGAATTCCCCTTTCTCAAGGGAAAGAAGTGGACAGAAAGAAGCACGGATATTCTGCACTGGTGAAGCCAATTTTAGAGAGCATATGAGAGTCAAGTATCCATGGGAATTTGTTGCAATGCTGAAATGCCAATAACAGAATACTGGTGAGATAAAAGTGGAAGCCACAACAGGATGGACTGTAATAAAGTACACACCTGAAGAAATACAGGTTTCCATCTTGAGCACAAGAGAGAAGTACTGGACAACGTGCTACGAGAGAGAAGGTACGGTACTGGATGGTTGTAATGGAAGATTTGCTCTTACAACTCTTGTTCTTATGAGTTCTAGATAAAGACCCTGTGTGAGAGTTCACACTAATAGTGTATATGTAACCCTGCACATTTCAAGCACCAATTCAAAACTATGAAATTTAAATTCCACATTAATATTTAGCAAATCAAATTATTTGATACCTGCGCATCACCAGCAAAAATAAGCTGACCAGTGTGGTCGATATCCAACGCTGTAACCGCATTGTCACAGGTGAGTTTGCTGATTACTCTCCCAGTACTAAAATTAATTGCCTAGATTGGAAAGAAAATTGGATCACACGGCCGTTAAAGCAATTGATGGAAATGTTTCTGATTACAAAGGTTGATGTGATTTAAAATTATTTAACGGACAACAGGTACATCATTTTCACTGATAAATACCAGAACAGACAAACATCATTTTTCTTATTATTGCACAACAGAAAATTGATCAGAGGACCAGCCAACAAGCAACATATGCAAAAGCATACTATTGTATATAGATTGTAAGAGCGACAGGGCAGGAAGTTTACATTGATTTCCCTGTTTGCATTGCCAACTAACAGCAAATTATTGTTCACCTGCAATAAAGTGTTTGAAAGGAACCACCAGTAAATATATGATACGAGAGATAATTTATGTTGGTTATTGTAAAAGGAATAGTGACTTTATTAGCACTGCAGATGCAGGCAAAAAGCATTGGTGAAAGGAATAGGAAAAAGTAACAATCATACTTTTCTGCTAAGTTTGGACTTACGGGATGAAAGCAGATGCATAGCTGGGAAGAAACTCCATATACGACTCTGATACAAGTGCCTTTAGAGATCTCCCACACTCTCACAGTTTTATCCATGGAGCATGAAGCTATGTACTGGTTATTAGATGAAAAATCAAAATCTGTAATGCCGTTAGAATAATAATAAACTCAAGATACGGGAATAGACAGGAAAGTACAGCTTGAATTGATCATGCTTCGCTTACATTCACAAAGTACATACAATATCATATCTTTTCGAGTCTTGCACTACCATTTTAGCTATCACAAGCCCAAATTCATTTAGTTATAGTATTACTTCTGTGCATAATGATTCTATATGCTCAGCACTAGGGTTTGTCCTCTTGACCAGAGCGGAATGTATTATTTATAACAGGAAACCACAATTAACGAATCAGTATGTTTGCTAAATGTGACAGCAGTAGAACCAAAAGCTTTGGGCATGCATAGCAAGCCTTCATTAACTTGCATGAGAACTACAAAGTTATTTTGTAATATTACATGGCCTAAGTAAGTAGTTCTTGGTTACTGAGCCCATAAACACCAGGAGATGGCACGACACAAGGGACATGGTCCTATGCAGATTTTATGCACATAGGAATGTATGCTACTAGGTGGAGATCTCAGTTTTCTTAGCCCTTGAAACCAAATAATTTGTTGAAAGTAAAAGTGGAGGTAGATAAACAAAAAAAAGATAGTTTTACAAATACGATTAAGTGGTCTAACCTGTGATATCTTTTGAATGTCCTGTTAATTTTTGAAGAACAGAGGGTGGCTCAGAAACCTGGCAAACCGTCAAACTGCCATCGGATGAACCATAAGCAAGCAGATCTGAATTCGTGCGGCCAAATTGCAATACGGTAACTGCCAAGGGTAAAATCGATACTATTCAATTAGCTCATAGGAGAATACTTCATCATTGACACAGAAGACACTGTCTAGCATGACTACGAGCAAATAACCTGATGCTTTGCAATTGTCAAAGATGCAATGCATTCCAACAAACGAGTACGCAGGTTCGGCGAATCTGACATGGCGCTCAGGTTCACTCTGCTTTGAGCTGACACTCATGGTGCGGCTTAACTTACCGCTGTTACTTCTGAGGTCCTGCGGCAAAGAAGTACATCAGACTTCACGGCAACATGTGTACACACACTTCTTCAGGAACAGAACAAGCTTCATGGGAAAAGCTAGAAGAACAAACCCTGATAGAACTCCAGCTGTCTGCTTCAGAAAATGTAGTAGGGCTAGCAAACCACCTCCCACTGGTCAACCAGAAAGCCGAGGATGTTAGATTTCACCCTTCACATCAGACTTCATGCTTAAACGATTGGGCTTGAGAAGAAACTAGCGGGCAAGCATAAGCAGTACTTCGAATTTACATTAATTACAGCACCATACACAAGCTTAGCAACATTTTGATCTCGTTTCGTCTAAGGTAGGGGCGTGTCAGGCGACTGAAGCTCAGAGCAATCAGAGGCGTCACCTGTTGCTGGGCGTGCTGTGGGCGCTGCTTGAGGCGGCTTCGATACGGCGGAGGAGGAAGTTCCGGTAGGCGACGTAGCCCTTGCCGTTGCACCGCCACTCCTGCAGCATCCCCATGGCAATCCATCCAATCATACATTGTCCCCAGCGCATGAAAACGAACATGATGCCAATGGCAGGAGGAGGGATCTAAGGGCGGGTACCATGCGGTGGTTGAGCGCGGAGGAGGACTTGCGGCGGAGGAGGAGGCGGCGGAGGGCGGCGTAGTCGGGGTCGGGGCGGGAGGTTGAGGAGGAGGAGGTCGGGGGCTGGAGGACGCAGCTGAGGAAGTCGGGGTCCGTGGGCCGGGAGGGGGCGGGGCACGGCGACGCCAGGGCGGGGGCGGAGGCGGAGGCGGTGGCCGTAGAGTCGTCCGCCATTTCCGCGGCCGCGTGCGTGCGTGCGCGCCGGCGAGCTGGCGCGCGCGACGGGGAGAGATCAGGGAAAGGGGAGCTTTGGATCTCGGGCGGGCGTACGGGGCCTGAGCTGGCAAAGTGTTTTTTTTTTCACTTGTTTTTCCTATTTTTCTTGTCCGTGAGCACAACGGAAGTTGGAGTGTCCGGCTCGTGCTCCTGTCCAGTCTAAGGGGATGTTTGGTTCCAGCGACTTTTTTTGTATTGAGACTAGAAAAAGTCCCTAGCAAACCAAATAGGGGGGATTTTTTAGGGACTTTTTGTTAAAAGTTCTTAGAAGCACCTTTTTAAGAGTCTTTTCCAAAAAGTTCTAGGGACTAGAAAAAGTCTTAGGACTAGAGAACCAAACACAACTAAATCTGGCTTGTCTCCGGGAAGACTTACGACGTATTTGCTTGGGAATCGAAAATCGTGCATATTTGAAGCATTTTGGGACTTAAACTAAGTCTCGGTCAAGTAATATAGTATATAGAAAGAAAAAAGAAAAACTGAAAAAAATGTACGAATCTCCATGCAAAATTAAAGGAATATAACATCGAGACATAACGAAGTCTAAGTCGACTGAGACTTAACAAAACTGTTTCGAGAAACTTTTCCGACCTGATAGCGCAATTTTTAAATTAATGTGAATGGACTATCATTCTTGCCTCTTTCCTCCTCCACAAGAAACTACTCTCAACGAACTAGGGTTTCTCCACCTCCCGTCCGTGCCGCCACCGGGCCACCTCGCCTCCCATGGCCTTTGGGCCGTGGAGGTGCAGAAGACCCCGACACCTCGCTAACGGGAGGGATCTCGCTCTCGTTCTTGTTTGCTTCAGCGTCTTGGTTGTGACTGTACGGTGACGGCGATGTCCCCTAGTAGAAATAATGTCTCACATGTTCGATTTTCATTCTGATGGTGCGTCTAACTTCATTGGAGGACATGTGGTGGTGTGTCTTCATCGAATCTCACGGGATTCGATCGGTGCTAGTATTAGTAGATCTGTTCGGATCCATCTTCATTCATCTTCGGGTGTGTGTCTATAGGGTCCTTTCGATCTACGCTTCTCTTCATCGACGGCGGATATTGTGCTGGTGCTGTCGTGGTTTTGTCACGGCAGATGTCCTAGTGTGAGGACTAGTTATGGGGCCATCGCAACGTAGTTAGCTTAAAGGGGTTAAAGCGGGACAAAGGACGCAAGGAGTTTTATACTGATTCGGCCCCTTCCGGTGAAGGTAAAAACCTAATCCAGTTGTGATGGAATTGCTAGGGTTTCGAAGACTAGGGAGCGAATACGCTTTGCGTGGCTCTCGATCTCTTGTCTTTTTTTCCTCCCTAAACCGCCGACGGGTCGTCCCTTTATATACACAGGTTGACGCCCGACGGTTTACAGAATCTCGGCCAGCTCATAATCGTGTCCGGCTCGGTTTCTACCATTTCTTATCTTACAATACAAGTTATACATCTTATGGCGGTTTACATCTACAGGCCCTAATCCGCCTTTGGGCCTTGGGCCTTCTTGTTAAACCTCCTTCGTAAAGTGCCTTGCCTTTGTGGGCTTCAATAGGAATAACTCACCATAAGTATAATCCGGCCCCTCCTGGGCGGTTTATACTTAATAGTTATATCCCCAACATTAGGTCCTAAATTGATTTGAACTGGTTCATGTCAATTTTCAGTATTTAGAAAAATTCCTTCTTTCAACACCTGCTGAAAAACCTTGTAAACCGCCGTGACGTCATCTCCGAGACCATAATAATTCGTCGTGACGTCATCTGCCATTAGCTTTACACAGATCCCAAATCTTTTAGTGTATCTTCTTTAATGAATTTCCGAAAATCGAGGCGTCTGCATGTCTATAGATCTGTTTTTTGACCTCCTCCATTCCCGTGCATGTCGCTTATCCCTTCACCTTATAAATAGGGCTGGGGGGTCATTTTCACTTTTCCCCTCGTGCCTCTCAGCCTCATTGTCTTCCTCGCGTCGCCCCAGCACCTCAAGCTCTGCCAGCGCCGTCGAACTTCGTCTCTGCATCAACTTTGGACGTTGCATCACCCTGAACGTACTAGAGAATCGCGTCACCTCTCTGTTGTTCCTTCAGCACCAATAAGCCTCTCTTTCCTCCACCGTAGATCTAGTTCTAGGGTTTGAACGTTCCTCGGTGTTCGTCGGCGCTCATCACTTCGCTATAGTTCCCTTGATTGAAACCTCAATATTCAACCTGTATAGCAATGGCCATAGTTCTTTTTCATTAGTACATCTTGTTTAAGCAAAAAAACTTCAATCTGAATCCAATCTGAACCTTAATCCACTGCTTCTGTATCCATGTTTGAGGTCTGAATATATTTTCATTTCCCGACCTATGATAGATCCAAAATTATAGTGCCAACTTGTGAAACATGTTTTTCCTTTACTTAGTTACTTCATATATGTACCTTTCATACCAATATAGGTGGTTTAACCTTTAGAAAATGATAACCCGCCAGGTACCATTAGTCCCCTCATAAACCGCCAATCGCTTTATCATTGTAATTCTGATAGCATCAACCTCCGGTTTAACAATTTTGCACGCTTGAACACCTTTCGTCCCTTAACCTGCAATGCTTTATGCTTGTTGAAAGATCGTGGATGTCGCCTAGAGGGGGGTGAATAGGCACTTTAAAATAATTACGGTTTAGGCTTGAACAAATGCGGAATAAAACTAGCGTTTAATTTGTCAAGCACAAAACCTAAAACAACTAGGCTCACCTATGTGCACCAACAACTTATGCTAAGTAATATAAACAACTATGTGATAGCAATATATATAACATGAAGCACTATGGCTATCACAAAGTAAAGTGCATAAGTAAAGGGCTCGGGTAAGAGATAACCGAGACGTGCGGAGACGACGATGTATCCCGAAGTTCACACCCTTGCGGATGCTAATCTCCGTTTGGAGCGGTGTGGCGGCACAATGCTCCCCAAGAAGCCACTAGGGCCACCGTAATCTCCTCACGCCCTCGCACAATGCAAGAGGCTGTGATGCCACTAAGGGGCCCTTGAGGGCTGGCACTGAACCCGTACAAATGGCAACCCTAGGGGGCGGTCACCAAACCCGTACACTTTGGAAACCCTTGGGGGCGGTCACTGGTACCCGTCAAATTGCTCAGGGCGATCTCCACAACCTAATTGGAGACCCTGACGCTTGCCCGGAGCTTTACACTACAATGATTGAGCTCCGAACACCACCAACCGTTTAGGGCGCCCAACCACCCAAGAGGAACAAGCTCAAGGGTACCAAGCACCCAAGAATAATAAGCTTCTCAACTTGTAACTTCCACGTATCATCGTGGAGAACTCAAAATGATGCACCAAATGCAATGGCAAGGGCACACGGAGTGCCCAAGTTCTTCTCTCTCAAATCCCACCGAAGCAACTACTGCTAGGGAGGAAAATTAGATCTAGATCCAAGGGGTTCCCCTTACATAGAGGAGAAAGTGATTGGTGGAAATGTGGATCTAGATCTCCTCTCTCTTTTCCCTCAAAAACTAGCAAGAATCCATGGAGGGATTGAGAGTTAGCAAGCTCGAAGAAGGTCAACAATGGGGGAAGAAAACGAGTTCAAAGGATAAGGTTCAATGGGGAAGAAGACCCCTTTTTATAGGACCTCCCGAATCCAACCATTATGTGCTCAGGTCGTGCACAAGCGGTACTACCGCTTGGAGGAGCAGTACTACCGCTTAGCACGGCCAAAACAGCCCAACGAGAGAGAGAAACACGAGTTGTAGTTCTGCTAGAGAGATAGTACCGCTCTGGGGAGAGGTAGTACCGCTTATCACTCATAAGCGGTGCTACCGCTCGGGTGGAGAGGTAGTAACGCTTACCGCTTATAAGAGGTACTACCGCTCTACTACCGCGAAACCCGACACGAAAAGACGCATCCCCAGAAGCAGCGGTAGTACGCGCAGCATAGGGCCGCGGTACTGCCGCTTACAAGCGGTACTACCGCTCTAGGGAGCAGTACTACCGCTTGAGGCTTTCAGGAACACAACAGAGAAAACAGAGGATGCAATAAAGCCTGAACTGCCACAACTTCTACATAAGACCTCCGAATTGAGAAAAACTCAAGCTTGTTGGAAACAAGACGACGAGTAGCATCAAAACAGCGAGGGGAGGTATGCAAGTGAACTCCAACCAAGAAGAACCGTCATAACCTCCAACATCGAAAACATCATAGAAGATGCAAGTGAACTCCGTTTTCGATGAAGTCGAGCAAGTGAACTCCCTTTTCGATGAACTCGAGCTTGTCATCAAGATGACCATAAGGTCCAAAACTCACAAAGAGAACCAAACAAGAACCAAGAAAGATGATGCAAGGCAATGGTTTGAGCTCTCTATGAACGATACGGTCAAGCTACTCATCACCGAGCCCCCCTTGATAGTACGGCAATCGATCCTATAACCTGGTCTCCTAACTACCACCATGAGACCAGAAAAATAGAAAACCTACCAAGGGCAAACCTTTGGCTTGCACATGGGCCACTTGAGCTAGATGATGACGATCTTGACTCCCTCAAGTTGGACCACCTTTCTTGATTGTGTTGGCTCGATGAAGACTAGTTGATTGCTCCCCATACTCCACTATGGGTGAGCCACTCTTCCGCACATCTTCATAAATCCATTGTTACCACAATGGACGGCAAGCTTCAAGAATTTGATCTCTTCATGATGCTCCACTTGAACTTGCACACCGCAACCTAATCCCACAAAGAACTCTCACGAAGACCATGGGTTAGTACACAAAGCGTAATTGACAATGCTTACCATACCATGGGATCACTTGATCCCTCTCAGTACATCTTCTACGCTTTGTGGGTTGATCAACTTGATTCACTCTTTGACTTAGTCTTGATCAACCTCTCACAAGACCAATCTTTAGGTAATTCCTTGAATAGCACCTTGGCCGACACAAACTCTCCTTGAAACCAACATAGTATTCCAAGAAAAGCCTATGGACAAAACCTTCAAATATAACTCAAGGCAACCATTAGTCATAGAGATTGTCATCAATTAACAAAACCACACATGGGGGCACCGCATGTCCTTTCACTTGTCAACCATGAATCTTAAACCGGCACGAACCTTCCTTCAGGTTGTCCAAGAAATGGCCAAGTCTTTTTATGCTTGTAACTGGGTTCCATCCCGGATTACGGAAGAAGATCTGAACGGATGTGTTATAACTGGCGCTTTACCAAAACAGAGTGAAATCCATTGGAGGGCTGCCGGTCTAGAAAGTCCTCCTGAGCCCAAGGATGGCGAAATAGTTGTGTTTTTTGATCATCTGAGCCGTGGTTTTAAACCTCCCAGGTCAAAAAAATTCCGTGATGTGCTTGCTAGCTTCCAAATCCACCCTCAAGACACTGGACCTAACTCTATGTTCAATATTTGTAACTTTCAAGTGTTTTGCGAGGCTTATCTGCAAGAAGAGCTGACCATTGAACTGTTCAGAGACTTTTTCTATTTAAACCGCCGTACTGAATTTACAGATGGTCCTAATACTGAACTTGGCGGCGTTTCAATTCAAAAAAGGAAAGATGCCAGCTTCTCTCACACCAAGCATCACAGTCACCCTAATGATTGGAATCAGACTTGGTTCTATTGCAAAGATACGTCCCCACATAACGAGGATCCTCTGACGGGTTATCGTGCTCACCGGCTTACCAATACACACCCATTTCCCCAAAGGCTGACTGCAAAGGAACGGGCCAAATATGCACCATAGCTTGCAAAGCTCAGAGCCTTTGTGGCTAATGGTTTAACAGGGATTGACTTTGTTCGTTGCTGGATATCTTGGGGTATTTTCCCTTTAAGCCGTCGCCCCGGTTTAATGTGCGAGTACACAGGGGATTTGAAAGACCCTCGGCACACCGACATTTAGTTAACTGATGCTGAAATCACTGAAGCTGTCAAAAAGATACTGGATGAATCGGTGGCTGTCTGCAGCAAAACAAGGCTAAGTCCCTTCTGCATTTCAAATAAACTGCCAGTTGTAAGAATTGCCTAGCTCCTATTTGAACCTGACATTCTTAACCCTTCCTTATAACCTTTGTCAATCTTTTAACAGGGTGACGACCCCTTTTGGAAGAAGAAGGCTCAGGATAAACCGGCCAAGACCCCTCGACCCAAGACAAAGGTCATCAAAAAGCCTGCCAAGAAGAAAACAACTCAGTCTGTGATACATCTCCAATGTATCTATAATTTTTTATTGCTCCATGCTATATTATCTACTGTTTTGGACATTATTGGGCTTTATTATCCACTTTTTGTTGGAAATATGCCCTAGAGGCAATGATAAAATGGTTATTATTATATTTCTTTGTTCATGATAATTGTCTATTATTAATGCTATAATTGTGTTGTCCGGAAATCATAATACATGTGTGAATACATAGACCACAACACGTCCCTAGTGAGCCTCTAGTTTACTAGCTCGTTGATCAAAAGATAGTCACGGTTTCCTGACTACGGACATTGGATGTCATTGATAACGGGATCACATCATTAGGAGAATGATGTGATGGACAAGACCCAATCCTAAGCATAGCTCAAAGATCGTGTAGTTTATTTGCTATAGCTTTTCCGAATGTCAAGTATCATTTCCTTAGACCATGAGATTGTGCAACTCCCGGATACCGTAGGAGTGCTTTGGGTGTGCCAAACGTCACAACGTAACTAGGTGACTATAAAGGTACATTACGGGTATCTCCGAAAGTGTCTGTTGGGTTGGCACGAATCAAGACTGGGATTTGTCACTCCGTATGACGGAGAGGTATCTCTGGGCCCACTTGGTAATGCATCATCATAATGAGCTCAATGTGACCAAGTGGTTGTTCACGGGATCATGCATTACGGTACGAGTAAAGTGACTTTTCGGTAACGAGATTGAACGAGGTATTGGGATACCGACGATCGGGTCTCGGGCAAGTAACGTACCGATTGACAAAGGGAATTGTATACGGGATTGATCAAATCCTCGACATCTTGGTTCATCCGATGAGATCATCGAGGAGCATGTGGGAGCCAACATGGGTATCCAGATCCCGATGTTGGTTATTGACCGGATAGTCGTCTCGGTCATGTCTGGGTGTCTCCCGAACCCGTAGGGTCTACACACTTAAGGTTCGGTGATGCTACGGTTGTTGAGATATTAGTATACGGTAACCTGAAAGTTGTTCGGAGTCCCGGATGAGATCCCAGACATCACGAGGAGTTCTGGAATGGTCCAGAGGTGAAGATTTATATATAGGAAGTCAAGTTTCGGCCATCAGGAAAGTTTCGGGGGTAATCGGTATTGTACTGGGACCACCGGAAGGGTCCCGGGGGTCCACCGGGTGGGGCCACCTATCCCGGAGGGCCCCATGGGCTGAAGTGGGAGTGGAACCAGCCCCTAGTGGGATGGTGCGCCCCCCATGGGCCTCCCCTGCGCCTAGGGTTGGAAATCCTAGGGGTGGGGGCGCCCTACTTGGCTTGGAGGGCACTCCACCCCCCTTGGCCGCCGCCCCCCTTGGAGATTGCATCTCCTAGGGACAGCGCCCCCCTAGGGGTCCTATATATAGTGGGGGGAGGGAGGGCAGCCGCACCCTAGCTCCTGGCGCCTCCCTCTCCCTCCCGTGACACTCCTCCCTCTCCCTGAGCTTGGCGAAGCCCTGCCGAGATCACCGTTGCTTCCACCACCACGTCGTCGTGCTACTGGATCTTCATCAACCTCTCCTTCCCCCTTGCTGGATCAAGTTGGAGGAGACGTCTTTCCAACCGTACGTGTGTTGAACGCGGAGGTGTCGTCCGTTCGGCACTAGGCCATCGGTGATTTGGATCACGACGAGTACGACTCCATCAACCCCGTTCTCTTGAACGCTTCAGCGCGATCAACAAGGGTATGTAGATGCACTCCCCTCTCCCTCGTTGCTAGATGACTCCATAGATTGATCTTGGTGATGCGTAGAAAATTTTAAAATTTTGCTACGTTCCCCAACAGTAGCATCATGAGCTAGCTCTATGCGTAGTTTCTATGCACGAGTAGAACACAAAGCAGTTGTGGGCGTGGATATTGTCAATTTGCTTTCCGTTACTAGTCTTATCTTGATTCGGCGGCATCGTGGGATGAAGCGGCCCGGACCGACCTTACACATACGCTTACGTGAGACTAGTTCCACCGATTGACATGCACTAGTTGCATAAGGTGGCTAGCGGGTGTCTGTCTCTCCCACTTTAGTCGTATCGGATTCGATGAAAAGGGTCCTTGTGAAGGGTAAATAGAAATTGGCATATCACGTTGTGGTTTTGGCGTAGGTAAGAAACGTTCTTGCTAGAAACCTATAGCAGCCACGTAAAAACTTGCAGCAACAATTAGAGGACGTCTAACTTGTTTTTGCAGCATGTGTCGTGTGATGTGATATGGCCAAAAGGATGTGATGAGTGATATATGTGATGTATGAGATTGATCATGTTCTTGTAATAGGAATCACGACTTGCATGCCGATGAGTATGACAACCGGCAGGAGCCATAGGAGTTGTCTTAAGTTATTTATAACCTGCGTGTCAACATAAACGTCATGTAATTACTTTACTTTATTGCTAAAGCGTTAGCCATAGTAGTAGAAGTAATAGATGATGAGTCAACTTCAAGAAGACACGATGATGGAGATCATGATGATGGAGATCATGGTGTCATGCCGGTGACAACGATGATCATGAAGCCCCAAAGATGGAGATCAAAAGGAGCAAATGATATTGGCCATATCATGTCACTATTTGATTGCATGTGATGTTTATCATGTTTTGCATCTTATTTGCTTAGAACGACGGTAGCTTAAATAAGATGATCCCTCGTAATAATTTCAAGAAAGTGTTCCCCCTAACTGTGCACCGTTGCGAAGGTTCGTTGTTTCGAAGCACCACGTGATGATCGGGTGTGATAGATTCTAACATTCGAATACAACGGGTGTAAGCCAGATTTACACACGCAATACACTTAGGTTGACTTGACGAGCCTAGCATATACAGACATGGCCTTGGAACACAGAAGACCGAAAGGTCGAGCATGAGTCGTGTAGAAGATACGATCAACATGAAGGTGTTCACCGATGTTGACTAGCCTGTCTCACGTGATGATCGGACATGGCCTAGTTGACTTGGATCATATTTCACTTAGATGACTAGAGGGATGTCTATCTGAGTGGGAGTTCATTGAATAATTTGATTAGATGAACTTAGTCTAAAATATTTACACTATGTCTTGTAGATCAAATGGCCCACGCGAATGTTGCCCTCAACTTCAACGCGTTCCTAGAGAAAACCAAGCTGAAAGATGATGGCAGCAACTATACGGACTGGGTCCGGAACTTGAGGATCATCCTCATAGCTGCCAAGAAAGATTATGTCCTAGAAGCACCGCTAGGTGACGCACCCATCCCAGAGAACCAAGACGTTATGAACGCTTGGCAGTCACGTGCTGATGATTACTCCCTCGTTCAGTGCGGCATGCTTAGAACCGGGGCTCCAAAAGAGTTTTGAGCGACATGGAGCATATGAGATGTTCGAAGAGCTGAAAATGGTTTTCCAAGCTCATGCCCGGGTCGGGAGATATGAAGTCTTCAACCAGTTCTTCAGTTGTAAGATGGAGGAAAATAGTTCTGTCAGTGAGCACATACTCAAAATGTCTGGGTTGCATAACCGCTTGACTCGACCGGGAGTTAATCTCCCGAATGACGAGGTCATTGATAGAATCCTTCAGTCGCTTCCACCGAGCTACAAGAGCTTTGTGATGAACTTCAATATGCAGGGGATGGAAAAGACCATTCCTGAGGTATATTCAATGCTGAAATCAGCAGAGGTGGAAATCAAAAAGGAACATCAAGTGTTGATGGTGAATAAAACCACTAAGTTCAAGAAAGGCAAGGGTAAAAAGAACTTCAAGAAGGACAGCAAGGGAGTTGCCGCGCCCGGTAAGCAAGCTACCGGGAAGAAGTCAAAGAATGGACCCAAGCCTGAGACTAAGTGTTTTTATTGCAAGGGAAGTGGTCACTGGAAGCGGAACTGCCCCAAATACTTAGCGGACAAGAAGGCCGGCAACACTAAAGGTATATGTGATATACATGTAATTGATGTGTACCTTACCAGTACTCGTAGTAGCTCCTGGGTATTTGATACCGGTGCGGTTGCTCACATTTGTAACTCAAAGCAGGAGCTGCGGAATAAGCGGCGACTGGCGAAGGACGAGGTGACGATACGCATCGGGAATGGTTCCAAGGTCAATGTGATCGCCGTCGGCACGCTGCCTCTACATTTACCTACGGGATTAGTTTTAAACCTCAATAATTGTTATTTAGTGCCAGCTTTGAGCATGAACATTGTATCAGGATCTCGTTTAATTCGAGATGGCTACTCATTTAAATCCGAGAAGAATGGTTGTTCTATTTATATGAGAGATATGTTTTATGGTCATGCTCCGCTGGTGAATGGTTTATTCTTAATGAATCTCGAGCGTAATATTACACATATTCATAGTGTGAATACCAAAAGATGTAAGGTTGATAATGATAGTCCCACATACTTGTCGCGCTGCCGCCTTGGTCACATAGGTGTCAAACGCATGAAGAAGCTCCATGTAGATGGACTTTTGGAGTCTCTTGATTACAAATCATTTGACACGTGCGAACCATGCCTCATGGGTAAAATGACCAAGACTCCGTTCTTAGGAACAATGGAGCGAGCAACCAACTTATTGGAAATCATACATACTGATGTGTGCGGTCCAATGAGCGTTGAGGCTCGTGGTGGCTATCGTTATGTTCTCACTCTCACTGATGACTTGAGTAGATATGGGCATGTCTACTTAATGAAACACAAGTCTGAGACCTTTGAAAAGTTCAAGGAATTTCAGAGTGAGGTTGAAAATCAACATGACAAAAAAATCAAGTTCTTGCGATCAGATCATGGGGGAGAATACTTGAGTCACGAATTTGGCACACACTTAAGGAAATGTGGAATAGTTTCACAACTCACGCCACCTAGAACACCTCAGCGTAATGGTGTGTCCGAACGTTGTAATCGCACTCTATTGGATATGGTGCGATCCATGATCTCTCATACCGATTTACCGCTGTCATTTTGGGGCTATGCTTTAGAGACTGCCGCATTCACTTTAAATAGGGCTCCGTCGAAATCCGTTGAGACGACACCGTATGAATTATGGTTTGGGAAGAAACCTAAGCTATCGTTTCTAAAAGTTTGGGGATGCGATGCTTATGTCAAGAAACTTCAACCTGAAAAGCTCGAACCCAAATTGAAAAAATGCGTCTTCATAGGATACCCTAAAGAAACTATTGGGTATACCTTCTACCTCAGATCCGAAGGCAAGATCTTTGTTGCCAAGAATGGATCCTTTCTAGAGAAAGAGTTTCTCTCAAAAGAAATAAGTGGGAGGAAAGTAGAACTTGATGAAGTATTACCTCTTGAACCGGGGAGTGGCGCAGCTCAGGAAATTGTTCCTGAGGTGCCTGCATCGACTAGAGAGGAAGTTAATGATGATGATCATGAAACTTCAGATCAAGTTGCTACTGAACTTCGTAGGTCCACAAGGACACGTTCCGCACCAGAGTGGTATGGTAACCCTGTCTTGGAAATCATGTTGTTAGACAACGGTGAACCTTTGAACTATGAAGAAGTGATGGCGGGCCCAGATTCCGACAAATGGCTGGAAGCCATGAAATCTGAGATAGGATCCATGTATGAAAACGAAGTATGGACTTTGACTGACTTGCCCGATGATCGGCGAGCCATAGAAAATAAATGGATCTTTAAGAAGAAGACAGACGCGGATGGTAATGTGACCATCTATAAAGCTCGGCTTGTCGTTAAGGGTTATCGACAAGTTCAAGGGGTTGACTACGATGAGACTTTCTCACCCGTAGTGAAGCTGAAGTCCGTCCGAATCATGTTAGCAATTACCGCATTCTATGATTATGAGATATGGCAAATGGACGTCAAAACGGCATTCCTTAATGGTTTCCTTAAGGAAGAATTGTATATGATGCCGGAAGGTTTTGTCGATCCTAAGAATGCTGACAAGGTGTGCAAGCTCCAACGCTCGATTTATGGGCTGGTGCAAGCATCTCGGAGTTGGAACATTCGTTTTGATGAGATGATCAAAGTGTTTGGGTTTACACAGACTTATGGAGAAGCCTGCATTTACAAGAAAGTGAGTGGGAGCTCTGTAGCATTTCTCATATTGTATGTGGATGACATACTGTTGATGGGAAATGATATAGAATTCTTGGAAAGCATAAAGGCCTACTTGAACAAGTGTTTTTCAATGAAGGATCTTGGAGAAGCTGCTTATATATTAGGCATGTGGGAGCCAACATGGGTATCCAGATCCCGCTGTTGGTTATTGACCGGATAGTCGTCTCGGTCATGTCTGCGTGTCTCCCGAACCCGTAGGGTCTACACACTTAAGGTTCGGTGACGCTAGGGTTGTTGAGATATTAGTATACGGTAACTTGAAAGTTGTTCGGAGTCCCGGATGAGATCCCGGACGTCACGAGGAGTTCCGGAATGGTCCGGAGGTGAAGATTTATATATAGGAAGTCAAGTTTCGGCCATCGGGAAAGTTTCGGGGGTAATCGATATTGTACCGGGACCACCGGAAGGGTCCCGGGGGTCCACCGGGTGGGGCCACCTATCCCGGAGGGCTCCATGGGGTGAAGTGGGAGGGGAACCAGCCCCTGGTGGGCTGGTGCGCCCCCCCATGGGCCTCCCCTGCGCCTAGGGTTGGAAACCCTAGGGGTGGGGGCGCCCCACTTGGCTTGGGGGGCACTCCACCCCCCTTGGCCGCCGCCCCCTTGGAGATTGCATCTCCTAGGGCCGGCGCCCCCTAGGGGTCCTATATGTAGTGGGGGAGGGAGGGCAGCCGCACCCTAGCCCCTGGCGCCTCCCTCCCCCTCCCGTGACACTCCTCCCTCTCCATGAGCTGCCGAGATCACCGTTGCTTCCACCACCACGCCGTCGTGCTGCTGGATCTTCATCAACCTCTCCTTCCCCCTTGCTGGATCAAGTTGGAGGAGACTTCTTCCCAACCGTACGTGTGTTGAACGCGGAGGTGCCGTCCGTTCGGCACTAGGTCATCGCTGATTTGGATCACGACGAGCACGACTCCATCAACCCCGTTCTCTTGAACGCTTCCGCGCGCGATCTACAAGGGTATGTAGATGCACTCCCCTCTCCCTCGTTGCTAGATGACTCCATAGATTGATCTTGGTGATGCGTAGAAAATTTTAAAATTCTACTACGTTCCCCAACACTTTTATATTATTTTTGGGACTAACCTATTAACCGGAGGCCCAGCCAGAATTGTTATTTTTGCCTGTTTTAGGGTTTCAAAGAAAAGGAATATCAAACGGAGTCCAAACGGAATGAAACCTTCGGGAACGTGATTTTCTCACCGAATACAACTCAGGAGACTTGGGCCCTACGTCAAGGCACGTAGCAGGAGGCCACGAGGTAGGGGCGCGCCCTACCCCCCCCCCCCACCCCAGGCGCGCCCCCACCCTTGTGGGCCCCCTGTTGCTCCACCGACGTACTTCTTCCTCCTATATATATCCACGTACCCCCAAATGATCAGATACGGAGCCAAAAACCTAATTCCACCGCCGCAACTTTCTGTATCCACGAGATCCCATCTTGGGCCCTGTTTCGGAGCTCCGCCGGAGGGGGCATCGATCACGGAGGGCTTCTACATCATCATCCAAGCCCTTCCGATGAAGTGTGAGTAGTTTACTTCAGACCTACGTGTAACACCCTCGATGCGACTATAGCTCCCACGTGTCGAGGCACGACTTAGAGGCATAATCGCATTGAAGGCATATGTCGCAAGTTAGGCAATCTTCACAACATCCCATGTAATATAGATAATAAAAGGGGAGATAACATAGTTGGCTTACACTCGCCACGTCAATCAAGTACATAAATAGCATTACAACATTCAAACACTCATGGCCCGACTACGGCGCCAAAATAAAAGACAACCCAACATGCGACACGGTCCCGATCGCCCCAACTGGGCACCACTACTAATCATCAGGAAAAGAAACATAGTATCGTTGAGAGTCCTCGTCGAACTCCCACTTGAGCTCAAGCGCGTCACCTGGAGCGGAATCATCAGGCCCTGCATCTGGTTTAATAGTAATCTGTGAGCCACAGGGACTCAGCAATCTCGCACCCTCGCAATCAAGACTATTTAAGCTTAATAGGTAAGGTAAGGTAAATATATGTGGAGCTGCAGCAAGCGACTAGCATATATGGTGGCTATCCTGTTCGCAAAAGAGAGCGAGAAGAGAAGGCAAGGCGCGGTCGCGTAACTAGAGAGAAAACCTGCGGCAAGCATTACTCCAACACCGTGTCCACTTCCCAGACTCCGCCGAGAAGAGGCCATCATGGTAACTCACACGTTTGATTCATTTTAATTAAGTTAAGGTTTAAGTTATCTACAACCGGACATTAACAAATTCCCATCTGCCCATAACCACGGGCACGGCTTTCAAAAGTTCAAATCCCTGCAGGGGAGTCCCAACTTATCCCATGACAAGCTCTCACGGTCAACGAAGGAATAGACCTCCTCCCGAGACGTTCCGATCAGACTCGGTACCTCGGTTCTTCAACACACTTCGACAAGTTAAAACAAGACCAGCAACACCGCCCGAATGTGCCTACAAATCCCGATAGGAGCTGCACATATCTCGTTCTCAGGGCACACTCAGATGGGACATCCTACGAGTAAAACCAACCCTCAAGTTGCCCCGAGGTGGCCTCGCAGTCTACTCGGTCGGACCAACACTCAGAGGAGCACTGGCTCGGGGGGGGGGGGGTTAAATAAGATGACCCTCGGGCTTCGGAAACCCAAGGGAAAAGAGGCTAGGTGGCAAATGGTAAAACCAAGGTTGGGCATTGCTGGAAAAGCTTTAATCAAGGCGAACTATCAAGGGGTTCCCATTATAACCCAACCGCGTAAGGAACGCAAAATCCGGGAACATAACACCGATATGACGGAAACTGTTGGGGAACGTAGTAATTTCAAAAAATTTCCTACGCACACACAAGATCATGGTGATGCATAGCAACGAGAGGGGAGAGTGTTGTCTACGTACCAACGCAGACCGACTGCGGAAGCGATCACACAACGTAGAGGAAGTAGCCGTACGTCTTCCCGATCCGACCGATCCAAGCACCGTTACTCCGGCACCTCCGAGTTCTTAGCACATGTTCAGCTCGATGACGATCCTCGGGCTCCGATCCAGCAAAGCGTCGAGGAAGAGTTCCATCAGCACGACGGCGTGGTGACGATCTTGATGTACTACCGATGCAGGGCTTCGCCTAAGCACTACAACGGTATGATCGAGGTGGAATTTGGTGGCAGGGGGCACCGCACACGGCTAAGGAACGATCTCAAGGATCAACTTGTGTGTCTTGGGGTGTCCCCTGCCCCCGTATATAAAGGATGAAGAGGGGGAGGCTGGCCGGCCAAAGGAGGGAGGCGCAGGAGGAGTCCTACTCCTACCGGGAGTAGGACTCCCCCCCCAATCCTATTCCAACTAGGAATCCTTGGGAAAAAGAGAGAGGGAAAGAGAGGTGGCCGGCCACCTCTCCTAGTCCTAATAGGACTAGGAGAGGGGGGAGGCGCGCAGCCCTCCTTGGCAGCCCCTTTCACCTTTCCACAATGGCCCATGTAGGCCCATTTGGCTCCCGGGGGGGTTCCGGTAACCCTCCCGGTAATCCGGTAAAATCCCGATTTCACCCGGAACACTTCCGATGTCCAAACATAGGCTTCCAATATATCAATCTTTACGTCTCGACCATTTCGAGACTCCTCGTCATGTCCGTGATCACATCCGGGACTCCGAACAACCTTCGGTACATCAAAATGCATAAACTCATAATAACTGTCATCGTAACGTTAAGCGTGCGGACCCTACGGTTCGAGAACAATGTAGACATGACCGAGACACGTCTCCGGTCAATAACCAATAGCGGGACCTGGATGCCCATATTGGCTCCTACATATTCTATGAAGATCTTTATCGGTCAGACCGCATAACAACATACGTTGTTCCCTTTGTCATCGGTATGTTACTTGCCCGAGATTCGATCGTCGGTATCCAATACCTAGTTCAATCTCGTTACTGGCAAGTCTCTTTACTCATTCCGTAATACATCATCTCATAACTAACATCTTAGTTATTATGCTTGCAAGGCTTATGTGATGTGTATTACCGAGAGGGCCCAGAGATACCTCTCCGACAATCGGAGTGACAAACCCTAATCTCAAAATACGCCAACCCAACATCCACCATTGGAGACACCTGTAGTACTCCTTTATAATCACCCAGTTACGTTGTGACGTTTGGTAGTACCCAAAGTGTTCCTCCGGTAAATGGGAGTTGCATAATCTCATAGTTATAGGAACATGTATAAGTCATGAAGAAAGCAATAGCAACATACTAAACGATCGGGTGCTAAGCTAATGGAATGGGTCATGTCAATCAGATCATTCAACTAATGATGTGACCTCGTTAATCAAATAACAACTCTTTGTTCATGGTTAGGAAACATAACCATCTTTGATTAACGAGCTAGTCAAGTAGAGGCATACTAGTGACACTCTGTTTGTCTATGTATTCACACATGTATTATGTTTCCGGTTAATACAATTCTAGCATGAATAATAAACATTTATCATGATATAAGGAAATAAATAATAACTTTATTATTGCCTCTAGGGCATATTTCCTTCAGTCTCCCACTTGCACTAGAGTCAATAATCTAGATTACACAGTAATGATTCTAACACCCATGGAGCCTTGGTGCTGATCATGTTTTGCTCGTGGAAGAGGCTTAGTCAACGGGTCTGCAACATTCAGATCCGTATGTATCTTGCAAATCTCTATGTCTCCCACCTGGACTAGATCCGGGATGGAGTTGAAGCGTCTTTTGATGTGTTTGGTCCTTTTGTGAAATCTGGATTCCTTTGCCAAAGCAATTGCACCAGTATTGTCACAAAAGATTTTCATTGGACCTGATGCACTAGGTATGACACCTAGATCGGATATGAACTCCTTCATCCAGACTCCTTTGTTCGCTGCTTCCGAAGCAGCTATGTACTCCGCTTCACATGTAGATCCTGCTACGACGCTTTGTTTAGAACTGCACCAACTGACAGCTCCACCGTTTAAAGTAAACACGTATCCGGTTTGCGATTTAGAATCGTCCAGATCAGTGTCAAAGCTTGCATCAACGTAACCTCTTACGGTGAGCTCTTTGTCACCTCCATATACGAGAAACATATCCCTAGTCCTTTTCAGGTATTTCAGGATGTTCTTGACCGTTGTCCAGTGATCCACTCCTGGATTACTTTGGTACCTCCCTGCTAAACTTATAGCAAGGCACACATCAGGTCTGGTACACAGCATTGCATACATGATAGAGCCTATGGCTGAAGCATAGGGAACATCTTTCATTTTCTCTCTATCTTCTGCAGTGGTCGGGCATTGAGTCTGACTCAACTTCACACCTTGTAACATAGGCAAGAACCCTTTCTTTGCTTGATCCATTTTGAACTTCTTCAAAATCTTGTCAAGGTATGTGCTTTGTGAAAGTCCAATTAAGCGTCTTGATCTATCTCTATAGATCTTTATGCCTAATATGTAAGCAGCTTCCCCGAGGTCTTTCATCGAAAAACTTTTATTCAAGTATCCCTTTATGCTATCCAGAAATTCTATATCATTTCCAATCAGCAATATGTCATCCACATATAATATCAGAAATGCTACAGAGCTCCCACTCACTTTCTTGTAAATACAGGCTTCTCCAAAAGTCTGTATAAAGCCAAATGCTTTGATCACACTATCAAAGCGTTTATTCCAACTCCGAGATGCTTGCACCAGTCCATAAATGGATCGCTGGAGTTTGCATACTTTGTTAGCTCCCTTTGGATCGACAAAACCTTCTGGTTGCATCATATACAACTCTTCTTCCAGAAATCCATTCAGGAATGCAGTTTTGACATCCATCTGCCATATTTCATAATCATAAAATGCGGCAATTGCTAACATGATTCTGACGGACTTAAGCATCGCTACGGGTGAGAAGGTCTCATCATAGTCAACCCCTTGAACTTGTCGAAAACCTTTTGCGACAAGTCGAGCTTTATAGACAGTAACATTACCGTCAGCGTCAGTCTTTTTCTTGAAGATCCATTTATTCTCAATTGCTTGCCGATCATCGGGCAAGTCAACCAAAGTCCATACTTTGTTCTCATACATGGATCCCATCTCAGATTTCATGGCCTCAAGCCACTTTGCGGAATCTGGGCTCACCATCGCTTCTTCATAGTTCGTAGGTTCATCATGATCTAGTAGCATGACTTCCAGAATTGGATTACCGTACCACTCTGGTGCGGATCTTACTCTGGTTGATCTACGTGGTTCAGTAGTATCTTGTCCTGAAGTTTCATGATCATCATCATTAGCTTCCTCACTAATTGGTATAGGTGTTGCAGAACCAGTTTTCTGTGATGTACTATTTTCCAATAAGGGAGCAGGTACAGTTACCTCGTCAAGTTCTACTTTCCTCCCACTCACTTCTTTCGAGAGAAACTCCTTCTCTAGAAAGTTTCCGAACTTAGCAACAAAAGTCTTGCCTTCGGATCTGTGATAGAAAGTGTATCCAATAGTTTCCTTTGGATATCCTATGAAGACACATTTCTCCGATTTGGGTTCGAGCTTATCAGGTTGAAGCTTTTTCACATAAGCATCGCAGCCCCAAACTTTAAGAAATGACAACTTTGGTTTCTTGCCAAACCATAGTTCATAAGGTGTCGTCTCAACGGATTTTGATGGTGCCCTATTTAACGTGAATGTGGCCGTCTCTAAAGCATAACCCCAAAACGATAGCGGTAAATCAGTAAGAGACATCATAGATCTCACCATATCTAGTAAAGTACGATTACGACGTTCGGACACACCATTACGCTGTGGTGTTCCGGGTGGCGTGAGTTGCGAAACTATTCCACAATTTTTCAAATGTACACCAAACTCGTAACTCAAATATTCTCCTCCACGATCAGATCGTAGAAACTTTATTTTCTTGTTACGATGATTTTCAACTTCACTCTGAAATTCCTTGAACTTTTCAAATGTTTCAGACTTATGTTTCATTAAGTAGATATACCCATATCTGCTCAAATCATCTGTGAAGGTGAGAAAATAACGATATCCGCCACGAGCCTCAATATTCATCGGACCACATACATCGGTATGTATGATTTCCAATAAATCTGTTGCTCTCTCCATAGTACCGGAGAATGGTGTTTTAGTCATCTTGCCCATGAGGCACGGTTCGCAAGTACCAAGTGATTCATAATCAAGTGGTTCCAAAAGCCCATCAGTATGGAGTTTCTTCATGCGCTTTACACCGATATGACCTAAACGGCAGTGCCACAAATAAGTTGCACTATCATTATCAACTTTGAATCTTTTGGCTTCTACATTATGAATATGTGTATCACTACTATCGAGATTCAACAAGAATAGACCACTCTTCAAAGGTGCATGACCATAAAAGATATTACTCATATAAATAGAACAACCATTATTCTCTGATTTAAATGAATAACCGTCTCACATTAAACAAGATCAAGATATAATGTTCATGCTCAACACTGGCACCGAATAACAATTATTTAGGTCTAATATTAATCCCGAAGGTAGATGTAGAGGTAGCGTGCCGACCGCGATCACATCGACTTAGGAACCGTTTCCCACGCGCATCGTCACCTCGTCCTTTGCTAGCGTCCGCTTATTCTGTAGTCCCTGTTTCGAGTTGCAAATATTAGCAACAGAACCAGTATCAAATACCCAGGTGCTACTGCGAGCTCTAGTAAGGTACACATCAATAACATGTATATCACATATACCTTTGTTCACCTTGCCATCCTTCTTATCCGCCAAATACTTGGGGCAGTTCCGCTTCCAGTGACCAGTCTGCTTGCAGTAGAAGCACTCAGTTTCAGGCTTAGGTCCAGACTTGGGTTTCTTCTCCTGAGCAGCAACTTGCTTGCTGTTCTTCTTGAAGTTCCCCTTCTTCTTCCCTTTGCCCTTTTTCTTGAAACTAGTGGTCTTGTTGACCATCAACACTTGATGCTCCTTCTTGATTTCTACCTCCGCAGCTTTCAGCATTGCGAAGAGCTCGGGAATAGTCTTGTTCATCCCTTGCATATTATAGTTCATACGAAGCTCTTGTAGCTTGGTGGCAGTGATTGGAGAATTCTGTCAATGACGCAATCATCTGGAAGATTAACTCCCATCTGAATCAAGTGATTATTATACCCAGACATTTTGAGTATATGCTCACTGACAGAACTATTCTCCTCCATCTTGCAGCTATAGAACTTATTCGAGACTTCATATCTCTCAATTCGGGCATTTGCTTGAAATATCAACTTCAACTCCTGGAACATCTCATATGCTCCATGACGTTCAAAACGTCGTTGAAGTCCCGATTCTAAGCCGTAAAGCATGGCACACTGAACTATCGAGTAGTCATCAGCTTTGCTCTGCCAGACGTTCATAACATCTGGCGTTGCTCCAGCAGCAGGCCTGGCACCCAGCGGTGCTTCCAGGACGTAATTCTTCTGTGCAGCAATGAGGATAATCCTCAAGTTATGGACCCAGTCCGTGTAATTGCTACCATCATCTTTCAACTTTGCTTTCTCAAGGAACGCATTAAAATTCAACGGAACAACAGCACGAGCCATCTATCTACAATCAACATAAACAAGCAAGATACTATCAGGTACTAAGTTCATGATAAGTTTAAGTTCAGTTAATCAAATTACTTAAGAACTCCCACTTAGATAGACATCCCTCTAATCCTCTAAGTGATCACGTGATCCAAATCAACTAAACCATAACCGATCATCACGTGAGATGGAGTAGTTTTCAATGGTGAACATCGTTATGTTGATCATATCTACTATATGATTCACGCTCGACCTTTTGGTCTCCGTGTTCCGAGGCCATATCTGTATATGCTTGGCTCGTCAAGTATAACCTGAGTATTCTGCGTGTGCAACTGTTTTGCACCCGTTGTATTTGGACGTAGAGCTTATCACACCCGATCATCACGTGGTGTCTGGGCACGACGAACTTTGGCAACGGTGCATACTCAGGGAGAACACTTCTTGATAATTTAGTGAGAGATCATCTTATAATGCTACCGTCAATCAAAGCAAGATAAGATGCATAAAAGATAAACATCACATGCAATCAATATAAGTGATATGATATGGCCATCATCATCTTGTGCTTGTGATCTCCATCTCCGAAGCACCGTCATGATCACCATCGTCACCGGCGCGACACCTTGATCTCCATCGTAGCATCATTGTCGTCTCGCCAATCTTATGCTTCCACGACTATCACTACCGCTTAGTAATAAAGTTAAGCATTACATCGCGATTGCAGTGCATACAATAAAGCGACAACCATATGGCTCCTGCCAGTTGCCGATAACTTGGTTACAAAACATGATCATCTCATACAATAAAATCAGCATCATGCCTTGACCATATCACATCACAACATGCCCTGCAAAAACAAGTTAGACGTCCTCTACTTTGTTGTTGCAAGTTTTACGTGGCTGCTACGGGCTTAAGTAAGAACTCATCTCACCTACGCATCAAAACCACAACGATAGTTCGTCAAATAGACTCCGTTTTAACCTTCTCAAGGACCGGGCGTAGCCACACTTGGTTCAACTAAAGTTGGAGAGACAGTCGCCCGCAAGCCATCTATGTGCAAAGCACGTCGAGGGAACCGGTCTCGCGTAAGCGTACACGTAAGGTTGGTCCGGGTCGTCTCGTCCAACAATACCGCCGAACCAAAGTATGACATGCTGGTAGGCAGTATGACTTGTATCGCCCACAACTCACTTGTGTTCTACTCGTGCAAATAACATCAAACCATAAAACCTAGGCTCGGATGCCACTGTTGGGGAACGTAGTAATTTCAAAAAATTTCCTACGCACACACAAGATCATGGTGATGCATAGCAACGAGAGGGGAGAGTGTTGTCTATGTACCAATGCAGACCGACTGCGGAAGCGATCACACAACGTAGAGGAAGTAGTCGTACGTCTTCCCGATCCGACCGATCCAAGCACCGTTACTCCGGCACCTCCGAGTTCTTAGCACACGTTCAGCTCGATGACGATCCTCGGGCTCCGATCCAGCAAAGCGTCGAGGAAGAGTTCCGTCAGCACGACGGCATGGTGACGATCTTGATGTACTACCGACGCAGGGCTTCGCCTAAGCACTACAACGGTATGATCGAGGTGGAATTTGGTGGCAGGGGGCACCGCACACGGCTAAGGAACGATCTCAAGGATCAACTTGTGTGTCTTGGGGTGTCCCCTGCCCCCGTATATAAAGGATGAAGAGGGGGAGGCTGGCCGGCCAAAGGAGGGAGGCACAGGAGGAGTCCTACTCCTACCGGGAGTAGGACTCCCCCCCCAATCCTATTCCAACTAGGAATCCTTGGGAAAAAGAGAAAGGGAAAGAGAGAGAGGTGGCCGGCCACCTCTCCTAGTCCTAATAGGACTAGGGGAGGGGGGGAGGCGCGCAGCCCTCCTTGGCAGCCCCTTTCACCTTTCCACAATGGCCCATGTAGGCCCATTTGGCTCCCGGGGGGTTCTGGTAACCCTCCCGGTAATCCGGTAAAATCCCGATTTCACCCGGAACACTTCCGATGTCCAAACATAGGCTTCCAATATATCAATCTTTACGTCTCGACCATTTCGAGACTCCTCATCATGTCCGTGATCACATCCGGGACTCCGAACAACCTTCGGTACATCAAAATGCATAAACTCATAATAACTGTCATCGTAACGTTAAGCGTGCGGACCCTACGGTTCGAGAACAATGTAGACATGACCGAGACACGTCTCCGGTCAATAACCAATAGCGGGACCTGGATGCCCATATTGGCTCCTACATATTCTACGAAGATCTTTATCGGTCAGACCGCATAACAACATACGTTGTTCCCTTTGTCATCGGTATGTTACTTGCCCGAGATTCGATCGTCGGTATCCAATACCTAGTTCAATCTCGTTACTGGCAAGTCTCTTTACTCATTCCGTAATACATCATCTCATAACTAACATCTTAGTTATTATGCTTGCAAGGCTTATGTGATGTGTATTACCGAGAGGGCCCAGAGATACCTCTCCGACAATCGGAGTGACAAACCCTAATCTCGAAATACGCCAACCCAACATCCACCATTGGAGACACCTGTAGTACTCCTTTATAATCACCCAGTTACGTTGTGATGTTTGGTAGTACCCAAAGTGTTCCTCCGGTAAACGGGAGTTGCATAATCTCATAGTTATAGGAACATGTATAAGTCATGAAGAAAGCAATAGCAACATACTAAACGATCGGGTGCTAAGCTAATGGAATGGGTCATGTCAATCAGATCATTCAACTAATGATGTGACCTCGTTAATCAAATAACAACTCTTTGTTCATGGTTAGGAAACATAACCATCTTTGATTAACGAGCTAGTCAAGTAGAGGCATACTAGTGACACTCTGTTTGTCTATGTATTCACACATGTATTATGTTTCCGGTTAATACAATTCTAGCATGAATAATAAACATTTATCATGATATAAGGAAATAAATAATAACTTTATTATTGCCTCTAGGGCATATTTCCTTCAGAAACTAGGGCAGCAAGAGTGGAACAAAACACTAGGCGAGAGGCCGAGCCTTCCACCCTTTACCAAGTATATAGATGCATTAAGACAACATGGCAATATAATGATATCCCAACAAGTAAATAATGTTCCAACAAGGAACGGTCTCCAATCTTCACCTGCAACTAGCAACGCTATAAGAGGGGCTGAGCAAATGGTAACATAGCCAATCAACGGTTTGCTAGGACTTGGTGGGTTAGAGGTTTGACATAGCAATTTGGGAGGCTTGAAAGCAAGTGGTAGGCATCGTAGCATGGCATAGCAAAAGAGCGAGCATCTGGCAAAGCAAAGATAGTAGTGATTTCGAGGGTATGATCATCGTGCCTGCAAAGTTCTCGGAGTTGACTGGATCCTCGAAAGCAAACTCAACGGGCTCCTCATTAGCGAACTCTCTCCTGGCTCTACCCAAACAAGACAAACAAGCAAACGGAACACAATCAACCACGTGCAAGGATCAAACAATATGATGCAAAGATGGTATGCTATGCGGGATGCAATATGTGATGCATATGCAAGATTTGACAAGGAATGCATGGACCTGGCCTCAACTTGGAAACCCAAGTTTGCCACTGGAAAGATGAGATGAAATCGCTTGAAAACGATATAAAGAACGCCGGAATCGGAGTTACGGTTTGGAAATGGCAAGCAATTCAAATATGAGCATGATCTGCGATTTACAACAAGTAGCCATCTAAATGCAACAAGATGAACATGCTACAGCACCCAAACATGGCATAAAAATACATGGCAAGGATCCACTCAAGATGCTTAACAAAAGTCTAGCACTGAGCTACGGCCAATTCATCCATTAACAGGTTCAAACAAGCATGGCAAAAATGCATATGGTAAACAGATTTCAGACTTAGTGAAATTAACACTTGTCTGGAATTTCAGATCAGATAGCACTCTTTGGAGCAACAAAACTACATGCTACAGGACCTGAACATGGCAAAGTAAAACATGGCATGGAGGTACTCAAAAAGCTTAACAAAAGTCCCTTAGTGAGCTTGAGCCAAAAGGGATCAGAAAACACATTTGCAAGCATGTGAACATGGCAAAACATAATCAGTTCTCAGACTTAGTGAAAACTGGAGCATGCTGAAAACAGATATCAAGTAGGCATGTTTACGAGCTCGATGCACTCACTACAAAGCATGTCATGAAAAGCTAAGCATACACCCATCAAGAATACACAAAATACAAGCTAGACATGGCAAGAACAATAACATAGCATGCACGGATCAACTACAACATCCTCGGCAAAATTGCTAACAAGTAGACAATCTGCCCAGATTCACGAAATGACAAAAGTAGAGCTCGATTGACTCAAGCTAGGGTGCTCCATAATTGCAAACAAAGACATGGATGGATAGAGCACTACAAGATTAACAAGAAATCATTACTGATCACCCTCAAAAGAGGCATAGATCACTTGGAAACAACATGAACATATGGCCAAATGAGATAAACAGGTCAGGGACTTAGTGGAAATGCTAAGTCCCTGAAATCAGCATTCCCAAGTGCCTCACTTTGCAAGCTTGTGCTAGTCACCACACACATTACAAAAATACATGGGTTGCACCTCTGGATAGATGGCAAAACATATAACAAAACACATGTAGAGCTCATGGGCATATCATGCACACATTAATCATGGCAAAAATGACAAATATCTAAATGGAGCAGCAGATCTGACAATTATCTCAAGTAGCACTCTTCTAACAGCATTTCAGGCATCAAGATGAACTCAAATGAAAATGATGCAATGAGATGAAATGATGTACTCTTTGAGACGAACATTTTGATATGCTATATGCCCAAAACGGAGCTACAGATGAGGAGTTACGATGCTATGAAGTAAGCAAAAAAATATAAGGGCGAAGGGAAAAGTCAACCCCTCAAGAACAGATCTAGGGTTCGTCCGGGCACGCAATCCGAGGAGCGGCCAAAACTGTAGCTGCGGCGGTCGGAGCTCACCGGGGACTTGCCGGAGGAGTGGACAACGAGGACGGCGTCGAGGGAGAGGGGCGGCGCGGCACCGGATCCGGTCGCCGGTGCACCTGCCGGCGACGAGGGCAGCGCGGCGAGGAGGCGCACGCCGGCGCGGGGCGGACGGCGGCCTGCGGCGGACGGTGGCCGAGGCGGAGAGGCGGCAGCGGCGGCTCGTCGGCGTCGAGGAAGGACAAGGGCGCGGGCGGCGGCGGCTCCTCTGGGCCGCGGGGGCTCGCAGCGGGCCGCGCGGGCCGGCGTGGCTGCGGGTGGCGGCGCGCCACATGGCGGCTCCCGGTTGGCTGCGGGCGGCGGCGGCGATGTGTCCGAATTAGGCGGCGGACATGTCCGTCGGCGGCGGGGCGATTTTAGGGTTTCGGGGGAGAAGGAGACCCGGATTTCGGGGGGGGGGTCTATTTATAGGCATAGAGGGAGCTAGGAGAGTCCAAATGAGGTGTGGTTTTCGGCCACACGATCGTGATCGAACGCTCTAGATGATGGAGAGGGTTTTGGTGGGTTTTGGGCCAAATTGGAGGGGTGTTGGGCTGCAACACACACGAGGCCTTTTCGGTCCCTCGGTTAACCGTTGGAGCATCAAACGAAGTCCAAATGGTATGAAACTTGACAGGCGGTTTACCGGTAGTAAACCAAGGCGGCTTGGCAAGTCTCACTCCAATCCGGAAATGTTTAATCCCCACACACGAAAGAAAGGTAGAAATGACCACCGGAGGAGAACGAAGCGCCGGAATGCAAAACGGACAACGGGGAAAATGCTCGAATGCATGAGATGAACGCGTATGCAAATGCAATGCACATGATGACATGATATGAGATGCATGACAACGACAACAACACACGGAGACTAAACCCAAACTCGAGAAAATAAAATAACTTAACGCTGGAAACGGCAAGAGTTGGATTACATATTAGATAACTCATATCCGGGGTGTTACAACACTCCACCACTACGAAAGGATCTCGTCCCGAGATCTAGGACTGAAAGAACGCCGGGTACTCAGAACGGAGATGATCCTCGTGTTCCCAGGTAGCTTCACGATCGGAATGGTGTGACCACTTGACTTTGAGGAATTTGATTGACTTGTTGCGAGTCTTGCGTTCAGTCTCTTCAAGAATAGAAACTGGGTGCTCACGATATGAGAGATCTTCTTGGAGCTCAATGTCCTCGAAGTTGATGGTGTGGTCAGGAGTCTTGAAGCACTTTCGGAGCCGAGAGACATGGAATACGTCATGAACATTTGCAAAGTTTGAAGGAAGCTCGAGTTGATAGGCGAGATCGCCTCTCTTGCTGACGATCTTGAAAGGTCCCACGTATCTAGGGGCAAGCTTCCCTTTGATACCGAAGCGGCGAGTACCTTTCATAGGAGAGACGCGGAGGTAAACATGATCTCCGATCTCGAAAGCCAAATCACGGTGCTTACTATCATAGTAGCTCTTCTGACGGGATTGGGCTGCTTTGAGGTTATCTTGAATGACTTTGCACATTTCCTCTGCCTCTGTGATTAAGTCATTTCCCAAAAGCTGACGTTCACCGGTTTCAGACCAGTTGAGAGGGGTACGGCACTTCCTGCCATACAGAATTTCAAATGGGGCCTTGCCCGAACTTGCTTGAAAACTGTTGTTGTAGGAGAATTCAACATAAGGAAGACAATCCTCCCACTTCATGCCGAAGGAGATCACACAAGCCCTGAGCATATCTTCAAGAATCTGGTTGACACGCTCGACTTGACCACTAGTTTGAGGATGGAAAGTTGTGCTGAAGCGGATGTTGGTGCCCATGGCCTTCTAAAAAGAATCCCAAAACTTAGAGGTAAAGATGCTGCCACGGTCTGAAGAGATCACTTGAGGAATACCGTGCAGAGAGACAATTCGAGAGGTATAGAGTTCCGCCAATTGAGCTGCAGTGATCGACTCTTTCATAGGCAGAAAGTGAGCCACTTTAGTGAGTTTGTCGATGACCACGAATATAGCATCATTGCCACGTTTGGACTTTGGAAAACCAGTCACGAAGTCCATCTCAATGTGGTCAAACTTCCATTCTGGAATGGCAACAGGTTGGAGGAGACCCACTGGCCTTTGATGTTCTGCCTTCACTCTTCTTCAGACATCACATTCATTCACGAATTGAGCAATCTCGCGCTTCATTTGAGTCCACCAATAAGCCTGCTTGAGGTCCTAATACATCTTCGTGCTCCCAGGGTGAATGGAGAGGAGAGAATTGTGAGCCTCATTCATGATCACTTTACGAAGGTCACCTTTGGGCACAACAATACGATCCTCGAAGAAGAGAGTATCCTTGTCATCAAGGCGGTAGCACTTGTACTTGGGTTGACTCTTGGCAATCCCAATCTTCACCTTTTTCACCATAGCATCAAGAATCTGGGCTTGACGAATCTGGTCTTCCAAGGTAGGAGAGACTTGAAGGTTGGCGAGGAAACCTTGAGGAACAACTTGCAGATTAAGTTTGCGGAAAGCTTCACAAAGCTCGGGTTGGTAAGGCTTGAGAATAAGACTGTTGCAGTAAGCCTTTCTGCTCAATGCATCAGCAATCACATTGGCCTTGCCCGGAGTATACTCAATACTCGGATTATACTCTTGAATCATTTTGACCCATCGAGTTTGCCTGAGGTTGAGATTAGGCTGAGTGAAGATGTACTTGAGACTCTTGTGATCAGTGAAAATGTCCACTTTTCTTCCCAATAAGAGATGTCTCCAAGTCAAAAGAGCATGCACAACTGCCGCCAACTCGAGGTCGTGAGTGGGGTAGTTCTTCTCATTGGGCTTCAATTGGCGAGAGGTATAAGCCACAACTTTCTTCTCTTGCATCAACACTGCGCCGAGACCTTGGAGAGAGGCCTCACAAAAGACCTCGTACGGCTTGGATTCATCAGGCGGAGTCAGAACTGGAGCGGTGACCAATTTCTCTTTCAAAGTGTTGAAAGCAATGTCACACTCCGGAGACCAAACGTACTTGACGTGCTTCTGGAGAAGATTTGAGAGAGGCTTCGTGATCTTAGAAAAGTTTTCAACGAACCTTCGACAGTAGCTTGCAAGACCGAGGAAGCTACGGAGTTGCTTCACGTTCTGAGGAGGTTCCCAATTCACAATTGCAGACACCTTCTCAGGATTCACCGCAATGCCCTTGGCAGAGATGATATGACCAAGATAAAGAACCTCATAGAGCCAAAATTCACACTTGGAGAACTTGGCATAGAACTGGTGTTCTCTGAGCTTATCGAGTACCAAATGCAAGTGCTTGGCATGATCTTCCTTGTTCTTCGAGAAAACCAGAATGTCGTCGAGATAGACCAAAACAAAGTCATTGGTGTAGGCGTTGAAGATGAAATTCATCATGCGAGAGAAAGTCAGAGAAGCGTTGACGAGGCCAAAAGACATGACAGTGTATTCATATGAACCATAGCTTGTCCTGAAAGCCGTCTTGGGGATATCTTGCTCACGGATACGAATCTGATGATAACCCATACGGAGATCAAGCTTGGAGAATACTTGGGTACCTTTGAGTTGTTCGAACAGCTCGTTGATGTTAGGAAGTGGGTATTTGTTCTTTATGGTCTTCTTGTTCAATGGACGGTAATCAACACAAAGTCGGTCCGTTCCATCCTTCTTCTTCACAAAAAGAACACCACAACCCCACGGAGAAGAACTAGGCCGGATGAGATCCATTCTCTCTTGAATATCGAGTTGCTTCTTCAGCTCCTTCAACTCTTCAGGTCCGAGCTTGTAAGGACGCTTGCACACAGGTTCCGTGCTGGGCCCAAGATCAATAACGAATTCAACTGGCCGGTGCAGAGGCATTCCTGGAAGCTCTTCTCGAAAGACGTCTTGATATTCGCAAACGACTGGAATTTGCGAGATAGCATCCAGTTCACCCTTCTCATTGAGAGAGAACAGACGGATGGTATCATCACGAGCGGCAAAGACAATTACATCCTCAGACGAATGAGTCAATTGAATCTGCCTGGCTGCATAATCAAGCTGAGCCTTATGCTTAGAAAGCCAATCCATCCTGAGAATAAGATCAATATCCGAGTTGCCAAGGACCATTGGGGAAGAAAGAAACTTGTAATCGCCCAACGTGATAGAGATATCGGGAGCAACCAAACTAGAAGTTAAAAGCTTGCCGGGAGAAACAACTTGCATGACTTTGGGCATGATCTCAGTATCAACATTGTGCTTCGATGCAAACGGGCATGACAAGAAAGAATGCGATGCACCAGTATCAAAAAGTACTTTTGCGGGAACATTGTTAACAGGAAGGTTACCCATGATGACATCTGACGAATCCTCTGCCTGAGCTGCATTCATCAAATTCACCTTGGCGTGCTTGGGGTTATGCTTGACCATAGCTGTACTTGCCGATCTCACGGGAGGAGGAGGAGGAGGAGGGAGGCGCCTCTGGTTGAAACACTTGTTGGCATAGTGACCCTTCTGTTGGCACTTGTTGCACGTGACCTCTGAAAGCGGACGGTGGTACGGAGCACTCGATCTTGGAGCTTGAGACGAAGTCTTGTTTTGAAAGCCAGGGTTGGGTGGGTGGGAAGAACCACTGCCACCTTTGCTCTTCTGATGTGGCTGACGAAACGGAGGAGGAGGAAGCCAATACTTCTGCTACTTGGCCACTTGAGTAGAGGAAGAAGGAGTAGCATCTCTGGCTCACTTCTTGGAAGCATCACACCTCAGTTGAGCGGCCTCTTGCTTCAACGCCATGTTGTATAACTCATCGTACCTCAAGGGCTCAAAGAGAACAAGAGCTAGCTGGATTTCTTCTCTGAGACCACCCCTGAACTGGTATATCATGCTCTTCTCATCAGGAACGTCCTGCTTAACAAAGCGGGCGAGCTTCTGGAACAACTTGTTGTAGTCATAGACAGACAAAGAGCCTTGCCTCAGGTTGCGGAATTCCTCACGCTTACTTTCAACCACGCTCTGAGGGATATGATGAGCTCTGAAATCTTGACGGAATTCATCCCAGGTAATCACACGTCCTCCTCTAGAATCCTTGTACTGCTGGAACCATTCTGCAGCTTGATCTTTGAGTTGGAAGGAAGCGAACTTGACAAAGTCCTCAGGCCTGACGTTACTGCACTCGAAATGCTTGCACAGATCCACGAGCCAATCGTCAGCATCAGTTGCCTCAACACAATTGCTGAAAGTCTTTGGCCCGTTAGCAAGGAACTGGTTGAGTGTAGCAAAGTGATTCTGATTGTTGCCTTGGTTGCCTTGGTTCGCTTGATTGCGCTCTTGAAGAATTTGCATGATCAACTGCATGTTTGCATTGGTTGCGGCCATCACAGCTTGCCATGCCTCCGGAGGAGGTGGAGGTGGTGGCGGATCAGGATTCGGAGTCGTGCGCATTGGAGGAGCCATCCTGAAGAGGTTGACATCCATTAGCACATTGATAGACAAATATTGAAGCTGAATCCAACGGAATGAAAATTGCAACATATAGTCTTCACATCCGAACATAAGAACGAATGCATTCCTCATGAAATGGTCACATATCCATAAATTGAGAAGCCACTTAGAATTTAGGTAGAGAAATAAATCAACAAGGTACGGATCAAGAACGAATACTCGGTAAGAAATCCCAATCTCAAACCAAATATCCGTGGAAGAAGGACTAGAGCTACAAGAATTCCCACCTATGAAATTCCCGAACCTTTCCGGTTATGCAATCAGGTGTTGGGGATACAGGGGAAGCATAATATCTCACCCAAATCTAGCAAATCCTACATCCAGCTGTATCCATCCTTCAACACATAACCGAGAAAACTTCGGAAACCATCTACCTCAACCTTTGAAAAGCATCCGTTATACAAGTTATGGCGATACTCCCGAACTCCCGCCCCAGTACTGGGTGGCGTCGAGGTTATCTCACCAACGAACTGCATAAAAGAGATTTTCGATGTCGGCGTACTAAACTCAGGTATTCCAGAATTGCAACGATAAAATTGTGACGACAACACCTCGGAGCTCAACTCCCCGGGACACTGCCACAAAACCCCTGACAGGAGGCACCAAGACAATGTTCTCGTCACAAAACCATCGGAACGATTCCAAGATACCCGCGTGATCCTAAAAAAAATTTAGTGAAATTTGAGAAGAGAAGAGTCAAAACTCTACGTCAGGATGCCTTACCAGAGCAATGAGGAGACTGGGAAGTAAAAAGAATTCTTAAACTCTCCGATATATAATTCCTAAATGACTCAAAACATTTTTCTAGACACCAACTCGGTTGCTAAAAACGATCAAGCAATGGGGCTCCTAAGGTCGGGGAAGCCTCTGATTACCAACTTGTAACACCCTCGATGCGACTATAGCTCCCACATGTCGAGGCGCGACTTAGAGGCATAATCACATTGAAGGCATATGTCGCAAGTTAGGCAATCTTCACAACATCCCATGTAATATAGATAATAAAAGGGGAGATAACATAGTTGGCTTACACTCGCCACGTCAATCAAGTACATAAATAGCATTACAACATTCAAACACTCATGGCCCGACTACGGCGCCAAAATAAAAGACAACCCAACATGCGACATGGTCTCGATCGCCCCAACTGGGCACCACTACTGATCATCAGGAAAAGAAACATAGTATCGTTGAGAGTCCTCATCGAACTCCCACTTGAGCTCAAGCGCGTCACCTGGAGCGGAATTATCAGGCCCTGCATCTGGTTTAATAGTAATCTGTGAGCCACAGGGACTCAGCAATCTCGCACCCTCGCGATCAAGACTATTTAAGCTTAATAGGTAAGGTAAGGTAAATATATGTGGAGCTGCAGCAAGCGACTAGCATATATGGTGGCTATCCTGTTCGCAAAAGAGAGCGAGAAGAGAAGGCAAGGCGCGGTCGCGTAACTAGAGAGAAAACCTGCGGCAAGCATTACTCCAACACCGTGTCCACTTCCCGGACTCCGCCGAGAAGAGGCCATCACGGTAACTCACACATTTGATTCATTTTAATCAAGTTAATGTTCAAGTTATCTACAACCGGACATTAACAAATTCCCATCTGCCCATAACCACGGGCACGGCTTTCGAAAGTTGAAATCCCTACAGGGGAGTCCCAACTTAGCCCATGACAAGCTCTCACGGTCAACGAAGGAATAGACCTCCTCCCGAGATGTTCCAATCAGACTCGGTACCTCGGTTCTTCAAGACACTTCGACAAGTTAAAACAAGACCAGCAACACCGCCCGAATGTGCCGACAAACCCCGATAGGAGCTGCACATATCTCGTTCTTAGGGCACACTCAGATGAGACATCCTACGAGTAAAACCAACCCTCAAGTTTCCCCGAGGTGGCCCCACAGTCTATTCGGTCGGGCCAACACTCAGAGGAGCACTGGCCCGGGGGGGGGGGGGGGGGTTAAATAAGATGACCCTCGGGCTCCGGAAACCCAAGGGAAAAGAGGCTAGGTGGAAAATGGTAAAACCAAGGTTGGGTATTACTGGAAAAGCTTTAATCAAGGCGAACTATCAAGGGGTTCCCATTATAACCCAACCGCGTAAGGAACGCAAAATCCGGGAACATAACACCGATATGACGAAAACTAGGGCAGCAAGAGTGGAACAAAACACTAGGCGAGAGGCCGAGCCTTCCACCCTTTACCAAGTATATAGATGCATTAAGATAACATGGCAATATAATGATATCCCAACAAGTAAATAATGTTCCAACAAGGAACGGTCTCCAATCTTCACCTGCAACTAGCAACGCTATAAGAGGGGCTGAGCAAGCGGTAACATAGCCAATCAACGGTTTGCTAGGACATGGTGGGTTAGAGGTTTGACATGGCAATTTGGGAGGCTTGAAAGCAAGTGGTAGGCATCGTAGCATGGCATAGCAAAAGAGCGAGCATCTGGCAAAGCAAAGATAGTAATGATTTCGAGGGTATGATCATCGTGCCTGCAAAGTTCTCAGAGTTGACTGGATCCTCGAAAGCAAACTCAATGGGCTCCTCGTTAGCGAACTCGTCTCCCGGCTCTACCCAAACAAGACAAACAAGCAAACGGAACACAATCAACCACGTGCAAGGATCAAACAATATGATGCAAAGATGGTATGCTATGCGGGATGCAATATGTGATGCATATGCAAGATTTGACAAGGAATGCATGGACCTGGCCTCAACTTGGAAACCCAAGTGTGCCACTGGAAAGATGAGATGAAATCTCTTGAAAACGATATAAAGAACGCCGGAATCGGAGTTACGGTTTGGAAATGGCAAGCAATTCAAATATGAGCACGATCTGCGATTTACAGCAAGTAGCCATCTAAATGCAACAAGATGAACATGCTATAGCACCCAAACATGGCATAAAAATACATGGCAGGGATCCACTCAAGATGCTTAACAAAAGTCTAGCACTGAGCTACGGCCAATTCATCCATTAACAGGTTCAAACAAGCATGGCAAAAATGCATATGGTAAACAGATTTCAGACTTAGTGAAATTAACACTTGTCTGGAATTTCAGATCAGATAGCACTCTTTGGAGCAACAAAACTACATTCTACAGGACTTGAACATGGCAAAGTAAACCATGGCACGGAGGTACTCAAAAAGCTTAACAAAAGTCCCTTAGTGACCTTGAGCCAAAAGGGATCAGAAAACACATTTGCAAGCATGTGAACATGGCAAAACATAATCAGTTCTCAGACTTAGTGAAAACTGGAGCATGCTGAAAACAGATATCAAATAGGCATGTTTACGAGCTCGATGCACTCACTACAGAGCATGTCATGAAAAGCTAAGCATACGCCCATCAAGAATACACAAAATACAAGCTAGACATGGCAAGAACAATAACATAGCATGCACGGATCAACTACAACATCCTCGGCAAAATTGCTAACAAGTAGACAATCTGCCCAGATTCACGAAATGACAAAAGTAGAGCTCGATTGACTCAAGCTAGGGTGCTCCATAATTGCAAACAAAGACATGGATGGATAGAGCACTACAAGATTAACAAGACATCCTTACTGATCACCCTCAAAAGAGGCACGGATCACTTGGAAACAATATGAACATATGGCCATATGAGATAAACAGGTCAGGGACTTAGTGGAAATGTTAAGTCCCTGAAATCAGCATTCCCAAGTGCCTCACTTTGCAAGCTTGTGCTAGTCACCACACACATCACAAAAATACATGGGTTGCACCTCTGGATAGATGGCAAAACATATAACAAAACACATGTAGAGCTCATGGGCATATCATGCACACATTAATCATGGCAAAAATGACAAATATCTAAATGGAGCAGCAGATCTGACAATTATCTCAAGTAGCACTCTTCTAACAGCATTTCGGGCATCAAGATGAACTCAAATGAAAATGATGCAATGAGATGAAATGATGTACTCTCTGAGACGAACATTTTGATATGCTATATGCCCAAAACGGAGCTATGGATGAGGAGTTACGATGATATGAAGTAAGCAAAAAAAATATAAGGGCGAAGGGAAAAGTCAACCCCTCAAGAACAGATCTAGGGTTCGTCCGGGGCACGCAATCCGAGGAGCGGCCGGAACTGTAGCTGCGGCGGTCGGAGCTCGCCGGGGACTTGCCGGAGGAGTGGACGATGAGGACGGCGTCGAGGGAGAGGGGCGGCGCGGTACCGGATCCGGTCGCCGGTGCACCTGCCGGCGACGAGGGCAGCGCGGCGAGGAGGCGCACGCCGGCGCGGGGCGGACGGCGGCCTGCGGCGGACGGTGGCCGAGGCGGAGAGGCGGCGGCGGCGGCTCGTCGGCGTCGGGGAAGGAGAAGGGCGCGGGCGGCGGCGGCTCCTCTGGGCCGCGGGGGCTCGCAGCGGGCCGTGCGGGCCGGCGTGGCTGCGGGTGGCGGCGCGCCATGTGGCGGCCCCCGGTTGGCTGCGGGCGGCGGCGGCGATGTGTCCGAATTAGGCGGCGGACATGTCCGTCGGCGGCGGGGTGATTTTAGGGTTTTGGGGGAGAAGGAGATCTGGATTTCGGGGGGGGGGGGTCTATTTATAGGCAAAGAGGGAGCTAGGAGAGTCCAAATGAGGTGCGGTTTTCGGCCACGCGATCGTGATCGAACGCTCTAGATGATGGAGAGGGTTTTGGTGGGTTTTGGGCCAAATTGGAGGGGTGTTGGGCTGCAACACACACAAGGCCTTTTCGGTCCCTCGGTTAACCGTTGGATCATCAAACGAAGTCCAAATGGTACGAAACTTGATAGGCGGTCTACCGGTAGTAAACCAAGGCCGCTTGGCAAGTCTCGCTCCAATCCAGAAATGTTTAATCCCCACACACGAAAGAAAGGTAGAAATGACCACCGGAGGAGAACGAAGCACCGGAATGCAAAACGGACAACAGGGAAAATGCTCGAATGCATGAGATGAACACGTATGCGAATGCGATGCACATGATGACATGATATGAGATGCATGACAACGACAACAACACACGGAGACAAAACCCGAACCCGAGAAAATAAAATAACTTAACGCCGGAAATGACAAGAGTTGGATTACATATTAGATAACTCATATCCGGGGTATTACACTACGGGTCCATAGTTAGTAGCTAGATGGCTTCTTCTCTCTTTTTGGATCTCAATACAATGTTCTCCCCCTCTCTTGTGGAGATCTATTCGATGTAATCTTCTTTTTGCGGTGTGTTTGTTGAGACCGATGAATTGTGGGTTTATGATCAAGTCTATCTATGAATAATATTTGAATCTTCTCTGAATTCTTTTATGTATGATTGGTTATCTTTGCAAGTCTCTTCAAATTATCAGTTTGGTTTGGCCTACTAGATTGGTTGTTCTTGCCATGGGAGAAGTGCTTAGCTTTGGGTTCGATCTTGCGGTGTCCTTTCCCAGTGACAGAAGGGGCGGCAATGCACATATTGTATCGTTGCCATCGAGGATAACAAAATGAGTTTTTTATCATATTGCATGAAACTATCCCTCTACATCATGTCATCTTGCTTAAGGCGTTACTCTGTTTTTAAATTAATACTCTAGATGCATGCTGGATAGCGGTCGATGAGTGGAGTAATAGTAGTAGATGCAGGCAGGAGTCGGTCTACTTGTCTCGGACGTGATGCCTATATACATGATCATACCTAGATATTCTCATAACTATGCTCAATTCTGTCAATTGCTCAACATTAATTTGTTCACCCACCGTAGAACACTTATGATGTTGAGAGAAGCCACTAGTGAAACCTATGACCCCTGGGTCTCTTTCTCATCATATTAATCTCCATCACTTTATTATTGCTTTGCTTTTACTTTGCCTTTTACTTTTTACTTTGCATCTCTATACCAAAAATACCAAAAATATTATTTATCATCTCTATCAGATCTCACTTTCGCAAGTGACCGTGAAAGGATTGACAACCCCTAAGCGCGTTGGTTGCGTTGAGCTATTGTTTTTGTGTAGGTACGAGGGACTCGTGCGTAGCCTCCTACTAGATTGATACCTTGGTTCTCAAAAACTGAGGGAAATACTTACGCTACTTTGCTGCATCATCCTCTCTTCTTTGGGGAAATCCAACGCAGTGCTCAAGAGGTAGCAGTCTGCCGAGCTGAACATCGACGAGGATCTTGACAACCCGGAATTAGAGGTAGAACTTGATTCTCTTGGTTCCTTTTTAATACACCTCATTGACAATTACCATTATCAGGATGACGCTGAAGCTAGCCGGGCTGATGATGTAGAGGTAATTATTCTTTCCTCCGGTTCAGATCCTCTGCCAACACCAAAAGCCCATCAAGCAAATCGGAAAGTAAAATTTTCACACCCTCTAGCTTATCTGGATCCAAACTTTCTTTTGAAGAAACAACAACATGAAGCTCGCCGCACAACCCGGCATAGTGGTCAGGTGGTGACCTCATCCGGTTTACCGAACTCGCCGGTTCATAAATGTCACCCAGAGGTTTCACCTATTCCCGACACATCTTATCCCAAGGCAGGTTATTTCCGACGACCTCTTAATCCGTCTGATTCAAACTATCAGGGAACATCTCATTCATCCTCTAGCGAGTCAACAGGGACACAGCTTCCACCTCTAAAAACTATTCCTGGGTAAGTATATTAAACTAACCCTTTATACCTCGTGCTTGCTTCTCATACTAACCTTTATGTTCATTCCTTTCAGAGCCAACACCAGGCCCAGCAAAAAGGCCAAATTGAATAAACCGGCTAATGATAACCTAGCCATTGAACCGGAATAGATCCCAGAACAGTTTGAGCCAAATGCTGACGCTATTCTTGATGATCTGCCACCGCAACATCATGAAACCTTTGCTAAACAGATGGAAAATGATCCCACGGGCCACGCTACTAACCTGCCAAGCCCGGCTAAAGCTGCAGATAAACCGCCAAGCCCAGTCAAAGCGGCTGATGACCAATCAGATGATGTTATTGTTACTGGTTTAGGCTACACAACTCCTGGCAACCCCATTGTTTTATCAAAACATAGTGCCAAGGAAGAATTTGCTGCTATGGATAAAGGCAAGTGGAAAACAGATTTGGAAAGCTATGCCCACCTCAGCGCCCAAGATATCCACTCTGGGTTTTTTAAACCGCCTATACACAAGCCGCGACTATGAAGCCGGTTTAGTGAATCTGATGAAAGAGCGATATGAGGTAAATACTATTAACTCTGCATAATTGTTTCTCTTGTGTCCAATTTCTAATATCAACTCTAGTAGCCCCCAAGGGCCGGTTTATGATATCAATGTAAACCGGGATTTTGTAATACTTCAACTTTGCCTGCGTAACCCCCAAGGGTCGGTTTATCTTTTCAAGATGAATCAGGACTGTATTATTGAGCAGATATACATTAGCCCCCAAGTGCCAAGAATAATACTTGAATTGATCTTGGGACTTACAAGAAAAATTTGATAAGAAGCAATAGGCATTAGCCCCCAAGTGCCAAGTGTATAACTTGTTATGTGCTTGGTACTTCAAAATGCTGCCAACTTCATAACATGTATGTCTCTTACAGGCTGAGCTAAGCAAAAAGGAATCTCAAACCGCTGATCTTCAAGAAAATATCAAGTCCCAACAAGCATAAACTTCCAAAACCAAAGAGGAGCTGACCAGTGCCTTAGCAGCCATGAAGAAATTGAAGGAAAACTTCAAGAAGGAGCGGGCAGACTAGGACATAGAGAAAACCACACTACAAAAGAGGGCTGAGGATGCAGAAGCAGCCCTTAACCCGGTGGTAGAAGAACTGACTGGTTTGAAGCGGCAAATAAATGCCATGACCACTGCTGTGTTTGGTAAGTATCCTTATTATAAGCATTGTTCAAAAAAAAAAATCTTCCGATCCAGCGATTAATCTTCCAATTTATTGCTAATCGGGGGGTGACCGATAAGATTATGCCTTATCTTCACCGTTTATTTTTTGGACCGATTTATCGCTCTGACAAGCGATTTATGGGGAATCTACTAATAAATCTGACCTATTCATAGCACCATGTTTGCAAAAACTATGTTTATTTACGTTTTGTGGAGCTTGTTACGCAATATGTAGTGTTGTCCTATTTTGTTTGTCATTATACAAGGATTCAAAGGATAGGAATCAAGGCAACACTTCTGTCAAATATTGTTATGGTGTTGAACATAGCATATTTTGGTGTTGGAAACCTGAGATTTGCAAAAAAATATCTGATTAATAGTCGACCGACAAAATCGAATAATTAGCCAATTTTCAATTAATCTCTAATCCCTAGCTGACCGAGACGACAACTATAAGCGATATCGTCAACATTGATTATAAGCTGTTAACATGTATTATCCCATAAGCTGCCAGTTTATTGATGTGCGTAATGATGCAGGATCTCGCATTACCCATTTGGGCTCTGATATGCAGAAGAAATTGAAGGCTGCCTATACTCTTATAGAGCAACTATATAGCGGCGCGCAACAGATCATTTGTACTGCCTCTCATAACAAACCGCCCCAACCTTGATCAAGGAAACATTAGAGAAGCTGTCAATGCTATCTGCCCGATTTAAGGAGTTAAAAAGATCAGCTGCAAGGGTAGGTGCTCTGACCGCGCTAATCCGGGCTAAAGCATGGATACCAGATCTTGACCCGGCTGATGTAGGAAGCGGCTATCCGAGCACAGAGGAGGCCGGGTCAGATTTTGACAATGATGATCTCCGAACTTTGACGAAGGAAATGCGCCCATTAGCGAGCAAATTGGATGAAGAGACGGGTCTTTCTCATTACTAGTCGATTTATGATGCCGACAACAAACGGGTTAATGCGCCAACTTATGATGTGCAAAATCTTATCCTGCCAATCTGTAAGTATACCTACGCCCCTTATGTTGAACCCTCCACACTTATAAGTGATGAAGCTGTATTCAAGGCCCTAACTGAAATCGACTGGGCAACCATTGACTTCCAGCCGCTGGGTGGAGAGGAGGAGGATGAACCGGCGCAGGATGATCCACAGCCGTCAAGTCAGCCTGGCGAAGAGTCATGATCCGGAGGCCGGTTTAGCCTTCTGCATACTGCAACACTTGTTGAAAACAATTATTCTTTTGGGCATCAAAGCACCTTGTAATAGGCTAGTTTAAGTACTTGGTATGCTATGCCATCGTGTGTATTCACTTTGATGCCCAACAAGTGCGCTGGTCACCAAGGGCTTTAGCATGACGATTTTTTACCGTTTACTACAACAACGTTTGCCTGGCTTCGGCAACGAAGGGGCGATGATGGTGGCGCGTCTTCGGCCCGCTTCAATGCTTATAGTCATCGCTAGGTGATCTATATACCTGGTTGTATTTTTTCTTATTTCTGATGCGCTATGCATTGTCATGACAGATGATGAATAAATTGAAAGTTTCTTCCGCAAAAGAGAAAAAGACCTTGTCATTCTTGCAACGGCCATCGTGTGTATTCACTTTGATGCCCAACAAGTGCGCTGGTCACCAGGGGCTTTAGCATGACAAATTTTTGACTGTTTACTACAACAACGTTTGCCTGGCTTCGGCAACGAAGGGCGATGATGGTGGCGCGTCTTCGGCCCGCTTCAATGCTTATAGTCATCGCTAGGTGATCTATAAACCTGGTTGTATTTTTTCTTATTTCTGATGCGCTATGCATTGTCATGATAGATGATGAATAGATTGAAAGTTTTTTCCATAAAAGAAAAAAAAGACCTTGTCATTCTTGCAACGGCCGCTAACCAATATGTATTGCATATTTTTTGAAAACCGATATATAAAATGAGCAGCCCGGTGCATGTAGCTTCTGCTTGCGCACGGTTCGGGGAAGGGTACGACCTCTTTGGGTTTATTGTACGCAACATGTCCCTACATTTCTGTAATAAGCTGTTTTCAGGATTTAAACCCGTGATCTTATGGTCACAAGGCAACAACTTTACCACCGCGTCAAGGCTCCCCTTCACTGAAAATCGATATATATACAAATAAAAAAATATGAGTCGTAATAGATAGCATCATCTCGAGGTGCAAAGTACACCATCTTTTTTTATGTTTGTACACAGATTACTTATTCTTGGTATTTGTTACACCAAACACCAGCTATTTAGGTATTTGTTACAGCAAACACCAGCTATTTAGTGTAATTCATTGCAACTTTGAATTTACTAGAGATGATACCCGCGCGCTGCAGCGGGAATTGGATATAGTGATTTCCGTGAGATTTGGTGATATGAAATTTTAGTATTCTGATTAGCAATATGAGAACAGAGACTCAAGCACATATAATTTAATGTATTTAATTATTATATACTCCTTCCGTTTCCAAATATAAATCTTTCTAGAGATTTCAACAAATGACTATATACGAAGCAAAATGAGTGAATCTACACTCTAAAATATGTCTACATACATCCGTATGTTGTAATCCATTTGAAACCTCTAAAAAGACTTGTATTTAGAAACGGAGGAAATAGTTGTAGAAAATATATCTAATACTAGATGATATCCCCGCGCGTTGCTGCGGGAATTGGTTGCAATATTATTTTCATGAGATTTGGATGTCCAACATTTGAATATGAGAATGAAGAAAAAAAATGACGTGTTATATATTATTATTATATAGTTGTAAAATTTATAGAATAGGATACAAGAATAAACTATGACCATATGATAGGAGAGGTAAAGCACGCCTGTAAGCTAGCCATTGTGTCATCAATCAAGACGTTTACAGCCAACTGAGATGTATGTTCTACACATTCAAACACATAGTGAATAACATACAGCTATATAGCTCTCGAAATTGGTATGTAAGCAATAATGTACCAGTGAATTATTAAAAATAAAAGAGAGACAAAATGATGACTTGCGTAGAAATCTTAAAGACTCATATGGTTTTCTCTTTTACATTTCAAACAAAACAACAATTAGAAATAAATCCAGTAGATGAGGAGATCACATCATCCATGCAGCTAGTTAGTATTCATGACAACATGCCATCAGCACTCCAGGCTTACAGGAACTGTTCCTGAAACACAACTATTTTTTACTTACCTGTGTTGTCCTTGGCAGTCTTAAAAACGACCAAAATTAAGAATAATTTTTTTGGGGACATAACCGTAACACTTGGAGAAAGGACTCATCATATCTTGGTTTATAAGAGCAACTCTAATGGGAGGATCCATTTTGTCCGTTTGGGTCATCCGGACAGAAAACTTGGCCCAACGGGGCGACCCAAACGGACGTCCGTGTCCGCCTGCTGTCCGTCCCCGACCCAAACCTGACCCAAATCTGGGAACAAATGGATACGAAGCGGACGGAAGCGGACGCTCTCGTCCACCACTGTCGCCCGCTCGTGTCCGCCCCTGGTCCCATATGTCAGCGACTGCAACGCCCGCAGCAAGGCCACCGGTGCTGGTCTCCACCGCGCGCTCGGCCGCTCCTCCGCACCGCAGCAAGGCCACCGGCGCAGGTCGCCGACGCGCGCTCGGCCGCTCCTCCGCGCCGCAGCGAGGCCGTCGGCACAGGTCGCCGACGCGCGCTCGGCCGCTCCTCCGCGCCGCCGCAAGGCCACCGGAGCAGGTCGCCACGGCGCGCTCGGCCGCTCCTCCACGCCCCAGCGAGGCCACCGGCGCAGGGCTCCTCCGCGCGCTCCTGCTGGGGCTCGAGGCCCGGATGGCGGCGCGAGCAGAGGATGGCTGCAGCAGAGGCGCGAGTAAAGAAAAATCTCGCGGGGGAGGGGATCCGCGAGGAGGAAAGGAGGGGCGGCGCGAGGGAGAGAGAAGGGGGCGGGCGGCGCGGAGAGTTTGGGTCGACATACGTTGGATACAAGCCTTGTTCGTCCCATGTCCACTAGGCGGACAAGTGACCCAAACGGACAAAATTAGTGTCCGTTTAGGTCCTTGCGTTGGAGTTGCTCTAACAGCTGCATCGAGGTTGTTGATAGATGAGCAGAGGCTGCATGATCTCCTGCTGAAACTGAGGCTATATGGTGAAGCGACGTGTGCTTGGACAATAATCTATAATACTCAAGATTGGCCCGAGCAATTTGCTGTAACCTTTTTTCTTGTTTTGATGTTGTGCACTCCTGCTAATGGCTAAGTTCTTTTTGTAACGACTTATTCCCCTATGTTTCCAATCAAAATAAATTATGAGACTCCAACCTAATGGAACCAAGTCAGTCCAACTTGTTTTGCTAAAACAACGATCCATGTACCATAACCATCTATGCTCATATATAGGAAGTCAGATAGCAGATAATACGGCGATGGCGCGGACGAGCTCGCGCGCTCCTGGCAGCTGGACCAACGAGAGAGCGATGTGTTTCGTACTGCATTAACTGCTAGCGTACACGTACATCACCGGTAGATACGGCCGCTAAGGGCGCGACGAGACGGAGATGTCCAGCTTGACGGGAACAAATCGGTCCATGGTAGTGATGTTCCGTTGGTACAGGTTCGTGCCTACTGCACATAACGACGTCCGTGTGGTGCTTCCGTTACCGAAACGGCGCGTGCGGAATGGATAAGTGATTATTATGAGGTGGGCCCGTTTTCAACCGACCGCCGCTGAAAAGTAAAAACAGATCTCTCTTCTCCCCTTCGACCACCTCCTGATACGAGAAGGCCATGGATATGGAGATCGCGACTACCGGCGACGAAGAAGTAGACTTCTTGTCGGATCCAATGGACAGGTACAGATTGCCAACCCCCCCCCCCCCCCTCCCTCCCGGAATGTACTTAAGTGTGCTGCTTGTTTTTTTTAACAGATTTCCCCTGCCGGATCTGGCCGACGAAGATCTGGTGCTCGCCCATGGCAGAAGCCAAGCTGTAGTATGCGAACCTGCTGAATCCATCATTGGCGAAGCGGGGGACGCCGTATTAGCAGTGGAAAATGACTTGAACAACACATGTCAGGGGATTGCCCTTTCTGCGCCAGCCTCCGAGCAATCTACGGGGAAAGACGACCCTCAAGCCCCTGCCTGGGCGAGAAGGTATAGATCTACTGCATTGTTTTCTCAGGCAAAAAATCATTGTATCTTCTTACACAACGCGAACCCTGTTTACCGTATCGCTTGTTAGCCTGCTACAGCAGCCGTCCCATGATATGTAGTTGATAAGGAATTAAAACATGAAGCTGAAACACATGAATGTCCATAATGCAGAATCCGTGTTGAGAGGAGTGCGCTGGAACTAACAATACGAAGCTATGCAGAAAAGAAAACTGAAATGTTCATAGTTCCTGCTATGGGAGGCAGTTTTGATACGCTTGGGGAAGCTTATGATTACTACAATCTATATTCATGGGAGGTTGGGTTTGGTATAAGATATGGGAAGAAACCTCTAAATGTCGAAAGAACAAAATGCATGCAGGAGATAGTTTGTGGCTGCTCCGAAAGCACTCGTTTCATTTTCACTTGCACATGTCTCTGCCTAGGTGGCAATGCATAATTGCGAAATTCATAAACGTGAGACTCTTGTTCTGATGATTTCAGGGAATTCCAAAGAAGGGTAACAAACGAACATGCCGATGCAGATGCCCCGCAATGATACGATTGCTCCGGTCATCTGACAATGGCTGGTACATAACCTACTACAGATCAGATCACAACCATGCTCTAACTAAAAGATGTGGGGAGAAACCGAGAAAGTGTACTGGCCTTCCCACAAACATATCGATATATACACACGGGATGTCATTAAGCAACTCCGTGAAAATAACATCAGTGTCGTGAAAGTTTACAATATAATTGGTAGCTTCTTCAGGTCAATGACCAATATACCATTCACCAAAAGAGCTCTCCGAGGTTTGTGTGGCAAGATGAGTCGAGAACAAGACGATAATGATGTGAAAAAGACAATGGATATTTTTGCAGAGTTGGGAGCAAAAGATTCAGGCTTGTACTACAGGGTGCAACCTGATGTTTTTGCAGAGTTGGGAGCAAAAGATTCAGAGTTGAGCTTGTCGGCGACCGATTCGCAGCTATCAACAGGAAAAGATGACCCGCAAGCCCCCGGGTCGACAAAAAGGTAACCTCTTTTTGTCTTGTGCATGCTCAGCTCTGAAACTAGTGGGCTACTACATATCTGAAAATTTTAGAACTCTGAAAGTAAAGATGTACTTCCATGGTGCTCGCTTGTGAAAACTGGATTCATCAGACAAAAGTTGTATTTGGTCATGCTCGAGTATAAAAGTAGAAATCTAAGATATGTATGAACGTTTTAGATCTCTTAATGTAAAACTGTACTTCCATGTTCGTCCCTTTTCAACATTGCATGCCCCCATAAAAAAGAATGCACCACTTTACGGTCAATTGTATTTCATTCTTAATGATTTAGAAACTCTTGAAGTAACGATGTACTTCCATGTTACTCGCTTATCAACATTTACATCCTGCTGAAAAGAAGACAAACCTCCGTTTGTCTTTGAACATGCACAACTCTGAAACTAGTATGGTAAGACATATCTGAATAATGTAAATGTCTGACACTAAAACTGCACTCCTATGTTGCTCACTTATGAACATTGCATTTTTCTAAAAACATAGTGGGACCGTTTACAATCAGAATTAATTCGTTCTTAATAATGCAGGGTTCGTATTGGACGAGCCCCTATCGAGCGTGCACCTTGTGCTGGAAGAGTGTGTGCCCTTGAAAAAACATTAAGTGGATATGCAGAGAACAAAACTGATACCATTGTGGTATCAGTTGTTGGATACAACTTCGATTCTTTGGGAGAAGCATACGACTTCTACAATCTATATCCGTGGGAAATTGGTTTCGGAATAAGATACGGAAAAAGCAGACTCAATGTCGAGAGAACCAAATGTATGCAAGAGATAGTGCGTGGATTCTCGGTGAGTGGAAATTAAATTCATTATCTCATTCGTTGGAATTGCCCTGCCGCGCCAACCTCGAAGCAATCTACAGGCAAAGACGACCCTCAAGCCTTTGGCTGGACAAAAAGGTATACCACTCTGCGATTGTGCTTGTAGATCGAACATAGCTTAAATTTGAGGGATATGTGCAAATTTGCTCTTCTGAAGATAGTTGAACAATGTTGGTCATCTAGGTAGATAATGCAGAGCGTGTGCAAGTGTTCATAGGATGTACTTTCTGAACGCATTAAACCATGTTTCTGAATTACATAGTTCTGAATAATGCAGTGTCTGAGTCGGGCATGCACCCGATGACCGCCCCCCATGTGCTGCCAGGATGAGTGCCCTGGAACATTAAGAAGATATGCAGAAAAGAAAACTAAGACAGTCTGGTTTATCAGCAGTACCTTCTTCAGAAAAAATAACCATCCCTGTGCAGTCTGATTTAATCCACTCTGAATGCGGCACTGTTCGTATCGGCCAGGCACCTATCGAGCGTGCATCCTGCCCTGGTAGAGTATGTGCACTTGAAAAAAACATTGAGAGGATACGCACAGAAGAAAATTGATACCGTTGTAGTATCTACTGTCGAAAGCAGCTTTGATTCGTTGGGAGAGGCATACGGCTACTACAATCTATATTCATGGGAGGTTGGATTCGGAATAAGATATGGAAAGAGTAGGCTCAACGTCGAGAGAACCAAATGTATGCAGGAGATAGTATGTGGATACTCGGTTAGTGCTAATTAAATTTGTTGTTTCGTTCAGATTATTTTTTGATGAAAATGCACTGAAAATTTGGTGATGAACTTGTAATTTCAGGGCTAACCAAAAAGAGGTAATACACGGACATGCCGCTGTGAGTGCCCTGCGATGATACGTTTGCTGCGATCAAATGACAATGCTTGGTACATAAGTGAGCACATGCTATCTCACAACCATTCTTTGACAGGTACGTGCGGTGAGAAGGTATACTGGCCTTCCCATAAACATATAGATATATACACAAGACCTTGTGAGACAGCTTAGAGAGAACAATATCAGCATCGGAAAAGGGTACAACATAATTGGTAGTTTCTTTGGGTCAATGAGCAATGTGCCTTTCACTAAGCGGGCTTTGAGGGGTCGGTGTGGTAAGGACAGCCGGGATCCGGCGGATAATGATGTCCGAAAAATGATGGAGATTTATATTGTGGTCAACTGGAGCAAGCAGGATGCAATACCATTACTTCGGAGAAACAAAAGCACGACATGTCCACGGAGGGTTGACCTCCCTCGAAGAAAAGGAAAGAAGTCAAATGCTCAATCTGCGGAGTGGGAAAGCATTGGAAGAACACCTGCAACAATCCTAAGATTGTGTTACATCTTGCCGAGAAAGCTGCCCATGAACGGGCTGTAGAAATGTGATTAATCTGTATAAGCAGCGAGTACTTTGTCTGAAGAAAAGTTGGTAGCCAACCAAGCACTGTTTCCCTTTGTATGATGAGTGATCAGTAGCCAACGGTGTGAAATAAATTATGTATTGTCAGCTTAGTAATTGTGACAATGTTTCCTCTTGTCTTTGTCTGAACCTCTGAATTATGTGGCTATGTGTTGTTTAAAACTAACTCTCATGTTACCTATGTGTGCTGCTGATGACATGTTCCACTATTGGCCATGAGAGAGATTTTGTTTTCTATTCATCTTTTCCTGATGATTTGCCAAATGTCACATGTATGATAATAGTTATATTTTTTATGATATGCTCGGCAGGCAAGTCGACATAGTTAGCACCGACAACACAAAGTGTGCATACGATCTTTGTTTAGGCCATGCGCGGGGATGCAAACAACAAACTGTACCCATGTAGCTTGATTTTTGAATCATTTTGGAGCGCCCGCCCAGCAAAGCCTGTACTTAATAGCAAGGTAACTGACTAATTGTATTCTTCTTCTTCTTTTTCTCTACCCAAACAAAAAATTGTACTATACTTATCTTAACAGAAAATCTAACTAAAACTGGTTTTCCTAAAAATCCTCCTAAAACTCGTTTTGCTAAATCTCATCTAATCCTAGATATCCAAACAACCACTAAAGGAGGAGGCACTCTCAAGAGGCATTGCATCTCTTCCAGCACAAGGGATTCCACACTTGGCCTCCTCCCCCTGTTCCACCAAGCTACAACCTCGTGCCTGAGAGCAAGCAAGGCAAAAAGCATAGGTGTTTGCGTGTACCAGTTCAGACATGTCTGCACCTCCCTCGATTGGAGCAGGGCAGGTGTCTTCGAGATCTGCTTCATGCGGCATTAGAGCCGTTGAGCAGCCGGAGCACCGCACCAGCAGCAATCCACAGCGTCACGTTTCCTCCCAAAAAGCGTCTTTGATCAAGGTACGTACATTTCATCTTTGCTGATGGTGTTATTCCCCTTCCCATGGTTTAGCAGCACAAACGCAGATCTGAAAAAATGACTCGTGCATGCAGGAATCAGTTCATGGGAGGGCTGATGGCTTTGTCAACGGGGTGAAAAAATCGAAGAGGAACCTGAAGTCCAATCTGGCACGAACGGCACATTACGGAAACACCGTCAATCCCACTTCTGACGTCGGCACCAACGTCCGATGTCACGGCGTCCCCTGCTCGTCACGTACACGCATTTACTATCCTCAACCGCCACCTACTATACGGCGGCCATCTCGCATCTCCGTGGTATCTAACGCGTCGCGATAACGAGAGTGCGCGAGCTCGTCCGCACCGAAGAATTTTCGCGGGCATTAACCTATAAACATAACTAGTACAAATAAAGAGAGTCATGAGAAGAAATAATAAGAAAATGACGTGGGATAACCTCATGCTAAATTAGCAAGAACGTAAGGGGAATATTGGGAGTGGGGGCATGGAAGACTCAGGGACAACCTGATACGTGATATGGGTGCCGTGAGGGAAGCACCAGCAGGGTAGCAGGTGACGGGGACTCCAAATTTTCCTGAGCACAACAATTTGTCTGAGTGAAACAGAGATACATAAAGAAAATTAACGACACAATGAGATTAAGTTAAGAGATATAATCATGGAATAACATAGGGGATTACTTACCTGCTCATACGCGAGACTTCAGTGCCGTTGATGGCAAGATAGGAGCAGGGCGCGCTTGTCTATGACACAGTGTGGCAAGAGATACATGATTCTTTAAGGTGGATACGCTGGAGATAATGGTACCAGATCGGACGTGGCGCATCCGCTACCGCCTAGAGGCAGGGAGCTTCAGTTCAATGCCCCCTTCTGCTTAATTCATTAGGGCATTTTCAGCCGTTGGCCTTCCAGGGGGCGCCTAAAATCATCGCCTGGGGATGAGCCGGCGCAAAAGTTAGGCCTGGGGGCGAGTTGGTCCCCAGCCGCCGGCCCAGAGCTGCCCCATGCACGTTTTAAAATAAAAGAAGTTCGGCGAAGTTCGGCTTAAACACGATAAATTTCGGCCAAACACGATAAATTTCGGCACATTTCGGCGAAGTTCGCGGATTTTCATTACATAGCACATATACATAAACAAATCTAAAGGAAAAACTGGCTGAAGTCACCGTCATCGTCGTCGTCGGTCTTCTCCTCCTTGACGCGGGCGCCCCTGCTGGACCCCTGCCCGGCGTCGCCATGGCGGACTGGTGGCGGCGCATCGTCGTCGTCGTCGTCGCTGTCGCAGATGACGACGACTCCGCCTTCGTCGCGGCCGCATCGACGCTCCGCGAAGCGAAGCAGGGCGGCGCACTGGCGCTCCTTCGCCTTCTCCAGGCGCTCCTTCTCCATCGCTATGGAGTCCCTGCGCGCCCATTCCAGGGCCGCGTCGTCGTCGTCGAGCTCCGTCGTCACCGGCGCGGCCGGCTCCTTCTTCACCGGCGCGAGCCCCGGCTCCGTCTTTGGCTTGACGATGCGCGGAGGAGGAGCCGACGAGTAGGCGCGCCGGCCGCCCTCGTTGATGACGATGCCTGCGCTGCGAGTGCGCCGGCCGAGCGGCGTCTCCGCCGCGGGCTCGGCCTTGACGCCGAGCAGGGCCAGAGTGCCGGAGGAGTGCGATGAAGATCGGGAGGAGGAAGAAGAGGAGGACCCGAACCTCCTTGGCGCCCATGGCCCGACGCGTCGGTGCTGCGCCAGGGCGGCCGCCCTCGCCGGGTACGCCAACGGCGGGTCGTTGCCACCTCGAGGTACGTCAGCACGCCCTCGAGTGTGCGGCTAGGGACGCCCCACCACAGGTGGCGCCCCTCACTGTTCTGCCGGCCGCCAACCACCGGCGCGCCGTTGATGGACGCCAAGCGCTGCTGCTGGCGGCGCTCGAAATACGCCGCCCAAGCCGCGTGGTTGTCGGCGGCGTACTGGGGGAGGGAGAGTTGGACGTCGGTGAGGGAGACGTGCACGACCTCGACTTCCTCGGCGAAGTACTTCGGCTTCGCCACGGCGTCGGGCAACGGGGGAATGGGCACTCCCCCGGTGCTGAGCCTCCACCCCGTCGGCCCGGCGCGCATGTCCGGCGGCGCCGAAATGTTCGCCTGGAACAGGAGCCAGGACTCCTGTTCGCGGAGCGAACGGCGGCCGAAGCCGTTGGCCGTCGCCTCGTCTCCGGGGAAGCGTTCCGCCATGGCGATGGGCTCAGGAGAGGTAGAGAGATAGAGGGAGGGGCTGGGCGGCGGTGTTCAGGAGAGGTAGGGAGAGGGAGGAGCTGGGCGGCGGCGAGGGGCGGGGCTGGTGTGGGCACAGGCGAGTGCAGGCCACCGGCTATATAGCCGCGCCGCACCCGTGTGTACGCGTGCGAGGGGGGGGAGGCGTCGGCGCGCCGTCCCGTGACGCGCCGCCCGTGAGGAATCAATGGCAAGGCTGACCGGCGGCAGCCTTGGCATTGATTCCCCGCGGGAACCGAGGCCGTTGGGGAAGACGAGGCGCCGTGTCACTGACACGGCGAGCCCGCGGTTGTTTCGCGCCAAAACAGTTCGCCCCGGCGCCCCCCAGCGTGCCGGGTTCGGCCTGGGTCCGCCGGCGCTATTTTCGGCCCAGACCGGCGAAAATCGGGCCCCTGAGGACGTGACTGAGCCGTTTTTTTGGCGTCGGCGCGAAAAAATCACCTAAGGAGGCCTTTTTGGGACGCGGCTGGAGATGCCCTTATGTCCAGCATGTTCATGGTAAATCCGTGGGGCAGCAGTAGGCGAGGTGTGGTTGACGGCTGGAGGCTTCAAATTCGTTACCATTAGCACCTTGATTTGTCAACGGCAAAACCAAAATAATCTTCTAGAGCAAGGACGCTAGATGTGGTGGAGGGTAGAGGAAAATAGTAGGTATGTTGCTTATGGAAAAACAGCTCAATCCATTATTCTGGAATTTCTTTGGTTGATAAGATGAAGAGGAAGACGATCTGGCACAAAAGAAAGAGGAAAACGATTTGGCAAAGAAGAAAGAGGAAGACGATGTGCCCCGCAATATTAATAGTGAAAGAGTCGATTGGTGGTGGAGTAACTGAAGAGACACAGCCACATACGGCCAAATGCTGAAGCCGAAGCTCTACATTTCCTTCTTTAAGCACTAATGACGTCTGTGTATAATATGGCTTCGCCACTTGTAGGAAAATTCAATAGTGGGGACAGCTATTTTGGAATAAAGGATTTTTTTTCGAAGATGTGGTGGCATGTATGAGATACATGTGATGAGGTGGATAGCTTGCATGTGAAGAGAAATAAGATAGTGGAGATGAACTATTTAGATATTATAGATAAGTAACATGCATAATGCATGTTAAAGTGGGTCTTTTCTATGCATAGTGGCATAGTGAGTTGGTATAGTTGTATGTTGAGAATTGAAACTCACAAATATTTAGTTATTATTACCCCCCCCCCCCCCCCCGGCTTTGTTATTGCTATTGGTACACATCTTGTCATTGATAAAGAAGAGAGCTCCTAAATGAGGTTGCTACACCATCAATTTCTTTGGAGGACTTTCTCAGTAAGATTACTCGTGTAGTTTAATGTCCTCTGCTTGGGACACCGACATCCCACCCTATGCTCACAAAAAGCAAAAAGCTGTGAGATAAGCTGGAAGCGTATGCATCGAGCAGGGACGCGGTGCGTGTTATATAGGCACAAAGGCCGGAGAGATATACATCAGGAGGAGTTAGGATCGATCTGCTCTTATCTACAGATTAAACAGAAAGGAGAGAGATCAATCCTAACGTCCTAACCATACAGAATCACGCACGCACGCCTACCAACTTGCTACACACGGTTTATACATGTACCATGTATTATACAGAGAATACAATGTCTAACACCCCTCCTCAATCACAACTATCCAAGTTGAGATTGCGGCGAAAAACTTCTAATTGCTTAGCTGTCAAAGGTTTCGTAAACCCATCTGCCACTTGATCACCTGTAGGTATGAACCTGATATTCAACAATTTGTTTGCCACTCTCTCTCGAACAAAGTGATAATCTATCTCAATGTGTTTCGTTCGAGCATGAAAGATAGGATTGGCAGACAGATAAGTAGCACCAAGATTATCACACCAAAGGGAAGCTGCTCGTGGATGATGCACACCCAATTCTGTCAAGAGGGTCTGAACCCAAATAATTTCTGCAGTGGCATTAGCTAGTGCTTTATATTCAGCCTCTGTACTAGAACGAGACACGGTAGCCTGCTTGCGAGCAATCCATGACACCAAGTTGCTGCCAAGAAACACTGCAAAACCACCTGTGGATCTCCTATCATCTGGACAACCCGCCCAATCTGCATCAGAAAAAGCACTAACCAACATAGAGTCTGACTTGCCAATTCTGAGACCATGAGTCATGGTTCCTTGCAAATAGCGAAGAATACGCTTTACCAGTGACCAATGTACATTTGTGGGAGCATGTAAAAACTGACAAACTTTGTTGACGGAGAAAGAGATATCAGGCCGAGTTAAAGTCAAGTATTGCAAAGCACCAACAATGCTTCTGTATTTGGTAGATTCCTCTCCTCCAAGAGGCTCACCATCATAAAGAGATAATTTTTCGGATGTTGGCAGTGGGGTTGGTACAGGTTTACAACCCTTCATGCCCACACGTTTAATCAAGTCGAGCAAATACTTGCCTTGTGACAAAATAATTCCATCTCGGGAAGGGGTTACCTCAATGCCAAGAAAGTAGTGTAAATCACCTAGATCTTTAAGGGCAAAGTCCTTACGTAGATCTTTCAAAAGAGCTTCAACGGCTTGAGCTGAGGAACTAGTGACAATTATATCATCAACATAGATAAGCATAAAAATAGTGACCCCATGCCGAGAATAAAAGAATAACGAGGTGTCTGCCTTTGAAGGATGAAAGCCAAGAGACTGAAGTTTGGATGACAAACGTGAATACCATGCTCGAGGTGCTTGTTTCAGGCCATACAATGCTTTGTCAAGTTTGCAAATAAAGTGAGGTGACCGTGGATCTTTATACCCAGAAGGTTGTCTCATAAAGACGTCCTCTTCCAGAACACCATGTAAGAACGTGTTCTTTACATCTAACTGCCGCATGCACCAATTGCGAGAGACAGCTACAGACAAAATTAAGCGGATGGTGGCAGCTTTGACAACCGGACTAAAGGTATCCTCATAATCAATGCCATAACGTTGCTTGAATCCTTTTGCAACTAAACGTGCCTTATATCTATCAATTGTACCATCAGACTTGCGTTTTACCTTATACACCCACTTACAGTCGATGATATTGTTTCCTTTACTTGGAGGAACCAAATGCCAAGTTTTATTTTCCAAAAGTGCGCCAAATTCTTCATTCATGGCAGCTTTCCACTTGGGATCACCAAGCGCCTCCTTCAGATTTTCCGGTTCACCTGTAGCACAAAAAGAACTCCAACGAATGCAACCATCTTTATAAACTTTGGGTTGAAAAATACCACTTTGTGACCGTGTCTGAGCACGAGTGGGAGGAGGAGCTGCTGGAGCCGGTTGCATGCGTTCACGAATACGGTGCACCATAGGAGAGTCAGACGAAACAGCACCATCTGAAACAGCAGCATCCGCATGCAAATCGGAGACATGCAGCGAATCAAGAGGTGCCAAGCGGTTGTCCAAGGAATTAGCAACAGTAGCAGGAGATGCGTCGTGGGAGGCAGCTGCGTCAGAAAACAGTGCAGGGCCAATGGAGGAAGCAGCCGCATCATGGAGAGCCCGGGTGGGAGACCGCGCAGGGTGCGCAGCTGCATGCGAGCCGGGTTGGCGCGCCGATCCCGTGGCGGATCCGCCCGACCCAGGCGCTGCAGCGGGCGATCCCGAGGAGGACGGCGCAGGCGAATCAGCAGCAAAACCCGTGCCGCTCGGATCTTCTGCGGCCGTCGACTCTGCATCACTGTTGGCCTGCATAAAATCACAATTTGTTGTGCAGTTTTCTCCTGATTCCTGCACACTATTAGCAGAGTTGGAATCAAAAGTATTGGAAATTGACATGTGATCATTCTGAACTTCTGTACGGCCATGAAGACTGGAGGAATTCAAAAGTGTGGGTGGAAGAAGAATGAGCTCTGCATGAAGTTGGGCACCGGCGTTGGGATGCAAGGCAGCAAAAGGAAAAATATGCTCATCAAAGATAACATCACGAGAAACATAAACTCGTCCAGTGGAGACATCAAGGCATTTATATCCTTTGTGAAGAGCACTATAGCCAAGAAATACACACTGCTTAGACCGATACTCAAGTTTATGTTTGTTGAAAGGTCGCAAATTCGGCCATACGGCACACCCAAAGATGCGAAGAAAATTGTAATTGGGTGGAGTGCCAAAAAGACGTTCTAATGGAGTTTGATTGTGGATGACACGACTAGGGACACGATTGATGAGATAGACCGCTGTAAGAAACGCCTCATCCCAGAATTTTAGCGGCATAGATGCATGAGCTAAAAGAGAAAGGCCAACTTCAACAATGTGTCGATGTTTGCGTTCGGCCGAACCATTCTGTTGGTGTGCATGGGGGCATGATACATGATGGGTGATTCCAAGTCGCTCAAAAAACTGATTCAACTTTTGATATTCACCCCCCAGTCCGTTTGCATGGCAATAATTTTACGATCAAACAAACGTTCAACAAGTGCTTGAAAAAGATGAAATTTCTGAAACACATCGGATTTATTTTTGATAAGATAAAGCCAACTAAACTTGCTGAAATCATCTACGAAGCTGACATAGTATTTTTGTTTGCCAACAGAAAGAGGCCCGGGGCCCCATACATCCGAAAAAATGAGCTCTAAAGGAGCTTGAGACACACTAGTTGAACGAGAGTACGGTAACTGATGGCTCTTAGCCATTTGACATGCATCACAAACTAGATGATGATCTACTTTATTTGACACTGGAAGATTATTATCACGAAGAATTTTCTGCACCACCGGAAGTGATGGATGACCGAGGCGCCTATGCCACCTAGAAGTAGATGGCTTGGTTACTCCAAGAATTTGTCGTCCATGAGCAGCCGGTTGGCCAGCAACTGGGTACAACCCACCCTTACTCGGACCGTGAAGAATTGTGCCCCCCGTTGCCTGATCGTGAACAGAAAAGAACTCCGGGTAAACAACAAGATAGGCATCATTATCTTTAGTGAGTTGGTAACCAGAAATAAGACTTTGGGAGTGTGGAACATGAAGGATGTTGTTCAACTTTAAAGATTTGTGTGGAGTAGGGAGAAGTGAATGACCAACATGCTTAATTTCCATACCTTGACCACTTGCAGTGTGGATTTGTTCCGGTCCGGTGTAGCGGTCACGAACAGCAAGCTTTTCTAACTCGCCGGTCACATGATCAGTGGCTCCGGTGTCGAGATACCAATTGGTATCGACGCCATAGGAGGCAGCAGCAGCGTTGGCAGATTTCTTGCCGCCGCCGCCGTTGCCACTTCCGTCGCCTTGTCGCTTGGGAGGGGGGTTGAAGGTCTTGTCAAAACGTTTGTAGCAGCGCCATGCAGCATGTCCTTCACGTTTGCAAATCTGACACTTCTCAGCACCCCCTCCTCCTGAAGATTGGACGACACCATTGTTGGAGAAGTTGTTGGAGGTGTCGCCCCCACCATAGCTGCCACCAGTAGGACGGCCAGAGTTGTTGCGGGGGCCGCCCTTGGAGGCAAGGTTGATGGAGTAGCTGTTGCTGTTGCCGCCGTTCTGCGCGTCGAGGCGCGCCTCTGCTGTGATCAGCAGCGAGTAGAGCTCCGTGAGACCGATCTGCTGATCAGTCCCAGTGCGGGTGGAGAGAGCTGCGACGTACGGGTTGTAATCCGAGTCCAGCCCCTGCAAGATGTAGGAGACTAGATCATCATCGTCGACAGGTTTCCCGGCCGCCGCCAGTTCGTCGGCGAAGCCCTTCATCTTGGAGAAGAAGAGGGCAGCGGACGAGTCTCCTTTCTTCGTGTTGCCGAGTTGTCCACGAAGCTGGATGTGACGCGCCCTGGATTGGGACGCGAACATCTGTATGATGGCCGCCCAGACTCCTGCAGAGGAAGTGATCGAGTGCACCTGAAGGAGAACCTCCCGTGACAGAGAGGCAAGGAGAAAAGTGAGGACCTGCTGGTCCTGCGTGTACCAAACAGCGTGATCAGGATTCGGAGCAGATGAGAGCTCCTTCTTCCCGGAGACATCCTGCTCCGAGACCAAAACGGCGGGCGGCTCGGCCGTGGTGCCATCTAAATAGCCCATCAGCCCAGCGGCGCGCACGTGTGGGAGGACCTGGGCCTTCCACACCAAAAAATTGTCCCTAGCTAGCTTCTCTGTGATGGTGTGTCCTAGCGCAGCAAGGGAGGAAGCCATGGCAGAGCTTGAGGAGGAAGATGACATAGATGTGGAAGAGGTAGGCTCTAATACCATGTGAGATAAGCTGGAAGCGTATGCATCGAGCAGGGACGCGGTGCGTGTTATATAGGCACAAAGGCCGGAGAGATATACATCAGGAGGAGTTAGGATCGATCTGCTCTTATCTACAGATTAAACAGAAAGGAGAGAGATCAATCCTAACGTCCTAACCATACAGAATCACGCACGCACGCCCTACCAACTTGCTACACACGGTTTATACATGTACCATGTATTATACAGAGAATACAATGTCTAACAAAAGCCTCTCTCTTAAAGCATCTCTTTTAGACCTCTTAAAATTGCAAACTATAAAACGGAGATACGGATCGAGTAAAATGCATTTTAAGAGTTCATTTTAGCGACGGCCAAATAGATATTGTAAAACAACCTTTAAAATTGGGATAAAGAGCTCCTTCCTCCGATCCAGCCGCTGCCGCCCCTTCCCCCAGCCGGCCACGTCGGCCGCGCCCAACCCCGTCGGCCGCGCCCCGTCACCCGTCGGCCGCGCCCAGCCTCGCCTCGTCACCCGTTGCCCGCGCCCAGCCTTGCCGGCCACGCCCCGTCGTCTCCATCGGCCGCGCCCAGCCTTGCCTGCCACGCCCCGTCGCCTCCGCCGTCCGCGCCTTGCTCTATTGCTAGCCGCGCCAGCTGAGACGTGCCTCTTTGCCTGCCACACCGGGAGGATTCCGGCGGCCAGGCTGAGGTCATGGGAGGCCACGGTGATGTCGAGCTCGTCCAATTCGAACCGGCGACGATCGATTGCGGCGTCTAGCGGCCTTTTCCGGTGTACGGTGATGAATTCCGGTGAGTTTAGGGCGGATTCCGGCAAACTCCGCGGCGGCGTGTTTGCTCCGACAAGATTTGACCGGTATATGGGGCCCCTTAGATTCGGCCTTCCAACCTCCAAATATAAGGGTTTCGGGTGTGCATTTTCGGTGGCCCTTAAAAAATTTATGAGTTTTGAACCACTTTTACGATTTCTATTCTGGACACTTTTTTCGACCAAAACTGTAAAACGCAAAAATTATAAGGGTTTGACCACTTATATAGGGTTTGCTAGAGATGCTCCTAGAGCAGCATAGCGGATGCATAGTAAAGAAAAGCGATATGTGCAACATCCCAACGACCAAGCATGTTGAGCATAGGTTGTTGAAGGCTTTCTCAAGATGAAGGCCTATGTGGAAATGTACAAAAAAATGCTCTCATCGCAAGTGATCAAAGCATTCAAAGCTTTGGCGGGCATCGGGAAGTCGAAGGTGGACCTTGCAGGATGTCTTCCACATGATAATTTTAGTCCATGATGCTTGAATGCATAGGCGGTGGCCTCGCTCGGTGTGGAAGAGTCTTTGACGGTGTGGTGGTCGTTGTGGTTGTTTTGGTTGCTCTGGAGTTTCATTTGTTAGTTTTGGGGCATTGGCACTCTTGTGTCGGGCTGAGACGATGTTCCTTGATATTGTGTGTGGGTTTTTTCTACTAGTCACCATCTCCACCTCTAGTGTTTTTCTTTTTTTTTGGTTTATGCGGGGACTTCTATTGGGGCATTGTGGTTTTAGTTTCTTCTCATAAACCGGGTCACTCAATAGTTTTTTGAAAAAGGAGGATTACCTTTGCCTCTGCATCAGCATGATGCATACAACCATCTTTATTACTTATTCACCAAAGCCTAACAAAAAAAATACAAGCATCAATCCAAAGCCACCTTCTTGGCGAACAAAGTCGCTACACCTACAAATATATAGATGTATCATGTCTTCATAACAGATATAATCTAATCCAATGGCCTTAAGATCATCCGGTCTAGGCGTCCCATAACATGCGCACGCTCTAGGCATTTTCCACCGTCCAGTCTATAGGAGGAATCACTGTATTCTTTTTTCTATCTTATAAAAGAGGTCCTACCTTGCACCGTAAAAAAAGAAAAAGAAGAGAACTCCACCACTTATGTGTATCTATTTTTCATGAGCATTCATTCACGTGTGTTCCAACAAAGTCTCGACACCAAGGACCCCAAAGCACAACATACGATGTGCCTCCAAATCAAATCGTTACTGGCGCGCATACAAGAATCGGCTAATACAATCCACACGGTGCGTGCCTTGCTCACTCGCACGCAATGCACGTACGGCAATTTTTTTCCTCTCTATACACAGTTTTGGGGTACAGATTGAGCAGCGACTCTAACCCGTAGTACCCTCTATACGCGCTGGAGGCGAACAATGCTTATTCAACGAGAGGAAGCGTGGACCATCCATCCCCACCGTCTGTTTCAGACATCGTCGAAGGAGTCGTCGGTGGGCATCCAGTACCTGTTGGTGAACCAGAGGGAGTCTGCGGCCACGGCGGCGCCGTCCTGGTTGCGGTGCCAGGCGTAGTAGGCGTGCGTCCGGTTCTTGATGTCCAGGATGGCGTGCCCGAAGCTCGCCTCCCTGAAGGCCGAGTAGCTTGGCTGCGGCTCTGACATGCTGCACCATCCCCACAGATAAAGCAAGCCAAAGTTACATGGTTATTCCAAAATGCTCTTGATCACTGATTTAGAGGATGTGAGTTCTGTTCGATCTTACTTGGTGGCCAGCCCTTCCTGGTTCCCTCCGTCGCCGATGGTTATGTAGACCGGCGCCGACTGGTCTTGGATTGGGGAGCACAAGCCATTTACGATGTTGTATGCAACATTTGAAATCCTATGCTGCAATCACAGAAAGAAAAAAAGCTCTATGTAAGTAAGTCATGACTGAGGTGTTACTCTTAAGCATAAGAATGGAGCTAGCGCACTGAACTGATACAGTCAGTACTGGATGGAGTGCTAAGAGGCGTAAAGAGAGAAATACTCTGCGTCACTGAAACCCAAAGAAATGCACCCAAGATAGCTCCAATTTCAAATGAAACTGAATTCAACAAAATGATAGGTATCCTTGGAGGATAACTTGGAATGTAAGCAAGCAAACTTTGGAGAGGATTAGTCCACTTACTGTCCGTTCGTAGGCGTGGACATGCCCTGCGAACACAAGATCGACTTTGTACTTCACGAACCACGGCTCGTACATCACTCTCATGCTTTCACCTTCCATGTAATGGTAGTTGTAGCTGTTGTACCATGGGGCGTGCATCAGAACGATCAGCCATGGCGTCTCGCTCCTGTTTACCTTGGGGAACTCGGATTCAAGCCACTTGTACTGAGGGGTGTATTTTCCTGGGAAAAAGCAACAGACCTGTCAAGTCACCTTCAGCTCTGGTACTGGCTTATCTTCAAATATGCTGCAGATTCCGCACTAGTATATGCTGAACTTGCTAAAACACGGAGTCAGAAGAACAGAACATACCGTATGCAGAGTATGATGCCAGGACAATGATATAGGCTGAGGCTCTTTTGATGGAATACCAGTAAGGTGCCGTACTACCGGAAGACTTATAGGGTGTGTGATACCTGCTGCTGTATGGCTTGAATGGCTTCGTTTCGCCCTGCAAATACGTGTAATGTTCTTTTTTAACTAGCAATATGAACTTTTAAATGTAGCACAGTGTAATTCAATGAGCGCTTAAATGTATATATCATGGCTCCACTGGATTGTTTTCTACTTGGTGCTTCCATTTGAACTGTAAATGCATCCACTGAAACATAAGAAATGCAATAAAGTATCTCAGAGAACTATCCTTACAAGTTCAGGAGCGAAATCTATCTCATGGTTTCCAGCTGTCCAGATCCAAGGCTGGTATGCAAGATTCCGTTCTACAAATCTTGCCCACGTATCCCACCTTGTATTATCATGATATGGGTAATTATCTGCATATGTCAGGTCCCCGACGAAAAGTACCGCCTGGGCTTTTGAATTGGACTCGTAATGAGCGAGCGTGACATTCGAGTCGAAACTCTGACCGAGATCACCTAAACACAATAGTAAAATTCTAAGTAATATTACTCATAAACCACAATAGTAAAATTATGTTGGAGTTCAGACATGAGCATGCAAGCTATATCCTGAGCAAATTAGATAATACTAGTACCTATCAGACCAAATGTATATGGAACATCTGGGCCACTTTTCGGAGGGGTCCTGAACCAAAACTTCCTCAGCGTCTCTTCAGTTCCAACGGCATAGTAATACTTTGTGTCAAACTGCAATAAAGTTATAATTAAGTCTTGAATCAAGATTCCAATCTTCATAAAACATAAGCATTAAATGTTTGCCGGGCCGGTAACCTTCAGCTTCTTGATTGTACAATGATGAATGTATCCCGAGGTATATTTGTAGAATGTATACTGCGAATGCTTTCCCTTTGCGGAACAGTCGAGATTATCTTCTGAAGTCCCGTAAAGCACTGTGCTTGATCCAGGTTCGACTGTTGTCACCCATGAGATTATCATGGCTGTACCTTCGTGGTCGCCTTGCGTTATATGAACCTGTTAGAGCACCTCATCAATCAGTATGAGAGTGGAGAATACACCACAGAGCATGGGCACGCGTTTTGTACTATTTGTTTATGCAACAGCGATGTTAAGTAACTATACGGAGTAAGAAATAGCACACATCAGTATCATGGAAAAGGCACCGAATTATAAAATTGTGAACTAAGATAAAGAAAGATCGGAGAAGTACTTGTCATGGAAAAGGTGCCATAGTAATTAATTCTATGGAGTAAGACTAAGAATAAAGAACTTCTTAAAAAGGGCCTCCGCAGCCAATAAGCAACAGTCCAACAGAAATATATGATGGCAGAGTAGCCCCAAAGATGCCTTTAGAACTGACTAAAGTAAAGATGAGACGAACAACAATTACTTTAAAACAAGATCGCTGATTTGTGAGGTTAAACTGTAGACTGGCATTAAGTAAGTGTTGGAAGTAGCTCAAAAAGCACAGCACATAATTGGAAGCCACTGAACCCATCCGCAGAGTATCAGAGTACACTGAAAATCTGCTACACAATCACTGAGTTAACTGGAAACTGTTTCGAGACCATGAGGTTAACTGGAAACTGTAGATCTCCTGAGAGCATAGCATAGGTCAATGAAGCAGTAAAACAGTGATTGTATTTATACATGTTTTTGAAGAAGCTTTCATGGAGAAGCTGGTTTACACCGGATACTGAAAATGCACAGTTAATGAATTGAAAAACTGAACTTGTTGAAGCGCAACTGTGCCAACAGCCAAACATAAAGGAACCATACGAAATTTTCAATAATAGGTTTCCCCACAAGACAAGAACCTTTATTTCGAAATAAAAAAAATCTATTCGTGTCGGAAATGAGAGATTTTTTGTTTCTCCATACAGAATTAGTTTCTTCAGATTCTGACGTAACAAACAAGTTTTATGAGACATAAGAACCCCCATTTAACATTTAACCCTATATCATTTAAGGATACATAAAAAATATTTTTTACTTTACTAGACTTTTGAACTTAGAACACTAACAGGTCAAATTTTAGATTTTTATTTTAAGTAAAACAAGTCAGTTAATTCATTAAGGTGGCTATGTTTATACCATGTATCAATGGCCAACTCTTATCTTAGTACAAGGTTCTCTCGGAACAATTATTATTTATTTCAAGCACAAAAGGCTCACTGGTAAACTGATGAAAAGAACTAAAAATGAACACAAGTATAAGTCCATTTAGGAGGCATAGTTTACGAAGCAGAAAAGCTCGAACTCAGGAACATATGGCTTTAGAGGAGGAAAATAGAAAGTACTGAAATGCCAACCAACCGGAAGTTTTGGAGTCATCCTGAAAGTCTTTGGCTGAATCATAGTATCGACAAGTAACAGCTACTGTAAGACCAGCATGTAAAACAAGTACTACACGTAATTACAGCTTGAGTTCACGACAACTGCAGGATATATACCAACCACATGGCGAGAAAGGGCAAATGAATCCACAATTATATGTTTCACTGAAGAATGAGGACAGAAGAATCCACAATAGTATATCCATCTCATGCTGCAATTACCAGCAGTGTGGTCAACTGTTCGCCAAACGCCAGGTACAGGTAGACTGTAGTCTAAACAGATGGCAGTATCAACGAGGCACAAGAGCAGTCCGCGGTTGGTTACCTGCTGCGGCGCATTGTGGCCGGGTGGAGCGCGGAAGACGTCGGCGTCGAGCGGCATGTCGATGGCCTGGCCGAGCAGCCGCCGGTACTCGCTAGTCTGGCCGGCCCGGCACGCGACGCCCAGCAGCAGGACGGCGCAGGCCACGGCCAGGGCCACCGCGCCGATCCGGTTGGCCAGCCCCATTCCCGGGGGGCTCTCCGCCTCCTCTGCTCTGCTCCGCGCCCTGGTTCTTGGTTTCCTTCCTGTCGCGGCTTCTTGGAGGCTGCACCCCGGGGACGGGAATGGGATCGCTTGTTCGATTTCTTGACCGATAAATAAAGATGGGTCAAAGGGGGAAGGCGGGGGATTTGGAGGGGGGATGGAATATGCTCATCCGGGCTGCCAAGAAATAAAATCGGGGATGGCGACCGCCGGCGAGCATTGATTGATTACTTCATGGTTTGAACTTCGAACACGCACGCGGGTTGAGGTAGGACGGGGATTGTAGGGAGCGGCCAGGTTGGGACTTGTCGGCGATCGGAAGCCGCCAAGTGGAAGAGTGGGCCGGATTTTGGAGGGGACAAGAACTTCACTTGTTTATTTATCTAATTTTTTTTTTGCAGGCAAGGACCTTCAAACAATTGATTTATGTATACAGTGCATGATTTGTTTTTCGTTTCTAAAAAAACATGATATGTTTTTGTTTCTTGAACGATTTGATCATTTGAAGATGGCTTGGCCACGCAGAATTTGTTTATTACTACACTAAAAAGAAATAATTGGGATTGGACGCCTTGGTTGGGGCAGATGCAAATGGCTGTTTCTTTCCAAAAGAGGGTGAATCAAAGGTTGCATGCATGGAAGGAGAAACAACTACCAATGGGAGGAAAATATATTCCACTCATATCCTATGCTAGCTTTGAAAGCTCCAAAAGGGGTATGCGAGAGTGTCATGGATGTTATGCATTGATATGCTTGGCGGAAATTGAGTTTTCCTACGAGAGAGGGTGGTCATGATTTTCCATATTTAGGCTCATTTTATTTGGCAATCTTTGATAATCCACTATCAGAATTGTCGCCAAATTGTGATGTTATCGAAGGCTACCTAGGAGCGGTTCAAATGCTTACTTCAAATCACTGTTGCCTCGATCTGAACTTCTAAATGCGGATATATTTGGAGAATCCGGGGATAGCATTTCATTTGGGAAGACCCAGCAAGCTCATCAAGGAAAATACTAACCCTGGGAGAGGGAGGGGGGGGGGGGGGGGGGGGTTGTCACTAGAAAAGTGAATAATCCGATATACTCATTGACTGCAAAATGGGATGAATGTCTTATAAGGTTTATATTCTGGCCGGTGGATGTAAGAAAAATATTACAAACAATGTTTAACATAAAGATTTTTGATGATTTTGTTACACGGCAATATACAAGGTGGAAGCAATTCTTGGTCCAATATGCTTATCATGTGGAGTGGCGGCACCAATTTAGCCACACAAATCTATAGGCTTGACCATCGACAACTCATTCTGTACTGGATAATCCTTGAAACGTGTACGTGTCGGGCAAGATAAATGTTCATTGTTGGAGGGCGCTACAAGCTTTTCTACTTCTCAAGTCTATTGTGGTTTCCCGGCACATTGGAACAAGCGATCAATACCCTATAGGCATGCCAGGTTCAGAAGACATAGCATTTGTTGTTTGGTTGTCCAATAACAAAGGAATTTGGCGTGCATTTTGTTTTTTTGAAATGGATCAAAAGAGCCGCCTCATCTCATTAATTAAGGAGACGAGTCACAAAGTAAGAGAGAAAAGATGAAACAAAGGCATGTGCAAAAGGATTACTCTCCTAATAAAATAGCACCCGAGTGCTCAGCATCGGCGATGACCCAATTTCTCATGTTGCTATTGATCCGGCAGACTATGGTCGAAGCAAGGTGGTAATGTTGTTGAAACCTTGTGTGTTCCGCTCGCACCAAACCTCTAGGAGAGAAGCATGATGAGGGAATTCATGGCTTTTCTGTGAATGTCAATAATCCTCGAGCATTGTCGAGCCTTGATTGTTGACGGAATAATACATGAATTAGTGTTGAGGTTGTATAGGCTCTAACACTTATTGATCATGTTTCAAATCCGTGAAGCGTAGTGACATTTAAACATGACATGTGGAACCATCTTTGCTTTTGCAAAGTTGATAAAGGTTGCAGTTCGGTTAACCATGAAACTCCAATCTCTGTGATGTCCACACTTTTTCATGTGTGATAAGCCACAAAAAAAGCATTGGAGGTGCCCATTCTTCCAAATCAACTTTGGCATTGTCCAACACTATGGTTTCCAAGAATTGCATTTTCTAAGCCGAAGCCTCTGAATATATTTCAATGGCGGTAAATTTCCACTTAGTGTCATCATAAGCTTCCTCGGTTAACGTGGCAAATTTTAGATGGAGGGAAAAAACTTCCTAGATGTGCGCCCGGATAGACCATTCTAAATTATTATTTTGATTGGCCCACCCAGTATTGGATAGAGATTTCTGTTGGGAAATGTAGCATGTAATTTCAAAAAGTTCCTACGCTCACGCAAGATCTATCTAGGAGATGCATATCAACGAGGGGGAGAGTGTGTCTACGTACCCTCGTAGATCGAAAGCGGAAGCGTTTTGACAACACGGTTGATGTGGTTGAACTTCTTCTAGATCCGACCGATCAAGCATCGAACATACGACACCTCCGAGTTCTACACACGTTCAACTCGATGACGACCCTCGAACTCTTAATCCAGCAAAGTGTCGAGGACGTAGATGAGTTCCGTCAGCACGACGGCGTGGTGACGGTGATGGTGAAGTGATCCACGTAGGGCTTCGCCTAAGCACTACGAGAATATGACCGAAGGCGTAAACTGTGGAGGGGCGCCGCACACGGCTAACAATTGTTGGTGTGTGTCCTAGGCGCCCCCTCCCCATGTCTATATAGGTGGGAGAGGGAGGGAAGTAGCAAGGGGGCGCCCCAAGTAGGAGGAATCCTACTTGGGTGCCTCCCCAATTCGGCCTCCCCCCTTCCATAAGTTTCGGAGGGGGAAGGAAGGAGGAGGGATGAGGGAAGGAAGGGGGAGGCCGAATCCCTCCCCTTCCTTCTCTCTTCCCCTCTTTCCTTCTCCGCTGGTTCGACCCATATGGGGGGCGTAGCAGCCCCTGCTGGCTGTTGCATTTCCCCTCCTGGCCCATTAGGCCCATATCTTTTGCCGGGGGTGCCCGGAACCCCTTCCAGTGAACAGATATGTACCCGGTACCCTTCAGAACACTCCCGGTGTCCGAATATATCGTCCTATATATCAATCTTTACCTCTCGACCATTTCAAGACTCCTCTTCATGTCCGTGATCTCATCCGGGACTCTAAACAACAGTCACCAAATCACATAACTCATATAATACAAAATCGTCTTCGAACGTTAAGCGTGCAGACCCTACGGGTTCGAGAACTATGTAGACATGACCGAGACACCTCTTCGGTCAATAACCAATAGCGGAATCTGGATGCTCATATTGGCTCCTACATATTCTACGAAGATCTTTATTGGTTGAACCGTTATGACAACATACGTTATTCCCTTTGTCCATTGGTATATTACTTACCTGAGATCCGATCGTCGGTATCCACATACCTAGTTCAATCTCGTTACCGGCAAGTCTCTTTACTCGTTCCGTAATACATCATCCTATAACTAACTCATTAGTTACTTTGCTTGCAAGGCTTCTTATGATGTGTATTACCGAGAGGGCCCAGAGATACCTCTCCGATACTCGGAGTGACAAATCCTAATCTCGATCTATGCCAACCCAACAGACACCTTTGGAGATACCTGTAGAGCATCTTTATAATCACCCAGTTACGTTGTGACGTTTGATAGCACACAAGGTATTCCTCCGATATCCGGAAGTTGCATAATCTCATAGCCGAAGGAATATGTATTTGACATGAAGAAAGCAATAGCAATAAAACTGAACGATCATTATGCTAAGCTAGCGGATGGGTCTTGTCCATCACATCATTCTCCTAATTATGTGATCCCGTTATCAAATGACAACTCATGTCCATGGTTAGAAAACCTTAACCATCTTTGATTAACGAGCTAGTCAAGTAGAGGCTTACTAGGGACACAGTGTTTGTCTATATATTCACACATGTATTTAGGTTTCTGATCAATACAATTCTAGCATGAATAATAAACATTTATCATGAATAAGGAAATATAAAATAACGACTTTATTATTGCCTCTATGATGATGGCCATATCATATCACTTATATTGATTGCATGTGATGTTTATCCTTTATGCATCTTATTCTGCTTAGATCGACGGTAGCATTATAAGATGATCTCTCACTAAATTTCAAGGTACAAGTGTTCTCCTTGAGTATGCACCGTTGCAAAAGTTCGTCGTGCCGAGACACCACGCGATGATCAGGTGTGATAAGCTCTACGTTCACATACAACGGGTGCAAGCCAGTTTTGCACATGCAGAATACTCGGGTTAAACTTGACGAACCTAGCATATGCAGATATGGCCTCGGAACACTAAGACCGAAAGGTCGAGCATGAATCATATAGTAGATATGATCAACATAGTGATGTTCACCATTGAAAACTACTCCATCTCACGTGATGATTGGACATGGTTTAGTTGATATGGATCACGTGATCTCTTAGATGATTAGAGGGATGTCTATCTAAGTGGGAGTTCTTAAGTAATTTGATTAATTGAACTTTAATTTATCATGAACTTAGTACCTGATAGTATTTTGCATGTCTATGTTGTTGTAGATAGATGGCCCGTGTTGTTGTTCCGTTGAATTTTAATGTGTTCCTAGAGAAAGCTAAGTTGAAAGATGATGGTAGCAACTACACGGACTGGGTCCATAACTTGAGGATTATCCTCATTGCTGCACAGAAGAATTACGTCATGGAAGCACCGCTAGGTGCCAAACCTGCTGCAGGAGCAACGCCAGATGTTATGAACGTCTGGCAGAGCAAAGCTGATGACTACTCGATAGTTCAGTGTGCCATGCTTTACGGCTTAGAACCGGGACTTCAACGATGTTTTGAACGTCATGGAGCATATGAGATGTTCCAGGAGTTGAAGTTAATATTTGAAGCAAATGCCCGGATTAAGAGATATGACGTCTCCAATAAGTTCTATAGCTGCAAGATGGAGGAGAATAGTTCTGTCAGTGAACATATACTCAAAATGTCTGGGGTATAACAATCATTTGATTCAACTGGGGAGTTGATCTTTCGGATGATAGTGTCATTGACAGAATTCTTCAATCACTGCCACCAAGCTACAAAAGCTTCGTGATGAACTATAACATGCAAGGGATGGATAAGACAATTCCCTAGCTCTTCGCAATGCTAAAGGCTGTGGAGGTAGAAATCAAGAAGGAGCATCAAGTGTTGATGGTCAACAAGACCACCAGTTTCAAGAAAAAGGGTAAAGGGAAGAAGGGGAACTTCAAGAAGAACGGCAAACAAGTTGCTGCTCAAGTGAACAAACCCAAGTCTGGACCTAAGCCTGAGACTAAGTGCTTCTACTGCAAAGGGACTGGTCACTAGAAGCGGAACTGCCCCAAGTATTTGGCAGATAAGAAGGATGGCAAGGTGAACAAAGGTATATGTGATATACATGTTATTGATGTGTACCTTACTAATGCTCGTAGTAGTGCCTGGGTATTTGATACTGGTTCTGTTGCTAATATTTGCAACTCGAAACAGGGACTACGGATTAAGCAAAGATTAGCTAAGGACGAGGTGACGATGCGCGTGGGAAATGGTTCCAAAGTCGATGTGATCGTAGTCAGCACGCTACCTCTACATCTACCTTCGGGATTAGTATTAGACCTAAATAATTGTTATTTGGTGCCAGCGTTGAGCATGAACATTATATCTGGATCTTGTTTGATGCGAGACGGTTATTCATTTAAATCAGAGAATAATGGTTGTTCTATTTATATGAGTAATATCTTTTATGGTCGTGCACACTTGAAGAGTGGTATGTTTATATTAAATCTCGATAGTAATGATACACATATTCATAATATTGAAGCCAAAAGATGCAGAGTTGATAATGATAGTGCAACTTATTTGTGGCACTGCCGTTTGGGTCATATTGGTGCAAAGCGCATGAAGACCTCCATTCCGATGGACTTTTCGAATCACTAGATTATGAATCACTTGGTACTTGTGAACCATGCCTAATGGGTAAGATGACTAAAACTCTGTTCTCTGGAACAATGGAGCGAGCAACAGATTTGTTGGAAATCATACATACTGATGTATGTGGTCTGATGAATGTTTAGGCTCGCGGCGGGTATCGTTATTTTCTCACCTTCACAGATGATTTGAGCATATATGGGTATATCTACTTAATGAAACATAAGTCTGAAACATTTGAAAAGTTCAAAGAATTTTAGAGTGAAGTGGAAAATCATCGTAACAAGAAAATAAAGTTTCTACGATCTGATCGTGGAGGAGAATTTTTGAGTTACGAGTTTGGTCTTCATTTGAAACAATGTGGAATGGTTTCACAACTCACGCCACCCAGAACACCACAACATAATGGTGTGTCCGAACGTCGTAACCATACTTTACTAGATATGGTGCGATCTATGATGTCTCTTACCGATTTACCGCTATCGTTTTGGGGTTATGCTTTAGAGACGGCTGCATTCATGTTAAATAGGGCACCATCGAAATCCGTTGAGACGACTCCTTATGAACTATGGTTTGGCAAAACACCAAAGTTGTTGTTTCTTAAAGTTTGGGTTTGCGATGCTTATGTGAAGAAACTTCAACCTGATAAGCTCGAACCCAAATCGGAGAAATGTGTCTTCACAGGGTACCCAAAGGAGACTGTTGGGTACACCTTCTATCACAGATCCGAAGGAAAGATATTCGTTGCTAAGAATGGATCCTTTCTAGAGAAGGAGTTTCTCTTGAAAGAAGAGAGTGGGAGGAAAGTACAACTTGATGAGGTAACTGTACATGTTCCCTTATTGGAAAGTAGTTCATCACAGAAATATGTTCACGTGACTCCTACACCAATTAGTGAGGAAGCTAATGATGATGATCATGTAACTTTAGATCAAGTTACTACTGAACCTCATAGGTCAACCAGAGTAAGATCCGCACCAGAGTGGTACGGTAATCCTGTTCTGGAGGTCATGTTACTTGACCTTGACGAACCTATGAACTATGCAGAAGCGATGATGAGCCCAGATTCCGCAAAATGGCTTGAGGCCATGAAATATGAGATGGGATCCATGTATGAGAACATAGTGTGGACTTTGGTTGACCTTCCCAATGATCGGCAAGCCATCGAGAATAAATGGATCTTCAAGAAGAAGATAGACGCTGACGGTAATGTCAATGTCTACAAAGCTCGACTTATTGCGAAAGGTTTTCGACAAGTTCAAGGAGTTGACTACAATGTTACTTTCTCACCCGTAGCGATGCTTAAGTCCGTCCGAATCATGTTAGCAATTGCTGCATTTTATGATTATGAAATTTGGCAAATGGATGTAACGACTGCATTCCTGAATGGATTTCTGGAAGAAGAGTTGTATATGATGCAACCTGAAGGTTTTATCAATCCAAAGGATGCTAACAAAGTGTGCAAACTCCAGCGATCCATTTATGTACTGGTGCAAGCATCTCGAAGTTGGAATAAACGTTTTGATAGTGTGATCAAAGCATATGGTTTTATACAGACTTTTGGAGAAGCCTGTATTTACAAGAAAGTGGGTGGGAGCTCTGTAGCATTTCTTATATTATATGTGGATGACATATTGTTGATTGGAAATGATATAGAATTTCTGGATAGCATAAAAGATACTTGGATAAAAGTTTTTCAATGAAAGACCTCGGTGAAGCTGCTTATATATTAGGCATCAAGATCTATAGAGATAGATTAAGACGCTTAATTGGACTTTCACAGAGCACATACCTTGATAAAGTTTTGAAGAAGTTCAAAATGGATCAAGCAAAGAAAGGGTTCTTGCCTGTGTTACGAGGTGTGAAGTTGAGTTAGACTCAATGCCCGACCAATGCAGAAGATAGAGAGAAAATGAAAGGTGTTCCCTATGCTTCAGCCATAGGCTCTATCATGTATGCAATGCAGTGTACCAGACCTGATGTGTGCCTTGCTATCAGTTTAGCAGGGAGGTACCAAAGTAATCCAGGAGTGGATCACTAGACAGTGGTCAAGAATATCCTGAAGTACCTGAAAAGGACTAAGGATATGTTTCTCGTATATGGAGGTGACAAAGAGCTCGTCGTAAACGGTTACGTGGATGCAAGCTTTGACACTGATTCGGATGACTCTAAGTCACAAAACGGATACGTGTTTTTATTAAATGGGGGAGCTGTCAGTTGGTGCAGTTCCAAGCAAAGCGTCGTGGCAGGATCTACGTGTGAAGCGGAATACATAGCTGCTTTGAAAGTAGCAAATGAAGGAGTCTGGATGAAGGAGTTCATATATGATCTAGGTGTCTTACCTAGTACATCGAGTCCAATGAAAATCTTTTGTGATAATACTGGTGCAATTGCCTTGGCAAAGGAATCCAGATTTCACAAGAGAACCAAGCACATCAAGAGACGCTTCAATTCCATCCGCGATCAAGTCAAGGAGGGAGACATAGAGATTTACAAGATACATATGGATCTGAATATTGCAGACCCGTTGACTAAGCCTCGCTCACGAGCAAAACATGATCAACACCAAGACTCCATGGGTGTTAGAATCATTACTGTGTCATCTAGATTATTGACTCTAGTGCAAGTGGGAGACTGAAGGAAATATGCCCTAGAGGCAATGATAAAGTTGTTATTTATATTACCTTATATCATGATAAATGTTTATTATTCATGCTAGAATTGTATTAACCGGAAACTTAGTACATGTGTGAATACATAGACAAACAGAGTGTCACTAGTTTGCCTCTACTTAACTAGCTTGTTGAATCAATGATGGTTATGTTTCCAAACCATAGACATGAGTTGTCATTTGATTAACGGGATCACATCATTAGAGAATGATGTGATTGACTTGACCCATCCATTAGCTTAGCATGACGGTCATTTAATTTGTTGCTATTGCTTTCTCCATAACTTATACATGTTCCTATGCTTATGAGATCATCCAACTCCCGAATACCGGAGGAACACTTTATGTGCTACCAAACGTCACAACACAACTGGGTGATTATAAAGGTGCTCTATAGGTGTCTCCGATGGTGTTCGTTGAGTTGGCATAGATCGAGATTAGGATTTGTCACTCCTATTGTTGGAGAGGTATCTTTGGGCCCTCTCAGTAATGCACATCACTATAAGCCTCTCAAGCAATGTGACTAATGAGTTAGTTGCGGGATGATGCATTACAGAACCAGTAAAGAGACTTGCCAGTAACGAGATTGAACTAGGTATTGAGATACCGATGATCGAATCTCGGGCAAGTAACTGTTGGGGAACGTAGAAATTCCAAAAAAATTCCTACACACACGCAAGATCATGGTGATGCATAGCAACGAGAGGGGACAGTGTTGTCCACGTACCCTCATAGACCGAAAGCGGAAGCGTTAGCACAACGCGGTTGATGTAGTCGTACGTCTTCACGATCTGACCGATCAAGTACCGAACGCAGACACCTCCGAGTTCTGCCCACGTTCAACTCGATGACGTCCCTCGAACTCCGATCCAGCTGAGCTTTGAGGAAGAGTTCCGTCAGCACGACGGCGTGGTGACGATGATGATGTTCTACTGACACAGGGCTTCGCCTAAGCACCGCTACGATATGACCGAGGTGGATTATGGTGGAGAGGGGCACCGCACATGGCTAAGAGATAAAGAGATCAATTGTTGTATCTTTGGGGTGCCCCTTGCCCTCTCTATGGCACGCCCTAGGGGAGTCCTACTCCCACCGAGAGTAGGATTCCCCCTTTCCTAGTAGAACTAGGAGCCCTTCCAAGTAGTAGGAGTAGGAGGGAAGGAAAGGGAAGGGAAAAGGAGAAGGAAGGAAGGCCCCCCTCCCTAGTCCAATTCGGACCAGCCCATGGGGAGGGGTGCGGCCACCCTTTGAGGCCTTTCTCTCCTTTCCCGTATGGCCCATTAAGGCCCAATACGAATTCCCGTAACTCCCCGGTACTCCCGAAAATACCTGAATCACTCGGAACCTTTCCGATGTCCGAATATAGTCGTCCAATATATCGATCTTTACGTCTCGACCATTTTGAGACTCCTCGTCATGTCCCCGATCTCATCCGGGACTCCTAACTCCTTCGGTACATCAAAACACATAAACTCATAATATAACCGTCATCGAACTTTAAGCGTGTGGACCCTACGGGTTTGAGAACTATGTAGACATGACCGAGACACGTCTCCGGTCAATAACCAATAGCAGAACCTAGATGCTCATATTGGCTCCTACATATTCTACGAAGATCTTTATCGATCAAACCGCATAACAACATACGTTGTTACCTTTGTCATTGGTATGTTACTTGCCCGAGATTCGATCGTCGGTATCTCAATACCTAGTTCAATCTCGTTACCGGCAAGTCTCTTTACTCGTTCCGTAATACATTATCCCGCAACTAACTAATTAGTTGCAATGCTTGCAAGGCTTATAGTGATGTGCATTATCGAGTGGGCCCAAAGATACCTCTCCGACAATCAGAGTGACAAATCCTAATCTCGAAATACACCAACCCAACAAGTACCTTTGGAGACACCTGTAGAGCACCTTTATAATCACCCAGTTACGTTGTGACGTTTGGTAGCACACAAAGTGTTCCTCCGGTAAATGGGAGTTGCATAATCTCATAGTCATAGGAACATGTATAAGTCATGAAGAAAGCAATAGCAACAAACTAAACGATCAAGTGCTATGCTAACGGAATGGGTCAAGTCAATCACATCATTCTCTAATGATGTGACCCCGTTAATCAAATGACAACTCATGTCTATGGCTAGGAAACTTAACCATCTTTGATTCAACGAGCTAGTCAAGTAGAGGTATACTAGTGACATACTGTTTGTCTATGTATTCAGACATGTATTATGTTTCCGGTTAATACAATTCTAGCATGAATAATAAACATTTACCATGATATAAGGAAATAAATAATAACTTTATTATTGTCTCTAGGGCATATTTCCTTCAGTCTCCCACTTGCACTAGAGTCAATAATCTAGTTCACATCGCCATGTGATTTAACATCAATAGTTCACATCACCATGTGACTAACACCCATAGTTCACATCGTCATGTGACCAACACCCAAAGGGTTTACTAGAGTCAATAATCTAGTTCACATTGCTATGTGATTAATACCCAAAGAGTACTAAGGTGTGATCATGTTTTTCTTGTGAGGGAAGTTTAGTCAATGGGTCTGCCACATTCAGATCCGTATGTATTTTGTAAATTTCTATGCCAACAATGCTCTGCACGGAGCTACTCTAGCTAATTGCTCCCACTTTCAATATGTATCCAGATTGAGACTTTGAGTCATCTGGATCAGTGTCAAAACTTGCATCGACGTAAACCTTTACGACGAACCTTTTGTCACCTCCATAATCGAGAAACATATCCTTATTCCACTAAGGATAATTTTGACCAATGTCTAGTGATCTACTCCTGGATCACTATTGTACTCCCTTGCCAAACTCAGGGCAGGGTATACAATAGGTCTGGTACACAGCATGGCATACTTTATAGAACCTATGACTGAGGCACAGTGAATGACTTTCATTCTCTCTCTATCTTCTGCCGTGGTCGGGTATTGAGTCTTACTCAACTTCACACCTTGTAACACAGGCAAGAACTCCTTTTTGACTGTTCCATTTTGAACTACTTCAAAATCTTGTCAAGGTATGTAATCATTGAAAAACTTATCAAGCGTCTTGATCTATCTCTATAGATCTTGATGCTCAATATGTAAGCAGCTTCACTGAGGTCTTTCTTTGAAAAAACTCATTTCAAACATTCCTTTATGCTTTGCAGAATAATTCTACATTATCTCCGATCAACAATATGCCATACATATACTTATCAGAAATACTATAGTGCTCCCACTCACTTTCTTGTAAATACAGGCTTCACCAGTCCATAGATGGATCGCTGGAGCTTGCATATTTTGTTAGTACCTTTGGGATTGACAAAACCTTCTGGTTGCATCATATACAACTCTTCTTTAATAAATCCATTAAGGAACGCAGTTTTGTTTATCCATTTGCCAGATTTCATAAAATGCGACAATTGCTAACATGATTCAGACAGACTTAAGCATAGATACGAGTGAGAAACTCTCATCGTAGTCAACACCTTGAACTTGTCGAAAACCTTTTTGCGACAATTCTAGCTTAGTAGATAGTAACACTACTATCAGCGTCCATCTTCCTCTTGAAGATCTATTTATTTTCTATGGCTTGCCGATCAACGGGCAAGTCAACCAAAGTCCACACTTTGTTCTCATACATGGATCCCATCTCAGATTTCATGGCCTCAAGCCATTTCGCGGAATCTAGGCTCATCATCGCTTCCTCATAGTTCGTAGGATCGTCATGGTCAAGTAACATGACCTCTAGAACATGATTACCGTACCACTCTGGTGCGGATCTCACTCTAGTTTACCTACGAGGTTCGGTAGTAACTTGATCTGAAGTTACATGATCATCATCATTAGCTTCCTCACTAATTGGTGTGGTAGTCACAGGAACAGATTTCTGTGATGAACTACTTTCCAATAAGGGAGCGGGTACAGTTACCTCATCAAGTTCTACTTTCCTTACACTCACTTCTTTCGAGAGAAACTCCTTCTCTAGAAAGGATCCATTCCCAGCAATGAATATCTTGCCTTCGGATCTATGATAGAAGGTGTACCAAACATTTTCTTTTGGGTATCTTATGAAGATGCACTTCTCCAATTTGGGTTTGAGCTTATCAGGTTGAAACTTTTTCACATAAGCATTGCAACCTCAAACTTTAAGAAACGACAACTTAGGTTTCTTGCCAAACCATAGTTCATACGGTGTCGTCTCAACGGATTTAGATGATGCCATATTTAATGTGAATGTAGCTATCTCTAATGCATAACCCCAAAATGATAGTGGTAAATCGGTAAGAGACATCATAGATCGCACCATATCTAATAAAGTACGGGTACGACGTTCAGACACACCATTACACTGTGGTGTTCCAGGTGGCGTGAGTAGTGAAACTATTTCACATTGTTTTAACTGAAGGCCAAACTCGTAACTTAAATATTTTACTTCTGCGATCATATCGTAGAAACTTTTATTTTTGTTACGATGATTCTCCACTTCACTGTGAAATTCTTCGAACTTTTCAAATGTTTCAGACTTGTGTTTCATCAAGTAGATATACTCATATCTGCTCAAATCATCTGTGAAGATCAGAAAATAATGATACCTGCCGCGAGCCTCAATATTCATGGGACCACATACATCAGTATGTATGATTTTCGACACATCTGTTGCTCGCTCCATTGTTCCGGAGAACGGAGTCTTAGTCACCTTGCCCATGAGGCATGGTTCGCAAGCATCAATTGATTCATAATCAAGTGATTCCAAAAGCCCATCGGCATGGATTTTCTTCATGCGCTTTACACCAATATGACCTAACCGGCAGTGCCACAAATAAGTTGCACTATCATTATTAACTTTGCATCTTTTGGCTTCAATATTATAAAAATGTGTATCACCAGGATCAAGATCCAACAAACCATTTTCATTGGGTGTATGACCATAGAAGGTTTTATTCATGTAAACAGAACAACAATTATTCTCTAACTTACATGAATAACCGTATTGCAATAAACATGATCCAATCATATTCATGCTCAACGTAAACACTAAATAACATTTATTTAGGTTTAACACTAATCCCGAAAGTATAGGGAGTGTGCGATGATGATCATATCAATCTTGGAACCACTTCCAACACACATCGTCACTTCACCATTAACTAGTCTCTGTTCATTCTGCAACTCCCGTTTCAAGTTACTACTCTTAGCAACTGAACCAGTATCAAATACCGAGGGGTTGCTATAAACACTAGTAAAGTACACATCAATAACCTGTATATCAAATATACCCTTGTTCACTTTGCCTTCCTTCTTATCCACTAGACATTCAGGGCATTTCTGCTTCCAATGACCAGTCCCTTTGCAGTAGAAGCACTTAGTCTCAGGCTTAGGTCTAGACTTGGGCTTCTTCACTTGAGTAGCAACTTGCTTGCCGTTCTTCTTGAAGTTCCCTTTCTTTCCCTTGGCCCTTTTCTTGAAACTAGTGGTCTTGTTAATCATCAAGACTTGATGCTCTTTCTTGATTTCTACGTTCATCGATTTCATCATCATGAAAAGCTCGGGAATCATTTACGTCATCCCTTGCATACTATAGTTCATCACGAAGTTCTAGTAACTTGGTGATAGTGACTAGAGAACTTTGTCAATTACTCTCTTATTTGGAAGATTATCTCCCACTTGATTCAAGCAATTGTAGTACTCAGAAAATCTGAGCACATGCTCACTGGTTGAGCTATTCTCCTCCATCTTGTAGGCAAAGTACTGTCAGAGGTCTCATACCTCTCGACGCGGGCATGAGTATGAAATACCAATTTCAACTCTTGGAGCATCTTATATGCTCCATGGCGTTCAAAACGTCTTTGAAGCCCCGATTCTAAGCCGTTAAGCATGGTGCACTAAACTATCAAGTAGTCATCATATTGAGCTAGCCAAATGTTCATAACGTCTGCATCTGCTCCTGCAATAGGCCAGTCACCTAGCGATGCATTAAGAACATAATTCTTCTGTGCAGCAATGAGGATAAACCTCAGATCACAGACCCAGTCCGCATCATTGCTACTATCATCTTTCAACTTAGTTTTCTCTAGGAACATATCTAAAATATAGGGAAGCAATAACGCGAGCTATTGATCTACAACATAGATATGCAAATACTACCAGGACTAAGTTCATGATAAATTTAAGTTCAATTAATCATATTACTTAAGAACTCCCACTTAGAAAGACATCCCTCTAATCTTCTAAGTGATCACGTGATCCAAATCAACTAAACCATAACCGATCATCACGTGAAATGGAGTAGTTTTCAATGGTGAACATCATTATGTTGATCATATCTACTATATGATTCACGCTCGACCTTTTGGTCTCCAGTATTCCGAGGCCATATCTGCATATGCTAGGCTCGTCAAGTTTAACCCGAGTATTTCCGCGTGTGCAAAACTGGCTTGCACCCGTTGTAGATGGACGTAGAGCTTATCACACCCGATCATCACGTGGTGTGTGGGCACGACGAACTTTGGTAACGGTGCATACTCAGAGAGAACAGTTTTATTTTGAAATTTAGTGAGAGATCATCTTATAATGCTACCGTCATAACTAAGCAAAGTAAGATGTATAAAAGATAAACATCGCATGCAATCAAAATATGTGACATGATATGGCCATCATCATCTTGTGCCTTTGATATCTATCTCCAAAGCATCGTCATGATCTCCATCGTCACCGGCATGACACCATGATCTCCATCATCTTGATCTATATCAATGTGTCGTCACATGGTTAGACGTCCTCTACTTTGTTGTTGCAAGTTTTACGTGGCTGCTATGGGCTGAGCAAGAACTGTTCTTACCTATGCATCAAAACCACAACGATAGTGTGTCAAGTTGGTGCTGTTTTAACCTTCTCAAGGACCGGGCGTAGCCACACTCGGTTCAACTAAAGTTGGAGAAACTGACACCCGCTAGTCACCTGTGTGCATAGCACGGCGGTAAAACCAGTCTCGCGTAAGCGTACGCGTAATGTCGGTCCGGGCCGCTTCATCCAACAATACCGCCGAACCAAAGTATGACATGCTGGTAAGCAGTATGACTTATATCGTCCACAACTCAATTGTGTTCTACTCGTGCATATAACATCAACGCATAAAACCAGGCTCTGATGCCACTATTGGGGAACGTAGCAATTTCAAAAAATATTCCTACGCACACATAAGATCATGGTGATGCATAGCAACCAAAGGGGACAGTGTTGTCCACGTACCCTCGTAGACCGAAAGCGGAAGCGTTAGCACAATGCGGTTGATGTAGTCATACGTCTTCACGATCCGACCGATCAAGTACCAAACGCACGGCACCTCCGATTTCTGCACACGTTCAACTCGATGACGTCCCTCGAACTCCAATCCAGCCGAGCTTTGAGGAAGAGTTCCGTCAGCACGACGGCATGGTGACGATGATGATGTTCTACTGACGCAGGGCTTCGCCTAAGCACCGCTACGATATGACCGAGGTGGATTATGGTGGAGAGGGGCACCACACACGGCTAAGAGATCAAGAGATCAATTGTTGTATCTTTGGGGTGCCCCTTGCCCCCGTATATAAAGGAGTGGAGGAGGGGGAGGGCCGGCCCTCTCTATGGCACGCCCTAGGGGAGTCCTACTCCCATCGGGAGTAGGATTCCCCCTTTCCTAGTAGAACTAGGAGCCCTTCCAAGTAGTAGGAGTAGGAGGGAAGGAAAGGGAAGGGAAAAGGAGAAGGAAGGAAGGGGCAGCCCATGGGGAGGGGTGCGGCCACCCTTTCAGGCCTTTCTCTCCTTTCCCGTATGGCCCATTAAGGCCCAATACGAATTCCCGTAACTCCCCGGTACTCCCGAAAATACCCGAACCACTCGGAACCTTTCCGATGTCCGAATATAGTCATCCAATATATCGATCTTTACGTCTCGACCATTTCGAGACTCCTCGTCATGTCCCCGATCTCATCCAGGACTCCGAACTCCTTCGATACATCAAAACACATAAACTCATAATATAACCGTCATCGAACTTTAAGCGTGCGGACCCTACGGGTTCGAGAACTATGTAGACATGACCGAGACACGTCTCCGGTCAATAACAAATAGCGGAACCTGGATGCTCATATTGGCTCCTACATATTCTACAAAGATCTTTATCGATCAAACCGCATAACAACATACGTTGTTCCCTTTGTCATCGGTATGTTACTTGCCCAAGATCCGATCGTCGGTATCTCAATACCTAGTTCAATCTCGTTACCGGCAAGTCTCTTTACTCGTTCCGTAGCACATCATCCCGCAACTAACTCATTAGTTGCAATGCTTGCAAGGCTTATAGTGATGTGCATTACCGAGTGGGCCCAGAGATACCTCTCCGACAATCAGAGTGACAAATCCTAATCTCGAAATACGCCAACCCAAAAAGTACCTTCGGAGACACCTGTAGAGCACCTTTATAATCACCCAGTTACGTTGTGACGTTTGGTAGCACACAAAGTGTTCCTCCGGTAAACGGGAGTTGCATAATATCATAGTCATAGGAACATGTATAAGTCATGAAGAAAGCAATAGCAACAAACTAAACGATCAAGTGCTATGCTAACGGAATGGGTCAAGTCAATCACATCATTTTCTAATGATGTGACCCCGTTAATCAAATGACAACTCATGTCTATGGCTAGGAAACTTAACCATCTTTGGTTCAACGAGCTAGTCAAGTAGAGGTATACTAGTGACATATTGTTTGTCTATGTATTCACACATGTATTATGTTTCCGATTAATACAATTCTAGCATGAATAATAAACATTTACCATGATATAAGGAAATAAATAATAACTTTATTATTGTCTCTAGGGCATATTTCCTTTAGTAATATACCGATGACAAAGGGAACAACGTATGTTGTTATGCGGTTTGACCGATAAAGATCTTCGTAGAGTATGTAGGATCCAATATGAGCATCTAGGTTCTGCTATTGGTTATTGACCGGATACATGTCTCGGTCATGTCTACATAGTTCTCGAACCCGTAGGGTCCGCACGCTTAACGTTTGGTGACGATCGGTATTATGAGTTTATGTGTTTTGGTGTACCGAAGATAGTTCGGAGTCCCGGATGTGATCACAGACATGACGAGGAGTCTCAAAATGGTCGAGACATAAAGATTGATATATTGGACGACTATATTCAGACACCAAATGAGTTCCGGGGTCACGTTTGTTTATTTGGCGTTCGATCTATCAATATTTACAACTCTATCAATACTTATTTGGCGTTCGATCTATCAATATTTACAACTCTCTCGTGTCTTTTTGCCAATTTGTGGCACCGTTACCCGAAAGGGATTGACAACACCTTTAACACGTCGGGTTGCGAGTATTTCTTATTTGTGCGCATGTGTTGTTTACGTAGTGTTGCTTGGTTCTCCTACTGATTCGATAACCTTGGTTTCATCATTGAGGGAAATACCTATTGTCATTGTGCTGCATCATCCCTTCCTCTTTGGGGAGGATATCTACATCTACCAGGTTCCTAATCACAAATCTCATCTCCTCGTAATTTACATTATTTGCCATCTGCCTCTCATTTTCCTCTCCCCCACTTCACAAAAAATTGTCGTTTTATTCGCCCTCTTTTCCGTTCGCCGTTTTCTCGTCAGATCTATCCTTTGCTTGCAATCATGAGTGATTTCGGTATGGCAGCAACAGATGATGGCCTAACTCCTAAGATTGGACATACGGGCAATCTGGATGCTAAAACTTTTATCTTGGTGCAAGGGAATGTTATGTGAAAAGAATGTATCCAAAATTTTTTCAATTGTGTGGAAAGTCTAAGTCTTGATGATGCTCCTATACTTAGAACTACTAGATCTTATGCGGATGCTATTTCAGCACTAGTTCTGAAACTTGAGACCAAATTTATCCGTATGCATGCTACTTTGCAAAGATTGTTTTTTGAGCTTCCCGCTATAAAGAATCCTAAGGCTAAAAAGTTGGTCACTCTTGTTCTTATGAATGAGTATGACTATATCATACGAGAAACTAGGGAAATCTTTGATTTTTATGGTATGAATCATGAAAAACCCGTGATAGATGAAATTCTTTACAATAGTGATTATGCGTTAAGACATTTGCTTGGGGATAATAAAATCTTTGATGAGAATCTTAAAAAGTAAGTCCATATTCTAGATGTAATCGAACAAATTTTCAATAATGTTAATCAACATTACTCTTGGATTGTTGCCGGAAATCAATGGGGTTATGATAATGAGCAACTTAATAGTGCTAAGGTTTCTATGGATAATATGTTTTATGTTGTTTTAACAAAACCCCATGATGAAAACACCTCTAAGGGAATTAACAAGGATGACAAAACTTAGATCCGTGCTTTATGCCTAGCTAAGGGCGTAAAACGATAGTGCTTGTTGGGAGGCAACCCAATGAATAAAATTTATTTTTGCTTTTTGCTTCCTGTTCTTGAGTGTTAGCACAATTATGCTACTATTATGATTGTGTTTTTATTGATTTAATTTGTGTTTGTGCCAAGTAAAGCCTTTAGGATCTTCTTGGGTGATAGTTGTTTGATCTTGCTGAAAAAATAGAAACTTTTGCGCTCGCGAAAATAATTTTCATTTTTATCCAGTGAGCGATAAAATACCAATTCCTTCTGAAGAAGATTAATATAAAAATTCCTCAGGTCTCCTAATTTTTCAGAGTTTTTGGAGTTACAAAAGTATTCGAAATATCCAGATTACTACAGACTGTGCTGCTTTTTGACAGATTCTGTTTTCCTTGCGTTGTGTGCTTGTTTTGATGATTCTATGGTTTTCTTTGATGAGTTTTTGCCATAGAAAAGTTGGAATACAGTAGATATAATGCAAGAATAAAATATGAGTTGGTTTGCTACATCACTTATAGTAGTGATTTGTTTTATTATACTAACGGATCTCACGGAGGCTTTGTTGAGTTTTGTGTGATTGAAGTTTTCAAGTTTTGGGTTATCTTACGATGTATGAGGGAATAAGGAGTAAGAAGAGCCTAAGCTTGGGGATGCCCCGGCATCACAAGATATTATCCAAAGAGAAGCAAGCAACTAAGCTTGGGGATGCCCCGAATGGCATCCCCTCTTTCTTCTAACGACCATTGGTATTTTACTCGAAGCTATATTTTTATTCGTCACATACTATGTGTTCTGCTTGGAGCATCTTGTAAGATATGAGTCTTTGCTTGTTTTGTTTTGCGTTTTTAGTCTTTATTCCATGCTGGACACACTTGTTTGAGAGAACCAAAATTATGCCATGACTTGCTAGAATTGCTCTCAATGCTTCACTTACATTTTTATGAGATATGGACTTGCTCTAGTGCTTCACTTATATATTTTTGAGCACGGTGTGCTTTAGTATTTTTGAAGAAATGCTATCTTGCTTCACTTAGATTTATTTGAGAGTTAGTAACATTTTCAAGAAATTATCTCTTGCTTCACTTAATTTAATTTGAGAGAAAGAAATATTATGCTCATGATCTTCACCTATATTTGTTTGAGCTTATCAAAAGCAACACATGAAAATTAGTCCCAAAGTGATACATATCCAAGAAGCATGTAATAAAAACTTTCATGAAGATCATTGGACAAAATAAACTTGATTCTTAGTAATAGTTTTGAGATATGATGATGTGATATATGAGTCATGTTGATTAGTAATTATGCTTTAGTAAGAATATTGGTGTTAAGGTTTGTGATTCCCTATGCAAGCACGAAAGTTAATAGTTGTGCAATGAAATTACATCCTACATGTGGTGCATTATTCGGTGTTAATTATGCTTAATGCTCCCTTATGAGATTATTCGTTTCTTGGTTGGTCACTTCTCAATCTTTTGCTAGCCTTCATTTTGCACTAAGTATGATCTCTACTTGTGCATCCAAAATCCTTAAAACCAGTTTTGCCACATGAGTCCACTATACCTACCTATATGCGGTATTCTTTTGCCGTTCTAAGCAAATTTGTATGTGCCATCTCTAATATTCAAAATAAATTTCTCTTTTTGTGTGCTCGTACCGCTCGCGAGGCGCCGAGGGGTGGCTAATATTTTTCCATGCTAGATGTGTTATTCTCACGATGACTGTTTATTCACTTGTCACTACACGAGAGTAAGGAAAAGGTATTAGGGATGCCCAGTCCCGAAATGAAAAATGAATTTACTTTATGTTGTCAAATAATAAATTCCTTCAAAAGTGTTGGTATGGAAGGCACCCGTGGATACGGTTAGCCATGGAAAGTGAAAGTATGGTGGAAAAAGGAATAAACTTTATTTTCTATTTGGGAACCACCTATGATATATCTAGCATGGAAAGTGTTGGGAACTCTAAGTCGTTTTCGTTGGTGGGAAAAGTATGCCTCTCAAAATGTTTTTATCTCTCAATTTTCTCTTTGAGCTCCGGCACCTCTACAAATCCCTACTTCCCTCTATGAAGGGCCTTTCTTTTACTTTATGCAATTTTTATTTTGAAATTGAGTCTCCATCTTCTCTTGTTGGTATGCTTGAGTATTTAAGTTATCATGTCAAAAGTAGACTATTGCTTTGAACAATATAAAGTCCAAATGTCCATGCTATAAAGAAAAGAATATGAGATGACATGTTAGGCAGCATTCCACATCAAAAATTTTGTTTTTATTATTTACCTACTCGAGGACGAGCAGGAATTAAGCTTGGGGATGCTGATACGTCTCCAACGTATCTATAATTTTTTATTGTTCCATGCTGTTATATTATCAATCTTGGATGTTTTATAATCATTTTATATCATTTTTTGGTACTAACCTATTGACATAGTGCCAAGTGCAAGTTGCTGTTTTTTGCATGCTTTTACTCCCTCCATCCAAAAATAAGTGACTCAACTTTGTACTAACTTTGGAAGTTAGTACGAAGTTGAGTCACTTATTTTGGGATGGAGGGAGTACATCGCAGGTAATCAATATCAAATGGATTCCGAACGCAGCGAAACTTTTTGTGGATTTTTTTGGACCAGAAGACATCCAATGGGACGGAGAAGCGCCTGAGGGGTGCTCCGAGGTGAGCAGAACCCACCAGGGCGCGCCTGGGGGCCCAGGCACGACTGGTGGGTTGTGCCAACCCGGGGTGCCCCCGGACCGCCTCTTTGCTCTATAAATACCCCAATATTCCAGAAACCCTAGGGGAGTCAACGAAAATCAATTCCAGCCGCCATAGAGTCCAGAACCACTAGATCCAATCTAGACACCATCACGGAGGGGTTCACCACTTCCATTGGTGCCTCTTCGATGATGCGTGAGTAGTTCTTTGTAGACCTTTGGGTCCGTAGTTATTAGCTAGATGGCTTCCTCTCTCTCTTTTGATTCTCAATACAATTGTCTCTTGGAGATCCATACGATGTCACTCTTTTGTGATGTGTTTGTTGGGATCCGATGAACTTTGACACTGGTAGAAAAAGGGCCTGTTGTCCCGGTTCGTAAGGGCCTTTAGTCCCGGTTCCTGAACCGGGACTAAAGGGTCGGTACTAATGCCCTGACCCTTTAGTCCCGGTTCAAACTAGAACCGGGACTAAAGGCCCTCCACGTGGCCGGTCCACCTTTAGTCCCGGTTGGTAATACCAACCGGTACTAAAGGAAATTTTCTGATTTTTTTGAATTTTTTTTTATTTTCAAATTTCTGAATTATTTTAACCTCTAATCTCTAATCACCCCTCATCACTGCTCAATTTAATCTCTAATCACCCCTCATCATTCCAAATCATCTAACTTCCCGAACGGTCACCCATCCTCCCACTCCCCCAGCCTGAGCACGCTTAACTTCCGGGTTCTATTCTCCCTCGTTTCCAAGTCTGCACTCGTTGTTTTCCTAACAATAGTAAGATGTCAATCCTATTAACCCTCAGGAGTTTAGCTTGAGCATGAAGTCACACATTTCACTGTTTGAGTTTGGAACTATTGTTCTAAAAAACAATAATTTTTTAGTAACACTAATATTTCTTGAATAAGTAGTTTGATCATTGTTTGACCAGATTTGACCAAAATTCAAAAAAACTAAAATAATTATTTAATAACACTAATATTCTTGAATAATTATTTAGTAACATTAATACTTCTTGAATAAGTAGTTTGACCATAGTTTGACCAGATTTAATGAAAATTTAAAAAAACTGAAATTTGAGCATAACTTTTTTTCCTTTTGGAATTTGAGGATTCTACAAATTTGCAAACAGGCCATAGGCAGTCTCCAACGGATGTAACTTTTCGAGTAGATGATTTTTCATATAAAAAACTTTTTAATCCGAGTTCGTATGCAAAAGTTATGCCCATTTTACAAATTCCAGAGAGATAGATTTTGTAAATAAAGTCGAAATTTATATTTGTAAATTTTCCCAACAAGTAGACCACATATCACATGGGAAAATTATTTTATTTTATTTTTTTGACATTTCCATCATTTTCTTTTGTTTTTTCTAAAACTGAAAAGGCGGTCCACTGGGGGGGGGGGGGAGTTTGAAAATGGAACGTTTAGTACCGGTTCGTGCCATGAACCGGTACTAATGCCTCAAAGCCCATTAGTCCCGGTTGGTGGCGCCAACCAGGACTAAAGGTCTAACCTTTAGTACTGGTTGGTGCCACCAAACCGGACTAATGGGCATCACACCCTTTAGTCCCGGTTTGTGGCACGAACTGGGACTAAAGGGCCCAGGTGAACCGGGACTAATGCCTTAGCCGCACAAACCGGGATAAATGCACCCATTGGTCCCGGTTCTGGACTGAATCGGGACTAATGGGCTTACCCGTCCTGGACCAAAGCCCCCTTTTCTACTAGTGTGAGTTTATGATCAGATTTGTCTCTTTTTATCCATGAAAGTTATTTGAGTTTCTTTGATCTCTTATATGCATGATTGCTTATAGACTCGTATTTCTCCTCCGATATTTGGGTTTTGTTTGGCCAACTTGATCTATTTATCTTGTAATGGGAAGAAGTGCTTTGTAGTGGGTTTGATCCTACGGTGCTTGATCCCAGTGACAGAAGAAGACCCGACACGTATGTATCGTTGCTACTAAGGATAAAACGATGGGGGTCTATTTGTACATAAATAGATCTTGTCTACATCGTGTCATTGTTCTTATTGCATTACTCCGTTTCTCCATGAACTTAATACACTAGATGTTGGGAAACGTAGCATGCAATTTCAAAAAAATTCCTACGCTCACGCAACATCTATCTAGGAGATGCATAGCAACGAGAGGGGGAGAGTGTGTCTACGTACCCTCATAGACCGAAAGTGGAAGCGTTTGACAATGCGGTTGATGTAGTCGAACTTCTTCTTGTTCCGACCGATCAAGCATCGAACGTACGACACCTCCGAGTTCTGCACACGTTCAGCTTGATGACGTCCCTTGAACTCCTGATCCAGCAAAGTGTCGAGGGAGAGTTTCGTCAGCACGACGGCATGGTGACGACGATGGTGAAGTGATCCGCGCAGGGTTCGCCTAAGCACTACGATAATATGACCGGAGGAGTAAACTATGGAGGGGGGCGCCGCACTCGGCTAGGAAGCAATGTTGTGTGTTCTAGCGGTGCCCCCCTGTCACGCCCAATATGCGACCCTATCCTAAATCAACTCGAAGGTCCCACCAAGGATAGAAGCGCATATTGGAGACGCTTTTGCAAGGTGGATATCATTACATCGTACCATTACGTAATAGTTGGGGATAGATACAAAGGCATGCATACGAACAACATCCAACTACGGATGAAATACAAACATAAACTCAAACGACATCCACCCTGCTAGCCCAGGCTGCCGACCAGGAACCTATCCCTCAAACGGAGAAGAAGCAGGAGAAGAACTCCAAAACAAGTAAACATCGCTCTCACGTCATGATCATCGCATTACGTGTACCTGCAGCTGTTGTAGTAATCTATGAGCCACGAGGACTCAGGAATCCCATTACCATGGGTATCAAGACTAGCAAAGCTTAATGGGCATGGAAAGGATAAGTGGTGAGGTTGCAGCAAGCGAGTAAGCATTGTATGGTGGCTAACTTACGAGTACAAGAGTAAGATGAGAAACTACGCAAACGGTCGCAAACTAGTAATGATCAAGAAGTGATCCTAAACTACTTATGTTCAAACATAACCCCACAGTGTTCTCTTCTCGACTCACTCGAAAAGAGACCGTCACGGTTACGCACGCGGTTGGTGTATTTTATTTTGGGTCTGGTATCAAGTTCTCTACAACCGGATATTAAAAATTCCCATCTGCCACATAACCGCGGGCACGGCTCTCGAAAGTTTAAACCCTCCAGGGGTGTCCCAACCTAGCCCATGACAAGCTCACGATCCGCGGAGACAATCCTCCATCGCGGGACCCTCCAATGAGACTCGGAATCCCGCTGCATAAGAAATTTCGACAATGGTAAAACAAGTCCAGCAAGACCTCCCGATGTGCCGACACCCTGATAGTTGGCACGTGTATCTCGTCTCAGGCCACGACGGATGAGCGACGCGTATAGGTGCCAAAATACCCCAAGTTGCCAAGGGGCGGCCCCGCACAGTGCTCTAGTTTGGGACCAACACCATCGGCACTGGCCCCCCTGTATGTAGAAAAGAATCCTCGGGTTCATGACGCCCTATGCCAATTATATATTTAGTTCAATATTATTATGGAAAATGTTAAAACCAATGTTGGGCCTTGTTGGAAGAATTTTATTCAAAGCAAACTGTCAAGAGGGGCCCATAAACGCTCATCGTGTTAGGGACGCAAAATTAAGGAACATAACACTGGTATGCCGGAAACTAAGGCGGCAAGAGTGGAACAAAACACCAGGAAAAAGGCCGAGCCTTCCACCCTTTACCAAGTATATATGTGCATTAATTAAATAAGAGATATTGTGATATCCCATGATATCCATGTTCCAACATGGAACAACCTGCACCTGCAACTAGCAACGATATAAGAGGGGCTGAGCACAGCGGTAACATAGCCACACAACAGTTTGCTGGGAAGGGTAAAAAGGTTAGAGGCTATCATGGCAATTTGGGAGGCTTGATAAACAAGTGGTAGGTAGCGCGACATAGCGATAGCATCGAGACTACTGGCATAGCAAAGATAGTAGTGAGATCCAAGGTGATGGTCATCTTGCCTGAAATCCTGCTAGGAAGAAGAACGAGTCCATGAAGAAGACGAAGCCACGTAGACGAACCAAGTGTAGTCGAATGAATCCTCATGATTGCAACGAAACAGGAACTAACGAGAAGAAGCACAACCGAAAAGAAGCAAACAAAATGGTAAACACACAACACATAAACACGACATGATGCTCAACCAAGTATGGTGCATGTCAAGTCTAAATAATGCTACTCATGGCAAGAGATGATGCATACAAGAACAACACATCAAAGCAAGTATAAATGAGGCCGGAATGAACATATAACAATTTCGAAAACTCCCCATATGCAAATTTCGACATTTGTCCAGATCTGAATAACACATTATGTTGAAGTTGTTAAACAGAAAGTTAAAGTGCACCATGATGATCTACGCATCTTTCTAGTCAAGTTACATATAAGGTTCATTAAATTTGGAGCTACGACCTAGATGATATGAGCAAAACAAGTTAAACATGGCATTGATGCAAAATTCATTCAAACATCAAGCACACATGCTCAAACCAAGGATGCAACAAGGCAAGATGAAACTACATGCAAAACCAAGCAAGTTTCATGTAGAGCATGCTCAAAACGGAGCAACGGTTCAACACATACACTCAATACAAGTTTCAAATACAATCTGCCCAAAACAACAACTAAGCACTTTGCAATCAAGGAAACAAACATGCTACAGTGCAAGATCATGGCAAACAAAAGCATGGCAGTAAAGTAAAGGTTAAACATGGCAAAACATTATTACTAAGCATCTCCATATAACCTCTAGATCAAAGGCTATCATCAAGACAAGATTGCAAGTTATAACAGATTCTCAGACTTAGTGAAAAACAGAGTAAGACTGAAAACAGAGTCTGGATGCATACTTTGAGACAACAAAAGTATATTCTACAGGAACATATCATGGCATCAAAAGGCATGGAAAGCATGTACAGGTAGAGCACTACAAAATATGATCAACGAGCTACTACTAGAAACCACTAGAACATGCTCAAAACATCATGACAAGAATGCAAATGATATCAGATTCAGATTTGGTGGAATAAACTAAACAGGCCAGAAACAACGACAAGTAGACATGTTTGCAGGCTTGGTTAACTCAATGTAAAGCATATCATGGCATGTGAATACAACCAACAACAAGAAGTATTTGTTCAGCTACTCATGGCAAGAACATGGCCATGGGATGCATAGAACACTAGCAATTCACATGGCAAAACTGAACTTACTAATAACATGCTAACATAAATTTTATTTAGCAACTTTAGAGCATGGTAATGGCAAGCTATAGCTGGCCATAATTACAAACAAAGGCACGTATGGATATAGCATAACAAGATCTACAAAACACCCTTACTGAGCATCTCCATATTATGCATGGATTCACTAATAGCATCAAGTTAACATGGCAACATAATATAGCAGGTTCAGACCTAGCAGAAATCACAAAGTCACTGAAATCAGCAATAGCAAGTAGCTCACTTTGCATGCTTGTACTAGTCACCACAGGGCACATAAAAAATGCATGGATTACTCCACTCTAAAGATGGCATGAATATACTTCTAAAACATATTGACATGATGCTCAAAAGATAAACACACAAAATTATATGAAAAAGACAAATAGGCAAGTTACAACAGGTTTCAGCAGTTTATGTCACTTAGCACTTTTGCAAGGATGACTAAGGCATCAAGATGAACTCAAACAAGCATTCAACAGCAACCATCATGTAGAGCATCATGAGATGAACAATTTGACATATCATACACGCAGAATGGAGCCACATGCACATAGTTAGGGCCCACACAACGTGCACACATAATGCTGAAAACTGAGGACTTAGAGAAATTATACCCCACAGAAATCGGGACGTAGAGGTGCGGGGATGAGGCGGATCCACAACGCTGGCACATTTGGATCGAGGCTCGGGGAGGAACTGGGACGGGCTCGTCCTGGTGCGCGCTGGAGGCCATGGCCGTGGCTGACTCTGGCGACGGCAGCGACGGAAGGAGCCAGGGACGACAGATCGAGGCTCGGCGCTGTGAGGCTCGCCGGATCCGGCCATAGGGTGGAGCAGGGGCACGGATCCGGACATGGGCGGGGCCGGGGATGCTTCAGCCGGTGGCGGCCGGGCGACGAGATGTGAGGCGGCGACGGGATCCAGCCTGAGGGAGGAGCTCGGTGTGTGCGGAGGGGTCGCCGACGGCTGCGGTTGAGGCAGAGGCAGCGGGATTCGGGACACCGGAGGGCGCAGCGGCGGAGGTCGAGGTCCGAGGCAGCGGGGCGACGCATTGGCGAGGGGCAGACGAAGGAAGCGGGACACAGGGCGAGTGGGCGCTGGCGGGCGAGGTGTGGCCCGGTTCGAGCCCGGGGCGGGCCGGATCTGGGCCCGCAGGGCTGCGGCGAGGTGGGAGGCTAGCTGGGGTGACGTAGCGGGCGGCAGCATGGACACGTCCGGCGGTGGGGTGGACATGTCCGGCGCACGGAGGAGGAAGAGGCTAGGGTTTGCCCGTGATTTGAGGACGGGGAGGCCTTTATATAGATTCTGGGAGCTAGGGGAGGGCTATTGAGGTGCGGTTTTCGCCCACACGATCGTGATCCAACGGCGAAGAGCATGGAGGGGGTTTAGATGGGATAGTGGGCTGTTGTGGAGGGGTGCGGGGCTGCAAAGAGAAAGGGGTCCGACGCAGTTAACCGTTGGGGCATCAAACGACCTCCAAATGGAATGAAATTTGACATGCGGCCTACTGGTGATATGCCAAGGCCACTCGACAAATCTCGGCTCATTCCGAGAACGTTTTTCTCCCGCTCACGAAACGAGATCTGGAAGGTGTGGCGGGTGCATGTGAGAGTGTCGGATTCCGAAACGGACAACGGAGAAAAGACTGGACGCAAGTTTTGAAAACATGAGGATGCAATGCACATGATGACATGGCAAGATGCAACACGCAAGCAAATGACATGGCAATGACGACGAACAACTGGAAGACACCTGGCGCATCGAACTCGGGGTGTCACCCCCCCCACACACACATAAATATATAGGTGGGAGAGGGAGAGGGGCTGCAAAGGGCGCCCCAAGTAGGAGTAATCCTACTTGGCCCCCTCCTCCAACTCGGCCTCCCTCCCTTCCATATCCATCGGATGGGGAAGGAAAGAGAGGGGGAGGGGAAGGAAATGGGGAGGCCGAATCCTCCCCTTTCCTTCTCCCTTTCCTTCCTTTCCTTCTCCTCCTATTCGGCATATAGGGGGTGCACCCGCCCCTTTTGGGGCTGGTCTGTCCAACTCATGGCCCATTAGGCCCATATAGCTTGCTGGGGGTTGCCCGGAACCCCTTCCGGTGACCTAATATGTACCCGGTACCCCCAAAACACTTCCGGCGTTCGAATACTATCGTCCTATATATGTATCTTTACCTCTCGACCATTTAGAGACTCCTCATCCTGTCTGAGATCTCATCCGGGACTCCGAACAACATTCGGTCACCAAATCACATAACTCAAATAATACAAAATCGTCATCGAACGTTAAGCGTGCGGACCCTACGGGTTCGAGAACTATGTAGACATGACCGAGACACCTCTTCGGTCAATAACCAACAGCGGAACCTGGATACTCATATTGGTTCCCACATATTCTACGAAGATCTTTATCGGTCGTACCACAATGACAACATACGTTATTCCCTTTGTCATCGGTATGTTACTTGCCTAAGATTCGATCGTCGGTATCTTCATACCTAGTTCAATCTCGTTACTGGCAAGTCTCTTTACTCGTTCCGTAATGCATCATCCCACAACTAACTCATTAGTCACATTGCTTGCAAGCTTATTATGATGTGCATTACCGAGAGGGCCCAGAGACACCTCTCCGATATTTGGAGTGACAAATCCTAATCTTGATCTATGCCAACCCAACAAACACCTTCGGAGATACATGTAGAGCATCTTTATAATCACCCAGTTACGTTGTGACGTTTGATAGCGTACAAGGTATTCCTCCGGTATCCGGGAGTTGCATAATCTCGTAGTCAAAAACTTAACGATCATTATGCTAAGCCAATGGATGAGTCTTGTCCATCACATCATTCCCCTAATGATGTGATCCCGTTCATCAAATTACAACACATGTCTATGGTTAGGAAACTTAACCATCTTTGATTAACGAGCTAGTCTAGTAGAGGCTTACTGGGGACACGGTGTTTTGTCTATGTATCCACACATGTATCAAGTTTCCGGTTAATACAATTCTAGCATGAATAATAAACATTTATCATGATATAAGGAAATATAAAGTAAACACTTTGTTATTGCCTCTAGGGCATATTTCCTTCACTAGATGCATGTTGGATAACGGTCGATGTGTGGAGTAACACTAGTAGATGCAGGCAGGAGTTGGTCTACTAATCTTGGACGTTATGCCTATGTAATGATCATTGCCTGGATATCATCATGAGTATTTGAAGGTCTATCAATTTCCCAACAATAATTTGTTCACCCACCAATAGTTATTTTTCTCGAGAGAAGCCACCAGTGAAACCTACGACCCCCGGGTCTCTTTCTCATATAATTTGCCTTTGCGGTCTATTTTATTTGCCTTTTATTTTCAGATCTATTAAACCAAAAATACAAAAATACCTTGCTTCAATTTATTTTATTCAGCATTCGATCTATTAATATTTACAACTCTCTCACATCTGTTTGCCAATTTGTGTCACCGTTACCCAAAAGGGGTGGACAACCCCTTTAACACGTCAGGTTGCGAGTATTTGTTATTTGTGCGCAGGTGCTATTTACGTAGTATTGCTTGGTTCTCCTACTGGTTCGATAACCTTGGTTTCATCACTGAGGGAAATACCTACCGTCGCTGTGCTGCATCATCCCTTCCTCTTTGGGGAAATACCGACGTAGCTTCAAGCCGCATCAAACACCTTCGGAGATACTTGTAGAGCATCTTTATAATCACCCGATTATGTTGTGACGTTTGATAGCACACAAGGTATTCCTCCGGTATCCGGGAGTTGCATAATCTCATAGTCGAAGGAAAATGTATTTGACTTGAAGAAAGCAATAGCAGTAAAACTGAATGATCAACATGCTATGCTAACGGATGGGTCTTGTCCATATCACATCATTCTCCTAATGATGTGATCCCGTTCATCAAATGACAACACATGTCTATGGCTAGGAAACTTAACTATCTTCGATTAATGAGCTAGTCTAGTAGAGGCTTACTAGGGACACTATGTTTTGTCTATGTATCCACACATGTATCAAGTTTCTAGTTAATACAATTCTAGCATGAATAATAAACATTTATAATGATATAAGGAAATATAAATAACAGCTTTATTATTGCCTCTAGGGCATATTTCCTTCAGTCTCCCACTTGCACTAGAGTCAATAATCTAGTTCACACCGCCATGTAATTTAACACCAATAGTTCACATATTTTTGTGATTAACACCCATAGTTCACATCGCCATGTGACCAACACCCAAAGGGTTTACTAGAGTCAAAAATCTAGTTCACATCGCTATGTGATTAATACCCAAAGAGTATTAAGGTGTGATCATGTTTTTGCTTGTGAGAGAAGTTTAGTCAATGGGTCTGCCACATTTAGATCCGTATGTATTCTGCATGGAGCTACTCTAGCCAATTGCTCCCACTTTCAATACGTATCCATATTGAGACTCGGAGTCATCTGGATCAGTGTAAAAGCTTGCATCGACGTAACTCTTTACGACGAACTCTTTATCACCTCCATAACCGAGAAATATTTCCTTAGTCCTCTAAGGATAATTTTGACCGCTGTCTAGTGATCTACTCCTGGATCACTATTGGTACCTCCCTGCTAGACTTATGGTAAGACACACAATAGGTTTGGTACACAGCAAGACATACTTTATAGAACCTATGACTGAAGCATAGGAAATGACTTCCATTCTCTCTATATATTTTGCCGTGGTCGGGTTTTGAGTCTTACTCAACTTCACACCTTGTAACACAGCTAAGATGTAACGCCCTCGATGCGGCTATATCTCCCACGTGTCGAAGCACGACTTAGAGGCATAACCACATTGAAAGCAATGTCGCAAGTGAGGTAATATTCACACAACCCATGTAATACATAAGGGAAAGAGATCCATAGCTCGCTTACAATTGCCACTTCACACAATACATGAATTAAAGCATTACATCATCCAGATACAATCAAGGTCCGACTACGGAACCCAAAATAAAAGAAGACTACCCCAAATGTTACACAGATCCCCGATCGTCCCAACTGGGCTCCACTACTGATCGACTAGAACGAAACAACACAAAGGACAAGATCTTCATAGAGCTCCTCTTTGAGCTTGGTTGCGTCATTTGCACGGTATCCTCGGCACTTGCAAGCTGGTTTTGGAAGTATCTGTGAGTCACGGGGACTCAGCAATCTCACACCCTCGCGATCAAGACTATTTAAGCTTATAGGTAAGGCAAAGGTATGATGGTGGAGCTGCAGCAAGCGACTAGCATATATGGTGGCTAACATATTCGCAAAAGAGAGCGAGAAGAGAAGGCAAAAGCACGGTCGAGAAACTATGATCAAGAAGTGATCCTAGAACAACCTACGTCAAGCATTACTCCAACACCGTGTTCACTTCTCGGACTCCGCCGAGAAGAGACCATCACGGTTACACGCGGTTGATGTATTTTAATTAAGATCAACTTCAGGTTTTCTACAACCGGACATTAACAAATTCCCATCTGCCCATAACCGCGGGCACGGCTTTTGAAAGTTCAAAACCCTGCAGGGGTGTCCCAACTTAGCCCATCACAAGCTCTCACGGTCAATGAAGGATATTTCTTCTCCCAAGACAATCCGACCAGACTCGGCATCTCGGTTACAAGACATCATCGACAATGGTAAAACAAGTCCAGCAACACCTCCCGAATGTGCCGACAAATCCCGATAGGAGCTGCACATATCTCGTTCTCAGGGCACACTCAGATAGGTCAAGCTACGAGTAAAACCAGCCCTCGAGTTTCCCAGAGGTGGCCCCGCAGGCTGCCCATTTCGGACCAACACTCAGAGGAGCACTGGCCTGGGGGGGGGGTTAAAATAATGATGACCCTTGAGTCTGCAGAACCTAAGGGAAAGAAAAGGCTAGGTGGCGAATGGTAAAACCAATGTTGGGCATTGCTGCAGGAGTTTTATTCAAGGCGAACTGTCAAGGGGTTCCCATTATAACCCAACCGTGTAAGGAACGCAAAATCCGGGAACATAACACCGATATGACGGAAACTAGGGCGGCAAGAGTGGAACAAAACACCAGGCATAAGGCCGAGCCTTCCACCCTTTACCAAGTATATAGATGCATTAATTTAATATGAGATATTGTGATATCCCAACAAAATATCCATGTTCCAACATGGGAACAAACTCCAATCTTCACCTGCAACTAACAACGCTATAAGAGGGGCTGAGCAAAGCGATAACATAGCCAAACAACGGTTTGCTAGGACAAGGTGAGTTAGAGGCTTGGTTTAACAATATGGGAGGCATGATAAGCAAGTGGTAGATATCACAGCATAGGCATAGCAAAAGAGCGAGCAACTAGCAAGCAAAGATAGAAGTGATTTCGAGGATATGGTCATCTTGCCTGAGACCCCGCAAGGAAGAAGAACGAGTCCATGAAGAAGACAAACGGACGTAGTCGAACAGATCCTCACAAACCCGACGTTATCGGAACCAACCCGAAGAAGCAACACTGGAAAGGAGCAAACAACATAGTAAATAACCAACACATGAACATGGCATGATGCACAATCAAGTATGATGCATGTCCGGTATAATGAAGCATGGCATGGCAAAGTGCACAAACAATCCTACAAATTAAGTGGAGCTCAACATGCAACTCCGTTGCATATTGACGAAACACCACATGACTTATTTAGTTCTCTCTTGTTTATGTACCCAACAAGATTAAATGTTGTTAGCATGGCAAGAGGTGAAGCAAAGTAAAACTACCTATCTAGGCAAGTTTAAATGAGGCCGGAACATCGAACAACAAATCCGGAAACTCCTCATGTGCATATATTAGGTTTGGTCCTGTTCTGCCCTAAACCATATTTTAGAGTTATTAAACATGCAAAGTAAAGCCACCATGTTAAACTAGGCATTTTCCACCCCATTTACATATAAAGTTTATTAGAAACCGAGCTACGGTTATTTAGTTATGAATTAAGCCGTTTTAGCAAGATATTTAAGCAAATTAAAACAAACAACATTTTAAACATTTTAAACATAGATGAAAGTTGCATATTATTAAACTAGATGAAAAACTTAGCAAGTTTCATATTTGGAGTTTTAACATATGATGCATAGTTCAAGAGTTATTAAATGCATGAAGTACAAGGGGTTTTCTATAAAATGGGCAAACTCTGGATAATAGCTAAAATTCGCAGACAGGGAAAAACACTATATGGGCCGAAACTGAGACAAACCCAACAGAAAAAAACAAAAGGTGGGGCGCTGGGGTGTGGCCTCACCCAGTGGGCCATGGCCCAGCTGGAAGCACAGGAGGCCGGTTGGGCTTGGTGGATCTGGCTGCTGGCAGGCTGGATCGAACAAGGTGGAGGGGCTCGGTCAACGCGCGCGGTCTAGCGAGCTCGTGCACATTCCCGAGAAGAGATGACGGTGAGGAACTAGGAGCGGGGCGGCAGTTGGTGTCAGGAGGTGCGAGGAAGGCCGGGACGTCCGATCTGGGAGGACCCAAGGCGGAGGAGTGGTTCCCGATGGCGGCTTGAGCATCGGGCGGCCATGGAGCTCCATGTGCCCTGTGTTCCCTGCAAGAGAGAGGAAGCAGGGATATGAGATGGAGAGAGAGAAAGCGAAGTGAGAAGAGACAAGGACGCGGGGCGAGGGGGCCGGCCTGGAGCTGCTGCTGGCTATGGTGAGCTGCGGCTTGCTCGGGGACAGAAGGACGGGCGCGACGGGAGGAGTTGGATGCTCGGGGTTGCTGGTGCGGCGAGTCGACTGGAGGAAGGAGGAGGTGCTCGAGCGGCTCGGCGGCGGCCATCGGAGCTCGTGCTCCTTGTTGCTGCTCGGGATGGTCTGCTGGTTGCTGCTGCTCGCCGGCAGCGGCTGGGTCGACGACGGGGTCGAGGTGCACCCCGGCGCCATGGGAGCTACGGGAGAGGTAGGCGCACGGGCAGAGGAGCTCTGGCTCCTGTAGGATTTGGGCGACGGCGGTGGTTGGATGGGAGGGGAAAACGAGGAGAAAGTGGAGGCTTCGATTCGTCTCGGGTGGAACTGGACCGGGACGATCCCGAGGGGAATTGTGAGTCGGTGGCGGCGGCGCGATGGGACAAGGGGGGGGGGATCTTTAGGGTTGGTCTGACATATATATAGCAAAAGGATTTTTGGGTAGGTGCTAATCCGTCCCTCCGATCGTAATCGGACAGTCGGGAAAAATAGGCTAGGGAGCCCAAATGAGAAAACGGAGATGTTTTGTAGATGTTTGGGGATGATCTGGACACGATGGTGACGACTGCTCGGGTCGGGTCCGGGACAATTTTCGGATGCGCGCGCGAGGAGAGCTGCGGGCTGACAAGAGAGGTTAGGTTGGACCTGGCGGTAGGTAGTGGGCTGTGTGGACGGTCTCGAGCTGAGAGAAGAGAAGAGAGGGAGGCCCGACGACTGTTTCCGGAGACCGAAAATGTCCGACGTTAGACCGGCTATATTGCCGCTATAGTTATCCGTTGGGGTGTCAAACGGACTCCGAATGCGATGAAACTTGGCAGGCAGCCTACCTACACTATAATAAGACCGCACGCCAACTTTCAACCCATTCCGAGAATATTTTCCGGCTACTTATAAAAATACTATTTCGGACATGCCGCAGGCGCGTGCGAGTGTGTCTGGGCTCAGAACGGACAACGGAAAGAACCGGGAGACCCGGACGAATGCAAGTTTTGAAAACATGATGATGCAATGCACATGATGACATGACAAGATGCAACACGCAAGCGAATGACATGGCAAAGACAACGAATAACTGGAAGACACCTGGCGCATCAGTCTCGGGGCGTCACAACACTCCACCACTACAAGGGGATCTCGTCCCGAGATCTAGAATGGCACCGGAGGGAAAATGGAAGAGAAAGAGAAGAGGTAATACTAAGTTGCTTCTTAGACCAATGAGTGAAACCAAAGAACCTTGAGAGGTTAAACTGATAGAAAGACATAATACAACAAAGATGAACAAAGTCGAACACTCCGTTAGAAAAGAGGAACAAGGAAGAACAAATTCGTATAGCACTCCGGTTGAAAAAAGATACAAGACTTGATAGGATGAAAAGGACTTGAGCAAAGGGGCACAACACTCCGGTTAAATGGGTAAGCACGAAAAGAACACCATCTGAGATGATGCGAGAAAAGAGCAACATCACAACGCCTCCGAAAGAGAGTATAGAAGATGGATCATTGAAATAAAAGAATGGAGAAGAAAATGCCAACTTCTGCCACCAAAAGAGCTTGAAAAAGGCATCCATAGGAGAAGGGTCTCACGGAGTTGTTGGAAAACCAACAACGAAAAGAACAAGGTTGTAGTGGACTTGTAGAAAACATCTCAAGACCAAGAGGTGAAATACTACCACTAACGGAAACGATAGATTGGATAGATATTAACAAGGAGAGGAGAAACTATATCACCTGGAGGATAGATGAAAAACTTGGGTCATTTATGAGCACCATAAATAGCACGATCCTTAGGGAAGAGCTTTAGGTGAAATATAACCCAAGATAACTCCAACGAAGAGATTGATGGATTGAGAAGAGCTCATGCTCGAAGAAATTGATGGGTAGAAAAGATGACTTGAGCGAAGAGAAAATGATGGATTTAAATATGTCACTCTTGGAAAACTTGTGATCCATGAAACACGAAGGGAAATTATCAACAATGACATAACACCACCTCAAAAGATAAGATAGAACGAATTGCACTTCGGAATGCAAGATGAAGAATGCTTGAGCTCCTCTGAAAAGAATCTCAATGAACACTTGGAGAAGGAATTAAATCCTTCCTGAACCATCATGTAGAGCCTTCGTGAGAACTCCGGTAATAAAAGGATGATCAAAAGGAAGTGAAGGTTGAAAATAATAAGATTGAAACCTTGCAATGATTAGATGGAGCATTGAAATGATATAATTGAAATAACTTGGAGCTCCGTAAAAGAAAGATTAACCAAAGAGATCAAGAATCTATTCGTCATGAGCAAACTCCGAAGGAAGGAATTGATCACTTGGATGAAACAAGAATAAGAATTACATTATGCGTATCCTTCACCAATTAAATTGATGACGAGCAAACGGATTGCATACAACTTATTCCCGTAGAAAGGATTAAGAGAGATATAGCTCAAACTTGAGAAGGTCTTCGATGAACCACCGGTAGAATTGAAAATAAATGAAGTAAAAAGGATGAATCACTGGGTAAGAATTATGAAATGAACGAAGATACTTGAGACAATCTAGGTACATGAGAACGAAGGGATCACGAACTGATTAGAGATCACTTGAACGATGCACCGGTAAGATTGGAGAATGATAACTGACAGCTGAGAATGAATAAACCTAAATTGATGGACTCCGGATAACAAACTAAGAAGACTCTTGAATTGCTCCGGATAGGTGAAAAGAATTCTCACAATCCAAAAACAACTATGAGAGGATGGCGGTAAGCTAGCATCATGAATCTTGAAGAGAATGGAGCAAGATTGAGAGAAAAATATTCTTCGGTCTTCAAAATATGGGAATGACGACGAGAAACACCACCATGAATTATTGAGGCACTCCGGAATTAAAATTGGAAAGGTTGAACCAACGATGAAAAAAATTGAAAGATCTTGGAGAGACACATATGACTGATGACAAAACATTCTTACGTCAAACTTCGAAAAGAATTTAGGATAGCTCCGGGAAAAGAAGAAGAGTCAGGTAAGATCCTGGAAAAGGACCTGTGGGTTAGGGCCCACTGAAAAATACACCATTGAAAAATTACTTGAAAAGGAGATTGCACCGGTTGAACTAAATGGCTTGAATGAGAGAACATTCTCGAAAGATCTTGAACGAATGCAGAGTGGAAAACACGAATCTTCTGAGATATCTTTGGCACTCCGGAACAATTGAATAGCGAGAAATGGATGATTAAGAGGTGCACCGGCAAGAGAAGACATTTGAAACGAGGAAAGGATATGATCAACACAGCTTGACTTGAATCCACCGGAGAAGAAAGAGAACGAACAGTGATGGACTTGAAGAGCATCTTCATGAGAATCACCGGATAAGAATATTGACTGAAAGAATGGATTGGGTTCCCATCAATAAAATGGATAGTTGAATAAGGAATCTGAGTCCTTGAAGAAAAAGGGTGGGAGGGAGGGACAACAAAGACAACTTGGGATGGCTGAAACGAACATCATTTAGAAAGCTGAGATTGAATCTTGCGGATGTTGAAAATGAACAGATCCGCTTGACGAGAGACACAACGGTTGAAAGGATTAACATGACAATCTCGATTATCATGAAGGGTTGGTATTCACATAGGAACATGAGAATACCATTTAGGTAAGGTATGGAATCAACATTTGACTTCGAAGCAACTCGAATACCACAACTCAAAACAAAACAAAGGATTGGCTTGCAGAATAAGCCGGAACAAACATATGATATAGATTTCGTCCGAAGTTTTTGTGGTGGGGCCTACACAGGCTCGATCGTACAACACCATTGTCGGTGTCAAAACCGGCGGATCTCGGGTAGGGGGTCCCGAACTGTGCGTCTAGGCCGAATGGTAACAGGAGGCAGGGAACACGATGTTTTACCCAGGTTCGGGCCCTCTCGATGGAGGTAAAACCCTACGCCCTGCTTGATTAATATTGATGATATGGGTAGTACAAGAGTAGATCTACCACGAGATCAAGGAGGCTAAACCCTAGAAGCTATCCTATGGTATGATTGTTGTCTATGGAGTTGATTGCCTACGGACTACAACCCTCCAGTTTATATAGACACTGGATAGGGTTAGGGTTACATAGAGTCGGTTACAACAGTAGGAGATCTTGAATATCCGCATCGCCAAGCTTGCCTTCCACGCCAAGGAAAGTCCCATCCGGACACGGGACGAAGTCTTCAATCTTGTATCTTCATAGTCCAGGAGTCCGGCCGAAGGTATAGTCCGGCTACCCGAACACCCCCTAATCCAGGACTCCCTCAGTAGCCCCCGAACCAGGATTCAATGACGATAAGTCCGGCGCGCAGATTGTCTTCGGCATTGCAAGGCGGGTTCTTCTCCCAATCCCGTGTACCTGTAGGAATAATGTCCGATTTTTGTAATGTAATGCTCCTTGGCTTCCACGCCCAATAATGGCCTTCTTCCACGTGTCAAACGAATGCGAAAAGTCGAGGCGTTTTTACATCCACACCCCGAGCCATATAAATGAGCCGCCTATTTAACGGGATGGGGATTCAGGTTCAAACCACATCTTCTCCTCTCCGCGAGTTATCATCAGAGCGCTTCCAGCAAAGGTCCATTCCAACATGTCCAGCCGTTGCAGCTCCTCCCCTCGCCCTTCCGGTCCCAAACCCAGGGATTGGGAGAGTTGCACCATCCCGCATAGCGAGTTAGTGTCGCTTCAGGCCAAGGGGTTTCTCCCCCCGGCATACATGGTCCCGGTCCGAGCCGGTCTCGCCACCTACAATGGCGGAAAACAAGCGGAGAGCACCCCCAATCCTTCTAAAGGAGAACGGGTGTGCCTCGTCCCCTATCTAATAAGGGGACTGGGATTTCCAATTCATCCATTTCTCCGCGGGCTTCTGGAGTTTTATGGTCTCCAGCTGCACAATCTCACGCCCGCCTCCGTATTACATATCGCGGGTTTCGTCGCCCTTTGCGAGCTATTTTTAGGCGTCGAGGCTCATTTCGCGCTGTGGAAGAGGTTATTCTGTCTGGTGCCCCGTTCTCAAGAGGGGTCTATCTACCAAGTGGGCGGAGCCGAAGTATGGCGCATCGCCGGGACCGGATACCTACCCGGAACCCCGAAGAAGGCGTCCGAGGACTGGCCTTCGGAATGGTTTTACATAGATGACGTCCCGCTACCGGACCCTATCCGGGTCGGTATCCCTGAGTTCAACAATGCCCCATTGAAGAAACGCCTGAGCTGGCGTCCACGGAGCTGTCAAAGAGAAAGCGACAGAGACGTCCTTTACCTAATGAGCCGGATAAGACTGTTGGCTCATTCCGGACTAACCATGATTGGAGTCATGGCCGCATGCATTATGCGGGGGGTGCAACCGCTTCAATATAGAGGCCACCCCATGTGGGATTTCAACGGGAAGGATGACGCCACCCATTGCGGTTGTAAGGGGCCGGCCTCAGCCGCCGCCTTAGTAAAGATCTTATCCTCTTTGTACAAGGGAGAAAAGGAGGAATTCCTCCGCGTCAACCCACAGGCCGGATTTAGTATGTACGATCCTCCAAGTTGGGTAAGTGAACAATTGCGCTTGCCCGTTTGTTTTATACTCCTACGGTTAGATAGGTAGTCTAATGACTTCAATGCAGGAACTGCGACAGGAGGTAAAGGATATAAATAGCCATCCTCCACAGCCCGAGGACCCAGAACGGTCCCTCCATCTAGACTCCGAAGAGGATCCGGACATATCGGTGGAGCTTATTGACGGGGTGTTCCATCAGCTAAGTAAGGACAATACCTTGGTAGCCATTACGGCGGATTACCTAGGGTTAATCCCGGCCTCCCAGGTGACGGAGACCGGAGTCCCGTTCCCTTAAAAGAGATTCCACCCTCACGTATTCTGGTGTTTCTGACGACAACCGTGTTTTGCAGGGGAGATTTCCAAGGCAGGAGGCCGAACCTGCGGTGGCTAGCCAACGAGGGGCCGCAGGGCCCCGTGGGGCAAAAAGGAATGTAGTCCGGACTGAGATGCCGGCGCAAAGGTATAGCGCACCCTCTGTTTCCCTGGAGTTATTCCGTCAGGGCATATTAACGTTCGTGCTATCTTCAGAACGAAGAGACCTCGCCGGACTACATCCGGAGAGGTTGCCAATCGCGCCTCCACCAGCTAGGCTCCAACGTTTGGCCAGGAAGCGGAGGCGAGCACAAGGCGCGCACCGGACGCTCCTCCGACAGAGGATGAGGACAGGTTGTCTGCCACAAATTCTGAAGTGGAGAGTGCCATGAACCACATGCGTCGCTGGACAGTTCTACGTGACGCTTGTTTCTCCCAAGAGGCTTTAGATGCCTTTAATTCGGGAGATGCGTACCTCCGTGCCGCTCAAAATGGTTTAGCCAGAGCCATGGAGCAGTATGTAAAAGACATACGGGTAAGAAAATTTTGGTTAAACATATATATATGCCAGTAGCCCCCGAGACTTGAAGCAGTTAGAGCAACTGATTTAAGGATCATTTAATATGTAGGTTCTTACAGAGAAGAATACCGTACTGTCCCAGGAGCTGGAAAAGTGCAAGGCCCAACTAGAGGCCGCACTAGCCGCAACAGGGGAGCCCAAAGAGACCCCCTCAGGTAAGATACACTTCGAAAGATTAGTATTGTGCGGTGTGGGTGCAAATCTGACAGATCATATTGCAGATGGTGCCTGACTCGATCCGGACAAGCAACAACTCTTACGCCGGCTAAAGGCCGGTGAGAGTATGTTGACAAAGGTGAGGTGGGAGAAGAATGATCTTCAGGATGCCAACACCAAGCTGGACGTCAAACTTAAAGATGTTCGTGGCCAGCTGTCGGACTCCACGAAGGAGAATTGGCGGCTTCGATGCGGCATATTTAGTAAGTGCTTGAACGAACTTTGAAAAAAGTTCGGCGAGGAAGTCGACTAACAGAGTAATGTCTGTAGGTATGTTCACAGGTCGTCTTGCAGAGGAGATGCCCGGTTCTACGGGTGACCTTCTTCCCGAACTCTTGCAACTGCACGAGCGAATTTGGCAGGCGATGCGAGGTATTGCCCAAGCCTTATGGCCTGCCCACTCCATGCCCGAGGGCCTTGGAAAGCTTGCGGAGAAGCTGAAGGGAGCTCAGCGACGCTTCCGATTGTGGAAGATATCGGCCTGCCGACAAGGCGCTAGGGAGGCCTGGGCCATGGTGAAGACCCATTTTACGAAGTCTGACCCAAACCACATGGCCGAGGTCGGACCAGTGGGGCCTGACGGGAAGGAGATCCCTGTAAGCTTAGTATACAGCCAAGTAGAGTTGGCCGCGAAGTATTCCTAGCAGGACTGTAAATTAGACAGCCTGTTAGATGATATAGAAGAGGAATACAATCAGTCAGAATGACTGTGTAATTTTGAATTGACATCTGTAATGCCTTCTAGCCGGATTGTAGATCGCTTGTCGTTGCCGACCTTTTCACTTCAACCTCGGGACCTGACGGTCCGGAGTGTGTCCGAATACCCTAGCGGTTATATAAGAACCGGGGTATGCGTGGAGACCAGGCGTAGGGGTCATCAGTGCTTTATCAGACAAGTGCCCAACTAGTTATGTTATATTACATGGTTAGTAAGAAACATCTTCCAGAGAGAATAGTTCCGTTAAGGGTTCCTTTCGCTGGGAGGCATGCCCTAAGGTGCATGTTCGGACTGCGTGAAGAGACATAGGAAAAAGCATCTAGGGGCGCATAAAATGAGTAAAAAGATCATCTTTTATTTCACCGACCGAATATTCCCTTAAGAACGCTAGCTTTCGGCTTCACCGAGTCTGAGGTACACGTCCGGCTGACCTGGCAGTAACAATCGCAGAGGTGCTCCCTTTACCACCTAGCCGAACAATCGGGAATGTAGGGGTAAGCACAGGAGCCAGGCAACCCAGCTTGGCCAAAACTTAAGTCATATCGATGCATATAATGGTGAAGAAAAAGGTACATGCGGAAGTTTGACGCATGTGTTGGGCGTGAAGCCCGTATAAATAAGCTTCTGTTAAAGAAGCCCCCAGGTTTAATGAGCGCGAGTGGCGCGTCACTATATGAGCCTTTAAGGGCTATTAAAAGAAAAAATGGGAAGGAGAGAAATGTAAGACAGAAAAATTCAAAAAAGAATGGACAGAGGAAAGAGACGAACACAGAGTCCGGCGCTAGGCATAGAATCTTCGGAGACGGGTGGCGTTCCACGGGTTCGGCTCGAGTCAGTTGTTCGACACATCTCGCAGGCGGTACGCCCCACCGGTCAGGACTTGGTCGATTATGAATGGACCTTCCCACTTGGGCTTGAGTTTGTCCTTTTTCTTATCCGGCAGGCATAGAACTAGTTGGCCAACATTGTAATTTTTGGCCCGTACTTCTCTGCTTTGATATCTTCGGGCCTGCTGTTGATAAAATGCGGAACGGGCTTTTGCCACGTCACGCTCCTCCTCCAACGCGTCCAAGTTGTCCTGCCGATCGAGCTCGGCTTCTCTTTCTTCGTACATGCGCACTCTAGGTGAGTCATGAATTATGTCGCAGGGCAGAACTGCTTCTGCGCCGTACACCATAAAAAATGGTGTGTATCCGGTGGTGCGATTTGGCGTGGTCCGCAGCCCCCATAGCACGGAGTCGAGCTCCTCTACCCAGTGCGTGTTAGATTCCTTGAGGGACCGCACTAGTCTGGGTTAATGCCGCTCATGATAAGACCATTTGCACGTTCGACCTGGCCGTTGGTTTGTGGGTGATAGACGGAAGCATAATCGAGCTTGATGCCCATGTTTTTGCACCAGAGTTTTACGTCGTCGGTGGTAAAGTTTGTACCGTTATCGGTTATGATGCTGTGGGGGACGCCATAACGGTGTACAACCCCGGATATGAAGTCTATCACAGGTCCGAATTCAGCTGTTTTAACAGGCTTTGCTTCTATCCATTTGGTGAACTTATCCACCATGACCAGTAAGTATTTTTTCTTATGGGTTCCACCTTTAAGGGGTCCGACCATGTCAAGCCCCCAGACCGCAAAAGGCTAGGTGATGGGTATAGTTTGGAGTGCGGTGGGTGGCATATGGCTCTGGTTGGCAAAAAGTTGGCAACCAGCGCATCGTTGGACTAGGTCCTGAGCGTCTGCACGGGCCGTCGGCCAATAAAAGCCTGTACGGAAAGCCTTGCTAACAAGGGACCGAGCGGCAGCGTGGTGACCACCGAGTCCGGCGTGAATTTCAGCCAGAAGGTTCCGCCCTTCCTCTTCGGAGATGCACCTTTGAAGGACTCCGGTGGTGCTTTTCTTATAAATCTATCCCTCATGGACTCTGTAGGCTTTAGATCGCCGCACTATGCAGTGGGCCTCGTTTTGGTCCTCCGGGAGTTCCTGCCTAGTAAGGTAGGCTAGGAATGGTTCTGTCCTCGGGGCGATAACCGCCATTATTACGTGGGCTGAAGGTGTAATTTCGTTGGCAGAGCCTCCAATTGTGTCAGATTGTTCGGCGTCGAGTGGTGCGGCTGGGTTCGGGCTGTTGTTTGCGGGTTCCCCCTCCCATGCTACGGATGGCTTGAACAATCTTTCCAAAAAGATGTTGGGGGGGGACTGCATCGCGTTTTGCTCTGATGCGTGCTAGGACGTCCGCCGCTTGATTGTTTTCTCGGGCTATATGGTGAAACTCCAGCCCTTCGAACCGAGCTGACATTTTTAGGACGGCGTTGCGGTAAGCTGCCATTTTTGGGTCCTTGGCATCAAAGTCTCCATTTATTTGGGATATCACGAGGTTTGAATCCCCGCGTACCTCTAGGCGCTGGATACCCATGGATACTTCTATCCGGAGACCATGTAGGAGGGCCTCATATTCGGCTGCATTGTTGGAATCCGTGTACATGATCTGGAGCACATATTGGATTGTGTCTCCTGTGGGGGACGTCAGGACGACGCCGGCCCCCAGTCCGGCCAACATTTTGGAGCCGTCGAAATGCATAATCCAGTTTGAATATGTGCCGTACTCTTTAGGGAGCTCGGCCTCCGTCCATTCTGCGACGAAGTCAGCCAAAACTTGCGATTTAATAGCTCGTCGTGGCTTATAGGTTATATCGAATGGGAGAAGCTCGGTGGCCCATTTTGCAATCCGGCCCGTTGCATCGCGTTTGTTGATGATATCGTTGAGTGGTACTTCCGAGGCTACTGTTATGGAACACTCTTGAAAGTAGTGCCGTAGCTTCCGGGATGCCATGAATACCGCGTATGCAATCTTTTGATAATGCGGGTACCATGATTTGGATGGAGTGAGGACAGTGGACACGTAGTAGACCGGCCTTTGAAGGGGGAATTTGTGTCCGTCCGTTTCCCGTTCGACAACGAGCACTGCACTGACAACTTGATGTGTTGCTGCAATGTACAATAACATTGGTTCGCCGGTGTTTGGCGCGGCCAGGACTGGGTTTGTTGCCAATATGGCTTTTATTTCATCAAGTCCGGCCGTGGCGGCATCCGTCCACTCGAAGTGTTCGGTGCGCCGAAGGAGGCGATAAAGGGGTAGTGCCTTTTCTCCCAAGCGGGAGATGAAGCGGCTTAAAGCCGCCACGCATCCGGTTAATTTTTGTATTTTTTTAAGGTCCTTTGGGACATCCAATTGTGACAAAGCTCGGATCTTGGCTGGATTTGCTTCAATTCCTCTACCGGATACAATGAAGCCCAAGAGCTTTCCGGCTAGAACGCCGAAGACGCATTTTTCCGGGTTGAGCTTGATGTCATATTTTCGGAGGTTATTGAATGTAAGCCTCAAGTCATCTACTAGGGATTCGACATGTCTTTATTTGACGACTGCATCATCCACATACGCCTCCACTGTTTTGCCGATCTGGTGTGCCAGACATGTCTGGATCATGTGCTGATATGTTGCGCCGGCGTTTTTCAGCCCGAAGGGCATTGTGTTGAAGCAGAATGGGCCGTATGGTGTGATGAATGCTGTTGCAGCTTGGTCTGATTCTGCCATCTTGATTTGATGGTAACCGGAGTATGCGTCGAGGAAACACAACGAATCGTGTCCTGCGGTGGCATCGATAATTTGATCGATACGGGGGAGGGGGAAGGGATCCTTTGGGAAAGCCTTGTTAAGGTGTTTAAAATCGACACATAGGCGCCAAGATTTGTCCTTCTTTGGTACCATCACCAGGTTTGCTAGCCAGTCCGGATGTTTTATGTCTCTGATGAATCCGGCTTCCAATAGCTTGGCTAGCTCCTCTCCCATAGACTGTCTCTTGGGTTCGAAAAAACGCCGAAGGGCTTGTTTGACATGTTTAAATCCTTTTAGGATATTTAAGCTGTGTTCGGCCAGCCTGCGTGGGATCCCTGGCATGTCTGAAGGGTGCCAGGCGAAGATGTCCCAGTTCTCTCGTAGGAACTCTTGCAATGCGGCGTCTGCATCAGGGTTCAGTCATGCCCCGATGGAAGCTGTTTTATTGGGGTCCGTTGGATGGACCTGGAATTTGACTATTTCGTCAGCTGGCTTGAAGGATGTGGATTTGGATCTCTTGTCGAGTATCACATCATCCCTGTTAACCGTGGAGCGTAGCGCAGTCAGTTCCTCGGCCGCTAAGGCTTCGGATAGCGCCTCAAGGGCTAATGCGGCCGTCTTGTTTTCGGCGCGGAGTGCTATGTCCGGATCACTAGCTAGAGTGATAATTCTATTCAGCCCGGGCATCTTAAGCTTCATGTACCCGTAATGGGGTATTGCTTGGAAGATTGTGAATGCTTCCCGCCCTAGTAAAGCGTGATATCCGCTCTTAAATGGGGCCACCTAAAACGTGACTTCTTCGGACCTGTAATTATCCGGCGTGCTGAACACCACATCTAGTGTGATTTTTCCTGTGCAGCGCGCTTCCCGACTGGGGATTATTCCTCTAAAGGATGTGCTGCTTCGCTCGACGCGGTTCCAGTCTATTTCCATTTTTTGAAGGGTTTCCTCATAGATGAGGTTCAGTCCGTTGCCTCCATCCATGAGCACCTTGGTGAGGCGAAAGCCGTCCACTATGGGACTGAGGACCAATGCGGCTGGTGCTCGGGCCGTTCGGAATCTAGGTTCATCACTTGCGTTGAAGGTAATGGCAGTGTCGCTCCATGGATTTATTGTTGCAACTTGATAGATTTCAGCGAGGCTGCGGAGTGTTCTTTTTCGCACATTATTTGATGCGAAAGTCTCGAAGACTGTGAGAACGGTACCGGTGTCCTTGGGCTGGCTTTCTGCGGCCTCCGGAATTAAGAGGTCCTCGCCGATTTTAGCCACCTGCCGGAGTATCCAACATGCTCTAAGGCTGTGAGTTGGTGTGGCGTCCTCTGTACTGTGAATTCTACAGGGTCCATCAAGCCATCTTTCCAGTACTGTTCCATGCCCTGTAGAGGGTTTTGGCTTTTTGGTGTTTATCCCGGGTGTCCTATGATGATGCACCCTCTTTGTTCGGACGGGATTACTATTCAATGCCGGATTATCCCAAAATTTTATTTCGGTTTTCCAGGCGCTTTCCATTGCACAGTATTTTTGTACTATGGACGCCAAGTCAGCGAAGCGTGTAATATCACGACGACTTACGGCGTTGAGGATTCCCTTGTCCGTGCAATTACTGCAGAAAAATGAGATTGCGTCTCCCTCGCGGCAATCCTTTATCCTGTTCATAACCAGGAGGAATCTGGCCCAGTAATGATGTACTGTTTCCTCGGGCCTCTGCCTGATTTGGGAGAGATCGCTTATGATCGGGTGGGTGGGTGTCGTTGAATCTGAAACCTCACCCAATCCAAGATTCGGAGGCTGAAGAGTTTCCGAACTCTGAAATTCGGATTCTTGGGTGTTGTCCAATGAATCTGGCCCGTTGCCAGATCCTAAGCTCAGGTCTTGAGTTACATCCTCCCCTCCGCGGGTATCCGGCTTGGAGGGGTCAGGAATTCGGACGTAGCTAGTCCTTAAAATAGATGAAGGGTCGCCGAACTGCGCCTCTACCACAACAACGTGGTGGGTGACTTGGGGAGAGTTAATTTCTCCTAGATCGGGTTTAAGCCCAACCTGGTTGTAATCTGTAGCGACCCCCAGGACGGCGATGTGATCCAAGAGCTCGTTTACGGAAGAGAGCTCCATTGGATCTAGCTGCTCGACGAGCTCCGAGCTGACATGTAGGTTGCTTTTGATGACCCGAGAGGTCACCGTCGGCGCAACAGCCGAACAGGCGGTCATGAGGAAACCACCTAACCGGAGAGTTTGGCCGACAGCCAAGGCTCCTTTAGCAACGGCGCCGTCTTTAAAGACGGGAGGAGGCATCCTTCCTGATTGCGACGGCACAGAGGAACTCTCAATGAAAGCACCAATGTCGGTGTCAAAACCGGCGGATCTCGGGTAGGGGGTCCCGAACTGTGCGTCTAGGCCAGATGGTAACAGGAGGCAGGGAACACGATGTTTTACCCAGGTTCGGGCCCTCTCGATGGAGGTAAAACCCTACGTCCTGCTTGATTAATATTGATGATATGGGTAGTACAAGAGTAGATCTACCACGAGATCAAGGAGGCTAAACCCTAGAAGCTAGCCTATGGTATGATTGTTGTCTATGGAGTTGATTGCCTACGGACTACAACCCTCCGGTTTATATAGACACTGGATAGGGTTAGGGTTACATAGAGTCGGTTACAACAGTAGGAGATCTTGAATATCCGCATCGCCAAGCTTGCCTTCCACGCCAAGGAAAGTCCCATCCGTACACGGGACGAAGTCTTCAATCTTGTATCTTCATAGTCCAGGAGTCGGGCTGAAGGTATAGTCTGGCTACTCAAACACCCCCTAATCCAGGACTCCCTCAACCATCATGTACAAGGCAGTGCCCATGACATACGAAGCGTCCCCGAGTCAGCATAGCCAAGGACTCTTTAAGACACAACGAGACCACTGTAAAACCAACCGTGGATAGGTGGACCACTAGACGTCGAACCCCAATTTCATATCATACCTCTGTCGGAAAGATATCCTAAGAGCTACTTGAATTACCACTTATAAACTCCCGAAATTTTCCGGTTATGCAATAAGGTGTTGGGGATACAGGGGAAGCATAATATCTCACCCAAAACTAACAAATCCTACATCCAGCTGTATCCATCCTTCAACACATAACCAAGAAACCTTCGGAAATCGTTTACCTCAACCTTCGAAAAGCATTCGTTATACGAGTTATGGCAATACTCCCGAACTCCCGCCCCAGTACTGGGTGGCATCGAGGTTATCTCACCAACAACTGCATAAAAGAGATTTTCGATGTCGGCAAAACTCAGGTATTCCAGAACTGCAACGATAAAATTGTGACAACAACACCTCGGAGCTCAACTCCCCGGGACACTGCCACAACCCCAAAATGTCAGGAGGCACCAAGAACAATGTTCTCGTCACAAAACCATCAGAACGATTCCAAGATACCCGCGTGATCCTAAAAAAATAGTGAAATTTGAGAAGAGAAGATTCAAAACTCTACGTCAGGAGGCCTCACCAGAGCGACGAAGGGACTGAGGAGTAAAAAGAATCCTACTCTCCGATATATATAATCCTAAATGACTCAAAACATTTTTCTAGACTCAACAACGCCAACGATTCGATCAAGCAGGGGGCTCCTAAGTCGGGGAAGGCTCTGATTACCAACTTGTAACGCCCTCGATGCGGCTATATCTCCCACGTGTCGAAGCACGACTTAGAGGCATAACCACATTGAAAGCAATGTCGTAAGTGAGGTAATATTCACACAACCCATGTAATACATAAGGGAAAGAGATACATAGCTGGCTTACAATCGCCACTTCACACAATACAAGAATTAAAGCATTACATCATCCAGTTACAATCAAGGTCTGACTACGGAACCCAAAATAAAAGAAGACTACCCCAAATGTTACACAGATCCCCGATCGTCCCAACTGGGCTCCACTACTGATTGACTAGAACGAAACAACACAAAGGACAAGATCTTCATAGAGCTCCTCTTTGAGCTTGGTTGCGTCATTTGCGTGGTATCCTCGGCACCTGCAAGCTGGTTTTGGAAGTATCTGTGAGTCACGGGGACTCAGCAATCTCACACCCTCGTGATCAAGACTATTTAAGCTTATAGGTAAGGCAAAGGTATGATGGTGGAGTTGCAGCAAGCGACTAGCATATATGGTGGCTAACATATTCGCAAAAGAGAGCGAGAAGAGAAGGCAAAAGCACGGTCAAGAAACTATGATCAAGAAGTGATCCTAGAACAACCTACGTCAAGCATTACTCCAACACCGTGTTCACTTCTCGGACTCCGCCGAGAAGAGACCATCACAGTTACACACGCGGTTGATGTATTTTAATTAAGATCAACTTCAGGTTTTCTACAACCAGACATTAACAAATTCCCATCTGCCCATAACCACGGGCATGGCTTTCGAAAGTTCGAAACCCTGCAGGGGTGTCCCAACTTAGCCCATCACAAGCTCTCACGATCAACGAAGGATATTTCTTCTCCCAAGACAATCTGATCAGACTCGGCAGCCCGGTTACAAGACATCCTCGACAATGGTAAAACAAGTCAAGCAACACCGCCTGAATGTGTCGACAAATCCCGATAGGAGCTGCACATATCTCGTTCTCAGGGCACACTCAGATAGGTCAAGCTATGAGTAAAACCAGCCCTCGAGTTTCCCAGAGGTGGCCCCGCAGGCTGCCCATTTCGGACCAACACTCAGAGGAGCACTGGCCCGGGGGGTTAAAATAATGATGACCTTGAGTCTGCAGAACCCAAGGGAAAGAAAAGGCTAGGTGGCGAATGGTAAAACCAATGTTGGGCATTGCTGGAGGAGTTTTATTCAATGCGAACTGTCAAGGGGTTCACATTATAACTCAACCGTGTAAGGAACGCAAAATCCGGAAATATAACACCGATATGACGGAAACTAGGGCGGCAAGAGTGGAACAAAACATCAGGCATAAGGCCGAGCCTTCCACCCTTTACCAAGTATATAGATGCATTAATTTAATAAGATCTATTGTGATATCCCAACAAAATATCCATGTTCCAACATGGGAACAAACTCCAATCTTCACCTGCAACTAACGACGCTATAAGAAGGGCTGAGAAAAGCGGTAACATAGCCAAACAACGGTTTGCTAGGACAAGGTGGGTTAGAGGCTTGGTTTAACAATATGGGAGGCATGATAAGCAAGTGGTAGGTATCGCAGCATATGCATAGCAAAAGAGCGAGCAACTAGCAAGAAAAGATAGAAGCGATTTCGAGGGTATGGTCATCTTGCCTGAGATCCCGCAAGGAAGAAGAACGAGTCCATGAAGAAGACAAACGGACGTAGTCGAACGGATCCTCACAAACACGGCGTTATCGGAACCAACCCGAAGAAGCAACACCGGAAAGGAGCAAACAACATAGTAAACAACCAACACATGAACATGGCATGATGCACAATCAAGTATGATGCATGTCCGGTATAATGAAGCATGGCATGGCAAAGTGCACAAACAATCCTACAAATTAAGTGGAGCTGAACATGCAACTCCGTTGCATATTGACGAAACACCACATGACTTATTTAGTTCTCTCTTGTTTATGTACCCAACAAGATTAAATGTTGTTAGCATGTCAAGAGGTGAAGCAAAGTAAAACTACCTATCTAGGCAAGTTTAAATGAGGCCGGAACATCGAACAACAAATCCGGAAACTCCTCATGTGCATATATTAGGTTTGGTCCTGTTCTGCCCTAAACCATATTTTAGAGTTGTTAAACATGCAAAGTAAAGTACCATGTTAAACTAGGCATTTTTCCACCCCATTTACATATAAAGTTTATTAGAAACCGAGCTACGGTTATTTAGTTATGAATTAAGCCGTTTTAGCAAGATATTTAAGCAAATTAAAACAAACAACATTTTAAACATAGATGAAAGTTGCATATTATTAAACTAGATGAAAAACTAGGCAAGTTTCATATTTGGAGTTTTAACATATGATGCATAGTCCAAGAGTTATTAAATGCATGAAGTACAAGGGGTTTTCTGTAAAACGGGTAAACTCTGGATAATAACTAAAATTCACAGACAGGGAAAAACACTATATGGGTCGAAAGTGAGACAAACCCAACAGAAAAAACAAAAGGTGGGGCGCTGGGGTGTGGCCTCACCCAGTGGGCCATGGCCCAGCTGGAAGCACAGGAGGCCGGTTGGGCTTGGTGGATCTGGCTGCTGGCAGGCTGGATCGAACGAGGTGGAGGGGGCTCGGTCAACGCGTGCGGTCTGTCGAGCTCGTGCACGTTCCCGAGAAGAGACAACGGCGAGGAACTAGGAGCTGGGTGGCAGTTGGTGTCAGGAGGTGCGAGGAAGGCCGGGACGTCCGATCTGGGAGGACCCAAGGCGGATGAGCGGTTCCCGATGGCGGCTTGAGCATCGGGAGGCCATGGAGCTCCATGTGCCCTGTGTTCCCTGCAAGAGAGAGGAAGCAGGGATATGAGATGGAGAGAGAGAAAGCGAAGGGAGAAGAGACAAGGGCGCGGGGCGAGGGGGCCGGCCTGGAGCTGCTGCTGGCTATGGTGAGCTGCGGCTTGCTCGGGGACAGAAGGACGGGCGCGACGGGAGGAGTTGGATGCTCGGGGTTGCTGGTGCGGCGAGGCAATGAGAGGAAGGAGGAGGTGCTCGAGCGGCTCGGCGGCGGCCATGAGTGCTCGTGCTCCTTGTTGCTGCTCGGGATGGTCTGCTGGTTGCTGCTGCTCGCCGGTAGCGGCTGGGTCGACGACGGGGTCGAGGTGCACCTCGGTGCCATGGGAGCTACGGGAGAGGCATGCGCATGGGGAGAGGAGCTCTGGCTCCTGTAGGATTTGGGCGACGGCTATGGTTGGACGGGAGGGGAAAACGAGGAGAAAGTGGAGGCTTCGATTCGTCTCGGGTGGAACTGGACCGGGACGATCCCGAGGGGAATTGTGAGTGGGTGGCGGCAGCGCGATGGGACAAGGGGGAGGATCTTTCGGGTTGGTCTGACATATATATAGCAAAAGGATTTTTGGGTAGGGGCTAATCCGTCCCTCCGATCGTAATCGAACGGTCGGGAAAAATAGGCTAGGGAGCCCAAATGAGAAACGGAGACGTTTTGTAGATGTTTGGGGATGATCTGGACACGACGGTGACGACTGCTCGGGTCTGGTCCGGGACAATTTTCGGACACGCGCGCGAGGAGGCCCACGGGCTGACTAGAGAGGTTAGGTTAGACCTGGCGTAGGTAGTGGGCTGTGTGGACGGTCTCGAGCTGAGAGAAGAGAAGAGAGGGAGGCCCGGCGAGTGTTTCCGGAGACCGAAAACGTCCGACGTTAGACCGGCTATATTGCCGCTATAGTTATCCGTTGGGGCGTCAAACGGACTCCGAATACGATGAAACTTGGCAGGCGTCCTACCTACACTATAATAAGACCGCACGCCAACTTTCAACCCATTCCGAGAACATTTTCCGGCCACTTTTAAAAATACTATTTCAGACATGCCGCGGGCGCGTGCGAGTGTGTCTGGGCTCAGAACAGACAACGGAAAGAACGGGGAGACCCGGACGAATGCAAGTTTTGAAAACATGACGATGCAATGCACATGATGACATGACAAGATGCAACACGCAAGCGAATGACATGGCAAAGACAACGAATAACTGGAAGACACCTGGCGCATCGGTCTCGGGGCGTCACATAAGAACCCATTCTTTAACTGACCCATTTTGAACTCCTTCATAGACGTGTCAAGGTATGTGCTTTGTGAAAGTCCTATCAAGCATCTTGATCTATCTCTATAGATCTTGATGCTCAATAGATAAGCAATTTCACCAAGGCCTTTTATTGAAAAAATCTTATTCAAGTACCCTTTTATGCTATCTAGAAATTCTATATCATTCCTGATCAAAAATATGTCATCCACATATAATATCAGAAATGCTACAGAGCTCCCACTCACTTTCTTGTAAATACAGGCTTCACCACAAGTCTGTATAAAACCATATGCTTTGATCACCTTATCAAAGTGTATATTCCAACTCCGAGATGCTTGCACCAGTCCATAGATGGATTGCTAGAGCTTTGCACACTTTGTTAGCACCTTTAGGACCGACAAAACCTTCTGGTTGCATCATATACAACTCTTCTTTAAGAAATCCATTAAGGAATGCAGTTTTGACGTCCATTTGCCAGATTTCATAAAATACGGCAATTGCGAACATGATTTAGACAGACTTAAGCATCGCTACGAGTGAGAAAATCTCATCATAGTCAACACCTTGAGCTTGTTGAAATCCTTTTGCGACAACTCAAGCTTTGTAGATAGTAACACTACCATCAGTGTGTGTCTTCCTCTTGAAGATCCATTTATTCTTAATGGCTTGCCGATCGTTGGGCAAGTCCACCAAAGTCCACACTTTGTTCTCATACATGGATCCTATCTTAGATTTCATGGCCTCAAGCCATTTTGCGAAATCCAGGCTTATCATCGCTTCCTCATAGTTCGTAGGTTCGTCATGGTCTAGTAGCATGACTTGCCGAACAGGGTTACCGTACCACTCTGGTGCGGAACATGCTCTATTCGACCTACGAGGTCCTGTAGTACCTTGATCTAAAGTTTCATGATCATTATCATTAGCTTCCTCTCTAGTTAGTGTAGGCATCACGGGAACGCATCCGGCCGTAGTTACAACTCTCTCACATTTGTTTGCCAATTTGTGGCACCGTTACCCAAAAGGGGTTGACAACCCCTTTAACATGTCAGGTTGCAAGTATTTGTTATTTGTGCGCAGGTGCTGTTTACGTTGGGGAACGTTGCAGAAAACAAAAAAAAATCCTACGTTTCACCAAGATCAATCTATGGAGTCAACTAGCAACGAGAGGAGAGTGCATCTACATACCCTTGTAGATCGCGAGCGGAAGCGTTGAAGAGAACGGGGATGATGGAGCCGTACTCGCCGTGATCCAAATCACCGATGACCAAGTGCCGAACGGACGGCACCTCCGCGTTCAACACACGTATGGAGCGGATGACGTCTCCTCCTTCTTGATCCAGCAAGGGGGGAGGAGAGGTTGATGAAGATCCAGCAGCACGACGGCGTGGTGGTGGATGCTGCAGTGATCGCAGCAGGGCTTCGCCGAGCTTCTGCGAGAGGGAGAGGTGTAGCAGGGGAGAGGGAGGCGCCAAGACTTTAGGTGTTGCTGCCCTCCCTCCCCCCTTTTTATATAGGCCCCCTAGGGGGGTGCGCCGGCCCTAGGAGATGGGATCTCCTAGGGGGGGCGGCGGCCAAGGGGGTGGAGTACCCCCCAAGGCAAGTGGAGGCGCCCCCTCCCCTAGGGTTCCCAACCCTAGGCGCATCGGGGGGCCCAAGAGGGGGTGCACCAGCCCACCAGGGGCTGGTTCCCCTCCCCACTTCAGCCCATGGGGCCCTTCGGGATGGGTGGCCCCACCCGATGGACCCCCGGGACCCTTCCGGTGGCCCCGGTACAATACCGGTGACCCCCGAAACTCTCCCGATGGCTGAAACTGCACTTCCTATATATAATTCATCACCTCCGGACCATTCCGAAACTCCTCGTGATGTCCGAGATCTTATCCGGGACTCCGAACAACTTTCGGGTTACTTCATACTCATATCTCTACAACCCTAGCGTCACCGAACCTTAAGTGTGTAGACCCTACGGGGTCGGGAGACATGCAGACATGACCGAGAAGCCTCTCCGGTCAATAACCAACAGCGGGATCTAGATACCCATGTTGGCTCCCACATGCTCCACGATGATCTCATCGGATGAACCACGATGTCAAGGATTCAATCAATCTGTATACAATTCCCTTTGTCAATCGGTACGTTACTTGCCCGAGACTCGATCGTCGGTATCCCAATACCTCCTTCAGTCTCGTTATCGGCAAGCCACTTTACTTGTACCGTAATGCATGATCACGTGATCAACCACTTGATCATTTTGAGCTCATTGTGATGATGCATTACCGAGTGGGCCCAGAGATACCTCTCTGTCATACGGAGTGACAAATCCCAGTCTCGATTCGTGCCAACCCAACAGACACTTTCGGAGATACCTGTAATGTACCTTTATAGTCACCCAGTTACGTTGTGACGTTTGGCACACCCAAGGCACTCCTATGGTATCCGAGAGTTGCACAATCTCATGGTCTAAGGAAATGATACTTGACACTCAGAAAAGCTACAGCAAACGAACTACACGATCTTTGAGCTAAGCTTAGGATTGGGTCTTGTCCATCACATGATTCTCCTAATGATGTGATCCCGTTATCAATGACATCCCCATGTCTATAGCCAGGAAACCATGACTATCTATTGATCAATGAGCTAGTCAACTAGAGGCTCACTAGGGACACATTATGGTCTATGTATTCACACATGTATTACGATTTCCGGATAATACAATTATAGCATGAATAATAGACAATTATCATGAACAAGGAAATATAATAATCATTTTATTATTGCCTCTAGGGCATATTTCCAACAGTCTCCCACTTGCACTAGAGTCAATCATCTAGTTACATTGTGATGAATCTAACACCCATGGAATTCTGGTGTTGATCATGTTTTGCTCTAGGGAGAGGTTTAGTCAACGGATCTGCTACATTCAGGTCCGTATGTACTTTACAAATCTCTATGTCTCCATTTTGAACACTTCCATGAATGGAGTTGCAGCGATGCTTGATATGCCTGGTCTTCCTGTGAAACCTGTGCTCCTTGGCAAGGGCAATAGCTCCAGTGTTGTCACAGAAGAGAGTCATCGGGCCCGACGCATTGGGTATGACTCCTAGGTCGGTAATGAACTCCTTCACCCAGACTGCTTCGTGTCCTGCCTCCGAGGCTGCCATGTACTCCGCTTCACATGTAGATCCCGCCACAACGCTTTGCTTGCAACTGCACCAACTTACTGCCCCACCATTCAAAATATACGCATATCCGGTTTGTGACTTAGAGTCATCCAGATCTGTGTTGAAGCTAGCATCGACGTAACCCTTTACGAAGAGCTCTTCGTCACCTCCATAAACGAGAAACATGTCCTTAGTCCTTTTCAGGTACTTCAGGATATTCTTGACCGCTGTCCAGTGTTCCTTGCCAGGATTGCTTTGGTACCTTCCTACCAAACTTACGGCAAGGTTTACATCAGGTCTGGTACACAGCATGGCATACATAATAGACCCTATGGTTGAGGCATAGGGGATGACACTCATCTCTTCTATATCTTCTGCCGTGGTTGGACATTGAGCTGAGCTCAATTTCACACCTTGCAACACAGGCAAGAACCCCTTCTTAGACTGATCCATATTGAACTTCTTCAATATCTTATTAAGGTATGTGCTTTGTGAAAGACCTATGAGGCGTCTTGATCTATGTCTATAGATCTTGATGCCTGATATATAAGCAGCTTCTCCAAGGTCCTTCATTGAAAAACTCTTATTCAAGTAGGCCTTAATGCTGTCCAAAAGTTCTATATCATTTCCCATCAAAAGTATGTCATCTACATATAATATGAGAAATGCTACAGAGCTCCCATTCACTTTCTTGTAAATGCAGGCTTCTCCATAAGTCTGCATAAACCCAAACGCTTTGATCATCTCATCAAAGCGAATGTTCCAACTCCGAGATGCTTGCACCAGCCCATAAATCGAGTGTTGGAGCTTGCACACCTTGTTAGCATTCTTAGGATTGACAAAACCTTCCAGCTGCATCATATACAATTCTTCCTTAAGGAAACCATTAAGGAATGCCGTTTTGACGTCCATTTGCCATATCTCCTAATCATAGAATGCGGCAATTGCTAACATGATTCGGACGGACTTCTGCTTCGCTACGGGTGAGAAAGTCTCATCATAGTCAACCCCGTGAACTTGTCGATAACCCTTAGCGACAAGCCGAGCTTTATAGATGGTCACATTACCATCCGCGTCTGTCTTCTTCTTAAAGATCCATTTATTTTCTATGGCTCGCCGATCAACGGGCAAGTCAGTCAAAGTCCATACTTCGTTTTCATACATGGATCCTATCTCGGATTTCATGGCTTCCAGCCATTTGTCGGAATCTGGGCCCGCCATCGCTTCTTCATAGTTCGAAGGTTCACCATTGTCTAACAACATGATTTCCAAGACAGGGTTGCCATACCACTCTGGTGCGGAACGTGTCCTTGTGGACCTACGAAGTTCAGTAGCAACTTGATCTGAAGTTTCATGATCATCATCATTAACTTCCTCTCTAGTCGGTGCAGGCACCTCAGGAACATTTTCCTGTGTTGCGCCACTTTCCGGTTCAAGAGGTAATACTTCATCGAGTTCTACTTTCCTCCCACTTACTTCCTTCGAGAGAAACTCTTTCTCTAGAAAGGATCCATTCTTGGCAACAAAGATCTTGCCTTCGGATCTGAGGTAGAAGGTATACCCAATAGTTTCTTTAGGGTATCCTATGAAGACGCATTTTTCCGACTTGGGTTCAAGCTTTTCGGGTTGAAGTTTCTTTACATAAGCATCGCATCCCCAAACATTTAGAAACGACAGCTTAGGTTTCTTCCCAAACCATAATTCATACGGTGTCATCTCAACGGATTTTGACGGAGCCCTATTTAAAGTGAATGCGGCAGTCTCTAAAGCATAGCCCCAAAATGATAGCGGTAAATCGGTAAGAGACATCATAGATCGCACCATATCTAATAGAGTGCGATTACGACGTTCGGACACACCATTACGCTGAGGTGTTCCAGGCGGCGTGAGTTGTGAAACTATTCCACATTTTCTGAAGTGTGTGCCAAATTCATGACTCAAGTATTCTCCCCCACGGTCTGATCGCAAGAACTTGATTTTCCTGTCACGTTGATTCTCAACCTCACTCTGAAATTCCTTGAACTTTTCAAAGGTCTCCGACTTGTGTTTCATTAAATAGACATACCCATATCTACTCAAGTCATCAGTGAGGGTGAGAACATAACGATAGCCACCGCGAGCCTCAACACTCATTGGACCGCACACATCAGTATGTATGATTTCCAATAAGTTGGTTGCTCGCTCCATTGTTCCTGAGAACGGAGTCTTGGTCATTTTACCCATGAGACATGGTTCGCACGTGTCAAATGATTGGTAATCAAGAGACTCTAAAATTCCATCTGCATGGAGCTTCTTCATGCATTTGACACCTATGTGACCAAGGCGGCAATGCCACAAGTATGTGGGACTATCATTATCAACCTTACATCTTTTGGTATTCACACTATGAATATGTGTAGCATTACGCTCGAGATTCATTAAGAATAAACCATTCACCATTGGAGCATGACCATAAAACATATCTCTCATATAAATAGAACAACCATTATTCTCGGATTTAAATGAGTAGCCATCTCGAATTAAACGAGATCCTGATACAATGTTCATGCTCAAAGCTGGCACTAAATAACAATTATTGAGGTTTAAAACTAATCCCGTAGGTAAATGTAGAGGTAGCGTGCCGACGGCGATCACATCCACCTTGGAACCATTCCCGATGCGCAGTGTCACCTCGTCCTTCGCCAGTCTCCGCTTATTCCGCAACTCCTGCTTTGAGTTACAAATGTGAGCAACCGCACCGGTATCAAATACCTAGGAGCTACTACGAGTACTGGTAAGGTACACATCAATTACATGTATATCACATATACCTTTCATGGTGCCGGCCTTCTTGTCCGCTAAGTATTTGGGGCAGTTCCACTTCCAGTGACCACTTCCCTTGCAATAAAAGCACTCAGTCTCGGGCTTGGGTCCATTCTTTGGCTTCTTCCCGGCAGCTTGCTTACCGGGCACGGCAACTCCCTTGCCATCCTTCTTGAAGTTCTTCTTACCCTTGCCTTTCTTGAACTTAGTGGTTTTATTCACCATCAACACTTGATGTTCCTTTTTGACTTCTACCTCTGCTGATTTCAGCATTGCAAATACTTCAGGAATGGTCTTTTCCATCCCCTGCATATTGAAGTTCATCACAAAGCTCTTGTAGCTCGGTGGAAGCGACTGAAGGATTCTTTCAGTGACCGCGTCATCCGGGAGATTAACTCCCAGCTGAGTCAAGCGGTTATGCAACCCAGACATTTTGAGTATGTGCTCGCTGACATAACTATTTTCCTCTATCTTACAGCTGAAGAACTTGTCGGAGACTTCATATCTCTCGACCCGGGCATGAGCTTGAAAACCATTTTTAGCTCTTCGAACATCTCATATGCTCCGTGTCTCTCAAAACGCTTTTGGAGCCCCGGTTCTAAGCTGTAAAGCATGCCGCACTGAACGAGGGAGTAATCATCAGCACGTGTCTGCCAAGGGTTCATAACGTCTTGTTCTGCAGGGAAAGCAGGTGCTTCACCTAGCGGTGCTCGTAGGACATAATCTTTCTTGGCAGCTATGAGGATGATCCTCAGGTTCCGGACCCAGTCCTTATAGTTGCCGCCATCGTCTTTCAGCTTGGTTTTCTCTAGGAACGCGTTGAAGTTGAGGACAACGTTGGCCATTTGATCTATAAGACATATTGTAAAGATTTTAGACTAAGTTCATGATAATTAAGTTCATCTAATCAAATTATTCAATGAACTCCCACTCAGATAGACATCCCTCCAGTCATCTAAGTATAACATGATCCGAGTTAACTAGGCTGTGTCTGATCATCACGTGAGACGGACTAGTCAACATCGGTGAACATCTTCATGTTGATCGTATCTTCTATACGACTCATGCTCGACCTTTCGGTCTTCTGTGTTCCGAGGCCATGTCTGTACATGCTAGGCTCGTCAAGTCAACCTAAGTGTTTGCATGTGTAAATCTGTCTTACACCCGTTGTATGTGAACGTTGGAATCTATCACACCCGATCATCACGTGGTGCTTCGAAACAACGAACTGTCGCAATGGCGCACAGTTAGGGGGGACACTTTCTTGAAATTATTATGAGGGATCATCTTATTTACTACCGTCGTTCTAAGTAAACAAGATGCAAAAACATGATAAACATCACATGCAATCAAATAAGAGTGACATGATATGGCCAATATCATATAGCTCCTTTGATCTCCATCTTGGGGCTCCATGATCATCTTGTCACTGGCATGACACCATGATCTCCATCATCGTGTCTCCATGAGGTTGCTCGCCAACTATTACTTCTACTACTATGGCTAACACGTTTAGCAATAAAGTAAAGTAATTTACATGGCGTTTCTCAATGACACGCAGGTCATACAAAAAATAAAGACAACTCCTATGGCTCCTGCCGGTTGTCATACTCATCGACATGCAAGTCGTGATTCCTATTACAAGAACATGATCTCATACATCACATATATGTCATTCATCATTCATCACAACTTTGGCCATATCACATCACATGACACATGCTGCCAAAAACAAGTTAGACGTCCTCTAATTGTTGTTGCAAGTTTTACGTGGCTGCAATAGGGTTCTAGCAAGAACGTTTTCTTACCTACGCCAAAACCACAACATGAATTGCCAATTTCTATTTACCCTTCATAAGCACCCTGTTCATCGAACCCGATCCGACTAAAGTGGGAGAGACAGACACCCGCCAGCCACCTTATGCAACTAGTGTATGTCAGTCGGTGGAACCGGTCTCACGTAAGCGTACGTGTAAGGTTGGTCCGGGCCGCTTCATCCCACGATGTCGCCGAATCAAGATAAGACTAGTAATGGCAAGCAAATTGACAATATCGACGCGCACAACTACTTTATGTTCTACTCGTGCATAGTAACTACGCATAGACCTAGCTCATGATGCCACTGTTGGGGAACATTGCAGAAAACAAAAAAAATCCTACATTTCACCAAGATCAATCTATGGAGTCAACTAGCAACAAGAGGAGAGTGCATCTGCATACCCTTGTAGATCGCGAGCGGAAGCGTTCAAGAGAACGGGGATGATGGAGTCGTACTCGCCGTGATCCAAATCACCGATGACCAAGTGATGAACGGACGGCACCTCCGCGTTCAACACACGTATGGAGCGGATGACGTCTCCTCCTTCTTGATCCAGCAAGGGGGAAGGAGAGGTTGATGAAGATCCAGCAGCACGACGGCGTGGTGGTGGATGCAGCAGTGATCACAGCAGGGCTTCGCCGAGCTTCTGCGAGAGGGAGAGGTGTAGCAGGGGAGAGGGAGGCGCTAAGACTTGAGGTGTTGCTGCCCTCCCTCCCCCCTTTTTATATAGGCCCCCTAGGGGGGTGCGCCGGCCCTAGGAGATGGGATCTCCTAGGGGGGCGGCAACCAAGGGGGTGGAGTACCCACCAAGGCGAGTGGAGGCGCCCCCTCCCCTAGGGTTCCCAACCCTAGGCGCATGGGGGGGCCAAGCGGGGGGCGCACCAGCCCACCAGGGGCTGGTTCCCCTCCCCACTTCAGCCCATGGGGCCCTCCGGGATGGGTGGCCCCACCCGGTGGACCCCCGGGACCCTTCCGGTGGTCCCGGTACAATACCGGTGACCCCCGAAACTCTCCCGATGGCCGAAACTGCACTTCATATATATAATTCTTCACCGCCGGACCATTCCGGAACTCCTCGTGACGTCCGGGATCTCATCCGGGACTCCGAACAACTTTCGTGTTACTGCATACTCATATATCTACAACCCTAGCGTCACCGAACCTTAAGTGTGTAGACCCTACGGGTTCGGGAGACATGCAGACATGACCGAGAAGCCTCTCCGGTCAATAACCAACAGCGGGATCTGGATACCCATGTTGGCTCCCACATGCTCCACGATGATCTCATCGGATGAACCACGATGTCCAGGATTCAATCAATCCGTATACAATTCCCTTTGTCAATCGGTACGTTACTTGCCCGAGACTCGATCGTCCGTATCCGAATACCTCGTTCAGTCTCATTATCGGCAAGCCACTTTACTCGTACCGTAATGCATGATCCCGTGATCAACCACTTGATCACTTTGAGCTCATTGTGATGATGCATTACCGAGTGGGCCCAGAGATACCTCTCCGTCATACGGAGTGACAAATCCCAGTCTCGATTCGTGCCAACCCAACAGACACTTTCGGAGATACCTGTAATGTACCTTTATAGTCACCCAGTTACGTTGTGATGTTTGGCACACCCAAGGCACTCCTATGGTATCCAGGAGTTGCACAATCTCATGGTCTAAGGAAATGATACTTGACACTCAGAAAAGCTACAGCAAACGAACTACACAATCTTTGAGATAAGCTTAGGATTGGGTCTTGTCCATCACATCATTCTCCTAAAGATGTGATCCCGTTATCAATGACATCCCGATGTCTATAGCCAGGAAACCATGACTATCTGTTGATCAACGAGCTGGTCAACTAGAGGCTCACTGGGGACACATTCTGGTCTATGTATTCACACATGTATTACGATTTCCGGATAATACAATTATAGCATGAATAATAGACAATTATCATGAACAAGGAAATATAATAATCATTTTATTATTGCCTCTAGGGCATATTTCCAACAGTTTACGTAGTATTGCTTAGTTCTCCTACTGGTTCGATAACCTTGGTTTCATTAGTGAGGGAAATACCTACCGTCGTTGTGCTGCATCATCCCTTCCTCTTCGGGGAAATACCGACGTAGCTTCAAGCCGCATCAAACACCTTCGGAGATACCTGTAGAGCATCTTTATAATCACCCGGTTATGTTCTGACGTTTTATAGCACACAAGGTATTCCTCCGATATCCAGGAGTTGCATAATCTCATAGTCGAAGGAATATGTATTTGACTTGAAGAAAGCAATAGCAATAAAACTGAACGATCAACATGCTAAGCTAACGGGTGTGTCCTGTCCATATCACATCATTCTCCTGATGATGTGATCCCGTTCATCAAATGACAACACATGTCTATGGCTAGGAAACTTAACCATCTTCGATTAACGAGCTAGTCTAGTAGAGGCTTACTAGGGACACTATGTTTTGTCTATGTATCCACACATGTATCAAGTTTATGGTTAATACAATTCTAGCATGAATAATAAACATTTATCATGATATAAGGAAATATAAATAACAACTTTATTATTGCCTCTAGGGCATATTTCCTTCAGTCTCCCACTTGCACTAGAGTCAATAATCTAGTTCACACCGCCATGTAATTTAACACCAATAGTTCACATATTTCTGTGATTAACACCCATAGTTCACATCGCCATGTGACCAACACCCAAAGGGTTTACTAGATTCAATAATCTACTTCACATCGCTATGTGATTAATACCCAAAGAGTATTAAGGTGTGATCATGTTTTTGCTTGTGAGAGAAGTTTAGTCAACGGGTCTGCCACATTCAGATCCGTATGTATTTTGCAAATTTCTATATCTATAATGCTCTGCATGGAGCTACTCTAGCTAATTGCTCCCACTTTCAATACGTATCCATATTGAGACTCGGAGTCATCTGGATCGGTGTAAAAGCTTGCATCGACGTAACTCTTTACGACGAACTCTTTATCACCTCCATAACCGAGAAATATTTCCTTAGTCCTCTAAGGATAATTTTGACCGTTGTCTAGTGATCTACTCCTGGATCACTATTGGTACCTCCCTGCTAGACTTATGGTAAGACACACAATAGGTTTGGTACACAGCAAGGCATACTTTATAGAACCTATGACTAAAACAGAAGAAATGACTTCCATTCTCTCTATATATTCTGCCGTGGTCGGCTTTTGAGTCTTACTCAACTTCACACCTTGTAACACAGCTAATAACCCTTTCTTTGACTAACCCATTTTGAACTCCTTCAAAAACGTGTCAAGGTATGTGCTTTGTGAAAGTCCTATCAAGCGTCTTGATCTATCTCTATAGATCTTGATGCTCAATATATAAGCAATTTTCACCGAGGTCTTTTATTGAAAAAATCTTATTCAAGTATCCTTTTATGCTATCCAGAAATTATATATCATTCCTGATTAAAAATATGTCATCCACATATAATATCAGAAATGCTACAGAGCTCCCACTCACTTTCTTGTAAATACAGGCTTCACCACAATTTTGTATAAAACCATATGCTTTGATCACCTTATCAAAGCATATATTCCAACTCCGAGATGCTTGCACCAGTCTATAGATGGATTGCTAGAGCTTTCACACTTTGTTATCACCTTTAGGACCGACAAAACCTGCTGGTTGCATCATATACAACTCTTCTTTAAGAAATCCATTAAGGAATGCAGTTTTGACGTTCATTTGCCAGATTTCATAAAATACGGCAATTGCTAACATGATTCAAACAGACTTAAGCATCGCTACGAGTGAGAAAATCTCATCATAGTCAACACCTTGAGCTTGTTGAAAACCTTTTGCGACAACTCAAGCTTTGTAGATAGTAAGACTGCCATCAGTGTCTGTCTTCCTCTTGAAGATCCATTTATTCTCGATGGCTTGCCAATCGTTGGGCAAGTCCACCAAAGTCCACACTTTGTTCTCATACATGGATCATATCTTAGATTTCATGGCCTCAAGCCATTTTGTGGAATCTGGGCTTATCATCGCTTCCTCATAGTTCGTAGGTTCGTCATGGTCTAGTAACATGACTTGCAGAACAGGGTTACCGTACCCCTCTGGTGCGGAACATGCTCTGTTCGACCTACGAGGTCCTGTACTACCTTGATCTAAAGTTTCAAGATCATTATCATTAGCTTCCTCTCTAGTTGGTGTAGGCATAACGGGAACACATTTCTCTGATGAGCTACCTTCCAATCCGAGAGAAGGGACAATTACCTCATCAAGTACTACTTTCCTCCCACTCACTTCTTTCGAGAGAAACTCCTTCTCTAGAAAGGATCCATTCTTAGCAACAAAGATCTTGCCTTCAAATCCGTGGTAGAAGGTGTTCCCAACAATTTCTTTTGGGTATCACATGAAGACGCGCTTCTCCGATTTGGGTTCGAGCTTATCAGGCTGAAGTTTTTCACATAAACATCGCCACCCCAAACTTAAAGAAACGACAGCTTAGGTTTCTTGCCAAACCATAGTTCATACGGTGTCGTCCCAACGGATTCAGATGGTGCCCTATTTAACATGAATGCAGTTGTCTCTAATGCATAACCCAAAAACGATAGTGGTAAATCGGTAAGAGACATCATAGATCGCACCATATCTAATAAAGTGTGGTTATGATGTTCGGACACACCATTACGCTGTGGTGTTCGAGGTGGCGTGAGTTGTGAAACTATTCCACAATGTTTTAAATGAAGGCCAAACTCCTAACTGAAATATTCGCCTAGCGATCAGATTGTAGAAACTTTATTTTCTTGTTACATTGATTCTCCACTTCACTCTGAAATTCTTTGAACTTTTCAAATGTTCCAGACTTGTGTTTCATTAAGTAGATATACCCATATCTGCTCAAATCATCTGTAAAGATCGGAAAATAACAATAGATGCCGCGAACCTCAACACTCATTGGATCGCATACATCGGTATGTATTATTTCCAATAAGTCATTGGCTTGCTCCATTGTTCCGGAGAACGAAGTTTTAGTCATCTTGCCCATGAGGCATGGTTCGCAAGTATTAAATGATTCATGATCAAGTGATTCCAAAAGCCCATCTGCATGGATTTTCTTCATGCGCTTTACACCAATATGACCTAAACGACAGTGCCACAAATATGTTGCATTATCATTATCAACTTTGCATTTTTTTGGCATCAATATTATGAATATGTTTATCACTGATATCGCTTGAAGCTACGTCGGTATTTCCCCAAAGAGGAAGGGATGATGCAGAACAGCGGCGGTAGGTATTTCCCTCAGATATGAAACCAAGGTTATCGAACCAGTAGGAGAACCAAGCAACACAATGTAAAAAGCCCCTGCACACAAATAACAACCACTCGCAACCCCACGTGTTAAAGGGGTTGTCAATCCCTTTCGGGTAACAGCGCCAGGAACGGCGTGTGACGGGAGATAAAGTTGTAAATATGGATAGATTGAATGCCAAATAAAATAAATTGCAGAAATGTATTTTTGTATTTTTGGTTTAATAGATCTGAAAATAAAAGCAAATAAAAAGGTAGATCGCAAAGGCAAATATATGAGAAAGAAGACCAGGGGGTCATAGGTTTCACTAGTGGTTTCTCTCGAGAAAAATAGCAAACGGTGGGTGTCATAGAATTGTCACGGCAGATGTCCTAGTGTGAGGACTTAGTCGTGGAGCCATCGCGATGAGGTTAGCTTAAAGGGGTTAATCGGGACAAAGGACACAAGGAGTTTATACTGGTTCGGCCCCTTACGGTGAAGGTAAATGCCTAGTCCAGTTGTAGGTGGTATTGCTAGGGTTTCGATGAGCAGGGAGAGAATACGCTTGACCCGGCTCTCGATCTGTTGTTTCTTGTCCTAAGCCGCCGCTAGGTCGTCCCATTATATACACGGGTTGACGTCCTGCGGGCTATAGAGTCCCGGCCGGTTTATACAATGTATCCGGCTCGGTGACCTTTCTTACATACCTTATAGTACAAGTTTTACATACATGGCGGTTTATATCTATGGTCCTTAAGCCGCCTTCGGGTCTGGGCCCTGTACTAAGCCTATCTATGAACCGCCATCTGATCATGGGCTTCATTGTGATGAATCGTCATAGGGATGACCTGGCCCCTCCTGGGCGGGTCATACCTAATAGTTATATCCCCAACATTAGGCCCCAGGTTGATTTGAACTTGTTCATGTCAATCTTCAAGACTTAGAAAAATCCCTCCATTTCCACTGCAAAAACCTTGTAACCCGCCATGACGTCATCTACAAGAATTTCGGAAACCCGCCATCACGTCATCTTTAATAGATCTTTATCTTAATGTCTTTCTGAAAATCGAGGCGTCCAATTAGCTGGATAGCCATCATTTGGCCTCCTCGTCTTCCGCGCCTGCCTATTTCCCTGTCTCCTTACAAATAGGACCATAGGGTCATCTTTCCATTATTCTCCTTCTCCTTTCTTCCTTCTTGCAACGCATCGTCCGCACGAACCTCGCCGCCATCGACCTCCATCCTCAACCTCAACTCCGGCCGATGCATCGCCCTGAGTAGACCAGAAAATAGCGGTGCCACTCCGCTGTTCTAACAACATCAGTAAGCCTTCCTTCCTGCTTCATAGATCTGTCATTGGGTTTCGTCGGTGTTCATCAGTGTTCGTCACCATCCTTCTTTCTCTTTGTTTAGATCCATAGGTTAGATCCAAAAACCATAGGAAACTTGCACGGTAGTAGTATTAGCACTTGTTTTAACATCAGAATATATCCCCACCACGACAGATCTCCTTTAAGGCACCTCTGCTTTTCCACTGTTATGAATTTATTTCCTTTTTCTGAATAGCGGTAGATCCAAATTTGTAACCTCAATCTACGAAATCTGTTTGTCCCAATACTTAGCAAATTTTGCTTTCGACAACTCTTGAATATCTTAGTCATGGCGGCTTACTCTGCCGGCTTATCTTTACTTCATATATCATTAGCCCTCGCTTAAGCTGCCATTATAAACATGTATTGTAATTGTTAACTTGCAATCCCACCAACTGACTTGAGCCAGCAAATTATCTCCTTTTAGATTGTCCTTTCACCATGTCGCCGAAGACGATGACAACTTGTAACTGGGTTCCTTCCACAGTCACCGAGAGCACTTTGATGGATTTTGTCACTATTGGATATTTACCAGAGAAAAGTGTCATGCATTATCGTGCTCCTGACCCGACTGAAGAGAGACCTCAGCCAAAGGACGATGAAATTATTGTCTTCACTGATCATATGACCCGGGGCTTCTCGCCGCCCGGCTCGAAATTCTTTAGGGATGTTCTGCACTTTTTCAAACTCCATCCCCAAGATATCGGACCCAATTCCGTATCAAACATCTGTAACTTCCAAGTTTTCTGGGAGGTATACCTTCAAGAAGAACCTAGTGTTGAGCTCTTCAGGGAATACTTCTACCTGAACCGCCAGAACTAGTATACCAATGGTCCCAGCTTGGAACTTGGCAGGATTTCAATTCAAAGCAGACGAGATGCCATCTTCCCTCAAGTAGTCCTGCCAAGCCATCCCAAGGACTGGAATCAAACATGGTTCTACTATAAAGATATCTCGCCGTCTGATGAAAATTCGATGCCGGGTTACCGTGCTGAGCGTCTTAACGCCAAATACCAACTCCCTGATGAACTTACCCCTACTGAACGCCAGAAACTTGTCCCTACAATCAAAAGAGTACAAGCCTTGCTAGGAAATGGCTTAACCAGAGTCAACTTAATCCGCTGCTGGGTCGCATGGCGGATCATACCTTTAAGCCGTCGACCCGGCTTGATGTATTCATACACCGGGGGAACTGATGATCCCTTACATCATAGCTCTCTACGTCTTACTGAAGAGGCCATCGTTGCGATGGCAACCACGCTTGTCAATAGCAAATATGAAGACTGCAGTTTAGTGGGTTTGAACCCTTTCTGCAAGCTTAACCCGGTGCCAGAGGTAAATCTTTTGACTTCTTTTTCCCTTAGCAGTTAAGTATTGCACGAACTTCAACATATTATCCTTCCATAGGCTAAATCTGATTTCTGGAAGGCCAAATATGACCATGGGGCTGCCAAAAAGGCTAAAGCTGTTGCGAGAGCTGCCAAAAAGACCGTTAGGAAGTCTAAGAAGAAACCAACTGCCTCTGAATTACTTAAGCTGGAAGATACCTCTGAGTCAGAGGTAGCCCTTGACTCTCTTGGCCTATATTTTAACAACCTTATTGACACTGCCTATTGCCAGGATGACACAGGGGCCAGCCGGGCAGTCGAAGAAGAGGTAACTATTATTTCATCCGACTCAGAACCTTTACCAAGGCAGAAACTTCGGCGGGTAACCCGGAAAGTAAGGTTTTCACACCCCTTGGCTTATTTAGATCCTCATTTTCTTTTGAAATGACAGCAACATGAGAGCCGCCGCTAGACCCGGACCGGTGGAGATGACGATTTATCCTCCGGCTTACCGAACACTCCTCGGAAACGCCAAAATTAGGTTCTTTTTAACCTTAACCCTTGTATTTACCAATGAGTTACTTTTATTAATCACTCAATTTTGATTCCATCCTTGCAGGAGATTTCCCGTTCTTCCTCTGACGACTCATCACAAACTCAACTACCGGCTTTCAAGAACGCCCCAGGGTAAAGCAAATTATCTTTCTTCCGTACCTTTATATCTTTATCATTATACTGACTTGCCCAAAATTCTCTTTAGTGGGCAAGCGAAGCCCAAAAAATCAAAGGTGACAAGACCGGCCGAAGATCCAAAAATTGCCGAACCAGATCAGCCAACCCTTGTACCGGAACACTCTGAAGCACCGGAAGATCCTGCTGTCAACGCTCGACCGGATTTACCAGAGCCGTCTGTTGACGAAACCATTCTTGATCCATCAACTATTGAACCATCAAGCTTAGTGGTACCTCTTGAGCACTGCGTTGGTTTTCCCCGAAGAGGAAGGGATGATGCAGCAAAGTAGCGTAAGTATTTCCCTCAGTTTTTGAGAACCAAGGTATCAATCCAGTAGGAGGCTACACGCGAGTCCCTCGTACCTGCACAAAACAAATAAATCCTCGCAACCAACGCAAATAGGGGTAGTTAATCCCTATAAGGCCACTTACGAGAGTGAGATCTGATAGATATGATAAGATAATATTTTTGGTATTTTTATGAGAAAGATGCATAGTAAAATAAAGGCAAAGAAAATAGCAAAGAAAATAACTAAGTAGTAGGAGATTAATATGATAAAGATAGACCCGGGGGGCATAGGTTTCACTAGTGGCTTCTCTCGAGAGCATAAGTATTCTACGGTGGGTGAACAAATTACTGTTGAGCAATTGACAGAATTGAGCATAGTTATGAGAATATCTAGGTATGATCATGTATATACGCATCACGTCCGAGACAAGTAGACCGACTCCTGCCTGCATCTACTACTATTACTCCACTCATCGACCGCTATCCAGCATGCATCTAGAGTATTAAGTTAAAAACAGAGTAACGCCTTAAGCAAGATGACATGATGTAGAGGGATAGACTCATGCAATATGAAGAAAACCCCATCTTGTTATCCTCGATGGAAACAATACAATAAGTGCCTTGTTGCCCCTACTGTCACTGCGAAAGGACACCGCAAGATTGAACCCAAAGCTAAGCACTTCTCCCATTGCAAGAAAGATCAATCTAGTAGGCCAAACCAAACTGATAATTTGAAGAGACTTGCAAAGATAACCAATCATACATAAAAGAATTCAGAGAAGATTCAAATATTATTCATAGATAGACTTGATCATAAACCCACAATTCATCGTTCTCAACAAACACACCGCAAAAAGAAGATTACATCAAATAGTTCTCCACAAGAGAGGGGGAGAACATTGTATTGAGATCCAAAAAGAGAGAAGAAGCCATCTAGATACTAACTATGGACCCGTAGGTCTGAGGTAAACTACTCAAACTTCATCGGAGGGGCTATGGTGTTGATGTAGATGCCCTCCGTCAACGATGCCCCCTCCGGCGGAGCTCCGGAACAGGCCCCAAGATGGGATCTCGTGGATACAGAAAGTTACAGCGGTGGAATTAGGGTTTTGGCTCCGTATCTGATCGTTTGGGGGTATGTAGGTATATATAGGAGGAAGGAGTACATCGGTGGAGCAATAGGGGGCCCACGAGGGTGGAGGGAGCACCTGGTGGGGGTGGGCGTGCCCCCCTACCTCGTGGCCTCCTCTTTTCTTTCTTGACGTAGGGTCCAAGTCTTCCGGGTCTTGTTCGTTGAGAAAATCACGTTCCCGAAGGTTTCATTCCGTTTCGACTCCGTTTGATATTCCTTTTCTTCAAAACCCTAAAATAGGCAAAAAAAATAGCAATTCTCGGCTGGGCCTCCGGTTAATAGATTAGTCCCAAAAATAATGTAAAAGTGGATAATAAAGCCCAATAATGTCCAAAATAGTAGATAATATAGCATGGACCAATCAAAAATTATAGATACGTTGGAGACGTATCAAGCATCCCCAAGCTTAATTCCTGCTCGCCCTCAAGTAGATAAATGATAAAAACAGAATTTTTGATGCGGAGTGCTACTTGGCATAATTTTAATGTAATTCTTCTTAATTGTGGTATGAATATTCAGATCCGAAAGATTCAAGACAAAAGTTCATATTGACATAAAAATAATAATACTTCAAGCATACTAACTAAGCAATTATGTCTTCTCAAAATAACATGGCCAAAGAAAGTTCATCCCTACAAAATCATATGGTTTAGTCATGTTTCATTTCCGTCACACAAGAATGCTCTCATCATGCACAACCCCGATGACAAGCCAAGCAATTGTTTCATACTTTAGTAATCTCAAACCTATAAACTTTCACGCAATATATGAGCGTGAGCCATGGACATAGCACTATGGGTGGAATAGAATATAATGAGGGGGGGTTATGTGGAGAAGACAAAAGAGGAGAAAGTCTCACATCAACGAGGCTAATCAATGGGCTGTGGAGATGCCCACCGATTGATGTTAATGCAAGGAGTAGGGATTGCCATGCAACAGATGCACTAGAGCTATAAATGTATGAAAGCTCAACAAAAGAAACTAGTGGGTGCGCATCCAACTTGCTTGCTCACGAAGACCTAGGGCACTTGAGGAGGCCCATTGTTGGAATATACAAGCCAAGCTCTATAATGAAAAATTCCCACTAGTATATGAAAGTGACAAAACAAGAGACTCTCTAACATGAAGATTAAGGTGCTACTTTGAAGCACAAGTGTGGTAAAGGATAGTAACATTGTCCCTTCTCTCTTTTTCTCTCATTTTTTGGGCCTTCTCTTTTTTTATGGCCTTTCTTTTTTGGGCCTTCTCTTATATATATATATATATATATTCCTCACTTGGGACAATGCTCTAGAAAATGATGATCATCACACTTCTATTTATTTACAACTCAATGATTACAACTCGATACTAGAACAAAAGATGACTCTATATGAATGCCTCCGGCGGTGTACCGGGATATGCAATGGACCAAGAGTGACATGTATGAAAGAATTATGAATGGTGGCTTTGCCACAAATACTATGTCAACTACATGATCATGCTAAGCAATATGACAATAATGAATGTGTCATGAAGAACGGAATGATGGAAAGTTGCATGGCAATATATCTCGGAATGGCTATGGAAATGCCATAATAGGTAGGTATGGTGGATGTTTTGAGGAAGATATAAGGAGTTTTATGTGTGAAAGTGCGTATCATATCACGGGGTTTGGATGCACCGGCGAAGTTTGCGCCAACTCTCAATGTGAGAAAGGGCAATGCACGGTGCCGAAGAGGCTAGCAAGGATGGAAGGGTGAGAGTGCGTATAATCCATGGACTCAACATTAGTCATAAAGAACTCACATACTTATTGCAAAAATCTACAAGTCATCAAAAACCTCGGTACTACGCGCATGCTCCTAGGGGGATAGATTGTTAGGAAAAGACCATCGCTCGTCCCCGACTGCCACTCATAAGGAAGACAATCAAATAACACCTCATCTTTCAAATTTGTTGCATAACGTTTACCATACGTGCATGCTACGGGACTTGCAAACTTTAACACAAGTATTTCTCAATTTCACAACTACTCAACTAGCACGACTTTGATATTATTACCGCCATATCTCAAAACAATCATCAAGCATCAAACTTCTCTTAGTATTCAAAACACTATTAAGAAAATTTTACTAACTTCGAATACCTAGCATATTAGGATATTAAGCAAATTACCATGCTATTAAGACTCTCAAAATAATCTAAGTGAAGCATGAGAGATCAATAGTTTCTATAAAACAAATCCACCATCGTGCTCTAAAAGATATAAGTGAAGTACTAGAGCAAAAATTATATAACTCAAAAGATATAAGTGAAGCACTAGAGTAAAATATAGTGCTCAAAAGATATAAGCGAAGCACATAGAGTATTCTAACAAATTCCAAATCATTTATGGCTCTCTCAAAAGGTGTGTACAGCAAGGACGATTGTGTTAAACTAACAAGCAAAGACTCAAATCATACAAGACGCTCCAAGAAAAACACATATCATGTGGCGAATAAAAATATAGGTCCAAGTAAAGTTACCGATAGAAGTAGACGAAAGAGGGGATGCCTTCCAGGGCATCCCCAAGCTTTGGCTTTTAGGTGTCCTTAGATTATCTTGGGGGTTCCATGGGAATCCCCAAGCTTAGGCTCTTGCCACTCCTTGTTCCATAATCCATCAAATCTTTACCCAAAACTTGAAAACTTCACAACACAAAACTTAAAGTAGGAAATCTCGTGAGCTCCGTTAGCGAAAGGAAATAAAAGACCACTTCAAGGTACTGTAATGAACTCATTATTTATTTATATTGGTGTTATACCTACTGTATTCCAACTTCTCTATGGTTTATAAACTATTTTACTAGCCATAGATTCATCAAAATAAGCAAACAACACACGAAAAACAGAATCCGTCAAAAACAGAACAGTCTGTAGTAATCTGTAGCTAGCGCAAGATCTGTTGCCCAAAAAATTCTAAAATAAATTTCTGGACGTGAGGAATTTATATATTAATCATCTTCAAAAAGAATTAACTAAATAGCACTTTCCAAATAAAAATGACAGCAGTTCTCGTGAGCGCTAAAGTTTCTGTTTTTTACAGAAAGTTCAACAAGACTTTCCCCAAGTCTTCCCAACGGTTCTACTTGGCACAAACACTAATTAAACACAAAAAACACAACAAAAACAGAGGCTAGATAAATTATTTATTACTAAACAGGATCAAAAATCAAGGAATAAAAATAAAATTGGGTTGCCTCCCAACAAGCGTTATCGTTTAACGCCCCTAGCTAGGCATAACAAGCCAGAATAGATCTAGGTATTGCCATCTTTGGTAGGCAATCCATAAGTGGCTCTCATAATAGATTCATAAGGTAATTTAATTTTCTATCTAGTAAAGTGTTCCATGCCTTTCCTTAATGTAAATTGGAATCTAATATTTCTACCTTCATATCAATAATTGCACCAATCGTTCTAAGGAAAGGTCTACCAAGAATAATAGGACATGAAGGATTGCAATCTATGTCAAGAACAATAAAATCTATGGGCACATAATTCCTATTTGCAACAATAAGAACATCATTAATTCTTCCCATAGGTTTCTTAATAGTGGAATCCGCAAGGTGCAAGTTTAAAGAGCAATCATCAAAATCACGGAAACCTAACAAATCACACAAAGTCTTTGGAATCGTGGAAACACTAGCACCCAAATCACATAAAGCATATCATTCATGATCTTTAATTTTAATTTTAATAGTTGGTTCCCACTCATCATAAAGTTTTCTAGGATAGAAACTTCCAATTCAAGTTTTTCTTCATAAGATTGCATCAAGGCATCAATGATAAGTTTAGTAAACGCTTTATTTTGACTATAAGCGTGAGGAGAATTTAGCACGGATTGTAACAAGGAAATACAATCAATCAAAGATCAATTTTCATAGTTAAATTCCTTGAAATCCATAATAGTGGGTTTAGCAACATCTAGGGTTTTAATTTCTTCAATCCCACTTTTATCAAATTTAGCATCAAGATCAACAAATTCCGAATTCTTGGAACGCCTTCTAGGTAAAGGTGGATCATATTCAGTCCCATCATTATCAAGATTAATATTGCAAAACAAATATTTAATAGGGGACACATCAATAACTTTTAGATCTTCATCTTTATTTTCATAGCAACTAGAAGAACACACTCTTATAAAGGCATCTTTCTTAGCACGCATCCTAGCGGTTCTTTCTTTGCACTCATCAATGGAAATTCTCATGGCTTTGAGAGACTCATTGATATCATGCTTAGGTGGAATAGATCTAAGTTTCAAAGAATCAACATCAAGAGAAATTCTATCAATGTTCCTAGCCAAATCATTAATCTTTCTTCAATCATAGCATTAAAATTCTTTTGCGACGTAATAAATTCTTTAATATTAGATTCAAAATCAGAGGGAATCTTATTATAATTTCCATAAGAATTGTTGTGGGAATTAACATAATTATTAGAGGGATTACTAGGATAAGGCCTAGGATTAAAATTTTCTCTATACGCGTTGTTACCAAAATTGTTCCTACCAACAAAATTCACATCCATAGACTCATTATTATTCTCAATCAAAGTAGACAAGGGCATATCATTAGGATCAGAAGAAACACTCTTATTAGCAAATAATTTCATAAGTTCATCCATCTTTCCACTCAAAACATTAATTTCTTCTATCGCATGCACCTTTTTATGAGTAGATCTTTCACTATGCTTTTGAGAATAATTAACCATAATATTATCTAGGAGTTTAGTAGCTTCTCCTAAAGTGATTTGCATAAAACTGCCTCCCGCGGCCGAATCTAAAAGATTTCTAGAAGCAAAATTCAATCCGGCATAAATTTTTTGTATAATCATCCACAAATTTAAACCATGAGTAGGGCAATTACGTATCATTAATTTCATTCTCTCCCAAGCTTCTGCAACATGTTCATGATCAAGTTGCTTAAAGTTCATAATATCGTTTCTAAGAGAGATGATCTTAGCGGGAGGAAAATACTTAGAGATAAAAGCATCTTTGCACTTATTCCATGAATCAATACTATTTTTAGGCAAAGACTGTCGGCGTTCTGGGAACGGGGGTCCCCAGACTTGCCTGCCTGCGGCCTGCGGCATGGCTCAAAGGGGGGCCCAGCACGGCCCATCTTCACCAACACAAACTCAAGACCCTCGCGAGGGGCCAAGCCTCGCGGGGCGGATGACGCGGAGCTTCCTCAGGCACGGCCTCATCAAGCTGGCTCGCGAGGAGGCGGAGAGATCAAGGCGGGGCACCTCACGAGGTGCTCGTGATGCAAGCCATGACGACTCAGGGCGCCAGGTGGGTGCCAGCCTGCGCAGCATCCTCCTTTCCTCTTTGGTGCAAAGGGGGCAAGCACATCCGTGGAGTACCGAGGCATCATGCAAAGGTTGCCATTTCGGTGCAACGAGACCAAGACCAGGAGGACTACGAGACGGAGGTCACCGTGGAGCCCAAGACGACGTCATCACCAGAGCTTTGCGCAGGCGAAGACTACTTTTGTCAGGATAGCTAATACTTGCTGTCCCCCTTCAAATTAGCCCGCCATTGTTGGCTCCCTTCCCGCTCGATATTTGGGAAGAGGACCAGGGCCTCTATAAATAGGACCAGCCACCCACATAGCAAGGTCGGTCGACAAGTCGAAGGGTCTCTGGGGGTAGAGAGGTTGGAAGCAGAGAGAGAGAGAGAGAGAGAGAGAGAGAAAGGTGACTGAACTCCTCCCAGCAGTTCATCGCCTCAGCCAAGAACAGACCCTCACGAGGCTGTTCTTCCTTGTATTGTTCATCATCATCAGCCCAAGAGGCAATCCACCACCACACACTGGAGTAGGGTATTACACCACAACAGTGGCCCGAACCAGTATAAACCCCGTGTCTCTTGTGTTGTTCTTTCGATAGTTTTGATCCTAGCATGGTGGAGGGGTGCAGGTAGGTAGGAGGCGAAATCTCCATGCGCACCCCAGTGTTCGAACCTCAAGGGTCTGCCGGAACCCAAAATCCGACAAAGACGAAAACCAAGCTTTAGCACGATCTCTAAGCGAAAAAGGAAATAGCTTCAATTTAACAATATCATTATCCACATCTTTCCTCTTTTGCATGTCACACAAATCAACGAAGCTATTTAGATGGGTAGCGGCATCTTCACTAGGAAGGCCGGAAAACGGATCTTTCATGACAAGATTAAGCAAAGCAGTATTAATTTCACAAGATTCAGCATCGGTAAGAGGAGCAATCGGAGTGCTAATAAAATAATTGTTGTTGGTATTGGTGAAGTCACACAATTTAGTATTATCTTGAGCCATCATGACAAGCAAGCAAACTAACGCACAAGCAAACAAAAAGCAAGCGGGCAAAAAGAGGCAAATGGCGAAAGAGAGGGAGGATAGAGAGAGAGGGCGAATAAAACAGAAAGGGTGCAGTGGGGGAGAGGAAAACGAGAGGAAAATGGCAAATAATGTAATGCGGGAGATAAGGGTATGTTGAATTTTGCATAGACCTCCCCGGCAACGGCGCCAGAAATCCTTCTTGCTACCTCTTGAGCATTGCGTTGGTTTTACCCGAAGAGGAAGGGATGATGCAGCAAAGTAGCGTAAGTATTTCCCTCAGTTTTTGAGAACCAAGGTATCAACCCAGTAGGAGGCTACACGCGAGTCCATCGTACCTGCACAAAACAAATAAATCCTTGCAACCAACGCAAATAGGGGTTGTCAACCCCTATAAGGCCACTTACGAGAGTGAGATCTAATAGATATGATAAGATAATATTTTTGATATTTTTATGATAAAGATGCAAAGTAAAATAAAGGCAAAGTAAATAGCAAGTAAAATAACTAAGTAGTAGGAGATTAATATGATAAAGATAGACCCACGGGCCATAGGTTTCACTAGTGGCTTCTCTCGAGAGCATAAGTATTCTACGGTGGGTGAACAAATTACTGTTGAGCAATTGACAGAATTGAGCATAGTTATGAGAATATCTAGGTATGATCATGTATATAGGCATCACGTCCGAGACAAGTAGACCGACTCCTACCTGCATCTACTACTATTACTCCAATCATCGACCGTTATCCAGCATGCATCTAGAGTATTAAGTTAAAAACAGAGTAACACCTTAAGCAAGATGACATGATGTAGAGGGATAGACTCATGCAATATGAAGAAAACCCCATCTTGTTATCCTCGATGGCAACAATACAATACGTGCCTTGCTGCCCCTACTATCACTGGGAAAGGACACTGCAAGATTGAACCCAAAGCTAAGCACTTCTCCCATTGCAAGAAAGATCAATCTAGTAGGCCAAACCAAACTGATAATTCGAAGAGACTTGCAAAGATAACCAATCATACATAAAAGAATTTAGAGAAGATTCAAATATTATTCATATATAACTTGATCATAAACCCACAATTCATCGGTCTCAACAAACACACCGCAAAAAGAAGATTACATCGAATAGTTCTCCACAAGAGAGGGGGAGAACATTGTATTGAGATCCAAAAAGAGAGTAGAAGCCATCTAGCTACTAACTATGGACCCATAGGTCTGAGGTAAACTACTCACACTTCATCGGAGGGGCTATGGTGTTGATGTAGAAGCCCTCTGTGATCGATGCTCCCTCCGACGGAGCTTCGGAACAGGCCCCAAGATGGGATCTCGTGGATACAGAAAGTTACGGCGGTGGAATTAGGGTTTTGGCTCTGTATCTGGTCGTTTGGGGGTACGTAGGTATATATAGGAGGAAGGAGTACGTCGGTGGAGCAACAGGGGGGCCGACGAGGGTGGAGGGCGCGCCTGGTGGGGGTGGGCGCGCCCCCCTACCTCGTGGCCTCCTCTTTTATTTCTTGGCGTAGGGTCCAAGTCTCCCAGGTCTTGTTCGTTGAGAAAATCACGTTCCCAAAAGTTTCATTCCGTTTGGACTCTGTTTGATATTCCTTTTCTTCAAAACCCTAAAACAGGCAAAAAACGGCAATTCTGGGCTGGGCCTCCGGTTAATAGGTTAGTCCCAAAAATAATATTAAAGTGGATAATAAAGCCCAATAATGTCCAAAACAGTAGATAATATAGCATGGAGCAATCAAAAATTATAGATACGTTGGAGACGTATCACTCAGCTAACCCGCCAGAGACTCACGGCGATGATGTTTTAATCACTGGCACCAGATTCGTTGAACTAGGGAATCCAACTGTACGAGCGAGACACTCTGCCAAGCCAAGGGACGGCTTAATCAGTATGAATGAGCCGGTCCTACTAGTCATTATGTAGAAGAACAAAATTTAACTGCATATCCCTCATGAGTCGGCTAGAACTATCACACCAGGCTCATGTTTAATAAGAAAACAAGCAATATGCATTAGCCCCCAAGTGCCAAGTGTTATTTCTTGCAAAGCACTTGGGACTTTTTAGAAAGAACCAATTCCTTTGAATAAATTCGTTGATAGACATTAGCCCCCAAGTGCCAAGTGTTATTGCTTGCAAACCACTTGGGACTTGTATTTTGTATTCCGCCATGAAACGGAATGAACTTATGCAATTGTCTGAGGCCAAGACCCGGCTGGCGGCTTAGGAGACTGAGACAAAGAAGGTTGAATCCAAATTCCAGTTGAGTGTGTCTGAAGCAGAAAAAATGAAGACCAGTTTTACTGTGGAGAAAGAGGCTTGGGCCAATGAGAAGACTGCCTTGATGCAGCGTGCTGAGAAAGCTGAGGCGGCTCTGGAAGAGGTTACCGCTAAACTCACCGGTTTTAAGAACCGTGTGTCTCAGATGGTTTCTGCAATCTTCGGTAAGTCACCTTGTTACTTACTCAAAGTAAGTATTTGTCATCATAATATAAGCCGCCACTTAACCAATTGTGTAAACTTTACAGGTCCCAGGAGCAGCAATCTGAGCCGAGATACACTGGTAAAGCTCAAGGCGATTTACACGCTTGTTGAACAATTGTACACTGGAGCTCAGCGAACTCTTGCCACAATCTCCCCAGCGAATCAAGGGCCGAATCTATTAAGTGATGTCTTGAAGAAGCTGTCTATCTTGCCCACTAGGTTCCAAGAAATCAAGCGATCTTGTGCTAGAGCCAGAGTTGTGGCATCTTTAAGCCGTGCCAAAGCCTGGGTATCGGAATTAGACCCGGCGGACATAGCCAGTGGATATCCCAGTCTCAAGGAAGATGGAACTCCTTTTGACCAACAAGACTTTGCTGCTTGTGTCAAGGAGATTCGCTCTCATGCTACAATCATCGCCGAAGAGACCAACCTCGCCAAATACCAGTCGGGTTATGATGCAGATAACCAGAAGATGCCGACTCCCTCATATAAAGTGATGGATTTAATTCCACCCGTTCGTAAGCACACTTTCGCCCCTGATATCAATCCATCTGATCTGATTGATGATGAAGCTGAATTCGCCGACGTACGTGGCCTTGACTGGTCCAAACCCAACTTCCATACAGTGGAGGAGGAGCACGAACCGGCAAGGGATGAGTCACAACCTTCAAGTCAGCCAGGCCAAGATTCATGAACCGGGGCCGGTTTATTGTCTGCTTGTTGCGATGTTTAAAAACAATCATCTTTTATGGCACCAAGCGCCTTGTAATAGGCTAGCTTTAAGACTTCTTGTTTTGCTATGCCATCGTGCATATTGTGCTGTTCATGACACTATTTATCCGCTATGCGAAGATATGCCATATATGCTTGATGATATTATCAATTTTGAATCTGTTCCGGCATACCACAGGTGAAAAGTGTCCTAGCGGTTTACCGCTGGACGGGTTATAAGGCCCCAATATAATCTTATCATGATTTATAATCAAGACTGGACTAAATAATAATCATATATGATTAAAAACATGTCATGCCTGTGTTATTTGATCACCCATGTTGGTTTACCAAGTCAGTGCAGTAAAGGCGATAACCCAAGACTTTGGACACTGGTAATTATCAGAGATTGCCAGCTTATGAATAAAGTCAGACTGGGTTAATAAACACCAGATATTATGTGTATTTCATGTTGGCGACTTGTAGTCGAAGACCAGGCCGGGTTAATGAACACTGGTTAAGGTCGTATATGACTCAGGAGGCATTATAAGCCTTATTGGTTTTCAACCATGTATTACTATGTCACAAGAAAAAAACTCAAAAAGACGTTCAAATCAAACAACAGAAAATCCAAGGCTTTCATAGGCCGCCAATCCAAAGTATCTTCTTCAATGAAACTAGCATTAGCCACTAGAAGGTACGCGCTTTCCGTGAGCCGGCACTCACATTACCCAATCGATATTTGAACCCAGATAAGTTCAGTTCTTATTTAAAGATGGACTTATCAGGAGTACGCGGGGTCAGAGTAGCATCGTCCATCACAGGCCGATTTATCCAAGTTTCAAGGAAGGCGGCTTTATTAGCCTGAGATTCTCCTTGCTTTCCGTAAACCGTGCCCTCTCATGGCAAACCGGTGTTTTAACCTTAACGAGTTCAGGGTCTTGTTTAAAAGATTGATTGTTAAGAGTTCGGCGGGTCAATTAGGATTACCTAATGAAGAAGCATCTGGCATACAGGCAGGATAACCCGGGGTTTTAGGTGAACACACCTGGCTTCCAAGCCTAGCTTTTATAGCCTATCACAAGGTTATGAACTCTTTGTTCTTTAGAAAAAAAGAGCCCCCAAGCAATATTTTGAGCTGTGCTCAAGGGGTACCTATGTTTGAGTTGTGCTTTTGCAACAGACTCTCTTTGGTCCCTTTAACTTGGGTAGTAAGCCCCCAAGTTTTTTTATGTGTCCTATAAGTCGGATCAAAGGGTAATCATAACTTTGTTGTATAAAGCAGAAGCCCACATGTGACCAAAAAATCATTATTTAAAGAGGAGAAAACGACAGAGGCCCTGCTTTAGCAGGGATGCCGGCTTTATTATATCGATCATAATATATACATTGTCAAAATATGTACGTTGGAGGAGACGGTGGCTCAAGTGTAGTAAGGCCTAAGGTGAGCAATATTCCATGGCCGGTGAGTCTCTTCCTTCAACGTGCGTGAGTCCTTGTGGTCTCGAACATCGATAAGGTAGTATGACCCATTGTTTAGATTCTTGCTGACCACAAAGGGTCCTTCCCAAGGTGGGGATAACTTGTGCATATTAGTCTAATCCTGGATAAGTCGGAGCACCAGGTCGCCTTCTTGGAAAGTTCTGGTTTTAACTCGGCGGCTGTGAAAACGACGCAGATCCTGGTAAATCGCCGAACGAGCCGCTGCGATGTCACGCTCCTCATCCAACAGGTCAAGTGCTTCTTGACGTGCTCTTTCATTGTTAGTTTCAGCATAAGCCGCCCCACGAGGTGAGTCATGATGGATGTCACTAGGGAGAACTGCCTCTGCTCCATAAACCATGAAGAAAGGTGTGTATCCCGTCGATCTGTTTGGGGTGGTATTAATGCTCCATAACACGGAAGGTAACTCCTCTACCCAACAACACGACGTTCTCTGCAGGGGAACCATAAGCCGGGGCTTGATGCCTTTCAAGATCTCTTGATTGGCTCTCTCTGCTTGACCATTAGATTGAGGGTGAGCCACTGACGACACATCAAGCCGGATGTGCTCACGTTGACAAAATTCTTCCATATCACCTTTAGAGAGATTAGTGCCATTGTCTGTTATGATGATGTGTGGAAAGCCAAAACGAAAGATCACCTTCTTCATGAATTGAACCGCCGTTGCTGCATCACACTTACTGACCGGCTCTGCCTCTACCCACTTAGTGAACTTATCAACCGCCACCAAAAGTTGGGTCTTCTTGTCCTTGGATCTTTTGAAAGGTCCAACCATATCAAACCCCCAAACTGTAAACGGCCAAGTAATTGGAATCATCGTCAATTCTTGAGTCGGCGCATGGGCTCGTCGTGCAAACTTCTAACATCCATCTCACCTGCTGACGAGGTCCTCCGCATCAGCATGAGCTGTTAGCCAATAAAACCCATGACGGAAAGCTTTAGCCACAAGGGATTTTGAACCGGCATGATGACCACAATCTCCTTCATGAATCTCTCGTAAGATCTCACAGCCCTCTTCTGGAGAAACACAATGTTGAAACGCACCTATGACACTGCAATGATGTAACTCTCCGTTAACAATTGTCATTGACTTAGACCACTGGGTTATCTGCCTGGCTAAGCTTTCATCCTCAGGTAACTCGCCCCGGGTCATATAAGCCAAATAAGGAACTGTACAATCCGGAATTACATGAAGAGCCGCCACCAACTGAGCCTCCGGGTCAGGGATAGCCAGATCCTCCTCTCTAGGTAACTTGACCGACGGGTTATCCAAAACATCAAGAAAAACATTAGGCGGCACCGGTTTGCGTTGAGAACCCAACCGGCTCAAAGCATCTGCCGCTTCGTTTTTCCTCCGATCAACGTGCTCAACTTGATAACCCTTGAAATGACTAGCGATAATGTCCCCCTCTCACCGATAAGCCGCCATGAGTCGATCCTTCAAATCCCAAGTACCAGAGACTTGCTGAGCCACCAAGTCTGAGTCGCCGAAGCACCTAACCCGGCTTAAATTCATCTCCTTGGCCATCCGAAGACCGTGGAGCAAGGCCTCATACTCAGCTGCATTGTTAGTGCAAGGAAACATTAAACGGAGAACATAACAGAACTTATCACCTTGAGGGGAAGCAAGCACAACTCCAGCCCCGAGCCTTCCAACTGTCTGGACCCATCAAAGTGAATAGTCCAATATGTGTTATCTGGATTTTCCTCAGGCATCTGGAACTCTCTCCAATCATTGATGAAGTCCACCAGCGCCTGAGACTTGATGGCCGTGCGAGGCACATATTTTAACCCGTGAGGTCCAAGCTCAATAGCCCACTTAGCAACCCGGCCAGTTGCTTCTCTGTTTTGGATGATATCTCCCAAAGGAGCAGAACTAACCACAGTGATGGGATGACCCAAAAAATAGTGTTTAAGCTTCCGGCTGGCCAAGAACACCCCATATACAAGCTTTTGCCAGTGCGGATATCTCTGCTTGTACTCAATAATCACCTCACTGATATAGTAAACCGGCCTTTTAACCGGATATTCCTTGCCTGCCTCCTTTCTTTCTACCACAATGGCAACACTGACAGCCCGTCTATTAGTAGCCACATATAACAACAAAGGCTCCTTATCAATAGGGGCAGCAAGCACGGGCGGCTCAACCAGCTTCTTCTTTAAATCCTCAAATGCTGCATTAGCAGCATCACTCCAGACAAAATTATTTGTCTTTTTCATCATCTGATACAGAGGAATGGCCTTTTCTCCCAACCGGCTTATGAACCGGCTTAACGTCGCAATACAACCCGCCATACATTGCACATCATTGACACACGCCGGTTTAGCCAGAGAAGTAATGGCTTTGATCTTTTCTGGATTAGCTTCAATGCCTCCATTGGACACCAAAAAAACCCCAAGAGCTTGCCTTCCAGCACACCAACGATACACTAGGCCGGGTTAAGCATCATCTTGTAAACCCAGAGATTATCAAAGGTTTCCTTGAAATCATCTATCAATGTCTCTTTATCTCTAGATTTCACCAAAATATCATCCACATAAGCATGAACATTATGCCCAATTTGGTTATGAAGGCAATTTTGCACACATCTCTAATAAGTCATCTGGGCACTCTTGTAACGCCCCGAGACCGATGTGCCAGGTGTCTTCTAGTTATTCACTGTGTTGCCTTGTCATTTTCTTGCGTGGCATGCATTTCATATCATGTTATCATGTGCTTCGCATTTGCATACATGTTCGTCGCATGCATCCGAGCATTTTCCCCGTTGTCAGTTTTGCAATCCGACGCTCCTATGTCCTCCGGCGACCCCTTTTACCTATTTTCGTGTGCGAGTGTTAAACGTTCTCAGATTGGACCGAGACTTTCCAAGCGGCCTTGGTTTACTACCGGTAGACCGACTGTCAAGTTTCGTGCCATTTGGACTTTGTTTGATACTCCAACGGTTAACCGAGGAACCGTAAAGGCCTCGTGTGTGTTGCAGCCCAACACCCCTCCAAAGTGGCCCAAAACCCACATAAACCACCTCCATCATCTCGGTCGTTCGATCACGATCGCGTGGCCTCAAACCGCACCTATTTTGGACTCTCCTAGCTCCCTCTACCTATATATATGTGATCCCCTCCAAAAATCCCGCGGATGTAACCCTAGCCTTCCTCTTCCTCGCACCGCCGGACATGTCCGCCCTCGCCCTCAGCCAATCAGAAGCCGCCACTTGTCACCGCTGCTGTTCCCGTCCTGCCGGCCCGCGGAGCCCATCCGGTGCCCGCGCGCGCCCGTGCTCCGCCGCACTCGCCGTCCGGCCGCCGCCACCGCACCGCCCTCGCCGTCCGACCTCCGCCGTGCCCCGCCTACCTCACCGCGCCGCCTCCTTGCGCCTGCGCCGCCGCCTTCGCCCTGCTCCGCCAACCGCCGCCCCACGCCACCGGCTCGCCGCCGGTGACCCGCGCTGGCTCCGCCACCCCGGCATGGCTCTTATAGCGTTGCTAATTGCAGGTGAATATTGGAGTTTGTTCTTGTTGGAACATGTTTATTGTTGGGATATCACAATATATCTTATTTACTTAATGCATCTATATACTTGGTAAAGGGTGGCAGGCTCGGCCTTATGCCTAGTGTTTTGTTCCACTCTTGCCGCCCTAGTTTCCGTCATACCGGTGTTATGTTCCTTGATTTTGCGTTCCTTACACGGTTGGGTTATAATGGGAACCCCTTGACAGTTCACTTTGAATAAAACTCCTCCAGCAAGGCCCAACCTTGGTTTTACCATTTGCACTAACAACCTACCACCTTCCCTTCGGTTCTGCAGACTCAAGGGTCATCTTTATTTAACCCCCCCCCCCCCCTGGGCCAGTGCTTCTCTAAGTGTTGGTCCGAACTAGAGCCCCTTGCAGTGACACCTCGGGGAAACTTGAGGGCTGGTTTTAGTTGTACGGATTGCTCATCCGTTGTTGCCCTGAGAACGAGATATGTGCAGCTCCTATCGGGATGTCGGCGCATCGGGCGGCTTTGCTGGTTTAGTTTACCATTGTCGAGATGTCTTGTAACCGGGATTCCGAGTATGATCGGGTTGTCTAGGGAGAAGGAATATCCTTCATTGACCGCGAGAGCTTGTGATGGGCTAAGTTGGGACACCCCTACAGGATTGAACTTTCGAAAGATGTGCCCGCGGTTATGGGCAGATGGGAATTTGTTAATGTCCGGTTGTAGAAAACCTGAAACCTTAACTTAATTTAAATGGATCAACAGCGTGTGTAGCCGTGATGGTCTCTTTCCGGCAGAGTCCGGGAAGTGAACACGGTGTTGGATTTATGCTTGAACGTAAGTAGTCTAGGATCACTTCTTGATCATAGATTCTCGATCGTGCCTTTGCCTTCTCTTCTTGCTCTCGTTTGCGTATGTTAGTCACCATATAAGCTAGTGCTTGCTGCAGCTCCACCTCATACCTTTTCCCTACCCATAAGCTTAAATAGTCTTGATCGCGAGGGTGTGAGATTGCTGAGTCCCCGTGACTCATAGTTTACTTCCAAAACTAGTTTGCAGGTGCCGTTGAACCGTGCAGGTGGCGCAACCGAGCTCAAGAAGGAGCTCAATGAAGATCTTGTTCTTTGAGTTGTTTTGTTTCAGTTGATCAGTAGTGGAGCCTAGTTGGGACGATCGGAGATCTGTAGCATTAGGGGTGGTCTTCTTTTATTTAGGTTCCGTAGTCGGACCTTGATTGTATCTGGATGATGTAATGTTATATTCTTGTATTGTGTGAAGTGGCAATTGTAAGCCAACTATGTACCTCTTTCCTTTTTCAGTACATGGGATGTGTAAAGATTACCCCTCTTGCGACATTGCTTACAATGCGGTTATGCCTCTAAGTCGTGCTTCGACACATGGGAGATATAGCCGCATCATGGGCGTTACAAGTTGGTAATCAGAGCCTTCCCCGACCTTAGGAGCCCCCTGCTTGATCGAATCGCTGGCGTTGTTGAGTCTAGAAAAATGTTTTGAGTCATTTAGGATTATCTATATCGGAGAGTAGGATTCTTTTTACTCCTCGGTCCCTTCGTCGCTCTAGTGAGGCATCCTGACGTGGAGTTTTGACTCTTCTCTTCTCAAATTTCACTAAAAAAAATTAGGATCACGCATGTATCTTGGAATCGTTCCAATGGTTTTGTGACGAGAACATTGTTCTTGGTGCCTCCTGACATTTAGGGGTTGTGGCAGTGTCCCGGGGAGTTGAGCTCCGAGGTGTTGTCGTCACAATTTTATCGTTGCAGTTCTGGAATACCTGAGTTTCACCGACATCGAAAATATCTTTTATGCAGTTGTTGGTGAGATAACATCGACGCCACCCAGTACTGGGGCTGGAGTTCGGGAGTATTGCCATAACTCGTATAACGGATGCTTTTCGAAGGTTTAGGTAAATCATTTCCGAAGGTTTCTTGGTTATGTGTTGAAGGATGGATACAGCTAGATGTAGGATTTGCTAGTTTTGGGTGAGATATTATGCTTCCCCTGTATCCCCAACACCTGATTGCATAACCAGAAAGTTTCGGGAGTTTATAAGTGGGAATTCAAGTAGCTCATAGGATATCTTTCCGACAGACGTATGATATGAAATTGGGGTTCGGCGTCTAGTGGTCCGCCTACCCACGGTTGGTTTTACAGTGGTCTCGTTGTGTCTTAAAGAGTTCTTGGCTATGCTAACTCGGGGACGCTTCGTATGTCATGTGCACTGCCTTTTACATGATGGTGCTGTACGATCGAGCCCGTGTAGGCCCCACCACGAAAACTTCGGACGAAATCTCTATCATATGTTTGTTCTGGCTTATTCTGCAAGCCAATCCTTTGTTTTTTAGTTTGTGGTATTCGAGTTGCTTCGAAGTCAAATGTTGATTCCATACCTTTCCTAAACGGTGTTCTCATACTCCGATGTGAATACTAATTCTTCTTGATCGTCGAGATTGTTTTGTCAATCCTTTTCAACCGGCGTGTTTTACTCTTCAAGTGGATTCGATCATTCCAACATCATCAAGATCAATTATCAGTTCTTCTCAACGGTGTTCATTTCATTCGTCCCAAGCTGCTTTTGTTTCCCCGCCCACCCACCCCTTTTCTTCGAAGACTCAGATTTCTTAATCAAGTACCCTGTTATGCTCATGAAGTCTCTTCTTTCTTTTCTTTCAATGTTCGTATCCAGTGATTCTCAGGAAGATTCTAACAGAGCTTCAAGTTCATCATTCCTCATTCTCTTTACTCTTCGGTGGATTCAATTCAAGTTTTGTTGATCATATCGTTTCCTTGTTTCAAATGCTTTCTTATGCCGGTGCGCCTCTTGATCATCCACTTCTCGCCATTCATTTGTTCCGGAGTGCTGAAGATATCTCAGAAGGCTCGTTTTGTCATTCAAGATCCGTTCAAGCTATTTGGAGGTTATTATCTCGTTCAAGTCACTTAATTCAACAGGTGCAATCTCCCTTTCAAGAAATCTCTTCAACGGTGTTTCTTTTGAGTGGGCCCTAACCCACAGGTCTTTTCCCAGGATCTTACCTGACTCTTCTAATTTTCCCGTAGCTACTCTCAAATTCTTTTCGAAGCTTGACGTAAGAATGTTTTGTCATCAGTCAATTGCCTTCTCCAATATCGCTTTCAAGTTCCTTTCATCTTTGACTCAACCTCTCCTCTTTTAATCATTCCGGAGTATCTCAACAATTCATGGTAGTGGTTCTCATCATCATTCTCAACATTTGAAGACCGAAGAAGAATTTCTCTTCAATCTTATCCATTCTCTCAGAGTTTCGTGATTCTAGCTTGCTGCCATCCTCTCAAAAATTGTTTTCGATTGTGATAATTCTTTTCACTCATCCGGAGCAATTCAGGAGTCTTTTCAGTTTGATTCTCCGGAGCCCATCATCTCAGAATCATTCATTCCAGCTTTCAGCTATCGTTCTCCAAATTTACCGGTGCATAATTCAAGTATTCTCAAATCAGCTCGTGCTCTCTTCGTTCTCTTATATCAAATTCCTTCAAGTATCTTCATTCGTCTTCCAATTCTTCCCAGTGAATTATGCTTTTGCTACATTCTTTTTCAATTCTTACGGTGGTCCATTCAAGAGTTCTCTTTCTTGGTTATCATATCAATTCATTTGTTCTTTCCAATCATACCGGTGGTTCGCTAAAGACCTTCTCAAGATTGTGCTATATCTTTCTTAATCTTTCTCAACGAGAATAAGTAGTATGCCAAATCTGTTGCTTGTCATCAATTTAATTGATGAAGGATAAGCATAATGTAATTCTTATTCTTGTTTCATCGAGTTTATTCAACTCCTTATTCCGGAGGTTAATCAAACCCTCGTTTTCAATTGTTCATCTTTCTTTTCCTAAGTTCCAAGTTTTCTTGGTTATATCATTTCAAAGATTCATTAAAATCATTGCAAGGATTCACCTTGTGTTTTCAACTTCAATTTCCTTATATCATCCTTTTATGACCGGAGTTCTTCATGGAGGCTCTACATGACGGCTCATCAAGGATTTAATTCCTTCTCTAAGTGTTCATCAAGATTCTTTTCAGAGGAGCTCAAGTATTCTTCACCTTGCATTTCAAAGTGCAATTATTTCTATCTTATCTTTTTCAGGTGGTGTTATGTCTCTCTTAACAATTTCCCTTCATGTTTCATGATTCAAAAGCTGTCAGGAATGAGATATTTAAACCCATCAATCTCTTCATTGGAGTTATCTTGTGTCATGTTTCACCTTAAGCCTTCCCTAAGGATCATTGCTATTTATGGTGCTTATAAATGACCCAAGTTCTTCTTTTATCCTCCCGGTGAAATAGTTTTCTCGTCTCCTTGTTCATATCAATCCAATTCTTTTTCCGTGAGTGGCAGGTTGTCATCTCATAATTTTGAGATGTGTTCCATAAGACCATATCAAGTTTATGCTTTTCGCTGTTGATAATCCAACAACTCCATTCCAGCATTTGTTGTAAGCATGCTCTCTCAAGATCTTGTTTCCCTACGTCCATTCCATTCTTTCATTTCTTCCGGAGGCATTGTGTTGTTGCTCTCTCCTCTCATCATCTCGAATGGTGGGGATCGTATTCTTTTCGTGCTTATCCTTTTAACCGGAGTGTTGTGCCCTCTGCTCAAGTTCTTTTCATCTTATCAAGTTTCATATCACTTTTCAACCGGAGTGTTGTCCAAATATGTTCTTCCTTGTTCATCTTTTCTAACGGTGGTTTTCAATTTTGTTCATCTCCGTTGTTTTCTTTTCTCAAATTTGTTCAACCTCTAAGGTTCTTTGGTTTCACTCGTTTGTCAAAGAAGCAACTTAGTTTTACCTCTTCTCTTTCTCTTCCGTTTTTTCCTCCGGTGCCATTCTAGATCTCGGGACGAGATCCTCTCGTAGTGGTGGACTGTTGTAACACCCCGAGACCGATGTGCCAGGTGTCTTCCAGTTATTTGCTGTGTTGCCTTGTCATTTGCTTGCGTGTCATGCATTTCATATCATGTCATCATGTGCATCGCATTTGCATACATGTTTGTCTCATGCATCCGAGCATTTTCCCCGTTGTCCGTTTTGCAATCCGGCGCTCCTATGTCCTCCGGCGACCCCTTTTACCTCTTTTCGTGTGCGGGTGTTAAACGTTCTCGGATTGCACCGAGACTTGCCAAGCGGCCTTGGTTTACTACTAGTAGACCGCCTGTCAAGTTTCGTGCCATTTGGACTTCGTTTGATACTCCAACGGTTATCCGAGGAACCGTAAAGGCCTCGTGTGTGTTGCAGCCCAACACCCCTCCAAAGTGGCCCAAAACCCACCTAAACCCCCTCCATCATCTCGGTCGTTCGATCACGATCTCATGACCGCAAACCGCACCTCTTTTGGACTCTCCTAGCTCCCTCTACCTATATATATGTGATCCCCTCCAAAAATCTCACAGATGTAACCCTAGCCTTCCTCTTCCTCGCGCCGCCGGACATGTCCGCCCGGCGACCGGACGTGTCCGCCCTCGCCCTCGGCCAATCAGAAGCCGCCACTTTTCACCGCAGTCGTTCCCGTGCCGCCGGCCCACGGAGCCCATCCAGGGCCCGGGCGAGCCCGTCCGCGCCGCCGCCCGGCCCGCGCACGCCCGCGCTCCGCCGCCCGACGAGCGCCGCCGCCGCCCTCGTCGTCCGACCGTTGCCACCACCGCGTCGCCCCCGTCGTCCAACCTCCGCCGCGCCCCGCCTACCTCGTCGCGCCGCCTCCTCGCGCCTGCGCCGCTGCCTTCGCCCTGCTCCGCCAACCGCCGCCCACGCTCCTACCTCGCCGCCCACGCCACCGGCTCACCGCCTTGCGCCCCTACCTCACCGCCCGTCGCCTCCCAGTTGACCTCCATCCCTGATCCGGAGAGATCCGGTGGAGGAAGCCCCGGATCCGACCTCCCTGGTGGCTCTCGCACATTCCGGCCACCTTCTTCCTCATCTCCGGCGATCCTTGATTTCCGCACTGGACGAACCCTAGATCTGGAGGTGTTATTTTCGTCTAAGTCCCCAGTTTGCATTATTTTTTAGGCATCTTCATGGCATCATAACTTTGCACTCGTGGCTCCGTTTTGGGCGTGTAGCATACCAAATTGTTCGTCTCGACGAGTACTTCATTTCATCTCATTGCCCCATGTTCATTTGAGCTCATCTTGTTGCCCTAAATGCTATTGCAAGAGTGCTAGTTTCTATTAGTTCCAGATTCATATCAGTAATTGCACATTTGTCATTTTTTCCATGATTGTTGTGTGCCTCCAATGAACTTGAGTCCTACATGAGTTTTGAAGTATGCCATGCCATCTTTACAGGGGTGTATGCCATGTATTTTTGTGATCTCTGTGGTGACTAGCACAAGCATGCAAAGTAGCCCTCGTAATGTTGCTGATTTCAGGGACTTAGAAATCTTCTAAGTCTTTGCCCTGTCAATATTTTTATGCCATGTATTCATGTTGCTATAGAGGGATCCATGCCTTTTTTGAGCATGATCAGTAAGGATGTTTTGTAGATATTGTTGTGCTCTATCCATCCATGTCTTTGTTTGCAATTATGGAGCACCCTAGCTTGAGTCAATCGAGCTCTACTTTTGCTATAAAATGTTCCTGGCAGAATGTTTACGTGATAAGCACTTTTGCCGAGGTTGTTGTAGTTGATCCATGCATGCAATGTTGTTGTTCTTGCCATGTTTAGCTTCTATGCCATGTCTACTTGTTGGGTGTATGCTTAGTTTGTCAGCAATGCCTTGTGGTGAGTGCATCGAGCTCGCAAACATGCCTACTTAATATCTGTTTTGCCATGTTCCAGTTTTGCTACTAAGTCTGAATCTGTTAATGATAATTGCTATGTTCACATGGTTGCCAATGTATTTTCTGATCCCTTTTGGCTTATGGTAAGTAAGGGACTTTTGTTGTATGCTTTGAGTAGCTTCATGCCATGACTTGCTTTGCCATGCTATGTTCCTGTAGCATGTTGTTGTCGTGCTCTAAACATTGCTTCCTGATGTTAAATTCCTGGCATGTTGTTATTTTCACTAAGTCTGTAACCTGTTATCTTTTGCACTTTTGCCATGCTTGTTTGAACCTGCTATTGAGTGAATTAGCCGTAGCTCAGTGTTCATCTTTTGTCAAGCATCTTGAGTGGATCCCTGCCATGTATTTTGTTGTTATGTTAGAGTGCAGTAGCTTGTTGTTCTTGATGCATTTAGATGGCCTCGTGCTGTTAATCGCAGATCGGTGCCATATTTGTTTTGCTTGTCATTTGCAAACCGTGGATCCGATTCCGGTGATCTTTATATCGATTTCGATCAAAATCAACTCCTCTTTCCAGTGGCACTCTTGGTTTTCCAAGTTGAGGCCAGGTTCAATCTCTCCTTTCCGAAGCATGCATATGCATCGCATATCGCATCCCGCATATCATGCCATGTTTAGCATCATGTTTGCTTGCGCATTGCACGTGGTTGATTGTGTCTCTCTTTGCTTTTGTTCTTGCCTTGGGTAGAGCCGGGAGACGAGTTTGTGTTCGAGGAACCCGTTGAGTACCTTTTCGAGGATCAAGCTTTCGTCTTCTCGGAGAACTTTGCAGGCAAGATGAACATACCCTCGAAATCACTTCTATCTTTGCTTGCTAGTTCCTCACTCTTTTGCTATGCCTATGCCGTGATACCTACCACATGCTTTATCATGCCTCCCTTATTGCCATGTCAAACCTCTAACCCACCTTGTCCTAGCAAACCGTTGTTTGGCTATGTTACCACTTTACTCAACCCCTCTTGTAGCGTTGCTAGTTGCAGGTGAATATTGGAGTTTGTTCCTTGTTGGAACATGTTTATTGTTGGGATATCACAATATATCTTATTTACTTAATGCATCTATATACTTGGTAAAGGGTGGAAGGCTCAGCCTTATGCCTGGTGTTTTGTTCCACTCTTGCCGCCCTAGTTTCCGTCATACCAGTGTTATGTTCCTTGATTTTGCGTTCCTTACACGGTTGGGTTATAATGGGAACCCCTTGATAGTTCGCTTTGAATAAAACTCCTCCAGCAAGGCCCAACCTTGGTTTTACCATTTGCATTAACAACCTACCACCTTCCCTTGGGTTTTGCAGACTCAAGGGTCATCTTTATTTAACCCCCCCCCCCCGGGCCAGTGCTTCTCTAAGTGTTGGTCCGAACTAGAGCCCCTTGCAGTGCCACCTCGGGGAAACTTGAGGGCTGGTTTTACTTGTACGGATTGCTCATCCGGTGTTGCCCTGAGAACGAGATATGTGCAGCTCCTATCGGGATGTCGGCGCATCGGGCGGCTTTGCTGGTTTATTTTTACCATTGTCGAGATGTCTTGTAACCGGGATTCCGAGTATGATCGGGTTGTCTAGGGAGAAGGAATATCCTTCGTTGACCATGAGAGCTTGTGATGGGCTAAGTTGGGACACCATTGCAGGGATTTGAACTTTCGAAAGACGTGCCCGCGGTTATGGGCAGATGGGAATTTGTTAATGTTCGGTTGTAGAAAACCTGAAACCTTAACTTAATTTAAATGGATCAACAACGTGTGTAGCCGTGATGGTCTCTTTCCGGCAGAGTCCGGGAAGTGAACACGGTGTTGGAGTTATGCTTGAACGTAAGTAGTCTAGGATCACTTCTTGATCATAGATTCTCAATCGTGCCTTTGCCTTCTCTTCTCGCTCTCATTTGCGTATGTTAGCCACCATATAAGCTAGTGCTTGCTGCAGCTCCACCTCATACCTTTTTCCCTACTCATAAGCTTAAATAGTCTTGATCGCGAGGGTGTGAGATTGCTGAGTCCCTTTGACTCACAGTTTACTTCCAAAACCAGTTTGCAGGTGCCGTTGAACCGTGCAGGTGACGCAACCGAGCTCAAGGAGGAGCTCGATGAAGATCTTGTTCTTTGAGTTGTTTCGTTTTAGTTGATCAGTAGTGGAGGCCAGTTGGGATGATCAGGGATCTGTAGCATTAGGGGTGGTCTTCTTTTATTTCGGTTCCGTAGTCGGACCTTGATTGTATCTGGATGATGTAATGTTATATTCTTGTATTGTGTGAAGTGACGATTGTAAGCCAACTATGTACCTCTTTCCTTTTTCAGTACATGGGATGTGTAAAGATTACCCCTCTTGCGACATTGCTTACGATGCGGTTATGCCTCTAAGTCGTGCTTCGACACGTGGGAGATATAGCCGCATCATGGGCATTACAACTCTTGAGCCCAAAAGGCATAGACACATAGCATAAGGCTCCAAAAGGAGTTATGAAAGTTGTCTTCTCCTGGTCCTTAACTGCTGTCGGTGTCAAAACCGGCGGATCTCGGGTAGGGGGTCCCGAACTGTGCGTCTAGGTCGGATGGTAACAGGAGGCAGGGGACATGATGTTTTACCCAGGTTCGGGCCCTCTTGATGGAGGTAAAACCCTACGTCCTGCTTGATTAATATTGATGATATGGGTAGTACAAGAGTAGATCTACCATGAGATTAGAGAGGCTAAACCCTAGAAGCTAGCCTATGGTATGATTGTTGTCCGTCGTACGGACTAAAGCTCTTCGGTTTATATAGGCACCGGAGAGGGCTAGGGTTACACAGAGTCGGTTACAATGGTAGGATATCTACATATCTGTATCGCCAAGCTTGCCTTCCACGCCAAGGAAAGTCCCTTCTGGACACGGGACGAAGTCTTCAATCTTGTATCTTCATAGTCCAGGAGTCCGGCCGAAGGTATAGTCCGGCCATCCAGACACCCCCTAATCCAGGACTCCCTCAGTAGCCCCTGAACCAGGCTTCAATGACGACGAGTCCGGCGCGCAGATTGTCTTCGGCATTGCAAGGCGGGTTCCTCCTCCAAGTACTTCAGAGAAGATTTTGAACACAAAGGTAGTGTCTGGCTCTGCAAAATAAGTTTCCACATATTGCCATAGAGAGAATAATATTTACACAAATCTAATCTGCTGACGTATTCCGTAGCGTGACATCACACCACGGCCAAGTCTTTATTTGAATCATTTTATTGTCCCACCTTAGCGCATTTAGCGAGGCGGTTTCCTTGGCACGTCTTGTTAAAGCAGAGATCGTGTCCCCTTATTCCGGGATTCTCATCAACACGGGCGTGGGTAACCCAACCGTACTCGTTGGTATATTTTCTCGATCAAAGGCGAGTCCCAAACGGTCACGGGGAAGGCCCTTGGCATTCAACCTCTTATAAAGAGACCAAGGCCTTACTCCTTTCTTTCAATCTCAAACGAGTTCGCCCTTCGCCTCGAGTTCCAACACCCAAGGCTCCAGATTTCAGGCGCTTCGGACCTTTGACAATGTCCGGTTCCGACCTTTGAGGCGGATGGATGCCTTCCTCCATCACGGAGGAGGACATGCTGAAGTTGAGAGAGGCCAGGTTCTTGACCAGCAAAATCTCGCATAGGCTGCCTGCTCAAGGGCAGGTCATTCCCACTCCCAAGCCCGGTGAGAGTGTGGTGTTCATGTCTCACTTCCTTCAGGGGCTAGGCTTCCCAACGAATCCCTTCATGAGGGGGCTCATGTATTATTATGGGCTGGAATTTCACGACTTAGCCCAGTAGTCCATCCTCCATATTTCCTCATTCATCATCGTGTGTGAAGCCTTCCTCCGTATCACTCCTCACTTCGGACTATGGCTCAAGACCTTCAAAGTAGAGCCGAAGATGATCGAGGGACGGCATGCGGAGTGCGGAGGTGCTTTTATAAGCAAGAATGCTGGTACTCCATGGCCCGAGGGCTCTTTTCAAGAGGAGTCCAGCTTATGGCAGTGAGAGTGATTTTATATTACCGCTCCCAGGGCCCCTAAGTGGGTGGCGCCACCTGCCTTTCGCTCGGGTCCCCCGCCACGACTGGCATCATGGGTCAATACGGGGCTGGACTGGGGGCCGGCAAAGGATGTGCCCCTATTGCAGGGCCACATCCGAGATCTCCTAGAAAGAGACATCAATCTGGTCATGGTGACGCAGGTTATGTTAATTCGCCGAGTTCTGCCCTGCAAACGTCGCCCCCTCCGCCTGTGGGAGTTCAACCCGGAGGGATCACGAGTTCTCCAACATTTTCTTGGCATGACGCCCGTGGAGATGTACAAATTGTTCTTCGGACCACAAGTAGCATGTCCGGATTCTACGGAGGATGCAGGTCTGAGCTGCAATCGTCCGGATACTCAAGTAAGTAGCCTTGTGCCCGGACTCGCTATCCATATATTTATCATAAAATTGCCCCTAAAAGAGTTGTCCTTTAAATAGGAGTGGATAGCAAAAGCAAAGCTAATCAGGTGTCTGGCCCCCCTCCCCGAGACCACGCTGGGTCCCGTGCTAGTCAGGATGTTGGAGGTTGTGCCTTCAAAGGGAAGCGAGGGAGGGTACAAGGGAGCTACATCCTCCTCAAAGGAGGTTGTCCGGAAGGGAGGAATCGAAAATTCCTCTCCTTAGGGGAAGAAGAGGACCGCCTCTGAAGACCCGGAGACCATGGCCTTAAAGCGGGGGAAGAAATCTTCGCCAGAGGGTCCTGTGCTGGGGGATACTTCGGCCGAATTATGCCCTCAAGGGGATCAGCCCTCCACCAAGCCGTAAGTAGAGAGGAGTTTTCTTTTTAAGAAATGAGAGAAATCCCTGCTTTATATCTGATAAAAGTAATCGAAAATTTACCTTGTAGCTCGGACCTTAGCCCTTCTCAGCAGAGCTCGTCTTCGGGGGATCTTCTTCCGGAGATGATGGAGAGCGGAACGCCTCCCCCTGCCGTACCGCCTTGCGAGGCGGGCGACCCTGAGGTATCGTCACGGAGGGTTTCTCCGAATCCGGCGGGGCCGGATGGTAGTCATATGGCCCCCCAAAGCCCTCCGCGTCCGGCCTTCGAAAAGGGCCATCGGACGAGTCCGGCGCCGTCTGGTGCGCGGTCGGAGGTGCTGAAGGATCTGCTAGGGCGAGCATCTATCTCAGAGGAGACTGTGCATTCATGGGTACGGTGATTAAGAGGATTTCATCCGTGGAGAGCGGGTTGCACGAGGCCGTCAGGAGTTTACTGACGGGTTTTGAGGTATGCGAAATAATGTACCCTTTTTGGACAGTTGCGCATAAATAAGATGCGCCCTGTGTAGATAGTAGCCCCTGAGACTCTGTGTGTTGTCAAAAGTGACAGCGCACAGAGGATCATAATCCCAGGTCTAATATGCCTCCTTTATACGTAGGTGGCGAAGTGTCCGGTGGCCAGTCGGACTGATCGATTTGCCGAGCTAAAGCGGCAACTTGACGTGGCAGATGCCGACATCGCGCTTGTCAACAAGCGGCTAGACGAGGCACAAGGTATGTAATTCCTTCGGCGGCGCCTGGTAAGAGGAGCTTTATGCCAGTATCTTACAATGTGTGCGCTTGATGCAGATGGTGCTGCTGCCATGGAGAATCTTCGGGCAGAACTTGCCCGAGCCAAGGAGCAAGCCAGTAAAAGTGATGTGGCTGCCATAAAGGCAATTGAAGAGCTGAAAGCCGAACAGGCTGCTCACTGCCGAAGCAAGAAGGAAATGGCCGAGATGGCCGTGAAGCTGAAGAACGCTACCGACTGTTGCAAGCTTCTTGAAAAAGAATATCGGGCGGAGCAGACGGACCTGAAAAAGGCCGTTGCCGATGCCAAGGATGCTCGCTCTGGGATGAGAGCTGTGAAGGAGGAGCTGCGTCGGGCCGGAGAAATCGCGGCTGGAAAGCCCTTTATGCTGCGAAGAAACTTCTGTGATCCTAAACATGCTCCGTTAGACCAGATGTGGAGTACGGCGGACACCTATCTGGATTTAGCAATGAGTGTCGCTGATGCGGCCGAGCACCTCCGAGATCAAGAAGATCGCGAAGTGGAAAAGCTCTTCTGGTCGCAGTTCCACAATCCAGAGCGTCCACTGTCATTAGCCGATCGTTTCACCAAATGGTCCGAGCTAAATAGGTTGTCCGGACTCGCCATGAAGTATGTCGTGAGTCATCTGTGGCCAGAGAGACCAGAGCCGAAAAGTTATTTCAACTTGGTGCAGCAGTTCCTTGGTGCGGCGCCGCATATCAATGCAATGAAGAGGTCAGCGTGCATAGAGGGTGCGCGGATGGCTCTTGCCCGCGTCAAGACATACTGGGGGAAATGGAAGCCACCGCTGTTGCATCCCTAGACTCGGATGGAAGCCGAGTACCTGCCGAGCGCTATTTTCAGGAAGTTCTGCAAGGCGCTCGTTTAATAGAGACGCAGTGCTTGAAGGATACTATATTCAAATAGCATCTATTATTGTAAAACAATATTTTGATAAATTGTAGAAGCTTTTTATACTTGTGCCTGCAAGTATTATGATACCTCCTATGCGGCCATTTAACATATATGTATATATAATCTGAAAGATGGCAGTCGTCGGCTTCAGCCCCCACACACATAATGCGGGGGTGTTCGCAGAAGGCGCATTTTCACACTTGATCCAACGTCTTGGTCCTACAAAGGAGGTGATAGCGCAGCGAACTAGGCAATCGGACTATGGTGCTTTATCACTTTCACTTAGCCATAGGAGTTTGACATTGAGGCTACTTATATAGCCCCTGGTGGCGCCTGCGCTCACCCGAACTCGGGGCGCGTATGTGCCTGGCCGGGAAACGGCCCTTCGTTAATGCGGAGGAATCCTAAAGATTCCGGTATGTCATCGAGTGGTTGACCAGTCTCACGCTATATCATGACAGTCAGTTTTCGGCTTTCTCTACTGAGGTGCTCGCTTGGCCGAACCGGGGCACAATCGCAGTAGTTCTCCTGGTGCCGCCTTAGCCGATAGAGCGGAACGTAAAGCAGCAAAACATAGGAGCCGGGCAAACCCAACATTTGACCAAAGACATGATTCGGAGCTGATGCATATAAGGCCAAACTCGCGACGCCGAACACTCCCTAAGGTATTCGGTCTTTATGAGGGCGGGCAGGATAACGCCCTTAGTAATAAGCCCCTAGTGTCCAGGTACGCGCAAAACTCTGACGTGGCCACATGCCAAAACGCTAGCCTCCTCCTTGGTTATACCAAGAAACCAGGGGATGTGTATCAACAAGAGACAGTAAAAAAAGGTTTACGCAGGGTCTTAATCTACAAAGAATCCTTGGAACGGGTCCCTGCTGCACGTCTGTGCCTGTGTCTCCGTTGTGCCGTATCCTGGATGGGCGTAGTACGGTGTTCATCTGTAAAAGAGAGGAACTTAGTTAAAGAAAGATCGTGCCGAACATGAGTTATACTAAATAAACAAAGTATGAATCGAAATGGGTAAAACTGAGCTTTATTGTCTCTTGTTTTATATGCGCGGAGCCCCTAGTACAGGGGTATACGGCTATTAAGCCTATATCAATTGTATGTTTATGCCGGACTCGTCTAGCCATGTCCGTGGTCTTGACGACCTGTTTAGATGGTTTGGCTGGTGAAGCCGCTTTATTGTGGGGCTGTCAAGGCAGCCGCACTGTTTTCCGCATGGGAGGAACACTCAATGTTTTCCCTTTAATGAGATGATGCTTCGTGGACCGGGCATCTTAAGCGTAAGAGATGCATAACGCGGTATTGCGTTAAAGCGGGCGAAAGCTTCGCGTCCCAGCAGTGCTTGATAGCTACTTGAGAATGGGGCGATGCGTTAAAGCGGACTCCCTCAACTGCCATTTTGATCTGAAGATAACCAGAATAAGCATCCAAAAAACTCAAACACTCACAACCCGTTGTAGCATCAATAATTGGATCAATACGAGGGAGAGAAAAAGGATCAGCCGGACAAGCCTTGTTTAAATCCGTGTAGTCCACACACATACGCCAAGTGTCGTTCTTCTTAAGTACCAGCACCGGGTTAGCCAACCACTCAGGATGGAAAACTTCGATGATAAACCCAGCTACCAAGAGCCGGACTACTTCCTCTCCGATGGCCTTCCGTCTCTCCTCATTAAAACGGTGAAGAAACTGTTTGACCGGCTTAAACATTGGATCAATATTAAGAGTGTGCTCAGCGAGTTCTCTCGGTACACCCGTCATGTCTGAAGGCTTCCATGTAAAGATGTCCCGGATCTCACGGATGAACTCGATGAGCGCGCTTTCCTATTTCGGATCCATATTAGCACTGATGTTGAACTGCTTGGATAAATCGCCAGGAACAAAATCAACCATCTTGGTATCATCTGCTGATTTAAACTTGAAAACCGGATCATGCTCTATGGTTGGCTTTTTCAAAGACGTCATATCTGTCGGGTCAACATTGTCTTTGTAAAATTTTAACTCCTCCATTGCACAAACCGACTCGGCATAAGCCGCATCCTCTTCTTCACATTCCATAGCTATCTTACGGCTCCCATGCACTGTAACGGTTCCTTTGTGACCCGTCATCTTGGGTTGTAGATACACGTAACACGGCCGCGCCATGAACTTGGCATAAGCCGGCCGCCCAAACAGAGCATGATATGGGCTATGGATCTTGACCACTTCAAAGGTCAATGTCTCTGATCTAGAGTTATGATCATCTCCAAAAACAACTTCCAGAGCTATCTTACCAACTGGATATGCCGACTTACCAGGCACCACGCCATGGAAAACAGTGTTTGACGGCTTAAGATTTTTATCAGTCAACCCCATGCGACGGAAAGTTTCATAATAAAGGATATTGATGATGCTCCCTCCGTCCATGAGTACTTTGGTAAACTTATACCCTCCGACCTGAGGTGCGACCACCAAAGCCAAATGACCCGGATTATCAACCCGGGGTGGGTGATCTTCCCGACTCCACGCGATGGGCTGCTCAGACCAATGCAGATAATGAGGAACCACCAACTCAACAGCATTAACTAATATCTTATGAAGCTTCTGGTCACGCTTACACAAGCTAGTGGCGAACACATGATATTGCCCACTATTCAACTGCTTCGGGTTGCTCTGATAACCAGATTGTTGCTGCTACTGACCCCCTTGATTACTCTGTTAGTTGTAACCACCCTGGTTGTTGTAATTACCTTGATTTCCTTGGAATCGAGAGTAAGAACCGCCACCGCCATAACCCGGACCGTGAGAGCCGGGCCTAGAACCACCACCTGGCCCATGGTTGTCATGAAAAATATTGGAATTCCTGTACTCCTTCATAATGTGACAATCCTTCCATAGGTGCCCGGATGGTCTTTCTTTCGTACCATGTTTTAGGCAGGGCTGATTTAACATATGTTCAAGATTTATACCGAATCCTCCGGCCCGTGGGGGCGGTTTACCCTTGCGACGCTAACCATTATTATGTGCATTGGTGTTAGCCACAAAGTCAAAACTATTATCAGCCTTGCGCTTACCATTGCCTCCCGGGTTATACTGCTGCCCCTTGGCGTTGCTGCTCTTCCTTCCCTTCCCCGGCTTTTCATCATCAGACTCGGGGTCCTTGGTACTATCAGAGTCAGCATACTTAATGAGAGCCGCCATGAGCGTCCCCATGTCATTGCAGTGGCGTTTGAGCCGCCCTAGTTTCTGCTTCAAGGGCGTGAAACGACAATTGTTCTCCAACATCAACACCGCTGAGTCGTCATTGATGCGATCCGACGAGTGCAAGATTGTTGAGACCCGGCGCACCCAATGGGTTGTTGACTCACCTTCTTCTTGAACACAGGAGGCCAGATTCACAATTGACATGGGATGTTTACATGTATCCTTGAAGTTCTGGATGAACCGGGCCTTTAACTCGGCCCATGACCAGATGGAATTAGCAGGGAGCCCCTTCAACCAAGTGCGGGTCGTCCCTTCTAACATCAGGGGGAAGTATTTAGCACATGCAGCCTCGCTGACATCCAGCAACTCCATGGCCATCTCATAAACCTCAATCCATGCCTCGGGACTTAAATCGGTTGTATAGTTAGGCACCTTGCGAGGACCTTTGAAATCCTTGGGAAGGCGCTCATTACGTAGATCCGACACTAAGCATGGCACGCCCAAATTTCTAAAGGTTACACCTGGCTCCACAGAAGTGGTTGGATGAACCGGAGTGGGTTGACGGGCCGCAAACTGTGCCGCTAACTCGGCCTCTCGACGGGCTCTTCCTTGATCCACCACATTCTAAGCATCAACACCACCGCCCGCCGGGTTATGCCCGCATGGCGGGTTATGGTTACGTCCACTGCTTGACACCGCCGGCTCATCAAGATGTCTGCTGTAACTTCGGCTTGGGCGAGGGGTGGAATGAATCCTATCACGACTGTAAGAATAAGCCTATTGCTGGGTCAGTGCTGTTTGAAGAAGCTCTCTGGCTCTCCGTGTCTCAACCGCCGTTGGTGACTCACCATCAACCGGAAGAGCCGCCAGTCGTGATGCCGCAGCGATCATGTTATCCAAAGGGTTAGAATAATGACCCAGTGGCGTCGGTACGTGCTGCGGCAGGTTGGTGTTCTGACGAGGCGGGTCCATTGTGCGCGGCTAAACCGGCGTACCAGTCCCAGGTGCTTCGACCCTATTTGCTACTGTCAGGTTATTGGTTCCTGCTCCTGGCATGTTAAAGAGATTCCTTGCCTCATAAACCGAAGGCAGATGAGTCTGATGCCTCCTCCTCATGACTTCATTGGAAGCGTTCTGATCTAACATGAGCCGGGAAGATTGTGACTGAATCCGTTGAGCCTGAGCATCCAAAGCGGTCCGCTCCTCGGCCATCCTGGCGTTTTCTATGTTTAGCTCCTCCTTGGCCTATGCTATCTCATCACGCAGCTTTGTGATTGCCGCATTATGGTGATCTTGATCTGCCAGGTTAACCACCGTTGTTAACAATGTTGTCAGCTTGTCCAGTAAGTCGGTTAAGACCTAAGCCGGCGGGCGCTCGGGGCCTCCTGCCCCGGCAGCCGCTGCCGTTGCCGACCCGAAAATCAACTCTGCCATTGTTGATGAGTGCTGCATAGGATGTGTACCGGCCATGAAGATTGCAACCCGGTTCAGTGGCTCATAGGGGTCCGGAATACTGTCGCCATCGGAACGGCCGTCTAGCAGTTGATACAATGACTTTGTCTCACCGGTGGATGACTCGCCATCAGAGTAAATGACGGTCTCACCACCAGATGCCGGTTTGTCCTCGGATTCACTCCATGATAAATCCCACGAGGGCACGATTCATGGCAGGTCGAATCTGGGCGGGTCTCGCATGCTGAGCCGTCTCGACGATGTCGGTGCAGATGTCCGGCTCAGGGCCCGGTTCACCGATCTTGCCGATGAAGACGTGGATTCCGCCGAAGGGGACCCGGTACCCGTACTCAATTGAGCCGTCCTCGGGGACCCAGCCTGCGTCGTCGATGTAGAGCTTGCCGCGATGACTCTTGGTCATCCGGCCCACAGCGTATCCCTTGATCCCTTCGAAGTTTCCCTCTAAGAACTCGAAACCATCATGCGATAGCCCCACGGTGGGCGCCAATTGTCGTGGAATTGTCACAGCAAATGTCCTAGCTAGTGTGAGGACTTAGTCGTGGAGCCATCGCGATAAGGTTAGCTTAAAGGGGTTAATCAGGACAAAGGACACGAGGAGTTTATACTGGTTCGGCCCCTTACGATGAAGGTAAAAGCCTAGTCCAGTTGTAGGTGGTATTGCTAGGGTTTCGATGAGCAGGGAGCGAATACGCTTGACCCGGCTCTCGATCTGTTGTTTCTTGTCCTAAGCCGCTGCTAGGTCGTCCCCTTATATACACGGGTTGACGTCCTGCGGGCTACAGAGTCTCGGCCGGTTTATACAACGTATCTGGCTCGGTGACCTTTCTTACATACCTTATAGTACAAGTTTTACATACATGGCGGTTTATATCTATGGGCCTTAAGCCGCCTTCGAGTCTGGGCCCTCTACTAAGCCTATCTATGAACCGCCACCTGATCATGGGCTTCATTGTGATGAATCGTCATAGGGATGACCCGGCCCATCCTGGGCGGGTCATACCTAATAGTTATATCCCCAACAGTGAGTAAACAAATTACTGTTGGGCAATTGATAGAACCTCAAATAATTATGACGATATTCAAGCAATGATCATTACATAGGCATCACGTCCAAGATTACTAGACCGACTCCTGCCTGCATCTACTACTATTACTCCACACATTGACCGCTATCCAGCATGCATCTAGTGTATTAAGTTCATGGAAAAATGGAGTAATGCAATAAGAACGATGACATGATGTATATGAGATCCGTTTATCTATGGCGGTAGATATAGATCCCATCTTTTTATCCTTAGTAGCAATGATACATACGTGTCGGTTCCCTTTCTGTCACTGGGATGAAGCACCGTAAGATCGAACCCACTACCGGGCACCTCTTCCCATTGCGAGATAAATAGATCAAGTTGGCCATAAAAAACCCATATATCGGAGAAGAAATACGTGGCTATAAGAGACCATGCATAAAAGAGATCAACGAAACTCAAATACTTTCATGGATATAAAAAGATAGATCTTATCATAAACTCAAAGTTCATCGATCCCAACAAACACACCACAAAATAGTTACATCATATGGATCTCAAGATACCATTGTATTGAGAATAAAGAGAGAGAGAGAGAGATGAAGCCATCTAGCTACTAACTACGGACCTGAAGGTGTACAAAGAACTACTCATGCATCATCGGAGAGGAACCAATGGAAGTGGTGAACCCCTCTGTGATGGTGTCTAGATTGGATCTAGTGGTTCTGGACTTTGCGTCGGCTGGATGAATATTTCTTCGACTTCCCTAGGGTTCTGGGAATATTGGGGTATTTATAGAGCAAAGAGGCGGTCCGGGGGGCACACGAGGTGGGCACAACCCACCAGGTCGCGCCAGGGCCTCCTGGCGCACCTTGGTGGGTTGCCCCCTCCTCGGGACTCCCCCCAGGTGCAACCAGGGCCCAATATCTTCCATCTTGTCCATAAAAAATCTCCGTAAAGTTTTGTGACATTAGGACTCCATTTGATATTGATTTTCTGCGATGTAAAAACATGGAAAAAAGAGCAACTGGCACTTGGCACTATGTCAATAGGTTAGTACAAAAATGATATAAAATGATTATAAAACTTCCAAGATTGATAATAAAACAGCATGGAACAATCAAAAATTATAGATACGTTGGAGACGTATCAATCACTATGATTGAGATCCAATAAACCATTTACATTGGGTGTATGACCAAAGAAGGTTTTATTCATGTAAATAAAACAACAATTATTCTCTGACTTAAATGAATAACTGTATTGCAATAAACATGATCCAATCATATTCATGCTCAACACAAACACCAAATAACATTTATTTAGGTCCAACACTAATCCTGAAGGTAGAGTGAGTGTGTGATGGTGATCTATCAACCTTGGGATCACTTCCAATACACATCGTCACCTCACCCTTAACTAGTCTCTTTTAATTTTGTAACCCTTGTTTCGAGTTACTAATCTTAGCAATTGAACCGGTATCAAATACCCTGGGGTTACTATGAACACTAGTAAAATACACATCAATAACATGTATATCAAATATACCTTCGTTCACTTTGCGATCCTTCTTATCCGCCAAGTATTTGGGGTAGTTCCGCTTCCAGTGACCATTCCCTTTACACTAGAAGCACTCGGTTTCAGGCTTAGGTCTAGCTTTGGGCTTCTTCACGAGAGTGGCAACTTTCTTGTCATTCTTCTTGAAGTTCCCTTTCTTTTCCTTTGCCCTTTTTTCTTGAAACTAGTGGTCTTTTCAACCATCAACACTTGATGCTTTTTCTTGATTTCTACTTTCATTGATTTCAGCATCACGAAGAGCTCGGGAATCATTTTCGTCATCCTTTGCATATTATAGTTTATCATGAAGTTCTAGTAGCTTGGTGATAGTGAATAAAGAACTATGTCGATCACTATCTTATCTGGAAGATTAACTCCCACTTAATTCAAGCGATTGCACTACCCAGACATTCTGAGTACATGCTCACTGGCTGAGCCATTCTCCTCCATCTTGTAGGCAAAGTACTTGTCATAGGTCTCATACCTCTCGACATGGGCATGAGTTTGAAATACCAATTTCAACTCTTGGAACATCTTATATGCTCTGTGGCGTTCAAAATGTTTTTGAAGTCCCAGTTCTAAGCCATAAAGCATGGTGCACTAAACTATCAAGTAGTCCTCATACCGAGCTTGTCAAACATTCACAACGTCTGCATCTGCTCCTGCAGTAGGTCTGTCACCTAGCGGTGCATCAAGGACATAATTCTTCTGTGTAGCAACGAGGATAATCCTCAGATCACGGACCCAATCCACATCATTGCTACTATCATCTTTCAACTTAGGTTTCTCTATGAACATATCGAAAACATAGGGGAGCTACAGCGCGAGCTATTGATCTACAACATAGATATGCAAATACAAAGAGGACTAAGTTCATAATAAATTAAGTTCAATTAATCATATTACTTAAGAACTCCCACTTAGATAGACATCCCTCGAGTCATCTAAATGATCACGTGATCCATATCAACTAAACCATGTCAGATCATCACGTGAGATGGAGTAGTTTTCAATGGTGAGCATCTCTATGTTGATCATATCTACTATATGATTCACGTTTGAGCTTTCGGTCTCCAGTGTTCCGAGGCCATGTATGTACATGCTAGGCTCGTCAAGTTTAACCCGAGTATTCCGCATGTGCAAAATTGTCTTACACCCATTGTATGTGAGCGTAGAGCTTATCACACCCGATCATCACGTGGTGTCTCGGCGTGAACAACTGTTGCAACGGTGCATACTCAGGGAGAACACTTATACCTTGAAATTTTAGTGAGGGATCATCTTATAATGCTACCTCCGTACTAAGCAAAATAAGATGCATAAACGATAAACATCACATGGAATCAAAATATGTGACATGATGTGGCCATCATCATCTTGTGCCTTTGATCTCCATCTCCAAAGCACTGTCATGATCTCCATCGTCACTGGCTTGACACCTTGATCTCCAGTGTCGTGGTCATCTCGCCAATTATTGCTTCTACAACTATCGCTAATGCATAGTGATAAAGTAAAGCAATTACATGGCGTTTGCATTTCATACAATAAAGCGACAACCATAAGGCTCCTGCCAGTTGCCGATAACTTTTACAAAACATGATCATCTCATACAACCACATATATCACATCATGTCTTGACCATATCACATCACAACATGCCCTGCAAAAACAAGTTAGACGTCCTCTACTTTGTTGTTGTAAGTTTTACGTGGCTGCTATGGGCTTCTAGTAAGAGTCATTCTTACCTACGCATCAAAACCACAACGGTGATTTATCAAGTTTGCTATTTTTTCAACAAGGATCGGCCGCAATCAAATTCGATTCAACAAAAGTAGGAGAAATAGACACCCGCCAGCCACCTTTATGCAAAACTAGTTGCATGGCTGTCGGTGGAACCGGTCTCATGAACGTGGTCATGTAAGGTTGGTCCGGGCCGCTTCATCCAACAATACCGCATAATCAAAATAAGACATTGGTGATAAGCAGTATGACGATCACCGCACACAACTTTTTGTGTTCTACTCGTGCATATCATTTACGCATAGACCTGGCTCGGATGCCACTGTTAGGAAACGTAGCATGCAATTTCAAAATTTTACCTACGCTCACGCAAGATCTATCTAGGAGATGCATAACAATGAGAGGGGGAGAGTGTGTCCGTGTATCCTCGTAGACCGAAAGTGGAAGCGTTTGACAACACGGTTGATGTAGTCGAACTTCTTCTCGTTCCGACCGATCAAGCACCGAACGTACGACACCTCCGAGTTCTGCACATGTTCAGCTCGATGACGTCCCTCGAACTCTTGATCCAGCAAAGTGTCGAGGGAGAGTTTCTCCAGCACGACAGCGTGGTGACGGTGATGGTGAAGTGATCTGCGCAGGGCTTTGCCTAAGCACTACGACAATATGACCGGAGTAAACTGTGGAGGGGGGCGCCGCACACGGCTAACAGTTGTTTCTGTGTGTTCTAGGTGTCCCCCTTCCCCACATATATATAGGTTGGAGGGGGGAAGAGGCAGCCAGGGGGTGCCCAAGTAGGCCGAATCCTACTTGGGCTCCCACCCCAATTCGCCCCCCCCCCCTTCCATGTTTTCCGGAGGGAGAAGGAAAGAGGAGGGGGAGAGAAGGAGGGATGCTGAATCCCTCCCCTTCCTTTCTTTCTTCCCCCTTTTCCTTCCTCTTCCTATTCGGCCTACATGGGGGGTGCAGCAGCCCATGATGGCTGTTGTGTTTCCCCTCTTGGCCCAATAGGCCCAAATCTTTGTTGGGGGTGCCCGGAACCCCTTCCGGTGACCCGATATGTACCCGGTACCCCCGGAACACTTCCGGTGACCAAATACTATCGTCCTATATATGAATCTTTACCTCTCGACGATCTCGATACTCCTCGTCATGTCTATGATCTCATCCAAGACTCCGAACAACATTCGGTCACCAAATCACATAACTCATATAATACAAAATCGTCATCGAATGTTAAGCATGCGGACCCTCGGATTCGAGAACTATGTACACATGACCGAGACACCTCTCCGGTCAATAACCAATAGCGGAACCTGGATGCTCATATTGGTTCCCACATATTCTACGAAGATCTTTATCGGTCGAACCATAATGACAACATACGTTATTCCCTTTGTCATCGGTATGTTACTTGCCCGAGATTCGATCGTCGGTACCTTCATACATAGTTCAATATCGTTACCGGCAAGTCTCTTTACTCGTTCCGTAATACATCATCCCCAACTAACTCATTAGTCACATTGCTTGCAAGGCTTATTATGATGTGCATTACCGAGTGGGCCCAGAGATACCCCTCCGATACTTGGAGTGACAAATCTTAATCTCGATCTATGCCAACCCAACAAACACCTTCAGAGATACCTGTAGAGCATCTTTATAATCACCCAGTTATGTTGTGACGTTTGATAGCACACAAGTTATTCCTACGGTATCCGGGAGTTGCATAATCTCATAGTCGAAGGAATATGTATTTGACATGAAGAAAGCAATAGCAATAAAATTGAACGATCAACATGCTAAGCTAATGGATGGGTCTTGTCCATCACATCATTCTCCTAATGATGTGATCCCATTCATCAAATGACAACACATGTCTATGGCTAGGAAATTTAACCATTTTTTATTAACGAGCTAGTCTATTAGAGGCTTACTAGGGACACTGTGTTTTGTTTATGTATCCACACATAAGTTTCCGGTTAATACAATTCTAGCATGAATAATAAAAATTTATCATGATATAAGGAAATATAAATAACAACTTTATTATTACCTCTAGGGCATATTTCCTTCACCCCATTGTGTAACTATAAGGTTGCGTGTGAAGATCTTAAGCCTTAGCCAATTTATTGTTTCTCAGTTTAAACTGTGTGTTTTCGGTCCGGAAAATTAGATCTTTCAGCGATGGCAGAACTTGTTAGAATCACCTTTCAATTAGCAATTCTTCTCGTGGGTTCAATAATCTAGGGTCACCTCTAGGCAAAAAGACATCATTATCTACAACCGAAACCGTATCAAAGGTAATCAACTCCCTTGCTAGTGCTTCAAAAGATAATTTTCTCCACACTAAAACTCTCATGGGATAGATCCAGGGGCCAGAGAGGTTGGGTGTTTGAAAGATAGGATTTGCAGCAAAGAGGAGGAGGAGCTCAAAGAAGTGACATGAGAGTGAATGTAGAATGTCCTTTACATCTCAACACAAGACTTAATGTGTGTTCAGTGAAATTAATGGTGGGACGTATTGGATATTCAAAAGGCTGGACCCAAAAATCTGGCATTACACACTTTTTACGCACAACTCATAAGGTAGCTAATTTTGTTTCTTGAATAAATTATCATGTAACTGGGTCAATTAGTTCATTAATTTTATTTTTAATGAAGCTACCCATGATGTCATTCCCTAAAGAAAAATAACACTATCAATGGATGCACTGAGCTTAGCCGCTTATTGCAAAAAAGAACTTAATTGCTTGATTTAAGTTATCGATGTTAGTGTTAGAGTCACCTTCGCACCTTGAACTTGAAAGTATGACCGACAAGAAGAACATATAGTTTTGGAGGACAGGAGATAAGAGTTGGGAAACAGATGGCAAAGTGGTGGCAAGGGAAGAGGAGGGGCGGCGACAACACGAGAGACTAGACCGGGAAGGCGGAGGAAGGCTAGGGGCTAGCGCACATGAACGGCACACGACAACTTCAAATTTAGAAGGAGAGATTAAAGAGTCTGTCACGAAGGATTCGGGCCAATAACTCGAGATCCAAATTTGTCTCTTAGAGTTTGTCATGACTGCTGCTTCGGGACGTTGGTCATTATGAGCACGTGCGTGAAGACATCCGCGGCCCGTTCTGACGCTAGCAGCGGTCGTTCGCGGTGGTCCAGAGATCTTAATATAATTTTTATTACATTTAAGTTGCTTAATACTTTTGATGAACTTTTACACTTAAAAAAGATATAGTATCCTTAAAAGAAGATTGAGCACAGTTGATAGATCCCATATCCCAGATTTTTTTTTCGGGAAACCCACATCCAGACTTGGGAGCGGATCATTCTCACGTTTCCAGGCGTGGAAGGAAGCCTCCCAAGTCCACGCCGCAGCAACGCGCGGTACCACAGCACGTTGGCGAGAGAGTCGCGTGCACGCGCCCTACACTACACAGGCACGTGCAGATTCGATCTCCGGAACGAGGATATGCCACTGCTGAACGCCGTGCGGTGGCGCCCATTGGTTCGCTAGCTTGCATTGCATTTGCATGGTCCCCGTGCCGGCGTGCAGTGCGCAGAACGCCGTAGTGAGCGATGGTCCACCGGACCACATGGACCGGGCACGATCGTGAGTAGCAGACCGTCGTGTTCCTTTGGCATATGTTTCACGCACCAATCCATTCGTGAGTAGCAGACCGTCGTGTTCCTTTGGCATATGTTTCACGCACCAATCCATCCACTGGCCGTGATGCGCATCCATGGAACTGAGGAGCGGTAGGCAGTTCAGAACGGAGCGAGCGTGCTAATTTTAGCCGTGTGGCTGGAGCTTTCGATCCGGTGTTTCCGGCGCGTCGGGAGGGAGACCAGAGCATTCTCGAGAATTCGCGATGAAAGAAACTCGCGTCGCCGAGTTCATACCCCAAGCCTATCTAATTCCAGTTCAAACAAAAATGTCTCTGTCTAATTCAACCAACAATTCAGACATTCACCCGTTTCTTGACCGTTCGATTCCATTCTTTGTATTGGTGTACACGTCGCAGTCCCACAATAACAAACCCATACGGGAGGGGAGCTCCATTCCTAGGAGTATTACGCACACGCTTTCGTCATACAAGAGAAACACCAAAAATGTTACACAGATATTTTTCGAGTAATTCTCAAAAAAGAAGATATTTTTTGTCATACAAGAGAAACACCAAAAATGTACACGGATATTTTTCGAGTAATTCTCAAAAAAGAAGATATTTTTTGAGTTGACAAACCTTAGCACTCCCACGGTCCCACACAACGCGAACACAGAAAGCACAACCAGTTCGCCATCTCACCTGACACAGAAAGCACGCCCAGTTCGCCATCTCACCTGGCATGCGGCGAAAAAAGGTTGCTCTCACTTGAGATAGCGAGCTGGTATTATTATGTTTTTACTGAATTATTTTGAAATGCGTACATATATGAACTGAATTTTCAAGCATAGGGATGCAATTTTTTAAGCAGGCTTAGTTTGATTAACCCTTGGTGTAATCAAACAACTTTTTTTAAGGGAGGTAGGAGTCAGTTTAGAACAAAGAGAGATGGTGATTTGTACCACACTTTTTTGGTTCTCTTGGCAACTCAGCATTGTGTTCTCAACGGCTCATGAATATAACAAATGTATTACATGTTGAAAACAATTTATCGCGGCGCAAACTGAGCCCAGGGCGCATACAAGATTACCCTCGAAATTACTTGCTAATCCTGCTGTGTTCCCGACAACCATATCTCGTTCCATCAAGTGATGCAGCAGCTCAAGATACACAAGGATGTTGGTTCTCCGTGGGCTCGTCTATTTGCGGTCTTGTAGCTTCATCAGGCACTGTGGGTGTCTGGGTACAAACAACATCAGCTAGGTAGTGGGAAGGAACCAATCTGGCATGCGCGCCTACTTATGTGCTATAGAAGATGAGTCCATGACGCTGCATGATTTGTCCATGAACTGCAAAATGGGTACAAGAAGTGACGGAGATCAGTACTTGCCAAACAAGTAGGCCGATATCACAGTGTATCTAGCAAACGTGTGCATGTTTCTTACAAATACAATCCACAATATAAGGAGGTCAAAATAAAGATTTGTTCTTCAACAACTACCAAGAGAACCTACAAATTCTATTGGGGTGATAAGAAGAGCGCATACAACCCACTGGAGAGAACCAAAAGCTATACACAACAACCTCTACTTTTTATTTCTCAGGGATTAACCACCAATAGTTGATGAGTCCTAAACCACACACCAAGAATACTAGGAAGTGCTTAAACCAGAAATTGCACAGGATTATGGTTGGCTGAGCCCACTGCGAATGAAAGGTTCAATGGCCCTACTGATCAGTCATTACCAGCATATTTCTCTCAGGCATTCAACACTGGATTCACACCCACTGAGATTTCTTAACATACATTTGAGAGGAAAATTCAGCAAAACATTGCTCAGGCTGTCAGGCATGTATATGAATTAATTCGGCATAACAAGACCAACATCTTAAGAGGACATTAAGACAAAGTTTGAAGAGGGCCACATATTTTTAATGAGTCATGCTATGCAGACAAAACAATCGAACAAAGCCCCTTCTGTAAGATTGTTAAGGTATTGTTGCATGCTTGCATACTAAATTACATTTCGTCAACACATACTTGGAGTTCTAATAAAGATACACCCTCCGTAAAGAAAATATAAGAGCGTTTGGGAGTACTTCATAACTAATCAAAACACAAAATGCAAGTATGTAACCGAACTACAGAAGTTAAAATATCAAGTTAAAGTCATACCTTCTTCATGGAGTGTAATTCCCGGCCAAATGGTTCCAAGAACTTCATCTCTATATCTAGGGGCCAAACCTGCATAGAGATAACAAAATAGTAAATATCAAAATTAGCGAATAACTTTTGACTGCTTATGATCTGCAACATTTCAGGCTAGCCACATTTTGGCTATACATACTATTGGCACTATACCAAAATAGTAAACATGCAGAAAATGAAAGATAAACAAGCAAAAGAAAAACACTACGTGTGTGTATGTATATGTAAATATTGATCAGGCTAAAGGCACAGCTAACTGAACTTCTCAAGTATTTGGATGCCATATATGTGACAATTTATTTAGAAATCCATTTAGAAGCTTGAAACCATCAACAAGAGAATGAAATGGGCTATAGTACTCCCTCCGATACATATTACTTGTCACAGTCCTAGTGCAAATTTGTACTGCAGTTGTACTAAGACTGCGACAAGTAATATGGACCGGAGGGAGTATAAGAGTTCTGACGTAAACATACACACCATGATATGCAAACAAACAATGATCTCAGACAATTGCCGGTGGTTTATTTTATTAAATTTGAGATACTGTATGAATCGTATAATGCTAACCGTATCCAGTGGTCATAGACTAGTTTCCCACAACAGAAGCAACACATCACTAATTACATGATTGCTTTCCATCAAGTGAACGTCATCTTTTTTCTTTCAATTGGTGTGACTAAGAAACCTGCAAACAAACTAACAGAACATGTGTGGGCTAATAAAAGCATAGCGCACACAACTACGGATGATAATCAGCAAATAACCACAATCACCAAAGTATCCAGCCAGAGGCGGAATCAACCTAATATTAATTTATGACACGGAATCAAGTGGATTTATTCAACCATGATGCAGAATTGAGCGAATCTATTCAATCATGATGAAGAATTGAGCGAATCTATTCGATCATGATGAATAATAGAAGGGGAACATGGCACGCTTCACCTCACAAACAATAATCACAGCATTTAACAGCTAGATCGATAACACTGTGACGATCAGATACCGCTAGACAGATAGATCAACATGATGAGCGTAACGATCAGATACGGAGAGGCATAGATGGATTTGTACCTTGAGTCCCATCAGCCGCAGAGGCGCCTGCTGGCCGGGCACGAGGCACTCCGGGCCAGCAGCCTCAGCTACGGCCTCCATGGCCAGCCCCATCCCTATCGGATCCGGATTCTGCAGAGAGAGAGATGGGGATCAAAATCAGGCCTCTCCCTCACCTACCCACCAACCGACGAAAATTGAACCAAACCAAACCAAGGCGGAGCGGTCCGTACCCTCATGATGGCGAGGGCGTAGGCGGAGGAGTCGTCCTGGGCGACGCGGAGGACGGGGGCGTGGTGGATGCGCGGGACGGGGCGGATTCCGGCGGAGCCGGCGGCCGCGACGCGCCAGGGCGCGTCGTCGCCGGCGAGGTGCGGGCGCTTGGAGGCGGCCGCGGTGGGCGAGACGGACGAGGCCGTGGCCGGGGCGGCGGAGGCCGCCGCGGGCAGGGCGGCGGGCGAGGAGGCGGTGGTGGTGGTGAGGGACGCCATCGGGAGGAGGGGGGGAGCAGGGAGCGGTGGGGCGCTCGCTCGCTCCGGTCCGGAGAGGATAAGGCGGGGGGAGGAACGGAGGGGGAGACGAGGCCCGTTCCGTATGCGTGTTGGCTCGCTCGCGTGTGGGGAGCGACGCGAGGGTGCGGGGGGGAGGGGGAGGGGTATCTTATACGGCGGGGCCACTTTATGCGACGTGGGTTGGGGGGTGGGTCGGACCCGGCCGCGACGCGGTAGCGGTGCGTCCGGTTCTGGGAAGGCGGCTGGTGGGGGTGGGGTGGGGTGCGGTGCGGTGCCAGGTCCGTGACGCGTGGGGCCGGTGGCGTGTTGGGAAGTCCGGACTACGGAGCCGTTTCGTGGAAGGAAGAGTTGGAGTTCGGCTTTGGGGCCGTCCGGTGACCAATGATCTGTCGAGATGTGTTGTTTGCTACTACTATTGTTTTCTCTTGGACGTTTATATTGGTAAGGTAAGTGCTAGTTAGGAGTTTTTATAACGAGATATAAGGAGAGTTGTTTATTTTGTGCGAAAAGTGCACCGGAGAAGGGGTGGTAGTATCCTCTATAAAGAAATATAAAAATGTTTAGAGCATATAATATTGTGTGTAGAATCACAAAGAACATACTCCCTTCATCTGGAAATACTTGTCAGGGAAATGGATGTATCTAAATATGTTTAGTTTTGCATACATATATTTTTATCCTGTCATTTTACATTCAGAATCAAAATGCTATTCTGTTGAATATTGTATCATGTGTATTTGTGTATTCCTGTACATGTAACTACCACATTGGTCTCTAGGAAGATAGGCTATAACAACCCATGCACATGCGTGTGTTGTTACGTGAGTAGCCCTGAACTGTATATTTAAACATCACTCTGATCAATACATCGTGTGGGGATTTAATAATCTACTTGGTATTCAGAGCCTAACTATCATGTCTACAGCTCATGCCAACACCACAGGCACAGCTCCTACTGCTTTCAGCGGCACCGTCATCGCGTCTGGTGGTGGCTCCTCTCCTTCTCTCCCCCCAGACACCATCCCTCATAGTCCTATGCCTCAAGCCCGCATCAGTGCTTCCCAACACAACACCCTCGATGAGCCATCTTGTTGGTGCAATGTTAGGCCCCTTATGGTTTTGGAGTTTGTTGACATAAGCAGTATGTGACTTATGTGTTTGCTAGTGCACACAGAGTAGCAGGTCCATGAGATATCGAGGAGTTTGATGAAAACGACGAATATAATCTCCCTGCATCGCAGGGAAGATTATCACTGGATTATGATAATAAGAGTGACCCCTCAAAAAATGCTGAAGAGAAGCAACTAGTTCGGTGTCTGTCCGAAGAAATTGACTGCGTTTGAGGAGATTGAAGACAAAGTGAAGACGTAGCATTTCTTTCGTTGTTCTTCTTCTCTTTATTGAGTCATGGGACCCCATACTATTAAGAGGGGTGTAGCGTTTGAAACTTTGATTCTCTGATGCTAAACCCAAATCATATGAAAGTTGTGAGAGAAATGTCTTTGTGTTCCGAGCAAATACTTGCCAGCAAGAGACTGGGATCTTCTTCGCTGCGAGAGATTTGTCTCTGACCGAGGAGTTAGCATTACTTGTTCCTCAAGTAATGTTACCGTTGCTCGAAAAATCCGACCGTTGCAATCGTGTCGGTTGGCCATTCGCTGGACCCCGTGTCCAAAATGGTCATTTCTCATCCGGGAAGGTTGCGGCTATGAATAACCACCCCGCGCCGGCTTTTTCCGGTGGCTGCTCTGTTTTGATTCTGAGAAGATTGTCGAGCAACCCCCTCTCTGAGCGATTTGAGTTTAAAATCCACCGAGAGAAAAACCCCTAGAGCCTAAGAATTAGATAGTGGTTTAGCATCACTCGAATCCAAGTCCAGTACGCTCCGCCTATTACTCTTGAGAGCTGCAAACTCTCTAGACGGTTAGGTGTCAATTTCTTCAAAGACCAAGAGTGATTGTGGTTCTCAAAGAAGAAGTCTGTAAAGGTTCGGAGATCACCTTCAAGTATCTACCACGAGTGATCGACATTGGTTGACGAACCAATTGTCGAGGAGAATAGGGTGAAGAGAGTTAATCTTCCATGTTAAGTCACAACCCCTCCAACCAGACGCAGTCCTTGTGCAGAAGGACGAACTGGTCGAACAAATGCCCTGCCACCATCGAGCATCACTGGTTACCTCTGCTACCCATGTTTACATTCGACATGTTTTCCTTCATGTGATTTGTCTCGATGCATGACTTAGTTTTCTGTCGGTACTTAGTTTTAGCTCGCTGTGATTTGTTTTTCATTCACTCCGTTGCTGGGTTCTGAGAGTTTTGAGATTTCCGAAGAAATTTTGAAACTCCCATTCACCCCCCCTCTGGTAGACATACTTTGTTTCTATAATTGGTATCTGTAAGTGCATCTAGTGCCACCCCTAATTGGTTTTGGAGTATTGACGACAAACCTAGTTGAGCGACTAATGTGTTTGTGAGAATTGCAGGATAACACAGGTAGAAGTCCCTCATTGATTCGGTTTTACTACCAGAGATGACCCCTAAAAATGTACGAAGACATTGAAGACAATGGTGGTATATGAAGATATTCACATTGAAGACTATGACAAGAGAAGACACCATGTGAAGCCTATGGAACTCGAAGACTTAGATGTTTCGTAGTTCTTTTTCATTTGTGTTGAGTCATTGGAACCACCGTACTGTTAAGTGGGGTCCAAGAGAACCAGTCAGAATGACTGAAGTGATGCCTAATTCAAATCCTGTGTCTTCGAGCGAAGACTATGAGAGCAAATCTTGTCCAGAGTCGGACAAGTCAGCTTTACTTGTAGCCCAAGTAAAGTTGCCGTGTGAGTTCGAAATCTGACCGTTGGAACATGTGTCAGTTCCTTAGTGACCCAGGGTCATTTCAGACAAATCAGGTCGGGTTGCCCAGTGGCTATAAATAGTCCACCCCCTACAACCATAAATGGTTGGCTGCTCAGATTTCAGTGCACGGCTTTTGTCGTTTAAGAGCAACCCACCTCGAAGCCTTTGAGAGAAAATTTCCTAGCGAGGAGAAAAGCCCTAACCACCCAGAGCCAGAGAGAATTGAGCATCACTTAAGTCTTCTTGTCTGAGTGATCTGAAGACTTATTACACTTGAGGACTGTGCATCCTCCAGACGGTTAGGCGTCGCGTTCTGAGCATCCAAGAGACATTGTGGATTGCCGGTGAACAAAGTCTGTGAAGGTTTGGGAGTCTACCTTGAAGACTTACCAGAGTGATTGGGGGAGGTCTGTGTGACCTTAGCTCAAGGGGAATACGGTGAGGACTGGGTGTCCTGAGCTGCGTGTTCAGGACTGGGTGTCCGGGACTGTGTGTCCTTTGGTTTAAATACCTAGCCGCCCTAACCAGACGTATAGTTGTCATAGCAACTGGAACTGGTCCAACAAATCATTGTCTTCAACGAGTCACTGGTTTCATCTTCACTTCCCTTACTTACTGTTACTCTTTGTGAAGCCATTGCATGCTTGCTCTATCTTCTGTCTTCACAACGTAACTGTATGATTTGATTGGCTTCATAACTTCTTCCTACCTGATCCTTATTACACTGCAGCTACTTGTCATTGTGCTTTCACTCTATTGAATAATTGACCATGGCTTGCCTAGTGTAATCTAACTTCCACTGCATAGTGATAGGCATATCTCTACTGTTCGTCTTCATAACCTTCACGTTTTGAAGACTTTCATAAAAATCGCCTATTCACCCCCCTCTAGTCGATATAACGCACTTTAAGTATCAGAGCAAGGTACTCCTTGACTCTGGTCATTTTGGTCTAATTACCTTGAAGTTTAAGTATCTCTTCAGTGAGCTACAAGTCGTGTGCTACTTCTTGAGCTTGAGTTGGTTTTTTCCTTGAAGAGGAAAGGGTGATGCAGCAAAGCAGAGATAAGTGTTTCCCTCAGTTAAAGAATCAAGGTATCAATCCAGTAGGAGGTATAAGCAAGTCCCCAATCTATGCACCTGCACAAACAATCAAACACCTGCACCCAACACAATAAAGGGGTTGTCAATCCCTTCACGGCCAATTGCAATGGTGAGGTCTGATAGAGATAAACATAAAAGATTGCTGCTACGTCTTAAGCATGCGTTGGTTTTCCCCCAAGAGGAAGGGATGATGCAGCAGAGTAGCATAAGTATTTCCCTCAGTTTTTGAGAACCAAGGTATCAATCCAGTAGGAGCCCACGCTCAAGTCCCTCGTACCTGCACAAAGCGATAGCTACTCGCAACTAACGCGATTAGGGGTTGTCAAGCCCTTCACGATCACTTACGAGAGTGAGATCTGATAGATAGAATTTTTTTGGTATTTTTGATATAAATATGAAAATTAAAAAGTAAAGGCAAAGTAAATACCAAAACAATATAAAAGTGATGGAGATTGATATGATGAGAATAGACCCGGGGGCCATAGGTTTCACTAGTGGCTTCTCTCAAGAGCATAAGTATTCTACGGTAGGTGAACAAATTACTGTTGAGCAATTGATAGAATTGAGCATAATTATGAGAACTAGATTATACCCCGCGTGTTGCTGTGGGAATTCTTAGTCTATAAACATGATGATAGATAATTTGAACAACTCTTTGCATAGTGTATTTACGTACTTACGATTTTTTTTTGCAATGGACACAATACTTGGTATAAATATAAATACAGCAAAATGTGAATTATGCGATCATTTCTTTACTAAATATAGGACATAAGCAATCTTGTGTGACTCATATTTATATTAATGTATATCAACACGCTAAAGGAGTTTCTGAAATGGGCACAATATGAACGGTCATATACAAATGCCTTTTTGAGATAGTTGTAGTAATTATTGTAGTAAATCAATCTTCGTATCTGCATGCTTGCGATCTACACAAAGAATGCTAACTATAAAAAAAGGATTGGCCATTATAGTTGCTTACAATACGTGCCAGTGAAGTGGTGGAGCTCTAGTATCAACAAAAAGAACAAATTCCGTTCTCTCTCATTTTTGCCAAAGTGAGTACCAATTTCTTTGTCTCAAAGCATTTGTATGAAAAGAGCATGAGTACTTGTCATAAGAACTGAGGTCCAAATTATCGCATTGAAGTCAGAATTTGTTTGCAACACAAAGTAACTATGCATGAAAACTTGGTCAGCTACATTCCTCGGCGCCCATGATGCACCCAAGCAGTGCATAATGCATCAGGTCCTTCTGTGTTCTCTTTCTAGGCAAGTTGATCCTTAGCTGCAGTCAACAAATTCCCAGCATCAGATGAGTCAAGAGCACTCAAAACTGAAGGAAATATGCCCTAGAGGCAATAATAAAGTTATTATTTATTTCCTTATTTCATGATAAATGTTTATTATTCATGCTAGAATTGTATTAACCGGAAACATAATACATGTGTGAATACATAGACAAACAGAGTGTCACTAGTATGCCTCTACTTGACTAGCTTGTTAATCAAAGATGGTTATGTTTCCTAACCATGGACAAAGAGTTGTTATTTGATTAACGGGATCACATCATTAGGTGAATGATCTGATTGACATGACCCATTCCATTAGCTTAGCACCCGATCGTTTAGTATGTTGCTATTGCTTTCTTCATGACTTATACATGTTCCTATGACTATGAGATTATGCAACTCCCGTTTGCCGGAGGAACACTTTGTGTGCTACCAAACGTCACAACGTAACTGGGTGATTATAAAGGAGCTCTACAGGTGTCTCCAAAGGTACATGTTGGGTTGGCGTATTTCGAGATTAGGATTTGTCACTCCGATTGTCGGAGAGGTATCTCTGGGCCCTCTCAGTAATGCACATCACTTAAGCCTTGCAAACATTGCAACTAATGAGTTAGTTGTGAGATGATGTATTACGGAACGAGTAAAGAGACTTGCCGGTAACGAGATTGAACTAGGTATTGGGTACCGACGATCGAATCTCGGGCAAGTAACATACGGATGACAAAGGGAACAACGTATGTTGTTATGCGGTCTGACCGATAAAGATCTTCATAGAATATGTGGGAGCCAATATGAGCATCCAGGTTCCTCTATTGGTTATTGATCGGAGACATGTCTCGGTCATGTCTACATTGTTCTCGAACCCGTAGGGTCCGCACGCTTAAGGTTTCGATGACAATTATATTATGAGTTTATACGTTTTGATGTACCGAAGGTTGTTCGGAGTCCCGGATGTGATCACGCACATGACGAGGAGTCTCGAAATGGTTGAGACATAAAGATTGATATATTGGAAGCCTATGTTTGGATATCGGAAGTGTTCCAGGTGAAATCGGGATTTTACCGGAGTACCGGGAGGTTACTGGAACCCCCCGGGAGCTATATGGGCCTTAGTGGGCCTTAGTGGAAAAGAGAAGAGACAGCCTAAGATGGGCCGCGCGCCCCTCCCCTCCCTTGGTCCGACTAGGACAAGGAGAGGGGGCCGGCCCCCTTTCTCTTTTCCCCCCTCCGCGAATCCTATTCCAACTAGGATTGGGGGGGGGGATCCTACTCCCGGATGGAGTAGGACTCCTCCTGGCACGCCACCTCTTGGCCGGCCGCACCCCCCCTTGAGCCTTTATATACGGAGGCAGGAGCACCCCAGAGAAACACAAGTTGATCCACGTGATCATATTCTTAGCCGTGTGCGGTGCCCCCTTCCACCATAGTCCTCGATAATATTGTAGCGGTGCTTAGGCGAAGCCCTGCGACAGTAGTACATCAAGATCGTCACCACGCCGTCGTGCTGACGGAACTCTTCCCCGACACTTTGCTGGATCGGAGTCCGGGGATCGTCATCGAGCTGAACGTGTGCTAGAACTCGGAGGTGCCGTAGTTTCGGTGCTTGATCGGTCGGGCCGTGGAGACGTACGACTACATCAACCAAATGCTTCCGTTGTCGATCTACAAGGGTACGTAGATCACACTCTCCCCTCTCGTTGCTATGCATCACCATGATCTTGCGTGTGCGTAGGAAAATTTTGAAATTACTACGTTACCCAACAGTGGCATCCGAGCCTAGGTTTTATGGTTTGATGTTATATGCACGAGTAGAACACAAGTGAGTTGTGGGCGATATAAGTCATACTGCTTACCAGCATGTCATACTTTGGTTCGGCGGTATTGTTGGATGAAGTGGCCCGGACCGACATTACGCGTACGCTTACGCGAGACCGGTTCTCCCGATGTGCTTTGCACATAGGTGGCTTGCGGGTGACAGTTTCTCCAACTTTAGTTGAACCGAGTGTGGCTACGCCCGGTCCTTGCGAAGGTTAAAACAACACCAACTTGACAAACTATCGTTGTGGTTTTGATGCGTAGATAAGATTGGTTCTTACTTAAGCCCGTAGCAGCCACGTAAAACTTGCAACAACAAAGTAGAGGACGTCTAAGTTGTTTTTGCAGGGCATGTTGTGATGTGATATTGTAGGATCGAAAGTATGTCTAGAGGGGGGTGATTAGACTACTTGACCAAATAAAAACTTGACCTTTTCCCAATTTTAGTTCTTGGCAGATTTTAGCTATTTTAGGACAAGTCAAGCAATCATCACACAATTCAAGCAAGCATGCAAAGAGTATATTGGCAGCGGAAAGTAAAGCATGCAACTTGCAAGAATGTAAAGGGAAGGGTTTGGAGAATTCAAACGCAATTGGAGACACGGATGTTTTCCCGTGGTTCGGATAGGTGGTGCTATCCTACATCCACGTTGATGGAGACTTCAACCCACGAAGGGTAACGGTTGCACGAGTCCACGGAGGGCTCCACCCACGAAGGGTCCACGAAGAAGCAACCTTGTCTATCCCACCATGGCCATCGCCCACGAAGGACTTGCCTTACTAGCGGTATATCTTCACGAAGTAGGCGATCTCCTTGCCCTTACAAACTCCTTGGTTCAACTCCACAATCTTGTCGGAGGCTCCCAAGTGACACCTAGCCAATCTAGGAGACACCACTCTCCAAGAAGTAACAAATGGTGTGTTGATGATAAACTCCTTGATCTTGTGCTTCAAATGATAGTCTCCCCAACACTCAACTCTCTCTCATAGGATTTGGATCTGGTGGAAAGAAGATTTGAGTGGAAAGCAACTTGGGGAAGGCTAGAGACCAAGATTCATATGGTAGGAATGGAATATCTTGGTCTCAACACATGAGTAGGTGGTTCTCTCTCAGAACATATGAGTTGGAAGTGTAGATGTGTTCTGATGGCTCTCTCCACAAATGAAGAGGAGGTGGAGGCGTATATATAGCCTCCACACAAAATCCAACCGTTACACAATTTATCAATCTCGGTGGGACCGAATCAACAAACTCGGTCGGACCGAAAAGGTAAACCTAGTGACCGTTAGAGATTTTCGGTGGGACTGACATGCAACTCGGTAGGACCGATTTTGTTAGGGTTAGGGCATAACATAATCTCGGTGAGACCGATTACACAAACTCGGTGAGACCGATTTTGGTAATTAGCTAACCAGAGAGTTGGTCAGGCAAACTCGGTGGGACCGATTTGCTCTTTCGGTGAGACCGAAAAGTTACAAAAAGGAAACAGAGAGTTTACATTGCAATCTCGGTGGGACTGATCCGCTCTTTCGGTGAGACCGAAAAGTTACGAAAGGGAAACAGAGAGTTTGCAATCCCATCTCGGTGAGACCGAGATCCCTATCTATAGAACCGAATTGCTAGGGTTTGGTAGTGGCTTATGACAAGTAAAACTCGGTGGTGCCGGATAGGAAGAATCGGTAGGACTGAGTTTGGCTTAGGGTTTAGGTCATATGTGGATATGGGAAAGTAGTTGAGGGTTTTGGAGCATATCACTAAGCACATGAAGCAAGAAGCTCATTAAGCAACACCTCATCCCTCCTTGATAGTATTGGCTTTTCCTAAAGACTCAATGTGATCTTGGATCACTAAAATATAAAATGAAGAGTCTTGAGCTTTTGAGCTTGAGCCAATCCTTTGTCCTTAGCATTTTGAGGGTTCCACTTTCACCATCCATGCCATGCCAATCATTGAGCTTTCCTGAAATAATCATCTTGGAATAGCATTAGCTCAATGAGCTATATGTTGTTATGAATTACCAAAACCACCTAGGGATAGTTGCACTTTCAATCTCCCCCTTTTTGGTAATTGATGACAACATATAGATCAAAGCTTCGACAAATGATAATGAGCATGAAATATATCGTCGCTTTGAGAAGTATGTGATAAGTAAGAGCTCCCCCTAAATTTGTGCATATTTAAGATTTGCTTTGGACTGCAAATGCACAAAGAGTTAGAGTCATGGGTTACTCTTCCATGTCACATACATCCTGGTAGAGTGCTTAAAATGATAAGAATGAAATACATGCACTCATCACCAAGAAAAGTGAATGATCACATAAGATAGATAGGATAATAACATTCATCAAGCATTAAGTGTAGCTTATGATCAAACACATGATCATCAATGTCTCACAGATAATGACATAGTATCTCAAGCACTCAAAAGCAAACAAAGTTTGAAAAACCACCAAATAAAGCAAGAGAGAAAAGCAACACTCTCTCTCGAAGCCTATGATCTATACATTTTCTCTCCCTTTGGCAACAAGTTACCAAAAAGTTCCTAAAAAATGCATAGTGCTAAATCGACACTCAGGCTTGATCTTCAGGTGGTGGTGGAGTCCGGATCACTCCAAGGACGAAGGCTTCCGTAGACGCTGGGGTTGGAGCTGAAGTAGATGCTGGAGCAGGTTGGGCTGGTGCTACGGCTGGAGCTGAGGCGGTTGCTCTTGTGTCAGGAACTGGCACTGCAGACGACCTCGGAGCTCGTGGCACTCTGGCAAAGGCATCAGTGGTTGTCTTCCCTTTCCTCTCCTGCATGTCATCTTGGAGCTGCTCCACTGCAGTCTGAATCTCTGTCACCTTGATATCCAAGTCATAGAACTTTTGTTCTACGATTCTTTCTAAGCTTGCCTGGTTCTGAGTTAGGGTGGCTAGTCCTTTCTCAATCCGCAGGGTGGATGCAATCAAGTAACTGAGCTGCTCTTGCTTGTTCTTCAAGAAGTACTCAGATGCCTCCTCTTGAGTTGGCATCTTGGCAGCTTTCTCCTTTATAGCCTTCTCCTTCTTGGCTTGTGCTTGTGCAGATGATGGTTCATTCTCAGTCATGGCAACTTGATTATCTTCAAACTCTGGACGGATGGGCAGGTGTTCCTTGTCCAATAAGTATATGCCCGTGCCCATCTTGGAGTTAATGAGCTCCTGAATTTGTGGGGCATACCCACAGCTCCTCTTCTGGTCTGCTGCAGTCCTCTTGATTGTTTCTATCATAAGGCTCATCACCTTGAACTTCTGTGGCACATCAAAGATATGTAGCAAATTGATCGCATGGCCTCTGATCATCTTGTGATCACCTGACTTGGGCAATAAGGTGTGCCTCGGTATCCAATTGATGGTTGGCAGCCCTGACAGAAGATAATGTACTGAGCCAAACTTGAACGCATCAAGTGCTTCATTTGGGATCTCCTTGTACATGTTTGACATTGAGTTATGATCCATCTTCTTCTTGGAATAGACATCCAAGTCATCTTCCTGCTCTTCTGGGGCATTGATCAGCTGAGCCCATTCAGCAACTGTAGATTGGTACCTAGTACCTTCAGACATCCAAATTATCCTACCATCTGGATAAAAATGTGCTATGGAGTAGAACTGCATGATGAGTTCCTCATTCCACTTTGTGAGCTTCTGCCCAACAAAGTCCTCTACTCCACATGCCTTGAAGCTGTCCTGCACTCCAGGGTAGTGCTCTTCATTGTCCTTGATGTATTGCCAATCAACCCATCTCATATCACATACAATGGGCTTCTTGTCCAATAAGACTGTCTTGTAGAAGTCCTGCTGTTCCTTAGCGTGGAACCTTTAGTCAACAGCAGTCCTTCTCCTTGAAGCATACGGGTCTGCTTCTCTCCACTTCCTGAGCCCTGAATCTCTCCTGAGCTTCATGTCCTCAGCCACAGGATGAGCATCATTGTGGTCTGGGATCTTGGGCTTGAGTTTTCTCAGAACATGTTCTTCATCATCTTCTTCAACAACAGTCTCAGGCACTGGGGCCTTGTTCTTCTCAGCAGCTGGGATGCTTCTTGTATTCCTCTTTGGTTTTGGCTTTGGAGCTGGCTTGGGCTTGGAAGTAGTTGTCCCTGATCATCCTCAGAATCTGAAGTTCTCTTCTTCCTCTGTCTGGTGGCAGCTTTTGGCAGGTTGCTAGGGGTGCTCTTGCTGCCATCATCTGAAGAACTGGAGGGACTAGTGCTCTCACTCATTTGCACTTGCTGCTCTGACAAATTCTGGCTATCACTTTGGTCTGACATGATGAACAAGCTGACTGCTGACCCTGTGAATAGTTTATAGATGAGGTAGAGTGGATGAGCATCACAAAATGCAGAGATTTTTGCAAAAGAATGATTCAAAAACTTAGTTTTAGTTTTCCACAGAAAGCATTTCGGATCTACCGATTTTTAAACTCGGTGACACCAAAGCAGTTTTTGGAACCTAAACTAGTGAACTCGGTCAGATCGAGTCACAGTTCGGTGGCACCGAGACTGCTAGGGTTTCACAAAGTTCCAAAATCGGTCACACCGATTAGTAATTCTCGGTCAGACCGAGTCTCACTTGTGCAATGGCATAAGCCAAATCGGTGGGACCGAGTTTTTCAACCCGGTGGGTCCGAGATGGTTTCGGCGGAAACCTAACCCTAAAATTTTTGAATCAAACCTAATCTACGAGTTCATTGACTGGATAGAAGTTTATCAAACGTGGCAAGAATCATTATGATCACAATGTGCTAGGAATCGGATTGGGGAATAGCACAAAGATCGAGTCCGTACCCTAGTTCGGCAGAGACTCGCTACAGCGGCAACGGCGGGGTTGATTCCTGTTGACGGTGACGGAGACCAGCGACAGGAGGCGGCTGGCGGCGAGGAGACGATCCGGAGACCACGTTGGCAGAGCAGGCTATCGCGCGGGCGAAGGGGTTCGGAGAAATTTCCAAATTTTTGCCCATGACTATATATAGCCCGACACTGTCGGTGTGACCGAGTGGAACAACTCGGTGGCACCGAGATGCAAAACTGTATACAGTTGTTGCAACTCGGTGTGACCGAATGGTTCAAATCGGTTGCACCGAGATCGAAAACATAGATCAACTTAATGATCTCGGTAGGACCGAAAGTAGGATATCGGTCAGACCGAGAGTCACAAAGAGGTTTTGGAAGTTTAAGTCTATGACGAATCGGGGACTCCGAGTGCTCCTCACACAGAGTGGTTCGAATCTGACTTGATCAAATTTTGTGATGTAGCATGAATAGAGTTTGAGACGAGAAAAGCATAGATAGCTAGAGGAGGTTCTTAGGCATTCTTGTCCATCCACTTGGCAAAAGGAAATAAAACCAAACAATCAAAACAACAAGTGGATGTCCTCGAATGAGTAAAATGTGCAACCAACATGCTCACACAATAAGATGGCAATTGAAATATGTGACAAAGCATGCACAACCAATTCTAGCATCTATCAAGCAATTTGTGATGACTAGGTCATCTATATATGAGTATATTGACTTAGGAGTCAAGTGAGAACACTTGATCATAGGTCATACTCATCGTTTAAGCTCAAGTGGGGTTACCACTTTTACATAAAGCATTGTTGTGTTCACATCTTTAGAGTTGCTTTAGCTCAAGTCTTAGAGTAAAGCTCCCCTTAGATGTGATATCCCCCCTAAGAGGGATGAACTAACCTTGGGTTTTGTCGATGATGACTTCATGTAGATGTTGAAGATGTGGATGCTCAATGTTGATGTAGATCACTTGGAGCTATCCATTTGAGTGAATTGCACTTTCAATACCTACATGGGTTAGTCCCACAAGGAACAAACAAGGATATCCATAGACATAGAGTGATGCACACACAAGATGATGTCTATGAAAACTTTTAGGTTACCTTGTCCCTTGTCTTACCAACAAGAGGGTTTGTGACTCCTTGAACTAGTGCAAGATGTGGAAGTTGGTTGCACTTGTTCTTGCCAAAATGATAAGAGTGAAGTATGTTGGCGGAGTCACCCTCAAGAACTCTCTAGTTCTTCTTATTTTGGATCCACACCATCTTGATGGGAATCCTTGGAGTTGTAGTCGTACTTGATGAAGTGGAACTTGAAGTGGTCTTGGGAATCCACTTGACTAAGGTCTTAGGAGCTTCTTCAAATGCATCAATCTCCTCTTGAAGCTTGTCCTTGCCTTTTTGCTTGTAGTCTTGTGGTGGAAGATCATCTTGAGCTTGTGTCCCCTTGAAGGAAGTATCATACTTCTCTTGTTGAGGAACAAACTTTGTCTTGGGGTATTGATCTTCTTACCACTCAACTCCATTGGCATTGAACTTTCGTTCAAAACCAACACCTTGATTCTTCCGGTGCATTCCTTGCTTGCGCACAATTTCCTCGAATTGCTTATTCCCGGCAAGGCTTTTGTACACTCCTTTCTCTATAATTCCCTTCAATAAGCTATTTTCTTGCTCAAGTGTAACTTGGCTAAGAGAATCATTAGTGGAATCAAGAGAACTACTAGAAGCAACAATATTGGATTTAGCATGATCATTGTTACTACTAGAGGAAGAATCTTTCTTGTTCTTGTTACTAGACTTGACTTGAGGCATGTAAGTGGATAAGAGTAAACGCTTGGCAATGTAAGAAGAACTTTTCTTGCGGAGATCATCATTGATTGCTTTTAAAAACTCATGCTCTTGCTCAAGATTGAGCTTTTTAAAGCGTAACTTCTCATGAGCTCTTAAAAGTTCTCGATGATCTTCGAAGATAGTTTCATGAGCTAACTTAAGAGTGTTTAGTTCTTTAGTTAGAGCCTCAATCTTCTCCTTATCATTGTCATTCGTTTTGTCTTGATTAGCATGATTAATTGACGTTTCATCATAGTATTCATCACTAGAGTTGTCGACAAGCAAATCATCATCACCTAACAAGTCATCTTCATCACTATTAAAATCAACATACTCAGGGGTGTGTTACCTTAGGACCTTTGGCCATGAAGCATCTTCCAATTCCTTCATTTGGTGAGTCAAATATGTCGTAGGAGTTGGTTGACACAAGTGCTAGACCGGCAACACCTTCATCTTGAGTATATTCGGAATCGGAGTGATAACTTCTCTCAGAGTGGCTGTCGGAGTCGGAGCCGGACACCCATTCACCAACATGAGCTTGATGTCTTCGTCTTGTGTAGCTTCTTGATGATTTTCCCTTCCTTTCCGAATCCTTGCTTCTCCATGAGTCTCTTCGTTCATAACGATCATCTCTACTCCTTCTCTCTCTTGGTGGTGATTCTTTGCTTCTTCTTTTTGGAGAGTCTTCTCTTCTCTTGTAGGGAGCCGTACACTCATTGGAATAGTGTCCGGGTCTTCCACAATTGTAGCAGTTTCGCTCTCGACTAGAAGATCTTTTGTCATTGTAGGACCTTGACTTGAAGCTTCTATCTTTGCTTCTACTCTTGTAGAACTTGTTGAAGTTCTTCACCATTAAGCTCAATTCTTCATTGAAGTTTTGTTTCTCACTTGATGATGTAGGGGCTTCACATGAGGCTTTGTAGGCACCACTAGATTTGTTGTGAAGTTCCTCTTTATCCTTAAGTGACATCTCATGAGCAACAGTTCTTCCAATTACCTCCGTTGGCTTGAGATCTTTGTAATTGGGCATCATTTGGATCAATGTGCACACGGTATCATATTTTCCATCCAAGGCTCTTAGAATCTTCTTGATGATGAATCTATCGGTCATCTCTTCACTTCCTAAGCCGGCAATCTCATTTGTGATGAGAGCAAGCCTAGAGTACATTTCAATGACACCTTCACCATCCTTCATTTTGAACCTGTCAAGTTGACTTTGAAGCACATCCAATTTGGATTCCTTGACGGAGTCGGTACCTTCGTGCATATCAATCAAAGTGTCCCAAATTTCCTTTGCATTCTCAAGACGGCTGATTTTGTTGAATTCATCGGGGCACAATCCGTTGAAGAGAATATCACAAGCTTGAGCATTGTATTGCAACATCTTCAACTCATCCGCGATAGCTTCACGGTTTGGTTCTCTCCCATCAAAGAAGTCACCTTGCAAACCAACACACACAATAGCCCAAACGGCGGGGTTATGTCCAAGAATATGCATTTTCATTTTATGCTTCCAACTAGCAAAATTAGTACCATCAAAGTAAGGACCTCTACGGTGATAATTTCCCTTGCTAGACGCCATACTCTCCTAGGTTGTGAAACCAAGGCTATGACCACCAAAAGCTATGGAAATCAAAGCAAATGGGGACCAAAGCTCTGATACCACTTGTAGGATCGAAAGTATGTCTAGAGGGGGGGTGATTAGACTACTTAACCAAATAAAAACATAACCTTTTCCCAATTTTAGTTCTTGGTGGATTTTAGCTATTTTAGGACAAGTCAAGCAATCATCACACAATTCAAGCAAGCATGCAAAGAGTATATTGGCAGCGGAAAGTAAAGCATGCAACTTGCAAGAATGTAAAGGGAAGGGTTTGGAGAATTCAAACGCAATTGGAGACACGGATATTTTCCCGTGGTTCGGATAGATGGTGCTATCCTACATCCACGTTGATGGAGACTTCAACCCACGAAGGGTAACGGTTGCGCGAGTCCACGGAGGGCTCCACCCACGAAGGGTCCACGAAGAAGCAACCTTGTCTATCCCACCATGGCCATCGCCCACGAAGGACTTGCCTCACTAGTGGTAGATCTTCACGAAGTAGGCGATCTCCTTGCCCTTACAAACTCCTTGGTTCAACTCCACAATCTTGTCGGAGGCTCCCAAGTGACACCTAGCCAATCTAGGAGACACCACTCTCCAAGAAGTAACAAATGGTGTGTTGATGATAAACTCCTTGCTCTTGTGCTTCAAATGATAGTCTCCCCAACACTCAACTCTCTCTCATAGGATTTGGATCTGGTGGAAAGAAGATTTGAGTGGAAAGCAACTTGGGGAAGGCTAGAGATCAAGATTCATATGGTAGGAATGGAATATCTTGGTCTCAACACATGATTAGGTGGTTCTCTCTCAGAACATATGAGTTGGAAGTGTAGATGTGTTCTGATGGCTCTCTCCACAAATGAAGAGGAGGTGGAGGGGTATATATAGCCTCCACACAAAATCCAACCGTTACACAATTTATCAATCTCGGTGGGACCGAATCAACAAACTCGGTCGGACCGAAAAGGTAAACCTAGTGACCGTTACAGATTTTCGGTGGGACTGACATGCAACTCGGTAGGACCGATTTTGTTAGGGTTAGGGCACAACGTAATCTCGGTGAGACCGATTACACAAACTCGGTGAGACCGATTTTGGTAATTAGCTAACGAGAGAGTTGGTCAGGCAAACTCGGTGGGACCGATTTGCTCTTTCGGTGAGACCGAAAAGTTACAAAAAGGAAACAAAGAGTTTACATTGCAATCTCGGTGGGACCGATCCGCTCTTTCGTTGAGACCGAAAAGTTACGAAAGGGAAATAGAGAGTTTGTAATCCCATCTCGGTGAGACCGAGATCCCTATCGGTAGAACCGAATTGCTAGGGTTTGGCAGTGGCTTATGACAAGTGAAACTCGGTGGCGCCGGCTAGGAAGAATCGGTAGGACCGAGTTTGGCTTAGGGTTTAGGTCATATGTGGATATGGGAAAGTAGTTGAGGGTTTTGGAGCATATCACTAAGCACATGAAGCAAGAAGCTCATTAAGCAACACCTCATCCCTCCTTGATAGTATTGGCTTTTCCTAAAGACTCAACATGATCTTGGATCACTAAAATATAAAATGAAGAGTCTTGAGCTTTTGAGCTTGAGCCAATCCTTTGTCCTTAGCATTTTGAGGGTTCCACTTTCACCATCCATGCCATGCCAATCATTGAGCTTTCCTGAAATAATCATCTTGGAATAGCATTAGTTCAATGAGCTATATGTTGTTATGAATTACCAAAACCACCTAGGGATAGTTGCACTTTCAGATATGGTCAAGACATGATGCTAAATTTTATTGTATGAGATGATCATGTTTTGTAACCGAGTTATCGGCAACTGGCAGGAGCCATATGGTTGTCGCTTTATTGTATGCAATGCAATCGCGCTGTAATGCTTTACTTTATCACTAAGCGGTAGCGATAGTCGTGGAAGCATAAGATTGGTGAGACGACAACGATGCTACGATGGAGATCAAGGTGTCGCGCCAGTGACGATGGTGATCACGACGGTGCTTCGAAGATGGAGATCACAAGCACAAGATGATGATGGCCATATCATATCACTTATATTGATTGCATGTGATGTTTATCTTTTATGCACCTTATCTTGCTTTGATTGACGGTAGCATTATAAGATGATCTCTTACTAATTATCAAGAAGTGTTCTCCCTGAGTATGCACTGTTGCGAAAGTTCTTCGTGCTGAGACACCATGTGATGATCGGGTGTGATAGGCTCTACGTTCAAATACAACGGGTGCAAAACAGTTGCACACGCGGAATACTCAGGTTATACTTGACGAGCCAAGCATATACAGATATGGCCTCGGAACACGGAGACCGAAAGGTCGAGTGTGAATCATATAGTAGATATGATCAACATAGTGATGTTCACCAATGAAACTACTCCATCTCACGTGATGATCGGACATGGTTTAGTTGATTTGGATCACGTGATCACTTAGAGGATTAGAGGGATGTCTATCTAAGTGGGAGTTCTTAAGTAATATGATTAATTGAACTTAAATTTATCATAAACTTAGTCCTGGTAGTATTTTGCAAATTATAGATCAATAGCTCGCGTTGTTGCTTCCCTGTGTTTATTTTGATATGTTCCTAGAGAAAATTGTGTTGAAAGATGTTAGTAGCAATGATGCGGATTGGATCCGTGATCTGAGGTTTATCCTCATTGCTGCACAGAAGAATTATGTCCTTGATGCACCGCTAGGTGACAGACCTATTGCAGGAGCAGATGCAGGCGTTATGAACGTTTGGCTAGCTCAATATGATGACTACTTGATAGTTTAGTGCACCATGCTTAATGGCTTAGAATCGGGACTTCAAAGATGTTTTGAACGTCATGGACCATATGAGATGTTCCAGGAGTTGAAGTTAATTTTCAAGAAAATCCCCGAGTTGAGAGATATGAAGTCTCCAACAAGTTCTATAGCTAAAATATGGAGGAGAATCGCTCAACTAGTGAGCATGTGCTCAGATTGTCTGGGTACTACAATCGCTTGAATCAAGTGGGAGTTAATCTTCCAGATAAGATAGTGATTGACAGAATTCTCTAGTCACCATCACCAAGTTAGTAGAACTTCGTGATGAACTATAATATGCAAGGGATAACGGAAACAACTCCCAAGCTCTTCGTGATGCTGAAATCAATGAAGGTAGAAATCAAGAAAAACATCAAGTGTTGATGGTTGACAAGACCACTAGTTTCAAGAAAAAGGGCAAAGGGAAGAAGGGGAACTTCAAGAAGAACGGAAAGCAGGTTGCCGCTCAAGTGAAGAAGCCCAAGTCTGATCCTAAGCCTGAGACTAAGTGCTTCTACTGCAAAGGGACTGGTCACTGGAAGTGGAACTGCCCCAAGTATTTGGCGGATAAGAAGGATGGCAAGGTAAACAAAGGTATATTAGATACACGTGTTATTGATGTGTACTTTACTAGTGTTTATAGCAACCCCTCGGCATTTGATACTGGTTCAGTTGCTAAGAGTAGTAACTCAAAACGGGAGTTGCAGAATAAACAGAGACTAGTTAAGGGTGAAGTGACGATGTGTGTTGGAAGTGGTTCCAAGATTGATATGATCATCATCGCACACTCCCTATACTTTCGAGATTAGTGTTGAAACTAAATAAGTGTTATTTGGTGTTTGCGTTGAGCATGAATATGATTTGATCATGTTTATTGCAATACGGTTATTCATTAAAATCAGAGAATAATTGTTGTTCTGTTTACATGAAGAAAACCTTCGATGGTCATACACCCAATGAAAATAGTTCGTTGGATCTCGATCGTAGTGTTACACATAATCATAATATTGAAACCAAAAGATGCAAAGTTAATAATGATAGTGCAACTTATTTGTGGCACTGCCGTTTAGGTCATATCGGTGTAAAGCGCATGAAGAAACTCCATACTGATGGACTTTTGGAACCACTTGATTATGAATCACTTGGTACTTGCAAACCATGCCTCATGGGCAAGATGACTAAGACTCCGTTCTCCGGAACAATGGAGCAAGCAATAAACTTGATTGGAAATAATACATACTGATGTATGTAGTCCAATGAGTGTTGGCTCGCGGCGGGTATCGTTATTTTCTGACATTCACAGATGATTTGAGCAGATATGAGTATATCTACTTGATGAAACATAAGTCTGAAACATTTGAAAAGTTCAAATAATTTCAGGGTGAAGTGGAAAATCATCGTGACAAGAAAATAAGGTTTCTACGATCTGATTGCGGAGACAAATATTTGAGCTACGAGTTTGGTCTTCAATTAAAACAATGTGAAATAGTTTCACTACTCACGCCACCTGGAACACCATAGTGTAATGGTGTGTCCGAACGTCGTGATCGTACTTTACTTGATATGGTGCGATCTATGATGTCTCTTACCGATCTACCACTATCGTTTTGGGGTTATGCATTAGAGACAGCTACATTCACATTAAATAGGGCACCATCTAAATCCATTGAGACGACACCGTCTGAATTATGGTTTGGCAAGAAACCAAAGTTATCGTTTCTTAAAGTTTTGGGTTGTGATGCTTATGTGAAAAAGTTTCATCCTGATAAGATCAAACCCAAATCGGAGAAATATGTCTTCATAGGATCCCCAAAGGAGACTGTTGGGTACACCTTCTATCACAGATCCGAAGGCAAGACATTCGTTGCTAAGAATGGATCCTTTCTGGAGAAGGAGTTTCTCTCGAAAGATGTGAGTGGGAGGAAAGTAGAACTTGATGAGGTAACTGTACCTACTCCCTTATTGGAAAGTAGTACATCACAGAAAACTGTTTCTGCGACACCTACACCAATTAGTGAGGAAGCTAATGATGATGATCATGTAACTTCAGATCAAGTTACTACCAAATCTCGTAGGTAAACCAGAGTGAGATCCGCACCAGAGTGGTACGGTAATCCTGTTCTGGAAGTCATGTTACTAGACCATGACGAACTTGCGAACTATGAGGAAGCGATGATGAGCCCAGATTCCGATAAATGGCTTGAGGCCATGAAATCTGAGATAGGATCCATGTATGAGAACAAAGTGTGGACTTTGGTGGACTTGCCCGATGATCGGCAAGCCATTGATAATAAATGGATCTTCAAGAGGAAGACAGACACTGATAGTAGTGTTACTATCTACAAAGCTTCGCAAATTTTTTTTCGACAAGTTCAAGGGGTTGACTACGATGAGACCTTCTCACCTGTGGCGATGCTTAAGTCTGTCCGAATCATGTTAGCAACTGCCGCATTTTATGAAATCTGGCAAATGGATAAAGAAAACTGCATTCCTTAATGGATTTATTAAAGAAGAGTTGTATATGATGCAACCAGAAGGTTTTGTCAATCCTAAAGGAGCTAACAAAATATGCAAGCTCCAGCGATTCATCTATGGACTGGTGCAAGCATCTCGGAGTTGGAATACACGCTTTGATAAGTTGATCAAAGCATATAGTTTTATACAGACTTGCGGTGAAGCCTGTATTTACAAGAAAGTGAGTGGGAGCACTACAACATTTCTGATAAGTATATGTGAATGACATATTGTTGATCGGAAATAATGTAGAATTATCCTGCAAAGCATAAATGAATGTTTGAAAGGAGTTTTTTTTTAAAAGAAAGACCTCGGTAAAGCTACTTACATATTGAGCATCAAGATCTATAGAGATAGATCAAAACGCTTGATAAGTTTTTTCAAGGAGTACATACCTTGACAAGATTTTGAAGTAGTTCAAAATGGAACAGTCAAAGAAAGAGTTCTTGCCTGTGTTACAAGGTGTGAAATTGAGTAAGACTCAAAACACGACCACGACAGAAGATAGAAAGAGAATGAAAGTCATTCCCTATGCCTTGGCCATAGGTTCTATAAAGTATGCCATGCTGTGTACCAGATCTATTGTATACCCTACACTGATTTTGGCAAGGGAGTACAATAGTGATCTAGGAGTAGATCACTGGACAGCGGTCAAAATTATCCTTAGTGGAATAAGGATATGTTTCTCAATTATGGACGTGACAAAAAGGGTTCGTCGTAAAGGGTTACGTCGATGCAAATTTTGACACTGATCTAGATGACTCCAAGTCTCAATCTGGATACGTATTGAAATTGGGAGCAATTAGCTAAGAGTAGCTCCATGCAGAGCATCGTTGACATAGAAATTTGCAAAATACATACGGATCTGAATATGGCAGACCCGTTGACTAAACTTCTCTCACAAGCAAAACATGATCACACCTTAGTACTCTTTGGGTGTTAATCACATAAGCGATGTGAACTAGATTACTGAATCTAGTAAACCCTTTGGGTGTTGGTCACATGGCGATGTGAACTATGGGTGTTAATCACATGATGATGTGAACTATCGATGTTAATCACATGGTGATGTGATCTAGATTATTGACTCTAGTGCAAGTGGGAGACTGAAGAAAATATGCCCTAGAGGCAATAATAAAGTTATTATTTATTTCCTTATTTCATGATAAATGTTTATTATTCATGCTAGAATTGTATTAACCGGAAACATAATACATGTGTGAATACATAGACAAACAGAGTGTCACTAGTATGCCTCTACTTGACTAGCTCGTTAATCAAAGATGGTTATATTTCCTAACCATGGACAAAGAGTTGTTATTTGATTAACGGGATCACATCATTAGGTGAATGATCTGATTGACATGACCCATTCCATTAGCTTAGCACCCGATCGTTTAGTATGTTGCTATTGCTTTCTTCATGACTTATACATGTTCCTATGACTATGAGATTATGGAACTCCCGTTTGCCGGAGGAACACTTTGTGTGCTACCAAACGTCACAACGTAACCGGGTGATTATAAAGGAGCTCTACATGTGTCTCCAAAGGTACATGTTGGGTTGGCGTATTTCGAGATTAGGATTTGTCACTCCGATTGTCGGAGAGGTATGTCTGGGCCCTCTCGGTAATGCACATCACTTAAGCCTTGCAAGCATTGCAACTAATGAGTTAGTTGCAAGATGATGTATTACGGAACGAGTAAAGAGTCTTGCCGGTAACGAGATTGAACTAGGTATTGGATACCGACGATCGAATCTCGGGCAAGTAACATACCGATGACAAAGGGAACAACGTATGTTGTTATGCGGTCTGACCGATAAAGATCTTCGTAGAATATGTGGGAGCCAATATGAGCATCCAGGTTTCGCTATTGGTTATTGACCGGAGACATGTCTCGGTCATGTCTACATTGTTCTCGAACCCGTAGGGTCCGCACGCTTAAGGTTTCGATGACAGTTATATTATGAGTTTATACGTTTTGATGTACCGAAGGTTGTTCGGAGTCCCGGATGTGATCACGGACATGACGAGGAGTCTCGAAATGGTCGAGACATAAAGATTGATATATTAGAAGCCTATGTTTGGATATCGGAAGTGTTCCGGGTGAAATCGGGATTTTATCGGAGTACCGGGAGGTTACCGGAAACCCCCAGGAGCTATATGGGCCTTAGTGGAAAAGAGAAGAGGCAGCCTAAGATGGGCCGTGCGCCCCTCCCCTCCCTTGGTCCGAATAGGACAAGGAGAGGGGGCCGGCCCCCTTTCTCTTTTCCCCCCTCCGCGAATCCTATTCCAACTAGGATTGGGGGGGGGGGGGAATCCTACTCCCGGAGGGAGTAGGACTCCTCCTGGCGCGCCACCTCTTGGCCGGTCGCACCCCCCCTTGAGCCTTTATATACGGAGGCAGGAGCACCCCAGAGAAACACAAGTTGGTCCACGTGATCATATTCTTAGCTGTGTGCGGTGCCCCCTTCCACCATAGTCCTCGACAATATTGTAGCGGTGCTTAGGCGAAGCCCTGTGACAGTAGTACATCAAGATCGTCACCACGCCGTCGTGCCGACGGAACTCTTCCCCGACACTTTGCTGGATAGGAGTCCGGGGATCATCATCGAGCTGAACGTGTGCTAGAACTCGGAGGTGCCGTAGTTTCCGTGCTTGATCGGTCGAGCCGTAGAGACATACGACTACATCAACCAAACGCTTCCGTTGTCGATCTACAAGGGTACGTAGATCACACTCTCCCGTCTCGTTGCTATGCATCACCATGATCTTGCGTGTGCGTAGGAAAATTTTGAAATTACTACGTTACCCAACAAAAACAGCTATACGTTAATTACCCAATACATGTTAAATATTTGTATAATTATAACTGGGCCATAATGAGACATTTACCTTTAATCGTTGACACACCAAGCTAGCTGCTTGGTTCGGTGCACAAAATGGCCAACAATTTATTTGTACCAAGTAAAATAATAATATCAGAATAGCTTCGATTGAAATGGAAACATGATGATCCAGCTTAACGATGAATATACCTCTGATGTTGGATGTGTGACGAATCGGAGCGGCACTTGGTATAAATATAATATCCCCCGATGGATAACAATGGCAGTCTAGTTGAAACAATTTAAGAAGAATCCACTCAGCTGATGCATCCACCAGATAAATCCACAGAAAGAAATGAATAGGAAGAAAAGAGAGTTTTGGATAAGATGCTCGTAGCTGTCACCATGTCACGGCAAACGCATGTGTTGGAGCAGATTGACCTTCGCTTGGGATTCCCAATGACATGCAGGAGCAGATTGGCCTCGAACGCTAGGAGATGAGGCAGCGACGAGCAGCCCCTCGTCCTCGCCATCTACCTCTGGCTCGGGTGGAGATATCCTCGCGGAGTTCTCCAACAGCGTGCAGGAGCGGATCAGCCTCAATCTTGGTGGAGATGAGGCGACAGTGAGCAGGGCCCCGTCCTCGCCATCTAGTCGTCTACCTACCTACGGATCGGGAAAGAAGGCCTCACCATGGTGGGGGTAGGAGGGTACTGGAGTTCTCTAGCTCGCGCAATCCTCCTCCTCTAGCTCACATAGGGGTTAGATCAGGAGAAGAGGGGATGGGGGGAAGTGGGACGAAGGCCTCCTGCGTGACTTGTGCAGGGGCTGGACAGAGAAGAGGGGATGGATTAGGGTATCATGAGGGAGGGTGGGAGGGGCGAGGCAGGAGGCAGCGGTGCTTTGCTTTGTGCATGAACCAATGCGCGTCTATTTATGCTCGATGGATGGAAGACGAAAAGGAACAATCGCGTACTGTATGGGAGATAAAACAGTCAAATGACACAGTTCGTTGTAAAAGAAAAGGAAAGGGTTGCCTTTAATTCGGCGGAGAAGATGAATAGTACTCCAATGCGTATGTGAGAGAAGATGAATAGTAGAATCTATAGATTAAATTAATGGTTGGGGCAGTTAATTGGCCAGGAATGGATTCGTACAACCCTTGCGTTGTGGGGGAAGGTAGCGACTCTCCACCTTGTGGAGGCGGCAGCAAAGGAATGATTTGGCATGAACCTCAAACGAAAAACATTAGATGGGCTCACGTGGCTGCATGGCTGATGTGGATAGCTTGCATGTGGAGATAAATATGATAGTGGGGATGAATCTCTTAGGTATATAGGATATCTAGGCATGATCATGAATATAGGCATCACGTCCGTGACAAGTAGATCGAAACGATTCTGCATCTACTACTATTACTCCACTCATCGACCGCTATCCAGCATGCATCTAGAGTATTAAGTTAAAAACAGAGTAACGCCTTAAGCAAGATGACATGATGTAGAGAGATAAATTCATGCAATATGAAATAAACCCCATCTTGTTATCCTCGATGGCAATGATACAATACGTGCCTTGCTGCCCCTTCTGTCACTAGGTAAGGACACCGCAAGATCGAACCCAAAGCTAAGTACTTCTCCCATGGCAAGAACTACCAATCTAGTTGGCCAAACCAAATGGATAATTCGAAGAGAGACTTGCAAAGATAACCAATCATGCATAAAAGAATTCAGAGAAGATTCAAATATTATTCATAGATAGACTTGATCATAAACCCACAATTCATCGATCTCAACAAACACACCGCAAAAAGAAGATTACATCGAATAGATCTCCACAAGAGAGGGGGAGAACTTTGTATTGAGATTCAAAGAGAGAGAAGAAGCCATCTAGCTACTAACTATGGACCCGAAGGTCTGAGGTAAACTACTCACACTTCATCGGAGGGGCTAGGATGATGTAGAAGCCCTCCGTGATGACGGCCCTCTTCCGGCGGAGCTCCGGAACAGGCCCCAAGATGGGATCTCGTGGATACAGAAAGTTGCGGCGGTGGAATTAGGTTTTTGGCTCCTGTTCTGATCGTTTGGTGGTACGTGTGTATATATAGGAGGAAGGAGTACGTCGGTGGAGCACCGAGGGGCCCATGAGGCAGGGGGCGCGCCCCCACCCTCGTGACCGCCTCTTTGATCCCTTGCAGTAGGGTCCAAGTCTCCCGGATCACGTTCGGTGAGAAAATCACGTTTCCGAATATTTTATTCCGTTTGGACTCCGTTTGATATTCTATTTATCCGAAACACTGAAATAGGCAAAAAAAAACAATTCTGGGCTGGGCCCCCGGTTAATAGGTTAGTCCCAAAAATAATATAAAAGTGGAACATAAAGCCCAATATAGTCCAAAACAGTAGATAATATAGCATGGAGCAATCAAAATTATAGATACGTTGGAGACGTATCAGGCATCCCCAAGCTTAATTCCTGCTCGTCCTCGAGTAGGTAAATGATAAAAAGAGAATTTTTGATGCGGAGTGCTACTTGGCATAATTTCAATGCAAATCTTCTTAATTGTGGTATGAATATTCATATTAGAAAGATTCAAGACAAAAGTTTATATTGACATAGAAAATAATAATACTTCAAGCATACTAACAAAGCAATTATGTCTTCTCAAAATAACATGACCAAAGAAAGTTATCCCTACAAAATCATATAGTCTGGCTATGCTCCATCTTCCCCACACAAAGTATTTAAATGATGCACAACCCCGATGACAAGCCAAGCAATTGTTTCATACTCTAACTTTTTCAAAAAAATTCAATCTTCACGCAATACATGAGCGTGAGCCATGGATATAGCACTATAGGTGGAATAGAATGGTGGTTGTGGAGAAGACAAAAAGGGAGAAGATAGTCTCACATCAACTAGGCGTATCAACGGGCTATGGAGATGCCCATCAATACATATCAATGTGAGTGAGTGTAACGCCCTCGATGCGGCTATATCTCCCATGTGTCGAAGCACGACTTAGAGGCATAACCGCATTGAAAGCAATGTCGCAAGTGAGGTAATCTTCACACAACCTGTAACACCCTCGATGCGGCTATAGCTCCCACGTGTCGAGGCATGACTTAGAGACATAACCGCATTGAAAGCAATGTCGCAAGTTAGGCAATCATCACAACATCCCATGTAATATATATAGAATAAAAGGGGAGATACATAGTTGGCTTACACTCGCCCTGTCACATCAAAGTACATAAATAACATACATCATCCAAACACTCATGGCCCGACTACGGCGCCAAAATAAAAGACAACCCAACAAGCGACATAGGTCCCGATCACCCCAACTGGGCACCACTACTGATCATCAGGGAAAGAAACATAGTAACGCTGAGAATCCTCGTCGTACTCCCACTTGAGCTCAAGCGCGCCATCTGGAGCTGTATCATCTGTCCCTACATCTTGTGTAATAGTAATCTGTGAGCCACAGGGACTCAGCAATCTCGCATCCTCGCGATCAAGACTATTTAAGCTTAATAGGTAGGATGGGGTAAATATATGTGGAGCTGCAGCAAGCGACTAGCATGTGTGGTGGCTAACTTATTCGCAAAAGAGAGCGAGAAGAGGAGGCAAAGCGCGAGCAAGAAACTAGAGAGCAACCTGCGCAAACATAACTCCAACACCGTGTCCACTTCCCGGACTCCGCCGAGAAGATGCCATCACGGTAACACACTCAGTTGATTCATTTTAATTAATTAAGGTTCAAGTTATCTACAACCGAACATTAACAAATTCCCATCTGCCCATAACCGCGGGCACGGCTTTCGAAAGTTCAGTCCCTGCAGGGGAGTCCCAACTTAGCCCATGACAAGCTCTCACGGTCAATGAAGGAATAGACCTCCACCCGAGACATTCCGATCAGACTCGGTATCCCGGTACAACAAGACATTTCGACAGGTTAAAACAAGACCAGCAACACCGCCCGAATGTGCCAACAAATCCCGATAGGAGCTGCACATATCTCGTTCTCAGGGCACACTCAGATGAGCCAGACGTCGGGTAGGCCAGCCCAGAGTTGCCCCTGGTAGCCCCGGACATCGCTCGGTTGGACCAACACTCAGAGGAGCACTGGCCCGGGGGGTTTAAATAAGATGACCCTCGGGCTCCGGAAACCCAAGGGAAAAAAGGCTAGGTGGCAAATGGTAAAACCAAGGTTGGGCATTGCTGGAAAAGCTTTAATCAAGGCGAACTATCAAGGGGTTCCATTATCACCCAACCGCGTAAGGAACGTAAAAATCCGGGAACATAACACCGATATGACGGAAACTAGGGCGGCAAGAGTGGAACAAAACACTAGGCGAGAGGCCGAGCCTTCCACCCTTTACCAAGTATATAGATGCATTAAGATAACATGGCAATATAATGATATCCCAACAGGTAAATAAATGTTCCAACAAGGAACGGCTCCAAACTTCACCTGCAACTAACAACGCTATAAGAGGGGCTGAGCAAAGCGGTAACATAGCCAATCAACGGTTTGCTAGGACAATGGTGGGTTAGAGGCCGAACATGGCAATTTGGGAGGCTGACAAGCAAGTGGTAGGCATCGTAGCATTGGCATAGCAAAAGAGCGAGCAAACTAGCATAGCAAAGATAGTAGTGATTTCGAGGGTATGATCATCTTGCCTGCAAAGTTGTCAGAGTTGACTGGATCCTCGAAAGCAAACTCAATGGGCTCCTCGTTAGCGAACTCGTCTCTCGGCTCTACCCAAACAAGACAAACAAGCAACAAGGATACAATCAACCACGTGTATAAACAAACAACACGATGCAAGGATGATATGCTATGCGGGATGCAATGCGGGATACATATGCAAGATATGATAGGAAATGCATGAATCTAGCCTCAACTTGGAAAACCAAGTGTGCCACTGGAAAGATGGGATGAAATCGCTTGAAAACGATATAAAGAACGCCGGAATCGGAGTTACGGTTTGAAAATGGCAAGCGATTTAAGAATGACACCGGTCTGCGATTTACATCAAGTAGGCATCTAAATGCAATGAGATGAACATGCTACAGCACCCAAACATGACAACAAAATACATGGAAGGGAAGCATTCAAGATTCTTAACAAAAGACTAGCACTGAGCTACGGCCAATTCATCCATTAAGAGGTTCAAACAAGCATCGCAAAAACGCAAATGCAAAACAGATTTCAGACTTAGTGAAATTAACACTTGTCTGAAATTTCAGATCATGCAGCCCTCTTCGGAGCAGCAAAACAACATGATGCATGACCTGATCATGATAAATAAGAACATGGCATGGAGCTACTCAACAAGCTTAACAAAAGTCCCTAAGTGACCTGGGGCTAAAAGGGATCACAAAATATACTAACAAGCACACGAACATAGCTAAAACATAATCAGTTTCCAGAATTAGTGAAAACCGAGACATGCTGAAATTTAACTCACGAAGGCATGTAAACGAGCTCGATGCACTCACTAGGGTGCAAGTCATGGCAAGTCAAGCATACATCCATTAAGAAGGCACAAAATGCTAGCTAGACATGGCAAGAACAATGGCATAGCATGCACGGATCAACTACAATAACATCGGCAAAATCGCAAACAAGTTGACGATCTGCCCAGATTTACCACGAAGCAAAAGTAGAGCTCGATTGACTCAAGCTAGGGTGCTCCACATATGCAAACAAAGACATGGATGGATAGAGCACTACAATATTAACAAAACTCCTTTACTGATCATTCTCAAAAGAGGCACGGATCACTAGGAAACAACCTGAACATATGGCATCATGAACTAAATAATCCCAGACTTAGTGAAAACTACTAAGTCACTGAAAACAGATTTACCAAGTGCCTCACTTTGCAAGCTTGCACAAGTCACCACACACATCCTAAAAATGCATGGGTTGCACCTCTGGAAAGATAACAAGATTCTTAACAAAACATATGAAGGACTCACATGCATATCATGCACACAACAATCATGGCAAAAATGACAAAAGTCTAAGATGAACTAGCAGATCTGACAAATAACTCACGAAGCCTCCTTCTAATAGCATTTCGGGCATCAAGATGAACTCAAGTGCAAAAGATGCAATGGAATGAAATGATGTACTCGTCGAGACAAACATTTTGATATACTATATGTCCAAAACGGAGCTACGGATGCGGAGATATCACTGGTCAAAGTATGCTCAAAAAATTAGGGGGGAGAGGGAAAGTCAACCGTCTAGGGTTTCCAGATCTCAGATCTGGATCAAGTCACTATTCATTGCACTGTTCATCGCCGGAGTTTTTGAGGTCGCCGGAGTCGAAGAAGAGGGCCGGGGCGGCGTGGTACTTGGAGGGAGAGGCCGGGGCGTGGTGCGGCGGCGCCGGCGGATGCGGACGGCGGCGGTGGCCGCGGGCGGTGGCGCGGACGCCGAGGGACGGCGGTGGCCGGTGGCGGCGAGGGCGGCCACGGGTGGTGGTGGCGAGGCGGTGCCGGCCAACGGCGGAGGCGCACGGCGGTGGGGCTGTGCTGGAGTCGGGGAAGAGGCGCGGTGGCGCGCGGTGGAGGAGACAGGCTCGCGGGGGCCCCTCCTGGGCCTCCCGGGCCGGCGACGACGGGGAGCTGGGGCGACACGTGTCAGGCGGTGAGAGGCTGGGCGAGCGGCGGCGGATGTGTCCGGCCGGGGGCGGACGTGTCCGTCGGTGGCGGGGATCTTTTTTTTTGCTAGGGTTTCGTGGGAGGAGATGATCTGAAAATGGAGGGGGCTATTTATAGTCATAAGTGGAGCTAGGAGAGTCCAAATGAGGTGCGGTTTTCGGCCAAAAGATCATGATCGAACGCTCTAGGTGATGGAGCAGAGTTTGGTGGGTTTTGGGCCAAATTGGAGGGGTGTTGGGTTGCAACACACACGAGGCCTTTTCGTTCCCTCGGTTAACCGTTGGAGTATCAAACGAAGTCCAAATGATACGAAACTTGACAGGCGGTCTACCGGTAGTAAACCAAGGCCGCTTGGCAAGTCTCGGTCCAATCCGGAAAGGTTTAATCCCCACACACGAAAGAAAGGTAAAATTGACCACCGGAGGAGAACGAAGCGCCGGAATACAAAATGGACAAGGGGGAAAATGCTCGAATGTATGAGATGAACACGTATGCAAATGCAATGCACATGATGACATGATAAGAGATGCATGACAATGAAAACAACACGCGGAGACAAAAACCCGAACCTGAGAAATAAATATAACTTAACGCCGGAAACGGCAAGAGTTGGAGTACAAATTGGGAAAGTTATATCTGGGGCGTTACAACAGTCCACCACTACGAAAAGATCTCGTCCCGAGATCTAGGACTGAAAGAACGCCGGGTACTCAGAATGGAGGAGATCCTCGCGTTCCCAGGTAGCTTCACGGTCGGAATGGTGTGACCACTTGACTTTGAGAAATTTGATTGACTTGTTGCAAGTCCTGCGTTCAGTCTCTTCAAGGATTGCAACTGGGTGCTCACGATAGGAGAGATCTTCTTGGAGCTCAATGTCCTCGAAGTTGACGATGCGGTCAGGCGTCTTGAAGCACTTTCGGAGCTGAGAGACATGGAACACATCATGAACATTTGCAAAGTTTGACGGAAGCTCGAGTTGATAGGCGAGGTCGCCTCTCTTGCTGACAATCTTGAAAGTTCCGACGTATCTAGGGGCAAGATTCCCTTTGATACCGAAGCGACGAGTCCCTTTCATAGGAGAGACGCGGAGGTACACATGATCTCCGATCTCGAAAGCCAAATCACGGTGCTTACTATCATAGTAGCTCTTCTGGCGGGATTGGGCTGCTTTGAGGTTATCACGAGTGACCTTGCACATTTCTTCTGCCTCTATGATTAAGTCATTACCCAGCAGCTGACGTTCACCGGTTTCAGACCAGTTGAGAGGGGTACGACACTTCCTACCATACAGAATTTCAAATGGGGCCTTGCCCGAACTTGCTTGAAAACTGTTGTTGTATGAGAATTCAGCATAGGGAAGACAATCCTCCCACTTCATGCCGAAGGAGATCACACAAGCCCTGAGCATATCTTCAAGAATCTGGTTGACACGCTAGACTTGACCGCTTGTTTGAGGATGGAAAGTAGTGCTGAAGCGGATGTTGGTGCCCATGGCCTTCTGAAAAGAATCCCAAAACTTGGAGGTAAAGATGCTGCCACGGTCTGAAGATATCACTTGAGGAATACCATGCAGAGAGACAATTCGAGAGGTATAGAGTTCCGCCAATTGAGCTGCAGTGATAGACTCTTTGATAGGCAGAAAGTGAGCCACTTTGGTGAGCTTATCAATGACAACGAATATAGCATCATTGCCACGCTTGGACTTTGGAAATCCAGTCACGAAGTCCATCTCAATGTGGTCAAACTTCCATTCCGGAATGGTAAGAGGTTGGAGGAGACCTGCTGGCCTTTGGTGTTCTGCCTTCACTCTTCTGCAGACATCACATTCATTCACGAATTGAGCGATCTCGCGCTTCATTCGAGTCCACCAATAAACTTGCTTCAGATCATGATACATCTTCGTGCTCCCAGGGTGGATGGAGAGGAGGGAATTGTGAGCCTCGTTCATGATCACTTTACGAAGTTCACCTTTGGGTACAACAATTCGATCCTCGAAGAAGAGAGTGTCCTTGTCATCAAGGCGGTAGCACTTGTACTTGGACTGACTCTTGGCAATCCCAATCTTCACCTTTTTCACCATAGCATCAAGAAGCTGGGCTTGGCGAATCTGGTTTTCTAAGGTAGGAGAGACTTGAAGGTTGGCGAGGAAACCTTGAGGAACAATTTGCAGATTAAGTTTGCGGAAAGCTTCACAAAGCTCGGGTTGATAAGGCTTGAGAATCAGACTGTTGCAATACGCTTTCCTACTCAAAGCGTCAGCAATCACATTGGCCTTGCCTGGAGTATACTCGATACTCGGATTATACTCTTGAATCATTTCGACCCATAGAGTTTGCCTGAGGTTGAGATTAGGCTGAGTGAAGATGTACTTGAGACTCTTGTGATCAGTGAAAATGTCCACTTTTCTTCCCAATAGAAGATGTCTCCAAGTCAAAAGAGCATGCACAACTGCCGCCAACTCGAGATCATGAGTGGGGTAGTTCTTCTCATTAGGCTTCAACTGGCGAGAGGTATAAGCAACAACTTTCTTGTCTTGCATCAACACTGCGTCAAGACCTTGGAGAGAGGCATCTCAAAAGACCTCGTACGGCTTGGATTCATCAGGCGGAGTCAGAACTGGAGCAGTGATCAATTTCTCTTTCAAAGTGTTGAAAGCAATATCACACTCCGAAGACCAAACATACTTGACGTGCTTCTGAAGAAGATTTGAGAGAGGCTTCGTGATCTTAGAAAAGTTTTCAACGAATCTTCGGCAGTAACTTGCGAGACCGAGGAAGCTACGGAGTTGCTTCACGTTCTGAGGAGGTTCCCAATTCACAATTGCAGACACCTTCTCAGGATTCACGGCAATGCCCTTGGCAGAGATGATATGGCCAAGATAAAGAACCTCATCGAGCCAAAATTCACACTTGGAGAACTTGGCGTAGAACTGGCGTTCCCTCAGCTTATCAAGAACCAAACGCAAGTGCTTGGCATGATCTTCCTTGTTCTTCGAGAAAACCAGAATGTCGTCGAGATAGACCAACACGAAATCATTGGTGTAGGGGTTGAAGATGAAGTTCATCATGCGGAGAATGTTGGAGGAGCGTTGACGAGGCCAAAAGACATGACAGTGTATTCATATGACCCATAGCTTGTCCTGAAAGCCGTCTTGGGAATATCTTGCTCACGGATATGAATCTGATGATAACCCATACGGAGATCAAGCTTGGAGAATACTTGGGCACCCTTGAGTTGTTCGAACAGCTCATTGATGTTGGGAAGTGGGTATTTGTTCTTGATGGTCTTCTTGTTCAATGGACGATAATCAACACAAAGTCGGTCCGTTCCATCCTTCTTCTTGACAAAAAGAACACCACAACCCCACGGAGAAGAACTAGGCTGGATCAGACCTATTCTTTCTTGAATATTGAGTTGTTCCTTAAGCTCCTTCAACTCTTTAGGTCCGAGCTTGTAAGGACATTTGCACACAGGTTCCGTACCGGGCTCAAGATCAATAACAAATTCAACTGGCCGGTGCGGAGGCATTCCTGGGAGCTCTTCTGGGAAGATGTCTTGATACTCGCAAACGACTGGGATCTGCGAAATAGCATCCAATTCACCCTTCTCATTGAGAGAAAACAACCGGATTGTATCATCCCGAGCGGCAAAGACAATTACATCCTTAGACGAATGAGCCAATTGAATTTGCCTGGCAGCACAATCAAGCTGAGCTTTATGCTTAGAGAGCCAATCCATCCCGAGAATAAGATCGATATCCGAGTTACCAAGAACCACCGGAGAAGAGAGAAACTTGTAGTCGCCCAACGTGATAGTAACATCCGGAGCAATAGCGCTTGCATTCATGAATTTACCCGAAGAAACAACAGATAACTGTCTAGGCAATTCTTATAAAGGCAACTCATGCTTAGAAACAAATGGTCTCGAGATGAAACAATGCGATGCACCCATATCAAAAAAACTTTTGCAGGAATATCATTAACAGGAAGGTTACCCATGATGACATCTGACGAATCCTCTTCCTGAGCTGCATTCATCAAGTTGACCTTGGCGGACTTGGGGTTATGCTTGACCACAGCTGTACTTGCCGATCTGACAGGAGGAGGAGGAGGAAGACGCCTCTGGTTGAAACACTTGTTGGCGTAGTGACCCTTCTGTTGGCACTTGTTGCACGTGACCTCTGAAAGCGGACGGTGGTACGGAGCACTCGATCTTGGAGCTTGAGACGAAGTCTTGTTCTGAAAGCCAGGGTTGGGTGGGTGGGAAGAACCACTGCCACCTTTGCTCTTCTGCTGATACGGCTGACGGAACGGAGGAGGAGGAAGCCAAAACTTCTGCTGCTTGGCCACTTGAGTAGAGGAAGAAGGAGTAGCATCTCTGACTCGCTTCTTGGAAGCATCACACCTCAACTGAGCAGCCTCTTGCTTCAGTGCCATGTTGTAGAGCTCATCGTATCTTAACGGCTCAAAGAGGACAAGAGCGAGCTGAATTTCTTCTCTGAGACCACCCCTGAACTGGTATATCATGCTCTTCTCATCAGGTATGTCCTGCTTGGCAAAGCGGGCGAGCTTCTGGAACAACTTGTTGTAGTCATAGACAGACAAAGAGCCTTGCTTCAGATTGCAGAATTCCTCACGTTTACTTTCAGTCACACTCTGAGGGATGTGATGAGCTCAGAAATCTCGACGGAAATCATCCCAAGTGATCAGACGCCCACCTCTGGAATCCTTGTACTGCTGGAACCACTCTGCAGCCTGATCTTTGAGTTGGAAGGAAGCGAACTTGACGAAATCTTTAGGCCTGACGTTGCTGCATTCAAAATGCTTACACAGATCCACCAACCAATCTTCAGCATCGGTTGCCTCAACACAATTGCTGAACGTCTTCGGCCCATTAGCAAGGAACTGGTTCAGTGTAGCAAAATGGTTCTGATTGTTGCCTTGATTCCCTTGACTGCCTTGATTGCGCTCTTGGAGGATTTGCATGATTAATTGTGTGTTTGCATTGGTTGCGGCCATCACAGCTTGCCAAGCCTCCGGAGGAGGTGGAGGTGGTGGCGGATCAGGATTCGGAGTCATGCGCGTTGGAGGAGCCATCCTGAAGAGGTTGACCACCATTAGCACATAGACAGACAAATATTGAAGCTGAATCCAACGGAATGAAAATTGCAACATAAAGTCTTCACATCCGAACAAAATGAACGAATGCACTTCTCTTGAAGTGGTCACATATCCCTAAATTGCGAAGCCACGTAGAATTAGGTAGAAGAGGTAAATCAACAAGGTATGGAATCAACATTTGACTTCGAAGCAACTCGAATACCACAACTCAAAACAAAACAAAGGATTGGCTTGTGGAATAAGCCGGAACAAACATATGATAGAGATTTCGTCCGAAGTTTTCGTGGTGGGACCTACACGGGCTCAATCGTACATCACCATCATGTACAAGGCAGTGCACATAACATACGAAGCGTCCCCGAGTCAGCATAGCCAAGGACTCTTTAAGACACAACGAGACCACTGTAAAATTGACCGTGAATAGGCGAACCACTAGACGTCGAACCCCAATTTCATATCATACATCTGTCGGAAAAGATATCCTAAGAGCTACTTGAATTCCCACCTATGAAACTCCCGAAACTTTCCGGTTATGCAATAAGGTGTTGGGGATACAGGGGAAGCATAATATCTCACCCAAACTAGCAATTCCTACATCCAGCTGTATCCATCCTTCAACACATAACCAAGAAACCTTCGGAAACCATCTACCTCAACCTTCGAAAAGCATCCGTTATACAAGTTATGGCGATACTCCCGCCCCAGTACTGGGTGGCGTCGAGGTTATCTCACCAATGAACTGCATAAAAGAGATTTTCGATGTCGGCGAACATATCTCAAGTATTCCAGAATTGCAACGATAAAATTATGATGACAACACCTCAGAGCTCAACTCCCCGGGACACTTCCACTAAACCCCTGACAGGAGGCACCAAGACAATATTCTCATCATAAGCCATCGGAATGATTCCAAGATACTCGCGTGATCCAAATTTTTTTTAGTGAAATTTGAGAAGAGAAGAGTCAAAACTCTACGTCAGGATGCCTTATCAGAGTGATGAGGAGACTCGGAAGTAAAAAAGAATTCCTAAACTCTCCTATATATAATTCCTAAATGACTCAAAACATTTTTCTAGACACAACTCGGCCTCTAAAAACGATCAAGCAATGGGGCTCCTATGGTCGGGGAAGGCTCTGATTACCAACTTGTAACGCCCTCGATGCGGCTATAGCTCCCACGTGTCGAGGCACGACTTAGAGACATAACCGCATTGAAAGCAATGTCGCAAGTTAGGCAATCATCACAACATCCCATGTAATATATATAGAATAAAAGGGGAGATACATAGTTGGCTTACACTCGCCACGTCACATCAAAGTACATAAATAACAAACATCATCCAAACACTCATGGCCCAACTACGGCGCCAAAATAAAAGACAACCCAACAAGCGACATAGGTCCCGATCACCCCAACTGGGCACCACTACTGATCATCAGGAAAAGAAACATAGTAACACTGAGAATCCTCGTCGTACTCCCACTTGAGCTCAAGCGCGCCATCTGGAGCTGTATCATCTGTCCCTGCATCTGGTGTAATAGTAATCTGTGCGCCACAGGGACTCAGCAATCTCGCACCCTCGCGATCAAGACTATTTAAGCTTAATAGGTAGGATGGGGTAAATATATGTGGAGCTGCAGGAAGCGACTAGCACGTATGGTGGCTAACTTATTCGCAAAAGAGAGCGGGAAGAGGAGGCAAAGCGCGAGCGAGAAACTAGAGAGCAACCTGCGCAAACATAACTCCAACACCGTGTCCACTTCCCGGACTCCGCCGAGAAGAGGCCATCACGGTAACACACTCAGTTGATTCATTTTAATTAATTAAGGTTCAAGTTATCTACAACTGGACATTAACAAATTCCCATCTGCCCATAACCGCGGGCACGGCTTTCGAAAGTTCAATCCCTGCAGGGGAGTCCCAACTTAGCCCATGACAAGCTCTCACGGTCAACGAAGGAATAGACCTCCACCCGAGACATTCCGATCAGACTCGGTATCCCGGTACAACAAGACATTTCGACAGGTTAAAACAAGACCAGCAACACCGCCCGAATGTGCTGACAAATCCCGATAGGAGCTGCATATATCTCATTCTAAGGGCACACTCAGATGAGCTAGACGTCGGGTAGGCCAGCCCAGAGTTGCCCCTGGTAGCCCCGGACATCGCTCGGTTGGACCAACACTCAGAGGAGCACTGGCCCGGGGGGTTTAAATAAGATGACCCTCAGGCTCCGGAAACCCAAGGGAAAAAAGGCTAGGTGGCAAATGGTAAAACCAAGGTTGGGCATTGCTGGAAAAGCTTTAATCAAGGCGAACTATCAAGGGGTTCCCATTATCACCCAACCGCGTAAGGAACGCAAAAATCTGGGAACATAACACCAATATGACGGAAACTAGGGCGGCAAGAGTGGAACAAAACACTAGGCGAGAGGCCGAGCCTTCCACCCTTTACCAAGTATATAGATGCATTAAGATAACATGGCAATATAATGATATCCCAACAAGTAAATAAATGTTCCAACAAGGAACGGCTCCAAACTTCACCTGCAACTAACAACGCTATAAGAGGGGCTGAGCAAAGCGGTAACATAGCCAATCAACGGTTTGCTAGGACAATGGTGGGTTAGAGGCTGAACATGGCAATTTGGGAGGCTGACAAGCAAGTGGTAGGCATCATAGCATTGGCATAGCAAAAGAGCGAGCAAACTAGCATAGCAAAGATAGTAGTGATTTCGAGGGTATGACCATCTTGCCTGCAAAGTTGTCAGAGTTGACTGGTGTGGCGACCCGACCCGAATGGATCAAGTCTACTGTGCTCCGGTGTCATCCCTGGATCAGTAATGCTGACACCACACAGTATATCGAAGGATTTATAGCAGAGTGGCAATCACACACTTATTACATCGATGTCTGCGAAGAGAACTTATTACCATAATATGGCTTAAGGCCATCTAATATTGATAACAGCGGAAGACTTGGAAGGTAAATGGGTCCATCAACTCCAACGGCATCACTGAGTATAGAACCACGACCTACAAGCACCTTAATCATCGTCTGAAAAGTCTGCAACATTAACGTTGCAGCCCGAAACGGGTCAGCACATGGAATATGCTGGCAAAGTAACACATAGAGAGTAATAGAATGAAACAGCTATACTATATGCATACTTGGCTGGTGGAAAGCTCTATGGTTACTGTTTTGCGTAAAGCAAATTTTTCCCTACTGCAAAGGAATAAATTTATTTAACTATCATGGTGGTTGTTAAACATTGAGAATGGTTGACAGCATTCTCAATCCCAATTAAAAGTAGTCATTAAAACCCAACAATATTAATTAGAAGTAACATGATGAGATTCACATGATATTCAAATACTAGATACTCAAGATTGTCCATAACCGGGGACACGGCTAATCATGATTAGTCTATTACACTCTGCAGAGGTTTGCGCACTTTTCCCCACAAGACTCGATCGCCTCCGTTGGTTTTCTCGCACTACTGGTGTTTGAGAAACGGATGACCGAGACATAGTCTTTCAGAAGCGCTAGCACCTTACGATGGAGTAGACCATACCACCTACATCCCCTACATCTGCTAGTCTACCCCTATAAGAGTTCGCACGACTTAGTCAACTATGCCAGAGCCCATATTGGCTTGTGGCTGCACACGTAAGTATTTAGTATGAAAGATCTTATGATCCCTTTGAGCCTGGGTGGTGGTCCAAAATAAAACAGGCAAGTCCTGATAGACATTAGGTGCCTCAGTCCACCCAGATGTGTGTTTAAGTTGCCACCTTAGATAAACCATTAAAATTATCAATCTCACATCTGTCATGGATATCACTCACCCAATCCACGTCTACTAGCATAGCATGGCATAATAAGCAAACGTAGAAGTAACTCCCAAAGGTTTCATAATAAACAGGTAATAGGTACTACCTCATCTACTTCCCATCCCACAATTTAATTAGATCCTAATCATGCAATGTGTGAGGATGGATCTAATGCAATAAAACTGGGTTGTAGAAAAGGTATGATCAAAGTGTTACTTGCCTTGCTGATGATCCGCGAGTCCTAGGGATTCGAAGTAACAGGCGGCGCAATCCGGGTAATGTATCGCAGATAAACAACAAGCATACAATAAGTACTCATCTAATGCACAGGTAAAACTCGAACAAGAAATCGAACTAGAAAGTTCAACTTAAGAACTCCGGTTGCAAAGAGAGAAAGAACCGAACAAAGAAACCGAAAACAAATGGCGGAAGAAAACAACTCGGTTCTAGCAAGTTGAAACTAGGTCAAATTTTACCGTAGCAAAAACTTAGTTAAAGTTGATTAGTCGGAACGGCGGTTTCGAAATGAAACTCCAGGCGCTTGAATCACCTGATTCCGATAAACGAGCGAGAAGATAAACTAGAAAGAAGATCGGATCTGAGATCGCGATCGCGGAATAAATCCGACGAAAAGAAAAAGAAGAACCGTTGAACGAACGGACGTTCGTTAACCTAGGAGAATCCGGTGATCACGTTCGTTAGGACGAACGGTCCGGCGAACGGTCTCTAGGTAACAAAATCGGAAAAGAGAACGGAACCGATCTAGGGTTTCGAGAAAAGAAAACTGAACGAAAAACCGATCTAGAAAACTGGAACGGTTTAGAGAAGAAACGAAACGATTTAGAAGAAAACCGATCTGAGGAAAAGAATAGAGACGCGGCGCGGTACCTCGGCGAGGTCTCCGGCGAGGAACTCCGGCGGCGGTGGTGTAGGGCGGCGGCGGCGAGGCACTAGGGCGGCGGCGGCGCGTGACGCAGGGCGCGGCGCGGTGGTGCTTGGGGTTTGATTTGATGATTTAGAGGGGGGGGGTGTTGGGGTATATATATTGGTGAGGGGGGGTTTACTTGGGGTAGGGGTCAAGGAATAAGAGTAGGAATAGGAAAGATCTAGAAAAAAAACGGAGTAGGACAAAGTCCTACTAGGACTCCAAAAGGCAGCGACGGCGGCTCCTGGCCTGGGCGCTCGCGCGGCGCTACGCTGGCCTCCTGGCCGGCCAGCTGGGCCTTTGGCCCAGGGGCGCGCGGGATTTTTTTTAAATCGGTTTCGGGCGCGAAAAAAAAACCCAGGAAAGAGATCTAACGAACTCCAAAACTTCTAAAGTAAATTTTCCCCGACTCCTAAAAATGAGTTGAACAAAATGAACTTTTCTCCGGGCCTAAAATGCAATTTTTGAAAACGCGCATTTTTCCCTATCCAAATAAAAGGCAAATGAAACTCCGACAAATCCAATGATCCTCTTTTCGAAATTTGAGAAAGCTCAAATATGAAAATGACGAAATCTCCAACTCTCTCCGAGGGTCCTTGAGTTTCGTGAAATTTCTAGGATCGACAAAATGCAAGAAAATATGATGTGCATGATGATCTAGTGTATGACATTCCAAATTGAAAATTTGGGATGTTACAAACCTACCCCCCTTAAGATGAATCTCGCCCTCGAGATTCGGGTTGGCTAGAAAATATGTGAGGGTGGTCCTTGAGCAATTCTTCTTCTCTCTCCCAGGTGGCTTCATCCTCTGAGTGGTGGTTCCACTAAACTTTGCAAAACTTGATAACCTTGCTACGGGTAACTCTGCTGGCAAACTCGAGAATCTTAACTGGTTTCTCTTCATACGTTAGGTCGTCCTTCAACTGAATTGCTTCTAGCGGCACTGTATCTCTTAACGGTACCTCCGCCATCTCGGCGTGACACTTCTTCAGCTGAGAAACATGGAATACATCATGAACTCCTGACAGTCCCTCTGGTAATTCCAACTTATACACGAATTCTCCCATACGTTGCAAGATCTTATAAGGTCCAACGAAACACGGTGCTAATTTTCCCTTAACTCCAAAGCGCTTAACTCCTCGAAGTGGGGATACTCGGAGATACACTCTGTCTCCGGTTTTGTAAACTGTCTCCTTGCGTTTAGAATCTGCGTAGCTCTTCTGCCTGGACTGGGCTTCCTTGAGCCTATCGCGAATCAACTTCACCTTCTGTTCAGACTCCTTAATCAGATCTGGTCCAAACAACTGACGGTCTCCAACTTCGTCCCATGACAACGGTGTCCTGCACCTCCTTCCGTACAAAGCTTCGAAAGGTGCCATCTTCAAACTGGTTTGGTAACTGTTGTTATAAGAAAACTCCGCATACGGCAAATTATCGTCCCAACTAGATCCATAATCTAGTGCACAAGCTCTCAGCATATCTTCCAAAATCTGATTGACTCTCTCAGTCTGTCCATCTATCTGTGGATGAAAAGCGGTGTTGAACTCTAGCCTGGTTCCCAAAGTTTCATGCAACTGATTCCAAAACTTTGAGGTAAATTGGGTTCCTCTGTCTGATACAATACTCCTTGGAACTCCATGCAAACAAATGATCCTAGTCATGTATATCTTTGCCAACTTAGCACTGGTGTAAGTGGTCTTAACTGGAATGAAATGTGCTACCTTCGTCAAACGATCAACTACTACCCATATTGAGTCATATCCTGCTTTCGTCCTGTGTAATCCTGTGATAAAATCCATGCCTATCTTATCCCACTTCCATTCGGGTATCGGCAATGGTTGCAACAATCCGGCTGGCTTCTGATGTTCTGCCTTTACTCTATGACATACCTCACAAACTGCTACATATGCTGCAATATCCTTCTTCATTCCGGTCCACCAGAATGTCTCCTTTAAATCCAAATACATCTTGGTATTTCCTGGGTGAATCGAATAGGGTGAATCATGTGCCTCTTGTAGAATCAACTTCCTGATCTCCGGGTCATTTGGCACATATACACGGTCCTCAAACCATAGGGTATCGTGCTCATCCTCACGAAATCCCTTTGCTTTTCCTTTGCTTAGTTTCTCCTTTATAGCAGCAATCTCCTTGTCAGATTTCTGAGCCTCTCTGATTTTATCCATCAATGTTGACTGAATCTCTAATGCTGCCATATAGCCTTTCGGAACTATCTCTAAACTTAGTTCATGAAGGTTTTCTGCTAACTCCTTGGGTATTTCCTCCATCATCAATGTATTGACATGGCTCTTACGGCTCAATGCATCAGCTACTACATTAGCTTTACCGGGATGGTAATGCAATCTCATATCATAATCCTTGATGAGCTCCAACCATCTCCTTTGTCTGAGATTCAACTCCTTCTGCATGAAAATGTACTTCAAACTCTTGTGATCCGTGTACACCTCACAATGATTTCCAATGAGGAAATGTCTCCATGTCTTCAATGCATGCACTACGGCTGCTAAATCCAAATCATGGGTGGCGTAATTCAACTCATGAGGTTTCAGTTGTCGTGAAGCATACGAAACAACTCTCCCTTCCTGCATAAGCACTGCTCCAAGTGCTCGACGTGAAGCGTCGCAATACACCTCATAATCCTTGGTCTGATCTGGCAGAATCAACACTGGTGAGGTAACCAATCGTTTCTTCAACTCCTGGAAACTAGCCTCACACTCCTCAGTCCAGTTGAACTTGGTATCCTTCTTCAACAACTCCGTCATTGGCTTCGCAATCTTTGAAAAGTTCTCAATAAATCTCCGGTAGTATCCTGCGAGTCCAAGAAAACTCCGGATCTCTCCAACTGTCGTTGGTGCTTCCAATTTGGTTACAGTCTCAACCTTTGCGGGGTCAACTGCTATCCCTTCCCCGGATATAACATGTCCAAGGAATCCAACTTCCTTCAACCAAAACTCACATTTGCTAAACTTGGCATATAACTGATGTTCCCTTAGCTTCTCCAATGCCAAACGCAAATGTTCCTTCTGCTCTTCTTCATTCTTCGAATAAACCAGGATATCATCAATGAACACTACGACGAACTTATCCAGAAACTCCATAAATACCTTGTTCATCAGGTTCATAAAATAGGCAGGCGCATTAGTCAATCCAAATGACATAACGGTATACTCATACAGTCCTTATCTTGTGGTGAATGCTGTCTTAGGTATGTCCTACTCTCGAATCTTCAACTGGTGGTACCCTGATCGCAAATCGATCTTGGAAAACACTTTAGCTCCTTGCAAACGATCAAACAGATCATTTATCATTGGCAGTGGGTACTTGTTCTTGATGGTTAATTCGTTCAATCCACAATAATCAACAACCATCCTTAATGATCTATCCTTCTTCTCCACTAGAAGTACGGGTGATCCCCAAGGCGAAGAACTTGGGCGAATGTAACTCTTCTCCAATAACTCCTTAATCTGATTCTTAATTTCTACCAAATCCTTTGCTGTCATCCGGTATGGTCTCTTTGATATTGGGCCTGTACTTGGCAATAACTCAATCAAAAACTCAATGTCTCTATCCGGTGGCATGCCTGGCAACTCTTCAGGAAATACATCAGGAAAATCCTTTACCACTGGTACTTCCTCCTGCACGACTCCTGTCAGGCAATTTACTTGTGTCCTATTTGGCACATGCCGGGATACATACTTGATCCTTCTTCCTTCTGGCGTTGTAAGCAAAATTGACTTACTAGCACAATCGATGTTTCCTCCATACATCGACAACCAATCCATACCTAATATCACATCCAATCCTTGAGATTCCAATACTATTAGGTCTGAGGGAAAAACATAGTTACCAATCCTTAATGGTAACCCGGGGTCACGTCTCGGAGGCATTTAAGGGTTTAGAAAAGAAGAGGAATAAGAATAGAGAGGTCTAAAGAGAAAACACTACCCCAATGCACATGAGCAAATTCACACAAAATCACTTCATTCAATCAAACAAGGGCTTACAATCGATCTAGCTATCGCAAAAGTGCTCGAACTATAGTGTTTACATGGGGGGAAATACTACTAATATTTGGTGGTCATCTAGAAATTTGAACCGGTGGAAGACTCCATGATGTCCGCTCCAGCATCATCTTCAAAGTCGGGTTCACTTGGATCCGAATCGGTGTCGTCGATGATGATGTAATTGTCCGGACATGCGACGTACTCATCTTCCTCCTTGGATGCTAACTTCCTCTTGAGTTCTTCAATCTCTTGCTTAAGATCGACATTGTGTCTTGCTAGAGCTACGATCTCGTCCATGTAATCCTTGCGAGTAGCCTTCAGTTCTCCTTCTAGCTCGGTGATCCTTGTCTTCGCATTCTTCAACTCCATCATATCGTTGCACATCTGGTTCTCGTGGCGTCGAATGTGCTGGTTTAACTCCTAGATAAAAGCTGCAATGGATCTATCCTTCTTGGTGCTGACTAACTCCCATTGTTCATCTCAGCATCCGCAAATCTGGTAGATAGTGTCCTTGAGGTCTTCTTGATAAACTTCTCCAATGCGTCCTATGGTGATATGGGCTGCCATGCTCCTTCCTAGACTCCAAGTTGGTGCATCGAAAACACTATCTATGGGCTTCGTGATTGGCGTGAATGTTCTTCCCGGAACGTGAGCTTGAATCTTCCAGCGCTCCTCTTCAGGCAAAGTGGCGTTGAAGGTTCCCGTGAAAATTGGTAATCCAATGTTTAGGTACTTGGTGACTTCCTTCAAGTGAAATCCAAAAGGTGTGCCTTCATCCGGTTGAGCGTACCTAATCTTCGCGTCCTTCATCCTAAAGAGTAGAAAAGATGAGGAGTTAGAAAATGAGGAGAGAATAGAGATCTATGGCTTTAACTTAGTGGTCGTGTCCTATAGTCAGTGTGTGCTCTGATACCATCTCTGTGGCGACCCGACCCGAATGGATCAAGTCTACTGTGCTCCGGTGTCATCCCTGGATCAGTAATGCTGACACCACACAGTATATCGAAGGATTTATAGCAGAGTGGCAATCACACACTTATTACATTGATGTCTCCGAAGAGAACTTATTACCATAATATGGCTTAAGGCCATTTAATATCGATAACGGCGGAAGACTTGGAAGGTAAATGGGTCCATCAACTCCAACGGCATCACTGAGTATAGAACCACGACCTAAAAGCACCTTAATCGTCGTCTAAAAAGTCTGCAACATTAACGTTGCAGCCCGAAACGGGTCAGCACATGGAATATGCTGGCAAAGTAACACATAGAGAGTAATGGAATGAAACAGCTATACTATATGCATATTTGGCTGGTGGAAAGCTCTATGGTTACTGTTTTGCGTAAAGCCAATTTTTCCCTACTGCAAAGGAATAAATTTATTTAACTATCATGGTGGTTGTTAAACATTGAGAATGGTTGACAACATTCTCAATCCCAATTAAAAGTAGTCATTAAAACCCAACAATATTAATTAGAAGTAACATGATGAGATTCACATGATATTCAAATACTAGATACTCAAGATTGTCCATAACCGGGGACACGGCTAATCATGATTAGTTTATTACACTCTGCAGAGGTTTGCGCACTTTTCCCCACAAGACTCAATCGCCTCCGTTGGTTTTCTCGCACTATTGGTGTTTGAGAAACGGATGACCGAGACATAGTCTTTCAGAAGCGCTAGCACCTTACGATGGAGTAGACCGTACCACCTACATCCCCTACATCTGCTAGTCTACCCCTATAAGAGTTCGCAAGAGTTAGTCAACTATGCCAGAGCCCATATTGGCTTGTGGCTGCGCACATAAGTATTTAGTATGAAAGATCTTATGATCCCTTTGAGCCTGGGTGGCGGTCCAAAATAAAACAGGCAAGTCCTGATAGACATCAGGTGCCTCAATCCACCCAGATGTGTGTTTAAGTTGCCACCTTAGATAAACCATTAAAATTATCAATCTCACATCTGTCATGGATATCACTCACCCAATCCACGTCTACTAGCATAGCATGGCATAATAAGCAAACGTAGAAGTAACTCCCAAAGGTTTCATAATAAACAGGTAATAGGTACTACCTCATCTACTTCCCATCCCACAATTTAATTAGATCCTAATCATGCAATGTGTGAGGATGGATCTAATGCAATAAAACTGGGTTGTAGAAAAGGTATGATCAAAGTGTTACTTGCCTTGCTGATGATCCGCGAGTCCTAGGGATTCGAAGTAACAGGCGGTGCAATCCGGGCAATCTATCGCAGACAAACAATAAGCATACAATAAGTACTCATCTAATGCACAGGTAAAACTCGAACAAGAAATCGAACCAGAAAGTTTAACTTAAGAACTCCGGTTGCAAAGAGAGAAAGAACCGAACAAAGAAACCGAAAACAAACGGCGGAAGAAAACAACTCGGTTCTAGCAAGTTGAAACTAGGTCAAATTTTACCGTAGCAAAAACTTAGTTAAAGTTGATTAGTCGGAACGGCGGTTTCGAAACGAAACTCCAGGCGCTTGAATCACCTGATGCTGATAAACGAGCAAGAAGATAAACTAGAAAGAATATCGGATCTGAGATCGCGATCGCGGAATAAATCCGACGAAAAGAAAAAGAAGAACGGTTGAATGAACGGACGTTCGTTAACCTAGGAGAATCCGGTGATCACGTTCGTTAGGACGAACGGTCCGGCGAACGGTCTCTAGGTAACAAAATCGGAAAAGAGAATGGAACCGATCTAGGGTTTCGAGAAAAGAAAACCGAACGAAAAACCGATCTAGAAAACCGGAACGGTTTAGAGAAGAAACGGAACGATTTAGAAGAAAACCGATCCGAGGAAAAGAATAGAGACGCGGCGCGGTACCTCGGCGAGGTCTCCGGCGAGGAACTCCGGCGGCGGCGGCTAAGGGCAGCGGCGGCGAGGCACTAGGGCGGCGGCGGCGCGTGATGCAGGGCGCGGCGCGGGGTGAGGCGCAGTGGTGCTTGGGGTTTGATTTGATGATTTAGAGGGGGGGGGGTGTTGGGGTATATATATTGGTGAGGGGGGGGGGGGTTTACTTGGGGTAGGGGTCAAGGAATAAGAGTAGGAATAGGAAAGATCTAGAAAAAACCGGAGTAGGACAAAGTCCTACTAGGACTCCAAAAGGCAGCGGCGGCGACTCCTGGCTGGGCGCTCGCGCGGCGCGGCGCTGGCCTCCTGGCCGGCCGGCTGGGCCTTTGGCCCAGGGGCGCGCGGGATTTTTTTTCTTTTTAAAATCGGTTTCGCGCGCGAAAAAACCCAGAAAAGAGATCTAACGAACTCCAAAACTTCTAAAGTAAATTTTCCCCGACTCCTAAAAATGAGTCGAACAAAATGAACTTTTCTCCGGGCCTAAAATGCAGTTTTTGAAAATGCGCATTTTTCCCTATCCAAATAAAAGGCAAATGAAACTCTGACAAATCCAATGATCCTCTTTTCGAAATTTGAGAAAGCTAAAATATGAAAATGACGAAATCTCCAACTCTCTCCGAGGGTCCTTGAGTTGCGTCAAATTTCTAGGATCGACAAAATGCAAGAAAATATGATATGCATGATGATCTAGTGTATAACATTCCAAATTGAAAATTTGGGATGTTACAACTGGATCCTCGAAAGCAAACTCAATGGGCTCCTCGTTAGCGAACTCGTCTCCCAGCTCTACCCAAACAAGACAAACAAGCAACAAGGATACAATCAACCACGTGCATAAACAAACAACACGATGCAAGGATGATATGCTATGCGGGATGCAATGAGGGATACATATGCAAGATATGACAGGAAATGCATGAACCTGGCCTCAACTTGGAAAACCAAGTGTGCCACTGGAAATATGGGATGAAATCGCTTGAAAACGATATAAAGAACGCCGGAATCAGAGTTACGGTTTGGAAATGGCAAGCGATTTAAGAATGACACCGGTCTGCGATTTACAGCAAGTAGGCTTCTAAATGCAATGAGATGAACATGCTACAGCACCCAAACATGACAACAAAATACATGGCAGGGAAGCATTTAAGATGCTTAACAAAAGACTAGCACTAAGCTACGGCCAATTCATCCATTAAGAGGTTCAAACAAGCATGGCAAAAACGCAAATGCAAAACAGATTTCAGACTTAGTGAAATTAACACTTGTGTGAAATTTCAGATCATGAAGCCCTCTTCGGAGCAGCAAAACAACATGATACATGAACTGATCATGATAAATAAGAACATGTCATGGAGCTACTCAACAAGATTAACAAAAGTCCCTAAGTGACCTGGGGCCAAAAGGGATCACAAAATATACTAACAAGCACACGAACATAGCTAAAACATAATCAGTTTCCAGACTTAGTGAAAACTGAGACATGCTGAAATTTAACTCACGAAGGCATGTAAACGAGCTCGATGCACTCACTAGGGTGCAAGTCATGGCAAGGCAAACATACATCCATTAAGAAGGCACAAAATTCTAGCTAGACATGGCAAGAACAATGGCATAGCATGCACGGATCAACTACAATAACATCGGCAAAATCGCAAACAAGTTGACGATCTGCCCAAATTTACCACGAAGCAAAAGTAGAGCTCGATTGACTCAAGCTAGGTTGCTCCACATATGCAAACAAAGACATGGATGGATAGAGCACTACAATATTAACAAAACTCCTTTACTGATAATTCTCAAAAGAGGCACGGATCACTAGGAAACAACCTGAACATATGACATCATGAACTAAATAATCCCAGACTTAGTGAAAACTACTAAGTCACTGAAAACAGATTTACCAAGTGCCTCACTTTGCAAGCTTGCACAAGTCACCACACACATCCTAAAAATGCATGGGTTGCACCTCTGGAAAGATAACAAGATGCTTAATAAACATATGAAGGACTCACATGCATATCATGCACACAACTATCATGGCAAAAATGACAAAAGTCTAAGATGAACTAGCAGATCTGACAAATAACTCACGAAGCCTCCTTCTAACAGTATTTCAGGCATCAAGATGAACTCAAATGCAAAAGATGCAATGGAATGAAATGATGTACTCGTCGAGGCGAACATTTTGATATACTATATGTCCAAAACAGAGCTACGGATGCGGAGATATCACTGGTCAAAGTATGCTCGAAAAATTAGGGGGGAGAGGGAAAGTCAACCGTCTAGGGTTTCCAGATCTCAGATCTGGATCAAGTCACTGTTCATTGCACTGTTCATCGCCGGAGTTTTTGAGGTCGCCGGAGTCAAAGAAGAGGGCCGGGGCGGCGTGGTACTTGGAGGGAGAGGCCGGGGCATGGTGCGGCGGCGCCGGCGGATGCGGACGGCGGCGGTGGCCGCGGGCGGTGGCGCGGACGCCGAGGGACGGCGGCGGCCGGTGGCGGCGAGGGCGGCCGCGGGTGGTGGTGGCGAGGCGGCGCCGGCCAACGGTGGAGGCGCACGGCGGCGGGGCTGCGCCGGAGTCGGGGAATAGGTGCGGTGGCGCGCGATGGAGGAGACGGGCTCGCGGGGGCCCCTCCTGGGCCTCCCGGGCCGGCGGCGGCGGGGAGCTGGGGCGACACGTGTCAGGCGGTGAGAGGCTGGGCGAGCGGCGGCAGACGCGTCCGGCCGGGGGCGGACGTGTCCGTCGGTGGCGGGGATCTTTTTTTAGCTAGGGTTTCGTGGGAGGAGATGATCCGAAAATGGAGGGGGCTATTTATAGTCATAAGTGGAGCTAGGAGAGTCCAAATGAGGTGCGGTTTTCGGCCACGCGATCGTGATCGAACGCTCTAGGTGATGGAGCAGAGTTTGGTGGGTTTTGGGCCAAATTGGAGGGGTGTTGGGCTACAACACACACGAGGCCTTTTCGGTCCCTCGGTTAACTGTTGGAGTATCAAACGAAGTCCAAATGATACGAAACTTGACAGGCGGTCTACCGGTAGTAAACCAAGGCCGCTTGGCAAGTCTCGGTCCAATCCGGAAAGGTTTAATCCCCACACACGAAAGAAAGGTAGAATTGACCACCGGAGGAGAACGAAGCGCCGGAATACAAAACGGACAACGGGGAAAATGCTCGAATGCATGAGATGAACACGTATGCAAATGCAATGCACATGATGACATGATAAGAGATACATGACAATGAAAACAACACGCGGAGACAAAAAACCCGAACCCGAGAAATAAATATAACTTAACACCGGAAAGGGCAAGAGTTGGAGTACAAATTGGGAAAGTTATATCTGGGGCGTTACACAACCCATGTAACACATAAGGGAAAAGATACATAGTTGGCTTACAATCGCCACTTCACACAATTACATGAATAAAACATTACATCATCCAGATACAATCAAGGTCTGACTACGGAACCAAAATAAAAGAAGAACCCCAAATGCGACACGGAACCCGATCGACCCCAACTGGGCTCCACTACTGATCAAATAGAACGAAACAACATAAAGGCAATATCTTCATCGAGATCCTCCTTGAGCTTGGTTGCGTCATCTGCACGGTTCAACGGCACCTGCAAGCTGGTTTTGGAAGTATCTGTGAGCCACAGGGACTCAGCAATCTCGCACCCTCGCGATCAAGACTATTTAAGCTCATGGGTAAGGTAAAGGTATGAGGTGGAGCTGCAGCAAGCGACTAGCATATATGGTGGCTAACATACGCAAATGAGAGCGAGAAGAGAAGGCAAAGCACGGTCGATAAAACTATGATCAAGAAGTGATCCTAGAACAACCTACGTCAAACATAACTCCAACACCGCGTTCACTTCCCGGACTCCGCCGGAAAGAGACCATCACGGTTACACACGCGGTTGATGTATTTTAATTAAGGTCAACTTCAGGTTTTCTACAACCGGACATTAACAAATTCCCATCTGCCCATAACCGCAGGCATGGCTTTCGAAAGATCAAATCCCTGCAGGGGTGTCCCAACTTAGCCCATGACAAGCTCTCACGGTCAACGAAGGAATAGACCTCCTCCCGAGACATTCCAATCAGACTCAGTATCCCGGTACAACAAGACATTTCGACAGGGTAAAACTAAACCAGCAACACCGCCCGAATGTGCCGACAAATCCCGATAGGAGCTGCACATATCTCTTTCTCAGGGCACACCGGATCGTCCAAACTTCCGGTAGGCCAGCCCAGAGTTGCCCCTGGTGGACACCGGCGGCTGACAAGTTGGACCAACACTCAGAGGAGCACTGGCCCCGGGGGGGGGGGGGGGGGGGGGGTAAAATAATGATGACCCTCAGGAGCGCGACTCCCAAGGGAAAATAAAAGGCTAGGTGGCAAATGGTAAAACCAATGTTGGGCATTCTTGGTAGAGCTTTACTTAAGGCGAACTGTCAAGGGGTTCCCATAATAGCCCAACCACGTAAGGAACGCAAAATCCGGGAATATAACACCGATATGACGGAAACTAGGGCGGCAAGAGTTGAACAAAACACCAGGCATAAGGCCGAGCCTTCCACCCTTTACCAAGTATATAGATGCATTAATTAAATAAAATATATTGTGATATCCCAACAAGTAAACATGTTCCAACAAGGAACAACATCTCCATGTTCCACCAAGGAACAAACTTCAATCTTCACCTGCAACTAACAATGCTATAAGAGGGGCTGAGCAAATTGGTAACATAGCCAAACAACAGTTTGCTAGGACAAGGTGGGTTAGAGGCTTGGTTCAACAATATAGGAGGCATGATAAGCAAGTGGTAGGTATCGCAGCATAGGCATAGCAAAAGAGCGAGCAACTAGCAAAGCAAAGATAGAAGTGATTTCGAGGGTATGATCATCTTGCCTGAAATCCCGCAAGGAAGAAGAACGAGTCCATGAAGAAGACAAACGTACGTAGTCGAACGGGTCCTCACAAACATGGCGGAATCGAAACTAACCCGAAGAAGCAACACCGGAAAGAAGCAGACAACATAGTAAACAACCAACACATGAACATGGCATGATGCACAATCAAGTATGTTGCATGCCCGGTTTAAATATGCATGGCATGGCAAGGGGCACAAACAAAACTACAAGTTAAGTGGAGCTCAATATGCAAGGAGTTGCATATTGACGGAACACCACATCAATTATTTAGTTCTCTCTCGTTTATGTACCCAATAAGATTAAATGTTGTTAGCATGGCAAGAGGGTGAAGCATAATAAAACTATCTAATCTAGGCAAGTTTAAATGAGGCCGGAACACCAAAACAACCAGTCTGGAAACTCCTCATGTGCATATTTTAGGTTTGGTACTGTTCTGCCCTAAACATAATTTTAGAGTTGTTAAACATGCAAAGTGAGCACACCATGTTAAACTAGGCATTTTTCTACCCCATTTACATATAAAGTTTATTTAATTCGGAGCTACGGTTGAATAGTTATGAATTAAATCATTTTAGCATGGCATAGGAGCAAATTTAATCAAACATCATTTTAAACATTTTATACATGGGTGAAAGTGACATATTATGAAACTAGACACAATTTTAAGCATTTTTCATATATAACTTAATTTAATCCGATGCACCAATTGTGAGTTATTATATGCATGATCCACAAGGGCTTTTCTGAAAAACTGCAGTCTCTGGATAAATAGGAAATTCGTCCAACGCAGGGAAAAAATGTATCGGGCCGAATCTGAGCAAACGGGCCAACAGGAGCAGGCGCTGGGGGCAGCTCACCCATGGGCTATGGCCCGGTTCGGTGGGGAGGAGGCCGTCGGGGTGAGGAGGCGCGCGAGCTGGGCCTTGGGCTGCTGCGGTCAACGGAAGCAGAGCAGCGGCTGAAGCGGTCGTGGCACTCGTATGTCTCCGACGAGAGGAAGCAGGGGCAGCAGCTGGCGATGCAGGTGGTCTCCGGCGAGGGCACCGGTGGCCGGGGACGGGGCCCAGCCGGCGGGATCCGGCAGGAGCGGTCAAGGGCGGCGAAGGAGAGGGGATCCGGTCCAGATCGGGGCCGAGGCAGCGGGAGTCCATGCTTCGGGCGCCCATGGCGGCTTGCTGGTTCGTGTCCCTGGAGACAGAGAGGGAGAGAGGTGAGGCGAGGGAGAGAACAAGAGGGAGAAGGAGATGGCGGGGGCGGCGCGACCTGGTGAAGGTGCTCGCCGGCGGGGGAGGCAGCTCCGGTGAGGGGAGGCAGTGACAAGGTGGAGGCGAGGGGAGCTCGAGGCGGCTTGGGGCCTGGTGCATCTCGGGAGCCCTCAAGTGGGAGAGGCTGGAGTCTCGGGGTCGAGCTCCTCTCGAACAGAGCGAGGCTACTACGATTGATTTGGAAGGGATCGGGAGGAGGCTCACTGGTTGGGTGGAGAGATCGGGAGGGATCGATGGATTGGATCGATGGGGAAAACGAGGAAGGTGGCGGCGGCATGGGGATTGATGGATGGGACAGCTCCCCTAGGTTTTAGGGTTTGGTCTTTAAATAACAAGTGAATTTTCGGTAGGGGTATGTGGTCCCTCCGATTAAATCGGACGACCCTAGATAAATAGGCTAGGGAGACCAAACAAAGAAAACGGAGATATTTTTGTAGATGTTTGGGGATGATCCGGACACGACGGTGAGGACTGCCCGAGTCGGGTCCGGGACAGATTTCGGACGCGCGCAGGAGGAGGTCCGCGGGCTGACGAGAGAGGTTAGGTAGGGCCTGGCGGTGAGAGGTAGTGTAGAAGGCAAAAGTCTGAGAAGAGAGAAGAGGAGAGGCCCGGCGACTGTTTCCGAAGACCGAAAACGTCCGACGTTAGTACGGCTATAATTCCACTATAGTTGTCCATTGGGGCGTCAAACGGACTCCGAACGCTATGGAACCTAGCAGGCGGCCTATCTACAACATAAAAACACCTGTAACGCCCCGAGACAGATGTGCCAGGTGTCCTCCAGTTATTCGCTGTTGTTGCATTGTCATTCGCTTGCATGTTGCATCTTGTCATATCATCTTGTGCATTGCATCATCATGTTTTAAAACTTGCATTCGTCCGGGTTCTTCGAGTTCTCTCCGTTGTCCGTTCTGAGCCCAACCACACTGGCACGCGCCCGCGACACGCCCGAAATATTATTTTATAAGTGGCCGGAAAATGTTCTCGGATTGGGTTGAAAGTTGGCGTCTGGTCTTATTATAGTGTAGATAGACCGCCTGCCAAGTTTCATCGCATTCGGAGTTCGTTTGATGCCCCAACGATTAACTATAGTGACAATATAGCCGGTCTAACGTCGGACATTTTCGGTCTCCAAAAACACTCACCGGGCCTCTCTCTTCTCTTCTCTCAGCCTGAGGACTTCCACACAGCCCACTACCTTCCGCCAGGTCCAACCTAACCTCTCTCGTTAGCCCGCGGCTCTCCTCGCGCGCGCGTCCGAAAAGTTGTCCCGGACCCGACCCGGACTGTCGCCACCGTTGTGTTCGGATCATCCCCAAACATCTACAAAACGTCACCATTTTCTTATATGGGCTCCCTAGCCTATTTTTGTTCATCCGTCGATTAAGATCGGAGGGACCAAATGCCCCTATCCAAAAATCCACTTACTACATATATACCAATCCCTAATCCCTAGGGATCCTCCTAGCCGTCGCCACCGCACTGTCTCTTCTCTGTTTTCCGGGTCCGACCAACCATCGCGCTTCGTTCCTCGATCCCCTCGCCGAACAAACTGCAAGCCACGGCAGCAGCAGTCCCTGTCCACCTCGACTTCACGCTCCCGGAGACGTTCAACGCCAGCAGCTCCTCGCGTTCGCGCACCACAGAGCATCAGCAGCAGTCCTGAGCGCCCCATCCCCTCATCATGTACCTCGATCCAGGATGGATCGGGAGCAGAGTTGCATTTCGCTCGTCGCCGGCAGCCTCAACCACCTGGACCCCGCCGCCTCTGCGACAGAGCTCGCCGGAGCAAGCACCTCCAGGCGTCCCCGCACCCTACCTCTCTTCTCTCCGGTCTTTTCTCTCTCTTCCCCTTACACCTCTCTCTGTGACTTGCCGTAGCAGGGAGACGCCGTCACTTGGAGCTTCCTCATCCTCGCCTTCCCATCGCCGGCCGGCCTCGCCGTCGCTGGAAACGGGCCGGCCGTCCCCGGATCCGGTTGCCCCATCGCCCACCTGCCGGACCGCCCCGTCCCCGCCGTCCGCCGGCATCCTACCCCGCTGGAGCCATAGCGCCGCCCCTGCCTTGCTTGATCCAGGCGAGATCGAGGAGCGGGATGAGCCCACCAGCGCGTGGGCCTCTAGGGCCCATCCCCACCTGCCTGGGCCCCTCCTCCCACCGAACCGGGCCAAGGCCCACTAGGTGAAGCCACACCCCCAGCGCCCCACCTTTTTTTATCCTGCTATTGGGCCAACCTACAGATTCGGCCCGCATGTGTTTTTTTCTGTTCTGGACGTTTTGGTAATTATCTGGGATTTACTGTTTTACAGAAAAGTCCCTAGACTTCATGCATTTAATAACTCATAAACCGTGCATCGGTTTAAAACAACTTATATATGTAATATGCCTAGAATTCTGTCTAGTTTAATAATATGTCATTTCCATCCATGTTTAAAATGCTTAAAATGATGTTTTCTTTAATTTGCTCCTATGCCATGCTAAAATGATTTAATTCATAACAAAATAACCGTAACTCGGATTTTAATAAACTTTATATGTAAATGGGGCAGAAAAATGCATAGGTTAACTTGATGCACATTGTTTTACTGTTTAACAACATTAAAATATGGTTTAGGGCAGATCAGGACCAAACCTAATATATGCACATGGGGATTTACCAGAATTGTTGTTTGTTATATCCGGCCCCATTTAAATTGTTTAGATGGTATAGTTTTGTTATGTTTCACCTCTTGACATGCTTAACAACATTTAATATTGTTGTATACCTAAACAAGAGGGAACTAAATAAGTCATGTGGTGTTTTCTTCAATATGCAACTCCGAGGCATATTGAGCTCCACTTAATTTGTAGGATTGCTTGTGCACTTTGCCATGTCATGCTTCATTAAACCGGACATGCATCGTACTTGATTGTGCATCATGCCATGATTATGTGGTGGTTGTTTACTATGTTGTTTGCTCTTTTCCGGTGTTGCTTCTTCGGGTTGGTTCCGATAACGTCGCGTTGTGAGGAACCATTCAACTACGACTGTTTGACTTCTTCATGGACTCGTTCTTCCTCCTTGCGGGATTTCAGGCAAGATGACCATACCCTCGAAATCACTTCTATCTTTGCTTGCTAGATGCTCGCTCTTTTGCCTATGCTGCGATACCTACCACTTGCTTATCATGCCTCCTATATTGTTGAACCAAGCCTCTAACCCACCTTGTCCTAGCAAACCGTTGTTTGGCTACGTTACCGCTATGCTCAGCCCCTCTTATAGCGTTGTTAGTTGCAGGTGATGATTGAAGTTTGTTCCTTGTTGGAACATGGAGATCGTTCCTTGTTCGAACATGTTTACTTGTTGGGATATCACAATATATCTTATTTAATTAATGCATCTATATACTTGGTAAAGGGTGGAAGGCTCGGCCTTATGCCTGGTGTTTTGTTCCACTCTTGCCGCCCTAGTTTTCCGTCATATCGGTGTTATGTTCCCGGATTTTGCGTCCCTTACGCGGTTGGGCTATAATGGGAACCCCTTGACAGTTCGCCTTAAGTAAAGCTCTTCCAGCAATGCCCAACATTGGTTTTACCATTTGCCACCTAGCCTTTTCTTTTCCCTTGGGAGTCGCGCTCCTGAGGGTCATCATTATTTTACCCCCCCCGCCGAGCCAGTGCTCCTCTGAGTGTTGGTCCAAACTAGAGTCCTGTGCAGCGCCCCCTCGGGGAAACTCGAGGTTTGGTTTTAGTTGTATGGAGCGCTCATCTGAGTGTGCCCTGAGAAAGAGATATGTGCAGCTCCTATCGGGATTTGTCGGCACATTCGGGCGGTGTTGCTGGTTTAGTTTGACCCTATCGAAATGTCTTGTAGAACTGGGATACCGAGTCTGATCGGAATGTCTCGGGAGGAGGTCTATTCCTTCATTGACCGTGAGAGCTTGTCATGGGCTAAGTTGGGATACCCCTGCAGGTATTTGAACTTTCGAAAGTCGTGCCCGCGGTTATGGGCAGATGGGAATTTGTTAATGTCCGGTTGTAGAAAAGCTGAAGTTGACCTTAATTAAAATGCATCAACCGCGTGTGTAACCGTGGTGGTCTCTTTCCGGCAGAGTCCGGGAAGTGAACACGGTGTTGGCGTTATGCTTGACGTAGGTTGTTCTAGGATCACTTCTTGATCATAGCTTCTCGATCGTGCTTTGCCTTCTCTTCTCGCTCTCATTTGCGTATGTTAGCCACCATATATGCTAGTCGCTTGCTGCAGCTCCACCTCATACATTTTATCTTACCCATAAGCTTAAATAGTCTTGATCGCGAGGGTGTGAGATTGCTGAGTCCCCGTGGCTCACAGATACTTCCAAAACCAGCTTGCAGGTGCCGATGAGACCTTGCAGATGACGCAGCCAAGCTCAGGAGGAGCTCGGTGAAGATCTTGTCCTTTGTGTTGTTTCGTTCTAGTTGATCAGTAGTGGAGCCCAGTTGGGGTCGACCGGGGACCTTTGTCGCATTTGGGGTTCTTCTTTTAATTTGGTTCCGTAGTCGGACCTTGTGAGTATCTGGTTGATGTAATGTTTTATTCATGTAATTGTGTGAAGTGGCGATTGTAAGCCAACTATGTATCTCTTTCCCTTATGTATTACATGGGTTGTGTGAAGATTACCTCACTTGCGACATTGCTTTCAATGTAGTTATGCCTCTAAGTCGTGCTTCGACACGTGGGAGATATAGCCGCATCGAGGGCGTTATAAGTTGGAATCAGAGCCTTCCCCGACCTTAGGAACCCCACTGCTTGATCGTTTTTAGCAGCCGTTGTTGAGTCTAGAAAAATGTTTTGAGTCATCTAGGATTTATATATCAGAGAGTTTAGGAATTCTTTTTACTTCCCGGTCTCCTCATCGCTTTGGTAAGGCATCCTGACGTAGAGTTTTGACTCTTCTCTTCTCAAATTTCACTAATTTTTTTTAGGATCACGCGGGTATCTTGGAATTGTTCCGATGGTTTTGTGACGAGAACATTGTCTTGGTGCCTCCTGTCAGGGGTTTTGTGGAAGTGTCCCGGGGAGTTGAGCTCTGAGGTGTTGTCGTCATAATTTTATCGTTGCAGTTCTGGAATACTTGAGTTTAGTATGCCGACATGGAAAATCTATTTTATGCAGTTCGTTGGTGAGATAACCTCGACGCCACCCAGTACTGGGGCGGGAGTTCGGGAGTATTGCCATAACTTGTATAACGGATGCTCTTCGAAGGTTGAGGTAGACAATTTCCGAAGGTTTCTTGGTTATGTGTTGAAGGATGGATACAACTGGATGTAGGATTTGCTAGTTTTGGGTGAGATATTATGCTTCCCCTGTATCCCCAACACCTGATTGCATAACTGGAAAATTTCGGGAGTTTCATAAGTGGGAATTCAAGTAGCTCTTAGGATATCTTTCCGACAGATGTATGATATGAAATTGGGGTTCGACGTCTAGTGGTCCGCCTATTCACGGTCGGTTTTACAGTGGTCTCATTGTGTCTTAAAGAGTCCTTGGCTATGCCGACTCGGGGACGCTTCGTATGTCATGTGCACTGCCTTGTACATGATGGTGCTGTACGATCGAGCCCGTGTAGGCCCCACCATGAAAACTTCGGACGAAATCTCTATCATATGTTTGTTCCGGCTTATTCTGCAAGACAACCCTTTGTTGTTGTCTTTGAGTTGTGGTATTCGAGTTGCTTCAATGTCAAGTGTTGATTCCATACTTTTCCTAAATGGTGTTCTCATACTCCGATGTGAATACCAATCCTTCATGATCATCGATATTGTCATGTTAATCATTTTCTACCGGCGTGTTTCTCTTCAAGTTGATCCGATCATTTCTACAACCGCAAGATCTAGTATCAGTTCTTCTCAATGGTGTTTGTTTCATCCGTTCCAAGTTGTCTTTGTTTTTCCCACCCACCCACCCTTGTTCTTCGAAAACTCAGATTTCTTAATCAAGTATCATCTCATTGATGAGAAGTCTCTCCATTCTTTTCCGTTAATGTTCTTATCTGGTGATTCTCATGAAGATACTAAAGAAGCATCAAGTTCATCATTTCTTCGTTCTTTTCTTCTTCAGTGGTTTCAAGTCAAGCTTTGTTGATCATGTCTTTTCCTCGTTTCAATGCTTTCTTATGCCGGTGCAATTCTTAATCATTCACCTCTCACTATTCAATTGTTCCGGAGTGCTCAAGATATCTCCTAGATTCGTGTTTTCCACTCTGCATTCATTCAAGATCTTTCGAGGTTGTTATCTCTTTCAAGTCATTTAATTCAACCAGTGCAACCTCTGTTTCAAATCATTCAACGGTGTTTTCTTTTGAGTGGGCCCTAACCCACAGGTCTTTTCCCAGGATCTTACCTGACTCTTCTTATTTTCCCAGAGGTATTCTCAAATTCTTTTCAAAGTTGGATGTAAGAATGGTTCAGCGTCAGTCATATGTGTTTCTCCAAGATCTTTCAAATTCTTTTCATCGTTGGCTCAGCCTCTTCGTTTTGATTCTTCCGGAGTTCCTAAATAATTCATGGTGGTGTTTCTCGTCGTAATTCTCAGATTTTGAAGACCGAAGAAGATTTTTCTCTCAATCTTGCTCCATTCTGTTCAAGATTCGTTGCTCTAGTTTGTTGCCATCCTCTCATAATTATTTTTGGTTGTGAGAATTCTTTTCACCTATCCGGAGCAATTCAAGATTCTGTTCAGTTTGATTATCCAGAGCCCACCATCTAAGATTTATTCATTCTCTAATTTAAGATATCATTCTCCAAATCTTACCGGTGCATCGTTCAAGTGTTCTCTAGTCAGCTCGTCATCTCTTTGTTCTCTCATATATAAATTATCTCAAGCATCTTCATTCATTTTATAATTCTTCCCGGTGTTTCTTTATCTTCTCTTCGTTCATTTCCAATTCTTACGGTGGTTTGCTCAAGATTCTAGTCCATGGTTATCATATCAACTCATTTGTTGTTTTCCAAATTCTACCGATGGTTCTTTGAAGACCTTCTCAAGTTGGCGCTATATCTATCTTAATCTTTTCTACAAGAATAAGTAATATGTCGAATCCATTGATTGTCATCAATTTAATTGGTGAAGGATAAGCATAATGTAATTCTAATTCTTGTTTTATCCAAGTGGTTAATTCCCTATTCCGGAGGCTCATCAAATTCTTGTTTCCATTTGTTCATCTTTCTTTACCGGAGTGCCAAGTTTTCTCTTTATCTTGTTGCTAAGCTTCATCTAATCATTGCAAGGCTTCAAGCTTACTCTTCTCATCTTCCTTTCCGTTTGATCATTCTTTTGTTACCGGAGTTCGTCATGAAGGTTCTACATGATGGTTCATCAAGGATTTAATTCTTTCTCGAAGTGTTCATCGAGATTCTTTTCAAAGGAGCTCAAGCTTTCTTCATCTTGCTATCTAGAGTACAATTTCTTTCTACCGTATCTTTGGAGGTGGTTTTACATCATTCTTGATAATTTGAGTTCATGATTCACATGTTATTAAGAATGAGGTATTTTAAATCCATCAATCTCTTCTTTGGAGTTATCTTGGGTTATATTTCACCAAAGCCTTTCCTAAGGATTGTTGCTAGTTATGGTGCTTATAAAGGACCCAAGTTCTTCTTTATCCTCCCGGTGAATTAAGCTTTTCATCTCCTTGTTGTTATCAATCTAACATATCGTTTCTGTTAGTGGCGGAATTTCACCTAATAGTTTTGAGATGTTCCCCATAAGCCCACTACAACCCTGTTCTTTTCGTTGTTGGTTTTCCAACAACTCCGTTCGACCCTTCTCCTAAGGATGCCTTCTCAAGCTCTTTTGGCAGAAGTTGCCATTTTCTCCTCATTTCTCCTATTTCAATTATCTATCTTCTATTATTTTGTTCCGGAGCCATTGTGATGTTGCTCTTTTCTCTCATTATCTTGGATCATGTTCTTTTCATGATTATCCATTTAACCGGAGTGTTCTGTACTTTTTTCTCAAGTTCTTTTCACCGTATTAAGTCTTGCATAACTTCTTAACCGGAGTGTTTTCAATATATATCTTCCCTTCAACCTACAAAGTTCTTGTAATGTTCTTTGTTCCTCTTTTCTAACGGAGTGTTTCCAACTTCGTTCATCTCTGTTGGCTTCTTTTTTCCAATTGTTTAACCTCTCAAGGTTCATTGGTTTCACTCGTTTGTTAAGGAAGCAACTTAGTTTTACCTCTTCTATTTTTCCGTAGTCCCTCTGGTGCCATTCTAGATCTCGGGACGAGATCCTCTCGTAGTGGTGGAGTGTTGTAACGCCCCGAGACCGATGTGCCAGGTGTCCTCCAGTTATTCGATGTTGTTGCGTTGTCATTCTCTTGCGTGTTGCATCTTGTCATGTCATCTTGTGCATTGCATCATCATCTTTTAAAACTTGCATTCGTCCGGGTTCTTCGAGTTCTCTCCATTGTCCGTTCTGAGCCCAACCACACTTGCATGCGCCCGCGACACGTCCGAAATATTATTTTATAAGTGGCCGGAAAATGTTCTCGGATTGGGTTGAAAGTTGGCGTGTGGTCTTATTATAGCGTAGATAGACCGCCTGCCAAGTTTCATCGCATTCGGAGTTCGTTTGATGCCCCAACGATTAACTATAGCGACAATATAGCCGGTCTAACGTCGGACGTTTTCGGTCTCCGAAAATAGTCGCCGGGCCTCTCTCTTCTCTTCTCTCAGCCTGAGGACTTCCGCACAGCCCACTACCTACCGCCAGGTCCAACCTAACCTCTCTCGTCAGCCCGCGGCCCTCCTCGCGCGCGCATCTGAAAAGTTGTCCCAGACCCGACCCGGACTGTCGCCACCATTGTGTCCGGATCATCCCCAAACATCTACAAAACGTCACCGTTTTCTTATATGGGCTCCCTAGCCTATTTTTTTCGTCCGTCCAATTAAGATCGGAGGGACCAAATGCCCCTATCCAAAAATCCACTTACTACATATAGACCAATCCCTAATCCCTAGGGATCCTCCTAGCCACCGCCACCGCACTGTCTCTTCTCTGTTTTCCGTGTCCGACCAACCATCGTGCTTCGTTCCTCGATCCCGCCGCCGAAGAAACTGCAAGCCGCGGCAGCAGCAGTCCTTGTCCACCTCGACTTCATGCTCCCGGAGACGTTCAACGCCAGCAGCTCCTCGCGTTCGCGCGCCGCAGAGCATCAGCAGCAGTCCTGAGCGCCCCATCCCCTCGTCATGTACCTCGATCCAGGATGGATCGGGAGTAGAGTTGCATTTCGCTCGTCGCCGACGGCCTCAACCACCTGGACCCCGCCGCCTCTGCGACAGAGCTCGCCGGAGCAAGCACCTCCAAGCGTCCCCGCACCCTACCTCTCTTCTCTCCGGCATTTTCTCTCTTCCCCTTACACCTCTCTCTGTGACTTGCCGTAGCAGGGAGACGCCGTCACTTGGAGCTTCCTCAACCTCGCCTCCCCATCGCCGGCCGGCCTCGCCGTCGCTGGAAATGGGCCGGCCGTCCCCGAATCCAGTTGCCCCATCGCCCACCTGCCGGATCCGCCCCGTCCCCGCCGTCCGCTGGCGTCCTACCCCGCTGGAGCCGCAGCGCCGCCCCTGCCTTGCTCGATCCAGGCGAGATCGAGGAGCGGGATGATCCCACCAGCGCGTGGGTCTCTAGGGCCCATCCCCACCTGCCTGGGCCCCTCCTCCCACCGAACCGGGCCAAGGCCCACTAGGTGAAGCCACACCCCCAGCGCCCCACCTTTTTTATCCTGCTATTGGGCCAACCTGCAGATTCGGCCCGCATGTGTTTTTTTTCTGTTCTCGATGTTTTGGTAATTATCTGGGATTTACTGTTTTATAGAAAAGTCCCTAGACTTCATGCATTTAATAACTCATAAACCGTGCATCGGTTTAAAACAACTTATACATGTAATATGCCTAGAATTCTGTCTAGTTTAATAATATGTCATTTCCATCCATGTTTAAAATGCTTAAAATGATGTTTGCTTTAATTTGCTCCTATGCCATGCTAAAATGATTTAATTCATAACTAAATAACCGTAACTCGGAGTTTAATAAACTTTATATGTAAATGGGGCAGAAAAATGCATAGGTTAACTTGATGCACATTGTTTTACTATTTAACAACATTAAAATATGGTTTAGGGCAGATCAGGACCAAACCTAATATATGCACATGGGGATTTACCGGAATTGTTGTTTGTTATATCCGGCCCCATTTAAATTGTTTAGATGGTATAGTTTTGTTATGTTTCACCTCTTGACATGCTTAACAACATTTAATATTGTTGTGTACCTAAACAAGAGGGAACTAAATAAGTCATGTGGTGTTTTCTTCAATATGCAACTCCAAGGCATATTGAGCTCCACTTAATTTGTAGGATTGCTTGTGCACGTTGCCATGTCATGCTTCATTAAACCGGACATGCATCATACTTGATTGTACATCATGCCATGATTATGTGGTGGTTGTTTACTATGTTGTTTGCTGTTTTTCGGTGTTGCTTCTTCGGGTTGGTTCCGATAACGTCGCATTGTGAGGAACCGTTCGACTATGACCGTTTGACTTCTTCATGGACTCGTTCTTCCTCCTTGCGGGATTTCAGGCAAGATGACCATACCCTCGAAATCACTTCTATCTTTGCTTGCTAGATGCTTGCTCTTTTGCTATGCCTATGCTATGATACCTACCACTTGCTTATCATGCCTCCTATATTGTTGAACCAAGCCTCTAACCCACCTTGTCCTAGCAAACCGTTGTTTGGCTACATTACCGCTTTGCTCAGCCCCTCTTATAGCGTTGTTAGTTGCAGGTGAAGATTGAAGTTTGTTTCTTGTTGGAACATGGAGATCGTTCCTTGTTGGAACATGTTTACTTGTTGGGATATCACAATATATCTTATTTAATTAATGTATCTATATACTTGGTAAAGGGTGGAAGGCTCGGCCTTATGCCTGGTGTTTTGTTCCACTCTTGCCGCCCTAGTTTTCCGTCATATCGGTGTTATGTTCCTGGATTTTGCGTCCCTTACGCGGTTGGGCTATAATGGGAACCCCTTCACAGTTCGCCTTAAGTAAAGCTCTTCCAGCAATGACCAACATTGGTTTTACCATTTGCCACCTAGCCTTTTCTTTTCCCTTGTAGTCGCGCTCCTGAGGGTCATCATTATTTTACCCCCCGGGCTAGTGCTCCTCTGAGTGTTGGTCCAAACTAGAGTCCTGTGTAGCGCCCCCTCGGGGAAACTCGAGGTTTGGTTTTAGTTGTATGGAGCGCTCATCTGAGTGTGCCCTGAGAAAGAGATATGTGCAGCTCCTATCGGGATTTGTCGGCACATTCGGGCGGTGTTGCTGGTTTAGTTTTACCCTGTCGAAATTTCTTGTAGAACCGGGATACCGAGTCTGATCGGAATGTCTCGGGAGGAGGTCTATTCCTTCGTTGACTGTGAGAGCTTGTCATGGGCTAAGTTGGGACACCCCTGCAGGGATTTGAACTTTCGAAAGCCGTGCCCGCGGTTATGGGCAGATGGGAATTTGTTAATGTCCGGTTGTAGAAAACCTGAAGTTGACCTTAATTAAAATGCATCAACCGCGTGTGTAACCGTGATGGTCTCTTTCCGGCGTAGTCCGGGAAGTGAACACGGTGTTGGAGTTATGCTTGACGTAGGTTGTTCTAGGATCACTTCTTGATCATAGCTTCTCGATCGTGCTTTGCCTTCTCTTCTCGCTCTCATTTGCGTATGTTAGCCACCATATATGCTAGTCGCTTGCTGCAGCTCCACCTCATACCTTTTACCTTACCCATAAGCTTAAATAGTCTTGATCGCGAGGGTGTGAGATTGCTGAGTCCCCGTGGCTCACAGATACTTCCAAAACCAGCTTGCAGGTGCCGATGAGACCTTGCAGATGACGCAGCCAAGCTCAGGAGGAGCTCGGTGAAGATCTTGTCCTTTGTGTTGTTTCGTTCTAGTTGATCAGTAGTGGAGCCCAGTTGGGGTCGATCGGGGACCTTTGTCGCAATTGGGGTTCTTCTTTTAATTTGGTTCCGTAGTCGGACCTTGTGAGTATCTGGTTGATGTAATGTTTTATTCATGTAATTGTGTGAAGTGGCGATTGTAAGCCAACTATGTATCTCTTTCCCTTATGTATTACATGGGTTGTGTGAAGATTACCTCACTTGCGACATTGCTTTCAATGCGGTTATGCCTCTAAGTCGTTCTTCGACACGTGGGAGATATAGCCGCATCGAGGGCATTATAACACCGCATGCCAACTTTCATCCCATTCCGAGAACATTTTCTGGCCACTTATAAAATAATATTTTGGATGTGCCGCGGGCGCGTACAAGTGTGTCTGGGCTCAGAACGGACAACGGACGGAACGAGGAGACTGGGACGGATGCAAGTTTTTAAAACATGATGATGCAAAGCACATGATGACATGACAAGATGCAACACGCAAGCAAAAGTCAAAGCAACAACAGCGAATAACTGAACGACACCTGGCACATCGGTCTCGGGGCGTCACAACACTCCACCACTACAAGAGGATCTCGTCCCGAGATCTAAAATGGCACCGGAGGGACAACGAAAGAGGAAGAGAAGAGGTAAAACTAAGTTGCTTCTTTGACAAACGAGTGAAACCAAAGAACCTTGAGAGGTTGAACAAATTCAAGATAAGCATACAACGAAGGTGAAGAAAGCCGAAAAACACTCCGTTAGAAAAGAGGAACAACGAACATTGCGAAAACCTTGAGGTTGAAGGGCAAGATATATATTGAAACCATTCCGGTTAAAACAAGATAGAGAAGGATTAAGAATGATATAATTTGGACAGCACCCCGACTGTAAATGGAAGGAATTGAACATGAATTTGACAAGATGAGGGGATACTTGATGAAAACAACAATACACTGCCTCCGGAACTATTGAAAGAATGGCACAATGGGTAAGAACGATTTCAGGCGGCACTCCGGTTGAGAAGGGAGGCAAAACTTGACAGGATGGGAAGAACTCGAAAAGCGGGCGCGACACTCCGGTTAAAAGGATAAGGAAAAAAAGAACACGATCCTGACAAAACAAGAAGATGGGTTGCAGAGAGCAACATCACAATGCCTCCGGAATGAAAGAATAGAAGTTGGATCGTCGGAACATAAGAACGGAGAAGAAAACAACATCTTCTGCCTCTGATGAGCTTGAAAAGCATTTTAAGGAGAAGGTTCGCACGGAGTTGTTAGAAAACCCAACAACGAAAAGAATACGCTTGATATGGACTTATGGAATACAACTCAAATTTTGAGGTGAAAACCTTCCACTCACGGGAAAAGAATTGGATTGATAAGAACAAGGAGACGAGAAAGCTATATGACCGGGAGGATAAAAGAAGAACTTGGGTTATTTATAAGCACCATAAATAGCAACAATCCTTAGGGAAGGCTTTGGTGAAATATAATCCAAGATAACTCCAAAGAAGAGATTGGTGGATTTAAAATACCTCATTCTTAACAACATGTGAATCATGAAACATGAGCTCAAATTATCAAGAATGACATAATACCACCTTTAAAGATACAGAAGAAAGAATTGCACTCCGGGTAGCAAAATGAAGAATGCTTGAGCTCCTTAGAAAAGAATCTCGATGAACACTTCGAGAAGGAATTAAATCCTTGATGAACCATCATGTAGAGCCTCCATGAAGAACTCCGGTAACAAAAGGATGATCAAACGAAAAGAAAGAGAAGTTGAAAATACAAGGTGAATCCTTGCAATGATTTAGATGGATCTCCATGATAATTAGAGCTTGGAACTCCGGGAAAGGAAAGATAAAACAAGTGAAACCGAGAATGTGATATGATTAACCACGCCGGAAAGCAGCAAATTAGAAGAATGAAACAAGAATAAGAATTATGTTATGCGTATCCTTCATCAATTTAAGTTGATGACAAGCAACGGTTTGCAAATAACTTATTCCCGTTGGAAGGTTTTAGGGAGATACGGCGCAAACTTGAGAAAGTCTTCAACGATCCACCGGTAGAATTTGAAACAACGAATGAATTGATATGATAACGAAAGAAGAGGAATCCTGCACGAACCACCGTTAGGATTGACAACGAATAAATAGATATGATAGCAAGGAAGAAAAAAAAATCCTGAATAGCCACCGTAAGAATTTGAAAATGAACGAAGAAGCTTGAGGGGATTTAGATACATCAGAACGAAGAGATCAAGAACTGATTAGAGGATATTTGCACGAAACACCGGTAAGATTTTTAGAGAAAAAGAGCTGAAAGCTGAGAATGAATAATTCTGAGAAGATGGCCTCCGGAGAATCAAACTGAAAAGAATCTTGAATAGCCCCGGATGAGTGAAAAGAATTCTCACAATCAAAACAATTATGAGAGGATGGCCTCGAACTAGAACCACGAATCTCTGAGAGAACAGATAGGGTATGAAGGAAAAAACTCTTCTTCGGTCTTCAATATAGAGAATGACGACGAGAAACAACACCAAGAATTGTAGAGGCACTCCGGAATGAAAATTATAAAGGCTGAACCAACGAAGAAAAGAATTTGAAAGATCTTGGAGAAAGACATTTGACTGATGACAATTCATTCTTACGTCAACTTTAGAAGATTTGAGAATAACTCCAGGAGAATAAGAAGAGTCAGGTAAGATCCTGGAAAATAACCTGTGGGTTAGGGCCCACTCAAAAGAAACACCGTAGAACAATTTGAAGGAGAGGTTGCACCGGTTGAATTAAATGGTTTGAATAAGAGAACAACCTCGAAATAGGTTGAACTGATCTTGAAAGAAAAGACGAGCCTTCTGAGATAACTTGAGCACTCCGGGACAAATTGAATAGCGAGAGGTGAATGATTAAGAATTGCACCGGCATGAGAAAATATTGAAACAAGGAAAGGATATGATCAACTAAGCTTGACTTGAATCCACCGGAGAAGAAAAGAATTAAGGATGATGACCTTGATGCTTCGTTAGTATCTTCTGGAGAATCACCGGGTAAGAACATTGACGGAAAAGAATGGAGATGCTTCACATCAATAAGATGATACTTGATTAAGAAATCTAAGTCCTCGAAGAAAACAAAGGGAGGGTGGGTGGGAAAACAAAGGCAATTTGGAGAAGGATGAAACAAACAACATTGAGAAGAACTGATAATTGATCTTGTGAATGTTGAAGTGATCATATCCACTTGAAGAGAGACAGCCAGGTAGAACAAGATTGGCATAACAATCTCGATTATCGAGAAGGATTAGTATTCACATCGGAGTATGAGAACACCATTTGGGGAAGGTATGGAATCAACACTTGACATTGAAGCAACTCGAATACCACAACTCCAAACAAAACAAGGATTGGCTTGCAGAATAAGCCGGAACAAACATATTATAGATATTTCGTCCGAAGTTTTCATGGTGGGGCCTACACGGGCTCAATCGTACAACACCATCATGTACAAGGCAGTGCACATGACATACGAAGCGTCCCTGAGTCGGCATAGCCAAGGACTCTTTAAGACACAACGAGACCACTGTAAAACCGATCGTGAATAGGCGGACCACTAGACGTCGAACCCCAATTTCATATCATACATCTGTCGGAAAGATATCCTAAGATCTACTTGAATTCCCACCTATGAAACTCCCGAACCTTTCCGGTTATGCAATCAGGTGTTGGGGATACAGGGGAAGCATAATATCTCACCCAAATCTAGCAAATCCTACATCCAGTTGTATCCATCCTTCAACACATAACCAAGAAACCTTCGGAAATCGTCTACCTCAACCTTCGAAAAGCATCCGTTATACAAGTTATGGCAATACTCCTGAACTCCTGCCCCAGTATTGGGTGGCGTCGAGGTTATCTCACCAACAACTGCATAAAAGAGATTTTCGATGTCGGCGAAACTAAACTCAAGTATTCCAGAGCTGCAATGATAAAATTATGACGACAACACCTCAGAGCTCTACTCCCCGGGACACTTCCACAAAACCCCTGATAGGAGGCACCAAGACAATGTTCTCGTCACAAAACCATCGGAATGATTCCAAAATACCCGCGTGATCCTAAATTTTTTTAGTGAAATTTGAGAAGAGAAGAGTCAAAACTCTACGTCAGGATGCCTTACCAGAGCGATGAGGAGACTGGGAAGTAAAAAGAATTCCTAAACTCTCCGATATATAATTCCTAAATGACTCAAAACATTTTTTTCTAGACACAACTCGGCTGCTAAAAAACGATCAAGCAGTGGGGCTCCTAGGGTCGGGGAAGGCTCTAATTACCAACTTGTAACGCCCTCGATGCGGCTATATCTCCCACGTGTCGAAGCACGACTTAGAGGCATAACCGCATTGAAAGCAATGTCGCAAGTGAGGTAATCTTCACACAACCCATGTAACACATAAGGGAAAAGATACATAGTTGGCTTACAATCGCCACTTCACACAATTACATGAATAAAACATTACATCATCCAGATACAATCAAGGTCCGACTACGAAACCAAAATAAAAGAAGAACCCCAAATGCGACACGGTCCCCGATCGACCCCAACTGGGCTCCACTACTAATCAACTAGAACGAAACAACATAAAGGCAAGATCTTCATCGAGCTCCTCCTTGAGCTTGGTTGCGTCATCTGCACGGTTCAACGGCACCTGCAAGCTGGTTTTGGAAGTATCTGTGAGCCACAGGGACTCAGCAATCTCGCACCCTCGCGATCAAGACTATTTAAGCTTATGGGTAAGGTAAAGGTATGAGGTTGAGCTGCAGCAAGCGACTAGCATATATGGTGGCTAACATACGCACATGAGAGCGAGAAGAGAAGGCAAAGCACGGTCGATAAAACTATGATCAAGAAGTGATCCTAGAACAACCTACGTCAAACATAACTCCAACACCGTGTTCACTTCCCGGACTCCACCGGAAAGAGACCATCACGGTTACACACGCGGTTGATGTATTTTAATTAAGGTCAACTTCAGGTTTTCTACAACCGGACATTAACAAATTCCCATCTGCCCATAACCGCGGGCACGTCTTTCGAAAGATCAAATCCCTGCAGGGGTGTCCCAACTTAGCCCATGACAAGCTCTCATGGTCAACGAAGGAATAGACCTCCTCCCGAGACATTCCGATCAGACTCGGTATCCCGGTACAATAAGACATTTCGACAAGGTAAAACTAAACCAGCAACACCGCCCGAATGTGCCGACAAATCCCGATAGGAGCTGCACATATCTCTTTCTCAGGGCACACCGGATCGTCCAAACTTCCGATAGGCCAGCCCAGAGTTGCCCCTGGTGGCCACCGGCGGCTGAAAAGTTGGGCCAACACTCAGAGGAGCACTGGCCCGGGGGGGGGGGGGGGTAAAATAATGATGACCCTCAAGAGCGCGACTCCCAAGGGAAAAGAAAAGGCTAGGTGGCAAATGGTAAAACCAATGTTGGGCATTGCTGGAAGAGCTTTACTTAAGGCGAACTGTCAAGGGGTTCCCATAATAGCCCAACCGCGTAAGGAACACAAAATCCGGGAACATAACACCAATATGACGGAAACTAGGGCGGCAAGAGTGGAACAAAAAACCAAGCATAAGGCCGAGCCTTCCACCCTTTACCAAGTATATAGATGCATTAATTAAATAAAATATATTGTGATATCCCAACAAGTAAACATGTTCCAACAAGGAACAACATCTCCATGTTCCACCAAGGAACAAACTTCAATCTTCACCTGCAACTAACAATGCTATAAGAGGAGCTGAGCAAAGCGATAACATAGCCAAACAACGGTTTGCTAGGACAAGGTGGGTTAGAGGCTTGGTTCAACAATATAGGAGGCATGATAAGCAAGTGGTAGGTATCGCAGCATAGGCATAGCAAAAGAGCGAGCAACTAGCAAAGCAAAGATAGAAGTGATTTCGAGGGTATGATCATCTTGCCTGAAATCCCGCAAGGAAGAAGAACGAGTCCATGAAGAAGACAAATGGACGTAGTCGAACGGGTCCTCACAAACGCGGCGTAATCGAAACCAACCCGAAGAAGCAACACCGGAAAGAAGCAGACAACATAGTAAACAACCAACACTTGAACATGGCATGATGCACAATCAAGTATGATGCATGCCCAGTTTAAATATGCATGGCATGGCAAGGGGCACAAACAAAACTACAAGTTAAGTGGAGCTCAATATGCAACGAGTTGCATATTTACGGAACACCACATCAATTATTTAGTTCTCTCTTGTTTATGTACCCAACAAGATTAAATGTTGTTAGCATGGCAAGAGGGTGAAGCATAATAAAACTATCTAATCTAGGCAAGTTTAAATGAGGCCGGAACAACAAAACAACCAGTCCGGAAACTCCTCATGTGCATATTTTAGGTTTGGTACTGTTCTGCCCTAAACATAATTTTAGAGTTGTTAAACATGCAAAGTGAGTACACCATGTTAAACTAGGCATTTTTCTACCCCATTTACATATAAAGTTTATTTAATTCGGAGCTACGGTTGAATAGTTATGAATTAAATCATTTTAGCATGGCATAGGAGCAAATTTAATCAAATATCATTTTAGACATTTTATACATGGGTGAAAGTGACATATTATGAAACTAGACACAATTTTAAGCATTTTTCATATATAATTTATTTTAATCCGATGCACCAATTGTGAGTTATTATATGCATGATCCACAAGGGCTTTTCTGCAAAACAACAGTCTCTGGATAAATAGGAAATTCGTCCAACGCAGGGAAAAAAAATGTATCGGGCCGAATCTGAGCAAACGGGCCAATAGGAGCAGGCGCTGGGGGCAGCTCACCCATGGGCTATGGCCCGGTTCAGTGGGGAGGAGGCCGTCGGGCTGAGGAGGCGCGCGAGCTGGGCCTTGGGCGGCTGCGGTCAACGGAAGCAGAGCAGCGGCTGAAGCGGTCGTGGCGCTCGTATGTCTCCAACGAGAGGAAGCAGGGGCAGCGGCTGGCGATGCAGGTGGTCTCCGGCGAGGGCACCGGTGGCCGGGGATGGGGCCCAGCCGGCGGGATCCGGCAGGAGCGGTCAAGGGCGGCGAAGGAGAGGGGATCCGGTCAAGATCGGGGCCGAGGCAGCGGGAGTCCTTGCTTCGGGCGCCCATGGCGGCTTGCTGGTTCGTGTCCCTGGAGACAGAGAGGGAGAGAGGTGAGGCAGGGGAGAGAACAAGAGGGTGAAGGAGATGGCGGGGGCGGCGCGACCTGGCCGGAGGCGACCTGGTGAAGGTGCTCGCCGGCAGTGGAGGCAGCTCCGGTGAGGGGAGGCAGTGATGAGGTGGAGGCGAGGGGAGCTCGAGGCGGCTTGGGGCCTGGTGCATCTCGGGAGCCCTCGAGTGGGAGAGGCTGGAGTCTCGGGGTCGAGCTCCTCTCGAACGGAGCGAGGCTACTGCGATTGATTTGGAAGGGATCGGGAGGAGGCTCACTGGTTGGGTGGAGAGATCGGGAGGGATCGATGGATTGGATCGATGGGGAAAACGAGGAAGGTGGCAGCGGCATGGGGATTGATGGATGGGACAGCTCCCCTAGGTTTTAGGGTTTGATCTTTAAATAACAAGTGAATTTTGGGTAGGGGCATTTGGTCCCTCCGATTAAATCGGACGGCCCTAGATAAATAGGCTAGGGAGACCAAACAAAGAAAACGGAGATATTTTTGTAGATGTTTGGGGATGATCCGGACACGACGGTGACGACTGCCCGAGTCGGGTCCGGGACAGATTTCGGACGCGCGCGGGAGGAGGTCCACGGGCTGACGAGAGAGGTTAGGTAGGGCCTGGCGGTGAGAGGTAGTGCAGAAGGCAAAAGTCTGAGAAGAGAGAAGAGGAGAGGCCCGGCGACTGTTTCCGAAGACCGAAAACGTCCGACGTTAGACCGGCTATAATGCCGCTATAGTTGTCCGTTGGGGCGTCAAACGGACTCCGAACGCGATGGAACTTGGCAGGCGGCCTATCTACAACATAAAAACACCGCATGCCAACTTTCATCCCATTCCGAGAACATTTTCCGGCCACTTATAAAATAATATTTCGGATGTGCCGCGGGCGCATGCAAGTGTGTCTGGGCTCAGAACGGACAACAGACGGAACAAGGAGACCGGGACGGATGCAAGTTTTTAAAACATGATGATGCAAAGCACATGATGACATGACAAGATGCAACACGCAATCAAAAGACAAAGCAACAACAATGAATAACTGGACGACACCTGGCACATCGGTCTCGGGGCGTCATAGTGAGTAGGGATTGCCATGCAATGGATGCACTAGAGCTATAAATGTATGAAAGCTCAACAAAAGAAACTAGTGGGTGTGCATCCAACTTGCTTGCTCACAAAGACCTAGGGCAATTTGAGGAAGCCCATCATTGGAATATACAAGCCAAGTTCTATAATGTAAAATTCTCACTAGTATATGAAAGTGACAACATATGAGACTCTCTATATGAAGAACATGGTGCTACTCTGAAGAACAATATATGAGACTTGCTATATCATGGTACTACTTTGAAGCACAAGTGTGGAAAAAAGGATAGTAGCATTGCCCCTTATTTATTTTTTTATTTTTTTGGGCCTTCTTTTTTTTCTTTGGCCTTCCTTTTTTGGGACAATGCTCTATTGAATGATGATCATCACACTTCTATTTATTTACAACTCAATGATTACAACTCGATACTAAAACAAAGTATGACTCTATATGAATGCCTCCGGCGGTGTACCGGGATATGCAATGAATCACGAGTGACAAGTATGAAAGAATTATGAACGGTGGCTTTGCCACAAATACTATGTCAACTACATGATCATGCTAAGCAATATGACAATGATGGATATGTCATGATGAACTAGATGGTGGAAAGTTGCATGGCAATATATCTCGGAATGGCTATGGAAATGCCATAATAGGTAGGTATGGTGGCTGTTTTGAGGAAGGTATATGGTAGGTGTATGATACCGGCGAAAGTTGCGTGGTATTAGAGAGGCTAGCAAGGGTGGAAGGGTGGGAGTGCGTATAATCCATGGACTCAACATTAGTCATAAAGAACTCATATACTTATTGCAAAATTTAGAAGTTATCAAAGTAAAGTATAACGCGCATGCTCCTAGGGGGATAGATTTGTAGCGACCCGACCCGAATGGATCAAGTCTCTGTGCTCTGGTGTCATCCCTGGATCAGTAATGCTGACACCACACAGTACTTCGAAGGATTTATAGCAGAGTAGCAATCACACACTTATTACATCGGTGTCTAAAGAGACCTTATTACAATAAATATGGCTTAAGGCCATCTAATATCGATAACAGCGGAAGACTTGTAAGGTAAATGGGTCCATCAACTCTGACGGCATCACTGAGTATAGAACCACAACCTAAAAGCACCTTACTCATCGTCTGAAAAGTCTGCAACATGAAAGTTGCAGCCCGAAAACGGGTCAGCACATGGAATATGCTGGCAAGGTAACACATAGAGAGTAATGAACAGCAATGAGCTATACTATATGCATATTTGGCTGGTGGAAAGCTCTATGATTACTATTTTGCGTAAAGCCAGTTTTTCCCTACTACAAAGGAATAAGTTTTATTTAACTATCATGGTGGTTGAACATCGAGAATGGATGATAGCATTCCGATCCCAATTAAGTGAACAATTAAAACCCAACAATATTAATTAGAAGTAACATGATGAGATTCACATGATGTTCAAGTACTAGATACTCAAGATGTCCATAACCGGGGACACGGCTAATCATGATTAGTTTGTTACACTCTGCAGAGGTTTGCGCACTTTTCCCCACAAGACTCGATGGCCTCCGTTGGATTTCTCGCACTACTGGTGTTTGAGAAACGGATGACCGAGACACAGTCTTTCAGAAGCGCTAGCACCTTACGATGGATAGACCGGTACACCTACTTTCCCCTACATCTGCTAGTCTACCCTGTAAGAGTTTGCACGACTTAGTCAACTATGCCAGAGCCCATAATGGCTTGTGGCTGCACACATAAGTATTTAGCATGAAAGATCTTATGATCCCTTTGAGCCTGGGTGGCAGTCCAAAGAAAAACATGCAAGTCCTGATAGACATCAGGTGCCTCAATCCACCCAGATGTGTGTTTAAGTTGCCACCTTAGATAAACCCTTAAAATTATCACACTCACATCTGTCATGGATATCACTCACCCAATCCACGTCTACTAGCATAGCATGGCATAATAAGCAAACGTAGAAGTAACTCCCAAAGGTTTCATAATAAACAGGTAATAGGTACTACCTCATCTACTTCCCGTCCCACAATTTAATTAGATCCTAATCATGCAATGTGTGAGGATGGATCTAATGCAATAAAACTGGGTTGTAGAAAAGGTATGATCAAAGTGTTACTTGCCTTGCTGATGATCCGTGAGACCTAGAGATTCGAAGTAACAGGCGGCGCAATCCGGGTAATCTATCATAGACAAACAACAAGCATACAATAAGTACTCATCTAATGCACAGGTAACACTCGAACAAGAGATCAAACCAGATAGTTCAACTTAAGAACTCCGGTTACGAAGAGAGAAAGAACCGAACAAAGCAACGGAAAACAAACGGCGGAAGAAAACAACTCGGTTCTAGCAAGTTGAATCTAGGTCAAATTTTACCATAGCAAAAACTTGTTTAAGTTGATTAGTCGGAACGACGGTTTCGAAACGAAACTCCAGGCGCTTGAATCACCTGATTCCGATAAACGAGCGAGAAGATAGACTAGAACGAAGATCGGATCTGAGATCGCGATCGCGGAATAAATCCGACGAGAAGAAAAAAGAAGAACGGTTGAACGAACGGACGTTCGTTAACCGAGAATAATCCGGTGATCACGTTCGTTAGGACGAACGGTCCGGCGAACGGTCTCTAGGCAACTAAACCGGAAAAGAAAACGAAACTGATCTAGGGTTTCGGAAAAGAAAACCGAAACAAAGAACGAAAGAAAACCGGAAAGAAAAGAAAGAGAACCGGAACGGTTTAAGAAAAACCGAACCAAGGAAAAGAAAAGGTGGCGCGGCGCGGGTACCTCGGCGAGGCTCCAGCGAGAGGGGGCTCCGGCGGCGGCGCTAGGGCGGCGGCGGCGGCAGGGGAGGTGGTGGCGCTAGGGCGGCGGGGCAAGGCGCGGCAGCTTGGGGGCGCGGGGTGGTGGCGCGGTCTGGTGGTGTGGGAAAAGGGGGGGGTGTGGGGGTATTTAAAGAGGGGAGGGGGAGAAAGAAACTTGAGGGAGGGGGCAAGAAAAAGAGGAGGAGAGGAGTCCTAGAAGGACTCGGGCGGCGGCGGCGGTTGGCCGCGCGGCTGCGCGCGCGCGATGGCCGGCCTGGCCTGCGGCTTGGTCCTTGGCCCAGGCGCGTTTTTTTTAAAATTTAAATCGGTTACGCACACAGAAAAACAAAAGAAAAGAAATCTAAACGAACTCCAAGCTTCCAAAGTAAATTTTCCCCGACTCCTAAAAATGAGTCGAACAAAATGAACTTTTCTCTGGACCTAGAATGCAAATTTTGAAAACACGCATTTTTCCCTATCCAAATAAAATGCAAAAGAACTCCGACAAATCCAAAATTTGATTTATTCATTACATCTTCATTTTTCCTAAATTTGGGGAAGTCATATTATTCCCTTCTCTCATAATTGATGTTGGAAAAATAATTGAACATGAAATAAGTAAAATCAAATGATCCTCTTTTCAAAGTTTGAGAAAACTCAAAATTGAAAATAACGAAATCTCCAACTCTCTCCGAGGGTCCTTGAGTTGTGTGAAATTTCTAGGATCGACCAAAATGCAAGAAAATATGATATGCATGATGATCTAGTGTATAACATTCCAAATTGAAAATTTGGGATGTTACAAACCTACCCCCCTTAAGATGAATCTCGCCCTCGAGATTCGGGTTGGCTAGAAAATAGGTGAAGGTGGTCCTTGAGCAAATCTTCTTCTCTCTCCCAGGTGGCTTCATCCTCTGAGTGGTGGTTCCACTGAACTTTACAAAACTTGATAACCTTGCTGCGGGTAACTCTGCTGGCAAAATCGAGAATCTTGACTGGTTTCTCCTCATACGTTAAGTCGTCCTTCAACTGAATGGCTTCAAGCGGTACTGTATCTCTTAGCGGTACCTCGGCCATCTCGGCGTGCCATTTCTTCAGCTGCGAAACATGGAATACATCATGAACTCCTGACAGTCCCTCTAGTAATTCCAACTTATAAGCGACTTCTCCCATACGTTGCAAGATCTTATAAGGTCCAACGAAACGTGGTGCTAATTTTCCCTTAACTCCAAAGCGCTTAACTCCTCGTAGTGGGGATACTCGGAGATACACCCTATCTCCGGTTCCGTAAACTGTCTCCTTGCGTTTAGAATCTGCGTAGCTCTTCTGCCTAGACTGGGCCACCTTGAGCCTATCGCGTATCAACTTAACTTTTCGTTCAGACTCCTTAATCAAATCCGGTCCAAAGAACTGGCGGTCTCCAACTTCATCCCATGACAATGGTGTCCTACACCTCCTTCCGTACAAAGCTTCGAAAGGTGCCATCTTCAAACTGGTTTGGTAACTGTTGTTATACGAAAACTCCACATACGGCAAGTTATCGTCCCAACTAGATCCATAATCTAGTGCACAAGCTCTCAGCATATCTTCCAAAATCTGATTGACTCTCTCGGTCTGTCCATCTGTCTGCGGATGAAAAGCGGTGCTGAACTCTAGCCTGGTTCCCAAAGTTTCATGCAACTGATTCCAAAACTTTGAGGTAAATTGGGTTCCTCTGTCTGATACAATACTCCTCAGAACTCCATGCAAACAAATGATCCTAGTCATCTATATCTTTGCCAACTTAGCACTGGTGTAAGTGGTCTTGACTGGAATGAAATGTGCTACCTTCGTCAAACGATCAACTACTACCCATATCGAGTCATATCCTGCCTTCGTCCTGGGTAGTCCTGTGATAAAATCCATGCCTATCTTATCCCACTTCCACTCGGGTATCGGCAATGGTTGCAACAATCTGGCCGGCTTCTGATGCTCTGCCTTTACTCTATGACATACGTCACAAACTGCTACATATGCTGCAATATCCTTCTTCATTCCGGTCCACCAGAATGTCTCCTTCAAATCCAAATGCATCTTGGTATTTCCTGGGTGTATCGAATATGGTGAATCATGTGCCTCTTGTAAAATCAACTTCCTGATCTCCGGGTCATTGGGCACATAAACACGGTCCTCAAACCATAGGGTATCGTGCTCATCCTCACGAAATCCCTTTGCTTTTCCCTTACTTAGCTTCTCCTTTATAGCAGCAATTTCCTTGTCAGATTTTTGTGCTTCTCTGATTTTATCCATCAATGTTGACTGAATCTCCAATGTTGCTACATAGCCTTTCGGAACTATTTCTAAACTTAGTTCACGAAGGTTTTCTGATAACTCCTTGGGTATTTCTCCCGTCGTTAATGTATTGACATGGCTCTTACGGCTCAATGCGTCAGCTACTACATTAGCTTTTCCGAGATGGTAATGTAATCTCATATCATAATCCTTGATGATCTCCAACCATCTCCTTTGTCTGAGATTCAACTCCTTCTGTGTGAAAATGTACTTCAAACTCTTGTGATCTGTGTACACCTCGCAATGATTTCCAATGAGGAAATGTCTCCATGTCTTCAATGCATGCACTACGGCTGCTAACTCCAAATCATGTGTGGCATAATTCAACTCATGAGGCTTCAGTTGTCGTGAAGCATACGAAACAACTCTCCCTTCTTGCATAAGCACTGCTCCAAGTCCTCGACGTGAAGCGTCGCAATACACCTCATAATCCTTGGTCTGATCTGGCAAAATCAACACTGGTGAGGTAACCAATCGTTTCTTCAACTCCTGGAAACTAGCCTCACACTCCTCAGTCCAATTGAACTTAGTATCCTTCTTCAACAACTCCGTCATAGGCTTTGCAATCTTTGAAAAATTCTCAATGAATCTCCGGTAGTATCCTGCGAGTCCAAGAAAACTCCGGATCTCTCCAACTGTCGTTGGTGCTTCCTATTCGGTTATGGTCTCAACCTTTGTGGGGTCAACTGCTATCCCTTCTCCGGATATAACGTGTCCAAGGAATCCTACTTCCTTCAACCAAAACTCACATTTGCTAAATTTGGCATATAACTGATGTTCCCTTAGTTTCTCCAAAACCAAACGCAAATGTTCCTTATGCTCTTCTTCATTCTTTGAATAAACTAGGATATCATCAATGAACACTACGACGAACTTATCCAAAAACTCCATAAACACTTTGTTCAGCAGGTTCATAAAATAGGCAGGCGCGTTAGTCAATCCAAATGACATAACGGTATACTCATACAGTCCATATCTTGTGGTGAATGCTGTCTTCGGAATATCCTGTTCTCGAATCTTCAACTGGTGGTACCCTGATCGCAAGTCGATCTTGGAAAACACTTTAGCTCCTTGTAAACGATCAAACAGATCATTGATCATTGGCAATGGGTACTTGTTCTTGATGGTTACTTCGTTTAATCCACGGTAATCAACAACCATCCGTAATGATCCATCCTTCTTCTCCACTAGAAGTACGGGTGATCCCCAAGGCGAAGAACTTGGGCGTATGTAACCTTTCTCCAGTAACTCCTTAATCTGATTCTTAATTTCTACCAAATCTTTTGCTGGCATACGGTATGGTCTCTTTGATATTGGGCCTGTACCTGGCAATAACTCAATAAAAAACTCAATGTCTCTATCTGGTGGCATGCCTGGCAACTCTTCAGGAAATACGTCAGGAAAATCCTTTACCACTGGTACTTCCTCCTGCACAACTCCCGTTAAGCAATTTACTTGTGTCCTATTTGGCACATGCCGGGATACATACTTGATCCTTCTTCCTTCTGGCGTTGTGAGCAAAATTGACTTACTAGCACAATCGATGTTTCCTCCATACATCGACAGCCAATCCATACCAAGAATTACATCCAGACCCTGGGATTCCAGAATAATTAAATCTGTTGGGAAAACATGCCTTCCTATACTTAATGGCACTTGAAAGCATCCTTGACCGGCCATGTATTCTGCTCCTGGCGAGCTTACTAGCATAGGTGCTTTAAGGATCCTAGTGGGCAGGCTATATTTTTCCACAAATCCCCCTGATATGTATGAATGTGATGCACCGGTATCGAAAAGAACGAGTGCGGTAAATGACTTAACCAAAAACTTACCGATTACTGCATCAGGCTGATCTTCAACCTCCTCCACGCTAACGTGGTTCACCTGTCCCCTATTGAAAGGGTTCGGCTTCTTCCCTGAGCTTCCATTGCCATTTCCATTCTGGCCTTCAGGACATTCATTGGCATAATGTTCGGTCTTGGAACACTTGAAACAGGTGACTTGACTCAGATCTCTCTTGGATGGGGTTGATGGGGTGGTACGGTTCTGGCCGTTGCTTCCTCCATTCCCATTACCATTCTTGTGGCCACTGTGGTTGTGCGAACTACCTCCTCCATGGGTATGCTGAAACTGAAATCCCGATTTAGGGGTAAAACGGGGCTTCTGCTGGGTTCCAGAGTTATACTTCCCCTGTCCATACTTCCTCTTGCGGTTCTCAATCTGCTGTTGCTTCCCTTTAATCATGATGGCACGATCTACCAACTCCTGGTAGTTGTTGAAACTTGCTACCATCAACTGCATACTCAACTCATCATTCAGTCCTTCCAGGAACTTCTCCTGCTTGGTTGCATCCGTAGCAACGTCATCTGGGGCATAACGTGCTAACTTGCTGAAGTCGTCAACGTACTGGCCAACTGTCCTTCCTCCTTGGCGTAAGTTGCAAAACTCACGCTTCTTCATGGCCATAGCTCCTGCTAAAACATGTGTAGTGCGGAAAGCTTGCTGGAACTGATCCCATGTGACAGTGTCAACTGGGAAGGTGGTTGTGAAATTCTCCCACCATGCTGCCGCGGGTCCTTCTAACTGATGTGCGGGAAACTTCACTTTCTCACCATCTGTGCATCCTGCAGTGGTCAACTCCCTTCCTATCTTGCGGAGCCAATCGTCTGCTACTATCGGCTCGGTGCTACTAGAAAACACCGACGGATTTAGCCTAAGGAAACGGGCTAAGTGGTCAACAGGTGGCGGTGGTGGGGGTGGGTTGTTGTTGTTGTTCTGCTGGTTCTGGACTAACATCTGCATCAATTGATTCTTCTGCTGGATCAACTGAGTGAGCTCCGGTGGAAATCCATTGTCACGTCTCGGAGGCATCTGAGGGTTTAGAAAAGATGAGAAATAAGAATAGAGTGAGGTCTAAAGAGAAAACACTACCCCAATGCACATGAGCAAATTCACACAAAATCACTTCATTCAATCAAACAAGGGCTTACAATCGATCTAGCTATCGCAAAAGTGCACGAACTATAGTGTATACATGGGGAAAATACTACTAATATTTGGTGGTCATCTAGAAATTTGAACCGGTGGAAGACTCCATGATGTCCGCTCCAGCTTCGTCTTCAAAGTCGGGTTCACTTGGATCTGAATCGGTGTCGTCGATGATGATGTAGTTGTCCGGACATGCGACGTACATGTCTTCCTTCCTGGATGCTAACTCCCTCTTGAGTTCTTCAATCTCTTGTTTAAGATCGACGTTGTGTCTTGCTAGGGCTACGATCTCGTCCATGTAGTCCTTGCGTGTAGCCTTCAGTTCTCTTTCTAGCTCGATGATCCTTGCCTTCGCATTCTTCAACTCTATCATATCATTGCACATCTGGTTCTCGTGGCGTCGAATGTGCTGGTTTAACTCCTGGATGAAAGCTGCAATGGACCTATCCTTCTTGGTGCTGACTAACTCCCATTGTTCATCTCGGCATCCGCAAATTTGGTAGATAGTGTCCTTGAGGTCTTCTTGATAAACTTCTCCAATGCGTCCTATGGTGATATGGGCTGCCATGCTATTTCCTAGACTCCAAGTTGGTGCATTGAAAACACTATCTATGGGCTTCGTGATTGGTGCGAATGTCCTTCCCGGAACGTGAGCTTGCATCTTCCAGCGCTCTTCTTCAGGTAGTGTGGCGTTGAAGGTTCCGGTGAAACCTGGTAATCCAATGTTTAGGTACTTGGTGACTTCCTTCAAGTGAAATCCAAAAGGTGTGCCTTCATCCGGTTGAGCGTACTTAATCTTCGCGTCCTTCATCCTAAAAGAGTAGAAACGATGAGGAGTTAGAAAATGAGGAGAGTATAGTGATCTATGGCTTTAACTTAGTGGTCATGTCCTACAGTCAGCGTGTGCTCTGATACCATCTCTGTAGCGACCCGACCCGAATGGATCAAGTCTCTGTGCTCCGGTGTCATCCCTGGATCAGTAATGCTAACACCACACAGTACTTCGAAGGATTTATAGCAGAGTAGCAATCACACACTTATTACATCGGTGTCTCAAGAGACCTTATTACAATAAATATGGCTTAAGGCCATCTAATATCGATAACAGCGGAAGACTTGGAAGGTAAATGGGTCCATCAACTCCAACGGTATCACTGAGTATAGAACCACGACCTAAAAGCACCTTACTCGTCGTCTGAAAAGCCTGCAACATGAAAGTTGCAGACCAAAAACGGGTGAGCACATGGAATATGCTGGCAAGGTAACACATAGAGAGTAATGAACAGCAACGAGCTATACTATATGCATATTTGGCTGGTGGAAAGCTCTATGGTTACTGTTTTGCGTAAAGCCAGTTTTTCCCTACTACAAAGGAATAAGTTTTATTTAACTATCATGGTGGTTGAACATCGAGAATGGTTGACAGCATTCCGATCCCAATTAAGTGAACAATTAAAACCCAACAATATTAATTAGAAGTAACATGATGAGATTCACATGATGTTCAAGTACTAGATACTCAAGATGTCCATAACCGGGGACACGGCTAATCATGATTAGTTTGTTACACTCTGCAGAGGTTTGCGCACTTTTCCCCACAAGACTCGATGGCCTCCGTTGGATTTCTCGCACTACTGGTGTTTGAGAAACGGATGACCGAGACACAGTCTTTCAGAAGCGCTAGCACCTTACGATGGATAGACCGGTACACCTACTTTCCCCTACATCTGCTAGTCTACCCTGTAAGAGTTTGCATGACTTAGTTAACTATGCCACAGCCCATAATGGCTTGTGGCTGCACACGTAAGTATTTAGCATGAAAGATCTTATGATCCCTTTGAGCCTGGGTGGCGGTCCAAAGAAAAACAGGCAAGTCCTGATAGACATCAGGTGCCTCAATCCACCCAGATGTGTGTTTAAGTTGCCACCTTAGATAAACCCTTAAAATTATCACACTCACATCTGTCATGGATATCACTCACCCAATCCACGTCTACTAGCATAGCATGGCATAATAAGCAAACGTAGAAGTAACTCCCAAAGGTTTCATAATAAACAGGTAATAGGTACTACCTCATCTACTTCCCGTCCCACAATTTAATTAGATCCTAATCATGCAATGTGTGAGGATGGATCTAATGCAATAAAACTGGGTTGTAGAAAAGGTATGATCAAAGTGTTACTTGCCTTGCTGATGATCCGTGAGACCTAGAGATTCGAAGTAACAGGCGGCGCAATCCGGGTAATCTATCGCAGACAAACAACAAGCATACAATAAGTAATCATCTAATGCACAGGTAAAACTCGAACAAGAGATCGAACCAGATAGTTCAACTTAAGAACTCCGGTTACGAAGAGAGAAAGAACCGAACAAAGCAACGGAAAACAAACGGCGGAAGAAAACAACTCGGTTCTAGCAAGTTGAATCTAGGTCAAATTTTACCATAGCAAAAACTTGTTTAAGTTGATTATTCGGAAAGGCGGTTTCGAAATGAAACTCCAGGCGCTTGAATCACCTGATTTCGATAAACGAGCGAGAAGATAGACTAGAACGAAGATCGGATCTGAGATCGCGATCGCGGAATAAATCCGACGAGAAGAAAAAAGAAGAACGGTTGAACGAACGGACGTTCGTTAACCAAGAATAATCCGGTGATCATGTTCGTTAGGACCAACGGTCCGGCGAACGGTCTCTAGGCAACTAAACCGGAAAAGAAAACGATACCGATCTAGGGTTTCGGAAAAGAAAACCGAAACAAAGAACGAAAGAAAACCGGAAAGAAAAGAAAGAGAACCGGAACGGTTTAAGAAAAACCGAACCAAGGAAAAGAAAAGGTGGCGCGGCGCAGGTACCTCAGCGAGGCTCTGGCAAGAGGGGGCCTCCGGCGGCGGCGCTAGGGCGGCGGCGGCGTAGGCGGCGGCAGGGGAGGCGGCAGCGCTAGGGCGGCGGCGGGGCAAGGCGCGGCGGCTTGGGGGTGCGGGGTGGTGGCGCGGTTTGGTGGTGTGGGAAAGGGGGGGGGTGTGGGGGTATTTAAAGAGGGGAGGGGGAGAAAGAAACTTGAGGGAGGGGGCAAGAAAAAGAGGAGGAGAGGAGTCCTAGAAGGACTCGGGCGGCGGCGGCGGTTGGCCGCGCGGCTGCGCGCGCGCGATGTCCGTCCTGGCCTGCGGCTTGGGCCTTGGCCCAGGCGCGCGACGATTTTTTTTAAAATCGGTTACGCGCGCAGAAAAACAAAACAAAAGAAATCTAAACGAACTTCAAAACTTCCAAAGTAAATTTTCCCCGACTCCTAAAAATGAGTCGAACAAAATGAACTTTTCTCTGGACCTAGAATGCAATTTTGAAAACACGCATTTTTCCCTATCCAAATAAAATGCAAAAGAACTCCGACAAATCCAAAATTTTATTTATTCATTACATCTTCATTTTTCCTAAATTTGGGAAAGTCATATTATTCCCTTCTCTCATAATTGATGTTGGAAAAATAATTGATGATGAAATAAGTAAAATCAAATGATCCTCTTTTCAAAGTTTGAGAAAACTCAAAATTGAAAATAATGAAATCTCCAACTCTCTCCGAGGGTCCTTGAGTTGCGTGAAATTTCTAGGATCGACCAAAATGCAAGAAAATATGATATGCATGATGATCTAGTGTATAACATTCCAAATTGAAAATTTGGGATGTTACAAGATTGGTAGGAAAAGACCATCGCTCGTCCCCGACCGCCACTCATAAGGAAGACAATCAATAAATAAATCATGCTCCGACTTCATCACATAACGGTTCACCATACGTGCATGCTACGAGAATCACAAACTTCAACACAAGTATTCTTTAAATTCACAACTACTCAACTAGCATGACTTTAATATTATCACCTCCATATCTCAAAACAATTATAATGCTTCAATCTTTTCTTAGTATTCAACACACTCAAAAGAAAGTTTCACAAATCTCGAATACCAAGCATATTATTATTAGGCAAATTACCATGCTATTAAGAGACTCTCAAATTAATTTAAGTGAAGCATGAGAGATCGATAGTTTCTTTAAAACGAATCCACCACCGTGCTCTAAAAGATCTAAGTGAAGCACATAGAGCAAAATTATCTAGCTCAAAAGATATAAGTGAAGCACATAGAGCAAAATTATCTAGCTCAAAAGATATAAGTGAAGCACATAGAGCAAAATTATCTAGCTCAAAGGATATAAGTGAAGCACATAGAGCATTCTATCAAATTTTAATTCATGTATGGCTCTCTCAAAAGGTGTGTACAGCAAGGATGATTGTGGCATACTAACAAACAAACACACAAATAATACAAGACGCTCCAAGCAAAAGACATATCATGTTGGTGAATAAAAATATAGCTCCAAGTAAATTACCGATGGAAGTGGACGAAAGAGGGGATGCCTTCCGGGGCATCCCCAAGCTTTGACTTTTTGGTGTCCTTGGATTATCTTGGGGGTGCCATGGGCATCCCCAAGCTTAGTCTCTTGCCACTCCTTGTTCCATAATCCATCAAATTCTTACCCAAAACTTGAAAACTTCACAACACAAAACTCAAAATAGAAAACTCGTGAGCTCCGTTTGCGAAAGAAAACAAAAGACCACTTCAAGGTACTGTAATGAACTCATTATTTATTCATATTGGTGTTAAACCTACTGTATTCCAACTTCTCTATGGATTATAAACTATTTTACTAGCCATATATTCATCAAAATAAGCAAACAACACACGAAAAACAGAATCTGTCAAAAACAGAACAGTCTGTAGTAATCTATAGCTAGCGCAAGATCTGGAACCCCAAAAATTCTAAAATAAATTGCTGGACGTGTGGAATTTATCTATTAATCATCTTAAAAAAGAGTTAACTAAATAGAACTCTTCAAATAAAAATGACATCGGTTGTCGTGAGCACTAAAGTTTCTGTTTTTTACAGCAAGTTCAACAAGACTTTCCCCAAGTCTTCCCAACGGTTCTACTTGGCACAAACACTAATTAAACACAAAAAACACAACCAAAACAGAGGCTAAATAATTTATTTATTACTAAACAGGAGCAAAAAGCAAGTAATAAAAATAAAATTGTGTTGCCTCCCAACATGCGCTATCGTTTAACGCCCCTAGCTAGGCATAACAAGCAAGGATAGATTTAGGTATTGCCATCTTTGGTAGGCAATCCATAAGTGGCTCTCATGATAGTTTCATATGGTAATTTTATTTTCTTTCTTGTAAAGTGTTCCATGCCCTTTTTAATGGAAACTGAAATCTAATATTCCCTTCCTTCATATCAATAATCGCACCAACCGTTCTAAGGAAAGGTCTACCAAGAATAATAGGGCAAGAAGGATTGCAATCTATATCAAGAACAATGAAATCTACGGGCACATAATTCCTATTTGCAACAATAAGAACATCATTAATTCTTCCCATAGGTTTCTTAATAGTGGAATCCGCAAGATGCAAAGTTTAGAGAGCAATCATCAAAATTACGGAAATCTAGTAAATCACACAAAGTCTTGGGAATAGTAGAGACACTAGCACCCAAATCACACAAAGCATAAAACTCATGATCTTTAATTTTAATTTTAATAGTTGGTTCCCACTCATCATGGAGTTTTCTAGGGATATAAACGTTCAACTCAAGTTTTTCTTCATAAGATTGCATCAAGGCATCAACAATATGTTCGGTGAAGGCTTTATTTCTAGTATAAGCATGAGGAGAGTTTAGCACGGATCGCAACAAGGAAATACAATCAATCAAAGAGCAATTTTCATAATTAAATTCCTTGAAATCCAATATAGTGGGTTTAGCAACATCTAGATTTTTATTTCTTTCAATCCCACTTTCATCAATTTCATCATTAAGATCTAAACACTCCGAATTTTTAGAACGCCTTCTAGGTAAAGGAAGATCATATTCAGTTTCATCAAGATTCATATTTCAAAATAAAGATTTAATTGGAGACACATCAATAACTTTTAGATCTTCATCTTGATTTTCATAGGAATTGGAAGAACACGCTTTAATAAAGGCATCTTGGGAAGCACGCATCCTAACGGTTCTTTCTTTACACTCATCAATTGAAATTCTCATGGCTTTTAGAGACTCATTAATATCATGCTTAGGTGGAATAGATCTAAGTTTCAAAGCATCAACATTAAGAGCAATTCTATTAATGTTCCTAGCCAAATCATCAATCTTAAGCAATTTTTCTTCAATCATAGCATTAAAATTCTTTTGTGAAGAAATAAATTATTTAATATTAGATTCAAAATCAGAGGGCATCTTATTATAATTTCCATAAGAGTTGTTGTAGGAATTCCCATAATTATTAGAAGGATTACTAGGATATGGCCTAGGATTAAAATTCCCTCTATAAGCGTTGTTACCAAAGTTATTCCTACCAACAAAATTCACATCCATAGATTCATTATTATTCTCAATCAAAGTAGACAAATGCATATCATTAGGATCATAAGAAACACTCTTATTAGCAAATAATTTCATAAGTTCATCCATCTTTCCACTCAACACATTAATTTCTTCTATCGCATGCACTTTTTATTAGAAGTTCTTTCAGTATGCCATTGAGAATAATTAACCATAATATTATCTAGGAGTTTAGTAGCATCTCCTAAAGTGATTTCCATAAAAGTGCCTCCCGCGGCCAAATCTAAAAGATTTCTAGAAGCGAAATTCAATCCGGCATAAAATTTTTGTATAATCATCCACAAATTCAAACCATGAGTAGGGCAATTACGTATCATTAATTTCATTCTCTCCCAAGCTTGTGCAACATGTTCATGATCAAGTTGTTTAAAGTTCATTATATCGTTTCTAAGAGAGATGATCTTAGCGGGAGGAAAATACTTAGAGATAAAAGCATCTTTGCATTTGTTCCATGAATCAATACTATTCTTAGGCAAAGACGAAAACCAAGCTTTAGCACGATCTCTAAGCGAAAAAGGAAATAGCTTCAATTTAACGACATCATTATTGATCTCTTTTTTCTTTTGCATATCACATAAATCAACGAAGCTATTCAGATGAGTAGCGGCATCTTCACTAGGAAGGCCGGCGAATTGATCTTTCATAACAAGATTCAACAAAGCTGTATTAATTTCACAAGATTCAGCATCGGTAAGAGGAGCAATCGGAGTGCTAAGAAAATCATTATTATTGGTATTGGTGAAGTCACACAATTTAGTAATATCTTGAGCCATCGCGACAAACAAGCAATCTAACACACGAGCAAACAAAAAGCAAGCGGACAAAAGAGGCAAATAGAGAGGGAGGATAGAGAGAGAGGGCGAATAAAACGGCAAGGGTGAATTGGGGGGAGAGGAAAACGAGAGGCAAATGGAAAATAATGTAATGCGAGAGATAGGGATTGTGATGGGTACTTGGTATATTGACTTTTTGCGTAGACTCCCCGGCAACAGCGCCAGAAATCCTTCTTGCTATGTCTTGAGCATGCGTTGGTTTTCCCCGAAGAGGAAGGGATGATGCAGCAGAGTAGCGTAACGTAGCGATCAAACCTCAAACAGTCTGATCTTTGTGCTCCGGTGTCATCCCTGGATCAGTAATGCTGACACCACACAGTACTTCGAAGGATTTATAGCAGAGTGGCAATCACACACTTATTACATCATTGTCTCCGAAGAGAACTTATTACATAAATATGGCTTAAGGCCATCTAAGGTTGATAACAGCGGACGACTTGGAAGAATAAATGGGTCCATCAACTCCAACGGCATCACTGAGTATAGAACCACGACCTAAAAGCACCTTAATCATCGTCTGAAAAGTCTGCAACATTAATGTTGCAGCCCGAAACGGGTCAGCACATGGAATATGCTGGCAAGGTAACACATAGAGAGTAATGGAATGAAACAGCTATACTATATGCATATTTGGCTGGTGGAAAGCTCTATGGTTACTGTTTTGCGTAAAGCTAGTTTTTTTCCTACAGCAAAGGAATAAATTTATTTAACTATTATGGTGGTTGTTAAACATTGAGAATGGTTGACAGCATTCTCAATCCCAATTAAAAGTAAATATTAAAACCCAACAATATTAATTAGAAGTAACATGATGAGATTCACATGATATTCAGGTACTAGATACTCAAGATTTGTCCATAACCGGGGACACGGCTAATCATGATTAGTTTGTTACACTCTGCAGAGGTTTGCGCACTTTTCCCCACAAGACTCGATCGCGTCCATTGGATTTCTCGCACTACTGGTGTTTGAGAAACGGATGACCGAGACACAGTCTTTCAGAAGCGCTAGCACCTTACGATGGATAGACCGGTACACCTACTTTCCCCTACATCTGCTAATCTACCCTGTAAGAGTTCGCACGATTTAGTCAACTATGCCAGAGCCCATAATGGCTTGTGGCTGCACACGTAAGTATTTAGCATGAAAGATCTTATGATCCCTTTGAGCCTGGGTGGCGGTCCAAAATAAAACAAGCAAGTCCTGATAGACATCAGGTGCCTCAATCCACCCAGATGTGTGTTTAAGTTGCCACCTTAGATAAACCCTTTAAAATTATCAATCTCACATCTATCATGGATATCACTCACCCAATCCACGTCTACTAGCATAGCATGGCACAATAAGCAAACGTAGAAGTAACTCCCAAAGGTTTCATAATAAACAGGTAATAGGTACTACCTCATCTACTTCCCATCCCACAATTTAATTAGATCCTAATCATGCAATGTGTGAGGATAGATCTAATGCAATAAAACTGGGTTGTAGAAAAGGTATGATCAAAGTGTTACTTGCCTTGCTGATGATCCGCGAGTCCTAGGGATTCGAAGTAACAGGCGGCGCAATTCGGGTAATCTATCGCAGACAAACAACAAGCATACAATAAGTACTCATCTAATGCATAGGTAAAACTCGAACAAGATATCGAACCAGAAAGTTCAACTTAAGAACTCCGGTTGCAAAGAAAGAAATAACCGAACAAGGAAACCGAAAACAAACGGCGGAAGAAAACAACTCGGTTCTAGCAAGTTAAAACTAGGTCAAATTTTACCATAGCAAAAACTTAGTTAAAGTTGATTAGTCAGAACGGCAGTTTCGAAATGAAACTCCAGGCGCTTGAATCACCTGATTCCGATAAACGAGCGAGAAGATAAACTAGAACGAAGATCGGATCTGAGATCGCGATCGCGGAATAAATCCGACGAAAAGAAAAAGAAGAACGGTTGAACGAACGGACGTTCATTAACCTAGAAAAATAATCCGGTGATCACGTTCGTTAGGACGAACGGTCCGGCGAACGATCTCGGGCAACTAAATCAGAAAAGAAGACGGATCCGATCTAGGGTTTCGAGAAAAGAAAACCGAACGAAAAACCAATCTAGAAAACCGGAACGGTTTCGCGAAGAACCGGAGATAAAACGAATCGGAAAAGAAGAATCGGAACGATTAGAAGAAAATGATCCAATGAAAAGAAGAGATGCGGCGCGGGGCTACCTCTGGCGAGGGGCTCCGGCGGCGTGGGCGTGGGGCGGCGGCGGCGGTGGCAAGGTGCGGCGGCGGCGCGGGTGTGGGGTGCGGGGTGCGGTGGTGCTTGGGGCTCTAGGCTTTGGTTTGATGATGATTTAGAGGGAGGGTGCTTGGGTATTTATATTGGGGAGGGGGAGAAAACTTGGGGTAGGGGTCAAGGAATAGGAGTAGGACTAGGAAAGAAAAGAGGGAAAGGAAAGATCTAAAAAAAGAAGTAGGACAAAGTCCTACTAGGAATCCAACAAGGGGCGGCGGCGGCTCCCTGGCTGCGCCAGGCGCGCACGTGCGGGGCCTTGGCCTCCTGGCCGGCGGCGGCTTGGGCCTTTGGCCCAAGGCGCTGGGGATTTTTTTAAAAACGGTTCCGCGCTCGAAAAAAAACAGAAAAACAATTCTACCGGACTCCAAAACTAATAAAGTAAATTTTCCCCGACTCCTAAAAATGAGTCGAACAAAATGAACTTTTCTCCGGGCCTAAAATGCAAATTTTTAAAACGCGCATTTTTCCCTATCCAAATAAAAGGCAAAAGAAACTCCGATAAAACCAATGATCCTTTCTTCAAAATTTGAGAAGACTCAAATATGAAAAAGACGAAATCTCCAACTCTCTCCGAGGGTCCTTGAGTTGCGTGAAATTTCTAGGATCGCCAAAATGCAAGAAAATATGATATGCATGATGATCTATGTGTATAACAATCCAAATTGAAAATTTGGGATGTTACACATAAGTATTTCCCTCAGTTTTTGACAACCAAGGTATCAATCCAGTAGGAGCCCATGCTCAAGTCCCTCGTACCTGCACAAAGCGATGGCTACTCGCAACCAACGCGATTAGGGGTTGTCAAGCCCTTCACGGTCACTTACGAGAGTGAGATCTGATAGATAGAATATTTTTGGTATTTTTGATATAAATATGCAAAGTAAAAAGTAAAGGCAAAGTAAATACCAAAACAATATAAAAGTGATGGAGATTGATATGATGAGAATAGACCCGGGGGCCATAGGTTTCAGTAGTGGCTTCTCTCAAGAGCATAAGTATTCTACGGTGGGTGAACAAATTACTGTTGAGCAATTGATAGAATTGAGCATAATTATGAGAATATCTAGGCATGATCATGTATATAGGCATCACGTCCGTGACAAGTAGATCAAAACGATTCTGCATATACTACTATTACTCCACTCATCGAATGCTATCCAGCATGCATCTAGAGTATTAAGTTAAAAACAAAGTAACGCCTTAAGCAAGATGACATGATGTAGTGAGATAAATTCATGCAATATGAAATAAACCCCATCTTGCATCCTCGACGGCAACGATACAATACGTGCCTTGCTGCCCCTTCTGTCACTGGGTAAGTACACCGCAAGATCGAACCCAAAGCTAAGCACTCCTCCCACGGCAAGAACTACCAATCTAGTTGGCCAAACCAAACGGATAATTCGAAGAGACTTGCAAAGATAACCAATCATGCATAAAAGAATTCAAAGAAGATTAAAATATTATTCACAGATGGACTTGATCATAAACCCACAATTCATCGGTCTCAACAAACACACCGCAAAAAGAAGATTACATCGAATAGATCTCCACAAGAGAGGGGGAGAACTTTGTATTGAGATTCAAATAGAGAGAAGAAGCCATCTAGCTACTAACTATGGACCCGAAGGTCTGAGGTAAACTACTCACACTTCATCGGAGGGGCTAGGATGATGTAGAAGCCCTCCGTGATGACGGCCCTCTTCCGGCGGAGCTCCAGAACAGGCCCCAAGATGGGATCTCGTGGATACAGAAAGTTGTGGCGGTGGAATTAGGTTTTTGGCTCCTGTTCTGATCGTTTGGGGGTACGTGTGTATATATAGGAGGAAGGAGTATGTCGGTGGAGCACCAAGGGGCCCACGAGGCAGGGGGCGCGCCCCCCACCCTCGTGACCGCTGTCGTGGTTCTAAGTCTGACAGTGAGGTAGGGGGTATGTATGAAGAGGCTAGACCTTAGCTATTGGGAAGTTGTAAGCACGCGAGGTTTACGAGTTCAGGCCCTTCTCTGAGGAAGTAACAGCCCTATGTCTCGGTGCCCGGAGGCGGTCGATTGGATTATGCGTGAGTAAGATGACAGGGGTGCGAACCCTTGATACTGAGGAGGGGGGTGGCTTATATAGAGTTCGCCAGCCCTCTCCTGCCCTCAGTAATGCAGGGTTTAAGGTACATTTAAGGTGGGCGTTACTGATAACGTCCCTAATAAAGCATCATAATGATCATAAAGGCTACTTAATAACCGACCGTTTGCCCACGGAGTGACTTGAGGTCTTCTGGCAGTCGAGTGGTTGGCTCCTTGGTCGAGTGACAGCTCTTGGTCGAGTGTCTTCAATCCGTCGAGTGGGATATCTCCGAGTTGTCTGAAAGGTGACTTCCTCTAAGGACGTCCTACGGTAGGGCTCTTAGGACGGGTCCGTGTCCCTACCGTAGGTACATGACTACATCATTAGCCCCCGAACGGATCGAGGCTGGAGTGGAAAAAGAGGTTAGGGACCTTTTCATCCGACCCCTCGGGTTATTATGGGTGCTTCATTCTGGGTCGACTGTCATGGATGACGTCATTAACCTTTTTCAGTCGTCTTGATCCGTTCCAGGTCTTTCGTCGAATGGATTTCTTCACCTGCGAGGCATTGAGCGCTGGTGTGCGCGGGATTGCCGTTTCGTCAAGTTGTTCTGCAGCTGGCGGAGATCGCGGGATTCGGATTTTTTGGGAAGCGCGCGGAACAGGGGCGGCCGCAGTAATCGGGAGCGACAGTGCGAAGGCTCCTCGATCCCTGCGCCGCCTTTTTTGCCACGTATAGCGCGCGCGCCTGCCACGGGATTTGACTAGATAGCTCGGGCCTACCTGCCACCCACTCGGGAGCGGCCCCTTATAAATAGTTGGCCCGGAGCCCCTCTTCAGTACGCGTGCTCATCTCTTCCTCTTCCTCCTCTGTTTCTCCGTTGTCTCCTCCGCTTCCTTCGCTCTCGCCCCGTCACCACAAAACCAGCCCGAGACCTCGCCGGCGACAATGGTGAAGGGCAAGACGACCGCACTGGAGCGCGCAAAGAAGGCGGCGGCGGTGGGGAAGGGAAAGAAGTCTGCGCGCGGGGGTTCTTCCTCTCGGACGGCCCTGCCCAAGGGGTGGATCCAGGGCGACTGGATGCCCTCGGTGCTTCGTCAGGAGGACCTCGACGACCTGGTCGAGGGAGGAGTCATCCCCCACAAGGTGGCGCGTCTCCCGGGGAGAGAAATCGAGCCCCAGCCACGCGACGGTGAGCGCGTTCTCCTGGCGACTCACATTGACCATGGTTTCTCTCTGCCGCCCCACTCTTTTTTTCGCAATTTCCTGAACTTCTTCGGGGCGCAGCTCCATCACTTCACTCCGAACTCCATAGTCTACCTTGCTGCTTTTGTTTCTATGTGTGAGGCGTTCCTGGGGTGCCGCCCACACTGGGGACTTTTCAAGCACATCTTCACCGTACGTTCTCAATCGGTGAAGAAGGCTAAGTCGAGTGACGAGAGGACACAGGTGATCCAGCTGTGCGGGGGTTTGGCGATCCAGACAAGGGGGAAAAGTTGTTTTCCCTCCATCACCTTTCCGGAGTCAGTTCGAGGGTGGCAGGCGACGTGGTTCTACTGCCAGGATCAAGTGACCCCAGGGCAGTCGACTGGACTTCCACCCTTCACCCTCGACCGAGCCGAAAAGCCGGCTTCTCTGAAGGTGACGCCCGAAGAAAAGGCCCAGGTCAAGACACTGGCGGGTCGAGTGGTCGAACTTGTCCGCGAGGGCGTGACAGGGATGGACCTGCTCGAAGTCTTCCTCAAGAGGAGAATCCAACCACTCCAGGCCTGGGACCACCCGATGTGGCTGTACTCCGGCCTCGAGGACTCCACTCGGATCCACCCGGAGGAGGTCACCGATGAGATGTTGGAGGGGTGGCTGTCAAGCATTACAGGGAACAAAGACAACCCCCGAGGAGCTAGGAGGGTCATTCCACTCGACAGCTCATATGAGGTCGACCAGGTGTGTCTTTATGTTTCCGACTGAAATCTTGCTTTCTGCATTGGTCTTCTTTTGAGCGAGTCGACTGACTTTCCATTTTGCCTGCTGTCTTTCAGGCGACTACTGAGATGTATTCGACGCCCAACGGGGCGCAGGGGTCGACTGAGGAAGGTGAGGGGAGCGGAGGTGAGAGCGGGGACGACCAGGGCGAGTGGGAGTCAGACGGCGAAGGAGAGGAAGGCGATGACATCTTCTCCAGCGAGGAGGAGGAGGAAGAGGCCGAACCTCCCCGCCCAAAGAGGCGATCCAAGCTCGTGCACGACCCGGCGCAGGGACGTGGTCAGGCGACTGCCTCCGTCGGGCCATCGTCGAAACGCCCTCGGACCTCTTCTCCGACACCGACTGGGAAGGTTCCCAAGCAACCGCGCACGACGCAGTCCAAGCCGCCCAAGACTCTGCCGAAGATGAAGATAACTGTCCCTGTCATCTCTGGGTAACAAGCCTTGACTTCTTTCGTCGATTGGAGGACAGATCCACAGTCGACTCATTATGCTGAACTGGCTGATTCTTCGAAATTTGCAGTGCTGCTACCTCCGAGGTCTCAGCCAAGGATGACGACCAAGAGATGGGGGACGCTGCAACCTCCAACCCTGGTACGATCATCAACGTTTTGTTTTTGAGTTGGCTTGGTCGTTTCTTGCAATTCTGGTCGATTGAAAGTTCTTCCTGCAGCTCCTCCTCAAGTTATCGACCTCCCGGATGACGATGACAACGAGCCGCTGAGGATAGGGAGGACCAAGAGGCCGTCGACTGACAGGGCTCCCCAGCCTGCTCTGGCGCCTGAGGCCGCGGCTCGGGGCGGCGGCGATGCCCCTCGGGCCTCTGTGTCCTTCGCCAATCCCCTGTCGAGTGCGCAGCCCTCGGCGTCGGCTACCAATCCGACTGCCAATCCCCTGTCGAGTGCGCAGCCCTCGGCGTCGACTGCCGATCCGACTTCACTCTTTGTCGCGTACTCTGTCCCTGAAGACTAAGTGGCTGCTGCGAAGGAGGCCATACACCAGGCAGGGGTCATGATGGAACAGGTGAAGAAGGCTCGGGAGGCCAGCCAGGCGGCTTACGACGCGAGTTCGGCGCTTCAGAGTAACGTCCAGGTCAGTTGACTTGATGTTTGTTTGTTTGAAGAGTCTTTCTCTCTCTTTCTTTTCTTTTTGAAGATTTTTGTATCCGTACTTGTACACCCACTGGGTGTGTTTTCTCTTTGGTCGAACCAGTGGGGGCACGCTGAGTGCACCCACTGGGTGTAGTCCCCGAGACTACGGTGGACTGCTGGCAGTCGACTATAGTCTGTATATTGTGTTTGTGAATCCGTACTTCTTCATTCGGTTTGGTCTGCCAGGTCGAGTGGTCCGTGTCCTGTCGACTGTGGGCAGTCATTTTTTTTGGTCGAACCAGTGGGGGCACGCTGAGTGCACCCACTGGGTGTAGTCCCCGAGACTACGGCCGAATGTTTTTGATTCGGCTGTGGTCTTAAAACGTCGCCATTGTTCCTTAGTTACTCGGAAGCAACTTATTTCGAATGTCTGTCGGCTGGTTTTTCCTTTTGCAGAGATCCTGTGAACTTGCCGCTCGTTATGCTGAATTGGAGAAACAGAAGATCCAACTGGACCTTGATCTAGAGCTGGCCAGGACGGAGTTGCAGAAGGTCAGGGAGGGCGCCGCAGGTAAAGCGACTTTGTCGACTGATTTTGTTTTCAGACTTGGGCATTCCTTTGCTGTTTCTGATTCAATCGCCGTTTCTTTGTAGGAGAATTGGAAAGAGCTTTGGCGAGGAAGGACCAGGACCTGGCTGTTGCCCGCAAGGCGGCTGACGACAAGATGGCTCTGGCCGAACAGAAGCTGGCATCGGTCGACCAGTTGGAACAAGAGAACATTAGGTTGCAGACCGCTCTGACTGATGCCAACAAGCTGACTGCCGGTTGGAAGAAGAAGAACCTCCTCTTGGGCGAGGAGATGGAAGGCATCGCCCGTAGGAGGGACGACCTGGAGAGCTACCTGAGGAGCCTCGCCAAGAGGCTGTACATCAAACTTGAAGGTGCACGTCTAATTTTGACTGTTTTGTACTTTTTGTGTTGACTCAATCTTGTGATCGTTGGCTTATCTTTAGGTCTTGTGTGCAGAATTCTGTCAGAACTTCGAAGAGGAGACCGGGCGGATCGAAACGGGTCTGGACCCAATCAATTCTCCAGTGAAAGACGATACTGCCATGAACCTGCTCCGACTGGAATCTCGAATCGACGGCGCCGTGGATTACTTGGCTCGACTGAAGGTTGCCGTGTCACGGATCGACTCGACACTTTGGCCAGAATCCGCGCTCCAGAATGATCTCGAGTCTCTTATGGCTCGACTTGACAAAATCCCCGATCGAGTGCAGGAGTGGAAGAAGTCCTCTGCCCGGTGCGGTGCTGACGTGGCTCTATCCTTAGTCCGCGTTCATTGCAAGGAGGCGCGAGAAGAAAAGCTGGCCGCCATCCAAGTCGCCAATACCAAGAGGCACAGCTTCCAGGACTTCATGGAGACCTTCATCGCTGCAGCTACTCGCATTGCGGACGGAATCGACCTGGATGAGTTCGTCGCTCCTGCCAGCCCTCCTCTTGAGGAGTGAAAAAACTTTTTTATGCTTTTCCTTAAATTAGCCTCGGAATGCCGAGTGGACCTGTAATCGTTTAAACTCTGCCGAGCTGAGGGCTCGAGTACTTTGATTCGGGGCCCGGGGCCTTTTAAGCTTTATCCGAACTTTATTTTTGCTGAATGTCTCCGTGGTCTGAAACTGTCGTGAGAGGCTTGATGGCCGACCCCCACCCTGTCGTTGTACATTGTATTTGTGGCGGAGCTCTCGGGAAAAGGTGGCAGTCGACCCACCCACACCCTGTTGCTGTACATTGTATTTGTGGCGGAGCTCTCGAGAGAAGGTGGCAGTCGACCCACACTCCGTTGTAGTACATTGTATTTGTGGCGGAGCTCTCGGGAGAAGGTGGCAGTCGACCCACACCCCGTTGTTGTACATTGTATTTGTGGCGGAGCTCTCCACTCGGTAGGATTTTTCAAACTTAGGCGAGTGCCTGACTGCAGCTAAGTCTCTTCATGGAGAACTTAGGCGAGTGCTAAACTGCAGCTAAGCCCCCGAGTGGGAGGATTGCTCTCCACTCGGTAGGATTTTTCAAATTTAGGCGAGTGTCTGACTGCAGCTAAGTCTCTTCGTGGAGAACTTAGGCGAGTGCTGAACTGCAGCTAAGCCCCCGAGTGGGAGGATTGCTCTCCACTCGGTAGGATTTTTCAAACTTAGGCGAGTGTCTGACTGCAGCTAAGTCTCTTCGTGGAGAACTTAGGCGAGTGCTGAACTGCAGCTAAGCCCCTGAGTGGGAGGATTGCTCTCCACTCGGTAGGATTTTTCAAACTTAGGCGAGCGTCTGACTGCAGCTAAGTCTCTTCGTGGAGAACTTAGGCGAGTGCTGAACTGCAGCTAAGCCTCCGAGTGGGAGGATTGCTCTCCACTCGGTAGGATTTTTCGAACTTAGGCGAGCGTCTGACTGCAGCTAAGTCTCTTCGTGGAGAACTTAGGTGAGTGCTGAACTACAGCTAAGCCTCCGAGTGGGAGGATTGCTCTCCACTTGGTAGGATTTTTCGAACTTAGGCGGGCGTCTGACTGCAGCTAAGTCTCTTCGTGGAGAACTTAGGCGAGTGCTGAACTGCAGCTAAGCCTCCGAGTGGGAGGATTGCTCTCCACTCGGTAGGATTTTTCAAACTTAGGCGAGCGTCTGACTGCAGCTAAGTCTCTTCGTGGAGAACTTAGGCGAGTGATGAACTGCAGCTAAGCCCCCAAGTGGGAGGATTGCTCTCCACTCGGTAGGATTTTTCAAACTTAGGCGAGTGTCTGACTGCAACTAAGTCTCTTCGTGGAGAACTTAGGCGAGTGTTGAACTGCAGCTAAGCCCCCGAGTGGGAGGATTGCTCTCCACTCGGTAGGATTTTTCAAACTTAGGCGAGTGTCTGACTGCAGCTAAGTCTCTTCGTGGAGAACTTAGGCGAGTGCTGAACTGCAGCTAAGCCCCCCCCCCCCCCAGTGGGAGGATTGCTCTCCACTCGGTAGGATTTTTCAAACTTAGGCGAGTGTCTGACTGCAGCTAAGTCTCTTCGTGGAGAACTTAGGCGAGTGCTGAACTGCAGCTAAGCCCCCGAGTGGGAGGATTGCTCTCCACTCGGTAGGATTTTTCAAACTTAGGCGAACCGGATTCGCAGCTAAGTCACCCACTGGGGGATTTCGGATACATACAACAGTGACAACAATTATTGGAACACTCTTATTTCTGATAAAAATGAACCTTAGGAGTTTTTCTTATTACATCTGGTTTGAGAGCGGACTTAAGTGTAAAAGGGGCGGAGAAGCTCCGCGTTCCAAGCTCGAGGTTCGTCGATTTGTCGATCAACATTGTAAAGGTGATATGCTCCGTTGTGGAGGACTCTGGTGATGATGAAGGGGCCTTCCCAAGTGGGAGCGAGCTTGTGAGGTTTCTGTTGATCCACTCGGAGGACCAAATCTCCTTCTTGAAAGGCTCGACTCTTCACATTCCGGGCGTGGAATCGACGCAAGTCCTGCTGGTAAATGGTCGATCTGATCATTGCCATCTCCCTTTCTTCCTCCAAGAGGTCGACTGCGTCTTGTCGGGCCTGCTCTGCTTCATCTTCAGTGTAAAGTTCAACTCGAGGCGCATTGTGAAGGAGATCGCTTGGCAGGATAGCTTCGGCTCCATAAACCAGAAAGAACGGGGTCCTTCCAGTCGACCGGTTAGGGGTAGTCCTTAATCCTCACAGCACTGACGGAAGCTCGTCGACCCAAGCACCTGCCGCGTGCTTGAGATCGCGCATCAGCCGAGGTTTTAGCCCTTTGAGGATCAGACCATTTGCCCTCTCAGCCTGTCCATTCGACTGGGGGTGAGCGACTGAGGCATAGTCGACTCGTGTGCCTTGAGAAGCGCAAAATGCCCTGAATTCGTCCGAATCAAGGTTTGACCCGTTATCAGTGATGATGCTGTGTGGGACTCCATACCTGAATGTCAACCCTCTGATGAAACTGATAGCGGTGCTAGCGTCAAGGCTCTTTATGGGCTTAGCTTCGATCCATTTGGTAAACTTGTCGACTTCCACAAGCACGTGAGTGAACCCACTCCTGCCCGTTCTCAAGGGGCCAACCATGTCCAATCCCCAGACGGCAAAGGGCCAGACGAGCGGAATGGTTTTCAGGGCTGACGCGGGCTTGTGTGACATGTTGGAGTAGAACTGGCAGCCCTCGCACCTGTCGACTATCTCTTTCGCCATCTCATTTGCCCTTGGCCAATAAAATCCAGCTCGGTATGCTTTATCCACAATGGTCCGAGAGGACGCATGGTGACCGCAGGTTCCCGAGTGGATATCGTTGAGGATTATTTGACCTTCTTCTGGCGTTATGCATCTCTGGCTGACTCCGGTGCACTTTCTCTATACAGCTGTCCCCTTATGACTGTGAAAGCCTTAGATCGGCGGACGATCTGTCGAGCCTCCTCCTCATCCTCCGGGAGTTCTTTCATTAGGATATATGCAATGTATGGTATCGTCCAGTCGGGGGTGACTGCCAAGACTTCCATGATCAGGTCGACTACTGCAGGCACTTCAACTTCAGTCGGGTCCGCGGCACTTTTCGGCTGCGGGGCTTCTTCTGTGAAAGGATCTTCTTGTACTGACGGCGAGTGAATGTGTTCCAAGAACACGTTGCTTGGAATAGCTTCTCTCTTGGAGCCTATCTTTGCCAAGTCGTCAACTGCCTGGTTTTTCAGTCGGGGGATGTGGTGGAGTTCCAACCCCTCGAACTTCTTCTCTAGCTTCCGTACTGCATTGCAATATCCAGTCATTGCCGGACTCCTGACGTCCCATTCCTTCATCACTTGATTAACCACCAGATCTGAGTCGCCATAGACCATGAGGCGACGGACGCCGAGTGAAATGGCCATGCGCAACCCATACAAAAGTGCTTCATACTCTGCTTCGTTATTGGAGGAATCGAAGTGAATCTGGAGAACGTATCTGAGCTTATCTCCTCGGGGGGAGACCAGAACTACCCCCGCGCCCGAACCATTCAGCATCTTGGATCCATCGAAGAACATAGTCCAGTGTTTCGAGTGAACTTGAGTCAGAAGTTGCTGTTCAATCCACTCGGCGATAAAATCCGCAATCGCTTGAGACTTGATGGCTTTCTTTGCTTCAAACTTGATGTCTAAAGGAAGGAGTTCAATCGCCCACTTGGCCACTCGACCAGTTGCATCTCTGTTATGCAGGATCTCCGATAATGGGGCGTCGCTGACGACTGTAATGGAGTGGTCAGAGAAATAATGTGCAACTTTCTTCGTGGTCATGTAAATCCCATATACAAGCTTCTGGTAGTGGGGGTATCTTTGTTTTGAAGGGGTCAAAACTTCAGACACATAATAAACAGGGCGTTGAACTTTGAAGGCCTTCCCTTCCTCTTCTCTCTCGACTGTAAGTACTGCACTGACAACTTGTCCCATGGCTGCAATATAAAGCAGCAGAGGCTCTTTGCTGATTGGAGCAGCTAGCACCGGCTGGGTGGAGAGCAGAGCTTTGAGCTCTGCAAACGCTGCATCAGCTTCTGGAGTCCATTCGAACTTGTCAAACTTTTTCATCAGTCGGTAAAGAGGCAACGCTTTTTCACCGAGTCAAGAGATGAATCGACTTAAGGCGGCCAAGCAGCCTGTAAGTTTTTGGACATCATGCAAACGTACGGGACGCTTCATCCAGAGTATGGTGCCATTTTTTTCAGGATTGGCGTCGATTCCCCGTTCGGAAACGAGAAAACCGAGTAGCTTGCCACCTGGAACTCCGAAAGTGCATTTTAACGGATTGAGCTTGATATCGTACCTCCTGAGGTTGGCGAAGGTTTCAGCAAGGTCAGCCCGTAGGTCGGAACCTTTCCGGGACTTGACTACGATATCGTCCATGTACGCCTCCACATTCCGACTGATTTGAGTGAGTAAACACTTCTGGATCATTCTCATGAATGTGGCTCCGGCGTTCTTGAGGCCGAACGGCATGGTGACGTAACAGAAGCATCCGAATGGAGTGATAAAAGCTGTTTTGATTTCGTCGGGCCCATACAGACGGATCTGATGGTACCCGGAGTAGGCATCTAGAAAAGACAATCTCTCACATCCTGCAGTTGAGTCGACAATTTGGTCGATGCGAGGGAGAGGAAAATGATCTTTCGGGCAGGCCCGATTGATATGCTTGAAATCAATGCACATGCGGAGTGACTTGTCCTTCTTGGGGACCATGACAACATTGGCGAGCCACTCGGAGTGGTAGATCTCTCGAATGAACTCAGCTACTAAGAGCCGAGCCACTTCTTCGCCCATAGCTTGTTTTTTCTGGACGGCGGACCGCCGCAGATGTTCCTTCACGGGTTTGAACTTTGAGTCGACTCGCAGGCGGTGCTCAGCCAGCCCCCTGGGAACTCCGGGCATGTTAGAGGGTTTCCATGCGAAGATGTCCCAGTTCTCACGGAGGAGCTGGATGAGCGCTTCTTCCTATTTGGAGTCGAGCGTCGTTGAGATGTGAGTCGGAGCCGCGTCGGGGTCGGTCGGGTGAATGTGGACCGTCTTCGTTTCGCCGGCCGACTGAAAAGCTGATTCGGAGGCAGGCTTCTTAGCCCGCAGCAATTCACTCGGGTCGGCAGTCTTTTGGTACTCTTTCAGCTCGACTACTGCCATCTGAGCGTCGGCGATCTTTGATCCCTTCTGGAAACATTCCTCTGCTTTCTTCCGGTTGCCTGTAACAGTGATCACACCTTTGGGACCAGGCATCTTTAATTTAAGATACACGTAGCATGGTCGAGCCATGAAGCGTGCATAAGCCGGCCTGCCCAAGATGGCATGATAAGCACTCTGGAAGTCCACAACTTCAAACGTTAACTTTTCCTTGCGGTAATTCTTTGAATCACCGAAAACCACATCAAGAGCAATCTGGCCGAGTGACTCGGCTTTCTTCCCAGGAATGACTCCGTGGAAGCTCATGTTACTGGTGCTGAGTCTGGACATCGGAATGCCCATTCCATTCAAGGTTTCCGCGTACAGTATGTTTAGTCCACTGCCACCGTCCATCAGGACTTTGGTCAGTCGAGTGCCTTCAAGAACTGGGTCGACCACCAAAGCTTGCCTCCCAGGGGTGGCAATGTGTGTTGGATGATCGGATTGGTCAAACGTGATGGCCGTCTGGGACCACTTTAGGTAACTGGGAGTTGCAGGGGCAACCATGTTCACCTCCCGGTTTATGACTTTCAGTCGACTTTTGCTTTCGACATCGGCAAAAATCATCAGGGTGGAATTGACCTGGGGGTATCCATCGTCGCTATCATCCCTGTCCTCAACCCTATCCGGCTCTTTCTCTTTATCCTTGGGCTGCTTGCCCTGAAACTGTTGGATCAGGAGCCGGCATTGTCGAGTGGTATGTTTGGGGTAAATAAAATTACCCTCTTCATCTTTCTTGGTGTGGATGTGACATGGCAAATCCAAAACATCATTCCTATCCTGATCCTTGAGTTTCTTGGGCTTCCAAGTGCCCTTGGGTTTCCCCTTGAAGTTTCCCTGGGCCACAGCCAGGGCCTCCCCGGGAGCGGCTGGCTCGGCCTTCCGCTTCTGCTTCCGACTGGAGTTTCCTCCGGTTTCTTGGGCGACTGACTTAAGTTTGCCGCTTCGGAGTCGGTCCTCGTCTTCTCCATTAGCGTACTTGGTGGCAATCTCCATCATCCGATTAAGGGACATCTCTCCGGTCCGGCCAAATTTCAGATTCAACTCCCTGTACTTGACTCCTTCCTTGAAAGCGCAGACTGCTTGATGGTCAGGCACGTTCTCGACCGAGTGGTGCAGTGTGATCCACCTCTGGATGTATTCCCTCAGTGTTTCATTTGGCTTCTGTACGCAAGACCGCAGCTCTGTAAGGCCTGCACGGCGCTTGCATCTCCCTTCGAAGGTTGTAACAAACACTCGGGAGAGATCCTCCCAAGTGTAAATGTTGCTGGGCGCCAGCTGATTCAGCCACGCCCTAGCTGAGCCTTCCAACATGAGGGGTAAATGCTTCATGGCCACCTCGTCGTTGCCGCCGCCGATCTGCACAGCCACTCGGTAATCCTCGAGCCACGTGTCAGGCTTGGACTCGCCGGTGAACTTGCTGATTCCAGTCGCCAGCCGGAAGTTCGGTGGGATCACCGCGGCTCTGATGGCTCGACTAAAACACTCAGGCCCCGAGGCGTGTGCCCTACTGCCGGTGGGCGTATCTCTATTGTGGCCCTCTCGATGAGCCCTGTTCCTGTCCACCAGACCTTCAACGAGGATGGATCTCGCGTCAAAGCCTGGGTCTCTGGGGTCGATTGGGATCCTCTGCCCAGTGTGATGAGGGCGCCTGTCGTCTCGATGCTGAGGTGCATATGATCCACTCCGCGGAGGAGGGGACGGCACTCGACGCCCATCATCACGGTTGAGTCGGTGATCATATTGCTCGTTCCCCCTATACCGATCGTGCCGGTCTACACGCCCCTCACGCCTCGGGGGCGATCTCGGGCTGTGAGCCGGCTGGACGGTCTCCGTTGCGACGGATCGACTGTGGATCCTGTCCCGCGACTGAGAGACGGCGGAATTCTGATTCCCCGCTGCTCGGAGCAATGCTCTGATCTGCAGCAATCCTCTTCCGGCCTCCGACTGGGAGGGCTGGATCGACTCCGCTATGCGGGCCGCGGCAGCCAGGTTCTGAACCGGAGTTCGGTACACCTATGGTGGCGGGAAGAGCTGCCGTCGACTGTGTTCGGGTGCCTGCTGGCGTCGACTAGACTCGGGAGCCTGCTGGCGTCGACTGGACTCGGGAGCCCGCTGACGCGCCCGCTTGTCGAGAGCCCGCTGTAGATTCTCCAGTCGAGTGCGCTCGGCTAGATTAGCCAAGCGCGCATCCTCCAAGGCCCGGGCCTCGGGGGTTTCTCCAACAATAGGTGTGTAAAGCGCGTCCATGTTCCGGCGACGAAGCTCCTCCCGTTGCAACGACGTAAGAGGCTCGGGGAGGTATTCGTCGTGAGGGTGCAACGGATCGCCCCTGTCGGCACCATCGTCAGCGCGAGGGAATCCGGGGGGACTGCGTGTCCCCTCGACCGCCAGGACCTCCGCCAGGGGGTCGCTGCTGTCCCACTCGGAAGCGGGCTCCATGGAGCCAGTCGACAGATCGAACAGGCCGCAGAGGGATTCGTCAGGCTCGATTGCAGCGATCTGCTGGGTCGCCGACTGGGGGGCCACGGCGCGCTTCATCCACCGCTGGAGCCTCGACCGACCCGAGCGCTTGCGCTGGCGGGAGACAGGACGGGGAGATGGCACGGGAGTCGACCGATATGGGGTCGATGGCTGCCTCAGGAGGACGCCACGGACGCACGCGCGGAAGTGCGTCGCGCCGCGGACGGGGAGCGTGTCGATGTCAAGCGGCGCCTCCTGGAGCCAAGCGGAGTCATCGGCGATGAAAGCAAGTCGGCCGAGACGGATCTCACAGCCCTCCGCCAAAGCTCCGCAGGAAAACATGATCGAGTGGATCGGAAAAATCGCAACTTCTCCAATTAGGCGCTAAGACTAATGCCCCACGGTGGGCGCCAACTGTCGTGGTTCTAAGTCTGACAGTGAGGTAGGGGGTATGTATGAAGAGGCTAGACCTTAGCTATTGGGAAGTTGTAAGCACGCAAGGTTTACGAGTTCAGGCCCTTCTCTGAGGAAGTAACAACCCTACGTCTCGGTGCCCGGAGGCGGTCGATTGGATTATGCGTGAGTAAGATGACAGGGGTGCGAACCCTTGATACTGAGGAGGGGGGTGGCTTATATAGAGTTCGCGAGCCCTCTCCTGCCCTCAGTAATGCAGGGTTTAAGGTACATTTAAGGTGGGCGTTACTGATAACGTCCCTAATAAAGCATCATAATGATCATAAAGGCTACTTAATAACCGACCGTTTGCCCACGGAGTGACTTGAGGTCTTCTGGCAGTCGAGTGGTTGGCTCCTTGGTCGAGTGACAGCTCTTGGTCGAGTGTCTTCAATCCGTCGAGTGGGATATCTCCGAGTTGTCTGAAAGGTGACTTCCTCTAAGGACGTCCTACGGTAGGGCTCTTAGGACGGGTCCGTGTCCCTACCGTAGGTACATGACTACATCATTAGCCCCCGAACGGATCGAGGCTGGAGTGGAAAAAGAGGTTAGGGACCTTTTCATCCGACCCCTCGGGTTATTATGGGTGCTTCATTCTGGGTCGACTGTCATGGATGACGTCATTAACCTTTTTCAGTCGTCTTGATCCGTTCCAGGTCTTTCGTCGAATGGATTTCTTCACCTGCGAGGCATTGAGCGCTGGTGTGCGCGGGATTGCCGTTTCGTCAAGTTGTTCTGCAGCTGGCGGAGATCGCGGGATTCGGATTTTTTGGGAAGCGCGCGGAACAGGGGCGGCCGCAGTAATCGGGAGCGACAGTGCGAAGGCTCCTCGATCCCTGCGCCACCTTTTTTGCCACGTATAGCGCGCGCGCCTGCCACGGGATTTGACTAGATAGCTCGGGCCTACCTGCCACCCACTCGGGAGCGGCCCCTTATAAATAGTTGGCCCGGAGCCCCTCTTCAGTACGCGTGCTCATCTCTTCCTCTTCCTCCTCTGTTTCTCCGTTGTCTCCTCCGCTTCCTTCGCTCTCGCCCCGTCACCACAAAACCAGCCCGAGACCTCGCCGGCGACAATGGTGAAGGGCAAGACGACCGCACTGGAGCGCGCAAAGAAGGCGGCGGCGGTGGGGAAGGGAAAGAAGTCTGCGCGCGGGGGTTCTTCCTCTCGGACGGCCCTGCCCAAGGGGTGGATCCAGGGCGACTGGATGCCCTCGGTGCTTCGTCAGGAGGACCTCGACGACCTGGTCGAGGGAGGAGTCATCCCCCACAAGGTGGCGCGTCTCCCGGGGAGAGAAATCGAGCCCCAGCCACGCGACGGTGAGCGCGTTCTCCTGGCGACTCACATTGACCATGGTTTCTCTCTGCCGCCCCACTCTTTTTTTCGCAATTTCCTGAACTTCTTCGGGGCGCAGCTCCATCACTTCACTCCGAACTCCATAGTCTACCTTGCTGCTTTTGTTTCTATGTGTGAGGCGTTCCTGGGGTGCCGCCCACACTGGGGACTTTTCAAGCACATCTTCACCATACGTTCTCAATCGGTGAAGAAGGCTAAGTCGAGTGACGAGAGGACACAGGTGATCCAGCTGTGCGGGGGTTTGGCGATCCAGACAAGGGGGAAAAGTTGTTTTCCCTCCATCACCTTTCCGGAGTCAGTTCGAGGGTGGCAGGCGATGTGGTTCTACTGCCAGGATCAAGTGACCCCAGGGCAGTCGACTGGACTTCCACCCTTCACCCTCGACCGAGCCGAAAAGCCGGCTTCTCTGAAGGTGACGCCCGAAGAAAAGGCCCAGGTCAAGACACTGGCGGGTCGAGTGGTCGAACTTGTCCGCGAGGGCGTGACAGGGATGGACCTGCTCGAAGTCTTCCTCAAGAGGAGAATCCAACCACTCCAGGCCTGGGACCACCCGATGTGGCTGTACTCCGGCCTCGAGGACTCCACTCGGATCCACCCGGAGGAGGTCACCGATGAGATGTTGGAGGGGTGGCTGTCAAGCATTACAGGGAACAAAGACAACCCCCGAGGAGCTAGGAGGGTCATTCCACTCGACAGCTCATATGAGGTCGACCAGGTGTGTCTTTATGTTTCCGACTGAAATCTTGCTTTCTGCATTGGTCTTCTTTTGAGCGAGTCGACTGACTTTCCATTTTGCCTGCTGTCTTTCAGGCGACTACTGAGATGTATTCGACGCCCAACGGGGCGCAGGGGTCGACTGAGGAAGGTGAGGGGAGCGGAGGTGAGAGCGGGGACGACCAGGGCGAGTGGGAGTCAGACGGCGAAGGAGAGGAAGGCGATGACATCTTCTCCAGCGAGGAGGAGGAGGAAGAGGCCGAACCTCCCCGCCCAAAGAGGCGATCCAAGCTCGTGCACGACCCGGCGCAGGGACGTGGTCAGGCGACTGCCTCCGTCGGGCCATCGTCGAAACGCCCTCGGACCTCTTCTCCGACACCGACTGGGAAGGTTCCCAAGCAACCGCGCACGACGCAGTCCAAGCCGCCCAAGACTCTGCCGAAGATGAAGATAACTGTCCCTGTCATCTCTGGGTAACAAGCCTTGACTTCTTTCGTCGATTGGAGGACAGATCCACAGTCGACTCATTATGCTGAACTGGCTGATTCTTCGAAATTTGCAGTGCTGCTACCTCCGAGGTCTCAGCCAAGGATGACGACCAAGAGATGGGGGACGCTGCAACCTCCAACCCTGGTACGATCATCAACGTTTTGTTTTTGAGTTGGCTTGGTCGTTTCTTGCAATTCTGGTCGATTGAAAGTTCTTCCTGCAGCTCCTCCTCAAGTTATCGACCTCCCGGATGACGATGACAACGAGCCGCTGAGGATAGGGAGGACCAAGAGGCCGTCGACTGACAGGGCTCCCCAGCCTGCTCTGGCGCCTGAGGCCGCGGCTCGGGGCGGCGGCGATGCCCCTCGGGCCTCTGTGTCCTTCGCCAATCCCCTGTCGAGTGCGCAGCCCTCGGCGTCGGCTACCAATCCGACTGCCAATCCCCTGTCGAGTGCGCAGCCCTCGGCGTCGACTGCCGATCCGACTTCACTCTTTGTCGCGTACTCTGTCCCTGAAGACTAAGTGGCTGCTGCGAAGGAGGCCATACACCAGGCAGGGGTCATGATGGAACAGGTGAAGAAGGCTCGGGAGGCCAGCCAGGCGGCTTACGACGCGAGTTCGGCGCTTCAGAGTAACGTCCAGGTCAGTTGACTTGATGTTTGTTTGTTTGAAGAGTCTTTCTCTCTCTTTCTTTTCTTTTTGAAGATTTTTGTATCCGTACTTGTACACCCACTGGGTGTGTTTTCTCTTTGGTCGAACCAGTGGGGGCACGCTGAGTGCACCCACTGGGTGTAGTCCCCGAGACTACGGTGGACTGCTGGCAGTCGACTATAGTCTGTATATTGTGTTTGTGAATCCGTACTTCTTCATTCGGTTTGGTCTGCCAGGTCGAGTGGTCCGTGTCCTGTCGACTGTGGGCAGTCATTTTTTTTGGTCGAACCAGTGGGGGCACGCTGAGTGCACCCACTGGGTGTAGTCCCCGAGACTACGGCCGAATGTTTTTGATTCGGCTGTGGTCTTAAAACGTCGCCATTGTTCCTTAGTTACTCGGAAGCAACTTATTTCGAATGTCTGTCGGCTGGTTTTTCCTTTTGCAGAGATCCTGTGAACTTGCCGCTCGTTATGCTGAATTGGAGAAACAGAAGATCCAACTGGACCTTGATCTAGAGCTGGCCAGGACGGAGTTGCAGAAGGTCAGGGAGGGCGCCGCAGGTAAAGCGACTTTGTCGACTGATTTTGTTTTCAGACTTGGGCATTCCTTTGCTGTTTCTGATTCAATCGCCGTTTCTTTGTAGGAGAATTGGAAAGAGCTTTGGCGAGGAAGGACCAGGACCTGGCTGTTGCCCGCAAGGCGGCTGACGACAAGATGGCTCTGGCCGAACAGAAGCTGGCATCGGTCGACCAGTTGGAACAAGAGAACATTAGGTTGCAGACCGCTCTGACTGATGCCAACAAGCTGACTGCCGGTTGGAAGAAGAAGAACCTCCTCTTGGGCGAGGAGATGGAAGGCATCGCCCGTAGGAGGGACGACCTGGAGAGCTACCTGAGGAGCCTCGCCAAGAGGCTGTACATCAAACTTGAAGGTGCACGTCTAATTTTGACTGTTTTGTACTTTTTGTGTTGACTCAATCTTGTGATCGTTGGCTTATCTTTAGGTCTTGTGTGCAGAATTCTGTCAGAACTTCGAAGAGGAGACCGGGCGGATCGAAACGGGTCTGGACCCAATCAATTCTCCAGTGAAAGACGATACTGCCATGAACCTGCTCCGACTGGAATCTCGAATCGACGGCGCCGTGGATTACTTGGCTCGACTGAAGGTTGCCGTGTCACGGATCGACTCGACACTTTGGCCAGAATCCGCGCTCCAGAATGATCTCGAGTCTCTTATGGCTCGACTTGACAAAATCCCCGATCGAGTGCAGGAGTGGAAGAAGTCCTCTGCCCGGTGCGGTGCTGACGTGGCTCTATCCTTAGTCCGCGTTCATTGCAAGGAGGCGCGAGAAGAAAAGCTGGCCGCCATCCAAGTCGCCAATACCAAGAGGCACAGCTTCCAGGACTTCATGGAGACCTTCATCGCTGCAGCTACTCGCATTGCGGACGGAATCGACCTGGATGAGTTCGTCGCTCCTGCCAGCCCTCCTCTTGAGGAGTGAAAAAACTTTTTTATGCTTTTCCTTAAATTAGCCTCGGAATGCCGAGTGGACCTGTAATCGTTTAAACTCTGCCGAGCTGAGGGCTCGAGTACTTTGATTCGGGGCCCGGGGCCTTTTAAGCTTTATCCGAACTTTATTTTTGCTGAATGTCTCCGTGGTCTGAAACTGTCGTGAGAGGCTTGATGGCCGACCCCCACCCTGTCGTTGTACATTGTATTTGTGGCGGAGCTCTCGGGAAAAGGTGGCAGTCGACCCACCCACACCCTGTTGCTGTACATTGTATTTGTGGCGGAGCTCTCGAGAGAAGGTGGCAGTCGACCCACACTCCGTTGTAGTACATTGTATTTGTGGCGGAGCTCTCGGGAGAAGGTGGCAGTCGACCCACACCCCGTTGTTGTACATTGTATTTGTGGCGGAGCTCTCCACTCGGTAGGATTTTTCAAACTTAGGCGAGTGCCTGACTGCAGCTAAGTCTCTTCATGGAGAACTTAGGCGAGTGCTAAACTGCAGCTAAGCCCCCGAGTGGGAGGATTGCTCTCCACTCGGTAGGATTTTTCAAATTTAGGCGAGTGTCTGACTGCAGCTAAGTCTCTTTGTGGAGAACTTAGGCGAGTGCTGAACTGCAGCTAAGCCCCCGAGTGGGAGGATTGCTCTCCACTCGGTAGGATTTTTCAAACTTAGGCGAGTGTCTGACTGCAGCTAAGTCTCTTCGTGGAGAACTTAGGCGAGTGCTGAACTGCAGCTAAGCCCCTGAGTGGGAGGATTGCTCTCCACTCGGTAGGATTTTTCAAACTTAGGCGAGCGTCTGACTGCAGCTAAGTCTCTTCGTGGAGAACTTAGGCGAGTGCTGAACTGCAGCTAAGCCTCCGAGTGGGAGGATTGCTCTCCACTCGGTAGGATTTTTCGAACTTAGGCGAGCGTCTGACTGCAGCTAAGTCTCTTCGTGGAGAACTTAGGCGAGTGCTGAACTACAGCTAAGCCTCCGAGTGGGAGGATTGCTCTCCACTTGGTAGGATTTTTCGAACTTAGGCGGGCGTCTGACTGCAGCTAAGTCTCTTCGTGGAGAACTTAGGCGAGTGCTGAACTGCAGCTAAGCCTCCGAGTGGGAGGATTGCTCTCCACTCGGTAGGATTTTTCAAACTTAGGCGAGCGTCTGACTGCAGCTAAGTCTCTTCGTGGAGAACTTAGGCGAGTGATGAACTGCAGCTAAGCCCCCAAGTGGGAGGATTGCTCTCCACTCGGTAGGATTTTTCAAACTTAGGCGAGTGTCTGACTGCAACTAAGTCTCTTCGTGGAGAACTTAGGCGAGTGTTGAACTGCAGCTAAGCCCCCGAGTGGGAGGATTGCTCTCCACTCGGTAGGATTTTTCAAACTTAGGCGAGTGTCTGACTGCAGCTAAGTCTCTTCGTGGAGAACTTAGGCGAGTGCTGAACTGCAGCTAAGCCCCCCCCCCCAGTGGGAGGATTGCTCTCCACTCGGTAGGATTTTTCAAACTTAGGCGAGTGTCTGACTGCAGCTAAGTCTCTTCGTGGAGAACTTAGGCGAGTGCTGAACTGCAGCTAAGCCCCCGAGTGGGAGGATTGCTCTCCACTCGGTAGGATTTTTCAAACTTAGGCGAACCGGATTCGCAGCTAAGTCACCCACTGGGGGATTTCGGATACATACAACAGTGACAACAATTATTGGAACACTCTTATTTCTGATAAAAATGAACCTTAGGAGTTTTTCTTATTACATCTGGTTTGAGAGCGGACTTAAGTGTAAAAGGGGCGGAGAAGCTCCGCGTTCCAAGCTCGAGGTTCGTCGATTTGTCGATCAACATTGTAAAGGTGATATGCTCCGTTGTGGAGGACTCTGGTGATGATGAAGGGGCCTTCCCAAGTGGGAGCGAGCTTGTGAGGTTTCTGTTGATCCACTCGGAGGACCAAATCTCCTTCTTGAAAGGCTCGACTCTTCACATTCCGGGCGTGGAATCGACGCAAGTCCTGCTGGTAAATGGTCGATCTGATCATTGCCATCTCCCTTTCTTCCTCCAAGAGGTCGACTGCGTCTTGTCGGGCCTGCTCTGCTTCATCTTCAGTGTAAAGTTCAACTCGAGGCGCATTGTGAAGGAGATCGCTTGGCAGGATAGCTTCGGCTCCATAAACCAGAAAGAACGGGGTCCTTCCAGTCGACCGGTTAGGGGTAGTCCTTAATCCTCACAGCACTGACGGAAGCTCGTCGACCCAAGCACCTGCCGCGTGCTTGAGATCGCGCATCAGCCGAGGTTTTAGCCCTTTGAGGATCAGACCATTTGCCCTCTCAGCCTGTCCATTCGACTGGGGGTGAGCGACTGAGGCATAGTCGACTCGTGTGCCTTGAGAAGCGCAAAATGCCCTGAATTCGTCCGAATCAAGGTTTGACCCGTTATCAGTGATGATGCTGTGTGGGACTCCATACCTGAATGTCAACCCTCTGATGAAACTGATAGCGGTGCTAGCGTCAAGGCTCTTTATGGGCTTAGCTTCGATCCATTTGGTAAACTTGTCGACTTCCACAAGCACGTGAGTGAACCCACTCCTGCCCGTTCTCAAGGGGCCAACCATGTCCAATCCCCAGACGGCAAAGGGCCAGACGAGCGGAATGGTTTTCAGGGCTGACGCGGGCTTGTGTGACATGTTGGAGTAGAACTGGCAGCCCTCGCACCTGTCGACTATCTCTTTCGCCATCTCATTTGCCCTTGGCCAATAAAATCCAGCTCGGTATGCTTTATCCACAATGGTCCGAGAGGACGCATGGTGACCGCAGGTTCCCGAGTGGATATCGTTGAGGATTATTTGACCTTCTTCTGGCGTTATGCATCTCTGGCTGACTCCGGTGCACTTTCTCTATACAGCTGTCCCCTTATGACTGTGAAAGCCTTAGATCGGCGGACGATCTGTCGAGCCTCCTCCTCATCCTCCGGGAGTTCTTTCATTAGGATATATGCAATGTATGGTATCGTCCAGTCGGGGGTGACTGCCAAGACTTCCATGATCAGGTCGACTACTGCAGGCACTTCAACTTCAGTCGGGTCCGCGGCACTTTTCGGCTGCGGGGCTTCTTCTGTGAAAGGATCTTCTTGTACTGACGGCGAGTGAATGTGTTCCAAGAACACGTTGCTTGGAATAGCTTCTCTCTTGGAGCCTATCTTTGCCAAGTCGTCAGCTGCCTGGTTTTTCAGTCGGGGGATGTGGTGGAGTTCCAACCCCTCGAACTTCTTCTCTAGCTTCCGTACTGCATTGCAATATCCAGTCATTGCCGGACTCCTGACGTCCCATTCCTTCATCACTTGATTAACCACCAGATCTGAGTCGCCATAGACCATGAGGCGACGGACGCCGAGTGAAATGGCCATGCGCAACCCATACAAAAGTGCTTCATACTCTGCTTCGTTATTGGAGGAATCGAAGTGAATCTGGAGAACGTATCTGAGCTTATCTCCTCGGGGGGAGACCAGAACTACCCCCGCGCCCGAACCATTCAGCATCTTGGATCCATCGAAGAACATAGTCCAGTGTTTCGAGTGAACTTGAGTCAGAAGTTGCTGTTCAATCCACTCGGCGATAAAATCCGCAATCGCTTGAGACTTGATGGCTTTCTTTGCTTCAAACTTGATGTCTAAAGGAAGGAGTTCAATCGCCCACTTGGCCACTCGACCAGTTGCATCTCTGTTATGCAGGATCTCCGATAATGGGGCGTCGCTGACGACTGTAATGGAGTGGTCAGAGAAATAATGTGCAACTTTCTTCGTGGTCATGTAAATCCCATATACAAGCTTCTGGTAGTGGGGGTATCTTTGTTTTGAAGGGGTCAAAACTTCAGACACATAATAAACAGGGCGTTGAACTTTGAAGGCCTTCCCTTCCTCTTCTCTCTCGACTGTAAGTACTGCACTGACAACTTGTCCCATGGCTGCAATATAAAGCAGCAGAGGCTCTTTGCTGATTGGAGCAGCTAGCACCGGCTGGGTGGAGAGCAGAGCTTTGAGCTCTGCAAACGCTGCATCAGCTTCTGGAGTCCATTCGAACTTGTCAAACTTTTTCATCAGTCGGTAAAGAGGCAACGCTTTTTCACCGAGTCAAGAGATGAATCGACTTAAGGCGGCCAAGCAGCCTGTAAGTTTTTGGACATCATGCAAACGTACGGGACGCTTCATCCAGAGTATGGTGCCATTTTTTTCAGGATTGGCGTCGATTCCCCGTTCGGAAACGAGAAAACCGAGTAGCTTGCCACCTGGAACTCCGAAAGTGCATTTTAACGGATTGAGCTTGATATCGTACCTCCTGAGGTTGGCGAAGGTTTCAGCAAGGTCAGCCCGTAGGTCGGAACCTTTCCGGGACTTGACTACGATATCGTCCATGTACGCCTCCACATTCCGACTGATTTGAGTGAGTAAACACTTCTGGATCATTCTCATGAATGTGGCTCCGGCGTTCTTGAGGCCGAACGGCATGGTGACGTAACAGAAGCATCCGAATGGAGTGATAAAAGCTGTTTTGATTTCGTCGGGCCCATACAGACGGATCTGATGGTACCCGGAGTAGGCATCTAGAAAAGACAATCTCTCACATCCTGCAGTTGAGTCGACAATTTGGTCGATGCGAGGGAGAGGAAAATGATCTTTCGGGCAGGCCCGATTGATATGCTTGAAATCAATGCACATGCGGAGTGACTTGTCCTTCTTGGGGACCATGACAACATTGGCGAGCCACTCGGAGTGGTAGATCTCTCGAATGAACTCAGCTACTAAGAGCCGAGCCACTTCTTCGCCCATAGCTTGTTTTTTCTGGACGGCGGACCGCCGCAGATGTTCCTTCACGGGTTTGAACTTTGAGTCGACTCGCAGGCGGTGCTCAGCCAGCCCCCTGGGAACTCCGGGCATGTTAGAGGGTTTCCATGCGAAGATGTCCCAGTTCTCACGGAGGAGCTGGATGAGCGCTTCTTCCTATTTGGAGTCGAGCGTCGTTGAGATGTGAGTCGGAGCCGCGTCGGGGTCGGTCGGGTGAATGTGGACCGTCTTCGTTTCGCCGGCCGACTGAAAAGCTGATTCGGAGGCAGGCTTCTTAGCCCGCAGCAATTCACTCGGGTCGGCAGTCTTTTGGTACTCTTTCAGCTCGACTACTGCCATCTGAGCGTCGGCGATCTTTGATCCCTTCTGGAAACATTCCTCTGCTTTCTTCCGGTTGCCTGTAACAGTGATCACACCTTTGGGACCAGGCATCTTTAATTTAAGATACACGTAGCATGGTCGAGCCATGAAGCGTGCATAAGCCGGCCTGCCCAAGATGGCATGATAAGCACTCTGGAAGTCCACAACTTCAAACGTTAACTTTTCCTTGCGGTAATTCTTTGAATCACCGAAAACCACATCAAGAGCAATCTGGCCGAGTGACTCGGCTTTCTTCCCAGGAATGACTCCGTGGAAGCTCATGTTACTGGTGCTGAGTCTGGACATCGGAATGCCCATTCCATTCAAGGTTTCCGCGTACAGTATGTTTAGTCCACTGCCACCGTCCATCAGGACTTTGGTCAGTCGAGTGCCTTCGAGAACTGGGTCGACCACCAAAGCTTGCCTCCCAGGGGTGGCAATGTGTGTTGGATGATCGGATTGGTCAAACGTGATGGCCGTCTGGGACCACTTTAGGTAACTGGGAGTTGCAGGGGCAACCATGTTCACCTCCCGGTTTATGACTTTCAGTCGACTTTTGCTTTCGACATCGGCAAAAATCATCAGGGTGGAATTGACCTGGGGGTATCCATCGTCGCTATCATCCCTGTCCTCAACCCTATCCGGCTCTTTCTCTTTATCCTTGGGCTGCTTGCCCTGAAACTGTTGGATCAGGAGCCGGCATTGTCGAGTGGTATGTTTGGGGTAAATAAAATTACCCTCTTCATCTTTCTTGGTGTGGATGTGACATGGCAAATCCAAAACATCATTCCCATCCTGATCCTTGAGTTTCTTGGGCTTCCAAGTGCCCTTGGGTTTCCCCTTGAAGTTTCCCTGGGCCACAGCCAGGGCCTCCCCGGGAGCGGCTGGCTCGGCCTTCCGCTTCTGCTTCCGACTGGAGTTTCCTCCGGTTTCTTGGGCGACTGACTTAAGTTTGCCGCTTCGGAGTCGGTCCTCGTCTTCTCCATTAGCGTACTTGGTGGCAATCTCCATCATCCGATTAAGGGACATCTCTCCGGTCCGGCCAAATTTCAGATTCAACTCCCTGTACTTGACTCCTTCCTTGAAAGCGCAGACTGCTTGATGGTCAGGCACGTTCTCGACCGAGTGGTGCAGTGTGATCCACCTCTGGATGTATTCCCTCAGTGTTTCATTTGGCTTCTGTACGCAAGACCGCAGCTCTGTAAGGCCTGCATGGCGCTTGCATCTCCCTTCGAAGGTTGTAACAAACACTCGGGAGAGATCCTCCCAAGTGTAAATGTTGCTGGGCGCCAGCTGATTCAGCCACGCCCTAGCTGAGCCTTCCAACATGAGGGGTAAATGCTTCATGGCCACCTCGTCGTTGCCGCCGCCGATCTGCACAGCCACTCGGTAATCCTCGAGCCACGTGTCAGGCTTGGACTCGCCGGTGAACTTGCTGATTCCAGTCGCCAGCCGGAAGTTCGGTGGGATCACCGCGGCTCTGATGGCTCGACTAAAACACTCAGGCCCCGAGGCGTGTGCCCTACTGCCGGTGGGCGTATCTCTATTGTGGCCCTCTCGATGAGCCCTGTTCCTGTCCACCAGACCTTCAACGAGGATGGATCTCGCGTCAAAGCCTGGGTCTCTGGGGTCGATTGGGATCCTCTGCCCAGTGTGATGAGGGCGCCTGTCGTCTCGATGCTGAGGTGCATATGATCCACTCCGCGGAGGAGGGGACGGCACTCGACGCCCATCATCACGGTTGAGTCGGTGATCATATTGCTCGTTCCCCCTATACCGATCGTGCCGGTCTACACGCCCCTCACGCCTCGGGGGCGATCTCGGGCTGTGAGCCGGCTGGACGGTCTCCGTTGCGACGGATCGACTGTGGATCCTGTCCCGCGACTGAGAGACGGCGGAATTCTGATTCCCCGCTGCTCGGAGCAATGCTCTGATCTGCAGCAATCCTCTTCCGGCCTCCGACTGGGAGGGCTGGATCGACTCCGCTATGCGGGCCGCGGCAGCCAGGTTCTGAACCGGAGTTCGGTACACCTATGGTGGCGGGAAGAGCTGCCGTCGACTGTGTTCGGGTGCCTGCTGGCGTCGACTAGACTCGGGAGCCTGCTGGCGTCGACTGGACTCGGGAGCCCGCTGACGCGCCCGCTTGTCGAGAGCCCGCTGTAGATTCTCCAGTCGAGTGCGCTCGGCTAGATTAGCCAAGCGCGCATCCTCCAAGGCCCGGGCCTCGGGGGTTTCTCCAACAATAGGTGTGTAAAGCGCGTCCATGTTCCGGCGACGAAGCTCCTCCCGTTGCAACGACGTAAGAGGCTCGGGGAGGTATTCGTCGTGAGGGTGCAACGGATCGCCCCTGTCGGCACCATCGTCAGCGCGAGGGAATCCGGGGGGACTGCGTGTCCCCTCGACCGCCAGGACCTCCGCCAGGGGGTCGCTGCTGTCCCACTCGGAAGCGGGCTCCATGGAGCCAGTCGACAGATCGAACAGGCCGCAGAGGGATTCGTCAGGCTCGATTGCAGCGATCTGCTGGGTCGCCGACTGGGGGGCCACGGCGCGCTTCATCCACCGCTGGAGCCTCGACCGACCCGAGCGCTTGCGCTGGCGGGAGACAGGACGGGGAGATGGCACGGGAGTCGACCGATATGGGGTCGATGGCTGCCTCAGGAGGACGCCACGGACGCACGCGCGGAAGTGCGTCGCGCCGCGGACGGGGAGCGTGTCGACGTCAAGCGGCGCCTCCTGGAGCCAAGCGGAGTCATCGGCGATGAAAGCAAGTCGGCCGAGACGGATCTCACAGCCCTCCGCCAAAGCTCCGCAGGAAAACATGATCGAGTGGATCGGAAAAATCGCAACTTCTCCAATTAGGCGCTAAGACTAATGCCCCACGGTGGGCGCCAACTGTCGTGGTTCTAAGTCTGACAGTGAGGTAGGGGGTATGTATGAAGAGGCTAGACCTTAGCTATTGGGAAGTTGTAAGCACGCAAGGTTTACGAGTTCAGGCCCTTCTCTGAGGAAGTAACAACCCTACGTCTCGGTGCCCGGAGGCGGTCGATTGGATTATGCGTGAGTAAGATGACAGGGGTGCGAACCCTTGATACTGAGGAGGGGGGTGGCTTATATAGAGTTCGCGAGCCCTCTCCTGCCCTCAGTAATGCAGGGTTTAAGGTACATTTAAGGTGGGCGTTACTGATAACGTCCCTAATAAAGCGTCATAATGATCATAAAGGCTACTTAATAACCGACCGTTTGCCCACGGAGTGACTTGAGGTCTTCTGGCAGTCGAGTGGTTGGCTCCTTGGTCGAGTGACAGCTCTTGGTCGAGTGTCTTCAATCCGTCGAGTGGGATATCTCCGAGTTGTCTGAAAGGTGACTTCCTCTAAGGACGTCCTACGGTAGGGCTCTTAGGACGGGTCCGTGTCCCTACCGTAGGTACATGACTACATCAACCGCCTCTTTGATCCCTTGCAGTAGGGTCCAAGTCTCCTGGATCACGTTCGGTGATACAATCACGTTTCTGAAGATTTTATTCCGTTTGGACTCCGTTTGATATTCTGTTTATCCAAAACACTAAAATAGGCAAAAAAAATAGCAATTCTGGGCTGGGCCTCTGGTTAATAGGTTAGTCCTAAAAATAATATAAAAGTGGAAAATAAAGCCCAATATAGTCCAAAACAGTAGATAATATAGCATGGAGCAATCAAAAATTATAGATACGTTGGAGACGTATCAATTGCTAGAACATAAAACTAAATAAATTGCAGCAAGCTATTTTTGGTGTTTTTTTGTTTATAGATCTGAAAATTTATAATGGAAAATAGACCCGGGGGCCATAGGTTTCACTAGAGGCTTCTATGACGCCCCCGATTTGACTGTATACTAATCATACACACAAACGTGTATGATCAAGATCAGGGACTCACGGGAAGATATCACAACACAACTCTAGACACAAATTAAAATAATACAAGCTTTATATTACAAGCCAGGGGCCTCGAGGGCTCGAATACAAGAGCTCGATCATAGACAAGTCAGTGGAAGTAACAATATCTGAGTACAGACATAAGTTAAAAAAGTTGCCATAAGATGGCTAGCACAAACCGGGATACAGATCGAAAGAGGCGCAGGCCTCCTGCATGGGATCCTCCTAAACTACTCCTGGTCATCGTCAGCGGCATGCATGTAGTAGTAGGCACCTCCGACGTAGTAGGAGTCGTCGTCGATGGTGGACTCTAGCTCCTGGGCTCCAGCATATGGCTGCAACAACCAGGAAGAATGGAAAAGGGGAAAGGGGGAGTAAAGCAACCATGAGTACTCATCCAAAGTACTCGCAAGCAAGGATCTACACTACATATGCACGGGTATCTGTGTAAAGGGGCAATATCGGTGGACTGAACTGCAGAATGCTAGAATAAGAGGGGGATAGCTAGTCCTGTCGAAGACTACGCTTCTGGCAGCCTCCATCTTGCAGCATGTAGAAGAGAGTAGATGGTAAGTTCACCAAGTATCATGGCATAGCATAATCCTACTAGGCGATCCTCCCTGACGGTGTCCTGGACTAGGGGGTACTCACCACGTCGTCTCCCGGTCAGTTAGATTGGGCTGAGGATCCCCATGGCCGTATACTCATGGGCCAGTTCGGACAGCTACTGCATACAAGGAAGATTCCACAAGACTTGGTGGTCAAGACAAGGACTCCTTCCCCACCGGCGTATTCGGCTAGGACTCTTGTTATCCTAGGCCTCTGGTGCATTATATAAACCAGGGCTAGGCTAGTCGATAGATATACAAACAATCATAATCATAGGCTAGCTTCTAGGGTTTAGCCTCTATGATCTCGTGGTAGATCAACTCTTGTAATACTCATATCATCAAGATCAATCAAGCAGGAAGTAGGGTATTACCTCCATCGAGAGGGCCCGGACCTGGGTAAACATCGTGTCCCCTGTCTCCTGTTACTATCGACCTTATACACACAGTTCGGGACCCCCTACCCGAGATTAGCCGGTTTTGACACCGACATTGGTGCTTTCATTGAGAGTTCCGCTGTGTGATCGACAAAAGGATCGATGGCTCGTCTGCAGATTAACTGCGACATCGACATCTTCGTCACCGACTCGACTGGTCACCTTGGCTTGACCGAGGACTGTGCCCTGCCTCCGATCATCATGTTCGGATGAGGGCCTTCATCAACACCAACTCCGATCTCTATCAAGTTCATGGAGCTCGGGGGCTCAACGTCAATATTGCCCTCGGGCGACCGTGCTGTTTTTCTGGACAGCGAACGCGTATCTGCCGCCACCGCCTCCTCGAGTGTCGTTTTAACGATCGCTTCGCTGGAATTTTGCGGAATCGAGTCTACAACAACCCTGGAAAATTTCGTCGAGCTCCGATGGAGGAATCTCTGACAATGTATGATATACCGGAACCCTGTCAAATCCAGACGGGAATCTGGACGAGTTTAGGGCGTGGTCTCCAGAGCCCAGCTCGGAAGTCCTTTGGAAGATCCAACTGTTCATCTGCTGCGGAATTCCCATATCTACCACGCCTCAAAATTTCAGCTCGATCCGACCGTCCAAACTCTGGGAACCTTCCGATTAATGCATCACTTTTCAGATCTGTTTCCTGCGCGAATACGGATCCGACCCGAATTCATGTTTTTTATGAACGTGATATTTGACAACCTTTTTAAAAGGAATTTTGTTCTAAGGTATTGTGCGTTGTTTTTAACACGCGCCCATAAAATTTTAATCCTCCTCTGAGGTAATCTTCACCATCACGCTGGTGTCAAACTAGTCTGGCAATATAGCTCCACGACTGTCGACCTGCGCTACACATGTCGTCGCTTTTTAAGCCGAGCTCAACTTCCTCGGATCCTCACCTCGGCGAGCCGAATAAGAGTTCGGAATCGCCAAGGATAAATCATCACCAACATCGCTACCCCATGGATTACACAGAGCAGGCACACCGGCATCGCCGCATGGTCACTTTATCAAACCAGCATTGGTCGTGTCACAAGTTACGACCTGGGTCGGCATGGCCGCATCATTGCTTCTTCAAGCCAATGTCCATCACGCCGAGCTACTCCAACACCTCAGCTGACATGGCAGCTACAACAACTCCCCACCGGCCTGCTCCGTCTCCTCGGCTAGACCGGGGACTTGGCTATTTCTTCATCAACATACTCCGGTGACTTCGGCGTCACCAGCCGACCAGCTTCGTCACGTTAGCTGGACCGAGGGCTTCACCTCGGCAAGCCAACCTTTGTTAGCATCACCAGGCCATCGCTTTGTCGCCCATCAGGCAATGGGTGTGCGGACCGATTCCCGATTTTGGGAGTCGCTTTTCTTCGGAATGCTACAACAAATAAACCAGGTGCTATTAATCCTAACAATTTTTGTTTGTTGGGTTTATTTTTCTTAAGGAATTATTACTCTTGTTTGTTCCATCATCTGTACATAGGTCTATCAAATGGCGGCCACATTAAAAACGATCGCGTGGTGGTTCGATCAGCTTCCGTACATAGTTCGGCGAACGCCGCATCCGGAGCCCGGACCGCCCTGCAAATTCAGGCTTTGTCACGCCTTCACTGCGTCACGCTGACACCCTGCATCAACATTGGCTTCGGCGCCAGGCCACATTTCTTTAAATAAATTATTTTTGCGTAAAGCAATTATGCAAGGATTATATATATATATTATTACTTCCTGGACCACACTGTTTTATGTGTGTAGGTAATCGATTTTGACTGCGTTAGGTGGTCACTACTCCGGAGTGCCGAACTCTTTGCTCGGACACCTCGGGCCTGGGGGCTGGCACCTCGGCCATGCCGAGGACTGCGAACCTTGTCGGATCTATCACAGATCAATGTGCGTCTTCGTCCCACCACAAGCCCGAATCGCGTCATCAACACCGAGCACATTAACCAGCTAAGTTGCTTTCATGCTCAAAAGCTTTCAGTTTTAAATTTTGTTCAGTTCGACCAAGCATTATACTTTTCGGCACAAAGTTGTTTGTGACAAAATTCCTTGTCAAAACTTTGTTTGTGACGTGCATATTCAAATACCCGGTTTATTTGGGGGCTCCCTTGATGGAGCTTTTCCTCTTGCATATGATTATACTTGTACGGCTTCGTTCCTTGTTCGTGTATTACGCCACAATATGCACCATATTGACCTAAGCGATTTGCAAGCTGGGTTGCCTCGCTCCTGTGTTTACGCCTATGTTCCCGATTGTTCGGCTAGGGAGTAAAGGGAGCACCTATGAGATTGTCACGATCGGGTCATCCGAGCCGGTCCTCAGACTGGGTGAAGCCGAAAGCTAGCGTTCTTACCGTTTTCAATAATGGTCGGCACACAACGGAACTCATGAGTACAAAAATCTATTGCACAAGTCTCATGGTAATAATGAGCAACCGAAGAAAGGTATCGGTGGGGGTACTATTTTCTTTGAAGATGCTTCTTACACTTTGTCAGTAATATAGCATAAGTTCTCTGAGCACGCTTTGTCTGTTACAACCTTATGGCTTGATTGCCTGGTTATCGGAAACACCGTCGATATTCTCGATAGGGGGAGTACATAACACTTTTCGGTCCTTGACCGAAGAGGGAGAAGCCGACGGTCGGTTAAGACGCGTATAAAGTTCGGGTGAACACAGATATGATATAAGTACTTCGATACATACAATCATTATACATTAAATTCTTTTACCCAAGTCACTTGGGGGCTCTAAAAATTTATATATGAGCTGTAAATGTGTTTTCTTCTTGGTCGTTGTCAAAACACGACAGAAGCATAATTTTTTTCTCTTCCAATTTTCGGATTGGCACCGAACACTTGATCTTGTTCGGATGTCATGTTTTTACTAATGTTGTTTGGTTTTCCAAGCTTATGGCACAAGTCTCGCAGTGCAACGCCATACACCTTTAGAGATTCGGCAAAAACATTCTTGGATATTGCTATATATGCATCGGTTTCGTATTGTGTCTTCGGTCAATACTTGGGTTGCCCGGCTCCTACGCTTGCCTCCTACGTTCTGCTTTGTTCGGATAGGTGTGCAAAGGGAGAACCACTGCGATTGTGCTTCCAGCTCACATGGTTAAGCACCTCAGTGGAGAAAGTCGAAAACTGATTGTCACTATAAGCGTAAACTGGTCAGCGATCTGATGACTATGTTAAATGATGGGCCATTCATAACATTGGCCGAAGTGTTTACGGCTTGACCTCGACTGTCGGCGAACACTACCGGGGCTAGTAAGTGGCCTCCCAAACTAAATCCTCAATATTTGCTCTTACGTTAGAGCTGAGGTTTCATGATCATGCTTAGCATGACAACCCAAAAAAAAAGAACCGATAGCGGGACTATTTTCTTTGGAAGACATTTCTTATGTTAAACAGTAATATAACATATCTCTCTGTGTACCTTTGTTTATAAAACCATATGGCTAGATTGCCTTGTTTGTCGTAAATCTTTGCCCTCATTAAGGCTTTATAAAGTAGGACAAACACTCCTCGGCTACTGGCCGAGGAGGTCGAAGCCGATGGTCAGTCAACAAAGTTTTGTACAGTGTGGATCCGAGCATTAATGATGTAACGTCCTTGGATACATAGAGTCATTACACATAATTTGTGATTTTACTATGGATATCGATCCTTAAATCGGCCACCCGGCTACTCGGCTTCCTGCTCATTATTTATAAATATTAAAGGGGCACATCGATCCCCTGATCTGGTGTTGCCACCCGACCAGTGTCTCGGCGGCTACTGCGTTGGCAATCTACTTTAGAAAATTTAAGTGCAATATAGTTTTCGAGGAGATTATGATCCTCAGGTTGGTCGGCCGCACCCAACCTGAGTCTCGAGGACTCTGCACACCGCTTTTTGTGTCTCGAAGTATTCTGCCGAGCTAGGAGTTGATCCTCAGACCGATTTTGCAAATCAACCTGAGTCTCAGCAGCTACTGGGATCAGCGGTCTCATGTCATCCTTCAGGTGCATCTTGGGTTTTAGACCGATACACACCTTGAGGGCTACTGGCTATATATCTCGGCAGAGAATAAATTGCACCAATCAAAAATATTGACAAAAAATCGGCCCATAGTCGGGGTGGTGCACCACCTCGGAAGCAGTCCGGCATAAAGCTCGAGCGCAAGTGGCTGGCTCCATAGAGGGCATTTCCGGCATTAGGCCTAGCTAAACTCCTTCAACTTTTTTGAACCAAGGTGATTTATGATACCTCAGATATAGTCCGGCGTTGAAGCTCGGATACATTCCGGCGTTGGAGCCCGGATGCAGTTTGGCGTTGGAGCTCGGCTGTAACAATACTCTTATGCAATCCGGCGTTGGAGCTCGGATACATTCCAGCGTTGGAGCTCGGAAGTAGCCCGGCGTTGGAGCTTGGCTATGAAAGATAAATCGGATGCAGTCCGGCGTTGGAGCTCGGACGCAAGAGGACACTGCTGCCCGGGAACAACTTCAAACCCGAGGCGTGGCATAAAAATAACAAGGCATTGATAAAGGCCGGAAACTTAAAGGGGCTCCTCGGATACCCGACGTATAAACTCTTCGGATGCACGTTCGTGATCCTAAAGATCGAAGAAGATTTGTTGAACCAGTTTTCAAGACCGTCGACCGAAGATGAAGAATAGTTCAGAAGAATCGAGGAGCGTCCCCAACATGAAGACCGGTTCAAGGGGCTACTGACGGTGTCCTGGGCTAGGGGGTACTCACCACATCGTCTCCTGGTCAGTTAGATTGGGCCGAGGACCCCATGGCCGTATACTCATGGGCCAGTTCGGACAACTGTCGCATACAAGGAAGATTCCACAAGACTTGGTGGTCAAGACAAGGACTCCTCCCCCACCGGCGTATTCGGCTAGGACTCTTGTTATCCTAGGCCTCTGGTGCATTATATAAACCAGGGCCAGGCTAGTCGATAGGTATACAAACAATCATAATCATAGGCTAGCTTCTAGGGTCTAACCTCTACGATCTTGTGGTAGATCAACTCTTGTAATACTCATATCATCAAGATCAATCAAGCAGGAAGTAGGGTATTACCTCCATCGAGAGGGCCTGAACCTGGGTAAACATCGTGTCCCTCGTCTCCTGTTACTATCGACCTTAGATGCACAGTTCGGGACCCCCTGCCCGAGATCCGCCAGTTTTGACACCGACACTCCCCTCGTCGCCCTGTGTGAGAGCGATCACCGGGTTATATCTGGCACTTGGAAGGGTGTGTTTTATTAAGTATACGGTTCTAGTGGTCATAAGGTCAAGGTACAACTTTGGGTCGTCCTGTTACCGAGGATCATGGCTATTCGAATAGATAAACTTCCATGCAGGGGTGCACCACATTACCCAACACGCTCGATCCCTCTGGCCAGACACACTTTTCTGGGTCATGCCCGACCTCGGAAGATCAACATGTCGCAGCCCCACCTAGGCACAATAGAGAGGTCAACACGCCGGTCTAAATCCTATGCACGCAGGGGTCTAGGCCCATCGCCCATTGCACACCTGCACGTTGCGTGGCGGCCGGAAGCAGACCTAGCCTCCCTAATACAAGAGCAGGCGTTCCAGTCCAATCCGGCACGCGCCGCTCAGTCACTGACGTCAAGAAGGCTTTGGCTCATAGCACGACATCGAGTGCCCATAACTGTTCCCACGTAGTTGGTTAGTGCGTATAGGCCAGTGGCCAGACTCAGATCAAATACCAAGATCTCATTAAGTGTGTTATTTTAAAGTAACTGCATACGCCGACCAGGTCGAGGCCCACCTCTCTCCTAGGAGGTCTCAACCTGCCCTGTTGCTCTGCCACAAAGTAATAGTCGGGGGCCGTCGGGAACCCAGGCCCACCTCTACCGGGATGGAGCCACCTATCCTTTCAGCCCCCACCTTGGGATCACATGCGGGTACTCTACGAGCCGACCCAACTTTAGTCACCACTTGTATAGTATGTATGAATGTATGTATATACCCATGATCACCTCCCGAGTGATCACGGCCCGATAGTATAGCATGTCAGACGGACAAAAATGTAGGGCCACTGATGAAGTACTAGCAACCTATACTAAGCATGTAGGATTGCAGGTAAGGGTATCAACAATTGTAGCAACAATGACAGGCTATGCAGCAGAATAGGATTAACCAAAAGCAGTAACATGCTACACTACTCTAATGCAAGCAGTAGAGAGAAGGAAGAGGCGATATCTGGTGATCAAGGGGGGGGGCCTTGCCTGGTTGCTCTGGCAAGAAGGAGGGGTCGTCAACACCATAGTCGTACTGGTAGCAGCGGCGTCAGTCTCGGTGTCTAACGAGAGAAGAGGGGGAAGAAACAATAAATATAATGCAAACAAAGGATGATGATGCATGACATGACAATGAGCGGTGCTAGGTGTGCCCTAACGCGGCAGTAGGTTTTACCGGCGAAGGAGGGAAACATCCGAGAAAGTATTCTCGGTGTTTGACGTTTTCGGACAGATGAACCGGAGGGGGAAAGTTGCATGTTCGCTATACTAGGGATATGTGGCGGAAAAACGGGCTACGTATTCGGATTCGTCTCGTCGTTCTGAGCAACTTTCATGTACAAAGTATTTTCATCCGAGCTACGGTTTATTTTCTATGATTTTCTAAAGATTTTAAACATTTCTGGAATTCATTTATTTATTTTAAATCAGCATTATCCAGAACAGTGTCCGGTGACATCAGCGGTCAATAGTCCGATGACCAGAGTCAAACCTGACCGGTGGGTCCAGTGGGACCCACCTGTCATAGACTAAGACTAACTAATCAGGTTTAATTAGTTTAGTTAATTGATTAGGTTAATTAAGCACAATTAATTATCTTACTTAATTAATTAATATTTGTATTTATTATTTTTTAATTTTTTATATCTTTTTTTAACGTTCTGGGGGTGGGGCCCTTTTGTCATAGGCCCCTGGGGGCCTAGCGGGCGTGCGGGCGCAGGGGCACTGGCGCCCAGCCCGAACGGGCGCCGATGCGGGAGCGACTGCCGGTAGCGGGCGCCGGGCGGCGGAGGAGCAGCGGGGCGCTGCGGTGGTGGAGCAGCACGGGGCCGGTGGCAGAGGAGGCGGGGAGTGGAGGTGTCGGTGTCAAAACCGGCGAATCTCGGGTAGGGGGTCCTGTCGTGGAATTGTCACGGCAGATGTCCTAGTGTGAGGACTTAGTCATGAGGCCAACGCATCCATGCGGTAGCTTGAAGGGGTTGGTCGGAATTGAGAGACGCGAGGCGGATTAACACATAAGACAGGGATTTAGACAGCTTCGGGCCCCGGGAAACATCATCCGGTAATAGCCCTACATGTTGTTTGTGGCTAGATCTCATTATGCTCATGAGAGAGTCGCTGGTAAGCCGGCTCTCCTCTAGTTGTGTCTAGCCCTAAAGATTATTGCTTCTTCCTTCTTAGGGAGCCTTGCCCCTCCTTATATAAGTTAGAGGGGAGGGTTACATGTGGAGTCCAAACAGGATTAGGACTAGCCTATCTTGTACTACAAGCCAGATACAAGTCTGGGTCTTGATTCCTTGTAAGGGAGATATTCCTCATGCCTTTCCTCTTAAGTCGGTCCACCATCACATGAACTGGCCTACTGGGCCTTGGGCCTTGTCGTCCATCTGACCACCCGCCGGGTCTCCAATGAATCGTAAACCGCCCGGTCCAAGCGGATCGCCAGTGAGTCGCCAAGCTCCAGCCGGGTCACACTTCCGGCCGGGTCATACTGCGGGGTATATCCCCGACATCAGCCCCCAGTTTAATTTGGATTTATCCATATTAAACTGATCCTGCAAAACAACTCAAGAACAAAATTGACTGGTTGTGCTCCGAGTTAAATATTTTTGTAAGCTGGCACCTGATTATCCTGAACTCCTTGTTATTTCCTTCTTCTAGAAAATCCGGGTCAATAGGCCAGCTTCATATTCAATTTGTTGACGTTAGTTTCTCACAGAGAAATATTATGAAGAATAATCCACTTGAGTCGACCTCCAAAGCTCCAGCTTTGAAAAATATTATTCTTGAAATACCCATCTGATATTTAGCCGGCTTGAAGATGTATATCTTGCCAATTTATGATTACCAAAATCGCCGGGTTATAAACAGATGATGCCGAGTCATAATTGTTATCGACGCCGGGTCATAATTGTTGCAGACACAGGGTCCATCTGGTTTGCTCAAAACTGAGAATTTAAAGATTTTTCTCCCTTATATCCATATTACCTGTAGCCCCCAAGTGCCGGGTTGTCATGCTTGTGGCAACCTGGGATTTGTAATTGCCTGATGCCCATAAAACGTCAACCAGTATAGCCCCCAAGGATCGGGTCATTAAGCAATAATGAGTAGGTACTTTTGTAAATATGATCATGTAGACTTGAGCAGCGACGTATAGCCCTCAAGGGTCGGCTCGGTAAGATAATACTGAGTTGGGACTTTGTATATAATTCATTGATAATAACATCGTATGATGTAATCTCCACCATGGGGCTTGAACCCACGTCCACAAGGTTAAAGAGCTTTATACTCTACCAACTGAGCATACGAGCCTTTCAATATAATGGATTAAAGCTTGTGTACCTTGAATTTTTTATAGGACCAATTGGTAGCCCCCAAGGGCCGGCTCATTACAATGTGATGAGTCGGGTCTTCAATAAGTTGAGCAAAAAATAATTTTGCATTAGCCCCCAACCATGGTGCATGCTAGCAGTGACATGGGACTTGCATATTTGATATAATCTCAATCTGAATAATGTAGTCCCCAAGTGCCGGGTTGTAAGCTTGCAGCGACTCGGGACTATTCCTTCCATTGTAGAACAAATCATATCCATTGATAAAATAAAAGCCATTGTGCCAAAGCGACTTTGAATACCTTATCTGTTGACAAGTAAATCCAAAGTTTTAAATACTTGGCGGCTCTTCGCCGATGGCGATTTAATACGCCTCCATTGCAAGCCGGAATTTTTATAACCCTGCGGCTTATAGCCTTTGAAAAAATCCGGAACAGATAATCATTTTGAAGCATCAATTTTAATGATGAGCTTGGACTTAAGCATTTATATAAGTCATAGTTGTACAAATCCTGCACAGAGTTTAAACAACATATGCCCTGGCGACTTAACGTCAAAAGGCAGGGTGGGTAACAACCCAAACATAATAGTCTTTATGGAAGTATGGAACAGACTAGAATTAAGGCCATTCAAGCCTAAACATACTGGCGACTTAACATCAAAAGCCAGGGCGGGTTATCCAACCTCGCATACTTATATAATCAGGAAAACATACCTGTATAAATTGACTCATACTGCCGGCTTACATCGTCGTATCCAATAAGGGCAATAATCCAATGATTGATAAGCACATGATTTGAATGGCGCAATCCATAATAGACCGATGACTTAAAGCCCATAGCCAAGGCCAGTTTATAAACATAATCATGTATAAACAATATCATACCTGTGATATTGAATCGTACTGCCGGTTTATGATACATGTGCAGTAAGGGTGATAACCGAAAACTTAAAAGCCAAACCTTCCAAGTGTTTTATGATTGTCATATGCTAGCGACTTATCGTCCAAAGTCAAGCCGGGTTAAATAGAAACCACATATACATATGCCTCAGATATGAACAAAAAAGTCTCAAGACAAAACCAAAGATTGTTCAAAAAACTTAAGCCAAATAGAAAGAAAAAATTTGAGGCTTCTGATTCGAATGCGATTAGTAAACCGTTCAAAAAGGGTTAAGCTAGGATTCGAATACGATCATGTAGCCCCCAGTGGCTTTGGCATTGCGCCGATCAAGAGGGTATCGACAGCTGTGTTCTCTTTGGTTCGAATACGACCTATGTTTGAATAGGAAGCCCCCAAATGACCTTGAGAGGTTTTTAATGACCCTGATTCGAATACGATCCAAGTCGGACCCAAAAAGGGGTTAATCTATGATTCGAATACAATCAAGAAGCCCCCTAGTGGGTTTGGCATTGCGCCGATCAAGAGGGTACCGATAGCTATGCTCTCTTTGGTTCGAATACGACCTATGTTTGAACAGGAAGCCCCCAAGTGACCATATAAGTTTTGGCATTGCGTCGATCAAGAGGGTATCGACAGCTATGCTCGATGAGCAGGAAGCCCCCAAGTGACCACAATAAGATAATCCATCAGGCAGGATACCCATATTTGAACCGTGCATCATGGCAGCAAGTTCTCTTTGGCAACCTTTAATTTTTCTGAGAACTCGAACTTGCGAGAGATTAATTCTTTTTGAATCGGAACTTTAAACCGGATTTGAAAGCTTCAAAACTTTATGGGAGACAGATTTTCCTTGAGCCGGATTGTGAACCGGATATTGAGAGCTTCAAGGCTTTGTGGTAAATAAGTTTCCCTTGAACTAGATTTGAACCAGAACCCTTATTTTAAGCCGGAAATTTTCTGATGGCCTTTAAATTTTCATCGATCTAGCAGTAATCTCCAGGGCCGGGTTATTTTTCCCTTCAATGACCCAGAGTTCTTGAATTCATTGAAACTGGCCAATTCTGCCGAGTCATACCATTGTAGCCCTCGAGTCTTTAAGACTACTCAATGAGTTGGCTTAAGATTCTCCATAGTTGACCATAATATAGACCGGTTTGAGTCCTGCATTGAAGAATTTGCAAGCCAAAGTAACCGCTCTTTTAAAGAAAATAATATGTAATATAGAAATATACTGGATGGATTTCACGTGATATATCAGGCCAGCATTAATCCACCGCGGAGTTGATGATCACAGTGAAGCTGAAATTAATCACGGGTGAGCCGGCCGTGGCGTTGTGAGCCAGCACGTACGGGCAAGTCAATCGCAGGTGCGGACAGATGAATCGGCCACATATTGATGTACACCCAGCAACGGGGGCGACGACTTGCACGCGTATCTGTTGGGCGTCTTATGAGAGTGGGTGCAGCACTGGCGTGTTGATGTAAACCGGACTGTACGGGCGGCGGCTTGTGCACACCCGTTGAACATCAAGCGGGTGCGGATGCTGGTGCATGATGACGCTAACACATGCTTCACGGACACGACATTACACCACCTCTATAATGAATCATTGTCCTGCACGTAGAAACATACAGACCAAAGTAATTGTTCTTTGACAAAAGCAATATATACCAATAAGATATACTGAGGCCTCTTTTGGTTCATAGTATAGGATTATCATAGGAATAGGAATTTTGTAGGAAATGAGATGACATGTATCTCAAATTCTATGAGTAGGAATAGGAAACGAGATGTCATTTGGTTGACACCAAAGAAAATTTTCCATTGAGTCTAGGCTCATTTTTATTTTCCTATGAAATGTGAAGGATAGGAACTAATCCTATGTAGGAATAGGAATCTATTCCTATAAACCAAATGGTTCTAAAGGAAAAAATCCTATAAGAATCCTATCCTCTAAAATTCTTATGAAATTCCTCCAAACCAAAGAAGGCCTTAAAGGGATATCACCTGATTCGTTCGGACGACAGATGATCCTTTGCACGGATCAAAATTTAACTCACAATGCCAGTGTAATTAGTACTTCGTCTGCTATCCTCTTTTCTCACATCCTGAGAAGCTTCTTTTCTGAATTTTTGGCTTCCCGCTGTAGCAGACTTCAGTGAGGTACAGTTCTGCACTTGCCACACCTCCTAAAATATGCAGCACACTCATAGCGGCGATGCCCAGGCGCATCCGCGATAGCGGCGGTTGGAGAGGTGCGGCCAAGGACGGCCACAGCAGGGGCGACAATGTGGTGCACTAGCGGAGGTGGTTCAAATGGCAGCGCGAAGGCCGGCTCACAGCGGTAAGGCAAGTCCAGAGCAGAGGCAGCTATGGCGATTCGAGGCGAATCAAGGCCGCAACGGCGGCTCAGCCACAGTAGAGGCAGCGACTCGTCAGCCGCGGCAATGGAAACATCAGCTCATAGAATCCGCGGCGGCCCACAGATGACGGCTTGACGGTTGGTGTCTTGACACAGCTGCAGGGACGAAGGCGAGGAGGCGGGGTAGCTCGCGAAGAGCGTGGAGCAGCTCGGCGGCTCAGGGCCAGCAGAGGAGCAGTGGCTCACGGTCGGAGGCCAGCGCAGCGAGCCGGCGGCTGGTCGATGCATGGCGGGACGGGGCGCGCTTTGTCTTGTATACTTTTCCTTCGTTTCATATACTCCCTCCATCCCATAATATAAAAACATTTTTAACATTACACTTATGTGAAAAACGTTCTTATATTATGAGACGGAGGGAGTACTAGACTTTGTCTTGTAATTTTTTGAGTAATCGAGGTGGAGTTTGAGGTCGGCTGTGCACACTATTTTTTATTTGATGCCAACCTTGTGTACTAGCTAGAACGTGGCGAGGATCCCGCAATTTTTTCTGTTCATGCGTGACAGGTGTGCTGTTCAAGGCATGGTGCAGTTTTCCTGAGTGCTATGTCCACGGACATACATCCATCATCGACGCGTGGCCCCCTTGTTTGGCTCAGCACTGCACAGCCAGTAGCCCTTTGGGATCTTGGGGGTATTTTTTTCGTTGAGAAATCGGACACAAAGTTAGCGTCGGATACAACAGCAGTTGATGTCTTCCTTCTGACCGATATTAAATCCACTTTGGCTCCATGTTGTACTAGTTCACGGTTTGATGTCTTTTGGTTTGCTTCGGTTCACGTGCAACACACGTAAATCTTTCCTCTATAAATTTGATGGGTGTGCTTTCGCCATCATTGTGTGTGTACAACAGCTCGGGATTCATCCCATTGCTTTGATTTGACTAAGATAATCTGACATGGCTGCTCATTGCGCCGACGTGATTACTCGTGACTGCGCGATTGCAGCGCCGTCGTAAAAATAGCAGCTTGTAGCGGACACAAACTCAGATCAGGAGCAGCGGCAGTAGCACGTACTCGGCGACTTGCGGAGGCGCAGATCTCAATCTTGTATTACCGGCCCCAAAAATAATCGTGACTTTGCGCCGGCTTTTCTTTATCTAAAGAATCGCGAGCACCTCGAACTCTAGGAGAGATCCCTTTAAGAATTCATCACCAACGTACACAAGCCCCATGGTGGGCGCCAACTGTCGTGGAATTGCCACGACAGATGTCTTAGTGTGAGGACTTAGTCGTGAAGCCAACGCATCTATGCGGTAGTTTGAAAGGGTTGGTCAGAATTGAGAGACGCGAGGCGAATCAACACATAAGCCAAGGATTTAGACAGCTTCGTGCCCCGGGAAACATCATCCGGTAATAGCCCTACATGCTGTTTGTGGCTAGATCTCATTATGCTCATGAGAGAGTCGCTGGTAAGCCGGCTCTCCTCTAGTTGTGTCTAGCCCCAAAGATTATTACTTCTTCCTTCTTAGGGAGCCCTGCCCCTCCTTATATAAGTTAGAGGGGAGGGTTACATGTGGTGTCCAAATAGGATTAGGACTAGCCTATCTTCTACTACAAGTCGGATACAAGTCCGGGTCTTGATTCCTTGTAAGGGAGATATTCCTCATGCCTTTCCTCTTAAGTCGGTCCACCACACATGAACCGTCCTACTGGGTCTTGGTCCTTGTCGTCCATCTGACCCACCCGCCGGGTCTCCAATGAATCGTAAACCGCCCGGTCCAAGCGGATCGTCAGTGAGTCGCCAAGCTCCAGCCGGGTCACACTTCCGGCCGGGTCATACTGCGGGGTATATCCCTGACAGGTCCCGAACTGTGCATCTAAGGCTGATGGTAATAGGAGGCGGGCGATACAATGTTTAGCTAGGTTCGGGCCCTCTCGATGGAGGTAATACCCTACTTCCTACTTGATTGATCTCGATGATATGAGTATTACAAGAGTTGATCTACCACGAGATCGTAAAGGCTAAACCCTAGAAGCTAGCTGAGGGTGTCCTGGATTAGGGGGTGTCCGGATGGCCGGACTATACCTTCAGCTGGACTCCTGGACTATGAAGATACAAGATTGAAGACTCCGTCTCGTGTCCGGAAGGGACTTTCCTTGGCGTGGAAGGCAAGCTAGGCGATACGGATATGTAGATCTCCTACCATTGTAACCGACTCTATATAACCCTAACCCTATCCGGTGTCTATATAAACCGGAGGGTTTTAGTCCGTAGGACAACATACACATCAACAACCATACCATAGGCTAGCTTCTAGGGTTTAGCCTCTTCGATCTCGAGGTAGATCTACTCTTGTACTACCCATATCATCAATATTATTCAAGCAGGACGTAGGGTTTTACCTCCATCGAGAGGGCCCGAACCTGGGTAAAACTTCGTGTCCCTTGCCTCCTGTTACCATCCGGCCTAGACGCATAGTTGGGGACCCCCTACCCGAGATTCGCCGGTTTTGACACCGACATTGGTGCTTTCATTGAGAGTTCCTCTTTGTCGTCGCCGTCAGGCTCGATGGCTCCTACGATCATCGATAGTGATGCAGTTCAGGGTGAGACCTTCCTCCCCGGACAGATCTTCGTCTTCGGCGGCTTCGCATTGCGGGCCAATTCGCTTGGCTGTCTGGAGCAGATCGAAAGCTACGCCCCTGGCCGTCAGGTCAGATTTGGAAGTTTAAACTACACGACTGACATCCGCGGGGACTTGATCTTCGACGGATTCGAGCCACTGCCGAGCGCGCCGCACTGTCACGACGAGCATGATCTAGCTCTGCCGCCGAACAGTGCCCTGGAGGCCGCACCCGCATCGGCTCCGACCCTTAATTCGGAGCCAACTGTGCCGATCGAGGATGGGCGGTTGGACGCCACCCCGGGGACTGCGACCCCAACGACGATTGAGCCGAACACCAGCCCCGTACTCTGCGAGACTCGTGACTCCAAGGAGCCGGACTCCTCTCCGGACTCCGAACCCTCCGCGCCCCTGCCAGTCGAATCTGATTGGGCGCCGATCATGGAGTTCACTGCCACGGACATCTTTCAGCACTCACCTTTTGGTGATATCCTGAAGTCACTGAAGTCTCTCTCTTTATCAGGAGAGCCCTGGTCGGACTACGGTCAGCAAGGTTGGGGTACGGACGATGAAGAAATTCAAAGCCCACCCACCACCCAGTTTTTAGCCACTGTTGACGACTTAACCGACATGCTCGACTTCGACTCCGAAGATATCGACGGTATGGACGCCGATGAAGGAGATGATGAAGAACCAGCGCCTACTAGGCCCTGGAAAGCCACCTCATCATATGATATATACATGGTGGACACCCCAAAAGAGGGAGATGGCGATGGAACAGCGGAGGATGACCCCTCCAAGAAACAGCCTAAGCGCCAGCGTCAGCGGCGCCGCTCAAAATCCCGCCAAAACAAATACGGCGATTCCAGCACGGGAGATAATAATACTCCGGAATGTGCCAAAGAAAACCCCCTCCAGCAAGACTTAGCACAGGAGGATGGAGAAACCAGCCCTCATGAGAGAGCGGCAGCCAGAGAGGTCGAGGACGATAATTATATGCCTCCCTCCGAAGACGAGGCAAGCCTCGACGACGACGAATTCGTCGTGCCAGAGGATCCCGTCGAGCAAAAGCATTTTCAACGCGGGCTTATAGCCACGGCAAGAAGCCTCAAGAAAAAACAATAACAACTTACAGCTGATCAAGATTTGCTGGTCGACAGATGGACTGAAGTCCTTGCGGCCGAAGAGCATAAACTCAAATGCCCCTCCAAGAGCTACCCAAAGCGCAGGTTGCTACCACGCTTAGAAGAGGAAGCACTTGATGCAGCCGACCGGCCACCTCGTGGCCGCGACAGAGAGGCCTCCCGGCCCTCCACTCAAGCCGCACCCCGTACCAAGACACGGGAATATGCGCCGGACTTACGAGACATGTTGGAGGACAAGGCAAGGCAAACACGCTTGATCTACGGATCGTGTGGGTGCCCCATGGCTCGAGACGGTAACCGTCACGCCGGAAACAAATTCGGCAGGACCGAACACATCTCATTGGAGCTACGTCATGATATCGCCCAGTACAGAGGAGCCGCACACCCACTATGCTTTATAGACGAAATAATGGATCATCAAATCCCCGAGGGTTTCAAACCCGTAAACATCGAATCATATGATGGCACAACAGATCCTGCGGTATGGATCGAGGATTATCTCCTTCATATCCACATGGCCCGCGGTGACGATTTCCACGCCATCAAATACCTCCCACTCAAGCTTAAAGGACCAGCTCGGCATTGGCTTAACAGCTTGCCAACAGGATCAATCTGTTGTTGGGAGGACCTGGAAGCCGCATTCCTCGAAAATTTCCAGGGCACTTATGTGCGATCCCCAGACGTCGATGACCTAAGTCACGTAATTCAGTAGCCAGAGGAATCGGCCAGGCAATTCTGGACACGGTTCCTAACAAAGAAAAATCAAATAGTCGACTGTCCGGACGCTGAGGCCCTAGCAGCCTTCAAGCACAATACTCGTGACGAGTGGCTGGCCCGGCACCTTGGACAGGAAAAGCCGAAATCTATGGCAGCACTCACGACACTCATGACCCGCTTTTGCACGGGAGAAGACAGCTGGCTTGCTTGTAGCAACAATATGACCAAGAACCCTGGTAATTCGGGCACCGGGGACAGTAGTGGCAGGTCGCGTTGCAACAAGCAGAAGCGCCGCATTAACGGCGACAATGCTGAGGATACGACAGTTAATGCCGGATTCAGAGGCTCTAAATCCGGTCAGCGGAAAAAGCCATTCAAAAGGAATCCTAGGGGCCCATCCAGTTTGGACCGAATCCTCGACCGCTTGTGCCAGATACATTGCACCCCCGAAAAGCCGGCCAATCACACCAACAGGGATTGTTGGGTGTTCAAGCATGCAGGCAAGTTAAACACCGAAAATGAAGACAAGGGGCTGCATAGCGATGACGACGAGGAGCCCCGGCTGCCAAACAACAGTGGACAGAAGGGTTTTCCCCCACAAGTGTGGATGGTGAACATGATATATGCAACCCACGTCCCCAAAAGGGAGCGGAAGCGCGCGTTAAGGGACGTATACGCGGTAGAGCCAGTCGCCCTAAAGTTCAACCCATGGTCCTCCTGCCCGATCACCTTTGATCGAAGGGACCATCCCACTAGCATCCGTCATGGCGGGTTCGCCGCATTGGTCCTAGACCCAATTATTGACAAATTTCATCTCACTAGAGTCCTTATGGATGGCGGCAGCAGCCTGAACCTGCTTTACCAGAATACAGTGCGGAAAATGGGCATAGATCCCTCGAGGATTAAGCCCACCAAAATGACCTTTGAAGGCGTAATACCAGGTGTAGAGGCCAACTGTACAGGCTTAACCACACTTGAAGTGGTCTTCAGATCTCCGGATAATTTCCGAAGCGAGGAGTTAATCTTCGACATAGTCCCGTTTCGCAGTGGTTATCACGTACTGCTCGGGCGAACCGCATTCACTAAGTTCAATGCGGTACCGCACTACGCATACCTTAAGCTCAAGATGCCAGGCCCTCGAGAAGTAATTATGGTCAATGGAAACACCAAACGCTCCCTCCGAACGGAGGAGCACACGGCAGCCCTTGCAGCGGAAGTACAATGCAGCCTCTCCGGGCAGTTCTCCAGTCCGGCCACTAAACGACCGGACACAGTCAAGCGCGCCTGGAGTAACCTACAACAAGACCGCCTGGCATGATCCGATCAGGCGTAGCAATGCGGCCCTAACCCCAACCCTCGCAAAAAGGCGATGCCAGTACTTCGCGTACATAACTACGCTCTAGAGATACCATGGGTACAGGGGGAGGGGCACCATCACGGCACGCCCAAAAATACGGCTTAAACCGTACCAGGGGCTACCGATTTTTTCATTTTCTCTTACTTTCAGGACTCCATCCTTCGGAAGGCCTGTTCGGCAATTCAATTGCCGCACAAATGATGCAAGAACCAGGGAAGCAGACAAGCCACGCCACAGTACGGAACTCTCAGGTGGTCTCTATCACGAGCAATATACCTGTTTCCGCATACTAATCCATAGCTTACCCCTAGAACGGACATGTTAATTAGTCCAACCTTCCACTTATCGCATTATTTGTATCGTTCTGCTTTGATCGCAGCCCTTTTTAATAAACAATGCATAGCTTTCGTCTATTTTTGCATTACCTTTTTTCTTTATATATGTTCCTTAACGACATGTTGCACCCGTACACGTTGGTACGGCTAAAATACGCCAGGGGCTTTAGTACCCCTCAATGTGGTGTGAGAAGTCCGAACACTTTAACAAGTGCGGCACCCCGAACTTATAGCATTATATGCATTGGCTCCGAATCATGTCTTGGGTCAATAGTTGGGTTTGCCCGGCTCCTATGTTTTGGTGCCTTACGTTCCGCTATATCAGCTAAGGTAGCACTAGGAGAACCACTGCGATTGTGCCCCAGTTGAGCTGGGTCGAGCACCTCAGTGGAGAAAGCTAAAACTGACTGTCATGATGAAGCAAGAGCTGGTTGTAATTCGAGAGGCCTTTCGAGTCCCTAAAGACTTATGTCGCTTAGGACGAGGAGCCGGCTTTGTCCGGCCAAGGCGTGGATAGCGCCCCGAACTCGGTCTTCCGAATACTAGGGGCTTCGCCGGAATTTAAAATTATAGAATTCTATGGCTAAGTGAGAGTGCTCACGCATTATAGTCTGATTGCCTTGTTCGTTGGGCTGAGCGCCTCCCTCGAAGGACCCAATCATGGGAAAAAGAGCGCTCAGGTTTATCCCCGAACACCCCAGCACTAGCGGCATGGAGGCAGAAGCCGACGACTCGCCATCTCTCAGAATTGATAAACAGCCGCACAGAAGGTAATATTTTAAATTCCAACAGCATTGCTTAGCACATATAAACAAGTTTTCAGCGCACAGGACAAAACGAGCAAGTTTCAATCAAAAATTACATCCCTAGAACATTAATCCGCCACAAGGAAGGCACCCTTCAGAACATCCTTATAGTAATTCTAGGGCTTGCGATGCTCTTTCCCCGGCGGTGACCCGTCCTTCACCAACTTCTCAGCATCCAGCTTGCCCCAGTGCACCTTAGCACGGGCAAGGGCCCTACGGGCACCTTCAATGCAGACGGAGCGCTTGATGACTTCGAGCATTGGACAGGCCTCCACCAACCGCCGCACCAGCCCGAAATAGCTCCCAGGCAGAGCCCCTCCAGGCCACAGCCGAACAATGAGGCCCTTCATGGCCTATTTGGCCGCCTTGTGGAGCTCGACCAGTTGCTTCAGCTGGTCGCTTAGGGGCACGGGGTGTCTGACCTCAGCATACTGAAACCAGAACACCTTCTCTGTCGAGCTGCCCTCCTCGGCTCGATAGAATGCGGCGGCATCGGACACACTCCGAGGAAGATCTTCGAACGCTCCTGGAGAGCTCCGGATTCGGGTAAGTAACAAGTAACTCACGTTTATGTGTTTTCTTTGCATAAATAATGCCTTACCCGCTGCTATCTTCTTCACCTCATCCAACTCCTGGAGGGTCTTCTAGGATTTAGCCTTGGGAGACTTGGCATTTTCAATAGCCACCGCGAGCTTGGACGCTCGCGTCTTTGAGTCAAGCTCCAAACTCTCATGTTTTTCCATGAGAGCCTGGAGCTCTTGCCGCACCTTGCCAACCTCGGCCTCATACTTCTCCCGCTCGGTGCGCTCCGAGGCCGCCCTCTTCTCGGGGCCAGCGCCTGCTTAAGGGTCGCCACTTCAGACGTGGCCCCTAAAATAGCCACGATAATCCTGTCATTTTTGCAATTGCACCTTTTATATATATTTAAAAACAAGGTATTTCTTACCTTCATTGTCCTCGAGCTACTTCTTGGCATCCCCGAGCTCTTGCTCGGACCGCTCGAGGTTCTGCTTTAGCGCGTCCACTTCCGCAGTCAGTGCGGCGGATGCAAGCAGGGAAGCCTGCATATGCATATTGACTCATTTTTGTTAGACTCCCGCGAATTCTATTTGATCCTCTATTCGGCTTTTCTTCCCGAACGCCAAACAGAGCATCAGGGGCTACTGTCTATGCGATACTATTATTTACACATTCTTTACTTACCTCGAAGCCTGTCAAAAGGCTAGTACAAGCTTCAGTCAGTCCGCTCTTGGCGGACTGAACCTTCTGGACCACCGCACTCATAATAGTGCGGTGCTCCTCGTCGATGGAGGCGCCTTGGAGCGCCTCCAACATATTGTCCGGTGCCTCCGGTTGGACAGGGGCCGCCGGCACGGTCGACTTGCTCCTCTTGGAAGGAGGTCCCCCGCCGGACTCTGGAACCTTTGAAGGTTCCGGAGCATTGTCCGGCCTAGAGCCGGACTTGGAGCCCTAAGGGGTTTCACCCCCTTTACTCCTGGAGTCCGGGAGGTCGCCTTGTGACGCCTCCAGGACCACCTCCTCTTGGCTTGGAACCTGTTGGGACAACACTTCGGTGTCGTCCATAGGGCGGGGGGAGGAAGCCGTCGAAAGCGAGTTCACATCCGACGAGTCCAGTGAGCCGCTCGACGACGTGTCGAGCCGGTCTTTGGGTGGGCTGCATAAACATATTCGACGTAAGGGAAAGCTGTGCAATAAATGAATACTATGAATTACTCTGGTATCCGGATACTTACGATTTTGTGAGGGGCTTGGCCCTGGGCTTCCACTCCTCTCCGCTGTCGGCGTCGGTGGAGTAGTCCGGAGGAAGGGTTTTCCCCTTCTTGGACCCTCCGGCCTCCCCAGAGAGGGCGGCCTTCCTTTTCTTCTCTCCTCCCGCTGGAGGGGGAGAGTTCTCCTCTTCTTCCTCCTCGTCTTCATGGGAGGAATGCGCCTCGGAACCATCGGATGATGGATTCGACACCTCTTGGCGCCAGGCACTCTTTCGAGTCCCCACGGCCTTTTTCGCGGCCTTCTTCTCCAGCACCACATAGGGTGCCGGAACCAGCAGCTTCGCCAAACGAGCGTCCGCTGGGCCTTCGGGCAAAGGAGCCGGACAGTTGATCTGTCCGGACGTCACCTGCCAATCCTATCAAAGGTAAGGGAGTTTAGATCTCGCATGGAATCAAACTATGAAAAACTGATACCCTGTAAAAGGAAAAAAAAAACAGCTTACCGCGAGAGCATGACGCTGCGCACTGAATCCGCGATCCTCGGTAGCGGATGCGGGAGCCTTGGTGCCTTTGAAAAGCACCTTCCAGGCATCTTCGTCCGTCATGTCGAAGAGCCTGCTAAGAGTTGGGTGCCATGCCGGGTCGAACTCCCACAGGTTGAAAGCCCGTTGTTGACATGGGAGGATCAGGCGGATGAGCATAACCTGGACTACGTTGACAAGTTTGAGCTTCTTGTCCGCCAGGGTTTGGATGCATGTTTGGAGTCCGGTCAGCTCTCCTTTTTTACCCCAAGACAGGCCCGTCTCCTTCCAGGAGGTGAGCCATGAAGGGGGTCCGGATCGGAACTCGGGGGGTGCGACCCATTCGGTGTCGCGCGGCTCGGTGATGTAAAACCACCCCGATTGCCACCCCTTCAGGGTCTCCACAAAGGAGCACTCGAGCCATAGGACGTTGGCCATCTTGCCCACCATGGCGCCTCCGTACTCTGCCTGGTTGCCGCGCACCACCTTCGGCTTGACGTTGAAAGTCTTGAGCCATAGGCCGAAATGGGGGCGGATGCGGAGGAAGGCCTCGCACACGACGATAAACGCCGAGATGTTGAGGACAAAGTTCGGGGCCAGATCGTGGAAATCCAGGCCGTAGTAGAACATGAGCCCCCAGATAAATGGGTGGAGAGGGAAGCCCAGTCTGCGGAGGAAATGGGGGAGGAACACCACCCTCTCATGGGGCCTAGGGGTAGGGATGAGTTGCCCCTTTTCGGGGAGCCGGTACGCGGTGTCGTTAGACAGGTATCCGGCCTTCCTCAACTTTTTGATATGTCCCTCCGTGACGGAGGAGACCATCCACTTGCCTCCGGCTCCGGACATGGCTGGAGAAGGTTGAGGTGGGAAGTGCGGACTTGGGCACTGGAGCTCGAGTGCGCAAGAATGGATAGGCAAAGGAGGAAGAAGGCGTAGGTGAAAAGGTGGATCCTTATCCCCTTATATGGATGGACGCAACTACATGTCCCCACCAGCCTGGTAAAACTCGCTTATCTCCAAGTGCCATAATCAATGGCGCGGTTGGGTTATCCACGCCCATATTGATGAGAATCCCGGGATAAGGGGACACGATCTCTGCTTTCACAAGACGTGCCAAGGAAACCGCCTCGCATAACGCGCTGAGGTGGGATAATGAAACGACTCGGATAAAGGCTTGGCTGTGGTGTCTCACACTACGGAATACATCAGCAGATTAGATTGGTGTAAATATTATTCTCTCTATGGCAATATCTGGAAACTTATTTTGTAGAGCCGGACACTATCTTTGTGTTCAAAATCTTCTACGAAGTACTTGGAGGAGGAACCCGCCTTGCAATGCCGAAGACAATCTGCACACCGGACTCGTCGTCATTGAAGCCTGGTTCAGGGGCTACTGAGGGAGTCCTGGATTAGGGGTTGTCCGGATGACCGGACTATACCTTCAGCCGGACTCCTGGACTATGAAGATACAAGATTGAAGACTCCGTCCCATGTCCGGAAGGGACTTTCCTTGGAGTGGAAGGCAAGCTAGGTGATACGGATATGTAGATCTCCTACTACTATAACCGAATCTATGTAACCCTAACCCTATCCGGTGTCTATATAAACCGGAGGGTTTTAGTCCGTAGGAAAACATACACATCAACAACCATACCATAGGCTAGCTTCTAGGGTTTAGCCTCTTCGATCTCGAGGTAGATCTACTCTTGTACTACCCATATCATCAATATTAATCAAGCAGGACGTAGGGTTTTACCTCCATCGAGAGGGCCCGAACCTAGGTAAAACTTCGTGTCCCTTGCCTCCTGTTACCATCCGGCCTAGACGCACAGTTCGAGACCCCCTACCCGAGATCCGCCAGTTTTGACACCGACACTAGCCTATGATTATGATTGTTGTTGTCCTATGGACTATACCCTCCGGTTTATATAGACACCGGAGGGGGCTAGAGTTACACAGAGTCGGTTACAGAGAAGGAGATCTACATATCCGAATCACCAAGCTTGCCTTCCACGCAAAGGAGAGTCCCACCCAGACACGGGACGAAGCCTTCAATCTTTTATCTTCATAGTTCAACAGTCCGGACAAAGTATATAGTCCGGCTGTCTGAGGACCCCCTAATCCAGGACTCCCTCAGTAGCCCCTGAACCAGGCTTCAATGACGATGAGTCCAGCGAGCAGATTGTCTTCGGCATTGCAAGGCGGGTTCCTTCTCCGGATACTCCATAGAAGATTTTGAACACAAGGGCTGTGTTCGCCTCTGTAAAACAAATTCCACATACCACCGTAGAGAGTATAATATTCCACAAATCTAATCTGTTGACAACTTTTCATAACGTGACATCAGCCGTGGTCCGGTCATTACGAACCGTTTTCCCCAGCCTGCCAATGCACGTGTTGCGAGGCGGTTTTATCGGCACGTCTCGTCGAAGCAGAGATCGTGTTCCCCTTATCGCGAGACTCTCATCAATACGAGTGTGGGTAACCCAATCGTGCTTGTTAGTATGACTCCTCGATTTTAGGCAAGTTCCAAATGGCCCCGCGGAGGATGCTTGATATTCACCCTCTTTATAAAGGGGCCAAGACCTGTCCTTTTATTCTCGCGCTCAGTCCTTCCCCTCCGCCACCTCGAGTTCCGACACCCAAGGCTCAGGCTAAGGGCTTCGTACCTTCAACCATGTCCGGATCCAACCTTCAAGGTCGGTGGATGGCCTCCTTTATCACAGAGGAGGACGTCAAGAAGCTAAGAGAAGCCAGGTATCTGACCGCCAAAATCTCGCACAGGCTGCCTGCTCTAGGGCAGGTCATCCCCACTCCCGAACCCAACGAGAGTGTCGTATTTGTTTCCCACTTCCTCCGAGGGCTCGGCTTTAGTCTTGATCCCTTTGTAAGAGGGCTTATGTTCTATTACGGGCTCAATTTCCATGATCTAGCTCGAGATTCCATCCTTCTCATCTTGTGGTTTATCGTCGTGTGTGAGGCCGTCCTCCGCATCACCCCACACTTCGGCTTATGGCTCAAGACCTTCAATGTGAAGCCGAAGACAATCGGTGGGTGACACGCAGAATGTGGAGGTGCCATAATAAGCAAAGGCGCCGATGCTCTGTGGCCAAAGGGTTCCTTCCTGGAGGTGTCCAACTTATGGCAGCGGGAGTGGTTTTACATCACAGCTCCCCGAGGTACAAAGTGGGTAGCTGCCCCTACCTTCCGCTCGGGTTCCCCGCCGCAACTGGCGTCATGGGTCAACAAGGGGCTAGACGGGGGGCCAGTTAATGACATGTTGACATTGCAAAGTCGCATCCGAGATCTCCTCAAGAGGGATGTCAGTCTTGTCAAGGTAATGAAAGTTATGCTAGTTCGTCGGGTCCTGCCATGCCAACGTCGATCAACCCGGAAGGACCATGAACTATTCAGCAATTCTTCGGCGTGACGCTCGAAGAGATGTATGGATTGTTCTTCGGATCACGAATAAAGTGTTCGGACACCACCGAGGATGCGGGTCTCAACTGCAACCGTTTAGATACCCACGTAAGTAATTCCGCGGCCGAACATGCTGTCTTTTTATTTGTCATAACATCATCCTGAAAAAAATCGCTCTCGGCCAGGACTGGATAAGAAAGGCGGAGAGGATCAGGTGTTCGGCCCCCCTTCCTGAAGGCTCACCGGATCCTGTACTAGCCAGGATGCTTGAGCACGCACCTTATCAAGTGCCATCAGGGGAAGATAAAGGGAGGAATAAAGAAGCCGAAAGCGGGCTTCACACATTACTCATCCAAACCGGGGTATTAGTGTCTCCGTGAAGGAGGATAATCAGGGAGAAGAATCTAGAATCCCCTCTCCCCAAGGAAGGAAAAAAGACCGCCTCTGAAGACTTGAAAACGAAGGTTTCCAAATGAGGGAAGAAACCTTCGCCAGGGGCCCTGCCCCGGAGGGCGTCCTTACCGCACAGTGCCCACAAGGGGGTCAACCCTCCACCAGCTGTAAGTGAACAAGAGTACTTTGGTGAATATATCCTGCTTTATCTCCGAGGACAATAACCGAGACATATATCTTGCAGTCCGGCTCGTAGCCCTTCTTGACAGAGTTCGTCTTCGGGGGATCTTCTTTCGGAGATGATGGAGAGCGAAACGCCTGCCCCCGTCTCCCCGCCTCCTAGGGCGGACGACCCTGAGGTGTCATCACGGAGGACTTCTCCTGATCCGCCAAGGCCAGAAGGTAACCCTTCGGCCACCCGAAGTCCGGAGTATCCGGCTCCTAAGGAGAGCAATAGAAAGAGTTCGGGACTGTCCAGTGCACAACCAGACGCACTGATGGGTCTTTTGGAGCAAGCGGCTATCTCAGAGGCGCGTCGTACTTTAATGGGTACGGTGGTTAAGAGGATTTCATCTGCCAAAAGTGGGTTGCATGAAGCTTTTACGAGCCTGCTAAGAGGCTTTGAGGTACGCAAAGTCATATATAAATTTTTTGACGATACCGCACACGTTAGGTGTGCTCTATACAGATAGTAGCCCCTGTGACTCTGGTTGCTGTCCAGAGGCGACAAACAGAGGATCATAATCCTAGGTAATGATCATGCTGCTTTCATGTGCAGGCGGCTGAGGGTCCGGTGGCTGGTCGGACTGCTGAGTTTGCTGGACTGAGGCAACAATTTGATGCAGCAGATGCCGACATTGCACTTGTGAACAAGCGGCTCGACGAGGCACAAGGTATGTATTTTCGGGTGGTCAACAAATATTAAGAGGAGCATGATGCTAGTATCTATAATATGATGTGACTGCAGATGGAGCTGCCGCCGTGGAGACCCTTTGGGCGGAACTTGCCCGAGCCAAGGAACAAGTCGGGAGAAGTAACGCGGCCGCCCTAAAGGCGGCCGAAGACTTAAAAGCTGAACAGGCTGCTCATCACCAGAGCGAAGATAAAATTGCGAAGATGGATGTTGAGCTGAAAGATGCCGCCAGCTGATATGAGCTTCTTAAAAAGGAAATCCAAGAGAAAGCGGCTGGCCTAAAAAAAGCCGTGGAAGCAGCCAAGGAAACCCGCTCTAAAATCAGAGCGGCGAAGGAGAAGCTCCATCAAGCCGGAGATATCACGGCTGGGAAGCCCTTTTTGTTGCGGATGAAGTTCGGAGATTCGAAGTATGCCCCTCTGGATCAATTATGAAGTGCTGCAGACACGTACTTGGACTTGGCAATGAGTGATGCTGACGCGACTGGGTTTTTCAACGATCAGAAAGATCATGAAGTGGAAAGATTGTTCTGGTTGCAGTTTAGTGCTCCGACGCGCCCGCTGCTGTTAAATGAACAAATGCCCGAGTGGGCCGAGCTCCATAGGTTGTCCGGACTTGCCATGAGGTCTTTCGTGGATCATCTTTGGCCGAAGGGACCAAGGCTGAATAGTTATTTTGGTCTAGTGCAACGATTCCTTGGTGTTGTGCCGCATATCGACGCTGTAAAGAGGTCGGCGTGCATAGAGGGTGCGCGGATGGCTCTTGCACGTGTTAAGACATACTGGGCAGAGATGGAGGCCACCGCTATTGCAACCCAGGATCCGGCCGTAGGCCAGGTTTCGGCTGAGCACTATTTTGAAGAAGTCCTAGAATGCGCTCGTTTAATAGAGGCTCAGTGCTCGAAGAGTATCATGTTCGAGTGACATGTATCCCAATTGTAAAAACAATGCTATTTGGATTATAAAGGCTGTGTTTATACTTTTGCCTGAAAGTATTAGCCTCCTGTTTGGCCATTTATGTATGTATATAACCTGAAAGTTTGCAGTCGTCGGCTTCAGCCCCCACGCACATAATGCGGGGGTGTTCGGAAAAGCGCGTATTCACACTTGACCCAACGTCTTGGTCCATTAAGGAGGTGATAGCACGGCGAACAAGGCAATCGGACTACATAGCTTTAACACTTTCACTTAGCCATAGGAGTTTGACGGCGGGGCTACTATATAGCCCCTAGTACTTCCGCGCTCATCCAAATACGGTGCGCGCACATACATGACCGGGAAACCGGTCCTTCGTTAATGCGGAGGAATCGCGAAGATTCCGCTGAGTCATCAAGTGGTTGACCAGTCTCGCGCTTTATCATGACAGTCAGTTTTCAGCTTTCTCTTCTGAGGTGCTCATCCAGATGAACCAGGGCACAATCGCAGTAGTTCTCCCGGTGCCACCTTATCCGATAGAGCGGAACGTAAGGTAGCAAAACACGGGAGCTGGGCAAACCCAACTATTGACCAAAGACATGATTCGGAGCTGATGCATATAAGGCCAAACTCGCGACGCCGAACACTCCCTAAGGTATTCGGACTTTACAACATATACTGGGCTGAGTAACGCCCTCGATAATGAGCCCTGAATTTCCAGGTACTTGCATTAGTCTGACGTGATGAAATGTCAATAACGCCAGCATCCCTTTCGGTTGTGTTGAGTATCCGGAGGGAGTGAAGCAACAAGAGACAGTAAAAAAGGTTTACACAGGGTCTTAATCTAAAAAGAAGCCTTAGAACGGGGCCCTGCTGCACGTCTGCGCATGTGTCTCCGTTGTGCTGTATCCTGGTCAAGCCGAACTGTAGCCCTTTGTACATGCGGGAAGCCCCTACACTACAACAAAAATACACTTCCGTGATGATACGTGTTTTTCATAGTAGGTCGCGCTTTTTGTCATGCATGTACATCCATGACAAATTTATGACGAATCAAGATAGTCATACCTGTGCTGTCGTAGAAGTGTTCCATGACATCACCAAAATTATCATCACGGAAGTGTGCACTTCCATGATGATAAATCACGCGTCACAGAAGTGCTTTCATCAAGGGTGACCGACACGTGGCATCCACCGTAACGGAACACCGTTAAGCTATTGGATCGGGTTTTGGATCCGATAACCCGTTAACAACCCCGACCAATGGGGATTTTCCACGTGTAAAGTCATCATTGGCTGGAGGAAACACGTGTCGGCTCATCGTTGGGACAGATGTCATCCACTCATTGGACAAAAGGCGCCTATGATACATCGACATGTGGCACGGCCCAACAGAGGCCCATTCCTGTGAAAAGGCCGACCCGTTTGACTTGGTCAAAAGGTGGCGGGCCGGCCCATGGAAAGCCTGTTAATGGCCTGTTCGCATATAGCCCATTTACAGCCCGCTAACCAAAGGCCCATTACGCCCTATCCGAATTAGGCCCAGTAGCGTCACCTGGGCCATCCAATATGATTCCAGCCCATTTTCACTTCTGGCCCATGACGTCTTCCGGCCCATATGAAGCCCTATGTAACTCTTGGCCTATTAACGGCCCGTGGTGAAACTGGCCCGTAATGAGCAGTGTATCACTTTACACCCATTAACGACCCTTGGTGAAACTGGCCCGTAATGAATAGTGTATCGCTTTATACCCATTAACGGCCCGTTATTCCATTGGGCCGTTTCCAGCCCATGTAATCTTTCGGCCTTCTTAGATCCCATTTATTCTTGGGCTCATTTCCAGCATTCGTTTACTTACGGCCTGTTATTGTCATTTTCTGCTTGTGGGCCAAATTCAGCCCGTGGTTATAGTCGGCCCGTTTGTGGTCCGTTAATACATTGGGCCATTTTCATAGCGTCATCAAATACGGCCTATTAACGATGGCCCGTTTATGGCCATAATGCGGCCTGTTATTGGCCCATGTTTGGCCAATCGATCATACGTCCCGTATAAGGCCATTGATGATACGACCCGTAGAAGGCCCATTGTTTCTACGACCTGTAGAAAGCCCATTGTTTCTATAGCCCGTAGAAGGCCCACTGTTTCTATGGCCCGTAGGAGGCCCAGTGTCACTACAGTAAATATTATCCCGTGGTTATTGTGGCCTAGTTTTAAAAAACAGGTTATTGCAGCCACTAGCAAACCGCGGAAAAAGAACTGCACTGACTACAAGCAAACAAATAAACAAGACAACGAGGAAATAAATAAGCAAGCAACTTATGCTAAGCTATCACGACTATTACACATATTACATCCACTGGGCATCAAAGTTCGCCACCAGTGCAAATATAGGGAACAAAGCAGCATATAAACGCGGCCGCAAAACAAGTCTAGAACTCAAACCACTTCAGAAGAGTTCAAGAAACAATATCCTAGTGTAGGATCGAAAGTATGTCTAGAGGGGGGGGGTGATTAGACTACTTGACCAAATAAAAACTTAACCTTTTCCCAATTTTAGTTCTTGGCAGATTTTAGCTATTTTAGGACAAGTCAAGCAATCATCACACAATTCAAGCAAGCATGCAAAGAGTATATTGGCAGCGGAAAGTAAAGCATGCAACTTGCAAGAATGTAAAGGGAAGGGTTTGGAGAATTCAAACACAATTGGAGACACGGATGTTTTTCCCATGGTTCGGATAGGTGGTGCTATCCTACATCCACGTTGATGGAGGCTTCAACCCACGAAGGGTAACGGTCGCGCGAGTCCACGGAGGGCTCCACCCACGAAGGGTCCACAAAGAAGCAACCTTGTCTATCCCACCATGGCCATCGCCCACGAAGGACTTGCCTCACTAGCGGTAGATCTTCACGAAGTAGGCGATCTCCTTGCCCTTACAAACTCCTTGGTTAAACTCCACAATCTTGTTAGAGGCTCCCAAGTGACACCTAGCCAATCTAGGAGACACCACTCTCCAAGAAGTAACAAATGGTGTGTTGATGATGAACTCCTTGCTCTTGTGCTTCAAATGATAGTCTCCCCAACACTCAACTCTCTCTCATAGGATTTGGATCTGGTGGAAAGAAGATTTGAGTGGAAAGCAACTTGGGGAAGGCTAGAGATCAAGATTCATATGGTAGGAATGGAATATCTTGGTCTCAACACATGAGTAGGTGGTTCTCTCTCAGAACACATGAGTTGGAAGTGTAGATGTGTTCTGATGGCTCTCTCCACGAGTGAAGAGGAGGTGGAGGGGTATATATAGCCTCCACACAAAATCCAACCGTTACACACAGTTTTCCAATCTCGGTGGGACCGAATCAACAAACTCGGTCAGACCGAAATAGTAAACCTAGTGACCGTTAGAGATTTTCGGTGGGACTGACATGCAACTCGGTAGGACCGATTTTGTTAGGGTTAGGGCATAACATAATCTCGGTGAGACCGATTACACAAACTCGGTGAGACCGATTTTGGTAATGATCTAACCAGAGAGTTGGTCAAGTAAACTCGGTGGGACCGATTTGCTCTTTTGGTGAGACAGAAATGTTACAAAAAGGAAACAGTGAGTTTACATTGCAATCTCGGTGGGACCGATCCGCTCTTTCGGTGAGACTGAAAAGTTACGAAAGGGAAACAGAGAGTTTGCAATCCCATCTCGGTGAGACCGAGATCCTTATCGGTAGAACCGAATTGCTAGGGTTTGCCAGTGGCTTATGAGAAGTGAAACTCGGTGACGCCGGGTTGAAAGAATCGGTAGGGCCGAGTTTGGCTTAGGGTTTAGGTCAAATGTGGATATGGGAAAGTAGTTGAGGGTTTTGGAGCATATCACTAAACACATGAAGCAAGAGGCTCATTAAGCAACACCTCATCCCTCCTTGATAGTATTGGCTTTTCCTAAAGACTCAATGTGATCTTGGATCACTAAAATATAAAATGAAGAGTCTTGAGCTTTTGAGCTTGAGCCAATCCTTTGTCCTTAGCATTTTGAGGGTTCCACTTTCACCATCCATGCCATGCCAATCATTGAGCGTTCCTGAAATAATCATCTTGGAATAGCATTAGCTCAATGAGCTGTATGTTGTTATGAATTACCAAAACCACCTAGGGATAGTTGCACTTTCAATCTCCCACTTTTTGGTAATTGATGACAACATATAGATCAAAGCTTCGACAAATGATAATAAGCATGAAAAAATATCGTCGCTTTGAGAAGTATGTGATAAGTAAGAGCTCCCCCTAAATTTGTGCATATTTAAGATTTGCTTTGGACTGCAAATGCACAAAGAGTTAGAGTCATGGGTTACTCTTCCATGTCACATACATCTTGGTGGAGCGCTTAAAATGATAAGAATGAAATGCATGCACTCATCACCAAGAAAAGTGAATGATCACATAAGATAGATAAGATAATAGCATTCACCAAGCATGCATAAGTGTAGCTTATGATCAAACACATGATCATCAATGTCTCACAAGCATATCAAAGTATCTCGACCAAAAGCAAACAGTGTTTGAAAAACCACCAAATAAAGCAAGAGAGAAGAACAACACTCTCTCTCGAAGCCTATGATCTATACATTTTCTCCCCCTTTGGCAACAAGTTACCAAAAAGTTCCTAGAAAATGCATAGTGCTAAATCGACACTCAGGCTTGATCTTCAGGTGGTGGTGGAGTCCGGATCACTCCAAGGACGAAGGCTTCCGTAGACGTGGTTGGAGTTGGAGCTGAAGTAGATGCTGGAGCAGGTTGGGCTGGTGCTGCGGCTGGAGCTGAGGCGGTTGCTCTTGTGTCAGGAACTGGCACTGCAGACGACCTCGGACCTCGTGGCACTCTGGCAAATGCATCAGTGGTTGTCTTCCCTTTCCTCTACTGCATGTCATCTTGGTTGAAGCTCTGGCCTTTGGCATAGGCTGCCTGCCTGCTGGCCTTTTGATTTTCATCCCTGGCTTTATGCTCTGTGCTGGGCCATATTCTTTCTTGAGCACAACTCTCTTGGAAGTTGCTTCTTCCTTTGCCACATAATCTTCATCCTCTATTCTGAGGTTCTCTTCTTTCTTTGTCTTGTGGCAGCTTTTGGCAGGTTGCTAGGGGTGCTCCTGCTGCCATCATCTAAAGAACTGGAGGGACTAGTGCCCTCACTCATTTGCACTGGCTGCTCTGACAAATTCTGGCTATCACTTTGGTTTGACATGATGAACAAGCTGACTGCTGACCCTGTGAATAGTTTATAGATGAGGTAGAGTGCATGAGCATCACAAAATGCAGAGATTTTTGCAAAAGAATGATTCAAAATCTTAGTTTTAGTTTCCCACTGAAATCATCTCGGATCTACCGATTTTTAAACTCGGTGATACTAAAGCAGTTTTTGGAACCTAAACTAGTGAACTCGGTCAGACCGAGTCACAGTTCGGTGGCACCGAGACTGCTAGGGTTTCACAAAGTTCCAAAATCGGTCACACCGATTAGTAATACTCGGTCAGACCGAGTCTCACTTGTGCAATGGCATAAGCCAAATCGGTGGGACCGAGTTTTTCAACTCGGTGGGTCCGAGATGGTTTCGGCGGAAACCTAACCCTAAAATTTTCGAATCAAACCTAATCTACGAGTTCATTGACTTGATAGAAGTTTATCAAACGTGGCAAGAATCATTATGATCACAATGTGCTAGGAATCGGATTGGGGAATAGCACAAAGATCGAGTCCATACCCTAGTTCGGCGGAGACTCGCTACGGCGGCAACGGCGGGGTTGAATTCCGTTGACGGCGATGGAGACCAGCGACTGGAGGCGGCTGGCGGTGAGGAGACGATCCGGAGACCACGTTGGCAGAGCGAGCTATCGCGCGGGCGAAGGGGTTCGGAGAAATTTCCAAATTTTTGCCCGTGACTATATATAGCCCGACCCTGTCGGTGTGACCGAGTGGAACAACTCGGTGGCACCGAGATGCAAAACTGTAAACAGTTGTTGCAACTCGGTGTGACCGAATGGTTCAAATCGGTTGCACCGAGATCGAAAACATAGATCAACTTAATGATCTCGGTAGTACCGAAAGTAGGATATCGGTCAGACTGAGAATCACAAAGAGGTTTTGGAAGTTTAAGTCTATGACGAATCGGGGACTCCGAGTGCTCCTCACACAGAGTGGTTCGAATCTAACTTGATCAAATTTTGTGATGTAGCATGAATAGAGTTTGAGACGAGAAAAGCATAGATAGCTAGAGGAGGTTCTTAGGCATTCTTGTCCATCCACTTGGCAAAAGGAAATAAAACCAAACAATCAAAACAACAAGTGGATGTCCTCGAATGAATAAAATATGCAACCAACATGCTCACACAATAAGATGGCAATTGAAATATGTGACAAAGCATGCACAACCAATTCTAGCATCTATCAAGAAATTTGCGATGACTAGGTCATCTATATATGAGTATATTGACTTAGGAGTCAAGTGAGAACACTTGATCATAGGTCATACTCATTGTTTAAGCTCAAGTGGGGTTACCCCTTTTACATAAAGCATTGTTGTGTTCACATCTTTAGAGTTGCTTTAGCTCAAGTCTTAGAGTAAAGCTCCCCCTAGATGTGATATCCCCCCTAAGAGGGATGAACTAACCTTGGGTTTTGTCGATGATGACTTCATGTAGATGCTGAAGATGTGGATGCTCAATGTTGATGTAGATCACTTGGAGCTATCCATTTGAGTGAATTGCACTTTCAATACCTACATGGGTTAGTCCCACAAGGAACAAACAAGGATATCCATAGACATAGAGTGATGCACACACAAGATGATGTCAATGAAAACTTTTAGGTTACCTTGTCCCTTGTGTTACCAACAAGAGGGTTTGTGACTCCTTGAACTAGTGCAAGATGTGGAAGTTGATTGCACTTGTTCTTGCCAAAATGATAAGAGTGAAGTATGTTGGCGGAGTCACCCTCAAGAACTCTCTAGTTCTTCTTCTTTTGGATCCACACCATCTTGATGGGAATCCTTGGAGTTGTAGTCGTACTCGATGAAGTGGAACTTGAAGTGGTCTTGGGAATCCACTTGACTAAGGTCTTAGGAGCTTCTTCAAATGCATCAATTTCCTCTTGAAGCTTGTCCTTGCCTTTTTGCTTGTAGTCTTGTGGTGGAAGATCATCTTGAGCTTGTGTACCCTTGAAGGAAGTATCATACTTCTCTTGTTGAGGAACAAACTTTGTCTTGGGGTATTGATCTTCTTCCCACTCAACTCCATTGGCATTGAACTTTCGTTCAAAACCAACACCTTGATTCTTCCGGTGCATTCCTTGCTTGCGCACAATTTCCTCGAATTGCTTACTCATGGCAAGGCTTTTGTACACTCCTTTCTCTATAATTCCCTTCAATAAGCTATTTTCTTTCTCAAGTGTAACTTGGCTAAGAGAATCATTAGTGGAATCAAGAGAACTACTAGAAGCAACAATATTGGATTTAGCATGATCATTGTTACTACTAGAGCAAGAATCTTTCTTGTTCTTGTTACTAGACTTGACTTGAGGCATGTAAGTGGATAAGAGTAAACGCTTGGCAATGTAAGAAGAACTTTTCTTGCGGAGATCATCATTGATGCCTTTAGAAACTCATGATCTTGCTCAAGATTGAGCTTTTCAAAGCGTAACTTCTCATGAGCTCTTAAAAGTCCTCGATGATCTTCGAAGATAGTTTCATGAGCTAACTTAAGAGTTTTTAGTTCTTTAGTTAGAGCCTCAATCTTCTCCTTACCATTGTCATTCGTTTTATCTTGATTAGCATGATTAATTGACGTTTCACCATAGTATTCATCACTAGAGTTGTCAACAAGTAAATCATCATCACCTAACAAGTCATCTTCATCACTATTAAAATCAACATACTCGGGGTGTGTTACCTTAGGACCTTTGGCCATGAAGCATCTTCCAATTCCTTCATTTGGTGAGTCAAATATGTCGTAGGAGTTGGTTGACACAAGTGCTAGATCGGCAACACCTTCATCTTGAGTATATTCGGAATCGGAGTGATAACTTCTCTCGGAGTGGCTGTCGGAGTCGGAGCCGGATACCCATTCACCAACATGAGCTTGATGTCTTCGTTTTGTGTAGCTCCTTGATGATTTTTCCTTCCTTTCCGAATCCTTGCTTCTCCGTGAGTATCTTCGTTCATAACGATCATCTCTACTCCTTCTCTCTCTTGGTGGTGATTCTTCTCTTTTGCTTCTTCTTTTTGGAGAGTCTTCTCTTCTCTTGTAGGGAGCCGTACCCTCATTGGAATAGTGTCCGGGTCTTCCACAATTGTAGGAGTTTCGCTCTCGACTAGAAGATCTTTTGTCATCGTAGGACCTTGACTTGGAGCTTCTATCTTTGCTTCTACTCTTGTAGAACTTGTTGAAGTTCTTCACCATTAAGCTCAATTCTTCATTGAAGTTTTGTTTCTCACTTGATGATGTAGGGGCTTCACATGAGGCTTTGTAGGCACCACTAGATTTGTTGTGAAGTTCCTCTTTATCCTTAAGTGACATCTCATGAGCAACAATTCTTCCAATTACCTCCGTTGGCTTGAGATCTTTGTAATTGGGCATCATTTGGATCAATGTGCACACGGTATCATATTTTCCATCCAAGGCTCTTAGATTCTTCCTGATGATGAATCTATCGGTCATCTCTTCACTTCCTAAGCCAGCAATCTCATTTGTGATGAGAGCAAGCCTAGAGTACATTTCAGCGACACCTTCACCATCCTTCATTTTGAACTTGTCAAGTTGACTTTGAAGCACATCGAATTTGGATTCCTTGACAGAGTCGGTACCTTCGTGCATATCAATCAAAGTGTCCCAAATTTCCTTTGCATTCTCAAGACGGCTGATTTTGTTGAATTCTTCGGGGCACAATCCGTTGAAGAGAATATCACAAGCTTGAGCATTGTATTGCAACATCTTCAACGCATCTGCGGTAGCTTCACGGTTTGGTTCTCTCCCATCAAAGAAGTCACCTTGCAAACCAACACACACAATAGCCCAAACGGCGGGGTTATGTCCAAGAATATGCATTTTCATTTTATGCTTCCAACTAGCAAAATTAGTACCATCAAAGTAAGGACCTCTATGGTGATAATTTCCCTCGCTAGACGCCATACTCTCCTAGGTTGTGAAACCAAGGCTATGACCACCAAAAGCTATGGAAATCAAAGCAAATGGAGACCAAAGCTCTGATACCACTTGTAGGATCGAAAGTATGTCTAGAGGGGGGGGGCGATTAGACTACTTGACCAAATAAAAACTTAACCTTTTCCCAATTTTAGTTCTTGGCAGATTTTAGCTATTTTAGGACAAGTCAAGCAATCATCACACAATTCAAGCAAGCATGCAAAGAGTATATTGGCAGCGGAAAGTAAAGCATGCAACTTGCAAGAATGTAAAGGGAAGGGTTTGGAGAATTCAAACGCAATTGGAGACACGGATGTTTTTCCCGTGGTTCGGATAGGTGGTGCTATCCTACATCCACGTTGATGGAGACTTCAACCCACGAAGGGTAACGGTCGCGCGAGTCCACGGAGGGCTCCACCCACGAAGGGTCCACGAAGAAGCAACCTTGTCTATCCCACCATGGCCATCGCCCACGAAGGACTTGCCTCACTAGCGGTAGATCTTCACGAAGTAGGCGATCTTCTTGCCCTTACAAACTCCTTGGTTCAAATCCACAATCTTGTCGGAGGCTCCCAAGTGACACCTAGCCAATCTAGGAGACACCACTCTCCAAGAAGTAACAAATGGTGTGTTGATGATGAACTCCTTGCTCTTGTGCTTCAAATGATAGTCTCCCCAACACTCAACTCTCTCTCATAGGATTTGGATCTGGTGGAAAGAAGATTTGAGTGGAAAGCAACTTGGGGAAGGCTAGAGATCAAGATTCATATGGTAGGAATGGAATATCTTGGTCTCAACACATGAGTAGGTGGTTCTCTCTCAGAACATATGAGTTGGAAGTGTAGATGTGTTTTGATGGCTCTCTCCACGAGTGAAGAGGAGGTGGAGGGGTATATATAGCCTCCACACAAAATCCAACCGTTACACACAGTTTTCCAATCTTGGTGGGACCGAATCAACAAACTCGGTCAGACCGAAATAGTAAACCTAGTGACCGTTAGAGATTTTCGGTGGGACTGACATGCAACTCGGCAGGACCGATTTTGTTAGGGTTAGGGCATAACGTAATCTCAGTGAGACCGATTACACAAACTCGGTGAGACCGATTTTGGTAATGATCTAACCAGAGAGTTGGTCAGGTAAACTCGATGGGACCGATTTGCTCTTTCGGTGAGACCGAAATGTTACAAAAAGGAAACAATGAGTTTACATTGCAATCTCGGTGGGACCGATCCGCTCTTTCGGTGAGACCGAAAAGTTACGAAAGGGAAACAGAGAGTTTGCAATCCCATCTCGGTGAGACCGAGATCCTTATCGGTAGAACCGAATTGCTAGGGTTTGGCAGTGGCTTATGACAAGTGAAACTCGGTGACGCCGGGTTGAAAGAATCGGTAGGACCGAGTTTGGCTTAGGGTTTAGGTCAAATGTGGATATGGGAAAGTAGTTGAGGGTTTTGGATCATATCACTAAGCACATGAAGCAAGAGGCTCATTAAGCAACACCTCATCCCTCCTTGATAGTATTGTCTTTTCCTAAAGACTCAATGTGATCTTGGATCACTAAAATATAAAATGAAGAGTCTTGAGCTTTTGAGCTTGAGCCAATCCTTTGTCCTTAGCATTTTGAGGGTTCCACTTTCACCATCCATGCCATGCCAATCATTGAGCTTTGCTGAAATAATCATCTTGGAATAGCATTAGCTCAATGAGCTATATGTTGTTATGAATTACCAAAACCACCTAGGGATAGTTGCACTTTCACCTAGGTACCCATAATGCTGGCAAGATGCTTAGCAAGCTTATTAACTTTCTCTTGCTTGGCGATTAAATCCTCCAGCGCTTGCTGTTGCACAAGAAAGGACTGGTGTTTATCAGCCACAGTAACTTGCTGTTCGAGTTACTGGCCAGTACCGCTGGCACAAGCGCTTGTAGCTGGCCAGTACCGCTGTCCTGTTCAAGAACCCCCTCCAATTCAAATGGCTGATAAACAAGAAAATAAATTGAACGTACAGACATTGTATGATAGACATATTTGGTAATTCACATATATGTTGTCTAACCAAACAGGACAGCATGACAAAGTTTCACATATATGATGCCTAACTAAACAGGATAGCATAACACAGTTTCAGATATATGATGGATAACTTAACAGGATATAATGGCATAATTCAACATATGATGAGTACCTAAACAGGATGACATGACACAACTATATGATGTCTTTCTAAAATAGGTTGGGATGAAATAATTCACATACATGTTGTCTAAGTATACAGGATGGCATGATATAATTGACATAATTGATTCATATACTAAGCAGCTGGCACTCGCATGTATGATCTCTAAACTAAGCAGATAAAATTCAATATTGTGCATATGATGTCTAAACTAAGCAATGCAAGACATCATATGCATCATATGAGAAATATAAACATTGCAACTTAGAGCATACACCTCAGGTGGGATATAGGACTGGTCATCTGTCTCTGAATCCTCCTCTGAGGAGCTCCCTGTAACCATCGAGATATATGCTTCAACAGGTACCATTGCCTTCTCTGAAGACCTTGTTTTCACTCCAGATTTTTCCATAACCGGCTCAAATGGCTGATACACATGAAGAGTAGTTCAATATACACAAATTGTTGACAAATGGAATACGTAATGAAAAAAAGATGGCATGAGATAATTCACATATATGATGCCTGGCTCCATGGCGGTGCATAATTCACATATATGATAACTGGCTAAAAACATGGCATTGCATAATTCACATATATGATATAGAAAGCAAACATGAGGCATTCACACAAAGCATGTCTAATCTAAGCAGATGGCATGGCAATGCAAGACACCATATGCATATGAGCAATATAACCCAGCCACGTTAGAGCATGCACCTCGGGGGGGGGGGGGATACGACTAGTCATCTCTCTCTGAATCCTCCTCTCAGGAGCTATCTATAACCAGCAAGAAATCTGCATCGACGGGTAGCACTGACTGCTCAGAAGACCTTGTTTTCACTCCAGATTTTCCCATGACCGACTCAAATGGCTGATGCACAGGAAGAGTAGATGAATGTATAAACATTGTTGACAAATGGAATACATTATGGAAAAAATATGGCACGATATAATTCACATATACGATGACTGGCTAAACAGGATGGCATTGCATGATTCACGTATATGATGCCTAGCTAAAGATGATGGCATTGCATAATTCCCATATACTCCCTCCGTTCCTAAATATTTGTATTTTTAGAGATTTCAAATGGACTACCACATACGGATGTATATAGACACATTTTAGAGTGTAGATTCACTCATTTTGTTCCGTATGTAGTCACTTGTTGAAATCTCTAAAAAAGACAAATATTTAGGAATGGTGGGAGTATGATATAGAAACCAAACAGGTGGCATTCACACAAAGCAAATCTAAACTAAGCTGATGACATATAAGATGTATAATGTAAGCAATGCAAGGCGCCATATGCATGATCTGACCAACATCAGCATGCGAGGTTAGAGCAAACACCTCAGGTGGTAAACAGGTGTGGTCGGCTCCTTCTAAATCTCCATCTGAATAGTTATCTTCCTTTGGAATACAATCTGGAAATGCAGGAGGGGGGCACTTCGCCCACCATGGAGCGGCGTCTGCATGACATTATATTCGCACGCAACAGTCTTCTCTTCTTCTCTACATGTTCAGTACGATTGTGTACAATATCTGACATGCATAATAAAAAAATAGTTATATTTTGTAAGGCCTAAGGGGTGCATGCAAAAATCAAGACTGATGGTAGCAAACGAGTGGATGGATCCAAAACTAATGACAGCAGGTAGATTATAGCTTTAGTTTAAAAAGATAGACAATGGATCATCTATTGTTTGTTGCCCACCCAACATGAACCACATAGAAGACCCAGATGAACCAGATAGTAGACAGATACTATTTGTTGCTGGCTCGATATGAGACCCATGGGCAATTCAAAACTCAAGATTGAACGATAAAGTAGCAGGTAATAATAACCGATGTATAACGTAAGCAAACACGAAAGACTGCGACCTCTCTTCTGGAACTGTGTAGACCTCAGGTTCATCTGCTCAAGTCGATGATGGTAATGAAGTTGGCGTGGCTGCCGACAACAGGGAAGATGATCTGAGGCGGTGAAAGGAAGTCTGTAGGGGGGGTCTCTGCTGGAGTGAACGCTTTTGTCGATGGTGCACCTCAGGTGGGGTGGATGACGGCACGGCAGGAGCAGGACATAACACACAGAGTTTTATTTGACGCCTATCTGAAAATGAAGTAAATCTATAAGGGCTCCTTAGAATTGGAGGATTCTATAAACACAAGGACAGGAAAAACACAGGAATAGGATATGAATGCACATGCAAAACAGAGCATTTGGAAACATAGGATTTCAGTCAACCTGGGTGTTTGGCTCACATGAATTGGAAGAACAGAGGAATGGAGAAACAAAGTGATGCGACGAGTGGACAACCTCTTTGGCATAGCCTTGTGGACCTCAGCATCATTGGGTTGGACGTGGAGGATGGTGATGATGCTGGTGTGACTGCTAGAGGCGGGGAAGAAGATCTGAGGCCTCTGGAAACGGCGTCGAGGGTACTGCTCCGCTATGATGGATGGTTCCATCATTGGAGCAGCTCCGCTAAGGTGTACGACGACGAGGCTAAAGCATGACAAGACAGACAACGTTAATCTGAAGTGGGACCCTAATATCATCTGCAATAGATGATGTAAAATACATCACCAAAAAGTGCTAGATGTAAAACACATCAGCTGCGCCACGGCTGCTCCGACAGATACTGTAAGTACTGTTCACTCTGAACTTAACTAAAGAAAATAAACTTCATGGTCAAAACTGAATTTTACTGTCGAAACTGATTGAACTAGTAACAGAGCATTGCAACAGATGTTTAGGGCGTTCGAGCACTAGTAGCAGAGAAGCAGTGATCTAAATCAGCAGACGCTCGAGCAGGGAACGCACTAGCATAGAGCAAGTCGTGTAGTAGCACCGCGAGCGAGTGCTAAAGCAGCAACTCCTGTAGCTGTCGCAGGTCGTGCAGCAGCAGCAGCGCAAGCGAGAGCAAGAGGAGAGCAGCAGCACGAACGAAAGCAGGAGCAGTGCAGCAGCGTGACCGACAACAAGAACAGAGCCGCAGCGCGAGCAAGAGCTAGAGCAGCTGCAGCTAGTGCCATTGTGGAAGTCGCCGCCAAGGAAGCAACAACATGGGGGAGAGACGTTGTGGATGATGTGGCCGGCGACGGCACCGTCGATGGAGACACGCCATGTCTGCTCGGTATCGAGCACCGGCAGCCCTGTGAGATCGAATAAAAGATAAAATGCAGCGGTGAGTGCAAAACCTCTTTGGTGGCGCCGAGTTGGCCTCGGCTTCATCAGAGGAATTTGTGAGGGTGTTGCGGTTCCGACGGGGCAGGTCAAGACGATGCTGTGGGGATTGAGGTGGTGCGATAGACGAGGCGAATGTCGGGGCACCTCCTTGGAGGTGGAGGACGGGGCGGCTGATCCGACGGGACGATGAGGTCGACAACGGATCCTCATCCGGTGCGGTGGATGAGGGATGGCGAGCTGTTGCGGTGGACGACGTAGTCGGGGAAGAGTCTCCGGCTGGGCGGCGGTCAGGAGGCCGACGGAGGAGCGTGGGGTTTCACGGATTTTAGTGGCCTCGGTGTACGAATGGGGGGGCGAAGGGGGAGGGGTGAGCCAAGCTTAGGGACGCGCTTGTTCGAAATGTAGGGTAAGTTACCAATGTACCGCCACCGGTTTTGACACCGCGACGTGGAACTTCATTTTTGGTTGAGGGGTAGAAAGGGGATTTCGCGTGTCTGGGCTGCGGGAGCGATTTCGGATGAGGAGGGAGTTCTCATGCGCGTCCAAATTTCGGGATAACAAGGCGCGGCGCGGGTTGAAGAAGCGGGAGTTTCAAAGCAGGTGAGACAAAAGATACTCGAGCTTGAAAATTTCGGGATAACAAGGTGTGAATTCCTTGTTCGGCAGAACAAACTTAACGTGTAAAAAACAATTCATACAAGACAGAAGAGAGTCATGTCCCCTTTTACGATATTGCTATAGATGCCATTGAAAAAAACTACAAGAAAAATGTAAAAAAATCGGGAGAACAAGATTACCCTGCACAGTACCAAATCGATTCGCACTTCCCTCAACAACAACAAAAAACAAATCAATTCCCACCAAATAAAGAGTAATGTCCCTTTTTATATGATTACAGATGCCATGATCTCGAATTTCAATTTTTGAATCCACGTTATGTTGAATTCGAATATATCGTTAGGTGACCTTGCGGTTTATAATTGATGTAGTCGTACATTTTGATCTTCCATCATATATGAACATTTTACTCCACCATGTGAACATATATATTGTCATCTACCATATGGACTAAATTTGAATCAATTTTCCTTACTTGAATACGATTGTTGTCAAGTTATACAATAATTTAAATATTATCTTGATAACAAAAACCATACATATAGCAGTAATCATATTTCACTATGAACTACCTGTACCATACGCTCTCCAATTCAAATATTTGTATCCATTTTATGTTGAATTCAAATCATAGTACATTATTGGTCTAGGTAGCGAGATGTTTGGGATAATCTAAACCCTGTTTTCATACATATATTTTTTGGCTGAATTGGGACAAGTTTTGGTATAAGCCTCTTGCAAAACCGGAGATTCTCTCAACAAGCCTCGTGGTTCCGAGAGGGAACGTGTCACCTTTGTGTGCGAAACGATATACGCTGCCTCCCCCTAATTTTATTTACAGAGGCAACATAGAACTATATGAGTGCCCTGTTAAATTTTGGAATTATTTTGGGTTCATTTGGCCTTTTTATACATTAATTGAGTTTCTGGACTTTTAATGTGCATAATCTAAATATGAATTGCATGCACATGCTCCGGTGCACCAAAGTGGGTTGAAAAATCACATGTGTGTCCCTGGTTGAATTTCTAGGTCCCATGGAAGAAATGAGAATGAAATTCAAACATCTGGGCGTCATGACTCGGCCGGGAACATCGAGAAACTTTGATTTTAAATTCATGTAAATCAAACTCGCCTAGAAATCATGAAACTTGGCATGGTGTCCTGTCATGGCACTAACATGTTGTGGTAAAAAATTGGGCTGATTTGGAAGCTCGTGGTTCTAAGAGGGAAGGTGCCACCTTTGAGTGTGAAACGATCTACGCTGCCCCCCTTGAGTTTCTTAACAAAGGCAACATAGAACTACATTAGTGCCCTGTTAAATTTTGGAATTATTCCGGGTTCGTTTGTCGTTTTTTATACATTAATTGAGTTTGTAGTCATTTAATGTGCATAAGTCAAATTTGAACTACAAGCACATGCTCTCGTGCCCCAAAGTTGGTTGAAAAATCACATTTGTGTCCTCGGGTGAATTTCTAGGTCCCATGCAAGAAATGAGAATAAAATTAAAACATCTAGGCATCATGGCTCGGCCGAGAACATTGAGAAACTTGGTTTTAAAATTCTTGTAAATCCAAAACACATCTGAAAATCATGAAACTTGGCATGGATGTCATGTCATGGTACTACCATGTTGTGGTAAAAAATTGGCCGAATAGGAACAGATTTTGGTATAAGCTTTTGCAAACCGAAGCTTCTCTCAAGAAGGCTCATGGTTTTGAGAGGGAACGTGCCACCTTTGAGTGCGAAACGATATACATTGTCCCCCTTGAGCTTATTTACAAAGGCAACATAGAACTACATGAGTGCCCTGTTAAATTTTGGAATTATTCCGGCTTCGTTTGGCCTTATTTACACATTAATTGAGTTTTTGGTCATTTAATGTGCATAATTCAAATTTGAACTACAAGCACATGCTCCCGTGCACCAAAGTTGGTTGAAAAATCACATTTGTGTCCTCGGGTGAATTTATACCCCTCCTTCCATCTATATAGGTCCTAATGCGTTTTTCGAGGCTAACTTTGACCAAACGTTAGAGCCATAATATATGACATGCAACTTACACAAAGCACACCTTCAATTTTGTATGTCAAAGGAGCTTCCAATAGTATAATTTTCATAGTATACATCTCATGTGCTATTAATCTTGTCAATAGTCAAAGGCTGTCTTGAAAAACACATTAGGCCCTATATAGATGGAAGGAGGGAGTAGGTCCCATGCAAAAAATGAGAATAAAATTCAAACATCTGGGCATCGTGGCTCGGTCAAGAACATTGAGAAACTTGGTTTTAAAATCATGAAACTTGGCATGGTGTCATGTCATGGTAGTACCATGCCGAGGTAAAAAAAATTGGCCGAATAAGAACAAATTTTGGTATAAGCTTCTTGCAAATCGGAGCTTCTCTCAAGAAGGCTCGTGGTTCTGGGAGGGAACGTGTCACCTTTGTGTGCATAATTCAAATTTGAAATACAAGCACATGTTCCAGTGCACCAAAGTTGGTTGAAAAATCACATGTGTGTCCTCGGGTAAATTTCTAGGTTCCATGCAAGAAATGGGAATGAAATTCAAAATTCTGGGCGTCGTGGCTGGGTTGGAAACATTGAGAAACTTAGTTTTTTAATTCCTGTAGATCCAAAACATGCATGAAAATAATGAAACTTGGCTTGGTGCCATGACATGGCACCAACATGCTGTGGTAAATTTGTAGTCCAATTTGCGAAGGCGCACACATTAACAATCAACAAAGTCATTTTGGAACAAGTGTTGTCACGTTACAATCGGAAACACAAGTATTATTGAAACCGTGGGCGTTCTACTTACTAGTACCATTTACGTGCCGCCACGCGTCCCCATTTTTATTAGCTAGGAGGCGCCATGTAGGGTAGCTATTTGAGTACGAGAGGCGTGCGATCAGACCCCTGCGCGTGCTTATCGGGAGGAGAGCCCTTTGACCCCCATCTTCCGTCCACCTCTCTCCCAAGGTCTCCATTAATGGCGCCTGAGCCTCTGTTTAATTGTGTGGCTATGTCTCACTCGACTGAGATTTAAGAGAGAAAAAAGAAAATCTGAAAGCACGGATCTTGATGTAAGATCCGACGGACCTATATAGCATCTACTGCGACTTATAGCAAGACTTATGAATATATAAGGACGATTACATTTTTTTTATCAAAGAAGGGCTTGACCCTTTCGATTTTCATTACTGAAAACCACCACAATTCACAAGAAGTTCAGCACAACTCTAGCCTAACACGAAGGACTAAAAGCTACCAGATTGAAATCGCAACATCCCAAGAGGCCAACAAAGGCCAAACATCCGCGCTAGAACCCAACATTTCACAACCTACGACACAATCCACATCCTAAACCGATTATTACATCAAAAGAAACCAAGAAACTAGTCTCCGCGGCGAGCGGCGATGAGCTCTTTCGTGTCCTCAAGATGCTGCTTGAGAACATCCACGGATTCCTCCACCAGCCTTTGGCGCTCGTTACGGAGCATGTCATTCTCGTCCATAAGTTTCTTCAACAAGGCACTGGTCTCCTCCTGCAAGTCTACACTTCGGACGATCTTCTCCCTCAGCAGGTCGCGCTCGGCCCGAAGCCTCTCATTGCCCTCCCTTAGTTGCCGGATGACGCCGGTAGCCTGTTCAAACGAGGCTGTCATGTCATCCTGCAACCTCGCCGAGCCAGAGATCTGATCCATCTGGCTATGGACGATCGCATGCATGCGCCTGTAACAGTCGTCGCCTGCCCGCGAGAAATTTTCCCAGGCCGCCGCGGCGCGGCGGGACATCTCTGCTGCTTCCGTGGCACGGTCGGACTAGTCTGCTGCATCGACGGCACGACGGGACCTCCGTGCTGCTTCAGTGGCGCGGCGGGATCTCTGTGCTACTACTTCTGCGCGGCGGGACATGTCGGCTGCTCTCGCAGCGAGACGGGACATCTCTCGTGCTTCTGCTTCCATGCTCGCCTCTCCCTGGTGGCAATATCTCGACCCAGAACTCATGCTCGCCATGGCAGACACAAGGGAAGGATGCTGAATGACTTGTTTGTTTTTGTGGATGAGGAGTTGAGGAGGAATGTGCAGTCATCTTTGCATACTAGTATTTATAACCGAGTACTAATACGCTCCTAACTGGGTAACCGTTTAGGTTGTGATCTGTCAGGACCCCGATTCTAAGCCACATCGATCTAGCCGGTAACACCTCATATCACTTTGCGGCCTCATGCACGGTATCCCACGGGTGTCGCCTTACCATGGCCTGGGATCATTTGCGCCTTTTGGCTCGCGTATATGACAATGTCGCTAGCATCCATATGACCGAGAACCCGGGCCGACATGGCTAGTCGTGAACCCAAAGCGGCACAGACCTATGGAGACAGGCATACATGAATCACATCGAACATGTCGGTCATCAACGAGTGATTCCGGGCTGTAGCACTGGGCTAACAGGACTCCGGGGATCCCGGGCTGTAGCAGGCTAGACAGGACTCTGGAAATCATCGCGTGACATTTCCCTGAAGGGACAGACATAGGGACGAAGTGAAACACATGCCGGCCAGTCAAGTGTCCTGAACAGTAGTGTTGGGCTAGCAGGACTCCGGTGAACCGGGCTGTAGCGGACTACTATGGCTCGAGGAGCACTAGACTACATTTCCCCATAAGAAAGGCTGCGAAGGACAAACAACTAGATTGTCGGATCCCACTCATACCAAGCATTTCAATCATACACACAATATGCCCGATATGAGTACATACAACATGGCATCACAACAAAACTCTACAACTCAAGTACTTTATTTAAAGGCTCCAGGGAGCCATACATAACATATTCATACAGGTAGGGGTCACATGACCCGACACTCAAGTCATACAGTCATACAAGCACATGCGGAAGCAACTAGTCTGAGTACAGACTCTAGAAAGAAAGAAGGCTTCTCGAAGCCTGTCTATCTACATAGGGCCCTCCATGGCCTGGATCACCACCTGGGTGGCTAGTCACTCGTCGACGTCAAGGTCTACGTAAAACCCATCGGAGGGGGCAGTGTTGTCGTCTGAAAACAATAAATAAGCAAACATGAGTACAAAGGTACTCAGCAAGTCTTACATCAGAACCTACTATACATGCTCATTCTCAAGAAGGTGGTGGGGTTTATGCAGCAAGCCAGCTTTGACTCTTGGCTAAGCTATCCTACGGAACCTTTTAGCAAAATAGTTTTCGCACACGAGTCCACTACTCACCATCACAATACTCCACCGTGGATCCTCCCTCGTATCCTGCGAGAGGGCCATCCTCGGTACTCACACTTATCTCGAGTCTTTTAGTAGTATCCATTAACTTGTCTATGAATTGTATATGCAATCAAGTAATCCTTTACCGCGGACGCGGCTATTCGCATAGTTTTATACCCTGCAGGGGTGTACTTCGTCACACATGTTTCCACCACTTAGCGTCTGCACACGAAATGTGCTCGGCAGACTTCAAGCAAAAACCGACGTGGGTGTAGACCACGACCTGACTAACCTCACAAGTCTCTAGTCCAGGGTCATCGCCTATTCAGGTTCCATCCGCAAGGAAATCCGGCCGGGGTGTCCTCAACGGCCCCGAACGATGTGAACAGGGTTCCCAAGACACCAAACGGGTGACTCGGTACACCGTGCCACGGTGTATCTACCGCAACATAGCCCACCCCTAGGGTCAGCGCTACGCACGGCCGCCAACACATATCCTACAAACACCAGAAACTAGTTGCAACTCCTGGACTGAGGCGAGAGGGGTCAGTAAGTCGAGCGGGGTCATATTTCAAGGCCCAATGTGTGGTAGTAGCTGAGTCTTAAATCACGCATACAGAACTCAGTTCTTAGGGACGGCCTCAATGAAACAACCCACCATGTACTCCTACATGGCCTCTCATTGATACCTTTACCAAAACATGTTCACACATCCCACATATTACTGACACAAGCGTTTCACTCTAGCCCATCACCCAGATGAACCAGACCTGACACAACTCTAAGCATAGCAGGCATAGCAAGGTAGGAATCACAAAACATGGCTCAATCAACTCCTACACATGCTAGTGGGTTTCATCTAGTTACTGTGGCAATGATAGGTCATGCAGAGGATAAGGGTTCAACTACCGTAGCACACAGCAGTTTGAATCGTGTTGTCTTAATGCAGTAAACAAGAGCAGGAGCGAGAACATGGGTTGTATCGGAATGATCAATGGTTGCTTGCCTGATGGAGTGGTAACGGGATACCGCCCTTCAGTTGGATACTCGTGAATATCCTCGGAGGCAGAACCTACCACGAAGAACACAACCGAGCACAATCAACACATGACGATATGCAACAATATGATGCATGCTATGACATGGCAGTATGAATGTGTTTTGGCCTAATGCAAGCTAAAACAGAAGGATAATTGCTTATTTGAACCAAAGGTTCATGTGTTAGCTCATTTAACTTGATCATATTAGTGCATCACCTTATATTGCATAAACAGCAGGTTTAACTTGTCCTGACATGCATGAAACCAGTACCAATGGATAGCTTGGATTTTTCTGATAATTTTTCATATATAATTTGTCTCATTTGGAGTTATGGTTGAATTTCTATGAATTTTTGAAGTTTAGGCAATTTTCTGGAATTTTCTATATAAAATTAAATCCAGAAAGAGTTATTGCGTCAGCCTTGCGTCAGCCTTGCGTCAGCATGACGTCAGCAAGTCAACAGGCCCGGTACAGGTCAAACCTGACCTATGGGACCCGTGTGTCAGTGGCTCATCTAGTTAATTATCTAATTAATTTAGATTAGCACTAAACAGGTTTAGTTAGCAGGGGGGGCGCTTGTCATTGACTCAGGGGAGTCAACTGGGCCCACCCAGTCAATGGTCAAGGTCAACACTCGCCGGCGTCTAGCCGCTGGCGAGGCCAGACGCGGTGGAGGAAGTGCATTTGCACGTTCCGGCCACCAAACGGGAGGCGGAGAGCATCTACGAGCTCCTGGGAACGAGCCACAGCTCTTGGTGGTGATGGTTGAGCTCGGGGTGGCCGGAGACGTCGTCGGCGACGACTTTGGCGGTCGCCGGAGTTCGGGCGCCGATGAAAACGGCGACGCCATGCACGGGAGGATCAACGGGTAGCACCTACGTGTTCTGCAGGCTCCCGCAAAGCCAACGGGCATATGCACGGGGCCGATTGGCCACCGGAGCCTCGTCGGCGACGAGCTCGTGCGGTGGTGTGCTTCGGGCGTCATGGGGAGTGGTGCTACAACGAGCGCTAGGCCGTGGAGTTAGGGGGAAACGACGGAGGAGCTCACTGGGAGGTCGAAGCGCAGCTCAGTGGGCCTGGGGACGACCTAGACGGCGCAAATCGAAGACGAGGTCGCCGGCGGCCGAAGGTTGAAGAAGAGCTCGAAGTCGACGCTGCAGGGCTTCCGGCGGGGCGTGGTTCAGTGAGGGGGTCGAGGACGACGTCGCGGAGCTCGTGGGCACAACCGAGGGGCGAGGGGGTGGCTGTGGCCATGGTGGTTCTCGCCGGCGGCAACGGCCGCGTTCTGTGGAAGTGAGGGGGAGCCAGAGGAGGGGATGAGCACGGGGGGGAGAGGAATGAGAGGGCCTGGGGGTGCGTGGCCGTCTCCGTGGCATTGGGAGGGAGTCCGGGAAGCAGGAGGTGGCGCGCAGGGGGGGAGGTGGCGCGCGCGCGTGCCGGCGAGCGTCGGGCACACGCCCGCGTCCTTCTGTCCGAGGAGGGGGGCAACAGGAGGCAGCGGGGGTGGGCTGGGCCGCCAGCTGGAGATGGACCAGGTAAGTGGCCCAGTGGCCTTTCCCTCTTTATTTATTTGTGTTTTTCTATTTTTGTTATTTTGTTTTGATTTAGTTTAAATACTAAATCATTTTATAAAATCCTGAAAATATTTATGGACACTTGCTGAATTATTTCAGTGGCCCAAAAAATAGTTCCAACATTATTTGAGCATTTGAATTATTTAATAGCATGTAAATGCCCAAATTCAAATACTTATGATTTAAATCAATGCCCCTTTGTTGACCTAAAATTATGTGCACCATTTTTCCCAAGGGTTCTAACCCAAGGCAAAGAGGGTGAACATTTTTGAAGGGCATTTCAGGTTCATTGAATTTATTTTTAGTAAACCCTAGTTGATTTCAGGGGGGGTGCTGGGGGTTCTGCTTTCCCCATTTCAATTTTCTGATGAAGGTAAACATGATGCACACTCTAATGCATGATCTAGCTAGGGTGTGACAACTCACCCCCACTCAATAGAATCTCGTCCCGAGATTTAGGATCATCTGGGAAGAAGGTGGGGTACTCGAGTCAAAGACGATCCTCCCTTTCCCAAGTGGCTTCTTCCTCGGAATGGTGTGACCATTGAACCTTGAGAAACTTGATATTATGACGTCGAGTGGTACGCTCGGCTTGATCAAGGATACGAACGGGGTATTCCCGATAAGAAAGGTTATCTTGTAAATCAAGCGTTTCGTTGTCCACTCCACGGATAGGATCCGTGAAGCAACGCCTGAGTTGCGAAACGTGGAAGACATCATGAACTTTGGAGAGATGCGGAGGTAGTTCCAATTGGTAGGCAACTTCTCCTCGTTTGGCCAGAATGCGAAAGGGTCCAATGTAACGAGGAGCCAATTTGCCTTTGATACCGAAGCGATGGGTTCCCTTTAACGGGGTAACCCGAAGGTAAGCCTTCTCGTCAATTTCAAATGTCATAGGCTTCTGTTTACGATCATATTGACTCTTTTGGCGAGATTGGGCTGTTTTCAATTTCTCACGAATAACGCGAACCTGCTCTTCTGCTTCCTGAATCATATCCGGCCAAAGAGTTGTCTTTCCCCGGTTTCTGACCAGTTAAGAGGCGTTCGACATTTTCGGCCATAGAGAACTTCGAAGGGAGCTTTGCCCAAACTAGCTTGATAGCTATTGTTATAAGCAAACTCCGCGAATGGAAGGCATTTCTCCGAACTCATTCCGAACGAGATAACAGAAGCTCGGAGCATATCTTCCAGAATTTGATTGACTCGCTCTACTTGACCACTTGATTGAGGATGGAAGGCGGTGCTAAAGGAGAGATGAGTTCCCATAGCATTTTGGAAATTTCCCAAAATCGGGAGGTGAAAACACTTCCATGGTCTGAGTTAATTTCCAATGGGACACCATGAAGAGACACTATCCGGGAGATGTATAAGTCAGCTAGCTGGCTAGCGGTGATACTCTCACGAACAGGTAGAAAATGGGCTACTTTGGAAAGTCGGTCGATCACAACGAAGATGGCATTATTTCCTCTCTTGGTCCTGGGAAACCCAGTGATGAAATCCATACTGATTTTGTCCCATTTCCATTCAGGAATAGCCAAAGGTTGAAGGGTGCCAGCAGGCCGTTGATGCTCTGCTTTAACACGACGACAAACGTCGCAATTGGCAATGTATTGAGCGATTTCTCTCTTCATCCTAGTCCACCAAAACCTCTGGCGTAGGTCTTGATACATTTTAGTACTACCGGGATGAATGGTGAGAGGGGATTCATGAGCTTCCTTAAGGATCATCCGGCGTAGATGTTGTTTCTTGGGAACCACCAGGCGGTTCTCGAAGAAGACAGCACCTTGTTCATCCATGGAAAAGCATTTAGCTACTCCACTAGCAATGTTTTCCTTAATCCGGGATATGCCCTTATCACGCTTTTGGGCAGCTATGATTTGATCCATAAGGGTAGGTTTCGCCACCAGGGTAGATAGGAATCCTCGAGGAACAATGTGAAGGTTAAGCTTACGAAATTCCTCATGGAGAAGTGGTTGACTTTGTTGTAACATCAGGTTGTTACAGTAGGACTTACGACTTAGAGCATCAGCCATGACATTGGCTTTGCCAGGGGTGTAAGTTATTCCTAAGTCGTACTCCGAGATCAACTCGACCCAACGTCTTTGCCTGAGATTCAAATCTGGTTGGGTGAAGATATATTTCAAGCTTTGGTGATCGGTGAAGATCTCGCAACGATTACCGAGAAGGTAATGTCGCCAGGTTTTGAGTGCATGGACTACGGCTGCAAGCTCTAGATCATGTGTGGGATAATTTTCCTCATGTGGGTGTAATTGCCGTGAAGCATAGGCAATTACCTGACGATCTTGCATGAGTATGCAACCTAGTCCTTGTCGCGAGGCGTCGCAATAGATAATAAAGTCCTTGGAGAAATCTGGTGGTACCAGTACGAGAGCAGATGTCAGGCGTCTTTTCAGTTCCTGAAAACTGAACTCGCACTGTGGAGTCCACTCGAACTTTTTATCTTTCTTGAGGAGTTCAGTTAGAGGTTTAGCAACCTTGGAGAAATTCTCGACGAAGCGGCGGCAATAGCTCGCTAGGCCAAGGAAACTCCGAACTTGCTTGACCGTTTCAGGTGGAGTCCAATCAAGGACGGCTTGAACTTGCTCGGGATTTACAGCAATACCCTTACCAGAGATTACATGGCCTAGATAGGTCACTTCTGACAACCAAAATTCACACTTGGAGAATTTGGGATAAAGGCGATGCTCTCGAAGTTTCATCAATACCAGCCTTAGATGTTCGGCATGTTCCTCTTCATTCTTGGAGTAGATGAGTATGTCATCGAGGTATACTACGACGAATTTGTCCAAGTACTCCATGAAAACCGAGTTCATTAACCGGGAGAAGGTGACCGGGGCATTGGTTAAACCGAAGGACATGACGGTGTACTCGTATTGGCCATAACGAGTAACAAAAGCCGTTTTGGGAATGTCCCCGTTTCTGATTTTGATTTGATGGTATCCCAACCTCAAATCCATCTTGGAGAAGACTGAGGATCCAGCGAGCTGATCATACAGGTCGTTGATCCTGGGAAGCGGGTATTTGTTCTTGATGGTGACCAGATTGACAGGTCGGTAATCCACAACCATTCGATCCGTTCCATCCTTCTTCTTGACGAAGAGGACGGGGCAAGCCCAAGGAGAGGAGCTAGGACGGATGAACCCTTTGTTCAAGGACTCATCGAGTTGGTTCTTAAGCTCGGCTAGTTCTAAGGGTGCCATCTTGTAGGGTCTTCTAGCAATTGGAATGGTTCCTGGAACAAGGTCTATCACAAACTCGACATCCCTGTCAGGTGGAACACCTAGCAGTTCTTCCGGAAACACATCCGGGAAGTCTCGGACTACCGGAACGTCCTCAAGGTCTGGAAGAGGGTTGGCATTTAGGGAGTAAAGTTGGCGCTTGGCCACTCGAGTTAAGACATTAACTGTCTTGCCCGAGGGGTGAGTAAGTTGAACGGTTCTAGTGGCACAATCGATCTTGGCATAATGAGCCGATATCCAGTCCATACCCCAGATGATGTTTATGTCGGAGGACTTGAGAGCTATTAAAGATGCAAGGAAGACAAGCCTATCGACAAGAATTTCGTTCCCATGGCTTACCCTAGAAGTTTGCCATTTGGAACCCGGAGTTTGAATTACCATGGAAGTGGGCATGTCACAGAATGTCGTGTTATGCAACCGAGCATAATTCTCGAATATGAATGAATGAGATGCTCCAGTATCGAAAAGAACAGATGCCGGATGGCAGTTAACAAGGAGCGTACCAAGGACGATGTTCGGATCCTCATGAGCCTCTTCGGCTGAAACATAATTGACATGGCCACGTGCAGTGGTGGCCGGCTTGGCGTAGAAAGTCTTTCCCGCGGGCTTACCACGGCCAACGGACTTTCCAGCTTGATTGGGGTTGTTCTGGGGACACTCGCGACTATAGTGACCCGGTTCTCCACACTTGAAGCATGTTACCACAGTGGGGCGTGGAGCAACATTAGCAGCGGGGCCACCATAGGGCTTGGGCGGTGCAAATTGCTGGTTGGGACGAGGCGCCTCAAAGGATGGCCTCGGGATGAATCTGGGTGGCAGTGCGGCGCTTGGAATCCACACCCGGCCCTTCTGAGCTCCAGAGCCGGATGAAGACCCAAAATCACGGGAGTGCTTGCGTGAAGCGTCATAATCAGTCTGGCCTGTCTCAGCACTGATAGCTTTATTGACCAGCTTCTGGAAGGATGTGCACTCGTGCAGACGGAGATCGCGGCGAAGCTCAGGGCTAAGTCCCTTGCGGAACCTTGCCTGCTTCTTAGCGTCAGTAGAAACCTCTTCAGGAGCATAGCGTGCCAGGTTCCCAAATTCTCGGCTATATGCATCCACAGTCAGCCTTCCTTGGGTGAAGTTGCAGAACTCCTCCCTCTTGCGATCCATGAGACCTTCCGAAATGTGATGCTCACGGAAAGCCTCGCTGAACTCAGCCCAGGTAGTGATTTGGCCGACCGGGCGCATAGCTTCGTAGTTTTCCCACCAATGGCTAGCGGGGCCCTCGAGATGATAAGCAGCATAGGTAACCTTGTCGGCTTCGGCTACGTTGGCAGAACGTAGCTTGTGGGTGATGCTGCGAAGCCAATCATCCGCGTCGAGGGGCTCGACGGAATGGTTAAACTTTGGTGGGTACAGCTTGATAAAGTCGTTGATTGACACCAAGTCATTTCGTGGGTGGCGTGCAGTGTTCTGCTCAATCCGCTCCAGCAGACGGTTGGTCTCACGCTTGTTTCTTTCCGCCTCCAGCATCACTTCAGCCAGAGAAGGCGGGTGAGGCAGATTTTCACCTCTAGCTGCACTGGCTTCCCCCCGCTCCGGGACAGCAGGGTTGCCGCGGGTGTTGACCATCCTAGGAGGAAACAAGACAACGGTTTAGACAAGGATGGCTCAAACTTAACAAGGAAGTGCAGAATGTAAAGGATAACACAGAATGCAGAGATGCTCATTCGTATGCCATGGTAATATAAAACTGCCATATATACACCAACGGTCATACTCGTCATACATAGTTTAGTACAAGCCCATGCTACAGTACAACTATGAACGTAGACGTTACATCTCATCCGAGGCATTCCGAGTCCCTATACATTATTTGTCTACACCTCCGGAATCGATTACACACCAAGTCGTATTCCACAAGTCACGCAGGACAGTGGGGATACAACTACTATAATACTAGTGGTACTACTACTAACTCAGATAGCTCCGTAGTAGTCCTCATAGAAGTCACCTCCATAGCCTGGAAGTTCAACGTGATCATCCGAAAACAGACGGTCCTGAGGAGCCTGTGGACCATAGGGGCTAGGATGAGGTCTTGGACCAACAAACGGTGGCCTGCGGGGACCACGGGGTGGGGTGATGCCTCCCACATCACGCCAATCCACCATGTCTGGCAGAGCTGCTCTCACAGGATATAGATCCCTGGTATCCATACATCCAGCTTGCACCGCGGGTGCAAACCGAGTCAATGTGGCCCAATGATCAGCACGGGTATTAAAAAGCTCCAGCCTCAAGGCCCGATTCTCTCGGTCCTTATCTTCGAGCATCTCAGCGGTGGTACGAGTTAATGAGTCCTCCTGAGTGGAGTCAGCATAGATAGCCTGAAGATACCCCTGCGCTCCCGGAAGTGAAGCTGGCATGTAACGGAAGTCAGTGTTCCGAAGCAGGCCAGTCCGGACTCGCAAGATGGTCATCATGGAGTAGGCAGCATCCTGCACAGCCATCTCAACGGTAACTCCGAGTCCATAGGAACACTGAAGGGGCTCGGTAGATCCAGGATAGGAAGGAAATATCCTGACGGTGCAGAAATACTGGCTTTGATTAAAGTCGCGGAACTGCTCTTCAACAGTGTATTCGGGATACCAACGGTATCCTGTCTCGATCATGACCCGGACTAACATAGCAGTATGGCCGGGCACGTCGAGGCACCTGGTCAGGCGAACCACTTGATTTTGAGAATGGTTGGCCATCTGAAAGCACAACCACAAGATAAAGACATCAGAATTCCTAGGAAAAATTGGACAGCATAACGGCTGTAAATGCTCAGAAAAAAAATTGAGACATCCACAACAGTTCGCAATACCGCTCAACATCATCATATCAAGGTTCTGATTCAAATAGCAACGTACTAAAATAGTAGAAACTGGACTGGGACTCATAGCAATAATCCTATAAACTACTATGGATTAGTAACACGTGAACCTGATAGAAGAAGAGAGCCTAGTCCTTAACCCACGTTGAATGAGAAGAGAATGACTCAGATCAGAAGCATAGGGTAAAGGAGTAAAAGAACCTTACGTTCCCTCCCACAATCAATTCCCTTACATATAACTAAAGCATTTCTAGACTCGACATCGATCAGTTTGGCTCAACGAACCTACAGGCAGTCCGGCTCTGATACCAACGCTGTCAGGACCCCGATTCTAAGCCACATCGATCTAGCCGGTAACACCTCATATCACTTTGCGGCCTCACGCACGGTATCCCACGGGTGTCACCTTACCATGGCCTGGGACCGTTTGCGCCTTTTGGCTCGCGTATATGACAATGTCGCTAGCATCCATATGACCAAGAACCCGGGCCGACATGGCTAGTCGTGAACCCAAAGCGGCACAGACCTATGGAGACAGGCATACATGAATCACATCGAACATGTCGGTCATCAACGAGTGATTCCGGGCTGTAGCACTGGGCTAACAGGACTCCGGGGATCCCGGGCTGTAGCAGGCTAGACAGGACTCCGGAGATCATCGCGTGACATTTCCTCGAAGGGACAGACATCGGGATGAAGTGAAACACATGCCGGCCAGTCAAGTGTCCTGAACAGTAGTGCTGGGCTAGCAGGACTCCGGTGAACCGGGCTGTAGCGGACTACTATGGCTCGAGGAGCACTAGGCTACATTTCCCCATAAGAAAGGCTGCGAAGGACAAACAACTAGATTGTCGGATCCCACTCATACCAAGCATTTCAATCATACACACAATATGCCCGATATGAGTACATACAACATGGCATCACAACAAAACTCTACAACTCAAGTACTTTATTTAAAGGCTCCAGGGAGCCATACATAACATATTCATACAGGTAGGGGTCACATGACCCGACACTCAAGTCATACAGTCATACAAGCACATGCGGAAGCAACTAGTCTGAGTACAGACTCTAGAAAGAAAGAAGGCTTCTCGAAGCCTGTCTATCTACATAGGGCCCTCCATGGCCTGGATCACCACCTGGGTGGCTAGTCACTCGTCGACGTCAAGGTCTACGTAAAACCCATCGGAGAGGGCAGTGTTGTCGTCTGAAAACAATAAATAAGCAAACATGAGTACAAAGGTACTCAGCAAGTCTTACATCAGAACCTACTATACATGCTCATTCTCAAGAAGGTGGTGGGGTTTATGCAGCAAGCCAGCTTTGACTCTTGGCTAAGCTATCCTACGGAACCTTTTAGCAAAATAGTTTTCGCACACGAGTCCACTACTCACCATCACAATACTCCACCGTGGATCCTCCCTCGTATCCTGCGAGAGGGCCATCCTCGGTACTCACAATTATCTCGAGTCTTTTAGTAGTATCCATTAACTTGTCTATGAACTGTATATGCAATCAAGTAGTCCTTTACCGCGGACACGGCTATTCGAATAGTTTTATACCCTGCAGGGGTGTACTTCGTCACACATGTTTCCACCACTTAGCGTCTGCACACGAAATGTGCTCGGCAGACTTCAAGCGAAAACCGACGTGGGTGTAGACCACGACCTGACTAACCTCACAAGTCTCTAGTCCAGGGTCATTGCCTATTCAGGTTCCATCCGCAAGGAAATCCGGCTGGGGTGTCCTCAACGGCCCCGAACGATGTGAACAGGGTTCCCGAGACACCAAACGGGTGACTCGGTACACCGTGCCACGGTGTATCTACCGCAACATAGCCCACCCCTAGGGTCAGCGCTACGCACGGCCGCCAACACATATCCTACAAACACCAGAAACTAGTTGCAACTCCTGGACTGAGGCGAGAGGGGTCAGTAAGTCGAGCGGGGTCATATTTCAGGGCCCAATGTGTGGTAGTAGCTGAGTCTTAAATCACGCATACAGAACTCAGTTCTTAGGGACAGCCTCAATGAAACAACCCACCATGTACTCCTACATGGCCTCTCATTGATACCTTTACCAAAACATGTTCACACATCCCACATATTACTGACACAAGCATTTCACTCTAGCCCATCACCCAAATGAACCAGACCTGACACAACTCTAAGCATAGTAGGCATAGCAAGGTAGGAATCACAAAACATGGCTCAATCAACTCCTACACATGCTAGAGGATAAGGGTTCAACTACCGTAGCACACAACAGTTTGAATCGTGTTGTCTTAATGCAGTAAACAAGAGCAGGAGCGAGAACATGGGTTGTATCAGAATGATCAATGGTTGCTTGCCTGATGGAGTGGTAACGGGATACTGCCCTTCAGTTGGATACTCGTGAATATCCTCGGAGGCAGTACCTACCACGGAGAACACAACCGAGCACAATCAACACATGACGATATGCAACAATATGATGCATGCTATGACATGGCAGTATGAATGTGTTTTGGCCTAATGCAAGCTAAAACAGAAGGATAATTGCTTATTTGAACCAAAGGTTCATGTGTTAGCTCATTTAACTTGATCATATTAGTGCATCACCTTATATTGCATAAACAGCAGGTTTAACTTGTTCTGACATGCATGAAACCAGTACCAATGGATAGCTTGGATTTTTTTGATAATTTTTCATATATAATTTGTCTCATTTGGAGTTATGGTTGAATTTCTATGAATTTTTGAAGTTTAGGCAATTTTCTGGAATTTTCTATATAAAATTAAATCCAGAAAGAGTTATTGCGTCAGCCTTGCGTCAGCATGACGTCAGCAAGTCAACAGGCCCGGTACAGGTCAAACCTGACCTGTGGGACCCGTGTGTCAGTGGCTCATCTAGTTAATTATCTAATTCATTTAGATTAGCACTAAACAGGTTTAGTTAGCAGGGGGGCCCGCTTGTCATTGACTCAGGGGAGTCAACTGGGCCCACCCAGTCAATGGTCAAGGTCAACACTCGCCGGCGTCTAGCCGCCGGCGAGGCCAGACGCAGCGGAGGAAGTGCATTTGCACGTTTCGGCCACCAAACGGGAGGCGGAGAGCATCTACGAGCTCCTGGGAATGAGCCGTGGCTCTTGGTGGTGATGGTTGAGCTCGGGGTGGCCGGAGACGTCGCCGGCGACGACTTTGGCGGTCGCCGATGAAAACGGCGACGCCGTGCACGGGAGGATCAACGGGTAGCACCTACGCGTTCTGCAGGCTCCCGCAAAGCCAACGGGCATATGCACGGGGCCGATTGGCCACCGGAGCCTCGTCGGCGACGAGCTCGTGCGGCGGTGTGCTTCGGGCGTCATGGGGAGTGGTGCTACAACGAGCGCTAGGCCGTGGAGTTAGGGGGAAACGACGGAGGAGCTCACTGGGAGGTCGAAGCGCAGCTCAGTGGGCCTGGGGACGACCTAGACGGCGCGAATCGAAGACGAGGTCGCCGGCGGCCGAAGGTTGAAGAAGAGCTCGAAGTCGACGCTGCAGGGCTTCCGGCGGGGCGTGGTTCGGTGAGGGGGTCGAGGACGACGTCGCGGAGCTCGTGGGCACAACCGAGGGGCGAGGGGGTGGCTGTGGCCGTGGTGGTTCTCGTCGGCGGCGACGGCCGCGTTCTGTGGAAGTGAGGGGGAGCCAGAGGAGGGGATGAGCACGGGGGGAGAGGAATGAGAGGGCCTGGGGGTGCGTGGCCGTCTCCGTGGCATTGGGAGGGAGTTCGGGAAGCAGGAGGTGGCGCGCACGCGTGCCGGCGAGCGTCGGGCACATGCCCGCGAACTTCTGTCCGAGGAGGGGGACGACAGGAGGCAGCGGGGGTGGGCTGGGCCGCCAGCTGGAGATGGGCCAGGTAAGTGGCCCAGTGGCCTTTCCCTCTTTATTTATTTGTGTTTTTCTATTTCTGTTATTTTGTTTTGATTTAGTTTAAATACTAAATAATTTCATAAAATCCTGAAAATATTTATGGACACTTGCTGAATTATTTCAGTGGCCCAAAAAATAGTTCCAACATTATTTGAGCATTTGAATTATTTAATAGCATTTAAATGCCCAAATTCAAATACTTATGATTTAAATCAATGCCCCTTTATTGACCTAAAATTATGTGCACCATTTTTCCCAAGGGTTCTAACCCAAGGCAAAGAGGGTGAACATTTTTGAAGGGCATTTCAGGTTCATTGAATTTATTTTTAGTAAACCCTAGTTGATTTCAGGGGGGTGCTGGGGGTTCTGCTTTCCCCATTTCAATTTTCTGATGAAGGTAAACATGATGCACACTCTAATGCATGATCTAGCTAGGGTGTGACATGATCGGTGTGAACAGGTTTGCAATTCAATATAGCATGGAGTAATTTGGAATGTGACGAGACCCAAGCTCAAAATTTATTGACGGTTCTAGTTTCGAAGTGCGGCACTATTCCCGGATGGAGTACTTCTTTTTCTACTCCCTTCTTTCTGGTTTTATAGGGCTTATCTCAAAATTTTAGTTTTTCTATTTTATAAGGCTCAATTTGGTTGTCCCCAACACATGTTCAGATTCCAAGGTGCATTAAATCATTGCATGCAAGTATTAAGAAAAAATTGACCAATGCATGTACTTTATGCATGCATGCATTGCAATTAATGCATTAAACCTATCTCTCGGGACTTCTCGCACGCACCATCGTGCCAGCCACAAAAACTTGTACTCTAAGTTTAGTAGTACGTTATACAGGAAGAGAAGAGGTGCACGCACGCACTCGTCCTCTCAAACACGCGTCTATTTTTTCTCGAAAAGGAGGATGATGACCCCCGGTCTCTGCATCTGGGAGTCACACACGCAAATTATTGAAATATATCGAGTGCGGTGCTTTGATGTGTCGCGTCAACTCGTACATGAACGAGAAGTTTGATTATGCTCTCCCTCGCGGACTTAACTGCACCTGCCTTTGGCTGTATGACAGGTTGGCCACACACCTGTAGAGCCCACCTGTCATACACGCAAAGGCAGGAGCGTCCCTCCCTCGCCCATGAGCGTGGTGGCTGGCAAGACTAGGAGAAGCTTTCGCTACACGCTCTCCCTCCCGCACGCGGTGGACATGCATCAGTTCAATCGGTGTCAGATGGCCAGAAGCGTACTGTAGTACTCCTCCAGTGCAGTAGTATTCCATCATTGTTCGACTTCCCGAAGAGGCGAAGAGCCAAGCGCAGCCCGGACGCTCGTGTGGCAGTTTCATGTGTATAGTAGTCTAGGATAGCGTGTATCGTGCCTGTATGCTTAAAATTGTTGGGGTCGGCTCCATGCTATGTGGCCGTCTCGAAGTTTAAAAAAATTAAAATAGTCTTCTAGCCCTACCTGAAATCTGCCGCACGTACTGCCCGGGAAAAGCCCCGCCCTCAACTTTTAACTATGTGAAAATAGTTCGGGCTTGTTCGTTCTATATAAATATAGTACTTACTATATGTTTATTCACCCGTGGGGTTGTCCAATGAATGGAGGGGCAGGGAGCACAAGTGAACAATACTATAGTACTACTAGTAGTAAGTAGGAGTCGTACAGTAGTCACCTTAAATAGAGAGTTTCTTTTCTTTAATGCCACGTACACAAATTGAAACGCTTGTTGTGGAGAGGAAAAAGATAATCACTCCACTATATATGGACGCAGGGGCCTGAGCGCTTGCTTTACTAGGGTTGCTCTCTTCATTCTCTCATCCTCTCCAGATATAAACAAGACAGCGGTAGCAACATTTTCTCTCTGCTCACCGCTGGTCACAGATCCGGTCGGATCCCTTCGGCCGGTGTGTGTAGAGGACTAAAAGGTGCATCATTCACGCGGTCATCACCGCCGAGGGAGGAAACCCACAGCTGCCGGAGGGACCCGATCCTTTGCCCGTGTCGTTCTCTCCGACACATGGCCGGCTCGGGAGGTCCTCCGACCCTTGTTCCTCCCTTCCGTATTGTCCGCAGATCCAACCTGCCGCCGCCGACATCCCGACGACCCTCAGGTATAAGTTCTTCGAAAGCGCCCTTGCTCTACTGCCTCAGCTCCCCACATGTCTGCATGTGCATCTTTTTCTACTCCCATCAGCTCTTCCAAAGCCACCTAAATTTTTAGTATTATTAGAGGTAAAGCTACTTCATGCATTCGAATCTAGGGCTCTGTTCAAACAACGAAGAAAGGGGGGAAAGTTGTAGCATGAATCTAGGACTTGATTCAAAGAGGAAATAATATGGTGAAAGTAGTAGAGGTCGGATACCCAACCGGTCTCTTGGTTGAAAAGGGAAATAATGGGAGAACGCAGTACAAACTGGATAAGGAATATATCTATTATTGGTTGAAAAAAGGATAGAAAGTGGCGGCTGGTGGACAAGTCAACAGAGTATGTCCAGGATTAGATTTGCTGCCATCACATAGTAAAAGGTCTCCAGGATTAGATTTGCTGCCCTCACATAGTAAAAGGTCTCAGGATTATATTTGCTTCCCTCACATAGTAAAAGGTCTCCAGGATTAGATCTGCTGCCCTCACATAGTAAAAGGTCTCCAGGATTAGATTTGCTACCTTCACATAGTAAAAAGGTCTCCAAGATTAGATTTGCTGCCCTCACATAGTACAATGGCACTCCTGCTATTTTCCCTAGTATGATAAGTAAGTTGCTCCTTTACGCTGCTGAGTGTCCTGGTGTCCCCACGGTCCCATGCCCTTAAACCAACTCTTTAGCTGTTGTTGATTTACTGTGTCTGGTAAACAAGCAATGCCACCATTAAAGTAATCCCATATTTGAGGAATCTCATTGTTGATCATAATGCTTCTGGTAACATGAAGCATTGCTTACGTTTTAAATTTTCTACTGTCCTTGCGTGATTGCCATGAACATAATTAAGATGCTTCTTTTCATTTTATATATGTTTCATATATTCTTATTGACCAGCAACTGTTTACTTTCTATCTTTTTGTGCAGATAGGGATATCCATTTCACCTTGTTGCTATTGTGATCTTTTGGTGAACTGCACAAAACTCTTTTTTTGGAATGAGTGTCTTGTGCAGTTCAACTAAAATGTCACGTGGGCAACATCTCTCAATTTTGGTGGAACTGCACAAGATGGTGATTGGAGTTTCCAAAATCTCCGTCAAGTTCTGCTGGTAATCTCATGCAACATTTTATTAGCCTTTGCAAGATGGAGCCGTCACTGTCACCACAATGGCACTTTATTTTAGTGGAACTTCACATAAGGATAAGAAAATTATAGTTGCACCTTACATGAGCCGGACAGCCAACCTTAATGTTCCTCAATTTTAGTGCAACTACTAAAGAAGAACCTGCCAGCTCACAAGAGCAAGTACTTCTTGCTAGCTGAATGATGCAATCTTTGCTTCATTTCAGGTGAACTTTAGAAAAAGGCGCATGAATTGAATCATGGAACTCCAGGCAGACCTCATCCAAGTAGAGCTGGAGGTTGAGTTCAAGGAGGCCGCTATTAAAGCGAAATCATGCTCTCCTGTCTCCTTGTTTGTGCTGTGCAAACATGTTGTGCAAATAGGAATACTCAACTACAGATGTTGTGACGGTCAAGAGCATTCGCCAAGTTCTTTGATTGTATGACATGGCTAGCCAAGATGGATTTAATCCCGATATTCACTTTATAAAAAGGCTCTAATGGGTTGGTTCTGAATCTTGCAAGCTGGGAATCAATGAGATGTGTAGGCATCTTTGTTGTACTTATTATTTGGATCTTATTTGTTGGTTCGGAATCTTGCAAGCTGGGAATCAATGAGATGTACGTAGGCATCTTTGTTGTACTTATTATTTGGATCTTATTTGTTAGTTCTGAATCTTGCAAGCTGGGAAACACGGCATGATGATGCAGAGGACAACAACCATAACAAACAGTCCAAACTTGCTAGTATTATCTTTGTGAAAGTGCGACAAATGTGCTGATCGTGTGCGTCCTTAGAATAATAATTCTAATTGTTGTGCATGTTGATCCTGTGGCACTGATAGAACGAGTGAATGCATTGCTTCTTTTAAGTACAAATTTCTATTAAAGCTAATTAAATTTAAGTAAAGTGACCACTAACTCCTATTATTACAGTACCAATACAGACCCACTCATGAACCGACGTGTGGCCGAGGGTGCATCCTCTGCCGGGCATGCAGCAGACGAGGGAGGGGGAGTAACTGTTGTTGCCTGTACACACTTAGCTTACTATTGAATCCAGTTCCCCAAGAGCTGAAAAACGAACTGCTGCCGCCGCCTACACACTCGTTCACTCGAAGAGACTCCAATGGCGATCCGAGGGGTGAGCCTACTGGATATCGACTTCAGGAAGGAGTTCCCCTTTGAGTTCGCCATTCAGTCCTATGGCTGCACCAAGTTGAATGTGATGTACACCAACGATACGGACTCGGTGAAGCTCTGCCTCGCCTCAGTCCTATGGCTGCACCAGGTTCTGGAGCATTCGCCCGTTTCATCGGCAGCGCCGACTGCACCTTCGCTACGGTGGAGAGAAGGAAGAACGTGACGATTCGGCCATCTGGTGCAACAAGCTTGTCGACATCCAGAAGAATACAAGATCATCAGCAACGGGCAGGAGAAGGACTCCATGGTTGACCTCGCTGAGACCATCATCGACCCCTGATACGCCAACATGAAAGAAGACGACCTGAACACGTGGGATGTACCTCTGAATCTAGCCTACATAACCTACGTGGCCAAGGACACATACGCATGCTACGACATGTACAGGCAGATCTTGGACATGAGGGCGTGTCTGCTTCCCGTAACCGACGAGTACACGGACATCCACAGCGTCATGATCAAGCGTGCCAGGAAGGTCTAGATGTTGTACTTTATCTGTTTATAAGCACCTTTATCATCTGAGTGTTTCATGCATTAGCCTTTGTGTCGTAATTATTTGTTTTGTCTGAAATATTTCTTTTAAGAACCCATTAACCTGATTTCTTTTTTAGTGGCTATTTGCTTATGTATCTAAACTAGTTCACTTGTCTGTAAAAAAACTAGTTCACTCGGCTACTGTGCTTTGAATCTCCTTCCTCCCAACATATTCCCCTCCTCAGGTGGACCCAGCAGGTCTCTGAATTTTCTCCCACTTTCTTTTTCGATGTAAACTGAGTTTTCTCCCAGTACTTTCCCCTAGAACCAACTCAACTATCCCGCATCTAGCCTAAAAAATAATAATACCCCATGTACTATTAACTCATCAAATTAAAATGATATTTTATTTCGTAAGTTGAAAGTTCTTACAAAATAATAATAATAATTGTTTATATATAACTTGGCAAGTTAACTCCTAGTGATTGCGTACATAAGCTTGCAAAGATTTTACTGACGTGCAATCATGTGTTTATGTTTTTATAACATTTCTCTGTCTAGCCCAACATGATATTTTCATCCAGCCCAACAAGTCCACGGATTTCGAGAAAAATGCAAATTGGATTTAAACGGGCTGCATAGATGCTACATCATTGTTTCACCCAGCCCACCAAATGGACTAACAAAACAAATGGACTAACAGCTGGGTCCACGGCCACAGCCTAGTTTTTTTGTGATTTGCCAAGTAAGTCACTTTGTTAGGCTTGTTGGGCTGCAAATCTTTCAAGACGAGGAGAGCTTTCATTCGGCTGGCCGAGAAAATGGCCCATCAGTAATGAGAAATGGCTGTACATTTTTAAAACACATCAAACCGGCAATTAGTTTCAAATATCTTGTTTTTCATTTCGAGATTTTAAATTACATTAATTTTTATGCATGGAGAATTTGTTGGATTTTATATTCATATACATTTATTTTTAAAATTAGTTTGAATACGAGTCAAAATTTCAGGATTAAAAACAGTTCGGACGGCACCGAAATATGCAAAATTTCGTATAATTTTTTAACCGTGGCCATAATATGGGCTGTAATGCTAACAAAAAGAATATGTGCTCCAAAAAAACCTTAAGAATTAGCAAATGGGATGTATGTTGTTTCCCACAGATTTGTGGCTTTCCTAAAAAAAGGTTGATGCACAAGCAGTGACTATTGGATGTCCATCGAACGGCCGTCATGCTTCTTCAATCTCTGCTCTTCCTGCTCCAGCCGCTCAAACAAGCGCCGGTGGGAGGACTGCCTGCTCCCTCCTCCCCGCGGCCGGCTGTGCTGCCGCGCAGGCCTCACCGCCCCACCATACTCCCATCGCTGGCCTAGCCATCCCTCTACTCACCCACACCTGCTGTTATTCTCCGGCGATGGCAGACGAACTAGTAAACCCTCGTACAATCGTACTCCCCTCTGCGTGGGAAACAACTGCCAAGTCTTCCATGCCTCCGTGTCGTTCCCTTCCTAGGCCTGGCCGTCGTCCACCGCCCTAGTGCTCTCGGCGTGGCCTGGTCAACATGGTCAATGACCGACATGCATCTGAAGTGGACTGTACGTGGAGAGGCCGACGGCTGGGTCCACAGTCGCACGCAAGGAAATGCCTCCTTATTACGCGCAAAATAATGATTCCTCCACCTGACATCAGGGACCCACCAAAAGGGCCTCTGTATTTTGCAAAAAAAAATTACCGCCGCTGGCAGCTCGGACACACCATCTATATCTTCGCACGCAACGAAGTGCCTCCTTATTACGCACAAAAAATGAATACTCCCCCTGTTAGCTGGGCTACAGTATAGTGGCAAGCTGACTTGTGGGCCTACTAAGTTGACGGGGACGGAGGGCTTTGTCAAGTTAGTCAATATATGCACGATTCTAGCTCCAGTGACCGTACGATGCCCATCCAACGGCCGTAGTGCTTCTTCAACCTCTGGTCTTCTTGCTCCAGCCGCCCAAACCAGCGCCGGTCTTGCCTCGTGCTCCTGCCTCCCGTGGTCGTATGCCATGTGGCGGAGGCCTCACCGCCCCCTACTACTCCCACCGCTGGCCAGGCCATCCCTCTACTCACCCACACCTCCTGTTATTCTGCGGCGACGGCAGCCTCACACCGCAGCGAACCAGTGAACCCTCGTACTCCTCTACGCGTGGGCATCCACTGCCGCGTCTTCCCTGGCTCCGCGTCGTCCCCTTCCTAGGCCTCGCCGTCGTCCACCGCCCAGGTGCTCTCGGCGCGGCGTGGTCAACGTGGTCAAGGAACGGCTTCCATCGGACATGGAATGTACGTGGAGAGGCAGACAGCTGGGTCCACGGCCGCAGCAAGGAAGGGCCTCCTTATTACGTGCAAAATAATTATTCCTCCACCTGACAGCGGGGACCCACCGAACGGGCCACCGTATTTCGTTGAAAAAACGTTTCCCCCTGACTACTGGGACCCACCAGCTACACCTTCGCACGCAAGGAAGTGCGTCCGGGCAAAAAAACAAAACGATTTGCCCCCCCTGACTGTTGGGACCCACCAGCTACATCTTCGCACGCAAGGAAGTGCCTGACAGTCGGGACCCACCTGGTCGAAGCGTACGTAGCATTGTCATTCTGGTCGCGAACGTGTACGTACATATATATTGGTCGATGTAGAGGCGCGCACGTAGCATGTACACCTATGTACAGCGGCCAGGGTGCAAGAAAGAAAATACGGCCACGTACGTACATACGGGCTGGGTCTCAAACACCTACTCGCGCATACGTACGGCCAGGGCTCGTGTACATGGCTGGGTCGGAACGGAGAAACAGCATCGTCGTCGTGTTCATGGGGAAGCAGCGTCGTCGTTGTGTTCATGGGGAGGCAACGGAATGCGTCGTGTTCATGGGGAGGCAACGGAATGCGTCGTGTTCATCGGGAGGGCTTGGACGGAACAAGCGATGGAAACGAGGCCTGGCGTACCGCAGAACGGAGGAAACGGCCTTGTGTTCGACCGGCCACGTTCGAAATGGGATCCTGTTCATCGGGAGGGGTGTGGCATACCGCAAAACGGAGGAAACAGACCTCCTACGGTCGAAACAGGGGTCCTGTTGATCGGGAGGGGTGTGGCGTACCGCAAAACGGAGGAAACAGACCTCCTACGGTCGAAACGGGGGTCCTGTTGATCGGGAGGGGTGTGGCGTACCGCAAAATGGAGGAAACGGACTTGTGTTGGAGCGCTACGGTCGAAACGGGGTCCTGTTCATCGGGACGGGTGTGGCGTACCGCAAAACGGGACTCCACGAGATACTGTTCATCTCCACCGTCGACGTCCTCCAGCCTCCACGGGCTCCTATTCATCCAGCCTCCACAGGCTCCTGTTCATCCAGCGTCCACCGCGCGCTACTCCACCGGCTACTGTTCAACCACCCCTCCACCGTCTACTGTTCATCCAGCCCTCCACACCACGGGGTCCTGTTCAACCACCCCTCCACCGTCTACTGTTCATCCAGCCCTCCACACCACGGGGTCTTGTTCATCCACCCCTCCACACGGGCACCCCTCCACCGTCTACTGTTCATCCATCCCTCCACACCACCGGGTCCTGTTCATCCACCCCTCCACGGCCACCCCTCCACCGTCTACTGTTCATCCAGCCCTCCACCACACCACGGGGTCCTCTTCATCCAGAGGCAACGGCACTGCTCACTGTTCATCCAACCCCCCCCCCCCCCCCCCCGCAACGCTGACTGTTCATCCCATCGACCGGCTTCAGTTAGCAGCAGTAGCGAAGGAATCGCTCGATCGGGTTCAGTTAACAGCCATCGATCGATCGCTCGGGTTCAGCAACGCGTAGCCTGCAGTGCAATCGCTCAGGTTCAGTTAGAGCCCAACGCCTCGCTCGGGTTCAGTTAGAGCCAACGCCTCGCACACACACACGTACGTGTATGAGAGAAACACGCATCGCTTGGCCCCCGACCTCCCACCGTAACCGGGAACTCCCCGAAATTTTCCTCCCCCTCGCTTCTACCACGATTTTTTCCGTCATGGACGGCCCAAAGAATGTCATGCAGCTGTGTCTCTGGCCTGCCCAGGACGAAAAGCCCATTTTCTGTCATAATTTTTTGTCATAGAAGTAGGAGCCCACCACATCTATGATGATACCGGGTTTTGTCACAATTATCGTCATAGAAGTGTCATATGTATGACAGATTTTTTTTGTTCGGCCCAAAATGTCACGGATGTGTCTTTTTTTTGTAGTGCTAGCACCACCTATGGGGGTATATCCATCGACCCAATCTTAGGTTTATCTGAGCTGTTACAGCTAGTGGTGCGCCGGACTCGTCTAACCGTGCCCGCGGTCTTGACGACCTATCATTTCTTCTGGTTGGAGAGGCCGTCCAGTGATTGGCTGCTATAGCCGCCACATACTCCTCCGTACGTGAGGAACGCTTCGTGTTTCCGCTAACTATGATGATGCCACATGGACTGGACATCTTAAACTTAAGATAAGCGTAATGTTGTACTGCATTAAAACGAGCGAAGGCCATTCTTCCGAGCAGTGCGTGATGGCCGCTTCGGAATGGAGCGATGTCGGAGGTTAATTCTTCGCTTCGGAAGTTGTCGGGATAACCGAATACAACCTCTAGTACTAGAGAGCCCGTGCAGCGGGCCTCTGGGCCTGGTATTACTCCTTTAAAGGTAGTATTGCTTTGGCTGATTCTTGTCGGGTCTATCCCCATTTTGCGGACGGTGTCTTGGTATATCAGATTAAGACTACTGCCGCCGTCCATGAGGACTCGGGTGAGATGGTATCCATCAATTATTGGGTCTAGCACCAAGGCAGCTGATCCTCCATGACGAATACTAGTCGGGTGATCCCTGTGATCAAAAGTGATCGGGCGGGCCGACCAAGGGTTGAACTTGGGGGTGACGGGCTCCATGGCGTATATGTCTCGGGGTGCGCGCTGGTGCCTCCTCTTCGGTATGTGAGTTGCGTAAATCATGTTCACTGTTTTGACCTCTGGTGGGAATTTTTTCCGTCCCCCAGTGTTCGGCTGGCGAGGCTCATCCTCGTCTTTCCTTGGTGTCTCCCTCCCCTTGTGATCGGCGTTTAGCTTGCTGGCCTGCTTGAAGACCCAACATTCTCTGTTGGTGTGATTTGCAGGTTTGTCGGAGGTGCCATGAATCTGACATAATTTGTCTAGAATCTTGTTAAGGCTGGACGGTCCATCTCTACTGCCTTTAAATGGCTTTTTCCGTTTACCGGGTCGAGAGCCCCTGAATCCGGCGTTTACCGCCTTGTTGTCTGGGCTGTCTTCGTTGTTTCAACGCTTGCTTTTATTGCGTCGCGGTTTCCTGTTGCCATCCCTGACTTCGGATGTGCCTGGGTTGCTGGTGCCGCTACGGGCGAGCCAACTGTCTTCGCCCGAGCAAAAGCGGATCATAAGGCTTGTTAGGGCTGTCATTGTCTTTGGTTTTTCCTTGCCGAGCTATCTGGCGAGCCATTCGTCCCGGACACTATGCTTGAAAGCCGCTAAGGCTTCGGCATCCGGGCAGTCGACGATTTGATTTTTCTTTGTGAGAAATCTGTTCCAAAGCTTTTGGGCTGACTCTCCTGTCTGTTGAATTATGTGACTTAAATCGTCTGCGTTTGGAGGTCGGACATAGGTCCCTTGAAAATTGGCCCTAAAAGCATCCTCAAGCTCCTCCCAGCTTGTAATTGAGTTTTCGGGGAGGCTTTTCAGCCAGTGCCGAGCTGGTCCTTTCAAATTGAGGGGCAGTATTTGATGGCATGGAGATCATCTCCTCGAGCCACGTGGATGTGAAGGATAAAGTCCTCAATCCAGACCCCAGGGTCTGTCGTTCTGTCGTGTGCCTCTATGTTCACGGGTTTGAATCCCTCTGGAAATTCATGATCCAGCACCTCACTGGTGAAGCATAGGGGGTGCACAGCACCCTTGTATTTGGATGTGTTATGGCATTCTACGGATGGTTATAGCATTTGGTTTTGATACCGAGCTGTTATTCGGTCAGTATAGTCGTTTGGGCGGCCATGATCCTATGCCGGAGCGCGCTTCCTGGATTTGTAGATGGACCTGGCCATATCGGCTTTTTGGTGCAGGTCTTCACGTAAATCGTGCGCTGACTTGTGTGCAGCGTCGTTAGCCGCCCTGTCGCGGCCACGGGGTGGTCGATCCAGCTGATCAGCCATTTTATTTTTTGGCTGAATGGGCTCTAAAGCCTCGTTGTTGAATTCAGGCAGCAGCTTGCGCTTTGGATAGCTCTTTGTGTGGCGACTGCCGCCGTACTTTTCTTCAGTGTCAAGCACTTTATTCCATCTGCTGTTGAGCGTACTCTGTGTGGCCTTAAGCCTTTGCTTCTGCTTCTTCAGGCTCCTCGCGATGGCAATAAGCCTTTTGTGGAGGTTCTCTTGTTCCAAGTGCCTTTCCGGGATGATGTGTGCATCGTCGCCCGGACTGTTCTCCTCTCCGGAGGCAGGTTGATGAGCTTTACCCTCGGCGTCGCCGTGATCGGACAACAGTTCTGTACTATGTTCACCGTCCGCTGGCTCATCCTGCTCGATCGCTGGGTCCATGTGGTCGTTGTTTCCTTTGGAGTCGACCGAGGTATTATTCTGTCTTGCGCTGTCATCGCTATTTTTGCTGAGGCGGGATTTGGAGCGGCGCCTATGTCGTCGCTTTGCTTGCTTCTCGAGGGGACTATCCTTCGCTGCATCCTCCCGTTCCTCGTCGTTGTTTTCTTTGGGTGTATCCACCATGTATATATCGTGGGATGAAGTGGCTGTCCAGCGCCCTATGGGCGGTGGTTCCTGTCCCTCTGCTGCATCGTCGTCCATACCGTCGATGTCTTCGGAGTCGAAATCAAGCATGTCGGTTAAGTCGTCGATAGTGGCTATTAAGTGGGTGGTGGGTGGGGAACGAATTCCTTCGTCGTCCGCTTCCCACTCGAGCCAGACATAGTTCGGCCGAGGATCTCCTAACAAGGAGAGATATCTTAATGAATCTAGCACATCGCCCAGGGGTGAGTGCTGAAAAATATCCGCAGAGGTAAACTCCATGATCGGTGCCCAATCAGATTGGATAGGCCCGAACGCAGGCGGTTCGGAGCCTGTGGCCGGGGACGAATCCACGGGTCCGGTAACACAGGTCTCATGGGAGGTGAAGCACGCCTGGCATGGGCTCGAATCCGTCGAAGATCAAGTCTCCGCGAATGTCGGCAGTATAGTTCTGTAACACCCACGATGCAGCTATATCTCTCACGTGTCGAAGCACGACTTAGAGGCATAACCGCATAGTAGGCATGTCGCAAGAGGGGTAATCTTTACACATCCCATGTACTGAATAAGAAAGGAATGAAGAGTTGGCTTACAATCGCCACTTCACACAATACAAAAATATAGCATTACAACATCCAGAATAAAATCACGGTCCGACTACGGAACCAAAATAAAAGAAGACCACCCCTAATGCTAGATCCCCGATCGCCCCGACTGGGCTCCACTACTGATCAACTGGAAACGAAACAACATAACGAACACGATCTTCAACAAGCTCCCACTTGAGCTCAGCTTCGTCATCTGCACTGGTATCATCGGCACCTGCAACAGTTTTTGAAAGTAATTTGTGAGTCACGGGGACTCAGCAATCTCACACCCTCGCGATCAAGACTATTTAAGCTTATGGGTAGGACAAGGTAATGAGGTGGAGCTGCAGCAAGCACTAGCATATATGGTGGCTAACTTACGCAAATGAGAGCGAGAAGAGAAGCAAAGCACGGTTGTGAACTAGAAGTGATCCTGAAACTACTTACATTCAAGCATAACACGAGACCGTGTTCTCTTCCCGGATTCTGCTGAAAAGAGACCATCACGGCTACACACGCGGTTGATGCATTTTAAATAAGTTAAGTGTCAAGTTCTCTACAACCGTACATTAACAAATTCCCATCTGCCCATAACCGCGGGCACGACTTTCGAAAGTTCAAAACCCTGCAGGGGTGTCCCAACTTAGCCTATCACAAGCTCTCACGGTCAACGAAGGATATTCCTTCTCCCAGGAAGACCCGATCAGACTCGGAATCCCGGTTACAAGACATTTCGACAATGGTAAAACAAGACCATCAAAGCCGCCCGAATGTGCCGACAGATCCCGATAGGAGCTGCACATATCTCATTCTGAGGGCACACCGGATGAGCAGTCCGTACAACTAAAACCAACCCCCAAGTTTCCCCGAGGTGGCGCTGCAAAGGGCTCTAGTTTGGACCAACACTCAGAGGAGCACTGGCCCGGGGGGGTTTAAAATAAAGATGACCCTTGAGTCTGCAGAACCCAAGGGAAAAAGGCTTAGGTGGCAAATGGTAAAACCAATGTTGGGCCTTATTGGAGGAGTTTCATTCAAAGTGAACTGTCAAGGGGTTCCCATTATAACCCAACCGCGTAAGGAACGCAAAATCAAGGAACATAACACCGGTATGACGAAAACTAGGGCGGCAAGAGTGGAACAAAACACCAGGCATAAGGCCGAGCCTTCCACCCTTTACCAAGTATATAGATGCATTAATTAACATAATAGATATAGTGATATCCCAACAAATACCCATGTTCCAACAAGGAACAAACTCCATCTTCACCTGCAACTAACAACGCCAAACAACGGTTTGCTAGGACAAGGTGGGTTAGAGGCTTGACATGGCAATAAGGGAGGCATGATATAGCAAGTGGTACGTATCGCAGCATAGCAAAAGAGCGATGACTAGGAAGCAAAGATAGAAGTGATTTCGAGGGTATGGTCATCTTGCCTGAAATCCCGCAAGGAAGAAGAACGAGTCCATGAAGAAGACAAAAGGACGTACTCGAACGGATCCTCACAAACACGACGTTATTGGAACTAACCCAAAGAAGCAACACTGGAAAGAAGCAAACAACATAGTAAACAACCATCACATAAACATGGCATGATGCACAACCAAGTATGATGCATGTCCGGTTTAATGAAGCATGGCATGGCAAAGAGCACAAACAACACTACAAGTTAACTGGAGCCCAATATGCAACTAGTTGCATATTGACGGAACACCACATCAATTATTTGGTTCACTCCCGGTTAGGTACTCAACAATATTAAATGTTGGTTAACATGGCAAGAGGTGAAGCATAACAAAAACTATACCATCTAACCAATTTAAATGGGGCCGGATATAACAAACAACAAATCTGGTAAATCCCCATATGCATTTAGCAATTTAATGCAAACAACAATTTTAAACATTTTCATTGTTGTTATCATGATGCGGATGACATTTGCAAGTTTTATGCATTTTTTTATTAAAAGTTGACATGAGCATATTATGAAGCATTTGTCATCGTGGCGGAAACGAAAAGGGGTGCCACGGCGACGATAACGAAACGGTGCCACGACAACGTTCTGGTTCCGATAAATCATTGAGACGCCGGTGCAAAAGGAAGTGTGATAGCAGCGTGTCATGCAAGATGATGGGGTGATCCCGGATACCGGGTCCCACATGACGGTGGAAAGGCAAAAGAGGGGCTTTGTGCAACGAACAACTCCGACATGAAGCAAACACAGGCATCTCATACACCACACATGCATTCGTCCATGGACGGTCGTTCTCGGCGGTATACCTTTAAAGCATGCAAACGGGACGGTTCAAGTTCATCGAGGGAAGTAGAGGAAGTAGTCGTTCACGGGTCATCGAAGGAAGTAGTGGTTCACGTTCATTTTCGGAGAGGTACTTGACGAATCCAAGGTTTCCGGGGGCGACGGTAGTGTAACTTGCCGAATCCGAGTTCTCCAGAGGACGTCACCGAACTTGGTCAAATACACGATGTGGGTAGACGTTCACTCGACGGCCTTCGGCAACGGTAGTAGTCGTGCAACATTTTCGTAGATGTTCATGTCATCGATGTCATGGTACTTGGGGTCTTCGGTCTTGCCGGTCCCGTTCTTGCGACAGTCGTAGTGGAAGTAGTAGTGCTATCGTTCATCTGTGATCATCGGGATGGTAGTGGAAGTAGAGGCACACGACATCTTGTCAAAAATCACGGCGGCGGTAGTTGTACACATGTTGTAGTCGAACTTGATGGAACCAATGTCCTCAAGTGTAGTCGTGGTACTCGTCGTTCCATGAAGATGTTCTCGTAGGTCTTGGCGTTAGTAGTGGTACACGGGTTGTAACCGGCCATGGCGGGTCACCGAAGCCAGCGGCGGTCGAGGTACATGGCGGGTCACCGAAGCCAGCGGCGGTCGAGGTACATGGTGGCGCATGGTGGTGGCTGCGAGCTCCTGCGCAGGGCAAGGAGAGGGCAGCCTGGTGGTCCACCAAATGGAGCAGGGGAGGTCGATGCGGTCAACAGGAAGAGCAGCAGGAGGACGAAGCGGACGACATCGACCTTGACGCGGAACGAGGGGGGCGGAGCTCCTGCTCGAGCAGAGGGCTCGGGCGCGGGACTTGAGGCACTGGAGGCAATGGCACTAGGCGGGCCGGAGCAGAGCCAGGAGGAGGAGGTTGCGGGCGACGAAGCAGCTCGAGGAAATGGGCTCGCTGGCCAGAACGACGCACCACGACAGAGGAAAAGGGGTCGCCGGTGGCGCTGTTAGTGCAGCTCTGCTGGAGGCGCGGGCGCCATGGCGGGGAGGCGACGGAGGGGAGACGGAGGAGTTCGCTGGGGCGCGGCCTCCAGGGAAGTAGCGCCGCTGCGGGTCCTGTGTGTGCATGAATGTTGGCGGCGGTGGAGGGTTGCACGATGGTGGCGGCGCAGGCCGACATGGCAGAGGCAAGGGGAGGCATGAGGAGGCGTGGCCATGGGGATCGGGATCCCTCTCCCTGGTGCGTGCGTGTGGGAGGAGGGAAACAAGGAGAGGGCGAGGGGATCAGCGATCCTCCTGGCGGCGTGAGGGGAACGCGAGAGTGAGAGAGGTTGTGCGGGCTACGGTTAGTGGGGGTTAAGTTGGGCCGGCGCGGGAGGCCCAGTGGAGGGCGCCAGCTGGACCTTCGGCCTTTTGGTGGAGATGGAAAATGCCATAGGCCAGGTCGGCTGGGCTGCAGGCTCTCTTCTCTCTCACACTCTCTTCTCTTAACCAATAAGAGAGAGAAAATTAGATAGAAGAAGAAAAATATAAAGAGAGGGTTAGGGATGGAATTTGGGCATGGGGGTTTATTTTCATGGACTCGTAAAAGTGTGCGCGGTCCATGAAAAATAGGAGAGGCAAGATTCAAAAATGTCATTCAAACTCATTTGAATTTAATTCAAATGTGTTTGAACTAGGGCTTGGTTATAGAAGTGTCCAAAAATGTTGAGGTTTTGGTGGAACTCCGGAAAGTGAAGAAAGAATATATGGCAAGGTTTGAGGAGCAACTCGAAGCAGAAAAGACCTGAGAGTTTTAAATTGCAAGTGTGTTATGGTGAATTTCAAATTAAAGAAATATTTTAATATAGCTCCCTACTATCGAGAGGATATGTTATAAAGAGAAGTCACCCTTCCCTCGATTTAAATAGATCAAAGATCTATGCATTTTTTTAGTTGTGTTAAAAAAATGACATGATGACAGGATGCAATGCAAATGATGCAATGATGAATGCAACAAACCAACAACTCACACGATGAAGCTCGGAAAAACATGGAAGGCATCTGAAGCTCCGGTCTTGGGGCGTCCCAACAGTCCACCACTACGAGAGGATCTCGTCCCGAGATCTAGGATGGCACCGGATAGAAAACAGAAGAGGAAGAGGTAAAAAAAAAGTTGCTTCTTTGACAAACGAGTGAAACCAATGAACCTTGAGAGGTTAAACAATTGGAAAGAAGAATACAACGGAGATGAACGAAGTTGAAAACACTCCGTTAGAAAAGAGGAACAAGGAACATTACTAGAACCTTGTAGGTAGAAAGACACGAGAAAAGGGTTGCAATGGACAAGAAGTACATGCAAGCACTCCGGTTAAAACAAAATGTACAAGGAACGGTAAAGGTCAATTACAACAACATTCCGGTTGAAACAAGATAGAGAAGGAATAAGAATGATATAATTTGGACAGCACTCCAACTGTAAATGGAAGGAATTGAACATGAACTAGACAAGATGAGAGAAGATACTTGATGAAATCAACAACACACTACCTCCGGAACTATTGAAAAGAAGGCACAAGGTGTAAGAAAGATTTTAGATAGCACTCCGATTGAGAAGGGAGGTATAACTTGATAAGATGAGAGAACTTGAATGAGGACACGACACTCCGGTTGAATGGATTAGCAAAGGAAAGAACATGATCCTCACAACTTGAGATGATGAGAGAAGAGAGAAACATCACAATGCCTCCGGAAGAAGAAAGAATAGAAGATAACTCATTGGGATAAAAGAATGTAGAAGAAAATGCCAACTTCTGCCACCAATGAGCTTGGAGAGCACCCTTCCAAGAAGGTTATAATGGAATTGTTGGAAAACCAACAACGAAACGGAAAAGATTATAGTGGGCTTATGAAAAAAACTTCTCAAAACTATGAGATGAAATTCTGCCACTAACAAAAAATAATAGATTGGATTGATATGAACAAGGAGACGAGAAACTAATTTCACCAGGAGGATAAATGAAGAACTTGGGTCATTTATAAGCACCATAAATAGCAACAATCCTTAGGGAAGGCTTTGGTGAAATATAGCCCAAGATAATTCCAATGAAGAGATTGATGGATTTAAAATATCTCATTCTTGACAAGATGTGAATCATGAAACACGAACTCAAATTGACAAGAATGACATAACACCACCTCAAAAGATTAGATAGGAAGAACTGCACTCCGGATTGCAAGATGAAGTATGCTTGAACTCCTCTGAAAAGAATCTCAATGACCACTTTGAGAAGAAATTGAATCCTTGATGAACCATCATGTAGAGCCTCCATGAAGAACTCCGGTAAAAGAATGATCAACCGAAAGGAAAGAGAGGTTGAAAACACAAGGTGAGGCCTTGCCATGATTAGATGGATCTTCATGACGAGAAAAATTGAGAGAGCTTGGAACTCCAGGAAAAGAAAAGATGAACAACTGAAATCAAGAATTTTGATGAACCTCCGGAATAAGGAATTGAATCATTTGGATGAAACAAGAATAAGAATTACATTATGTGTATCCTTCACCAATTAAATTGATGACGAGAATACGGATTTGGCATACTACTTATTTTCATAGAAAGGATTAAGATAGATATGGCACAAACTTGAGAAGGACTTCAACGAACCGCAGGTGGAATTTGGAAAGCATGAATGCATTGATATGATAAACGAAGGAAGAAGAATCTTGGAAGAACCACCGTAAGAATTAAAATGAACGAAGAAAAGATAAAGAAACACCAGGAAGAATTAGAAAACGAATGAAGATACTTGAGAGAATTTAGATACAAGTGAACGAAGATATCACGAGCTGATTATGGAATATTTGAATGATGCACCGGTAAGATTTGGAGAATGATAGTTGAAAGCTGAGAATGAATAGGTCTTTTGAAATGATGGGCTTCAGAGAATCAAACTGAAAAGACTCCTAAACTGCTCCGGATGGGTGAAAAGAATTCTCACAATCGAAAACAATTATGAGAGGATGGCAACAAGCTAGAATCACGAATCTTTGAGAGAACGGATAAGATTTAGAGGAAAACTCTTCTTCGGTCTTCAACTCTGTCGGTGTACTAGAGTAGGGGTACTCTAGTATCCCGAACTTGTGCACGGGCAGTCGCAGCATCCCGCGGCAGGGCTTGCCGGGTGACCGCCAAGATCCTCCGTGGTTCCTTTGGAGCCATTCAAGAACAAAGTATCTGGGCCAAGGAGACAAGACACTGGCAGGAGGAGCTTGCCGGGAAGGAGACAAGACCCCGGCAAGAGGAGCTTGCCGAGAAGGCCAACCAATGCATCTCAAGGAACTTGCCGCAACGCACCACGCGTCCCGGCAAGGCCCGGTGAGCGATAAGCTCCTGGACGCGACAAGACAACGACCGTGGCAAGGCACTTGCCGCGGCAAGCCTCCACTCTGTACCTGCGCTCCAGCACATCCACCAACGTGTCGCTCTGGGACCCTTCCAGGCGTACGTGGCGGGAAGCTGTGCAGCCAGCGGTACATGGTAGCAAGCGGCGCTGACAAGATTGCCATCATGGCAAGCAATGGCGTCCTTGGCGGTCCCTTTTTGCACTGTCTAGGCGACGCACAAAGGCATTTAATGCCCTTGTCCCTTGCCGTCAGGGTTAGGTACGATACACTGTTGTAGGCGGCGGTACCAACCACCACGCCTTTCCATTTTTGCCCTTGTCTACGTTGCCACCTGTCGGTGACCCCTTGAGCGTATAAAAGGAGGCCCATGCGCAACGTAGAGGGGGGACGATCATTCTCACGCTCGGTCTCGCTAGCTGCTGGTGTGTACTGTAGCAATCGGCGCTCTCGAGCAAGAACACAATACAAATCAAAGCAGGAGTAGGGTTTTATGCATCCGTGCGGCCCGAACCTGGGTAAACTGATCGCGTGCTCGTGCGCTTCGCCTCGATCTGCTCTTCGTGCGCTCTCCACCCCCTGCCGAACCGAAAAGGGGCTCGGTCCGCCGGTCCCATAGGTGTCCGTGGGATTAGCACCTCCGACATCTTTGGCGCGCCAGGTAGGGGTGCGTCGAGGTTGTGTGAACCTGGACCGGCGTTCGCACGAGCTAAATCTCCATCGACTTCATCGACATGCCACCGAAGAAGAAGGCTTCGGAGGCGGCTGCTCCGTCCGCGCCGAACCCACCATCGCCAGAGAAAACGGCTGGTGGGGTAGACGCCGGCGGAAGAACGGGCGCCGACGAGGGTGCTCACGGTGCTGCCAAGTCCAAGGACAAGGCTGCGCTGCTCATCGGCGGCGCAGTCGGCTCCCACAACGACCGGGCGCACTCCAAGACCTCGGCGTCCGTACATGCACCGCGCCCATCCCAGGAGGCGCGGGACCAGTAGCGTCATGGTACTCACAGTACCATACGCTTGCTGGACCAAGATCGAGCTGGTGGATCTCGGAGTGCTCAAGACCAGCATGCACGCCAACGTGCTGGCGCGAGCGGGGCGCGGTCGCCTGGACGAGATACTGCTCCTTCTAACATGGTTAGAAGTCCGAGCATATCCCGTTCCTCGCACCGTTCGCCGCCGCCGCCCGCCACTTCAGTAGAAGCTTTGGTGCGAGCTCAACTGCTCCTAGACTACCCTCCAGCGCCAGACAAGATCGACGACTGGAGGGACACCATTTAGAGTCTCATCGGCTTCACCAACGGCGATAATCCACGACAGCCGAGCACATCGCTGCCGCGGCAAGTCAGCCAGGCACGAGCTGGTGGAGACAAGACCGGTGAGGGTGCAACCACTGTGCACTCTCCGCCCCGAAGGCCAAGATCGCCGACTCGCCGGATCCACCCCGACAGCGACTCCACCGCGTCATCGGATCCACGAGCTCGTCGCGATCAGCGCCAAGTTCTTCACGAACGACAGCAAGAGGACGCTCGAACTCGCATCGAGCGCCGAAGAGAAGCGCGGCGTCAATCAGACCAGCACGCTGGGCCCTCTGTCGACATGCATGCGCCAGGGGAACCAGGCGACTTGTCGTACGCGGTAGGTTGCCCTGCGTTTACTCGTGAGCTGCGGCAAGTCCAGTGGCCCGGCAAGAAGAATTTCAAGCCAGACGTACCAGAGAAGTACGACGGCAAGTCGCATCCGTCGGAGTTCCTCAGCATCTACACCATTGCGGTGCAAGCTGCCGGGGGCGAGACGACAAGATCCTTGCCAACTACTTCCCGCTGGTGCTCAAGCCCAACGTCAGGTCCTGGCTCATGCATTTGCTGGAAAACTCCATATCCTCCTGGGCAGATCTATGCTATCAGTTTGTCGGCGCCTTTACAGGCGGCCACAAACCTCATGGCCAAGAGAGTGACCTTCACCTGCTCGCCCAGAAGGAAGGAGAGCCCCTACGCAAGTACATTCAGAGATTCAGCCGTGTATAGCACAACATCCCAGATGTCCACCCTGCCGCGGTCATCAACGCGTTCCATCAGAACGTGCGTAACCGCAGGATGCGGGAGGAGATGGTGATGTCCAAGATCAGAGATGTCAGTGAGCTGTATGCCCTGGCCGACAAGTGTGCACGTGCTGAGGAAGGGAGGAAACTCCCCGGAGAGAATACAGGAGCAGGAGGATCTGACAGTGAAGATGCTGCCCCGACAAAGAAAAACCGGCAGCGGAACAACAGGAAGAAGAAAGGCAAAGATGTGCTAGTCGTTGAGCAGTCCGGCAACGACGGTGGCGCCAAGAAAGCCGAAGTTGGTAGCTCTAGCAAGGAGATTGCCACATGCACCAACTGCCAGGCTGTGGCAGTCGCCGACAAGCAGGACGGCACCGACAAGCAGTACTGCAAGATCCACCGCACCAAGGGCCATGACCTCCAGAGCTGCAAGAAGGTCGAGCAGCTTGTCCAGCAGCAAAAAGCTGAGTACGAGCGGCGCGACAAGGAGAGGGCCCAAGGGGGCGCTGGAGAAACCGACAAGAAGCGCGCCGGCCGGGGAGGACGCCGTGGCAAGGCCAAGCAGCAGCAAGGAGACAGACCTCCCCGCGGCCGCGACACCGATGAAGATGATGATGACGACGAAGACATGGAGGATGTCGAGACCAGTGAGCAGGAGTTTCAGAAAGCCACAGAGGTCTTGTGCGTTGACGGCGGTGCTTCTCTACATACTTCACACCGCCAACTCAAACAGTGGGTGCGGGAAGTCAATGCGGCAGAACCACCTGTCGAATCGCACAAGCTTCTGAAATGGTCCAGCACGCCTATCATATTTGATATTGAGGACCACCCTGATCACACAACTGCGGTCGGGTGCTTGCCGATGTTGGTTTCACCAACTATCCGCAACCTCAAGGTCACTAAGATGCTAGTTGACGGCGGGGCGGGCTTGAACCTGATCTCCTCCGTTGTACTCCAAAAACTCCAGATCCCCGACAGCGAGCTCGAAGAGACCGGCACATTCCATGGAATCAACCCGGGAAGAAGCAAGCCGAAGGGGAAGGTCACGTTGCCGGTAACATTTGGCAGCGAGCTGAACTTCAGGACTGAGAGGGTCACTTTTGACGTTGCCGATTTTCCATTGCCTTATAATGGGATACTCGGCCGTCCTGCACTCGCCAAGTTCATGGCAGCCTCTCACTACGCATACAACATGCTCAAGATGCCAGGCCCGATAAGCGTCATCTCTGTCCCTGGCGACAAGAAGGATGCTCTTATCTGCGCCGACAAGATCTACCGGGAAGCAGCAGCCGCAACAGATCGCAAATCACTTGCTGCTGAAGCTCCCGGGGGGAAGAGGAAGACCAAGTCCGGCAAGAGTTCTGATGCCCACTCCGGCAAGTGCACCTCTTCGGAGTGCTGCGCTACCGTCGAGAACGCACCATCGAGCTCCACCGGCAAGTGCAAGAAGGCAATGGCAGCTCCGCCAGAGACCAAGAAAGTGTCCGCCAAGGAGGACGGCACTGGTGGTACCTTCACCAACAGTGCCACTCTTGACCCTAAATAGGAAAGCGTGCTCATTGCTTTCCTGCGGGCGAACGTCGACGTGTTTGCGTGGCAACCGTCTGACATCCCCGGTGTTTCCAGGAAAGTAATTGAGCACCATCTTGCCATTTGTCCTCATGCGCGGCCCGTCAAGCAGAAGGTCAGGAAGCAAGCAGTGGAGCGCCAAGAATTCATCGCAGAAGAAATCAAGAAATTGGAAGCGGCAGGCCTTGTCAGAGGAGTGCTCCATCCTACGTGGTTGGCCAATCCTGTAGTCGTGCGCAAGGCAAATGGGAAATGGAGGCTTTGTATTGACTTTACTGATGTTAATAAAGCTTGTCCCAAAGACCCATTTCCCTTGCCGCGCATTGACCAGATTGTTGACTCCACGACCGGATGTGATTTGCTTTCATTTCTTGATGCATACTCAGGATACCATCAAATCTTCATGGCAGAAGAGGATGAGGAGAAGACCGCATTCATTACTCCATGTGGCACGTCCTGTTTCATACAGATGCCTTTCGGTTTAAAGAATGCTGGCTCAACATTTGCAAGGGTAGTCCATGTCGCTCTTGAGCCGCAAATACACAGAAATGTGGAAGCCTACATGGATGATATAGTGGTCAAGAGCAAGGATAGGGCAACCCTAATTCAAGATTTAGACGAGACCTTTGCAAATCTGCGCAAGATCAACCTCAAGCTCAACCCCGAGAAGTGTGTGTTTGGAGTTCCCTCCGGCAAGCTTCTCGGGTTCTTTGTGTCTCAGCGGGGAATTGAAGCCAATCCTGACAAGATCAAGGCCATTGAGCAGATCGAAGCACCCAAGCGCGTCAAGGATGTACGAAGACTTGCCGGTTGCGTGGCTGCTCTCAGCAGGTTTATTTCTCGGTCTGCTGAGCGCGCCCTGCCATTTTTCAAAATTTTGAAAAAGGCAGGTCCAATGAAATGGACTCCGGAAGCGGAGGCTGCGCTGCAGGACTTGAAGAGATACCTGTCCTCCACTCCAACACTTGTCGCACCTAAGCCACAAGAGAAGTTGCTGCTGTATATAGAGGCAACCAATCAAGTGGTTAGTGCTGCGTTAGTGGCAGAGAGGGAGGCAGATGACGAGCCAGCAACCGCGGCAAGCGCATCCAGCGACAAGCAGGGGGCTTCCCCAACAAGCTCTGGTCCCGGCAAAGATGGATCTGCGCAGGTGCGCGAGGAGATACAAAAGAGAATGGTGCAGCGCCCAGTTTACTTTGTCAGTTCCCTTCTGCAGGGGGCTAGGTCAAGGTACTCTGGTGTGTAGAAATTGCTTTTCGGCCTTCTCATGGCCTCGAGAAAGCTGCGCCATTACTTCCAAGCACATGAGATCACAGTTTTCACTCGCTTTCCGCTGAAGAGGATACTACAGAATCCAGAAGCGACAGCCAGGATTGTTGAGTGGGCACTGGAACTGTCAAGCTTTGGCCTCAAATTTGAGAGTACTTCAACTATCCAAAGCAGAGCATTGGCAGAATTCATAGCAGAGTGGATGCCAACACCAGACGAAGAAAATCCAGAAACGAGCATCCCCGTTAAGGAAGCGAGCAAAGAGTGGCTCATGTACTTTGACGGTGCCTTCTCGCTGCAAGGTGCCGGCACTGGCGTGCTGCTTGTCGCACCCACCGGAGAGCACCTCAAGTACGTAGTCCAGATGCACTTTCCCAAGGAGCAAGCGACAAACAATACTGCAGAGTATGAAGGCTTGCTTGCCGATCTCAGGATCACGGCAGACCTTGGGATCAAGAAGCTCATTGTCAGGGGTGACTCACAGCTTGTCGTCCGCCAAGTGAACAAGAATTATCAGAGTCAGTTGATGGAAGCCTACGTTGATGAAGTGAGAAAGCTAGAAGAGCACTTTGACGGCCTGCAGATGGAGCATGTCCCAAGAGCTCAGAACGACATTGCCAATGGCCTGTCAAAGTGCGCCGCACTTAAGTTACCTGTGGAACCAGGGATCTTTGTGCTCAAGCTGACTCGACCGTCCGTAACACCATCAACTGGACAGAGCAAGAAGAGGAAGTTGATTTCTGGTGACTATTTTCCGGCAGAGCTTCCCGAAGCCGCCGCCAAGAAGGTCGCCAAAATCAACACCAAGAGTGCTGAGGAGCAGTCTGCTCCGGCAAGCCCTAGGGCTTGTTCCGTTGAAGCAGACGCTCCCGACAAGTTTTGCTCCGGCAAGCTTGCCGGGGAACGTCAAGCTCTGGCAGAGCCGCAGGTTCTCGCCGTAGAATCGGATGTTCCCGCAGCCGCAGATATGCCTTTAGTCCTTGTTGTCGAGCCACAAGCTCCAGCATGGGCACAGCAGATTGTCCGTTTTCTTCAGACAGGAGAACTTCCCGAAGAGCAGGAAGAAGCGGAAAGAGTAGCCCGGCAGTCAAGTATGTACCAGTTTGTCGACAGCACACTGTACAGAAGAAGACTCAACGGTGTGAAATTGAAGTGTATTCCCCAAGAAGATGGACAAAAGCTGTTGGCAGAGATACATGGAGGCATATGTGGTCACCACATTGGCGCAAGAGCACTTGTCGGCAAAGCATTCCGGCAAGGTTTCTTTTGGCCGACAGCCCTCCAGGATGCAACTGCACAAGTGACCAAGTGTGAAGCGTGCCAGTTCCATTCCAAGCAGATACACCAGCCAGCTCAAGCTCTCCAGACGATCCCTTTATCCTGGCCATTTTCGGTCTAGGGGCTCGACATCCTCGGCCCCTTTCCCCGAGCAGTCGGGGGCTTTGAGTACTTGTACGTCGCAATCGACAAGTTCACAAAGTGGCCAGAAGTGGAACCAGTGAGGAAGGTGACAACACAGTCAGTAGTCAAGTTTTTCAGTTCGATTGTTTGCCGTTTCGGGATCCCTAACAGGATAATCACCGACAACGGTACGCAATTTACGAGCTGCACCTTCATGCAATACGCCCAAGATCTTGGCGCCAAGGTCTGCTTTGCTTCTGTTGCTCACCCGAGAAGCAATGGTCAAGCGGAGAGGGCAAATGCTGAAGTCCTGCGTGGGCTCAAGACCAGAACTTTCGACAGGCTGCACAAGTGCGGAAGAAACTGGATCGAGGAGCTGCCGGTGGTTCTTTGGTCGATCAGGACGACGCCAAATCGAGCCACTGGCCAGACACCTTTCGCTCTAGTCTATGGAGCAGAGGCAGTTCTCCCCATGGAACTCGTATATGGGTCACCTCGAGTGCTCGCTTATGATGAGCTCGAGCAAGAGCAGCTGCGACAAGATGACGCGCTGCTCCTTGAGGAAGACTGTCTTCAGGCTACTGTGCGATCTGCTCGCTACCAGCAAGCTTTGCGCCACTACCATAGCCGCAAAGTTAACGCCAGAAGTCTCGAGGAAGGCGACCTTGTTCTTCGGCGCATTCAGTCCGCCAAGAATTCCAACACGTTGACGCCGAAGTGGGAAGGCCCTTACCGGGTGAAACGAGTCACTAGGCGTGGCGCTGTCCGCCTTGAGACCGAAGATGGCATTCCAGTGAGCAACTCCTGGAACATCGAGGATCTTCACAAGTTTTACCCGTAGGGCGCGGTTGCCGGAGCCCGTTCCGGCAACCACCTTTTGTACAAGTCTTGCCGCTGTTGCATGTAATCCTTTGTACAAAGCAGGGCGCAGACCCCGTGCATAAAGCTTATGTGCTCCGCACACCTTGTCGATTTCATGCTTTTTATTATTTGCATGTGTTATCTGACACTTTGTGCAGCAGTTACCCCCGGTAAGCAACAACGAGCCATAAGGCTCCATACCTTTATTTTCTCCTCTCTCTCTCTCTTTTCTCAAGGAAAGGAAGGGTCCCTCGCCCACAAGTTTGCCGGGGGGGAAGGAGAAGATATGGTATGGACCAGGCGTCGTTCAAGAAAGTTTTGCCTTGCCGGGAAGCAAACGACAGAAAAGCTAAGTTGCCAAAGTTTGAGCAATCAGATTTCCGTTAAATTTTTTAGTTATTTTCCTTGAACGACCGTACTTTGTATGGAAAACCTGTGCGCGGAGGAACCAACTCGTAGCTAGTTGCACCCTTATTTTGTTTCGAGTCCGCTCAACAACTTAAGTGAGCTGCGACTAGCTGCGACAAGGTTTCTTGTCAGTAGCGGCACCGCCAGTAGGCTGCTGACGTCCTGCACTCAGCGCTCGCGGCAAAGGTGCCTGCGCCGGCAAGTTCCCTAAAAGCGTAGGGAAAAAACATACAAAGGAAGGAATCAAGTAGAGGAAATAACATTGCGATCATTACACAGAATAAAGTTATATTACAAGATAGCTTGTCGCAGCACTAACAAATTGTTCTCGTAACATGACTAGCAGCGACAAGAAAAGAAGGAAATGGGCGGCCTAATCTATGTGATCGCCCTTGACCCTCTTGACCCTGCTCAGCTTGTCCACAATGGGTGCGACAAGGGTCTTGAGTGCCTCCAGATCGGCATCCGGCGGCAAGGTCCTGAGGACGTTGGTGAGGTTGAGGCCCGGGTTGCGGAAGGCCACCTTCACCAGCACCTTCTGAAGAGCTCCCGCGCAGATCTTGCGCGACTCGTCGGCCAGCTGCTTCGGGATCCTCTCCCAGAGTCGCCGGAGTGCCGTCGCCACGCCTTTGATGAACGCGGTGAGCTTGGCGCTGGGTTGGAGGTTCTCGTCGGAGGGATACCCGAGATCCTCCATCCCCAGCTGCGCCAACTCCCTGTCAATATCTCCGGCAACATCCACAAGACCCTCCGTCCAGTGCTCCACGTTCTCCCGGAAAGAGCTCTGGGTGGCAGCAGCACTCGCCAGCAACACCTTGCCGGCCTTGACCTCCTCCTTCAAGGCTGTCTCCTGGTCCTTGGTGCCGTCCAGCGTCTTGGTCAAAGCGGTCAGCTTCAACTCAAGATCGGCGTTGGAGTCCTTGGCGGCGTCAAGCTCCTTGCCCTTCTCGGCGAGGCGGGTCTGCAGCTTCGAATGGCTGTGGACGTCCTTCTACCGCTCAATCTAGAGCGCGGCAAGCTCGTCATCGCTCGCCTTGAGATCGGCCTCCAGCTGCGCCACCTTCGTCTCCAGCTCCTTCTTGGCGGCCTCGGCAGCTGCGGCAGCGTCTTCTGCTTGTTTGAGGGCTCCGCCAAACGTTTGCTCGCGCGCGGCAAGCTCCTCCTCGTGGCTGTCAAGATGGACCTTCCGCTGCACCAGCTCGCCTTCCTGCACCGACAACTTCTCAGCGGCAAGCGGCTGTTGCTCTTCGGCTTCGGCCTTCTCGAGGAGGAAGGCCTCCTGCTCCTCGGCAAGTCGCGCCCGCTCCACTGCCAGAGACCGGAGAGCTTCTTGATTGTGGCTCCGGAGCTCCTCTGCTCGCTTCTCGATGTCGACTCCCGCCTTCGCGACAAGTGCCTCGCGGGATTCCAGCTTGGCTTGCCGGGCGCGGTAGAGTGACACCAGCTTCCGCAGCAGCCGCTCCTCCTCAGGCTCGCCGCTGCTGCTGCTTGGCGCGTCAACCAGCGCCAGCCCGGCGGAAGCAAGCACTTCTCCATCGAAGATCTCTCCTTCGACCGGCGCCCTGGAGCCTGACGCCTAGGGCAGGTTGATGAAGATGTCGTCGCCAGCCTTCAAGTAGACGCCAGGCTGGGGCTCTTCGGAGCCTGGCGCTGCGGCAGCGGCGGAGGGATCGGTGGTCGACGTAGCGCCTGGCGCTCCTGCGGCCTCAGGGTCGTCAGTGCGATCGCCAGATCCCCCGCCTGCTTCTGCAGCGGCAGCCCTGGCGGCCTCTTCGCCGGCGGGCTCGTCAGCGCCGGCTGCTTCCTCGGCGGCAACGGCGTCGTCAATGGCAACCTCGGTCTCCATCGGCTCTGCAGCAGATGGATCTGACAGCCGGAAAGGGGAGAAGAATCAAGCAAATATCCAAAAAAAGAGAAGATCAAAAGAAAAAGAACCCAAGGGAGGTTTTGAAGCAAGGAGAGTACCTGTGCCAGGTTCTGCAGTTGTGGTCTCCGCCACCAGGGGGCCACTGGTGCTGTCCCTTGCCGGGGAACCCTCCCTTGCCGGAGACGTCTCCCTTGCCGAGAGCTCTCCCTTGCCGCGGACCTTTCCCTTGCCGGCGGACTCTCCCTTGGCGTTTCGGGGGCGGCCTCCGGGCGTTCCTAGTGGGGCTGCTCTGCTCCTGCACAAGTCAACAGTCAGATATCAGCAACGCAAGAATCTCCATGCACGCCCAACAGCGGAAAGCAAACCATATACTTACACTGGGGGCTGCTCTGGAGAACAGTTGCCGGGTCCGGCAGGGTTGTCTCAGGCGCATCCCCTGCTGACGCGGTGGGTTCGTCCTCGATGACAATCACCGGGGCCTTGGCTCTCTTCGCCGCTCTCTGGGCCAGAGTCCTAAGAAAGAAAAGGTTCAGAGTAAAGCAAATGAGATGCAAGACAAAAACAGCAAGGATTGAAGCACTGCAAGTACAACAAGAATATCTTACTCTTCTTCTTCTTCCTCGTCGGAGCTGAACACGGAGAAGTCGAAGTCCGGCTCGCGTCCGGCGCGGGAAGGCGGAGGAGTAGGTTCCCTTGGCCGCTTGGCGGGAGCAGAAGCAGTGGTCCGGGAAGACCCCGCTCCAGTTGCCGCAGCAGCGTGGGGCGCTCCCGCGGCAACAGTGCTTGCCGCGGTGGAGCGTGTCGCGCGGCGCGGCGACTGTCGACTCGCCTGTTGCCTTGCTATGTCCCCGGCCTTGCGAAGACGCCTTCTTGGTGGAGATGGAGGCTCTGCTTGCGGCGAGCTGTCTGAGGACGAGGAGGAAGAGGAGTTGATCTCCAACGAGCCGCTCGTATCCTCGGCGGGCTCGCTCGGCTCGGCGTCACGCCCGGCAAGCTCTTTCTTGCCGGCAGGCTCCCCTCGCCCGGCAAGCTCCTTCTTGCCGGCAAGCTCCTCTCGCTCAGCACGGCTTGCCGCCTCTGCTGCCTCTGCCTCCTCCATGGTGAATCCAAACTCGCCTGCCGCTGCGGCTGCCGCCGCCTCTTCCAGCCTGGTGGCGATGCGCTTCAACTCCGCATCGGTGGTGTCACGAGTGAGGCCATTATTCTCGTCGGGGCGGATCGGCACTTCTACCAGGTTGTCGAAGAATTCCTGCACGACCTCGTCTGCAGGCTCTTGCCAAGTTGGCACAAGTCCATGCGAGTCGCACGGCAACATCATTGCCCGGATGCGGTCAAGCGCGGAATTGTTGCACAACGGAACGACACCCTGCGGCAACCTAAATACTTCGGGATGATCAGGATCATACTTGAAGAGCTCCTGAAGCATTGCGTTGAGCTCCAAGACAATGAAGTTGTAGTTGAGGCCCGGACGCAGCCTCATGATATCCGCCGCATTCTTGAACTCCCAGGCGGGCCTCCTCCGTTCCAGCAGGGGGGCGATGCGGCGGCGAAGGAAATCTGCGCCAACAGCGCCTACAGTGAGTCCGGCAAGCCTGAGGCGTTGGATCCTGGTGACGGCAATCCTCAGCCTGTCGTCTTCCGGGGCCACGTCACTCCAATCGCTGCCGCGTACTGCTGCGGTTTGGCGCCGGGCGGTAAATGGCTGCGGGTTCTCCTCGACAATCCAGCACCAATCTGCTCTCCACTCCTCCCACTTGCCGCGGAACTCGCCCTCCAGATAAGAGTCCTTCTTGCCGGTCCTTGAGACCCAGGCGATTCCGCCGGATAAGGGCTCTCCTCTCTCTACTCGGGGCATAAAGAAGTGGCAGAATAGGGCTACATTTGGGTGGACTCCGACAAAGTTTTCGCAAAGGTGTGCGAAAACTACCATGGTCAGAACGGCGTTGGGGATGAAATCAAGGAGGCAGAGGCCGTAGGTGTTCATGATGTCACAGAAAAATTCAGAGAAGGGCGGGCAGAGCCCGCAGTAGAAGAACACGGCGAAGAAGGGATATCTGTTTGGAGCCATTTTATGAGCGTAGGCTGGGAGTACCTTCGTGCTCGGATGCGCTCGCGTCTCCGTCGACCAAAAGAGGTAGTAGTACTCCCTCAGCTCCTTCGCAGCAAGCTTGGGGGGGGGGGGAGATGGCCCGCTCCTTCCGCACCGCCGCAAGCCGCTGCGCCTCGGTCGACTTCACAGCCTTCCCCTTGTCGGCTTTCGGAGCCATGGCGGAGGTGGTGGAGGAGGTCGACGGCGTTGGTGGTGCTGGTGACGATGGGGGGGCAGGGCGCAGCTCTCTTTTCAGCTTTGGGAAGACGAAGGCGGGGCGGAGGCTTCTGAGATTGGAATGGAAAGGGGGCGAGTGGGCGCACTACCCCTGCTTCCCCTTGCTTATAAAGGGGGAGGGGCGGACGTTCCGCCTTTTCTAATAAAGAAACCACCCACGATCTCTCCCACGACGCCGCGTTCGACGCGTGCCGTTCGGGGAGGGCGCGGTGGATGCGGAGTGAGATGCGGCGTGACCCAGGCCGCGCGTGCCCGTGCCCTGTTTTGGGCCTGGCCCAACAGCGCTCGGCATCGTGTATGGCCCAGGCCCGGGGGCTCCTGTCGGTGTATTAGAGTAGGGGTACCCTAGTATCCCGAACTTGTGCACGGGCAGTTGCAGCATCCCGCGGCAGGGCTTGGCGGGTGACCGCCAAGATCCTCCGTGGTTCCTTTGGAGCCATTCAAGAACAAAGTATCTAGGCCAAGGAGACAAGACCCCCGCAGGAGGAGCTTGCCGGGAAGGAGACAAGACCCCGGCAAGAGGAGCTTGCCAGGAAGGCCAACCAAGGCATCTCAAGGAACTTGCCGCAACGCACCACGCGTCCCGGCAAGGCCCGGTGAGCGACAAGCTCCCGGACGCGACAAGACAACGACCGCGGCAAGTGCAAGCCTCCACTCTGTACCTACGCTCCAGCACATCCACCAACGTGTCGCTCTGGGACCCTTCCAGGCGTACGTGGGGGGAAGCTGTGCAGCCAGCGATACACGGTGGCAAGCGGCGCTGACAAGATTGCCATCATGGCAAGCAATGGCGTCCTTGGCGGTCCCTTTCTGCACCGTCTAGGCGACGCACACAGGCATTTAATGCCCTTGTCCCCTGCCGTCAGGGTTAGGTACGATACACTATTGTAGGCGGCGGTACCAACCACCACGCCTTTCCATTTTAGCCCTTGTCTACGTTGCCACCTGTCGGTGACCCCTTGAGCGTATAAAAGGAGGCCCATGCGCAACGTAGAGGGGGGACGATCATTCTCATGCTCGGTCTCGCTAGCTGCTGGTGTGTACTATAGCAATCAGGCTCTCGAGCAAGAACACAATACAAATCAAAGCAGGAGTAGGGTTTTACGCATCCGTGCGGCCCGAACCTGGGTAAACTGATCGCGTGCTCGTGCGCTTCGCCTCGATCTACTCTTCGTGCGCTCTCGCCCCCTGCCGAACCGCAAAGGGGCTCGGTCCGCCGGTCCCATAGGTGTCCGTGGGATTAGCACCTCCGACAAACTCCGAGAATGACAATGAGAAAGACCACCATGAATTGTTGAGACACTCCGGAATAAAGAAGAATATAAAGGCTGATCAACAATGAAAAGAATTTGAAAGATCTTGGAGAAAGGCATTTGACTGATGATAATTCATTCTTATATCCAACTTGGAAAAGAATTTGAAAATAACTCCGGAAAGGATTAGAAGAGTCAGGTAAGATCCTAGGAAAAGACTTGTGGGTTAGGGCCCACTCAAGAGAAACACTTGAAAAGATTACTTGAAAAGGAGAATGCACCGGTTGATTTAAATGGCTTGAATGAGATAACAACCTCGAGATATCTTGAACGGATTAGGAATGAGAACACGAATCTCCTGAGATATCTTCAGCACTTCGGAACAAAAGAATAGCGAGAGGTGAATGATTAGGGGTGCATCGGCATGAAAAAAACATTTGAAATGAGGAAAAGGATATGATTAACACGAGAATTGAATCCACCGGAGAAGGAAAAGAACGAAGAATGATGAGCTTGAAGCTCCATTAGAATCTTCATGAGAATCACCGGATAAGAACATTGACAGAAAAGGAATGGAGAGGCTTCCCATCAATAAAAGGATACTTGAATAAGAAATCTGAGTCCTTGAAGAAAAAAGGGTGGGAGGGCGGGAAAAAAAGGCAGCTTGGGACGAATGAAATGAACTCCGTTGAGAAGAACTGAGATTGGATCTTGCAAATGTTGAAATGATCGGATCCACTTGAAGAGAAAGACGTCGGTAGAGAAGGAATTTAGATGACAATCTTGATGATCAAGAAGGATTAGCATTCACATAGATATATGAGAACACCGCTTAGGAAAGGTATGGAATCAACACTTGACATTGAAGCAACTCGAATACCACAATCAAAACAAAACAAAGGATTGGCTTGCAGAATAAGCCGGAACAAACATATGATAGAGATTTTGTCTGAAGTTTTCGTGGTGGGGCCCACACGGGCTCGATCATAGAACACCATCATGTACAAGGCAGTGCACATGACATACGAAGCGTCCCTGAGTCAGCATAGCCAAGGACTCTTTAAGACACAACGAGACCACTGTAAAACCAACCGTGGATGGGCGGACCACTAGACGTCGAACTCAAATCTCATATCATGCATCTGTCTGAAACATATCCTAAGAGCTACTTGAATTCCCACTTATAAACTCCCAAAACTTTCTGGTTATGCAATCAGGTGTTGGGGATACAGGGGAAGCATAATATCTCACCCAAAGCTAGCAAATCCTATATCCAGCTGTATCCATCCTTCAACACATAACCAAGAAACCTTCAGAAATCATTTACCTCAACCTTCGAAAAGCATCCATTATACGAGTTATGGCAATACTCACAAACTCCCGCCCCAGTACTAGGTGGTGTCGAGGTTATCTCACCAACAACTGCATAAAAGAGATTTTCGATGTCGGCGAAACTCAGGTATTCCAGAACTGCAACGATAAAATTGTGATGACAACACCTCGGAGCTCAACTCCCCGGGACATTGCCACAACCCCTAAATGTCAGGAGGCACCAAGAATAATGTTCTCATCACAAAACCATCGGAACGATTCCAAGATACTCGCGTGATCCTAAAAAAATTCGTGAAATTTGAGAAGAGAAGAGTCAAGACTCTATGTCAGGAGGCCTCACCAGAGCAACGGAGGGACTGAGGAGTAAAAAGAATCCTACTCTCCGATATATATAATCCTATAATACTCAAAACATTTTTCTAGACTCAACAACGCTAGCGATTCGATCAAGCAGGGGGCTCCTTAGTCGGGGAAGGCTCTGATTACCAACTTGTAACACCCACGATGCGGCTATATCTCCCACGTGTCGGAGCACGACTTAGAGGCATAACCGCATAGTAGGCATGTCGCGGGAGGGGTAATCTTTACACATCCCATGTACTGAATAAGAAAGGAATAAAGAGTTGGCTTACAATCGCCACTTCACACAATACATAAATATAGCATTACAACATCCAGAATACAATCACGGTCTGACTACGGAACCAAAATAAAAGAAGACCACCCCTAATGCTAGATCCCCGATTGCCCCGACTGGGCTCCACTACTGATCAACTGGAAACGAAACAACACAACGAACACGATCTTCAACAAGCTCCCACTTGAGCTCAACTGCGTCATCTGCACTGGTATCATCGGCACCTGCAACTATTTTTGGAAGTAATTTGTGAGTCACGGGGACTCAGCAATCTCACGCCCTCGCGATCAAGACTATTTAAGCTTATGGGTAGGACAAGGTAATGAGGTGGAGCTGCAGCAAGCACTAGCATATATGGTGGCTAACTTACGCAAATGAGAGCGAGAAGAGAAGCAAAGCATGGTCGTGAACTAGAAGTGATCAAGAAGTGATCCTGAAACTACTTACGTTCAAGCATAACACGAGACCGTGTTCTCTTCCCGGACTCTGCCGAAAATAGACCATCACGACTACACACGCGGTTGATGCATTTTAAATAAGTTAAGTGTCAAGTTCTCTACAACCGGACATTAACAAATTCCCATCTGTAACCGCGGGCACGACTTTCGAAAGTTCAAAACCCTGCAGGGGTGTCCCAAATTAGCCCATCACAAGCTCTCACGGTCAACGAAGGATATTCCTTCTCCCAGGAGGACCCGATCAGACTCGGAATCCCGGTGACAAGACATTTCGACAATGGTAAAACAAGACCAGCAAAGCCGCCCGAATGTGCCGACAAATCCCGATAGGAGCTGCACATATCTCGTTCTCAGGGCACACCGGATGAGCAGTCCGTACAATTAAAACCAACCCTCAAGTTTCCCTGAGGTGGCGCTGCAAGGGGCTCTAGTTTGGACGAACACTCCGAGGAGCACTGGCCTGGGGGTTTTTAAAATAAAGATGACCCTTGAGTCTGCAGAACCCAAGGGAAAAAGGCTTATGTGGAAAATGGTAAAACCAAGGTTGGGCCTTGCTGGAGGAGTTTTATTCAGAGCGAACTGTCAAGGGGTTCCCATTATAACCCAACCGCGTAAGGAACGCAAAATCAAGGAACATAACACCGGTATGACGGAAACTAGGGCGGCAAGAGTGGAACAAAACACCAGGCATAAGGCCGTGCCTTCCACCCTTTACCAAGTATATAGATGCATTAATTAACATAATTGATATAGTGATATCCCAACAAATACCCATGTTCCAACAAGGAACAAACTCCATCTTCACCTGCAACTAACAACGCTATAATAGGGGCTGAGCAAAGCGGTAACATAGCCAAACAACGGTTTGCTAGGACAAGGTGGGTTAGATATTTGACATGGCAATAAGGGAGGCATGATACAGCAAGTGGTAGGTATCGCATCATAGCAAAAGAGCGAGCACTAGCAAGCAAAGATAGAAGGGATTTCGAGGGTATGGTCATCTTGCCTAAAATCCCGCAAGGAAGAAGAATGAGTCCATGAAGATGACAAAAGGACGTAGTCGAACGAATCCTCACAAACATGACGTTATCGGAACTAAACCAAAGAAGCAACACTGGAAAGAAGCAAACTACATAGTAAACAACCATCACATAAACATGGCATGATGCACAACCAACTATGATGCATGTCCGGTTTAATGAGGCATGGCATGGCAAAGAGCACAAACAACACCACAAGTTAAGTGGAGCCCAATATGCAATGAGTTGCATATTGACGGAACACCACATCAATTATTTGGTTCACTCCCGGTTATGTACTCGACAATATTAAATGTTGGTTAACATGGCAAGAGGTGAAGCATAACAAAAACTATACCATCTAACCAATTTGAATGGGGCCGGATATAACAAACAACAAATCCAATAAATCCCCATATGCATTTAGCAATTTAATGCAAACAACAATTTTAAACATTTTAATTGTTGTTATCATGATGCGGATGGCATTTGCAAGTTTTATGCATTTTTTTATTAAAAGTTGACATGAGCATATTATGAAGCATATTATGAAACGGTGCCGTGGCACCGTTTCGTTATCGTCGCTGTGGCACCCCTTTTCGTTTCCGCCACGATGACAAATGCTTCATAATATGCTCGACAACGTTCCGGTTCCGATAAATCATTGAGACGCCGGTGCAAAAGGAAGTGTGACGGCAGCGTGTCATGCAAGATGATGGGGTGATCCCGGATACTGGGTGTCCACATGACGGTGGCAAGGCAAAAGAGGGGCTTCGTGCAACGAACAACTCCGACACGAAGCAAACACGGGCATCTCATACACCACACATGCATTCATCCACGGGCGGTCGTTCTCGGCGGTATACCATTAAAGCATGCAAACGGGACAGTTCGAGTTCGTCAAGGGAAGTAGAGGAAGTAGTCGTTCACGGGTCATCGAGGGAAGTAGTGGTTCACGTTCGTTTTCAGAGAGGTACTTGACGAATCGAAGGTTTCCGGGAGCGACGGTAGTGGAACTTGGTGAATCCGAGTTCACTATAGGTCGTCATCGAACTTGGTCAAATACATGATGTGGGTAGACGTTCACTCGACGGCCTTTGGCAACGGTAGTAGTGGTGCAACGTTTTCGTGGATGTTCATGTCATCGATGTCGTGGTACTTGGGGTTTTCGTAGTAGTAATGCTATCATTCATCTATGATCATCGGGACGGTAGTGGAAGTAGAGGCACACGATATCTTGTCAAAAATCACGGCGGCGGTAGTTGTACACATGTTGTAGTCAAACTTGATGGATCCAATGTCCTCGAGAGTAGTCGTGGTACTCGTCGTTCCATGAAGACGTTCTCGAAGGTCTTGGCGTTAGTAGTGGTACACGGGTTGTAACCGGCCTTGGCGGGTCACCGAAGCCAGCGGCGGTCGAGGTACATGGCGGCGCATGGTGGTGGCTGCGAGCTCCTGCGCAGGGGAACGAGAGGGCAGCCTGGTGGTCCACCAAATGGAGCAGGGGAGGTCGATGCGGTCAACGGGAAGAGCAGCAGCAGGACAAAGTGGACAACATCGGCCTTGGCGCGGAACATGGGGGCGGAGCTCCTGCTCCAGCAGAGGGCTCGGGCGCGGGACTTGAGGCACTGGAGGCGATGGGACTAGGCGGGCCGAAGCAGAGCCAGGAGGAGGAGGTCGCGGACGACGAAGCAGCTCGAGGAAATGGGCTCGCTGGCCAGAACGGCGCACCACGGCAGAGGAAAAGGGGTCGCCGGTGGCGCTGTTAGTGCAGCTCTGCTGGAGGCACGGGCGCCATGGCGGGGAGGCGACGGAGGGGAGACGGAGGAGTTCGCTGGGGCGCGGCCTCCAGGGAAGCAGCGCCGCTGCGGGTGCTGTGCGTGCGTGAATGGTGGCGGCGGTGGAGGGTTGCACGATGGCGGCGGCGCAGGCCGACATGACAGATGCAAGGGGAGGCGCGAGGAGGCGTGGCCATGGGGATCGGGATCCCTCTCCCTGGTGCGTGCTTGTGGGAGGAGGGAAACGAGGAGAGGGCGAGGGGATCAGTGATCCTCCTGGCGGCACGAGGGGAACGCGAGAGTGAGAGAGGTTGTGCGGGCTAGGGTTAGTGGGGGTTAAGTTGGGCCAGCGCGGGAGGCCCAGTGGAGGGCGCCAGCTGGACCTTCGGCCTTTTGGTGGAGATGGAAAATGCCATAGGCCTGGTCGGCTGGGCTGCAGGCTCTCTTCTCTCTCACACTCTCTTCTCTTAACCAATAAGAGAGAAAAAAATAGATAGAAGAAGAAAAATATAAAGAGAGGGTTAGGGATGGAATTTGGGCATGGGGGTTTATTTTCACGGACTCGTAAAAGTGTGCACGGTCCACGAAAAATAGGAGAGGCAAGATTCAAAAATGCCATTCAAACACATTTGAATTTAATTCAAATGTGTTTGAACTAGGGCTTGGTTATAGAAGTGTCCAAAAATGTTGAGGTTTTGGTGGAACTCCGGAAAGTGAAGAAAGAATATATGGCAAGGTTTGAGGAACAACTCGAAGTAGAAAAGACCTGAGAGTTTTAAATTGCAAGTGTGTTATGGTGAATTTCAAATTAAAGAAATATTTTAATATAGCTCCCTACTATCGGGAGGATATGTTATAAAGAGAAGTCACCCTTCCCTCGATTTAAATAGATCAAAGATCTATGCATTTTATTTAGTTGAGTTAAAAAAATGACATGATGACATGATGTAATGCAAATGATGCAATGATGAATGCAACAAACCAACAACTCACACGATGAAGCTTGGAAAAACATGGAAGGCATCTGAAGCTCCGGTCTTGGGGCGCCACAAGTTCAAGCTTCCAAACCTAACCTAATGGCTAGGGGCGTAGCTCTCGATCTGCTCCAGATGGCCAAGTGAATTGGCTCGCAGTACGAAGCCGCCAAATACGAAGATCAGTCCGGGGAGAAAAACCTCACCCTGGATCGCATCGTTGCCGATGATCGAAGGAGCCATCAAGCCTTTATTGTGACGGCATAGTGGAACTCTCAATGAAAGCACCAATGTCGGTGTCAAAACCGGCGGATCTCGGGTAGGGGGTCCCGAAATGTGCGTCTAAGGCTGATGGTAACAGGAGGCGGGGGACACAATGTTTACCCAGGTTCGGGCCCTCTCGATGGAGGTAATACCCTACTTCCTGCTTGATTGATCTTGATGATATGAGTATCACAAGAGTTGATCTACCATGAGATCGTAAAGGCTAAACCCTAGAAGCTAGCCTATGATTATGATTGTTGTTGTCCTATGGACTAAACCCTCTGGTTTATATAGACATCGGAGGGGGTTAGGGTTACACAGAGTCGGTTACAGAGAAGGAGATCTACATATCTGAATCGCCAAGCTTGCCTTCCACGCAAAGGAGAGTCCCACCCGGACACGGGACAAAGCCTTCAATCTTGTATCTTCATAGTCCAACAGTCCGACCAAAGTATATAGTCCGGCTGTCCGAGGACCCCCTAATCCAGGACTTCCTCCGCAGGGGCTACGGGCGCGCTGGAGCGGACGAGCAGTGCTGCGGCGAGTAGGGGGCAGTCGGCGCGCGGCGACCGCGTGGTGGAGCGAGGCGAAGGGCGCGGGCAGGTGCGATCGCGCGCGGTGGCGCGGCGACGGACCAGCGGAGGCGAGGCGCGGAGCGTGACGACGGCATGGCGCACGTGGCTGCGGGCGCGGCCTTCGGCACAGCAGGGGGCGCCGAGTGCGGCTGCTAGGAAAGAGCAGAGGGGCTCGCACGGGTGTCGGCGAGGCAAGGGAAGGAGGGAGGCGGCGCACTGAGCGAGGCCGTGGCGGACGGGGTAACACACGAGGGAGGCGGCCAGGGTCAGGTAGGCACGGAGTCGGGCGCGCGGGCGTGTCGCGTGCGGCGAACGGCGCCGGGCAAAGAGGAAAAAGGAGGAAGAACGGCAGCTCATCGGGCCCTGCAGATGTGCGTACGCAGGCTCGGGGAGGAGGATGAGGACGGTCGAGGTCGAGGCGGCGATGCTCCGGGGAGGTGTGATACGTCTCCGTATCTACTTTTCCAAACACTTTTGCCCTTGTTTTGGACTCTAACTTGTATGATTTGAATGGAACTAACCCAGACTGACGTTGTTGTCAGCAGAATTGCCATGATGTTGTTTTATGTGCAGAAAACAAAAGTTCTCAGAATGACCTGAAACTCCACGGAATACCTTACAATAAATAATAAAAATCCTCGCCAAAGATGAAGACCAGGGGGCCCACACCCTTCTCACGAGGGTGGGGGCGCCCCCCCCCCCTAGGGCTCGCCCCCTACCTTGTGGGCCCCCTAGAGACTTCCCGACTCCAACTCCAACTCTATATATCTGCTTTCGGGGAGAAAAACAGGGGAGAAGAAATCATCATGTTTTACGATACGGAGCCACCGCCAAGCCCTAAAACCTCTCGGGAGGGCTGATCTGGAGTCCGTTCGGGGCTCCGGAGAGGGGATTCGTAGCCGTCGTCATCATCAACCATCCTCCATCACCAATTTCATGATGCTCACCGCCGTGCGTGAGTAATTCCATTGTAGGCTTGCTGGACGGTGATGGATTGGATTAGATTTATCATGTAATCGAGTTAGTTTTGTTCGGGTTTGATCCATAGTATCCACTATGTTCTGAGATTGATGTTGCTATGACTTTCATATGCTTAATGCTTGTCACTAGGGCCCAAGTGCCATGATTTCAGATCTGAACCTATTATGTTTTCATCAATATATGAGTGTTCTTGATCCTATCTTGCAAGTCTATAGTCACCTATTATGTGTTATGATCCATTAACCCCGAAGTGACAATAATCGGGATACTTACCGTTGATGACCGTAGTTTGAGGAGTTCATGTATTCACTATGTGCTAATGCTTTGTTCCGGTTCTCTATTAAAAGGAGGCCTCAATATACCTTAGTTTCCATTAGGACCCCGCAGCCACGGGAGGGTAGGACAAAAGATGTCATGCAAGTTCTTTTCCATAAGCACGTATGACTATATTCGGAATACATGCCTACATTACATTGATGAACTGGAGCTAGTTCTGTGTCACCCTATGTTATGACTGTTACATGATGAACCACATCCGGCATAATTATCCATCATTGATCCGATGCCTACGAGCTTTCCGTATACTGGTTTATGCTTATTTACTTTCCCGTTGCTATTGTTACAATCACTACAAAATACCAAAAACATTGCTTTCGTGACTCTTTTGTTACCGTTACCATCACTATCATATTACTTTCCTACTAAACACTTTGCTACAGATACTAAGTTTCCAGGTGTGGTTGAATTGACAACTCAACTGCTAATACTTGAGAATATACTTTGGCTCCCCTTGTGTCGATCCCCTATACTTGTGGGTTATCAAGACTAATTTCTAGCGCCGTTGCCGGGGAGGATAGCTCTATTCTTTGAGTCACTTGGGATTTATATCTGCTGGACACTATGAAGAACTTAAGAGATCCAAAAACCAAGATCTATCCCTCAACTATGAGGGGAGGTAAGGAACTGCCATCTAGCTCTGCACTTGATTCACCTTCTGTTATGAGTAAATTTGCGACACCTACACCTGCTTCTGCTATTCGTTCTGATATGTCACATGTTATTGATGATGCCACTTCTACTATGCATGATACTTATGATGAAATTACCTCTATGCCTAATACTACTGTGCCACTTAGTGATTTTCTCGATGAACAACTTGCTAGGGCTAGAGAAATTGAAAATATAGAATCTGATGATACTGATGAAAGTGACGATGAAGAATCACTTGTTATTCTCGAGGGTTATTTATTTGATCAAGAAGCTTCTTTTGCTATTTTAGCTTGCAGAAATAGAACTGAACTCAAAAGGTTATTAGCTAAATGGAATATGCAATCTCTAAATGCTAGGATGAGACCTAACCCTGCTTTTGCTACTTCACCTATCTGTGTTACTGATAAGGATTATGAATTTTCTGTTGATCCTGATATAATTACTTTGGTTGAATCTGATCCTTTTCATGGTTATGAATCTAAAACTGTTGTGGCACATCTTACTAAATTAAATGATATAGCCATCCTCTTCACTAAAGGTGAGAGATCTCGCTAATTTTACATCCTTAAAATATTTCCGTTCTCATTAAAGGGTGATGCTAAGATATGGTTTAATTCTCTTGATCCTGGTTGTGTGCGTAGTCCCCAGGATATCATCCATTACTTCTCTGCTAAATATTTCCCTGCTCATAAGAAGCAAGCTGCTTTAAAGGAAATATACAACTTTGTGCAAATTAAAGAAGAGAGTCTCCCACAAGCTTGGGGGGGGGGCTTCTCAAGTTACTTAATGCTTTTCCTGATCATCCTCTTAAGAAAAATGAAATACTTGATGTCTTTTATAATGGACTAACCGATGCTTCCAGATATTACCTGGAAAGTTGTGCTGGTTCTCTTTTCAGGGAAAGAACACCGGATGAAGCTGAAATCTTATTGAATAATATGTTGACAAATGAAAATAATTGGGCACCTCCTGAGCCAGCTTCTACTCCAATTAATGAGCCTATTCCTAAACCAATTTCGAAGAAGAGGGGTATTCTATTTCTCAGTCCCGAAGATATGCAAGAGGCAAAGAAATCTATGAAAGAAAAAGGTATTAAAGCTAAAGATGTTAAGAATTTACCTCCTATTGAAGAAATACATGGTCTTAATTTACCGCCTGTTGAAGAAAGATATGATCTTAATCCTTTATTTATTGAAGAACCTCCAGACCTCGATAACCCGACACAGGTAGTAAAGGTAAATTCTCTCTATAGATATGATAAAGCTGAAATCCCTCCTACTAAAATTGCTAGTCAGTGCTTGGATGAGTTCGATAATTTTATGTTTAAGCAAAAAGACTTCAATGATTATTTTGGTAGACAATTAAAACAAGTTGCTGATATGATTAAATACTTGGGTGATTATATGGCTAATATTAGAGGTGAACTTAAACTTGTTAGCAAACATGCTTCTATGGTTACCACTCAAGTAGAACAAGTACTTAAAGCTCAAAAAGAATTGCTCAATGAAATGAATAGTAAGAAAAATGATTATGCTGTTAGAGTGGCTACTAGAACTAGTAGAATGACTCAGGAACCTTTGTATCCTGAAGGCCACCCTAAGAGGATTGAGCAAGATTCTCAGAGAAATAAAATTGATGCACCTAGTTCTTCTAAAAAGAAGAAAAAGAAAAATGATAGAACCGTGCAAACTTCTAGTGAACCTATTGCTGAACCACCTGATAATCCAAATGATATTTCTATTTCTGATGCTGAAACACAATCTAGTAATGAACATGAACCTAATGATAATGTTAATAATAATGTTCATGATGATGCTCAACCTAGTAATGATAATGATGTAGAAATTGAACCTGGTGTTGATCTTGATAACCCACAATCAAAGAATCAACATTATGATAAGAAAGACTTTGTTGCTAGGAAACATGGTAAAGAAAGAGAACCTTGGGTTCAGAAACCTATGCCTGAACCTCCCAAACCATCCAAGAAAAAGGATGATGATGATTTTGAGCGCTTTGCTGAAATGATTAGACCTATCTTTTTGCATATGCGATTGACTGATATGCTCAAAATGAATCCTTATGCTAAGTACATGAAAGATATTGTTACAAATAAAAGAAAGATACCAGAAGCTGAAATTTCCACCATGCTTGCTAATTATACTTTTAAGGGTGGAATATCAAAGAAACTTGGAGATCCAGGAGTACCTACTATACCATGCTCCATTGAAGGAAACTATGTTAAAACTGTTTTATGTGATCTTGGAGCCGGTGTTAGTGTTATGCCTCTCCCTTTATATCATAGACTTGACTTGAATAAGTTGAAACCTACTGAAATATCTTTGCAAATGGCTGATAAATCAACTGCTATACCTGTCGGTATTTGTGAGGATGTGCCTGTTGTGGTTGCAAACGTTACTATTTTAACGGACTTTGTTATTCTTCATATTCGCGAGGACGATAGTATGTCTATTATTCTTGGAAGACCTTTTCTTAATACTGCAGGGGCTGTTATTGATTGCAACAAAGGCAATGTCACTTTTCATGTTAATGGCAATGAGCATACGGTACATTTTCCGAGGAAACAACCTCAAGTTCATAGTATCAATTCTATCGGAAAAATTCCATCGATTATATTTGGAGGTTTTGAATTTCCTCTTCCTACTGCCAAGAAGAAATATGATATACTTATTATTGGGGATGTGCATATCCCCGTTGAGGTAACCTAGTGTTATTTGAAATTTCTCCGGTTACATGTTAATCGGAATGAGTTTGTTAACAAGACTTGATCAATCTTGTTAAAGGATTCCTTTTGATGAGCATGAGATGGATGAAACTAGAAGCACAACCTTCTGTACCCTCTCTATACTTTCTGTTATTTAGTTGAAACAAAGTAAAAATAAATAATTTTCTGTCTGTTATCTGATTATCCGTGCAACATAAAAATACCTCGAAAATAAAAGTTCTCCAAATGCCCTGAAAATTAAATATGATTTTTTCTAGAATATTTGAGGATTTATGGAACAAAGAACATACCAGGGGGCCAAACCACCTTGCCACGTGGCTGGATGGTGCGCCTACCCCCTAGGGCGCACCCCCTGCCTCATGGGCCCACGGTGGCCCTCCTCCACTTATTCCTGCACCCATCCTCTTCTTCCTCCCACAAACACGGAAAACCAACTCAAGCACGAGTTCCAGCCTTCTTTGCTGCCATTTTCGATCTCCTTGGTCAAAGCACCTCTCACAAAACTGCTTGGGGAGATTGTTCCTTGGTATGTGACTCCTCCATTGGTCCAATTAGTTTTTGTTCTAGTGCTTGATTCATTGCAAATTTTTGCTGCTTAGGTGACCCTGTTCTTGAGCTTGCATGTCAAATTTATATGGTCAAAAGTAGTTTTGATGCATGATATAGGCCCTAGGCACTTGTAGGAGTAGTTGCTATCAATATTATTGAGTTTGGTTTACTTTTATTTTGAAGTTACTAAAAATTTCAGGATTTTTCAGAAAATGATGAGGAGATTATTGAGGGGCTCATCGAGCCAAAGCTCGAAGGAAAAGGCACCGAAGCTTAAGTATAATCTACCGCGCACCGCGGAGGTTCGGGCATGTGAATGGCCTTCTGAGTATTTCTTGAGAGCAGCCAGGATTTATGAAGATTTTCATGAATTGGCTCATAATGCAGGCCTCACCGCTTTCCTCCATGACCAATGCGATCAGTATCTCTTACTCACAAATACCTTTGTGCAAAACTTTCATTTTCATTCTAGGAACTCACCACCTACAGTGGAGTTTCATTTATATGATGAGCATAAGGAGATGTCACTTTATGATTTTTGTTGCATTTGTTTAGTCCCTTTTGAGGGCAAGACAGAAGAACCACATCATGATGATGTGGAGGGGTTTATTGATACTATCACTGTAGGAGAAACTAGGAAGGTTTCCGATGCACGAATCACTAGCATACATTTTCCTGTTTTACGTTACTTTGCATTATTTGCTAGTCGTTGCTTAATTGGACGCGGAAACTGTGGAAACCTTAGTATCCCTGATATAATTATTCTGCTCCACGGTTTATACAGTGATAACACTTTTAGTATAGGTGACATTATTGCTAGATGGTTAAGTATGAACCGTACTAAGGGTCCCGTCTTTGGAGGCATCTATGCTACACGCCTAGCCGCACATTTTAACATACCTATTAGGCATGCTGAGAAGGAAGAAAAAGTGCTGCCTCGTGTTTATCTAGATCATAAAAGTATGGTGGCACATGATTTTATTATTAAGAATAGAGTAGGGGAGCTTAAATATCAATTGTTCTTTAATAAACATCATTCTGAGACTATTACCTTGCCTGCTCCTTCTTTATTTGATTTGACTGTAGGCACGTACCTTGTTCCGTTGATGGCTATCCACGCCTACCAGAACCCTGCACCAGCCGAGGAGCCAGAACCGGAACCATAATTTGATCCTTCACGACAGTCTAACTATCAGTGGGATCCGGAGATGATTGCCAGCCAGTGGCAAACGGAGCCTTCTTCTTCCTCATCACAGTATGACCGCAACAACTATTATTGTGGATATCAGCCAGGCCAGCCGTGGCCATAAACCAACTTAGGCCAAAAGCCTAAGCTTGGGGGAGTATGTATTTCCCACCGACATTACATTTATGTTCACACACACTTATTGCTAGATGTCGGTGCTCATACTTTTTGATTGTATCATCCATGCTAGTTTATTTTCCTTTTATGCTTTCTTCTTGTGTGTTTAATAAACCTTAAGAAAAACGAAAAAAGTAGTAGTAATTTACTTTCCATGCTTGTAGTAGTAATTAAAAAGAAAACCCAAAAATATTTCCCGTTCTTCTTTTGCTTGTTGGGAGCTTTCCCGTGTAAATAGTTTTATTTCTTTACTTTTCTTCGGGGGACGGTAGGAGAAGACCATAATTAAATTGTTGAAGTGGCTCTTATATGTATTATTGTTGGTCTGACAAAAGAACCCATATTGCCCTGTCTTCTCCTGTTTATTGAACGCTCGCAGATTCCAGCTTAGTCCAATGCACGTGCACTCTTATTATTATTCACATCATTCGGTCGTGCAAGTGAAAGGCAATTATGATGATATATGATGGACTGACTGAGATGAGAAAAGCTGGTATGAACTCGACCTCTTTTGTTTTTTGTAAATATGATGAGTTCATCGTTCTTGATTCAGCTTGTTATGAATAAACATGTTTGCAATGACAATTAGAGATCATAGTTGCTTGTGTCATGCTTGATTAGTTATGAGTTATAATGGTTTACCTTGTGTGCCAACATGCTATTGAGATGGTTATGATGTGGTATGATAAGGTGGTATCCTCCTTTGAATGATTTAAGTGACTTGACTTAGCACATGTTAACGCATGTAGTTGAAACAAATCAACATAGCCTTCACGATATTTATGTTCATGGTGGATTATATCCTACTCATGCTTCCATCCAATGTTTATTAATTTTAATGCATGTACATGGCTGTTGTCGCTCTCTAGTTGGTCGCTTCCCAGTCTTTTGCTAGCCTTCACCTGTACTAAGCGGGAATACTGCTTGTGCATACAATCCCTTAAACCCCAAAGTTATTCCAGATGAGTCCACTATACCTTCCTATATGCGGTATCTACCTACCGTTCCAAGTAAATTTGTATGTGCCAAACTCTAAACCTTCAAATAAATATCCTATTTTGTGTGCTCGAATAGCTCATGTATCAACTAGGGTTGTCTGTATCTTCCATGTTAGGCAGGTTATTCTCAAGAGGAGTGGACTCCGCTCCTCACTCACGAGATAAATGGCTGGTCACCGGGATGCCCAGTCCCATGCTTTATGCAAACTAAATCAAAATAATTGCAAACAAAACTCCCCCTGGGACCTGATGTATGTTGGAGGCACTCGTTGTTTCGAGCAAGCCATGGATTGATGTTTGTTGGTGGAGGGGGAGTATAAACTTTACCATTCTGTTTGGGAACCGCCTATAATGTGTGTAGCATGGAAGATATCGCCATCTCTTGGTTGTTATGTTGACAATCAAAGTATGCCGCTCAAAATGTTAATTATCTCTATTTCAAAACCGAGCTCTGGCACCTCTACAAATCCATGCTTCCCTCTGCGAAGGGCCTATCTATCTACTTTTATGTTGAGTCATCACCCTCTTATTAAAAGCACTAGCTGGAGAGCGCAGCTGCCATTTGCATTCATTACTGTTAATTTATATTGGGTGTGACTATGATTTGATCTCTTTTACCATGAACTACAATGTCTAGTCAGTCCTTTATCTTTAAAGGTGCTCTGCATTTATGTTTTACGGTCTCAGAAAGGGCTAGCGAGATACCATCTTGTTATATCATATTATGATTGTTTTGATAAAGTGTTGTCATCCGAGATTTATTATTATGGCTTGCTAATTGACTATGCTATTGATATGGGTAATCATGAGACCTGAGAATTATTGCAAATATGGTTAGTTATAATCTTTGCTGAAAACTTTTATGCTAGCTTGACATATTTACAACAACAAGAGCAAACAGAGTTTGTAAAAGTTTTTCTTTATTTCTTTCAGTTTGTCAACTGAATTGCTTGAGGACAAGCAAGGGTTTAAGCTTGGGGAGTTGATATGTCTCCGTCATATCTACTTTTCCAAACACTTTTGCCCTTGTTTTGGACTCTAACTTGTATGATTTGAATGGAACTAACCCGGACTGACGCTGTTTTCAGCAGAATTGCCATGATGTTGTTTTATGTGCAGAGAACAAAAGTTCTCGGAATGACCTGAAACTCCATGGAATACCTTACAATAAATAATAAAAAATACTCGCCAAAAAGATGAAGACCAGGGGCCCACACCCTTCTCACAAGGGTGGGGGGCGCACCCCCTAGGGCGCGCCCCCTACCTCGTGGGCCCCCTGGAGACTTCCCGACTCCAACTCTATATATCTGCTTTCGGGGAGAAAAAAATAGGGGAGAAGAAATCATCGCATTTTACGATACGGAGCCGCTGCCAAGCCCTAAAACCTCTCGGGAGGGCTGATCTGGAGTCCGTTTGGGGCTCCATAGAGGGGGATTCATCGTCGTTGTCATCATCAACCATCCTCCATCACCAATTTCATGATGCTCACCGCCGTGCGTGAGTAATTCCATCATAGGCTTGCTGGACGGTGATGGGTTGGATGAGATTTATCATGTAATCTAGTTTTGTTAGGGTTTGATCCCTAGTATCCACTATATTCTGAGATTGATGTTGCTATGACTTTGCTATGCTTAATGCTTGTCACTAGGGCCCGAGTACCATGATTTCAGATCTGAACCTATTATGTTATCATCAATATATGAGTGTTCTTGATCCTATCTTGCAAGTCTATAGTCACCTATTATGTGTTATGATCCGTTAACCCCGAAGTGACAATAATCGGGATACTTACCGGTGATGACCGTAGTTTGAGGAGTTCATGTATTCACTATGTGCTAATGCTTTGTTCCGGTTCTCTATTAAAAGGAGGCCTTAATATCCCTTAGTTTCCATTAGGACCCCGTGATAACCCACAAGTATAGGGGATAGCAACAGCTTTTGAGGGTAGAGTATTCAACCCAAATTTATTGATTTGACACAAGGGGAGCCAAAGACTATTCTCAAGTATTAGCAGCTGAGTTTTCAATTCAACCACACCTGGAAACTTAGTATCTGTAGCAAAGTGTTTAGTAGCAAAGTAATATGATAGTAATTGAGGGAGTCCTGGATTAGGGGGTGTCCGGATGGTCGGACTATACCTTCAGCCGGACTCCTGGACTATGAAGATACAAGATTGAAGACTTCGTCCCGTGTCCGGAATGGACTTTCCTTGGCGTGGAAGGCCAGCTTGGCGATACGGATATGCAGATCTCCTACCATTGTAACCGACTTTGTGTAACCCTAACCCTCTCCGGTGTCTATATAAACTGGAGGGTTTTAGTCCATAGGACAACATACACAACAACAATCATACCATAGGCTAGCTTCTAGGGTTTAGCCTCTTCGATCTCGTGGTAGATCTACTCTTGTACTACCCATATCATCAATATTAATCAAGCAGGACATAGGGTTTTACCTCCATCGAGAGGGCCCGAACCTGGGTAAAACTTCGTGTCCCTTACCTCCTGTTACTATCCGGCCTAGACGCACAGTTCGGGACCCCCTACCCGAGATCCGCCGGTTTTGACACCGACACTGGTGCTTTCATTGAGAGTTCGTCTGTGTTGTCGCCATCAGGCTCGATGGCTCCTACAATCATCAATAGCGATGCAGTCCAGGGTGAGATCTTCCTCCCCGGACAGATCTTCGTCTTCGGTGGCTTCGCACTGCGAGCCAATTTACTTGGTTGTCTGGAGCAGATCGAAAGCTACGCCCCTGGCCGTCAGGTCAGATTTGGAAGTTTAAACTACACGGCTGACATCCGCGGGGACTTGATCTTCGACGGATTCGAGCCACTGCCGAGCGCGCCGCACTGTCACGACGAGCATGATATAGCTCTGCCACCGAACAGTGCCATGGAGGCCGCACCCGCATTAGCTTTGACCCTTAATTCGGAGCCAACTGTGCCGATCGACGATGGGCGGTTGGATGCCACCTCGGGGGCTGCGATCCCAATGGCGATTGAGCCGAACACCAGCCCCGCACTCTGCGAAACTCGTGACTCCAAGGAGCCGGACTCCTCTCCGGACTCCGAACCCTCCGCGCCCCTGCTGATCGAATCCGATTGGGTGCCGATCATGGAGTTTATTGCCGCGGACATCTTTCAGCACTTGCCTTTCGGCGATATTCTGAAGACACTGAAGTCTCTCTCTTTATCAGGAGAGCCCTGGTCGGACTACGGTCAGCAAGGTTGGGGTACGGGCGATGAAGAAATTCAAAGCCCACCCACCACCCACTTTGTAGCCACTGTCGACGACTTAACCGACATGCTCGACTTCGACTCCGAAGACATCGATGGTATGGACGCCAATGAAGGAGATGATGAAGAACCAGCGCCTACTAGGCCTTGGAAAGCCACCTCGTCATATGACATATACATGGTGGACACCCCAAAAGAAGGAGATGGCGATGGAACAGCGTAGGATGACCCCTCCAAGAAATAGCCTAAGCGCCGGCGTCAGCGCCGCCGCTCAAAATCTCATGAAAACAAATACGGTGATTCCAGCACGGGAGATAATAACACTCCGGAAAGTGCCGAAGAAAATCCCCTCCAGCAAGATTTAGCACAGGAGGATGGAGAAACCAGCCCTCATGAGAGAGTGGCAGACAGAGAGGTCGAGGACGATAATTATATGCCTCCCTCCGAAGACGAGGCAAGCCTCGACGACGACGAATTCGTCGTGCCAGAGGATCCCGTCGAGCAAGATCGTTTTCAACGCAGGCTTATGGCCACGGCAAGAAGCCTCAAGAAAAAACAGCAACAGCTTAGAGCTGATCAAGATTTGCTAGTCGACAGATGGACTAAAGTCCTTGCGGCCGAAGAGCATAAACTCGAACACCCCTCCAAGAGCTACCCAAAGCGCAGGTTGCTACCCCGATTAGAGGAGGAAGCACTTGATGCGGCCGACCGGCCACCTCGTGGCCGCGACAGAGAGGCCTCTCGGCCCTCCACTCAAGCCGCACCCTGTACCAAGGCAAGGGAATATGCGCCGGACTTACGAGATATGTTGGAGGACAAGGCAAGGCAAACAAGATCGATCTACGGATCGCGGGGGCACCCCACGGCGCGAGACGGTAACTGTCACGTCGGCCACAAATTCGGCAGGGCCGAACACAGTAGACAAAGCTCATTGGAGCTACGTCATGATATAGCCCAGTACAGAGGCGCCGCACACCCACTATGCTTCACAGACGAAATAATGGATCATCAAATCCCCGAGGGTTTCAAACCCGTAAACATCGAATCATATGATGGCACAACAGATCCTGCGGTATGGATCGAGGATTATCTCCTTCATATCCACATGGCCCGCGGCGATGATTTCCACGCCATCAAATACCTCCCACTCAAGCTTAAAGGACAAGCTCGGCATTGGCTTAACAGCTTGCCAACAGGATCAATCAGTTGTTGGGAGGACCTGGAAGCCGCATTCCTCGACAATTTCTAGGGCACTTATGTGCGACCCCGAGACGCCGATGACCTAAGTCACGTAATTCAGCAGCCAGAGGAATCGGCCAGGCAATTCTGGACACGGTTCCTGACAAAGAAAAATCAAATAGTCGACTGTCCGGACGCTGAGGCCCTAGCAGCCTTCAAGCACAATATCCGTGATGAGTGGCTGGCCCGGCACCTTGGACAGGAAAAGCCGAAATCTATGGCAGCACTCACGACACTCATGACCCGCTTTTGCGTGGGAGAAGACAGTTGGCTTGCTTGTAGCAACAATATGACCAAGAACCCTGGTAATTTGAACACCAGGGACAGTAGTGGCAGGTCGCGTCGCAACAAGCAGAAGCGCCGCATTAACGGCGACAATGCTGAGGATACGGCAGTTAATGCCGGATTCAGAGGCTCTAAATCCGGTCAGCGGAAAAAGCCATTCAAAAGGAATCCTAGGGCCCGTCCAGTTTGGACCGAATACTCGACCGCTTGTGCCAGATACATGGCACCCCCGAAAAGCCGGCCAATCACACCAACAGGGATTGTTGGGTGTTCAAGCAGGCAGGCAAGTTAAACGCCGAAAATGAAGACAAGGGGCTGCATAGCGATGACGACGAGGAGCCCCGGCCGCCAAACAACAATGGACAGAAGGGTTTTTCCCCACAAGTGCGGACGGTGAACATGATATACGCAACCCACGTCCCCAAAAGGGAGCGGAAGCGCGCGTTAAGGGACGTATACGTGGTAGATCCTGTCGTCCCAAAGTTCAACCCATGGTCCTCCTGCCCGATCACCTTTGATCGAAGGGACCATCCCACTAGCATCCATCATGGCGGATTCGCCGCATTGGTTCTAGACCCAATTATTGACGGATTTCATCTCACTAGAGTCCTTATGGACGGCGGTAGTAGCATGAACCTGCTTTACCAAGATACAGTGTGGAAAATGGGCATAGATCCCTCGAGGATTAAGCCCACCAAAACGACCTTTAAAGGCGTAATACCAGGTGTAGAGGCCAACTGTACATGCTTAGTCACACTTGAAGTGGTCTTCGGATCTCTAGATAATTTCTGAAGCGAGGAGTTAATCTTTGACATAGTCCCGTTCCGCAGTGGCTATCACGCACTGCTCGGGCGAACCGCATTCGCCAAGTTCAATGCGGTACCGCACTACGCATACCTTAAGCTCAAGATGCCAGGCCCTCGAGGAGTAATTACGGTCAATGGAAACACCGAATGCTCCCTCCGAACGGAGGAGCACACGGCGGCCCTTGCAGCGGAAGTACAAAGCAGCCTCTCCAGGCAGTTCTCCAGTCTGGCCACTAAACGACCGGACACCGTCAAGCGCGCCTGGAGTAACCTACAACAAGACCGCCTGGCATGATCCGAGCAGGCGTAGCAATGCGGCCCCAACCCCAACCCTCGCAAAAAGGCGACGCCAGTAGTCGCGTACATAACTACGCTCTAGAGATACCATGGGTATAGGGGGAGGGCACCATCACGACATGCCCGAAACACGGCTTAAACCGTACCAGGGGCTGCCGATTTTTTAATTTTCTCTTACTTTCAGGACTCCATCCTTCGGAAGACCTGTTCGGCTGTTCAATTGCCGCATAAACGATGCAAGAACCAGGGAAGCAGACAAGCCACGCCGCATTACGGAACTCCCAGGTGGTCTCTATCACGAGCAGTATACCTGTTCCGCATACTATTCCGCAGCTTGCCCCTGGAACGGACATGTTAACTAGTCCAACCTTTCACTTATCGCATTATTTGTATCGTTCTGCTTTGATCGCAGCCCTTTTTAATAAACAATTCATAGCTTTCGTCTATTTTTGCATTACCTTTTTTCTTTATATATGTTCCTTAACGACATGTTGCTCCCGTACACGTTGGTACGGCCAAAATACGCCATGGGCTTTAGTACACCTCAATATGGTGTGAGAAGTCCGAACACTTTAACAAGTGCGGCACCCCGAACTTATAGCATTATATGCATCGGCTCCGAATCATGTCTTGGGTCAATAGTTGGGTTTGCCCGGCTCCTATGTTTTGGTGCCTTACGTTCCGCTATATCGGCTAAGGTAGCACTAGGAGAACCACTGCGATTGTGCCCCAGTTGAGCTGGGTCGAGCACCTCAGTGGAGAAAGCTAAAACTGACTGTCATGATGAAGCGAGAGCTGGTCACTGTTCGAGAGGTATTTTGAGTCCCTAAAGACTTATGCCGCTTAGGGCGAGGAGCCGGCTCTGTCCGGCCAAGGCGTGGATAGCGCCCTGAACTCGGTCTTCCGAATACCAGGGGCTTCGCCGAAATTTAAACTTATAGAATTCTATGGCTAAGTGAGAGTGTTCACGCATTATAGTCCGATTGCCTTGTTCGTTGGGCTGAGCGCCTCCCTTGAAGGACCCAAACATGGGAAAAAGAGCGCTCAGGTTTATCCCCGAACACCCCAGCACTAGCGGCATGGGGGCAGAAGCTGACGACCCGCCATCTCTCAGAGTTGATAAACAGCCGCACAGAAGGTAATATTTTAAATTCCAACAGTATTTCTTAGCGCATATGAACAAGTTTTCAGCGCACAGGACAAAACGAGCAAGTTTCACTCAAAAATTACATCCCTAGAACATTCATCCGCCACATGGCAGGCACCCTTTAGAACATCCTTATAATAATTCTCGGGCTTGCGATGCTCTTTCCCCGACGGTGGCTTGTCCTTCACAAGCTTCTCAGCATCCAGCTTGCCCCAGTGCACCTTAGCACGGGCAAGGGCCCTACGGGCACCTTCAATGCAGATGGAGCGCTTGATGACTTCGAGCCTTGGACAGGCCTCCACCAACCGCTGCACCAGACCGAAATAGCTCACAGGCAGAGCCCCTCCAGGCCACAGCGGAACAATGAGGCCCTTCATGGCCTGTTCGGACGCCTTATGGAGCTCGACCAGTTGCTTCAGCTGGTCGCTCAGGGGCACGGGGTGTCCGGCCTCAGCATACTGAGACCAGAACACCTTCTCTGTCGAGCTGCCCTCCTCGGCTCGATAGAATGCGGTGGCATCGGACACACTCCAGGGAAGATCTACGAACGCTCCTGGAGAGCTCCGGATTCGGGTAAGTAACAAGTAACTCACGTTTATGTGTTTGCTTTGCATAAAGAACAACTTACCCGCCGCTATCTTCTTCACCTCATCCAACTCCTGGAGGGTCTTCTGGGATTCGGCCTTGGCAGACTTGGCATTTTCAATAGCCACCGCGAGCTCGGACGCTCGTGTCTTTGAGTCAAGCTCCAAACTCTCATGTTTTTCCATGAGAGCCTGGAGCTCTTGCCGTACCTTGCCAACCTCGGCCTCATACTTCTCCCGCTCGGTGCGCTCCGAGGCCGCCCTCTTCTCGGCCTCGACTAGCGCTTGCTTAAGGGTCGCCACCTCAGACGCGGCCCCTACAATAGCCACGATAATCCTGTCATTCTTTGCAATTGCACCTTTTTATATATATTTAAAAACAAGGTATTTCTTACCTTCATTGTCCTCGAGCTGCTTCTTGGCACGCCCAAGCTCTTGCTCGGACCGCTCGAGGTTCTGCTTTAGCGTATCCACTTCCGCAGTTAGTGCGGCGGACACAAGCAGAGAAGCCTGCATACGCATATGGACTCATTTTTGTTAGACTCCTGCGAATTTTATTTGATCCTCTATTTGGCTTTTCTTCCCGAACGCCAAACAGAGCATCAGGGGCTACTGTCTATGCGGTAATATTATTTACACATTCTTTACTTACCTCAAAGCCTGTTAAAAGGCTAGTACAAGCTTCAGTCAGTCCGCTCTTGGCGGACTGAACCTTCTGGACCACCGCACTCATAATGGTGCGGTGCCCCTCGTCGATGGAGGCGCCCTAGAGCGCCTCCAACAGATTGTCCAGCGCCTCCGGTTGGACGGGGGTCACCGGCACGATGGGCTCGCTCCCCTTGGAAGGAGGTCCCCCGCCGGACTCTGGAACCTTTGGAGGTTCCGGAGCGGTGTCCGGCCTAGAGCCGGACTTGGAGCCCTGGGGGTTTCATCCCCTTTACTCCTGGAGTCCGAGAGGTCACCTTGCGGCACCTCGAGGACCACCTCCTCCTGGCTTGGAACCTGTTGGGACAACACTTTGGTGTCGTCCGTAGGGCGGGGGGAGGAAGCCGTCGGAAGCGAGTTCACATCCGACAAGTCCAGTGAGCCGCTCGACGACGCGTCGAGCCGGTCTTTGGGTGGGCTGCATAAACATATTCGACATAAGGGAAAGCTGTGCAATAAACGAATACTATGAATTACTCTGGTATCCGTATACTTATGATTTTGTCAGGGGCTTGGCCCTGGGCAGCCACTCCTCTCCGCCGTCGTCGGCGTCGGTGGAGTAGTCCGGAGGAAGGGTTTTCCCCTTCTTGGACCCTCCGGCCACCCCAGAGAGGGCGGCCTTCCTTTTCTTCTCTCCTCCTGCTGGAGGGGGAGAGGTCTCTTCTTCTTCCTCCTCGTCTTCACGGGAGGAATGCACCTCGGAACCGTCGGATGATGGATCTGACACCTCCTGGCGCCGGGCACTCTTTCGAGTCCCCGTGGCCTTTTTCGCGGCCTTCTTCTCCGGCACCACATAGGGTGCCGGAACCAGCAGCTTCGCCAAGCGAGCGTCCGCTGGGCATTCGGGCAAAGGAGCCGGATAGTTGATCTGTCCGGACGTCACCTGCCAATCCTGTCAAAGGTAAGGGAGCTTAGATCCCGCATGGAGTCAAACTATGAAAAACTGATACCCTATAAAAGGAAAAAAAAACAGCTTACCGCGAGAGCGTGACGCTGCGCACTGAATCCGCGATCCTCGGTAGCGGATGCGGGAGCCTCGGCGCCCTTGAAAAGCACCTTCCAGGCATCTTCATACGTCGTGTCGAAGAGCCTGCTCAGAGTTTGGTGCCGCGCCGGGTCGAACTCCTACAGGTTGAAAGCCCATTGTTGACACGGGAGGATCAAGCGGATGAGCATAACCTAGACTACGTTAACATGTTTGAGCTTCTTGTCCACCAGGGTTTGGACGCATGTTTGGAGTCCGGTCAGCTCTCCTTTTTTACCCCACGATAGGCCCGTCTCCTTCCAGGAGGTGAGCCGCGTAGGGGGTCCGGATCGAAACTCGGGGGGTGTGACCCATTCGGTGTTGCGCGGCTCGGTGATGTAAAACCACCCCGATTGCCACCCTTTCAGGGTCTCCACAAAGGAGCCCTCGAGCCATAGGACGTTGGCCATCTTGCCCACCATGGCACCTCCGCACTCCGCCTGGTTGCCGTACACCACCTTCGGCTTGACATTGAAAGTCTTGAGCCATAGGCCGAAATGGGAGCAGATGCGGAGGAAAGCCTCGCACACGACGATAAACGCCGAGATGTTGAGGACAAAGTTTGGGGCCAGATCATGGAAATCCAGGCCGTAGTAGAACATGAGCCCCCGGACAAATGGGTGGAGAGGGAAGCCCAGTCCACGGAGGAAATGGGGGAGGAACACCACCCTCTCATGGGGCCTAGGGGTGGGGATGAGCTGCCCCTTTTCGGGAAGCCGGTACGCGGTGTAGTTAGACAGGTATCCGACCTTCCTCAGCTTTTTGATGTGTCCCTCCATGACGGAGGAGACCATCCACTTGCCTCCCGCTCCGGACATGGATGGAGAAGGTTGAGATGGGGAGTGCGGACTTGGGCGCTGGAGCTCGAGTGCGCAAGAATGGATAAGCGAAGGAGGAAGAAGGCGTAGGTGAAAAGGTGGATCCTTATCCCCTTATATGGGTGGACGCAACTACATGTCCCCACCAGCCTGGTAAAACTCGCTTATCTCCAAGCGCCATAATCAATGGCCCGGTTGGGTTACCCACGCCCATATTGATGGGAATCCCGGAATAAGGGGACACGATCTCTGCTTTAACAAGATGTGCCAAGGAAACTGCCTTGCATGACGCGCTGAGGTGGGATAATGAAACGACATGGATAAATGCTTGGCCATGGTGTGTCACATTACGGAATATGTCAGCAGATTAGATTTGTGTAAATATTATTCTCTCTACGGCAATATGTGGAAACTTATTTTGCAAAGTCGGACACTATCTTTGTGTTCAAAATCTTCTATGAAGTACTTGGAGGAGGAACCCGCCTTGCAATGCCGAAGACAATCTGCGTGCCAGACTCGTCGTCATTGAAGCCTGGTTCAGGGGCTACTAAGGGAGTCCTGGATTAGGGGGTGTCCGGATGGCTGGACTATACCTTCAGCCGGACTCCTAGACTATGAAGATACAAGATTGAAGACTTCGTCCCGTGTCCAAAAGGGACTTTCCTTGGTGTGGAAGGCAAGCTTGGCGATACGGATATGCAGATCTCCTACCATTGTAACCGACTTTGTGTAACCCTAACCCTCTCCGGTGTCTATATAAACCGGAGGGTTTTAGTCCGTAGGACAACATACACAACAACAATCATACCATAGGCTAGCTTCTAGGGTTTAGCCTCTTCGATCTCGTGGTAGATCTACTCTTGTACTACCCATATCATGAATATTAATCAAGCAGGACGTAGGGTTTTACCTCCATCGAGAGGGCTCGAACCTGGTTACAACTTCATGTCCCTTACCTCCTGTTACCATCCGGCCGAGACGCACAGTTTGGGACCCCCTACGCGAGATCCGCTGGTTTTGACACCGACAGTAATGGTAACGGTAACAAAAGAGTAATGAAAGCAAATTAATGTTTTTGGTATTTTGTAGTGATTATAACAATAGCAACGGGAAAGTAAATAAGCGTAAACCAGTATATGGAAAGCTCGTAGGCATCGGATCAATGATGGATAATTATGCCGGATGCGGTTCATCATATAACAGTCATAATATAGGGTGACACAGAACTAGCTCCAGTTCATTGATACAATGTAGGCATGTATTCCAAATATAGTCATACGTGCTTATGGAAAAGAACTTGCATGACATCTTTTATCCTACCCTCCCGTGGCAGCGGGGTCCTTACGGAAACTAAGGGATATTAAGGCCTCCTTTTAATAGAGAACCGGAACAAAGCATTAGCACATAGTGAATACATGAACTCCTCAAACTACGGTCATCACCGGTAAGTATCCCGATTATTGTCACTTCGGGGTTAACGGATCATAACACATAATAGGTGACTATAGACTTGCAAGATAGGATCTAGAACTCTCATATATTGATGAAAACATAATAGGTTCAGATCTGAAATCATGGCACTCGGGCCCTAGTGACAAGCATTAAGCATAGCAAAGTCATAGCAACATCAATCTCACAACATAGTGGATACTAGGGATCAAACCCTAACAAAACTAACACGATTAGATGGTGAATCTCATCCAACCCATCACCGTCCAGCAAGCCTACGATGGAATTACTCACGCACGGCGGTGAGCATCATGAAATTGGTGATGGAGGATGGTTGATGATGATGACGGCGACGAATCCCCCTCTCCGGAGCCCCGAACGGACTCCAGATCAGCCCTCCCGAGAAGTTTTAGGGCTTGGCGGCGGCTCTGTATCGTAAAACGCAATGATTTCTTCTCCTCTATTTTTTTCTCCCCGAAAGCAGTTATATGGAGTTGGAGTCAGGAGGTCTCCAGGGGGCCCACGAGGTAGGGGGGCACGCACTACGGGGGGCGCTCCCCACCCTCGTGAGAAGGGCGTGGGCCCCTGCTCTTCATCTTTGGCAAGGATTTTTTTTATTTATTGTAAGATATCCCGTGGAGTTTCAGGTCATTCCGAGAACTTTTGTTTTCTGCACATAAAACAACTTCATGGCAATTCTGCTGAAAACAGCGTCAGTCCGGGTTAGTTCCATTCAAATCTTAGAAGTTAGAGTCCAAAACAAGGGCAAAAGTGTTTGGAAAAGTAGATACGTTGGAGACGTATCAACTCCCCCAAGCTTAAACCTTTGCTTGTCCTCAAGCAATTCAGTTGACAAACTGAAAGTGATAAAGAAAAACTTTTACAAACTCTGTTTGCTCTTGTTGTTGTAAATATGTAAAGCTAGCATTCAAGTTTTCAGCAAAGATTATAACTAACCACATTCGCAATAATGCATAGTTCTCAAGTTACTCATATCAATAGCATAATCAACTAGCGAGCCATAATAATAAAACTAGGATGACAACACTTTCTCTCAAAACAATCATAATATGATATAACAAGGTGGTATCTCGCTAGCCTTTTCTGAGACCGCAAAACATAAATGTAGAGCACCTTTAAAGACCAAGGACTGACTAGACATTGTAATTCATGGTAAAAGAGATCCGGTCAAGTCATACTCAATGTAAACTAACAGTCACTATAAAAAAATACACTTCCGTGATGATACGTGTTTGTCACAGTAGGTCGCTTTCTTTGTCATACATGTACATCCATGACAAATTTATGACAGAATCAAGATAGTCATACCTGTGCTGTCGTAGAAGTGTTCCATGACATTACCAAAATTATCATCACGGAAGTGTCCACTTCCATGACAATAAATCGCGCGTCACCGAAGTGCTTTCGTCAAGGGTGACCGACACGTGGCATCCACCATAACGGAACACCGTTAAGCTATCAGGTCGGGTTTTGGATCTGATAACCCGTTAACAGCCCCGACCAATGGGGATTTTCCACGTGTAAAATCATCATTGGCTAGAGGAAACACGTGTTGGCTCATCGTTGGGACAGATGTCATCCACTCACTAGACAGAAGGCGCCTATGATACGTCGACACGTGGCACGGCCCAACAGTGGCCCATTCCTGTGAAAAGGCCGGCCCATTTGAATTGGTCAAAAGCTGGCGGGCCGGCCCATGGAAAGCTTGTTAACGGCCTGTTCGCATATAGCCCATTTACAGCCCGCTAACCCAAGGCCCGTTACGCCCTATCCGAATTAGGCCCAGTAGCATCATCTGGGCTGTCCAATATGATTCCAGCCCGTTTTCACTTCTGGCCCATGTATAGCCCATGACATCTTTCGGCCCATATGAGGCCCTTTGTAACTCTTGGCCCATTAGCGGCCCGGGCTAAAACTGGCCCGTAATGAACAGTGTATCACTTTACACCCATTAATGGCCCGTGGTGAAACTAGCCCGTAATGAAAAGTGTATCACTTTATACCCATTAACGACCCGTTATTTCATTGGGCCGTCTCCAGCCCATGTTATCTTTCGGCCTTCTCAGAGCCCATTTATTCTTGGGCTCATTTCGAGCATTCACTTACTTACGGCCCGTTACTGTCATTTTCTGCTTGTGGGCCAAATTCAGCCCCTAGTTACAGTCGGACCGTTTGTGGTTCGTTAATACATTGGGCCGTTTCATAGCGTCATCAAATACGACCTATTAACGATGGCCCGTTATGGTCGGCCCATGAACGGACGATTTCAACTCTAGCCCGTTTACGGCCAGAATGCAGTCTGTTTGGCCCATGTTTGGCCAATCGATCATACGGCCCGTATAAGGCCCACTGATGATACGGCCCGTATAAGGCCCATTGATGATACGGCCCGTAGAAGGCCCATTGTTTCTACGGCCCGTAGAAGGCCCACTGTTTCTACGGCCCGTAGAAGGCCCATTGTTTCTATGGCCCATAGAAGGCCCATTGTTTCTATGGCCCGTAGGAGGCCCAGTGTCACTACAGTAAATATTAGCCCATGGTTATTGTGGCCTAGTTTTAAAAAATAGGTTATTGCAGCCACTAGCAAACCGCAGAAAAAGAACTGCACTGACTACAAGCTAACAAATAAACAAGACAACAAGGAAATAAATAAGCAAGCAACTTACACTAGGCTATCATGGCTATTACACATATTACATCCACTGGGCATCAAAGTTCGCCACCAGTGCAAATATAGGGAACACAGCAGCATATAAACGCCGCAGCAAAACAAGTCCAGAACTAAAACCACTTCAGAAGAGCTCAAGAAACAATATCCTGGGTACCCATAATGCTGGCAAGATGCTTAGCAAGCTTATTAAGTTTCTCTTGTTTGGCGCTTAAGTCCTCCAGCGCTTGCTGTTGCACCAGAAAGTATGCATCTGAATTCTGCAGGGACTTCCTCAGTCCTTCGGCTTCCTGTCGCATAACATCTGATCAATGTCTTTCAACTTGAAGTTGAGACTCAAGAAGCCGAACTGATTTAGGCAATGAGTTCGAAGAGCTGGTGCCAGTAGTGGTAGCCAGTAACCCGGACACTACATCAAGACATGACTTTGGGGTTGTCTCAGTGTCTTCAATATAGTTTTTATCAGCTTTCTTGGAGACCAACAGGGATGTCTCACTATCTTGAACCTTATCTGCATTACTTCCTTTACCATTGCATAACAGGGTACTCTTCTCCAATATTTTATCCGTGTTCTAAAAGAGAAACAAACAAACACATCTCAGGTTTACAATGTAGTATATGAAACTCATTTTGGTAAACTAGTTCAGTAGTAAGGTGGACAGGATAACAGCATGAAACAAACATATATCTATGTAGTATGGTCACTGTATGGTCTATATCATTCTAGTTTATGTTGCCAAATCAAGATAGATACAGTTCGAATCATATCTATTTAAGACAAAGCAGCATAGACAGAATATAAGTGTGGGAAACTACATAGCAATAACAACACTTGTAATGTGCATGGCATGAGAACACAACTCTTTATTCAATTGAAACTGAAATCAACATAGAGCAAGTTACAACAGCAAACATCCAAACACGTTGAAGAAACAGGTTTAAAACATACCTGTTGCGCCATTGGAGTTTCAATTACATCCTTCAAATTTGAAATTAGTTGGTATCAGTAAATACAGTGATGCAAGAGCAAAGTAGTATGAACCATAGCTACGGAACCTGACCTGAGAACAATTTTCTTCTACTTTAAGCATTGACTTCGGGTTCGGAGTGGTGGTCATCGTGATTTGGGCACTGGAGTTGCCTTATTAACTACTCGTGTTTGGGTGCTCTGTGGTGGAGATGGTGCTGTGTCAACGGGAACTGGGTGTCTATCTGCTGGGGTTGGGGTTAGAAGGGGTGTAGCTGGTTCTCTGTCCAACTGGGTAGGGGTACAATCTGCATGAGTGTGGGTTATGTGTGGTGGGGCTGGTTCTTGGGCAAGTACAACCGTGGTTCTATCTGCATCAACGGGTAGCACGATCTTTTCTAAAGACCGTGTTTTTACTCCCACAGATACTGCCATCACTCCCTCCAATTGAAATGGCTGATAAACAAGAAAAGTAATTGAATGTACATACATTGTAAGATAGACAGGTGCAATGGATAGTAGGGAAGAAAACAGGGCATGAAATAATTCACATTTATGTTGTCTAAGCAAACAGAATAACGGGACATAATTTCACATATATGATGGATAATTAAACAGGATAGCATGACACAATTTCACATGTATGATGGCTAACTAAACAGGATAGAATGACACACTTCAAAATATGATGACTATGTAAACAGGATGACATGATATAACTATATGATGTGTCTATTAAAGTGGTTGGCATGCCATAAATCACAAACATGCCGTCGATGGAAACATGATGGCATGATATAATTCACGGATAGAATGACATAATTTAAATATGATGACTATGTAAACATGATGAGATGATATAACTATATTATGTCTTTAGAAAATGGGTTGGCATGCCATAATTGAGATACATGATGTCTATGTAAACATCATGGCATGACATAATTCAAATATATGATTTATATACTTAGGAAGTGAGCAGAGGGCAATCGCATATATGATGTGTCAACTAAGGAGATGGCATTCAATATTGTGTATAGGATGTAAAAACTAAGCATTGCAATACAACATATGTATTATATGAGTAATATAACCCTGCCAAGTTTGAGCATACACCTCAGGGGGATAATAGGACTGGTCATCTGCCTCTGAATCCTCCTCTGAAGAGCTATCTGTAACCAGCAAGATATCCGCTTCAGCAGGTAGCATTGTCTGCTCTGAAGACCTTGTTTTCACTCCAGATTTCTCCATCACCAATTCAAATGGCTGATGCACAGGAAGAGCAGTTGAATATACAAACATTGTCGACAAAAGCAATGAGAAATACAAAAAAAGGACGGCATGATATAATTCACATATATGACGCTTGCCTAAACAGCATGGCATTGCATAATTCACATACATAATGCCTTGCAACAAGATAACATTGCATAATTCACATATATAATGTCTTGCAACAAGATGGCATTGCATAATTCACATATATGGTAATTAGACACTTAACAGGTGGCATTCACACAAAGCATGTCTAAACTAAGCAAATGACATAGCAATGCAAGATACCATACACACGATATGAGCAACATAACCCTGCCAAGTTAGGGCATGCACCTCGGGGGGGGGGATATGACTGGTCATCTATCTCTGAATCCTCCTCTGAGGAGCTATCGGTAACCAGCAAGACATGCGCTTCGTCAGATAGCATTGTCTGCTCTGAAGACCTTGTTTCCACTCCAGATTTTTCCATGACCGTGCCAAATGGCTGATGCACAGGAAGAGTAATTGAATGTACTAAAATTGTTGACAAATTTAACATGTAATAAAAAATGATGGCATGATATAATTCACATATAAGATGACTGGCTAACCAGGGTGGCATTGAAAATTCACATATATGATGCCTGGCTAGACAAGATGGCATTGCATGATTCACATATATGATAAAGAAACTAAACAGATGGCATTGACACAAAGCATGTCTAAACTAAGCAGATGACATCTTTAATGTATACAGTAAGCAATGCAAGGCACCATATGCATGATATTACCAACATCAGCATGCCAAGTTAGACCAAAGACCTCATGGGGTAAATAGGAGTGGTCTTCTCCTTTTGAATCCCCCTCATAAGAGTTATCTTCCTCTTGATTACGATCCAAAATGGGTGGAGGGGGGCTGCCTTTGCGCCCACCATGGAACGACATCTGCATGAAATTTTAGTTCCACGCAAGGCTCGTGTCTTTGCTCTACATGATCAGTTCCATTGTGTACAATAACTGGCATGCATAGGAATAAAACATAGTGAGATTATGTAAGGAGTGCATGCACAAATCCAGAGTGATGGTAGCAAACTGTGGATAGACCCAAAACCAATGATAGCAGGCAGATAATAGCTTTAGTTAAAAAATACAGATAATGGCTCCTTTAATGTTTGTTTGCACCCAACATGAAACTCATAGTAGACACCAGAGATTAACCAGATAATAGACATATAGTACTGACTGCTGCCCCAATATGTACCCCACAACCATTTAAAAACTCAAGTTTCAGCATTAGTTTGGACCTAACTCGGAGTCTAATAGGTGAACACGATGATAATGTAGCATGTCATCATATTAAGCGACGCATAACGTAAGCAGACACGGAAGAGTGCGACCTCTCTTGCGGACCCGTGTAGTCCTCAAGGTCGTCTGCTTAGTTGATGATGGTAATGCAGTTGCTGTGGCTGCCGGCGGCGGGGAAGAAGATCTGAGGCGGTGAAAGACAGTCTGGAGACCGGATCCCTGCTATGGTGAACCCTTCCATTGTTGGAGCAGCTGAGCTAGGGTGGAACACAGCGCCGCAGGAGCAGGACAAACCACACAAGGTTTTCTTTGACACATATCTGTAACCGAAGTAATTGAGTAAGGGCTTGTTTGAATTTGAGGATTCTAACAATGCAGGGATAGGAAATAGACTGGAATAGGATAGGAATGCACGTGCAAAACAGAGAATTTAAAAACACGTGATTTCTGCCAATCTGGGTGTTTGATTCACAACAATTGGAAGATCACAGGATGCAAAAAAGCATGGTGAGATTAAGTCAAACCACAAGAAAATGTACAGTTATAATGCTATTATGCTACTATCTCTTAGTCTTGTGCTTGATGAATAGGAATATGAAAAGGAGGAGAAGTGGAAATTAGAATTCCTACGGTTTTTCTTTCAAGGAGACACTAAAGGAACAAATCCTACAGTTTTCCTTTTCTCCATTCCTTTGCACCAAATTCATGAAAATTAGTACCATAGGAAACTTTCCAATTCCGATGTTTTTCATTCACTTTTCCTTTCAAGCACTGGCGATTCTAGTAGGCAGGCTTGAGCAAGGAAAATCCTACACTAAAAAAATGTTTTTGTGCTACTTCTATTACTTTGGACCCAGGCCACTGCCATACTAGCTCAACTCCTAGTCCCATCGACAAATGCACAGCTCAAACGTGCAGAGATAAATAATGATGGCATTCAAGAGAGTCCATCACGGATAGCTAAGTTGCCTCGTACCTCAGTGCTTGTCATATAGTAGGATAAAATAATCGTATTTCCCGTTACTACGAGTGCTCAGTGGACAATATATATAACATGTAGAGTAAAAAAGAGATGCAACAAGTGTACAACCTCTTTGGCAAAGCCATGTCGATCTCAGCGTGATTGGGTTGACCGGTGAGGATGCTCCGGCTGACTTGGCTATCGGAGGAGGGGAAGAAGATCTTAGGCGTCTGGAGATGGAGCCCAAGGTACTGCTCCGCTGTGATGGAGGGTTTCGTCGTTGGAGCAGCTCCGGTGAGTTGTACGACGCCGAGGCTGAAGCAGGACAAGAGAGACAATGAACAACGTTAACCTGAGTGGAATTCTAATAGCATCTCCAATACATGACGTAAAATACAAAAACACAAAGTGCTAGATGTAAAACACATCAGCCGCTCATCTCTGAACTTAACTGTCAAAACTGAATTTAGCTGTCGAAACTGAACTTAACTGTCGAAACTGAACTTAACTGTCGAAACTGAATTTTGCTGTCGAAACTGAATTTTGCTGTCGAAACTGAACGCACTAGCAAGGTGAGGCTACACGTCGTTCAACTGACTTTTTCATCTCTGGTCAGTCGATTTTGCAGCCATTGGATATGAAATCAAGGGCCTGCGGTTCATCTTCAACCTCCACCCCCTGAGCCGGCCAAACAGCAGCCCCCCGCCGCCCGCAGCCGGCGGTGCGCCACCCCGCCCGCCTAGAAAACACTCCCCACCGCCGGTCCGCCGCCGCCCCGGCCATCCCTCTAGGCCCCCCGTGCCGAGCTTTTTCTCCGGCGATCCCCACACCACCGCCCCGCCAACACCCCGCCACCGCCGGCGACCACCGCCCCCATCCTGAACCCCAAGATAGATAGTGGGGTACCTCTCCGGCGAGTCCCCCTCCCCGTTGCGGCTGGTTCTTCCTTCACCCCGGCGGCATCGGAGTGAAGTGTAGCTAAATCGGAGCAGCATCGCAAGCAAGAGCAAGAGCGAGAGCAGCAGTGCGAGCAAGAGCAATAGCAAGAGCAGACCAGGCAGGGGACCGAGAGCAAGAGCAGAGCAGCAGTGCGAGCGAGAGCTAAAGCAGCAGCAGGTCCTACTGATGTGGACGTCGCCGCCGAGGGAGCGACGTCGTGGAGGAAGTGGCGGCGACGCCGCAGTGGATGGATCCGCGCCGTGTTGGCTTGGGACCGAGCGCTGGCAGCACCGTGAGATCGAATCAAGAAGAAAATGCGGCGATTAGTGTACAACCTCTTTGGTGGAGCCGATTAGGCCGCAGCTTCATCCGAGGAAACGGTGATGATGATGCTCTTCTAGTGGTGCAGGTGAAGACGGCGGTGTGGGAATGGAGGTGGCGCGAAAGACGAGGGGAACGTCGGGGCAGCTCCTTGGAGGTGGAGGACGGGGTGGCGGAACCGGCGGGACGATGAGATCGACGACGGATCCTCATCCGGTAGGGTGGATGAGGGACGTCGAGGTGTTGCTGTGGATGACGTCATCGGGGAAGAGGCTCCGGCTGGGTGGCGGACGGAGCAGGGTGTGGGGTTTCGTCGCGGGTTTTCGCGGCCGCGGTGTACGAATGGGTGAGCGGATGGGATGGCAGTGGGGAACCATGGCTTAGAGACGCGCTTCTCCGAAATGTGGGGTAAGTTACAAAAGTACCCCCACCGATTTGAGGCGGTTCTTTCGGTCCAGGGGTACCACGGGCATTTCACATGTCGGGATTTCACAGGAGGTGGGAGTTTTTGCGCGCGTTGTAATTTCGGAATAGCAAGGCGTGGGTTGAGATGGAGGGAGTTGTCGGAGCACAACGAGACAAAGATATATCTTAAATATTTCGGGCTAACAAGGCGCGGGTTGAAGAGGCGGGAGTTTCCCAGCATGATAGACAGAGACGCTAGCTTGAATTTTCGGCATAACAAGGCGCGGCTTGAAATTTTGGAAGAACAAGCTTAACATGTACCCAAAAAAACAATTTGCACCTCAACACGCACAACACACACACAAACACCATTTAGACTAGAGTAAGGTACACGTGCATTGCACGCATGAGATTTGGCAACCAAATTATGAATAAATACCACATTATAGCATGCAAGATTTGAGTCATATATGCATGATGTAGATGTTCGTTTAATTCTTATAGTTCATTTCATTCAAAATCATCTAGTTTTTATAAGAAAGCTAATCTATTTTAAGATTCATGGAATTGTGCGTCGTAAGACATAAAGTAAAAACAAATAATGGCAAATCATGTAGAAAAACATTTGGGTAATTCTGATACAGAAGATTATAGAACAAATAAGAAGTGCTTGTGTTTTGATGTTTGTCCATTATGCTTAAGTTCAACCATGGAGTCTTCTAGATTATACATGTGGCGAAATCTGGTGGAATCCAGATGATATCCAACGGCCAGTAGTGCTCAAATTTTCCATCTTTGGACCATCGGATTCGCCTTATCCAACGACCATCTTTCAAAGTTAAAGTTACCCGCACACAATATAAAATATATATATAATATAATATATATAGGGGTATGGATGTAGATATGTGATGCAAAAGCCGCCCATCATCTCCAATTAGAATAGTGTGTCCATGCACGGATGTGACATGGCCAAATGATGTCTGCCATCGGTATCTCAAATTCAAATCAGTCTAACCTTGTTCAATGTGTATACATTACAACATGCTCGTTTCCAAACCACACCGCGTAGATCTCTGTTATATTCATGCATGCATGGGTTTCAAACATCAGGATCTCTTATTCAAATATTTGAATTCAACTTTACATTGATTCTGACCTCACCTATTCAGCTATTCTTTTACACCCACATAGTAGTCTTCTCTTTATAATTATACCACTAACCTTCTCTCGTGCATGCATGCACACACACTACCAGTCGGCATTATCCATTGCACGCATGCAATCTTTTTCATCAGGTCGGTCTCCCATGAAGGCACACACCAACACACATCCCCCTCTCCATCATATCGGGCATTCTTTATCTCTCACGCGTGCATGCGCAACGATCGATGTTCCTCTATGTATGTGTGTATATAGCTAGGTGTTTCATAGTTTTCCACACAAACCGATCAATCGATATATCCAGTGAGGTCTCGCCCTCTTTCCCACATCCACATCGATCAATCTATACCTCTCTATATAGGATTAACATATATAGCTAATACACCCACATTAATTATGTATCCAACGTCCCCCTCTCATCATCCATGCCTTCCGCTTCATCTCTCAGACGCGTGCACAATGGCGAAGACAGGGGCAGTAAGGGCCCTGCCCCCCTCCCCCCTAACATCACTATATATCAAGGCTAATATGAATGTGATCATTAGACAATTGCTGCTAAAAATGGTTTAAGTTCATGAATTGACCCTCCTCGTAAAGGATTAGCAATGCTTGGCCCCCTAGCTCATTTATTTTTCATGGCTCCGCCACTGCGCGCATCAGCGCACGTGTTCGCCCTCTCTCTCTAAATATCGATCTCACACTTGTGCATTCCTTCATAGTCTCCCTCCACTCGGCCCCTCACACCATCTTCTAGCCCCCCACCGGATTTTGCCACATGTACAATCTAGCAGACTCCATGGTTGAACTTAAGCATAATGCACAAACCTCAAAACAACAGTGGTTCTCTTTTGTTCTAGAATCTTCCGTATCATAACTGCCGAAACCTTTTTCTAGTTGAATTGCCATTATTATTTTTTACTTTATGCTTTACAACGCACAATTCCATGAATCATACAATAGATTAAGGGCTTCTTTGATTCAAAGGATTATCAAGGGAATTTTGGAGGATTCTAATCATTAGGAATTTTTCCTATCTTGGTTGTTTGATTCGTAGGATTGTAAACCATAGGAATTTTTCCATATGATTCATTTGCACAAGATTTCATAGGAAACATCCCATCCACTCAAACCACTTTGAAAGAATTCTGCGTTTTTTCTATGCACAATCAAACACTCATACAATCTTGTAGGATTCAAGATGACATTCCACTATAATCCCATGTTTTTCCTATTCCCGTGTTCTTAGCTTTTTTATAAAAACTAATTGATTTTGAATGAGATGAACTATAAGAATTAAACGAAGGGCTACATCGGGCATATATGACTCAGAGCTTACATGCTATAGTGTGGTATTTATTCATAATTTGGTTGCAAAATCTGATGCGTGCAATGCACGTGTACCTTACTAGTACTTCGAGTATGTGCAAAACACGTAAATTAGAATACCAATGGCATGCTACACAGTGTCTATCTTACAGTTCATGAAGCCACGTGGCACATGGGTAGGCGTTGTCGCGACCTCCTTGCGTGGATTGATCACAGTGATGTGCTGCTAGTTCCAGAAGAATGTACTCGTCCTCCCTGAGCCATACTAGCGGTACATGCATGAAGCAAAGATGTGCACGCACGCCATGCACGCACTCATTCCTCGCACGCACACGCGGGTACACGGGCGGACGCAATTTTGTACCAAGATCCACCCCATGTGATAATTTGACGCGTGTAAAGTCGTTCACTTCATTGATGGTCAATTAATACAGCGCAGGCAAATTGAGTGGACGTGAGGGCGGAAGAAGGACATTATTACTCCACTGCGCGCATGCGAGTAGTTAAATCGTGGGTTGCTAGTAGTACTTCCATTGGTCTCCTTCGTATTTTGTGCCAATTTTTGACAGTAACATAATATTTACACATTTGAGCAGTGTAGTAGTACTTGAAATTTATGTTCCGCTAAACTCATCGGGAGCCATTTTGGGCCTCGAAACCAAAACCATCAATTAATCTTTACCTTGTTCCCATCGCATTCGAAAGCCTGCTCACACCTACTAGTAGTACGTACCAAACCTGAACATGTTCCCACTATGCAGGTATTAGTACTAGTGCTAGTACTTAGGTTATAAAAAGGGGAACTACCTAACCGAAAATCACTCTACCTTTCCTCCTCATAAGTGCTTCTTCTTCGTCCGTTGTTGCCATGGCCGGTGAGCAGAGCTCTAGGTCGAGAACTACTCGTAACAAGGGAGCGGCAACCAAGGCTACGAAAAAAAAGAGAGGGCTCGCTGCCATGCAGAGACCTCGAAAGATCTCTCACGGGAAGGCGATGGCTCCCAAGAGCGCCCTAGCCGCGGAGGCGAACATGCCGAGCCGGCAGAGCTAGAGTCGTTATCCCTCGACGGCATGCCCGATCAGCTCAATAAGCAGAAGTAGTTCATCCAAGGCTTGATGGAGTTGCTGAAGGAGAGCCTCGACGACATGCCCGCTAAGCTCAATCAGCAGGGGGAGTTGACCGCCGGCTTGGTGATGCTACTGAAGAAGAGCATTGCCTCGGAGAAGAAGGCGACCGGCGAAATCCTACGACTTCGGGAGGACAATGCGAAGCTCTGGCACGAGATCGACCTGTTGAAGGAGAAGAATGCCGGCTGGAAGAAGCTGCATAAGAATAGTAGTTCCTCGATGAAGATGCTGCAGGCCCTCGCCATGGAACAGAAGGAAGAGTTGGCGAAGCTCCACATCGAGCACCCGGCTGCTGTCAAGGTACGTGATACATCTCCAACACATCTATAATTTTTTATTACTCCATGCTATATTATATACTGTTTTGGACTATATTGGGCTTTATTTTCCACTTTTATATTATTTTGGGACTAACCTATTAACTGGAGGCCCAGCCCAGAATTGCTGTTTTTGCATATTTCAGTGTTTCGAAGAAACAGAATATCAAACGGAGTCCAAACAGAAAAATCCTTTTTGGAACGTGATTTTCATCTCGGATAAGACCCATGAGACTTGGACCCTACTCCAAGAAGAAACGGAGGCGGTCATGAGGGTAGGGGGCGCGCCCCCCTACAGGGCACGCCCCCTTGCCTCGTGGGCCCCTCGGTGCTCCACTGATGTACTCCTTCCTCCTATATATACCCACGTACCCCCAAACGATCAGAACAGGAGCCAAAAACCTAATTCCACCGCCGCAACTTTCTGTATCCACGAGATCCCATCTTGGGGCCTGTTCCGGAGCTCCGCCGGAGAGGGCCGTCATCACGGAGGGCTTCTACATCATCATAGCCCCTCCGATGAAGTGTGAGTAGTTTACCTCAGACCTTCGGGTCCATAGTTAGTAGCTAGATGGCTTCTTCTCTCTTTTTGGATCTCAATACAATGTTCTCCCCCTCTCTCATGGAGATCTATTCGATGTAATCTTCTTCTTTTCTGGTGTGTTTTTTGAGACCGATGAATTGTGGGTTTATGATCAAGTCTATCTATGAACAATATTTGAATCTTCTCTGAATTCTTTTATGTATGATTGGTTATCTTTGCAAGTCTCTTCGAATTATCCGTTTGGTTTGGCCAACTAGATTGGTAGTTCTTGCCATGGGAGAAGTGCTTAGCTTTGGGTTCGATCTTGCGGTGTTCTTTCCCAGTGACAGAAGGGGCAGAAAGACACGTATTGTATCGCTGCCATCGAGGATAACAAGATGGGGTTTATTTCATATTGCATGAATTTATCTCTCTACATCATGTCATCTTGCTTAAAGCGTTACTCTGTTTTTAACTTAATACTCTAGATGCATGTTGGATAGTGGTCGATGAGTGGAGTAATAGTAGTAGATGCGGAATCGTTTTGATCTACTTGTCACGGACGTGATGCCTATATACATGATCATGCCTAGATATTCTCATAACTATGCTCAGTTCTGTCAATTGCTCAACAATAATTTGTTCACCCACCGTAGAAAACTTATGCTCTCGAGAGAAGCCACTAGTGAAACCTATACCCCCCGGGTCTATTCTCATCATATCAATCTCCATCACTTTAATCTTGTTTTGTTTTTACTTTGCCTTTTACTTTTCACTTTGCATCTTTATATCAAAAATACCAAACATATTATCTATTGGGTCTCACTTCCGTAAGTGGCCGTGAAGGGATTGACAACCCCTAATCGCGTTGGTTGCATTGAGCTCTTTGTGTTGTGTAGGTACGAGGGACTTGCGCGTGGCCTCCTACTGGATTGATACCTTGGTTCTCAAAACCTGAGGGAAATACTTACGCTACTCTGTTGCCTCATCCCTTCCTCTTTGGGGAAAACCAATGCAAGCTCAAGACGTAGCAAGAAGGATTTCTGGCGCCGTTGCCGGGGAGTCTACGCAAAAAGTCAACATACCAAGTACCCATCACAATCCTTATCTCCCACATTACATTATTTTCCATTTGCCTCTCGTTTTCCTCTCCCCCCAATTCACCCTTGATGTTTTATTCACCCTCTCTCTCTCCCTATCCTACCTCTCTATTTGCCTCTTTTTGCCCATTTGCTTTTGTTTGCTCGTGTGTTGGATTGCTTGCTTGTCGCGATGGCTCAGGATACTACCAAATTGTGTGACTTCACCAATACCAACAATAATGATTTTCTTAGCACTCCGATTGCCCCTCTTGCCAATACTGAATCTTGTGAAATCAATACTGCTTTGTTGAATCTTGTTATGAAAGATCAATTCGCCGGCCTTCCTAGTGAAGATGCCGCTACTCATCTGAATAGCTTCGTTGATTTATGTGATATGCAAAAGAAAAAAGATGTCGATAATGATGTCGTTAAATTGAAGCTATTTCCTTTTTCGCTTAGAGATCGTGCTAAAGCTTGGTTTTCGTCTTTGCCTAAAAATAGTATTGATTCTTGGAACAAGTACAAAGATGCTTTTATCTCTAAGTATTTTCCTCCCGCTAAGATCATCTCTCTTAGAAACGATATTATGAATTTTAAGCAACTTGATCATGAACATGTTGCACAAGCTTGGGAGAGAATGAAATTAATGGTACGTAATTGCCCTACTCATGATTTAAATTTGTGGATGATTATACAAAAAAATTATGCCGGATTGAATTTTGCTTCTAGAAATCTTTTAGATTCGGCCGCGGGAGGCACTTTTATGGAAATCACTTTAGGAGATGCTAATAAACTCCTAGATAATATTATGGTTAATTATTGTCAATGGCATACTGAAAGATCTTCTAATAAAAAAGTGCATGCGATAGAAGAAATCAATGTTTTGAGTGGAAACATGGATGAACTTATGCAATTATTTGCTACTAAGAGTGTTTCTTCTGATCCTAATGATATGCCTTTGTCTACCTTGATTGAGAATAACAATGAATCTATGGATGTGAATTTTGTTGGTAGGAATAATTTTGGTAACAACGCTTATAGAGGGAATTTTAATCCTAGGCCTTATCCTAGTAATCCTTCTAACAATTATGGGAATTCCTACAACAACTCTTATGGAAATTATAATAAGATGCCCTCTGATTTCGAATCTAATATTAAAGAATTTATTTCTTCGCAAAAGAATTTTAATGCTATGATTGAAGAAAAATTGCTTAAGATTGATGATTTGGCTAGGAACGTTGATAGAATTGCTCTTGGTGTTGATGCTTTGAAACTTAGATCTATTCCACCTAAGCATGATATTAATGAGTCTCTAAAAGCCATAAGAATTTCAATTGATGAGTGTAAAGAAAGAACCGCTAGGATGCATGCTTCCAAAGATGCCTTTATTAAAGCGTGTTCTTCTAATTCTTATGAAAATCAAGATGAAGATCTAAAAGTTATTGATGTGTCCCCTATCAAATCTTTGTTTTGCAATATGAATCTTGATGAAACTGAATATGATCTTCCTTTACCTAGAAGGCGTTTCAAAAATTCGGAGTATTTAGATCTTTATGATGAAATTGATGAAAGTGGGATTGAAAGAAATAAAAAATTAGATGTTGCTAAACCCACTATATTGGATTTCAAGGAATTTAATTATGAAAGTTTCTCTTTGATTGATTGTACTTCTTTGTTGCAATCCGTGCTAAATTCTCCGCATGCTTATGGTCAAAAGAAAACCTTCACCGAACATATTGTTGATGCCTTGATGCAATCTTATGAAGAAAAACTTGAGTTGAAAGTCCCTATCCCTAGAAAACTCTATGATGAGTGGGAACCAACTATCAAAATTAAAATTAAATATCATGAGTTTTATGCTTTGTGTGATTTGGGTGCTAGTGTCTCCACTATCCCCAAAACTTTGTGTGATTTGCTAGATTTCCGCGATCTTGATGATTGCTCTCTAAACTTGAATCTTGCGGATTCCACTATTAAGAAACCTATGGGAAGAATTAATGATGTTCTTATTGTTGCAAATAGGAATTATGTGCCCGTAGATTTCATTGTTCTTGATATAGATTGCAATCCTTCTTGCCCTATTATTCTTGGTAGACCTTTCCTTAGAACGGTTGGTGCGATTATTGATATGAAGGAAGGGAATATTAGATTCCAATTTCCATTAAAAAGGGCATGGAACACTTTCCAAGAAAGAAAATAAAATTGCCATATGAAACCATCATGAGAGCCACTTATGGATTGCCTTCCAAAGATGGCAATACCTAGATCTATCCTTGCTTTTATGCCTAGCTAGGGGCGTTAAACGATAGCGCTTGTTGGGAGGCAACCCAATTTTATTTTTTGTTTTGTGTGTTTATTTTGTTAGGGAATAAATAACCCATCTACCCTATTTTTGGATGTGGTTTTGTGTTTTAATTAGTGTTTGTGCCAAGCTAGACCTATTGGATCTTCTTGGATGATAGTTATTTGATCTTGCTGTAATTTCCAGAAACTTTGCGTTCAGTGCCCGAATTACTAAAAATCATCAGAACATGATAAAATAATGATTCCAATTTCTGCTGATCAATAAACAAATTATATAGGTCTTGTAATTTTGGTAGATATTTTGGAGTTCCAGAAGTTTGCGTTAGTTACAGATTACTACAGACTGTTCTGTTTTTGACAGATTCTGTTTTTCGTGTGTTGTTTGCTTATTTTGATGAATCTATGGTTAGTAAAATAGTTTATAATCCATAGAGAAGTTGGAATACAGTAGGTTTAACACCAAAATAAATAAATAATGAGTTCATTACAGTACCTTGAAGTGGTTTTATGTTTTCTTTCTCTAACGGAGCTCACGAGATTTCTATTGAGTTTTGTGTTGTGAAGTTTACAAGTTTTGGGTGAGTTCTTTTGATGGATTATGGAACAAGAAGTGGCAAGAGCCTAAGCTTGGGGATGCCCATGGCACCCCCAAGATAATCCAAGGACACCAAAAAGTCAAAGCTTGGGGATGCCCCGGCAGGCATCCCCTCTTTCGTCCACTTCCATCGGTAATTTACTTGGAGCTATATTTTTGTTCACCAACAAGATATGTGTTTTGCTGGGAGCGTCTTGTATTATTTGTGTATTTTTTTGTTAGTATGCCACAATCATCCTTGCTGTACACACCTTTTGAGAGAGCCATACTTGAATTGAAATTTGATAGAATACTCTATGTGCTTCACTTATACTTTTGAGCTATGTAGTTTTGCTCTACGTGCTTCACTTATATCTTTTGAGCATTATAATTTTGCTCTATGTGCTTCACTTAGATCTTTTAGAGCATGTTGGTGGTTTGTTTTAAAGAAACTATTGATCTCGCATGCCTCACTTAAATTATTTTGAGAGTCTTAATAACATGGTAATTTGTTTAATATAAATATGCTTGGTGTTCAAGATATGTGAAATTTTCTTTTGAGTGCGTTGAATACTAAGAGAAGATTGAAGCATGATAATTGTTTTGAGATATGGAGGTGATAATATTAGAGTTATGCTAGTTTAGTAGTTGTGAATTTAAAGAATACTTGTGTTAAAGTTTGTGATTCCCGTAGCATGCACGTATGGTGAACCGTTATGTGATGAAGTCGGAGCATAATCTATTTATTGATTTTCTTCCTTATGAGTGGCGGTCGGGGACGAGCGATGGTCTTTTCCTATCAATCTATCCCCCTAGGAGCATGCGCGTAATACTTTGCTTTGATAACTTCTAGATTTTAGCAATAAGTATATGAGTTCTTTATGTCTAATGTTGAGTCCATGGATTATATGCACGTTCTCCCATCCTTCCACCATTGCTAGCCTCTCTAATACCGCGCACCTTTCGCCGGTATCATACACCCACCATATACCTTCCTCAAAACAGCCACCATACCTACCTATCATGGCATTTCCATAGCCATTCTGAGATATATTGCCATGCAACTTTCCACCGTTCCGTTTATTATGACACGCTCCATCATTGTCATATTGCTAGCATGATCATGTAGTTGACATCGTATTTGTGGCAAAGCCACCATTCATAATTCTTTCATACATGTCACTCTTGATTCATTGCATATCCCGGTACACCGCCGGAGGCATTCATATAGAGTCATATTTGTTCTAAGTATCGAGTTGTAATTGTTGAGTTGTAAGAAAAATAAAAGTGTGATGATCATCATTTTCTAGAGCATTGTCCCAAGTGAGGAAAGGATGATGGAGACTATGATTCCCCCATAAGTCGGGATGAGACTCCAGACGAAAATAAAAAGAGGCCATAAAAAAGAGAAAAGGCCCAAATAAAAAAATGAGAGAAAAAGAGAGAAGGGACAATGTTACTATCCTTTTACCACACTTGTGCTTCAAAGTAGCAGCATGATCTTCATGATAGAGAGTCTCTCGTTATGTCACTTTCATATACTAGTGGGAATTTTTCATTATAGAACTTGGCTTGTATATTCCAATGATGGGCTTCCTCAAATTGCCCTAGGTCTTCGTGAGCACGCGAGTTGGATGCACACCCACTTAGTTTCTTTTGATGAGCTTTCATATACTTATAGCTCTAGTGCATCCGTTGCATGGCAATCCCTACTCACTCACATTGATATCTATTGATGGGAATCTCCATAGCCCGTTGATACGCCTAGTTGATGTGAGACTATCTTCCCCTCTTTTTGTCTTCTCCACAACCACCCTTCTATTCCACATAGTGCTATGTCCATGGCTCACTCTCATGTATTGCGTGAAGATTGAAAAAGTTAGAGTATGAAACAATTGCTTGGCTTGTCATTGGGGTTGTGCATGATTTAAATACTTTGTGTGGTGAAGATAGAGCATAGCCAGACAATATGATTTTGTAGGGATAACTTTCTTTGGCCATGTTATTTTGAGAAGACATAATTACTTTAGTAGTATGCTTGAAGTGTTATTATTCTTTATGTCAATATGAACTTTTGTCTTGAATCTTTCTAATCTGAATATCCATACCACAATTAAGAAATTTTGCGTTGAAATTATGCCAAGTAGCACTCCGCATCAAAAATTCTCTTTTTATCATTTACCTACTCGAGGACGAGCATGAATTAAGCTTGGGGATGCCTGATACGTCTCCAACGTATCTATAATTTTTGATTGCTCCATGCTATATTATCTACTGTTTTGGACTATATTGGGCTTTATTTTCCACTTTTATATTATTTTTGGGACTAACCTATTAACCGGAGGCCCAACCCAGAATTGTTGTTTTTTGCCTATTTCAGTGTTTCGAAGAAACAGAATATCAAACGGAGTCCAAACAGAAAAATCTTTTTTGGAACGTGATTTTCTTCTCGGATAAGACCCAGGAGACATGGACCCTACTCCAAGAAGTACCGGAGGCGGTCACGAGGGTAGGGGGCGCCCCCCCTACATGGCGCGCCCCCTACCTCGTGGGCCCCTCGGTGCTCCACCGACGTACTCCTTCCTCCTATATATACCCATGTACCCCCAAACGATCACAACAGGAGCCAAAAACCTAATTCCACCGCCGCAACTTTCTGTATCCACGAGATCCCATCTTGGGGCCTGATCCGGAGCTCCGCCGGAGAGGGCCGTCATCACGGAGGGCTTCTACATCATCATAGCCCCTCCGATGAAGTGTGAGTAGTTTACCTCAGACCTTCGGGTCCATAGTTAGTAGCTAGATGGCTTCTTCTCTCTTTTTGGATCTCAATACAATGTTCTCCCCCTCTCTCGTGGAGATCTATTTGATGTAATCTTCTTCTTTTGCGGTGTGTTTGTTGAGACCGATGAATTGTGGGTTTATGATCAAGTCTATCTATGAACAATATTTGAATCTTCTCTAAATTCTTTTATGTATGATTGGTTATCTTTGCAAGTCTCTTCGAATTATCCGTTTGGTTTGGCCAACTAGATTGGTAGTTCTTGCCATGGGAGAAGTGCTTAGCTTTGGGTTTGATCTTGCGGTGTTCTTTCCCAGTGATAGAAGGGGCAGCAAGACACGTATTGTATCGTTTCCATCGAGGATAACAAGATGGGGTTTATTTCATATTGCATGAATTTATCTCTCTACATCATGTCATCTTGCTTAAAGCGTTACTCTATTTTTAACTTAATACTCTAGATGCATGCTGGATAGCGGTCGATGAGTGGAGTAATAGTAGTAGATGCAGAATCGTTTTGATCTACTTGTCATGGAGGTGATGCCTATATACATGATCATGCCTAGATATTCTCATAACTATGCTCAATTCTGTCAATTGCTCAACAGTAATTTGTTCACCCACCGTAGAAAACTTATGCTCTCGAGAGAAGCCACTAGTGAAACCTATGGCCCCCGGGTGTATTCTCATCATATCAATCTCCATCACTTTAATCTTGTTCTGTTTTTACTTTGCCTTTTACTTTTCACTTTGCATCTTTATATCAAAAATACCAAAAATATTATCTATCGAATCTCACTTCCGTAAGTGACCGTGAAGGGATTGACAACCCCTAATCGCGTTGGTTGCGTTGAGCTCTTTGTGTTGTGTAGGTACGAGGGACTTGTGCGTGGCCTCCTACTGGATTGATACCTTGGTTCTCAAAAACTGAGGGAAATACTTACGCTACTCTGCTGCATCATCCCTTCCTCTTCGGGGAAAACCAACGCAAGCTCAAGACGTAGCAGTACGTAATCTGGCCATGGAACAGATGATGAAGGCTCGCGTCGAGAAATGCCGCGTCATGGACACAATGATGAAGATGGCGGAGGAGACGCGCAAGGAGATGGAGGTCGTGGAGGCGATGAAGAAGCAGTTACGACTCCGCGGAGAATTAGATCATTTGGGGTGATAATCTTCCTTCTTCTTTTGCTCCTGTGTTTCATCTTTTGCTTCGGGTGTTTCGCCGCACGTGTCACGTTCTCTGCGAGGCATGAATAGAACAATGTTTTTTTGAGGGAATGAATACAACAATGCTAACAATGAGATGACTAGCAAATTAGATCATTTTTATCGCCATATGGCACTGGGCTGCCATGTTTCGTGCTCCTCCGTCGCAGTACTACTCCAGTGGAAAACTTGAGTATACCGCACGGTTCTTTGCTCCTCCTCGATCAGGTCGTCGGCGCATTTATACGAGCAGTCAAATCACAAGGCCCCGCCTTCCAGCAGTAATGAGCCGTCAAATCACAAAGACCCTCGCCTCTCGTGAAACCGACCAAGCTAGACTACCCCACCCTCTAGCCTTTTAAAAAATGTATACTTTTGTACAACAATAGTATTGATGGATTGCGCCATGGAGCAAAACTTGAAATTAAAAAAAGGTGGTACATATAGAGAGCGCTCGTTGCCAAATTATGCATATAGTACTATTAAAAAGGCTAGTCACAATAATGGTGTCCAGCACAACCCACCCCTCAAATAAAACTAAGAGGGTGCTTGGATACGTTTTAGTCCCATGACTAAAAGTAGTGGGACTAAAACATGCTAGCCTCACCCATGCTTGGATCCAAATACTAAAAAGGCTAAAATCAAGTTAATGAGCATTTATTATCCTCCAAACCCTCCAATCCAGAACTCGCCTGTGTTAAAGGAGGGGAGTTAAATGAGTAGAGAGAGGATTGATCCACATTTTAGTAGGGGTACCCCTGACTAAAACATTTTAGTCTCAATACTAGTTTTAGCCCCTCTTTAGTCAGGGGCGCTTGGAACTTTAGCCTCTTAAAGAGACTATTTTTAGTCAGACTAAAATAAGTCTCTTGGATCCAAGCACCCTCTAAGCATCCTGGAATTCTTTGACAAAACTAAGAACCCTGAAATTCTTTGACAACTAAACTGCTGGCTATATGATGTTGGCCATATATATTGTACGTATATAATGTGAAGAAACGAGTGGTAGTACTATACCAACTAAAAGATGAAATGTAAGAAATACTAGTATGTGTGTACTGAAGAGTTAAAGTAACGAGAAGAAACATAACATAGTTCTGCTGGGGGCTCAGCACAGCACACCCCTCAAATTAAATTAAGCACACCTGAAATTAAACTTTGCAACTATTCCGGTAGACACTGCATTAGAACCACCATGAGCAACGACACTGCCACCTTACTCGGAGTCCTCGTCCACGTCCTCGACTTCGTCCTCGTCCCTCTTCCTCTTAGCTGATACTTCTTTGCTTGAACTGCACACTTGGCTGTTGCTCTTCATCCAACCCTCGTAGATAATGAAGCAAAGGTAGCCATCCATTGCAGCATAGTGGATGTGGTCTATATCTAGTACATTCTGCTGCCATGCATGACGATGAAACGTGTAATGAGGTTTCTCCAGTTTACCGTATGAAGGATGAACCATGGCTCCTGCCAGGGTCAGCACTGAAGGCTGACGAGAGGACACCAGCCGATTCTTCTGGAGGTCGAAGGTGTTGCCTACAACGAGGCCTATCCAATGTAGGACTTCTTTGTCGTTACCAAAGTCTACAGTAACGAATTTGACTAGGTTGCTCTCGAGGAAGTCCTTAAAATCCTGGCACTCAACGTCGGCATGACATATGTGGTAGACCAAACATAAGTCATGCACGCAAACCTGGATCATGGCGGGCTTCTTCCTCTCTTTGTCCTTTAGATCCTTCTCTCATCCTAGGACTGTGGTGTACTCAACATCTAGCCCAGCGACCCACTCATCATCTGAGTCTTCGAACATGCATCTGAAGCGAGAAAGGCATCCTTTCACCGTCGCGGAAGAATGGGTGTAGATGACGTCGAACTCATCGCCGGTGATGGTTCTAACCTTGTACTCACCGCCGATCATGGAGATTTGGGACGCCATGGATTTGGGAGGAGGGTTAGGATTAGTGGAACTGCCGTAATGTGAATGGACGGGACGACTAGGAGCGAACCACCGTAGTATTGAAGGACGTGTGGGGACGAGTAGGAGCAAACTGCCAACATGCGAACGGCAGGGTAGTGGCTTTCCATTCTCCCATGATACGGGCTTCCGAGAGCCCTTGGATCTGAGATCGAACGGTTGCATGACGTGATTCTAGACCTATGGGTGAATATCCTATCCTGGGGGTTATTCTGCAAATTTTTAGCAACTTAGCATGCGACCATTTGATCTCAGATCCAAGGGCTGCCAGCAGCCCGTATCATGGTCACGCCTACCACGATCGTCGCGTCGCTCACGCGGTCGCGCCCTTGGAGATTTAACACGGTGCGTTAGGCTATCTGATGTTGGCATGTCATACATAGTCATCACTTAGTCACTCATACTACAACAAGGTTGGCTATAAGTGTATTTTTTTACTCCTCTCTATCTCTTTGTTTGTACTCAAGGAAGAAATGGTGCTAAGCGCATGTATTTATTGCATTTGCCAAGGAGTGACCTCTTCCAATGAAATGGTATTGCTAAGTTTGCTTCATTTAATTAGCTATAGACTCAAAATTGTCTTTTCACCTAGGTACACGCGCTTAGCACCGTTTCTTCCTTGGGTCACCAAACTAGTCTCTCTCTCTTCTTGATTAACTTGCCACATCAGACTTTATGCTTATGTGGCAAGCTTAAGCACCTGTAGGAGAAAGTAAAAGTAAGTACAATAGTGCACTTTACATGGCATTTTTGCATATGTGGAGGAAAGAGAGGCAAGGAAAAAGTGGAGAAGTGGGCTCTCATGCAAGAGCCAGCCTCTACTACATGGTGAAGCATTGGGAGAGGCACCTGTATGGAGGTGGTCAGGAATCTGGGAGACTCACGCCGGTCATAGCGCCGCAGTTAAAATGATAATGGAAAGTCAAATCACGGGGCCCCACCTGTCCAGCAGTAACTCGTTGTCAAATCACACAGCCCTACATTTGCATCAGCCTACTCCCTCGTCTTCTCGCGTCTCTGTCGAACCGACTAGGCAGAACTGCCCCGCCGCCTACCGCGCAGGAAAAGCCCCGCCCTCGACTTTTAAATAGTATACAGTATACTAATTTTGTATCCATGGATTGCGCCCGCGCCATGGAGCAAAGCGTCTAGAAAACGGAGGAGAGACGATGGTCTTGCAATAGAGAAGAGGGAGAGGCGAGACGGTGGTTTTGGAATGGAGGTGATGGAGAGGAGAGGAGGTGGTTTTGCAATGGAGAAGAGGGAGAGGAGCGTGTGGCAGCGATTTAGGATTGGACGAGAGGGCCGGCGCGCTCTGACTGGATCAAAATCAAAATCAATTTGGTGACATGCATTCACATTTTGCTTGTCAAATATAGTACGTGGTCAAACTTTGACCCAAAATACGCGAAAAAACAAAAAAAATACTTCCAAGACCAGCGCCGCTCTTCCGCTCTTCTCCTCTTAAACCACCGCCGCTCCTCTCCTATTCCAATCTAAATGCAGCGCCGCTCCTCTCCTCTTCCATTTCAAAACCACCGCCCCTCCTCTCCTGTTCCAGTCCAAAACCAGCATCGCTCCTCTCTCGTTCTAATCCAAAACCAGTGTTGCTCCTCTCGTCTTCCATTCAAAAACCACCGCCGGCGAGTGAAGGTGCTGTGGAGAAGTAGATCAATGGAGGAGTACAACCGATACATGAGGATCGCAGACGACGACCCTGTGAAGCTAGCTAGGATGTTGGAGATACAGTCTTGGTTTGACAACAAGGACCAACTAGCAGCGACGGCGACATCCATGGCCAAATATTTGCAACAGAGCGAAAAGGCGGCGATACTCCCAGAGGGAGTCGCGCCGGAGTACATAGAGATGCTCCTCTGGGCCATGGAGCAAACAGATTCACCGAATCCGATCGTGAGGGAGCGGTGGTGGGAGTTTCGATCCCAGATGGAGCATCCACCAGAGATTGAAGGATCGAGCATCTACAGGGTGCCATTCATGAGGGTGTCCTGCCAGAGCGAGCTGGTGGAGTCTTCGTCGACCGAACCCAACTGCAAGAGGAGAAAAGCAGTTGGCCCGACGACGCTTCCCCGCCATCGTCTCCCTCGCCGTTCACATCGTCTCACGGGGCGGCTGCCTGCCGCCGAGGAATAGGAGGGGGCTGCGCCCCTAGCCCAATAGTCGGGCAGATTGTGAATTGTCAGGAGGAGCTTAGGGTTGTCAGTATTTGCAGGTTGTGAATTGTGTTTTGTGTTGTGTATTTTGAGGGTACTTTCAGATATGAATGTCTTTTGAATTTCAGATTTGCAGTATTGAGCATATGAAGTATTTATGAATTCTAGATATCTATTTTTAGCACTTCAAAAAATGTAGTTTCATAGGAGTATAAAAGTGCAGACAATGTGATTCTCAGAGAAGAAACTGCAAGTTTCAGTTTCAAATAAAAAACTGCGAGTTCAGTTTCAGATAAGAAACTGCAACTTTCAGAGGCAGAGCATTTATATTAACACGACCTTTTCAAACAGGGTTAACATCATGTTGGAAGTTTTATTCATGGTCGAAAATGGAACTACCAGCTAGTTAACATCATGCTGATCAACATTCATGCATAGCACATCTTCATATGATGCACAGTCAAAATGCCCACACAATGTCGAGTGTGCGAAACACAAAGAAAACGAGGGACGAAGTTTTGGCAAGTGTTGGACGTGGTTTTGGGCTGCCCCGTCTAGGCTTTCATTTTTAACATGCGCAGCCCACGTCCTCGGATGGGAGGTCCATAGGCCTATTTGTATTTTCTTAGGGCCATCATGTATCGACCGGCCTATGGACCTCCCATCTGAGGTTTTATTTTTGGCAGCCCAATTTATGTATTTTTTTGAAGAAAACGCAGAGGTCTGTTCTATTTTTATATAATAATAGGAATGCCAGGTCCAACTTATGTTTCCCTTCTAACTATATTGTATATATTTAAATTATTTTATATGTTGACTGTTTAGTTCACATAATTGGCAAATTGATGACCGCTCTCGCGATCCCCTTCGCCCCCGCCACCACCTCCACCCTCGCCGCCGCCCCGCCACTACCTCCACCCTCGCCGCCGCCATAGATCTCGTCGCTACCCCCCGCCTCCTGACTCCGGGCACGCCTGCCCCCCTCGGCAAGTCCGCTCGCGCGCCCCATGGAGTCGCCGGCCATATCCATAAGGGAATGGCTGGAAGACAGGCAGATGTACAAGATGCATCTCCCACATGTCTACAAAGCCTTCCCGCGGATGCTCCAGCCGCTCGACTCTGTCGCGCCGGCGGTGCTGCGGGAGACTCGAGGGAGGAGATGGAGGGAGCGAGCGATGCGGATTCGCGACGACGCTCTCTCCTGGACCGAGTGCACGCGTGAATGGAGGGAAGCAGAGGAGGAAGCTGCGAGGGAGGAAGCCAAGGAGGGACCAAATCCGTTCTCTCACTCACGCGGGTATGCTCGGATGTGTAAGGATCATGTGGATTGGGAGCTGCTGAATCTAGCCATGCGGATCTACTTCGAAGGAGATTTCTCGGAGAAGCACAGGATGCCCCACCCTAGTGAGCCGCCAATTGCGTTCGTTCGATGGGCGAAAGGAGAAGTGAATTCAGGAGATCCACGCCGTGCTGCGAGATGGGAATGCTTGACTGGACTCCTGCCCACCAGCATGCCACCGGAGCCAGAGCAGGTGGATCCCCTACCTTACCTCTTCCCCAAACCTGCAGAACATTGAAATTAGGCTTGCAATCTGCTTCAATTGAGCTGTCTGGTGGTTATTTCTGCTTCCTGAGAGACAACATCTGGCTGGAGGATGAGAAGGAACCAGGAAATCCGATGAATTTCCCCTATCACAATGGGGGAGTGCCGGTTGGGCAGTGGTACGGCCCACCTCCGCCCCAAATGGGGCACAATCTGGGCAGGCTCCTGTAATTACCCAAGATCAATCTGTTAGTTGTTCTGACTCTTAGATCAGTGGGAAATCTCAAGGCAAGAATCAGCAAAAGAAGAGATAGGACATCCAGAAAACTGCTCCTGCCCCTGCTTCGGGCCTTATGGCATACTCTGAGGTGATCTACTACAACTGTGGGGAACCAGGGCATCATTTGGATAAATGTGTCAAGCCCAAGAGTTGTTTTATCTGCAAAATGGTTACCCATAAAGTTGAGAATTGCCCTGTCAGAAGGAAAACCCACAGTTCTACTAGATATGTTGGAAGTGCTGCTCCAGGATTATGTCCACCATTGACAGAATTTTCTGTGACACAGAATTAGATAGTTTTTCCCCTTTCTAGTTGTAGAGCTCTGCCCAGATGTGGTAGTGACCACACTCCTTTGCTCTAGGACTCTGGTCTTAACCAAACTCCAAAGAGCAATAGTTTTAAATTTGAAAAGTGGTGGTTGCTTAGAGAAGATTTTACTGAGCTAGTCAGGAAAATCTGGAATGAGCCTACTGGGAGCAGCTGCCCCCTAGAAAATTGGCAGATCAAAATCAAGAGATTTAGAAGAACTACCGAAGGGTGGAACTCCAATGAGGAAGCTAATCTTAGAAGATACAAAAGGCTTCTCCTCCTTAAGTTTGATTCTCTAGATATTAAGGCAGAAACCACTGACCTCTCTGAGGCTGAGACTAATAGATTAAACTTTGTCCATGGAGAGCTCAAGAAAATTTGGCTTGAAGAAGAAATCAAAGCCAAACAAAGGTCTAGAGATAGGAACATTAAGGAGGGTGATAGAAATACTGCTTACTTCCATGCAGTAGCTAACCAGACGAGGAGGAAAACCCTCATTCACTCCCTTGATGGCCCTAATGGCCCTGTTACTGAGGTAGATGAGATGCTGAAAGTGGCTAGTGACTTCTACAAAGACCTGTTTAAGAAAGAAAACCCTTCTGGGTTCTCTCTACAAACCATTTTTTTCTCTGCTTCTGAAAAAGTCTCTCCTGCTGAAAATGAGCTGCTAGAAGCCCCTTTTTCAGAGACAGAGGTGAAGGAAGCCATTTTTAGCTCTTATCCTGATGGGGCTCCTGGTCCTGATGGGATTCCCTTCTTGTTTTACCAGCATTTTTGGGACTTGGTGAAAAATGATCTCTTAGATCTTTTCCAAGCCTTTCATAGAGGAGAGTTGGATCCAGCAACTTACTCATGGGGGGTCTGTTGGGGTCAAGTTAAATAACTGTGGAAGTGATTTTTTTTCCTTGCTGGTAAAGGCCTTAGGCAAGGTGACCCCATCTCCCCGCTTTTGTTTAATTTATTATTCGACGTTCTTACTAAAATGCTGAGCAAAGCTACTGATCATAGTCTGATTGCAGGGCTCTGTCCTGAGGTCTGCCCTGGTGGCAACATCTGCCTTCAATATGCAGATGATACCATCCTTTTCTTAGACAATGACTCCACACATGCTAGCAATCTGAAAACTGTTCTAACCTGGGTTGAACAAGTCTCGGGCATGAGAATCAACTACTCTAAAAGTGAACTCATCCCTATCAACATGGATGATCAGGAGTTAGCTGACTTCCTCTCTATTCTAGTCAGTAATAAAGGTAACTCCCCATTAAGTACCTAGGTATCCCTCTCCACTATGATAAACTGAGGAGAGAGGATATCCAACCCCTTCTGGATAAAATCATTAAAAGGATTGCTGGGTGGAGGGGCAAACTTCTCTCTTACAGAGGTAGATTGATCCTCATACAAGCTTGTTTGGCTAGCATAGAGAGGAAGTCAGCTAACTCCTGATCCTCTTACAGAGGTAGATTGATCCTCATACAAGCTTGTCTGGAAATTGAGAGTTCCCCCTAAAATTCATGTATTTCTCTGGCTTCTCTCCAAAAACAAATTGATGACTAGGGATAACCTTAGGAAGAGACACATCATCAGACCCCTTGATTGTGTTTACTGCTTGGAACAAGAGTCTTGTTCTCACCTATTTTTTTGAATGTATAGTTGCTAAACATCTCTGGGCCCACATTGAGGAATATTTCTCTAGTCAGATTGGCTCATCCTTCGAATCTGTCGCCAGATTCTGGATTGCTACCAAAAAGTGCTCAGTTTTAAACACTATTAGCTTAGCTATCCTTTGGTGCCTCTGGAAATATAGAAATGCTATGATTTTCAGTAACACCTCCTGGATTTCCATTCCGCAGGTCTTGAGGTTGATCAGGAACATGGTGAGGAACTGGGCGATTCTCTCCTCCGGATCGGACAAGGACAAGTTGATGAGCTTCGTGGAAACCCTAACAAGATCCCTCCAGAAACTGTTGGCGATCACTTGTGGCTGAACAAGGCTCGACCTGCTCTGGGGCTAGACCCGTGGGCTCGTCTCAAGATCTCTGATGAAGATGATGGGCACCTGGCACCGAAAAAGAGGGACATCCACCATGCTACGCCTTCCAGTCCGGTGTCTCCGCTTGCTTACTAGTCGCCGCAGGCTGACACGGCCCCTCGACTGAAGACCATGAAGGCTTCGCTGGACCCTCCTTGTGTCATTTGAGTGCTCTATCCGCTCTGCCTTTGGCACCGCTCGAGTGATTTGTGTTATTCAGAGAACTTGTTCATCCACCCCCCTAGTTTGTAGCTTTTCTACCTTTGCTTTCGAACTGCTCTTTGAGCTGCTGTATCAGAATATGTTGTGGTTTCGTTCTCAGCAATGGAATCGGGGAGATGCTCCCTGTTTTTCTAAAAAAAAATTATTTTATATGTTATTATATAAAGCTTGGTAAGACTGTAAATTTAAGGACGAATGTAATAATATCACTTATTATTTAAATATATTTATAAAAAATGCTCAGCCCCTTTTTATTTTTTGATAACATTGCTGGCCCAACCCAACATTATAATTAGAATCAGCCCAGCAAAATCGTGTATTCCGAGAAAGTGCAAATGGGCTGTATTTTTTAGGAAATAAAATAAACGGGCCGCATGGACGCTACATTATTTGCTCACCCATCCCAACTAATGGCTGTAATTCAAAAAAAAGATCAAATTGACTGTAAATTCTACCACGCAAAAAAAGACTGTAAATTCTGAAAAATGGGTTGAATACGTGCCACATTTTTGGAGGCTGAAATGTGGGCCAATAGGTCGAAGCCAATGCAAGTCGTTGTCAATTTAGTCAACAAATGATTCTGACATGTTAGCTGTTGGATTTACATCCAACGACCGGCATCCATCTTAAATCTCTCGTCTTCTTCCTCCAGCGCCGCCGGGACCACCTCCCGCCTGCTGCTGCTAGCAGCTCTGCTTAGCACGCTTCGCTATGAAGCGCTACTCCACCATTGGCCAGGCCATCCCTCCACCCCTCCACACCTCCTGTTCTTCTCCACCGACTGCCAAACCACACCACACTAGAACCAGTTAACCCTCGTACACCTCTCTGTCTGCAACTCTACTCCCGCGTCTTCCCATCTCCGGCTCGTTGCTGTCCGGAGCCTCGCCGTCGTCCACCACCTTGGATGCGCTCGGCGCGGCGTGGTCAATGTGGTCAATGAACGACACCATCGGAAGTAGACTGTGCGTGGAGAGGCTGACAGCTGGGTCCACGGCCGCACACAAGGAAATGCCTCCTTATTACGCGCAAAATAATGATTCCTCCACCTGACATCTGGGACCCACCGGAAGGGCCTCTGTATTTCGTGAAATAAAGTGCCACCCGATGACATGTCGGACCCACCAGCTATCTTCGCATGCAAGGAAGTCCCTCCTTATTACGCACAAAAAAATGAATATTCCCCCTGCTAGCTGGAACCCGGCATAGTGGGAGGCTGACTTGTGGGCCTACCAAGTTGACGGGGACGGAGGGCTTTGTCAACTTAGTCAATATGAATGATTCTAGCTCCTGTTACCGTACGATATTCATCCAACGGCCTTAGTACTTCTTCAACCTCTGGTCTTCTTGCTCTAGCCGCCCAAACCAGCGTCGGTCGTGCCGCGTGCTCCTGCCTCTCGTGGTCGGCTGTGATGCCGCGGAGGCCTCACCGCCCCCTACTACTCCCACCGCTGGCCAGGCCATCCCTCTACTCACCCACACCCCCTGTTATTCTGCGGCGACAGCAGCCTCACACCGTAGCCGAACCAGTGAACCCTCGTACTCCTCTTCGCGTGGGCATCCACTGCTGCGTCTTCCCCGGCTCCGAGTCGTCCCCTTCCTAGTCCTCGCCGTCGTCCACCGCCCTAGTGCTCTCGGCACGGCATGGTCAACGTGGTCAATGACCGACTTCCATCGAAAGAGTACTGTACGTGGAGAGGCTGATAGCTGGGTCCACGGCAGCTGCAAGGAAGTGCCTCCTTATTACGCGGAAAATAATTATTCCTCCACCTGACAGCGGGGACCCATCGGATGGGCCACCAGTATTTTGCAAAAAAATCGTTTCCCCCTGACTGCTGGAACCCACCAGACGGGCCACCGTATTTCGTGAAAAAAACATTCCCCCCGCTGTCAGCTCGGACCCACCGGAAGTGCCTCCTTATTACGCACAAAAAAATGAATACTCCCCCGGCTAGCTGGGACCCACCTTGCTGGGAGGCTGACTTGTGGGCCTACTAAGTTGACAGGGACGAAGGGCTTTGTCAACTTAGTCAATATGAACGATTCTAGCTCCAGTGACCATACGATGTCCATCCAACGGCCGTAGTGCTTCTTCAACCTCTGGTCTTCTTGCTCCAGCCGCCCAAAGCAGCGCCGGTCATGCCGCATGCTCCTGCCTCCCGTGGCTGGCTGTGCTGCCGCAGAGGCCTCACTGCCCCTACTATTCCCACTGCTGGTCAGGCCATGTGGCGACGGCAGCCTCACACCGCAGCCGAACCAGTGAACCCTCGTAGTCCTCTCCGTGCGGGCTTCCACTGCCGCGTCGTCCCCTTCCTAGGCTTCGTCGTCGTCCACCGCCGTGGTGCTCTCCGCGCAGCGTGGTCAACGTGGTCAAGGAATGACTTCCATCAGAAGAGTACTGTACGTGGAGAGGCTGACAGCTGGGTCCATGGCCACAGCCCAGTTTTTTGTGATTTGCCAAGTAAGTCGCTTTGTCAGGCCTGTTGGGCTGCAACTCTTTCAAGACGAGGAGAGTTTTCATTCGGCTAGCCGAGAAAATGGCCCATCAGTAATGAGCAATGGGTTGTACATTTTTAAAACACATGAAACCGGCAATTAGTTTCAAATATCTTCTTTTTCATTTCAAGATTTTAAATTACATTAATTTTTATGCGTGGAGAATTTGTTGGATTTTATATTGATATACATTTATTTTTAAAATCAGTTTGAATGTGAGTCGAAATTTCGGGACTAAAAACAGCTCGGACTGCACCAAAATATGCAAAATTTCATATAATTTATTAACCGTTGCCACAATATGGGCTGTAATGCTAAGAAAAAGAATATGGGCTCCAAAAAACCTTAAGAATTAGCAAATGGGCTGTAAATTATTAGAAATAATGGCAGATGGGCTGTATGCTATTTTCCACAGATTTGAGGCTTTCCTAAAAAAAGGTTGAGGCACAAGCACTGACTATTGGATGTCCATCCAACGGCCGTCGTGCTTCTTCAATCTCTGCTCTTCCTGCTCCAGCCGCTCAAACAAGCGCCAGCGGGACTGCCTGCTCCCTCCTCCTCGCGGTCGGTTGTGCTGCCGCGCAGGCCTCACCGCCCGACCATACTCCCATCGCTGGCCTAGCCATCCCTCTACTCACCCACACCTGTTGTTATTCTCCGGTGACGGCAGACGAACCAGTAAACCCTCGCACAGTCGTACTCCCCTCCGCGTGGGAAACAACTATCGAGTCTTCCCTGCCTCCGTGTCGTCCCCTTCCTAGGCCTCGCTGTCGTCCACCGCCCCGGTGCTCTCGGCGCGGCGTGGTCAACGTGGTCAAGGAACGACTTCCATCGGACGTGGACTGTACGTGGAGCGGCTGACATCTAGGTCCACGGCCGCAGCAAGGAAGTGCCTCCTTATTACGCGGAAAATAATGATTCCTCCACCTGCAGCTGGGACCCACCGGACGGGCCACTGTATTTCGTGAAAAAAACGTTTCCCCCTGACTGCTGGGACCCACCAGCTACATCTTTGCACGCAAGGAAGTGCGTCCGGGCAAAAAAAACAATTCGCCCCCTGACTGCTAGGACCCACTAGCTACATCTTCGCAGGCAAGGAAGTGCCTGACAGTCGGGACCCACCTGGTCGAAGCGTACGTAGCATTGTCATTCTGGTCGCGAACGTGTACGTACATACTGGTTGATGTAGAGGAGCGCACGTGTCTAGTAGAGGCGCGCACGTAGCATTTACACGTACGTACAGCGGCTAGGGTGCAAGAAAGAAAATACAGCCACGTATGTGTACCTACAGGCGGGGTCTCGAACGCCTACTCACGCATACGTATGGCCAGGGCTCGTGTACATGGCTGGGTCGAAACGGAGAAACAGCGTCGTCGTCATGTTCATGGGGAGGCAACGGAATGCGTCGTGTTCATGGGGAGGCAACGGAATGCATCATGTTCACCGGGAGGGCTTGGATGGAACAGGCGATGGAAACAAGGCCTGGCGTACAACAGAACGGAGGAAACGGCCTTGTGTTCGACCGGCCATGTTTGAAACGGGGTCCTGTTGATCGGGAGGGATCTGCCGTACCACAAAACGGAGGAAACGGACCTCCTACGGTCGAAACGGGGGTCCTGTTCATCGGGAGGGGTGTGGCGTACCGCAAAACGGACGAAACGGACCTCCTACGGTCGAAACGGGGTCCTGTTCATCGAGAGGGGTGTGGCGTACCGCAAAACGGGACTCCACGGGATACTGTTCATCTCCACCGTCGACCCCTCCAGCCTCCATGAGCTACTGTTCATCCACCGTCGACCTCCTCTAGCCTCCACCTGTGACTATTCATCCACGGGCTCCTGTTCATCCAGCCTCCACCGCGCGCTACTCCACCAGCTATTGTTCAACCAGCCCTCTCCACGGGCTCCTGTTCAACCACCCCTCCACGGGCTACTATTCATCCTGCCCTCCACCGTCTACTGTTCATCCTGCCCTCCACGGGGTGGTCCTGTTCATCCAACCCTCCACGGGGTCCTGTTCATCCAGCCCCAACCGGCTCGATCGATCGGGGTCCTGTTCATCCAGAGGCAACACCACGGGGTCCTGTTCATCCACCCCCACTGGGAACTGTTCATCCAACCCCCCCCCCCCCCCCCCCCCGCAACGCTCACTGTTCATCCAGAGGCACTATCAGTCGGCTTCAGTTAGCAGCAGTAGCGAAGGAATCGCTCGATTGGGTTCAGTTAACAGCCATCGATCGCTCGCTCGGGTTCAGTAACGCGTAGCCTGCAGTGCAATCGCTCGGGTTCAGTTAGAGCCCAACGCCTCGCTCGGGTTCAGTTAGAGCCCAACGCCTCGCTCGGGTTCAGTTAGAGCCCAACGCCTCGCTCAGGTTCAGTTAGAGCCAACACCTCGCACACACGCGCGTACGTGTAGGAGAGAAACGTGCATCGCTCGGCCCCCGACCTCCCACCGTAACCGGGAACTCCCCGAAATTTTCCTCCCCCTCGCTTCTACCACAGTTTTTTCTGTCATGGACGGCCCAAAGAATGTCATGCAGCTGCGTCTCCGGCCCGCCCAGGATGAAAAGCCCATTTTTTGTCATGATTTTTTGTCATAGAAGTAGGAGCCCACCACATCTATGATGATACCGGGTTTTGTCACAATTATCGTCATAGAAGTGTCATATGTATGACAGAAAAAAATTTCGTTCGACCCAAAATGTCATGGATGTGTCTTTTTTTTGTAGTGAGTAATGAATGCAAATGACAGTGGTGCTCTCCAACTGGTGCTTTTTGATAGGAGGATGATGACTCAGCATAAAAGTAAATAGATAGGCCCTTCGCAGAGGGAAGCAGGGATTTGTACAGGTGCCAGAGCTCGGTTTTAAAATAGAGGTGAACAATAATTTGAGCGGTATACTTTCATTGTCAACATAACAACCAAGAGATGGCGATATCTTCCATGCTACACACATTATAGGCGGTTCCCAAACATAATGGTAAAGTTTATGCCCCCCTTCCACCACAAGCATCAATCCATGGCTTGCTCGAAACAACGAGTGCCTCCAACTAACAAGAGACCCAAGGGAGTTTTGTTTGCAATTATTTTGATTTAGTTTGCATAAAGCATGGGACTGGGCATCCCGGTGACCAGCCATTTATCGCGTGAGTGAGGAGCGGAGTCCACTCCTCTTGAGAATAACCCGCCTAACATGGAAGATACAGACAACCCTAGTTGATACATGAGCTATTCGAGCATACAAAACAGGATATTTATTTGATGGTTTAGAGTTTGGCACATACAAATTTACTTGGAACGCCAGGTAGATATCGTATATAGGTAGGTATAGTGGACTCATGTGGACTAACTTTGGGTTTTAAGGAGTTTGGATGCACAAGCAGTATTCCCGCTTAGTACAAGTGAAGGCTAGCAAAAGACTGGGAAGCGGCCAGCTAGAGAGCGACAACAGTCATGAACATGCATTAAAATTAATCAACACTGAATGCAAGCATGAGTAGGATATAATCCACCATGAACATAAATATCGTGAAGGCTATGTTGATTTTGTTTCAACTACATGCGTGAACATGTGCCAAGTCAAGTCACTTAAATCATTCAGAGGAGGATACCACCCTATCATACCACATAATAACCATTTTAATAGCATGTTGGCACGCAAGGTAAATCATTATAACTCATAGCTAACCAAGCATGGCACAAGCAACTATGATCTCTAATTGTCATTGCAAACATGTTTATTCATAACAAGCTGAATCAAGAACGATGAACTCATCATATTTATAAAAACAAAAGAGGTCGAGTTCATACCAGCTTTTCTCATCTCAGTCAGTCCATCATATATCATCATAATTGCCTTTCACTTGCACGACCGAACGATGTGAATAATAATAAGAGTGCACGTGCATTGGACTAAGCTGGAATCTGTGAGCATTCAATAGATAGGAGAAGACAAGGCAATATGGGCTCTTTTGTCAGGTAAACAATAATGCATATAAGAGCCACTTCAACAATTTAATTATGGTCTTCTCCTACTGACCCCCAAATAAAGAAAAGAAATAAAACTATTTACACGGGAAAACTCCCAACAAGCAAAAGAAGAACAGGAAACATTTTGGGGTTTTCTTTTTAATTACTACTACAGGCATGGAAATTAAGTTAATTAAAAGCTAAAACTATTTTTTTTGGTTTTCTTAAGGTCTATTAAACACACAAGAAGAAAGCATAAAAGGAAATAAACTAACATGGATGATACAATGAAAAAGTATGACCACCGACATCTAGCAATGAGTGTGTGTGAACATAAATGTAATGTCGGTGGGAAATACGTACTCCCCCAAGCTTAGGCTTTTGGCCTAAGTTGGTCTATGACCAAGGCTGGCCTGGCTGATATCCATAATAATAGTTGTTGGGGTCGTACTGTGATGAGGAAGAAGAAGGCTCCGATTGCCACTGGTTGGCAATCATCTCCGGATCCCACTGATACTTAGACTGTCGTGAAGGATCAAATTGTGGTTCCGGTTCTAGCTCCTCGGCTGGTGCAGGGTTCCGGTAGGCGTGGATAGCCGTCAACGGAACAAGGTACTTGCCTACAGTCAAATCAAACAAAGCAGGAGTAGGCAAGGTAATGGTCTCAGGATGATGTTTATTAAAGAACAATTGATATTTAAGCTCCCCTGCCCTATTCTTAACAATGAAATCATATGCCACCATACTTTTATAATCTAGATAAACACGGGGCAGCACTTTTTCTTCCTTCTCAGCATGCCTAATAGGTATGTTAAAATGTGCAGCTAGGCGTGAGGCATTTGGTACGGTTCATACTTAACCGTCTAGCAATAATGCCACCCATACTAAAAGTGTTATCACTGTATAAACCTTAGAGCAAAATAATAATATCAGGGATACTAAGGTTTCCACTGTTTCAGCGGCCAATTAACCAACGACTAGCAAATAATGCAAAGTAACATAAGACAGGAAAATGTATGCTAGTGATTCATGCATCGGAAACCTTCCTAGTTTCCCCTACAGTGATAGTATTAATAAATCCCTCCAATCATCACGATGTGGTTCTTCTGTCTTGCCCTCAAAAGGGACTAAACAAATCCGACAGAAATCATAAAGTGACATCTCCTTATGCTCATCATATAAATGAAACTCCACCATAGGTGGTGAGTTCCTAGAATGAAAATGAAAGTTTTGCACAAAGGTATTTGTGAGTAAGAGATACTGATCGCATTGGTCGTGGAGGAAAGCGGTGATCCTGCATTATGAGCCAACTCATGAAAATCCTCATAAATCCCGGCTGCTCTCAAGAAATCCTCAGAGGGCCATTCACACGCCCGAACCTCCGCGGTGCGCAGCAAATTATACTTAGGCTTCGGTGCCTTTTCCTTCGAGCTTTGGCTTGATGAGCCCCTCAATAATCTCCTCATCGTTTTCTGAAAAAATCTGAAATTTTTAGTAACTTCAAAATAAGAGTAAACCAAACTCAATAATATCGATAGCAACTACTCCTACAAGTGCCTAGAGCCTATATCATGCATCAAAACTACTTTTGACCGTATAAATTTGACATGCAAGCTCATGAACAGGGTCACCTAAGCAACACAAATTTGCAATGAATAAAGCACTAGAACAAAAACTAATTGGACCAATGGAGGAGTCACATACCAAGGAACAATCTCCCCAAGCAGTTTTGTGAGAGGTGCTTTGAGCAAGGAGATCGAAAATGGCAGCAAAACGGGCTTGGACTCGGGTTTGAGCTGGTTTTTCGTGTTTGGGGGAGGAAGATGAAGTGTGTGGCTGAAAGAATAAATGGAGGAGGGCCACCTTGGGCCCACAAGGCAGGGGGTGCGCCCTAGGGGGTGGGCGCGCCCTCCACCCTCGTGGCAAGGTGGTTGGCCCCCTGGTGTGTTCTTTGTTCCATAAATCCTCAAATATTCTATAAAAAATCATATTTAATTTTCAGGGCATTTGGAGAACTTTTATTTTAGAGGTATTTTTATATTGCACGGATAATCAGATAACCGACAGAAAATTATTTATTTTTACTTTATTTAATACAAATAATAGAAAGTATAGAGAGGGTATAGAAGGTTGTGCTTCTAGTTTCATCAATCTCATGCTCGTCAAAAGGAATCCACTAACAAGGTTGATCAAGTCTTGTTAACAAACTCATTCCGATTAACATGAAACCGGAGAAATTTCAAATAACACTAGGTTACCTCAACGGGGATATGCACATCCCCAATAATAAGTATGTCATATTTCTTCTTGACAGTAGGAAGAGGGAATTCAAAATCTCCAAATATAATCGATGGAATTTTTCCGATAGAATTGATACTATGAACTTGAGGTTGTTTTCTCGAAAAGTGTACCGTATGCTCATTACCATTAACATGAAAGTGACATTGCCTTTGTTGCAATCAATAACAGCCCCTGCAGTATTAAGAAAAGGTCTTCCAAGAATAATAGACATACTATCGTCCTCGGGAAAATCAAGAATAACAAAGTTCGTTAAAATAGTGACGTTTGCAACCACAATAGGCACATCCTCACAAAAACCGATAGGTATAGCAGTTGATTTATCAGCCATTTGCAAAGATATTTCAGTAGATGTCAACTTATTCAAATCAAGTCTACGATATAAAGAGAGAGGCATAACACTAACACCGGCTCCAAGATCACATAAAGCAGTTTTAACATAGTTTCTCTTAATAGAGCATGGTATAGTGGGTACACCGGGATCCCCAAGTTTCTTTGGTATTCCACCCTTAAAAGTATAATTAGCAAGATGGTGGAAATTTCAGCTTCCGGTATCTTTCTTTTATTTGTAATAATATCTTTCATGTACTTAGCATAAGGATTTGTTTTGAGTATATCAGTTAATCGCATACGCAAAAAGATAGGTCTAATCATTTCAGCAAAGCGCTCAAAATCCTCACCATCCTTTTTCTTGGATGGTTTGGGAGGAAAGGCATGGGTTTCTCTTTCTTTACCATGTTTTCTAGCAACAAAATCTTTCTTATCATAACGTTGATTCTTCGATTGTGGGTTATCAAGATCAACAGCAGGTTCAATCTCTATGACATTATCATTACTAGGTCGAGCATCATCATGAACATTATCATTAACATTATCATTAGATGTTCATTGCCAGATTGTGTTTCAGCATCAGACATAGAGATATCATTTGGATTATCAGGTGGTTCAGCAATAGGTTCACTAGAAGTTTGCACAGTTCTATCATTTTTCTTTTTCTTCTTTTTGGAAGAACTAGGTGCATCAATTTTATTTCTCTAAGAATCTTGCTCAATTCTCTTAGGGTGGCCTTCAGGATACAAAGTTTCCTGAGTCATTCTACCAGTTCTAGTAGCCACTTTAACAGCATAATCATTTTTCTTACTATTCATCTCATTGAGCAATTCCTTTTGAGCTTTAAGTACTTGTTCTACTTGAGTGGTAACCATAGAGGCATGTTTGCTAACAAGTTTAAGTTCACCTCTAATATTAGCCATATAATCACCCAAGTATTTAATCTTATCAGCATCCTGTTTTAATTGTCTACCAAAATAAGCATTGAAGTCTTCTTGTTTAAACATAAAATTATCAAACTCATCCGAGCATTAACTAGCTATTTTAGCAGGAGGGATTTCAGCTTTATCATATCTATAGAGAGAATTTACCTTTACTACCTGTGTTGGGTTATCGGGTTCTGGGGGTTCTTCAATAAATAAAGGATTAAGATCATATGTTTATTCAACAGGCGGTAAATTAAGACCATGTATTTCTTCAATAGGAGGTAAATTCTTAACATCTTCAGCTTTAATACCTTTTTCTTTCATAGATTTCTTTGCCTCTTGCATATCTTCAGGACTGAGAAATAGAATACCTCTCTTCTTCGGAGTTGGTTTAGGAATAGGGTCATTAATTGGAGCAGGAGCTGGCTCAGGAGCTGTCTCAGGAGGTGCCCAATTATTTTCATTTGTCAACTTATTATTCAATAAGATATCAGCTTCATCCGGTGTTCTTTCCCTAAAAAGAGAACCAACACAACTATCCAGGTAATCTCTGGAAGCATCGGTTAGTCCATTGTAAAAGATATCAAGTATTTCATTTTTCTTAAGAGGATGATCAGGCAAAGCATTAAGTAAATTGAGAAGCCTCCCCCAAGCTTGTGGGAGACTCTCTTCTTTAATTTGCACAAAGTTGTATATTTCCTTTAAAGCAGCTTGTTTCTTATGAGCAGGGAAATATTTAGCTGAGAAGTAATAGATCATATCCCGGGGACTTCGCACACAACCAGGATCAAGAGAATTAAACCATATCTTAGCATCACCCTTTAATGAGAACGGAAATATTTTAAGGATATAAAAGTAGCGAGATCTCTCATCATTAGTGAACAAGGTGGCTATATCATTTAATTTAGTAAGACGTGCTACAACAATTTCAGATTCATAGCCATGAAAAGGATCAGATTCAACCAAAGTAATTATATCAGGATCAACAGAGAATTCATAATCCTTATCAGCCACACATATAGGTGAAGTAGCAAAAGCAGGGTGAGGTCTCATCCTAGCATTTGGAGATTGCTTATTCCATTTAGCTCATAACCTTTTGAGTTCATATCTATCTTTGCAAGCTAAAATAGCTAAAGAAGCATCTTGATCAAATAAATAACCCTCAGGAATAACAAGCGATTCTTCATCATCACTTTCATCTTCATAATCAGATTCAATATTTTCAATCTCTCTAGCCCTAGCAAGTCGTTCCTATAGAAAATCACTAAGTGGCATAGTAGTATCAGGTATAGAGGTAGTTTCATCATAAGTATCCTGCATAGCAGAAATAGCATCATCAATAACATGCGACATATCAGAATGAATAGCAGAAGCAGGTGTAGGTGTCGCAAGCTTACTCATAACAGAAGGTGAATCAAGTGCAGAGTTAGATGGCAGTTCTTTACCTCCCCTTGTAGTTGAGGGACATATCTTGGTTTTTGGATCTCTCGAGTTCTTCATAGTGTCCAGCAGATATAAATCCCAAGTGACTCAAAGAATAGAGCTATGCTCCCCGGCAATGGCGCCAGAAATTATTCTTGATAACCCACAAGTATAGGGGATCGCAACAGCTTTCGAGGGTAGAGTATTCAACCCAAATTTATTGATTTGACACAAGGGGAGCCAAAGAATATTCTCAAGTATTAGCATCTGAGTTGTCAATTCAACCACACCTGGAATTAGTATCTGCAGCAAATGTTTAGTAGCAAAGTAATATGATAGTAATGGTAACGGTAACAAAAGAGTAATGAAAGCAAAGTAATGTTTTTGGTATTTTGTAGTGATTGTAACAATAGCAACGTGAAAGTAAATAAGCGTAAACCAGTATATGGAAAGCTCGTAGGCATCGGATCAATGATGGATAATTATGCCGGATGCGGTTCATCATGTAACAACCATAACATAGGGTGACACAGAACTAGCTCCAGTTCATTGATATAATGTAGGCATGTATTCCGAATATAGTCATACGTGCTTATGGAAAAGAACTTGCATGACATCTTTTGTCCTACCCTCCCGTGGCAGCGGGGTCCTTACGGAAACTAAGGGATATTAAGGCCTCCTTTTAATAGAGAACCGAAACAAAGCATTAGCTCATAGTGAATAGATGAACTCCTCAAACTACGGTCATCACCGGTAAGTATCCCGATTATTGTCACTTCGGGGTTAACGGATCATAACACATAATAGGTGACTATAGACTTGCAAGATAGGATCTAGAACTCTCATATATTGATGAAAACATAATAGGTTTAGATCTGAAATCATGGCACTCGGTCCCTAGTGACAAGCATTAAGCATAACAAAGTCATAGCAACATCAATCTTAGAACATAGTGGATACTAGGGATCAAACCCTAACAAAACTAACTCGATTACATGGTGAATCTCATCCAACCCATCACTGTCCAGCAAGCCTATGATGGAATTACTCATGCACGGCGGTTAGCATCATGAAATTGGTGATGGAGGATGGTTGATGATGATGACGGCGACGAATCCCCCTCTCCGGAGCCCTGAACAGACTCCAGATCAGCCCTCCTAAGAGGTTTTAGGGCTTGGCGGCGGCTCCGTATCGTAAAACGTGATGATTTCTTCTCCTCTATTTTTTTCTCCCCGAAAGCAGTTATATAGAGTTGGAGTTGGACTTGAGAGGTCTCCGGGGGGGCCACGAGGTAGCGGGGGCGTGCCCTAGGGGGGGCGCCCCCCACCCTCGTGAGAAGGGTGTGGGCCCCCTGGTCTTCATCTTTGGCGAGGATTATTTATTATTTATTATAAGATATCCCGTGGAGTTTCAGGTCATTCTGAGAACTTTTGTTTTCTGCACATAAAACAACATCATGGCAATTCTGCTGAAAACAGCGTCAGTCCGGGTTAGTTCCATTCAAATCATATGTAACGCCCTCGATGCGGCTATATCTCCCACGTGTCGAAGCACGACTTAGAGGCATAAACGCATTGAAAGCAATGTCGCAAGTGAGGTAATCTTCACACAACCCATGTAATACATAAGGTAAAGAGATACATAGTTGGCTTACAATCGCCAGTTCACACAATACATGAATAAAGCATTACATCATCCAGATACAATCAAGGCCTGACTACGGAACCAAAATAAAAGAAGACTACCCCAAATGCTACACAGATCCCCGATCGTCCCAACTGGGCTCCACTACTAATCAACTGGAAACGGAACCACATAACGAACACGAACTTCATCGAACTCCTCCTTGAGCTCGGTTGCGTCACCTGTACGGTATCATCGGCACCTGCAAACTAGTTTTGGAAGTATCTGTGAGTCACGGGGACTCAATAATCTCACACCCTCGCGATCAAGACTATTTAAGCTCATAGGAAAGGTAAGGGTATGATGTGGAGCTGCAGCAAGCGACTAGCATATATGGTGGCTAACATATTCGCAAAAGAGAGCGAGAAGAGGAGGCAAAAGCACGGTCGAACAACTATGATCAAGAAGTGATCCTAGAACAACCTACGTCAAACATTACTCCAACACCGTGTTCACTTCTCGGACTCCGCCGAGAAGAGACCATCACGGTTACACACGCGGTTGGTGCATTTTAATTAAGTTAAGTTTCATGTTATCTACAACTGGACATTAACAAATTCCCATCTGCCCATAACCGCGGGCACGGCTTTCGAAAGTTCAAATCCCTGCAGGGAGTCCCAACTTAGCCCATCACAAGCTCTCACGGCCAACGAAGGATATTCCTTCTCCCAAGACAATCTGATCAGACTCGGCATCCCGGTTACAAGACATCCTTGACAATGGTAAAAAAAGTCTAGCAACACCGCCTGAATGTGCCGACAAATCCCGATAGGAGCTGCACATATCTCGTTCTCAGGGCACACTCAGATGAGACATCCCACGAGTAAAACCAACCCTCAGGTTGCCCCGAGGTGGCCCCGCAGTCCACTCGGTCGAACCAACACTTAGAGGAGCACCGGCCCAGGGGGGTTTAAATAAAGATGACCCTTGGGCTCAGGAAACCCAAGGGAAAAGAGGCTAGGTGGCAAATGGTAAAACCAAGGTTGGGCATCGCTGGAGGAGTTTTATTCAAGGCGAACTGTCAAGGAGTTCCCATTATAACCCAACCGTGTAAGGAACGCAAAATCCGGGAACATAACCCCGATATGACGGAAACTAGGGCGGCAAGAGTGGAACAAAACACTAGGCATAAGGCCGAGCCTTCCACTCTTTACCAAGTATATAGGTGCATTAAGATAGACAAGATAATATTATGATATCCCAACAATAAACATGTTCCAACAAGGAACGATCTCCAATCTTCACCTGCAACTAGCAACGCTATAAGAGGGGCTGAGCAAAGCGGTACCATAGCCAAACAATGGTTTGCTAGGACATGGTGGGTTAGAGGTTTGACATGGCAATTTGGGAGGCATGATAAGCAAGTGGTAGGCATCGTAGCATAGGCATAGCAAAAGAGCGAGCATCTAGCAAGCAAATATAGAAGTGATTTCGAGGGTATGGTCATCTTGCCTGAGATCCCACACGGAAGAAGAACGAGTCCATGAAGAAGACAAACGGACGTAGTCGAACGGATCCTCACAAACGCGACGTTATCAGAACTAACCCGAAGAAGCAACACCGGAAAGAAGCAAACAACATAGTAAACAACCACCACATAAACATGGCATGATGCTCAACCGAGTATGATGCATGTCCGGTTAAAAGAGGCATGTTATGGCAAAGAGCAAAAACAATCCTACAAATTAAGTGGAGCTCAATATGCAACGAGTTGCATATTGACGGAACACCACATTAATTATTTAGTTCTCTCCCGATTAGGTACTCAACAAATTTAAATGTTGGTTAACATGGCAAGAGGTGAAGCATAACAAAACTATACTATCTAAACAATTTAAATGGGGGGATATAACAAATAATGAATCCGGTAAATCCCCATATGCATTACTAATTTATTGCAACAACAATTTAAACATTTTAATTGTTGTTATCATGATGCGGATGACATGAACAAGTTTTATGCAATTATTTAATAAAAATTGACAAGAGCATTATGAAGCATTTGTCGCCGTGGTGGAAAGAAAAGGGGTGCCACGGCAACGATAATGAAAACGGTGCCACGGCAACGTTCCGGTTCCAGTAACTCGATTGAGATACCGATGCAAAGGAGAAGTGTGCGAATGCGTGCAAAAGATGGTGGGGCACTCCCGGATACCGGGTATCCCATGAGTCGATGATGGTGACAAGGCAAAAGAGGGGCAATGTGCACAAACAATTCGAGCACGAAGCAAGCACGAGCAACTCATACATCACACATGCATTCGTTCATGGACGTCGTTCCGGCAGTTATACCTTCGAAGTGTGCAAACGAGACGGTTCGGGTTCGATGGGACGTAGTGGAAGTAGGCGTTCTCGTGACGGTAGAGGAAGTAGTGGTACACGTCTCAGAGAAGGACTTGACGCATTCGATGTTTCCAAGGGGACGGTAGGGGAACTTGGTGTTAGTGCTGCACGGGTCTTCGGTGAAGGTCGATGTACATGGCAAATGTAGAGGGACTATGCTTCGGTCGTCGTGGTACTTGGCGATAGTAGTGGTACAAGGGTTGTAGCCGGCCTTGGCGGTTCATCGTGTAATCGTAAACGTTCCGCAGATGTTCATGTCGTCGTAGCCGTTCGGATCTTGGAGCGATGGTAGTGGTACATGTCATCGGTAGTCGAACTTAGCGATCCGAAGGGGTACTTGGCGAACAACGGTCGTCAAAGCACTTCTCGATCCACGAAGTCGATCTCAGAGGTCTTGCCGGATTCACAGCGACAGTTGTTGTTCACTCGGCGGCCCTCGGTGACAGTAGTCGTACACGGTTCGTAGAGGTACTTGACGTCCATGGGGTCGACGATAGGCGTTCTAGGCATCGGGCGTCCAGGTACTTGCCGGGCTTGAAGAACCGAAGGGGTACTTGTCGACAGGAAGCCATAGAGGCAGTCTTGTGTCCCTGTGTTCACTGGTCTTGGCAACGACAGGAAAGGCAGCGGGGCATGGTCCAGGGCTCAGTCTCCAGGGCGGCGGGCCGGCGACGCGAGGTCCGACGACGGGCGTGGTGCAGCAGGGCGACGAGGACGGGGCACGACTGGTGGCGGATCTCGTCGAGCGACGGAGGCGTGGCGATGTCGAATGGAGGCCATGGCAGATGGGGGCGGCGCGGAGCAGCAACCTGCTGCTGGTCGCTGGCGCGGACGAGGCAAGGGGCAGCGAAGCGTCAAGGCTGAGGGAGCAGAGGGGGAGGCCGAGCAGGGCATGCTGGTGGCCCTGTGGGCGCGACGGCGGCGAGGAGGCCGACAGGCTCCGGCCTGGTTCCTAGACCGAAGGAGGAGGGAGGATGAGGGGCGTGCGGGATCGGGCATGGGACGAGGACTGCTGTGGGAGGAGGACGAGGGAACCGAGCGGGACTGCTCCTGGTGCGTGGGGTTGGCGGCGGTAGGGGAGGATGAGAGGGAGCGAGCGCCGTGGTTGCGGCTCGGCGGTGAGGTCGCTAGGTGGAAGGAGGGGAAGGGAGACGAGCGGGAGGAGGAGGATCGAGCGCTTCACCTGTGCATGATGTGGGAGATGGGATCGAGCGAGGCAGGCGCTCTGCCTCCTCGCGGTGCGAGGGGAAGACGAGAGAGAGCGTGGTGGGGGGATAGGGTTAGAAGGGAGAGAGTGGGCCTAGGGTAGGATTAGGTGGGCCAAAAGGCCGGCCCAGAAGAGAAGGGGCTGCGCCTGGATCCTGGCTGGGCTCTTTCTCTCTCACACACACTCTCTTCTCTTAACCAAAAAGAGAGAGAAAATAAATAAATATAGATAGAAGAAGAAAAAAAATAAAGAGAGGGTTAGGGATGGAATTTGGGCGCGGGGATAATTTTTACGGACTCGTAAAGATGTGCACGGTCCACGAAAATTAGGAGAGGCATGATTGCAAGAATTTAATTCAAAGTCATTTGAATTTAGTTCAAATGGTTTGAACAAGGACGAGGAATTAAAGGTGTCCAAAAATGTTTGGATTTTTGGTGGAGCTCCGAAAAATAATGAAAGAAATATAAGGCAAGGTTAGAGAGTCAACACTTGAAGAACAAAAAGGCCAAGGGATTTAATATGCAAGCGTGTTAAGGTGAATTCCAAATAAATGAATATTTATAATAGCTCCATAAATGTTAGGAGGATAATGTTATAAAGAGAAGTCACTCTTCCCTCGATTTAAATGGATCGAAGATCCACACAAATTATTTAGTGGGTTTTAAGACGGGTTGCATATTGACATGATGACATGATGCAAGGCACATGATGCAAAGGGGAAAGCAACAAGCAAAACAAAACACATGACGAAACCCGGAATCCATGGATGGCATCTGAATCTCCGGTCTTGGGGCGTTACAACACTCCACCACTACGAGAGGATCTCGTCTCGAGATCTAGGATGGCACCGGAGGGAAAACGGAAGAGGAAGACGAGAGGTAAAACTAAGTTGCTTCTTTGACAAACGAGTGAAACCAAAGAACCTTGAAAAGTTGAACAAATTGAAAGAAAGAATACCACGGAGATGAACAAAGTTGAAAACACTCTGTTAGAAAAGAGGAACAAGGAAGAACAAATTCGTATAGCACTCCGGTTGAAAAGAGATGCAAGACTTGATAGGATGAAAAGGACTTGAGCAAAGGGTCACAACACTCCGGTTAAATGGGTAAGCACGAAAAGAACACCATCCGAGATGATGAGAGAAAAGAGCAACCTCACAATGCCTCCGGAAGAGAGAATAGAAGATGGATCATTGAAATAAAAGAATGGAGAAGAAAATGCCAACTTCTGTCACAAAAGAGCTTGAAAAGGCATCCTTAGGAGAAGGGCCAAACGGAGTTGTTGGAACACTAACAACGATAGGATAAGCTTGAAATGGGCTTATGGAAAGCATCTCAAAATTATGAGGTGAAAACCTGCCACTCACGGAAACGATAGATTGGATTGGTATCAACAAGGAGATGAGAAGCTTATCTTACCGGGAGGATAAATGAAGAAACTTGGGTCATTTATAAGCACCATAGGTAGCAACAATCCTTAGGGAAGGCTTTAGGTGAGATATAACCCAAGATAGCTCCAACGAAGAGGTTGATGGATTTAAAATACCTCATTCTTAACAACATGTGAATCATGAAACATGAACTCAAATTATCAAGAATGACATAATACCACCTCCAATGATACGAAAGAAAGAATTGCACTCTGGAATGCGAGATGAAGAATGCTTGATCTCCTTTGAAAAGAATCTCGATGAACACTTCGAGAAGGAATAATTCCTTGATGAAACAACATGTAGCGCCTTCATGAAGAACTCCGGTAACAGAAGGATGAACACACGAAAGGAAAGAGAAGTTGAAAACATAAAGTGAAACCTTGTAATGATTTAGATGGATCTCCGTGATGATGAGAGCTTGGAACTCCGGGAAAGAAAAGATGAAAAAAAGAAAATCAAGAATTTATTTATCATGAACAAACTCCGAAGGAAGTAATTTATCACTTGGATGAAACAAGAATAAGAATTATGTTATGCTTATCCTTCACCAATTTAAATCGATGACAAGCAATGGATTGCATACAACTTATTCTCGTGGAAAGGATTAAGATAGATATTGCGCAAACTTGAGAAGGTCTTCGACGAATAGCCGGTAGGATTGGAACAACGAATAAATTGATAACAATGGAAGAGAAAATCTTGAACGAACCACCGGTAAGAATTGAAAATGAACGAAGAAAAGATAAAGAAACACCGGGAAGAATTAGATAACGAATGAAGATACTTGACATAATTTAGATACAAGAGAACGAAGAGATCACGAGCTGATTAGAAATCACTTGAACAATGCACCGATAAGATTGGAGAATGATAGCTGAAAGCTGAGAATGAATAAATCTTCTAAAATGATGGGCTCTGGAGAAACAAACTAGAAAGACTCCTGAATTGCTCCGGATGGGTGGAAAGAATTCTCACAATCAAAAACAATTATGAGAGGATGGCAACAAGCTAGAATGACGAATCTTTGAGAGAACGAAGAAGATTAGAGAGGAACTCTTCCTCGGTCTTCAAAAGTTGAGAATGACGACGAGAAACACCGTCATGAATTATTGAGATACTCCGGCAGAATGAAAAGCGAAGAGCTTGAGCCAATGATTAGAAAAAAATTATAAGATCTTGGAGAAACCATCTAACTGATGACAATTCATTCTTACGTCAGACTTTAGAAAAGAATTTGAAAATCCCCGGGAAAATTAGAAGAGTCAGGTAAGATCCTGGGAAAAGACCTGTGGGTTAGGGCCCACTCAAAAGAAACACTGTTGAATGATTTAAAAGATAGATTGCGCCATTTGAATTAAATGGCTTGAATGAGATAACAATCTCGAAAGAGCTTGAATGAATGAGAATAGGCACTAGCATCTTCTGAGATATCCTCAGCACTCCGGAACAAATGAATAGAGAGAGGTGAATGATTATGAGGTGCACCGGCATGGAAAAACATTTGAAACGAGTAAAGGATATGGTCAACACCAAAAACTTGAATTCGATCCACCGGAGAAGAAAAGAAAGAAGAATGACGAACTTGAAGCTTCGTTAGTATCTTCCTGAGAATCAACGGATAAGAACATTGACGGAAAAGAAATGGAGAGACTTCACATCAATAAGATGGATACTTGAATAATAAGAAATCTTAGTCCTCAAAGAAAAGGGTGGGAGGGCGGGAAAACAAAGGCAAGCTTGGGATGGATGAAACAAACAACGTTGAGAAGACTTGGAGTTGAATCTTACTCATGAGACAAATGATAGGATCATCTTGAGAGAATCGCACCGGCTGACAAGGATTGACATGACAAACTCGATGATCGAGAAGGATTGGTATTCACATAGAGGTATGAGAGCACCGCTTAGGAAAGGTATGGAATCAACATTTGACTTCGAAGCAACTCGAATACCACAACTGAAAACAAAACAAAGGATTGGCTTGCAGAATAAGCCAGAACAAACATATGATAGAGATTTCGTCCGAAGTTTTTGTGGTGGGGCCTACACGGGCTCGATCGTACAGCACCATCATGTACAAGGCAGTGCACATGACATACGAAGCGTCCCCGAGTCAGCATAGCCAATGACTCTTTAAGACACAACGAGACCACTGTAAAACCAACCGTGGATAGGCGGACCACTAGACGTCGAACCCCAATTTCATATCATACATCTGTCGTAAAGATATCCTACAAGCTACTTGAATTCCCACTTATAAACTCCCGAAATTTTCCGGTTATGCAATCAGGTGTTGGGGATACAGGGGAAGCATAATATCTCACACAAAACTAGCAATTCCTACATCCAGCTGTATCCATCCTTCAACACATAACCAAGAAACCTTCGGAAATCGTTTACCTCAACCTTCGAAAAGCATCCGTTATACGAGTTATGGAAATACTCCCGAACTCCCGCCCCAGTACTGGGTGGCGTCGAGGTTATCTCACCAACAACTGCATAAAAGAGATTTTCAATATCGGCGAACTCAGGTATTCCAGAAGTGCAACGATAAAATTGTGACGACAACACCTCGGAGCTCAACTCCCCAGGACACTGCCACAACCCCTAAATGTCAGGAGGCACCAATAACAATGTTCTCGTCACAAAACCATCGGAACGATTCCAAGATACCCGCGTGATCCTAATTTTTTTAGTGAAATTTGAGAAGAGAAGAGTCAAAACTCTACGTCAGGATGTCTCACCAGAGCGACGAAGGGACTGAGGAGTAAAAATAAGTCCCACTCTCCGATATATATAATCCTAAATGACTCAAAACATTTTTCTAGACTCAACAACGCCAACGATTCGATCAAGTAGGGGGCTCCTAAGCCGGGAAGGCTCTGATTACCAACTTGTAACGCCCTCGATGCGGCTATATCTCCCACGTGTCGAAGCACGACTTAGAGGCATAAACGCATTGAAAGCAATGTCGCAAGTGAGGTAATCTTCACACAACCCATGTAATACATAAGGGAAAGAAATACATAGTTGGCTTACAATCGCCACTTCACACAATACATGAATAAAGCATTACATCATCCAGATACAATCATGGCCCGACTACGGAACCAAAATAAAAGAAGACTATCCCAAATGCTACACAGATCCCCAATCATCCCAACTGGGCTCCACTACTGATCAACTGGAAACGGAAGCACATAACGAACACGAACTTCATTGAACTCCTCCTTGAGCTCAGTTGCATCACCTGTACGGTATCATCGACACCTGCAAACTGGTTTTGGAAGTATCTGTGAGTCACGGGGACTCAGCAATCTCACACCCTCGCGATCAAGACTATTTAAGCTTATAGGAAAGGTAAGGGTATGATGTGGAGCTGCAGCAAGCGACTAGCATATATGGTGGCTAACATATTCGTAAAAGAGAGCGGGAAGAGGAGGCAAAAGCACGGTCGAGCAACTATGATCAAGAAGTGATCCTAGAACAACCTACGTCAAACATTACTCCAATACCGTGTTCACTTCCCGGACTCCGCCGAGAAGAGACCATCACGGTTACACACGCGGTTGGTGCATTTTAATTAAGTTAAGTTTCATGTTATCTACAACCGAACATTAACAAATTCCCATCTGCCCATAACCGTGGGCACGGCTTTCGAAAGTTCAAATCCCTGCAAGGGAGTCCCAACTTAGCCCATCACAAGCTCTCACGGTCAACGAAGGATATTCCTTCTTCCAAGACTATCTGATCAGACTCGGCATCCCGGTTAGAAGACATCCTCGACAATGGTAAAACAAGTCCAGCAATACCGCCCGAATGTGCCGACAAATCCCGATAGGAGCTGCACATATCTCGTTCTCAGGGCACACTCAGATGAGACATCCTACGAGTAAAACCAACCCTCAAGTTGCCCCGAGGTGGCCCCGCAGTCTACTCGGTCAGACCAACACTCAGAGGAGCACTGGCCCAGGGGGGTTTAAATAAAGATGACCCTTGGGCTCAGGAAACCCAAGGGAAAAGAGGCTAGGTGGCAAATGGTAAAACCAAGGTTGGGCATTGCTGGAGGAGTTTTATTCAAGGCGAACTGTCAAGGAGTTCCCATTATAACCCAACCGTGTAAGGAACGCAAAATCCAGGAACATAACACCGATATGACAAAAACTAGGGCGGCAAGAGTGGAACAAAACACTAGGCATAAGGCCGAGCCTTCCACACTTTACCAAGTATATAGGTGCATTAAGATAAACAAGATAACATTATGATATCTCAACAATAAACATGTTCCAACAAAGAACGATCTCCAATCTTCACCTGCAACTAGCAACGCTATAAGAGGGGCTGAGCAAAGCGGTGACATAGCCAAACAACGGTTTGTAGGACATGGTGGGTTAGAGGTTTGACATGGCAATTTGGGAGGCATGATAAGCAAGTGATTGGCATCGTAGCATAGGCATAGTAAAAGAGCGAGCATCTAGCAAGCAAAGATAGAAGTGATTTCGAGGATATGGTCATCTTGCCTGAGATCCCGCACGGAAGAAGAACGAGTCCATGAAGAAGACAAACGGACGTAGTCAAATGGATCCTCACAAACGCGACGTTATCGTAACTAACCCGAAGAAGCAACACCGGAAAGAAGCAAACAACATAGTAAACAACCACCACATAAACATGGCATGATGCTCAACCGAGTATGATGCATGTCCGGTTTAAAGAAGCATGGCATGGCAAAGAGCACAAACAATCCTACAAATTAAGTGGAGCTCAATATGCAACGAGTTGCATATTGACAGAACACCACATTAATTATTTAGTTCTCTCTCGGTTAAGTACTCAACAAATTTAAATGTTGGTTAACATGGCAAGAGGTGAAGCATAACAAAACTATACTATCTAAACAATTTAAATGGGGCCGGATATAACAAATAACGAATCCGATAAATCCCCATATGCATTAGTAATTTATTGCAACAACAATTGAAACATTTTAATTGTTGTTATCATGATGCGAATGACATGAACAAGTTTTATGCAATTATTTAATAAAAGTTGACAAGAGCATTATGAAGCATTTGTCACCGTTGTGGAAAGAAAAGGGGTTCCACGGCAACAATAACAAAAACGGTGCCACGGCAGCGTTCCGGTTTCGGTAACTCGATTGATATACCGATGCAAAGGAGAAGTGTGCGGATGCATGCAAAACATGGTGGGGCACTCCCGGATACCGGGTGTCCCATGAGTCAACGATGGTGACAAGGCAAAAGAGGGGCAACATGCACAAACAATTCGAGCATGGAGCAAGCACGAGCAACTCATACATCACACATGCATTCGTTCACGGACGTCGTTCTGGCGGTTATACCTTCGAAGTGTGCAAACGAGACGGTTCGGGTTTGATGGGACGTACTGGAAGTAAGCGTTCTCGCGACGGTAGAGGAAGTAGTGATACACGTCTCAGAGAAGGACTTGATGCATTCGATGTTTCCGAGGGGATAGTAGGGGAACTTGGCGTTAGTGCTGCACGGGTCTTCGGTGACGGTCGATGTACATGGCAAACGTAGAGGGACTATGCTTCGGTCGTCGTGGTACTTGACGATAGTAGTGGTACAAGGGCTGTAGCCGGCCTTGGAGGTTCATCGTGTAATTGTAAACGTTCCGCATATGTTCATGTCGTCGTAGCCGTTCGGATCTTGGAGCGATGGTAGTGGTATATGTCATCGGTAGTCGAACTTAGCGATCCGAAGAGATACTTGGCGAACAATGGTCGTCAAAGCACTTGTCGGTCCACGAAGTCGATCTCAGAGGTCTTGCCGGATTCACAACGACGGTTGTTGTTCACTTGACGGCCCTCGGCGATGGTAGTCCTACACGATTCGTAGAGGTACTTGACGTCCACACGTTCTAGGCATCGGGCTTGAAGAACCGAAGGGGTACTTGTCGACAGGAAGCCATAGAGGCAGTCTTGTGTCCCTGTGTTCACTGGTCTTGGCAACGACAGGAAAGGCAGCGGGGCATGGTCGCTAGGGCTCAGTCTCCAGGGCGGTGGGCCGGCGACGCGAGGTCCGACGACGGGCGTGGTGCAGCAAGGCGACGAGGATGGGGCACGACTGGTGGCGGATCTCGTCGGGCGACGGAGGCACGGCGCTGTCGAATGGAGGCCATGGCAGATGGGGGCGGCGCGGAGCAGCAACCTGCTGCTGGTCGCTGGCGCGGACGAGGCAAGGGGCGGCGAAGCGTCAAGGCTGAGGGAGCAGAGGGGGAGGCCGAGCAGGGCATGCTGGTGGCCCTGTGGGCGCGACAGCGGCGAGGAGGCCGACGGGCTCCGGCCTGGTTCCTGGATCGAAGGAGGAGGGAGGATGAGGGGCGCGCGGGATCGGGCGTGGGACGAGGACTGCCGCGGGAGGAGGACGAGGGAACCGAGCGGGACTGCTCCTGGTGCGTGGGGTTGGCGGCGGTAGGGGAGGATGAGAGGGAGCGGGCGCCGTGGTTGCGGCTCGGCGGTGAGGTCGCTAGGTGGAAGGAGGGGAAGGGAGACGAGCGAGAGGAGGAGGATCGAGCGCTTCCCCTGTGCGCGATGTGGGAGATGGGATCGAGCGAGGCAGGCGCTCTGCCTCCTGGCGGCGCGAGGGGAAGACGAGAGAGAGTGTGGTGAGGGGATAGGGTTAGAAGGGAGAGAGTGGGCCTAGGGTAGGATTAGGTGGGCCAAAAGGCCGGCCCAGAAGAGAAGGGGCTGCGCCTGGATCCTGGCTGGGCTCTTTCTCTCTCTCACACACACTCTCTTCTCTTAACCAAAAAGAGAGAGAAAATAAATAAATATAGATAGAAGAAGAAGAAGAAAATAAAGAGAGGGTTAGGGCTGGAATTTGGGCACGGGGATAATTTTTACAGACTCGTAAAGATGTGCACGGTCCACGAAAATTAGGAGAGGCATGATTGCAAGAATTTAATTCAAAGTCATTTGAATTTAATTCAAATGGTTTGAACAAGGACTAGGAATTAGACGTGTCCAAAAAAATTCGGTTTTTTGGTGGAGCTCCGGAAAATGATGAAAGAAATATAAGGCAAGGTTAGAGAGTCAACACTTGAAGAAGAAAAAGGCCAAGGGATTTAATATGCAAGTGTGTTAAGGTGAATTCCAAATAAATGAAATATTTATAATAGCTCCATAAATATTAGGAGGATAATGTTATAAAGAGAAGTCACTCTTCCCTCGATTTAAATGGATCGAAGATCCACACAAATTATTTAGTGGGTTTTAAGACGGGTTGCATATTGACATGATGACATGATTCAAGGCACATGATGCAAAGGGGAAAGCAACAAGCAAAACAAAACACATGACGAAACCCGGAATCCATGGATGGCATCTGAATCTCCGGTCTTGGGGCGTTAAATCATACAAGTTAGAGTCCAAAACAAGGGCAAAAGTGTTTGGAAAAGTAGATACGTTGGAGACGTATCACCTCGCTGCCACGGGATGGTAGGACAAAAGATGTCATGCAAGTTCTTTTCCATAAGCACATATGACTATATTCGGAATATATGCCTACATTACATTGATGAACCGGAGCTAGTTCTGTGTCATCCTATGTTATGACTGTTACATGATGAACCACATCCGGCATAATTATCCATCATTGATCTGATGCCTACGAGCTTTCCATATACTGGTTTACGCTTATTTTGCTATTGTTACAATCACTATAAAATACCAAAAACATTACTTTGCTTTCGTTACTCTTTTGTTACCGTTACCATCACTATCATATTACTTTGCTACTAAACACTTTGCTGCAGATACTAAGTTTCCAGGTGTGGTTGAATTGACAACTCAGCTGCTAATACTTGAGAATATTCTTTGGCTCCCCTTGTGTCGAATCAATAAATTTGGGTTGAATACTCTAGCCTCGAAAGCTGTTGCGATCCCCTATACTTGTGGGTTATCAAGATGGTCCGGCGAGGAGGAGGATGGGGACGACGTGCGGCGACGGAGTCGTGGTGGCGCGGGGCTCGAGTGATGTGGTCCTCTAGGCGGCGTCAGGGGCGATGGGCGATGACGTCGAGTCGCGGGGTCAGGGGTGTGGTCGCCCCGATCTTGATCTGGATCGGGGGAGTGAGGGGAGAGTGGGGGAAGTGGGGATCGGGTGAGGGTTAGGGTTCGGGGAGGTGGCCTTGTAGTCCAGAGAGGGGGGCGGATGGGCCGGTTGGTTGGCCCAGCGTGGGGGGTGTTTCTTTTGTTTTTCTTACCTTTCTCTTTTGCCTTTTTCTTATTTACTTCTTTTTTGTTATTATTTTACTTTCTTTTAAGTTTACTTCTTACTTAATATTAAAATGATCCCTAAATTAGTAATACCACAAAACCCACTGCCACAAAAGGTTTTACCCCAAACCGGTTTAGTTTAGTATTTCACTAATTATAAAAGCATTTAAATGTTGGTTTTTTCTACTATTTTATTCACCTTAGAGTATTTAAACATTTTTAAAGTGGGGTTTCTCCACCATAATTACCTACGCATTATTTGGCACAGCCCGAACATTTTAGTTTTATTGTTTGAAAACTTTTGTTCTTTGCCTATATTTTAAATTTCAATTTGAATCGTTTTGAACTAACGGGAGTTTATCAAAAGTAACCAAGGTGACGTGGCATCATTAGCAGAGGTTTACTGTAGCTTAATTATCCGGGTGTCACAATTCTCCTCCACTACAGGAAATCTCGTCCCGAGATTTTAGAGGTATAGTAAGGGGGAAGATCTGGTTACGAAATTCTAACGAATCTTCTTGGTCTTGGTTGCTCTCCTCGGAGAGGTCGATCCATTACATTGGCATCTTCCTTCCTCTGTTTCAGGCCATCATGATGAAGTCGTTATCGTTTCTTCGGGAACTTCATCGTACTTACAAAAGAATAAAGGGTGGGTATTCCGGGAGAACGGACCTCTGCAAGGTTGACTATCTGGTCGATAACATCGAGGATGGTGGCGTAAAGTACTCTCGAATTTAAACTTAAGAAAATATTGAGAGCAAAGTAAGGAGGTATCATGGGAAGTTTCAAGCAGGCAGGCAATCGTTCGATGCCTGAAACAGGGCGTGAAAGGGGTTCAAAGCAACATGAATGCGTATTGTGTTTGATACCAGAATTGATGATCCCTCGGAAGGTGGCTCATGAATTACATACAAGGCCATGCGCGAGGAAAAACCTTGAGAACAGGGGGTGTACAGGAGAGTCAGGTTTCAATCTTGTGGATCTGTGGGTTATGGGCCCACCATGTGAGTTAAAGGTAGAAGGGCGCTGACATCTTGCAGGATCATGTAAGCCAGGCATGTCAGAGTATAGCCTGTCAGTTGTGTCGGCAACAATATCGATACCAAGGGCGAGGGACGAAGAGAACCTTTTTCCTGCTTGTTGAACGAGGCGGACCATTAGGCAAGTTTCTCGTCCATCGGTGGCTACCGGAATGTCATCAACATTAGTAATAGGGTCTTACTGACAGAGTTGTACACTGAGGTGTTTACATAAGCAGTGAATTATTACTGCTTAGATTATATAAATCAAAAGAAAGATTAAACAAAAGGAAAATATGATTATCAGATTAAACAGAACAATGGAAAGGAAAATGTGTTTAAACACATATTTCAGGGGTATATCCTTTTCAAGGACAAGCAGAGCATGATATCCATGACAGATAGAAAGTAGAAAATCATTTAGGTAAGGGGAGAGGAATTTCATAACATTATCCATACTACGATGTTTGGATAATTTAGCAGGAAACATTTAGCATTGGGCTTCAAATGTTCTTATTGAAAATCAGAGTACCATAGACATGCTTCAAGATAGCATTGACATGGTATTGAAGCAAAGGTCATACTTTGGACACACAAAGGATCCATCAGGAACAAGTTATAAAATAAGTCTTACGATTTCCTCATGGAAGAATCGCTAAGCTTGCTAAAAAGAAAACTATAACAATAAGTCCTCCGGCCAGGTGTGCTAGGCATGACATCATCTTACCAGATCATATAAAGACCAATGTTATAATTCTTGGATATATGTTCCAACCATCATATCTAACCGAGATTCAGATCTGATTGGTGTCAGGATACCTCAAACTCATGATGCTCGAGGAGAGAAGGTGCGACACAAATTGACGAGATGACATCGAAGATTCTTGGGAAATGAACTATGGAAGCGAGTTCCAAAACAAGAGTTCATCAGTAAACCAACGAGAGGATGAGGAGGTGGCTGATGGAATCAGCAAAAATTTCATCGAGGTTTCCAAAAAGATGGATTTCCACAATTATGTGAACAAGGAGATAATATGATGAGGAAGATCGTCGTAAGATTAGCTCACCGTCAAAATTTGTGCTTCGGGAAGGACCTGGTAGCATAGTTAAAATTTAGCACAATAATGATATAGCCGATCAGGCTAGGAATGACTTGAAGGATTATTAAACTCGTAAGCAATGAAAATTACTTAGATTTATTGAATCGGAGTGCGGAATCGATTCACTTGTCGGTGTTCTCAAGTGAAATAACTCAGAACCCGGGGGAAATCTGAAATCGGTGAGAAGCAATACTAGATGAAGACTCATAGGAAGCAACATAGTTCTTTGATATTCTCGAGATACTGGAGGGTATTACTCGAAGGAAGATCGACATAGGGGTTGCGGAGGTGTATCGATCTGTAGAAGACAAGTGTTTTCACTTGCCTGAGAAATAGAATCAAAGGAGAACAATTATGGTCGAAACCACGATTGCAAAAGGACAAAATCTCTGATACAAGATCAAATTATACCATGGGAATAATTAATTTAAGAGAAGCTTCCATGATAAGATCTACATCATGTCCATGGGCATGAACACAAAGTTCAAGGTAAACTCCCACTTCTTCAATGCGAGACCATTCATTCACTGCTCTAATAAAAATGATTTCAGTGTAAAAACCTACCGGGTGAATTACTAGAGGAGTATGACCCGTGAAAAGTTTTCGGGTTCACACAGGTTAAGGAAGGCATAAGGTTCAACCCATCAGGATATCTTAGAAACATATACCACAAGTTTCAAGAATAAATATCACCAGCTCCAAAGCAGAGCATGGTTGGCCAAATCAGAGAATAGGATTTACTAATGGCATTATGTATTAGGGAAGAGTTCACAAGGCGATTAAATATGAAGGAAACTGTCGAATAATAATCCAACAAAGGATCTGACGTTCCATAGCGGAGCTGATGTGAGCATCGTCACACAACCAGTTGAAGAAAGAATGCAAGGGCATCAGATTATAGAACATCTGAATGATTCAATGCTTAGATATCAAAGGAATTATGATTTCCAAATCAAAGGATCAGAAGCAGACGCTCTGATCAAGGGTGGATAAGTTCAATAGACCTAAGGGTACAATCGATGGCAATTTGATTAGTCGAGAACCAGGTCATATTTAAAATAACGTCTGAGCCGGAAGGATGAATGTTAGGATCCGATTGAGGATTGCGAGCATTCGTTACATATTGAATCAAGAGACTCAAAATGATAATGACAAAGGATACTAATGAATATTGCTAGTCATATGGAACACAACCATAATGCAAGCAAGCAAGAATTTCAAGAGCAATAGGCTGCTCAGGATTTTCGGAAGACCGAATAGTATTCCGAAGACTTCTGTGAAACACATGAATAACTGGGAATGAGCGGATACTCGATAAGCACGAGGAATTATCCGTAAGGGTATTCAGGCGGCAAAGATCTGTAATGCAATGGCTCAAGAGATTCTTAAAAGTCGAAGAACAATTCGATGCATCTTGTAATAACAAGAGCAACTAGGGATGACTGTAAGAATGGCAAGGGTAAGAAGTTATCCATAAGGATTCATCGGTGGTCGGGAATAGAAAAGGCGGTGGGCTCAAAGTCTCGCGAGAACATCGGAGAGTATCTTCGGAATCTTCTGGTGCACCAACCGATCATCTGGAGTGAAGGGCTCTCCGGGAGGAAGTAATTACGAGAACATGGAGTTAGAGTTAGCAAAATCATTTAACCCGAATAGAAGAGAGATCGGAGTCCGAGAGTAAAGATCGAGGAATAAAAGATCCTAATACCACACAATGGTGACGTGGGCCCATAAGACACGCAACCATGTTAGTAAAAGTTTTGCAATGTCTAGACTCGACTTCGGCCAAGGAGTGTGGAAGGGGGATTCCTACAGGCAGTCGGCTCTGATACCAACTTGTGACGCCCCTGATTTTACCGTACACTAATCATACACAAAAACGTGTACGATCAAGATCAGGGACTCACGGGAAGATATCACAACACAACCCTAGACACAAATTAAAATAATACAAGCTTTATATTACAAGCCAGGGGCCTCGAGGGCTCGAATATAAGAGCTCAATCATAGACGAGTCAGTGGAAGTAACAATATCTGAGTCCAGACATAAGTTAAACAAGTTGCCATAAGATGGCTAGCACAAACTGGGATACAGATCGAAAGAGGCGCATTCCTCCTGCCTGGGATCCTCCTAAACTACTCTTGGTCATCGTCAGTGGCCTGCACGTAGTAGTAGGCACCTCCGGTGTAGTAGAGTCATCGTCAATGGTGGCGTATGGCTCCTGGGCTCCAGCATCTAGTTGCGACAACCAGCAAGAAAGGAAAAGGGGAAAGGGGGAGCAAAGCAACCGTGAGTACTCATCCAAAGTACTCGCAAGCAAGGATCTACACTACATATGCACGGGTATCTGTGTAAAGGGGCAATATCGGTGGATTGAACTGCAGAATGCCAGAATAAGAGGGGGATAGCTAGTCCTGTCAAAGACTACGCTTCTGGCAGCCTCCATCTTGCAGCATGTAGAAGAGAGTAGATGGTAAGTTCACCAAGTATCATCGCATAGCATAATCCTACTAGGCGATCCTCCCTGACGGTGTCCTGGACTAGGGGGTACTCACCACGTCGTCTCCCGGTCAATTAGATTGGGTTGAGGACCCCCATGGCCGTATACAAACAATCATAATCATAGGCTAGCTTCTAGGGTTTAGTCTCTATGATCTCGTGGTAGATCAACTCTTTTAATACTCATATCATCAAGATCAATCAAGCAGGAAGTAGGGTATTACCTCCATCGAGAGGGCCTGAACCTGGGTAAACATCGTGTCCCCCGTCTCCTGTTACTATCGACCTTAGACGCACGGTTCGGGACCCCCTGCCCGAGATCCGCCAGTTTTGACACCGACACTCCCCTCGTCGCCCTGTGTGAGAGCGATCACTGGGTTATATCTGGCACTTGGAAGGGTGTGTTTTATTAAGTATCCGGTTCTAGTTTTCATAAGGTCAAGGTACAACTCCGGGTCGTCCTGTTACCGAGGAACATGGCTATTCGAATAGATAAACTTCCCTATAGGGGTGCACCACATTACCCAACACACTCGATCCCTCTGGTCGGACACACTTTTCTAGGTCATGCCCGGCCTCGGAGGATCAACACGTCGTGGCCCCACCTAGGCACAATAGAGAGGTCAGCACGCCGGTCTAAATCCTATGCGCGCAGGGGTCTGGGCCCATCGCTCATTGCACACATGCATGTTGCGTGGGTGGCTGGAAGCAGACCTAGCCTCCCTAATACAAGAGCATGCATTCCAGTCCAATCCGGTGCGCGCCGCTCAGTCGCTAACGTCAAGAAGGCTTCGGCTGATAGCATGACGTCGAGTGCCCATAAGTGTTCTTGTGTAGTTGGTTAGTGCGTATAGGCAAGTGGCCAGACTCAGATCAAATACCAAGATCTCGTTAAGCATGTTATTTTAAAGTAACCGCGGATGCCGACTAGGGCCAGGCCCACCTCTCTCCTAGGTGGTCTCAACTTGCCCTGTCACTCCGCCACAAAGTAACAGTCGGGGGCCGTCGGGAACCCAGGCCCACCTCTACCGGGATGGAGCCACCTGTCCTTTCAGCCCCCACCTCGGAATCACATGCGGGTACTCTACGAGCCGACCCGACTTTAGTCACCACTTGTATAGTATGTATGAATGTATGTATATACCCGTGATCACCTCCCGAGTGATCACGGCCCGATAGTATAGCATGGAAGACGGACAAGAATGTAGGGCCATTGATGAAGTACTAGCAACCTATACTAAGCATGTAGGATTGCAGGTAAGGGTATTGCTACCTCTTGAGCACTGCATTGGTTTTCCCTTGAAGAGGAAAGGGTGATGCAACAAAGTAGCGTAAGTATTTCCCTCGGTTTTTGAGAACCAAGGTATCAATCCAGTAGGAGGCCACATGCAAGTCCCTTGTACCTAGACAAACAAATAAGAACCTTGCAACCAACGCGATAAAGGGGTTGTCAATCCCTTCACGGCCACTTGCAAAAGTGAGATCTGATAGAGATGATAAGATAATTTTTTGGTATTTTTATGATAAAGAGTAAAAGTAAGAAAGCAAAATAAATGGCGATAGAAATAACGGGAGATTAATATGATGGAGAATAGACCCGGGGGCCATAGGTTTCACTAGTGGCTTCTCTCAAGAGCATAAGTATTACGGTGGGTGAACAAATTACTGTCAAGCAATTGATAGAAAAGTGCATAATTATGAGAATATATAGGTATGATCATGTATATAGGCATCATGTCCGTGACAAGTAGACCGACTCCTGCCTGCATCTACTACTATTACTCCACACATCGACCGCTATCCAGCATGCATCTAGAGTATTAAGTTCATAACAACGGAGTAACGCTTTAAGCAAGATGACATGATGTAGAGGGATAAACTCAAGCAATATGATATAAACCCCATCTTTTTATCCTCGATGGCAACACTACAATACGTGTTGTTTCCCCTACTGTCACTGGGATCGAGCACCGCAAGATTGAACCCAAAGCTAAGCACTTCTTCCATTGTAAGAAATGTCAATCTAGTAGGCCAAACCAAAACTGATAATTCGAAGAGACTTGCAAAGATAACCAATCATACATAAAAGAATTCAGAGGAGATTCAAATATTGTTCATAGATAACCTTGATCATAAACCCACAATTCATCAGATCTCGACAAACACACCGCAAAAAGAGTTACATCGAATAGAACTCCAAGAAGATCGAGGAGAACTTTGTATTGAGATCCAAAGAGAGAGAATAAGCCATCTAGCTAATAACTATGGACCCGAAGGTCTGAGGTAAACTACTCACACATCACTGGACAAGCTATGGTGTTGATGTAGAAGCCCTCCGTGATCGATGCCCCCTCTGGCAGAGCGCCGGAAAAGGCCCCAAGATGGGATCTCACGGGTATAGAGAGTTGCGGCGGTGGAAATAGGTTTTCGTGGTGCTCCTGGATGGTTTCGGGGTACGTAGGTATCTATAAGAGGAAGAAGTAGGTCGGTGGAGCCACGAGGGGCCCACGAGGGTGGAGGGCGCGCCCAGGGGGGTAGGCGCGCCCCCTCCCTCGTGGCCTCCTCGTTGATTGCTTGAAATCCACTCCAAGTCATCTGGATCACGTTTGTTCCAAAAAATCATGCTCCTGAAGGTTTCATTCCGTTTGGACTCCGTTTGATATTCCTTTTCCGCGAAACACTGTAATAGGCAAAAAAACAACAATTTGCACTCGGCCTTGGGTTAATAGGTTAGTCCCAAAAATAATATAAAAGTGTATAATAAAGCCCATTAAACATCCAAAACGAAATGTATACATATATATATATATAATAGAATGGAGCAATAAAAAATTATAGATACGTTGGAGACGTATCAGGTATCAACAATTGTAGCAACAATGACAGGCTATGCAGCAGAGTAGAATTAACCAAAAAGCAGTAACATGCTACACTACTCTAATGCAAGCAGTAGGGAGAAGGAATAGGCGATATCTCATGATCAAGAGAGGGGGGGCTTGCCTGGTTGCTCTGGCAAGAAGGAGGGGTCGTCAACATCGTAGTCGTACCGGGTAGCAGCGGCGTCGGTCTCGATGTCTAACAAGAGAAGAGGGGGGAAGAAACAATAAATATAATGCAAACAAAAGCATAATGATGCATGACATGACAATGAGCGGTGCTAGGTGTGCCCTAACGCGGCAGTAGGTTTTACCGGCGAAGGAGGGAAACATCCGAGAAAGTATTCTCGGTGTTTGACGTTTTCGGACAGATGAACCGGAGGGGGAAAGTTGCATGTTCGCTATACTAGGGATATGTGGCGGAAAAACGGGCTACGTATTCGGATTCGTCTCGTCGTTCTGAGCAACTTTCATGTACAAAGTATTTTCATCCGAGCTACGGTTTATTTTCTATGATTTTCTAAAGATTTTAAACATTTCAGGAATTCATTTATTTATTTTAAATCAGCATTATCCAGAACAGTGCCTGGTGACATCAGTATGACGTAGAGGTGATGTCAGCGGTCAACAGTCCAATGACCAGAGTCAAACCTGACCGGTGGGTCCAATGTGACCCACCTGTCATAGACTAAGACTAACTAATCATGTTTAATTAGTTTAGTTAATTGATTAGGTTAATTCAACACAATTAATTAAGTTAATTAATTAATATTTGTATTTATTATTATTTTAAAAATATTTTTTATATCTTTTTTAATGTTCTGGGGGTGGGGCCCCTTTGTCATAGGCCCCTGGGGCCTAGCGGGCGTGCAGGTCATGGGCGTGCGGGCGCAGGGGCGCTGGCGCCCAGCCCGAACGGGCACCGATGCGGGAGCGAGCGTCAGTAGTGGGCGCCGGGCGGCGGAGGAGCAGCGGGACGCTGCGGTGGTGGAGTAGCGCGGTGCCGGTGGCAGAGGAAGCGAGGAGTGGCAGGGGCTGCGGGCGCACTGGAGCAGACGAGTAGCGGAGCGGTGAGTAGGGGGCAGTCGACGCACGGCGACCGCGCGGTGGAGCGAGGCGAAGGGTGCGGGCAGGTGCGGTCGCACGCGGTGGCGCGACGACGGACCAGCAGAGGCGAGGCGCGGAGCGCGACGATGGCATGGCGGACGTGGCTGCGGGCGCGGCCTTTGGCGCAGCAGGGCGACGAGTGCAGTTGCTAGGCACGAGCAGAGGGGCTCGCGCGGGTGCCGGCGAGGCAAGGGCAGGAGGGAGGCGGCGCGCCGGGCGAGGCCATGGCGGACGGGGTAGCACATGAGGGAGGCGGCCAGGGTCGGGTGGGCGCGAAGTCGGGCGCGCGGGCGTGTCGCACGCGACGAACGGCGCCGGGCAAAGAGGAAAAGGGGGGAAGGACGGCGGCTCACCGGGCCCTGCAGATGTGCGCACGCGAGCTCGGGGAGGAGGACGAGGATGGTCGAGGTCGAGGCGGTGGTGCTCCCAGGAGGTGGTCCGGCGAGGAGGAGGATGGGGACGACATGCGGCGACGGAGTCGTGGTAGCGCGGGGCTCCGGTGATGTGGTCCTCTAGGCGGCGTCAGGGGCGATGGGAGACGGCGCCGAGTCACGGGTCAGGGGTGTGGTCGCCCCGATCTCGATCTGGATCGGGGGAGTGAGGGGAGAGTGGGGGAAGTGGGGATCGGGTGAGGGTTAGGGTTCGGGAAGGTGGCCTTGTAGGCCAGAGAGGGGAGGGGGCGAATGGGCCGGCCGGTTGGCTAGCTGGGCCGGTTGGCCCAGCGTGGGGGGCGTCTTTTTCTTACCTTTCTGCTTTGCCTTTTTATTATTTATTTATTTTTCTTATTATTTTACTTTTTTAAGTTTACTTCTTACTTAATATTAAAATAATCCCTAAATTAGTAATACCACGAAACCCACTGCCACAAAAGGTTTTACCCCAAAACAGTTTCGTTTAGTATTTCAAAGCATTTAAATGTTGTTTTTTCTACTGTTTTATTTACCTTAGAGTATTTAAACATTTTTTAAAAGTGGGGTTTCTCCATCATAATTACCTATGCATTATTTGGCATAACCCGAACATTTTAGTTTTATTGTTTGAAAACTTTTGTTGTTTGCCTATATTTTAAATTTGAATTTGAATCGTTTTGAACTAACGGGAGTTTATCAACAGTAACCGAGGTGACGTGGCATCATTAGCAGAGGTTTACTGTAGCTTAATTATTCGGGCGTCACAGCTTCTCTCTTGCAGGCAAATAATATGGTGGGTGAACAAATTACTGTCGAGCAATTGATAGAAAAGCATAAAGTTATGATGATATCCAAGACAATGATTATGCATATAGGCATCATGTCCGTATCAAGTAGACCGAAACGATTCTGCATCTACTACTATTACTCCACACATCGACCGCTATCCAGCATGCATCTAGAGTATTGAACGGAGTAACGCCTTAAGTAAGATGACATGATGTAGAGGGATAAACTCAAGCAATATGATGAAAACCCCATCTTTTTATGCTTGATGGCAACAATACAAATACGTGCCTCGCCACTTCTACTGTCATTGGGTGAGGACACTGCAAGATTAAACCTAAAACTAAGCACCTTTCCCCGTGACCTGATCTGCCTCGTCCTATGTTTCCTCCCGAACCTCTTCCTCCTCCTGATCCTCGACCTGGACCCTTAAACCACGAAGCTTTCAAATCCTTAAACACAAGTGCTGTCGCGGGATGGACCCCGTCACCACACTCCTTGAACAGGTGCCCATGATAACCACAAACTGAGCACCAATCTGGGAACCATTCAAATTTGATCCTGAAGAGAACTCTCTATAGAGTCTCTTTCTTTTTAATCACTAGAGAAACATCATTCTTCAATGGTTTGGTTACGTCTATCCTCACCCGAACACGAGCAAAGTTTCCTGCAAAATCGTGTGACTTTGGTAGCATAAATAAACTCACCCACTGTAGCAGCAAGTGCCTTGATCTTGGAAAAGAACCAATCTGGAAGGTCATGGATCTGTATCCATACACCTATCTTATTGAGCTCTATTGTCGATGGCTTAGTGTAGCCATCATAAGGAGCCAGGACCACCACTTTGCCTTTGAACGTCCACGACCCATCCTTCATCACGCGCTCCCAATCCCCAAGGCACGAAAATTGCAGCGTGTAGAGATTCTCTTCTAGCAGCCTAATCTTCACTTCTTTAGCCAGATCCCAAGCAACCCTCATGTTCTTATAGAACCAGTATTGACTGTAGGGTTTCACCGTGTGGACCCTTGCGATCGCCATGCATCGGGTCACCTCTGCCTGCAATTCCTCGTCATCCACCACCACGTCCTGGAGATCATCCTCCTTCAATCCCAGTTCCTCCATCATAGCCTCCAGATCGGACACAGCCGTGCTGGATCCTGAAGCCCCATCATCCATGGTTCTCTTGCCCGAGAAAAACTATTCCACGGGAGGTGTTGTCCCGATCTGATCCCCTCACCCCTCCGCCCGTGACACACGGGCCCGCATGATCGCCGATGGGAGGAGGATAGCGGGGTAGAGCAGTCTCTACGTTAGGACGAAGCGCGTCGCCGCCGAGAGGAGAAGAAACCCTAGTGAGAGGGGAAACCCAAAGGCGTCTCTCTACCAAAACCAAAATCTACGTGATACATCGATTAGATCTTGTCGGTCGAGCAACATGAAATAAAGGGGCTGTGCGTGCACTGTTGCCGTGCTTCGTATTTGCTGGGATTTTTTTCCTTTGCTAGGTGTTTTAGTCTGGTAAATGGGTTGGGGCATGAGTCCTTGAGCAACTTCACGATTACCTAAAAAGACAAAGCAACTTCACGTTGTGTCACACACACACGGGAAAAAGAAGCGGATAAAAGTGGAAAATGAAGAAATGCATCGATTTTGAAAATTAGCGCATTTAAAAAAGAAGAAAAGCAGGAAAAAGATAAAAGTTCCCTCAACTAAAGAGAATAAAAGTGGAAAAGGAACTATGTTGGCACATTCTATCGAGATGGCATAGTGGTTACAGCGGTATGCTGTGACTCGAAAGGTCTCGAGTTCTAAACTGCCAGGCGCACCTTTTCCTCCGCGCCACAGGCGCCAAATAGGAAATGCTGGGAGAATAAATAAAGTTCTACAGTAATTTGCAAAAAAGGAAAGGAAAAAGGGTTTGGTTTACCAGGCCCCAAAAAACATTTGGGCCATGGTCCGACCCAACAAAACCACCGGTCAACCCCCTAATAATAATAAAAGAAGAAGAAGCAATCGTGTGCCCTAGACATACCTCACCCACCCACAGCCAATCTCGCCGGAAAACCCTATTTGCCGCTCTTTGCGGCAAACAGTCGGGCTACCGCACAAGTATCGACCGAGCGCTCAGGGGGGGGGGGGCTGTTAGCGTTCCAACCATACCGGTTTTGGGAACCTTCTATGGATGTTCCCAGCCGTTTTTTCCAGTTTTGGGAATCTTCTAGAAGGTTCTTGAACCGGGTTTTCTTTTTATATTCTTTTTTGTTTTTACTTTTGATTAATCTTTCTTTTTTCGTCTTTTCTCTATCTTTTTTTATGTTTCTTTTTTCTGTCTGTTTTTTTATTTTCTTTCTTCCTACTATTTTCTATTTGAACTTTTTTCTATTTTTAACGAATGTTTCAGAAATTTAGAAAAAATTGAAATTTTCAAATTTTGTTTGATTTTTCAGAAAATGTTCCTGCTTTTAAATTTTTCTTCAGAAATCTCGAAAATGTTTAGAATTTCAAAAATGTTCTCTTATTTTTTAAAAATGTTCCAAATTTCAAAAAGTGTTTGTCCTTTTAACTTTTTGTACACAAACTAAAAAAATGTTCGATTTAAGAAATATGTTTCTGTCTTCCATATTTGTTCAAAAATTCAGAAAATATTGATGTTTTACTTTTTTTCATAAAATAAAAAATGTTCACATTTTAAATTTTGTTCATGAATTAGTAAATATTCTTGTTTTCGAAATTGTGTCTGCTTTCAAAAATTGTTCACAAAATCCAATTTTTTTTTGCTGTTTTCAAAATTTGTTCGCAAATTCAAAAAACTTTCACATTTTTCAATTGTGTTCAAATAATCAAAAAAATCTAGAAATTTTAAAAAATGTTCCTTTTTTCCATATGCTTTCACAAATTCAATTGTTGAAATTTGTTCACAAATTAAGATCTTTTTGGGAATTTCAGAAAATGTTCCAGTTTTCAAAATTTGTTCAAAAATTTAGAAAATGTTTTTGTTTGTAAATAATTCTTTTACAAAGTTGAAAAGTGTTTGTGTGACATAAATCACTCAGGCTTTTTTCCATAAAATGTTCTAGATGTTCAAAAAATGTTCATGTTTCAAATTTTGGTTTGGACTTTCAAAGAAATGTTCCTATTTTGAAAAAAAATTCCAGTTTTGAAAAAAATTGTTCATGTTTTCAAATTTTGTTCTAGATGTTCAAAAAATGTTCGTGTTACTACTTTTTATGGATTTTTTTTTTAAAAAATCGCATTTTGAATTTTTTCGAGAGTGTAGGAAAATTGTGTTTAAAAAATTGTTCATTATTTTTGAAAAAGTTCCTTTTTTGAAAATGTCTATTTTTTCTAAAATATCTTCACAAATTTGGAATGTGTTTATGTTTCATAAACATTCGCATTTTTTTCAAACAAAATTGTTTTGCGTTTGAAATTTCAAAAAAATAGTATCGGCGCTAGTTTTTTCTTTTTCTAAGAAGGGTATCGGCGCTAGTTATGGTTCGTAAGTATTTCTCGCAGCCAAATATACAACAAAGTACCCTAGCTCAACTGGTACTAGCACCTCTTCGCGAGCATGAGATCCAGGGGTCGATTGGGCTCGGGGAGGGAAGAACCGCCCCGGGAAAGTAGGATCGCACGAGGTGATCAAGGAAGGCGACGAGGGTTCCCTTGCGCGGCGCCGGTGACGCCGCCGGTTCCCTCTCTCTCCGTCGGCCGCTCCGGTGGCGGAAGGGAGGGGGAACCTCAGGTCTGTTCGCTAGGTGGGTGTATGGTAGGGTTAGGGTTGAGGGAGACGCTGCCAAGGCCGTTGCGGTGGTGTCGCGTCGGAATAAGTTTCTCCGGGCTCCGTTCGCGGTCAAGCGAGGCTTTTGCCTTCGTCTAGGAGCCAACGGGGCCAGGGATCCCCAGATCTTGTCGAGGTCGCGGGCTATGGTGGCTGGAGGTCCATCGGCACTGGCCGTTTGGGTCCTCAGATGGGCAATGGATGCAGGGAGACGAAGACCCTTCTTCTTCCTTGTTGGTATGATTTGCTACTGTTGTTCTTCTTCTTTCTCTGCCCTGATGCTGGTGGGAGATCCTGTTTTGTCCGGGTGGATGGTCCGGCCGAGGTGCTGGACCGGTCGGATGACTCGAGTTCTCTTCCTTCCGAAAGAGACACTTTTCACGATACTCAAAGCCAAAGATGGCGACGACTATTGCAGGTGTGTTGGATTGATGTCCATGCCCTCTCAGCGCCGGTGTCAAGAAAGAAGGAAGCAGCGTGGCGGCAATTGTACCGTGGTCGAAGATGATGACTTGCTTGCGACTGGTTGCAGATCCTTCCGCTGCAGGGGTTTTCTCTCAAGATTCAGGGATGATGACATATGGCTCCGGAGATCTTCTTGTATTATGGTTGTCTTAGGATACTCTAGATGTTCATGGTCCTTTGTGTTTGCGTTTCAGTGTGTTTGTAAAGGTCAACTACTTTGTACTGATTCGTGATGTGAAAGAAAAAGTTCTCAAAAAAATAATCCAAGGTTCGATTCTTACAAAAGCCTCAAAAAAATTAGTTTGACTTTCGCTAGCTTGGGCTGGCCCAGTCGCGTCGGCGCCTGTTTCGGCTGCTGTTCGTTAGTTTGGGCTGGCCCAGTCACGTCGCCCTGTTGGACGCAACAAGCGTCCAGCAGGAGAGCTCCTAACCGGCGCCTTCAGCGCCGGCTGGAGTTCTGGCGCCCACGCGCTTCCTGATATGGGCTGGCCCATCACGTGGCAAAAACGGAAGCGCTCGCTGCTCACACCAAGAACCAAAAACGCTCCAAAAAGATGCCGTACGTGGAATCGAACCCGCACACTAGATTCCTCAAGCACCATGCGAACCACTGGACTAACCACATACTTCTTTCTCAAGTTAGCGCGAACATTATAAGAATGATAGTAGCCGCGCTATCTGTGTATCAATTATATTTTTGGTATTATTTGATAACAATTTGGATAAACATGATTTTCTTTTAAAAGAAGGAAAGTCAATTTGGATAAACATGATTTTCTTAAAAAATCATGAACAAGCAAATTAACATTAGTCTATTCAAAAAAAGTTCACGAATTAGAAAATGTTCACATATTCACAAAGTTCATTAATATGAAAAATGACTAATTTGAGAACATTCATCGTTTCAAAAAACAGTTCATCAAATTTGGGAAAAATCATCAAATTCGAGAAAAGTTCATCGAATTTAAAAAAAGTTCATCGACTTTGAAAAAAAGTTCATCGATTCTGAAAAAGTTCAAAGAATTTCAAAAAAGTTCATCGAGTTTGAAAAAAACATTTATCGACTTTGAGAAAAGTTCATCGATTCTGAAAAAAGTTCATTGAATTTACAAAAAAGTTCATCAAAATTTGAAAAAATGTTCATCAACTTTGAAAAGAGTTCATCAAAAAGAAAAGTTCATAAAATTTGAAAAAAAGTTTGTCAATTTTGAAAAAAGTTCATCGAATTTGAGAAAAGTTCATCGAATGAAAAAAAGCTCATCAAGTTTGAAAAGAAGTTCATCAATTTTGATAAAAGTTTATGGAATTTGAAAAAAAAGTTCACGCATTTGAAAAAACGTTCGCGTATTTAAGTAAATAAAATGAAAAGGGAACAAGAAAAAAATAGAAAAAAACAGCCCAGAAATGAGCGAACCAGTGAGATCGCGACCTAAAAGAAATAAAAGAAAAGAAAGAAATGTTAGACACAAGTTCTTCGTTGTCCTGGTGGTCAGTGTGCTGCATCCTTAAACAAGGGATCCTGCAGGAAGGAAAGAGGATCTTTGAGGTGTTGGATTGATCGGAGATGAGCGCCCGGCGGTTTTTGAACATCCTGGTGTCGGATTGCCAGAAATTCACGTACACGCTGCGGCGCTTCGACCTGTCCCACAACCAGTTTTCTACCCAACACCAGAAGAAGCAGCGGAACATGCCAAAGTGGTGCCTCCATTGACAGGCATGCCCGACAAGTCAACCCTATCAGCTAACTCCTCGGCGGGGGCGGGGCACAAGAAGAAGAAGAAGAAGAAGAAGAAGAAGAAGAAGCGGATGTATATTCGGCCGCCGGCACCGATGGTGAACATGAAACCATCGATATGCGCCAAGACTCGGTACGATCGATGGGGCGAGATGAATTGCTTCCCTCTCACTGAAACCAAGCTCTTCTTCACCGACAGCTCCGCGCGCATCTTCCGCTTCGATGCCGACAGCCACTGCATCGACACCATGCCCAGCCTCCACACGCCCAAGTCCTCCCCCTTGTCCTTCTCCATCCCTCCAAATCCGACCACCTCCAAGGAAGGCCAAGGCGGAGGCGAAGGCCTCTACATCATGGACAGGATCCTCAGGCCCAACAAGGAGGGTCAGGTCCAGTTTGAGTCTATCTCGTACCGCAGGCGCTGCAACCACTCCAGCAAGGCCTGGCACTGCGACGCCCTCCCGCCGCCGCCTTTCGTCCACGACCCGGCCTACAAACAAGCCTCCATCTGCTCCTATGCCCTGGTTGGCGGCCACACCATCTGTATCTCCATCAGGGGCGTCGGCACCTACTGCTTTGACACGCTGGCTTGCGAGTGGAGCAAGGCTGGCAACTGGCTCATGCCGTTTCATGGCAGGGCGGAGTATGACCCGGAGCTCGGCCTCTGGCTTGGCGTCTCTGAGCGCAACATCCACCTCCCCTGCGTCGCCGACATCTCCGGTGTCCTCAGAGGGGAGGAGCCGCTGCGGGAGCACACTCGAATCTGGGAGGATACTGACATGCCAGAGGGGTGGTACCCGCACAGTCAGTGCCCCACCCAAGTTGTCAGCCTGGGTTCAGGCAGGTTTTGCGTCACCAACTTCGTTGAAACTAAGGACTTCGATGAGCGCTGCGGCCATTCGTTGGTTGACGACATATTTGCTGTCTTCACCGGCATGGAAGTAGTGTTACCCGGCAATGACAATGATGAGGGCAAAGCCAACAGCAACAGCAAGGGCGACTCCAAAGGCAATGCCAATGGGAACGGCAACGGGATTGCTGGTGTGCGTATGATTAAGCATAAATCCAGATCTTGCAGGAGTCACGGCACCAACTTGATCAAGTCTGTGCTCTGATGAGGAATAATAGTCTGCTGTCAGGCCATGTCCTACTTGGTCTGCCTGCTTTACCCTATATGTATTGTAATAAGATACCGTATGCTGGATGGCGCCTCATTCACGTCATCATTCGTGCTATGAACACTCGCACTAGGTTCTGAAACCAACAAAGAGGTTATTTCATGCCACCACATTCTAATGATTTATGAGAACTATAGTTTTCCTACTTTTGTAACACTAATAATTTACATATACATGATTTGCAGCTCACACTTCTGTAACAATAAAAATTTATGTATATATAATTTGCTTTTCTGAAAGTTGATTACATTTTTTTCCTGATCACATTGAAACAAGGAAAACAACACTTCTATGCAAATATGTTCTTCAGATCTCTTAGTTTGAGCTCCTGATTTCTTTCTCTCTAATTTATTTCTATTTCGCAGATAGGCCTTCCTTACCCATACGATGCATGCCACGACGCCTCCACTATTATTTTCTCGGCTTGTGTTGTGTTTAAGTGGTGAAGTGATCGCCGCCCAGGGGTGTGGTGGAGGGGGGGGGGGGGGGGGGTTCTTCTGTTAGTGGTTGCGTGCTGTTTCTTGTCCTCTCAGACGGTCAGGTTGTCTGGGATTGGGACACCCTCAGAGTTGTTGGGTGTGAATTTAGAGTTGTGCTGTTTTGCCAGAGATTAGATGCTTCTGACCTTCGGAGGTAGCAATAGATGTTCTGTCAGTCCTAGGCGAGTTCTCCGGTTCCAACGATCGGTTCTTTAGTACTTTTGTAGTAGTTTATTATTACTTCCAAGGAAATGAGAACAATGTCATGTTGCACTCGTGGTGTTTTTATTTAGGAGAGTGGAATTGGATAAGAGAATATTTTGGTGTTGTCCTATTACCATTTGTGAATAGCTGATGTCGCAAAGTTATTAGTTTGATCGACATTTTCATGTATTGTCCAAGGATGAAATATTGCAACTTGATATGATCCATTAATCTTTTCATGAGATTTGTTCATCTTCTCATTCCATCTTTCAGTTTTTTTGCGGGTACCATCATCTAATGTGTTGATTACTTCTGATTACACACTCTGCGCACCATCATCTAATGAAGAAAACAAAAAATTAGTTCCTCTCACTGTGCTGCCTCCGGTGATCCCTTCCTATGACCGCGTGCATGGTTGGTCGGGAGAGCAGGTGCCTCCGGAACCCTGTCGTTCGAGATCCTGCCCGGGAGAACGGCAATAAGGTCGGCCGATGCTGAGGCTGCCACCACGTTGGCCTGGCCAACCGAAGGGCATGACTCGTTCATCCCCTATTTGCTCGTACATGTGTTGGCCGTATATATGTTGTTCATAGATGTTTCGGTTCTATGTACTGTACGCGCTCACATGCTTAGATTTCGGTATGAGATGCATACCATATTTACCATGCTTATCATTTACTCGTAGATTAGATTAGTCGAAAAAGTGCTAATATTTCCAACAGATACAGAGAGAAGGTGCTCACTCTTGCTCAACATGAACTATGTGGCACGCCTATAGTGAGTGAGACCACCTCGATTTGCATTCAGTAGAGGATAATCAGGAAGAGGTGATCTTATTATCCCCTCAATTATTTGAAGTCTGCTATTTGAGCTCTACTAACCATCTCATATAGCTATTGAAGATTTGAACTAATTTATTTGTTTTCATTGCTCGAGAAAACTAATGGCAACCTATGTTTTTACTCCACCATCACCCAAGGACTATATATTTTGACCTTCTATCTTTGTTCAACTGCAATATCTCAAATGGAAAAACACAAACTTATTTTCAATGATAACTAAATGGATCCGACCATGAGTGAGACAAGGGTTTGTTGTGTGGAGGCATCCGCCCCGTGAAATTTGAGAAGAGAAGAGTCAAAACTCTATGTCAGGATGCCTTACCAGAGCGATGAGCAGACTGGGAAGTAAAAAGAATTCCTAAGCTCTCCGATATATAATTCCTAAGGACTCAAAACATTTTTCTAGACACAACTCGGCTGCTAAAAACGATCAAGCAATGGGGGCTCCTAAGGTCGGGGAAGGCTCTGATTACCAACTTGTAACACCCTCGATGCGACTATATCTCCCACGTGTCGAGGCACGACTTAGAGGCATAATCGCATTGAAGGCATATGTCGCAAGTCGGGAAATCATTACACATCCCATGTACATAAATAATATAAAGGGGAATAACATAGTTGGCTTACACTCGCCACGTCACATCAAAGTACATAAATAACATCCATCATACAATTCACTCATGGCCCGACTACGGCGCCAAAATAGAAAAGACCCCCAACATGCGACAAGGCCCTGAATCTAACCCCGGTTGGGCACCACTACTGATCATCAGGAAAAGACACATAGTAACGCTGAGAGTCCTCGTCGTACTCCCACTTGAGCTCAAGCGCGCCATCTGGAGCTGTATCATCTGTCCCTGCATCTGGTGTAATAGTAATCTGTGAGCCACAGGGACTCAGCAATCTCGCACCCTCGCGATCAAGACTATTTAAGCTTAATAGGTAGGAAAGGGGTAATGTAAGTGGAGCTGCAGCAAGCGACTAGCATATATGGTGGCTATCTTATTCGCAAAAGAGAGCGAGAAGAGGAGGCAAAGCATGAGCGGAAAACGAGAGAGCAACCTGCGCAAACATAACTCCAACGCCGTGTCCACTTCCCGGACTCCGCCGAGAAGAGGCCATCACGGCAACACACTCAGTTGATTCATTTTATTTAATTAAGGTTCAAGTTATCTACAACCGGACATTAACAAATTCCCATCTGCCCAAAACCGCGGGCGCGGCTTTCGAAAGATCAATCCCTGCAGGGGGGGTCCCAACTTAGCCCATAACAAGCTCTCACGGTCAATGAAGGAATAGACCTCCACCCAAGACACACCGATCAGACTCGGTATCTCGGTACAACAAGATGATTCGACAGGTTAAAACAAGACCAACAACACCGCCCGAATGTGCCGACAAATCCCGATAGGAGCTGCACATATCTCTTTCTCAGGGCACACTCAGATGAGCGCTCCATACAACTAAAACCAAACCTCGAGTTTCTCCGAGGGGGCGCTGCACAGGACTCTAGTTCGGACCAACACTCAGAGGAGCACTGGCCCGTAGGGGCTAAAATAAAGATGACCCTCGGGCTCCGGAAACCCAAGGGAAAAAGGGGTAGGTGGCAAATGGTAAAACCAATGTTGGGCATTGCTGGAAAAGCTTTAATCAAGGCGAACTATCAAGGGGTTCCCATTATAGCCCAACCGCGTAAGGGACGCAACAATCCGGGAACATAACACCGATATGACGGAAGCTAGGGCGGCAAGAGTGGAACAAAACACTAGGCGAGAGGCCGAGCCTTTCACCCTTTACCAAGTATATAGATGAATTAAGATAACATAGCAATATAATGATATCCCAACAAGTAAATAAATGTACCAACAAGGAACGGCTCCAATCTTCATCTGCAACTAGCAACACTATAAGAAGGGGCTGAGCAAAGCGGTTACATAGCCAATCAACGGTTTGCTAGGACAATGGTGGGTTAGAGGCTCAATCATGGCAATTGGGAGACTGACAAGCAAGTGGTAGGCATCGTAGCATTGGCAAAGCAAAAGAGCGAGCAACTAGCATAGCAAAGATAGTAGTGATTTCGAGGGTATGATCATCTTGCCTGCACAGTTGTCAGAGTTGACTGGATCCTCAAAAGCAAACTCAACGGGCTCCTCGTTAGCGAACTCGTCTCCCGGCTCTACCCAACAACACAAACAAGCAACAAGGATACAATCAACCACGTGCAAGGGCAACCAATAATATGCAAAAATGGTATGCTATGCGGGATGCGATGCGGGATGCAAAATGCAAGACGTGACAGGAAATGCATGAACCAGGCCTCAACTTGGAAAACCAAGTGTGCCACTGGATAGAGGGGAAGAAATCCCCTGAAAACGATATAAAGATCATGGGAATCGGAGCTACGGTTTGGAAATGGCAAGCGTTTTACGAAACGAACCGATCTGCGATTTACAGCAAGTAGGCTCCTAAATGCAACGAAATGAACATGCTACAGCCACCAAACATGAAAACAAAATGCATGGCAGGAATGTACACAAGATGCTTAACAAATCACTAGGACTAAGCCATAGGCAAATTCATCCATTAAGGGGTTCAAACAAGCATGGCAAAACTGAATAAGTAAAACAGATCTCAGACTTGGTGAAATTAACACTAGTCTGAAATTTCAGACCACGATGCTCTCTTCGGAGCAGCAAAACAACATGAAACACTACTTGAACATGGCAAGTAAGAGCATGGCATGGAGCTACTCAACAAGCTTAACAAAACACCTAAAATGACCTGGGCCAAAAGGGTTCACAAAATAATCTAACGAGCACACGAACATAGATGAAACACAATCAGTTTTCAGACTTAGTGAAATCTGAGACATGCTGGAATTATAACTCACGGAGGCATGTAAACGAGCTCGATGCACTCACTACGGTGCAAGTCATGGCAAGGCAAGCATATATCCATAAAGAAGGCACAAAATGCTAGCTAGACATGGCAAGAACAATGGCATAGCATGCATGGATCACTAGCAATAGCACCGGCAAAATCGCAAAAGAGTTCACGATCTGCCCAAATACACAACTATGCAAAAGTTGAGCTCGATTGAGTTAACCTAGGGTGCTCCAACATAACAAGTAAAGACATGGATGGATAAAGCACAACAAGCATAACAAATCACTCTTACTGATCATCCTCAAAAGAGGCACGGATCACTAGGAAACAAGTTGGACATATAGCATCATGAACTAAAACATCCCAGACTTAGTGAAAATCACTAAGTCCCTGAAATCAGCAATCTCAGGTACCCCTCTTGGCAAGCTTGCACAAGACAACACACACATCCTAAAAATGCATGGGTGGCACCTCTAGAAAGAAGACAAAATGCTTAACAATTCATCCCAAAGGGGCACAGGCATATCATGCACACAATAATCATGGCAAAAATGACAAAAGTCAATGTTGAGCTAACGGATCTGCAATTTAACTCACGATGCCTCATTCTAACAGCATTTTGGGCATCAAGATGAACTCAAATGCAAATGATGCAATGGAATGAAATGATGTACTCGCCGAGACGAAGATTATGATATATCATATGTCCAAAACGGAGCTACGGTTGCGGAGATATCATCAGTCAAACATAGCACGAAAAAATTAGGGTTAGGGACGAAAGTCAACCGAGTTCAAAATCCCAGATCTGAGATCTCGCGGGTACTGTAGCAGCGCGCGGCCCGAGGATCGCCGGAGAGGGCTGAGCTCGGCGGAGTTGCTGGCCGGAGCCGAAGGAGAGGCGGGGCCGGCCGGATCCGGTGGTCGCCGGGGCGGTGGCGCCCGGCGCGGTGGCGCGGAGGCCGGCGGTGGTCCGGCGACGCTACGGGCGCCGGCCGGCAAGGGCGCCCGCGGCGGCGTGGTGCGGCGGCCCGGCGAGGTCGGCCGCCGGCGTCGCGGAAGAAGGCTGCGGGGGCGCGGGCGCTGGGCGAGGAGGCGGTGGAGGGAGTCGGCGGCGGTGTGGGCCTCGGGGGCTGGCGCTGGGCCCGTGGGCCCGCGTCGGTGGCGACTGCGATCTGGTCTCGCGGGGGACACGTGGCGGCGGCGGGTTGGATGGCGGCGGCGGGCGGACGCGTCCGGTGGCGGCGGAGATGATTTGATCTAGGGTTAGGGGGGAGGGACTCCGCGAATTTGGAATGGGGGGGTGTATATATAGGCATAAGTGGAGCTAGGAGAGTCCAAATGAGGTGCGGTTTTCGCCCACGCGATCGTGATCGAACGACCGAGACGATGGAGCAGAGTTTGGTGGGTTTTGGGCCAAATTGGAGGGGTGTTGGGCTGCAACACACACAAGGCCTTTTCGGTCCCTCGGTTAACCGTTGGAGTATCAAACGAAGTCCAAATGACCCGAAACTTGACAGGCGGTCTACCGGTAGTAAACCAAGGCCGCATGGCAAGTCTCGGTCCAATCCGGAAATGTTTAATCCCCACACATGAAAGAAAGCTAGAAATGGCCACCGGAGGAGAACGAAGCGCCGGAACGCAAAACGGACAACGGGGAAAATGCTCGAATGCATGAGATGAACATGTATGCAAATGCAACGCACGTGACGACATGATATGAGATGCACGAAAACAAAAACAACACACGGAGACAAAGACCCGAACCCGAGGAATAAATATAACTTAATGCCGGAAACGGCAAGAGTTGGAGTACAAATTGGGAAAGTTATATCTGGGGCGTTACAACACTCCACCACTACGAAAAGATCTCGTCCCGAGATCTAGGACTGAAAGAACTCCGGGTACTCAGAACGGAGGTGATCCTTGAGTTCCCAGGTAGCTTCACGGTCGGAATGGTGTGACCACTTGACTTTGAGAAATTTGATTGACTTGTTGCGAGTTCTGCGTTCAGTCTCTTCAAGGATTGCAACTGGGTGCTCACGATAGGAGAGATCTTCTTGGAGCTCAATGTCCTCGAAGTTGACTGTGTGTTCAGGCGTCTTGAAGCACTTTCGGAGTTGGGAGACGTGGAACACATCATGAACATTGGAAAAGTTTGCAGGAAGCTCGAGTTGATAGGCGAGGTCGCCTCTCTTGCTGACAATCTTGAAAGGTCCGACGTATCTAGGGGCAAGCTTCCCTTTGATACCAAAGCGACGAGTCCCTTCATAGGAGAGACGCGGAGGTAAACATGATCTCCGATCTCGAAAGCCAAATCACGGTGCTTGCTATCATAGTAGCTCTTCTGGCGGGATTGGGCTGCTTTGAGGTTATCACGAATGACCTTGCACATTTCTTCTGCCTCTGTGATTAGGTCATTACCCAGCAGCTGACGTTCACCGGTTTCAGACCAGTTGAGAGGTGTACGGCATTTCCTACCATACAGAATTTCAAATGGGGCCTTGCCCGAACTTGCTTGGAAACTGTTGTTGTACGAGAATTCAGCATAAGGAAGACAATCCTCCCACTTCATGCCGAAGGAGATAACACAGGCTCTGAGCATATCTTCAAGAATCTGGTTGACACGCTCGACTTGACCGCTTGTTTGAGGATGGAAAGCAGTGCTGAAGCGGATGTTGGTGCCCATGGCCTTCTGAAAAGAATCCCAAAACTTGGAGGAAAAGATGCTGCCACGGTCTGAAGATATCACTTGAGGAACACCGTGCAGAGAGACAATTCGAGAGGTGTAGAGTTCCGCCAATTGAGCTGCAGTGATTGACTCTTTGATGGGCAGAAAGTGAGCCATTTTGGTGAGCTTGTCGATGACAACGAATATAGCATCATTGCCACGCTTGGACTTTGGAAACCCAGTCATGAAGTCCATTTCAATGTGGTCAAACTTCCATTCTGGAATGGCAAGAGGTTGGAGGAGACCTGCTGGCCTTTGGTGTTCTGCCTTCACTCTTCTGCAGACATCACATTCATTCACGAATTGAGCGATCTCGTGCTTCATTCGAGTCCACCAATAAGTTTGCTTCAGATCCTGATACATCTTCGTGCTACCAGGGTGGATGGAGAGGAGAGAGTTGTGAGCCTCATTCATGATCACTTTATGAAGTTCACCTTTGGGCACAACAATTCGATCCTCGAAGAAGAGAGTGTCCTTGTCATCAAGTCGGTAGCACTTGTACTTGGACTGACTCTTTGCAATACCAATCTTCACCTTTTTCACCATAGCATCAAGAAGCTGGGCTTGGCGAATCTGGTCTTCCAAGGTAGGAGAAACTTGAAGGTTGGCGAGGAAACCTTGAGGAACAATTTGCAGATTAAGTTTGCGGAAAGCTTCACAAAGCTCGGGTTGATAAGGCTTGAGAATCAGACTGTTGCAATATGCTTTTCTGCTCAAAGCGTCAGTAATCACATTAGCCTTGCCTGGAGTATACTCGATACTCGGATTGTACTCTTGAATCATTTCGACCCATCGAGTCTGCCTGAGGTTGAGATTAGGCTGAGTGAATATGTACTTGAGACTCTTGTGATCAGTGAAAATATCCACTTTCCTTCCCAATAGAAGATGTCTCCAAGTCAACAAAGCGTGCACAACTACCGCCAACTCGAGATCATGAGTGGGGTAGTTCTTCTCATTAGGCTTCAACTGGCGAGAAGTATAAGCAACAACTTTCTTCTCTTGCATCAGTACCGCACCTAGACCTTGGAGAGAGGCATCACAAAAGACCTCGTACGGCTTGGTTTCATCAGGCGGAGTCAGAACTGGAGCAGTGATCAATTTCTCTTTCAAAGCGTTGAAAGCAATATCACACTCCGGAGACCAAACGTACTTGACGTGCTTCTGAAGAAGATTTGAGAGAGGCTTCGCGATCTTGGAAATTTTTTTAACGAATCTTCAGCAGTAGCTTGCGAGACCGAGGAAGCTACGGAGTTGCTTCACGTTCTGAGGAGGTTCTCAATTAACAATTGCAGACACCTTCTCAGGATCCACGGAAATGCCTTTGGCAGAGATGATATGCCCAAGATAAAGCACCTCATCGAGCCAAAATTCACACTTGGAGAACTTGGCGTAGAACTGATGTTCCCTGAGCTTGTCAAGAACCAAACGCAAGTGCTTGGCATGATCTTCCTTGTTCTTCGAGAAAACCAGAATGCCGTCGAGATAGACCAAAACGAAGTCATTGGTGTAGGGATTGAAGATGAAGTTCATCATGCGAGAGAACATCGGAGGAGCATTGGCGAGGCCAAAAGACATGACAGTGTATTCATATGACCCATAGCTTGTCCTGAAAGCCGTCTTGGGAATATCTTGTTCACGAATACGAATCTGATGATAACCCATACGGAGGTCAAGCTTGGAGAATACTTGGGCACCCTTGAGTTGTTCGAACAGCTCATTAATGTTGGGAAGTGGGTATTTGTTCTTGATGGTCTTCTTGTTCAATGGACGGTAATCAACACAAAGTCGGTCTGTTCCATCCTTCTTCTTCACAAAAAGAACACCACAACCCCACGGAGAAGTACTAGGCCGAATGAGACCCATTCTTTCTTGAACATCGAGTTGTTTCTTCAACTCCTTCAACTCTTCGAGGCCGAGCTTGTAGGGATGTTTGCACACAGGTTCCGTACCGGGCTCAAGTTCAATAACAAATTCAACCGGCCGGTTTGGAGGCATGCCTGGGAGTTCTTCTGGGAAGACGTCTTGATACTCACAAACAACCGGAATCTGCGAAATAGCATCCAATTCACCCTTCTCATTGAGAGAAAACAACCGGATTGTATTATCCCGAGCGGCAAAGACAATGACATCCTCAGACGAATGAGTCAGTTGAATCTGCCTGGCTGCACAATCGAGGTAAGCCTTGTGTTTAGAGAGCCAGTCCATCCCAAGAATAAGATCAATATCGGAATCGCCAAGAACAATTGGGGAAGAAAGGAACTTGTAGTCGCCCAAAGTGATAGTAACCTCCGGAACGCAGGTGTTAGCTGTCATCTGCTTGCCCGGTGACACAATTTGCAAGGCACTTTGCAGATACTGATAGTCACACTCATACTTTGATGCAAAAGGTTTGGAAATGAAACAATGCGATGCACCCGTGTCAAAAAGAACTTTTGCAGGAATATCATTGACAGGAAGGTTACCCATGATGACATCTGACGAATCCTCTGCCTGAGCTGCATTCACCATATTGACCTTGGCGTGCTTGGGATTATGCTTGACCACTGCTGTACTTGCCGATCTGATAGGAGGAGGAGGAAGACGTCTCTGGTTGAAACACTTGTTGGCGTAGTGACCCTTCTGTTGGCACTTGTTGCACGTGACCTCAGAAAGCGGACGGTGGTACGGAGCACTCAATCTTGGAGCTTGAGACGAAGTCTTGTTCTGAAAGCCTGGGTTGGGTGGGTGGGATGAACCACTGCCACCTTTGTTCTTCTGCTGATACGGCTGACGGAACGGAGGAGGAGGAAGCCAATACTTCTGCTGCTTGGCCACTTGAGTAGAGGAAGAAGGCGTAGTGTCTCTGACTCGCTTCCTGGAAGCATCACACCTCAACTGAGCAGCCTCTTGCTTCAGTGCCATGTTGTAGAACTCATCGTATCTCAGCGGCTCGAAGAGGACAAGAGCGAGCTAAATTTCTTCACGGAGACCACCCCTGAACTGATAGATCATGCTCTTCTCATCAGGAACATCCTGCTTGGCAAAACGGGCGAGCTTCTGGAACAACTTGTTGTAGTCATAGACAGACAAAGAGCCTTGCTTCAGATTGCGGAATTCCTCATGTTTGCTTTCAGTCACACTTTGAGGGATGTGATGAGCTCGGAAATCACGACGGAAATCATCCCAAGTGATCAAACGTCCACCTCTGGAATCCTTGTACTGCTGGAACCACTCTGCAGCCTGATCTTTGAGCTGGAAAGAAGTGAACTTGACGAAATCTTCAGGCCTGACATTGCTGCATTCAAAATGCTTGCCCAGATCCACTAGCCAATCGACAGCATCGGTAGCCTCAACACAATTGCTGAACGTCTTTGGACCATTTGCGAGGAACTGGTTCCGAGTAGCAAAATGGTTCTGATTGTTGCCTTGATTCCCTTGACTGCCTTGATTCCGCTCTTGGATGATTTGCATGATCAACTGTGTGTTTGCATTAGTAGCGGCCATCACAGCTTGCCAAGCCTCCGGAGGCGGTGGAGGTGGCGGCGGATCAGGGTTCGGAGTCATGCGCGTTGGAGGAGCCATCTTGAAGAGGTTGACCACCATTAGCACACAAATAGATATGTATTGAAGGTGAATCCAACGGAATGAAAATTGCAACATAAAGTCTTCACATCCGAACAAAATGAACGAATGCCCTTCTCTTGGAGTGGTCACATATTCCTAAATTGCGAAGCCACGAAGAATCAGGTAGAAGAGGTACATCAACGAGGGATGGAATCAACATATGACGTCAAAGGAACTCGAATACCACAACTGCAAATAAAAACCAAGGTTGGCTTGCGGGATAAGCCGGAACAAATATATGATAGAAATTTCGTCCGAAGTTTTCGTGGTGCGACCTACACGGGCTCGATCGTACAGCACCATCATGTACAAGGCAGTGCACATGGCATACGAAGCGTCCCCGAGTCAGCATAGCCAAGGACTCTTTAAGACACAACGAGACCACTGTAAAATCGACCGTGAAAAGGCGAACCACTAGACGTCGAACCCCAATTTCATATCATACATCTGTCGGAAAGATATCCTAAGAGCTACTTGAATTCCCACCTATGAAACTCCCGAAACTTTCCGGTTATGCAATCAGGTGTTGGGGATACAGGGGAAGCATAATATCTCACCCAAGCTAGCAAATCCTACATCCAGCTGTATCCATCCTTCAACACATAACCAAGAAACCTTCGGAAACCATCTACCTCGACCTTCGAAAAGCATCCGTTATACAAGTTATGGCGATACTCCCGAACTCCCGCCCCAGTACTGGGTGGCGTCGAGGTTATCTCACCAACGAACTGCATAAAGGAGATTTTCGATGTCGCGAACATATCTCAAGTATACCAGAATTGCAACGATAAAATTATGATGACAACACTTCAGAGCTCAACTCCCCGGGACACTTCCACTAAACCCCTGACAGGAGGCACCAAGACAGTATTCTCATCATAAGCCATCGGAACAAAACCAAGATACTCGCGTGATCCTAAAATTTTTTTTAGTGAAATTTGAGAAGAGAAGAGTCAAAACTCTATGTCAGGATGCCTTACCAGAGCGATGAGGAGACTGGGAAGTAAAAAGAATTCCTAAGCTCTCCGATATATAATTCCTAAGGACTCAAAACATTTTTCTAGACACAACTCGGCTGCTAAAAACGATCAAGCAATGGGGCTCCTAAGGTCGGGGAAGGCTCTGATTACCAACTTGTAACACCCTCGATGCGACTATATCTCCCACGTGTCGAGGCACGACTTAGAGGCATAACCGCATTGAAGGCATATGTCGCAAGTCGGGAAATCATTACACATCCCATGTACATAAATAATATAAAGGGGAATAACATAGTTGGCTTACACTCGCCACGTCACATCAAAGTACATAAATAACATCCATCATACAATTCACTCATGGCCCGACTACGGCGCCAAAATAGAAAAGACCCCCAACATGCGACAAGGCCCTGAATCTAACCCCGATTGGGCACCACTACTGATCATCAGGAAAAGACACATAGTAACGCTGAGAGTCCTCGTCGTACTCCCACTTGAGCTCAAGCGCGCCATCTGGAGCTGTATCATCTGTCCCTGCATCTGGTGTAATAGTAATCTGTGAGCCACAGGGACTCAGCAATCTCGCACCCTCGCGATCAAGACTATTTAAGCTTAATAGGTAGGAAAGGGGTAATGTAAGTGGAGCTGCAGCAAGCGACTAGCATATATGGTGGCTATCTTATTCGCAAAAGAGAGCGATAAGAGGAGGCAAAGCACGAGCGGAAAACTAGAGAGCAACCTGCGCAAACATAACTCCAACGCCGTGTTCACTTCCCGGACTCCGCCGAGAAGAGGCCATCACGGCAACACACTCAGTTGATTCATTTTATTTAATTAAGGTTCAAGTTATCTACAACCGGACATTAACAAATTCCCATCTGCCCATAACCGCGGGCGCGGCTTTCGAAAGATCAATCCCTGCAGGGGGGTCCCAACTTAGCCCATAACAAGCTCTCACGGTCAACGAAGGAATAGACCTCCACCCAAGACACACCGATCAGACTCGGTATCTCGGTACAACAAGATGATTCGACAGGTTAAAAGAAGACCAGCAACACCGCCCGAATGTGCCGACAAATCCCGATAGGAGCTGCATATATCTCTTTCTCAGGGCACACTCAGATGAGCGCTCCATACAACTAAAACCAAACCTCGAGTTTCCCCGAGGGGGCGCTGCACAGGACTCTAGTTCGGACCAACACTCAGAGGAGCACTGGCCCGTGGGGGCTAAAATAAAGATGACCCTCGGGCTCCGGAAACCCAAGGGAAAAAGGGGTAGGTGGCAAATGGTAAAACCAATGTTGGGCATTGCTGGAAAAGCTTTAATCAAGGCGAACTATCAAGGGGTTCCCATTATAGCCCAACCGCGTAAGGGACGCAACAATCCGGGAACATAACGCCGATATGACGGAAGCTAGGGCGGCAAGAGTGGAACAAAACACTAGGCGAGAGGCCGAGCCTTCCACCCTTTACCAAGTATATAGATGAATTAAGATAACATAGCAATATAATGATATCCCAACAAGTAAATAAATGTACCAACAAGGAACGGCTCCAATCTTCATCTGCAACTAGCAACGCTATAAGAAGGGGCTGAGCAAAGCGGTTACATAGCCAATCAACGGTTTGCTAGGACAATGGTGGGTTAGAGGCTCAATCATGGCAATTGGGAGGCTGACAAGCAAGTGGTAGGCATCGTAGCATTGGCAAAGCAAAAGAGCGAGCAACTAGCATAGCAAAGATAGTAGTGATTTCGAGGGTATGATCATCTTGCCTGCACAGTTGTCAGAGTTGACTGGATCCTCAAAAGCAAACTCAACGGGCTCCTCATTAGCGAACTCGTCTCCCGGCTCTACCCAACAACACAAACAAGCAATAAGTATACAATCAACCACGTGCAAGGGCAACCAATAATATGCAAAAATGGTATGCTACGCGGGATGCGATGCGGGATGCAAAATGCAAGATGTGACAGGAAATGCATGAACCAGGCCTCAACTTGGAAAACCAAGTGTGCCACTGGATAGAGGGGAAGAAATCCCCTGAAAACGATATAAAGATCATGGGAATCGGAGCTACGGTTTGGAAATGGCAAGCGTTTTACGAAACGAACCGATCTGCGATTTACAACAAGTAGGCTCCTAAATGCAACGAAATGAACATGCTACAGCCACCAAACATGAAAACAAAATGCATGGCAGGGATGTACACAAGATGCTTAACAAATCACTAGGACTGAGCCATAGGCAAATTCATCCATTAAGGGGTTCAAACAAGCATGGCAAAACTGAATAAGTAAAACAGATCTCAGACTTGGTGAAATTAACACTAGTCTGAAATTTCAGACCACGATGCTCTCTTCGGAGCAGCAAAACAACATGAAACACAACCTGAACATGGCAAGTAAGAGCATGGCATGGAGCTACTCAACAAGCTTAACAAAACACCCAAAATGACCTGGGCCAAAAGGGTTCACAAAATACTCTAACGAGCACACGAACATAGATGAAACACAATCAGTTTTCAGACTTAGTGAAAACTGAGACATGCTGGAATTATAACTCACGGAGGCATGTAAACGAGCTCGATGCACTCACTACGGTGCAAGTCATGGCAAGGCAAGCATATATCCATAAAGAAGGCACAAAATTCTAGCTAGACATGGCAAGAACAATGGCATAGCATGCATGGATCACTAGCAATAGCACCGGCAAAATCGCAAAAGAGTTCACGATCTGCCCAAATACACAACTATGCAAAAGTTGAGCTCGATTGAGTTAACCTAGGGTGCTCCAACATAAAAAGTAAAGACATGGATGGATAAAGCACAACAAGCATAACAAATCACTCTTACTGATCATCCTCAAAAGAGGCACGGATCACTAGGAAACAAGCTGGACATATAGCATCATGAACTAAAACATCCCAGACTTAGTGAAAATCACTAAGTCCCTGAAATCAGCAATCTCAGGTACCCCTCTTGGCAAGCTTGCACAAGACAACACACACATCCTAAAAATGCATGGGTGGCACCTCTGGAAAGAAGACAAAATGCTTAACAATTCATCCCAAAGGGGCACAGGCATATCATGCACACAATAATCATGGCAAAAATGACAAAAGTCAATGTTGAGCTAACGGATCTGCAATTTAACTCACGATGCCTCCTTCTAACAGCATTTTGGGCATCAAGATGAACTCAAATGCAAATGATGCAATGGAATGAAATGATGTACTCGCCGAGACGAAGATTATGATATATCATATGTCCAAAACGGAGCTACGGTTGCAGAGATATCATTCGTCAAACATAGCACGAAAAAATTAGGGTTAGGGACTAAAGTCAACCGAGTTCAAAATCCCAGATCTGAGATCTCGCGGGTACTGTAGCGGCGCGCGGCCCGAGGATCGCCGGAGAGGGCTGAGCTCGGCGGAGTTGCTGGCCGGAGCCGAAGGAGAGGCGGGGCCGGCTGTAAGTGCATCTAGTGCCACCCCTAGTTGGTTTTGGAGTATTGACGACAAACCTAGTTGAGGGACTAATGTGTTTGTGAGAATTGCAGGATAACACAGGTAGAAGTCCCTCATTGATTCGGTTTAGTTACCAGAGATGACCCCTAAAAATGTACGAAGACATTGAAGACAATGGTGGTTCATGAAGACATTCATGTCGAAGACAATGACATATGAAGACTCCCCATGAAGCCTATGGAACTCGAAGACTCAGATCCTTCGTAGTTTTACTTTATTCATGTTGTATCATAGGAACCACCGTACTGTTAAGTGGGGTCCAAGAGAACCAGTCAGGGTGACTGAAGTGATGCCTAATTCAAATCCTATGTCTTCGAGTGAAGACAATGAGAGAAAATCTTGTCCAGAGTCAGACAAGTCAGCTTTACTTGTAGCCCAAGTAAAGTTGCCGTGTGAGTTCGAAATCCGACCGTTAGTACACGTGTCAGTTCCTTAGTGACCCAGGGTCATTTCGGACAAATCAGGTCGGGTTGCCAAGTGGCTATAAATAGCCCAGCCCTACAACCATAAACGGTTGGCTGCTCAGATTTCAGTGCACGGCTTTTGTCGTTTGAGAGCAACCCACCTCGAAGCCTTTGAGAGAAAATCCCTAGCGAGGAGAAAAGCCCTAACCACCCAGAGCCAGAGTAATTGGGCATCACTTAAGTCTTCTTGTCTGAGTGATCTGAAGACTTATTACACTTGAGGATTGTGCATCCTCCAGACGGTTAGGCGTCGCGTTCTGAGCATCCAAGAGGAATTGTGGATTGCCGGTGAACGAAGTCTGTGAAGGTTTGGGAGTCTACCTTGAAGACTTACCAGAGTGATTGGGCGGGGTCTGTGTGACCTTAGCTCAAGGAGAAAACGGTGAGGACTGGGTGTCCTGAGCTGCGTGTTCAGGACTGGGTGTCCGGGACTGTGTGTCCTTTGGTTTAAATACCTAGCCGCTCCAACCAGACGTACAGTTGTCACAGCAACTGGAACTGGTCCAACATATCATTGTCTTCAACGTGTCACTGGTTTCATCTTCGCCTCCCTTTACTTACCAGTACACATTGTGAAGCTATTGCATGCTTGCTTTATCTTCTGTCTTCACAACTTGACTGTATGATCTGTTTGGCTTCATAACTTCTTCCAACCTGATCCTCATTACACTGAAGCTGTTTGTCACTATGCTTTCACTATATTGTATACTTGACTACGGCTTGCGTTGTGTAATCTAACTTCCGCTGCATAGTGATAGGCTTGTTCACTCAGTTTGTCTTCATGACTTCCACGTTTTGAAGACTTTCATAAAAATCGCCTATTCACCCCCCTCTAGTCGATATAACGCACTTTCAATTGGTATCAGAGCAAGGTGCTCCCTTGTTCTGTGTGATTCGGTTTAACCACCTGGAGTTTTAGCTATGTCGACTGCAGGGATAATTAAAGTCTCTGCTGCGTGCCCCGTCTTCGATGGAACTGAATATCCCTACTGGAAGAATAAGATGCGCATGCATCTTGAAGCCATTGACGTCGACCTATGGTATGTCGTCGAAAACGGCGTTCCCAAGGCTGGAGAAGGTGTCACTGCTGCTGATGTCAAGAAGTTCACTCAACTGGACTCCACTGCCAAGAATATTATCTGTGGTCATCTGACCAAGGGACAGTACGGCCATGTGAGTGCCTTGAAGACATCCAAGCTGGTTTGGGACTGGCTCTCCAAGGTCAATGAAGGCATCTCAACCCAGAGAGATCAGAGAATCAGTGTTCTTCACAATCTCTTCAACCGCTTCAAGCGAAATGACAATGAGAATGTCCAGCACACATTTGACCGGCTCACTGACATCACAAATGAGCTTCAAGCCCTCGGCGCCACTGAGATCACCAAGCATGAAATCGTCAAGACGCTGCTGAGATCACTTGACAGTTCATTTGACATCCTAGCCCTGATGATTCAAGAACGTCCAGACTTCAAGACACTCGATCCGTCTGACATACTTGAGAGGCTCAACACACATGAGTTTCGGCTTTCTGAGAAAAGAGATATCTACGGTCCAAACTATGGGCAAACTCGTGCCTTGAAGGCAAAAGCTGTGTCCTCATCTGAAGAAGAATCTGACAGCAGTTCTGATGATCCTGAAGACATTGGAAGGGAACTTGCAATGCTAGTGAAGAAGTTCCAGAAATTCACCAAGAAGAAAGGCTTCAGAAAGTCTTCACGATCAAGCTCAAGAAATGATGAAGCTTCTGCTCATGACTACAAGAAGAAAACATGTCACAAGTGCAAGAAAACTGGACACTTCATCTCTGAATGTCCAGAGTGGGACAATGAGAACAGAAAGAAGAAGAAGAGCAAGGAATATGACTCTGACGAGAAGAAGACGAAGAAATACTCAAAGTCTTCGTCCAAGTCTTCATCAAAGTCCTCATCACACAAGAAGAGTTCATCTGGCAAGGCTCGTGCGTTTGTTGGCAAGGAAATGGATTCAGAGGAGGAGTCCGCTTCTGAGGAGGCAGGGGTGGAGTCTGAGGAGGAGTCTGATTCAGGCATTGCGAGTCTGGCTACAGCCTACGTCGCCAAGTCCATCTTCAACACTGAAGACAATGACTCCATCAACAACACCAATGCAAATGACAAGGACGACTCTACTCCTACCTACTGCTTCATGGCACGTGGTGCCAAGGTAACCACACGCACTACTCACTATCAAACATCCAGTGACGATGACTCTGATTGTGATTCAAAACCCAGCTACAAAACACTTGCTAAAATTGCAACTGAACAACAAAAGGCCACGTAACATATTCAAAAACTATTAGACAGAAGCGATGATCTGTTGGGTGCTGAGATGACTCGTTCTGAATCCTTAATTGAAGACATAAAAAATCTTCATGTTAAGTATCAGGAACTCGAAGATCGTCTTGAGACTCTCTCAACTACTCATGAAAAGCTTTCCTATGATTATCTTCAAAAGAAGCAAGATCTTGAGAAGTTGAGAGCGGATCATGATGATCTTCAAAAGGAAAACGAGTCACTTCGAGCCGAACAGATCAGGTCTGCTTAGGAAGGATTTGAACCACCATGCCTTAAATGCATTGAGCGTGATAATGCTACTTCTGTTGCTGAATGTTCCACTGCTACTGCTGTTGCAATATCTTCAACTGTTGAAGTGGTAACTAACCCCTCTGCTGAGGATACCACTGCTATTGCTGATGAGAATGCTAGGTTGAAGACATTGCTTGAAACAGGGATGTACAAAAGTCTCAAAGAACATCAGACATTATGTGATGTCCTCAAGAAGCAGATTCTGAACCGAAACCCTAGGAAGGAGGGTGTTGGGTTCGTGAGGAAAATTAATGCAGATGGCTCTTACTGGAAACCTGAGTAGTACCCCAAAACCAAATGGGTTGCTGCAAAGGAATCCTCAGCAGATCCATCCAATCTATCTGGCTTCACTTGTGCTAATCCTATTATCATTGATGAATCCTTTGATGCAAACTATAAACTGTTTAAGAATCAGAATGGTGAAGTATTTGCCAGATACATTGGTACTAACTGCAGGAATGGACCGCCTATGAAGAAGATCTGGGTTCCAAAAACGTGTCTTGAGAATCTTCCTGTGAATGTCTTCATGACACCTCACATGAAGAAGACAAACCTCAGACCAAAGGCTTCATATGGTCCAAAGGCTTCATATAGGCAGAGGACTCACTTGAGTCGCACTAACACAAATGTTTTGCAGGGAAACCATGCTCAGGCATATGAGAGCGGTTCTTCAAACCGTCATTTTCATATGACCAAGAACTATTCTGCCTATTCTTATGAGTACTATTGCCCACTTGCTAGACTGTTTGCTAGGGCCCCAAAGCCAAAATTCTCAGATGCTGCACTTAGACTTATTGCTTCTAAGCCACCCTTGAAGATGTGGGTGGTTAAGAAAGCTTAACTCTCCTTTTGCAGGGAAAGGTCTCCAGCACAAAACCAAAATCTTCTGACGCTATTGCTGGGGACCTTAAAAATCTTGTGGGGCGCAAGATCAAATGCCCGAATGGCATCACTATGTATTTCATACCTGAATCGCATGCTACTCTCCCCACTTACCTTAACCTGGATTTAAGCTTTCATAACCCACTGATTCGTCAAATGTTTTTGCTTCACAATACTCTTGGTGAAGCCTATCCCCCTAACTGCACTGTAGGGTACGACACCAGCGACTTCAGAGTCTTCAGAATGGATTATTGACAGTGGGTGTACAAATCACATGACTGGCAAAAGAAGTCTCTTTATGGACTCAACCTTACGTCCATCTGACAAGAGCCACATCACATTCGCTGACACTGGTAAAAGTAAGGTACTGGGTTTAGGTAGAGTTGCAATCTCAAAGGATCAACACATGGATAAAGTCATGTTTGTTGAATCCCTTGGCTTCAACTTAATGTCTGTTTCGATGCTTTGCGATTTGAACATGATTGTAATCTTTGGAAAATATCGTTTCCTGGTACTAATGGAATCTGACAAGTCTCTAGTGTTTGAAGGATATCGAAAAGATGATTTGTACGTGGTAGATTTCTCAGCAGGGCCACAGCTTGCAGTTTGTCTTCTCGCAAAGGCTTCAGAATGCTGGCTTTGGCATCGAAGACTTGGGCATGCTGGCATGAGGAACCTCCACACCCTTGCGAAGAAGAAGCATGTCATAGGCATCGAGGGCGTCAAGTTCAAGAAAGATCACTTATGCCGTGCTTGTGAAGCTGGGAAGATGACAAGGGCAAAACATCCTTCGAAGACAATCATGACCACTACTCAACCCTTCGAACTGCTTCACATGGATCTCTTTGGTCCCACTCACTACTCGACTTTTTCCACTACTGCTTGCCTCTATGGCTTCGTCATTGTTGATTATTACTCTAGATATACTTGGGTGCACATAATCCTTTACAAGACTGAAGTGCAGGATGTCTTCAGACGCTTCGCAAATCGGGCTATGAACAATTATGGCGCCAAGATAAAGCACATCAGAAGTGACAATGGCACAGAATTCAAGAACACTGGCCTTGACACATATCTTGATACATTGGGCATCACTCATGAATTCTCAGCTCCATACACGCCACAACAGAATGGCATCGTCGAACGCAAGAACAGAACACTCATTGAGATGGCCAGAACAATGTTAGATGAGTACAAGACACCAAGAAAATTCTGGACTGAAGCCATTGACACTGCATGCCATACTATCAACTGTGTATATCTTCACAAGCTGCTGAACAAGACATCTTATGAACTTCTGACTGGCAAGAAGCCAAATGTCAGTTACTTCAGAGTATTTGGATCAAGATGCTGGATCAAGGACCCTCACCACACCTCAAAATTTGCTCCAAAAGCACATGAGGGCTTCATGCTTGGATATGGAAAGGATTCGCACTCCTACAGAGTCTTCAATCTCTTTCACTACAAAGTGGTTGAAACAGTGGATGTGCGGTTCGATGAGACCAATGGGTCACAAAGAGAGCAACTGCCAGATGTGCTAGATGAAGTTCCAGCCAGTGAATCAATCAAGCTAATGGGAACTGGAGAAATTATACCTTCTGAAGCTCGTCCTAAAGAAGAACTTATCATCTCAGCACCTGATCCACGTGAAGACAATGCTCAGCCTGAAGACATTCCTCCCCATGACAACGTAGATCAACAAGAGCAAAGTCTTCGACCCCTACATCCTCGTGTTGCCAATGAAGTGCAGATTGACAGAATCATCGATAGCATCAATGCACCAGGTCCACTGACTCGTTCAAGGGCAACCCAACTGGCAAATTTCTGCGGACACTTCGCATTCGTTTCAATCACTGAACCCAAGAAAATTGATGAAGCCTTTATGGAACCTGAATGGATTCAAGCTATGCAAGAAGAGCTTCAACAATTTGAGTTGAACAATGTATGGGAGTTGGTTAAGCGTCCTGATCCACGGAAGCATAACATAATAGGCACCAAATGGATATACCGCAACAAGCAAGATGAGCATGGCCAAGTCGTCAGAAACAAGGCTCGTCTCGTTGCTCAAGGATATACTCAAGTGGAAGGCATTGACTTCGATGAAACATTTGCTCCTGTTGCTAGACTTGAAACCATCCGTATACTGCTGGCCTATGCAAATCATCACAACATAATTCTGTATCAAATGGATGTAAAGAGTGCCTTCCTCAATGGAAAAATTGAAGAAGAAGTGTATGTTGCACAACCACCTGGGTTTGAAGATCCAAAACATCCTGACATGGTTTACAAGCTCAATAAGGCACTATATGGCCTCAAACAAGCCCCTCGGGCCTGGTATGATACACTCAAATACTTCCTGAAGAGCAAAGGCTTCATACCTGGTTCCCTGGATCCCACTCTCTTCACGAAAACATATGATGGTGAACTGTTTGTGTGCCAAATATATGTGGATGACATTATCTTCAGCTGCACCAATCAGAAGTACAGTGAGGAGTTCGGATATATGATGCAAGAGCAATATCAGATGTCTATGATGGGGGAGCTGAAATTCTTCCTCGGTCTTCAGATACGGCAACAACGCAATGGCATCTTCATATCTCAAGAGAAATATCTCAAAGATTGCCTGAAGAAGTTCGGTATGCAAGACTGCAAAGGCTTCACAACACCAATGCCAGCCAAACATCATCTGGGTCCTGACGACAATGGTAAAGAGTTCGATCAAAAGGTATACCGCTCCATGATTGGTTCTTTGCTTTATTTATGTGCATCTAGGCCAGATATTATGCTTAGTGTTTGCATGTGTGCTCGGTTCCAAGCGGCACCAAAGGAGTCGCATCACTTAGCTGTGAAGCGAATTCTTCGATATTTGGCTCACACCCCAACTCTAGGATTATGGTATCCAAAGGGGTCAGAATTTGATCTGGTTGGATTTTCGGATGCTGATTACGCTGGTGACAAGGTTGATCGGAAGTCCACATCAGGCACATGTCACTTTTTGGTCCGATCACTTGTCTGTTGGTCTTCAAAGAAGCAGAACTGTGTATCTCTCTCCACTGCTGAATCTGAATACATTGCTGCTGGATCCTACTGTGCTCAGCTTCTATGGATGAAGCAAACCCTCAAGGATTATGGCATTCATCTGAAGCAAGTGCCACTTTACTGCGACAACGAAAGCGCCATCAAGATCGCCAACAACCCAGTTCAGCACTCGAAGACAAAGCACATTGAAATTCGTCATCATTTTCTCAGAGATCATGTTGCAAAGGAAGACATTGATATCATACACGTCAACACTGAAGAGCAATTGGCAGATATCTTCACCAAGCCCTTGGATGAGAAGAGATTTTGCAAGTTACGGTGTGAGCTAAATATCTTGGAATCCTCAAATGTCCTGTGATCAGGCACACATCCTAACACTTATGCATGATGATGACTTAGATGTGCAACACATGAAGTAACGTATATCTTCAAGTAATGAAGACATACATTCTAAGTGTGAATACATTAACGTGGAATTTGACTTCGGAGCGCCACGATAATAGTGCGCCGTGTCTAGGTCTAATACTTCCTATACGGTGGGTAACGCCACCACCAAATTTTCTGTTTGAAGTGTTCCACTCAAGGCGTCACATTCGCTATGTTTTCACATTTGGTTTGGCTTCAATCTCAATTTGTCTTCATGATTATCTTCACTATGTAGATTATATATATGTACTGGCGTTCTGTCCTCAACAGCATTCACTTATAGCTATGCGTTCTTGTTTGAATCTTTTGAACTAAGTGAATGTGACCGGACCCTAATCTCTCTATGCTTCTTCCCTCAAACTCTATCTCTCCAAGTCATATGCATTCTATTGAAACTGTCAAATGTCCTCACTGCATCCTTGTCAGATGAAGGCACAAAGACAAACTTTAAAACTGCTTTCAATGATATTCCATCAACAACAAATCCGGAGAAGTAGGAACGGCTCCCGACAAACAAGGCGTGCGTGGGGTGAAACTGCCCCCACAATTCCGCATGCTGGCCACGTACTGATCAGATGCGAATCGCCAGGGGCACCTGAGTAATAGCGCAGTGCCGCCCATATCCCTATAAATACACGTTTCACTGCGGTCATTATCCCTTCTTCCACCCTCGCATGAACCCTAGCGCCACCGCTAACTCTCAACGACGCCGGCGACGAAGTGCTTCACTGCCGCAACCTCTCCGACGCCGTTCTCACGCCGACTGCGGACATCCGTCTCTCCGCCGTCGCCGTAGGTGTCTTCCATCGCCAAGTTAGGGCACGGAGGATCGAACTGCTCGGCCTCAACTCTCACCTCGTCTAGCAGTTCCAAGTCTGGTAAATGACAAGTCTTTTTAACAGCCTCTTTTGATCCTATAGCTTCATCACTTTCTGCCAAAAGAGGTTTCCATTCACACAAGTTACATCTCTCTCATCTGCAACTCATAACTTGCCTAGTATATTCACTTGTTCTTCATGAAGTAGTTAGATTCCTCACTTGTACTGATCTATAGGTTAGTACAAATCTGGAACCAACTTCTTTCTTATAAAGTGAATGTCTTCGCATGATAAGGTCAATATCTTCTAAACTGATTTGTCTTCAAAATCTTCTAAGAATGCATATGACCTCTTCCCCTTCCCTCGCACCTTAATGCTGTCACAGGTACATGTCCGTGGGAGAATCCTTTGGTTCTCATAGTCTGCATTCATTTGCAGAGTTCCTACAGCATCACATCAATTCACCCGCATCAAGTTCCTGTTGGTCAAGCAAAAGGAAGCCTTTGAAGATTTTGAATCTCTTGAAGCCTTCCAAGTTAAGCTTCATGGCAACAGAAAAACCAGCAAGGAAGGGAGGCAGACAGAGACGTGGTGAAACGTCTAAGGATCTGCCTGAGGATTTGGCAGAAATGTACCAAACTGATCCTGAAGAGAGCTATGGTCAGCGCAAGACACGAATCCAATGGATTCGAAGATATTGGGCAGAACAGTGGTTCCAATACCGCTTCGTAACCAAGGAATATGCAGAAAAGTGCGCCATCAAGAGACCATGGGGAGACGCACTGTACAAAAACCTTGTACCCCGAACCAGAGACGAATCCATTGCTCAAAGTTTCTTTCCATGCATGGTCAGGGGACAACAGCCAGCTGACGCACATCCGTCATCCCTTCTCTGGTGTCGCGATGACACTCTGTTGAAGCGCAACTTCCAATTTGCTCAGAACTCTGCGAAGCAAAACAAGAAGGCGTTTGGGTTGGACTTCAACCCTGGTCCCTCCAAACCAAGGGAAGATGGCACACGCGACACAAATCCCAATGCCGTCGGGCCGTATGCCAATCTCGAAGGCCTCATCACTCGCATTCTAGTCCAAGGGACTGCCGTGAACGACCCTCCAGCAGACACTGAGTCTGATGACGCTCCTGCTGCCCCGGAGCCGAAGCAGATGAAGAAGAAGTCAAAAGCTTCCAAGCCAGCCGCTTCTCCCAAGATCTCCAGAGCGAAGCCATTGGCCACTGCACCTCCTGAAGCAAGTGTGCAGTCTGAAGACTTATCACGAGTCTCCAAGCCCCAAGAAGCCAAGAAGCCTTAGCCACACACTAGCAAAGAGCTCACTGCCGCTGCCGTTCTTCCCTGCGAGGCCATTGATCTGTCAAGTGACGAAGATCTTGCCGATGACGCTCTTGAGCAGCTCATCAAGAGCAAGGAGGAAGCTGAAATCTTGAACAATCTGCCTCTGTTCGATGCAGCAATCATCCACAACTTCATTGATGAGTGGTTTGATACACCCAACATCAGCTTCGATGATCTGCAGCTGCCCATTGGCCTCAGCGTAGCCTTCCAAGGAGCTATTGCTTCAGAACTCGCAATTGCCCAGCGCATAGTGGAACTGAAGCAGAAGATAGATTTTGAAAAGGCTCAGTTCAAGCAGAACATGGCCACGCTCAGCGTCCAAGAAGTCAAAGACTTCAAAGTCATGCTGCACGAGTTGAAGGAAAACTTTATGCAGAAACGTGCAGAGGCTCAGGGTTCGCGTGAGCGCATGAAGAATTTGGCTGATCTCTGTGTGCAGGCCTACAATGAGGCCGAAAAGCGAAAGGCTCTTGGGCGTCCCGGCATCGACCCCAGGATGGCCGCAAAGAAAAAGAAGAAGCCCACTGTGGCTGAACAAGAGGCCCCACGACAAGAAGCTGTTCCGATTGTCTTCCCCACTGCCAAGCCTGGCTCGAAGCCAAAGCACCGCTCAACCGCTTCAGAGCTTAAGAAGACAAGGACAGCCGAAGATGAAGCAAGGAAGAGGAAACACCCTGAAGCCTCTCCTTCAGACCCCACCATCAAGAAGCGCAAGACCAAGAAGTCACGGGCTGCTCCCACAAAGCCCCTGATAGTCGAACCCCTCTCCGTCCGCTTTCCTAATGAAGATCGTCAGCTGACCGTGCATGAGCCTGCTTTCACAGAGGCTCCGCACGCTGAAGACATTCCAGCAGCCGACCCCAACGCTGCTGAAGACATTGGTCTCCAAGACAATGTGCAAGGTGATGCAGTCCTTCCTCAGCTCGAAATGAGCGAAATGATCAGCATTGGTCGTCCCTTGACGCCAATCACCCAAGATGCATCGTGGGCAGATCGCCCACAGGAGGAAGAGAATGAGCCCCAGCCCACAGCAACTCCACCAACGTCGCCTGCATTCCGTAGGCTTCGCAAGGGCCAAGGGCTCAGCCTGCTGACGACATTCCGGCTGCATCAGCCGAAGAACATGAAGAAGAGCATGAAGAACCTCAAGCTCCATCTCCCCCGCACCAACAAGAAGAAGTTCTCAAGGAGAACGTACCTGAATCCATCCCTCTCACTACACGTGATGAGGCTGACACCACTGCGGCTGCCACACCCCATACTGAAGCATTTGTGGAGCCCGACCAACCAACAGCTTCAAGAGATACTGAAGCTACTGCCTCTGACCCTTCTGTGCCTGAGTCTGCTGCCGGTCCACAGTTCAACTATCATGTTGCGCACAGGCCCCAGGTACAGAAGCCAATCCCACGACTGCCAAGGTTCCCAGGTCCTGCAACAGCTCCTGGCTCCTTTAATGTCAATAGCTTCAGGGCAGATAACACCTTCTTCAACCGCTCCAAGAACCCTTACTCAAGGGAACGGATTGTGTCAGATAGGTTCTGGAGCTACCCACAGCGCAGCTACTACTCCTGCGTCCTCTACAACCAAGGCCGTATCTTTCCACACCAGCGCCTTGAGGTTGAAGCTATTGCTGGTCTGCCTGGTCTGGAAGAAGCACTGGACTGCTTCAAGCAAGTTGGCCTGCTGCCGTTTGTCACAGATGAAGAGCACTGGAATGAAGAGCTTTTGCTCCAGTTCTATGCCACACTGCACATCAAAGGCTACAACAGAGATCCGAAGACTTGGGTCCTGGAGTGGATGGCCGGCAATGTCCATCATGAAGCCAATGCATTTGATATCATTGAGCTCACCGGCCTACCCACTCCTGGTGAACTCTTCGAAGAAGGCTGCCAACTCCATGCTGAAGCAGTTGAGAGCATATTTCAGTGACCTGAGCCAAATATGAGCCAGATGCTCTCCATGATGAAGCCATTGCTTCCTGATGCACCTTACCCAACCGAGTTCTTCGTTGAAGACTTAGAGTACCTGCCCAGAACTATCTATCACATCGTCAGGCGGACTCTATGGCCCATTAAGGGGCACTCTGGATATGCCAAGGTTGAAGGTGCCATGAAGACTCTCATCTTCTGCATCCTGCATGGCAAATGTTTCAATGCCCAGGATCTCCTTATACGTCAACTTGCAGCGTCTGGCTCAGATCTCTTTGGTCTGAAGATTTATGCTCCATGGGTTATGAGGCTCATCAAGCTCCACTCTGCTATATCCTATCAACCCTCTGCTCGCAACCACAGAATCTTCTTACCTGATGTGGACACCTCTGCTGAAGCGATTTATCCTGAGCCTGCCAAGCAGCCATTAAGTCTTCAGAATGCAGAACACCAGAGCTTCACTCAGCATGATGAAGGTGTTGAAGCCATTTCCAGAGTCTATCCAATGGCTGGCACCACACGTGCCCCTGCATCAACTGAAGCTACTGACAGCACTGCTGCACCGAGACCCAAGAAACGCGCTCGTACGCTCACTGACCGTGAACTTCTTGTGGCTCTGCACCAAAAGCAAGATAGGCATCACGACTGGCTCAAACGGCAGATGCGCAGTATCATGCAAGACGTCAATCGCATCAGGAATCTAGCCACCAAAAATGCCTTTGTCGCACATGAAACCTGTCGCCGAACTTGGAAAGGCCTCACCATGATGTGCACTGAAGCTGAACTACAAGAGGATGGCTTCAAAGAGAGATTCAAGTTTGACTCCACACCCCCCAAAAGAGCTGTGTTGCGTGGAACTCCTTCGCTTGAAGAATCAGAGTTCTCTTCCTCTGCTGCTACAGTGACGGGGAAAATTATTGAGGAAGAAGACGACGCTACATCACCACCAATGTCTTCAGCGCGCATCATCACTGCACCAAGCTCGCCAGCACCACCAAACGCCTCCACCGACCCTGCTGCGCCTGGGAACGCGTAGAACACTCTATGTCTTCAAACCTTTTTGGTCATCACTGACAAAAGGGGGAGAAGCATATGATGGTTATAGTCTTCAAGCAGGTCAATAATATGGGCGGGTGCTTTATATTTTGCATTTTGCTTCGTGCTTACAACTCTCGTTTTGCTACATTTGGTTCTTTGAGTTGTAACACTTAAACTTGATGGTCGTCTGCTACTATGTTTGCCACTGTGTTTTTGCGAAGATAAATTCCGCATGTACGATGATAAGTTCCGCACTTATATCATTTCACAGACGTCCATTTTTCATTATGCATGTCACTATCTTCATATATCTTTACATGCATAGTGGATTGTCATCATAAGTTGAAGTGGATTCCCAAAAATACAACCTGCTATGTGCATTTGCATTCTAGAAGCAAATCACTTATATGCACATCTTCAGGGGGAGCCCTTGCAGCTTATGAAGACAATTCCTTTACAATTTCACAAATTATATTCCCCGTTGAAAACTTCAACTAGTTTGTCATCAATCACCAAAAAGGGGGAGATTGTAAGTGCATCTAGTGCCACCCCTAGTTGGTTTTGGAGTATTGACGACAAACCTAGTTGAGGGACTAATGTGTTTGTGAGAATTGCAGGATAACACAGGTAGAAGTCCCTCATTGATTCGGTTTAGTTACCAGAGATGACCCCTAAAAATGTACGAAGACATTGAAGACAATGGTGGTTCATGAAGACATTCATGTCGAAGACAATGACATATGAAGACTCCCCATGAAGCCTATGGAACTCGAAGACTCAGATCCTTCGTAGTTTTACTTTATTCGTGTTGTGTCATAGGAACCACCGTACTGTTAAGTGGGGTCCAAGAGAACCAGTCAGGGTGACTGAAGTGATGCCTAATTCAAATCCTATGTCTTCGAGTGAAGACAATGAGAGAAAATCTTGTCCAGAGTCAGACAAGTCAGCTTTACTTGTAGCCCAAGTAAAGTTGCCGTGTGAGTTCGAAATCCGACCGTTAGTACACGTGTCAGTTCCTTAGTGACCCAGGGTCATTTCAGACAAATCAGGTCGGGTTGCCAAGTGGCTATAAATAGCCCAGCCCTACAACCATAAACGATTGGCTGCTCAGATTTCAGTGCACGGCTTTTGTCGTTTGAGAGCAACCCACCTCGAAGCCTTTGAGAGAAAATCCCTAGCGAGGAGAAAAGCCCTAACCACCCAGAGCCAGAGTAATTGGGCATCACTTAAGTCTTCTTGTCTGAGTGATCTGAAGACTTATTACACTTGAGGACTATGCATCCTCCAGACGGTTAGGCGTCGCGTTCTGAGCATCCAAGAGGAATTGTGGATTGCCGGTGAACGAAGTCTGTGAAGGTTTGGGAGTCTACCTTGAAGACTTACCAGAGTGATTGGGCGGGGTCTGTGTGACCTTAGCTCAAGGAGAAAACGGTGAGGACTGGGTGTCCTGAGCTGCGTGTTCAGGACTGGGTGTCCGGGACTGTGTGTCCTTTGGTTTAAATACGTAGCCGCTCCAACCAGACGTACAGTTGTCACAGCAACTGGAACTGGTCCAACATATCATTGTCTTCAACGTGTCACTGGTTTCATCTTCGCCTCCCTTTACTTAACAGTACACATTGTGAAGCTATTGCATGCTTGCTTTATCTTCTGTCTTCACAACTTGACTGTATGATCTGTTTGGCTTCATAACTTCTTCCAACCTGATCCTCATTACACTGAAGCTGTTTGTCACTATGCTTTCACTATATTGTATACTTGACTACGGCTTGCGTTGTGTAATCTAACTTCCGCTGCATAGTGATAGGCTTGTTCACTCTGTTTGTCTTCATGACTTCCACATTTTGAAGACTTCCATAAAAATCGCCTATTCACCCCCCCTCTAGTCGATATAACGCACTTTCACCGGCCGGATCCGGTGGTCGCCGGGGCGGTGGCGCCCGGCGCGGTGGCGCGGAGGCCGGCGGTGGTCCGGTGACGCTACGAGCGCTGGCCGGCAAGGGCGCCCGCGGCGGCGCGGTTCGGCGGCCCGGCGAGGTCGGCCGCTGGTGTCGCGGAAGAAGGCTGCGGGGGCGCGGGCGCTGGGCGAGGAGGCGGTGGAGGGAGTCGGCGGCGGTGTGGGCCTCGGGGGCCGGCGCTGGGCCCGCGGGCCCGCGTCGGTGGCGGCGGCGATCTGGTCCCGCGGGGGACACGTGGCGGCGGCGGTTTGGATGGCGGCAGCGGGCGGACGCGTCCGGTGGCGGCGGAGACGATTTGATCTAGGGTTAGGGGGGAGGGACTCCGCGAATTTGGAATGGGGGGGGGGTGTATATATAGGCATAAGTGGAGCTAGGAGAGTCCAAATGAGGTGCGGTTTTCGCCCACGCGATCGTGATCGAACGACCGAGACGATGGAGCAGAGTTTGGTGGGTTTTGGGCCAAATTGGAGGGGTGTTGGGCTGCAACACACACAAGGCCTTTTCGGTCCCTCGGTTAACCGTTGGAGTATCAAACGAAGTCCAAATGACCCGAAACTTGACAGGCGGTCTACCGGTAGTAAACCAAGGCCGCATGGCAAGTCTCGGTCCAATCCGGAAATGTTTAATCCCCACACATGAAAGAAAGCTAGAAATGGCCACCGGAGGAGAACGAAGCGCCGGAACGCAAAACGGACAACGGGGAAAATGCTCGAATGCATGAGATGAACATGTATGCAAATGCAACGCACGTGACGACATGATATGAGATGCACGAAAACAAAAACAACACACGGAGACAAAGACCCGAACCCGAGGAATAAATATAACTTAATGCCGGAAACAGCAAGAGTTGGAGTACAAATTGGGAAAGTTATATCTGGGGCGTTACAAAAGCACAAACTTATTTTCAATGGTAACTAATTGGATCCATACGGGTGGGCCAAGAGATTTTTATGTGGCAGCATCCGCCCTATGCGCAGGTACTAGCTCCCTCGTTATCTTCCCCAGTTCACTCACCGCCAGGGCAAGAATATTATGTTTTTGGGTTTGTCTGGAAACAAAGACCACATATCTCGATGCGAAATGGTTCAACCATGAGGTTTTAATGTCGTATGTTTAACCATTATTAGGTTTTATGAAAGATATTTCACTACTTCCATGCTTCTATTCTACGTGTTCTTTTTGTCATAGGATGCATTTGACATCATTAGTATCAAGTGTTAGGTAGGAGTTTTAGGCCTTTAGGTAGATCTCAAGGTCTCGTTGAGTTTTATGGATGGTAGTACAATGTCTTGTCTTTCGCCATCGCGGCGGAGTGCTCCGGCGCTGAGCGGACTCGCGCTGAGGGGAGGCGGAGAAGAAGAGTGGGAGATTGAGGGCAAGGGGGCAAATGGAAATTCATTTCTCTCCTTCTCCAACGTGACAGCCTTTTATACCTCCAATCTCTCCGCCCGCGGATCCACACCGTTGGCCCTCGGGCCTGCGGATCACCCCAAATCCCGCTGGCGGAGATCCTGCGATACGTGGAGAAAAGCGGGGCAAAAATCGAGGCGTCACGCCCCACTTTCCCCACTCACCACGTCACAACCGTTCGCGCGCGCTCATCTCTGATTTCAAATCTCACGAAATTCGGGATCTGGCAACCCGATTGCTTGCTCTTTAAAACCCTTCCAAAAACGCTCGGGTCTAACCTGCCACCCGGCGCGTGAGGACGCATTTCACTCTGAAGACACATCCTTCGTCTGGCTCAAGACTGCTACACGACTTCACTCGGATATCACATATTCTGGAATGGGTCGAAGCATCGTGAGAGGACGAAGTCGTCGGATGAACAATAGAAGCTCGCGAGTGCCTCTAAAGCACTCAGATTGATTGGAGAATCGTTTCGACTCAGCCTGACTAACCTCGACTGATTCGGGGGCTAATGATGGGGATATATAGTAAGGTTAGGTAATAGGCCTGACCTACATACCCTACCCTTGGACCCCATGCATCTTACGCTGGGCCCCAGGGCCAAGCCAGCATTCAAATGCTCTGCAACTAGACGATCCACTTGGAAGATACCAACTATTCAAAGGACAAAGTCTCAGTCGACTGACCTCCTTCACTCGACTAAACCTACGATCACTTAGATGATGAAGACAAGGGGTCCCCCTAGAACCGCAACGGTCATGAGGTGTGTCCACCCTCATCAAGTGTAATCAATACATCTATTACCAGTAACAGGCACCCTTAAACTCCCCCTTTAACCCTTGGTTATGGCGGCATTCATGAGGGGCCGACGGGCTCTATATAAGCCACCCCTCGGCTCCATGGCAAGGGTTCACAACCTTTCTAATCATACACTCAATCAAGCACAATTCCAGAGCACCGAGACATAGGGTCTTTACCTCCACCATGAGGGGCCTGAACTCGTAAATCCGAGTGCAACAACTATGTCATAGTTAGGGTATGCCCTCCAATTCGTACACCCATACACTATTGTCAGACTTGCACCCATGATAGGCGCGACATGGCCGGCGACTAGATTCGTCGAAGGGGTTGGCGCATGGATGACATCCACAATGATGAGCGACGTCTGTGAGGCTTCCATGGCGACGGAGGGAAGGGGAAGGTGGTCCAGAGCGGTGATAACCCACAAGTATAGGGGATCAATTGTATCCTTTCTCGATAAGTAAGAGTGTCGAACCCAACAAGGAGCTAAAGGTAGAATGAATATTCCCTCAAGTTCTATCGACCACCGATACAACTCTACACACGCTTAACGTTCACTTTACCTAGAACAAGTATGAAACTAGAATTACTTTGTAGGTGTGATAGGATAGGTTTGCAAGATAATAAAGAGCATGTAAATACAAACTAGGGGCTGTTTAGATAAAGAAACAATTAAGTTAGTTTTAGTAGAGAGTTTTTTGTCACAAGAAAGTTATTTGCCCCTAGGCAATCGATAACTAGATCGGTAATCATTATTGCAATTTTATATGAGGGAGAGGCATAAGCGAACATACTTTCTCTACTTGGATCATATGCACTTATGATCGGAACTCTAGGAAGCATCCGCAACTACTAAAGATCACTAAGGTAAAACACAACCATAGCATTATAAGGTATCAAGTCCTCTTTACTCCCATACGCAAACAACCTACTTACCCGGGTCTGTGCTTCTGTCACTCACGCCACACCCACCATAAGCAAATCATGAACATATTGCAAACCCTACAGTGGGGATCCCTCACGCTTGCGCGACACAGAGAGCACCAATAATAAAACATACAACTCAAACCAATCATGATCATCAATCAACCCATAGGACAAAACGGAATTACTCTAACATCATAGGATAGCCATACATCATTGGGAAATAATATATAGTGTTGAACACCATGTTTGAGTAGAGATTACAGAAGGGAGAAGAGGTGTTACACCACTTCATAGATGGGGAGAGAGTTGGTGATGACAGCGGCAAAGTTGTTGGTGTAGATCGTCGTCGCAATGATGGCCCCGGTGATGTTCCGGTGCCACCGGGAGAGAGGGGGAGAGAGCCCCCTCCTTCTTATTCTTCCTTGACCTCCCCCCTAGATGGGAGAAGGGTTTCCCCTCTATTCCATTGCCTCCATGGCGGCAGAGGGGCGAGAGCCCCTCCGAGATTGGATCTCTCTCTCTCTCTCTCTCTCTGTGTGTGTGTGTGTGTGTTTCCTTCTATTTCTGCGTTCCCAGATTCTGGCCTTTCATCGTTTCTTAAATTCCCGGAGATCCATAACTCCGATTGGGCTGAAATTTTAACATGATTGTTATCCAGATATTAACTTTCTTGCGGCGAAAGAAGGGAAAGAACCACCTTACGGGGTGGCCACAAGGGTCCAGGGAGCGCCCTGTGGCTTGTGGGCCCCTCGGGCATCGTCTCACGTTGATTCCAATTCCCAAAAATCGCACATATTCCAAAAAAGTCTTTGTAAGTTTTTATCGTGTTTGGACTTTGTTTGGTATGGACATTCCGCGAAGCAAAAAACATGCAACAAACAGGAACTGGTACTGGATCAATATGTTAGTCCCAAAAATAATATAAAAGGTTGCCAAAAGTATATGAAAGTTGTAGAATATTGGCATGAAACAATCAAAAATTATAGATATGACAGAGACATATCAGCATCCCCAAGCTTAATTCCTACTCATCCTCGAGTAGGTAAATAATAAAAATGATAATTTTTGATGTGGAATGCTACCTAGCATAATCTTGATCACATAATATAATCATGGCCTGAATATTAAGATACGAGTGATTCAAAGCAATAGTCTATCATTTGACATTAAGACAATAATACTTTAAGCATACTAACAAAGCAATCATGTCTTCTCAAAATAACATGGCCAAAGAAAGTTATCCCTACAGTATCATATAGTCTGGCTATGCTCCATCTTCATCACACAAAGTATTTCATCATGCACAACCCCGATGACAAGCCAAGCAATTGTTTCATGCATTTAATGTTCTCAAGCCTTTTCAACTTTCACGCAATACATGAGCGTGAGCCATGGATATAGCAGTATAGGTGGAATAGAATATGATGGTGGAGGTTGTGTGGGGAAGACAAAAGGGAGAAAGTCTTACATCAACTAGGCAAAATAATGGGCTATGGAGATGCCCATCAATCGATATCGATGCAAGTGAGTAGGGATTGCCATGTAACGGATGCACTAGAGCTATAAGTGTATGAAAGCTCAAACTGAAAACTACGTGGGTGTGCATCCAACTTGCTTGCTCATGAAGACCTCGGGCATTTGAGGAAGCCCATCATCGGAATATACAAGCCAAGTTCTATAATGAAAATTTCCACTAGTATATGAAAATGATAACTCAAGAGACTCTCTATATGAAGAACATGGTGCTACTCTGAAGCACAAGTGTGGTAAAAGCATAGTAGAATTGCCCCTTCTCTCTTTTTCTCTCTATATGAAGAGCATGTAAATAAAAACTAGGGGCTGTTTAGATAAAGAAACAATTAAGTTAGTTTTAGTAGAGAGTTTTTTGTCACAAGAAAGTTATTTGTCCCTAGGCAATCGATAACTAGACCGGTAATCATTATTGCAATTTTATATGAGGGAGATGCATAAGCTAACATACTTTCTCTACTTGGATCATAGGCACTTATGACCGGAACTCTAGGAAGCATCCGCAACTACTAAAGATCATTAAGGTAAAACCCAACCATAGCATTATAAGGTATCAAGTCCTCTTTACTCCCATACGCAAACAACCTACTTACTCGGGTCAGTGCTTATGTCACTCACGATACCCACCATAAGAAAATCATGAACATATTGCAAACCCTACAGCGGGGATCCCTCACGCTTGCGCGGCACAGAGAGCACCATAGGATAACACCAATAACAAAACATACAACTCAAACCAATCATGATCATTAATCAACCCATAGGACAAAACGGATCTACTCAAACATCATAGGATAGCCATACATCATTGGGAAATAATATATAGCATTGAGCACCATGTTTAAGTAGAGATTACAGCGGGGAGAAGAGGTGTTACACCACTGCATAGAGGGGGAGAGAGTTGGTGATGACGGCGACGAAGTTGTTGGTGTAGATCGCCGTCACGATGATGGCCCCCTATATGGGAGAAGGATTTTCCCTCTAGTCCATGGCCTCCATGGCGGCGGAGGGGCGAGAGCCCCTCCGAGATTGGACCTCTCTCTCTCTCTCTCTCTCTCTCTCTCCATTTCCTTCTGTTTCTGCGTTCCCAGATTCTGGCCTTTCACTGTTTCTTAAATTCCTGGAGATCCGTAACTCCGATTGGGCCGAAATTTTACCATGATTTTTACCCGGATATTAGCTTTCTTGCGGTGGAAGAAGGGCACCAACCGCCTTACGGGGTGACCACAAGGGTTCAGGGCACGCCCTACCCCCTGGGACGCGCCCCTGTGGCTTGTGAGCCCCTCAGGCGTCGTCTCGCGTTGATTCCAATCCCCAAAATCCATATATATTCCAAAAAATCTCCGTAAGTTTTTACCGTGTTTGGACTTCGTTTGGTATAGATATTCTGTGAAACAAAAAAACATGCAACAAACATGAACTAGCACTGGGCACTGGATTGATACGTCCATTTTGCATCATGCTTTTATGTTTACATTTATTGTATTATGGGCTGTTGTTACACATTAAATCACAATTCTTATGCCTATTCTCTCTTATTTTACAAGGTTTACATGAAGAGGGAGAATGCCGACAGCTGGAATTCTGGAGTGGAAAATGAGCAAATATTAGAGACCTATTCTGCACAACTTCAAAAGTCCCGAAACTTCACAGAGCTTATTTTTGGAATATATAAAAAAATATTGGGCAAAGAAAGAACCAGAGGGGGGCCACCAGCCAGCCACAAGGGTGGAGGGCGCGCCCCCGACCTTGTGGTCCCCCTGGCAGGCCTCCGGTGCCCATCTTCTACTATATGGTGTCTTTTACCCTGGAAAAAAAAATCAAGAATAAGCCTTCAGGACGAAGCGCCGCTGTCTCAAGGTGGAACCTGGGCAGAACCAATCCAGGGCTCCGGCGAAGCTCTTATGCCGGGGAAACATCCCTCCGGGGGGGGGGGGGGGGGGAATCATCACCATCATCATCACCATCGATCCTCTCATCGAGGGAGGGTCAATCTCCATCAACATCTTCACCAGCACCATCTCCTCTAAAACCCTAGTTCATATCTTGTATTCGATCTTGGTCCCAAAACCTCAGATTTGTACATGTGGGTTGCTAGTACTATTGATTACTCCTTGTAGTTGATGCTAGTTGGTTTATTCGATGGAAGATCATATGTTCAGATCCTTAATGATAATTAATACTCCTCTGATTATGATTATGAATATGCTTTGTGAGTAGTTACATTTGTTCCTGAGAACATGGGAGAAGTCTTGTTATAAGTAATCATGTGAATTTGGTATTCGTTTGATATTTTGATGAGATGTATGTTGTCGCTCCTCTAGTGGTGTTATGTGAACGTCGACTACATGACACTTCACCATTATTTGGTCCTAGGGGAAGGCATTGGGAAGTAATAAGTAGATGATGGGTTGCTAGAGTGACAGAAGCTTAAACCCTAGTTTATGCGTTGCTTCATAAGGGGCTGATTTGGATCCATATGTTTCATGCTATGGTTAGGTTTACCTTAATTCTTCTTTCGTAGTTGCGGATGCTTGCGAGAGGGGTTAATCATAAGTGGGAGGATTTTCCAAGTAAGGGAAGCACCCAAGCACCGGTCTGCCCACATATCAAATTATCAAAGTAACGAACGTGAATCATATGAGTATGATGAAAACTAACTTGACAACAATTCCCATGTGTCCTCGGGAGCGCTTTGCATTATATAAGAGTTCGTCCAGGCTTGTCCTTTGCTATAAAAAGGATTGGGCCACCTTGCTGCACCTTAGTTACTTTATTTACTTGTTACCCATTACTAATTATCTTATCATAAAACTATCTGTTACCGATAATTTCAGTGCTTGCGGAGAATACCTTGCTGAAAACCACTTGTAATTTCCTTCTGCTCCTCGTTGGGTTCGACACTCTTACTTATCAAAAGGACTACGATAGATCCCATATACTTGTGGGTCATCAAGACTCTTTTCTGGCGCCGTTGCCGGGAAGTAAAGCGCGTTTGGTAAGGATACATTTATATAGTGTGCTGAAATTTACTGTCACTTGTTACTATGGAAAATAATCCTTTAAGGGGTTTGTTCAGGGTATCTTCACCTCGACCGGAACCACAATTAATTGCTCCTCAACCTACCGCACCTACTGAAAATATCTATATGAAATTCCTTCAGGTATGATAGAGAAACTGCTAGCTAATCCTTATGCAGGAAATGGAGCATTACATCCCGATATGCACCTAATATATGTGGATGAAGTTTGTGGATTATTCAAGCTTGCAGGTATGCCCGAGGATGTTGTCAAGAAGAAAGTCTTCCCTTTATATTTGAAGGTAAAGGCATTGACATGGTATATGCTATTGTATGATATTATATCATGGGACTACAACCGATTGAAATTAGGATTTCATCAGAAGTTTTATCCTATGCATCTGGTTCATCGTGGTCGGAATTATATATAATTTTTGGCCTCGTGAAGGAGAAAGTATCTCTCAAGCTTGGGGGAGGCTTAAGTCAATATTATATTCATGCCCCAATCATGAGCTCTCAAGAGAAATTATTATTCAAAAAAATTATGCTCGGCTTTCTCGTAATGATCGATCCATGCTCGATACTTCTTGTACTAGTTCCTATATGAAGAAGGACATTGGATTCAAATGGGATTTATTGGAAAGAATTAAAGCAACTCTGAAGATTGGGATCTCGACGAAGGTAATGAGTTAGGTATAAACCTTAAGTTTGATTGTGTCAAATCTTTTATGGATACCGATGCTTTTCGTGATTTTAGCACTAAATATGGACTTGACTCTTAGATAGTAGCTTCTTTTTGTGAATCATTTGCTACTCATGTCGATCTCACTGAGGAGAAGTGGTTTAATTATCATCCTCCCATTGAAGTTAAAGTAGTAGAACCTATTAAAGTTGAAGAAGAAACTATTATTTATAATGTTGATCCTATTGTTCCCAGTGCTTATATTGAGAAGACACCATTCCTTGTTAGAACAAAGGATCATGCTAAAGCTTCTATGGTTCGTAAGAGTTATACTAAAATGCCTACAACCTATGAACAAATTAAAGTTGAACCTAGTATTGCTATGGTTAAAGATCTCTTGGTTGGTAATATGATGGGCATGTTATTTATCTCTGTGATGAAGCTACTAGCCTGATACTAAAGACAAACGTAGACCTGTTGTTGGCATGCTTGTTGTTTCTATTAAAATAGGAGATCATTGTTATCATGGCTTATGTGATGTGGGTGCTAGTGTGAGTGCAATTCCTTATACCTTATATAAAGAAATTATGAATGATATTGCTCCTGCCGAGATAGAAGCTATTGATGTGACTATTAAGCTTGCTAATAGAGGTAATATATCACCAATTGGGATTGTTAGAGATGTTGAAGTCTTGTGTGGGAAGATAAAATATCCTACTGATTTTCTTGTTCTCGCTTCCCCAAAAGATAATTTTTGTCCCATTATATTTGGTAGACCCTTCTTGAATACTGTTAATGCTAAGATAGATTGCGAGAAAGATATTGTTACTGTTGTGTTAGGAGATATTTCTCATGATTTTAATTTCTCTAAATTCCGTAGACAACCCCATGATAAAGAATTGCCTAGTAAGGATGAAATTATTGGTCTTGCTTCTATTGTCGTGCCTCCTAATTATCCTTTAGAACAATATTTGCTAGACCATGAAAATGATATGTTTATGAATGAAAGAAGGGAAACATATGAAGTATTCTTTAATCAAGGACCTATTTTGAAACACAATTTGTATGTTGAAATCCTTGGGGATCCTCCCCCACCTAAGGTGATGCCGTGTTTGAGCTTAAACAATTACCTAATACTCTGAAATATGCTTATCTTGATGAAAAGAACATATATCATGTTATTATTAGTGCTAACCTTTCAGAGCATGAAGAAAAGAAATCATTGAAAACTCCGAAGAAGCACTGTGCCGCTATTGGATGTACTCTTGATGATCTTAAGGGCATTAGTCCCACTTTATGTGAGCACAAAATTAAATTGGAGAAAGATGCTAAACCAGTCATTGATTATCAACGATGGTTAAATCCTAAGATGAAAGAAGTGGTAATAAATGAAATACTAAAGCTTCTGGAGGCAGGTATAATTTATCCCATTGCTGAAAGTCAATGGGTAAGTCATGTTCATTATGTTCCAAAGAAGGGAGGTATTACTGTTGTTCCAAATGATAAGAATGAATTGATTCCTCAAAGAATTGTTACAGGTTATAGAATGGTAATTGATTTCCACAAATTGAATAAAGCTACTAGAAAATATCATTACCCTCTACCTTTTATTGATCAAATGCTAGAAAGATTATCCAAACATACTCACTTTTGCTTTCTAGATGGTTATTTTGGTTTCTCTCAAATACCTGTGTCAAAGGAAGATCAAGAGAAAACCACTTTTACTTGCACTTTCGATACCTTTGCTTATAGACGTATGCCTTTTGGTTTATGTAATGCACCTCCTACATTTCAAAGATGTATGACTGCTATATTTTCCGACTTTTGTGAAAAGATTGTTGAGGTTTTCATGGATGATTCTCCGTTTACGGAACTTATTTTGATGATTGCTTAAGCAACCTTGATCGAGTTTTGTAGAGATGTGAAGAAACTAATCTTGTCTTCAATTGGGAGAAGTGCCACTTTATGGTTAATGAAGGTATTGTCTTGGGGCATAAAATTTCTGAAAGAGGTATTGAAGTTGATAAAGCTAAAGTAGATGCCATTGAAAAGATGGCGTGTCCTAAAGATAATAAAGGTATAAGAAGTTTCCTTGGTCATGATGGTTTCCATAGGAGTTTCATTAAATACTTCACTAAAATCTCTAGGCCTCTCAGTAATCTCTTACAAAAAGATATTCCTTTTGTTTCTTATGATGATTGTGTAAAAGCATTTGAAATACTTAAGAAAGCCTTGATTTCTGCACCTATAGTTCAACCACCTGATTGGAACCTACCCTTTGAAATTATGTGTGATGTTAGTTATTATGTTGTTGGTGTTGTTCTAGGACAAAGAGTTGATAAGAAATTAAATGTTATTCAGTATGCTAGTAAGACTCTAGACAGTGCCCAGAGAAATTATGCTACCACTGAAAACAAATTTATAGTAGTTGTTTTTGCTTGTGATAAGTTCAAACCTTATATTGTTCATTCCAAAGTAACTGTTCACACTGATCATGCTGCTATTAAATATCTTATGGAAAAGAAAGATGCTAAACCTAGACTTATTAGATGGGTTCTCTTGCTACAAGAATTTGATTTGCATATTGTTGATAGAAAGGGAGCTGGGAACCCCGTTGCAGACAACTTGTCTAGGTTATAAAATGTTCTTGATGACCTACTACCTATTGATGATAGTTTTCCTAATGAACAATTAAATGTCATAAATGCTTCTCGTAATGCTACATGGTATGTTGATTATGCTAATTATACTGTCGCTAAATTTATACCACCTAGTTTTACATACCAGCAAAAGAAAAGGTTTTTCTATGATTTAAGACATTATGTCTGGGATGACCCACACCTTTATAAAGAAGGAGTAGATGGTGTTATTAGATGTTGTATACCTGAGCTTGACGGGAACAGATCCTATGCAACTGCCACTCTGAATCTTATGGAGGGCACTGAGGGAGTCCTGGATTATGGGGTCCTCGGGTGACCGGGCTGTGTGATGTGGGCCGGACTAATGGGCTATCAAGATACAAGAAAGAAGGCTTTCACCCATGTCCAGACAAGACTCTCCTTTGCGTGGGTATCAAGCTTGGTGTCTGAATGTGTAGTTTCCTTCCTTTGTAAACCGACTCCGTACAACCCTAGGCCCCTCCGATGTCTATATAAACCGGAGGGTTCAGTCCGTACAGGCTATCAGAATTTACATAGGCTAGACATCTAGGGTTTAGCCATTACGATCTCGAGGTAGATCGACTCTTGTAACCCCTATACTCATCAAAGTCAATCAAGCAGGAAGTAGGGTATTAGCTCCATTAAGAGGGCCCGAACCTGGGTAAACATCGTGTCCCCTTTGTCTCATTTTACCTTCGATCCTCAGACGCACAGTTCGGGACCCCCTACCCGAGATCGGCCGGTTTTGACACCGACATTGGTGCTTTTGAATGAGAGTTCCAATGTGTCATCGATGGCAGGATTGATGGCTCGCCTTGTCATTAACGACAACATTACCACTGGAAGGGCCCTAGCTCCAGGACAGGTCCTCCAACTCGGCGGTTTTACCATGGGAGCCCGCTTGGCCGTTAAGCCAAAGGCTTCCCCCGAAATCCCTGAACATCATCCTCGCATCGGCCTTGAACACCCCGAAAATATGGATCCAGTAGATGTCTCGTCCTTAAACAAACTAATAGATCGCATCACCACTCTGGGGGTTGCAATAGACTATGTTCGGATTGGGCTTAAACCCGATCAGAGGGAAATCAAGTCCCCACCGATCACCCACCTGGTAGCGGTCGTGGAGGAACAAGCCGATAACACATCTCCCCCTAAGTTAAGAACAAGTTATGTTCGGATCTCCGAGCCCTGCGAGCCGGATACCCATCTTCGGGAAGAGACCTCATGTCCTCCGAACAAAGAACTGGGCGTTGAGCCCAAAAGCTACCAGGACACTCCAGATCCTCGACTAGTGACCTCGGAAATTTTTCAAACTCCGGATGCAATAGTGGGTCAGGGTTCGGATTTTAGCCCGCCCACCACAAGCAATATTCCCCAAGCAATTCAGATCCTCCAGATGTACGCAACCGAATGTATGTGCGGCAGCAACCTGAGGAAATGGTCCATCACTTTTGGGCCAGATTCCTCCTTGTTAAAAACAAGATTAAAGATTGTTGCGATGACGACACGGTTTCAGTATTTTTTTGCGACTGTACGGACGAGGGAATCCTCAACGCCCTCAATTGCCGCCGCATACTGCACTTTGCAGATTTGGCACACATCATACAGAAGTACTACACAATGGAAAATGCCTGGAAGGCCCAGACAGCCCGGTGGGAACCTCCTGCCTTTAAGCAGCCCACCAGACAGACAAAAAGGATGCACCCTTAAGGGGCACCCGATCATCATCCCATGGACAAAAAAATCAAGCCCTTCACGGGACACAGAACTATCCTTGACGACCTCCTCGACAAACCTTGTCAGATACATATGACACCGAATATCGAACCAACACATAGCCTTCATAGCATGTTGGGTACTCCGGCAGGTGGCTAAGAGCGGCGAGGCCATCCTCACCAACATCACTCAAGAGAGGAACTCTTCATAAGACGTCGATCTCAATGTTTTTATGGTCTTTGAGACCTTTTCTTCCAATAACCAGTGCAAAAGGACATTACAAGACCTCGCCAAAGTCAACCAGGCAGCCACAATAAATCCTTGGAACGACACAGCGATAACTTTCACCATCGATGATGAGCCAAGGGCCAGATCAGTCCGAGCACCAGCCGCCTTGGTCTTAAACCCAATTGTGGATGGCTTTCGGGTCACCAAAGTGCTCATGGATGGTGGTAGCGGACTGAACCTCATCTATGAAGATACACTCCAAAAAATGCAAATGGACAAAAGTCACATTGAGCAAGGCAGCACCACCTTCCGAGGCATTATCCCCAGTCGAGAAGCATGAAGTTTGGGGAAGATTAAACTTGACATCGTATTCGGCATGCTGGAGAACTACAGGTCCGAAGAGTTGCTCTTCCACGTGGCACCTTTCAACAGCGGATATCACGCCATGTTGGGGCGAGACGCGTTCACACGCTTTCAAGCCATACCCCATTACGGGTACATGCAGCTCAAAATGCCAGGGCCCAACAGAGTTATCACTATCACTCGTGATCCAGATATAGCACTCCGCGCCGAAAACAAAACCGCATCCCTGGCCCTCAAGGCGCTATCCGAGGCCCTCGCAGCCGGGGAGCTAACTACTCTATGCTCCATAGTGGACAAGGACGATGTAATCCTCGACAAGAGGCCCAAATCCACTTCCTTCAAGCCAACAGACGAAATAGTCAAATTTCAAGTACACCCAACGGATCCTAACAAAACAACAGCCATTGGAGCACAACTAGATCCAACGATCGACGCCGCTCTAAAAGCATTCTTGTGTGAAAATTGGGACATCTTTGCCTGGCATCCTTCGGATATGCTAGGAATCCCACGCAGACTGGCCAAACATAGCCTCAACATAATAAAGGGGTTCAAACCAGTCAAGCAAACGTTGCGGCGATTTTTCGAACCCAAGCGACAAGCTATGTGGGAGGAGCTAGCGAAGCGACTTGAAGCCGGGTTCAGAAGAGAGATCAAACACCCGGACTGGCTAGCAAACCTGGTCATGGTGCCAAAGAAGGACAAATCCTAGCGCCTTTGTGTCGATTTCAAAGACCTCAACAAGGCCTGCCCTAAAGACCCCTTCCCATTGCCCCATATTGACCATATCATTGATGCGACTGTAGGACACAATTCACTGTGTTTCCTCGACGCATACTCCAGATATCATCAAATTAAGATGAAGGAATCCGATCAGGCCGCAACGACATTCATTACTCCGTATGGGCCTTTGTGCTTCAACACTATGCCTTTCGGACTCAAAAACACTGGCGCCACCTACCAACGCATGATTCAAACATGCCTAGAAAAGAAATTGTCAAGACGGTGGAGGCATACGTACAATCATCAAAACTAAACATGTCTAATCATTGGTAGATGACTTATGCCTTACATTCTACAACCTCCGAACATATGACATACGTCTCAATCCAGAAAAATGCTTTTTCGGCGTTCCAGCCGGAAAACTACTCGGGTTCATTGTTTCCAATAGAGGAATTGAAGCAAGCCTAGCAAAAAACTGAGCCCTGTCACAATTGGCAATGCCAACAGACCTAAAGCAGGTCCAAAAACTAGCTGGCACTACAAAAAAAAGACACATTCGTGACATTTTGGGCCGAACAAATTTTTTTCTTGTCATACATATGACACTTCTATGATGATAATTGTGACAAAACCCGGTATCATCATAGATGTGGTGGGCTCCTACTTCTATGACAAACAATCATGACAGAAAATGGGCTTTTCGTCCTGGGCGGGCCGGAGACGCAGCTCATGATATTCTTTGGGCCGTCCATGACGGAAAAAACTGTGGTAGAAGCGAGGGGGAGGAAAATTTCGGGGAGTTCCCGGTTATGGTGGGAGGTCAGGGGCCGAGCGATGCGCGCTTCTCTCGTACACGTACGCGCGTGTGTGCGAGGCGTTGGCTCTAACTGAACCCGAGCAAGGCGTTGGGCTCTAACTGAACCCGAGCAATTGCACTGCAGGCTACGCGTTACAGAACCCGAGCGATCGATCGATGGCTGTTAACTGAACCCGATCGAGCGATTCCTTTGCTACTGCTACTAACTGAAGCCGATCGATGCTGCCTCTGGATGAACAGTAAGTGTTGCAGGGGGGTTGGATGAACAATTCCCGGTGGGGGTGGATGAACATGACCCCGTGGTGTTGCCTCTGGATGAACAGGACCCCGATCGATCGAGTCGGTTGGGGCTGGATGAACAGGACCCTGTGGAGGGCTGGATGAACAGGACCACCCCGTGGAGGGCAGGATGAACAGTAGACGGTGGAGGGCAGGATGAGCAGTAGTCCGTGGAGGGTGGTTGAACAGGAGCCAGTGGAGAGGGCTGGTTGAAAAGTAGCCGGTGGAGTAGCGCGCGGTGGAGGCTGGATGAACAGGAGCCCGTGGATGAACAACCGCAGGTGGATGCTGGAGGAGGTTGACGGTGGATGAACAGTAGCTCGTGGAGGCTGGAGGGGGTCGAAGGTAGAGATGAACAGTATCCCGTGGAGTCCTATTTTGCGGTACGCCACACCCCTCCCGATGAACAGGACCCCCGTCTCGACCGTATCGCTCCAACACAAGTTCATTTCGTCCGTTTTGCGGTACGCCACACCCCTCCTGATCAACATGACCCCCATTTTGACTGCAGGAGGTCTGTTTCCTCCATTTTGCGGTACGCCAAACCCCTCCCGATGAACAGGATCCCTTTTCGAACGTGGCCGGTCGAACACAAGGCCGTTTCCTCCGTTCTGCGGTACGTCAGGCCTTGTTTCCATCGCCTGTTCCGTCCAAGCCCTCCCGATGAACACGACGCATTCCGTTGCCTCCCCATGAACATGACGCATTCCGTTGCCTCCCCATGAACACGAGGACGACGCTGTTTCTCCGTTCCGACCCAGCCATGTACACGAGCCCTGGCCGTACGTATGTGCGAGTAGGCGTTCGAGACCCCGCCCGTATGTACACATACGTGGCCGTATGTTCTTTCTTGCACCCTAGCCGTTGTACGTACGTGTACATGCTACGTGCACGCCTCTACTATGACACGTGCGCGCCTCTACATCGACCAGTATATATGTACGTACACGTTTGCAATCAGAATGACAACACTACGTACGCTTCGACCAGGTGGGTCCCAACTGTCAGGCACTTCCTTGCGTGCGAAGATGTAGCTGGTGGGTCCCAGCAGTCAGGGGGGGCGAAATACGGTGGCCCGTCCAGTGGGACCCCGCTGTCAGGTGGAGGAATAATTATTTTGCACGTAATAAGGAGGCACTTCCTTGCTACGGCCGTGGACCCAGCTGTCAGCCTCTCCACATACAGTCCATGTCCGATGGAAGCTGTTCCTTGACCACATTGACCATGCTGCGCCGAGAGCACCAGGGCGGTGGACGACGACGAGGCCTAGGAAGGGGACGACGCGGAGCCGGGGAAGATGCGACAGTGGATGCCCACGCGTAGAGGAGTACGAGGGTTCACTGGTTCGCTGCAGTGTGAGGCTACTGTCGCAGCAGAATAACAGGGGGTGTGGGTGAGTAGAGGGATGGCCTGGCCAGCGGTGGGAGTAGTAGGGGGCGGTGAGGCTTCCGCCGCATCGCAGCCGGCCATGGGAGGCAGGAGCACGAGGCACGACTGACGCTGGTTTGGGCGGCTGGAGCAAGAAGACCAGAGGTTGAAGAAGCACTACGGCCGTTGGATGGACATCGTACGGTCACTGGAACTAGAATCGTGCATATTGACTAAGTTGACAAAGCCCTCCGTCCCCGTCAACTTAGTAGGCCCACAAGTCAGCCTCCCACCAAGGTGGGTCCCAGCTAGCAGGGGGTATTCATTTTTTTAGCGTAATAAGGAGGCACTTCCTTGCGTGCGAAGATATAGCTGGTGGGTCTGAGCTGTCAGTGGCGGTAATGTTTTTTTCGTGAAATACATAGGCCCTTTTGGTGGGTCCCTGATGTCAGGTGGAGGAATCATTATGTTGCGCGTAATAAGGAGGCATTTCCTTGTGTGCGGCCATGGACCCAGTTGTCGGTCTCTCCATGTACAGTCCACTTCAGATGCATGTCGGTCATTGACCATGTTGACCAGGCTGCGCCGAGAGCACCAGGGAGGTGGACGACGGTGAGGCCTAGGAAGGGAACGACACGGAGGCAGGGAAGACTCGGCAGTTGTTTCCCACGCAGAGGGGAGTGCGACTTTACAAGGGTTTACTAGTTCGTCTGCCATCACCGGAGAATAACAGCAGGTGTGGGTGAGTAGAGGGATGACTAGGCCAGCGATGCGAGTACGGTGGGACGGGGAGGCCTGCGCGATAGCACAGCCGGTTGCGGGGAGGAGGGAGCAGGCAGTCCCGCCGGTGCTTGTTTGAGCGGCTGGAGCAGGAAGAGAAGAGATTGAAGAAGCACGACGGCCGTTCGATGGACATTCAACAGTCACTGCTTGTGTGTCAACCTTTTTTTAGGAAAGCCTCAAATCTATGGAAAACAGCATATAGCCCATCTGCCATTATTTCTAATAATTTACAGCGCATTTGCTAATTCTTAAGGGTTTTTTTGGAGCCCATATTATTTTTATTAGCATTACAGCCCATATTGTGGCCACGGTTAAAAAATTAACGAAATTTTGCATATTTCGGTGCGGTCCGAACTGTTTTTAATCCCCAAATTTCGACTCACATTCAAACTGATTTTAAAAATAAATGTATATCAATATAAAATCCAACAAATTCTCCACGCATAAAAATTAATGTAATTTAAAATCTCAAAATGAAAAAAAAGATATTTCAAACTAATTTCCAGTTTGATGTGTTTTAAAAATGTACAGGCCATTTCTCATTACTAATGGGCCATTTTCTCGGCCAGCCGAATGAAGCTCTCCTCGTCTTGAAAGATTTGCAGCCCAACAGGCCTGACGAAGCAACTTACTTGGCAAATCACAAAAAAAACTGGGTTGTGGCCGTGGACCCAGCTGTCAGCCTCTCCACGTATAGTACTCTTCCGATGGAAGTCGGTCGTTGACCACATTGACCATGCCGCACCGAGAGTACCAAGGCGGTGGACGACGGCGAGGCCTAGGAAGGGGACGACGCGGAGCCGGGGAAGACGCGGCAGTGGATGCCCACGCGGAGAGGAGTATGAGGGTTCACTGGTTCGGCTGCGGTGTGAGGCTGTCGTCGCCACCGAATAACAGGGGGTGTGGGTGAGTAGAGGGACAACATGGGCCAGCGGTGGGAGTAGTAGGGGGCGGTGAGGCCTCCGCGGGATCACAGCCGGCCACGAGAGGCAGGAGCACGCGGCACGACCGGCGTAGCTTTGGGCGGCTGGAGCAAGAAGACCAGAGGTTGAAGAAGCACTATGGCCGTTGGATGGACATCGTACGGTCACTCGAGCTAGAATCGTTCATATTGACTGAGTTGACAAAGCCCTCCATCCTCGTCAACTTAGTAGGCCCACAAGTCAGCCTCCCACCATGGTGGGTCCCAGCTAGCAGGGGGAGTATTCATTTTTCTGTGCGTAATAAGGAGGCACTTCCGGTGGGTCCGAGCTGACAGTGGGGGGGAACGTTTTTTTCGCGAAATACGGTGGTCCGTCCGATGGGTCCCAGCAGTCAGGGGTAAACGTTTTTTTCGTGAAATTTGGTGGCCCGTCCGGTGGGTCCCAGCAGTCAGGGGGGAAACGTTTTTTCCACGAAATACTGGTGGCTCGTCCAGTGGGTCCCTGCTGTCAGGTGAAGGAATAATTATTTTGCACGTAATAAGGAGGCACTTCCTTGCGGCTGCCGTGGACCCAGCTGTCAACCTCTCCACGTACAGTACTCTTCCGATGGAAGTCGGTCGTTGACCATATTGACCACGCCGCGCCGAGAGCACCACGGCGGTGGACGACGGCGAGGCCTAGGAAGGGGATGACGCGGAGCCGGGGAAGACGCGGCAGTGGATGCTCACGCAGAGAGGAGTACGAGGGTTCACTGGTTCGGCTGCGGTGTGAGGCTGCCGTCGCCGCAAAATAACAGGGGGAGTGGGTGAGTGGAGGGATGGACTGGCCAGCGGTGGGAGTAGTATGGGGACGGTGAGGCCTCCGCGGTAGCACAGCCGACCACGGGAGGCAGGAGCATGCGGCACGACCGGCGCTGCTTTGGGCGGCTGGGGCAAGAAGACCAGAGGTTGACGACGCACTACGATAGTTGGATGGACATTGTTGACCACGCCGCGCCGAGAGCACCAGGGCGGTGGACAACGGCGAGGCCTACGAAGGGAACGACACGGAGCCGAGGAAGACACGGCAGTGGCTGCCCACGTGGTGGAGAGTACGAGGGTTGACTGGTTCGGCTGCCGTCGCCGGAAAATAACAGGAGGTGTGGGTGAGTAGAGGGATAGACAGGCCAGGGATGTGAGTATGATGGGGCCGTGAGGCCTTCCTGGCAGCACTACCGGCCACGGGAGGCGGGAGCAGGCGATTCCGATGGCGCTGGTTTGGGCGGCTGGGGCAGGAAGATCAGAGACTGAAGAAGCACGATTGCCGTTAGATTGACATCTAACAGTCTGGCGCTGGTAGAGTCGATTGTTGACTAAGTTTCTTTTTTGAGAAACCTTGTGTACGCATGAACTTAGTAGGCCCACAAGTCAGCCTCCAAAATCTGTGGCAAACAACATAAAGCCCATTTGCTATTTTTTATAATTTGCAGCCCATTTGCCAATTCTTAAGTAATTTATTACAGCCCATTTTCTGCCCAGGACCACGGTCAAAAAGTCCGACCTTATTTTGCATATTTCGGTGGAGTCCGAACTGTTGTAATCCCGAAATGATAAACATTTTTTTAAGAACTTATTGATTTGCCAAAAAATCATTTTGTTTTTGTAAGCAATTAAGACATGGGACAATTTAGTTGGTTTAAGGGAAAAGCAGTGGTAAAAAAATCAGCGCTCGGTGGGAAAAAACAACAAAAATAAGGATGTAAATATGAAAAGGGAATTTTATGTGTTTTCTATATAATGATACGTGTATATGAACTAGTAAAACTATAGGTAGAGATTAGAAAACGGATGTAGGACATGCGTTTCAAGAGGAAAATAGAACTAGGCTGTGTCTTTGATTCATTAAAAAAACTGCCTGCGGATGTTGTAAGACAAAATATAACTAACGCTCGCGGGCCAGAGGCCAGTAGATACCTGCTGGATCTTTGTGCCCCGTTGTTGTCATGGGCTGGGCCTGTTAAAAACAAAAGAACCCTGGTCAATCTACAGCCCAGTTGAAACTTGCTCGACCTGAAAAAACAATATACGTGCTCAATAAACGAGAGAATTCTGCAAGTACAGACTGATAACTGGGATGCGGCACGGATATTGTTTTTTATCGTGGTAATAAGTGCATGCACTTGTTTCAAAAAAATGGAGAACTGGGAATTCGAACGGCGGGTGCTTATGCTACCCATCAAATAAAAATCAGGTGCCTGAAAATTTGTTTCGAAACAAATGATTCAGCTTTATATCCATGTCGACCCTCGGCATGATGGTTGGAAGCAAATGCAAGTTCATACCAAAAGATCGTTAAAAACAATACCAACTTGCGGACGACAAGGTAGTACAACTACCAATACCAAACTAACTTATAATCTTTTTACTCCTGGCCCTAGTGTTCGTCTGGTAGAAAATCTTGCAGAGGACCAGCTCCCGTTCCTTCTCTTGCTCCAGGTCCCCGAGGTGGTACTGGTGCATCACCCAGTTGGTCCTCTGCCGGTCGAAGTTCTTGTTGGTGTGCAGCACCAGAACCTTTTTGCTGCCCGTCTGCCGGCTGTTGACCATCACCGGCAAGGTATTGCCGGTCTTGTGCCACATCGCGTGCATGCCGCACTCCGACTGTATCTTTTGACGCGCCCACGCGCCCCTTTTGAACGCCCTGGAATTGCACTGGAAGAATTGCTTCCTTAGGCCACTCAGTGTGATACCTCCAGTATTGTGGAATACAGGCTTTAGTGTACCTAGTTGGCATTTTCATAACATCTTTGGCATGTTGCAGTCACTTGTTTCACTTTTTATTAACTGTCAAATTGTAATTGCTTCACCAGGTCTACGTCTAAAAAGAAAAATAGAGCTATAAACAAAGGAATATGTTTGTGCGAGTAGACGACCGATCGGTGTCTTACCTAGAAGTTTTTCAGGTTGGGTGTAACATATCTCGTGCTCGCTGTCGATGGTTGGTATGAACAAATCGATGAGAGACTGAAATCTCGCGCTGTCAGCACTCACTTTGGCCTCAAGGTGCTCGATCAGCTCCTGATCCATGGGATCGAACTTGACGATAGCCGGCAGCACGGGCCAATCCTTCTTCGACTTGCATCGGTAATTCCAGTTATATGGTACTCAATGTATGATCAATCGACTGTTTTAAGTGAATGATGAAAGATCTTGATAGATAAGTGGTACTCCAAATCTGAAGTCTAGAATACCCGAATACGTCACCAGGATTCTTGTGTCACCTCACGCGTAGCGTGTTGTCACATCAATTCAATGTGTGGACATGATGAATAATTTGACTGACGTATACTAGTACTGCTACTGTACTACTTACTAGTCGTATTTAGTGTCACAATTTATACAAAGGTTTAACTAACAAGTACGCACTTGAAGCCTAACTTATATATATATATATGGCTTCTGCACAGCATCTCCATCATCATTATCAGTACATCCTACGCAGGTGAGTTAGGATGCACTTGATCCCAGGAAGGTATCTATCCTTCAAACCAGAGGAGTGCTTCAAACTAACAGCAGTACATAATATCCAACAAAAGAGGGTCGTGCTACAACAGCAGAATACATGGCTCAGTCTAGATATCAGCACGAATCAAGTTGTGCATATTTGCTGTTGGCATGAACCACATCGCCGCATGTCGGGTTTTCAAAAGCCATCCATCGCATGGAAGCTTGATGCCTTTCACACATTGAAGATTATCTGGCAACAAGCTGTGTCGACGAATCTCTGGATATGGTGATTCATGAAACCCATGGTATGATGTGTAAACACAGCCCCCCTCGCGAATGGAAGTTGCATAGCACAGTAATCATCGCCGGTGATATGATCGATGATTGGTTGGATGATCGGATAATTGAGCCCGAGGAACAAGGAGTGGTTGCCGAGGCTGTAAACCCGCCTCCAGTTGAATACGCCTGGCCCAACGGAGCTGGGATCTTTCTCGAACATGAAGCAGCCATAGCCATCAATGTCACGAACGCCCCACGCATTGTACTGCATGTGGTTTGATGTAATGGTTTGGTCAATTTGGTACGTGCGAATGAGCATCAAATGACCGCTGTCAGCTGAACGAGCGATAAACCACCACCCATCGGCTGGTATGATTCCAGGTCCTGGAATCATGAAGGCCAGTGCATTTGCGTCTGCTGCAACAATTCAATTTGGAGACCAAAAGGACAAAAATAAACAATCATGTTCGGAGTATGTGTGGAATTAAGATTATTATAATAGTGACACTTATCATAGACAGAGAATTGCAATGCCGTGGTCATAATCATACCGCAAGTTAAAAAAATAAGCCAATGGCTTTCATATTCTAGCAATATGTCATGGTTCAAACATCATGTAACAATGAGAGGAAAACATCTATGACAACGCCTACTCATATTCTACCATAGCACTTACTACTACTGTTCTCATATCAACTCTAAGCAATAACATGCGTTGTTATAAAAATCTTGTAAACGAGAGTAACATATAGCAATCATGATGTTATGCTCATAATATGTATTCTAACAATCATTAGATGCCAATTGTTCTCATATCAACTCTAACAATAACATGTGTGGTCATAAAAATCTAGGAAATGAGAGGAACATATAGCAATGATGTGGTTATAGACATGCTATGCATTCTAAATTTGTAACAAATGAACAGGCAGTCGTATTCATAAGGTAAAGATGAGATGAGATAGAACAATTACATGACGATAGATTCCACCAATATAGGTGGCCAATCTGTGCGCCGACCGCGTAAACGATGCCATCATGCACTATAGCATTAGACATAAATGTTTCCTCAACAGGATTGATGATGAGCCATAACCATGTATGGTGACCGGAGCAGATAGACTAATCCCTTGTTGAACAAGGCAATGAGCTTGTAATCCATGTAGTCTTCCGATGGTGTGGGCACTTCACAGATTACAACTTTCTGCAAATAGAGGTCGAGCCAAAAGCTTGACGTGTCTCGTGCGTAGTAGGCAGGAGTGTCCGGCGGGCCACGAGGCTCGATGTATCCAATGATGGAAGGGTGATCTCTCGCTGGGTGTAGATATCCACGAGACGCCACGGAGTACCGGTGTGGTGGATGAGGACGATCCAGTTGGCCTTCATGCCCGCCCAGTAGTGGCCGCGCATGAAGGACAGGTGGACGGGTAGTGGTTGCATGTCGAGGGGCACCACGGCAACCTCCATAGGATCGTCAAGTCGGTGTCTGGGCCACCTGCGAGGATCAGGCATCAGCAAGCAGGGTGTCTTGAAAAGAGCCGGTCGGTTGTAGACGAGTAGACGGTACAAAGACACCGAGCATGCGGCTAGACGGACGGTGCTGAGTAGGTCCATATGACTACAGATCTGCTCCAAGAGAACATTGGGGAGGGAATTCCAATCGTGGCTCTGTGTGTCAGTCGATTCTGCCATTGGGGTTTTCGGTGCCTGCGAGCCAGCGGGGAAGTGGATTCGGGCGGGCGAGCGAAGAAGCTTCTCCTCGTGTGGCCGAGCAGTGAGCGGGGGGATATGGTACATGGCGCGGGCGGGCGAGCAGTGAGCGGGGGTAAATGGTGTGCGGCCGACGATGGGGAAGAGAGGAGGAAGAAGAAGAGAGGAGGAAGAAGAAGAGACTAGTTGAATAGTTCTCTCTGACCGAGATGGGGAATAAATGGATCGCGAGGACTTCCTTTCTACAGTATCCCTATGCCTCTACGCTCACTTCACTCATTTTGCTCCGTAGCTAGTCACTTGTTGAAATCTGTAGAAAGACAAATACTCTATATTTGGGAACAGAGGGAGGCTTTTACTCTGTACTATTTGGGAACAGAGGGAGTATCACCATATGGAGGGAACAGAGGAAGCTTGAAATATGAACATGTCAATGGGAGGGAGTAAGCCCCATGCATGCATGCATGCATGCAACATGCAACACTCACGCGTACACATGGATGCACGCAACACTCACGCACCCATGCGGCACACAGCACACGACGCAACACACACGCTCACGCTCAAGTGCTCAACCTACTCCATACGTCCGTGAAAGACTGTACATTTAGAGATTTACACCTTGACCAGGGCATAATTAATGCCCAAAAGTAGCAGACTTATGTGTGCATGCGACCATTGAGATAAGAAGATTAAATGAAGGCCGTTGCATGCTGTAATTAAGGATAGACATGTAGCCTATACCTACAGCACAAGTTGGTGCATTAGTCAATCAATATCGATTTAGATTAAAGGCTAAATGCATTGGAAGTGTAGATGTACATCATGTAGTACACTCTTTGTTGGAAGACCGAGGGAGGACACGTGCATGCACTCACATACACAGCCAGGGCGGTTCGCGCGCAAGGGTTGGACTCGTGTCGCGCCTACGTAAAGTTTTGTTTAACTGATTTCTTTGCTCTGCCAACTGACAGGTGGGACCCAGAAACCAGGTGAGAATTTAACCAGTCAACAAAGTGCCACGTCGACTATGTGGCCGGTCAGTAGGGTGCAATATGGTGCTCTACGATGAGCTAGTGATCGCATAATCGCCGCAAAACTATATATAGTGACCGTAAAGAGCGTACTGTTACATACGTTGACCGCTAGTGTATTTTTCTCATTTCAAATTAAGCCATATTAATCGGAAAGGACGCAGTATGGACTACTACTACTAGTACTAGTACTGCTTTAATGTGTCCCGTCAACTCGCCGAACAAGGAGAAACTTGCTTACTACGCCTCTCCCTCGCCCACGCGCATGGTGGTTCGCAGGACGAGGAGAGGGTTTTGACTACAGTGCCCTCTCCCTCTCCCTCGCCCTCGCCCTCGTGGTGGACGTGCAGTAGTTCACTCGGTGTCAGATTGCCAGAAGCATATTGTACTGTAGTATCATCATTGTTGGACCTTCCGAAGAGGCGAAGAGCCAAGTGCAAGGTTCACACGAGTACGAACTGTTGAAGCTCCCGAAGAGGCAAAGAGCCAAGCGCAAGGTTTATGGGAGTTTTCGTCCTAGTAGGAGTGTACTAGTACAACTATAGCGAACGATGCTACTGTATGATGCCGCCATGCCATGTTTTTTTCTCAAAGAGCGTGTTGGAGCCCGTGACAACCACACAAGTTGCACATATACATAACACATTTACTAGTAATAAATTCTAAAGGACAAATGCTAGTATGCCACACAAGTTCATCTCCAAATCATGTGATAAATTTGTGCACGACTAGTCTACATATATTCACAGCGCTACTGTTCACAATTACCATACTCCACTTACACGTTATAGATGGGCTACATGTCCTCCTCCAGGTTCCAGTCCCAGGTGTTCTTCATGGATGGCACGATCCACAACGGTGGGCAACGGGAATCATTGTCCCAGCTTTCTAGTCTGGTTCCACACGATGGAGACTCATCCAAGCTGAAGCGCATAAATCAGGGATAGCGTGTCCCAGCATGTCGTTCATCCGGCGGTGCGCACTAAAGACACAACCATGCTTCATGAACGGCAGGCCTTCCGTGTCGTGCATGGAAGGTGGCATCAGCTTCACAATGGGGTAGCTGTCCCCGATGAAAAGCGAGTACTCTCCAAGAGTGTTCCTCGGCACCCACATAGCATCACGGGGGTCGAACTCGGCGCCGTTCATCTGGTACACGCGGCATCCCAGATCTGGACACATGGTGACGTACATAGTCAAGGTCCATGCATAATAATGTTGTGCTCAAATGTGGCGGCCAGTAATACTGTGCAGCAAATAGTACTACTCCGGTATAGAGCAAGTAAAATAACCGGCTTATTATATATAGCCACTCTTGGCTACATGGATGAGATAGTAAGACATGGAAAAACAAAAATGGTGGCAGCTAGTGGGTTCAAGTCTTCAAGGGCCTAGCTAGCTATAAGCGTCCTCCAAGGTAAAAAGTACTCCTACTAGTACTACAAAGTATACTAATAGTACAACAATGAAAGAGAAGGCGAGATGGTTACAAAATGGAATACCTGGGTAGATGGTGACGGTCCGATCATGGTAGATTATGTGACCATGTTGCACATCAGTGGTACCATGGGTAACGACTGCTAAGATAGTTGATCCCAATGTGCCAAAGTCAGCTACAAGATTCCAGGTTAGACCGAATCGCGGATGCAAATGCACATCCAGGATCGGCAATCTTATTTTGATCAGGGGATGACTAGTCCCTGCAAAATAATGGAGTACCGTTAGGGATGCAAATGATGGTTTGTGCATTCGGTTTGTAATCTCCCATATCGTAGGATGTCAACCAGATGAAACAAGTCCCCTGGCTTGTCACCGCGAAGATGCGGCCTAGATGGCGCACGACGTCTTCGAACATGTAGGGGTACAAATCTGCCGCCGCCCACATGCGCCAGCCTCTGCCGTTACTGCCTCCTACATTGATGGCAATCCTTATGTCGAACACCGCGATGAGATAGTAATCATCGTAGCCATGTCAGTTTGTCGGCGGGTCCGCAATTGCTATATTCTTCAATCTCATGCAGGCATCATCATATGTATTCTTGCCCAGCCAGTCCGGAAGGCCGATCCCAATGGTGGAGAAGGGGTCTACCGAAACGGCCGCACTGCTGTGGATGTTGTGCAAAATGATGGTGGTATCCGGCCGGAGGTATGCAAGCCAATCTTCGTTGGCACCGACCCAGACCTATATATACGACGGTGGGCAGCGGAGAAATTACGGGATGGAAATGGAATAACTAAGTACTACATGATCAAACTCCATTACTGACCTGCTCATCGGACAAAATCCGACTACCTCTCAACGTCGGCAACTCTAGCGGAGTCAACGTGCAACCATGGCCAGGGAGCGGTGGACTGTTCGAAGGATTGTCCCATAGAAGAAACTTCTCCTCGAGGATGCATGGAAGACCAACAAGCATGGCATGTTTAGAAAGCGTCTTGAAAAAGTTGGTGCAGGAAGCACTGAGTCTTGCGGCGGTGAGGACGTCGGAGCAGCGTGCGATTTCTCCCACAGGATCGTCGTCCAAGGTCTCCCAGCCCCGACGAGGAGGAGAACCGCCTGGCGAATCCATGGGAGCAGTGACGATGTAACACCCCGGATATGATTTACCTAATATGTAATCCAACTCTTGCCATTTCCGGCGTTAAGTTATTTTATTTCCTCGGGTTCGGGTTTTTGTCTCCGTGTGTTGTTGTTATTGTCATGCATCTCATATCATGTCATCATGTGCATTGCATTTGCGTACGTGTTCGTCTCATGCATCCGAGCATTTTCCCCGTTGTCCGTTTTGCATTCCGGCGCTCCGTTCTCCTCCGGTGGTCATTTCTACCTTTCTTTCGTGTGTGGGGATTAAACATTTCCGGATTGGACCGAGACTTGCCAAGCGGCCTTGGTTTACTACCGGTAGACCGCCTGTCAAGTTTCGTACCATTTGGACTTCGTTTGATGCTCCAACGATTAACCGAGGGACCAAAAAGGCCTCGTGTGTGTTGCAGCCCAACACCCCTCCATTTTGGCCCAAAACCCACCAAAACCCTCTCCATCTTCTAGAGCGTTCGATCACGATCGCGTGGCCGAAAACCGCACCTAATTTGGACACTCCTAGCTCCCTCTATGCCTATAAATAGCCCCCCTCCGAAATCCATGGGTTCTTCTCCCCCGAAACCCTAAAAAAATCGTCCCGCCGCCACCGGACACGTCCGTCCGCCGCCGGACAAAGTCATCCGCCGCCGCCAGCCACTCCCGCGCCGCCACGTGGACCCAGCCACCGCCTCCCGCCGCCGGCCCGCGGAGCCCGTGCGGGGCCCCCGCGGCCCAGTCGCCTCGCCCCGCCGGCCGGTTCCTCCCGACGCCCGCGCAGCTCGCCGGCGTCCTTCGGCTTTGCCGCGCCGCCGCAGCTCCACTCCCGGCGCCCTGCTCGTCGCCGGTGCCACGTGCGTCGCCCCACGACGCGGTCGCCGCCCCGCGCCTCCTCCATGCCGGCACCCTCCCCGGCGAGAAGCCCGGCCACCGACGCCCCGTCCTCGAGCTCTAACTCCGACCGGCGATCCTCGGGAACCGTGCCGCTATAGTAACTCCGGCGAGATCCGATCTGGATCTAGAAACCCTAGGGGTTGACCTTTTTTCCCTAAGTCCCAGATTATATTGCCATGTTCACAACATCGTAACTCTCTCTCCATAGCTCCGTTTTGGACGTATAGCATATCAAAATGTTCTCCTCAGAGAGCACACCATTTCATCTCATTGCATCATTTTCATTTGAGTTCATCTTGATGCCCGAAATGCTATTGGAAGAGTGCTATTTGAGTTAATTGTCAGATCTGCTGCTCCAAATAGCTATTTGTCATTTTTGCCATGATTATTGTGTGCAAAGTGGTGACTAGCACAAGCTTGCAAAGTGGTGCATTTGTTAATGCTGATTTCAGGGACTTAGCAATTCCACTAAGTCCTTGGGCTGTTTTTATCAATATGCCATATGTTCATGTTGTTTCCTAGTGATCCGTGCCTCTTTTGAGGATGATCAGTAAGGATGATTTGTTAATCTTGTAGTGCTATATCCATCCATGTATTTGTTTGCAATTGTGGAGAACCATATCTTGAGTCAATCGAGCTCTACTTTTGCTATTTCGTGAATCTGGGCAGATTGTCTACTTGTTAGCGATTTTGCCGAGGATGTTGTAGTTGATCCGTGCATGCTATGTTATTGTTCTTGCCATGTCTAGCTTGCATAATGTGTATTCTTGACGGATGTATGCTTAGATTGTCATGCCTTGCTCTGTAGTGAGTGCATCGAGCTCGTAAACATGCCTACTTGATATCTGATTTGCGTGCTCTAGTTTTCACTAAGTCTATGATCTGATTATGTTTTTGCCATGTTCACATGCTTGCAATTGTATTTTCTGATCCCTTTTGGCTCAAGGTCACTAAGGGACTTTTGTTAAGCTCTTTGAGTAGCTCCATGCCATGCCTTGCTTTGCCATGTTAAGTTCCTGTAGCATATAGTTTTCTTGCTCCAAAGTGTGCTGCCTGATCTGAAATTCCAGACAAGTGTTAATTTCACTAAGTCTGAAATCTGTTTACCAATTGCACTTTTTCCATGCTTGTTTGAACATGTTAATGGATGAATTGGTCGTAGCTTAGTATTCATCTTTTGTTAAGCATCATGAATGGATCCCTGCCATGTATTTTGTTGCCATGGTTGAGTGTTGTAGCATGTTTGTCTTGTTGCATTTAGATGGCTACTTGTTGTATATCGCAGACCGTTGTCATATTTGAATCGCTTGCCATTTCCAAACTGTGTCTCCGATTCCGGTGTTCTTTATATAAATTTCAACCGAAATCACCTCACCTTTCCAGTGGCACAATTGGATTTCCAAGTTGAGGCCAGGTTCATTCACTCCTTGTCAAATCTTGCATATGCATCACATATCGCATCCCGCATAGCATACCATATTTGCATCATGTTGTTTGAGTTTGCACGTGGTTGATTGTGTTCCATTTGCTTGTTTGTCTTGTTTGGGTAGAGCCGGGAGATGAGTTCGCTAACGAGGAGCCCATTGAGTTTGCTTTCGAGGATCCAGTGAACTCTGACAACTTTGCAGGCAAGATGATCATACCCTCGAAATCACTTCTATCTTTGCTTTGCTAGATGCTCGCTCTTTTGCTATGCCAATGCTACGATGCCTACCACTTGCTTATCATGCCTCCCAAATTGCCATGTCAAACCTCTAACCCACCATGTCCTAGCAAACCGTTGATTGGCTATGTTACCGCTTTGCTCAGCCCCTCTTATAGCATTGCTAGTTGCAGGTGAAGATTGGAGACCGTTCCTTGTTGGAAAATTATTTACTTGTTGGGATATCATTATTTTACCTTGTTATCTTAATGCATCTATATACTTGGTAAAGGGTGGAAGGCTCGGCCTCTCGCCTAGTGTTCTGTTCCACTCTTGCCGCCCTAGTTTCCATTATATCGGTGTTATGTTCCCGGATTTTGCGTTCCTTACGCGGTTGGGTGATAATGGGAACCCCTGGACACTCCGCCTTGAATAAAACTCCTCCAGCAATGCCCAACCTTGGTTTTACCATTTGCCACCTAGCCTTTTTCCCTTGGGTTTCGCGGACTCAAGGGTCATTTTTATTTTAAACCCTCGGGCCAGTGCTTCTCTAAGCGTTGGTCCAACCTAGAGCACCGTGCGGGGCCGTCCCTTGGAAACTTGGGTTACATTGGCTCCCGTACGCTTAGCTTATCTGGTGTGCCCTGAGAACGAGATATGTGCAGATCCTATCGGGATTTGTCGGCACAGCGGGTGGTGTTGCTGGACTTGTTTTACCATTGTCGGAGTTGTCTTGTAGAACCGGGATCTCGAGTCTGATCGGAATGTCTCGGGAGAAGGTATATCCTTCGTTGACCGTGAGAGCTTGTCATGGGCTAAGTTGGGACTCCCCTGCAGGGATTTGAACTTTCGAAAGTCGTGCCCGCAGTTATGGGCAGATGGGAATTTGTTAATGTTCGGTTGTAGATAACTTGAACCTTAAGTTAACTAAAATGAATCAACTGGTGTGAGTTACCGTGATGGTCTCTTCTCGGCGGAGTCCGGGAAGTGAACACGGTGTTGGAGTAATGCTTGCCGCAGGTTGTTCTCTAGTTATTCGTTCGCGCTTTGCCTTCTCATCTCGCTCTCTTTTGCAAACAGGTTAGCCACCATACATGCTAGTCGCTTGATGCAGCTCCTCATATTACCTTGCCTTACCTATAAGCTTAAATAGTCTTGATCGCGAGGGTGCGAGATTGCTGAGTCCCTGTGGCTCATATATTACTTCCAAACCAGATGTAGGGCCTGATGACTCTATTCCAGATGACGCGCTTGAGCTCAAGTGGGAGTTCGACGAGGACTCACGCCGTTACTATGTGTCTTCCCCTGATGATCAGTAGTGGTGCCCAGTTGGGGCGGTCGGGACCGTGTCGCATGTTGGGTTGATCTTTTATTTTGGCACCGTAGTCGGGCCATGAGTGATTGGATGATGTAATGCTATTTATGTACTTTGTTTGACGTGGCAAGTGTAAGCCAACTATGTACCTTCCCCTTTTATTATTTATATTACTTGGGATGTTGTGAAGATTGCCTTACTTGCGACATTGCTTTCAATGCGGTTATGCCTCTAAGTCATGCTTCGACACGTAGGAGAGATAGCCGCATTGAGGGCGTTACAAGTTGGTAATCAGAGCCTTCCCTGACCTTAGGAGCCCCCACTGATTGATCGTTTTTAGCAGCCGTTGTTGAGTCTTGAAAAATGTTTTGAGTCATTTAGGAATTATATATCGGAGAGTTTAGGAATTCTTTTTACTCCCCAGTCCCTTCATCGCTCTGGTAAGGCATCCTGACATAGAGTTTTGACTCTTCTCTTCTCAAATTTCACTAAAAAAATTTTAGGATCACGCGGGTATCTTGGAATTGTTCCGATGGATTTGTGACGAGAACATTGTTCTTGGTGCCTCCTGTCATTTAGGGGTTGTGGCAGTGTCCCGGGGAGTTGAGCTCCGAGGTGTTGTTGTCACAATTTTATTGTTGCAGTTCTGGAATACCTGAGTTTAGTACGTCGACATCGAAAATCTCTTTTATGCAGTTGTTGGTGAGATAACCTCGACGCCACCCAGTACTTGGGCGGGAGTTCGGGAGTATTGCCATAACTTGTATAAAGGATGCTTTTCGAAGGTTGAGGTAGATGGTTTCCGAAGTTTTTCTCGGTTATGTATTGAAGGATGGATACAGCTGGATGTAGGATTTGCTAGATTTGGGTGAGATATTATGCTTCCCCTGTATCCCCAACACCTGATTGCATAACCGGAAAGGTTCGGGAGTTTCATAGGTGGGAATTATTGTAGCTCTAGCTCTTCTTCCACGGATATTTGGTTTGAGATTGGGATTTCTTACCGAGTATTTGTTCTTGATCCGTACCTTGTTGATTTATTCCTCTACCTAAATCCTAAGTGGCTTCTCAATTTATGGATATGTGACCATTTCAAGTGGAATGCATTCGTTCTTCTGTTCGGATGTGAAGACTATATGTTGCAATTTCAACCCGCTTGATTCAGCTTCATTTTATCTATCAATGTGCTAACGGATGTCACCCTCTTCAGGATGGCTCCCACTAAGAGCAGCAATCAGAATCAGAATCAGGATCCGCCACCACCTCCCCCAGCTCCGCAGGCATGGCAAGCTGTGATGGCTGCTACCAATGCAAACACGTAGTTGATCATGCGAATTCTTCAAGAGCGCAATCAAGCGAACCAAGGCAACCAAGGCAACAATCAGAATCACTTTGCTACACTCAACCAGTTCCTTGCTAACCAGCCAAAGACCTTCAGCAATTGTGTTGAGGCAACTGATGCTGACGATTGGCTCGTGGACCTATGCAAGCATTTCGAGTGCAGTAATGTCAGGCCTGAGGACTTTGTCAGGTTCGCTTCCTTCCAACTCAAAGACCAAGCTGCAGAATGGTTCCAGCAGTACAAGGATTCCAGAGGAGGCCGTGTGATTACCTGGGATGAATTCCGTCAAGACTTCAAAGCTCATCATATTCCTTAGAGCGTGGTTGAAAGCAAGCGTGAGGAATTCCGCAACCTGAAGCAAGGCTCTATGTCTGTCTATGACTACAACAAGTTGTTTCAGAAGCTCGCCCGCTTTGCTAAGCAGGATGTCCCTGATGAGAAGAGCATGATATACCAGTTCAGGGGTGGTCTCAGAGAAGAAATCCAGCTAGCTCTTGTTCTCTTTGAGCCCTTGAGGTACGATGAGTTCTACAACATGTCATTGAAGCAAGAGGCTGCTCAACTGAAGTGTGATGCTTCCAAGAAGCGAGTCAGAGATGCTACTCCTTCTTCCTCTACTCAAGTGGCCAAGCAGCAGAAGTATTGGCTTCCTCCTCCTCCGTTTCGCCAGCCGTATCAGAAGAGCAAAGGTGGCAGTGGATCTTCCCACCCACCCAACCCTGGCTTTCAGAACAAGACTTCGTCTCAAACTCCAAGAACGAGTGCTCCGTATCACCGTCCGCTTTCAGAGGTCACGTGCAACAAGTGCCAACAGAAGGGTCACTATGCCAACAAATGCTTCAATCAGAGGCGTCTCCCTCCTCCTCCTCCTGTGAGATCGGCAAGTACAGCTGTGGTCAAGCATAACCCCAAGCACGCCAAGGTCAACTTGCTAAATGCAGCTCAGGCAGAGGACTCGTCAGATGTCATCATGGGTAACTTTCCAGTTAACTCTTTTCCCACAAAAGTTCTTTTTGACACTGGTGCATCGCATTGTTTCATGTCAAGATCATTTGTTTCCAAGCATGACTTCGTTTCGCAAATGTTGGGTAAACCTATGGGAGTGGTTTCTCCGGCTAAGTCTATGAGGGCTACTTCAATAGTCCCGGATATTTCTATCATGATGAGTGATTTCAAGTTTCTGGCTTCTCCAATGGTCCTTGGTAACTCGGATATTGATCTTATTCTCGAAATGGAGTGGCTTTCCAAGCACAAGGCTCAGCTTGATTGTGCTGCCAGGCAGATTCAATTGACTCATTCGTCTGAGGATGTAATTTTCTTTGCCGCTAATGACGATACAATCCGGCTGTTTTCTCTCAATGAGAAGGGTGAACTGGATGCCATCTCGCAAATTCCAGTCGTTTGCGAATATCAAGACGTCTTTCCAGAAGAGCTTCCAGGAATGCCTCCGCACCGGCCAGAATTCATCGATCTTGAGCCTGGCACGGAACCGGTTTGCAAGCGTCCCTACAAGCTCGGACCTGAAGAGTTGAAGGAGCTGAAGAAGCAACTCGATATTCAAGAGCGAATGGGTCTCATCCGACCTAGTTCCTCTCCGTGGGGTTGTGGTGTTCTTTTTGTGAAGAAGAAGGATGGAACAGACCGACTTTGTGTTGACTACCGTCCATTGAATAAGAAGACTATCAAGAACAAATACCCACTTCCCAACATCAACGAGCTGTTCGAACAACTCAAAGGTGCCCAAGTATTCTCCAAGCTTGATCTCCGTATGGGTTATCATCAGATTTGAATCCGTGAGCAAGATATTCCCAAGACGGCTTTCAGGACAAGCTATGGTTCATATGAATACACTGTCATGTCTTTTGGCCTCGTCAACGCACCTCCGACTTTCTCTCGCATGATGAACTTCATCTTCAACGCCTACACCAATGACTTCGTTTTGGTCTATCTCGACGACATTCTGGTCTTTTCAAAGAACAAGGAAGATCATTCCAAGCACTAGTGTTTTGTACTCGATAAGCTCAGGGAACACCAGTTCTACACCAAGTTCTCAAAGTGTGAGTTTTGGCTCAATGAGGTTCTTTATCTTGGGCATATCATCTCTGCCAAGGGCATTGCGGTGAATCCTGAGAAGGTGTCTGCAATTGTGAATTGGGAACCACCTCAGAACGTGAAGCAACTCCGTAGCTTCCTCGGTCTCGCAAGCTACTATCAAAGGTTCATTGAGAACTTTTCAAAGATCGCAAAGCCTCTTTCAAATCTTCTCCAGAAGCACGTCAAGTACGTTTGGTCTCCGGAGTGTGACATTGCTTTCAACACTTTGAAAGAGAAATTGGTCACTGCTCCAGTTCTGACTCCTCCTGATGAATCCAAACTGTTCGAGGTCTTCGGCGATGCCTCTCTCCAAGGTCTTGGTGCAGTGTTGATGCAAGAAAAGAAAGTTGTGGCTTATACCTCTCGCCAGTTGAAGCCCAACGAGAAGAACTACCCCACTCATGACCTCGAGTTGGCGGCAGTTGTGCATGCTCTTTTGACTTGGAGACATCTCTTATTGGGAAGAAAAGTGGACATCTTCACTGACCACAAGAGTCTCAAGTACATCTTCACTCAGCCTAATCTCAACCTCAGGCAGACTCGATGGGTCGAAATGATTCAAGAGTATAATACGAGTATCGAGTATACTCCACGCAAGGCCAACGTGATTGCTGACTCATTGAGCAGGAAGGCTTATTGCAACAGTCTGATTCTCAAGCCTTATCAACCCAAGCTTTGTGAAGCTTTCCGCAAACTTAATCTGCAAGTTGTTCCTCAAGGTTTCCTTGCCAACCTTCAAGTCTCTCCTACCTTGGAAGAGCAGATTCGTCAGGCTCAGCTTCTTGATTCTATGGTGAAGAAGGTGAAGATTGGGATTGCCAAGAGCCAACCCAAGTACAAGTGCTACCGCCTTGATGACAAGGATACTCTCTTCTTCGAGGATCGTATTGTTGTGCCCAAAGGTGACCTTCATAAAGTGATCATGAACGAGGCTCACAATTCACTCCTCTCCATCCACCCTGGGAGCACGAAGATGTATCAGGACCTCAAGCAGGCTTATTGGTGGACTCGAATGAAGCGCGAGATTGCTCAGTTCGTGAATTAGTGTGATGTCTGCAGAAGCGTGAAGGCAGAACACCAAATGCCAGCTGGTCTCCTCCAACCTCTTGCCATTCCAGAATGGAAGTTTGACCACATTGAGATGGACTTCGTGACTGGGTTTCCAAAGTCCAAGCGTGGCAATGATGCTATATTCATTGTCATTGACAAACTCACTAAAGTGGCTCACTTTCTGCCTATCAAAGATTCAATCACTTCAGCTCAATTGGCGGAGCTCTATACCTCTCGAATTGTCTCGCTTCACGGTATTCCACAGATGATCTCTTCAGACCGTGGCAGCATCTTTACCTCCAAGTTTTGGGATTCTTTTCAGAAGGCCATGGGTACCAACATCCGCTTCAGCACAACTTTCCATCCTCAAACTGGCGGTCAAGTCAAGCGTGTCAATCAGATTCTTGAAGATATGCTCAGGGCTTGTGTGATCTCCTTCAGCATGAAGTGGGAGGATTGTCTTCCATATGCTGAATTCTCCTACAACAACAGTTTTCAAGCAAGTTCGGGCAAGGCCCCATTCGAAATTCTATATGGCAGGAAGTGCCGTACCCCTCTCAACTGGTCTGAAACCGGTGAACGTCAACTTATGGGAAATGACTTAATCACAGAGGCAGAGGAAATGTGCAAAGTCATTCGAGATAACCTCAAAGCAGCGCAATCGCGCCAGAAGAGCTACTATGATAGTAAGCACCATGATTTGGCTTCGAGATCGGAGATCATGTTTACCTCCGCGTCTCTCCAATGAAAGCTACTCGTCGCTTCGGTATCAAAGGGAAGCTTGCCCCTAGATACTTGGGACCTTTCAAGATCGTTAGCAAGAGAGGCGATCTCGCCTATCAACTCGAGCTTCCTTCAAACTTTGCAAATGTGCTTGACGTGTTCCATGTCTCTCAGCTCTGAAGTGCTTCAAGACTCCTGACCGCACCGTCAACTTCGAAGACATTGATCTCCAAGAAGATCTCTCTTATCGTGAGCACCCCGTTCCTATTCTTGAAGAGACTGAACGCAATACTCGCAATAAGTCAATCAAATTCCTCAAAGTCAAGTGGTCACACCATTCCGACCGTGAAGCCACCTGGGAACGCGAGGATCACCTCCGTTCTGAGTACCCGGCGTTCTTCCAGTCCTAGATCTCGGGACGAGATCCTTTCGTAGTGGTGGAGTGTTGTAACACCCCGGATATGATTTACCTAATATGTAATCCAACTCTTGCCGTTTCCGGCATTAAGTTATTTTATTTCCTCGGGTTCGGGTTTTTGTCTCCGTGTGTTGTTGTTATTGTCATGCATCTCATATCATGTCATCATGTGCATTGCATTTGCATACGTGTTCTTCTCATGCGTCCGAGCATTTTCCCTGTTGTCCGTTTTGCATTCCGGCGCTCCGTTCTCCTCCGGTGGTCATTTCTACCTTTCTTTCGTGTGTGGGGATTAAACATTTCTGGATTGGACCGAGACTTGCCAAGCGGCCTTGGTTTACTACCGATAGACCGCCTGTCAAGTTTCGTACCATTTGGACTTCGTTTGATCCTCCAACGGTTAACCGAGGGACCAAAAAGGCCTCATGTGTGTTGCAGCCCAACACCCCTCCATTTTGGCCCAAAACCCACCAAAACCCTCTCCATCTTCTAGAGCGTTCGATCACGATCGCGTGGCCGAAAACCGCACCTCATTTGGACACTCCTAGCTCCCTCTATGCCTATAAATAGCCCCCCTCCGAAATCCATGGGTTCTTCTCCCCCGAAACCCTAAAAAAATCGTCCCGCCGCCACCGGACACGTCCGACCGCCACCGGACAAAGTCATCCGCCGCCGCCAGCCACTCCCGTGCCGCCACGTGGACCCAGCCACCGCCTCCCGCCGCCGGCCCGCGGAGCCCGTGCGGGGCCCCCGCGGCCCAGTCGCCTCGCCCAGTCGCCCGGTTCCTCCCGCCGCCCGCACCTACCGGGCGCGCTGCCCGCGCAGCTCCGCCGGCGTCCTTCGGCTTCGTCGCGCCGCCGCAGCTCCACTCCAGCGCCCTGCTCATCGCCCCACGCCGCGGTCGCCGCCCCGCGCCTCCTCCTCCACGCCGGCGCCCTCCCCGGCGAGAAGCCCGGCCACCGACGCCCCGTCCACGAGCTTGAAGTCCGGCCGGCGATCCTTGGGAACCATGCCGCTACAGTAAGTCCGGCGAGATCCGATCTGGATCTGGAAACCCTAGGGGTTGACCTTTTTTCCCTAAGTCCCAGATTATATTGCCATGTTCACAGCATCGTAACTCTCTCTCCGTAGCTCCGTTTCGGACTTATAGCATATCAAAATGTTCGTCCCAGAGAGCACATCATTTCATCTCATTGCATCATTTTCATTTGAGTTCATCTTGATGCCCGAAATGCTGTTGGAAGAGTGCTATTTGAGTTAATTGTTAGATCTGCTGCTCCAAATAGCTATTTGTCATTTTTGCCATGATTATTGTGTGCATTATATGCCCCTGAGCTCTACATGTGTTTTGTCATATGCTTTGCCATCTTTCCAGAGGTGCTATCCATGTATTTTTGTGATGTGTGTGGTGACTAGCACAAGCTTGCAAAGTGCTGCATTTGTTAATGCTGATTTCACGGACTTAGCAATTCCACCAAGTCCTTGGACTGTTTTTATCAATATGCCATATGTTCATGTTGTTTCCTAGTGATCCGTGCCTCTTTTAAGGATGATCAGTAAGGATGATTTGTTAATCTTGTAGTGCTATATCTATCTATGTCTTTGTTTGCAATTGTGGAGCACCATAGCTTGAGTCAATCGAGCTCTACTTTTGCTATTTCGTGAATCTGGGCAGATTGTCTACTTGTTAGCGATTTTGCCGAGGATGTTGTAGTTGATCCGTGCATGCTATGTTATTGTTCTTGCCATGTTTAGCTTGCATAATGTGTATTCTTGACAGATGTATGCTTAGATTGTCATGCCTTGCTCTGTAGTGAGTGCATCAAGCTCGTAAACATGCCTACTTGATATCTGATTTGCGTGCTCCAGTTTTCACTAAGTCTGTGATCTGATTATGTTTTTGCCATGTTCACATGCTTGCAATTGTATTTTCTGATCCCTTTTGGCTCAAGGTCACTAAGGGACTTTTGTTAAGCTCTTTGAGTAGCTCCATGCCATGCCTTGCTTTGCCATGTTAAGTTCCTGTAGCATATAGTTTTCTTGCTCCAAAGTGTGCTACCTGATCTGAAATTCCAGACAAGTGTTAATTTCACTAAGTCTGAAATCTGTTTACCAATTGCACTTTTTCCATGCTTGTTTGAACATGTTAATGGATGAATTGGCCGTAGCTCAGTGTTCATCTTTTGTTAAGCATCATGAATGGATCCCTGCCATGTATTTTGTTGCCATGGTTGAGTGTTGTAGCATGTTTGTCTTGTTGCATTTAGATGGCTACTTGCTGCATATCGCAGACCGTTGTCATATTTGAATCGCTTGCCATTTCCAAACCGTGTCTCCGATTCCGGTGTTCTTTATATCGATTTCAACCGAAATCACCTCACCTTTCCAGTGGAACAATTGGATTTCCAAGTTGAGGCCAGGTTCATTCACTCCTTGTCAAATCTTGCATATGCATCACATATCGCATCCCGCATAGCATACCATATTTGCATCATGTTGTTTGAGTTTGCACATGTTTGATTGTGTTCCGTTTGCTTGTTTCTCTTGTTTGGGTAGAGCCGGGAGACGAGTTCGCTAACGAGGAGCCCGTTGAGTTTGCTTTCGAGGATCCAGTCAACTCTGACAACTTTGCAGGCAAGATGATCATACCCTCGAAATCACTTCTATCTTTGCTTTGCTAGATGCTCGCTCTTTTGCTATGCCTATGCTACGATGCCTACCACTTGCTTATCATGCTTCCCAAATTGCCATGTCAAACCTCTAACCCACCATGTCCTAGCAAACCGTTGATTGGCTATGTTACCGCTTTGCTCAGCCCCTCTTATAGCATTGCTAGTTGCAGGTGAAGATATGAGACCGTTCCTTGTTGGAACATTATTTACTTGTTGGGATATCATTATTTTACCTTGTTATCTTAATGCATCTATATACTTGGTAAAGGGTGGAAGGCTCGGCCTCTCACCTAGTGTTTTGTTCCACTCTTGCCGCCCTAGTTTCTGTTATATCGGTGTTATGTTCCCGAATTTTGCGTTCCTTACACGGTTGGGTGATAATGGGAACCCCTTGACAGTCCGCCTTGAATAAATCTCCTCCAGCAATGCCTAACCTTGGTTTTACCATTTCCACCTAGCCTTTTTCCCTTGGGTTTCACGGACTCAAGGATCATCTTTATTTTAAACCCCCGGGCCAGTGCTTCTCTAAGCGTTGGTCCAACCTAGAGCACCGTGCGGGGCCGTCCCTTGGCAACTTGGGTTACGTTGGATCCTGTACACATAGTGAAAGTGCGTTATATGGACTAGAGGGGGGGTGAATAGGCAATTTTGATGAAAGTCTTCAAAACATGGAAGTTTCGAAGACAAACGATGGAAATAAACCTATTACTACGCAGTGGAAGGTAGACTACACTAGGCAAAGCATAGTCAAGTATTCAATGAAGTGAAAGCACAATGACTAATAGCGGCTAGGTAGTAAGGATCAGGTAGGAAGATATTATGTAGCCAATCAGAACAAGCAGTCACTCAGAGAAGACAAAAGATAGTGCAATCATACGATGACTTCACAAGGACCAACAGTAAGTAAAGGGAAGGGAAGGATGAAACCAGTGACTCGTTGAAGACAATGATTTGTTGGACCAGTTCCAGTTGCTGTGACAATTGTACGTCTGGTTAGGGTGGCTAGGTATTTAAACCTTTGGACACACAGTCCCAGACACCCAGTCCTGAACACGCAGCTCAGGACACCCAATCCTCACCGTATTCCCCTTGAGCTAAGGTCACACATACCTCGCCCAATCACTCTGGTAAGTCTTCAAGGTAGACTCCCAAACCTTCACAGACTTCGTTCACCAGCGATCCACAATGACTCTTGGATGCTCAGAATGCGACGCCTAACCGGCTGGAGGATTCACAGTCCTCAAGTGTAATAAGTCTTCAGATCACACAGACAGGAAGACTTAAGTGATGCCTAACACTCTTTGGCTCTGGGTGGTTAGGGCTTTATCCTCGCAAGGAATTCTCTCTCAAAGGCTTCGAGGTGGGTTGCTCTCAAATGACAAAAGCCGTACTTTAACCCTGAGCAGCCAACCGTTTATGGTTGTAGGGGGTGGGCTATTTATAGCCACTAGGCAACCCGACCTGATTTGTCCAAAATGACCCTGGGTCACTAAGGAACTGACACGTGTTCCAACGGTCAGATTTCAAACACACACGGCAACTTTACTTGGGCTACAAGCAAAGCTGACTTGTCCGACTCTGGACAAGATTTTCTCTCATAGTCTTCACTCGAAGACATAGGTTTTGGTTAAGCATCACTTCAGTCATTCTGACTGGTTCTCTTGGACCCCACTTAACAGTACGGTGGTTCCTATGACTCAATAAAGAAGAAAAAGAACTACGAAAGATCTGAGTCTTCGAGCTCCATAGGCTTCATGCGATGTCTTCTCTTGTCATAGTCTTCAATGTGAATATCTTCACATACAACCTTTGACATCAATGTCTTCATACATTTTTAGGGGTCATCTCTGGTAGAAAAACCGAATCAATGAGGGACTTCTACCTGTGTTATCCTGTAATTCTCACAAACACATTAGTCCCTCAACTAGGTTTGTCGTCAATACTCCAAAACCAACTAGGGGTGGCACTAGATGCACTTACAATCTCCCCCTTTTTGGTGATTGATGACAAACTAGTTGAAGTTTTCAACGGGGAATATAATATGTGAAATTGTAAAGGATAAGGAATTGTCTTCATAAGTTGCAAGGGCTCCCCCTGAAGATGTGCATATAAGTAATTTGCTTTTGGAATGCAAATGCACATGGCAGGTTGTACTCATGGAGATCCTCTTCAACTTATGTTGACAATTCATTATGCATGTGAAGGTATGTGAAGATAATGACATGCATAATGGAAAATGGACGTCTGCAAAATGATCTAAGTGCGGAATTTATCGTCGCACATGCAAAATTTATCATCGCATCACAAAGTAGCAAATAAGTAGCAGACGACCATCGAGTTTAGGTGTTACAACTCAAAGAACCAAATGTATCAAAACGAGAGTTGTAAACACTAGGCAAAATATAAAGCAACCGCCCATGTGGACCCGCTTGAAGACTATCAAACTCATATGCTTCTCCCCCTTTTGTCAGTAAGGACCAAAAAGGTTTGAAGACATAGAGCATCTACTCGTTCCCATGAAGAGTAGGTGAAGCAGCAGGGTCGTCGGTGGTGTTCGGCGGTGCAGAAGAACTTGGAGCAATGTTGAAGCGTGCTGAAGGAGGGGGCGGTGAAGTAGCATCGACTTCGTCCTTGATCACTCTGGCATTCACAGTTGCCGTAGAGGAAGAGAACTCAGAGTCTTCAAGAGATGGAGTTCGTCGCAGCACTGCCCTTCGAGGAGGTGTGGAGTCAAACTTGAAGCGTTCAGAGAAGCCAGCCTCTTGAAGATCATCTTCAGAGCACATAAGCGTCAGCCCTTTCCATGTGTGTCGAGAGGTTTCATGGGCAACAAAGGCATTCTTGGTGGCAAGATTGCGAATGTGTTTAATATCCACCAAGAGGCTTTGCATTTGTCGCTTCAGCCAGTCATGATGCCTATCCTATTTCTGATGAAGAGCCACCAGAAGCTCTCGGTCATTGAGAACATGAGATCGCTTCTTGGGTCGTTGGGCAATAGTGCTTTCGGTGGCTTCAGTGAGGACACGATGAGGTGCACGTGTAATTCCAGCCAGAGGATAAACACGAGTGACTGCTTCAACTCCTTCAATGTTCTGAGAGAAACTTTGATGCTCCACATTCTGAAGACTAAGAGGCTCCTTGGCAGGCTCAGGATAAATGGCTTCAACGGACATATCCACATCAGGCAGAAAGATCCGATGATTGCGAGCAGATGGCTGATATGAGATAGCGGAATGGAGTTTAATCAGCCACATTATCCATGGAGCATAGAACTTCAAGCCAAAAAGACCAGAGCCTGATGTAGCAAGTTGGCGGATGAAGAAGTCTTGTGCATTGAAGCATTTGCCATGAAGAATATAGAAGACCAAAGTCTTCATTGCACCTTCCAGCTTGGCATGTGGAGAATGTCCTTTGATGGGCCAGAGAGTTCGCCTTATGATGTGATAGATAGTCCTTGGCAGATACTCAAGGTCGTCAACAAAGAACTCCTTAGGATATGCAGCATCTTGTGGCAAGGGCTTCATCATACTGAGCATCTAACTCATGTTTGGTTCAGGCTTCTAAAAGATGCTCTCCATAGCTTCACTGTGAAGCTGACAGCCAGGTTCATAGAGATCGCCAGGAGTGGGCAGACCAGTGAGCTCAATGATGTCAAAGGCTTTGGCTTCGTGATGAACATTTCCTGTCATCCACTCCAGGACCCAAGTCTTCGGATATCTGTTGTACCCACGGATGTGAAGTGTGGCATAGAATTGGAGCAGCAACTCTTCATTCCAGTGCTCTTGGTCGGTGACAAACGGCAACAATCCAACCTCTTTGAAGCAATCTAGAGCTTCTTCCAGACAGGGCAGACCAGCTATTGCTTCGGTGTCAAGACGCTTATGTGGGAAGATGCGACCTTGATTGTACAGAATGCAGGAGTAATAGCTTCGATGCGGATAGCTCCAGAACCGATCAGAAGATATTCTTTCCCTTGAGTAGGGGTTCTTCGAGCTATTGAAGAAAGTGTTGTCTGCTTTGAAGCCGTTGACATTGAAGGATCCAGGTGCTAATGCAGGACCTGGAAACCCGGGCAACCTTGGAATTGGCTTCTGTACCTGAGGCCTATGCTCAACATGATAGTCAAACTGAGGACCAGCAGCAGGCGCAGGAACAGAAGCAGTAGCATCATTGGCTTCGCTGACTTCTGGTTCTTGGGTTGGTGTAGGCTCCACATTTGCTTCAGCCATGACAGCGTCAGTGGCTTCATTGGTGTTGGTGGTGGCAGCCTCAAGATTTTCTACTTCCACTTGATGAGCTGGAGGGTCGGGCACAGACACGTTCTCCGCGAGAACAGTTTCGTCAGTAGTTGGGGGAGTGGGGACATGTTCTTCTTCTTGGGTGTCATCGGCTAATGCAGCCGGAATGTCTTCAGGAGCTTTAGCTTCAGACTCGGAGACTGGAGGCCTCGGTCCTTTGCGAAGCCTGCGTAACGCTGGCGACGCCTGTGGAGATGGAGTTGGCTAGGCCTCAAAGTCATCTTCTTCTTGTGCTTGTGGGTGATCAGCCCATGTTGTATCCTGAGCAATTGGCGTCAGAGGACGACCAATGCTGATGAGTTCGCTGTGTGTAAGCATAGGCGATGATACCTGTTGGTGCTCGATCTGAGAAAGAAGTGCATCATCTTCAACATGGTCATGGTGACCAATGTCTTCAGCAGCGGTCGGATCAGCTGCTGGAAAGTCTTCAACTTCATGAGCCTCTACGGAAGCAAGCTCATGGACAGTCAGTTGGCGCTCTTGATGTTCAGCGTCAGGGCGAACCATGGAGATGGGTTCAACAATTAAGGGCTCTGTGGGAGCATCCCGTTCCTTCTTGGTCTTCCTCTTCTTCTTGGAGGGAGCAGCATCAGAGGCTCCAGAATGTTTCCTCTTTCTGGCTTCAGCCTCAGCAGTCCTCGTCTTATTCAGTTCTGAAGCGGTAGATCTGGCTTTTGGCCTTGAGCCAATCATGCTGGTTGGGAAGACAATGGGATCTGCTTGCTGCCTTGGTGCATCGGGTTCGGCCATAGCGGGCTTCTTCTTCTTCTGCTTTGCAGCCATCCTGGGGTCGATGCCAGGACGACCAAGGGCCTTGCGCTTCTCAGCCTCGTTGTAGCCTTGCACACACTTGTCAGCCAGACTCTTCATGCGCTCACGAGAACCCTGAGCTTCTGCACGTTTCTTGAGAAAGGCTTTTTTGAGCTCGTGCAGCATAATCTTGAAGTTCTTCACTTCTTGCATGCTGAGCGTGGCCATATGCTTCTTGAACTGAGCTTTCTCAAAGTCAATCTTCTGCTTCAGTTCAACAGTGCGCTGGGCGATAGCTAACTCTGAAGCAATGGCGCCATGGAAGGCGACACTGAGGCCAATTGGAAGTGCAGATCTTCGAAGCTGAGGTCGGGCCTGTCAAACCACTCATCAATGAAGTTGTGGATTATTGCCACGTCAAAGAGGGGCAGATCATTGAAGATTTCTGCTTCTTCTTTGCTCTTGATTAGTTGCTCAAGAGCGTCATCTGCAAGATCTTCATCACTGGACAGATCGATGGCATCGTTGCACAGAATAGCAGCAACTGTCAGTTCTTGGCCGGTGTGTGGCAGAGGCATCTTAACTTTCTGGGGCTTGGAGATGGGTGAAAAATCTTCAGACTACACACTGTCTTCAGGAGGTGCAGTAGCCAGTGGCTTCGCCCGTGAGATTTTTGGTGCAGAGGCAGGCTTTGAAGCTTTAGGCTACTTCAACTTCTTTGGCTTCGGCGCTGCAGGCGCTTCATCTGATTCAGCGTCATCTGCAGGCTCATTCACGGCTGTCACTTGAACCACGATATGAGTGATGAGACGTTCCAAGTTGTAGAAGGGCCCAAGAAGATTGGGTTCAGCTTCGCGAGTTCCATCGGCACAGGGAGCAGAGGGACCAGGGTTGAAGTCTAATCCCAAAGTCTTCTTGTTCTGCTTCACTGAGTTCTTGGCAAACTGGAAGTTGTGCTTGAACAGATTGTCGTCACGACACCATAGTAGTGACGATGGGTGTGCATCTGCAGGCTGTGGCCCACGGACCATGCAGGGATAGAAGCCTTGTTCAATGACTTCTTCTCTGGACCTGGGTTGAAGATTCTTGTATAGGATGTCTCCCCACGGTCGCTTGATGGCATTTTTCTCAGCATATTCCTGGGTCACAAACTGGTATTTGAACCATTGTTCTGCCCAATATCTTCGAATCCATTGGATTGGGTCTTGCGCTGATTGTAATCCTTTTCAAGATCTGTCTTGTAAAGCTCTGAGAGGTCATCATGAAAATCTCTTGATGTTCCCCCACGACGCTGTCTACCACCCTTCCTTAATGATTTCTCTGCAGCCATGAACTTCAAACTAAATGGCTTCAACGCGTTCAAAGGCTTCAAAGGCTTTCGCTTGCTGGACAAACAAGAACTGGCTTTGGGAGAATTTATGTGATGCTGTAAGAATTCTGCAAATGAATGTAGACTATGAGAACCAAGGGATTCTCCCACGGACATGTACCTGTGACAGCATTAAGGTGCGAGGGAAGGGGAAGAGGTCATATGCATTCTCAGAAGATTTTGAAGATAAATCAATTTATAAGACATTGACCTCATCATGCGAAGACATTCACTCATAGATAAGGAGTTGGTTCCAGATTTGTACGAATCCACGGATCAGTACAAGTGAGGAATCTAACTACTTTGTGAAGCATAAGTGAATATACTAGGCATATTATGAGATGCAGTATGAAGTGGATCTAACATGTGTGAACAAAAACCACTTGTGGTAGAAAGTGACGAATCAGTAGGATCAAAGGGGCCGTAAAAAGGAGATTTTTATTTACCACACAAGGAACTGCTAGACGGAGTGGAAGAGGAGCCCGAGTAGTTCGATTATCCGTGCCCTAACTTGGCGACGGAGGACACCTACGGCGACGGCGGAGAAGACGATGTCCGTGGTCGGCGTGAAGACAGCGTCGGAGAGGTTGCGGTAGCTAAGCGCTTCGTCGCCGGCGTCGTCGAGGGCTAGCGGTGGCGCTAGGGTTCGTGCGATTGTGGAAGAAGAGATAATGACTGTGGTGTGGGGTGTATTTATAGGGACAGGGGCAGCTCAATGTTATTACACAGGTGCCCCTGGCGATTCACATCTGAGGAACACGTGGCCATCATGCAGCATATCGGAGGTTGTTCCACGTCCCACGCATGCCTAGATTGTCAGGTGGTCGTTCCCACTTCTCCAGGTTTCAGGTGAAGGAATTAGCATTGAAAGCGGACTTAATGTTTGTCTCTGTATCTTCTGCTGACAAGGATGCAGAGAAGACATTTGACAGTTTCAAGAGAATGCATATGATTTGGAGAGATAGAGTTTGAGATAGAAAGCATAGAGAGGTTAGGGTCCGATCACATTCACTTAGTTCAAAAGATTCAACAAGAAGACATAGCTATAAGTGAATGCTGTAGAGGACAGAACACTAGTATATATATAATCATCATAGTGAAGATAATCATGAAGACATGTTGAGATTGAAGCCAGACCAAATGTGAAGACATAGCAAATGTAACGCCATGAGTGAAACACTTCAAACATAACATTTGGTGGTGGCGTTACCCACCGTATAGGAAGTATTAGACCCAGACACGGCGCACAATTATCATGGCGCTCCGAAGTCAAATTCCTCATTAATGTATTCACACTTAGAATGCATGTCTTCATTGATTGAACATATACTTTACTTCGTGTGTTGAACATCTAAGTCATCAATATGCATAAGTGTTAGGATGTGTGCCTGATCACAGGACATTTGAGGATTCCAAGATATTTAGCTCACACCGTAACTTGCAAAATCTCTTCTCATCCAAGGGCTTGGTGAAGATATCTGCCAATTGCTCTTCAGTGTTGACGTGTATGATATCAATATCTTCCTTCAGAACATGATCTCTGAGAAAGTGATGACGAATCTCAATGTGCTTTGTCTTCGAATGCTGAACTGGGTTGTTGGCGATCTTGATGGCGCTTTCATTGTCACAGTAGAGTGGCACTTGCTTCAGATGAATGCCATAGTTTTTGAGTGTTTGCTTCATCCACAGAAGCTGAGCGCAGCAAGATCCAGCAGCAATGTATTCAGATTCAGCAGTGGAGAGAGATACACAGTTCTGATTCTTTGAAGACCAACATACAAGTGATCGTCCTAGAAAATGACATGTGCTTGATGTAGACTTGCGATCCACCTTGTCACCAGCATAATCAGCATCTGAGAATCCAACTAGATCAAACTCTGAGCCCTATGGATACCATAATCCTAGAGTTGGGGTGTAAGCCAAATATCGAAGAATTCGCTTCACAGCTAAGTGATGCGATTCCTTCGGTGCCGCTTGGAATCGAGCACACATGCAAACACTAAGCATAATATCTGGCCTAGATGCACATAGATAAAGTAAAGAACCAATCATGGAGTGGTATATCTTTTGATCAAACTCTTTACCATTGTCGTTGGGGCCCAGATGATGATTGGCTGGCATTGGCGTCATGAAGCCTTTGTAGTCTTGCACACCGAACTTCTTCAGGCAATCTTTGAGATACTTCTCTTGAGATATAAAGATGCCGTTGCGTTGCTGTCGTATTTGAAGACCAAGGAAGAACTTCAGCTCTCCCATCATGGACATCTGGTATTGCTCTTGCATCATATATCCAAATTCTTCACTGTATTTCTGATTGGTGCAGCCGAAGATAATGTCATCCACATATATTTGGCACACAAACAGTTCACCATCATATGTCTTCGTGAAGAGAGTGGGGTCGAGGGAACCAGGTGTGAAGCCTTTGCTCTTCAGGAAGTGTTTGAGTGTGTCATACCAAGCCCGAGGGGCTTGTTTGAGGCCATACAGTGCCTTGTTGAGCTTGTATACCATGTCAAGATGTTTTGGATCTTCAAAGCCAGGCGGTTGTGCAACATACACTTCTTCTTCAATCTTGCCATTGAGAAATGCACTCTTCGCATCCATTTGATATAGAAGTATGTTATGATGATTTGCATAGGCCATCAGTATGCGTATGGCTTCAAGTTGAGCCAAGGGAGCAAATGTTTCATTGAAGTCAATCCCTTCCACTTGAGTATATCCTTGAGCAACGAGACGAGCTTTGTTTCTGACAACTTGACCATGCTCATCTTGCTTGTTGTGGTATATCCATTTGGTGCCTATTATATTGTGCTTCCGAGGATCAGGACGCTTAACCAGTTCCCATACATTATTCAGCTCAAACTGTTGAATCTCTTCTTGCATAGCTTGAATCCATTCAGGTTCCATGAAGGCTTCTTCAACTTTCTTGGGTTCTGTTATTGAGACGAATGCGAAGTGCCCATAGAAATTTGCTAGCTATGTTGCCCTTGAACGAGTGAGCGGACCGGGTGCATTGATGCTATCAATTATTCTCTCAATCTGCACTTCATTTGCAACACGAGGATGTACAGGGCGAAGATTTTGTTCTTGCTGATCATTGTCATTATTAGAGGGATTGTCTTCAGGCTGAGCATTGTCTTCAGGTTGATTAGGTGCGGAGATGATAAGTTCCTCTTCAGGTTGAGCTTCAGAAGTTATGATTTCTCCAGTTCCCATAAGTTTGATTGATTCACTGGATGGAACTTCATCTAGCACATTTGGCAGGTGCTCTCTTTGTGAACCGTTAGTCTAATCGAACCGCACATCCACTGTTTCAACCACTTTATAATGAAAGAGATTGAAGACTCTGTAGGAGTGCGAATCCTTTCCATATCCAAGCATAAAACCCTCATGTGCTTTTGGTGCAAATTTTGAAGTGTGATGTGGATCCTTGATCCAGCACCTAGCGCCAAATACTCTGAGGTAACTGACATTTGGCTTCTTGCCAGTAAGGAGCTCATAAGATGTCTTGTTCAGAAGCTTGTGAAGATAAACACGATTGATTGTATGGCATGCAGTATCAATGGCTTCAGGCCAGAATTTTCTTGGAGTCTTGTATTCATCAAGCATCGTTCGGGCCATCTCAATGAGTGTTCTGTTCTTGCGTTCGACGACGCCATTCTACTGTGGCGTGTACGGAGCTGAGAATTCATGTGTGATGCCCAACGTATCAAGATATGTATCAAGGCCACTGTTCTTGAATTCAGTGCCATTGTCACTTCTGATGTGCTTTATCTTGGCGCCATAGTTGTTCATTGCTCGATTGGCGAAGCGTCTGAAGACATCCTGCACTTTAGTCTTGTAGAGGATTATGTGCACCCAAGTATATCTAGAATAATCATCAACAATGACAAAGCCATAGAGACAAGCAGTAGTAGTAAGAGTTGAGTAATGAGTGGGACCGAAAAGATCCGTGTGGAGCAGTTCGAAGGGTCGAGTTGTTGTCATGATTGTCTTCGAGGGATGCTTTGCCCTCGTCATCTTTCCTGCTTCATAGGCACCGCATAAGTGATCTTTCTTGAACTTTATGCCCTCAATGCCTATGACATGCTTCTTCTTTGCAAGGGTGTGGAGGTTCCTCATGCCAGCATGCCCTAGCCTCCGATGCCAGAGCCAGCATTCTGAAGCTTTTGCTAGAAGACATACGACAAGTTGTGGTCCTGCTGAGAAATCTACCACGTACAAATCATCTTTCCTATACCCTTCAAACACTAGAGACTTGTCAGATTCCATTAGAACAAGGCAACGATATTTTACAAACATCACAATCATGTTTAAATCGCAAAGCATTGAGATAGACATTAAGTTGAAACCAAGGGATTCAACAAGCATGACTTTATCCATGTGTTGATCCTTTGAGATTGCAACTCTACCTAGACCCAATACCTTACTTTTACCAGTGTCAGCAAATGTGATGTGACTCTTGTCGGATGGACGTAAGGTTGAGTCCATAAGAAGGCTTCTCTTGCCAGTCATATGATTGGTACACCCACTATCAATAATCCATTCTGAAGCTGCTGGTGTTGTACCCTACAGTGCAGTTAGGGGGATAGGCTTCACGAAGAGAATTGTGAAGCAAAAACATTTGACGAACCAGTGGGTTATGAAAGCTTAAATCGAGATTTGGACTGATAGGGCGAGTAGCAAGCGATTCAGGAACGAAGTACATAATAAGACCATTTGGGCATTTGATCTTGCGCCCTACAAGATGTTTAAGGTCCCCAGCAATAGCGTCAGACGATTTTGGTTTTCTGCTGGAGACCCTTCCCTGCAAAAGAGAGTTAAGCTTTCTTAGCCATCCACATCTTCAATGGTGGCTTCGAAGCAATGAGTCTAAGTGCAGCATCTGAGAACTTTGGCTTTGCAGCCCTAGCGAAAAGTCTTGCGGGAGGACAATAGTATTCATAAGAATAAGCAGAATAGTTCTTAGTCTTATGAACATGGCGGTCTGATGAACCGCGCTCATATTCATAGGCCTGAGTATGGTTTCCCTGCAAAACATTTGCGTTAGTTTGACTCCGATGAGTCCTCTGTCTGTATGAAGCCTTTGGACCATATGAAGCCTGTGGTCTGGGGTTTGTCTTCTTCACCTGTGGTGTCATGATGACATTCACAGGAAGATTCTCCAAACACTTTTTGGGCACCCAGATCTTCTTCATAGACGGTCCATTCCTGCAGTTAGTACCAATATACCTGGCAAACACTTTACCATTCTGATCCTTAAACAATTTATAGTTTGCATCAAAGGATTCATCAATGACAATGGGGTTAGCACAAGTGAAGCCAGATAGAGTGGATGGATCTGCTGAAGGTTCCTTTGCAGCAACCCATGTGGTTTTGGGGTACTGCTCAGGTTTCCAGTAAGAGCCATCAGCATTCATTTTCCTTACGAACCCAACACCCTCTTTCCTAGGGTTTCGGTTCAGAATTTGCCTTTTGAGGACATCACATAGTGTTTGATGCCCTTTGAGACTTTTGTACATCCCTGTTTCAAGCAATGTCTTCAACCTAGCATTCTCATCAGCAATAACAGTGGTATCATCCACAGAGGGGTTAGTTCCCACATCAACAGTTGAAGATATTGCAACAGTAGCAGCAGTAAAACATTCAGCAATAGAAGTAGCATTATCATGCTCAATGCATTTAAGACATGGTGGTTCAAATCCTTCCTGAGCTGAACTGATCTGTTCGGCGTGAAGCGACTCGTTTTATTTTTGAAGATCTTCATGAGCTACTCTCAATTTCTCAAGATCTTGCTTCCTTTGAAGATAATCATAGGAAAGCCTTTCATGAGCTGTTGAGAGCGTTTCATGACGACTTTCAAGTTCCTCATACTTAACGTGAAGATTTTTTATGTCTTCAATTAAGGACTGAGATCGAGTCATTTCAGCGTCTAACAGATCATCACTTTTGTCTAACAGTTTTTGAATGTGTTCCATGGTTTCCTGTTGTTCAGTTGCAATTTTAGCGAGTGTTTTGTAGCTGGGTTTGGAACCACAATCAGAGTCATCGTCACTAGATGTTTGATAGTGAGTAGTGCGTGTGTTTACCTTGGCACCGCGTGCCATGAAGCAGTAGGTAGGAGCGGAGTAGTCCTTGTCATTTGCATCGGCGTCGGTGATGCAGTCATTGTCTTCAGTGTTGAAGATGGACTTGGCAACGTATGCTGTAGCCAGACTCGCAACGCTAGAATCGGACTCCTCCTCGGACTCCACCTCCGCCTCCTCAGAAGCGGACTCCTTCTCTGAATCCATTTCCTTGCCAACAAACGCACGTGGCTTGCCAGATGAGCTCTTCTTGTGTGATGAAGACTTTGAGAAGGACTTGGAAGAAGACTTTGAGTATTTCTTCTTCTTCTTGTCATCAGAATCATACTCCTTGCTCTTCTTTTTCTTCTTGTTCTCAATGTCCCATTGCGGACACTCAGAGATGTAGTGGCCAGGTTTCTTGCACTTGTGGCATGTTTTCTTCTTGTAGTCATGAGTAGAAGCTTCATCATTCCTTGAGCTTGATCGTGAAGACTTTTTGAAGCCTTTCTTCTTGGTGAATTTTTGGAACTTCCTCACAAGCATAGCAAGCTCCTTTCCAATGTCTTCAGGATCATCAGAATTGCTGTCAGATTCTTCTTCAGATGAGGAGACAGCTTTTGCCTTCAAGGCACGAGTTCGCCCATAGTTGGGACCGTAGATATCTCTTTTCTCAGAAAGCTGAAACTCATGTGTGTTGAGCCTCTCAAGTATGTCAGATGGATCGAGTGTCTTGAAATCAGGACGTTCTTGAATCATCAGGGCTAGGGTGTCAAACAAACTGTCAAGTGATCTCAGGAGTGTCTTGACGACTTCATGCTTGGTGATCTCAGTAGCGCCGAGGGCTTGAAGCTCATTTGTGATGTCAGTGAGTCGATCAAACGTGAGCTGGACATTATCATTGTCATTTGTCTTGAAGTGGTTGAAGAGGTTGCGGAGGACATTGATTCTCTAATCTCTCTGGGTTGAGACGCCTTCGTTGACCTTGGAGAGCCAGTCCTAGACTAGCTTAGATGTTTCCAAAGGACTCACGCGGCCATACTGTCCTTTGGTCAGATGACCACAGATGATATTCTTGGCAGTAGAGTCCAGTTGACCGAACTTCTTGACGTCAGCAGCAGTGACACCTTCTCCAACCTTGGGAACGCCGTTCTTGACGACATACCATAGGTCGACGTCAATGGCTTCAAGATGCATGCGCATCTTATTCTTCCAGTAGGGATATTCAGTTCCATCGAAGACGGGGCACGCAGCGGAGACTTTAATTATCCCTGCACTCGACATAGCTAAAACTCCAGGTGGTTAAACCGAATCACACAGAACAAGGGAGTACCTTGCTCTGGTACCAATCGAAAGTGCGTTATATCGACTAGAGGGGGGTTGAATAGGTGATTTTTATGAAACTCTTCAAAACCTGGAAGCTTCGAAGACAAACGATAGAAATAAACCTATTACCATGCAGCGGAAGGTAGACTACATTTGGCAAACCATAGTCAAGTATTCAATGAAGTGAAAGCACAATGACTAATAGCAGCTAGGTAGTAAGGATCAGGTAGGAAGATATTATGAAGCCAATCAGAACAAGCAGTCACTCGGTGAAGACAAAAGATAGTGCAATCATATGATGACTTCACAAGGACCAACAATAAGTAAAGGGAAGGGAAGGATAAAACCAGTGACTCCTTGAAGACAATGATTTGTTGGACCAGTTCTAGTTGCTGTGACAACTGTACGTCTGGTTAGGGCGGCTAGGTATTTAAACCTTTGGACACACAGTCCCGGACACCCAGTCCTGAACACGCAGCTCAGGGCACCCAGTCCTCACCGTATTCCCCTTGAGCTAAGGTCACACAGACCTCGCCCAATCACTCTGGTAAGTCTTCAAGGTAGACTCCCAAACCTTCACATACTTCGTTCACCGGCGATCCACAATGACTCTTGGATGCTCAGAACGCGACGCCTAACCGGCTGGAGGATTCATAGTCCTCAAGTGTAATAAGTCTTCAGATCACACAGACAGGAAGACTTAAGTGATGCCTAACACTCTTTGGCTCTGGGTGGTTAGGGCTTTATCCTCGCAAGGAATTCTCTCTCAAAGGCTTCGAGGTGGGTTGCTCTCAAACGACAAAAGCCGTACTTTAACTCTGAGCAGCCAACCGTTTATGGTTGTAGGGGGTGGGCTATTTATAGCCACTAGGCAACCCGACCTGATTTGTCCGAAATGACCCTGGGTCACTAAGGAACTGACACGTGTTCTAAGGGTCAGATTTCAAACACACACGGCAACTTTACTTGGGCTACAAGCAAAGCTGACTTGTCTGACTCTGGACAAGATTTGCTCTCATAGTCTTCACTCGAAGACATAGGTTTTGGTTAAGCATCACTTCAGTCATTCTGACTGGTTCTCTTGGACCCCACTTAACAGTACGGTGGTTCCTATGACTCAATAAAGAAGAAAAAGAACTACGAAAGATCTGAGTCTTCGAGCTCCATAGGCTTCATGCGATGTCTTCTCTTGTCATAGTCTTCAATGTGAATATCTTCACATACCACCTTTGACATCAATGTCTTCATACATTTTTAGGGGTCATCTCTGGTAGGAAAACCGAATCAATGAGGGACTTCTACCTGTGTTATCTTGCAATTCTCAGAAACATATTAGTCCCTCAACTAGGTTTGTCGTCAATACTCCAAAACCAACTAGGGGTGGCACTAGATGCACTTACACTTAGCTTATCCGGTGTGCCCTGAGAACGAGATATGTGCAGCTCCTATCGGGATTTGTCGGCACAGCGGGTGGTGTTGCTGGACTTGTTTTACCATTGTCGGAGTTGTCTTGTAGAACCGGGATGCCAAGTCTGATCGAAATGTCTCGGAAGAAGGTATATCCTTCGTTGACCGTGAGAGCTTGTCAGTGGCTAAGTTGGGACTCCCATGCAGGGATTTGAACTTTCAAAAGCCGTGCCCGCGGTTATGGGCAGATGGGAATTTGTTAATGTCTGGTTGTAGATAACTTGAACCTTAACTTAATTAAAATGAATCAACTGGTGTGAGTTACCGTGATGGTCTCTTCTCGGCGGAGTCCGGGAAGTGAACACGGTGTTGGAGTAATGCTTGCCGCAGATTGTTCTCTAGTTATTCGTTCGCGCTTTGCCTTCTCTTCTCGCTCTCTTTTATGAACAGGTTAGCCACCATACATGCTAGTCGCTTGCTGCGGCTCCTCATATTACCTTGCCTTACCTATAAGCTTAAATAGTCTTGATCGCGAGGGCGCAAGATTGCTGAGTCCCTGTGGCTCACAGATTACTTCCAAACCAGATGCAGGGCCTGATGACTCCGTTCTAGATGATGCGCTTGAGCTCAAGTGGGAGTTCGACAAGGACTCACGCCGTTACGACGTGTCTTTCCCTGATGATCAGTAGTGGTGCCTAGTTGGGGCGATCGGGACCGTGTCGCATGTTGGGTTGATCTTTTATTTTGGCACCATAGTCGGGCCATGAGTGATTGGATGATGTAATGCTATTTATGTACTTTGTTTGACATGGCGAGTGTAAGCCAACTATGTACCTTCCCCTTTTATTATTTATATTACTTGGGATGTTGTGAAGATTGCCTTACTTGCGATATTGCTTTCAATGCGGTTATGCCTCTAAGTCGTGCTTCGACACGTAGGAGAGATAGCCGCATCGAGGGCGTTACAGACGAACTGCCTTCTCTTCGGGGGGAGGGGAACTGGCGAGGAGTAGATAAGAGCGTAGTAACCGCAGGGCCTCGTCCCTTCCAACTGTAGATCGTTCCTCGGCGAAGGGGTGAGGCTATTATTTACTACTAGTACTCCCTCCGATTCTTTTTACTCTGCGCATAAGAGCAGACCCGAATACCAAGGCAGGGGCTCCCTGCATGCTTTCTGGATGGAAATACCCTTGGCGCATGGATGGGAGGAGTTAGCGGCTATAAATGCCCCATGCAGCCCATTGGCTATCCGCCCGCATTCTCCTCTCTCTGCATGCTGCATGGATGTCTCCCTCTCTCTCACATGACTGCATGCGGTGGCGCTGGCCTATGAGAAGCTCGCGTGGAGATAGCAATCTTCTCTCCAGAAGAGATTTTTTTGAAATAAAGGGATTATGGAACGTTATGGGATTGCATTATACTGTAAATAATAGCACTAGTAAGTAATTTTTGGCACTAGGTTGTAGTTTTTGGCGTGGATTAAGAAATTTTGGGTATGTTTTTGCCATTTTTTGTACACGCCAACTAGTGTCAAAAAATGTCTTACATTATGTGACGGAGGAGTACGTACTCGTACTGTAGCAGTACTAGTACTACTTTTCTCAACTAGTAGTGCGATCTACTGTACGTCTAGTCTAGTCTAGTATAGTGCACCAGTTTTGAACTCTTGAATCTCAGGGCCAAGGAGCTACACTTGGAAGTGGAGGGTACTACAGTTACTAGAACCATCGTTGTACTATCAATGCAGGGGAAGTACACCTGCGTAGTGGCCTAGTGGGTACTCTCGGTGCTCTATTCAGCCGCTCCTCTCACGTAGCTGGCCTACTCAGCTGCTCCTCTCACGCACACACTAGCAGCCTATTTATCAGCGACGGTTACTGCTGGGGTAGAACATTTGAGTTATTTGATACAACGAGACTAGGCTTTTCGCTTCCATTTGTGGAGGTGTAATGGATCTCGTCGAACTTTGTTAGTAGTTCCTTCTTTATGAATGAGATGAAGCAAAGCTTTTGCCTCCGTTTCAAAAAAAAACACGGCAATAGGAATTTCTTTTATAGTAGAGCCGATAATGGAGTGAAGTCCATGCATGCAACACCACAAGCTATAGAGTAGTAGTAGAGTACTTTACGTACAGAGCCATATTGCACAGTTCCCAATGCCCCGCCAGGCTTTACCGGCTCCTCGGGCTTAATTGGGAGGCGCTAGTTTAAATATGCTACTAGCTGGAAGCTGTAAGCGAGGTGCGGCTAGGGCGAGCACGCGAGCCATGGGATGCTGGGAAGGAAAACCCGTTCACGTGGCTAGGCTGTCCAGTGCACCCAGATTGTGGGGCCGCACGTCCGTTTGACTTCAAAACTCAAACTACCCGTGTAAAATATTGGCTCGCAGTGAAGTGTAGTAGTACTATTTTTTTAAAAGGCCGTTGTGCGTTCGGCCGGGATCGAACCCACAAAACGAGGTATACACTCCCGTGACCACTAGTAGTACTCGTTGGAGTACAACGCAACCTAGAATCGCCTTTTGTCGCTAGTAGTACGTACATTGTTCCTTACAAGAAACCCCTAAGAGCATGGTTAATAGTATAGCCAGCTGCTGGTTATAAGCCAGTGCCATGTCATCTACAGCCCATCTTATAGCCAACATGTAGTAGTAGTTTATTTCTTATAGCCCGCTGACTCAGCTCTATTGTACTTGCTCTAATAATGCAAGAAACCACTAAAATGCCAAGAAACTACTACCACTTGCATACGTGGCAGACTTAAGATAATACTACCTTACCAACCATTGTACATGCTCTTACCAACAAAAATCCTCGAGTGACCTCCTACCTCCGGCCCGTCCACCTAGTCATCCTCGGCCATGGGACGCAGCTACCGCCGCCGGCAGAAGGCGAGGTCAAAACCGCCAGCGGTGCGGAGCCCATGTTGCGGCAACCCGGATGCCAGCTCCGTCCGGCGCTCGCGGCCGCTAGCTAGCCAAGATAGCTCCGTCCAGCTGCTTGTCTGCAAGGTTTGCTAGCTAGATTGGCAAGGCAGCGTGGCGGCTTGCTCGCGCGCGCCGCGCTAAGGCCAGCCATCTGGCTCAAGCGAAGGCCAGCGCGGCGGCTTGCTCGCTCGTGAGTCACGCTTGGGCCAGCCTGCCAACCCGTGCGGAGGCCAGCGCGACGTCTGGCCCGTTCGGCGGAGCGGCAGCTAACTCGCCCATCACCGGCACCACCGACGAACATGCATCAGTACTGTTTGAAGTAATGTTCAGGAAAAATAATGATTTGAGAGGGAATAACATGATAGAAGGTCAGATGTGGGTCCCTCCTATCGACGGTCAAACAAAATGTGTTGGTTTAAGCTGCCTCGTCAGCACAGACATGTGGGCCAACCCTGTCATAAATGGGTTTAAACAAACCTAATCGGTAGGAGTACTAGGTAGTTTTTGGCGTGGATTAAGAAATTTTGGGTATGTTTTTGCTATTTTTTGTACAATAGATTCCTCCTAGGGCTGGATCAAAGTGGTAGTTTTTTGTTAAATACTCTACATATTGTAAGTAGGAGTGAAAGTTAAGCTTTGGAAGCCAATAAGCAAGGCTAGTTACATAGTGCATATGCGTACATGATTGAAAGTAAATATCAACCATGAGTGACTAATATCTTGATGGAAAACTCGAAACTATGGAATACTAGGAAAAGAAATGCATGGTTGGAAATACTAGCAATGTTCATGTCCATTGCAACGAATCATAATTAGAATAATACTTATTCGCAAACTTGGTACAAAACACTCTAATTTTCATATACATATGTCACTAGGGATATATTATGTTTCAATTAGAATATATTCCTTGTGCTGTTTTGGTGAGGTCGGGGAGGGATGTGGTTGGTTTTAAGATACTAATTATGGGTTTTTCTGCAAATTGGTAGACAAGTGGGATGTTGGTGAGAAAAGGCAACAACTTACCTCAAAATCGTTAGATGTAGATCTAATGGTCAGAAACGATGGATGGCAGACACACCAGCATCACCAACTTAGTCTTGTGTAGGAGTACTAGCAAGATCCGTGCATTGCACGGAACATCAAGATGCATTTTTTATAAAACAATTGTTGTGATTGACCCTTGCGGGAGTAATCCCATGTGTAAAAACTAATGATATCTCGAGAAATATGAGATAAGGTGAAGAGGAGTGGGGTGTGGTGGTGGTTGGTGGTCGAACTGAGCGGGGGCATGGGGATTGACGACGCCGGCAGCGGCCACCAGGCCATTTTGTTCCAGAGTCTTCCTTTCTTAATTGCTCAACGATGAGGTTGTTGGAGATAAGGATGAACGAGGGAAGGCCTTGTATGCAAATGTGGAGAGGGGTGCGGGTGTCTTTTAGTTTAATTTCCATCCGTCAGATATAGATCGGACGGTCTATATTGCAAGATGGCACACGTACCATCATCACCAACTCGGTTTTTTATAAGAGAAGAAATATAAGTATGGAGATACAAACGTATTATCAATACTTGCTTCCGTAAACTAGCATCTACATTCTATTCAACGCCTCGGCATGTGGGGCCTTAGCACAATGACTTCTCGACTGTGTAAAACAAAGATTTTCCCATCACCGACAAGGAGGGGGTGACGGCAGCGCGCTTTTTGGCTTGCTCTAGTCCTAGTAGTCATACTAGGTGGTCTAAGCACGTATAGATTTATTCTTTTTCACGTCTCGTGTTCGCTGTACTGCCACGACTGTTCATGAATAGACGGTAAGTTATTCACGGGGAAACCCTTGTTGAGCGTGTTTGCGAGAGAGAGAGAGAGAGAGAGAGAGAGAGAGAGAGAGAGAGCATGTGTGATATGTTAGAGACTGAGGCAATGATAAAAGATTCTTTGTGCCTATGTGTGTGGAGGATAGAGAGACACATGTACATGGGGCTTTGTGTTGTGTAACGTGGAGACACATATACATAATTAGAGAGTGAGTGTGTGAGATACACATGTAGACATGAGGAGAGATGAGGATCCAGGTAAATGGGTGTTTGTGCGTGTCTGTGTGTGTTTGTGCACGCGTTTGTGTGTGAGAGGGAGAGAGTGTATGTGGAGTAGAGAGACCACTGATGATGTAAACCTAGTATAAGGGAAGGGGGGATGGTGTGACATGTGTAGTAGCGAGATAGCACGGGTGCGGGCGGGGGGAGCAGACTATTTGGAAGAGACATCGAGTGTGTGTGTGTGGGAGAGGGGTGTGAGAGCGAGAGAAAGAGAGAGCTAGCGACGGAGAGAGAGAGAGAGAGAGAGAGAGAGAGAGGGGGGGGGGAAGACAGGGGGCGAGAGGGGTCGTTTGTGTCCATAAATGGCGTATAGATAGGGAGACAATGTTGATGTTGTCCAAAATTGGCCTATGAACGGAGACGCAAGGGAAGCGAGTCATTGCGTGTGTGATAGGGACTTCATGAGAGAGCTAGAATAGATGGTGTAGAGAACAATGTGCGAAATCGAGAACGATTATACATTAGGGAGCTATGCAAAGAGTCACGACATATATGTATACAGGGAAGGAGCTGGGGCGGGTCTGCATGTGGGAGAGATAGAAAGAGGAGAGTGGTGCACAAGGAGACAAAGTGTGCTAGTTTGCAATGGGGGTGGTGTGTGAGGTGAGTGCGCGAGAACAACATAACTAGGGAGATAGACGTTTGGGGGCGATGTTTTGTGTGTATGGGAAATATACACTCTACAAAGTGCGTGTGCTTGGGTAAGAGAGATAGCGGGGGACCTAGAGAGTGAGGGAGGAGATGTGTGCATGCCCGAGAGACAAAGTGATAGAGACCTATGTTGGGGTCCGGACTTTACAAGAAAGAGGGGTGTTAATGTGCTCGTGTGTTGGTGTTTGGGGGAGAGAACGACTTCTCTGTGTGTGTGTGTGTGGTGGGGTGGGGGGTGGTTGACTTTAGATAAAGAGTGAGGTGTCTATATTTGAGGGACTTTAGCGTAATTGAGATATTGTGCACTCATGGTTGATCAATTTGTTTCACAGTTTGTACTATGAAATAACGATACTTTTGAACATGCGTGATATACCTTGATGTACCAGAATTACAAACCTAAGATTGGAATTTTGGAATTCGACTCCATCATTAGCTTTTGTAATTCATTTAAACGGAGGTACATTTTTTAAGCCGGGATTTCGTGATTTCATATCATATATCAAACCTAGAGATATACACATACGGGCATGTTCAAACTTTATAATCATCCACTTTATTCATACACATACACATTTTTTCTTTTGTCATCATATTTAGGATAAACACATTTGGAATTTCATTTGAATTGGACCGTATGATGGTATTTGCTTGTAGTAGCTCAATGATCCATATTTGAATTGAATGGACAATCTAAGTTTCGAGTTGGAGACATTGATTTTTAAAACTTGCACATTTTTTTGCGTACAAAACAAACAAATTGTCGGCCATGATATCATAGTCGGCCGTACGAGAGCAGAATACTTATAATTTTAGGCGCCAAAAGCTTTCAAACTTCCCGCTCACATCAAAATATCACGTGCCCGAAAGTTTAGCCCTGCGATATTCCTGTTTTACCCCTGCCACATGAACGGAAAAGGGCTCCTTTGGTAACTCCATTGTTTTCCCCTCTTTGCCACCAACATTCTTCCCCAGAGCCCCTCCCCTTGCCCTCCCCGACCCCCCCCCCAACCACGGCAAGCCGCCGAATCTAGCCCTCCGCCGCAACGGTGGACCTCACACCCCGCCGGATCTACCTTCCACACCTTAGAACCCCAACTGCCAACTCACCACTTCACCAGAGCTGCTTCGCTGCCCCTTCGCTGGCCCTTCATACAAGCCCTCTTCCGCCGCAACAGATCCGCCTCACCGAAAGCACTGTACAACGCGCTCGCCGAAGCCTTCGTCCACTGCACCGGACCCGCTCCACGGATGCCATATTCAACTCCACCGGCCCTGCTTTACCGACGCTGCAGGATCATCAAGTTATTTTGATTTGTACTCCTTTGGTTTTTCTCTTTATCGTGCAACTGTTCACTTACCACAGATGAGCTTTCTTGTATGTCGACAGGCGCCGCAACCGTAGCACCGGAGCCGCTTCAGCGACGGCGACAGCCGGCCCAAACTCAACCGCAACACGAGCACCATCGACGATCCTTAGCTATCAAGTATGACAACGATACCCATATGCCGCTGAGAATCAGGTACTATTATCCAACGGCCGGCACCTACGTTCACTTTCCTAGCATAAGCACCGCACCTTTGAATTTCTTCAGGGCATCATTCAATTTTTCATGAGATGCGTTATTCTTCTTGCACCTGTAGGGCCGTACTTCTGGCAGTGAACATGTTATATGTGCTAAATTACATACCAGTGCACATATAGTTAATATGCTTTAGTTTTGTTCTGATGCCACCTGTTGGTTCCATCAGATTGCTTAATGTTCTCTATGCTTAATTACACATCAGCAAACTAGCATGTGGTTCCGCTGCTTTTTGTTGGTTTTACCCTACATTTTCTGATGCTAGCTATTACATCACTGCTCCGAGCCTCTGCTCATTACTTGTTTGTGTGTTCTTGATCTTCCCAAGTTGCATGACTAATTTGATGCTTTTATTAATTATGGAGCTGCCAACCCCATCAAGAAAAATATTTGTTCTTTTGGGGCTGGCACCTCGAACAAGCATAAAAATAGAGGGAAGCAGATATACTCCCTCCGATTCTATTTACTCTGCGCATAACTCTTGACCCACATACCAAGGAGGGCACCGGTTTAATTTTTTGGACTAATTTGCCAATTAATTAGGGCAGAGGCGGATGGGGCGGGGCACAAAAGGAAACCACCGCTAGGAATCGGCAACGCGCAGACTAATACGAGAAAACTAAGAAAAAGTTATACGCAAAGTAAAAAGAATCAGAGGGAGTATTGTCGTGTATGCACACACCCTTCTTTCATTAGTTTAGATGAACCATTGATGATCAATTCGGACCAGTGCATGCGATTAAAATTAATTTTACCTAAATAGATGGTGCAGAATAAACTACAACAACTAGATTTGCAACCATGGGATGCTGACATATCTTCAAAGAACATTGCAACAACAGCTAGGCTTCACAGCAACATATGGTAAGCCAGTGTGTTTTAGTACATGTGAAATGTAATGTGAGTGGGCTGCTTTCTTGGCTTGTGCCCTCAACGTGTAATCCTACCGAATTACAAATAGTCTAGTTGTCTGCTTTTCTGTATTGCTTGATTCGAATGCTTATTTGTTGTTACGCTATACCTGAGTTGGCCAATATGTCAGCAGTGCATGCTGTACTATCGTAAAGAAATGCATGCCTATTTCATTTGAGTCCTTAACTTTTCCTCCCAACTTCATCACAAGACTGTCTTCGTAGTTTATATGAGGCCACACTGTTAAGTGCTTTCTCAAATTATTTCAACTGCTTAGATGCCTTGGCAACTTAAATATAGCGGTTATACACTCCCTTTCAACTAGGGATGTCAACTGGGTCCGGTTTAATCCCGATTAAAGTCCACTAGTGGTATGATAGTTCAAAAGAGTTTTTTGTTTTTTTTGAGGAAAATGAACTAGGGAGGTAGCAAAAACTAACTAGATGGGACTGGCGGATTTCGTTTATGTGCCACTTACATCCCTAGTTTCATCTTACCATTTTAATTTCTTTTCGGCTGATGCTGCTTCGAACCATTTAAATATAGTTTGCCATGCTCGGCAATAATTCATCCGTCGTTTACCATGTAAGCTTACTGCCTGGATCATACGATAACTATCTCTTACTGATGTCCAGCGGAAACCTTTCAGGATGCCGTTCACACTTGGACACAATGTACAACCCCAGAATCTATTTGTGGAAGCAGTGCGCCATCCATGTTACCAGATGGTAGCAGTTCAGAGGCAACTCCGCCGGAGAGCAGGCTGAGCACAGATATTATAGTGCTTGAGGCTCTACTAGAGGCAGAAAGAGATGGTGTGGCTGCCATGAATGAGGTAATATTTATCTTGAGGCTGGAAATTACGGAATTAGCGGCACGCATTATGCAAGCAACCCAAGAATTGGAGGAAGTAAGAATGTTGCATTTGAATACGGAGGAGGTCCTGCTGTTTCTGCTATCTGAAGCCCAAGATAATCCTGATTCTTCTTTAGATACCAATTGAAATTTTCATTAGATTATTGTACTTGCATGTAGTGTCATGTCTCTGAATGGATTATGTTGCAAGACCCCCTATGTTGTCCATGTGTTGTAATGATCCAAATTTTTTAGGTGAGGTGATCCTTAGAACTTGTATGATTGACATAAGGTGAACTGTTTGTCGTGTGAGCATATTGTATTGGATGAAATAACTGTTTGACTCAGAGTGTATCCAACCTACTGAATTCGAAGATCACGGCATTTCTAAATCATAATCATATATAAAGGTGGAATAAATATTTGTTGTGGTTTTGAAGAAATAAATAACAAAACGTGTAATTATCTGTGGATATTCATAATCGAATACAAATTGGATTTGAATTTAGTTTGCCAGGTCCCAGGGCAAACTTGAATGCTAATTCTCCCAAGTTTTGAACAAAGCGGCTAAACACCCACTATAATTTGTGGCCTGCTCGAAGCAAGTGTTTGCGAGATGGAAATTACTGTTTACCCCTGACACTTGACATCCTTATTGACACGATTTACACTACTGTCAATAGGGGTAGACTAGTAACTTCAATCAGACATGACACGACGGCCTCTGAGCCCATTCACACACGGTGGGCGCCAAACGTGGGTGGCAAAACACATTTGATTCAAGCTCGTCCGAAAGACATGTGTCTCTTCCTCCATTTCCCCATTCATACACGGTGGGCGGCAAAACAAACTATCCTCGTCCGAAATTGATGTAGGCTTATATTTTAAATAGGGGCAGATGTGTAACTTCCATCAGACGTGACACAACCGCCCTACCTGTCAGCCCCGTTCATACACCATGGGCACCAACTGTGGGCGGCAAAACACCCTCTCCTCGCCCGAAATCAATGTAGGCTAATATTTTAAATAGGGGCAGATGTGTAACTTCTATCAGACGTGACACAACTGCCCTACCTGTCAGCCCCGTTCATACACCGTGGGCGCCAACCGTGGGCAGCAAAACACCCTCTCCTCGCCAGAAATAGTTACCAGCAAATATTTGGGAGATGCGAGATTACCGTCCTATCCCCAACTAACGCGATGTCCGAAATTTTAAACGAGGGATAAGTTCGTAACTTTCCCCCATTTCAGAGATGCGCATCCCAAAGTTTGAGATCCCCCCTCCCCTCTATTTCCCCATTCATACACCATCGGCGGCACGACAACCTCCGCACTGCGGCCAGCCTCCTCCGTCCTCCACCCCATCCTCCACCTTGCCGGAGCCGCTACCCCTACCTCGTCGTCCACTGCAAGAGATGGACGTCTCTCATCCACGGCGCTGGACCAGGATCCTTTCATCGCCTCCTCTTGCTTCATCAGCGCCGTCGTCCACCTTGCCGTTGCCGCTCCTACGACCGCCTCGTCCACGGCAACATGATATATCCCCTGACCCGGCCGTCTGCCGTCTAAAGTCTTCTTCCCCGCCGCCGACAGCCATCGCACCCGCAACACCCTTAACGTATCAGCATAGGCCTACACGGCGTCGCAAGAGAGGTGGTACTCTTCCATATGTGCTTAAGTTATTGATCTCACCCGGAAAATAGCTCGTAATTTGTTTACTGTACTTTTCTTGTCCGTACCAAATCGTAGTGGCTAGTTGAAAGCAAACATTGGTTGCGAAGTAGCTTTGTCCGGTTTGCACCTTTAGATCCGCCATGGCACGGGCACTATACTCATAAAGCTTATGGTTCCCCCCCTTTATATTCACTACCATCATCGTAGGTGCTTCGTGTCGTGCTAGCACTGCTCCTCAAGACCTCAACCCAAAGATTACGTGTTGAAATACAAATCTGATATGATGCTCATATCACTAAAACAGAGAACGTTTAATTGGTCACCTAATGTTCCTATATTCGTTTCGAAAAGCATGTGCGCCACCCACTAGTCCAGCTAGTTCCACTTTCCTGATTTTTCTCTTGATGCTTAGGGTTTTCCCCTTTTATCTACTCTACTATGATCTGCGTAGGTGCTTTCTGTCGTACTAGCATTACTCCACCCTTCAAGCTAAACAACACAATACTCACAATTCGAAAGCTTAGTTGTTCAAATATGATTGTGATATTATACTGATATTAGTTAACCGACACATTTAATTGGTTAGCTGAAGGTCCCACTTGAGTTTCCAAATGCATGTCGCGACATATAGAGAGACAGCATAATTGCATTTCTTTTTCACTTGTTGACCGTACTTTCTTGTCCATACCAAATCTTAGTAGTTATTTCAAAGCAAACATCGGTTGCTAACTACCATTTGCGCAGTTTGCAGCTTCAGATCTGCCATGGTCAACACTGTACTCATCATGCTTATGTTTTCCCCATTTTATGATGACCACAATCAGCCTACGTGGTTCGTGTCGTAATAGCACTGCTCCACCCATCGAGCTAAACAAGCTTAGTTGTACAAATTCATATATGATATTATTACTGATATTAGTAAAACTGGGGGATGTTTAATTGGTTAGCTAATTGTTCCTACTTTAGTTTCGAAATGCATGTGAGTCACATATGGAGAGACCGGAAAGAATATTATTTCTCTGTGCGCTCCGGTTCATCATCGGTGGACAACCAACATTGTATTAAAAGACTTGTAATATCTTCAATCTGCTTGCTCTTCTGCTCTTCTTTAAGATGATACTCTTCTCTTGCGGTCGACTGGTCAGGTCGAGTTGTTCTCCCTTAGTATATTTTGAATCTGTCAGGTCAGGTCGACTTGTTCTTCTTTACTATATGTTGAAGCTATCATCTGCGAAGTGTCATCACTTCTGGAGCTCTCATATTTTGAGTAGTAGGCCACATTATATTAATGCACACAACAAATTACAGCATGCATGGCATCTTTTAAAAGAATTGCAGAGATAGCACAAAGGGGTTTACAGGGAGGCAGTATTGGATTAGAATCACTTCTACATTACAAAGAAAATCTCACTTGTTCTTATGTTTTCATGCATGTCAGATATTGAACATTATCAAAATGAATATGAGAATGGGCGCACGAGAGGAATATTGCGGAATGATCCACTGCCTAACAAACTTGGCATGGTGGAGGATGGCCTATCTTATTCACCCATCAAGGTGCTTGCTCTAACTTTGCAAAGTTGTATTGGTCGCACATATTTTGCTTCTGACCTCTTGCATTACTTCTACTTTGTTACACCATCTGCTTAGTTTAAGCATCATATATGAGTATATGCTATACCTATCCATTTTCTGTACCTATTCCATGTGTCTTCACACTATGTTTTTCCAGTCAAATGTTGTTCTTTCGTGATAGGTGTCCAAAAGGAAGAAGGTGAGTGCAGGTCGTCAAGGAGTACAAACTAGGTATTTGGAAAAGGTAGTGATACCTATTAAATCAGATAGATCAGCAGCCACAGAAAACACAGGCCCAACTGTACTACACTTTACCCCTACTCCAGTGGCCAAACCCCTATTAGAACTGCTGGGAGCCCAGCGTCAGGTACTGTCTATGATATCAATTCAAAATTTGAACTCCTAAATTTCTGCTTATGCCTTACCTTCTCTCTTGTATGAAAACTAATGAATCTCCTTGCTCAAAGGATCATACGATCTCAAAACAATAATGGGCTCTACATTGCTCTTGTCAGTACCTCTCTCCCTTTTGCCTTGTAACGCTATACTTAATTAATTGCTATTTGATTATGTATCATCAGTTTGCACCTGAGCTTCATTATCCTCTGTTTCTTTCAATATTATTTGATCTATATTTACTCTTTGCAAAATGTAGAATAATGACAATGCTTTTAAAGAATTTTCTTTGGGGAATTTATTGAATTATCCTTCCATCAACATGGAGAAGGGATTTGTCCAGCCCGTGTTAACATGTAATGTAAGTTCATCCTTATCAAGCCTTCAAACTTTGTTCTAGTATAGATTTGGATAGGCATCATTTCCTCCACTGTTGTTTGCTTTGCTTTTTACATCTGATTGGATGTTTGCAACAACTACCCGTTTCAAATTGTAGTTGTAAAAACATGTTCCTTATGCAGAACAGATCCATTTATTTGCTTATATAATTGTGAAACTTGTTACGTGTCTCCTTGTTTCTCTTTCAGACTCGTATCTCTTACGCCAGGCAGAACTTTTGGTAAGATAGTGAGCCAAACCATCTTGAGGACAGCGAGATGACCCCAAGGTCCTGTCTTGATGAAGACAGTGAGTTGAAGCTACTCACCAGCAGGTGTGAGACAACCTCTGTGCAGTCGCTGCCTCAATCAGTTCGACTTCTTCAGTCTCAACTTAAAGCGGAAAGGCCTGCTTCAGCTCAGCTCTGACTTGAAGTCAAAGATGCAATGAAGATGTCAAAGGACTGCCGTGCGCACCATCATGCCTTAAATCTAGTGTTGATGCATCTATCGTTGACACAACTAAGGTCTACTCAGCTTCTTCAGCTGTTTGGGGGGGGGGCGACCTGGCCAGGCCTAGTGCCTTCTGAAGTGCTCTCAGTTTTGTATATTCTTTTGTCGGCGCGTTTATTTGCACTGGTGGCGAACTTTGATGCCCAGTGGATGTAATATGTGTGATAGTCGTGATAGCCTAGTGTAAGTTGCTTGCTTATTTATTTCCTTGTTGTCTTGTTTATTTGTTTGCTTCTAGTCATTGCAGTTCTTTTTCCGCGGTTTGCTAGTGGCTGCAATAACCTATTTTTAAAAACTAGGCCATAATAACCATGGGCTAATATTTACTGTAGTGACACTGGGCCTTCTACGGGCCGTAGAAACAGTGGGCCTTCTACGGGCGGTAGAAACAATGGGCCTTCTACGAGCCGTATCATCAATGGGCCTTATACGAGCAGTATGATCGATGGCCAAACATGGGCCAATAACAGGCCGCATTATGGCCGTAAACGGGCTAGAGTTGGAATCGTCCGTTCATGGGCCAACCATAATGGGCCATCGTTAATAGGCTGTATTTGATGACGCTATGAAAACGGCCCAACGTATCAACGGACCACAAACGAGCCGACTGTAACCATGGGCTGAATTTGGCCCATAAGCAGAAAATGACAGTAACGGGCCGTAAGTAAACGAATGCTAGAAATGAGCCCAAGAATAAATGGGCTCTGAGAAGGCCGAAAGATAACATGGGTTGGAAACAGCCCAACGGAATAACGGGCCATTAATGGGTATAAAGTGATACACTGTTCATTATGGGCCAGTTTCACCACGGGCCGTTAATGGGTGTAAAGTGATACACTATTCATTGCGGGACAGTTTCACCATGGGCCGTTAATAGGCCAAGAGTTACATAGGGCCTCATATGGGTCGAAAGACGTCATGGGCCATACATGGGCCAGAAGTGAAAACGGGCTGGAATCATATTAGGTGGCCCAAATGACGCTACTGGGCCTAATTCGGATAGGGCGTAACGGGCCTTGGGTTAGCGGGCTGTAAATGGGCTATATGCGAACATGCCGTTAACAGGCTTTACATGGGCCGGCCCACCACCTTTTGACCAAGTCAAACGGGCCCGCCTTTTCATAGGAATGGGCCTCTGTTGGGCCGTGCCACGTGTCGACGTATCATAGGCGCCTATCTGACCCACTGACGAGCTGACACGTGTTTCGTCCGGCCAATAAGAATTTTACACGTGGAAATTTCCCATTGGTCGGGGCTGTTAACGGGTTATCGGATGCAAAACCCGACCCGATAGCTTAACGGTGTTCCGTTACGGTGGATGCCACGTGTCGGTCACCCTTGACGAAAAGCACTTCTGTGACGCGCGATTTATCATCATGGAAGTGGACACTTCCGTGATGATAATTTTGGTAATGTCATGGAACGCTTCTACGACAGCACAGGTATGACTATCTTGATTCTATCATAAATTTTTCATGGATGTACATGCATGACAAAAAACGCGACCTACTATGACAAACACGTATCATCACGGAAGTGCATTTTTTGTAGTGTGAGTAAGGGCTTGTTTGAATTTGAGGATTCTAACAATGCAGGGATAGGAAATAGACAGGAATAGGATAGTAGGATAGGAATGCACATGCAAAACAGAGAATTTAAAAACACATGATTTCTGCCAATCTGGGTGTTTGATTCACAACAACTGGAAGATCACTGATACGTCTCCAACGTATCTTTAATTTTTGATTGCTCCATGCTACATTACCTACTATTTTGGACTATATTGGGCTTTATTTTCCACTTTTATATTATTTTTGGGACTAACCTATCAACCGGAGGCACAACCCAGAATTGCTGGTTTTTTGCCTATTTCGGTGTTTCGGAGAAACAGAATATCAAACGGAGTCCAAACGGAATGGAACCTTTGGGAATGCGATTTTCTCATCAGATAAGACGCAAGAGACTTGGACCCTCCGTCAAGAAAGCCACAAGGCGGTCACGAGGGTGGAGGGCGCCCCCCCTAGGGCGCGCCCCCTGCCTCGTGGGCCCCTCAAAGCTCCACCGACGTACTCCTTCCTCCTATATATACCTACGTACCCTCAAACGATCATATACGGAGCCTAAAACCTAATTCCACCACCGCAACTTTCTGTATCCATGAGATCCCATATTGGGGCCTGTTCCGGAGCTCCGCCGGAGGGGGCATCGATCATGGAGGGCTTCTAAATCATCATCCAAGCCCCTCCGATGAAGTGTGAGTAGTTTACTTCAAACCTACGGGTCCATAGTTAGTAGCTAGATGGCTTCTTCTCTCTTTTTGGATCTCAATACAATGTTCTCCCCCTCTCTCATGGAGATCTATTCGATGCAATCTTCTTTTTGCGGTGTGTTTGTTGAGACCGATGAATTGTGGGTTTATGATCCAGTCTATCTATGAATAATATTTGAATCTTCTCTGAATTCTTTTATGTATGATTGGTTATCTTTGCAAGTCTCTTCGAATTATCAGTTTGGTTTGGCCTACTAGATTGGTTTTTCTTGCCATGGGAGAAGTGCTTAGCTTTGGGTTCGATCTTGTGGTGTCCTTTCCCAGTGACAGAAGGGGCAGCAAGGAACGTATTGTATTGTTGCCATCAAGGATAACAAGATGGGGTTTTTATCATATTGCATGAAACTATCCCTCTACATCATGTCATCTTGCTTAAGGTGTTACTCTGTTTTTAACTTAATACTCTAGATGCATGCTGGATAGCGGTCGATGAGTGGAGTAATAGTAGTAGATGCAGGCAGGAGTCGGTCTACTTGTCTCGGACGTGATGCCTATATACATGATCATACCTAGATATTCTCATAACTATGCTCAATTCTGTCAGTTGCTCAACAGTAATTTGTTCACCCACTGTAAAATACTTATGCTCTTGAGAGAAGCCACTAGTGAAACCTATGGCCCCCGGGTCTCTTTCTCATCATATCAATCTCCATCACTTTGTTATTGCTTTGCTTTTTTACTTTGCCCTTTTACTTTTTACTTTGCATCTTTATACCAAAAAATACCAAAAATATTATCTATCATCTCTATCAGATCTCACTTTTGTAAGTGACCGTGAAGGGATTGACAACCCCTAAGCGCGTTGGTTGCGTTGAGCTATTGTTTTTGTGTAGGTACGAGGGACTCGCCCGTAGCCTCCTACTGGATTGATACCTTGGTTCTAAAAAACTGAGGGAAATACTAACGCTACTTTGCTGCATCATCCTCTCCTCTTCGGGGAAATCCAACGCAGTGCTCAAGAGGTAGCAAGAAGAATTTCTAGCGTCGTTGCCGGGGAGTCTGCGCAAAAGTCAACATACCAAGTACCCATCACAATCCCTATCTCCCGCATTACATTATTTGCCATTTGCCTCTTGTTTTCCTCTCCCCCACTTCACCCTTGTCGTTTTATTCGCCCTCTCTCTCTCTCTATCCTCCCTCTCTTTCTCTATTTGCCTCTTTTTGCCAGTTTCTTATTTGCTCGTATGGTTGGAATAGTAGTGTATTTATTACTAAATAGAGAACCTAAGATCTATGGATCCTCATCCGCTTGCTAATCTTTTTAAGAGATCCAATTATGATGAACCAATTGCTAGTGAGTTTTGTGCACTAGATTATCTTTATGAGGTTTTGCTTGAAATTCGTGAATCTGAAAAGTGTGATGAATCACCTTATGAAGCGATTCACGATAAATCTTTGAATAAAAAGCATGACTGCAATGATTTTATTATAAAATCTATTTATGTAAATTGTGCTAATAATATGCAACACCCTAAGCTTGGGGATGCTAGTTTTGCTATGTCCTCTACTTGTTGCAATGATCATGATTGGGGTGATTCTTCTTATGATCTTGAAAATTTATTTAAGCCCCATGATGAATATGAGATTGATAATAGTGTTTGCAATATTATTGAAAGTGGGTTTGGAAGAGTGTCAACCTTAGATCCCGCATATTTGGAGAATGTTCGATCTTATGAAAATCTTGATAAAAGTGCGTTTGGAGAAGTCATGACTTTAGTTAATGTTAATCCCACTATTTTGGAAGAATGTCAACTTTGCATGCATATGGTTCGTGTTGAAAATATTTTATGTGATAGCTATTTAGTTGAATTTGCTTATGATTCCACATGCAATTATTATGAGAGAGGAAAATATGGTGGTAGAAATTTTCATGTTACTAAATTACCTCTCGTTATGTTAAGATTACTATTGTTTCTTTCCTCTTCCATGCATATGCTAGTTTTTGCTTGCCATGATAATTTGTTTGCCTATAAGATGCCTATGCATAGGAAGTATGTTAGATTTAAATGTGTTTGTCACATGTTTTATGATGCTCTCTTTGTGCTTCAATTCTTGTCTTTCATGTGAGCTTCATTGAAATTATCAATGCCTAGTTAAAAAGGCTTTAAAGAAAAGCCCTTGTTGGGAGTCAACCCAATATTTTTCCTTGCTGTTATTAAATAAATAATTTATTTAGCCTCTGTTTTGGTTGTGTTTTTTTGTTTAATTAGTGTTTGTGCCAAGTAGAACCATTGGGAAGACTTGGGGAAAGTCTTGTTGAACTTGCTGTAAAAAACAGAAACTTTAGCGCTCACGAGAACTGCTGTCATTTTTATTTGGAGAGTGATATTTAGTTAATTCTTTTTTCAGATGACTAATAGATAAATTCCTCAAGTCAATAAATTTATTTTAGAATTTGTGGGGTTCCAGATCTTGCGCTAGCTACAGATTACTACAGACTGTTCTATTTTTGACAGATTCTGTTTTCCGTGTGTTGTTTGCTTATTTTGATGAATCTATGGCTAGTAAAATAGTTTATAAACCATAGAGAAGTTGGAGTACAGTAGGTTTAACACCAATATAAATAAAGAATTAGTTCATTACAGTACCTTGAAGTGGTCTTTTGTTTTCTTTCGCTAATGGAGCTCACAAGATTTTCTACTTTAAGTTTTGTGTTGTGAAGTTTTCAAGTTTTGGGTAAAGATTTGATGGATTATGGAACAAGGAGTGGCAAGAGCCTAAGCTTGGGGATGCCCATGGAACCCCCAAGATAATCTAAGGACACCTAAAAGCCAAAGCTTGGGGATGCCCCGGAAGGCATCCCTCTTTCGTCTACTTCTATCGGTAACTTTACTTGGAGCTATATTTTTATTTACCACATGATATGTGTTTTGCTTGGAGCGTCTTTTATGATTTGAGTCTTTGCTTGTTAGTCTAACACAATCATCCTTGCTGTACACACCTTTGGATAGAGCCATACATAAATTGTAATTTGATAGAATACTCTATGTGCTTCACTTATATCTTTTGAGCTCTATAGTTTTACTCTAGTGCTTCACTTATATCTTTTGAGTTTTATAGTTTTGCTCTAGTGCTTCACTTATATCTTTTAGAGCACGGTGGTGGATTTGTTTTATAGAAACTATTGATCTCTCATGCTTCACTTAGATTATTTTGAGAGTCTTAATAGCATGGTAATTTGCTTAATAATATGCTTGGTATTCAAGATTTGTAAAACTTTCTTTTGAGTGCGTTGAATACTAAGAAAAGAATTGATGCTTGATAATTGTTTTGAGATATGAGGATGGTGATATTAGAGTCATGCTATTTGAGTAGTTGTGAATTTGGGAAATGCTTGTGTTAAAATTTGTGATTCCTGTAGCATGCACGTATGGTGAACCGTTATGTGATGAAGTCGGAGCATGATTTATTTATTGATTGTCTTCCTTATGAGTGATGGTCGGGGACGAGCGATGGTCTTTTCCTACCAATCTATCCCCCTAGGAGCATGCGCGTAATACTTTGCTTTGATAACTTCTTGATTTTTGCAATAAGTGTCTGAGTTCTTTTTGACTAATGTTGAGTCCATGGATTATACGCACTTACCTTCCTTCCACCATTGCTAGCCTCTCCAATACCGCACACTTTTCGCTGGTATCATAAACCCACCAAATACCTTCCTCAAAACAGCCACCATACCTAACTATCATGGCATTTCCATAGCCATTCCGAGATATATTTCCATGCAACTTTCCACCGTCCCGTTCATTATGACATGCTCCATCATTGTCATATTGCTAGCATGATCATGTAGTTGACATCATATTTGTGGCAAAGCCATCATTCATAATTCTTTCATACATGTCACTCTTGATTCATTGCATATCCCGGTACACCGCTGGAGGCATTCATATAGAGTCATATTTTGTTCTAAGTATTGAGTTGTAATTGTTGAGTTGTAAGACAAATAAAAGGTGTGATGATCATCATTTTTAGAGCAGTGTCCCAAGTGAGGAAAGGATGATGGAGACTATGATTCCCCCACAAGTCGGGATGAGACTCCGGACGAAAAAAAGAGGCCATAAAAAAGAGAGAAGGCCCAAAAAAAAATGAGAGAAAAAGAGAGAAGGGACAATGTTACTATCCTTTTACCACACTTGTGCTTCAAAGTAGCACCATGATCTTCATGATAGAGAGTCTCTCATTCCGTCACTTTCATATACTAGTGGGAATTTTTCATTATAGAACTTGGCTTGTACATTCCAATGATGGGCTTCCTCAAAATTCCCTAGGTCTTCGTGAGCAAGCGAGTTGGATGCACACCCACTTAGTTTCTTTTGTTGAGCTTTCATATACTTATAGCTCTAGTGCATCCGTTGCATGGCAATCCCTACTCACTCACATTGATATCTATTGATAGGCATCTCCATAGCTCGTTGATACGCCTAGTTGATGTGAGACTATCTTCCCCTCTTTTTGTCTTCTCCACAACCACCATTCTATTCCACATATAGTGTTATATCCATGGCTCATGCTCATGTATTGCGTGAAGATCGAAAAAGTCTTGAAAATGTCAAAAGTATGAAACAATTGCTTGGCTTGTCATTGGGGTTGTGCATGATTTAAATACTTTGTGTGGTGAAGATAGAGCATAGCCAAACTATATGGTTTTGTAGGGATAGCTTTCTTTGGCCATGTTATTTTGAGAAGACATAACTGCTTTGTTAGTATGCTTGAAGTATTATTATTTTTATGTCAACATGAACTTTTGTCTTGAATCTTTTGAATCTGAATATTCATACCACAATTAAGAAGATTTACATTGAAATTATGCCAAGTAGCACTTCGCATCAAAAATTCTGTTTTTATCATCACCTACTCGAGGACGAGCAGGAATTAAGCTTGGGGATGCTTGATACATCTCCAACGTATCTATAATTTTTGATTGCTCCATGCTATATTACCTACTATTTTGGACTATATTGGGCTTTATTTTCCACTTTTATATTATCTTTGGGACTAACCTATTAACCGGAGGCCCAGCCCAGAATTGTTCTTTTTTTGCCTATTTCAGTGTTTCAAAGAAAAAGAATATCAAACGGAGTCCAAACGGAATGAAACCTTCGGGAACGCGATTTTCTCATCAGATAAGACCCAGGAGACTTGGAACCTCCGTCAAGAAAGCCACGAGGCGGTCACGAGGGTGGAGGGCGCGCCCCCTGCCTCGTGGGCCCCTCGAAGCTCCACTGACGTACTCCTTCCTCCTATATATACCTATGTACCCCCAAATGATCAGATATGGAGCCAAAAACCTAGTTCCACCGCCGCAACTTTCTGTATCCACGAGATCCCATCTTGGGGCCTGTTCCGGAGCTCCGCCGGAGGGGGCATCGATCACGGAGGGCTTCTACATCATCATCCAAGCCCCTCCGATGAAGTGTGAGTAGTTTACTTCAGACCTACGGGTCCATAGTAGCTAGATGGCTTCTTCTCTCTTTTTGGATCTCAATACAATGTTCTCCCCCTCTCTCGTGGAGATCTATTCGATGTAATCTTCTTTTTGCGGTGTGTTTGTTGAGACCGATGAATTGTGGGTTTATGATCTAGTCTATATATGAATAATATTTGAATCTTCTCTGAATTCTTTTATGTATGATTAGTTATATTTGCAAGTCTCTTCGAATTATCAGTGGTTTGGCCTACTAGATTGGTTTTTCTTGCCATGGGAGAAGTGCTTAGCTTTGGGTTCGATCTTGCGGTGTCCTTTCCCAGTGACAGAAGGGGCAGCAAGGCACGTATTGTATTGTTGCCATCGAGGATAACAAGATGGGGTTTTTATCATATTGCATGAAACTATCCCTCTACATCATGTCATCTTGCTTAAGGTGTTACTCTGTTTTTAACTTAATACTCTAGATGCATGCTGGATAGCGGTCGATGAGTGGAGTAATAGTAGTAGATGCAGGCAGGAGTCGGTCTACTTGTCTCAGACGTGATGCCTATATACATGATCATACCTAGATATTCTCATAACTATGCTCAATTCTGTAAATTGCTCAACAGTAATTTGTTCACCCACCGTAGAATACTTATGCTCTTGAGAGAAGCCACTAGTGAAACCTATGGCCCCCGGTTCTCTTTCTCATCATATCAATCTCCATCACTTTATTATTGCTTTTCTTTTTTAGTTTGCCCTTTTACTTTTTACTTTGCATCTCTATACCAAAAATATTATCTATCATCTCTATCAGATCTCACTTTCGTAAGTGACCGTGAAGGGATTGACAACCGCTAAGCGCGTTGGTTGCGTTGAGCTATTGTTTTGTGTAGGTACGAGGGACTCGCACGTAGCCTCCTACTGGATTGATACCTTGGTTCTCAAAAACTGAGGGAAATACTTACGCTACTTTACTGCATCATCTCTCCTCTTTGGGGAAATCCAACGCAGTGCTCAAGAGTTAGCAATGACAGGATGCAAAAAAGCATGGTGAGATTAAGTCAAACCATAAGAAAATGTACGGTTATAATGCTATTATACTACTATCTCTTAGTCTTGTGCTTGATGAATAGGAATATGAAAAGGAGGAGAAGTGGAAATTAGAATTTCTACGGTTTTTCTTTCAAGGAGACACTAAAGGAACAAATCCTACAGTTTTCCTTTGCTCCATTCCTTTGCACCAAATTCATGAAAAGTAGTACCATAGGAAACTTTCCAATTCCGATGTTTTTCATTCACTTTTCCTTTCAAGCACTGGCGATTCTAGTAGGCAAGCTTGAGCAAGAAAAATCCTACACTAAAAAAATGTTTTTGTGCTACTTATATTACTTTGGACCCAGGCCACTGCCATACTAGCTCAACTCCCAGGCCCATCGACAAATGCACAGCTCAAACGCGCAGAGATAAATAATGATGACGTTCAAGAGAGTCCATCATGGATAGCTAAGTTGCCTGGTACCTCACTGCTTGTCATATAGTAGGATAAAATAATCGTATTTCCCATTACTACGAGTGCTCAGTGGACAATATATATAACATGTAGAGTAAAAAAGAGATGCAACAAGTGTACAACCTCTTTGGCGAAGTCATGTCGATCTCAGCGTGATTGGTTGGCCGGTGAGGATGCTCCGGCTGACTTGGCTGTCGGAGGAGGGGAAGAAGATCTTAGGCGTCTGGAGATAGAGCCCGAGGTACTGCTCCACTATGATGGAGGGTTTCGTCGTTGGAGCAGCTCCGGTGAGTTGTACGCTGCCGAGGCTGAAGCAGGACAAGAGAGACAACAAACAATGTTAACCTGAGTGGAATTCTAATAGCATCTCCAATACATGACGTAAAATACATAACCACAAAGTGCTAGATGTAAAATACATCAGCCGCTCATCTCTGAACTTAACTGTCGAAACTGAACTTAACTGTCGAAACTGAACTTAAGTGTCAAAACTGAATTTTGCTGTCGAAACTGAACGCACTAGCAAGGTGAGGCTACACGTCGGTCGGCTGACTTTTTCATCTTTGGTCAGTCCATTTTGCAGCCATTGGATACGAAATCAAGGGCATGCAGTTCATCTTCAACCTCCACCCCCCGAGCCGCCAGCCACCACCGGCCAAACAGCAGGCCCCCGCCGCCCGCGGCCGGCGGTGCGCCGCCCCGCCCGCCCCAAAAACACTCCCCACCGCCGGCCCGTCGCTGCCCCGTCCATCCCTCTATCCCCCCCCCCCGTTCCGAGCTTTTTCTCTGGCGATCCCCACGCCACCGCCCCGCCAACGCCCCGCCACCGCCGGCGACCACCGCCCCCATCCTGAACCCAAAGATAGATAGTGGGGTACCTCTCCGGCGAGCCCCCCTCCCCGTTGCGCCTGGTTCTTCCTTCACCCCGACGAGCCCCCCACCCCTTGAAAATCGACTGACCCAAAAAGTCGATTCAGTCGACTGAAGTGTAGCTAAATCAGAGCAGCATCGTGAGCAAGAGCAAGAGCGAGAGCAACAGGGCGAGCAAGAGCAATAGCAAGAGCAAGAGCAGACCAGGCAGGGGACCGAGAGCAAGAACAGAGCAGCAGCGCAAGCGAGAGCTAAAGCAGCAGCAGCTCCTACTGATGTGGACGTGAAAGACGAGGGGAACGTCAGGGCAGCTCCTTGGAGGTGGAGGACGGGGTGGCGGAACCGGCGGGACGATGAGATCGACGACGGATCCTCATCCGGTACGGTGGATGAGGGACGTCGAGGTGTTGCTGTGGACGACGTCATTGGGGAAGAGGCTCCGGCTGGGTGGCAGACGGAGCAGGGTGTGGGGTTTTGTCGTGGGTTTTCGCGGCCTTGGTGTACGAATGGGTGGGCGGATGGGATGGCAGTGGGGAACCATGGCTTAGAGACGCGCTTGTCCGAAATGTGGGGTAAGTTACGAAAGTACCCCCACCGATTTGAGGCGGTTCTTTCGATTCAGGGGTACCACGGGCATTTCGCGTGTCGGGATTTCACAGGAGGTGGGAGTTTTCGCGCGCGTTGTAATTTCGGAATAGCAAGGCACGGGTTGAGATGGAGGGAGTTGTCGGAGCACAACGAGACAAAGATATATCTTAAATATTTTGGGCTAACAAGGCGCTGGTTGAAGAGGCGGGAGTTTCGCAGCACGATAGACAGAGACGCTAGCTTGAATTTTCGGCATAACAAGGCGCGGCTTGAAATTTCGGAAGAACAAGCTTAACGTGTACCCAAAAAAACAATTTGCACCTCAACACGCACAACACACACACAAACACCATTTAGACTAGAGTAAGGTACACATGCATTGCACGCATGAGATTTGGCAACCAATTTATGAATAAATACCACATTATAGCATGCAAGCTTTGAGTCATATATGCATGATGTAGATGTTCGTTTAATTCTTATAGTTCATTTCATTCAAAATCATCTAGTTTTTATAAGAAAGCTAATCTATTTTAAGATTCATGGAATTGTGCATCGTAAGACATAAAGTAAAAACAAATAATGGCAAATCATGTAGAAAAACATTTGGGCAATTCTGATACGGAAGATTCTAGAACAAATAAGAAGTGCTTGTGTTTTGATGTTTGTGCATTATGCTTAAGTTCAACCATGGAGTCTTCTAGATTATACATGTGGCGAAATCTGGTGGAATCTAGATGATATCCAACGGCCAGTAGTGCTCAAATTTGCCATCTTTGGACCATCGGATTCGCCTCATCCAACGACCATCTTTCAAAGTTAAAGTTACCCACACACAATATAAAAAAATATAAAATATAATATATATATAGGGGTATAGATATAGATATGTGATGCGAAAGCCACCCATCATCTCCAATTAGAATAGTGTGTCCATGCACGGATGCGACGTGGCCAAATGATGTCTGCCATCGGTATCTCAAATTCAAATCAGTCTGACCTTGTTCAATGTGTATACATTACAACATGCTCATTTCCAAACCACACCGCGCAAATCTCCGTTATATTCATGCATGCATGGGTTTCAAACATCAGGATCTCTTATTCAAATATTTGAATTCAACTTTACATTGATTATGACCTCACCTATTCCTTTACACCCACACAGTAGTGTTCTCTATATAATTGTACCACTAACTTTCTCTCGTGCATGCATGCACACACACTACCAGTCAGCATTATCCATCGCACGCATGCAATCTTTTTCTTCAGGTCGGTCTCCCATGAAGGCACACACCCACACACATCCCCCTCTCCATCATATCGGGTATTCTTTATCTCTCACGCGTGCATGCGCAACGATCGATGTTCCTCTATGTATGTGTGTATATAGCTAGGTCTTTCATAGTTTTCCACACAAACCGATCAATCGATATATCCAATGAGGTCTCACCCTCTTTCCCACGTCCACATCGATCAATCTATACCTCTCTATATAGGATTAACATATATAGCTAATACACCCACATTAATTATATATCCAAAGTCCCCCTCTCATCATCCATGCCTTCCACTTCATCTCTCAGACGCGTGCACAATGGCGAAGACGGGGGGCAGTAAGGGCCCTGCCCCCCTCCACCCCTAACATCACTATATATTGAGGCTAATATGAATGTGATCATTAGACAATTGCTGCTAAAAATGGTTTAAGTTCATGAATTGACCCTCCTCGTAAAGGATTAGCAATGCTTGGCCCCTTAGCTCATTTTATTTTCATGGCTCCGCCACTACGCGCAACAGCGCACGTGTTCGCTCCCTCTCTCTAAATATCTGTCACAGCCCCAGTTCAGCCCTTGCTTGATTTTGCTTGCATCCATGCATCATGTTAAATTTCATGAAACTTGAAATGGGGATGATCAAACCCCTAGCAGCAAAGCAATGCAAATAGGCCCAACTTTAAATATTTTCAATGAACCCAATATGCCCTTAAAAATGTTCATCATTTTTGGTTCTGGCTAAAACCTTTGCCAATAATGGGTTCATAAATTTTTGAGCCATTTTGGATTTTTGAATTAAGACATAACTATTTGCATTTGGGCATTTAAAATACTATAAATACTTTTAAATGCCCAAATACTTTTGAAAGTAATTTTAGGCTGTTGGGAGTAATTCCAAAGGTGCCTATGATTATTTTCAGAATTTTCTAAAATGGATTAGTATTTCTACTAATTCAAAGCAAACAACAGAGAATTAAATAAATGAAAACAGAAAAGAGAGAGAGAGAGAGAGAGAGAGAGAGATAGTACCTGGGCTTACCTGGCGGCCCAAGTGGCCGGCCCAGCCCACCACCGCAGCCTCCCTGTCGTCTTCCTCCCCGGCCAGTAGGCAGAGCGTGTGCTCGCCGCGCGCGCACACGCGCCCGAGCCACCTCCTGCCTGGCTGCCTGCGTCCCCGATGCCCTGGACGCCTCCATGCGTCGCCACGCACCCTCCCTCGACCCTCTCCACCTCCTCCCTCCACGCAGCTCTCTCCCCTCCCCTCTCTCTCACCCACCGAGCGGAGCTCGTCGCCACCGCCGCCGTTTTCGTAGCCACCACTGTCCTCGCGCCCCCTCTCCCTCTCTGGAAGCTCCGCTATGACCTTCTCGTCATCTTCGCCAAGCCAAACGACGCCAGAGCGCCCTACAGCGCTGCCATCATCGTTGTCGTCTCCCTCTGCCCCGAGCGCCGCCCCGTCCGATTCGTCGTCGTTCGGGCTTCCCCGACCTCACCAACGACGCCATCGAGTTCACTGTGAGCTCCTGCTCCTCCCCCCTTGCTTACCCCCTCCTTACCCATTCGCTCGTCACCGTCACCGCGAACACGAGCTCCGGCTGCCGCCATGGCCGGTGAGCTTCATGCTCCCGAGCTCCTCCAGTTGTGCTCGTTGCCTCCGCGTGCTCCTGGCGATCCCAGAAACCCATAAAGACCATCGGCCACGCCCGCCGTGCCCCGTAATGCCTAAACCATGGATGCCCGAACTCCGGTGGCCACAACCGAGCTCGCCGCCGTCGACTTCGGCCACCCCGGCTCACCCCGTCTGCTCCATCAGCTGCGCACGAGCAGCAGGTCTTCGTAGAGCCTCCCCACGCCAAAAACCATCGCATGTGGGTGATTTCCGAAGCTCTCCGCGGTCACTGGCCTCGCCGGCGATGAACCGCGGGTCAACTCCGGTGGGATTGACCCTGTTTGACTGGGGTTTGACTCCCCTGAGTCAGTGACATGTGGGGACAGCCCCTGACTAACCCTAGATTATGTTTTTTAGTTAGCACTAATTAACATTGTTAATTACTTAGGACGCTGACATGCGGGTCCCACTGGTCAGGTTTGACCTGACCAGCCACAATTGACCTGATGACGTCACTCTTACGTCATGCTGACGCAGTAAAACCTTTTCTGGAATTTAAATAAATCTTAAATGATTTATTATTTTCAGAAAGTGCCTAAAACTTCTAAAAATCATAGAAATTCAACCGTAACTCCAAATGAAATAAATCATGCATGAAAATTTATCAGAAAAATTTAAGGAATCCATCTGTACCATTTTCATGCATGTTAGAACAACTTAAGGCCACTGTTTAGGACAAACCAAATGATTGGTATGTAAATAACCACATGTGGAGCTTGAATTTGAACTTTGGGTTTAGACCAATTTCATTTAATTGTGTTGCTAGTTGCATTAGCTCAATCAACAGCATATGACATGTCATGATCATGCATCATATTGTGCATTGCATTGATTGTGTTTCTTTCTCTGTTGCCGGTATTTGTCCCCCTCTCGATAGACGTGGTTTCGACATTGAGATTGATGACACCGATGAAGAACTATGTTATCTTCAGGAGTGCCAGGCAAGCAAAACCTCCTTGTTCATTACGATACAATCCCACTCTCCCGCTCCTGCTCTCTTTTACTGCATTAGGACAACATGATTCCTCTGTTACTTGCCGCGGTAGTTGAACCCCTTATCCTCTGCATGACCTGTCATTGCCACAATAAATAGATGAAACCCACTAGCATGAGTAGGAGTTGTTTGAGCCCTGATGCGCCTACTCATTCATGCTTGTTTGTCATGCCTGCTACTGCTTAGAGTTGAGCCAGGTCTGATTCATCGGGGATGAATCGGAGGTGTGTAAACATGTCCTACTATTGAGAGCTAAGTGTGTGAACATGATTTGGTAAAGGTAGCGTTTGGAGGCCATGTAGGAGTACATGGTGGGTTGTCTCATTGAAACCGTCCTTAGGATCTGAGTTCTGTGTTTGTGATCCATGAAACAGTTACTACCACGCATTGGGCCCGAAACCAATGGACCCTCTCGGCTTCTTGATCACCCTTGTCCTCTGTCCAGGAGTTGCAACTAGTTTCTGGTGTTTATAGGATATGTGTTGGCGGCCGTGCGTAGCGCTGACCCTAGGGGTGGGCTATGATGCGGTAGATACACCGTGGCACGGTGTACCGGGCGCCCGTTTGGTGTCTCGAGAACCCTGTTCACATCGTTCGGGGCCGTATGTGGAAACCTCGGCCGGACTCCCTGCGGATGGAACCTGGATAGGCGATAAACCTGGACTAGAGACTTGAGTGTTTAGGTAGGCCGTGGCCGACACCCTCGTTGGGCTTCCGCTTGAAGGTTGCCGAGTACATGTCGTGTAAATGGCGGTAAGTGGTGAGAGCGTGTGTGAAGAAGTACACCCCTGCAGGGTTAACATCATCTATTCGAATAGTCGTGTCCGCGGTAATGGACTTCTGGGTTTCCTATAACAGTTCAAAGACAAGTGATAGTGGATACTCTAAGACTCGCAAGATAAGTGTGAGTGCTATGAATGGCCTTCTCGTAGGGAGACGGGAGCGGTTCCATAGTGGTGTATTGAATGGTGAATATGTGGACTCATGTGCGCCACCTCAAAAGAGTTGCTTGCAGTCGTAGTTCAGGTTAGCCACTGAGTCAAAGCTGGCTTGCTGCAGTTAAACTCCACCACCCCCTTGTTGATACCGATGCATATGTAGCTAGTTCTGATGTAAGTCTTGTTGAGTACCTTTGTACTCACGTTTGCTTAATTTATGTTTTGCAGAGAGAGACTTCTGTCTCGCTAGTAGTTCCACGTGGACTTCGACGTTAGCTTGATACCTCAGCTACGATCTTGTGCCCTCGGCAGGATCTGGTAGATAGTCAGGCTTCTTAGCTTTTTTCCATTTGTAGATGTCTGTACTCAGACATGTTAAGCTTCCGCATGTGCTTGATTTGTATGCTGTGATTGTTGGGTCATGAGACCCATGTTTGTAATATCTCGCTCCTCGGAGCCTAAGGAATAAATACTTGAGTTGTAGAGTTATGTTGCGATGCCATGTTGTATTTACACATATCAAGCATATTGTGTGTATGATTGAAATGCTTGGTATGTGTGGGATCCGACAATCTAGTTGTTTATCCTTGGCAGCCTCTCTTATGGGGAAATGTAGTCTAGTGCTTCCATGAGCCATAGTAGTCCGCTACAGCCCGGTTCACCGGAGTCCTGCTAGCCCAGCACTACTGCTCAGGACACTTGACTGGTCGGCATGTGTTTCACTTTGTTCCTGTGTCTGTCCCTTCGGGGAAATGTCACGCGGTGACATCCGGAGTCCTGCCTAGCCTACTACATCCCGGGTTCCCGGAGTCCTGTTAGCCCAGTGCTACAGCCCAGATTCACACGCTGCTGACCGACATGCTCGATGTGATTCATGTATGCTTGTCCCCATAGGTTAGTGCCCCTTTGGGTTCACGACTAGCCATGTCGGCCCGGGTTCTCTATCATATGGATGCTAGCGACACTATCATGTACGTGAGCCAAAAGGCGCAAACGGTCCCGGGCCATGGTAAGGCGACACCCGTGGGAACACCATGCGTGAGGCCGCAAAGTGATATGAGGTGTTACCGGCTAGATCGATGTGACTTGGAATCGGGGTCCTGACAGCGTTGGTATCAGAGCCTGACTGCCTGTAGGATTACCAAGCCAAACTGGTCGAAGTTGAGTCTAGAAATGCTTTAGTTATGTAAGGGAATTGATTTTGGAAGGGAACGTAAGGTTCTTTTTACTCCTTATACCTCATGCCCTCTGATCTGAGTCATCCTCTTCTTTTCTACATGAATTAAGAACTAGGCCTTCTCATCTATCTATCAGGATGACGTGTTACTAATCCGTAGACTTATAGGATTGTTGGATTCAAGTCTCAGTTTAGTTCCTTTTACCTCCGTATGCTCATAGCTGGCCTCAGAACCTTGATATTGTAATGTTGAGTGGTCATGCCACTATTTTGTAGGATGTCTCAAATATTTTGAGCATTCACAGCCGTTATGCTGTCCGAGTCATCCCAGGTTTCTAAATAGTCTGATGCATTTGCAAATCCCTTCCTCCTGTTCCTGATGTCCATTTGGGCCAGATTAATCACACTAATCGGTGAGTTGAGGTACTTTGTTGCCTCGACATATATGTTGGAGCTATTACTATGACCCTAGGTGTTTTATGAAGGAAATATGCCCTAGAGGAAATAATAAAGTTATCATTTATTTCCTTATATCATGATAAATGTTTATTATTCATGCTAGAATTGTATTAACCGGAAACATAATACATGTGTGAATACATAGACAAACTTAGTGTCACTAGTATGCCTCTACTTGACTAGCTCGTTAATCAAAGATAGTTATGTTTCCTAACCATGAACAAGGTGTTGTTATTTGATTAACGAGGTCACATCATTAGTTGAATGATCTGATTGACATGACCCATTTCATTAGCTTAGCAGCCGATCGTTTCATATGTTGCTATTGCTTTCTTCATGACTTATACATGTTCCTATGACTATGAGATTATGCAACTCCCATTTACCGGAGGAACACTTTGTGTGCTACCAAACGTCACAACGTAACTGGGTGATTATAAAGGAGCTCTACAGGTGTCTCCAAAGGTAGATGTTGCGTTGGCGTATTTCGAGATTAGGATTTGTCACTCCGATTATCGGAGAGGTATCTCTGGGCCCTCTCGGTAATGCACATCACATAAGCCTTGCAAGCATTGCGACTAATGAGTTAGTTGCGAGATGATGTATTACGGAACGAGTAAAGAGACTTGCCGGTAACGAGATTGAACTAGGTATTGGATACCGACGATCGAATCTCGGGCAAGTAACATACCGATGACAAAGGGAACAACGTATGTTGTTATGCGGTCTGACCGATAAAGATCTTCGTAGAATATGTAGGAGCCAATATGGGCATCCAGGTCCCGCTATTGGTTATTGACCAGAGATGTGTCTCAGTCATGTCTACATTGTTCTCGAACCGTAGGGTCCGCACGCTTACCGTTATGATGATAGTTATTATGAGTTTATGCATTTTGATGTACCGAAGTTAGTTCGGAGTCCCGGATGTGATCACGGACATGACGAGGAGTCTCGAAATGGTCGAGACATAAAGATTGATATATTGGAAGCCTATATTTGGATATCAGAAGTGTTCCGGGTGAAATCGAGATTTTACCGGAGTACCGGGAGGTTACCGGAACCCCCCGGGAGCCATATGGGCCTTAATGGGCTTTAGTGGAAAGGAGAAAGGGGCAGCCCAAGGTGGCCGCGCGCCTCCCCCCTCCCCTAGTCCTATTAGGACTAGGAGAGGTGGCCGGCCCCCATCTCTCTCTTTCCCCCTCGGGGAATCCTAGTCCAACTAGGATTGGGGGGGGGGGAGTCCTACTCCCGGTAGGAGTAGGACTCCTCCTGCGCCCTCCTCCTGGCCGGCGGCCCCCTCCCCCTTGGCTCCTTTATATACGGAGGCAGGGGGCACCTCTAGACACAGAAGTTGATCATTGAGATCGTTCCTTAGCCGTGTGCGGTGCCCCCTGCCACCATATTCCACCTCGATCATATTGTTGTAGTGCTTAGGCGAAGCCCTGCGTCGGTAGAACATCAAGATCGTCACCACGCCGTCGTGCTGACGGAACTCCACCCTGACGCTTTGCTGGATCGGAGCCCGGGGATCGTCATCGAGTTGTACGTGTGCTAAGAACTCGGAGGTGCCGGAGTAACGGTGCTTGGATCGGTCGGATTGGGAAGACGTACGACTACTTCCTCTACGTTGTGTCAACGCTTCCGCAGTCGGTCTGCGTGGGTACGTAGACAACACTCTCCCCTCTCGTTGCTGTGCATCACCATGATCTTGCGTGTGCGTAGGAAAACTGTTGAAATTACTACGTTCCCCAACATTTTAGGGAGTCACCTAGTGATCTAGCCATGTTTTGTATCCCCAGTGTGTGATTCTGGCCATTATTCTCAAAAGCATCCCGTGATGCCATGTAGTGGTCGGTATTCTATTCATGGGTTCTTGAACCCGAGATTCACCCTACTTACCTCATGTTTATAGTGTTGCTAGTTCCTTTAGGATATTAGTAACCTTTGTGATAGTCCTCGAGGTCCGTGGTATTTCCTTATTCCAAATACTATGAACCAATTATGGCAGAAGTTTGTTGTATCAAAAGATCACAACCAGAGTGCTCTTATGAGTTCTCTATTCTACATAGTGAATCTGCCAGTCCTACCTATCTGCATGGGTTGTTTGGAAGAAATGTTGAGCTTTGCTCGACATACTAATCTATGCATCCACAACTCAGAAAATTATATGTTCCTCGAGTTGTTCCTCTTCAGTTGTATTCCGACCATCTTCTATCAGTTGATGGCCAAGAGTATGTGTGCATTTGTGTTCATCGATGCCTATTATTCTTGTGGTCCGTCAAGCCATTCTATTCTAGAATGACTAGGAGAAACAAACTCCAGTACCTCATCCATATCTAGGATTGGGTCAAAGTAGTTGTATCTCGCAGATCAAAATGCCAATCCAGCTTTTGCTCTGTTCTACCTTGGAGTTCTACCCTATTCATGCCAAGAATATCATAGGAATTGCACCATCTCTTGTGAATTTTTGATACAGTGATATTTCTCGCCATCATTATTCATTCCTCGGTTCCGTGTTGTTGTAAGCGGAATGCCAACAAGTGAATTGTGATGTGTGAAATCAATACTCCGAGCAACTCGTTGCTTTGTAGTAAATGGACAATATTCTAATTCTTAGCGTGTTGGTTATTGAATCACCATCCTAGGACTGATCGTGCTACCTAGTCCTTATCTCTGGTGCACTCCTCGATCAATGAGTGAGGATTATTCCATTCCTCGCTTATCTGATCATCTTGTCTTGCTCTGAAAAGCAAGATTGTTCTCGAGCTTAGTAACATATAGGTGGTTCGTGATTTTCCGGATATCTTCTCGGAAGTGTTACCAGGTTGTCACCTGACCGCTATGTTGAGTTCGTGATCAAGTTGGTTCTTGTAAACCACCCCTTATCCAAGAATCTGTGTTGGATACCCCTGAGCTAGTTGGTTAAGCTAAACAACAACTTGGAGAGTTGGAAGATAAAAGACTTTGCCGAATTGGTTCTTTCTGAAGGGATATCTTTGTGTTTGTGTGTGTACTGAAGAAAGATGATATCTTCACCAATTGGTCCTTGTGATCAGTTGTTGGATCTATTGCCTTGTCAAAACTTTGACTTGAGTATGGGCTATCGTCAAGTCAAATCAGAACCAACGATGTTCGTAATGTTGTCTTACCCGTGGTTGATCCCTCGAGCATACACCATTACATCTTTTGGTCTGACCAATACTATCATCGTGTTCACATGATGGTGGAAGTCCAGTGATATGGAAATTCTGGTGAGTTGTTGTTGAGCCCATCAACAGCATTTTGTCTCCCCCATGATTCATGTTGAACATCAACCTAGTGTTGGAAACTTTATAAGCAATGCCTTCGTGTTTCGTTCATGAAGCGTATGCTTGGATGGAAGAAGTGATTTCCTCGAATTCATGTGCATTTGGTGCAAGTTGCCGCCGTGAGTTCGAGAAAGATTGTTTTTGTTTCCCCTGGCACCATCCCAAGTCAGTTATGCATGTGTGAATGTATTCTATGGTTTGGTAGATTAATTACCTCCACTCCATATGTATTCCCCAGCACACCAAGCCACTGATTGACTTGTTCAAGGCAAAGAAGTCTACGCTTGGGATCTAATCCATGGACTTGCGTAAATACTTTGAAATCCTTGATGATGGTTCCCCACCTGAACTCGATAGTGTTTTACTATAAGACTACTACGTGGTCATGCTCGTCTTGGATAGCGTGTTCACAGGTTTGTAGCAGAACCAGCTCATGTTTTGGAGCTTGCTATCGCAGTTCATTCCCCGAGAATCTCTCAACGTCATCTCGTCAAATTGTGTTGCAAACCTTCATTTTACTTTCTAGACTTGATGAGTCTGGAATATCCTGACACCAACCAGATCTGAATCTCAGGCAGATATTATGGTTGGAGCATTTTCCAAAAACTATAATATTGGTCTCTCGATAACTGGTAAAGTGGATGTCGTGGCCAACACATCCAGCCGGAAGACCTATTATTGCAGTATCTCGATTGAAGAAAGTTGGCCACCTTCCCATGAGGATTTCGTAGGATTTACCTCCGTAGTTAATCCTTATGGATTCTTGAGCTTCCGAAGTCCGACCTTTTACTTGATGTTCTAGATATCAAACCATATCTATAAATGGATTACGCTAGCACATCAAGGAGAACATTAGAAGCGGAGTGCTAAATGTCTCTCGGTCGATCGTTCAGATTCTGTTCCCTTAGCCTCGCTAAGGGAAGATCTGAGAAGGTGTTATCTTCCTTTGTATCCACATCATCCATCACTAGTCATCATGGTGGTATGTCGTGTTGCTAGGATCCTTGCCACGGATGTTGGTAGAACCTTGATGAATATGGAAATGCTCAAGTTCTTGAGGGCATGCATAAGCAAAATTATCCCTTGCGTTGTCTTCAACAAGGTAGTCCACATCATCCATCCTAGTCCGAGTATGCTGTCTCTTCGAGCTGTCTCAAACGATCAATTGTAAATTGCCTTAAGCTGGTATGAAGAGTTTCAATGTTTTATGGATCAAAAGTAATTCTTTTTGCCACTTAAGGGAACAGTTCAACGAGTCACCTTCTCCAAGGTGCTCTGTTATGGGTTCATGACAATTATCTCCTCGCAACCTTGAAACCTTGCACCACCTTACCCAAGTGTGGAATTACTACCTACCAACTTGAATCCTCGTCATCTGATTTCCATCACCTTGATGTGAACTTTGTGTCTCAATTGGAGAGATGTTCCTATGTCTCACTCCATGAGTTGATCCTGAGTTGTTTGATCTTCGAGAAGATCGATCCTTCCAGAGTTTTCCCTTCCCTCTCATTGCCATGTTGGTTGGAGTTCTCAGAGCAAGACATCAAGACAAAGATGGTGATCGAACCAACGTTCTTATGAAGTGCAACCTGGATCGTGAAGATTATGTTAGCTTGTGTTTTCCCCCTTCACCTTACCCTACGCTTGAATCTCGGGACGAGATTCTTGTTTAGTGGGGGTGAGCTGTCACAGCCCTAGTTCAGCCCTTGCTTGATTTTGCTTGCATCCATGCATCATGTTAAATTTCATGAAACTTGAAATGGGGATGATCAAACCCCTAGCACCAAAGCAATGCAAATAGGCCCAACTTTAAATATTTTCAATGAACCCAATATGCCCTTAAAAATGTTCATCATTTTTGGTTCTGGCTAAAACCTTTGCCAATAATGGGTTCATAAATTTTGGAGCCATTTTGGATTTTTGAATTAAGACATAACTATTTGCATTTAGGCATTTAAAATACTATAAATACTTTTAAATGCCCAAATACTTTTGAAAGTAATTTTAGGCTGTTGGGAGTAATTCCAAAGGTGCCTATGATTATTTTCAGAATTTTCTAAAATGGATTAGTATTTCTACTAATTCAAAACAAACAACAGAGAATTAAATAAATGAAAACAGCAAAGAGAGAGAGAGATAGTACCTGGGCTTACCTGGCGGCCCAAGTGGCCGGCCCAGCCCACCACCGTAGCCTCCCTGTCGTCTTCCTCCCCGGCCAGTAGGCAGAGCGTCTGCTCGCCACGCGCGCACACGCGCCCGAGCCACCTTCTGCCTGGCTGCCTACGTCCCCGACGCCCTGGACGCCTCCATGCGTCGCCACGCACCCTCCCTCGACCCTCTGCACCTCATACCTCCACGCAGCTCTCTCCCCTCCCCTCTCTCTCACCCACCGAGCAGAGCTCATCGCCACCGCCGCCGTTTTCGTAGCCACCGCTGTCCTCGCGCCCCCTCTCCCTCTCTGGAAGCTCCGCCATGACCTTCTCATCATCTTCGCCAAGCCAAACGACGCCAGAGCGCCCTGCAGCGCCGCCATCGTCGTTGTCGTCTCCCTCTGCCCCGACCGCCGCCCCGTCCGATTCATCGCCGTCCGGGCTTCCCCGACCTCACCAACGACGCCATCGTGTTCACTATGAGCTCCTGCTCCTCCCCCCTTGCTCACCCCCTCCTTACACATTCGCTAGTCACCGTCACCGCGAACCCGAGCTCCGGCTGCCGCCATGGCCGGTGAGCTTCGTGCTCCCGAGCTCCTCCAGTTGTGCTCATTGCCTCCGCGTGCTCCTGGCGATCCCAGAAACCCATAAAGACCATCGGTCGCGCCCGCCGTGCCCCGTAACGCCTAAACCATGGATGCCCGAACTCTGGCGGCCGCAACCGAGCTCGCCACCGTCGACTCCGGCCACCCCGGCTCACCTCGTCTGCTCCATCAGCTGCGCGCGAGCAGCAGCTCTTCGTAGAACCTCCCCACGCCAAAAACCATCGCCTGTGGGTGATTTCCGAAGCTCTCCGCCGTCTCTGCCCTTGCCGGCGATGAACCGCGGGTCAACTCCGGTGGGGTTGACCCTGTTTGACTGGGGTTTGACTCCCCTGAGTCAGTGACATGTGGGGCCAGCCCCTGACTAACCCTAGATTATGTTTTTAGTTAGCACTAATTAACACTGTTAATTAGTTAGGACGCTGACATGCGGGTCCCACAGGTCAGGTTTGACCTGACCAGCCAAAGTTGACCTAATGACGTCACTCTTACATCATGCTGACGCAGTAAAACCTTTTCTGGAATTTAAATAAATCTTACATGATTTATTATTTTCAGAAAATGCCTAAAACTTCTAAAAATCATAGAAATTCAACCGTAAATCCAAATGAAATAAATCATATATGAAAAATTATCAAAAAAAATCAAGGAATCCATCTGTGCCATTTTCATGCATGTTAGAGCAACTTAAGGCCACTGTTTAGGACAAATCAAATGATTGGTATTTAAATAACCACATGTGGAGCTTGAATTTGAACTTTGGGTTCAAACCAACTTCTTTTAATTGTGTTGCTAGTTGCATTAGCTCAATCAACAGCATATGACATTTCATGATCATGCATCATATTGTGCATTGCATTGATTGTGTTTCTTTCTCTGTTGCCGGTATTTGTCCCCTCCCGATAGACATGGTTTCGACGATGAGATCGATGGCACCGATGAAGAACTATGTTATCTTCAGGAGTGCCATGCAAGCAAAACCTCCTTGTTCATTCCGATACAATCCCACTCTCCCGCTCCTGCTCTCTTTTACTGCATTAGGACAACACGATTCCTCTGTTACTTGCCGCGGTAGTTGAACCCCTTATCCTCTGCATGACCTGTCATTGCCATAGTAAATAGATGAAACCCACTAGCATGTGTAGGAGTTGTTTGAGCCCCGATGTGCCTACTCATTCAAGCTTGTTTGTCATGCCTGCTACTGCTTAGAGTTGAGTCAGGCCTGATTCATCGGGGATGAATCGGAGGCGTGTAAACATGTCCTACTGTTGAGAGCTAAGTGTGTGAACACGATTTGGCAAAGGTAGCGGTGAGAGGCCATGTAGGAGTACATGGTGGGTTGTCTCATTGGAACCGTCCTTAGGATCTGAGTTCTGTGTTTGTGATCCATTAAACAGTTACTACCATGCATTGGGCCCGAAACCAATGGACCCTCTCGGCTTCTTGATCACCCTTGTCCTCTGTCCAGGAGTTGCAACTAGTTTCTGGTGTTTATAGGATATGTGTTGGCGGCCGTGAGTAGCAATGACCCTAGGGGTGGGCTATGATGCGGTAGATACACCATGGCACGGTGTACCGGGCACCCGTTTGGTGTCTCGGGAACCCTGTTCACATCGTTCGGGCCGTATGTGGAAAGCTCGGCCGGACTCCCTGCGGATGGAACCTGGATAGGCGATAAACCTGGACTAGAGACTTGAGTGTTTAGGTAGGCCGTGGCCGACACCCTCGTTGGGCTTCCGCTTGAAGGTTGCCGAGTACATGTCATGTAAACGGCGGTAAGTGGTGAGAGCGTGTGTGAAGAAGTACACCCCTGCAGGGTTAACATCATCTATTCGAATAGCCGTGTCTGCGGTAATGGACTTCTGGGTTGCCTATAACAGTTCATAGACAAGTGATAGTGGATACTCTAAAACTCGCAAGATAAGTGTGAGTGCTATGGATGGCCTTCTCGTAGGGAGACGGGAGCGGTTCCATAGTGGTGTATTGAATGGTGAATATGTGGACTCGTGTGCGCCACCTCAAATGAGTTGCTTGCAGTCGTAGTTCAGGTTAGCCACTGAGTCAAAGCTGGCTTGCTGCAGTTAAACTCCACCACACCCCCCCCCCTTGTTGATACCGATGCATATGTAGCTAGTTCTGATGTAAGTCTTGCTGAGTACCTTTGTACTCACGTTTGCTTAATTTATGTTTTGTAGAGAGAGACTTCAGTCTCGCTAGTAGTTCCGCGTGGACTTCAACGTTAGCTTGATACCTCGGCTATGATCTTGTGCCCTCGGCAGGATCTGGTAGATAGTCAGGCTTCTTAGCATTTTTCCATTTGTAGATGTCTGTACTCAAACATGTTAAGCTTCCGCATGTGCTTGATTTGTATGCTGTGATTGTTGGGTCATGAGACCCATGTTTGTAATATCTCGCTCCTCAGAGCCTAAGGAATAAATACTTGAGTTGTAGAGTTATGTTGTGATGCCATGTTGTATTTACACATATCGAGCATATTGTGTGTATGATTGAAATGCTTGGTATGTGTGGGATCCGACAATCTAGTTGTTTATCCTTGGCAGCCTCTCTTATGGGGAAATGTAGTCTAGTGCTTCCATGAGCCATAGTAGTCCGCTATAGCCCGGTTCACCGGAGTCTTGCTAGCCCAGCACTACTGCTCAGGACACTTTACTGGCCGGCATGTGTTTCACTTCGTTCCTGTGTCTGTCCCTTCAGGGAAATGTCACGCAGTGACATCCGGAGTCCTGCCTAGCCTGCTACAGCCGGGGTTCCCAGAGTCCTGTTAGGCCAGTGCTACAGCCCGGATTCACACGCTGCTGACCGACATGCTCGATGTGATTCATGTATGCCTGTCCCCATAGGTTAGTGCCGCTTTGGGTTCATGACTAGCCATGTCGGCCCGGGTGCTCTGTCATATGGATGCCAGCGACACTATCATATACGTGAGCCAAAAGGCGCAAACAGTCCCGGGCCATGGTAAGGCGACACCCGTGGGAATACCGTGCGTGAGGCCGCAAAGCGATATGAGGTGTTACCGACTAGATCGATGTGACTTGGAATCGGGCTCCTGACAATATCGATCTCGCACTTGTGCATTCCTTCATAGTCTCCCTCCAGTCGGCCCCTCGCACCATCTTCTAGCCCCCCACTAGATTTTGCCACATGTACAATCTAGCAGACTCCATGGTTGAACTTAAGCATAATGCACAAACCTCAAAACAACAGTGGTTCTCTTTTGTTCTAGAATCTTCCGTATCATAACTGCCCAAACTTTTTTTCTAGTTGAATTGCCATTATTTGTTTTTACTTTATGCTTTACAACACACAATTCCATGAATCATAAAATAGATTAAGGGCTTCTTTGATTCAAAGGTTCTCAAAGGAATTTTGGAGGATTCTAATCATTAGGAATTTTTCCTATCTTGGTTGTTTGACTCGTAGGATTGTAAACCATAGGAATTTTTCCATATGATTCATTTGCACTAGATTTCATAGGAAACATCACATCCACTCAAACCTCTTTGAAAAATTCTGGGTTTTTTCTATGCGCAATCAAACACTCGTACAATCCTGTAGGATTCAAGACGACATTCCACTATAATACCATGTTTTTCCTATTCCTGCGTTCTTAGCTTTTTTATAAAAACTAATTGATTTTGAATGAGATGAACTATAAGAATTAAACAAAGGGCTACATCAGGCATATATGACTCAGAGCTTACATGCTATAGTGTGGTATTTATTCATAATTTGGTTGCAAAATCCGATGCGTGCAATGCACGTGTGCCTTACTAGTACTTCGAGTATGTGCAAAACACGTAAATTAGAATACCAATGGCACGCTACACAGTGTCTCTCTTACAGTTCATGAAGCCACGTGGCACATGTGGAGGCGTTGTCGCGACCTCCTTGCATGGATTGATCACAGTGACGTACTGCTGGTTCCAGAAGAATGTAGTCGTCCTCCCTGAGCCATACTGGCAGTACATGCACGAAGCGAAGATGTGCACGCATGCCACGCACGCAATCATTCCCTTGCACGCACACGCGGGTACACGGGTGGACGCAATTTTGTACCAAGATCCACCCCATGTGATAATTTGACGCGTGTAAAGTCGTTCACTTCATTGATGGTCAATTAATACAGCGCATGCAAATTGAGTGGATGTGAGGGCGGAAGAAAGACATTATTACTCCACTGCGCGCATGCGAGTAGTTAAATCGTGGGTTGCTAGTAGTACTTCCATTGGTCTCCTTCGTATTTTGTGCCAATTTTTGACAGTAACATAATATTTACGCATTTGACCAGTGTAGTACTTGAAATTTATGTTCCGCTAAACTCATCGGGAGCCGTTTCGGGCCTCGAAACCAAAACCATCAATTAATCTTTACCTTGTTCCCATCACATTTGAAAGCCTGCTGACACCTACTAATACGTACCAAACCTGAACGTGTTCCCACTATGCAGGTATTAGTACTAGTGCTAGTGCTTAGGTTATAAAAAGGGGAACTACCTAACTGAAAATTACTCTACCTTCCCTCCTCATAAGTGCTTCTTCTTCGTCCATCGTTGCCATGGCCGGTGAGCAGAGCTCTAGGTCGAGAACTACTCGTAACAAGGGAGCGGCAACCAAGGCTGCGGAAAAAAAGAGGGCTCGCTGCCACGTAGAGACCTCGAAAGATCTCTCACGGGCAGGCGATGGCTCCCAGGAGTGCCCTAGCCGCGGAGGCGAACATGCCGAGCCGGCGGAGCAGGAGTCGTTATCCCTCGACGGCATGCCCGATCAGCTCAATAAGCACCTCAATAAGCAGAAGGAGTTCATCCAAGGCTTGATGGAGTTGCTGAAGGAGAGCCTCGATGACATGCCCGCTGAGCTCAATCAGCAGGGGGAGTTGACCGCTGGCTTGGTGATGCTGCTGAAGAAGAGCATTGCCTCGGAGAAGAAGGCGACCGGCGAAATCCTGCGACTTCAGGAGGACAAGGCGAAGCTCTGCCACGAGATCGGCCTGTTAAAGGAGAAGAGCGTTGGCTGGAAGAAGCTGCATGAGAGTAGTAGTTCCTCAATGAAGATGATACAGGCCCTCGTCATGGAACAGAATGAGGAGTTGGCGAAGCTCCGCATCGAGCACCCGGCTGCTGTCAAGGTACATAATGCGGCCATGGAACAGATGATGAAGGCTCGCGTCGAGAAATCCCACGTCATCGACAGAATGAAGAAGATGGCGGAGGAGACGCGCAAGGAGATGGAGGTCGTGGAGGCGATGAAGAAGCAGTTACGACTCCACGGCGAATTAGATCATTTGGGGTGATAATCTTCCTTCTTCTTTTGCTCTTGTGTTTCATCTTTTGCTTCGGGTGTTTCGCCGCACGTGTCACGTTCTCTGCAAGGCATGAATAGAACAATGGTTTTTTTGAGGGAATGAATAGAACAATGCTAACAATCAGATGACTAGCAAATTAGATCATTTTTATCGCCATATGGCACTGGGCTACCGTGTTTCGTGCTCCTCCATCGCAGTACTACTCCAGTGGAAAACTTGAGTATACCGCACGGTTCTTTGCTCCTCCTCGATCAGGTCGTCGGCGCATTTATACGAGCAGTCAAATCACAAGGCCCCGCCTTCCAACAGTAATGAGCCGTCAAATCACAAAGGCCCTCGCCTCTCGTGAAACCAACCAAGCTAGACTGCCCCGCCCTCTAGCCTTTTAAAAAATGTATACTTTTGTACAGCAGTAGTATCGATGGATTGCGCCATGGAGCAAAACTTGAAATTAAAAAAAAGGTGGTACATATAGAGAGCGCTCGTCACCAAATTATGCATATAGTACTATTAAAAAGGCTAGTCACAATAATGGTGTCTAGCACAACCCACCCCTCAAATAAAACTAAGAGGGTGCTTGGATACGTTTTAGTCCCATGATTAAAAGTAGTGGGAATAAAACATGCTAGCCTCACCCATGCTTGGATCCAAATACTAAAAAGGCTAAAATCAAGTTAATGAGCATTTATTATCCTCCAAACCCTCCAATCTATAACTCGCCTGTGTTAAAGGAGAGGAGTTAAATGAGTAGAGAGAGGACTAATCCACATTTTAGTAGGGGTACCCCTGACTAAAAAAATTTAGTCTCAAGACTAGTTTTAGCCCCTCTTTAGTCAGGGGTGCTTGGAACTTTAGCCTCTTAAAGAGACTATTTTTAGTCAGACTAAAATAAGTCCCTTGGATCCAAGCACCCTCTAAGCATCCTGGAATTCTTTGACAAAACTAAGCACCCTAAAATTCTTTGACAACTAAACTGCTAGCTATATGATGTTGGCCATATATATTGTACATATATAATGTGAAGAAACGAGTGGTATTACTATACTAACTAAAAGATGAAATGTAAGAAATACTAGTATGTACGTACTGAAGAGTTAAAGTAACGAGAAGAAACACAACATAGTTCTGCTGGGGGCTCAGCACAACACACCCCTCAAATTAAATTAAGCACACCTGAAATTAAACTTTGCAACTATTCCGGTAGACACTGCATTAGAACCACCATGAGCAACGACACTGCCACCTTACTCGGAGTCCTCGTCCACGTCCTCGACTTCGTCCTTGTCCCTCTTCCTCTTGGCCGATACTTCTTTGCTTGAACCGCACACTTGGGTGTTGCTCTTCATCCAACCCTTGTAGATATTGAAGCAAAGGTAGCCATCCATTGCAACGTAGTGGATGTGGTCTATATCTAGTACATTCCACTGCCATGCATGACGATGAAACATGTATGGAGGTTTCTCCAGTTTACCGTACGAAGGATGAACCATGGCTCCTGCCAGGGTTAGCACTGAAGGCTGACGAGAGGACACCAGCCAATTCTTCTGGAGGTCGAAGGTGTTGCCTACAACGAGGCCTATCCGACGCAGGACTTCTTTGTCGTTACCAAAGTCTACAGTAACGAATTTGACTAGGTTGCTCTCGAGGAAGTCCTTAAAATCCTGGCACTCAACGTCGGCATGGCATATGTGGTAGACCAAGCATAAGTCACGCACACAAACCTGGATCACGGCGGGCTTCTTCCTCTCTTCGTCCTTTAGATCCTTCTCTCATCCTAGGACTGTGGTGTACTCAACATCTAGCCCAGTGACCCACTCATCATCTGAGTCTTCGAACATGCATCTGAAGCGAGAAAGGCATCCTTTCACCATCACGGAAGAACGAGTGTAGATGATGTCGAACTCATCGCCAGTGATGGTTCTAACTTTGTACTCACCGCCGATCGTTGAGATTTGGGACGCCATGGATTTGGGAGGAGGGTTACGATTAGTGGAACTGCCGTAATGTGAATGGACGGGATGACTAGGAGTGAACCGCCGTAGTATTGAAGGATGTGCGGGGACGAGTAGGAGCGAACTGCCAGTGTGCGAATGGCAGGGTAGTGGCTTTCCATTCTCCCATGATACGGGCTTCCGAGAGCCCTTGGATCTGAGATCGAACAGTTGCATGGCGTGATTCTAGACCTATGGGTGAATATCCTATCCTGGAGGGTTATTCTGCAAATTTTCCGCAACTTAGCATGCGACCGTTTGATCTCAGATCCAAGGGCTGCCAGCAGCCCGTATCATGGTCGCGCCTACCACGACCGTCGCGTCGCTCACGCGGTCGCGCCCTTGGAGATTTCACATGGTGTGTTAGGCTATCTGATGTTGGCATGTCATACATAGTCATCACTTAGTCACTCATACTACAACAAGGTTGGATATAAGGTTGGCTATAAGTGTATTTTTTTTACTCCTCTCTATCTCTTTCTTCGTACTCCCTCCTGTCGGATTTCGGGTTCCGGCAGACCCTTAAGGTTCGAACACTGGGGTGCGCGCGGAGATTACGCCTTCTACCTCCCCGTCTCGCAAAGATCTAGACTACTGAAAGAACTGCACAAAAGACACAAGGTTTATACTGGTTCGGGCCACCGTTGTGGTGTAATACCCTACTCCAGTGCGTGGTGGGTGGATTGCCTCTTGGGGCTGATGATGATGAACAATACAAGGAAGAACAGCCTCGCGAGGGTCTGTTCTTGGCTGGGGTGATGAACTGTTGGGAGGAGTTCAGCCACCCTTTCTCTCTCTCTCTCTCTCTCTCTCTCACTCTAGCAGCCTTCCTCTCTCTTGCCGGCAACTAACCTTCCAACCAATGAACCAAACTCCGCCCGCCGCTCTGTGGGCGGCTGGTCCTATTTACAGGGGCCCTGGTCCTCTTCCCAAATATCGAGCGGGAAGGAAGCCAACAATAGCGGGCTAATTTGAAGGGGGACAACAAGTATCAACTATCCTGACAAAAGCAGTCTTCGCCTGCGCAAAGCTCTGGTGATGACGCCGTCCTAGGCTCCACGGTGACCTCCATCTCGTAGTCCTCCTGGTCTTGGTCTCGTTGCACCGAAATGGCAACCTTTGCTTGATGCCTCGGTACTCCGCGGCTGCGCTTGCCCCCTTTGCACCAAAGAGGAAAGGAGGACGCTGCGCGGGCTGGCACCCGCCTGGCACCCTGATTCGTCATGGCTTGCGTCACGGGCACCTCGCGAGGTACCCCGCCTTGATCTCTCCACCTCCTTGCGAGCCAGCCTGACGAGGCCGTGCCTGAGGAAGCTCCGTGTCGTCCGCCTCGCGAGGCTTGGCCCCTCGCGAGGGTCTTGAGCCCTGTGTTGATGAAGATGGGCCATGCTGGGCCCCCTTTGAGCCACGCCGCAGGCCGCAGGCAGGCAAGTCTGGGGACCCCCATTCCCAGAACACCGACAGTAGCCCCCGGGCCCAAGGCGCGCCCGGACTTGGCCGTGCCGAGAGGCGAAAGGGCAAGGGCGAAGCGCCGCGGGCCCTAATAGCCTGCGGCCTTGGGCGCCGTGTGGCGGTTGATGGGACATGGGCGTCTCCACTTCCCCACGACGCCTTGGTGATCGCGCGAGTTGGACAAGTCCCTGCATGCAAATCGTGTCATGATTACCTGTGATCGTGGAGGCCGATGGTTGGCCTTCGCCGGCTATAAGTACGGAACTGCGCGTGCCCTTCCAGTCCATTCCTCCTTGCTTCTCCTTCTTCCCGATCCTTGCTCCGTCTTGCCGCGATGGCTCCGATCCGCCGGTTCTCTGCAGCGAAGAAGGGAAAGGCTCCTCGAGAGGGGCCAGACCCGCTCCCGCTGAAGAAATGGCTCGCCCTTTGCGGCCGGGACGAGGAGGACCGCCAGGTGGTGCCGATGCCTTGGTGCGAGCGGGCTCCGCCGGGGTTCCCGCTTCCCTTGTATGCCCACGTCGAGGGCCTCGAAGGGGTCGATGCCTATCCCCGCGGTCAGCGCCGTCGTCGGCGCCGATGGGTCACGCAGGTGTGGGTTGTTCCTCCTGGTGTCCACGCCGAGGGCTCCTCCCAAGAGTTCGTGCTCCACGTCGCCATTCCTCTCCAATCTTGGATCCGTCTGCCTCCCTTCTTCGCCTCTGTCATCCCGCCGGGGGAGCCCCTGGAGCTCTGCAGCACGCCAGCTGCAGCACCCTCGCAACCGAGGTAGAGGTCGTGGTCGTTGCCCTGGGCAAGGTCTACATGTCTCATGGCTGGAGAGAGATCGCCCAGGTTTGCAGGGAGAGGGGCGTCTTCGCGGTCGACCTGGAGTATGATGGCGCTTCGGCGATGTTCTTCAAGGTCTTCGACGCGAACGGGCGCCGACTGGAGTGTTGCCCCGGGAGAGGTGGCCAGGACCTCGCCATGGTGAGGGCTAGGCCCGTCGACCGCTCCCTTGGCGGCTCTGCAGGCGACGGGGGCGCCGGAGGATCCAGCGACTCCGGCGAGATCTTCGCGCCTCCGGAGACGAGCGACGACAGCTACGAGCCCCCGAGCAGGCGCCGCTCCTGGAGCAGGGCGGGCTCGTCAGGTCGTCGCCGACTCTGATCTGGATGGGGTTGGCGCTGGCGCTCGACGGCCCACTATTGATGATGGCATCTCTTGCAGGAGCGCGTGTAGTTAGCATCCCTTAGGATCCGTTCCCTGCGAGGAATCAAAATGCGCCCCATGGGGGCTTGTAAGGTGCCTGTAGTCGTGTTTGTTAATACATAACCCTTGCTGCAGAGCTGTGCGAGTTGCCGATTCCGTCTTAGCTCAGTTCTCCCTTTCAAACCTCGCGAGGGCTTGGTGCTCTGCGCCGACAGGTCCCAGTCCCAAGGCGGCGTCAGCCGTCGCTGGTATGCCAGGTCGCGATGCCGTGGTCAAGGCCAGGAGGTGAGCGACCCGGGGTCCGGTAAGAGCCCCTGAGTCGCGATGCTCAGGAGGTCCCCTTTGGCACCCAATCAGCCGTCGCTCGGCGAGAAAGGAGAGCGGCATCACTGACACGGAATTGCATTAGGTGCGGGGGTAGTGCTACGATAGCTGGTGCTTTCGGGCGGTGACTTATCTCGAGAGTCGGGGATTATTCCTCGTGTGTCGTCGGGTTCGCGCGTCGACAGGAGCGGAATCGCTCGACGAGGTCCTCGCGTGCCCCTTCTCCCCCTCCTTTGCTCCCCTTTCTGCTCTACGTCCTCGGGTCCCGGCCCTCAAGATAGTCTCAGCCGTCGCTGGTATGCCAGGTCGCGATGCCGTGGTCAAGGCTAGAGGGTGAGGGCTGGAGAGCCAGTAGGAGCCCTGAGTCGCGATGCTTAGGCACCCCCCCCTTTAACGTGCAAGCGGTTCACGCGGGTGAGAGTGAAAGGAACACCGCGAGGTCCTTGCCTGGCGCAACTCCCTTAGGGGATCCTGTGAACTCATCATAGAAGGAAGAAAAGGTTGCCATGACAACTATCAGTCTGCTGTTAGTTGCTTTCGAGGGGAGGTGAGGCACTGGAGGCTTGACGAGGTGGCGCCATGCGGGGCTGCCGCGGCCAGAGCTCAGCCGTTCAGGTTTGTCGACGTTGCAGGGACGGACCCATGCGCAAGCGTCGTGCCGTTGTGGGAGCAATTCCGTCAGTTGGCGTCAGTTGAGCAGGCAACTAGATCAAACACGTTAGCCATGAAGGAGGGGATTCATTCAAACAGATGCTGGGAAGGTAGACATCGCTGGGTCGGGCCCGAGCGACTTGGGGATGATGCAGCCCGAGGGCCGCCCCCAACAAGGCAAGCTAACGACATGAAAATAAAAGGGGTACATACCGCAGGGGCGGACCCACGCGGCCTGGGAACGATGCAGCCCTGGGAGGGCGCTCCCAGCTGGAAATGAAACTTGTAAGATGTCACCTGAGGGTGCCGAGGGTGAAGGGATGTTGGCGCAGCAGACTTGGTAGGCTAGGGAAGCCTATCCTCACGAGCCCCCAGGCCTAGGGGCCTCGGGAGGCTCCGGAGGCACTGGTAGCTCTTCGCGAATCATCTCCATCTCCGCCAGGGCTGCGGAACGCCTGTCTTCTTGAGCCTCCATGATGCCCCTCATGAGGCGCTGGCGCGTAGCAACCGCGCTCGACAAGCCGTAAGGCATGCGAACATAGCTGTGGGGCAGACCCCCGCAGCGCCCCACTCACGAGGGCCAGAGGCGCTCCATCGTAGCGACTTGGTTGAGGCCTGGTATGTCGATGCAGATGCGCAGCCCACCATCCTCGCCTGGATGGGGAGCAACAGCCGGTAGACGACAGCAACCTCTCATGATCCTTGATTCCTGTAGTTCTTGAATGGCCTTGTCGATGAATTCCTACGGGTCTGACCTTCCTTGCCTTGCTCCTTCTTGAGGGAAACGTGCTTCGAAACACGCCTCCACATGGTGCCCAAGCGCCTCCCTTGTGGCCTTGGCCAGGTCGGTGGCCCTCCAGGGGAGAGCCCCCGAGCCCTGTCTGAGGAGGGCGCCAGGCGCGCTTTCCTATGCGATGGAAGGAGGTTCCCCCTGGGCAGATGCGGGCCCTGAGGGGCCTGCCTCCCGAGGGGTCAGTCCGGACGATGTCTTCTTCTTCTTGGAGGTGGTCTCGGGAAGCCTCCTGCTTCCGCGATCCGGGTCTTCCAGTGACGCGGCCTGAAAGGCTCGCTCCAGGGAACACACTGCATCCTTCTCTTCATAGGGCACCGTGATGACTCCGCCACTCCCTGGCATCTTGAGGACATTGTAGCCATGGTGAGTCACGGCCATGAACTTGGCCAGCGTTGGGTACCCGAGGATGGCGTTGTACGGCAGGCGGATGTGGGCGACATCAAAGTCGATGAGCTCGGTGCGGTAGTTGTCTCGTGCCCCGAAGGTGACAGGGAGGCGGACCTGCCCAATCGGGACCGTGGAGCCGTCGGTGACTCCGGAGAAGGGCTTGGTTGGCTGAAGCTGGTCGTAGGGCACTTGGAGATTGTTGAACGTTTCCACGGACAGGACGTTGAGCCCTGCCCCACCATCGATGAGGGTCTTGGTGACTAGTACATTGCTGATGACTGGGGAGCAAAGCATCTGGAGGACTCCTGCTGTGGCCCGGCACTTGAGTTGATCCGTTGAGCTGAATGTCATGGCGCATGCCGACCACCTGAGAGGGCGCGTTGCTTCAAGCCTGGGGAGGACTGCATTCACCTCGCGGGCAAACTGCTTGAAGATGCGTTGGGAGGCTGGGGCCTGAGCTCCGCCCAGGATGCAGGTGATGGCACGTGGCTCCTGGAAGCCCCCAGCCCCTTCGTCTTGATGGCGTCCTCATTCCTCCTTCACTGAGGTGGCAGCGGAGAGAGGCCTGCGTTGCCCTGTGGGCGATCCTCACAAGGCTGATCCCTCTAGTCCCCCTTGCGAGGCAGGTCTCGCCAGCGATCCTCGCGAGGTTGATCGCGCCACCCTTGGCGCGGGCCGCGGTCTTCCGAGCGTCCTGCGTTTCTTCTTCCTCCTCGGCCGTAGCCCCGATTGGTGCGGTCGGGACGACGGCCGATCCTTCCTTCTCGCACGGCGCAGAGTTCTTGGCATTAGTTGGTGTTGTGGGTGTGGAGGTCGTGGTACACACAGTACCGGCTGCCCCTGGAGGACTCAGGCAGATCTTTGCCCCGCTTGGTGTCTAGTTCTGCTGTGAGCACGGCAGCCCCCTTGAGCTTCACGTCCTTGGCCTTGGGCTTCTTCTCCTCTGGGTCTACGGCAGGCAGCACGAGGAGGGAGAGGCATCCCTCCTCAGCCCTGGCGCACTTGGTCTCCAAGTTGAACAGCTCCAGGGAGGTGCAGAGGTCTTCATGCATCGCCAGCTCCTCCTTCATCTTGACGTCGCTCACACCATCGGAGAAGGCCGAGATGATGGCCTCCTCGGACACCTTGGGGATCTTGAGGCGCGCGCTGTTGAAGCGCTGGATGTACTTTTGCAGGGTCTCTCCGGGTTGTTGCTTGATGCGGCGCATGTCGCTCACGGCGGGTGGCCGGTCGCGAGTACCTTGGAAGTTGGCGATGAAGCGGGTGCGCATCTGGTCCCAGGAAGAGATCATGCTTGGAGCCAGATTCAGGAGCCAGGTGCGAGCTCCTTCCTTGAGCGCCATGGGGAACCAGTTCACCATGACCTTTTCGTCCCCGCTGGCAGCTTCGATGCCCAGCTCGTAGAGCTGGAGGAACTCTGCAGGGTCAATCGTGCCATCGTAACAAGGAAGCAGGTCTGGCTTGAACTTGCCGGGCCACGCGACGCTACGCAGCTCGGTGGTGTAGACACGGCAGCCTGCGGTGGCCACGAAAGGCTTCGGTTGGTGGAGAGCTTGGTCTTGAGGGTCCCCACGCGCTGCAGCTAGGAGCAGCGCGGGGTCTTGGCGTGCCGGAGCTGGACCAGGGACGCGGCGTGCCGGAGCAGGGAGCGCCCGGGCAGCTCCTTGCGGGCGTGAGATTTCTTGGCAGCTCCATTCTTGCTGCGCTGGCACCTGACGGAGCAGGTTCCGCCCAGGGGCCACGCGCCTTGGAGCCATGACGTCTTCTTGGAGAGGAGGCGGCTGGTACGCCTCTGGAGCTTCGTTGCCCGTGCGGGGCGGGGTGTGGTGCAGCAGAACGGATGGCGCGGGAGAGCCCCCTGCGGCGCGGACAAGCTTGGCGACGCGGCCGAGCCACTCTTCGTAGACGTCGTCGACGGGACGGTAGCGCGGGAGCTCGTTTGCCGTGAGGAGCGCAACTCGAGCCTCCAAGGGTGCGCGGAGCGCGCGGGACGAAGAACCAGCTGGTGCGAGCGATGGTGTAGCGGTGCGGCCGTCTTGGCGCACGGATGGATGCTGAGACGATGCTTGCTGCTCGCCCCCCGTCGGGCCGGTCGCGGCGTTGATGGCGGGCGACGGGGAACGACGAGGACATCCGCCGACGGGCACCGTCTGGGCGACGTGGGAAGCGATGGCGGCCCGGCACTCAGCGCGGGCCCGACGAGCGTCGGACATGGATGCGACGGTCGGAGGAGAATGGGGCGGTGGACGACGAATTCCGGCGCACCCCTACCTGGCGCGCCAAATGTCGGATTTCGGGTTCCGGCAGACCCTTAAGGTTCGAACACTGGGGTGCGCGCGGAGATTACGCCTTCTACCTCCCCGTCTCGCAAAGATCTAAACTACTGAAAGAACTGCACAAGAGACACAAGGTTTATACTGGTTCGGGCCACCGTTGTGGTGTAATACCCTACTCCAGAGCGTGGTGGGTGGATTGCCTCTTGGGGCTGATGATGATGAACAATACAAGGAAGAACAGCCTCAGGAGGGTCTGTTCTTAGCTGGGGTGATGAACTGCTGGGAGGAGTTCAGCCACCCTTTCTCTCTCTCTCTCTCTCTCTCTCTCTCTCTCTCTCTCACTCTAGCTGCCTTACTCTCTCTTGCCGGCAACTAACCTTCCAACCAACGAACCGAACTCCGCCCACCGCTCTGTGGGCGGCTGGTCCTATTTATAGGGGCCCTGGTCCTCTTCCCAAATATCGAGCGGGAAGGGAGCCAACAATGGCGGGCTAATTTGAAAGGGGCAGCAAGTATCAACTATCCTGACAAAAGCAGTCTTCGCCTGCGCAAAGCTCTGGTGATGACGCCGTCCTGGGCTCCACGATGACCTCCGTCTCGTAGTCCTCCTGGTCTTGGTCTCGTTGCACCGAAATGGCAACCTTTGCCTGATGCCTCGGTACTCCGCGGCTGCGCTTGCCCCCTTTGCACCAAAGAGGAAAGGAGGACGCTGCGCGGGCTGGCACCCGCCTGGTACCCTGAGTCGTCATGGCTTGCGTCACGGGCACCTCACGAGGTACCCCGCCTTGATCTCTCCGCCTCCTCGCGAGCCAGCCTGACGAGGCCGTGCCTGAGGAAGCTCCGTGTCGTCCGCCTCGCGAGGCTTGGCCCCTCGCGAGGGTCTTGAGCCCTGTGTTGATGAAGATGGGCCGTGCTGGGCCCCCTTTGAGCCACGCCGCAGGCCGCAGGCAGGCAAGTCTGGGGACCCCCGTTCCTAGAACGCCGACACCTCCGTCCCATAATATAAGAATGTTTTTGACACCAGTGTAGTGCCAAAAACGTTCTTATATTATGGGACACAGGGAGTACTAGTATTTATTGCATTTGCCAAGGAGTGACCTCTTCCAATGAAATGGTGTTGCTAAGTTTGCTTCATTTAATTAGCTATAGACTCAAAATTGTCTTTTCACCTAGGTACACGTGCTTAGCACCATTTCTTCCTTGGGTCACCAAACTAGTCTCTCTCTCTTGTTGATTAACTTGCCACATCAGACATTATGCCTATGTGGCAAGCTTAAGCACCCGTAGGAGCATGTAAATGTAAGTACAATAGTGCGCTTTACATGGCATTTTTGCATATGTGGAGGAAAGAGAGGCAGGGAAAAAGTGGAGAAGTGGGCTCTCATGCAAGAGCCAGCCTCTACTACATGGTGGAGCATTGGGAGAGGCACCTGTATGGAGGTGGTCAGGAATCGAGAGACTCACGCCAATCGTAGCACCGTAGTTAAAATGATAATGGCAAGTCAAATCACGGGGCCCTGATATGTCTCCAACGTATCTATAATTTTTGATTGCTCCATGCTACTTTATCTACTGTTTTGGACTATATTGGGCTTTATTTTTCCACTTTTATATTATTTTTGGGACTAACCTATTAACCGGAGGCCTAGCCCAGAATGTTGGTTTTTGCCTTTTTCAGTATTTCGAGGAAACGGAATATCAAACGGAGTCCAAACAGAATGAAACCTTCGGGAACATGATCTTCTCACCGAACGTGATCCAGGAGACTTGGACCCTACTCCAAGAAGTTTCCGGGGAGGTCACGAGGGTGGAGGGCGCCCCCCCCCCTGGGCGAGCCCCCCTGCCTCGTGGGCCCCTTGGAGCTCCACCGACGTGCTTCGTCCGCCTATATATCTCCATATACCCTAAAAACATCAGGGGGCACAATAGATTGAGAGTTCCGCCGCCAGAAGCCTCCGTAGCCACCGAAAACCAATCTAGACCCGTTCCGGCACCCTGCCAGAGGGGGAAATCCTTCTCCGGTGGCCATCTTCATCATCCCGGTGCTCTCCATGACGAGGAGGGAGTAGTTCTCCCTCAGGGCTGAGGGTATGTACTAGTAGCTATGTGTTTGATCTCTCTCTCTCTCTCGTGTTCTTGATTTGGCACGATCTTGATGTATCGCGAGCTTTGCTATTATAGTTGGATCGTATGTTTCTCCTCCCCCTCTTCTCTCTTGTAATGAATTGAGTTTCCCCTTTGAAGTAATCTTATCGGATTGAGTCTTTAAAGACATGAGAACACTTGATGTATGTCTTGCCGTGGATATCTGTGGTGACAATTGGATACCACGTGCCACTTAATGTATTTTTGGTGACCAACTTGCGGGTTCCGCCCATGAACCTATGCATAGGGCTTGGCACACGTTTTCGTCGTGATTCTCTGGTAGAACTTTGGGGCACTCTTTGAGGTCCTTTGTGTTGGTTGAATAGATGAATCTGAGATTGTGTGATGCATATCGTATAATCATACCCACGGATACTTGAGGTGACATTGGTGTATCGACATTAGGGTTTTGGTTGATTTGTGTCTTAAGGTGTTATTCTAGTACGAACTCTAGGGCTGTTTGTGACACTTATAGGAATAGCCCAACGGATTGATTGGAAAGAATAACTTTGAGGTGGTTCCGTACCCTACCATAATCTCTTCGTTCGTTCTCCGCTATTAGTGACTTTGGAGTGACTCTTTGTTGCATGTTGAGGGATAGTTATGTGATCCAATTATGTTAGTACTGTTGAGGGAACTTACACTAGCGAAAGTATGAACCCTAGGCCTTGTTTACCATCATTGCAATACCGTTTACGCTCACTTTTATCACTTCCTACCTTGCTGTTTTTATTATTTCAGATTTCAAAAACCATTACCTACTATCCATATTGCACTTGTATCACCATCTCTTCGCCGAACTAGTGCACCTATACAATTTACCATTGTATTGGGTGTGTTGGGGACACAAGAGACTCTTTGTTATTTGGTTGCAGGGTTGCTTGAGAGAGACCATCTTCATCCTACGCCTCCTACGGATTGATAAACCTTAGGTCATCCACTTGAGGGAAATTTGCTACTGTCCTACAAACCTCTGCACTTGGAGGCCCAACAACGTCTACAAGAAGAAGGTTGTGTAGTAGACATCAAGCTCTTTTCTGGCACCGTTGCCGGGGAGGCTAGGTAAGTGAAGGTATATCTTTAGATCTTCCAATCGAATCTTTTTGTTTGTTGTTTTAGCACTAGTCTAGTTTATAAAAGAAAACTACCAAAAAATGGAATTGAGTTTGTCTCATACGCTTCACCTTTTTAATATCTTTCGTGAGTATGATGGAAAGGATAATTGTGCTCAAGTCCTAGAAGAAGAAATCTCTAAATTGTTTGGCACTAAATATGTGAATGATGAGCATGATTGCAATGTTGTTAGTATGAATTCCTTGACTATCCATGATGCTAATGATATGCAAAGCCACAAGCTTGGGGAAGCTATGTTTGATGAAGATGATATTTTTTGTCCCCCAAGCTTTGATGAGCAAATTTACTATGATGAAAGAATGCGTCCTATCTATGATGATTATTGTGATGACACGTATACTATAAAGAATAATGATAACCATGAAACTTGTCATCTTGATCTTAATTTTCAAACACATTATAGCTATTTTGTTGAGTTTGCTCCCACTATTATTCATGAGAAGAATTTTGCTTATGTGGAGAGTAGTAGATTTTCTATGCTTGTAGATCATGAAAAGAATGCTTTAGGTGCTGGTTATATTGTTGAATTCATTCATGATGCTACTGAAAATTATTATGAGGGAGGAATATATGCTTGTAGGAATTGCAATAATATCAAGTTTCCTCTCTATGTGCTTAAATTTTTGAAGCTATGCTTGTGTTACCCTCCTATGCTAGTTGATTATTGTTCTCATAAGTTGTTTGCTCACAAAATCCCTATGCATAGGAAGTGGGTTAGACTTAAATGTGCTAGTCATATTCTTCATGATGCTCTCTTTGTGTTTCAATTCTTATCTTTTATGTGAGCATCATTGAAATCATCATGCCTAGCTAGGGGCGTTAAACGATAGCGCCTGTTGGGAGGCAACCCAATCTTATTTTTATTCCTTGATTTTTGTTCATGTTTAGTAATAAATAATTCATCTAGCCTCTGTTTATATGTGGTTTTATGCTTTTAATTAGTGTTTGTGCCAAGTAGAACCTTTGGGAAGACTTTGGGAAAGTCTTGTTGATCATGCTGTCAAAAACAGAAACTTTAGCGCTCACGAGAATTGATGCCATTTTTATTTGGAGAGTGCTATTTAGTTAATTCTTTTTGAAGATGATTAATAAATAAATTCCTCAGGTCCATCAATTTATTTGAGAATTTTATGAGTTCCAGAAGTATACGTTTGATCCAGATTACTAAAGACTGTTCTGTTTTTGACAGATTCTGTTTTTCGTGTGTTGTTTGCTTATTTTGATGAATCTATGGCTAGTAAAATAGTTTATAAACCATAGAGAAGTTGGAATACAGTAGGTATAACACCAATATAAATAAAGAATGAGTTCATTACAGTACATTGAAGTGGTGATTTATTTTCTTATACTAATGGAGCTTACGAGTTTTCTGATAAGTTTTGTGTTGTGAAGTTTTCAAGTTTTGGGTAAGGATTCGATCGACTATGGAATAAGGAGTGTAAAGATCCTAAGCTTGGGGATGACCAAGGAAACCCAAGGTAATATTTAAGGATATCCAAGAGCCTAAGCTTGGGGATGCCCCGGAAGGCATCCCCTCTTTCGTCCTCGTTCATCGGTAACTTTACTTGGAGCTATATTTTTATTTACCACATGATATGTGTTTTGCTTGGAGCGCAAATTTATTTTGTTAGGATTTTCTTGCTGTTATTTAGAACAATGTTTTGCATCTTTTACTTCAATAAAAGTGGCATTGATAGCCTTTACTATGCCTATTTTAGAAGTCCACATGTTGCTGTTTGAGAAAAGAAAGTTTACCGCTGTTGCAATAATTCCCTAGAAAAGTCAGAATGCGATAAAATGTTGAAACCTTTTGCATATTAAGCTCTGATAAATTTACTACAGTGGGAATTTTCTTTCATAATTTTTGGAGCTAGGGAAGTATGGATGTTGCCGCATTTTTTACAGACTGTCCTGTTTAGGCAGATTGCTGTTATGTTTGCATTGTTTGCATATGTTTGCTTCTTTAATGATTCTTTTTGAGGATAGGACTATTAAATATGCTGAGGCATTTAGTACGCAATGTTGAATAATAATTTTAGTGATTTGCTACAGTAGAGTATGATAAGGTTTTTGCAATGGTTTATACTAACTTATCTCACGAGTCATTGTTGAGTTTTGTGTGGATGAAGCTTTTGAGATTTAGGGTGCCCGTGATATGAGAGGAATTAAGGAGACACAAAAGCTCAAGCTTGGGGATGCCCAAGGCTCCCCAAGATAATATTTCAAGAAGTCTCAAGCGTCTAAGCTTGGGGATGCCCCGGTTGGCATCCCACCTTTCTTCTTCAACAACTATCAGTTAGTATCGGTTGATCCTAAGTTTTTGCTTCTTCACATGATGTCTGCTATTCTTAGATGTCATTTTATTTTGCTTTGCTTGCTGTTTGAATAAAATACCAACATCTGAAATTATTAAATGTTACAGAGTCTTCACATAGTTGCATAATTATTCGACTACTCATTGATCTTCACTTATATCTCTCGGAGTTGTTTGTCATTTGCTCTAGTGCTTCACTTAGATTATTTTTAGAGTCTTAAATAGCATGGTAATTTGCTTAAAAATCCTAATATGCTAGGTATAAAAAAAGAATAATAAAATTCTCTTATGAGTGTGTTGAATGCTATGAGAAGTTTGATACTTGATAATTGTTTTGAGATATGGAGGTGGTGATATTAGAGTCATGCTAGCGAGTAGTTGTGAATTTGAGAAATACTTGTGTTGAAGTTTGTGATTCCCGTAGCATGCACGTATGGTGAACCGTTATGTGATGAAGTCGGAGCATGATTTATTTATTGATTGTCTTCCTTATGAGTGGCGGTTGGGGATGAGCGATGGTCTTTTCCTACCAATCTATCCCCCTAGGAGCATGCGCGTAATACTTTGTTTCGATAACTAATCGATTTTTGCAATAAGTATGTGAGTTCTTCATGACTAATGTTGAGTCCATAGATTATACGCACTCTCGCCCTTCCACCATTGCTAGCCTCTCTAGTACCGCGCAACTTTCGCCAGTACCATAAACCCACCATTTACCTTCCTCAAAACAGCCACCATACCTACCTATTATGGCATTTCCATAGCCATTCTGAGATATATTGCCATGCAACTTTTCACCATTCCTTTTATTATGACACGCTCCATCATTGTCATATTGCTTTGCATGATCATGTAGTTGACATCGTATTTGTGCCAAAGCCACCGTTCGTAATTCTTTCATACATGTCACTCATGAGTCATTGCACATCCCGGTACACCGTCGGAGGCATTCATATAGAGTCACATCTTGTTCTAAGTATCGAGTTGTAATTCTTGAGTTGTAAGTAAATAAAAGTGTGATGATCATCATTACTAGAGCATTGTCCCAGTAAGGAAAGGATGATGGAGACTATGATTCCCCCACAAGTCGGGATGAGACTCCGGACGAAAATAAGAAAATAAAAGAGGCCAAAGAAGCCCAAATAAAAAAGAAGAGAAAAGGGGCCATAAAAAAGAGATGGCCCAAATAAAAAAATAAAAAATGAGAGAAAAAGAGAGAAGGGGCAATGCTACTATCCTTTTACCACACTTGTGCTTCAAAGTAGCACCATGATCTTCATGATAGAGAGTCTCCTATGTTGTCACTTTCATATACTAGTGGAAATATTTCATTATAGAACTTGGCTTGTATATTCCAATGATGGGCTTCCTCAAAATGCCCTAGGTCTTCATGAGCAAGCAAGTTGGATGCACACCCACTAGTTTCTTTTGTTGAGCTTTCATACATTTATAGCTCTAGTGCATCCGTTGCATGACAATCCCTACTCACTCACATTGATATCTATTGATGGGCATCTCCATAGCCCGTTGATACGCCTAGTTGATGTGAGACTATCTTCTCCTTTTTGTCTTCTCCACAACCACCACTCTATTCCACCTATAGTGCTATATCCATGGCTCACGCTCATGTATTGCGCGAAGATTGAAAAAGTTTGAGAACATCAAAAGTATGAAACAATTGCTTTGCTTGTCATCGGGGTTGTGCATGATTTAAATATGTTGTGTGGTGAAGATGGAGCATAGCCAGACTATATGATTTTGTAGGGATAACTATCTTTGGCCATGTTATTTTGAGAAGACATAATTGCTTAATTAGTATGCTTGAAGTATTATTATTTTTATGTCAATATGAACTTTTGTCTTGAATCTTTCAGATCTAAATATTCATGCCACAATTAAGAAGAATTACATTGAAATTATGCCAAGTAGCACTCCGCATCAAAAATTCTCTTTTTATCATTTACCTACTCGAGGATGAGTAGGAATTAAGCTTGGGGATGCCTGATACGTCTCCAACATATCTATAATTTTTGATTGCTCCATGCTACTTTATCTACTATTTTGGACTAAATTGGGCTTTATTTTCCACTTTTATATTATTTTTGGGACTAACCTATTAACCGGAGGCCCAGCCCAGAATTGCTGTTTTTTTGCCTATTTCAGTATTTCGAGGAAACACAATATCAAACGGAGTCCAAACGAAATGAAACCTTTGGGAACGTGATCTTCTCACCGAACGTGATCCAGGAGACTTGGACCCTACTCCAAGAAGTTTCCGGGGAGGTCACGAGGGTGGAGGGCGCCCCCGCCCCCCTGGGCGCGCCCCCCTGCCTCGTGGGCCCCTCGGAGCTCCACCGACGTGCTTCGTCCGCCTATATATCTACATATACCCTAAAAACATCAGGGGGCACAATAGATCGAGAGTTCCGCCGCCAGAAGCCTCCGTAGCCACCGAAAACCAATCTAGACCCGTTCCGGCACCCTGCCAGAGGGGGAAATCCTTCTCCGGTGGCCATCTTCATCATCCCGGTGCTCTCCATGACGAGGAGGGAGTAGTTCTCCCTCGGGGCTGAGGGTATGTACTAGTAGCTATGTGTTTGATCTCTCTCTCTCTCTCGTGTTCTTGATTTGGCACGATCTTGATGTATCGCGAGCTTTGCTATTATAGTTGGATCTTATGTTTCTCCTCCCCCTCTTCTCTCTTGTAATGAATTGAGTTTCCCCTTTGAAGTAATCTTATCGGATTGAGTCTTTAAAGACATGAGAACACTTGATGTATGTCTTGCTGTGGATATCTGTGGTGACAATGGGATACCATGTGCCACTTGATGTATGTTTTGGTGACCAACTTGCGGGTTCCGCCCATGAACCTATGCATAGGGGTTGGCACACGTTTTCGTCGTGATTCTCGAGTAGAACTTTGGGGCACTCTTTGAGGTCCTTTGTGTTGGTTGAATAGATGAATCTGAGATTGTGTGATGCATATCATATAATCATACCCACGGATACTTGAGGTGACATTGGAGTATCTAGGTGACATTAGGGTTTTGGTTGATTTGTGTCTTAAGGTGTTATTCTAGTACGAACTCTAGGGCTGTTTGTGACACTTATAGGAATAGCCCAACGGATTGATTGGAAAGAATAACTTTGAGGTGGTTCCGTACCCTACCATAATCTCTTCGTTCGTTCTCCGCTATTAGTGACTTTGGAGTGACTCTTTGTTGCATGTTGAGGGATAGTTATGTGAACCAATTATGTTAGTATTGTTGAGGGAACTTACACTAGCGAAAGTATGAACCCTAGGCCTTGTTTACCATCATTGCAATACCATTTACGCTCACTTTTATCACTTGCTACCTTGCTGTTTTTATTATTTCAGATTTCAAAAACCATTATCTACTATCCATATTGCACTTTCATCACCATCTCTTCGCCGAAGTAGTGCACCTATACAATTTACCATTGTATTGGGTGTGTTGGGGACACAAGAGACTCTTTGTTATTTGGTTGCAGGGTTGCTTGAGAGAGACCATCTTCATCCTATGCCTCCTACGGATTGATAAACCTTAGGTCATCCACTTGAGGGAAATTTGCTACTGTCCTACAAACCTCTGCACTTGGAGGCCCAACAACGTCTACAAGAAGAAGGTTGTGTAGTAGACATCAGGCCCCACCTGTCCAGTAGTAACTCGATGTCAAATCACACAGCCCTACGTTTGCAGCAGCCTACTCCCTCGTCTTCTCGCGTCTCTGTCGAGCCGACTAGGCGGAACTGCCCCACCGCCTACCGCACAGGAAAAGCCCCGCCCTCGACTTTTAAATAGTATATAGTATACTAATTTTGTATCCATGGATTGCACCCGCGCCATGGAGCAAAGCATGTAGAAAACGGCGGTACACATGTGCGGAGTATACAGCACGCCCGTCGCATTCGCGTCCCACCCCAGACGGTCGGTCGGTCTGGCACGCTGCTCTCCGAATGGAATGCGCGTCATATTGTGTTTGCACACACATGTGGGACGACAATTGAGAACCGACATTGGCACACTCCCCGGCCCCGCAAGGCGGGTGACTTAGTAGAACAGGGAGATGAGCGATAGTACTAGAGAAGTGTTGTACTACGTTGGTGCCTGGACGATCCCTACAAGACACGAAGATCAGTTCGTCCATGCATGTGACCAGACTCCAGCAGACACGCCTGGATTGGCTATCGTCTACATATCGTGTAGGCTGTGTTGTACATGGTTGTAGTTGTGGTGAGAAATTTAAAAAAGGTTTCTTGTCATCTCGCAAAATTAGGTGTCATGTGCTTCGGATCACTGCGAGGGTTAAACAACGACAACTGAGTTGGGCTAGTCATTGGGGGCACATGCACGAACAGTGACTACATGGCTGCCATATAGGTCAAGCCGGCTATGTTAATTAGGACATCTATCAACAGACCCCTTTTCTACGAGTTTATCTTTAATTTGAGCTTTGTTCCTCGTATAGTTTGTCCGTCGGGATTCATGTTGTCTCCTTTGGGCAGTGAGGTTATGATTTCTTGTCATGTGGCATTTTTTTCGTGTTATATGTTATAATCCGGCGCTTTAGATCAAAATGACGACAACTGCGCCTCCGGGCCACGTGCATGAAGACTTCTCGACAGTCATTGGAGAAGAGGGAGAGGAGTGTGCGGCCGTGATTTAGGATTGGACGAGAGGGCCGGCGCGCTGTGACTGGATATAAATCAAAATCAATTTACTCTTCAATTAAGAAAGCGACCCCACATTAACTAGTCTCCCTTTTATTCTGGGTCATAATTGACCATGATTTTCGCACATAAAATATATGTTATATGTTGCAAAAATAATATAATTTGAAAGTACATTCAGATACGAACCAAGCGATACAATTTTTGGTGACATGCATTCACATTTTGCTTGTCAAATACAGTACGTGGTCAAACTTTGACCCAAAATACGCAAAACAACAAAAAAATACTTACAAGACCAGCGCCGCTCTTCCGCTCTTCTCCTCTTAAATCACCGCCGCTCCTCTCCTATTCCAATCTAAATGCAGCGCCGCTCCTCTCCTCTTCCATTTCAAAACCACCGCCCCTCCTCTCTTGTTCCAGTCCAAAACCAGTGTCGCTCCTCTCCCATTCTAATCCAAAAGCAGCATTGCTCCTCTCCTCTTCCATTCAAAAACCACCGCCGGCGAGTGAAGGTGTTGTGGAGAAGTAGATCGATGGAGGAGTACAAACGATACGTGAGGATCGCAGACGGCGACCCTATGAAGCTAGCTAGGATGTTGGAGATATAGTCTTGGTTTGACAACAAGGACCAACTAGCGGCGACGGTGACATCCATGGCCAAATATCTGTAACAGAGCGAAAAGGCGGTGATATACCCGGAGGGAGTCGCGCCGGAGTACATAGAGCTACTCCTCTGGGGCATGGAGCAAACAGATTCACCGAATCCGATCGTGAGGGAGCGGTGGTGGGAGTATTGATCCCAGATGGAGCATCCACCAGAGATTGAAGGATCGAGCATCTACAGGGTGCCATTTGTGAGGGCGTCCTGCCAGAGCGAGTCGGTGGAGTCTTCGTCGACCGAACCCAACTACAAGAGGAGAAAAGCAGTTGGCCCGACGACGCTTCCCCTCCATCGTCTCCCTCGTCGTTCACATCGTCTCACGGGGCGGCTGTCTGCCGCCGAGGAATAGGAGGGGCTGCCCCCCCCCCAGCCCAATAGTCGGGCAGGTTGTGAATTGTTAGGAGGAGCTTAGGGTTGTTAGTATTTGCAGGTTGTGAATTGTGTTTTGTGTTGTGTATCTTGAGAGTACTTTCAGATATGAATGTATTTTGAATTTCAGATTTGCAGTATTGAGCATATGAAGTATTTTATGAATTCTAGAGATCTATTTTTAGCACTTAAAAAAATGTAGTTTCATAGGAGTATAAAAGTGCAGACAATGTGATTCTCAGAGAAGAAACTACAAGTTTTAGTTTCAGATAAGAAACTGCAAATTCATTTTCAGATAAGAAACTGCAACTTTCAGAGGGAGAGCATTTATATTAACATGGCCTTTTCAAATAGGGTTAACATCGTGTTGGAAGTTTTATTCATGGTCGAAAATGGAACTACCAGCCAGTTAACATCATGCTGATCAACATTCATGCATAGCACATCTTCATATGATGCACAGTCAAAATGCCCACGCAATGTCGAGTGTGCGAAACACAGAGAAAACGAGGGACGAAGTTTTGGAAAGTGTTGGACGTGGATTTGGGCTGCCCCGTCTAGGCTTTCTGTAACGCCCCGAGACCGATGTGCCAGGTGTCCGCCAGTTATTCGTCATGGTTGCGTTGTCATTGCTTGCGTGTCATGCATTGCATATCATGTCATCATGCGCATTTCATTTGCATACGTGTTCGTCTCATGCATCCGAGCATTTTCCCCGTTGTCCGTTTTGCATTTCGACGCTTCGTTCTCCTCCGGTGGTCATTTCTACCTTCCTCTTGTGTGTGGGGGTTAAACATTTCCGGATTGGACCGAGACTTGTCATGCGGCCTTGGTTTACTACCGGTAGACCGCCTGTCAAGTTTCGGGTCATTTGGACTTCGTTTGATACTCCAACGGTTAACCGAGGGACCGAGAAGGCCTCGTGTGTGTTGCAGCCCAACACCCTTCCAAAGTGACCCAAAACCCACCTAACTCTGTTCCATCGTCTCGGCCGTTCAATCACGATCGCGTGGCCGCAAACCGCACCTCATTTGGACTCTCCTAGCTCCCTCTACCTATAAATATAGCCTCCTCCCCGAAATCCCGGATCAAACCCTAGATCCACCCCTCCACCGCGCATCCGGATGCGTCCTCACCGGCCAGACATGTCCACCCCGTCCAGCCACGTCGCCCCGGCCAATCGGGTGCCGCCACGTCGCCCCGCCGCCGCTCTCCTCCAACCACAGATTGCCACCTGTCCATCGCCGGCTCCCTCCACCGCGCCACCCGGAGGAGCCCACGGCCGGCCCGCGCAGGCCCGGATCCCCGCCACCGCGCCCGTTCCAGTTTTCCGCTCGGGGGGAGGAGCCCCTCGATCTTGCACCTCGCAGCCGACCTCGCCGGGGCCCGCTGTGCCGCCCCCGAGGATCAACTCTCAGGCGAGCTCTCCGCCGCCTGGCCTTCTTCTCTTCCTCTCTGCTACTCTCTCTCTCATGCCCTCTCTCTCCCTCGCAGGTCAACCGCCGCCATGGGTTCCTGCAGCCTCGAGCTCCATCCCTCGCCCACGGACGGGATCCGCCGGATCCGATCCGCCACAGGCCGTTCCCGCCTTCCGCCGGAGTCCACCGTGGGAGCGCCGCCCCACCTCGCCGGAGATGCGCCGCTGCCCGCCTGCTTTCCCTCGATCCCCTCTGGATCGAGGAGAACGACGACAGGCGCCATCCCCCATGGGCCCCGCGTACGGCCCAGTCAGAGCCAGCTCGGCCTGCCTCCTCCTCCTTCACGGGCCCCGCCTTTGGCCCAGCGTGCCGCGCCCCCAGGCCCAGCGCAGCGCCAAGCCAGGCCTAGGCGGGCCAGATCCACGCCGCCCCTTCCAGCTGCGTGCCTGCCTCCTTCTCTGAACCGGGCCGAAGCCCATGGGTGAGGCCACCCAGCGCCCCACCTCTTTTTTTTCCTTCCTGCTGTTGGGCCATTTAGTTTCGGCCCGTGATGTTTTTTTCAGCGTCTGTGAATTTGTCCAATTATTCCTGAGACAGCAGTTTTGCAGGAAAGTCCCTAAACTTCATGCATTTAATAACATCTAAACCATGCATCGGATTAAAATGATTTATATATGAAACTTGCTCAGAATTTTGTGTAGATTAATAATATCCAACTCTCACCCATGTTTAAAATGTTTAAAATGCTGTTTGCATATATTTGCCCCTATGCCATGCTAAAATGATTTAATTCATAACTAAATAACCGTAGCTCCGAATTAAATAAACTTTATATGTAAATGGGGTAGAATTTCGCCTAGTTTATCATGGTGGCATCACTTTGCATGTTAAACAACTCTAAAATTGTGTTTAGGACAGATCAGGACCAAACCTAATATTTGCACATGGGGATTTTCCGGACTTGTTGTTTTGTTGTTCCGGCCTCATTTAAACTTGACTAGATAGGTAGTTTTCGTTTGCTTCACCTCTTGCCATGTTAATCAACATTTAATATTGTTGGGTACATAAACGAGATCGAATTAACTAATTGACGTGGTGTTCCGTCAATATGCAACTCGTTGCATATTGAGCTCCACTTAATTTGTAGTATTGCTTGTGCACTTTGCCATGCCATGCATAATTAAACCGGACATGCATCATACTCGTTTGTGCATCATGCCGTGTTGATGTGTTGGTTGTTTACTATGTTGTGTGCTTCTTTTCCGGTGATTGCTTCTTCGGGTTGATTCCGGTAGCGTCGTGTTGTGAGGATCCATTCGTCTACGCCCGTTTGTCTTCTTCATGGACTCGTTCTTCTTCCTTGCGGGATTTCAGGCAAGATGATCATACCCTCGAAATCACTTCTATCTTTGCTATGCTAGTTTGCTCGCTCTTTTGCTTTGCCATTGCTACGATGCCTACCACTTGCTTGTCAGCCTCCCAAATTGCCATGTTCAGCCTCTAACCCACCATTGTCCTAGCAAACCGTTGTTTGGCTATGTTACCGCTTTGCTCAGCCCCTCTTATAGCGTTGTTAGTTGCAGGTGAAGATTGAAGTTTGTTCCTTGTTGGAACAAGGAGATCGTTCCTTATTGGAACATGTTACTTGTTGGGATATCACTATATATCGTATTTAATTAATGCATATATATACTTGGTAAAGGGTGGAAGGCTCGGCCTTATGCCTGGTGTTTTGTTCCACTCTTGCCGCCCTAGTTTCCGTCATATCGGTGTTATGTTCCCGGATTTTGCGTCCCTTACGCGGTTGGGCTATAATGGGAACCCCTTGACAGTTCGCCTTAAGTAAAGCTTTGCCAGCAATGCCCAACATTGGTTTTACCATTTGCCTCCTAGCCTTTTTCCCTTGGGAGTCGTGCATCCCGAGGGTCATCTTTATTTTACCCCCCCCCCCCGGGCCAGTGCTTGTCTAAGCATTGGTCCAAACTAGAGCCCCTTGCAGCGCCACCTCGGGGAAACTTGAGGGCTGGTTTTAGTTGTACGGATTGCTTATCCGGTGTTGCCCTAAGAACGAGATATGTGCAGCTCCCATCAGGATGTCGGCGCATCGGGCGGTGTTGCTGGTTTAGTTTTACCCTGTCGAAATGTCTTGTTGTACTGGGATACCGTGTCTAATCGGAACGTCTCGGGTGGAGGTCTATTCCTTCGTTGACCGTGAGAGCTTGTTATGGGCTAAGTTGGGACACCCTGCAGGGATTTGAACTTTCGAAAGCCGTGCCCGCGGTTATGGGCAGATGGGAATTTGTTAACGTCCGGTTGTAGAAAACCTGAAGTCGACCTTAATTAAAATGAATCAACCACGTGTGTAACCGTGATGGTCTCTTTCCGGCGGAGTCCGGGAAGTGAACACGGTTGTTGGAGTTATGCTTGACGTAGGTAGCCTAGGATCACTTCTTGATCATACTTTTATCGACCGTGCTTTGCCTTCTCTTCTCGCTCTCTTTTGCGTATGTTTAGCCACCATATATGCTAGTCGCTTGCTGCAGCTCCACCTCATACCTTTACCTTACCCATAAGCTTAAATAGTCTTGATCGCGAGGGTGCGAGATTGCTGAGTCCCTGTGGCTCACAGATACTTCCAAAACTAGCTTGCAGGTGCCGATGAGTCCGTGCAGATGACGCAACCAAGCTCAGGAGGAGCTCGTTGAAGACTTTGTCCGTTGTGTTGTTTCGTTCTAGTTGATCAGTAGTGGAGCCCAGTTGGGGTCGATCGGGGACCTTTGTCGTATTTGGGGTTCTTCTTTTATTTTGGTTCCGTAGTCGGACCATGAGTGTATTTGGTTGATGTAATGCTTTATTCATGTAATTGTGTGAAGTGGCGATTGTAAGCCAACTATGTATCTCGTATTCCTTATTATATTACATGGGTTGTGTGAAGATTACCTCACTTGCGACATATGCCTTCAATGCGATTATGCCTCTAAGTCGTGCCTCGACACGTGGGAGATATAGTCGCATCGAGGGTGTTACAAGTTGGTAATCAGAGCCTTCCCCGACCTTAGGAGCCCCCATTGCTTGATCGTTTTTAGCGGCCGAGTTGTGTCTAGAAAAATATTTTGAGTCATTTAGGAATTATATATCGAAGAGCTTAGGAATTCTTTTTACTCCCTAGTCTCCTCATCGCTCTGGTAAGGCATCCTGACGTAGAGTTTTGACTCTTCTCTTCTCAAATTTCACAAAAAAAATTAGGATCACGCGAGTATCTTGGTTTTGTTCCGATGGCTTATGATGAGAATACTGTCTTGGTGCCTCCTGTCAGGGGTTTAGTGGAAGTGTCCCGGGGAGTTGAGCTCTGAGGTGTTGTCATCATAATTTTATCGTTGCAATTCTGGTATACTTGAGATATGTTCGCGACATCGAAAATCTCTTTTATGCAGTTCGTTGGTGAGATAACCTCGACGCCACCCAGTACTGGGGCGGGAGTTCGGGAGTATCGCCATAACTTGTATAACGGATGCTTTTCGAAGGTTGAGATAGATGGTTTCCGAAGGTTTCTTGGTTATGTGTTGAAGGATGGATATAGCTGGATGTAGGATTTGCTAGTTTGGGTGAGATATTATGCTTCCCCTGTATCCCCAACACCTGATTGCATAACCGGAAAGTTTCGGGAGTTTCATAGGTGGGAATTCAAGTAGCTCTTAGGATTTCTTTCCGACAGATGTATGATATGAAATTGGGGTTCGACGTCTAGTGGTTCGCCTATTCACGATCGATTTTACAGTGGCCTTGTTGTGTCTTAAAGAGTCCTTGGCTATGCTGACTCGGGGACGCTTCATATGCCATGTGCACTGCCTTGTACATGATGGTGCTGTACGATCGAGCTCGTGTAGGTCCCACCACGAAAACTTCGGATGAAATTTCTATCATATGTTTGTTCTGGCTTATTTTGCAAGCCAACCCTTTTGTTTTTGTTTTGAGTTGTGGTATTCGAGTTGCTTCGAAGTCAAATGTTGATTCCATACCTTCCCCAAATGGTGTTCTCATATTCCTATGTGAATACTAATCCTTCTCGATCATCGATATTGTCATGTCAATCCTTTTCAACCGGCGTGTTTCTCTTCAAGTGGGTCCGATTATTTCAATTTTCGCAAGATCAAGTATCAGTTCTTCTCAAAGGTGTTTGTTTCACCCGTCTCCAAGTTGCCTTTGTTTTTCCCGCCCACCCACCCTTGTTTTCTTCAAGGACTCAGATTTCTTATTCAACTATCCATTTTATCGATGGAAGTCTCTCCATTCTTATCCGGTGTTTCTCATAAAGATTCTAACGGAGCTTCAAGTTCATCATATTTCGTTCTTTTCTTCTCCGGTGGTTCCAAGTCAAGCTTTGTTGATCATACCCTTTTCTCATGTCAATACCTTCTCATGCCGGCGCACCTCATAATAATTCACTTCTCGCTATTCTATTGTTCTGGAGTGCTCAAGATATCTCGAAGATTCGTGTTTCCACTCGACATTCGTTCAGGCTATTTTGAGGTTTTTATACCATTCAAGTCATTTAATTCAATAGGTGCAACCTCCCTTTTAAATCATTTCAACGGTGTTTTCTTTTGAGTGGGCCCTAACCCACAGGTCTTTTCCCAGGATCTTACCTGACTCTTCTTATTTTTCCGGAGCTTTTCAAATTCTTTTCTAAAGTTTGACGTAAGAATGAATTGTTATCAGTCAAATGCTTTTCCCAAGATCTTTCAAATTCGTTTCATCGCTGGTTTAACCTCTTTGTTTTGATTCTTCCGGAGTGTCTAAATAATTCTTGGTGGTGTTTCTCGTCGTCATTCTCAACATTTGAAGACCGAAGAAGAGTTTCTCTTTAATCTTGCTCCATTCTCTTCAAGTTAAGTGATTCTGTCTTGTTGCCATCCTCTCATAATTATTTGCGAGTGTGAGATATTCTTTTCACCTATCCGGAGACAATTCAAGAGTCTTCTCAGTTTGTCATCCGGAGCCCATCATCTCATAATTATTCATTCCCAGCTTTCAGTTATCATTCTCCTAATTTTACCGGTGCATCGATCAAATATCCTCTAATTAGTGCATGATCTCTTCTTTCTCTAATATATAATTCCCCTCAAGTATCTTCATTTGTTCTCTAATTCTTCCCGGTGTTTCTTTATCTTCTCTTCGTTCATTTTCATTCTTACGGTGGTTCGTTCAAGATTTCTCTTCCTTTCTTATCATATCAATTTTATTCGTTGTTTCTATCCTACCGATGTTTCGTTCAAGACCTTCTCAAGTTTGCGCTATATCTCTCTTAATCCTTTCTACGAGAATGAGTAGTGTGCCAAATCCGTTGATTGTCATCAATTTAAATTGGTGAAGGATAAGCATAATGCAATTCTTATTCTTGTTTCATCCAAATGATTAATTTCCTATTCCGGAGGTTCATCAAGATTTTGATCTCAATTGCTCTTCTTATCATTTCTTTCCGGAGTTCTTACCTTTTCTGCATTATCTCGTCGCGAAGCTCCTTCTAAATCATTACAAGGTCTCACCTTGTGTTTTCAACGTCTTTTGCTTTTATCATTATTTTTATTACTGGAGTTCTTCATGGAGGCTCTACACGATGGTTCATAAGGGATTTAATTCCTTCTTGAAGTGTTCATTGAGATTCTTTTCAAAGGAGCTCAAGCCTTCTTCATCTTGCTATCCGGAGTGCAATTCTTTCTACCATATTATTGGAGGTGGTATTATGTCACTCTTGATAATTTGAGTTCATGTTTTCTTGATTCACATGTTGTCAAGATTGAGATATTTTATATCCATCAATCTCGTCATTGGAGCTAACTTGGGTTATATTTCACATAAAGACTTCCCTAAGGATTGTTGCTATCTATGGTGTTTATAAATGACCCAAGTTCTTCTTTTATCCTGCCGGTGAAATAAGTTTCTGTCTCCTTGTTCTTATCAATTCAATTCTTCTTCCCGTGAGTGGCAGGTTTTTCATCTCTTAATTTGAGAGGTATTCCATAAGACCATATCAAGCTTATTCTTTTCGTTGTTGGTTTCCAACAACTCCGTGCGAACCTTCTCTTTAAGATGCTTTTCAAATTCTATTGTGGTAGAAGATGTCTTTTTCCTCTCAATTCTTTCCTTTTCCAAGATCCAGCTTCTATTCTTTCTCCCGGAGGTCTAGTGATGTTGCTCTTTTCACTCCTCATCTCGGTTTGTCAAGATCATGTTCAATTTCTTCCATTTACAGACGGAGTGCTGTCCAAATTATATCACTCTTATTCCTTCCCTATCTTGCTTAACCGGAGTATTGTGCCCCTTTGTTCAAGTTCTTTTCGCCTTATCAAGTCTTGCATCCCTTTCTCAACCAGAGTGTCGTGTTTTCATTTGAGCTCTCTCATCTTATCAAATTTTGACTCCCTTCTCAACCGGAGTGCTGTCTGAGATCTTTCTTACCCCTTGTTCCATTCATTCAATAGTTCCGGTGGCAGTGTGTTGTGATTTCATCAAGAATCTTCTCATCTTATCAAGACCTTATTCAATTCCTTTTCTTTTCAACCGGAGTGCTGCCTGAATTTTGGTTTTCCTTGATCCCCTTCCTTAACCGGAGTGTTTCTCTATATATATCTTCCCTTCAACCTCAAGGTTTCGCTATGTTCTTTGTCCCTCTTTTCTAATGGAGTGTTTTCACTTCGTCCATCTTCATTGTATTTTCCTTTTCTCCAATTTGTTCAACCTCGCAAGGTTCTTTGGTTTCACTCGTTTGTCAAAAGAAGCAATTTGTTTTACCTGTTCTCTTATCTCTTCCGTTGTCCCTCCGGTGCCATTCTAGATCTCGGGACGAGATCCTCTCGTAGTGGTGGAGTGTTGTAACGCCCCAAGACCGATGTGCCAGGTGTCCGCCAGTTATTCGTCGTGGTTGCGTTGTCATTGCTTGCGTGTCATGCATTGCATATCATGTCATCATGCGCATTTCATTTGCATACGTGTTCGTCTCATGCATCCGAGCATTTTCCCCATTATCCGTTTTGCATTTCGACGCTTAGTTCTCCTCCGGCGGTCATTTCTACCTTCCTCTTGTGTGTGGGGGTTAAACATTTCCGGATTGGACCAAGACTTGTCATGCGGCCTTGGTTTACTACCGGTAGACCACCTGTCAAGTTTCGGGTCATTTGGACTTCGTTTGATACTCCAACGGTTAACCGAGGGACCGAGAAGGCCTCGTGTGTGTTGCAGCCCAACACCCTTCCAAAGTGACCCAAAACCCACCTAACTCTGTTCCATCGTCTCGGCCATTCGATCACGATCGCGTGGCCGCAAACCGCACCTCATTTGGACTCTCCTAGCTCCCTCTACCTATAAATATAGCCTCCTCCCCGAAATCCCGGATCAAACCCTAGATCCACCCCTCCACCGCGCATCCGGACGCGTCCTCACCGGCCGGACATGTCCACCCCGTCCAGCCACGTCGCCCCGGCCAATCGGGTGCTGCCACGTCGCCCCGCCGCCGCTCTCCTCCAACCACAGATTGCCACCTGTCCATCGCCGGCTCCCTCCACCGCGCCACCCGGAGGAGCCCACGGCAGGCCCGCGCAGGCCCGGATCCCCGCCACCACGCCTGTTCCAGTTTTCCGCTCGAGGGGAGGAGCCCCTCGATCTTGCACCTCGCAGCCGACCTCGCCGGGGCCCGCTGTGCCGCCCCCGAGGATCAACTCTCAGGCGAGCTCTCCGCCGCCTGGCCTTCTTCTCTTCCTCTCTGCTACTCTCTCTCATGCCCTCTCTCTCCCTCGCAGGTCAACCGCCGCCATGGGTTCCTGCAGCCTCGAGCTCCATCCCTCGCCCACGGACGGGATCCGCCGGATCCGATCCGCCGCAGGCCGTTCCCGCCTTCTGCCGGAGTCCACCGTGGGAGCGCCGCCCCACCTCGCCGGAGATGCGTCGCTGCCCGCCTGCTTTCCCTCGATCCCCTCTGGATCGAGGAGAACGACGACAGGCGCCATCCCCCATGGGCCCCGCGTACGTCCTAGTCAGAGCCAGCTCGGCCTGCCTCCTCCTCCTTCACGGGCCCCGCCTTTGGCCCAGCGTGCCGCGCCCCCAGGCCCAGCGCAGCGCCAAGCCAGGCCTAGGCGGGCCAGATCCACGCCGCCCCTTCCAGCTGCGTGCCTGCCTCCTTCTCTGAACCGGGCCGAAGCCCATGGGTGAGGCCACACAGCGCCCCACCTCTTTTTTTTCCTTCCTGCTGTTGGGCCATTTAGTTTCGGCCCGTGATGTTTTTTTCAGCGTCTGTGAATTTGTCCAATTATTCCTGAGACAGCAGTTTTGCAGGAAAGTCCCTAAACTTCATGCATTTAATAACATCTAAACCGTGCATCGGATTAAAATGATTTATATATGAAACTTGCTCAGAATTTTGTGTAGATTAATAATATCCAACTCTCACCCATGTTTAAAATGTTTAAAATGTTGTTTGCATATATTTGCCCCTATGCCATGCTAAAATGATTTAATTCATAACTAAATAACCGTAGCTCCGAATTAAATAAACTTTATATGTAAATGGGGTAGAATTTCGCCTAGTTTATCATGGTGGCATCACTTTGCATGTTAAACAACTCTAAAATTGTGTTTAGGACAGATCAGGACCAAACCTAATATTTACACATGGGGATTTTCTGGACTTGTTGTTTTGTTGTTCCGGCCTCATTTAAACTTGACTAGATAGGTAGTTTTCGTTTGCTTCACCTCTTGCCATGTTAATCAACATTTAATATTGTTGGGTACATAAACGAGCTCGAATTAAATAATTGACATGGTGTTCCGTCAATATGCAACTCGTTGCATATTGAGCTCCACTTAATTTGTAGTATTGCTTGTGCACTTTGCCATGCCATGCATAATTAAACCGGACATGCATCATACTCGTTTGTGCATCATGCCGTGTTGATGTGTTGGTTGTTTACTATGTTGTGTGCTTCTTTTCCGGTGATTGCTTCTTCGGGTTGATTCCGGTAACGTCGTGTTGTGAGGATCCATTCGTCTACGCCCGTTTGTCTTCTTCACGGACTCGTTCTTCTTCCTTGCGGGATTTCGGGCAAGATGATCATACCCTCGAAATCACTTCTATCTTTGCTATGCTAGTTTGCTCGCTCTTTTCCTTTGCCATTGCTACGATGCCTACCACTTGCTTGTCAGCCTCCCAAATTGCCATGTTCAGCCTCTAACCCACCATTGTCCTAGCAAACCGTTGTTTGGCTATGTTACCGCTTTGCTCAGCCCCTCTTATAGCGTTGTTAGTTGCAGGTGAAGATTGAAGTTTGTTCCTTGTTGGAACATGGAGATCGTTCCTTATTGGAACATGTTACTTGTTGGGATATCACTATATATCGTATTTAATTAATGCATATATATATACTTGGTAAAGGGTGGAAGGCTCGGCCTTATGCCTGGTGTTTTGTTCCACTCTTGCCGCCCTAGTTTCCGTCATATCGGTGTTATGTTCCCGGATTTTGCGTCCCTTACGCGGTTGGGCTATAATGGGAACCCCTTGACAGTTCGCCTTAAGTAAAGCTTTGCCAGCAATGCCCAACATTGGTTTTACCATTTGCCTCCTAGCCTTTTTCCCTTGGGAGTCGCGCATCCCAAGGGTCATCTTTATTTTACCCCCCGGGGCCAGTGCTTGTCTAAGCGTTGGTCCAAACTAGAGCCCCTTGCAGCGCCACCTCGGGGAAACTTGAGGGCTGGTTTTAGTTGTACGGATTGCTTATCCGGTGTTGCCCTGAGAACGAGATATGTGCAGCTCCCATCAGGATGTCGGCGCATCGGGCGGTGTTGCTGGTTTAGTTTTACCCTGTCAAAATGTCTTGTTGTACTGGGATATCGAGTCTGATCGGAACGTCTCGGGTGGAGGTCTATTCCTTCGTTGACCGTGAGAGCTTGTTATGGGCTAAGTTGGGACACCCTGCAGGGATTTGAACTTTCGAATGCCGTGCCCGCGGTTATGGGCAGATGGGAATTTGTTAACGTCCGGTTGTAGAAAACCTGAAGTCGACCTTAATTAAAATGAATCAACTGCGTGTGTAACCGTGATGGTCTCATTCCGGCGGAGTCCGGGAAGTGAACACGGTTGTTGGAGTTATGCTTGACGTAGGTAGCCTAGGATCACTTCTTGATCATACTTTTATCGACCGTGCTTTGCCTTCTCTTCTCGCTCTCTTTTGCGTATGTTTAGCCACCATATATGCTAGTCGCTTGTTGCAGCTCCACCTCATACCTTTACCTTACTCATAAGCTTAAATAGTCTTGATCGCGAGGGTGCGAGATTGTTGAGTCCCTGCGGCTCACAGATACTTCCAAAACCAGCTTGCAGGTGCCGATGAGTCCGTGCAGATGACGCAACCAAGCTCAGGAGGAGCTCGTTGAAGACTTTGTCCATTCTGTTGTTTCGTTCTAGTTGATCAGTAGTGGAGCCCAGTTGGGGTCGATCGGGGACCTTTGTCGCATTTGGGGTTCTTCTTTTATTTTGGCTCCGTAGTCGGACCATGAGTGTATTTGGTTGATGTAATGCTTTATTCATGTAATTGTGTGAGGTGGCGATTGTAAGCCAACTATGTATCTCTTATTCCTTATTATATTACATGGGTTGTGTGAAGATTACCTCACTTGCGACATATGCCTTCAATGCGATTATGCCTCTAAGTCGTGCCTCGACACGTGGGAGATATAGTCGCATCGAGGGTGTTACACTTTCATTTTTAACATGCACAGCCCACGACCTCGGATGGGAGGTCCATAGGCCAGTTTGTATTTTCTTAGGGCCGTCATGTATCGACCGACCTATGGACCTCCCATCCGAGGTTTTATTTTTGGCAGCCCAATTTATGTATTTTTTTGAAGAAAACGCAGAGGTCTGTTCTATTTTTCTATATAAGAATAGGAACGCCAGGCCAACTTATGTTTCTCTTCTAACTATATTATATATATTTAAATTATTCTATATGTTATTATATATTATTTTTATTGTCATCATATATTTAACAGATACTTACATATGTAAGAAAACAATATCCCACATCTTATTAACTTATAAAAATAATTTCTTAACAAATAAAATCCTAGATTGTTTTGGCACGAAAATCCTAGTGATTGTGTACAAAAGCTTGGTAAGATTTAAGGACGAATGTAATAATATCACTTATTATTTAAATCTATTTATAACAAAATGCTCAGCCCTTTTTTATTTTTTTATTACATTGTTGGCCCAACCCAACATTATAATTAGAATCAGCCCAGCAAAATCATGTATTTCGAGAAAGTGCAAATGGCCTGTAATTTTTTAGGAAATAAAATAAGTGGGCCGCATGGTAGCTACACTATTTATTCACCCAGCCCAGCTAATGGCTGTAATTCAAAAAAAGATCAAATTGACTGTAAATTCCACCACGCAAAAAAAGACTGTAAATTCTGAAAAAATGGGTTGAATATGTGCCACATTTTTGGAGGCTGAAATGTGGGCCAATAGGTCGAAGCCAACGCAAGTCGTTGTCAATTTAGTCAACAAATGATTCTGACATGTTAGCCATTGGATTTACATCGAACGACCGGCATCCATCTTCAATCTCTCGTCTTCTTCCTCCAGCGCCGCCGGGACCACCTCCCGCCTCCTGCTGCTAGCAGCTCTGCTTAGCACGCTTCGCTATGAAGCGCTACTCCACCGTTGGCCAGGCCATCCCTCCACCACTCCACACCTCCTGTTCTTCTCCACCGACTATCGAACCACACCGCACTAGAACCAGTTAACCCTCGTACACCTCTTCGTCTGCGACTCTACTCCCGTGTCTTCCCATCTCCGGCTCGTTGCTGTCCGGGGCCTCGCCGTTGTCCACCACCTTGGATGCGCTTGGCGCGGCGTGGTCAACGTGGTCAACGAACGACACCATCGGAAGTAGACTATGCGTGGAAAGGCTGACAGCTGGGTCCACGGCCGCACACAAGGAAATGCCTCCTTATTACATGCAAAATAATGATTCCTCCACCTGACATCTGGGACCCAACGGAAGGGCCTCTGTATTTCGCGAAAATAACGTGCCCCCCGCTGACATGTCGGACCCACCAGCTATCTTCGCACGCAAGGAAGTGCCTCCTTATTACGCACAAAAAATGAATATTCCCCCTGCCAGCTGGAACCCAGCATAGTGGGAGGCTAACTTGTGGGCCTACCAAGTTGACGAGGACGGGGGCTTTGTCAACTTAGTCAATATGAACGATTCTAGCTCCTATTACCGTACGATGTTCATCCAATGGTCGTAGTGCTTCTTCAACCTCTGGTCTTCTTGCTCCAGCCGCCCAAACCAGCGCCAGTCATGCCGCATGCTCCTGCCTCCTGTGGCCGGCTGTGATGCTGCGGAGGCCTCACCGCCCCCTACTACTCCCACTGTTGGCCAGGCCATCCCTCTACTCACCCACACCCCCTGTTATTCTGCGGCGACAATAGCCTCACACCGCAGCCAAACTAGTGAACCCTGGTACTCCTCTTCGCGTGGGCATCCACTGCTGCGTCTTCCCCGGCTCCGAGTCGTCCCCTTCCTAGTCCTCGCCGTCGTCCACCGCTGTGGTGCTCTCGGCGCGGCGTGGTCAACATGGTCAAGGATCGACTTCCATCAGACGTGGACTGTACGTGGAGAGGCTGACAGCTGGGTCCACGGCCGCAGCAAGGAAGTGCCTCCTTATTACGCGCAAAATAATGATTCCTCCACGTGACAGCGGGGACCCACCGGACGGGCCACCGTATTTCGTGAAAAAAAACGTTTCCCCCTGACTGCTGGGACCCACCAGCTACATCTTCGCATGCAAGGAAGTGTGTCCGGGCAAAAAAATGATTTGCCCCCTTACTGATGGGACCCACCAGCTACATCTTCACACGCAAGGAAGTGCGTCTGGGCAAAAAAATGATTCGCCCCCCTGACAGCTGGGACCCACTAGCTACAACTTTGCACGCAAGGAAGTGCCTGACAGTCGGGACCCACCTAGTCGAAGTGTACGTAGCGTTGTCCTTCTGGCCGCGAACGTGTACGTACATATATACTGGTGGATGTAGAGGCGTGCACGTGTCGTAGTAGAGGCGCGCACGTACCATGTACACGTACGTATAGCGGCCAGGGTGCAAGAAAGAAAATACGGCCACGTATGTGTAAATATGGGTGGGGTCTCGAACGCCTACTCGCGCATACGTACGGCGAGGGCTCGTTGACATGGCTGGGTTGGAACGGAGAAACAGCATCATCGTCGTGTTCATGGGGAGGCAACGGAATGTGTCGTGTTCCAGCCTCCACCGCGACAACGGAACACGACGACGACGCATCCAGCCTCCACGGGCTACCATCGACCTCCTCCAGCCTCCACGGGCTCCTATTCATCCAGCCTCCACCGCGCGCTACTCCACTAGCTACTGTTCAACCACCCCTCCACGGGCACCCCTCCACTGTCTACTATTCATCCAACCCTCCACACCACGGGGTGTTGTTTAACCACCCCTTCACGGGCACCCCTCCACCATCTACTGTTCATCCAGCCCTCCACCACACCACGGGGTCATGTTCATCTAGAGGCAACGCCACCGCTCACTGTTCATCCAACCCCCCCCCCCCCCCCGCAACACTCATTGTTCATGCCAGAGGCAGCATCGATCAGCTTCAGTTAGCAGCAGTAGCGAAGGAATCGCTCGATCGGGTTCAGTTAACAGCCATCGATCGATCGCTCGGGTTTAGTAACGCGTAGCCTGCGGTGCAATCGCTCGAGTTCAGTTAGAGCCCAATGCCTCGCTCAGGTTCAGTTAGAGCCAATGCCTCGCACACACGCGCGTACGTGTATGAGAGAAACGCGCATCGCTCGGCCCCCTACCTCCCACCGTAACCGGGAACTCCCCGAAATTTTTCTCGCCCTCGCTTCTACCATGGTTTTTTCCGCCATGGACAGCCCAAAGAATGTCATGCAGCTGCATCTCCGGCCCGCCCAGGACGAAAAGCCCATTTTCTGTCATGATTTTTTGTCATAGAAGTAGGAGCCCACCACATCTATGATGATACCGGGTTTTATCACAATTATCGTCATAGAAGTGTCATATGTATGACAAAAACAAATTTCGTTCGGCCCAAAATGTCACGGATGTGTCTTTTTTTGTAGTGAATAGTTCCGTTAAGGGTTCCTTTCCCTGGGTAGGCATGCCCTAATGTGCATGTCCGAACTGCGAGAAGAGACACAGGCTATAAACATCTGGGGGAATGTGTCAAATTTAAATAAAAGTCATCTTTTATTCACCGACCGAATATTCTCTTAAGAACGCTAGCTTTCGGCTTCACCCAGTCTGAGGTTCACATCCGGCTGACCCGGCAGTAACAATCGAAGAGGTGCTCCCCTTATGCCCTAGCTGAATTAACGGGAACGTAGGGCATAAATACAAGAGCCAGGCAACCCAGCCTGGCCAAAACTTAAGTCATATCGATGCATATAATGGCGAAAAAAGGTACATGCGGAAGAAGAACACATGTGCGGGGCAAAAAGCCCAGAAAAATGATTAGATTAAGCTTCTGTATAAGAAGCCCCCAGGTATAATGAGCACGGCTAGCGCGTCTAGATTGTGTAACCAAGACACAAGTTTAGCCCTTTAGGGCCTTGAATAGAATAAAAAAGGAGAGAAAGAGAGAAAAAGACAAATATGCAAAAAATTGACGGAGGTGAGGAGACGAACATAGAGTCCTGCGCTAGGCATAGAATCTTTGTAGTCTGGCTGCGTTCCATGGGTTTGGCTCGAGTCGATTATCCGATGCATCCCGCAGATGGTACACTCCGCCGGTCAAAACCTGGTCAATAATGAAGGGACCTTCCCATTTGGGCTTGAGCTTGTTCTTTTTCTTCTCCGGCAGGCGTAGAACTAGTTCGCCAACGTTATAGGTTTTGGCCCGTACTTCTCTGCTTTGATACCTGCGAGCCTGTTGCTGATAGAATGCGGAACGGGCTTTTGCCACATCGCGCTCCTCCTCCAGGGCGTCCAAACTGTCCTGTCGATCGAGCTCGGCCTCTTTTTCTTCGTACATGCACACTCGAGGTGAGTCATGAATTATATCGCAAGGCAGAACCGCCTCTGCACCGTACACCATGAAAAACGGTGTGTATCCGGTAGTGCGATTCGGCGTGGTCTGCAGCCCCCATAGTACGGAGTCGAGCTCCTCTACCCAGTGCATGTTTGATTCCTTTAAGGACCGCACTAATCTGGGCTTAATGCCGCTCATGAGACCATTTGCTCGCTCGACTTGACCATTAGTTTGCGGGTGATAGACAGAAGCATAATCGAGCTTGATGCCCATGTTGCTGCACCAAAGTTTCACTTTGTCGGCTGTAAAGTTCGTGCCGTTGTCAGTGATGATTTTGTGGGGGACGCCATAACGGTGTACGACCCCGGATATGAAGTCTGTCACTGGTCCGGATTCGGCCGTTTTGACAGGTTTGGCTTCTATCCATTTGGTGAATTTATCCACCATGACCAATAAGTATTTTTTTTCTTATGGGTTCCCCCTTTAAGGGGTCCGGCCATATCAAGCCCCCAGACTGCAAAGGGCCAAGTAATGGGGATTGTTTGGAGTGCGGTAGGCGGCATATGGCTTTGGTTTGCAAAGAGCTGGCAACCGACGCAATACTGGACCAGATGTTGCGCATCTGCCCGGGCCGTCGGCCAATAGAAACCTGTATGGAAGGCCTTGCTTACAAGGGCCCAGGCTGCAGCATGGTGGCCGCCGAGTCCGGCATGGATTTCTGCCAAAAGTTTCTGCCCTTCCTCTTCGGAGATGCACCTTTGAAGGACTCCGGTAGTGCTTTACTTATAAAGCTCTCCCTCGTGGACCTTGTAGGCTTTAGATCGCCGCACTATGCAGCGTGCCTCATTTTGGTCCTCGGGTAGTTCCTGCCTGGTTAGGTAGGCCAGGAATGGTTCTGTCCACGGGGCGATGATGGCCCTTATTACGTGGGTTGAAGGTGTTATTTTGATGGCAGAGCCTCCGATTGTGTCAGAGTGTTCGGTATCTGGGGTTGTGGTCGGGTCCGGACTATTGTTGCCGGTGTCCCCTTCCCATACCACGGATGGTTTAAACAGTTTTTCCAGGAAGATGTTAGGTGGGACAGGGTCGCGTTTAGCGCCGATACGGGCGAGGATGTCTGCTGCCTGGTTGTTTTCCCGAGCCACATGGTGAAATTCAAGCCTCTCGAACCGAGCTGACATTTTGAGGACGGCATTGCGATATGCCGCCATTTTTGGATCCTTGGCATCAAAATCTCCATTTATTTGGGATATTGCAAGGTTCAAGTCCCCACACACCTCCAGGCGTTGAATGCCCATGGAAATTGCCATCCGGAGATCGTGTAATAGGGCCTCGTATTCGGCTACGTTGTTGGAGTCTGTATATAGTATTTGGAGTACGTATTGTACTGTATCTCCGGTAGGGGATGTTAGGACGACGCCAGCCCCCAGACCAGCCAGCATTTTAGAGCCGTCGAAGTGCATGATCCAATTGGAGTATGCGCCGTACTCTTTAGGGAGTTCGACTTCTGTCCATTCGGCTACAAAATCGACCAGTACTTGCGACTTAATGGCTCGCCGTGGTTTATATGTTATGTCGAACAGGAGGAGCTCGATAGCCCATTTGGCAATCCGGCCCATGGCATCATGATTGTTTATTATGTCGTTGAGTGGTACTTCGGAGGCCACCGTAATTGAACACTCTTGAAAGTAGTGTCGTAATTTCCGGGATGCCATGAATACCGCGTATGCTATCTTTTGATAATGTGGGTACCATGATTTGCATGGAGTGAGGATGGTGGATACATAATATACCGGCTTTTGAAGTGGGAATTTATGTCCGTTCATTTCTCGTTCGACGACGAGCACTATGCTTACAACTTGGTGAGTTGCCGCTATATATAATAGCATTGGTTCGCCAACATTTGGTGCAGCCAAGATTGGGTTGGTGGCCAGGATGGCTTTTATTTCTTCCAGTCCAGCCGTGGCTGCATCCGTCCACTCGAAGTGTTCGTTGCACCGAAGAAGGCGATAAAGGGGGAGTGCCTTTTCTCCTAGTCGGGAGATAAAGCGGCTTAAAGTGCCACACATCCAGTTAATTTCTGGATTTACTTGAGGTTAGTTGGGATAGCCAAGTGCGACAGAGCCCGGATTTTGGCCGGATTTGCTTCAATTCCTCTGCTGGAGACGATAAAGCCCAGGAGCTTTCCAGCGGGTACGCCGAAAACGCATTTTTCCGGGTTGAGCTTAATGTTGTATGTTCGGAGATTGTCGAACGTGAGCCTCAAGTCGTCTATTAAGGAGTCGACATGTCTGGTTTTAATGACCACATCGTTGACGTATGCCTCCACTATTTTGCCGATCTGCTTTTCTAGACATGTCTGAATCATGCGCTCATACATCGCGCCAGCATTTTTGAGCCCGAAGGGCATTGTGTTAAAACAGAAGGGGCCGTATGGAGTGATAAATGCCGTTGCGGCTTGGTCGGACTCCGCCATCTTAATTTGGTGGTAACCGGAGTATGTGTCGAGGAAGCACAATGAGTCGTGTCCTGCGGTAGCGTCGATAATTTGATCGATGCGAGGGAGGGGAAGGGATCCTTTGGGCAAGCCTTATTAAGGTCCTTGAAGTCGACGCATAGGCGCCAGGATTTGTCCTTCTTTGGCACCATCACTAGGTTTGCTAGCCAGTCCGGATGCTTTATCTCTCTAATGAATCTGGCCTCCAGTAATTTGGCTAGCTCCTCTCCCATGGCTTGTCGCCTAGGTTCGGAGAAATGCCGGAGAGTCTGCTTGACCGGCTTGAATCTTTTTAGAATGTTAAGGCTATGCTCAGCCAGCCTGCGTGGGATTCCTGGCATGACTGAAGGATGCCAAGCGAATATGTCCCAATTCTCATGCAGGAACTCCTGTAGTACAGCGTCTACGGCGGGGTTTAGTTGTGCCCCAATGGACGTTGTTTTGTGGGGTCCGTTGGATGGACTTGGAATTTGACTATTTCGTCCGCTGGTTTAAAGGAGGTGGACTTGGATCTTTTGTCTAGTATCACGTCGTCCATGTCCACTGTGGAGTGCAGCGCGGTTAATTCCTCCACCACAAGGGCTTCGGATAATGCCTCGAGGGCCAGTGCGGCTGTTTTGTTCTCGACGCGGAGTGCTATGTCCGGATCAGTAGCTAGAGTGATGATTACATTGGGTCCGGGCATTTTGAGCTTCATGTACCCGTAATGGGGTATGGCTTGAAAAATCGTGAATGCCTCCCGCCCTAGAAGGGCGTGGTATCCGCTACTAAACGGGGCCACTTGGAATGTGATTTCTTCGGACCTGTAATTCTCCGGAGTGTCGAATACCACATCTAGTGTGATTTTCCCAGCACAACGTGCCTCCCAACTAGGGATGATTCCTCAGAAGGTCGTGCTGCTTTGCTCAATACAGTTGCTGTCTATTTCCATTTTTCGAAGAGTCTCCTCATAAATGAGGTTTAATCCGCTCTATTGTCCATGAGTACTTTAGTGAGCCGAAAGTCGTCCACAATTGGACTAAGGACCAAAGCGGCTGGTGCTCGGGCTGTTCGGAATTTAGGTTCGTCACTGGCATTGAAAGTGATAGCCGTGTCGCTCCATGGATTTATTGCTACCACATGGCAAACTTCGGCAAGGGTGCGGAGTGTTCGCTTACGCCTATTATTTGAGGTGAAGGTCTCGAAGACTGTCAATACTGTATTGTTATCCACGAGAAGGTGCTCTGGGATGTTTTGGATGAGGAGATCCTCACCGCTCTTGGCCACCTGCCGGAGTGCCCAACATGCTCTAAGGCTATGTGTTGGTATGGTATCCGTTGTACTATGAATTTTGCAGGGCCCGTTAAGCCATCCCTCCAATACGATTCCACGCCCTGTAGTGGGCTTTTGCTTCTTTGTAATTGAGTTGGGCGACTTATGAGAGTGCACCCTTTTGGTTTGGACTGGGGGTTTTGTCAGGGCCGGATTGTCCCAAAATTGTGTCTGGGTTTTCCAGGCGCTTTCCATCGCACAGTATTTCCATACTATGGCCGCCAAGTCAGCGAAGTGTGCTATGTCACGGCGACTTATGGCATTGAGGATTCCCTTGTCTGTGCAATTGTTGCAAAAGAACGAAATTGCGTCTTCCTCGCGATAGTCCTTGACCTTGTTCATTACAAGGAGGAATCTAGCCCAATAGTGATGTATTGTCTCTTGGGGCGTTTTCCTAATGTGGGAAAGATCGTTTGTATCTGGGTGGGTGGGTGGATTTAAGTCCAGACCTTGACCCAATCTGAGATCCCGGGGCAGGGGAGTTTCCGATCTTGGAAGTTCAGGCTCCGGGATGTTGCTCCACGGGTTCGGTATGCGACCTGATTCTAGGTTCAGGGTTAGGGCGATGTCCTCCCGTGAGCGGGTATCCGGCTCAGAGAGCTCGGGAATCCAGACATAGTTCGTCCTCAGGATAGAGGAATAATTGCCGCGTTGCTCCTCCACCACCGCTATCTGATGGGTGACCGGCGGAGAGTTAATCTCCCTTTGGTCGGATTAAGCCTGATCAGATCGTAGTCCGTAGCGACTCCCAGAGCAGCGATGCAAACCAAGAGCTCGTTCAAGGAGGAGAGCTCCATTGGATCCATCTGCTCGGCGAATTTCGAGCCGATGTGGAGGCTATTTTCAATGACCCGAGAGGTCTGTGGGGAACGTAGCAGAAATTCAAAATTTTCCTACGTGTCACCAAGATCTATCTATGGAGAGACCAGCAACGAGGGGAAGAAGAGTGCATCTACATACCCTTGTAGATCGCTAAGCGGAAGCGTTCAAGTGAACGGGGTTGATGGAGTCGTACTCGTCGTGATCCAAATCACCGATGATCCTAGTGCTGAATGGACGGCACCTCCGTGTTCAACACACGTACAACCCGGTGACGTCTCCTATGCCTTGATCCAGCAAGGGGAGAAGGAGAGGTTGAGGAAGACTCCATCCAGCAGAAGCACAACGGCGTGGTGGTGGTGGAAGAGCGTGGCAATCCTGCAGGGCTTCGCCAAGCACCGCGGGAGAGGAGGAAGGAGAGATGCAGGGCTGCGCCATGGAGAGGTCCAAACTCGTATGTCTGCAGCCCCAAATACCTCAACTATATATAGGGGAGAAGGAGGAGGGTGCGCCCCCTCTAGGGTTCCCACCCCTAGAGGGGCGACAGCCCTAGATGGGTTTGAGGGGGGCGGCCAAGAGGGGAGGAGAGGGAGGCGCAGGGAGCATGGGCCTTAGGGCCCATCTGCCCTTAGGGTTTGCCCCCCCTCCCTTCTTCCCTTAGGCGCCTTGGGCCTTGTGGGAGGCGCACCAGCCCACTCAGGGGCTGGTCCCTTACCACACTTGGCCCATGCAAGCCTCCGGGCTGGTGGCCCCACTTGGTGGACCCCGGGACCCTCCCGGTGGTCCCGGTACGTTACCGATAAACCCCGAAACTTTTCCGGTGACCAAAACAGGACTTCCCATATATAAATCTTTACCTCCGGACCATTCCGGAGCTCCTCGTGATGTCCGGGATCTCATCCGGGACTCTGAACAACATTCGGTAATCACATACAAACTTCCTTTATAACCCTAGCATCATCGAACCTTAAGTGTGTAGACCCTACGGGTTCGGGAACCATGCAGACATGACCGAGACGTTCTCCGGTCAATAACCAACAGCGGGATCTGGATACCCATGTTGGCTCCCACATGTTCCACGATGATCTCATCGGATGAACCACGATGTCAAGGACTTAATCAATCCCGTATACAATTCCCTTTGTCTATCGGTATTGTACTTGCCCGAGATTCGATCGTCGGTATCCCGATACCTTGTTCAATCTCGTTACCGGCAAGTCTCTTTACTCGTTCTGTAACACATCATCCCGTGATCAACTCCTTGATCACATTGTGCACATTATGATGATGTCCTACCGAGTGGGCCCAGAGATACCTCTCCGTCACACGGAGTGACAAATCCCAGTCTCGATTCGTGCCAACCCAACAGACACTTTCAGAGATACCCGTAGTGCACCTTTATAGCCACCCAGTTACATTGTGACATTTGGCACACCCAAAGTATTCCTACGGTATCCGGGAGTTGCACAATCTCATGGTCTAAGGAAATGATACTTGACATTAGAAAAGCTTTAGCGAACTAACTACACGATCTTTGTGCTAGGCTTAGGATTGGGTCTTGTCCATCACATCATTCTCCTAATGATGTGATCCCGTTATCAACGACATCCAATGTCCATGGTTAGGAAACCGTAACCATCTATTGATCAACGAGCTAGTCAACTAGAGGCTTACTAGGGACATGGTGTTGTCTATGTATCCACACATGTATCTGAGCTTCCTATCAATACAATTCTAGCATGGACAATAAACGATTATCATGAACAAGGAAATATAATAATAATCAATTTATTATTGCCTCTAGGGCATATTTCTAACAGTCTCCCACTTGCACTAGAGTCAATAATCCAGTTCACATCGATATGTGATTAACACTCAAGGTCACATCCCCATGTGACTAACACCCAAAGAGTTCTCGGTTTGATCATGTTATGCTTGTGAGAGATGTTATAGTCAACGGGTCTGAATCTTTCAGATCCGTGTGTGCTTTACAAATCTCTATGTCATCTCCTAGATGCAGCTACCACGTTCTATTTGGAGCTATTCCAAATAACTGTTCTACTATATGAATCCAGTTTACTACTCAGAATAATCTGGATTAGTGTCAAAGTTTGCATCGGCGTAACCCTTTGCGACGAACTCTTTTTACCACCTCCATAATCGAGAAAATTCCTTAGTCCACTAGTTACTAAGGATAACTTTGACTGCTGTCCTGTGATCCATTCTTGGATCACTCTTGTACCCCTTGACTGACTCATGGCAAGGCACACTTCAGGTGCGGCACACAGCATAGCATACTGTAGAGAGCCTATGACAAAAGCATAGGGGACGACCTTCGTCCTTCCTCTTTCTTCTCCCGTGGTCAAGCTTTAAGTCTTAACTTCATACCTTACAACTCAGGCAAGAACTCCTTCTTTGACTGATCCATCTTGAACACCTTCAAGATCATGTCAAGGTATGTGCTCATTTGAAAGTACCATTAAGCGTTTTGATCTATCCTTATAGGTCTTGATGCTCAATGTTCAAGTAGCTTAATCCAGGCTTTCCATTGAAAAACACTTTTCAAATAACTCTGCATGCTTTCCAGAAATTCTACATCATTTCCAATCAACAATATGTTAACAACATATACTCATCAGAAATTCTATAGTGCTCCCACTCACTTCTTTGGAAATACAAGTTTCTCATAAACTTTGTATAAACCCAAAATTCTTTGATCATCATCAAAGCATACATTCCAACTCCGAGATGCTCACTCCAGTCCTTAGAAGGATTGCTGGAGCTTTGCATACTTGTTAGCATCTTTCAGGATTGACAAAACCTTCCGGTTGTATCACATACAACCTTTCCTCAAAAATCATTGAGGAAACAATGTTTTGACATCCTATCTGCAAGATTTCATAAATAATGCAGTAATTGCTAATATAATTCCAACAGACTCTTAGCATCGCTACGAGTGAGAAAGTCTCATCGTAGTCAACTCCTTGAACTTGTCGGAAAACATCTTAACAACAAGTCGAGCTTTCTTAATGGTGATACTTACCATCATTGTCCGTCTTCCTTTTAAAATCCATCTGTACTTAACAGCCATACGACCATCGAGCCGTTCTGCCAAAGTCTACACTTTGTTTTCATACATGGATCCTCTCTCGGATTTTATGGCCTCGAGCCATTTATCGGAATCCGGGCCCACCATCGCTTCTCCATAGCTCGTAGGTTCATTGTTGTCTAGCAACATGACTTCCAAGACAGGATTACGTACCACTCTGAAGTAGTACGCATCCTTGTCATCCCACGAGGTTTGGTAGTGACTTGATCTGAAGTTTCATGATCACTATCATAAGCTTCCACTTCAATTGGTGTAGGTGCCACAGGAACAACTCCCTGTGCCCTGCAACACACTAGTTGAAGAGACGGTTCAATAACCTCGTCAAGTCTCCACCATCCTCCCACTCAATTCTTTCGAGAGAAACTTTTCCTCGAGAAAGGACCCGATTCTAGAAACAATCCCTTATTGCTTTCGAATCTGAGACAGGAGGTATACCCAACTGTTTTGGGTGTCCTATGAAGATACATTTATCCGCTTTGGGTTCGAGCTTATCAGCCTGAAACTTTTTCACATAAGCGTCACAGCCCCAAACTTTTAAGAAATGACAGCTTAGGTTTCTCTAAACCATAGTTCATACGGTGTCATCTCATCGGAGTTATGTGGTGCCCTATTTAAAGTGAATGTGGTTGTCTCTAATGCCTAACCCATAAACTATCGTGGTAATTCGATAAGAGACATCACGGTATGCATCATATCCAATAGGGTGCAGTTATGATGTTCGGACACACCATCACACTATGGTGTTCCAGGTTGTATTAGTTGTAAAACAATTTCCACAATGTCTTAATTCTGTGCCAAACTCGTAATTAAGATATTTATCTCTATGGTCATATCATAGATCTTTTATCCTCTTGTCACGACGATCTTTCAACTTCACCCTGAAATTACTTGAACCTTTCAATAATTCAGACTCGTGATTCATCAAGTAAATATACTCAATATCTACTCAAATCATCTGTGAAGTAAGAACATAACGATATCCACTACACGCCTCAGCACTCATTGGACTGCACACATCAAAATGTATTACTTCCAACCAGTTGCTTTCTAGTTCCATTTTACTGAAAACGAGGCTTTCAGTCATCTTGCCCATGTGGTATTATTTGCATGTCTCAAGTGATTCAAAATCAAGTGAGTCCAAACGATCCACTTGCATGGAGTTTCTTCATGCATATACACCAATAGACATGGTTCGCATGTCTCAAACTTTTCAAAAACGAGTGAGCCCAAAGATCCATCAACATGGAGCTTCTTCATGCGTTTTATACCGATATGACTTACGTGGCAGTGCCACAAGTAGGTGGTACTATCATTACTATCTTATATCTTTTGGCATGAACATGTGTATCACCACGATCGAGATTCAATAAACCATTCATTATAGGTGTAAGACCATTGAAGGTATTGTTCAAATAAACAGAGTAACCATTATTCTCCTTAAATGAACAACCGTATGGCGATAGACGTAATCCAATCATGTCTATGCTCAACGCAAACACCAAATAACAATTATTTAGGTTTTAATACCAATCTCGATGGTAGAGGGAGCGTACGATATTTGATCAACCTTGGAAATACTTCCAACACATATCGTCATCTCACCTTTTAGCTAGTCTCCGTTTATTCCGTAGCCTTTTGTTTCGAGTTTACTAACACTTAGCAACCAAACCGGTATCTAATACCATGGTGCTACTAGGATTACTAGTAAGGTACACATTAACACAATGTATATCCAATATACTTCTATCGACCTTGCCAGCCTTCTCATCTACCAAGTATCTAGGGTAATTCTGCTCCAGTGGCTGTTCCTCTTATTACAGAAGCACTTAGTCTCGGGTTTGGGTTCAGCCTTGGGTTTCTTCACTAGAGCAGCAGCTGATTTGCCGTTTCATGAAGTATCCCTTCTTGCCCTTGTCCTTCTTGAAACTAGTGGTTTCACCAACCATCAACAATTGATGCTCCTTCTTGATTTCTACTTTTGTGGTGTCAAACATCGTGAATATCTCAAGGATCATCATATATGTCCCTGATATATTATAGTTCATCACGAAGCTCTAGCAGCTTGGTGGTAATGACTTTGGAGAATCATCACTATCTCATCTGGAAGATCAACTCCCACTCGATTCAAATGATTGTTGTACTCAGACAATCTGAGCACAAGCTCAACAATTGAGCTTTTCTCCCTTAGTTTGCAGGCTAAGAAAATCGTCGGAGGTCTTATACCTCTTGACGTGGGCACGAGCCTGAAATTCCAATTTCAACCCTCGAAACATCTCATATGTTTCATGACGTTTTAAAACGTCTTTGGTGCCTCAACTCTAAACCGTTTAACTGAACTATCATGTAGTTATCAAAACTTGTATGTTAGATGTTCGCAACATCCACAAACAACGTTCGAGGTTCAGCACACTGAGCGGTGCATTAAGGACATAAGCCTTCTATGAAGCAATGAGGACAATCCTCAGTTTACGAACCTTGTCCGCATAATTGCTACTATCAACTTTCAACTAATTTTTTCTCTAGGAACATATCTAAACAGTAGAACTAAAGCGTGAGCTATGACATAATTTGCAAAATCCTTTTGACTATGTTCAGGATAAACAAGTTCATCTTATGAACTCCCACTCAGATAGACATCCCTCTAGTCATCCAAGTGATTACATGATCCGAGTCAACTAGGTCGTGTCCGATCATCACGTGAGACGGACTAGTCAACATCGGTGAACATCTTCATGTTGATCGTATCTTCTATACGACTCATGCTCGACCTTTCGGTCTCTTGTGTTCCGAGGCCATGTCTGTACATGCTAGGCTCGTCAAGTCAACCTAAGTGTTTTGCGTGTGTAAATCTGGCTTACACCCGTTGTATGTGAACGTAAGAATCTATCACACCCGATCATCACGTGGTGCTTCGAAACGACGAACTTTCGCAACGGTGCACAGTTAGGGGGAACACTTTCTTGAAATTTTAATGAGGGATCATCTTATTTACTACCGTCATTCTAAGCAAATAAGATGCAAAAACATGATAAACATCACATGCAATCAAATAGTGACATGATATGGCCAATATCATATTGCTCCTTTTGATCTCCATCTTCGGGGCTCCATGATCATCAACGTCACCGGCATGACACCATGATCTCCATTATCGTGTCTTCATGAAGTTGTCTTGCCAACTATTACTTCTACTACTACAGCTAACGGTTAGCAATAAAGTAAATTAATTACATGACGTTTATGTTGACACACAGGTCATAAATAAATTAAGACAACTCCTATGGCTCCTGCCGGTTGTCATACTCATCGACATGCAAGTCGTGATTCCTATTACAAGAACATGATCAATCTCATACATCACATATCATTCATCACATTCTTCTTGGCCACATCACATCACAAAGCATACCCTGCAAAAACAAGTTAGACGTCCTCTAATTGTTGTTTGCATGTTTTACGTGGCTGCTATGGGTTTCTAGCAAGAACGTTTCTTACCTACGCAAAAACCACAACGTGATATGCCAATTGCTATTTACCCTTCATAAGGACCCTTTTCATCGAATCCGATCCAACTAAAGTGGGAGAGACAGACACCCGCTAGCCACCTTATGCAACTAGTGCATGTCAGTCGGTGGAACCAGTCTCACGTAAGAGTACGTGTAAGGTCGGTCCGGGCCGCTTCATCCCACGATGCCGCCGAATCAAGATAAGACTAGTAACGGTAAGCATATTGAACAAAATCAACGCCCACAACTACTTTGTGTTCTACTCGTGCATAGAATCTACGCAATAGACCTAGCTCATGATGCCACTGTTGGGGAACGTAGCAGAAATTCAAAATTTTCCTACGTGTCACCAAGATCTATCTATGGAGAGACCAGCAAAGAGGGGAAGAAGAGTGCATCTACATACCCTTGTAGATTGCTAAGCGGAAGCGTTCAAGTGAACGGGGTTGATGGAGTCGTACTCATCGTGATCCAAATCACCGATGATCCTAGTGCCGAACGGACGGCACCTCCGTGTTCAACACACGTACAACCCGGTGACGTCTCCTACGCCTTGATCCAGCAAGGGGAGAAGGAGAGGTTGAGGAAGACTCCATCCAACAGCAGCACAACGGCGTGGTGGTGGTGGAAGAGCGTGGCAATCCTGCAGGGCTTCGCCAAGCACCGCGGGAGAGGAGGAAGGAGAGATGCAGGGCTGCGCCATGGAGAGGTCCAAACTCGTATGTCTGCAGCCCCAAATACCTCAACTATATATAGGGGAGAAGGAGGAGGGTGCGCCCCCTCTAGGGTTCCCACCCCTAGAGGGGAGGCAGCCCTAGATGGGTTTGAGGGGGGCGGCCAAGAGGGGAGGAGAGGGAGGCGCAGGGAGCATGGGCCTTAGGGCCCATCTGCCCTTAGGGTTTGCCCCCCCCCCTTCTTCCCTTAGGCGCCTTGGGCCTTGTGGGAGGCGCACCAGCCCACTCAGGGGCTGGTCCCTTACCACTCTTGGCCCATGCAAGCCTCCGGGGCTGGTGGCCCCACTTGGTGGACCCCGGGACCCTCCCGGTGGTCCCGGTATGTTACCGATAAACCCCGAAACTTTTTCGGTGACCAAAACAGGACTTCCCATATATAAATCTTTACCTCCGGACCATTCCGGAGCTCCTCGTTACGTCCGGGATCTCATCCGGGACTCCGAACAACATTCGGTAATCACATACAAACTTCCTTTATAACCCTAGCGTCATCGAACCTTAAGTGTGTAGACCCTACGGGTTCGGGAACCATGCAGACATAACCGAGACGTTCTCCGGTCAATAACCAACAGCGGGATCTGGATACCCATGTTGGCTCCCACATGTTCCACGATGATCTCATCGGATGAACCACGATGTCAAGGACTTAATCAATCCCGTATACAATTCCCTTTGTCTATCGGTATTGTACTTGCCCGAGATTCGATCGTCGGTATCCCGATACCTTGTTCAATCTCGTTACCGGCAAGTCTCTTTACTCGTTCTGTAACACATCATCCCGTGATCAACTCCTTGATCACATTGTGCACATTATGATGATGTCCTACCGAGTGGGCCCAGAGATACCTCTCCGTCACACGGAGTGACAAATCCCAGTCTCGATTTGTGCCAACCCAACAGACACTTTCGGAGATACCCGTAGTGCACCTTTATAGCCACCCAGTTACGTTGTGACGTTTGGCACACCCAAAGTATTCCTACGGTATCCGGGAGTTGCACAATCTCATGGTCTAAGGAAATGATACTTGACATTAGAAAAGCTTTAGCGAACGAACTACACGATCTTTGTGCTAGGCTTAGGATTGGGTCTTGTCCATCACATCATTCTCCTAATGATGTGATACCGTTATAAACGACATCCAATGTCCATGGTTAGGAAACCGTAACCATCTATTGATCAACGAGCTAGTCAACTAGAGGCTTACTAGGGACATGGTGTTGTCTATGTATCCACACATGTATCTGAGTTTCCTATCAATACAATTCTAGCATGGACAATAAACGATTATCATGAACAAGGAAATATAATAATAATCAATTTATTATTGCCTCTAGGGCATATTTCCAACAAGGTCATTGTCGGTGCAGCGGCCGAGCGGGCGGGCATGACAAAGCCGCCTAGTCAGAGAGTTTGGCCAAAAGCCAGGGCTCCCCCAGAGGTGATGTTGTCCTTGACAACGAGACGAGCCATCCCCCCTTATAATGACGACACAGTGGAACTCTCAATGAAAGCACCAATGTCGGTGTCAAAACCGGCAGATCTCGGGTAGGGGGTCCCGAACTGTGCGTCTAAGGCGGATGGTAACAGGAGGCAGGGGACACGATGTTTACCCAGGTTCGGTCCTTCTTAATGGAGGTAATACCCTACGTCCTGCTTGATTTTTCTTGATGATATGAGTATTACAAGAGTTGATCTACCACGAGATCGTAGAGGCTAAACCCTAGAAGCTAGCCTATGGTATGACTGTATGTTGTCCTACGGACTAAACCCTCCGGTTTATATAGATACCGGAGGGGGCTAGGGTTACACAAGGTCGGTTACAAGGGAGGAGATATACATATCCATATTGCCTAGCTTGCCTTCCACGCCAAGGAGAATCCCATCCAGACACGAGACGAAGTCTTCAATCTCGTATCTTCATAGTCCAATAGTCCGGCCAAAGGATATAGTCCGGCTGTCCGGAGACCCCCTAATCCAGGACTCCCTCAGTGGGTGTATGATACTGGCGAAAGGTGCGCGGTATTAGAGAGTCTAGCAATGGTGGAAGGAAGAAAAGTGCGTATGATCAATGGACTCAACCTTAGTCATAAAGAACTCATATACTTATTGCAAAAATCTACCAGTTATCAAAGCAAAGTATTACGCGCATGCTCCTAGGGGGATAGATTGGTAGGAAAAGACCATCGCTCGTCCCCGACCGCCACTCATAAGGAAGACAATCAATAAATAAATCATGCTCCGACTTCATCACATAACGGTTCACCATGCGTGCATGCTACGGGAATCACAAACTTTAACACAAGTATTTCTCAAATTCACAACTACTCGAGTAGCATGACTCTAATATCACCATCTCCATATCTCAAAACAATTATCAAGTATCAAACTTCTCATAGTATTCAACACACTCATAAGAAAATTTTTATTAATCTTGAATGCATAACATAATTAAAGAAAATTACCATGCTGTTTTGTAGGACTCCCAAATAATCTAAGTGAAGCATGAGAGAACAATAGTTTCTATAAAACAAATCCACCGACGTGCTCTAAAAGATATAAGTGAAGCACTAGAGCAAAAACTATATAACTCAAAAGATATAAGTGAAGCACATAGTGTATTCTAACAATTTTCGAATCATCTGTGTCTCTCTCAAAAGGTGTGTACAGCAAGGATGATTGTGGAAAACTAACAAATAAATACTCAAATAATACAAGACGCTCCAAGCAAAACACATATCATGTGGTAAATAAAAATATAGCTCCAAGTAAAGTTACCGATGGTAGTAGACGAAACAGGGGATGCCTTCCGGGGCATCCCCAAACTTTGGATTTTAGGTGTCCTTAGATTATCTTGGGGTGCCATGGGCATCCCCAAGCTTAGGCTATTTCTACTCCTTATTCCATAATCCATCAAATCTTTTACCCAAAACTTGAAAACTTCACAACACAAAACTTAAAGTAGAAAATCTCGTGAGCTCCATTAGCGAAAGAAAACAAAACACCACTTCAAGGTACTGTAATGAACTTATTCTTTATTTATATTGGTGTTAAACCTACTCTATTCCAACTTATCTATGGTTTATAAACTATTTTACTAGCCATAGATTCATTAAAATAAGCAAACAATACACGAAAAACAGAATCTGTCAAAAACAGAATGGTCTGTAGTAATCTGTAGCTAACGCAAGATCTGGAACCCCAAAAATTCTAAAATAAATTTCTGGACGTGAGGAATTTATCTATTAATCATCTGCAAAAAGAATTAACTAAATATTACTTTCCAAATAAAAATGGCAGCAATTCTCATGAGCGCTAAAGTTTCTGCTTTTTACAGCAAGATTAAAAAGACTTTCCCCAAGTCTTCCAAACGGTTCTACTTGGCACAAACACTAATTAAACACAAAAAACACAACCAAAACAGAGGCTAGATAAATTATTTATTACTAAACAGGAGCAAAAAGCAAGGAATAAAAATAAAAATGGGTTGCCTCCCAACAAGCGCTATCGTTTAACGCCCCTAGCTAGGCATAAAAGCGAGGATAGATCTAGGTATTGCCATCTTTGGTAGGCAATCCATAAGTGGATCTCATAATAGATTCATAAGGTAATTTAATTTTCTTTCTAGGGAAGTGTTCCATGCCTTTCCTTAACGGAAATTGGAATCTAATATTGTCGGATTTCGGGTTCCGGCAGACCCTTGACGTTCGAACACTGGGGTGCGCGCGGAGATTTCGCCTCCTACCTACCTGCACCCCTCCGCCTTGCTAAGATCTAAGCTATGGAAAGAACAACACAAGAGACATAGGGTTTATACTGGTTCGGGCCACCGTTGTGGTGTAATACCCTACTCCAGTGTGTGGTGTGGTGGATTGCCTCTTGGGCTGATGATGATGAGCAATACAAGGAAGAACAGCCTCGCGAGGGTCTGTTCCTGGCTAGGGCGATGAACTGCTGGGAGGAGTTCAATCACCCTTCTCTCTCACTCACTCTCTCTCCTTCTCTGATTCGATCTCGAACCCCCTACCATATGGGTGGCTGGTCCTATTTATAGAGGCCCTGGTCCTCTTCCCAAATATCGAGCGGGAAGGGAGCCAACAATGGTGGGCTAATTTGAAGGGGGACAGCTGGTACCAGCTATCCTGACAAAAGTAGTCTTTGCCTGGACAAAGCTCTGGTGGTGACGCCGTCTTGGGCTCCATGATGACCTCTGTCTTGCGGTCCTCCTGGTCTTGGTCTTGTTGCACCAAAATGGCAACCTTTGCCTGATGCCTCGGTACTCCGCGGCTGCGCTTGCCCCCTTTGCACAACAGGGGAAAGGAGGACACTGCGTGGGCTGGTGCCCACCTGGCGCCCTTGGTCGTCATGGCTTGCGTCACGGGCACCTCGTGAGGTACCCCGCCTTGATCTCTCCGCCTCCTCGCGAGCCAGCCTGATGAGGCCGTGCCTGAGGAAGCTCCGTGTCGTCCGCCCCGCGAGGCTTGGCCCCTCGCGAGGGTCTTGAGTCTGTGCTGATGAAGATGGGCCGTGCTGCCCCCCCCCCCCTTTGAGCCACGCCGCAGGCCGCAGGCAGGCAAGTCTGGGGACCCCCGTTCCCAGAACGCCAACAGTCGCCCCCGGGCCCAAGGCGCGCCCGGACTTGACCGTGCAGGGAGGCGGAAGGGCAAGAGCAAAGCGCCGCGGGCCCTAACAGCCTGTGGCCTTGGGCGCCGCGTGGCGGTTGACTGGACATGGGCAGCACTGTTCCCCCACGCCCCCCTTATTTTGCGCCATGCTAGGCGGACTCGTAGTCGTACACAGCATCTCCCCTTTCTGTTGCCCGAGCGCCCTCTGTCCTTCCTCCGCTCGAACTCCAGCTTCTGTTTTCAACCCAATCTCGAACCTTCCCCCCCCCCTTCCCATCGCCATGGCTCCGACGAAGAAGGGAAGAGGGAAGAGACCCGTGCCTCCGCCTTGCCCGCCGCCGTTGGCGGCCCCCGCCGAGGGCTTGGGCAAGGTCAGCTCGGCTCTGGCCACTATCTTCAACGAATGCGGGAGGACGATGGCCTGGCCCGCGTCCCACTTCTCCATCAGCAGGATAGTCACCGAGGTCCCGTATTTTGCTGACGCCCTATGGGCGGGTCTGGTTCCTCCCTTTTCTGATTTCTTCAATGTCGTGCTTTCCCACTATCAGATCAACATGATGCATCTGGGTCCTGAATCCATCACCCTCCTTTCGGTCTTCGCCTTTGTTTGCGAGGCTATGATGGGCATCCTTCCTTCGGTTGCCTTGCTGCGCCACTTCTTCTCGCTGCGCCTTGTCGACCCTACCCAATGCTGGGCGTGTGTGGGCTTCGTTGCCGCGTCTGAGACAGCGGCCTCTGGGATTGACTTCAGGCTCCCTCTGCCCGCGGCTGGGTTCCGCGAGCGGTGGCTGTATGTGGATGCAGGGGTGCCCAGCCCCCTGCTATTGGAGCCAACTTTGCCTGATGTCCCCAATTCGGTCTGGGGCCAGGAGACGCTTGAGAGCCCCCGGCTCGTCTTCGTCTGGCACCGCTTCGCGTTCTTGAGGTCGCTTGGCGTGACAACGCCCAAGGTGGTGAAGGAGTTCCTGCTACGCCATGTTGCTCCTCTCCAACGCCACTCTCGCCGAATGTGGGCCTTCAGCGGGCACGATGATCATATGAGGCTCCAGGACGAGGACCTGACGCCTGAAGTGCTGAGGACAGTGCTCTTGACCCTGACTGGGGACCCCAACCCTGGCAGCATCCAGCAGGGAGGGGCCTTGCTGTACCTCTACCAGAGCAGGGGCAATTTTGTGAATCAGATGCCTATCTTTGATGAGTGGGGGCCGCGCCGCACCGGCCTCCAGGGGCCTCGCGAGAACCCAGTGATGGTGTCTGCCCTTCCAGTTGGCCAAGGCGACTCTTCCTCAAGTGGCAGAGCAGGGAGGCATGAGGCGCCAGAGGCCGAGGGGGCTCCCGGCGGGGTGACAGCGCCGGGCGATGCTCATGAGGGAGCAGATCTTGGGGCCCGTGCCGCCGAGGCTGAGGGTGACAAGCAGCTGCCCTCAGCGCCTGCGACTGAGGCCCCTGAGGCTCCAGCTGCTTCTCTTGGCGAGGCGATTGTAAGCGTGCATCAGGCAGGCGCCCCTGACGTAGATCGCCTTGACGCTCCGTCTTCATCGCAGGTTGATCCCTGCGCTCAACTCTTGGGCCGCTTCCGCGTGGACTTTGAGGCCCTCCGGAAGAGAAGGGAGGCCCTGGGCGATGATTACCCTTGTCGCCCGCTGAAGCGTAGGAAGTACTTCGCCACTGATGAGTAAGCCTTCTCCTTTCCCAGCTACTGATCCTTCTGTTGCTTTTACTGATCCTTGCTCCGCAGGCCCCTTCTAGCCGAGCTCGTGGAGACGGCTGAGGTGCCGCCCCCCTTGGCTTCGCCCCCTCCACTATCCTCAAGCGCTCTGAGCAGCAGAGCCCTTGTGGTGAGGGCGATCAGAGAGGTGAACCGTCCCGAGGCGCATCATGGCCCTGCGCACCTCGCGATCCTTCTTCGCGGGACTTCTCGTGGCATAGCCAGCCTGCCGTGGGCTTCTCACCTGGTCGTGGACTACGATTGGCTGAGGCGCTCCTTGCGCTCTTCATCTGGGGACGGGCTGGCACCAGGTCGGGCTTCTGGCGGGGCGTGCCCGGCCGTCGCGAGGGTGCCAGCCCCCATCCCCCTGCCCGGAGGGGGAGTGCTGATTCGTGGCCCCCGACGCTTGCTCGGGGCAGATGATGGTGTGGAAGATGTGCTCGAGCGCGCCCGGGAGCGTCTCGCTCTTCGCCAAGGATTCCTTCGAAGGGCGGCTGACGCGGTGAGCCTGCTTGGTGAGGAGCTTGCTGATGAAGACGCGCGCCTTGAGGCCGAGGGCCTGCGCCTGGCTGCAGAGAGCCGCGAACTGGAGGGCGCCATCGCCCTTGCGCGCCGTCAGCGCGATCTTGACGACGCAGAGGCCAAGGCGTCACTGGTGGCCTCTCGGGAGGCCCGATCTTGGGCCGCTGAGGAGGCCCGAGAAGCTGATTAGCGGCGAAAGGCTGCAGAAGAGCGGGCTCGGGAGCTCCTGGCCTGGTGCCACTCACTGGAGGAGCAGGTGGAGCTGCGCGAGGCAGCCCTCGCGTCGATGAAGGTGGCCGCTAGCAACTCAGTAGAGCTCCAGAAGCGTGAGGAGGCGCTAACGCTGGAAGCCGTCGAACGTACCCGCGAGTACGAGCGTCTGGAGACGAGGGAGCGCTTGGTGATGCAGGCGGAGGACGATGTCGCTACACGGGAAGCCTGTGTCCTGGAGGAGGTCGGACGTCGGGTGGCGATGGCGCGCTTGAACCTCGAGCACGAGTTCGAGGAGAGGCTGGAGTTGATCCGGGCCGAGGCTGAAGGTAGGACTGCTGCCTTGAGGGCCAAGCTGGAGGAAGCGACGCGGCGGGCCGACGCTTTTCGGGCCGCCCTTGAGGTAGCGCAAGGGGAGTCAACCACCTCCCAGGCCGAGGTGCTCCTTCTTCGCCAGCCGGTGGAGGAGGCTGAGGTCGTTGCGCGCCAGAATGCGGATGAGATACGTCAGCAGCGGATCCTGGAGCATGAACACGGCCCCATGCTTACCACGCTCCGAGAGAGAGCCAACACAGCCTTGGGCAACATCTGCGAGGCGGCTGTTGGCGAGCCGCACGCAGTCAACTACGCCGGCAACCTTTAGTTCTTCACTGACATGGTGACGCAGCTGGAGGCGCGGTCGGTCAGGGCTGACAGGTTGGTGGAGGAGAGGAGCCGCGCCCTGCTCGGGTGCGCCTTTTCTCGTGTCTTCAGCCATCTCCGGAACATGGATCCCCACTTCAATTTCGACGCTGCCATCGCCCCAGTCCCCCAGGCCGTCCAAGACGACCTGGCGCACTGGGTGGAAGACAATGTGGATGCTCTTGTCAGGGCCTTCGCTTCGGACAACGACGGCGTGATCGTGGCTGCCGATGAGGGTGGTGTGGTGAACGGCCCTGACGCCGCTGGCGGCGAAGCGGACAGCGATGGCGAGTTCAGCGACGCCAGCAATGGTTCGGGTGGTGCTCCTGAGGACGCATTGAGGGATTTAAACGACTGATTGTGCGTCGTTCCTGCTTCCTTACCCTGCATGAATAGAACTCAGGTTTTGGCCTGATGGCTGTGAGAGCATTTTGGGAGGGGGAGCCCCTCATGTAAAACTTGTGTTCATCGTATTAGTAGATGCTACATTGCCCATGCGCCCGCGCCAAGTGGTTGGCTTAAGCGACGCGCTGGTCGGCTAGTTTACCTTTGTCCCGTGCGGGCCCTGAGGTAGCCTGTCGGAGGCTGTGATGTCCCGAGTGTTCCCTGATTGAATCCGTAGGACCTGCAGTAAAACACCCTCCTAAGAGGATGCGGCGGCGGCAGTCTGGGCTGCGCGCAAGCTAGGCCTGACCCGGCTCGCGAGGGGCTCACGAGGGGAGGCAGCTGACGCGAAGTGGTAACCAAAACGCGAGAAATTGCTCGAACGGGACTAAGCACCCCTTCCCCGAACACACGCAAATCTCAAATTCGAATCCAACTTGAATCCAGCGGGGGAAAGCGACAACCAAAAGGGGAAAGCAACGAAAGTAGACGAAAGGTCGCGTCCGGCGCCTAATCTAGTCTTGGACGTCTTCTCACCAGCGCGGAGCTAAGTGCTGCCACTGGGCATGGGAGGGAGCCCCAGGGCCTTAGGCCGGCACCCCTGAGACTCCGGGGCATGTACAACCCCACTCATTATTATGTGAGAGTATCACGGGGCGGCGAGCTTCGCAGGCACTGGGCCTTCTTCACAGGTACCGGCCTTGCTTCATATCGCCAGACGAGGTCCCTGCCTTGCGCCACACTCTAGTGCCATCAACAACGACCAGAAACCAGGACGCCGCCGATGGGGTAGAGCAGTCGCCAGCGGTTCCCCCGACGACCACGGGTCCTCCGCCAGGGGCCGGCCCTGAGGCACCTTCCCAGCAGAGGGCCTACCTCCTGAGAACACCTTGCTCCGAACGTCGCGGTGGTGATGTCGGATCTCGGCCCCTCTACTGCAGCCCCCTGCGCCATACTCCCGAGGGGTAGGAGACTGTGGGAGCGGGGCAGCTGCTCGCTGTGGCGACCTGCACCTCCTGCGATCCATGATTAGCGTATGCCTGCTCCTAAGGAATTAGTGGTACCCAATAATTGTTGCCTCCAGCGTGGCCAGTGGGACCGTCCCGGGACTCCTGGAAGGGCTCAGCTTCTGGCACCTCGTCCCCCCAGCTTGGGCTGAGGAGCGAGCCTTGTTCGCCCTCGTGAGGGTGTCCTTGGTCCATCATGAGGGGCACGTATTCTTCTGGCGTCGTCATCCCGAAGGCCATGCCGTAGTGCTCCGCGTGCCACGCAGCTCTACTTGACGCGCCCATCGTGGGGTGGTAGCATGGCTGTCCACTGGGGCTGTGGGTCGCGTCGAGTCCTTCTTCACGGACCGGGAGCGGGGGCAGCACGGCCGCCGGTCCGGTGCCGACAGCTTCGCCGGTGTTGGAGTAGCCTTGGAGCCCACGGGCGCGTGCGGAGCCCCCGCGTGGGCCGCCCTGGGCTTGAGATGAGAGCTGGGTGCAGAAGGGGTGAGCCCCCGAGGCGGCGAAGCCCAGGAGCTCTGCCACCCGCTCTAGCAGCACGTCGCGGCCGCCCTCCAGCAGCCTGCACTGCCGCAGTTCTCAGGCCACCGTGAGCGCGGCCCTCGAGTTCGCCTGCTCCCGGCGGGTGTACGGTGTCATGGTCGCGGCGTGATTGGAGGCCCTCACTGTCGACCGCGCCTGCCGTGGTGTGAGAGCTGTCGAAGCCTGTCCGCGTTGCCCGTGGCTCGCAGCGCCCTGCGGACCGTGAGCTGCCTGGGGCATGGGGTCGCCCGAGGCGAGCGGCTCTACGCGGGCGGGCCACGCCGCCCATGGATCTGGGTTGCCCGCCTGGTCGCCGGACATGGTGATGACGACGCGACGGGCACGAAGCGGTAGAAGGTGGATTCCGGCGCACCCCTACTTGGCGCGCCAAATGTTGGATTTCGGGTTCCGGCAGACCCTTGAGGTTCGAACACTGGGGTGCGCGTGGAGATTTCGCCTCCTACCTACCTGCACCCCTCCGCCTCGCTAAGATATAAGCTATGGAAAGAACAACACAAGACACACAGGGTTTATACTGGTTCGGGCCACCATTGTGGTGTAATACCCTACTCCAGTTTGTGGTGTGGTGGATTGCCTCTTGGGCTGATGATGATGAGCAATACAAGGAAGAACAGCCTCGCGAGGGTCTGTTCTTAGCTGGGGCGATGAACTGCTGGGAGGAGTTCAATCACCCTTCTCTCTCTCTCTCTCTCTCTCTCTCTCTCTCTCTCTCCTTCTCTGATTCGATCTCGAACCCCCTGCCATGTGGGTGGCTTGTCCTATTTATAGAGGCCCTGGTCCTCTTCCCAAATATCGAGCGGGAAGGGAGCCAACAATGGCGGGCTAATTTGAAGGGGGACAGCTAGTACCAGCTATCCTGACAAAAGTAGTCTTCGCCTGCACAAAGCTCTGGTGGTGATGCCGTCTTGGGCTCCACGATGACCTCCGTCTTGCGGTCCTCCTGGTCTTGGTCTTGTTGCACCGAAATGGCAACCTTTGCCTGATGCCTCGGTACTCCGCGGCTGCGCTAGCCCCCTTTGCACCAAAGGGGAAAGGAGGACACTGCGCGGGCTGGCGCCCGCCTGGCGCCCTTGGTCGTCATGGCTTGCGTCACGGGCACCTCGTGAGGTACCCCGCCTTGATCTCTCCGCCTCCTCGCGAGCCAGCCTGATGAGGCCGTGCCTGAGGAAGCTCTGTCGTCCACCCCGCGAGGCTTGGCCCCTCGCGAGGGTCTTGAGTCTGTGTTGATGAAGATGGGCCGTGTTCCCCCCCCCCCCCTTTGAGCCACGCCGCAGGCCGTAGGCAGGCAAGTCTGGGGACCCCCGTTCCCAGAACACCGACAAATATTCCCTTCCTTCATATCAATAATTGCACCAATCGTTCTAAGGAGAGGTCTACTAAGAATAATAGGACATGAAGGATTGCAATCTATGTCAAGAACAATAAAAAAATCTATGGGCCCATAATTCCTATTTGCAACAATAATAACATCATTAATTCTTCCCATAGGTTTCCTAATAGTGGAATCCGCAAGGTGCAAGTTTAAAGAGCAATCATCAAAATCACGGAAACCTAGCAAATCACACAAAGTCTTTGGAATCGTGGAAACACTAGCACCCAAATCACACAAAGCATAGCATTCATGATCTTTAATTTTAATTTCAATAGTGGGTTCCCACTCATCATAAAGTTTTATAGGGATAGAAACTTCCAACTCAAGTTTTTCTTCATAAGATTGCATCAAAGCATCAACGATATGTTTAGTAAAATCTTTATTTTGACTATAAGCATGAGGAGAATTTAGCACGGATTGCAACAAGGAATTACAATCTATCAAATAGCAATTATCATAATTAAATTCCTTGAAATCCAAAATAGTGGTTTCATTAATATTTAAAGTTTTGACTTCTTCAATCCCACTTTTAACAATTTTAGCATCAAGATCTAAAGACTCCGAATTTTTGGAACGCCGTCTAGGTAAAGGTGGATCATATTCAGTCCCATCATTATCAAGATTCATATTGCAAAACATAGATTTAATAGGGGACACATCAATAACTTTTAGATCTTCATCTTTATTATCATGAAAACTAGAAGAACACGCTTTTATAAAGCAATCTTTCTTAGCACGCATCCTAGCGGTTCTTTCTTTGCACTCATGAATGGAAATTCTCATGGCTTTGAGAGACTCATTGATATCATGCTTAGGTGGAATAGATCTAAGTTTCAAAGAATCAACATCAAGAGAAATTCTATCAACGTTCCTAGCCAACTCATCAATCTTAAGTAATTTTTCTTTAACCAAAGCATTGAAATTCTTTTGCGAAGTAATAAATTCTTTAATATTAGATTCAAAATCAGAGGGCGTCTTATTATAATTTCCATAAGAATTGTTGTAGGAATTACCATAATTATTAGAGGAATTACTAGGATATGGCCTAGGATTAAAGTTTCCTCTATACGCGTTGTTACCAAAATTATTCCTACCAACAAAACTCACATCCGTAGATTCATTATTATTCTCAATCAAACAAGACAAAGGCATATCATTAGGATCAGAAGAAACACTTTTATTAGTAAATAATTTCATAAGTTCATCAATCTTTCCACTCAAAACATTAATTTCTTCTATCGCATGCACTTTCTTATTAGTAGATCTTTGAGTGTGCCATTGAGAATAATTAACCATAATATTATCTAGGAGTTTAGTAGCTTCTCCTAAAGTGATTTCCATAAAAGTGCCTCCCGCGGCCGAATCTAAAAGATTTCTAGAAGCAAAATTCAATCCGGCATAAAAAGTTTGTATAATCATCCACAAATTCAAACCATGTGTAGGGCAATTACATATCATTAATTTCATCCTCTCCCAAGCTTGTGCAACATGTTCATGATCAAGTTGCTTAAAATTCATAATATCATTTCTAAGAGAGATGATCTTAGCGAGAGGAAAATACTTAGAGATAAAAGCATATTTGCACTTATTCCACGAAACAATACTATTTTTAGGCAAAGATGAAAACCAAGCTTTAGCACGATCTCTAAGCGAAAAACAGAATAGCTTCAATTTAACAATATCATTATCCACATCTTTCTTCTTTTGCATATCACATAAATCAACGAAGCTATTCAGATGGGTAGCGGCATCTTCACTAGGAAGGCCGGCGAATTGATCTTTCATGACAAGATTCAACAAAGCAGCATTGATTTCACATGATTCAGTATCGGTAAGAGGAGCAATTGGAGTGCTAAGGAAATCATTGTTGTTGGTATTGGTGAAGTCACACAATTTAGTATTATCTTGAGCCATCGTGACAAGCAAGCAATCCAACACACAAGCAAACAAGAGACGGGCAAAAAGAGGCAAATAGAGAAAGAGAGGGAGGATGGAGAGGGGGGCAAATAAAACGGCAAGGGTGAAGTGGGGAGAGGAAAACAAGAGGCAAATGGCAAATAATGTAATGCGGGAGATAAGGGTTTGTGATGGGTACTTGGTATGTCTTGACTTGCAACGGCGCCACAAGTGACTCATTGTCGGGAGTCAAATCTTGACTTGTATTGCGCGAACCTCCCCGGCAACGGCGCCAGAAATCCTTCTTGCTACCTCTTGAGCACTGCGTTGGTTTTCCCTTGAAGAGGAAAGGGTGATGCAGCCAAGTAGCGTAAGTATTTCCCTCAGTTTTTGAGAACCAAGGTATCAATCCAGTAGGAGGCCGCGCATGAGTCCCTCGCACCTACACAAACAAATAAATCCTCGCAACCAACACGATAAGGGGTTGTCAATCCCTACACGGTCACTTACGAGAGTGAGATCTGATAGATATGATAGGATAGTATTTTTGGTATTTTTATGATAAAGAGAAATAAAAGATGCAAGTAAAATAAATGGCAAAGGAAATAACTAAGTATTGGAAGATTAATATGATGGAAGATAGACCCGGGGGCCATAGGTTTCACTAGTGGCTTCTCTCAAGAGCATAAGTATTTATGGTGGGTGAACAAATTGCTGTTGAGCAATTGACAGAATTGAGCATAGTTATGAGAATATCTAGGTATGATCATGTATATAGGCATCACGTCCGAAACAAGTAGACTGACTCCTGCCTGCATCTACGACTATTACTCCACTCATCGACCGCTATCCAGCATGCATCTAGAGTATTAAGTTCAAGAGAATAGAGTAACGCTTTAAGCAAGATGACATGATGTAGAGGGATAAACTCATGCAATATGATATAACCCCATCTTGTTATCCTCGATGGCAACAATACAATACGTGCCTTGCTGCCCCTACTGTCACTGGGAAAGGACACCGCAAGATTGAACCCAAAGCTAAGCACTTCTCCCATTGCAAGAAAGATCAATCTAGTAGGCCAAACCAAACTGATAATTCGAAGAGACTTGCAAAGATAACCAATCATACATAAAAGAATTTAGAGAAGATTCAAATATTGTTCATGGATAAACTTGATGGGCTTAGAGAAGAGACTTAAGGAGTACATGCGTAGCGAGGACGTCGATATCGTTGGGCTGCAGGAAACGATCAAGGGGGGTTTTCGTTTCCACGAGTTTCTCGCAATAGACCCATTGGAGCGCTTTGAGTGGCAACATGTTCCGGCTGTTGGTCACTCCCGGTGGTATGTTGCTAGGCTTAAATTGAGCATTGTATGAGATTATCGACTAGGACGTTGGTACATTCTTTATTGCAACGCACTTTAGAGTTAGGGCCTCGCGCCGCGAGCTGGTAGTCATTCAGGTCTACGGGCCGGCCAATCACTCGAGATCGGCGGAGTTCTTGGGAGAACTCCAAGCCAAAGTCAACTCGGTGACTAAGGCGACGCTTCCTGTCCTGGTGGGAGGCGATTTCAACTTGATCAGGTCGGGTGCGAATAAGAGTAACAGTAACATAAACTGGCCTCGGGTGGCTATGTTTAATGATGCGATCGCCTCGATGGCCCTTAGGAGGTGGCTAGAACGGGCGCTCGGTTCACATGGACAAACAAACAATTAGACCCGGTACACTCGGTGCTGGATCGTGTGTTCATGTCGCCAGATTGGGAAATGGGTTTTCCCCTCTGCACTCTGGTCGTGGACACTCACATTGGGTCGGACCATGTACCACTTGTGTACTCCTCAGGGGAGGACAGAGTGCGTTGTAGCCCTTGTTTTTTCTTCAAAATGGCCTCGCTTGAGGTGCCAGCTTTCGAGGAGCTTTTTAGGGAGAAGTGGTGGGCGTGCGTGAGTCAAGTGGGGCCCCAGCGTGTCCCGATGGAGTTCTGGAACGCTGTCGGGGGACGGTTCTGGGCAAGCCTCAAGGGATGGGGTGCTAACCTAGGGAGGTATGATAAAGCGCACGGAGCCGCGATCCTAGCGGAGATCGCTACGATCGATTCCCAGGCTGATATCCAGGACCTAACGGAGACGGAATGGGCCCACTGATATGACCTGGAAGGACAGGTCGAGGCGTCGTTGCGTGCGGAGGAAGAATACTGGCGTCGCCATAGTGGTCTGAAATGGATCCTCAAAGGGATGCTAATACCAAATATTTCCAGGCCTACGCTAATGGCCGACGTCCGAAATGCACTATTCTCAGGTTGCAATCGGAACAGGGGCTTCTGTTGCGACAAGAGGACATCTCTCGTCATATTTATGAGTTCTACATTAATTTGATGGGGACTTGTGAGGACCAGAGGGCTGGCCTGCGCACGGATGTGTGGGAAGCCGGACAACGTGTTCTGGATTGCGAGAACGAGGGGTTGGGGCTCGCGTTCCTCCCCGAAGAAATCGATGCCGCGCTGACGGGTATGAAGGCGGACACGGCCCCTGGCCCGGATGGGTGCCCGGTGGCTATGTTTAAACGTTTCTGGCCCTTGCTTAGGGGCCCAATTTTCGAGATTTGCAACGGGTTTATGCATGGTTCGGTAGACATAGCTCGCCTTAACTTTGGGGTGTTATCGCTCATTCCAAAGGTTCAAGGGGCCGACGACATTAGACAGTTCCGTCCCATTGCGCTTATCAACGTACCGTTTAAGATTTGTGCCAAAGCGTGTGCGACTAGATTAGTTCCGATTGCCCATCGTGTGATCCATCGCAACCAATCCGCGTTCATTCGTGGTCGCAATATCCTCGAGGCCCCCCTGGCCCTTCAGGAGATAATACATGAACTCAAATGCACTAAGGAACCGGCGGTGCTATTGAAGCTAGACTTTGAAAAGGCGTATGATCGGGTGAATTGGGATTTTCTCCGTCAGGTGCTACTCAGCCGTGGGTTCTCTGCTGTCTGGGTGCACCGCGTCATGCAATTAGTCTCGGGAGGCCAAACTGCTATTTCGGTGAACGGAGAAGTAGGGCACTTCTTCTGGAATAAACGTGGCCTCAGACAAGGGGATCCGTTTTCCCCCCTCCTGTTCAACTTTGTTGTTGATGCGCTGTCCCCTATGCTAAGGAAAGCGGCTGAGGCTGGCCATATCAAAGGGTTGGTAGGCCATCTTATTCCAGGGGGAGTGACCCACTTGCAGTATGCGGATGACACGCTACTGTTGTTTCGTCCTGACCTTCATAGTATTGCTGCGGTCAAGGCGATTCTTCTCAGTTTTGAGCTCATGTCGGGCCTCAAAATTAACTTCCACATATGCGAGGTGCTCTCGATGGGGATCGGGGCCGAGGAGGGAAGGCGCATTGCTGATTTGCTCAACTGCAAAGTGGGCAAATTCCCGTTTACTTATCTCGGCCTCCCGGCAGACACCAAACGGCCCACGATAGAGGATTGGGAGCCTCTGTGTGCCAAAGTGAGGAGTAGGGTTTGCCCTTGGCGCGGCAAATTTTTGTCGAAAGCGGCGAGGCTAGTGCTAACAAACTCCAGCCTATCCTCTTGGCCAATGTTCGCCATGGGATTGTTTCTGCTTGCAGAAGGGGTCCATGCCAAGTTGGACACACCTCGCGCCAAGTTCTTTTGGGAAGGAACTAGCCCGAACCACAAATATCACATGGTTAAATGGGCCTGGGTGTGTCGACCCAAGGACTTGGGGGGCCTTGGGATCACTAACTCAAGATGGCTTAACATTGCGTTGATGTGTAAGTGGATTTGGAAGATCACCCAGGGGGCCTCCGGATTGTGGGTTGATCTCCTAAGGGCCAAATATTTTCCGAATAGGAATTTCTTTGAAGGGAGGGCAAGGGGCTCACCTTTTTGGAATGATCTTCAGTTGATCAAACCAGCATTTGCCATGGGGGCAAAATTCTCGATTGGGAACGGTAGGTTGGCGCGATTCTGGACTGATCTTTGGATAGGTACTCAACCCCTTTGGGTCGAATTCCGGGATCTGTACGATGTTGCTTTCGACACCGCGATGTCGGTGGCGGATGCGCTTGCCACGACGCCACCCGAGATTCAGTTTAAGCGGGAACTGAATGGGCCCGAACAGTCAAGCCTCACGACCTTGCTGCAGCTCATTGAACCAGTGGGTCTTTTGGACCAGTCTGACATGGTGAGTTGGGCACTCACTAACTCGGGGAAGCTCTCAGTTAACTCCTTATATCGTAAGTTGTGTCGAGGACTAACACAGCCAGTGCTAGCAGGACTATGGAAAGCGCGGATGCCTTTGAAGATCAAACTTTTCATATGGCAATTGTTTCGCGACAGGCTTCCCACTTCCTTGAACGTAGCCAAACGCAATGGACTGGCCACGGGTCCGTGTGCGTTGTGCGGGGAACCGAAGGATGCCAATCATGTGTTTTTCTGTTGCCCTCTTCCGAGGTTCGCGTGGAGTGCTGTCCGGACCGCGGCAAGTGTCCATTGGGACCCGCGCTCGGCTACCAAGCTCTTCAACCTCCTAGATGAGATTCAGGGTCCAGCATATCGGGTTATGTGGAGTTGTGTTGGGACACTTCTCTGGGCCTTATGGCTAACTAGGAACAAATTCACTATAGAAGAGTGTTTTCCAAATCATTCGGCTAACATCATCTTCAAATGCAACCTTCTATTGCAGCAGTGGAGTCCGTTGGGGAGGCGCATGGATGTTGAGCTGATCAAGACCGCCCAACAACGTCTGGTGCAAGTTTACACGATGGCTAGGGAGTCATGACTTCGGTCCCTTTTGGTTGCTTGACGAGCCTGCGTGCTCTGTTCGGGCCCTGCCCTGTAATCTCGTTTGCGGCTTGTTTAGTTTCGCTTGCACTTGGTGGTTGAGCCGGAATGGCTTCTGGTGTTGTATTAAGACTTGATGTGTGGTATGCTGCCGTTGGGGCTTTATTAATTTAAAGCCGGACGCATCTGGCGTCTTTGTTCTAAAAAAACTTGATCATAAACCCACAATTCATCGGTCTCAACAAACACACCGCAAAAGAAGATTACATCGAATAGATCTCCACAAGATAGGGGAGAACTTTGTATTGAGATCCAAAAAGAGAGAAGACATCTAGCTAATAACTATGGAACCATAGGTCTGAAGTAAACTACTCACACTTCATCGGAGAGGCTATGGTGTTGATGTAGAAGCCCTCCGTGATCGATTCCCCCTCCGGCGGAGCTCCGGAAAAGGCCCCAAGATGGGATCTCCTAGATACAGAAAGTTACGGTGGTGGAATTAGGGTTTTGGCTCCGTCCTGGTAGTTTGGGGGTACGTAGGTATATATAGGAGGAAGGAGTACGTCGGTGGAGCAACAGGGGGGCCACGAGGGTGGAGGGCGCGCCAGGGGGGTAGGTGCGCCCCCCTACCTCGTGCCTTCCTCATTGATTGCTTGACGTAGGGTCCAAGTCCTCTGGATCATGTTCGTTCCGAAAATCACGTTCCCGAATGTTTCATTCCATTTGGACTCCGTTTGATATTCTTTTTCTGCGAAACCCTAAAATAGGCAAAAAAAAACAGCAATTCTGGGCTGGGCCTCCGGTTAATAGGTTAGTCCCAAAAATAATATAAAAGTGTATAATAAAGACCAATAATGTCCAAAACAGAATATAATATAGCATGGAACAATCAAAAATTATAGATACGTTCGAGACGTATCACCTAAGCATTACCAAATTGAATATAATGATAAAACACACTAATATTAAACATAAGAAAAAAGAATCACTAAAAAATGTATTTTTAAAGTTAAGTTATTCACAAACTAGTGATTCACACAAATTTCAAATAATTCAAAATTTAAACTATTCAAATTTGAAAACTACCGGCACTAATAGAAAGTTTGTAATTTTTTGTACATAAAGAAAAAATATACACAAAGAAACTCTAAATATAGCAAAAAAACAACTCAGAAATAAATAAAAGAAAATAAATAAAGCAAAAAAAGAAAATAAAAAAAGCCCGCCTACTAGGCCACAGCGGCGTGCATACGACTAGAAACCCAACCTGTTGTTGGGCCAGGATGCAGGCCCGCAAGGCCCAGTTGGCCCACAGGACAGCACAGAACTGGTAGGCCGAGAAGGCCTGCTTTGGAGAAGAGCTCGAAGGAGCAGTCGCGGCTGGGTTTATAAACCAGTGCGGCTGCCCTTCTCTAGGCGAGTTGGGACTAAACTTTGCGCCCCTCGCCTGGCAGCGCGGACCCTTTAATACCGGCTCATGGCTCCAACCGGTACTAAAGGGGGTCTTTAGTACCGGTTGGAGCCACCACCCGGTACTAAAGGGGGTCGCTTCTCGCCGCTTGGCCTGGCCAAATTTGACCTTTAGTACCGGTTGGTGGCACCAACCTGTACTAAAGGCCCATCCTATATAAGCAGCACTTACAAATTTCGTCAGTTTTCATCTGCTTCTTCTCCTCTGCCCCCCCCCTCCCGTTGCCGCCCCCATCGCCACCCCTCGTCGATGCCCCGTCCCCGTCGTCACTGCCCCGGCCGTCCCCATCCCCGTCGTCGCCGCCCCGTCCTCGTCGTCGCCATCCGCGTCCTCGCCTCCCGTCACCGTCCTCGTCGCCGCCCCCCGTCGCCTCGCCTCGCCGGTGAGCTCCTGCCCTGGCCGCCATGTCCACACACACACACATTGTTAATTAATTGTAAAATTGTTAGTATTTTTTATGTTTTTTAGTTATAGAAATGTTAGAAAATTTTCTGTTTTTTAGTTATAGAAATATTTATAGAAATGTTAGAAAAAAAATTAGTTATAGAAATATTAGAAATGTTAGAAATTTTAGAAATGTTAGTTTTAGCTAGATGAATTAGATTAATGTCAAATTGTTAGACGATGATCGATTTTTTTTAGTTTCTTATAATTTTAGTTATAGAAAAATTTAGAATTTGCATATAGAATTTTAGTTATCACAATCCAATAATTTAAAAAATGTTACTTTTTGCGGGCAAACTGTATTTGTATTTGACGATGCCCGGCCCGCATCCCCGCCGTCGACCCGTTCGCGACGACGTCCTGCTTTAGAGGACCCATGTCTGGGACTGGGCTCCGCCGGGCTGGCACTGGGAGGTGCTACCTCCAGGGGCGCGCCGCTTGGTGAGGAACCCAGCCCCGGGTCCCGTCGTCGACCCTGGTCTCCTTTGGTGGCGCTCGCGTGGGCCACATTTGGTGCAGAGGGAGCCGGCCCCGCCGGAGGTGGTGCCTCGCCGTGTCAGGGAGGAGGACGAGCACGTCCGTCGCTACATGGCTGCTATGGACGTCAGGTTCTCCAATACCTGGCAGGTTCTTTGGGCAGATGACCGGAGATATGATCCTGTGATGGTTCCTTCTCTTTGGGTGTCCACCGCCCGCGCCTCAGGAACCGCGAGTGGCCTAGATTCTTCTGTAGTATTCGATCTTTATAAGCTAGCTAGCTAGTGATGTATCCGACATATAATATTCGAGACGATGTATTCGAGATTATATATATTATTAGAGACGATGTATTCGAGATTATATATTATTCAAGACGATGTATTCGATATTATATATTATTCGAGACGATGCACATTATGTAGTATGATTCAGTTTTTCCTTATTGATTGCATCCATGCATTGTAATTTGAATACTAAATTGTTTTATATTTCTTCTGGATTAGTTAAATAAAATTTATGGTGGACAATACCGGCAGAGAGGAAGAAGAGACCATGTTCGAGATCATACGCAGCCCTCGCGGGCCAGATGATCAGAATGAAGATTATGACGGCTCCGAATATCTGAACAATACCGGGGAGGGTGATGATAAGATATTCGATCTCGACGGCCGAATTAATGAAGTCATGAACTATGATTATGATTATGATGATGCAGACAATGTTGATCTTGAAATAACAAAGACCGGCGAGGTATATTTATATAAGCAAGCATCTGGTGATCATCACATGTTTTTTGATTTGAAGATATATTAACGAATCGATCTTTCGTCTTTCAGCCCTCCGGATCGAGCAAATCTGCTTCTACAGACAGCAGGACAACGCGAGGCCCGGGAAAAAAGTTGAAGGACGGTGTAAAGTACAACATCATTGCCATCAAACCTAATGGCGAACCAATCACGCCTAAGAACATTGCGAATAAGTTCATTCGTCAGTGCGTAGTTCTTGTGAAGGACCAACTCCCGATCTCCATTCAATAATGGAAAGAGCCAAAAAATAAACATCCAGATGTTGCTTGGGTCGATGACAGAGCAAAAAAATGCTTTGGGAATCTCTCATGGAACATTTCACCCTACCAGATCATTTCACTGATGCAGATGTGCAGAAAGTCAAGGACGCTGCTCTTAGGAAGATGGCAATTTCATTCAACACCCACAAGAAAACTGTATGGGCCAACTACGTCGAAGGAGGAAGGAAGACTCCAGAATTCAAGGGAACACTGGAGAAGCAAAGAGAACACTGGCCCGCTTTCATGAAATTCAAGGAATCAAAATTATCTAAGGAACAGTCGAGAAAAAACAAGGCCAATGCCGCAAAAAAGACGCAGTTCCATAGGCTGGGGCCACGTGGCTATGCGGTGGCAATGCCTAACTCGGATAAGTCTGAGCAAGAGATGCTGGATGCACGGGTCGATCTAGTTACTAGGAGCTGGCCCCCCAGGTGCAGAACTTGGTTCTATCGCATGGGGGGCGTTGGACCCAAAGATAGGTGATAACCACAAGTATAGGGGATCGCAACAGTTTTCGAGGGTAGAGTATTCAACCCAAATTTATTGATTCGACACAAGGGGAGCCAAAGAATATTCTCAAGTATTAGCAGCTGAGTTGTCAATTCAACCACACCTGGAAACTTAAAATCTGCAGCAAAGTGTTTAGTAGCAAAGTAATATGATAGTAGTGGTAACGGTGGTAAAAGGTAACGGTAGCAAAAATAATATTTTTGGTGTTTTATAGTGATGATAACAATAGCAACAGAAGAGTAAATAAGCAAAGAACAATATATGGAAAGCTCGTAGGCATTGGATTGGTGATGCAGAATTATGCCAGATGTGGTTCACCATGTAACAGTCATAACATAGGGTGACACAGAGCTAGCTCCAATTCATCAATGTAATGTAGGCATGTATTCCAAATATAGTCATATGTGCTTATGGAAAAGAACTTGCATGACATCTTTTGTCCTACCCTCCCGTGGCAGCGGGGTCCTATTGGAAACTAAGGGATATTAAGGCCTCCTTTTAATAGAGTACCGGACCAAAGCATTAACACATAGTGAATACATGAACTCCTCAAACTACGGTCATCGCTGGGAGTGGTCCCGATTATTGTCACTTCGGGGTTGCCGGATCATAACACATAGTAGGTGACTATAGACTTGCAAGATAGGATCAAGAACTCACATATATTCATGAAAACATAATAGGTTCAGATCTGAAATCATGGCACTCGGGCACTAGTGACAAGCATTAAGCATAGCAAAGTCATAGCAACATCAACTCAGAACATAGTGGATACTATGGATCAAACCCTAACAAAACTAACTCGATTACATGATAAATATCATCCAACCCATCATCGTCCAGCAAGCCTACGATGGAATTACTCACACACGGCGGTGAGCATCATGAAATTGGTGATGGAGGATGGTTGATGATGACGACAGCGACGGATTCCCCTCTCTGGAGCCCCGAACGGACTCCAGATCAGCCCTCCCGAGAGAGTTTAGGGCTTGGCGGCAGCTCCGTATCATAAAATATGATGAATCTTTCTCCCTGATTTTTTCTCCCCGAACATGAAAATATGGAGTTGGAGTTGATGTCGGTGGAGCTCCAGGGGGGCCATAAGGCAGGGGGCGCGCCCCCACCCTCGTGGCTAGGGTGTGGGCCCCCTGGCCTTGATTCTTTCGCTAGTATTTTTTATATATTCCAAAATAATTCTCCATTGATTTTCAGGTCATTCCAAGAACTTTTATTTCTGCACAAAAATAACACCATGGCAATTCTGCTGAAAACAGCGTCAGTCCGGGTTAGTTCCATTCAAATCATGCAAGTTAGAGTCCAAAACAAGGGCAAAAGTGTTTGGAAAAGTAGATACGACAGAGACGTATCAACTCCCCCAAGCTTAAACCTTTGCTTGTCCTCAAGCAATTCAGTTGACAAATTGAAAGTGATAAAGAAAAACTTTTACAAACTCTGTTTGCTCTTGTTGTTGTAAATATGTAAAGCTAGCATTCAAGTTTTCAGCAAAGATTATGAACTAACCACATTCACAGTAACACTTAGGTCTCATGTTTACTCATATCAATGGCATAATCAACTAGGGAGCAATAACAATAAATCTCGGATGACAACACTTTTTCAAAACAATCATGATATGATATAACAGGATGGTATCTCGCTAGCCCTTTCTGAGACCGCAAAACATAAATGCAGAGCACCTTTAAAGATCAAGGACTGACTAGACATTGTAATTCATGGTAAAAGAGATCCAGTCAAGTCATACTCAATGTAAACTAACAGTAATGAATGCAAATGACAGTAGTGCTCTCCAACTGGTGCTTTTTAATAAGAGGGTGATGACTCAACATAAAAGTAAATAGATAGGCCCTTTGTAGAGGGAATCAGGGATTTGTAGAGGTGCCAGAGCTCGATTTTAAAGCAGAGATAAATAATATTTTGAGCGGCATACTTTCATTGTCAACATAACAACCAAGGGATGGCGAAATCTTCCATGCTACACACATTATAGGCGGTTCCCAAACAGAATGGTAAAGTTTATACTCCCCCTTCACCAACAAGCATCAATCCATGGCTTGCTCGAAACAACGAGTGCCTCCAACTAACAATAGTACCAGGGAGAGTTTTGTTTGCAATTATTTTGATTTGATTTGCATAAAGCATGGGACTGGGCATCTCGGTGACCAGCCATTTTCTCGTGAATGAGGAGCGGAGTCCACTCCTCTTGAGAATAACCCGCCTAACATGGAAGATATGGACAGCCCTAATTGATACATGAGCTATTCGAGCATACAAAACAGAATTTCATTTGAAGGTTTAGAGTTTGGCACATGCAAATTTACTTGGAACGGCAGGTAGATACCGTATATAGGTAGGTATGGTGGACTCATATGGAATAACTTTGGGGTTTATGGGATTGGATGCACAAGCAGTATTCCCGCTTAGTACAGGTGAAGGCTAGAAAAAGACTGGGAAGCGACCAGCTAGAGAGCGACAATAGTCATGAACATGCATTAAAATTAATCAACACCGAATGCAAGCACGAGTAGGATATAATGCACCATGAACATAAATATCATAGAGGCTATGTTGATTTTGTTTCAACTACATGCGTGAACATGTGCCAAGTCAAGCCACTCGAATCGTTCAAAAGAGGATACCACCCTATCATACCACATCACAACCATCTTAATACCATGTTGGCATGCAAGGTAAACCATTATAAGCTCCTAGCTAATTAAGCATGGCATAAGCAACTATAATCTCTAATTGTCATTGCAAACATGTTTATTCATAATAGGCTGAATCAGGAACGATGAACTAATCATATTTACAAAAACAAGAGAGGTCGAGTTCATACCAGCTTCTCCCATCTTAATCGGTCCAGCATATATCGTCATAATTGCCTTTCACTTGCACAACCGAATGATGTGAATAATAATAACAGTGCACATGCATTGGACTAAGTTGGAATCTGCAAGCATTCAATAAATAGGAGAAGACAAGGCAATATGGACCCTTGGTTAAATCAACAATAATGCATATAGGAGTCACTTCAACAATTTAATCATGGTCTTCTCCTATCGACCCCCAAAGAAAAGAAAAGAAATAAAACTATTTACACGGGAAAGCTCCCAACAAGCAAAAGAAGAACAAGAAATCTTTTTGGGTTTTCTTTTTAATTACTACTACAAGCATGGAAAATAAAATAGCTAAAAGCTACTACTAATTTTTATTTGTTTTTCTTAAGGTTTATCAAACACACAAGAAGAAAGCATAAAAAAGAAATAAACTAGCATGGATATTACAATGAAAAAGTATGAGCACCAACATCTAGCAATGAGTGTGTGAACATAAATGTAATGTCGGTGGGAAATACGTACTCCCCCAAGCTTAGGCTTTTGGCCTAAGTTGGTCTATGGCCACGGCTGGCCTGGCGGATATCCAAAGTAATAGTTGGGGTTGTACTGTGAAGAAGCCTCAGATTGCCACTGGTTGGCAATCACCTTCGGATCCCACTGGTAATCAGACTGTCGTGGAGGATCAAATTGTGGTTACGGCTCTGGCTCTGTAGCTGATGTAGGGTTCCGGTAGGCGTGAATGGCCTCCAAAGGAACAAGGTACTTGCCTGCAGATAAATCAAACAAGGAAGGAGCAGGCAAGGTAATAGTCTCAGGATGATTTTTACGAAATATTAAGTTGTACTTAAGCGCCTTTTCCCTATTCTTAACAATAAAATCATGTGCTACCATACTCTTATAATCTAAATAAACAGTGGGCAGCAATTTTTCTTCTTTTTATAGTGTCTAATAGGTATGTTATAGTATGCAGCAAGGCGTGAAGCATAGACACCTCCAAAGATGGGGCCCTTTGTACGGTTCAGACTTAACCGTTTGGCAATAATACCGCCCATACTAATAGAGTCGTCACGGAATGAACCATGGAACAAAATAATAATATCAGGAACACTAAGGTTTCCATAGTTTCCGTGACCAATTAAGCAACGACTAGCAAATATTGCAAAGTAGCGTAAAACAGGAAAATGTATGCTAGTGATTCTTGCATCAGAAACCTTCCTAGTTTCCCCTACAGTAATAGTGTGAATAAACCCGTCCACATCTTTATGATGTGGTTCCTCTAAGCTACCCTCGAAAGGTATTTTGCAAACCCTGCAAAATTCATATAGTGACATATTCTTAACCACATCATATAAATGAAACTCTACTGAAGGAGGTGATTCCTTAGGATAATAGTAGAAGTTTTGCACAAAAGTATTGGTGAGTAAGAGATACAGTTCGCGTTGGTCGCGGAGGAAGTCGGTGGGGCCTGCATTCTTAGCCAATTCATAAAAATCATCATAAATCCCGGCTGCTCTAAAGAAATCATTGGAAGGCCATTCACACGGCCGAACCTCCGCAGTGTGAGGCAGATTATATTTGGGCCTCTCTGCTTCTTCATTTTGCTTTTCCTTCGAGCTTCGGCTCAATGAGCCCCTCAAAAATCTCTTTCATTGTTTTCTGAAAAATTCTGAAGTTTTTAGTAACTTCAAATAAAAGTAAACCAAACTCAACAAAATTGATAGCAACTACTCCTACAAGTGCCTCGAGCCTATATCATGCATTAGATCTACTTGGAACCATATAAATTTGACATGCAAGCTCAAGAACATGGTCACCTAGGCAGCACAAATTTGCAATGAATAAAGCACTAGAATAAAAACTAATTGGACCAATGGAGGAGTCACATACCAAGGAACAATCCCCCAAAGCAGTTTTGTGAGAGGTGCTTTGAGCAAGGAGATCGAAAATCGCAGCAAAATGAGCTAGAACTCGTGCTTGAGTTGGCTGGTGATTTTTTGGGAGGAAGAAGAAGTGTGTGGGTGCAGGAATAAGTGGAGGGGAGCCACCGTGGGCCCATGAGGCAGGGGGCACGCCTAGGGGGGTGGGCGCGCCCTGGACCCTTGTGGCCAGGTGCTTGCTCCCCCTGCTGTGTTCTCAGTGCCAGATATTCTCAAATATTCCATAAAAAATCATATTAAATTGGCAGGGCATTTGGAGAACTTTTATTTTTGGGGTATTTTTATATTGCACGGATAATTCAGAAAACTGACAGAAAATACTATTTTTAATTTATTTCAACTAAATAACAGAAAGTAAAAGGAGGGTACAGAAGGTTGTGCTTTCTAACTTCATCCATCTCATGCTCATCAAAAGGAATCCACTAACAAGGTTGATCAAGTCTTGTTAACAAACTCATTTTGAGTAACATGAAACCAGAGAAATTTCGAATGGCACTATGTTACCTCAACGGGGATATGCACATCCCCAAAAATAAGAATATCGTATTTCTTCTTGACAGTAGGAAGAGGAAGTTCAAAACCTCCAAAAATAATCGATGGAATTTTTCCAATAGAATTGATACTGTGGACTTGAGGTTGTTTCCTCAGAAAGTGTACAGTATGCTCATTACCATTAACATGAAAAGTGACATTGCCTTTGTTGCAATCAATAATAGCCTCTGCAGTATTCAAAAAAGGTCTTCCAAGAATAATAGACATACTATCATCCTCGGGAATATCAAGAATAACAAAGTCCGTTAAAATAGTAACGTTTTCAACTACAACAGGCACATCCTCACAAATACCGACAGGTATAGCAGTTGATTTATCAGCCATTTGCAAGGATATTTCAGTAGGTGTTAACTTATTCAAATCAAGTCTATGATATAAATAGAGAGGCATAACACTAACACCGGCTCCAAGATCACATAAAGCAGTTTTAACATAGTTTCTTTTAATGGAGCATGGTATAGTTGGTACTCCGGGATCTGCGGGTTTCTTTGGTATTCCACCCTTAAAAGTATAATTAGCAAGCATGGTGGAAATTTCAGCTTCCGGTATCTTTCTTTTATTAGTAACAATATCTTTCATGTACTTAGCATAAGGATTCATTTTGAGCATATCAGTTAAACGCATATGCAAAAAGATTGGTCTAATCATTTCAGGAAAGCGCTCAAAATCCTCATCATCCTTTTTCTTGGATGACTTCGGAGGAAAAGGCATGGGTTTCTGAACCCAAGGCTCTCTTTCCTTACCGTGCTTCCTAGCAACAAAGTCTCTTTTATCATAACATTGATTCTTTGATTGTGGGTTATCAAGATCAACAACAGGTTCAATTTCTATAGCATTATCATTACTGGGTTGAGCATCAACATGAACATCATCATTAACATTATCACTAGTTTCCTGTTCATTACCAGATTGTGTTTCAGCATCATAAATAGAGATATCATTGGGATTCTCAGGTGTGTCAATAACAGGTTCACTAGAAGCATGCAAAGTCCTATCATTTTTCTTTTTCTTCCTCTTAGAAGGACTAGGTGCATCAATATCATTTCTCTGGGAATCTTGCTCAATTCTCGTAGGATGACCCTCAGGATACAAAGGTTCCTGAGTCATTTTACCACCTCTAGTCATAACTCTAACATCATTATCATTTTTCTTACTATTTAATTCATTGAGCAAATCATTCTGAGCTTTAAGTACTTGTTCTACTTGAGTGGTAACCATAGAAGCATGTTTACTAATGAGTTTAAGTTCACCTTTAACTCTAGACATATAATCACCCAAGTGTTCAATCATATAAGCATTTTATTTCAATTGTCTACCAAAATAAGCATTGAAGTCTTCTTGCTTAACCATAAAGTTATCAAACTCATCCAAACATTGGCTAGCAAACTTAGTAGGAGGGATTTCAGCTTTATCATATCTATAGAGAGAATTTACCTTTACTACCCGTGTCGGGTTATCAAGACCATGTGTTTCTTCAATAGGTGATGGATTAAAACCATATATTTCTTAAACAGGCGGTAAATTAAGATCATGTATTTCTTCAATAGGAGGTAAATTCTTAACATCTTCAACTTTAATACCCTTTTCTTTCATGGATTTCTTTGCCTCTTGCATATCTTTAGGACTGAGAAATAGAACACCCCTTTTCTTCGGAGTTGGTTTAGGAATAGGCTCAGGAGTTGGCTCAGGAGCTGGCTCAGGAAGTGTCCAACTATTTTCATTTGTCAACATATTAGTCAATAGAATTGCAGCTTCATCCGGTGTTCTTTCCCTGAAGACAGAACCAGCACAACTATCCAGGTGGTCTCTGGAAGCATCGGTTAATCCATTATAAAAGATATCAAGTATTTCATTTTTCTTAAGAGGATGATCAGGTAAAGCATTAAGTAATTGGAGAAGCCTCCCCCAAGCTTGTGGGAGACTCTCTTCTTCAATTTGCACAAAATTATATATATCCCTTAAGGCAGCTTGTTTCTTATGAGCAGGGAAATATTTAGCAGAGAAGTATAAATCATATCCTGGGGACTACGCACACAACCAGGATCAAGAGAATTAAACCATATCTTAGCATCACCGTTTAATGAGAACGGAAATATTTTAAGGATATAAAAGTAGCGAGTTCTCTCATCATTAGTGAACAGGGTGGCTATATCATTTAATTTAGTAAGATGTGCCACAACAGTTTCAGATTCATAGCCATAAAAAGGATCAGATTCAACCAAAGTAATTATATCAGGATCAATAGAGAATTCATAATCCTTATCAGTAACAAAGATAGGTGAAGTAGCATAAGCAGGATCATATTTCATTCTAGCATTCAGAGTTTTTTGTTTAAGCTTAGCTAATAATTTCTTAAGATCACTTATATCATTGCATGCAAGAAAGTCTCTTTTAGTTTCTTCATCCATAACATAGCCCTCAGGCACAACATGCAATTCATATTTATTAGGAGAGCCTTCATCATCACTTTCATCAGTATTATCAGTTTCAATAATTTCATTCTCTCTAGCCCTAGCAAGTTGTTCATCAAGAAATTCACCAAGTGGCACAGTAGTATCAAGCATAGAAGTAGTTTCATCGTATGTATCATGCATAGCAGAAGTGGCATCATCAATAATATGCAACATATCAGAATTAATAGCAGAAGCAGGCTTAGGTGTCGCAAGCTTACTCAAAACAGAAGGTGAATCAAGTGCAGAGATAGATGGCAGTTCCTTACCTCCCCTCGTAGTTGAGGGATAAATTTTTGTTTTCGCATCTTTCAAGTTCTTCGTAGTGACCAGCATATATAAATCCCAAGTGACTCAAAGAATAGAGCTATGCCCCCCGGCAACGGCGCCAGAAAATAGTCTTGATAACCCACAAGTATAGGGGATCGCAACAGTTTTCGAGGGTAGAGTATTCAACCCAAATTTATTGATTCAACACAAGGGGAGACAAAGAATATTCTCAAGTATTAGCAGCTGAGTTGTCAATTCAACCACACCTGGAAACTTAATATTTGCATCAAAGTGTTTAGTAGCAAAGTAATATGATAGTAGTGGTAACGGTGGTAAAAGGTAACGGTAGCAAAAGTAATATTTTTGGTGTTTTATAGTGATGATAACAATAGCAACGGAAAAAGTAAATAAGCGAAGAACAATATATGGAAAGCTCGTAGGCATTGGATCGGTGATGGAGAATTATGCTGGATGTGGTTCATCATGTAAAAGTCATAACATAGGGTGACACAGAACTAGCTCGAATTCATCAATGTAATGTAGGCGTGTATTCCGAATATAGTCATACGTGCTTACGGAAAAGAACTTGCATGGCATCTTTTGTCCTACCCTCCCGTGGCAGCGGGGTCCTATTGGAAACTAAGGGATATTAAGGCCTCCTTTTAATAGAGTACCAGACCAAAGCATTAACACATAGTGAATATATGAACTCCTCAAACTACGGTCATCACCGGGAGTGGTCCCGATTATTGTCACTTCGGGGTTGCCGGATCATAACACATAGTAGGTGACTATAGACTTGCAAGATAGGATCAAGAACTCACATATATTCATGAAAACATAATAGGTTCAGATCTGAAATCATGGCACTCATGCCCTAGTGACAGGCATTAAGCATAGCAAAGTCATAGCAACATCAATCTCAGAACATAGTGGATACTAGGGATCAAACCCTAACAAAACTAACCCGATTACATGATAAATCTCATCCCACCCATCACCGTCTAGCAAGCCTGCGATGGAATTACTCACGCACGGCGGTGAGCATCATGAAATTGGTGATGGAGGATGGTTGATGATGACGACGATGATGGATTCCTCTCTCCGGAGCCCCGAACGGACTCCAGATTAGCCCTCCCGGGAGAGTTTAGGGCTTGGCGGCGGCTCCTTATCGTAAAACACGATGAATCTTTCTCCCTGATTGTTTCTCCCCGAACACGAATATATGGAGTTGGAGTTGAGGTCGGTGGAGCTCCAGGGGGCCCCCAAGGTAGGGGGCGCGCCTAGGGGGGCAGGCGCGCCCCCCACCCTCGTGGCTAGGGTGTGGGCCCCTGGCCTTGATTCTTTCGCCAGTATTTTTTATATATTCCAAAATAATTCTCCGTTGATTTTCAGGTCATTTCGAGAACTTTTATTTCTACACAAAAATAACACCATGGCAATTCTGCTGAAAACAGCGTCAGTCCGAGTTAGTTCCATTCAAATCATGCAAGTTAGAGTTCAAAACAAGGGCAAAAGTGTTTGGAAAAGTAGATACGACAGAGACGTATCAACAGGCCTAGTTTCAAAGAAGGGAAGTCTAAAAGGAGCCGAAGATAAGTTACTTCAAGCAATAGAAGATGCTCGAACGGGGGTGTTCACGCCCAACAGAGAGAACGATGAGCTTACGCGTGCCCTGGGAAATCCTGAACACCCGGGAAGAACACGGGGCAAGGGCGTTGTTCCGTGGTATGAGGGCTTTTCAGACTGGAATGCCGACTATAGAACCCGTGCAAGAAGGAAGATGGAGGAGGAGAAGAAGAGGAAGCTGGAGGAGGAGTAGAGGAAGAAGGAAGCAGAACGCCTTCAAGGCCTAGAATCAGCGCACGCGGACTTGGCACTCAAATTCCAGCGGCAGCAACAGCAGATCGACTCACTTAGCCAGGAAAGGGGGTCTCAACAGTGGCAGCAGCTACGGATGATCCAGCGTTGGATAGCACCGTCCCATCCATGCCGAGAAGCAGCGTTGGTTCCGCCCCGGGCGACGCACTACTGGATAGATACCATGTGGATGACATCATGGAGAGCACTAACTATGAGCTACACTTCGAAATGAAGAACATATCCATGAAGGTGGCGGACGCCATTGCTTATACAAATTCCCCCGATGCAACCTTCCATTGCAACCCGATTCCAGCCGGCTATGCTCGTGTCTAGGTTGATGAAGTGGTGGACCAATATTCGGGCCTAGAGCTTGACATTCCTGGAGGTGACGAGGAGCACACACTGGGAGAGGCCAAACATCGTATCATCCTATGGAGAAAGGATTGCATCACCTTTCCATGGCCACCGACACCGCGTCAGCCGACTCCTCCTCGAGGTCCGCCACCGCGTCAGCAGACTCCCGCTCATCCAAGTCCGCCATCGCGTCAGGACACTCCTCCTCCTCCTCCTCCAAGTCCGGCAAAGCGTTAGGCCACTTCTGAAAGGAAATATGCCCTAGAGGCAATAATAAAGTTATTATTTATTTCCTTATATCATGATAAATGTTTATTATTCATGCTAGAATTGTATTAACCGGAAACATAATACATGTGTGAATACATAGACAAACAGAGTGTCACTAGTATGCCTCTACTTGACTAGCTCGTTGATCAAAGATGGTTATGTTTCCTAACCATGAACAAAGAGTTGTTATTTGATTAACGAGGTCACATCATTAGTTGAATGATCTGATTGACATGACCCATTTCATTAGCTTAGCACCCGATCGTTTAGTATGTTGCTGTTGCTATTCTTCATGACTTATACATGTTCCTATGACTATGAGATTATGCAACTCCCGTTTACCGGAGGAACACTTTGGGTGCTACCAAACGTCACAACGTAACTGGGTGATTATAAAGGAGTACTACAGGTGTCTCCAATGGTAGATGTTGGGTTGGCGTATTTCGAGATTAGGTTTTGTCACTCTGATTGTCAGAGAGGTATCTCTGGGCCCTCTCGGTAATACACATCACATAAGCCTTGCAAGCATAATAACTAAGATGTTAGTTATGAGATGATGTATTACGGAACGAGTAAAGAGACTTGCCAGTAACGAGATTGAACTAGGTATTGGATACCGACGATCGAATCTCGGGCAAGTAACATACCGATGACAAAGGGAACAACGTATGTTGTTATGCGGTCTGACCGATAAAGATCTTCGTAGAATATGTAGGAGCCAATATGGGCATCCAGGTCCCGCTATTGGTTATTGACCGGAGACATGTCTCGGTCATGTCTACATTGTTCTCGAACCGTAGGGTCCGCACGCTTAACGTTACGATGACAGTTATTATGAGTTTATGCATTTTGATGTACCGAAGGTTGTTCGGAGTCCCGGATGAGATCACGGACATGACGAGGAGTCTCGAAATGGTCGAGACGTAAAGATTGATATATTGGAAGCCTATGTTTGGGCACCGGAAGTGTTTCGGGTGAAATCGGGATTTTTCCGGATTACCGGGAGGGTTACCGGAACCCCCCCGGGAGGTAAATGGGCCTATTGGGCCTTAGTGGAAAAGAGAGAAGAGGCAGCCCACACCTGGCCGGCGCCCCCACCTTTCCCAAGTCCTAATAGGACTAGGAGAGGTGGGCCGGCCCCCTCTTTCTCCTTCTTCCCCAAGAATCCTAGTTGGAATAGGATTGGGGGAAGGAGTCCTACTCCCGGTGGGAGTAGGACTCCTCCCTGCGCCTCCCACCTGGCCGGCCGAACCCCCTGCCCCTGGCCTTTATATACGGGGGCAGGGGGCACCCCAAGACACACAAGTTAATCGCTCCTTAGCCGTGTGCGGTGCCCCCTGCCACCAAATTCCACCTCGATCATACCGTTACAGTGCTTAGGCGAAGCCCTGCGTCGGTAGTACATCAAGATCGTCACCACGCCGTCGTGCTGACGGAACTCTTCCTCGACGCTTTGCTGGATCGGAGCCCGAGGAACGTCATCGAGCTGAACGTGTGCTAAGAACTCGGAGGTGCCGGAGTAACGGTGCTTGGATCGGTTGGATCGGGAAGAAGACGTACGACTACTTCCTCTATGTTGTGTGACCGCTTCCGCAGTCGGTCTGCGTTGGTACGTAGACAACACTCTCCCCTCTCGTTGCTGTGCATCACCATGATCTTGCGTGTGCGTAGGAAAATTTTTGAAATTACTGCGTTCCCCAACAACTTCTCCTCCTCCAAGTCTGGCAAAGCGTCAGGCCACTCCTCCTGCTTCAAGTCCGGCACAGTGTCAGCAGACTCCTCCTCGAAGTCCGCCACTACGTCAGTAGACTCCCGCTCCTCCAAGTCCACCAACGCGTCAGGCCACTCCTCCTCCTCCAAGTCAAGCACAGCATCAGGCCACTCCTCCTGCTCCAACTCAGCCACTTCCGTCGTCTCCGCCGCCTCAACAATCGCAGAAGAGAGCCGTCGTAGCTATGGTGCGTAGCGCTACGAGTCGAGGCAGTACAGGAGGTACAGGCGGAGGAAAGTGATATAAATATGGTCCAAGCCTTGCTCATCTTCCTCAGAGGCCTTACGACATGACCGAGGAGCAAAACGCAGCCATAGTGCAGGCCCAAGTGGACGCCCATTTTGGACCGAAACCGGCACTGCCGCCAATGGAGAAAGTGCCTGAGGAAAATATTGACCACTTCATTCGTATGGCTAGACCACCAGCTCCCAAGCCTGTTGACTCAGACTATGAGCGCCAAATCAGGAAGGCACATCGAGCATGACTACAGAAGGAGTCGAGCTCAAGCTCGAGCCAAGCAGCTGGCAAAAAATGCGGGAAAACCGTTCCCCAGCTGGGAGAACAGGCGGCGCAGTCGATCCCCCGCTTGTTGTGCCAACAACACATGAGAGTACCGCCGCCCTATATATATGTGGGCAAACCGTTCCCCAGCTGGGCAATCTGGTAATAACCGAGGAGCATATAATGCAGGCTGAAATGCTCAATATCACTGTTGGACAACTCCTCGAGATCAAGCCCATGTCTCCGCTTAGAGAGGAGGAAATAAAATGAAAATATGTCCGCGGCCAACCTTTAGTTGAGCCCGAGGAGGTCAAGAACCTCCCAACGAGAATGTATGAATTGCATGATTGGTACATGAAAATTACCAAGAGTTCCAATCAGAGTCCCTCGTGGTGAACGTCAAGGAAGAGCATTACTTCCATAAGCTAGCTCTATCCGTTGAGTATTCAGAACTATTTTGGTTATTCAATCAAGATGCACTCCACAAATCTCTCGTCAGTTGCTATTGTCTGTAAGTGATTTCTTTCTGTAATTTAAGTATCAAGTTAGATTTAGTGCTCATTGATCGATCATTACCTGTAATTATCCTCACTATATTATTTTTTGTGGTATTATGCAGGATGAAGATGTATGAAATGAAAAAAGCTGGACGCTATGGCATTGGGTTCATTTACCCAAATACCATTAATGAAAAGACATGGACATATGAATATTATAAACAAGATGTAGAGAATAAAATGCTAGAGTTCTTGAAGTGCCTCAATAGCAATGAAGATATACTACTTCCTTACAACTTCCGGTGAGTCACACTATCTTGTACTACAAATTCTGTTTTTGCTTACTAGCTAGCTAGATGTTAATAATTAAGTGTATAGGGTTTAGGGTAGTTGATTATTGTTATGCACATGCCTCCTTAATTAAGACATGCAAACATGTGCGCATGCAGTTACCACTGGGTCTTGTTAGACATTAAAGTTGAAGAAGGAAAAGTTGAAGTACTGGACTCACTACTTAAAAAAGAAAGTGACTTCACCATCGTGAAGGGGATACTCGACAGGTAATTTCAATCATTATTAACTATATATCGGCCCATTTAGTTCGTCATTTCCTGATATCAACTATTTAATAACCCCTTTATTAATTTTCTTTGTCGGCGGGCAGGGCTTGGGCAAAGTTCATCAAGGTGACTCCAAGCAAATGGCAAAAAAGTTGTTTTGGTATCGACCCAGGGTAAGTAATTAAGTAGTACTAACTAGCTACCATCTCTTTAATTCTTGTTTCAATACCATTAATTAATTATCATGCTTGATTAATTATTATCTGATTAAATTTTATTCTCGTAAAGGCCCTGAAGCAGGCGCCAGGGACTGATGTGTGTGCATAATACATTTTCGAGAACATTCGCATGATGGCGTCCGAAAGGAGCAAATCTCAAAGACAGGAATGGGTACGTTTGCCAGAACACTATTCACAATTTTTACATGATTATCGATATCTAGTCACACAACTAATACACATGCATATTGATCTCCTTCTTAACAGTTTAAAGAGGTGCGGGACCAGCTCCTAGCAACGGAGCACATACAAGCACTTTAAGAGGAAATAGCGGGATTTTTGCTCGACCAGGTCATAGATCCCAAAGGAGAATACTATTACCCACTACTGCCCCCATGAACCACTCTCAATTGTCATCGTGCTCCGAAGGCACCAAGGCAACATGTAGGAGAAATTGTATATATATATACATGTGTATGTGTGAATAATGGTGGTTGTGAGACATTCGATGATGATGATGGTATATATATATATATATATGATATATATGATCGGTTCTACGAGAAATTCTATTTATATATATATGCATAACGTGTACAATATGTAGTATCGTAAAACACCAGCAAACAAAAAAGAATTAAATGGAAAACACAAAATTAAAGGAAAAAAATAAAACCAAAACCCCCCAAATATTTTAGTATCGGTTGGTGTTACCAACCGGTACTAAAGGGCTCCCCGCCCCCGGCACTGGCTCGTGCCACGTGGTGGCCCTTTAGCGACGGTTTGTGCAGAACCGGTACTAAAGGGGGGGACCTTTAGTCCCCACTCTTTAGTGCCGGTTGCAGAACTGGCACTAAAGGCCCTTACGAACCGGTGATACATCCCGGTTCTGCACTAGTGCTGGTGGGTTGTGCCCACCTCGGGTGCCCCTTGAACCGACTCTTTGCTCTATAAATACCCCAAATTCTATAAATCCTAGGGGGGTCGATGAAAATCAATTCCAGCCGCTACAGAGTCCAGAACCACCAGATCCAATCTATACACCATCACGGAGGGGTTCACCACTTCCATTGGTGCCTCTCCGATGATGCGTGAGTAGTTCTTTGTAGACCTTTGGGTCTGTAGTTAGTAGCTAGATGGCTTCCTCTCTCTCGTTTGATTATCAATACAATGGTCTCTTGGAGATCCATATGATGTAACTCTTTTTGCGGTGTGTTTGTTGGGATCGGATGAACTTTGAGTTTATGATCAAATCTATCTTTTTATCCATGAAAGTTATTTGAGTCTTCTTTGATCTCTTATATGCATGATTGCTTATAGCCTCGTATTTCTTCTCCGATATTTGGGTTTTGTTTGTCCAACTTGATCTATTTATCTTGCAATGGGAAGAGGTGCTTTGTAGTGGGTTTGATCTTACGGTGCTTGATCCCAGTGACAGAAGGTGAACCGACACGTATGTATTGTTACTACTAAGGATAAAATGATGGGGTCTATTTCTACATAAATAGATCTTGTCTACATCATGTCATCATTCTTATTGCATTACTTTGTTTATCCATGAACTTAATACACTAGATGCATGCTGGAGAGTGGTCGATGTGTGGAGTAATAGTAGTAGATGCAGGTAGGAGTCGGTCTACAAATCTTGGACGTGATGCCTATATAATGATCATTGCCTGGATATCGTCATGATTATTTGAAGTTCTATCAATTGCCCAACGGTAATTTGTTCACCCACCGTTTGCTATTTTCTCGAGAGAAGCCGCTAGTGAAACTTACGGCCCCCGGGTCTCTTTCTCATATATTTGCCTTTGCGATCTATTTTTCCTTTCCTTTTATTTTCAGATCTATTAAAACAAAAATACAATAATACCTTGCTGCAATTTATTTTATTTGGCATTCGATCTATCAATATTTGCAACTCTCTCACGTCCGTTTGTCTACCTTGGGTGCCGTTACCCGAAAGGGATTGACAACCCCTTTAACACGTCGGGTTGTGAGTATTTGTTATTTGTGTGCAGGTATTGTTTATGTTGTGTTGCTTGGTTCTCCTACTAATTCGATAACCTTTGGTTTCATCACTGAGGGAAATACCTACCGTTGTTGTGCTGCATCATCTCTTCCTCTTTGGGGAAATACCGACGTAGCTTCAAGCCGCCATCATATCTATTCTAACGAATTTGTTTGGTGGATAGGTAAATCTCAAACATGGTAAGATACTAGGCAAGATCCTTGTGCATTGAATCGGAGAAAGAAAGCACGAGGAGATCGAATCTCACCCTAACTCGGTGACGATCCTCTATGGCGGCGGCGGTAGAGTAGATTCTGTTGACGGTGGCGGATTCCTGTGGCGACGATGCACAGGAGATGATGATCCGAAGACCAAGGGGGCGGCAGCAATGGGTCGCGGGCTCAAAATGTTTGAATAATTTTCCAACTGTACAGGCCGCAAGATATGTATACCCATGTGCTGTTAGTGGCACCGAGTGGAAAGAATCGGTGGCACTGAGATGTGAAACTGCGTGCAGTTATAACAAATCGGTGGGGCCGAGTAGGTCTAATCTATAGCACCGAGATGAAAACCTAGATCAATCTAATGCTTTTAGTGTGACTGAGTTTGAGTGAATTGGTCTGGCCGAAAAACAATAGAAGGTTTTGGAAGGCAGCCCTTGACGGATCGGTGGCTCCAAGTGCTCCTCGCCTGGAGGGTCCGAAAGGAACTTGTTCCATTTTTGTGATATAGCGTGAATAGAGTTTGAGACAAGAAGAGCATAGATAGCTAGAGAAAGTTCTTAGGTATTCTTGTACATCCACTTGGCCAATAAAAACCAAGACAATCAAAACAACCAATGGATGTCCTCGAATGGAGAAATTTGCAAACCAACATGCTCACACATTAAGATAGCAAATGAAATATGTGTCAGACATGCACCATCAATTCTAGCATCTATCAATAAATTGGCGGTGACTAGGTCATATATGAGTATATTGACTTAGGAGTCAAATGAGAGCATTTTATCATAACTCATACTCGTCGTTTAAGAACAAGTGGGGTTACCACTTTTACGTAAAGCATTAATGTGTTCACTGTTGGGGAACGTAGTAATTTCAAAAATTTCCTACGCACACGCAAGATCATGGTGATGCATAGCAACGAGAGGGGAGAGTGTTGTCCACATACCCTCGTAGACCGAAGGCGGAAGCATTAGCACAACGCGGTTGATGTAGTCGTACGTCTTCACGATCCGACCAATCCAAGTACCGAACGCACGGCACCTCCGAGTTCAGCACACGTTTAGCTCGACGATGTCCCGCGAACTCCGATCCAGCAGAGCTTCACGGGAGAGTTCCGTCAGCACGACAGCGTGGTGACGGTGATGATGTTGCTACCGATGCAGGGCATCGCCTAAGCACCGCTGCGATATGACTGAGGTGGAATATGGTGGAGGGGGGCACCGCACACGGCTGAGAGAGATCAACTGATTAACTTGTGTGTCTAGAGGTGCCTCCTGCCCCTGTATATAAAGGAGCAAGGGGAGAGGTGGCCGGCCTAGGAGGAGGGCGCGCCAAGGGGGGAGTCCTACTCCCACCGGGAGTAGGACTCCTCCTTCCCTTGTTGGAGTAGGAGAGAAGGAAAGAGGGGGAGAGGAACAAGGAAAAGTGGGCTGCACCCCTTGTCCAATTCGGACCACAGGGGGGGCGCGCGCCTCCTTCCTTTTGGCCTCTCTCCTCTATTCCCGTGTGGCCCAATAAGGCCCATATACTCCCCGGCGAATTCTCGTAACTCTCCGGTACTCCGAAAAATATCCGAATCACTCGGAACCTTTCCGATGTCCGAATATAGTCGTCCAATATATCGATCTTTACGTCTCGACCATTTCGAGACTCCTCATCATGTCCCCGATCTCATCCGGGACTCCGAACTCCTTCGGTACATCAAAACTCATAAACTCATAATATAATTGTCATCGAAACCTTAAGTGTGCGGACCCTACGGGTTCGAGAACAATGTAGACATGACCGAGACACGTCTCCGGTCAATAACCAATAGCGGAACCTGGATGCTCATATTGGCTCCCACATATTCTACGAAGATCTTTATCGGTCAGACCGCATAACAACATGCGTTGTTCCCTTTGTCATCGGTATGTTACTTGCCCAAGATTTGATCATCGGTATCTCAATACCTAGTTCAATCTCGTTACCGGCAAGCCTCTTTACTCGTTCCATAATACATCATCCCGCAACTAACTCATTAGTTGCAATGCTTGCAAGGCTTAAGTGATGTGCATTACCAAGAGGGCCCAGAGATACCTCTCAGACAGTCGGAGTGACAAATCCTAATCTCGAAATACGCCAACCCAACAAGTACCTTTGGAGACACATGTAGAGCACCTTTATAATCACCCAGTTACGTTGTGATGTTTGGTAGCACATAAAGTGTTCCTTCGATAAACGAGAGTTGCATAATCTCATAGTCATAGGAACATGTATGAGTTATGAAGAAAGCAATAGCAACAAACTAAATGATCAAGTGCTATGCTAACGGAATGGGTTAAGTCAATCACATCATTCTCCTAATGATGTGATCCCGTTAATCAAATGACAACTCATGTCTATGGTTAGGAAACATAACCATCTTTGATCAACGAGCTAGTCAAGTAGAGGCATACTAGTGACACTCTGTTTGTCTATGTATTCACACATGTATTATGTTTCCGGTTAATACAATTCTAGCATGAATAATAAACATTTATCATGATATAAGGAAATAAATAATAACTTCATCATTGCCTCTAGGGCATATTTCCTTCAGTCTCCCACTTGCACTAGAGCCAATAATCTAGTTCACATCACCATGTGATTTAATACCAATAGTTCACATCACCATGTGATTAACACCCATAGTTCACATCGACATGTGACCAACACCCAAATGGTTTACTTGAGTCAATAATCTAGTTCACGTTGCTATGTGATTAACACCCAAAGAGTACTAAGGTGTGATCATGTTTTGCTTGTGAGAGAAGTTTAGTCAACGGGTCTGCCATATTCAGATCCGTACGTATTTTGCAAATTTCTATGTCAACAATGCTCTGCACGGAGCTACTCTAGCTAATTTCTCCCACTTTGAATATGTATCCAGATTGAGACTTAGAGTCATCTGGATTAGTGTCAAAACTTGCATCGACGTAACCCTTTATGACGAACCTTTTGTCACCTCCATTATCGAGAAACATATCCTTATTCCACTAAGGATAATTTTTGACCAATGTCCAGTGATCTACTCCTAGATCACTATTGTACTCCCTTGCCAAAAACAGTGTAGGGTATACAATAGATCTGGTACACAGCATGGCATATTTTATAGAACCTGTGGCCAAGGCATAGGGAATGACTTTCATTCTCTTTCTATCTTCTATCATGGTCGGGTTTTGAGTCTTACTCAGTTTCACACCTTGTAACACAGGCAAGAACTCTTTCTTTGACTGTTCCATTTTGAACTACTTCAAAATCTTGTCAAGGTATGTACTCATTGAAAAACTTATCAAGCGTCTTGATCTATCTCTATAGATCTTGATGCTCAATATGTAAGCAGCCTCACCGAGGTCTTTCTTTGAAAAACTCCTTTCAAACACTCCTTTATGCTTTGCAGAGTAATTCTACATTATCTCCGATCAACAATATGTCATTCACATATACTTATCAGAAATGATGTAGTGCTCCCACTCACTTTGTTGTAAATACAGGCTTCACCGCAAGTCTGTATAAAACTATATGCTTTGATCAACTTATCAAAGCGTATATTCCAACTCCGAGATGCTTGCACCAGTCCATAGATGGATCGTTGGAGCTTGCATATTTTGTTAGCACCTTTAGGATTGACAAAACCTTCTATTTGCATCATATACAACTCTTCTTTAATAAATCCATTAAGGAATGCAGTTTTGTTTATCCATTTGCCAGATTTCATAAAATGTGGCAATTGCTAACATGATTCGGACAGACTTAAGCATAGATACGAGTGAGAAACTCTCATCGTAGTCAACACCTTGAACTTGTCAAAAACCTTTTTGCGACAATTCTAGCTTTGTAGATAGTAACACTACTATCAATGTCCGTCTTCCTCTTGAAGATCCATTTAATCTCAATGGATCACCGATCTTTGGGCAAGTCAATCAAAGTCCATACTTTGTTCTTATACATGGATCTCATCTCAGATTTCATGGCCTCAAGCCATTTCGTGGAATCTGGGCTCATCATCGCTTCCTCATAGTTCGTAGGTTCGTCATGGTCAAGTAACATGACCTCCAGAACAGGATTATCGTACCACTTTGGTGCGGATCTCACTCTGGTTTACCTACGAGGTTCTGTAGTAACTTGATCTGAAGTTACATGATCATCATCATTAGCTTCCTCACTAATTGGTGTAGTAGTCATAGGAACAGATTTCTGTGATGCACTACTTTCCAATAAGGGAGCAGGTATAGTTACCTCATCAAGTTCTACTTTTCTCCCACTCACTTCTTTCAAGAGAAACTCCTTCTCTAGAAAGGATCCATTCTCAACAATGAATATCTTGCCTTCGGATCTGTGATAGAAGGTGTACCCAATATTTTCTTTTGAGTATCCTATGAAGACACACTTCTATGATTTGGGTTTGAGCTTATCAGGTTGAAACTTTTTCACATAAGCATTGCAACCTCAAACTTTAAGAAACTACAGCTTAGGTTTCTTGCCAAACCATAGTTCATACGGTGTCATCTCAACGGATTTGGATGGTGCCCTATTTAACGTGAATGTAGCTGTCTCTAATGCATAACCTCAAAACTATAGTGGTTAATAGGTAAGAAACATCATAGATTGCACTATATCCAATAATAGTACGGTTATGACGTTCGGACACACCATTATGTTGTGGTCTTCCAGGTGGCACGATTTTGTGAAACTATTCCACATTGTTTTAATTGAAGACCAAACTCGTAACTCAAATATTTGTCTCTGCGATCAGATCGTAGAAACTTTATTTTCTTGTCACGATGATTTTCCACTTCACTATGAAGTTTTTGAACTTTTAAAATGTTCAGACTTATGTTTCATCAAGTAGATATACCCATATCTGCTCAAATCATCTGTGAAGGTTAGAAAATAACGATACCCGCCGCGAGCCTCAACATTCGTCGGACTGCATACATCAGTATGTATTATTTCTAATAAGTCAGTTGCTTGCTCCATTGTTCCGGAGAACGGAGTCTTGGTCATCTTGCCCATGAGGCACAGTTAGCAAGCATCAAGTGATTCCAAAAGCCCATCAGCATGGATTTTCTTCATGCGCTTTACACCAATATGACCTAAACGGCAGTGCCACAAATAAGTTGCACTATCATTATTAACTTTGCATCTTTTGGCTTCAATATTATGAAAATGTGTATCACCACGATCGAGATCCAACAAACCATTTTCATTGGGTGCATGACCATAGAAGGTTTTATTCATGTAAATAGAACAATAATTATTCTCTAACTTACATGAATAACCGTATTGCAATAAACATGATCCAGTCATATTTATGCTCAACGCAAACACCAAATAACATTTATTTAGGTTCAACACCAATCCCGAAAGTATAGGAAGTGTGCGATGATGATCATATCAATCTTGGAACCACTTCCAACACACCTCGTCACTTAAACTAGTCTCTGTTCATTCTGCAGCTCCCGTTTCGAGTTACTACTCTTAGCAACTGAACCAGTATCAAATACCGAGGGGTTGCTACGAACACTAGTAAAATACACATCAATAATCTGTATATCAAATATACCTTTGTTCACTTTGCCATCCTTCTTATCAGCCAAATACTTGGGGCAGTTCCGCTTCCAGTGACCAGTCCCTTTGTAGTAGAAGCACTTAGTCTCAGGCTTAGGACCAGACTTGGGCTTCTTTACTTGAGCAACAACTTTCTTGCCGTTCTTCTTGAAGTTCCCTTTCTTTCCTCTTTTCTTGAAACTAGTGGTCTTGTTAATCATCAACACTTGATGCTCTTTCTTGATTTCTACCTTCATCGATTTCATCATCATGAAAAGTTCGGGAATCATTTTCATCATCCCTTGCATACTATAGTTTATCACGAAGTTCTACTAACTTGGTGATGGTGACTAGAGAATTCTGTCAATCACTATTTTATCTGGAAGATTAACTCCCACTTGATTCAAGCGATTGTAGTACCCAGACAATCTGAACACATGCTCACTGCTTGAGCTATTCTCCTCCATCTTTTAGCTATATAACTTGTTGGAGACTTCATATCTCTCAACTCGGGTATTTGCTTGAAATATTAACTTCAACTCCTGGAACATCCATATGATCCATGACGTTCAAAATGTCTTTGAAGTCCCGATTCTAAGCTGTTAAGCATGGCGCACTGAACTGTCAAGTAGTCATCATATTGAGCTAGCCAAACATTCATGACGTCTGCATCTGCTCCTGCAATAGGTCTGTCACCTAGCAGTGCATTAAGGACATAATTTTTCTGTGCAGCAATGAGGATAAACCTCAGATCACGAATCCAATCCGCATCATTGCTACTAACATCTTTCAACTTAGTTTTCTCTAGGAACATATCAAAAATAAAACAGGGGAGCTAAACGCGAGCTATTGATCTACAACATAGATATGCTAATACTACCAGGACTAAGTTCATGATAAATTTCAGTTCAATTAATCATATTACTTAAGAACACCCACTTAGAAAGACATCCCTCTAATCTTCTAAGTGATCACGTGATCCAAATCAACTAAACCATAACCGATCATCACGTGAAATGGAGTAGCTTTCAATGGTGAACATTAATATGTTGATCATATCTACTATATGATCCACGCTCGACCTTTAGGTCTCAGTGTTTCGAGGCCATATCTGCATATACTAGGCTCGTCAAGTTTAACCTGAGTATTCTGCGTGTGCAAAACTGGCTTGCACCCGTTGTAGATGGACGTAGAGCTTATCACACCCGATCATCACGTGGTGTCTGGGCACGACGAACTATGGCAACGGTGCATACTCAGGGAGAACACTTTTATCTTGAAATTTAGTGAGAGATCATCTTATAATGCTACCGTCAATCAAAGCAAGATAAGATGCATAAAAGACAAACATCACATGCAATCAATATAAGTGATATGATATGGCCATCATCATCTTGTGCTTGTGATCTCCATCTCCGAAGCACCGTCATGATCACCATCGTCACCGGCGCGACACTTTGATCACCATCGTAGCATCGTTGTCGTCTCACCAATCTTATGCTTCCACGACTATCGCTACCGCTTAGTGATAAAGTAAAACATTACAGTGCAATTGCATTGCATACAATAAAGCGACAACCATATGGCTCCTGCCAGTTGCCGATAACTCGGTTACAAAACATAAACATCTCATACAATAAAATTTAGCATCATGTCTTGACCATATCACATCACAACATGCCCTGCAAAAACAAGTTCGACGTCCTCTACTTTGTTGTTGCAAGTTTTACGTGGCTGCTACGGGCTTAGCAAGAACCGTTCTTACCTACGCATCAAAACCACAACGATAGTTTGTCAAGTTGGTGTTGTTTTAACCTTCGCAAGGACTGGGCGTAGCCACACTTGGTTCAACTAAAGTTGGAGAAACTGACACCCACCAGCCACCTGTGTGCAAAGCACGTCGGTAGAACCAGTCTCGCGTAAGCGTACGCGTAATGTCGGTCCGGGCCGCTTCATCCAACAATACCGCCGAACCAAAGTATGACATGCTGGTAAGCAGTATGACTTATATCGCCCACAACTCACTTGTGTTCTACTCGTGCACAACATCAACGCATAAAACCTAGGCTCGGATGCCACTATTAGGGAACGTAGTAATTTCAAAATTTTCCTACGCACACGCAAGATCATGGTGATGCATAGCAATGGGAGGGGAGAGTGTTGTCCACGTACCCTCGTAGACCGAAAGCAGAAGCGTTAGCACAACGCGGTTGATGTAGTCGTACGTCTTCACGATCCGACCGATCCAACTACCGAACGCACGGCACCTCCGAGTTCAACACACGTTCAGCTCGATGACGTCCCGCGAACTCCGATCCAGCAGAGCTTCACGGGAGAGTTCTGTCAACACGACGGCGTGGTGACGGTGATGATGTTGCTACCGACGCACGGCTTAGCCTAAGCACCACTACGATATGACCGAGGTGGAATATGGTGGAGGGAGCACCGCACACGGCTGGGAGAGATCAACTGATCAACTTGTGTGTCTAGAGGTACCCCCCTGTCCCTATATATAAAGGAGCAACGGGAGAGGTGGCCAGCCTAGGAGGAGGGCGCGCCAAGGGGGGAGTCCTACTCCCACCGGGAGTAGGACTCCTCCTTCCCTTGTTGGAGTAGGAGAGAAGGAAAGAGGGGGAGAGGAACGAGGAAACGTGGGCTGCACCCCTTGTCCAATTTGGACCAGAGGGGGGGCGCGTGCCTCCTTCCTTTTGGCCTCTCTCCTCTATTCCCGTATGGCCCAATAAGGCCCATATACTCCTCGGCGAATTCCCGTAACTCTCCGATACTCCGAAAAATACCCGAATCACTCGGAACCTTTCCGATGTCCGAATATAGTTGTCCAATATATCGATCTTTACGTCTCGACCATTTCGAGACTCCTCGTCATGTCCCCGATCTCATCCGGGACTCCGAACTCCTTCGGTACATCAAAACTCATAAACTCATAATATAACTGTCATCGAAACCTTAAGCGTGCGGACCCTGCGGGTTCGAGAACAATGTAGACATGACCGAGACACGTCTCCGGTCAATAATCAATAGCGGAACCTGGATGCTCATATTGGCTCCCACATATTCTACGAAGATCTTTATCGGTCAGACCGCATAACAACATACGTTGTTCCCTTTGTCATCAGTATGTTACTTGCCCGAGATTTGATCGTCGGTATCTCAATACCTAGTTCAATCTCATTACCGGCAAGTCTCTTTACTAGTTCCATATTACATCATCCTGCAACTAACTCATTAGTTGCAATGCTTGCAAGGCTTAAGTGATGTGCATTACCTAGAGGGCCCAGAGATACCTCTCCGGCAGTCGGAGTGACAAATCCTAATCTCGAAATACGCCAACCCAACAAGTACCTTAGGAGACACCTGTAGAGCACCTTTATAATCACCCAGTTATGTTGTGACGTTTGGTAGCACACAAAGTGTTCCTCCGGTAAACGGGAGTTGCATAATCTCATAGTCATAGGAACATGTATAAGTTATGAAGAAAGCAATAGCAACAAACTAAACGATCAAGTGCTATGCTAACGGAATGGGTCAAGTCAATCACATCATTCTCCTAATGATGTGATCCCGTTAATCAAATGGCAACTCATGTCTATGGTTAGGAAACATAACCATCTTTGATCAACGAGCTAGTCAAGTAGAGGCATACTAGTGACACTCTGTTTGTCTATGTATTCACACATGTATTTTGTTTCCGGTTAATACAATTCTAGCATGAATAATAAAAATTTATCATGATATAAGGAAATAAATAATAACTTTATCATTGCCTATAGGAAATTTGCAAACCAACATGCTCACACATTAAGATAGCAAATGAAATATGTGTCAGACATGCACCATCAATTCTAGCATCTATCAATCAATTGGCGGTGACTAGGTCATATATGAGTATATTGACTTAGGAGTCAAATCAGAGCATTTTATCATAACTCATACTCGTCGTTTAAGAACAAGTGGGGTTACCACTTTTACGTGAAGCATTAATGTGTTCACACCATTAGAGTTGCTTTAGCTCAATTTGTAGAGCAAAGCTTCCCCTAAATGTGATATCCCCCCTAAGAGGGATGACTAACCTTGGGTTTTGTCGATGAAGACTTCATGTAGATAGTGAATATGTGGATGCTCAATGCTGATGTAGATCACTTGGAGCAATCCTTTGGAGTTTTGCACTTTCAATACCTACATGGGTTAGTCCCACAAGGAACATACAAGGATATCCATAGACATAGTGAAATGCACAAATGATGATGTCCATGACAGCATTATCTTACCTTATCCCTTGTCTTACCAACAAGAGGGTTTGTGACTCCATGAACTAGTGCAAGATATGAAAGTTGGTTGCACTAGTCCTTGCCAAAATGAAAATGAGTGAAGTATCTTGGAGGAGTCACCCTCAAGAACACTCTAGTTCTTCTTCTTTAGGACCCACATCAACTTGATGGGAATCCTTGGAGTTGTAGTTGTACTTGATGAAGTAGAGCTTGACGTAGTCTTGGGAACCCACTTGACCATGCCATTAGGAGCTTCTTCAAATGAGTCAATCTCTTCTTGGAGCTTGTCCTTGCCTTTTAGCTTGTGGTCTTGTGGTGGAAGATCATCTTGAGCTTGTGTTCCCTCAAAAGAAGTGGGGTCATACTTCGCTTGTTGAGGAACAAACTTCGTCTTGGGGTATTGATCTTCTACCCATTCAACTCCATTGGCATTGAACTTTCGTTCAAACCAAAACCTTGATTCTTCTCGTGCCTTCCTTGCTTGCGTACAATTTCCTCAAATTGCTTACAACCGTCAAGGCTCTTGTAAACACGTTTCTCTATAATTCCCTTCAATAAGCTATTTTCTTTCTCAAGTGTAACCTGGCTAAGAGAATCATTAGTGGAATCAAGAGAACTACTAGAAGCAACATATTGGATTTAGCATGGTTATTGTTACTACTAGAAGAAGAATCTTTCTTGCTCTTGTTGCTAGATTTTACTTGTGGCATATAAGTAGACAAGAGGAGATGTTTGACAATGTAAGAAGAACTCTTCTTTCGAAGATCGTCATTGATTGCTTTTAGGAACTCATGCTCTTGCTCTAAATTTAGCTTCTCGAAGCATAGCTTCTCATGAGTCCTTAGGATCTCTCTATGATCCTCTTGAGTTGTTTCATGAGCTAACTCAAAAGTGTTTAGTTATTTAGTTAGACGCTCAATCTCCTTATTATCATTGTCATTCGTTTCGTCTTGATTATCATGATTACTAGCAAGTTCATTATAGTTTTCATTACTAGTTTTGTCAACAAGTAAATCATCATCACCTAGCAAATCATCTTCATCACTATTGAAATCAAGATAATCGGAGTGTGATACCTTGGGGACTTTAGCCATGAAACATCTTCCAATACCTTCATTTGGTGAATCAAATATGTCGTAGGAGTTGGATGATACTAGTGCAAGACCGGCAACACCTTCATCTTGAGTATATTCGAAGTCGGAGTGATAGCTTCTCTCAGAGTAGTTGTCAGAGTCGGAACCGGATACCCATTCACCAACGTGAGCTTGATGTCTTCGTCTTGTGTAGATCTTTGTTGACTTGTCCTTCCTTTCTGAATCCTTTCTTCTACGAGAGGGTCTTCGTTCACAACGATCATCTCTACTCCTTCTCTCTCTTGGAGGTGATTCATCTCTTCTACTTCTCCTTTTTTGGTGAGTCTTCTCTTTTCTTGTAGGGAGCTGTACACTCATTGGAATAATGTCCAGGTCTTCCACAATTGTAGCAATTACGATCATGACTAGAATATCTTTTGTCATTGTAGGACCTTGACTTGGAGCTCCTCTCTTTACTTCTACTCTTGTAGAATTTGTTGAAGTTCTTCGCCAATAAGCTCAATTCTTCATTAGAGACTTTCTTCTCACTTGATGTTGCAGGAGCATCACTTGAAGCTTCGTAAGCACCACTTGACTTGTTGTGGAGCTCTTCCTCAACATGATCTCTATCACGACCTTCGAGACGCTCCAAGTGCCCTACGACCAGTTGATGCCCACCAGGACCTTCTTCGGGGTGACAGATGGATCGACCACTCCCCTGGGGTAGGTGTGCCTCCCAGTCACCTTCGGCACTCACGACAAGTATCATACTGAGCTCATCGACTTCGACGTGGCCCACATCGGCCTCCCATAAAACGCCATCCTGGGGTACCCCGCGCTTGCCAAGTTCATGGCAGCGACCCACCACAGCTACAACATTCTCAAGATGCCTGGCTGCAGTGGCATCATCATTGTCGCCTGTGACGAGAAGGATGTGGTATGCTCCCTTGAGCATGCCTACCGTGCCGCTGCGGCTGAGAACTCCGACGCCGAGAATGTCATCGGGCCTCCTGAAGCTGCCCCTACAAAGAAGAAGAAGCTCCTCCCCAAGAGCCGCCCTAAAGCAAACAAGCAGCCAGTTGGCGACGACACCTAGGGCTTCGCCCCTGCCGCTAGGACATGCCTTCCTCCCGCATAGGAAGGTGCGCCCGACGCCTCCCTTAGGCCAGGCTCGGGGCCTTCCATCTAGAGAGCGTCTGACCTGACCAGTCTAACAAGGGATGTGTGATACGTCTCCATCGTATCTATAATTTTTGATTGTTTCATGCCCATATTATACAACTTTCACATATTTTTGGCAACTTTTTATATGATTTATTGGACTAACCTATTGATCCAGTGCCCAATGCCAGTTCCTGTTTGTTGCATGTTTTTTGTTTGGCAGAAAATCCATATCAAACGAAGTCCAAACGCGATAAAAATTTATGGAGAATTATTTTGGAATATATGTGATTTTGGGGACTTGGAATCAACGCAAACGGGGGCGTATAGTGACCACAACCCACCAGGGCGCGCCGGGCACCCCCTGGCGCGCCCAGGTGTCTTATGCCCTCCACGAAAGTTGGTTGGGGCCCTTCTTCTGGCGCAAGAAAGATAATTTATGGAAAAAAATCATGTAAAAATTTCAGCGCAATCGGAGTTACGGATCTCCGGAAATTTAAGAAACCGCCAGACCCCAGGGAATGCGAATTAGAAGAGAACAGAGAGGGAGATCCAATCTCCGAGGGGATCCCACCCCTCCGCCGCCATGGAGGCCATGGACCAGAGGGGGAACTATCCTCCCATCTAGGGGGAGGCCAAGGAAGAAGAAGGAGGACGGGGGCTCTCTCCCCTCTCTCTCGGTGGCGCCGACGTGTCGTCGGGGCAAGGATCGTGATGGCGATCTACATCAACAATCTTGCTACCATGAACATCAACTTTCTCCCCCTCTATGCAGCGGTGTAACACCTCTTCTCCCCACTGTAATCTCTACTTAAACATGGTGCTCAGCTCCATATATTATCACGAGCAGGAAAGTAAGGCCGCAGCCCAAGTTGTATAATTGCAATTTCGGTGCTTCACGACCTCGGGCATCGCGCGTTCGATGACTCTTCCCGTGATCATCCCATGAGGAAATCCGACACGGCGTCTGTGCTTGGGTCCGTCCCTGCCGCGTCGATAAATCCAAGTGACTGAGCTCTGTCTGACGGGCCGGACCCGTGCATGTCACCTCCTTTGGGTCCTTGGTGTCCAATCTCCGCATGCGATGGCCTCGGGACGATCGCCCGACGCGCGTTACCCTCACGACACTGGATCCGCAAACATGCAGGTACCGCCGAGGCTCCCCCGTGCGACCGCCTCCCGAGGTTGCAATAGATTCACCATGGCCCAGAGCTTAACGCAGCCCAGCTGCAAGCGGAGAACGGGATCCCTGTGCCTATCGCCTGGGACGCCCAATACCTCCAATTATGTCGTGTCTCCCACGTGTACGAACAAGACAGGGCTGTACATGCCCCAGAGACTCTGAAACAAAGCTCCCTCCCATGCCCCAATGGAAGCCCCATACTCCGCGCTGGTGGAACGACCGAATCACGGTCATGCCCACGCCCAAGTGGAAGCCCCATGCTCCGCGCTAGCGGAACGATCGAATCACGATCATGCCCATGCCCAAGTGGAAGCCCCATGCTCCCCACTGGTGGATAATCAACTAAGGGCCCGTGCTTGTCACGGCTGTTGTTCAACTTTTCCGCAGCATGTACTCACAACTCCCCCTCAGCTTCACACGAGCGGGGGCTGGACACGGTGTCTGTGCTCGGGTCAGTCCCACCAATACTGGAAAAACCCAAGGGACCAGGCTCTGGCTCGCGGTCTTGCTCCCGTGCAACGTCACCCCACCAAGGCCCTTGGTGTCTGGTCTCCTCGCGTAACACCCAGGGCGAACTTGCGAGTGCGCATCGTCCGGTACGGAGCCTCTCACGTGTGTGTTCTCCTCAGGTAATGTTTTACCCTCGCGGGCCGCTTGCACGTCAAAAGGGGGCTCCCATGCATTGCGCCTCAGGAGCCTTCACTAACTCCCGGAGCCCCTCACCTCCTGGTCTTGTCTAGGCATCGCGACCTAACGTTCCAGCATTGGTTGAGGTCCGCACGGGGTGGGGCCATGCCGACGCAGAGCAAAAGGCAAGTGATGACCCACAAGTATAGGGGATCTATCGTAGTCCTTTCGATAAGTAAGAGTGTCGAACCCAACGAGGAGCAGAAGGAAATGATAAGCGGCTTTCAGCAAGGTATTCTCTGCAAGCACTGAAATTATCGGTAACAAATAGTTTTGTGATAAGGTAATTGGTAACGAGTAGCAAGTAATAAAAGTAAATAAGGTGTATCAAGATGGACCAATCCTTTTTGTAGCAAAGTACAAGCCTGGACAAACTCTTATATGATGTAAAGCGCTCCCGAGGACACATGGGAATTATCGCCAAGCTAGTTTTCATCACGATCATATGATTCACGTTCGGTACTTTGATAATCTGATATGTGGGTGGACCGGTGCTTGGGTACTGTCCTTACTTGGACAAGCATCCCACTTATGATTAACCCCTATTGCAAGCATCCGCAACTACAACAGAAGTATTAAGGTAAACCTAACCATAGCATGAAACATATGGATCCAAATCAGCCCCTTACGAAGCAACGCACAAACTAGGGTTTAAGCTTCTTTCACTCTAGCAGCCCATCATCTACTTATTACTTCTCAATGCCTCCCTCTAGGCCCAAACAATGGTGAAGTGTCATGTAGTTGACGTTCACATGACCACTAGAGGGATGACAACATACATCTCATCAAAATATCGAACGAATACCAAATTCACATGACTACTAACAGCAAGACTTCTCCCATGTCCTCAGGAACAAACGTAACTACTCACAAAGCATATTCATGTCCATAATCAAAGGGGTATTAATATGCATAATGGATCTGAACATATGATCTTCCACCAAGTAAACCAACTAGCATCAACTACAAGGAGTAATCAACACTACTAGCAACCCACTGGTACCAATCTGAGGTTTGGATACAAAGATTGGATACAAGAGATGAACTAGGGTTTGAGAAGAGATGGTGCTGGTGAAGATGTTGATGGAGATTGACCCCCTCCTGATGAGAGGATCGTTGGTGATGATTTCCCCCTCCCGGAGGGAAGTTTCCCCGGCAGAACAGCTCCGCTGGAGCCCTAGATTGGTTCCGCAAAGGTTCCGCCTCGTGGCGGCGGAGTCTCATCCCGAAAGCTTGCTTCTGATTTTTTTCTCAACGAAAGACTCCATATAGCAGAAGATGGGCATCGGAGGGCCACCAGGGGGCCCATGAGCCAGGGGGCGCGCCCCCCACCCTCGTGGCCAGGGTGTGGCCCCCCTCTGGAACTTCTTGCGCTTAGTATTTTTTATATATTCTAGAAATAGCTTCCGTGAAGTTTCAGGACTTTCGGAGCTGTGCAGAATAGGTCTCTAATATTTGCTCCTTTTCCAGCCCTGAATCCCAGCTGCCGGCATTTTCCCTCTTTATGTAAACCTTGTAAAATAAGAGAGAATAGACATAAGTATTGTGACATAATGTGTAATAACAACCCATAATGCAATAAATATCAATATAAAAGCCTAATGCAAAATGGACGTATCAACTCCCCCAAGCTTAGACCTCGCTTGTCCTCAAGCGAAAGCCGAAATCAAAAAATATGTCCACATGTTTAGAGATAGAGGTGTCGATAAAAATAAAATACGGACATGAGGGCATCATGATCATTCTTAGAACAGCAACATATATATATATAGTCATATGATCTCTTATGCTAAAGTAACAATTCAATCACAATTTCAAGTATGAATCATAAACTGCATTGAGAACCAACAAACTCTAATCTCAGTCATTGAGGCAATTGCAATTTATCATAACATAGGAAAGAGTCAATATAAGAGCTTTTCAGCAAGTCCACATACTCAACTATCATTTAGTCTTTCACAATTGCTAACACTCACACAATACTTATTGGGTATGGAGTTTTAATCGGACACAGAGAAAGATAGGGGATTATAGTGTTCCCTCCCAACTTTTTACCTCAAGGGTAATGTCAACAATAATAGTTCATGAAAACTCACATCTAATTAGCTATATGTATATCAGGATCTTTCCAACATATTGTGCTTGCCAAAGGATAAAATGTAAAAAGGAAAGGTGAAAATCACCATGAATCTTATGTAAGGTAGAAGATAAAAGTAAAAGATAGGCCCTTCGCAGAGGGAAGCAGAGGTTGTCATGCGCTTTTATGGTTGGATGCACAAAATCTTAACGCAAAAGAACGTCACTTCATATTGCCACTTGTGATATGGACATTTATTATGCAGTCCATCGCTTTTATTTCTTCCATATCACAAGATCGTATAAAGCTTATTTTCTCTGCACTAATAAGTCATACATATTTAGAGAGCAATTTGTATTGCTTGCACCGATGACAACTTACTTGAAGGATCTTACTCAATCCATAGGTAGATATTGTGGACTCTCATGGCAAAACTGGGTTTAGGGATATTTGGAAGCAAAAGTAGTATCTCTACTTGGTGCAAAGAAATTGGCTAGAATGAGAGGGAAAGGCAAGCTCAACATGTTGGATGATCCATGACAATATAATTTATCTCAGATGTAAGAAAACATAACCCATGACGTTGTCTTCCTTGTCCAACATCAACTCTTAGCATGTCATACTTTAATGAGTGCTCACAATCATAAAAGATGTCCAAGATAGTATATTTATATGTGAACCTCTCTTTCTTTATTACTTCCTATTAATTGCAACGATGACCAAAACTATGTTTGTCAACTCTCAACAACTTTTATTCATCATACTCTTTATATGTGAGCTCATTACTCTCCATAAGATTCATATGATCTCTTTATTTCTTTTTATTTCTTCTCTTTTATTTCATTTAATTCCCTCAAGATCATAGCAAAATAATCAAGCCCTTGACTCAACACTAATCTTTATTATATAGCTCACGGAGTCGATTACATAGGGGGATCATAAAGCAAAACTCACGACTAGATCATACTAAAACTTTATTCTACTAGATCAAGATATTACTAAAAGGGTCGAACTAAGAAAAATGGTAAGGATAAAAGTGATGGTGATACGATACCGGGGCACTCCCCCAAGCTTGGCAGTTGCCAAGGGGAGTGCCCATACCAGTGTGATTATGTCTCCTTCTTCGAGGGTGGTGATGTGATATTCTTGGCGATGATGCCCCTCAGGATACGATTCTCTTCCTCGAGCTTATTGACTTGCTGCTTGAGGTTCATTATTTCCTTACGGAGCTTGCTAGTGACGGTTAAGGCTCCTTTCACCCAAGGATGTTGCATAGCCGCGGGAGAACAGGTAACACTCTTTTTCATATTTTCATAAGAAAGAAATCTAACATTGGAAGGGATAACTGAGTTTGGAATAGCTGAGCTCTGTGGTTCCCCCATCGTGAATCCTGCCCGAAAACGAGAAGTAACTTCTTGATCCTCCTCCATGGCATCTATCGTTTTCAAGTCAGCTTCCATCTCTTCCTCCGTTGAGGGCCCAAAGTGATAGGCATCGCAGTTTGCCCCTGGACCTGGTGTCGGATGAGACACCCAACTCTCCCCGACTGACTCTTGAGAAGACATCTTGCTCTAATCTGCGGCAGAAATAGCTCGAAACAAAGACAGGATATATTTGCGTGATACGGTGGTCAAAACCTTTGGGAGATTATATAATGAATTTTTACCGACCAAAAGAAGTATCGTGCAAGAAAACGGAGTCCGAAGAGCACACGAGGTGCCCACGAGGCAGGGGGCACGCCCAGGGGGGTAGGGCGCGCCTCCCACCCTCGTGGAAGCCCCGTGTCCTTTCCGGTCTGCTTCTTATTTTCCTATTTTCTTAAATATTCCAAAACGAAGAAATGTTGCCATTAGAATTGTTTTGGAGTCGGTTTACTTACCGTACCATGTACCTATTCCTTTTCGGAGTCCGAAATGTTCCGGAAAGTGTCCCTTATGTATTCCTCCGGGTTACGGTTTCAATAATATTAGTTTCAACATTTATAGGATTACCTGAGATATAATGTTCAATTCTTTAACCGTTCACCACCCTCGGATTTGTTCCTTCGAAGTTGTTGATTTTTATGGCACCGGAACGATAGACCTCCTCGATAATGTAAGGACCTTCCCATTTAGAGAGAAGTTTGCCTGCAAAAAATCTTAAACAAGAGTTGTATAGCAATACATAATCACCTACATTGAACTCGCGCTTTTGTATCCTTTTATCATGCCATCTTTTAACTTTTTCTTTAAACAGCTTGGCATTTTCATAAGCATGGGTTCTCCATTCATCAAGTGAGCTAATGTCAAATAACCTCTTCTCACCGGCAAGTTTGAAATCATAATTGAGATCTTTAATGTACCAATATGCCTTATGTTCTAGTTTAAGAGGTAAGTGACATGCTTTACCATAAACCATTTTATACGGAGACATACCCATAGGATTTTTATATGCAGTTCTATAGGCCCATAATGCATCATCAAGTTTCTTGGACCAATTCTTTCTAGATCTATTAATAGTCTTTTGCAAAATTAATTTGAGCTCTCTGTTACTCAATTCTACTTGACCACTAGACTGTGGGTGGTATGGAGATGCAATTCTATGATTAACGTCATACTTAGCTGTAGGATCGAAAGTATGTCTAGAGGGGGGTGATTAGACTACTTGACCAAATAAAAATCTAGCCTTTTCCCAATTTTAGTTCTTGGCAGATTTTAGCTATCTTAGTACAAGTCAAGCAATCTCCATACAATTCAAGCAAGCATGCAAAAGAGTATATGAGCAGTGGAAAGTAAAGCATGCAACTTGCAAGAATGTAAAGGGAAGGGTTTGGAGGATTCAAACGCAATTGGAGACACGGATGTTTTTGTCGTGGTTCCGATAGGTGGTGCTATCGTACATCCACGTTGATGGAGACTTCAACCCACGGAGGGTAACGGTTGCGCGAGTCCACGGAGGGCTCCACCCACGAAGGGTCCACGAAGAAGCAACCTTGTCTATTCCATCACGGCTATCGCCCACGAAGGACTTGCCTCACTAGCGGTAGATCTTCACGAAGTAGGCAATCTCCTTGCCCTTACAAACTCCTTGGTTCAACTCCACAATCTTGTCGGAGGCTCCCAAGTGACACCTAGACAATCTAGGAGACACCACTCTCCAAGAAGTAACAAATGGTGTGTTGATGATGAACTCCTTGCTTTTGTGCTTCAAATGATAGTCTCCCCAACACTCAACTCTCTCTCACAGGATTTTGATTTGGTGGAAAGAGCATTTGAGTGGAAAGCAACTTGGGGAAGGCTAGAGATCAAGATTCATATGATTGGAATGGAATATCTTGACCTCAACACAAGTGTAGGTGGTTCTCTCTCAGAAAATGTGTATTGGAAGTGTAGGTATGTTCTGATGGCTCTCTCCACGAATGAAGAGTGGGTGGAGGGGTATATATAGCCTCCACACAGAATCTAACCGTTACACACAATTTGCCAAACTCGGTGGGACCGAATGGTTAAACTCGGTCGGACCGATTCAGCAAACCTAGTGACCGTTAGGATTTTCGGTGGGACTGAGATGCAACTCGGTAGGACCGATATGGTTAGGGTTAGGGCATAACGTAATCTCAGTGTGACCAATTACACAAACTCGGTGGGACCGATTTTGCTAATAAGCTAACCAGAGAGTTAGTCAGGTAAACTCGGTGGGACCGATTCGCTCATCTCGGTGAGACCGAAATGTTACAAAAAGGGAAATAGAGAGTTTACATTGCAATCTCGATAGGACCGATCGCTCATCTCGGTAAGACCGAAACGTTACGAAGGGAAATAGAGAGATTACAATCCCATCTCGGTGAGACCGAGATCCCTATCGGTGAGACCGATTTGCCTAGGGTTTGTGGCAGTGGCTATGACATTTGAAACTCGGTGGCGCCGGATAGAAAGAATCGGTGGGGCCGAGTTTGACTTTTGGTTTAGGTCATATGTGGATGTGAGAAGGTAGTTGAGGGTTTTGGAGCATATCACTAAGCATTTTGAGCAAGCAAGCCATTAAGCAACACCTCATCCCTCCTTGATAGTATTGGCTTTTCCTATAGACTCAATGTGATCTTGGATCACTAAAATATAAAATGCAGAGTCTTGAGCTTCAAGCTTGAGCCAAACTTTTTGTCCTTAGAATTTGAGGGATCCACTTTCCTCATCCATGCCATGCCATTCATTGAGCTTTTCCTGAAATATTAATCTTGGAATAATGTTGGCTCAATGAGCTATATGTTGTTAGGAATTACCAAAACCACCGAGGGATAGTTGCACTTTCAATCTCCCCCTTTTTGGTAATTGATGACAACATATAGATCAAAGCTTCGACAAATGATAATAAGAGTGAAAGATATTGTCGCTTTGAGAAGTATGTGAAAAGCAAGAGCTCCCCCTAAATTTGTGCATATCTTAAGATTTGCTTTGGACTGCAAATGCACAATGAGTTAGGATCATGGGTTACTCTTCCATGTCACATACATCTTGGTGGAGCGCTCAAAATGATAAGAATTATATACATGCACTCATCACCAAGCAAAGTGAATGATCATATAAGGATAAGTAAGATAATATCATCTAACAAGCATAAGTGTAGCTTATGATCAACCACATGATCATCAATGTCTCACAGATAATAGCATAGTATCTCAAGCAATCAAAAGACAAACAAAGTTCAACCAAGAAAGCAAGAGAGAATAAAAAGCAACGCTCTCTCTCGAAGCCTGTGATCTATACATTTTTCTCCCCCTTTGGCAACAAGTTACCAAAAAGTTCATAGAAAATGCATAGCACTAACACGTCTCTCAGGCTTGGTCTTCAGGTGGTGGTGTTCGGAGAACGCCAAGGACGAAGTCTTCAGTTGATGTGGATGGAGCTGTTGGGGTAGGTGCTAGAGCTAGTGGCACTGAAGTTGTAGCTGGTGCAGATGAAGTGGCTCTGGTGTCTGGAACAGGCACTGCAGTTGATCTCTAAGCTCGAGGCACTCTGGCAAATGCATCAGTGGTTGTTCTGCCCTTCCTCTCCTGCATATCATCTTGAAGTTGCTCCACAGCAGACTGAATCTCAGTTACTTTGACATCTAAATCATAGAATTTTTCCTCCACGATTCTTTCCAAGCTCTCCTAGTTTTGAGTCAGGGTGGCCAACCCCTTCTCAATCCTCAGAGTTGATGCTATCAAGTAACCAAGCGGGTCCTGCTTGCTTTTCAAAAAGTACTCAGATGCCTCCTCTTGAGTTGGCATCTTGGCAGCCTTCTCTTTCTTTGCTTTCTCCTTCTTCTCTTGAGCTTGTACTGATGATGGTTCATTCTCATTCATCACAACTTGATTGTCCTTGAAGTCAGGATAGATAGGCAAGTGTTCCTTATCCAACAAGTATGTGCCTGTGCCCATCTTTGAGTTTATCAACTCCTGGATCTGTGGGGCATATCCACAACTTCTTTTCTGGTCAGCTGCAGTCCTCTTGATAGTCTCAACTATAAGGCTCATGACCTTGAACTTCTGTGGCACATCAAATATATGTAGCAAGTTAATTGCATGGCCTCTGATCATTCTGTGATCACCAGACTTGGGCAAGAGAGTGTGCCTAAGGATCCAATTGATTGTAGGCAGCCCTGACAGCAAGTGTTTTACTGACCCAAACTGGTGATTCTCAAGATCATCTTCAGGAATCTCCTTGTACATGTTTGCCATAGAGTTGTGATCCATCTTCTTCTTGGCATAGACATCCAAGTCATCTTGTTCTTCCTTAGGAGCATTGATCAGATTTGCCCATTCCTCAATAGTTGAGTGGTACCTTGTACCTTCAAACATCCATACTATCCTACCATCTGGATAGAAGTGTGTTGTGGAGTAGAATTGCATTATGAGATCCTCATTCCACTTTGTGAGCTTCTGCCCAACAAAGTTTGCAACTCCACAAGCACGGAAGCTGTCAAACACACCAGGATAGTGTTCCTCATTTTCCTTGATATACTTCCAGTCGACCCACCTCATTTCACACACTATAGGCTTCTTGTCCTGCAGCACTGTCTCATAGAAATCTTGTTGTTCCTTTGTGTGGAACCTGTAATCAACAGCAGTCCTTCTCCTGATGGCATATGGATCTGACTCTCTCCATTGCCTCAACCTTGAGTCTCTCCTAATCTTCATGTTCTCAGCCACAGGATGAGCATCATTATGGTCTGGAATCTTGGGTTTGAGCTTCCTCAGGACTTGTCCTTCATCATCTTCATCAGCAGCAACTTCAGGCACTGGGGCCTTGTTCTTCTCAGCAGCTGGTATACTCATGGTATTCCTCTTAGGTGCACTCTTGGGCTTGGAGGCTGCTTTGGGTGCTTCTTTGGGCTTTGATGAAGCAGCCCCTGTCCTGATAGCATCACCCATAAGCTTCTGGGCCTTAGGTGCTGGTGCAGCAACCTCTTCTTCCTCTTCCTCTTCCTCTTCTTCCATCATGATTGAGGATCTCCCAAGCACTCTAGCAGTGGTCTTTTTGATCCTCTCCTTCCTCTTCTTCCCTTCTCCAGCAGCCTCTTTGGGTTCAGATCCCAAAGGGACTTGAGTAGATGCTCTATCCTTAGACATTGGAATTCTCTTTGTAGGAACCTTTTGCTTCATGCCTGGCTTGGTGGCAGCAGCAGTGCTATATTACTTCTTAACCACTTTCTTCTTGGAAGTGGCCTCATCCTCAACTGCCACATAGTCTTCAACCTCAGACTCTAAAGTTTTCTTCTTCCTTGTTCTAGTGGCAGCTTTGGGCAAGTTGCTGGGAGTGATCCTGCTACCATCATTTGAACTGCTAGAGGGACTAGTGTCCTCACTCAGGTGAACCTGCTCCTCTGACCTGTTCTGGCTGTCACTCTGATCAGACATATTGCAAACACTGACAGCAGACCCTGTGAATAGATATAGATGAGATAGAGTGGATGAGCATCACAAAATGCAGAGGTTTTTGCAAAAGAATGAGTCAAAAACTTAGTTTTAGTTTTCCACAGAAAGCATTTCGGATCAATCGATTTGTAAACTCGGTGATACTGAAGAAACTGTTGGAACCTAAACTAGTGAACTCGGTCAGACCGAGTGACAGTTTGGTGGCACCGAGACTGCTAGGGTTTCACAAAGTCCTGAACTCGGTCACACCGATTTGCAATTCTCAGTCAGACCGAAAATTACATGTGCAATGGCCTGAGCCGAATCGGTGGTACCGCGTTCCACAACTCGGATGGTCCGAGATGGTTTCGGCGGAAACCTAACCCTAAATTTTCAATTCAACTCTAATCTACGGAGTGTTTTGACTGGATAGAAGCGTTTCAATCATGGTAAGAATCATAATGAACACAATGTGCTAGGAATTGGACGGGGATAGCACTGTGATCGAGTCCATACCCTAGTTCGGCGATGAACTCGCTATGGCGGCAACAGCGGGAAAGAATTCCGTTGACGGCGGCGAAGACCAGAGACAGGAGGCAGCTGGCGACGAGGAGGACGATCCGGAGACCCAGGAGGCAGAGAGAGCTATGCGCGGGCGAAGGGGTTTCGGAGAAATTTCCAAAATTTTGCCCATGAGTATATATAGCCCGACCCTGTCGGTGTGACTGAGTGGAACAACTCAGTGGCACCGAGATTCATAACTGCAAACAGTTACTGAAACTCGGTGTGACCGAAGGGTTCAAATCGGTTGCACCGAGATTGAAAACCTAGATCGACTTAGTGATCTCTGTATGACCGAAATGGAGGAATCGGTCAGACCAAAAAGCACAAAGAAGTTTTGGAAGTTTAAGTATATGACGAATCAGGGACTCCGAGTGCTCCTCACACAGAGTGGTTCGAATCTGACTTGATCAAATTTTGTGATGTAGCATGAATAGAGTTTGAGACGAGAAAAGCATAGATAGCTAGAGAGGGTTCTTAGGCATTCTTGTCCATCCACTTGGCAAAAGAAAAGAAAACCAATCAATCAAAACAACAAGTGAATGTCCTCGAATGAGTAAAATATGCAATCAACATGCTCACACAATAAAATGGCAATTGAAATATGTGGCAAAGCATGCACAACCAATTCTAGCATCTATCAAACAATTGGCGATGACTAGGTCATCTATATATGAGTATATTGACTTAGGAGTCAAATGAGAACATTTGGTCATAGGTCATACTCATCGTTTAAGCACAAGTGGGGTTACCACTTTTACATAAAGCATTGTTGTGTTCACACCATTAGAGTTGCTTTAGCTCAATTCTTAGAGTAAAGCTCCCCCTAGATGTGAGATCCCCCCTAAGAGGGATGAACTAACCTTGGGTTTTGTCGATGATGACTTCATGTAGATGTTGAAGATGTGGATGCTCAATGTTGATGTAGATCATTTGGAGCTATCCATTGGAGTGAGTTGCACTTTCAATACCTACACGGGTTAGTCCCACAAGGAACAAACAAGGATATCCATAGACATAGAGTGATGCACACACAAGATGATGTCCATGAAAGCTTTTAGGTTACCTTGTCCCTTGTCTTACCAACAAGAGGGTTTGTGACTCCTTGAACTAGTGCAAGATGTGGAAGTTGATTGCACTTGTTCTTGCCAAGATGATAAGAGTGAAGTATGTTGGCGGAGTCACCCTCAAGAACTCTCTAGTTCTTCTTCGAGATCCACACCATCTTGATGGGAATCCTCGGTGTTGTAGTTGTACTTGATGAAGTGGAACTTGAAGTAGTCTTGGGAACCCACTTGACCAAGGCCTTAGGAGCTTCTTCAAATGCATCAATTTCCTCTTGAAGCTTGTCCTTGCCTTTTTGCTTGTGGTCTTGTGGTGGAAGATCATCTTGAGCTTGTGTCCCTTTGAGAGAAGTAGGATCATACTTCTCTTGTTGAGGAACAAACTTCGTCTTGGGGTATTGATCTTCTTCCCACTCAACTCCATTGGCATTGAACTTTCGTTCAAAACCAACACCTTGATTCTTCCGGTGCCTTCCTTGCTTGCGTACAATTTCCTCGAATTGCTTACTTCCGGCAAGGCTCTTGTAAACACCTTTCTCTATAATTCCCTTCAATAAGCTATTTTCTTGCTCAAGTGTAACTTGGCTAAGAGAATCATTAGTGGAATCAAGAGAACTACTAGAAGCAACAATATTGGATTTAGCATGATTATTGTTACTACTAGAGGAAGAATCTTTCTTGTTCTTGTTACTAGACTTGACTTGAGGCATGTAAGTGGATAAGAGTAAACGCTTGGCAATGTAAGAAGAACTTTTCTTACGAAGATCATCATTGATTGCTTTTAAGAACTCATGCTCTTGCTCAAGGTTGAGCTTTTCAAAGCGTAATTTCTCATGAGTCCTTAAAAGTTCTCGATGATCTCCTAAGATAGTTTCATGAGCTAACTTAAGAGTGTTTAGTTCTTTAGTTAGAGACTCAATCTTCTCCTTATCATTGTCATTCGTTTTATCTTGATTAGCATGATTAATTGACGTTTCATCATAGTATTCATCACTAGAGTTGTCAACAAGTAAATCATCATCACCTAACAAGTCATCTTCATCACTATTGAAATCAACATACTCGGGGTGTGATACCTTTGGGCCTTTAGCCATGAAGCATGTTCGAACTCCTTCATTTGGTGAGTCAAATATGTCGTAGGAGTTGGTTGTCACAAGTGCTAGACCGGCAACACCTTCATCTTGAGTATATTCGGAGTCGGAGCGATAGCTTCTCTTGGAGTGGTTGTCGGAGTTGGAGCCGGATACCCATTCACCAACATGAGCTTGATGTCTTCGTTTTATGTAGCTCCTTGATGACTTGTCCTTTCTTTCCGAATCCTTGCTTCTCCATGAGGGTCTTCGTTCATAACGATCATCTCTACTCCTTCTTTCTCTAGATGGTGATTCTTCTCTTCTACTTCTTCTCTTGGGAGAATCTTCTCTTCTCTTGTAGGGGGCCGTACACTCATTGGAATAGTGTCCGGGCCTTCCACAATTGTAGCAGTTTCGCTCTCGACTAGAAGATCTTTTGTCATTGTAGGACCTTGACTTGGAGCTTCTCTCTTTTCTTCTACTCTTGTAGAACTTGTTGAAGTTCTTCACCATTAAGCTCAATTCTTCATTGAAGGTTTGTTTCTCACTCGATGATGTGGGGGCTTCACATGAGGCTTTGTAAGCACCACTTGATTTGTTGTGAAGTTCCTCTTTATCCTTGAGTGACTTCTCATGAGCAACAATTCTTCCGATGACTTCCGTTGGCTTGAGATCTTTGTAATTGGGCATCATTTGGATCAATGTGCACACGGTATCATATTTTCCATCCAAGGCTCTTAGGATCTTTTTGATGATGAATCTATCGGCCATCTCTTCACTCCCTAAGCCGGCAATCTCATTTGTGACAAGAGCAAGCCTAGAGTACATTTCAGCGACACCTTCACCATCCTTCATTTTGAACTTGTCAAGTTGACTTTGAAGCACATCCAATTTGGATTCCTTGATAGAGTCGGTACCTTCGTGCATATCAATCAAAGTATCCCAAATTTCCTTTGCATTCTCAAGACGGCTGATTTTGTTGAATTCTTCGGGGCACAATCCGTTGAAGAGGATATCACAAGATTGAGCATTGTATTGCAGCATTTTCAACTCTTCCGCGGTAGCTTCACGGTTCGGTTCTTTCCCATCAAAGAATTCACCTTGCAAGCCAATACACACAATAGCCCAAATGGCGGGGTTATGTCCAAGAATATGCATTTTCATCTTATGCTTCCAACTAGCAAAATTAGTGCCATCAAAGTAAGGACCTCTACGGTGATAATTTCCCTCGCTAGACGCCATACTCTCCTAGGTTGTGAAACCAAGGCTATGATCACCAAAAGCTATGGAAATCAAAGCAAATGGAGACCAAAGCTCTGATACCACTTGTAGGATCGAAAGTATGTCTAGAGGGGGGGTGATTAGACTACTTGACCAAATAAAATCTAGCCTTTTCCCAATTTTAGTTCTTGGCAGATTTTAGCTATCTTAGTACAAATCAAGCAATCTCCACACAATTCAAGCAATCATGCAAAAGAGTATATGAGCTGCGGAAAGTAAAGCATGCAACTTGCAAGAATGTAAAGGGAAGGGTTTGGAGGATTCAAACGCAATTGGAGACACGGATGTTTTTGTCGTGGTTTCGATAGGTGGTGCTATCGTACATCCACGTTGATGGAGACTTCAACCCACGGAGGGTAACGGTTGCGCGAGTCCACCGAGGGCTCCATCCACGAAGGGCCCACGAAGAAGCAACCTTGTCTATTCCATCACGACCGTCGCCCACAAAGGACTTGCCTCACTAGCGGTAGATCTTCACGAAGTAGGCAATCTCCTTGCCCTTACAAACTCCTTGATTCAACTCCACAATCTTGTCGAAGGCTCCCAAGTGACACCTAGCCAATCTAGGAGACACCACTCTCCAAGAAGTAACAAATGGTGTGTTGATGATGAACTCCTTGCTCTTGTGCTTCAAATGATAGTCTCCCCAACACTCAGGTGGCCTTTGTTTGGGCTACAGCTTCTGATTCTCAGATTCTAGGATCCTAAAATCAGAAGCTCAAACAAACATGTCAGATTTCCGTATAGCTTCCTAGAATCCGATTCCAAAAATGAACTACCAGCGAAGAGAATCCGGAAGCATCGACTTTGATGATTCGGCCGATTCTGCCACTTCCCGCAAAACAAAATGGTTCGCTTTGTGCACCGCAGGCCGGGTCAACGACGCCCAACCCCCCTTGTCTCGTCTCCCTCCCATGGCGACCACGACGGCACAACGGTGACAATCGCGACATAGGAGGCGTGCCTGCTGCGGCTGGAGGATCAGGCGGAGCCCGGCGGAGGCGGCGCCTGGGAGTACCTCGCCCGCAGGTTCCGCACGCGCGGCCCCGCCCCTCGGCCTCGCCCGCAGGCTTCCCTCGTGGCCCACCCCCATCTTTTGGCCACCAAGCTCTGCCTCCGCCGCCACTTCGCCAGCACAGTCGGCTCCAGGATGGGCGGATCTGACTCCACCATCCCCGTCCCTCCCCATATTCCGACCAAGGAGCCGCGTCTCTGCCGCTGCGACGCGCCGCCCCGATCTCCGCGTACGCCAGCCCCATCGGCTCCAGGATAGGCGGATCCGGCGCCCCCACGTCTGCCCGCCCCGTACTCCGGCAACCAAACCCCACCTCCGCCTCCGCTGCTCGAGCTCCGCCCCCAATCTCTACTCTGTTCTTGGTGTTGGGTAAACAAACAGTACATTCGGGGCTGCAGCTGCTTCAGATTTTCAGGGCAAACAAACAGGCTGCTTCAGATTTCCAGAATCTGCAGCTATAGCTGATTCTCAGAATCCAAGCCGAAGCTGATTTTCAAGAATCCGTAGCCCAAACAAAGGGGCCCTCAACTCTCTCTCACAGGATTTGGATTTGGTGGAAAGAGTATTTGAGTGGAAATCAACTTGGGGAAGGCTAGAGATCAAGATTCATATGATTGGAATGGAATATCTTGACCTCAACACAAGTGTAGGTGGTTCTCTCTCAAAAAATGTGTATTGGAAGTGTAGATATGTTCTGATGGCTCTCTCCATGAATGAAGAGTGGGTGGAGGGGTATATATAGCCTCCACACAGAATCTAACCATTACACACAATTTGCCAAACTCGGTGGGACCGAATGGTTAAACTCGGTCGGACCGATTTAGCAAACCTAGTGACCTTTAGGATTTTCGGTGGGACTGAGATGCAACTCGGTAGGACCGATATGGTTAGGGTTAGGGCATAACGTAATCTCGGTGTCACCGATTACACAAACTCGGTGGGACCGATTTTGGTAATAAGCTAACCAGAGAGTTGGTCAGGTAAACTCGGTGGGACTGATTTGCTCATCTCGGTGAGACCGAAATGTTACAAAAAGGGAAACAGAGAGTTTACATTGCAATCTCGGTGGGACCGATCGCTCATCTCGGTAAGACCGAAACATTACGAAGGGAAATAGAGAGATTACAATCCCATCTCGGTGAGACCGAGATCCCTATCGGTGAGACCGATTTGCCTAGGGTTTGTGGCAGTGGCTATGACATTTGAAACTCGGTGGCGCCGGATAGAAAGAATCGGTGGGGCCGAGTTTGACTTTTGGTTTAGGTCATATGTGGATGTGAGAAGGTAGTTGAGGGTTTTGGAGCATATCACTAAGCATTTTGAGCAAGCAAGCCATTAAGCAACACCTCATCCCTCCTTAATAGTATTGGCTTTTCTTATAGACTCAATGTGATCTTGGATCACTAAAATATAAAATGTAGAGTCTTGAGCTTTAAGCTTGAGCCAAACTTTTTGTCCTTAGAATTTGAGGGATCCACTTTCCTCATCCATGCCATGCCATTCATTGAGCTTTTCCTGAAATATTAATCTTGGAATAATGTTAGCTCAATGAGCTATATGTTGTTAGGAATTACCAAAACCACCCAGGGATAGTTGCACTTTCATTAGCAAGCATTTTACGAAAGGCACCATGAATAAAGTGTGAACCACCATCAGTCATTAAATATCTAGGGACTCCAAACCTTGGGAAAATAACTTCTTTAAGCATCTTAATAGAGGTGTTATGATCATCACTACTAGTTGGAATAGCTTCGACCCACTTAGTAACGTAATCAATAGCAACTAAAATATGTGTATAGCCATTAGAGGAAGGAAAATGTCCCATATAATCAAAGCCCCAAACATCAAATGGTTCAATAAAGAGTGAATAATTCATAGAGATTTCTTGACGTCTACTAATATTACTAATTCTTTGACATTCATCACAAGACAAGACAAATTTTACGGGCATCCTTGAAGAGAGTAGGCCAATAAAAACCGGATTGCAATACCTTGTGTGTAGTTCTATCTCCAGCATGGTGTCCTCCATAAGCCTCGGAGTGACACTTGCGTAGGATCTGTTCCTGTTCATGCTCAGGTACACAACATCTAATAACACTATCTACACCTTCTTTATAAAGATGTGGGTCATCCCAAAAGTAATGTCTCAAATCATAGAAGAACCTTTTCTTTTGCTGGTATGTGAAAGTAGGTGGTATAAATTTAGCAACAATATAATTGGCATAATCAGCATACCATGGAGCAGTTCGAGAAGCATTTATGACATTTAATTGTTCATCAGGAAAGCTATCATCAATAGGTAGTGGGTCATCAAGAACATTCTCTAACCTAGACAAGTTGTCTGCAACAGGGTTCTCAGCTCCCTTTATATCAATAATATGTAAACCAAATTCTTGTAGCAGAAGAACCCATCTAATAAGTCTAGGTTTAGCATCTTTCTTTTCCATAAGGTATTTAATAGTAGCATGATCAGTGTGAATAGTTACTTTTGAATCAACAATATAAGGTCTGAACTTATCACAAGCAAATACAACTGCTAAAAATTATTTTTCAGTGGTAGCATAATTTCTCTGAGCATTGTCTAGAGTTTTACTAGCATATTGAATAACATTTAATTTCTTATCAACTCTTTGCCCTAGAACAACACCTACAACATAATCACTAGCATCACACATAATTTCAAAGGGTAAATTCCAATCAGGTGGTTGAACAATAGGTGCAGAAATCAATGCTTTCTTAAGTATTTCAAATGCTTCTACGCAATCATCATCAAATACAAAAGGAATATCTTTTTGTAATAGATTAGTCAGAGGCCGATAAATTTTTGAGAAGTCCTTAATGAACCTCCTATAAAAACCAGTGTGACCGAGGAAGCTTCTTATACCTTTAATGTTCTTGGGACATGGCATCTTTTCAATAGCATCAACTTTAGCTTTATCAACTTCAATACCTCTTTCAGAAATTCTATGCCCAAGACAATACCTTCATTAACCATAAAGTGGCATTTCTCCCAATTCAGAACAAGAATAGTTTCTTCACATCTCTACAAAACTCGATCAAGGTTGCTCAAGCAATCATCAAAAGAGGATCCATAAATAGAGAAATCATCCATGAATACCTCACATATCTTTTCACAAAAGTCAGAAAATATAACCATCATGCATCTTTGAAAGGTAGCAGGTGCATTACATAAACCAAAAGGCATGCGTCTATAAGCAAAAGTACCGAAAGGGCAAGTAAAAGTGGTCTTTGATTGATCATCAGCTGACACAGGTATTTGGGAGAAGCCAGAGTAACCATCTAGAAAGCAAAAATGTGTGTGTTTGGATAATCTTTCTAGCATTTGATCAATAAAAGGCAAGGGGTAATGATCTTTTTAGTAGCCTTATTTAATTTGCGGAAATCAATTACCATCCTATAACCTGTAATAATTCTTTGCGGAATCAATTCATCTTTATCATTAGGAACAACGGTGATACCTCCCTTCTTAGGGACACAATGGGCAGGACTTACCCACTAACTATCAGCAACGGGATAAATTATACCTGCCTCAAGGAGCTTTAATATTTCCTTTCTTACCACTTCTTTCATCTTAGGATTCAGCCGTCGTTGATGATCTATAACTGGTTTGGCGTCTTCCTCCAAATTTATTTTGTGATGACATAGAGTGGGACTAATGCCCTTGAGATCATCAAGAGTATATCCAATAGCAGCACGGTGCTTCTTTAGAGTTTTCAATAATTTCTCTTCATCCTTCTCTGAAAGGTTAGCACTAATAATAACAGGATATATTTTCTTTTCATCAAGATAAGCATATTTAAGAGTATTAGGTAATGGTTTAAGCTCAAACACGAGATCACCCTTGGGTGGAGGAGGATCCCCTAGGATTTCAACAGGCAAGTTGTGTTTCAGAATAGGTTCCTATTTAAGAATACTTCATCTATTTCCCTTCTTTCATTCATAAACATATCATTTTCATGGTCCAGCAAGTATTGTTCTAATGGATCAGTAGGAGGCACGGCAATAGAAGCAAGACCAATAATTTCATCTTTACTAGAAAATTCTTTATCATGGGGTTGTCTACGAAATTTAGAAAAATTAAACTCATGAGACATATCCCCTAAACCAACAGAAACAATATCCTTATTGCAGTCTATCTTAGCATTGACAGTATTCAAGAAGGGTCTACCAAGTATAATGGGACAAAAGCTATCTTGAGGGGAACCAAGAACAAGAAAATCAGCAGGATATTTAGCCTTCCCACACAAGACTTCAACGTCTCTAACAATCCCAATTGGTGAAATATTATATCTATTAGCAAGCTTAATAGTAACATCAATACCTTCTATTTCAGCTGGTGCAATATCATGCATAATTTCATGATATAAGGAAATATGTATTGCACTAGCACTAGCACCCATATCACATAAGCCATGATAACAATGATCTCCTATTTTAATAGAAATAACAAGCATGCCTACAACAGGTCTATGTTTATCTTTAGCACCAGGTTTAGAAATTCTAGAAGTCTCATTGCAGAAGTAAATAACATGCCCATCAATATTATCGACCAAGAGATCTTTAACCATAGCAACATTAGGTTCAACTTTAACTTGCTCAGGGGGTTTAGGTGTCTTAATTAATATTACTTTTGTTGACCACAGTTGAAGCTTTAGCATGATTCTTTATTCTAACAGGGAAATGTGGTTTCTCAACATAAGCAGTAGGAACAATAGGATCATTATAAGTGATAGTCTTTTCTTCAACTTTAATAGGTGCAACTACTTTTACTTCAATGGGAGGATTATATTTAAACCACTTCTCCTTAGGGAGATCAACATGAGTAGCAAAGGATTCACAGAAAGAAGCTACCATCTCAGAGTCAAGTCCATATTTAGTGCTAAATTTACGGAAAACATCGGTATCCATAAAAGATTTAACACAATCAAACTTAGGTGTTATACCTGACTCCTTACCTTCGTCGAGATCCCAATCTTCAGAGTTGTGTTTAATTCTCTCCAATAAATTACATTTGTATTCAATAGTCTTCATCATAAAGGAACCGGTACAAGAAGTATCGAGCATGGAGCGATTGTTGTCAGAAAGCCGAGCAATTTTTTTTTGAATAATCATTTCTCTTGAGAGCTCATGATTGGGGCATGAATATAACATTGACTTAAGCCTCCCCCAAGCTTGAGAGATGCTTTCTCCTTCGCGAGGCCAATATATATATATATAATTATGACCACTCTTCCTGAATCTTCCCGGGGGGAAGTTTCCCCGTCAGAACGGCTCCGCTGGAGCCCTAGATTGGTTCCGCCTCGTGGCGGCGGAGTCTCGTCCCGAAAGCTTGCTTCTGATTTTTTTTCTCAACGAAAGACTCCATATAGTAGAAGATGGGCGTCGGAGGGCCACCAAGGGGCCCACGAGGCAGGGGGCGCACCCAGGGGGTAGGGCACGCCCCCCACCCTCGTGGCCAGGGCATGGCCCCCCTCTGGAACTTCTTGCGCTCAGTATTATTTTTTATATATTCTAGAAATAGCTTCCGTGAAGTTTTAGGACTTTTGGAGCTGTGCAGAATAGGTCTCTAATATTTGCTCCTTTTCCAGCCCTGAATCCCAGTTGCCGGCATTTTCCCTCTTTATGTAAACCTTGTAAAATAAGAGAGAATGGGCATAAGTATTGTGACATAATGTGTAATAACAACCCATAATGCAATAAATATCGATATAAAAGCATGATGCAAAATGGACGTATCAGCAAGCAAAAGGAAAACAAGTACGAAAAGGAAACCCACGAATCACAAACAGTTATTACAAACATTGAGGATCTCACAAAATTAAACCATGGTCTTAAGCCTTCGCGAGGCGGGGGCAGTCTATTGTAGGATGATAGAGGGAAGATTCAGGAAGAGGGGTCACCGTCGTCATCGCCTACCTCGCTGGGCTCAGCATTCCCGCTACACGAGAACTTCCCAAGCAGCACGCTCATGTGGTCCTCGACAACTTCCGCTAGGCCGTCGTGAGACTCCGCTGGGACAGGGATTATCACCTCGCTGAAGTTGAAGCCGGGATCGCGCAGGAGGAGGAGGTGGCTGAAGACGCGCGTCGCCGCCACGGAGAAGAGGTCGCGACATTCCTCCTCCAGGATGTCGACCACATTCAGGGTCGCGCCCTCAAGCTCTCCCACGAGCTTGGAGGAAAGCTCAACATAACCGGCGTCGGGGGCTGCGGGCGGGGCTTCAAACCAAGCTTATGGAGCATAGCCTCCAAATAGTGCCACTCTACTCGGTCATAAGCCTTCATCATGTCCAGTTTGATCGCACATGAGTAATTTTCCCCCTTTTCCCTTCTTCTCATAGAGTGAATACTTTCAAAGGCAACAAGCATCTATGATCAGGCGTTCAGGGACAAAAGCACCCTGTTCCTGCCCTATTATCAACTCCATCCATGGTTTCAAACAATTTTTAATTACCTTGACAACAATTTTATAAGGCAATGGGCAGAGAGATATGGGGCGGTATTGGCCGGTGGACTGGGGGTGTCGTACCTTTGGAATAAGTGTAATGGAAGTGTCCTTGAAGCCCAATGGTAGCTCCCCTCCATTGAGGAAATCTAATACAACAAACACAAGATCCTTCTCAATAAGAGACCAGTGTCGCTGATAGAAGCCAACAGTAAAACCGTCCACAGCTGGAGATTTAGACCGAGCCATATGGAATAACGCCATCCTAACTTCTGCTGCCACAAAAGGTTTTTAAAAATCCACATTCATCTTTGAAGAGATCCAAACTGGAACAAACTGAAGTAACCCGTCCATGTTGTTGAAACCCTGTGAGGTATAGAGCTTTTGAAAAAAGTCCTGAACCTCGACCTGATCCTTTTTGGGGTTCAGAGAAACTGAACCATCTGCCCTCCTCAAACCCTTTATATGGTTCATTCTTTTACGTTGCGTTTCTTGGGCTTGGAAGTAAGTGGTATTATGGTGGCCGGCTGGCAAGGTGCATTTCGCGTCAATTTTGGATCAATCCAATAAACAAGTTGATCTTGAGTTCCTCACGAGCTTGAGCTTTTCTTGCAGAGGTCTACAGATTATGGGCCAAGTGCTGCCCAAAATCCATGGAGTCTACGGAACATCTCCCTGGTTCACCTACCCTCTCGTTTAGGGTTTCTGGCTCTGGCGGCGAGCCCATCGCCGCCTTGAGTTCTCATCGCGTTTACCTACCGCCGGCTGATCCCCACGCCTTGATCATCTCCTAATCGAAAGGGGAGGAGTTCGGTTCGGTTTCCTGGCACTTTTTTCCCGGACGAAGGAAGAACCCTAGATGGCGGACCGAGCGGAGTCATCGTCGTCGAGCGGGACAGGGAAGAACCTCGTGGAACTGCTGCAGCACCTGGATCTCGAGGATGACGAACTTGATGATGTGGTCGTAGGGAAGGAGGAGGTAAAGAAGTTTGAAGCAGATGTCAGGTGGCTGGCGATCGGGAAAGTGAACACTACTTGCATCTTCAGTTCATCAACAATGTTTGAGTGCATGAAATCCATCTGGTCGTTGGCGCACGTGCCGAAGTACAAAGAGGCGGGAGAAAATCTGTTTATCTTCCAGATGTTCTGTCTGGGGGATTGGAAGAAGGTAGTGCACGGAGGGCCATGGCTTTTTAGAGGGATGGGGATGCTGATCGAGGATTACGATGGGAAGAAGGAACCAACATCTTTTGATTTTGATGGATTATACGTGTGGGCTCAGATCCATAACATACCAGAACTCTACCGCAAAGCGGAGGTTGTTGATCAACTCGCCCGCCGCATTGGAAGGGTGAAAGAAGTCCAGCTTGCTCCTCGTTTGTATTATGAGGGAGATTATGTTAGGGTTCGAGCTAGGGTACTTGTTAGCAAACCTCTCACACGGGTTACGCCTCTGAATGTTGTAGGAGAGGGAAGACTCCGCCTCCCGGTGAAGTATGAGAAGATCCCCTATTTCTGCAAGGTTTGTGGCTTCATGGGTCACAACCACGAGGAATGCGGTGATGGTGTTTGGGAGGAGAAGGATAAGCAATGGGGCAGCTGGATGTTGGCACAAAGAAGGGAGGTTGCGCCAGAGCAGCAAGGTGGATGGGCCCCTCGAGGGGGTCGCTCGGGTGGCAGAGGAAGAGGTAGGGCAGGCCGTGGCAATTCTACCCACCAGCGCTCTCCACCACGCAAGTGTTCATCTCAGGACGCGGGTTTTGACTCGACTGCGGAAGAGGATGATGTTACTAGCCCTATGAAGATAGGGGCTGAGAGGCAGGAGATGCCCGTCGCTGAAACTGCTAGGAGAAACCTGAATCCTGTCTTGTCGGACAGCTCGGCTACTACGGAGGGTTTGATGAGGAGTAAGGCAACAGATATTGCTGACACCACATTGGCCGTCCCACCACCACCTCCGGCTTATGTCTCACCAAGGGATGCCAAGAAAGCAAAGAAGTCAGGGTCACCATTGAAGCAAGGAACTGATAAGATGGCGTTGTTGGCGGGCTCCTCCTCGGAGCACTGCCAAGCCCAATGAAAATCCTAAGCTGGAACTGTCGTGAGATAGGTGATCCTGCGATAGTTCGAGAGCTCCGCGATTTGGTGGAGCTTAATTCACCTTCTATTCTTTGCTTAGTTGAAACTCAGTTACAAAAAAGTCATGTTGAAGGTCTTCGTTTCTCTTTAGGTTTTGATTTCAGTTTTGCTGTTGGCGGTAGTGATCGTAGTGGTGGTATTTGTATCTTCTGGAAAAAATCGGTAAATATTGAAATAAAGAACTATTCGAAGTATCATGTGGATGCATGGGTGCTCTGTAATGCTCCGGACACACCCGTCGGTGGTCGTTACTCCTGGCAGGATCTAGACTGGCCCCCACAGATCAATACTAGTCTTTTCTGCGCACTTTGTCCTCACTCGTGTGCACCCGGGAGCAACTTCCCGGTCGGTCACCCATCCTGACACTACTCCAAGCTGAGCACGCTTAACTGCGGACGCGGGTTTTGACTCGACTGCGGAAGAGGATGATGTTACTAGCCCTATGAAGATAGGGGCTGAGAGGCAGGAGATGCCCGTCGCTGAAACTGCTAGGAGAAACCTGAATCCTGTCTTGTCGGACAGCTCGGCTACTACGGAGGGTTTGATGAGGAGTAAGGCAACAGATATTGCTGACACCACATTGGCCGTCCCACCACCACCTCCGGCTTATGTCTCACCAAGGGATGCCAAGAAAGCAAAGAAGTCAGGGTCACCATTGAAGCAAGGAACTAATAAGATGGCGTTGTTGGCGGGCTCCTCCTCGGAGCACTGCCAAGCCCAATGAAAATCCTAAGCTGGAACTGTCGTGAGATAGGTGATCCTGCGATAGTTCGAGAGCTCCGCGATTTGGTGGAGCTTAATTCACCTTCTATTCTTTGCTTAGTTGAAACTCAGTTACAAAAAAGTCATGTTGAAGGTCTTCGTTTCTCTTTAGGTTTTGATTTCAGTTTTGCTGTTGGCGGTAGTGATCGTAGTGGTGGTATTTGTATCTTCTGGAAAAAAATCGGTAAATATTGAAATAAAGAACTATTCGAAGTATCATGTGGATGCATGGGTGCTCTGTAATGCTCCGGACACACCCGTCGGTGGTCGTTACTCCTGGCAGGAGATGGCGTTGTTGGCGGGCTCCTCCTCGGAGCACTGCCAAGCCCAATGAAAATCCTAAGCTGGAACTGTCGTGAGATAGGTGATCCTGCGATAGTTCGAGAGCTCCGCGATTTGGTGGAGCTTAATTCACCTTCTATTCTTTGCTTAGTTGAAACTCAGTTACAAAAAAGTCATGTTGAAGGTCTTCGTTTCTCTTTAGGTTTTGATTTCAGTTTTGCTGTTGGCGGTAGTGATCGTAGTGGTGGTATTTGTATCTTCTGGAAAAAATCGGTAAATATTGAAATAAAGAACTATTCGAAGTATCATGTGGATGCATGGGTGCTCTGTAATGCTCCGGACACACCCGTCGGTGGTCGTTACTCCTGGCAGGATCTAGACTGGCCCCCACAGATCAATACTAGTCTTTTCTGCGCACTTTGTCCTCACTCGTGTGCACCCGGGAGCAACTTCCCGGTCGGTCACCCATCCTGACACTACTCCAAGCTGAGCACGCTTAACTGCGGACGCGGGTTTTGACTCGACTGCGGAAGAGGATGATGTTACTAGCCCTATGAAGATAGGGGCTGAGAGGCAGGAGATGCCCGTCGCTGAAACTGCTAGGAGAAACCTGAATCCTGTCTTGTCGGACAGCTCGGCTACTACGGAGGGTTTGATGAGGAGTAAGGCAACAGATATTGCTGACACCACATTGGCCGTCCCACCACCACCTCCGGCTTATGTCTCACCAAGGGATGCCAAGAAAGCAAAGAAGTCAGGGTCACCATTGAAGCAAGGAACTGATAAGATGGCGTTGTTGGCGGGCTCCTCCTCGGAGCACTGCCAAGCCCAATGAAAATCCTAAGCTGGAACTGTCGTGAGATAGGTGATCCTGCGATAGTTCGAGAGCTCCGCGATTTGGTGGAGCTTAATTCACCTTCTATTCTTTGCTTAGTTGAAACTCAGTTACAAAAAAGTCATGTTGAAGGTCTTCGTTTCTCTTTAGGTTTTGATTTCAGTTTTGCTGTTGGCGGTAGTGATCGTAGTGGCGGTATTTGTATCTTCTGGAAAAAAATCGGTAAATATTGAAATAAAGAACTATTCGAAGTATCATGTGGATGCATGGGTGCTCTGTAATGCTCCGGACACACCCGTCGGTGGTCGTTACTCCTGGCAGGATCTAGACTGGCCCCCACAGATCAATACTAGTCTTTTCTGCGCACTTTGTCCTCACTCGTGTGCACCCGGGAGCAACTTCCCGGTCGGTCACCCATCCTGACACTACTCCAAGCTGAGCACGCTTAACTTTGGAGTTCTGTCCGAATGGGCTCCCGGAAAAGAAGGAATTCCTTATTGATATGAGTAGTCTATCATCCTGAATAAGCCAGGCCATCACATACACCCCCACTCAGAGGAACCGACGTCCTCGTCCGATGTTACTAGCCCTATGAAGATAGGGGCTGAGAGGCAGGAGATGCCCGTCGCTGAAACTGCTAGGAGAAACCTGAATCCTGTCTTGTCGGACAGCTCGGCTACTACGGAGGGTTTGATGAGGAGTAAGGCAACAGATATTGCTGACACCACATTGGCCGTCCCACCACCACCTCCGGCTTATGTCTCACCAAGGGATGCCAAGAAAGCAAAGAAGTCAGGGTCACCATTGAAGCAAGGAACTGATAAGATGGCGTTGTTGGCGGGCTCCTCCTCGGAGCACTGCCAAGCCCAATGAAAATCCTAAGCTGGAACTGTCGTGAGATAGGTGATCCTGCGATAGTTCGAGAGCTCCGCGATTTGGTGGAGCTTAATTCACCTTCTATTCTTTGCTTAGTTGAAACTCAGTTACAAAAAAGTCATGTTGAAGGTCTTCGTTTCTCTTTAGGTTTTGATTTCAGTTTTGCTGTTGGCGGTAGTGATCGTAGTGGTGGTATTTGTATCTTCTGGAAAAAAATCGGTAAATATTGAAATAAAGAACTATTCGAAGTATCATGTGGATGCATGGGTGCTCTGTAATGCTCCGGACACACCCGTCGGTGGTCGTTACTCCTGGCAGGAGATGGCGTTGTTGGCGGGCTCCTCCTCGGAGCACTGCCAAGCCCAATGAAAATCCTAAGCTGGAACTGTCGTGAGATAGGTGATCCTGCGATAGTTCGAGAGCTCCGCGATTTGGTGGAGCTTAATTCACCTTCTATTCTTTGCTTAGTTGAAACTCAGTTACAAAAAAGTCATGTTGAAGGTCTTCGTTTCTCTTTAGGTTTTGATTTCAGTTTTGCTGTTGGTGGTAGTGATCGTAGTGGTGGTATTTGTATCTTCTGGGAAAAAATCGGTAAATATTGAAATAAAGAACTATTCGAAGTATCATGTGGATGCATGGGTGCTCTGTAATGCTCCGGACACACCCGTCGGTGGTCGTTACTCCTGGCAGGATCTAGACTGGCCCCCATAGATCAATACTAGTCTTTTCTGCGCACTTTGTCCTCACTCGTGTGCACCCGGGAGCAACTTCCCGGTCGGTCACCCATCCTGACACTACTCCAAGCTGAGCACGCTTAACTTTGGAGTTCTGTCCGAATGGGCTCCCGGAAAAGAAGGAATTCCTTATTGATATGAGTAGTCTATCATCCTGAATAAGCCAGGCCATCACATACACCCCCACTCAGAGGAACCGACGTCCTCGTCCGATGTTACTAGCCCTATGAAGATAGGGGCTGAGAGGCAGGAGATGCCCGTCGCTGAAACTGCTAGGAGAAACCTGAATCCTGTCTTGTCGGACAGCTCGGCTACTACGGAGGGTTTGATGAGGAGTAAGGCAACAGATATTGCTGACACCACATTGGCCGTCCCACCACCACCTCCGGCTTATGTCTCACCAAAGGATGCCAAGAAAGCAAAGAAGTCAGGGTCACCATTGAAGCAAGGAACTGATAAGATGGCGTTGTTGGCGGGCTCCTCCTCGGAGCACTGCCAAGCCCAATGAAAATCCTAAGCTGGAACTGTCGTGAGATAGGTGATCCTGCGATAGTTCGAGAGCTCCGCGATTTGGTGGAGCTTAATTCACCTTCTATTCTTTGCTTAGTTGAAACTCAGTTACAAAAAAGTCATGTTGAAGGTCTTCGTTTCTCTTTAGGTTTTGATTTCAGTTTTGCTGTTGGCGGTAGTGATCGTAGTGGTGGTATTTGTATCTTCTGGAAAAAAATCGGTAAATATTGAAATAAAGAACTATTCGAAGTATCATGTGGATGCATGGGTGCTCTGTAATGCTCCGGACACACCCGTCGGTGGTCGTTACTCCTGGCAGGAGATGGCGTTGTTGGCGGGCTCCTCCTCGGAGCACTGCCAAGCCCAATGAAAATCCTAAGCTGGAACTGTCGTGAGATAGGTGATCCTGCGATAGTTCGAGAGCTCCGCGATTTGGTGGAGCTTAATTCACCTTCTATTCTTTGCTTAGTTGAAACTCAGTTACAAAAAAGTCATGTTGAAGGTCTTCGTTTCTCTTTAGGTTTTGATTTCAGTTTTGCTGTTGGTGGTAGTGATCGTAGTGGTGGTATTTGTATCTTCTGGGAAAAAATCGGTAAATATTGAAATAAAGAACTATTCGAAGTATCATGTGGATGCATGGGTGCTCTGTAATGCTCCGGACACACCCGTCGGTGGTCGTTACTCCTGGCAGGATCTAGACTGGCCCCCACAGATCAATACTAGTCTTTTCTGCGCACTTTGTCCTCACTCGTGTGCACCCGGGAGCAACTTCCCGGTCGGTCACCCATCCTGACACTACTCCAAGCTGAGCACGCTTAACTTTGGAGTTCTGTCCGAATGGGCTCCCGGAAAAGAAGGAATTCCTTATTGATATGAGTAGTCTATCACCCCTAATAAGCCAGGCCATCACATACACCCCCACTCAGAGGAACCGACGTCCTCGTCGGGCCACAGGAACGTTCCCTCTTGGCACAAACGTCTGTGCTTCCAGTCTGGTACATGTGCCATGTCGGGTGCCACAACGGGTCACAAATGTCATGAACAACATGACCATGCACCTGTCCGCAACCATCCGTGTAACCGCGAGGGTCGGCTCTGATACCAACTTGTAATGCTCCGGACACACCCATCGGTGGTCGTTACTCCTGGCAGGATCTAGACTGGCCCCCACAGATCAATACTAGTCTTTTCTGCACACTTTGTCCTCACTCGTGTGCACCCGGGAGCAACTTCCCGGTCGGTCACCCATCCTGACACTGCTCCAAGCTGAGCACGCTTAACTTTGGAGTTCTGTCCGAATGGGCTCCCGGAAAAGAAGGAATTCCTTATTGATATGAGTAGTCTATCATCCCTAATAAGCCAGGCCATCACATACACCCCCACTCAGAGGAACCGACGTCCTCGTCGGGCCACAGGAATGTTCCCTCTTGGCATAAACGTCTGTGCTTCCAGTCTGGTACATGTGCCATGTCGGGTGCCACAACGGGTCACAAATGTCATGAACAACATGACCATGCACCTGTCCGCAACCATCCGTGTAACCGCGAGGGTCGGCTCTGATACCAACTTGTAATGCTCCGGACACACCCGTCGGTGGTCGTTACTCCTGGCAGGATCTAGACTGGCCCCCACAGATCAATACTAGTCTTTTCTGCGCACTTTGTCCTCACTCGTGTGCACCCGGGAGCAACTTCCCGGTCGGTCACCCATCCTGACACTACTCCAAGCTGAGCACGCTTAACTTTGGAGTTCTGTCCGAATGGGCTCCCAGAAAAGAAGGAATTCCTTATTGATATGAGTAGTCTATCATCCCTAATAAGCCAGACCATCACATGCTCGAAACAGGAAGGGAACAATGGCGCCTTTCTTGTTTTTACGAGGAAGCAACGAGATCTCTCCGGTACAAAACCTGGAACACGATGACAAGATTGAGAGGGGAGAGCACTCTTCCATGGATGTGTATTGGGGATTTCAATGAGATCCTACGGCCCGAGGAACAATTTGGGCCTAATGAGCGTGATAGTGCGCAAACTGATGCATTCAGAGAGGCTGTGGATATATGTGGTCTTGCTGATTTGGGCTACCAAGGTTTGGACTGGACCTGGGAGAAAAAAGTGTCAGGAGGTCATTTCTGCAGAGTTCGGCTGGACAGAGCCTTGGGCACGGCCGAATGGTCTGCCCTCTTTCTATTTGCTTCGGTGGAACATCTAACAGCGGCTAAATCTGACCACTGCCCTATCCTATTGGAGACGGATCTTGTGGACACGAGTGTGAGAGCAAAGCAGAAGCAGTTTCGGTATGAATGCATGTGGGAGCGCGATCCGAGATTTAGTGATGTGGTAGCTGAGGCGTGGAACTCTAATGGCAAGGCCCAATCTGTAGCGGCACTGTCCGAGAAACTTTCCTTTGTAGCTGGTAGGCTGCGCAAGTGGGGCCGAACCACTTTCGGTGCTGTCAGAACAGAGCTGTGGTCACTTCGTATGAAGCTTGCAGAATTGCGAGCGCTGTCAGATCACACAGGACCATCGCCGGAAGAAGAGCGGGTTGAAGCCCGCATGGCTGAGTTGTGCTTGTGCGAGGAAATCATGTGGTGTCAATGGGCCCGTGTTCAGTGGCTGGCGGAGGGAGACAACAACACCAAATTTTTTCGCCGGAAAGCTAGCGCTCGGAAGGCCCGCAACTGTATCAGCGAATTGCAACGAGCGGATGATACTGTCTGTACGGATGAGCAAGAGATGGCAAACATTGCAACGAGCTTCTATGGTAATCTTTATGCCTCTGAAAATACTATTGGGATTGAGGAAGTGCTTTCCCATATACCAGCCAGGGTGGATGGTGCCATGAATGACATGCTCAACGCTCGATATACCAACACCGAAGTGAAAGCGGCTTTATTCTAGATGTTCCCTACCAAGGCTCCAGGGCCCGACGGCTTTCCTGCACACTTCTTTCAGAGGCATTGGGAGTTGTGCGGTGATGAGGTAATTGATATGGTGCTACGTGTTCTAAAGGGGGAGGATTCCCCGGAGGAGATAAATCAAACGTTCATTGTTTTAATCCCCAAAATTGCAAGTCCAAAAAACTTAGGACAGTTTAGACCGATAAGTCTCTGCAATGTGATCTTCAAGATTGCATCTAAGGTTCTGGCTAATCGGCTCAAGCTCATTCTCCCCGAAATCATCTCTGAGGAACAATCAGCATTCGTACCAGGACGACTTATCACGGATAACTTCATCTTTGCTTATGAATGTCTCCACTACATGAAAACGCGGAAGGTAAAGGGTAACAGATTTTGTGCTTTGAAGCTTGATATGATGAAAGCATATGACAGAATTGAGTGGAACTATCTTGAAAGGGTGATGCTAAAACTAGGCATAAGTGCAAGTTTCACAGAGATTATTATGAGGTGTGTTACCTCAGTTTCTTTCTCTGTTGTTTTTAATGGTGCAAAGCAAGAAGAATTCAGCCCATCACGAGGACTCAGGCAAGGTGACCCAATATCTCCATATGTGTTTCTGCTGGCCGCCGAGGGTCTCTCATGTTTGCTCAACTCGGCTGCTCCGAATGAGAGTATAGGGGGTATCAAGGTTGCAGAGGGCGCTCCGGAGGTAAATCATTTATTATTCGCTGATGATAGCCTCTTATTTTTTGATGCCACACCTGAGATGGCGATGAGGGTGGACTCTTTGTTGCAACGTTACTGTGAAGCTTCTAGCCAGCGCATCAACAAGGCCAAGTCATCAATCTTTTTCAGCAAGGGTTGTGCGGATTCTCTGAAGTAACAGGTGATGCAAATCTTACAGGTTCAGAATGAAAAATTGTCAGATAAATACCTTGGCCTTCCAGCTGATGTTGGGAGAGCTAAGGAAGGGGCTTTCAAATATCTAAAGGACCGTATATGGAAGCAGGTGCAAGGTTGGATGGAGAAGGCCTTATCTGTTGGTGGTAAGGAAGCGCTAATCAAATCAGTTGCTCATGCGATTCCTACCTATTCCATGGCCTGTTTCAAACTGCCTCAGGGTCTTTGTCAGCATATAAATGGTTTGTTGAGGAAATTTTGGTGGGGGTCTAAGAAAGGAGAGAGGAAGACTGCCTGGGTGTCATGGGAAGTTATGTCACAGCCAAAGAACATGGGCGACATGGGCTTCCGAGACATTGAGCTCTTCAACTTGGCACTACTTGCCCGGCAAGCCTGGCGGCTTCTGACCCAGCCGGACTCTCTCAGCGCCCGCATTCTGCGAGCGGTGTACTATCCATCTTCTTCAATCCTTGACGCAGAAGTGGGGAGGAATCCATCATAAGTTTGGCGGTCTATCATTGAGGGGCGGGATGCACTAAAGCTCGGCCTTCTGAAACGCATCGGATCGGGGGATAGTACCAACATTTGGCATGATAACTGGGTCCCCCGCGACTTCAAACTCCGGCCAGCTAGCCCAAAATCCCAGAATCCTCCTCAACAGGTATCTAAGCTTATAAACCCAGTCACCCACACCTGGAACCGTGCAGTGCTTGATGAACATATGTACCCGATGGACGTGGAGGCAATCCTCAACATTCCCCTTAGCGGCAAGGTTCAGGCTGACTTCTGGTCGTGGCACTACGAGAGGGGAGGGATCTTCACTGTGAGTTCAGCGTACAAATTGCTGGCAGCGACAAAACAACAACGTACAGATTGGCTGGAGCATAATGACGGTCACTCCAACGTCACAGCTGATAGTCGCTCATGGGCCAAACTTTGGGGCGCAGCGGTTCCCTCAAAAGTACGTGTCTTTTGCATGGAGACTTGCCAAAACCTCTATACCCATGGGGGCTTTTCGACAACACAGAAGTATGGCCGACTCCGCTGAATGCTCTATCTGTCGCGCGGCGGTGGATACGTGGCGTCACGCTCTTTTTGACTGCCATATGGCTCGGTGTGTTTGGGCTCTCGCTAATGAAGAAATCACTGAAACAATCATTTCTAACCGGACGGACGATGCTAAGCTATGGATGTTTTGGCTAGTGGATACCCTTCCCACGGCGGACCTGGCGCGGGTGCTTGTCACGATGTGGGCAATCTGGTGGGCGAGACGCCGAGCTATCCATGACGAGCAGTTCTAGAGCCCCCTCAGTACCCATGTTTTCATTACCAAATTCATGGCGGAGCTTGATCAAATCCCAGAGAGGGGGGCACGCACGAAGGACCTGCATGCGCAATCGAAGGACTTGCATGCAATATCTAGGGGCATGCATGCAATGCCCAGGGACACGCATATAACTACGGGTGCACAGCCGATGCGGTCTGCATGGCTACCGCCAGAACTGCACGATACCAAGATCAATGCTGACGGAGGCTTCTCCAAGATTGGCGACAAGGGCGCTTCCGCGGTAGTGTGTCGAAATAGAAACGGGAACTACCTTGGGGGTTCAGCGATCATAGTCGAAGGCCTCTTGGACCCGGTGATACTCGAAGCACAAGCGTGTAGCGAGGCGCTAGCGCTCGCTACAGACTTACAAGTCCAGTCCATATGTGTGGCCACAGATTGCCTAGAAGTGGTGACAAGGATCAAGGATGACTTCGCATGCAAGTTTTTTCCAATTCTGCAAGATATCAAGCATTAGAGAAGAGCTTTCAGGGCAGTAGAGTTTATCCATGAGAGTAGAAAACATAATGGAGAGGCTCATGCTTTAGCTAAGGCTGCCGCATCCCTCCCTCCCGGGCGCCATGTGTGGCTTTCATCTATGCCCGATATTATCTGTATTTCAATGACTGTTCATGCTTAATAAAGGATACAGATTATACTAAAAAAACCAGTTGTTACCTGTTTCTCAAAAAAAAACTCAGTTGTTACCTCGCTTACATGACGGTCCCACGGCCCTAACGCGCGGCATGGGTCCACCTGCACCCTCCCAAAGCCCACTGCTAACTGAAACGAACGTGCATCTTCTGGTAAGCAATCTCCCTCCCAGCCCCGCCCCCGGAATCCCGATCCCCTCCTGGATCTCGCCGCGCGCCCGAAGCCAAGCGCGGCCACGATGCCCGCCGCGGCCGCCTCCGGCGGCGGCGTGGCCGACGCCGAGGAGCTTTTCCGCACCAAGCGCGTCGCCGAGATCCGCGAGGTGGAGGCCGCCACCCGCCGCGAGATCTCCGCCAAGGAGGAGGAGCTCCGGCAGCTCGTCGGCCGCAGCTACCGCGACCTCCTCGACTCCGCCGACTCCATCCTGCTCATCAAGCAGTCCTCGGACGCCATTTCGGAGAACCTCTCCCGCGTCTCCGACTCCCTCTCGTCGCTCTCCCCGCCCGCCGAGGCCCCCAGCGCCAGCGCCAGCGCCGCCTCGTCCTCCTCTTCCGGGGGCCGCGAGCGGCTCTACGCCGCGGCGGCCCGCGCCAAGTACCTCGTCGACACGCCCGAGCACATCTGGGGCCGGCTCGACGAGGGGTTGCTCCTGGAGGCCGCGGGGCGGTACATGCGGGCGCAGGTCGTGCACCGCCTGCTCTCCCGCGACGCCGCCGCGGCAGCGCGGTTCCCGCTGCTCGCGCACCAGGCGCAGCTAGTGGAGGCGTTCCGGCCCCAGATCGCGCAGCGCGCCCGCGAACGCCTGGCCGACCGCCGCCTCCCTGTCTCGGCCCACGCCGACGCACTCGCGGCTGCAGCCGCGATCGACGCTCCGTCGCTCACCCCGTCCCAGGCGCTCCTCCTCCTCCTCTCCTCTCGCCGCGCCTGGATCTCCCAAGCTCTGACCGTAGTAGCCTCAGATCCGTCCTCCTACACCTCCGTGCTCTGCGATGTTGCTGGGATCGTTCGGGTCACTCTAGGCCACGTCGGGCAGCTATTTGTGCCTGCGCTCACTGACTTGCCGATGTTCTACAAGACAGTGCTCGAGTCGCCGCCCCCTGCACAGCTGTTTGGTGGCATTCCAGACCCCGACGAGGAGGCACGGTTGTGGAGAGAACACTGGGATCAGCTTGAGGCTACAATGGTGCTACTTGAGCCGGATACCGTGGCACGAACCTGTACAGATTGGCTTAAGGAATGTTGTGATGAGATGTTTGGTGTGATTGCTGGGTCGCAAAGGCTAGTTGATGCCATCGGGAGTGGGGAGGGACTTGGCTCGGCGCAAAGGCTCATTCGTGAGAAACTAGATGACAGAGCAGGACTGGAAGGGAGTTTGGAGCAGTGGCTGAAGAGTGTGTTTGGATCAGAGATTGAATCCCCATGGGATCAAATCCGTGGGTTAATCTTGAAAGAAGGGAAGGATATTTTTGAGGACTGGATGGAGGAAGCATTTGTGCAACGGATGAAGGACATTGTGCATTCAGAGTTTGATAGCTTGGTTGGTAGTGTTAATGTGATGGAATCGATTCAGGCTATTGGTGCGAATGCTGGTCCTAAGGATGCTGCTGATTTCCTGGTGCATGTGCAAAAAGCTTCGACTGGGGGCAGCGTATGGTTCTCAGAATCTAAGATCAAGAAAGGTGGAATTTTGGCACATTTGAAACCAATTGCTGACGAGAACGACTTCCACAGCTGCCTAGCCTCGTATTTCGGGCCGGAAGTTAGTCGCATCAAGAATGCAATTGACGGCAAATGCAAGAGTATTCTTGAGGACCTTTTAAGCTTTGTTGAGTCACACAATTCAGTTCAGAGATTGAAGGAGTTGGTGCCATACATCCAGGAGAAATGCTATAAGACCATCTTGGGAGTACTGAACAAATTAGAAGCCGAACTTGGAAACCTTTCTGATGCATTGGGAACGAAAAAGGGGGATGACAACGTGCCTGCTGCATCTGTTATTGTGGAGCGGTCTCTCTTCATTGGCCGCCTCTTGTTTGCATTGAGATATCATTCAAGTCATGTACCCCTGATACTAAGCTCCCCAAGGCAGTGGGTAAAGGATTCTGGTGGTGCAGCATTTGCCAGGTTATCATCGCCCACGCCAAGACATTCAAGAGCATCTTTTGAGTCGTCATCACCTTTTACCCCCAGAAGACAATTTGACAGCCCTAGGAGTCCTGGAAGGCAATTTTCTGAAAGCCCCAGAAGACAATCTATTGCTGCTGCTGCTGCTTCCTTGTTTGGTGCTGATGATAGCTCCAATCCCAGACTTGATGAACTCAATAAGACCCTAAAGGCACTGTGCATTACGGCTCACATTTTGTGGATAACATGGGTGTCTGCCGAATTATCAGACCTTCTTTCATATGCTCTAAATAGAGATGATTCATTATCCTCATTAACTCCTTTAAGGGTACACCCTCAGTGTCGCTCATTTTTTATTTGTTGTTTGAATCATTTGATCATTCTTAGTATATATCACACTGCCGTATCTACTAACTAGTCATGTCATTTCATGCTATTCATATTTTTATTAGGGGAAACTTTAGCGAGGTATGAAGATATATATATCTAGAGCAACATTAGTGACACATAACAATAACAATTGTAAACCTACTGGACATGACTGAGGCAGGGCATTCTCTCTGATTAAGTGATATATTGCAGAATTTATCGAACAAGAGGAATTTGCCTGTCGGTAGAACCACACTTTTAGAGTAGTATCTCATAGGATGTTTGATAGGTTGATACGTAAAGGCACACCTTTTGTAGACGCTAAATCATTGTTTTGGCCATAGTTGTACTTTGGAGTGGGTTTGTATATATTCAGGGGTTACATCCTTTTTAAAGATTTCAGCATCACTCTGTTGCTCCATCTATTTTATTGTAAAAAGGGGACATCTTATCTTGTTTATGTATTCACATAGATATGTAGTGCTGGTCGTTTTAATTACACTGTATGGTTTCCTTGTCAGGGATGGGAAGTTACAGTCATCAAACAAGAGGAACCTACCAATGGTCCCTTGGAGATGCAAATAGCTCTTCCATCAATGCCTTCACTGTACATTATATCCTTTCTTTACCAAGCATGTCTGGAGATTCATAAAATTGGAGGGCACATCCTGGACAGAATTATATTGCATAAATTTGCCTGGGATTTACTACAGAAGGTATGTTATATGGTAACAATTTGTCAAGATGCATAACACTTCATTATTGTTCTGATACTTCATTATTTCAAGCCAAGAACCAAAGATTTTTCAAGCCAAGAACCAAAGAATTATTTGCGGCATTTGTACCTAAGCTGTTTTACCATGCATCTGCATAAAAAACAGTTACTTATTGTGTTTGTTAGCGCTTATTGTTGAATTCTGTAACTACCTTCCCTAGTTGTGTTCTTGACCCAGAAGCTAAGCATGACAAAACTATTGTTTAACTAATCAATGTTGCATTTTCTGTTTGCTGGTTTTCACTTTATAGCTGAATAATAGCATGCTTCTTTATTGCGTGACAGTATTACTAAAGACTTGGCTCTATGAGATAATGTATATGTATTTTGGCAATATAATTCAAGGATACTTGATACTATTATTAATTCTGAACCCCTCAGATTTCAATCAACTTGAGCACAATAAGCTGATCAAAAGTAAATAGTTAATTATCAACAAATACATTAGCGTATCTTACTTGAGATATTGGGGTGTTATGTTCTTCAGTAGTGAGGGATGTCTAAGAACTAGATTGCACCATTCTTCTTTGTCAATTTTCCATCATGTTTTGTGTCTGCCTCCTCAAAAGTCTTATAACAAGAGGGAAATAGTTTTGAGGAAGTAATGCGACCAATGCATAACACACAGGTCAGTCATTTAGTGTAATGTTCCAGGGTAGCATTTGTTCAACAATGTACTGATATAAAGCCTCCTTCTGCAAAACCCCTGCAATAACAACGCTTTGGTGCAATGATATAACTCTAAAGTTCATTACCTACTCAACAGCATTAATGAAAATAGGCAGTACTAATAGCTATAGCTATAGCCTATAGGCATATATCTTGGAGTTCACATAAATGTTTGTCACACCATAATGACATTCATAGGGATATATACTGTGTCAAATTTGGATAATAACTTGATTAAACTTCATAGTTTCAGCTGATTCCCTTGTGATCAAGCTGTGATTTGGTTGGTCACTATGTCTCCACTCTAGACGCTTGTGTATCTGGATGACCCTCAGCACTAAACAAATACAATGTTGATTATTTGATATCGTGACTTGTGAACTTATTTTGCCTGCATACATCATCCGACTCACGTCAATATTTCAACGATAAGGACTGGTGACCAAGTCGAAACCTGATTGTTTATCCAAATATTTGTGTCAATTATCACCTTTTCCATCTCTAGCTGTGTTGTTGAAGTTTGAATACGAAAAGTGTGCTATAGGACTTAAAGCCAATGTAATCATTGGGCCCTTTTATTTCGAGAAATGTAATCATTGGACCTAACATCTGGTTAAACTCATGTAGGTTATCAGTATCTACGAAAACTTTTTGGCATCTATCGAATCAAGTAACTCGCAGGTTTCAGAAAAAGGAGTTCTGCAAATACTGCTAGATCTTCGTTTCATTGGTGATATCCTATCCGGAGGCAAAAACTCTTCGGCCAATCCTTCTGAAACAAAGATAAAACAGGACAATGCTAAGACTACCTTCAGGAGAAAACAATCACAATTCCAGGCAGATTCAGCTACCATAGAGCCTATAAACAAGCTGATCAATAAATTCTCGCAGAGATTGGATCCAATAGATTGGGCTACGTAAGTAATTTTTCTGTTTGAAATTGCTGTACATGTATATGATCGATGTACTAAAAAAATGAAACATGTCTCTCCCTTGTAACAGGTATGAATCTTACTTATGGGAGAATGAGAAGCAATCTTACAAGCGCTGTGTTGTTCTTTTTGGTTTCTTGGTTCAACTGAATCACATGTATACTGGTGCGGCACAAAAGTTACCAACAAAAACAAATACAGATTCAAATATTATGAGGTGCTCCCAGGTTCCAAGATTCAAGTACCTACCAATCAGGTAAACAATTGTTCTGTCTAACCTGTAAACGTACAATTGTTAGTTCCATGGTCCAGTTTTTAGAGAGAGCATGGTGCATCTTTTATAATATCTTAGTTTGTTAATTTCCGACACATCATTGTGTTATCCTTCAAAATTTTTATGAGATGATATTATTAATAGTAGTGATAATTAATATAAACAATAGAAGTTGAATGCCTACATCCTGGGGTGCGTACTGTCATACTGCATACAGTTGAGTTGTTGTGAATGGTGTCACATGGGGTTTTCCGTATTGTGCACCAACGAGTACAAACCGCTCTTTGGTGCCAATTTGCATAAACTAGTTTGCTAAAATGTCAATAACAGACATCTGTATGGCATATACTTGTCTGACGTACCAATGTTGCAGTCATTAGTCATAACATCTGGATGAAATTAATTATATACCTTGTGGTCACATGACAGGTTTTAAGTCATTGTTTTCTTATTAATTAAGTGGATACTATCCTCTAGCTTATTACGCAGGGTCAGCTATAAAATTGACAAAACACTCATGGTCAATTGTCAAAGATATGTTTTCAGTCTGGCTTCTGCCTGTAGGATGGCCTAATGGATAGTTGTTACTATATTTTTCTGATTGTTATTTTGGGCCTCTGGTGGGTGTTTCTTATTTTTCGTTGTGTGATTTGGCTGTAATGAACAAATATGCTAGTTTTTAGACTAACTGCTTCCCTATTCACCTTTTCCGCTTGCAGTGCCCCAGCTCTAGCATCAAGAACACCCAAGTCATCACTACAGTCGCCATCTGATGATTCAACATCTAGGAACCCTTGGAAATCATCATATTCAAATGGGGAAAGATCTACCATATCAGAATATGATAATAATGCAAGTCTTGGAAGTGCAGCTCCATTGCTCAAGTCCTTTGTTACGCAGGTAAAGTAACCAGCCATATGTTTTTTCACCCTTTTTTGTTGGCTCTTAAATTTAAAAGTTGTAGTGAAACTAGCCAATGGTGATAATGCATGGTGTAGGTTCTCATAAATGTAGCCCTATATGTCAAAGTTAATTCAGTTAAGCACGTAAAGAGAATTATGGACATCATATGGATTCATGTATTGAGTGTCACTAGCACATACCATTTGTATCAAGTCAACCTTGTCTTTTCTATATGGTTGAATTTCGTTAGGTCCAGTTTGGTAGGCAGAACTGGAAGGATGCTGTGTTCAGTTTGTATACTGGTTATTAAATTAAAATGTTTTGTTCTCCCTTCATCAAGGCTGTCGACTAGGTTTTAGATATGGAATTTATGTCTAATTGAAAAGCAGCAATGCCCAGCTAAACATATCCATACAATGTTTTTATATCAGGTTGGGAGCAAATTTGGGGAGAACACATCTAGATGGGGTTCCATGCTCTCTGATGGCCAGGTAGGGCTGAGCGACATTCTTCCTGGACCAGCAGCTGGGTTCTTCTCATCTTTCACATCTGGGGCCCGATATGATTCATAGTCAAAGTAGTGTGAATGAAGGCCTCGAGTCCATACGTCCTCTTATACGTCAACAAACGAAAATGCACATAACAAGATAATGGCATCACCACCGCTGATGGGTGAGATCTGTCATTGGGAATCTGTTGCTTACAGAATGATGACACATAGTTGGCCTGTCGATGGTCAGCACATCCATGCATGCCTCTTACATTTTATTTGATCGGTGGGCATTCGGGGAGAAGCTCAAGCAGATCTGACGACGCGGCCTGCTTCCAGCCTGTAGAGATGGAGGAGGCGCTGATACTAGGGGGAATCAGATGCTTTTTCTACGTGTTTTCTGCGTGCAATTTGAAGGCGTATCGGAGAGAGCAAGTGCAGCTTTGTACTGATACCAGCTCACCATTTTTGGTGCGTCTCGATCAACTTGTGTACATTTAAGGCCTCATGAATTCATGAAGAGAATTTTGGAGTCCATTCTTTTCTCCTGTTTTTGGTCTCGGCGGTTTGGGAGGATGTTATTATATTCGAACAGTTGTGAGGCTGCTGTTGTGGTGTTTCCAAATTGATGTGTAGTAAGTAGTTGTGTACACTGCAAATAGCAATAAAGCATGTATTCTATCTTTCAAAAGGGTCGCCAGTTTTATTTCACTGTACCTTTGGACTAAATTTTATTGCCTAAGCAACGCTGACCCTCGAACCATTTGCATACGTGCGGACCGTTCTCCCATCGTCCGCTGCAGAGTGGTCACTTTTTTTCTCGCAAATTGAAAGCAAAGCTGGGGGGTGCTTTGTGCGAGTTCGGACAGCAGCCATGACCCACTAAATCCCTCCTCCGGGCCTATTTTCTTCTGATCTGCCCCTTCTCCCTCCTCTGACGATGCCACCGTTGTACGTCTCTAGCCGCCACACAGGCATTGCCGGGCCTCCGCAACCGGCATGGACACGCCCGCTCGCTTTTTATGATGGTGTCGTCCACCCAGGGTCTGTCCGTGGCCAGATACACTCCTCCCTCGTCCATGGCGAACACCACGCCCGGCAGGTGTTCGGTAAAATGCCATTGTGCCAATTTTCAAACGTCATGTCGTTTTTGTAGAGTACAAAGGATGGCGGGGTACTTGACCATGGAGGATGAATTGTTGTGTGATGCGTGGTTGGTTGTATTCACGGATTTCGTAGGCACGCACGGAAGGGGGCTCTTCTGGTAGCGCGTGTATGATTTGTTTCACGCATGAAAGCACATTGCGCCCTACGACACTCATCATCCAACAACGCAAATGTGAGGTTGTTATCGTATCGATGGTACGCCATCTAGACCACCGTCACCAAGTTTTGTGACACGGTTGCTCGGCTAGAGGCAAGATGGCCATTGCACGCGGCAGCGGAGGAGATCGTAAGTTTTGCTTTTTCTTGCTCAACTTGCCGAGTGAATCATCCATTCAGTCAATGTTACTTTGCACATTGTGTAGCCCGTAGCGCTCCTGTGACGTACCACGGGATAGAGGGATTGCCATTTAGGTGCATACACCGTTGGGTGAAGTTGAAGGGGCAGTATGTGTGGGATGAAATGATCCGTTCATGAAAAACTTTTTGAACATCCGGTTAATCTTGTCGAGTTTGATGTACTAAACTTATTTGCATGCTATGTATGGATGATTTGTGATATTTTATAGCCGAACTTTGATGATTTCCATTTGGGTTTGCATGAATTTTGTCCGGTATGTTGAAATGCGGTTTCAAATATACTCCCTCCGTTCCGAATTACTTGTCGCAGGTATGGATGTATCTATATGTATTTTAGTTCTAGATACATCCATTTCTGTGACGAGTAATTTGGAACGGAGGGAGTATGTTAGTAGTATCGAATGGCCGGCTCCTGCATCCGTATTCACAGATTGGTCCTTTGTCCGTGGACCGATACGGGAGCAAATTAGCGGGTCAACGTTAAAGATGTGACTAGAGAACTTCTCCACGCAGCCGCCTCCTCCCTGGAAAATTAGGGTTCCTTCGCTTCCCGCCGGCGCCTTTGATCCGCCTTGTCTCCTATGGCCTTAGGGCCATGGGGATGCGGTGGATCCCGGGCTTTGCCGGTGGGAGGGCTTCGTTTTTATTTGTGTTTTTGAGTTTTGTTAGGTTTTGTGTCCTACTCAGGAAGACGAGGCGGCGGCGGCTCCTTGAAAATGGAATAAGGTTCTTCCGCCTAGCCCCCATTCCGGTGGTGCGTCTAGTATCGTTGGTGGACGTGTGGAGGTGTGTCTCTAATGAATCTGCTTCTGGTGGATTTGCTCGGATTTGTTTGTCATCCGTCTACGTTTTTATGTCTTCAAGTTAGATCCCTCCGACCTATGTTATTCATCGGCGGCGATTGCCGTTCTGGTGTGCTGGTCCTATGGGGTCTTAGCACGATGACTTTTTGACTGTTTACTACAATAAGTTTTGCCCGGCTCCAGTGAGGGAGGGGCGATGACGGCGGTGCGCCTTCGGCCCGCTTCAGTGCGTGTAGTCGTCGCAAGGTGGTCTATGAATCTAGATGTAATTTTTATTATTTCCGATATTCGTTGTACTATTTTTTTTTAACGTTGGCAAAAAAACTGTCAAATTCATTGATCAGAAGAAGCGTTATAAGAAGATAAATAGATTGGATGTTTTCCTGCCAAAAAAAAAGATGTGACTAGAGGCAGAAGAGTGATATTCAGGAGCACGCACGCAGAAAGCGTGGGTTAGCAGGAGAAATTGAAATCTGTTGGCATCACGGCGTTGCGGCCGGTGGATGAGACGTTGCTTTGCCCGCGACGTCTGCCCGTTCTGGCGTTCTCTCTCTCTCTCCCGGATTTCAAAAGTATATGAGGTCAACTCCACCGCGCGATCCTATCCTGTCTGTCCCTGTCCGTTTGAGATAAAAGGGACAAACGAGACGACTCAGCGCGCGGGCGTAAACAGACTTTTGTCCGCTTTGTGTCCACTTTCGACCCATCCCCGACCCAAAGTTGCGCCGGTTTTGGGGTGAAACGGACAGCGCGCGGACGGGCGGGACACGCGCGCTTGTCCTCCCCTGGCCCGCCTGTCGGTGGGAGAAACCAACCCCTCCCCCCCACACGCCCATTTGGCGCCATTTTCCCCAAACCCTCCCACGTCCCTCCCGCCGCCCCCTCTCTCCCCCGTCCATGGCCGACGCCCCGTCGAGTTCCGGCGGCCTGGCCGTCGACCCGACCGCAAAGGTGAAGAAAAAGGCGCCAAGAAAGCCGCGGTCGGAGTGCACGCCGGAGGAGATCGCCAAGTTGGACGCGGAATCGGCGAAGAGGAGGGAACGGAGAGCGGCCGTCAAGATCAATGCCGCCGCGGCCAAGTTAGCCGCCCAGCGCGAGGAGCTGGAGGCCGCGCGGCGCAAGGCCGCTGCCAACGAGAAGGAGGACCTCGTCAACAAAGCGCACGCCATCCTCATGCTTGGCATGGGCCGTCCGGCGGGGTTCCATGCAGCGGCCGTCGGCCCGGCGAGCACAGGCTCGTCGGTCGCCCGGCCTACGCACTGCCAGTCGCCGACGTCGCGCGCCGCGCCCATGTCGCCCGGCTTTCCTCCGCCCAGGCACGACGGCCAGACCCGTTTCTCGGCGTCGCGGGACGTGGGCTTGTTCGCGCCGTCCACACCACGCCCCGCGGCCGTCATCGACCTCAACGTCACGCCTGGGTCCAGCAGCGGCGGGCGGCCGTCCGTCGAGATGCAAAGAAAGCAGGCGCGTGCACCGTTCACCGGCACCATGCCGGCCCCCTGCGTGTTGTTTGACGGAATGCCAACCTCAACGCCGACGGTGGACGACCCCTTCTACAACCAGTACATGGAGGACGTGATCTTCCATGGTGGGCATGGCCGTGCCTACGACCCCGAGGAGACCCAAAGTCAGGATGGCCGCGCCCAGTACGTGCCCGATGAGGAGGCCGACGACCGTGCTGACTACGACCATGGTGATTCATGGCATGAAGACGACGACATCTATGTCGAAGGTGAAGATGAAGATGAAGCCAATGATGTTGATATTAGTGGCGCTCCATTGTTCATAGACGAGCTCACCCAAAGAGCGGAAGCACAAAAGAAGCGGAAGAGCATTCGCACCAGTTCATATACACAAGATGAGGACAAGTTGATTTGTCAATGTTGGATGAAGATTAGCCAAGATCCAAGGACCGGCGCGCAACAAAAGGGCATTGTTTTTTGGACGAGAGTTCACAAAACATTCCATGAAAGGAAGATGTTTGAGCCCTACCAAATTACAAGCAACCGTGGCATCGGTTCGATTCAAAAAAGATGGTTGTTCATCCAACAAGAGTGCAACAAGTATTGTGCCACATTTGAGAGCATTGAAGCACGACCCGTAAGTGGTCTCGGCGTTGGGGACATGGTATGCTCTTCTCTTTCTAGCCCTTTCCTTGCTACGGCCATGATACTTCGGCCGTGTATATGTTTGCATGTTCATTTGTTGTTGATTATGTGATGTAGGCATTCCAATCTTTGAAGGCATTCAAGGCCCGGCACAATGACAAGCCATTCACTCTTACGCATTGTTGGACGCTCATCAACAATTGCCCTAAGTTCAAGGATCAATACCGTGAACTTCAAAGGAAGAGAGGCAAGAAAACGGCCAAGTTCGCCGGAGGTGGGGATGGCGAGGCGTTGAAGAGGCCGAGGGGCAAGACCAACTCCAAGGTGGACGACATACGTGACGCCTCAACCATGGCCTTGCATGAGACTTTGCATGGCATGATGTCACATAAGGATGTGAGGGACGAGAAGAAGCGGCAAAGCAAGGACAAGCAAATGAAGCAATACCTAGACCTCCAAAGACAGAAGCTTGAGATGTAGGAGGCGGCCAAGAAGAGGAAGATAGACATGGAGAAGGCGGCCCGACAAAGGCAGCTCGACATGGAAGAGGCCGCCCGGCAAAGGCAGCTCGACATCGAGGCCGACAATGTCAAGGCCAGGCAGAGGCAGCTCGACATCGAGGCCACCAATGCCGCCACCAAAGCGAAGGAGGTGGCCCTTGTGATCATGAGCGTGGACTTGTCGAAGATGAGCGACAAGACGAGGGCCTGGTTCGAGGCCAAGCAGAAGGAGATGCTCGACACTGAAGGCCTGAACTAGGTCGTCCGATCGGCGTGGTCGTTTTTTTTTGGAGGCTGGCATGGGTGCCGCCCGCCCGCTGGGCCGCTGGCTGTGTGCCGGCGAAAAAACATTCATTTTAGAGGCCGTCTGTGTTGCCGGCCGCTGGCTGTGTTGCCGGCGAGGACAACTATTCATTTTGAAGGCTGGCTGTGTTGTCGGCCGCTGGCTGTGTTGTTGGCGATGGTCGTGTAGGCCGCTGGCTTTATTGCCGGCGTGATGAACTCGGGTCGTGAACTGGGGCTTGGCATTTGAAACATCTCTTTTTTTAAAATAGACGCGGACAGGATGAGGCAAAAGGATGCGTCCGCGCGATGGACGCACGGCCACCGCATTCCATGACAGAGCCGGACACGACCTTAAATTTCTACCCAAAAGAACAAAAACAAAACAAAATAAATGTTCATTTGAAGTCGCAGGGTGAAGTTGGCCTGATCGGAAGGAAAGGCGTCGCCCTTTCCTTGCCTGCCTTGACGTATGCGGTGATCCGGCGCGCACGGGCGCGGACAGCGAGCCGCCAACAACCCCACGTCCAACCGGGCGACGAGGAGTGATGTGCACGTCTGATAATGTCACCGGCCCACGACGAGGAGAAATCGTTGTTGTATCATCATATCAATAATTGCATTTATATTGCGCGTGAATGACTGCTGTCCCAACTTTGGCGCCCCTTTACCCCGTCCAAAAACTCCAATCTTGCCAAGGCCCATTCGGCCGTTCCATCAAAGAGAACATCCATTCTCCGGTTTCTACAGGAACTCATGCAAGGAGCTTTATATCTTGGAGATGATCCGCCCATTATTCTACCGGCTGATTCGACGCCGCACCCACCGGATCCAACTCTTTAGTGTGGATTTCATCCACCTGGCTGATCGCATCCTTGATTTCATTTTAAAATGTGGCGTACCACGGCCCTGAGCTGCGATGGGATGGAGTTACCTCACCTTCTAGACCACCATCACGTTCATGCCAAGCCTTTAACCAACACTTCCTTCGGATATGGACTGGCCTGCAACTGGTTTGGGCACCATTGCTTCCATACTATTCATCCGTCCGGAAATACTTGTCATCAAAATGGACAAAAAGAAATGCATTTAGAATTAAAATACGTCTAGATACATATCATTTTATCCATTTTAGTGACAAGTATTTCCGGACGAAAGGAGTACCTCTTGGGTGGGCATCAACAATGTCAAATGGTGGTGGGAGCGCTTCATGCAAGAAAATCGGAAGGGCATGGCCTCGCTCGCAATGCTTGTCGGCCGGGAAATTTGGAACATGCACAAAGCAAGGGTCTTCAATGACACATTTGCAACGCCGGTCTTTTCAACATCAAAGTACACGTGCCAAGGCGGGTGCTAAGCACTTGAGTAATTTGATTGATGCCAGGGAAGTAGCTAATTAGGGTTTTGTGTTTCATTGGGGAGCCTTGAGGATTGTACGGAATCTAAACTCTCTCTTAATCGATGAATGCGGCAAATCATTTTCCCTTTTCAAAAGAAATTTAGACCGTGGGGCCTGTACATTACTATTACTAGACAAATTCACCATGAACAACTATTTTTCAAAATCTACAGTCTTTTGCAGTTCCACCTGACATTTGCACCTCAACATAAGGGGTATTGGCAAGTGACAGAGACTGAACACACACACACACACACACACATGTGTGTGTGATCGGTAAGTAATAATTCAGTAATACAAGACACCTTCAAAGTTCTATGCTGGGTGCACTCTCGAAAAGTGCTTGCCCCTAGAAGATCAGGACCGGCATTGAACATGTGCAGATGATTCCTTGCCGGTCCCCGAATTCGCAGCACGCCTTTGAAAACTGCCGTACAAAAGCAGGAGTACTCCCCTCCCCTCCCCTTGCTAGCTTACTTGTGATTTATTAGTGTTACTTTCCTTTATTTTCTCTCCCCAATCCCTGTCTCTACGCGGGGCCCCGGGCGAGAGAGGCGGCTTTTGTGGGGTGATTGGTCTCTGTTTTTGCGTTAAAAGCAGCGGCAGCCATCTCTCCCCAGGTTTATTTCCGGGATCTTCTCTTTTCCAAACCGGTGTGCCCCGGCCTGACCATGAGGTTGCTTAACGCCAAAGCTATAGTTGTTTTCCTTTGGGGGTTTAGCTGCTGCTGCTTGTACTAGTCCATAGCTGTAGAAAATGTGTGGAAAATGAGGATGGGTGATCTTTTTTTTGCGGGAAAATGAGGATGGGTCTGATTTAGCCTTTAGGCGAGGTAGTAGTTGATGCACCAAGGACATTGAGTTTTTTTTTTGCGATGGAAATAGGGTGGTTTATTTCAAACTCACAGAATTACAATCCTTAGCAACAAGTTTAGAAATAAAAGGAGGGGGTTGGTTAAGCCAGCACGCAGTGCTATCCCCATATCTACCATAATTTGCTAAGCAATGTGCAACTTTGTTTTGATCACGAGAAACTTTAACACGAACAAACACCCTATTCTCCAGTAAACCTTTGATTTCTGCCAAGAGATGACCATATGCTGATCTGTCCAGTGAATCATTAGATAGTGCTGACAAAGCTGCCAAACAATCAGATTGTAGCTGAACTGGTCGATTCGACCGTTGAATTGCAAGACTTACTCCTTGCATAATCGCATGTAACTCCGCTTCCAGCACCTCATTATAGTGATAAATGCGTCGGTAAGCCGCAAAAATAACACCACCCTTGTCATCACGTAAAACCATACCTGATCCTGCAGCTCCGTCTTCCGCACAATAAGAACCATCAACAGAGAGAGCTACCCCGCCCGGCGGAGGAGCCGGCCAAGGAAGGCATGGCAATGATGACCGAGTTTTTTCAATCACTGGTTCCATCAAGATTGGAGCTTTACCTTTGATCACCTCTTCCACACCCATACAGCCTAATTGTAGTAAAGAGTTAAGATAGCTGCATAGATAATCACAAGACACCTCCGTCGGTGGAATAGGTTTGGCATGCATGACTTGATTACGTAAATGCCAAACCCTCCAGAGCACCATAATGATCATGTCCCGGACATTGCTCTGCTGACCAGCAAGCAAGTGAAGAAACCATTCATCACCCATACATGCAATATTATACCTGTTTGGCAATGGCCAACGGTCCTTCATTGCGTCCCGTAAGCTTGCCGCGTTGGGACAGACTAGTAAAGCATGAAATGACGATTCATCTTCTCGCCCACACATTCGGCATGTTGCCCTTGTACCAATATGACGCCGATTCCTCTCTAAGTTAGTTGCTAGTGTACCAGTAATTACCTTCCATGCAAAAACTTTCATCTTAGGAGGGACCAAGGCACGCCATACAATATTCCACATACCACGTTCACCATCAGGACATGTGCTACTTGCTCCTTACGAGAAACGGTCCATGTGCTCACCCATAGCTAAATGATAGGTGCTCCTAAGTGTGAAAGATCCCGACTTCTTAAAAGGCCAAGCAATAAAATCTTTCCGCTGTATTGGCGACGTACGAATTTTCAAAATAGCTTCAACATCAACATGACAGAAAAATTGTTCCAATAAATTTACCTTCCATGCACCATTAGCATCCAGAAAATCAGCAACTTTATTTAGACGACAATTTCTTTTAGAGAAAATAGGCGTAAAAGGCATACCCCTAGGAATCCAAGGATCTCGCCAAGTTCGAATAAGATTACCATTGCCGACTCGCCAGATCATACCTTTTTTCACCAAGTTCAATCCATATTCGATACCCTTCCAAACTGCTGACGAGTTACTCGAAAAAACTGTATCCAGTAGATTCCCATTTGGATAATATTTAGCCCGTAGTAGTCTTGCACAAAGATTGAGTTTTGAACCCGTGCTCGCATGCTCTCTGATGAACAGGAAACATTAAAAGAGTAAAATAATTCAAATAATTCTGTTTTTTTTGTTGATGAACATTGATGAATGTTCAAGTGCGTGCAAAATGGTGCGGTGAAATGTCAAAATGACATTAGTGGAGGTCTGGGGAAAAAATGATGCTCCGAAAAAGACTTGTTTGTTTGTTGAAAGTATTTTGGATCATCGATTTTGTTATTTTTGTCCGGACATCTACGAATATCATTTTATCACATGATTTCGCAAGCAATTAAAAAATTCATGAATGTATACCACAAAAATCATTTGTAATTTTTTAGTTACTATTCAGTATTCATCGGGAGGCATGGGAGCTCGGGATCAAAAGAGCACTTTTGGAAGCTATATGTTTAGTTGAGTGATTCTCTTGAAAAAAAAAACTTTTTTTCTTTCGACGAATTAACAGAGGCTCTGTCTTTTCATTAAGAAACAACGCCTCTTTGACCTGCGGACATTTTACTTGTTTCTTGTTAGTATACCCATCTACAGACGCATGTACGAACGATGAAGGATCTCCTCTTTGTTGCCACTTCTCTCATAGAATTGATTAGGGTCTAAGATTGGCTTGGTGGCCCTTGTCAACCCGTCTTCCACGGCAACGCAATGGTGGATGCCACAAGATGGAATTCACCTCTATCCTCATGCTCATTTCTTTGAGCTTTGGAACGAGAGTTGCACATGGGTTTTGAAATTCTTCGTCTTGTCTATGATCGTTTTTCAGAGATTGAACGAAGGACCTTTTGAATATCTTGTAACATAAGTACTTTCATTATTTTTTTCTCTTTGCTTAATTAGTGAAATGAAGCAAAAAAAATCCTCCATTTTTTTTTGAAATTTGTTTGAAGTAGATAGAGCAATACTACTGCAGCTTACATGCTTCTACCGCTTAGTAACTGTCTTTTAGTATTGTGGAGTTCTTTGTTCCCTTGAGATCCAGTCGCTCAGTGCCTAGTTGCCTCATCATTCATTTGAAAACATACCCATTGCACAAACCAATTGAAAGGGCAAATGAGCAAAAATAATTACTTTGTGTGCTATGCAACTTAGATACACCGCTTCCTCTCACAAAAGAAAAGAAGATTATGGTTTTGCTATTTATGAAGCGTCGCTCATGATTACATGATCTAAACACGAGATTTCTGCTATTACAAAGGGTTGAGGAGATCTTGATTGGACGGCCATCAACATCGACCAAGAAGTAACTATCCACGGACCGATTGAGCCATTGAACACCCTAAAAACAATAATGCTTTTGCCAAAAGCATATGCGATGTTTTTTTTTACGGAAAAGATGATTACGGGGGTTCAACCAGCGAAAATCCTAGACACACGGACAATCACGGGCGGATTACGGGAATATTCTCACTAATTAACCTCTGCCCCCCTGATTTTCATAGGGTGGGCCCCGTCTCCCCCTTAATCTCCAATTAAACCATGCCAGCTAATCAGAGTCCGTTGATTCCGTAGTCATCAGCCCGTGCGTGTAGCATTGCCGGTTCAACCAGTGTTGAACAAGTAAACATTCCTGCCCGTCTTGCAGCAACTTGCATTAACTTATTTGACCCCGGATCAACACGGTTGTTGAGCAATGACCATGCTTCTTTCTAGTTGCGAGTCAACTGAGATGTAACAAGTCCTTGCCAGTTAGCGATTAGGTCTCTCCCACCAACAGCATCAACAAGGGGACATACTGCTGATTGAACTGCTCCATGATCCTCTGTGTCCATCACAACATTTGAATGTTTTTTCGCAAAGAAAAAAGCAATATTAGAATTTATATTGAGCTAAAACCATTGGGTGGATGACGGAGTACCATCATCGGCAATAGGCGTCGCATGATTGATTTTTTTTATAATGAGTGTTGATTTTTTAATGCCTGGACCAGCACTCGATCATTCATCATCGGCACAATATCAATTTAAATGGGGAAAATCTCTCCGGATGGAATGTGGAATGCTGCAGTACCAACCAGTACAACAACGCAATAGATAGACAATAATTTTGCTCAAAGGCACAGAGAAATCGAAAGATTCGAGCCCATTCTCCCGTCAACTCTTTATCCCTAACCAACTTGGCACTAAACAAATGAAGCAAAGGGCATCGGCAATAGTATCAAGGCAGGGGAGGCAGGATGTTGGGGGCACATCGCCCATGCAGCGCAGCAACTTGCGTTGGCGGCAACGGCAACAGGGGGAGAAACAAACAAACGTGCAGCACAACCGAATTGCTTGCCTGACCATTCTTCTCGCCATGGTAGGTTACCGCTCTACTGTTGCTGCTTGCCTGCTTTTCCTCTCCAACAGCTGAGCTGGTACGGCACCGGGCGCACGAAACGGAAAGCTTTGTGGGAGCCATTTGGCATCTCATCTTGGTAGGAACAGATTCTTTCTTTGACACTTCACAGGCCACCATTGCCTGCTTGCTTGGGACTGCTAGCCACAACCTGTTTGCTTGCCCACAAACAGCAAACACTTATTCTCAAGGGTAAAGAATAACTAACATTGAAATTTTGCTTGAATTAATCACGTTGGCATTGGCTGTGCGCATCTGTGATACATGCAGGAGTAGGTCCCGGGGGACAGTAAAACCCCTTCGGTTATGTGAAAAGAAAAACATAAGCTCAAAAGATAAAAGCATAATCAGTGATGATAAACCAAATGGCAGGAGTATGCACCTGACCCGACCCAACCCCACAATTATATTCCCTTTATCCATCCATTGCCAGTTCCACGAGAGGGAGAGGGAGTGGGAGCAGACACGCACTCGGCGCAGGACCCATTTTTGGGCAAGAGCACAGCACAGGAGGAAACTGTGTGCATACGAAACCAGTGGGCGCGCGAAGGGCAAAAGCTGATGACAACGACACACACACCATACGTGCGAGCAGGCAGCGGCGCAGAGAGGCAAGGCAACAATCTCCGGCTCGTTCCGCCCGAACCACTTGCGACGACGACGACGACGACGGCGTGCCACCGCCGCTGCTACCTGCCGTCTAGAAGAGGATTTTCTACCCACCCCGTCGACGACAGGCCATTGGTTTGACGTCAAGGTTTGTTTCTGATCATTTGGTCCCAGCTCACGCAGAGAAGTTTCTCCCCCACTCATGGAGTGTTGTGCTGTATTATTTTTGTTGCTGGACGTGAGAGGCTGAATGATTCGGCGATGTTTTCGGCTGGCTTGTGAAACGGTCTAGAAGGATGGTTGGTGCAGCCAAGAGAATTAGGCATGCGGGTCGTGTGACACCGAGCCGGAAATCGGACTGGCGAATGACTTCATTTACACGGGAGGCGGTTGGTTTGGGCACCGTCAGCTCCTCTTGGAACGACACACAGCCGACCTCCAGCACCATCGATCTAGTAGATGACATGAGGACTTTTTTTTTTCAAAACGGAGGCAAAAGATTTGCCTCATCTATTAAATAAGAGAGAGTAGAGTAGAGTTTTACAGCGACCACCTCAACACGGCATGCGAACTATTCACGAAATACAATAGGCCTTAGTTTCTTTGCACCAGCTGTAATCCAAAGCTTGGCCTCCTCAAGAATTGTGTTAAGAAGAATAGGCGGCACAGCACTTTTGTGTCGGAACACCCTAGCATTACGTTCATTTCAGATGGTCCAGGAGACGAGAAGGGTGAGGGAGGCCAAGGCACTCCTGTTGGGTACGTGGCTTCCAATACCATCTTCCCACCAATCCAGGACGGAGTCATGAGTGGTGGCTTGGTGGGAGAGAAATATCGCTGTATGGATGTAGTATGATTTAGGGCACATTTGCTTCACAGGATTCTAGAAAAAGCGGGAATAGAAAAAACAAATGATTGAAATGTCATGATCATTATCTTAATTTGGAACGGAGGGAGTACATGATTTTGATTAGTTTGATTTGTATCACAGTTTTTCCTGTGATTGTCCATACCGTTGTTCCGGTTGAAAACAATAGACTATGGAAGCTCAAAATTTCTTATTAAGTGAAGATATTCATCTGGTTTCTAAATAGAGGTGTGGTCTTAATTAGAGATAACTTGGCACGTCGCAATTGGCAAGGTAGCAAAATATGTGTATTTTGTCAACATGACAAGTTTATTAAACACCTTTTGAGTGTAAGTTTGCTCGTACAATTTGGGACATAGTTCAAGGAGGTCCAAATCTTTACCCTCACACAGTTGGTTGTGGGGTATCAACAAACAATTTTTTGCACATGTTTTTGTCGGGGCGGCTGCCTTATGTTGGGCATTGTGACTTATCGGGAATTGTGGTTTTTAGTAATAAATGTGTTCCATCTCATGTGTAGGTTATTCACACATGTACACGATGGCTCCGTACTTTGGTATATCCTGCGAAGGCCGGACGACAAAGACCTTTTTACGATGGCTGGAGCACATGGCCAGGGAGGTTTTCTCTCTTAATGAATGGCGGTGTAATCTTCGGATATGATCTACTCTCACCTTAGGCTGGACTTTTTTGTTATTGTTGTAAAGCCATATTTTATTTTTGGTTGTGCTGGACATTGTCATCGTACTATGCAGAGGCCGGACATTTTTTAATGCAGTTGTATCACCTCGATATATCAATTGAATAAAATGTTCTTTATCGAAAAAGAAATCCAATGAGAAGTGGTACAAATAAGTCCTTGAGAAAAAAAATCTATATGATAAATATCCAATCACACGAACCAAACAACCAACATAGAAAATATTCCTAAGGATTCTAATCCTCGGAAATTTCTATGAGAATCCTTTGAATCAAAGGAGCCCGAGCAAGACGAATGGTTTTGGTGGTGTCCTGTTTTTTATGTGCTTCAGACTTCAGAGTGTCCTGATGGAGCTTCGTTCGGGGTGGTGCTAATAACAGTTCCGACAACATTATAATTTTATTTTTCCACTTTTATTTCTAAGCAATTTTTGCTCGTAAAAGGTTATCTTTAACTGCTAGGTTTTAGCGCGAACACATGCCAACTTTGAGTTTTCTAGATTTACACCAAATCACAGTAGAAGCTTCAAAAAATACATTGATGACAGGCAATATTAAGGGAATGGTATATATCCAAACAAGAGAAATAAACATTATGTCCTGCAGGCGGGATGATTTTGTTCATGGAACTTTAGATGTACACTTGTCGTGTCTTTTATCATGTATGTTTGTGACTTGAAAAAAGACATGTATGTCTCCTTTACAGATTTTTTGAATCTCCCAAAACATATGTGGACAGTTTTTTTTAAACTTATATTTATATAGGGTCGTTGTTTGACACATGTTGCGAAGAAAAGTCACACTACAGCGATACATCCCCACCCTCCTATTTTGCCGTCATGTAAATCTCATGTTACCCCAAAAGTCAAGAAGAATATAAGAAAATGTATAACCCTATTGACCGCGTCCGTTTTGATTTGGTTCCTCTATCTATGATTGACATATACTCCCTTCGTCCCTTCGTCCCAAAATTCTTGTTTTAGATTTGTTTAGATACGAATGTATCTAAATACTAAAACGTGACTTGATACATCCGTATTTAGAAAAATCTAAGACAAGAAACAAAGAGAGTATAATTCTATCTGCAAAAAAAAGACATATAATTCATTAAAAATTGTTCAAACCGATGCAAGTTTTGTGGATTTAAGTGAATAACATTGTGCCTTGTATTAAGAAATTTGTCCAAGTGGCTCTCTATAGTCATCATTGTATAAAGTGTGCCTACAATGATCAGTGCGACCGCTCTCGTTCAAAAGGATGACCCATCTGACAACCAACATCAATATATTCAAACGCCTATGAAAGCAAAATTATTACGAAATACTTCACGCATTATTAATATATCCACAGCTATGAAGACCTCCTTTTATACAAAACCGAAGACATCGCAATCTGATCCAACATTATGCGCAACAATAATTCGTAGGATATTTCAACATGCCATCATCATGTCCACAGAAAGAAACACATAGCGACTTATATTTTGGAACAGAGGTAATATATTGTAATTGCAATCTACTCCTATGTCAGATGGATTTATCTGAACCACCATGTAGCAGCAGCAGCAAAACCAAACCCATGGCTTTGGTCAATGGCAGAGAAAGGAAAGAAAAGAGGAGGAGACGGGAAAAGGAGGCGACGGCGGCCAAAGAGGAAAGGAAGAAATTGTTGATTGCCCACCCCCTCCCCTCCTATTAAATCGGCGCAACACGCAACACAAGAGAGAGAGAGAGAGAGGGGCACACGCCGAGAGTCCACACGTAATCCCATCATCCCCTCCATTCATTCCCGCTTTTACCCCCTGTACTTGCCGCATTTCACAGGCCAGGACGGACTGCTGGAGCTGGACCAGGGGAGTCCCACGGGCTACGGGCGCCGAATTATTGCCCGTTTCGAGGCCTCGAGCGCCAAAAGGGCCGTGCTGCTGCTACGCCCACGCGCAGCCGCCGTGCCAACGCGTGCGCTCCGCTCCGCTCTGCTCCCCCTGCGCCTCGCCGCGTCGGGGCAGGGGGTGGGGTGTGGCTGTGGGGACGCGGCAGCGGCTCTCTTGAGCGATGAGGCCGCCGGAAGCGGCGCTCGCCGCGGCCCTGGTGGCGATGGCGGTGGCGGCGCTGCTGGGCGGGGCGGCGGCGGCGTTCCCGGCGGCGCTGACGCTGGAGCGCGCGCTGCCGCACAGGGGGGTGCCCGCGGAGCACCTGAGGGAGCGGGACAGGGCAAGGCACAAAGGGAGGGGGCTGCTCGGGGGCGGGCCCGCGGTCGCCGGCGTCGTCGACTTCCCCGTCGAAGGCTCCGCCAACCCCTACATGGTCGGGTGGGTGAGCCGCTTCGCTTTTTCTTCCTTTTTGTTTTCCCCCCGTGCCTGCTTTGGTTTGGTTTCGTCTGGCTTGGTTCGGGTCGGTTCGGGTCGGTTGGCTGGTTGTGTGTGATCGATGGGGGCGTTGAGAATTCGAGCCTGTTTTGGTTACGGGCGTTGAGCTGGAATTGTTTCCTTTGCTTGGTGGATTGGACGATTGTGGCGAAGCAAATTTCTTTTGGGTAATTGACAGTTACATTCCTTCTGTTTACTCAGCTCTAGTCATAACCATTGAAATACTAATTGATACTAGTAGTTTGATGGCTGTACTCGGTGAGTTTGTTTGCTGGTGGATATTGCGCGCATTCTGCAAACTTTACAGTTAATTTTTACAAACTTCCAGCGATGTTTGCTCAGGAGCACATGCCGTTTGGTAGCTGAATTGCTGCTTGGAATAACCCAGGCTTGTTTTTCTTTTTCTTTCTTATTATTAGGTTCGTTTGATTCATCGTTTTATATCCTGAAAATATCACCAAGTCTTTGCGCACTTCATCGTTCTACCTGTTTGATTGTGGGAGTCCAATTCTGATGCGTTTGCCTGTACCAATCACCACAATAATTCATTGCCTGTAGGTTGGGAGAAAAACAGCTCATTTTCCTATGCTTTGCTTCTCGTGGATCCTACGTCTCCACACATTTTTCTGCCCATCACAGTTTCTTTAATTTTCTTAGCTTGCTTTTGCTTCAAGGTCAATTCCTGCCGTTGAAGATGCAGTTTTGGATTTCTCCCTCTCTGATGTACCTTATGTTTGCACATTAATTTTGTTATAGTCCGTAAGGTGTAGCCGTGCAGAGATACACATTTCGTTACGCGGTTTAGAGCCAGTACATGCAGAGGCTTTACTAGCACCAAGCGTAAGGTGTAGCCGTGCAGAGATATACATTTCGTTACACGGTTTAGCGCCAGTACATGCAGAGGCTTTACTAGCACCAAGCGTAAGGTGTAGCCGCGCAGAGATATACATTTCGTTACACGGTTTAGAGCCAGTACATGCAGAGGCTTTACTAGCACCAAGCACTAGATAATGGATGGATTGGCACCCGTTTTTACTTGCCATGTGCCAGTCTTAAGTGAAACAATTCTGTTTTGCCAATGCTGTAGGATTTATGTTTTAGTTGCATATAGACCCTTGTCGCATATCAGTTGTGATTGATAATACTCCCTTTAGACTCTTGAATATCATGTGTTTAATCCATCACCCTTATGTAGCAATATTCTGTTTTTGGATGCAGAAATCAGCTATGCACTCTGTTTCTTTTGGCCGATTCTCAAATTGGTTAGGATGCAAAAGTCAGTTTGTTGCTTAATGTTACTACTGATTTGTGATTAATTAACCTCCTTTTAGGCATTATCATCTCATCAACTCATTCATTTTCATTCTGCGACTGGGCTTGCTGTTAGTTGGTAGTACAAGGGCTTCATGTCAACCTATAGCGTAATAGGCACACTCTTTTGTAAGTATTGTATGCTAAAGTTCTATTTTACAGGCTCTATTTTACACGTGTAAAATTGGGAAACCCTGCGAAGGAATACTTTGTCCAAATTGACACTGGCAGTGATATCTTGTGGGTTGCTTGCAGCCCTTGCACAGGTTGCCCAACATCAAGTGGGCTCAATGTGAGTCAGTCATTATCCAATGTCTTATGTTTTTTGGAATATTTTTCTCCCTTGAGATGGGATTACTTGTTATCTAAGCTCCTTCTGATGGATTACTGATTTTTGGTTTGCTTTTCAGATCCAATTGGAATTCTTCAACCCTGATTCTTCGTCAACATCATCCAGGATACCATGCTCAGATGATCGGTGTACAGCTGCCCTCCAGACAGGGGAAGCACTCTGCCAACCCTCGGACTCCCCAAGCAGCCCATGCGGTTACACTTTCACGTATGGCGATGGAAGTGGCACGTCAGGATACTATGTGTCTGACACTATGTATTTCGACACTGTCATGGGGAATGAGCAGACTGCCAATTCTTCTGCTTCCGTCGTTTTCGGGTACAATTCCCTAGACTCCTATACCTTTTTGAATCCCCTATTAGATAATGAAAACTTACCATTTATAATTGATGATCATTTACTTAAGATACGTGATAACATTAGAAACATGGCTAGAGTTGTGCAACAACTGTGTCAGGTAAGAGCGTTGACATGATGTGGGCTCTTGTCTCCTTGATAATGTGAACCATCTGTTCACTTTGTTGATCTGGTTAGTTAAGGCCAGGCCTCGTGCGGTGGTGAAGTACTCTCCACTTGTGCCAAGAGGTCCTGGGTTCGATGCGGCCTCTCTGCATTGCACTGTGCAGGGGTAAGCTTGCCTCGTATAATCCTTCCCCAGACTCACCTGGTGTGGGAGCTTCTAGCACTGGGTCTGTCCTTTTCCTTGATCTAGTTAGCACGGTTGATGGATCTAATGACAACAAAATGCATGTCCTGCAACTAGCAGGATTTTAGTACCTACTGCAGGAATAGTTCTTTTCGTTGCTCTGATATCCAGAGAACAGTTATTACTAGGAAAAAAGTCAATTTCCATTATGGTCACCATGAATAAATGTTAAAATGGTTATACTGTCTTCATCGGGACAAAATATGTTGGCATATCACTAGTACCTGGACATCCTTTAGTGTCGATTGATTAAAAGGCTATCCTCTAACATGTATCTAAACACGCCAAAGTCTCAGCCTCGGAATGGTTTTTCACTTTTTCTTAGTGATACGAGTTTACATTTTTGTGCTGATCTTAGTTTGATTAAACCGTGCGTTGCTATAAAGTAACTGTTTATGGTTACCATTTTGTGCAGTCGTCACCTTGATATTAAAACTTGCTGCCTAACAGGGTCAATAATATTTTCGTTGTTGTAACTATCTTTTTTTTAATAGATGTAGCAACTCACAGTCAGGTGACCTGATGAAGACAGATAGGGCAGTTGATGGAATTTTTGGGTTTGGACAGCATGAGCTGTCTGTCATTTCACAACTGTACTCTCTTGGTGTATCCCCTAAAACATTCTCCCATTGCCTGAAAGGTTCAGATAATGGTGGTGGTATTCTTGTCCTTGGTGAAATCGTCGAACCAGGATTAGTATTTACTCCACTTGTTCCATCACAGTAAGTTCCTTTTCCTGAAATTATTGAGTGTGTAACTTCGGAATTCTGCATGTTCCCTTTTGTTTCAGTAGCTACCCGTGTTGTTGTAACTGGTAGGCATGGGTGGAAGCAACAGTTTCCATCATTCGTTTTCTAGTTTTTGTTTTCTTTTGTAAGTACTTGTTAGGTGAATTTATTTGGACATCTTTAATTTTCCAACATTAAGTATGCCCCTGTGAGAGGCTAACTATATAGGTAGATTTTTTTTCTTGTGAAGTATAACATTTCTAGTGGCAATAAATCATGAAACATTTTGATTCTAAGCTATTTTTGTATTTTTAATGAAATGTAGGCCTCATTATAACTTGATTCTGGAAAGCATTGCTGTTAGTGGTCAAAAGCTACCCATTGATACTTCCTTGTTTGCAACATCAAATACACAAGGAACAATTGTGGATTCAGGAACGACATTAGTATACCTTGTCGATGGTGCCTATGATCCATTTATTAGCGCGGTAAACTCCAAATTACACATTTCATCATTTATTTTATGGAACAACAAATATGTGACTAGTTTGCAGTACTTAAATATACCATCATTAGTTCTAATGATGGATGCCTGCAGATAGCTGCTGCAGTCTCTCCATCTGTACGCTCTGTTGTCAGCAAGGGGACACAATGTTTTATTACAAGCGGCAGGTTTTCTTCTTTCTCTTTCTAAGAAGGAAATTAGCAGCACATGTCATTCAGAATGTTGAATTACTCACAAATGTTCTTTTGCTTCTCTACTAGTGTTGATTCGTCATTTCCTACGGCAACACTGTATTTTAAAGGTGGCGCTGCAATGACAGTGAAGCCAGAGAACTATCTTCTGCAGCAGGGTACCAGTGTATGTCAAGTTGTCAACAAGCCTTTTGATGCCATCATTGCTAAATTTCTTTGCAATTGTGTGTCTAGATAACTGTTTATGGGCAGACTTGCCTCAGATGAAATAATGTCATATTATGCTTTGTAGGACAATACTGTATTGTGGTGCATTGGCTGGCAAAGAAGCCAGGGAATCACTATACTTGGAGGTTAGTCATGTTGACTGTATTAGCCATTATAAGTTGCGCATATAGCTGTTATACTTTAAGGCAGCTATTCTGTTATGGAGACCCGAATTAAGTTAAGTTGTTGACATAAATTTCAATAGTAGCACTAAATATGGACATAACTATGTGAGGTAGATCTATCCAGGCTTTAGGAAGTTGATCGTGCCTTGTGACTTCATGCTGTTTGATTTAACCCCTAATATTAAACCGGCATGAAAACTGAGTATTTACCTCGTGCAAACATTGACCGACTAGTAGTCCCTAAGTACTAGCTTCACAGCAGCTATTAACTATTTGACCCAGGAATGATGCAATGCCCATATCCCACTCCTGGTGTTTTCTTGCTAACTATTTGGCCCCTTTTGTTGCAGATCTTGTTTTGAAGGATAAGATATTCGTGTATGACTTGGGAAACATGCGCATGGGCTGGGCGGACTACGACTGTAAGCTCAAACCCCTCCTCACCAGTTTTTCTAGTTCGCACCCAAGCTGATTGGCGTAGCTAACAATGTCTTCCTTTGCTTCTTTCAGGTTCGTTGTCGGTCAATGTCACCTCTTCGTCGGGGAAGAACCAGTACGTGAACACGGGGCAGTTCGACGTGAACGGGTCACCACGACACTACAGCGGCCTGGTGCCTACCGGTGTCGCTGTCGCCCTTGTGCATATGCTCATTTTTGGCGCCCTATTTAGTAGATAGCACACTGGCTGACTGACCTGACACTGTGATCCCACCACACCCATTCTTTACTTAGTGAACGGGGTCGATGCCGTTGTCGCTGCGCCCCTTCCTTCCCATGGCACAAGCATTCTTGCTGTACATAAATTACAGGGAGAAAGATAAGATGAAAAAAGTAAAAAAATGGTTTATCGTTCATGGTAGTGGCCTGCTCAGAACGTGTTTCGACCTGATCACTTGAGAGGCGTTGTTCTATTTATTCATGTACCTGAATCGTGCTGCCGCTGCCTCCAAATCTGAAGGAAAACAGAGGAGGATATTATGGCCGCCATGGCGGACGACACATTGATCTAGGATATCATTGGTTTCATGAAGGGGGTGTGTTTGGTAGGCTGCATTTCCCCAGCGAGGCCCTAGGGAGCCAAGTTCTTGGACCGCACGGCTCTGGCAACAGATAGGGTCCGCAATTGTTGTGTTCTACTCACCTCCTTAGTCTCCTTCATCTAATCCCTTTTAATCTACATAATGATGTCTTGATTTAAGATAAGCTCTATACGAAAAAGATGCACATCAAACGATCGGTTTCTAGTTTAATTGATTGTAAATCCTCAGTTTTGTGTTCATGTTTGAAGCTTTTTAAGATGAATTTCAGCAAATTCTTTGCACATGCTCGACCGTTTGAAATTTTCTTTGACCACTAGCTTCATCTTGTTGTTTCACACGATTTTTATGTTATAAGTTTTCTGGTTCTACGCTCACACCTTCCTATTGTATTGTTTTTTTTTTTTGAGATCAGTACAGACACACGTTCATGTGTGTCTGTTATATGAACGTGCTCAACATCTCTCGCCTATCCTCTTGACCGATTCCAAAAAAAACTATCCTCTTATCATCTCATCTCACACGGTGGATCATCTGATTATTTTTTACCACTAGCTTTATCTCTTTGTTCCACACAACTCTCATGTTGTAAGCTTTCTATTTCGACACTTGATGTCTACTACGCAACTTTATCCTTATAGACTTTGTTGACCTCCAAGCATGGAATTTTACAGGACAATAGCAATTTTTTCTTAAGTGGATGTCTAATGTTTGTCAATCCGTGGAAGGTGTAGGACGAAGATGGTTCTATCTCAAACAACCCTCCAATTAAATACATGTAGTCTCTTGTGTTCCTAACACACCCAATACAATTATCAGTTATATAGGTGCACTAATTCCACGAAGAGGTGATGATAGGTGTGTAATATAGATGGTAGAAATAGTCTTTTGTAATCTAAACAAATAAAAACATCAAGGTAGCATGTAACAAAAGTAAGCAAAACGGTGTCACGATGCTTGGAAACAAGGCCTAGGGTGCATTACTTTCACTAGTGCAATCTCTCAACATCATTAACATAATTGAACTGCACGAAAATCCCTCAAAGTGCATATCGGAGAAAGTAGGTTGAAATTGTGTGGGTAGCAAAACCACCTCAAAGTTGTCTTTCCAATCAATCTTATGAACCACCCCCAAAGTGTGACAAATAGTCCTAGAGATTGTATTATGATGACACCACATGATACATATCGTTCAACCTTTATGTTACCTAGAGTACCCCAATATCACCATGGGTACCCGCAAGTTAATACTAGACATGCATCAAGTAATCTCAAATGCAAAGCATTCAATCCAACATAAAGGAACTTCAAAGGGCAAGACTTAATTCACCACAAAAAGAGATAAAGGGAGATAATATCATAAAATCCAACTATATTAATCAAGCTCATGATACATAAGATCGGAATACATAAAAAACATAAGAGAGAGAGAGAGAGAGACCGAACACATGGCTATTGGTACATACACTCAACCCCAAGGATGAACTATTCACGCATCACTATGGAGGCAACAAGGTTGATGAAGAGGCCTCCCGTGGTGGCTTCCCCCTCTAGCTAGGCAGCGGAAAAGGACTCTAGATAAGATCGCTTCGGAACAGAGGTTTGCGACAATGAAAAAATTGTTCTAAGTCTTGCTCTGAGGATTTCTGAATATTTGTGAATTTACAGGCCAAGAATTAGGGCAAACAAAGGCTCGAGGGGCCAACAAGCACCCAACGCGCCCTACCCCCCCAGGGCGCGCCTCCTCGCTTTGCGGGGGGGGGGGGGGCTGTGGGTCTTTTGGCTTCTCCCCGAAGCTTTTAGAGTCTCTTATGTTCTGGAAAAAAACATCAGAAAGTTTCATCATGTTTGGACTTCGGGAGGTATAGATTTTCTGAAAAACGCAGAAAACGAGAACTGGCATTGGGCACTAGATTAATAGGTTAGTCTATAAAAATAATATAGAAGTGCATTAAAATCATATATAATTGATGTAAATATAGCATGAATACTTTATAAATTATAAATACGTTGGAGATGTATCAACGCTCATGGACAAAGTTCTTCAAGTGTTATGGTGTGAGCGTGGTGTGAGATAAGTTCACCACGTGGACATAGTCTTCACTTAGACCCCTACCACTGAAGTTGCTTTTCATCACTTGAAAGAAGCACTTGATGCAACTCTAGTGTTAATCCTTCCAGACTTTCAGAAACATTTTATTGTACAGACAGATGCTAGCAATGAAGGCATTGGAGTTGTGCTCATGCAGGACGACCATCCTCTCTCTTACATGAGCAAAGCTATAGGACCTAAGTCTCAGGCCCTCTCTACACATGAAAAGGAGTGTCTGGTTGTGTTACTTGCTGTAGAAAAATGGAAATCATAGCTACAACGAGCTCCTTTCACCATTTCCACCTATCACAAAAACTTGACACGTCTGCAAGACAAGAAGTTGAGTAGCTCTATGCAACATAAAACATTTCTTAATCTGTTGGGTCTCCAATATAACACGGTCTATAGAAAAGGTTTGGCTAAGGCTGTAGTTGATGCTCTGTCAAGGTCCCCTGCACCTATGGAATTAGCTGATATTTCCTTTTGCACACACAAATGGCTATCAGTGGTGTCCGAAGCTTACCAATTGTTCCTTGTAGATAAAGATTTGTTGCAGGAACTGACACTGACAAGACCAAATGACGAAGGGTACTCTCTCCATCAAGGGGCCATCAGATATAAAGATAAAATTTGGCTTCATAACACTAAAGCACATCAGGCCATTATGTTGTCTTTACGTGCCAGTGGTATTGGAGCGCATTCAAGTTTTCAAGCCACTTACCAAAGAATTAAAGGTCTTTTTGCATGGCATGAAATGAACACATGACATACATGCATATGTGCAGAACTGTATTGTATGCAAACATGCTAAGTCTAAACACATAAAAGGCCAGGGCTACTTAGTCTAGTTATAGTGCCAAGGAGGCATGGAATTTGGTTAGCATGGACTTCATTAGAGGGTTGCCCAAGAGTAAGAACTTCGACACCAGACTAGTTGTTTTTGATAAGTTCAGTGCATATGGTCATTTTATACCACTTTCCCATCTTGTTGCCACTCTCTAAGTGGCTTAGTTATATATGGATAATATCTACAAACTGCATGGATTTCAATTGGTTCTGGTGACATACATAGATTCTATTTTCACCAGTACATTGTGACAAGAGTTATGCAAAAATGAATTCGAGCTTAGCAGATCATCCACAAATAGATGGCCAGACTCAAGAACTAAACCAATGCCCGGAAACATTTCTATCGTGTTTTGTTCATTCCACCCCCAATAAACGGGCTTATTGGCTATTCTAGGCCGAGTAATGGTACAATACAAGCTACCATTCAACTTTAGGCACAACACCATTCAAGGTTCTGTATGGTTATCAGCCCCGCCACTTGGGCATTGCTAACCGGCAATGTTCTTTGTCCTCTGACTTATCTGGTTGGTTAGCAAAATGAAATCTGATGCGGAGACTGATTCCGGAACACCTGCTGCGAGCTCAACAGCGTATGAAATATCAGGAAGATAACCATCGTTCAGACATGTAATTTTTGGTGGGAGATTAGGTGTTGGGGATATGGTTATTGGATATGACCCTCCCAGGAGGGGGCGGGTTATCCCAATGGCGGTTCATAAACCAAGCCCATGAATATGTTGAAGACGGCGGTTCATGTAGCAGGCTTGTTAAAGGGCCCAAAGCCCAAAGGCGGCTTAAGGCCCATAAGTGTAAACCGCCATGTATATGTGACTTGTATTGTAAGGCATGTAAGATAAGTCATCGGGCCGGACACGTTTGTATGAGCCGGCCGGGACTCTGTAAGCCGCGGGGCGTCAACCCGTGTATATAAGGGGACGACCCGGCGGCGGCTTAGGGCAAGAAACAACAGATCGAAAGCCAGGCCAAGCGTATTCGCTCCCTGGTAATCAAAACCCTAGCAATACCACCTCAAACTGGATTAGGCTTTTACCTTCACCGTAAGGGGCCAAACCAGTATAAACTCCTTGTGTCCTTTGTCCCGTTTTAACCCCTTTAAGCTAACTACATCGCAATGGCTCCACAACTAAGTCCTTCCACTAGGACATCTGCTGTGACAATTCCACGACAGTTGGCGCCCACCGTGGGGCCTGTGCATGGCGGTTTTGAGTTCTTGAAGGGCAGCTTTGAAGGGATCAAGGGATACGCTGTGGGCCGGATAACCAAGAGTCGTCGCGGCAAGCTCTACATCAACGACGCAGGCTGGGACCCTGAGGCCGGCTCAATTGAGTACGGGTACCGCGTCCCCTTCGGTGGAATCCATGTCTTCATCGGCAAGATCGGCGAACCGGGCCCTGAGCCGTACATCTGCACCGACATCATCGAGATGGCTCAGCGTGCACGACCCGCCCGGGTTCAACCCACCATGAAGCGTGCCTTTGTTGGATTTATCCAAGGGGTTGAATTGGAGGGCTCTGTGTCTGGCGGTGAGGCGGCCATCTACTCTGATGGTGAATCGTCCACGGGCGAGACCGACTCAATGTATCAACTAGAAGATGGACGGCTTGGGGGTTGTTCCGATGGTGACAGTATTCTGGACCCACATGAACCGCCGAGCAAGGTGGCGATCTTCATGGCTGGCACCCAGCTGGTTCTCGGTTCGACAGCCACCGCAGCTATGACTTCCAGCGCAGTGGCGGTGACGGCATCAGGTGCTGGCGGATCAGCATGTCTGCCAGCTCAAGTTTTAACAGATCTGTTGGAGGCTCTGGCAACTCTAATGGAGGTGGAGGTAACTCCGGACAACCAGGAATAGCATAAGGTGGATGTGGCTAAGCTGCGTGATGAGATAGCGCAAGCCAAGGTAGAGCTGGCAGCGGAAAACGCTAGGATGACCGCAGAGCGGGCCGTTTTAAACGCCCAAGCACAGCGGATTCAAGCGGATTCATACCGGCTCACGTTGAATCAGAATGCTTCGAATGAAGTCTTGAGGAGAAAACACCAGAGTCGTCTGCCCCTGGTTTATGAATCGAGAAACCTCTTCAGCACGCCTGGAGCGGGGGCGAGTAACCCGCCGATGATAAACCAGATGACTGAAGCGCCAGGGGTGGAGCGTCGGTTCAGCGCGCGTGACGGGTTCACCGCATAGGAATAACACCCCACCTCAGCACGTGGTGACGTCGCCGGGTCATTATTCTACCCCTTTGGACAATATGATTGTTGCAGCTACACGATTGGCGGCTTTACCAGTCGAGGGCGAGACTCCGACGGAGGTTGAAACTCTAAGGGCCAGGGAACTTCTTTAAACAGCGCTAGTGCAGCAGCAGGCTTATTCTTATAGTTGTGACCGGATTCATTCGACCCCCCATCCAAGCCGGAGCTACAGTAGGCACATTGACTCGCCAGCAGTTTCGAGTACTGAGAAGCGCCGTAACCAACCCCGTGGGCATGACCCGGTGTGTAATGGTGCCAAGGCACATAATTTGGTGGACCAAGGTAGAGCACGCCGGGAGGCCGAGTTGGCGGCTCAGCTGGCGGCTCATCAACACGCGCTGGTTTACCCGACAACTTCAGTGGAAGCAGGTGTGACTTCTAGAGCTTGGGGTGTGTCGTGTTTAACAGCGGCTCTGCTGAAATGAGCGTTTGCCCAAGGACTTCAAGGGCCCTCGTAAGGTGCCTAATTACACAGCAGATCAGTCCCCTGAGGCTTGGGTAGAGAGCTATGAGGTGGCTATGGAGATGCTGGATGTTAGTGAACTACATATGCTAAGTATTTCACCATGATGCTGGAAGGGATGGCTCGCACTTGGTTGAAAGGGTTGCCTGCCAACTCCATTGGGTCGTGGGCGGAGCTGAAGGCCCGTTTTATCCAAAATTTCAAAGATACGTGCAAGCAGCCTATGTCGATCGTGGATTTAGTTTATTGTGTTCAAGGTTAGGGCGAGTCAACAACTAGCTGGGTGCGCTGGGTCTCGACCATCATACATTCTTCAGATAATATCAACGTCGGCTGAACGGTTTCAATGTTGGAGAAGAATTGTCGTTTCCTTCCACTCAAGCAGAAGATTGGGTGGCTTAAACGTCATTGCAGTGACATGGGTGAGCTCATGGCGGCTCTTGTCAAGTATGCCGACTCTGATAGTACCAAGGACCCCGACTCCGAGGATGAACAATCGGGAAAGGGAAAGAAGAGTAGCGGTATGAGAGGACAGCAGCACAACCCGGCCAATCAGGGCGGTAACGGTAAGCGCAAAGCTGATGATTTTGTGGCTAACACCGGTGCACGGAATTATAACCAGCGTCGTAAGGGGGACTAGCTCAAAGGACAAAATTTGACCTTGAAGCGATAATGAATCAGCCATGTCCGAAGCACGGGACAGAGGAGAAGCCGTCTACCCATCTGTGGAAGGATTGCAGCATTATGAGGCACTTTAGGGAGTCTTTCCAACACAACCAGGGTCCGAATGGCGGTTCAGGGTCCGGCCCTCATGGTCCGGGTCATGGAGGCGGCGGCCCAAATTCCGGGTTTCATGGCCAAGGCAATCAAGGCGGTTACAACCATGTCACATCCCTAGTTCTGGTATGACCTAGGCTAGCTATGTCATGTGTGCATCATGTTTAAATTCCATTTAAATTTGAAATGGGGATTGGTGAAACCCTCAGAATCATTTCTAAAAACGACCCAGATAAAAATCGTTTCAATTTTGCCCAAGAAAATGTTCCCGATTTTCTCTAAAAATATTGGCCAGAGGTAAAATCCCAACCAATATTTTTGGGAGCTCAGAAGTATTTATTTTTGGTCATTTGAGTTAATCCGGTAAATATTTGCATATGATATATATATGTGATATATATTATATATGTCTAATAATTCTGATTTTTACTGTGGGGCTTTGGAATAATCCAATTAAGTTCCTACATTAATTTTCAGAATTAAATAAAATGTTTTGGTATTATTATTACATCAAAACAAATGTCAGAAAAATAGAAAAGAAAACAGAAAAGGGAGAGAGACTTACCTGGGCCACTTACCAGATCGGCCCAGTAGCTCGGCCCAGCTGACTGGCCGACGCCAGTCATCGTCTCCACGGCGCCAGGAGGACGGCGCGCGTGTGCCCGACGCGCGCGAGCACGCGCCGGCCACCTCCTGCTTCCTCGCTCGCCGCTGGAGGCACCCGACGACGCCACGCATCCCCCTCGGCCCTCTCTCACTCCCCCCAGCTCTCTCCTCTCCTCTCCCTCGCTTTCTCGCTCACGGCCGAGCGCTGCCGTCGCCACCGGCCACCGTTGCCGCAGCCATCGCCTCCCCCCTCACCTCTCTCCGTGTCCGCGAGCTCTGCCACCTCGCCCTGAAGCTCTTCGTCGAGCCACGCGCCTCGGGAGGCCCTGGAGCGCCTCCATCGCCACCGTCTTCATCTCCGGCCGCCGTGGATCCCCATCGCCGCCCCGTCGTCTTCAGTGCATCCCCGAGCTCGCCGTCAAGCCCACCGAGACCGCTGTGAGCTGCTGCTTCTCCCCCCCTCTCCGTTCGCTCGCTGGCATGCCGTAGCCGCTGCCTCGCCGATGACCGTGACCGCCGCCGCCTGAGCTCGTCTCCGACGCAGCTCCGGTGACCAAATGGTCGCCCCGGCAAGTCCAAACCTCTCCCCGCACCACGCAGAGGCCGTAGGTGCTACGCCCGCATCACCACGCCCACTGCAGCCTCGAACCCGAGCTTGACCGAACTTCGGCCACCGCCCAAGTGGTCGCCGCCGTCGATCTAGGCCGTCTCCGATGAAACGGAGGGCACCAGTGGATGCACGCGAGCACCAGCTCCTCGGAGATGGTCTCCGCGGCCCATTTGGTCGTCGGAGACGTGTTTCCGACGCCCTCCGCCGTCTCGGGCCTCGCCGGCGTCGAGTCGCCGGCGGGTTTGACCCGCTGACTAGGGTTGACCTCCCCCTTGTGTCACTGACGCGTGGGCCACCCCCTGACATTTAGTTAGTATTATATTAACACTAATTAACCTAGGTTAGTTACCTAGTTAGTCACTGACCAGTGGGCCCGGCGCCCACTAATCCTAATTAGACTAATTAAACCCCCTGTTAACTAACTGAGTCACTGACGTGTGGACCCCACACGTCAGGTTTGACTCGGTCAGCTCCTTTGACCTGCTGAAGCAATGCTGCTGCCATGCTGACGCAATATATCATTTTCTGGTATTAAAATAAATCAAGAAATTCCAGAAAATGATATAAACTTCAAAAATTCATAGAAATTCAAACGTAGCTCAGATTGAAATAATTTATATATGAAAAATTATCAGAAAAATTCAAGGAATCTGTTTATGGCACTTTCATGCATGTTTGAACAATGTGTCCTCTGCTTTGGACAAAACAAATAAATGGCATTTAACTAATCATAGATGGAGTTTGAATTTGAATCTTGTATTCAAACCAACTTCATTTAATTGTGTTTCTAGTTGCATTAGCTCATACAACATCACATACTCATGCCATGTTCATGCATCATAATGTTGCATATGCTTGTGTTTGATTTCCGACACCGTTCCTTCTCGATAGGTCCTGCTTCGGAAAGTGTTCGAGAGTACCTATCAGTGGAGCAGTGCCCCCCTGTTGATCTACCAGGCAAGCAAACCCCCTTGTTCATTCCGATACAATCCTACTCTCTCGCTCCTGCTCTCATTTATTGCATTAGGACAACAACGATTCAACTGCTACTTTATGCTGCGGTAGTTGAACCCATTCCTCTGCATGACCTGTCATTGCCACAGTAAATAGTTAAAACCCACTAGCATGTGTAGGAGTTGATCGAGCCATGTTGTGTTCTTGCCATGCCATGCCTGCTATTGCTTAGAGTTGTGTCAGGTCTGATTCATCGGGAATGAATTGGAGTGGTACAATATGTTCTGGTGCTGAGAGTTAAGCGTGTGAACACGATTTGGTAAAGGTAGCGGTGAGAGGCCATGTAGGAGTACATGGTGGGTTGTCTCACTAGAACCGTCCTTAAGCACTGAGTTTCGTGTATGTTGTCCAATGACTAGCTACTACCACACATTGGAATGCTTAAGTGCCCCTCTCGACTTATTAGCCAACTTGATCTATGTCCAGGAGTCGCAAATAGTTTCTGGTGTTTGTAGGTAGTGTTAGTAGTCTACCAAGTGGCACCCGGCCAGGTGGGCTTGGGACAGACTAGGCACAGGTGGCACGGTGTACCAAGCATAGATCCATCCGGCGAGGTGGGCTTGGGAACCCTGCACATATCGTTTGGGACCGTGAGCGACACCCCGGCCGGATCTCCTTGCGGATGGAACCCGAATAGGCGATAAACCTGGATTAGAGTCTTGTGCGGTTAGTCAGGTCGTGGCCGACACCCTCGCCAGGCTTCCGCTTGAAGGTTGCCGAGGTACACGACATGTACATGGTGATAAGTGATGAGAGCGTGTGTGAAGAAGTACACCCCTGCAGGGTTATCATGATCTATTCGAATAGCCGTGTCCTCGGTTATGGACTTCTTGGATGCTTACGAGGTACATAGATAACTTAAAGTGGATACTCTAAAATGCTCAAGACAAGTGTGAGTGCTATGGATGGCCTTCTCGTAAGGAGACGAGGATGAATCCATAGTAGTGTATTGATGTGGTGACTAGTGGACTCGTGTGCGCTGCCTCACCTCAAAGAAGTTTCTCGTTGCCGTAGAACGGGATAGCCACTGAGTCAAAGCTGGCTTGCTGCAACTAAACCCCACATTATCTTCTTGATACAAATGCATGTATGATAGGATCTGATGTAAGTCTTGCTGAGTACCTTTGTACTCACGTTTTCTTTATTTATGTTTTGCAGATGAGACATCTGTCTCACTAGTAGTACCACGTGGACTTCGACGAGTAGCTTGTTACCTCAGCTACGATCTTGTACCCTTGGGAGGGTCTTGTAGATAGTCAGGCTTCTCAGCCCTTTTCTTTCATAGTTGTCTGTACTCAGACATGTAATGCTTCCGTTGCTTGTATGCTCTGAATGATGGGTCATGTGACCCCTGTTTGTGTTTATGCCATGTGGCTCTTCTGAGCCTTTATCTATATGAGTTTGCGTTATGTTGTGATGCCATGTTGTACAGCACATACTTGCATGTTATGCGTATGTGTAACGTGTATTGCTATGTGTGGGATCCGACAATCTGGTTGTTTATCCTTGGCAGCCTCTCCTATGGGGAAATGTAGTCTAGTGCTTCCTTGAGCCATAGTAGTCCGCTACAGCCCGGTTCACCGTAGTCCTGCTAGCCCAGCACTACTGCTCAGGACACTTGACTGGCCGGCATGTGTTTCACTTCGTTCCTGTGTCTGTCCCTTCGGGGAAATGTCACGCGGTGACATCCGGAGTCCTGTTAGCCAGTGCTACAGCCCGGATTCACACGTTGATGACCGACATGCTCGATGTGATTCATGTATGCCTGTCCTCATGAGTTAGTGCCGCTTTGGATTCACGACTAGCCATGTCGGCCCGGGTTCTTTGTCATATGGATGCTAGCGACACTATCATATACGTGAGCCAAAAGGCGCAAACGGTCCCGGGCCAGGTAAGGTGGCACCCGTGGGAATACCGTGCGTGAGGCCGCAAAGTGATATGATGTGTTACATGCTAGATTGGTGTGACTTAGGATCGGGGTCCCGACAGCTTTGGTATCAGAGCCTGACTACCTGTAGGATTTCCAAGCCAACCTGGTCGAAGTTGAGTCTAGAAATTCTTTAGCTATATAGGGGAATTGATTGTGGAAGGAACGTAAGGCTCTTTTTACTCCTTATACCTCATGGCCTTCTGATCTGAGTCGTCCTACCTTTCCTACGGGGTTAAGGAACTAGGCTTTCTCTTCCGTCTATCAGGATCACGTGTTACTACTCCGTAGTTCCATAGGATTGGTTGATCAGAGTCATATCCCAGTTTTCGAGTACTTCTAGTGTAGTCTGTTTGGCAATATCTCAGAACCTTGAGTGATGATGTTGAGTATGGTGCTACTCCGTCTTTTGCAGAATGTCTCATTTCGAGCATTTTACTGCCGTTATGCTGCCGGAATTGTCCTAGGAGTTCAAGAGATAGTATTTTTCCTCGTACTATATTCTACATCCTTATCATGATGCTGAATCCATCCTTGTTTCCTTGGTTGGTTCTTCAGGATGTCGTCAGTTAACCGAAGTTCTGTTGCTCGTAGCCGGAACCATGGAGATGGTAGGGATGAGGATCCTCCCGATCAGTCTTCGTTGGCAGAGTTCATGCTAGAGATGGAGAGGAACAAGCGTGAGTCTAACCGCTTGCTAGCACGTATTGAGGAGAACACCTCCCAGCAGCACAAAGAGTTTGTGTCCATTCATGACTTCATTGGCCTGAAACCACCTACCTTCCATCATTCCATTGAACCACTTGATGCAGATGAAGAGCTCCGTAGTATCACACACAAGCTGCGTTCTGCGAACGTAGCTGAAGGTGACAAGGTCACCTATGCTGCTTATCACCTGGAAGGTCCTGCTAGTATTTGGTGGCAGAACTATGAGGCTATGCTTCCAGCTGGCCAGATACCCACCTGGAGAGATTTCATTGAGGCTTTTCGCGAGCATCACATCCCTTAGGCTCTCATTGACCGCAAAAGAGAAGAGTTTTGTAGTTTCACCCAGAGTAAGATGGCTGTTGATGCTTATAGTAGAGAATTTGAGAACCTCGCCCGCTATGCTACAGAAGAAGTGTCCACATATGCCAAGAAGCAGGCTAGGTTCCGGAAGGGTCTCAACCCCAAGTTGCGTCATGATCTCCACTTGCATCATTGCAATACATTTCACGCTCTTGTGAACAAGGCCATTAATGCAGAGACAGCTCGGCTCACTTACGAGGAGTCTCGTAAGCACAACCGTGATTTGGTTTCTTCCTCCGGTTCTAGTTCTCAGAAGCGCCAGATTTGGGTTCCGAACTCCGCTCTTCCACCTGGTTATACACTAAGGCCTTCTTGTATGGCACCTCACTCAGTTCAACCATATGCTACATCCATGACTATTTGTAGACCACTTGTCAATGCGGGTCCTTGTCCTACCTCCAAGATCTGTTACAAGTGCGGAGAGCCAGGCCACATTGCCCATATTTGCACTCAGACCCGTGTTGCTCCACCCCAGCCCGAGAAGTCTGTTGGCCGTGGTAGTAAGCCTTCACACCAGATGATCAGTGCCAAGTCAGCTCCCACTGAACTTGGACGTGTGCATCATGTCTCAGCTAAAGACGCTCATGATGATCCAGATGTCGTTCTTGGTACACTCCTTGTCAACTGTCACCCAGCTTCGGTTCTATTTGATACCGGGGCATCTCACTCCTTCATTTCCGAAAGTTATGCCCGCTTGCACGACATGTCATTTTGTGATATGCCCTCCCCACTACTTATTCAAACTCCTGGGTCTAGATGGCAAACTACCAGAATAAGCCATGGTAATGAAATCCTTGTTGACAGACTTGTATTCCTTGCATCACTTATAGCCCTCAAGTCTACAAATATTAACATCATCTTGGGTATGGACTGGATGAAAGCTCATTATGCCAAGATTGATTGTTACACAAGGTCTGTTCAACTTACACACCCATCTGGCAAGATAGTCACTGTCTCCACTAGAGTTGCAAAGCGTCAACTCTATTCTCTTAATGCCAGCCCTCTTCCTGACCTTGAAGATATCCCGGTAGTCCGTGACTTTTCGGATGTCTTTCCAGAGGAACTGCCAGGTATTCCACCTGACAGAGATGTAGAATTTGTCATAGATCTTATCCCAAGAACCGCTCCAATCTCTAGGAGACCTTACAAGATGGCACCCTTAGAGTTAGCTGAGCTTAAGAAACAACTCGATGAATCCTTGCAAAAGGGTTTCATCCGTCCTAGTTCTTCTCCCTGGGCTTGCCCTGTCCTCTTCGTCAAGAAGAAGGATGGTACGGACCGGATGGTTGTAGATTATCGTCCCGTTAATTTGGTCACAATAAAGAACAAGTATCCGCTCCCCAGGATCAACGACTTGTATGATCAGCTCGCTGGATCCTCAGTCTTTTCCAAGATGGATTTGAGGTTAGGCTACCACCAAATCAAGATCAGAAATGGGGACATTCCTAAGACGACTTTTGTCACTCGTTATGGCCAGTATGAGTACACCGTCATGTCCTTCGGTCTAACTAACGCTCCAGCTACTTTCTCTCGCCTGATGAACTCGATCTTCATGGAGTACTTAGATAAGTTCGTCGTGGTTTACCTCAATGATATTCTTATTTACTCGAAGAACGAGGAAGATCATGCCGAACATCTTAGACTTGTGCTAGAAAAACTCAGAGAGCACCGCCTTTATGCCAAGTTCTCCAAGTGCGAGTTTTGGTTGCCAGAAGTGACCTATCTCAGCCACGTAATCTTTGGTAAAGGCATTGCTGTCAATCCCGAAAGAGTTCAGGCCGTTCTTGATTGGACTCCGCCTGAAACAGTTAAGCAAGTTAGGAGTTTCCTTGGTCTAGCCAGTTATTGTCGCTGATTTGTTGAGAACTTCTCCAAAGTGGCCAAACCTCTCACGGAACTCCTCAAGAAAGATAAAAAGCTTGAGTGGTCCCCACGGTGTGAGCACAGTTTTCAGGAACTGAAAAGACGCCTGACTTCTGCTCCCATACTTGTGCCACCGGACTTCACTAAGGACTTTGTTATCTATTGTGATGCCTCACGACAGGGACTAGGTTGCATTCTTATGCAAGATCGCCATGTGATTGCCTATGCATCTCGACAGTTGCATCCACATGAGGAGAATTATCCTACACATGATCTAGAGCTTGCAGCCGTAGTCTATGCACTTAAGACCTGGCGACATTACCTTCTTGGTAAACGTTGCGAGATTTACACCGACCACCAGAGTCTCAAGTATATCTTCACCCAACCAGATTTGAACCTTAGGCAAAGACGTTGATTGGAGTTGATCTCAGATTACGACTTAGGGATTACCTACACCCCAGGCAAGGGGAATGTCATGGTTGATGCGCTAAGTCGTAAGTCCTATTGCAACAATCTCATGTTGCAGCAGGGCCAACCACTTCTTCATGAGGAATTATGCAAACTTAACCTTCACATTGCTCCTCACGGATTCCTTTCTACCTTGGTGGCGAAACCTACCCTTGAGGATCAGATCATTACTGATCAGAAGTTTGATAGGGGTGTTATCCGCATCAAGAGAAACATTAAGAAGGGAGTTGGTGGATGTTTCTCTATGGACGATCGAGGTGTTGTTTTCTTTGAGAATCGCTTGGTGATTCCCAAGAATCAACATCTGCGACAACTGATTCTTAAGGAGGCACATGAATCCCCTCTCACGATTCATCCCGATAGTACTAAGATGTATCAGGACCTACGCTAGAGGTTCTGGTGGACTAGGATGAAGAGAGAAATTGCTCAGTTCATTGCTAAATGTGACGTTTGTCGTCGCGTTAAGGCAGAACATCAAAGACCTGCTGGCACCCTTCAACCTTTAGCTATTCCTGAATGGAAATGGGATAAAGTTGGTATGGACTTCATCACCGGCTTTCCCAGGACCAAGAAATGGAATAATGCTATCTTCGTAGTCATTGATCGTGTTTCCAAAGTGGCTCACTTCCTACCTGTTCAAGTGAGTATCACTGCTAGTCAGCTCGCTGACTTATATATTTCTCGAATAGTGTCACTTTGGTGTTCCACTAGAGATCAATTCAGACCGTGGTAGTCTTTTCACTTCTCACTTTTGGGAGAGTTTCTAAACTGCCATGGGCACCCATCTTTCCTTCAGTACCGCTTTCCACCCTCAATCAAGTGGTCAGGTGGAAAGGGTCAACCAAATTCTCGAAGACATGCTTAGAGCTTGTGTTATCTCCTTCGGTATGGACTAGGAGAAGTGTCTTCCCTTCGCCGAGTTTGCTTATAACAATAGCTACCAATCCAGCCTCAAGAAAGCTCCTTTTGAGGTTCTGTATGGACGAAGATGTCGAACACCTTTCAACTGGTCAGAAACCGGTGAAAGACAATTCTTTGGACCGGATATGATCCAGGAGGCAGAAGAGCAAGTTCGCATCATTCATGAGAATTTGAAAACAACCCAATCTCGTCAAAAGAGCCAGTATGACCGTCGTCATCAGGAAGTGGCTTATGAAGTTGGCGACAAGGCTTACCTTCGGGTTACTCCTTTGAAGGGTACCCATCGTTTCGGTATCAAGGGCAAGTTGGATCCTCGTTACATTGGTCCTTTTCGCATTCTTGCTAAACGAGGAGAGGTTGCCTACCAGTTGGAACTACCACCACATCTTTCTCGAGTACATGATGTCTTCCACGTCTCCCAACTCAGGCGTTGCTTCTCGGATCCCATCCACGGAGTGGACCACGAAATGCTTGATCTCCAAGATAACCTCACTTATCGAGAGTACCCTGTCTGCATACTTGATCAAGCAGAGTGTGCCACCCGACGTCATAACATCAAGTTTCTCAAGGTTCAGTGGTCTCATCATTCCGAGAGAGAAGCTACCTGGGAGTGTGAAGATCGTCTTCGGCTGGAGTACCCCGCTTTCTTTCTGCCAACCCCTGAATCTCGGGACGAGATATCTTCGAGTGGGGGCGAGTTGTCACATCCCTAGTTCTGGTATGACCTAGGCTAGCTATGTCATGTGTGCATCATGTTTAAATTCCATTTAAATTTGAAATGGGGATTGGTGAAACCCTCAGAATCATTTCTGGAAATGACCCAGATAAAAATTGTTTCAATTTGGCCCAAGAAAATGTTCCTGATTTTCTCTAAAAATATTGGCCAGAGGTAAAATCCCAACCAATATTTTTGGGAGCTCAGAAGTATTTATTTTTGGCCATTTGAGTTAATCCGGTAAATATTTGCATATGATATATATATGTGATATATATTATATATGTCTAATAATTCTGATTTTTACTGTGGGGCTTTGGAATAATCCAATTAAGTTCCTACATTAATTTTCAAAATTAAATAAAATGTTTTGGTATTATTATTAAATCAAAACAAATGTCAGAAAAATAGAAAAGAAAACAGAAAAGGGAGAGAGACTTACCTGGGCCACTTACCAGATCGGCCCAGTAGCTCGGCCCAGCTGACTGGCCGACGCCAGTCATCGTCTCCACCGCGCCAGGAGGACGGCGCGCGTGTGCCCGACGCGCGCGAGCACGCACCGGCCACCTCCTGCTTCCTCGCTCGCCGCTGGAGGCACCCGACGACGCCACGCATCCCCCTCGGCCCTCTGTCACTCCCCCCAGCTCTCTCCTCTCCTCTCCCTCGCTTTATCGCTCACGGCCGAGCGCTGCCATCGCCACCGGCCACTGTTGCCACAGCCATCGCCTCCCCCCTCACCTCTCTCCGTGTCCGCGAGCTCCGCCACCTCGCCCTGAAGCTCTTCGTCGAGCCACGGACCTCGGGAGGCCCTGGAGCGCCTCCATCGCCACCGTCTTCATCTCCGGCCGCCGTGGATCCCCATCGCCGCCCCGCCGTCTTCAGTGCATCCCCGAGCTCGCCGTCAAGCCCACCGAGACCGCTGTGAGCTGCTGCTTCTCCTCCCCCTCTCCGTTCGCTCGCTGGCATGCCGTAGCCGCTGCCTCGCCGATGAACGTGACCGTCGCCGCCTGAGCTCGTCTCCGACGCAGCTCCGGTGACCAAATGGTCGCCCCGGCAAGTCCAAACCTCTCCCCGCACCATGCAGAGGCCGTAGTGTTGGGGAACGTAGTAATTTCAAAAAATTTCCTACGCACACGCAAGATCATGGTGATGCATAGCAACGAGAGGGGACAGTGTTGTCTACGTACCAACGCAGACCGACTGCGGAAGCGATCACACAACGTAGAGGAAGTAGTCGTACATCTTCCCGATCCGACCGATCCAAGCACCGTTACTCCGGCACCTCCGAGTTCTTAGCACACGTTCAGCTCGATGACGATCCTCGGGCTCCGATCTAGCAAAGCGTCGAGGAAGAGTTCCGTCAGCACGACGGCGTGGTGACGATCTTGATGTACTACCGACGCAGGGCTTCGCCTAAGCACTACAACGGTATGATCGAGGTGGAATTTGGTGGCAGGGGGCACCGCACACGGCTAAGGAACGATCTCAAGGATCAACTTGTGTGTCTAGAGGTGCCCCCTGCCCCCGTATATAAAGGATCCAAGGGGGAGGGGTGTGCCGGCCAAGGAGAGGGCGCGGGAGGAGTCCTACTCCTACCGGGAGTAGGACTCCCCCCCTCAATCCTATTCCAACTAGGATTCCCAAGGGGGAAAGGAGAGAGAGGGGGGCCGGCCCCTTCTCCTAGTCCTAATAGGACTTGGGGAAGGGGGGGCGCGCGGCCAGCTATGGGCTGCCCCTTTTCTCTTTTCCACTAAGGCCCATGAAGGCCCATATGGTTCCCGGGGGGTTCCGGTAACCCTCCCGATAATCCGGTAAAATCCCGATTTTACCCGGAACACTTCCGATGTCCAAACATAGGCTTCCAATATATCAATCTTTATGTCTCGACCATTTCGAGACTCCTCGTCATGTCTGTGATCACATCCGGGACTCCGAACAACCTTCGGTACATCAAAATGCATAAACTCATAATAACTGTCATCATAACGTTAAGCGTGCGGACCCTACGGTTCGAGAACAATGTAGACATGACCGAGACACGTCTCCGGTCAATAACCAATAGCGGGACCTGGATGCCCATATTGGCTCCTACATATTCCACGAAGATCTTTATCGGTCAGACCGCATAACAACATACGTTGTTCCCTTTGTCATCGGTATGTTACTTGCCCGAGATTTGATCGTCGGTATCCAATACCTAGTTCAATCTCGTTACTGGCAAGTCTCTTTACTCGTTTCCGTAATACATCATCTCACAACTAACATCTTAGTTATAATGCTTGCAAGGCTTATGTGATGTGTATTACCGAGAGGGCCCAGAGATACCTCTCCGACAATCGGAGTGACAAAACCCTAATCTCGAAATACGCCAACCCAACATCTACCATTGGAGACACCTGTAGTACTCCTTTATAATCACCCAGTTACGTTGTGACGTTTGGTAGTACCCAAAGTGTTCCTCCGGTAAACGGGAGTTGCATAATCTCATAGTTATAGGAACATGTATAAGTCATGAAGAAAGCAATAGCAACATACTAAACGATCGGGCGCTAAGCTAATGGAATGGGTCATGTCAATCAGATCATTCAACTAATGATGTGACCTCGTTAATCAAATAACAACTCTTTGTTCATGGTTAGGAAACATAACCATCTTTGATTAACGAGCTAGTCAAGTAGAGGCATACTAGTGACACTCTGTTTGTCTATGTATTCACACATGTATTATGTTTCCGGTTAATACAATTCTAGCATGAATAACAAACATTTATCATGATATAAGGAAATAAATAATAACTTTATTATTGCCTCTAGGGCATATTTCCTTCAGTCTCCCACTTGCACTAGAGTCAATAATCTAGATTATACAGTAATGATTCTAACACCCATGGAGCCTTGGTGCTGATCATGTTTTGCTCGTGGAAGAGGCTTAGTCAACGGGTCTGCAACATTCAGATCCGTATGTATCTTGCAAATCTCTATGTCTCCCACCTGGACTAGATCCTGGATGGAGTTGAAGCGTCTCTTGATGTGTTTGGTCCTTTTGTGAAATCTGGATTCCTTTGCCAAAGCAATTGCACCAGTATTGTCACAAAAGATTTTCATTGGACCCGATGCACTAGGTATGACACCTAGATCGGATATGAACTCCTTCATCCAGACTCCTTCATTTGCTGCTTCCGAAGCAGCTATGTACTCCGCTTCACATGTAGATCCTGCTACGACGCTTTGTTTAGAACTGCACCAACTGACAGCTCCACCGTTTAAAGTAAACACGTATCCGGTTTGCGATTTAGAATCGTCCGGATCAGTGTCAAAGCTTGCATCAACGTAACCTCTTATGGTGAGCTCTTTGTCACCTCCATATACGAGAAACATATCCTTAGTCCTTTTCAGGTATTTCAGGATGTTCTTGACCGCTGTCCAGTGATCCACTCCTGGATTACTTTGGTACCTCCCTGCTAAACTTATAGCAAGGCACACATCAGGTCTGGTACACAGCATTGCATACATGATAGAGCCTATGGCTGAAGCATAGGAACATCTTTCATTTTCTCTCTATCTTCTGCAGTGGTCGGGCATTGAGTCTGACTCAACTTCACACCTTGTAACACAGGCAAGAACCCTTTCTTTGCTTGATCCATTTTGAACTTCTTCAAAATCTTGTCAAGGTATGTGCTTTGTGAAAGTCCAATTAAGCGTCTTGATCTATCTCTATAGATCTTTATGCCTAATATGTAAGCAGCTTCCCCGAGGTCTTTCATCGAAAAACTTTTATTCAAGTATCCCTTTATGCTATCCAGAAATTCTATATCATTTCCAATCAGCAATATGTCATCCACATATAATATCAGAAATGCTACAGAGCTCCCACTCACTTTCTTGTAAATACAGGCTTCTCCAAAAGTCTGTATAAAGCCAAATGCTTTGATCACACTATCAAAGCGTTTATTCCAACTCCGAGATGCTTGCACCAGTCCATAAATGGATCGCTGGAGTTTGCACACTTTGTTAGCTCCCTTTGGATCGACAAAACCTTCTGGTTGCATCATATACAACTCTTCTTCTAGAAATCCATGCAGGAATGCAGTTTTGACATCCATCTGCCATATTTCATAATCATAAAATGCGGCAATTGCTAACATGATTCTGACGGACTTAAGCATCGCTACGGGTGAGAAGGTCTCATCGTAGTCAACCCCTTGAACTTGTTGAAAACCTTTTGCGACAAGTCGAGCTTTATAGACAGTAATATTACCGTCAGCGTCAGTCTTTTTCTTGAAGATCCATTTATTCTCAATTGCTTGCCGATCATCGGGCAGGTCAACCAAAGTCCATACTTTGTTCTCATACATGGATCCCATCTCAGATTTCATGGCCTCAAGCCACTTTGCGGTATCTGGGCTCACCATCGCTTCTTCATAGTTTGTAGGTTCATCATGATCTAGTAGCATGACTTCCAGAATTGGATTACCGTACCACTCTGGTGCGGATCTCACTCTGGTTGATCTACGTGGTTCAGTAGTATCTTGTCCTGAAGTTTCATGATCATCATCATTAGCTTCCTCACTAATTGGTATAGGTGTCGCAGAAACAGTTTTCTGTGATGTACTATTTTCCAATAAGGGAGCAGGTACAGTTACCTCGTCAAGTTCTACTTTCCTCCCACTCACTTCTTTCGAGAGAAACTCCTTCTCTAGAAATGATCCATTCTTAGCAACGAATGTCTTGCCTTCGGATCTGTGATAGAAGGTATACCCAACAGTTTCCTTTGGGTATCCTATGAAGACACATTTCTCCGCTTTGGGTTCGAGCTTATCAGGTTGAAGCTTTTTCACATAAGCATCGCATCCCCAAACTTTAAGAAACGACAACTTTGGTTTCTTGCCAAACCATAGTTCATAAGGCGTCGTCTCAACGGATTTTGATGGTGCCCTATTTAACGTGAATGCGGCCGTCTCTAAAGCATAACCCCAAAATGATAGCGGTAAATCAGTAAGAGACATCATAGATCGCACCATATCTAGTAAAGTACGATTATGACGTTTGGACACACCATTACGTTGTGGTGTTCCGGGTGGCGTGAGTTGCGAAACTATTCCACAATTTTTCAAATGTACACCAAACTCGTAACTCAAATATTCTCCTCCACGATCAGATCATAGAAACTTTATTTTCTTGTTACGATGATTTTCAACTTCACTCTGAAATTCCTTGAACTTTTCAAATGTTTCAGACTTATGTTTTATTAAGTAGATATACCCATATCTGCTTAAATCATCTGTGAAGGTGAGAAAATAATGATATCCGCCATGAGCCTCAATATTCATCGGACCACATACATCGGTATGTATGATTTCCAATAAATCTGTTGCTCTCTCCATAGTACCGGAGAACGGTTAGTCATCTTGCCTGTGAGGCACGGTTCGCAAGTACCAAGTGATTCATAATCAAGTGGTTCCAAAAGCCCATCAGTATGGAGTTTCTTCATGCGCTTTACACCGATATGACCTAAACGGCAGTGCCACAAATAAGTTGCACTATCATTATCAACTCTGCATCTTTTGGCTTCCACATTATGAATATGTGTATTACTACTATCGAGATTCAACAAGAATAGACCACTCTTCAAAGGTGCATGACCATAAAAGATATTACTCATATAAATAGAACAACCATTATTCTCTGATTTAAATGAATAACCGTCTCGCATTAAACAAGATCCAGATATAATGTTCATGCTCAACGCTGGTACCAAATAACAATTATTTAGGTCTAATATTAATCCCGAAGGTAGATGTAGAGGTAGCGTGCCGACCGCGATCACATCGACTTTGGAACCGTTTCCCACGCGCATCGTCACCTCGTCCTTTGCTAGCGTCCGCTTATTCCGTAGTCCCCGTTTCGAGTTGCAAATATTAGCAACAGAACCAGTATCAAATACCCAGGTGCTACTGCGAGCTCTAGTAAGGTACACATCAATAACATGTATATCACATATACCTTTGTTCACCTTGCCATCCTTCTTATCCGCCAAATACTTGGGGCAGTTCCGCTTCCAGTGACCAGTCTGCTTGCAGTAGAAGCACTCAGTTTCAGGCTTAGGTCCAGACTTGGGTTTCTTCTCCTGAGCAGCAACTTGCTTGTTGTTCTTCTTGAAGTTCCCCTTCTTCTTCCCTTTGCCCTTTTTCTTGAAACTAGTGGTCTTGTTGACCATCAACACTTGATGCTCCTTCTTGATTTCTACCTCCGCAGCTTTCAGCATTGCGAAGAGCTCGGGAATAGTCTTGTTCATCCCTTGCATATTATAGTTCATCACGAAGCTCTTGTAGCTTGGTGGCAGTGATTGGAGAATTCTGTCAATGATGCAATCATCTGGAAGATTAACTCCCATCTGAATCAAGTGATTATTATACCCAGACATTTTGAGTATATGCTCACTGACAGAACTGTTCTCCTCCATCTTGCAGCTATAGAACTTATTGGAGACTTCATATCTCTCAATTCGGGCATTTGCTTGAAATATTAACTTCAACTCCTGGAACATCTCATATGCTCCATGACGTTCAAAACGTCGTTGAAGTCCTGATTCTAAGTCGTAAAGCATGGCACACTGAACTATCGAGTAGTCATCAGCTTTGCTCTGCCAGACGTTCATAACATCTGGCGTAGCTCCAGCAGCAGGCCTGGCAACCAGCGGTGCTTCCAGGACGTAATTCTTCTGTGTAGCAATGAGGATAATCCTCAGGTTACGGACCCAGTCCGTGTAATTGCTACCATCATCTTTCAACTTTGCTTTCTCAAGAAACGCATTAAAATTCAACGGAACAACAACACGAGCCATCTATCTACAATCAACATAAACAAGCAAGATACTATCAGGTACTAAGTTCATGATAAGTTTAAGTTCAGTTAATCAAATTACTTAGGAACTCCCACTTAGATAGACATCCCTCTAATCTTCTAAGTGATCACGTGATCCAAATCAACTAAACCATAACCGATCATCACGTGAGATGGAGTAGTTTTCAATGGTGAACATCGTCATGTTGATCATATCTACTATATGATTCACGCTCGACCTTTCGGTCTCTATGTTCCGAGGCCATATCTGCATATGCTAGGCTCGTCAAGTTTAACCTGAGTATTCTGCGTGTGCAAAACTGGCTTGCACCCGTTGTAGATGGACGTAGAGCTTATCACACCCGATCATCACGTGGTGTCTGGGCACGATGAACTTTGGCAACGGTGCATACTCAGGGAGAACACTTCTTGATAATTTAGTGAGAGATCATCTTATAATGCTACCGTCAATCAAAGCAAGATAAGATGCATAAAAGGATAAACATCACATGCAATCAATATAAGTGATATGATATGGCCATCATCATCTTGTGCTTGTGATCTCCATCTCCGAAGCACCGTCATGATCACCATCGTCACTGGCGCGACACCTTGATCTCCATCATAGTATCGTTGTCGTCTCGCCAATCTTATGCTTCTACGACTATCACTACCGCTTAGTAATAAAGTAAAGCATTACATCGTGATTGCATTGCATACAATAAAGCGACAACCATATGGCTCCTGCCAGTTGCCGATAACTTGGTTACAAAACATGATCATCTCATCCAATAAAATCAGCATCATGCCTTGACCATATCACATCACAACATGCCCTGCAAAAACAAGTTAGACGTCCTCTACTTTGTTGTTGCAAGTTTTACGTGGCTGCTACGGGCTTAAGTAAGAACTCATCTCACCTACGCATCAAAACCACAATGATAGTTCGTCAAATAGACTCCGTTTTAACCTTCTCAAGGACCGGGCGTAGCCACACTTGGTTCAACTAAAGTTGGAGAGACAGTCTTCCGCAAGCCATCTATGTGCAAAGCACGTCGAGGGAACCGGTCTCGCGTAAGAGTACGCGTAAGGTTGGTCCGGATCGTCTCGTCCAACAATACCGCCGAACCAAAGTATGACATGCTGGTAGGCAGTATGACTTGTATCGCCCACAACTCACTTGTGTTCTACTCGTGCAAATAACATCAAACCATAAAAACCTAGGCTCGGATGCCACTGTTGGGGAACGTAGTAATTTCAAAAAAATTCCTACGCACACGCAAGATCATGGTGATGCATAGCAACGAGAGGGGAGAGTGTTGTCTACGTACCAACGCAGACTGACTGCGGAAGCGATCACACAACGTAGAGGAAGTAGTCGTACGTCTTCCCGATCCGACCGATCCAAGCACCGTTACTCCGGCACCTCCGAGTTCTTAGCACACGTTCAGCTCGATGACGATCCTCGGGCTCCGATCCAGCAAAGCGTCGAGGAAGAGTTCCGTCAGCACGACGGCGTGGTGACGATCTTGATGTACTACCGACGCAGGGCTTCGCCTAAGCACTACAACGGTATGATCGAGGTGGAATTTGGTGGCAGGGGGCACCACACACGGCTAAGGAACGATCTCAAGGATCAACTTGTGTGTCTAGAGGTGCCCCCTGCCCCCGTATATAAAGGATCCAAGGGGGAGGGGTGCGCCGGCCAAGGAGAGGGCGCGGGAGTAGGACTCCCCCCCTCAATCCTATTCCAACTAGGATTCCCAAGGGGGAAAGGAGAGAGAGGGGGGCCGGCCCCTTCTCCTAGTCCTAATAGGACTTGGGGAAGGGGGGGCGCGCGGCCAACTATGGGCTGCCCCTTTTCTCTTTTCCACTAAGGCCCATGAAGGCCCATATGGTTCCCGGGGGGTTCCGGTAACCCTCCCGGTAATCCGATAAAATCCCGATTTTACCCGGAACACTTCCGATGTCCAAACATAGGCTTCCAATATATCAATCTTTATGTCTCGAGCATTTCGAGACTCCTCGTCATGTCCGTGATCACATCCGGGACTCCGAACAACCTTCGGTACATCAAAATGCATAAACTCATAATAACTGTCATCGTAACGTTAAGTGTGCGGACCCTACGGTTCGAGAACAATGTAGACATGACCGAGACACGTCTCCGGTCAATAACCAATAGCGGGACCTGGATGCCCATATTGGCTCCTACATATTCCACGAAGATCTTTATCGGTCAGACCGCATAACAACATACGTTGTTCCCTTTGTCATCGGTATGTTACTTGCCCGAGATTTGATCGTCGGTATCCAATACCTAGTTCAATCTCGTTACTGGCAAGTCTCTTTACTCGTTTCTGTAATACATCATCTCACAACTAACATCTTAGTTATAATGCTTGCAAGGCTTATGTGATGTGTATTACCGAGAGGGCCCAGAGATACCTCTCCGACAATCGGAGTGACAAAACCCTAATCTCGAAATACGCCAACCAAACATCTACCATTGGAGACACCTGTAGTACTCCTTTATAATCACCCAGTTACGTTGTGACGTTTGGTAGTACCCAAAGTGTTCCTCCGGTAAACGGGAGTTGCATAATCTCATAGTTATAGGAACATGTATAAGTCATGAAGAAAGCAATAGCAACATACTAAACGATCGGGTGCTAAGCTAATGGAATGGGTCATGTCAATCAGATCATTCAAGTAATGATGTGACCTCGTTAATCAAATAACAACTCTTTGTTCATGGTTAGGAAACATAACCATCTTTGATTAACGAGCTAGTCAAGTAGAGGCATACTAGTGACACTCTGTTTGTCTATGTATTCACACATGTATTATGTTTCCGGTTAATACAATTCTAGCATGAATAACAAACATTTATCATGATATAAGGAAATAAATAATAACTTTATTATTGCCTCTAGGGCATATTTCCTTCACGTAGGTGCTACACCCGCATCACCACGCCCACTGCAGCCTCGAACCCGAGCTCGACCGAACTCCGGCCACCGCCCAAGTGGTCGCCGCCGTCGATCTAGGCCGTCTCCGATGAAACGGAGGGCACCAGTGGATGCGCACGAGCACCAGCTCCTCGGAGATGGTCTCCGCGGCCCATTTGGTCGCCAGAGACGCGTTTCCGATGCCCTCCGCCGTCTCGGGCCTCGCCAGCGTCGAGTCGCCGGCGGGTTTGACCCGCTGACCAGGGTTGACCTCCCCCTTGTGTCACTGATGCGTGGGCCACCCCCTAACATTTAGTTAGTATTAGATTAACACTAATTAACCTAGGTTAGTTACCTAGTTAGTCACTGACCAGTGGGCCCGGCGCCCACTAATCCTAATTAGACTAATTAAACCCCCTGTTAACTAACTGAGTCACTAACATGTGGACCCCACACGTCAGGTTTGACTTGGTCAGCTCCTTTGACCTGCTGACGCAATGCTGCTGTCATGCTGACGCAATATATCATTTTCTGGTATTAAAATAAATCAAGAAATTCCAGAAAATGATATAAACTTCAAAAATTCATAGAAATTCAACCGTAGCTCAGATTGAAATAATTTATATATGAAACATTATCAAAAAAATTCAAGGAATCTGTTTATGGCACTTTCATGCATGTTTGAACAATGTTTATCCTCTGTTTTGGACAAAACAAATAAATGGCATTTAACTAATCATAGATGGAGTTTGAATTTGAATCTTGTATTCAAACCAACTTCATTTAATTGTGTTTATAGTTGCATTAGCTCATACAACATCACATACTCATGCCATGTTCATGCATCATAATGTTGCATATGCTTGTGTTTGATTTCCGACACCGTTCCTTCTCGATAGGTCCTGCTCCGGAAAGTGTTCGAGAGTACCTATCAGTGGAGCAGTGCCCCCCTGTTGATCTACCAGGCAAGCAAACCCCCTTGTTCATTCTGATACAATCCTACTCTCTCACTCCTGCTCTCATTTATTGCATTAGGACAACAACGATTCAACTGCTACTTTATGCTGCGGTAGTTGAACCCATTCCTCTACATGACCTGTCATTGCCACAGTAAATAGTTAAAACCCACTACCATGTGTAGGAGTTGATCGAGCCATGTTGTGTTCTTGCCATGCCATGCCTGCTATTGCTTAGAGTTGTGTCAGGTCTGATTCATCGGGAATGAATTGGAGTGGTACAATATGTTCTGGTGCTGAGAGTTAAGCGTGTGAACACGATTTGGTAAAGGTAGCGGTGAGAGGCCATGTAGGAGTACATGGTGGGTTGTCTCACTAGAACCGTCCTTAAGCACTGAGTTCCGTGTATGTTGTCCAATGACTAGCTACTACCACACATTGGAATGCTTAAGTGCCCCTCTCGACTTATTAGCCAACTTGATCTATGTCCAGGAGTCGCAAATAGTTTCTGGTGTTTGTAGGTAGTGTTAGTAGTCTACCAAGTGGCATCCGGCCAGGTGGGCTTGGGACAGACTAGGCACAGGTGGCACGGTGTACCAAGCGTAGATCCATCCGGCGAGGTGGGCTTGGGAACCCTGTACATATCGTTTGGGACCATGAGCGACACCCCGGCCGGATCTCCTTGCGGATGGAACCCGAATAGGCGATAAACCTGGATTAGAGTCTTGTGCGGTTAGTCAGGTCGTGGCCGACACCCTCGCCAGGCTTCCGCTTGAAGGTTGCCGAGGTACACGACATGTACATGGTGATAAGTGATGAGAGCGTGTGTGAAGAAGTACACCCCTGCAGGGTTATCATGATCTATTCGAATAGCCGTGTCCTCGGTTATGGACTTGTTGGATGCTTATGTGGTACATAGACAACTTAAAGTGGATACTCTAAAATGCTCAAGACAAGTGTGAGTGCTATGGATGGCCTTCTCATAAGGAGACGAGGATGAATCCATAGTAGTGTATTGATGTGGTGACTAGTGGACTCGTGTGCGCTGCCTCATCTCAAAGAAGTTTCTCGTTGCCGTAGAACAGGATAGCCACTGAGTCAAAGCTGGCTTGCTGCAACTAAACCCCACATTATCTTCTTGATACAAATGCATGTATGATAGGATCTGATGTAAGTCTTGCTGAGTACCTTTGTACTCACGTTTGCTTTATTTATGTTTTGCAGATGAGACATCTGTCTCACTAGTAGTACCACGTGGACTTCGACGAGTAGCTTGTTACCTCAGCTACGATCTTGTACCCTTGGGAGGGTCTTGTAGATAGTCAGGCTTCTCAGCCCTTTTCTTTCGTAGTTGTCTGTACTCAGACATGTAATGCTTCCGTTGCTTGTATGCTCTGAATGATGGGTCATGTGACCCCTGTTTGTGTTTATGCTATGTGGCTCTTCTGAGCCCTTATCTATATGAGTTTGCGTTATGTTGTGATGCCATGTTGTACAGCACATACTTGCATGTTATGCGTACGTGTAACATGTATTGCTATGTGTGGGATCCGACAATCTGGTTGTTTATCCTTGGCAGCCTCTTCTATGGGGAAATGTAGTCTAGTGCTTCCTTGAGCCATAGTAGTCCGCTACAGGCCGGTTCACCGGAGTCCTGCTAGCCCAGCACTACTGCTCAGGACACTTGACTGGCCGGCATGTGTTTCACTTCGTTCCTGTGTCTGTCCCTTCGGGGAAATGTCACGCGGTGACATCCGGAGTCCTGTTAGCCAGTGCTACAGCCCGGATTCACACATTGATGACCGACATGCTCGATGTGATTCATGTATGCCTGTCCTCATGAGTTAGTGCCGCTTTGGATTCACGACTAGCCATGTCGGCCCGGGTTCTTTGTCATATGGATGCTAGCGACACTATCATATACGTGAGCCAAAAGGCGCAAACGGTCCTGGGCCAGGTAAGGTGGCACCCGTGGGAATACCGTGCGTGAGGCCGCAAAGTGATATGATGTGTTACATGCTAGATCGGTGTGACTTAGGATCGGGGTCCCGACAAACCAGCAGAATAATCAGTGGAATCAGTGATACGTCTCCAACGTATCTATAATTTTTGATTGTTCCATGCTATTATATTATCAACCTTGGATGTTTTATATGCATTTATATGCTATTTTATATGATTTTTGGGACTGACCTATTAATCCAGAGCCTAGTGCCAGTTTCTGTTTTCCCCTTGTTTTAGTGTTTCGTAGAAAAGGAATATCAAACGGAATGAAACCTCCGGAAAAGTTATTTTTGGAAACAAAGCAATACAGGAGACTTGGAGTGCACGTCAGGGGATCAACGAGGAAGCCATGAGGCAGGGGCGCGCCCACCCCCCTGGGCGCGCCCTCCACCCTCGTGGGCCCCTCGTGGCTCCCCTGATGTATTTCTTCCACCTATATATATCCATATACCCTAAAAACATTGGGGAGCATAATAGATCGGGAGTTCCGCAGCCAGAAGCCTCCGTAGCCACCGAAAACCAATCTAGACCCATTTCAGCACCCCGCCGGAGGGGGGAATCCCTCTCCGGTGGCCATCTTCATCATCCCGGTGCTCTCCATGACGAGGAGGGAGTAGTTCTCCCTCGGGGCTGAGGGTATGTACCAATAGCTATGTGTTTGATCTCTCTCTCTCTCTCGTGTTCTTGAGGTGGTACGATCTTGATGTATCGCGAGCTTTGCTATTATAGTTGGATCTTATGATGTTTCTCCCCCTCTACTCTCTTGTAATGGATTGAATTTTCCCTTTGAAGTTATCTTATCGGATTGAGTCTTTAAGGATTTGAGAACACTTAATGTATGTCTTGCGTGGGATATCCGTGGTGACAACGGGGTATTCTATTGATCCACTTGATGTATGTTTTGGTGATCAACTTGCGGGTTCCGCCCATGAACCTATGCATAGGGGTTGGCACACGTTTTCGTCTTGACTCTCTGGTAGAAACTTTGGGGCACTCTTTGAGGTCCTATGTGTTGGTTGAATAGATGAATCTGAGATTGTGTGATGCATATCGTATAATCATACCCACGGATACTTGAGGTGACATTGGAGTATCTAGGTGACATTAGGGTTTTGGTTGATTTGTGTCTTAAGGTGTTATTCTAGTACGAACTCTAGGGCTGTTTGTGACACTTATAGGAACAGCCCAACGGATTGATTGGAAAGAATAACTTTGAGGTGGTTTCGTACCCTACCATAATCTCTTCGTTTGTTCTCCGCTATTAGTGACTTTGGAGTGACTCTTTGTTGCATGTTGAGGGATAGTTATGTGATCAGACTATGTTATTATTGTTGAGAGAACTTGCACTAGTGAAAGTATGAACCCTAGGCCTTGTTTCAACGCATTGCAATACCGTTTGTGCTCACTTTTATCATTAGTTACCTTGCTGTTTTTATATTTTCAGATTACAAAAACCATTATCTACTATCCATATACCACTTGTATCACCATCTCTTCGCCGAACTAGTGCACCTATACAATTTACCACTGTATTGGGTGTGTTGGGGACACAAGAGACCCTTTGTTATTTGGTTGCAGGGTTGTTTGAGAGAGACCATCTTCATCCTACGTCTCCCACGGATTGATAAACCTTAGGTCATCCACTTGAGGGAAATTTGCTACTGTCCTACAAACCTCAGCACTTGGAGGCCCAACAACGTCTACAAGAAGAAGGTTGTGTAGTAGACATCAAGCTCTTTTCTGGCACCGTTGCCGGGGAGGTTAGTGCTTGAAGGTATATCTTTAGATCTTGCAATCGAATTTTTTGGTTTCTTATTTTAGCACTAGTTTAGTTTATAAAAGAAAACTAAAAAAATGGAATTGAGTTTGCCTCATACGCTTCATCTTTTTAATATCTTTCATGAGTATGATGGAAAGGAAAATCATGCCAGAGTGTTAGAAGAAGAATGCATTAAAATGTTTGGCACTAAATCTTTGAATGATGAGCATGATTGCAATGTTGTTAGTATGAACTCTTTAAATATCCATGGTACTAATGATGATTGCACTAGTTATGATGAAAATGTCTCCTATAAACATGTCAATTTTTGTGGAGTGCATTGGGTTTGCAAGTACACACCAATTAGGGAAGGTAGATTTTGTAAGAGGCATAAGTACTTAGAAACTAAATTGTTGCAAGAAAGGCTAGATGTTTGTGCTGAAAATTTAAATTTTCTTGGCCATACTTGTGAGCTTTGCAATGAACATGGTCATTTAACCATCCGATGCAAATTGTTTCATGATCTAATCGTTTCCAAAAAATGTGATGACTTGATTTCTCTTTCACATCATAATGAACTTAGTTTGCTTATGGGTTACGAAGAAATGAAACGTATAACTAACTATCTTCCAGTATTTGCCCGTGATAAACTTCTTGGCTTTGATCTAGAGGAAATTTATATGTATTGTGCGGTGAATTGTATTGGAAATCCTTATATTGCCAACTACATAAAGAAAAGAAAACAAATAGAAGATGAAGAGAATACTAATGAAAGGGAAGATACTTCCCAATACCCTCCTATTATTTATTATGATGAATTAGGTAACGAGGATGAGCCTCCTATTCAACCAATCTCGTTAATAAGGAGCTCCAAAAAGAGGATTGAGCCCACACATGATGTGGTGAAGAAGAAGAAGAAAAGAAAAAGGAAGATAGGTAAAAAGATATCTCTCCCAAATAATGCTGCTCCTATTACTGTTGTGCCTCATGAAAATATAATTGTGGAAGATAATGATACTTCTTATGATCTTGAGAATCTTTTTGGCACTTGCTTGGAAGAATATGATAATTGCTATACTATTGGTGTTATCCATACTATTAATGATGAGAGTGATTATGCTTATGATATGAAAAGGCCCAAGCTTGGGGATGCTATGTTTGATGAAGATGATGTTTTTGAGAATATATTTGCTGCAATTAATGTTTGTCCCAAGCTTGGGGAAGCTATGTTTAATGAAGATGATATTTTTAGTCTCCCAAGTTTTGATATGCAAATTTATAATGATGATAGCATGCCTCCTACTTATGATGATTATATTGATGAAAGTGGGTTTGGAAGAGTGTCAACTTTAGGAAGTAATGATCCCACTATTTTGGAGGATGTTGAATCTTATGATGATAATTATGAAAGTGGATTTGGAGAGGTCATGACTTTATTTAGTGATGATTCCACTATCTTGGAAGAGGTTTCAATCGATTATGATGAGTACAAAGTTGCTACTTATGATGATTATTGTGATGACACGTATGCTATAAAAAGTAGTGATGATTATATTTATAAAACTTGTCATGATTATGATTACCCCTTTTATGAATATTACTCTTTTAATGTGGAAACAATTTATAGTATTCAAGTCTCTTATGATACTCCCACTATCCCGAATGAGAAGAATTCTGCTTATGAGGAGAGTAGTAAAATTTCTATGCTTGTAGATCATGAAAAGAATGCTCTATGTGATGGTTATATTGTTGAATTCATTCATTATGCTACTGAAAATTATTATGAGGGAGGAATATATACTTGTAGGAATTGCAATAATATCAAGTTTCCTCTCTCTGTGCTTAAAGTTTTGAAGTTATGCTTGTTTTACCTTCCTATGAAAGTTGATTCTTGTTCCCAAAAGTTGTTTGCTCACAAAATCCCTATGCATAGGAAGTGAGTTAGATTTAAATGTGCTAGTCATATTCTTCATGACTCTCTCTTTATGTTTCAATTCTTATCTTTTATGTGAGCATCATTGAAATCATCATGCCTAGCTAGGAGCGTTAAACGATAGCGCTTGTTGGGAGGCAACCCAATTTTATTTTTGTCTCTTGCTTTTTGCTCCTGTTTAGTAATAAATAATTTATCTAGCCTCTGTTATGATTGATTTTTTATGTTTTAATTAGTGTTCGTGCCAAGTAGAACCGTTGGGAAGACTTGGGGAAAGTCTTGTTGATCTTGCTGTAAAAAACAGAAACTTTAGCGCTCACGAGAATTGCTGCCATTTTTTATTGGAAAGTGCTATTGAGTTAATTATTTTTTAACATGATTAATAGACAAATTACTCAGGTCCACCAATTTATTTGAGAATTTTATGAGTTCCATAAGTATACGTTTGATACAGATTACTACAGACTGTTCTGTTTTTGACAGATTCTGTTTTCGATGTGTTGTTTGCTTATTTTGATGAAGCTATGAGTAGTATCGGAGGGTATGAACCATAGATATGTTGGAATACAGTATATATTACACCAATATGAATTTTAGAATGAGTTCATGACAGTACCTAAGTGGTGATTTATTTTCTTATACTAACGGAGCTTACGAGTTTTCTGTTAAGTTTTGTGTTGTGAAGTTTTCAAGTTTTGGGTAAAGATTCGATGGACTATGGAATAAGGAGTGGCAAGAGCCTAAGCTTGGTGATGCCCAAGGCACCCCAAGGTAATATTCAAGGATAACCAAAATCCTAAGCTTGGGGATGCCCTGGAAGGCATCCCCTCTTTCGTCTTCGTTCATCGGTAACTTTACTTGGAGCTATATTTTTATTTACCACATGATATGTGTTTTGCTTGGAGCGTCATTTTACTTTATTTAGTTTTGCTTGCTGCTTGAATAAAATACCAAGATCTGAAATTCTTAAATGTTAGAGAGTCTTCATATAGTTGCATAATTATTCGACTACTCATTGATCTTCACTTATATCTTTCGGAGTAGTTTGTTGTTGCTCTAGTGCTTCACTTATATCTTTTTAGAGCACGGTGGTGGTTTTATTTTATATAAATTAATGAACTCTCATGCTTCACTTATATCATTTTTAGATTCCTAAACAGCATGGTAATTTTCTTTGGTTATGAATTTAGTCCTAATATGATGGGCATCCAAGAGGGATATAATAAAAACTTTCATATAAAGTGCATTGAATACTATGAGAAGTTTGATACTTGATGATTGTTTTGAGATATGGAGATGGTAATATTAGAGTCATGCTAGTTGAGTAGTTGTGAATTTGAGAGATACTTGTGTTAAAGTTTGTGATTCTCGTAGCATGCACGTATGGTGAACCGTTATGTGATGAAGTCGGAGCATGATTTATTTATCGATTGTCCTCCTTATGAGTGGCGGTCAGGGATGAGCGATGGTCCTTTTCTACCAATCTACCCCCCTAGGAGCATGCGCGTAATACTTTGTTTTGATAACTAATAGATTTTTGCAATAAGTATGTGAGTTCTTTATGACTAATGTTGAGTCCATGGATTATACGCACTCTCACCCTTCCACCATTGCTAGCCTCTCTAGTACCGCACAAATTTCGCCGGTACCATAAGCCACCATTCATAATTCTTTCATACATGTCACTCATGAGTCATTGCACATCCCGGTACACCGCCGGAGGCATTCATATAGAGTCATATCTTGTCCTAAGTATCGAGTTGTAATTCTTGAGTTGTAAGAAAATAAAAGTGTGATGATCATCATTATTAGAGCATTGTCCCAGTGAGGAAAGGATGATGGAGACTATGATTCCCCCACAAGTCGGGATGAGACTCCGGACGAAAAAAAGAGAGGCCAAATAAGCCCAAATAATAATAATAAAGAGGCCATAAAAAAGAGAAGGCCCAAATAAAAAAATAAAAAAATAATTAAAAAATAAAAAAATGAGAGAAAAAGAGAGAAGGGAAACATGTTGGATCAACGTGAATACTTTAGGGATTATCGCTTGACTCAAAAAGGGAAACTATTATGGGATCAAATTCATATGTTGCATTGGTATGCTCGGGAACTATGCTCGAGATATGATTATACTTGTTGCTCTAGGATGAAGGCTCCACAACTTCCCTTTTCATGCAAATTTAATGATGATAAAACCTTGGCTTCTTATGCTAATGGTATATATGATTACTATGATGTGTAACAAATAGAAGAATTCGTTGCTTTTATGGGTGCTTATGAAATTGAATCTTTGTTTAAAGAGTGTGAAAATCTTGATGATGTTGTTTACAGACCTGAAAATTTTGCTATACTTAAATATTGCTATGAAAATTATGAATTCAATTCCGATATTCATGATTTTATTGAGAGAGTCTCCGCTGTCCAAGAAGAGACTAATATTTTGCATGAGTCTATGGAAGAAGAAATTGATGAAATTGTGGGCTCATTGGATGAAAAAGATGATGAGGAGAGCGAAGAACAAAAGGAGGAAGAGTGGATTAGCTACCCGTACCCACCTTCTAATGAGAGTAACTCTTCAACTCATACATTGTTTAATTTCCTTTCATGCTTATCGAAGGATGATTGCCATGATGATTGTTATGATCCCGTTGATTCTTGTGAAATATCCCTTTTTGATGATGCTTGCTATGCTTGTGGCCAAGATGCCAATATGAATTATGCTTATGGAGATGAACTTGCTATAGTTCCTTATGTTAAACATGAAATTGTTGCTATTGCACCCACGCATGATATTCCTATTATCTTTTTGAATTCTCCCGACTACACTATATTGGAGAAGTTTGCACTTATTAAGGATTATATTGATGGGTTACCTTTTACCGTTGCACATGATGATTTTGATAGATATAATAAGCATGTGCTTGCTGCTCCTACTTGCAATTATTATGAGATAGGAACTACATCTCCGCCTCTCTATGTTTCCAATATGATAAAATTGTAAGAAACTTCTTATGCTATGCATTGGCCTTTACTTTGTGTGCATGAATTGTTCTTTTATGACATGCCGATGCATAGGAAGAGAGTTAGACTTCGTCATTACATGATATATGTTGCTTTGTGCTCACTACTAAATGCCAAATCATTGCTAATTCAAATTGGCTTTGATGTACCTTGGGATCCGGGTGGATTCATTACTTGCGCACTATATGCCTAGCTTAATGGCTTTAAAGAAAGCGCTGCCAGGGAAACAACCTGGAAGTTTTAGAGAGTCATTTATTTCTATTGTGTGCTTTTATATAGTTTAAAAACAAAAAAATAAAGAGGGGAACCCAAAACTTTTCAAAAAGAAAAGTGAAAGTGAGATAGACGAGCATTGTGAAAGTGGGGGACGTCCTTGAACTTTGTTCATACCCATGGAAACTTTGTGAATCTTAATTACAGAAACTTTTCAACAAAAATAATTATACCCTTGTACAATTCCATTGTATTATAAAAATAACGTGCCAAGGTTTTCCTTTAGGATGTTTACTTTGCTTGTTGGTTCGTACGATGCAGGACACAAACTTTGGCTGTAGTGCGCGATTTTACATTTTTTTACTGGAACGTCAAATGGTTCTGATTCTTTTTGCACCGTATTTCTATACAAATTTTTATTTTTCCTAATTTTGGTAGAATTTTTGGAGTACCAGAGGTATGGTGAATGTTCAGATTATTACAGACTGTTCTGTTTTTGATGCATAGTTTGCTTGTTTTGATGAAACTATCGATTTATATCAATGGATTAAGCCATGGAAAAGTTAAATTACAGCAGCTACAATGCAAAAACAAAATATGAATTGGTTTGCAACAGTACTTAGAGTATTGATTTGCTTTATTATACTAACGGATCTTACCGAGTTTTCTGTTGAAGTTTTGTGTGGATGAAGTGTTCGATGATCGAGAAGGTCTCGATGTGAGAAGAAGGAAGAGAGGAAAGATCTCAAGCTTGGGGATGCCCGAGGCACCCCAAGTAAATATTCAAGGAGACTCAAGCGTCTAAGCTTTGGGGTGCCCCGTAAGGCATCCCCTCTTTCTTCAACAACTATCGATATGTTTTCGGATTCGTTTCGTTCATGCGATATGTGCAATCTTGGAGCGTCTTTTGCATTTAGTTTTAATTTTTATTTTATGCACCATGATGGTATGAGATAGTCCTTGGTTGATTTATAGAATTCTCATTGCACTTCACTTATATCTTTTGAGTATGGCTTTATAGAATGCTTCATGTGCTTCACTTATATCATTTGAAGTTTTGATTGCCTGTTTCTCTTCACTTAGAAAACCGCCATTTGTAGAATGCTCTTTTGCTTCACTTATATTTGTTAGAGCGTGGGCATATATTTTGTAGAAAGAATTAAACTCTCTTGCTTCACTTATATCTATTTAGAGAGATGACAGGAATTGGTCATTCACATGGTTAGTCATAAAATCCTACATAAAACTTGTAGATCACTGAATATGATATGTTTGATTCCTTGCAATAGTTTTGCGATATAAAGATGGTGATATTAGAGTCATGCTAGTGGGTAGTTGTGGATTAGTAGAAATACTTGTGTTGAGGTTTGTGATTCCCATAGCATGCATGTATGGTGAATCGTTATGTAATGAAGTCGGAGCATGATTTATTTATTGATTGTCTTCCTTATGAGTGGCGGTCGGGGACGAGCGATGGTCTTTTCCTACCAATATATCCCCCTAGGAGCATGCGCGTAGTACTTTGTTTTGACAGCTAATAGACTTTTGCAATAAGTATGTGAGTTCTTTATGACTAATGTTGAATCCATGGATTATACGCACTCTCACCCTTCCATCGTTGCTAGCCTCTCTAGTACCACGCAACTTTCGCTGGTACCTTAAACCCACCATATACCTTCCTCAACACAGCCACCATACCTACCTATCATGGCATTCCCATAGCCATTCGGAGATATATTGCCATGCAACTTCCATCATCATCATATACATGACTTGAGCATTCATTGTCATATTGCTTTGCATGATCGTAAGATAGCTAGCATGATGTTTTCATGGCTTGTCCATTTTTTGATGTCATTGCTACGCTAGATCATTGCACATCCCGGTACACCGCCGGAGGCATTCATATAGAGTCATATCTTTGTTCTAGTATCGAGTTGTAAGTAAATAAAAGTGTGATGATCATCATTATTAGAGCATTACCCCAGTGAGGAATGGATGATGGAGACTATGATTCCCCCACAAGTCGGGATGAGACTCCTGACGAAAAAATAAATAAAAATAAATAAAAGAAAGGCCAAAAAGAGAAGGCCCAAAAAAATAAAAAAAATGAGAGAAAAGAGAGAAGGGGCAATGTTACTATCCTTTTACCACACTTGTGCTCCAGAGTAGCACCATGCTCTTCATATAGAGAGTCTCTTGAGTTATGACTTTCATATACTAGCGGGAATTTTCATTATAGAACTTGGTTGTATATTCCGATGATGGGCTTCCTCAAACGCCTGAGGTCTTCACGAGCAAGCAAGTTGGATGCACACCCACTTAGTTTTCAGTCTGAGCTTTCATACACTTATAGCTCTTAGTGCATCCGTTGCATGGCAATCCCTACTCACTCACATTGATATCTATTGATGGGCATCTCCATAGCCCGTTGATACGCCTTGTTGATGTGAGACTATCTTCTCCTTTTTGTCTTCTCCACAACCACCATTCTATTCCACCTATAGTGTTATGTCCATGGCTCGCGCTCATGTATTGCATGAAATTTGAAAAGGTTTGAGAACGTCAAAAGTATGAAACAATTGCTTGGCTTGTCATCGGGGTTGTGCATGATGTGAATATTTTGTGTGGTGAAGATGGAGCATAGCCAAACTATATGATTTTGTAGGGATAACTTTCTTTGGCCATGTTATTTTGAAAAGACATGATTGCTTTATTAGTAGGCTTGAAGTATTATTGTTTTTATGTCAAATGATAGACTATTGCTTTGAATCACTCGTATCTTAATATTCATTCCATGATTAGATATGTGATCAAGATTATGCTAGGTAGCATTCCACATCAAAACTTATCTTTTTTATCATTTACCTACTCGAGGACAAGCAGGAATTAATCTTGGGGATGCTGATACGTCTCCGTCGTATCTATAATTTTTGGTTGTTCCATGCCAATTGTCGGTGTCAAAACCAGCGGATCTCGGGTAGGGGGTCCCGAACTGTGCGTCTAGGCGGATGGTAACAGGAGGCCGGGGACACGAAGTTTTACCCAGGTTCGGGCCCTCTTGATGGAGGTAAAACCCTATGTCCTACTTGATTTATTCTTGATGATATGGGTGTTACAAGAGTTGATCTACCACGAGATCGGAGAGGCTAAACCCTAGAAGCTAGCCTATGGTATGATTGTTTGTTGTCCTACGGACTAAAACCCTCCGGTTTATATAGACACCGGAAAGGGCTAGGGTTACACAAGGTCGGTTACAAAGGAGGAGATATACATATCCGTATTGCCTAGCTTGCCTTCCACGCCAAGTAGAGTCCCATCCGGACACGAGACGAAGTCTTCAATCTTGTATCTTCATAGTCTAACAGTTCGGCTGTCCGGAGACCCCTAATCCAGGACTCCCTCAGTAGCCCCTGAACCAGGCTTCAATGACGATGAGTCCGGCGCGCAGTATTGTCTTCGGCATTGCAAGGCGGGTTCCTCCCCCGAATATACCACGGAAGAATTTGAATACAAGGATAGTGTCCAACCCTGCAAAATAAGTTCCACATACCACCGTAGAGAGAATAATATTTCCACAAATCTAATCTGCTGACATGTTTAGGCAACATGACATCATGCCATGGCTCGGCGATTATCCGAACCATTTTTCTTCAACCAGCTCCACACATAATGCGAGGCGTTTTCTTGACACGTCTTGTCAAAGCAGAGATCGTGTTCCCCTAATTATGGGATTCTCATCAATACGGTCGTGGGTAACCCAACCGTGCCTAGGACTCCTAGATTTTAGGCAAGTCCCAAACGGCCACTAGGAGGACGCTTGATATTCACCCTCTTTATAAAGGGACAAGGCTTTTACTTTTTCCCTCCCGTGCTCAATCAAATCCTTCCCCCGCCCCGAGTTCTAACACCCAAAGCCCAGGTCAGGTGCTTCGGACCTTCAATCATGTCCGGATCTAGCCTTCAAGGCCGGTGGATGCCCTCCTCCATTACGGAAGAGGATATCAAGAAGTTAAGGGAGGCCAGATACCTGACCACCGAGGTTTCGCATTGGCTGCCTGCCCGAGGGCAGGTCGTCCCAACTCCCAAACCCAACGAGAACGTTGTGTTCGTCTCCCACTTCCTCCGAGGTCTAGGCCTCACTCTAGATCCCTTCGTTAGGGGTTTGATGTTCTATTACGGGCTAGATTTCCACAATCTAGCCCCGGACTCCTTTCTCCGCATCCCAGCATTTATTGTGGTATGTGACGCCTTCCTCCGCATTACCCCTCACTTCGGCCTGTGGCTCAAGACCTTCGACGTGAAGCCGAAGATGGTCGAGGGGCAGCATGTAGCGTGCAGAGGCGCATTAACAAGCAAGATCGCTGGAGCTCCATGGCCAAAGGGTTCCTTTCCAGAGGTGTCCGGATTATGGCAACCGGAGTGGTTTTACATCACAGCTCCCAGAAGTGCCAAGTGGGTGGCTGCCCCTGCTTTCCGCTCGGGCCCTCCACGACAACTGATGTCATGGATTAGCAGAGGGTTGAGCTGGGGTCCAGCCAAGGACGTGCATGTACTGCAGAGCTGCATTCAAGATCTCTTCGAAGGAGATTTTAGTCTAGTTACGGTGATGCAAGTTATGCTGGTTCGTCGAGTCCAGCCTTGCAAACGCCGGCCCCTCCGCATGTGGGAGTTCAACCCAGAAGGACCACGCACTATTTAGAATTTCCTCGGCCTGACACACGAGGAGATGTATAAATCATTCTTTGGACCCCAAATAGAGTGTCTGGATACTACCGAGGATGTGGGCCTGAGCAGCAACCGCACCACCGACCAAGTAAGTAATCCTCTAGCCGAACACTCCGTCTTTCATTTATCATGACGTCATTCTAAGAAATCGCTCTTTTACCAGGACTGGCTAACAAAGGCAAAGATGATTCGGTGTTCGGCCCCCTTCCTGAGGGTTTGGACAATCCGGTACTGGAAAAGATGCTCGAGCTAGCACCTTGCCCGGAGCCGTCAAAGGAAGATAAAGGGGGGAATAATGAGGGCGAAAGCGGGCCCCCATCGCTACCAATTCCAACCGAGGGAATGAGTGCCTCCGTGAAGGAGGATAACCAAGGGAAAGAATATGACCTTCTCTCGCTTCGGGGAAGGAAGAGGACTGCCTCTGAAGATCCGGAAACCAAGGTTTCCAAACGGGAGAAGAAATCTCCACCAGAGGGTCCTGCCTTGGAGGGTGCTCTTGCCGCACAAAGTCTGCGCGGGGATCAGCCCTCTAACGAGTTGTAAGTAGTCAAAAAGTACTTTAATAGTGAAGATATACTACCTTACCTCTGAGGAAAATAACCAAAGCCTTTATCTTGCAGTTCGGATCTCAGCCCTTCTCAGCAAAGCTCCTCTTCGGGGGATCTTCTTCCAGAGATGATGGAGAGCGAAACGCCTCCCCCGGACTCCTCCGCTCAAGAAGCGGGCGACCTTGAAGTGTCGTCTCGGAGGGCCTCCCCGGATCTGGTGAGGCCAGAAGATAATCCTATGGTCACCCGAAGTCCCCAGTATCCGACTCTTGAACAGAGCAAACAGAAGAGTCCGGCACCGTCTGGTATGCGGTCGGACGTATTGAGGGAGCTGTTGGAGCGAGTGGCCATCTCAGAAGAACACCATATGTTGATGGGTACGGTGATGGAAAGAATTTCGGCCGCCGAAAGCGGATTGCATGAGGCCTTTACGAGTCTACTGACGGGCTTTGAGGTACGTGAAATGATATACTTTTTGATAGTACCGCACATTTTTAGGTGTGCCCTGTGTAGATAGTAGCCCCTGAGACTCTGGTTGTCGTCGAGAACGACGGTGAACAGAGGATCGTAGTCCCAGGTAATAACCAAACCGCCTTTATTTGCAGGTGGCTGGAGCTCCGATGGCTGGCCGGACTCATGAGATTGCCAAACTAAAGCGGCAACTGGATGCGGCGGATGCCGACATCGAGCTTGTTAATAAGCGGCTTGACGAGGCACAGGGTAAGTGATATTTTCTGGTGAATGTCACATAGTAAGAGCAGCGTAACGCCGGTATCTTTAATATGTTGTGACTGTAGATGGAGCCGCCACCGTGGAGACCCTTCGGGCGGAACTTGCCCGAGCCAAGGAACAAGCAAGAATTAGTAATGCGGCCACTTTAAAGGCGGCCAAAGAGTTAAGAGCCGAAAAGGCTGCGCATTGCGAGAGCAAAGATAAAGTGGCCAAGATGGCTGTAAAGTTAAAAGACACTACCAGCCGTTGCCAGTTCCTTGAAGAAGAAAACCGGGCGAGGGCGACGGACCTCAAGAGGGCCACAATGGCGACCAAGGACACCCGCTCTGCCATGAGAGCGAAGAAGGAGGAACGGCGTGAAGCCGGGGATATTACGGCTGGGAAGCCCTTTATGCTGCAGAGAAGTTCGGAGATCCGCGGTATGCCCCTCTGGATCGGCTGTGGAGTTCGGCAGACGCATATATGGACTTGGCGGCGAGCGCTGTCGATGCAGCCGAATACTTCCGAGATCAAACAGATCGTGAAGTGGACAAGCTATTCTGGTCACAATTTAACGTTCTAGAGTGTCCGCTTCCATTGACTGATCAGCTAGTCGAATGGGCCGAACTCAATAGATTGTCCGGACTTGCCATGAGGTCCGTCGTAGATCATTTGTGGCCAGAAAAGCCGAAGCCAAACAGCTATTTCAGCTTAGTGCAGCAGTTCCTTGGCGCGGTGCCGCGCATCAATGCGATGAAAAGGTCGGTGTGTATAGAAGGCTCGTGGATGACCTTTGCCCGTGTAAAAGCATATTGGGCGGAGATGGATGCTGCCACTGTTGCGGCGCAGGGCTCGGCCATAGGCCGAGTGGCTGCCGAGCACTATTTTGAAGAAGTTCTTGAGGGTGCTCGTTTGATAGAGGCCCAGTGCTCGAAGAATATTATGTTTGAGTGACATGTATTCCCATTGTAAAAACAATGTTTATGAAATTTATTAAGGCTGTATTTATACTTTTGCCTGGAAGTAATATGATGCCTCATGTGCGGCCGTTTATGTATACATGTGTATAACCTGAAAGATTGCAGTCGTCGGCTTCAGCCCCCACGCATACAATGCGGGGGTGTTCGCAGAAGACGTGTGTTCACACTTAATCCAACGTCTTGGTCCTAATAAGGAGGTGATGGTGCAGCAAACTAGGCAACCGGACTATTATGCTTTAACACTTTCACTTAGCCATAGGAGTTTGACAGTGGGGCTACTATATAGCCCCTGGTGGCTCCACACTCATCCGAATTCGGGGTGCGTACATGCCTGGCCGGGAAACGGCCCTTCGTTAAGGCGGAGGAATTCTATCATTCTGATAGGTCATCGAGTGGTTGACCAGTCTCACGCTATATCATGACAGTCAGTTTTCGGCTTTCTCTACTGAGGTGCTCGTCCGGATGAACCGGGGCACAATCGCAGTAGTTCTCCTGGTGCCGCCTTAGCCGATAGAGTGGAACGTAAGGTAGCAAAACACAGGAGCCGGGAAAACCCAACATTTGACCAAAGACATGATTCGGAGCTGATGCATATAAGGCCAAACTCGCGACGCCGAACACTCCCTAAGGTATTCGGTCTTTATGGTATAAACCGGGCCGAAACAGTGCCCTTTGTAAGAAGCCCCTGGTGTCCAGGTACGTGCATTATTCTGACGTGGCCACATTCCAAGACGTCAGCATCCTTCTCAATAGTACTGAGAATCCGAGGGATGTGTATCAACAAGAGACAGTAAGAAAGGTTTATGCATGGTCTTAATCTAAAAAGAATCCTTGGAACGGGTCCCTGCTGCATGTCTGCACCTGTGTCTCCGTTGTGTCGTATCCTGGATGGGTGTAGCATGATGGTCATCTGTAAAAGAGAGGAACTTAGGTGAAAAGTTGTCGTGCAAAAAGGTAGGTTATATTAAAGAAACCATGTACAATTTAAGATGAGCGAAAATTGCCACTTGTTTGCGCACGTGGAGCCCCTTGATTCTATGACAGGGGTGTGGCCGTCAAACCTGTATGGATTACATATAGCTACGCCAGACTCGTCTGACCGTGTCCGTGGTCTTGACGACCTATCAAGTGCTTTAGTTGGTGAGGCCGTTTTAGTGTGCGGCTGCCAAGGTAGTCGCACTCTCTTCGGCGCGCAAGGATCGCTCAATATTTCCACTTACTGTAATGATGCCACATGGCCCGGGCATCTTAAGCGTGAGGGAAGCGTAATGCGGTATTGCGTTGAAGCGAGCGAAAGCTTCGCGTCCGAGTAGTGCTTGATAGCCACTTTGGAACAGAGCAATGTGGAAAGTTAAATTTTCACTACGGAAAGTTATCGGGGAAGCCGAATATAACCTCTAGTAGCAGGGAGCTCGTGCAATGAGCCCCTGAGCCTGGCATTACTCCTCTAAAGGTAGTATTGCTGTGGCGAATTTTTGTTGGTTCTATCCCCATTTTGCAGACTATGTCCTGATATATCAGGTTTAGGCTGCTGCCACCGTCCACCAGGACTCGTGTGAAGAGGTATTCGTTAATTATTGGGTCTAATACCAAGACAGCCCATCCTGCACGCCGGATACTTGCTGAGTAATCCCAATAGTCAAAAGTGATCGGTTGAGACGACCAGTGGCAGGACTCCGCGGTGATAGGCCCTTTGGCATATTTCTCTGGGAGTGCCGCTTTGTTTCTCCCCTTGATCACGTCTAACACGTTTACTATTTTGACTTCTGGTGGAAATTTCTTTTGTTCCCCAGTGTCTTGCTTGAGAGGCTCATCCTCGTCTTCACTTAGTGTATCCTCCCCCTTGTGTATGGCGTTGAGCTTGCCGGACTGCTTGAAGACCCAACATTCTCTATGGGTATGATTAGCAGTTTTACTAGGGGTGCTATGGATCTGACATATTTGGTCCAGAATTTTGTTTAGGCTGGACAGTTCGTCTCTGCTGCCTTTAGAGGGCGGCTTTTGCTGACCTGGCCGAGAGCTTCTGAATCCGGTGTTTACCGCCGTGCTCTTCGGGTTGTCTTCTTTATTTTGGCGCTTGTTATTTTTGCTGCGTCGTGATTTCCCGTTTCCATCTCTAACTTTGGATGTGCTTGGGTCGCTAGTGCTGCATCGGGCTAGCCAGCTGTCCTCGCCCGCGCAAAAGCGGGTCATGAGGCTTGTTAATGCTGCCATTGTTCTCGGCTTTTCTTGGCCGAGGTATCTGGCAAGCCATTCGTCTCAGACGTTGTGTTTAAAAGCTGCCAAGGCTTCGGCGTCCGGACAATCGACTATTTGGTTCTTTTTAGTAAGAAACATGTTCCAAAGCTTTCGGGCTGACTCTCCGGGCTGTTGAGTTATATGACTCAAATCGTCCGCGTCCAGAGGTCGGACATAAGTCCCTTGAAAATTTGCCCGAAAAGCGTCTTCGAGCTCTTCCCAACTTCCAATGGAGCTTTCAGGGAGGCTTTTAATCCAGTGCCAAGCTGGCCCTTTGAGTTTGAGGGGTAAATACTTAATGGCGTGGAGATCATCTCCTCGAGCCATATGGATATGGAGGATATAGTCCTCAATCCAGACCCCAGGGTCTGTTGTTCCGTCGTATGCCTCTATGTTTACGGGTTTGAATCCCTCTGGAAATTCATGGTCCAGCACCTCGTCGGTGAAACATAGGGGGTGTGCGGCACCCCTGTATCTGGGTGTACTGTGTTGTTCGGATGTTTGTTGTGTTGCATCGTATGCTGGAGTGCGCTTGCGTGGTCCATAGATGGATCTGGTTGCGTCGTCCTTTTGATGCGAGCCTTCGCGTGGATCGCGTATTGGCTTATGTGCGGCGTTGTTTGCCGCTCTATGTTGGCCGTGAGGTCGTCTATCTGACCAGATGGCCATTTTAATTTTTGGTTGCGGGGAATCTAAGGCCTCCTCATCGAATTCAGGTAGCAACTTCCGCTTCGGGTAGCTCTTGGTGGGGCGATTACCGCCGTACTTCGCTACTGTGTTGAGTACTTTACTCCATCTGATTCTGAGTGTGTCTTGCGCAGCCTTGAGCCTTTGCTTCTGCTTTTTTAGACTCCTCGCGGTGGCAACAAGCCTTTGACGGGCATTCTGTTGCTCCGGGTGTCTATCCGGTGTGATGTCGTCCGGACTATTATCTTTGACAGAGTCGGGTTGTTCGGTTTGATTCTCCGTGTTGCCGTGGTCCGACGATGGTTCACCCTGCTCTAACGCTGGGTCTATATGATCGTTGTTTCTGCCGAGGCAGGATTTGGAGTGGCGCTTACGCCGCCGCTTTGACTGCTTCTCGAGGGGACAACCCTTCATTGCGTCCTTCTGTCCCTCGTCGTCCTTTTCTTTTGGTGTGTCCACCATGTGTACGTCATGTGATGAAGTGGGCATCTAGTGCCCTGTGGGCAGTGGTTCCTGTTCGTCTCCTGCATCGTCGTCCATACCGTCAATGTCTTCGGAGTCGAAGTTGAGCATGTCGATTAATTCATCGACAGTGGCTACTAAGTGGGTGGTGGGTGGGCGGCGAATTTCTTCGTCATCCGCATCCCAATCCTGCCAGACATAGTTCGGTCGGGACTCTCCTGACAAGGAGAGAGACTTTAATGAATTCAGTATGTCGCCAAAGGGCGAGTGCTGAAAGATATCCGTGGAGGTGAACTCCATGATTGGCGCCCAGTCGGATTTGATAGGCACGGGCGCAGGCGGTTCGGAGTCCGTGGCCGGGGAAGGATCCGGCAGTTTGGCAACACGGCTCTCGTGAAGGGTAAGCTCGATATTCGGCTCGATCGCCGCTGAGGATACGGCCTCCGTGACGGGGTCTGTCCACCCGTCCATGGATGGTGCAACTGGCTCTGATTGAGGCTTGGAGCGGCTGCCGGTGCGATCTCCTGAATACGGTCCGATGGTAGAGCTAAATCGTACCCATCGTGACCGCGTGGCGCACAAGGCAGGTGAAAGATCGTGGATGTCGCCTAGAGGGGGGGTGAATAGGCGTTTTAAAATAATTACGGTTTAGGCTTGAACAAATGCGGAATAAACCTAGCGGTTAATTTGTCAAGCACAAAACCTAAAACAACTAGGCTCACCTATGTGCACCAACAACTTGTGCTAAGCAAGATAAGCAACTATGTGATAGCAAGATATATGACAAGAAATAATATGGCTATCACAAAGTAAAGTGCATAAGTAAAGGGGCTCGGTTAAGAGATACCGAGGCACGCGGAGACGCTGATGTATCCCGAAGTTCACACCCTTGCGGATGCTAATCTCCGTTTGGAGCGGTGTGGAGGCACAATGCTCCCCAAGAAGCCACTAGGGCCACCGTAATCTCCTCACGCCCTCGCACAATGCAAGATGCCGTGATTCCACTAAGGGACCCTTGAGGGCGGTCACCGAACCCATACAAATGGCAACCCTTGGGGGCGGTCACCGAACCTGTACACTTTGGCAACCCTTGGGGGCGGTCACCGGTACCCGTCAAATTGCTTGGGGCGATCTCCACAACCAAATTGGAGACCCCGACGCTTGCCCGGAGCTTTGCACCACAATGATTGAGCTCCGAACACCAACAACCGTCTAGGGCACCCAAGCACCCAAGAGGACAAGCTCAAGGGTACCAAGCACCCAAGAGTAATAAGCTTCTCAACTTGTAACTTCCACGTATCACGTGGAGAACTCAAACCGATGCACCAAATGCAATGGCAAGGGCACACGGAGTGCCCAAGTCCTTCTCTCTCAAATCCCACCGAAGCAACTAATGCTAGGGAGGAAAATGAGAGGAAGAACAAGAAAGAGAACACCAAGAACTCCAAGATCTAGATCCAAGGGGTTCCCCTCACATAGAGGAGAAAGTGATTGGTGGAAATGTGGATCTAGATCTCCTCTCTCTTTTCCCTCAAAAACTAGCAAGAACCCATGGAGGGATTGAGAGTTAGCAAGCTCAAAGAAGGTCAACAATGGGGGAAGAACACGAGCTCAAAGGATTAAGGTTCAACGGGGAAGAAGACCCCCTTTTATAGGAGGGGGAAAATCCAACCGTTAACCCCCACTCAGCCCCGCAGAGAGCGGTACTACCGCGGAGGCAGGGCGGTACTACCGCTCATAAGCGGTACTACCGCTCCCCCTCAGCGGTACTACCGCGCCAGAAGAAAAGGGCTGGGGCTGGGACCCAGAGCGGTACTACCGCGGAGGTAGGGCGGTACTACCGCTCACAAGCAGCACTACCGCCACTACTACCGCAGCTAGTACCGCAAAACCCGACACGAGAAAATGCGCACTAGAATCGAAGCGGAAGGAGCACGAAGCCACAGCGGTACTGCGGCTGAGCCCAGCAAGCGGTACTACCGCTTAGTGGACTGCAGCCGTACTACCGCTCCAACCACTGTGTCGAGGCGGTAGGAGCACGGATCCGCAGAGGCACTGCTGCTGAGGCCATCAAGCGGTACTACCGCTCCGAGGAGCGGTACTGCCGCTTAGTGAGCCTCAGCGGTACTACCGCTGTGGCCCGCGGTACTACCGCTGGGTCTAGGAGAAAAACCACACTCCAGAAAACCAGAACTGCCATAACTTCTGCATATGAGCTCCGAATTGAGCAAACTCAAGCTTGTTGAAAACAAGACGACGAGTAGCATCAAAACAGCGACTGGTTATAGTAATAAGAGGCAAGGGAGGTATGCCAACAAATAGAGGAGTGAAACCTCCAACCGAGAAGAACCGGCAAAACCTCCAACATCGAAAACATCATAGAAGATGCATGCGAACTCCGTTTTCGATGAACTCAAGCTTGTCATCAAGATGACCATAAGCTCTAAGACTCACAAAGAGAACCAAACAAGAACCAAGAAAGATGATGCAAGGATGCAATGGTTTGAGTTCTCAGCGAACGATACGATCAAGCTACTCATCGAGAGCCCCCCTTGATAGTACGGCAATCGATCCTATAACCCGGTCTCCCAACTACCATCATGAGACCGGTAAAATAGAAAACCTACCAAGGGCAAACCTTTGCCTTGCACATGGTCCACTTGAGCTAGATGATGACGATCTTGACTCCCTCAAGTTGGACCACCTTTCTTGATTGTGTTGGCTCGATGAAGACTAGTTGATTGCTTCCCCATACTCCACTATGGGTGAGCCTTTCTTCCGCACATCTTCATGAGTCCATTGTCACCACAATGGACGGCAAGCTTCAAGCATTTGATCTCTTCGTGATGCTCCACTTGAACTTGCACACCGCAACCTTTCTTGATTGTGTTGAGTCGATGAAGACTAGTTGATTGCTCCCCCATACTCTACTATGGGTGAGCTACTTTTCCGCACATCTTCACAAGTCCATTGACACCACAAAGAACGGCAAGCTTCAAGCATTTGATCTCTTCGTGATACTCCACTTGAACTTGCACACTGCAACCTAACCCCACAAAGAACTCTCACGAAGACCATGGGTCAGTACATCAAGCGTAATTGACAATGCTTACCATACCATGGGATCACTTGATCCCTCTCGGTACATCTTCTACGCTTTGTGGGTTGATCAACTTGATTCACTCTTTAACTTAGTCTTGATCAACCTCTCACAAGACCAATCTTTAGGTAATTCCTTGAATAGCACCTTGGTCGACACAAACTCTCCTTGAAACCAACACATGTACTCCAAGAAAAGCCTATGGACAAAACCTTCAAATATAACTCAAGGCAACCATTAGTCCATAGAGATTGTCATCAATTACCAAAACCAAACATGGGGGCACCGCATGTTCTTTCAGCAGGGGCTCGAATCCGTCAAAGATCAAGTCTCCGCGGATATCGTCCGTGTAATTTAAGCTTCCAAACCTGACCTGATGGCCAGGGGCGTAGCTTTCGATCTGCTCCAGATGGCCAAGCGAGTTGGCCCGCAGTGCGAAGCCACCAAACACAAAGATCTGTCCGGGGAGAAAAGTCTCACCCTGGACTGCATCGCTATCGATGATCGTAGGAGCCATCAAGACTAACGACGACGGCACAGAGGAACTCTCAATGAAAGCACCAATGTCGATGTCAAAACCGGCGGATCTTGGGTAGGGGGTCCCGAACTGTGCGTCTAGGCGGATGGTAACAGGAGGCCGAGGACACGAAGTTTTACCCAGGTTCGGGCCCTCTTGATGGAGGTAAAACCCTACATCCTGCTTGATTTATTCTTGATGATATGGGTATTACAAGAGTTGATCTACCACGAGTCGGAGAGGCTAAACCCTAGAAGCTAGCCTATGGTATGATTATCTGTTGTCCTATGGACTAAAACCCTCCGGTTTATATAGACACCGGAAAGGGCTAGGGTTACACAAGGTCGGTTACAAAGGAGGAGATATACATATCCGTATTGCCTAGCTTGCCTTCCACACCAAGTAGAGTCCCATCCGGACACGAGACGAAGTCTTCAATCTTGTATCTTCATAGTCTAACAGTCCGACCAAAGGATATAGTCCGGCTGTCCGGAGACCCCCTAATCCAGGACTCCCTCACCAATATTCTACAACTTTCATATACTTTTGCCAACTTTTTATACTATTTTTGGGACTAACATATTGATCCAGTGCCAAGTGCCAGTTCCCGTTTGTTGCATGTTTTTTGTTTCGCAGAATATCCATATCAAACGGAGTCCAAACGGGATAAAAATTGATGGAGATTTTTTTGGAATATATATGATTTTTGGGAAGAAAAATCCACGCGAGACGGTGCCCGAGGGAGGCACGAGGCAGGGGGGCGCGCCCCTGACCCTAGTGGCCACCGCATAAGGCGGTTGATGCCCTTCTTTCTCCACTAGAAAGCTAATATCCGGATAGAGATCGTGTTAAAATTTCAGCCCAATCGGAGTTACGGATCTCTAGGAATATAAGAAATGGTGAAAGGGTAGAATCTGAGAGGCAGAAACAGAGAGAGACAGAGAGACAGATCCAATCTCGGAGGGGCTCTCGCCCCTCCCATGCCATGGAGGCCAAAGAACAGAGGGGAAACCCTTCTCCCATCTAGGGAGGAGGTCAAGGAAGAAGAAGACGAAGGGCCCCCCTCTCCCCTTCTCTTCCGGTGGCGCCAGAACGCTGCCGTGGCCATCATCATCACCGCAATCTTCACCAACAACTTCACTGCCATCATCACCAACTCCTCCCCCTCTATGCAGCGGTGTAACCTCTCTCTTACCCGCTATAATCTCTACTTAAACATGGTGCTCAATGCTATATATTATTTTCCAATGATGTATGGCTATCCTATGATGTTTGAGTAGATCTGTTTTGTCCTATGGGCTATTTGATGATCAAGATTGGTTTGAGTTGCATGTTTTATTATTGGTGCTATGCTATGGTGCTCTCCGTGTCGCGCAAGGGTGAGGGATTCCCGCTGTAGGGTTTGCAATATGTTCATGATTTGCTTATGGTGGGTGGCGTGAGTGACAGAAGCACAGACCCGAGTAAGTAGGTTGTTTGCGTATAGGATAAAGAGGACTTTATACTTTAATGCTATGGTTGGGTTTTACCTTAATGATCTTTAGTAGTTGCGGATTCTTGCTAGAGTTCTAATCATAAGTGCATATGATCCAAGTAGAGAAAGTATGTTAGCTTATGCCTCTCCCTCAAATAAAATTGCAATAATGATTACTGGTCTAGTTATCGATTGCCTAGGGACAAATAACTTTCTCATAACAACAAGCTCTTTACTAAACCTAACTTAGTTGTGTATTTATCTAAACAGCCCCTACTTTTTATTTACGCACTCTTTATTATCTTGCAAACCTATCCAAAAACACCTACAAAGTACTTCTAGTTTCATACTTGTTCTAGGTAAAGCGAACGTCAAGCATGCGTAGAGTTGTATCGGTGGTCGATAGAACTTGAGGGAATATTTGTTCTGCCTTTAGATCCTTGTTGGGTTCGACACTCTTACTTATCCAAAATTGTTGCGATCCCCTATACTTGTGGGTTATCAGGCACCAGCTCCTGCACATGACCGTTTGATCTCTTGAATCCTTGCAGGCAGAATTGACAATTTTTTCAAGACATCGCTCAACAGATTGGGTCCTTTATTTGTTAGTGAAATTGTGGCTAGCGTGCATTGAGCTCCAGTATACAGTTGTTCAACAAGCGTGTATACGACTTTCAGCTTTACCAGTGTATCTTGAGTAAGATTGTTGCTCCTTGGACCTACATAACAATTATGGAATCATCAGTGGTGGTTTATACATATCAAACGAATAGATTCAAGTGGAATGCTGGTAAGGCGACTCACCAAAGATGGAAGAAACCATTTGGGATACACGGTACTTTAAACTGGTAAGTTCCGTGGTCACCTCTTGAAGAGCCACTTCAGGTTTTTCAGCCCGTTGCGTCAAGGCAGTCTTTTCCTCAGCCCAGGCATTTCTTTCAGCATGAATACCGGTCTTAAGTTTTCTGTTTCCTCCAAACTAAACTTGAATTTTGAATCAGCCTTTCGGGTCTTAGACTCTTGAATCTCTAGCCGGGTCTTTGCATCAGCCAATTGTGATTGAAGTTCAGTGGTGGCCTCCTGTACAAACACAGGGTTACAAGCACATTTATATCTGGGTTACAGGAACATAAGTCCCAAGCCTTTTGCCAGCAACAACACTTGGCACTTGGGGGCTAATGCCTACGAAAGAGTTCTTCCTACAATGGCTTATATGATTAAGACCCAAGCACTTTGCAAGCAACAATACTTAGAACTTGGGGGCTAATGCATATTTGCTCATACTTCATTACTACTTTATGATGACCCGCCAGTGCCACGGACAACCACAGACGGCTCATGGGGCTACATGAGTAAGTTCTGATCTTTAAACACTGATAAGTACCGGTTCATTCGTGCTGACTAAACCGGCCCTTGGGGGCTACGGATGCAATGTTGATCATTAAAATCCGGTTTAAGTAAAAGATGGATTTTTGAAGGATTTTTTTATCAAAGATGCTTTCTACTCATTGCTATTCTAAGTCTACAGCATATTCAATTCTATTATACATAGTAGACTTGGGGGCTGACAGGATATGCATAATGTATTTAAGCCGGAGTTCATACCTCATATTTTTGATGCATCTGCATCACCATATCGATTTCGAGATCATGGCTGGTGTGTACTTGGTTGAGGTAGCTAGAGAGTACTTCACTACTGCTCAATTGAGAATAGTGAGCAATGTCAAATCTCACTTTCTGCTTTTCAATAAACTCCTGTTTAGCGGAGTGTTTTGCCAAGATAGTTGGATTTCCCGATTCTGTAATGAAGGAAATATGCCCTAGAGGCAATAATAAAGTTATTATTTATTTCCTTATATCATGATAAATGTTTATTATTCATGCTAGAATTGTATTAACCGGAAACATAATACATGTGTGAATACATAGACAAATAGAGTGTCACTAGTATGCCTCTACTTGACTAGCTCGTTAATCAAAGATGGTTATGTTTCCTAACCATGGACAAAGAGTTGTTATTTGATTAACGAGGTCATATCATTAGTTGAATGATCTGATTGACATGACCCATTCTATTAGCTTAGCACCCAATCGTTTAGTATGTTGCTATTGCTTTCTTCATGACTTATACATGTTCCTATGACTATGAGATTATGCAACTCCCGTTTACCGGAGGAACACTTTGGGTACTACCAAACGTCACAACGTAACTGGGTGATTATAAAGGAGTACTACAAGTGTCTCCAAAGGTAGATGTTGGGTTGGCGTACTTCGAGATTAGGATTTGTCACTCCGATTGTCGGAGAGGTATCTCTGGGCCCTCTCGATAATGCACATCACTTAAAGCCTTGCAAGCATTGCAACTAATGAGTTAGTTGCGGGATGTTGTATTACGGAACGAGTAAAGAGACTTGCCGGTAACGAGATTGAACTAGGTATTGGATACCGACGATCGAATCTCGGGCAAGTAACATACCGATGACAAAGGGAACAACGTATGTTGTTATGCGGTCTAACCGATAAAGATCTTCGTAGAATATGTAGGAGCCAATATGGGCATCCAGGTCCCGCTATTGGTTATTGACCAGAGACGTGTCTCGGTCATGTCTACATTGTTCTCGAACCGTAGGGTCCGCACGCTTAAGGTTTCGATGACAGTTATATTATGAGTTTATGAGTTTTGATGTACCGAAGGAGTTCGGAGTCCCGGATGAGATCGGGGATATGACGAGGAGTCTCGAAATGGTCGAGACATAAAGATCGATATATTGGACGACTATATTCGGACTTCGGAAAGGTTCCGAGTGATTCGGGTATTTTTCGGAGTACCGGAGAGTTACGAGAATTCGCTGGGAGAAGTATTGGGCCTTGATGGGCTTTAGTGTGAAGAGGAGAAAAGGCCTGTTGCGCCCCCCTCCCCTCTAGTCCGAATTGGACTAGGGAAAAGGGGGCCGGCCACCTTTCCTTCTCCTCCTATTCCTTCTCCCTTCCTCCCCTTTTGGTGGACTCCTACTAGGACTTGGAGTCCTAGTAGGACTCCCCATCCTGGCCGCACCTTTGCCTTGGCCGGCCTCCTCCTCCTCCATCCTTTATATACTGAGGCAAGGGGCACCCCATGGACACACAAGTTGATCCTTGAGATCGTTCCTTAGCCGTGTGTGGTGCCCCCTGCCACCAAATTCCACCTCGGTCATATCGTTGTAGAGCTTAGGCGAAGCCCTGCGTCGGTAGTACATCAAGATCGTCACCACGCCGTCGTGCTGACGGAACTCTTCCTCGATGCTTTGCTGGATCGGAGCCCGAGGATCGTCATCGAGCTGAACGTGTGCTAAGAACTCGGAGGTGCCGGAGTAACGGTGCTTGGATCGGTCGGATCGGGAAGACATACGACTACTTCCTCTACGTTGTGTGATCGCTTCCGCAGTCGGTCTGCGTTGGTACGTAGACAACACTCTCCCCTCTCGTTGCTATGCATCACCATGATCTTGCGTGTGCGTAGGAATTTTTTTGAAATTACTACGTTCCCCAACAGTGGCATCCGAACCTAGGTTTTATGGTTTGATGTTATATGTACGAGTAGAACACAAGTGAGTTGTGGGTGATATAAGTCATACTGCCTACCAGCATGTCATACTTTGGTTCGGCGGTATTGTTGGATGAAGCGGCCCGGACCGACATTACGCGTACGCTTACGCGAGACCGGTTTCCCCGACGTGCTTTGCACATAGGTGACTTGCGGGTGACTGTTTCTCCAACTTTAGTTGAACCGAGTGTGGCTACGCCCGGTCCTTGCGAAGGTTAAAACAGAGTCTATTTGACAAACTATCGTTGTGTTTTTGATGCGTTGGTGAGATTGGTTCTTGCTTAAGCCCGTAGCAGCCACGTAAAACTTGCAACAACAAAGTAGAGGACGTCTAACTTGTTTTTGCAGGGCATGTTGTGATGTGATGTGGTCAAAACGTGATGAGATATAAGTTGTTGTATGAGATGATCATGTTTTGTTGAAGTTATCGGCAACTGGCAAAAGCCTTATGGTTGTCTCATTGTTGCATAAGATGCAAGCGTCCAATAATTGCTTTACTTTATCGCTATGCGATAGCAATAGTTGCAAGAGCAATTGTTGGCGAGACGCCCACGTAACGACACATTGATATAGATCAAGATGATGGAGATCATGGTGTCATGCCGGTGATGATATAGATCATGACAGTACTTTGGAGATGGAGATCAAAGAAGCAAGATGATGATGGCCATATCATGTCACATATATTGATTGCATGTGATGTTTATCTTTTATGCATCTTAGCTTGCTTTGATTGACGGTAGCATTATAAGATGATCTCTCACTAAATTATCAAGAAGTGTTCTCCCTGAGTATGCACCGTTGCGAAAGTTCTTCGTGCTGAGACACCACGTGATGATCGGGTGTGATAGGTTCTACGTTCAAATACAACTGGTGCAAAACAGTTGCACACGCGGAATACTCAGGTTATACTTGACGAGCCAAGCATATACAGATATGGCCTCGGAACACGGAGACCGAAAGGTCGAGCGTGAATCATATAGTAGATATGATCAACATAACGATGTTCACCATTGAAAACTACACCATCTCACGTGATGATCGGTTATGGTTTAGTTGATTTGGATCACGTGATCACTTAGAGGATTAGAGGGATATCTATCTAAGTGGGAGTTCTTAAGTAATATGATTAATTGAACTTAAATCTATCATGAACTTAGTCCTGGTAGTATTTTGCAAATTATGTTGTAGATCAATGGCTCGCGTTGTTGCTTCCCTGTGTTTATTTTGATATGTTCCTAGAGAAAATTGTGTTGAAAGATGTTAGTAGCAATGATGCGGATTGGATCCGTGATCTGAGGTTTATCCTCATTGCTGCACAGAAGAATTATGTCCTTGATGCACCACTAGGTGACAGACCTATTGCAGGAGCAGATGCAGACGTTATGAACGTTTGGCTAGCGCAATATGATGACTACTTGATAGTTTAGTGCACCATGCTTAATGGCTTAGAATCGGGACTTCAAAGAAGTTTTGAACGTCATGGACCATATGAGATGTTCCAGGAGTTGAAGTTAATATTTCAAGCAAATACCCGAGTTGAGAGATATGAAGTCTCCAACAAGTTCTATAGCTAAAAGATGGAGGAGAATCGCTCAACTAGTGAGCATGTGCTCAGATTGTCTGGGTACTACAATCGCTTGAATCAAGTGGGAGTTAATCTTCCAGATAAGATAGTGATTGACAGAATTCTCTAGTCACCATCACCAAGTTAGTAGAACTTCGTGATGAACTATAATATGCAAGGGATAACGGAAACAACTCCCAAGCTCTTCGTGATGCTGAAATCAACGAAGGTAGAAATCAAGAAAAACATCAAGTGTTGATGGTTGACAAGACCGCTAGTTTCAAAAAAAAGGGCAAAGGGAAGAAGGGGAACTTCAAGAAGAACGGCAAGCAAGTTGCTGCTCAAGTGAAGAAGCCCAAGTCTGATCCTAAGCCTGAGACTAAGTGCTTCTACTGCAAAGGGACTGGTCACTGGAAGCGGAACTACCCCAAATGATTGGTGGATAAGAAGGATGGCAAAGTGAACATAAGTATATTTGATATACATGTTATTGATGTGTACTTTACTAGTGTTTATAGCAACCCCTTAGTATTTGATGCTAGTTCAGTTGCTAAGAGTAGTAACTCGAAACGGGAGTTGCAGAATGAACAGAGACTAGTTAAGGGTGAAGTGACGATGTGTGTTGGAAGTGGTTCCAAGATTGATATGATCATCATCGCACACTCCCTATAATTTCGGGATTAGTGTTGAACCTAAATAAGTGTTATTTGGTGTTTGCGTTGAGCATGAACATGATTTGATCATGTTTATTGTAATACGGTTATTCATTTAAGTAAAAGAATAAATTGTTGTTCTGTTTACATGAATAAAACCTTATATGCTTACACACCCAATGAAAATAGTTCATTGGATCTCGATCTTAATAATACACATATTCATAATATTGAAACCAAAAGATGCGAAGTTAATAATGATAGTGCAACTTATTTGTGGCACTGCCGTTGAGGTCAGATTGGTGTAAAGCGCATGAAGAAACTCCATGCTGATGGGATTTTGGAATCACTTGATTATGAATCACTTGATGCTTGCGAACCATGCCTTATGGGCAAGATGACTAAAATGCCGTTCTCCGGAACAATGAAGCAAGCAACAGATTTGTTGGAAATCATACATACTGATGTATGTGGTCTGATGAATATTAAGGCTTACAGCAGGTATCATTATTTTCTGACCTTCACAAGATGATTTGAGCAGATATGGGGATATCTACTTGATGAAACATAAGTCTGAAACATTTGAACAGTTCAAAGAATTTCAGAGTGAAGTGGAAAAACCATCGTGACAAGAAAATAAAAGTTTCTACGATATGATCGCAGAGGTAAAATATTTGAGTTACGAGTTTGGTCTTCAGTTAAAACAATGTGAAATAGTTTCACTACTCACGCCACCTGGAACACCACAGCATAATGGTGTGTCCGAACGTCATAACTGTACTTTATTGGATATAGTGCAATCTATGATGTTTCTTACCGATTTACCAGTATTGTTTTGGGGTTATGCATTAGAGACAGCTGCATTCACGTTAAATAGGGCACCATCTAAATCCGTTGAGACGACACCGTGTGTACTATGGTTTGGCAAGAAACCTAAGCTGTCGTTTCTTAAAGTTTGGGGTTACGATGCTTATATGAAAAAGTTTCATCCTGATAAGCTCAAACTCAAATCGGAGAAGTGCGTCTTCATAGGATATCCAAAGGAAACTATTGGATACACCTTCTATCACAGATCCGAAGGCAAGACTTTTGTTGCTAAAATTCGGAAACTTTCTGGAGAAGGAGTTTCTCTCGAAAGAAGTGAGTGGGAGGAAAGTAGAACTTGACGAGGTAACTGTACCTGCTCCCTTATTGGAAAGTAGTACATCACAGAAAACTGTTTCTGTGACACCTACACCAGTTAGTGAGGAAGCTAATGATGATGATCATGAAACTTCAGAACAAGATACTAGTGAACCTTGTAGATCAACCAGAGTAAGATCCGCGCCAGAGTGGTACGGTAATCCTTTTCTGGAAGTCATGCTACTAGATCATGATGAACCTACGAACTATGAGGAAGCGATGATGAGCCCAGATTCCGCGAAATGGTTTGAGGCCATGAAATCTGAGATATGATCCATGTATGAGAACAAAGTATGGACTTTGATGGATTTGCCCGATGATCGGCAAACCATAGAAAATAAATGGATCTTCAAGAGGAAGACAGACGCTGATAGTAGTGTTACTATCTACAAAGCTAGAATTGTCGAAAAAGGTTTTCGACAAGTTCAAGGTGTTGACTACGATGAGTTTTTCTCACTCGTATCTATGCTTAAGTCTGTCCGAATCATGTTAGCAATTGCCGCATTTTATGAAATCTGGCAAAAGGATAAACAAAACTGCATTCCTTAATGGATTTATTAAAGAAGAGTTGTATGTGATACAACTAGAAGGTTTTGTCAATCCGAAAGGTGCTAACAAAATGTGCAAGCTCCAGCGATCCATCTGTGGACTGGTGCAAGCATCTCGGAGTTGGAATATACGCTTTGATAAGTTGATCAAAGCATATAGTTTTATACAGACTTGCGGTGAAGCCTGTATTTACGAGAAAGTGAGTGGGAGCACTACAGCATTTCTGATAAGTATATGTGAATGATATATTGTTGATCGGAAATAATGTAGAATTATTCTGTAAAGCATAAAAGGAGTGTTTGAAAGGAGTTTTTCAAAGAAAGACTTCGGTGAAGCTGCTTACATATTGAGCTTCAAGATCTATAGAGATAGATCAAGACGCTTGATAAGTTTTTTCAATGAGTACATACCTTGACAAGATTTTGAAGTAGTTCAAATTGGAGCAGTCAAAGAAAGAGTTCTTGCCTGTATTACAAGGTGTGAAGTTGAGTAAGACTCAAAGCCCGACCACGGCAGAAGATAGAAAGAGAATGAAAGTCATTCCCTATGCCTTGGCCATAGGTTCTATAAAGTATGGCATGCTGTATACCAGATCTATTGTATACCCTGCACTGATTTGGCAAGGGAGTACAATAGTGATCTAGGAGTAGATCACTGGACAGCGGTCAGAATTATCCTTAGTGAAATAAGGATATGTTTCTCGATTATGGACGTGATAAAAAGGTTCGTCGTAAAGGGTTACGCCGATGCAAGTTTTAACACTAATCTAGATGACTCTAAGTCTCGGTCTAGATACATATTGAAAGTGGGAGCAATTAGCTAGAGTAGCTCCATGCAGAGCATTGTTGACATAGAAATTTGCAAAATACATGTGGATCTGAATGTGGCAGACCCGTTGACTAAGATTCTCTAACAAGCAAAACATGATCACACCTTAGTACTCTTTGGGTGTTAATCACATAGCGATGTGAACTAGATTACTGAATCTAGTAAACCCTTTGGGTGTTGGTCACATGGCGATGTGAACTATGGGTGTTAATCACATGATGATGTGAACTATCGATGTTAATCACATGGTGATGTGATCTAGATTATTGACTCTAGTGCAACTGGGAGACTGAAGGAAATATGCCCTAGAGGCAATAATAAAGTTATTATTTATTTCCTTATATCATGATAAATGTTTATTATTCATACTAGAATTGTATTAACCGGAAACATAATACATGTGTGAATACATAGACAAATAGAGTGTCACTAGTATGCCTCTACTTGACTAGCTCGTCAATCAAAGATGGTTATGTTTCCTAACCATGGACAAAGAGTTGTTATTTGATTAACGATGTCACATCATTAGTTGAATGATCTGATTGACATGACCCATTCTATTAGCTTAGCACCCGATCGTTTAGTATGTTGCTATTGCTTTCTTCATGACTTATACATGTTCCTATGACTATGAGATTATGCAACTCCCGTTTACCGGAGGAACACTTTGGGTACTACCAAACGTCACAACGTAACTGAGTGATTATAAAGGAGTACTACAGGTGTCTCCAAAGGTAGATGTTGGGTTGGCGTACTTCAAGATTAGGATTTGTCACTCCGATTGTCGGAGAGGTATCTCTGGGCCCTCTCGGTAATGCACATCACTTAAAGCCTTGCAAGCATTGCAACTAATGAGTTAGTTGCGGGATGTTGTATTACGGAACGAGTAAAGAGACTTGCCGGTAACGAGATTGAACTAGGTATTGGATACCGACGATCGAATCTCGGGCAAGTAACATACCGATGACAAAGGGAACAACGTATGTTGTTATGCGGTCTGACCGATAAAGATCTTCGTAGAATATGTAGGAGCCAATATGGGCATCCAGGTCCCGCTATTGGTTATTGACCGGAGACGTGTCTCGGTCATGTCTACATTGTTCTCGAACCGTAGGGTCCGCACGCTTAAGGTTTCGATGACAGTTATATTATGAGTTTATGAGTTTTGATGTACCGAAGGAGTTCGGAGTCCCGGATGAGATCGGGGATATGACGAGGAGTCTCGAAATGGTCGAGACGTAAAGATCGATATATTGGACGACTATATTCGGACTTCAGAAAGGTTCCGAGTGATTCGGGTATTTTTCGGAGTACCGGAGAGTTACGGGAATTCGCTGGGAGAAGTATTGGGCCTTGATGGGCTTTAGTGGGAAGAGGAGAAAAGGCCTGCTGCGCCCCCCCTCCCCTCTAGTCCGAATTGGACTAGGGAAAAGGGGGCCGGCCACCTTTCCTTCTCCTCCTATTCCTTCTCCCTTCCTCCCCTCTTGGTGGACTCCTACTAGGACTTGGAGTCCTAGTAGGACTCCCCATCCTGGCCGCACCTTTGCCTTGGCCGGCCTCCTCCTCCTCCATCCTTTATATACTGAGGCAAGGGGCACCCCATGGACACACAAGTTGATCCTTGAGATCGTTCCTTAGCCGTGTGCGGTGCCCCCTGCCACCAAATTCCACCTCGGTCATATTGTTGTAGAGCTTAGGCGAAGCCCTGCGTCGGTAGTACATCAAGATCGTCACCACGCCGTCGTGCTGACGGAACTCTTCCTCGACGCTTTGCTGGATCGGAGCCCGAGGATCGTCATCGAGCTGAACGTGTGCTAAGAACTCGGAGGTGCCGGAGTAACGGTGCTTGGATCGGTCGGATCGGGAAGACGTACGACTACTTCCTCTACGTTGTGTGATCGCTTCCGCAGTCGGTCTGCGTTGGTACGTAGACAACACTCTCCCCTCTCGTTGCTATGCATCACCATGATCTTGCGTGTGCGTAGGAAATTTTTTGAAATTACTACGTTCCCCAACATGTAAAGCCAGTGCCAGTAATCATAACATCATCGGTATGTGTCTCCGATAGTTTAAGTGGGCTTGAGGATTCAACATTCAAAGGACTGAGTACTGAATGGTCACCAGAAGGGTCAGGAATCTCTGGTGGGGCTTCATGGGCAGGTTCTTCTGGTTGTTTTTCGGAAACGTCTGATGCTGGGACTTCCTATTCAGGTTCAGGGACTTTAGGATCTTCAACCAGTTTTGTCACCTTTGCCTTCTTGTTAGGTTTTGCTTTTCCACTGCATGGTTCATGCGAGATTAGTACAAATATAAGAGCATAAGGAGATAGAAAACAAAAGAGATGTTACCCAGGGGAAGTCTTGAAATCCGGCAGCTGAGTTTGAGATGAGTCGCCGGAAGAAGAGCGAGAAACCTCCTGATAGTTTGAATCGAAAGGAGTAAGTGGCTGACGAATGAGACCCGCCAGGGAGTAAAAAGAGTTAAGTTTGGAAAGACCTCGTTTTGCCGTTTTCGTGGAGCTGGAGTACTTGGTAAGCCGGACGATAACTCTTCACCTCCGCTGTTTTGAGTTTGTCGCCGGCTCTTGTGTTGTTGTTGCTTCAAAAGAAAGTGAGGATCTAAATGAGCTAAGTGAAGGAAATATGCCCTAGAGGCAATAATAAAGTTATTATTTATTTCCTTATATCATGATAAATGTTTATTATTCATGCTAGAATTGTATTAACCGGAAACATAATACATGTGTGAATAAATAGACAAACAGAGTGTCACTAGTATGCCTCTACTAGACTAGCTCGTTAATCAAAGATGGTTATGTTTCCTAACCATGAACAAATAGTTTTTATTTGATTAACGAGGTCACATCATTAGTTGAATGATCTGATTGACATGACCCATTCCATTAGCTTAGCACCCGATCGTTTAGTATGTTGCTATTGCTTTCTTCATGACTTATACATGTTCCTATAACTATGAGATTATGCAACTCCCGTTTACCGGAGGAACACTTTGGGTACTACCAAACGTCACAACGTAACTGGGTGATTATAAAGGAGTACTACAGGTGTCTCCAATGGTAGATGTTGGGTTGGCGTATTTCGAGATTAGGGTTTGTCACTCCTATTGTCGGAGAGGTATCTCTGGGCCCTCTCGGTAATACACATCACATAAGCCTTGCAAGCACTGCAACTAATATGTTAGTTGTGAGATGATGTATTACGGAACGAGTAAAGAGACTTGCCGGTAACGAGATTGAACTAGGTATTGGATACCGACGATCGAATCTCGGGCAAGTAACATAACGATGACAAAGGGAACAACGTATGTTGTTATGCGGTCTGACCGATAAAGATCTTCGTAGAATATGTAGGAGCCAATATGGGCATCCAGGTCCCGCTATTGGTTATTGACCGGAGACGTGTCTCGGTCATGTCTACATTGTTCTCGAACCGTAGGGTCCGCACGCTTAACGTTACGATGACAGTTATTATGAGTTTATGCATTTTGATGTACCGAAGGTTGTTCGGAGTCCCGGATGAGATAACGGACATGACGAGGAGTCTCGAAATGGTCGAGACGTAAAGATTGATATATTGGAAGACTATGTTTGGACACCGGAAGTGTTCCGGGTGAAATCGGGATTTTACCGGATTACCGGGAGGGTTACCGGAACCCCCCGGGAGCCGAATGGGCCAACATGGGCCTTAGTGGAAAGGTGAGAGGGCAGCCCACATAGGGCTGCGCCTCCCCCCCTCTCCCTAGTCCTATTAGGACTAGGAGAGGGGCCGGCCACCTCTCTCTCTCTCCCCTTTAAAGGATTCCTAGTTGGACTAGGATTGGAGGGGGGAGTCCTACTCCCGGTAGGAGTAGGACTCCTCCTGCACCTCCTCCTCTTTGGCCGGCCAGCCCCCCTCCCTCCAACCTTTATATACGGGGGCAGGGGACACCCCAAGACACACAAGTTGATCCTTGAGATCGTTCCTTAGCCGTGTGCGGTGCCCCCTGCCACCAAATTCCACCTCGATCATACCGTTGTAGTGCTTAGGCGAAGCCCTGCGTCGGTAGTACATCAAGATCGTCACCACGCCGTCGTGCTGACGGAACTCTTCCTCGACGCTTTGCTGGATCGGAGCCCGAGGATCATCATCGAGCTGAACGTGTGCTAAGAACTCGGAGGTGCCGGAGTAACGGTGCTTGGATCGGTCGGATCGGGAAGAAGACGTACGACTACTTCCTCTACGTTGTGTGATCGCTTCCGCAGTCGGTCTGCGTTGGTACGTAGACAACACTCTCCCCTCTCGTTGCTGTGCATCACCATGATCTTGCGTGTGCGTAGGAAAATTTTCGAAATTACTGCGTTCCCCAACACTAAGGCGTGCGAAAAGCTTACTTTCCGGGTTACCCGTCGAATTTTCTGTCTTGGCAAAGGCTTTGAGTCGGATGAAACAATAATTACCTCTTCTTCAGCTGCTTGGCTGGCCCCCATGTCATCCTGAGCATAATCAATGTCAATAAGGTAATTGAAAATGAGCCAAGGGAGTCAAGGGCCACCTCCGACTCAGAGCTGTCATCCAGTTCAAACATGCCGGAGGCGCTTGATTTCTTCTTATTTTTCTTAGTCATTTTCTTGGCGGCTTTCTTGGCAGCCCTGGCCTTCTTGGCAGCTTCATGATCGTATTTCTTCTTCCAAAAATCAGAGTCGGTTTGTGAAAGGTCATCAAAGTTGAGTTAACAAAGCATTTCAATGTTGAGGTAAAAGTAAGTAAATTGGAGACTCACATCTGGTGGCGGGTTAAGTTTGAAGAAAGGGTTCAGACCCACTTTGCTGCTGTAACGTCCCGAGACCGATGTGTTAGGTGTCTTCCAGTTATTCTCTGTTGTTGCCTTGTCATTCGCTTGTGTGTTGCATCTTGCAATGTCATCATGTGCATTAAATCATCATGTTTTCAAAACTTGCATCTGTCCCGGCCTCCCCGTTCCTTCCGTTGTCCGTTCTGAGCCCAGCCACACTTGCACGCGCCTGCGGCACCTCCGATATATTATTTTATAAGTGGTCGAAAAATGTTCTCGGATTGGGATGAAAGTTGGCGTGCGGTGTTTTTTTGTTGTTAGTAGGCCGCCTGCAAAGTTTCATCGCATTCGGATCTCGTTTGATAGCCCAATCGTTAAACATATAGCGGCATTATAGCCGGTCAAACGTCGGACGTTTTCGGTCTCCGGAAACCTTGCCAGGCTGCATTTTCGTCTCTCTATTCTTACCCCGAGACCTCTCCTACACAGCCCACTAACCCCATCTAGGCCCAACCAACCTCCCGTCTCAACCGGTGCGTCAGATCGCGATCGGAGGGCTCCGAGACGGCCTCAAACCCCCTAACCCTAAACCTGCCCTATATAAACGTCTCCCCTTGTCATTTTTGGGCACTTCCTAGCCTCCACCTACCCTTAGTCTTCTCCACCTCGCAGCCGCCGCCACCACCTCAAAATCCATGCCCGGCCGCTCCCCCTCCGCCACTTGGCACCGCCGCCACCGCCCCTGCAGCCAACCACGTCGTGCCACCTCATCCCTTAGCCGCCTCCTAGCCAGTCGGCGCAAGCCACGTGGCTTCCCTGCACCCCAGCGCCGCCGCGGCCCAAGGAAGCCCACGGCCGGCCCGCCCCGGGCCAGATCTGGGCCCGACCGCGCCCCAGGCCTTGAGAGCCCGAGTGCCCAAGTGCCCCGCGCCTCATCCCGCAGTGTCCCTGAGCTCCCTCTATGCCCGACCCGCCGCCACCTCGCCGAACCCCGATGGCCACCGGGAGCTGCGCCGGCGAGCGCCACCGCTACATCAGGCGACCCCGCGCTCCCCTCTTCCTCTCTTCCCTGCTACCTGCTGTCGCTCCCTCTCACCTCTTGGCTTCCTCCTCGCAGGTGCGCCACCGCCATGGATAGGCGATGGAGCTCTGCGCCGCCCTGCCGATTGACCATGCTGCTGGCTGGATCCGGCGACCCCGCCCCGAATCCACCCATCCCCGTCATTCCATGACCTATGCCCGCTCCGGCCGCCGTCCGTCCAAGTCCGGCGAGCTCCTGCTGTGTCGGCCTTGCCTCTGCTTCGAGCAACAGAACAGCGCCACTCGCCAGCATGAGGCCCACCCGCACCAGATCCGCCAGCCCAAGCCGGCCTGCTGCACCGAACCGAGCCGGCCCATCTTCTCCTCTCCTTCGACACAGCCGCTCTCGCAGCCTGCAGCCAGCTCCATCGACTGGGCCGAGGCCCATGGTGAGCACCCCAGTGCCCACCAGATTTGGCCTGCATCATTTTTTCCGTTCTGGCGATTTTATCTTTTATCCAGAGACTAACAGTTTTGCAGAAAACCCCCAAGCATCATGCATTTAATAACTCACAAACGGTGCATCATATTAAAACAAATTATATATGTAAAATGCTTAGAATTTTGTGTAGATTACTAATATCCAACTTCCATCCATGTTAAAAATGTTAAAAATGTTGTTTGATTAAATTTTCTTAAATTCCATGCTAAACTGATTTAATTCATAACTAATTAACCGTAGCTCCGAATTTAATTAACTTTATATATAAATGGGGTAGAAAAATGCATAGTTTCACATGGTGGTTTTGCTTTGCATGTTTAACAACTCTAAAATATGGTTTAGGGTAGAACAGTACCAACTCTAAAATTTGCACATGAGGATTTTCTGGAATTGTTGTTTGTTGTTTTCGGCCTCATTTAAACTTGCCTAAATAGTTAGTTTACTTATGCTTCACCCCTTGCCATGCTAACTGTAACGACCTGTATTTTTCACATAGTAATTCTACCCTTAACTAGATAATTAAGTAGAATATATAAAGCAAATACATTTCAGATTTCTTTAACAAGCATAACCACTCAAATATATATTTATATTCACACACCTCAAACAGTACAGCTGTAGAGTTGTATTACAAATCTTTGGAAACAAAAAATATATAGGGAGACCAGACTATGCTAAGCTATACAACAATGACACACCAAACTTAGACCGACACAAATATCTCTGGGTCAACTAGGACAGCAGGACACATTTGAAACACATTTGACCACCACCATGACGTGCATAATATGTATATCAGTAGTCAATTGACCAACAGTTGGTCTAGGCATGGGCTACAACTCCTAGCCAATAGAAAGGCTCCACAAAGGCAACACAGTAGAGAAGGAATGGGCAGTCATACCAGCCAAAGGAGATGGATTTCTGATATTAAGAGGGGAAAGAGCAGAGCAAGCCACTCCCAAGACTTCACACGTCTCCATTCTTCCCCAAATAGCCAAACCAACAGCTTGTGTTCCTCCCACTGTCTTCATCTCTCTACCTGCAACCAACAAAGATCCAAGAACAACAAGTGAGGATGGTGACCTGAGCAATCAGCAGTAGACTGAAGGGGACAGACTGGAGCTAGAAGCTAGCCTAGAGGGTTGGAGTATGAACGTAGGAGCAGCTGGAGTAGGGCCAGCAGAGAGGGCAAAGGAAGAAAGGTGAGTTCTTCTTGCCATCTTCTAGTTCTCACATATAGAAAGAAGTTTTGCATAGTTGCACACCCAATATTCCTCATTAGTTTTTCGTAGGTGCACACAAATCACAGCAGAAACACCTATCTTTGTTCTTGGAAGCAGAGGTATAAGAAAGAAATGGGATACAACCTCATCAAATAAGTAAAGTAAAATTGATCGAGTTATTGTACACCATTAGTACACCAACATCTTGCACAAGAGGAACTGATTCAGTACACACACATGCACATGACACTAAATTAATTTACTAAATCTGAGAACTTGAGCATAAAAAGAAAAGAATTAGGGAGGGCACAAGGGCACCACTAACCTGCACTTATGCTCGATCTGCTCCATGTCTATGCCTTTGAACTCTGATCTGCAACACCCAGTGGCACCGCGGACACCAACGCCGGTGGCTTCAATCTGAAGCAGATGAATCACAGCACAACAAGTAACAAACCTGCAAGTCAAATCTCAGAGGAGATTAGTGTGACCCCCCCCCCGATTCAATAGTACACTAATCATACCCACAAACGTGTACGATCAAGATCAGGGACTCACGGGAAGATATCACAACACAACTCTACAAATAAAATAAGTCATACAAGCATCATATTACAAACCAGGGGCCTCGAGGGCTCGAATACAAGAGCTCAATCATAGACGAGTCAGCGGAAGCAACAATATCTGAGTATAGACATAAGTTAAACAAGTTTGCCTTAAGAAGGCTAGCAAAAACTGGGATACATATCAAAAGAGGCGCAGGCCTCCTGCCTGGGATCCTCCTAAACTACTCCTGGTCGCCGTCAGTGGCCTCCACGTAGTAGTAGGCACCTCCAGAGTAGTAGCAGTCGTCATCGACAATGGCGTCTGGCTACTGGATTCCAACATTTTGTCGCAGCAATCGGGTATAGAAAGAGGGAAAAGGGGGAGGGAAGCAACCGTGAGTACTCATCCAAAGTAATCGCAACCAAGGAGCTACACTACATATGTATGGATTGGTATCAAATGGAAAAGGGGGTAACATATGTGGACTGAACTGCAGAATGCCAGAATAAGAGGGGGATAGCTAGTCCTATCAAAGACTACGCTTCTGGTAACCTCCATCTTGCAGCAGAAGAAGATAGTAGAATGTAAGTTCACCAAGTAACATCGCATAGCATAATCCTAACCGATGATCCTCCCCTCGTCGCCCTGTTAGAGAGTGATCACCGGTTGTATCTGGCACTTGGAAGGGTGTGTTTTATTAAGTATCCAGTTCTAGTTGTCATAAGGTCAAGGTAAAACTCCAAGTCGTCCTGTTACCGAAGATCACGGCTATTCGAATAGATTAACTTCCTTGCAGCATATTTCCAAACACACTCGATCCCCTTTGTCCGTACACACTTTTCTGGGTCATGCCCAGCCTCATAAGAACAACACGTCGCAGCCCCACCTAGGCAAAACAGAGAGGTCAGCACGCCGGTCTAAATCCTATGGCGTAGGGGTCTGGGACCATCGCCCATTGCACACCTGCATGTTGCGTACGCGACCGGTGAGCAGACCTAGCCTCCCTTATACAAGAGCAGGCGTTCCAGTCCAACCCGGCGCACGCCGCTCAGTCGTTGACGTCACGAAAGCTTCGGCTGATACCACGACGTCGAGTGCCCATAACTGTTCCCGCGTAGTTGGTTAGTGCATATAGGCCAGTAGCCAGACTTAGATCAAATACCCAGATCTCGTTAAGCATGTTATTTTTAAGTAACCGTGAACACCGACCAGGGCCAGGCCCACCTCTCACCTAGGTGGTCTCCGCCTGCCCTGTCGCTCCGCCTCAAAGTAATAGTCGGGGGCTATCGGGAACCCAGGCCCACCACTACCTGGGTGGAACCACCTGCCCCTTCAACCCCCAACATCGGAATCACTTGCGGGTACTCAATGAGCCGACCCGACTTTAGTGACAACATGTATAGTATGTATGCATAGTATATACCCGTGATCAACACTCGACGTGATCACGGCCCGATAGTATAGCATGGCAGACTGACAAGAATGTAGGGCCACTGATGATAATCTAGCTTCCTATACTAAGCATTTAGGGTTACAGGTAAGGTATCAACAGTTGTAGCAACAATGACAGGCTATGCATCAGAATAGGATTAATGGAAAGCAGTAACATGCTACACTACTCTAATGCAAGCAGTAGAAAGAGACTAGGCGATATCTGGTGATCAGGGGGGCTTGCTTGGTTGCTCTGGCAAGAGAGAGGGGTCGTCAACACCGTAGTCGTCCTGGGTAGCAGTGGCGTCGGTCTCGGTGTCTAGCGAGAGAAGAGGGGGAAGAAACAATAAATATAATGCAAACAAATGCATGACGATTCATGACATGAGAAAGCGTGATGCTAGGTGTGCCCTAACGCGGTATGAGATGATACCGGTGAAGGGGGAAACATCCAGGAAAATATCCCCGGTGTTTCACGTTTTCGGACAGATGAATTGGAGGGGGAAAGTTGCATGTTCGCTATGCTAGGGATGCATGGCGAACGAACGGGCTGCACATCCGGGTTCATCTCGTCGTTTTGAGCAACTTTCATGTACAAGGTTTTCCATCCGAGCTACGGTTTATTTTATATTAATTTTAAAAGATTTAAATCATTTTTAGGATTTATTTAATTATTTAAATTCAACATTATCCAGAATAGTGCACGCTGACATCAGGGCGTTGACTGGTCAACTGACGTGTGGGCCCAGTGGGACCCACCTGTCATAAACTGTTAGGTTGATTAGGGTTTATGTTAAACTAACTACTGTTTAATTAAACTAACAGGTTAATTAGATTAATTAAATAGGATTAATTAACTTAATTAATTAATTAATTATTAATTATTATATATTTATTTAATTCTCTTTTTTACTTTTTTATACGTTCTAGGGGTTGGGCCCACATGTCAGTGGCCTGGGGCTGGCCTTAGCGGGTGCATGGGCAGGCGGTTACGGGGAGTTTGCGGCACTGGAGGGCAGCGGGCATTGTCGGGCAACAGGCGCTAGCCCGCCCGACAGGAAGCTCACCCAGACTAGCCGCGGGGCGGCGCTGGCGGGGCGCCGGCGGCCAAGGGCGCGACCGGTGTCGTGGACCGGACCGACGAGCGGGAGGCACGGGGCAGCAAGGGGCTTCGACGGCAGCCGAGCTCGTGACGACAAGCGCAGGGCGCTTCCAAGAGGCGGGGGAGGGTGTCGGGCATGGGGCAGGCAACGAAGGAGCTGCAGAGCACGACCGACTCTAGGAGGAGGCGGCGCATGTGTGGCAGGGGCGCGAGGCGCGGGAGCAATGCATGCGTAGGGTGAGGGTCAGACGTGGGTGCCGGCGCGCTCCGCCGGAGCGCGGGCGCAGACAGAGGTGAGGGGGTGCGAGCTCGCGGCGGACATGCGTGGGGCTCGCAGCGGACGTCACCAGCAGTGTGCGGGCGCGCGAGGGAGACCCCACCGCGGGCGCGACGAACACGCGGGGTGGCGCGGGCGACACTGGGAGGAGTCAGGGACGGGCGCGTGCTCGCACGAGCGCGGGCATGCAGGGGACCGGGCGAGGGGAGGGGAAGCTCACGGGGGTAGTATAGGGGGTGGCAGTGGGGGGTCGAGGAGGAGGACGGGGACGCGCAACGAGGCGGTGGAGACGCGAGGCGGAGGGCGATTCGAGCGGCGACGGTGGTCGGCGACGAGTGTCGACGGAGCGGCTCCGGGCGGCGTCGGTGGAAGGGCCGGTTGGCGGTGGAGACGCGAGTCGGAGGGCGATCCGAGCGGCGATGGTGGTCGGCGACGAGCGTCGACGGAGCGGCTCCGGGCGGCGTCGGTGGCAGGGCCGGTTGGCGGCGGCGGCGCAGGGCGGTGGCCTGTTGGCGGTGCCGGTGTCGGCGGGAGGCGGGGCACTCCAGGCGGCGGCGATGGGCGCCCGATCCCGATTGGATCGGGGGAGAGGGAGAGTGGGGCGCGAGTGGGGGGAGTGTGTGCGTGGGTTAGGGTCTGCGGGGGGTGAGGGGATATGGGAGCGCCGGCTGGCCCGGCCGGTAGCTGGGCCGGTGGCCTACTGGGCCGAAGCCCAATGAGGGGGAGGGTTTTTACTCTCTTTTGTTTTTGTTTTGGTTTTCCCTTTTATTTATTTTTCCCTTACTGTTTTCATTTACTTGTGTGATAGTTTATAGTTTTAGAAAAAAATGAAACCCACTCCTAAATTAGATTTGTAGAATTAATTGTTCTCACAACAAGTTTGGGACAAAAGTAAAGCACCTTGTATTCTTTATTAATTAAAAAAACATCTAAGTTATTGTTTCAGTCACTGTTTTATTTATTTTAGCGCATCCAAATACTTTTAAAAATGTTGGTTACTCCACCTTAATACTTAGGATTTATTTGGCTCACCCCGAACATTTTAGTTTTAAATTTTGAAAAACTTTTATTGTTTGCCTTTAATTCAATTTTGAATTTGAATCGGTTTTGAACTAACCCGAGAAACTACAGTGACAGAGGTGATGTGGCATCATTAGCAGGGAATTACTGTAATCTAATTATCCGGGTGTCACAATTCTCCTCCACTACAAGAAATCTCGTCCCAAGATTTAAGAGGTGGAAGGGGGGAAGGTTCTGGTTATGAAATTCTAGCGAGTGTTCTCGGTCTTAGTTGCTCTTCTTGAAGAGGTAGATCCACTACATTTGATGTCTTCGTTTCTCTGCTTCAGGTCATCATGATGAAGTCGACATCCTTTCTTCGGGAACTCCATCATACTTATGAAAGAATAAAGGGTGGGTATTCCAGGAGAACGGACCTTACAAGGTTGGCTATTTGGCAGATAACATCAGGGAAGGTGGGGAAAGTAACTCTTGAATTGAGACTTAGAAAATATCGAGAGCAAACCAAGGAGGTACCGTGGGAAGTTTTGAGCGGGCAGGCAATCGTACGATGCCTAGCACAGGGCGTGGAAGGGGTTCAGAACAACAAGTAAGTATTGTGGCTGAAACCAGAATAGATCCCTAGCAAGGTGATTCGTGAATCTCATATGAAGCCAAGCGTAAGGGATACCTTTGAAGCAGGGATGTACAGGAGAGTCAGGTTTCAAACCTGTGGAACTGTGGGTTATGGGCCCACCATGTGGGTTAAAAGTAGGAAGGGCAGTGACGTCTTGCACGATCATGTAATCAAGGCATGCCAGAGGATAGCATGTTAGTTATATCAGCAACAACATCGGCAGTCGGCTCTGATACCAACTTGTGACGCCCCCGATTCAATCGTACACTAATCATACACGCAAACGTGTACGATCAAGATTGGGGACTCACGGGAAGATATCACAACACAACTCTACAAATAAAATAAGTCATACAAGCATCATATTACAAGCCATGGGCCTCGAGGGCTCAAATACAAGAGCTCGATCATAGACGAGTCAGCGGAAGCAACAATATCTGAGTACAGACATAAGTTAAACAAGTTTGCCTTAAGAAGGCTAGCACAAACTGGGATACATATCGAAAGAGGCGCAAGCCTCCTGCCTGGGATCCTCCTAAACTACTCATGGTCACCGTCAGCGGCCTCCATGTAGTAGTAGGCACCTCCAGAGTAGTAGCAGCCGTCATCGACAGCGGTGTCTGGCTCCTGGACTCCAACGTCTGGTCGCAGCAATCGGGTATAGAAAGAGGGAAAAGGGGGAGGAAAGCAACCGTGAGTACTCATCCAAAGTACTCGCAAGCAAGGAGCTACACTACATATGTATGCATTGGTATCAAATGGAAAAGGGGGTAACATATGTGGACTGAACTGCAGAATGCCAGAATAAGAGGGGGATAGCTAGTCCTATCGAAGACTACGCTTCTGGTAACCTCCATCTTGCAGCAGAAGAAGAGAGTAGAAGGTAAGCTCATCAAGTAACATCGCATAGCATAATCCTAACCAATGATCCTCCCCTCGTCGCCCTGTTAGAGAGCGATCACCGGTTGTATCTGATACTTGGAAGGGTGTGTTTTATTAAGTATCCAATTATAGTTGCCATAAGGTCAAGGTACAACTCCAAGTCGTCCTGTTACCGAAGATCACGGCTATTCAAATAGATTAACTTCCCTGCAGGGGCGCACCACATTTCCCAACACGCTCGATCCCCTTTGTCCGGACACACTTTGTTGGGTCATGCCCGGCCTCAGAAGATCAACACGTCGCAGCCCCACCTAGGCACAACAGAGAGGTCACACGCCAGTCTAAATCCTATGGCGCAGGGGTCTGGGCCCATCGCCCATTGCACACCTGCATGTTGCGTACGCGACCGGTGAGCAGACCTAGCCTCCCTTATACAAGAGCAGGCGTTCCAGTCCAACCCGGCGTGCGCCGCTCAGTCTCTAGCGTCACGAAGGCTTCGGCTGATACCACGACGTCGAGTGCCCATAACTGTTCCCGCGTAGTTGGTTAGTGCGTATAGGCCAGTAGCCAGACTCAGATCAAATACCTAGATCTAGTTAAGCGTGTTATTTTGAAGTAACCGCGAACGCTGACCAGGGCCAGGCCTGATAACCCACAAGTATAGGGGATCGCAACAGCTTTCGAGGGTAGAGTATTCAACCCAAATTTATTGATTCGACATAAGGGGAGCCAAAGAATATTCTCAAGTATTAGCAGCTGAGTTGTCAATTCAACCACACCCGGAAACTTAGTATCTGCAGCAAAGTGTTTAGTAGCACAGTAATATGATAGTGGTGGTAGCGGCAACAAAAGTAAAGACAGCAAAAGTAATGTTTTTGGTATTTTGTAGTGATTATAACAGTAGCAGCGGGAAAGTAAATAAGCGAGAACCAGTATATGGAAAACTCATAGGCACCGGATCAGTGATGGATAATTATGCCGGATGTGGTTCATCATGGAACAGTCATAACATAGGGTGACACAGAACTAGCTCCAATTCATCAATGTAATGTAGGCATGTATTCCGTATATAGTCATACGTGCTTATGGAAAAGAACTTGCATGACATATTTTGTCCTACCCTCCCGTGGCAGTGGGGTCCTATTGGAAACTAAGGGATATTAAGGCCTCCTTTTAATAGAGAACCGGAGCAAAGCATTAGCACATAGTGAATACATGAACTCCTCAAAGTATGGTCATCACCGGGAGTGGTCCCGATTATTGTCACTTCGGGGTTGCCGGATCATAACACATAGTAGGTGACTATAGACTTGCAAGATAGGATCAAGAACTCACATATATTCATGAAAACATAATAGGTTCAGATCTGAAATCATGGCACTCGGGCCCTAGTGACAAGCATTAAGCATAGCAAAGTCATAGCAACATCAATCTCAGAACATAGTGGATACTAGGGATCAAACCCTAACAAAACTAACTCAATTACATGATAAATCTCATCCAACCCATCACCGTCCAGCAAGCCTACGATGGAATTACTCACGCACGGCGGTGAGCATCATGAAATTGGTGATGGAGGATGGTTGGTGATGACGACAGCGACGAATCCCCCTCTCCGGAGCCCCGAAAGGACTCCAGATTAGCCCTCCTGAGAGGTTTTAGGGCTTGGCGGCGGCTCTGTGTCGTAAAACGCGATGATTTCTTCTCTCTGATTTTTTTCTCTCTGAAAGCAAATATATAGAGTTGGAGTTGGCGTCGGAGGGCATCCAGGGGGCCCACGAGGTAGGGGGCGCGCCCTAGGGGGGCGCCCCCACCCTCGTGAGAAGGGTGTGGGCCCCTGGTCTTCATCTTTGGCGAGGATTTTTTATTATTTTTCTAAGATGTTCCGTGGAGTTTCAGGTCATTCCGAGAATATTTATTTTCTGCACATAAAACAACACCATGGCAATTCTGCTGAAAACAGCGTCAGTCCGGGTTAGTTCCATTCAAATCATACAAGTTAGAGTCCAAAACAAGGGCAAAAGTGTTTGGAAAAGTAGATACAAAGGAGACGTATCAAGGTCCACCTCTCACCTACGTGGTCTCTGCCTGCCCCGTCGCTCCGCCTCAAAGTAATAGTCGGGGGCCGTCGGGAACCCAGGCCCACCACTACCTGGGTGGAACCACCTGCCCCTTCAACCCCCAACATCGGAATCACTTGCGGGTACTCAACGAGCCAACCCGACTTTAGTCACAACATGTATAGTATGTATGCATAGTATATACCCATGATCAACACCCGGCGTGATCACGGCCCGATAGTATAGCATGGCAGACTGACAAGAATGTAGGGCCACTGATGATAATCTAGCTTCCTATACTAAGCATTTAGGATTGCAGGTAAGGTATCAACAGTTGTGGCAACAATGACAGGCTATGCATTAGAATATGATTAACGGAAAGCAGTAACATGCTACACTACTCTAATGCAAGCAGTAGAAAGAGAGTAGGCGATATCTGGTGATCAAGGGAGGGCTTGCCTGGTTGCTCTGGCAAGAGAGAGGGGTCGTCAACACCGTAGTCGTACTGGGTAGCAGCGGCGTCGGTCTCGGTGTCTAGCGAGAGAAGAGGGGGAAGAAACAATAAATATAATGCAAACAAATGCATGACGATGCATGACATGACAAAGCGTGATGCTAGGTGTGCCCTAACGCGGTATGAGGTGATACCGGTGAAGGGGGAAACATCCGGGAAAATATCCCCGGTGTTTCGCGTTTTCGGACAAATGAATCGGAGGGGGAAAGTTGCGTGTTTGCTATGCTAGGGATGCGTGGCGGACGAACGAGCTGCGCATCCGGGTTCGTCTCGTTGTTCTGAGCAACTTTCATGTACAAAGTTTTTCCATCCGAGCTACGGTTTATTTTATATTAATTTTAAAAGATTTAAATCATTTTTAGAATTTATTTAATTATTTAAATTCAAAATTATCCAGAACAGTGCACGATGACGTCAGCAGTCAACAGAGGCGTTGACTGGTCAACTAACGTGTGGGCCCAGTGGGACCCACGTGTCATACACGGTTAGGTTGATTAGGGTTTAGGTTAAACTAACTATTGTTTAATTAAACTAACAGGTTAATTAGATTAATTAAATAGGATTAACTAACTTAATTAATTATTTTAATAATTATTTATTTATTTATCTTTTTAACTTTTTTATACGTTCTAGGGGCTGGGCCCACATGTCATTGGCCTGGGGCTGGCCTTAGCGGGTGCACAGGCAGGCGGTTACGGGGCGTTTGCGGCGCTGGCGGGCAGCGGGCGTTGCCGGGCGACAGGCGCCAGCCCGCCCGACAGGAAGCTCGCCCAGACCAGCCGCGGGGCGGCGCTGGCGGGGCGCCGGCGGCCAAGGGCGCGACCGGTGCCGGGGACCGGACCGACGAGTGGGAGGCACGTGGCAGCAAGGGGCTTCGACGGCGGTCGAGCCGATGACGACGAGCATGAGGCGCTTCCAGGAGGCGGGGGAGGGTGTCGGGTGCGGGCCAGACAGCGGACAAAAGTAAATTAGATTTGTAGTTTTAGAAAAAATGAAACTCACTCCTAAATTAGATTTGTAGAATTAACTGTTCTTACAAAAAGTTTAGGACAAAAGTAAAGCACCTTGTATTCTTTATTAATTGAAAAGGCATTTAAGTTATTGTTTCAATCGCTGTTTTATTTATTTTAGCGCATTCAAATACTTTTAAAAATGTTGGTTACTCCACCTTAATACTTAGGAGTTATTTGGCTCACCCCAAACATTTTAGTTTTAAATTTTGGAAAAATTTTATTGTTTGCCTTTAATTCAATTTTGAATTTGAATCGGTTTTGAACTAACCCAAGATTAACTACAGTGACAAAGGTGATGTGACATCATTAGCAGGGAATTACTGTAGTCTAATTATCCGGACATCACAATTAGAGATTAGGGATTCGAATCAGGGGAGAGAGAGGGGTCCGACAGTGGTGGAGCGGCGTGTTCCCGTCGCTTGCGGCGTGCTCGATCTGGGTAAGGAGTAGAAGAAACAAAGGAGGGCATGCGTGTACTACTTGTGTTCTAGCTGGACTAGTACTAGTGTGTGTTGATTCTGGATGGACTAGTACTAGTGTGGGAACTCATCGCCCATCCTACTACTACTTACCCGCACTTGATGGTATCAACCATGATCTGGGCAAGGAGTAGAAGAGAAAGTAGAGAATAGTTTATACATTGGAGAGTATAATAACCCAATACCATCAAGTTATTATACTCTCCACATGGGTAAGTAGTAGTAGGATGGGCGATGAGTTCCCACGCTAATGCGGGATGGGTGCATTAGCAAGCGCTATATATTAAGCGTTGGTGGAGTGCGAGTTCCGAAACCCGACACAATGACTAGTGACACTAGCCGGGTGGAGATATAATATACATAATGGGAAAAAGCTTTATGTTCTGAACCATGTCTCTCATCTAAGGAAATGCAGATGGCAATTATGGTTTCGAGCTCTATGGGTAAAGTGATACAAACTCTGCAGAGTTAAAGAAAAACATGAATTCATGCCAATCTCTTGGATTGGGGACTACGGGGACCTATTGGTGGTCTATCTTGCAATACGAGTGTTTGATAGCTTTTATAAATTGAAATAAACTTTCTGCAACAAATGTTTATTTTGAAAGGTGTTGAGTTGAGGTATGACTTGTTGATTTATATTGAGCTATCATGAGTGTTGCATTCTGCTATTTGAGCTTGATGAGTACTTTGTACTCACTCTTGCTATTAATCATCTCTTTCTTAGAGCAAAGCTTGTATGAGAATCCTGCTGGACCAAGTGAAGATAGCAATGGTGATGGCTACAACTACACATGGGACCTAGATGTGGATCCATCTAGTGCTAGTATGTATGATCTGGATGCCACATATGGGGTTCGGGATGAATAAGTAACTTATGGGCTAGCGATGTAGGAACTATTTCATCACTATCTATGTAGTACTGCTAGTTGAAGCTCTAGTGTTAGGGGATGTAATAATTTGGTGAACATGTGAGAAGTCTACCTAAGACCTTTAGCCCTACGTGGCATGGTATTGTAATATAAATGACCATCTCTAGCTATTCCCTGTTGCAAATATTTGACATGGATTATTATTTGAAAAAACAAGATTTTGTCAAGAAATAATCCAAGGACTAGTGTCATTATCCATAATAATAATGACACGGGTCGTCACACTAACCAACATTTAATATTGTTGAGTACATAACCGAGAGAGAACTGAATAAGTCATATGGCGTTTCGTCAATATGCAACTCGTTGCATATTGAGCTCCGCTTAACTTATAGTGTTGTTTGTTGCACTTTGCCATGCCATGCCTCATTAAACCGGACATGCATCATACTTGGTTGTGCATCATGTCATGTTTATGTGTTGGTTGTTTACTATGTTGCTTGCTTCTTTTTGGGTTGCTTCTCTCGTTAGCATCGGTTTCGTTTCGGAGTTGTGAGGATCCGTTCGACTACGTCCGTTTGTCTTCTTCATGGACTCATTCTTCTTCCTTGCGGGATCTCAGGCAAGATGACCATACCCTCGAAATCACTTCTATCTTTGTTTGCTAGTTGTTCGTTCTATCGCTATGTCGCGCTACCTACCACTTGTTATATCATGCCTCCCATATTGCCATGTCAAGCCTCTAACCCACCTTCCTAGCAAACGTTGTTTGGCTATGTTACTACTTTTGCTCAGCCTCTCTTATAGCGTTGATAGTTGCAGGTGAAGCTCAAGTTTGTTCCATGTTGGAACATGGATATGTTGGGATATCACATTATCTCTTATTTAATTAATGCATCTATATACTTGGTAAAGGGTAGAAGGCTCGGCCTTATGCCTGGTGTTTTGTTCCACTCTTGCCGCCCTAGTTTCCGTCATACCGGTGTTATGTTCCTTGATTTTGCATTCCTTACGCGGTTGGGTGTTATGGGAACCCCTTGACAGTTCACTTTGAATAAGACTCCTCCAGCAAGGCCCAACCTTGGTTTTATATTTTCCTAACAAACTATACCTTTTCCCTTGGGAGTCGTGCTCTTGAGGGTCATCTTTATTTTAACCGCCCGGGCCAGTGCTTCTCTAAGTGTTGGTTTGAACTGAGTAGACTGCGGGGCCACCTCGGGGAAACTTGAGGGCTGGTTTTACTCGTAGGATGTCTCATCTGGTGTTGCCCTGAGAACGAGATATGTGCAGCTCCTATCGGGATTGTCGGCACATCGGGCGGCTTTGCTGGTCTTGTTTTACCATTGTCGAAATGTCTTGTAACCGGGATTCCGAGACTGATTGGGTCTTCCCGGGAGAAGGAATATCCTTCGTTGACCGTGAGAGCTTGTGATGGGCTAAGTTGGGACACCCCTGTAGGGTGTAAACTTTCGAGAGCCGTGCCCGCGGTTATGTGGCAGATGGGAATTTGTTAATATCCGGTTGAGAACTTGACACTTAACTTAATTAAAATGCCGTGTGTGTAGCCGTGATGGTCTCTTTCCAACGGAGTCCGGGAAGTGAACACGGTTTGGTGTTATGCTTGAACGTAAGTAGTTTCAGGATCACTTCTTGATCTCTTCTAGCTTCTCGACCATTGCGTTGCTTCTCTTCTCGCTCTTATTTGCGTAAGTTAGCCACCATATATGCTTAGTGCTTGCTGCAGCTCCACCTAATTACCCTATCCTACCCATAAGCTTAAATAGTCTTGATCTCGCGAGTGTGAGATTGCTGAGTCCTCGTGACTCACAGATACTTCCAAACAATTGCAGGTGTCGATGATACCAGTGCAGGTGATGCAACCGAGCTCAAGTGGGAGTTCGATGAAGATCTTGAATCATTATTTTGTGTCTTTTCCGGTTGATCAGTAGTGGAGCCCAGTTGGGACGATCGGGGATCTAGCATTTGGGGTTTATCTTCCTTTTCTGTTGGATTTGACTGTAGTCAGTCTATGAGTGTATTTGGATGTTGTATGCATTTTTTATGTATTGTGTGAAGTGGCGATTGTAAGCCAACTCTTTATCCCTTTCTTATTCAGTACATGGGATTGTGTGAAGATTACCCCTCTTGCGACAAAACTACCATGCGGCTATGCCTCTAAATCGCGCCCCGACACGTGGGAGATATAGCCGCATTGTGGGTGTTACAGCTGCAATCTTCCGGATCTTCATTCAGAAGGGACTTGGCCATTTCATTGATTGCCTCGTCAGTTAAGCGCACAGAGCTGTGGCGCAGCGGATCCTTTCTACCACCAGTGCAAGTACACATTAAGCCGGGCCGGCGGCTCAAGGGTATGATTCGCCAAGAAACCCATCACCGAACCAAATCAATGCCAGTTAACCCATTTCCCAGCAGAGCTTTACCTTTGCAGTGGTGGGGGCAAGCTTTGCACGTTCGACAGCGGTAAGCTTTTTAGGAAGAAGATGTTTTGGGTCCAGGCGCTCGACATGATAACCCGACAATGGATTCTCATCAATCAGAGAGGTATCTTTGCAGTTAAACCATGTCTGGTCCAAGTCTTTGGGATGACTCGGCAAGTAAGCATAGGGGAAGATAGCATCTCTTCTTCGTTGAACTGAGATTGCGCCAAGTTCCAAACTGGGTCCGTTCGTGAACTCGTTTTGGCGGTTCAAATAAAAGTATTCTCTGAAAAGTTCAACACTAGGCTCCTCTTAAAGGTATACTTCGCAGAAGACTTGAAAGTTGCAGATATTTGATACGGAATTGGGTCTGATGTCTTGCGGATGGAGTTGAAAGAAGTGCAGAACATCTCGGAAAAATTTAGAGTCGGGCGGTGAGAAGCCCCGGTTCATGTGGTCAGTGAAAACAATGACCACATCATCCTTTGGTTGAGATATTTCTTCACCTGGATTGTGGGCGCGATAATGCATGCCATTCTTTGCTGGCAAATATCCGATTTTGACAAAATCTTTGAGAGTGTCTTCGGTAACAATGAACTTAACCCAATTGCATGAAGTGACTGTCTTTGGCGGCATTGTGAAGAAAGAAGCCTAAAAGAAAGAATTTTTTTGCCGGATCAAGTTGATTCATTAAGCCAGAAGTAAAACACTACAATATATATTCAAAGTAGCGGCTTAAATGGGGCCTAATGATATACGGGTAATTATAAGCCGGTGATGTAAGCCACCGTGACAAGCACTGGTATTCAAGATCTGACAAAAGCGAATTTTACTAAGTGTTGGGACAAACAGGTTTCACAGATTGGAGCTATAAGATTGGATCTACAACAGTTCAGAGAAATGAAATAAAATCTAAAACCTAAGATGGCGGTAGCAAAAAAGTGGGAATGCCCAGATGGGATCTATTGCAATGAGGATATATTCTGATATTAAAAAACAAGTGCTAAAACTGCTACCGCACTAGATTGGTGTTGTTTTCAGATCAAAACTATGCAATCTAGGAAAGAGAAGAAGGAACGGTGATGAACGCCAACGAACAGGGAAACCCTAAGGTAGATTTATTAAGAGGAACGGTGAATGCTTACCAACGTTGATGAAACATTGGAGGGGCGCCGCGGCGTTCTGGTTCGTTCAGGGTGATGCAGTGGCCGGAGTTGAAGCAGTGAATGAAGATCGACGGCGGCGGAGCTCGGGTGCACTGGAGCGTTGTAAGGAAGAAGAGGAAGACGAGAAGGCAAAAGGGGGAGAGTGAAAGGATGACCCAGTGGCCCTATTTATAAGGCTGGAAGGATAAGTGGCATGCGCGGGGATCGAGGAGACAAGAAAATGGATATGTGATGTCATAAGCGCTTCGATTTTTGGAGGTTCATTAAAAGAGAAGATTTATTAAGATTTGGGCCGTATATAATATTAATAACAAATGACGTCACGGCGGGTTATCGCAATCTCAGGAGATGACGTCATGGCGGGTTACAATATCTCGCAAGAAGATGAAGAAGGATTTTTCCTAAGTGTTGAAGATTGACATGAACAAGTTCAAATCAACTTGTGGCCTAATGTTGGGATATGGTTATTGGTTATGACCCGCCCAGGAGGGACCGGGTTATCCCAATGGCGGTTCATAAACCAAGCCCATGAATATGTTGAAGGTGGCGGTTCATGTAGCAGGCTTGTTAAAGGGCCCAAAGCCCAAAGGCGGCTTAAGGCCCGTAAGTGTAAACCGCCATGTATATGTGACTTGTATTATAAGGCATGTAAGATAAGTTACCGGGGCCGGACACGTTTGTATGAGCCGGGCGGGACTCTGTAAGCCACGGGGCGTCAACCCGTGTATATAAGGGGACAACCCGACGGCGGCTTAGGGCAAGAAACAACAGATCGAAAGCCAGACCAAGCGTATTCGCTCCCTGGTAATCGAAACCCTAGCAATACCACCTCAAACTGGATTAGGCTTTTACCTTCACAGTAAGGGGCCGAACCAGTATAATCTCCTTGTGTCCTTTGTCCCATTTTAACTCCTTTAAGCTAACTACGTCGCAATGGCTCCACAACTAAGTCCTTCCGCTAGAACATCTGCCGTGACAATTCCACAACATTAGGCATGTGTGAGGCTCCAACCATATATTCAACGGCCAGTAGATCGCCGTTCCTATCACAAGTTGGGATTCAAGTATGTTGGACCTTCTTGGATCACAACTTGTGCGGGTGAGGTGGCCTATGGCTTGGCATTACCGACATCAAGAAAAATTCACCCCGTGGTACACGCTTCCTTGCTCAAACATGCAGATCCACCGCCCCCTGATTCAGATACCTCGAGTTATTTGCCCCTCCTTAGTGACAAGACATCCAAGCCAGCTCAAGTGCTCCATTCCCGCCTGGTTCAAGTAGGAGGCAACACACCCACGCCGTTGAAGATCGCCTGGAGTGGATTACCTCTGTTAATGGCTATCTGGGAATGGTATAGTGCTATGTTTGCAATGACAAGGGCGTGATGGTGAACAGTCGAGGGCAAGCTCTTCTTTTAAGAGGAGGGGTATGCAACGACCTAGGCCCAGCCCATGGGTTAGTTCTGGTTATCTCAGTCGAGCCCATGTGACTTGTAACATTCAGCTACTTAAGCATGTGTAGTGTGTGTGTGGGGCATGAAATTGTCACTATAAACATTATTCCCGCCTTCTTCTTCTTCTCCGCGCTAATTCTATGAGTTCGAGTCTCCACATTCCGGCGTGATGTAGGGAGGTGCTACTATCTCGTAGCAAGCACATATGAATCGGAAGAGACATAGGATCATTTTTTTTTTCAATTTTTGGGACGACTTTATTCCAAGTGTAGGGATAAGGAAATTAGGGGCGACACTATTAGCTTCTCGATCATACTGAAAGATTATCGCTATGCTAAACGGCCAGATCAGAATTTTGTTATATGGAAAAATAATTTCTAAAACCTCCTTTCTTTTTACAAATGATAATAATAAAATAAAAATACTCTTTCCTTCCATCTATATAGGGCCTAATGCGTTTTTCGAGGCTAACTTTGACTAAATATTAAAGCAATAATATATGACATGCAACTTACACAAAACAAACTGTTAAATTAGTGTGTGAAAGGAGCTTTCAATGATATAATTTTCACATTATGCATGTCATATATTATTAATCTTGTCAATAGTCAAAGACGGTCTTAAAAAACGCATTAGGGCCTATATATAGACGGAAGGAGGGAGTAGAAAAGAACAAACCGCGTGGATGAATTACGAATCTATCACAACACAGAAAAGGAAAGAAAAGGCGAGTGCGGTAGGCGCTTCATTTCCGTTCCCTCCTTCCGCCCGTCCGCTTCCCGCTCTCCCCTCTCCTTTTCCAAGAAAGCCCACCCCATTTACAAGAGCGGAAGAGAGCGAGGGAGGGACAGACAGCGGAGCGGCGGCGGCGGCGGCGATGGGGATCCAGGGTTTGCTGCCGCAGCTCAAGTCGATAATGGCGCCCATCAGGGTGGAGGACCTGAGGGGGCAAACGGTCGCCGTCGACACCTACTCCTGGCTCCACAAGGGCGCCCTCTCCTGCGGCGACCGCCTCTGCAAGGGCATCCCCACCACCAGGTTCCCCTCCCCCTCCCCCCCGCCCCTTTCTTGGACCGACGAAAGACTAGTTTTGTCCCCGATAGGGTCTCCTGATCCGTTCCCCACATTGCCGAATCCTAATCGATGGATCGAGGAAGTTTATTCCTTTGCAATGCATTGCGCCCCCAATCCCTCAACGGATTGGCAGCCTCTCGAATAGTTACCACACCGCACAATTCTTTAGGCCAGCCATGGTTTCTTGATTGGGTCGGTGCCCCGACCGGTGAATGTGAATCCCATTCCAGATGAAGGATAAACGCGGCCCCTTGTTTGTGTTGTTTCTCACAGGATTGCGGAAAGAAGACGCGCTTCATTTGTTCTGTTGTACCCTAAAACTGAATTTCCCCATCTGTCCCAGTGCCAATAATTCTTGTATCTATAGGTTGGATATATATATACGGGAAACATATCTGGGAAAGTTCTGGTTCTGCTTTAGTTACAAAATCCACCATTTCAATCCGTAGAAATTTTGTTGGAATGGTCTACGTATGGAAAGTTCTATAAGTACTAACTTTGCATCATTGCCTTCTTACACCGTAGTTTCCTGACGCAGTCGAAATTCATTTGTCTCCGAATCATAGTGCAGAGGACCATAGAGTTATGTACAACTGCAATTCACTATCACATCCTGAGTGCAGCACCATAAACTCACCTGTGTTTGCACCCTTGAATTTGAACCAGGCATATCGAGTACTGCATGCATAGGGTTAACTTGTTGCGGCACCATGGCGTGAAGCCAATTCTTGTATTTGATGGAGGCTTTCTGCCAATGAAGAGCGAACAAGAGGTCAAACGTGCAAGGTATGCTCTTCTTTGAGGGTAATAGTCTAGTGTGTTTCAGCTGTCAAGCGACATTTGCATTACCTTTCAACAATGTTATGCATTTAGAAGTTTCTTTGCATATGAGCTACTGTTGTGGTCATCTGGGGCTCTCTACCTATGTAGTGCAGTTGTAATATTATTACCTAATGTTGAATCGGTCAAGGGGCTCTGCAGTTTTTGTTGTCTCTATGCAATCATCATTCTACAGTATTATTTACTGGATGCTAATCATGCAATCATTCAGGTCACGAAAGGAAAATCTTGAGCGTGCCAGGGAACATGAAGCAGCTGGGAATTCCCGTGCTGCTTTCGACTGCTACCAGAAAGCTGTTGATATTACACCTAAAATTGCTTTAGAACTGATCCAGGTACAGATGTAAATTCCATGTTATATTACCAACTTGTTACCACCTATTTAAAGTAGTTTCTAACAGAGTGAAAATGTTTGGTTTGATTTCTGTAAATTGTCTTTAAACATGCAATGCAGGTACTGAAGCAAGAAAAGGTTGATTATATTGTTGCGCCTTACGAAGCAGATGCACAAATGACATTCTTATCTGTCAACAAACTTGTTGACGCTGTAATTACCGAGGATTCAGATTTGATACCATTTGGCTGTTCTAGAGTAAGCACACTATTACAACCCCCTCCTCAGCCCTCAACATATACCATAGCCTTTCTAATTACTAGCACAATGCCCGTGCGTTGCTATGAAACTATAAAATATGAGGATTTAGTTCACTGGCTTAGAAAATCGTTAATATTGTTCTGCAGCCTTTGTGCACAGTTCATGATTAAAAAGAGCAAAAATACATGAAAGATCATGCGGCTGGCATTGGAGAATCTTAAGAGTTCATAGTAGGTCATTTGGAAGACGCAACATTTCGGATGTTTAAACATATGAGAATAGGCAGTAGTAAGTTGACTGCACAAGGTCGTGAATCGGGTAGGAGGACAAAATCTATCGTCGCTTTGGAATTACAATTTGTTCACTCTCTTTTTCTGTGGTATAGAACTGGAGGAACTTGGTTGGTAAGAGAAACTGAAAACATAAGCATATATTTGAGTTGGAGCTGCATGTCAGGTTTTTGTTATTTGTGTCTTCTATCAGTGTTGGTCTCATATGAAAGTAGTAGTGTACTTGTTTATTTATGTCAGGTCCCACATGTGAGTAAAAGTACATTTGTATATATATGTCTCTTAGAAGGTTGCTCATCCCACATATTGGTAGAGGTGCATTTGTTTATTAGTGAAGATTGTTGGTTCCACATGTGAACTCACCACTAGCTCCAACTTATATAAGCAGGAAAGATTATCTTGGTATCATGGTTTGGCAGTTGAATAACCGCCGTTCTCTGAGCTTGTCCTCTGAGAACATTACTTGTATTCTCTCATTTTTATGTATCTTATTGTAATGTGCAGATTATTTTCAAGATGGACAAATTTGGGCAAGGTGTTGAATTCCAGATAACACGATTGGAACGAAACAGGGAGCTGGACTTAAATGGATTCACGAAACAGATGTTACTAGAGATGTGTATTTTAAGTGGCTGTGACTATCTTCCATCCTTGCCGGGAATGGGTGTCAAACGTGCTCATGCACTCATCCAAAAACTTAAGAGTCATGAGAAGGTAAATCCTGTCTTCTCTCTGTCTATTCAATATACTACCTTCAATACACATAAAAATAGTAAAAAACCCACAGAAAAAACAGAAAACATGTGTAGAACAGTTGTCCCTACAAGATAAGACAGACCTAATAAGGACAAATGTGCATAATGCGCAAGCAGAATAAATAGTTCAAGAGATGGCTCCTACAGGCAAAACAAAAGGTTTACTGATCCATCTTTTATGAAGCTATTATCTTATTATCTTATAGTTAGTTATTCAACGTACAACCAAATGTTACAAATGAGATTTCTTTTTAAACTAGTCATGCAACCCAGTGATCAATAAATGACGAGTTCTTAGTGTGATGGAAGTTAATGGAATGCATGCTTTCAGGTAATCAAGCACCTGAGGTACAGTGCTGTTTCTGTTCCACCTCAATATGAAGAGAATTTCAAGAAGGCAATATGGGCATTTCAGTTTCAAAGGGTCTATGATCCTGCGACAGAAGATATTGTTCATTTGTCTGGCATTCCTCATGACCTCAGCGAAGACGACTTTCTGGGACCATATCCTTTGTGAACTTATATTTTTATAGTTAGGTGTTATATAAATATGATAAGCTGATGTTCATACACTTCATACATTGATCTTTTCCATCATTCGTCCATTCCTTCTAATGACCATTGAATACAGGCGAATTTGAAAATAAGCTAAGGATTTCATGACACCATGTTACTCAGTAATCCCAAATCATTTTACCTCCTGAAGGAACTCTACTTTCATGCACTAGAGCATTTCCTTAATTAGTTTATACATGGTTACCACAGGCTGTTGTTAAAGGTATTGCTCTAGGGGAAATTGATCCACTTACAAAGGAACCATTTGAGGTACTCTCTGTTTCCTTCTGTGCTGTTCTTGTTAGGTTTTTGTCTTCCACAAGATTTTTTGTGTCAATCTACAGTTTTGGGAAAGTTATACTTGTTTTCTCTCATATGCTTTACTAATTTGCCGTTTTAGTTTGCTGGTGCTTTGTTCCTCCTAATGTAATTCACCCCGCTCTTCTGAGGAGCCTTGTGCATGTAAAAGCATGTGCATGCACAAACGAAGCATGATGCAATTTCATGAATAACACCATATGAGGGCTTTTTAGAAATGTTTTCTGAATTTTAACAACGTTCTCTTTATTGATTAAGTAAAGGAAGTCTTGAGAATAACATTACACTAACCCAGCATGGAAGATATGAAAAGGGGAAATAACAAAAATATTTAGTTATAAAATAGACAAGGTTCCTCACTAAAACAAAAGAATGGAAGTAAATATAAGTTGTCATGTTTTCATGTATTTTTTACGCCTCTAACTAAATGTACTACCATCATCTTACAGAAGTTGAAATAAGTAACTTTTGTCACTTGTTTATCAAATATTATACCAGCATGTACTTAGTTATAGTGCAGGATGTGCAAACTACCAACATGTAGTTGTGTCTTCGTTCTTGATTATCTTATTGAGATTTCTGCCTTACGTATACATATCTTGCAGGCCAGCATTCCTTGCAGTGCACCTGCTGCTGATAAAGGTTATCCGGTCAAGGAGTCTATTATTCCTTCAAATGGAAAGAAGAGGCTAGAATTGCCTGTGCAGAAAAACATATTGACAAATTACTTCTGTATCCTCTCAATGCATCTTAATTTTATTCAAGAAAACTTTGGATGAATTAAGTTTACTAAAGTGAGCTCCTAGATGCGTGTATATAATTCACATTTATGAATTGCCTCGGACAGGAATCTTGTTAATTTTTGGTTTTTGAAACCTGAATACCTGATTATCATTTCAACAGTTTTCTTACCCCACCACTCCAAATATTTTGGCAGGTAAAGGCGATGTACGAAATGTAGTATGTTATTGTCCATATTGTCTTGTTGATTGAGATAATTTGCATCCTTTATTCACACTGTTTAACTGCCCATTGCACTATCCTTAACCTTTAGAAGGCTTAGCATCGCTTGAGGCAAAACGGAAGTTCAGGGCACCTAAGGTTACACCCAAGCAAAAAATGTTGAATGAATCTTCTTTGCCGAGCCCTCAGACTGAAGACTCTGGCACCCCTGATTCAATTGAAGACATTAGCTTGCCAATGAATAATATTCAATTCTCTCAGTATAGTTCTGAGCATTTTAGCTCTGAACCTCCTCGAGATGATTCAATTGATGCTTCTCAACGTAGTACTGGTCGTGCCTTCCCCTGGGACGATTCAGATAGTGTTTCACCCCACTGTATTTCTCGTGATATTGGCAGTGGTCCTCTTTCTAGGGATCAACACATTGAAGATGCAGAGGTATTTCTTATTAGTGTACTGCGTAAACATTTGCAATGCTCTCTGAGTCCTACCTTCTTACTGCGGACATATTTCTCTTGTCCTTGTGTCTTGCTTGTCTTTTCAGGTTGAGGTCAGTTATTGCAACACAAGTGCAATGCCAATAAGTCCTTGCTTAGAGAGTAAGATCTCTAATTTTTGTAGTTGATGTGCGACTTAATCCATAAGTCATGTGATAGTTTCTTTATTCATGGAGAGTCAACATTAACCATCTTGGGACTGGTTTCAGTATTTCATATGTGCCTGTTTTATGTTTCTAGGGACTTTGCCTGGGATAGCAGATCCATCATTAATTTCTCATAACACAGAACCATCGAGATCAGTGCCACATTATGCTGAAAGTTATGTGGCTCCTACTGTAAGGAGTTCATACTTCAAGAAAGATAAGAGGGTTTTCACAAATCAAGTAGAAGACCAGTTAGATGATGACGATGATGATAACGCTGAGACTGGCACTTCCACTCTTTCTGGAATTCAACCGGGGAACCCTGGAGGTGTTGTGAAGAGAAGAAAACTTTGGGATCCCCAAAATTTTGAAGACGTAAATGATTGTTTTAATTTCTACTTATCATTACATGGCAGCTAGCCTAGTAGTTCTACTGTGGTACTAGCTGGTATCTGATATGCTGTTTGTGCAGGAAACATTGCCACCAACTAGTTCACATGACAGTCCAACAGTTGATGAAGGTAATAGTTCTACCTTGTTCTTATTTTGCCTTTGTTTCTTCTTTCTGATAATTTGAACCTGTTCCTTGTTCCATTGCTATGTTGGATATGAAGATAATATGACTAAAAAGGATTGCAAGTAACATCAGCCTCTGTTTGTCCTTTGCTTGTTACATGCATGCAGTTTGGTGGATATCTCACTTGGCAGCTTGATTATCATTCCCTGGAATGTTTTTTGTGTGACATATTAAACTTTCCTCATTTGTTAATTGTTATTCTTGGTCACAAGGAATGTTAAGCATTTCAGTCATTAATCAAGCTTGGTTTTTTAAACCAATTCAACCAAGGTTACCGCTTTAAAGTAAATTCAGTTTAGATGCTTCTCAATCTTCATTTTCCATGCAATTCTTCCTGTATTATAGATCGTTTATGTACCATTTAACACTTTTTTTATTACAATCTGTCTTGATCTTTAGAGAGCAATCTGTGTAATGTCTGAAATTATTGCAGGCTGTGGTACTGATTCCCTTGATGACATCGACACAAATTCTGAAGGAAGATTCGGATGCAATGTTTCCCATGTGAATAATTACAGTGGCATCGCGGAGAAATCGATGGATAAGTTTGCTGCACTGATATCATCTTTCAGATACGCAGGCTCCCGTGCCAGTGGCCTTCGTGCTCCTTTAAAGGATGTGAAGAATACCCTTTCTGTGAGGTATGCAGCTTCATAACTTGTGCATATACACAATTTACTTATCAGTACATGGAATAGACCTGGTTTCATCCATGAGTGAATATATAACGGCACAGTTATTCTGTCACAGATCTATTCTCAGACCCCCGGAACAGAACCTCCGGTGTACGGCTAAGAAGACCGCGAGAGGTCATGGTTCACGAAGCAGATCCAGAAGTGATGCCTCCAATAGCGCCGACGGTCCTCCTGATCTGAGCGCGTTTGCACGCAGCCCTGTTTTTCTTCCTGATCCGGGGAAGGTCACCGATAAAGATGCACCGGCAAGATCTACTACTGGTGGTTGTCTTGATCAGAGCAGGAACACTCGTAAAGCAGTGGGCACTGTTGTCAGTCCTGATCTGAGCACATTTGCATACACACCCACGACTACTGCTGGTCGTCCTGAACGGAGCAAAGTCTCTACAGCTATAAGGACTGCAGACAGTCCTGATCCGAGCACATTTGCATACCGACCCACGACTACTGCTAGTCGCTCTGAGCGGAGCAAATTGTCTCCTACAGCTATAAGAACCGCTGACAGTCCTCCTGATCTGAGCACATTTGCATATAAACCCATGAAACCTTTGAATGGCAGCAGGTTTGCAGGGACAGCATTAGCGGCTTCTGGACGAAATTCTCGAGGCCGATTCACATAGAACTGCCGATGAGTCTGTTACCTTTTATGATATGGGCGTGTTTGCTATTGCACGAAAAGGCCAGCCTTCATGCTTTGACCTGTGCAAACTTAGATCTAGCAGCAAATGCTGTCAAATGGTGTCCTTGGCCACCCATGGACCTGCAGTCCCGATGAACCCCTGATCTAAGATCACCCCTTTTGGCGCCAACAGAATGGAAGCATGAAAGAAGATGGCAGTCGGTACCTGTAGAGGCTTGGTACTTGACTTCATTTTTATCCCATGCAAATGCAAGCTGAAGCATGTATGGTCTGGAGGGGGAGGCAGCTGGCAGCAGGGGCTAATAGCTTCAGTTTCAGAGACCACCGTGTGTGGTGTGCAAACCTAGCACATGCCCATTTCTGTTCTTTCCTGGATACTGTTGTCTTTTGAGCATTAGTATAGGTGTTACCTTCTGTCAATTCCCAATCAAGATGAATCAAGGAATTGTACAATATGTTGTATTGTGGTTTGTGGATTCCGAGTAATTTGTTGTTGGGTATAGTAATGATCTTGAATGTACTATTTGTGTATTGAACGGACTGGGTTTTTTGCTCTCCGGACCGGGTGAAACCTTTATCGATACCGTTTGTTAAACCCTCAAGATGCTTCTTTGTACTTGATCAGAAGTAGGGAGAAAAATGAATACATGTCTGGGTGCACCATCCTTTTTAATTGCAATTGCATTGTATTGTCTGGATACACAGTACTTTGATTTACTTGTGCGTATATAACTCTCCTATGCTTTATTTTACTCGTGTGTACACTTGAAATTATTTTACATGTGTGTACAGTTGAAGAAAATTAATACATGTCTACGAAAAATGAAGAGATGTCTGGGTATGCATCCTTATTAATTGCATGCTTCAGTTTTAAAGACCACCGCATGGTGTGTGCAAACCTAGCACATGCTAATTTTCCGTAATCAGCATAATAGTTTCTTTAGAATTCGTGTCGTGGGATCATCTGTTTTCCACCTAGACTTGTCACTGAATGTTTTTAAAATATGTATCAGCATTAGGAGGAGTCTTCAAGTAAAACTTCCTCCTCGGAGCCACCAACACTTCTCCATAGGCACATTGATCATCCTTGATCATTTTGGTGTTCTTTGGTGAGGGGAGAACCTCTAGGGTAGCCTGATCTTCACGAATGAGACGAGGGAACAATGAAGAATACGAAGATCAACAAGGAGGATAACTAGGGGAGCCTATTTGACGTAGCAAGAACCAACAACGAAGAAAAAGTGTACAAGCCTTCAGAACTGAACACGAATTAACAACCCTCTTGCAACTATAAATCCACACCACACGGTTTTAATGATTTGTCACAAACTCAAGGGAAAACAAGAACAAAGGTGGAGGTTCCTCCCCGTTCCGCTGATACAGAGGTACTCCGCGAAGTCTTCACCTTGCAAGGCCGCCTTGTTCTCCATGAGCCATCACCTCAAGGGTGGGGTCAGACATCTTCCCTACAAAGTAGATGTCTTGCACTCCATCGGTAGTTTTCTTCAAAAGGAAGGTCTTGATCCTACAAGGGGAGGTACATTGGAGACAAGCTCTCTAGCCAAATCTAGGTCACTTGTCTAACCCTCGAGAGGAGGGGGTGAAGTATTTATAGTCCCACACATGAAAGGGTAAGTTGGGTGCTAAAGGGGGAGATACATAGGCCTTTGGCCCAGTTATGCGTGTAGGCAGCTGTTTGAACAATCCCGGCCCGAAGCTTGCATATATTTTGGCTTCAACACAGCGTGGAGGCTGCCAGCGAGGTATAGTCCACGCTAGCGTCCGGGCCATGCCCAGGTGAATTCGATCTGGTCCCGAACAGTCCGTTTGAAGGTTCACATTTAAAATATATTGATTATTCCCAATAAACAATGAGTTTTCCAACAAATTGAAAGATACGGGGCTCCATGGTTGCATTTTGATTATTTTTAACTCTCCTCCCGAAAATAAAAAGGATACCGAGATAGGGCTTGTCCTTGGTTTTTCTTGAAGGAATGCCGGATTTTGAGAACTTCAACATCTGATTTTGAAAAACAATTGATAGTTTCTAACTCTGCAGTATCTATTATCATTTCAACGATCAACTTCCTCCATAATTATATCTATACTACATAATATCATCATGATATCAACCAATTTCATTTTTAACTCGACGAGAAAGAATCTGCAAATTAATAAACCAAGCGGACATATTTTCCATCTTTAGGGGAAAAGGCTATCATCTCCTACTCGATAAAACCAGAATTCACCTTTTAGTGCTAATTTCGGTCGCTTGATTTGCTTCCCATAGGTGTGTACGCAGGTACATGGCTAGGTGTGTTGGCAACATACACATGTTTGTTTCCTCAAATCCCCATGCCACATGCCAAGGAGGCCAATAGAGTGACGCGATGATGCGGAATGCCACAATGCCTATCAACACCACATAGCCCAGGCGGCCAGATTGATCGCATGATGATTCCAGACACATCAAAATTCCATCTCCAACCTAGTCTGCAACCTGTTAATCTTCCACCTATAGACTACAATAGACCTTAACTGAATTATGTCCTGACCTCTTCTTGTTTTTCCTATTTTTTGTAAGTGACAACAATTATTTTGTATGAATTTACTTTGTTACTTTCCTATGTATGAACTCATACGCTATAGCCATTAGATTTTACCCCACCAAAATATACGTGTCTCGTTCTTTTGCTCGTTGGTTTTTATTGCCCGTTGCTACTTTGTCCGTTTGATTCGTGCTACTTATTGTTTTATGCTCGTGAGATACTATGTTTGGTTGTGTGATTGATTATACTATACTTAATATGTGATTTATGCCTATCTCTATGATTATTTGTGTATGATCATTCACTTATGTATTTGGTGATGCGTGCATGTTATTTCACTCATATCATTTTGTGCGCTCCACCAAGATGTATGTGACATGGAAGAGTGACCCATGATCCTAATCGATTGTGCATTTGCATTCAATCGCAAATCTTAAATAATGCACAAATTTAGGGGGAGCTCTTGCTTATCACATATTTCTCAAAGCGACAATGTATTTCACTCATTTCATCATTTGTCAAAGCTTTGATCTATATGTTGTCATCAATTACTAGAAAGGGGGAGATTGAAAGTGCAACTAATCCCCGAGTGGTTTTTGTAATTCATAACAACATATAGCACATTGAACTAATATCCATTCATGATAAATATTCCAGGAAGTTCAATGATTGGCATGGCATGGACTAGAGATGTGGACCCCTCAAAATGATAAGGACAAATATTGGCAAAAGCTCAAGACTCTTCATTTCTATTTTAGTTATCCAAGATCACATTGAGTCCATAGGAAAGCCAATAATATTAAAAGGGGATGAGTGTGAAGGAAATATGCCCTAGAAATAATAATAAAGTTGTTATTTATATTTCCTTATATCATGATAAATGTTTATTATTCATGCTAGAATATTGTATTAACCGGAAACTTAGTACATGTGTGAATACATAGACAAAACAGAGTGTCCCTAGTATGCCTCTACTTGACTAGCTCGTTAATCAAAGATGATTAAGTTTCCTGACCATAGACATGTGTTGTCATTTTATGAACGGGATCACAACATTAGAGAATGATGTGATAGACAAGACCCATCCGTTAGCTTACCATTATGATTGTTTAGTTTTATTGCTATTGCTTTCTTCATGACTTATACATATTCCTCTGACTATGAGATTATGCAACTCCCGAATACTGGAGGAACACAATGTGTGCTATCAAACGTCACAACGTAACTGGGTGATTATAAAGATGCTCTACATGTGTCTCCGATGGTATTTGTTGAGTTGGCATAGATCGAGATTAGGATTTGTCACTCCGTGTATCGGAGATGTATGTCTGGGCCCTATCGAAAATGCACATCACTATAAGCCTTGCAAGCAATGTGACTAATGAGAGTTACGGGATGATGCATTAATGAACGAGTAAAGAGACTTGCCGTAACGAGATTGAACTAGGTATGATGATACCGGCGATCGAATCTTGTGCAAGTAACATACCGATGACAAAGGGAATGACGTATGCTGTTATGCGGTTTGACCGATAAAGATCTTCGTAGAATATGTAGGAGCCAATATGAGCATCTAGGTTCCGCTATTGGTTATTGACCGGAGATGTGTCTCGGTCATGTCTACATAGTTCTCGAACCCCTAGGGTCCGCACGCTTAACGTTCGATGGCTATTTGTATTATGAGTTATGTGTTTTGGTGACAGAAGTTTTTTCGGAGTCCCGGATGAGATCACAGACATGACAAGGAGTCTCGAAATGGTCGAGAGGTAAATATTCATATATTGGAAGGTAGTATTCAGACATCGGAATGGTTGCGAGTAATTCGGGGATTTTTCTGGAGTACCGAGGGGTTACCGGACCTCCCCGGGGAAGTGTTGGACCAACATGGGCCTAAGGGAGAGAGAGGGAAGCCCGCGGGGGGTGGTCGCGTGCCCCCCTCCTTGGGAGTCTGAATAGGACAAGGAGGAGGGGGCGGCGCCCCCTCCCCTTTCCCTCTCCCGCTCCTTCCTATTCCCTCCGGTGGAAGAAAGGAAGGGGGGGGGGGGGGCGAATCCTACTTGGACTAGGAGTCCAAGTAGGACTCCCCCATGGCGCGCCCTTCCTGGCCACCGACCACTCTCCCCCCTCCTTTATATACGTGGCCAGGGGGCACTCCAAAGGCACAACAGTTGTTTCTTAGCCGTGTGCAGTGCCCCCCTGCACAGTTTACTCCTCCGGTTATAGCGTCGTAGTGCTTAGGCGAAGCCCTGCACGGATCACATCACCATCACCATCACCACGCTGCCGTGCTGTCGGAACTCTCCCTCGACCCTCTACTGGATCAAGAGCTCGAAGGACTTCATCGAGCTGAACGTTTGCTGAACACGGAGGTGCCGTACGTTTGGTACCTGGATCGGTTGGATCGTGAAGACGTTCGACTACATCAACCGCGTTAACCTAACGCTTCCGCTTTCGGTCTACGAGGGCACGTGGACACACTCTCCCCCTCTCGTTGCTATGCATCTCCTAGATAGATCTTGCGTGATCGTAGGATTTTTTTGAAATTGCATGCTACGTTCCCCATCAGTGGCATCTGATCCAGGTCTATGCGTAGATGATATGCACGAGTAGAACACAAAGAGTTGTGGGCGATAATAGTCATACTGCTTACCACCAATGTCTTACTTTGATTCGGCGGTATTGTTGGATGAAGCGGCCCAGACCGACACTACATGACCACGTTCATGAGACTGGTTCTACCGACGTGTTTTGCACACATACACAGGTGGCTGGCGGGTGTCTATTTCTCCAACTTTAGTTGAATCGAGTTTGACTACGGCCGGTACTTGTTGAAGGTTAAAACAACACACTTGACAAAAAATCGTTGTGGTTTTGATGCGTAAGTAAGAACGATTCTTGCTAGAAGCCCGTAGCAGCCACGTAAAACTTGCAACAACAAAGTAGAGGACGTCTAACTTGTTTTTACAGGGGATGTTGTGATGTGATATGGTCAAGACGTGATGAGATATAAATTGTTGTATGAGATGATCATGTTTTGTAAAAGTTATCGGCAACTGGCAGGAGCCTTATGGTTGTCGCTTTATTGTATGAAATGCAATCGCCATGTAATTGCTTTACTTCATCACTAAGCGGTAGAGATAGTCGTAGAAGCAATAGTTGGCGAGACGACAACGACACTACGATGGAGATCAAGGTGTCAAGCCGGTGACGATGGAGATCATGACAGTGCTTTGGAGATGGAGATCAAATGCACAAGATGATGATGGCCATATGTAAGGTCATATTTATCCCTATGTGTTTTGGTGATTGATGACAACGCATTTGCGGACTAATCGTGTGCCATGAGCTTTCCAGACTCTTCTCTGCTAGGCACAAGACGATTGGGTGCCCCTCGAAGACTGACGAAGACGGCATCTTTTCTACGTTTCTTTTTGGTGGATTTGAGTTGTAGGAAAGCCGTACTATTAAGAGGGGGTCCGCGTTGGAATGGTTTGGATGGAATCATCACGTACACGTCTCCTTTTATCCCCTCCTTCTTCCTTGGAGCTTCCTCCGTTTTTCCTGCCTCAGTTGGCTGGCTGCTTGTGTGGTTGCGGTAGTACCGCTCCTGGATCAACGGCAGTACCGTGAGCATCCACGGTAGTACCGCGCAGTGGTGCGGTAGTACCGCTGGTGCTCACGGTAGTACCGCTCCCCTGGAGCCGTACTACCGCTGCCCAACCAGGCTAGTGCCGCCCGTTTGCGGTAGTAGGAGCGGATGTAATTTTTTACATCCGCACCTACCGCGGTAGTACCGCTTTCGCCGTGCGGTAGTACCGCGCTAGGCGGTCAGGCAGTAGTACCGCCCCTCGGCAGTACTACTATGTCGAGTTTTTGCTACTTCCATTCTTTTGCGGAAGTATGCACGGAAGTTCCCCTTCCCCCTATCGAGACTTTTTGCCTTACGGTAGTACCGCACTGAGGGCGCGGTAGTACCGCGCGTGTGGAAGTACCGCCCCAGCTTGCGTTTGTTTCCCTGGCTGGGGTCGCGGTAGTACCATGTGGTGGTACGATAGTACCGCACTGCCATGCGGTAGTACTGCTGGCCAGGCGCGGTAGTACCGCTGGCCGTGGGCTGGTTGGTGGGTAACGGTTGGATCTTTTCCACACACTATATAAAGGGTCTCCTTCTTCCCCGTTGACTTACCTCTTCCACCATTAAAGCTCCATTATTGCTCCAAGCTCCATTTTCGCCCGATCTCACTCCCTAGCCAACCAAACTTGTTGATTTGCTCGGGAGTGGTTGAGAAGGCCCCGATCTACACTTCCACCAAGAGATATTTGATTCCCCCTACTAATCCCTTGCGGATCTTGTTACTCTTGGGTGTTTGAGCATCCTAGACGGTTGAGGTCACCGCGAAGCCATAGTCCATTGTGGTGAAGCTTCGTGGTGTCGTTGGGAACCTCCAATTGAGTTGTGGAGATTGCCCCAACCTCGTTTGTAAAGGTTCAGTCGCCGCCTCCAAGGGCACCAATAGTGGAATTACGGCATCTCGCATTGTGTGAGGGCGTGAGGAGATTACGGTGGCCCTAGTGGCTTCTTGGGGAGCATTGTGCCTCCACACCACTCCAACGGAGACGTACTTCCTCTCAAAGGGAAGGAACTTCGGCAACACATCCTCGTCTCCACCATCTCCACTCTTGGTTATCTCGTGCCTTTACTTGTGTAGCTTATTTGTTTCATATATCTTGCTTGCTTGTGTTCCTATTCGTGTTGCATCATATAGGTTGCTCATCTAGTTGCATATCTAGACAACCTACTTTGATGCAAAGTTTAAATTGCTAAAGAAAAGCTAAAAGTTGTTAGTTGCCTATTCACCCCCCTCTAGTCAACCATATCGATCCTTTCAATTGGTATCAGAGCCTCGTCTCTTTATTAAGGACTTTACCGTCTAAAGAGTATGGTTGATACCGTAGACGGTGCGGAGGAACACTCCGGTGTGAATCCTATCTCGTCTACGGGCGATGGGGGAACTTCGGTCTCTCGTGAGGAGTTCAATGTAGCCTTGGAGACATTGAAAACCTCCATGACGACCGAAGTTGAAAGCATGTTTACTAAATTTCTTGAGGGGCTTAAACTATCAACCGCACCGTTGAAAGTGGGGGATCCCGCCAACAAGGTGTCGGATGCTATCCCCGACAAGGGGGAAGCTAGTAGTGAAAAGGCTCCTTCTTCTAGTGGCAAGAATGGCACCGACATCTTTGCCCATGTGGAACCACCACTTGTTTATGGTGGACCGGTTCCTTCCACTCATTTGAATCATGCCGGTCCTCCCCCTAAGATTGTGAAAAATGAGGATTTTGATTCTTGGGTTTACCGCTTTAAACGTCATTTAAATCATGTGAACACTAACCTTTGGAGAATCATTGAAGAAGGTTTCTATCCACATGATCCAAGCAACTTCACTCCTCGAGAAGCCGCGGACAATCAATTCAATGAGAATGCTCTCTTCATCATTCAAGATGCAATTCCACCCGAAGACCTACCTCATCTTCGTCCCTTCGCCTTGGCCAAAGATGCATGGCATTGTGTCGTGTCTCTCTACCGGGGAAGCGCAAGCATTCAACGCTCCAACTATGAAGTGGTACAAGATGAGGCCGATGAGTTTGCAATGAAGGAAGATGAAGAACCTCGTGAGCTTTATCGGAGAGTAACCAAACTCGCGGTCTCACTACGAGATCACAGGAGCAAGGACACGGATGACAATTGGATCAAGCGCAAATTCCTCAAGGCAATGATGCCCTACCACAAGGCCATGTCCTCCGTCATTCGCCAAAGACCGGACTTCCACGCTTTGACCTCAAGCAAAGTGTTGGATGAGTTTGTGGCCATGAACATTTTGGACAAGACCGCCGACAATGCGGTGCTCCATTCTCAACGGGCAAAGAAGCCTAACCTTGCATTAAAGGCCAAGCTCACCGTGGAAGAAGAAGAAGAGGAAGAAGAGGAGAGCAACCCCGAAGATATGAAGTATGCATATCATGAACATATGGCACTTGCTTCAAGGCAATTTTGGAGCAAGAAAAACTCGAGGCCCAACTTTAGCAAAAACAACTTGAGTGGCACAAGGGGTAAGCAACGTGTAAGGACTTGCTACAATTGAGGCAACATGAGTCATTTCGTTGCGGAATGCCCGTATGAGAAGAGGGAAGACAATGGTGGCAAACTCATCTGAAAGGACAAGGCCAAGTCGTTCACCAACAAGAACAACTTCACCAAGAAGACTCCTCCCAAGGCTTTGGTTGTGCGAGAAGAGTACAATGAGGATGATGATGATGATGATGAAGATGAGTCGGTTTCCATGGCCTCCGTTGCCATTGCAACAACGTCACGGGTGTCTCTCTTTGACTCACCCAACGAGAGCATCACCGCCAAGTGTCTCATGGCTAAAGCCACCAACAAGGTAACCTCCAACATCAAAACTACCATCATTAATCATCCTTCCCCAATGGATAGCATTAATGAACTTGAGGGAGCTAATGTGGAGGCTAACGAGTTTGAGGCCTTTATGGGCAAACTCAAGGGAAAAATCCAAGAAGCACTTTGTTGCTCTCTTGGAACAACTGGGTGAGGCCAATGACATGATCGAGGCTCACGAAGACACCATCTCGAAGATGGAAGGGCATAGTCGTGACTATGCCGATGAGATTTCGGATCTTTCCAATGCTCTTGAGGAAGAGCGTGGTCTTCGTTTGGCTCTTGAGGAGTCACACAACGTTGATCATGCTAAGTTAGAGAAAGATTATGATCATGCCCTCGTTGTTTCTCATGTGCTAAATTCCGAGAAGGCCAAACTCGGGGTTGATCTTGCTAGACTCAAAGAGGAGTTTGATATACTTGACAAGGCCCACAAGGCCTTGAAGGGTATTCACGCTAGTCTCAAGGAGTCTCATGATCAAGTCCAAGTGAAGCTAACTAAGGAGAAAGAAACTTTTCCTCATATGGTTTTAATTGATAATGCAAATGCTACTAACCCGTGTTGTGAGCATATACATCTTGTTGAGGAAAATGCTAAGTTGAAGGAGCAACTTGAGAGAGGTCTTGCGACTTGCATACAAGGCAAGAAGAACCTCAACGATCTCTTGATTAACCAAAAGGGAGGTGTGGCGAAGGAAGGGGTCGGGTACGTCCCCGACTCCAAGAACAAGAAGAAGAATGACAAGACCAAACGACCTCCTCCCCTCATGCAAACCTCTGTGAGGGCGGGAGAGAGTGTCCCCGAGGAGAAGAAGAAGAACAAACTCAAGAAGGGCTATGTCACCTCTCCCAACAAAGCCGGCGATTTTAATCCTTCTTATGTGTTATGCCGTGCTAGTGATGGGCATGTTTATGCCAAATTTGTTGGTTCTCTTCATGAGTACATTGAATGGTCTATTTGGGTTCCTAAGACCCTTGTTACTAACATCAAAGGACCCATTACAAAATGGGTACCTAAAACCAAGCATTGATCTTTTGTAGGTGTTTGCTTCCGGTGGTGGATCATGGTTGCTCAATAGCGGAGCTACAAATCATATGACTGGAAGCAAGGACTTGGTGGTGGACGTGCACACGGTTCCATCTATGCCCACCAATGTCGAGTGGGGTGACGCCTCATCTTCTAAGGTATTGGGACTTGGCAAGGTTGTCATCTCTCATGATCTCACGATCGAGAAGGTCATGCTTGTTGAGTCCCTTGCATACAATTTACTTTCCGTTCGTCAACTTGCTATCATGGGCTTTGCCACTTTCTTTGATATCGATACCGTGGCCCTCTTGTGGAGCAAGACTCTTAAAGTAGCCTTTGTTGGGCATGTCGAGAATGGTCTATATGTGATTAACTTTTCGGAGCGACCCACTAAGACCGCGACATGCCTAATGGCTAAAGTTGATGTGGGATGGCTTTGGCATCGCCGTTTAGCCCATGTCAATATGACAGCTTTGCAAAGTCTCCTCAAGGGGGACCATGTCCGTGGACTAACGAATGTTAGTTTTGCTAAAGATCGTGCTTGCAGCGCCTGTATCGAAGGAAAGCTACATGAGAAGGCTCACCCTCCCACGACTATCATTTATTCAAAGAGGCCTTTGGAGCTCCTTCACATGGATCTCTTTGGGTCTCCATCCTTCGATAGTCTTGGAGGTAGGAAGTATTGCTTGGTGATTGTGGATGACTACTCAAGGTACACGTGGGTGTATTTCTTCAAGAGGAAGAGAGAGACCCAACAAACCGTCATTGACTTTGCAAATGAAGCACAACGTCAACACAATGCAAAGATCTTGACAATAAGAAGTGACAACGGCACCGAGTTCAAGAACTACACCTTGGATGAATTTCTTAGTGATGAGGGAATCAAGCATCAATATTCCGCACCATACACCCCTCAACAAAACGGTGTTGCGGAGAGGAAGAACCGGACGTTGATGGATGCGGCAAGGACCATGATGGCGGAGTTCAAGTCTTCGTACAACTTTTGGGCCGAAGCCATCAACACCGCGTGTCATGCATCCAATCAGCTCTACCTCCACAAGGGCTTGAACAAGACTCCATATGAGATACTCACCGGTAACAAGCCCAACCTCAAGTACTTCCGGGTATTCGGGTGTAAGTGTTTCATTCTCAAGAAAGGTGTTCGGTTGTCTAAATTTTAGGCTAGAGCTTATGAGGGCATATTTGTTGGTTATGCTACAAACTCTCATGCTTACCGTGTCCTCAATAAATCCACGGGACTTATTGAGGAGACGTGTAACGTGGAGTTTGATGAGAATAATGGCTCCCAAGTGGAGCAAAGTGGCACTTGTGATGTAGGTGATGAAATTCCTCCTCAAGCCATAAGAAGAATGGGTGTTGGTTTCATCCTACCCATTGAGGAACCCCTTGTGGCCGAAGGAGAAGGACAATGCTCCACTCAAGTGGAGCCATCACCAACTCAAGGCCCACATGCTTCCGAAGAACAAAGTGAAGGCCCTCAACCTCATGAACAAGACCAAGGGCAAGATCATACTCAAGACGGTGTGGACACATCAAGTGATACCCAAGGTCAAGTTGTCTCCGCCGAGCAAGTTCAAGATCAAGAACAAGTTCATGATGGCGCTCAAGATGATCAAGTAACCTCTCCTCAACTCACCACCGAGGAGGAATTAGAGCGTCGTGCCACCAAGGTTGCTTCCAAGCTCTCCACCAAGGATCATCTCATGACGAATGTGCTTGGAAGCTTAAGAAAGGGGGTAAGCATGTTGGGGAACGTAGTAGAAAACAAAAATTTTCCTATGGTTTCACCAAGATCCATCTATGAGTTCATCTAGCAACGAGTGATCGGATGCATCTACATACCTTTGTAGATCGCGAGCGGAAGCGTTCAGAGAACGGGGATGAGGTAGTCGTACACGACGTGATCCAAATCACCGGAGATCCTAGAGCCGAACGGACGGCACCTCCGCGTTCAACACACGTACGGAGCGGATGACGTCTCCTCCTTCTTGATCCAGCAAGGGGAGAGGAGAGGTTGAGGAAGATGGCTCCAGCAGCAGCACGACGGCGTGGTGGTGATGGAGCTGCAATACTCCGTCAGGGCTTCGCCAAGCACTATGGAGGAGGAGGAGGTGTTGGAGAGGGAGAAGGAGGCAACTAAAGGCGTGTCTCAAGAGGCCCTCCTTCCCTCACTATATATAGGGGGCCTAGGGGGGGGGGGGAGCCGGCCCTAGGAGATCCAATCTCCTAGGGGGGCGGCGGCCAAGGGAGGATTCCCTCCCCCCAAGGCACCTAGGGGGTGCCTTCCCCTTGTGGGACTCTTCCCCTTTGAAACCCTAGGCGCATGGGCCTATTGGGGTTGGTGACCTTGGCCCATGTAGGCCAAGGCGCACCCCCTACAGCCCATGTGCCCCCCGGGGCAGGTGGCCCCACCCGGTGGACCCCCGGGACCCTTCCGGTGGTCCCGGTACAATACCGGTGACCCCGAAACTTGTCCCGATGGCCGAAATAGCACTTCCTATATATAATTCTTTACCTCCGGACCATTCCGGAACTCCTCGTGACGTCCAGGATCTCATCCGGGACTCCGAACAACATTCGGGTTACTACATACACATATCCCTACAACCCTAGCGTCACCGAACTTTAAGTGTGTAGACCCTACGGGTTCGGGAGACATGTAGACATGACCGAGACGACTCTCCGGTCAATAACCAACAGCGGGATCTGGATACCCATGTTGGCTCCCACATGCTCCACGATGATCTCATCGGATGAACCACGATGTCGAGGATTCAAGCAACCCCGTATACAATTCCCTTTGACAATCGGTATGTTACTTGCCCGAGATTCGATCATCGGTATCCCAATACCTCATTCAATCTCGTTACTGGCAAGTCACTTTACTCGTACCATAATGCATGATCCTGTGACCAGACACTTGGTCACTTTGAGCTCATAATGATGATGCATTACCGAGTGGGCCCAGTGATACCTCTCCATCATACGGAGTGACAAATCCCAGTCTTGATCCGTGTCAACCCAACAGATACTTTCGGAGATACCCGTAGTCTACCTTTATGGTCACCCAGTTACGTTGTGACGTTTGGTATACCCAAAGCACTCCTACGGTATCCGGGAGTTACACGATCTCATGGTCTAAGGAAAAGATACTTGACATTGGAAAAACTCTAGCAAACGAACTATACGATCTTTATGCTATGTTTAGGATTGGGTCTTGTCCATCACATCATTCTCCTAATGATGTGATCTCGTTATCAATGACATCCATTGTCCATAGTCAGGAAACCATGACTATCTGTTGATCAACGAGCTAGTCAACTAGAGGCTTACTAGGGACATGTTGGTGTCTGTTATTCACACATGTATTACGATTTCCGGATAACACAATTATAGCATGAATAAAGACATTATCATGAACAAGGAAATATAATAATAATGATTTTATTATTGCCTCTAGGGCATATTTCCAACAGTCTCCCACTTGCACTAAAGTCAATAATCTAGTTACATTGTGATGAATCGAACACCCATGGAATTCTGGTGTTGATCATGTTTTGCTCTAGGGAGAGGTTTAGTCAACGGATCTGCTACATTCAGGTCCGTATGTACTTTACAAATATCTATGTCTCCATCTTGAACATTTTCACGAATGGAGTTGAAGAGACGCTTGATGTGCCTTGTCTTCTTGTGAAACCTGGGCTCCTTGGCAAGTGCAATAGCTCCAGTGTTGTCGCAGAAGAGTTTGATTGGCCCCGACGCATTGGGTATGACTCCGAGGTCGGTGATGAACTCCTTCACCCAAATTGCTTCATGTGCTACCTCCGAGGCTGCCATGTACTCCGCTTCACATGTAGATCCCGCCACGACGCTCTGCTTGCAACTGCACCAGCTTACTGCCCCACCATTCAAAATATACACGTATCCGGTTTGTGACTTAGAGTCATCCAGATCTGTGTCGAAGCTAGCGTCGACGTAACCCTTTATGACGAGCTCTTCGTCACCTCCATAAACGAGAAACATTTCCTTAGTCCTTTTCAGGTACTTCAGGATATTCTTGACCGCTGTCCAGTGTTCCTTGCTGGGATTGCTTTGGTACCTTCCTACCAAACTTACGGCAAGGTTTACATCATGTCTGGTACACAGCATGGCATACATAATAGAACCTATGGCTGAGGCATAGGGGATGACACTCATCTCTTCTATATCTTCTGCCGTGGTCGGACATTGAGCTGAGCTCAATTTCATACCTTGTAACACAGGCAAGAACCCCTTCTTAGATTGATCCATATTGAACTTCTTCAATATCTTATCAAGGTATGTGCTTTGTGAAAGACCTATGAGGCGTCTTGATCTATCTCTATAGATCTTGATGCCTAATATATAAGCAGCTTCTCCAAGGTCCTTCATTGAAAAACTCTTATTCAAGTAGGCCTTAATGCTGTCCAAGAGTTCTATATCATTTCCCATAAAAAGTATGTCATCTACATATAATATGAGAAATGCTACAGAGCTCCCACTCACTTTCTTGTAAACGCAGGCTTCTCCATAAGTCTGCATAAACCCAAACGCTTTGATCATCTCATCAAAGCGAATGTTCCAACTCTGAGATGCTTGCACCAGCCCATAAATCGAGCGTTGGAGCTTGCACACCTTGTCAGCATTCTTAGGATCGACAAAACCTTCCGGCTGCATCATATACAATTCTTCCTTAAGGAAACCATTAAGGAATGCCGTTTTGACGTCCATTTGCCATATCTCATAATCATAGAATGCGGCAATTGCTAACATGATTCTGACGGACTTTAGCTTCGCTACCGGTGAGAAAGTCTCATCGTAGTCAACCCCTTGAACTTGTCGGTAACCCTTAGCGACAAGCCGAGCTTTATAGATGGTCACATTACCATCTGCGTTTGTCTTCTTCTTAAAGATCCATTTATTTTCTATGGCTCGCCGTTCAACGGGCAAGTCAGTCAAAGTCCATACTTCGTTTTCATACATGGATCCTATCTCGGATTTCATGGCTTCTAGCCATTTGTCGGAATCCGGGCCCGCCATCGCTTCTTCATAGTTCGAAGGTTCGCCGTTGTCTAATAACATGATTTCCAAGACAGGGTTGCCGTACCACTCTGGTGCGGAACGTGTCCGTGTGGACCTTGGAAGTTTAGTAGCAACTTGATCTGAAGTTTCATGATCATCATCATTAACTTCCTCTCTATTCGGTGCAGGCACCTCAGGAACATTTTCTTGAGTTGCGCCATTTTCCGGTTCAAGAGGTAATACTTCATCAAGTTCCACTTTCCTCCCACTTACTTCTTTCGAGAGAAACTCCTTCTCTAGAAAGGATCCATTCTTGGCAACAAAGACCTTGCCTTCGGATCTGAGGTAGAAGGTATACCCAATAGTTTCTTTAGGGTATCCTATGAAGACGCATTTTTCCGACTTGGGTTCGAGCTTTTCAGGTTGAAGTTTCTTGACATAAGCATCGCATCCCCAAACTTTTAGAAACGACAGCTTAGGTTTCTTCCCAAACCATAATTCATACGGTGTCGTCTCAACGGATTTCGACGGAGCCCTATTTAAAGTGAATGCGGCAGTCTCTAAAGCATAGCCCCAAAAAGATAGCGGTAAATCGGTAAGAGACATCATAGACCGCACCATATCTAATAGAGTGCGATTACGACGTTCGGACAAACCGTTATGCTGAGGTGTTCCAGGCGGCGTGAGTTGTGAAACTATTCCACATTTTCTTAAGTGTGTGCCAAATTCATGACTCAAGTATTCACCTCCACGATCTGATCGTAGGAACTTGATTTTCCTATCATGTTGATTTTCAACCTCACTCTGAAATTCCTTGAACTTTTCAAAGGTCTCAGACTTGTGTTTCATTAAGTAGATATACCCATATCTACTCAAGTCATCAGTGAGGGTGAGAACATAACGATAGCCACCGCAAGCCTCAACACTCATTGGACCGCACACATCAGTATGTATGATTTCCAATAAGTTGGTTGCTCACTCTATTGTTCCTGAGAACGGAGTCTTGGTCATTTTACCCATGAGGCATGGTTCGCACGTGTCAAATGATTCACAATCAAGAGACTCTAAAAGTCCATCTGCATGGAGCTTCTTCATGCGTTTGACACCTATGTGACCAAGGCGGCAGTGCCACAAGTATGTGGGACTATCATTATCAACCTTACATCTTTTGGTTTTCACACTATGAACATGTGTAGCATTACGCTCGAGAAAGAATAAACCATTCACCATCGGAGCATGACCATAAAACATATCTCTCATATAAATAGAACAACCATTATTCTCGGATTTAAATGAGTAGCCATCTCGAATTAAACGAGATCCCGATACAATGTTCATGCTCAAAGCTGGCACTAAATAACAATTATTGAGGTTTAAAACTAATCCCGTAGGTAAATGTAGAGGTAGCGTGCCGACGACGATCACATTGACCTTGGAACCATTCCCGACGCGCATCGTCACCTCATCCTTCGCCAGTCTCCGCTTATTCCGCAGCTCCTGCTTTGAGTTACAAATGTGAGCAACTGCACCGGTATCAAATACCCAGGAGCTACTACGAGTACTGGTAAGGTGCACATCAATTACATGTATATCACATATACCTTTTGTTTTGCCAGCCTTCTTGTCTGCTAAGTATTTGGGGCAGTTCCGCTTCCAGTGACCACTTCCCTTGCAATAAAAGCACTCAGTCTTGGGCTTGGGTCCATTCTTTGGCTTCTTCCTGGCAGCTTGCTTACCGGGCACGGCAACTCCCTTGCTGTCCTTCTTGAAGTTCTTTTTACCCTTGCCCTTCTTGAACTTAGTGGTTTTATTGACCATCAACACTTGATGTTCCTTCTTGACTTCTGCCTCTGCTGATTTCAGCATTGCAAATACCTCAGGAATGGTCTTTTCCATCCCCTGCATATTGAAGTTCATCACAAAGCTCTTGTAGCTTGGTGGAAGCGACTGGAGGATTCTGTCAATGATCGCATCATCCGGGAGATTAACTCCCAACTGAGTCAAGCGGTTATGTAACCCAGACATAGTGAGTATGTGCTCACTGACAGAACTATTTTCCTCCATCTTACAGCTAAAGAATTTGTCGGAGACTTCATATCTCTCGACCCGGGCATGAGCTTGAAAAACCATTTTCAGCTCTTCGAACATCTCATATGCTCCATGTCTCTCAAAACGCTTTTGGAGCCCCGGCTCTAAACTGTAAAGCATGCCGCACTGAACGAGGGAGTAGTCATCAGCACGTGTCTGCCAAGCGTTCATAACGTCTTGGTTTTGTGGGACAGGCGGTTCACCTAGCGGTGCTTGTAGGACATAATCTTTCTTGGCAGCTATGAGGATGATCCTCAGGTTCCGGACCCAGTCCGTGTAGTTGCTGCCATCGTCTTTCAGCTTGGTTTTCTCTAGGAACGCGTTGAAGTTGAGGACTATGCTGTCCATTTGATCTACAAGACATATTGTAAATATTTTAGACCAAGTTCATGATAATTAAGTTCATCTAATCAAATTATACAATGAACTCCCACTTAGATAGACATCCCTCTTCTAGTCATCTAAGTATAACATGATCCGAGTCAACTAGGCCGTGTCCGATCATCACGTGAGACGGACTAGTCAACGTCGGTGAACATCTTTATGTTGATCGTATCTTCTATACGACTCATGCTCGACCTTTCAGTCTTCTGTGTTCCGAGGCCATGTCTGTACATGCTAGGCTCGTCAAGTTAACCTAAGTGTTTGCATGTGTAATTCTGTCTTACACCCGTTGTATGTGAACGTTGGAATCCATCACACCCGATCATCACGTGGTGCTTAGAAACGAACGAACTGTCGCAACGGTGCATAGTTAGGGGGAACACTTTCTTGAAATTATTATGAGGGATCATCTTATTTACTACCGTCGCTCTAAGTAAACAAGATGCAAAACATGATAAACATCACATGCAATCAAATAATAATAGTGACATGATATGGCCAATATCACATAGCTCCTTTGATCTCCATCTTGGGGCTCCATGATCATCTTGTCACCGGCATGACACCATGATCTCCATCATCATGATCTCCATCATTGTGTCTCCATGAAGTTGCTCGCCAACTATTACTTCGACTACTATGGCTAACGTGTTTAGCAATAAAGTAAAGTAATTTACATGGCGTTTCTCAATGACAAGCAGGTCATATAAAAATAAAGACAACTCCTATGGCTCCTGCCGGTTGTCATACTCATCGATATGCAAGTCGTGATTCCTATTACAATAGCACGAACATCTCATACATCACATATGTATCATTCATCATTCATCACAACTTTGGCCATATCACATCACAAAGCACTTGCTGCAAAAACAAGTTAGACGTCCTCTAATTGTTGTTGCAAGTTTTACGTGGCTGAAATAGGGTTCTAGCAAGAACGTTTTCTTACCTACGTGAAAGCCACAACGTGATTTGTCAACTTCTATTTACCCTTCATAAGGACCCTTTTCATCGAATCCGCTCCAACTAAAGTAGGAGAGATAGTCACCCGCCAGCCACCTTATGCAACTAGTGCATGTTAGTCGGTGGAACCGGTCTCACGTAAGCGTACGTGTAAGGTTGGTCCGGGCCGCTTCATCCCACAATACCGTTGAAGCAAGATAAGACTATTAGCGGCAAGAAAGTTGACAACATCTACGCCCACAACAAATTGTGTTCTACTCGCGCAAGAAGAACTACGCATAGACCTAGCTCATGATGCCACTGTTGGGGAACGTAGCAGAAAACAAAAATTTTCCTACGGTTTCACCAAGATCCATCTATGAGTTCATCTAGCAACGAGTGATCGGATGCATCTACATACCTTTGTAGATCGCGAGTGGAAGCGTTCAGAGAACGGGGATGAGGTAGTCGTACACGACGTGATCCAAATCACCGGAGATCCTAGCGCCGAACGGACGGCACCTCCGCGTTCAACACACGTACGGAGCGGATGACGTATCCTCCTTCTTGATCCAGCAAGGGGAGAGGAGAGGTTGAGGAAGATGGCTCCAGCAGCAGCACGATGGCATGGTGGTGATGGAGCTGCAATACTCCGTCAGGGCTTCGCCAAGCACTATGGAGGAGGAGGAGGTGTTGGAGAGGGAGAAGGAGGCAACCAAAGGCATGTCTCAAGAGGCCCTCCTTCCCTCACTATATATAGGGGGCCTAGGGGGGGGGCGCCGGCCCTAGGAGATCCAATCTCCTAGGGGGGCGGTGGCCAAGGGAGGATTCCCTCCCCCCAAGGCACCTAGGGGGTGCCTTCCCCTTGTGGGACTCTTCCCCTTTGAAACCCTAGGCGCATGGGCCTATTGGGGTTGGTGCCCTTGGCCCATGTAGGCCAAGGCGCACCCCCTACAGCCCATGTGGCCCCCCGGGGCAGGTGGCCCCACCCGGTGGACCCCCGGGACCCTTCCGGTGGTCCCGGTACAATACCGGTGACCCCGAAACTTGTCCCGATGGCCGAAATAGCACTTCCTATATATAATTATTTACCTCCGGACCATTCCAGAACTCCTCGTGACGTCCGGGATCTCATCCGGGACTCCGAACAACATTCGGGTTACTGCATACACATATCCCTACAACCCTAGCGTCACCGAACTTTATGTGTGTAGACCCTACGGGTTCGGGAGACATGTAGACATGACCGAGACGACTCTCCGGTCAATAACCAACAGCGGGATCTGGATACCCATGTTGGCTCCCACATGCTCCACGATGATCTCATCGGATGAACCACTGATGTCGAGGATTCAAGCAACCCCGTATACAATTCCCTTTGACAATCGGTATGTTACTTGCCCGAGATTCGATCGTCGGTATCCCAATACCTCGTTCAATCTCGTTACCGGCAAGTCACTTTAATCGTACTGTAATGCATGATCCTGTGACCAGACACTTGGTCACTTTGAGCTCATAATGATGATGCATTACCGAGTTGGCCCAGTGATACCTCTCCGTCATACGGAGTGACAAATCCCAGTCTTGATCCGTGTCAACCCAACAGATACTTTCGGAGATACCCGTAGTCTACCTTTATGGTCACCCAGTTACGTTGTGACATTTGGTATACCCAAAGCACTCCTATGGTATCCGGGAGTTACACGATCTCATGGTCTAAGGAAAAGATACTTGACATTGGAAAAACTCTAGCAAACGAACTATACGATCTTTATGCTATGTTTAGGATTGGGTCTTGTCCATCACATCATTCTCCTAATGATGTGATCTCGTTATCAATGACATCCATTGTCCATAGTCAGGAAACCATGACTATCTGTTGATCAACGAGCTAGTCAACTAGAGGCTTACTAGGGACATGTAGGTGTCTGTTATTCACACATGTATTACGATTTCCGGATAACACAATTATAGCATGAATAAAGACAATTATCATGAACAAGGAAATATAATAATAATGATTTTATTATTGCCTCTAGGGCATATTTCCAACAAAGCACTCGTAGAAAATTAGCACATTATTGTCAGCATCACGCGTTTGTCTCTTGTGTGGAACCCCACAAGGTCTATGAGGCGCTAGAAGATCCGGATTGGCTCAATGCCATGCACGAAGAACTCAACAACTTCGAGCGCAACAAAGTGTGGAGATTAGTGCCAAGGCCAACGGGGAACCACAATGTCATTGGAACCAAATGGATATTCGAGAACAAGCAAGATGCCCATGGGATTATCATTCGCAACAAGGCTCGTTTGGTAGCACAAGGCTACTCCCAAGTCGAGGGTATCGACTACGGTGAAACCTTTGCTCCCGTTGCTCGTCTTGAATCCATTCGCATGTTGATTGCATATGCTTCTCATCATAACTTTAAGTTACATCAAATGGATGTGAAGAGTGCTTTTCTTAATGGTCCCATTAATGAATTAGTGTATGTCAAGCAACCCCCCGGGTTCGAGGATCCCTACTTTCCCGATCATGTGTATCAACTCGATAAGGCACTCTATGGCCTTAAACAAGCCCCACGTGCATGGTATGACCACCTTACCGAGTTGTTACAAGACCATGGTTTTGAAGTTGGGATAATCGACCCCACTCTTTTTACTAAGAAGGTCAAAGGGGAGTTGTTTGTGTGCCAATTATATGTTGATGATATTATCTTTGGTTCTCCTAACAAAGCTTTCAATGAGGAATTTTCCGCTCTCATGACCTCAAAGTTCGAGATGTCCTCCATGGGAGAGTTGACGTTCTTTCTAGGGTTCGAAGTGAAGCAAAGAAGAGAAGGAACCTTCATCAATCAATCCAAATACACTCAAGACACGCTCAAGAGATTCAAGCTAAGTGACGTCAAGCCGGCGCCCACTCCAATGCCCACCAAGTGCCAACTTGACTTAGATCCCAATGGTAAAGTGGTGGATCAAAAGGTATATCGTTCCATGATTGGATCCTTGCTTTACCTTTGTGCATCTAGACTGGAAATCATGTTGAGTGTGGGAATTTGTGCATGGTTTCAAGCCGCACCTAAGGAAAGTCACTATGTGGCGGTCAAACGAATCTTTCGATATTTAGCTCATACCCCAAACTTTGGCTTATGGTACCCAAGAGGATCAAACTTCAAGCTTGTAGGGTACTCGGATTCCGATTGGGCGGGAGACAAAGTGGATAGGAAGTCCACTTCCGTAGGGTGCCAATTCCTTGGTTGCTCTTTGGTAAGTTGGTCTTCCAAAAAGCAATGTTGTGTGTCTCTCTCGTCCACCGAAGCGGAGTATGTTGCGGCCGGTAGTTGTTGTGCACAACTCTTATGGATGAGGCAAACTTTAAAGGATTATGGTGTCTATTGTGACAAAGTGCCTCTTTGGTGTGACAATGAAAGTGCCATCAAGATCTCTCTCAACCCGGTGCAACACTTCAAGACGAAGCATATTGAGATCCGGTATCACTTCATCCGGGATCACATTAGGCGAGGAGAGATCGAGCTCAACTACGTCAACACTCATGATAACCTTGCAGATATCTTCACGAAGCCCTTGGATGAAGCAAGATTTCGCGAGTTAAGGCATGAGCTAAATATCATCGATTCGAGCAATGTTGCTTGAACCCTTGCACACCCCACCATACTCAACGTGTTGTCCTATTTAGATGTAGGCATGGACATAGGGGGAGTGATGTTCTCTCAATGAACTCTCCCTCCCCCATCATGCATAAATCAATCAAGTCTTCCACATTAGCCATTTTTGATGGTACTTGTGCTTCAAAGACGAGTTTTGGTCATGGACCCAAGGACAATTCTTCGCGGTGCCATACCAATTGACTCAAACATAGGTGGCTACGGCCACCGCCCTCTCTTTTGGAGAGGTGGTGTCTCATGGTTGGTTTGTTTGTCGTGTGCCTTTCTGGTTTTGTGTGTTGTGTGGTCTTGTGGTGTTGTGTTGGCTCGAAGTAGTTTGTGCAAACTTCTAGTTTTCTCGAGCTCGAAACGTGCATCTTCTTGAGCCCACGGTACTACCACGTCTCGGCGCGATACTACCGCTTGGGAGGCACGGTACTACCGCGCCACAGCACGGTACTACCGCTCTGGTGTGGCACTACGGAAGTACCGCGCCGTGCGGTACTACCGTGTCTGGGCACGGTACTACCGCGCCGTCAAGGGCGGGTGGGGGGTTATGACTCGGGCAGGGGAGTTCCAACTCCCCATACCCATTCATTGTCTCTCTCTCCATGTTTCTCCCTCTCAAGAACGGTGCCGGAGGCCCTCGCCGGATCTCCGTCTTCGGCCACTCTCCTCGGATTCTGACCGGTGGGATCGTTCCCCACCACTTCCTCTTGCCATGGACCAAGATTTTTTCCCCAAATCCCTCTTTTTCTTGGCTGTTCTCTTGCTTCTAGGCTTTTGGGGAGAAACTTGTTGCTCGTGAGATTTTAGGCCAAATCTATGCAAGAGTAGGATGTAGGAGAGTCGTGATGCGTAGGAATCATACTTGATATGCTGTCTTATGGTAGCTTTGTCCTACAGTAGTACTGCCGTGGTTTCGCGGGCTTTCTCAGATTTGAACCAGTTCAGATCTGACGCGGTGCGGTACTACCGTGCCCGATTTGCGGTACTACCGCTCTCGCGGTACTACCGCCCTTCTGGCACGGTACTACCGTACCGTGCGGTACTACCGCTCCGCAGACGCGGTACTACCGCGCCGGCCGCGGTGCTAAGGTCGTACTACCGCTCCTACATCTGGTACTACCGTGATCCTGCATGGTAGTACCACATCTAAGAGCCATACTACTCTCTTAGCTCCGCAGCTCCTGGCAGTACTACCGTAGGGATCAAATCTCCCTCTAGGCATGTTTCATGTCTGCTTTCTACTTGTTTCACGTGCTTTGTTGTGGCCTTTGCATTAATCTCTCTTGGCTGTTGTCGGTGTTTTTGCGTTTTGTGTCTCAGGTGGTGGCTCTCGCCGTTCCAATCCAAGTCGTGACACTGGCTCCAAGCGTCTGCGCAACCCCCAAGATGAAGCCCCAGAGGGCTCCAATGCCCCCAAGCGCACTGTCAAGTCCGTTGCCAGCAAGCAAAAGGAACCAGCTAAGGCCATGGACGAGATTTCAACCACTGAGTATGTCGAGCGCCGGAAGATCAATCCCTATGTGAATCCTCGGGCTACCCTCAGAGGCACCGATATGTTCTGGACCAAGCAACAGGTCCTCATCTATCTGGATGTGATCAAGAACAAGCAGAATACCTACGTGGATGTCAAGTGGATAGATATGCATCACCTGCGGAAAGACCAATTTCGTGACTATTTTGGAGAGGCTCTGGACTTGGTGGAGCAGTTTGCTATTGAGCCGGTGATCTCCTTTCACCTTGACTATGACCCTGAGCTTATCTGTCAGTTCTTTGCCTCAATGTACTTTCATCCCGGGGAGGAGCGGAGGATGACTTGGATGACCAATGGCCGTCAGCTGTCTGCTACATGGAAAGAGTTCATGGATCTGCTGCACATTCCTGAAGACGGGCTTCACACCCCCGTTGGCGTCCGCCCCCATGCCAACTCTGAGTCTGCCAACAAGAACCAGCTTCAGCCCTTCCTTGTTGAGAAGGTACTCCCCAATGGGAAGTCATCTTGGGTATTGAACTCTTTTCTGGATATCATGCATCACATATTCCGCAACACTCTGTTCCCACGCATTGGCGACAAGGACAAGGTTCATGCATATCTAGTGGACATGTTGCTCTTGTGTGCAGAGGCACGTACTTCTCAGACTCAGCCACTTGATGTCTCTCACATCATGTGGTGTGAGCTTCGGTCTGCGGTGTTCACTCGCAAGGTTCCTATCTATGGACCGTACCTGTTTCTGCTGCTCTCTACCACTTGGGAGAAGACGTATCCAGGTGATGAGTTCCTTGCTCCAGACTGGATTCACCATGAGTCCATCAGCCTCCGCGTCAAGCCCAACTGGGCCAACACCAGTACTCGTGCTGAGGCATCTTCTGCTAGGAGGCCTGCTGGTCAGGGGGAGGCTGCTGAGGACCGTGCTGAGGACCGTGCTGCTGAGGACCGTGCTGCCAGGTCCACCACTTCTTCCTCTGAGCCATCATGGGCCAAGAAGCTGAAGGATACGATGAAGACCCTCTTCTGCATGCAGGCGAAGGGACAGTACAGGGCTCACGTGTCTGACAAGGAGAGTCGCCGCCATGACAAGAAGGTGATGAGGCTCTTTGGAGAGGATGTGTCTGGCGGGTCTAAGGACGTCATCACACCTGAGGCTGCCTGGATGTCTAAGCAGGGCTACAAGTGGACCAGCTCAGAGGATGACATGGAGGAGACTATCCCTGCTGCTGAGTCTGACGAGGAGCACGAGGAGCAGTGGGACGCATTCTCTGCCTGAGCCACTCCGTGTGTGTAGGTGTCCTCTCTGCCTTTTTGGCCTCTCGATGCCAAAGGGGGAGAGAGTGTAGGGATTTGCGTTGTGTCGTGCTTGGTGCATTTGTTTGCTTTGTCATTTGGACCTTGCTGTTTGCTTTGTCGTTTGGACCTCGTTCTCTTTAGTTCGGTTTGTGCTTCCGAGACCTTTCCTCCATATGGTGTAAGACATATGCACTCTATCTATCTTAGTTATCTCTTGTTTGTACTATCTTGTCTAGTGATAAATTTGCCTTGTCTCTATAATATAGGGGGAGCTCGGTTCCTAGCATTCGTGCTCATCTAGGTGGCACACATTTAGAGGGAGCCTGTCTATATTATAGAGAGGAGGGGTTTGCTTTTACTCAATAGTATTTTTCCTTGTGCAAATCCCGTTTTGTCATCAATCCACCAAAAAGGGGGAGATTGTAAGGTCATATTTATCCCTATGTGTTTTGGTGATTGATGACAACGCATTTGCGGACTAATCGTGTGCCATGAGCTTTCCAGACTCTTCTCTGCTAGGCACAAGATGATTGGGTGCCCCTCGAAGACTGACGAAGACGGCGTCTTTTCTACGTTTCTTTTTGGTGGATTTGAGTCATAGGAAAGCCGTACTATTAAGAGGGGGTCCGCGTTGGAAAGGTTTGGGTGGAATCATCACGTACACGTCTCCTTTTATCCCCTCCTTCTTCCTTGGAGCTTCCTCCGTTTTTCCTGCCTCGGTTGACTGGCTGCTTGTGTGGTTGCGGTAGTACCGCTCCTGGATCAACGGTAGTACCGTGAGCATCCACGATAGTACCGCGCAGTGGTGCGGTAGTACCGCTGGTGCTCACGCTAGTACCACTCCCCTGGAGACGTACTACCGCTGCCCAACCAGGCTAGTGCCGCCCGTTTGCGGTAGTAGGAGCGGATGTAATTTTTACATCCGCACCTACCGCGGTAGTACCGCTTTCGCCGTGCGGTAGTACCGCGCTAGGCGGTCAGGCAGTAGTACCGCCCCTCGACAGTACTACTGTGTCGAGTTTTTGCTACTTCCATTGTTTTGCGGAAGTATGCATGGAAGTTCCCCTTCCCCCTATCGGGACTTTTTGCCTTACGGTAGTACCGCACTGAGGGTGCGGTAGTACCGCCCCAGCTTGCGTCTGTTTCCCTGGCTGGGGTCATGGCAGTACCGTGTGGTGGTACGGTAGTACTGCACTGCCGTGCGGTAGTACCGCTTGGTTGCAAGCAGTACTACCGCGCGGCCTTGCGGTAGTACCGCTGGCCGCGGGCTGGTTGGTGGGTAACGGTTGGATCTTTTCCACACACTATATAAAGGGTCTCCTTCTTCCCCGTTGACTTACCTCTTCCACCATTAAAGCTCCATTATTGCTCCAAGCTCCATTTTCGCCCGATCTCACTCCCTAGCCAACCAAACTTGTTGATTTGCTCGGGAGTGGTTGAGAAGGCCCCGATCTACACTTCCACCAAGAGATATTTGATTCCCCCTACTAATCCCTTGCGGATCTTGTTACTCTTGGGTGTTTGAGCATCCTAGACGGTTGAGGTCACCGCGAAGCCATAGTCCATTGTGGTGAAACTTTGTGGTGTCGTTGGGAGCCTCCAATTGAGTTGTGGAGATTGCCCCAACCTCGTTTGTAAAGGTTCGGTCGCCGCCTCCAAGGGCACCAATAGTGGAATCACGGCATCTCGCATTGTGTGAGGGCGTGAGGAGATTACGGTGGCCCTAGTGGCTTCTTGGGGAGCATTGTGCCTCCACACCACTCCAACGGAGACGTACTTCCTCTCAAAGGGAAGGAACTTCGGCAACACATCCTCGTCTCCACCGTCTCCACTCTTGGTTATCTCGTGCCTTTACTTGTGTAGCTCATTTGTTTCATATATCTTGCTTGCTTGTGTTCCTATTCGTGTTGCATCATATAGGTTGCTCATCTAGTTGCATATCTAGACAACCTACTTTGATGCAAAGTTTAAATTGTTAAAGAAAAGCTAAAAATTGTTAGTTGCCTATTCACCCCCCTCTAGTCAACCATATCGATCCTTTCACCATATAATGTCACATATTTTGATTGCATGTGATGTTTATCCTTTATGCATCTTATTTTGCTTAGTACGGCGGTAACATTATAAGATGACCCCTCACTAAATTTCAAGGTATAAGTGTTCTCCCTGAGTATGCACCATTGCTACAGTTCGTCGTGCCGAGACACCACGTGATGATCGGGTGTGATAAGCTCTACGTTCACATACAACGGGTGCAAGCCAGTTTTGCACGTGCATAATACTCGGGTTAAACTTGACGAGCCTAACATATGCAGATATGGCCTTGGAACACTGAGACCGAAAGGTCAAACGTGAATCGTATAGTAGATATGATCAACATAGTGATGTTCACCATTAAGAACTACTCCATCTCACGTGATGATCGGACATGGTTTAGTTGATATGGATCACGTGATCATTTAGATGACTAGAGGGATGTCTATCTAAGTGGGAGTTCTTAAGTAATATGATTAATTGAACTTTAATTTATCATGAACTTAGTACCTGATAGTTTTTGCATATCTATGTTGTTGTAGATCAATGGCCCGTGCTACTGTTCCCTTGAATTTTAATGCGTTCCTAGAGAAAGCTAAGTTGAAAGATGATGGTAGCAACTACACAGACTAGGTGCGTAACTTGAGGATTATCCTCATTACTGCACAGAAGAATTACGTCCTGGAAGCACCGCTAGGTGCAAGACCCGCCGCAGGAGCAATGCCGGATGTTATGAACGTCCAGCAGAGCAAAGCTGATGACTACTCGATAGTTCAGTGTGCCATGCTTTATGGCTTAGAATCGGGACTTCAAAGACGTTTTGAAAGTCATGGAGCATATGAGATGTTCCAGGAGTCGAAGTTAATATTTCAAGCAAATGCCTGAGTTGAGAGATATGAAGTCTACAACAAGTTCTATAGCTGCAAGATGGAGGAGAATAGTTCTGTCAGTGAACACATACTCAGAATGTCTGGGTACCATAACCACTTGACTCAGCTAGGAGTTAATCTTCCTGATGATAGTGTCATTGAGAGAGTTCTTCAATCACTGCCACCAAGCTATAAAGGCTTCGTGATGAACTATAATATGCAAGGGATGGAAAAGACAATTCCTGAGCTCTTCGCGATGCTAAAGGCTGCGGAGGTAGAAATCAAGAAGGAGCATCAAGTGTTGATGGTTAACAAGACCAATAGTTTCAAGAAAAAGGGCAAAGGGAAGAAGGGGAACTTCAAGAAGAACAGAACAACAAGCCAGTTGCTGCTCAAGGGAAGAAGCCCAAGTCTGGACCTAAGCCTGAGTCGGAGTGCTTCTACTGCAAAGGGACTTGTCACTGGAAGCGGAACTGCCCCAAGTATTTGGCGGATAAGAAGGATGGTGAAGTGAAAGGTATATTTGATATACATGTTATTGATGTGTACCTTACTAATGCTCGTAGTAGCACCTTGGTATTTGATACTGGTTCTGTTGCTCACATTTGCAACTCGAAACAGGGGCTACAGATTAAACAAAGATTGGCTAAGGACGAGGTGACGATGCACGTGTGAAATGGTTCCAAAATCGATGTGATCGCCGTCGGCACGCTACCTCTACATCTACCGCCGGGATTAGTTTTAGGCCCAAATAATTGTTATTTGGTGTCAGCGTTGAGCATGAACATTATATCTGGATCTTGTTTGATGCGAGACAATTATTCATTTAAATCAGAGAATAATGGTTGTTCTATTTATGTGAGTAATATCTTTTATGGTAATGGACCCTTGATGTGTGGTCTATTTTTGTTGAATCTCGATTATAGTGATACACATATTAATAATATTGAAGCCACAAGATGCAAAGTTAATAATGATAGTGCAACTTATTTGTGGCACTACATTTAGGTCATATTGGTATAAAGCACATGAAGAAACTCCATGCTGATGGGCTTTTGGAATCAGTTGATTATGAATCACTTGATGCTTGCGAACCATGCCCTATGGGCAAGATGACTAAGGCTCCGTTCTCTGGAATAATGGAGCAAGCAACTGATTTATTGGAAATAATACATATTGATGTATGCGGTCCGATGAGTGTTGAGGCTCGCGGTGGGTATCGTTATTTTCTGACCTTCACAGATGATTTGAGCAGATATAGGTATATCTACTTAATGAAACATAAGTCCGAAACATTTGAAAATTTCAAAGAATTTCAGAGTGAAGTGGAAAATCATCGTAACAAGAAAACAAAGTTTCTACGATCTGACCGTGGAGGTGAATATTTGAGTTATGAGTTTGGTCTTCATTTGAAACAATGTGGAATAGTTTCACAATTCACGCCACCTGGAACACCAGAGCGTAATGGTGTGTTCGAACGTTGTAACCGTACTTTATTAGATATGGTGCGATCTATGATGTCTCTTACCGATTTACTGCTATCATTTTGGGGTTATGCTTTAGAGACGGCTGCATTCACGTTAAATAGGGCACCATCTAAATCCGTTGAGACGACACCATATGAACTGTGATTTAGCAAGAAACCTAACCTGTCGTTTCTTAAAGTTTGGGGCTGCGATGCTTATGTGAAAAAGCTTCAACCTGATAAGCTCGAACCCAAATTGGAGAAATGTGTCTTCATAGGATACCCAAAGGAGACTGTTGGGTACACCTTCTATCATAGATCTGAAGGCAAGATATTCATTGCTAACAATGGATCCTTTCTAGAGAAGGAGTTTCTCTTGAAAGAAGTGAGTGGGAGGAAAGTAGAACTTGATGAGGTAATTGTACCTTCTCCCAAATTGGAAAGTAGTTCATCGTAGAAATCAGTTCCAGTGATTCCTACACCAATTAGTGAGGAGGCTAATGATGATGATCATGAAACTTCAGATCAAGTTACTAACGAACCTCGTAGGTCAACCAGAGTACGGTCCACACCAAAGTGGTACAGTAATCCTGTTCTGGAGGTCACGTTACTTGACCATGACGAACCTACGAACTATGAGGAAGCGATGATGAGCCCAGATTCCGCGAAATGGCTTGAGGCCATGAAATATAAGATGGGATCCATGTATGAGAACAAAGTGTGGACTTTGGTTGACATGCCAGATGATCGGCAAGCCATAGAGAATAAATGAATCTTCAAGAAGAAGACTGACGCTGACGGTAATGTTGCTGTCTACAAAGCTCAACTTATTGCGAAAGGTTTTCGACAAGTTCAAGGAGTTGACTATGATGAGACATTCTCACCCGTAGCGATGCTTAAGTCTGTCTGAATCATGTTAGCAATTGCCGCATTTTATGATTATGAAATTTGGCAAATGGATGTCAAAACTGCATTCCTTAATGGACATATTAAAGAAGAGTTGTATATGATGCAACCAAAAGGTTTTGTCGATCCTAAAGGTGCTAACAAAGTGTGCGAGCTCCAGCGATCCATTTATGTACTGGTGCAAGCCTCTTGGAGTTGGAATATATGCTTTGATAGTGTGATCAAAGCATATGGTTTTATACAGACTTTTGGAGAAGCCTGTATTTACAAGAAAGTGAGTGGGAGCTCTATTGCATTTCTAACATTATATGTGGATGACATATTGTTGATTGGAGATAATACAGAATTTCTAGATAGCATAAAAGGATACTTGAATAAGAATTTTTCAATGAAAGACCTCGGTGAAGCTGCTTATATGTTGGGCATCAAGATCTATAGAGATAGATCAAGACACTTAATTGGACTTTCACAAAGCACATACCTTGATAAAGTTTTGAAGAAGTTCAAAATGGACCAGTCTAAGAAAGGGTTCTTGCCTGAACTACAACGTGTGAAGTTGAGTCAGACTCAATGCCCGACCACTACAGAAGATAGAGAGAAAATGAAAGTCATTCCCTATGCCTCAGCCATAGGTTCTATCATGTATGCAATGCTGTGTACCAGACCTGATGTGTGCCTTGCTATAAGTTTAGCAGGGAGGTACCAAAGTAATCCAGGAGTGGATCACTGGACAGCGGTCAAGAACATCCTGAAATACCTGAAAAGGACTATGTAGCGACCCGACCTCAAAAAGTCAAGTCTCTGTGCTTAAGTGTCATCCCTGGATCGGTATTGCTGACACACATAGTACTTGAGGATTTATTGTAGAGTTCAATCACACACTTATTACATCAAGTGTCTCAAAAAGAGCACTATTACAATAATATGGCTATAGGCCATCTAAATAAGATAACTGCGTAAGCTTCGAAGATAATTGAGTCCATCCAACTCCACGTCAAAACTGAGTGCACGACAATGACCTAGCGCACCTTACTCCCCGTCTGAAAATTCTGCAACATAATACATTGCAGCCTGTGTAGGTCAGCACATGGAATATGCTGGCAAGATAACACTATAGAGCAATGAACAGAATAACAGTTACCACAACATGCATATATGGCTGGTGGAGGCTCTATGATTATCATTTGCATAAACCTAGTTTTCCCTACAACAAAGGAATATACTTTATTTAACTACAAAGTTTGTTGAAAACATTGGGAAGGTAACCCCTACTCAATCCCAAGATTAAAAGTTATAACCCGCCAAATTAACTAAGCAAAGTGATGAGATCAACATAATAATTCAAGCACCAGATACTCAAGATGTCCATAATCGGGGACACAGCTAATCATGATTAGTTTATACACTCTGCAGAGGTTTGCGCACTTTTCCCCACAAGACTCGATCTCCTCCGTTAAATTTGTCGCACTACGTGATGTTTGAGAAACAGATGACCGAGACATAGTCTTTTAGAAGCATTAACTCTTTACGATGGGTAGACAGTACCACCTACATCCCCTACATCTGCTAGTCTACCACTGAAAGAGGTCACACAACATACTCAACTATGCCATAGCCCATAATGGCTTGTGGCTGCACACGGAAGTTTCCATCATGAATAACATTATGATCCCTTTGAGCCTGGGTGGCAAACCATAGGATGATCACGCGGGTTCCCCGGGATCTCCTTGGACAACACGGGTATACCCCCAGGTGCCCATAACCAATCCACCCAGATGTGTATTAAAGTAGCCACCTTAAGTTAGACCTTAGTTAACAATAACTCTCACATCTTTCATGAATTCTCTAAGAATCAAACCACGTCTACGAGCATAGCATAGCAATATAAACATAACGTAGAAACTCCCAAGGTTTGAATAAAAGGTAATAGGTTCCTACCTCATGAACTACTTCCCAAATACCCACATGTTATCAATCCTACTCATGCAATGTTTGAGGGTTGAAACTAATGCATAAAAAGTGGGTAATAAAGGGATATGATCAAAGTGTTACTTGCCTTGCCGACGATCGAAAAACCCTAAAGATTTGTAGTAGCAAGCCTCGCACTCCGGAAACTCTATCGTGAACAAACAATAGCATACATAAGCACTCAAGCATAAGATACAAAGGTAAAACCCAAAATAAAAGATCTAAACTAAAAGTTCAAGTGAAGAGCTTCGATTTGCAAAAAGAATCAATCAAATCAGAGATACGAAACTCAAACTATGATCAAAAGAAGTCCTAATCAAATCTGCTTGAAACCAAATTTTAAATTTCCAAAATCATGTTCAAGTTGATTACCTGGAAAGAGAAGAACGAGACAAATATTTTGGCATTGGTTTCACTGGATTTGGACAAACAAGCAAAAAATAGAAAAGGTTTTAAGATCAAGGACTAATCTGTGATAAAAGTAATTACCGATAGGTCCCTGGCCAAAAATAAAACTAAAAAGAAAAACCAAACAAACGAACGTCCGCTAACTGAGACTAACGAATGAATTCGTTCGCTAACAGAAAAGATAGGGTGAACATTCGCTAATTAGCGAACCCCCAAAAAATAAAACCGATCTATTACGCTAAACCGAAAAAAACCCGAGCATGTTAAATTGGTTTATACCGGTTCGGTGTGGAATAACCGACGGCGGCGGTGGCATTCACTGGTGACGGCGGAAGCGGCTCAGGCGCGGAGTGGCGCGGGGTGGGGCGGCGAGTGACGCGGTTTGCGGCGCAAAGTGACAGCGGCAAGAGGCGGCTGAGGAGAGAGGGGGGCTGGGCTTTTAAAGGCCGGGGGAGGGGGCACGGCGGCTTGGCGAATGCGGCACGCCGAGGGGCCCCCCCTCCGTCACGATGGCGGCGGCCGGGCACGAGCCAGACTCGGGGCGTGAGAGGCGGCGGCGGCGGCTGGGCCTTTGGCCCAGTTCGGTCCAATTTTTTAAAATAATTTTGCCGAACGGAAAATTCAAAAATAAAATAAATAAAAATGCAAAAATTTCCAGAAATAATTTTCACAGTCCTCTCCTAATATATAGGACAAAATGAACCCTTTTCTGGGCTAAAATGCAATTTTTAAAAATACAATTTTCCCTAATTTACTCGAATAAAACTCAAATAAAAAATATTTTATTTAAAATTAAATTTCCATTATTTCCTCTGTTTTGAAGAAGTCATATTATCTTCTCTCATTATTTATTTATTTGGAAATAACTAGAAAAATAATCTCAAATAAAAATCACCTTGATCCAATTTACCAATTTTGAAAAGTTCGAAAATGGAATTTTATGAAAACCTCCAACTCTCTCAAATGATCCTTGAGTTGCTTAAGGTCTTTAGCATGAAAGTGTTCAAATAAAACAAAAAAATGCAAAGAGCATGGATGCATATGATGACCTAATGATTAACATCCAAATTGAAAATTGGGATGTTACAAACCTACCCCCCTTAAGATGAATCTTGTCCTCGAGATTCGGGTTGGCTAGCAAATAGGTGTGGGTGGTCTTTCCGTAGGTCTTCTTCTCGCTCCCAGGTGGCTTCCTCCTCGGTATGGTGGCTCCACTGAACTTTGCAAAATTTGATGATCTTGCTGCGTGTAACTCGGCTGGCAAACTCGAGAATCTTGACGGGTTTCTCCTTGTAGGTTAGGTCACTCTCCAACTGAATTGCTTCCAGGGGCACTGTATCTCTCAGAGGAATATCGACCATCTCTGCATGGCACTTCTTCAACTGGGAAACATGAAACACATCATGAACTCCCGACAAACCTTCGGGTAATTCCAGCTTGTAGGCCACTTCTCCCATACGTTCCAAAACTTGGTATGGTCCTACAAATCTTGGGGCTAACTTTCCTTTGACTCCAAATCATTTAACTCCTCGAAGTGGTGACACACAAAGATATGCCCTGTCTCCGATTTTGTAGGCTACCTCCTTGCGTTCAGAGTCAGCATAACTCTTCTACCTGGACTGAGCTACCTTCAGTCTATCTCGAATCAACTTAACCTTCTCTTCAGACTCCTTGATTAAATCTGGTCTAAACAACTGACGATCTCCAACTTCATCCCGCATCATGGTGTCCTGCACCTCCTTCCATACAAAGCTTCAAAAGGGGCCATCTTCAAACTAGCCCGATAACTGTTGTTGTAAGAGAAATCTGCGTAAGGCAAATTATCATCCCAACTAGATCCATAATCTAGTGCACAAGCTCTCAACATGTCCTCCAGAATCTGATTGAATCTCTCAGTTTGTCCATCTATTTTGCGGATGAAAGGCTGTACTGAACTCTAGCCTGGTACCCATAGTCTGGTGTAACTGATTCCAAAACTTCAAGGTAAACTGTGTTCCTCTATCTAATACGATGGTCCTCGGAACTCCATGCAGACATAAGATCTTGGTCATATATATCTTGGCCAACTTCGCGCTCGTATAAGTGGTTTTCACGAGGATAAAGTGAGCCACTTTGGTTAAGCGATCAACTACTACCCAGATGGAGTCATAACCTGATCTTGTCCTGGGTAATCCGGTGATAAAATCCATGCTGAGCTTATCCCACTTCCATTCAGGTATTGGCATAGGCTGAAGTAATCCTGCTGGCTTATGATGTTCTGCCTTAACTCCTTGACAGATGTTGCACACGGCTACATACTTGGCAATATCCTTCTTCATACCTGTCCACCAGAAACGTTCCTTCAAATCCAAATACATCTTAATGTTTTCGGGGTGAATCGAGTATGGCGAGTCGTGAGCCTCCTAAAGTATTAACTTCCTGATCTCCGCATCATTGGGCACATAAATACGATCCTCAAACCATAAAGTTTCGTGCTCATCCTCATGAAACCCTTGGCTTTTCCTTTACTCATATTCTCCTTTATCTCAGCAATCTCCTTATCAGTCTTCTGGGCTTCTCGAATCTTTCCCAATAACGTGGACTGAATTTCCAAAGATGCAACAAAACCTCTTGGAACTATCTCTAAACGAAGTTCCTTGAGATCGTGTGTTAACTCCTGCGGTAAACCTCTGGTTACTATAGTATTTACATAACTCTTGCGGCTTAAAGCGTCTGCTACAACATTAGCCTTTCCTGGATGATAGTGTAACTTCATATCATAATCCTTTATGAGCTCCAACCATCTCCTTTGCCTAAGATTCAACTCCTTCTACGTGAAGATATACTTCAAACTCTTGTGATCCGTGTATACATCACAATGGTTTCCAATAAGGAAATGTCTCCAGGTCTGGAGCACATGCACTATAGCTGCTAACTCCAAATCATGTGTAGCATAATTCAACCCATGAGGTCAAAGATGTCGCGAGGCATATGAAACAACTCTTCCATCTTGCATAAGTACACCTCCAAGTCCCAGGCGAGAAGCGTCGCAATAAACTTGGAAATCCTTGCGTATATCTGGAAGAATTAGCACTAGGGCTATAACTAAATGTTTCTTCAACTCCTGAAAACTAGCCTCACATTCCTCGGTCCATTTGAACTTGGTGTCCTTCTTCAATAACTCCATCATGGGTTTTGCAATCTTGGATTTTTTTTCAATGAATCTCTGGTAATATCCCGTGAGTCCAAGAAAACTGCGTATCTCTCCAACTGAGGTGGGTGCCAACCACTCAGTGACAGACTGAACCTTGGTAGGGTCTACTGCTATACCTTCTCCTGATATAACATGTCCAAGAAATCCAACTTCCTTCAACCAAAACTCACCTTTGCTGAACTTGGCGTATAGTTGATGTTCTGAGCTTCTCGAGAACTAAGCGCAAATGTTCCTTGTGTTCTTCTTCATTCTTCGAGTACACCAATATGTCATCAATGAACAGCACAAAAAAGTTATCCAAGAACTCCATGAACACCTTATTCATCATACTCATAAAATAGGCAGGGGCGTTAGTCAATCCAAAAGACATGACCGTGTACTCATATAGCCCATACCTTGTGGTAAAAGCTGTCTTAGGTATATTCTGTTCTCGGATCTTCAGCTGGTGATATCCCAATCGAAGATCGATCTTGGAGAATACCTTAGCTCCATGCAGCTGGTCAAATAAATCATTGATCATCGGTAGTGGGTACTTGTTCTTGATCGTCACTTCATTCAATGCACGATAATCAACAACCATTCTCAAAGATTCATCCTTCTTCTCAACTAAGAGCATTGGGGCTCCCCACAGTGATGAACTTTGTTGAATGTAACCTTTCTCCAATGACTCCTTAATTTGCTTCTTAATTTCCTCCAAATCATTCGCGGGCATTCGGTATGGTCTCTTTGATATTGGTCCGGTGCCTGGTAACAGTTCTATCAAAAATTCTATATCTCGATCTGGTGGCATGCCTAGTAGTTCCCCCGGGAATACATCGGGATAATCCTTCACAACTGGCACTTCCTCCTGAACAACTCCCGAAAGTGAATTCACTTGAGTCCTCCTTGGCGCATGCCTAGATACATACTCGATCCTCTTTCTCTCAGGGGTGGTGAGTAGTATTGATTTACTAGCACAGTCGATGTTTTCCCCATACTTCGATAACCAATCCATACCAAGTATTATATCCAATCCTCGTGACTCCAAAATTATTTGGTCTGAGGGAAAAACATGGCTACCAATGGTTAATGGTAACCGATCACACCATCGGCTGGCCATATACTCCGCTCCTGGCGAGCTTACTAACATGGGTGACCTAAGGGCTAAGGTTGGCAATTTAAACTTGTCCACAAATCCCATTGATATGTATGAATGCGATGCACCAGTGTCAAAAAGAACGAGAGCGGTAAATGACTTAATCAAAAACTTACCAATCACTGCGTCAGGCTGCTCTTCAACTTCCTCCACGTTGATGTGGTTCACCTGACCTCTAGTGAAAGGATTGGGCTTCTTTCCAGAGCTTCCATTTCCATTGCCATTCTTTATCTCGGGGCATTCATTGGTGTAATGTCCAGTCTTCTCGCACTTGAAACAGGTAACGTGACTCAGATCTTTCTTGGCGAGTGTTGTTGGGTTGGAACGGCTCTGACTGCTGCTTCCTCCATTCCCATTTCCATTCTTAGGACCAGTGCGGTTATGCGAACTCCCTCCATTGTGAGTGTGGCCTCCATGGTTATGATGGTATGTCCTCCCGAGTTCGGGGTAAAATGGGGCTTCTGCTGAGCTCCAGAGTTGTACTTCCCTTGTCCATACTTCCGTTTGCGGTTCTCAATCTGCTGCTGCTTACCTTCAATCATGAGAGCCCTATCTACCAACTCCTGGTAGTTGGCGAATGTTGCCACCATCAACTGCATACTCAACTCATCTTTCAGTCCCTCCATAAACTTCTCTTGCTTCGTGGCATCTGTGGCCATATCATCTGGGGCATAGCGGGCTAACTTGTTGAACTCATCCATGTACTGCCCCACAGTACGATTTCCTTGACGTAAGTTGCGAAACTCACCCTTCTTCATGCTCATAGCTCCGGTTGAGACATGTGTAGTGCAGAATGCTTGCTGAAACTGATCCCAAGTGACATTAGCCATGGGGAAAGTGGCAGTGTAGTTCTCCCACCATGAGGCTGCGGGTCCATCCAGTTGATGTGCAGCAAAGCGCACCTTCTCAGCATCTGTGCAACCTGCAGTGGTCAGCTCCCTTCCAATCCCGCGGAGCCAATCATCAGCAACAATTGGCTCAGTGCTACTAGAGAACACCGGCGGATTTAACCTTAGAAAAAGGGCTAGGTCATCAACTGGTGGTGGTGGCGGTGGGTCGTTGTTGTTGTTTCCTTGATTCTGGACTAGCAACTGCATCAAGGCATTCTGCTATTGGATCAACTGGGTGAGCTCCGGTGGGAAGACAAATCTGGGGTCACGTCTCAGAGGCATCTGATAGGTTGAGAGGGGTGAGTACAGAATAGAGTGAGGTCTAAAGAGATATCACTACCCATATGCACATGAGATAAACACATTCATTTCACACCACTCAATTCAAACAAGATCATACAACCGATCTAAGCTACCATTACAAAATGCTCGAACTATTACTATATACATGGAAGAATACTACTGATAATATGGTGGTCGACTAGAAATTTTGATCGGTGGATGACTCCATGATATCTTCTCTAGCTTCGTCTTCATAGTCATCATCGCTGTAGGGGTTGGAGTTGGTGTCGTCGAGTATGATGTAGTCTTCAGAACGGATGTCCTTTTCAGGTTCGGGATCTCCCATGAATACTCCTAGCTTCTTCTTCAGGTCTTCATTCTTCTCCAGTAGTACTGCAATTTCTTCTTCATATCCATCATGTGTAGACTTGAGTTCCTCTTCTAGCTCCATGTTCCTGGTCATCACCTTCTTCATGTCTATCATGTTAGCGCACATCTGGTTCTCTTGACGACGAATGTGCTGGTTCAACTCTTGTATTGAAGCTGCAATTGATTTGTCCTTCCTGGTGCAAATCATCTCGTGTTGCTCATCTCGACGTCCACATATCTGGTAGATGGTGTCCTTAAGATCCTTGTTGTATACCTCGCCGATGCATCCAATGGAGATCTGGGCGACCATGCTCTTTCCTAGATTCCAGGTTGGTGCATCAAAGGAAAACTCGATGGGCTCGGTAAATGGCATGAACTTCCTTCCTGGAATATGAACTTGAATCATCCAATGCTCTTATTTAGGTAGAGTGGCGGTGTAGGTACCAATGAAACTTGGTATGCCGATGCTCAGGTACCTAGTGACTTCCTTCAAGTGTCGTCCGAAAGGGGTGTCATCATCCGGTTGAGTGAACTTGTTGCTTGGATCCGCCATCTATAGAGTAGAAATGGAGAAGAGTCAGAAATGAGTAGAGAAGAGTATCCTGTGGCTTGTCCTAGTGGTCGCGTCCTACAGTCAGCGTGTGCTCTGATACCATCTTGTAGTGACCCGACCTCCGAAGGTCAAGTCTCTATGCTCAAGTGTCATCCCTGGATCGGTGTTGCTGACACACACAGTACTCACGGATTTATTGCAGAGTTCAATCACACACTTATTACATAGAGTGTCTCCAAAAGAGAACTATTATAACAATATGCCTGAAGGCCATCTAAATAGGATAACCGCGTAAGCTTCGAAGATAATTGAGTCCATCCAACTCCACGGCAAAACTGAGTGCACGACAACGACCTAGCGCACCTTAATCCTCGTCTGAAAATTCTGCAACATAATACGTTGCAGCCTGTGTAGGTCAGCACATGGAATATGCTGGCAAGATATCACTATAGAGCAATGAACAGAATAACAACTATCACTACATGCATATATGGCTGGTGGAGGCTCTATGGTTATCATTTGCATAAAGCTAGTTTTTCCCTACAACAAAGGAATATACTTTATGTAACTACAAAGTTTGTTGAAAACATTGAGAAGGTAACCCCTACTCAATCCCAAAATTAAAAGTTATAACCTGACAAATTAATTAAGCAAAGTGATGAGATCAACATAATAATTCAAGCACCAGATACTAAAGATGTCCATAACCGGGGACACAACTAATCATGATTAGTTTATACACTCTGCAGAGGTTTGCGCACTTTTCCCCACAAGACTCGATCTCCTCCGTTAAATTTCTTGCACTACATGATGTTTGAGAAATGGATGACCGAGATACAGTCTTTTAGAAGCATTAACTCTTTACGATGGGTAGACAGTACCACCTACATCCCCTACATCTGCTAGTCTACCACTGAAAGAGGTCACACAACATACTCAACTATGCCAGAGCCCATAGTGGCTTATGGCTGCACACGGAAGTTTCCATCATGAATAACATTATGATCCCTTTGAGCCTGGGTGGCAAACCATAGGATGATCACGCGGGTTCCCCGGGATCTCCTTGGACAACACTGGTATATCCCCAGGTGCCCACAACCAATCCACCCAGATGTGTATTAAAGTAGCCACCTTAGTTAACAATAACTCTCACCTCCTTCATGAATTCTCTCAAAACCAAACCGCGTCTACGAGCATATCATAGCAATATAAGCATAACGTAGAAACTCCCAAGGTTTGTATATAAGGCAATAGGTTCCTACCTCATCAACTACTTCCCAAATACCCACATGTTATCAATCCTACTCATGCAATGTTTGAGGGTTGAAACTAATGCATAAAAACTGGTAATAAAGGGATATGATCAAAGTGTTACTCGCCTTGATGACGATCAAAAAACCCTAAAGATTCGTAGTATCAAGCCTCGCGCTCCGAAAACTGTATCGTGAACAAAAAATAGCATACATAAGCACTCAATCATAAGATGCAAAGGTAAAACCCAAAATAAAGATCTAAGCTGAAAGTTCAAGTGAAGAGCTTTTCAATTTGCAAAAAGAATCAATCAAATCAAAGATACGAAACTCAAACTACGATCAAAAGAAGTTCTAATAAAATCTTCTTGAAACCAAATTTTAAATTTCCAAAATCATGTTCAAGTTGATTATCTGGAAAGAGGAGAACGAGACAAAGATTTTGGCGTTGGTTTCACTGGATTTGGACAAACGAGCAAAAAGTAGCGAAGGTTTTAAGATCAGGGACTAATCTGTGATAACAGTAATTACAGACAGGTCCCTGGCCGAAAATAAAACTAAAATGAAAAACCTAACGAACGAACTTACGCTAACCGTGACTAACGAACGAATTCGTTCACTAACAGAAAAGATCAGGTAAACATTTGCTAATTAGCGACCCCCCCCCCCCAAATAAAACTGATCTATTACGTGAAACCGAAAAAAACCCGGGCAGGTTAAATCGGTTTATACCGGTTCGGTGTGGAAAAACTGACGGCGGCGGCGGTGTTCACCGGCGACGGCGGAAGCGGCTCGGGCAGCGGAGTGGCGCGGGGTGGGGCGGCGAGTGGCGCAGCGGCACAAAGCGGCAGTGGCGGGAGGCGGTTGCGGCGGAAGGCGACTGAGGAGAGAGGGGGGGGGCTGGGCTTTCAAAGGCCGGGGGAGGGGGCACGACGGCTTGGCGGAGGGGGCACGCTGAGGGGAGTCCCCCTCGGTCACGGCGGCGGCGGACGGGCGCGAGCCGGACTCGGGGCGGGAGAGGCGGTGGCGGCTGGGCCGGCTTGGCCTTTGGCCCAGTTCAGTCAAATTTTTTTTAAAATAACTTCACCGAACGGAAAATCCAAAAATAAAATAAATAAAAATCCTAAAATTCTAGAAATAATTTTCACGGTCCTCTCCTAATATATAGGACAACATGAACTTTTTTCTGGTCTAAAATGCAATTTTCCCCTAATTTACTTGAATAAAACTCAAATAAAAATATATTTTTATTTAAAATTAAATTTCCATTATTTCCTCTATTTTAAGAAGTCATATTATCTTCTCTCATTATTTATTTATTTGGAAATAACTGGAAAAATTATCTCAAATAAAAATCACCTTGATTCAATTTACCAATTTTGAAAAATTCAAAAATGGAATTTTATGAAAACCTCCAACTCTCTCAAATGGTCCTTGAGTTTCTTAAGGTCTTTAGGATCAAATTGTTCAAATAAAACCCAAAAAAATGCAAACAACATGGATGCATATGATGACCTAATGATTAACATCGAAATTGAAAATTGGGATGTTACAAACTAAGGATATGTTTCTCGTTTATGGAGGTGACAAAGAGCTTGTCGTAAATGGTTACGTCGATGCACCCTTTGACACTGACCCAGATGACTCTAAGTCACAAACCGGATATGTATTCATATTGAATGGTGGAGCTATCAGTTGGTGCAGTTCCAAGCAGAGCGTCGTGGTGGGATCTACGTGTGAAGTGGAGTACATAGCTGCTTCGGAAGCAACAAATGAAGGAGTCTGGATGAAGGAGTTCATATCCAATCTAGGTGTAATACCTAGTGCATCGGGTCCAACGAAAATCTTTTGTGACAATACTGGAGCAATTGCCTTGGCGAAGGAATCCAAATTTCGCAAGACAACCAAACACATCAAGAGATGCTTCAATTCCATCCGTGATCAAGTCAAGAAGGGAGACATAGAGATTTGCAAAATACATATGGATCTGAATGTTGCAGACCCATTGACTAAGCCTCTTCCATGAGCAAAACATGATCAACACCAAGACTCCATGGTGTTAGAATCATTACTATGTAATCTAGATTATTGACTCTAGTGCAACTGGGAGACTGAAGGAAATATGCCTTAGAGGCAATAATAAAGTTGTTATTTATATTTCCTTATATCATGATAAATGCTTATTATTCATGCTAGAATTGCATTAACCGGAAACTTAGTACATGTGTGAATACATAGACAAAATAGAGTGTCCCTAGTATGCCTCTACTTGACTAGCTCGTTAATCAAAGATGGTTAAGTTTCTTGACCATAGACATGTGTTGTCATTTGATGAACGAGATCACATCATTAGAGAATGATGTGATGGACAAGACCCATCCGTTAGCTTAGCATTATGATCGTTTAGTTTTATTGCTATTGCTTTCTTCATGACTTATACATATTCCTCTGACTATGAGATTATGCAACTTCCGAATACCGGAGGAACACTTTGTGTGCTATCAAACATCACAACGTAACTGCGTGATTATAAAGATGCTCCACAGTTGTCTCCAATGGTGTTTTTTAAGTTGGCATAGATCGAGATTAGGATTTGTCACTCCATGTATCAGAGAGATACCTTTGGGCCTTCTCAGTAATGCATATCACTCTAAGACTTGCAAGCAATGTGACTAATGAGTTAGTTGCGGGATGATGCATTACAGAACGAGTAAAGAGACTTGCCGGTAACGAGATTGAACTAGGTATGATGATACCGACGATCGAATCTCGGGCAAGTAACATACCGATGGCAAAGGGAATGACATATGCTGTTATGCGGTTTGAGCGATAAAGATCTTCATAGAATATGTAGGAGCCAATATGAGCATCCAGGTTCCGCTATTGGTTATTGACCGGAGATGTGTCTCGGTCATGTCTACATAGTTCTCGAACGTGTAGGGTCCGCACGCTTAATGTTCGATGACGATTTGTATGATGAGTTATGTGTTATGGTGACCGAAGTTTGTTCGGAGTCCCGGATGAGATCACGAACATGACGAGGAGTATCGAAATGGCCGAGAGGTAAAGATTCATATATTGGAAGGTAGTATTCGGACATCGGAATGGTTCCGAGTAATTCAGGTATTTTACCGGAGTACCGAGGGGTTACCGGAACCCCCCGGAGAAGTGTTGGGCCAACATGGGCCTAAGGGAGAGAGAGGGAAGCCCGCGGGGGTGGCCGCGCCCCCCTCCTTGGGAGTCCGAATAGGACAAGGAGGAGGGGGCGGCGCCCCCTTCCCTTTCCCTCTCCCGCTCCTTCCTATTCCCTTCGGTGGAAGAAAGGAAGGGGGGGGGGGGGGGGCGAATCCTACTTGGACTAGGAGTCCAAGTAGGACTCCCCCCATGGTGCGCCCCTCCTGGCCGCCGGCCTCTCTCCTCCTCCTTTATATACATGGCTAGGTTGAAGAGATCAGTGCAGGTGTCCATATTGACACTATGAACCTCAGGCGCAGCACTAGATCGACCCGATACAATGGCTTCAAGGTACCACAGCCCTCGGATGCCAGAAAACACACTTCGAAGGTGAAACCCAGGGCTGCCCCATCGGCCCGTGCTGCTTTGAAAGCTCATACGGCTCTAAATGCTCCCAAGGTTGGTGTACCTGACACACCAGGGCCTGTACCACCTCCGACCCCTCTCACTTGCATGCAGAACATAGACACAAGGATGTGTGGGATTGCACCCGATGAGTTATCGCAGCAAAAATTGCTAGCTGAACTGCAGGAGGGGCTAGTTCATCTACTTCCAACTAGTGTCCATGGCCAGTAATAAACAGTGGAACATCTTATGCTGGAATGTGAGGGGGATCAACTCTGAAGAAAAACAATTGGTGATCAGAAATGCTAATGAGCTCAGTGGATGTTCAGTAGTGTGCTTGCAGGAAACTAAGTGCGTTGCATTTGATATGTCTTTTCGTAAACTCTTTTGTCCTAAAAAAACTAGACAAGTACTTGTTTGTTCCCTCATGTGGAGCATCTGGTGGTCTCTTGGTTGTTTGGAACAACTCTTTACTTACTGGGAATTTATTATTCTCTGAATCTTTCGCTATTGGTGTCCAATTTACCTCGTTACAGTCTGCATCCATGTGGAAGCTTGTTAATGTGTATGGCCCATGTTCTGGCCCGAAGAGGCAAATGTTTGTAGACTGGTTATATGAGCTAGATATTCTAGATGATGAGGATTGGGTCCTGATGGGAGACTTTAATTTCATTAGATCACCTGATAATCGAAACAAACCAGGAGGGAGTGTGCCTGACATGCTGCTGTCCAACGACATAATCCGTTCTCACTCTCTTATGGAGCTGCCGATCAAAGGTAGATGGTATACGTGGAGCAATATGCAAGACTCATCGCTATTGGAACAGTTGGATTGGTACTTTACCTCATCTAACTGGACCACGTCCTACCCTAACACACAGGTCTTGGCTTAGTGCAAACCGGTCTCGGACCATGTCCCGTGTGTGGTGTCAATCGAATCCTCGGTCCCTAAAAGCAAGGTTTTTCGATTTGAGAACTTCTGGGTAAACTATCAAGGATTTCTTGATGTGGTCAGCTCCTGTTGGGCCAAGCCCTACCATGCGCCAAACTCTGCTGCCGTCCTTTGTAAGAAACTGAAAAATCTCATATACGCCCTGAAGAAATGGAGTAGAGGAATCTCTCGCCTGTCACTTCTAATTGAAAATACCAATTGGGCGTTCCTGCAGATTGATAACCCTGAGGATCGTAGAACTCTTACCACTCCTGAAATGAACTTCAGGTTGATTCTCAGGAAACACCTGCTTAAACTCCTGGATTACAAGCAACAATATTGGAAAAAAGATGTACAGTTAGACACTTCAAGTTCGGTGATGGCAACACAATTTTTTTCACGCGATCGCTACAGAACGATTTCATGCTAATTCCATTGCCTCACTTCGCCTACCAGATGACACGATGGTCATGGACCAGGTGGGTAAAGAGGCTGTTTTGTATCAAAGTTTCCGTGAAAGACTCGGACATTCTAACACAACCAATATGCAGTTTAATCTAGCAGAGATCATTAGGCGGGTGGAGGGGCTCGAGGAGTTGTCTGTTCCATTCACTCACAAGGATATTGATGGGGTAGTTAAGGAGATGCCGCCGGATCATGCTCCGGGGCCGGACGGCTTTAACGGATGCTTCTTGAAAACATGCTGGCAGATCATAAAACATGATTTTTACAAGCTCTGTGAAGATTTCTATGAGGGTGGTTTGGACATTGAGAGCCTCAATGCTGGGTTCATAACACTCATCCCAAAGATCCATGTTCCTGAAACCGCCAACAATTACCGTCCTATCACACTCCTGAATTGTTGTCTTAAGATCATTACGAAGCTGTTAGCTAACCGGCTTCAGAAAGTGATCTTGAAGATCATTCATCAGAATCAGTATGGGGTTTTGAAGGGGCGCACAATCTAGGATTGCTTGGCGTGGTCGTTTGAGTTCATTCATCAGTGCCAAACGTCAAGTAGAGAGATATGCTTGCTAAAATTGGATTTCGCAAAAGCGTTCGATACAATTGAACATGAACCGATGATTGAGATTATGAGAAGAATGGGCTTTGACGAAAGATGGCTTGGGTGGATCAAGATTATTTTTTCTTCTGGCAGGTCCTCGGTCCTTCTTAATGGTGTTCCTGGTCGTCAGTTCTTGTGCAAGCGAGGGGTTCGTCAAGGTGATCCTTTTTCGCCATTGATATTTGTCCTAGCCACGGATCTTCTACAGTCAGCCATTAATGATGCGTTTGCGACAGGGCTGATCTCACTCCCCATCCCCATGGGTAGCAACGACTATCCCGTCATCCAGTATGCCGACGACACCATCGTCATGATGCCTGCATGCCCAACTCAAGCTCAACGCATGAAAAGCATATTGCTGGATTACGCCACCTCCATTGGGCTCAGAATTAATTTCCAGAAAACCACCTTGATTCCCATCAATCTGAATGAAGCTCAAACGAACAACATTGCAGGAATTTTTGGATGTTCTGTTGGCAGTATGCCGTTTACTTACCTTGGGTTACCGCTTGGCATGACGCATCTGTCGGTCGTTGATTTGATGCCGCTCGTCATCTCAATGGAAAGAAGGCTCTCCACCACAACGTGTCTGCTGCCGTATGGTGCTAAGTTGACTCTAGTCAAATTTGTCCTCACATCACTGGCTATGTATGCGATGTGCACGCTCAGGTTACCTCCAAAAATAGTGGAACACTTGGATAAGTTGAGAAGAAACTGTCTCTGGAGGAAAAAATCTGACTGTGGCATGAAAACCAACCCTTTGGCAGCGTGGGACCTTGTTTGCAGGCCCAAAGAGAAGGGGGGCTTAGGAGTTTTGAACATCACAATTCAGAACCAGGGGCTGTTACTCAAACACCTTCACATGTTTTATAACAAAGCGGATGTACCGTGGGTTGATTTGATTGGGACTTCGTACTACACTGATGAAGTACCTCATGCCATGGGTGATTGTGGTTCATTCTGGTGGCGTGATGTGTTTCAGCTTGCTGCGATTTACAGGGGTGTTACAAGTGTTGAGGTGGGATCTGGTGGCTCTGTTCTGTTTTGGAAGGATCAGTGGCGGGGTGAAATCTTTTCCGACTCTCATCCAAGGGCTTTTTCATTCTCGAGCTCGGAAGATAGCTCAATCAAAAACTTTCTCTCGGCCACATCGATCAGAGACATTTTTGCCCTCCCTCTCTCGCTACAAGCAAGGCAGGAGGTGAGACATCTTCAGCAGCTGACCACGCAGGTGACCCCGGACAACGAAAGGTTAAATGTGTGGAAGTGTGTATGGGGTGGCTCCTTCACATCCAGTAAGTTTTACTCATTCTGCTTCAGAAATGAGCGGGTGGATGAGGTGTTTTCTTGGATCTGGAAAACCAAATGCAACATGAAGTGGAAGGTGTTCGTCTGGCTCTTGATGGTGGACCGCGTGAATACTAGAAACATGCTAAAAAGAAGGCAATTTGTGCTTGCAGATGATGACTATAGTTGCATGATGTGCCCTACTCCCCCAGAGGAAACCTTGATTCATTTGTTTTATCAGTGTCCCTTCGCGTTTGCTTGCTGGAGCGCTCTGGGAATACCATGGCCGACCCATGGGAACCGTTTTGAGATCATGCATGCTGGAAGGCGTTCCTGACAACGTCCTATGTTTATGGAAGTGTTTGTAGTGGTGGCCTGGGGGATATGGAAGGAGAGAAATGACAAGCTGTTCAGAGGGATTCCTCCGTCTCTCCACTCATGGAAGGCTCGATTCAAGGAGGACTTTAGCTTACTAGTCCACAGGTCTCCGCAGAGAGAGTCTGCTTTTATTACTTCTGTCGGGGGTGACTGATCCCACGGACACCTATGGGACCACGGTGGACCGGGGCCCCTTTCGGTTTGGCAGGGGGCGGAGAGTGCACGAAGAGCAGATCGAGGCGAATGCATGAGCGACACGATCGGTTTACCCAGGTTCGGGCCGCACGGATGCGTAAAACCCTACTCCTGCTTTGATTTATATTGTGTTCTTGCTCGGGAGCGATGAATGCTACAGTACACTTGGGTGGCTGGTGAGACCGAGCGTCAGAATGATCGTCCCCCCCTCCTTGTTGCGCATGGGCCTCCTTTTATATGTCAAAGGGGTCACCGACAGGTGGCAGCAGAGATGAGGGTAAAAAGGTAAAAGAGGTGGTGGTTGGCGCCACCGCTTTCTATAGTTGTATCATACCTAACCCTGACGGCAGGGGACAAAGGCATTAAATGCCTGTCTGTGTCGCCTAGACGGTGCAAAAAGGGACCGTCAGGGGCGCCACCGTTTGCCACGATGGCTATCTTGTCAGCGCCTGCTTGCCACCGCATGCCCCTGGCTGCACAGCCTCCCGCCACGTACGCCAGGAACGGTCCCAGAGCGACACGTTGGTGGGTGAGCTGGAGCGCGGGCTGCGGAGTAGTAGCTTGCCGCGGCAAGCGCCTTGCCGCGAATGTTGTCTTGTCGCGTCCGGGAGCTTGTCGCTCACCGGGTCTTGCCGGGACGCGCAGCGCGTCGCAACAAGCTTCTCGAGGTGCCTTGGTTGGTGTTCCCGGCAAGCTCCTCTTGCCGGGGTCTTTGTGCTTCAAGTGGCCTTCCTGGCAAGCTCCTCTTGCCGGGGCCCTGCGCCTTGGCTTGAATACTTTGTTCTTGAATGGCTCCAAAAGGAACCATGGAGGATCTTGGCGGTCGCCCGGCAAGCCTTGCCGCGGGACGCTGCGACTGCCCGTGCACAAGTTCGGGATATTAAGGTACCCCTACTTTAGTACACCGACGGGAGCCCCCGGGCCTGGGCCATACACGGTGCCGAGCGCTGTTGGGCCAGGCCCAAAATAGTGCACGGGCACGCGCGGCCTGGGTCACGCCGTATCTCACTCCGCATCCACCGCGCCCTCTCCGCACGGCACGCGTCGAACGCGGCGTCGTGGGAGAGATCGTGGGCGGTTTCTTTATTAAGAAAGGCGGAACGTCCGCCACCTCCCCCCTTTATAAGCAAAGGGAAGTAGGGGTAGTGCGCCCACTCGCCCCCATTCCGCTCCAATCTTGAAAAGCTCCGCCCCGCCTCCGTCTTCCCAAAGCACACAGAGCGCAGCGCCCTGCCCCCCGCATTGCCACCAGCACCACCACGCCGTCGACCTCCTCCACTGCTTCCGCCATGGCTCCGAAGGGCGACAAGGGGAAGGCCGTGAAGTCGACCGAGGCGCAGCGGCTCGCGGCGCTGCGGAAGGAGCGAGCCATTTCCCCCCCAAAGCTCGACGCGAAGGAGCTGCGGGAGTACTATTATCTCTTTTGGGCGACGGAGACGCGAGCTCACCCGCGGACCAAGGTGCTCCCGGCCGCTGCTCACGCGACGGCTCCGGACGGGTACCCTTTCTTTGCCGTCTTCTTCTACTGCGGGCTCTGCCCGCCTTTTTCCGAGTTATTCTGTGATATCATGAACACATACAATCTCTGCCTCCTTGACTTCACTCCCAACGCCGTCCTCACCATGGCCGTTTTCGCACACCTTTGCGAGAACTTTGTCGGGGTCCACCCTAGCGTAGCCCTTTTTCGCCACTTTTTCATTCCTTGGGTAGAGAGAGGAGAGCCTCTGTCCGGCGGAATCGCCTGGATCTCAAGGTCCGGCAAGAAGGAATCTTATCTGGAGGGGGAGTTCTGCGGCAAGTGGGATGAGTGGAGAGCGGATTGGTGTTGGATTGTCGAGGAGAGCCCGCAGCCATTCACTGCCCGGCGTCAAGTAGCAGCAGTGCGCGGCAGTGACTGGAGCGACGTGGCCCCGGAGGACAGCAGGCTGAAGATCCCCGTCACCAGGATCCAGCGCCTCAGGCTTGCCGGACTCACTGTAGGGGCCGTCGGCGCAGACTTTCTTCGTCGCCGCATCGCTCCCCAGCAGGAACGGGGGAGGCCTGCTTGGGAGTTCAAGAACGCAGCAGACGTCACGAGGCTGCGCCCAGGCCTCAACTACAATTTCACCGTCCTTGAGCTCAACGGAATACTGCAGGAGCTCTTCAAGTACGATTCAGATCACCCCGAGGTCTTCAGGTTGCCGCAGGGCGTCGTCCCTTTGTGCAACAATTCGGTGCTCGACCGCATCAGGGCGATGATGCCACTGTGCGATTCACACGGAATCATGCCAACTTGGCAAGAGCCAGAAGACGAGGTTGTGCAGCAATTCTTCGACGACTTGGTGGAAGTGCCAATCCGCACCGACGAGAAGGACGGCCTCACCCGCGACACCACCAAGGCAGAGTTGGCGTACATCGCCACCAGGTTGGAAGAGGCGGCGCCAGCTGCCGCGGCGGGCGAGTTCGGCTTCACCTTGGAGGAGGCAGCGGCGGCAGAGGCGGCAAACCGTGCCGAGCGGGAAGACCTTGCCAGCAAAAAGGATCTTGCCGGCAAGAAGGAGGTTGCCGGGCGCGATGCCGAACCGAGCCAGGTTGTCGGGCATGACGCCGAACCGAGCGAGCCTGCCGATGATGCGAGCGGCTCTTTGGAGATCGATTCCTCCTCCACTTCATCCTCCGACAGCACGCCGCCAGCAGCTTCTCTGTCTCCACCAAGAAGGCGTCTCTGCAAGGCCGGGAATGTAGCGAGGCGGCAGGCGGGCCGGCAGTCGCCGCGCCGCACGACGCGCTCCACCGCGGCAAGCACCGTTGCCGCGGGAGCACCCCATGTTGCTGCTTTGACTGGAGCAGGGTCTTTCCGGACCGCCGCTTCTGCTCCCACCAGGCGACCAAGGGAGCCTACTCCTCCACCTTCCCGCGCCAGACGCGGGCCAGATTTTGACTTCTCCGTGTTTAGCTCCGACGAGGAAGAAGAAGAGGAGTAAGTTCTCCTTATTGTACTTGCAATTCTTTGATTTCTGCTGTTTTTGTCTTGCCTTGTTTCTCACTTCCCTTTCCCTGTATCTGTTCCTTTTTAGGACTCTAGCGCAGAGAGCGGCCAAGAGAGCCAAGGCGCCGGTGATCGTCATCGAGGACGAACCCACTGCGTCAACAGGGGACGTGTCTGAGACAAACTTGCCGGACCCGGCGGTTGATCTTCAGAGCAGCCCCCAGCGTAAGTGTCTTGCTTACTTCCCGCTGTCGGGTGTGCACGAAGATCCTTGCTGTGCTGATACTTGTTTGTTTGACTTGTGCAGGAGCAGAGCAGCCACACCAGGAGAACCCGGAGGCTGCCCCTGAAGCGCCAAGGGAAAGTCCTCCGGCGAGGGAGAGATCTCCGGCAAGGGAGAGCTCTCCGGCGAGGGAGGAGACTCCAGTTAGGGAGGAGCCCCCGGCAAGGGAGGAGGCTCCGGCAAGGGAGGAATTTCTGGCAAGGGACTGTGTCGGCGATCCCCCGGCGATGGAGACCGCACTTGCAGACCCTGGCACAGGTAATGTACTTGCTTCAAACTCCCCTTGGCTCTTTTTCTTCTTGATCTTTCTCTTGGATTTTGCTCGAGTTTTGCTTGAATCTTTTCCCCTCTTCCGGCCGTCAGATCCATCTGCTGCAGAGCCAATGGAGACGGAGGTCGCCGCCGAGGAAGCAGCCGGCACCGGCGAGGAGGCCACCAGGGCTGCCGCCGCAGAAGTGGGCGGGGAGTCTGGCGGTCGTACTGACGACCCGAAGGCCGCAGGAGCGCCAGGCGCTGCTCCGACTACCGACTCCCCCGCCGCAGCCACCGCGCCGGGCTCCGATGAGCCCCAGCCTGGCGTCTACCTGAAGGCCGGCGAGGACATGTTCATCAACCTTCCTTGGGCGTCAAGCTCCAGGGCGCCGATTGAGGGGGAGATGCTGGATGGAGAGGTGCTTGTCTCCGTCGGGCTAAAACTGGTCGACGCGCCAAGCAGCAGCAGCGGCGAACCTGAAGAGGAGCGCCTGCTGCGGAAGCTAGTGGCGCTCTACCGCGCCCGGCAGGCCAAGCTGGAGTCCCGCGAAGCACTCGTCGCGAAGGTTGGCGCTGATATCGAGAAGCGCGCAGAAGAGCTCTGAGGCGCCAACCAGGAAGCTCTCCGCTCCCTGGCAAAGGAGCGGGAAGATCTTGCCGAGGCGCAGCAGGCCTTCCTCCTCGAGAAGGCCGACACCGAAGAGCGCCAACGCCTTGCCGCGGAGAAGTTGTCTTCACAGGAGGGTGACTTGGTGCAGCGGAAGGTCCACCTCGACGGCCACGAGGAGGAACTTGCCGCGCGCGAGTGGGTAGTTGGCGGAGCTGTCAAGCAGGCCGAAGACGCCGCCGCAGCTGCCGAGACCGCCAAGGCTGAGCTGGAGCTGAAGGTGGTGCAGCTGGAGGCGGGCCTCAAGGCGAGCGGCGACGAGCTTGCCGCGCTCAAGCTCGAGCGTGAGAAGGACGCCAACAACTACTCAGAGCTGCAGGCCCTTTTCGCCGAGAAGGGCAAGGAACTGTACGCCGCCAGGAACTCCAACGCCGATCTCGAAGTGAAGCTGGCGGCCCTGACCAAATCTCTGGACGGTGCCAAGGAGCAGGAGACGACCCTGAAGGAGGAGGTCAAGGCCGGCAAGGTGCTGCCGGCGAAGGCTGCTGCTGCCCGGAAGACTTTGTCAGAGAATGTGGAGCACTGGACGGAGGGTCTGGTGAACGTCGCCGCGGACGTCGACAGGGAGCTGGCGCAATTGGGGATGGTAGATCTTGGGTACTCCTCCGACGAGAATCTCCAACCCAGCGCCAAGCTGACTCTGTTCTTCAAGGGCGTGGCGACGGCGCTCCAGCGACTCCGGGAGCAGATCCCAAAGCAGCTTGCTGACGAATCGCGCAAGATTTGCGCGGGAGCTCTCGAGAAGGTGCTGATGAAGGTGGCCTTCCGCAACCCAGGCCTCCGCCTCACCAACGTCCTCCGAAGCCTGCCGTCAGATGCTGATTTGGAGGAGCTCAAGGCCCTCGTCGCACCTATTGTGGACAGGGTGAGCGGAATCAGAAGGGCCGAGGGCGACCGTGTAGACTAGGCCATCCATCTTTTTCTTTCCTTGTCACTGTCAATCATGTTATGAAAAACAGTCTGTTAGAGCTGCGACAAGTTATTTTGTAATATAGTCTATCCTTGGTAGTAATTGCTATGTTATCTCCTTTACTTGACTCTCTCCTTTGTATGTTTTTACCCTACGCTTTTAGGGAACTTGCCGGCGCAGGCACCTTTGCCGCAAGCGCTGAGTGCGGAACATCAGCAGCCTGCAGGCGGTGCCGCGGCCGGCAAGAAACCTTGTCGCAGAGCTAGTCGCAGCTCACTTAAGTTGTTGAGCGGACTCGAAACAACAGTAAGGGCGCAACTAGCTACGAGCTGGTTACTCCGCGCACAAGTTATTCATACAAAGCACGGTCGTTCAAGGAAAACAACTTAAAAATTTAAAGGAAATTTGATTGCTCAGACTTTGGCAACTTATCTTTTTTGTTATTTGCTTCCCGGCAAGGCGAAAACTTCTTGAACGACGCCTGGTCCATACCGTATCTTCTCCCTTCCCCCCTCGGCAAACTTGTGCGCGAGAGGACCTCCTTTTCCTTGCGAAAAAGAAAGAAGAGGGAATAACAGTATGGAGCCTTATGGCTCGTTATTGCTTACCGGGGGTAAGTGCTGCATAATATGTCAGATAATACATGAAAATTTTAAAAAGCTTGAAATAGACAAGGTGTGCTGAGCACATAATCTTTATGCACAGGATCTGCGCCCGGCTTTGTACAAAGGATTACATGCAACAGCGGCAAGACTTGTACAAAAGGGTGGTTGCCGGACAGGGTCCGACAACCGCGCCTTACGGGTAAAAATTACGAAGATGCTCAATATTCCAGGAGTTGCTCACTGGTATGCCATCTTCGGTCTCCAGGCGGACAGCGCCAGGCCTGGTGACTCGTTTCACCCGGTAAGGGCCTTCCCGCTTCGGCGTCAACTTGTTGGAATTCCTGGCGGACTGAATGCGCCGAAGAACAAGGTCGCCTTCCTCAAGACTTCTGGCGTTAACTTTGCGGCTATGATAGCGGCGCAAAACTTGCTGGTAGCGAGCGGCTCGCATAGCAGCCTGAAGACGGTCTTCCTCGAGGAGCAACGTGTCGTCTTGTCGCAGCTGCTCTTGCTCAAGCTCATCATAAGCGAGCACTCGAGGCGACCCGTATACGAGTTCCGTGGGGAGAACTGCCTCCGCTCCATAGACTAGAGCGAAGGGTGTCTGGCTAGTGGCTCGATTTGGCGTCGTCCTGATCGACCAAAGAACCACCGGCATCTCCTCGATCTAGTTTCTTCCGCACTTGTGCAGCCTGTCGAAAGTTTTGGTCTTGGCCCAGCAAACGTATGGTATCGTGAGTACCATGACGCTGCTGGTCTCGTGCCTCCTGAGATGGGCGCGGTGCGTGTATGGACGCTGAGGTCTTGGAGTGCGCTCGGTCGTTGTGGGAGCCGACCGCGCCGCCGATGTGTAGCGCAGCCTTGTCCTTGGACCTGGCAGCACCACGAGCCTCCTCGTCAGCGCCCGTTCTTCCGCCGACACCCACTCCACCAGCTGTTCGCTCTGGCGATGGTGGGCTCGGCGCAGATGGAGCAGCTGCCTCCGAAATCTTCTTCTTCGGTGGCATGTTGATGAAGATGATGAAAGTTCGGCTCGTGCGAATGTCGGATCAGGTTCACACAGCCTCAATGCACCCCCCTACCTGGCGCGCCAAAGATGTCGGGGGTGACTGATCCCACGGACACCTATGGGACCACGGCGGACCGGGGCCCCTTTCGGTTCGGCAGGGGGCGGAGAGTGCACGAAGAGCAGATCGAGGCGAACGCACGAGCGACGCGATCGGTTTACCCAGGTTCGGGCCGCACGGATGCGTAAAACCCTACTCCTGCTTTTATTTGTATTGTGTTCTTGCTCGGGAGCGATGAATGCTACAGTACACTTGGGTGGCTGGTGAGACCGAGCGTTAGAATGATCGTCCCCCCTCCCTATTGCGCATGGGCCTCCTTTTATATGTCAAAGGGGTCACCGACAGGTGGCAGCAGAGATGAGGGTAAAAAGGTAAAAGAGGTGGTGGTTGGCGCCACCGCTTTCTACAGTTGTATCATACCTAACCCTGACGGCAGGGGACAAAGGCATTAAATGCCTGTCTGTGTCGCCTAGACGGTGCAGAAAGGGACCGTCAGGGGCGCCACCGTTTGCCATGATGGCTATCTTGTCAGCGCCTGCTTTCCACCGCATGCCCCTGGCTGCACAGCCTCCCGCCACGTACGCCAGGAACGGTCCCAGAGCGACACGTTGGTGGGTGAGCTGGAGCGCGGGCTGCGGAGTAGTAGCTTGCCGCGGCAAGCGCCTTGCCGCGGATGTTGTCTTGTCGCGTCCGGGAGCTTGTCGCTCACCGGGTCTTGTCGCGTCCGGGAGCTTGTCGCTCACCGGGTCTTGCCGGGACGTGCAGCGCATCGCAGCAAGCTTCTCGAGGTGCCTTGGTTGGTGTTCCCGGCAAGCTCCTCTTGCCGGGGTCTTTGTGCTTCGAGTGGCCTTCTCGGCAAGCTCCTCTTGCCGGGGCCCTGCACCTTGGCTTGAATACTTTGTTCTTGAATGGCTCCAAAAGGAACCATGGAGGATCTTGGTGGTCGCCCGACAAGCCTTGCCGCGGGACGCTGCGACTGCCCGTGCACAAGTTCGGGATACTAAGGTACCCCTACTTTAGTACACCGACAACTTCCTTTGCTGATTCACTCTAGCCCCCCTCTGCCTTTCGTGGGTGTTTGTTGTTTTGCCCCTTGAGATCTGTTGTAAGTTTGTGTAACCTTGTACAGCCTTGCTCCTTCTAACCCCGCCCCCCTCTCATGTAATTATGGACTCCTAACCTTTTAAACATCTAATATAAAAGTCAGTGGGAGGTTTTTCCCACTGTCCTGGTTCCTCAAAAAAAATATACATGGCCAGGGGCACCCTAAAGGCATAACAATTGTTTCTTAGCCGTGTGCGGTGCCCCCCTCCACCGTTTACTCCTCCGGTCATAGTGTTGTAGTGCTTAGGCAAGGCCCTGCACAGATCACATCACCATCACCGTCACCACGCCATCGTGCTATCGGAACTCTCCCTCGACCCTCTACTAGATCAAGAGCTCGAGGGACGTCATCGAGCTAAACATGTGCTGAACACGAAGGTGCCATACGTTCGGTACTGGGATCGGTTGGATCGTGAAGACGGTCGACTACATCAACCGCATTAACATAACGCTTCCGCTTTCGGTCTACGAGGGTATGTGGACACACTCTCCCCCTCTCGTTGCTATGCATATCCTAGATAGATCTTGGGTGATCATATAAGGTTTTTGAAATTGCATGCTAGGTTCCCCATCGGAGTGTTGCTTAATCGTCTACTTTCTCAAATGCTTAGTGATATTTCTCCAAAACCCTCATCCACTTTCTCCATCCAAATATGTCCAAACCCTAAATCCAAATTCGGCCCCACCGATTCTTTCTACCCGGAGCCACCGAGTTCATATGACATAGCCACTGTCAGAAACCCTAACAATTCGGTCTCACCAATATGGATCTCGTTCTCACCGAGATGGCCTTGCCAGCGCTTTGTGATCTATTGCATTTGCTTCGGTCTCAACGAGTTTATGCAACCGGTCTCACCGAGTTGGCTTGACAGATTCTCTGTTGCTTATTGCTTCACTTCGGTCCTACCAAGTTGATGCAATCGGCGTCACCGAGATGATGTTTGCCCTAAGACCTAGCACATTGGTCCCACTGATTTGTTTCAGCCGGTCCCACCGAGATTCCTAACATTCACATTTTTGAACTGATCGGTGCCATCAAGTTTAGCTATTCGGTCCCACCGAGATGAGTCAAATGTGTGTAACGGTTGGATTTTGTGTGGAGGCTATATATACCCTTCCAACCCCTTCTCCATTTGTGAGAGAGCCATCAAAACATTCCTGCACTCCCACCATCCATTTTCTGAGAGAGAGACACCTACTCTGTTGGGGAACGTAGTAATTTCAAAAAATTTCCTACGCACACGCAAGATCATGGTGATGCATAGCAACGAGAGGGGAGAGTGTTGTCCACGTACCCTCATAGACCGAAAGCGGAAGCGTTAGCATAACGCGGTTGATGTAGTCGTACGTCTTCACGATCCGACCGATCAAGTACCGAACGTACGGCACCTCCGAGTTCAGCACACGTTCAGCCCGATGACGTCCCTCGAACTCCGATCCAGCCGAGTGTTGAGGGAGAGTTTCGTCAGCACGACGGTGTGGTGACGATGTTGATGTTCTACCGACGCAGGGCTTCGCCTAAGCACCGCTATAGTATTATCGAGATGGACTATGGTGGAGGGGGGCACTGCACACGGCTAAAAGATCAAACAGATCAATTGTTGTCTCTATGGGGTGCCCCCTTCCCCCGTATATAAAGGAGTGGAGGAGGGGGAGGGCCGGCCCTCTCTATGGCGCGCCCTAGGGGAGTCCTACTCCCACCGGGAGTAGGATTCCCCCTTTCCTAGTAGAACTAGGAGCCCTTCCAAGTAGTAGGAGTAGGAGGGAAGGAACGTGAAGGGAAAAGGAGAAGGAAGGAAGGGGGCGCCCCCCTCCCTAGTCCAATTCGGACCAGCCCATGGGGAGGGGTGCAGCCACCCTTTGAGGCCTTTCTCTCCTTTCCCGTATGGCCCATTAAGGCCCAATACGAATTCCCGTAACTCCCGAAAATACCCGAATCACTCGGAACCTTTCCGATGTCCGAATATAGTCGTCCAATATATCAATCTTTACATCTCGACCATTTCGAGACTCCTCGTCATGGCCCCGATCTCATCCGGGACTCCGAACTCCTTTGGTACATCAAAACACATAAACTCATAATATAACCGTCATTGAACTTTAAGCGTGCGGACCCTACGGGTTCGAGAACTATGTAGACATGACCGAGACACGTCTCCGGTCAATAACCAATAGAGGAACCTGGATGCTCATATTGGCTCCCACATATTCTACGAAGATCTTTATCGGTCAGACCGCATAACAACATACGTTGTTCCCTTTGTCATCGGTATGTTACTTGCCCGAGATTCGATCGTCGATATCTCAATACCTAGTTCAATCTTGTTACCGACAAGTCTCTTTACTCATTCCATAATAGATCTTCCCGCAACTAACTCATTAGTTGCAATGCATGCAAGGCTTATAGTTATGTGCATTACCGAGTGGGCCCAGAGTTACCTCTTCGACAATCGGAGTAACAAATCCTAATCTCAAAATACGCCAACCCAACAAGTACCTTCGGAGACACCTCTAGAGCACCTTTATAATCACCCAGTTACATTGTGAAGTTTGGTAGCACACAAAGTGTTCCTCTGGTAAACGGGAGTTGCATAATCTCATAGTCATAGGAACATGTATAAGTCATGAAGAAAGCAATAGCAACAAACTAAACGATCAAGTGCTATGCTAATGGAATGGGTCAAGTCAATCACATCATTGTCCTAATGATGTGATCCCGTTAATCAAATGACAACTCATGTTTATGGTTAGGAAACATAACCATCTTTGATTCAACGAGCTAGTCAAGTAGAGGCATACTAGTGACACTCTGTTTGTCTATGTATTCACACATGTATTATGTTTCGGGTTAATACAATTCTAGCATGAATAATAAACATTTATCATGATATAAGGAAATAAATAATAACTTTATTATTGCCTCTAGGGCATATTTCCTTCAGTCTCCCACTTGCACTAGAGTCAATAATCTAGTTCACATCGCCATGTGATTTAATCCCAATAGTTCACATCACCATGTGATTAACACCCATAGTTCACATCGACATGTGACCAACACCCAAAGGGTTTACTAGAGTCAATAATCTACTTCACATCGCTATGTGATTAACACCCAAAGAGTACTGAGGTGTGATCATCTTTTGCTTGTGAGAGAAGTTTAGTCAACGGGTCTGCCACATTCAGATCCGTAAGTATTTTGCAAATTTCTATGTCAACAATGCTATGCACGGAGCTACTCTAGCTAATTGCTCCCACTTTCAATATGTATCCAGATTGAGATTTAGAGTCATCTGGATCAGTGTCAAAATTTGCATCGACGTAACCCTTTACGACGAACCTTTTTGTCACCTCCATAATCGAGAAACATATCCTTATTCCACTAAGGATAATTTTGACCGCTGTCCAGTGATCTACTCCTAGATCACTATTGTACTCCCTTGCTAAAAACAGTGTAGGGTATACAATTGATCTGGTACACAGCATGGCATATTTTATAGAACCTATGGCCAAGGCATAGGGAATGACTTTCATTCTCTTTCTATCTTCTGCTGTGGTCGGGCTTTGAGTCTTACTCAGTTTCTCACCTTGTAACACAGGCCAGAACTCTTTCTTTGACTGTTTCATTTTGAACTACTTCAAAATCTTGTCAAGGTATGTACTCATTGAAAAACTTATCAAGCGTCTTGATCTATCTCTATAGATCTTGATGCTCAATATGTAAGCAGATTCACCGAGGTCTTTCTTTGAAAAACTCCTTTCAAACACTCCTTTATGCTTTGCAGAATAATTCTACGTTATCTTCGATCAACAATATGTCATTTACATATACTTATCAAAAATGATGTAGTGCTCCCACTCACTTTCTTGTAAATACAGGCTTCACCGCAAGTCTGTATAAAACTATATGCTTTGATCAACTTATCAAAGCGTATATTCCAACTCCGAGATGCTTGCACCAGTCTATAGATGGATCGCTAGAGCTTGCATATTTTGTTAGCACCTTTAGGATTGACAAAACCTTCTGGTTGCATCATATACAACTCTTCTTTAATAAATCCATTAAGGAATGCAGTTTTGTTTATCCATTTGCCAGATTTCATAAAATATGGCAATTGCTAACATGATTTGGACAGACTTAAGCATAGATACGAGTGAGAAACTCTCATCATAGTCAACACATTGAACTTGTCGAAAACCTTTTGCAACAATTCTAGCTTTGTAGATAGTAACACTACTATCAACATCCATATTCCTCTTTAAGATCCATTTAATCTCAATGGCTCGCCGATCTTTGGGCAAGTCAATCAAAGTCGATACTTTGTTCTTATACATGGATCTCATCTCAGATTTCATGGCCTCAAGCCATCTCGTGGAATCTGGGCTCATCATCGCTTCCTCATAGTTCGTAGGTTTGTCATGGTCAAGTAACATGGCCTCCAGAATAGGATTACCATACCACTCTGGTGCGGATCTCACTCTGGTTTACCTACGAGGTTTCTGTAGTAACTTGATCTGAAGTGACATGATCATCATCATTAGCTTCCTTTCTAATTGTTGTGGTAGTCACAGGAACTGATTTTTGTGATGAACTACTTTCCAATAAGGGAGCAGGTACAGTTACCTCATCAAGTTCTACTTTCCTCCCACTCACTTCTTTCGAGAGAAACTCCTTCTCTAGAAAGGATCCATTCTCAGCAATGTATATCTTGCCTTCGGATCTGTGATAGAAGGTGTACCTAACATTTTCTTTTGGGTATCCTATGAAGATTTACTTCTCTGATTTGGGTTCGAGCTTATCATGTTGAAGCTTTTTCACATAAGCATCGCAGTGCCAAACTTTAAGAAACGACAGCTTAGGTTTCTCGCCAAACCACAGTTCATACGGTGTCGTCTCAACGGATTTAGATGGTGCCCTATTTAACGTGAATGTAGCTGTCTCTAATGCATAACCCCAAAACGATAGTGGTAATTGGTAAGAGACATCATAGATCGCACCATATCTAATAAAGCACGGTTACGATGTTCGGACACACCATTACACTGTGGTGTTCTAGGTGGCGTGAGTAGTGAAACTATTTCACATTGTTTTAACTGAAGGCCAAACTCATAACTCAAATATTTTACTTCTGCGATCATATCGTAGAAACTTTTATTTTTGTTATGATGATTCTCCACTTCACTCTGAAATTCTTTGAACTTTTCAAATATTTCAGGCTTGTGTTTCATCAAGTAGATATACTCATATCTGCTCAAATCATTTGTGAAGATCAAAAAATAATGATACCTGCCGCGAGCCTCAATATTCATCGGACCACATACATCAGTATGTATGATTTCCAAGAAAGCTGTTGCTCGCTCCATTGTTGTGGAGAACGGAGTCCTAGTCATCTTGCCCATGAGGCATGGTTCGCAAGCATCAACTGATTCATAATCAAGTGATTCCAAAAGCCCATCAGCATGGATTTTCTTCATGCGCTTTACACCAATATGACGTAAACGGCAGTGCCAAAAATAAGTTGCACTATCATTATTAACTTTGCATCTTTTGGCTTCAATATTATGAAAATGTGTATCACCACGATCGAGATCCAACAAACTATTTTCATTGGGTGTGTAACCATAGAAGGTTTTATTCATGTAAATAGAACAACAATTATTCTCTAACTTACATGAATAACCGTATTGCAATAAACCTGACCCAATCATATTTATGCTCAATGCAAACACCAAATAACATTTATTTAGGTTCAACACTAATCCCGAAAGTATAGGGAGTGTGCGATGATGATCATATCAATCTTGGAACCACTTCCAACACACATCGTCACTTCACCCTTAACTAGTCTCTATGTATTTTGAAACTCCCATTTCGAGTTACGACTCTTAGCAACTGAACCGGTATCAAATACCGAGGGGTTGCTATAAACACTAGTAAAGTACACATCAATAACATGTATATCAAATATACCTGTGTTCACTTTGCCATCCTTCTTATCCGCCAATTACTTGGGGTAGTTCCGCTTCCAATGACCAGTCCCTTTGCAGTAGAAGCACTTAGTTTCAGGCTTAGGTCCAGACTTGGGTTTTTTTCACTTGAGCAGCAACTTGTTTGCCGTTCTTCTTGAAGTTCCCCTTTCTACCCTTTGTCCCTTTACTTGAAACTAGTGGTTTTACCATCAACACTTGATGCTTTTCTTGATTTCTACCTTCGTCGATTTCATCATCATGAAAAGCTCGGGAATCGTTTTCGTCATCACTTGCATACTATAGTTCATCATGAAGTTCTACTAACTTGGCGGGAGTACCGGGGAGTTACGAGAATTTGTATTGGGCCTTAATGGGCCATACGGGAAAGGAGAGAAAGGCCTCAAAGGGTGGCCGCACCCCTCCCCATGGGCTGGTCCGAATTGGACTAGGGAGGGGGGGGGGCGCCCCCGTCCTTCCTTCTCCTTTTCCCTTCCCTTTCCTTCCCTCCTACTCCTACTACTTGGAAGGGCTCCTAGTTCTACTAGGAAAGGGGGAATCCGACTCCCGGTGGGAGTAGGACTTCCCTAGGGCGCGCCATAGAGAGGGCTGGCCCTCTCCCTCCTCCACTCCTTTATATACGGGGCCAGGGGGCACCCCAAAGACACAACAATTGATCTCTTGATCTCTTAGCCCTGTGTGGTGCCCCCCTCCACCATAATCCACCTCGATCATATCGTAGCAGTGCTTAGGCGAAGCCCTGCATCGGTAGAACATCATCATCGTCACCACACCGTCGTGCTGACGAAACTCTCCCTCAACACTCGGCTGGATAGGAGTTCGAGGGACGTCATCGAGTTGAACGTGTGAAGAACTTGGAGGTGCCGTGCGTTCGGTACTTGATTGGTCGGATCGTGAAGACATACGACTACATCAACCGCGTTGTGCTAACGCTTCTGCTTTCGGTCTACGAGGGTACGTAGACAACACTCTCCCCTCTCGTTGCTATGCATCACCATGATCTTGAGTGTGCGTAGGAAATTTTGAAATTACTACATTCCCCAACAGTGGCATCCGAGCCAGGTTTTATGCGTTGATGTTATGCACGAGTAGAACACAAGTGAGTTGTGGGCGATATAAGTCATACTGCTTACTAGCATGTCATACTTTGTTTCGGCGGCATTGTTGGATGAAGCGGCCCGGACCGACATTACGCTTACGCTTACGCGAGACTGGTTCTACCGACGTGCTTTGCACAAAGGTGGCTGGCGGGTGTCAGTTTCTCCAACTTTAGTTGAACCGAGTGTGGCTATGCCCGGTCCTTGCGAAGGTTAAAACAACACCAACTTGACAAACTATCGTTGTGGTTTTGATGCGTAGGTAAGAACGGTTCTTGCTAAGCCGGTAGCAGCCACGTAAAACTTGCAACAACAAAGTAGAGGACGTCTAACTTGTTTTTGCAGGGCATGTTGTGATGTGATATGGTCAAGACGTGATGAGATATAAGTTGTTGTATAAGATGATCATGTTTTGTTGAAGTTATCGGCAACTGGCAGAAGCCTTATGGTTGTTTCTTTATTGCATAACATGCAAGAGCCAAATAATTGCTTTAATTTATCGCCATGCCATAGCAATAGTTGCAAGAGCAATAGTTGGCAAGACGACCATGTGACGACACATTGATATAGATCAAGATGATGGAGATCATGGTGTCATGCCGGTGACGATGGAAATCATGACGATGCTTAGGAGATGGAGATCAAAGGCACAAGATGATGATGGCCATATCATGTCACATATTTTGATCGCATGTGATGTTTATCTTTTATGCATCTTATCTTGCTTTGATTGACGGTAGCATTATAAGATGATCTCTCACTAAATTTCAAGATAAAAGTGTTCTCCCTGAGTATGCACCGTTGCCAAAGTTCGTCGTGCCCAGACACCACGTGATGATCGGGTGTGATAAGCTCTACGTCCATCTACAACGGGTGCAAGCCAGTTTTGCACACACAGAATACTCAGGTTAAACTTGAAGAGCCTAGCATATGCAGATATGGCCTCGGAACACTGAGACCGAAAGGTCGAGCGTGAATCATATAGTAGATATGATCAACATAAGTGATGTTCACCATTGAAAGCTACTCCATTTCACGTGATGATCGGTTATGGTTTAGTTGATTTGGATCATGTGATCACTTAGAGGATCAGAGGGATGTCTATCTAAGTGGGAGTTCTTAAGTAATATGATTAATTGAACTTTAATTTATCATGAACTTAGTCCTGGTAGTATTAGCATATCTATGTTGTAGATCAATAGCTCGCGTTTAGCTCCCCTGTTTTATTTTTGATATGTTTCTAGAGAAAACTAAGTTGAAAGATGTTAGTAGAAATGATGCGGATTGGATCTGTGATCTGAGGTTTATCCTCATTTCTGCACAGAAGAATTATGTCCTTGATGCACTGCTAGGTGACAGACCTATTGCAGGAGCAAATGCAGACGTCATGGATGTTTGGCTAGCTCAATATGATGACTACTTGATAGTTTAGTTCACCATGCTTAACAACTTAGAATCGGGACTTCAAAGACGTTTTGGACGTCATGGATCATTGTGATGTTCCAGGAGTTGAAGTTAATATTTCAAGCAAATACCCGAGTTGAGAGATATGAAGTCTCCAACAAGTTCTATAGCTAAAAGATGGAGGAGAATAGCTCAAGCAGTGAGCATGTGTTCAGATTGTTTGGGTACTACAATCGCTTGAATCAAGTGGGAGTTAATCTTCCAGATAAAATAGTGATTGACAGAATTCTCGAGTCACCATCACCAAGTTAGTAGAACTTCGTGATGAACTATAGTATGCAAGGGATGACGAAAACGATTCCCGAGCTTTTCATGATGATGAAATCGATGAAGGTAGAAATCAAGAAAGAGCATCAAGTGTTGATGATTAACAAGACCACTAGTTTCAAAAAAAGGGCAAAGGGAAAGAAAGGGAACTTCAAGAAGAACGGCAAGCAAGTTGCTTCTCAAGTGAAGAATCCCAAGTCTGGACCTAAGCCCGAGACTAAGTGCTTCTACTGCAAAGGGACTGGTTACTAAAAGCGGAACTGCCCCAAGTATTTAGCGGATAAGAAGGATGGCAAAGTGAACAATGCTATATTTGATATACATGTAATTGATGTGTACTTTACTAGTGTTTATAGCAACCCCGCGGTATTTGATACTGGTTCAGTTGCTAGGAGTAGTAACTCGAAACGGGAGTTGCAGAATGAACAGAGACTAGTTAAGGGTGAAGTGACGATGTGTGTTGGAAGTGGTTCCAAGATTGATATGATCATCATCGCACACTCCCTATACTTTCGGGATTAGTGTTGAACCTAAATAAGTGTTATTTGGTGTTTGCGTTGAGCATGAATATGATTTGATCATGTTTATTGCAATACGGTTATTCATTTAAGTAAGAGAATAAATTGTTGTTCTATTTACATGAATAAAACCTTCTATGGTCATACACCCAATGAAAAATGGTTTGTTGGATCTCGATCGTGGTGATACACATTCTCATAATATTGAAGCCAAAAGATGCAAAGTTAATAATGATAGTGCAACTTATTTGTGGCACTGCCGTTTAGGTCATATTGGTGTAAAGCGCATGAAGAAAATCCATGTTGATGGGCTTTTGGAATCACTTGATGCTTGCGAACCGTGCCTCGTGGGCAAGATGACTAAGACTCCGTTCTCCGGAACAATGGAGCAAGCAACTGACTTATTGGAAATAATACATATTGATGTATGCAGTCCGTTGAGTGTTGAGGCTCGCGGCGGGTATCGTTATTTTCTGACCTTCACAGACGATTTGAGCAGATATGGGTATATCTACTTGATGAAACATAAGTTTGAAACATTTGAAAAGTTCAAAAAACTTCAGAGTGAAGTGGAAAATCATCGTGACAAGAAAATAAAGTTTCTACGATCTGATCGCAGAGACAAATATTTGACTTACGAGTTTGGTCTTGAATTAAAACAATTTGGAATAGTTTCACAAAATCGTGCCACCTGGAACACCATAGCATAATGGTGTGTCCGAACGTCATAACCGTACTATTATTGGATATAGTGCAATATATGATGTTTCTTACCGATTAACACTCTAGTTTTGAGGTTATGCATTAGAGACAGCTACATTCACGTTAAATAGGGCACCATCTAAATCCGTTGAGACGACACCATATGAACTATGGTTTTGCAAGAAACCTAAGCTGTCGTTTCTTAAAGTTTGAGGTTGCAATGCTTATGTGAAAAAGTTTCAACCTGATAAGCTCAAACCCAAATTAGAGAAGTGCGTCTTCATAGGATACCCAAAAGAAAATGTTGGGTACACCTTCTATCACAGATCCGAAGGCAAGATATTCATTGCTGAGAATGGATCCTTTCTAGAGAAGGAGTTTCTCTCGAAAGAAGTGAGTGGGAGGAAAGTAGAACTTGATGAGGTAACTGTACCTGCTCCCTTATTGGAAAGTAGTTCATCATAGTAATCTATTCCTGTGACTACTGCACCAATTAGTGAGGAAGCTAATGATGATGATCATGTAACTTCAGATCAAGTTACTACCGAACCTCGTAGGTAAACCAGAGTGAGATCCGCACCAGAGTGGTATGGTAATCCTGTTCTGGAGGTCATATTACTTGACCATGACGAGCCTATGAACTATGAGGAAGCGATGATGAGCCCAGATTCCGCGAAATGTCTCGAGGCCATGAAATCTGAGATGAGATCGATGTATGAGAACAAAGTATGGACTTTGATTGACTTGCCCATTGATCGGCGAGCCATTGAGATTAAATGTATCTTCAAGAGGAAGACGGACGCTGATAGTAGTGTTACTATCTACAAAGCTAGAATTGTCTCAAAAAGGTTTTCGACAAGTTCAAGGTGTTGACTATGATGAGAGTTTCTCACTCGTATCTATGCTTAAGTCTGTCCGAATCATGTTAGCAATTGCCGCATTTTATGAAATCTAGCAAATGGATAAACAAAACTGCATTCTTTAATGGATTTATTAAAGAAGAGTTGTATATGATGCAACCAGAAGGTTTTGTCAATCCTAAAGGTACTAACAAAATATGCAAGCTCTAGCGATCCATCTATGGACTGGTGCAAGCATCTCGGAGTTGGAATATACGCTTTGATAAGTTGATCAAAGCATATAGTTTTATACAGACTTGCGGTGAAGCCTGTATTTACAAGAAAGTGAGTGGGAGCACTACAACATTTCTGATAAGTATATGTGAATGACATATTGTTGATCGGAGATAATGTAGAATTATTCTGCAAAGCATAAAGGAATGTTTGAAAGGAGTTTTTCAAAGAAAGACCTCGGTGAAGCTGCTTACATATTGAGCATCAAGATCTATAGAGATAGATCAAGACGCTTGACAAGTTTTTCAATGAGTACATACCTTGACAAGATTTTGAAGTAGTTCAAAATGGAATAGTCAAAGAAAGAGTTCTTGCCTGTGTTACAAGGTGTGAAACTGAGTAAGACTCAAAACCCGACCACGGCAGAAGATAGAGAGATAATGAAAGTCATTCCCTATGCCTCAGGCATAGGTTCTATAAAGTATGCCATGCTGTGTACCAGACCTATTGTATACCCTGCCCTATGTTTGGCAAGGGAGTACAATAGTGATCTAGGAGTAGATCACTTGACATTGGTCAAAATTATCCTTAGTGGAATAAGGATATGTTTCTCGATTATGGAGGTGAAAAAAGGTTCGTCGTAAAGGGTTACGTCGATGCAAGTTTTGACACTAATCCAGATGACTCAAAGTCTCAATCTGGATACATATTGAAAGTGGGAGCAATTATCTAGAGTAGCTCCGTGCAGAGCATTGTTGACATAGAAATTTGCAAAATACATACAGATCTGAATGTGGCAGACCCGTTGACTAAACTTCCCTCACAAGCAAAACATGATCACACCTTAGTACTCTTTGGGTATTAATCACATAATGATGTGAACTAGATTATTGACTATAGTAAACCCTTTGGGTGTTGGTCACATGACGATGTGAACTATGGGTGTTAATAACATGGTGATGTGAACTATTGATGTTAAATCACATGGCGATGTGAACTAGATTATTGACTCTAGTGCAAGTGGGAGACTGAAGGGAATATGCCCTAGAGGCGATACTAAAGTTATTATTTATTTCCTTATATCATGGTAAATGTTTATTATTCATGCTAGAATTGTATTAACCGGAAACATAATACATGTGTGAATACATAGACAAACAGTATGTCACTAGTATGCCTCTACTTGACTAGCTCGTTGAATCAAAGATGGTTAAGTTTCCTAGCCATAGACATGAGTTGTGATTTGATTAATGAGGGCACATCATTAGAGAATGATGTGATTGACTTGACCCATTCCGTTAGCATAGCACTTGATCGTTTAGTTTGTTGCTATTGCTTTCTTCATGACTTATACATGTTCCTATGACTATGAGATTATGCAACTCCCGTTTACCGGAGGAACACTTTGTGTGCTACCAAACGTCACAACGTAACCGAGTGATTATAAAAGTGCTCTACAGGTGTCTCTGAAGGTACTTGTTGGGTTGGCATATTTCGAGATTAGGATTTGTCACTCTGATTGTCGGAGAGGTATCTCTGGGCCCACTCAGTAATGCACATCACTATAAGCCTTGCAAGCATTGCAACTAATGAGTTAGTTGCGGGATGATGTGTTATGGAACGAGTAAAGAGACTTGCCGGTAACGAGATTAAACTAGATATTGAGATACCGACGATCGAATCTCGGGCAAGTAACATACCGATGACAAAGGGAACAACGTATGTTGTTATGCGGTTTGACCGATAAAGATCTTCGTAGAATATGTGGGAGCCAATATGAGCATCCAGGTTCCGCTCTTGGTTATTGACCGGAGACGTGTCTCGGTCATGTCTACATAGTTCTCGAATCCGTAGGGTCCGCACGCTTAAAGTTGATGACGGTTGTATTATGAGTTTATGTGTTTTGATGTACCGAAGGACTTCAGAGTCCCAGATGAGATCAGGGACATGACGAGGAGTCTCGAAATGGTTGAGACGTAAAGACCGATATATTGGACGACTATATTCGGACATCGGAAAGGTTCCGAGTGATTCAGATATTTTCGGGAGTACCAGGGAGTTACGAGAATTCGTATTGGGCCTTAGTGGGCCATACGGGAAAGGAGAGAAAGGCCTCAATGGGTGGTCGCTCCCCTCCCTGTGGGCTGGTCCGAATTGGACTAGGGAGGGGGGGGGCGCCCCCTTCCTTCCTTCTACTTTTCCCTTCCCTTTCCTTCCCTCCTACTCCTACTACATGGAAGGGCTCCTAGTTCTACTAGGAAAGGGGAAATCCTACTCCTGGTGGGAGTAGGACTCCCCTAGGGCGCGCCGTAGAGGGCCGGCCCTCCCCCTCCTCCACTCCTTTATATACGGGGGCAGGGGCACCCCAAAGACACAACAATTGATCTCTTGATATCTTAGCCGTGTGCGGTGCCCCTCCACCATAATCCGCCTCGATCATATCGTAGCGGTGCTTAGGCGAAGCCCTGCGTCGGTAGAACATCATCATCGTCACCACACCGTTGTGCTGACGAAACTCTCCCTCAACACTCGGCTGGATCGGAGTTCGAGGGACGTCATTGAGTTGAACATGTGCAGAACTCGGAGGTGCCGTGCATTCAGTACTTGATCGGTCGGATCGTGAAGACATACGACTACATCAACCGCGTTGTGCTAACGCTTCCGCTTTCGGTCTACGAGGGTATATTTGATCATCATCTTCACAACGTCCCTCGAACTCCGATCCAGCCGAGTGTTGAGGGAGAGTTTCGTCAGCACGACAGCGTGGTGACGATGTTGATGTTCTACCGACGCAGGGCTTTGCCTAAGCACCGCTACAGTATTATCGAGGTGGACTATGGTGGAGGGGGGCACCACACACGGCTAAGAGACGATCAACTTGATCAACTAGTGTGTCTAGAGGTGCCCCCTGCCCCTGTATATAAAGGAGCAAGGGGGGAGGCGGCCAGCCTAGGAGGAGGGCGCGCCAAGGGGGGAGTCCTACTCCCACCAGGAGTAGGACTCCTCCTTTCCTTGTTGGAGTAGGAGTGAAGGAAAGAGGTGGAGAGGGCGAAGGAAAAGGGGGCTGCACCCCTTGTCCAATTCGGACCAGAGGGGGGGGGGGGGGCAGGCCTCCTTCCTTTTGGCCTATCTCCTATATTCCCGAATGGCCCAATAAGGCACATATACTCCCCGGCGAATTCCTGTAACTCTCCGGTACTCCGAAAAATACCAAAATCACTCGGAACCTTTCCGAAGTCCGAATATAGTCATCCAATATATCGATCTTTACATCTCGACCATTTCGAGACTCCTCATCATGTCCCTGATCTCATCCGGGACTCCGAACTCCTTCGGTACATCAAAACATATAAACTCATAATATAACTGTCATCGTAGCGTTAAGCGTTCGGACCCTATGGGCAAGGTTGTCAGAATTGCGATTCTGTTAGACGATTCTACGAATTTACGATCCAAACTAACCCCTCTGATTCTACGATTTTAGTTCATAGAATCTACGTTTTTACGATCCTGATAGTGAAGATTCTATGATTTGCGATCCTACCATCAGAGCTCCGATCCGATTCAAAATCACGATTCTGACAACCTTGCCTACGGGTTCGAGAACTATGTAGACATGACCGAGACACGTCTCCGGTCAATAACCAATAGTGGAACCTAGATGCTCATATTGGCTCCTACATATTCTACGAAGATCTTTATCGGTCAGACCGCATAACAACATACGTTGTTCCCTTTGTCATCGGTATGTTACTTGCCCGAGATTCGATCGTCGGTATCTCAATACCTAGTTCAATCTCATTACCGGCAAGTCTCTTTACTCATTCCGTAACACATCATCCCGCAACTAACTCATTAGTTGCAATGCTTGCAAGGCTTATAGTGATGTGCATTACCGAGTGGGCCCAGAGATACCTCTCCGACAATCGAAGTGACAAATCCTAATCTCGAAATACGCAAACCAAACAAGTACCTTCGGAGACACCTGTAGAGCACCTTTATAATCACCCAGTTACGTTGTGACGTTTGGTAGCACACAAAGTGTTCCTCCGATAAACGGGAGTTGCATAATCTCATAGTCATAGGAACATGTATAAGTCATGATGAAAGCAATAGCAACAAACTAAACGATCAAGTGCTAAGCTAACGTAATGGGTCAAGTCAATCACATCATTCTACTAATGATGTGATCCCGTTAATCAAATGACAACTCATGTCTATGGTTAGGAAACATAACCATCTTTGATCAACGAGCTAGTCAAGTAGAGGCATACTAGTGACACTCTGTTTGTCTATGTATTCACACATGTATTATGTTTCGGGTTAATACAATTCTAGCATGAATAATAAACATTTATCATGATATAAGGAAATAAATAATAACTTTATTATTGCCTCTAGGGCATATTTCCTTTAGTCTCCCACTTGCACTAGAGTCAATAATCTAGTTCACATCGCCATGTGATTTAATACCAATAGTTCACATCACCATGTGATTAACACCCATAGTTCACATCAACATGTGACCAACACCCAAAGGGTTTACTAGAGTCAATAATCTAGTTCACATCACTATGTGATCAACACCCAAAGAGTACTAAGGTGTGATCATGTTTTGCTTGTGAGAGAAGTTTAGTCAATGGGTCTGCCACATTCAGATCCGTACGTATTTTGCAAATTTCTATGTCAACTATGCTCTGCACTAAGCTACTCTAGCTAATTGCTCCCACTTTCAATATGTATCCAGATTGAGACTTTGAGTCATCTGGATCAGTGTCAAAACTTGCATCGACGTAACCTTTTACGATGAACCTTTTGTCACCTCCATAATCGAGAAACATATGCTTATTCCACTAAGGATAATTTTGACCAATGTCCAGTGATCTACTCCTAGATCACCATTGTACCCCCTTGCCAAAATCAGGGCAGGGTATATAATAGGTTTGGTACACAGCATGGCATATTTATAGAACCTGTGGCTGAGGCATAGGGAATGACTTTCATTCTCTCTCTATCTTCTGCCATGGTCGGGTTTTGAGTCTTACTCAACTTCACACCTTTGTAACATAGGCAAGAACTCCTTGTTTGACTGTTCCATTTTGAACTACTTCAAAATTTTGTCAAGCTATGTACTCATTGAAAAAAAACTTATCAAGCGTCTTGATCTATCTCTATAGATCTTGATGCTCAATATGTAAGAAGCTTCATCGAGGTCTTTCTTTGAAAAAACTCCTTTCAAACACTCCTTTATGCTTTGCAGAATAATTCTACATTATTTCCGATCAACAATATGTCATCCACATATACTTATCAGAAATGCTGTAGTGCTCCCACTCACTTTCTTGTAAATACGGGCTTCACCGCAAGTCTGTATAAAACTATATGCTTTGATTAACTTATCAAAGCATATATTCCAACTCCGAGATGCTTGCACCAGTCCATAGATGGATCGCTGGAGCTTGCATATTTTGTTAGGACCTTTGGGATTGACTAAACCTTCTGGTTGCATCATATACAACTCTTCTTTAATAAATCCATTAAGGAATGCAGTTTTGTTTCTCCATTTTCCAAATTTCCTAAAATGCGGCAATTGCTAACATGATTAGGACAGACTTAAGCATAGATACGAGTGAGAAACTCTCATCATAGTCAACACCTTGAACTTGTCGAAAACCTTCTGCGACAATTCTAGCTTTTGTAGATAGTGACACTACTATCAGCGTCCGTCTTCCTCTTGAAGATCCATTTAATATCAATGGCTTGCCGATCAATGGGCAAGTCAATCAAAGTCCGTACTTTGTTCTCATACATGGATCTCATCTCAGATTTCATGGCCTCAAGCCATTTCGTGGAATCTGGGCTCATCATCGCTTCCTCATAGTTCGTAGGCTCGTCATGGTCAAGTAACATGACCCCCAGAACAGGATTACCATACCACTCTGGTGCAGATCTCACTCTGGTTTACCTACGAGGTTCGGTAGTAACTTGATCTGAAGTTACATGATCATCATCATTAGCTTCCTCACTAATTGGTGTAGTAGTCACAGGAACAGATTTCTATGATGAACTACTTTCCAATAAGGGAGCAGGTACAGTTACCTCATCAAGTTCTACTTTCCTCCCACTCACTTCTTTCGAGAGAAACTCCTTCTCTAGAAAGGATCCATTCTCAGCAACGAATATCTTGCCTTCAGATCTGTGATAGAAGGTGTACCCAACATTTTCTTTTGGGTATCCTATGAAGACGCACTTCTCCGATTTGGGTTTGAGCTTATCATGTTGAAACTTTTTCACATAAGCATTGCAACCTCAAACTTTAAGAAACAATAGCTTAGGTTTCTTTCCAAACCATAGTTCATACGGTGTCGTCTCAACGGATTTAGCGGTGCCCTATTTAACGTGAATGTAGCTGTCTCTAATGCATAACCCCTAAACGATAGCGGTAAATCAGTAAGAGACGTCATAGATCGCACCATATCTAATAAAGCATGGTTAAGACGTTCTGACACACCATTACAATGTGGTGTTCCCGGTGGCGTGAGTAGTGAAACTATTTCACATTGTTTTAACCGAAGGCCAAACTCATAACTCACATATTTTACTTCTGCGATCTTATCGTAGAAACTTTTATTTTGTTACGATGATTCTCCACTTCACTCTGAAATTCTTTGAACTTTTCAAATGTTTCAGACTTGTGTTTCATCAAGTAGATATACTCATATATGCTCAAATCATCTGTGAAGATCAGAAAATAATGATACCTGCCGCGAGCTTCAATATTCATCGGACCACATACATCAGTATGCATGATTTCCAACAAATCTGTTGCTTGCTGCATTGTTCCGGAGAACGGAGTCTTAGTCATCTTGCCCACGAGGCATGGTTCGCAAGCATCAACTGATTCATAATCAAGTGATTCCAAAGTCCATCAGCATGGAGTTTCTTCATGCGCTTTACACCAATATGACCTAAACGGCAATGCCACAAATAAGTTGCACTATCATTATTAACTTTGCATCTTTTGGTTTCAATATTATGAATATGTGTATCATTACGATCGAGATCCAACAAACTATTTTCATTGGGTGTGTAACCATATATGTAAACAGAACAACAATTTATTCTCTTACTTAAATGAATAACCGTATTGCAATAAACATGATCAAATCATATTCATGCTCAACGCAAACACCAAATAACACTTATTTAGGTTCAACACTAATCCCGAAAGTATAGGGAGTGTGCGATGATGATCATATCAATCTTGGAACCACTTCCAACACACATCGTCACTTCACCCTTAACTAGTCTCTGTTCATTCTGCAACTCCCGTTTCGAGTTACTACTATTAGCAATTGAACCAGTATCAAATACCGAGGGGTTGCTATAAACACTAGTAAAGTACACATCAATTAGATGTATATCAAATATAGCTTGTTCACTTTGCCATCCTTCTTATCCGCTAAATACTTGGGGCAGTTCCGCTTTTAGTGACCAGTCCCTTTGCAGTAGAAGCACTTAGTCTCAGGCTTTGGTCCAGACTTGGGCTTCTTCACTTGAGTAGCAACTTTCTTGCCATTCTTCTTGAAGTTCCCTTTCTTTCCCTTTGCCCTTTTTTGAAACTAGTGGTCTTGTTAATCATCAACACCTAATGCTCTTTCTTGATTTCTACCTTCATCGATTTCATCATCATGAAAATCTTGGGAATTGTTTCGTCATCCCTTGCATACTATAGTTCATCATGAAGTTCATCTATCAACTCGGGTATTTGCTTGAAATATTAACTTCAACTCCTAGAACATCCATACGATCCATGACGTTCAAAACGTCTTTGAAGTCCCGATTCTAAGCTGTTAAGCATGGTGCACTAAACTATCAAGTAGTCATCATATTGAGCTAGCCAAACGTCCATGACGTATGCATCTGCTCCTGCAATAGGTCTGTCACCTAGCAGTGCATCAAGGACATAATTCTTCTGTGCAGAAATGAGGATAAACCTCAGATCACGGATCCAATCCGCATCATTGCTACTAACATCTTTCAACTTAGTTTTCTCTAGGAATATATCAAAAATAAAACAGGGGAGCTAAACGCGAGCTATTGATCTACAACATAGATATGCTAATACTACCATGACTAAGTTCATGATAAATTTAAGTTCAATTAATCATATTACTTAAGAACTCCCACTTAGACAGACATCCCTCTAATCCTCTAAGTGATCACATGATCCAAATCAACTAAACCATAACCAATCATCACGTGAAATGGAGTAGCTTTCAATGGTGAACATCACTTATGTTGATTAGATCTACTATATGATTCACGCTCGACCTTTCGGTCTTAGTGTTCCGAGGCCATATTTGCATATGCTAGGCTCGTCAAGTTTAACCTGAGTATTCGCATGTGCAACTGTTTTGCACCCGTTGTATTTGAACGTAGAGCCTATCACACCCGATCATCACATGGTGTCTCAGCACGAAGAACTTTCGCAATGGTGCATACTCAGGGAGAACACTTGTACCTTGATAATTAGTGAGAGATAATCTTATAAAGCTACCGTCGAACTAAGCAAAATAAGATGTATAAAAGATAAACATCACATGCAATCAAAATATGCGACATGATATGGCCATCATCATCTTGTGCCTTTGATCTCCATCTCCAAAGTATCGTCATGATCTCCATTGTCACCAGCATGACACCATGATCTCCATCATCTTGATCTATATCAATGTGTCGTCACATGGTTGTCTCGCCAACAATTGCTCTTGCAACTATTGCTATCCCATAGCGATAAAGTAAAGCAATTATTTGGTGCTTGCATCTTATGCAATAGAGAGATAACCATAAGGCTTTTGCCTGTTGCCAATAACTTCAACAAAACATGATCATCTCATACAACAACTTATATCTCATCACGTCTTGACCATATCACATCACAACATGCCCTGCAAAAACAAGTTAGACGTCCTCTACTTTGTTGTTGCAAGTTTTACGTGGCTGCTACGGGCTGAGCAAGAACCGTTCTTACCTACGCATCAAAACCACAACGATAGTTTGTCAAGTTGGTGCTGTTTTAACCTTCGCAAGGACCGGGTGTAGCCACACTCGGTTCAACTAAAGTTGGAGAAACTGACACCCGCCAGCCACCTGTGTGCAAAGCACGTCGGTAGAACCAGTCTCGCATAAGCGTACGCGTAATGTCGGTCCGGGATGCTTCATCCAACAATACCGCCGAACCAAAGTGTGATATGCTGGTAAGATGACTTATATCGCCGACAACTCACTTGTGTTCTACTTGTGCATATTACATCAACACATAAAACCTAGGCTCGGATGCCACTGTTGGGGAACATAGTAATTTCAAAAAATTTCCTACGCACACGCAAGATCATGGTGATGCATAGCAACGAGAGGGGAGAGTGTTGTCCACGTACCCTCGTAGACCGAAAGCGGAAGCGTTAGCACAACGCGGTTGATGTAGTCGTACGTCTTCACGATCCAACCGATCAAGTACCGAACATACGGCATCTCCGAGTTCAGCACACGTTCAGCCTGATGACGTCCCTCGAACTCCGATCCAGCCGAGTGTTGAGGGAGAGTTTCATCAGCACGACAATGTGGTGACGATGTTGATGTTCTACCGACGCAGGGCTTCGCCTAAGCACCGCTACAGTATTATCGAGGTGGACTATGGTGGAGGGGGGCACCACACACGGCTAAAAGATCAAACAGATCAATTGTTGTCTCTATGGGGTGCCCCCTGCCCCTGTATATAAAGGAGTGGAGGAGGGGGAGGGCCGGCCCTCTCTATGGCGTGCCCTAGGGGAGTCCTACTCCCACCGGGAGTAGGATTGACCCTTTCCTAGTAGAACTAGGAGCCCTTCCAAGTAGTAGGAGTAGGAGGGAAGGAAAGGGAAGGGAAAAGGAGAAGAAGGAAGGGGGCGCCCCCTCCCTAGTACAATTCGGACCAGCCCATGGGGAGGGGTGCAGCCACCCTTTGAGGCCTTTCTCTCCTTTCCCGTATGGCCCATTAAGGCCCAATACGAATTCCCGTAACTCCCCGGTACTCCCGAAAATACCTGAATCACTCGGAACCTTTCTGATGTCCGAATATAGTCGTCCAATATATCAATCTTTACGACTCAACATTTCGAGACTCCTCGTCATGTCCCCGATCTCATCCGGGACTCCAAACTCCTTCGGTACATCAAAACACATAAACTCATAATATAACCATCATCGAACTTTAAGCGTGCGGACCCTACGGGTTCGAGAACTATGTAGACATGACTGAGACACTCTCCTGTCAATAACCAATAGCGGAACCTGGATGATCATATTGGCTCCTACATATTCTACGAAGATCTTTATCGGTCAAACCGCATAACAACATATGTTGTTCCCTTTGTCATCGGTATGCTACTTGCCCGGGATTCGATCGTCGGTATCTCAATACCTAGTTCAATCTTGTTACCGGCAAGTCTCTTTACTCGTTCCGTAACACATCATCCCGCAACTAACTCATTAGTTGCAATGCTTGCAAGGCTTATAGTGATGTGCATTACCGAGTGGGCCCAGAGATACCTCTCCGACAATCGGAGTGACAAATCCTAATCTCGAAATACGCCAACCCAACAAGTACCTTCGGAGACACCTGTAGAGCACCTTTATAATCACCCAGTTACGTTGTGACGTTTGGTAGCACACAAAGTGTTCCTCTGGTAAACGGGAGTTGCATAATCTCATAGTCATAGGAACATGTATAAGTCATGAAGAAAGCAATAGCAACAAACTAAAGGATCAAGTGCTATGCTAATGGAATGGGTCAAGTCAATCACATCATTCTCTAATGATGTGACCCCGTTAATCAAATGACAATTCATGTCTATGGCTAGGAAACTTAACCATCTTTGATTCAACGAGCTAGTCAAGTAGAGGCATACTAGTGACATACTGTTTGTCTATGTATTCACACATGTATTATATTTCCGGTTAATACAATTCTAGCATGAATAATAAACATTTATCATGATATAAGGAAATAAATGATAACTTTGTTATTACCTCTAGGGCATATTTCCTTCATACTCATGTGTTGAGATTAAGAGATTCTAACCCAACCATTTGAATCTTGATTTCTAACCTTCCCCAAGTTGCTTTCCACTCAAATCCCTCTTCAACCATAGCCAAATTTGAGAGAGAGAGTTTAGTGTTTGGGAGACTATCATTTGAAGCACAAGAGTAAGGAGTTCATCATCTACACACCATCTATTACCTTTTGGAGAGTGATGTCTCCTAGATTGGTTAGGTGTTGCTTGGGAGCCTCCGTTGTGATGCGGAGTTGAACCAAGAAGTTTGTAAGGGCAAGGATATTGCCTACTTCATGAAGATCTACCCCGTTGGGGAACGTAGCATGCAATTTCAAAAATTTTCCTGCGATCACGCAAGATCTATCTAGGAGATGCATAGAAATGTGAGAGGGAGAGTGTGTCCACATACCCTCATAGAACGAAAGTGGAAGCGTTAGGTTAACACAGTTGATGTAGTCGAACGTCTTCACGATCCAACCGATCTAGTACTGAACAATTGTATGATCTGAATGTAGGAGGACTGCTGCTGGTGACACAATTTCTTTTGGTTCTGAAGAATGAACTCAGAGCTGCAGTGGACGTGCAGGTGCCTAACTCAATTAGTGAAGCTGCATCTTTTGCTCAATCAAGTGCGGGAAGGAGTTTTGGAGAGAGGCAGGCACTACATGAACAAGAAGGACAGCCGACACCTCCAAGTTAAGCACACGTTCATCTTGATGATGCCCCTCGAACTCTTGATCCAGCGGAGGGTCGAGGGATAGTTTAGTTAGCACGACAGCGTGGTGACGGTGATGGTGATGTGATCCGCGCAGGGCTTCGCCTAAGCACTATGACGTTATGACCGGAGGAGTAAACTATGGAGAGAGACGCCGCACATGGCTTGGAACAATTGGTGTGTCTTCAAGGGGTGCCCTTCCCACGTATATAAAGGAGGGAGAGGGAGGAGGCCGGCCCTAGGGGGTGCTCCAAGTGGGGGGGGGAGTCCTACTAGGACTCCAGTCCTAGTAGGATTTGCCCCCCCTCTTATTCCTTCTCACGGAGGGGGAAAGAGGGAAGGGAGAGGGAAGAGGAGAAGAAAAGGGGGGGTGTTCTCCCTCCCCTAGTCCAATTCGGACTCCCTATGGGAGGGGGGCACGGCCACCCCTTGTGGGCTGCCTCCCCTCTCCCCTATGGCCCATGTAGGCCCATTACTTTCCCCGGGGGGTTCCGGTAACCCCTTGGTACTCCAAAAAAACCCAAACCACTCCAAAACCATTCCAGTGTCCGAATACCATCTTCCAATATATCAATCTATACCTCTTGACCATTTCGAGAATGTTCGTGATCTCATCCAGGACTCCGAACAATCTTCGGTCACCAAAACACACAACTCATAACACAAATCGTCATCGAACATTAAGCGTGCGGACCCTATGGGTTCGAGAACTATGTAGACATGACTGAGACTCATCTCCGGTCAATAACCAATAGCGGAACTTGGATGCTCATATTGGTTCCTACATATTCTACGAAGATCTTTATCGGTCAAACCGCAATGACAACATACGTAATTCCCTTTGTCAGCTGTATGTTACTTGCCCGAGATTTGATCGTCGGTATCATTATACCTAGTTCAATCTCGTTACCAGCAAATATCTTTACTCATTCTGTAATGCATCATTCCGCAACTAACTCATTAGTCACATTGCTTGCAAGGCTTATCGTGATGTGCATTGCCGAGAGGGCCTAGAGATACCTCTCCGATAGTCGGAGTGACAAATCCTAATCTCGATCTATGCCAACCGAACAAACACCTTTGGAGACACCCGTAGAGCATCTTTATAATCACCTAGTTATGTTGTGACGTTTGATAGCACACAAGGTGTTCCTCTGGTATTCGGGAGTTGCATAATCTCATAGTCAAAGGAATATGTATAAGTCATGAAGAAAGCAATAACAATAAAACTTAAACGAACATTATGCTAAGCTAACAGATGGGTCATGTCCATCACATCATTCTCTAATGATGTGATCCCATTCATCAAATGACAACACATGTCTATGGTTAGGAAACTTAACCATCTTTGATTAATGAGCTAGTCAAGTAGAGGCAAACTAGGGACACTTTGTTTTGTTTATGTATTCACACATGTACTAAGTTTCCGGTTAATACAATTCTAGCCTGAATAATGAACATTTATCATGGTATAAGGAAATATAAATAACAACTTTATTATTGCCTCTAGGGCATATTTCTTTCAGTCTCCCACTTGCACTAGAGTCAATAATCTAGATTACATTGTAATGATTCTAACACCCATGGAGTCTTGGTGCTGATCATGTTTTGCTCGTGGAAGAGGTTTAGTCAACGGGTCTGCAACATTCAAATCCGTATGTATTTTTCAAATCTCTATGTCTCCCTCCTTGACTTGATCACGGATGGAGTTGAAGTGTCTCTTGATGTGTTTGGTTCTCTTGTGAAATCTGGATTCCTTCGCCAAAGCAATTGCTCCAGTATTGTCACAAAAGATTTTCATTAGACCCGATGCACTAGGTATTACACCTAGATCAGATATGAACTCCTTCATTTGCTGCTTCCGAAGCAGCTATGTACTCTGCTTCACACGTGATCCCGCCATGACGCTCTGCTTGGAACTGCACCAACTGACAGCTCCACCATTCAATATAAATACGTATCCGGTTTGTGACTTAGAGTCATCCGGATTAGTGTCAAAGCTAGCATCGATGTAACCATTTACGACAAGCTCTTTGTCACCTCCATAAATGAGAAACATATCCTTAGTCCTTTTCAGGTATTTCAGGATGTTCTTGACCGCTGTCCAGTGATCCACTCCTGGATTACTTTGGTACCTCCCTGCTAAACTTATAGCAAGGCACACATCAGGTCTGGTACACAACATTGCATACATGATAGAACCTATGGCTGAATTATAGGGAATGACTTTCATTTTCTGTCTATATTCTGTAGTGGTTGGGCATTGACTCAACTTCACACCTTGTAACACAGGAAATAACCCTTTCTTTGACTGATCCATCTTGAACTTCTTCAAGACTTTATCAAGGTATGTGCTTTGTGAAAGTTCAATTAAGTGTCTTGATCTATCTCTATAGATCTTGATGCCCAATATATAAGCAGCTTCACCGAGGTCTTTGCTACCTCTTGAGCTTGCGTTGGTTTTCCCCGAAGAGGAAGGGATGATGCAACAGAGTAGCGTAAGTATTTCCCTCAGTTTTTGAGAACCAAGGTATCAATCCAGTAGGAGGCCACACTCAAGTCCCTCGTACCTGCACAAAACGATAGCTACTCGCAACCAACGCGATTAGGAGTTGTCAATCCCTTCACGGTCACTTACGAGAGTGAGATCTGATAGATATAATATTTTTGGTATTTTTGGTATAAAGATGCAAAGTAAAAAGTAAAGGCAAAGTAAAAAGCAAAACAAGATTAAAGTGATGGAGATTGATATGATGAGAATAGACCCCGGGGCCATAGGTTTCACTAGTGGCTTCTCTCAAGAGCATACGGTGGGTGAACAAATTACTGTTGAGCAATTGATAGAATTGAGCATAGTTATGAGGATATCTAGGCATGATCATGTATATAGGCATCATGTCCGTGACAAGTAGACCGAAACGATTCTGCATCTACTACTATTACTCCACTCATCGACCGCTATCCAGCATGCATCTAGAGTATTAAGTTAAAAACAGAGTAACGCCTTAAGCAAGATGACATGATGTAGAGAGATAAATTCATGCAATATGAAATAAACCCCATCTTGTTATCCTCGATGGCAACAATGCAATACGTGCCTTGCTGCCCCTTCTGTCACTGGGAAAGGACACCGCAAGATCGAACCCAAAGCTAAGCACTTCTCCCATGGCAAGAACTACCAATCTAGTTGGCCAAACCAAACAGATAATTTGAAGAGACTTGCAAAGATAACCAATCATACATAAAAGAATTCAGAGAAGATTCAAATATTATTCATAGATAGACTTGATCATAAACCCACTATTCATCGGTCTCAACAAACACACCGCAAAAAGAAGATTACATCGAATAGATCTCCACAAGAGAGGGGGAGAACTTTGTATTGAGATCCAAAAAGAGAGAAGAAGCCATCTAGCTACTAACTATGGACCCGAAGGTCTGAGGTAAACTACTCACACTTCATCGGAGAGGCTATGATGATGTAGAAGCCCTCCGTGATGACGTCCCTCTCTGACGGAGCTCCGAAACAGGCCCCAAGATGGGATCTCATGGATACAGAAGGTTGCAGCAGTGGAATTTGGTTTTTGGCTCGTGTTCTGATTGTTTGGGGGTACGTAGGTACATATAGGAGGAAGGAGTACGTCGGTGGAGCTCCGAGGGGCCCACGAGGCAGGGGGGCACGCCCTAGGGGGGGGGCACCCTCGTGACCGCCTCTCTGATGCCTTGGCGTAGGGTCCAAGTCGCCTGGATCACGTTCGGTGAGAAAATCACGTTCCTGAAGGTTTCATTCCGTTTGGACTCCGTTTGATATTCCGTTTCTTCGAAACACTGAAATAGGCAAAAAACAGCAATTCTGGGCTGGGCCTCCGGTTAATAGGTTAGTCCCAAAAATAATATAAAAGTGGAAAATAAAGCCCAATATAGTCCAAAACAGTAGATAATATAGCATGGAGCAATCAAAAATTATAGATACGTTGGAGACGTATCAGTCTTTCATTAAAAAATGCTTATTCAAATATCCTTTTATGCTATGCAAAAATTCTATATCATTTCCAATCAACAATATGTCATCCACATATAATATTAGAAATGCTACAGAGCTCCCACTCACTTTCTTGTAAATACAGGCTTCTCCAAAAGTCTGTATAAAACCATATGCTTTGATCACACTATCAAAGCGTATATTCCAACTCCGAGAGTTTTGCACCAGTCCATAAATGGATCGCTGGAGCTTGCACACATTGTTAGCACCTTTAGGATCGACAAAACCTTCTGGTTGCATCATATACAACTCTTCTTTAAGAAATCCTTTAAGGAATGCAGTTTTGACATCCATTTGCCAAATTTCATAATCATAAAATGCGGCAATTGCTAACATGATTCGGACAGACTTAAGCATCGCTACGGGTGAGAAGGTCTCATCGTAGTCAACTCCTTGAACTTGTCGAAAACCTTTCGCAACAAGTCGAGCTTTGTAGACAGTAACATTACCGTCAGCGCCAGTCTTGGACACATCTCCGTCATATCTATAATTTTTGATTGTTTCATGCCAATATTATACAAGTTTTACATACTTTTGTCAACTTTTTATATGATTTATTAGACTAACCTATTGATCCAGTGCCAAGTGCCAGTTCCTGTTTTCTGCATGTTTTTGTATAACAGAGTATCCATATCAAACGAAGTCCAAATGCAATAAAATTTCACGGAGAATTATTTTGGAATATGTGATTTTTGGGAGTTGGAATCACCGCAAACAGAGTCCCGTGGTGGGCACAACCCACCACGGCGCGCCAGAGGAGCCAGGCGTGCCGTGGTGGGTTGTGTTCACCTCGTACATCTGTTGGGGCTGTTCATCGGGCGCAAGGAAGCTTATATCCGGAAAAGAATCATGTTAAAATCTTAGCGTTGGAGTTAAGGATCTCCGGGAATATAAGAAACAGTTTTCTGCCAGATCTGGGAACGCGAAACAGAAGAGAACAGAGAGGGAGATCTAATCTCGGAGGGGCTCCCGCCCCTCCGCCGCCATGGAGACCAACGACCAGAGGGGAAACCCTTCTCCCACCTAGGGAGGAGGCCAAGGAAGAAGAAGAAGGAGGGGGGCTTGTCAGCATTCTGGGAACGGGGGTCCCTAGACTTGCCTGCCTGCGGCCCACAGCATGGCTCCACTAGCGGCCCCGTACGTCCCATCTTCACCAGCAAACACTCAAGACCCTCACGAGGGGAGAAGCCTCGCGAGGCGGACGATGCAAGACCTCCTCAAGGGTGGCCTCACTACGCTGGCTCGTGAGGGGCGGAGAGATCAAGGCAAGGGACACCTCGCGAGGTTTGTGTGACGCAAGCCATGACGACTAGAGCCAGGTGGGCGCCAGGCAGGCGACAACGCGCGCAATGTCCTTGTTTCCTCTTTGGTGCTAAAGAGGCAAGCACATGCGAGGAGTCCCGAGGCAACAGGCAAAGGTTTCCATATCGGTGCAACAAGACCAAGACCAGCACGGCAGCAGGACATAGGTCACCATGGAGCCCAAGACGGCGTCACCACCAGAGCCTTTGGCAGGCGAAGACCATCTTTTTTCAGGATAGCTTGTACTAGCTGCCCCCCCTTCAAATTGGCCGTTGTGGGATCCCTTCCCGCCTAATATTTGGGAAGAGGACCCGGGCCTCTATATATAGTTCTTGAAGGAAATATGCCCTAGAGGCAATAATAAAGTTATTATTTATTTCCTTATATCATGATAAATGTTTATTATTCATGCTAGAATTGTATTAACCGGAAACATAATACATGTGTGAATACATAGACCAACAGAGTGTCACTAGTATGCCTCTACTAGACTAGCTCGTTAATCAAAGATGGTTATGTTTCCTAACCATGAACAAAGAGTTGTTATTTGATTAACGAGGTCACATCATTAGTTGAATGATCTGATTGACATGACCCATTCCATTAGCTTAGCACCCGATCGTTTAGTATGTTGCTATTGCTTTCTTCATGACTTATACATGTTCCTATAACTATGAGATTATGCAACTCCCGTTTACCGGAGGAACACTTTGGGTACTACCAAACGTCACAACGTAACTGGGTGATTATAAAGGAGTACTACAGGTGTCTCCAATGGTAGATGTTGGGTTAGCGTATTTCGAGATTTGGGTTTGTCACTCCGATTGTCGGAGAGGTATCTCTGGGCCCTCTCGGTAATACACATCACATAAGCCTTGCAAGCACTGCAACTAATATGTTAGTTGTGAGATGATGTATTACAGAACGAGTAAAGAGACTTGCCGGTAACGAGATTGAACTAGGTATTGGATATCGACGATCGAATCTCGGGCAAGTAACATACCGATGACAAAGGGAACAACGTATGTTGTTATGCGGTCTGACCGATAAAGATCTTCGTAGAATATGTAGGAGCCAATATGGGCATCCAGGTCCCGCTATTGGTTATTGACCGGAGACGTGTCTCGGTCATGTCTACATTGTTCTCGAACCGTAGGGTCCGCACGCTTAACGTTAAGATGACAGTTATTATGAGTTTATGCATTTTGATGTACCGAAGGTTGTTCGGAGTCCCGGATGTGATCACGGACATGACGAGGAGTCTCGAAATGGTCGAGACGTAAAGATTGATATATTGGAAGCCTATGTTTGGACATCGGAAGTGTTCCGGGTGAAATCGGGATTTTACCGGATTACCGGGAGGGTTACCGGAACCCCCCGGGAGCCAAATGGGCCAACATGGGCCTTAGTGGAAAGGTGAGAGGGCAGCCCACATAGAGCTGCGCCTCCCCCCCTCTCCCTAGTCCTATTAGGACTAGGAGAGGGGCCGGCCACCTCTCTCTCTCTCCCCTTTAAGGATTCCTAGTTGGACTAGGATTGGAGGGGGGAGTCCTACTCCCGGTAGGAGTAGGACTCCTCCTGCGCCTCCCTCTCTATGGCCGGCCAGCCTCCCTCCCTCCAACCTTTATATACGGGGGCAGGGGACACCCCAAGACACACAACTTGATCCTTGAGATCGTTCCTTAGCCGTGTGCGGTGCCCCCTGCCACCAAATTCCACCTCGATCATACCGTTACAGTGCTTAGGTGAAGCCCTGCGTCGGTAGTACATCAAGATCGTCACCATGCCGTCGTGCTGACGGAACTCTTCCTCGACGCTTTGCTGGATCGGAGCCCGAGGAACGTCATCGAGCTGAACGTGTGCTAAGAACTCGGAGGTGCCGGAGTAACGGTGCTTGGATCGGTCGGATCAGGAAGAAGACGTACGACTACTTCCTCTATGTTGTGTGATCGCTTCCGCAGTCGGTCTGCGTTGGTACGTAGACAACACTCTCCCCTCTCGTTGCTGTGCATCACCATGATCTTGCGTGTGCGTAGGAAATTTTTTGAAATTACTACGTTCCCCAACAGTGGCATCAGAGCCTAGGTTTTATGGTTTGATGTTATTTGCACGAGTAGAACACAAGTGAGTTGTGGGCGATACAAGTCATACTGCCTACCAGCATGTCATACTTTGGTTCGGCGGTATTGTTGGACGAGACGATCCGGACCAACCTTACGCGTACTCTTACGCGAGACCGGTTCCCTCGACGTGCTTTGCACATAGATGGCTTGCGGAAGACTGTCTCTCCAACTTTAGTTGAACCAAGTGTGACTACGCCCGGTCCTTGAGAAGGTTAAAACGGAGTCTATTTGACGAACTATCGTTGTGGTTTTGATGCGTAGGTGAGATGAGTTCTTACTTAAGCCCGTAGCAGCCACGTAAAACTTGCAACAACAAAGTAGAGGACGTCTAACTTGTTTTTGCAGGGCATGTTGTGATGTGATATGGTCAAGGCATGATGCTGATTTTATTGTATGAGATGATCATGTTTTGTAACCGAGTTATCGGCAACTGGCAGGAGCCATATGGTTGTCGCTTTATTGTATGCAATGCAATCGCGATGTAATGCTTTACTTTATTACTAAGCGGTAGTGATATTCGTGGAAGCATAAGATTGGCGAGACAACAACGATGCTACGATGGAGATCAAGGTGTCGCGCCGGTGACGATGGTGATCATGACGGTGCTTCGGAGATGGAGATCACAAGCGCAAGATGATGATGGCCATATCATATCACTTATATTGATTGCATGTGATGTTTATCTTTTTATGCATCTTATCTTGCTTTGATTGACGGTAGCATTATAAGATGATCTCTCACTAAATTATCAAGAAGTGTTCTCCCTGAGTATGCACCGTTGAAAAAGTTCTTCGTGCTGAGACACCACGTGATGATCGGGTGTGATAGGCTCTACGTTCAAATACAACGGGTGCAAAACAGTTGCACACGCGGAATACTCAGGTTATACTTGACGAGCCAAGCATATACAGATATGGCCTCGGAACACGGAGACCGAAAGGTCGAGCGTGAATCATATAGTAGATATGATCAACATAATGATGTTCACCATTGAAAACTACTCCATCTCACGTGATGATCGGTTATGGTTTAGTTGATTTGGATCACGTGATCACTTAGAGGATTAGAGGGATATCTATCTAAGTGGGAGTTCTTAAGTAATATGATTAATTGAACTTAAATTTATCATGAACTTAGTCCTGGTAGTATTTTGCAAATTATGTTGTAGATCAATAGCTCGCGTTGTTGCTTCCCTGTGTTTATTTTGATATGTTCCTAGAGAAAATTGTGTTGAAAGATGTTAGTAGCAATGTTGCGGATTGGATCCATGATCTGAGGTTTATCCTCATTGCTGCACAGAAGAAATATGTCCTTGATGCACCGCTAGGTGACAGACCTATTGCAGGAGCAGATGCAGACGTTATGAACATTTGGCTAGCTCAATATGATGACTACTTGATAGTTTAGTGCACCATGCTTGATAGCTTAGAATCGGGACTTCAAAGACGTTTTGGACGTCATGGAACATATGAGATGTTCCAGGAGTTGAAGTTAATATTTCAAGCAAATACCTGAGTTGAGAGATATGAAGTCTCCAACAAGTTCTATAGCTAAAATATAGAGGAGAATCGCTCAACTAGTGAGCATGTGCTCAGATTGTCTGGGTACTACAATCGCTTGAATCAAGTGGGAGTTAATCTTCCAGATAAGATAGTGATTGACAGAATTCTCTAGTCACCATCACTAAGTTAGTAGAACTTCGTGATGAACTATAATATGCAAGGGATAACGGAGACAACTCCCAAGCTCTTCGTGATGCTGAAATCAACGAAGGTAGAAATCAAAGAAAAACATCAAGTGTTGATGGTTGACAAGACCACTAGTTTCAAGAAAAAGGGCAAAGGAAAGAAGGGGAACTTCAAGAAGAACGGCAAGCAAGTTGCTGCTCAAGTGAAGAAGCCCAAGTCTGATCCTAAGCCTGAGACTAAGTGCTTCTACTGCAAAGGGACTGGTCACTGGAAGCGGAACTACCCCAAGTGATTGGCGGGTAAGAAGGATGGCAAAGTGAACATAAGTATATTTGATATACATGTTATTGATGTGTACTTTACTAGTGTTTATAGCAAACCCTCAGTATTTGATACTAGTTCAGTTGCTAAGATTAGTAACTCGAAACAGGAGTTGCAGAATAAACAGAGACTAGTTAAGGGTGAAGTGACGATGTGTGTTGGAAGTGGTTCCAAAATTGATATGATCATCATTGCACACTCCCCATAATTTCGGGATTAGTGTTGAACCTAAATAAGTGTTATTTGGTGTTTGCGTTGAGCATGAATATGATTTGATCATGTTTATTGTAATACGGTTATTCATTTAAGTAAGAGAATAAATTGTTGTTCTGTTTACATGAATAAAACCTTATATGGTTACACACCCAATGAAAATAGTTCATTGGATCTCGATCTTAATAATACACATATTCATAATATTGAAACCAAAAGATGCAAAGTTAATAATGATAGTGCAACTTATTTGTGGCACTGCTGTTTAGGTCATATTGGTATAAAGCGCATGAAGAAACTCCATGCTGATGGGCTTTCGGAATCACTTGATGCTTGCGAACCATGCCTTTTGGGCAAGATGACTAAAACGCCGTTCTCCGGAACAATGGAGTGAGAAAAGATTTGTTGGAAATCATACATACTGATGTATGTGGTCCAATGAATATTGAGGCTCGCGACAGGTATCATTATTTTATGATCTTCACAAATGATTTGAGCAGATATGAGTATATCTACTTGATGAAACATAAGTCTGAAACATTTGAACAGTTCAAAGAATTTCAGAGTGAAGTGAAAAATCATTGTGACAAGAGAATAAAGTTTCTACGATCTGATCGTGGAAAAGAGTATTTGAGTTACGAGTTTGGTCTTCAGTTAAACCAATGTGAAATAGTTTCACTACTCACGCCACCTGGAACACCACAGCATAATGGTGTGTCCGAACATCATAACCGTACTTTATTGGATATAGTGCAATCTATGATGTTTCTTACCGATTTACCACTATCGTTTTGGGATCATGCATTAGAGACAGCTGCATTCACGTTAAATATGGCACCATCTAAATCCGTTGAGACGACACCGTGTGAACTATGGTTTGGCAAGAAACCTAAGCTGTCGTTTCTTAAAGTTTGAGGTTGCAATGCTTATGTGAAAAGGTTTCAACCTGATAAGCTCAAACCCAAATCGGAGAAATGTGTCTTCATAGGATATCCAAAGGAAACTATTGGATACACCTTCTATCACAAGACCGAAGGCAAGACTTTTGTTGCTAAAATCGGAAACTTTCTAGAGAAGGAGTTTTCTCTCGAAAGAAGTGAGTGGGAGGAAAGTAGAACTTGACGAGGTAACTGTACCTGCTCCCTTATTGGAAAGTAGTACATCACAGAAAACTGTTTCTGTGACACCTACACCAATTAGTGAGGAAGCTAATGATGATGATCATGTAACTTCAGATCAAGTTACTACCGAACCTTGTAGGTAAACCAGAGTAAGATCCACGCCAGAGTGGTACGGTAATCCTTCTCTGGAAGTCATGCTACTAGATCATGATGAACCTACGAACTATGAGGAAGCGATGATGAGCCCAGATTCCGCGAAATGGTTTGAGGCCATGAAATCTGAGATATGATCCATGTATGAGAACAAAGTATGGACTTTGATGGATTTGCCCGATGATCGGCAAGCCATAGAAAATAAATGGATCTTCAAGAGGAAGACGGACGCTGATAGTAGTGTTACTATCTACAAAGCTAGAATTGTCGCAAAAGTTTTCGACAAGTTCAAGGTGTTGACTACGATGAGTTTTTCTCACTCGTATCTATGCTTAAGTCTGTCCGAATCATGTTAGCAATTGCCGCATTTTATGAAATCTGGCAAATGGATAAACAAAACTGCATTCCTTAATGGATTTATTAAAGAAGAGTTGTATGTGATGCAACTAGAAGGTTTTGTCAATCCAAAAGGTGCTAACAAAATGTGCAAGCACCAGCGATCCATCTGTGGACTGGTGCAAGCATCTCAGAGTTGGAATATACGCTTTGATAAGTTGATCAAAGCATATAGTTTTATACAGACTTGCGGTGAAGCCTGTATTTACAAGAAAGTGAGTGGGAGCACTACAACATTTCTGATAAGTATATGTGAATGACATATTGTTGATCGGAAATAATGTAGAATTATTCTGTAAAGCATAAAGGAGTGTTTGAAAGGAGTTTTTCAAAGAAAGACTTCGGTGAAGCTACTTACATATTGAGCTTCAAGATCTATAGAGATAGATCAAGACGCTTGATAAGTTCTTTCAATGAGTACATACCTTGACAAAGATTTTGAAGTAGTTCAAAATGGAGCAGTCAAAGAAAGAGTTCTTGCCTGTATTATAAGGTGTGAAGTTGAGTAAGACTCAAAGCCCGACCACGGCAGAAGATAGAAAGAGAATGAAAGTCATTCCCTATGCCTTGGCCATAGGTTCTATAAAGTATGTCATGCTGTATACCAGATCTATTGTATACCCTGCACTGATTTGGCAAGGGAGTACAATAGTGATCTAGGAGTAGATCACTGGACAGCGGTCAGAATTATCCTTAGTGAAATAAGGATATGTTTCTCGATTATGGACATGATAAAAAGGTTCGTCGTAAAGGGTTACGCCGATGCAAGTTTTGACACTAATCTAGATGACTCTAAGTCTCGGTCTAGATACATATTGAAAGTGGGAGCAATTAGCTAGAGTAGCTCCGTGTAGAGCATTATAGACAAAGAATTTTGCAAAATACTTACGGATCTGAATGTGACAGACCCGTTGACTAAAATTATCTCACAAGCAAAACATGATCACACCTTAGTACTCTTTGGGTATTAATCACATAGAGATGTGAACTAGATTACTGACTCTAGTAAACCCTTTGAGTGTTAGTCACATGACGATGTGAACTATGGGTGTTAATCACATGGTGATGTGAACCATTGCTGCTAAATCACATGGCGATGTGAACTAGATTATTGACTCTAGTGCAAGTGGGAGACTGAAGGAAATATGCCCTAGAGGCAATAATAAAGTTATTATTTATTTCCTTATATCATGATAAATGTTTATTATTCATGCTAGAATTGTATTAACCGGAAACATAATACATGTGTGAATACATAGACCAACAGAGTGTCACTAGTATGCCTCTACTAGACTAGCTCGTTAATCAAAGATGGTTATGTTTCCTAACCATGAACAAAGAGTTGTTATTTGATTAACGAGGTCACATCATTAGTTGAATGATCTGATTGACATGACCCATTCCATTAGCTTAGCACCCGATCGTTTAGTATGTTGCTATTGCTTTCTTCATGACTTATACATGTTCCTATAACTATGAGATTATGCAACTCCCGTTTACCGGAGGAACACTTTGGGTACTACCAAACGTCACAACGTAACTGGGTGATTATAAAGGAGTACTACAGGTGTCTCCAATGGTAGATGTTGGGTTAGCGTATTTCGAGATTTGGGTTTGTCACTCCGATTGTCGGAGAGGTATCTCTGGGCCCTCTCGGTAATACACATCACATAAGCCTTGCAAGCACTGCAACTAATATGTTAGTTGTGAGATGATGTATTACAGAACGAGTAAAGAGACTTGCCGGTAACGAGATTGAACTAGGTATTGGATATCGACGATCGAATCTCGGGCAAGTAACATACCGATGACAAAGGGAACAACGTATGTTGTTATGCGGTCTGACCGATAAAGATCTTCGTAGAATATGTAGGAGCCAATATGGGCATCCAGGTCCCGCTATTGGTTATTGACCGGAGACGTGTCTCGGTCATGTCTACATTGTTCTCGAACCGTAGGGTCCGCACGCTTAACGTTACGATGACAGTTATTATGAGTTTATGCATTTTGATGTACCGAAGGTTGTTCGGAGTCCCGGATGTGATCACGGACATGACGAGGAGTCTCGAAATGGTCGAGACGTAAAGATTGATATATTGGAAGCCTATGTTTGGACATCGGAAGTGTTCCGGGTGAAATCGGGATTTTACCGGATTACCGGGAGGGTTACCGGAACCCCCCGGGAGCCAAATGGGCCAACATGGGCCTTAGTGGAAAGGTGAGAGGGCAGCCCACATAGGGCTGCGCCTCCCCCCCTCTCCCTAGTCCTATTAGGACTAGGAGAGGGGCCGGCCACCTCTCTCTCTCTCCCCTTTAAGGATTCCTAGTTGGACTAGGATTGGAGGGGGGAGTCCTACTCCCGGTAGGAGTAGGACTCCTCCTGCGCCTCCCTCTCTATGGCCGGCCAGCCTCCCTCCCTCCAACCTTTATATACGGGGGCAGGGGACACCCCAAGACACACAACTTGATCCTTGAGATCGTTCCTTAGCCGTGTGCGGTGCCCCCTGCCACCAAATTCCACCTCGATCATACCGTTACAGTGCTTAGGCGAAGCCCTGCGTCGGTAGTACATCAAGATCGTCACCACGCCGTCGTGCTGACGGAACTCTTCCTCGACGCTTTGCTGGATCGGAGCCCGAGGAACGTCATCGAGCTGAACGTGTGCTAAGAACTCGGAGGTGCCGGAGTAACGGTGCTTGGATCGGTCGGATCAGGAAGAAGACGTACGACTACTTCCTCTACGTTGTGTGATCGCTTCCGCAGTCGGTCTGCGTTGGTACGTAGACAACACTCTCCCCTCTCGTTGCTGTGCATCACCATGATCTTGCGTGTGCGTAGGAAATTTTTTGAAATTACTGCGTTCCCCAACAGTTCTAGCCACCATCATAGAGAGGGGCATCTGATTGGGGAGCATCTGATCTGATCGAACCTCATCTCATCTTGGACCAGGTTCATTCCACCAAAGCCACCACATTCACCAAGCACAAGAACACCTCTCCTCAAGAGGTTGTTCTTCCCTTGTAACTGTTCATCCTCATCCTAAGAGGCAATCCACCACACCACACTGGAGTAGGGTATTACACCACATCGGTGGCCTGAACTAGTATAAACTCTTGTGTCCCTTGTTCTTTGGGTTCGACGAGCTAGGCCATGAGATCATGATGTGTGAGAGCTAGAGAGGGGGAGAGATCTTCATGCGCACCCGAGTGTTCGAACCTCAAGGGTTTTGCCGGAACCCGAAATCGACATTTCGCGCACCAGGTAGGGGTGCACCAAAGCTTTGCCCCCCGACGGCCTCGCCGCTCCGACCGGCTCTCATGGACGACGCCGCTTCTCCGACTGGATTGACGGGCGCTCTCCGCAGCGCCGTGGGGCTCCGGGCCTTCGGGTGCGGTGGCCGCACAAGTTCAAGCCGGAGATGCCTCCCCATTATGATGGTGCGGCGGATCCGGCGGCCTTTCTGCTGGCGTATGAGGAGGCCACCCTGGAGGTCGGGGCGACAATAAAGTCATGGCCAACTAGCTCCCAATGGCCCTCGCTGGCGTGCCGCACGCCTGGCTCCTCCATCTGCCGGAATCTTCTGTGGCCTCCTGAGAGGAGCTACGCGACCTCTTCATCGCGCGCTTCGGGGGACCAGCACCCCCATCGCCGCGGCTCTCCTCGGTGGCTCACAAGCACCGCCCTCGGATCATCACGCCGAGCCATTCTTTCGACAGATTGGCGTTGCCTCCACGCGGCAGGGGGCGCCCCCGGGTTGGGCGGCGCCCAAGGCCGACCTGACCTTCGACTCGGGGGATCACCCAGTCACCACCGTCGGCTCGGGCGTGCTTCCGATGCTTTGCACGCCCACCATCTACAGCGTAGTCGTTACCAAGACCCTCATCGACGGCGGCGCCGGCCTCAACATGCTCTCTGTGGAGGCTTTTAGCCTCCTTCACGTACCGCTTGAGCGGCTCCACCCCAACAAGCCTTTCTCCTGAATCGGCGGCGGCTCCTCCAACCCTCTGGGGCAGATCTGTCTCCTCGTAACCTTCGGCACACGCGACAACTACTGCACCGAGCTAATCAACTTCGACATCGCCTACATCGACTTACCATACAACGCCATCCTCGGCTACCCGGCGCTGGCCCAATTCATGGCAGCTACCCATCCTGCCTACAACCTCATGAAGATGCCAGGGAGCAAGGGCATCCTCACCGTGGCCGGAGACACCAAGGAAGCCTTGGTGGTCCTCAAACTCGCCTTCAGGGCCATAGCGACAGCTTGCCTGGCCGACAAGGCCGTGCCTAGGACCAAGGGGGCTGTGCCGACCAAGAAGAAGCAGCTATTCACTCAAGGTCAAGTCAAGACGAAGCAGATACCGGTCGACGAGGACGGGGCCTCTGGCGCCACCATTACTATAGGCGCCGACCTCGCCCCAGATCAAGAAAGGGAGTTGGTGGACTTCTTGCGGGTGAACAAGGAAGTATTTGCCCGGGAGCCCAAGCAGCTGGTTGGGGTCCCGAGAAGAGTGATTGAGCATCAACTGAGGGTATGCCCCAACATGCGCCCTGTGAAGCAGAGGGCGAGGCGGTAGTCCATGGAGAAGTAGTCTTTCATCGTTCAGGAAACCCGCAAGATGGAAGCAGCAAGTGTAATGCCATTTAGACTGCGTAATGCAGGAGCGACCTTCCAGCGGCTGATGCACATCACCTTGGGGCGGCAACTTGGGAGAAACGCCGAGGCCTACGTCGACGGCATTGTGGTGAAGTCTCGGGAGGCAAGAACTTTGATTCACGACCTGGATGAAACCTTCGCGAGCCTGCGCGAGGTGGACTTGCGGCTCAACCCGGAGAAGTGCGTGTTTGGTGTTCCTTCTGGCAAGCTGCTGGGCTTCCTCGTGTCCCACATCGAGGCCATCCCGGAGAAGGTCAAGGCAATCGAAGACATGAGCCCACCACAAAACCTCAAGGAGATGTAGAAGCTTGCAGGCTGCGTGTGACACTCCAAAATTTTTGATTTGGTTTTCATCAAAAACTTTATTGGATTCTAAAAGAGGGCATTTAAAATTTTTTCTTTTCCAGAAATCCGTCCTCTTTAAAACTTCCTTTCACCTTTGGCAAGGATTTCCTTTCCATTTCAAATTTTGGTGTTAAAATTTTGGAAGCTTTTCTTCTGGTTGTTTCCCTCTCAAACTTATTTGTTTTTCATTTAAAAAGAAACCCTAGGAGTTTTGGGACTTCATCCTTTTTTTGAAACCACCCTTGATTTCACCATATCACAGATGGTAAAACCACTCCAAAACCTCCCCTCCCTCTTGGAACTACCTAAGTTCTCTGTCCCAACTAAACCAAACAAGTTTTGTATTTTATTTCAAACATTTTTCATCTCAAATCATTTTTTGTCAATTATTTGGAGTCTGAGCCATTTACAAAGCAAGTACCTTATTTCCTTTGAGTTTTGATCTCAAACCAACTCCTCTAGTTTGTCCTTAGCACCCACAACTCAGAACCATCTTGATCCACTCTACTTCTTTTCAAATTTTTCAAATTTCAGCCTCTGCAAGTTTGGACCAGATTTGCCAAATTTGGTAAAATTCATATCTACACTCCCCCAAAAATTCTACAAAAATTCAGGCAGCCTACTGGAGCAATGAGTAGCCACTCCACCAAAAATCAGCTCTAGGAAAAATCCCTAGAGACCTGTATCATTCTGTCGAACACCTTGCATACACTGTATTTTGCACTTTCAGTAATTCAGTAAAGTTCAGAGTTCAGTGTCGTTTTCTCCCCGCCAGTTTCAGTCACGCGTGGATAGTGCCCTTGGCACGATCCTCGCCGCCTCTCCCTCTTGTCTGGAGTGCCGCACGCGCGCTTGGCGCCTTCCGGGCGTAGGTGGCGCCCTGGCCCGCCTGCGCTGGCGTGTCCCGCGGCGGCCGATCCACCATAACAGCCGACCGGAAGCAGAACGGCGGCGCAACGATGTTCGGCGCCGCCCAACGCTCCCTGGCTCTCCGCGTGGCATATGCATGCCAGCGCAGCCCCGCTGCACAGTCACCGTGGCCCGGCAAGCACAGAACGCGCTCCCTGCCGCCGACGTGCCGCACAGCCGTTCTGTTGGAGCCGGCCGTTCCGTTGGAGCCGGCCGTAAAACTCCCCCCGTGCTGAGCTGGACCCCGGAATGGAACCTCTACTCCACCTAGACGATGCCCAAGCCCCTAATCCCACTGCCCAACCCCGGCGCCGCCGTAATCGCTCGCCGGACTTATCCCGTACGCGGCAACCGCCTCGGGCCGGCTATATATAGCACCCCCAGGTTCCCTCTCGCCCCCGCACACCTCCACTACCTCTCTGGACCCCGACCAACAACTAGAAGAGCCTCGAGGGGCCCTTCTTCCTCGACTCCGGCCGCCTCATTCCGCCTCGGCCTCCACCTTGATTCGCTCCGGTGAGGCCGTCCCCGGCGCCCAAACTTCATCAGTAGTTTCCTCGAGCAACCAGTAAGCTAACCCAAGCATCAATTTGACCTTCGCAGCTCCCCCCGGCGAGGTCCATCTCCACCCGAGCTGTCGTCCGCCGGAGCAGGGCTCGCCGTCGACGTGGTACTCGCCGGCGACCACCACCACCACCAACCGACGCGGAAGGACGTCCTGAGCAAGGAGGTACCCTCTGATCCCCTTGCCTCGCCATGGATCGCCGCCGGCGACCACTGCGGCTTTTGGGCCCCGTCGAGCTCAGCCGCCCGTTTTGAATTTTCAAACCTGACGGGTGGGACCTGCCCGTCAGCCTCTCTGTCTCTTTCTAAACGAACCGTTTCTGAAAGCGTATTCTGCCAAATGCGTTTTCCTCCTGGGCTGGCGTATTCTCTGCCGAAGCGTTTTCAGTTTTTATGAGCTAGCCCCTGGAAATATTCTGTTTCATTACAGATGAGTCCCTGGACTAAAACCCTTATAACTTTTAAACAGAAAAGTATTTTTGATTGATTCTTTTTCTGTTCTCTTTGAAATTTTGTCTAGTTTGTTATCAGATTTATTCGAAATTTTTTTGGAATACTTTTGTGCACTTCTTGGTATTTACGATAGCGCCTATATTTTCTGTATACCGTAGATACCGAAGGAGGTGACGGAGCCGCGAACTTCACCGAGCTAGGCTCCGACTACTCTGAACCAGGCAAGCATGTTTGAACTTTTGATATGATGAGTGTCTTGGCATGTTTTGCATTTAGTTAGTTTCATGGCATGTTGATGAGCATACCGATGAGCGTTATTTTCATGCATGGTTAAGGTAAGTGAGCTCGATGATCCATAAGTGGATGGATGTGAGTATGAATGGCCATGGGTTGGCATGAGGATGGGTAAGATGGCAGTGTTGTAGCATGCCAGTCTTATGCCAGACTATTTGACTACCGTGTCAAATCGTATCGGTCCAGTTCATCCCTTTTCCTTCCTTGTACTACCACATGTTTTCCGCAAGGAATATGGCTTAGTAAGTTGCAAACCGCTTTCCTGGTACACACCAAAAGGAGAGGCCGGGATGATGGTTCCATGGCCCTGGATTAAAGCCAGTCATCCGGTCAGGGGGCATGGGTGTTTCCGGTTGGGACCGAGAGGGGGGCACCCCTTAGAGCACGCGTATATAAATTTGATCCCATGCTATTCGAGATTGTGGTCTCCCCGTCTCAAAGTTTTTCTTAGACGATGTCTAGGGTGAGTCCTGGCATCGAGAGATAGGATGGGTGTGTACTGGATTGCTGTGTTTTCTTCCGAAATACCGTAAACGGAACTAGTCCTTCGAGACTATGGAAATCCATTAGCTGTGGGAAATTTTTGTACAAACTCTGCAGAGTCATAAATCTCCAAATCATCCTATCCATATCCAAATTTTGCGCTGACTTATTTTGACAAGTGCCAGTTTTTGGTGACAGATACTCCGGTGAATCTCGTGAGCAGTAAGCCCAGTTAAAAGTTTATTCCTGTGGATGGACTAACCCGTTTATTATCATGAACTGAATATTTATTATGAGTATTATTTACTTGTGGATTAAAGCCCTTTTTGTGATGTCGCTCAGACGTCCGACTGTGGCATTTCTTTTAAAGCCCTTTCTGTGATGTCGCTCAGACGTCCGACTGTGGCATTTCTTTTAAGCCCTTTCTGTGATGTCGCTCAGACGTCCGACTGTGGCATTTCTTTTAAAGCCCTTTCTGTGATGTCGCTCAGACGTCCGACTGTGGCATTTCTTTTAAGGCCTTTCTGTGATGTCGCTCAGACGTCCGACTGTGGCATTTCTTTTAAAGCCCTTTCTGTGATGTCGCTCAGACGTCCGACTGTGGCATTTCTTTTAAGCCCTTTCTGTGATGTCGCTCAGACGTCCGACTGTGGCATTTCTTTTAATCCCTTTATGTCGTATCGCTAAGACGCCCGACTGTGGCATAATTTTCTGTTATTATTTGTTCACCCTTCGAGGCGTCGCTTCAGACACCCGATCGTTTCTCATTTATATTTTGTTGGGATTTCAGGCGGACTACCGCCGTATCCCTCGTACTTACTTCGTTATGCAATTTTTTTAATTGTGCATTGGAAGGATTATTCATGACGCACTCATGCATGCATTTGTTACATCTTACGTCCGAACAGTCTTGCGAGTACTTTCAAAGTACTCACTGGCTTGTTGATTTGGCCAGATGCTGATGAAGGCAATCTCATGGATGAAGAGTTCGATAGCGAGTCCAACGCCTAGAGGAATCCCAGTCAGTCCCGTGCGACCCTGGTCTTGGTCACTGTTTTATACCCGCTTCCGCAACCCGAATAAATTTATCGAGCCTCACCCCGACGCTCGATGAGATGCCAGTTTGAGAGTCATGTTACCACACTTCCCATTGTGTTATTCCACCTCCACCATATCCTCGAGTCAGTAGTATGCCACCACACCATTATGTTATATCCGCCATTATGTATAATTATTGGCGTGCTTGTAATAACTTGTTGAGCAGCCCTAGCTCAACCCTGTAATATATTCTATGCTACTGGCTTGTTGTATCAAGAAGTTGTCTACCAGTGTGGAGGATTTCTCTCATACTGGACTCGAAAGATTGGTTTCTCAATAAATATCTTTATTGGAAAACCGGTCGTGACAAGCTTGGTATCAGAGCCAGGCTGACTGTAGGAAGCCACTAGGTGCGATCGCTAATCGGTTATTAGCATGATAGAGCCGATTTAATTTTTGTTGCAATTGTAGTCATTTTCTGACAGTCAGCATAAATTTATGATCTGACCATTCAGGATTTTTGCCTACTTTTGTAGATGGCCGACAACAACTGCGAGTCTCAGACCTTCGCCAACGTACCCAATGGGTTCGTCAAACTTCTCTCCTTCATCGTTCAGGTCGCGATGGGGCCATCCATGCGCCCAGTCTTCACACTCCGCCAGCACAGAGTCAACGACGGTCTGACCATGCACCAGGCCACGGTGCAGTTCATGGGAGGGCGTGGTGAGCTACGCCGCTACCTGTTCGTGGGAAGAGCCATGCCTACGGAGAGGCATGCTATGCAGATGGCAGCCCGTGAGGCGATAGCCCGCCTCAGGGATGTCCTTCCCGCGATGAAGACTCGTCGCTACCGTTATCTCCCATGCCATGTGCCCTACACCTGCCACTACGCATTCTCCTGCCCCAGAGGAGAACGAGACGAGGCTTTTGAGATGCTTATTGAGTATCTCCGGGCTCTGGAGGCAGCCTTCCACAACCTGGTGGACGACTTCGTGGCTGCCCGCATGGACTCAGTCCATGGCTGTGCCGCCAATAGGAGGGAGCTCCTGCTCACCGCACCACCACTGACTTTTGTCTCGTCCTCAGCATCTCATGCACCAACTCGTCACCTGCCTACCACCGGAGGGATCAACCAGGCCTTTGCGCCCACTCCAGTGCACACTGCACCACCCGCTGTGCCCACTCCCATTCGTGTTGCTCCACCCCTGGCACCCGTTCCATCTACCCGACGCGGCTCTTCTCGTCTGGAGCCTATTAGTGAGGAGGAGGTCGAGTCCCCAGCCTCACTGCGCCTCACGCTTGGCAGGGCCAAGGAGATCATCGACATTTTCGGCTGAGTGCGTTTGCCCGTCATGCGATGTACCGCTTTGTAAGATATGTTGTGAGAAGTAGCTTGTTTGCGCATCATGTAGAACTGGAGGAGTGAACTAGTCTAAATAACATGTCAGGATTATGTACGCATATCCTGAGTGATGTACTGTATAATTATCGCCCGCGTGTAAGATATGTAATGAGCAGTCCTTCTCCGTGCGCAAATCAATTTGTTTTCTTAAGTGATCTTGGACTTTTAAATTAATTGCCATCCTTGTGCATTTTTATTTTTTGGAGTTGTTTTTGACGACCATCTTCATTTTTCTTATGAGTTTTACAAAATATATCCCCAGAGTGAAAAATGTCTCGTCCTTGGACTCGCTCCATGCCTACTCCGCCAGAGGAAAATTTTGACACTCAACTAGGCAACAATGTCACGCAAGGGCAGTCGAGTCAACAGGGCAGTGAAACGGCACTTTCCCAAATGTGCCACCTTTATGAACAGAGTCAACAACAACATCGTGAAATGATGAACCAAGTCATCAACATGGGAAATTACCATGGACAGTATTCGCAGCATTCCAAGTTATCCGAGCTATAGAAGACGCGTCCCCAAACATTTTCTCATACTGACAAGCCTCTTGAAGCCGAGGACTGGCTTCGGGATATGGAGAGGAAATTAATTATTGCAAAATGTTCAGATCCCGAGAAGGTATTGTATGCTCCGCACTATCTCACAGGAGCAGCCGCATCTTGGTGGGAGAATTTTCTGCATATGCATCCAAACGAAGGTGACATAACCTGGGATGATTTCAAGGAAGGTTTCCGCGGTGCACACATTCCTAAGAGTATTATGAAAATCAAAAAGAGAGAGTTCGATGACCTCAAACAAAGGAACTTGACAGTGGCAGATTACAACAGTCAATTTACACTATTGTCTCGCTACGCCAATGAAGAGTGTATGACTGAAAGCAAGAAGATGGAGAAATTCCTTGACGGTCTAGCGCCCGCACTTAAATGCCAACTGGTCGTGCACACTTTTCCTGATTTTAAGACACTGGTGGACAAAGCCATTACTCCGGAAAATGAGAGACGCAGTCTGGAAGATATCCGCAAGCGAAAAAGGGACCAGACTAACCATGCTCGCAATCCCCGAAGCAAGACAGATTTTCAAAAGGGTGGGACACACAAATTCCCATCCAATGTCTCACGCCAAATCAAGAATTTTCATGTAAGGGACAATGAGTTCATATATCGCCCCGGCGTTACTTGTTACGCCTGTGGAGAGGAAGGGCACTATGCCAAGCAGTGTCCCAAGCCTAGAAACTCAACCCCAAAGCCAAACAATGGCGGTAATAATTCAGCACCCAAGCGAAACAATTTCAATCCCAGCAACAACCACAGGAAGGGTCATCTGAACCACGTAACCAAAGAGGAGGCACAAAACGCTCCGGATATCGTATTCGGTACGTTTCCTGTCAACACAGTACCTGCAACGGTTTTGTTTGATTCTGGAGCTTCTCACTCTTTCATTTCGAAAAGTTTTGCTTTGCAATTTTTTTTTCGATGCTTCCTTTGGAGAAATCCATGATCATCAAGTCCCCTGGGATTCAGCAAGTTACTCAGAATTTCTGTCAGAATGTGGTCATTGAGTTCGAAGGATTGGAGTTTCACGCAAATCTTGTTGTGTTGGAAAACAAAGGACTGGATGTCATCCTAGGGATGGACTGGCTAACCACCAATAAGGGTTTTATTGACTGTTTCAACCGGACCGTAATCCTCACACACCACCACGGGAAGACAATACGAGTGTCAGCCAGGGAAGGAAAAATACCCAGGCAACCAAGATTGAATAAGGTGGACGTTTATGAGCTAAACGAGGTTCCAGTGGTATGTGAATTTCCAGATTTATTCCCTGAAGAACTACCAGGCATGCCACCAGACCGAGAGATAGAATTCTGCATTGAGCTCGCACCAGGAACCACCCCCATATACAAGAAACCATACAGAATGGCACCATCCGAGTTGGTTGAATTGAAGAAACAAATAAAAGAATTGCTGGACAAAGGATACATTCGAGCCAACTCCTCACCTTGGGGATCACCAATTTTATTTGCCAAAAAGAAGGATGGAACACTGAGATTGTGTATTGACTATCGAGCACTTAACATGGTCACAATTAAGAACAAATACCCGATGCCAAGGATAAACGATTTGTTTGATCAACTTGCTCAGGCCAAGGTATTTTCGAAAATTGACTTAAGGTCTGGATACCATTAATTAAAGGTGCGAATGGAAGATATCCCCAAAACAGCCTTCACCTCCAGATATGGACTGTATGAGTTCACAGTAATGCCATTTGGATTAACAAATGCCCCTGCATACTTTGTTCACCTCATGAACAAAGTATTTATGAAGTTTATGGACAAGTTCGTTGTGGTATTCATCGACGATATTCTGGTGTACTCCAAGACACCAGAAGAGCACGCAGAACATCTCAGGATTGTGCTAGGAGAACTCAGGAAACACCAATTGTATGCCAAGTTCAGCAAGTGCGAATTTTGGCTAAAACAAGTAGGCTTTCTAGGCCACGTGCTAACCCAAGACGGTATCGCAGTGGACCCAGAGAAAGTCAAGGCCATACTTGGCTGGAAGTCGCCAGCCAGCGTAACAGATATACGTAGTTTCTTGGGAATGGCAGGATATTACCGCAGATTTATTGAAGGATTTTCCACCATAGCCAAGCCTATGACGCAGTTACTCAAGAAAGACAAGAAGTTCGAATGGATAGAAGCCTGCGGAAAGAGTTTCCAAGAGCTAAAGCGAAAATTGACAACAGCACCAGTATTAATTGTGCCAGACATACACAAGAATTTTGAAGTGTTTTGTGACGCGTCCAGAAAGGGTCTCGGATGCGGGTTGATGCAGGAAGGCAAGGTTGTCGCCTATGCTTCAAGGCAAATTCGCAAGCATGAGGAAAATTATCCCACTCATGACTTAGAAATGGCAGCGGTCATTCATGCACTCAAAGAATGGAGGCATTTCTTACTTGGGAACCGATGTGAAATATATACGCATCACAAAAGTCTCAAATATATTTTCACGCAGCCAGAACTAAATTTACGATAGAGACGCTGGTTGGAATTGGTAAAGGATTATGATGTTGGTATCCATTACCATCCAGGAAAAGCAAATGTAGTGGCCGATGCTCTTAGTCGGAACCCCAACTCCGACGAAAGCAATCTGCAAAGCTTGAGGCCCGAATTCCAACAAGAATTTGCCAAGCTCAATTTGATAATGGTAGCAGAAGGCACCATATCAAACTTGGAAATACAACCCGACCTCGTGGAAGAAATTAAAGAAGCTCAGCCCGGTCACCCCAGCATCGAAGGCATCAAAAGAAAGGTGAGTATGGGCAAGGCCTCGGAGTTCGTCATAGACGATGAAGGAATATTGTGGTACGGAGAAAGACTCTGCGTGCCAAACATAGAAAGCCTTAAACAGCAAATCCTAGCTGAAGCCCACACCGCCTCGTACTCGATTCACCCCGGAGGGACCAAGATGTATAAAGATATTCAGGAAAGATTTTGGTGGCACGGTATGAAGAGGGACATAGCCACCTTTATTGCACGTTGCGACTCGTGTCAGCGCATAAAAGCTGAGCATCAGAGACCGGCCGGACTACTGCAACCAAACAAAATACCTGAGTGGAAATGGGATGAAATAGGGATGGATTTCATTGTCGGACTACCTCGGTCACAGCATGAGAATGATGCCATCTGGGTCATCACTGACAAGTTAACCAAGGTGGCACATTTCATTCCAGTAAAGACAACCTACAACACTCAGCGGCTTGCCAGGATTTATCTCTCCCGTATAGTCTGTCTGCATGGAGTCCCGAAGACTATAATATCCGACAGAGGCACTCAGTTCGTCTCAATATTTTGGGAGCATTTACAACAGGCTCTGGGAACTCAACTAGCCTTCAGCACCGCATACCACCCACAGACTGATGGACAAACGGAACATGTAAACCAGATTTTAGAAGACACGCTGAGAGCATGTGTCCTCACATATGGAACCAGTTGGGAAGAAAGCCTGCCATACGCCGAATTCGCGTACAACAATAACTACCAGGCCAGCCTGCAAATGGCACCATTTGAGGCTTTATACGGACGGAGATGTCGTACCCCGTTGAACTGGTCAGAGACCGGAGACAGCCGCATCTTCGGACCGGACATGCTCAGAGAAGCCGAGGAAAAAGTCAAGCTAATCAGAGACCGACTTAAGACCGCTCAAAGTCGACAGAAGAGTTATTATGATCAGAAACATCGTAGGGTCAGCTTCGAGCCCGGTGAGTTCGTATACCTGAAAGTATCTCCTATGAGAGGATTGCAACAATTCAAGATTAAAGGGAAGCTAGCACCAAGATTCATTGGACCATTCTGTATAATGGCACGAAGAGGCACGGTAGCCTACCAGCTAGACTTACCCAAGGAATTATCCGATGTCCACGACGTGTTCCACGTCTCGCAATTGAGGAAGTGCGTGAGCAACCCAGAGAAACAAGTATCCCATGAGAGCATTGACGTACAGCCAGACCTCACTTATCGGGAACGCCCAGTAAGAATATTAGAGGAGTCTGAAAGGAGGACCCGACATAAGACCACCAAATTCTTCAGAGTACAGTGGAGCAATCACACCGACAGTGAAGCAACTTGGGAAAGAGAGGACTTTCTTCGGATAGAGCATCCACACTTATTTAAGGATCAGCTGAAATCTCAGGGACGAGATTTCTCCTAAGGGGGTAGGTGTTGTGACACTCCAAAATTTTTGATTTGGTTTTCATCAAAAACTTTATTGGATTCTAAAAGAGGGCATTTAAAATTTTTTCTTTTCCAGAAATCCTTCCTCTTTAAAAACTTCCTTTCACCTTTGGCAAGGATTTCCTTTCCATTTCAATTTTTGGTGTTAAAATTTTGGAAGCTTTTCTTCTGGTTGTTTCCCTCTCAAACTTATTTGTTTTTCATTTAAAAAGAAACCCTAGGAGTTTTGGGACTTCATCCTTTTTTGAAACCACCCTTGATTTCACCATATCACAGGTGGTAAAACCACTCCAAAACCTCCCCTCCCTCTTGGAACTACCTAAGTTCTCTGTCCCAACTAAACCAAACAAGTTTTGTATTTTATTTCAAACATTTTTCATCTCAAATCATTTTTGTCAATTATTTGGAGTCTGAGCCATTTACAAAGCAAGTACCTTATTTCCTTTGAGTTTTGATCTCAAACCAACTCCTCTGGTTTGTCCTTAGCATCCACAACTCAGAACCATCTTGATCCACTCTACTTCTTTTCAAATTTTTCAAATTTCAGCCTCTGCAAGTTTGGACCAGATTTGCCAAATTTGGTAAAATTCATATCTACACTCCCCCAAAAATTCTACAAAAATTCATGCAGCCTACTGGAGCAATGAGTAGCCACTCCACCAAAAATCAGCTCTAGGAAAAATCTCTAGAGACCTGTATCATTCTGTCGAACACCTTGCATACACTGTATTTTGCATTTTCAGTAATTCAGTAAAGTTCAGAGTTCAGTGTCGTTTTCTCCTCGCCAGTTTCAGTCACGCGTGGACAGTGCCCTTGGCACGATCCTCGCCGCCTCTCCCTCTTGTCTGGAGTGCCGCACGCGCGCTTGGCGCCTTCCGGGCGTCGGTGGCGCCCTGGTCCGCCTGCGCCGGCGTGTCCCGCGGCGGCCGATCCACCGTAACAGCCGACCGGAAGCAGAACGGCGGCGCAACGCCGTTCGGCGCCGCCCAACACTCCCTGGCTCTCCGCGTGGCACATGCATGCCAGCGCAGCCCCGCTGCACAGTCGCCGTGGCCCGGCAAGCACAGAACGCGCTCCCTGCCGCCGACGTGCCGCACGGCCGTTCCGTTGGAGCCGGCCGTAAAACTCCCCTCCCGTGCTGAGCTGGACCCCGGAATGGAACCTCTACTCCACCTAGACGATGCCCAAGCCCCTAATCCCACTGCCCAACCCCGGCGCCGCCGTAATCGCTCGCCGGACTTATCCCGTACGCGGCAACCGCCTCGGGCCGGCTATATATAGCACCCCCAGGTTCCCTCTCGCCCCCGCACACCTCCACTACCTCTCTGGACCCCGACCAACAACTAGAAGAGCCTCGAGGGGCCCTTCTTCCTCGACTCCGGCCGCCTCGTTCCGCCTCGGCCTCCACCTCGATTCGCTCCGATGAGGCCGTCCTCGGCGCCCAAACTTCATCAGTAGTTTCCTCGAGCAACCAGTAAGCTAACCCAAGCATCAATTTGACCTTCGCAGCTCCCCCCGGCGTGCTCCATCTCCACCCGAGCCGTCGTCCGCCGGAGCAGGGCTCGCCGTCGACGTGGTACTCGCCGGCGACCACCACCACCACCAACCAACGCGGAAGGACGTCCTGAGCAAGGAGGTACCCTCTGATCTCCTTGCCTCGCCGCGGATCGCCGCCAACGACCACCGCGGCTCTCGGGCCCCGTCGAGCTCAACCGCCTGTTTTGAATTTTCAAACCTGACGGGTGGGACCTGCCCGCCAGCCTCTCTATCTCTTTCTAAACGAACCGTTTCTGAAAGCGTATTCTGCCAAATGCGTTTTCCTCCTGGGCTGGCGTATTCTCTGCCGAAGCGTTTTCAGTTTTTATGAGCTAGCCCGTGGAAATATTCTGTTTCATTACAGATGAGTCCCTGGACTAAAACCCTTATAACTTTTAAACAGAAAAGTATTTTTGATTGATTCTTTTTCCGTTCTCTTTGAAATTTTGTCTAGTTTTTTTATCAGATTTATTCGAAATTTTTTTGGAATACTTTTGTGCACTTCTTGGTATTTACGATAGCGCCTATATTTTCTGTATACCGTAGATACCGAAGGAGGTGACGGAGCCGCGAACTTCACCGAGCTAGGCTCCGACTACTCTGAACCAGGAAAGCATGTTTGAACTTTTGATATGATGAGTGTCTTGGCATGTTTTGCATTTAGTTAGTTTCATGGCATGTTGATGAGCATACCGATGAGCGTTATTTTCATGCATGGTTAAGGTAAGTGAGCTCGATGATCCATAAGTGGATGGATGTGAGTATGAATGGCCATGGGTTGGCATGAGGATGGGTAAGATGGCAGTGTTGTAGCATGCCAGTCTTATGCCAGACTATTTGACTACCGTGTCAAATCGTATCGGTCCAGTTCATCCCTTTTCCTTCCTTGTACTACCACATATTTTCCGCAAGGAATATGGCTTAGTAAGTTGCAAACCGCTTTCCTGGTACACACCAAAAGGAGAGGCCGGGATGATGGTTCCATGGCCCTGGATTAAAGCCAGTCATCCGGTCAGGGGGCATGGGTGTTTCCGGTTGGGACCGAGAGGGGGGCACCCCTTAGAGCGCGCGTATATAAATTTGATCCCATGCTATTCGAGATTGTGGTCTCCCCGTCTCAAAGTTTTTCTTGGACGATGTCTAGGGTGAGTCCTGGCATCGAGAGATAGGATGGGTGTGTACTGGATTGCTGTGTTTTCTTCCGAAATACCGTAAACGGAACTAGTCCTTCGAGACTACAGAAACCCGTTAGCTGTGGGAAATTTTTGTACAAACTCCGCAGAGTCATAAATATCCAAATCATCCTATCCATATCCAAATTTTGCGCTGACTTATTTTGACAAGTGCCAGTTTTTGGTGACAGATACTCCGGTGAATCTCGTGAGCACTAAGCCCAGTTAAAAGTTTATTCCTGTGGATGGACTAACCCGTTTATTATCATGAACTGAATATTTATTATGAGTATTATTTACTTGTGGATTAAAGCCCTTTCTGTGATGTCGCTCAGACGTCCGACTGTGGCATTTCTTTTAAAGCCCTTTCTGTGATGTCGCTCAGACGTCCGACTGTGGCATTTCTTTTAAGCCCTTTCTGTGATGTCTCTCAGACGTCCGACTGTGGCATTTCTTTTAAAGCCCTTTCTATGATGTCGCTCAGACGTCCGACTGTGGCATTTCTTTTAAGGCCTTTCTGTGATGTCGCTCAGACGTCCGACTATGGCATTTCTTTTAAAGCCCTTTCTGTGATGTCGCTCAGACGTCCAACTGTGGCATTTCTTTTAAGCCCTTTCTGTGATGTCGCTCAGACGTCCGACTGTGGCATTTCTTTTAAGCCCTTTATGTGGTATCGCTAAGACGCCCGACTGTGGCATAATTTTCTGTTATTATTTGTTCACCCTTTGAGGCGTCGCTTCAGACACCCGATCGGTTCTCATTTTTATTTTGTTGGGATTTCAGGCGGACTACCGCCGTATCCCTCGTACTTACTTCGTTATGCAAATTCTTTTAATTGTGCATTGGAAGGATTATTCATGACGCATTCATGCATGCATTTGTTACATCTTACGTCCGAACAGTCTTGCAAGTACTTTCAAAGTACTCACTAGCTTGTTTATTTGGCCAGATGCTGATGAAGGCGATCTCATGGATGAAGAGTTCGATAGCGAGTCCGACGCCTAGAGGAATCCCAGTCAGTCCCGTGCGACCCTGGTCTTGGTCACTGTTTTATACCCGCTTCCGCAACCCGAATAAATTTATCGAGCCTCACCCCGACGCTCGATGAGATGCCAGTTTGAGAGTCGTGTTACCACACTTCCCATTGTGTTATTCCACCTCCACCATATCCTCGAGTCAGTAGTATGCCACCACACCATTATGTTATATCCGCCATTATGTATAATTATTGGCGTGCTTGTAATAACTTGTTGAGCAGCCCTAGCTCAACCCTGTAATATATTCTATGCTACTGGCTTGTTGTATCAAGAAGTTGTCTACCAGTGTGGAGGATTTCTCTCATACTGGACTCGAAAGATTGGTTTCTCAATAAATATCTTTATTGGAAAACCGGTCGTGACACTGCGTGACTTCGCTGGGGCGCTTCATCTCCAAGTTGGGGGAGCGCGCCTTGCCATTCTTCAAGCTGATGAAGAAGAAGGGCCCGTTCGAGTGGACCCCTGAGGCCAACCTGGCATTTCAAGACCTTAAGAGATACTTGACCAGCCCGCCGGTGATGGTGGCGTCTCGTCCTCTCGAGCCCTTGGTACTCTACCTATCTGCCACACCCCATTCCGCTAGCGCGGCGCTAGTGGCCCTCAGAGAGGAGCCTCAGGTCAAGGGCCTACGAAATGCAGCCGCCAAGCCGGATGAGGAAGCACAACACCAAGGCGATGCTCCTGAGACAATGGCTGCCCTGACTAGTCATCAAGCCCCTGAAGCTGGGGACCCGCAGGAAACACGTCAGCCCTCGGGAGCCAAAAGCTCCATCAGCTCTCCCGCCCTCGTCGAGCACCCAGTGTACTTCGTCAGCACAGTGCAACGAGATGTGAGAGCACGATACCCCATGCCTTAGAATCTCTTGCTCGCGCTCCTGGTGGCCTCGTGCAAGCTGCGCCACTACTTCCAGGGTCACTCCATCAAGGTCGTCTCAGCTTACCAGTTGGAGAGAGTGCTTAGAAGCCCCAATGCTGTGTGAAGGGTTGCCGAATGGAATATTGAGCTGCAAGCATTTGATCTGGAGTTCAGCACAACCAGGGTCATCAAGGGGGCTGCACTCGCCGACTTTGTGGTGGAATGGACCGACACCCTGGAGCTCGTAGCAGGCGAGAACCGATCCCTCTCGCCAGGGAGTGAAGCGCCGGATGGCTGGGTCATGTACTTTGATGGCGCGTTCGCACGCCATGGCACAGGGGCTGGAGCCGTGCTCATCTCGCGCACTCAGGACAAACTTTACTATGCCGTGCAGCTCTGCTTCCAGCGGGGCGAGAAGGTCTCCAACAACATCACAGAGTACGAGGGTCTCATCACCGGCCTCAAGGCTGCGGTGGCCCTGGGGGTGAAACGCCTCACCATCAAGGGAGCCTCGCTAGAGTTTGCAAGCTGGCGCACCCCTCTCAATCTGTGCCCCCGGGTACCGTGATGCGAAGCACTGGGTCATGACCGGCAGTGCCTGCGACCAGGGTTCGGAAGAATAAGAATTTCCTAACAAATTTTGTAGTTCCCAGATGCCTTCCGAGCACAGGAGGCCTCGCCAGACATTGGGGAACACGCGCCTCGCGAGGCGGAAACTACTTCAAGCGCATCAAGCTAAGTTATTCCTACGCACATACATAAAACATTGACGCTGCAACACGACACAAGAATGATAAACATAGCACAACCACTTAGAAATCATAGTTGTTGCACGCCCCAACGGAGCCCCATACTTGTTTCTCTCTTATTGCAGGAAGGAAAGGAAGAACGAAACAAAAGCGGCACGTGCTCCCGCTGTAGGTTGCGAGGACAGGCCCATGGCGCTCTCCTGAGCTCAGCCAGACCCCTCCTTGCGCTTCACTAAAGCGCGATGACGAGACGACCCGCTGCCACCTTCGAAGCGGGCGTGGCGGCTGGTCGTAGCCGCCGCTGCTGGAGCTATGGCCGGAAGAAGAGTCGCCATAGTTGGACCAGCCATGGCCGGCGCCAAGGGCGAGCCTGCCTTCACTCTCATCGCGGCCGTCGCCGAGGCCGAGCACCTCACCGCCGCTATTGTCCTCGGGGCAACACCCGATGCGGCGGCCATCCTCCCCGAACACCCTCACATAGAGGGTCACATTGCCATCATACTTGAAGTGGAGGGAGCACCGCCGGCCAAGGCCACGCGCGCGGTCAAACACCAGCCAGCCGCGGGTCAGGGTTGCATTGCCTGCGGTGGAGACCTCGACCGCGACCCACAAAGCCTTGCTGAAGCAGCCGTCCGCCTGCAGCTAGAGACCGCCTGGACTAGTGGCTGGCAGCTCGCCGGCAAAGAAGCGCGGGAGCTGAAGCCAAGTGCCGACCAGGTTCTCTGACCACACGACGAACTCCGGCAGCACTTCCGCAGAGTGGAAGTGCGGCCTAGGCGGCCGCGCGACCATGGCACACCTCCCTTCATCGATGGGGCTCCCACGACTCGGGTGACCACCACCATGCGGAGAGGCGCCACCGCGACTGCGAGGGGCCGCGACGGGGGTCATGGTGTGCTTGCGGGGACGACCGCGTCCCTCTTGGGCGGCAGTGAGCCAGGCCTCTCCTGGCGAGCCGTCCCCTTCTCTGCAGCCGAGAGCCTCTTCACATGCGCCATGGGTGTCACTGCCGGCAGTGAAGCGAGGAAGAAGAAGGAGTGGGAGAAGTAAAGGAAGAGATGGGTGACAGGGGCTCCGCCCCCTCTTCCCATTTATAGCCGAGGGGAGGCCAACCGCCGACCTCCATGATCTAAGGTAATAATGATATTTTTCTGCATGCAACAAGGTTTCGTCAAGTCGGGCAGTTGCCGAGGCGGCATGGGGAAGCGGAGACGCTCACGTCCAATCAATCGCCACACGTCAAGCGGGGCCACAGGCTGTTGGGGCTCGTGGGGCTCCTCACTTGCCCTTTGGCTTCACCTCGAAGCCAAGTCTGAGCACGCCTTGGGCCCAGGGGCTACTATCAGTGTTCTGGGAACGGGGGTCCCCAGACTTGCCTGCCTGCGGCCCACAGCATGGCTCCACCAGCGGCCCCGTAAGGCCCATCTTCACTAGCAAACACTCAAGACCCTCGCGAGGGACAAGCCTCGCAAGGCAGACAATGCAAGACCTCCTCAGGGGTGGCCTCACCAGGCTGGCTCATGAGGGGCGGAGAGATCAAGGCAAGGGACACCTCACGAGGTTTGTGTGACGCAAGCCATGACGAGTGGAGCTAGGTGGGCGCTAGGCGGGCGACAACGCGCACAGTGTCCTTGTTTCCTCTTTGGTGCTAAAGAGGCAAGCGCAAGCGAGGAGTCCCGAGGCAACAGGCAAAGGTTTCCATATCGGTACAACAAGACCAAGACCAGTAGGACAGCAGGACGGAGGTCACCATGGAGCCCAAGATGGCGTCATCACCAGAGCCTTTGGCAGGCGAAGACCATCTTTTGTCAGGATAGCTTGTACTAGCTCCTCCCTTCAAATTGGCCGTTGTGGGATCCCTTCCCGCCTAATATTTGGGAAGAGGACCCATGCCTCTAATAATAGGACTAGCCACCACCGTAGAGAGGGGCATCTGATCAGGGAGCATCTGATCTGATCGAACCTCATCTCATCTAGGAGCATCTCATCTTGGACCAGGTTCATTCCACCAAAGCCACCACACTCACCAAGCACAAGAACACCTCTCCTTAGGAGGTTGTTCTTCCCTTGTAACTGTTCATCCTCAGCCCAAGAGGCAATCCACCACACCATACTGGAGTAGGGTATTACACCACATCGGTGGACCGAACCAGTATAAACTCTTGTGTCCCTTGTTCTTTGGGTTCAACGAGCTAGGCCGTGAGATCATGATGTGTGCGAGCTAGAGATGGGGAGAGATCTTCATGTGCACCCCAGTGTTCGAACCTCAAGGGTTTTGCCGGAACTTGAAAACCGACAGGGATCTCTCCCCCTCGCTCCTAGTGGCGCCAGAGTGCCGCCGGGGCAACGATCGGGACGGCGATCTACATCATCAATCTTGGTACCGTCAACACCAACTTTCTCTCCCTCTATGCAGTGGTGTAACACCTCTTCTCCCTGATGTAATCTCTACTTAAACATGGTGCTGAACTCCATATATTATTTCCCAATGATCTATGGTTATCCTATGATGTTTGAGTAGATCCATTTTGTCCTGTGGGTTAATCGTGATCTTGGTTGGTATGATTGTATATTTTATTTATGGTGCTGTCCTACGGTGCCCTCCATTCTTGCGCAAACGTGAGGGCTCCCCTCTGTAGGGCGTTGCGATATGTTCATGATTTTCTTACGGTGGGTTGCGAGAGTGACAGAAACTTAAACCCAAGTAGGTGGGTTATGGCGTATGGGAGTAAAGAGGACTTGATACTTAATGCTATGGTTGGGTTTCACAAATTTTATGATCTTTAGTAGTTGCGGATGCTTGCTAGAGTTCCAATCATAAGTGCATATGATCCAAGTAGAGAAAGTATGTTAGCTCATGCCTCTCCCTCATATAAAATTACAAGAATGATTACCGGTACTTGTTATCGATTGCCTAGGGACAAATACTTTCTTGTTGACACAAACCCTTTTACTAAACACCTAACTTTTATTATCTTGCAAAGTACTTCTAGTTTTGTTCTTGCAAAGTAGTTCTAGCATCACTCCTACAAACTATTTTCATACTTGTTTCTGGTAAAGCAAACGTCAAGTGTGCGTAGAGTTGTATCGGTGGTCGATAGAACTTGACGAACTATTTGTTCTACCTTTAGCTCCTCGTTGGGTTCGACACTCTTATTTATCAAAGAAGGCTACAAACGATCCCTATAGTTGTGGGTTATCAAGACCTTTTTCTGGCGCCGTTGCCGGGAAGCAATAGCGTGGGGTGAATATTCTTGTGTGTGCTTGTTTTCTTTATCACTAAGTAGTTTTTATTTCCTGTTCTAAGTTGTTCTCTTTCTTTAGCTATGGATATGGAACATGAAACACCAAAAAAATTAGTGGTATTTTCTACTCATGGAGATGGGGAACCTCCTAAAACCCTCGATGCTCGTTATGTGAAAAATATTACGCACTACTTTGATAATCTTGAGAAAACCCCATTCAACTTGATAATGGGAGTAATGTTGGATCAACGTGAATACTTTAGGGATTATTGCTTGACTCAAAAGGGAAAACTTTTATGGGATGAAATTGAAATGTTGCAATGGTATGCTTGGAATCTATGCTTGAGATATGATTATACTTGTTTCTCTAAGATTGAGGTTCCACACCTTTCCTATTCATGCAAATTTAATGATAATGAAACCTCGGCTCCTTATGCTAGAGGTATATGTGATTATTATGATGTGGAATGAATAGAATAATTTGTTGCTTTTAAGGGTGCATATGAAATTGAATCTTTGTTTGATTTTTTTTGAAGATTTTGATGATTCAGTTTATAGACATGAAAATCTTCCTATCCTTAAATATTGCTATGATAATTATAAATACAATCACGATATTGATGTATTTATTGAGAATAACTCCGCTGTCCAGGAAAAGATTAATATTTTGCAGGAGTTTGTGGAAGAAGAAATTGATGAAACTGTGAGCTCATTGGATGAAAAAGATGATGAGGAGAGCGAAGAACAAATGCAGGAAGAACGGATTAGCTACCCGTTCCCACCTTCTAATGAGAGTAACTCTTCAACTCGTACATTGTTTAATTTCCCTTCATGCTTACCGAAGTATGAATGCTATGATAATTGCTATGATCCCATTGATTTCATTTGAAATATCCCTTTTTGATGATGCTTGCTATGATTGTGGCCAAGATGCCAATATGAATGATGCTTATGGAGATGGACTTGCTATTGTTTCTTATGTTAAACATGAAATTGTTTCTATTGCACCCACACATGATAGTCCTATTATCTTTTTGAATTCTCCCAACTACACTATATCGGAGAAGTTTGCTCTTGTTAAGGATTATATTGATGGGTTGCCTTTTACTGTTGCACATGATAATTTTGATGAATGTAATATGCATGTGCTTGCTGCTCCTATTACAATTATTATGAGAGAGGAACTACATCTCCGCCTCTCTATGTTTCCAACATGAAAGAATTGCAAGAAACTGCTTATGCTATGTATTGGCCTTTATTTGATGTGCATGAATTGTTCTTGTATGACATGCCAATTCATAGGAAGAGAGTTAGACTTCGTCATTGCATTATATATGTTGCTTTGTGCTCACTACTAATTGCCAAATCATTGTTAATTAAAATTGGCTTTGATATACCTTGGGGTCTGGGTGGATCCATTACTTAAGCACTTTATGCCTAGCTTAATGGCTTTAAAGAAAGCGCTGCTAGGGAGACAACCCAGAAGTTTTAGAGAGTCATTTATTTCTATTGAGTGCTTTCATAAACTTTAAAAACAAAAAAATATAGAGGGGAACTTAAAAACCTTTTCACAAAAGAGAAGCGATTGGAAGTTATGCATTGGAGAAGCGAGGGTCGACCTTGAACACTTGTGCTCGTGCTCATGGAAAAAATGTAGAATTTTTCATGAAGATTCTCATGAAAATAATTATCTCCTTGTACAATTCCATTGTATTCTAAAAATAATGTGCCAAGATTTGCCTTTAGGATGTTTAGATTGCTTGTTGGTATGTGCGGTGCAGAAACAGAAACTTTGGCTATAGTGCGCGATTTTACATTTTTTACTGGAAGGTCAAACTGTTCTGAAACCTTTCGCACTGTGTTTCTATACAAAATTTTTATTTTTCCTAATTTTGTCAAATATTTTGGAGTACCAGAGGTATGGTGAATGTTCATATTACTACAGACTGTCCTGTTTAAGACAGATTCTGTTTTTGATGCATTGTTTTGCTCGTTTTGATGAAACTATAAATTTTTATCAGTGGTATAAGCCATGGAAAAGTTATATTACAGTAGCTACAATGAAAAAACAAAATATGAATTGGTTTGCAACAGTACTTAGAGTAGTGATTTGCTTTATTATACTAACGGATCTTACCAAACTTTCTGTTGAGTTTTGTGTGGATGAAGTGATCAAAGATCGAGGAGGTTTCGATATGAGGAGAAGGAGGAGAGGCAAGAGCTCAAGCTTGGGGATTCCCAAGGCACCCCAAGTAAATATTCAAGGAGACTCAAGCGTCTAAGCTTGGGGATGCCATGGAAGGCATCCCATCTTTCTTCAACAAGTATCGGTATGTTTTCGGTTTCATTTCGTTCATGCGATATGTGCAAATCTTGGAGCGCCTTTTGCATTTAGTTTTCATTTTTCTTTCATGCACCATGCTGGTATGAGATAGTCCATGGTTGATTTATAGAATGCTCATTTCACTTCACTTATATCTTTTGAGTATGGCTTTATAGAATGCTTCATGTGCTTCACTTATATCATTTGAAGTTTGGATTGCCTATTTCACTTCACATAGAAAACCGTTATTTGAAGAATGCTCTTTTGATTCACTTATATTTATTAGAGAATGGTCTTTTGTAGAAATAATTAAACTCTCATGCTTCACTTATATCTATTTAGAGAGTCAACCGGAATTGGTCAATTGCATGGTTAGTCATGAAATCCTACATAAAACTTATGGATCACTGAATATGATATGTTTGATTCCTTGCAATAGTTTTGTGATATAGAGATGGAATATGTGGAAGGTACTAGTAAACGGTTGTGTTTAGTAAGAATATTGGTGTTAAGGTTTGTGATTCCTGAAGCATGCACGTATAGTCTCTCGTTATGCTATGATGTTAGAGCATGATTATTATTGATTGTCTTCCTTATGAGTGGTGGTTGGGGACGAGCGATGGTCTTTTCCTGCTAATATATCCCCCTAGGGGCATGCGTAGTAGTACTTTGTTTCGAGGGCTAATAAAATTTTGCAATAAGTATATGAGTTCTTTATGACTAATGTGAGTCCATGGATTATACGCACTCTTACCTTTCCGCAATTTGCTAGTCTCTACGGTACCGTGCATTGCCCTTTCTCACATCGAGATGTGGTGCAAACTTTGCATGTGCATCCAAACCCCGCGATATGATACGCTCTATCACACATAAGTCTTATTATATCTTCCTCAAAACAGCCACCATACCTACCTATTATGGCTTTTCCATGGCCATTCTGAGATATATTACCCTACAACTTCCACCGCTTCCGTTTGATGACTTGAGCATTCATTGTCATATTGCTTTGCATGATCATATACCTGACATAGTAGTTGTGGCTCAGCCACTGTTCATCATTTTCATACATGTTACGCTAGATCATTGCACATCCCGGTACATGCCAGAGGCATTCATATAGAGTCATACTTTATCATAGGTATCGAGTTGTAATTTTTATTTCTTTTGAGTTATAAGTAAACAGAAGTGTGATGATCATCATTATTCATTTTTAGAGCAGTGCCCCAGTGAGGAAAGGATGATGGAGACTATGATTCCCCCACAAGTCGGGATGAGACTCGGGACAATGAGAGAAAAAAATATAAAAAAAGAAAAAAAGAAAGAAAGAAAAAAAAGAAAATAATAAAAAGTGAGAAGGGCATTGTTAGTATCCTTTACCACACTTGTGCTTCAAAGTAGGACCATGTTTTTCATTTGGAGAGTCTCCTATGTTGTCACTTTCATATACTAGTGGGAATATTTCATTATAGGATTAGATGCACACCCACTTAGTTTTCATATTGAGCTTTCATACACTTATAGCTCTTAGTGCATTCGTTGCATGGAAATCCCCACTCCTCACGTTGATATCGATTGATGGGCATCTCCATAGCCCGTTGGTTAGCCGCGTCGACGTGAGACTTTCTTACCTTTTTGTCTTCTTTATATTTACCCCTATCATCATACTCTATTCCACCCGTAGTGCTATATCCATGGCTTGCGCTCATGTATTGTGTGAGAGTTCAAAAAGCTGAAGCACGTTAAAAAGTATGAACCAATTGCTTGACTTGTCATCAGGGTTGTGCATGATAAATACTTTGTGTTAAGAAGACAGAGCATGACAAGACTATATGATTTTGTAGAGATGGATTTCTTTAGCGTTGATATTTTGAAAGATGTGATTGTTTGTTGGGATGTCTGAATATTGATGTCTTTATGTCAAATTATAGACTATTGCTTTGAATCACTTATGTCTTAATATTCATGCCATGATAAGATATATGATCAAGTTTATGATAGGTAGCATTCCACATCAAAAATTATCTTTTTTATCATTTACCTACTCGAGGACGAGCATGAATTAAGCTTGGGGATGCTGATACGTCTCCATTGCATCTACAATTTTTGATTGTTTCCTGCCAATATTATACAAGTTTTACATACTTTTGGCAACTTTTTATATGATATATTGGACTAACCTATTGATCCAGTGGCAAGTGCCAGTTCCTATTTTTTGCATGTTTTTTGTATCGTAGAGTATCCATATCAAATGAAGTCCAAATGCAATAAAATTTCATGAAGAATTATTTTGGAATATATGTGATTTTTGGAAGTTGGAAATCACCGCAAACGGAGGCCCGTGGTGGACACAACCCACCAGGGCGCCCCAGAGGAGCCAGGAGTGCCGTGGTGGGTTGTGCTCACCTCGTACATTGGTTGGGGCTGTACTTCGGGTGCAAGGAAGCTTATATCTGAAAAAACCATGTTAAAATATTAGTGCAATCGGAGTTACAAATCTCCCAGAATATAAGAAAAGGTTTTCGGCCAGATCTGGGAACGCGAAACAGAAGAGAACAGAGAGGGAGATCCAATCTCGGAGGGGCTCCCGCCTCTCCGCTGCCATGGAGACCAAGGACTAGAGGGGAAACCCTTCTCCCACCTAGGGAGGAGGCCAAGTAAGAAGAAGAAGGAGGGGGGCTCTCTCCCCTCGCTCCCGGTGGCGCCGGAGTGCCGCTGGGGCAACGATCGGGACTACGATCTACATCAACAATCTTGCTACCGTCAACACCAACTTTCTCCCCCTCTATGCAGCAGTGTAACACATATTCTCCCCGTTGTAATCTCTATTTAAACATGGTGCTCAACTCCATATATTATTTCCCAATGATCTATTGTTATCCTATGATGTTTGAGAAGATCCGTTTTGTCCTGTGGGTTAATCGTGATCTTGGTTGGTATGATTATATATTTTATTTATGGTGCTGTCCTACGGTGACCTCTATTCTCGCGCAAACGTGAGGGCCCCCCCTCTGTGGGGTGTTGCAATATGTTCATGATTTGCTTACGGTGGGTTGCGAGAGTGACAGAAACTTAAACCCGAGTAGGTGGGTTATGGCGTATGGGAGTAAAGAGGACTTGATACTTAATGCTATGGTTGGGTTTCACGACCTTAATGATCTTTAGTAGTTCCGGATGCTTTCTAGAGTTCCAATTATAAGTGCATATGATCCAAGTAGAGAAAGTATGTTAGCTCATGCCTCTCCCTCATATAAAATTACAAGAATGATTACCGGTACTTGTTATCGATTGCCTAGGGACAAATAACTTTCTTGTTGACACAAACCCTTTTACTAAACACCTAAATTTTATTATCTTGCAAAGTACTTCTAGTTTTGTTCTTGCAAAGTAGTTCTAGCATCACTCCTACAAACTATTTTCATACTTGTTTCTGGTAAAGCAAACGTAAAGTGTGAGTAGAGTTGTATCGGTGGTCGATAGAACTTGAGGGAATATTTGTTCTACCTTTAGCTCCTCGTTGGGTTCGACACTCTTATTTATCGAAGAAGGCTACAAACAATCCCCTATACTTGTGGGTTATCAGTCTTCTTCTTGAAGATCCATTTATTCTCTATGGCTTGCCGATCATCGGGCAAGTCAACCAAAGTCCATACTTTGTTCTCATACATGGATCCCATCTCAGATTTCATGGCCTCAAGCCATTTCGCGAAATCTGGGCTAATCATCGCTTCCTCATAGTTCGTAGGTTCATCATGGTCTAGTAACATGACTTCCAGAACAGGAGTACCGTACCACTCTAGTGCGGAACGTACTTTGTTTGACCTACGAGGTTCGGTAGTAACTTGATCTAAAGTTTCATGATCATCATCATTAACTTCCTCACTAATTGGTTTATGCATCACTGGAACTGATTTCTGTGATGAACTACTTTCCAATTTGAGAGAAGGCACAACTACCACATCAAGTTCTACTTTCCTCCCACTCACTTCTTTCGAGAGAAACTCCTTCTCTAGAAAAGATCCATTCTTAGCAACAAATATCTTGCGTTTGGATGTGTGATAGAAGTGTACCCAACAGTTTCTTTTTGGGTATCCTACGAAGATGCATTTCTATGATTTGGGTTCGAGCTTATCAGGCTGAAGCTTTTTCACATAAGCATCGCAACCCCAAACTTTAAGAAATGACAACTTAGGTTTCTTGCTAAACCACAGTTCATATGGTGTCGTCTCAACGGATTTAGATGGTGCCCTATTTAACGTGAATGCAGCCGTGTCTAAAGCATAACCCCGAAACGATAGTGGTAAATCGGTAAGAGACATCATAGATTGCACCATATCTAATAAAGTACGTTTATGACATTCGGGCACACCATTACGCTGTGGTGTTCCAGGTGGCGTGAGTTGCGAAACTATTCCACATTGTTTCAAATGAAGACCAAACTCGTAACTCATATATTCACCTCCGTGATTAGATTGTACAAACTTTATTTTCTTGTTACGAAGATTTTCCACTTCACGTTGAAATTCTTTGAACTTTTCAAATGTTTCAGACGTATGTTTCATTAAGTAGATATACCCATATCTGCTCAAATCATCTGTGAAGGTCAGAAAATAATGATACCCGACGCGAGCCTTGATACGTCCATTTGCATCATGCTTTTATATCGATATTTATTGTATTATGGGCTGTTATTACACATTATGTCACAATACTTATGCCTATTCTCTCTTATTTTACAAGGTTTGCACGAAGGGAGAATGCCGGCAGCTGGAATTCTGGGCTGGAAAAGGAGCAAATATTAGAGACCTATTCTGCACAACTCCAAAAGTCCTGAAACTCCACGGAAGTCAGTTTTGGATTATATAAAAATATTAGGCGAAGAAAGCACCGGAGGGGGTCCACCCACCATCCACGAGGGTGGAGGGCGCGCCCCCTATCTCGTGTGCCCCCTGGCAGGCCCCCGGTGCCCATCTTTGGCTATATGGAGTCTTTTGCCCTAGAAAAAAAATCATAAGCAAGCTTTTGGGACGAAACACCACTGCCACGAGGACGAACCTTGGCGGAACCAATCTGGGCCTCCGGCAGAGCTATTCTGCCAGGGAAACATCCCTCCGAGAGGGGGAAATCATCACCATCGCCATCACCATCGATCCTCTCATTGGTAGGGGGTCAATATCCATCAACATCTTCACCGGCACCATCTCATCTCAAACCCTAGTTCATCTCTTGTGTCCAATCTTTGTCCCAAAACCTCAGATTGGTACCTGTGGGTTGCTAGTAGTGTTGATTACTCCTTGGAGTTGATGCTAGTTGGTTTACTTGGTGGAAGATCATATGTTCAGATCCTTTATGCATATTAATACCCCTCTGATTGTGAAGATGAATATGATTTGTGAGTAGTTATGTTTGTTCCTGAGGACATGTGAGAAGTCTTGCTATAAGTAGTCATGTGAATTTGGTATTCGTTCGATATTTTGATGAGATGTATGTTGTCTTACCTCTAGTGGTGTCGTGTGAATGTCGACTACATGACACTTCACCATTGTTTGGTCCTAGGGGAAGGCATTGGGAAGTAATAAGTAGATGATGGGTTGCTACCGTGATAGAAGCTTAAACCCTAGTTTATGCGTTGCTTCGTAAGGGGCTGATTTGGATCCATATGTTTCATGCTACAGTTAGGTTTACCTTAATACTTCTTTTGTAGTTGCGGATGCTTGCAAGAGGGGTTAATAATAAGTGGGATGCTTGTCCAAGTAAGGGCAGTACCCAAGCACCGGTCCACCCACATATCAAATTATCAAAGTACCAAACGCGAATCATATGAGCGTGATGAAAACTAGCTTGACGATAATTCCCATGTGTCCTCGGGAGCGCTTTCCTTTATATAAGAGTTTGTCCAGGCTTGTCCTTTGCTACAAAAAGGATTCGGCCATCTTGCTGAACCTTATTTACTTTTATTACTTGTTACCCGTTACAAATTACCTTATCACAAAACTATCTGTTACCGATAATTTCTGTGCTTGTAGAGAGTACCTTACTGAAAACTGCTTATCATTTCCTTCTGCTCCTCGTTCGGTTCTACACTCTTAGTTATCGAAAGGACTATGGTAGATCGCCTATACTCGTGGGTCATCAAGACTCTTTTGTGGTGCCGTTGCCGGGGAATGAAGCGCCTTTGGTAGGTGGAATTTGGTAAGGAAAAATTTATAAAGTGTGCTGAAATTTACTGTCACTTGTTACTATGGAAAGTAATCCTTTGAGGGGCTTGTTCGGGGTATCTTCACCCCGACTAGTAGAGCAAAGAGTTGCTCCTCAACCTACTAAACCTAATGAAAATGTTTACTTTGAAATTCCTTCGGGTATGATAGAGAAACTGCTGGCTAATCCTTTTACAGGAGATGGAACATTGCATCCCGATTTGCACTTAATCTATGTGGATGAAGTTTGTGGATTATTTAAGCTTGCAGGTATGCCCGAGGATGTTATCAAGAAGAAGGTATTACCTTTATCTTTGAAGGGAAAGGCATTGACATGGTTTAGGCTATGTGATGATATTGGATCATGGAACTACAACCGATTGAAATTGGAATTTCATCAGAAGTTTTATCCTATGCATCTGGTTCATCGTGATCGTAATCATATATATAATTTTTGGCCTCGTGAAGGAGAAAGCATCACTCAAGCTTGGGGGAGGCTTAAGTCAATGTTATATTCATGCCCCAATCATGAGCTCTCAAGAGAAATTATTATTCAAAAAATTTATGCTCGGCTTTCTCTCAATAATCACTCCATGCTCAATACTTCTTGTACTGGATCTTTTATGATGAAGACTATTGAATTCAAATGGGATTTAGTGGAAAGGATTAAATGCAACTCTAAAGATTGGGAACTCGACAAAGGTAAGGATTCAGGTATAACACCTAAGTTTGATTGTGTTAAATCTTTTATGGATACCGATGCTTTTCGTGAATTTAGCACTAAATATGGACTTGACTCCGAAATAGTAGCTTCTTTTTGTGAATCATTTACTACTCATGTTGATCTCCCTAAGGATAAGTGTCTTAAATATCACCCTCCCATTGAAGTAAAAGTAGTTGAACCTATTAAAGTTGAAGAAAAGACTATCACTTATAATGTTGATCCTATTGTTCCTACCACTTACATTGAGAAACCACCTTTCCCTGTTAGAATAAAGGATGATGCTAAAGCTTGAACTATGGTTCACAAGAGTAATACTAGAACACCTACACCCTCTGAAAAAAATTAAAGTTGAACCTAGTATTGCTATGGTTAAAGATCTCTTGTCCGATAATATTGATGGGCATGTTATTTACTTTTGTGATGAAGCTGCTAGAATTTCTAGACCCGATACTAAAAATAAACATAGACCTGTTGTAGGCATGCATGTTATTTCTGTTAAAATAGGAGATCATTGCTATCATGGCTTATGTGATATGGGTGCTAGTGCGAGTGCAATACCTCATTCTTTATATGAAGAAATTATGCATGATATTGCACCTACTGAGATAGAAGGTATTGATGTTACAATTAAGCTTGCCAATAGAGATACTATTTCACCGATTGGGATTGTTAGAGATGTTGAAGTCTTGTGTGGGAAAGTTAAATATCCGGCTGATTTGCTTGTTCTTGGTTCCCCACAAGTTGACTTCTGTCCCATTATATTTGGTAGACCCTTCTTGAATATTGTTAATGCTAAGATAGACAACAAAAAGGATATTGTTTCTGTTGGTTTAGGGGATATGTCTCATGATTTTAATTTTGCTAAATTTTGTAGAGAACCCCATGATAAAGAATTGCCTAGTAAATATGAAATTATTGGTCTTGCTTCTATTGCCGTGCCTCCTAATGATCCTTTAGAACAATATTTGCTGGACCATGAAAATGATATGTTTATGAATGAAAGAAGGGAAATAGATGAAGTATTCTTTAAACAGGGACCTATTTTGAAACACAACTTGCCTATCGAAATTCTAGGGGACCCTCCTCCACCTAAGGGTGATCCCGTGTTTGAGCTTAAACCATTACCTGATACTATTAAATATGCTTATCTTGATGAAAGGAAGATATATCCTGTTATTATTAGTGCCAACCTTTCAGAGCAGGAAGAAGAGAAACTACTGAAAACTATGAAGAAGCACCGTGCTGCTATTGGATATACTCTGGATGATCTTAAGGGCATTAGTCCCACTCTATGCTAGCACAAAATAAAATTGGAGAAAGACACTAAACCGGTTATTGATCACCAACGACGCTTAAATCCTAAGATGAAAGAAGTGGTAAGAAAAGAAATACTAAAGCTTCTGGAGGCAGGTATAATTTATCCCATTGCTGATAGTCAGTGGGTAAGTCATGTCCATTGTGTCCCTAAGAAGGGAGGTATTACTGTTGTTCCAAATGATAAAGATGAATTTATCCCACAAAGAATTTTTACAGGTTATAGAATGGTAATTGATTTCTGCAAATTAAATAAAGCTACTAAAAAGGATCATTACCCTCTACCTTTTATTGATGAAATGCTAGAAATATTATCCAAACATACACATTTTTGCTTTCAAGATGGTTATTCTGGTTTCTCTCAAATACCTGTGTCAAAAGAGGATCAGGAAAAGACCACTTTTACTTGCCCTTTTGGTACCTTTGCTTATAGACGTATGCCTTTTGGTTTATGTAATGCACCTGCTACCTTTCAAAGATGTATGACTGTGATATTCTCTGACTTTTGTGAAAAGATTGTTGAGGTATTCATGGATGATTTTTCTGTATATGCAACTTCTTTTGATGATTGCTTAAGAAACCTTGATCGAGTTTTGCAGAGATGTGAAGAAACTAATCTTGTCTTAAATTGGGAGAAGTTCCACTTTATGGTTAATGAAGGTATTGTCTTGGGGCATAAAATTTCTGAAAGGGGTATTGAACTTGATAAAGCTAAAGTTGATGCTATTGAAAATATGCCGTGTCCTAAAGACATTAAAGGTATAAGAAGTTTCCTTGGTCATGCCGGGTTTTATAGGAGGTTCATTAAAGACTTCTCAAAAATTTCGAGGCCTCTGACTAATCTCTTACAAAAGATGTTCCTTTATCTTTGATGATGATTGTGTAGAAGCATTTGAAATACTTAAGAAAGCCTTGATTTCTGCACCTATTGTTCAGCCTCCTAATTGGAATTTACCCTTTGAAATTATGTGTGATGCTAGTGATAATGTTGTAGGTGTTGTTCTAGGACAAAGAGTTGATAAGAAGTTAAATGTTATCCAATATGCTAGTAAAACTCTAGACAGTGCCCAGAGAAATTATGCTACTACTGAAAAGGAATTTTTAGCAGTTGTATTTGCTTGTGATAAGTTCAGACCTTATATTGTGGATTCTAAAGTAATTGTTCACACTAATCATGCTGCTATTAAATACCTTATGGAGAAGAAAGATGCTAAACCTAGACTTATTAGACGGGTTATCCTACTACAAGAATTTGATTTGCATATTATTGATAGAAAGGGAGCTGAGAACCCCGTTGCAGACAACTTGTCTAGGTTAGAGAATGTTCTTAATGACCCACTACCTATAGATGATAGCTTTCCCGATGAACAATTAGCTGTCATAAATGCTACTTGTATTGCTCCATGCTATGCTGATTATGCTAATTACATTGTTGCTAGATTTATACCACCTAGTTTCACATACCAACAAAAGAAAATGGTTTTCTATGATTTAAGACATTACTTCTGGGATGACCCACACCTTTATAAAGGAGTAGATGGTGTTATTAGACGTTGTGTACCTGAGCATGAACAGGAACAGATCCTACGCAAGTGTCACTCCGAGGCTTATGGAGGACATCATGCTGGAGATAGAACTGCACATAAGGTATTGCAATCCGGTTTTATCGGCCTACTCTCTTCAAGGATGCCCGTAAGTTTGTCTTGTCTTGTGATGAATGTCAAAGAATTGGTAACATTAGTAGGCGTCAAGAAATGCCTATGAATTATTCACTTGTTATTGAACCATTTGATGTTTGGGGCTTTGATTATATGGGACCGTTTCCTTCCTCTAATGGGTATACACATATTTTAGTTGCTGTTGATTACATTACTAAGTGGGTAGAAGCTATTCCAACTAGTACTGCTGATCATAAAACCTCTATTAAGATGCTTAAAGAAGTTATTTTTCCGAGGTTTGGAGTCCCTAGATAATTAATGACTGATGGTGGTTCACATTTTATTCATGGTGCTTTTCGTAAGATGCTTGCTAAGTATGATGTTAATCATAGAATTGCATCTCCATATCATCCACAGTCTAGTGGTCAAGTAGAACTGAGTAATAGAGAGCTTAAATTAATTTTGCAAAAGACTGTTAATAGATCTACAAAGAATTGGTCCAAGAAACTTGATGATGCATTATGGGCCTATGGAACTGTCGTGACCGGTTTTCCAATAAAAATATTTATTGAAAAACCAATCTTTTGAGTCCAGCATGAGAGAAATCCTCCTCACTGGTAGACAAATTCTTGATACAATAAGCCAGTAGCATAGAATATATTACAGGGTTGAGCTAGGGCTGCTCAACAAATTATTACAAGCGCGCCAATAATTATACATAATGGCGGATTTAACACAATGGTGTGGTGGCATACTACTGACTCGAGGATAAAGTGATGGTGGAATAACACAGTGGGGAGTGTGATAACATGACTCTCAAACTGGCATCTCATCGAGCGTCGAGGTGAGGCTCGATGAATGTTATTCGAGTAGCGGAAGCGGATATAATACAGTGACCAAATCCAGGGTCGCACGAGACTGACTGGGATTCCTCTAGGCGTCGGACTCGCTATCGAACTCTTCATCCATGAGATCGCCTTCGTCAGCATTTGGCCAAATCAACAAGCCAGTGAGTACTTTGAAAGTACTCACAAGACAGTTCGGACGTAAGATATAACAAATGCATGCATGAATGCGTCATGATTAATTTTTCTAATGCACATTCAAAAATTTGCATAACGAAGTAAGTACAAGGGAAACGGCGGTAGTCCGCCTGAAATCCCAACAAAATATAAATGAAAACCGATCGAGTGTCTGAAGCGACGCCTCGAAAGGTGAACAAATAATAACAGAAAAATCATGCCACAGTCGGGCGTCTTAGCGACACCACATAAAGGGCTTTAAAAGAAATGCCACAGTCGGGCGTCTTAGCGACACCACATAAAGGGCTTTAAAAGAAATGCCACAGTCGGACGTCGGGGCGACATCACAGAAAGGGCTTCTAAAAGAAATGCCACAGTCGGACGTCTGAGCGACTATCACAAAAAGGGCTTTAAAAGAAATGCCACAGTCGGACGTCTGAGCGACATCACAGAAAGGGCTTTAAAAGAAATGCCACAGTCGGACGTCTGAGCGACATCACAGAAAGGGCTTTAAAAGAAATGCCACAGTCGGACGTCTGAGCGACATCACAGAAAGGGCTTTAAAAGAAATGCCACAGTCGGACGTCTGAGCGACATCACAGAAAGGGCTTTAAAAGAAATGCCACAGTCGGACGTCTGAGCGACATCACAGAAAGGGCTTTAAAAGAAATGCCGCAGTCGGACGTCTGAGCGACATCACAGAAAGGGCTTTAAAAGAAATGCCACAGTCGGACGTCTGAGCGACATCACAGAAAGGGCTTTTATTCACAAGTAAATAATACTCATAATAAATATTCAATACATGATAATAAACGGGTTAGTCCATCCACAGGAATAAACATTTAACCGGGCTTAGCACTCATGTGATTCACCGGAGTATCTGTCACCAAAACTGGCACTTGTCAGAATAAGTTAGCGCAAAATTTGGATATGGATAAGATGATTTGGAGATTTATGACTCTTCAGAGTTTGTACAAAAATTTCCCACAGTTAACGGATTTCCGTAGTCACGAAGGACTAGTTCCGTTTACGGTATTTTGGAAGAAAACACAGCTAACCAGTACACACCCATCCTACCTCTCGATGCCAGGACTCACCCTAGGCATCGTCCAAGAAAAACTTTTGAGACGGGGAGATCACAATCTCGAATAGCATGGGATCAAATTTATATACGCGCGCTCTAAGGGGTGCCCCCCTCTCGGTCCCAACCGGAAACACCCATGCCCCCTGACCGGATGACTGGCTTTAATCCAGGGCCATGGAACCATCATCCCGGCCTCTACTTTTGGTGTGTACCAGGAAAGCGGTTTGCAACTTACTAATCCATATTCCTTGCGGAAAACATGTGGTAGTACAAGGAAGGAAATGGGAGGAACTGGACCGATACGGTTTGACACTGTAGTCATATAGTCTGGCATAAGACTGACATGCTACAACACTGCCATCTTACCCATCCTCATGCCAACACATGGCCATTCATACTCACATCCATCCACCTATGGATCATCGAGCTCACTTACCTCAACAATGCATGAAAATAACGTTCATCGGTATGCTCATCAACATGCCATGAAACTAACTAAATGCAAAACATGCCAAGACACTCATCATATCAAAAGTTCAAACATGCTTGCCTGGTTCAGAGTAGTCAGAGCCTAGCTCGGTGAAGTTCGCGGCTCCGTCACCTCCTTCGGTATCTACGGTATAAAGAAAATATATGCGCTATTGTGAATACCAAGAGGTGCACAAAAAGTATTCCAAATATTTTTCAAATAAATCTGATAAAAAACTAGACAAAATTTTAAAGAGGACAGAAAAAGAATCAATCCAAAATATGCTTCTGTTAACAAGTTATAAAGGTTTTTGTCCAGGGACTCATCTGTAATGAAACAGAAAGTTTCCAGGGGCTAGCTTATAAAAACAGAAAACGCTCCAGTCTCGAATACGCCAGCCCAGAGAGGGAAACGTATTCTGCCCGAAGGCGTTTTCAGAAAACGATTCGTGTAAAAAGAACTGAGAGGCTGACTGGCGTGTCCCACCCGTCAGGTTTAAATATTCAAACAGGGGATGAAGCTTGTCGGCGCCCGAGAGCCGCGGTGGTCGCCGGCGGCGATCCACGGCGAGGCAGGGGGATCGGAGAGTACCTCCGTGTTCAGGGCGCCCTTCCGCGTCGGATGGTGGTGGTGGTGGTCGTCGGCGAGTACCACGTCGACGGCGAGCCTTGCTCCGGCGGACGGCGGCTCGGTTGGAGATGGATCTCGTCGGGGAGAGCTACGAAGGTCAAATTGACGCTTGGGTTAGCTCACTGGGTGCTCGAGGATGCTACTGACAAGGTTTGGGCGCCGGAGATGGCCTCACTGGAGCGAATCGAGATGTAGGCCGAGGCGGGGACGGGGCGGCCGGAGTCGGGGGAGGAGACCTCTTCGAGGTCCTCCTAGTGGCCTGGCGGGGTGTTTGTGGGGTGCAGTGGTGGTGCGTGCTCGAGGGCGAGCTCGGGGTCTCCTTTTATAGGCGATCCAAGGCGGTGGCCGTGAACGGGGATTTCCGGCGATGGATTACGGCGGCGCAGTGCTCGGTCGGGGAGTTTAGGAGGTTGGGCATCAATGTGGAGGTCCACTGGTTCCATTCAGACGCTAAACGGACTTGGATTAGAAGCTTAGGGCAGGTTTTGGTCGGAACGGGACGGCGCGGGTCCGTCGGCGGTAGAGAGCGCGTCCAGTGCTGTCGGGCCACGGCGACGGTGCTGCGGGGCTGCGCTGGCATGCATGAGCCACGCGGAGGGCAGAGGAGCATTGGGCGGCGCCGAACGGCGTTGAGCCGCCGTTCTGCTCCCTGTCGGCCGCTACGGTGGTTCAGCCGCCGCAAGACACACCGGCGCAGGCGGGCCAGGGTGCCACCGACGCCAGGATGGTGCCAAGCGCGCGTGCGGTGCTCCAGACATGAGGAAGAGGCGGCGAGGAACGTGCCAAGGGCACTGTCCACGCGTGAAATAAGCTGACGAACGAGAACGACACTGAACTCTGAATATTACTGAATGTGAACAGTAACAGTGCACGCCAAGTGTTCGACAGAATGAATTTGGCCTCTAGGGATTTTTCCTTGAGCTGATTTTTGGTGGAGTGGCTACTCATTGCTCCAGTAGGCTGCCTGAATTTTGGTGGAATTTTTGGAGAAGTATAGATATGAATATCACCAAATTTGGCAAATCTAGTCCAAACTTGCAGAGGCTGAAATTTGAAAAATTTGAAAAGAGGAGGAGTGGATCAAGATGGTTCTAGGTTGTGGATGCTAAGGACACTCCAGAGGAGTTGGTTTGAGGTCAAAACTCAAATGAAATAAGGTACTTGCTTTGAAAAACACTCAGGATCCAAATAATTGACAGAAATGATTTGAGAGGAAAAAAATAATTAGAATAAAATCCAAAACTTGTTTGGATTAGTTGGGACAGAGAACTAAGGTTGATTACAAGGAGGAGGAAAGGATTTTGAGAGGTTTTACCACATGGGCAAAAATACAAGGTCATGGGGGGGGGGGGTTTCAAGATATGAAAATCCCCAATTTTCATAGAGTTTCTTTTTAAAAGAAAAAGACTAAACTCCCAAAAATATAATTTGAGAAGGGAACCAACAGAGGAAGTTTTGAATGATCAAACACCATAGTTTGAAGAAAAATAAAAATCCTTACCAAAGAAAAGGAAGTTTTTAAGAGGAAGGATTTCTAGAAAAGAAATTTTAAATGCTCTCTTTTAAAATTCCAACAAAGTTTTTGAAGAAAACCAAATTAAATTTTTTGGAGTGTCACAACACCTACCCCCTTAGGAAAAATCTCGTCCCCGAGATTTCAGCTGTCCCTCAAATAAGTGTGGATGCTCTGTCCGAAGAAAATCCTCTCTTTCCCAAGTTGCTTCACTGTCGGTGTGATTGCTCCACTGGACTCTGAAGAATTTGATGGTCTTCTGTCGGGTCCTCCTTTCAGACTCCTCTAATATTCTTACTGGACGTTCCCAATAAGTGAGGTCTGGCTGCACGTCAATGCTCTCATGGGATACTTGTTTCTCTGGGTTGCTTACGCACTTCCTCAATTGCGAGACATGGAACACGTCGTGGACATCGGATAATTCCTCGGGTAAGTCTAGCTGGTAGGCTACCGTGCCTCTTCGCGCCATTATACAGAATGGTCCAATGAATCTTGGTGCTAGCTTCCCTTTAATCTTGAATCGTTGCAATCCTCTCATAGGAGATACTCTCAGGTATACGAACTCACCGGGCTTGAAGCTGACCCTACGAAGTTTCTGATCATAATAATTCTTCTGTCGACTTTGAGCGGTCTTAAGTCGGTCTCTGATTAGCTTGACCTTTTCCTCGGCTTCTCTGAGCATGTCTGGTCCGAAGATGCGGCTGTCTCCGGTCTCTGACCAATTTAACGGGGTACAACATCTCCGTCCGTATAAAGCCTCAAATGGTGCCATTTGCAGGCTGGCCTGGTAGCTATTGTTGTACGCGAACTCGGCGTATGGCAGGCTTTCTTCCCAACTGGTTCCATATGTGAGGACACATGCCCTCAGCATGTCTTCTAAAACCTGGTTTACGCGTTCCGTTTGTCCATCAGTCTATGGGTGGTATGCTGTACTGAAGGCTAGTTGAGTTCCCAGAGCCTGTTGTAAATGCTCCCAAAATCTCGAGACGAATTGAGTGCCCCTGTCGGATATTATGGTCTTCGGGACACCGTGCAGACAAACTATACGGGAGAGATAGATCCTGGCAAGCCTCTGAGCGTTGTAGGTTGTCTTCACTGGAATGAAATGTGCCACCTTGGTTAACCTGTCGGTGATGACCCATATGGTATCATTCCCAAGTCGTGACCGAGGTAGTCCGACAATGAAATCCATCCCTATTTCATCCCATTTCCACTCAGGTATTTTGTTCGGTTGCAGTAGTCCGGCTGGCCTCTGATGCTCAGCTTTTATGCGTTGACAAGAGTCGCAACATGCAATGAAGGTGGCTATGTCCCTCTTCATACCGTGCCACCAAAATCTTTCCTGAATATCTTTATACATCTTGGTTCCTCCAGGGTGGATCGAGTACGGGGCGGTGTGGGCTTCAGCTAGGATTTGCTGTTTGAGGTCCTTTATATTTGGTACGCAGAGTCTGTCTCCGTACCATAATATTCCTCCATCGTCTATGACGAATGCCGAGGCCTTGCCCATACTTACCTTTCTTTTGATGCCTTCGATGCTGGGGTGACCAGGCTGAGCTTCTTTAATTCCCTCTACAAGGTCGGGTTGTATTTCCAAGTTTGATATGGTGCCTTTTGCTACCATTATCAAGTTGAGTTTGGCAAATTCTTGTTGGAATTCGGGCCTCAAGCTTTGCAGACTGTTTTCGTCGGAGCTGGGGTTCCGACTAAGAGCATCGGCCACTACATTTGCTTTACCTGGATGGTAGTGGATACCAACATCATAATCCTTTACCAATTCCAACCAGCGTCGTTGCCGTAAATTTAGTTCTGGCTGCGTGAAAATATATTTGAGACTTTTATGATCCGTATATATTTCACATCGATTCCCAAGTAAGAAATGCATCCATTCCTTGAGTGCATGAATGACTGCTGCCATTTCCAAGTCATGAGTGCGATAATTTTCCTCATGCTTGTGAAGTTGCCTTGAAGCATAGGCGACAACCTTGCCTTCTTGCATCAACACGCATCCGAGACCCTTTCTGGACGCGTCACAAAACACTTCAAAATTTTTGTGTATGTCTGGCACAATTAATACTGGTGCTGTTGTTAATTTCCGCTTTAGCTCTTGGAAACTTTTTTCGCAGGCTTCTGTCCATTCAAACTTCTTGTCTTTCTTGAGTAACTGCATCATAGGCTTGGCTATGGTGGAGAATCCTTCAATAAATCTGCGGTAATGTCCCGCCATTCCCAAGAAACTACGTATGTCTGTTACGCTCGCTGGCGACTTCCAGCCAAGTATGGCCTTGACTTTCTCCGGGTCCACTGCGATACCGTCTTGGGTTAGTACGTGGCCTAGAAAGCCTACTTGTCTTAGCCAAAATTCGCACTTGCTGAACTTGGCATACAATTGGTGTTTCCTGAGTTCTCCTAGCACAATCCTGAGATGTTCTGCGTGCTCTTCTGGTGTCTTGGAGTATACCAGAATGTCGTCGATGAATACCACAACGAACTTGTCCATAAACTTCATAAATACTTTGTTCATGAGGTGAACAAAATATGCAATGGCATTAGTTAATCCAAATGGCATTACTGTGAACTCATACAGTCCATATCTGGAGGTGAAGGCTGTTTTGGGGATATCTTCCGTTCGCACCTTTAATTGATGGTATCTAGACCTTAGGTCAATTTTTGAGAATACCTTGGCCTGAGTGAGTTGATCAAACAAATCATTTATCCTTGGCATCGGGTATTTGTTCTTGACTGTGACCATGTTAAGTGCTCGATAGTCAATACACAATCTCAGTGTTCCATCCTTCTTTTTGGCAAATAGAATTGGTGATCCCCAAGGTGAGGAGCTGGCTCGAATGTATCCTTTGTCTAGCAATTCTTTTATTTGTTTCTTCAATTCAACCAACTTGGATGGTGCCATTCGATATGGTTTCTTGTATATGGGGGTGGTTCCTAGTGCGAGCTCAATGCTGAACTCTATCTCTCGGTCTGGTGGCATGGCTAGTAGCTCTTCAGGGAATATGTCTGGAAATTCACACACTACTGGAACCTTGTTTAGCTCAGAAACGTCCACCTTATTCAATCTTGGTTGCCGGGGTATTTTTCCTTCCTTGGGTGACACTCTTATTGTCTTCCCGTGGTGGTGCGTGAGGATTACGGTCCGGTTGAAACAGTCAATAAAACCCTTGTTGGTGGTTAGCCAGTCCATCCCTAGGATGACATCCAGTCCTTTGTTTTCCAGTACAATAAGATTGGCGTGAAACTCCAATCCTTCGAACTCAATGACCACATCCTGACAGTAATTCCGAGTGACTTGCTGAATCCCAGGGGACTTGATGATCATGGATTTCTCCAAAGGAAGCATCAAAAAATTATTTTGCAAAGCAAAACTTTTCGAAATGAAGGAGTGAGAAGCTCCAGAATCAAACAAAACCATTGCAGGTATTGTGTTGACAGGAAACGTACCGAGTACGATATCCAGAGCATTTTGTGCCTCCTCTTTGGTTACGTGGTTCAGATGACCCTTTGCTGTGGTTGCTGCTGGGATTGAAATTGTTTCGCTTGGGCGCTGAATTATTGCCGCCATTGTTCGGCTTTGGGGTTGAGTTTCTAGGCTTGGGACACTGTTTGGCATAGTGTCCTTCCTCTCCACAGGCATAACAGGTAACGCCGGGGCGATATGTGAACTCCTTGTCCCTTGCATGAAAATTCTTGATTGGGCGTGAGACGTTGGATGAGGATTTGTGTGTCCCACCCTTTTGAAAATCTGTCCTGCTTCGGTGATTGCGAGCATGGTTGGTCTGGTCCCTTTTTCGCTTGCGGATATCTTCCAGGCTGCATCTCTCATTTTCCAGAGTAATCGCTTTGTCCACCAGAGTTTTAAAATCTGGAAAAGTGTGCACGACTAGTTGGCATTTAAGGACGGGCGCCAGACCGTCAAGGAATTTCTCCATCTTCTTACTTTTAGTCATACGCTCCTCATTGGCATAGCGAGACAATAGAGTAAATTGACCGTTGTAATCTGCCACTGTCATGTTCATTTGTTTGAGGTCATCGAACTCTCTTTTCTTGATTTTCATAATGCTCTTAGGAATGTGTGCACCACGGAAACCTTCCTTGAAATCATCCCAGGTTATGTCATTTTCGTTGGGATGCATGTGCAGAAAATTCTCCCACCACGATGCGGCTGCTCCTGTGAGATAGTGCGGAGCATACAATACCTTTTCGGGGTCTGAAAATTTTGCAATAATTAATTTCCTCTCCATATCTCGAAGCCAGTCCTCGGCTTCAAGAGGCTTGTCAGTATGAGAAAATGTTTGGGGACGTGTCTTTTGTAGCTCAGATAACTTGGAATGCTGCTGATACTGTCCATGGTGATTTCCCATGTTGATGACTTGGTTAATCATTTCACGATGTTGTTGCTGACTCTGTTCATAAAGGCGGCACATTTGGGAAAGTGCCGTTTCACTGCCCTGTTGACTCGACTGCCCTTGTGTGAAATTGTTGCCTGGTTGAGTGTCATAATTTTCCTCTGGCGGAGTAGGCATGGAGCGAGTCCAAGGGCGAGACATTTTTCACTCTGGGGAAATATTTTGTAAAACTCATAAGAAAAGTGAAAATGGTCGCCAAAAAAAAACAACTCCAAAAATGCACAAGGATGGCAAATAATTTAAATGACCAAGATCACTTAAGAAAACAAATTGATTTGCGCACGGAGAAGGACTGCTCATTACATATCTTACACGCGGGCGAGAATTATACAGTACATCACTCAGGATATGCGTACATAATCCTGACATGTTATTTAGGCTAGTGCACTTCTCCAGTTCTACATGATGCACAAACAAGCTACTTCTCACAACCTATGTACATATAAACATATCTTACAAGCGGTACATCGCATGACGGCTAAGCGTACTCAGTTGGAAATGTTGACGGTCTTCTTGGTCCTGCCAAGGGTGAGGCGCAGTGAGGCAGGGGACTCGACCTCCTCCTCACTAATCGGCTCCAGACGTGAAGAGCTGCGTCGGGTAGATGGAGCGGGTGCCAGGGGCGGAGCAACACGAATAGGAGTAGGCACAACGGGTGGTGCAGTGCGCGATGGAGTGGGCGCAAAGGCCTGGTTGAACTCTTCGGTGGTAGGCAGGCGACGAGTAGGTGCATAAGATGCTGATGACGAGACAAAAGTCAGTGGCGGTGCGGCGGGCAGGAGCTCCCTCCTGTTGGCGACACAGCCATGGACTGAGTCCATGCGGGCAGCCACGAAGTCGTCCACCAGGTTGTCGAAGGCTGCCTCCAGGGCCCGGAGATACTCAATAAGCATCTCAAAAGCCTCGTCTCGTTCTCCTCTGGGGCAGGAGAATGCATAGTGACAGGTGTAGGGCACATGACATTTAAGATATCGGTAGCGACGAGTCATCATCGCGGGAAGGACATCCCTGAGGCGAGCTATTGCCTCACGGGCTGCCATCTGCATAGCATGCCTCTCCGTAGGCATGGCTCTTCCCACGAACAGGAAGCGGCATAACTCACTACGCCCTCCCTTGAATTGCACCGTGGCCTGGTGCATGGTCAGACTGTCGTTGACTTTGTGCTGGCGGAGTGTGAAGACTGGGCGCACGGATGGCCCCATCGTGACCTGAACGATGAAGGAGAGAAGCTTGACGAACCCATCGGGTATGTTGGCGAAGGTCTGAGACTCGCAGCTGTTGTCGGTCATCTACAAAAGTAGGCAAAAATCCTGAATGGTCAGATCATAAATTTATGCTGACTGTCAGAAAATGACTACAATTGCAAAAAAAAATCGGCTCTATCATGCTAATAACCGATTAGCGATCGCACCTAGTGGCTTCCTACAGTCAGCCTGGCTCTGGTACCAAGCTTGTCACGACCGGTTTTCCAATAAAAATATTTATTGAAGAACCAATCTTTTGAGTCCAGCATGAGAGAAATCCTCCTCACTGGTAGACAAATTCTTGATATAATAAGCCAGTAGCATAGAATATATTACAGGGTTGAGCTAGGGCTGCTCAACAAATTATTACAAGCGCGCCAATAATTATACATAATGGCGGATTTAACACAATGGTGTGGTGGCATATTACTGACTCGAGGATAAAGTGATGGTGGAATAACACAGTGGGGAGTGTGATAACATGACTCTCAAACTGGCATCTCATCGAGCGTCGAGGTGAGGCTCGATGAATGTTATTCGAGTAGCGGAAGCGGATATAATACAGTGACCAAATCCAGGGTCACACGAGACTGACTGGGATTCCTCTAGGCGTCGGACTCGCTATCGAACTCTTCATCCATGAGATCGCCTTCGTCAGCATCTGGCCAAATCAACAATCCAGTGAGTACTTTGAAAGTACTCGCAAGACAGTTCGGACGTAAGATATAACAAATGCATGCATGAATGCATCATGATTAATTTTTCCAATGCACATTCAAAAATTTGCATAACGAAGTAAGTACAAGGGAAACGGCGGTAGTCCGCCTGAAATCCCAACAAAATATAAATGAAAACCGATCGGGTGTCTGAAGCGACGCCTTGAAAGGTGAACAAATAATAACAGAAAAATCATGCCATAGTCGGGCGTCTTAGCGACACCACATAAAGGGCTTTAAAAGAAATGCCATAGTCGGGCGTCTTAGCGACACCACATAAAGGGCTTTAAAAGAAATGCCACAGTCGGACATCGGGGCGACATCACAGAAAGGGCTTTTAAAAGAAATGCCACAGTCGGACATCTGAGCGACATCACAAAAAGGGCTTTAAAAGAAATGCCACAGTCGGACGTCTGAAAGACATCACAGAAAGGGCTTTAAAAGAAATGCCACAGTCGGACGTCTGAGCGACATCACAGAAAGGGCTTTAAAAGAAATGCCACAGTCGGATGTCTGAGTGACATCACAGAAAGGGCTTTAAAAGAAATGCCACAGTCGGACGTCTGAGCGACATCACAGAAAGGGCTTTAAAAGAAATGCCACAGTCGGACGTCTGAGCGACATCACAGAAAGGGCTTTAAAAGAAATGCCACAGTCAGACGTCTGAGCGACATCTCAGAAAGGGCTTTTATTCACAAGTAAATAATACTCATAATAAATATTCAATACATGATAATAAACGGGTTAGTCCATCCACAGGAATAAACATTTAACCGGGCTCAGCACTCATGTGATTCATCGGAGTATCTGTCACCAAAACTGGCACTTGTCAGAATAAGTTAGCGCAAAATTTGGATATGGATAAGATGATTTGGAGATTTATGACTCTGCAGAGTTTGTACAAAAATTTCCCACAGTTAACGGATTTCCATAGTCACGAAGGACTAGTTCCGTTTACGGTATTTCGGAAGAAAACACAGCTAACCAGTACACACCCATCCTACCTCTCGATGCCAGGACTCACCCTAGGCATCGTCCAAGAAAAACTTTTGAGACGGGGAGATCACAATCTCGAATAGCATGGGATCAAATTTATATATGCGCGCTCTAAGGGGTGCCCCCCTCTCGGTCCCAACCGGAAACACCCATGCCCCCTGACCGGGTGACTGGCTTTAATCCAGGGCCATGGAACCATCATCCCGGCCTCTCCTTTTGGTGTGTACCAGGAAAGCGGTTTGCAACTTACTAATCCATATTCCTTGCGGAAAACATGTGGTAGTACAAGGAAGGAAATGGGAGGAACTGGACCGATACGGTTTGACACTGTAGTCATATAGTCTGGCATAAGACTGACATGCTACAACACTGCCATCTTACCCATCCTCATGCCAACACATGGCCATTCATACTCACATCCATCCACCTATGGATCATCGAGCTCACTTACCTCAACAATGCATGAAAATAACGTTCATCGGTATGCTCATCAACATGCCATGAAACTAACTAAATGCAAAACATGCCAAGACACTCATCATATCAAAAGTTCAAACATGCTTGCCTGGTTCAGAGTAGTCGGAGCCTAGCTCGGTGAAGTTCGCGGCTCCGTCACCTCCTTCGGTATCTACGGTATAAAGAAAATATATGCGCTATCATGAATACCAAGAGGTGCACAAAAGTATTCCAAATATTTTTCAAATAAATCTGATAAAAAACTAGACAAAATTTTAAAGAGGACAGAAAAAGAATCAATCCAAAATATGCTTCTGTTAACAAGTTATAAAGGTTTTTGTCCAGGGACTCATCTGTAATGAAACAGAAAGTTTCCAGGGGCTAGCTTATAAAAACAGAAAACGCTCTAGTCTCGAATACGCCAGCCCAGAGAGGGAAACGTATTCTGCCCGAAGGCGTTTTCAAAAAATGATTCGTGTAAAAAGAACTGAGAGGCTGACTGGCGTGTCCCACCCGTCAGGTTTAAATATTCAAACGGGGGACGAAGCTTGTCGGCGCCCGAGAGCCGCGGTGGTCGCCGGCGGCGATCCACGGCGAGGCAGGGGGATCGGAGAGTACCTCCGTGTTCAGGGCGCCCTTCCGCGTCGGATGGTGGTGGTGGTGGTCGTCGGCGAGTACCACGTCGACGGCGAGCCTTGCTCCGGCGGACGGCGGCTCGGTTGGAGATGGATCTCGTCGGGGAGAGCTACGAAGGTCAAATTGACGCTTGGGTTAGCTCACTGGGTGCTCGAGGATGCTACTGACAAGGTTTGGGCGCCGGAGATGGCCTCACCAGAGTGAATCGAGATGTAGGCCGAGGCGGGACGGGGCGGCCGGAGTCGGGGGAGGAGACCTCTTCGAGGTCCTCCTAGTGGCCTGGCGGGGTGTTTGTGGGGTGCAGTGGTGGTGCGTGCTCGAGGGCGAGCTCGGGGTCTCCTTTTATAGGCGATCCGAGGCGGTGGCCGTGAACGGGGATTTCCGGCGATGGATTACGGCGGCGCAGCGCTCGGTCGGGGAGTTTAGGAGGTTGGGCATCAATGTGGAGGTCCAGTGGTTCCATTCAGACGCTAAACGGACTTGGATTAGAAGCTTAGGGCAGGTTTTGGTCGGAACGGGACGGCGCGGGTCCGTCGGCGGAAGAGAGCGCGTCCAGTGCTGTCGGGCCACGGCGACGGTGCTGCGGGGCTGCGCTGGCATGCATGAGCCACGCGGAGGGCAGAGGAGCGTTGGGCGGCGCCGAACGGCGTTGAGCCGCCGTTCTGCTCCCTGTCGGCCGGTACGGTGGTTCGGCCGCCGCAAGACACGCCGGCGCAGGCGGGCCAGGGTGCCACCGACGCCAGGATGGCGCCAAGCGCGCGTGCGGTGCTCCAGACAGGTGGAAGAGGCGGCGAGGAATGTGCCAAGGGCACTGTCCACGCGTGAAAGAAGCTGACGAACGAAAACGACACTGAACTCTGAATATTACTGAATGTGAACAGTAACAGTGCACGCCAAGTGTTCGACAGAATGAATTTGGCCTCTAGGGATTTTTCCTTGAGCTGATTTTTGGTGGAGTGGCTACTCATTGCTCCAGTAGGCTGCCTGAATTTTGGTGGAATTTTTGAAGAAGTATAGATATGAATATCACCAAATTTGGCAAATCTGGTCCAAACTTGCAGAGGCTGAAATTTGAAAATTTTGAAAAGAGGAGGAGTGGATCAAGATGGTTCTAGGTTGTGGATGCTAAGGACACTCCAGAGGAGTTGGTTTAAGGTCAAAACTCAAATGAAATAAGGTACTTGCTTTGAAAAACACTCAGGCTCCAAATAATTGACAGAAATGATTTGAGAGGAAAAAAATAATTAGAATAAAATCCAAAACTTATTTGGATTAGTTGGGACAGAGAACTAAGGTTGATTACAAGGAGGAGGAAAGGATTTTGAGAGGTTTTACCACATGGGCAAAAATACAAGGTCATGGGGGGGGGTTTCAAGATATGAAAATCCCCAATTTTCATAGAGTTTCTTTTTAAAAGAAAAAGACTAAACTCCCAAAAATATAGTTTGAGAAGGGAACCAACAGAGGAAGTTTTGAATGATCAAACACCATAGTTTGAAGAAAAATAAAAATCCTTACCAAAGAAAAGGAAGTTTTTAAGAGGAAGGATTTCTAGAAAAGAAATTTTAAATGCTCTCTTTTAAAATTCCAACAAAGTTTTTGAAGAAAACCAAATTAAAATTTTTGGAGTGTCACAGGAACTGCATATAAAAATCCTATGGGTATGTCTCCATATAAAATGGTTTATGGAAAAGTATGTCACTTACCTCTCGAACTAGAACATAAGGCATATTGGGCCATTAAAGAGCTCAACTATGACTTCAAACTTGCCGGTGAGAAGAGACTTTTTGACATTAGCTCACTTGATGAATGGAGAACCCATGCCTATGAAAATGCCAAACTGTTTAAAGAAAAAGTTAAAAGATGGCATGACAAAAGGATAAAAAAATGTGAGTTTAATGTAGGTGATTATGCATTGTTATACAACTCTCGTTTAAGATTTTTTGCATGAAAACTCCTCTCTAAATGGGAAGGTCCTTACGTTATCGAGGAGGTCTATCGTTCCGGTGCCATAAAAATCAACAACTTCGAAGGCACAAATCCGAGGGTGGTGAACGGTCAAAGAATCAAACATTATATCTCAGGTAATGCTATAAATGTTGAAACTAATGTTATTGAAACCGTAACCCCGGAGGAGTATATAAGGGACACCTTCCAGAATGTTTCAGCCTCCGAAAAGGAAGAGGTATGTGGTACGGTAAGTAAACCGACTCCAAAACTGTTCTAATAGCAATTTTTCTCCATTTTAGAATATTTAAGAAAATAGGAAAATAAGAAGCAGTCCGGGAAGGACACGAGGCATCCACGAGGGTGGAGGGCACACCCCCTGCCTCGTGGGCACCTCGTGTGCCCTCTGGACTCTGTTTTCTTGCACGATACTTCCTTTGGTCGGTAAAAAATCATTATATAATCTCCCGAAGGTTTTGACGACCGTACCACACAATTATCCTCTGTTTTTGTTTCGAGCTGTTTTCTGCCAGAGTTGTCAAGGCTAGGCATCATGTCGTACCCTTCCTCCAACAATGAGGGTGACGATGCTTGGCTAATGAAGATAGAGCTGAAGAGAGAAGAACCCGAGGAGATCAACAAGGATGATGGGATCAAGAAGGCAACGGAGGATCAAGCTCCGACAGTAGAAGAAGAAGACATCCTTTAATCTCATCACAATCTTCTTAACCCTACTGAAATTGAAGCTTTCAAGATGATTGAAATATTTTGGGTCCAGAACAAGTATCTAACTCATGAAAATATTCTGTTGCAAGAGCATATCATCACTCTCAAGGGCATTATTCGTAAGTTGGAGCATATCCTGCGCTCGATACTGGACGACAAGCCTACATCATCAACAATCTCTTCTTCACCACCAAAGGAGAACTGGGTAGCAGGTATGGGCACTCCCCTTGGCAACTGCCAAGCTTGGGGGAGTGCCCCGGTATCGTATCACCGTCACACTTCTATCTTTACCGTTTTTCTTAGTTCGATCCTTTTGGTTATATCTTGATCTAGTAGAATAAAGTTTTGGTATGATCTAGTTTTGAGTTATGATTTATGATCCTTCTATGTAGTCGAGTCCATGAGATATATATAATAAAGATTAGTTTTGAGTCAAGGACTTGATTATCTTGCTATGATTTTGAGGGAAAAAAGAGAAAGAATAAAAAGAAATAAAAAGATCGTATTGATCTTATGGAGAGTAATGACTTCACATATAAAGAGTATGATGAATAAAAGTTGTTGAGAGTTGACAAACATAGTTTTGGTCATCGTTCCAATTAATAGGAAGTAATAAAGAAAGAGAGGTATTCACATATAAATATACTATCTTGGACATCTTTTATGATTGTGAGCACTCATTAAAATATGACATGCTAAAAAGTTGATGTTGGACAAGGAAGACAACGTAATGGGTTATGCTTTCTTACATTCGAAATAAATTATATTGTCATGGATCATCCAACATGTTGAGCTTGCCTTTCCCCCTCATGCTAGCCAAATTCTTTGCACCAAGTAGAGATACTACTTGTGCATCAAAATATCCTTAAACCCGGTTTTGCCATGAGAGTCCACCATACCTACCTATGGATTGAGTAAGATCCTTCAAGTAAGTTGTCAATGTTGCAAGCAATAAAAATTGCTCTCTAAATATGTATGATTTATTAGTATGGAGAAAATAAGCTTTATACGATCTTGTGATGTGGAAGAAATAAAAGCGACAGACTGCATAATAAAGGTCCATATCAGAAGTGGCAATATAAAGTGGTGTTCTGTTGTATTAAGATTTCATGCATCCAACCATAAAAACACATGACAACCTCTACTGCCCTCTGCGAAGGGCCTATCTTTTATTTTTGTCCTATACTTCACATAAGAGTCATGGTGATCTTCACCTTTCCTTTTTACATTTTATCCTTTGGCAAGCATGGTGTGTTGGAAAGATCCTAATATATATAGCTAATTGGATGTGGGTTTTCATAAACTATTATTGTTGATATTACCCTTGAGGTAAAAGGTTGGGAGGCAAAACTATAAGCCCCTATCTTTCTCTGTGTCCGATTAAAACTTCATACCCATAAGTATTGCGTGAGTGTTAACAATTGTGAAAGACTAAATGATAGTTGAGTACGTGGACTTGCTGAAAAGCTCCTACATTGACTCTTTTTGATGTTATCATAAATTGCAATTGCATCAATGACTGAGATTATAGTTTGTTAGTTTTCAATGAGTTTTCTGATTCATACTTGAAATTGTGAATGAATTGTTACTTTAGCATAAGAAATCGTATGATAATATATATATGTTGCTGTTCTAAGAATGATCATGATGCCCTCACGTCCGTATTTTATTTTATCGACACCTCTATCTCTAAACATGTGGACATATTTTTTCAATATCGGCTTCTGCTTGAGGACAAGCAAGGTCTAAGCTTGGGGAAGTTGATACATCCATTTTGCATCATGCTTTTATATCGATCTTTATTGTATTATGGGCTGTTATTACACATTATGTCACAATACTTATGCCTATTCTCTCTTATTTTACAAGGTTTGCACGAAGAGGGAGAATGCCGACAGCTGGAACTCTGGGCTGGAAAAGGAGCAAATATTAGAGACCTATTTTGCTCAACTCCAAAAGTCGTGAAACTCCACGGAAGTCAGTTTTAGATTATATAAAAAATATTGGGCGAAGAAAGCACCGGAGGGGGGCCACCCACCATCCACGAGGGTGGGGGGCACGCCCCCTATCTCGTGGGCCCCCTGGCAGGCCTCCGGTGCCCATCTTTGGTTATATGGAGTCTTTCACCCTGGAAAAAAAATCATAAGCAAGCTTTCGGGACGAAACACCGCCGACACGAGGAGGAACCTTGGCAGAACCAATCTAGGGCTTCGGCGGAGCTGTTCTGCCACGGAAACATCCCTCCGGGAGGGGGAAATCATCACCATCGTCATCACGACCGATCCTCTCATCGGGAGGGGGTCAATCTCCATCAACATCTTCACCAGCACCATTTCATCTTAAACCCTAGTTCATATCTTGTATCCAATCTTTGCCCCAAAACCTCAGATTAGTACCTGTGGGTTGCTAGTAGTGTTGATTACTCCTTGTAGTTGATGCTAGTTGGTTTAATTGGTGGAAGATCATATGTTCAGATCCTTTACGCATATTAATACCCCTCTGATTATGGACATGAATATGATTTGTGAGTAATTAAGTTTGTTCCTGAGTACATGGGAGAAGTCTTGCTATAAGCAGTCATGTGAATTTGGTATTCGTTCGATATTTTGATGAGATGTATGTTGTCTTTCCTCTAGTGGTGTCGTGTGAACATAGAATACATGACACTTCACCATTGTTTGGGCCTAGGGGAAGGCATTGGGAAGTAGTAAGTAGATGATGGGTTGCTAGAGTGACAGAAGCTTAAACCCTAGTTTATGCGTTTCTTCATAAGGGGCCGATTTGGATCCATTTCATGCTATGGTTAGGTTTACCTTAATACTTCTTTTGTAGTTGCGGATGCTTGCAAGAGGGGTTAATCATAAGTGGGATGCTTGTCCAAGTAAGGGCAGTACCCAAGCACCGGTCCACCCACATATCAAATTATCAAAGTACCGAACGCGAATCATATGAGCGTGATGAAAACTAGCTTGACGATAATTCCCATGTGTCCTCGGGAGCGCTTTCCTTTATATAAGAGTTTGTCCAGGATTGTCCTTTTCTACAAAAACGATTGGGCCATCTTGCTGCACCTTATTTACTTTTATTACTTGTTACTCGTTACAAATTACCTTATCACAAAACTATCTGTTACCGATAATTTCAGTGCTTGTAGAGAATACCTTACTGAAAACTGCTTATCATTTCCTTCTGCTCCTCGTTGGGTTCGACACTCTTACTTATCGAAATGGCTATGATAGATCCCCTATACTTGTGCATCATCAGGCCTCAACACTCATCATACCGCATACATCGGTATGTATTATTTTCAATAAGTTAGTGGCTCGCTCCATTGTTCCAGAGGACGGAGTCTTAGTCATCTTGCCCATGAGGCATGGTTCGCAAGCATCAAGTGATTCATAATCAAGTGATTCCAAAAGCCCATTAGCATGGATTTTCTTCATGTGATTTACACAAATATGACCTAAACGGCATCTTTTGGCTTCAATATTTTGAATATGTGTATCACTACGATCGAGATTCAACAAAAATAGACCACTCATCAAGGGTGCATGACCATAAAAGATATTACTCATATAAATAGAACGACCATTATTCTCTGATTAAAATGAATAACCATCTCGCATCAAACAAGATCTAGATATAATGTTCATGCTCAACGCTGGCACCAAATAACAATTATTCCCGTCTAAAACTAATCCCGAAGGTAGATGTAGAGGTAGCGTGCCGACGGCGATCACATCGACCTTGGAACCATTTCCGACGTGCATTGTTGATACGTCTCCAACGTATCTATAATTTTTGATTGTTCCATGCTGTTATATTATCAATCTTGGATATTTTATAATCATTTTATATCATTTTTTGTTACTAACCTATTGACATAGTGCCAAGTGCCACTTGCTGTTTTTCCCATGTTTTTTACATCACAGAAAATCAATATCAAACGGAGTCCAAATGCCACGAAACTTTACGGAGATTTTTTACGGGCCAAAAGGAACACAATGGGCCATGGCTGCGCTGGGAGGTGCCCTGAGGGGAGCACAACCCACCAAGGCGCGCAAGGAGGCCCAGGCGCGCCCTGGTGGGTTGTGCCCACCTCGGGTGCCCCTCAGACCGCCTCTTCGCTCTATAAATATCCCAATATTCCCAAAACCCTAGGGGAGTCGACAAAATATTGATCCAGCCACCGCAGAGTCGAGAACCACCAAATCCAATCTAAACACCATCTCGGATGGGGTTCACCACCTCCATTGGTGCCTCTCCAATGATGCATTAGTAGTTCTTTGTAGACCTTCGGGTCCGTAGTTAGTAGCTAGATGGCTTCCTCTCTCTCTCTCTTGATTCTCAATACAATGGTCTCTTCGAGATCCATATGATGTAACTCTTTTGCGGTGTGTTTGTTGGGATCCGATGAACTTTGTGTTTATGATCAGATCTATCTCCTTTTATATCCATGAAAGTATTTGAGTCTCTTTGATCTCTTTTATGCATGATTCCTTATAGCCTCGTATTTCTACTCTAATATTTGGGTTTTGTTTGGCCAACTTGATTTATTTATCTTGCAATGGGAAGAGGTGCTTTGTAGTGGGTTCGATCTTATGGTGCTTGATCGCAGTGACAGAAGGGGAACCGACACATATGTATCATTGCTACTAAGGATAAAATGATGGGGTCTATCTCTACATAGATAGATCATGTCTACATCATGTAATCGTTCTTATTGCATTACTCCATTTCTCCATGAACTTAATACACTAGATGCGTGCTGGATAGCGGTCGATGTCTGGAGTAATAGTAGTAGACGCAGACAGGAGTCGGTCTACTAATATTGGACGTGATGCCTATGTAATGATCATTTCCTCGATATCGTCATGAGTATTTGAAGTTCTATAAATTGCCCAACAGTAATTTGTTCACCCACTGTTTGCTATTTTTCTCGAGAGAAGCCACTAGTGAAACCTACGCCCCCGGGTCTCTTTCTCATATTATTTGCCTTTGCGATCTACTTTTACTTTGCATTTATTTTTAGATCTAATAAACGAAAAATACAAAAAAACTTTGCTGCACTTTATTTTATTTGCGATCTATTTATTCAATCTATTACAACTTTCTTCCGTCCACGCACCAATTTCTGGCGCCGTTACCCGAAAGGGATTGACAACCCTTTAACACGTCGGTTTGCGTGTGGTTGTTATTTGTGTGTAGGGGCTATTTACGTTGTGTTGCTTGGTTCTCCTACTAGTTCGATAACCTTGGTTTCACATCTGAGGGAAATACCTACCGCCGCTATGCTGCATCATCCCTTCCTCTTTGGGGAAATACCGACGTAGCATCAAGTGACATCAAAAGAATTTCTGGCCGTTGCTGGGGAGGATCTTCAACATATACCAGGTTGCTAATCACAAATATCATCTCCTCGCAATTTGCATTATTTGCCATTTGCCTCTCGTTTTCCTCTCCCCCACTTCACAAAAAATTGCCGTTTTATTCGCCCCTCTTTTCCCGTTCGCCCTTTTCTTACCGGATCTGTTTTTGAGTGCAATCTTGTTGTGTGGACATCATCACTCAAGAGAACACCAAGTTATGTGATTTCTCAAATACCAACAACAATGATTTTATTGGCACTCCGATTGCTCCTCCCGCCACTAGTGCGGAGGCTTGTGATATTAATACTACTTTGCTGAATCTTGTTTTTAAAGATCAATTTTCCGGTACTCCTAATGAGTATGCCGCGTCCCATCTTAATACCTTAGTGGAATTTTGCGATGTGCAATAGGAAAAAAAATATGTGGACAATGATGTGGTGAAGATGAAATTATTTCTATTTTCCTTGCGTGTTTCTACAAAAATTTGGTTCTCTTCTTTGCCTCATCATAGTATCGATTCTTGGAATAAGTGCGAAGATGCTTTTTATCACTAAGTGTTTTCTGCCCGCAAAAATTATTTCCCTTAGAACCCAGATTATGAATTTCAAGCAACTTGAACATGAGCATGTTGCACAATCTTGGGAAAGGATGAAAATGATGCTAAGGAATTGCCCAACTCATGGGTTAAATCTTCGGATGATCATACAAATTTTTTATGCGGGGTTGAATTTTGTTTCTCATAATACTTTTATGGAAATTACTTTGGGTGAAGCCACGAAATTTCTTGCTAATATTATGGCAAATTATTCGCAATGGCATACCGAAAGAGCTCCTACTAGTAAAAAGGTTAATTCGGTTGAAGAAATTTCTTCTTTGACTGAAAAAGTTGATGCTCTTGTGAAATCGATTGCTAGTAGAAGTGCTCCTATTGATCTTAATTATATGCCTTTGTCTACTTTTATTGAGCAAAATAGTGATGCCATAGATGTGAATTTTATCTCTCGAAATAATTTCAACAACAATGCTTATAGAGGTAATTTTAATCCTAGGCCTTTTCCTAGTAATTCCTCTAATAATTATGGTAATTCCTATGGAAATCAATCTTATAATAATAATAATAATAATAATAATAATAATAGGAACACCTCTGATCTTGAGAACAATATTAAAGAATTTATCAATACACAAAAAGTTTTCAACACTTCCAGAGAAGGAAAGTTGAGTAAGATTGATGATTTGTCTAGAAGTGTTGATAAAATTGCTCATGATGTGAAAATCTCAAGATGAAAATTTTTGTGCCTAAGGTTGATGAATCAATTAAAGCTCTTTATGTTTCTATGGATGAAAGTAAGAAAAGAACTGTTATGCTTAGAGCTAAAAGAGAATTTTTAGAGAAAGCGTTTTCTAGTGATTTCTTTCACAAAAGTGATGAAGATCTTAAAATGATAGGTGTTTCTTCTATTGATTCATTATTTAGTAAAGTTAGTATTGATGAAAAAGGGACTGGAGAAGAGTCAACTTTAGCTAGAAGGTGTCCCAATGATTCGGAGGGTGAAAATCTTGTTGAGGAAATTGATAAAAGTGGGTTTGAAGATGTCAAAACTTTAGCTAGTGATGTGCCCACTCTTTTGGATTACAAATACTTTAATTACAATAGTTTCTCTTTGATTAATTTTATTTCTTTGTTGCAATCCATGATAAATTCACCCCATGCTTATGAACAAAAAAAAGCTTTTACTAAACATGTTGTTGATGCTATGATGGAAGCTTTTGAAGAAAAGTTGGAATTAGAAGTTTCAATTCCTAGAAAATTGCATGATGAATGAGAACCTACTATCAAAGTCAAGATTAAAAATTATGAGTGTTTTTCTTTGTGTGACTTGGGTGCTAGTGCTTCCACAATTCTGAAATCTTTATGTGATGTGCTTGGTCTTACCAATCTTGAATCATGTTCTTTAAATTTGCACTTGGCGGATTCTACTATTAAAAAGCCTATGGGAAGAATTAATGATGTTCTTATTCTTGCAAATAGGAATTATGTGCCCATAGACTTTATTGTTCTTGATATTTATTGCAATCCATCTTGTCCAATTATTCTTGGTAGACCGTTTTACGCACTACCGGTGCCATGATTGATATGAAAGAAGGCAATATTAAGTTCCAATTTCCTGTGAGGAAGGGTATGTAACACTTTCCTAGAACAAGAATTAGGCCACCATATGAATCAATCATGAGAGCATCTTATGGATCTCGAGACAAGGATGACAAACCTTAGATCCTTGGTTTATGCCTAGCTAAGGGCGTAAAACTATAGCGCTTGTTGGGAGGCAACCCAATGAATAAAATTTATTTTTGCTTTTTTCTTCCTGTTTTTGAGTGTTAGCACAATTATGCTACTGTTATGATTGTGTTTTTTATGTTTTAATTAGTGTTTGTGCCAAGTAAAGCCTTTAAGATCTTCTTGGGTGATAGTTGTTTGATCTTGCTGAAAAAACAGAAACTTTTGTGCTCGTGAAAATAATTATCATTTTTTACCTGAGAGCGATAAAATACCTATTCCACTTGCAGTAGATCAATATACAAATTTCTCAGGTCTTCCTAAATTTTCAGAATTTTTGGAGTAACAGAAGTATTCTAAATAGTCAGATTGCTAGAGACTGTTCAGTTTTGACACATTCAGTTTTCTTTGTGTTGTGTGCTTATTTTGATGGATCTATGGTTTTTGTCGTGGAATTGTCATGGCAGATGTCCTAGTGTGAGGACTTAGTCGCGAGGCCAACGCATCTATGTGGTAGCTTGAGAGGAATCGAGAGACGCAACATAAGACAAGGATTTAGACAGCTTCGGGCCCCGGGAAACATCATCCGGTAACAACCCTACATGCTGTTTGTGGCTAGGCCTTATTATGCTCATGAGGGAGTTGCCGTAAACCGGCTCTCCTCTAGTTGTGTCTAACCTCAGCTATTCTTTTTCTCTCCCCCTCTTGTGGTGCCTTGCCCCTCCTTATATATGTTGAAGGGGCGGGTTACATGACTAGACCTATTAGGATTAGGATTACTCTATTACAAGTGGAGTCCTAGTCTTGCTTCCTTTGTAGGAGAATATTCCTTATGCCTTTCTCTTAAGCCGGCCCACCATCACATGAACCGGCCTTCTAGGCCTTGGGCCTTGTCATCCATCTGACCCGCCGTTGGGGTCATCAGTAAGTCACCAAATACTCGCTGAGTCTCTGTGAGCCGCCAAGTCCGGCCGGGTCATACTTCCGGCCGGGTCATACCGCGGGGTATATCCCCGACATTAGCCCCCAGTTTAATTTGGGTTTATCCATGTTAAACTGATCCTGCAAAGCAAGACCAACTTTGATAGATTACACGTCGGGTCTTAGGTTCTTCTGAGCCGACATTTGATCATCGTAAAGTCCTTGTCATTTCCTTGTTAATATGTACATGTCCATGATCTCATAGCAAATCTTCTTTAGTAGATATGTTTCAACTTTGTCAATGCAAAAAATCCAGATACTTCTTTTGAAAAGTCCGGGTCAATAGGCCAGCTTCAGAGTCAATTTGATGACATTGGTCTCTTGTAGAGAAATATTATGAAGAATAATCCACTTGAGTCGGCTTCCAAAGCGCCGGGTTATGAAATATTGGTCTTGAAATACTCATCTGATATTCATCCGGTTTGAAGATGTAGAACTTGCCGGTTTAATATTTCCAAAATTGCCAGCTTATAAATATTGATGGCACCGAGTCATAATTGTTGCCGATGTCGGGTCATAATTATTGATGATGTCGGGATATGAATGTTGCAGACACCGGGTCATAATGATTGGTGACGCCGGGTCAACCTGATTTGCTCAAAACTGAGAATTCGAAAGTATTTCTCCTTATATTCGTGTTACCTGTAGCCCCCAAGTGTCTGGTTGTCATGCTTGCATCAACCTAGGACTTGTAATTGTCTTATTCTCACAAAAACTTCAACCGGTGTAGCCCCCAAGGGCTGGGCCATTATGCAATAATGAGCAGGGACTTTGTAGATGTAGACTTGAGCAACAACATGTAGCCCCCAAGGGCTTGCTCAGTAAGATAATATTGAGCTGGGACTTTATATATATTTCCTTGAAAAGAATATCATATGTTGTAATCCTCTCCATGGGGCTCGAACCCACATCCATAAGGTTAAGAGCTTTGTACTCTTCCAACTGAGTAGTGGACGTTTCAATATAATGGATTTAAGACTTGTGTACCTTGAATTGTTGACATGAGCAATTGGTAGCCCCCAAGGGCCGACTCATTACAATGTGATGAGTCGGGTCTTCAACAAGGCTAGTAAAAATTTCTTTGCATTAGCCCCCAAGTGCCATGGTGCATGCTGGCAGTGACATGGGACTTGCATATTTGATGTGATCTTAACTTGAATAATGTAGCCCCCAAGTGCCGGGTCGTAAGCCTGCAGCGACTCGGGACTATTCCCTCCATTGTAAAAATAAATCATATCCATTGATAAAATAATATCCATTGCGCTGAAGCGACTTTGAAAACCTCAATCGTAATATTGGTTATTGATAACCATAATAAAAATCCAGCCATGTTGGCTATTAAAGATTTGAATAATATAACCCGGTTTGAAAAACCGGTTCCTGTGATATTGAATCGTATTGCCGGTTTAGGATACCTGTGCAGTAAGGGTGATAACCCAATCTTTAGAAGCCAAAAACTTCAAATGTTTATGATTATCATATATGGCGACTTATCATCCAAAGTCAAGCTGGGTTAATCGAAACCACATCTATGCTTCAGATATGAACAAAAAGTCTCAAGACAAACCCAAAAGACTGTTTTCGAAAAACTTAAGCAAAATAGAAAGAAGAATTTAAGGTTTCTGATTCAAATACGATCAGTAAACCGGACCAAAGGGGTTAAGCTAGGATCCGAATACGATCATGTAGCCCCTAGTGGCTTTGGCGTTGCGTCGATCAAGAGGGTACCGACAACTATGTTCTCTTTGGTTCGAATATGACCTATGTTTGAATAGGAAGCCCCCAAATGACCTTGAGAGGTTTTTAACGACCCTGATTCGAATACGATCCAAGTAGCACCCAAAAGGGGTTAAGCTATGATTCGAATACGATCAAGAAGCCCCCTGGTGAGTTTGGCAGTGTGCCGATCAAGAGGATACCAACAGCTATGTTCTCTTTGGTTCGAATACGACCTATGTTTGAACAGGAAGCCCCCAAGTGACCATATACGTTTTGGCATTGCGCCGATCAAGAGGGTACCAACAGCTATGTTCGATGAACAGGAAGCCCCCAAGTGATCATAATAAGATAAGCCGTAAGGCAGGATACCCATGTTTGAACCGCGCATCATGGCAGCAAGTTCTCTTTAGCAACCTTTAATCCTTCTGAGAACTTGAACTTTAAGAGAGATTAATTCTTTTTGAGCATGAACTTTAAACCGGATTTGAAAGCTTTGTGGGAAACAGGTTTACCTTGAGCCGGATTTTAAACCGGATATTGAGAGCTTCAGCGCTTTGTGGGAGACAGATTTCCCTTGAACCAGAATCCTTCTTTTTAAGCTAGAAATTTCCTGACGGCCTTTAAATATTTGCCAATAAGGCAGTAGCCTTCGGGCCGAGTTATCTTCCCTCCAATGACCCGGGATCTTGAATCTCACAATATTTGCTAAGTCATGTCATCGTAGCCCCGTAGCCCCCGATTCTTAAGACTACTGGAGGAGTTGGCTTGAGACTCTCCATGCTTGACCATGATATGGCCAGTGGATTGCTGGAACATGTTGAATCTCGGTGGGTTATAATTGACCCTGTCCATTGGCCCGTCCGGTGTAGGCAAGGGCCATAGCTTGATGGCCTCTTTTGTAATGATGACTTGTTCTACATAAGAAGTTTTACAGAAAAGAGTAATTGTTCTTGAAGAAAAATAAAGATGTATCAATAAATCTTGATAGGACAGCCTTCACCTGATTCTTCCGAACGACGAGTTGTATATCGCGTCTATGGATCACCTCCAAAAAATTTCATGGCGATTTAGCCACTCTCCGGATGTTGAGGCAAAGGCGGCTCGCCAAGCAGGGGTGGCTCCACGCGAGGTGGCAGAGGCGACGGCGAAGGCAGCGGCTTGAAGCGCCACCACAGCAGAGCTGGAGCTGGACGGCTCGAACGCTCTGGGTCGTGTTGACCAAACCACATCACTCTTCAACAGATTTTTTTAGACAAACATAGATGCTGGTACTGGATAATAGCGGACATAGTCAGATGAAAGTCTTAACTCGTCTTATCTGATGCACTTATAGCACCCCGTGGTCTCCTTTTCTTTTTCCTGATTTCCACATGGGTAGAAAGACTGCATGTAGACTTGTCTTTTTCTTTTCTTTGAATAAAGATTGTCCAGGAGCACCACGCTGTGTCAACCTCTCCCACGTTTTTTGTGAAAGAAGCATCTTTTGGTTCTTTGGTGTTGTAGCAGTTCGTCTCCAGTTTCATGTTGTTTAACAATAGGACTCGGTGACAGAAACAAACCACCGACTCAAAGCAAGGAGAACAGCAACCGAAACCATGGCGTCTTGTTGGTGGCTGCTGCGGCCGGGTCACGCGGGGGCGGTTCATAGCGGGCCGCTGCTGAAGTGATCGGTCCGGGCGGCTTGAGGTGAGGTACCCCACGATAGCGGCGGATTAGGCAGAACAAGGCCATGGTGCACGACACCGCCGTCGGAGGCAGACGGCGGCTTGGCGGCAGCAGCTCTCCTGCTACGACGGCGGTTCTCCCGCCGCAGAGACAGTGGCGGTTTAGGTGATGTACTTGCACCAGTTTTCTCAACCATAGCTTCCCAGTAAAATGATTTGCTTGAGCAACTTGAGAGTCCTTACGCGTACTGTATCACAAGTCTCAAAATAATCCCTTGAGCCTAAGCCAGAATTTTGATATATTGATTACCAAAATCAGATGCAATGTTTCCCTTTCTCCTCGCTTTCAAACGCCATCTCAATGTAAACAATACAGAAGTTGCGACCAATTGATGTTGAAACAGACTCTGTATAGATCTTCCATAAATCAAGTCTAGGCATATAAATCTCAGGACTGTGCTTCACCCGTTTGCTGATGTGGCTAATTTCCTCCATAGCGAGCTTGCGTACGGACGCAGACATGGAGGTGAAACAAAGTGATGGAGGAAAGGGGGCACAAGGACAAACGGGTTTTGTTGAGTTTTTGCCATACAAAAGTTGGAATATAGTAGATATAATGCAATAACAAAATATGAATTGGTTTGATACAACACTTATAGTAGTGATTTATTTTCTTATACTAACGGATCTCATGAAGGTTTTGTTGAGTTTTGTGTGATTGAAGTTTTCAAGTTTTCGGTTATCTTACGATGGATGAAGGAATAAGGAGTAGAAGAGCCTAAGCTTGGGGATGGCCCGACATCCCAAGCTATTATCCAAAAATGAGCAACCAACTAAACTTGGGGATGCCCCCGAGTGGCATCCCCTCTTTCTTCTAACGACCATCGGTATTTTACTCGAAGCTATATTTTTATTCGTCACATACTATGTGTTTTGCTTGGAGCGTCTTGTATGATATGAGTCTTTGCTTCTTTTATTTTGTGTTTTAAGTCTTGATACCTTGCTGGACACACCTATTTGATAGAGCCAAAATTATGTCATGACTTGTTAGAATTGCTCTCTATGCTTCACTTAAATTTTTATGAGCTATGGACTTGCTCTAGTGCTTCACTTATATCTTTTTGAGCACGGTGTACTTTAGTATTTTTGAAGAAATGCTCTCTTGCTTCAGTTAGATTTATTTCAGAGTTAGTAAAATTTTCAAGAAGTTCTCTTTTGCTTCACTTAAATTATTTTTAGAGAAAGAAATATTATGCTCATGATCTTCACTTATATTTGTTTGAGCTTATGAAAAGCAACACATGAAAATTAGTCCCGAAGTGATAGATATCCAAGAAGGATATAATAAAAACTTCCATGAAGATCATTGGACAAAATAAACTTGATTCTTAGTAACAGTTTTGAGATATGATGATGTGATACGTGAGTCATCTTGATGACTAATTATGCTTTAGTAAGAATATTGGTGTTAAGGTTTGTGATTCCCTATGCAAGCACGAAAGTCAATAGTTATGCAATGAAATTATATCCTACTTGTGGTGCATTATTCGGTGTTAGTTATGCTTAATGCTCGCTTATGAGATTATTCGTTTCTTGGTTGGTCGCTTCTCAATCTTTTGCTAGCCTTCATTTTGCACTAAGTATGATCTCTACTTGTGCATCCAAAAACCTTTAACCCAGTTTTGCCACATGAGTCCACTATATCTACCTATATGCGGTATTGTTTGCCATTCTAAGCAAATAAACTTCTCTTTTGTGTGTTCGTTTTGCTCACGGAGCAGTGAGGGGTGGCTAATATTTTCCATGCTAGATGTGTTATTCTCAAGATGAGTGTTTATTCACTTTTCATTGCATGAGAGTAAGGCAAAGGTATTAGGGATGCCCAATCCTGAAATGAAAAAATGAATTTACTTTATGTTGTCAAATAATAAATTCCTTGGAAAGTGTTGGTATGGAGGGCACCCGTGGATACGTTTAGCCATGGAAAGTGAAAGTATGGTGGAAAAAGGAATAAACTTTATTTTCTGTTTGGGAACCGCCTATGATATATCTAAGCATGGAAAGTATTGGGAACTCTAAGTCGTTTTCATTGGTGCGATGGATACACCTCCCAAAATATTTTTATCTCAAAGTTTTTCGCTTTGAGCTCTGGCACCTGTACAAATCCCTACTTCCCTCTGCGAAGGGCCTTTCTTTTAATTTATGCAATTTTTATTTTGAATTTGAGTCTCCATATTCTCTTATAAAAGCACCAACTAGGAGGCAATATGATCATACTTGAGTATTGGGTGTAGCTAATATGCGAGTGTGTTTCATGAATGGATCAATGGTTGAGCATGATGGGCTACAAATAACTTATTTTAGCGTTGATATTTTGAAAGACATGGTTGCTTGTTGATATGCTTGAGTATTTAAATTATCATGTCAAAACTAGACTATTGCTTTGAACAATATAAAAGTCCAAATGTCCATGCTATAAAGAAAAGAATATGATATGACATGTTAGGCAGCATTCCACATCAAAAATTCTGTTTTTATCACTTCCCTACTCGAGGACGAGTAGGAGTTAAGCTTGGGGATGCTGACATGTCTCCAACGTATCTATAATTTTTTATTGTTCCATGCTGTTATATTATCAATCTTGGATGTTTCATAATCATTTTATAGTCATTTTATATCATTTTTGGTACTAACCTATTGACATAGTGCCAAGTGCCAGTTGAAGTTTTTCCATGTTTTTTACATCGTAGAAAATCAATATCAAACGGAGTCCAAATTCCACAAAACTTTACGAAGATTTTTATGGGCTAGAAGGAACAGAATGGGCCCTGGCTGCGCCTGGGGGTGCCCCGAGGGGAGCACAACCCATCAGGACGCGTCAGGAGGCCCAGGCATGCCCTGGTGGGTTGTGCCCACCTTGGGTGCCCCCCAGACCACCTCTTTGCTCTATAAATACCCCAATATTCCCAAAACCCTTGGGGAGTCAACAAAATATTTATCCAGCCGCCGCAGAGTCCAGAACCACCAGATCCAATCTAGACACCATCTCGGATGTGGTTCACCACCTCCATTGGTGCCTCTCCGATGATGCATGAGTAGTTCTCTGTAGACCTTCGGGTGCGTAGTTAGTAGCTAGATGGTTTCCTCTCTCTCTTGATTCTCAATACAATGGTCTCTTGGATATCCATATGATGTAACTCTTTTGCGGTATGTTTGTTGGGATCTGATGAACTTTGAGTTTATGATCAAATCTATCTCTTTTTATATCCATGAAAGTATTTGAGTTTCTTTGATCTCTTTTATGCATGATTGCTTATACCCTCATATTTCTTCTCCGATATTTGGGTTTTGTTTGGCCAACTTGATCTATTTATCTTGCAATGGGAAGAGGTGCTTTGTAGTGGGTTCGATCTTATGGTGCTTGATCCCAGTGATAGAAGGGGAACCGACACGGATGTATCATTGCTACTAAGGATAAAACGATGGGGTCTATCTCTACATAGATAGATCTTGTCTACATCATGTCATCGTTCTTATTGCATTACTCCGTTTCTCCATGAACTTAATACACTAGATGCATGTTGGATAGCGGTCGATGTGTGGAGTAATAGTAGTAGATGTAGGCAAGAGTCGGTCTACTAATCTTGGACGTGATGCCTATGAAATGATCATTGCCTAGATATCATCATGAGTATTTGAAGTTCTATCAATTGCCCAACAATAATTTGTTCACCCACCGTATGCTATTTTTCGCGAGAGAAGCCACTAGTGAAACCTACGGCCCCCGGGTCTCTTTCTCATATTATTTTCCTTTGCGATCTACTTTTTCTTTGCATTTATTTTCAGATCTATTAAACCAAAAATACAAAATACTTTTCTGCACTTTATTTTATTTGCGATCTATTTATTCAATATATTACAACTTTCTTCCATGCATGCACCAATTTCTGGCGCCGTTACCTGAAAGGGATTGACAACCCCTTTAACACATCATTTTGCGAGTGGTTGTTATTTGTGTGCAGGGGATGTTTCTGTTGTGTTGCTTGGTTCTGAAGGAAATATGCCCTAGAGGCAATAATAAAGTTATTATTTATTTCCTTATATCATGATAAATGTTTATTATTCATGCTAGAATTGTATTAACCGGAAACATAATACTTGTGTGAATACATAGACAAACTAAACGTCACTAGTATGCCTCTACTTGACTAGCTCGTTAATCGAAGATGGTTATGTTTCCTAACCATTGACATGTGTTGTCATTTGATTAACGGGATCACATCATTAGGAGAATGATGTGATTAACATGACCCATTCCATTAGCTTACCACCCGATCGTTTAGTATGTTGCTATTGCTTTCTTCATGACTTATACATGTTCCTGTGACTATGAGATTATGCAACTCCCGTTTGCCGGAGGAACACTTTGTGTGCTACCAAACGTCACAACGTAACTGGGTGATTATAAAGGTGCTCTACAGGTGTCTCCAAAGGTACATGTTGGGTTGGCATATTTCGAGATTAGGATTTGTCACTCCGATATCTCTGGGCCCTCTCGGTAATGCACATCACTTAAGCCTTGCAAGCAATGCAACTAATGAGTTAGTTGTGAGATGATGTATTATGGAACGAGTAAAGAGACTTGTCGGTAACGAGATTGAACTAGGTATTGAGATACCGACGATCGAATCTCAGGCAAGTAACATACCGATGACAAAGGGAACAACGTATGTTGTTATGCGGTTTGACCGATAAAGATCTTCGTAGAATATGTAGGAGCCAATATGAGCATCCAGGTTCCGCTATTAGTTATTGACCGGAGACGTGTCTCGGTCATGTCTACATTGTTCTCGAACCCGTAGGGTCCGCACGCTTAACGTTACGATGACAGTTTAATTATGGGTTTATATATTTTGATGTACTGAAGGTTGTTAGGAGTCCCGGATGTGATCACGGACATGACGAGGAGTCTCGAAATGGTCGAGACATAAAGATCGATATATTGGACGGCTATATTCGGACACCGGAAGTGTTTCGGGTGATTTCGGAGAAAACCGGAGTGCCGGAAGGGTTACCGGAACCCTGCGGGGAAGTATTGGGCCTTAGTGGGCCTGAGGGGAGAGAGAGGGCAGCAGCCCAAGAGGTGGCGCGCCCCCTCCCATGAGGAGTCCGAATTGGACTAGGGGAGGGGGGCACGGTCCCTCTTTCCCTCTCTCTCTCCCTCTCTTTCCTTCCCCCTTCTCTCTTCCTAGTTGGACTAGGAAAGGGGAGTCCTACTCCTACTAGGAGGAGGACTCCCCCCTCCTTGGCGCGCCCCAAGGGCCGGCCGGTCTCCCCCCTTACTCCTTTATATACAGGGGTAGGGGAGCACCTCTATGCACACAAGTTGATCTTCGTGATCGTTCTCTTAGCCGTGTGCGGTGCCCCCCTCCACCATAATCCTCGATAATATTGTAGCGGTGCTTAGGCGAAGCCCTGCAACGGTAGAACATCAAGATCATCACCACGCCATCGTGCTGACGGAACTCTTCCCCGACGCTTTGCTGGATCGGAGTCCGGGGATCGTCATCGAGCTGAACGTGTGCTAGAACTCGGAGGTGCCGTAGTTTCGGTGCTTGATCGATCGGGCCGTGAAGACGTACGACTACATCAACTGTGTTATGCTAACGCTTCCGCTTTCGGTCTACGAGGGTACGTAGACAACACTCTCCCCTCTCGTTGCTATGCATCACCATGATGTTGCGTGTGCGTAGGATTTTGTTTGAAATTACTACGTTCCCTAACAGTGGCATCCGAGCCTAGGTTTTATGTGTTGATGTTATATGCACGAGTAGAACACAAGTGAGTTGTGGGCGATATAAGTCATATTGCTTACCAACATGTGATACTTTGGTTCGGCTGTATTGTTGGATGAAGCGGCCCGGACCGACATTACGCGTACGCTTACGCGAGACTGGTTCTACCGACATGCTTTGCACACAGGTGGCTGGCGGCCGTCAGTTTCTCCAACTTTAGTTGAACTGAGTGTGGCTACGCCCGGTCCTTGCGAAGGTTAAAACAACACCAACTTGACAAACTATCGTCGTGGTTTTGATGCGTAGGTAAGATTGGTTCTTGCTTAAGCCCGTAGCAGCCACGTAAAACTTGCAACAAACAAAGTAGAGGTCTTCTAACTTGTTTTTGAAGGGCATGTTGTGATGTGATATGGTCAAGACATGATGCTAAATTTTATTGTATGAGATGATCATGTTTTGTAACCGAGTTATCGGCAACTGGCAAGAGCCATATGGTTGTCGCTTTATTGTATGCAATGCAATCGCCCTGTAATGCTTTACTTTATCACTAAGCAGTAGCGATAGTCATAGAAGCATAAGATTGGCGAGATGACAACGATGCTACGATCGAGATCGAGGTGTCGCGCCGGTGACGATGGTGATCATGACGATGCTTCGGAGATGGAGATCACAAGCACAAGATGATGATGGCCATATCATATCACTTATATTGATTGCATGTGATGTTTATCTTTTATGCATCTTATCTTGCTTTGATTGACGGTAGCATTATAAGATGATCTCTCACTAAATTTCAAGATAAAAGTGTTCTCCCTGAGTATGCACCGTTGCCAAAGTTCGTCGTGCCCAGACACCACGTGATGATCGGGTGTGATAAGCTCTACGTCCATCTATAGCGGGTGCAAGCCAGTTTTGCGCACGCAGAATACTCAGGTTAAACTTGACGAGCCTAGCATATGCAAATATGGCCTCGGAACACTGAGACCGAAAGGTCGAGCGTGAATCATATAGTAGATATGATCAACATAGTGATGTTCACCATTGAAAACTACTCCATTTCACGTGATGATCGGTTATGGTTTAGTTTATTTGGATCACGTGATCACTTAGAAGATTAGAGGGATGTCTTTCTAAGTGGGAGTTCTTAAGTAATATGATTAATTGAACTTAAATTTATCATGAACTTAGTACCTGATAGTATCTTGCTTGTTTATGTTTAATTGTAGATAGATGGCCCGTGCTGTTGTTCCGTTGAATTTTAATGCGTTCCTTGAGAAAGCAAAGTTGAAAGATGATGGTAGCTGAGGGAGTCCTGGATTAGGGGGTGTTCGGGTAGCCGGACTATACCTTCAGCCGGACTCCAGGACTATGAAGATACAAGATTGAAGACTTCGTCTCGTGTCCGGATGGGACTTTCCTTGGCGTGGAAGGCAAGCTTGGCGATGCGGATATTCAAGATCTCCTACCATTCTAACCGACTCTGTGTAACCCTAACCCTATCCGGTGTCTATATAAACCGGAGGGTTGTAGTCCGTAGGACATCAACTCCATATACAACAATCATACCATAGGCTAGCTTCTAGGGTTTAGCCTCCTTGATCTCGTGGTAGATCTACTCTTGTACTACACATATCTTCAATATTAATCAAGCAAGACGTAGGGTTTTACCTCCATCAAGAGGGCCCGAACCTGGGTAAAACATCGTGTCCCCTGCCTCCTGTTACCATCCGGCCTTGACGCATAGTTCGGGACCCCCTACCCGAGATCTGCCGGTTTTGACACCGACATTGGTGCTTTCATTGAGAGTTCCTCTGTGTCGTCGCCTTTAGGCCTGATGGCTCCTTTGATCATCAACAACGATGCGGTCCAGGGTGAGACTTTTCTCCCCGGACAGATCTTCGTCTTCGGCGGCTTCGCACTGCGGGCCAATTCGCTTGGCCACCTGGAGCAGATCGAAAGCTACGCCCCTGGCCATCAACTTAGGTTTGGAAGCCTAAACTACATGGCAGACATCCGCGGAGATTTGATCTTCGACGGATTCGAGCCACAACCAAGCGCGCCGCATTGTCTCGCGGGGCATGATCTAGCTCTGTCACCAAACAGTATCCCGGAGACCGCAAACGCACCAGCTCTGACCCTTAATTCGGAGCCAGTTGTGTCAATCGAGGATGAGCGGTTGCACGTCACCTCGGGGGCTGCGATCTCAAAGGCGATCGAGCCGAACGCCGGCCCCACACTCTGCGTGACTCACGACTCCGAGGATCCGGACTCCTCTCCGGACTCCGGACCCCCCGCGCCCCTGCCGATCGAATCCGATTGGGCGCCAATAATGGAGTTCACCGCCGCGAACATCTTTCAGCACTCGCCTTTTGGCGATATCCTGAATTCTCTCAAGTCTCTCTCTTTATCAGGAGAGCCCTGGCCGAAATGCGGTCAGCGAGGATGGGATACGGACGATGAAGAAATTCAAAGCCCACCTACCACCCACTTGGTAGCCACTGTCGACAATTTAAACGACGTGCTCAACTTCGACTCCGGAGACATCGACAGCATGGATGACGATGCAGGAGATACCGATGAACCAACGCCCATAGGGCATTGGACATCCACCTCATCTCACGATGTGTACATGGTGGATACCCCTAAAGGAAGCGACAACGAGGAAAAAGGGGATGGAACGGGAGATCGACCCCCCGAAAAGCAATCAAAGCGTCGGCGTAAACGCCAACCCAAGCCCCGCCTCGATAAAAAGCCAGCCATAGAGCAGGACGAGCCGGTAGACGACGAGTAGGTCTTAGAGCAACCGTCCGAACAGGGCAACACGGATAGAGAAACCGAACATCCTTCCTCAGGCGAAAACGGCATTCCGGACGACCTCACGCCGGATAAACCCATGGAGCAGAAGAATCTCCACAAGAGGCTCGTTGCAACTGCACGCAGCCTGAAAAAGCAGAAGCGGAAGCTAAAAACAGCGGAAGATGCACTCCGGATTGGATGGAGCAAAGTAATCAATACCGCAGATAAATACGGCGACACTCGCCGCACTAAAAGCTATCCGAAAAGAAAGCTACTGCCTGAATTCGACGAAGAGGCCCTAGAGCCCTCGCATTCAAAAAATAAGAAAGCCACACGGTCGGATAGATGACCCCATATAGCATCAAGCGGCGCCACACTTAAATCGGCATGTGACCCACCTAAGGATTCGCATCATGGCCCAGTTAGGTCCATTGATGGGCCAAGAAAGCAAGCTCTCGTAAGCAATGCAATAAAGCCATCATCAGAATCCGGCACACCCAAATACAGGGGCGCCGCACACCCCCTATGTTTCACCGATGAGGTCCTGGACTATGAATTTCCAGAGGGATTCAAACCCATAAACATAGAGGCATATGATGGAACAACAGACCCTGGAGTCTGGATCGAGGATTATATCCTCCACATACACATGGCTAGAGGAGATGATCTCCATGCCATAAAATATTTACCCCTTAAGCTTAAAGGGCCATCCCGGCATTGGCTTAAAAGCCTTCCTAAAAACACAATTGGAAGTTGGGAAGAGCTCGAGGATGCTTTCCGAGCAAATTTTCAAGGGACCTATGTCCGCCCTCCGGATGTAGACGATCTTAGTCACATAACTCAACAGCCGGAGAATCAGCTCGGCAGTTCTGGAATAGATTCCTCACTAAAAAGAATTAGATAGTCGATTGTCCGGACGTCGAAGCCTTAGCAGCTTTCAGGCATAACATCCGAGACGAATGGCTCGCCAGACACCTCGGCCAAGAAAAGCCAAGAACAATGGCCGCACTAACAAGCCTCATGACCCGCTTTTGTGCAGGAGAGGACAGCTGGTTGGCAAGGTGCAGCCCCAGCGACCCAAGTACATCTGAAACTAGGGATGGAAACGAAAAACCGCGACGCCACAAGGACCATCGCCGGACTAAGGAAAAAAGTCCCAAGAGCACGGCAGTCAATGCCGGATTCAAAGGCTCACGACAAAATCAGACAAAACCGCCCCTCCAGGATAACAGGGACGATCCATCCAACTTAAATAAAATCCTGGACAGGATATGTCAAATACATAGTACTCCCGGGAAGCCTGCTAACCATACCCATAGAGATTGTTGGGTTTTCAAACAATCCGGCAGACTCAATGCCGAACACAAGGGACTCGAAACACCAAGCGAAGACGAGGACGAACCCGAAAAGCAGAGCACCAGGAAACAAAAGAACTTCCCACAAGAAGTAAAAACAGTGAACTTACTTCACATAACAAAACGTGCGGCGCCCATAAAGGTACGCACCACATGACCTATCCCCAAAGGGTCCCGCCACTGGTTGTCAAAACCAATCATCTTCGATCAGTTAGATTATTCTAGAAATATCAAGAATGCAGGCTGGACTGCCTTGATACTTGATCCAATAATTGGCAGACTCTAGTTTTCAAATGTCCTTATGGACGGCGACAGTGGACTAAACCTGATATATCCGGATACAATCCATCACATGGGGATAAACCCAGCAAGAATCCGCCGCAGCAAAACCTCCTTTCAAGGGGTAACACCTGGTCCGGACACCCATTGTATGGGTTTTCTCCGGCTCAAAGTTATATTCGGCTCTGCCGATAACTTCCGCCGCGAAAAGCTGACATTCCATATCGTCCCGTTCTCAAGTCGCTATCAAGCACTACTGGGACGCGAAGCTTTCACTCACTTTAACGCAATACCGCATTATGCATCTCTCACGCTTAAGATGCCCGGTCCACGAGGCATCATCTCTTTGAAGGGGAAGCACTAAAGTGCGCCTCCCCAAGCGGAGGACTGTGCGGCCGCTTTGACAGCCCCACTGTAAAATGGCCTCACCGGCCAAAAAACTTTGAAATATGTCATTAAAGACCACGAACGCGGATAAACGAGTTCGGGACAAAATCATCATTGATGCAGGCTTAGTGGCCATATACCCCCGCACTAGGGGCTCCATGCATATATAATAAGAGATAATAAAGCTCAATTTTATATATTTTACTTTATACTTTGTTTATTTTAAACTTTTGTTCGGCATGACCCGTTTTCAACTCAGTTCCTCTCTTTTACAGATGAACGTCGTGCGGCGCCCGTCCAGGATACGGCACAACGGAGACACAGGCGCAGATGTGCAGTAGGGACCCGTCCTAAAGGATTCTTTTTGGATTAAGACCCTGCGTAAACCTTTTTTACTGTCTCTTGTTGCTACACATCCCCTGGTTTTTTCTGATATAACCAAGGAGGAGGCTGGCGTCTTGGCATGTGGCCACGTCAGAATTTTTGCACGTACCTGCACACTAGGGGCTTTTTTAATAAAGAGTGTTGTTTCGCCCGCACTCATAAAGACCGAACACCTTAGGGAGTGTTCGGCGTCGCGAGTTTTGGCATTATATGCATCAGCTCCGAATCATGTCTTTGGTCAAATGTTGGGTTGCCCGGCTCTTGAGTTCGGCTACCTTACGTTCCGCTCTATCGGCTAAGGTAGCACCAGGAGAACTACTGCGATTGTGCCCCGGTTCGGCCGGGCAAGCACCTCAGTAGAGAAAGCCGAAAACTGACTGTCATGATGTAGCATGAGACTGGTCAGCCACTTGATGACCTATCGGAATCTATCAGATTCCTCATCTTTAATGAAGGGCCGCTTCTCGGTCAGGCACATACGCGCCCCGAACTCGGGCGAGCGCAGTCGCCACCAAGGGGCTACCTAAATAGTCTCACTGTCAAGCTTCTATGGCTAAGTGAATGTGTTAAAGCATTATAGTCCGGTTGCCTGGCCCGCTGCGCTATCACCTCCTTTGTAGGACCAAGACGCTGGGTTAAGTGTGAAAATGCGTCTTCTGCGAGCACCCCCGCACTACGTGCGTGGGGGCTGAAGCCAACGACTGCCATCTTTCAGATTTTGTATATATATATATATATATATATATATATCTTAAAACGGCCGCACAGGAGGTGTTCCCAATACTTGAAGGCACAAGTATAAAAAGGCCACTACAGTTTATCAAAATATTACTTTATAATTACATATGCTATCATAACATAGCATCTTTCGAGCACTGCGTCTCTATTACACGAGCGCCTTCAAGGACTTCCTAAAAATAGTGCTCGGAAGGTACTTGGCTTTCGTCCGAATCTCGGGACGCAACAACGGTGGTCTCCATCTCTGCCCAGTATGTCTTGACACGGGCAAGAGCCATCCTTGCGCCCTCTATGCATGCTGACCTCTTCATTGCATTAATATGCGGCACCGCGTCAAGGAATTGCTGCACCAAACTAAAATAACTCTTCGGCTCCGATCTCCCCGACCACAGATGACCCATGACGTACTTCATGGTGAGTCTGGACAACCTATTCAGTTCGGCCCATTGAGCCAAACGATCATCCACTGCCAGTGGATGCTCTGGATTGTGAAACTGCGACCAGAAAAGCTTTTCCACTTCGCGATCTTTCTGATCTCGAAAGAGTTCGGTCGCATCAGCAGCACTCGCTGCCAAATCCAGATAGGTATCCTCCACACTCCACATCTGGTCCAATGGAGCAAACTTCAGATCTCAAAATTTCCTTCGCAGCATAAAGGGCTTTCCAGCCGCAATCTGTTCGGCCTGACGCAGCTCCTCCTTCGCAGCTCTCATCGCAGAGCGCGCGTCCTTGGCATTGGCAACGGCCTTCTCTAAGTCCGTCTGTTTCGCCTGGTCTTCTTTCTCAAGAAGTCTGCAACGGTCTGCAGCGCTCTTTAACTTTTCGGCCATCTCTTCCTTGCTTCGGCAATGAGCAGCCCGTTCGGCTCTCAGCTCTTCAAGGGCTTTATTGGCAGCCGCATCACTTTCTCTGGCTTGTTCTTTAGCTCGGGCAAGTTCTGCCCTAACACTCTCCACGGCGGCCGCACCATCTGCGTCAAGCACACACATCGTAAGACACTAGCATAAAACTCTTCTTACCTGATGCCGCCCGAGGAATTACATACCTTGAGCCTCATCAAGCCGCTTGTTGACAAGCGTGATGTCGGCATCTGCCACGACCAGTTGCCGCTTTAGTTCGGCAAAATGATCAGTTCGGCTCGATTCTGGACACCCTGCCGCCTACATTCAAAGGCGACATCTTAGACCTGGGATTATGATCCTCCGCGTGCCGTCATTTCTTGACGACGCGCAGAGTCTCAGGGGCTACTAACAAAAAGTGTCATTTCTTGACAGGGCGCATCTTATTCATGCGCAACTGACAAAGGTGTACATTATCTAATGTACGTCAAAACCCGTCAGTAAACTTTTGACGGCCTCATGCAATCCGCCCTCTATGGATGAGATCCTTTCAATCACCGTGCCCATCAATACACGGTGCTCCTCTGAGATAGAAGCTCGCCCCAGCAGAATCTTTAGCTCCTCCGGCCGAGCACCAGACGGTGCCGGACTTGTCCCACGACCTCTTTCGAAGGCCAGACGTGGAGAACCTCGGGGGGGGGGGCACATAGCTATCTTCCGCCCCTGCCGGATTCGGAGAAACCCTCCGCGAGGACACCTCAGGGTCGCCCGCCTCGCTAGGCGGCACGGCAGGGGGAGGCGTCCCGCTCTCCATCATCTCCGGAAGGAGGTCCCCCGAAGACGAGCTCTGCTGAGAAGGGCTGAGGTCCGAGCTACAAGGTAAAAATTCGGTTAATCTTCTCAGATATAAATCAAGGATTTCCCTCATCCCTCAAAAGGAAAATCTTTCTCTACTTACGGCTCGCTGGAGGGCTGATCCCCTTGAGGGCGTAGTCCGGCCGAGGAACTCCCCGGCGTCGGACCCTCTGACGAGGATTTTTTCCCCCGCTTCGAGGCCATGGTTTCCGGGTCGTCAGAGGCGGCTCTCTTCTTCCCCTTAGGAGAGGAATTGTTGGTTCCTCCCTTCGGAGCAGCCTCCTTCGAGGAGGCCATAGTTTCCTTGTCCTCCCCCTTGCTTCCCTCCAAAGGCATTATCTCTAGCATCCTGACCAGCACGGGATCCGGCCTGGTTTCGGGAAGGGGAGCCGGACACCTGATCAGCTTTGCCTTCGCTATCCACTCCTGTTTAAAAGGACGACTCTTTTAGGGGCAAGTTTATGACAATTATACGGATAGAAGGTCCGGGCACAAGGTTGCTTACTTGAGTATCCGGGCGATTGCAGCTTAGGCCTGCGTCCTCGATTAAATCTGGACACATCTCTTGTGATCCAAAGAACAGTTTATACATCTCCGCGGGCGTTGCGCCCATGAAATTCTGGAGAGCTCGCGGTCCCTTTGGATTAAACTCCCACAGGCGAAGGGAGCGACATTTGCCGGGCAATATTCGGCGAATCAGCATGACCTGCGTCACCTTGACCAGGCTGAGGTCTCCTTCCAAGAGATCCTTAATGCGGCCCTGTAATAAGGGCACGTCTTTGGGCAAACCCCAATCTAACCCTCTGTTGACCCATGACGCTAGCCGTGGTGGGGGGCCCGAGTGAAAGGCAGGAGGCGCCACCCACTTGGTGCCCTGGGGAGCGGTGATATAAAACCACTCTCGTTGCCACAAGCCTAGCTCCTCTTGAAAAGAGCCCTCGGGCCATGGAGCATCAGCATTTTTGCTTATAACAGCGCCTCCGCACTCTGCGTGTCGTCCCTTGATCATCTTTGGCTCCACTTTGAAGGTCTTGAGCCATAATCCGAAGTGAGGGGTAACATGGAGGAACGCTTCACACACGACAATAAACGAGGAGATATGGAGGATGGACTCCGGAGCTAAGTCATGGAATTCCAGCCCATAATAAAACAGCAGTCCCCTCACAAAGGGATCCATTGGGAAGCCCAACCCCCAAAGGAAGTGAGACATGAACACCACGCTCTCACCGGGCTAGGGACTAGGAATGACCTGCCCTTGAGCAAGCAACCTATGCGAAATTTCGCCGGTCAGGAACTTAGCCTCCCTCAACTTTAGTACGTCCTCCTGCGTGACGGAGGAGGGCGTCCATAGGCCTTGAAGGTCAGAACCGGACATTGTCGAAGGTCCGAAGCGCCTGGAATCTGGAGCCTAGGGTGTTGGAACTCGAGGCGACGGGCGAACTCGCTTGAGATTGAAAAAAGGAGTAAGGCCTTGGTCTCTTTATAAGAGGTTGAATACCAAGAGCCCTCCCCGTAACCGTTCGGGACTCGTCTTTAATCGAGGAAACGTGCTAACGAGCGCGGTTGGGTTACCCACGTCCGTATTGATGAGAATCCCGCAAAAGGGGGTACACGATCTCTGCTTTGACAAGATGTGCCAAGGAAACCGCCTCGCAAAACGTGCTGAGGTGGAAAAGTAAAAACGATTCAAGTAAAGGACTTGGCCGTAGTGTGATGACGCACTGTGGAATACGTCAGCAGATTTGATTTGTGTTAATATTATTCTCTCTATGGCAATATGTGGAAACTTATTTTGCAGAGCCAGACACTACTCTTGGTGTTTACAATCTTCAATGAAGGACTTGGAGGAGGAACCCGCCTTGCAATGCCGAAGACAATCTGCGCGCCGGACTCGTCGTCATTGAAGCCTGGTTCAGGGGCTACTGAGGGAGTCCTGGATTAGGGGGTGTTCGGGTAGCCGGACTCCAGGACTATGAAGATACAATATTGAAGACTTCGTCCCGTGTCCGGATGGGACTTTCCTTGGCATGGAAGGCAAGCTTGGCGATGCAGATATTCAAGATCTCCTACCATTGTAACCGACTCTGTGTAACCCTAACCCTATCCGGTGTCTATACAAACCAGAGGGTTGTAGTCCGTAGGACATCAACTCCATATACAACAATCATACCGTAGGCTAGCTTCTAGGGTTTAGCCTCCTTGATCTCGTGGTAGATCTACTCTTGTACTACACATATCTTCAATATTAATCAAGCAGGACGTAGGGTTTTACCTCCATCAAGAGGGCCCGAACCTGGGTAAAACATCGTGTCCCCTGCCTCCTGTTACCATCCGGCCTTGACGCACAGTTCGGGACCCCCTACCCGAGATCCACCGGTTTTGACACCGACAGTAGCAATTACACGGACTGGGTCCGTAACTTGAGGATTATCCTGATTGCTGCACAAAAGAATTACGTCCTGGAAGCACCGCTGGGTGCCAGGCCTGCTGCTGATGCAACTGACGACGTTAAGAACATCTGGCAGAGCAAAGCTGATGACTACTCGATAGTTCAATGTGCCATGCTTTACGGCTTAGAACCGGGACTTCAACGACGTTTTGAACGTCATGGAGCATATGAGATGTTCCAGGAGTTGAAGTTAATATTTCAAGCAAATGCCCGGATTGAGAGATATGAAGTCTCCAATAAATTCTATAGCTGCAAGATGGAGGAGAACAATTCTGTCAGTGAGCATATACTCAAAATGTCTGGGTATAATAATCACTTGATTCAACTAGGAGTTAATCTTCCGGATGATTGCGTCATTGACAGAATTCTCCAATCACTTCCACCTAGCTACAAGAGCTTCGTGATGAACTATAATATGCAAGGGATGGATAAAACAATTCCCGAGCTCTTCGCAATGCTAAAAGCTGCGGAGGTAGAAATCAAGAAGGAGCATCAAGTGTTGATGGTCAACAAGACCACTAGTTTCAAGAAAAAGGGCAAGGGGAAGAAGAAGGGGAACTTCAAGAAGAACAGCAAGCAAGTTGCTGCTCAGGAGAAGAAACCCAAGTCTGTACTTAAGCCTGAAACTGAGTGCTTCTACTGCAAGCAGACTGGTCACTGGAAGCAGAACTGCCCTAAGTATTTGGCGGATAAGAAGGATGGCAAGGTGAACAAAGGTATATGTGATATACATGTTATTGATGTGTACCTTACTAGAGCTCGCAGTAGCACCTGGGTATTTGATACTGGTTCTGTTGCTAATATTTGCAACTCGAAACAGGGACTACGGATTAAGCGAACACTGGCGAAGGACGAGGTGACGATGCGCGTGGGAAATGGTTCCAAAGTCGATGTGAACACAGTCGGCATGTTACCTCTATATCTACCATCGGGATTAGTATTAGACCTAATAATTGTTATTTGGTGCCAGCGTTAAGCATGAACATTATATCTGGATCTTGTTTGATGCGAGACAGTTATTCATTTAAATCAGAGAATAATGGTTGTTCTATTTATATGAGTAATATCTTTTATGGCTATGCACCCTTGAAGAGTGGTCTATTTTTGATGAATCTCGATAGTAGTGATACACATATTCATAATGTTGAAGCCAAAAGATGCAGAGTTGATAATGATAGTGCGACTTATTTGTGGCACTGCCGTTTAGGTCATATCGGTGTAAAGCGCATGAAGAAACTCCATACTGATGGACTTTTGGAACCACTTGATTATGAATCACTTGGTACTTGCGAACCGTGCCTCATGGGCAAGATGACTAAAACGCCGTTCTCCGGTACTATGGAGAGAGCAACATATTTGTTGGAAATCATACATACAGATGTATGTGGTCCAATGAATGTTGAAGCTCGTGGCGGATATCGTTATTTTCTCACCTTCACAGATGATTTAAGAAGATGTGGGTATATCTACTTAATGAAACATAAGTCTGAAACATTTGAAAAGTTCAAAGAATTTCAGAGTGAAGCTGAAAATCATCGTAACAAGAAAATAAAGTTTCTACGATCTGATCGTGGAGGAGAATATTTGAGTTACGAGTTTGGTCTACATTTAAAACAAAGCGGAATAGTTTCACAACTCACGCCACCCGGAACACCACAGCATAATGGTGTGTCCGAACGTCGTAATCGTACTTTACTTGATATGGTACGATCTATGATGTCTCTTACAGATTTACCGCTAGCATTTTGGGGTTATGCTTTAGAGACGGCCGCATTCACGTTAAATAGGGCACCATCAAAATCCGTTGAGACGACGCCTTATGAACTGTGGTTTGGCAAGAAACCAAAGTTGTCGTTTCTAAAAGTTTGTGGCTGCGATGCTTATGTGAAAAAACTTCAACCTGATAAGCTCGAACCCAAATCGGAGAAATGTGTCTTCATAGGATACCCAAAGGAGACATTTGGGTACGCCTTCTATCATAGATCCGAAGGCAAGACATTTGTTGCTAAGAATGGATCCTTTCTAGAGAAGGAGTTTCTATCAAAAGAAGTGAGTGGGAGGAAAGTAGAACTTGATGAGGTAACTGTACCTGCTCCCTTATTGGAAAGTAGTACATTACAAAAACCGGTTTCTATGACACCTGCACCAATTAGTGAGGAAGTTAATGATGATGATCATGAAACTTTAGAACAAGTTACTACTGAACCTCGTAGATCAACCAGAGTAAGATCCGCACCAGAGTGGTATGGTAATCCTGTTCTGGAAGTCATGCTACTAGATCATGATGAACCTACGAACTATGAAGAAGCGATGGTGAGCCCAGATTCCGCAAAATGGCTTGAAGCCATGAAATCTGAGATGGGATCCATGTATGAGAACAAAATGTGGACTTTGGTTGACTTGCCCAATGATCGGCAAGCAATTGAGAATAAATGGATCTTCAAGAAGAAGACTGACGCTGACGGTAATGTTACTGTCTACAAAGCTCGACTTGTCGCAAAAGGTTTTCGACAAGTTCAAGGGATTGACTACAATGAGACCTTCTCACCCGTAGCGATGCTTAAGTCTGTCCGAATCATGTTAGCAATTGCCGCATTTTATGATTATGAAATTTGGCAGATGGATGTCAAAACTGCATTCCTGAATGGATTTCTGGAAGAAGAGTTGTATATGATGCAGCCGGAACATTTTGTCGATCCAAAGGGAACTAACAAAGTGTGCAAGCTCCAGCGATCCATTTATGGACTGGTGCAAGCCTCTCGGAGTTGGAATAAATGCTTTGATAGTGTGATCAAAGCATTTGGTTTTGTACAGACTTTTGGAGAAGCCTGTATTTACAAGAAAGTGAGTGGGAGCTCTATAGCATTTCTGATATTATATGTGGATGACATATTGCTAATCGGAAATGATATAGAATTTCTAGATAGCATAAAGGGATACTTGAATAAGAGTTTTTCAATGAAAGACCTCGGTGAAGCTGCTTACATATTGGGCATTAAGATCTATAGAGATAGATCAAGACGCTTAATTGGACTTTCACAAAGCACATACCTTGACAAAGTTTTGAAGAAGTTCAAAATGGATCAAGCAAAGAAAGGATTCTTGCCTGTGTTACAAGGTGTGAAGTTGAGTAAGACTCAATGCCCGACCACTGCAGAAGATAGAGAGAAAATGAAAGATGTTCCCTATGCTTCAGCCATAGGCTCTATCATGTATGCAGTGTTGTGTACCAGACCTGATGTGTGTCTTGCTATAAGTCTAGCAGGGAGGTACCAAAGTAATCTAGGAGTGGATCACTGGACAGTGGTCAAGAACATCCTGAAATACCTGAAAAGGACTAAGGATATGTTTCTCATATATGGAGGTGACAAAGAGCTCATCGTAAATGGTTACGTTGATGCAAGCTTTGACACTGATCCGGATGATTCTAAATTGCAAACCGGATACGTATTTACTTTAAACGGTGGAGATGTCAGTTGGTGTAGTTCTAAACAAAGCGTCGTGGTGGGATCTACATGTGAAGCGGAGTACATAGCTGCTTTGGAAGCAGCAAACGAAGGAGTCTGGATGAAGGAGTTCATATTCGATCTAGGTGTCATACCTAGTGCATCGGGTCCAATGAAAATCTTTTGTGACAATACTGGTGCAATTGCCTTGGCAAAGGAATCCAAATTTCACAAGAGAACCAAGCACATCAAGAGACGCTTCAATTCCATCTGGGATCTAGTCCAGGTGGGAGACATGGAGATTTGCAAGATACATACGGATCTGAATGTAGCAGACCCGTTGACTAAGCCTCTTCCACGAGCAAAACATGATCAGCACCAAGGCTCCATGGGTGTTAGAATCATTACTGTGTAATCTAGATTATTGACTCTAGTGCAAGTGGGAGATTGGAGGAAATATGCCCTAGAGGCAATAATAAAGTTATTATTTATTTCCTTATATCATGATAAATGTTTATTATTCATGCTAGAATTATATTAAGCAGAAACATAATACTTGTGTGAATACATAGACAAACTAAACGTCACTAGTATGCCTCTACTTGACTAGCTCGTTAATCGAAGATGGTTATGTTTCCTAACCATTGACATGTGTTGTCATTTGATTAACGGGATCACATCATTAGGAGAATGATGTGATTGACATGACCCGTTCCATTAGCTTAGCACCCGATCGTTTAGTATGTTGCTATTGCTTTCTTCATGACTTATACATGCTCCTGTGACTATGAGATTATGCAACTCCCGTTTGCCGGAGGAACACTTTGTGTGCTACCAAACGTCACAACATAACTGGGTGATTATAAAGGTGCTCTACATGTGTCTCCAAAGGTACATGTTGGGTTGGCATATTTCGAGATTAGGATTTGTCACTCCGATTGTCGGAGAGGTATCTCTGGGCCCTCTCGGTAATGCACATCACTTAAGCCTTGCAAGCAATGCAACTAATGAGTTAGTTGCGAGATGATGTATTACGGAACGAGTAAAGAGACTTGCCAGTAACGAGATTGAACTAGGTATTGAGATATCGACGATCGAATCTTGGGCAAGTAACATACCGATGACAAAGGGAACAACGTATGTTGTTATGCGGTCTGACCGATAAAGATCTTCGTAGAATATGTAGGAGCCAATATGAGCATCCAGGTTTCGCTATTGGTTATTGACCGGAGATGTGTCTTGGTCATGTCTACATTGTTCTCGAACCCGTAGGGTCCGCACGCTTAACATTACGATGACAGTTTAATTATGAGTTTATATATTTTGATGTACCGAAGGTTTTTCGGAGTCCCGGATGTGATCACGGACATGACGAGGAGTCTTGAAATGGTCGAGACATAAAGATTGATATATTGGACGGCTATATTCGGACACTGGAAGTGTTTCGGGTGATTTTGGAGAAAACCGGAGTGCCGGAAGGGTTACCGGAACCCCCCGGGGAAGTATTGGGCCTTAGTGGGCCTGAGGGGAGAGAGAGGGCAGCAGCCTAGGAGGTGGCGCCCCCCTCCCATGAGGAGTCCGAATTGGACTAGGGGAGGGGGGGGCGCGACCCCTCTTTCCCTCTCCCTCTCCCTCTCTTTCCTTCCCCCTTCTCTCTTCCTAGTTGGACTAGGAAAGGGGAGTCCTACTCCTACTAGGAGGAGGACTCCCCCCTCCTTGGCGCGCCCCAAGGGCCGGCCGGCCTCCCCCTTACTCCTTTATATACAGGGGCAGGGGGGCACCTCGAGACACACAAGTTGATCTTCGTGATCGTTCTCTTAGCCGTGTGCGGTGCCCCCTCCACCATAATCCTCGATAATATTATAGCGGTGCTTAGGCAAAGCCCTGCGACGGTATAACATCAAGATCGTGACCACACCGTCGTGCTGACGGAACTCTTCCCTGACACTTTGCTGGATCGGAGTCCGGGGATCGTCATCGAACTGAACATGTGCTAGAACTCGGAGGTGCCGTAGTTTCGGTGCTTAATCGGTCGGGCCGTGAAGATGTACGACTACATCAACCGCGCTGTGCTAATGCTTCCGCTTCCGGTCTACGAGGGTACGCAGACAACACTCTCCCCTCTCGTTGCAATGCATCACCATGATCTTGCGTGTGCGTAGGATTTTTTTTGAAATTACTACGTTCCCTAACAGGTTCTCCTACTGGTTCAATAACATTGGTTTCACATCTGGGGGAAATACCTACCGCCGCTGTGCTACATCATACCTTCCTCTTTGGGGAAATACCGACATAGCTTCAAGCGACATCAATCGGCACCTCGTCGTTAGCCAATCTTCATTTAATCCTTAGCCCCTGTTTCAAGTTGCAAATATGAGCAACAGAACTAGTATCAAATACCCAGGCACTACTACAAGCATTAGTAAGGTACACATCAATAACATGTATATCAGATATACCTTTCACTTTACCATCCTTCTTATCCACCAAATACTTGGGGTAGTTCTGGTTCTAGTGACCAGTCCCTTTGCAGCAGTAGCACTCAGTTTCAGGCTTAGGTCCAGACATGGGCTTCTTCCCGGGAACAGCAACTTGCTTGCTATTCTTCTTGAAGTTCCCCTTCTTACCTTTGCCCTTTTTCTTGAAACTAGTGGTCTTGTTAACCATCAACACTTGATGCTCCTTCTTGATTTCTACCTCCACAACCTTAAGCATCGCGAAGAGCTCGGGAATTGTCTTTTCCATCCCTTGTATATGATAGTTCATCACGAAGCCTATGTAGCTTGGTGGCATTGATTGAAGAACTCTGTCAATAACACTATCATCCGGAAGATTAACTCCCAGCTGAGTCAAGTGGTTATGGTACCTAGACATTCCGAGTATGTGTTCCCTAACAGAATTGTTCTCCTCCATCTTGCAACTATAGAACTTGTTGGAGACTTCATATCTCTTAAGTCGGGCATTTGCTCAAAATATTAACTTCAACTCCTAGAACATCTCATATGCTCCATGACGTTCAAAACGTCTTTGAAGTCCTGATTATAAGCCGTAAAGCATGGCACACTGAACTATCGAGTAGTCATCAAATTTAGCTTGCCAGACGTTCATAACGTCCGGTGTTGCTCCTGCAGCAGGGTTTGCACCCAGCGGTGCTTCAAGGACATAATTCTTCTGAGAAACAATGATGATAATCCTCAAGTTACGGACCCAGTCCGTGTAGTTGCTACCATCATCTTTCAACTTAGCTTTCTCTAGGAACACATTAAAATTCAAGGGAACAGTAGCACGGGCCATTGATCTACAACAACATAGATACGCAAAAACTATTAGGACTAAGTTCATGATAAATTTAAGTTCAATTAATCATATTACTAAAGAACTCCCACTTAGACAGAGATCCCTTGAGTCATCTAAATGATCACGTGATCCATATCAACTAAACCATGTCCGATCATCACGTGAGATGGAGTAGTTTTCAATGGTGAACATCTCTATGTTGATCATATCTACTATATGATTCACGTTCTACCTTTAGGTCTCAGTGTTCTGAGGCCATGTCTGTACATGCTTGGCTCGTCAAGTTTAACCTGAGTAATCTGCACGTGAAAATTGTCTTACACCCATTGTATGTGAACGTAGAGCTTATCACACCCGATAATCACGTGGTGTCTCGGCACGACGAACTGTAGCAACGGTGCATACTCAGGGAGAACACTTATACCTTGAAATTTAGTGAAAGATCATCTTATAATGCTACCGCCGTACTAAGCAAAATAAGATGCATAAAAGATAAACATCACATGCAATCAAAATATGTGACATGATATGGCCATCATCATCTTGTGCCTTTAATCTCCATCTCCAAAGCACCGTCATGATCTCCATCATCACCTGCTTGACACCTTGATCTCCATCGTAGCGCCGTTGTCATCTCGCCAACTATTGCTTCTACGACTATCGCTACCGCATAGTGATAAAGTAAAGCAATTACATGGCGATTGCATTTCATACAATAAAGAGACAACCATAAGGCTCCTACTAGTTGCCGATAAATTTTTACAGAACATGATCATCTCATACAGTAACTTATATCACATCATTTCTTGACCATATCACATCACAACATGCCCTGCAAACACAAGTTAGACATCCTCTACTTTGTTGTTGCAATTTTTACATGGCTGCTACGGGCTTCTAGCAAGAACCGTTCTTACCTACGCATTAAAACCACAACGATTTTTCGTCAAGTGTGTTGTTTTAACCTTCAACAAGGACCGGCCGTAGTCAAATTCATTCAACTAAAGTTGCAGAAACAGACACCCGCCAGCCACCTTTATGCAAAACAAGTTGCATGTCCATCAGTGGAACCAGTCTCATGAACGTGGTCATGTAAGGTTGGTCTGGGCCGCTTCATCCAACAATACCGCCGAATCAAAATAAGACATTGGTGGTAAGCAGTATGACTATCATCACCCACAACTCTTTGTGTTCTACTCGTGCATACCATACACATAGACCTGGCTCGGATGCCACTGTTGGGGAACGTAGCATGCAATTTCAAAAAAATTCCTACGATCACGCAATATCTATCTAGGATATGCATAGCAATGAGAGGGGAAGAGTGTGTCCACGTACCCTCATAGACCGAAAGCATAAGCGTTAGGTTAACGCGGTTGATGTAGTCGAACGTCTTTGTGATCCAACCGATCTAGTACAGAACGTACGACACCTCCGAGTTCAGCACACGTTCAACTCGATGACGTCCCTCGAACTCTTGATCCAGCAGAGGGTCAAGGGCGAGTTTCATCAGCACGACGGCGTGGTGACGGTGATGGTGATGTGATCTGCGCAGGGCTTCGCCTAAGCACTATGACGTTATGAACGGAGGAGTAAACTATGGAGAGAGACGCCACACACAGCTTGGAACAACTGGTGTGTCTCCAAGGGGTGCCCTGCCCATGTATATAAAGAAGGTAGAGGGAGGAGGCCAGCCCTAGGGGCGCGCCAAGTGGGGGAGTCCTACTAGGACTCCAGTCCTAGTAGGATTCGTCCCCCCTCTTATTCCTTCGCATGGAGGGGGAAAGAGGGAAGGGAGAGGGAAGAGGAGAAGGAAAGGGGGCGCCCCCCCCTCCCCTAGTCCAATTCAGACTCCCTATGGGAGGGGGGCGCGGCCACCCCTTGTGGACTGCCTCCCCTCTCCCCTATGGCCCATGTAGTCCCATTACATTCCCCGGGGGGTTCTGGTAACCCCTCGATACTCTAAAAAAATACCCGAACCACTCCGAAACCATTCCGGTGTCCAAATACCATCTTCCAATATATCAGTCTTTACCTCTCGACCATTTCAAGACTCCTCGTCATGTCCGTGATCTTATCCGGGACTCCAAAAAATCTTCGGACACAACTCATAATACAAATTGTCATCGAACGTTAAGTGTGCGGGCCCTACGGGTTCGAGAACTATGTAGACATGACCGAGACTCATCTCCGGTCTATAACCAATAGAGGAACCTGGATGCTCATATTGGTTCCTACATATTCTACGAAGATCTTTATCGGTCAAACCGCAATGACAACATACGTAATTCCCTTTGTCATTGGTATGTTACTTGCCCAAGATTCGATCGTTGGTATCCTTATACCTAGTTCAATGTCGTTACCAGCAAGTCTGTTTACTCATTACGTAATGCATCTTTCTACAACTAACTTATTAGTCACATTGCTTGCAAGGCTTACCGTGATGTGCATTACAGAGAGGGCCCAGAGATACTTCCCCGATACTCGGAGTGACAAATCCTAATCTCGATATATGCCAACCCAACAAACACCTTATGAGACACCTGTAGAGCATATTTATAATCATCTAGTTACGTTGTGACGTTTGGTAGCACACAAGGTGTTCCTCCGGTATTCGGGAGTTGCATAATCTCATAGTCAGAGGAATATGTATAAGTCATGAAGAAAGCAATAGCAATAAAACTTAAACGATCATTATGATAAGCTAATGGATGGGTCATGTCCATCACATCATTCTCTAATGATGTGATCCCGTTCATCAAATGACAACACATGTCTATGGTTAGGAAACTTAACCATCTTTGATTAACGAGCTAGTCAAGTAGAGGCATACTAGGGACACTTTGTTTTGTCTATGTATTCACACATGTACTAAGTTTCCGGTTAATACAATTCTAGCATGAATAATAAACATTTATCAAAATATAAGGAAATATAAATAACAACTTTATTATTGCCTCTAGGAAATATTTCCTTCATACCCGAGTGAGGCAAGTCCTTCGTGGGCGATGGCCATGGTGGGATAGACAAGGTTGCTTCTTCGTGGACCCTTCGTGGCTGGAGCCCTCCGTGGACTCACGCGGTCGTTACCCTTCATGTGTTGAATTCTCCATCAACGCGGACGTACGATAGCGCCACCTATCGGAACCACGCCAAAAATCTCGGTGTCTCCATTGCATTTGCCTTCTCCAAACCCTTCCCTTTACCTTCATATGCAATGTTTTACTTTCCGCTACTATACTCTTAGAATTGCATGTGTAGGTTGATTTCTTGACTTGTGCTAATTGCTAAAATCCGCCCACAACTAAAATTGGGAAAATGATAGATTTTTATTTGGTCAAGTAGTCTAATCACCCCCTCTAGACATACTTTCGATCCTACACAATAAGAAAGTACTTGGGTTAATAAACCTTATCATCCAAGAGAAATTGATTTTCCATATTCGGAGTTTGGGACTACAAGGAGAAGGCTCAATCCTGGTTGGTTTGATGAAGTTGGGAGTTGGCTTGAATACAAATGAAGAGAAGAAAAAACCATATTGTTTTTATTGTTTCTTGTCTAGGACCGTGGCCACAAGAAACTAGGTATGAGGCTTTCGCACCGAGAACATGAAACCAAGGTGTGCTGGTAATGTCGGTAGTGTCCATGATCAAGCAATTAAAAATTATGTTGCTTTAAAGAAAAGAGATCAACACATTGATGTTTCTATTTGGATTCAAAGTGGACCTTCCAAGATTTCCTATTTAATTCAACTCAATGCCTTGATTGACAACTGCTGCAGGATCTTTTTTAGGTCCACAAGAGACAAATAAATCACACAGTAAAGGGAATATCTTGGAAGTTTGTGACTTAGGTAAGCATAGCCCACTTGTAGGAAAGGCTACGGGAAAAGGTGCCACAAAGAATTTTATTATGGTGGCTCCTAAATTCTAGAAAGATACCTCTCAAGGTTTTGCATATGTGACAGTGCAATTTATTCTCAAAGAAGATGCCAATAATGTGTGTTGTGTGCTTCTTGATGAGTCCACAATTGTTTATTGCAAATAACATATAGTTGTGGCCTTGCTGTATCTTGATAGTCATGGAATTCTAAAGACATGTTTTGTTGGTCTTATTTATGTGAAATAAACAACTTCTTTGCACCTCAATAGTTCAATTGATTCTACATCCGCAAACTAATTTGATTTACAATGAAGTTAAAGGACAATGATACGATGATGCTAGCAACATGCGGGGTGATTTCAATTGCCTCACATCATTGATCATGAGAGAAAGTAGCACCACTTATTAATGTATGTTTCTTTGCTCACAAGCTTCAGTTAGTTGGTGTGCTATGTAAGAACCCATAAAGGAGTTAGTAATTTCTTTGGTATTATTTCTACCTAAATTTTGTGGGTGGATCTTTCAATCGAATGCAAATTATTAGAGATGTTAATCTTGAAGAAATGTGAAGGCTTTAGGGTGTGGGAAACTTACAATAGGAGCATAACTAAATCAAGAGCAATGCCTTCAAAGATCTAGAGACACTCATTGGCGTTCTCATGATAGAACACTTCAGAGTTACGTTGGCATGTTCCAGCTAGTATTAAAGTTCTAGAATTTGTGGTCTGCAATGGAAGGATCAAGACATAGTAAATACCATGATTTTTTTGAAGTCAACAAGTTTTTTTTGAATGAACTTAGTGAAGAGGGGCCCGGATCTATGTTTGGTGAATTTTATGTACTTTACGGGAGCATGATATTGTAGAGTTGGACATGGAAGAAGAATATGTTAATCTAGAAAAAGAGAAGACATGTAACCTGAATTACCAACAAATATCAATATCAAGTTGATTGGTTGATGTTTTTGATTGACTAGTTCAAAAACTTGACACTTGTTTCAATGATGCATCCTCTAATTTTCTTTTTTGGTCAGCGGCTTTGATTCCAAGAGACTCATTCGTGTTTTCAATTTGGAGAATTCAGTGAGTATAACAAAACTACCACATCAAGATTTTGATTCCATGTAACTAAGGGGTCTTGATAAAGATATATGCCACTATATTGATGATGTGCATGTAAGGAGCAGACAAGAAGGCCTGTTATGTATCATTTGTTTTATCAGTTGTTCAAACTAGTAATTTTGTTGCTTATTGTCATGCTATAGTTGAGACTTGAGAGGTGCTTTTTAGTCACGTAATTGGTGAAAACATAATCGCCCATCGCATAAATGGTCACAACTTGAGTGATGATGTTATCTGTTATGTGGAGGAAGAAGAAATAAAAAAAAAGCCACCAATGATCAAGTTGTTGAGCATTTGACGGCTCTGGGGAGGCAAATGTACTAAAAGGTAATGCACAAATACTCACTACTCGCCCAATCGCATAAATGGTCACAACTTGAGTGATGATGTTATTTGTTATGTAGAGGAAGAGGAAATGAAAATAAATCCACCAATGATCAAGTGGTTGATCACTTGATGGCTTTGAGGAAGCAAATGTACTAAAGGTACTACCTCCGTCCGGGTTTATTGGTCCCCTTCGTATTTTGTGTCCAGCTTTGATCATAACAAATTATAAGTTGTATGTCACAAAACTAATATTGTTAGATTCATATTTGAAAGAGGTTTCCAATGATACTATTTTTAGGTGTAGTATAACTAATTTTTTGATAGTTAAATAAACGGTCAAAGTTTGACGCAAACTACAAGCAGGGCTAATAAACCAGGACGGAGGTAGTAACGTTCAAATACTCACTACTCGTCAAATCGCATAAATGGTCATAACTTGAGTGATGATGTTATTTATCATGTGGAGTAAGAGGAAATGAAAATAAATCCACCAATGATCAAGTGGTTGATCACTTGATGGCTTTGAGGAAGCAAATGTACTAAAGGTACTACCTCCGTCCGGGTTTATTGGCCCCCTTCGTATTTTGTGTCCAACTTTGATCATAACAAATTATAAGTTGTATGTCACAAAACTAATATTGTTAGATTCATATTTGAAAGAGGTTTCCAATGATACTATTTTTAGGTATAATATAACCAATTTTTTGATAGTTAAATAAACGGTCAAAGTTTGACGCAAACTACAAGAAGGGCTAATAAACCAGGACGGAGGTAGTAACGTTCAAATACTCACTACTCGTCAAATCGCATAAATGGTCACAACTTGAGTGATGATGTTATTTATCATGTGGAGTAAGAGGAAATGAAAATAAATCCACCAATGATCAAGTGGTTGATCACTTGATGGCTTTGAGGAAGCAAATGTACTAAAAGGTAATGTGCAAATATTCACTACTCAAGTACTTATATTTGGTCATTTTACTTTGTCTTGACTATTCTAAGTCTACTTTTTATCTTTTAGGTTACCGAGCTATGTATTTTGGGATATGGAAATACATGACATTTTTTCCAAGTATTTTTGTCTTTTTGTTTCATCATTATAGGCATCTTTTGATTTCTATTTTCTCATATTTATATATTGTCTTCTATTATGTCTGATAATCTCGCTAGAAACTACAAAGCACACTTTTATTTATTGTGTTGTTGCTTGAAAATTTTATGCCATGTTAGTGGGGTGCATCCGAATGACTTCAACTCCAACCCCACCTCTACACAAGTTCACACTAGCGGAATCTTACGCACAAAAAAAGTCATGTGTGGTCCCTGATTGTGTCAATCTGAAACACGAGATACACACTTACACCATAAGTCACAATGGTTGGAAGAATATATATTTTCAAACAAATGAACGGTCCATATCAAGCAGATGCATTGCATGCGGTGATTGGTTGAGCTCACTCATTACTTGTTTAATAGACCCGTGGAGGGTATAGGTGCATTGGAAGACGTGGCTCGGCGTGCAACACTAGCGGCTTTGCCATGAAAAGGTTGTGCTTGGACTCACTAAGATGGATGACAGACACCTCTGCCGGTTTGGTCCATGTGAAGCCCTGTAGGAGGCTCCCAAAGAGCATAACACTCATGGCCGTCCCTAGCGATGCCGCCATGCAGCCACGACGGCCGGTGCTGAAGGAGATGAACCGCAATTTGCTCTCTGTGAGCGTCACATCTATGGCGTCTCCCATGTGCCGCTCTGGCTTGAACCGGAGCGGCTCGTCCCAAATGGTCGGGTTCCGGCCCAGGCCAGTCCGACTGAGGATGACATGGCTGCCCTTGGGCACATGGTAGCCGATGACAGTGGTGTCAATGGTCGCTACATGCGGCAAGTTAAAGGAAGCGACTGGATGCAGCCGAAATGCCTCACGTATGCACGCCTTAGCGTAGTTAAGTTGTGGGATGTCCGACTCTTGCAGCAGCCGCTCCCGACCCACCACCCGGTCGATCTCCTCCATAGCCTTGTTCAGTAACTCCGGGTTGTTCACCATCTCCGCCAATCCCCACTCCACTGTGTTGGACGGGTTGTCAACTGCCGCTAATGTTATGTCCTGCATACATTTGCATGGAGACAAATTACGTGTGCACCGTGTGTTAGTGATATAATCTATTATCTTTGACACATGTCTACACGCACACATGGAGAAAAGTTGTAGTTATTTTTTAGTCATCTGGAAGATTGCAAAATCAGAAAAATTATGTGCACGAGCCGAGCATACATTAATGGAGTTATTATCTTTGACGACTATATATGTACGTGCATTCACGGTGTACCATCTTGAAGGTTTCCCTACCTTGCACACTGCTTTGACCTCCTCGATGGTAAGCAACGGGTTGCCATCCCCGTCGTTCAGGGTGATGAGAACGTCGAGGAAATCCTGGTCCTGGAGCTCCTCCCGCCTCTCGCCGTCCTTCCGCTGCCTCCACCGCTCGTCGATGACTGTGTCGTGCAGTCTACTCATGATCGCGTTGGCCTGCTTGACCTTCTTCTCGTGGCCGTCGAGGTCAAGGCCAAGCAGCCACGGTAGGTAGTCGCTGACGCAGAACGAGAAGAGGAGCCCCAAGAAGGTGAAGGTGGCGTCTACGTGCTCCACCTCGAGCTGCCCCGGCCCGCTATCGGGCTGGGGCTCGCCGAAGTACCGCTTGCCGAAGACAAGGCGGCGGATGATGTTGCCGCAGTAATGCCGTGAGACGTGCCTGACGTCCACGTTAGCGCCCGAGGTTGACGACGAAGTGAGGGCGCACACGTAGCGTGTGAAGTTGTCGGCCTCGTCGGCGCGCTTGTCGTGGAACCACTTGTGACGGGAAGGGCAGACGATCTCGGAAGTGAGCATCCGGCGCATCTTCTTCCACTGGTCGCCGAACGGCGAGAGCACGGCATCCTTGTACCCGTAGCTGATGGCTCCGGAGGCGAAGCTGAGCGGGCGGGATACAAAGTTGGCGTCCTGCCTCGTGAGCACCTCCCTCGCGATCTCGGGGCAGGTGATCGGGATGACGTGGATGCCGCCGAGGCGGAAGCAGGTGATGTCGGTGCCCATCTCCTTCATCACTAGATGGATCCACCGGAACGCCGGCTTGTGGAGCATCATCTCGGGCAGGTTGCCGACGACCGGCCACGGTGACAGTCCTGGCGGAAGCGGCGCCGCCGACGACGAGCATGTGCCACCACAGATCTTTCTCTTGGGCGTTAACCTATGGGCGAGGTATAGGAACGCTATTGCGACAAGTAGCAGGGACATAGAGGAGCAAGCTCCCAGCATGGTGGAGCTGCTGCTAGCTCTAATGCCGCTTCCAGCTAGTTAGCTATAGCCACCTGGCCTACCTTGCTAACTAGTTCGATCGGCCTGAATCACACGTGCACTGCCTATGAGCTCGAGGCCCACATTTATGGAGTTTCAATCTACCTACAGGCCCGAAAGACGCGCGCCAACGTGCATGGTTGATATTTTGTAGATATTTTAAACTCCTTATAAATTATAATAACAAATATAAGTGCGGAAATTGCTAAATTTCACTTAGGTGATATTTGTGTGTCCCTGCTCGTTCTTTGCACCATCGGATCCTCTCGATTTGTGTGTATCCAGTTTAAACTTTAAATAGAGGTGATGGTGCACCAATCATAGTTAGCAAATAAGGGTTTGTGCAAACTGATATAACTTTTTTTTTAGAAAGGAGACACTTGCTCATCAGCTTTAGCGAACTGAAGCCCTTAAATTCGTACATAGAGGTTTGAGACAAAAGAAAGATGCATGAAAAAAAAAACACCTTAATATGCAACCATCCATTGGATAATATCTTTCATTCTTATATATTTTTTTGTCTTCCATTCTTATATGCTACTTATATGAATAAGCATTTGACAACTTTATAATAATCAGAAATAGTACAATCAACTATTTGTATTTTCACTTTCTGTTCCCACATTATTAAAAAAAATCATATTTCCTAAATCAAATCTGTTCAAATATACTGCAACCAATCCCTGCATCGACGCATGGGGTATCATCCAGTGATTATCATTTTTAACTTGGTTCCGTCATTAATTTCTTCATATGTCCTTGATCTCACATGTTGCCGATTCGGGAGTGGCTCATCCGCATCAGCATGCTTGCAAAATGGTCCATTTCCCCCCTTATGTTTTCCCATGGTTAGCAGTGCATATTCTGGATAGACTTGGGGGAGTGGACTAGCAGAGAAGTAGCAAGAGGGAGACTTTTCTTTGCGATTTTGTTTGGTAGATGGTCGTGCTCGTACGCTCGACTCGTACAAGGTGATAGGGTTTGCAATTGTAATCACATTCGTTGTATTTTTCGGCGGCCCGAAGTATCTTTCAAAATAAGAAGAGAGGTACGTGGATTGAGATAGAGATATTTGTTTTTCGCTTTCTTTTCCCCATTCTCTGTCATCAACGAAACATGGTTCATGTGCATTTTTTGTTCTACGCCCAGGATACAACTAGCAGGTGTGGGCAAGGGAGGTTGTGATGGACCGAGGGACGCGCACCCACCATATCTGTCCAGTCTTTGATTCTTTTTGGGTGGTGCTAGGATATACACCCCATCTCCCGATTTGGAATGTTGCACTCATTTGGAACTCTGATCAGACTATTCTTCTTGTCTATGAGCGCAAAAATCTGTCGTGGACACCAACAGGAGCTATGCAAAAAGGATAGGTGTGTGTTTTTTCGCCATGTGTTGCTTGCTTCTCAGCATTTTCTTGGGCATGTCTAATTCTTTTTGTGTTCTCTAAGGCTACTAGAATACAAATAGAATGAAAGCAGTGATTCCACACTGTTTCTTTATTTAAATATACCTTTTTTATGAATGTAATTAAATTGGGCAAAGTATAATGTAAAAAACAGCAAACCACAAGCACACTTCGTTTTGCTATGTGTACATGCTAGTTTTGTTTAATATTGCCCCCCCCCCCCCCCCCCCCAAAATTTTTTTGAAACAAATAATCACTCTAACCCATGTTACTTTTTTTAAAAAAACAAGGCAAAAGCTTTGCCTTTTCATTAAAGGGGAAAGAATATTTTTTTTTAAAATGGAGGAGGACCCCCGGGCTCTGCATTTGGACGATGCAGGCAGTCATTTTATTAATTATTCACATAAGATTTTACAAAGTCATAAAACAGTAAAACTAAAGCCACCGTCTAGACAACATGTAGCGCTACTGTTAAAGTAAATATCCTGTATATTTGGCATGTAATCAGTCCTTGCCGTATTACCCGATTTTATTTGGTTTAGATTGATACGGCTGGGTCAAGTCCTTGTTTCCCAAGGCATGTGTACCTGATGGATATATATACTAATTAGATAACACCCCCGCGCGTTGCTGCGGAATGTGTGCATCAATTAAATTGGTTAACGGTTTGGAAACTAAATGAAAATATTGTCAGATTATAGTAAATCTACTACGTTCTTTACAAATAATAACTTGAATTTGGACACAAAAAAATGTTTCGTAGGAAACTAGCGGAATTCAACAACACATAATGATAGGTGATACAATGCATTCATGGACGTGTCATTTTTTTTAGAACGAAGGTTCAAGGGGAGCCCGACTTTAAATTAACAAAGCCATCAACCGGCCAGGGATTACACAAGGCCATCGTTACAAACACTAGACAGCTGCGAAAAGGAAAAGAAAAAGAAAAAAGCAGCGGGTACATAGTGTTGCCGAAGCAGCTTACACCAAAGACTACAAATCCTATAGGGATAAGCAAAATAAGCACTAGCTAGAAGTCGATGGAGTCTCCCAAGAGAAGTAGATCAAGCTGAACAAAACGGAGGGGTTCTTCATACGGAGACAAAGTCCAGCGGTGGTCGCATCCTCATCTACACCGAAGGTGACACCTTGTTCGGTCCGCTCCTCTCCAAATCCAGAAGGGACCCCTGCACCTCGCATTGGCTCGAAAGGCGCCGGACCGCTGGAAGATGGAGAAGCTCACCCTAGAGCTAGGATTGGACACGATGCCGGCCACCATGGGAGGTACTCAACCCGACACAGCGCTGCACGAGGATAACCAGACGAATTGCCACACCGCAGGTCACCGCTACCACCACCAAGGAGAGAAAAAACTGCGCAAAGGCACTGACACTGAACAAACGAACAGCGAGCCAGATGAAGCAACCTTACAGGAAGCAGATCAAGCCCGTATGGCTAGGCTCCATGCCCACGCCACCGCATCAAGTTGCTGCTAGCAAAAGAGGGGAGCCCTCTCCCCTCCCTGGCCAAGAATGGCGCCAACCGGCGAGCAAGCAAGCAAGGTCCGGCGAGCAAGCCAAAGCAGAGCAACACTGCTACATAAACAGAGCACCAAGCTTCATCTCCCTCGCTGCTGACGCAGCCAACCCGACACCCACCTCACAGCACTCTGCACACTCCTACCATGCCCAAGACGACACCTTCAAGAAGGTGGCGACGCACGTTGCGCCGTTGCCGTCCAGTCTTGGAAAGACAAGGGTCTTCACCCGGGTCATGGAGCAGGAGGGAGAGGAAACGGACCTCGACGAAGCCTCCGAGGAGGAAAACGGCACCTGCCTGTGTCGCCGACGCCGTGGCTGGAGACCCAGCCAAGGATTTCTCCCGGTCCAGTTCCGAAGCTCCAGGCAACCCCACCAACCACGGATCCGGCGTCTTGAGGCCGCCAGCGACCAGATCCGGCGAGGAGGAGCGCTCTAAGGGGAAGTGGGAGCCGCCTTCAGATCCAGGCGCGAACAGGGGGGCCGCGCCCCCGCTGCGACCGGCGCCAGCGCTCGCCGTCACTCGCCGCCATGCGTGACCAAGGAGACGGGGGCAACACCCGTGACGCCGCTCGCCACAGAAACGGCGCCGCCGCACCACCCGAGGCCGCTGCCTTGGCGCCCGAAGCCCTCCGCGAGGAGCGAAGCAGCCAGATCCTCGCCGCCGCCGTCCTGGGTGACCACGCGGGCTTCGCTGGAGGCCTCCTCAGGCGGCGGCGAGGGAGGGAGAAGGGGGGGAGGGGGGCGGCGGCTAGGGTTTTTGTCGCCACCCGAGTCGCCCCGAGCGAAGCGACGCGGGGGACTTAAACCGTTATCAATGTATTTGGTCAAGCATTACTCGGACGTGTCATTTACATACATACACCACACTCATCAGATTTATTGTACTTCCAAGTCCAACACACCAATTCAGTACATGCTTGCGTGTGTGCAGAAAGGTTCAGGAGTAATTACTAAGAAAACACAACACATATATAGAGAACATACCTATATGTGAGACTGGTGAGCAAAGTTCTGCACAAATAAATTGGAAAATAGTTTGTTGACTGACAGCTGCATCTCAAAGTTGCTTTTATCAGTTTTGAGATACATATACATAGAGGTATAACATAAGGTTTTTTCTCTTGCGCATAAGAGGTATAACATAGTTGAAGGCGCAGATTTGTTCATATACATTAAAAAAACATTTATTTACTCTTTCATATTTTGCCTCCGTACTTTTAAAAGGAAATGATGCAACTATTCGATTCAATTTCTACGATACAATACATTGTGCAAGCGTATAAATATTCATGCAAACAGCAAGTGAGTAGACCATACCAACTCTATGTCTGATCAACTTCGATATCTGCAATTAACATGCAATCACAAACAAATACTGCATCTAAGCATAACCTATTTTGGTTATTGATTCTTCCTTCTAACATCTAGTGAACCCAAACATTTGTTGATTCTTGATTTAATATAAAAAATAAGCTTATCAGAGGAGGTACGAATGACCGAAAATGATACACTTACGGACGTTTATTATAGAGAGAATCCTATAGGCGGACGTGTTCTTTCCTAATTCATACTTTCCCCCTGAATTTCTGGTGAGGGGCCCTCCTTCCCCCAACTAATTGATTGCACCTCATTCCGTGAGCTTCTGTCCATAGTAATTTGCCCGTAACTATAGCATTGCTGACGAATGACGCACCATCCCCTAAAAGTGAAATACTTATCCCCTAAAAAAATACATCACTGAGTTGTGAGGTCGGACTTCCGAGGAGGTATATGTAACATGTGAAAAAGAAAGACCTGTTATATAAGACTGAAGTGTTCCTGTCATTTCCACCAGACCTGGAATGAAGAATAAATTGTATGGGCAAAAACTAACTACAACGCAGAATCCAAAAGATGCTTCGTTGTTGCCGTCAACAGTTGGTACAGTTAATGAATTCCATTGAGTCTATGAAGCATAAAACGGTTCTGACCCAACAGGGTAAGTCGATGTCGGGCACCATGGCATAAGAGGAGTGGCGCAGCTACATCACACCGCAGAAGTGCATCTGTGCGATATTCTCCAGGTCCTAGTAATAAAGATCTAGAAAAACACAGTTTATTAATATGTCCATATCATGAGATTCATCGTACTATCCAACATGGATCAGTGGCCGTAAGATTGCTCCTAAAGGACTGAAAAAGCATTACGTTGATACCTGCCGACATGCACATGACAAAGAAAATGGAAAGTACTTCAATTTGGTGACCAATGATGAGATAACCATAGCCTGGTCTTTCAGTGACTTGTAGACTCCCCGTCTCGTAGATCTGGAGGAGGCATTTATAATTGCAAGAGACGAAGAAGGGGATGAAGAGGGTCAGAGGAGAAGCCAGGGAGATTTGCGGAGGCAAGGACACGCGCTGGTGCCATTGGTGGGGAGAGGATGGGACTAACTCTGATCTAAACATGCACGTACTAAGCAAACAGTAGACAAATCTACACGTACTGCTAATATGAAAATAACCAGGAGCGGGATAAACGAGTTATACCCTCCAATAGGTGCAGCCGCATGGAGAGACGTGGGCTCGATCCAGCATAGGTGTGAGCTCGGCTCGGCTCAATCCCGCAACCCGCGTCGTGACGAGGCGTGGTGAGGCGGGCGGCGGAGGAGGAGTGCGCGAGGGCTTCTTCTCTTCTCAAGCTCCAATAGCATGTAGAAGAGAAACCCTTATAAACCACTCCAACTCTCCTTCCACTTCCGGGGTAGGACTAAACTTCCCACTACACCTAGTGCCATATAAGATAACCAGGAAGACGATTAGCGATGATTAATCTGTGGGGTCAACAGCGGAAGGGTGTGGCATGCATGCGCATGTTTTGGTAACGGAATGCATGCAGGATGGCAAATGATGACGTAGCAGGATGTGCTGATGTGGGTATGCTGCATGTTAAGATAATTCGATTAGTGAGGATGAATCTTTTGTTGAAACCGCAGCCCTTTCTCACTCTTGGCTATAAGTAGAAGAAGACACAAGGCACAAGAAATTCCGGGCCGGCGCACGAACACCGCCACGGGCGCACGCACGCCCTAATCTTCTTTATCTTTCACTGGCTACATGGTTGGCTCTAACTCAACACTCCAACACGAGTAGTACAGCGAAGGGCTTCTTATACCCAGCACACAACGCAGCCCACCGCTCCCCCCTCCCCCCCCCCCCCCCCGGTTGCGTCCACAATCTGCATGGCTGGCCATGCGCGTCTACGACGTGCTCAACGCGCACGACGTGGCCGCTCCATGCAGTTCGCCAACGACCTAGCTAGTCTACCGTGGCCGCCACGAGCCTGCCTCCTACACATATGCGCACACAGACGCACACACCTCCACACGCCCGGCCGCCACAGACCTGGCATGTACGCGCACACGCCGGTTCACCATGGACCTGTCCTGGACGCGCACACTCGCCAGTCACCACGGACCTGAGCATGGCTTATTCCCATCATTCATGCCCCTAAGCCATGCCCCTTGCACATGTCAGGCTCGTCGACGACGTCGCGCCATGGCCGCTGCTACAGCCTCCACCGCGCAGCACCGCACGTCCCGCGCTCCCAAGCTCGTGTACACGACGCGCATGCACGCAGTCGCCACGGCCCGAGTCCAGCGCCCCGACGTGGTCAGTCCTCCACTGCCTTCGCCATGCCGTCATGGTCATAACCGCACTCCCCACGTCCCCGCGCTCCCGGCCCGCGCTCCCTCCGCGCACGTACGCGATCTGCGCAACCAGGTCTAGCGCCTCGACGCGGTCACCTCCCACGGTCCCGACGCGCCCGACGCGTCCGGTGCGCACCCATAACACGCACCGGTCGTGCCCGGCTCGCCGCCGCGCCTCATTCGCCACGCTCTGCACGTCTCCAGCTCGCGCTCCGACGCGATCAACGCGGCCGAACCGGCGTGTCTAGGAGCTTGGCCTTCTCTCCGTCGAGCCACGCCGTGCCACCGCAGCCTCTGCGCACCACGCAGGTCCGCCGCGGCCGCCGCGCTCCCCGCACTCACGGCATCACCGTGCTCCGCCGCCGTATGGGACGAGCGCCATCGCCGGCGAGCTCTTCCAAACCCGATGCTCTGAGACCAATTGTTGGAACCGCAGCCCTCTCTCACTCTTGGCTACAAGTAGAAGAAGACACAAGACACAAGAAATTCCGGGCCGGCGCACGAATGCCGCCGCGGGCGCACACACGCCCTAATCTTCTTTATCTTTCAATGGCTACATGGTTGGCTCTAACTCAACACTCCAACACGAGCAGTACAGCGAAGGGCTTCTTATACCCAGCACACAACGCAGCCCACCACTTCCCGACCGTTGCGTCCACGATCTGCATGGCTGGCCATGCGCGTCTACGACGTGCTCAACGCGCACGACGCGGCCGCTCCATGCATGTCGGCGTTCTGGGAACGGGGGTCCCCAGACTTGCCTGCCTGCGGCCTGCGGCGTGGCTCAGAAAGGGGGCCCAGTGCGGCCCATCTTCACCAACACAAACCCAAGACCCTCACGAGGGGCCAAGCCTCACGGGGCGGACGACGCGGAGCTTCCTCAGGCACGGCCTCGTCAGGCTGGCTCATGAGGAGGCGGAGAGACCAAGGCAGGGTACCTCACGGGGTGCCCGTGACGCAAGCCATGACGACCAAGGGCACCAGGCGAGTGCCAGCCCGCGCAGTGTCCTCCTTTCCTCTTTGGTGCAAAGGGGGCAAGCGCAGCCGCGGAGTACCGAGGCATCAGGCAAAGGTTGCCATTTCGGTGCAATGAGACCAAGACCAGGAGGACTACGAGACGGAGGTCATCGTGGAGCCCAAGACGGCGTCATCACCAGAGCTTTGCGCAGGCGAAGACTACTTTTGTCAGGATAACTGATACTAGCTGTCGCCCTTCAAATTAGCCCGCCATTGTTGGCTCCCTTCCTGCTCGATATTTGGGAAGAGGACCAGGGCCTCTATAAATAGGACCAGCCACCCGCAAGAGAGAAGGCAGGAAAAAGAGGGGGAAAGAGGAAGAGAAGAAGAGAGGGATAGAGGGATCGAAGGATCAAAGGATCAGAGAGAGAAAGAGAGAGAGAGAGAGGGAAGGGTGACTGAACTCCTCCTAGCAGTTCATCCCCCCCAGCCAAGAACAGACCCTCGCGAGGCTGTTCTTCCTTGTATTCTTCATCATCATCAGCCCAAGAGGCAATCCACCACACCACACAATGGAGTAGGGTATTACACCACAACGGTGGCCCGAACCAGTATAAACCCTGTGTCTCTTGTGTTGTTCTTTCCATAGCTTAGACCTTAACGAGGCGGAGGGGTGCAGGTAGGTAGGAGGCGAAATCTCCGTGCGCACCCCAGTGTTCGAACCTCAAGGGTCTGCCGGAACCCAAAATCCGACATTTGGCGCGCCAGGTAGGGGTGTGCCGGGATTCGTCTTCCACCACCCCGTTCTCCTCCGACCATCACGCCCATGTCTGACGCTCGTTGGGCCCGCGCCGAGCGCCGGGCCGCTCTCGCTTCCCGCGTCGCCCAGACGGCCCCTGTCGGCGGGCGTCCTCGCCATTCCCCGTCACCTGCCGTCAACGCCGCTACCGGCCCGGCGGGGGACGAGCAGCAAGCATCGTCCCAGCATCCGTCCGTGCGGCAAGACGGCCGCACCGCAACTCCCTCGCTCACCCCAGCTGGTTCTTCATCCCGCGCGCTCCGCGCGCCCATGGAGGCTCGGGCTGCACTCATCGCGGCAAACGAGCTCCTGCGCTACCGTCCCGTCGACAACGTCTATGAAGAATGGCTCGACCGCGTTGCCGAGCTCGTCCGCGCCGCAGGGGGCTCTCCTGCGCCGTCCGTTCCACTACGCCGCACCCCGCCCCGCGCGGGCGGTGAAGCTCCGGCGGTGCCCCGGCCTCCTCCTCCTCAGGAAGGCGCCATGGCTCCAAGGCGCGTGGCCCCTGGGCGGATCCCGCTCCGTCAGGTGCCAACGCGGCAAGAGCAGAGCTGTCAAGAAGTCCCTCGCCCGCAAGAAGCTGCCCAGGCGCTCCCTGTTCCAGCACGTCGCGACCATGCTCCTGCTCCCGCGCGTCAAGACCCCGCGCTGCAGAGCAGCGCGTGGGGACATGCAAGACCAAGCTCCCCGTCACCCAAGGCCCCCCGTGGCCACAGCAGGCTGCCACGCCTTCACCGCCGAGCTACGCAGCGTCGCGTGGCCCGGCAAGTTCAAGCCAGACTTGCCTCCTCAATACGATGGCACGGCTGACCCTTCGGAGTTCCTCTAGCTCTACGAGCTGGGCATCGAAGCTGCCAACGGAGACGAGAAGGTCATGGCGAACTGGTTCCCCATGGTGCTCAAGGACGGGGCCCGCACCTGGCTCCTAAACCTGGCTCCAGGCACAATCGCCTCCTGGGACGAGATGCGCACCCGCTTCATCGCCAACTTCCAAGGCACTCGTGACCAGCCACCCGCCGTAAGCGACATGCGCCGCATCAAGCAAAAACCCGGGGAGACCCTGCAGAAGTACATCCAGTGCTTCAACAATGCACACCTCAAGATTCCCAAGGTGACTGAGGAGGCCATCATCTCGGCCTTCTCCGACGGCGTGCGCGACGTCAAGATGAAGGAGGAGCTGGCGATGCATGAAGACCTGTGCACTTCCTTGGAGCTGTTCAACCTGGCAACCAAGTGCGCCAGGGCCGAGGAAGGGCGTCTCTCCCTCCTCGAGCTGCCTGCCGCAGACCCAGAAGAGAAGAAGCCCAAGGCCAAGGATGTGAAGCGCAAGGGGGCTGCCGTGCTCGCGGCAGAACCAGACACCAAGCGGGGCAGAGATCAGCCCGAACCTTCCAAGGGCAGCCGGTACTGTGTGTACCACGACCTCCACACCCACAACACCAACGAATGTCAAGAGCTCCAAGCCGTGCGAGAAGGAAGGATCGGCCGTCGCCTTGACCACGGTGACCGGGGCTACGGTCGAGGAGGAGGAAGGAACGCAGGACGCTGGGAAGACCGAGGCCCGCGCCAAGGGTGGCGCGATCAACCTCGCGAGGATCGCTGGCAAGACCCGCCTCGCGGGGGAGGCTGGAGGGATCAGCCTCGCGAGGATCGCCCGCAAGGCAACGCATGCCTCCCACCGCTGCCGCCGCAGCCAAGGAGAAACGAGGACCGCCACCAGGATGAGGGGGCTGGGGGCTTCCAGGAGCCGCGCGCGATCGCCTGCATCCTGGGCGGGGCACAAGCCCCAGCCTCTCAGCGCATCTTCAAGCAGTTCGCCCGCGAAGTGAACGCAGTCCTCCCTAGGCTCGCAGCCACGTGCCCTCTCAGGTGGTCGGCGTGCGCCATCACATTCAGCTCAGCAGATCAGCTCAAGTGTGCGGCTACAGCCGGAGTCCTCCCGATGCTTTGTTCCCCAATCGTCAGCAACGTGGTGGTCACCAAGACCCTCATCGATGGCGGGGCAGGGCTCAACGTCCTGTCCGTGGAAACATTCAGCAACCTCCAAGTGCCCTACAGCCAGCTTTAGCCAACCAAGCCTTTCTCCGGTATCACCGACGGCTCCACGGTCCCGATTGGGCAGGTCCGCCTCCCTGTCACCTGCGGGGCACGCGACAACTACCGCACCGAGCTCATCAACTTCGACGTCGCTCACATTCGCCTACCGTACAACGCCATCCTTGGGTACCCAGCGCTGGCCAAGTTCATGGCCGTAACTCACCACGGCTACAACGTCCTCAAGATGCCACGAAGCGGCGGAGCCATCATGGTGCCCTGTGAAGAGAAGGACGCGGTGTGTTCCCTAGAACGAGCCTTTCAGGCCGCGTCACTGGAAGACCCGGATCGCGGAAGCAGGAGGCCTCCCGAGACTGCCCCTAAGAAGAAGAAGACATCGCCCGGCCCCACCACTCAGGAGGCAGGCCCCTCTGGGCCCGCGCCTGCCCAGGGGGAACCTCCTTCCATCGCATAGGAAAGCGTGCCCGGCGCCCTCCTTAGGCAGGGCTCGGGGGCTCTCCCCTGGAGGGCCACCGACCTAGCTAGGGTCACGAGGGAGGCGCTTGGGCACCACATGGAGGCGTGTTTCTAAGAACGTTTCCCTCAAGAAGGAGCAAGGCAAGGTGATCCAGACCCTCAGGAGTTCGTCAGCAAGGCCATTCAGGAGCTACAGGAGTCAAGAGTCATGAAAGGCGGCCGCCGCCTACCAGCAGTGGCTCCCCATCCAGGCGAGGATGGTGGGCTGCGCGTCTGCATTGACATACCAGGGTTCAACCGAGTCGCCTCTCTGGAGCGCCTTTGTCCCTCGTGAGTGGGGCGCTGCGGAGGCCCACCCCACAGCTACGTTCGCATGCCTTACGGCTTGCCGAACGCGGCTGACACGTACCAGCGCCTCATGAGGGGCATCACGGAGGCACGAGAGGCCAGGCGTTCCGCAGCCCTGGCAGGGATGGAGATGGCCCCCGAGGAGCCGCCAGCGCCTCCGGAGCCTCTCGAGGCCCCTGGGCCTGGGGGCTCGTGAGGAACGGCTCCCGCAGCCCACTAAGCCTGCTACACCAACGCTCCTTCGTTCTCAACATCATCAGGTGACATCTTTCGAGTTTCATTTCCAGCTGGGAGTGCCCCCCCAGGGCTGCATTATTCCCAGGCCGCGTGGGTCTGTCCCTGCGACGTGTATCCCTGTTTATTCCATGTTGTTAGCTTACCTTGTTGGGGGCACCCCTCGGGCTGCATGACCCCCCAAGTCGCTCGGGCCTGACCCAGTGATGTCCGCCTTCCCAGCATCTATTTGAACGAATCCACTCCTTCGCGGCTAATGTGTTTTACCTAGTTGCCTGCTCAGCTGACACCAACTAACGGAGCTGCTCCCAAAAGGCACGACGCTTGCGCATGGGTCCGTCCCTGCAACGCCGACAAACCTGGATGGCTGAGCTCTGGCCGCGGCAGCCCCGCATAGCATCACCTCATCAAGCCTTCAGTGCCTCACTACCCCTCGAAAGCAACCAACGGCTGACTGTCAATTGTCATGGAAACCCCTTGTTTCTTCTATGATGGACCTGCAGGACCTCCTGAAGGAGCTGTGTCAAGCGAGGCCCTTGCGGTGTCTCCTTCGCTCTCGTCCGCGCGAACCGCTTGCACGTTAAAGGGGGGTGCCTGAGCATCGCGACTCAGGGCTCCTACTGGCTCTCCAGCCCTCACCCTCTGGCCTTGACCACGACATCACGACCTGGCATACCAGCGACGGCTGAGACTCGCTCGAGGGCCGGGACCCGAGGACGTAGAGAAGAAAGGGGAGCAAAGGCAAGAGGGAAGAGACGCACGAGGACCTCACCGAGCAACCTCGCGCCTGCTGATGCACGGACCCGGCGACACACCAGAGAGCGGCCCCTGATTCTCGAGATAAGTCATCACCCGGAAGCACCAGCTACTGTGGCACCATCCCCTCACCTAATGCTATCCCGTGTTAGCGACGCCGCTCTCCTTTCTCACCAAAGGACGGCTGCTTGGGCGCCAAAGGGGACCTCCTGAGCATCGCGACTCAGGGGCTCTTGCCGGACTTCGGGTCGCTCACCTCCTGGCCTTGACCACGGCATCGCGGCCTGGCATACCAGCGACGGCTGAAGCCGCCTTGGGACTGGGACCTGTCGGCGCAGAGCACCAAGCCCTTGTGAGGTTCAAAAGGGGGGACTGATCTAAGACGGAATGAGCAACTCGCACAATTCTATGACAAGGGTTATATTAACAAAACAGGATCACAGGCACCTTACAAGCCCCCACGGGACGCGTTTTTGATTCCTCACAGGGGACAGATCCTAAAGGGACACAAACTACGCGCGTCCCTGCAAAAGACGCCATCATCATCAGTGGGTCGTCAAGCACCGACGTCAACCCCATCCAGATCAGAGTCGGCGGCGGCCTGACGAGCCCGCCCTGCTCCAGGAGCGGCGTCGGCTCGGGGGCTCATAGCTGTCGTCGCTCGTCTCCGGAGTCGCGAAGAACTCACCGGAGTCGCTGGAACCTCCGACGCCTCCACCGCCTGAGGAGCCGCCAAGGGAGCGGTTGGCGGGTCCAGTCCTCGTCGCAGCAGGGCCCCAGCCACCTCTCCCGGGGCAGCACTCCAGCCGGCGCCCGCTCACATCGAAGACCTTGCAGAGCATCACCGAAGCACCGTCGTAATCCAAGTGGACCGCGAAGACGCCCCTTATCCCGCAAACCCAAGAGATCTCTCTCCAGCCCCGAGTCATGAAGACCTCGCCCGGGGCAATGACCGCGACCTTTGCCTCGGTAGCGAGGGTGTTGCAGCTGGCGTGCTGCAGCCAGAGCTCCAGGGGCTCCCCCTGCGGGATGATGGAGGCGAAGAAGGGAGGAAGGCGGATCCAAGACTGAAGAGAAATGGCGACGTGGAGCACGAACTCTCGGGAGGAGCCCTCGGTCTGGACCCCAGGGGGGATGACCCACACCTTCGTGACCCATCGGCGTCGACGGCGGCGCCGCCCGTGGCGGTCGGCATCAGCTCCCTCAGGGCCCTCGACATGGGCGTACAATGGAAGCGGGAACCCCGGCGGCGCCCGCTCGCACCAAGGCCTCGACACCACCTGAAGGGCCCCCTCTGTAGGATCGAAAGTATGTCTAGAGGGGGGGGGGTGATTAGACTACTTGACCAAATAAAAACTTAACCTTTTCCCAATTTTAGTTCTTGGCAGATTTTAGCTATTTTAGGACAAGTCAAGCAATCATCACACAATTCAAGCAAGCATGCAAAGAGTATATTGGCAGCGGAAAGTAAAGCATGCAACTTGCAAGAATGTAAAGGGAAGGGTTTGGAGAATTCAAACGCAATTGGAGACAAGGATGTTTTTCCCGTGGTTCGGATAGGTGGTGCTATCCTACATCCACGTTGATGGAGACTTCAACCCACGAAGGGTAACGGTTGCGCGAGTCCACGGAGGGCTCCACCCACGAAGGGTCCATGAAGAAGCAACCTTGTCTATCCCACCATGGCCATCGCCCATGAAGGACTTGCCTCACTAGCGGTAGATCTTCATGACGTAGGCGATCTCCTTGCCCTTGTGCTTCAAATGATAGTCTCCCCAACACTCAACTCTCTCTCATAGGATTTCGATCTGGTGGAAAGAAGATTTGAGTGGAAAGCAACTTGGGGAAGGCTAGAGATCAAGATTCATATGGTAGGAATGGAATATCTTGGTCTCAACACATAAGTAGGTGGTTCTCTCTCAGAACATATGAATTGGAAGTATAGATGTATTCTGATGGCTCTCTCCACGAGTGAAGAGGAGGTGGAGGGGTATATATAGCCTCCACACAAAATCCAACCGTTACACACAATTTACCAATCTCGGTGGGACCGAATCAACAAACTCGGTCAGACCGAAATAGTAAACGTAGTGACCGTCAGAGATTTTCGGTGGGACTGACATGCAACTTGGTAGGACCAATTTTGTTAGGGTTAGGGCATAACGTAATCTCGGTGAGACCGATTACACAAACTCGGTGAGACCGATTTTGGTAATAATCTAACCAGAGAGTTGGTCAGGTAAACTCGGTGGGACCGATTTGCTCTTTCGGTGAGACCGGAAAGTTACAAAAAGGAAACACTAAATTTACATTGCAATCTCGGTGGGACCGATCCGCTCTTTCGGTGAGACCGAAAAGTTACGAAAGGGAAACAAAGAGTTTGCAATCCCATCTCGGTGAGACCGAGATCCCTATCGGTAGAACCGATTTGCTAGGGTTTGGCAATGGCTATGACAAGTGAAACTCGGTGACGCCGGGTTGAAAGAATCGGTAGGGCCGAGTTTGGCTTAGGGTTTAGGTCAAATGTGGATATGGGAAAGTAGTTGAGGGTTTTGGAGCATATCACTAAGCACATGAAGCAAGAGGCTCATTAAGCAACACCTCATCCCTCCTTGATAGTATTGGCTTTTCCTAAAGACTCAATGTGATCTTGGATCACTAAAATATAAAATGAAGAGTCTTGAGCTTTTGAGCTTGAGCCAATCCTTTGTCCTTAGCATTTTGAGGGTTCCACTTTCACCATCCATGCCATGCCAATCATTGAGCTTTCATGAAATAATCATCTTGGAATAGCATTAGCTCAATGAGCTATATGTTGTTATGAATTACCAAAACCACCTAGGGATAGTTGCACTTTCACCCTCGTCCGGGCCACGGGGGACGAGCCGTTTCTTCGGCGGGAGTGGGTTTGGTTCCTCTCGGGGAGCCTTTCCCTTCTCCGCCGTCGAGAACCGGCGGATCGGGGCCATCACAACAAGACGGAGCAAGGATCGGGAAGAAGGAGAAGCAAGGAGGGATGGACTGGAAGGGCGCACGCTGTTTCGTACTTATGGCCAGCGAAGGCCAACCGCCGACCCCCACGATTGCAGGTAATCATGACCCACTTTGCATGCAGGGACTTGTCCAGTCCGTGCAGTTGCCGAGGCGCCATGGGGAAGTGGAGACGCCCCCGTCCAATCAACCGCCACGCGGCGCCCAAGGCCACAGGCTGTTAGGGCCCGCGGCGCTTCGCTCTTGCCCTTCCGCCTCCCTGCACGGCCAAGTCCGGGCGCGCCTTGGGCCTGGGGGCTACTGTCGGCGTTCTGGGAACGGGGGTCCCCAGACTTGCCTGCCTGCGGCCTGCGGCGTGGCTCAGAAAGGGGGCCCAGCGCGGCCCATCTTCGCCAACAGAAACCCAAGACCCTCGCGAGGGGCCAAGCCTCGTGGGCGGATGACGCGGAGCTTCCTCAGGCACGGCCTCGTCAGGCTGGCTCACGAGGAGGCAGAGAGACCAAGGCGGGGTACCTCACGGGGTGCCCGTGATGCAAGCCATGACGACAAAGGGCACCAGGCGGGTGCCAGCCCGCGCAGTGTCCTCCTTTCCTCTTTGGTGCAAAGGGGCAAGCGCAGCCGCGGAGTACCGAGGCATCAGGCAAAGGTTGCCATTTCGGTGCAACGAGACCAAGACTAGGAGGACTACGAGACGAAGGTCATCGTGGAGCCCAAGACGGCGTCATCACCAGAGCTTTGCGCAGGCGAAGACTACTTTTGTCAGGATAACTGATACTAGCTGTCCCCCTTCAAATTAGCCCGCCATTGTTGGCTCACTTCCCGCTCGATATTTGGGAAGAGGACCAGGGCCTCTATAAATAGGACCAGCCACTCGCAAGAGAGAAGGTAGGAAAAAGAGGGGGAAAGAGGAAGAGAAGAAGAGAGGGATAGAGGGATTGAAGGATCAAAGGATCAGAGAGAGAAAGAGAGAGAGGGAAGGGTGGCTGAACTCCTCCTAGAAGTTTCGTCCCCCCCAGCCAAGAACAGACCCTCGTGAGGCTGTTCTTCTTTGTATTGTTCATCATCATCAGCCCAAGAGGCAATCCACCACACCACACACTGGAGTAGGGTATTACACCACAACGGTGGCCCGAACCAGTATAAACCCTGTGTCTCTTGTGTTGTTCTTTCCATAGCTTAGACCTTAACGAGGCGGAGGGGTGTAGGTAGGTAGGAGGCGACATCTCCGCGCGCACCCCAGTGTTCGAACCTCAAGGGTCTGCCGAAACCCAAAATCCGACAATGCAGTTCGCCAACGACCTAGCTAGTCTACCGTGGCCTCCACGAGCCTGCCTCCTACACACATGCGCACACACACGCACACACCTCCACACGCCCGGCCGCCACAGACCTGGCACGTACGCGCACATGCCGGTTCACCATGGACCTGTCCTGGACGCGCACACTCGCCGGTCACCACGGACCTGAGCATGGCTTATTCCCATCATTAGGTATATAGGATATGAGTTGATCGCCCAAGCGCGACGGTTTCCCTCAATTACCTTTGTCTCTTGTTTTCATGGTATCAGACAACATCTGCATCGCATCTGCAAAGTTTGATCCTTCAGCCTGCAACTAGACGCCATGACTTCCTCCGGTCAAACCTCCGCTGCTCTTGGCGCCATGACCTCGCCATCTCAGCCCTCTGCCACAAACAGCGCCCTCACCACCGTCATGGCTCCTGCGTCTCCGGCCTCCAACACAGTGCATGTGGCCAGCGTAAGACCCATGTCCCAGTCGTCCTCGACCTCAAGGCGTCGAACTTCTCCAAGTGGCGCATGCTCATCACCATTCTCCTGGGCAAGTACGACCTCATCGGCAATGTCGCTGCCGCTACTCCGGCAGCTGATTGCACGTCAGAGTGGAACCACGAAGACTTCGTCGTCCGCTCGTGGTTGTACGGCTCCATTAGCGAGGACATCTTGGATATCATCATGGCGGAAGAATAGACAGCACACGATGCGTACACGCTCATCCAGAACCTCTTCCTTGACAACCAGATGACGCGTGCTGTTTACCTCGAGGCGTAATTCCGTGCCATCGTCCAAGGCGACCTCACCATCACCGCCTATTGTCACCTCCTCAAATCCCTCTTTGACGCACTCCGCGACGTCAGCCAGGCGGTGTCGGATCAGACATTGGTCCTGACGTGCCTACGTGGCCTCAATTCTCGCTTCACCGACATCACTACTATGGTAACCATGCAGGCCCAGTTCCCTCCCGCAGACAAGGTCTCTCCTTCTTCTAAGAGAGACGCAGCTCTCCCACACCATGCATACGCCACCGCCGCAGACTTCCATGTATGGCCATGGCACCGGTGCCACTTCTAGTGGTTCCTACAATGGAGACCGCTTCTCAGGTGACCGCAACTCTCGCGGCCGCTTCCAGAAAAAGAAGAAGAACGGCGGTGCCGGTCACTATCGTGGCAACGGTGGTGAGCGTAACAGCAACAGCGGCGGTGTCAGGACCCCGATTCCAAGTCACATCGATCTAGCTGGTAACACCTCATATCACTTTGCGGCCTCACGCACGGTATTCCCACGGGTGTCGCCTTACCATGGCCCGGGACCGTTTGCGCCTTTTAGCTCACATATATGATAGTGTCGCTAGCATCCATATGACAGAGAACCCGGGTCGACATGGCTAGTCGTGAACCCAAAGCGGCACTAACCCATGGAGACAGGCATACATGAGTCAACTTCAAGCATGTCAGTCAGCAGCGTGTGAATCCGGGCTGTAGCACTGGGCTAATAGGACTCCGGTAAACCGGGCTGTAGCAGGCTAGGCAGGACTCCAGATGTCACCGAATGACATTTCCCTGAAGGGACAGACACGGGAATGAAGTGAAACACATGCCGGCCAGTCAAGTGTCCTGAGCAGTAGTGCTGGGCTAGCAGGACTCCAGTGAACCGGGCTGTAGTGGACTACTATGGCTCACGGAAGCACTAGACTACATTTCCCCATAAGAGAGGCTGCCAAGTATAAACAACTAGATTGTCGGATCCCACACATACCAAGCATTTCAATCATACACACAATATGCTTGATATGTGTAAATACAACATGGCATCACAACAAGACTCTACGACTCAAGTATTTATTCAATAGGCTCCAAGGAGTGAGATATTACAACCATGGGTCTCATGACCCATCATTCAGAGCATACAAATCAAAACACATGCGGAAGCTTAACATGTCTGGGTACAGACATCTACAAATGAAAAAGGCTGAGAAGCCTGACTATCTACCAGATCCTGCCGAGGGCACAAGATCGTAGCTGAGGTATCAAGCTAAACGTCGGAGTCCACACGGAACTACTAGCGAGACCGACGTCTCTCTGCAAAACATAAATTAAGCAAACGTGAGTACAAATGTACCCCGCAATACTTACATCAGAACTAACTACATATGCATCGGTATCAACAAGGGGGTGGTGGAGTTTAACTGCAGCAAGCCAGCTTTGACTCAGTGGCTAACCTGAACTACGACTGCAAGCAACTCTTTTGAGGTGGCGCACACGAGTCCACATATTCACCATTCAATACACCACTATGGATCCGCTCCTGTCTCCCTATGAGAACGCCATCCATAGCACTCACACTTGTGCATTTTAGAGTATCCACTTTCACTTGTCTATGAGCTGTACAGGCAACCAAGCAGTCCTTTACCGCGGACGCGGCTATTCGAATAGATGGTGTTAACCCTGCAGGGGTGTACTCCTTCATACACGCTCTCACCACTTACCGTCGTTTACACGACATGTACTCGGCAACCTTCAAGCGGAAGCCCAACGAGGGTGTCGGCCACGGCCTACCTAAACACTCAAGTCTCTAGTCCAGGTTTATCGCCTATTCAGGTTCCATCCGTAGGGAGTCCGACCGATGTTTCCACATACGGCCCCGAACGATGTGTACAGGGTTCCGAGACACCAAACGGGCGCCCGGCATGCCCGGCCACGGTATATCTACCACATCATAGCCCACCCCTAGGGTCAGCGGTACGCACGGCCGCCAACACATATCCTATAAACACCAGAAACTAGTTGCAACTCCTGGACAAAGAACTAGGGTTGTTAAGAAGCCGAGAGGGTCCACTGGTTTCGGGCCCAATGCATGGTAGTAGCTGGTTCTTAAATCACATATACAGATCTCGGTGCTTAAGGACGGTTCCAATGAAACAACCCACCATGTACTCCTACATGGCCTCTCATCGAAACCTTTACCAAATCGTGTTCAACACACTTAGCTCACACACATTAGGACATGTTCATCACTGTCCCAATTCATCCCCGATGAATCAGACCTGACACAACTCTAAGCATAGCAGGCATGACAAACAAGCATGAATGAGTAGGCACATCAGGGCTCAAACAACTCCTACTCATGCTAGTGGGTTTCATCTATTTACTGCGGCAATGACAGGTCATGCAAAGGATAAAGGGGTTCAGCTACCGCAGCAAGTAACAGATGAATTGTTGTTGTCCTAATGCAGTAAAAGAGAGCAAGAGCGAGAGAGTGGGATTGTATCGGAATGAACAAGGGGGGTTTTGCTTGCCTGGCACTTCTGAAGATGATAAAGCTCTTCATCGGTGTCATTGATCACATCGTCGAAACATACGTCTACCGAGGGGGGGGGGACAATCACCGGCAAACACAGAAAGAATACAATCAATGCAATGCACATTATGATGCATGATCATGACATGTAAATATGCTGTGATTTGAGCTAATGCAACTAAAACCAGATTAAATGAGGTTGGTTTGAACCAAAGATTCAAATTCAACTCCATATGTGCTTATTTAAATGCCACTTATTTGATTTGATCTGATCAGCAGGCATAAGTTGTTCAAACATGCATGATAATGCCATAATTAGATTCTTTGGATTTTTCTGATCATTTTTCATATATATGAATTTTAGAAGTTTTGGGCATTTTCTTGAATTTCCTGAATTAAGTTAAATCCAGAATATGAGTTATTGCATCAGCACTGCATCACTGTGATGTCAGCTGGTCAACCGGGCGCCTCCAAGTCAAACCTGACTAGTTGGGCCCACTAGTCAGTGACACATAGTCAGCTACAGAGGCTGACAGGTGGGACCCGGTCAAAGCTGACGTCGCCAAGTCAAAGTTGACAAGCGGGGCCCACTGAAATTAGTGCTAATCTAACAGAGAGTTAAACTAATTAGTTCAGGCACCGGGCCCACATGTAAGTGGGTCAGGAGGTTAATTAGGGGGTGACTAATGCTAACTAGGTGGCCACGTCGACAGTCGCCGGAGCCTCGCCGGCGGTGACCTTGAACCGCGGCGGAGTTCGCTCGGAACTCGCCAGAGGCGACGGATCGATGCGCCAGGGGCACCAAAGGATAGCCCGTGCCCGTGCGCATCTAGGGAGATCAAAGGGAGGTGCGGGGGTGGACGGAGCTCGCCGAAAGTGAGCTCGCAGCGGCGCCGGAGTTTGGGTGTGCACGGGTTTGCAGCTACGGTGCAGGGCAGGCATAACAGGCGGGTGATTCGAGCTCCTGGAGACTCCCTGAGTGTGTTGACGTGCTCAGAGGCGAGCTTGCACGGCCGTAGCCGCGGTGGCGGCATGGCCGGCGGCGAGGAGCTATCGGCTCCGGTGAAACTAGGGCTACGCGGTGCAAAAGAGGCGGGGAAGAGAGGGGTTCAGAGCGGCGAGCTTACAGTGATGCCGAAGAGGAGGTCAACGAGCCCGGGGAGGTCCTGGCGGCGCCGAATCGACCAGAGGCGAGCTCGGGTGCCGAGGTTGAAGACGAGGCAGAAACATCACTGCGGTGCTCCCACGGTCGAACGGACTTGTGTACACGATGAAGGAGATGACGCCGGTCCTTCTAGATGCTTCGGCAAGGCGAGGGCTGGACGGTGGCCATGGGGGTGCTCGTCGGTGTTCTCGGGCGGTCAGGACGACCGCGGGAGAGAGAGACAGAGGAGGAGAGGAGGACGAGGGAGAGTGAGAGAGGGTCCAGAGGTCGCGTGGCGATGCCAGAGTCGTCCAGGGCGTCGGGGGGGGGTGCATGCAGGCAGGCAGGAGGTGGCTGGCGCGCGTCGGGCACATGCCCGCATCCTCCTGGCGCGGCGGGGAAGACGACTGGCAGCTGGGTTGCACAGTAGCGGGCCGCGTAGGTGGGCTGCACAGGACCTGGGCCAAGCAGGTAGGTTTTGGCCAGGTATTCTCTCTGTCTCTCTCTCTCTTTCTAGTTCTGTTTCTGTTTTTCTATTCTTGTTATTTTGTTTTGATTTAGTTTATAACCCAAATCATTTTAATAAATCCTGAAAATAATTGTGGGCATTAAGTTAATTATTACAGAGGCCCTTAACTATTTTCATAATTGTTGGAGCATTTAAAAATATTAATAGTATTTAACTGCCCCAATTCAAATACAATATGGGTTATTCAAAAATCCAGAATGGCCTAAAAATATTGGCATCATTTTTGGCAGAGGTTTTCACCTTTATAAAAAAATCATGAACATTTTTAAAGGCATTTTGGGTTCATTGAAAATATTGTTTATTTGAACCTAGTTGAATTCATTTAGTGCTAGGGTTTCAACATCCCCATTTTAACTTTAATCTAAAAGTTAACATGATGCATGGATGCTTTAAGGCAACTAATGGCAAGCAAATTCTAGGGCTGTGACAACTCACCCCTACTAAACAAGAATCTCGTCTCGAGATTCAAGACGTGAGGTAAGAAGATAGAGGGGACACAAAGCTAACACAATCTTCACGATCCAGGTTGCACTTCATAACAACGTTGGTTTGTCACCATCTTTGTCCCGACGTCTTGCTTCAGAAACTTCAACCAACACGACAATGAGAGAGAAAAAAGGAAAACTCTAGAAGAATCGATCTTCTCGAGGATCGAGCAATTCAGGATCTACTCGGAATGAGATGTAGAAACATCTCTTGAGCTGAGAGACAAAACACACATCAGGGGTGATGGAAAGAAGCGGATGACAAGGGTTCAAATTGGTAGACAATAATTCCACACCTAAGAGGGTGGTGAACGGTTGTCAACGTAGCGAGGATTTGAATTGCCATGATTCTATAACGGGGCATCTTAGGGAAGGTGACTCGTAGAGCTATTCCCTTAAGTGGCAAAAAGAAGTACTTTTGATACAAAGATCATTGAAACTCTTTATACCAGCCTAAGGCAATCACAATCGATCTTTTGAAGGAGTTCGAGAGAATGACATACTCGGACTAGAATGGATGATGTGGACTACCTTGTTGAAGACAACACAATAGATGATTTTTACTTATCATCTAGAATGGATGGGACCCATGGTAGGACCAGTTCTGAAGATGATCCTGAACAACAATTGCTGAGAAGGGCAGTCCATGGGAGATTGACACAATGGCGGTGCGAGCTGGGAACAAAATGCAACTGTTGGGAATGTGCCAACCATCATATCTGCCTGAGATTCAGATCTGATTGGTGATAGGATACTTCAGACTTAGCATGTGTGAAAAGAAAGTTTGCAACACAATCGTCGAGATGATGTTGCGAGATTCTCGGGAAATGAACTACGATAGTAAGCTCCAAAACATGAGCTGGTTCTGCTACACACATGTGAACACGCTGTCCAAGACAAGCATGACCACGTAGTAGTCTGATAATAAAACACTACCGAGTTCTGGTAGGGAACCATCATTGAGGATATCGAAGTCCTTCTATAAGCCCGGGTTAGCTCTTAGGAAGGAGCTTCTTCTCCTTGAACAATTCAATCAGTGGCTTGGTGTGCTAGGGAATACATATGGGATGAAGATGATCAGTCTATCAGACCATAGAATACTTCGCACATGCATGACTAACTTGGGATGATTCCAGAGGAAGCAAAAAACAAGCTTTCTCAAATTCACGGCGACAACTTGCATCGATTGCACGTGAACTTAGAGGAAGTCACTACTTCCATCCAAACATATACTTCATGAACGGGGCATGAAGAAAATGCTTACACAAGTTTCCAACACTAGCTGGATGTTCGACACAAATCATGGAGGAGACAAAATGCTGCTGATGGGCTCAACAGTGACTCATCGGAATTTCCATATCACTGGACTTCCACCATTATGTGAGCATGGCGATAGCATTGTTCAGACCAAAAGATGTAATGGCGTATGCTCGAGGGATCAACCGCGAGTAAGACAACATTACGAACATCGTTGGTTCTGATTTGACTTGACAATAGCCCATACTCAAGTCAAGGTTTTGACAAGGCAATAGATCCAATAACTGATCACAAGGACCAATCGATGGAGATATCATCTTTCTTCAACACACACATACACACACACACACAAGGATATCCCTTAGTGATGAACTAAGTCGGACAAGCTTTTATCTTCCAACTCTCCAAGTTGCTATGTAGCTCAACCAACTAGCTCAGGGATATCCAACACAGATTCTTGGAGAAGGGGTGATTTATAAGAAAACCAACTTGATCACGAGCCCAACATAGCGACCAGGGGACGACCTGGTGATACTTCCATGAAGATATCCGGAAAATCATGAACCACCGATATGTCACTAAGCTCGAGAACAATCTTGCTTTTCTGGCAAGACGATATGATCAAATAAGCAAGGATTGACACTATCCTAGCTCATTGATCAAAAAGTGCATCAAAAATAAGGACTAGGTAGCACGATCAACCTTAGGGTGATGATTCAATAATCAGCGCACTAAGAATGATATTAATGCCCATTAACTATCAAGCAAAGGTTTGCTAGGAGTATTGATTTCACACATCACGATTCACTTGTCGGTATTCCGGTTGCGACAACACGACACCGAGGAATGAATAATGATGGCGAGAAGTATCACTACGTCAAGAATTCATAAGGTAAGGTGCAATTCTCATGACATTCCTGACATAAAGTGGATAATACTACAGGGTAGAACAGACCAATAGCTTGATTGCATTTGATCTGCGAAATACAACTGCTTTGACCCAATCCTAGAAATGGATGAGGTACTGGAGTTTGTTTCTCCTAGTCATTCTGAACTAGAATGGTTTGACGGACCACAAGAATGATAGGCACTGATGAACGAATGCTCACATACTCTTGACTATCAATTGATAGATGAAGGTCGGAATATAACTGAAGGGGGACAACTCAAAGGAACATATAACTTTCTGAGTTGTGGATGCATAGATTAGTATGTCGAACGAGTTCAACATATTTCTTCCGGATAACCCATGCAGAAAGGTAGAACTGGCGGAATCACAATTATGAATGGAGAACTCCTCATGAGTACTCTAATGGTGATCTTTTGGTTCAAAGAACTTCTACCTTAATGGTTCATGGTATTTGGAAGAAGGAAATACCACGGACCTCGAGGACTATCACAAGATTACTAATATCTTAAGGGAACTAGAAAATACTAACAACATGAAGTAGGGTGAATCTCGGGTTCAAAACCCAGTAGTAGAATACCTACTAACTAAATAACATCATGGGATGCTTTCAAGAAAGGTGGCCAGAATTTTCACACTGGGGATATAAAGCATTGCTAGATTAGTGGGTGGTTCGCTAGAATGCCTAGGGTCATAATAATAGGTCCAACGTATATGTTGAGGCAATGGAGTACCTCAACACATCGATTAGTGTGCCTAATCTGGCCCAAAGGAACAACGGAATGGGAAGAAGGGATTTGCAAATGCATCAGACTAATTAGAAACCTGGGATGACTTGGACATCATAACGGCTGTAAATGCTTAGAAAAAGATTTGAGACATTCACAAGGATTTGCATAGTCACTTAACAACATCATAACAAGGTTCTGGTTCAGCTGACAACATACTAAAATTAGTAGAAACTGAATTGAGGCCTGGAACCAACAATCCTATAAGTCTATGGATTAGTAACACGTCATCATAATAGATAGATGAGAAGGCCTAGTTCTTAATCCCCGTAGAAAATAAGAGGTTGACTCAGATCAGAAGGGCATGAGGTATAAGGAGTAAAAAGAGCCTTACATTCCCTTCCACAATCAATTCCCCTACATAACTAAAGCATTTCTAGACACAACTTCGACCAGTTTGGCTTGGTAATCCTATAGGCAGTCAGGCTCTGATACCAAAGCTGCCAGGACCCCGATTCCAAGTCACATCGATCTAGCTGGTAACACCTCATATCACTTTGCGGCCTCACGCATGGTATTCCCACGGGTGTCGCCTTACCATGGCCCGGGACCGTTTGCGCCTTTTGGCTCATGTATATGATAGTGTCGCTAGCATCCATATGACAGAGAACCCGGGCTGACATGGCTCGTCGTGAACCCAAAGCGGCACTAACCCATGGAGACAGGCATACATGAATCAACTTCGAGCATGTCGGTCAGCAGCGTGTGAATCCGGGCTGTAGCACTGGGCTACCAGGACTCCGGTAAACCGGGCTGTAGCAGGCTAGGCAGGACTCCGGATGTCACCGCGTGACATTTCCCCGAAGGGACAGACACATGAACAAAGTGAAACACATGCCGACCATTCAAGTGTCCTGAGCAGTAGTGTTCGGTTAGCAGGATTCCGGTGAACCGGGCTGTAGCGGACTGGCTCACGGAAGCACTAGACTACATTTCCCCATAAGAGAGGCTGCCAAGGGTAAACAACTAGATTGTCGGATCCCACACATACCAAGCATTTCAACCATACACACAGTATGCTTAATATGTGTAAATACAACATGGCATCACAACAAGACTCTACGACTCAAGTATTTATTCAATAGGCTCCGAGGAGCGAGATATTACAACCATGGGTCTCATGACCCATCATTCAGAGCATACCAATCAAAACACATGCGGAAGCTTAACATGTCTGGGTACAGACATCTACAAATGAAAAAGGCTGAGAAGCCTGACTATCTACCAAATCCTGCCGAGGGCACAAGATCGTAGCTGAGGTATCAAACTAAACGTCGGAGTCCACACGGAACTACTAGCGAGACCGACATCTCTCTGCAAAACATAAATTAAGAAAATGTGAGAACAAATGTACCCAGCAAGACTTACATCAGAACTAACTACATATGCATCAGTATCAACAAGGGGGTGGTGGAGTTTAACTGCAGCAAGCCAACTTTGACTCAGTGGCTAACCTGAACTACGACTGCAAGCAACTCTTTTGAGGTGGCGCACACGAGTCCACATATTCACCATTCAATACACCACTATGGATCCGCTCCTGTCTCCCTATGAGAACGCCATCCATAGCACTCACACTTGTGCATTTTAGAGTATCCACTTTCACTTGTCTATGAGCTGTACAGGCAACCAAGCAGTCCTTTACGGCGTACGCGGCTATTCGAATAGATGGTGTTAACCCTGCAGGGGTGTACTCCTTCATACACGCTCTCACTACTTACCATCGTTTACACGACATGTACTCGGCAACCTTCAAGCGGAAGCCCAACGAGGGTGTTGGCCACGGCCTACCTAAACACTCAAGTCTCTAGTCCAGGTTTATCGCCTATCCAGGTTCCATCCGCAGGGAGTCCGGCCAAGGTTTCCACATACGACCCCAAACGATGTGTACAGGGTTCCGAGACACCAAACGGGCGCCCGGCATGCCCGGACACGGTGTATCTACCGCATCATAGCCCACCCCTAGGGTCAGCGCTACGCACGGCCGCCAACACATATCCTATAAACACCAGAAACTAGTTGCACCTCCTGGATAAAGAACTAGGGTGGTTAAGAAGTCGAGAGGGTCCATTGGTTTCGGGCCCAATGCATGGTAGTAGCTGGTTCTTAAATCACATATACAGATCTCGGTGCTTAAGGACGGTTCCAATGAAACAACCCACCATGTACTCCTACATGGCCTCTCATCGATACCTTTACCAAATCGTGTTCAACACACTTAGCTCACTCACATTAGGACATGTTCATCACTGTTCCAATTCATCCTCGATGAATTAGACCTGACACAACTCTAAGAATAGCAGGCATGACAAACAAGCATGAATGAGTAGGCACATCAGGGCTCAAACAACTCCTACTCATGCTAGTGGGTTTCATCTATTTACTGTGGCAATGACAGGTCATGCAAAGGATAAAGGGGTTCAGCTACCGCAACAAGTAACAGATGAATTGTTGTTGTCCTAATGCAGTAAAAGAGAGCAGGAGCGAGAGAGTGGGATTGTATCAGAATGAACAAGGGGGTTTGGCTTGCCTGGCACTTCTGAAGATGATAAAGCTCTTCATCAGTGTCATTGATCACATCATCAAAACTGTCACAGCCCTAGAATTTGTTTGCAAATAGTTGCACAAGCATCCATGCATCATGTTTATTTTTCAATTAAATTTGAAATGGGGATTGGTAAACCCTAGCACCAAATGCAATTCAAATAGGTTCAACCAAAATATTTTCAATGACCTCAAAATATCCTTTTAAAATGTTCATGATTTATGGGAAAAGGTGAAAGCCTCTACCAGAGATGATGCATATTTTTCCAGGACATTTTGATCATTGAATTAAATCATTATGATAGTTGAGTTGAGGTTAGTTGAAACCCTCATAAATCACCTCAAAAATAATCAACATTAAAATCTTTTCAAAGAAGTCCAAGAAAATGTTCATGTGAATCTCTAGAAATATTGGCAAGGGACAAAGTTCAATCCAATATTTTTAGAATCTCAGAAGCAATTATTTTGGGCCATTGATTTAATCCAATAAATATTTGAATTGGATCTATATTTATTATATAATAAATATATGTTCAATAATTCTGAAAATTGTTGTGTGGATTTGGATAAGTCCATTTAGTTCACACAATTATTTTTATGAATTTTGAAAATGGTTTGGTCTTGAACTAAATCAAAACATAATAGCAAAAATAGAAAATAGAACATAAATTAGAAAAAAGCAAAGAGAGGAGAAAGGAACCTACCTGGCCTCACCTGAGCAGCCCACCTACCTGTGCGGCCCAGCACCGTAGCTGGCCGGCCCAGCCAACTGGCCCAGCCAAGCCAGCGCTGCCTGCTTCTTCCACCTTCTGCCAGAAGGAGAAGCAGGTGCGTGGCGAGCGCGTGCGCCCGAGCTCCACCTCCTGCTTGCCACCGAGGCGCCCCCGACGCGTCAGAAGATGCCCCGCAGCCCCCTCGTTCCTCTCCCTCACTCTCTGCTCTCTCCCTCACCCTCTGCTTCCTCTCCCATGCACACCCGAGCGGAGCTCGTCGTCGCCGACGCAATTTGCCGCGACCACCGCCGTCCCGACGATGCCCCGAGTTGCTCCCGAGCTCCTGCACCTCGTCGCAAACCTCCTCACCGACTCACGCCACCAGGAGAGCCCCGAAGGAACGCCCTCAACATCATCTCCAACCACGGCCGACCGAGATCGCCGCCGTCAATTCGCCGTCGCAGAAGCTTCCCCGAGCCCGCTGAGTTTCTCTTCCGACCCCTTGTGAGCTCCTGCACCTTCCCTATGCTCGCCCCCTCTCCGTTTCTCTCCGCTAGCTCGATTCCGCCGGAGCCGAGAGTTCATCGCCGCCATCCATGGTGCCGCCGTCGTTTTAGCCACCATAGCTCATGCCTGATCGCGTCAACGCGTTCGGTGCCTTCCCAGGAACACGCAGCTCCCACCAGCTCCTCCTCCCGTGCCCCGCACCACCCACACCGTTGTTGCCGAACTCCGGCCGCCGCCGTGAGCTTGTTTCCGGCGAGCTCCGGCCACCCCACGACCCGCCGCTGGCTCTGCTGGATGCGCGAGCGCAAGGGCTATGCCCTGGTACCCTCAGCAAACCAAACCGTCGCCCGTAGCGCGTTTCCGAGCCGCGCTATCGTCGTTTTGGTCGCCGGCGGCGAGATCCCGGTGACACTGACGTGTCCCGTCATTAGCAGCTAACAGCCCCGTTAATTAACCCTCAAGGTCAATGACAGTGGGCCTCATGCCTGTTTAGTTTAATTTAATTCTCTGTTTAGTTTAGTTCATAACCCAGTGGGACCCACGCGCTAGAGTTGACCGTGCTGACTTGGCAGTTGACTGGTCCCACATGTCATCCACCCAAACTAGCCCTGTTACACTGACCCGTGGGTCCCAGCTGTCAGGTTTGACTCTGGGCGGCCCTGTTGACTTGCTGACATCATCATGACGTCAAGATGATGCGGTAATCCTTTTCTGGGATTTAAATAAATCTTAAATGATTTATTTATTTCAGAAAATATCCAAAACTTTGAAAAATCATAGAAATTCAACCGTAACTCCAAATAAGATAAATTATATATGTAAAATTATCAGAAAAATTCAAGGAATGCATCTGTACCATTTTCATGCATGTTTGAACAAGTTAACATCACTGAATAGGACAATTCATGATTATGGAATAAATGGTAAATAGTTTTGGAGTTGGAATTTGCTATAGGTTTGAATTCCACTTCAATGAACATGGCTAACTGTTGCACTAGGTCAATTCAGTACCTTAATATGACATATCATTCATATGTATGTGCATTGCATTGATTGTGGTTCCCTTTTTGTGTTTGTCGGTGGTTGCTCCCTCTCGGTAGACATTCGTTCCGACGATGAGACCGATGACACCGATGAAGAGCTATACTATCTTCAGAAGTGCCAGGCAAGCAAAACCCCCTTGTTCATTCCGATACAACCCCCCTCTCTCGCTCCTGCTCTCTTTTACTGCATTAGGACAACAACGATTCATCTGTTACTTGTTGCGGTAGTTGAACCCCTTATCCTCTGCATGACCTGTCATTTCCACAGTAAATAGATGAAACCCACTAGCATGAGTAGGAGTTGTTTGAGCCCTGATGTGCCTACTCATTCATGCTTGTTTGTCATGCCTGCTACTTCTTAGAGTTGAGTCAGGTCCGATTCATCGGGGATGAATCGGAGGTGTGTAAACATGTCCTACTGTTGAGAGCTAAGTGTGTGAACACGATTTGGTAAAGGTAGCGGTGAGAGGCCATGTAGGAGTACATGGTGGGTTGTCTCATTGAAACCGTCCTCAGGAACTGAGTTCTGTGTTTGTGATCCATGAAACAGCTACTACCACACGTTGGGCCCTGAAATATGACCCCGCTCGACTTACTGACCCCTCTCGTCCTCTGTCCAGGAGTTGCAATTAGTTTCTGGTGTTTATAGGATATGTGTGTTGGCGGCCGTGCGTAGCGCTGACCCTAGGGGTGGGCTATGATGCGGTAGATACACTGTGGCACGATGTACCGGGCGCCCGTTTGGTGTCTCGGGAACCCTGCACACATCGTTTGGGGCTGTGAGCGAAACTCCGGCCGGATCTCCTCGCGGATGGAACCCGAATAGGCGATAAACCTGGACTAGAGACTTGTGTGGTTAGTCAGGTCGTGGTCTACACCCACGTCGGCTTTCGCTTGAAGTCTGCCGAGCACATGTCGTGTGCAGACGCTAAGTGGTGGAAACATGTGTGACGAAGTACACCCCTGCAGGGTTATAAATGATCTATTCGAATAGCCGTGTCCACGGTAAAGGACTTCTGGGTTGCCTATAACAGTTCATAGACAAGTGAAAGTGGATACTCTAAAACTCGCAAGATAAGTGTGAGTGCTATGGATGGCCTTCTCGTAGGGAGACGAGAGCGGATCCATAGTGGTGTATTGATTGGTGAATATGTGGACTCGTGTGCGCCACCTCAAAAGAGTTGCTTGCAATCGTAGTTCAGGTTAGCCACTGAGTCAAAGCTGGCTTGCTGCAGTTAAACTCCACCACCCCCCTTGTTGGTACCGATGCATATGTAGTTTAGTTCTGATGTAAGTCTTGCTAAGTACCTTTGTACTCACGTTTGCTTAATTTATGTTTTGCAGAGAGACTTCAGTCTCGCTAGTAGTTCTGCATGGACTTCGACATTTAGCTTGATACCTCAGCTACGATCTTGTGCCCTCGACAGGATTTGGTAGATAGTCAGGCTTCTTAGCCTTTTTCATTTATAGATGTCTGTACTCAGACATGTTGAGCTTCCGCATGTGTTTGATTTGTATGCTATGATTGTTGGGTCATGAGACCCATGCTTGTAATATCTGGCTCTTCGGAGCCTAATGAATTAATACTTCAGTTGTAGAGTTATGTTGTGATGCCATGTTGTATTCACACATATCGAGCATATTGTGTGTATGATTGAAATGCTTGGTATGTGTGGGATCCGACTATCTAGTTGTTTATCCTTGGCAGCCTATCATATGGGGAAATGTAGTCTAGTGCTTCTGAGTGATAGTAGTCCGCTACAGCCTGGATCACCGGAGTCCTGCTAGCCCAGCACTACTGTTCAGGACACTTGACTGGCCGGCATGTGATTCACTTCGTTCCTATGTCTGTCCCTTCGGGGAAATGTCACGCGGTGACATCCGGAGTCCTGCCTAGCCTGCTACAGCCCGGGTTACCGGAGTCCTGTTAGCCAAGTGCTACAGCCCGGATTCACACGCTGTTGACCGACATGCTCGAGGTTGATTCATGTATGCCTGTCCCCATGGGGTAGTGCCGCTTTGGGTTCACGACTAGCCATGTCGGCCCGGGTTCTTTGTCATATGGATGCTAGCGACACTATCATATACGTGAGCCAAAAGGCGCAAACGGTCCCGGGCCAGGTAAGGTGGCACCCGTGGAAATACCGTGCGTGAGGCCACAAAGTAATATGATGTGTTACATGCTAGATCGGTGTGACCTAGGATCGGGGTCCCGACAGCGTTGGTATCAGAGCCTGACTGCCTGTAGGATTACCAAGCCAAACTGGTCGAAGTTGAGTCTAGAAATGCTTTAGTTATGTAAGGGAATTGATTGTGGAAGGGAACGTAAGGCTCTTTTTACTCCTTATACCTCATGCCCATCTGATCCGAGTAACCTCTTCTTTTCTACGGGGATTAAGAATTAGGCCTTCTCATCTATCTATCAGGATGACGTGTTACTAAACCATAGTTGCCTAAGATTGTTGGATTTAAGCCCAGTTCAGTTTCTACTACTTCTGTGTGTTCATAGTTGGTCTCGAACCTTGATATTGTGCTTCTGAGTGGTTATGCCACCATTTTGCAGGATGTCTCAAATCTTTTTGAGCAATTACAGCCGTTATGCTGTCCGAGTCATCCTAGGTTTCTAAATAGTCTGATGCATTTGCAAACCCTTCCCCTGTTCTTGATGTCCATTTGGGCCAGATTAATCACACTACTTGTCAGTTGGGGTATTCTTTTGCCTCGACATATATTTTGGAATTATTATTATGACCCTAGATGTCTTAGAGTGCCACCTAGTAATCTAGCCATGTTTTGTGTTCCCAGTGTGTGATTCTGGCCATTATTCTCAAAAGCATCCCGTGATGCCATTTAGTTGGTAGGCATTCTATTCCTGGGTTTTGAACCCGAGATTCACCCTACTTACTTCATGTTGATAGTGTTTGCTCGTTCCTTTAGGATATTAGTAACCTTTGTGATAGTCCTCGAGGTTCGTGGTACATCCTTCTTCCAATTATCATGAACCATTCTTGGCAGGAGTTCTTTTGAACCAAAAGGATCACAACCAGAGTGCTCTTGATGAGTTCTCCATTCTATATTGTGGCTCTGCCAGTTCTACCTTTCTGCATGGGTTATCTGGAAGAAATATGTTGAGCTTTGCTCGACATACTAATCTATGCCTCCACAGCTCAGAAAATTATATGTTCCTTGAGTTGTCCCTCTTTAGTTGTTTTCTGACCTTCGTCTATCAATTGATAGTCAGGAATAGTTGTGCATTTGTGTTCATCGGTGCCTTTTATTCTTGTGGTCCGTCGAGCCGTTCTATTCTAGAATGGCTAGGAGAAACAAACTCCAGTACCTCATCCATTTCTCGGATCGGGTCAAAGTGGTTGTTTTCCGCAGATCAAAATGCCAATCCAGCTTTTGTTCTGTTCTACCTCGGAGTATTACCCACTTTATGTCAAGAGCGTCGTGAGAATTGCACATCTCTCATGAATTCTTGATGCAGTGTTACTTCTTACCATCATTCTTCATTCCTCGGTCCTGTGTTGTCGCAACCGGAATGCCGACAAGTGAACCGTGATGTGTGAAATCAATACTCCTAGCAACTCCGTTGCTTGGTAGTTAATGGACAATATTCTCATCCTTAGTATGCTGATTATTGAATCATCACCCTAAGGTTGAACGTGCTACCTAGTCCATATTTCTGGTGCACACTTCGATCAATGGGTTAGGGTTGTGCCAATCCCTCACTCTTTGATCATATCATCTTGCCCTGAAAAGCAAGGTTGTTCTCGAGCTTAGTAACATACCGGTGGTTCGTGATTTTCCGAATATCTTCTCGGAAGTGTTACCAGGTTGTCACCTGACCGTTATGTTGAGTTCGTGATCAAGTTGGTTTTCCGATAAACCACTTTTCTCCAAGAATCTGTGTTGGATACCCCTGAGCTAGTTGGTTAAGCTTAACAACAACTTGGAGAGTTGGAAGATGAAAACTTGTCCGACTTAGCTCATCCCTAAGGGATATCCTTGTGTGTGTGTGTGTGTGTGTGTGTTGAAGAAAGATGATATATTCATCGACTGATCCCCGTGGTCAGCTATTGGATCTATTATATTGTCCAAACCTTGATTTGAGTGTGGGCTATCGTCAAATCAAATCAGAACCAATGATGTTCGTAATGTTGTCTTACTTGCGGTTGTCCCTCGAGCATACACCATTATATCCTTGGTCTGACCAATACTATCACATTGTTCACATAGTGGTGGAAGTCCAGTGATATGGAAATTTCGATGAGTTGCTGTTGAGCCCATCAGCGGCATTTTGTCTCCTCCATGATTGTGTTGAACATCCAGCTAGTGTTGGAAACTTTATAAGCATTGCCCTCATGTCCCGATCATGAAGCATATGTCCGGTTGAAAGATGTGACTTCCCCTAATTCATGTGCATCTGATGTAAGTTGCCGCCGTGAATTCGAGAAAGTTTGTTTTTGCTTCCTCTGGAATCATCCCAAGTCAGTCATGCATGTGCGAAGTATTCTATGGTCTGATAGACTGATCATCTACATTCTATACGTATCCCTAGCACACCAAGCCACTAATTGATTTGTTCAAGGAGAAGAAGTTTCTCCTTAAGGGTTAGACCTACGCAAGGACTTCGATATCCTCGTTGATGGTTCCCCCTGAACTCGGTAGTGTTTCATATTAAGACTACCAGGTGACCATGCTTGTCTAGGACAACGTGTTCACATGCTTGTAGCAGAACCGGCTCATGTTTTGGAGCTTACTACCGTAGTTCATTCCCCGAGAATCTCGCAATGTCATCTCATCGATTTGTGTTGCAAACCTTCATTTTCCTTTCTAGACTCGATGAATCTGGAATATCCTGTCACCAACCAGATCTGAATCTCAGGCAGATATGATGGTCGGAGCACTTCCCAAGAACTATAATACTGGTCTCTCGATAAACGGTAAAGTGGATGTCGTGGCCAACACATCCAGCCGGAAGACCTATTATTGTAGTATCTCGATTGAAGAAAGTTGGCCACCTTCCCATGAGGATTTCGTAGGATTTACTCCAGAAGTTGTTCCTTATGGATCCATTGTATTCCGAAGTCCGACCACTACTTGGTGGCTATGCCGATGCTTAAAGCATGACCGTGGTAACCAATACATCAAGAGAACATTAGAAGCGGAGTGCTAAATGTCTCTCGGTCGATCATCCAGATTTTGTTTCCTTGGCTTCGCTAAGGTGAAATCTGAGAAAGTGTTATCCTCCTTTGCATCTGCATCTTCCACCATTATTCATCATGGTAGCATGTTGTGTTGCCAGGATCCTTGACACGGATATTGGCAGAACCTTGATGAGTATGGAAATGCTCAAGTTCTTGAGAGCACGCACAAGCACTAGGTTTTACCATTGGCGTTAACTGGGATTTGCTTCCAGTTTCCTCGGTTATGTTATAACCTTTTCAAACAGCGGACTCACTCTCGACTGTTGAGTTTTTCCCCAGTTACCAGAATCATTCCCAACATTTGCATTTTGTTCCCAGCTTACACCTCAGTAGCTGTTGTTCATGATCATCTTCAAAAGTGGACTTACCATGGGTTCCATCCATTTCCGATGATAAGCAAAATCATCCATTGCGTTTTCTTCAACAAGGTAGTCCACATCATCCATTCTAGTCCGAGTATGTCATTCGTCAAACTCCTTCAAACGATCAATTGTAAATTGCCTTAAGCTGGTATGAAGAGTTCCAACGATCTCTGAATCAAAAGTAATTCTTTTTGCCACTTAAGGGAATAGTTCCTCGAGTCACCTTCCCCGAGGTGCCCTGTTTTAGAATCATGGCAATTTCCCTCGCTACTTTGAAACCCTCGTCAAATTGTTTCTTCTATCGCTCCTGATGCAAGTTTTGCCTCTCAGCTCCAGAGATGTTCATATGTCTCACTCCATGAGTTGATCCTGAATTGTTCGATCCTCGAGAAGATCGATTCTTCTAGAGTTTTCCTTTTTCTCTCTCGTTGTTGTGTTGGTTGAAGTTTCCAAAGCAAGACGTCGAGACAAAGATGGTGACGAATCAACGTTCTGATGAAGTGCAATGGATCGTGAAGAATGTGATAGCTTGTGCCCCTCTGTCTTCTTACCTCACGACTTGAATCTCGGGACGAGATTTTTGTTAGTGGGGGTGAGTTGTCACAGCCCTAGAATTTGTTTGCAAATAGTTGCACAAGCATCCATGCATCATGTTTATTTTTCAATTAAATTTGAAATGGGGATTGGTAAACCCTAGCACCAAATGCAATTCAAATAGGTTCAACCAAAATATTTTCAATGACCTCAAAATATCCTTTTAAAATGTTCATGATTTATGGGAAAAGGTGAAAGCCTCTACCAGAGATGATGCATATTTTTCCAGGACATTTTGATCATTGAATTAAATCATTATGATAGTTGAGTTGAGGTTAGTTGAAACCCTCATAAATCACCTAAAAAATAATCAACATTAAAATCTTTTCAAAGAAGTCCAAGAAAATGTTCATGTGAATCTCTAGAAATATTGGCAAGGGACAAAGTTCAAACCAATATTTTTAGAATCTCAGAAGCAATTATTTTGGGCCATTGATTTAATCCAATAAATATTTGAATTGGATCTATATTTATTATATAATAAATATATGTTCAATAATTCTGAAAATTGTTGTGTGGATTTGGATAAGTCCATTTAGTTCACACAATTATTTTTATGAATTTTGAAAATGGTTTGGTCTTGAACTAAATCAAAACATAATAGAAAAAATAGAAAACAGAACATAAATTAGAAAAAAGCAAAGAGAGGAGAAAGGAACCTACCTGGCCTCACCTGAGCAGCCCACCTACCTGTGCGGCCCAGCACCGTAGCTGGCCGGCCCAGCCAACTGGCCCAGCCCAGCCAGCGCTGCCTGCTTCTTCCACCTTCTGCCAGAAGGAGAAGCAGGTGCGTGGCGAGCGCGTGCGCCCGAGCTCCACCTCCTGCTTGCCACCGAGGCGCCCCCGACGCGTCAGAAGATGCCCCGCAGCCCCCTCGTTCCTCTCCCTTACTCTCTGCTCTCTCCCTCACCCTCTGCTTCCTCTCCCAAGCACACCCGAGCGGAGCTCGTCGTCGCCGACGCAATTTGCCGCAACCACCGCCGTCCCGACGATGCCCCGAGTTGCTCCCGAGCTCCTGCACCTCGTCGCAAACCTCCTCACCGACTCACGCCACCAGGAGAGCCCCGAAGGAACGCCCTCAACATCATCTCCAACCACGGCCGACCGAGATCGCCGCCGTCAATTCGCCGTCGCAGAAGCTTCCCCGAGCCCGCTGAGTTTCTCTTCCGACCCCTTGTGAGCTCCTGCACCTTCCCTATGCTCGCCCCCTCTCCGTTTCTCTCCGCTAGCTCGATTCCGCCGGAGCCGAGAGTTCATCGCCGCCATCCATGGTGCCGCCGTCGTTTTAGCCACCATAGCTCGTGCCTGATCGCGTCAACGCGTTCGGTGCCTTCCCAGGAACACGCAGCTCCCACCAGCTCCTCCTCCCGTGCCCCGCACCGCCCACACCGTTGTTGCCGAACTCCGGCCGCCGCCGTGAGCTTGTTTCCGGCGAGCTCCGGCCACCCCACGACCCGCCGCTGGCTCTGCTGGATGCGCGAGCGCAAGGGCTATGCCCTGGTACCCTCAGCAAACCAAACCGTCGCCCGTAGCGCGTTTCCGAGCCGCGCTATCGTCGTTTTGGTCGCCGGCGGCGAGATCCCGGTGACACTGACGTGTCCCGTCATTAGCAGCTAACAGCCCCGTTAATTAACCCTCAAGGTCAATGACAGTGGGCCTCATGCCTATTTAGTTTAATTTAATTCTCTGTTTAGTTTAGTTCATAACCCAGTGGGACCCACGCGCTAGAGTTGACCGTGCTGACTTGGCAGTTGACTGGTCCCACATGTCATCCACCCAAACTAGCCCTGTTACACTGACCCGTGGGTCCCAGCTGTCAGGTTTGACTCTGGGCGGCCCTGTTGACTTGCTGACATCATCATGACGTCAAGATGATGCAGTAATCCTTTTCTGGGATTTAAATAAATCTTAAATGATTTATTTATTTCAGAAAATATCCAAAACTTTGAAAAATCATAGAAATTCAACCGTAACTCCAAATAAGATAAATTATATATGTAAAATTATCAGAAAAATTCAAGGAATCCATCTGTACCATTTTCATGCATGTTTGAACAAGTTAACATCACTGAATAGGACAATTCATGATTATGGAATAAATGGTAAATAGTTTTGGAGTTGGAATTTGCTATAGGTTTGAATTCCACTTCAATGAACATGGCTAACTGTTGCACTAGGTCAATTCAGTACCTTAATATGACATATCATTCATATGTATGTGCATTGCATTGATTGTGGTTCCCTTTTTGTGTTTGTCGGTGGTTGCTCCCTCTCGGTAGACATTCGTTCCGACGATGAGACCGATGACACCGATGAAGAGCTATACTATCTTCAGAAGTGCCAGGCAAGCAAAACCCCCTTGTTCATTCCGATACAATCCCCCTCTCTCGCTCCTGCTCTCTTTTACTGCATTAGGACAACAACGATTCATCTGTTACTTGTTGCGATAGTTGAACCCCTTATCCTCTGCATGACCTGTCATTTCCACAGTAAATAGATGAAACCCACTAGCATGAGTAGGAGTTGTTTGAGCCCTGATGTGCCTACTCATTCATGCTTGTTTGTCATGCCTGCTACTGCTTAGAGTTGAGTCAGGTTCGATTCATCGGGGATGAATCGGAGGTGTGTAAACATGTCCTACTGTTGAGAGCTAAGTGTGTGAACACGATTTGGTAAAGGTAGCGGTGAGAGGCCATGTAGGACTACATGGTGGGTTGTCTCATTGAAACCATCCTCAGGAACTGAGTTCTGTGTTTGTGATCCATGAAACAGCTACTACCACACGTTGGGCCCTGAAATATGACCCCGCTCGACTTACTGACCCCTCTCGTCCTCTGTCCAGGAGTTGCAATTAGTTTCTGGTGTTTATAGGATATGTGTTGGCGGCCGTGCGTAGCGCTGACCCTAGGGGTGGGCTATGATGCGGTAGATACACTGTGGCACGGTGTACCGGGCGCCCGTTTGGTGTCTCGGGAACCCTGCACACATCGTTTGGGGCTGTGAGCGAAACTCCGGCCGGATCTCCTCGCGGATGGAACCCGAATAGGCGATAAACCTGGACTAGAGACTTGTGTGGTTAGTCAGGTCGTGGTCTACACCCACGTCGGCTTTCGCTTGAAGTCTGCCGAGCACATGTCGTGTGCAGACGCTAAGTGGTGGAAACATGTGTGACGAAGTACACCCCTGCAGGGTTATAAATGATCTATTCGAATAGCCGTGTCCACGGTAAAGGACTTCTGGGTTGCCTATAACAGTTCATAGACAAGTGAAAGTGGATACTCTAAAACTCGCAAGATAAGTGTGAGTGCTATGGATGGCCTTCTCGTAGGGAGACGAGAGCGGATCCATAGTGGTGTATTGATTGGTGAATATGTGGACTCGTGTGCGCCACCTCAAAAGAGTTGCTTGCAATCGTAGTTCAGGTTAGCCACTGAGTCAAAGCTGGCTTGCTGCAGTTAAACTCCACCACCCCCCTTGTTGGTATCGATGCATATGTAGTTTAGTTCTGATGTAAGTCTTGCTGAGTACCTTTGTACTCACATTTGCTTAATTTATGTTTTGCAGAGAGACTTCAGTCTCGCTAGTAGTTCCGCGTGGACTTCGACATTTAGCTTGATACCTCAGCTACGATCTTGTGCCCTCGACAGGATTTGGTAGATAGTCAGGCTTCTTAGCCTTTTTCATTTATAGATGTCTGTACTCAGACATGTTGAGCTTCCGCATGTGTTTGATTTGTATGCTATGATTGTTGGGTCATGAGACCCATGCTTGTAATATCTGGCTCTTCGGAGCCTAATGAATTAATACTTGAGTTGTAGAGTTATGTTGTGATGCCATGTTGTATTCACACATATCGAGCATATTGTGTGTATGATTGAAATGCTTGGTATGTGTGGGATCCGACTATCTAGTTGTTTATCCTTGGCAGCCTATCATATGGGGAAATGTAGTCTAGTGCTTCTGAGCGATAGTAGTCCGCTACAGCCCGGATCACCGGAGTCCTGCTAGCCCAGCACTACTGTTCAGGACACTTGACTGGCCGGCATGTGATTCACTTCGTTCCTATGTCTGTCCCTTCGGGGAAATGTCACGCGGTGACATCCGGAGTCCTGCCTAGCCTGCTACAGCCCGGGTTACCGGAGTCCTGTTAGCCAAGTGCTACAGCCCGGATTCACACGCTGTTGACCGACATGCTCGAGGTTGATTCATGTATGCCTGTCCCCATGGGGTAGTGCCGCTTTGGGTTCACGACTAGCCATGTCGGCCCGGGTTCTTTGTCATATGGATGCTAGCGACACTATCATATACGTGAGCCAAAAGGCGCAAACGGTCCCGGGCCAGGTAAGGTGGCACCCGTGGAAATACCGTGCGTGAGGCCACAAAGTAATATGATGTGTTACATGCTAGATCGGTGTGACCTAGGATCGGGGTCCCGACAGAAACATACGTCTACCGAGGGGGGGGACAATCACCGGCAAACACAGAAAGAATACAATCAATGCAATGCACATTCTGATGCATGATCATGACATGTCAATATGCTGTGATTTGAGCTAATGCAACTAAAACCAGATTAAATGAAGTTGGTTTGAACCAAAGATTCAAATTCAACTCCATATGTGCTTATTTAAATGCCACTTCTTTTATTTGACCTGATCAGCAGACATAAGTTGTTCAAACATGCATGATAATGCCAAAATTAGATTCTTTGGATTTTTCTGATTATTTTTCATATATAAATTATTTGATTTGGAGCTACAGTTGATTTTCTATGAATTTTAGAAGTTTTGGGTATTTTCTGGAATTTCCTGAATTAAGTTAAATCCAGAATATGAGTTATTGCATCAGCACTGCGTCACTGTGATGTCAGCTGGTCAACTGGGCGCCTCCAAGTCAAACCTGACTAGTTGGGCCCACTAGTCAGTGACACATAGTCAGCTACAGAGGCTGACAGGTGGGACCCGGTCAAAGCTGACGTCGCCAAGTCAAAGTTGACAAGCGGGGCCCACTGAAATTAGTGCTAATCTAACAGAGAGTTAAACTAATTAGTTCAGGCATCGGGCCCACATGTAAGTGGGTCAGGAGGTTAATTAGGGGGTGACTAATGCTAACTAGGTGGCCACGTCGACAGTCGCCGGAGCCTCGCCGGCGATGACCTCGAACCGCGGCGGAGTTCGCTCGGAACTCGCCAGAGGCGACGGATGGACGCGCCAGGGGCACCAAAGGATAGCCTGTGCCCATGCGCATCTAGGGAGATCAAAGGGAGGTGCTGGGGTGGACGGAGCTCGCCAGAAGTGAGCTCGCGGCGGCACCGGAGTTCGGGTGTGCACGGGTTTGCGGCTACGGTGCAGGGCAGGCATAACGGGCGGGTGATTCGAGCTCCCGGAGACTCCCTGAGTGTGTTGACGTGCTCAGAGGCGAGCTTGCGCCGCCGTAGCCGCGGTGGTGGCATGGCCGGCGGCGAGGAGCTATCGGCTCCGGTGAAACTAGGGCTACGCGGTGCAAAAGAGGCGGGGATGAGAGGGGTTCGGAGCAGGAGCTTACAACGATGCCGAAGAGGAGGTCAGTGAGCCCGGGGAGGTCCTGGCGGCGCCGAATCGACCAGAGGCGAGCTCGGGTGCCCGAGGTTGAAGATGAGGCAGAAATGTTGTTGCGGTGCTCCCACGGTCGAACGGACTTGTGTAGACGATGAAGGAGACGACGCTGGTCCTTCTGGCTGCTTCAGCAAGGCGAGGGGTGGACGGTGGCCCTGGGGTGCTCATCGGCGTTCTTGGGCGGTCATGGCGATTACGGGAGAGAGAGACAGAGGAGGAGAGGAGGACGAGGGAGAGTGAGAGAGGGTCCAGGGGCCGCGTGGCGATGCTAGAGTCGTCCAGGGCGTCGGGGGGTGCACGCAGGCAGGCAGGAGGTGGCCGGCGCGCGTCGGGCACACGCCCGCGTCCTCCTGGCGCGGCGGGGAAGACGACTGGCAGCTGGGCTACACAGTAGTGGGCCGCGTAGGTGGGCTGCACAGGACCTGGGCCAGCCAGGTAGGTTTTGGCCATGTATTCTCCCTCTCTCTCTCTCTCTCTCTCTCTCTCTCTCTCTCTCTCTCTCTCTTTCTAGTTTTGTTTCTGTTTCTCTAATCTTGTTATTTTGTTTTGATTTAGTTTATAACCCAAATCATTTTAATAAATCCTGAAAGTAATTGTGGGCATTAAGTTAATTATTACAGAGGCCCTTAACTATTTTCAGAATTGTTGGAGCATTTAAAAATATTAATAGTATTTAACTACCCCAATTCAAATACAATATGGGTTATTCAAAAATCCAGAATGGCCTAAAAATATTGGCATCATTTTTGGCAGAGGTTTTCACCTTTATCAAAAATCATGAACATTTTCAAAGGCATTTTGGGTTCATTGAAAATATTGTTTATTTGAACCTAGTTGAATTCATTTAGTGCTAGGGTTTCAACATCCCCATTTCAACTATAATTGAAAAGTTAACATGATGCATGGATGCTTTAAGGCAAGTAATGGCAAGAAAATTCTAGGGCAGTGACAGGCGACTACGATCTCTCTTTGTCAGCAGCTCTCTTGCACTGAAACCTTCTTCAGAAAAGCACAGGAGCTCGAAGACACTGAAGTTACAGGGGCTGGCGCTCCAAACTAGGCCACTAGGCCCACTCGTGCAAAGAAACTTCCCCAGTGGCTTGCAGGCCCAAACTGGGCCCATTAAGGGGTGTAACTGAAATCTGTATAAGAGAGAGTGCTTCTTCCCCATTTTGGACTCGGCTAGGCATTGGTAGAGGCTTCGGCTGATCTGAGAGATTGCTTGTGAATTCGAACTCGCCGTGAGGGAGGATGGGAGGAGCAACAATCATATAGCATAATTCATTCTAGATCGAGTGATTCGTGGCCTGTACCTTACAATTGGCATCAGAACCGTTCGCCCTGGAGATTCCCCACCACCACTATCCAACCCGATTCAAGGCGCGACGGCGAGACAAGATCATGGGGGATCTGTCGGACGAAGCTCGTTCGATCTACAATCTGCTCAAGGGGGACATGGCCGGCACCATCGACAAGCGCCTCAAGGACCAGAGGAACGACTTGGTGCAAGCTGTCCGCAAGATGCTCGACGAAACGTCGTCCAACTTGGAAGGCGTCATCACGAGGCAAGTCGAAGCAATCAGGGAAGATCTTACGGGCGAGATCAGCCAAGTGAAGGCGGAAGTGGGGAAGATCAAGGAGAGCAGTCAGGATGTGCGCCCGAGCGGCGTAGCCATGCCCAGGAGGTTGTTCACAGCTAGAGCGACATCATCGGCTAAAGATCAAGGAGCTGATAAGGAGAACATAGGTAGACCGCAGATCTTGTACGCCCCTCCTCCTGCTAGAAGTTCGGGTGGCTTCAGATCAACCCCGGTGAGGTCAATTTCTCTCCGTGATCCCAATAGAGCTATTGTTTCTTCAGAAGGCAATTTTCGAGTTGAGCTACCTCGGTTTGATGGTACTAACCCGCGCTTGTGGGAAACGAGATGTGAAGACCAATTCTAGCTATGGGCAGTTAATCCTCTGATGTGGGTCTCATTGGCATCGGCTCAGTTCGAAGGAGCGACAACTCGTTGGTTGGAATCAGTGTAGCGCAGGGCACCGAACGTCAGCTGGAAAGAATTCTGCAATTTACTGCAAATTCAATTTGCCAGGAACCAACATCAACAATTTATCAGGAGGTTGTTCCATATAGCACAAACCAGCACTGTGGAAGACTATGTAGACAAATTCTTGGAACTATATGACCAGTTAACTACTTATGAATCTGCTCCTGACCCATTGCACTATGTTACCAGGTTCATGGATGGTCTCAAACCAGCTGTAAAAGTGCAGGCAGCAATACAAAAACCAAAGGATTTAGACACTGCTTATGAGTTGGCCTTAATACTGGAAGAAATTGGAGATGGGCACACTTCCATTAACAGCCAAGCAAGAAGAACCTCAGCTATGCCTTTACCTTTACCTTTACCTCTTGTAAAACAGAAAATTACTAAAGAGAAAAAGCCAATGGAATTTCAAAGATCACATGCAGGAGACAGGTGGACAGCTATGAGAAATTACAGGAAGGCAAAGGGGTTATGTTTTATATGTGGAGAGAAATGGTCTAAGGACCACCAGTGCAAGGCCTCAGTGCAACTACATGTAGTTCACGAAATGATTGATCATTTGCAAGATTTACAACAGAGTTCTAAGGAGGAATCAGATGAACAAGGGCAGGTCCATATGTTGTGTGCCACAATAAACAGAGACAGTAAATCTAACAAGACCATTCTGCTATCAGTGATAGTACAAGGCTACCCAATGATCTTTCTGGTCGACTCAGGAAGCACTCACTCCTTCATAAATGACAAATTTGGAGATAAACTACCAGCAAGAAAAGGAAGCAAGCCCATGAAAGTAACTATTGCTGGAGGAGCTAGTTTAATCAGTAACCAAATCATTGAAGCCTGTGAGTGGACATGTGATAATTATAAGTTCAAATCTGAATTCAGGTTACTAGACTTGGGTGATTATGATGGAATTCTAGGACTTGACTGGCTGGCAAATCATAGTCCCATGCAGATAGATTGGCAGCAAAAATGGATGGCATTCCAACACCAGGGTAATCTGATCACATTACAAGGCCTAGCTCCTCATGAGTTTGCTTTCACAGTTTTATCCATTTCTTTGGAATTACCAGTTGCTGAAGCTGCCAAACTCCAAGAAGAAGTCAAACAAGTCCTAGATACATTTGCCGATGTTTTTGCTCCTCCTAAAGGACTGCCATCTAGAAGACAATTTGACCATACTATTCCATTAATTCCTGGAGCCAGTCCTGTGGCAAAGAGACCTTATAGAATTCCTCCTCATTTAAAGGATGAATTGAAAAGAAAATTGCAGAAATGTTGGAGTCTGGTGTCATTTGAATGAGCAGTAGTCCTTTCTCTTCTCCTGTTATTATGGTCAAAAAGAAGGATGGAACATGGAGAATGGTAATTGACTATAGACATCTTAATGCTCTCACTATTAAAGGCAAATTTCCTCTTCCAACTATTGATGAACTCCTGGATGAACTATCTAGTGCAGCTTGGTTTTCTAATCTAGATTTGAGAGCAGGATATCATCAAATCAGATTGGCCCCTAGAGAAGAGTATAAAACTTCTTTTTCTACTCATAATGGACACTTTGAGTTTACTATAGTGGGTTTTGGTCTGATAGGAGGCCCAAGTACTTTTTAGGGGACAATGAATTTTGATTTATCTCCAGTTCTCAGAAAATGTGCAGTTTGTTTCTTTGATGATATACTCATATTTAGCAAAACACTTGAGGAACACATCTTGCACCTCACTCAAGTGTTGCAAATCCTGAAGGAGAAACAGTGGAAGGTTAAGCTCAACACATGTGATTTTGCCCAGCAACAAATATCATACCTCGGCCATGTTATCAGTGACAAGGGAGTTTCAACAGACCCCAGTAAGATAACTACTGTTATCAACTGGCCCGCGCCAGCAAATGTTAAGGAGGTGAGAGGCTTCTTGGGCCTGACAAGATATTATAGAAAATTCATCAAGTCTTATGGGATTATCAGTAAACCCTTGACTGATCTTCTGAGGAAGGGGGAGATTTTTGTGTGGAACCCCATGGCTGATAATGCTTTTGTTGCTTTAAAGCAAGCTTTGACTTCTGCACCAGTTTTAGCTCTGTCTGACTTTTCTCAACCTTTTGTCATTGAGACTGATGCTTGTGGATATGGAATAGGAGTTGTTCTCATGCAGAAGGGACATCCACTTGCTTTCATTAGCAAATCTTTGGGCCCAAGGAACAAGGGTATTTCAGTTTATGAAAAGGAATATACGGCTATTTTATTAGAAGTGGTTCAGTGGAGACCCTATCTACAGATACAAAAATTTGTTATAAAAACATATCAAAAGAGTTTATCTCATCTAGTGGAACATAAGTTACATACACCTTGGCAACAAAAAGCTTATGCTAAGATCATGGGCTTAGATTATTAGATCATTTATAAAAAAGGGAGTGACAATACTGTTGCAGATGCTCTATCTAGAAGGCCTCCAGAACATGCTATATCTCTAGTTATTTCAAGTGCTCAGCCCAGTTGGTTGCAAGATATTATTAAGGGCTATGAGCTTGATACTCACTCATTGGAAATTATCCAGCAATTATCTCTGGATCAAGATGCTAAACCTCACTACAAACTTGTTAATGGGCTTCTCAGATACAAGGGGTGCATTTGGATTGGTGATCTGCCAGAGTTGCATGATAAGATATTCCAGGCTTTACATGACAGCCCTGTTAGGGGACATTTTGGATTCCCTATTACTTACAAGATAATTCACTCACTTTTCAGATAGATTGGTATGAAAACTTATATCAAACAGAGGGTACAATCATATTTGATCTGTCAGAAAGCTAAACCAGAGAGGATCAACTACCCTAGACTACTCTCTCCCTTACCAGTTCCAAGAAAGGCTTGGGAAACTGTTATGATGGACTTTGTATCTAGATTGCCATGTTCTGAAACTTTTGATTGTTTGATGGTGGTTATTGACAAGTTCACTAAATATGGACATTTCATTCCCCTCAAATATCCTTACACGGCCTCCAATATTGCTGAATTATTCCTAGATAACATCTACAAGTTACATGGAATGCCAAGATTTATAGTGCCTGACAGGGATACAGTCTTTACCAGTGAATTCTGGCAACATCTAATTAAAAGAACTGGGTTAGTACTAAACATGAGCATGACTTATCATCCTAAGACGAATGGGTAGACTGACAGGGTCAACCAACAAGTGGAATGCTTCCTTCGATGCTTCATTAGTGCTCACCCAAAACAATGGAAAAAATGGGTTCCTCTTTGTGAGTTTTGGTATAATACCAATTGACATTCGACAGTTGGAAAATCACCATTTGAGGTCTTGTATGGACAAACTCCTAGGGTATTCGGCATCACTCCTGCTGACACCATTGACCCTCCTGACTTGCAACAGTGGTTAGAACAAAGGGAAGTGGTTAATCAGTCTGTCAGACAACACTTACTCAGAACACATCAGCGCATGAAGGCCTATGATGACAAGAAAAGAACTAAGAGAGTTTTTGAAGTGGGACAAGAAGTGTTTCTGAAATTACAGCCGTATGTGAAGTCCTCAGTGGTTGATCGAGCTAACCATAAACTTGCATTCAAGTTTTATGGGCCATATAAAATCTTGGAACATATTGGAGAAGTTGCCTATTGATTGAAACTTCATGAGTCAAGAAGAATACACCTAGTTTTCCATGTTTCCCAGCTCAAACAATACATCAAGAATCCCATCCAGGTACAGTCTGCTTTGCCCTCAAATTTTGCTCATCTTCAGGTTCCCGTGGAAATTTTGCAGCATCATGTGCGCTGCAAGGGAGACAGCATAGTGGCCCAAGTGCTTGTTCAATGGAGGGGGTCTTCTCCTTAGGAGGCCACATGGGAAGATGAAGATTCTTTGAAGCAGCAGTTCCCTCGAGCTCCGGCTTGGGGTCAAGCCGGTTTTCAACGGCAGGGAGATGTCAGCAGCTCTCCTGAACTGAAACCTTCTTCAGAAAAGCACCAGGAGCTCAAAGACACTGAAGTTACAAGGGCTGGTGCTCCAAACAAGGCCACTAGGCCCACTCGCGCAAAGAAACTTCCCAAGTGGCTTGCAGGCCCAAACTGGGCCCGTTAAGGGGTGTAACTGCAATCTGTAGTGCTCCTTCCCCATTTTGGACTCGGCTAGGCATTGGTAGAGGCTTCGGCCGATCTGAGAGATTGCTTGTAAATTTGAACTTGCTGTGAGGGAGGATGGGAGGAACAACAATCATATAGCATAATTCAGTCTGCTGGATATGCTTCAACCCCTACATGGGCCAGGCCCAGCCGCTGCAGGCCTCCTGGTGCCCCGCTGGTGGGGCAGGTCTCCTTGGGCCGCGGCCTGCTGCACCCCAGCGCCCGTACATGCCTGCCCAACAGCTTTCATATGCACCGCCCTAGTACACATCGCCCCAGCAGCAAGCCTATACTACGCTGCTCGCTCCACTCCATGGGCAGGCGTACGACACTGATCCACCGCCGCCGGCTACACCCTAAAGCCACGACGCTCTAGCTTATTGGGACTGCTCGGCGCTCATGGCTGCCCTAAATAGTGTTGTTGCATCATCTTCATCCGCTGGTGAATGGATCATAGACTCGGGAGCCACCTCCCATATGGTTTTCAACCCCGGTATAATCTCTCTTCCTTCCAACCCCGGTATAATCTTTTTCTCATACCACCGTCGGCAACGGGGTCACTTTTCCCGTTGTCTCCACAGGCCACACGACTTTGCCTACTCCCACACGTACGTTTTCTCTAAATAATGTCCTTATAGTTCCTGATATTATTAAAAATCTTCTTTCTACTCGCAAATTTACTAATGATAATTCTTGTTCTATGGAGTTTGATCCTCTTTGTTTTTCCATCAAGGATCTTCGAACCAGGTGCGAGATCACACGCTGCAGTAGTCCTGGTCCTCTCTACACCGTCTCCGCCGCCGCCAACCCGTCATCTTCTTTTGGACTCCTCGCATCGTCCGACTCCACCGATCTATGGCATCGTCGATTAGGTCATCCAGGTCGTGACGCTATGTCACATTTATCAAAACAATTTGCTATTCCTTGTAATAATTCAGCCGTTTCGGCCTGCCATGCGTGTCAACTTGGCAAGCATGTCCGTTTGCCGTTTTCTAGGTCTAAAACCTTTAGTGTGGTGCCTTTTCAGTTAATTCATTGTGATTTGTGGACTTCTCCTATTTTGAGTAATTCTGGTTTAAAATACTATCTCGTTATTGCTGATGGTTACTCCCACTACATGTGGACATTTCTGCTCCGCCATAAGGCAGATGCCACCAATGTGATTATTAACTTTGTGGCATTTGCAAGCACATAGTTTGACCTTCCCGTTGTTGCCATGCAAGCCGAAAATGGCACTGAGTTTGTCAACTCCATGTTGTCTGCTTTCTTTGCTGGTCATGGCATCCACCTCTGCCTTACGTGTCCCTACACATCTCTACAAAACGGAAAAGCCGAGCGTGCTCTTCGCACCCTCAATGATATTACTCGTACACTTCTCTTCCAGGCCCACATGCCATCCTATTATTGGGCAGAAGCTCTTGCTGCTGCTACCTATCTTCTAAATCGACGACCTTCTTAGCCTATTGGGTTTTCCATTCCATACGAGCTTCTTTATCGCATGCCCGCTTCTTATGCCGAGCTATGTGTTTTCGGATGCCTTTGCAACCCAAATCAATCTGCCACAGCAAAACACAAATTATGCCCTCGCTCCACTGCATGTGTTTTTCCTGGATACCCCTCCTCACATCATGGCTATCGTTGTCTTGATCTTTCAAGTCGGCGTATAATCACTTCTCGTCATGTCATTTTCGATGAACATACCTTTCCATTTGCTAGTACTAACCCTGCTCCTTCCTCTGCATCTCTCGATTTTCCTCTGGATTTAGTAGCCACCGGGCCGCCTCCATTCACTACTTCCCTCGCGCATGCTCCTGTTGCACCACATGCACGTACTACTAATTCACGTACTACTGCATGCCCTAGCTCATGTGCTAGTTCCTGCCCTAGCTCGCCCATGCCCCAGCCCCACTCACCAGCACCTGCGTCTCCTATGCATGCCTCGCCTACCTCGGCCGACTCGCCCGCACCTGTACACTTCACCGGCGCAAGCTGCTGCACTAGAAGCTCAGGCAATATCCCAACATGGACGTACTGTCTCTCGCACCGAACCAGACACCAACACACACCATATGCTGACACGCCTCAAGCACGACATTGTCCAACCGGTTGATAGCCTTAATCTTTCAGCTGTTCACACCTCCATCTCTCCTATTCCTAAAACATACCACGGTGCCCTCCATGATCCTAATTGGCGTAGTGCGATGGCTGATGAATATGATGCATTAATTCATAATCGCACATGGACTCTAGTTCCTTGTCCAGTTGGTGCTAATGTTGTTTCAGGTAAATGGATCTTCGAGCATAATTTCGCATCAGATGGTGGCCTTGCTCGCTACAAGGCTCGATGGGTGGTCTGTGGCTTTTCTCAGCAGCCGTGCGTTGACTTCGACGGGACGTTTATCCCCGTCGTCAAGCCAGCCACCATTCGTGTCGTTGTCACCATCGCAGCTTCTCATGGCTGGCCGGTTCACCGACTCGATGTCAAAAATGCCTTTCTCCATGGCACGATTGATGAGGTGGTGTACTGTGAGAAGCCCCCGACTTCATCGACTCGACTTGTCCTCACTGTCGGTGTCAAAACCGGCGGATCTTGGGTAGGGGGTCCCAAACTGTGCGTCTAAGGTTGATGGTAACAGGAGACAGGGGACATGATGTTTACCCAGGTTCGGGCCCTCTCTATGGAGGTAATACCCTACTTCCTGCTTGATTGATCTTGATGAATATGAGTATTACAAGAGTTGATCTACCACGAGATCGTAATGGCTAGACCCTAGAAGTCTAGCCTATATGACTACAGTATTGAGTATATCCTTTCCAGACTACACCCTCCGGTTTATATAGACACCGGGGGGATCTAGGGTTACATAGAGTCGGTTACATAAGATGGAATCTTCATAGTTGTTCCCCAAGCTTGCCTTCCACGAAAAGGAGAGTCTTATCCGGACACAGGTACAGTCTTCGGTCTTCATATCTTCACAGCCCATCAGTCCGGCCCATAGATAATAGGCCGGACGCCCGAGGAGCCCTTAGTCCAGGACTCCCTCAGTAGCCCCTGAACCTGGCTTCAATGACAAGGTATCCGGCGCGTTGTGCTGTCTTCGGCATTGCAAGGCGGGTTCCTCCTTCCGAACTCCCGAATAGTCTCCAGACGAATTGATCGTGTCCGGACCTGTAACACACACCGCACACAACAGTAGAGAGAATATAATAACACACGAGTCCAATCTGCTGACAACTTTAGTAATGTGACGTCACACCTGTCCGGTCATAATTTCGAACCGTTTTTCGCCCCACGTTTTGAGACGCGGTTGTCATTGCCACATCTTGTCAAAGCAAAGATCGTGTCCCCTTATTACAGGATTCTCATCAACACGGGCATGGGTAACCGAACCGTGCTGTTTACACATCCCTCGGAAGCAGGCGAATTTTAAGGCAAATGGGGGGGGGGGGGGGGGCATTCGATATTCACCGCCCTTATAAGGAGATAAGATTCCCGTTTCTTCTCCCACGCTTTCTTTCTGCCTCTCCGTTCTTGAGCTCCAACGCCCAAGTTCCCATTTCGCTGTCTCGAGAAAGCACTCAACCATGTCCAGATCCGGAGGTCAAGGCAAATGGATGGCCTCCTCTGTTAAGGAGGAGGACATCGTCGAGCTTCGGGCGGCCGGGTACCTGGCGAAGGAAATCGCCCACCGTCTTCCAGCCCAAGGACAAATCATCCCCACACCGAAGCCCAACGAGAGGGTAGTGTTCATCCCTCATTTCCTCCGCGGGCTAGGGTTTCCACTCCACCCCTTCGTCCGCGGGATAATGTTCTACTACGGGATAGACTTCCACGATCTATCCCCGAACTCCTTCCTCAATATCTGGACGTTCATCGTCGTGTGCGAGGCCTTCCTCCGCATCCACCCCCACTTTGGGCTGTGGCTCAAAACCTTCAATGTGAAGCCCAAGGTGGTGGACGAACAACGCGCAGAGTGCCGGGGCGCCATGGTGAGCAAGCTCACCAATGTCTCTTGGCCAAAAGGCACATTCGTGGAATCTATCAAGGAATGGCAGAAGCTATGGTTCTACATCATCGAACCCTGCGATGCCACCTGGGCCGCGGCTGCCGAATTCAACTCCGGCGCCCCCGTGCGGCTCACCTCCTGGGTCGAGAAGAGCCCAAACTAGTGTTCGTCGGACGAGCTGATTGCGCTGCAAACGTGTATCCAAAGTATGATCGATAGGGACATCAAGCTTGTTGACATAATCCAAGTGATGTTGGTGCGCCAAATCCTTCCGTGCCAGAGGCGAAGCCATCCTCTATGGGATTTCACCCCAAAGAAACACCATACCTTGGTGAGGCTTTTCGAAACGACTCATGAAGATGCCTGGAAGTTGCTTTTCAAGGGCAACGAGATACTGCCAGCCACTGACTCGGACCGGGGTCATGACATAAATCACCTCCCCAATGAGGTATGTTGTTTTCAACACATTCCTTACTTTCTTGTTTCAATAATGATATCTAAGCTTTCATTACCATTGCTTTTTCAGTACTGGTTGAAGAAGGCGAAGCAGATCCGGTGTCCGGCTCCCTTGCCCGAGGAGCCAGTCATCCCATACTTAGCAAAGATGCTGGAGCCGGCGCCTTATAAGGCACCAGAGAAGAAGGCCACAGGAAAGGCCAAGGGGGTCCGGAGCGGCCCCCGCCGCAAGGGTACCTCAGACGCGACGTCCAAAGACAAGGCCCATTCCCCCGCCACCAAAGACGACGCGGTTGAGGAGGAGGAGGAGAGCGACTCTCCCCCTAATGGGGGAGGAAGAAGAGGGTGGCCTCCGCAACTCTGGAGGCGGAGGCGCCCAAAAGGGGGAAGGGCTCCCTTGCGGATAACTCCGCATGGGACGTCGATGACAGTCCGGAGAGACGCCCCCACGCTAAGCCTCAGGCCGCATTGTAAGTACTAATACCTTATCCGCCCATGAAGTTTCCCCTCCTCATTGTATTGAGACGATTGGTTATGTTATTGTAGTCCGGCCCACAACAGCCCTCCGTGATCCTCGTCAGGAGGCTCGCTGGATACCAAGGTGATGGCCAGTGACTCCCCGCCAGCCGCACACTCCCCCGAGACCAGGGATGATGCGGATGTGCTGTCCCGAAGGACTGTTCCCAGAGGGGGAGAGGCTCAGGAGGCGCCCGAAGGCGAAACCCCCATCGCTGGACACCAAGGGGAATCAATACCCCCGGAGACTGGCGAGGATGGCCGTATACAATTCGTCCCTCAACCGAACTCAATTTCGGAGACCGAGGCGGCTCCGGAATCCATCACGCACCCTCCTTCGAAAGAAGGGGGGATGCCTGTTCCGCCAGTGGCCCCTGTCCAACCAGGGGCACCGGATAATCTGCTGGAAGCACTGCGAGGCGCTTCCATTATGGGCACGGTGATTGAAAGGGTTCAGTCTGCCAAGAGAGGACTAACCGAGGCCTGCGGCAACCTGCTGACATGTTTTGAGGTAAGTGACGCCAAAAGGAGAGAATCCTAGTGTGGACAGCAGCCCCTGAGACACTGTCCGGTGTTGAAAGAAAAAACTGGACAGAGGGTCAATCTCCTATGACAGGAAACTAACTAAATTTTTCTTAAATACAGGTGTCACTGACCGCGGCCTCGCATACTGCCGAAGTCTCCGGACTGAAGCAGAAACTGGCGGAGGCCAAGGGAGAGCTGAGCCAAGTGAAGTGGCAGCTCTAGGAGAAACAAGGTAAGCAATAACCTGTTATATATTCGAAAAGAAGAAAATGATATGCGATGACCAAAATGCCATGATTTGTACAGAAGCGACGACCAAGGTCGAGGCCCTGAGAAAGGCCCTGGCCGAAGCCGAGGGGAAGGCTGTCCAACAACAAGCCTCCTGTAAGAAGCTCAAGGCCCGGGTCGGCGAGGTCCAACAGGAGCTCCAAGACGTGGTGAATAAGTGTCAAGCTTTGGAGCGCGAGGTGTCGGCTCGAGAGGCCGAACTTACCAAGGCTCGTCAGAGCGCACAGGTCGCACGGAATGAGGCCCGAGATGCTCTCCAGGAGATCCAGGAGGCGAAGAAGATCGTAGCGGTAAGGCATTTAACATGCAAAGCAAGTATGCAGAGAGGAAGTACCTTTTACTAACCCGAATTTGGAGTTGCCCAGGGGTTTTTGTGGATTTGCCGCACAGTGCATCCGATGCTGCGGAGTTCTTCTGAGCCAAGGAAGGGGTTTCTCCGGAGAAGCTGTTCTGGTCGCAGTATGCTGTGCCAGAACATCTGGTGGCCTTTGCTGATCAACTAAAACAGTTGGTCGAGTTGCACAGGATGGCCGAACTGGCCATGAAGGATTTAATAATCCGACTATGGCCAGCCAAAGCTATACCTAGCAGTTATTTTGGCCCTGTGAAGCGGGTGGTGGAGGCTTGTCCGTGGCTAGACATCATCAAGCGATCAGTCTATGTCGAGGGTTCCCGCATGGCCTTCGCTCGTTGCAAGATGTGGTGGGCGAAGATGGATGCCGTCGAGGTGGCCCGGGGGCCGCCGGAGGGCAAGGAGCACCGCACACCCGAGCGATATTTTTCGGATGTCCTGGAGGGATATCGACTTGTAGCAACGCAGTGCGGGAAGGATGTTATTCTCGAATGAATACATTCATATTTTGCCTTGTTTGATGAAAACAAATCCGCTTTGTAATATAATTTTTATATGTTTTAATTGTATCCTCCTGTGCGGCCGTGTTGTATGAAATCTGAGGGGTTGGCCAGTCGTCGGCTTCTGCCCTCACGTAGGTAGTACGGAGGTGTTCGGGATGGTATCTAAACAATCTTGATCAATTATATGGTCCTTGCAGGAGTTGTTTAGCGCAACGAACCAGGCAACCAGACTATACGGCTTGAACGCCCTCACTTAGAAATAGGAGTTTTATAATAAAACATAGGCACAGCCCCTGGTATACGAACCAGAGTGTTGTCAGCGTCTGATCGGGAAGTACCGATTCTTCGCATAATGCGGAAAAATCTCCAACGATTTGAGACCTCCAAACAGCTGACTGGCTCTCGCCGCATCATGACAATCAGTTTTCGGCTTTCTCTACTAAGGTGCTCATCCGGTTTAGACCAGGGCACAATCATAGTAGTTCTCCCTTTACTACCCTAACCGATGTAGCGGAATGTAGGGTAGCAAGCATAGGAGCCGGATAACCCAACTATTGACCAAAGACATGATTCGGAGCCAATGCATATAATGCTAAATTCGGGGTGCCAAACTATACTTATAAGAAGTATAGTTATTAGCTAGATGCCTTCTTCTCTCTCTTGTAATGTGGGGTGCAATGGCAAACATCAAAACATACCAAAGTGTACGCGTGCAACCTGATGGGGTCATCCACAGGGAAACTAAAAAAAGAAAAGAGAAAAAGAAAACAGAAAAGATGTAAAGGTAAAAAGCTGGGGTCCTACAGCTCCGGTGCTACCTCTTGAGCACTGCATTAGTTTTCCTTTGAAGAGGAAAGGGTGATGCAGCAAAGTAGCGTAAGTATTTCCCTTAGTTTTTGAGAACCAAGGTATCAATCCAGTAGGAGATCATGCTCAAGTCCCACACACCTACACAAACAAATAAGAACCTCGCAACCAACGCAATAAAGGGGTTGTCAATCCCTTCACAGTCACTTACGAGAGTGAGATATGATAGATATGATAAGATAATATTTTTGGTATCTTTATGATAAAGAGAAGTAAAAGATGCAAGTAAAATAAATAGCAAAGGAAGTAACTAAGTATTGGAAGATTTAATATGATGGAAGATAGACCCTGGGGCCATAGGTTTCACTAGTGGCTTCTCTCAAGAGCATAAGTATTACGGTGGGTAAACGAATTACTGTCGAGCAATTGATAGAATTGAGCATAGTTTTGAGAATATCTAGGTATGATCATGTATATAGGCATCACGTCCGAGACAAGTAGACCGAAACGATTCTGCATCTACTACTATTACTCCACACATCGACCGCTATCTAGCATGCATCTAGAGTATTAAGTTCAAGAGAACAAAGTAATGCTTTAAGTAAGATGACATGATGTAGAGGGATAAACTCATGCAATATGATATAAACCCCATCTTTTTATCCTTGATGGCAACAATACAATACGTATCGGTTCCCTTTTTGTCACTGGGATCGAACACCGCAAGATTGAACCCAAAAAGCTAAGCACTTCTCCCATTGCAAGAAAGATATATCTAGTAGGTCAAACCAAACTGATAATTCGAAGAGACTTGGAAAGATAAAACAATCATTCGTAAAAGAATTCAGAGAAGAATCAAATATTGTTCATAGATAAACTAGATCATAAACCCACAATTCATCGGATCTCGACAAACACACCGCAAAAGAAGAGTACATCGAATATATCTCCAAGAAAATCGAGAACTTTGTATTGAGATCCAAAGAGAGAGAAGAAGGCATCTAGCTATTAACTATGGACCCGTAGGTCTGAAGTAAACTACTCACACATCACCAGAGAGGTCATGGAGTTGATGTCGAGGCCCTCCGTGATCAATGCCCCCTCCGGTGGAGCTTCGGAAAAGGCCCCGAGATGGGATCTCTCGAGTACATAAGGTTGCGGCGGGGGAATTAGGTTTTCATGGTGCTCCTGGATGTTTGGGGGTACGTGGATATATATAGGAGGAAGAAGTACGTCGGTGGAGCAACGGAGGGCCCATAAGGGTGGAGGGCGCCCACAGGGGGTGGGCGCGCCCCCTGCCTCGTGCCTTCCTCCCTTGTTTCTTGACGGCCACTCCAAGTCTCCTGGATCACGTTTGTTGAGAAAATCATGTTCCCGAAGGTTTCATTCCGTTTGGACTCCGTTTGATATTCCTTTTCTTCGAAACCCTAAAATAGAAAAAACAACAATTTGGGCTGGGCCTCCGGTTAGTAGGTTAGTCCCAAAAATGATATAAAAGTGTAGAATAAAGCCCATTAACATCCGAAATAGATACTATAATAGCATGGAGCAATCAAAAATTATAGATACATTGGAGATGTATCAAGCATCCCCAAGCTTAATCCCTTCTCGTCCTCGAGTAGGTAAATGATAAAAGAAGAATTTTTGATGTGGAATGCTTTCTAACATATTTCTCAATGTAATTTTTCTTTATTGTGGAATGAATGTTCAGATCCATAAGATTCAAGATAAAAGTTTAATATTGACATAAATAATAATACTTCAAGTATACTAACTAAGCAATTATGTCTTCTCAAAATAACATGGCCAAAGAAACTTATCCCTACAAAATCATATAGTCTGGCTATGGTCTATCTTCACCACACAAAATATTTAAATCATGCACAACCCCGATGACAAGCAAAGCAATTGTTTCATACTTTTGATGTTCTCAAACTTTTTCAATCTTCACGCAAGATATGAGCGTGAGCCATGGATATAGCACTATGGTGGAATAGAATGGTGGTTGCGGAGAAGACAAAAGGGAGAAGATAGTCTCACATCAACTAGGCGTATCAATGGGCTATGGAGATGCCCATTAATAGATATCAATGTGAGTGAGTAGGGATTGCCATGCAACGGATGCACTAGAGCTATAAGTGTATGAAAGCTCAACAAAAGAAACTAAGTGGGTGTTCATCCAACTTGCTTGCTGTGACACCCCAAATTTTTGACCTTGTTTAAAATTTTGCCAGGAAATTAAAACTTTATTTTCTGGGCTCCCTTTTTATTTTTGAACCTTTTTCTCCCTTGTTATTATGGAGTTTTTCCCCAAAGTGAAAACTTTTCAAATATGTTTTGGACTTGTTTAACCTCTCAAGAAAAACTTTTCTTTTATTAGTAGAACTAATTACATAATTAATTTGCTTAATTTTTATTTCCTTGAAAAATGGTTTTTATAGGTTATATGGCCATATTTGAACTACAACCATTTGATAAATTCATTCAAAAATCCCACAAAAATTTGGAGATGTCATGTGATGTTTTTAAATCACTTTTGTGCAAAAATATATTTTACTCTTGAAATATTTTGAGCTCTGCATCAATTTTTCTTCTCTGGTCCATAGTGCAATTTTGCACTACAACCCATTTAAATATTTCTTTGTAGCCTTCACCAAAATTATGGGATGTTGGTAGTAGCTTATGATTCAACATTATGCAAAAACCCAGTGTTGTTATTTGAAAGTTTTGAGTGAATCAACCTCTTTTCCATTCTGGTCCAGCCTTGTGATTTCTACTGCAACCCTATTTATTTTTGCTCCAGTGACCTTGTGCTTTCTCCTACTTATAGACAGCCCTACCAAACCCCAAAGTCCAGGAGCATGCACCCTTTGGATCATTTTTGGTTCATGAAATGATGCCATTTATTTCCTGTCCAGAAGTGAAGTTTTGCAAAAACTTGCACTAGCAAGTTTCTTCTTTTGGCAAACTAACCTCACCACTTTCTTAATCATCCAATGAGACCACCATCTGGAGATTTTGGCCCCTCCAAGAAATGCCTAAGTGCCCTTGGCATTTTGTCAAACACCTTATGGGCATGATCATACAAGCATGTCCACTAGACTCCCAGTTACTCCTAACCTAGATCTGCTAAATGGCAGCCTCACCCAAGCTCTGTAGCTTGCTCTGTCATTACGTCGAGCACGTCCCGTGCATGCCCGGAGCGCGAGCAGCGCACGCGTTTTGCACGTGCTCGCGCCCAAGCCAGCACACCCTGGATAAACTTCCCCGAGCTCATCCCGATCCTCTGCCTCTCGCCGCGTGACGCCAAAGGCCCCGACAGCCCCCCTGGCGCCCTACAGCGCCGCCACCAGAGACCTCTTGGCGGCACGCCCGCGGCCGCATCCGCCACCGCCATGGGCAGCACCGCCCAAACCACCACAGCATGCCAGCTCGCCTCTTTCGACAGTGTAGTGGTCGTCGTTAGCCCCTGGAGCTGGCCAACCACCGCCACGTCGCCCTGCCGCACAGTAGGGTGGTCCGCCGACGAGCTCATCCACGGCAGCCGCGAACCGACTTGGAGGCGCTATATAAACGAAGCCCCGAGCTTCTCCGAGCCCTCAGGCAACCCCACGCCGTCTCACTAGTGCCCCCATCGCCATCAATTGAAGGGGAGCAGGTCATCTTCAACTTCTCCGGCAACCATGGCCGCCGCCACTGCCCCGGCCGTTCCGGCGCCACCAAGGCCTCCCCCTCTCCGTTCTCTTCACCAAGAACGTCCCCTTCCCCCCACGAACCCAACCCCCTACTCGATTTTGATCGGGAGCCACCGCAGCCCCAAATTCACTATCCACCCGAAGCCTCCTCCGCCGCGAAGCTCGCCGCCGGCAGCTCCCTCCGTCCCCACCGGCCTGGCGACCACCGGGAGGACCGCACTGGAGTGGTGGATCCATCCCCGCCCTCAGGGCCCCGCGAGGAGCCGCCAGTCGCCGGCAACGATCGCCGGAGTCCAGCCCCTCTCGGGCAGAGGAAGGAGAGGGAAAGGAGGACTAGTCAAACCTGACCAGTGGGCCCCCTGGACCCACTGTCAGTGACCCACCCCGCCGCCACGCGTGTTAAGTGAAAGCGCAAAACCCCTAGTACGTATCCCTTACTGAGAAAGCGTATTTGCTTCTGAAACGTTTTCTTTTCTGTTTTATTTAAAAACAGATTTTGACCAGAACTTTGACTGCCTATAACTTTTTAAATATAACTCCAAATGAATTGATTCTTTTTCCTACATTTCTCAAATTCTGTCTAGTTTATTTTAAGATTTATTTGAAAATTTTCCAAACAACTTTTTTGTACTGTTTTTGAAATATGTGTTATTTGCATATTTTTGAAAATAGGATTTTTGAAGAGAAGAAAACTTTCAAAAAGTTTTGGAGAGCACCTCACCCCTCCACAACTTGAAGGCAAGCATTCTGAACCCCGGAATAATATTTTTTGGTGTGTTGGTTGACACGTTTATGACACCACCTTATTTCGGAAAACTTGTTATTTCATGTGATATGATCATTTGGCATGGATGCATATTAGTGATTTCCTTGCTGTTGGAAATGAATATACTTGTGATGGTAATCATCCTCATGTGCCTTGCATGCATGCCGGAAAGGAATCCGAGAAAGCCTCTGCCTTGGGTAGGAGTGAGCTTGTCGCCGGTCCCCGTCGGGACGGTTATGTCCGGTATGGCATAGTAAGGTATAATGAGTGGTGATTTCGTCGGTTGAAATATATTTGATATACATGTCATGCAGGAAACTCATAAGCCTCCTGAGTCGGCCATAGATCGAGTCTTGTTCCGGTAACCCCCATACTTGTTTCGTACTGCCACTGGTCCCTACCGTAGGTGGGGTATGGTTCAGTAAGTTGTTAACCCTTGTCTTGGCACACACCGTACAGAGAGGCCATGGTGGGAGATATCGGTTGTAGCCGGTAGGCATGCCACCTGGTCTGGGGGCATGGGTGTATCCGGTTGGGACCGAGAGGGGGGCACCCCTTAGAGCGCGCGAAAGAAATTTGATCCCATGCTACGCGAGGTTGTAGCCTCCCCACTTAGAGTTTTGCTTAACAGGTGTCATGGGTGATTCCGGACACGAGTGAAAGCTAGTGTGTGCAAGTCAGGTGTGTTTCAATTAAAAGACCATAGACGGAATTAGTCCGATGGACTAAAGGAATCCGTTACTCGTGGGTAAAGAGTACACTCTCTGCAGAGATATTAAACCTATTCGAATAGCCGTGTCCATGGTTAAGGATTACAGTCTGGGATGGGTCAAGTGTCGGTCTTAGTGTCGGTCTTCGGAGGAGAAACCACTAAACTCGAATATTGATGATGACATGTGATATATGATGGTTATGATTGTTAACATTATGGACTAACCATTTGCATTGTTTGAAATAATGAATATCCCTGGGACGGTACCACCTCCTAGATATTCACTATGATTATAAGCCCTTTAAGTAGCGTCGCTCAAACGCCCGACTGTGGCATGCTTATTATTTCATTTTCTCATAAGCCCTTTATGTGGCGTCGCTCAGACGCCCAACTGTGGCATGCTTTCTATTTTATTTACTTTATAAGCCCCTTACGTGGTGTCGCTAAGATGCCCGACTGAGGCATGCTCACTTTTACTATCCTTTCGAGACGTCGCTTTAGACATCCGATCGGTGCATTTTATTTCTATTCTGTCATTGCATATTCCGGTTGCATATAAATAACCTGCTTGCATGCATCAAGATTTTATTTATGGCTGACGATGTGATCATAGAATATTTCAGTACATGTTGATCAATTATATTATACCTGTGTTCTTAATGTTTGCGAGTACATTCAAAGTACTCACTGGCTTGTCCCTGGCTATTGTCTTGGCCAGATTGCTTGCTTGGAGAGGAGCGTGGCGATGGCAGCCTCGGAACCTAAGCAACGGTGATAGCAGCCTCACGAAGATAGGAGTTAACCTGGTCAGCTGTTCCTGTGGGAAATGGAGTCCCATAGACCGTGGTGATCCACAAACTGCTTCCACCCTCAACCACTAGAACCATTTGATGTACTCATAGGCCACAATGGTCTTGTACTACATATTTTGTACTCTTTCTTGGAATTTCTGTATCAAGTTGGTGCCTCATCAGCTAACAGTAATCCTGGGGCTGGTGAGCACAAGGGCCATTTTCTGGAAATTATACCCCGGAAAACCGGTCTCGACACTTGCTCACGAAGACCTAGGGCATTTTGAGGAAGCCCATCATTGGAATATACAAGCCAAGTTCAATAATGAAAAATTCCCACTAGTATATGAAAGTGGCATCATAGGAGACTCTCTATATGAAGAACATGGTGCTACTTTGAAGCACAAGTGTGGCAAAAGGATAGTAGCATTGTCCCTTCTCTCTTTTTCTCTATTTTTTTTCTTTGGGCCTTCTTTTTCTTTTATTTTGGCCTCTTTTTTTTCCGGCCGGAGTCTCATACCGACTTGTGGGGGAATCATAGTCTCCATCATCCTTTCCTCACTGGGACAATGCCCTAATAATGATGATCATCACACTTTATTTACTTACAACTCAAAATTTACAACTCGATACTTAGAAAAAGATATGACTCTATGTGAATGCCTCCGGCGGTGTACCGGGATGTGCAATGATGCATGAGTGACATGTATGAAATTTATGAGCGGTGGCTTTGCCACAAATACGATGTCAACTACATGATCATGCAAGAAATATGACAATGATGAAGTGTGTCATAATAATGGAACGGTGGAAAGTTGCATGGCAATATATCTCGGAATAGCTATGAAAATGCCATAATAGGTAGGTATGGTGGCTGTTTTGAGGAAGGTATATGGTGGGTTTATGGTACCGGTGAAATTTGCACGATACTAGAGAGGATAGCAATGGTGGAAGGGTGAGAGTGTGTATAATCCATGGACTCAACATTAGTCATAAAGAACTCACATACTTATTGCAAAAATCTACAAGTTATCAAAGCAAAGTATTACATGCATGCTCCTAGGGGGATAGATTAGTAGGAAAATACCATCGCTCGTCCCCGACCGCCACTCATAAGGAAGACAATCAATAAATAAATCATGCTCCGACTTCATCACATAACGGTTCACCATACGTGCATGCTACGTGAATCACAAACTTCAACACAAGTATTTCTCAAATTCACAACTACTCAACTAGCATGACTATAATATCACCATCTCCATATCTCAAAACAATTATCAAGTATCAAACTTCTCATAGTATTCAATGCACTTTCATGAAGGTTTTTATTATTGCCATGTTGTTCTAAAGGACTCTCAAAATAATATGAGTGAAGCATGAGAGAACAATTGTTTCTACAAAACATAACCTCCACTGTGCTCTAAAAGATATAAGTGAAGCACTAGAGCAAAACTATATAGCTCAAAAGATCTATGTGAAGCACATAGAGTATTCTAATAAATTCCCAATCGTGTGAGTCTCTCTCAAAAGGTGTGTACAGCAAGGATGATTGTGGTAAACTAAAAAGCAAAGACTCAAATCATACAAGACGCTCCAAGAAAAACACATATCATGTGGTGAATAAAAATATAGCTCCAAGTAAAGTTACTGATAGACGAAGACGAAAGAGGGGATGCCTTCCGGGGCATCCCCAAGCTTAGGCTTCTTGGTGTCCTTGAATTTTACCTTGGGGTGCCATGGGCATCCCCAATGTCGGTGTCAAAACCGGCAGATCTCGGGTAGGGGGTCCCGAACTATGCGTCTAGGTGGATGGTAACAGGAGGCAAGGGACACGATGTTTACCCAGGTTCGGGCCCTCTTGATGGAGGTAAAACCCTACGTCCTGCTTGATTGTTCTTGATAATATGAGTAGTACAAGAGTTGATCTACCACAAGATCAGAGAGGCTAAACCCTAGAAGCTAGCCTATGGTATGATTGTTGTTGTTGGTCCTATGGACTAAACCCTCCGGTTTATATAGACACCGGAGGGGGCTAGGGTTACACAGAGTCGGTTACAAGGAAGGAGATCTACATATCCATACTGCCAAGCTTGCCTTCCACGCCAAGGAGAGTCCCATCCGGACACGGGACAAAGTCTTCAATCTTGTATCTTCGTAATCCAACAGTCTGGCCAAAGGATATAATCCGGCTGTCCGGATACCCCCTAATCCAGGACTCCCTCAGTAGCCCCTGAACCAGGCTTCAATGACGATGAGTCCGGCGCGCAGATTGTCTTCGGCATTGCAAGGTGGGTTCCTCCTCCGAATACTTCATAGAAGATTTTGAACACGAGGATCGTGTCCGGCTCTACAAAACAAGTTCCACATACCACCGTAGAGAGAATAATATTTCCACAAATCTAATCTGCTGACGTACCCTGTAGTGTGACATCACACCACAGCCAGGTCTTTATTCGAATCGTTTTTCATAACCAATCTTAGCGTGTTTCGCGAGGCAGTTCCCTTGGCACATCTTGTCAAAGCAGAGACCGTGTCCCCTTTATTACGGGATTCTCATCAATATGGACGTGGCTAACCCAACCGTGCCTATTGGTAGGACTCTCAGATCTTAGGCAAGTCCCAAACGGCTACGAGGAGGACGCTTGATATTCACCCTCTCTATAAAGGGGACAAGGCCTTTTCTTTTATCCCTCTCGTGCTCAATCAAATCCTTCCCCCGCATCGAGTTCTAACACCCAAAACGTAGGTCAGGTGCTTCGGACCTTCAACTATGTCCGGACCCAACCTTCAAGGTCAGTGGATGCCTTCCTCCGTCACGGAGGAGGACATCAAGAAGTTAAGAGAGGCCAGATATCTGACCGCCAAAATTTTGCATTGGCTACCTGCCCGAGAGCAGGCCGTCCCTACTCCCGAACCCAATGAGAGCGTCGTGTTCATATCCCACTTCCTCCGAGGACTAGGCCTCGCTCTGGATCCCTTTGTTAGGGGTCTTTTGTTCTATTATAGGCTAGATTTTCATGATCTGGCCCCGGATTCCCTTCTTCACATCTCGACATATATCGTCGTATGTGAGGCCTTCCTCCGCATTACCCCTCACTTCGGCCCGTGGCTCAAGACCTTCGATGTGAAGCCGAAGATGATCGAGGGGCAGCATGCATCGTGCGGAGGCGCTTTAATAAGAAAAATTGCTGACGCTCCATGGCCTGAGGGTTGCTTCCCAGAGGTGTCCGGATTGTGGCAGCGGGAGTGGTTCTACATCACAGCTCCCGAAGTGCCAAGTGGGTAGCTGCCCCCACCTTTAGCTCAGGCCCCCCACCACAACTGATGTCATGGATCAGCGGGGGGCTGGGCTGGGGTCCAGCCAAGGACGTGCCAATACTACAAAGCTGTATCCGAGATCTCTTTGAGTGAGATTTTAGTCTGGCTATGGTAGTGCAAGTTATGCTAGTTCGTCGAGTCCAGCCTTGCAAACGCCAACCCCTTTGCATGTGGGAATTTAACCCGGAAGGACCGCGAGCTGTTCAACATTTCCTCAGCATGACGCACGAAGAGATGTACAAATTGTTCTTCGGACCACAAATAATGTGTCCGAACATCACTGAGGATGCAGGTCTGAGGTGCAATCGCTCGGATACCCAAGTAAGTAGCCCCGCATCCGAACACACTGTCCTTTGATTTATCAAAACATTGCCCTAAAAAAGCCGCTCTTTGACCAGGAATGGATAGCGAAGGCAAAGTTGATCAGTTGTTCGGGCCCCTCCCTGAGACCTCACCAAATCCCGTGCTAACCAGGATGCTGGATATCGCGCCTTATCAAGCGCTCTCAGGAGAGGATAAAGGGGGGAACAAGGAGGCTAGCGCCTCCGTGAAGGAGGTTAGCCAGGGTGGAGGAACTGAAACTTCCTCTCCCCAGTGAAGGAAGAGAACCGCCTCTGAGGACCCAGAGACAATGGTCTCTAAATGGGTGAAGAAATCTCCGCCGGAGGGTCCTGCCCTGGGGGATACCCTGGCGGCACTATGCCCTCAAGGGGATCAGCCCTCCACCGAGCTGTAAGTGAAAGGGTACTTAATAATGAAAATATTTCGCTTTACCTCTGAGGAAAATAATCGAAGCATTTATCTTACATGTCAGGACCCCGATCCTAGGTCACACCGATCTAGCATGTAACACATCATATCACTTTGTGGCCTCACGCACGGTATTTCCACGGGTGCCACCTTACCTGGCCCGGGACTGTTTGCGCCTTTTGGCTCACGTATATGATAGTGTCGCTAGCATCCATATGACAAAGAACCCGGGCTGACATGGCTAGTCGTGAACCCAAAGCGGCACAGACCTATGGAGACAGGCATACATGAATCACATCGAAATGTCGGTCATCAACGAGTGATTCCGGGCTGTAGCACTGGGCTAACAGGACTCCGGGGATCCCGGGCTGTAGCAGGCTAGGCAGGACTCCGGAAATCACCGCGTGACATTTCCCCGAAGGGACATACATAGGGACGAAGTGAAACACATGCCGGCCAGTCAAGTGTCCTGAACAGTAGTGCTGGGCTAGCAGGACTCCGGTGATCCGGGCTGTAGCGGACTACTATCGCTCAGAAGCACTAGACTACATTTCCCCATATGATAGGCTGCCAAGGATAAACAACTAGATAGTCGGATCCCACACATACCAAGCATTTCAATCATACACACAATATGCTCGATATGTGTGAATACAACATGGCATCACAACATAACTCTACACCTCAAGTATTTATGCATTAGGCTCCGAGGAGCGAGATATTACAAACATGGGTCTCATGACCCAACAATCATAGCATACAAGTCAAAGCACATGCGGAAGCTTAACATGTCTGAGAACAGACATCTACAAATGAAAAAGACTAAGAAGCCTGACTATCTACCCGATCCTGCCGAGGGCACAAGATCATAGCTGAGGTATCAAGCTAAACGTCGAAGTCCATGCGGAACTACTAGCGAGACTGAAGTCTCTCTGCAAAACATAAATTAAGCAAACGTGAGTACAAAGGTACTCACCAAGACTTACATCGGAACTAGCTACATATGCATCGGTATCAACAAGGGGGGGGGGGTGGAGTTTAACTGCAGCAAGCCAGCTTTGACTCGGTGGCTATCCTAAACTACGACTGCAAGCAACTCTTTGAGGTGGCGCACACGAGTCCACACCTTCACCATTCAATACACCACTATGGATCCGCTCCCGTCTCCCTACGAGAAGGCCATCCATAGCACTCACGCTTATCTTGCGAGTTTTAGGGTATCCACTTTCACTTGTCTATGAACTGTTATAGGCAACCCAGAAGTCCTTTACCGCGGACACGGCTATTCGAATAGATCATTTATAACCCTGCAGGGGTGTACTTCGTCACACATGTTTCCACCACTTAGCGTCTGCACACGACATGTGCTCGGCAGACTTCAAGCGAAAGCCGACGTGGGTGTAGACCACGACCTGACTAACCACACAAGTCTCTAGTCCAGGTTTATCGCCTATTCGGGTTCCATCCGCGAGGAGATCCGGCCGGAGTTTCGCTCACAGCCCCAAACGATGTGTGCAGGGTTCCCGAGACACCAAACGGGCGCCCGGTACACCGTGCCATAGTGTATCTACCGCATCATAGCCCACCCCTAGGGTCAGCGCTACGCACGGCCGCCAACACATATCCTATAAACACTAGAAACTAATTGCAACTCCTGGACAGAGGACGAGAGGGGTCAGTAAGTCGAGCGGGGTCATATTTCAGGGCCCAACGTGTGGTAGTAGCTGTTTCATGGATCACAAACACAGAACTCAGTTCCTGAGGACGGTTTCAATGAGACAACCCACCATGTACTCCTACATGGCCTCTCACCGCTACCTTTACCAAATCGTGTTCACACACTTAGCTCACACACAGTAGGACATGTTCACAACTTTCCAATTCATCCCCGATGAATTAGACCTGACACAACTCTAAGCAATAGCAGGCATGACAAGCAAAAATGAATGAGTAGGCACATCAGGGCTCAAACAACTCCTACTCATGCTAGTGGGTTTCATCTATTTACTGTGGCAATGACAGGGCATGCAGAGGATAAGGGGTTCAACTACCGCAACAAGTAACAGATGAATCGTTGTTGTCCTAATGCAGTATAAGAGAGCAGGAGCGAGAGAGTGGGCTTGTATCGGAATGAACAAGGGGGTTGTGCTTGCCCGGCACTTCTGAAGATATCATTGGGTCTTCATCAGTGTCAACGATCACATCGTCGGTACAACGTCTATCGAGAGGGGACAAATACCGGCAATAGAGAAGGAATACAATCAATGCAATGCACAACATGATGCATGATAATGACATGGCAATATGTTGTTGATTGAGCTAATGCAACTAGCAACCCAATTAAATGAAGTTGGTTTGAATATAAGATTCAAATTCCAACTCCATATATGATTATTTAAATGCCCTTTATTGAATTTGTCCTAAACAGTGGCCTTAAGTTGTGCTAACATGCATGAAAATGGTACAGATGGATTCCTTGAATTTTTCTGATAATTTTTCATATATAATTTATCTCATTTGGAGTTACGGTTGAATTTCTATGATTTTTAGAAGTTTTGGGTATTTTCTGGAATTTCCTGAATTAAATTAAATCCAGAAAAGTAATACTGCGTCAGCACTAGGTCACTATGACGTCAGCGGTCAACGGGGCACGGTCCAGGTCAAACCTGACAAGTGGGACCCACTGGTCAGTGACCCAGTGCCAGTTTGTCTCATAGACAGGTGGGGCCAGTAAACTACCACGTCAGCGTGGTCAACGCCGACGCGTGGGTCCCGCTGGGTTTTAACTAACTTTAAACAGAAAATTAAACTAACCTAACTGGCACAGGGGCCCACATGGCAGTGGCTCTAGAGGTGGTTTAGCTGGGTCATTAGTGGCTAATGATGAGCCATGTCATCCGTCGCCGGAGTTTCGCCGGCGATGACCATTTCGCGCGGCGGGGATCATCGGGATCTCGCTACAGCCCACGGTTTGAGGCGGGGTTTGCTCCTACGGCTTCCTGGCATTCTCGTGCATCTAGTGGTGGTAGCGGCAGCAGCTGGGATGGCCGGGGTTGACGGCGGCGAGCACTTCCGCGGCGGCCAGAGTTCGGCACCTGCGGTTTTGGCGTTGTGGTGCACGGAAGGGGAACTGATGGGTTCTACGTGCTCCTGGTGAGGTGTGGAGCACGTTGCCGTGCTCGGGAGTGAGCTGCGGTGGCTCTGGTCTCGTCTGCATCATCACCGGCGGCGAGGAGCTCACAGCTCCGGTGAAAAGAGCGGCCAGAGTGTGGGAACGAGTGCGGGGAGGAGGGGGAAAGGTGTGGGAGCTCACAATGATCTCGAGGGAGGACTCAGCGGGCTCGGGGATGACCTGGAGACGGAGAATCGAGGCCGGCAATCTTCGGTGCCCATCGGTGAAGACGACGTCGATGGCGTCACTGCAGGGCTCCCGGCGTCGCTTGGAGCGGTGAGGAGGAAGGGTAGGTCGAGGCGGAGCTTTGGGAGGCGTCGGGGAGGCAAGGTGGTGGCTGTGGCCGCGGCGAACGGCGTCGGTGGTGACGGGCGCGTTCGGGCGGACGCGCGCGAGAGAGACAGAGGAGGGAGGGCGCTCGAGGGAGAGAGAGGGAGAGGTGCAGGGGTCGCGTGGCGTCGAGGAGGGCCTCGCGCGTCTCCAAACGCGGATTAGGACGAAGGAGCGGCCTCCAGCGCGAAGCAGGAGGTGGAGAGCTCCTCGGGTGCGCGCGCGTGCTTGCTCCTGCCTACTGGCAGGAGGAAGACGACGAGCGAGGGGGTAAGTGGGCTGGGCCGGCTTCTCTCCTGGGCCAGGTGGGTGGGCTACAGGTGGGCCAGGTAAGGTCCAGGTGAGCCTCTGTTCTTTTCCTAATTTCCTGTTTGTTTTCTGTTTTCTATTTTGTTCTGTTTTGTTTTGGGTTAGTAAAAATACTAAACCATTTAATAAAATCCTGGAAATATTCATGGACACATGCTGAATTATTTCAGTGGCCCAAAAAATAGTTCCAACATTATTTGAGCATTTAAATTATTAATAGTGTTTAAATGCCCAAAGTCAAAGACAGTAATGATTTAAATTCAGTGCCAAAATAATTCCTTAAAAATGTTCAATATTTTTGGTTTGGACACAAACCCTTGCCAAAATTATCAAACATTAATGAAGGCCATTTTGGTTTCACTGAATGCCAGCTTAAGGGTTCTTGCCCCTTTTTCTTTTATTTAAGTTTTTGAGGCTTCCACTTTCCTCAGTTCAAGTTTCAGAAATTTAACATGATGCATGGATGCAAGCAAAATCAAGCAAGGCCTAAACTGGGGCTGTGACATTACAGTTCGAATCTTAGCCCTTCTCAGCTGAGCTCGTCTTTAGGGGATCTTCTTCTAGAGATGATGGAGAGCAAAACGCCTCCTCCTGCCATACCGCCTCATGAGGCGGGCGACCCCGAGGTGTCATTGCGGAGGGTTTCTCCTGATCCGGCAAGGCCTGAAGGTAATCCTATGGCCACCTGATGTCCTCAGTATCTGGCTTACGTTAGAGGTTTTCCATTTGGAACCATGAGTCTGGATTATTAGTGGAGTTGGCATATCACAAAATGACATGTCGTGCAACCGAGCATAACCTTCGGATATGAAGGAGTGGGATGCTCCAGTATCGAACAGAACCGAAGTTGGGTGACAATTGATAAGAAGCGTACCCAGTACGACGCCGGGATCATCTTGAGCTTCTGTAGCTGAGACATGGTGCACACATGCTCGTTCAATGGAGGCTGTCTTGGTACTGATCATCTTGACTGATGGCTTTTCACGGCCAACAGACCTCTCAGACTAGGGTGGAGTATAACTGGACTGAGGGCAGTCGCGTGCGTAGTGTCCTGGTTCTCCATAGGTGAAGCAAGTTCCTGAGGTAGGACGTGGACCTACACTGGCAAGTGGTCCACTAATAGGCCTGGGTGGAGCACGTTGCTGAGTTGGGTGAGGCGCCACATCGGATGGCCTCGGTGCATATCCAGGTGGAAGAGCTGAGTTCGGAATCCAAATCCGTCGCTTCTGAGAGCCAGAGCAGGAGAAAGAACCCAGATCACGGTTGTGCTTACGAGACTCCTTGTAAGTGAGCTGAGCTGTCTCTGCATTAATGGCCTTGTTCACAAGAGCCTAGAAAGTATCACAATGATGCAGGTGGAGATCATGACGCAACTTAGGGTTGAGACCCTTCAGGAATCTAACCTGCTTCTTAGCGTCCGTGGACACTTCTTCTGTAGCATAGCGGGCGAGGCTTCCAAACTCTCTACTATAAGCATCAACAGGCAGCTCACCCTGGGTAAAACTACAGAACTCTTCCCTCTTGCGGTAAATGAGAGCCTGAGGAATGTGGTGCTCATGAAAAGCCTCGGTGAAATCCTTCCATGTAGGAATCTAGCCAGCTGGAAGCATAGCCTCATAGCTCTGCCACCAAATACTAGCAGGACCTTCCAGGTGATAGGTAGCATAGGTGACCTTGTCACCTTCAGCCACGTTCGCAGAAAGCAACTTGTGAGTGATGCTCCAGAGCCAGTCATCTGCATCGAGTGGCTCAATAGAGTGATGGAAGGTGGGTGGTTTCAAACCAATGAAGTCGGTGATGGAAACCAACTTCTTACGCTGATGTGCGGTGTTCTGCTCAATCTGTGCCAGCAAGCGGTTAGTCTCACGCTTGTTCCTCTCAGATGCTAACAAAAACTCTGCCATCAAAGGCTGGTCAGGAGGATCCTCATCCCTACCATCTCCGGGGTTCTTGCTATGATCAACTGAACATCGGTTAGCAGACAACATCCTGGCACAGAAACCAAGGAACAAGGATGGAATTAGCATCGACATAAGGATGCAGAATGTAATGCAAAAGCATTGGAAACTCTTGAAATCCTGAGACAATTTCGGCAGCATAACGGCTGTAAATGCTCAAAAGGATTTTTGACACATTCATCAAAGGAATAGCATAATCAATCAGCATCATAATATCAAAGTTCTGGGTCAAACTGAGGACACACGGAAGTAGTAGAATTGTACGGAGACACAACCCAACAATCCTAAGACTTTACGGTTTGGTAACACGTCATCCTGAGAGATAGAGGAGAAGCCTAGGCCTTAACCCTCGTAGAAAAGAAGAGGCTGACTCAGAAAGAATGTCATGAGGTAAAGGAGTAAAAAGAGCCTTACGTTCCCTTCCACAATCAATTCCCTTATATAACTAAAGCATTTCTAGACTCAACTTCCACCAGTTTGGCTTGGTAATCCTACAGTCAGTCAGGCTCTGATACCAACGCTGTCGGGACCCCGATCCTAAGTCACACCGATCTAGCATGTAACACTTCATATCACTTTGCGGCCTCATGCACGGTATTCCCACGGCTGCCACCTTACCTGGCCCGGGACCGTTTGCGCCTTTTGGCTCACGTATATGATAGTGTCGCTAGCATCCATATGACAGAGAACCCGGGCCGACATGACTAGTCATGAACCCAAAGTGGCACTAACTTACAGGGACAGGCATACATGAATCAACCACGAGCATGTCGGTCAACATCGTATGAATCCGGGCTGTAGCACTGGGCTAACAGGACTCCGGGAACCCGGGCTGTAGCAGGCTAGGCAGGACTCCGGATGTCACCACGTGACATTTCCCTGAAGGGACAGACACAGGAATGAAGTGAATCACATGCCGGCCAGTCAAGTGTTCCGGAGCAGTAGTGCTGGGCTAGCAGGACTCCGGTGAACCGGGCTGTAGCGGACTACTATGGCACATGGAAGCACAAGACTACATTTCCCCATAAGAGAGGCTACCAGAGGTAAACAACTTGGTTGACAGATCCCACACATAGCAATACACGTTACACGTATGCATAACATGCAAGTATGTGTTGTACAACATGGCATCACAACATAACTCAAACTCATATAGACAAAGGCACAGAAGAGCCACATAGCATTCAATACAAACAGGGGTCTCATGACCCATCATTCAGAGCATACAAGCAACTGAAGCATTACATGTTTGAGTACAGACAACTACAAAAGGAAAAGACTAAGGAGCCTAACTAAACACGACCCTCCCAAGGGTACAAGATCGTAGCTGGGATACAAGCTACTCGTCAAAGTCACTAGGGTAACCAACTACGAAACATAAATAAGCAAATGTGAGTACGAAGGTACTCAGCAAGTATTACATCAGAACTATCTACATATGCAACATTATCAACAAAGGGGGTGGTGGAGTTTTAACAGCAGCAAGCCAGCTTTGACTCAGTGGCTAATCTATACTACGAGTATCAGAAACTTCTTTGAGGTGAGAAGACGCACACGAGTCCACATATTCGCCATATCAATACTCCACTATGGATCCGTTCCCGTCTCCCTACGAGAAGGCCATCCATAGCACTCACGCTTATCTTGCGGATTTTAGAGTATCCACTTCAAGTTGTCTATGTACTACATAAGTCCTCCAAGTTTCCATATCCGAGGAAAACGACTATTCGAATAGATAATATTGACCCTGCAGGGGTGCACTTCTTCACACACGCTCTCGCCACTTATAGCCCTGTACACGTCATGTACCTCGGCAACCTTCAAGTGGAAGCCGGGCGAGGGTGTCGGCCACGACCTGACTAACCACACGAGTCTCTCATCCAAGAGTGTGCGAGGACTACCAATCGGCAGCCCGCGCTCGACCGCATCCACCTGGGCATAGGGGAGGTCGCGGGGATGGCGGAGCTTGCCGGAGCAGGGCTCGCAGCGGCGGCCGGAGCTCGGTTGATGCGGGTTAGGCACTGCAGGGCGCTAGGGGTGCTGCGGTTTGGCGCGTTGGACTCGTCGGGGTGCGGTGAGCTCAGTGGTAAGCTTGGACGCGTGCTTGCACGGTCGTAGCCGCGGTGGCGACATGGCCGGCAGCGAGGAGCAATCGGCTCCGATGGTCACGGTGGTTAGAAGGCGTGGACGAGCACGGGGAGAGAGGGGAAAGAAACAGGGGCTCGCGGCGAATCCACCAGAGTCAACGGCGAGGCCGGGGAGGGTCTGGAGCTCGTGAATCCACGCCGGCGAGCTTCAGTGGCCGACGATGAAGATGATGAAGATGGCATTGATACAGAGCTTCCCGGGTCGCCTGGTGAGGGAGTCTTGGATTAGGGGGTGTTCGGATAGCCGAACTATACCTTCAAGCCGGACTCCTGGACTATGAAGATACAAGATTGAAGACTCCGTCCCGTGTCCGGAAGGGACTTTCCTTGGCGTGGAAGGCAAGCTTGGCGATACGGATGTTCAGATCTCCTACCATTGTAACCGACTCTATGTAACCCTAACCCTATCCGGTGTCTATATATACCGGAGGGTTCTAGTCCGTAGGACAACATACACATCAACAATCATACCATAGGCTAGCTTCTAGGGTTTAACCTCTCTGATCTCGTGGTAGATCAACTCTTGTACTACCCATATCATCAATATTAATCAAGCAGGACGTAGGGTTTTACCTCCATCGAGAGGGCCCGAACTTGGGTAAAACTTCGTGTCAACTGCCTCCTATTACCATCCGGCCTAGACGCACAGTTCGGGACCCCCTACCCGAGATCCGCCGGTTTTGACACCGACATTGGTGCTTTCATTGAGAGTTCCTCTGTGCTGTCGCCGTCAGGCCCGATGGCTCCCACGGTCATCAATGGCGATGCAGTCCAGGGTGAGACCTTCCTCCCCAGACAGATCTTTGTCTTTGGCAGCTTCGCACTGCGGGCCGATTCACTTGGCCATCTAGAGCAGATCGAAAGCTACGCCCCTGGCCGCCAGGTCAGATTCGGAAGTTTAAACTACACGGCCGACATCCGCGGGGACTTGATCTTCGACGGATTTGAACCACTGCAGAGTGCGCCGCACTGTCTCGACGAGCATGATCTAGCTCTGCCGCCGAACAGAGCCCTGGAGGCCGCACCCGCATCGGCTCCGACCCCTAGTTCGGAGCCGACCGCGCCGATCGAGGATGGGCGGTTGGACACCACCTTGGGGGCTGTGATCCCAACGGCGGTTGAGCCGAACACCAGCCCCGTACTCTGCAAGACTCGTGACTCCATGGAGTCGGATTCTTCTCCGAACTCCGAACCCTCCGCGCCCCTGCCGAGCGAATCCGATTGGGCGCCGATCATGAAGTTCACGGCCGCGGATGTCTTTCAGCACTCGCCTTTCGGCGATATCCTGAAATCACTGAAGTATCTCTCTTTGTCAGGAGAGCCCTGGCTGGACTACGGTCAGCAAGGTTGGGGTACGGACGATGAAGAAATTCAAAACCCACCCACCACCCACTTCGTAGCCACTGTCGACAACTTAACCGACATGCTCCACTTCGACTCCGAAGACATCGACGGTATGGACACCGATGAAGGAGATGATGAAGACCCAGCGCCCACTAGGCCCTGGAAAGCCACCTCGTCATATGACATATACATGGTGGACACGCCAAAAGAGGGACAGGGTGATGGAACAGCAGAGGATGACCCCTCCGAGAAACAGCAAAAGCGCCAGTGTCACCGGCGCTGCTGAAAATCCCACCAACACAAATACGGCGATTCCAGCACGAGAGATAATAATACCCCGGAAAGCGCCGAAGAACATCCCCCCGAGCAAGATTTAGCACAGGAGGATGGAGAAACCAGCCCTCATGAGAGAGCAGCCGACAGAGAGGTCGAGGACAATAATTGTATCCCTCCCTCCGAAGACGAGGCAAGCCTCGACGACGACGAATTCGCCGTGCCAAAGGATCCCGTTGAACAAGAGTGTTTTCAACGCAGGCTTATGGCCACGGCAAGAAGCCTCAAGAAAAAACAGCAACAGCTTAAAGCTGATCAAGATTGGCTAGTCGATAGATGGACTAAAGTCCTTGCGGCCGAAGAGCATAAACCCGAACGCCCCTCCAAGTGCTACCCGAAGCGCAGGTTGCTACCCCGATTAGAGGAGGAAGCACTCGACGCGGCCGACAGGCCATCTCATGGCCGCGACAGAGAGGCCTCATGGCCCTCCACCCAAGCCGCACCCCGTACCAAGGCACGGGAATATGCGCTGGACTTACGAGACATGTTGGAGGACAAGGCAAGGCAAACAAGATTGATCTACGGATCGCGTAGGCGCCCCACAGCTCGAGACGATAACCGTCACGCCGGCCACAAATTCGGCAGGGCCGAACATAGTAGACAAAGCTCATTGGAGCTACGTCATGATATCGCCCAATACAAAGGCGCCATGCACCCAGTGTGCTTCACAGACGAAATAATGGATCATCAAATCCCCGAGGGTTTCAAACCCGTAAACATCGAATCATATGATCGCTCAACAGATCCTGCGGTATGGATCGAGGATTATCTCCTTCATATCCACATGGCCCGCGGTGATGATTTCCACGCCATCAAATACCTCCCACTCAAGCTTAAAGGACCAGCCCGGAAGTGGCTTAACAGCCTGCCAATAGGGTCAATCAGCTGTTGGGAGGACCTGGAAGCCGCATTCCTCGACAATTTCCAGGGCACTTATGTGTGACCCCCAGACACTGACAACCTAAGCCACATAATCCAGAAGCTAGACGAATCGGCCAGGCAATTCTGGACACGGTTCCTAACAAAGAAAAATCAAATACTCGACTGTCCGGACGTAGAGGCCTTAGCAGCCTTGAAGCATAATATCCATGACGGGTGGCTTGCCCAGCACCTAGGACAAGAGAAGCCGAAATCTATGGCAGCACTCACGGCACTCATGACCCGCTTTTGCGCGGGAGAAGACAGCTGGCTTGCTCGTAGCAACAATATGACCAAGAACCCTTGTCGTTCGGATAGCAGGGACATTAGTGGCAGGTCGCGTCGCAACCAACAGAAGCGCCGCATCAACGGTGACAATGCTAAGGATACGGCCATTAATGCCGGATTCAGAGGCTCTAAATCCGGTCAGCGGAAAAAATCATTCAAAAGGAATCCCAGGGGCCCGTCCAGCTTGGACCGAATACTCTGTCGGATTTTCGGTTCTGGCAGACCCTTAAGGCTCGAACACTGGGGTGTGCGCGGAAATCTCGCCTTCAACCTCTCCGTCTCGATGGGATCTAAACTACTCAAAGAGCTGCACGAAAGACACAAGATTTATACTGGTTCGGGCCACCGATGTGGTGTAATACCCTACTCTAGTGTGTCGTGGATGGATTGCCTCCTGGGGCTGGTGTGGATGAACAATACAAGGAAGAACTTCCTCGCGAGGGTCTGTTCTTGGCTGTGGTAATGAACTGCTATGAAGAGTTCAGTCACCCTCTCTCTCTTTCTCTCTCTCTCTACTTGCGAACCGAACGAACCAACCCCCAGCCCTCGAACCGAACCAAACCCCTTGCTATGTGGGTGGCTAGTCCTATTTATAGAGGCCCTGGTCCTCTCCCCAAATATTGAGCGGGAAGGGATCCAACAATGGCGGGCTAATTTGAAGGGGGACAGCGAGTACATCTATCCTGACAAAAGCAGTCTTCGCCTGCCAAAGGCTCTGGTGATGACGCCGCGCTGGGCTCCATGGTGACCTCCGTCTCGTAGTCCTCCTGGTCTTGGTCTCGTTGCACCGAAGTGGCAACCTTTGCCTGATGCCTCGGTACTCTGCGGATACGCTTGCCCCCTTTGCACCAAAGAGGAAAGAGGGACGCTGCGCGCGCTGGCACCCGCCTGGCGCCCCGTGTCGTCATGGCTTGCGTCATGGGCACCTCGCGAGGTACCCCGCCTTGAACTCTCTGCCTCCTCGCGAGCCAGCCTGACAAGGCTGTGCCTAAGGATGCGCCGTGTCGTCCGCCTCGCGAGGCTTGGCCCCTCGCGAGGGTCTTGAGCCTCGTGTTGATGAAGATGGGCTGCACTGGGCCCCCACTTGAGCCACGCCGCAGGCCGCAGGCAGGCAAGTCCGGGGACCCCCGTTCCCAGAACACCGACATACTCGACCGCTTGTGCCAGATACATGGAACCCCCGAAAAGCCGGCCAATCACACCAACAGGGACTGTTGGGTGTTCAAGCAGGCAGACAGATTAAGCGCCGACAATGAAGACAAGGGGTTGCATAGAGATGACGACGAGGAGCCTCGGCCGCTGAACAACAATGGACAGAAGGGTTTTCCCCCACAATTGCGGATGGTGAACATGATATACGCCACCCATGTCCCCAAAAGAGAGCGGAAGCGCGCGTTAAGGGACGTATACGCGGTAGAGCCAGTCGCCCCAAAGTTCAACCCATGGTCCTCCTGCCCGATCACCTTTGATCGAATAGACCATCCCACTAGCATCCGTCATGGCGGATTCGCCGCATTGGTTCTCGACCCAATCATTGACGGATTTCATCTCACTAGAGTCCTTATGGATGGCGGCAGTAGCATGAACCTGCTTTACCAGGATACTATGCGGAAAATGGGCATAGATCCCTCAAGGATTAAGCCCACCAAAACGACCTTTAAAGGCGTAATACCAGGTGTAGAGGCCAACTGCACAGGTTCGGTCACACTTGAAGTGGTCTTCGGATCTCCGGATAATTTCTGAAGCGAGGAGTTAATCTTCGACATAGTCCCGTTCCACAGTGGTTATCACGCACTGCTCGGGCGAACTGCATTCGCCAAGTTCAATGCGGTCCCGCACTACGCATGCCTTAAGCTCAAGATGCCAGGCCCTCGAGGAGTAATTACGGTCAATGGAAACACCGAACGCTCCCTCCGAACGGAGGAGCACATGGCGGCCCTTGCAGCGGAAGTACAAAGCCGCCTCTCCAGGCCGTTCTCCAGTCCGGCCATTAAACGTCCGGACATAGTCAAGCGCGCCCGGAGTAACCTACAACAAGACCGCCTGGCACGTTCCGAGCAGGTGTAGCAATGCGGCCCCAACCCCAACCCCCGCAAAAAGGCGACGCCAGTACTTCGCGTCCATAACTACGCTCTGGAAATACCATGGGCTTACGGGAAGGGGCACCATCACGGCACGCCCAAAACACGGATTAAACCGCACCAGGGGCTACCGAATTTTTTTACTTTTCTCTTACTTCCAGGACTCTACTCTTCGGAAGGCTTGTTTGGCAGTTTAATTGCCGGACAAATGATGCAAGAACCAGGGAAGCAGACAAGCCATGCCGCATTCCGGAAATCACAGGTGGTCTCTATCACGAGCAGTATACCTGTTTCGCATACTATTCCGCAGCTTGCCCCTGGAGCAGACATGTTAAATAGTCTAGCTTTTCGTTTATCGCATTACTTGTATCGTTCTTCTTTGATCACAGCTATTTTAATGAACAATGCATAGCTTTTGTCCATTTTTTGCATTACCTTTATATATATATATATGTTCCTTAATGACATGTTGCACCCGTACACTTTGGTACGGCCAAAATACGCCAGGGGCTTTACTACCCCTCAACACGGTGTAAGAAGCCCGAACACTTTAACAAGTACGGCACCCCGAACTTATAGCATTATATGCATTGGCTCCGAATCATGTCTTGGGTCAATAATTGGGTTTGCCCGGCTCCTATGTTTTGGTGCCTTACGTTCCGCTATATCGGCTAAGGTAGCACTAGGAGAACCACTGCGATTGTGCCGCGGTTGAGCTGGGTTGAGCACCTCAGTGGAGAAAGCTAAAACTGACCGTCATGATGAGGCGAGAGCTGGTCGCTGTTCGAGAGGTCTTTTCGAGTCCTTAAAGACTTATGCCACTTAGGGAGAGGAGCCGGTTCTGTCCGGCCAAGGCATGCATAGCGCCCCGAACTCGGTCTTCCGAATACCAGGGGTTTGCCGAAATTTAAAATTATAGAATTCTATGGCTAAGTGAGAGTGTTCACGCATTATAGTCCGATTGCCTTGTTCGTTGGGCTGAGCGCCTCCCTCGAAGGACCCAAACATGGGAAAAAGAGCCCTCAGGTTTATCCCCGAACACCCCAGCACTAGCGGCCCGGGGGCAGAAGCCGACAACTGGCCATCTCTCAGAATTGATAAACAGCCGCACAGAAGGTAATATTTTAAATTCAAACAGCATTGCTTAAGCGCATATGAACAAGTTTTCAGCGCACAAGACAAAACGAGCGAGTTTTATTCAAAAAATACATCCATAGAACATTCATCCACCACAAGGCGGGCACCCTTCAGAACATCCTTATAATAATTTTCGGGCTTGCGATGCTCTTTCCCCGGCGGTGGCCCGTCCTTCACAAGATTCTCAGCATCCAGCTTGCCCCAGTGCACCTTCGCATGGGCAAGGGCCCTACGGGCACCTTCAATGCAGACAGGGCGCTTGATGACTTCGAGCCTTGGACAGGCCTCCACCAGCCGTCACACCAGCCCGAAAATAGCTCCCAGACTAAGCCTCTCCAGGCCACAGCCGAACTATGAGGCCCTTCATGGCCTGTTCGGCCGCCTTGTGGAGCTCGACCAGTTGCTTCAACTGGTCGCTCAGGGGCATGGGGTGTCCGGCCTCAGCGTACTGAGACCAGAACACCTTCTCCGTCCAGCTGCCCTCCTCGGCTCGATAGAATGTGGCGGCATCAGATATACTCCGAGGAAGATCTGCGAACGCGCCTGGAGAACTCCGGATTCGGGTAAGTGACAAGTAACTCACGCTTATGTGTTTACTTTGCATAAAGAATGCCTTACCTGCCGCTATCTTCTTCACCTCATCCAACTCCTGGAGGGTCTTCTGGGATTCGGCCTTGGCAGACTTGGCACTTTCAGTAGCCGCCGCGAGCTCGGACACTCGCGTCCTTGAGTCACGCTCCAAACTCTCATGTTTTTCCATGAGAGCCTGGAGCTCTTGCCGCACCTTGCCAACCTCGGCCTCATACCTCTCTCGCTCAGTGCGCTCCGCGGCCGACCTCTTCTCGGCCTCGAGCAGCGCTTGCTTCAGGGTCGCCACCTCAGACGTGGCCCCTACAATAGCCACGATACTCCTGTCATTTTTCGCAATTGCACCTTTTTTATATACATATTCAAACAGGGTATTTCTTACCTTCCTTCTCCTCGAGCTACTTCTTGGCACGCCCGAGCTCTTGCTCAGACTTCTCGAGGCTCTTCTTCAGCATGTCCACTTCCACAGTCAGTGCGGCGGACGCTAGCAGAGAAGCTTGCATACGCATATGGACTCCTTTTGTTAGACTCCTGCGAAGGCTTTGATCCTCTATTTGGCTTTTCTTCCCGAACGCCCAACAGAGCATCAGGGGCTACTGTCTATGCGGTAACATTATTTGAACATTCTTTACTTACCTCAAAGCCTCTTAAAAGGCTTGTACAAGCTTCAGTCAGTCCGCTCTTGGCGGACTGAACCATCTGGACCACCACACTCATAATTGTGCGGTGCCCCTCATCGAGGGAGGTGCCTTGGATTGCCTCCAGCAGATTCTCCGGCACCTCCGGATGGACGGTGGTCGCCGGCACGGCGGGCTTGCTCCTCTTGGAAGGAGGTCCCCCACCAAACTCTGGAACCTTTGAAGGTTCTGGAACGGTGTCTGGCCTAGGGCCGGACTTGGAGCCGTGGGGGGTTTCGTCCCCTTTACTCCTGGAGTCCGGGAGGTCGCCTTGCAGCGCCTCCAGGACCACCTCCTCGTGGATTGGAACTTGTTGGGACAACACTTCGGTGTCGTTCGTAGGGCGGGGGGAGGAAGCCGTCGGAAGCGAGTTCAAGTCCGACGAGTCCAGTGAGCCGCTCGACGACGCGTCGAGCCGGTCTTTGGGTGGGCTGCATAAATATATCCGACATAAGGGGAAACTATGCAATAATCAAATACTATGAAATCACTCCGGTATCCAGATACTTACGATTTTGCCAGGGGCTTGGCCTTGGGGCAGCGACTCCTCTTCACCATCGTCGGCGTTGGTGGAGTAGTCCGGAGGAGGGGTTCTCGCCTTCTTGGACCCCTCGGCCTCCCCAGTTGGGGCGGCCTTCCTTTTCTTCCCTTCCCCCGCTGGAGGGGGAGGGGTTTCTTCTTCCTCCTCCTCGTCTTCACGGGAGGAATGCACCTCGGAACTGTCGGATGATGGATCCGACGCCTCCTGGCACCGGGCACTCTTTCGAGTCCCCGCGGCCTTTTTTGTGGCCTTCTTCTCCGGCACCACATAGGGTGCTGGAACCAACAGCTTCGCCAGGTGGGCATCGGTTGGGTCTTCGGGCAAAGGTGCTGGACAGTCGATCCGTCCGGACTTCGCCTGCCAATCCTGTCAAAGGTAAGGGAGCATAGATCCCGCATAGAGTTAAACTATGAAAAACTAGTGCCTTGTAAAAAATACAGAAAAGCTTACCGCGCTAGCGTGACGCTGCGCGCTGAATCCGTGATCCTCGGTAGCGGATGCGGGAGCCTCGGTGCCTTTGAAAAGCACCTTCTAGGCATCTTCGTACGTCGTGTGGAAGAGCCCGCTCAGAGTTTGGTGCCGTGCCGGATCGAACTCCCACAGGTTGAAAGCCCGTTGTTGACACGGGAGGATCAAGCGGATGAGCATAACCTGGACTACATTGACAAGCCTAAACTGCTTGTTCACCAGGGATTGGATGCATGTTTGCAGTCCGGTCACCTCCTTTTGGCTGCCCCACGACAGGCCCATCTCTTTCCAGGAGGTGAGCCGCGTTGGGGGTTCGGACCGGAACTCGGGGGCTGCGACCCACTCAGGGTCGCACGGCTCGGTGATATAAAACCACCCCGATTGCCACCCCTTTAGGCTCTCTACAAAGGAGCCCTCAAGCCAGAGGACGTTGGCCATCTTGCCAACCATGGCACCACCGCACTCCGCCTGGCTGCCGCGCACCACCTTCGGCTTGACGTTGAAAGTCTTGAGCCATAGGCCAAGATGGGGACGGAAGCGGAGGAAAGCCTCGCACACGACTATAAACACCGAGATGTTGAGGACAAAGTTCGAGGCCAGATCGTGGAAATCCAGGCCATAGTAGAACATGAGCCCCTGGACAAATGGGTGCAGAGGGAAGCCCAGTCCACGGAAGAAATGAGGGAGGAATACCACCCTCTCATGGGGCCTGGGAGTGGGGATGAGCTGCCCCGTTTCAGGAAGCCGGTGTGTGATGTTGCTAGCCAGATATCCGGCCTTCCTCAGCTTTTTGATGTGTCCCTCCGTGACGGAGGAGACCATCCACTTGCCTCCCGCTCCGGACATGACTGGAGAAGGTCGAGATGGTAGTGCAGACTTGGGCGCTGGAGCTCGAGTGTGCAAGAATGGATAGGCAGAGGAGGAAGAAGGCGTGGGTGAAAAGGTGGATCCTTATCCCCTTATATGGGTGGACCCGACTACATGCCCCCACCGGCCTGGTAAAACTTGCTTATCTCCAAGCGCCGTAATCAAAGGCGCGGTTGGGTTACCTACGCCCGTATTGATGAGAATCCCAAAATAAAGGGACACGATCTCTGCTTTGACAAGACGTGCCAAGGAAACCGCCTTGAATAACGCACTGAGGTAGGATAATGAAACGATTTGGATAAAGGCTTGGCCGTGGCGTGTCGCACCATGGAATACGTCAGCAGATTAGATTCGTGTTAATATTATTATTCTCTCTATGGCAATATGTGGAAACTTATTTTGCAGAGAAGGACACTATCTTTGTGTTCAAAATCTTCTATGAAGTGCTTGGAGGAGGAACCCGCCTTGCAATGCCGAAGACAATTTGCGCGCCAGACTCGTCGTCATTGAAGCCTGGTTCAGGGGCTACTGAGGGAGTCCTGGATTAGGGGGTGTTCGGATAGCCGAACTATACCTTCAAGCCGGACTCCTGGACTATGAAGATACAAGATTGAAGACTCCGTCCCATGTCCGGAAGGGACTTTCCTTGGCGTGGAAGGCAAGCTTGGCGATACGGATGTTCAGATCTCCTACCATTGTAACCGACTCTATGTAACCCTAACCCTATCTAGTGTCTATATAAACCGGAGGGTTCTAGTCTGTAGGACAACATACACATCAACAATCATACCATAGGCTAGCTTCTAGGGTTTAGCCTCTCTGATGTCGTGGTAGATCAACTCTTGTACTACCCATATCATCAATATTAATAAAGCAGGACGTAGGGTTTTACCTCCATCGAGAGGGCCTGAACCTGGGTAAAACTTCGTGTCCCCTGCCTCATGTTACCATCCAGCCTAGACGCACAGTTCGGGACCCCCTACCCAAGATCCGCCGGTTTTGACACCGACACCTGGCTCATTGAGCACGTAGCAGGCGGCGAGGCGGAGCTCTGGGGTACGTCTGTGAGGCTAGGGTAGGCCGGTGGCCGCGGTGGCAGTGATCGGCGGCGACCGTGGTGTTCGGCTATGGGAGAGAGAGCGAAACAGAGAAGGGGAGAGGAGGTGTGGGGGATCCATACGGCTCCAGGTGGGTCGCGTGGCATCTCCAGAGCGTCGAGGGAGCGGCGGGAAGAAGGAGGTAGCCAGGCGTGCGCCGGCGCGCGTCGGGCACGCGCCGTGCATCCGACTGGCAGGAGGAAGAAGACCTCCCTGCCCCTGGTGGGCTGGGCCGGCCAGATGGGCTGCCAGGTGAGCGCCAGGTAAGTCTTTTCCCTTTTTTGTTTTCTTTTCTATTTCTGACATTTTTTTGACTCTAAAAGAAATATTGAAACATTTCCATAAATGTTGAAAATATCTGTGGCATCTAGATATAATATTCCAGAGGCCCTCTCCAATTCCCAACATTTTTGGAGCCATTAAAATATTTATATAATTTAAATAGCTCCAAATCAAATATTTATGCATTGATTCAAAATCCAAAATGTGTAGCAAAAATGTGCATCACCTCTGGTTGTTGTTCCCAACATTATCCAAAGAGCATGAACATTTTTGAAGAACATTTTGGGTTCATTGAAAATCCATTTTAAAGTTGAACCTATTGGAAAAAACTTTGGTGCTAGGGTTTGCAACTTTCCCCAATTCAAATTTATTTCAAAGATTAAACATGATGCACAAGCAAGCCTAGGACATACCAGAACTAGGGATGTGACAAAAAGCCGCAACATGAGAGCCGCCGTCAGGCCCAGAATAATGACGGCGATGAACCGCCTTCCATTTTACAACAAACTCCTCGAAAACACTAGAATGAGGTTTCTTTCATCTTCATCTTTTGCTTTCATTAATGAATCTATTCCCTTGCCCCACTGACTTTATTTTACCTTTTACAGGAGGTTTCTCGCTTTTCTGGCAACTCATCTCAGACTCAGTTTCCGGCTTTCAAAACTGCTCCTGGGTAAGGAAAAATCAGCTTTCCTCTGTATCTTTAAAAACTAGATTCTTACACTAACTGTCTCATAAAACTTTTCTTAGAGGCCAAGCCAAATCCAAGAAGGCCAAGGTGATTAAGCCGTCAGAAGACCCGATGGTTCCTGCACCTGAGCCGGCCATGCCAACTCCTCCCTCTGAAACTAAAGCACCTGAAGACCCGACTGTTCATACTCAATTGGATCCTCCTGAGTTGTCAGCCAATGAGATCACCCTTAATCCGACTACCACCGAACCATCTAGTTCAGCTAACCCACCAACAACTTCTGATACTGACGTGTTGATTACTGGTAGCCGATTTGTTGAACCGGGGACCCCCACTGTGTTAGCCCGGCACACTGCTAAGCAAGAAGCCTTGGAGAAGCAGAAAGTGCATTTTGATATCTCTCACTACACTCATCTGAATGCTAGTGACATACTTTCTGGCTATCTCAGTCATGTTCATTCCAGCCGTGAGTCGGAAATTGAGATGGTCAAGCAATTGCAGCTAAAATATGAGGTATGTTCTCTGGTTCACTTATACTCTGCCAGCCCCCAAGTCTTTAGATGATGAACCCAAATGATCTGTAGACTTTATGATATAGGTTGATACTTTGTCTCTAAGCTTTTCGAAAGTCCCACAAAGTAGCATAAACTTCACCTGTAGTCCCCAAGGGCCGGCTCAATTTATCATAAATGAACCGGTACTTAACTTCAAAACTGTCTTTTACTAGTCCCAATAAGTATTGCAATCCGGCTTAATCTTGAGAAACTTTCTATATATCATGCATTAGCCCCCAAGTGCCAAGTGCTGTTACTTTGTAAAACACTTGGGACTTGAAACATATAAGAGTCATAAAAATTGCTTTGGCAGACATTAGCTCCCAAGTGTCAAGTGGTAATGCGGTGCATAGTACTTGAGACTTGAACCCTTATAACATTTAGTTTAAGCCTTGACACACCTATGTATGTTTTGTAGAACGCCCTATCTGAATTGGGCTCCCAATTAACTGATGCAAAGAACTGGCTGACGGATCAAGAGGCAGAAATCAGGACTGCTGACTCCAAACTCCAATTGAGTCTTTCTGAGACAGAAAAATTGAAGACCAGCTTGACTGCAAAGAAGAAATCCTGGGCCGAAGAAAAGACGCTGCTGATACAACGTGCTGAAACAGCTGAGGCAGCTCTTGAGGAGGTTACCACGGAGCTCACCGGTTTAAAGAACTGGGTGTCTCAAATTTGTCTCTGCCATCTATGGTAAGTCATCTATATTAATCACTTATACCTTCTTTTCACCCGGAATATAAGCCGCCTGCTGAGCCTTTGTTTAAAAAACACTCGCAGGTCCACGAAGCAAAAATCTGAGCCAAGACAGTTTGACCAAATTGAAGGCGGTTTATACCTTGGTGGAGCAATTGTATACTGGCGCTCAACGAGCACTTGCCACCATCTCCCCTGCCAACCAAGGACCCAATTGGTTGAGCGATGTCTTGAAGAAGTTATCAATCTTACCCGCCAGGTTTCAAGAGGTCGAACGATCATGTGCCAGAGCCAGAGCCCTGACTGCCCTAAGCCGTTCCAAAGCCTGGGTGCCAGATCTAGACCCAGTGGATGTAGCTAAGGGGTACCCTACCATGAAGGAAGACGTGACTCTATTTGAGCAAGATGACTTCATTGCCTGTGTGAGGGGAGTTCGACCTCAAGCTACCATTCTTGGAGATGAGACCAAGATCAATAAATATCAGCCGGGTTTCGATATGGAGAATAAGAAGATGGCGACTCCCTCTTATAAGGTGACAAATCTTATCCCGCCAGTTCGTCAACACACTTTTGCTCCGGAAGTTGATCCGGACGGCCTGATTGATGATGAAGCGGAGTTCATTGCTCTGAATGGCTTTGACTGGTCCAATCCCAGCTTCCAATCAGTAGAAGGAGGTGAACCGGCGAGGGGAGAGTCATAACCATCTTGTGGGCTCTCAAAGCCTTGTAATAGATTTAGCTTGAAACTGTATGTGTTGCTTATGCCATCGCATACAAAATGTTGCATACTACTCTTTGCCAGCACATCTTTGATTACATCTGCAATGTTTTAACTTTGCTCCTACAAAAAGTGAAAGAGCTGGCCTGGCAGTTTAACACCGGACGGGTCAAAAACACCCAGTATATGTCTTTATGAAATTTTCATATTGGAAAAGATAAACAAGGCTGAAAAACCTGTTCATGAACAACACTGTCATACCTATGTTTCTGGACTGCCGGTTTTCATGATCCAATATTTTTTGAGAAGTCAATGCTTCCATATACCTGATGACTATCATGCCTTGGCGCCTTATTGTCAAATAGTCAAGCCGGCTTAAATAAAAACCATACTGATAGTTTGGATTTGAGACAATAAAAACCAGTAAGACAAAATAGCAAATTTCAAACAACATAAATTTGGGGGTTTCTGATTCTAATATGATCAGTAAACCGGACCAAAGGGGTTAAGCTAAGATTCGAATACAATCATATAGCCCCAGTGGCTTTGGCATTGAGCCGATCAAGAGGGTACCAATAACTATGTTCTCTTTGGTTCGAATACGACCTATGCTTGAACAGGAAGCCCCCAAATGACCCCGAGAGGTTTTTAACGACCCTGATGCGAATACGATCTAAGTCGGACCCAAAATGGGTTAAGCTATGATTCAAATACGATCAAGAAGCCCCCTAGTGAGCTTGGCTTTGAGCCAATCAAGAGGGTTACGACAGCTATGTTCTCTTTGGTTCGAATACAACCTATGTTTGAACATGAAGCCCCCAAGTGATCATGAGGTTTACAGTTAGATTCAAATACGATCATAAGCCGTACCAAAAAGGTTAAGCTAGATTCAGATATGATCAGCTCCTTAATAGTCATTTAAATAATGAAAATAGTAAAGATATATGATCATTGAAGAGGAAAAAGACAAAGGTCCTGCTTTATTACTTATCATAATATATACAACGTCAAGGTATGTACATGACGAGAGCCGGTAGCTCAGGTGTAGTATGGCCGAAGCTGAGCAATGTTCCACGGTCGGCGTGTCTCCTCCTCCGACTTACGTGAGTCTTTGTGCTCTCAAATGTCAATGAGGTAATATGACCCGTTGTTTAAATTCTTGCTGACCACAAAGGGTCCTTCCCAAGGCGGGGATAGTTTGTGTGCATCCGACAGATCCTGGATGAGCCGGAGCACCAGGTCACCTTCTTGAAAGGTCCTGGACTTAACCCGGCGGCTGTGATAACGGCGCGGGTCTTGCTGATAAATTGCTGATCGAGCCGCCGCCAAATCTCTCTCCTCATCTAACAAGTCAAGTGCATCCTGTCGGGATTGTTCATTATCAGCTTCAACATAAGCCGCCATGCGAGGCGAGTCATGACGGATGTCACTAGGCAGCACCGCTTTCGCTCCATAAACCATGAAGAAAGGTGTATAATCTATAGACCTGTTTGGAGTGGTGTTGATACTCCATAGCACCGAGGGTAATTCCTCTACCCAACAACCCGACGTCCATTGTAAGGGAACCATAAGCCGGGGCTTGAGACCTTTTAAGATTTCCTGATTTGCTCTCTCAGCTTGGCCATTAGATTGAGGGTGAGCTACGGAAGAAACATCAAGTTGGATATGCTCACGTTGACAAAACTCCTCCATAGCACCTTGGGACAAATTAGTGCCATTCTTAGTGATAATGCTGTGTGGAAAACCAAAGTGAAAAATGACCTTTTTCATGAACTGAACCGCCGTGGCTGCATCACACTTACTCACTGGCTCTGCCTGAACCCATTTTGTGAATTTATCAACTGCCACTAAAAGATGTCTCTTTTTATCTTTGGACCTTTTGAAAGGTCCAACCATGTCAAGCCCCCAAACTGCCAATGGCCAAGTGATTGGAATCATCCGCAACTCTTGAGCCGGCACATGCGCTCATCGTGCAAATTTTTGACATCCATCACACCTACTGACCAGATCCTCTGCATCATCGTGAGCCGTTAACTAGTAAAAACCATGATGAAAAGCTTTGTCCACAAGAGACTTTGACCCGGCGTGATGACCACAATCCCCTTCATGGATCTCACGAAGTATTTCTTGACCTTCTTCAGGAGAAACACAATGCTGAAACGCTCTAGTGATGCTGCGATGATACAACTCTCTGTCAGAAATCGTCATTGACTTGGACCGCCGGGTTATCTGTCGGGCCAGGGTCTCGTCCTCTGGCAAATCGCCCCGGGTCATCTAAGCCAGGAACAGTACTGTCCAATCTGGAATAACATGAATAGCCTGCACTAACTGTGCCTCCGGGTCAGGAATGGCCAAATCTTCCTCTGTAGGCAATTTAACAGACGGGTTATGTAAAACATCCAAAAAGGTGTTAGGTGGTACCGGCTTACGCTGAGATCCCAACTGGCTTAAGGCATCAGCCGCTTTGTTCTTTCTGCGGTCAATGTGTTCCACTTGATAACCCTTAAAATGCCCCGCAACAGCCGCCATGAGAGGATCCTTGGGATCCCACTTGCCTGACACATGTTGTGTTGGGAACGTTGCAGAAAACAAAAAAATTCCTACGGTTTCACCAAGATCCATCTATGAGTTCATCTAGCAACGAGTGATCGGATGCATCTACATACCTTTGTAGATCGCGAGCGGAAACATTCAAAGAACGGGGATGAGGTAGTCATACACGACGTGATCCAAATCACCGATGACCAAGCGCCGAACGGACGGCACCTCCGCGTTCAACACACGTACGGAGCGGATGACGTCTCCTCCTTCTTGATCCAGCAAGGGGAGAGGAGAGGTTGAGGAAGATGGCTCCAGCAACAGCACGACGGCGTGGTGGTGATGGAGCTGCAGTACCCCGTCAGGGCTTCGCCAAGCACTATGGAGGAGGAGGAGGTGTTGGAGAGGGAGAGGGAGGCGCCAAGGCAAAGGTATGAAGTCCTCCATCTCCCCCACTATATATAGGAGGGCCTAGGGGGGCGGCGGCCAAGGGAGGTTTCCCTCCCCCCCCCAAGGCACCTAGGGGGTGCCTTCCCCTTGTGGGACTCTTCCCCTCTTGAAACCCTAGGCGCATGGTCCTCTTGGGGCTGGTGCCCTTGGCCCATGTAGGCCAAGGCGCACCCCCTACAGCCCATGTGCCCCCCCGGGGCAGGTGGCCCCACCCGGTGGACCCCCGGGACCCTTCCGGTGGTCCCAGTACAATACCGGTGACCCCGAAACTTGTCCCGATGGCCGAAACAGCACTTCCTATATATAATGCTTTACCTTCGGACCATTCCGGAACTCCTCGTGACATCCGGGATCTCATCCGGGACTCCGAACAACATTCGGGTTACTGCATATACATATCCCTACAACCCTAGCGTTACCGAACCTTAAGTGTGTAGACCCTACCGGTTCGGGAGACATGCAGACATGACCGAGATGACTCTCCGGTCAATAACCAACAGCGGGATCTGGATACCCATGTTGGCTCCCACATGCTCCACGATGATCTCATCGGATGAACCACGATGTCGAGGATTCAAGCAACCCCGTATACAATTCCCTTTGTCAATCGGTATGTTACTTGCCCGAGATTCGATCGTCGGTATCCCAATACCTCGTTAAATCTCGTTACCGGCAAGTCACTTTACTCGTACCGTAATGCATGATCCCGTGACCAGACACTTGATCACCTTGAGCTCATAATGATGATGCATTACCGAGTGGGCCCAGTGATACCTCTCCGTCATAGGGAGTGACAAATCCCAGTCTTGATGCGTGTTAACCCAATAGATACTTTCGGAGATACCCGTAGTATACCTTTATAGTCACCCAGTTATGTTGTGACGTTTGGTACACCCAAAGCACTCCTACGGTATCCGGGAGTTACACGATCTCATGGTCTAAGGAAAAGATACTTGACATTGGAAAAACTCTAGCAAACGAACTATACCATCTTGTGCTATGTTTAGGATTGGGTCTTGTCCATCACATCATTCTCCTAATGATGTGATCTCGTTATCAATGACATCCAATTTCCATAGTCAGGAAACCATGACTATCTGTTGATCAACGAGCTAGTCAACTAGAGGCTTACTAGGGACATGTTGGTGTCTATTATTCACACATGTATTAGGATTTCCGGATAACACAATTATAGCATGAATAAAGACAATTATCATGAACAAGGAAATATAATAATAATGCTTTTATTATTGCCTCTAGGGCATATTTCCAACAGTCTCCCACTTGCACTAGAGTCAATAATCTAGTTACATTGTGATGAATCGAACACCCATGGAATTCTGGTGTCGATCGTGTTTTGCCCTAGGGAGAGGTTTAGTTAACAGATCTGCTACATTCAGATCCGTATGTACTTTACAAATATCTATGTCTCCATCTTGAACATTTTCATGAATGGAGTTGAAGCGATGCTTTATGTGCCTTGTCTTCTTGTGAAACCTGGGCTCCTTGGCAAGTGCAATAGCTCCAGTGTTGTCACAGAAGAGTTTGATTGGCCCCGACGCATTGGGTATGACTCCTAGGTCAGTGATGAACTCCTTCACCGAAATTGCTTCATGTGCTGCCTCCGAGGCTGCCATGTACTCCGCTTCACATGTAGATCCCGCCACGACGCTCTGCTTGCAACTGCACCAGCTTACTGCCCCACCATTCAAAATATACACGTATCCGGTCTGTGACTTAGAGTCATCCAGATCTGTGTCGAAGCTAGCGCCGACGTAACCCTTTACGACGAGCTCTTCGTCACCTCCATAAACGAGAAAAATTTCCTTAGTCCTTTTTAGGTACTTCAGGATATTCTTGACCGCTGTCCAGTGTTCCTTGCTGGGATTGCTTTGGTACCTTCCAACCAAACTTACGGCAAGGTTTACATTAGGTCTGGTACACAGCATGGCATACATAATAGAACCTATGGCTGAGGCATAGGGGATGACACTCATCTCTTCTATATCTTCTGCCGTGGTCGGACATTGAGCTGAGCTCAATTTCATACCTTGTAACACAGGCAAGAACCCCTTCTTAGATTGATCCATATTGAACTTCTTCAATATCTTATCAAGGTATGTGCTTTGTGAAAGACCTATGAGGCATCTTGATCTATCTCTATAGATCTTGATGCCTAATATATAAGCAGCTTCTCCAAGGTCCTTCATTGAAAAACTCTTATACAAGTAGGCCTTGATGCTGTCCAAGAGTTCTATATCATTTCCCATCAAAAGTATGTCATCTACATATAATATGAGAAATGCTAGAGAGCTCCCACTCACTTTCTTGTAAACGCAGGCTTCTCCATAAGTCTGCGTAAACCCAAACGCTTTGATCATCTCATCAAAGCGAATGTTCCAACTCCGAGATGCTTGCACCAGCCCATAAATCGAGCGTTGGAGCTTGCACACCTTGTCAGCATTCTTAGGATCGACAAAACCTTCCGGCTGCATCATATACAATTCTTCCTTAAGGAAACCATTAAGGAATGCCGTTTTGACGTCCATTTGCCATATCTCATAATCATAGAATGCGGCAATTGCTAACATGATTCGGACGGACTTTAGCTTCGCTACCGGTGAGAAAGTCTCATCGTAGTCAACCCCTTGAACTTGTTGATAACCCTTAGCGACAAGCCGAGCTTTATAGATGGTCACATTTCCATCCGCGTCTGTCTTCTTCTTAAAGATCCATTTATTTTCTATGGCTTGCCGATCATTGAGCAAGTCAGTCAAAGTCCATACTTTGTTTTCATACATGGATCCTATCTCGGATTTCATGGCTTCTAGCCATTTGTCGGAATCCGGGCCCGCCATCGCTTCTTCATAGTTCGAAGGTTCACCGTTGTCTAGCAACAAGATTTCCAAGACAGGGTTGCCGTACCACTCTGGTGCGGAACGTGTCCTTGTGGACCTTCGAATTTCAGTAGGAGCTTGATCAGAAGTATCTTGATCATTATCAATAACTTCCTCTCTAGTCGGTGCAGGCACCTCGGGAACATTTTCTTGAGTTGCGCCATTTTCCGGTTCAAGAGGTAATACTTCATCAAGTTCTACTTTCCTCCCACTCACTTCTTTCGAGAGAAACTCCTTCTCTAGAAAGGATCCATTCTTGTCAACAAAGACCTTGCCTTCGGATCTGAGGTAGAAGGTATACCCAACAGTTTCTTTAGGGTATCCTATGAAAACGCATTTTTCCGACTTGGGTTCGAGCTTTTCAGGTTGAAGTTTCTTGACATAAGCATCGCATCCCCAAACTTTTAGAAACGACAACTTAGGTTTCTTCCCAAACCATAATTCAAACGGTGTCGTCTCAACGGATTTCGACGGAGCCCTATTTAAAGTGAATGCAGCAGTCTCTAAAGTATAGCCCCAAAAAGATAGCGGTAAATCGGTAAGAGACATCATAGACCGCACCATATCTAATAGAGTGCGATTACGACGTTCGGACACACCGTTACGCTGAGGTGTTCCAGGCGGCGTGAGTTGTGAAACCATTCCACATTTTCTTAAGTGTGTGCCAAATTCGTGACTCAAGTATTCTCCTCCACGATCTGATCGTAGAAACTTGATTTTCCTGTCACGTTGATTCTCAACCTCACTCTGAAATTCCTTGAACTTTTCAAAGGTTTCAGACTTGTGTTTCATTAAGTAGACATACCCATATCTACTCAAGTCATCAGTGAGGGTGAGAACATAATGATAGCCACCGCGAGCCTCAACACTCATTGGACCGCACACATCAGTATGTATGATTTCCAATAAGTTGGTCGCTCGCTCCATTGTTCCTGAGAACGGAGTCTTGGTCATTTTTCCCATGAGGCATGGTTCGCACGTGTCAAATGATTCGTAATCAAGAGACTCTAAAAGTCCATCTGCATGGAGCTTCTTCATGCGTTTGACACCTATGTGACCAAGGCGGTAGTGCCACAAGTATGTGGGACTATCATTATCAACCTTACATCTTTTGGTACTCACACTATGAATATGTGTAGTATTACGCTCGAGATTCACTAAGAATAAACCATTCACCATAGGAGCATGACCATAAAACATATCTCTCATATAAATAGAACAACCATTATTCTCGGATTTAAATGAGTAGCCATCTCGAATTAAACGAGATCCTGATACAATGTTCATGCTCAAAGCTGGCACTAAATAACGATTATTGAGGTTTAAAACTAATCTCGTAGGTAAATGTAGAGGCAGCGTGCCGACGGCGATCACATCGACCTTGGAACCATTCCCGACGCGCATCGTCACCTCGTCCTTCGCCAGTCTCCGCTTATTCCGCAGCTCCTGCTTTGAGTTACAAATGTGAGCAACTACACCGGTATCAAATACCCAAGAGCTACTACGAGTACTGGTAAGGTACACATCAGTTACATGTATATCACATATACCTTTCGTTTTGCCGGCCTTCTTGTCCGCTAAGTATTTGGGGCAGTTCCGCTTCCAGTGACCACTTCCCTTGCAATAAAAACACTCAGTCTCGGGCTTGGGTCCATTCTTTGGCTTCTTCCCGGCAGCTTGCTTGCCGGGCGCGGCAACTCCCTTGCCATCCTTCTTGAAGTTCTTCTTACCCTTGCCCTTCTTGAACTTAGTGGTTTTATTGACCATCAACAATTGATGTTCCTTCTTGACTTCTACCTCTGCTGATTTCAGCATTGCAAATACCTCAGGAATGGTCTTTTCCATCCCCTGCATATTGAAGTTCATTACAAAGCTCTTGTAGCTTGGTGGAAGCGACTGGAGGATTCTGTCGATGACCGCATCATCCGGGAGATTAACTCCCAGCTAAGTCAGGTGGTTATGCAACCCAGACATAGTGAGTATGTGCTCACTGACAGAACTATTTTCCTCCATCTTACAGCTGAAGAACTTGTCGGAGACCTCATATCTCTCGACCCGGGCATGAGCTTGGAAAACCATTTTCAGCTCTTCGAACATCTCATATGCTCCATGTCTCTCAAAACTCTTTTGGAGCCCCGGCTCTAAGCTATAAAGCATACCGCACTGAACGAGGGAGTAGTCATCAGCACGTGTCTGCCAAGCGTTCATAACGTCTTGGTTCTGTGGGACGGGTGGATCACCTAGCGGTGCTTGTAGGACATAATATTTCTTGGCAGCTATGAGGATGATCCTCAGGTTTTGGACCTAGTCCGTATAGTTGTTGCCATCGTCTTTCAGCTTGGTTTTCTCTAGGAACGCGTTGAAGTTGAGGACAACATTGGCCATTTGATCTACAAGACATATTGTAAAGATTTTAGACTAAGTTCATGATAATTAAGTTCATCTAATCAAATTATTCAATGAACTCCCACTTAGATAGACATCCCTCTTCTAGTCATCTAAGCATAACATGATCCGAGTCAACTAGGCCGTGTCCGATCATCACGTGAGACGGACTAGTTAACGTCGGTGAACATCTTCATGTTGATCGTATCTTCTATACGACTCATGCTCGACCTTTCGGTCTTCTGTGTTCCGAGGCCATGTTTATACGCATGCTAGGCTCGTCAAGTCAACCTAAGTGTTTGCATGTGTAAATCTGTCTTACACCCGTTGTATGTGAACGTTAGAATCTATCACACCCGATCATCACGTGGTGCTTCGAAACAACGAACTGTCGCAATGGTGCATAGTTAGAGGGAACACTTTCTTGAAATTATTATGAGGGATCATCTTATTTACTACCGTCGTTCTAAGTAAACAAGATGCAAAACATGATAAACATCACATGCACTCAAATAATAATAGTGACATGATATGGCCAATATCACATGGCTCCTTTGATCTCCATCTTGGGGCTCCATGATCATCTTGTCACCGGCTTGACACCATGATCTCCATCATCGTGTCTCCCTGAAGTTGCTCGCCAACTATTACTTCTACTACTATGGCTAATGCATTTAGCAATAAAGTAAAGTAATTTACATGGCGTTTCTCAATGACAAGCAGGTCATATAAAAATAAAGACAACTCCTATGGCTCCTGCCAGTTGTCATACTCATCGACATGTAAGTCGTGATTCCTATTACAATAGCATGAACATCTCATACATCACATATATGTCATTCATCATTCATCACAACTTTGGCCATATCATATCACAAAGCACTTGCTGCAAAAACAAGTTAGACGTCCTCTAATTGTTGTTGCAAGTTTTACGTGGCTGAAATAGGGTTCTAGCAAGAACGTTTTCTTACCTACGTGAAAGCCACAACGTGATTTGTCAACTTCTATTTACCCTTCATAAGGACCCTTTTCATCAAATCCGCTCCAACTAAAGTAGGATAGACAGTCACCCGCCAGCCACCTTATGCAACTAGTGCATGTTAGTCGGTGGAACCGGTCTCACGTAAGCGTACGTGTAAGGTTGGTCCGGGCCGCTTCATCCCACAATACCATTGAAGCAAGATAAGACTAGTAGCGGCAAGAAAGTTGAAAACATCTACGCCCACAACAAATTGTGTTCTACTCGCGCAAGAAGAACTACGCATAGACCTAGCTCTGATACCACTGTTGGGGAACGTTGCAGAAAACAAAAATTTTCCTACGGTTTCACCAAGATCCATCTATGAGTTCATCTAGCAACGAGTGATCGGATGCATCTACATACCTTTGTAGATCGCGAGCGGAAGCATTCAAAGAACGGGGATGAGGTAGTCGTACACGACGTGATACAAATCACCGATGACCAAGCGCCGAACGGACGGCACCTCCGCGTTCAACACACGTACGGAGCGGATGACGTCTCCTCCTTCTTGATCCAGCAAGGGGAGAGGAGAGGTTGAGGAAGATGGCTCCAGCAACAGCACGACGGCATGGTGGTGATGGAGCTGCAGTACTCCGTCAGGGCTTTGCCAAGCACTATGGAGGAGGAGGTGTTGGAGAGGGAGAGGGAGGCGCCAAGGCAAAGGTATGAAGTCCTCCATCTCCCCCACTATATATAGGAGGGCCTAGGGGGGGGGCGCCTACCCTAGGAGATCCAATCTCCTAGGGGGGCGGCGGCCAAGGGAAGTTTCCCTCCCCCCAAGGCACCTAGGGGGTGCCTTCCCCTTCTGGGACTCTTCCCCTCTTGAAACCCTAGGCGCATGGGCCACTTGGGGCTGGTGCCCTTGGCCCATGTAGGCCAAGGCGCACCCGCTACAGCCCATGTGGCCCCCCGGGGTAGGTGGCCCCACCCGGTGGACCCCCGGGACCCTTCCGGTGGTCCCGGTACAATACCGGTGACCCTGAAACTTGTCCCGATGGCCGAAACAACACTTCCTATATATAATTCTTTACCTCCGGACCATTCCGGAACTCCTCGTGACGTCCGGGATCTCATCTGGGACTCTGAACAACATTCGGGTTACTGCATATACATATCCCTACAACCCTAGCGTTACCGAACCTTAAGTGTGTAGACCCTACCGGTTCGGGAGACATGCAGACATGACCGAGATGACTCTCCGGTCAATAACCAACAGCGGGATCTGGATACCCATGTTGGCTCCCACATGCTCCACGATGATCTCATCGGATGAACCACGATGTCGAGGATTCAAGCAACCCCGTATACAATTCCCTTTGTCAATCGGTATGTTACTTGCCCGAGATTCGATCGTCGGTATCCCAATACCTCGTTCAATCTCGTTACCGGCAAGTCACTTTACTCGTACCGTAATGCATGATCCCGTGACCAGACACTTGATCACCTTGAGCTCATAATGATGATGCATTACCGAGTGGGCCCAATGATACCTCTCCGTCATAGGGAGTGACAAATCCCAGTCTTGATGCGTGTTAACCCAATAGATACTTTCGGAGATACCCGTAGTATACCTTTATAGTCACCCAGTTACGTTGTGACGTTTGGTACACCCAAAGCACTCCTACGGTATCCGGGAGTTACACGATCTCATGGTCTAAGGAAAAGATACTTGACATTGGAAAAACTCTAGCAAACGAACTATACCATCTTGTGCTATGTTTAGGATTGGGTCTTGTCCATCACATCATTCTCCTAATGATGTGATCTCGTTATCAATGACATCCAATGTCCATAGTCAGGAAACCATGACTATCTGTTGATCAACGAGCTAGTCAACTAGAGGCTTACTAGGGACATGTTGGTGTCTATTATTCACACATGTATTAGGATTTCCGGATAACACAATTATAGCATGAATAAAGACAATTATCATGAACAAGGAAATATAATAATAATGCTATTATTATTGCCTCTAGGGCATATTTCCAACATGTTGAATCACCAAATTTGAATCGCCGAGGCACCGGACCTAGCTCAGACTCATCTCTTTAGTCATTCGAAGACCATGGAGCAAGGCTTCATATTCTGCTACGTTGTTAGTATAAGGAAACATCAATCGCAACACATAACAAAACTTGTTCCCTCAAGGAGAAGTTAAAACAACTCCAGCCCCTGAGCCTTCCAACTGTCTGGACCCATCAAAATGAATCATCCAATATGTGTTGTCTGGTTTCTCCTCTAGCATCTGCAACTCTGTCTAGTCATTAATGAAGTCAACCAGCGCTTGAGATTTGATCGCAGTACGTGGCATATACTTCGAACCATGAGACCCAAGTTCAATAGCCCACTTGGCGACTCATCCTATGGCTTCTCTATTTTGAATGATGTCTCCTAGAGGAGCCGAGCTAACCACAGTGATTGGGTGACCCTGAAAGTAATGTTTGAGCTTCCGGCTTGCCAGGAACACCCCATAAACGAGCTTCTGCCAATGTGGATATCTTTGTTTAGATTCAATGAGCACCTCACCGACGTAGTAAACCGGCCGCTGGACCGGATGTCCCTTGCCAGCCTCCTTGCGTTCCACAACAATGGCCACACTGACAGCACGTGAGTTAGCAGCTACATATAACAACAACGGCTCTTTATCAACCGTAGCAGCAAGAATCGGCGGCTCAATGAGCTATTTCTTCAGATCCTCAAAAGCAGAGTTAGCAGCGTCACTCCAGACAAAGTCATCCGCATTTTTCATCATTTGACACAAAGGCATCGCCTTCTCCCATAACCGGCTTATGAACCGGCTTAAGGCAGCGACGCGACCCGCCAAACGCTGAACGCCATGGATGCACACCGGTTTGGCTAGAGATGTAATTGCCTTAATTTTCTCCGGATTAGCCTCAATACCTCTGTTAGATACCAAAAAACCCAAAAGTTTGCCAGCTGGGACTCGAAAAAGACATTTGGCCAGGTTAAGCATCATCATGTAGACCCGGAGGTTATCAAACATCTCCTTCAGATCAGTTACCAAGGTTTCCTTCTCACTGGATTTCACCACTATGTCATCCACATAAGCATGAACATTACGCCTAATCTGACTGTGAAGACAATTCTGTACACATCGTTGATAAGTCGCCTGGGCACTTTTTAGTCCAAAAGGCATTGACACATAGCAGAAGGCTCCAAACAAAGTGATGAAAGCCGTCTTCTCCTGGTCCTTAACTGCCATCTTGATCTGATGATAACCTGAATATGCATCTAGAAAACTCAAACGCTCGCAACCCGCCGTAGCATCAATGATTTGATCAGTGCAAGGGAGAGCAAAAGGATCGGTCGGACAAGCCTTGTTCAAATCGGTGTAATCCACAGACATACGCCAAGTGCCATTCTTCTTGAGTACAAGCACCGGGTTAGCCAACCACTCTGGGTGAAAAACTTCAACAATGAACCCGGCCGCCAAGAGCCAGGCCACCTCTTCTCCAATGGCCTTGCGCCTTTCCTCGTTAAACCATCTAAGAAACTGCCTGACCGTCTTAAACTTTGGATCAATATTAAGAGTGTGCTCAGCGAGTTCTCTCGGGACACCCGGCATGTCAGAAGGTTTCCATGCAAAGATGTCCCGGTTCTCATGGATGAACTCGATGAGCGCGCTTTCCTATTTTGGATCCAAGTTGGCACTGCTGATGAACTATTTGGATGAGTCACCAGGCACAAAATCAACCATCGTGGTGTCATCAGCTGACTTGAATTTCAACACCGATTCATGCTCCGTAGTTGGCTTCTTCAAAGACGCCATGTCTGTCGGGTTAACATTATCTTTATAAAACTTTAACTCCTGTGTCGCACAAACAGACTCAGCATAAGCGGCATCACCTTCTTCACTTTCTAGGGCTATTTTCTGGCTTCCGTGTACTGTGATGGGCCTTTATAACCCGGCATCTTGAGCTGTAGATACACATGGCACGGCCGAGCCATGAACTTGGCATAAGCCGACCGTCCAAACAGAGCATGATATGGGCTTTTGATCTTAGCCACCTCGAAAGTTAACTTCTCAGCCCTGGAATCATATTCATCACCAAAGGCTACTTCCAGTTCAATCTTACCAACTGGGTATGCTGACTTACGAGGCACAACACCATGAAAAATAGTGTTGGATTGTTTAAGACTCTTATCAGTCAACCCCATCCGACGAAACGTCTCATAATAGAGGATGTTGATGCTACTGCCTACTTCCATGAGCACCTTAGTGAACATATATCCACGAACCTGAGGTGCTACCACCACGGCCAAGTGACCCGGATTATCAACCCGGGGAGGGTGATCTTCCCTACTCCACACAATAGGCTGTTCTGACCACCTCAAATAACATGGAATCGCCGGCTCAACATGTCAGGACCCCGATTCCTTGTCACATCAATCTAGCCGGTAACACCTCATATCACTTTGCGGCCTCACGCACGGTATTCCCACGGGTGTCGCCTTACCATGGCCCGGGACCGTTTGCGCCTTCTGGCTCACGTATATGATAGTGTCGCTAGCATCCATATGACAGAGAACCCGGGCCGACATGGCTAGTCGTGAACCCAAAGTGGCACTAACTTACGGGGACAGGCATACATGAATCAACATCGAGCATGTCGGTCAGCAGCGTGCGCATCCGGGTTGTAGCACGGGGCTAACAGGACTCCAGGAACCCGGGCTGTAGCAGGCTAGGCAGGACTTCGGATGCCACCGCGTGAAATTTCCCCGAAGAGACAGACACAGGAACGAAGTGAAACACATGCCGGCCAGTCAAGTGTTCTGGAGCAGTAGTGCGGGGCTAGCAGGACTCCGGTGAACCGGGCTGTAGAGAACTACTATGGCTCATGGAAGCACAAGAATACATTTCCCCATAAGAGAGGCTACCAAGGATAAACAACTAGGTTGTCGGATCCCACACATACCAAGCATTTCAATCATACACACAATATGCTCGACATGTGTAAATACAACATGGCATCACAACATAACTCTACGACTCAAGTATTTATTCATTAGGCTTCGAGGAGCGAGATATGACAAACATGGGACTCATGACCCAACATTCAGAGCATACAAGTCAAAGCACATGCGGAAGCTTAATATGTCTGAGTACAGACATCTACAAAAGGAAAAGGCTAAGAAGCCTGACTATCTACCAGATCCTGCCGAGGGCACAAGATTGTAGCTGAGGTAACGAGCTAAACGTCGAAGTCCACACGAAACTACTAGCGAGACTGAAGTCTCTCTGCAAAAACATAAAAAAAGCAAACATGAGTACACACGTACCCAGCAAGACTTACATCAGAACTAACTACATATGCATCGGTATCAACAAAGGGGTGGTGGAGTTTGACTGCAGCAAGCCAGCTTTGACTCAGTGGCTAACCTGAACTACTGTTGCAAATAACTCTTTTGAGGTGGCGCACACGAGTCCACATATTCACCATATCAATACAACGCTATGGATCCGCTCCCGTCTCCCTACGAGAACGCAATGCATAGCACTCATGCTTATCTTGTGCATTTTAGAGTATCCACTTTCACTTGTCTATGAACGATGCAAGGGATCCAAGTTTCCATATCCGAGGAATCCAGTTATTCGAATAGATAATGATAACCCTGCAGGGGTGTACTTCTTCACACACGCTCTCGCCACTTACCACCATGTACACGTCGTGTATCTCAGCAACCTTCAAGTGGAAGCCTGGTGAGGGAGTCGGCCACGACCTGACTAACCACACAAGTCTCTAGTCCAGGTTTATCGCCTATTCGGGTTCCATCCGCAAGGAGATCCGGCCGAGGTGTCGCTCACGACCCCAAATAATGTGTACAGGGTTCCTAAACCCACCATCCGGGCGCCACTTGGAACACCTCGATGGCCTGGGAGCGGGCCACTCGGGAGGCCTCCAGCGACGCCTTCGCTTCATCATCATCAAGGTCGCGTTGGCGGCGCGCAAGGGCGACGACGGCCTCCAGCTCGCGCCTCCCTGCAGCTAGGTGCAGGCCCTCGGCCTCCAGGCGAGCATCTTTAGCGGCAAGCTCTTCCCCTAGCAGGTCCACCGCGTCGGCCGCTCGTCGAAGAAACCCTTGGCGGCGAGAACGGCTCTCCCGAGCGCGCTCAAGCACATCTTCCATCTCATCATCCGCCCCAAGCAGGCGCCGGGGGCTGCGGGTCATCGTTCCCCCTCCGGGCAGGGGGCTGGGGGCTGGCGACCTCGCAATGGCCGGACGCGCCACATCAGAAGCCCGACCAAGGGCCAGCCCGCCTCCAGATGAGGGGCGTAGGTGGCGCCTCAACCAGTCGCAGTCCAAGGCCAGATGGGAGGTACCCGACAGGCTGGCTATCCCCTAAGAAGGCCCGCGAAGGAGAAGCGCAGGGAATGAAGGGCCGCGGTGCACCTTGGGATGATCCGCCCCATCAGATGCCCTCACCACGAGGGCAGAGCTGCTCGGAGCACTTGAGGATGGCGGAGGAGGCGAAGCCGAGGGAGGTGGTGCCTCGGCGACTCCCGCAATCTCAGTTGGAAGGGGCCTGCGGAGCAAGAATCAGCGAAAGCAACAAGAGGATCGGGAGTCAGAGAGGAAAAAGACTTACTCGTCAGTGGCGAAGTACTTCCTGCGCTTCAGCACGCGACAAGGGGAGTCAACACCCAGAGCGTCCCTCTTCCTGCGGAGGGCCTCGAAGTCCACGCGGAAGCGGCCCAAGAGAAGTGCGCAAGGATCAACCTACCGCGAGGATGAGGCACCAGGACGGCCCGCGTCGGGAGCGCCCCCTTGGCGCGTGCCACCAATCACCTCGTCAGAAGCTGGGCCCAGGGCCTCCAAGGCCCTAGCCCCGGGCGCCGGGATCGGCTGCCTACCACCTTCAGCCGCAACAGTACGGGCCTCAGGAGCTGTCTCCTCACGAGCGGCATCGGGTGCTGCACCCTCCTCCGGAGCCGTCCCCTCACGGGCGGCGCACAACGCTGCCCCCTCCTCCGGAGCCTCCTCGACCTCAGGCGCCTCCTGCCTCCCTTCTCCACCGCTTGAGGAGGAGTCGCCTTGGCCGATTGGGAGGGGAGTCACCACTACAAGGTTCTCGCGAGGCCCTTGGAGACCGGCGGGGCGCAGCCCCCACTCATCGAAGGCGGGCATCTGCTTCACGAAGTCAGCCTTGCTCTGACAGAGATATAGCAAGGACCCGCCTTGCCGGATGTTGCCAGGATTGGGGTCCCCGGGCAAAGTCAGGAGCGTCAACTTCAGCGCCGCGGGAGCGAGGTCTTCTTCCTGGAGCCTCATGTCGTCCTCGCGCCCCCGGAAGGCCCACATTCGGCGAGAGTGCCGCTGCAGGGAGCGACACGGCACAACAGAAACTCCTTCACCACTTTGGGCGCTGTCACGCCGAGATTCCTCAGGAGCGTGAAGTGGGGCCAGACGAAGACAAGCCGAGGGCTCTTCAGCGTCTCCTAGCCCCAACCCGAATTGGGGACGACAGGCAAGGTCGGCTCCGATAGCAGGGGGCTGGGCACCCCTGCGTCCACATACAACCACCGCTCGTGGAACCCGGCCGCGGGCCGAGGGAGTTGGAAGTCGATTCCAGACGCCTCAGACACAGGCTCGGCAGCAAAGCTCGCGCATGCCCAGCCCTGGGAAGGATCGACAAGATGCAGCGAGAAGAAGTGGCGCAGCAGGGCGACCGAAGGAGGGATGCCCACCATGGCTTCGCAAACGAAGGCAAAGACCGAAAGGACGGTGATGGACTCAGGACTTAGATGCATTAAGTGGATCTGATAATGCGAAAGCACGGCATTGAAGAAATCAGAGAAAGGGGGAACCAGACCCGCCCACAAGGCATCGGTAAAACATGGGACCACAGTGGCTGTCCTGTCAATGGAGAAGTGGGACGCGGGCCAGGCAGTCGTCCTTCCGCACTCATTGAAGACGGTGGCCAGGGCCAAGCTATCCCTGCCCAAGCACTCTTGGTTGAGCACAGTCGACCGGCCGAAGAGGGGGGCCACCGTTGGCGGCGCACAAGATGAAGGCATGGGTTTCTCTGCTCTCTCCTTCCCCGTCGGAGCCATGGCGATGGGAAGGAGGGGGGGATTCGAGATTGGATTGAAGGCAGGGGAGGCGCTCGAAAGAAGGAAGAACAGAAGACACCCAAGCAATAGGAAAGGGGACAGTTGTGTACAACTACCAGTCCGCCTAGCAAGGCGCACAATAAGGAAGCGTGGGGGAATGGTGCCGCCCACGTCCAATCAACCGCCACGCGGCGTCCAAGGCCGCAGGCTGTTAGGGCCCGTGGCGCTTCGCCCTTGCCCTTTCGCCTCTCAGCACGGCCAAGTCCATGCGCGCCTTGGGCCCGGGGGCTACTGTCGGCGTTCTGGGAACGGGGGTCCCCAGACTTGCCTGCCTGCGGCCTGCGGCGTGGCTCAAGTGGGGGCCCAGCGCGGCCCAACTTCGTCAACACGAGGCTCAAGACCCTCGCAAGGGGCCAAGTCTCGCGAGGGGGACGACAAGGGGCATCCTCAGGCACAGCCTTGTCAGGCTGGCTCGCGAGGAGGCGGAGATTTCAAGGCGGGGTACCTCGCGAGGTGCCCATGACGCAAGCCATGACGACACGGGGCATCAGGCGGGTGCCAGTGCGCGCAGCGTCCCTCTTTCCTCTTTGGTGCAAAGGGGGCAAGCGTATCCGCGGAGTACCGAGGCATCAGGCAAAGGTTGCCACTTCGGTGCGACGAGACCAAGACCAGGAGGACTACGAGACGGAGGTCACCATGGAGCCCAGCGCAGCGTCATCACCAGAGCCTTTGGCAGGCGAAGACTGCTTTTGTCAGGATAGATGTACTCGCTGTCCCCCTTCAAATTAGCCCACCATTGTTGGATCCCTTCCCGCTCAATATTTGGGGAGAGGACCAGGGCCTCTATAAATAGGACTAGCCACCCACATAGCAAGGGGTTCGATTCCTGGTTGTTTGGTCCGGGATCTGAGAGAGAAAGAGAGGGAAAGGTGACTGAACTCGTCATAGCAGTTCATCACCACAGCCAAGAACAGACCCTCGCGAGGCTGTTCTTCCTTGTATTGTTCATCCACACTAGCCCCAGGAGGCAATCCATCCACCACACATTGGAGTAGGGTATTACACCACATCGGTGGCCCGAACCAGTATAAATCTTGTGTCTTTCGTGCAGCTCTTTTAGTACTTTAGATCCCATCGAGACGGAGAGGTTGAAGGCGAGATTTCCGCGCGCACCCCAGTGTTCGAACCTTAAGGGTCTGCTGGAACCCAAAATCTGACATTTGGCGTGCCAGGTAGGGGTGCGCCGGAATTCGTCCTCCACCACTCCATGCCCCGTCGCGTCTTCATCGCCATGCCCAGTGACCAGGAGGTCAACCCCGACCCGTGGGCTGCATGGCCCAAACGCGCGGAACCGCTCGCCTCGGGCGACCCCGCGCCCCAGGCTGCTCGCGGTCCGCAGGGCGCTGCGGGCCGCGGGCGACGCGGACAGACTTCGGCAACTCTTACGCCGCGGCAGGCTCGGTCGGCAGCAAGGGCCTCCAATCACGCTGCGACAACGACACCATACACCCGCTGGGAGCAGGCGAATTCGAGGGCCGCGCTCACGGTGGCCCGAGAGCTGCTGCGGTGCAGGTTGCTGGACGGCGGCCACGGCGTGCTGCTAGAGCGAGTGGCGGAGCTCCTGGGCTTCGCCGCCTCGGCGGCTCACCCCTTCTCCACCCAGCTCCCATCTCAAGCCCAGAGCGACCCGCACGGGGCCTCCAAGCGCGCCCGCGGGCTTCAAGGCTACTCCGACGCCAGCGAAGCTGTCAGCACCGGACCGGTGGCGGCGCTGCCCCCGCCCCTGGCCCGTGAAGGAGAAGGACTCGACGCGATCCGCGGCCCCGGAGGGCGGCCGCATTGCCACCCAGTGGCAGGCATGACAGGTGGGGCCGCATGGCATGCGGGGTGCCACGACATGGCGTACGGGATGATGGCGACAGAAGAGTACGTGCCCCGCATGATGGACCAAGGACACCATCACGATGACGGGCAGGGCTCACTCCTCGGCCCCAGCTGGGGGGACGAGGTGATGGAGGCTGAGCCCTTCCAGGCACCCCAGGGCGAGCCTGCTGGCCACGCTGGAGGCAGCGATCACCGGGCGCCGCTAACTCTTCAGGGGCAGGTATATGCTAACCGTGGATCGCAGGAGGTGCAGGTCGCCGCGGCGAGCGGCTGCCCCGCTCCTACGGTCCCTCACCCCTCGGGAGGAGGGTGCAGGGGGCTGCAGGGGAGGGGCCGGGATCCGACATCACCACCGCGGCGTTCGGAGCAAGGCGTTCTCAGGAAGTAGGCCCTCTGCTGGGGAGGTGCCTCAGGGCCTGCCCCTGGGAGAGGACCCATGGTCGTTGGGGGAACCGCTGGCGTCCGCTCTACCGCCTCGGGCGGCGTCCTGGGTTCCGGTCGTTGCTGATGGCACTAGAGTGTGGCGCAAGGCGGGGCCCTCGTCTGGCGATATGAAGCAAGGCCAGTACCTGTGAAGAAGGCCCAGTGCCTGTGAAGCTCACCGCCCGCCCCGTGACACTCTCACGTAATAATGAGTGCAGCTGTACATGCCCCAGAATCTCAGGGGTGCCGGCCTCAGGCCCTGGGGCTCCCTCCCACGCCCAGTGGACAGCACTTAGCTCCGCGCTGGTGAGAAGACGTCCAAGACTTGATTAGGTGCCGGACGCGGCCTTTTCTCTACCTTTTGTTGCCCTTCCCTTTGGTTGTAGCTTTTCTCTCGCTGGATTTAAGTTGGATTCGAATTTGAGATTTGCGTGTGTTTGGGGGAGGGGTGCTTGTTCTCGCTCGAGCTGTTCTCGCGTTCTGGTTGCCGCTTCATCACAGCTGCCTCCCCTCGCGAGCCCCTCGCGAGCCGGGTCAGGCCAGGCTAGTGCGCAGCCCAGGCTGCCTCTGTTGCTCCCTCTCGGGAGGATTTTCGGGTGCCTACGGAGGTTGTCCTATCCGGAAAAGGCCCAGAGCCTGTGAAGCAAGGCGAGTGCCTGTGAAGCTCTCGCGCTCGAGGAAAAGGCCCAGAGCCTGTGAAGCTCTCGCGCTCGAGGAAAAGGCCCAGAGCCTGTGAAGCAAGGCGAGTGCCTGTGAAGCTCTCGCGCTCGAGGAAAAGGCCCAGAGCCTGTGAAGCAAGGCGAGTGCCTGTGAAGCTCTCGCGCTCGAGGAAAAGGCCCAGAGCCTGTGAAGCAAGGCGAGTGCCTGTGAAGCTCTCACGCTCGAGGAAAAGGCCCAGAGCCTGTGAAGCAAGGCGAGTGCCTGTGAAGTTCTCGCGCTCGAGGGAAAGGCCCGGAGCCTGCGAAGCAAGGCGAGTGCTTGTGAAGTCATCGCATTCGGGAGAAGGCCCAGGGCCCGTGGAGAAGGCCAACGCATGAGGAGTTTCTCATCAGCGACAACCTCACATCCCGAGGATCCAGCTAGAAAGCGCCCAAGGCATCGCGCCCTCCTGCAGGCCGCCTCGGAACCAGCGTGGGACAAAGGTAAACCAGCCCACCGTCAGGCGCGAGCGCAATTTGGTTACTACTGATATGATAGACACATGTTTTTACATGAGGGGCTTCCCCTCCCAAAATGCTCTCACACACCACCAGGTCAAAAGCCTAAGTTCTATTCATGCAGAGTAAAAAAGACAGGAGCGATATGCTCTCAGTCGGACCAATCCCCCAATGCGTCCCCGGAAGCACCTCCTGAGCCCTCGCCGGAGTCATCGAGCTCGCCATCGACGCCTGCATCGCTGCCGGCGGCGTCAAGGCCGCTCGCCGCGCCATCCTCGTTAGCACCCACGACCACGTCACTGTCGTCCGAAGTGAAGGTCCTGACGAGGGCGTCCACGTTATCCTCCACCCAGCGCGTCAGGTCGTCCCGGACGGCCTGGGGGACTGGGGCGATGACAGCGTCGAAGTCGAAGCGGGGATTCATGTTCTGAAGATGGCTGAAGACACGGGAGAAGGCGCGCTTGAGCAAGGCGCGGCTCCTCTCCTCCACCAACCTGTCGGCGCTAACCGACCGCGCCTCCAGCTGCGCCACCACGGCGGTGAATAACTGCAGGTTACCGGCGTAGTTGATCGTGTATGGCTCACCGACGGACGCCTCGCAGATGTTGCCCAAGGCCAAGTTGGCCCTTTCCCTGAGCGTGGTAAACATTGGGCCATGTGCGTGCTCCAGGAGCCGCCGCTGGCATATTTCGTCGGTGTTCTGGAGCTCGACGGCCTCGTCCTCTTCCATCCGTTGGCGAAGGCGGAGCACCTCAGCCTGAGAGGCGGCCAGCTCTTTCTGCGCTGCCTCAAGGGCGGCCCGGGAGGTGTCGGCCAGCCGCATCGCCTCGTCCCGTTGGGTCCTCAGGGCTGCGGTTCTGCTTTCGGCTTCGACCCGGACCATCCCCAGCTTCCCCTCGAACTCACGCTCGAGGCCTTGGCGCGCCATCGCCACCCGACGGCAAACCTCCTCCAGGACACGCGCTTCCCGCGCAGCGACGTCATCCTCCGCCTACGTCACTAGGCGCTCCCTCGTCTCCAGCCTCTCGTACTCACGGGAGCGTTGGCGGCCTCCAGCACAAACGCTTCCTCGCGCCTCTGAAGCTCAGCTGGATCACCGGAGGCCACCTCCATCAACGCGAGGGCTGCCTCGCGTAGCTCCGCTTGCTCCTCCAACGAGTGGCATTGGGCCAGGAGCTCGTGAGCTCGCTCCTCCACCGCCTCTCGCCACCCGTCAGCTCTCCGGGCCTCCTCGATGGCCTGGGAGTGGGCCACTCGGGAGGCCTCCAGCGACGCCTTCGCTTCTTCATCATCAAGGTCGCGTTGGCGGCGCGCAAGGGCGACGGCAGCCTCCAGCTCGCGCCTCCCTGCAGCTAGGTGCAGGCCCTCGGCCTCCAGGCGAGCATCTTCAGCGGCAAGCTCTTTCCCAAGCAGGTCCACCGCGTCGGCCGCTCGTCGAAGGAACCCTTGGCGGCGAGAACGGCTCTCCTGAGCGCGCTCGAGCACATCTTCCACGTCATCATCCGCCCCAAGCAGGCGCCGGGGGCTGCGGGTCATCGTTCCCCCTCCGGGCAGGGGGCTGGGGGCTGGCGACGTCGCAATGGCCGGACGTGCCACATCAGAAGCCCGACCAAGGGCCAGCCCGCCTCCAGATGAGGGGCGTAGGTGGCGCCTCAACCAGTCGCAGTCCAAGGCCAGACGGGAGGTACCCGACAGACTGGCTATCCCCTGAGAAGGCCCGCGAAGGAGAAGCGCAGGGAATGAAGGGCCGCGGCGCACCTCGGGATGATCCGCCCCATCAGACGCCCTCACCACGAGGGCAGAGCTGCTCGGAGCACTTGAGGATGGCGGAGGAGGCGAAGCCGAGGGAGGTGGTGCCTCGGCGACTCCCGCAATCTCAGTTGGAAGGGGCCTGCGGAGCAAGAATCAGCGAAAGCAACAAGAGGATCGGGAGTCAGAGAGGAAAAAGACTTACTCGTCAGTGGTGAAATACTTCCTGCGCTTCAGCACGGGACAAGGGGAGTCAACACCCAGAGCGTCCCTCTTCCTCCGGAGGGCCTCGAAGTCCACGCGGAAGCGGCCCAAGAGAAGAGCGCAAGGATCAACCTACCGCGAGGACGAGGCACCAGGACGGCCCGCGTCGGGAGCGCCCGCCTGGCGCGTGCCACCAATCACCTCATCAGAAGCTGGGACCAGGGCCTCCAAGGCCCTAGCCCTGGGTGCTGGGATCGGTTGCCTACCACTTTCAGCCACAGCAGTACGGGCCTCAGGAGCTGTCTCCTCACGAGCGGCATCGGGCGCTGCACCCTCCTCCGGAGCCGTCCCCTCACGGGCGGCGCACAACGCTGCCCCCTCCTCCGGAGCCTCCTCGGCCTCAGGTGCCTCCTGCCTCCCTTCTCCACCGCTTGAGGAGGAGTCGCCTTGGCCGATTGGGAGGGGAGTCACCACTACAGGGTTCTCGTGAGGCCCTTGGAGACCGGCGGGGCGCAGCCCCCACTCATCGAAGGCGGGCATCTGCTTCACGAAGTCAGCCTTGCTCTGACAGAGATATAGCGAGGCCCCGCCTTGCCGGATGTTGCCAGGATTGGGGTCCCTGGCCAAAGTCAGGAGCGTCGACTTCAGCGCAGTTGGAGCGAAGTCTTCTTCCTGGTGCCTCATGTCGTCCTCGCGCCCCCGGAAGACCCACATTCGGCGAGAGTGCCGCTGCAGGGGAGCGACATGGCACAACAGAAACTCCTTCACCACTTTGGGCGTTGTCACGCCGAGAATCCTCAGGAGCGCGAAGCGGGGCCAGACGAAGACAAGCCGAGGGCTCTTCAGCGTCTCCTGGCCCCAACCCGAATTGGGGATGGCAGGCGAGGTCAGCTCCGATAGCAGGGGGCTGGGCACCCATGCGTCCACATACAACCACCGCTCGCGGAACCCAGCCACGGGCCGAGGGAGTTGGAAGTAGATTCCAGACGCCTCGGACACAGGCTCGGCAGCAAAGCTCGCGCATGCCCAGCGCTGGGAAGGATCAACAAGACGCGGCGAGAAGAAGTGGCGCAGCAGGGCGACTGAAGGAGGGATGCCCACCATGGCTTCGCAAATGAAGGCAAAGACTGAAAGGAGGGTGATGGACTCAGGACTTAGATGCATTAAGTGGATCTGATAATGCGAAAGCACGGCACTGAAGAAATCGGAGAAAGGGGGAACCAGACCCGCCCACAAGGCATCGGTAAAACATGGGACCTCAGTGGCTGTCCTGTCAAGGGAGAAGTGGGACGCGGGCCAGGCAGTCGTCCTTCCTCACTCGTTGAAGACGGTGGCCAGGGCCAAGCTGTACCTGCCCAAGCACTCTTGGTTGAGCACAGTCGACCGGCCGAAGAGGGGGGCCACCGTTGGCGGTGCACAAGATGAAGGCATGGGTTTCTCTGCTCTCTCCTTCCCCGTCGGAGCCATGGCGATGGGAAGGAGGGGGGGGATTCGAGATTGGATTGAAGGCAGGGGGAGGCGCTCGAAAGAAGGAAGAACAGAAAACACCCGAGCAATAGGAAAGGGGACAGCTATGTAGAACTACCAGTCCGCCTAGCAGGGCGCACAATAAGGAAGCGTGGGGGAACGGTGCCGCCCATGTCCAATCAACCGCCATGCGGCATCCAAGGCCGCAGGCTGTTAGGGCCCGTGGCGCTTCGCCCTTGCCCTTTCGCCTCTCGGCACGGCCAAGTTCATGCGCACCTTGGGCCCGGGGGCTACCGTCGGCGTTCTGGGAACGGGGGTCCCCAGACTTGCCTGCCCGCGGCCTGCGGCGTGGCTCAAGTGGGGGCCCAGCGCGGCCCAACTTCATCAACACGAAGCTCAAGACCCTCACGAGGGGCCAAGCCTCGTGAGGGGGACGACACGACGCACCCTCAGGCACAGCCTCGTCAGGCTGGCTCGCGAGGAGGCGGAGAGTTCAAGGCGGGGTACCTCGCGAGGTGCCCATGACGCAAGCCATGACGACACAGGGCACCAGGCGGGTGCCAGCGCGCGCAGCGTCCCTCTTTCCTCTTTGGTGCAAAGGGGGCAAGCGTATCCACGGAGTACCGAGGCATCAGGCAAAGGTTGCCACTTCGGTGCAACGAGACCAAGACCAGGAGGACTACGAGACGGAGGTCACCATGGAGCCCAGCGCAGCGTCATCACCAGAGCCTTTGGCAGGCGAAGACTGCTTTTGTTAGGATAGATGTACTCGCTGTCCCCCTTCAAATTAGCCCGCCATTGTTGGATCCCTTCCCGCTCAATATTTGGGGAGAGGACCAGGGCCTCTATAAATAGGACTAGCCACCCACATAGCAAGGGGTTCGATTCCTGGTTGTTCAGTCTGGGATCTGAGAGAGAAAGAGAGGGAAAGGTGACTGAACTCGTCATAGCAGTTCATCACCACAGCCAAGAACAGACCCTCGTGAGGCTGTTCTTCCTTGTATTGTTCATCCACACCAGCCCCAGGAGGCAATCCATCCACCACACACTGGAGTAGGGTATTACACCACATCGGTGGCCCGAACCAGTATAAATCTTGTGTCTTTCGTGCAGCTCTTTTAGTAGTTTAGATCCCATCAAGACGGAGAGGTTGAAGGCGAGATTTCCGCGCGCACCCCAGTGTTCGAACCTTAAGGGTCTGCCGGAACCCGAAATCCGACAACTGTGATGTCAGCAGGTCAGCGGGGTCATCCATGTCAAACCTGACCAGTGGTTCCCACTGGTCAGTCGCACAACTAATTAACCAAGTTAATTAGCCTTAAGTTAATTCTAACTAAACTGTTTGTGGGGCCGGGGCCCACTACTCAGCGACTAACTAGCTAACTAACCTAGGTTAATTAGTGTTAAACTAATACTAACTAAAAGTGTCAGGGTGGGTGGCCCACGCGTCAGTGACGCAAGGGGGAAGGTCAAACCCTGGTTAGCGGGGTCAAACCCGCCAGACCTGGTCCATGGCTCGTCGCCGGCGATGACAGAGACGATGGAGGGTTTCAGAAATCACCTACAAGCAATGGTTTTAGGCGTGGGGAGGCTCTACGAAGAGCTGCTGCTCGTGCGTAGCTGATGGAGCAGACGGCGGGAGCTGGGGTGGCCGGAGATGGCAATAGCGGCGAGTGAGGTGGCGGCCGGAGCTCGGCTTCGTGCGAGCGTGGCGCTAGAGCAAGCATGCGAGCGCGTAGAGGGGCTAGGCGGCCTCCTGGAGGCTCCAGGAGCGCGATGCGGTGCAAGGGTCCGTGTGGTTCGAGCTCGGGCCACGGCGGCGACAAAGCCGGGCGGCGGTGGGTTTTGGTCATCGGCGAAGCGGCAGCTACGGCATGCAAACAAGAAAACAGAGAGGGGGAGGAGGAGCAGCAGCTCACAGCGGTTGCAGCAGGCGTCGAAGTAGGCTCGGGGAAGCTCGGGAGGCGGCGAATTGACGGCACGATCTTCGGTGGCCGACGAGGGAAACGACAGCGGTGGCAGCGTTGCAGCGTGTCCGGGGCCTCGTGGCTCGTCGAGGGGGTCGGGGACGTCGAGACAGAGCTCGCAGGCACGGTGAGGGGTCGAGGGGGAGGCGGTAGCCGCGGCAACGACGAGCGGGGGCAACGGCTGCGCTCGGCTTCGGAAGAGAGAGCGAGAGCAGAGGAGAGGAGGGCCACGGGGAAGAGTGAGAGGGGTCAGGGGGTTGCGTGGCGTCTCCTAGAGGTGTTCAGCGGCGAGCAGGCAAGCAGGAGGTGGCCGGCGCGTGCACGTGCGCGTCGGGCACACGCCCTTCGTCCTCCTGGCAAGAGGAGGAAGACGACACGGGAGGTAGAGATGGGTTGGGCCGGCTAGCTACAGTGTTGGGCCAGTTGGTGGGCTGCATAGGTGAGGCCAGGTACGATTACCTCTCTCTCTCTTTTATTTCTGTTTCTTATTTTCTTTAAATCTCTTTTGATTTGATTTTTAACCCAAATCATTTTTTGAGCTTCTGTAAATTGTTGTATGGACTAGTGACATTAATATAAAGCCCCACAACAATTTCCAGAATTACTGGATCATATTTGAAATATATCAAATATAAATCCAATTCAAATAATTATTGAATTAATTCCAAATGCCCAAAATAAATATTTATGAGCTCCTGAAAATGTTGGTTTGAATTTTAGTTCTGGCCAATATTTTCAAAGAGAAACATGAACATTTTCTTGGACCCATTTGAAAAGATGTTAATGTTGATTATTTCTGAAGTGTCTTCTGAGGGTTTCAGCTAACCTCAATTTAACTTTCAGAATTTAGACATGATGCATGATGCTCTCAAATGCAACTAATTACAAACAAATTCTAAGGCTGTGACAACTCACCCCCACTAAACAAGAATCTCGTCCCGAGATTCAAGACATGAGGTAGGAAGACAGAGGGGACACGGAACTGACACGGTCTTCACGATCCATGTTGCACTTCATAAGAACGTTGATTTGATCATCATCTTTGATCATGACATCCTTACCCTCGAGAACTTCATCCAACATGGCGAGAAGAGAGCAAGACAACCTCACAAAAATGGATCATCGATCTTAATGAACACAAGATCAACTCACGGAATGAGACGTAGAAACATCCCTTGAGCTAAGACGCAAAACACACATCAGAGATGATGGATGAGAAACATATGACAAAGGTTCAAATTGGTAGGCAACAATTCCATGCTGGAGTAGGATAGTGCATGGTTTTCAAGGTAGTGAGGAGATAATTGCCATGATTCCATAACGGGACACCTCGGGGAAGGTGACTCATAGAATTATCCCCTTAAGTGGCAAAAAGAATTACTTTTTATGCATCGATCATTGAAACTCACTATACCATCCTAAGGCAATTCACAAGCGACTGTTTGAAGGAGTTCGAAGAAATGGCATACTCAGATCGGAAAGGAAACTATGGTTATAGAACAACTCGGCAAACGGGAGGCACATCCCAATTGATACCGAGGATATAACCTAGTGACTAAGTGTGCTCTCAATAACTTGAGCATCTCCATACTCATCAAGGTCTTACCAACATCTATGCCGGGGATCTTGGCAACACATCTTACTACCATGATGAATAATGATGGACAATGCAGATGCAAAGGAAGACAACACTTTCTCAGATTTCAACTTAGCAAGGCCAAAGGAACGAAATCTAGATGATCGACAGAGACATTTAGCACTCCGCTTCTAATGTTCTCCTTGATGTGCTAGCATAACCCATTTATTGATATGGTTTGGTATCTAGGACATCAAGTAAAAGGTCGGACTTCGGGAACAGAAAAATCCATAAGGAACTACTATTGTAATAAATCTTACGAAATCCTTATGGGGAGGTGGCCAACTTCCTCAATCAAGATACTACAATGATAGATCTTCCGGCTGGGTGTGTCGGCCAGAACATCAACCTTGTCGGGACCTACATCATAGATCCTAGAAAAAGTTCCAACCATCATATCTGCCTGAGATTCAGATCTGGCTGGTGTCAAGATATTCCAGACTTATCTAGTCTGGAGAGAAAAATAAAAGTTTGCAAGAAAAGTTGACGAGATGACGTTGCACGATTCTCGGGGAATTGACTATGATGGTAAGCTCCAAAACATGAGCCGGTTCTGCTACAAAGATGTGAACACGCTGTCCCAGACAAGCATGACCACGTAGTAGTCTTACAACGAAACACTACCGAGTTCAAGTGGGGAACCATCATCGCGGATAGCGAAGTCCTTGCATAAGTCATATGATTATCTCTTATGAAGGAACTTCTTCTCCTTGAACAAATTAGTTAGTGGCTTGGTGTACTAGGAGATACATATGGAATGGAGGTAGCGAGCCTATCAAACCATAGCATACTTCGTACATGCATGAACGACTTGGGATGGTACCAGGGGAAACAAAAACAATCCTTCTCGAACTCACGGCGGCAACTTGCACCAAATGCATGCGAATCAGAGAAAGTCGCTTCTTTCATCCAACATATGCTTCATGAACAGAACATGAAGATAATGCTTATATAAGTTTCCAACACTAGCTGGATGTTCAACACGAATCATGGAGGAGACAAAATGCTGCTGATGGGCTCAACAACAAGTCATCGAGATTTCCATATAGATGGAATTCCACAATTATGTGAACAAAGTGATAGCATTGGTCAGAACAAAAGATATAACGGTGTATGCTCGAGGAAAAACCACGAGTAAGGCAACATTACAAACATCATTGATTCTGATTTGATTTGAGGATAGCCCACGCTCAAATCAAAGTTTTGGCAAGACAATAGATCCAACAACTGATCAGAGGACCAATCGATGAAGATATCATGTTTCTTCCACACACACACACACACAAAAACGCAAAGATATCCCTTCAGAATGAACTAAATTCGGCAAAGCTTTTATCTTCCAACTCTCCAAGTTGTTGTTTAGCTTAAACAACTAGCTCAGGGGTATCCAACACAGATTCTTGGAGAAAGAGTGGTTTATTGGTAAACCAACTTGATCACGAACTCACCATATCGGTCAGGGGATGACCTGGTGATACTTCCGTGAAGATATCGGGAAAATCACGAACCACCGATATGACTCTAAGCTCGAGAACAATCTTGCTTTTTAGGGCAAGACGATATGATCGAAAGAGTGAGGGATTGACACAATCCCAACTCATGGATTGAAGAGTGCACCAGAAATAAGGACTAGGTAGCACGATCAATCTTAGGATGATGATTTAATAATCAACACTATAAGAATGAGAATATTGTCCATTTACTACAAGGCAACGAGTTGCTCGGAGTATTGATTTCACACATCACAATTCACTTGTTGGCATTTTGGTTACAACAACACGGGACCGAGGAATGAATAATGATGGTGAGAAGTATCACTGCGTCAAGAATTCATAAGAGGTGGTGCAATTACAGTGACACTCTTGATATAAAGATGGTATTACCCCAAGGTAGAGCAGAACAAAAACTGGATTGGCATTTTGATCTGTGGAATACAACTACTTTGACCCGATCCTGGATATGGATGAGGTACCGGAGTTTGTTTCTCCTAGTCATTCTGGAATAGAATGGCTTGACGGACCACAAGAATAATAGACTTTGATGAACGAATGCAATGATATACCCTCGACTATCAATTGATAGACGAAGGTCAGAAACAACTAAGGAGGGACAACTCAAGGAACATACGATTTTCTGAGTTGTGGATGCATAGATTAGTATGTCGAGCGAAGCTCAACATTTCTTCCGGATAACCCATGCGGAAAGGTAGAACTGGAAGATTCACAACGTAAAATGGAGAACTCGTCAAGAGCACTCTGGTTGTGATCTTTTGGTTCAAAAGAACTTCTGCCATAAGCAGTTCACGGTATTTGGAAGAAGGAAATACCGCAGACCTCGAGGGCTATCGCAAAGGTTACTAATAACCTAAAGGAACGAGCAAACACTAAAAACGGGAAGTGAGTAGAGTGATTCTTGGGTTCAAGAACCCAAAAATAGAATACCTACATACGAAATAACATCACGGGATGCTTTCAAGAATGATGGCCATAATCATCACACTGGTAATACCAAACATGGCTAGATTACTAGGTGGTCCTCTAAGACACATAGGGTCATAATAATAGCTCCAACATATATGTCGAGGCAATGGAGTATCTCAACCCACTGGTTAGTGTGGTTAATCTGGCCCAAAGGAACATCGGGAACAGAAAGAAGGGAGTTGCAAATGCATCGGACTATTTAGAAACCAGGGATGACTCGGACAACATAACGGCTGTAAATGCTCAAAATGATTTGAGACATCCTGCAAAAATGGTGGCATAACCACTCAACATCACAATATCAAGGTTCTGAGGCCAGCTATGAACATATGGAAGTAGTAGGAACTGAACTGAGGCTTGAACTCAACAATCCTAGGCAACTACGATTTAGTAACACGTCATCCTGAGAGATAGAAGAGAAGCCTAGTTCTTAACCCCGTAGAAAAGATAAGATGACTCAAATCAGAAGGTCATGAGGATAAGGAGTAAAAAGAGCCTTACATTCCCATCCACAATCAATTCCCTTATATAACTAAAGCATTTCTAGACACGACTTCGACCATCTTGGCTTGGTAATCCTACATGCACTCAGGCTCTGATACCAAAGCTGTCAGGACCCCGATTCCAAGTCACATCGATCTAGCCGGTAACACCTCATATCACTTTGCGGCCTCACACACGGTATTCCCACGGGTGTCGCCTTACCATGGCCCGAGACCATTTGGGCCTTTTGGCTCACACATATGATAGTGTCGCTAGCATCCATATGACAGAGAACCCGGGCCGACATGACTAGTCGTGAACCCAAAGTGGCACTAACTTACGGGGACAGGCATACATGAATCAACATCAAGCATGTCGGTCAGTAGCGTGCGAATCCGGGCTGTAGCACTGGGCTAATAGGACTCCGCGAACCCGAGCTGTAGCAGGCTAGGCAGGACTCCGGATGTCACCGCATGAAATTTCACCGAAGGGACAGACACAGGAACAAAGTGAAACACATGCCGGCCAATCAAGTGTTGCAGAGCAGTAGTGCGGGGCTAGCAGGACTCCGGTGAACCGGGCTGTAGCGGACTACTATGGCTCATGGAAGCACAAGACTACATTTCCCCATAAGAGAGGCTACCAAGGATAAACAACTAGGTTGTCGGATCCTACACATACCAAGCATTTCAATCATACACACAATATGCTCGACATGTGTAAATACAACATGGCATCACAACATAACTCTACGACTCAAGTATTTATTCATTAGGCTTCGAGGAGCGATATATGACAAACATGGGTCTCATGACCCAACATTCAGAGCATACAAGTCAAAGCACATGAGGAAGCTTAATATGTCTGAGTACAGACATCTACAAATGGAAAAGGCTAAGAAGCCTGACTATCTACCAGATCCTGCTGAGGGCACAAGATCGTAGCTGAGGTAACTAGCTAAACGTCGAAGTTCTCACGGAACTACTAGCGAGACTGAAGTCTCTCTACAAAAACATAAAAAAGCAAATGTGAGTACAAATGTACCCAGCAAGACTTACATCAGAACTAACTACATATGCATCGGTATCAACAAAGGGGTGGTGGAGTTTGACTGCAACAAGCCATCTTTGACTCCATGGCTAACCTGAGCTACTACTGTAAATAACTCTTTTGAGGTGGCGCACACGAGTCCACATATTCACCATATCAATACACTGCTATGGATCCACTCTCGTCTCCCTACGAGAACGCCATCCATAGCACTCACGCTTGTCTTGCGCATTTTAGAGTATCCACTTTCACTTGTCTATGAACGATGCAAGGGGTCCAAGTTTCCATATTCGAGGAATCCGGCTATTCGAATAGATAATGATAACCCTGAAGGGGTGTACTTCTTCATACACGCTCTCACCACTTACCACCATGTACACATCGTGTATCTCGGCAACCTTGAAGCGGAAGCCTGGTGAGGGAGTCGGCCACGACCTGACTAACCACACAAGTCTCTAGTCCAGGTTTATCGCCTATTCGGGTTCCATCCGCAAGGAGATCCGGCCGGGGTGTCGCTCATGACCCCAAACGATGTGTACAGGGTTCCCAAGCCCACCATCCGGGTGCCACATGGTACACCGGGCCACTGTACCTAGTCTGTCCCAAGCCCACCTGTACCGGGTGCCACTTGGTAGACTACTAACACAACCTACAAACACCAGAAACTAGTTGCAACTCCTGGACAGAGATTAGGTTGATTAATAAGTCGAGAGGGGCACTTAAGCATTCCAATGCGTGGTAGTAGCTATTCATGGATCACAAACACATAACTGAGTTCCTAAGGACGGCTTCAATGAGACAACCCACCATGTACTCCTACCTGGCCTCTCACTGATACCTTTACCAAATCGTGTTCACACACTTAGCTCACAACAGTAGGACATGTTCTCACACCTCTAATTCATCCCCGATGAATCAGACCTGACTCAACTCTAAGCAATAGCAGGCATGAAAAACAAGCATGAATGAGTAGGCACATCAGGGCTCAAACAACTCCTACTCATGCTAGTGGGTTTCATCTATTTACTGTGACAATGACAGGTCATGCAGAGGAAAGGGGTTCAGCTACCACAGCATGTAATAGATGAAACGTTGTTGTCCTAATGCAGTAAAAGAGAGCAGGAGCGAGAGAGTGGGATTGTATCGGAATGAACAAGGGGGTTTTGCTTGCCTGACACTTCTGAAGATAGTATAGTTCTTCATCAGTGTCATCGATCATATCGTCAGAACCACGTCTATCGAGAGGGGACAAACACCGACAACTGAGAAAGAACACAATCAATGCAATGCCACAATATGATGCATGATCATGACATGGCAATATGCTGTGATTTGAGCTAATGCATCTAGCTATGATTTAAATGAAGTTGGTTTGAATACATGATTCAAATTCCAACTCCATATATGATTATTTAAACGCCCTTTATTTCTTTTGTCCAAAACAGAGGACAAACATTGTTCAAACATGCATGAAAATGGTACAGATGGATTCCTTGAATTGTTCTGATAATTTTTCATATATAAATTATTTCATTCTGAGCTGCGGCTGAATTTCTCTGATTTTTAGAAGTTTTTGGAGTATTTTCTGAAATAAATAAATCATTTCACGACTTATTTAAATTCCAGAAAAGAGTTATTGCGTCAGCACGACGCCACTGTGATGTCAGCAGGTCAGCGGGGTCGTCCAGGTCAAACCTAAGGAGTGGGTCCCACTGGTCAGTGGCACAACTAATTAACCAAGTTAATTAGCCTTAAGTTAATTCTAACTAAACTGTATGTGGGGCCGGGGCCCACTAGTCAGCGACTAACTAGCTAACTAACCTAGGTTAATTAGTGTTAAACTAATACTAACTAAAAGTGTCAGGGTGGGTGGCCCACGCGTTAGTGACACAAGGGGGAGGGTCAAACCCTGGTCAGCAGGGTCAAACCCGCCGGATCTGGTCCACGGCTCGTCGCCGGCGACAACAGAGAGGCGGAGAGCTTCGGAAATCACCTACAGGCGATGGTTTTAGGCGTGGGGAGGCTCTAGGAAGAGCTGCTTCTTGCGCGCGGTTGATGGGCCAGACAGCGGGAGCTGGGGTGGACGGAGACGGCAACGGCGGCGAGTGAGGCGGCAGCCGGAGCTCGGCTTCGTGCAAGCATGGCGCTAGAGCAAGCAGGCGAGCGCGTAGAGGGGCTAGGCGGCCTCCTGGAGGCACCAGGAGCGCGATGCGGTGCAAGGGCGTAGGTGGTTCGAGCTCGGGCCACGGCGGCGACAAAGCCGGGCGGCGGTGGGTTTTGGTCATCGGTGAAGTGGCAGCTACGGCGTGCAAACGAGAAAATGGAGAGGGGGAGGAGGAGGAGCAGCTCACAGCGGTTGCAGCAGGCGTCGAAGCGGGCTCGGGGAAGCTCGGGAGGCGACGAGTCGATGGCGATGATCTCTAGTGGCCGACGAGGGAAACGGCAGCGGTGGCGGCGTTGCTGCACGTCCGGGGCCTCGTGGCTCGTCGAGGGGGTCGGTGTCGGCGTTCTGGGAACGGGGGTCCCCAGACTTGCCTGCTTGCGGCCTGCGGCGTGGCTCAAAGGAGGCCCAGCATGGCCCATCTTCATCAGCACCAGACTCAAGACCCTCGCGAGGGCCCAAGCCTCACGAGGCGGACGACACGGAACTTCCTCAGGCACGGCCTTGTGGGGCTGGCTCGCGAGGAGGCGGAGAGATCAAGGCGGAGTACCTCGCGAGGTGCCCGTGACGCAAGCCATGACGAGTCAGGGTGCCAGGCGGGCGCCAACGCACGCAGCGTCCTTCTTTCCTCTTTGGTGCAAAGGGGGCAAGCGCAGCCGCGGAGTACCGAGGCATCAGGCAAAGGTTGCCATTTCGGTGCAACAAGACCAAGACCAAGAGGACTACGAGACGGAGGTCACCATGGAGCCCAGGACAGCGTCATCACCAGAGCTTTGCGCAGGCAAAGACTGCTTTTGTCAGGATAGTTGATGCTTGCTGTCCCCCTTCAAATTAGCCCGCCATTGTTGGCTCCCTTCCCGCTCGATATTTGGGAAGAGGACCAGGGCCTCTATAAATAGGACCAGCCACCCACACGGCAAGGGGGCGAAAGGTTCGGTTCGGTGAGGTTAGGTTCATTCGTTCGGTTCAAGTAGAAAAGAGAGAGAGAGGAAGGTGATTGTACTCCTCCTAGCAGTTCATCGCCCCAGCCAAGAACAGACCCTCGCGAGGCTGTTCTTCCTTGTATTGTTCATCATCACCAGCCCCAGGAGGCAATCCACCAACCACACACTAGAGTAGGGTATTACACCACAACGGTGGCCCGAACCAGTATAAATCTTGTGTCTCTTGCGTAGTTCTTTCAGTAGTTTAGATTTTTGCGAGACGGGGAGGTAGAAGGCGTAATCTCCGCGCGCACCCCAGTGTTCGAACCTTAAGGGTCTGCCGGAACCCGAGATCCGACATTTGGCGCGCCAGGTAGGTGTGCATCGGAATTCGTCGTCCACCACCCCGCGCTCCTCCGATCGTCGCATCCATGTCCGACGCACGTCAGGCTCGCGCCGAGCGCTGGGCCGCCATCACTTCATGCGTCGCCCAGACGGCGCCTGTCGGCGGCCGTCCTCGTCGCTCCCCATCGCCCGCCGTCAACGCCGCCACCGGCCCGGCGAGGGGCGAGGAGCAAGCGTCGTCCCAGCATCCCTCCGTGCGGAAAGACGGCCACACTGCTACTCCATTGCTCGCGCCCGCTGGTTCTTCGTCCCGCGCGCTCCGCGCACCCATGGAGGCTCGAGCTGCGCTCCTCGCGGCAAACGAGATCCTGCGCTACCGTCCCGTCGACGACATCTACGAGGAGTGGCTCGACCGCGTCGCCGAGCTTGTCCGCGCTGCAGGGGGCTCTCCCGCGCCGCCCGCTCCTCTGCGCCACACCCCAACTCGCGCGGGCAACGAAGCCCCGGAGGCGTACCAGCCGCCTCCTCTCCAAGAAGATGTCGTAGCTCCAAGGCGCGTGGCCCCTGGGCGGAACTCGCTCCGTCAGGTGCCAGCGCAACAAGAACGGAGCTGCCAAGAGATCCCTCGCCCGCAAGGAGCCGTCCGGGCGCTCCCTGCTCCGGCGCGCCGCGACCCTGCACCAGCTCCGGCACGCCAAGACCCCGCACTGCTCCTAGCTGCAGCGCGAGGGAACCCTCAAGATCAAGCTCTCCCCCAGCCGAGGCCTTTCATGGCCACCGCAGGCTGCCGTGCCTACACCACCGAGCTGCGAAGCGTCGCGTGGCCCGGCAAGTTCAAGCCAGACCTGCCTCCATGTTACGACGGCATGACTGACCCTGCGGAGTTCCTCCAGCTCTACGAGCTGGGCATCAAAGCTGCCAGCGGGGACGAAAAGGTTATGGCAAACTGGTTCCCCATGGCACTCAAGGAAGGAGCTCGCACTTGGCTCCTGAATCTGGCTCCAGGCATGATCTCTTCCTGGGACCAGACGCGCACCCGCTTCATCGCCAACTTCCAAGGTACTCGCGACCGGCCGCCTGCCGTGAGCGACATGCACCGCATCAAGAAGCAACCCGGAGAGACCCTGCAAAAGTACATCTAGCGCTTCAACAGCGTGCGCCTCAAGATCCCAAGGTGTCCGAGGAGGCCATCATCTCGGCCTTCTCTGATGGCGTGCGCGATGTCAAGATGAAGGAGGAGCTGGCGATGCATGAAGACCTGTGCACCCTGGAGCTGTTCAACTTGGCGACCAAGTGTGCCAGGGCTGAGGAGGGACGCCTCTCCCTCCTCGAGCTGCCTGCCGCAGACCCAGAAGAGAAGAAGCCCAAGGCCAAGGACGTGAAGTGCAAGGGGGCTGCCGTGCTCGCAGCAGAACCAGACAATAAGCGGGGCAATGATCTGCCTGAGTCCTCCAGGGGCAGCCGGTACTGTGTGTACCGTGACCTCCACACTCAGAACACCAACGAATGCCAAGAACTCCGCGCCGTGCGGGAAGGAAGGATCGGCCGTCGTCCCGATCGCGCCGATCGGGGCTACGGCCGAGGAGGAGGAAGAAACGCAGGACGTTGGGAAGACCGTGGCCCGTGCCAAGGGTGGCGCGATCAGCCTCGCGAGGATCGCTGGTGAGACCTGCCTCGTGAGGGGGACTGGAGGGATCAGCCCCGTGAGGATCGCCCGCAAGGCAACGCAGGCCTCCCTCCACTACCGCCTCAGCCAAGGAGGAATGAGGACCGCCATCAAGACGAGGGGGCTGGGGGCTTCCAGGAGCCACGCGCGATCGCCTGCATCCTGGGCGGAGCTCAAGCCCCAGCCTCCCAACGCATCTTCAAGCTGTTTGCCCGCGAGGTGAACGCAGCCCTCCCCAAGATCGAAGCAATGCGCCCTCGCAGGTGGTTGGAGTGCGCCATCACATTCAGCTCAGCGGATCAACTCAAGTGTGGAGCCACCGCTGGCGTCCTCCCGATGCTCTGCTCCCCAGTCATCAGCAATGTACTGGTCACCAAGACCCTCATTGATGGTGGGGCAGGACTCAAAGTCCTGTCTGTGGAAACGTTCAACAATCTCCAAGTGCCCTACGACCAGCTTCAACCAACCAAGCCCTTCTCCGGAATAACCGATGGTTCCACGATCCCGATTGGGCAGGTTCGCCTCCCTGTCACCTTCGGGGCGCGCGACAACTACCGCACCGAGCTCATCGACTTCGACGTTGCCCACATCCTCCTGCCGTAGAACGCCATCCTCGGGTACCCAGCGCTGGCCAAGTTAATGGCCGTAACTCACCATGGCTACAACGTCCTCAAGATGACAGGTAGTGGCGGAGTCATCACGGTGCCCTGTGAAGAGAGGGATGCAGTCTGTTCCCTGGAGCGGGCCTTTCAGGCCGCGTCGCTGGAAGACCCGGATCGCGGAAGCAGGAGGCTTCCCGAGACCACCCCCTAGAAGAAGAAGGCATCATCCGGACCGGCCCCTCGGGAGGCAGGCCCCTCAGGGCCCGCGTCTACCCAAGGGGAACCTCCTTCCATCGCATAGGAAAGTGCGCCTGGCGCCCTCCTCAGGCAGGGCTCGGGGGCTCTCCCCTGGAGGGCCACCGACCTGGCAGGGGTCACGAGGGAGGCGCTTGGGCACCACGTGGAGGCGTGTTACGAAGCGCGTTTCCCGCAAGAAGGAGCAAGGCAAGGAGGGTCAGACCCGCAGGAGTTCATCGACAAGGTCATTCAAGAACTACAGGAATCAAGGATCATGAGAGGTTGCCGCCATCTACCGGCTGCGGCTCCCCATCCAGGCGAGGATGGTGGGCTGCACGTCTGCATCGATGTACCAGGGCTCAACCAAGTCGCTACCACGGAGCACCTCTGGCCCTCGTGAGTGGGGCACTGCCGGGGTCCGCCCCACAGCTACGTTCGCATGCCTTACGGCCTGCCGAGCGCGGTTGCTACGCGCCAGCGCCTCATGAGGAGCATCATGGAGGCTCAAGAAGACAGGTGTTCCGCAGCCCTAGCGGAGATGGAGATGACTCGTGAAGGACTACCAGCGCCCCCGGAGCCTCCCGAGGCCCCTGGGCCTGGGGGCTCGTGAGGATCGGCTCCCGCAGCCTCTCGAGTCTGCTGCACCGACACCCCTTCGCCCTGGACACCCTCAGGTGACATTTTACAAGTTTCATTTTCAGCTGGGAGCGCCCTCCCAGGGCTGCATCGTTCCCAGGCCGCGTGGGTCCGTCCCTGCGGTATGTATCCCTAGCTATTTTCGTGTCGTTAGCTTGCCTTGTTGGGGGCGCCCCTCAGGATGCATCATCCCCAAGTCGCTCAGGCCAGGCCCAGTGGCATGTACCTCCCTAGCGTTTATTTCCGGTTATGCATTCGCCCATCACGCATGATTACTTGATGCCTGTCCACGGCACCTTTTCTTCTCCATGTCGACCACTTGCACGTTAAAGGGGGGGGTACCTGAGCATCGCGACTCAGGGCTCTTACTGGCTCTCCAGCCCTCACCCTCTGGTCATGTCCACAGCATCGCGACCTGGCATACTAGCGAACGCTGAGACAAGCTCGAGGGCCGGGACCCGAGGACGTAGAGTGCCGGCATCTAACCAAGTTTGCAGGAACATAGCTCAAGATAAGGCCCAGTGCCAGGCGCAACCCGCCTAGAGGTAGGGCCCCGTGAGTCCTGCGCTGGCTCACGGGTGCCCAGATACACCTCACCTAGCCCTACCGTGCCAGCCACGTGTCAGGGCGGGGCTGTACACGCCCCGGGGGCTCCTCCTGGAGGGGAGCCCCCTCCACGTACTAGTGGAAGCACCATGCTCCGCGCTGGCTGATGACACTGCCGAGGAGCGGCTATGCCCGTACACATACGGAAGCGCTATGCTCCGCGCTGGTGATAAACAACTGATGGTGGCCCTCGGGCCACATCAACCTCAGGGAGCCCAGAGCTCAGCGTCTAGCCTCATCGCAACGCCTCCCCTCGGGAGTGCCGCGCGAGGGGGCTGGGCACGGGGGCTGCGCCTAGGTCACGCCTGGACGTATGCCACCCGGCCAGGCCCCTCGGGCCTGGTTCGTCGCGCGCCCCTCCCTGAGCGGAGCCAAGGTATGAAGGCCGCTTGCGCGTCAAGGGGGACTCCTGAGCATCGCGACTCAGGGGCCTAACTGGTCCCGTAGCCCCTCACTCCTTAGTTCCGAAAGGCTATGCTGGGTGAGGCACGCGCGGGGCCGGGCTCTGCAGACGTAGAACGGTGGTCCCGCTCGCATCTCACCAAATCACATGCTGTTTGCGCGTCAAGGGGGACTCCTGAGCATCGCGACTCAGGAGCCTAACTGGCTCCGTAGCCCCTCACTCCTTTGGTCCCGTCCTGGTTTCCGGTCGGGGCTAATGCTGGGTGAGGTACGTGCGGAGTCGGGCTCTGTAGACGTAGAACGGAAGATTCACCTACATCATACCTCCCTACTTGTTGTTCGTGCGCTAAGGGGGACTCCTGAGCATCGCGACTCAGGAGCCTAACTGGCTCCGTAGCCCCTCACTCCTTTGGTCCCGTCCTAGTTTCCGGTCGGGGCTAATGCTGGGTGAGGTGCGCGCGGAGCCGGGCTCTGCCGGCGTAGAACACAATTAAGTAGGGAGGGAAGGCATAAAATTCAAAGAACTTAAAAACAAATATTACAGTCCATACTGTTGTCACAATACCGAACGCAAGTTTAAACGCCTCCCCGAGGCATGATGCATGATGCAGGAACTAAAAACAGGGCGGGAGCAGCGCGGGTGGCCTCGCCTCACGGAGCGGCAGAATTGGAAGCACCCTGCTTTGGCTTGGAACTGAAGGCCCGGAACTTCCCCAGCAGAGCTTCCGCGCGGCCCTTCATGGCCTCGGCAGCGGTGGCAGCACCCTCCCCGCTTACTGGATCCAGCAGGCCGTCATGGTCGGCGCTGGGGTTGCGAAGGTAGATGTGGGTGAAGACCCGCGTCAGTGAAGACAGGACACGCGCCTCGGCCTCGGCCGTGGGGCCAAGGCCAAGGGTGACATCCTCAAGGGCACGAACCAGGAAGGGGAGCAGCTTGGCGGGGCCGTCCTCGGCGCCGGCCAGCGGGCTCTCCAGGCCACTGGCGTAGAGCGTCTTCAGCAAATCACGGGCCTTCTTCTCCATGTCTGCGAAGGCCACGCGATCCTCAGCGAGAACCTTGGCCTTGCGGTCCAGCTCAACCCTCATCGCCTCCAGCTCCTCCCCCAGCGCACTTAGGCGGTTGCGGCGCTTCTTGAGCTTGGCCTCCCGGCCCTCGACGGCCTCCTCGCAAGCCTTCATGCCTTCTTCTTGCTCCTGGCGGAGACGAACCTCCTTCACGAGCAGGTCCCGCGGGCCTTGCAGCTCGTCCTCCAGCGCGTTGCAATGAACGCGGACTTCAACCACCTCCCCCAGGGCTACGTCACGAGCATCCTTTGTCACAAGGATGGCCTGCCTATCCTCGTCGCAGGCCGTCGAGGCTTGAACCAGCGCCGCCCGGATCGAGGCGTCGGAGCGAATCCATCCCGAAGCCAGCTCCCAGCGCCCGGCCAACAGGCGAGGGTCGGCACTAAGAAGATCCTGCCGCAACCGGTCCAGTCCAGCAACGGCACGCTCCAGGACGGCAGGAGGAGCCGGGGAAGCAGCAGCCGTCGGAACGGAAGAAGAAGGCGGCGACGTCAACACCACAGCGTCCTGAGGTGGAGCCTGCTGCACCCCAGCGGCTATGATGGCGGAAGTGGGCAAAGGAACCACGGGAGTCACTTGGGCCATGGGGGCTGAGCTCGCCCCAGCCAGCTCGACCAGGCCTCGCAAGGCCGACCGGGCAGGAGAAGCCCGCGCACCGTGGTCACCCTCCTCCGCAGGCGGAGGCGCCGCCGTGGATGAAGCCTCAGGAGCCCCCTTCAGCTTCTTCGCCACGGGCTCCAGCCTGTTCAAGAGATGTGAACGTCAAGCCTCCGCAGCGGAACAAGAAATAGAGACAAGGGGAGAGCACTTACGGGCCGTCGCCGGTGAGCTCGAGCAGCCTCCGGCTAAACTTGAAGCCTGACAGCCGGCTGGAAGGGTCAACCTCGGAAGAAGGAGGCGCGCCTGCAGGCTACCTCGGTGCAGAGGCGGTCCCGCGAGAGATCAACCCAGTCCTGTCCCTCTTCGGGATCGGGGGTGAGCTCCCGCCGACCTGCTCGTCTCAATCCTCATCATCATCATCGCTCGAAGAAAGGCCGAGGCTGCAGGGCCTGCGCCGGGGGAGGGGAGCCCTCGACTCTCCATCGGTCGCCCCAGAGTCGGGCCCCTCTCCCCGCTCCTCTTCGTCCTCCTCCTTGCTGGAGTCGCCGGAGGGCACGTCCACCGGTCCTTCGGAAGCCGCCACGGGCACGAGCCCGTCCCCATTAAAAATGGGCCTGGACTTCACCACCTGCTCCAGTCGTTGCGAAGGAACAAGGGCTTGGGAGCGCCCTCCAACCTTGCCACCTCTCCCCCGACCAGAGATTGGAGGACCGCGGCCAAATCTTCGGCACTCAAGGTCGCGGGGCTCGGATGAGGCCTCCACATCGGAGGTGAGTACTGCCGGAGTGGAGCCAGCTGGTGCTCTAGGAACTCATGCAGCAGCGATGCTTCGGTCAACTTCGCCGCCGCCATGCTGGCCGGCCTCAAGTCCGCGTGCATCTTCTCCAGCACCAGTTTTGTGCGAGGGTCCGTGAGCTCCACTCGGCCCCAGTCGCCGGAGCTCGCGGGCGGCTCCGCGGGCAAGATCAGCCTAGGATGGACGCGCCCGGCATCTACCAAGACCCACTTGCTGCGGAAGCCCTCAATCCTCTTCCCGGGATTCAAGATGGCAATGGTGCCTCCGTACGCGACAAAGCCCGCGCACGCGGAAGGAGAGCTGCGAGTGACCCGGAGGGAGAAGTAGTGGCGCAGCAAGGCCACCGAAGGCTGCACCCCTACGTGGGCCTCACAGTAGTAAGCGAAGATCGCCAGAAGAAGAACGGAGTTGGGGTGGAGATGAAGAGCCTTCAAGTTGTAATGGCAGAGGACAGAGAAGAAGAACTCGGAGAAGGGAGGCACCAGGCCCGTAGCAATGGAACTTACAAAGAGAGGATAAAAGGTGCTCCCTCGGCCCTCAGGGGTGGCAGAGCCGGCGTTGAACACCTTCATCCCGATGACGCCCTGCGCCGCCGCCATCCGGGGCAGGAGGTCAAGGCCAGCCTTGGACACATTCGGCAAGTCCAGAGAAGGAGAATACCAGGCTTCGGCCGGAGGCTGGCGAGGTGCCATGGCTTCCTTGGTCACGCAGCCGGAGTAGATCTGGAAGTTTGGGGGAAGAAGGGGAAGGCGCAAGAAAGGGAATATGAGCAGCGACCAGAGAGAGCAAAGGCCAAGTCTGGGCAGATGCCGCTCCTTTATCAACCTGCGCTGTTGCTGAGGCACCCGCGTCCCATCAACCGCCACCCGGTGCCCAGGGCCGCAGGCTGTTAGGGCCCGCGGCGCTTCGCCCTTTCCCTTTCACCTCTCGGCACGGCCAAGTCCAGGCGCGCCTTGGGCCCGGGGGCTACTATCGGCGTTCTGGGAACGGGGGTCCCCAGACTTGCCTGCCTGCGGCCTGCGGCGTCGCTCAAGTGGGGGCCCAGCGCGGCCCAACTTCATCAACACGAGGCTCAAGACCCTCGCGAGGGGCCAAGCCTCGCGAGGGGGACGACACGGCGCATCCTCAGGCACGGCCTCGTGGGGCTGGCTCGCGAGGAGGCGGAGAGATGAAGGCGGAGTACCTCGCGAGGTGCCCGTGACACAAACCATGACGACTCAGGGCGCTAGGCGGGCGCCAGCGCGCGCAACGTCCTTCTTTCCTCTTTGGTGCAAAGGGGGCAAGCGCAGTCGCGGAGTACCGACGCATTAGGAAAAGGTTGCCATTTCGGTGCAACAAGACCAAGACCAGGAGGACTACGAGACGGAGGTCACCATGGAGCCCAGGACAGCGTCATCACCAGAGCTTTGTGCAGGCGAAGACTGCTTTTGTCAGGATAATTGATGCTTGCTGCCCCCCTTCAAATTAGCCCGCCATTGTTGGCTCCCTTCCCGCTCAATATTTGGGAAGAGGACCAGGGCCTCTATAAATAGGACCAGCGACCCACACGGCAAGGGGGCGAAAGGTTCGGTTCGGTGAGGTTAGGTTCATTCGTTCGGTTCAAGTAGAAAAGAGAGAGAGAGAGAGAGAGAGAGAGAGAGAGAGAGAGGAAGGTGATTGAACTCCTCCTAGCATTTCACCGCCCCAGCCAAGAATAGACCCTCGCGAGGCTGTTCTTCCTTGTATTGTTCATCATCACCAGCCCCAGGAGGCAATCCACCAACCACACACTCGAGTAGGGTATTACACCACAACGGTGGCCCGAACCAGTATAAATCTTGTGTCTCTTGCGCAGTTCTTTCAGTAGTTTAGATTTTTGCGAGACGGGGAGTTAGAAGGCATAATCTCCGCGCGCACCCCAGTGTTTGAACCTTAAGGGTCTGCCGGAACCCGAGATCCGACAGTCGGGGACGTCGAGACGGAGCTCGCAAGCACGGCGAGGGGTCAAGGGGGAGGCGGTGGCTGCGACAATGACGAGCGGCGGCGGCGGCTCCGCTCGGCTTCGGAAGAGATAGCGGGAGCAGAGGAGAGGGGGGCCACGGGGAAGAGTGAGAGGGGTCAAGGTTGCGTGGCGTCTCCCAGAGGCGTTTAGCGGCGAGCAGGCAAGTAGGAGCTGGCCGGCGCGTGCACGCGTGCGTCGGGCACACGCCCTTCGTCCTCCTGGCAAGAGGAGGAAGACGACACGAGAGGTAGAGATGGGTTGGGCCGGCTAGCTACAGTGTTGGGCCAGTTGGTGGGCTGCACAGGTGAGGCCAGGTACGATTCCCTCTCTCTCTTTTATTTTTGTTTCCTATTTTCTTTAAATCTGTTTTGATTTGATTTTTAACCCAAATCATTTTTTGAGCTTCTGTAAATTGTTGTATGGACTAGTGACATTAATATAAAGCCCCACAACAATTTCCAGAATTATTGGATGATATTTGAAATATATCAAATATAAATCCAATGCAAATAATTATTGAATTAATTCCAAATGCCCAAAATAAATATTTATGAGCTCCTAAAAATATTGGTTTGAATTTTAATTCTGGCCAATATTTTCAAAGAGAAACATGAACATTTTCTTGGACCCATTTGAAAAGATTTTAATGTTGATTATTTCTGAAGTGACTTCTGAGGGTTTCAACTAACCTCAATTTAACTTTCAGAATTTAGACATGATGCACGATGCTCTCAAATGCAACTAATGACAAACAAATTCTAGGGTTGTGACACAACAGCATTGACAGCCATCTTATGAAGTTTCTGGTCCCTCTTGCATAAACTAGTGGTAAATACATGGTACTGCCCACTATTCAACTGTTTTGGGTTACTCTGATACCCGGACTTTTGCTGTTCTTGCTGCAGATTACTTTGGTCGGGTTGCTGATTATAGCCGCCCTGGTTACCCGGATGGCCCTGACCGTGAAAACCGCCTACGCCTGAACCGGCGCCCGGGCCATGAAAGCCGCCTCCGCCTGAACCGGCGCCAGGTCTGTGGCCACCATCAAACATGTTGGAATTTTTAAATGCCTTCATGATCGTACAGTCTTTCCACAAATGGGTAGCTGGCTTCTCCCGGGTGCCATGTCTTGGACAAGGTTCATTCAGTAGTTGCTCGAGGGTGGGACCTGACCCGCCTGACCAAGGAGGTGGCCTACCCTTGCGCCGTTGGTTGTTTCCCTGTGCATTCGTGTTAGCCACAAACTCAATAGCCTTACGTTTATTACATCCTTGATTCACCGGGTTATGCTGATGACCCTTGTTGTTGCCATTCTTCTTTCCCTTCCCTGTCTTCTCTTCATCCGATACGGGATCCTTGGTACTATCAGAATCAGCATATTTGACCAGGGCCGCCATCAACTGGCCCATGTCATTACAATCACGCTTGAGCTGCCCCAGCTTCTATTTCAGAGGTTCAAAATGGCAATTTTTCTCCAACATTAAGACCTCAGAGCCGGCATCCATCTTATCAGATGAATGTATTATCTCCTTGACTCAGCGCACCCAATGGGTCGTGGACTCACCTTCCGCTTGCTTAAAATTAGTCAGGTCCACGATTGATATAGGTTGTTTACATGTATCCTTGAAGTTCTGAATGAACCGGGCTATTAACTCCGCCCATGAACCGATGGAATTGGGTGGAAACCCTTTCAACCAAGTGCGAGTTGTTCCATCCAACATCATAGTGAAATACTTAGCCATTGCTGCATCGCTGACCTCCAATAGCTCCATCGCCATATCATAACTTTCAATCCATGCCCCAGGCTGCAAGTAGGCCGTGTAATTAGGCACCTTACGAGGCCCTCTAAAGTCCTTTGGCAAGCGGTCATTACGTAGAGCCGGCACCAGGCAAGGGACACCTCCTGTGACACCCCAAAATTTTGACCTTGTTTTATTAACTAAAATTCTGCCAGGAAATTCAAACTTTCATTTTCTGGATTTTCCATTGATTTCAGAACCATTCTTTCTTGGTTATTATGGAGTTTTACCCAAAGTGACAACCTTTCAAATATATTATTGGACTTGTTTACCCTCTCAAGAAAGCATTCCTATTATCAGTGGAATTTGTTTGCACAAGCATTTCTCTCTGAGCTTTACTCCTTAAAATGATTTTTCATTAGTTTTGGAGCTCTTTTTCAACTACAACCACTTGATAAATTTATTTAAAATTTTCACCAAAATTTGGAGATGTCATGTGATGTTTTTAAATCACTTTTATGCAAAACTATATTCCATTCATTTAATATTTTGAGCTCTACACCAATTTTTCAAATCTGGTCCAGTGGGCAATTTTGCACTACAACCCATTTAAATATTCCTTTCTAGCTTCCACCAAAATGATGGGATGTTAATAGGAGTATATTATGCAACTTTATGCAAAAGCCCTTTTATGTTCTTTGAAAAAATTGAGTGAATCAACCTCTTTTTCATTCTGATCCATCTTGGTGGTTTGTACTGCAACCCCTTTTTATCTTGTTCTTTTACCCATGATTCCTTTTCCTACTTATAGCCCATCCTGCTAAACCCTTAAGTCCAGGAGAGTGGACTCATTGGAGGATTTTAAGTTCATGCAATGGTGCCTTTCCCTTTCTGTCCAAAATCAATTTCCTCACAAACTTGAACTGACAAGTTTGAGCTTTTGGCAAACTAACTTCACCACCCTCTTATTCATCCAAAGAGACTATGATCTGGAAATTTGGGCCACCCCAAGAGTTGCCTAAATGCCTTTGGCATTTTGCCAAACACCCTGTGTGCATAGCCAGAATTGGCATGGTTTTTAGTTTGCTATATGAACTTGAACCACTGACCCAACAACCTTGTCCACTAAGCTCCTAGCTACTCCTAACCTAGGTCTGCTTATTGCCAGCCTCACCCAAGCCCTGTAGCATGCATTGGCATTTCGTCGAGCAGCTAGCATGCATGCTCTGGGCGCGCCCAGAGCGCACGTTTTGCACGCGCGTGCACCGAGCCGCCGCATCTCGTTGCCGCCTGCCCCGCACCCATTCTGGCCCTTGGCCAACCGCAGCCAGCGTGCCCCGTCTCCTCCTACACCGCAGAGCCACCCCGACCACCTCTGGCACCCCACAGCACCGCTGTCAGGTCGGCCGTGGTGGCTAGCTGACGGCCACAGCAGGCCCTGGCCGTGGCAGCACCGCCCAAGCCATACATGCGCGCCAGCTCGCCCCTTGAGCAGTATGGAACTCGTCGGAATGCGCCGGCCAGCTCCACGTCGCCCTGCACCTATAGAATAGCGGTCGCCGACGAGCTTATCCACGGTCGCCGCAAAACCGACCTCGTTGCACTATAAAAGGAGGCCCCCGAGCTCGTCTAAGCCCTCAGGCAGCCCCATACCATCCTCCAAGTGACCCCCATAGCCAGAGAACGACGGGAGGAGGTCGTCTTCCTCACCTCCGATGGGTTCGGCCGCCGCCATGCTCTGGTCCAATTCGTCGCGAGCAGACCCTCCCCCGCCCATCCAGCGACACCACTCGACTCCCCTCAACCTAGCAGAGCTGCCCAGCCTCTCATATGCGATCGGGAACCACTGCAGCCCAGAACCCCAAAACCCACCTGAAGCCTCCTCCGTCGCGGAGCTCGCCGCCGGCGACTCCCTCCACCCCCGCCGACCCAACGACCACCAGGAGCACCGCCCTGGTCTTGCGGGTCCATCCCGACCCTCTGGAGCCCACGGGGAGCCGTCGTTCGCCGGCGTTGATCACCGGATTCCCGCCTCCGTTCGGGCAGAGGAAGAGGAGGGAGAGAGGACTGGTCAAACCTGATCAGTGGGCCCTGTGGACCCACTGTCAGTGACCCACGCGCCCGTCCATGCTGGACAAGTGAAGGCATAAAACCCCCAAGTGTGTATCCCCTGCTTCGAAAGCGTATTCTTATCTGAAACGTTTTCTTTTCTGTTTCATTTTAAAACAACAAAGTTTGGTTGAAACTTTGACTGGCTATAACTTTTTAAATATAAATCCAAATTACTTGATTCTTTTTCTGTTGTTTCCCAAATGTTGTCTAGTTTATTTTCATATTTATTTCAAAATTTTCCAAACAACTTTTTGTACTGTTTTTAAAGTATGTGTTATTTGAATACTTTCAAAAATAGGAATTTGACGAAGGAGAAAACTTTCAAAAAGTTTTGGAATGCCCCCTGCCTCTCCACACCTTGAAGGCAAGCATTCTGAACCCTGGCATAATATTGCCGTGTGTGGTTTGACTTGGTTGCAACACCACCGTGTCTCAAAATTTCCATTATTTATTAGGGTGATATGATCCTACTCGTAAGTGCATGTTAATGATACCGTGCTCTTGAACATTGATATGTTGTGATAGTGGTCACCCTCATACAGCCTTCATACCTACCGGAAGGAAACCGGGAAAGCCTTTGTCTTGGGTAGACACGATGCTTGTTGCCAGTTCCTCGTCGTGGCAGTTGTGTCCGGTATGGCATGATGAGGTATGATGAGCGGTGATTCTATCTGTTGGATTGAAATATATTTGTTATGCTAATCATGCAGGGAATGCCTAAACCTCCTGAGTCGACCATTAGATCGAGTCTTGTTCCGGTAACCCCCATACTTGTTTCGTACTACCACTTGTCCCTACCATAGGTAGGGTACAGTTCAGTAAGTTCTCAACCCCTTCCTGGTACACACCAAACAGAGAGACCGCGATGAGGGTTCCATGGCCCTGGATTAAAGCCAGTCATCCGGTCAGGGGGCATGGGTGTTTTCGGTTGTAGCCGAAGGAGGTAGCTCCCCCAGTTTGCGCGCGGTATAAATTTTGTGATCCCATGCTAGTCGAGGTTGTAGCCTCCCCACTTAGAGTTTTGCTTAACGGGTGTCAAGGGTGATTCCAGACACCGGTAAGTTTGGCTGGTGTGTGCGGTTAGGTGGGTTTTCAATTAAAAGACCATAGACGGAATTAGTTCCGATGGACTAAAGAAATCCGTTACTCGTGGGTAAAGAGTACACCCTCTGCAGAGATATAATACCTATTCGAATAGCCGTTTCCATGGTTAAGGACTACAGTCTAGGATGGGTCAAGTGTCAGTCTTAGTGTCGGTCTTCAGAGGAAAAACTACTAAACCAGAACATTGATTATGACCGGTGACCTATGATGATTATGATTATTATTATTATGGACTAACCATTTATGTTATTTGAATTATTGAGTATCCCTGGGACGGTTCTACCTCCTGGATATTCACCGTGATTATTCTTATATAAGCCCTTTATGTGGTGTCGCCCAGACGCCTGAGTGTGGCATGCTTGTCATTTCATTTACTCATAAGCCCTTTATGTGGTGTCGCACAGACGCCCGACTGTGGCATGCTTATTATTTCATTTACTTATAAGCCCTTTATGTGGTGTCGCACAGACGCCCGACTGAGGCACGCTTCATATTATTATCCTTTCAAAGCGTCGGTTCAGACACCCGATCGGTGCTTTTCATTTCTACTCCCTGATTGTTTACTCATGTTTTATTTGAATGATCTGCTTATGTGCATCATGAACCTTATTTCATAACTGACGAAGTGATCTTGGAATATTTCAAAACATGATTATCAATGGCTATATTATACCTGTGTTCTTAATGTTTGCGAGTACATTCAAAGTACTCACTGGATTGTCCCTGGCTATTGTCTTGGCCAGATTTCTTGCATGGAAAGGAACGTTGCGATGACAGCCCCGGAACCTACGCAATGGAGATAGCGGCCTTGCGAAGATAGGAGTTATCCTGGTCAGCCGTTCCTGAGGGAAATGGAGTCCCATAGACGCTGATGATCCGCAAACCGCTTGCACCATCAACCACTAGAAACCAATTGTTGTACCCATAGGCCAGAATGGTCTTGTAATACATATTTTGTAGTTTGCTTGGAGTTTCTGTAACAAGTTGGTGTCTCATCAGCTAACAGTAATCCTGGGGCTGGTGAGCACAAGGGCCGCTTTTGGGAAATTAATATCCAGAAAATCCGGTCCTGACAAACTTGGTATCAAAGCCAGGCTGACCATTGGCTAATCCTATCTTAGCCAGGTCGAAAAACCTAGGTAAACCAACCCACCAGACCTTAACCAAAACCCCGGCCATGCTTCTCATGTAAGATAGCCACACAGTGACCCGACACCTTTTGGCAGTCGGTGCCCAACCTATAAGCCTACCCTGTCGATCATGCGCCAGTGACCGGCCCCTAAATAGTCTTTCTCGCAAGCGTGCGAAGGAAGACTCCGTTCCCTTTTTCTATAAAAGGGCACGCTAGCCTCAACCCAACACAACACAGCCTCTACCCCACAGCAAGCCATAATGCCTGGCCCCATTGTTCACAATGAGACCACAGCAACCAACCTTGGAGGTTTTGTGACCGTGCTAGCAAACCTCACCCGCCGTGCCTTTGCATTAGAAGAGCCCCTAGAATATGTTGTGTACCAAGGGTCCATGAGCGGTGAGAGCCGTGTTGGGGAACATAGCAGAAATTCAAAATTTTCTTACGTGTCACCAAGATCTATCTATGGAGAAACCAGCAACGAGGGAAGGAAAGTGCATCTACATACCCTTGTAGATCGCTAAGCGGAAGCGTTCAAGAGAACAGGGTTGATGGAGTCGTACTCGTCGTGATCCAAATCACCAAAAATCCTAGTGCCGGACGGACGGCACCTCCGCGTTCAACACACGTACAGCCCGGTGACGTCTCCCATGCCTTGATCCAGCAAGGAGAGAGGGAGAGGTTGAGGAAGACTCCATCCAGCAGCAGCACAACGGCGTGGTGGTGGTGGAGGAGCGTGGCAATCCTGCAGGGCTTCGCCAAGCACCACGGGAGAGGAGAAGGACTTGGGAGAGGGGGAGGGCTGCGCCAGAACATTGGTGCGGCTGCCCTCCCACCCCCACATATATATAGGGGCAAGGGAGAGGGGGGCCGGCCCCCTCAGATCCTATCTGAGGAGGGGGCGGCGGCCAAGGGGGTTGCCTTGCCCCCCAAGGCAAGGGGGTGCCCCCCTTTAGGGTTCCCCCAGAACCCTAGGCGCATGGGCCTTAGGGGGGAGGCGCCCGGCCCACTAAGGGGCCGGTCCCTCTCCACATGCATCCCATAGGGCCCTCCGGGGCAGGTGGGCCCTCCCAGTGGACCCCCGGAACCCCTTCGGTGGTCCCGGTATAATACCGGCATCCCCCCGAATTATTCCGGTGACCGTATGATGACTTCCCATATATAAATCTTTACCTCCGGACCATTCCGGAACTCCTTGTGACGTCCGGGATCTCATCCAGGACTCCGAACAACATTCGGTAACCACATACAAACTTCTTTTATAACCCTAGCGTCATCGAACCTTAAGTGTGTAGACCCTACGGGTTCGGGAACCATGCAGACATGACCGAGACGTTCTCCGGTCAATAACCAACAGCATGATATGGATACCCATGTTGGCTCCCACATGCTCCACGATGATCTCATCGGATGAACCACAATGTCATGGACTTAATCAATCCCGTATACAATTCCCTTTGTCTATCGGTACGATACTTGCCTGAGATTCGATCGTCGGTATCCCGATACCTGGTTCAATCTCGTTACCGGCAAGTCTCTTTTACTCGTTCTGTAACACATCATCCCCTGATCAACTCCTTGATCACATTGTGCACATTATGTTGATGTCCTACCGAGTGGGCCTAGAGATACCTCTCCGTTTACACGGTGTGACAAATCCCAGTCTCGATTCGTGCCAACCCAACAGACACTTTCAGAGATACCTGTAGTGTACCTTTATAGCCACCTAGTTATGTTGTGACGTTTGGCACACCCAAAGCACTCCTACGATATCCGGGAGTTGCACAATCTCATGGTCTAAGGAAATGATAGTTGACATTAGAAAAGCTTTAGCATACGAACTACATGATCTTGTGCTAGGCTTAGGATTGGGTCTTGTCCATCACATCATTCTCCTAATGATATGATCCCGTTATCAATGACATCCAATGTCCATGGTCAGGAAACCGTAACCATCTATTGATCGACGAGCTAGTCAACTAGAGGCTTACTAGGGACATGGTGTTTCCTATGTATCCACACATGTATCTGAGTTTCCTACCAATACAATTCTAGCATGAATAATAAACGATTATCATGAACAAGGAAATATAATAATAATCAATTTATTATTGCCTCTAGGGCATATTTCCAATAGTCTCCCACTTGCACTAGAGTCAATAATCCAGTTCACATTGATATGTGATTAACACTCAAGGTCACATCCCCATGTGACTAACACCCAAGAGTTCTGGGTTTGATCATGTTATGCTTGTGAGAGAGGTTTCAGTCAACGGGTCTGCAACATTCAGATCCGTATGTACTTCGCAAATTTCTATGTCATCTTGTAGATGCAACTACTACGCTACATTTGGAGCTATTCCAAATAACTGTTCTACTATACGAATCCAGTTTACTACTCAGAATAATCTGGATTAGTGTCAAAGTTTGCATCGGCGTAACCCTTTACGACGAACTCTTTTACCAGCTCCATAATCGAGAAAATTCCTTAGTCCACTAGTTACTAAGGATAACTTTGACCGCTGTCCTGTGATCCATTCTTGGATCACTCTTGTGCCCCTTGACTGACTCATGGCAAGGCACACTTCAGGTGCGGTACACAGCATAGCATACTGTAGAGCCTACGTCTAAAGCATAGGGGACGACCTTCGTCCTTTCTCTCTATTCTGCCGCGGTCAGGTTTTGAGTCTTACTCAATGTTCACACCTTATAACACAGCCAAGAACTCCTTCTTTTCTGATCCATTTTGAACCCCTTCAAAATCTTGTCACGGTATGTATTCATTTGAAAGTACTATTAAGCGTTTTGATCTATCCTTATAGATCTAAATGCTCAAAACTCAAGTAGCCTAATCCAGGTTTTCCATTGAAAAACACTTTTCAAATAACTCTGCATTCTTTCCAGAAATTCTACATCATTTCTGATCAACAACATGTTAACAACATATACTCATCGGAAATTCTATAGTGCTCCCACTCACTTCTTTGGAAATACAAGTTTCTCATAAACTTTGTATAAACCCAAAAATTCTTTGATCATCATCAAAGCATACATTCCAACTCCGAGATGCTCACTCCAGTCCTTAGAAGGATTGCTGGAGCTTTGCATACTTATTAGCATCTTTCAGGATTGACAAAACCTTCCGGTTGTATCACATACAACCTTTCCTCAAGAAAATCTTCGAGGAAACAATGTTTTGACATTCTATCTGCAAGATTTCATAAATAATGTAGTAATCGCTAATATAATTCCAACAGACTCTTAGCATCGCTACGAGTGAGAAAGTCTCACCGTAGTCAACTCCTTGAACTTGTCGGGAAACTTCTTAACGACAAGTCGAGCTTTCTTAATGGTGATACTTACCATCATTGTCCGTCTTCCTTTTGAAATCCATATGTACCTAACAGCCTTACAACCATCAAGTAGTTCTTCCAAAGTCTACACTTTGTTTTCATATATGGATCCTCTCTCGGATTATATGGCCTCGAGCCATTTATTGGAATCCAGGCCCACCACCGCTTATCCATAGCTCGTAGGTTCATTGTTGTCTAGCAACATGACTTCCAAGACAGGATTACGTACCACTCTGAAGTAGTACGCTTCCTTGTCATCCCACGAGGTTTGGTAGTGACTTGATCTGAAGTTTCGTGATCACTATCATAAGCTGCCACTTCAATTGGTGTAGGTGCCACAGGAACAACTCCCTGTGCCCTGCCACACACTAGTTGAAGAGACGGTTCAATAACCTCATAAAGTCTCCACCATCCTCCCACTCAATTCTTTCGAGAGAAACTTTTCCTCAAGAAAGGACTCTATTCTAGAAATAATCCCTTATTGCTTTCGGATCTGAGATAGGAGGTATACCCAACTATTTTGGGTGTCCTATGAAGATGCATTTATCTGCTTTGGGTTCGAGCTTATCAGCCTGAAACTTTTTCACATAAGCGTCGCAGCCCAAAACTTTTAAGAAATGACAGCTTAGGTTTATCTAAACCATAGTTCATACGGTGTCATCTTATCAGAATTACGTGGTGCCCTATTTAAAGTGAATGTGGTTGTCTCTAATGCCTAACCCATAAACTATCATGGTAATTTGATAAGACACATCATGGTATGCATCATATCCAATAGGGTGCAGTTATGATGTTCGGACACACCATCACACTATGGTGTTCCAGGCTGTATTAGTTGTGAAACAATTTCCACAATGTCTTAATTCTATGCCAAACTCGTAATTCAGATATTCATCTCTACGATCATATCATAGACATTTTATCCTCTTGTCACGACGATGTTCAACTTCACTCTGAAATTACTTGAACCTTTCAATAATTCAGACTTATGTTTCATCAAGTAAATATACTCAGTATCTACTCAAATCATCTGTGAAGTAAGAACATAACGATATCCACTACATGCCTCAGCACTCATTGGACTGCGCACATCAAGATGTATTACTTCCAACAAGTTGCTTTCTTGTTCCATTTTACTGAAAACGAGGCTTTCAGTCATCTTGCCCATGTGGTATGATTTGCATGTCTCAAGTGATTCAAAATCAAGTGAGTCCAAACGATCCATCTGTATAGAGTTTCTTCATGGATATCTACCAACAAACATGGTTCGCATGTCTCAATCCTTTCAAAAATGAGCGAGTTCAAAGATCCATCAACATGGAGCTTCTTCATGCATTTTATACCGATATGACTTAAGTGGCAGTGCCACAAGTAGGTGGTACTATCATTACTATCTTATATCTTTTGGCATGAACATGTGTATCCACTACTAGAAAAGGGCTATAGATGGGATTGACACTAATGGCGCACCAGACAAGCGGTGAGCCATTAGTATATACTAATGGCGCACCACCTTCTGATATGCCATTAGAGTTGAAACTACTAATGGCGCACCTGGCCCAGGGTGCGCCATTAGTATCAAATTTTTTTTTAACTAGTGCGCCTGTCCAAACATACTAATGGCGCATCCAGACACAGTGCGCCATTACTAGTTGTAACTAGTAATGGCGCACCGGCCGGAAAGTACGCCACTAATGTTGTTTTTTTATTATATTTTTTATTCCTTTTTTTTGCAAAACTACTAATGGCGCACTGTCCCACCGTGCACCATTACTAGTTTAAACTAGTAATGGCGCACTATTGAAAAGTGCGCCATTAGTATGTTTTTTTATTATATTTTTTATTCCTTTTTTTGCAAAACTACTAATGGCGCACCACCAGAAGGTGCGCCATTAGTAACCTAGATTACTAATGGCGCATTTAGAGTTGGTGCGCCATTAGTAAGTGGGCAGCAACAAGATATTTTGGATAGCCTCTCCTACCCACACTCACTTTCTCCCCACTTCATTCTCTCCACCTCCTCCTTGTCTCGGGTGCCTCCTCTTTTTCACCTCATTTCCACCATAGATTCATTCAATTTAAGTGGTTAAATTACCTTGTTTTGATAGGTAAGTAAGGGGGAAGCTATATTTATGTTGGTCTCCCTACAACAATGTGCACATGCACTTTTTATGGCCTAGCTAGATCTATGTATGTTCGTGGTGTTGCATATGTTTGTGGTGTTGCATATGTGTTTGTGTTTGGAGGTGTACCAGTATTTAAAATGCGATAGTTGCCAATATTTTGCTGGAATGTTGATTCATTTCCGTTTCGGCGAGAATTTTGGCATTAAGCATTCTTTTTGGTCCTATTTTTAGGGAAAGTCATGCCAAATTTTTTCTTGGTTCTAAAATATCGTTTTGCTCTACCCCGTAGGCGACCATGGTCTGCATGATGACCGAAGGCATCGTGAATAGGTTTTTGAGGTCCGCGAAGGCCGAGATGCTTCAAAAGAACGAGACGGAGATAAGATGTCCGTGTCGAAGATGCAAGCTGAAGAGCCTTATTGCGGACCCGGAATCCGGGCAGGTGCGGGACCACCTGCTCTTGCGTGGTTTCATGGATGGCTATCGGTGGCAAGGTGATGAAGATGACTATGAAGTCGTCCATGGGGGCCGGGCAAGAAATGAGGAAGGGCAGCAAGACAACCACCGCGGCTCGGGCGGGCGAGAAGACGAAGAATCCCCAGGAGATGATCACGACGGTGATGCTGTACACAGTCATCATTTAGAAGATGCAGGACATGATGATGAGGAAGATGCCGGAGCAGACGACGGGCGTGATCATGAAGATGATGATGCCGGCGGAGCAGACGACGCTGGACCATCGATGGGCTGGGTGCAGGACCCTCATATTCAAGAGCTGCTTCTCAAGCAGACGGATAACGCAAGAGCTGCCGCCCGAGAGAAAGCCAAGATGGATCAACTTGAGTTAGACGCAGTTACTCCATTGTATGAAGGATGCAGGCCCGAGGATACCCGCCTGAAAGTAACGCTCATGGCTCTGGAGATGAAGGTAAAACACAAAATGACCGACACATGCTTCGACGAGAACATGTCATTCTGGCACGAACGTCTTCCCAAGGGGAACAAGTGCCCGACCAGTTTGGAGGAGGCGAAGAAAATCGTGTGCCCTCTGGATTTACCACACGTGAAATACCATGTGTGCATGAACAATTGCATCATTTATCGGGACGAGCACGCGGAGTCTACCATATGTCCGGTGTGCGGCGTCACTCGATACAAGAAGAGGAAGAAAGCTCCTCGAAAATTGATGTGGTACTTTCCGATCACTCCTCGTCTGCAGCGGTATTTCGCGGACCCTAAGGTAGCAAAGCTCTTACGTTGGCACGCTGATAGGGAGGAGAAGAAGCGAGAAGATGATGCAAATGATCCGGAGATAGATAAAAAAGACAAGATGCCGAGTCACCCTAAGGATGCGAGCTAGTGGCTGTGACACTCCAAATTTTTTGATTTGGTTTTCACCAAAAACTTTGTTGGATTTTAAAAGAGGGCATTTAAAATTTCTTTTCCAGAAATCCTTCCTCTTAAAAAAAAACTTCCTTTCACCTTTGGCAAGGATTTCCTTTTCCTTTTCAAATTTGATGTTGAATTTTTGGAAACTTTTCTTCTGGTTGTTTCCCTCTCAAACTTATTTATTTTCATTTAAAAAGAAACCCTAGGAGTTTTGGGACTTCTTTCTTTTTGAAACCACCCATGATTTTACCATGCCACAGGTGGTGAAACCCCTCCAAAAGCTCCCCTCCTCCTTGGAACAACCTAAGTTCTCTGTCCCAACTAATCCAAACAAGTTTTGTATTTTATTTCAATCATTTTTTCCTCTCAAATCATTTCTGTCAATTATTTGGAGCCTGAGTCATTTACAAAGCAAGTACCTTATTTCCTTTGAGTTTTGATCTCAAACCAACTCCTCTGGATTGTCCTTAGCATCCACAACTCAGAACCATCTTGATCCACTCCCCTTCTTTTCAAATTTTTCAAATTTCAGCCTCTGCAAGTTTGGACAAGATTTGCCAAATTTGGTGAAATTCATATCTACACTTCCCCAAAAATTCTACCAAAATTCAGGCAGCCTACTGGAGCAATGAGTAGCCACTCCACCAAAAATCAGCTCTAGGAAAAATCCCTAGAGGCCAGTATCATTCTGTCGAACACCTTGCATGCACTGTTTCTTGCACTTTCAGTAATTCAGTAAATTCAGATTTCCAGTGTCGTTTCTCTTCATCAGCTTCAGTCACGCGTAGACAGTGCCCTTGGCACGTTCCTCGCCGCCTCTTCCTCCTATCTGGAGCGCCGCACGCGCGCTTGCCGCCTTCCTGGCGTCGGTGGCGCCCTGGCCCGCCTGCGCCGGCGTGTCTTGCGGCGGCCGAACCACCATAGCAGCCGACAGGGAGCAAAACGGTGGCTCAACGCCGTTCGGCGCCGCCCAACGCCCCCTGGCTCTCCACGTGGCCTCATGCACGCCAGCGCAACCCCGCAGCACAGTCGCCGTGGCCTGGCACCCGCAGGGCGCGCTCCCTGCCGTCGACGTGCCGCACGGCCGTTCTGTTGGGACAGGCCATAAACCTCCCCCCCCCCGTGCTGAGTTGGACGCGGGAATGGCACCACTACTCCACCTAGGCGATGCCCAAGCCCGTAATCCCACTGCCCAACCACAGCGCCGCCGTAATCACTCGCCGGACTTATCCCGTTCGCGGCAAACCGCCTCGGGCCGGCTATATATAGCGCCCCCAAGCTCCCTCTCGCCCCCGCACACCTCCACCACCTCACTGGACCCCGACCAGCAACTAGAAGAGCCTCGAGGGGCCCTTCTTCCTCGACTCTGTCCGCCTCGTTCCGCCTCGGCCTCCACCTCGATTCGCTCCGGTGAGGCCATCTCCGGTGCCCAAACCTCGCCAGTAGCCTCCTCGGGCACCCAGTAAGCTAACCCAAGCGTCAATTTGACCTTCGCAGCTCTTCCCGACGAGATCCATCACCACCCGAGCCGCCGTCCACCGGAGCAAGGCTCGCCGTCGACGTGGTACTCGCTGGCGACCACCACCACCACCAACCGACGCGGAAGGGCGCCCTGAACACGGAGGTACCCTCCGATCCCCCTGCCTCGCCATGGATCGCCGCCGGGGACCACCGCGGCTCTCGGGCACTGTCGTTCTCCGCCGCCCGTTTTAAATTTTCAAACCTGACAGGTGGGACATGCCAGTCAGCCTCTTAGTTCTTTTTACACGAATCGTTTTCTGAAAACGCCTTCAGGCAAAATACGTTTCCCTCTCTGGGCTGGCGTATTCGAGACCGAAGCGTTTTCTGTTTTTATGAGCTAGCCCCTGGAAATATTCTGTTTCATTACAGATGAGTCCCTGGACTAAAACCTTTATAACTTTTAAACAGAAAAGTATTTTTGATTGATTCTTTTTCTGTTCTCTTTGAAATTTTGTCTAGTTTTTTACCAGATTTATTTGAAAAAAAATTGGAATACTTTTTGTGCACTTCTTGGTATTTACAATAGCGCCAATATTTTCTGTATACCGTAGATACCAAAGGAGGTGACGGAGCCGCGAACTTCACCGAGCTAGTCTCCGACTACTCTGAACCAGGCAAGCATGTTTGAACTTTTGATATGATGAGTGTCTTGGCATGTTTTGCATTTAGTTAGTTTCATGGCATGTTGATGAGCATACCGATGAACGTTATTTTCATGCATGGTTAAGGTAAGTGAGCTCGATGATCCATAAGTGGATGGATGTGAGTATGAAAGGCCATGGGTTGGCATGAGGATGGGTAAGATGGAAGTGTTGTAGCATGCCAGTCTTATGCCAGACTATTCGACTACAGTGTCAAATCGTATCGGTCCAGTTCCTCCCTTGCCTTTCCTTGTACTACCACATGTTTTTCGCAAGGAATATGGCTTAGTAAGTTGCAAACCGCTTTCCTGGTACACACCAAAAGGAGAGGCCGGGATGATGGTTCCATGGCCCTGGATTAAAGCCAGTCATCCGGTCAGGGGGCATGGGTTTTCCGGTTGGGACCAAGAGGGGGGCACCCCTTAGAGCGCGCGTATATAAATTTGATCCCATGCTATTCGAGATTGTGATCTCCCCGTCTCAAAAGTTTTTCTTGGACGATGTCTAGGGTGAGTCCTGGCATCGAGAGGTAGGATGGGTGTGTACTGGTTAGCTGTGTTTTCTTCCGAAATACCGTAAACGGAACTAGTCCTTCGTGACTACGGAAATCCGTTAGCTGTGGGAAATTTTTGTACAAACTCTGCAGAGTCATAAATCTCCAATTCATCTTATCCATATCCAAATTTTGCGCTGACTTATTATGACAAGTGCTAGTTTTGGTGACAGATACTCTGGTGAATCACATGAGTGCTAAGTCCGGTTAAATGTTTATTCCTGTGGATGGACTAACCCGTTTATTATCATGAATTGAATATTTATTATGAGTATTATTTACTTGTGTATAAAGCCCTTTCTGTGATGTCGCTCAGACGTCCGACTGTGGCATTTCTTTTAAAGCCCTTTCTGTGATGTCGCTCAGACGTCCGACTGTGGCATTTCTTTTAAAGCCCTTTCTGTGATGTCGCTCAGACGTCCGAGTGTGGCATTTCTTTTAAAGCCCTTTCTGTGATGTCGCCCAGACGTCCGACTGTGGCATTTCTTTTAAAGCCCTTTCCGCGATGTCGCTCAGACGCCCGACTGTGGCATTTCGTTTAAAGCCCTTTCTGCGATGTCGCTCAGACGTCCGACTGTGGCATTTCTTTTAAAGCCCTTTCTGTGATGTCGCCCAGACGTCCGACTGTGGCATTTCTTTTAAAGCCCTTTCTGCGATGTCGCTCAGACGTCCTACTGTGGCATTTCTTTTAAAGCCCTTTCTGCGATGTCGCTCAGACGTCCGACTGTGGCATTTCTTTTAAAGCCCTTTCTGCGATGTCGCTCAGACGTCCAACTGTGGCATTTCTTTTAAAGCCCTTTCTGTGATGTCGCTCAGACGTCCGACCGTGGCATTTCTTTTAAAGCCCTTTATGTGGTGTCGCTGAGACGCCCGACTGTGGCATGATTTTCTGTTATTATTGGTTCACCTTTCGAGGCGTCGCTTCAGACACCCGATCGGTTTTCATTTATATTTTTGTTGGGATTTCAGGCGGACTACCGCCGTTTCCCTTGTACTTACTTCGTTATGCAAAAAATTATTTTTTGAATGTGCATTGGAAAGATTAATCATGACGCATTCATGCATGCATTTGTTATATCTTACATCCGGACTGTCTTGCGAGTACTTTCAAAGTACTCACTGGCTTGTTGATTTGGCCAGATGCTGACGAAGGCGATCTCATGGATGAAGAGTTCGATAGCGAGTCCGGCGCCTAGAGGAATCCCAGTCAGTCTCGTGCAACCCTGGACTTGGTCACTGTATTATATCCGCTTCCGCAACCCGAATAAATTTATCGAGCCTCACCTCGACGCTCGATGAGATGCCAGTTTGAGAGTCATGTTACCAGACTCCCCATTGTGTTATTCCACCATCGCTTTATCCTCGAGTCAGTAGTATGCCACCACATCATTGTGTCATGTCCGCCATTATGTATAATTATTGGCGCACTTATAATAATTTGTTGAGCAGCCCTAGCTCAACCCTATAATATATTTTATGCTACTGGCTTATTGTATCAAGAATTTGTCTACCAGTGAGGAGGATTTCTCTCATACTGGACTCAAAAGATTGGTTTCTCAATAAATATTTTTATTGGAAAACCGGTCGTGACAAGCTTGGTATCAGAGCCAGGCTGACTGTAGGAAGCCACTAGGTGCGATCGCTAATCGGTTATTAGCATGATAGAGCCGATTTAATATTTTTTTTGCAATTGTAGTCATTTTCTGACAGTCAGCATAAATTTATGATCTGACCATTCAGGATTTTTGCCTACTTTTGTAGATGGCCGACAACAGCTGCGAGTCTCAGACCTTCGCCAGCGTACCCGATGGGTTCGTCAAGCTTCTCTCCTTCATCGTTCAGGTCGCGATGGGGCCATCCGTGCGCCCAGTCTTCACACTCCGCCAGCACAGAGTCAACGACAGTCTGACCATGCACCAGGCCACGGTGCAGTTCAAGGGAGGGCGTGGTGAGTTACGCCGCTTCCTGTTCGTGGGAAGAGCCATGCCTACGGAGAGGCATGCTATGCAGATGGCAGCCCGCGAGGCGATAGCTCGCCTCAGGGATGTCCTTCCCGCGATGAAGACTCGTCGCTACCGCTATCTTTCATGCCATGTGCCCTACACCTGTCACTACGCATTCTCCTGCCCCAGAGGAGAACGAGACGAGGCTTTTGAGATGCTTATTGAGTATCTCCGGGCTCTGGAGGCAGCCTTCGACAACCTGGTGGACGACTTCGTGGCTGCCCGCATGGACTCAGTCCATGGCTGTGCCGCCAACAGGAGGGAGCTCCTGCTCACCACACCGCCACTGACTTTTGTCTCATCCTCAGCATCTCATGCACCTACTCGTCGCCTACCTACCACCGAAGGGTTCAACCAGGCCCTTGCGCCCACTCCAGCGCGCACTTCACCACCCGTTGTGCCCACTCCTATTCGTGTTGCTCCGCCCCTGGCACCCGCTCCATCTACCCGACGCGGCTCTTCACGTCTGGAGCCTATTAGTGAGGAGGAGGTTGAGTCCCCAGCCTCACTACGCCTCACCCTTGGCAGGGCCAAGGAGATCGTCAACATTTCCGGCTGAGTGCGTTTGCCCGTCATGCGATGTACCGCTTTGTAAGATATGTACATAGGTTGTGAGAAGTAGCTTGTTTGCGCATCATGTAGAACTGGAGAAGTGTACTAGCCTAAATAACATGTCAGGATTATGTACGCATATCCTGAGTGATGTACCATATAATTATCGCCCGAGTGTAAGATATGTAATGAGCAGTCCTTCTCCGTGCGCAAATCAATTTGTTTTCTTAAGTAATCTTGGTCATTTAAATTATTTGCCATCCTTGTGCATTTTTTGGAGTTGTTTTGGCGACCATCTTCACTTTTCTTATGAGTTTTGCAAAATATATCCCCAGAGTGAAAAATGTCTCATCCTTGGACTCGCTCCATGCCTACTCCGCCAGAGGAAAATTATGACACTCAACAAGGCAACAATGTCACACAAGGGCAGTCGAGTCAATAGGGCAGTGAAACGGCACTTTCCCAAATGTGCCGCCTTTATGAACAGAGTCAACAACAACATCGTGAAATGATGAACCAAGTCATCAACATGGGAAATCACCATGGACAGTAGCAGCAGCATTCCAAGTTATCTGAGCTACAAAAGACGCGTCCCCAAACATTTTCTCATACTGACAAGCCTCTTGAAGCCGAGGACTGGCTTCGAGATATGGAGAGGAAATTAATTATTGCAAAATGTTCAGACCCCGAGAAGGTATTGTATGCTCCGCACTATCTCACAGGAGCAGCCGCATCGTGGTGGGTGAATTTTCTGCACATGCATCCCAACGAAGGTGACATAACCTGGGATGATTTCAAGGAAGGTTTCCGTGGTGCACACATTCCTAAGAGTATTATGAAAATCAAGAAGAGAGGGTTCGATGACCTCAAACAAAGGAACATGACAGTGGCAGATTGCAATAGTCAATTTACTCTATTGTCTTGCTACGCCAATGAAGAGCGTATGACTGAAAGCAAGAAGATGGAGAAATTCCTTGACGGTCTGGCGCCCGCGCTTAAATGCCAACTGTTCGTGCACACTTTTCCTGATTTTAAAATACTGGTGGACAAAGCCATTACTCTGGAAAATGAGAGACGCAGTCTGGAAGATATCCGCAAGCGAAAAAGGGACCAGACTAACCATGCTCGCAATCACCGAAGCAAGACAGAGTTTCAAAAGGGTGGGACTCACAAATTCCCATCCAATGTCTCACGCCAAATCAAGAATTTTCATGCAAGGGACAAGGAGTTCACATATCGCCCCGGCGTTACTTGTTACGCCTGTGGAGAGGAAGGACACTATGCCAAGCAGTGTCCCAAGCCTAGAAACTCAACCCCAAAGCCGAAAAATGGCGGCAATAATTCAGCGCCCAAGAGAAACAATTTCAATCCCAGCAACAACCACAGGAAGGGTCATCTGAACCACGTAACCAAAGAGGAGGCACAAAATGCTCCGGATATCATACTCGGTACGTTTCCTGTCAACACAATACCTGCAATGGTTTTGTTTGATTCTGGAGCTTCTCACTCTTTCATTTCGAAAAGTTTTGCCTTGCAAAATAATTTTTCGATGCTTCCTTTGGAGAAATCCATGATCATCAAGTCCCCTGGGATTCAGCAAGTTACTCAGAATTACTGTCAGAATGTGGTCATTGAGTTCAAAGGATTGGAGTTTCACGCAAATCTTATTGTGTTGGAAAACAAAGGACTGGATGTCATCCTAGGGATGGACTGGCTAACCACCAACAAGGGTTTTATTGACTGTTTCAACTGGACCGTAATCCTCACACACCACCACGGGAAGACAATAAGAGTGTCAGCCAAGGAAGGAAAAATACCCCGGCAACCGAGATTGAATAAGGTGGACGTTTCTGAGCTAAACAAGGTGCCAGTAGTATGTGAATTTCCAGATGTATTCCCTGAAGAACTACCAGGCATGCCACCAGACCGAGAGATAGAGTTCTGCATTGAGCTCGCACCAGGAACCACCCCCATATACAAGAAACCATACCGAATGGCACCATCCGAGTTGGTTGAATTGAAGAAACAAATAAAAGAATTGCTAGACAAAGGATATATTCGAGCCAGCTCCTCACCTTGGGGATCACCAATCCTATTTGCCAAAAAGAAGGATGGAACACTGAGATTGTGTATTGACTATCGAGCACTTAACATGGTCACAGTCAAGAACAAATACCCGATGCCAAGGATAAACGATTTGTTTGATCAACTCGCTTCATATTAAAAGTGCGGACAGAAGATATCCCCAAAACAGCCTTCACCTCCAGATATGGATTGTATGAGTTCACAGTAATGCCATTTGGGTTAACAAATGCCCCTGCATATTTTGTTCACCTCATGAACAAAGTATTTATGAAGTTTATGGACAAGTTCATTGTGGTATTCATCGACGATATTCTGGTATACTCCAAGACACCAGAAGAGCACGCAGAACATCTCAGGATTGTGCTAGGAGAACTCAGGAAACACCAATTGTATGCCAAGTTCAGCAAGTGCGAATTTTGGCTAAGGCAAGTAGGCTTTCTAGGCCACGTACTAACCCAGGACGGTATCGCAGTGGACCCAGAGAAAGTCAAGGCCATACTTGGCTGGAAGTCGCCAGCGAGCGTAACAGACATACGTAGTTTCTTGGGAATGGCAGGATATTACCGCAGATTTATTGAAGGATTCTCCACCATAGCCAAGCCTAGGACGCAGTTACTCAAGAAAGACAAGAAGTTTGAATGGACAGAAGCCTGCGAAAAAAGTTTCCAAGAGCTAAAGCGGAAATTAACAACAGCACCAGTATTAATTGTGCCAGACATACACAAAAATTTTGAAGTGTTTTGTGACGCGTCCAGAAAGGGTCTCGGATGCGTGTTGATGCAAGAAGGCAAGGTTGTCGCCTATGCTTCAAGGCAACTTCGCAAGCATGAGGAAAATTATCCCACTCATGACTTAGAAATGGGAGCAGTCATTCATGCACTCAAGGAATGGAGGCATTTCTTACTTGGGAACCGATGTGAAATATATACGGATCACAAAAGTCTCAAATATATTTTCACGCAGCCAGAACTAAATTTACGACAAAGACGCTGGTTGGAATTGGTAAAGGATTATGATGTTGGTATCCATTACCATCCAGGAAAAGCAAATGTAGTGGCCGATGCTCTTAGTCGGAACCCCAGCTCCGACGAAAGCAATCTGCAAAGCTTGAGGCCCGAATTCCAACAAGAATTTGCCAAGCTCAATTTGATAATGGTAGCAGAAGGCGCCATATCAAACTTGGAAATACAACCCGACCTTGTGGAGGAAATTAAAGGAGCTCAACCCGGTCACCCCAGCATCGAAGGCATCAAAAGAAAGGTGAGTATGGGCAAGGCCTCGGAGTTCGTCATAGACGATGGAGGAATATTGTGGTACGGAGAAAGACTCTGCGTGCCAAACATAGAAGACCTTAAACAGCAAATTCTAACTGAAGCCCACACCGCCCCGTACTCGATCCACCCTGGTGGAACCAAAATGTATAAAGATATTCAGGAAAGATTTTGGTGGCACGGTATGAAGAGGGACATAGCCACCTTCATTGCATGTTGCGACTCTTGTCAACGCATAAAAGCTGAGCATCAGAGACCAGCCGGACTATTGCAACCAAACAAAATACCTGAGTGGAAATGGGATGAAATAGGGATGGATTTCATTGTCGGACTACCTCGGTCACAACATGGGAATGATGCCATATGGGTCATCACTGACAGGTTAACCAAGGTGGCACATTTCATTCCAGTAAGGACAACCTACAACACTCAGAGGCTTGCCAGGATTTATCTCTCCCGTATAGTTTGTCTGCATGGAGTCCCGAAGACTATAATATCCGACAGAGGCACTCAGTTCGTCTCGAGATTTTGGGAGCATTTACAACAGGCTGTGGGAACCCAAATAGCCTTCAGTACCGCATACCACCCACAGACCGATGGACAAACGGAACGCGTAAACCAGGTTTTAGAAGACATGCTGAGAGCATGTGTCCTCACATATGGAACCAGTTGGGAAGAAAGCCTGCCATACGCTGAGTTCGCGTACAACAATAGCTACCAGGCCAGCTTGCAAATGGCACCATTTGAGGCTTTATACGGACGGAGGTGTCGTACCCCGTTAAATTGGTCAGAGACCGTAGACAGCCGCATCTTCGGACCAGACATGCTCAGAGAAGCCGAGGAAAAAATCAAGCTAATCAGAGACCGACTTAAGACCGCTCAAAGTCGACAGAAGAGTTATTATGATCAGAAACATCGTAGGTCAGCTTCAAGCCCGGTGAGTTCGTGTACCTGAAAGTATCTCCTATGAGAGGATTGCAACGATTCAAGATTAAAGGGAAGCTAGCACCAAGATTCATTGGACCATTCTGTATAATGGCGCGAAGAGGCACGGTAGCCTACCAGCTAGACTTACCCGAGGAATTATTCGATGTCCATGACGTGTTCCACGTCTCGCAATTGAGGAAGTGCGTAAGCAACCCTGAGAAACAAGTATCTCATGAGAACATTGACGTGCAGCCAGACCTCACTTATCGGGAACGTCCAGTAAGAATATTAGAGGAGTCTGAAAGGAGGACCCGACAGAAGGCCATCAAATTCTTCAGAGTCCAGTGGAGCAATCACACCGACAGTGAAGCAACTTGGAAAAGAGAGGATTTTCTTCGGACAGAGCATCCACACTTATTTGAGGGACAGCTGAAATCTCGGGGACGAGATTTTTCCTAAGGGGGGTAGGTGTTGTGACACTCCAAAATTTTTGATTTGGTTTTCACCAAAAACTTTGTTGGATTTTAAAAGAGGGCATTCAAAATTTCTTTTCTAGAAATCCTTCCTCTTAAAAAAAACTTCCTTTCACCTTTGGCAAGCATTTCCTTTTCCTTTTCAAATTTGATGTTGAATTTTTGGAAACTTTTCTTCTGGTTGTTTCCCTCTCAAACTTATTTATTTTCATGTAAAAAGAAACCCTAGGAGTTTTGGGACTTCTTTCTTTTTGAAACCACCCATGATTTTACCATGTCACAGGTGGTGAAACCCCTCCAAAACCTCCCCTCCTCCTTGGAACAACCTAAGTTCTCTGTCCCAACTAATCCAAACAAGTTTTGTATTTTATTTCAATCATTTTTCCTCTCAAATCATTTCTGTCAATTATTTGGAGCCTGAGTCATTTACAAAGCAAGTACCTTATTTCCTTTGAGTTTTGATCTCAAACCAACTCCTCTGGATTGTCCTTAGCATCCACAAGTCAGAACCATCTTGATCCACTCCCCTTCTTTTCAAATTTTTCAAATTTCAGCCTCTGCAAATTTGGACCAGATTTGCCAAATTTGGTGAAATTCATATCTACACTTCCCCAAAAATTCTACCAAAATTCAGGAAGCCTACTGGAGAAATGAGTAGCCACTCCACCAAAAATCAGCTCTAGGAAAAATCCCTAGAGGCTAGTATCATTCTGTCGAACACCTTGCATGCACTGTTTCTTGCACTTTCAGTAATTCAGTAAATTCAGATTTCCAGTGTCGTTTCTCTTCGTCAGCTTCAGTCACGCGTAGACAGTGCCCTTGGCACGTTCCTCACCGCCTCTTCCTCCTGTCTGGAGCGCCGCACGCGCGCTTGGTGCCTTCCTGGCGTCTGTGGCGCCCTGGCCCGCCTGCGCCGGCGTGTCTTGCGGCGGCCAAACCACCGTAGCAGCCGACAGGGAGAAAAACGGCGGCTCAACACCGTTAGGCGCTGCCCAACGCCCCCTGGCTCTCCACGTGGCCTCATGCACGCCAGCGCAAACCCGCAGCACAGTCGCCGTGGCCTGGCACGCGCAGGGCGCGCTCCCTGCCGCCGACGTGCCGCAAGGCCATTCTGTTGGGATAGGCCGTAAACCTCCCCCCCCCCGTGCTGAGTTGGACCCTGGAATGGCACCACTACTCCACCTAGGCGATGCCCAAGCCCCTAATCCCACTGCCCAACCACAGCGCCGCCGTAATCACTCGCCGAACTTATCCCGTTCGCGGCAACCGCCGCGGGCCGGCTATATATAGCACCCCCAAGCTCCCTCTCGCCCCCGCACACCTCCACCACCTCACTGGACCCCGACCAGCAACTAGAAGAGCCTCGAGGGGCCCTTCTTCTTCGACTCCGGCCGCCTCGTTCCGCCTCGGCCTCCACCTCGATTCGCTCTGGTGAGCCCATCTCCGGTGCCCAAACCTCGTCAGTAGCCTCCTCGGGCACCCAGTAAGCTAACCCAAGAGTCAATTTGACCTTCGCAGCTCTTCCCGACGAGATCCATCACCACCCGAGCCGTCGTCCGCCGGAGCAAGGCTCGCCGTCGACGTGGCACTCGCCGGCGACCACCACCGCCACCAACCGACGCGGAAGGGCGCCCTGAACACGGAGGTACCCTCCGATCCCCCTGCCTCACCGTGGATCGCCGCCGGCGACCACCGCGGCTCTCGGGCACCATCGTTCTCCGCCGCCCGTTTTAAATTTTCAAACCTGATGGGTGGGACATGCCAGTCAGCCTCTCAGTTCTTTTTACACGAATCGTTTTCTGAAAACGCCTTCGGGAAAAATACGTTTCCCTCTCTGGGCTGGCGTATTCGAGACCGAAGCGTTTTCTGTTTTTATGAGCTAGCCCCTGGAAACTTTCTGTTTCATTACAGACGAGTCCCTGGACAAAAACCATTATACCTTTTAAACAAAAAAGTATTTTTGATTGATTCTTTTTCTGTTCTCTTTGAAATTTTGTCTAGTTTTTTATCAGATTTATTTGAAAACTATTTGGAATACTTTTTGTGCACATCTTGGTATTTACGATAGCGCCTATATTTTCTTTATACCGTAGATACCGAAGGAGGTGACGGAGCCGCAAACTTCACCGAGCTAGGCTCCGACTACTCTGAACCACGCAAGCATGTTTGAACTTTTTATATGATGAGTGTCTTGGCATGTTTTGCATTTAGTTAGTTCCATGGCATGTTGATGAGCATACCGATGAACGTTATTTTCATGCATTGTTGAGGTAAGTGAGCTCGATGATCCATAGGTGGATGGGTGTGAGTATGAATGGCCATGTGTTGGCATGAGGATGGGTAAGATGGCAGTGTTGTAGCATGCCAGTCTTATGCCAGACTATAGGACTACAGTGTCAAACCGTATCGGTCCAGTTCCTCCCATTTCCTTCCTTGCACTACCACATGTTTTCCGCAAGGGATATGGATTAGTAAGTTGCAAACCGCTTTCCTGGTACACACCAAAAGGAGAGGCCGGGATGATGGTTCCATGGCCCTGGATTAAAGCCAGTCATCCGGTCAGGGGGCATGGGTGTTTCCGGTTGGGACCGAGAGGGGGGCACCCCTTAGAGCGCGCGTATATAAATTTGATCCCATGCTATTCGAGATTGTGATCTCCCCGTCTCAAAAGTTTTTCTTGGACGGTGTCTAGGGTGAGTCCTGGCATCGAGAGGTAGGATGGGTGTGTACTGGTTAGCTATGTTTTCTTCCGAAATACCGTAAACGGAACTAGTCCTTCGTGACTACGGAAATTCGTTAGCTGTGGGAAATTTTTGTACAAACTCTGCAGAGTCATAAATCTCCAATTCATCTTATCCATATCCAAATTTTGCGCTGACTTATTCTGACAAGTGCCAGTTTTGGTGACAGATACTCCGGTGAATCACATGAGTGCTAAGTCCGGTTAAATGTTTATTCCTGTGGATGGACTAACCCGTTTATTATCATGAATTGAATATTTATTATGAGTATTATTTACTTGTGTATAAAGCCCTTTCTGTGATGTCGCTCAGACGTCCGACTGTGGCATTTCTTTTAAAGCCCTTTCTATGATGTCGCTCAGACGTCTGATTGTGGCATTTCTTTTAAAGCCCTTTCTGTGATGTCGCACAGACGTCCGACTGTGGCATTTCTTTTAAAGCCCTTTCTGTGATGTCGCCCAGACGTCCGATTGTGGCATTTCTTTTAAAGCCCTTTCTGCGATGTCGCTCAGACGTCCGACTGTGGCATTTCTTTTAAAGCCCTTTCTGCGATCTCGCTCAGACGTCCGACTGTGGCATTTCTTTTAAAGTCCTTTCTGTGATGTCGCCCAGACGTCCGATTGTGGCATTTCTTTTAAAGCCCTTTCTGTGATGTCGCTCAGACGTCCGACTCTGGCATTTCTTTTAAAGGCCTTTCTACGATGTCGCTCAGACGTCCGACTGTGGCATTTCTTTTAAAGCCCTTTCTGCGATGTCGCTCAGACGTTCGACTGTGGCATTTCTTTTAAAGCCCTTTCTGTGATGTCACTCAGACGTCCGACTGTGGCATTTCTTTTAAAGCCCTTTATGTGGTGTCACTAAGACGCCTGACTGTGGCATGATTTTCTGTTATTATTTGTTCACCTTTCGAGGCATCACTTCAGACACCCGATCGGTTTTCATTTATATTTTTGTTGGGATTTCAGGCGGACTACCGCCGTTTCCCTTGTACTTACTTCGTTATGCAAAAAATTATTTTTTGAATGTGCATTGGAAAGATTAATCATGACGCATTCATGCATGCATTTGTTATATCTTACGTCCGAACTATCTTGCAAGTACTTTCAAAGTACTCACTGGCTTGTTGATTTGGCCAGATGCTGACGAAGGTGATCTCATGGATGAAGAGTTCGATAGCGAGTTCGACGCCTAGAGGAATCCCAGTCAGTCTCGTGCGACCCTGGACTTGGTCACTGTATTATATCCGCTTCCGCAACCCGAATAAATTTATCGAGCCTCACCTCGACGCTCGATGAGATGCTAGTTTGAGAGTCGTGTTACCACACTCCCCACTATGTTATTCCACCATCGCTTTATCCTCGAGTCAGTAGTATGCCACCACACCATTGTGTCATGTCCGCCATTATGTATAATTATTAGTGCGCTTGTAATAATTTGTTGAGCAGCCCTAGCTCAACCCTGTAATATATTTTATGCTACTGGCTTATTGTATCAAGAATTTGTCTACCAGTGAGGAGGATTTCTCTTATACTGGACTCAAAAGATTGGTTTCTCAATAAATATTTTTGTTGGAAAACCGGTCGTGACAGTGGCAAGCGTTGAACTTCGAAGACCCATAATTTGGGAACGATCCCAGGAACATCGTGCTGGGCGCGAGCACTAATGGAGTCAATCCGTTTGGCAGCCAGAGAAGCACACATAGCACCTGGCCTGTGTTTCTGTGGATGTACAACCTTCCCCCCTGGTTGTGCATGAAGAGGAAGTACATTCACATGAGTATGCTAATTGAAGGACCGAAACAACCAGGGAACGACATCAATCTGTATCTGGGGCTGCTGAAAGAGGAGCTTGACACGCTGTGGAAAACGCCAGCCAATACGTGGGACGCTGTAGAGAAAGAATATTTCCCTATGAGAGCTGCGCTGCTCACGACGGTGCACGACTATCTCGGTTACGGATATGTCGCGGGGCAGGTGGTCCACGGATTTTCTGGATGCGTCAGGTGCATGGATGACACAACGTATCACCAGCTAGATAGAGATCCCGGGTCTTCGAAAACCGTGTTCATGGGACATCGAAGGTGGCTTTGCGACGATGACCCGTGGAGAAAACGCAAGGATCTGTTCGATGGTGAAACCGAACCCCGAGGACGCCCGCGTACGAGGAGCGGCGAGGAAATAGACGAGCTGTTGAAAAATTGGAAAGACTGCCCACTACCGGGAAAGAAGCAAAAGGCGCCAGAGCCAGGAAAGAAGCGAAAGGCGCCAGAGCCGCTGCTGAAGGTATGGAAAACGAGGTCTATTTTCTGGGACTTGCCGTACTGGAAGATCCACCGTGTGCCTCACAGCCTTGATGTCATGCATATCATGAAGAACGTGTGCGAGAGTCTGCTTGGTACCCTGCTCAACATGCCAGAGAGGACCAAAGATGGGCCGAAAGCAAGGGCAGACTTGAAATCAATGGGCATCAGGCAGGAGCTTCACGCTATATATGATGATGATGATGATGATGATGATGATGATGATGAGGCGAAGCAGGACACGGAAAGTCGTCGCGAAGGCAAAAAGGCCAAGAAGACCGGAAATGACTACCCTCCTGCGTGCTTCACTCTAAGTCAGGAGGAGATCGAGCAGTTTTTCACCTACCTTGTAGGAGTAAAACCTCCTTACGGTTACGCGGGGAAGATAAGCAGATACCTAGACCCAGCGAAGCTGAAGTTCAGCGGGATGAAGTCTCACGACTGTCACGTGCTGATGACGTAGATACTTCCAGTTGCAATCCGTGGGATCATGGACGCGCACGTCCGTGAAACCCTATTTGGCCTATGCAACTTTTTCGACGTCATCTCTTGGAAGTCTGTTGGCGTGAGGCAACTCAGAAGGCTACAGGAAGAGATCGTGGTGATACTATGCAAGCTTGAGATGTACTTCCCACCCGAATTCTTCGACGTTATGGTGCATCTGCTGGTCCATATCGTGGACGATATCATCCAACTCAGGCCGACGTTCCTGCATAGCATGATGCCGTTCGAAAGGAAGAATGGTGTCATCAAAGGATACGTTCGCAACATGTCACGCCCAGAGGGAAGCATAGCCAGGGGCTTTCTGACCGAGGAGTGCATCTCCTACTGCACGAATTATCTAGGCATCGAGAACCCCATTGGTCTGCCCGTCAACAGGCACCTCGGCAGGCTCGCTGGATGGGGCAAGGAGATCGCCTACTTCGTGAAGATCTACCACTAGTGAGGCAAGTCCTTCATGGGCGATGGCCATGGTGGAATAGACAAGGTTGCTTCTTCGTGGACCCTTCGTGGGTGGAGCCCTCCGTGGACTCGCGCAACCGTTACCCTCCGTGGGTTGAAGTCTCCATCAACATGGATGTAGGATAGCACCACCTATCCGAACCACGGGAAAACATCCGTGTCTCCAATTGCGTTTGAATCCTCCAAACCCTTCCCTTTACATTCTTGCAAGTTGCATGCTTTACTTTCCGCTGCCAATAAACTCTTTGCATGCTTGCTTGAATTGTTTGATGATTGCTTGACTTGCTCTAAGATAGCTAAAATCTGCCAAGAACTAAAATTGGGAAAAGGCTAAGTTTTTATTTGGTCAAGTAGTCTAATCACCCCCCTCTAGACATACTTTCGATCCTACAGTCGCTTCCTCCATTCCCATTACCATTCTTGTGGCCATTATGGTTGTGCGAACTACCTCCTCCATGGGTATGATGAAACTGAATTCCTGGTTTAGGGGTAAAACGGGGCTTCTGCTGGGCTCCAGAGTTATACTTCCCCTGTCCATACTTCCTCTTGCGGTTCTCAATCTGATGTTGCTTCCCTTCAATCATGATGGCACGATCTACCAACTCCTCGTAGTTGTTGAAACTTGCTACCATCAACTGTATGCTTAGCTCATCATTCAATCCTTCCAGAAACTTTTCCTGCTTAGCTGCATCCGTAGCAACGTCATCTGCGGCATAGTGTGCTAACTTGCTGAAGTCGTCAACGTACTGGCCAACTGTCCTTCCTCCTTGGCGTACGTTGCGAAACTCACGCTTCTTCATGGCCATAGCTCCTGCTAAAACATGGGCAGTGCGGAAAGCTTGCTGAAACGGATCCCATGTGACAGTGTCGACTGGGAAGGTGGCTGTGAAATTCTCCCACCACGATGCTGCGGGTCCTTCTAACTGATGTGCGGCAAACTTCACTTTCTCACCATCTGTGCATCCTGCAGTGGTCAACTCCCTTCCTATCTTGTGGAGCCAATCATCTGCTACTATTGGCTTGGTGCTACTGGAAAACACCGGCGGATTCAGCCTAAGGAAACGGGCTAAGTGGTCAACAGGTGGCGGTGGTGGAGGTGGGTTGTTGTTGTTGTTTTGCTAGTTCTGGACTAACATCTGCATCAATTGATTCTGCTGCTGGATCAACTGAGTGAGCTCCGGTGGAAATCCATTGTCACGTCTCGGAGGCATCTGAGGGTTTAGAAAAGATGAGATATAAGAATAGAGTGAGGTCTAAAGAGAAAACACTACCCCAATGCACATGAGCAAATGCACACAAAATCACTTCATTCAATTCAAACAAGGGCATACAATCGATCTAGCTATCGCAGAAGTGCTCGAACTATAGTGTATACATGGGGAAAATACTACTAATATTTGGTGGTCATCTAGAAATTTGAATCGGTGGAAAACTCCATGATGTCTGCTCCAGCTTCGTCTTCAAAGTCGGGTTCACTTGGATCCGAATCGGTATCGTCGAGAATGATGTAGTTGTCCGGACAAGCGACGTACATGTCTTCCTTTCAGGATGCTAACTTCCCCTTGAGTTCTTCAATCTCTTGCTTGAGATCGCCATTGTGCCTTGCTAGAGCTACGATTTCGTCCATGTAGTCCTTGCGTGTAGCCTTCAGTTCTCCTTCTAGCTCGATGATCCTAGCCTTCGCATTCTTCAACTCTATCATATCATTGCACATCTGGTTCTCGTGGCGTCGAATGTGCTGGTTTAACTCCTGGATAAATGATGCAATGGATCTATCCTTCTTGGTGCTTACTAACTCCCATTGTTCATCTCGGCGTCCGCAAATCTGGTAGATAGTGTCCTTGAGGTCTTCTTGATAAACTTCTCCAATGCGTCCCATGGTGATATGAGCTGCCATGCTCCTTCCTAGACTCCAAGTTGGTGCACTGAAAACACTATCTATGGGCTTCGTGGTTGGCGCGAATGTCCTTCCCGGAACATGAGCTTGAATCTTCCAACGCTCCTCTTCAGGCAGAGTGGCGTTGAAAGTCCCGGTGAAGCTTGGTAGTCCAATGTTCAGGTATTTGGTGACTTCCTTCAAGTGAAATCCAAAAGGTGTGCCTTCATCCGGTTGAGTGTACTTGATCTTCGCGTCCGTCATCCTAAAAGAGTAGAAAAGATGAGGAGTTAGAAAATGAGGAGAGAATAGTGATCTATGGCCTTAACTTAGTGGTCGTGTCCTACAGTCAGCGTGTGCTCTAATACCATCTCTGTAGCTACCCGACCCGAATGGATCAAGTCTCTGTGCTCCGGTGTCATCCCTGGATCAGTAATGCTGACACCACACAGTACTTCGAAGGATTTATAGCAGAGTAGCAATCACACACTTATTACATCGGTGTCTCAAAAGAGAACTTATTACAATAAATATGGCTTAAGGCCATCTAATATCGATAACAGCAGAAGACTTGGAAGATAAATGGGTCCATCAACTCCAACGGCATCACTGAGTATAGAACCACAACCTAAAAGCACCTTACTCGTTGTCTGAAAAGTCTGCAACATGAAAGTTGCAGCCCGAAAACGGGTCAGCACATGGAATATGCTGGCAATGTAACACATAGAGAGTAATGAACAGTAATGAGCTATACTATATGCATGTATGGCTGGTGGAAAGCTCTATGGTTACAGTTTTGCGTATAGCCAGTTTTTCCCTACTACAATGGAATGAATTTATTTAACTATCATGGTAGTTGAACATCGAGAATGGTTGACAGCATTCCGATCCCAATTAAGTGAACAATTAAAACCCAACAATATTAATTAGAAGTAACATGATGAGATTCACACGATATTCAAGTACTATATACTCAAGATGTCCATAACCGGGGACATGGCTAATCATGATTAGTTTATTACACTCTGCAGAGGTTTGCGCACTTTTCCCCACAAGACTCGATCGCCTCCGTTGGGTTTCTCGCACTACACGGTGTTTGAGAAACGGATGACCGAGACACAGTCTTTCAGAAGCGCTAGCACCTTATGACGGATAGACCGGTACACCTACTTTCCCCTACATCTGCTAGTCTACCTTGTAAGAGTTCGCACGACTTAATCAACTATGCCAGAGCCCATAATGGCTTGTGGCTGCACACGGAAGTTTCTAGCATGAAAGATCTTATGATCCCTTTGAGCCTGAGTGGCGGTCCAAAGAAAAACAGGCAAGTCCTGATAGAAACCAGGTGCCTCAATCCACCCAGATGTGTGTTTAAGTTGCCACCTTAGATAAACCCTTAAAATTATCAAATTCACATCTGTCGTGGATATCACTCACCCAATCCACGTCTACTAGCATAGCATGGCATAATAAGCAAACGTAGAAGTAACTCCCAAAGGTTTCATAATAAACAGGTAATAGGTACTACCTCATCTACTCCCCATCCCACAATTTAATTAGATCCTAATCATGCAATGTGTGAGGATTGATCTAATGCAATAAAACTGGGTTGTAGAAAAAAGTATGTTCAAAGTGTTACTTGCCTTGCTGATGATCCGCGAGACCTAGAGATTCGAAGTAACAGGCGGCGCACTCCGGGTAATCTATCGCAGACAAACAACAAGAATACAATAAGTACTCACCTAATGCACAGGTAAAACTCGAACAAGAGATCGAACCAGAAAGTTCAACTTAAGAACTCCGGTTGCAAAGAGAGAAAGAACCGAACAAGGCAACGGAAAACAAACGGCGGAAGAAAACAACTCGGTTCTAGCAAGTTGAAACTAGGTCAAATTTTACAGTAGCAAAAACATATTTAAGTTGATTAGTCTGAACGGTGGTTTCGAAACGAAACTCCAGGCGCTTGAATCAACTGATTTCGATAAACGAGCGAGAAGATAAACTAGAACGAAGATCGGATCTGAAATCGCGCTCGGAAAAACGTGGAGTAAATCCGACGAAAAAGAAACGACGAATGGTTAAATGAACGGACCATCGTTAACCTAGTATAACCGGTGATCATGTTCGTTAAAACGAACGGTCCGGCAAACGGTCTCTATGCAACTAAACCGGAAAAGAAAACGAAAAACCGATCTAGGGTTTCGAAAAAAACCGAAACAACGAAACGAAAAGAAACCGGAACGGTTCTTTAAATAAAACCGAACCGAGCGGAGGGGTGGCGTGGCACGGGCTACCTCGGCGAGGGGCTCCGGCGAGGCCGAGGCGAGGCGTGGGGCGGCGGTGGCGGCGGCGCGAGCAGGAGGCGGCGCGGGCTGCTGCTGCTGCTTGGGGGCGGCGGGGTGGTGTGGGGAGAGGGGGGTCTTGGGGTATTTAAAGAGGGGGGGGGGAGGGGTTGCCTGGGGGAGGGGGCAAGCAAAGGCGGCGGCGGCGCTAGAGTCCAAGCCGGACTCGGCGCGGGCGGCGGCGGGGCTACGCGCGAGGGGCGGCTGGGCCTTGGCCCAGGCGGGCGCGACGCGGAATTTTTTTTAATAATAGATACGCGCGCAGAAAAACAAAGAAAAGAAAATCTAAACGAACTCCAAAATTCCCAAAGTAAATTTTCCCCTACTCCTAAAAATGAGTCGAACAAAATGAACTTTTCTCGGGGCCTAGGTGCAAATTTTGAAAACACGCATTTTTCCCTAATCCAAATAAAATGCAACAAAAATCCAAAATGTGATTTATTTATTAAATCTTCATTTTTCCTAATTTTGGGAAAGTCATATTATTCCCCTCTCTCATATTTGATATTGGGAAAATAATTGAAGATGAAATAAATAAAATCATAGGGTCCTCTTTTCAAAGTTTGAGAAAACTCAAAATTGAAAATAACGAAATCTCCAACTCTCTCCGAGGGTCCTTGAGTTGCGTGAAATTTCTAGGATCGACCAAAATGCAAGAAAGTAAGATATGCATGATGATCGAGTGTATAACATTCCAAATTGAAAATTTGGGATGTTACATCTGGGAGCTGAGCTACGCTGGAGAGAAGGTCCCGATGTTCCGTATTAGATGGGCCAAGAGCGTCCTAAAATAAGACCGGTATTTCACCACCATGGTTATACCCGAAGCCAAATCCAAGACCGCGGGCGCAAATGTCACCGTGAAAAATGAGCCATGGGTACTGGCTTCCCAAGTGGACCAATGCTTCTTGATGGCCACGTATTTTGACCCGGGCCGTCAGTCGAACGTAGACTACACAAATGTCAAGAAGGTTCTTGATGATGTTCTCCCCGGCTACGTCAAATCTAGAGGCACCTTCACCAGGCCTATTCGGAAGTACGACAAGCACGTGTTCTCCCACAATACGACGTTCTTCTGCGTCAAGCAGCCGCCTGGCGGTCAGAACGGTGCGTACTACGACATCCATCACATGCGGGCGATCGTACGAGACCATCATCAACTTCTGCTACCGAGTAGACTCAAAGATTGGGCCGCGAGCGTGTCGGCAATCCAGTATGCGGACATCAGACAAGAATTCTTTCGCATCTAGTCGGAGTTTGCGGAAATCATCCATCAAGATGTCCTTCGTACCTCGGGGCAGTTCTACCTCAGAAATCAACCGTCCAATAGTGACATCGACACAATCCTACAAATGCAGGCTGACAACGCCCGTTGTTTCATGACTCCCATGATAGACGGCGGCTTCATCCATGCTTCGGTCCCTTGAGTCGAGTCGAAAGCAGTGATGCTGTGTCTAGTTCTGAAACATCGATTGGCTCATGTTGTAATTAAACTTTAATGAACTTGTAGTATGTCTCTTTGGTTTCGAGAGTCGTTCAACTTAGATGTAATCGATGCTATTAATGTCTTGCTTTTCTCTTCCGATCATTCTGTTGCATACTTATATATTGCTTATGTATTGTCTGTGAATTGGTACTAACGTTTCATTTGGCTACTGCATAGCGATGCCGTGGTATGTCGTGTACAAGGGTAAGGTTCCCGGAGTCTACAACGACTGGGAGGAGTGTCGGAGACAGGTTCAACGATTCAGCAGTAACAGTTACAAAGGGTACACCACTAGGGCCGAGGCCGAATCTAGATACGCCCACTATCTAGCGGGAGAGTGGAGGGAGCGTTGGAGGAAACGGATGAAGACGAGTTTCATCATGATGATGCTCATCGTGATGACTGCAGCTCTCTTCTATGTGATGGTAGTTTAGATGATCGATATCGACTTGTAATGTGAAGACAAACTCGCGGTCTCGAGACTTGTAATATAATGTTCTATCTTTGTTCGGTCTTTTCAATTCAGAGACTAATATGATGAATTGTATTCGGAGACTAAAATGATGAATTGTATTCAGAGACTAATCTTCCATTGTATTCGATGAATCTGTTGTTGATGTGTGCTGTCTATATTTTGTCCAATTATACATTTTGTAACCTGTGCAAAAAACAGAAAATTTAAAAATTTTAAAAAAACTAATATTCATACTAATGGCGCATCACATCATAGTGCGCCATTAGTATGCCAAAGGATACTAATGGCGCATCATTAAACAGTGCGCCATTAGTATGCCGAAGTTACTAATGGCGCATCCTGTTGTTGTGCGCCATTAGTATGCCAAAGCACCTGGGTATACATGCCCCCCTGGGAGGCATACTAATGGCGCACTGTTGTATATACTAATGGTGCATCTGAGGTGCGCCATTAGTATACCAGATACTAATGGCGCACCAGTGGTGCGCCATTAGTAAAATATACTAATGGCGTGGCACTAATGGCGCACCACTAATGCGCCATTAATGGCCAAATTAGGTGCGCCATTAGTAGGCCTTTTCCTAGTAGTGATCACTACGATCGAGATTCAATAAACCATTCATTTTAGGTGTAAGACCATTGAAGGTATTATTCAAATAAACAGAGTAACCATTATTCTCCTTAAATGAATAACCGTATTGCGATACACGTAATCCAATCATGTCTATGCTCAACGCAAACACAAAATAACAATTATTTAGGTTTTAATACCAATCTCGATGGTAGAGGGAGCGTACGATATTTGATCAACCTTGGAAATACTCCCAACACATATCGTCATCTCACCTTTTAGCTAGTCTCCGTTTACTCCGCAGCCTTTTATTTCGAGTTTACTAACACTTAGAAACTGAACCGGTTTCTAATACCATGGTGCTACTAGGAGTACTAGTAAAGTACACATTAACACAATGTATATCCAATATACTTCGATCGACCTTGCCAGCCTTCTCATCTACCAAGTATCTAGGGTAATTCTGCTCCAGTGGCTGTTCCTCCTATTACAGAAGCACTTAGTCTCAGGTTTGGGTTCAACCTTGGGTTTCTTCACTATGACAGCAGCTGATTTGCCGTTTCATGAAGTATCCCTTCTTGCCCTTGCCCTTCTTGAAACTAGTGGTTTCACCAACCATCAACAATTGATGCTCCTTCTTGATTTCTACTTTTGTGGTGTCAAACATTGCGAATATCTCAAGGATCATCATATATGTCCCTGATATATTATAGTTCATCACGAAGCTCTAGCAGCTTGGTGGTAATGACTTCGGAGAACTATCACTATTGCATCTGGAAGATCAACTCCCACTTGATTCAAGCGATTGTTGTGCTCAGAATCTGAGCACAAGCTCAACAATTGAGCTTTTCTCCCTTAGTTTGCAGGCTAAGAAAATCATCGGAGGTCTTATACCTCTTGACGTGGGCACGAGCCTGAAATTCCATTTTCAGCCCTCGAAACATCTCATATGTTTCGCGACGTTTCAAAACGTCTTCGGTGCCTCAACTCTAAACCGTTTAACTGAACTATCACGTAGTTATCAAAATGTGTATGTCAGATGTTCGCAACATCCACCGACGATGTTCGAGGTTCAGCACACTGAGCGGTGCATTAAGGACATAAGCCTTCTATGAAGCAATGAGGACAATCCTCAGTTTACGGACCTAGTCCGCATAATTGCTACTATCAACTTTCAACTAAATTTTCTCTAGGAACATATCTAAACAGTAGAACTGAAGCGCGAGCTATGACATAATTTGTGAAGACCTTTTGACTATGTTCAGGATAATAAAATTCATCTTATGAACTCCCACTCAGATAGACATCCCTCTAGTCATCTAAGTGATTACATGATCCGAGTCAACTAGGCCGTGTCCGATCATCACGTGAGACGGACTAGTCAACATCGGTGAACATCTTCATGTTGATCGTATCTACCATACAACCCATGCTCGACCTTTCAGTCTTCTGTGTTCTGAGGCCATGTCTGTACATGCTAGGCTCGTCAAGTCAACCTAAGTGTTTGCATGTGTAAATCTGTCTTACACCTGTTGTATGTGAACGTTGGAATCTATCACCCGATCATCACATGGTGCTTCGAAACAACGAACTGTCGCAACGGTGCACAGTTAGGGGGAACACTTTCTTGAAATTTTAATGAGGGATCATCTTATTTACTACCGTCGTTCTAAGTAAACAAGATGCAAAAACATGATAAACATCACATGCAATCAAATAGTGACATGATATGGCCAATATCATATTGCTCCTTTTGATCTCCATCTTCGGGGCTCCATGATCATCATCGTCACCGGCATGACACCATGATCTCCATCATCATGATCTCCATCATCGTGTCTTCATGAAGTTGTCTCGCCAACTATTACTTCTACTACTACGGCTAACAGTTAGCAATAAAGTAAAGTAATTACATGGCGTTGTTCAATGACACGCAGGCCATATAATAAATAAAGACAACTCCTTCGGTGGTCCTGGTACAATACCGGCATCCCCCCAAAGGGCCCTCCGGGGGCAGGTGGACCCTCCCAGTGGAGCCCCGGAACCCCTTCGGTGGTCCCGGTACAATACCGGCATCCCCCCGAATTATTCCGGTGACCGTATGATGACTTCCCATATATAAATCTTTACCTCCGGACCATTCCGGAATTCCTCGTGACGTCCGGGATCTCATCCGGGACTCCGAACAACATTCAGTAACCACATACAAACTTCCTTCATAACCCTAGCGTCATCGAACCTTAAGTGTGTAGACCCTACGGGGTCGGGAACCATGCAGACATGACCGAGACGTTCTCCGGTCAATAACCAACAGCGGGATCTGGATGCCCATGTTGGCTCCCACATGCTCCACGATGATCTCATCGGATGAACCACGATGTCATGGACTTAATCAATCCCGTATACAATTCCCTTTGTCTATCGGTACGATACTTGCCCGAGATTCGATCGTCGGTATCCCGATACCTGGCTCAATCTCGTTACCGGCAAGTCTCTTTTACTCGTTCCGTAACACATCATATCGTGATCAACTCCTTGATCACATTGTGCACATTATGATGATGTCCTACCGAGTGGGCCCAGAGATACCTCTTTGTTTACATGGAGTGACAAATCCCAGTCTCGATTCGTGCCAACCCAACAGACACTTTCAGAGATACCTATAGTGTACCTTTATAGCCACCCAGTTACGTTGTGACGTTTGGCACACCCAAAGCACTCCTATGATATCCAGGAGTTGCACAATCTCATGGCCTAAGGAAATGATACTTGACATTAGAAAAGCTTTAGCATACGAACTACATGATCTTGTGCTAGGCTTAGGATTGGGTCTTGTCCATCACATCATTCTCCTAATGATGTGATCCCGTTATCAACGACATCCAATGTCCATGGTCAGGAAACCGTAACCATCTGTTGATCAACGAGCTAGTCAATTAGAGGCTTACTAGGGACATGGTGTTGTCTATGTATCCACACATGTATCTGAGTTTCCTATCAATACAATTCTAGCATGGATAATAAACGATTATCATGAACAAGGAAATATAATAATAATCAATTTATTATTGCCTCTAGGGAATATTTTCAACAAGCCGTCAATTTTGGGCCACTGTGCACATCTATGGTAGGGGTTTATCACCAGAACGCCCCTACAGGTTCACCGGAAGGACAACTTCCTTTGAGCCACAAGCCATCCAATTAGCTGCTCGAGAAGCTATAGTTCAACTCTGGCACTTGTCGCCCCGAGTTAACTGTCGCTCCTTCTACTACGGCCGTGACAGGTATGGTAGACCACCACAAGTTGCCAACGGAGATCACGAGACGGATCCTGCATTATTGCATCTGGTGCACTATGTAAGTGCACTAGAGGGACTGTTCGATCAAATCACCCTGGATCTGATCGCAACTCACGGAGAACTGATCCGCCGACCCCCAGCAAGAAGAGAAGATGATCCTGACACCGACAATCTAGTCGTGCTGTTCGGACAACCGATCGAGACCTTGAGGTCAGCCCCAGCCATCAACCAAGGTGCTTTGATGACCCCAGAAGTGCTTCGTCGCCTTTTGGGAACACACTCCAACGGGATTGTGGCCAAAAATCCCCGCGATGGTCATCATCACTACCCCGACCCTGCAATTCCGCAACCACCTGCAGCTAACTCCGACGGTGAAGCCCGTGGAGAAAACTCGACAGCCGCAAGGCACGCCCGCTTAGATATGAACTAGGTAGACTAAGTCACTCGAGTAGTACCAAGTCTTATTATACCCCACGCCCTGTAATTGTGTCATCATGTATCGCCATACTGGAGGGCTACCTGCTTGTGCATCCCTATTTTGAATAGTGGCCATGCATGAGGTATAGCTACCAAAACCAACCCCAACGACACCCATAGTAACACGCCACTTTTGGGAGATGTGTGTATCTGTGGCTTCGACCCCGACCCCATGAGAGCAGAACTAGCAAACTAGTGCCTCTCACCGTGGTAAACAACCCAGCCGAGTTACTTTATAAAAAGGGACACCTCGTGACCTTGCCGAGTACCCCTCATCTTGTGCGCAACCCTCACAACCATTTCTTGCCATGCCGAGCCCTAGCATTTATCTAAGAACCCCGGATGCAACCCCAGGTAGTTTTGTTAAAATATTGTGGCACTTTACCTACGGTACCATGGGTTCTACCCAGCCACCCCAGTACGAGCTGCTCAAATCGAGGATCACCTCTTCCACCTCGAAATATTGGGCAGTAGTGCAGATCCCTCCTGTAAACTCAAATCAGGACCCAACGGAAGTCTCCTTCCTAGGGGAATCTATGCCAACTCCGCAGATGGCCATAGAAGCGGCTACACACGAAGCACTTGTTCGCCTTCGATTCGCGGTACCCTATGCCAGCGAATGAGGGTATTACTACTTTTCGAGCCGTGCAGCACCTGGGGAAGTGACATCTTTTTCCGGTGGACGAATTGAGAGAGACCCAGTACTGGCCAACCTTGTCCAGTATGTCATCGCTCAAGAGCGTTTGACCCAGCGAGTGATGGGTTATCTCCAGAGCCTCGCTGATTTAAATCCTCAGATCGCCATCGGCAGACCGCTGAGACCCGACCAGGAGAGACGTGTTCATCGACTGGTCTGTCGGTGTTCTAGGAACGGGGGTCCCCAGACTTGCCTGCCTGCGGCCTGCGGCGTGGATCGAGTGGGTGCCCAGCGCGGCCCATCTTCATCAACACGAGGCTCAAGACCCTCGCGAGGGGCCAAGCCTCGTGAGGCGGACGACATGGCACATCCTCAGGCACAGCCTCATCAGGCTGGCTCGTGAGGAGGCGGAGAGTTCAAGGGGGGTACCTTGCGAGGTGCCCATGACGCAAGCCATGACGACATGGGGCACCAGGCGGGTGCCAGCGCACGCAGCGTCCCTCTTTCCTCTTTGCTGCAAAGGGAGCAAGCGTATCAACGGAGTACCGAGGTATCAGGCAAAGGTTGCCACTTTGGTGCAACGAGACCAAGGCCAGGAGGACTACGAGACGGAGGTCACCATGGAGCCCAGCGCGGCGTCATCACCAGAGCCTTTGGCAGGCGAAGACTGCTTTTGTCAAGATAGATGTACTCGCTGTCCCCCTTCAAATTAGCCTGCCATTGTTGGATCCCTTCCCACTCAATATTTGGGGAGAGGACCAGGGCCTCTATAAATAGGACCAGCCACCCACATAGCAAGGGGTCGATTCGTGGGTTCGTTCGGTCCGCAAGTAGAGAGAGAGAGAGAAAGAGGGTGACTGAGCTCTTCACAACAGTTCATCACCACAGCCAAGAACAGACCCTCGCGAGGCTGTCCTTCCTTGTATTGTTCATCCACACCAGCCCCAGGAGGCAATCCATCCACCACACACTGGAGTAGGGTATTACACCACAACGGTGGCCCGAACCAGTATAAATCTTGCATCTTTCATGCAGTTCTTTTAGTAGTTTAGATCCCCTCGAGACGGAGAGGTTGAAGGCGAGATTTCCGCGCGCACCCCAGTGTTCGAACCTTAAGGGTCCGCCGGAACCCGAAATCCGACATTTGGCGCGCCAGGTAGGGGTGCGCCGGAATTCGTCTTCCACCGCTCCGTGCCCCGTCGCGTCTTCGTCGCCATGCCCGGCGACCAGGAGGTCAACCCCGACCCGTGGGCTGCATGGCCCAAACGTGCGGAACCGCTCGCCTCGGGGGACCCCGCGCCCCAGGCAGCTCGCGGTCCGCAGGGCGCTGCGGGCCGCGGGCGACGCGGACAGACTTCGGCAACTCTTACGCCGCGGCAGACTCGGTCGGTAGCAAGGGCCTCCAATTACGCTGCGACAACGGCACCGTACACCCGCCGGGAGCAGGCGAATTCAAGGGCCGCGCTCACGGTGGCCCGAGAGCTGCTGCGGTGCAGGTTGCTAGAGGGCGGCCACGACGTGCTGCTAGAGCGAGTGGCGGAACTCCTGGGCTTCGCCGCCTCGGGGGCTCACCCCTTCTGCACCCAGCTCCCATCTCAAGCCCAGAGCAACCCGCACGGGGGCTCCGTGTGCGCCCGCGGGCTTCAAGGCTACTCCGACGCAAGCGAAGCTGTCAGCACCAGACCGGTGGCGGCGCTGCCCCCACCCCCGGCCCGCGAAGGAGAAGGACTCGACGGGACCCACGGCCCCGGAGGGCGGCCACGTTGCCACCCAGTGGCAGGCATGACAGGTGGGGCCGCATGGCATGCGGGGTGCCACGGCATGGTGTGACACTCCAAAAATTTTGATTTGGTTTTAATCAAAAACTTTATTGGATTCTAAAAGAGGGCATTTAAAAATTTCTTTTCCAGAAATCCTTCCTCTTTAATAAAAACTTCCTTTCACCTTTGGCAAGGATTTCCTTTCCTTTTCAATTTTTGGTGGTGAATTTTTGGAAGCTTTTCTTCTGGTTGTTTCCCTCTCAAACTTATTTATTTTTTTCATTTAAGAAACCCTAGGAGTTTTGGGACTTCATTCTTTTTGAAACCACCCTTGATTTCACCATATCACAGGTGGTAAAACCCCTCAAAAAACCTCCCCTTCTCCTTGGAACAACCTAAGTTCTCTGTCCCAACTAATCCAAACAAGTTTTGTATTTTATTTCAATCATTTTTCCTCTCAAATCATTTTTGTAAATTATTTGGAGCCTGAGTCATTTACAAAGCAAGTACCTTATTTCCTTTGAGTTTTGATCTCAAACCAACTCCTCTGGATTGTCCTTAGCATCCACAACTCAGAACCATCTTGATCCACTCTCCTTCTTTTCAAATTTTTCAAATTTCAGCCTTTGCAAGTTTGGACCAGATTTGCCAAATTTGGTGAAATTCATATCTACACTTCCCCAAAAATTCTACAAAAATTCAGGCAGCCTACTGGAGCAATGAGTAGCCACTCCACCAAAAATCAGCTCTAGGAAAAATCCCTAGAGGCCAGGATCATTCTGTCGAACACCTTGCATCCACTGTATATTGAACTTTCAGTAATTCAGTAAAATTCAGAGTGCAGTGTCGTTTCCCCTCGCCAGTTTCAGTCACGCATGGACAGTGCCCTTGGCACGTTCCTCGCCGCCCCTCCCTCTTGTCTGGAGTACCGCACGCGCGCTTGGCGCCTTCCGGACGTCGGTGGCTTCCTGGCCCGCCTGCGCCGGCGTGTCTTGCGGCGGCCAATCCACCGTAACGGCCGACCGGAAGCAAAACAGTGGCGCAACGCCGTTCGGCGCCGCCAACGCTCCCTGGCTCTCCGCGTGGCACATGCATGCCAGTGCAGCCCCGCTGCACAGTCGCCGTAGCCCGGCATGCGCAGGGCGCGCTCCCTGCCGCCGACGTGCCGCACGGCCGTTCTGTTGGGACCAGTCGTAAACCTTCCCCCCTGTGCTGAGCTGGACCCTGAAATGGATCCACTACTCCACCTAGACGATGCCCAAGCCCCTAATCCCACTGCCCAACCCCGGCGCCGCCGTAATCGCTCGCCGGACTTATCCCGTTCACGGCAACCGCCTCGGGCCGGCTATATATAGCGCCCCAAGCTCCCTCTCGCCCCCGCACACCTCCACTACCTCTCTGGACCCCGACCAACAACTAGAAGAGCCTCGAGGGGCCCTTCTTCCTCGACTCCGGCCACCTCGTTCTGCCTCGGCCTCCACCTCGATTCGCTCCGGTGAGGCCATCCCCGGCGCCCAAACTTCGTCAGTAGCTTCCTCGAGCACCCAGTGAGCTAACCCAAGCATCAATTTGACCTTCGCAGCTCTCCCCGGCGAAGTCCATCTCCACCCGAGCCGCCGTCCGCCGGAGCAAGGCTCGCCGTCAACGTGGTACTCGCCGGCGACCACCACCACCACCAAATGACACGGAAGGACGCCCTGAGTAAGGAGGTACCCTCCGATCCCCTTACCTCGCCGTGGATCGCCGCCGGCGACCACCGCGGCTCTCGGGCTCCGTCGAGCTTTGCCGCCCGTTTTGAATTTTCAAACCTGACGGTTGGGCAGTGGGATTAGGGGCTTGGGCATCGTCTAGGTGGAGTAGTGGATCCATTTCAGGGTCCAGCTCTGCACGGGGAGGGGGGGGAAGGTTTACGGCTGGTCCCAACAGAACGGCCGTGCGGCACGTCGGCGGCAGGGAGCGCGCCCTGCGCGTGCCAGGCTACGGCGACTGTGCAGCGGGGCTGCGCTGGCATGCATGTGCCACGCGGAGAGCCAGGGAGCGTTGGGCGGCGCCGAACGGCGTTGCGCCGCCGTTTTGCTTCCGGTCGGCCGTTACGGTGGATTGGCCGACGCAAGACACGCCGGTGCAGGCGGGCCAGGGCGCCACCGATGCCCGGAAGGCGCCAAGCGCGCGTGCGGCACTCCAGACAAGAGGGAGGGGCGGCGAGGAACGTGCCAAGGGCACTGTCCACGCGTGACTGAAACTGGCGAGGGGAAACGACATAATCGCTCGCCGGACTTATCCCGTTCGCGGCAACCGCCTCGGGCCGGCTATATATAGCGCCCCAAGCTCCCTCTCGCCCCCGCACACCTCCACTACCTCTCTAGACCCCGACCAACAACTAGAAGAGCCTCGAGGGGCCCTTCTTCCTCGACTCCGGCCGCCTCGTTCCGCCTCGGCCTCCACCTCGATTCGCTCCGGTGAGGCCATCCCCGGCGCCCAAACTTCGTCAGTAGCTTCCTCGAGCACCCAGTGAGCTAACCCAAGCATCAATTTGACCTTCGCAGCTCTCCCCGGCGAAGTCCATCTCCACCCGAGCCGCCGTCCGCCGGAGCAAGGCTCGCTGTCGACGTGGTACTCGCCGGCGACCACCACCACCACCAACTGACGTGGAAGGACGCCCTGAGTAAGGAGGTCTGCCGTGGATCGCCGCCGGCGACCACCGCGGCTCTCGGGCTCCGTCGAGCTCTGCCGCTCGTTTTGAATTTTCAAACCTGACGGGTGGGACCTGCTCGTCAGCCTCTCTGTCCCTTTCTAAACGAACCGTTTCTGGAAGCGTATTCTGCCAAATGCGTTTTCCTCTTGGGCTGGCGTATTCTCTACTGAAGCGTTTTCAGTTTTTATGAGCTAGCCCCTGGAAATATTCTGTTTCATTATAGATGAGTCCCTGGACTAAAACCTTTATAACTTTTAAACAGAAAACTATTTTTGATTGATTCTTTTTCTGTTCTCTTTGAAATTTTGTCTAGTTTTTTATCAGATTTATTTGAAAAAAATTTGGAATACTTTTTGTGCACTTCTTGGTATTTACGATAGCGCCTATATTTTCTGTATACCGTAGATACCAAAGGAGGTGACAGAGCTGCGAACTTCACCGAGCTAGTCTCTGACTACTCTGAACCAGGCAAGCATGTTTGAACTTTTGATATGATGAGTGTCTTGGCATGTTTTGCATTTAGTTAGTTTCATGGCATGTTGATGAGCATACCGATGAACGTTATTTTCATGCATGGTTAAGGTAAGTGAGCTCGATGATCCATAAGTGGATGGATGTGAGTATGAAAGGCCATGGGTTGGCATGAGGATGGGTAAGATGGCAGTGTTGTAGCATGCCAGTCTTATGCCAGACTATTTGACTACAGTGTCAAATCGTATCGGTCCAGTTCCTCCCTTTTCTTTCCTTGTACTACCACATGTTTTCTGCGAGGAATATGGCTTAGTAAGTTGCAAACCGCTTTCCTGGTACACACCAAAAGGAGAGGCCGGGATGATGGTTCCATGGCCCTGGATTAAAGCCAGTCATCCGGTCAGGGGGCATGGGTGTTTCCGGTTGGGACCGAGAGAGGGGCACCCCTTAGAGCGCACGTATATAAATCTGATACCATGCTATTCGAGATTGTGATCTCCCCGTCTCAATGTTTTTCTTGGACGATGTCTAGGGTGAGTCCTGGCATCGAGAGATAGGATGGGTGTGTACTGGATTGTTGTGTTTTCTTCTGAAATACAGTAAATGGAACTAGTCCTTCGAGACTACGGAAATTCGTTAGCTGTGGGAAATTTTTGTACAAACTCTGCAGAGTCATAAATCTCCAAATCATCTTATCCATGTCCAACTTTTGCGCTGACTTATTCTGACAAGTGCCAGTTTTGGTGACAGATACTCCAGTGAATCTCATGAGCACTAAGCCCGGTTAATTGTTTATTCCTGTGGATGGACTAACCCGTTTATTATCATGAACTGAATATTTATTATGAGTATTATTTACTTGTGGATTAAAGCCCTTTCTGTGATGTCGCTCAGACGTCCGACTGTGGCATTTCCTTTAAAGCCCTTTCTGTGATGTCGCTCAGACGTCTGACTATGGCATTTCTTTTAAAGCCCTTTCTGTGATGTCGCTCAGACGTCCGACTGTGGCATTTCTTTTAAAACCCTTTCTGTGATGTCGCTCAGACGTCCGACTGTGGCATTTCTTTTAAAGCCCTTTCTGTGATGTCGCTCAGATGTCCGACTATGGCATTTCTTTTAAAGCCCTTTCTGTGATGTCGCTCAGACGTCCGACTATGGCATTTCTTTTAAAGCCCTTTCTGTGATGTCGCTCAGACGTCCGACTGTGGCATTTCTTTTAAAGCCCTTTCTGTGATGTCGCCCAGACGTCCGACTGTGGCATTTCTTTTAAAGCCCTTTATGTGGTGTCGCTAAGACGTCCGACTGTGGTATGATTTTTCTTTTATTGTTTGTTCACCTTTCGAGGCGTCGCTTCAGACACCCGATCGGTTTTCATTTATATTTTGTGGGGATTTCAGGCGGACTACCGCCGTCTCCCTCGTACTTATTTCGCTATGCAAAATTTTAATAGTGCATTGGAAAGATTATTCATGACGCATTCATGCATGCATTTGTTATATCTTACGTCCGAACTGTCTTGCGAGTACTTTCAAAGTACTCACTGGCTTGTTGATTTGGCCAGATGCTGACGATGGTGATCTCATGGATGAAGAGTTCGATAGCGAGTCCGGCGCCTAGAGGAATCCCAGTCAGTCTCGTGCGACCCTGGTCTTGGTCACTGTTTTATACCCGCTTCCGCAACCCTAATAAATTTATCGAGCCTCACCTCGACGCTCGATGAGACGCTAGTTTGAGAGGAGTCGTGTTACCGCACTCCCCATTGTGTTATTCCACCATCACTTTATCCTCGAGTCAGTAGTATGCCATCACACCATTGTGTTATATCCGCCATTATGTATAATTATTGGCGCGCTTGTAATAATTTGTTGAGCAGCCCTACCTCAACCCTGTAATATATTCTATGCTATTGGCTTTTTGTATCAAGAATTTGTCTACCAGTGTGGAGGATTTCTCTCATACTGGACTCAAAAGATTGGTTTCTCAATAAATATTTTTATTGGAAAACCGGTCATGACACATGGCGTACGGGATGACGGCGACGGAAGAGTATGTGCCCTGCATGATGGACCAAGGACACCCTCACGAGGACGGGCAGGGCTCACTCCTCGGCCCCAGCTGGGGGGACGAGGTGATGGAGGCTGAGCCCTTCCAGGCGCCTCAGGACGAGCCCGCTGGCCACGCTGGAGGCAGCGATCATCGGGTGCCGCTAGCTCTTCAGGGGCAGGTATATGCTAACCGTGGATCGCAGGAGGTTCAGGTCGCCGCGGCGAGTGGCTGCCCCGCTCCTATAGCCCCTCACCCCTCGGGAGGAGGGCGCAAGGGGCTGCAGGGGAGGGGCCGGGATCCGACATCACCACCGCGGCGTTCGGAGCAAGGCGTTCTCAGGAAGTAGGCCCTCTGCTGGGGAGGTGCCTCAGGGCCTGCCCCTGGCAGAGGACCCGTGGTCGTCGGGGGAACCGCTGGCGACCGCTCTACCCCATCGGGCGGCGTCCTGGGTTCCGGTCGTTGCTGATGGCACTAGAGTGTGGCGCAAGGCGGGGCCCTCGTTTGGCGATATGAAGCAAGGCCAGTACCTGTGAAGAAGGCCCAGTGCCTATGAAGCTCGCCGCCCCGTGACACTCTCACGTAATAATGAGTGGGGCTGTAGACGCCCCGGAGTCTCAGGGGTGCCGGCCTCAGGCCCTGTGGCTCCCTCCCACGCCCAGTCGACAGCACTTAGCTCCACGCTGGTGAGAAGACGTCGAAGACTAGATTAGGTGCCGGACGCGGCTTTTTGTCTGCCTTTTGTTGCCTTTCCCTTTGGCTGTTGCTTTCCCCCGCTGGATTTAAGTTGGATTCGAATTTGAGATTTGCGTGTGTTCGGGGAAGGGGTGCTTATTCTTGCTTGAGCCGTTTCTCGTATTCTGGTTACCGCTCCGTCACAGCTGCCTCCCCTCGCAAGCCCCTCGCGAGTCGGGCTAGGCCTGGCTCGTGCGCAACCCAGACTGCCGTTGTTACTCCCCCTCGGGAGGATTTTTGGGTGCTTGCGGAGGTTGTCCTGTTTAAAAAGGCCCAGAGCCTGTGAAGCAAGGCGAGTGCCTGTGAAGCTCTAGCGCTCGAGGAAAAGGCCAGAGCGTGTGAAGCAAGGCGAGTGCCTGTGAAGCTCTCACGCTCGAGGAAAAGGCCCAGAGCCTGTGAAGCAGGGCGAGTGCCTATGAAGCTCTCGCGCTTGAGGAAAAGGCCCAGAGCCTGTGAAGCAAGGCGAGTGCCTGTGAAGCTCTCGCGCTCGAGGAAAAGGGCCAGAGCCTGTGAAGCAAGGCGAGTGCCTGTGAAGCTCTCGCGCTCGAGGAAAAGGCCCAGAGCCTGTGAAGCAAGGCGAGTGCATGTGAAGCTCTCGCGCTCAAGGAAAAGGCCCAGAGCCTGTGAAGCAAGGCGAGTGCCTGTGAAGCTCTCGCGCTCGAGGGAAAGGCTCGGAGCCTGCGAAGCAAGGCGAGTTCTTGTGAAGTCATCGCGTTCGGGAGAAGGCCCGGGGCCTATGGAGAAGGCCAACGCATGAGGAGTTTCTCATCAGCGACAACCTCACATCTTGAGGACCCAGCTAGAAAGTGCCCAAGGCGTCGCGCCCTCCTGTAGGCCGCCTCGGAACCAGCGGGGACAAAGGTAAACCAGCCCATCATCAGGCGCGAGCGCAATTTGGTTACTACTGATATAATAGACACAGGTTTTTACATGAGGGGCTTCCCCTCCCAAAATGCTCTCACAAACCACCAGGTCCAAAGCCTGAGTTCTATTCAGGCAGAGTGAAAAAGACAGGAGCGATACGCTCTCAGTCGGACCAATCCCCCAATGCGTCCCCGGAAGCACCTCCTGAGCCCTCGCCGGAGTCGCCGAGCTCGCCATCGACGCCTGCGTCGCTGCCGGCGGCGTTAGGGCCGCTCACCGCGCCGTCCTCGTCAGCACCCACGACCACGTCGCTGTCGTCCGAAGTGAAGGCCCTGACGAGGGCGTCCACGTTATCCTCCACCCAGCGCGACAGGTCGTCCCGGACGGCCTGGGGGACTGGGGCGATGATGGCGTCGAAGTTGAAGCGGGGATTCATGTTCTGAAGATGGCTGAAGACACGGGAGAAGGCGCGCTCCAGGAGCCGCCGCTGGCGTATTTCGTCGGATTTCTGGCGCTCGACGGCCTCGGCCTCTTCCATCCGTTGGCGAAGGCGGAGCACCTTGGCTTGAGAGGCGGCCAACTCTTTCTGCGCCGCCTCAAGGGTGGCCCGGGAGGCGTCGGCCAGCCGCATCGCCTCGTCCCGTTGGGTCCTCAGGGCTGCGGTTCTACCTTCGGCTTCGGCCCGGATCATCCCCAGCTTCCCCTCGAACTCACGCTCGAGGCCTTGGCGCGCCATCGCCACCCGACGACAAACCTCCTCCAGGACACGCGCTTCCCGCGCAGCGACGCCGTCCTCCGCCTGCGTCACTAGACGCTCCCTCGTCTCCAGCCTCTTGTACTCACGGGAGCGTTCGGCGGCCTCCAGCACCAACGCTTCCTCGCGCTTCTGAAGCTCAGCTGGGTCTCCGGAGGCCACCTCCATCGACGCGAGGGCTGCCTCGCGCAGCTCCGCGTGCTCCTCCAACGAGTGGCATCGGGCCAGGAGCTCGTGAGCTCGCTCCTCCGCCGCCTCTCGCCACCCGTCAGCTCTCCGGGCCTCCTCGATGGCCTGGGAGCAGGCCACTCGAGAGGCCTCCAGCGACGCCTTCGCTTCTTCATCGTCAAGGTCGCGTTGGCGGCGCGCAAGGGCGACGGCGGCCTCCAGCTCACGCCTCCCTGCACCTAGACGCAGGCCCTCGGCCTCCAGGCGAGCATCTTCAACGGCAAGCTCTTCCCCAAGCAGGTCCACCGCGTCGGCCGCTCGTCGAAGGAACCCTTGGCGGTGAGAGCGGCGCTCCCGAGCGCGCTCAAGCACATCTTCCACGTCATCATCCGCCCCAAGCAGGCGCCGGGGGCTGTGGGTCATCGTTTGTAACGCCCCGAGACCGATGTGCCAGGTGTCCTCCGCTTATTCGCCAGCGTTGCCATGTCATTTGCTTGCGTGTTGCATCATATCATGTCATCATGTGCATTGCATATCATGTCATCTTGTGCATTTCATTTGCATACGTGTTCGTCTCATGCATCCGAGCATTTTTCCCTGTTGTCCGTTTTGCATTCCGGCGTTCCGTTCTCCTCCGGTGGTCGTTTCTACCTTCCTCTTGCGTGTGGGGGTTAAACATTTCCGGATTGGACCGATACTTGCCATGCGGACTTGGTTTACTACCGGTAGACCGCCTGTCAAGTTTCGGGTCATTTGGACTTCGTTTGATACTCCAACGGTTAACCGAGGGACCGAGAAGGCCTCGTGTGTGTTGCAGCCCAACACCCTTCCATTTTGGCCCAAAACCCACCTAATTCTGTTCCATCGTCTCGTTCGTTCGATCACGATCGCGTGGCCGCAAACCGCACCTCATTTGGACTCTCCTAGCTCCCTCTACGCCTATATATACAACCCCCTCCGAAATTCGCGGTTCATTCTCCCCCTAACCCTAAAATTCTCAGATCCGCGCCGCCGGACATTTCTCCCACCACGGGCCGGACATGTCCAGCCGCTACCTCCACCTCACCCCGGCGAATCAGAGAACGCCACATCGCCCCGCCGCCGCTCCTCCTCCAATCAGACGCCGCCACCTCAGCCGGCGTGCCGCCCCACTTCGCCGCGGCCCGCCGAGCCCATCGGGAGCCCGCCACGGGCCGCATCGGACCCGATCTGCCCGAGCCGCCCCGCCGCCCGTCTCCCGGCTCCGCCTGCGCCGGAGCTTCACCGGAGTCTCGCCGGAGCTTCGCCCATCCGCTTCGCCAGGTCACCAGTGCCGCTGTCCTCTTTCTCTTGGCTTCCCTCTCTCATGGCGCCTTCTCTCTGTTCTCCCCAGGGGACCTCGCCGGAGTCCCATGCCTCGTGCTCGTCGCCGGAGTGGACGAGTCTCGCCGGATCTGCCGTCCTCACGTCGAATGCGGCCTCCCCGTCGTCCTTGAGCCTCCTCCGCCCCGGATCCGTGTGCCCCGCTGCCGATCTGCCCATTTCAGGCGCCCCCCGCGCGCCCTCGGACTTCGCAGCCCTCGCCGGAGTTCCCCAGCGCCGCCACCACCATGGATCGGGAGGAACCAGCCACCCCGATCGATGCCGTTGACCCTCCGCGTGGTCTCGCCTCCGGCCAAGCGCAGCGCGCCAAGGCCCAGCATCGTCGGCCTCGCATCCTGCCGCAGGCGCCAAGGCCCACCTCCTCGCCTCGGCCTGCCTGTGTCTCTCTGCCCCGACCGGGCCGAAGCCCATTGGGTGAGCCGCCCCGGCGCCGCCTCTGTTGTTTTATTTTTCCTTCCTGCTGTGGGCTTGCCTCAGATTCGGCCCGTGCTGTTTTTTTTCTCGTCCTGCGATTTGTCCATTATCCAGTGCATTGGCAGTTTTGCGGTATAGTCCCCCTAGTTCATGCATTTAATAACTCCTGAACCATGCATCGGATTAAAATGATCTATATATGAAACTTGCCCAGAATTTTGCGTAGATTAACAATATGCAACTTTCACCCATGTTTAAATTGTTTAAAATGTTGTTTGCATTAAATTTGCTCTATGCCATGCTAAAATGATTTTATTCATAACTAAATAACCGTAACTCGGAATTTAATAAACTTTATATGTAAATGGGGTAGAATTTTGCCTAGTTTAACATGGTGACCTCACTTTGCATGTTAAACAACTCTAAAATTGTGTTTAGGACAGATCAGGACCAAACCTAATATTTGCACATGGGGATTTTCCGGACTTGTTGTTTTGTTGTTCCGGCCTCATTTAAACTTGACTAGATAGGTAGTTTTCGTTTGCTTCACCTCTTGCCATGTTAATCAACATTTAATATTGTTGGGTGCATAACCGAGAGAGAACTAAATAATTGATGTGGTGTTCTGTCAATATGCATCCCGATGCATATTGAGCTCCACTTAATTTGTAGGATTGTTTGTGCATTTTGCCGTGCCATGCCTCTTTAAACCGGACATGCATCATACTTGTTTGTGCATCATGCCATGTTGATGTGTTGGTTGTTTACTATGTTGTTTGCTCTTTTCCGGTGTTTGCTTCTTCGGGTTGGTTCCGATAACGTCGAGTTGTGAGGACCCGTTCGTCTTCGTCCGTTTGTCTTCTTCATGGATTCGTTCCTCTTCCTTGCGGGATTTCAGGCAAGATGATCATACCCTCGAAATCACTACTATATTTGCTATGCTAGTTTGCTCGCTCTTTTGCTATGCCATTGCTACGATGCCTACCACTTGCTTGTCAGCCTCCCAAATTTCCATGTTCAGCCTCTAACCCACCAATGTCCTAGCAAACCGTTGATTGGCTATGTTACCGCTTTGCTCAGCCCCTCTTATAGCGTTGTTAGTTGCAGGTGAAGATTGAAGTTTGTTCCGTGTTGGAACATGGAGATGTTGTTCCTTGTTGGAACATTTATTTACTTGTTGGGATATCACTATATGTCTTATTTAATTAATGCATCTATATACTTGGTAAAGGGTGGAAGGCTCGGCCTTATGCCTGGTGTTTTGTTCCACTCTTGCCGCCCTAGTTTCCGTCATATCGGTGTTATGTTCCCGGATTTTGCGTTCCTCACGCGGTTGGGTTATAATGGGAACCCCTTGACAGTTCGCTTTGAATAAAACTCCTCCGGCAAGGCCCAACCTTGGTTTTTACTATTCGCCACCCAGCCTTTTTTTCTTTTCCCTTGGGGGTCGCGCCCCCAAGGGTCATCATTATTTTAACCCCCCGGGCCAGTGCTTGTCTAAGTGTTGGTCCAACCCAGAGCACCGTGCAGGGCCATCCCTTGGCAACTTGGGTTACGTCAGCTCCTGTAGGCTTAGCTTATCCGGTGTGCCCTGAGAACGAGATATGTGCAGCTCCTATTGGGATGTCGGCGCATCGGGTGGTCTTGCTGGACTTGTTTTACCATTGTCGAGGATGTCTTGGAGTACCGGGATACCGAGTCTGATCGAAATGTCTCAGGAGGAGGTCTATTCCTTCGTTGACCGTGAGAGCTTGTGATGGGCTAAGTTGGGACACCCCTGCCGGGATTTGAACTTTCGAAAGCCGCGCCCGCGGTTATGGGCAGATGGGAATTTGTTAATGTCCGGTTGTAGACAACTTGAACCTTAAATAATTAAAATGAATCAACTGAGTGTGTTGCCGTGATGGCCTCTTCTCGGCGGAGTCCGGGAAGTGGACACGGCGTTGGAGTTATGTTTGCGTAGTCTACTCTATTTAGTTTCCGCTCGTGCTTTGCCTCCTCTTCTCGCTCTACTTTGCGAATAAGTTAGCCACCATATATGCTAGTCGCTTGCTGCAGCTCCACTCACATTACCCCTTTCCTACCTATTAAGCTTAAATAGTCTTGATCGCGAGGGTGCGAGATTGCTGAGTCCTTTGTGGCTCACAGATTACTATTACACCAGATGCAGGGACCGATGATACTCATACGGATGGCGCGCTCGAGCTGAAGTGGGAGTACGACGAGGACTCCCAACGATACTATGTGTCTTTTCCTGATGATCAGTAGTGGTACCTATTCGGGGTTTGATTCAGGGTCCTAGTCGCTTGTTGCGGGTCTTTTCCATTTTGGCGCCGTAGTCGGGCCATGAGTGATTGTATGATGGATGTTATTTATGTACTTTGATGTGACGTGGCAAGTGTAAGCCAACTATGCTATTATTCCCCTTTATATTATATATGTACATGGGTTGTGTAATGATTCCCGACTTGCGACATTGCTTTCCATGCGCCTATGCCTCTAAGTCGTGCCTCGACACGTGGGAGACATAGCCGCATCGAGGGCGTTACAAGTTGGTATCAGAGCCAGGTTTCTCATTGTCATTCTCATCATTTGAAGACCGAAGAAGATTTTTTCTCTCAATCTTGCTCCATTCTCTTCAAGTTTCACGATTCTGTCTTGTTGCCATCCTCTCATAATTATTTGCGATTGTGAGAATTCTTTTCACCCATCCGGAGATATTCAAGAGTCTTATCAGTGGTTATCCGGAGTCCATCATCTAAGATTTATTAATTCTCAGCTTTCAGTTGTCATCCTCAAATCTCACCGGTGCATCATTCAATATTCTTTAATCAGCGCGTGATCTCTTTGTTTCAGTTGGGTCTAAATTCTCTCAAGCATCTTCGTTCTATTGCTAATTCTTCCCGGTGTGCCTTCATGTTTTAATCGTTCTTTTCAATTCTTACGGTGGTGCTTTCAAGATTTCTCTTCTTTATAAATTCATTCGTTGTTTCAATTCCAACGGTGTTTCGTTGAAGACCTTCTCAAGTTGGCGCGATATCTATCTTAATCTTTTCTACGAGAATAAGTAGTATGCCAATTCCATTGTTTGTCATCAATTTAAATTGGTGAAGGATAAGCATAATGTAATTCTTAATCTTGTTTCATCCAAGTGATTTAATTCCTTATGCCGGAGGCTCATCAAAATTCTCGATTTCTTTTGTTTCATCTTCTCTTCCCGCAATTCCAAGCTCTCTCAATTACATCTCCGTGGAGGTCCATCTAAATCATTGCAAGGATTCACCTTGTGTTTTTTTTCAACTTCTTTTTCCTTCCGTTTGTTCATCCTTTTGTTTACCGGAGTTTGTTCTCGATGATTAAATTCTTGGGTTCAAGTGCTCATCTTTCTTTCCTGGAGTTCCAACCTCTTTCAATTATATTATCACGGAGATCTCTATCTAAATCATTGCGAGGCTTCAATCTTATTCTTTTCATCATTCAATTATTTTGGATCATTCTTTTTATTACCGGAGTTCTTCATGAAGGCTCTACATGATGGTTCATCAAGGATTTAATTCCTTCTCAAAGTGTTCATCGAGATTCTTTTCAAAGGAGCTCAAGCTTTCTTCATCTTGCTATCCGGAGTACAATTTCTTTCTACCGTATCTTTGGAGGTGGTTTTACATCATTCTTGATAATTTGAGTTCATGATTCACATGTTTTTAAGAAATGAGGTATTTTAAATCCATCAATCTCGTCATTGGAGCGATCTTGGGTTATTTTTTTCACCTAAAAACTTTCCCTAAGGATTGTTGTTAATTATGGTGCTTATAATTGATCCAAGCTCTTCTTCTATCCTCCCAGGAGTTAAGCTTCTCGTCTCCTTGTTCCTATCAATCCAATTCTTTTTTTCATAAGTGGCAGGTTGTCACCTCATAATTTGGGATGTATTCCATAAAACCATATCAACCTCATTCTTTTCGTTGGTGGTTTTTCCAACAACTCCGTTCAACCCTTCTCCTAAAGATGCCTTTCCAAGCTCTTTTGTGGCAGAAGTTGGCATTTTCTTCTCCATTCTCCTATTTCAATTATCTATCTTCTATTCTTTTGTTCCGGAGGCATTGTGATGTTGCTCTCTTCAACCCATCTTCTTCTTTTATCAGGATCGTGTTCTTGTCGTGCCTATCCTTTTAATTGGAGTGTTGTGTCCTCTTTTCAAGTATCCTCTCATCTTGTCTTGTTCAATTACTTCCATTTACAGACGAAGTGCTGTCCAAATTTTATCACTCTTATTCCTTCCCTATCTTGCTTAACCGGAGTATTGTGCCCCTTTGTTCAAGTTCATTTGCCTTATCAAGTCTTGCATCCCTTTCTCAACCAGAGTGTCGTGTTTTCATTTGAGCTCTCTCATCTTATCAAATTTTGACTCCCTTCTCAACCGGAGTGCGGTCTGAGATCTTTCTTACCCCTTGTTCCATTCATTCAATAGTTCCAGTGGCAGTGTGTTGTGATTTCATCACGTATCTTCTTATCTTATCAAGACCTTATTCAATTCTTTCTTTTCAACCGGAGTGCTGCCCGAATTTGGGTTTTCCTTGATCCCCTTCCTTAACCGGAGTGTTTTCAATACTTATCTTCCCTTCAATCTCAAGGTTTTCGCAATGTTCCTTCTCCCTGTTTTTCTAACGGAGTGTTTTCAACTTCATTCATCTCCGTTGTATTCTTTTCTTGAGATGGCTTAACCTCTTCAAGGTTCTTGGTTTTCACTCGTTTGTCAAAGAAGCAACTTAGTTTACCTCTTCTCTTTTCTCTTCCGTTTTCCCTCCGGTGCCATTCTAGATCTCGGGACGAGATCCTCTCGTAGTGGTGGAGTGTTGTAACGCCCCGAGACCGATGTGCCAGGTGTCCTCCGCTTATTCGCCGGCATTGCCATGTCATTTGCTTGCGTGTTGCATCATATCATGTCATCATGTGCATTGCATATCATGTCATCTTGTGCATTTCATTTGCATACGTGTTCGTCTCATGCATCCGAGCATTTTTCCCTGTTGTCCGTTTTGCATTCCGGCGTTCCGTTCTCCTCCGGTGGTCGTTTCTACCTTCCTCTTGCGTGTGGGGGTTAAACATTTCCGGATTGGACCGAGACTTGCCATGCGGCCTTGGTTTACTACCGGTAGACCGCCTGTCAAGTTTCGGGTCATTTGGACTTCGTTTGATACTCCAACGGTTAACCGAGGGACCGAGAAGGCCTCGTGTGTGTTGCAGCCCAACACCCTTCCATTTTGGCCCAAAACCCACCTAACTCTGTTCCATCGTCTCGGTCGTTCGATCACGATCGCGTGGCCGCAAACCGCACCTCATTTGGACTCTCCTAGCGCCCTCTACGCCTATATATACAACCCCCTCTGAAATTCGCGGTTCATTCTTCCCCTAACCCTAAAATTCTCAGATCCACGCCGCCGGACATTTCTCCCACCACGGGCCGGACATGTCCAGCCGCTACCTCCACCTCACCCCGGCGAATCAGAGAACGCCACATCGCCCCGCCGCCGCTCCTCCTCCAATCGGACGCCGCCACCTCAGCCGGCGTGCCGGCCCACTTCGCCGCGGCCCGCCGAGCCCATCGGGAGCCCGCCACGGGCCGCATCGGACCCGATCTGCCCGAGCCGCCCCGCCGCCCGTCTCCCGGCTCCGCCCGCGCCGGAGCTTCACCGGAGTCTCGCCGGAGCTTCGCCCATCCGCTTCGCCAGGTCACCAGCGCCGCTGTCCTCTTTCTCTTGGCTTCCCTCTCTCATGGCGTCTTCTCTCTGTTCTCCCCAGGGGACCTCGCCGGAGTCCCATGCCTCGTGCTCGTCGCTGGAGTGGACGAGTCTCGCCGGACCTGCCGTCCTCGCGTCGAATGCGGCCTCCCCGTCGTCCTTGAGCCTCCTCCGCCCCGGATCCGTGTGCCCCGCCGCCGATCTGCCCATTTCAGGCGCCTCCCGCGCGTCCTCGGACTTCGTAGCCCTCGCCGGAGTTCCCCAGCGCCGCCACCACCATGGATCGGGAGGAACCAGCCACCCCGATCGACGCCGTTGACCCTCCGCGTGGGCCTCGCCTCCGGCCCAGCGCAGCGCACCAAGGCCCAGCATCATCGGCCTCGCATCCTGCCGCAGGCGCCAAGGCCCACCTCCTCGCCTCGGCCTGCCTGTGTCTCTCTGCCCCGACCGGGCCGAAGCCCATTGGGTGAGCTGCCCCGGCGCCGCCTCTGTTGTTTTATTTTTCCTTCCTGCTGTGGGCTTGCCTCAAATTCGGCCCGTGTTTTTTTTTTCTCGTCCTGCGATTTGTCCATTATCCAGTGCATTGGCAGTTTTGCGGTATAGTCCCCCTAGTTCATGCATTTAATAACTCATGAACCGTGCATCGGATTAAAATGATCTATATATGAAACTTGCCCAGAATTTTGCGTAGATTAACAATATGCAACTTTCACCCATGTTTAAATTGTTTAAAATGTTGTTTGCATTAAATTTGCTCTATGCCATGCTAAAATGATTTTATTCATAACTAAATAACCGTAACTCGGAATTTAATAAACTTTATATGTAAATGGGGTAGAATTTTGCCTAGTTTAACATGGTGACCTCACTTTGCATGTTAAACAACTCTAAAATTGTGTTTAGGACAGATCAGGACCAAACCTAATATTTGCACATGGGGATTTTCTGGACTTGTTGTTTTGTTGTTCCGGCCTCATTTAAACTTGACTAGATAGGTAGTTTTCGTTTGCTTCACCTCTTGCCATGTTAATCAACATTTAATATTGTTGGGTGCATAACCGAGAGAGAACTAAATAATTGATGTGGTGTTCTGTCAATATGCATCCCGATGCATATTGAGCTCCACTTAATTTGTAGGATTGTTTGTGCATTTTGCCGTGCCATGCCTCTTTAAACCGGACATGCATCATACATGTTTGTGCATCATGCCATGTTGATGTGTTGGTTGTTTACTATGTTGTTTGCTCTTTTCCGGTGTTTGCTTCTTCGGGTTGGTTCCGATAACGTCGAGTTATGAGGACCCGTTCATCTTCGTCCGTTTGTCTTCTTCATGGATTCGTTCTTCTTCCTTGCGGGATTTCAGGCAAGATGATCATACCCTCGAAATCACTACTATCTTTGCTATGCTAGTTTGCTCGCTATTTTGCTATGCCATTGCTACGATGCCTACCACTTGCTTGTCAGCCTCCCAAATTGCCATGTTCAGCCTCTAACCCACCAATGTCCTAGCAAACCGTTGATTGGCTATGTTACCGCTTTGCTCAGCCCCTCTTATAGCGTTGTTAGTTGCAGGTGAAGATTGAAGTCTGTTCCGTGTTGGAACATGGAGATGTTGTTCCTTGTTGGAACATTTATTTACTTGTTGGGATATCACTATATGTCTTATTTAATTAATGCATCTATATACTTGGTAAAGGGTGGAAGGCTCGGCCTTATGCCTGGTGTTTTGTTCCACTCTTGCCGCCCTAGTTTCCATCATATCGGTGTTATGTTCCCGGATTTTGCGTTCCTCACACGGTTGGGTTATAATGGGAACCCCTTGACAGTTCGCTTTGAATAAAACTCCTCCGGCAAGTCCCAACCTTGGTTTTTACTATTCGCCACCCAGCCTTTTTTTCTTTTCCCTTGGGGGTCGTGCCCCCAAGGGTCATCATTATTTTAACCCCCCGGGCCAGTGCTTGTCTAAGTGTTGGTCCAACCCAGAGCACCGTGCAGGGCCATCCCTTGGCAACTTGGGCTACGTCGGCTCCTGTACGCTTAGCTTATCCGGTGTGCCCTGAGAACGAGATATGTGCAGCTCCTATCGGGATGTCGGCGCATCGGGTGGTCTTGCTGGACTTGTTTTACCATTGTCGAGGATGTCTTGGAGTACCGGGATACCGAGTCTGATCGGAATGTCTCGGGAGGAGGTCTATTCCTTCGTTGACCGTGAGAGCTTGTGATGGGCTAAGTTGGGACACCCCTGCAGGGATTTGAACTTTCGAAAGCCGCGCCCGCGGTTATGGGCAGATGGGAATTTGTTAATGTCCGGTTGTAGACAACTTGAACCTTAAATAATTAAAATGAATCAACTAAGTGTGTTGCCGTGATGGCCTCTTCTCGGCGGAGTCCGGGAAGTGGACACGGTGTTGGAGTTATGTTTGCGTAGTCTGCTCTATTTAGTTTCCGCTCGTGCTTTGCCTCCTCTTCTCGCTCTACTTTGCGAATAAGTTAGCCACCATATACGCTAGTCGCTTGCTGCAGCTCCACTCACATTACCCCTTTCCTACCTATTAAGCTTAAATAGTCTTGATTGCGAGGGTGCGAGATTGCTGAGTCCTTTGTGGCTCATAGATTACTATTACACCAGATGCAGGGACCGATGATACTCCTCCGGATGGCGCGCTCGAGCTGAAGTGGGAGTACGACGAGGACTCTCAGCGATACTATGTGTCTTTTCCTGATGATCAGTAGTGGTACCTATTCGGGGTTCGATTCAGGGTCCTAGTCGCTTGTTGGGGGTCTTTTCCATTTTGGCGCCGTAGTCGGGCCATGAGTGATTGTATGATGGATGTTATTTATGTACTTTGATGTGACGTGGCGAGTGTAAGCCAACTATGCTATTATTCCCCATTATATTATATATGTACATGGGTTGTGTAATGATTCCCGACTTGCGACATTGCTTTCCATGCGCCTATGTCTCTAAGTCGTGCCTCGACACGTGGGAGACATAGCCGCATCGAGGGCGTTACATCGTTCCCCCTCTGGGTAGGGGGCTGGGGGCTGGCGGCCTCATGACGGCCGGACTTGACACATCAGAAGCCCGACCAAGGATCAGCCCGCCTCCAGATGGGGGCGTAGGTGGAGCCTCAACCAGTCGCAGTACAAGACCAGACGGGAGGTACCCGACAGACTAGCTATTCCCTAAGAAGGCCCGTGAAGGAGAAGCACGGGGAATGAAGGGCCGCGGCGCACCTCGGGACGATCCGCCCCATCAGACGCCCTCACCACGAGGGCAGAGCTGCTCGGACCACTTGAGGATGGCGGAGGAGGCGAAGCCGAGGGAGGTGGTGCCTCTCTGACTCCCACGATCTCAGTCGGGAGGGGCCTGCGGAGCAAGAGTCGGCGAAAGCAACAAGAGGATCGAGAGTCAGAGAGGAAAAAGACTTACTCGTCAGTGGCGAAGTACTTCCTGCGCTTCAGCACGCGACAAGGGGAGTCAACACCCAGGGCCTCCCTCTTCCTCTGGAGGGCCTCGAAGTCCACGCGGAAGCGGCCCACAAGAAGAGCACAAGGATCAACCTGCCGCGAGGACGAGGCACCAGGACGACCCGCGTCGGGAGCGCTAGCCTGGCGCGTGCCACCAATCACCTTGTCAGAAGCCGGGACCAGGGCCTCCAAGGCCCCAGCCCCGGGCGCTGGGGGCGGCCGCCTACTACCTTCAGCCGCAGCAGTACGGGCCTCGGGAGCTGTCTCCTCATGAGCAGCCTCGGGCACTGCCCCCTCCTCCGGAGCCTCCTCGGCCTTAGGCGCCTCCTGTCTCCCTTCTCCGCCTCTTGAGGAGGAGTCGCCTTGGCCGATTGGGAGGGGAGTCACCACTACAGGGTTCTCATGAGGCCCTTGGAGACCAGCGGGGCGTAGCCCCCACTCATCAAAGTCGGGCATCTGCTTCTCGAAGTCAGCCTTGCTCTGACAAAGATATAGCAAGGCCCCACCTTGCCGGATGTTGCCAGGATTGGGGTCCCCGGCCAAAGTCAGGAGCGTCGACTTTAGCGCCGCGGGAGCCAAGTCTTCTTCCTGGAGCCTCATGTCGTCCTCGCGCCCCCGGAAGGCCCACATTCGGCGAGAGTGCCGCTGCAGGGGAGCGACACGACACAACAGAAACTCCTTCACCACTTTGGGCGCTGTCATGCCAAGTTTCCTCAGGAGCGCGAAGCGGGGCCAGACGAAGACAAGACGAGGGCTCTTCAGCGTCTCCTGGCCCCAACCCGAATTGGGGACGGCAGGCGAGGTCGGCTCCGATAGCAGGGGGTTGGGCACCCCTGCGTCCACATACAACCATCGCTCGCGGAACTTGGCCGCGGGCTAGGGGAGTCGGAAGTCAATTCCAGACGTCTCGGATGCAGGCTCGGCAGCAAAGCTCGCGCATGCCTAGTGTTGGGAAGGATCGACAAGATGCAGTTAGAAGAAGTGGTGCAGCAGGGCGACCGAAGGAGGGACGCCCACCATGGCTTCGCAAACGAAGGCAAAGACCGAAAGGAGGGTGATGGACTCAGGACTTAGATGCATTAAGTGGATTTGATAATGCGAAAGCACGGCATTGAAGAAATCGGAGAAAGGGGGACCAGGCCCGCCCACAAGGCATCGGTAAAACATGGGACCTCAGTGGTTGTCCTATCAATGGAGAAGTGGGACGCGGGCCAGGCAGTCGTCCTTCTGCACTTGTTGAAGACGGTGGCCAAGGCCAAGCTGTCCCTGCCCAGGCACTCTTGGTTGAGCACAGTCGATCGACCGACGAGGGGGGCCACCGCTGGCGGCACACAAGACGAAGGCACGGATTTCTCTGCTCTCTCCTTCCCCGTCGGAGCCATGGCGATGGGAAGGAGGGGGGGATTCGAGATTGGATTGGAGGCAGGGGGAGGCGCTCGAAAGAAGGAAGAACAGAGGACACCCGAGCAACAGGGAAGGGGGCGGCTGTGTACAACTACCAGTCCGCCTAGCAGGGCGCACAATAAGGAAGCGTGGGGGAACGGTGCCGCCCACGTCCAATCAACTGCCACGTGGCGTCCAAGGCCGCAGGCTGTTAGGGCCCGCGGCGCTTCGCCCTTGCCCTTTCGCCTCTCGGCACGGCCAAGTCCATGCGTACCTTGGGCCCGGGGGCTACTGTCGGTGTTCTGGGAACGGGGGTCCCCAGACTTGCCTGCCTGCGGCCTGCAGTGTGGCTCGAGTGGGTGCCCAGCGTGGCCCATCTTCATCAACACGAGGCTCAAGACCCTCGTGAGGGGCCAAGCCTCGCGAGGCGGACGACATGGCGCATCCTCAGGCACAGCCTCGTCAGGCTGGCTCACGAGGAGGCGGGGAGTTCAAGGCGGGGTACCTTGCGAGGTGCCCATGACGCAAGCCATGACGACACGGGGCACCAGGCGGGTGCCAGCGCGCGCAGCGTCCCTCTTTCCTCTTTGGTGCAAAGGGAGCAAGCGTATCAGCGGAGTACCGAGGCATCAGGCAAAGGTTGCCACTTCGGTGCAACGAGACCAAGGCCAGGAGGACTACGAGACGGAGGTCACCATGGAGCCCAGCGCGGCGTCATCACCAGAGCCTTTGGCAGGCGAAGACTGCTTTTGTCAGGATAGTTGTACTCGTTGTCCCCCTTCAAATTAGCCCGCCATTGTTGGATCCCTTCCCGCTCAATATTTGGGGAGAGGACCAGGGCCTCTATAAATAGGACCAGCCACCCACATAGCAAGGGGTCGATTCCTGGGTTCGTTCGGTCCGCAAGTAGAGAGAGAGAGAGGGTGACTGAGCTCTTCACAACAGTTCATCACCACAGCCAAGAACAGACCCTCGCGAGGTTGTTCTTCCTTGTGTTGTTCATCCACACCAGCCCCAGGAGGCAATCCATCCACCACACACTGGAGTAGGGTATTACACCACAACGGTGGCCCGAACCAGTATAAATCTTGCGTCTTTCATGCAGTTCTTTTAGTAGTTTAGATCCCCTCGAGACGGAGAGGTTGAAGGCGAGATTTCCGCGCGCACCCCAGTGTTCGAACCTTAAGGGTCCGCCGGAACCTGAAATCCGACATGGTCAATCCACTTCCCCCGATAGAAGAAGAGTGCGCCCCGGTACCAGAGACGTTTTCTCGGGACCCCGTCCAGTTGCCATTTTCATTCTAGACGTCACTGCTATGTTCTTTTGTTCTCGCATTTAGTTAAGTGTTGTAACTCATGCGTGTTATTCTAAATCTTGTGCGATGAGATGAACATTTGGTTTCAATTGTAGTGAGTAATTTTTGCTGCGGTAAATTTTGATTAACTAATTTTTCCTCGCAAGAAATCCTGGAGTGAGATTTCTTTTACCAGAGTTGCTACAGCATATGTCTCCTCACGACATGGAATTTTATTCACGCGGCACCACGGCAGCAGACTCACAACCACAACCACTCAAACACCTACACTACTTGTGACACCACGTAACCGTGTTGCATCTGGCTAATCATCTCCCTAGCACACCACAGTCTCCGAAGGAGAGATTAGTGGGTAATCATCCGGGTACAAGTTACCCAGCATACCGACAACAGTTAGCACTCGACACCACACCTACTCCTCATGATCACCGCCACCGCGGAGAGCCAACACTCAAGCGACAGCATCATGACGATCATCGAGGATCATCGCACACAGGAGCACGGAGAGCCCCATCAATGCCGCCAGCCCTTCGCACACCAGGATCACATACCAATCCGGCACTGCCCCCGCCATTAGAGCCTCGTCTCGAGCTTCTGTAAACGGAAATGGAGGAGGAAGAAGGAGAAGGAAAAGCGAGGCCAGGTGTGAGGAAGAAGAGAGAAGCACCTCGAACATTTTATAGCTCGAGCTCGGTGGACGGTGGGCGAAGTCCACCAGCGCCGCTCGTCGCCCGATCTCCGGTGTTCGGGGGCGAATCCACGAGCAGTGCCGACAACACACTGGCCCGCGAGGTGAGTGCATGCTGCACTGGTAGCTAGCACGCCGCGCACTACCGCAGGTACGGCCTAGATGCCCTACGCACTAGACGTTGCCGGTGGAGAAAGCGCGGGAAAGCGCGCGGGAGAGAGGAAGAAGAGAGAGCCAAAGGAAGAAGAAGAGGCTGACAGTGGCCCCGGGTCCACCTGTCAGCCAGAGAGAGCACTATGCTCTCGGGTGCGACCAGCATATTTTAAATTTAGAATTTATTCTAAATTTGCTGTATCTAGCATAGAAATCTCTCGTTTTCCCCCTAAACGTAGATTTTCGACGCAGCGCCAGTGTTCCACACTATGGTTTTACACCACTTATTGCCCTCTCACTGTAGCCACATTTTATTGCATATATTTTCAAAACAGCTTTTAGCAAATCTCGAGGACGAGATTTTTCTTAAGGGGGGTAGTGTTGTGACACCCCAAAATTTTGACCTTGTTTTATTAACTAAAATTCTGCCAGGAAATTCAAACTTTCATTTTCTGTATTTTCCATTGATTTCAGAACCATTCTTTCTTGGTTATTATGGAGTTTTACCCCAAGTGACAACCTTTCAAATATATTATTGGACTTGTTTACCCTCTCAAGAAAGCATTCCTATTATTAGTGGAATTTGTTTGCACAAGCATTTCTCTCTGAACTTTATTCCTTAAAATGATCTTTCATTAGTTTTGGAGCTCTTTTTGAACTACAACCACTTGATAAATTTATTTAAAATTTTCACCAAAATTTGGAGATGTCATGTGATGTTTTTAAATCACTTTTATGCAAAAATATATTCCATTCATTTAATATTTTGAACTCCACACCAATTTTTCAAATCTGGTCCAGTGGGCAATTTTGCACTACAACCCATTTAAATATTCCTTTCTAGCTTCCACCAAAATGATGGGATGTTAATAGGAGTATATTATGCAACTTTATGCAAAAGCCCTTTTATGTTCTTTGACAAAATTGAGTGAATCAACCTCTTTTTCATTCTGATCCATCTTGGTGGTTTGTACTGGAACCTCTTTTTATCTTGTTCTTTTACCCATGATTCCTTTTCCTACTTATAGCCCATCCTGCTAAACCCTTAAGTCCAGGAGAGTGGACTCATTGGAGGATTTTAAGTTCATGCAATGGTGCCTTTCCCTTTCTGTCCAAAATCAATTTCCTCACAAACTTCAACTGACAAGTTTGAGCTTTTGGCAAACTAACTTCACCACCCTCTTATTCATCCAAAGAGACTATGATCTGGAAATTTGGGCCACCCCAAGAGTTGCCTAAATGCCTTTGGCATTTTGCCAAACACCTTCTGTGCATAGCCAGAATTGGCATGGTTTTTAGTTTGCTATATGAACTTGAACCACTGACCCAGTAACCTTGTCCACTAAGCTCCTAGCTACTCCTAACCTAGGTCTGCTTATTGCCAGCCTCACCCAAGCCCTGTAGCATGCATTGGCATTTCGTCGAGCAGCTAGCGTGCGTGCTCTGGGCATGCCCAGAGCGCACGTTTTGCACGCGCGTGCACCGAGCCGCCGCGTCTCGCTGCCGCCCGCCCCGCACCCGTTCTGCCCTTGGCCAACCGCAGCCAGCACCCCCCGTCTCCTCCTACAGCGCAAAGCCACCCCGACCACCTCTCGCACCCCACAGCGCCGCCGTCAGGTCGGCAGCCCAGAACCCAAAACCCACCCGAAGCCTCCTTCGTCGCGGAGCTCGCCGCCGGCGACTACCTCCACCCCCGCCAACCCAACGACCACCAGGAGGACCGCCCCGGTCTTGCGGATCCATCCCGACCCTCTGGAGCCCACGGGGAGCCGCCGGTCGCCGGCGTTGATCACCGGAGTCGCGCCTCCGTTCGGGCAGAGGAAGAGGAGGGAGAGAGGACTGGTCAAACCTGATCAGTGGGCCCCGTGGACCCATTGTCAGTGACCCACACGCCCATCCACGCTGGATAAGTGAAGGCCTAAAACCCCCAAGTGTGTATCCCCTGCTTCGAAAGCGTATTCTTATCTTAAACGTTTTCTTTTCTGTTTTATTTTAAAAAACAGAGTTTGAGTGAAATTTTGACGGGCTATAACATTTTAAATATAAATCCAAATGACTTGATTCTTTTTCTGTTGTTTCCCAAATGTTGTCTAGTTTATTTTCATATTTATTTCAAAATTTTCCAAACAACTTTTTTGTACTATTTTTAAAGTATGTGTTATTTGAATATTTTCAAAAATAGGAATTTGAAGAAGGAGAAAACTTTCAAAAAGTTTTGGAATGCCCCTGCCTCTCCACACCTTGAAGGCAAGCATTCTGAACCCTGGCATAATATTGCCGTGTGTGGTTTGACTTGGTTGCAACACCACCGTGTCTCGAAATTTCCATTATTTATTAGGGTGATATGATCCTACTCGTAAGTGCATGTTAATGATATCGTGCTCTTGAACATTTATATGTTGTGATAGTGGTCACCCTCATACAGCCTTCATACCTACCGGAAGGAAACCGGGAAAGCCTTTGTCTTGGGTAGACATGATGCTTGTCGCCAGTTCCTCGTCAAGGCAGTTGTGTCCGGTATGGCATGATGAGGTATGATGAGCGGTGATTCTATCTGTTGGATTGAAATATATTTGTTATGCTAATCATGCAGGGAATGCCTAAACCTCCTGAGTCGACCATTAGATCGAGTCTTGTTCCGGTAACCCCCATACTTGTTTCGTACTACCACTTGTCCCTACCATAGGTAGGGTACGGTTCAGTAAGTTGTCAACCCATTCCTGGTACACACCAAACAGAGAGACCGGGATGAGGGTTCCATGGCCCTGGATTAAAGCTAGTCATCCGGTCAGGGGGCATGGGTGTTTTCGGTTGTAGCCGAAGGGGTAGCTCCCCCAGTTTGCGCACGATATAAATTTTGTGATCCCATGCTAGTCGAGGTTGTAGCCTCCCCACTTAGAGTTTTTCTTAACGGGTGTCGAGGGTGATTCCAGACACCGGTGAGTTTGGCTGGTGTGTGCGGTTAGGTGGGTTTTCAATTAAAAGATCATAGACGGAATTAGTTCCAATGGACTAAAGAAATCCGTTACTCGTGGGTAAAGAGTACACCCTCTGCAGAGATATAATACCTATTCGAATAGCCATGTCCATGGTTAAGGACTACAGTCTGGGATGGGTCAAGTGTCAGTCTTAGTGTCGGTCTTCGGAGGAAAAACTACTAAACCATAACATTGATTATGACCGATGACGTATGATGATTATGATTATTATTATTATGGACTAACTATTTATGTTATTTGAATCATTGAGTATCCCTAGGACAGTTCTACCTCCTGGATATTCACTGTGATTATTCTTATATAAGCCCTTTATGTGGTGTCGCCCAGACACCCGACTGTGGCATGCTTGTCATTTCATTTACTCATAAGCCCTTTATGTGGTGTCGCACAGACGCTCGACTGTGGCATGCTTGTTATTTCATTTACTTATAAGCCCTTTATGTGGTGTCGCACAGACGCCCGACTGAGGCATGCTTCATATTATTATCCTTTTGAGGCGCCGCTTCAGACACCCGATCGGTGCTTTTCATTTCTACTCCCTGATTGTTTACTCATGCTTTATTTGAATGATCTGCTTACGTGCATCATGAACCTTATTTCATAACTGACGAAGTGATCTTGGAATATTTCAAAACATGATGATCAATGGCTATATTATACCTGTGTTCTTAATGTTTGCGAGTACATTCAAAGTACTCACTTGATTGTCCTTGGCTATTCTCTTGGCCAGATTTCTTGCATGGAAAGGAACGTTGTGATGACAACCCGGGAACCTACGCAATGGATATAGCGGCCTCACGAAGATAGGAGTTATCCTGGTCAGCTGTTCCTGAGGGAAATGGAGTCCCATAGACGCTGATGATCCGGAAACAGCTTCCGCCATCAACCACTAGAAACCAATTGTTGTACCCATAGGCCAGAATGGTCTTGTACTACATATTTTGTAGTTTTCTTGGAGTTTCTGTAACAAGTTGGTGTCTCGTCAGCTAACAGTAATCCTGGGGCTGGTGAGCACAAGGGCCGCTTTTGGGAAATTAATATCCCGAAAATCCGGTCCTGACAACTCCTGTTCTTGTGGCCACTCCTGCCTCAACAGAGGTTGCTGGATAAACCGGAAAAGCCTGATTAGCCACCTGCTCAGCTACCAGTTGAACCGCCCGCTCAGCCTCTTGACGGATTCTCTCCTGATCCGCCAAGTTAAGTGCTCCACCATGCGCCGGCTCATGCCTGCGCGGTTGGTTACGACATTGAGCATTGCTCGACATAGCGGCTGAGTCCATATGCCTGCTATAGCTTGGGCTCCGGCTTGGGCGAGGGGTTGAATGGATCCTGTCTTGACTGTAAGAGTACGCATCCTGCTGCGCTAGAGCCGTCTGAAGAAGTTCTCTCACCCTTCATGTTTCAATCACCGTCGGAGAGTCGCCTTCCATTGGGAGAGCCGCCAAACGAGTCGACGCAGCGATGAGATTCTCCAAAGGGTTAGAAAAGTGACCCGGTAGTATTGGTGTGCAATGAGGCAGAGAAGTATTCATATGGGTGGCTCCATGGCCCGCGGGCGAACCGGCGTCCCAGCCCCGGGTGTCGTGATCCGGTTTGCCTCCGGTGGGTTACTTGGACCTGCCCCGGGGGTGTGGAAGAGATTCCTAGGGTCGTAAGTCAGAGGCAGACGTGACTGAGTTTTCTGGTACCTTCTCCTCATGACCTCGTTTGACGCGTTCAGATCCACCGAGAGCCGGAAAGTCTCCGCTTGAAGCTGCTGAGAATGAGCATCCAAAGCCGCCCGCTCCGCAGCCATCCTGACCTCTTCTACTGCTAAATTTTCCTTGGCCTGTGCCATCTCTTCGCATAGTCGTGCCACCTCCACGTCATGCTGAGCCTTATCCACTGGCTCCACTACAGCAGTCAACAGAGCCGTCAACTTATCCATGATGTCCATTAGGAGCTGAGCCGGGGGGTGCGTGGGGTCTCTTGACCCGGCTGCTGCCGACCCGGTGGTTATTGCTGCCGCAGCCATAGAGTTCTGCCCGGGTTGAGTGCCAGCCAAGAAAACTCCGGCTCGATTCAGCGGCTCAGAGAGGCCCGGAATACTGCTGCCATCGGAACAACCCCCAAGCACGCCATCTTGTAGCTAATACAAAGAATCTGTCTCGCCTAAGGACGACTTGCCTTCATAACAGATGGCCGTCTCACCACCATCCACTTATCCTTTAGAGAATTCACCTCCATGGATGCAACCCATGAAGGCAGGCCTCACGGGAGGTTGAGTCACGGTGGATATTGCGCGCTGAGCCGTCTCGATGAGGTTGGTGCAGACGTCCGGCCCAAGGCTCGACTCGCCAATCCGGCCGATGAAGACATGGATTCTGCCAAAGGGGACCCGGTATCCGTACTCAATTGAGCCGGCCTTGGGGCCCCAGCCTTCGTCGTCGATGTAGAGCTTGCCGCGACAACTCTTGGTCATCCGGCCCACATCGTATCCCTTGAGCCCTTCGAAGTTTCCCTTCAAGAACTCAAATCCACCGTGTGCTGGCCCCACGGTGGGCACCAACTATCGTGGAATTGTCACGGCAGATGTCCTAGCGGAAGGACTTAATCATAGGGCCATCGCAACTAGGAAGCTTTAAGGGGTTAATCGATACAAAGGACACGAGGGGTTTATACTGGTTCGGCCCCTTATGGTGAAGGTAAGGCCTAGTCCAGTTGATGTTGTATTGCTGGGTTTCGATGACCAAGGAGCGAATCCGCTAGCTTGGCTCTCGATCTCTTGTTTCTTGTCCTAAGCCGCCGCCGGGTCGTCTGCTTATATACACGGGTTGACGCCTGGCGGCCTACAGAGTCTCGGCCGGCTCATAAAACGTGTCCGGCTCGGTGACTTCTTTTATATGCCTTTCTTTACATACGGCGATTTACAATATTGGGCCTTAAGCCGCCTCTGGGCTTAGGCCTTCTACAAGTCTTAATAAACCATCACCTTGAATATTACTGGGCTTCTTTTGTAACCCGCCATTGGGGTTGACCCGGCCCCTCCTGGGCGGGTCATACCTGGTAGCTATATCCCCAACACCACCCGATGGGGCTTGTAGGATTAAAACCTGCAAGAAAACAAGCAGAAGTGAAAGTATGTGTGTATCCCATGTCGGTTGAGCCGTGCCGTGGATCACAAGCTAGCTATGCATCCGTCAATGCCCATGGGATTTTGAGTGCGTAGTTCTGTACGCGTGGTGTGCATGCCACCGCTTGATCGAGACTGAGACGGAGGCTGGATGGCTAGTCGAGCTCCTGACGATCCGAGCTCTCCTGCTGCAGAGTAGTCCGGACCCTCTTAAGGGTGTCCGAGGGCTGGGGAGCCGAATGAAGGTTCTGCTTGAGAAGGCCGCTTTGTACTTCTGCTGCTAGGGCAGCTGTGTGCTCTTCTATGCGGAGAGAGCGTTTCGTATTGCCATTGACTATTATGACGCCGCATGGGTAAGGCATATTGAGCTTGAGATAAGCATAGTGTGGCACTGCGTTGAATCGAGCAAATGCAGTTCGTCCGAGCAGTGCATGATAGCCGCTGCAGAATGGGACGATATTGAAGACTAACTCCTCACTTCGGAAGTTGTCCGGAGATCCGAAGACAACCTCTAATGTGATTGAGCCTGTACAACGGGCCTCTACACCTGGAATGACTCCTTTAAAGGTGGTCTTTGTAGGCTTGATCCTTGATGGGTTAATGCCCATTTTTCGCACTATATCCTAATAGAGCAGATTGAGGGTGCTACCGCCGTCCATAAGGACATGAGTTAGGTGGAACCCATCAATTATTGGGTCTAAGACCAGTGCGGCTGAGCCTCCGTGATGGATACTGGTCGGGTGATCCCGGTGATCAAAAGTGATCGGGCATGACGACCATGAATTGAATTTTGGGGCGACTGGCTCTATCGCGTAGACGTCCCTGAGCGCACTCTTGCGCTCCCTCTTGGGGATGTGGGTATCATATATCATGTTCACCGTTTTTACCTAAGGGGGAAACTACTTCTGTCCCCCTGTGTTCGGTTGTCGTGGCTCTTCGTCATCGTCCTTGCTTTGAGATCCCTTTTCCCTATTCTCTGCGTTTAATTTGCCGGCCTGTTTGAAAACCTGGCACTCTCTATTTGTATGATTAGGAGGCTTGTCGGGGGTGCCTTGAATCTATCATGGACGATCAAGTATGCGGTCCAAGCTGGATGGGCCCGAATTGTTCTTTTGGAACGGCTTCTTCCGCTGATCGGACTTAGAACCACTGAATCCAGCGTTGACCGCCATATCCTCGGTGTTGTCACTGTTGTTTCGGCACTTGTATCTATTGCGTCGGGACTTGTCTTTGTTGCTTTTAACCTCATGGGTGCCGACGTTGCTTGCATTGTTTTTGCTACGGGCCAACCAACTGTCCTCGCCCGCACAAAAGCGGGTCATGAGTGCCGTGAGGGCCGCCATGGATTATGGCTTTTCTTGGATGAGGTGGCGAGCGAGCCATTCATCGCGGATGCTATGGTTTAAAGCTGCTAGAGCTTCGGCGTCCAGACAGTCGACAATTTGGTTCTTTTTAGTTAAGAATCTTGTCCAGAATTTCCTGGCGGACTCTCCGGGCTGTTGAACTATATGGCTTAAGTCATCAGCGTCCGGAGGTCGAACATTTGTACCTTGGGAGTTGTCAAGGAAAGCCTCTTCCAAGTCCTCCCAGCTGCCAATGGAATTTTCAGGCAGACTGTTTAGCCAATGCCAAGCTGGCCCTTTGAGTTTTAGAGTGAGGTATTTTATGGCATGGAGGTCATCTCCACGGGCCATATGGATGTGGATAATGAAGTCCTCGGTCCACACCGCGGGGTCCGTTGTTCCATCATATAATTCTATGTTCACGGGCTTGAATCCTTCTGGGAATTCGTGATCCAGGACCTCATCGGTGAAGCAATGAGGGTGTGCGGGGCCTCTATATCGGGCCGTATCGTGACGCAGGTCTGATAGAGTCCGTCTGCAGTGTTCAGCCCGCGCATGACTGGGTTTGTCACGTCCGAATAGGTGGCCGTTGTCGCATGTCGAGGCGCGTCCTCGCGATCCGTAGATTGATCTGGTATGTCCTGCTTTATTGTTCAGGTTCTGCCGGAGGTCATATGTATGGTCGTGAGCTAATTTACCTCTACCTGAGTGATGAGGCAGGGTGCGCTGGTGTTCGACATGAGTTGCCGTTTTGTCCCGACCTCGTGGTGGTCGGGTCAGCCGTATTGTGTGATGGTGGTATGTACTCCGGCGCCTCTCGTCGAACTGAGGTAGCAATTTGCGCTTTGGGTAGCTTTTGGTTGAGCACTTGAGGCCGTATTCTTCGGCTGCTAGGACATCAGTCCATTTATCATTGAGCAGATCTTGGTCAGCTTGAAGCTGCTGCTACTCCTTTTTTAGGCTACTTGCCGTGGCTATTAGCTGGCACTTGAAGTGCTCCTGCTCAAGAGGTTCCTCGGGCACGATGAAGTCTTCGGTGCCGAGGCTCACCTCATCTTCGGAGAGTGGAAGGTAATTATCATCATCTGAATCTTCATGCGTGGCCTGTTTAATAGGGCTAACATGCTCATCTTCCCGTTCATTTTGTTTGTTTGCTTTATCGACGGGGTCTTCGTTGTCTTCGGCACCTTCCGGAGTGTCATCTTCTCCTGTGCTAGCGGTGCTGTCTTTACTGCGGCGTGACTTAGAGCGGCACCGCTGATGCTGGCACTTGGACTGTATTTCGGAAGCTTTATCCTCAACTGGGTCTTCCTGGTTGTCGCTGCTGTGCTCCTTTGGTGCATCCACCATGTATACGTCATACGAGGAAGTGGCCGTCCAGCGTCTGGTGAATGGCCGGTTCTTGGCTTCTTCTTCTCCGGCATCGTCGTCCATACCATCGATGTCCTCGGAGTCATAATCAAGTTCGTCAGTCAAATGCTCGATCGTGGCTATAAAGTGGGTGGAGGGTGGGAAGTAAAATTATCCATCGTCAGCCCCTAGTTCAAGCCGGATATAGTTCGGCTGAGAGTCCTCCGCCAAGGACAGGTGTTTTAATGAGTTTAGCACATCGCCCAAAGGCGAGTGCTGGAAGATGTCTGCGGCGCTGAATTTGAAGATCGATAAACGATCAAGCTCGGCGTCTGCGGGCTTGCGCGGTCCGGAACCTAGGGCCAGAGACGAGTCTGGCGTTCCAGTGGCATAGGCATCGTGTGTGACCAGGTCCATGTGCAGCTCCAACACCGTGGAATCTGTGGCCTCCGAGGTGGGGTTAATCCTCCCATCTTTGGATGGCACGGCCTGCTCCGGCTCTAGGGCCAGAGCGGTTATAGGAGCAATCTCCTGGATGCGGCCCGATGACAGATTTAGGTTATGATCATCGGGGTGACCAGGAGCGGCCGCCATGGTATCGAATCCGGCGAAGATCAAGTATCCAGGGATGTCCGCGACTTAGTTCAGCCTCCCGAATCTGACCTGATGGCCAGGGGTGTAGCTTTTGATCTGCTCCAGATGGCCAAATGAGTTGGCCCGCAGTGCGAAGCTGCGGAACACGAATATCTGTCCAGGGAGGAAAATTTCTCCGCAGACAGCGTCATTATTGATGATTGAAGGGGCCATCGAACCTTTAAGCGACAACACAGAGGACCTCTCAATGAAATCACCAATGTCGGCGTCAAATCCGGTGGATCTCTGGTAGGGGGTCCCGAACTATGCGTCTAAGGTTGATGGTAACAGGAGACAGGGGACACGATGTTTACCCAAGTTTGGGCGCTCTCTATGGAGGTAATACCCTACTTCCTACTTGATTGATCTTGATGAATATGAGTATTACAAGAGTTGATCTACCACGAGATCGTAATGGCTAGACCCTAGAAGTCTAGCATGTATGACTATGGTATTGAGTATATCTTTTCCGGACTACACCCTCCGATTTATATAGACACCGGGGGGGATCTAGGGTTACATAGAGTCGGTTACATAAGATGGAATCTTCATAGTTGTTCGCCAAGCTTGCCTTCCACGCCAAGGAGATTCTTATCCGGACACGCGTACAGTCTTCGGTCTTCATATCTTCACAACCCATTAGTCCGGCCCATAGATAACAGGCTGGATGCCCGAGAACCCCTTAGTCCAGGACTCCCTCAATCACCACGTGTGTCACTTTCACAAGTCGCTCTATGGCCTTAAGCAGGCTCCGAGGGCATGGTACCAATGCTTCGCTCACTATGCTCATCGCCTCGACTTCGTCGCATCTCTTTGTGATGCTTCTCTCTTCATGCTTCACCAGGGCGACGAGCTTGTGTACCTACTGTTGTACGTTGATGACATCATCCTCACAGCTTCGAGTTCGAATCTACTATGCCACATCACCAACCTGCTTCACCGCGAGTTCTCTATGAAGAATCTAGGGGATCTATCCTACTTCCTTGGGATTTCAGTCTCTCGCTCGTCAACGGGGATGTTCCTATCCCAATGCCAGTACGCCATCGACCTCCTTCACCATGTTGGTATGCTTGATTGCCACCCGTGTGCCACCCCCATCGACACTCGTTGCAAGCCCTCTACAGATGAGGGTCCTCTTGTTGCCGATCCCACGGAGTATCGCAGTTTTGCCGGTGCACTTCAGTACTTGACACTGACGCGTCCTAACATAGCTCACGCCGTGCAACAGGCATGTTTGTACATGCATGCACCACGGGAGCCGCATCTCAACCTGGTAAAGAGGGTTCTTCGCTATGTCAAGGGAACATTGGATCTTGGTCTTCGCCTCCACTCGACACCGGCTACGTCTCTCACGGCCTACTCCGACGCTGACTGGGCAGGCTATCCTGACACTTGCTGCTCCACTTCTGGCTACTATGTCTATCTTGGAGACAACCTCGTGTCATGGTCTTCCAAGCGCCAGGCTACACTCTCCCGCTCCAGCGTCGAGGCGGAGTATCGCGTAGTGGCCCATGTTGTAGCTGAGTGTTGTTGGCTCCGTTAGCTTCTTCATGAGCTTCATCGACCCCTCCACTCCGCGACCATCATCTTTTGCGACAATGTCAGCGCTGTCTACATGGCCTCCAACCCTGTGCAACATCGCCGCACAAAGCATATTGAGATGTACTTTGTTCGTGAAAAGGTGTCTCTCGGGCAGATTCGGGTTCTTCATGTGCCATCGTCTCAACAGTTCGCCAACATCATGACGAAGGGTTTACCGTCTCAGATGTTTTTGGACTTTAGGTACAGCTTGTGTGTTCGTCCTCCCGACGCACTGAGTGAGGTGGGATGTTAAAGTAAATATCCTGTATATCTCGCATGTAATCAGTCCTTGCCATATTACCCGATTTTATCGGTTTAGATTGATACGGCTGGGTCAAGTCCTTGTTTCCCAAGGCATGCGTACGTGATGGATATATATACTAATATGAGCTGATCACCCAAGCGTGGTGTTTCCCTCAATTCTCTTTGTCTCTCTTGTTTTCAGCTACCCCTATCTAGTTGATGTAGGGATGCTGATAGTCTGGGCCTAATACCAAATAGACCTCGCAGCCAAACCTAACATCTAAGACCCAAGGTTCCAACTAGGACGCCTGCCGGGTATGGGGCACCCACCAGTCTGACACACTCCTCAACCAGGAAGCCTGCCGGGTATGAGGCCGCCTCAGCCACCTGCCACCAATCCATCTTCAGTGTTGTACTGCTGCATTTACCAAAACAGACTACTCTCCAGGTATGATCGCCCCTAAGTGTTTCGCCCGGTGATACACCACAACCTAGCCTCTCTTGATACTAGATGACACCCCGCACATTGTTGCGGGAATATTTTGCAACATTTTTCAATGAGAATCATCCCATGAAGCATGAATATTTGAGTAATAATATAGGAACTAAAACTGATAAGACATATTAGTTATTGTGTTTGATTATTGTATACTTGTAAACTATTTATTATATATAAATAACATAATGAAATGAAAATTCTCATGTACGTTTGCATGTTGAGGTGAGTCTTTTCTCATACATGTTGCATGATGTTGTGGCATGCATGCATGTTGAAATAAATAGATTAGTGGGAGTTGGCTTTTTTCCCATGCATCTTGATTACTGGGAGCGAGTCTTTTCCCATGCATGTTGTGTGATGAGGTGGCATGTTTGCATGTTGAGAGAAATATGTTATTGGGGGCCGGGCTAGCTACTTATATATAGAAGATTACCAACTATAGTTGTCAGTATAGAAGCAAATTTGCAAAAAACTCTACAATTCCTATCGTTCCAACTCTCCCAAGACACAAGCATTAGAAGAGAAGCCAAGGCCATGTTTGTTCGCGCGTTTGAGTTGAACGCTTTGGTCCACCAAGTGTGGGTGTCGTTCCAATTTTCCAGGTTCGAGGTCCTCTCTTCCAAGCCAACCTTTGATCATGCACCCAATCTTCTTTGTGTACCAGGACTGGAAAAGTATGTGAGCGACCATCTTTGGTTGACATTTGCAAGGATGACAGAGGCCATTATTAGGCCAACCTCTCTTCTCCAATATTTCATTAGTACAAACTTGGTGTTGAATAATGAGAAAAATAAAGAATTTGCACATTGTAGGCTTGATAATGGACGAGATCAAGCTAAGAAACTGGGCATCGCATAGGCGGTGCAGTAGCAAGCATCGAAGGTGAGGTGAGCTTTCATTTTTTATTATTGTGCTCCTCATTAAGCTGGATTTCCCTGGTATGAGTCCAGAGACCCAAGAACTCCCCAATGTTTATCATGGACAATCCATCAGATAAGTCAAGTTGATCACCCAAGCATCATGGTCCATAGTTTCTTGGATGCACCATTTCTTCTTTTTGGAGAGCTCAAAGAAGGTCGGAGCAACGTGTTAGGGTCTTTGACAATCAAGCAATGGTAGTCCCAAAAGGAAGCCTTCTTCTCATTACCAACATGGACCTTCGTGATGGCATGAAAGAGCTCCATATCGTCATGGGTACAATCGTTTCCCGTTCCCACCCAAGTTTTTTCCGGTGAAACCCATTCCAACCAAGGCCACTGGAGCCTTAGTGCATGAGAATATTTGTCAAGATGTAGGATACCAAGGCTACCAAGCTTGGTCGGTCGGCACCCCAACTCCCAGTTCACCTTGCACTTGTCTCCTGAGACTCTGTCGGATGCCTCCAAAAGGAAGGCCCTACGAAGCTTGTCAAAGATAATCTTGGTGCCTAGAGCCAACTCAAGGGATATGAGATGATATATTGCTTGCGAGGTGAGAACAGACTGCGCAAGGGCGTACCTCCCGCCTATCGTTGTCGGCGTTCTGGGAAAGGGGGTCCCCAGACTTGCATGCCTACGGCCTACGGCGTGGCTCAAATGGGGGCCCAGCGTGGCCCAACTTCATCAACACGAGGCTCAAGACCCTCGCGAGGGGCCAAGCCTCATGAGGCGGATGACACGGCGCATCCTCAGGCACAGCCTCGTCAGGCTGGCTCGCGAGGAGGCGGAGAGTTCAAGGTGGGGTACCTCGCGAGGTGCCCATGACGCAAGCCATGACGACACGGGGCACCAGGCGGGTGCCAGCGCGCGCAGCGTCCCTCTTTCCTCTTTGGTGCAAAGGGGGCAAGCGTATCCGCGGAGTACCGAGGCATCAGGCAAAGGTTGCCACTTCGGTGCAACGAGACCAAGACCAGGAGGACTACGAGACGGAGGTCACCATGGAGCCCAGCGCGGCGTCATCACCAGAGCCTTTGGCAGGCGAAGACTGCTTTTGTCAGGATAGATGTACTCGTTGTCCCCCTTCAAATTAGCCCGCCATTGTTGGATCCCTTCCCGCTCAATATTTGGGGAGAGGACCAGGGCCTCTATAAATAGGACTAGCCACCCACATAGCAAGGGGTTCAATTCCTGGTTGTTCGGTCCGGGATCTGAGAGAGAAAGAGAGAGAAAGGTGATTGAACTCTTCATAGCAGTTCATCACCACAGCCAAGAACAGACCCTCGCGAGGCTGTTCTTCCTTGAATTGTTCATCCACACCAGCCCCAGGAGGCAATCCATCCACCACACACTGGAGTAGGGTGTTACACCATGTCGGTGGCCCGAACCAGTATAAATCTTGTGTCTTTCGTGCAGCTCTTTTAGTAGTTTAGATCCCATCGAGACGGAGAGGTTGAAGGCGAGATTTCCGCGCGCACCCAGTGTTCGAACCTTAAGGGTCTGCCGGAACCCGAAATCCGACATTTGGCGCGCCAGGTAGGGGTGCCCGGAATTCGTCTTCCACCGCTCCGCTCTCCTCCGACCGTCGCATCCATGTTTGACGCTCGTCGGGCCCGCGCCGAGCGCCGGGCCGCCATCGCCTCTCGCGTCGCCTAGATGGCCCCCGTCGGTGGGCGTCCTCGTCGTTCCCCGTCGCCCGCCGTCAACGCCGCCACCGGCCCGGCGGGCGGCGAGCAGCAGGCATCGTCTCAGCACCCGTCCGTGCGGCAAGGCGGCCGCACCGCCACTCCGTCACTCGCACCAGCTGGCTCTTCGTCCCGCGCGCTCCGCGCACCCTTGGAGGCTTGAGCTGCGCTCCTCGCGGCAAAAGAGCTCCTGCGCTACCGTCCCGTCGACGACGTCTACGAAGAATGGCTCGACCGCGGCACCGAGCTTGTCCGCGCCGCAGGGGGCTCTTCCGCGCCGTCCGTCCCTCTACGCCGCACTCCGCCCCGCGTGGGCAACGAAGCTCCAGAGGCGCACCAGCCGCCTCCCCTCCAAGAAGATGCCATGACTCCAAGGCGCTTGGTCCCTGGGCGTAACCCGCTCCGTCAGGCGCCAGCGCGGCAAGAGAGAAGCTGCCAAGAAGTTCCTCGCCCGCAAGGGGCTGCCAGGGCGCTCCCTGCTCTGGCAGGTCGCGACCCTGCTCCAGCTCCGGCACGCCAAGACCCCGCCCTGCTCCTAGCTGCAGCGCGTGGGGACCCTCAAGACCAAGCTCTCCACCAACCGAGGCCTTTCGTGGCCACCGCGGGCTGCCACGCCTACACCACTGAGCTGCGCAGCGTCGCGTGGCCCGGCAAGTTCAAGCCCGACCTGCCTCCTCGCTACGACGGCACAACCGACCCCGCAGAGTTCCTCCAGCTCTATGAGCTGGGCATCGAGGCTGCCGGCGGGGATGAAAAGGTCATGGCGAACTGGTTCCCCATGGCGCTCAAGGAAGGAGCTCGAACCTGGCTCCTGAATCTAGCTCCAGGCACGATCTCCTCCTGGGACCAGATGCGCACCCGCTTCATCGCCAACTTCCAAGGTACTCGCGACCGGCCGCTCGCCGTGAGCGACGTGTGCCGTATCAAGCAACAACCCGGAGAGACCCTGCAAAAGTACATCCATCGCTTCAATAGCGCGCGCCTCAAGATCCCCAAGGTGTCCAAGGAGGCCATCATCTTCGCCTTCTCTAACGGCGTGCGTGACGTCAAGATGAAGGAGGAGCTGGCGATGCACGAAGACCTCTGCACCTCCCTGGAGCTGTTCAACTTGACGAACAAGTGCGCCAGGGCTGAGGAGGGACGTCTCTCCCTCCTCGAGCTGCCTGCCACGGACCCAGAAGAGAAGAAGCCCAAAGACAAGGGCGCGAAGCGCAAGGGGGCTGCCGTACTCGCGGCAGAACCAGACACCAAGCGGGGCAAGGATCTACCCGAACCCTCCAGAGGCAGCCGGTACTGTGTGTACCATGACCTCCACACCCACAACACCAACGAATGTCAAGAGCTCCGCACCGTACGAGAAGGAAGGATCGGTCGTCACCCTGACCGTGCTGACCGGGGCTATGGCCGAGGAGGAGGAAGAAACCCAGGGCGCTGGGAAGATCACGGCCCGCTCCCGGGGTGGCGCGACCAGCCTCGCGAGGACCGCTGGCGGGACCTGCCTCGTGAGGGGGACTGGAGAGGCCAACCTCGCGAGGATCGCCCTCATGGCAACGCAGGCCGGCCTCCGCTGCCGCCTCCACCAAGAAGGAACGAAGACCGCCATCAAGACGAGGAGGCTGGGGGCTTCCAGGAGCCGCGCACGATCGCCTGCATCCTGGGCGGAGCTCAAGCCCCAGCCTCCCAATGTATCTTCAAGCAGTTTGCCCACGAAGTGAATGCAGTTCTCCCCAAGCTCGAAGCAACGCGCCCCCTTAGGTGGTCGGCGTGCCCCATCACGTTCAGCTCGGCAGACCAGCTCAAGTGCGCAGCCACTGCAGGAGTCCTCCCGATGCTCTGCTCCCTGGTCATCAGCAACGTGCTGGTCACCAAGACCCTCATCGATGGCAGGGCAGGGCTCAACGTCCTATCCGTGGAAACATTCAACAATCTCCATGTGCCCTACGACCAGCTTCAGCCAACCAGGCCTTTCTCCGGGATCACCGACGGTTCCACAGTTCCGATCGGGCAAGTCCGCCTCCCTGTCACCTTCGGGGCCCGCAGCAACTACCGCACCGAGCTCATCGACTTCGGCGTCGCCCACATCCGCCTGCCGTACAACGCCATCCTCAGGTACCCAGCGCTGGCCAAGTTTATGCCTGCGACTCACCACGGCTACAACGTCCTCAAGATGCCAGGAAGTGGCGGCGTCATCACGGTGCCCTATGAAGAGAAGGATGCAGTGTGTTCCCTGGAGAGAGCCTATCAGGCCGCGTCGCTGGAGGACCCAGATCGCGGAAGCAGGAGGCTTCCTGAGACCACCCCCAAGAAGAAGAAGAAGAAGAAGACGTCGTCAGGCTCAGCCCCTCAGGAGGCAGGCCCCTCAGGGCCCGTGTCTGCCCAGGGGGACCCTCCTTCCATCGCATAGGAAAGTGCGCCCGGCGCCCTCCTCAGGCAGGGCTCGGGGGCTCTCACCTGGAGGGCCACCGACCTAGTCAGGGTCACGAGGGAGGCACTTGGGCACCATGTGGAGGCGTGCTTCACAGCACATTCCCCTCGAGAGGGAGCCAGGCGAGGAAGATCAGACCAGCAAGAGTTCATTGACGAGGCCATTCAAGAGCTACAGGAGACAAGGATCATGAGAGGTTACCGCCGCTTGCCAGCCGTGGCCCCACATCCTGGCGAGGATGGTGGGCAGCGCGTCTGCGTCGACGTACCAGGGCTCAATCAGATCACCACAACGGAGCGCCTCTGGCCCTCGCAAGTGGGGCACTGCGGAGGTCCACCCCACAGCTATGTTCGCATGCCTTATGGCCTACCGAGCATGGCTGCGGCGTACCAGGGCCTCATGAGGGGCATTATGGAGGCCCAGGAAGATAGGCGGTCCGCGGCTCTGGCGGAGGTGGAGACAGCTCGCGAGGAGTCACCAGTGCCTCCGGAGCCTCCCGAGGCCCCGGGGCCTGGGGGCTCGTGAGGATCGGCTTCTGCAGCCTGTCAAGTCTGCTGCACCAATGCCACTACGTCGACGACATCCTCAGGTGACATCTTTCAAGTTCCGTTCTCAGCTGGGAGCACCCTCCCAGGGTTGCATCACTCCCAGGCCGCGTGGGTCCGTCCCTGCGGCATGTATCTGCATTTACCTTTCCGTCGTTAGTTTGCCTTGTTGGGGGCGCCCCTCGGGCTGCACCATCCCCAAGCCGCTGGGGCCAGGCCCAGCGGCGTGTATCTCCGTCGTGTTTATTTCCAGGTATGCATTTGCTCGTCACGCTTGATTGCTTGTTGCCCGTCCGCGGCATCCCTTTTTCTCCATGTCGACTACTTGCACGTTAAAGGGGGGGGTGCCTGAGCATCGCGACTTAGGGCTCTTACTGGTTCTCCAGCCCTCACCCTCTGGCCCTGTCCATGGCATCATGACCTGGCATACCAGCGACGGCTGAGGCAAGCTCGAGGGCAGGGACCCGAGGACGTAGAGTACCGGCATCTAACCAAATTTTGCAGGGACACATCTCAAGATACGGCCCAGTGTCGGGCGCAACCCGCCCAGAGGTAGGGCCTCGGGAGTCCCGCGCTGGCTCACGGGTGCCCAGATACGCCTCGCCTACCTCAACCAGCAAGCTCTTGAGTGACTAACGATCGACTAATGGCCGTCGTGGCAACACCATCTTCTTTCTGTGATTACCCTGCAGGATCCCTGGAGGGAACCGCGCAAGCCGAGGCCCTCACGAGGTTTCCTTCGCCCTCGCCCGCGCGAACCACTTGCACGTTAAAGGGGGATGCCTGAGCATCACGACTCAGGGCTCTTACTGGCTCTCCAGCCCTCACCCTCTGGCCTTGTCCATGGCATCGCGACCTGGCATACCAGCGACGGCTGAGACAAGCTCGAGGGCCGGGACCCGAGGACGTAGAGTAGAAAGGGGAGCAGAGGCGGGGAAGAAGAGGCCTCGCGAGGACCTTGCCGAGCGTTTCTGCTCCTATCCATGCACGTACCCAATGGCACACCTGGAATGGCCCCTAATCCTCAAGATAAGTTACCACCCACGGCACTGGCTGCTGCAGCACTACCCCCGCACCTAAAGCAACTCCGTACTAGCGACGTTGCTTCCCTTTCTCACTAAGTGATGGCTGCTTGGGCGCCAAAGGGGACCTCCTGAGCATCGCGACTCAGGGGCTCTTACCGGACCTCGGGTCGCTCACCTCCTGGCCTTGACCACGGCATCGCGACCTGGCATACCAGCGATGGCTGACGCCGCCTTGGGACTAGGACCTGTCGGCGTAGAGCACCAAGCCCTCGTGAGGTGCGAAAGGGAAGGCTGAACTATAACGGAGTTAGCAGCTCGCTCGGATCCACGCCAAAAGGTCATACATATTAACAAACAGGACTATAGACACCTTACAAGCCCCCACGGGGCGCATTCTGATTCCTCGAAGGGAGCGGATCCTAAGGGACGCTAACTACATGAGCTACTGCGAGAGACGCCATGATCAACAGTGGGCCGTCAGGCACCGGCGCCAACCCCATCCAGATCAGGGTCGGCGACGGCCTGACGCGTCCGCCCTGCTCCTGGAGCGGCGATGACTCGGGGGCTCATAGCTATCGTCGCTCGTCTCCGGAGTCGCGAAGCCTTCACTGGAGCCGCTGGACCCTCGGGCGCCACTTCCAAGGGGGCGGTCGACGAGCCTAGCCCTCACCAGGGAGAGGTCCTGGCCGCCTCTCCCGCGGCAGCACTCCAGCCGGCGCCCGATCGCGTCGAAGACCTTGAAGAACATCACTGCCGCGCCGTCATACTCCAGGTGGACCATGAAGACGCCTCTTTCCCTGCAGACCCGGGCGATCTCCCTCCAGCCGCGGGACATGTAGACCGTGCCCGGGGCAGCGACGACGACCTCGGCCTCGGTCGCAGGGGCGTCGCAGTCGGCGTGCTGCAGCTGGAGCTCCAGAGGCCCCCCTGGAAGAACCATGGAGGAAAAGAAGGGAGGAAGGCGGATCCAGGACTGAAGAGGAGTGACGACGTGGAGCACGAACTCACGGGAGGAGCCCTCGGCATGGACTCCAGGAGGAACCACCCACGCCTTCGTAACCCGACGGCGCCGACGACGGCGCTGACCGCGGGGATCGGCATCAACACCTCTGAGGCCCTCGACGTGGGCGTACAAGGGCAGCGGGAACCCCGGCGGAGCCCGCTCGCCCCAGGGCCTCGCCACCACCGGATAGTCCTCATCGTCCCGGCTGCAACGGGCGAGCCGCTTCTTCGGCGGGAGAGGGTCTGGCCCTTCTCAAGGAGCCTTTACCTTCTCCGCTGCAGAGAATCGGCGAATCGGAGCCATCACACCAAGACGGAGCAAGAACTGAGGCGAAGGAGAGAGCAAGAAGAGATGGACTGGACGGGCACGAGCGGTGCCGTACTTATAGCCGGGGAAGGCCAACCGCCGGTCTCCACAATCACAGGTAATCATAACACGTTCTGCATGCAGGGACTTGTCCAACTCGCACGATCACCAAGGCGTCGTGGGGAAGCGGAGGCAACACGTCCAATCAACCGCCACGCGGCGTCCAAGGTCGCAGGCTGTTGGGGCCCGCGGCGCTTTGCCCTTGCCCTTTCGCCTCTCGGCACGGCCAAGTCCATGCGCGCCTTTGGCCCGGGGGCTGCTGTCGGCATTCTGGGAACGGGGGTCCCCAGACTTGTCTGCCTGCGGCCTACGGCGTGGCTCAAATGGGGGCCTAGCGCGGCCCAACTTCATCAACACGAGGCTCAAGACCCTCGCGAGGGGCCAAGCCTCGTGAGGCGGACGACACGGCGCATCCTCAGGCACAGCCTCGTCAGGCTGGCTCGCGAGGAGGCGGAGAGTTCAAGGCGGGGTACCTCGCGAGGTGCCCATGACGCAAGCCATGACGACATGGGGCACCAGGCAGGTGCCAGCGCGCGCAGCGTCCCTCTTTCCTCTTTGGTGCAAAGGGGGCAAGCGTATCCGCGGAGTACCGAGGCATCAGGCAAAGGTTGCCACTTCGGTGCAACGAGACCAGGACCAGGAGGACTACGAGACGGAGGTCACCATGGAGCCCAGCGCGGCGTCATCACCAGAGCCTTTGGCAGGCGAAGACTGCTTTTGTCAGGATAGATGTACTCGCTGTCCCCCTTCAAATTAGCCTGTCATTGTTGGATCCCTTCCCGCTCAATATTTGGGGAGAGGACCAGGGCCTCTATAAATAGGACTAGCCACCCACATAGCAAGGGGTTCGATTCCTGGTTGTTCGGTCCGGGATCTGAGAGAGAAAGAGAGAGAAAGGTGACTGAACTCTTCATAGCAGTTCATCACCACAGCCAAGAACAGACCCTCGCGAGGCTGTTCTTCCTTGAATTGTTCATCCACACCAGCCCCAGGAGGCAATCCATCCACCACACACTGGAGTAGGGTGTTACACCACGTCGGTGGCCCGAACCAGTATAAATCTTGTGTCTTTTGTGCAGCTCTTTTTGTAGTTTAGATCCCATCGAGACGGAGAGGTTGAAGGCGAGATTTCCGCGCGCACCCCAGTGTTCGAACCTTAAGGGTCTACCAGAACCCGAAATCCGACAATCGTGTAGTTGCGTACTAGCTAGCGGTTTAGCTTGGTGGCGGCCTTATCTTCGAGGTACTGAAAATGAATTCGCTTTGATTTTTGAATGGAGAGCGCCATGCTAAGGTTCTGCATTGAAAAGGTAGCGATTATGGCAGGGAGGTTACTGTGGATGTACATAAGGTCAATGCCATGGCATAAAGTAGATGCTACTTGACTCTTATGGAAGTTGTTAACAAGGCCGGTCACGTTGCCAAACTCCTTCAAGATTGCAATGGGTGGAGATGTTCTCTAATAGATAGCTGCAAAAAAATGATGCATCATCCACATAAAGTGAGGTTCGGTATTGCACACCTCAGCCATGTAATTGGTTCAATTACTCTGAGAGGTGGCAAAGTCAAGGATGCACTGAATGGGGTCGATGGCAAGGATGAGTAACCACCGGTACATCGACGTGCTATACAAATGGTTTTTAACCCCTTTCCGCGACGGCGTTTGGAACCGTCGCCAAGTGAGTGTGGGCGATAGGGGGTCCTTCCCACACGACCCAGAAACCGTCGGGGATAGGCCCTCTTGGCACACTGGCTGGGGCAAAATGAGCTCGTGTGTGATGTGGCGGGGCATCGAAACCCAATTTTTTCCATTCGTATGTACATCCCACACGGTGAATCCCATAAAATCATTCCCGTGCGTATGTATATCACACACAGTTTTTTGTGTGGAAACATTTATGCAAGGTGGCCTAACGCAAACAGTTCTCTGTCGGAAGCCATGTGTGATTGTTAGTTGATCGAACACGCCTACTTTCTAGAAACTGTGTGAGTTGTTTGAGTTCATCGCCCACGGTGTTGTCCGAGTAACCGTCTGCAATAGAAAGCCCCAATAAGCAGGGTAATTAGCCTATTATTGATAATCCATGTACTAATCAAATTGATATATATTTCTTATAAAACACACCAAATATTTCATATTCGTATAACAACAACCAGGATTTCATATCGAATTACATCAGGTATCTTCGACACTTAGTTACGCCATTACACAACAGCACCAAGTTTCACATGCAACATCAAAAACCTTTGGAAAGTAGCATCATACATGGTAAATAGACAGATTAATCTCATCTGGGAAACTGCAAAAGTGGAAGGCAAATATTGAGCCTTCAGTGATGTTGAATGTCCTTGCAACTTTAGGCTAGTGGCTATGGATAATTGCCCGCCCAACCTTCGTCCTCTTCAGCAAGACTTCAATATTGTACCATGGATGTTGAATGAATACCTTCCTCGCCTCTTGACCATTGATACGTCCATTTTGCATCATGCTTTTATATCGATATTTATTGCATTATTACACATTATGTCACAATACTTATGCATTTTCTCTCTTATTTTACAAGGTTTACATGAAGAGGGAGAATGCCGGTAGCTGGAATCTTGGGCTGGAGAAGGAGCAAATATTAGAGACCTATTCCGCACAACTCCAAAAGTCTTGAAACTCCACGAAAGTCAGTTTTGGAATATATTAAAAATAATGGGCGAAGAAAGCACCAGAGGGGGGCCACCCACTGTCCACGAGGGTGGAGAGCGCGCCCTACCCCCCTGGGCGCGCCCCCTACCTCGTGGGCCACCTGGAAGCCCCCGGATGCCCATATTCTGGTATAAGGTGTCTTTTCCCCTGGAAAAAATCACAAGGAAGCTTTCAGGATGAAGCGCCGCCGTCTCGAGGCGGAACCTTGGCGGAACCAATCTAGGGCTCCAACGGAGCTGTTCTGCCGGGGAAACATCCCTTCGGGAGGGGGAAATCGTCACCATCGATCCTCTCGTCGGGAGGGGGTCAATCTCCATCAACATCTTCACTAGCACCATCTCCTCTCAAACCCTAGTTCATCTCTTGTATCTGATCTTTGTCTCAAAACCTCTGATTGGTACCTGTGGGTTGCTAGTAGTGTTGATTACTCCTTGCAGTTGATGCTAGTTGGTTTATTCGGTGGAAGATTATATGTTCAGATCCTTTATGCACATTAATACCCCTCTGATTATGAACATGAATATGATTTGTGAGTAGTTACGTTTGTTCCTGGGGACATGGGAGAAGTCTTGTTATAAGTAGTCATGTGAATTCAGTATTCGTTCAATATTTTGATGAGATGTATGTTGTCTTTCCTCTAGTGGTGTTATGTGAACGTTGACTACATGACACTCCACCATTGTTTGGGCCTAGGGGAAGGCATTGGGAAGTAATAAGTAGATGATGGGTTGCTAGAGTGACAGAAGCTTAAACCCTAGTTTATGCGTTGCTTCCTAAGGAGCTGATTTGGATCCATATGTTTCATGCTATGGTTAGGTTTACTGTCACAGCCCTAGATTTGCTTGTAGCTATTTACCTGAGTGAGCAACATGCATCATGTCTAAATTTTTGAAAGTTGAATTGGGGAAAGCTGAAAGCCCCAGAAATCAATTAAAAAAATGATCAACATTAAAATCTTTCAAAGAAGTCCAAGAAAATGTTCCTCTTAGTCTCTGAAAATATTGGCAAGAGGTAAAACTTAAAACAATATTTTTGGAATCTCAGAGATATTTATTTTGGGCCTTTGATTTAATCCAATAAATATTTGAATTGGATCTATATTTATTATATCATAAATATATGTTAAATAATTCTGAAAATTGTTGTGTGGATTTGGATAAATCCATTTAGTTCACACAATTATTTTTATGAATTTTGAAAATGGTTTGGTCTTCAACTAAATCAAAACAAAATAGCAAAAATAGAAAACAGAACATAAATTAGAAAAAGCAAAGAGAGGAGAAAGGAACCTACCTGGCCCACTTACCTGTAGCCGGCCCAGCAGAATCGGCCAGCCCACCAGGGGCGCCTTGGTCTTCTTCCACCTCTGCCAGTAGGCAGAGGCGTGTCGACGCCAGCGCGCCCGAGGCCTCCACCTCCTCCCTCCCAGCCTGCCTGGCTCCTCCTCGATGCACCAGGCGACGCCACGCAGCCCTGGCCCTCTTAGTCTCTCCCCGTGCTCCTCTCCATCCTCTGGTCACTCTCCCCCTTCTCCCCGCTCGATCTCGAGCTCGGCCGAACACAACCGCCGGCCGCCGTCTCGCGTACGCGCAGCCACAGCCGTCCCCTCGCCTCTCCGAGCTGTCCACGAGCTCTGGCTCGTCCCTCTCCTCCTCCTCACCGAGCCGCCTGATGCCGGAAGCCCCTGGATGCCGCCTGCACCTCCGTTCCCCTCGTCGGCCACTGAAGATCGTCGCCGTCGATTAGCTTCCTCCGGTGCCTCCCCGAGCTCGCTGACCCTCCCGTTCGACTCACTGTGAGCTCCTGCTCCCAAACCCCTCTCTCCTTTGTCGATTTCCTCTTCTAGCCCCACTGTCCACCACGGCCGAAGCTCGCCGCCGCCATGCCCCATCACCGCCGTGGCTGGAGCCGTTGTAGCTCGAAGTCGAGCACACCATCGCGCTCAACGCGTCTCCAGGAGACCGTAGCCAGCACCAGCTTCTCCCCATGTGCCCCCTAGCCCCAACACGATTACACCGTAGCTCCGGCCGCCGCTGGGCTCATCGCCGGCGTCGATTCCGGTGACCCCGTGACCTGCTGCTACCTCCACTAGATGCGCGGGAGCAAGGGCTATCGCCCGGTGCCCTCGGCACGTCCAACCGACGCCCATAGCGCGATTCCGGCGAGCCACCGCCGCACTGTGAGGTCGTCGGAGTTCAATTCCGGTGGCTGGTGACGTGGCACACGGTTAGCCACGGATGACCCCGCTAATTAACCCCCTCACTCACTGACATGTGGGCCCCAGCCTGCTAACTAACTTAGCTTAGCACTTAAACTAATCTGAGTTAGTTAATTAACTAACTGTGTGACTGACCAACGGGCCCCACACGTCAGGTTTGACTCTGGGCGGCCCTGTTGACTTGCTGACATCATCATGACGTCAAGCTGACGCAGTAATCCTTTTTCTGGAATTTAAATAAATCTTAAATGATTTATTTATTTCAGAAAATATCCAAAACTTTGAAAAATCATAGAATTTCAACCGTAACTCCAAATGAGATAAATTATATATGTAAAATGACCAGAAAAATCCAAAGAATCTGGATATGCCATTGCATGCATGTTTGAACAAGTTAAACTCACTAAACAGGACAATTCATGCTTATGGAATAAATAGTAATTAGTTTTGGAGTTGGAATTTGCTATAGGGTTGAATTCCACTTCAATGAATATGACTAACTGTTGCACTAGGTCAATTCAGTACCTTAATATGACATATCATTCATATGTATGTGCATTGCATTGATTGTGGTTCCCTTTTTGTGTTTGTCAGTGGTTGTTCCCTCTCGGTAGACATTCGTTCCGACGATGAGACCGATGACACCGATGAAGAGCTATACTATCTTCAGAACTGTCAGGCAAGCATAACCCCCTTGTTCATCCCGATACAAGCCCACTCTCTCGCTCCTGCTCTCTTTTACTGCATTAGGACAACAACGATTCATCTGTTACATGTTGCGGTAGTTGAACCCCTTATCCTCTGCATGACCTGCCATTGCCACAGTAATTAGATGAAACCCACTAGCATGAGTAGGAGTTGTTTGAGCCCTGATGTGCCTACTCATTCATGCTTGTTTGTCATGCCTGCTACTGCTTAGAGTTGAGTCAGGTCCAATTCATCGGGGATGAATCGGAGGTGTGTAAACATGTCCTACTGTTAAGAGCTAAGTGTGTGAACACGATTTGGTAAAGGTAGCGGTGAGAGGCCATGTAGGAGTACATGGTGGGTTGTCTCATTGAAACCGTCCTCAGGAACTGAGTTCTGTGTTTGTGATCCATGAAACAGCTACTACCACACGTTTGGCCCTGAAATATGACCCCGCTCGACTTACTGACCCCTCTCGTCCTTTGTCCAGGAGTTGCAATTAGTTTCTGGTGTTTATAGGATATGTGTTGGCGGCCGTGCGTAGCGCTGACCCTAGGGGTGGGCTATGATGCGGTAGATACACTGTGGCACGGTGTACCGGGCGCCCGTTTGGTGTCTCGGGAACCCTGCACACATCGTTTGGGGCTGTGAGCGAAACTCCGGCCGGATCTCCTCGCGGATGGAACCCGAATAGGCGATAAACCTGGACTAGAGACTTGTGTGGTTAGTCAGGTCGTGGTCTACACCCACGTCGGCTTTCGCTTGAAGTCTGCCGAGCACATGTCGTGTGCAGATGCTAAGTGGTGGAAACATGTGTGACGAAGTACACCCCTGCAGGGTTATAAATGATCTATTCGAATAGCCGTGTCCACGGTAAAGGACTTCTGGGTTGCCCATAACAGTTCATAGACAAGTGAAAGTGGATACCCTAAAACTCGCAAGATAAGCGTGAGTGCTATGGATGGCCTTCTCGTAGGGAGACGGGAGCGGATCCATAGTGGTGTATTGAATGGTGAATGTGTGGACTCGTGTGCGCCACCTCAAAAGAGTTGCTTGCAATCGTAGTCCAGGATAGCCACCGAGTCAAAGCTGGCTTGCTGCAGTTAAACTCCACCACCCCCTTTTGTTGATACCGATGCATATGTAGTTTAGTTATGATGTAAGTCTTGCTGAGTACCTTTGTACTCACGTTTGCTTAATTTATGTTTTGCAGAGAGACTTCAGTCTCACTAGTAGTTCCGCGTGGACTTCGACGTTTAGCTTGATACCTCAGCTACGATCTTGTGCCCTCGACAGGATCTGGTAGATAGTCAGGCTTCTTAGCCTTTTTCATTTATAGATGTCTGTACTCAGACATGTTAAGCTTCCGCATGTTTTTGATTTGTATGCTATGATTGTTGGGTCATGAGACCCATGCTTGTAATATCTGGTTCTTCGGAGCCTAATGAATAAATACTTGAGTTGTAGAGTTATGCTGTGATGCCATGTTGTATTCACACATATCGAGCATATTGTGTGTATGATTGAAATGCTTGGTATGTGTGGGATCCGACTATCTAGTTGTTTATCCTTGGCAGCCTATCATATGGGGAAATGTAGTCTAGTGTTCCTCGAGCCATAGTAGTCCGCTACAGCCCGGTTCACCGGAGTCCTGCTAGCCCAGCACTACTGTTCAGGACACTTGACTGGCCGGCATGTGTTTCACTTCGTTCCTATGTCTGTCCCTTCGGGGAAATGTCACGCGGTGACATCTGGAGTCCTGCCTAGCCTGCTACAGCCCGGGTTACCGGAGTCCTGTTAGCCCAGTGCTACAGCCCGGATTCACACGCTGTTGACCGACATGCTCGAGGTTGATTCATGTATGCCTGTCCCCATGGGGTAGTGCCGCTTTGGGTTCACGACTAGCCATGTCGGCCCGGGTTCTCGGTCATATGGATGCTAGCGACACTATCATATACGCGAGCCAAAAGGCGCAAACGGTCCCGGGCCAGGTAAGGTGGCACCCGTGGAAATACCGTGCGTGAGGCCACAAAGTGATATGATGTGTTACATGCTAGATCGGTGTGACCTAGGATCGGGGTCCCGACAGCGTTGGTATCAGAGCCTGACTGCCTGTAGGATTACCAAGCCAAACTGGTCGAAGTTGAGTCTAGAAATGCTTTAGTTATGTAAGGGAATTGATTGTGGAAGTGAACGTAAGGCTCTTTTTACTCCTTATACCTCATGCCCTTCTGATCTGAGTCAACCTCTTCTTTTCTGCGGGGATTAAGAATTAGGCCTTCTCATCTATCTATCAGGATGACGTGTTACTAAACCGTAGTTGCCTAAGATTGTTGGATTTAAGCCCAGTTCAGTTTCTACTACTTCTGCGTGTTCATAGTTGGTCTCGAACCTTGATTTTGTGCTTCTGAGTGGTTATGCCACCATTTTGCAGGATGTCTCAAATCATTTTGAGCATTTATAGCCGTTATGCTGTCCGAGTCATCCCATGTTTCTAAATAGTCTGATGCATTTGCAAATCCTTTCCCCTGTTCCTGATGTCCATTTGGGCCAGATTAATCACACTAATCGGTGAGTTGAGGTACTCCGTTGCCTCGGCATTTATGTTGGAACTATTATTATGACCCTAGGTGTCTTAGAGTGCCACCTAGTAATCTAACCATGTTTTGTGTTCCCAGTGTGATGATTCTGGCCATCATTCTTGAAAGCATCCCGTGATGCCATTTAGTTGGTAGGCATTCTATTCCTGGGTTTTGAACCCGAGATTCACCCTACTTACTTCATGTTGATAGTGTTTGCTCGTTCCTTTAGGATATTAGTAACCTTTGCGATAGTCCTCGAGGTTCGTGGTACATCCTTCTTCCAATTATCATGAACCATTCTTGGCAGGAGTTCTTTTGAACCAAAAGGTCACGACAGAGTGCTCTTGATGAGTTCTCCATTCTATATTGTGGCTCTGCCAGTTCTACCTTTCTGCATGGGTTATCTGGAAGAAATATGTTGAGCTTTGCTCGACATACTAATCTATGCCTCCACAGCTCAGAAAATTATATGTTCCTTGAGTTGTTCCTCTTCAGTTGTATTCCGACCATCCTCTATCAGCAGATAGCCAAGAGTATGTGTACATTTGTGTTCATCGGTGCCTTTTATTCTTGTGGTCCGTCGAGCCGTTCTATTTTAGAATGACTAGGAGAAACAAACTCCAGTACCTCATCCATTCCTGGGATCGGGTCAAAGTGGTTGTATTCCGCAGATCAAAATGCCAATCCAGCTTTTGTTCTATTCTACCCTGAAGTATTGCCCACTTTATGTCAAGAGCGTCGTGAGAATTGCACCTCTCTCATGAACTCTTGACGCAGTGATACTCTCTCCATCATTATTCATTTCTCGGTTTCAGTGTTGTTGCAACCGGAATGTCGACAAGTGAATCGTGGTGTGTGAAATCAATACTCCTAGCAACCCCGTTGCTTGGTAGTTAATGGACAATAACCTCATTCTTAGCGCGTTGGTTATTGAATTATCATTCTAAGACTGATCGTGCTACCTAGTCCATATTTCTGGTGCACACTTCGATCAAGGGATTAGGATTGTGCCAATCCCTCACTCTTTGATCATATCATCTTGCCCTGAAAAGCAAGGTTGTTCTTGAGCTTAGTAACATACCGGTGGTTCGTGATTTTCCGAATATCTTCTCGGAAGTGTTACCAGGTTGTCATCTGACCGTTATGTTGAGTTCGTGATCAAGTTGGTTTTTCAATAAACCATTTTTCTCCAAGAATCTGTGTTGGATACCCCTGAGCTAGTTGGTTAAGCTTAACAACAACTTGGAGAGTTGGAAGATGAAAACTTGTCCGACTTAGCTCATCCCTAAGGGATATCCTTGTGTGTGTGTGTGTGTTGAAGAAAGATGATATATTCATTGACTGATCCTCGTGATCAGTTGTTGTATCTATTATCTTGTCCAAACCTTGATTTGAGTGTGGGCTATCGTCAAATCAAATCGGAACCAATGATGTTCGTAATGTTGTCTTACTTGCGGTTCTCCCTCGAGCATACACCATTATATCTTTGGTCCGACCAATACTATCACATTGTTCACATAGTGGTGGAAGTCCAGTGATATGGAAATTCCGATGAGTTGCTGTTGAGCCCATCAGCGACATTTTGTCTCCTCCATGATTGTGTTGAACATCCAGCTAGTGTTGGAAACTTTATAAGCATTGCCCTCATGTCCCGATCATGAAGCATATGTCCGGTTGAAAGATGTGACTTCTTCTAATTCATGTGCATCTGGTGTAAGTTGCCGCCGTGAATTCGAGAAAGTTTGTTTTTGCTTCCTCTGGAATCATCCCAAGTCAGTCATGCATGTGCGAAGTATTCTATGGTCTGATAGACTGATCATCTACATTCTATACGTATCCCTAGCACACCAAGCCACTAATTGATTTGTTCAAGAAGAAGAAGTTTCTTCTTAAGGGTTAGACCTACGCAAGGACTTCGATATCCTCGTTGATGGTTCCCCCTGAACTCGGTAGTGTTTCATTTTAAGACTACCAGGTGACCATGCTTGTCTAGGACAACGTGTTCACATGCTCGTAGCAGAACCGGCTCATGTTTTGGAGCCTACTACCGTAGTTCATTCCCCGAGAATCTCGCAACGTCGTCTCGTCGATTTGTGTTGCAAACCTTCATTTTCCTTTCTAGACTCGATGAATCTGGAATATCCTGTCACCAACCAGATCTGAATCTCAGGCAGATATGATGGTTGGAGCATTTTCCAAGAACTATAATACTGGTCTCTCGATAAACGGTAAAGTGGATGTCGTGGCCAACACATCCAGCCGGAAGACCTATTATTGTAGTATCTCGATTGAAGAAAGTTGGCCACCTTCCCATGAGGATTTCGTAGGATTTACTCCAGAAGTTGTTCCTTATGGATCCGTTGTATTCCGAAGTCCGACCACTACTTGGTGGCTATGCCGATGCTTAAAGCATGACCGTGGTAACCAGTACATCAAGGAGAACATTAGGAGCGGAGTTCTAAATGTCTCTCGGTCGATCATCCAGATTTTGTTTCCTTGGCCTCGCTAAGGTGAAATCTGAGAAAGTGTTATCTTCCTTTGCATCTGCATTATCCATCACCATTCATCATTGTGGTATGTTGAGTTGCCAGGATCCTTGACATGGATGTTGGTAAGACCTTGATGAGTATGGAAATGCTCAAGTTCTTGAGAGCACGCTTAGGCACTAGGTTCTGATGTTGTCGTTAACTGGGATGTGCCTCCGTTCTCTCAGTTGTTCGATAGCCATCCGATTGGTGGAATCACCTTGCCGGTGAACGTTCTCCCCAGTTACTAGAATCATTCCCAACATTTGCATTTTGTTCCCAGCTTGCACCTCGGTAGTTGTTGTTCATGGTCATCTTCAAAAGTGGACTTACCATGGGTCCCATCCATTTCCTATGATAAGCAAATCATCCATTGCGTTGTCTTCAACAAGGTAGTCTACATCATCCATTCTAGTATGAATATACCATTTCTTCAAGCTCCTTCACGCGATCGTTTGTGATTGCCTTAGGCTGGTATAAAGAGTTTCAATGATTTATGGATCAAAAGTAATTCTTTTTGCCACTTAAGGGAATATTTCTGCAAGTCACCTGCCTTAAGATGTCTCATTATGGTATCATGGCAACTATTTCCTCGCCACCTTGACACCATCCACCATCTTTCTAAGCGTGGAATTGCTGCCCACAAATCAAACCCCGTCGTTGTTCTTCCATCCCTCTCGATGTGTTCTGTGTCTCAACTTAAGATGTTTCAACATCTCATTCCGCGAGTTGATATTGTTTAGCTCGATCTTCGAGAAGCTCAATCCTAGTTGAGTTTCTTTCCGTTGTCATCGCGTGGATGAAGATCTCAAAAGCGAGGATGTCAAGATCGACATGATGCAATGAATCAACATCTTACAGGAGGGCAATCAGATCGTGAAGATTCTTTATTGGCGTTCCCTCTGTCTTCTTACCTCATGTCTTGAATCTCGGGCCGAGATTCTTGTTTAGTGGGGGTGAGTTGTCACAGCCCTAGATTTGCTTGTAGCTATTTATCTGAGTGAGCAACATGCATCATGTCTAAATTTTTGAAAGTTGAATTGGGGAAAGCTGAAAGCCCCAGAAATCAATTAAAAAAATGATCAACATTAAAATCTTTCAAAGAAGTCCAAGAAAATGTTCCTCTTAGTCTCTGAAAATATTGGCAAGAGGTAAAACTTAAAACAATATTTTTGGAATCTCAGAGATATTTATTTTGGGCCTTTGATTTAATCCAATAAATATTTGAATTGGATCTATATTTATTATATCATAAATATATGTTCAATAATTCTGAAAATTGTTGTGTGGATTTGGATAAATCCATTTAGTTCACACAATTATTTTTATGAATTTTGAAAATGGTTTGGTCTTGAACTAAATCAAAACAAAATAGCAAAAATAGAAAACAGAACATAAATTAGAAAAAGCAAAGAGAGGAGAAAGGAACCTACCTGGCCCACTTACCTGTAGCCGGCCCAGCAGAATCGGCCAGCCCACCAGGGGCGCCTTGGTCTTCTTCCACCTCTGCCAATAGGCAGAGGCGTGTCGACGCCAGCGCGCCCGAGGCCTCCACCTCCTCCCTCCCAGCCTGCCTGGCTCCTCCTCGATGCACCAGGCGACGCCACGCAGCCCTGGCCCTCTCAGTCTCTCCCCGTGCTCCTCTCCATCCTCTGGTCACTCTCCCCCTTCTCCCCGCTCGATCTCGAGCTCGGCCGAACACAACCGCCGGCCGCCGTCTCGCGTACGCGCAGCCACAGCCGTCCCCTCGCCTCTCCGAGCTGTCCACGAGCTCCGGCTCGTCCCTCTCCTCCTCCTCACCGAGCCGCCTGATGCCGGAAGCCCCTGGATGCCGCCTGCACCTCCGTTCCCCTCGTCGGCCACCGAAGATCGTCGCCGTCGATTAGCTTCCTCCGGTGCCTCCCCGAGCTCGCTGACCCTCCCGTTCGACTCACTGTGAGCTCCTGCTCCCAAACCCCTCTCTCCTTTGTCGATTTCCTCTTCTAGCCCCACTGTCCACCACGACCGAAGCTCGCCGCCGCCATGCCCCATCGCCGCCGTGGCTGGAACCGTTGTAGCTCGAAGTCGAGCACACCATCGCACTCAACGCGTCTCCAGGAGACCATAGCCAGCACCAGCTTCTCCCCATGTGCCCCCTAGCCCCAACACGATTACACCGTAGCTCCGGCCGCCGCTGGGCTCATCGCCGGCGTCGATTCCGGTGCCCCCGTGACCTGCTGCTACCTCCACTAGATGCGCGGGAGCAAGGGCTATCGCCCGATGCCCTCGGCACGTCCAACCGACGCCCATAGCGCGATTCCGGCGAGCCACCGCCGCACTGTGAGGTCGTCGGAGTTCAACTCCGGTGGCTGGTGACGTGGCACACGATTAGCCACGGATGACCCCGCTAATTAACCCCCTCACTCACTGACATGTGGGCCCCAGCCTGCTAACTAACTTAGCTTAGCACTTAAACTAATCTGAGTTAGTTAATTAACTAACTATGTGACTGACCAACGGGCCCCACACGTCAGGTTTGACTCTGGGCGGCCCTGTTGACTTGCTGACATCATCATGACGTCAAGCTGACGCAGTAATCCTTTTTCTGGAATTTAAATAAATCTTAAATGATTTATTTATTTCAGAAAATATCCAAAACTTTGAAAAATCATAGAATTTCAACCGTAACTCCAAATGAGATAAATTATATATGTAAAATGATCAGAAAAATCCAAAGAATCTGAATATGCCATTGCATGCATGTTTGAACAAGTTAAACTCACTAAACAGGACAATTCATGCTTATGGAATAAATAGTAATTAGTTTTGGAGTTGGAATTTGCTATAGGGTTGAATTCCACTTCAATGAATATGACTAACTGTTGCACTAGGTCAATTCAGTACCTTAATATGACATATCATTCATATGTATGTGCATTTCATTGATTGTGGTTCCCTTTTTGTGTTTGTCGATGGCTGTTCCCTCTCGGTAGACATTCGTTCTGACGATGAGACCGATGACACCGATGAAGAGCTATACTATCTTCAGAAGTGCCAGGCAAGCATAACCCCCTTGTTCATCCCGATACAAGCCCACTCTCTCGCTCCTGCTCTCTTTTACTGCATTAGGACAACAACGATTCATCTGTTACTTGTTGCGGTAGTTGAACCCCTTATCCTCTGCATAACCTGTCATTGCCACAGTAATTAGATGAAACCCACTAGCATGAGTAGGAGTTGTTTGAGCCCTGATGTGCCTACTCATTCATGCTTGTTTGTCATGCCTGCTACTGCTTAGAGTTGAGTCAGGTCCGATTCATCGGGGATGAATCAGAGGTGTGTAAACATGTCCTACTATTAAGAGCTAAGTGTGTGAACACGATTTGGTAAAGGTAGCGGTGAGAGGCCATGTAGGAGTACATGGTGGGTTGTCTCATTGAAACCGTCCTCGGGAACTGAGTTCTGTGTTTGTGATCCATGAAACAGCTACTACCACACGTTGGGCCCTGAAATATGACCCCGCTCGACTTACTGACCCCTCTCGTCCTCTGTCCAGGAGTTGCAATTAGTTTTTGGTGTTTATAGGATATGTGTTGGCGGCCGTGCGTAGCACTGACCCTAGGGGTGGGCTATGATGCGGTAGATACACTGTGGCACGGTGTACCGGGCGCCCGTTTGGTGTCTCGGGAACCCTGCACACATCGTTTGGGGCTGTGAGCGAAACTCCGGCCGGATCTCCTCGCGGATGGAACCCGAATAGGCGATAAACCTGGACTAGAGACTTGTGTGGTTAGTCAGGTCGTGGTCTACACCCACGTCGGCTTTCGCTTGAAGTCTGCCGAGCACATGTCGTGTGCAGACGCTAAGTGGTGGAAACATGTGTGACGAAGTACACCCCTGCAGGGTTATAAATGATCTATTCGAATAGCCGTGTCCACGGTAAAGGACTTCTGGGTTGCCCATAACAGTTCATAGACAAGTGAAAGTGGATACCCTAAAACTCGCAAGATAAGCGTGAGTGCTATGGATGGCCTTCTCGTAGGGAGACGGGAGCGGATCCATAGTGGTGTATTGAATGGTGAATGTGTGGACTCGTGTGCGCCACCTCAAAAGAGTTGCTTGCAATCGTAGTCCAGGATAGCCACCGAGTCAAAGCTGGCTTGCTGCAGTTAAACTCCACCACCCCCTTTTGTTGATACCGATGCATATGTAGTTTAGTTATGATGTAAGTCTTGCTGAGTACCTTTGTACTCACGTTTGCTTAATTTATGTTTTGCAGAGAGACTTCAGTCTCACTAGTAGTTCCGCGTGGACTTCGACGTTTAGCTTGATACCTCAGCTACGATCTTGTGCCCTCGACAGGATCTGGTAGATAGTCAGGCTTCTTAGCCTTTTTCATTTATAGATGTCTGTACTCAGACATGTTAAGCTTCCGCATGTTTTTGATTTGTATGCTATGATTGTTGGGTCATGAGACCCATGCTTGTAATATCTGGTTCTTCGGAGCCTAATGAATAAATACTTGAGTTGTAGAGTTATGCTGTGATGCCATGTTGTATTCACACATATCGAGCATATTGTGTGTATGATTGAAATGCTTGGTATGTGTGGGATCCGACTATCTAGTTGTTTATCCTTGGCAGCCTATCATATGGGGAAATGTAGTCTAGTGTTCCTCGAGCCATAGTAGTCCGCTACAGCCCGGTTCACCGGAGTCCTGCTAGCCCAGCACTACTGTTCAGGACACTTGACTGGCCGGCATGTGTTTCACTTCGTTCCTATGTCTGTCCCTTCGGGGAAATGTCACGCGGTGACATCTGGAGTCCTGCCTAGCCTGCTACAGCCCGGGTTACCGGAGTCCTGTTAGCCCAGTGCTACAGCCCGGATTCACACGCTGTTGACCGACATGCTCGAGGTTGATTCATGTATGCCTGTCCCCATGGGGTAGTGCCGCTTTGGGTTCACGACTAGCCATGTCGGCCCGGGTTCTCGGTCATATGGATGCTAGCGACACTATCATATACGCGAGCCAAAAGGCGCAAACGGTCCCGGGCCAGGTAAGGTGGCACCCGTGGAAATACCGTGCGTGAGGCCACAAAGTGATATGATGTGTTATATAGTGTGCTGAAATTTACTGTCACTTGTTACTATGGAAAATAATCCTTTGAGGGGCTTGTTCAGGGTATCTTCTCCCCGACTAGTAGAGCAAAGAGTTGCTCCTCAACCTACTGAACCAACTCAAAATGTTTACTTTGAAATTCCTTCAGGTATGATAGAGAAATTGCTAGCTAATTCTTTTATAGGAGATGGAACATTACATCCCGATATGCACCTAATCTATGTGGATGAAGTTTGTGGATTATTTAAGCTTGCAGGTATGCCCGAGGATGTTATCAAGAAGAAGGTCTTCCCTTTATATTTGAAGGGAAAGGCATTGACGTGGTTTAGGCTATTTGATGATATTGGATCATGGAACTACAACCGATTGAAATTGGAATTTCATCAGAAGTTTTATCCTATGCGTCTGGTTCATCGTGATCATAATTATATATATAATTTTTGGCCTCGCGAAGGAGAAAGTATCGCTCAAGCTTGGGGGAGGCTTAAGTCAATGTTATATTCATGACCCAATCATGATCTCTCAAGAGAAATTATTATTCAAAAATTTTATGCTCGGCTTTCTCTCAATAATCGCTCCATGCTCGATACTTCTTGTACTAGATCTTTTATGATGAAGACTATTGAATTCAGATGGGATTTATAGGAAAGAATTAAATGCAACTCCGAAGATTGGGAACTCGATGAAGGTAAGGAGTCAGGTATAACACCTATGTTTGATTGTGTTAAATCTTTTATGGATGCCGATGCTTTTCATGAATTTAGCACTAAATATGGACTTGACTCTGAGATAGTAGCTTCTTTCTGTGAATCATTTGCTACTCATGTTGATCTCCCTAAGGAGAAGTGGTTTAAATATCATCCTCCCATTGAAGTAAAAGTAGTTGAACCTATTAAAGTTGAAGAAAAGACTATCACTTATAATGTTGATCCTATTGTTCCTACCGCTTATATTGAGAAACCACCTTTCCCTATTAGAATAAAGGATCATGCTAAAGCTTCAACTATGGTTCGTAAGAGTAATTCTAGAACACCTCCACCCTCTGAGCAAATTAAAGTTGAACCTAGTATTGCTATGGTTAAGGATCTCTTGGTCGATAATATTGATGGGCATGTTATTTACTTCTATGATGAAGTTGCTAGAATTGCTAGACCCGATACTAAAAATAAACATAGACCTGATGTTGGCATGCCTGTTGTTTCTGTTAAAATAGGATATCACTGTTATCATGGCTTATGTGATATGGGTGCTAGTGTCAGTGCAATACCTTATACTTTATATAAAGAAATTATGCATGATATTGCACCTGCTGAAATAGAAGATATTGATGTTACTATTAAGCTTGCCAATAGAGATACTATTTCACCAGTTCGGATTGTTAGAGATGTTGAAGTCTTGTGTGGGAAAATTAAATATCCTACTAATTTTCTTGTTCTTGCTTCCCCACAAGATTACTTTTGTCCCATTATATTTGGTAGACCCTTCTTGAATACTTTTAATGCTAAGATAGACTATGAAAATGATATTGTTACTGTTGGTTTAGGGGATATGTCTCATGATTTTAATTTTGCTAAATTTCGTAGACAACCCCATGATAAAGAATTTCCTAGTAAAGATGAAATTATTGGTCTTGCTTCTATTGCCGTGCCTCCTAATGATCCTTTAGAACAATATTTGCTAGACCAGGAAAATGATATGTTTATGAATGAAAGAACGGAAATAGATGAAGTATTGTTTAAATAGGGACCTATTTTGAAACACAACTTGCGTGTTGAAATTCTAGGGGATCCTCCTCCACCCAAGGGTGATCCCGTTTTTGAGCTTAAACCATTACCTGATACTCTTAAATATGCTTATCTTGATGAAAAGAAGATATATCCTATTATTATTAGTGCTAACCTTTAAAAGCAGGAAGAAGAGAAATTATTGAAAAATCTAAAGAAGCACTGTGCTGCTATTGGATATACTCTTGATGATCTTAAGGGCATTAGTCCCACTCTATGCTAGCACAAAATAAAATTGGAGAAAGACGCTATACCCGTTGTTGATCACCAACGACGGTTAAATCCTAAGATGAAAGAAGTGGTAAGAAATGAATTACTAAAGCTTCTGGAGGCAGGTATAATTTATCCTGTTGCTGATAGTCAGTGGGTAAGTCCTGTCCATTGTGTCCCTAAGAAGGGAGGTATTACTGTTGTTCCTAATGATAAAGACGAATTGATCCCACAAAGAGTTGTTACAGGTTATAGAATGGTAATTGATTTCCACAAATTAAATAAAGCTACTAGAAAGGATCATTACCCTTTACCTTTTATTGATCAAATGATAGAAAGATTATCCAAACATACACATTTTTGCTTTCTATACGGTTATTCTGGTTTCTCTCAAATACCTGTGTCGAAAGAGGATCAGGAAAAGACCACTTTTACTTGCCCTTTCGGTACCTTTGCTTATAGACGTATACCTTTTGGTTTATGTAATGCACCTGCTACCTTTCAAAGATGTATGACTGCTACATTCTCTGACTTTTGTGAAAATATTGTTGAGGTTTTCATGGATGATTTCTCCATGTATGGAACTTCTTTTGATGATTGCTTAAGCAACCTTGATCGAGTTTTGCAGAGATGTGAAGAAACTAATCTTGTCTTGAATTGGGATAAGTGCCACTTTATGGTTAATGAAGGTAGTGTCTTGGGGCATAAAATTTCTGAAAGAGGTATTGAAGTTGATAAAGCTAAAGTTGATGCTATTGAAAAGATGTTGTGTCTTAAGGACATTAAAGGTATAAGAAGTTTCCTTGGTCATGCCGGTTTTTATAGGAGGTTCATTAAATACTTCTCGAAAATTTCTAGGCCTCTGACTAATCTCTTACAAAAAGATGTTCCTTTTGTCTTTGTTGATGATTGTGTAGAAGCATTTGAAATACTTAAGAAAGCCTTGATTTCTGCACCTATTGTTCAGCCACCTAACTGGAATTTACCCTTTGAAATTATGTGTGATGCTTGTGATTATGCTGTCGGTGCTGTTCTAGGACAAAGAGTTGATAAGAAATTAAATGTTATCCAATATGCTAGTAAAAATCTAGACGGTGCCGAGAGAAATTATGCTACTACTGAAAAAGAATTTTTAGCAGTTGTATTTGCTTGTGATAAGTTCATACCTTATATTGTTGATTCTAAAGTAACAATTCACACTGATCATGCTGCTATTAAATACCTTATGGAAAAGAAAGATGCTAAACCTAGACTTATTAGATGGGTTCTCTTGCTACAAGAATTCGATTTGCATATTATTGATAGAAAGGGATCTGAGAACCCCGTTGTAGACAACTTGTCTAGGTTAGAGAATGTTCTTGATGACCCACTACCAATAGATGATAGCTTTCCTGATGAACAATTAGCTGTCATAAATGCTACTCATACTGCTCCATGGTATGCTGATTATGCTAATTACATTGTTGCTAGATTTATACCACCTAGTTTCACATACCAGCAAAAGGAAAAGTTTGTCTATGATTTAAGACATTACTTTTGGGATGACCCACACCTTTATATAGAAGGAGTATATGGTGTTATTAGACGTTGTGTACTTGAGCATGAACAGGAACAGATCCTACGCAAGTGTCACTCCGGGGCTTATGGAGGACACCACGCTGGAGATAGAACTGCACATAAGGTATTACAATCCAGTTTTTATTGGCCTACTCTTTTCAAAGAAGCCTGTAAGTTTGTCTTGTCTTGTGATGAATGTCAAAGAGTTGGTAATATTTGTAGACATCAAGAAATGCCTATGAACTATTCACTTGTTATTGAACCATTTGATGTTTGGGGCTTTGATTATATGGGACCGTTTCCTTCCTCTAATGGGTATACACATATTTTAGTTGCTATTGATTACGTTACTAAGTGGGTAGAAGCTATTCCAACTAGTAGTGCTGATCATAACACCTCTATTAAGATGCTTAAAGAAGTTATTTTTTCGAGGTTTGGAGTCCCTAGATACTTAATGACTGATGGTGGTCCACATTTTATTCATGGTGCTTTTCGTAAAATGCTTGCTAAGTATGATGTTAATCATAGAATTGCATCTCCATACCACCCACAGTCTAGTGCTCAAGTAGAACTGAGTAATAGAGAGAGATTAAATTAATCTTGCAAAAGACTGTTAATAGATCTAGGAAGAATAGGTCCAAGAAACTTGATGATGCATTATGGGCCTATAGAACTGCATATAAAAATCCTATGGGCATGTCTCCGTATAAAATCGTTTATGGAAAAGCATGTCACTTACCTCTCGAACTAGAACATAAGGCATATTGGGCCATTAAAGAGCTCAATTATGATTTCAAACTTGACGATGGGAAGAGACTATTTGACATTATCTCACTTGATGAGTGGAGAACCCAGGCCTATGAGAATGCCAAACTGTTTAAAGAAAAAGTTAAAAGATGTCGTGACAAAAGGATACAAAAGCGTGAGTTTAATGTAGGTGATTATGTTTTGTTATACAACTCTCGTTTAAGATTTTTTGCAGGAAAACTCCTCTCTAAATGGGAAGGTCCTTACATTATCGAGGAGATCTATCGTTCCGGTGCCATAAAGTCAACAACTTCGAAGGCACAAATCCGAAGGTGGTGAACGGTAAAAGAATCAAACATTATATCTCAGGTAATCCCATAAATGTTGAAACCAATGTTATTGACACCATAACCCCAGAGGAGTACATAAGGGACACTTTTCAAAACATTTCAGACTCTAAAAAGGAATAGGTATGTGGTACGGTAAGTAAACCGACTCCAAAACAGTTCTAATAGCATTTTTTCTCCGTTTTGGAAAATTTAAAAAATAGGAAAATAAGAAGTTGTCCGAAAGGGACAGGAGGCATCGACGAGGGTGGAGGGCGTGCCCTACCCCCCTGGGCGCGTGAGGGAGCCCTGGATTAAGGGGTCCTCGGGCGTCTGGCATGTTGGACATGGGCCGGACTGTTCGGCTATGAAGATACAAGATTGAAGATTCTCTCACCCATGTCCGGATAGGACTTTCCTTGGCGTGGATGGCAAGCTTGGTGTTCGGATATGAAGATTCCTTTCTCTGTAACCGACTTTGTACAACCCTAGTCCCCTCTGGTGTCTATATAAACCCGAGGGTCTCGTCCGTAAGGGCAATCATAATCATATAGGATAGACTTTTAGGGTTTTAGCCATGAAGATCTCGTGGTAGATCAACTCTTGTAACCCCCATACCCATCAATATTAATCAAGCAGGACGTAGGGTATTACCTCCATCAGGAGGGCCCGAACCTAGGTAAAACTTCGTGTCCCATGTCTCCTGTTACCATCAACCTCAGACGCACAGTTCGGGACCCCCTACCCAAGATCCACCGGTTTTGACACCGACATTGGTGCTTTCCTTGAGAGTTCCACTGTGTCGCCATCAAAAGGTTCGATGGCTTCATCCATCATCTGCAACGATGCTGCCCTAGGGGAGGTTTTTCTCCCCGACCAGATCTTCGTATTTGGTGGCTTCGCACTGCGGGCCAACTCGCTTGGCCATCTGGAGGAGATCGACAGCTATGCCCCAGGTCACCAGATTAGTTTTGAAAACCTGGATTATGTCGCTGATGTCCGAGGAGCCTTGATCTTCCAAGGATTCACGACCCCAACCTCCACTCTGGCCTTAGAGCCGAGTGCCTCGCCAGTACCGAAGACGGGATTTCTAAACCCGTCGGACTATCTATGGCCACTAGGACCAGTACGGGAGAGCCGGAGGAAGCAATGTCACTGATGTCCATCACCAAGCCGGACTCTTCCCCGCACGCCGGCTCCAAACTCTCGGAGTCAGCATCGTCTGAGCTCGGCCTAGGAATTCCCTTCTTGCCATACGCCACAAATTATTTTCTCCCTCAACAAACCTTGCCTTTAAACGAGGCCCTAGACTTGATGCGATCCCTCGTGATTACGGAGGGGCAAAGTCCGAACTACGCCCAGCCTGGACTAGGGGCTGAGAGCGGGGAATTTTACGTCCCACCCACCACCCACTTCATCGCCACAGTAGAGGACTTAACTGACATGCTCGATTACGGCTCCAAAGACATCGATGGTATGCACGACGATGCCGGAGAGGAGCAAGCCAAAAACCCGCCGTTTACCGGACGCTGGATGGCCACCTCTTCATATGACGTGTACATGGTGGATGCACCCAAGGAGGGTTACAACGATAAAGAGAAAAGTCTAGAGGATAAACCTCCCGAGATACAACAAAAGCTCCGACGACGCCGCTCTAAATCATGCCACAACAAAGACAGCAATACCGGCACGAGAGCCAACAACACCTCGGACGATGCCAAAGACCAAGAAAACCCCGTCGAGCAAAACTCTGAACAAGACAATCGGGAGGGTGGGCGAGTTAGCCCTGATGAATAGGCTGCAAACGAAGACTCGGAGGACATTAATTATCTTCCACCCGCCGAGGATGAGGTGAGCCTCGGCGATGAAGACTTTATCATGCCTGAGGAACCTCTCGAGCAGGAGCGCTTTAAGCAAAAACTAATAGCCACTGCAAGGAGCCTGAAAAAGAAGCAGCAGCAGCTTCGAGCTGACCAAGATCTACTCAACGATAGATGGACTGATGTCCTGGCAGTAGAAGAATACGGCCTCGAGCGCCCTACCAAAAGTTACCCGAAGCATGAACTGCTACCTCAATTCAATGACGAGGCACTTGAGCCCGTACCATCAACGCATAATGCGGCTGATCGACCAGCACGTGGCCGGGACAAAATGACAACTCAAGCCGAACGCCGGCCCATCCTACCTCACCATAAAGGCAGAGATAAAACTGCTCAGGGATACACGTATGACCTGCGGCAGGACCTGGAGAATAAAGCTTGTCTGGCCAGCTCAATCTACGGATCACGGGGCGTGCCATGATGCAAGACGACGGCTATCAAGCCGAACATGGCAAGCATAATCACGTCCGAGCCGAAAGCCGCAGATGGACTCCATCCAAACTACGTCATGATCTGGCCCGATATAGAGGCGCCACACACCCCCTCTGCTTCACTGATGAAGTAATGGAACATGAATTCCCAGAAGGGTTCAAACCTGTGAATATCGAATCATATGATGGAACCACAGATCCCGCGGTATGGATTGAAGACTTAATTCTCCATATTCATATGGCCCGCAGCGATGATCTTTATGCCATCAAATACCTCCCCCTAAAACTCAACGGGCCAGCCCAGCACTGGCTAAAAAGCCTACCTGAAAACTCCATTGGCAGCTGGGAGAACTTGGAAGAATTCCTTGACAACTCCCAAGGTACATATGATCGACCTCTGGATGCCGACGACTTAAGTCACATAATTCAACAGCCCGGAGAGTCAGCCAGGAAATTCTGGACTAGGTTCTTAAGCAAAAAGAACCAGCTCATTGACTGTCCGGATGCCGAAGCCCTAGCAGCCTTTAAACATAGCATCCGGGATTAATGGCTCGCCCGACACCTCGGCCAAGAAAAGCAGAAGTCCATGGCAGCCCTCACGGTTCTTATGACCCGCTTTTGCGCTGGCGAAGATAGCTGGCTAGCCCGTAGCAATAACAAGGCAAGCGAACCTGGCACTTCGGAAGCCAGAAATAGGAACGGCAAGCCCTGACGCAACAGGCACAAGCGTCGAAACAATGGTGACAATACCGATGACACGACGGTCAACACCGGATTCAGTGGCTCCAAGTCCGGACAGCGGAAGATGCCATATAAAAGAAATAATCAGGGCCCTTCCAGCCTGGACCGCATACTCGACCGTCCATGTCAGATCCACGACACCCCTAATAAACCAGCCAATCATACCCACCGGAGTTGTTGGGTCTTCAAACAGGCAGGCAAGTTAAATGCCGAAGGCGAGGAGAAGGGGTCGCAAAGCGACAATGACGACGAGGAGCCCCGTCCACTGAACACAAGGGGATAGAAGAAGTTTCCCCTCAAGTCAAAATATTGAACATGATATACGTTACCCATATCCCCAAGAGGGAGCGCAAGCGCGCGCTCAGGGTCGTCTATGCAATAGAGCCAGTCGCCCCAAAATTCAACCCATGGTTGTCATGCCCGATCACCTTTGATCGCAGGGACCATCCGACCAGTATCCATCATGGCGGTTCAGCCACACTGGTTCTCGACCCAATAATTGATGGATTCCACCTCACACGAGTTCTCATGGACTGCAGCAGCAGCCTCAACCTACTCTATCAGGATACAGTGTGCAAAATGGGCATCGACCCATCAAGAATCAAGACCACCAAAAATACCTTTAAAGGAGTCATACCAGGTGTAGAGGCCCGCTGCTCGGGCTCAATCACATTGGAGGTCGTATTCGGATCTCCAGCCAACTTCCAAAGCGAAGAGTTAATCTTCGATATTGTCCCCTTCCGCAGCGACTATACGCACTGCTTGGACGAACCGCGTTTTCCCGATTCAATGCGGTGCCGCACTATGCTTATCTCAAGCTCAAGATGCCCGGACCACACGGAGCGCTCCCTCTGTACCGAGGAGCACACTGCTGCCTTGGAAGCAGAGGTACAGAGCGGCCTTCACAAGCAGAACCTTAATTCGGCGGCCATGCTCCCGGAAACTGTCAAACGAACCCGGACTACCATGCGGCAGGACAGCCACTCTCGTCAGGAGCTCGATTAGCAATTCAACCTCCGTCTTAGTCCCGACCAAGTGGCGGCATACATACCACGCGTACATAACTACACACTAAAAATACCATGGGCAGAGACGGAGGCATAACCATACTATGGTCCACAATACGGCTCGACCTTCCCAGGACACACATATGTTTACTTTTATTTTTATCTTTTCTTTAGGTTTCTTTTCACACGCCCCTCTCAACGGCCTGATAAATCGGTCCTTTCGAAGGACGGATACACCAAGGTGACAAGTAGCATAGACGTATGGGGGAATCTCTAGATGTCCTTCTTAGCGATCATTCTACCTGTTTTCAGGACCCGTACGCAACTCCTCCTTGGTCTTGGCATGTTAAATAGCCACTATTGCTTATCACACTATTTGTACAAATACGCTTTAATGTATTAATCAAAATCATAATGGAAACAGTTTGCGGCCCAATTTATGTGGCATTAGCTTACTACTTCGTTTTTATTTCGTTATTATTATTTGCACCCGTACACTTTGGTGAGTCATAATTCGCCAGGGGCTTTATTGCGCCCCATACTATGGCAACAAGTCCGAACACTTTTACAGTATAGTTCGGCCCCTGAATTTAGCATTATATGTATTGGCTCCGAATCATGTCTTTGGTCAATAGTTGGGTTGCCCGGCTCCTGTGCTTACTACCTTACGTTCCGTTCGATCGGCTAAGGTAGTAAAGGGAGAACTACTGTGATTGTGCCCTGGTTTATCCGGATGAGCACCTCAGTAGAGAAAGGCCAAAACTGACTGTCATGATGCGGTGTGAGCCGCTTAGCTCTTCGGAGGTTAAAATCTCTTGCAATTTTTTCCATGTTATGCGACGGGTCGGCCTTCACCCGATCAGGTGTCTACAGCACCCTAGTCCGGACTAAACGAATACTAGGGGTTGCGCCTACATTTCTATTGTCAAACTCCTATGGCTAAGTGTGGGTAATAAAGCCACAAAGTCCGATTGCCTGGTTCGTTGCGCTAAACACCTCCTTTAAGGACCAAACTTTTGGATAAAGAGTGTTTTAGATTCATCCCGAACACCCCCGTACTACCTACGTGGGGGCTAAAGTCGACGACTGGCCAACTCTGAGACTTAATAAAATGGCCGCACAAGAGGTAAAATTTTAAATAATAAACAGCAAAGCGTTATATTACATATCAGCCTTGTCTTCATCACACAAGAAGGGACAATATGAATGATTTCATTCAAAAATAATGTCTTTTGAACACTGCCCTTCTACAATACGGGATCCCTTCAGGACATCTTCAAAATACTGCTAGGGCGTGCGGTGCTCCTTGCCCGCGGGCGGTCCTTCGGTCGCAAGCTTGATGGCGTCCATCTTCGCCCATTGTATCTTGACACGGGTGAAGTCCATCCCCGCACCTTCTATGTAGACCAATCGCTTGATGGCATCAAGCCGAGGGCAGGCATCGACCAGCCGCTTCACGAGCCCGAAGTAGCTGTTGGGTACGGCTTCGGCAGGCCATAGCCGGATTATAAAATCCTTCATGGCTAGTTCAACCACCCTATGCAGCTCGACCAGCTGTTTAAGCTAATCGCTAAAGGGCACCGGATGTTCCGGCGCAAGGTATTGCGACTAGAACAGCTTCTCCGTTGAGCTCCCCTCTTCGGCTCGGAAGAATTCCGCGGTGTCAGAAACACTGCGCGACAGATCCGCAAATGCCCCTGGAGAACTCCAAATCCGGGTCAGTAAGAGATACCTCTTCTTCACATACTTGCTTTGCATAATGAAAGCCTTACCCGCCGTGATTTTCTCGGCCTATTGGATTTCCTAGAGGGTGCCTTGGGCTTCGGTCCAGGCCTCTTGTGCGCTTTGGTGGGCCTTAGCGAGTTTGGACTCTCGGTCCGCATTCTGGCGCTCTAAAGACTCACATTTCTTCACGGCATCCTGGAGCTCCTACTGGACCTCACCAACCATAGCCTCATGCCTTTCACGGGCAGCTTGTTCCTTTGCCGCTCTCTCCTCTGCCTTGGCCAGCGCCTTATTGAGGGCATCCACCTTGGTCGCCTCCCGTAATAAATATCATAGCACCGTGGTAAGCACAAAAATATTCACCCTTTCCGGGCACACACAAGGTCATTGCATACCTTGGGTGTCCTCCAACTGCTTTTTTGCACGATTGAGCTCTTCCTCGTTCCTCTCCACCCTCTGCTTCAGTCTAGAGACTTCAGCATCATGGGAAGTCACGGCTAGCAGCGACGCCTGCTTATTCACAAAGACATACATGGTTAGTCTCCTGCGAAAAACTATTTGATCCTCTGTTCGGCTCTTTTTTCCGAACACCGGACAGAGTCTCAGGTGCTACTGTCTATACTGTAACTTTCTTTTCACATAAATGAAGTGCTTACCTCAAAGCCTGTTATAAGGCTTGCGCGGGCTTCGGTCAGTCCACTCTTCACGGACTGAATCTTCTCAATCACCGCACCCATGAGGGTATGGTGTTCCTCGACAATGGAAGCACTTCGCAGCGCTTCCAGTAGAGTATCCGGTGCCTCTGGTTGGACAGAGATCACCGTCGGAATAGGCATACCTACTTCTTTCTAAGGAGAATGCTTGCCGGATTCCGGAGCCGTATAGGTCTCCGGGGCCGTATTCGGTTGGGGCCGAATTGGATATAGCCCCCGTCGCCAGTCTCCATGGGGATTCGCTCTCCCATGTGTCTGGCGGCTGAGATTTCACCCTCCGGCGCCGCCCTGACGGCCTCCTGCGTCCCTCTCTGGACTGGGGTCCTTCGGGACAATACCTCGGTATCATCCGTGGCCCTGGGAGTGGAGGCCGCTGAGGGAGTCGTGGACTAAGGGGTCCTCGGGCGTACGACCTGTTATCCGTGGGCCGGACTGATGGGTTGTCAAGACACGAAGACCGAAGACTATACCCGTGTCCGGATTGGACTCTCCTTGGCATGGAAGGCAAGCTAGGCGACTGATTATGAAGATTCCCTCCTATGTAACCGACTCCATGTAACCCTAGATCTCTCCGGTGTCTATATAAACCGGAGGGCATAGTCTGGATAGGACAGATTCATTACCATATACTCATAGGCTAGACTTCTAGGGTTTAGCCATTACGATCTCGTGGTAGATCAACTCTTGTAACACTCATATTCATCAAGATCAATCAAGCAGGAAATGACCTCCATAGAGAGGGCCCGAACCTGGATAAACATCGTGTCACCCGTCTCCTATTAGCATCGATCCTAGACGCACAGTTCGGGGCCCCCTACCCGAGATTCGCCGGTTTTGACACCGACATTGGTGCTTTCATTGAGAGTTCCATTGTGCCGGCGACGAAAGGATTCGATGGCCCCTTTGATCGTTAGTAATGACGCCGTTCAGGGAGGAACCTTCCTTCCCGGACAAATCTTTGTGTTCAGCGGCTTCGTACTGCGGGCCAACTCTTTTGGTCGTCTGGAGCAGGCCAATAGCTATGCCCCTAGCCATCAGGTCAGATTTGGAAGCTTGAACTACATCACGGATATCCGTGGAGACTTGATCATCGATGGATTTGAGTCCGCGGCGATCGCTCCCCTTCTCCCCGATGAACATGACTTAAATCTGTCATCAGAGCACACCCAGGAGATGGATCCTGCTGCTGCAACGGCCTCAGTACCGAAGCAGATTATCCCCTCCGAGGCCATAAAGTCTGCGGCGTTGGAGCCACACACGGACTCAACATCCTACAATGCTTGTGTCGACGGAACTCCGGACTCGTATCCGGCCATACGTTCTGGACCAGATACATCTGCGGACACCGAGCTGGATCGGTTATCGATTTTCAAATTTAGCACCGCAGACATCTTCCAGCATTCGCCTTTGGGTGACGTACTAAATTCTTTGAAGAAATTATCCTTGGTGGAGGACTCACTACCGAACTATATCCGGTTCGAGCTAAAGACGGACGATGAGGAATTTTGCTTCCCACCCGCCACCCACTTCATAGCCACCGTCGATGACTTAACCGACGTACTTGACTATGGCTCCGAAGACATCGACGGTATGGACGACGATGCCGACAGGGAGCAAGGCCAAGACCCGCCATTCACTAGACGTTGGACGGACACCTCTTCGTACAATGTGTACATGGTTGATACACCTAAAGGATCTGGCGACGATAAAGAAGAGCCAGATAAGAATAAAACTTCCGAGACGCAGTCCAAGCACCGGCGCCCCAAACGTTGTTCTAAGCCTCGTTGCTCAAAGGATGGCAACACTGGCACCAAAGAGAATAGTACTCCGGGCGACGCCGAAAACAATGAAGACCCTGTCGGCGCTGCATCCAAACAGAAGGAACATGACAACACACAAAACAACCCTGATGAACAGGCCATAGAAGATAACTCGAAGGACGATAGTTACCATCCATCCTCCGAAGAGGAGATTAGCCTCGGCAACGAAGACTTCATCGTGCCGGAGGACCCTCGGGAGCAGGAGCGTTTTAAACTCCAGCTCATAGCCACAACAAGGAGCCTGAAAAAGAAACAACATCAGCTTCAAGCTGAACAAGACCTGCTCGTCGACAGATGGACCGACGTCCTGACAGCCGAAGAATACGGCCTCAAGTGCCCAGCCAAGAGCTACCCGAAATGCAAACTACTACCTCAATTTGATGAGGAGGCACCGGAACACACATCTCCCTCGCGTAATGCGGAACAACCACCACGTGGTCGAGATAGGACGGCCGACCGGCCACCCCGTGGCCGGGACGAAGCGGCAACTCAGGCCGAATAGCAGCCTGCCCCACCGCCTTGCAAAAATAGAGACGAAGAGTTTGGGGTAACACATACGACCTCCATCAAATCCTAGACGATAGAACAGGACACACAAGATCGATCTACGGATCGCGAGGGCGTGCCTCGAGGCACGAGGAGGGCTACTTATTTGTACGTGATAAATCTAACCACGCCTGGGCCGAACACGGCAGACGGAAACCATCGGAACTATGCCACGACGCAGCCTGATATAGAGGTGCCACACACCCTCTCTACTTTATAGATGAAGTACTGGACCATGAATTCCTCGAGGGGTTCAAGCCCATCAATATGGAATCATACGATGGTACAACCGGTCCCGCAGTATGGATCGAGGACTTTATCCTCCACATCCACATGGCTCGAGGAGATGATCTCCACGCCATTAAATACCTCCCACTAAAGCTTAAAGGGCCAGCTCGGCACTGGCTTAATAGCCTACCTGAAAATTCCGTCGGCAGTTGGGAGGACTTGGAAGAAGCTTTCCTAGACAACTTCCAAGAACTTATGTCCGGCCACCAGACGCTGATTACTTAAGCCACATAGTTCAACAAGAACCAGATTGTTGACTGTCCGGACGCCGAGGCCTTAGCAGCCTTCAAACACAACATCCGTGATGAATGGCTAGCATGCCACCATGGCCAAGAAAAGCCGAAGTCCATGGCAGCCCTCACGGCACTCATGACCCGCTTTTGCACGGGAGAGGACAGTTGGCTGGCCCGTAGTAACAATACGGGAAATGAAACAAGCCCCTCCGAGGCCAAGAACAACACCGGCAAGCTTCGGCGCAATAGAAACAAACGCCGAAGCAATGGTGATAACACCGATGACACAACAGTTCATGCCGGGTTCAGTGGCTCCAAGTCCGGCCAGCGAAAGAAGCCCTATAAAGGGAGCAACGAAAAACAATCCATCTTGGACCGCATACTTGATCGTCCTTGCCAAATTCATGGCACCCCAAACAAACCGGCCAACCATAACAATAGAGATTGCCGGGTCTTCAAACAAGCCAGCAAAGCAAATAGCAGAGGAAGAGAAGGGGAATCATAGAGCGAGAACGACGATAAAGAGCCCCGGTAGCCAAGCACCGGGAAAGAAAGAGATTTCCCCCTCAAGTCAAAATGGTGAACATGATATATATTACACATATCCCGAAAACGGAGGGCAAGCGCGCACTCGGGGACGTCTATGCGGTAGAGCCAGTCGCCCCAAAATTCAATCTGTGGTCGTCATTCCCGATCACCTTCGATCGACAAGACCACCCTACTAGTATCTGCCATGGTGGTTCAGCCGCACTAGTTCTTGACCCAATTATTGATGGGTTCGACCTAACTCGAGTCTTGATGGACAGTGGTAGCAGCCTCAACCTGCTCTACCAAGACACAATGCGGAAAATGGGAATTGACCCCTCATGAATCAAACCAACAAACACCTCCTTTAAAGGAGTCATTCCAGTCGTAGAAGCCCGCTGTACGGGCTCAATAACGCTAGAAGTAGTATTCGGTTCTCCAGATAACTTCCGAAACGAAGAACTAATCTTTGATATCGTCCCATTCCGCAGCGCCTATCATGCTCTGCTCGGACGAACTGCATTCGCTAGAATCAATGTGGTGCCACATTATGCTTATCTTAAACTGAAGATGCCTGGTCCATGTGGCGTCATTGCGGTAAACGGAAATATGGAACGCTCCCTCCGTACAGAAGAGCACACCGCCGCCCTAGCAGGAAAAATACAGAGTGGCCTTCTCAAGCAGTGCTATAATCCAGCTGCCGAGCCCCTGGACACCACTAAGAGTGTCCGGACTACACTATAGCATGACAACTCAGCTTGTCACAAACCAAACTAGCAATTTGTCCTCCGTCCCAGCCCTGATGAGGCAATGGAGTTAGTACCACGCGCATTTAAACTATGCACTCAAAATGCCATGGGTACGGACGGAGGCACAACTCGCTCGCGATCCACAGTATGGCTTGATAGACCCTGGGATTCACACGTTTCTGCTTTTTCTTTTTACAGGTTTTTCTTTTCCTTTTTCAAGGTCTATGCGGATGACCCGTTTGCAGAACACACCAAGGAGTCAACGAGCTCTGGCGTACAAGGGAACCCCCAGGTGGTGTCTAATAAATGATTAATATACTTGTTTTACATACCCACATGCAGCTCACCCTTGGTTACGGCATGTTAAATAGCCTTACTTGCTTATCGCATTACTGGTACAAAGTACGCCTCGACGTACCGATTATACCACAAAGGTGAATAAATGGTGGCATCAGCTCATTACTTAATCTTTTCTGTTCCCTCACGTCAGTATCTATTACTCATTGCACACGTACACCATGGTACGTACTAATACGCCAGGGGCTTCATTATACCCAGCATCATGGCAATAAAAGTCCGAACTCTTTTTCAGTACAGTTCAGCACCCCGAACTTATAACATTATATGCATCGGCTCCGAATCATGTGTTTGGTCAATAGTTGGGTTGCCCGGCTCCTGTGCTTACTACCTTACATTCCGCTATATCAGCTAGGGTAGTAAAGGGAGAACTACTGCTATTGTGTCCCGGTTCTTCTGGACAAGCACCTCAGTAGAGAAAGCTGAAAACTGACCGTCATGATGCGGCGAGAGCCGGTCAGTTGTTCGTGAGGTTCCAAATCGTTGGAGATTTTTTCTGCTTCTTGCGAAGAACCGGTTCTTCTGATTTGGCGTGTATAGTGCCCCTAATTTGGCCTTTCGAACACCAGGGGCTTCGCCAAACTTTATTCATTGTCAAACTTCTATGGCTAAGTGAGGGCGGTGAAGGACGCATAGTCTGATTGCCTAAGGACCAGAATGTGGAGTAAAGAGTGTTTAGATTTATCCCGAACACCCCCGTACTATCTATGTGGGGGTTGAAGCCGACGACTGGTCATCCCTCTGATTTAATAAACGGCTGCACCTGAGGTAAAATTCAAAATTATTAACATTATATTACATAACATCTTTGTTCCATATTACAGGGCAAGAAAATACATATGTTCTCACGGGAATATAATATCCTTCGAACACTTCTCCGCCGCAAGATGGGACCCCTCCAGGACACCATCAAAATAGTGCTCGGGTCGATGATGCTCCTTGCCCTCCGGCGGCCCCTCGGTCATCAGCTTCTTGGCATCTAGCTTCGCCCAATGCGTCTTGACACAGCCAAAAGCCATACGCGCACCTTCAATACAAACCGACCGCTTCGTGGCTTCAAGCCGCAGATAGGCACTCATGAGCCGTCGCACAAGTCCAAAATAGCTGCTAGGTATGGGATCGGCAGGCCACAGTCGGACTATAAAGTCCTTCGTGGCTAACTCTGCCAACCGATGCAGCTCGACCAGCTGCTTTAGCTGGTCACTGAAGGGTACCGGATGTTCGGATCCCAAATATTGGGACCAGAATAGCGTCTTCGTGGACATCCCTTCCTCGGCTCTATAATGCTCGGCTGCGGCCTTTACACTGTGCGGTAGACCTATAAATGCCCCTGGAATACCGAAATTCAGGGTAAGTACAAGGGACGTTGATTCTACATACTTGCTTAGCATGTTGAAGGTCTTACCCGTCACAATCTGTTGGGCCACCTGAATCTCCTGGAGGGTGCTTTGAGCTTCGGCTCGCGCATCCCGAGCGCTCGGACGAGCCTTCGCCAATTCGGCCTCTTGCACCTTACAATCGTGCTCCAGGGCCTCGAATTTTTCTATCGTGCCCTAGAGCTGTTGCTACGCCTCGCCAACTCGAGTCTCGTGCTTCTCGCGCAAAACGCGCTCCTTGTCCGCTTTGTCCTTAGCCTCGGCCAGCGCCTTCCACAGGGTTGCCACCTTGGCCGCAGCCCCTAATAAAGATTATGACACTCTCAGTCCAGTGGGACTATTCATTTTCTCGAAATGTACCCACGGGTTACTGTATACCTTGGCTATCCTCCAACTGCTTTTTCACACGGCCGAGCTCCTCCTCGGCCCGCTCCAATTTCTGCTTCAATCCGGAGACCTCCGCAGCATGAGCAGTGGCATCCTGCAGCGATAACTCACGTTAGACTCATGCGATTTTTTGATCCTCGGTTAGGCTTTTCTTCCCGAACACCAAACAGAGTATCAGGGGCTACTGTCTATATTGTGATAGTTTTCCTATAAACACATTACTTACCGCAAAGCCTCCTAGTAGGCTAGTGCAGGCTTTAGTCACTCCGCTCTAAGCAAACTGAACCTTCTCTATTACCGTGTCCATAAGGACACGATGTTCATCCACGATAGAGGCGCCTCGCAGCACCTCCAGCAGATTATCCGGTGCCTCTGGTTGGATAGAGGTCACCGGTGGAACAGGCACGCTCCCTCCTTGGGGGGGAGGGGATGTCTTTCGCTGGACCCATGAGCCATATAGATTTTCGGAATGGTATCCGGCTGAGGTCCGAAGGGAACTTGGACCCCTCACCAGTCTTCCTGGGGGCATTTACCCCCATGTGTCCGGCGCCCGAGGAGTCATCCTGGGGCGTCACCCCGATGAACTCCGAAACCTCCCCCCGTCCTGGGAAGACCTTTTTGGACATCACCTCGTCATCACCCCTGGGTGACACGGGATGAGCAGGTGGCGGAGGTATGCCAGCCATCTCCTCTATGTCCAACGAATCCTCTGTCGAGGATCGCGAAGAGTCACCGCGCCGGACTGCAATGACAAAAGTTCACAATATTTCAATATTACAAACCAGGGAGGCCAGACTTTTGCGAATTCTGGTACTCACGAAGCGGCCCGAGGCTTGGTCCGGCGAGGTTGTTCCGGACTGCTGTCGACGTCCCATGCGTAGTTATCCACGAGGGAGCCTTTAACCCTTTTAGGCGCTTCCACCTCCGGGCTTTCGGGTGTCTCGTCCGGAGTGCTTTCCCGACGAATTTCCTTCTTGGCCCCTCGGACCGCCTTCTTAGTCATCTTCTCCGGCACCTCATAAGGCGCGGGGAACAACATATTCTCCAATAATGGGGATACCTGGTCCTCGGGTAGCGGAGCCGGACAGTTAATCTTCTCGGCCAACTTAATCCAGACCTAAAAATTGAGGAAGGAAGCTTAAGGAACTGACCGGCCTTGAAGAGCACCTTCCAGATTTCTTCGTGCGTTGTGCCGAAGAGCTCCTGTAGCGTCTGGTGCTTGGCCGGCTCGAACTCCCACAAACTATAAGTCCGGCGTTGGCACGGAAGGATCCGACGAACAAGCATAACCTAGACTACGGTGACAAGCTTGATCTTGTTCTCTATCATGTACTGGATGCACGTCTGGAGCCCTGTCAGCTCGGCCAAGGGCCCCCAGGTTAGGCCTCGCTCTTGCCAAGAAGTGAGCCGCATCGGGGTTCCGGATCGAAATTCAGGGGCTGCCATCCAGTTGGCGTCGCGCGGCTCGGTGATATAAAACCACCCAGATTGCCATCCTTTCACCATCTCAGCGAATGAGCCTTCGGGCCGGGTGACGTTGGGCATCTTTCCTACCATGGCGCCTCCACACTCTGCTTGTTGACCATGCACTACCTTCGGCCTCACATTGAAGGTCTTCAGCCACAGGCCGAAGTGCGGCGGGATGCGGAGGAAAGCCTCATAAACGACGATAAACACCGAGATATTGACGATGAAGTTAGGAGCTAGGTCATGAAAATCCAGCCCATAGTAAAACATCATCCCGCGGACGAATGGGTGAAGGGGGAACCCAAGCCCGTGGACGAAGTGTGTGAGAAACACAACCCTCTCATGGGGCTCGGGAGTGGGGACGATCTATCCCTTGGCCGGGAGTCGATGAGCGATCTCTTTGGCCAAATATCCGGCCATCAGGAGCTCCTTCATGTCCTTCTTCCTGATGGAAGAAGTCATCCACCTACCTCCAGCTCCGGATCCGGACATCTTTGGAGTATTTCTTTAAACGAGAGAGAAGCTAAAGCTTGGGCGCTGGAGCTCAGGGACGGAAGGGCTGAGGAAGAGAAAGGGCGTGGGTGGAAGAAGGGAGTCCTTACCCCTTATAGAGGCTGCGAATGTCGAACGCCCCTCTACTCGCCTTAAACGGTTTGAAATTATGACCGAACAGACATGATATCACGTTGCCGAAAGCTGTCAGCGGATAGAACTCGTGTGGAAAATATATATTCTCTCTGCAGTTGTGCATGGTGTGTAACAGGTCTGGATACAATCATCACGTCCGAAGACTATCTTGGAAGTTCGGAAGAAGGGGAACCCGCCTTGCAATGTCGAAGACAATCTGCACACCGAACTCCTCATCATTGAAGCCAGGTTCAGGGGCTACTAAGGGAGTCCTAGACTAAGGGGTCCTCAGGCGTCCGACCTATTATCCATGGGCCGGACTGATGGGCTCTGAAGACACGAAGACCGAAGACTATACCCGTGTCCGGATTGGACTCTCCTTGGCGTGGAAGGCAAGCTAGGCGACTGATTATGAAGATTCCCTCCTATGTAGCCGACTCCATGTAACCCTAGATCTCTTCGGTGTCTATATAAACTGGAGGGCATAGTCTGGATAGGACAGATTCATTACCATATACTCATAGGCTAGACTTCTAGGGTTTAGCCATTACGATCTCATGGTAGATCAACTCTTGTAACACTCATATTCATCAAGATCAATCAAGCAGGAAGTAGGGTATTACCTCCATAGAGAGGGCACAAACCTGGGTAAATATCATGTCCCCTGTCTCGTGTTACCATTGATCCTAGACGCATAGTTCGGGACCCCCTACCCGAGATCCGCCGGTTTTGACACCGACAGCCACCAGAAGGGACCCGTTGTCCATCACCTTCGGGTCCAGTGAATTTCTTGAAGATGAGGATCACGGCTCCCTACAAGAGAAGAGAAGACTCTCCAAAAAGAAGAAGCAAAAGAGAAGAATCACCACCAAGAGAGAGAAGGAGTAGAGATAATCGTTAGGAACGAAGACACTCACGGAGAAGCAAGGATTCGGAAAGGAAGGAAAAATCATCAAGGAGCTACACAAAACGAAGACATCAAGCTCATGTTGGTGAATGGGTATCCGGCTCCGACTCCGACAACCACTCCGAGAGAATTTATCACTCCGATTCCGAATATACTCAAGATGAAGGTGTTGCCGGTCTCGCACTTGTGTCAACCAACTCCTACGACATATTTGACTCACCAAATGAAGGAATTGGAAGATGCTTCATGGCCAAAGGTCCTAAGGTAACACAACCCGAGTATGTTGATTTTGATAGTGATGAAGATGACTTGTTAGGTGATGATGATTTACTTGTTGACAACTCTAGTGATGAATACTATGATGAAACATCAATTAATCATTCTAATCAAGATAAAACGAATGACAATGATAAGGAGAAGATTGAGGCTCTAACTAAAGAACTAAACACTCTTAAGTTAGCTCATGAAACTATCTTCGAAGATCATCGAGAACTTTTAAGAGCTCATGAGAAGTTACGCTTTGAAAAGCTCAATCTTGAGCAAGAGCATGAGTTTTTAAAGGCAATCAATGATGATCTCCGCAAGAAAAGTTCTTCTTACATTGCCAAGCGTTTACTCTTATCCACTTACATGCCTCAAGTCAAGTCTCATAACAAGAACAAGAAAGATTCTTCCTCTAGTAGTAACAATGATCATGCTAAATCCAATATTGTTGCTTCTAGTAGTTCTCTTGATTCCACTAATGATTCTCTTAGCCAAGTTACACTTGAGCAAGAAAATAGATTATTGAAGGGAATTATAGAGAAAGGAGTGTACAAAAGCCTTGCCGGGAGTAAGAAATTCGAGGAAATTGTGCGCAAGCAAGGAAGGCACCGGAAGAATCAAGGTGTTGGTTTTGAACGAAAGTTCAATGCCAATGGAGTTGAGTGGGAAGAAGATCAATACCCCAAGACAAAGTTTGTTCCTCAACAAGAGAAGTATCCTACTTCCTTCCAGGGGACACAAGCTCAAGATGATCTTCCACCACAAAACTACAAGCAAAAAAGGCAAGGACAAGCTTCAAGAGGAAATTGATGCATTTGAAGAAGCTCCTAAGACCTTAGTCAAGTGGATTACCAAGGCCACTTCAAGTTCCACTTAATCAAGTACGACTACAACTCCAAGGATTCCCATCAAGATGGTGTGGATCCAAAAGAAGAAGAACTGGAGAGTTCTTGAGGGTGACTCTGCCAACATACTTCACTCTTATCATTTTGGCAAGAACAAGTGCAATCAACTTCCACATCTTGCACTAGTTCAAGGAGTCACAAACCCTCTTGTTGGTAAGACAAGGGACAAGGTAACCTAAAAGTTTTCATGGACATCATCTTGTGTGTGCATCACTCTATGTCTATGGATATCCTTGTTTGTTCCTTGTGAGACTAACCCATGTAGGTACTGAAAGTGCAATTCACTCAAATGGATAGCTCCAAGTGATCTACATCAACATTGAGCATCCACATCTTCAACATCTACATGAAGTCATCATCGACAAAAGCTAATGTTAGTTCATCCCCCTTAGCGGGGATATCACATCTAGGGGGAGCTTTACTCTAAGACTTGAGCTAAAGCAACTCTAAAGATGTGAACACAACAATGATTTATGAAAAAGTGGTAACCCCACTTGAGCTTAAACGATGAGTATGACCTATGATCAAGTGTTCTCACTTGACTCCTAAGTCAATATACTCATATATAGATGACCTAGTCATCGCCAATTGCTTGATAAATGCTAGAATTGGTTGTGCATGCTTTGTCACATATTTCAATTGCCATTTTATTGTGTGAGCATGTTGGTTGCATATTTTACTCATTCGAGGACATCCACTTGTTGTTTTGATTGTTTGTTTTTATTTACTTTTGCCAAGTGGATGGACAAGAATGCCTAAGAACCTCCTCTAGCTATCTATGCTTTTCTCGTCTCAAACTCTATTCATGCTACATCACAAAATTTGATCAAGTCAGATTCGAACCACTCTGTGTGAGGAGCACTCGGAGTCCCCGATTCGTCATAGACTTAAACTTCCAAAACCTCTTTGTGATTCTCGGTCTGACCGATATCCTACTTTCGGTCCTACCGAGATCATTAAGTTGATCTGAATTTTCGATCTCGGTGCAACCGATTTGAACCAATCGGTCACACCGAGTTGCAATAACTGTGTACAGTGCGCGCTGGAGTGGGTGCAGTGCGTGCTGGAGTGGGTGCGATGACTTGGTTGAACTCTTCGGTAGTGGGTAGGCGGCGAGTAGGTGCATAAGATGCTGAGGACAAGACAAAAGTCAGTGGCGGTGCGGTGGGCAGGAGCTCCCTCCTGTTGGCGGCACAGCCATGGACTGAGTCCATGCGGGCAGCCACGAAGTCGTCCACCAGGTTGTCAAAGGCTGCCTCCAGGGCCCGGAGATACTCAATAAGCATTTCAAAAGCCTCGTCTCGTTCTCCTCTGGGGCAGGAGAATGCATAGTGACAGGTGTAGGGCACATGACATGGAAGATATCGGTAGCGACGAGTCTTCATCGCGGGAAGGACATCCCTGAGGCGAGCTATCGCCTCACGGGCTGCCATCTGCATAGCATGCCTCTCTGTAGGCATGGCTCTTCCCATGAACAGGAAGCAGCGTAACTCACCACGCCCTCCCTTGAACTGCACCGTGGCCTGGTGCATGGTCAGACTGTCGTTGACTTTGTGCTGGCGGAGTGTGAAGACTGGGCGCACGGATGGCCCCATCGCGACCTGAACGATGAAGGAGAGAAGCTTGACGAACCCATCGGGTACGTTGGCGAAGGTCTGAGACTCGCAGCTGTTGTTGGCCATCTACAAAAGTAGGCAAAAATCCTGAATGGTCAGATCATAAATTTATGTTGACTGTCAGAAAATGACTACAATTGCAAAAAAAAATCGGCTCTATCATGCTAATAACCGATTAGCGATCGCACCTAGTGGCTTCCTACAGTCAGCCTGGCTCTGGTACCAAGCTTGTCACGACCGGTTTTCCAATAAAAATATTTATTGAAAAACCAATCTTTTGAGTCCAGCATGAGAGAAATCCTCCTCACTGGTAGACAAATTCTTGATACAATAAGCCAGTAGCATAGAATATATTACAGGGTTGAGCTAGGGCTGCTCAACAAATTATTACAAGCGCGCCAATAATTATACATAATGGCGGATTTAACACAATGGTGTGGTGGCATACTACTGACTCGAGGATAAAGTGATGGTGGAATAACACAGTGGGGAGTGTGATAACATGACTCTCAAACTGGCATCTCATCGAGCGTCGAGGTGAGGCTCGATGAATGTTATTCGAGTAGCAGAAGCGGATATAATACAGTGACCAAATCCAGGGTCGCACGAGACTGACTGGGATTCCTCTAGGCGTCGGACTCGCTATCGAACTCTTCATCCATGAGATCGCCTTCGTCGGCATCTGGCCAAATCAACAAGCCAGTGAGTACTTTGAAAGTACTCGCAAGACAGTTCGGACGTAAGATATAACAAATGCATGCATGAATGCGTCATGATTAATTTTTCCAATGCACATTCAAAAATTTGCATAACGAAGTAAGTACAAGGGAAACGGCGGTAGTCCGCCTGAAATCCCAACAAAATATAAATGAAAACCGATCGGGTGTCTGAAGCGACGCCTCGAAAGGTGAACAAATAATAACAGGAAAATCATGCCACAGTCGGGCGTCTTAGCGACACCACACAAAGGGCTTTAAAAGAAATGCCATAGTCGGGCGTCTTAGCGACACCACATAAAGGGCTTTAAAAGAAATGCCACAGTCGGACGTCGGGGCGACATCACAGAAAGGGCTTTTAAAAGAAATGCCACAGTCGGACGTCTGAGCGACATCACAAAAAGGGCTTTAAAAGAAATGCCACAGTCGGACGTCTGAGCGACATCACAGAAAGGGCTTTAAAAGAAATGCCACAGTCGGACGTCTGAGCGACATCACAGAAAGGGCTTTAAAAGAAATGCCACAGTCGAACGTCTGAGCGACATCACAGAAAGGGCTTTAAAAGAAATGCCACAGTCGGACGTCTGAGCGACATCACAGAAAGGGCTTTAAAAGAAATGCCACAGTCAGACGTCTGAGCGACATCACAGAAAGGGCTTTAAAAGAAATGCCACAGTCGGACGTCTGAGCGACATCACAGAAAGGGCTTTTATTCACAAGTAAATAATACTCATAATAAATATTCAATTCATGATAATAAACGGGTTAGTCCATCCACAGGAATAAACATTTAACCGGGCTCAGCACTCATGTGATTCACCGGACTATCTGTCACCAAAACTGGCACTTGTCAGAATAAGTTAGCGCAAAATTTGGATATGGATAAGATGATTTGGAGATTTATGACTCTGCAGAGTTTGTACCAAAATTTCCCACAGCTAACGGATTTCCGTAGTCACGAAGGACTAGTTCCGTTTACGGTATTTCGGAAGAAAACACAGCTAACCAGTACACACCCATCCTACCTCTCGATGCCAGGACTCACCCTAGGCATCGTCCAAGAAAAACTGTTGAGACGGGGAGATCACAATCTCGAATAGCATGGGATCAAATTTATATACGCGCGCTCTAAGGGGTGCCCCCCTCTCGGTCCCAACCGGAAACACCCATGCCCCCTGACCGGATGACTGGCTTTAATCCAGGGCCATGGAACCATCATCCCGGCCTCTCCTTTTGGTGTGTACCAGGAAAGCGGTTTGCAACTTACTAATCCATATTCCTTGCGGAAAACATGTGGTAGTACAAGGAAGGAAATGGGAGGAACTGGACCGATACGATTTGACACTGTAGTCATATAGTCTGGCATAAGACTGGCATGCTACAACACTGCCATCTTACCCATCCTCATGCCAACACATGGCCATTCATACTCACATCCATCCACCTATGGATCATCGAGCTCACTTACCTCAACAATGCATGAAAATAACGTTCATCGGTATGCTCATCAACATGCCATGAAACCAACTAAATGCAAAACATGCCAAGACACTCATCATATCAAAAGTTCAAACATGCTTGCCTGGTTCAGAGTAGTCGGAGCCTAGCTCGGTGAAGTTCGCGGCTCCGTCACCTCCTTCGGTATCTACGGTATAAAGAAAATATATGCGCTATCGTGAATACAAAGAGGTGCACAAAAAGTTTTCCAAATTTTTTTCAAATAAATCTGATAAAAACTAGACCAAATTCTAAAGAGGACAGAAAAAGAATCAATCCAAAATATGCTTCTGTTAAAAAGTTATAAAGGTTTTTGTCTAGGGATTCATCTGTAATGAAACAGAAAGTTTCCAGGGGCTAGTTAATAAAAAACAGAAAACGCTCCAGTCTCGAATACGCCAGCCCAGAGGGGAAAGCGTATTTTGCCCGAAGGCGTTTTCAGAAAACGATTCGTTTAGAAAGGACAGAGAGGCTGACAGGCGGGTCCCGCCCGTCAGGTTTAAAAAATTAAAAGAGGCGGCAGAGCTCGACGGTGCCCGAGAGCCGCGGTGGTCGCCGGCGGCGATCCACGGCGAGGCAGGGGGATCGGAGATTACCTCCGTGCTCAGGGCGCCCTTCCGCGTCGGATGGTGGTGGTGGTGGTCGTCGGAGAGTAACACGTCGACGGCGAGCCTTGCTCCGGCGGACGGCGGCTCGGTTGGAGATGGATCTCGTTGGGGAGAGCTACGAAGGTCAAATTGACGCTTGGGTTAGCTCACTGGGTGCTCGAGGATGCTACTGACAAGGTTTGGGCACCGGAGATGGCCTCACCGGAGCGAATCGAGATGTAGGCCGAGGCGGGACGGGGCGGCCGGAGTCGGGGGAGGAGACCTCTTCGAGGTCCTCCTAGTGGCCTGGCGGGGTGTTTGTGGGGTGCAGTGGTGGTGCGTGCTCGAGGGCGAGCTCGGGGTCTCCTTTTATAGGCGATCCGAGGCGGTGGTCGTGAACGGGGATTTCCGGCGATGGATTACGGCAGCGCAGCGCTCGGTCGGGGAGTTTAGGAGGTTGGGCATCAATGTGGAGGTCCACTGGTTCCATTCAGACGCTAAACGGACTTGGATTAGAAGCTTAGGGCAGGTTTTGGTCGGAACGGGACGGCGCGGGTCCGTCAGCGGTAGAGAGGGCGTCCAGTGCTGTCGGGCCATGGCGACAGTGCTGCGGGGCTGCGCTGGCATGCATGAGCCACGCGGAGGGCAGAGGAGCGTTGGGCAGCGCCGAACGGCGTTGAGCCGCCGTTCTGCTCCCTGTCGGCCGCTACGGTGGTTCGGCCACCGCAAGACACGCCGGCGCAGGCGGGCCAGGGTGCCACCGACGCCAGGATGGCGCCAAGCGCGCGTGCGGTGCTCCAGACAGGAGGAAGAGGCAGCGAGGAACGTGCCAAGGGCACTCTCCACGCGTGAAAGAAGCTGACGAACGAAAACGACACTGAACTCTGAATATTACTGAATGTGAACAGTAACAGTGCACGCCAAGTGTTCGACAGAATGAATTTGGCCTCTAGGGATTTTTCCTTGAGCTGATTTTTGGTGGAGTGGCTACTCATTGCTCCAGTAGGCTGCCTGAATTTTGGTGGAATTTTTGGAGAAGTATAGATATGAATATCACCAAATTTGGCAAATCTGGTCCAAACTTGCAGAGGCTGAAATTTGAAAATTTTGAAAAGAGGAGGAGTGGATCAAGATGGTTCTAGGTTGTGGATGCTAAGGACAATCCAGAGGAGTTGGTTTGAGGTCAAAACTCAAATGAAATAAGGTACTTGCTTTGAAAAACACTCAGGCTCCAAATAATTGACAGAAATGATTTGAGAGGAAAAATAATTAGAATAAAATCCAAAACTTGTTTGGATTAGTTGGGACAGAGAACTAAGGTTGATTACAAGGAGGAGGAAAGGATTTTGAGAGGTTTTACCACATGGGCAAAAATACAAGGTCATGGGGGGGGGTTTCAAGATATGAAAATCCCCAATTTTCATAGAGTTTCTTTTTAAAAGAAAAAGACTAAACTCCCAAAAATATAATTTGAGAAGGGAACCAACAGAGGAAGTTTTGAATGATCAAACACCATAGTTTGAAGAAAAATAAAAATCCTTACCAAAGAAAAGGAAGTTTTTAAGAGAAAGGATTTCTGGAAAAGAAATTTTAAATGCTCTCTTTTAAAATCCAACAAAGTTTTTGAAGAAAACCAAATTAAAAATTTTGGAGTGTCACAACACCTACCCCCTTAGGAAAAATCTCGTCCCCGAGATTTCAGCTGTCCCTCAAATAAGTGTGGATGCTCTGTCCGAAGAAAATCCTCTCTTTCCCAAGTTGCTTCACTGTCGGTGTGATTGCTCCACTGGACTCTGAAGAATTTGATGGTCTTCTGTCGGGTCCTCCTTTCAGACTCGTCTAATATTCTTACTGGACGTTCCCGATAAGTGAGGTCTGGCTGCACGTCAATGCTCTCATGGGATACTTGTTTCTCTGGGTTGCTTACGCACTTCCTCAATTGCGAGACGTGGAACACGTCGTGGATATCGGATAATTCCTCGGGTAAGTCTAGCTGGTAGGCTACCGTGCCTCTTCGCGCCATTATACAGAATGGTCCAATGAATCTTGGTGCTAGCTTCCCTTTAATCTTGAATCGTTGCAATCCTCTCATAGGAGATACTCTCAGGTATACGAACTCACCGGGCTTGAAGCTGACCCTACGATGTTTCTGATCATAATAACTCTTCTGTCGACTTTGAGCGGTCTTAAGTCGGTCTCTGATTAGCTTGACTTTTTCCTCAGCTTCTCTGAGCATGTCTGGTCCGAAGATGCGGCTGTCTCCGATCTCTGACCAATTTAACGGGGTACGACATCTCCGTCCGTATAAAGCCTCAAATGGTGCCATTTGCAGGCTGGCCTGGTAGCTATTGTTGTACGCGAACTCGGCGTATGGCAGGCTTTCTTCCCAACTGGTTCCATATGTGAGGACACATGCCCTCAGCATGTCTTCTAAAACCTGGTTTACGCGTTCCGTTTTTCCATCAGTCTGTGGGTGGTATGCTATACTGAAGGCTAGTTGAGTTCCCAGAGCCTGTTGTAAATGCTCCCAAAATCTCGAGACGAATTGAGTGCCCCTATCGGATATTATGGCCTTCGGGACACCGTGCAGACAAACTATACGGGAGAGATAGATCCTGGCAAGCCTCTGAGCGTTGTAGGTTCTCTTCACTGGAATGAAATGTGCCACCTTGGTTAACCTGTCGGTGATGACCCATATGGTATCATTCCCATGTCGTGACCGAGGTAGTCCGACAATGAAATCCATCCCTATTTCATCCCATTTCCACTCAGGTATTTTGTTCGGTTGCAGTAGTCCGGCTGCCCTCTGATGCTCAGCTTTTATGCGTTGACAAGAGTCGCAACATGCAATGAAGGTGGCTATGTCCTTCTTCATACCGTGCCACCAAAATCTTTCCTGAATATCTTTATACATCTTGGTTCCTCCAGGGTGGATCGAGTACGGGGCGGTGTGGGCTTCAGCTAGGATTTGCTATTTGAGGTCCTTTATATTTGGTACGCAGAGTCTGTCTCCGTACCATAATATTCCTCCATCGTCTATGACGAATGCCGAGGCCTTGCCCATACTTACCTTTCTTTTGATGCCTTCGATGCTGGGGTGACCAGGCTGAGCTTCTTTAATTCCCTCCACAAGGTCGGGTTGTATTTCCAAGTTTGATATGGTGCATTTTGCTACCATTATCAAGTTGAGTTTGGCAAATTCTTGTTGGAATTCGGGCCTCAAGATTTGCAGACTGTTTTCGTCGGAGCTGGGGTTCCGACTAAGAGCATCGGCCACTACATTTGCTTTACCTGGATGGTAGTGGATACCAACATCATAATCCTTTACCAATTCCAACTAGCGTCGTTGCCGTAAATTAAGTTCTGGCTGCGTGAAAATATATTTGAGACTTTTATGATCCGTATATATTTCACATTGATTCCCAAGTAAGAAATGCCTCCATTCCTTGAGTGCATGAATGACTGCTGCCATTTCCAAGTCATGAGTGGGATAATTTTCCTCATGCTTGCGAAGTTGCCTTGAAGCATAGGCGACAACCTTGCCTTCTTGCATCAACACGCATCCGAGACCCTTTCTGGACGCGTCACAAAACACTTCAAAAATTTTGTGTATGTCTGGCACAATTAATACTGGTGCTGTTGTTAATTTCCGCTTTAGCTCTTGGAAACTTTTTTCGTAGGCTTCTGTCCATTCAAACTTCTTGTCTTTCTTGAGTAACTGCGTCATAGGCTTGGCTATGGTGGAGAATCCTTCAATAAATCTGCGGTAATATCCTGCCATTCCCAAGAAACTACGTATGTCTGTTACGCTCGCTGGCGACTTCTAGCCAAGTATGGCCTTGACTTTCTCCGGGTCCACTGCGATACCATCTTGGGTTAGTACGTGGCCTAGAAAGCCTACTTGTCTTAGCCAAAATTCGCACTTGCTGAACTTGGCATACAATTGGTGTTTCCTGAGTTCTCCTAGCACAATCCTGAGATGTTCTGCGTGCTCTTCTGGTGTCTTGGAGTATACCAGAATGTCGTCGATGAATACCACAACGAACTTGTCCATAAACTTCATAAATACTTTGTTCATGAGGTGAACAAAATATGCAGGGGCATTAGTTAATCCAAATGGCATTACTGTGAACTCATATAGTCCATATCTGGAGGTGAAGGCTGTTTTGGGGATATCTTCCGTTCGCACCTTTAATTGATGGTATCCAGACCTTAGGTCAATTTTTGAGAATACCTTGGCCTGAGCGAGTTGATCAAACAAATCATTTATCCTTGGCATCGGGTATTTGTTCTTGACTGTGACCATGTTAAGTGCTCGATAGTCAATACACAATCTCAGTGTTCCATCCTTCTTTTTGGCAAATAGAATTGGTGATCCCCAAGGTGAGGAGCTGGCTCGAATGTATCCTTTGTCTAGCAATTCTTTTATTTGTTTCTTCAATTCAACCAACTCGGATGGTGCCATTCGATATGGTTTCTTGTATATGGGGTGGTTCCTGGTGCGAGCTCAATGCTGAACTCTATCTCTCGGTCTGGTGGCATGCCTGGTAGCTCTTCAGGGAATATGTCTGGAAATTCACACACTACTGGAACCTTGTTTAGCTCAGAAATGTCCACCTTATTCAATCTCGGTTGCCGGGGTATTTTTCTTTCCTTGGCTGACACTCTTATTGTCTTCCCGTGGTGGTGCGTGAGGATTACGGTCCAGTTGAAACAGTCAATAAAACCCTTGTTGGTGGTTAGCCAGTCCATCCCTAGGATGACATACAGTCCTTTGTTTTCCAGTACAATAAGATTGGCGTGAAACTCCAATCCTTTGAACTCAATGACCACATCCTGACAGTAACTCTGAGTGACTTGCTGAATCCCAGGGGGCTTGATGATCATGGATTTCTCCAAAGGAAGCATCGAAAAATTGTTTTGCAAAGCAAAACTTTTCGAAATGAAAGAGTGAGAAGCTCCAGAATCAAACAAAACCATTGCAGGTATTGTGTTGACAGGAAACGTACCGAGTACGATATCCGGAGCATTTTGTGCCTCCTCTTTGGTTACGTGGTTCAGATGACCCTTCCTGTGGTTGTTGCTGGGATTGAAATTGTTTCGCTTGGGCGCTGAATTATTGCCGCCGTTGTTCGGCTTTGGGGTTGAGTTTCTAGGCTTGGGACACTGTTTGGCATAGTGTGCTTCCTCTCCACAGGCGTAACAGGTAACGCCGGGGCGATATGTGAACTCCTTGTCCCTTGCATGAAAATTCTTGATTGGGCGTGAGACGTTGGATGAGGATTTGTGCATCCCACCCTTTTGAAAATCTGTCCTGCTTCGGTGATTGCGAGCATGATTGGTCTGGTCCCTTTTTCGCTTGCGGATATCTTCCAGGCTGCGTCTCTCATTTTCCAGAGTAATCGCTTTGTCCACCAGAGTTTTAAAATCTGGAAAAGTGTGCACGACTAGTTGGCATTTAAGCGTGGGCGCCAGACCGTCAAGGAATTTCTCCATCTTCTTACTTTCAGTCATACGCTCCTCATTGGCGTAGCGAGACAATAGAGTAAATTGACCGTTGTAATCTGCCACTGTCATGTTCCTTTGTTTGAGGTCATCGAACTCTCTTTTCTTGATTTTCATAATGCTCTTAGGAATGTGTGCACCACGGAAACCTTCCTTGAAATCATCCCAGGTTATGTCATTTTTGTTGGGATGCATGTGCAGAAAATTCTCCCAGCACGATGCGGCTGCTCCTGTGAGATAGTCCGGAGCATACAATACCTTTTCGGGGTCGGAACATTTTGCAATAATTAATTTCCTCTCCATATCTCGAAGCCAGTCCTCGGCTTCAAGAGGCTTGTCAGTATGAGAAAATGTTTGGGGACGTGTCTTTTGTAGCTCAGATAACTTGGAATGCTGCTGATACTGTCCATGGTGATTTCCCATATTGATGACTCGGTTCATCATTTCACGATGTTGTTGCTGACTCTGTTCATAAAGGTGGCACATTTGGGAAAGTGCCGTTTCACTGCCCAGTTGACTCGACTGCCCTTGTGTGAAATTGTTGCCTGGTTGAGTGTCATAATTTTCCTCTGGCGGAGTAGGCATGGAGCGAGTCCAAGGGCGAGACATTTTTCACTCTGGGGAAATATTTTGTAAAACTCATAAGAAAAGTGAAAATGGTCGCCAAAAAAAACAACTCCAAAAATGCACAAGGATGGCAAATAATTTAAATGACCAAGATCACTTAAGAAAACAAATTGATTTGCGCACGGAGAAGGACTGCTCATAACATATCTTACACGCGGGCGATAATTATACAGTACATCACTCAGGATATGCGCACATAATCCTGACATGTTATTTAGGCTAGTACACTTCTCCAGTTCTACATGATGCGCAAACAAGCTACTTCTCACAACCTATGTACATATCTTACAAAGCAGTACATCGCATGACGGGCAAGCGCACTCAGCCGGAAATGTTGCTGATCTCCTTGGACCTGCCAAGGGTGAGGCGCAGTGAGGCTGGGGACTCGACCTCCTCCTCACTAATAGGCTCCAGACGTGAACAGCTGTGTCGGGTAGATGGAGCGGGTGCCAGGGGCGGAGCAACACGAATAGGAGTAGGCACAACGGGTGGTGCAGTGCGTGCTGGAGTGCGTGCGATGACTTGGTTGAACTCTTCGGTAGTGGGTAGGCGGCGAGTACGTGCATAAGATGCTGAGGACAAGACAAAAGTCAGTGGCGGTGCGGTGGGCAGGAGCTCCCTCCTGTTGGCGGCACAGCCATGGACTGAGTCCATGCGGGCAGCCACGAAGTCGTCCACCAGGTTGTCGAAGGCTGCCTCTAGGGCCCGGAGATACTCAATAAGCATCTCAAAAGCCTCGTCTCGTTCTCCTCTGGGGCAGGAGAATGCATAGTGACAGGTGTAGGGCACATGACATGGAAGATATCGGTAGCGACGAGTCTTCATCGCGGGAAGGACATCCCTGAGGCGAGCTATCGCCTCACGGGCTGCCATCTGCATAGCATGCCTCTTTGTAGGCATGGCTCTTCCCACGAACAGGAAGCGGCGTAACTCACCACGCCCTCCCTTGAACTGCACCGTGGCCTGGTGCATGGTCAGACTGTCGTTGACTTTGTGCTGGCGGAGTGTGAAGACTGGGCGCACGGATGGCCCCATCGCGACCTGAACGATGGAGAGAAGCTTGACGAACCCATCGGGTACGTTGGCGAAGGTCTGAGACTCGCAGCTGTTGTCGGCCATCTACAAAAGTAGGCAAAAATCCTGAATGGTCAGATCATAAATTTATGCTGACTGTCAGAAAATGACTACAATTGCAAAAAAAATCGGCTCTATCATGCTAATAACCGATTAGCGATCGCACCTAGTGGCTTCCTACAGTCAGCCTGGCTCTGGTACCAAGCTTGTCACGACCGGTTTTCCAATAAAAATATTTATTGAAAAACCAATCTTTTGAGTCCAGCATGAGAGAAATCCTCCTCACTGGTAGACAAATTCTTGATGCAATAAGCCAGTAGCATAGAATATATTACAGGGTTGAGCTAGGGCTGCTCAACAAATTATTACAAGCGCGCCAATAATTATACATAATGGCGGATTTAACACAATGGTGTGGTGGCATACTACTGACTCGAGGATAAAGTGATGGTGGAATAACACAGTGGGGAGTGTGATAACATGACTCTCAAACTGGCATCTCATCGAGCGTCGAGGTGAGGCTCGATGAATGTTATTCGAGTAGCGGAAGCGGATATAATACAGTGACCAAATCCAGGGTCGCACGAGACTGACTGGGATTCCTCTAGGCGTCGGACTCGCTATCGAACTCTTCATCCATGAGATCGCCTTTGTCAGCATCTGGCCAAATCAACAAGCCAGTGAGTACTTTGAAAGTACTCGCAAGACAGTTCGGACGTAAGATATAACAAATGCATGCATGAATGCGTCATGATTAATTTTTCCAATGCACATTCAAAAATTTGCATAACGAAGTAAGTACAAGGGAAACGGCGGTAGTCCGCCTGAAATCCCAACAAAATATAAATGAAAACCGATCGGGTGTCTGAAGCGACGCCTCGAAAGGTGAACAAATAATAACAGAAAAATCATGCCACAGTCGGGCGTCTTAGCGACACCACATAAAGGGCTTTAACAGAAATGCCACAGTCGGGCGTCTTAGCGACACCACATAAAGGGCTTTAAAAGAAATGCCACAGTCGTACGTCGGGGCGACATCACAGAAAGGGCTTTTAAAAGAAATGCCACAGTCGGACGTCTGAGCGACATCACAAAAAGGGCTTTAAAAGAAATGCCACAGTCGGACGTCTGAGCGACATCACAAAAAGGGCTTTAAAAGAAATGCCACAGTCGGACGTCTGAGCGACATCACAGAAAGGGCTTTAAAAAGAAATGCCACAGTCGGACGTCTGAGCGACATCACAGAAAGGGCTTTAAAAGAAATGCCATAGTCGGACGTCTGAGCGACATCACAGAAAGGGCTTTAAAAGAAATGCCACAGTCGGACGTCTGAGCGACATCACAGAAAGGGCTTTAAAAGAAATGCCACAGTCGGACGTCTGAGCGACATCACAGAAAGGGCTTCAAAAGAAATGCCACAGTCGGACGTCTGAGCGACATCACAGAAAGGGCTTTTATTCACAAGTAAATAATACTCATAATAAATATTCAATTCATGATAATAAACGGGTTAGTCCATCCACGGGAATAAACATTTAACTAGGCACAGCACTCATGTGATTCACCAGAGTATCTGTCACCAAAACTGGCACTTGTCAGAATAAGTTAGCGCAAAATTTGGATATGGATAAGATGATTTGGAGATTTATGACTCTGTAGAGTTTGTACAAAAATTACCCACAGTTAACGGATTTCCGTAGTCACGAAGGACTAGTTCCGTTTACGGTATTTCGGAAGAAAACACAGCTAACAAGTACACACCCATCCTACCTCTCGATGCCAGGACTCACCCTAGGCATCGTCCAAGAAAAACTTTTGAGACGGGGAGATCACAATCTCGAATAGCATGGGATCAAATTTATATACGCGCGCTCTAAGGGGTGCCCCCCTCTCGGTCCCAACCGGAAACACCCATGCCCCCTGACCGGATGACTGGCTTTAATCCAGGGCCATGGAACCATCATCCCGGCCTCTCCTTTTGGTGTGTACCAGGAAAGCGGTTTGCAACTTACTAATCCATATTCCTTGCGGAAAACATGTGGTAGTACAAGGAAGGAAATGGGAGGAACTGGACCGATACGGTTTGACACTGTAGTCATATAGTCTGGCATAAGACTGGCATGCTACAACACTGCCATCTTACCCATCCTCATGCCAACACATGGCCATTCATACTCACATCCATCCACCTATGGATCATCGAGCTCACTTACCTCAACAATGCATGAAAATAACGTTCATCGGTACGCTCATCAACATGCCATGAAACTAACTAAATGCAAAACATGCCAAGACACTCATCATATCAAAAGTTCAAACATGCTTGCCTGGTTCAGAGTAGTCGGAGCCTAGCTCGGTGAAGTTCGCGGCTCCGTCACCTCCTTCGGTATCTACGGTATAAAGAAAATATATGCACTATCGTGAATACCAAGAGGTGCACAAAAAGTATTCCAAATTTTTTTCAAACAAATCTGATAAAAAACTAGACCAAATTCTAAAGAGGACAGAAAAAGAATCAATCCAAAATATGCTTCTGTTAAAAAGTTATAAAGGTTTTTGTCCAGGGACTCATCTGTAATGAAACAGAAAGTTTCCAGGGGCTAGTTAAGAAAAACAGAAAATGCTCCAGTCTCGAATACGCCAGCCCAGAGGGGAAAGCGTATTTCGCCCGAAGGCGTTTTCAGAAAACGATTCGTTTAGAAAGGACAGAGAGGCTGACAGGCGGGTCCCGCCCGTCAGGTTTAAAAAATTAAAAGAGGCGGCAGAGCTCGACGGTGCCCGAGAGCCGTGCTGGTCGCCGGCGGCGATCCACGGCAAGGCAGGGGGATCGGAGAGTACCTCCGTGTTCAGGGCGCCCTTCCGCGTCGGATGGTGGTGGTGGTGGTCGTCAGCGAGTACCACGTCGACGGCGAGCCTTGCTCCGGCGAACGGCGGCTCGGTTGGAGATGGATCTCGTCGGGGAGAGCTACGAATGTCAAATTGACGCTTGGGTTAGCTCACTAGGTGCTCGAGGATGCTACTGACACGGTTTGGGCGCCGGAGATGGCCTCAGCGGACCGAATCGAGATGTAGGCCGAGGCGGGACGGGGCGGCCGGAGTCGGGGGAGGAGACCTCTTCGAGGTCCACCTAGCGGCCTGGCGGGGTGTTTGTGGGGTGCAGTGGTGGTGCGTGCTCGAGGGCGAGCTCGGGGTCTCCTTTTATAGGCGACCCGAGGCGGTGGCCGTGAACGGGGATTTCCGGCGATGGATTACGGCGGCGCAGCGCTCGGTCGGGGAGTTTAGGAGGTTGGGCATCAATGTGGAGGTCCACTGGTTCCATTCAGACGCTAAACGGACTTGGATTAGAAGCTTAGGGTAGGTTTTGGTCGGAACAGGACGGCGCAGGTCCGTCGGCGGTAGAGAGCGCGTCCAGTTCTGTCGGGCCACGGTGACGGTGCTACGGGGCTGCGCTGGCATGCATGAGCCACGCGGAGGGCAGAGGAGCGTTGGGCGGTGCCGAACTGCGTTGAGCCGCCGTTCTGCTCCCTGTCGGCCGCTACGGTGGTTCGGCCGCCGCAAGACACGCCGGCGCAGGCGGGCCAGGGTGCCACCAACGCCAGGATGGCGCCAAGCGCGCGTGCGGTGCTCCAGACAGGAGGAAGAGGCGGCGAGGAACATGCCAAGGGCACTGTCCACGCGTGAAAGAAGCTAACGAACGAAAACGACGCTGAACTCTGAATATTACTGAATGTGAACAGTAACAGTGCACGCCAAGTGTTCGACAGAATGAATTTGGCCTCTAGGGATTTTTCCTTGAGCTGATTTTTGGTGGAGTGGCTACTCATTGCTCCAGTAGGCTGCCTGAATTTTGGTGGAATTTTTGGAGAAGTATAGATATGAATATCACCAAATTTGGCAAATCTGGTCCAAACTTGCAGAGGCTGAAATTTGAAAATTTTGAAAAGAGGAGGAGTGGATCAAGATGGTTCTAGGTTGTGGATGCTAAGGACAATCCAGAGGAGTTGGTTTGAGGTCAAAACTCAAATGAAATAAGGTACTTGCTTTGAAAAACACTCAGGCTCCAAATAATTGACAGAAATGATTTGAGAGGAAAAATAATTAGAATAAAATCCAAAACTTGTTTGGATTAGTTGGGACAGAGAACTAAGGTTGATTACAAGGAGGAGGAAAGGATTTTGAGAGGTTTTACCACATGGGCAAAAATACAAGGTCATGGGGGGGGGGGGTTCAAGATATGAAAATCCCCAATTTTCATAGAGTTTCTTTTTAAAAGAAAAAGACTAAACTCCCAAAAATATAATTTGAGAAGGGAACCAACAGAGGAAGTTTTGAATGATCAAACACCATAGTTTGAAGAAAAATAAAAATCCTTACCAAAGAAAAGGAAGTTTTTAAGAGGAAGGATTTCTGGAAAAGAAATTTTAAATGCTCTCTTTTAAAATCCAACAAAGTTTTTGAAGAAAACCAAATTAAAATTTTTGGAGTGTCACACTCATCCACTCTACCTCATCTATAAACTGTTCACAGGGTCTGCAGTCAGCTTGTTCATCATGTTAGATCAGAGTGATAGCCAAAACCTGTCAGAGCAGCAAGTGCACATGAGTGAGGGCACTAGTCCCTCCAGTTCCTCAGATGAAGGCAGTAGGAGCACTCCTAGTAACTTGCCAAAAGCTACCACCAGACAAAGGAAGAAAAGAACCTCAGAATCAGAGGATGAGGACTATGTGGCAGAAGAAGAAGCCACTTCCAAGAAAGTGGTTAAGAAGGAATATAGCACTGCTGCTGCCACCAAGCCAGGCATGAAGCAAAAGGTTCCTGCAAAGAGAATTCCAATGTCTAAGGGCAGAGCATCTACTCAAGTCCCGTTGGGATCTGAACCCAAAGAGGCTGCTGCAGAAGGGAAGAAGAGGAAGGAGAGGATCAAAAAGATCACTGCTACAGTGCTTGGGAGATCCTCAATCATGAGAGATTCTGAAGAGGAAGAGGAAGAGGAAGAAGAGGTTGCTGCGCCAGCACCCAAGGCACAAAAGCTGATGGGTGATGCCATAAGATCAGGGGCTACTACATCCAAGCCCAAGGAAGCACCCAAGGCTGCATCAAAGGCCAAGACAGCTCCAAAGAGGAACACAAGGAGCATACCAGCTGCTGAAAAGAACAAGGCCCCGGTGCCTGACACTGCAGAAGAAGAGGAAGGCCAAGTTCTTAGGAAGCTAAAGCCCAAGATCCCAGACCATAATGATGCTCATCCTGTGGCTGAGGACATGAAGATCAGAAGAGACTCAGGGCTGAGAAAGTGGAGAGCAGAAGATCCATATGCTACAAGAAGAAGAATTGCTGTTGACTATAGGTTCCACACTAAGGAACAGCAGGACTTCTATGAGACAGTCTTGTTGGATAAGAAGCCCATTGTTTGTGACATGAGATGGGTAGATTGGCAGTTCATCAAGGACAATGAAGAGCACTATCCTGGAGTGCAAGAAAGCTTCAAGGCTTTTGGAGTAGCAGACTTTGTTGGGCAGAAGCTCACAAAGTGGAATGAAGAGCTGATCATGCAGTTCTACTCCACATCACACTTCTATCCAGATGGAAGGATTGTGTGGATGTCTGAAGGTACGAGGTACCAATCAATAGTTGCTGAGTGGGCACAGCTCATCAATGCCCCAGAGGAGCATGAGGATGACTTAGACATATATGCCAAGAAGAAGATGGACCACAACTCTATGTCCAACATGTACAAGGAAATTCCAAACAAGGCACTTGATACTTTCAAGTTTGGGTCTGTACATTATCTTCTGTCAGGGTTGCCAACTATCAATTGGATTTTGAGGCACACTCTGTTGCCCAAGTCAGGTGATCACAAGATGATCAGAGGCCATGCAATCAACTTGCTTCATATCTTTGATGTGCCACAGAAATTCAAAGTCATGAGCCTCATGGTAGAGACCATCAAGAGAACTGCAGCAGATCAGAAGAGGAGCTGTGGTTATGCCCCTCAGATCCAGGAGCTAATTAACTCCAAGATGGGCATAGGCATATACCTATTGGACAAGGAACATTTGCCTATTCATCCAGATTTTGAAGATAATGAAGTTGTGATGAACAAGGATGATCCATCATCAGTTCATGCTCAAGCACAAAAGGAGAAGGCATGGAAGGAGAAAGCTGCAAAGATGCCAACTCAAGAGGAGGCATTTGAGTATTTCCTGAAAAACAAGCAAGAGCAGCTTAGTTACTTGATTGCATCCACACTGAGGATTGAGAAAGGACTGGCCACCCTCACTCAGAATCAGGTGAGCTTAGAGAGGATCATAGAACAAAAGTTCTATGACATGGATGTCAAAGTAACAGAGATTCAGTCTGCAGTGGAGCAACTTCAAGATTACATGCAGGAGAGGAGAGGGAAGACTACAACTGATGCATTTTCCAGAGTGCCACGAGCTCAGAGGTCAACTGCAGTGCCAGTTCCTGACACCAGAGCCACCACCTCAGCTCCAGCCACAGCACCAGCCCAACTAGATCCAGCATCTACTTCAGCTCCAGCTCCAACCACGTCTATAGAAACCTTCGTCCTTGGAGTAATCCAGACTCCACCACCACCAGAAGATCAAGCCTGAGAGTCGATCTAGCACTATGCATTTTCTAGGAATTTTTTGGTAACTTGTTACCAAAGGGGGAGAAAAATGTATAGACCATAGGCTTCGAGAGAGAGAGAGTGTTGCCTTTATTATCTCTTGCTTTATTTGGTGTTTTTCAAACTTTGTTTGCTTTTGGTTGAGATACTTTGATATGCTTGTGAGACATTGATGATCATGTGTTTGATCATAAGCTACACTTATGCATGCTTGATATATCTTATCTATCTTATGTGATCATTCACTTTCCTTGGTGATGAGTGCATGTATTTCATTCTTATCTTTTTGAGCGCTCCACCAAGATGTATGTGACATGGAAGAGTAACCCATGACTCTAAATCTTTGTGCATTTGCAGTCCAAAGCAAATTTTAAATATGCACAAATTTAGGGGGAGCTCTTACTTATCACATACTTCTCAAAGCAACGATATATTTCATTCTTATTATTATTTGTCGAAGCTTTGATCTATATGTTGTCATCAATTACCAAAAAGGGGGAGATTGAAAGTGCAACTATCCCTAGGTGGTTTTGGTAATTCATAACAACATATAGCTCATTGAGCTAATGCTATTCCAAGATGATCATTTCAGGAAAGCTCAATGATTGGCATGGCATGGATGGTGAAAGTGGAACCCTCAAAATGCTAAGGACAAAGGATTGGCTCTAGCTCATATGCTCAAGACTCTTCATTTTACATTTTAGTGGTCCAAGATCACATTGAGTCCATAGGAAAAGCCAATACTATCAAGGAGGGATGAGGTGTTGCTTCATGTGCTTAATGATATGCTCCAAAATCCTCAGCTACTTTCCCATATCCACATTTGACCTAAACCCAAAGCCAAACTCGGCCCTACCGATTCTTTCAACCCGGCACCCCCGAGTTTCACTTGTCATAGCCATTGCCAAACCCTAAGCAAATCGGTTCTACCGATAGGGATCTCGGTCTCACCGAGATGGGATTGCAATTTCTTTGTTTCCTTTTCGTAACTTTTCGGTCTCACCGAAAGAGCGGATCGGTCCCACCGAGATTGCAAGGTAAACTCACTATTTCCTTTTCGTAACATTTCGGTCTCACCGAGAAGAGCAAATCGGTCCCACCAAGTTTGCCTGACCAACCCTCTGGTTAGCTTATTACCAAATCGGTCTCACCGAGTTTGTGTAATCGGTCTCACCAAGATTACGTTATGCCCTAACCCTAACCATATCGGTCCTACCGAGTTGCATGTCGGTCCCACTGAAAATCTCTAACGGTCACTAGGTTTACTATTTCGGTCCGACCGAGTTTGTTGATTTGGTCCCACCGAGATTGGTAAATTGTGTGTAACGGTTGGATTTTGTGTGGAGGCTATATATACCCCTCCACCTCCTCTTCACTCGTGGAGAGAGCCATCAGAACACATCTACACTTCCAACTCATATGCTCTGAGAGAGAACCACCTACTAATGTGTTGAGGCCAAGATATTCCATTCCTACCACATGAATCTTGATCTCTAGCCTTCCCCAAGTTGCTTTCCACTCAAATCTTCTTTCCACCAAATCCAAATCCTGTGAGAGAGAATTGAGTGTTGGGGAGACTATCATTTGAAGCACAAGAGCAAGGAGTTCATCATCATTACACCATTTGTTACTTCTTGGAGAGTGGTGTCTCCTAGATTGGCTAGGTGTCACTTGGGAGCCTCCGACAAGATTGTGGAGTTGAACCAAGGAGTGTGTAAGGGCAAGGAGATCGCCTACTTCGTGAAGATCTACCGCTAGTGAGGCAAGTCCTTCGTGGGTGATGGCCATGGTGGGATAGACAAGGTTGCTTCTTCGTGGACCCTTCGTGGGTGGAGCCCTCCGTGGACTCGCGCAACCGTTACCCTTCATGGGTTGAAGTCTCCATCAACGTGGATGTAGGATAGCACCACCTATCCGAACCACGGGAAAAACATCCGTGTCTCCAATTGCGTTTGAATTCTCCAAACCCTTCCCTTTACATTCTTGCAAGTTGCATGCTTTACTTTCCGCTGCCAATATACTCTTTGCATGCTTGCTTGAATTGTTATAAGGCACCAAAACATAGGAGCCGGGAAAACCCAACTATTGACCCAAGACATGATTCGGAGCCGATGCATATAATGTTATAAGTTCGGGGTGCCGCACTTGTTGAAGTGTTCGGACTTCTCACACCATATTGAGGGGTACTAAAGCCCCTGGCGTATTTTGGCTGTACCTAAGTGTACGGGTGCAACATGTTGTTAAGGAACATATATTTGTAAAAAAAAGAGTAATGCAAAAATAGACAAAAGCTATGCATTGTTTATTAAAAAGGGCTGCGATCAAAGCAGAACGATACAAATAATGCGATAAGCAAAAGGTTGGACTATTTACCATGTCCGCTCCAGGGGCAGGCTACGGAATGGTATGCGAAACAGGTATACTGCTCATGATAGAGACCACCTGGGAGTTCCGTAATGCGGCATGACTTGTCTGCTTCCCTGGTTCTTGCATCGTTTGTGCGGCAATTGAACTGCCGAACAGGCCTTCCGAAGAATGGAGTCCTGAAAGTAAGAGAAAATTAAAAAATCGGCAGCCCCTGGTGCGGTTTAAGCCGTGTTTCGGGCATGCCGTGATGGTGCCCCTCCTCCTGTACCCATGGTATTTCTGGAGCGTAGTTATGTACGCGAAGCACTGGTGTCACATTTTTGCGAGGGCTGAGGTTGGGGCCACATTGCTATGCCTGCTCGGAATGTGCCAGGCGGTCTTGTTGTAGGTTACTCTAGGCGCGCTTGACGGTGTCCGGACATTTAATGGCCGGACTGGAGAACTGCCTGGAGAGGCTGCTTTGTACTTCCGCTGCAAGGGCCGCCATGTGCTCCTCCGTTCGGAGGGAGCGTTCGGTGTTTCCATTGACCGTAATTACTCCTCGAGGGCCTGGCATCTTGAGCTTAAGGTATGCGTAGTGCGGTACCGCATTGAACTTGGCGAATGCGGTTCTCCCGAGCAGTGCGTGATAGCCACTGCGGAATGGGACTATGTCGAAGATTAACTCCTCGCTTCGGAAATTATCCGGAGATCCGAAGACCACTTCAAGTGTGACTGAGCCTGTACAGTTGGCCTCTACACTTGGTATTACGGTTTTAAAGGTCGTTTTGGTGGGCTTAATCCTCGAGGGATCTATGCCCATTTTCCGCACTGTATCCTGGTAAAGCAGGTTCAGGCTGCTGCCGCCATCCATAAGGTCTCTAGTGAGATGAAATCCGTCAATAATTGGGTCTAGAACCAATGCGGCGAATCCGCCATGATGGGCGCTAGTGGGATGGTCCCTTCGATCAAAGGTGATCGGGCAGGAGGACCATGGGTTGAACTTTGGGGCGACTGGCTCTACCGTGTATACGTCCCTTAACACGCGCTTCCGCTCCCTCTTGGGGATGTGGGTTGCGTATATCATGTTCACCGTCCGCACTTGTGGGGGAAAACCCTTCTGTCCACTGTTGTTCGGCGGTCGGGGCTCTTCGTCGTCATCGCTATGCAGCCCCTTGTCTTTATTTTTGGCATTTAACTTGCCTGCCTGCTTGAACACCCAACAATGTTGGTGTGATTGGCCGGCTTTTCGGGGGTGCCATGTATCTGGCACAAGCGGTCGAGTATTCCGTCCAAACTAGACAGCCCCCTAGGATTTCTTTTGAATGGCTTTTTCCGCTGACCGGATTTATAGCCTCTGAATCCGGCATTAACTATCGTATCCTCAGCATTGTCGCCGTTAATGTGGCGCTTCTGCTTGTTGCGACACGACCTGCCACTACTGTCCCTGGTATCCAAATTACTAGGGTTCTTGGTCATATTGTTGCTACGAGCAAGCGAGCTGTCTTCTCCCGTGCAAAAGTGGGTCATGAGTGTCGTGAGTGCTGCCATAGATTTCGGTTTTTCCTGTCCAAGGTGCCGGGCAAGCCACTCATCACGGATATTGTGCTTGAAGGCTGCTAGGGCCTCTGCGTCCGGACAGTCGACTATTTGATTTTTCTTTGTTAGGAACCGTGTCCAGAATTGCCTGGCCGATTCCTCTGGCTGCTGAATTACGTGGCTTAGGTCATCGGCGTCTGGTGGTCGCACATAAGTGCCCTGGAAATTGTCAAGGAATGCAGCTTCCAGGTCCTCCCAACAACTGATTGATCTTGCTGGCAAGCTGTTAAGCCAATGCCGAGCTGGTCCTTTAAGCTTGAGTGGGAGGTATTTGCTGGCGTGGAGATCATCGCCGCGGGCCATGTGGATATGAAGGAGATAATCCTTGATCCATACCGCAGGATCTATTGTGCCATCATATGATTCGATGTTTACGGGTTTGAAACCCTCGGGGATTTGATGATCCATTACTTCGTCTGTGAAGCATAGTGGGTGTGCGACGCCTCTGTACTAGGCTATATCACGATGTAGCTCCAATGAGCTTTGTCTACTGTGTTCGGCCCAACCGGATTTGTGTCTGGCGTGACGGTTATCGTCTCGAGTCGTGGGGCGCCCACGCGATCCGTAGATCGATCTTGTTTGCCTTGCCTTGTCCTCCAACATATCTCGCAGGTCTGGCGCATTTTCCCGTGCCTTGGTACGGGGTGCGGCTTGAGTGGAGGGCCGAGAGGCCTCTCTGTCGCGGCCACGAGGTGGCCGGTCAGCCGTATCAAGTGCTGGTGATGTAGGTTTAAGTGCTTCCTCCTCTAATCGGGGTAGCAACCTGCGCTTTGGGTAGCTCTTGGAGGGGCGTTCGAGTTTATGCTCTTCGGCCGCAAGGACTTCAGTCCATCTGTCGGCTAGCAAATCTTGATCAGCTCTAAGTTGTTGCTGTTTTTTCTTGAGGCTTCTTACCGTGGCAATAAGCCTGCGTTGAAAATGCTCTTGCTCGACAGGATCCTCTGGCACGACGAATTCTTCGTCGTCGAGGCTTGCCTCGTCTTCGGAGCGAGGCATATAATTATCGTCCTCGACCTCTCTGTCTGCCGCTCTCTCATGAGGGCTGGCTTCTCCATCCTCCTGTGTTGAATCTTGCTGGAGGGGGTTTTCTTCGGCACTCTCTGGAGTATTATTATCTCCCGTGCTGGAATCACCGTATTTGCTTTGGAGGGATTTTGAGCGGCGCCACTGACGCCGGCGCTTAGGCTGTTTCTTGGAGGGGTCATCCTCTGCTGTTCCATCGCCATCTCCTTCTTTTGGGGTGTCCACCATGTATATGTCATATGACGAGGTGGCTTTCCATGGCCCAATAGGCGCTGGATCTTCATCGTCTCCTGCATCGGTGTCCATACCGTCGATGTCTTCGGAGTCAAAGTCGAGCATGTCGGTTAAATCGTCAATAGTGGCTACAAAGTGGGTGGTGGGTGGGCTTTGAATTTCTTCATCGTCCGTATCCCAACCTTGCTGACCATAGTCCGGCCAGGGCTCTCTTGATAAAGAGAGAGACTTTAGTGTCTTCAGAATATCACCGAAAGGCGAGTGCTGAAAGATGTCTGCGGCAGTAAACTCCATGATCGGCGCCCAATCGGATTCGATCGGCAGGGGCGCGGAGGGTTCGGAGTCCGGAGAGGAGTCCGGCTCCTTGGAGTCACGAGTCTCGCGGAGTGCGGGGCGGGTGTTCGGCTCGATCGCCATTGGGATCGCAGCCCCCGAGGCGGCATCCAACCACCCATCCTCGATCGGCGCAGTTGGCTCCAAATTAAGGGTCAAAGCCGATGCGGGTGCGGCCTCCAGGGCACTATTCGGCGGCAGAGCTAGATCATGCTCGTCATGATAGTGCGGCGCGCTCGGCAGTGGCTCGAATCCGTTGAAGATCAAGTCCCCGCGGATGTCAGCCGTGTAGTTTAAACTTCCAAATCTGACCTGGCGGCCAGGGGCATAGCTTTTGATCTGCTCCAGATGGCCAAGTGAATTGGCCCGCAGTGCGAAGCCGCCGAAGACGAAGATCTGTCCGGGGAGGAAGGTCTCACCCTGGACTGCATCGCTATTGATGATCGTAGGAGTGAAGGACCTTGAAGTAGATATGTCTAGAGGGGGGTGATTAGACACTTAATGCTAAAGTTGCAATTTTTAAGCCTTTTTGGTTTAAGTGTAGTTTAGGCATAATTTCAGCATTCACAATACATATCAAGCAAGCATGCAAAGAGTGAATAGGCAGCAGAAAGTAAAGCATGCAACTTGCAAGAATGTAAAGGGAAGGGTTTGGAGAATTCAAACGCAATTGGAGACACGGATGTTTTTCCTGTGGTTCGGATAGGTGGTGATATCCTACATCCACGTTGATGGAGACTTCAACCCACGAAGGGTAATGGTTGCGCGAGTCCATGGAGGGCTCCACCCATGAAGGGTCCATGAAGAAGAAACCTTGTCTATCCCACCATGGCCATCGCCCACGAAGGACTTGCCTCACTAGCGATAGATCTTCACGAAGTAGGCGATCTCCTTGCCCTTACAAACTCCTTGGTTCAACTCCACAATCTTGTCGGAGGCTCCCAAGTGACACCTAGCCAATCTAGGAGACACCACTCTCCAAGAAGTAACAAATGGTGTGTTGATGATGAACTCCTTGCTCTTGTGCTTCAAATGATAGTCTCACCAACACTCAACTCTCTCTCTCACAGGATTTGGATTTGGTGGAAAGAAGATTTGAGTGGAAAGCAACTTGGGGAAGGCTAGAGATCAACATTCATATGGTAGGAATGGAATATCTTGGTCTCAACACATGAGTAGGTAGTTCTTTCTCAGAACATATGAGTTGGAAGTGTAGATCTGTTCTGATGGCTCTCTCCACGAATGAAGAGGAGGTGGAGGGGTATATATAGCCTCCACACAAAATCCAACCATTACACACAGTTTACCAATCTCGGTGGGACCGAATCAACAAACTCGGTTAGACCGAAATAGTAAACCTAGTGACCGTTAGAGATTTTCGGTGGGACCGACTGGATCAACTCGGTGGGACCGATGTGCTAGGGTTAGGGTAAATCCAAAACTCGGTTTGACCGATTACTCAAACTCGGTGGGGCCGATTGCATATCTCGGTGAGACCGAGGGTATTGCAATAGGTGACAGAGAGTTTGCAAGCCCATCTCGGTGAGACCAAGATCCCATCGGTGAGACCGAACTGATTAGGGTTTCTGGCAGTGGCTATGACAAGTGAAACTCGGTGGCGCCGGATAGAAATAATCGGTAGGTCCGAGTTTGGCTTTGGGTTTAGATCATATGTGGAAGTGGGAAAGTAGGTGAGGATTTTGGAGCATATCACTAAGCACTCGAGAAAGAGGCTCATTAAGCAACACCTCATCCCTCCTTGATAGTATTGGCTTTTCCTATGGACTCAATGTGATCTTGGATCACTAAAATGTAAAATGAAGAGTCTTGAGCTTTTAGCAAATCCTTTGTTCTTAGCATCTTGGAGAACTTCCCACAACCTTTAGTCCATGCCACTCCATTGTTGAACTTATCTGAAACATACTAGATAGAAACGTTAGTCCAACAAGAGATATGTTGTCATTAATTACCAAAACCACCTAGGGAGCACCTTTGCTTTCAATCTCCCCCTTTTTGGCAATTGATGGCAACATACATCAAAGCTTTAGATAAAGATATAAAGAACAGCAAGTAAAGCTTTGGAAGGACATGTAACAAGCATAGGCTCCCCCTACATGTATGCACTCATGTAAATGTGAAATATAGAAGCATGTGAGAGCATAACCATGACAGAGTAGGCAATGTGTTACATGTATCTTGGCCATATGCATCAGAGCAAAAGATTATCAAGGAAAATACCTTCATGCTCATGAGTCCTTATTGCAAATAGTATGTACATACGCAAGAATTCCTGATACTCATGATTTTGATGCATACACTTACCTTGTAGTCTTTGGCTGGCTTAGGATGGAATGAACCTGCACAAACAAGGTTAGATATCACAGGTACCTCCACTAGCTAGAGCAAACCAAGGAAGCCACAAGAGAACCAAGACTGGGATGACATGTAGAGAGTGAGTACAAGGTACCACATTGGATTCAACATGTCCCCAAGAGTAAAGATATGCAATGAATTTGACTGATTTCTTTCCCTTAGGTGTCTTGCTCCCCCTGAATCTTACATGGGATATTGGGAGAAGATAGGGAACAGAAAATCAGAGCTGAAAGATACAGATGGATAGAACTTAATGCAAATAAGCACATATGAACATGTCTTTCCCCCAAAAAGACATGTGACATCTCTCCTCTTGAACATCAAGCATCTGGGACATCTGGGATCCTTGAGTATTCTTTCCCCCTGGAAATCTCTTTCTCCCCCTTAATACTTTCTCTCTTGTAGGTTTGGTCCTTGAGACTTTCTCTCCCCCTTGAGCTTTGATGTGATCTCTCTCTCCCCCTTTGACATCAATTTCCAAGAAGGACTTTCTGGAATCCGTCGTATAGGTTTGGTCCTTGAGACTCAGCACAAAACAATGGATAAAACTGTGATGCTTGTAGAGGACAAGATTCATTGAGTAGATCTGGATCAGAAGAAATATAGAACAAGTGGCAAACTGTTTTTCCTGTTGCGAAGTCGGTGGCACCGAGTGGCATGTTTTGGTGGTACCGAAAAGATTCGGTTGGACCGAAAATTACAAGTCGGTGAAACCGAGTTCACACAGAGAAAAACACTTGTCACCTCAGCTCACTAGACATGTAGGATCTCACAAAGATTTGCAATGAATTATCTGAAGGATTTGCAAGGAATTGAATGCATAAAATGCAAAACAAAAACAAAAAGAGAAGAAACTGAAGGATCTAGATGAAGTTTTTTTTGTTTTTGAAAAAGAGAAAGAAAATAAACATGCATGAGACAAATGCAATAACACATAAAAGAACACAAGAGAACTTCATCTAGAGTTGGGCGGTGACATAGTCACCTATGTTAGAGTATATTGACTTAGGAGTCAAGTGAGAACACTTGATCATAGGTCATACTCATCGTTTAAGCTCAAAATGGGGTTACCATTTTTCGTTTAAGCATCTTGATGTATTCACATCTTGTTGAGTTGCTTTGACTCATGTCTTGGAGTAAAGCTTCTCTAAGATGGAATAACATACCTTGGGTGGTGGTGTGGTTCTTGCTCATGTAGTTGAACTTGTGTGGGTGCTCAAGGTTGATGTAGCTCATCAAGAGTTGGGAGCACCACTTGGAGTTTGAGTTTATCTACCTACATGGGTTAGTTCTTGCAAGGAAGAGCACTTGTGTATCCAAAAATGACAATCATGAAGCTCAACATAGAATTTGTCAAAGGATATGTTTGAATGGTTTTATGCTTCCTTGTCTTCAACCACCATTGTGTAGAGACTTGGTGATGTAGAGATTGCTCAAGATGTGAGTGAGTCGCAATCTCATGGAATTAGATTCAACCAAGCACCTACATGGGTTAGACAACATGCAAGGTATAAATATATCCAAGACATAAGATAGTCATTATAAGAGATATATCATGGATTAGTCATAAGCTCATGTCTTGCATGTATCCAATGGAGTTCCTACTCCAAGTTTGAAGCATCAATAGTGTTCAATTCACCTCTCAACCTGCAAAATACTTTCTCATCAAGAGGTTTAGTAAATATATCCGCTAATTGCTTATCGGTACGAACATGCTTAAGATCAATGTCACCCTTAGCAACATGGTCTCAAATGAAATGATGACAAACTTCAATATGCTTAGTTCGAGAATGTTGTACAGGATTATGACCAATTTTGATAGAACTTTCATTGTCACAAAGCAGTGGAACATGTTTCACATAGATCCCATGATCTTTAAGAGTTTGGGTCATCCAAAGTAATTGAGCACAACATGAACCAGCGGCAATGTATCCTGCTTCGGCGGTAGATAAGGATACCGAGTTTTGTTTCTTGGATGACCAAGACACAAGAGATCTACCAAGAAATTGACAAGTACCCGAAGTAGATTTTCAATCAACCTTGTCCCCGGCATAATCCGAGTCGGAATAGCCAACAAGATCAAAAGAAGACCTCTTAGGATACCAAATGCCAACGTTTGGTGTATGAATTAAGTATCTCACTATCCTTTTCACGGCCTTAAGATGACATTCTTTAGGAGCAGCTTGATAACGTGCACACATGCACACACTTAGCATAATGTCGGGACATGAAGCACATAGGTATAACAAAGAACCAATCATAGAGCGATAAACCTTTTGATCAACCGGTTCACCATCTTTGGTCAAATCAAGATGTCCACTAGTAGGCATGGGTGTAGGCATACCTTTGCATTCTTGCATATTGAACTTCTTGAATAAGTCCTTGGTGTACTTTGTTTGAGAGACAAATGTACCTTCCTTAGTTTGCTTGATTTGCAAACCGAGAAAGAATTTGAGTTCACTCATCATAGACATCTCAAACTTCTCTGACATTAGCTTTCCAAACTTTTCACTAAAGAGAGGGTTAGTTGAACCAAATATGATATCATCAACATAAATTTGGCATACAAATAGTTCTCCATTAACCCTTTTAGTAAAAAGAGTAGAATCAATTTTACCAATTTCAAAACCACTTGCAATAAGGAACTTGGTCAAGCATTTATACCATGCTCTAGGAGCTTGTTTAAGACCATAAAGAGCTTTGTGAAGTTTGTAAACATGATTTGGTTTCTCGGGATTGATAAAGCCGGGAGGTTGTTTGACATAAACTTCCTCCTCTATTTCACCATTTAGAAAAGAACTTTTAATGTCCATTTGGTACAAGGTGATATTATGGTGATTAGCATAGGCAAGTAAGATGCGAATGGACTCAAGTCTAGCAACGGGAGCATATGTCTCACCATAGTCCATACCTTCGACTTGTGTGTACCCTTGGGCGACAAGACGTGCTTTGTTGCGAACCACTTGTCCATCTTCATCTTGCTTGTTGCGAAACACCCATTTGGTACCAATGATGTTGTGGTTGTTGTCGGGCTTCTCAACCAATGTCCAAACTTGGTTTCTCTCAAAGTTGTGTAGCTCTTCATGCATAGCGTTTATCCAATCTGGATCTTCCAATGCTTCTTCAACCTTCATAGGTTCAATGCTAGAGATGAATGAATAGTTTTCACAAAAGTTAGCTAAACGAGTCTTTGAGCGAGTGATTCTCTCGGTTTGTATATCATTGAATATTTGCTCGATGGGATGATCTTTGGCAATTCTTTCTCGAACTCGTGAGAGCTTTTGCTTGGGTCTTCGTTGAACATCTTCTTCATCTTGTTCTTCTTCTTGGCCTTCTTCATTGTTGACGTTGTCGTTCTCTTGTCGTGGTGGAGAAGGAGGTTGTTGATGTTCGTCTCGATGCATTTCCTTGTCTTCTTCATCTTGGTGTGTCCCACTTGTGGATGCTTCCGTATCAATTCTTGGTTCACCTTGATGTGAAGTAGAAGCTTACACTTGGACGGACGAGGTACTCTCCTTCACCTCCGTTGGACGAATTTTGCCAATAGACAAGTCTTGGATTGCTTCTGATGGGTCTTTGTCTCCTACATCGATTGGCAATTGCTCTAATTGCGAGCCATTAGATTCATCAAACTTCACATCTACCGTCTCTTCAACCTTTCGGGTGAAATTGTTGTAGACACGGTAAGTGTGAGAGTTTGAGCCATAACCAAGTAGAAAACCTTCATGAGATTTAGGAGCAAACTTTGAACAACGATGCTTGTCAAGAATGTAGCACTTTGAGCCGAATACTCGAAAGTATCCAACTTGGGGTTTGTTACCGATGAGGAGCTCGTATGCCGTCTTGCCGAGTAGCTTGTGAAGATACAAGCGATTTGTTGCATGACAAGCTGTCTCAACCGCTTCTGCCCAAAAGTGCTTCGGCGTCTTGTATTCATCAAGCATCGTTCTTGCCATTTCGATGAGCGTCCGGTTCTTCCTCTCAACAACTCCATTTTGTTGAGGTGTGTATGTAGCCGAGAACTCGTGTGAAATCCCTTCTTCGTCGAGAAAGGTGTCCACATTTGCGTTCTTGAACTCCATTCCGTTGTCACTCTGAACCTTCTTGATCTTCACGTCAAACTGATTTTGGGCCTTCCTAGCGAAGTTTTTGAAGATCTTCTGGACCTGCGACTTGTCATTAAGAAAGAACACCCACGTAAATCTTGAAAAATCATCAACTATAACTAGACCAAAAGAATTTCCACCGAGACTCTTGTAGGCGTTGGGACCAAAAAGATCCATATGAAGTAGCTCGAGTGGCCTCCTTGTGGTCATGATGTTCTTCACGGGATGCCTTCCTCCAACCTGTTTACCTGCTTGACAAGCACTGCAAAGTCTATCCTTATCAAATATGACATCGTTAACTCTAAGGATATGATTTCCTTTAATAAGCTTGTCAAGATTTCTCATGCCAACGTGACCTAGTCGTCTATGCCACAACCAACCTTTTGAGGATTTAGCAATAAAGCAAGTTTTAGGTTGTACCTTTTTAGAGAAATCTACAATGTAAAGATCACCTCTACGCATACTGGTAAAGACCATTTTATGATTATCTCGACGAAATACTTGGCAATCTACCTCAGTGAATAGGATATTCAAACCGAAATCAGCAAGTCTAAATACTGAAAGTAAGTTGTAGCCGAGAGATTCAACGAGCATGACATTTTGAATGGAACTATCATGTGAGATGGCCACCTTACCAAGGCCAACCACTTTACCCTTTGAATTATCACCAAAGGTGACATATTTTCGAGGGCCGTCATTTTCAGCAAGCTCACGGAACATCTCTTCATCTCCGGTCATATGATCAGTACATCCACTATCAAGAACCCATTCCTTTCCTCCTGACGCATATCCTCGAAGATTTGCCGTAAGACCAAAATGTCTCATTGCATCATCAAGATCGAAGTCACTATCATCATCATCATAGTATCCATGTTCACCATGATCTTGTGACTCATCATTTCCTAGAGAGGGTAATTAATTAGATAAATGATCATCAAAGTAGTCACTTTTATGAGTTCTTATAGCTTCGGATATAATAATTCCAACATCTCCTTTAGCACGCTTGAGATTGGTAAGCTCAAATAGACAATCACCAAAACTAGGATCACTAGAGTTCATCTTACTCAAGGCAATAGATTTATGGAGAATTTCATCCAAATTCTTCAAGGAATGATCGGGAAATCGTTCCTCAAGAAATTTCCATATAGTATAGGCACAATTAAGAGTAGGCAAACTAGCAATCAAATTTTTGGGCAATCCTCTAATGATGAGCTCAATAGTTCTAAGATTGCGAATCATGTCAATATCTTCATCTAGGGTAGGATGCAAAGGATCAATATGAGGTGCACAAGGGCTAGCAATATACTTGTTCAAATGATATTGATTGAAGATTACAAGCATCTCATTTTTTCACTCATGAAAATACTCTCCATCAAGAATAGGCACTCTATGTCTAAGACTCCCTAAAGTAGACACATCCATCTTCCTCCAATGGTGATTAAACCAAGGCAATGGAGACCAAAGCTCTGATACCACTTGAAGGACCTTGAAGTAGATGTGTCTAGAGGGGGGTGATTAGACACTTAATCCTAAAGTTGCAATTTTTAAGCCTTTTTGGTTTAAGTGTAGTTTAGGCATAATTTCAGCATTCACAATACATATCAAGCAAGCATGCAAAGAGTGAATAGGCAGCGGAAAGTAAAGCATGCAACTTGCAAGAATGTAAAGGGAAGGGTTTGGAGAATTCAAACGCAATTGGAGACACGGATGTTTTTCCCGTGGTTCGGATAGGTGGTGCTATCCTACATCCATGTTAATGGAGACTTCTACCCACGAAGGGTAACGGTTGCGCGAGTCCACGGAGGGCTCCACCCACGAAGGGTCCACGAAGAAGCAACCTTGTCTATCCCACCATGGCCATCGCCCATGAAGGACTTGCCTCACTAGCGGTAGATCTTCACGAAGTAGGCGATCTCCTTGCCCTTACAAACTCCTTGGTTCAACTCCACAATCTTGTCGGAGGCTCCCAAGTGACACCTAGCCAATCTAGGAGACACCACTCTCCAAGAAGTAACAAATGGTGTGTTGATGATGAACTCCTTGCTCTTGTGCTTCAAATGATAGTCTCCCCAACACTCAACTCTCTCTCATAGGATTTGGATTTGGTGGAAAGAAGATTTGAGTGGAAAGCAACTTGGGGAAGGCTAGAGATCAAGATTCATATGGTAGGAATGGAATATCTTGGTCTCAACACATGAGTAGGTAGTTCTTTCTCAGAACACATGAGTTGGAAATGTAGATCTATTCTGATGGCTCTCTCCATGAATGAAGAGGAGGTGGAGGGGTATATATAGCCTCCACACAAAATCCAACCGTTACACACAGTTTACCAATCTCGGTGGGACCGAATCAACAAACTCGGTCAGACCGAAATAGTAAACCTAGTGACCGTTAGAGATTTTCGGTGGGACTGACTGGATCAACTCGGTGGGACCGATGTGCTAGGGTCAGGGTAAATCCAAAACTCGGTTTGACTGATTACTCAAACTCGGTGGGACCGATTTGGGTAATAAGCGAAACAGAGAGTTGGCCAAGCAAACTCGGTGGGGCCAATTGCATATCTCGGTGAGACCGAGGGTATTGCAATAGGTGACAGAGAGTTTGCAAGCCCATCTCGGTGAGACCGAGAGCCCATCGGTGAGACCGAACTTGTAACACCCTCGTTGCGACTATATCTCCCACATGTCGAGGCACGACTTAGAGGCATAATCGCATTGAAGGCATATGTCGCAAGAGAGGTAATCTTCACACAACCCATGTAATATAATAAGGAATAGGAGATACATAGTTGTCTTACAATCGCCACTTCACACAATTATATAAATAAAGCATTACATCATCCAAATACAATCAGGGCCCGACTACGGAGCCAAAATAAAAGAAGAACCACAAATGCGACAAAGGTCCCCGATCGACCCCAACTGGGCTCCACTACCGATCAACTAGAACGAAACAACACAAAGGACAAGATCTTCAACGAGCTCCTCCTGAGCTTGGTAGCATCGTCTGCACGAACTCATCGGCACCTGCAAGCTGGTTTTGGAAGTATCTGTGAGCCACAGGGACTCAGCAATCTCGCACCCTCGCGATCAAGACTATTTAAGCTTATGGGTAAGGTAAAGGTATGAGGTGGAGCTGCAGCAAGCGACTAGCATATATGGTGGCTAACATACGCAAATGAGAGCGAGAAGAGAAGGCAAAGCACGGTCGATAAAAGTATGATCAAGAAGTGATCCTAGACTACATACGTCAAGCATAACTCCAACAACCGTGTTCACTTCCCGGACTCCGCCGGAAAGAGACCATCACGGTTACACACGCGGTTGATTCATTTTAATTAAGGTCAACTTCAGGTTTTCTACAACCGGACGTTAACAAATTCCCATCTTCCCATAACCGCGGGCACGGCTTTCAAAAGTTCAAATCCCTGCAGGGGTGTCCCAACTTAGCCCATAACAAGCTCTCACGGTCAACGAAGGAATAGACCTCCACCCGAGACATTCCGATCAGACTCGGTATCCCAGTACAACAAGACATTTCGACAGGGTAAAACTAAACCAGCAACACCGCCCGAATGTGCCGACAAATCCCGATAGGAGCTGCACATATCTCTTTCTCAGGGCACACTTAGATGAGACATCCTACGAGTAAAACCAACCCTCAAGTTGCCCTGAGGTGCCCCGCAGTCTACTCGGTCGGACCAACACTCAGAGGAGCACTGGCCCGGGGGGGTTAAAATAACGATGACCCTTGAGCCGGCCGACTCAAGGGAAAGAAAAGGCTAGGTGCCGAATGGTAAAACCAATGTTGGGCATTGCTGGAGGAGCTATACTTAAGGCGAACTGTCAAGGGGTTCCCATTATAGCCCAACCGCGTAAGGGACGCAAAATCTGGGAACATAACACCGATATGACAGAAACTAGGGCGGCAAGAGTGGAACAAAACACCAGGCATAAGGCCGAGCCTTCCACCCTTTACCCAGTATATAGATGCATTAATTAAATAAGATATATTGTGATATCCCAACAAGCAAACATGTTCCAACAAGGAACGATCTCCATGTCCCAACAAGGAACAAACTTCAATCTTAACCTACAACTAACAACGCTATAAGAGGGGCTGAGCAAAGTGGTAACATAGCCAAACAACGGTTTGCTAGGACAAGGTGGGTTAGAGGCTTGGTTCAACAATATGGGAGGCAGGATAAGCAAGTGGTAGGTATCGCAACATAGGCATAGCAAAAGAGTGAGCATCTAGCAAAGCAAAGATACTAGTGATTTCAAGGGTATGATCATCTTGCCTGAGATCCCGCAAGGAAGAAGAACGAGTCCATGAAGAAGACAAATGGACGTAGATGAACGGATCCTCACAACACGACGTTATCGGAACCAACCCGAAGAAGCAATACCGGAAAGAAGCAAACAATCATAGTAAACAACCACCGCATAATCATAGCATGACGCTCAATCAAGTATGGTGCATGTCCGGTTTAAATATGCATGGCGTGGCAAAGTGCACAAACAACACTACAAGTTAAGTGGAGCTCAATATGCGACGGGGTTGCATATTGAAGAAAACACCACATGACTTATTTAGTTCTCTCTCGTTTATGTACCCAACAATATTAAATGTTGATTAACATGGCAAGGGGTGAAGCAAATGAAAAACTACCTATCTAGTCAAGGTTAAATGAGGCCGGAAGCAACGAACAACAATTTCGAAAAATCCTCATATGCATAATTTAAGGTTTGGTCCTGTTCTACCCTAAACACAATTTTAGAGTTGTTTAACATGCAAAGTAAGGTCACCATGTTAAACTAGGCATTTTCTACCCCATTTACATATAAAGTTTGTTAAATTCGGAGTTACGGTTATTAAGTTATGAATTAAAACATTTTAGCATGGCATAGGAGCAAATTAATGCAAACAACATTTTAAACATTTCAAACATAGATGAAAGTTGGATATTATTAATCTACACAAAATTCTGAACAAGTTTCATATATAAAATATTTTAATCCGATGCACAGTTAGTGAGTTATTAAATGCATGAACTAGGGAGACTATACTGCAAAACTGCTGTCTCGGGATAAATGGGAAAAATCGTTCCGCAGAAAAAAAAACATGAATCGGGCCGAAACTGGGCAGCCCAACAAGGAAAAAAACAAGAGGAGGGCGCTCGGGGCTGCTCACCCTAGGCCTGGCCCAGTCGGTGGAGGAGGAAGCAAGCCGAGGCGATCTGGGCCTGGGGCGGAGGAGGTTGGCCCAGGCGAGCGAGGCCCTCGTGCTCCCGCCCGAGCACGAGGCCATGGCGGCGACAGGTGGCGCAGGGGCGCCGGTGGGAGGGCTGGATGACACGGGGAGGCCGAGACGGCCGGGAACGGATGGATCCGGGCACGGGGACCTCGGATCCGGTGTCGGGGGTGGCCGGCGGCGCTCGGGGAGGCTCCAGATGTGACGACGACGCCGGGGCGGTGGTGGCCTGAACGCGGTCCGGCGACGAGCAACGAAGTCCGGCGAGGAGGCAAGGTGCGGGACGCGGCGACGAACTCCGCGTGGCGGGGACGAACGGGAAGGAGCTCGGGGCAGATCTGGCCCGATGCGGTCCCTGGCGGGCTCCCGATGGGCTCCGGTGGCCCGTGCGCGGTGGACGGCGCGGAGAGGACAGGTGGTGGCCCCTGATAGGAGGAGAGCGGCGGCGGCATGATGTGGCATGCTCTGATTGGATGGAGTGAGGTGGCGGAGGCAGCGGACATGTCCGGGGCGGGAAGAAACGTCCGGCGGCGCGGAGGGAGTTGGATCTAGGGTTTGATCTGCGCGGAAATTTCGGAGGGAGACACATATTTATAGGTAGAGGGAGCTAGGAGAGTCCAAATAAGGTGCAGTTTTCGGCCACGCGATCGTGATCGAACGACCGAGATGATGGAGCAGAGTTGGGTGGGTTTGGGCCAAATTTAAAGGGTGTTGGGCTGCAACACACACGAGGCCTTCTCGGTCCCTCGGTTAACCGTTGGAGTATCAAACGAAGTCCAAATGGTACGAAACTTGACAGGCGGTCTACCGGTAGTAAACCAAGGCCGCATGACAAGTCTCGGTCCAATCCGGAAATGTTTAATCCCCACACACGAAAGAAAGGTAGAATAGACCACCGGAGGAGAACGGAACGCCGGATTGCAAAACGGACAACGGGGAAAATGCTCGGATGCATGAGACTAACACGTATGCAAATGAAATGCGCATGATGACATGATATGCAATGCATGACACGCAAGCAATGAGAAGGCAACAACAGAAAATAACTGGAGGACACCTGGCACATTGGTCTCGGGGCGTTACAACACTCCACCACTACGAGAGGATCTCCTCCCGAGATCTAGAATGGCACCGGAGGAAAAACGGAAGATGAAGAGAAGAGGTAAAACTAAGTTGCTTCTTTGACAAACGAGTGTAACCAAAGAACCTTGTGAGGTTGAACAAATTCGAGAAAAGAATACAACGAAGGTGAACTAGGTCGAAAACACTCCGTTAGAAACGAGGGACAAAGAGCATAGCGAAACCTTGAGGTTGAAGGGAAGATATTTATAAAAAAACACTCCGGTTAAGGAAGGGGATCAAGGAAAAACCAAAATTCGGGCAGCACTCTGGTTGAAAAGAAAAGGAATTGAATAAGGTCTTGATAAGATGAGAAGATATTTGATGAAATCACAACACACTGCCTCCATAACTATTGAATGGATGGAACAAAGGGTAAGAAATATCTCGGACAGCACTCCGGTTGAGAAAGGATGTAAAACTTGATAAGATGAGAGAACTAGCATGAAAACACAACACTCCGGTTAAATGGATAAGCATGACAATAACAAGATCCTGACAAGAACAATAAGAAGGTTTGAAAAGAGCAACATCACAATGCCTCCCGGAAGAAAAGAGAGAATGAAATGGAATGAACGAAGGGAAACAAGGTCTTGAGGTAGCACGCTTACAACAAAAGCTAGAACGGAGTTGTTGGAAAACCCACAACGAAAAGATAGGCTTGAAGTGGGCTTATGGAAAACATCTCAAAACCAAGAGTTGAAAATCTGCCACTAACGGAAACGATGTATTGGATTGATATGAACAAGAAGACGAGAACTTATTTCACCGGGAGGATAGATGAAAAACTTGGATCATATATAAGCACCATAATAACAACCATCCTTATGGAAGGCTTAAGGTGAAATATAACCCAAGATAACTCCAATGACGAGATTGATGGATTTAAAATACCTCATTCTTAATAACATGTGAAACATGAACTCAAATTATCAAGAATGATGTAAAACCACCTCCAAAGATACGATAGACAGAAATGCACTCCGGAAAGGAAGATGATGAAAGCTTGAGTTCCCCTGAACAGAATATTGATGAACACTTCGAGAGAGAATTAAATCCCTTATGAACCATCATGTAGAGCCTCCATGAAGAACTCCGGTAATAAAAGAATGATCCAAAATAATTGAATGATGAAAAGAATAAGATTGAAGCCTCGTAATGATTTAGATAGAGATCTCCGTGATAATATAATTGAAAGAGGTTGGAACTCCGGGAAAAAAGACAAGGCATCTCGAACTGAAAATATGATATGATGAACCACTCCGGAAAAAGGAATTAATCACTTGGATGGAACAAGAATAAGAATTATGTTATGCGTATCCTTCAACAATTTAATTGCTGACAAGCAACGGATTTGGCATACTACTTATCCTCGTAGAAAGATTAAGAGAGATATAGCGCAAACTTGAGGAAGTCTTCAACGAACCACCGGTAGGGTTGAAACAACGAATGAATTGATAAGGAAGAGAAATCTTGAGCAAACCACCGTAAGAATTAAGCATGAACAAAGAGAAGATAAAGAACACACCGAGAAGAATTAAGCAAATAAACGAAGATGCTTGAGAGACTTTAGATCCATGAGAACGAAGAGATCACGAACTGATTATAGATCACTTGGACGATGCACCGGTAAGATTTAGAGAAAGAGAGCTGAAAGGTGAGAATGAACAAATCTTAGATGATGGACTCCGGATAACAAACTGAGAAGACTCTTGAATTGCTCCGGGTAAGTGAAAAGAATTCTCACAATCAAAACAATTATGAGAGAATGGCAACAAGCTAGAATCACGAATCTTGAAGAGAATGGAGCAAGATTAAAGAGAAATTCTTCTTCGTTCTTCAAATGACAATGAGAAACACCACCAAGAATTATTGAGGCACACCGGAATGAAGAATGGAAAAGTTGAGCCAACGATGAAAAGAATTTGAAAGATCTTGGAGAAAACATTTGACTGATAATAAATCATTCTTACATCAAACTTCGAAAGAATTTAGGCTAACTCCGGGAGAATAAGAAGAGTCAGGTAAGATCCTGGAAAAAGACCTGTGGGTTATGGGCCCACTCAAAAGAAACACCGTTGAACGATTGCTTGAAGAGGATATAGCACCGGTTGAGTTAAATAGCTTGTAAGATATAGCATCCGCAAAAGAGGTTGAACGGAAGGAGAGTGGAAACACGAATCTTCGAGATATCTTGAGCACTCCGGAATAAATGAATAGCGAGAAATGGAATGACAAATGAGGTGCACCGGCATAAGAAAAGCATTGGACAAAAAGAAATACCAAAGTTTGAATTGAATCCATCAGAGAAGGAAAATGAGTGGGGAATGACGAACTAGAAGAGCATCTTCATGGAAACCACCGGGTAAGAACATTGACGGAAAAGAATGGAGAGGCTTCCCGTCAATAAAATGGATACTTGATTAAGAAATCTGAATCCTTGAAGAAAAAGGGGGTGGGTGGGCGGGAAAAACAAAGGCAACTTGGAGACGGATGAAACAAACACCGTTGAGAAGAAGTGATAATTGATCTTGCAAATGTTGAAGTGAACGGATCCACTTGAAGAGAAACATGCCGGTTTAAAAGAAATTGGCATGACAATCTCGATTATCCAGAAGGATTAGTAATCACATCGGAGTATGAGAACGCCATTTGGGGAAGGTATGGAATCAACATTTGACTTTGAAGCAACTCGAATACCACAACTCAAAACAAAACAAGGATTGGCTAGCAGAATAAGCCGGAACAAACATATGATAGAGATTTCGTCCGAAGTTTTCGTGGTGGGGCCTACACGGGCTCGATCGTACAGCACCATCATGTACAAGGCAGTGCACATGACATACGAAGCATCCCCGAGTCGGCATAGCCAAGGACTCTTTAAGACACAACGAGACCACTGTAAAATCGACCGTGAATAGGCGGACCACTAGACGTCGAACCCCAATTTCATATCATACATCTGTCAGAAAGATATCCTAAGAGCTACTTGAATTCCCACCTATGAAACTCCCGAGATTTTCCAGTTATGCAATCAGGTGTTGGGGATACAGGGGAAGCATAATATCTCACCCAAAACTAGCAAATCCTACATCCAGCTGTATCCATCCTTCAACACATAACCAAGAAACCTTCGGAAATCATCTACCTCAACCTTCGAAAAGCATCCGTTATACAAGTTATGGCGATACTCCCGAACTCCCACCCCAGTACTGGGTGGCGTCGAGGTTATCTCACCAATGAACTGCATAAAAGAGATTTTCGATGTCGGCGTACTAAACTCAGGTATTCCAGAACTGCAACGATAAAATTATGATGACAACACCTCAGAGATCAACTCCCCGGGACACTTCCACAAAACCCCTGACAGGAGGCACCAAGACAATGTTCTCATCATAAAACCATCGGGACGATTCCAAGATACCCACGTGATCCTAAAAAAAATTAGTGAAATTTGAGAAGAGAAGAGTCAAAACTCTACGTCAGGATGCCTTACCAGAGCGATGAGGAGACTGGGAAGTAAAAAGAATTCCTAAACTCTCCGATATATAATTCCTAAATGACTCAAAACATTTTTCTAGACTCAACTCGGCCGCTAAAAACGATCAATCAGTGGGGGCTCCTAAGGTCGGGGAAGGCTCTGATACCAACTTGTAACACCCTCGATGCGACTATATCTCCCACGTGTCGAGGCACGACTTAGAGGCATAATCGCATTGAAGGCATATGTCGCAAGAGAGGTAATCTTCACACAACCCATGTAATATAATAAGGAATAGGAGATACATAGTTGGCTTAGAATCGCCACTTCACACAATTATATAAATAAAGCATTACATCATCCAAATACAATCAGGGCCCGACTACGGAGCCAAAATAAAAGAAGAACCCCAAATGCGACAAAGGTCCCCGATCGACCCCAACTGGGCTCCACTACTGATCAACTAGAACGAAACAACACAAAGGACAAGATCTTCAACGAGCTCCTCCTGAGCTTGGTAGCGTCGTCTGCACGAACTCATCGGCACCTGCAAGCTGGTTTTGGAAGTATCTGTGAGCCATAGGGACTCGGCAATCTCGCACCCTCGCGATCAAGACTATTTAAGCTTATGGGTAAGGTAAAGGTATGAGGTGGAGCTGCAGCAAGCGACTAGCATATATGGTGGCTAACATACGCAAATGAGAGCGAGAAGAGAAGGCAAAGCATGGTTGATAAAAGTATGATCAAGAAGTGATCCTAGACTACCTACATCAAGCATAACTCCAACAACCGTGTTCACTTCCCGGACTCCGCCGGAAAGAGACCATCACGGTTACACACGCGGTTGATTCATTTTAATTAAGGTCAACTTCAGGTTTTCTACAACCGGACGTTAACAAATTCCCATCTGCGCATAACCGCGGGCACGGCTTTCGAAAGTTCAAATCCCTGCAGGGGTGGCCCAACTTAGCCCATAACAAGCTCTCATGGTCAACGAAGGAATAGACCTCCACCCGAGACATTCCGATCAGACTCGGTATCCCAGTACAACAAGACATTTCGACAGGGTAAAACTAAACCAGCAACACCGCCCGAATGTGCCGACAAATCCCGATAGGAGCTGCACATATCTCTTTCTCAGGGCACACTCAGATGAGACATCCTACGAGTAAAACCAACCCTCAAGTTGCCCTAAGGTGGCCCCGCAGTCTACTCGGTCGGACCAACACTCAGAGGAGCACTGGCCCGGGGGGGTTAAAATAACGATGACCCTTGAGCCGGCCAACTCAAGGGAAAGAAAAGGCTAGGTGGCGAATGGTAAACCAATGTTGGGCATTGCTGGAGGAGCTTTACTTAAGGCGAACTGTCAAGGGGTTCCCATTATAGCCCAGCCACGTAAGGGACGCAAAATCCGGGAACATAACACCGATATGACGGAAACTAGGGCGGCAAGAGTGGAACAAAACACCAGGCATAAGGCCGAGCCTTCCACCCTTTACCCAGTATATATATGCATTAATTAAATAAGATATATTGTGATATCCCAACAAGCAAACATCTTCCAACAAGCAACGATCTCCATGTCCCAACAAGGAACAAACTTCAATCTTCACCTACAACTAACAACGCTATAAGAGGGGCTGAGCAAAGCGGTAACATAGCCAAACAACGGTTTGCTAGGACAAGGTGGGTTAGAGGCTTGGTTCAACAATATGGGAGGCAGGATAAGCAAGTGGTAGGTATCGCAGCATAGGCATAGCAAAAGAGCGAGCATCTAGCAAAGCAAAGATAGTAGTGATTTCGAGGGTATGATCATCTTGCCTGAGATCCCGCAAGGAAGAAGAACGAGTCCATGAAGAAGACAAACGGACGTAGACGAACGGATCCTCACAACACGACGTTATCGGAACCAACCCAGAGAAGCAACACCGGAAAGAAGCAAACAATCATAGTAAACAACCACCACATAATCATAGCATGATGCTCAATCAAGTATGGTGCATGTCCGGTTTAAATATGCATGGCGTGGCAAAGTGCACAAACAACACTACAAGTTAAGTGGAGCTCAATATGCGACGGGGTTGCATATTGAAGAATACACCACATGACTTATTTAGTTCTCTCTCGTTTATGTACCCAACAATATTAAATGTTGATTAACATGGCAAGGGGTGAAGCAAATGAAAAACTACCTATCTAGTCAAGGTTAAATGATGCCGGAAGCAACGAACAACAATTTCGAAAAATCCTCATATGCATAATTTAAGGTTTGGTCCTATTCTACACTAAACATAATTTTAGAGTTGTTTAACATGCAAAGTAAGGTCACCATGTTAAACTAGGCATTTTTCTACCCCATTTACATATAAAGTTTGTTAAATTCGAAGTTACGGTTATTAAGTTATGAATTAAAACATTTTAGCATGGCATAGGAGCAAATTAATGCAAACAACATTTTAAACATTTCAAACATAGATGAAAGTTGGATATTATTAATCTTCACAAAATTCTGAACAAGTTTCATATATAAAACATTTTAATCCGATGCACGGTTAGTGAGTTATTAAATGCATGAACTAGGGGGACTATACTGCAAAACTGTTGTCTCAGGATAAATGAGCAAAATCGTTCCGCAGAAAAAAACATTAATCGGGCCGAAACTGGGCAGCCCAACAAGGAAAAAAAAAGGAGGGCGCTCGGGGCTGCTCACCCTGGGCCTGGCCCAGTCGGTGGAGGAGGAAGCAGGCCGAGGCGATCTGGGCCTGGGGCGGAGGAGGTTGGCCCAGGCGAGCGAGGCCCTCGTGCTCCCGCCCGAGCACGAGGCCATGGCGGCGACAGGCGGCGCAGGGGCGCCGGCGGGAGGGCTGGATGACGCGGGGAGGCCGGGACGGCCGGGAACGGACGGATCCGGGCACGGGGACCTCGGATCTGGTGTCGGGGGTGGCCGGCGGCGCTTGGGGAGGCTCCAGATGTGACGACGACGCCGGAGCGGTGGCGGCCTGAACGCGGTCCGGCGACGAGCGACGAAGTCCGGCGAGGAGGCAAGGTGCGGGATGCGGCGACGAACTCCAGGTGGCGGGGACGAACAGGAAGGAGCTCAGGGCAGATCTGGCCTGATGCGGTCCCTGGCGGGCTCCCGATGGGCTTCGGTGGCCCGTGCGCGGTGGACGGCGCGGAGAGGACAGGTGGCGGCCCCTGATAGGAGGAGAGCGGCGGCGGCATGACGTGGCATGCTCTGATTGGATGGAGTGAGGTGGCGGAGGCAGCGGACATGTCCGGCGCGGGAAGAAACGTCCGGCGGCGCGGAGGGAGTTGGATCTAGGGTTTGATCTGCGCGGAAATTTCGGAGGGAGACACATATTTATAGGTAGAGGGAGCTAGGAGAGTCCAAATAAGGTGTGGTTTTCAGCCATGCGATCGTGATCGAACGAACGAGATGATGGAGCAGAGTTGGGTGGGTTTGGGGCCAAATTGAAAGGGTGTTGGGCTGCAACACACACGAGGCCTTCTCGGTCCCTCGGTTAACCGTTGGAGTATCAAACGAAGTCCAAATGGTACGAAACTTGACAGGCGGTCTACCGGTAGTAAACCAAGGCCGCATGACAAGTCTCGGTCCAATCCGAAAATGTTTAATCCCCACACACGAAAGAAAGGTAGAATAGACCACCGGAGGAGAATGGAACGCCGGATTGCAAAACGGACAACGGGGAAAATGCTCGGATGCATGAGACTAACACGTATGCAAATGAAATGCGCATGATGACATGATATGCAATGCATGACACGCAAGCAATGAGAAGGCAACAACAGCAAATAACTGGAGGACACCTGGCACATCGGTCTCGGGGCGTTACAGAACTGATTAGGGTTTCTGGCAGTGGCTATGACAAGTGAAACTCGGTGGCGCCGGATAGAAATAATCGGTAGGTCCGAGTTTGGCTTTGGGTTTAGATCATATGTGGAAGTGGGAAAGTAGCTGAGGATTTTGGAGCATATCATTAAGCACTCGAGCAAGAGGCTCATTAAGCAACACCTCATCCCTCCTTGATAGTATTGGCTTTTCCTATGGACTCAATGTGATCTTGGATCACTAAAATGTAAAATGAAGAGTCTTGAGCTTTTAGCCAATCCTTTGTCCTTCGCATCTTGGAGAACTTCCCACAACCTTTAGTCCATGCCACTCCATTGTTGAACTTATCTGAAACATACTAGATAGAAACGTTAGTCCAACAAGAGATATGTTGTCATTAATTACCAAAACCACCTAGGGAGCACTTGTGCTTTCAAGGAGCCATCAAGCCTAACGGCGACGACACAGAGGAACTCTCAATGAAAGCACCAATGTTGGTGTCAACACCGGCGGATCTCAGGTAGGGGGTCCCGAACTGTGCGTCTAGGCCGGATGGTAACAGGAGGCAAGGGACACGAAGTTTTACCCAGGTTCGGGCCCTCTTGATGGAGGTAAAACCCTACGTCCTGCTTGATTAATATTGATGATATGGGTAGTACAAGAGTAGATCTACCACGAGATCGGAGAGGCTAAACCCTAGAAGCTAGCCTATGGTATGATTGTTTTTCTGTATGTTGTCCTACGGACTAAAACCCTCCGGTTTATATAGACACCGGAGTGGGTTAGGGTTACACAAAGTCGGTTACAATGGTAGGAGATCCACATATATGTATCGCCAAGCTTGCCTTCCACGCCAAGGAAAGTCCCTCCCGGACACGGGACGAAGTCTTCAATCTTGTATCTTCATAGTCCAGGAGTCCGGCTGAAGGTATAGTCCGGCCATCCGGACACCCCCTAATCCAGGACTCCCTCACTTCCCGTCAAGGATTAGGTTGTGTCCTAATGCAAGAGCGTAGAGTGATTGCTTATGCCTCTCGTCAACTGCGCCCTCACAAAGAAAACTACCCAGTTCACGACCTCGAGCTTGCTACTGTCATTCATGCTCTGAAGCAGTGGCGACATTACCTTCTCGGTAATCGTTGCGAGATCTTCACCGACCATCAAAGTCTGAAGTATCTGTTTACTCAGCCTGACCTGAACCTCCATCAGCAGAGATGGATGGAGACTGCTGCAGACTTTGACGTTGGTATATCCTATACCCCCGGCAAGGCTAATGTAATGGCTGATGCCTTGAGCCCCAAGTCCTACTGCAACCACCTCCAGGTTCACAAAATTCAGCCCTCGCTTGTTGAAGAATTCAGAAAGCTGAACCTCCATATTGTTCCCCCTGGTGCACTCGCTCCCCCTCCCCCAGAGTTCCAAAAGATGAATCTTCGTGTTGTTACTAAGGGTTCGCTAAATACCCTGGCTGTCGTACCAGATCTCGTAGATGGTATAAAGACTATTCAAGGTTATGACTCTGAAGTCCAAAAGATTAAACGCCATCTCGCAGAAGGAAATCCCTCATTCTTCACTATCGCCGAAGATGGCGCCTTGTACTTCAAAGGCCGCCTAGTGGTGCCATGTTCGAGGAAAAACCTGGATCAGACTAAAAAGGTTATGAAAGAAGCCCATGATATGCCTATGTCCATCCATCCTGGTAGTACAAAGATGTACCAGGATATTCGTCAAAGATTTTGGTGGTCTAATATGAAGCAAGACATTGCTCGTTATGTTTCTCAGTGTGACATTTGCCGTCGTATCAAAGCAGAACATCAAAGGCCTGCTTGAACTCTACAACCTATCTCTACTCCTGAATGGAAATGGGACCATGTTGAAACTGACTTCGTCACTGGATTTCCCAAATCGTAGAAAGGTAATGATGCTATTCTTGTCGTCATTGACCGGCTTTCTAAAGTTGCACATTTTCTGGCGGTCAAAGAAACAATCACTGCTAGTCAGCTTACAACTCTCTACATGTCCAGAATTGTTTCACTTCACAGGATTCCACTGGTTATCAGTTTGGACTGTGGCAGCTTATTCACTTCAAGATTTTGGGAAAGTTTCCAAGAAGCTATGGGAACTCATCTATCATTCAGTACTGCGTTTCATCCTCAGTCGCAAGGTCAAGTTGAACGTGTCAACCAACTTCTCGAGGACATGCTTCGAGCTTGTGTAATTTCCTTCGGCAAGAAATGGGAGGAATCCCTTCTCTATGTCGAGTTCTCTTATAATAATAGCTATCAAGCTAGTCTGAAGATGTCCCCCTTCGAAGTGTTATATGGACGAAAGTGTCGGACCCCTCTGAACTGGTCAAAAACTGGGAAATGTCCACTCTTCGGTCCGGATATTATCCAACACGCCGAAGAACAAGTCCGCATTATTCGTGAGAATCTCAAGACTGCTCAGTCACGTCAGAAAACTCAGTATGACCGTCATCACAAAGACATGGTCTATCAACCTGGCGAAAAGGCTTATCTTCGAGTTACACCAATGAAGGGTGCTCACCGCTTCGGGATCAAGGGCAAGCTAGCTCCTCGCTATATCGGTCCCTTCACTATTATTCAAAGGCGTGGAAAAGTGTCATATCAACTAGAGCTTCTGCCGAACCTTTCTCAGGTTCATGATGTGTTCCACATGTCACAGCTCCACCATTGCTTCAAAGACCCAATCCGAGCAGTGGATCATGAAGTGCTCGAATTGCAACAGGACCTCTCCTATAAAGAGCATCCGGTCCGCATTCTCGACCAAGCTAAACTCCGCACACGTCAGAAAGCGATCAAGTTCCTCAAGGTCCAGTGGTCGCATCACTCTGAAGATGAAGCCACTTGGGAACGCGAGGACCGCCTGCGTGATGAATACCCCGCGCTGTTTCCGTCTACCTCCTAAATCTTGGGACGAGATTTCTTGTAGTGGAGGAGTTTTGTAACGCCCGGGTAATTGAACTACAGTAATCCCACGTTAATGGTGCCACGTCACCCCGGTTACTGTTGTTAACCTTGCGTTGATTCAAAACCGTTTCAAAATTTAAATTCAAAATCAAGCAAACAATAAAAGTTTTCAAATATTAAAACTAAAATGTTCGGAGTGAACCAAATAATGCACAGGTAATTATGGTGGAGAAACCACACCTTTATGAAATATTTAAATACTATAAGATAAATAAAACAGTAATGAAAACTATTATTTAAATACTTTTAGTTATTAAATAATTATGGAACTATTTTAGTTTGGGTAGCAAGTTAATGTGGGAGTGGCATATTTGGTAATATCAAATACGGTGCCATTTTGGTATTTTGCTAACACAAAAATAAAAGGAAACTAAAAGAAAACAGAAAAGTAAAATAAATAAAACAAAACAAAACAAAACTAGCAGAAAACAAAATGAGAGAAGGAAACCCCTCCCACTGGGCTCAGGCCCAGCAGGCCACCGGCCCAACTGTCGGCCGGCCCAGCCAGCGCTCCCTTATCATCTCTTCCCCCTGAAACCCTAATCTAACCGCACCACTCCCCCCCCCCCCCACTCGCGCCCCCACTCTTCCCCTCCCCCGATCCAATCGGGATCGGGCCCGACACCGCGCCTCCCCAGATCCCGTCGCCGGAATGACGCCGCTCGCCTCTCCGTCGTCGACGTGCCCCGTCCTCCTCACCACCGGCTTGCCTCCCCACCGCGTGTCGTCCCCGTCGACCACCCTGACCCCCGTTGCCCCGTCCCTACGAACCTCGGTGAGGCCCGGGCCCTGCACTCTCCTGTCCCCATGCGCGCACGCGCACTCGCCCGCGCCGTGCTGCCGTGCCACGCGCGCATGCCCCCGCATCCCCACGCCCGCGCTCGCATCCTCACCGAGCCCACTGCCTCGCAGCCCCGCTCGCCACGCGCCAGTCGCATGCTGGCCACGACCCATGTTCGCCACAGCTCTGCATTGCCGGTGCCCCGCCCGCCTTCTGCTCGCGCGCACGCCAGCCCCCACCTACGCCAGGCCTCGCGTGCTGCCGTGTCTCGCCGCACCCACAGCCACGCCCCTCGCCCACACTGGCCATCCGCCTGCTCAAAAGCCGGTGATGCTACGGTCGTCCCCGGCGCCGGCCATCGTCACCATCACGTGCGCGATGCCGAACCGCTCCCGTGGGTCCAAACCACAGGCCCGGAGACCCCCAGTACCGCGTTTCCGGCCATCACTGGCGAAGTGCTGCCGCGGGAGAGGCTTGCCGGAGCTCTCGCCGGCACCTGCCTACGAGGCACCGCCCCGGGGCCACCCGCTTGGTCGCTGACCAGTGGCCCCAATGGCCCAAGTGTGCCAATGACAAGTGGGCCTAGCCCCAGAATGTATTTAAAATAATAATAATTAATGATTAATTAATTAATTGATTAATTAAAGAAATAATTAACTTAATTAATTTTGATTAATTAACTTAAACAACTAATTAAACTAATTACACACTCGTTAACTAATTAACCTGATTAGTTAATTAATTAATTAGTCAATGACAGTGGGGCCCACCCCCCTAATTAATCCTGATTAGGTTAATTAATGTGTTTAATTAAAATGGGTCACTGATAGGTGGGACCCACCTGTCAGGTTGACCAGGTCAACTACTAACGTCATGATGACATCAGCAAACACTATTCTGTATAATGTTGATTTAAATAATTAAATAAATCCTAAAAATGATTTAAATCTTTTTAAATCAATATAGAATAAACCGTAGCTCGGATGGAAAAACTTTGTACATGAAAGTTGCTCAGAACGACAAGACGAATCCGGATACGCAGCCCGTTTGTCCGCCACGCATACCTAGCACAGCGAACACGCAACTTTCCCCCTTCGGTTCATCTGTCCAAAAACGCGAAACCCCAGGGCTATTTTCTCGGATGTCCCCCCCCCCCTTCACCAGTACCACCTCATACCGCGTTAGGGCACCCCTAGCACCGATACTTGTCATGTCATGCTTCGCTATGCATCTCTTTGCTTAATATTTATTGTTTTCCCCCTCTTCTCTCCGATAGACTACGAGACCGACGCTGCTGCTACCCAGTACGACTACGATGTTGACGACCCCTCTCTCTTGCCAGAGCAACCGGGCAAGCCCCCCCCCCCCCTTGATCATCATATATCACCTACTCTTCTCTATACTGCTTGCATGAGAGTAGTGTAGCATGTTACTGCTTTCCGTTAATCCTATCCTGATGCATACCATGTCATTGTTGCTACAACTGTTGATACCTTACCTGCAATCCTACATGCTTAGTATAGGTTGCTAGTACTTCATCAGTGGCCCTACATTCTAGTTTGTCTGCCATGCTATACTATCGGGTCGTGATCACTCGGGAGGTGATCACGGGTATATACATACATATATACATACTATACTTGTTATGACTAAAGTCGGGTCGGCTCGTTGAGTACCCGCAAGTGATTCCGATTGTTGGGGGTTGAAGGGGCAGGTGGTTCCACCTAGGTAGTGGTGGGCCTGGGTTCCCAACGGCCCCCGACTATTACTTTGAGGCGGATCGAAAGGGCAGGTTGAGACCACCTAAGAGAGAGGTGGGCCTGGCCCTGGTCGGCGTCCGTGGATAATTCAATTAACACGCTTAACGAGATCTGGGTATTTGATCTGTCTGGCCACTGGCCTGTACGCACTAACCAACTACGCGGGAATAGTTATGGGCACTCGACGTCGTGGTATCAGCCGAAGCCTTCGTGATGTCAGCGAGTGAGCGGCGCGCGCCGAGTTGGACTGGAACGCCTGCTCTTGTATAAGGGAGGCTAGGTCTGCTCGTTGGCCGCGTACGCAACGTGCAGGTGTGCAATGGGCGATGGGCCCAGACCCCTGCGCCATAGGATTTAGACCGACGTGCTGACCTCTCTGTTGTGCCTAGGTAGGGCTGCGATGTGTTGATCTTCCGAGGCCGGGCATGACCCAGGAAAGTGTGTCCGGACAAAGGGGATCGAGCATGTTGGGAAATTTGGTGCACTCTTGCAGGGAAGTTAATATATTCGAATAGTCGTGATCTTCGGTAACAGGACGACTTGGAGTTGTACCTTGACCTTATGACAACTAGAAACGGATACTTAATAAAATACACTCTTTCAAGTGCCAGATACAACCGGTGATCGCTCTCTCACAGGGTGACGGGGGGAGGATCATCGGTTAGTAGTATGCTATGCGATGATACTTGGTGAACTTACCATCTACTGTCTGCTTCTGCTGCAAGATGGAGGTTACCAGAAGCGTAGTCTTCGATAGGACTAGCTATCCCCCTCTTATTCCGGCATTCTGCAATTCAGTCCACATATGTTACCCCTTTTCCATTTGATACCAATGCATACATATGTAGTGTAGCTCCTTACTTGCGAGTACTTTGAATGAGTACTCACGGTTGCTTTGCTCCCTCTTATCCCCTTTTCTATACCCGATTGCTGCGACCAGACGATGGAGCCCAGGAGCCAGGCGCCACCGTCGACGACGACTCCTACTACACTGGAGGTGCCTACTACTATGTGCAGCCCGCTGATGACGACCAGGAGTAGTTTAGGAGGATCCCAGGCAGGAGGCCTGCGCTTTGTTCGATATGTATCCCAGTTTGTGCTAGCCTTCTTAAGGCAAACTTGTTTACTTATGTTTGTGCTCAGATATTGTTGCTTCTGCTGACTCGTCTATGATCGAGCTCTTGTATTCGAGCCCTCAAGGCACTTGGCTTGTAATATGATGCTTGTATGACTTATTTTATTTGTAGAGTTGTGTTGTGATATCTTCTCGTGAGTCCCTGATCTTGATCATACACATTTGCGTGTATGTCACGACCGGTTTTCCAATAAAAATATTTATTGAAAAACCAATCTTTTGAGTCCAGCATGAGAGAAATCCTCCTCACTGGTAGACAAATTCTTGATACAATAAGCCAGTAGCATAGAATATATTACAGGGTTGAGCTAGGGCTGCTCAACAAATTATTACAAGCGCGCCAATAATTATACATAATGGCGGATTTAACACAATGGTGTGGTGGCATACTACTGACTCGAGGAAAAAGTGATGGTGGAATAACACAGTGGGGAGTGTGATAACATGACTCTCAAACTGGCATCTCATCGAGCGTCGAGGTGAGGCTCGATGAATGTTATTCGAGTTGCGGAAGCGGATATAATACAGTGACCAAATCCAGGGTCGCACGAGACTGACTGGGAATCCTCTAGGCGTCGGACTCGCTATCGAACTCTTCATCCAAGAGATTACCTTCGTCAGCATCTGGCCAAATCAACAAGCCAGTGAGTACTTTGAAAGTACTCGCAAGACAGCTCGGACGTAAGATATAACAAATGCATGCATGAATGCGTCATGATTAATCTTTCCAATGCACATACAAAAATTTGCATAACGAAGTAAGTACAAGGGAAACGGAGGTAGTCCGCCTGAAATCCCAACAAAATATAAATGAAAACCGATCGGGTGTCTGAAGCGACGCCTCGAAAGGTGAACAAATAATAACAGAAAATCATGCCACAGTCGGGCGTCTTAGCGACACCACATAAAGGGCTTTTAAAAGAAATGCCATAGTCGGACGTCTGAGCGACATCACGGAAAGGGCTTTAAAAGAAATGCCACAGTCGGACGTCTGAGCGACATCACAGAAAGGGCTTTAAAAGAAATGCCACAGTCGGACGTCTGAGCGACATCACAGAAAGGGCTTTAAAATAAATGCCACAGTCGGACGTCTGAGCGACATCACAGAAAGGGCTTTAAAAGGAATGCCATAGTCGGACGTCTGAGCGACATCACAGAAAGGGCTTTAAAACAAATGCCACAGTCGGACGTCTGAGCGACATCACAGAAAGGGCTTTAAAAGAAATGCCACAGTCAGACGTCTGAGCGACATCACAGAAAGGGCTTTAAAAGAAATGCCACAGTCGGACGTCTGAGCGACATCACAGAAAGGGATTTACAAGAAATGCCACAGTCGGACGTCTAAGCGACATCACAGAAAGGGCTTTAAAAAAATGCCATAGTCGGACGTCTGAGCGACATCACAGAAAGGGCTTTAAAAGAAATGCCACAGTCGGACGTCTGAGCGACATCACAGAAAGGGCTTTATTCACAAGTAAATAATACTCATAATAAATATTCAATTTATGATAATAAACGGGTTAGTCCATCCACAGGAATAAACTTTTAACCGGGCTTAGCACTCATGTGATTCACCGGAGTATCTGTCACCAAAACTGGCACTTGTCAGAATAAGTTAGCGCAAAATTTGGATATGGATAAGATGATTTGGAGATTTATGACTCTGCAGAGTTTGTACAAAAATTTCCCACAGCTAACTGATTTCCGTAGTCACGAAGGACTAGTTCCGTTTACGGTATTTCGGAAGAAAACACAGCTAACCAGTACACACCCATCCTACCTCTCGATGCTAGGACTCACCCTAGACATCGTCCAAGAAAAACTTTTGAGACGGGGAGATCACAATCTCGAATAGCATGGGATCAAATTTATATACGCGCGCTCTAAGGGGTGCCCCCCTCTCGGTCCCAACCGGAAACACCCATGCCCCCTGACCGGATGACTGGCTTTAATCCAGGGCCATGGAACCATCATCCCGGCCTCTCCTTTTGGTGTGTACTAGGAAAGCGGTTTGCAACTTACTAATCCATATTCCTTGCGGAAAACATGTGGTAGTACAAGGAAGGAAATGGGAGGAACTGGACCGATACGATTTGACACTGTAGTCATATAGTCTGGCATAAGACTGGCATGCTACAACACTGCCATCTTACCCATCCTCATGCCAACACATGGCCATTCATACTCACATCCATCCACCTATGGATCATCGAGCTCACTTACCTCAACAATGCATGAAAATAACGTTCATCGGTATGCTCATCAACATGCCATGAAACCAACTAAATGCAAAACATGCCAAGACACTCATCATATCAAAAGTTCAAACATGCTTGCCTGGTTCAGAGTAGTCGGAGCCTAGCTCGGTGAAGTTCACGGCTCCGTCACCTCCTTCGGTATCTACGGTATAAAGAAAACACACGCGCTAACATAAATACCAAGAGGTGCACAAAAAGTATTCCAAATATTTTTCAAATAAACCTGATAAAAAACTAGACAAAATTTTAAAGAGAACAGAAAAAGAATCAATCAAAAATACTTTTCTGTTAAAAAGTTATAAAGGTTTTTTGTCCAGGGACTCATCTGTAATGAAACAGAAAGTTTCCAGGGGCTAGCTCATAAAAATAGAAAACGATTCGATAGAGAATACGCCAGCCCAGGGGGAAAGCGCATTTGGCAGAATATGCTTCCAGAAAACAGTTCGTTTAGAAAAGGACAGAGAGGCTGACGGGCAGGTCCCACCCGTCAGGTTTAAAAATTCAAAAGGGCGGCAGAGGACGACGGTGCCCGAGAGCCGCGGTGGTCGCCGGCGGCGATCCACGGCGAGGTAGGGGGATCGGAGGGTACCTCCATGTTCAGGGCGCCCTTCCGCGTCGGTTGGTGGTGGTGGTGGTCGCCGGCGAGTACCACGTCGACGGCGAGCCTTGCTCCGGCGGACGGCGGCTCGGGTGGAGATGGATCTCGTCGGGGAGAGCTGCGAAGGTCAAATTGACGCTTGGGTTAGCTCACTGGGTGCCCGAGGAGACTACTGACGAGGTTTGGGCACCGGAGATGGCCTCACCGGAGCGAATCAAGGTGGAGGCCGAGGCGGAACGAGGCGGCCGGAGTCGGGGGAGGAGACCTCTTCGAGGTCCTCCTAGTGGCCTGGCGGGGTGTTTGTGGTGTGCAGTGGTGGTGCGTGCTCGAGGGCGAGCTCGGGGTCTCCTTTTATAGGCGATCCAAGGCGGTGGCCGTGAACGGGGATCTCCGGTGATGGATTACGGCGGCGCAGTGCTTGGTCGGGGAGTTTAGGAGGTTGGGCATCAATGTGGGGGTCCACTGGTTCCATTCAGACGCTAAACGGACTTGGATTAGAAGCTTAGGGCAGTTTTGGTCGGAACGGGACGGCGCGGGTCCGTCGGCGGCCGAGAGCGCGTCCAGCGCTGTCGGGCCACGGCGACTGTGCTGCGGGGTTGCGCTGGCGTGCATGAGGCCACGCGGAGAGCCGGGGGGCGTTGGCGGCGCCGAACGGCGGTGAGCCGCCGTTTTGCTCCCTGTCGGCTGCTACGGTGGTTTGGCCGCCGCAAGACACGCCGGCGCAGGCAGGCCAGGGCGCCACCGATGCCAGGAAGGCGCCAAGCACGCGTGCGGTGCTCCAGACAGGAGGAAGAGGCGGCGAGGAACGTGCCAAGGGCACTGTCTACGCGTGACTGAAGCGGCCGAAGAGAAACGACACTGGAATCTGAATATTTACTGAATTTACTGAAAGTGCAAGGAACAGTGCATGCAAGGTGTTCGACAGAATGATACTGGCCTCTAGGGATTTTTCCTTGAGCTGATTTTTGGTGGAGTGGCTACTCATTGCTCCAGTAGGCTGCCTGAATTTTGGTGGAATTTTTGGAGAAGTATAGATATGAATTTCACCAAATTTGGCAAATCTGGTCCAAACTTGCAGAGGCTGAAATTTGAAAAATTTGAAAAGAGGAGGAGTGGATCAAGATGGTTCTAGGTTGTGGATGCTAAGGACAATGCAGAGGAGTTGGTTTGAGGTCAAAACTCAAATGAAATAGGGTACTTGCTTTGAAAAACCCTCAGGCTCCAAATAATTGACAGAAATGATTTGAGAGGAAAAATAATTAGAATAAAATCCAAAACTTGTTTGGATTAGTTGGGACAGAGAACTTAGGTTGATTACAAGGAGGAGGAAAGGATTTCTAGAAAAGAAATTTTAAAAGCTCTCTTTTAAAATCCAACAAAGTTTTTGAAGAAAACCAAATTAAATTTTTTGGAGTGTCACAGTGTATGATTAGTGTACGATCAAATCGAGGGCGTCACAGTGCTCTACATTTATGTTTTGCGGTCTCAAAAAGGGCTAGCAAGATACCACTATTGTCATATTATATCATGGTTGTTTTGATAACGTGTTGCTATTTGAGATGTCTTATTATTGCTCGCTAGCTGATTGTGTCATTGATATGAGTTAATATAATATTTAAGAGTTATTGTCGACATGGTTAGTTATAATGATTGGCTGAAAACCTGGGTGTTGTTTAATCTTATTTATGCAAACAAGAGCAAAAGAGTTCGTAAAAGTTTTTCTTTTTAACTTTTAGTTTATCAACTGAATTGTTTGAGGACAAGCAAAGGTTTAAGCTTGGGGGAGTTGATACGTCTCCAATGTATCTAATTTTCCTAACGCTTTTCCTCGTGTTTTGGACTCTAATTTTCATGATTTGAATGAAACTAACCCCGGACTGGCGCTGTTTTCAGCAGAACTACCGTGGTGTTGTTTTTGTGCAGAAATAAAAGTTCTCAGAATGAAATGAAACTTTGCGAGGATTTTTATATAATAAAAGAGAATTTCTGGAGCCAAGACCTATCGGAGAGGGGCCCCTAGGTGGGCACAACCCACCAGGGCGCGCCCCCTCTCATGTCTTCTTCTTCTTCTTCTTTTCTTCTCCTCCCCCTTTTTTTCTTCTCCTCCCCCTTTTCTTCTCCTCCTCCTCCTCCTCTTCTTCTTATTCTTATTATTTTCTTCTCCTAATAATTTTTTCTCAAGAACTAACCTAATAAATTTCTTCTTCTCCTTCTCCTCCCTCCTCCTCCTCCTCCTCCTCCTCTTCTTCTTCTTCTTCTTCTTCTTCTTCTTTTCTTAAAACTAAACTAAACAAAAACTAAAACTAAACTAAAATATACTAAACTAAACATAAACTAAACTAAACCTAAAACTAAACTAAACATAAACCTAAAACTAAACATAAACCTAAAAGTGAAAGTAAAAAAACAGAAAAAATGGTGAGGACCTCACCGCATGGGAGGGGCGGCCTGGTGGAGTGGGTCCGTCGCAGGGGAGGGGCATGGTGGCCTGGGCAGGGCAGTGAGATGGCCGCGGGGAGGCGGGGGTGCGGTGCCCCGCAACGGTTGGGATCGGGTGCGGGAGGGTCCGGTCGAGGGTTAGAGAGAGAGAGAGAGGAGGTGGGGGCAACGGCCATTAGATAGACAATTCTTTGCCGTCTGCCAACAGATGGCAAAGAGGTGGGGCTGGTGGGCCATTAGGGTTTAGGACCCCACTGGCAGATGGCAAAGAATTGGCTGGTGGCAACTAGGATCTTTGCCGTCAGCCAGTTCTTTGCTAGCAGATGGCAAAGAACTGACTGATGGAAAATTCTTTGTTTCCATTAGTGAGTAGGACAAAAACATGCATCAACCCCTATGCATAGATTACCCCAATGTCACGATAATCCGCAAGTTGAATACCAAATCATATGTCAAGTGAATCAATAGAACACCCCATTGTCACCATGGGTATCCACATGCAAGACATACATCAAGTGTTCTTAAATCCAAAAAATATTCAATTCGATAATAGTGAAACCTCAAAGGTAAAAACTCAATTAATCACAAAAAGATAGAGAGGGAGAAACACCATATGATCCAACTATAATAACAAAGCTCGCAGTACATCATGATCGTGCCAAATCAAGAACCCGAGAGAGAGAGAGAGAGAGAGAGAGAGATCAAACCAATGTTGAGGATGCCGCTTATCGTTAGCTTCTCGGTTAGCTGGGGATTAGAGATTAATCAGGAATCGGCCGATTAGTCAATTTAATCGGTCATTTTTTGCAAATCACAGGTTCCCGACACTAAAATATGTTATATTCAACACCAAAACAATATTTGACAAAAGTGTTACCTTGATTCCTAGCCTTTGAATCCTCGTATAACGATAGACAAAATAGGACAACAATACATATTGTGTAACAAGGTCCACAAAATGCAAATAATTAAACATAGTTTTTGCAAACATAGTGCTATGAATAGGCCCGATTTATCGGTATTTTCTCGATAAATCATTGTCATAGCGATAAATCAGCCCAAATGATAAACGATGAAGATAAGGCATAATCTTATCGATCACCCCAAGAGTAGAGATAAATAGGACGAAAAATCGTTGAATCGAAAGATTTTCTAAATAGTGGATCAAACAGATAGCTACTTGTACATACCCTCAGCCCTGAGGGTGAACTACTTCCTCCTTGTCATGGAGACCGTCGAGATGATGAAGCTGGCCTCCAGTGATGATTTCCCCCTCGGGTAGGGTGCTGGAATAGGGCTCCAATAGAGATCACTTTGGTACAGAGGCTTGCAGCGGCGGAACAACTCATCTAGGTTAAGTTTCATAGGTTTATGTATATATAGGATTTTTCAGCGTCAGTTTCACGTCGGGGAGGGGGTTCTCGAGGGTCCCACAAGCTCGGGGGAGCGCCCTAGGGGGTGCCCCAGGCTTGTGGCTCTCTCGGCCACTCCTTGGTCCATCTCCTGTGCTTCGTGGGTTTCTTTTGGTCCATTAAAATCACCATAAATTTTCAGTCCATTCTGAGAAATTTTATTTTTGCATAAAAACCCACACCATGGTAGTTTTGCTGAAAACAGTGCCAGACCAGATTAGTTCCATTCAATTCATACCAAAACCATATAAATTGTTGTGAACATGGCATGAATACTTCATAAATTCTAGATACATTAGAGACATATTAGCCGACGTGGCAAGCACCCCCCATTCCAGGACAGCATTATGGGGAACCAACCTGGTGAATATGAAAGCTCTCCGACGTCGCCTTCTAGATCTAATCTAGAAGGAGGAAGAAGGAGCGACAATAATTTATAAGGAGAGGGACACCCTAGGGTTTCGTCCAGCAAGGGGGAGGTGCAACTGGTGTAGGGGTGCGGCTTGGGTGCCATTTGGGGTGCACCACATCCTTATATAGGAGGTCATCCTTCCTTTAGGCCGGTTTGGGCAAGGGAAGGAGGATTCCTCTGAGAACTCCAACTCCCCCCCCCCCCCCGCCACCACCACCACCCACCCACCCAATTCGGCCTCCCACTTTAGGAAGGTTTTCCCAACCCCCTTGACGCTGCCCTGACCCACAAGGAAAGCCCTGGGGGGAGGTACGGCCTAGCAGGGGACACTTCGGCATGTTCCGAAAGCTTCCACAAATTTCTAGAACCTTTTGGAACTTTTTGATATCTTCTGAAACATTTACAGTCCGGTATCACCGGAATCATCTAGGACTTCCTGGAACACCCACAAGATCCTCCGAGGCACTTTCAGACCCTTCTCTCCACTCTTCATTACACAATTGCATTCATACACACCCCTAAACCGTTAAGCGCATGACCCTACAGGTTCGAGCATATGCGGACATGTTTGGGACACATTACAATCAATACTCATTAGCGGGATCTGGATACCCATATTGACTCCCGCATATCATCGAAGATCTTTATCAAGTGAACCTTGTATTACCGTAAACAATTCCTTTTGCTTCACAAAACGTTACACACCCTGAAGAGACTATGACAGTATCTCGTGATCCATATTTGAACACTATACCTAGTTATCCTCATTATTGGTCTATATTCTTTACTCCTTTATGTATTCCGGTATTCTCGTGACTAACTCCTTAATCACAATATTTGGACAGACGGTACTAGACACTGTAATACCGAGAGGGCCCAGAGGGTATCTATTCATCATCAGATGAGTAAATCACAGTCTTGACACAACTAGCGTCATGACATACACTTTCTTAGTTACACATAGTTGTAACCCATGTGTAACCCCTAGACCGTATTAATCACGATGCAAAATCAAATGACTAGGGAACTCATTGAGCTCCAACATAATTTTCAGTCGAGAGATCGATTAGCAAAACCGATTTTTCGAAATTATATAATCCATTCACCTAATTTTCCAGCATATATGGTGCAGGGTTTTTATTTTTGCTGCTTGATTTTGTTTGGACACATAGAAAACATTGTTTTAGTCTGATGTGAACCAATTTTCTTGAAATATAACATTTTTCTCGGCGTAAATGAAATAATGTGCATATTTATTTATTTTCGTTCTAATAGGAAGTGTAAATTATAGCAGGAGTCCCCCGCAAAAAAAATTATAGCAGGAGGCTGTACACAGACAAATATAGAAAGAAAATCAAAAGGAATGAACGAAAATAACTTACAAACCCTAAATCCAGATCTATCCCCTCCGACCTAGGCTATGGCTTCCATCGTGTCCAAGCTCGCGCGGGCAGCCTTAGCAACCCGCGCCTCTCCCTCAGCCGTTGGAGGTATTGCTGGTGGCGGTCGCCCTGCAGCCGCCATCCGTGTCTCCCCTGCAGGTAATCCCAAAGGAGTTCTTATTCAATATTAATACTTCAGAATTTGGGTATAATTTCTTATTATCAGTAGATATATCTGAATAAACAGGTAGGGACTGGACCCTATTCATTAGGGATTGTTCTAATCACCACACTTCTAACAAACATGTTGTTTTGATTTAGTAATACCAATTGAAATTTGTTATAATACCGAGCTCTGCCTTGCAAGGCTAAATAATGAAATGAACTCTGCTGAGACTGAGAGCAATAGTACAAATGATCGTATTTTCCACAAATCAAATTGTAACTCTATTTGCCTACTCAACGACAGGAGGCCCCAAGTCAGAAGAAGAAGAAGAGAAAGCCAGACCCAAGTCACAAGTAGCTCCAGATGACGAAATCATACACCCCCATCTTGTTGTTGATGATAATGCACTTAAGTCCGACGAAGCCATGTGGGCCTTCTATGAGCACTGGTGCAAGTTTCATGGCATATCGCGGGACCGTCGTGAGATGGAACGCCGGTTCAAGACATTTAGTGATACAGCAAGGCTTGTGCACAAGATCAACAATTCTCTTGTGGATGGCGAGTTGTCAATGACCAGATTTTCAGATCAGACCAAGGCGGAGAGGTCTCGTTGTTCACTAGGATATAGGTGCACAAAAAAATGATCTCCGCCCTTGCTGATGTACTCTTCTGTGCCCCTTAAGCCCTAAGTTATGCTTCTGTATACCAAGACAGGCCTCTAAGTTCTAGCAGTAACGTGTGTCGCTCTGTTGTATGAACTCATTTTAGCTTTAATGAAAGCCTGTATCTGTGTGTGCATTGGGCAAGTGGTATCTTTGGCTTTGTTGTATGAGCTCATTTAGCTTTAATAGATGCTATGTTTCTGTATCTGCTCCGTTTGTGGCTTTTGGTGCAGAATTATAATACTCCTGGTCAACTTGGCAGACAATTTCTTTTTTTTGGTTAAATACAGATCATTCTTAATACTAGACACCACTAAATTTGCTAGAATATAACCAAAGGCATTTATATGACTAGTTGCAGCAAATGAGAACATGTATGCAGCAAAAAGAGAAACAATGTTCTCGTTGGTCACTTGGATTGGTTCTTCCTTGCAGCAAATGAGAACATTGTTTCTCCTTCTTGGTGTTGCATTGTTCTCTGTTTGTTTCATTGGTTTCCTTTGTTTTGTGTTGCGGTGCTGCTTCTTTTCGTGGGAGGATGTATCTTGGTGGCCCGGAATATACATGTTCTTATCGCTGGGTTTTCTTGGGGGGGTATAATGTGTGTGTTACTCATTTTAGTGCATTTACATAGAAACGGATGTTCTATAACCACTGTTGCAAGGGTGGTAAAATAAACTTGCCAGTGTATAAGCCGTGGCTGACTACTCTTGATCGGCTGGTTAGGTTTGGTGTAGGGAGTGAGTCGATGGAGTTTATGCAGTTGGTTAGGTCTTATAACAGCATGTTTGCTTTTTCTTCTCTCGTGGTCCTTATGTGTTTCGGGCACACAAAATAGAAACCTAATCAAACAGGCTCACCGAACTGATCACTTATATTCTGACAATTGAAGAAAACACTAACTGATAGACCAACTGAAATCTACAGCTAACTGTCGAAACGACAATAGCCTGAAACGCTGCAGTTTCAGGTTTGCATATTCAGTTTCAACAGACTAATCTCCTTTTGTAATCATTTTATAATCATTTCACTGTCGTGAAATACATAAGTACTTGATGGATTTGGTACTCGCTTGATGCTTGTATTTTCAGGATGATAAAATATGAGCAACAAAAACAATGTATTTGCATACACATGCCAGTTCAGGCCTTCTTAACAATAGGGCGATTTTTGGGCTGTTCAAATTTTTGTAGCAATTGTACCCACTATTTTTTTTACAATGCAGGATAATTGTGGTGAACAAGAAATTTATGTATACAACTAGAGAAGTAGAACTAGGAAAAAAAGGACCCTCTCTCCCTCTCTCTCCCACACATACACACAGAGAGAAGGTGATGGCGACGAGGGTTGTAGTGCCCGAAGACAAGTCTGGCCTCCCTGCTACTACTTTTGGCCCGTCCTCCGCTACCCTGACACCTTTCTACAAGATGACCAGTATACCTTTAGATGGATTTTATTTCGATATGCACTGGTGGAATCATACCAGCTAAACATAATTTTAAACAAAATTGGCAAAAGAGCACTTAGTGTAGCTTTAGCATGCAGTTAGTGCAAATCAATATGACATCTACTTTTAAGTCATTTTGTGGTGTGTACTTCAGGTCATGTCCAATCTATCATCTATTAGAAGCATTTCTCTCTGAAAGGTCATGCTTCTGCTAGATTATGTACTTTATGATTTAGTAATAATGATTTTATTTTTGATAAAATAAGTATTAACTCTCCTCTCTAGGTTACGTACTTATGCACACACTCGTTTGATACAACAGGTATACTCACTCGTGTCAGGAAGACTGAGAGTTGGCGATGGCACTATGTACACACCACTAAAGTGGGTGGTCAGGGAGAAAATACACAGGAGCTCCTGGGTGCTCCACACCCCTATACGAATAATAATTTCTCTTGAGAGCTCATGATTGGGGCATGAATATAACATTTACTTAAGCCTCCCCCAAGCTTGAGTGATACTTTCTCCTTCACGAGGTCAAAAATTATATATATAATTCCGATCATGATGAACCAGATGCATAGGATAAAACTTCTGATGAAATTCCAATTTCAATGGGTTGTAGTTCCATGATCCAATATCATCACATAGCCTATACCATGTCAATGCCGTTTCCTTCAAAGATAAAGGGAAGACCTTCTTCTTGACAACATCCTCGGGCAAACCTGCAATCTTAAATAATCCACAAACTTCATCCACATAGATCGGGTGCATATCAGGATGTAATGTTCCATCTCCTGCATAAGTATTAGCTAGCAGTTTCTTTATCATACTCGAAGGAATTTCATAATAAATATTTTCAGTAGGTGCAGTAGGTTGAGGAGAAACTCTTTGCTCTTCCGGACGAGGTGTAGATATCCCGAACAAGCCCCTCAAAGGATTATTTTCCATAGTAACAAGTGACAGTAAATTTCAGCACACTATATAAATGTTTCCTTACCAAATTCCACTTACCAAAGGTGCTTCACTCCCCGGCAACGGCGCCAGAAAAGAGTCTTGATGACCCACAAGTATAGGGGATCTATCGTAGTCCTTTCAATAAGTAGGAGTGTCGAACCCAGCAAGGAGCAGAAGGAAATGACAAGCGGTTTTCAGCAAGGTGTTCTCTGCAAGCACTAAAATTATCTGTAACGGATAGTTGTGTTAAGGTGCAGCAAGGTGGCCCAACCCTTTTTGTAGCAATGGACAAGCCTGGACGAACTCTTATATAAAGCAAAGCGCTCCCGAGGACACATGGGAATTACTGTCAACCTAGTTTTCATCATGCTCATATGATTCGCGTTCGTTACTTTGATAATTTGATATGTGGGTGGACCGGTGCTTGCCTTCATTGGACAAGCCTCCCATTTATGATTAACCTCTCTCGCAAGCATCCGCAACTACGAAAGAAGAATTAAGATAAATCTAACCATAGCATGAAACATATGGATCCAAATCAGCCCCTTACGAATCAACGTATAAACTAGGGTTTAAGCTTCTGTCACTCTAGCAACCCATCATCTGCTTATTACTTCCCAATGCCTTCCCCTAGGCCTAAATAATGGTGAAGTTTCATGTAGTCGACGTTCACATAACACCACTAGAGGAGAGACAACATACATCTCATCAAAATATCGAACGAATACCAAATTCACATGATTACTTATAACAAGACTTCTCCCATGTCCTCGGGAACAAATGAACTACTCACAAAGCATATTCATGTTCATAATTAGAGGAGTATTAATTATCATTAAGAACATATGGTATTCCACCGAATAAACCAACTAGCATCAACTACAAGGAGTAATCAACACTACTAGCAACCCACGGGTACCAATCTCAGGTTTTGAGACAGAGATCGGATACAAGAGACAAACTAGGGTTTGAGAGGAGATGGTGCTGGTGAAGATGTTGATGGAGATTGACCCCCTCTCGATGAGAGGATCATTGGTGATGACATTGGCGATGATTTCTCCCTCCCGAAGAGAAGGTTTCCCCGGCAGAATAGCTCCGATGGACCCCTAGATTGGTTCTTCCCAAGTTCCGCCTCGAGACGGCGGCGCTTCGTCCCGAAAGCTTCCTTCTGATTTTTTCCAGGTCAAAACACACCATATAGCAGAAGATGGGCATCGGGGGCCTGTGCTACTTCTTGAGCTTGTGTTGGTTTTTCCCTTGAAGAGGAAAGGGTGATGCAGCAAAGTAGAGATAAGTATTTCCCTCAGTTTGAGAACCAAGATATCAATCCAGTAGGAGACAACGCACAAATCACCGAATACATGCACAAAGAACCAAACAACTTGCACCCAACGCGATAAAGGGGCTTTCAATCCCTTCACGGTTACTTGCAAAAGTGAGATCTGATAGATATAGATAAACGGTAAAGTAAATATTTTTGGTATTTTTAGTTTGTAGATCGGAAAGTAAAAGATTGAAAAATAGTAAATCGGAAACTAATATGATGGAAAATAGAAACTTATTGGATGGAAAATAGACCCGGGGGCCATACGTTTCACTAGAGGCTTCTCTCAAGATAGCAAATAATACGGTGTGTGAACAAATTACTGCCGAGCAATTAATAGAAAAGCGCAAAGTTATGACGATATCTAAGGCAATGATCATGAATATAGGCATCACGTCCGTGTCAAGTAGACCGGAACGATTCTACATCTACTACTATTACTCCACACATCAACCGACTCCTGCTTGCATCTAGAGTATTAAGTTCATCAAGAACAGAGTAATGCATTAAGTAGGATGACATGATGTAGAGGAATTAACTCAAGCAATATGATGGAAACCCCATCTTTTTATCCTCGATGGCAACAATACAATATGTACCTTGCTGCCCCTACTGTCACTGGGAAAGGACACCGCAAGATTGAACCCAAAGCTAAGCACTTCTCCCATTCCAAGAAAAAACAAACTAGTTGGCCAAACCAAACCGATAGTTCGAAGAGAATTACAAAGATATCAAATCATGCATAAAAGAATTCAAAGGAGATTAAAATAATATTCATAGATAAGCTGATCATAAATCCATAATTCATCGGATCTTGGAAAACACACCACAAAAAGTTTATATCGAATAGATCTCCAAGAACATCGAGGAGAACATGGTATTGAGAATCAAAGAGAGAGAAGATGCCACCTAGCTACTAGCTATGGACCCATAGGTCTATGATAAACTACTCATGCTTCATCGGAAGGGCAATAGAGTTGATGTAGAAGCCCTCTGTGATCGAATCCCCCTCCGGCAAGATGCCGAAAAATGTCCCTAGATGGGATCTCATGGGTACAAAAGGTTGCGGCGGTGGAAAAGTGTTTTCATGGATGCCTCTAGTGGTTTGGGGATATTTGGGAATATATAGGTGAAAGAATTAGGTCAGGAGGTACACGGGGGCCCACAAGGGTGGGGGCGCGCCCTCCGTCCTTGTGGTCGCCTCGTGGCTCCTCTGACTTCATCTCCGAGTCTCATGGTTGTCTTCTGGTCCAAGAAAAATCATCGCGAAGGTTTTATTCCATTTGGACTCCGTTTGGTATTCCTTTTCTGCGAAACTCAAAAACAGGGAAAAAACAGGAACTGGCATTGGGCTCTAGGTTAATAGGTTAGTCCCAAAAATAATATAGAATAGCATATTGATACGTCTCCGTCGTATCTACTTTTCCTAACGCTTTTCCTATTGTTTTGGACTCTAATGTGCATGATTTGAATGAAACTAACCTGGACTGACGCTATTTTCAGCAGAACTACCATGGTGTTGTTTTTGTGCAGAAATAAAAGTTCCCGGAATGGAACAAAACTTTGCGAGGATTTTTATATAATAAAAGAGAATTTCTGGAGCTGAGAACCACCGGAGGGGGGCACCTGGGTGGGCACAACCCACCATGGCGCGCCTCCCCCCACCCCTCCCCCCCCACCCCACCCCAAAGCACGCCCAGGTGGGTTGTCCCCACCTGGTGACCCCGCAGACCCTGAAACCGACGCTATAAAATCACATTTTTCCAGAAAAAATCAGGAAAAAGGAGTTATTGCGTTCCATGAGACGGAGCCGCCGCCGTCTCCTGTTCTTCATCGGGAGGCCATATCTGGAGTCCGTTTTGGGCTTCGGAGAGGGGGATCTTCGATCTTCGTCATCACCAACCCTTCTCCATCGCCAATTCCATGATGCTCCCCACCGGGAGTGAGTAATTTCTTCGTAGGCTCGCTGGTCAGTGAGGAGTTGGATGAGATTCATCATGTAATCTAGTTAGTTTTGTTAGGGCTTGATCCCTAGTATCCACTATGTTCTGAGATTGATGTTGCTATGACTTTGCCATGCTTAATGCTTGTCACTTTGGGCCCGGGGCCATGATTTCATATATGAACTGTTTATGTTATCACCATTATATCCATGTTCTAGATCCGATCTTGCAAGTTATAGTCACCTACTACGTGTTATGATCCGGCAACCCCGGAGTGACAATAGTTGGGACCACTCCCGATGATGACTGTAGTTTGAGGAGTTCATGTATTCATTGTGTGTTAATGCTTTGTTCCGGTTCTCTATTAAAAGGAGGCCTTAATATCCCTTAGTTTCCTTATGGACCCCACTGCCACGGGAAGGTAGGACAAAAGATGTCATGCAAGTTCTTTCCATAAGCATGTATGACTATTTACGGAATACATGCCTACATTATATTTATGAATTGGAGCTAGTGTCGTATCGCCCTAGGTTATGACTGTCACATGATCAATATCATCCAACAAATCATCGATCCAATGCCTACGAATTTCTCTTATATTGTTCTTGCTAAGTTACCACTGTTATCGTTACTGTTGCACTTGCTACAAAATTACTGCTATCACTATTATCGTTACTATTGATGTTACCACTACTATCAAAACTATCATATTACTGTGCTATTGATCACCTTTCTACAGATAATTAACCTCCAGGTGTGGTTGAATGGATAATTCAGCTACTAATACTTACAAATATTCTTTGGCTCCCCTTGTGTCGAATCTATAAATTTGGGTTGAACACTCTACCCTCGAAAACTATTGCAATCCCCTATACTTGTGGGTTATCAAGACCTTTTTCTGGCGCCATTGCCGGGGAGCATAGCTATATTTGTTGAGTCACTTTGGATTATTATCAATTTATCACTATGAAGAATCTGAAGGATGCTATGACTAAGATTTACCCCTCTAAGATGAGGGGGGGTAAGGAACTGCCATCCAGCTCCGCTTTAGATTCACCTTCTGTTATAAGTAAACTTGCAACACCACCACATGCTATTAATCATGATATGTCGCAAGTTATTGATGATGCTACTTCTGCTATGAATGATACTACTTATGATGATGCTAGTACCTTTCTTGATGATGATGTGCCACTAGGTGAATTTCTTGATGAACAAATTGCTAGAGTAAGACAACATGATATTGTTGAAACTGATGATGAGCTTGAAACTGGAAATCTTGAAACACCTACTAGAACTAGCCCTCCTAGATATGAATTGCCAAAGGTACCGGAAGGTTATGTTATGAATGAGGAGAGAACTAGGGACATTCTTGCTTGTAAGGATAGAGGTGATCTAGAGAAATTATTATGCAAATATAAAGAAAGGACTTTGAATGTCAAAATGAAATGTGATCCTCAGTTTGCTACTTCACCTATCTTTGTTGATGATTGATAACCCACAAGTATAGGGGACCAATTGTAGCCTCTTTCGATAAGTAAGAGTGTCAAACCCAACGAGGAGCTAAAGGTAGAACAAATATTCCCTCAAGTTCTATCGACCACCGATACAACTCTACGCACGCTTGACGTTTGCTTTACCAGAAACAAGTATGAAACTATTTTGCAAGGATAAAACTACGAGTACTTTGCGGAATAAAACTACGGATAAATTGCAAGGTAATAAAAGTGGAAAGCTTTTTTCAATAAGGAAGTCATTTGTCCCTAGGCAATCGATAACAAGTACCGGTAATCATTCTTACAATTTTATATGAGGGAGAGGCATGAGCTAACATACTTTCTCTACTTGGATCATATGCACTTATGATTGGAACTCTAGCAAGCATCCGCAACTGCTAAAGATCATTAAGGTCGTGAAACCCAACCATAGCATTAAGTATCAAGTCCTCTTTATTCTCATACGTCATACCCCCACCTACTCGGGTTTAAGTTTCTGTCACTCTCGCAACCTACCGTAAGCGAACCATGAACATATTGCAACACTCTACAACGGGGGGCCCTCACATTTGCGCAAGAACGGAGGGCACGACAGGACAACACCATAAATAAAATATACAATCATACCAACCAAGATCATGATTAGCCCACAGGACAAAACGGATCTACTCAAACATCATAGGATAACCATAGATCATTGGGAAATAATATATGGAGTTGAGAACCATGTTTAAGTAGAGATTACAGCAGGGAGAAGAGGTGTTACACCTCTGCATAGAGGGGGAGAAAGTTGGTGTTGACGGTAGCAAGATTGTTGATGTAGATCGCCGTCCCGATCGTTGCCCTGGTGGCACTCCGGCGCCACCAGGAGAGAGGGGGAGAGAGCCCCCTCCTCCTTCTTCTTCCTTGGCCTTCCCCCTAGATGGGAGGATAGTTCCCCCTCTGGTCCATGGTCTCCATGGCGGCGGAGGGGCGGGAGCCCCTCCGAGATTGGATCTCCCTCTCTGTTCTCTTCTGTTTGGTGTTCCCTAGATCTGGCCGAAAACCGTTTCTTATATTCCCGGAGATCCGTAACTCCGATTGCACTGAGATTTTAACACGATTTTTTTCCGAATATAAGCTTCCTTTCGCCCGATGTAGAGGTCCAACCGACGTATGGGGTGGGCACAACCCACCACCGCGTGCCAGGGACCTCTCGCGTGCCCTGGTGTCTTGTGCCCTGTGTGGGCCTCCGTTTGCGGTGATTCCAACTCCAAAAAATCACAAATATTCCAAAATAATTCTCCGTAAATTTTTATGGCGTTTGGACTTTGTTTGATATGGATACTCTGCGATACAAAAAACATGCAGAAAACAGGAACTGGCACTGGGCACTAGATCAATAGGTTAGTCCAATAAATCATATAAAAAGTTGCCAAAAGTATGTAATAGTTGTATAATATTGGCATGAAACAATCGAAAATTATAGATATGACAGAGACGTATCAGCATCCCCAAGCTTAATTCCTGCTCGTCCTTGAACAGGTAAATGATAAAAAAGATAATTTTTGATGTGGAATGCTACCTAGCAAAAACTTGATCATATATCAAATCATGGCATGAATATTAAGGCACATAAGTGATTCAAAGAAATAGTCTATAATTTGACATAAAGACATCAATACTCAGGCATCCCAGCAAACAAGCATGTCTTTCAAAATATCAAATGCTAAAGAACGCTATCCCTACAAAATCATATAGTCTTGTCATGCTCTGTCTTATTAACACAAAGTATTTATCATGCACAACCCCGATGACAAGCCAAGCAATTGGTTCATACTTTTTAACGCGCTTCAGCTTTTTCAACCCTCACGCAATACATGAGCACAAGCCATGGATATAGCACTATGGCTGGAATAGAGTATGATGATAGGGGTAAGTATAAAGAAGACAAAAAGGGTAAGAAAGTCCCACATCGATGCGGCTAACCAATGGGTTATGGAGATGCCCATCAATCGATATCAACATGAGGAGTAGGGATTGCCATGCAATGAATGCACTAAGAACTATAAGTGTATGAAAGCTCAATATAAAAACTAAGTGGGTGTGCATCTAATCCTATAATGAAAATTTTCCACTAGTATATGAAAGTGACAACATAGGAGACTCTCCATATGAAAAACATGGTGCTACTTTGAAGCACAAGTGTGGTAAAGGATACTAACAATGCCCATTCTCTCTTTGTTTATTTATTTATTTTTCCTTTTCTTTTCTTTTCTTTTTCTTTTTTTTCTTCTTTCGTTTTTCTTCTTTCTTTTTTCTTCTTTTTATCTTTTTTATCTTTTTTTTCTTTTTTCTCTCATTGTCCGGAGTCTCATCCCGACTTATGGGGGAATCATAGTCTCTATCATCCTTTCCTCACTAGGGCACTGCTCTAAAAATGAATAATGATGATCATCACACGTCTATTTACTTATAACTCAAAAGAAAATTAAACTTACAACTCGATACCTATGACAAAGTATGACTCTGTATGAATGCCTCTGGCAATGATCTAGCGTAACATGTATGAAAAATGATGAACGGTGGCTGAGCCACAACTACTATGCCAGCTGTATGATCATGCAAAGCAATATAACAATGAATGCTCAAGTCATCAAATGGAAGCAGTGGAAGTTGCATGGCAATATATCTCGGATTGGCCATGGAAAAGCCATAATAGGTAGGTATGGTGGCTATTTTGAGGAAGATATAATAAGCTTATGTGTGATAGAGCGTATCATATCACGGGGTTTGGATGCACCTGCGAAGTTTGCACCGACTCTCGAGGTGAGAAAGGGCAATGCATGGTGCCGTAGGGGCTAGCCAATTGCGGAAAGGTAAGAGTGTGTATAATCCATGGACTCACATTAGTCATAAAGAACTCATATACTTATTGCAAAAGTTTATTAGCCCTTGAAGCAAAGTACTACTACGCATGCCCCTAAGGGATAGATTGGTAGGAAAAGACCATCGCTCGTCCCCGACCGCCACTCATAAGGAAGACAATCAATAATAAATCATGCTCCAACATCATAGCATAACGAGAGACTATACGTGCATGCTTCGAGAATCACAAACCTTAACACCGATATTCTTACTAAACACAAACGTTTACTAGTACCTCCCACATATTCCATCTCTATATCTCAAAACTATTACAAGGAATCAAACATATCATATTCAGTGATCCATAAGTTTTATGTAGGATTTTATGACTAACCATGCAATTGACCAATTCCTTTTGACTCTCTAAATAGATCTAAGTGAAGCATGAAGTTTAATTCTTTCTACAAAAGACCATTATCTAATAAATATAAGTGAAGCAAAAGAGCATTCTTCAAACAACGGTTTTCTATGTGAAGAGAAACAGGCAATCCAAACTTCAAATGATATAAGTGAAGCACATGAAGCATTCTATAAAGCCATACTCAAAAGATATAAGTGAAGTGCAATGAGCATTCTGTTGGGGAACGTGGTAATTTCAAAAAAAATCCTACACACACGCAAGATCATGGTGATGCATAGCAACGAGAGGGGAGAGTGTTGTCCACATACCCTCGTAGACCGAAAGCGGAAGCATTAGCACAACGTGGTTGATGTAGTCATACGTCTTCATGATCCGACCAATCAAGTACCGAACGCACGGCACCTCCGAGTTCAGCACATGTTCAGCCCGAAGACGTCCCTCGAACTCCGATCCAGCCGAGTGTTGAGGGAGAGTTTTGACAGCACGACGGCATGGTGGCAATGATGATGTTCTACTGATGCAGGGCTTCGCCAAAGCACCGCTATAGTATTATCGAGGTGGACTATGGTGGAGGGGGGCACCGCACACGGCTAAAAGATCAAACGATCAATTATTGTGTCTCTAGGGTTCCCCCTGCCCCCGTATATAAAGGAGCAAGGGGGTGTGGTCAGCCAGGAGAGGGGGCGCGCCAGGAGGAGTCCTACTCCCACCGGGAGTAGGACTCCCTCCCTTTTCCTAGTTGGATTAGGACTTGGGGGGAAAGAGGTGGAGGAGAAGAAGGAAAGGGGGGCGCCGCCCCTTCTCCTTGTCCTGTTCGGACTAGGGGGCAGGGGCGTGCGGCCCTTGCCCTGGCCGCCTCTCCTCTCGTCCACCAAGGCCCGCTATGGCCCATTAACCTCCCGGGGCATTCCGGTAACCTCCCGGTACTCCAGTAAAATCCCGATTTCACCCGGAACACTTCCGATATCCAAACATAGGCTTCCAGTATATCAATCTTCATGTCTCGACCATTTTGAGACTCCTCGTCATGTCCATGATCACATCCGGGACTCCGAACAACCTTCGGTACATCAAAACATATAAACTCATACTATAACTATCATCGAAACGTTAAGCGTGCGGACCCTACGGGTTCGAGAACTATGTAGACATGACCGAGACATGTCTCCGGTCAATAACCAATAGCGGAACCTAGATGCTCATATTGGCTCTCACATATTCTACAAAGATCTTTATTGGTCAGACCGCATAACAACATACGTTGTTCCCTTTGTCATCGGTATGTTACTTGCCTGAGATTCGATCGTTGGTATCTCAATACCTAGTTCAATCTCGTTACCGGCAAGTCTCTTTACTCGTTCCGTAATACATCATTCCACAACTAACTCATTAGCTGCAATGCTTGCAAGGCTTAAGTGATGTGCATTACCGAGAGGGCCCAGAGATACCTCTTCGACAATCGGAGTGACAAATCCTAATCTCGAAATACGCCAACCCAACAAGTACCTTCGGAGACACCTGTAGAGCACCTTTATAATCACCCAGTTACGTTGTGACATTTGGTAGCACACAAAGTGTTCCTCCGGTAAATGGGAGTTGCATAATCTCATAGTCATAGGAACATGTATAAGTCATGAAGAAAGCAATAGCAACATACTAAACGATCGGGTGCTAAGCTAACGGAATGGGTCAAGTCAATCACATCATTCTCCTAATGATGTGATCCCGTTAATCAAATGACAACCCATGTCAATGGCTAGGAAACTTAACCATCTTTGATCAACGAGCTAGTCAAGTAGAGGCATACTAGTGACATACTGTTTGTCTAGGTATTCACACATGTATTATGTTTCTGGTTAATACAATTCTAGCATGAATAATAAACATTTATCATGATATAAGGAAATAAATAATAACTTTATTATTGCCTCTAGGGTATATTTCCTTCAGTCTCCCACTTGCACTAGAGTCAATAATCTAGATTACACAGTAATGATTCTAACACCCATGGAGCCTTGGTGCTGATCATGTTTTGCTCGTGGAAGAGGCTTAGTCAATAGGTCTGCAACATTCAGATCCGTATGTATCTTGCAAATTTGTATGTCTCCCACCTGGACTAAATCCCGAATGGAATTGAATCGTCTCTTGATGTGTTTGGTTCTCTTGTGAAATCTGGATTCCTTGGCCAAGGCAATTGCACCAGTATTGTCACAAAAGATTTTCATTGGACCCGATGCACTAGGTATGACACCTAGATCGGATATGAACTCCTTCATCCAGACTCCTTCATTTGCTGCTTCCGAAGCAGCTATGTACTCCGCTTCATACGTAGATCCCGCAACGATGCTTTGTTTAGAACTGCACCAACTGACAGCTCCACCGTTCAATGTAAACACGTATCTGGTTTGCGATTTAGAATCGTCCAGATCAGTGTCAAAGCTTTCATCAATGTAACCATTTATGATGAGCTCTTTGTCACCTCCATAAACGAGAAACATATCATCAGTCCTTTTCAGGTATTTCAGGATGTCCTTGACCGATGTCCAGTGATCCACTCCTGGATTACTTTGGTACCTCCCTGCTAGACTTATAGGAAGGCACACATCAGGTATGGTACACAGCATTGCATACATGATAGAGCCTATGGCTGAAGCATAGGGAACATCTTTCATTTTCTCTCTATCTTCTGCAGTGGTCGGGCATTGAGTCTTACTCAACTTCACACCTTGTAACACAGGCAAGAACCCTTTCTTTGCTTGATCCATTTTGAACTTCTTCAAAACTTTGTCAAGGTATGTGCTTTGTGAAAGTCCAATTAAGCGTCTTGATCTATCTCTATAGATCTTGATGCCCAATATATAAGCAGCTTCACCGAGGTCTTTCATTGAAAAACTCTTATTCAAGTATCCCTTTATGCTATCCAGAAATTCTATATCATTTCCAATCAGCAATATGTCATCCACATATAATATTAGAAATGCTACAGAGCTCCCACTCACTTTCTTGTAAATACAGGCTTCTCCAAAAGTCTGTACAAAACCAAATGCTTTGATCACACTATCAAAGCGTTTATTCCAACTCCGAGAGGCTTGCACCAGTCCATAAATGGATCGCTAGAGCTTGCACACTTTGTTAGATCCCTTTGGATCGACAAAACCTTCCGGTTGCATCATATACAACTCTTCTTCCAGAAATCCATTCAGGAATGCAGTTTTGACATCCATTTGCCAAACTTCATAATCATAAAATGTGGCAATTGCTAACATGATTTGGACAGACTTAAGCATCGCTACAGGTGAGAAGGTCTCATCATAGTCAATCCCTTGAACTTGTCGAAAACCTTTCGCAACAAGTCGAGCTTTATAGACAGTAACATTACCGTCAATGTCAGTCCTCTTCTTGAAGATCCATTTATTCTCAATTGCTTGCCGATCATCGGGCAAGTCAACCAAAGTCCACACTTTGTTCTCATACATGGATCCCATCTCAGATTTCATGGCCTTAAGCCATTTTGCGGAATCTGGGCTCATCATCACTTCTTCATAGTTCGTAGGTTCGTCATGGTCTAGTAACATAACTTCCAGAACAGGATTACCGTACCACTCTGGTGCGGATCTTACTCTAGTTGACCTACGAGGTTCAGTAACAACTTGATATGAAGTTTCATGATCATCATCATTAACTTCCTCACTAATTGGTGTAGGTGTCGCAGAAACCGGTTTCTGTGATGAACTACTTTCCAATAAGGGAGCAGGTACAGTTACCTCGTCAAGTTCTACTTTCCTCCCACTCATTTCTTTCAAGAGAAACTCCTTCTCTAGAAAAACTCCGAATTTAGCAACAAAAGTCTTGCCTTCGGATCTGTGATAGAAGGTGTACCCAACAGTTTCCTTTGGGTATCCTATGAAGACACATTTCTCCGATTTGGTTTCGAGCTTATCAGGTTGAAGTTTTTTCACATAAGCATCGCAGCCCCAAACTTTCAGAAACGACAACTTTGGTTTCTTGCCAAACCATAGTTCATAAGGCGTCATCTCAACGGATTTCGATGGTGCCCTATTTAACGTGAATGCGGCCATCTCTAAAGCATAACCCCAAAATGATAGCGGTAAATCAGTAAGAGACATCATAGATCGTACCATATCTAGTAAAGTATGATTACGACGTTCAGACACACCATTATGCTGTGGTGTTCTGGGTGGCATGAGTTGCGAAACTATTCCGCATTGTTTCAAATGAAGACCAAACTCATAACTCAAATATTCTCCTCCACGATTAGATCGTAGAAACTTTATTTTCTTGTTACGATGATTTTCAACTTCACTCTGAAATTCTTTGAACTTTTCAAATGTTTCAGACTTATGTTTCATTAAGTAGATATACCCATATCTGCTTAAATTATCTGTGAAGGTGAGAAAATAACGATATCCGCCACGAGCCTCAACATTCATCGGACCACATACATCTGTATGTATGATTTCCAACAAATCTATTGCTCTCTCCATAGTTCCGTAGAACGGCGTTTTAGTCATCTTGCCCATGCGGCACGGTTCGCAAGTACCAAGTGATTCATAATCAAGTGATTCCAAAAGTCCATCAGTATGGAGCTTCTTCATGCACTTTACACCGATATGATCTAAACGGCAGTGCCACAAATAAGTTGCACTATCATTATCAACTCTGCATCTTTTGGCCTCAATATTATGAATATGTGTATCACTACTATCGATATCAACAAAAATAGACCACTCTTCAAGGGTGCATGTCCATAAAAGATATTACTCATATAAATAGAACAACCATTATTCTCTGATTTAAATGAATAATCGTCTCACATCAAACAAGGTCCAGATATAATGTTCATGCTCAACGCTGGCACCAAATAACAATTATTTAGGTCTAATACTAATCCCGAAGGTAGATGTAGAGGTAGCGTGCCGACTGCGATCACATCGACTTTGGAACCATTTCCCACGCGCATTGTCACCTCATCCTTAGCCAATCTTCGCTTAATCCGTAGCCCCTGTTTCGAGTTGCAAATATTAGCAACAGAACCAGTATCAAATACCCAGGTGCTACTGCGAGCATTAGTAAGGTACACATCAATAACATGTATATCACATATACCTTTGTTCACCATGCCATCCTTCTTATCCGCCAAATACTTGGGGCAGTTCCGCTTCCAGTGACCAGTCTGCTTGTAGTAGAAGCACCCAGTCTCAGGCTTAGGTCCAGACTTGGGTTTCTTCTCCTGAGCAGCAACTTTCTTGTTGTTCTTCTTGAAGTTCCCCTTCTTTTTCCGTTTGCCCTTTTTCTTGAAACTGGTGGTCTTATTGACCATCAACACTTGATGCTCCTTTTTGATTTCTATCTCCACAGCCTTTAGCATTGCGAAGAGCTCAGGAATCGTCTTATCCATCCCTTCCATGTTATAGTTCATCACGAAGCTCTTGTAGCTTCGTGGCAGTGATTGAAGAATTCTATCAATGATGCTATCATCCGGAAGATTAACTCCCGGTTGAATCAAGTGATTGCAGTACCCAGACATCTTGAGTATATGCTCACTGACAGAACTATTCTCCTCCATCTTGCAACTGTAGAACTTATTGGAGACTTCATATCTCTCAATCCGGGCATTTTCTTGAAATATTAACTTCAATTCATGGAACATCTCATATGCTCCATGACGTTCAAAACATCGCTGAAGTCCCGGTTCTAAGCCATAAAGCATGGCACATTGAACTATCGAGTAGTAATCAGCTTTGCTCCCCCAGACGTTCTTAACGACGTCAGTTGCATCATCAGCAGGCCTGGCACCTAGTGGTGCTTCCAAGACGTAATTCTTCTATGCAGCAATGAGGATAATCCTCAAGTTATGAACCCAGTCCGTGTAATTGCTACCATCATCTTTCAACTTTGCTTTCTCAAGGAACGCATTAAAATTCTACGGAACAACAGCACGGGCCATCTATCTACAATCAACATAGACAAGAAAGATACTATCAGGTACTAAGTTCATGATAAATTTAAGTTCAATTAAACATATTACTTAAGAAATCCCACTTAGATAGACATCCCTCTAATCCTCTAAGTGATTCACGTGATCCAAATCAACTAAACCATGTCCGATCATCACGTGAGATGGAGTAGTTTCAATGGTGAACATCACTATGTTGATCATATCTACTATATGATTCACACTCGACCTTTCGGTCTCCGTGTTCCGAGGCCATATCTGTTATATGCTAGGCTCGTCAAGTTTAACCTGAGTATTCCGCGTGTGCAACTTTTTTGCACCCATTGTATTTGAATGTAGAGCCTATCACACCCGATCATCACGTGGTGTCTCAACACGAAGAACTTTTGCAATGGTGCATACTTAGGGAGAACACTTATACTTTGATAATTTGGTGAGGCATCATCTTATAGTGCTACCATCAATCAAAGCAAGATAAGATGCATAAAAGATAAACATCACATGCAATCAATATAAGTGATATGATATGGCCATCATCATCTTGTGCTTGTGATCTCCATCTCCGAAGCACCGTCATGATCACCATCGTCACCGGCGCGACACCTTGATCTCCATCGTAGCATCGCTGTCGTCTCACCAATCTTATGCTTCTACGACTATCGCTACCGCTTAGTGATAAAGTAAAGCATTACAGGGCGATTGCATTGCATACAATAAAGCGACAACCATATGGCTCCTGCCAGTTGCCGATAACTCAGTTACAAAACATGATCATCTCATACAATAAAATTTAGCATCATGTCTTGACCATATCACATCACAACATGCCCTGCAAAAACAAGTTAGACGTCCTCTACTTTGTTGTTGCAAATTTTACGTGGCTGCTACGGGCTTAGCAAGAACCGTTCTTACCTACGCATCAAAACCACGACGATAGTTTGTCAAGTTGATGTTGTTTTAACCTTCGCAAGGACCAGGCGTAGCCACACTCGGTTCAACTAAAGTTGGAGAAACTGACACCCGCCAGCCACCTGTGTGCAAAGCATGTCGGTAGAACCAGTCTCGCGTAAACGTATGCGTAATGTCGGTCCGGGCCACTTCATCCAACAATACCGCCGAACCAAAGTATGGCATGCTGGTAAGCAGTATGACTTATATCGCCCACAACTCACTTGTGTTCTACTCGTGCATATGACACCTACGCATAAAACCTGGCTTAGATGCCACTGTTGGGGAACGTAGTAATTTCAAAAAAATTCCTACGCACACGCAAGATCATGGTGATGCATAGCAACGAGAGGGGAGAGTGTTGTCCACGTACCCTCGTAGACCGAAAGCGAAAGCGTTAGCACAACGTGGTTGATGTAGTCGTACGTCTTCATGATCCGACCGATCAAGTACCGAACGCACGGCACCTCCGAGTTCAGCACATGTTCAACCCGATGACGTCCCTCAAACTCCGATCCAGTCGAGTGTTGAGGGAGAGTTTCGTCAGCACGACGGCGTGGTGACGATGGCGATGTTCTACTGACGCAGGGCTTCGCCTAAGCACCGCTACAGTGTTATTGAGGTGGACTATGGTGGATGGGGGCACCACACACGGCTAAAAGATCAAACGATCAATTGTTGTGTCTCTAGGGTGCCCCCCTGCCCCCGTATATAAAGGAGCAAGGGGGGGTGCGGCCGGCCAGGAGAGGGGGCGCGCCAGGAGGAGTCCTACTCCCACCGGGAGTAGGACTCCCTCCCTTTTCCTAGTTGGATTAGGACTTGGGGGGAAAGCGGTGGAGGAGAAGAAGGAAAGGGGGGCGCCGCCCCCTTCTCCTTGTCCTATTCGGACTAGGGGGAGGGGCACACGGCTCTTGCCCTGGCCGCCTCTCCTCTCTTCCACCAAGGCCCACTATGGCCCATTAACCTCCCGGGAGGTTCCGGTAACCTTCCGGTACTCCGGTAAAATCCCGATTTCACCCGGAACACTTCCGATATCCAAACATAGGCTTCCAATATATCAATCTTCATGTCTCGACCATTTCGAGACTCCTCGTCATGTCCGTGATCACATCCGGGACTCCGAACAACCTTCGGTACATCAAAATATATAAACTCATAATATAACTGTCATCGAAACGTTAAGCGTGCGGACCCTACGGGTTCGAGAACTATGTAGACATGACCGAGACACGTCTCCGGTCAATAACCAATAGCGGAACCTGGATGCTCATATTGGCTCCCACATATTCTACGAAGATCTTTATCGGTCAGACCGCATAACAACATACGTTGTTCCCTTTGTCATCGGTATGTTACTTGCCCGAGATTCGATCGTCGGTATCTCAATACCTAGTTCAATCTCATTACCGGCAAGTCTCTTTACTCGTTCCATAATACATCATTCCGCAACTAACTCATTAGTTGCAATGCTTGCAAGGCTTAAGTGATGTGTATTACCGAGAGGGCCCAGAGATACCTCTTCGATAATCGGAGTGACAAATCCTAATATCGAAATACGCCAACCCAACAAGTACCTTCGGAGACACCTGTAGAGCACCTTTATAATCACCCAGTTATGTTGTCACATTTGGTAGCACACAAAGTGTTCCTCTGGTAAACGGGAGTTGCATAATCTCATAGTCATAGGAACATGTATAAGTCATGAAGAAAGCAATAGCAATATACTAAACAATCAGGTGCTAAGCTAACGGAATTGGTCAAGTCAATCACATCATTCTCCTAATGATGTGATCCCGTTAATCAAATGGAAACCCATGTCAATGGCTAGGAAACCTAACCATCTTTGATCAACGAGCTAGTCAAGTAGAGGCATACTAGTGACATAATGTTTGTCTATGTATTCACACATGTATTATGTTTCCGGTTAATACAATTCTAGCATGAATAATAAACATTTATCATGATATAAGGAAATAAATAATAACTTTATTATTGCCTCTATGGAATATTTCCTTCACATTCTATAAATCAACCGTGGACTATCTCATACTATCATGGTGCATAAAATAAAAATGAAAACTAAAAGGAAAAGACGCTCCAAGATTTGCACATATCACGCGAACGAAACGAAACCGGAAACATACCGTTAGTTGTTGAAGAAAGATGGGATGCCTTCCGGGGCAAACCCAAGCTTAGATGCTTGAGCATCCTTGAATATTTACTTGGGGTGCCTTGGGCATCCCCAAGCTTGAGCTCTTACCTATCCTCCTTCTCCTCACATCGAAACCTCCTTGATCTTTGATCACTTCATCCACACGAAACTCAACAGAAAGTTCGGTAAGATCCGTTAGTATAATAAAGTAAATCACTACTCTAAGTACTGTTGCAAACCAATTCATATTTTGTTTTTGCATTGTAGCTACTGTAATATAACTTTTCCATGGCTTATACCACCGATAAAATCGATAGTTTCATCAAAACGAGCAAAACAATGCATCAAAAACAGAATCTGTCTTAAACAGGACAATCTGTAGTAATCTGAACATTCACCATAGCTCTGGTACTCCAAAATTCTGAAAAATAGTAAAAATAAACAATTTGTATAGAAAGACAGTGCAGAAAGTTTCAGAACCATTTGATGTTCCAGTAAAAAATGTAAAATCGAGCACTATAGCCAAAGTTTCTGTTTTGCACCGCACAAACCAACAAGCAATCTAAACATCCTAAAGGCAAGCCTTGGCGCATTATTTTTATAATACAATGGAATCGTATGAGGGGATAATTATTTTGTTGAAAATTTTCTGCAAATTAAGATTCACAAAGTTTCCAAGGGCATGAACAAAGTTCAAGGCTAGCTCCCGCTTCCATGGTGCTCGTCTATCTCACTTTCACTTTTTTTTGTGAAGTTTTAAGTTCACCTCTATATTTTTTTGTTTTTAAAGTATATAAAAGCACTCAACAGAAATAAATGACTCTCTAAAAATTTCGGGTTGTCTCCATGGCATTGCTTTCTTTAAAGCCATTAAGCTAGGCATAAAGTGCTCAAGTAATGGATCCACCCGGATCCCAAGGTATATCAAAGCCAATTTTAATTAACAATAATTTAGCATTTAGTAGTGAGCACAAAGCAACATATATCATGCAATGATGAAGTCTAATTCTCTTCCTATGCATCGGCATGTCATACAAGAACAATTTGTGCACATCAAGTAAAGGCCAATACATAGCATAAGCAATTTCTTGCAATTTTTTCATGTTGGAAACATAGAGAGGCGAAGATGTAGTTCCTCTCTCATAATAATTGCAAGTAGGAGCAGCAAGCACATGAATATTATACTCATCAAAATCATCATGTGCAATGTTAAAAGGCAACCCATCAATATAATCCTTAATAAGAGCAAACTTCTTCGATATAGTTTAATTTGGAGAATTCAAAAAGATAATAGGACTATCAACTAGGGACATTCTTGCTTGTAAGGATAGAGATGATCTAGAGAAATTATTATGCAAATATAAAGAAAGGACTTTGAATGCCAAAATGAAATGTGATCCTCGGTTTGCTACTTCACCTATCTTTGTTGATGATTGATAACCCACAAGTATAGGGGATCAATTGTAGCCTCTTTCAATAAGTAAGAGTGTCGAACCCAATGAGGAGCTCAAGGTAGAACAAATATTCCCTCAAGTTCTATCGACCATCGATACAACTCTACGCATGCTAGACGTTTGCTTTACCGGAAACAAGTATGAAACTATTTTGCAAGGATAAAACTACAAGTACTTTGCGGAATAAAACTACGGATAAATTACAAGGTAATAAAAGTGGAAATCTTTTGTCAATAAGAAAGTCATTTTTCCCTAGGCAATCGATAACAAGTACCGGTAATCATTCTTGCAATTTTATATGAGGGAGAGGCATGAGCTAACATACTTTCTCTACTTGGAACGTATGCCCTTATGATTGGAACTCTAGCAAGCATTCGCAACTACTAAATATCATTAAGGTTGTGAAACCCGACCATAGCATTAAGTATCAAGTCCTCTTTATTCCCATAGGTCATACCCCACCTACTCGGGTTTAAGTGGCTGTCACTCTCGCAACCCACTGTAAGCGAACCATGAACATATTGCAACACCCTACAGCAGGGGCCCCTCATGTTTGCGCGAGAACGGAGGGCACGGTAGGACATCACCATAAATAAAATATACAATCATACCAACCAAGATCACGATTAACCCATAGGACAAAACGGATCTACTCAAACATCATAGGATAACCATAGATCATTGGGAAATAATATATGGAGTTGAGCACCATATTTAAGTATAGATTACAACGGGGAGAAGAGGTGTTACACCGCTGCATAGAGGGGGAGAAATTTGTTGTTGACAGTAGCAAGATTGTTGATGTAGATTGCCGTCCCGATCGTTGCCCCGGTGGCACTCCGGCACCACCGGAGAGAGGGGGAGAGAGCCCCCATTCTTATTCTTCTTCCTTGGCCTCCCCCTTAATGAGAGGAGAGTTCCCCCTCTGGTCCATGGTCTCCATGGCAGCGAAGGGCGGGAGCCCCTCCGAGATTGGATCTCCCTCTTTGTTCTCTTCTGTTTCGCGTTCCCTGCATCTGGCTAAAAACCGTTTCTTATATTCCCGGGGATCCGTAACTCCGATTGCGCTGAGATTTTAACACGTTTTTTTGGATATAAGCTTCCTTGCGCCCGGAGTAGAGGTCCAACTGACGTATGGGGTGGGCACAACCCGCCACTGCGCGCCAGGGGCCTCTGCCGTGCCTTGGTGTCTTGTGCCCTGTGTGGGCCTCCGTTTGCGGTGATTCCAACTCCAAAAAATCACAAATATTCCAAAATAATTCTCCGTAAATTTTTATTGCGTTTGGACTTTGTCTGACATGGATACTCTGCGATACAAAAAACATGCAGAAAACAGGAACTGGCACTGGGCACTGGATCAATAGGTTTGTCCAATCAATCATATAAAAAGTTGCCAAAAGTATGTAAAAGTTGTATAATATTGGCATGAAACAATCAAAAATTATAGATACGACGGAGGCGTATCAATGATAAGGATTATGAAATCTCTGTCGACCCAGAGTTGATTACTTTGGTTGAATCTGATCCTTTTCATGGCTATGAAACTGAAATTGTTGTGGCATGATAAATCTCCAATGTATCTATAATTTTTGATTGCTCCATGCTATACTATCTACTATTTTGGACTATATTGGGCTTTATTTTCTACTTTTATATTATTTTTGGGACTAACCTATTAACCGGAGGCCCAGCCCCGAATTGCTGTTTTTTGCCTATTTCAGTGTTTTGAAGAAACGGAATATCAAATGGAGTCCAAACAGAATAAAACCTTCGGGAACGTGATTTTCTCACCGAACGTGATCCAGGAGACTTGGACCCTACGCCAAGGAACAAAAGAGGCGGTCACGAGGGTGGGGGCACCCCCCCAGGGCGCGCCCCCTACCTCGTGGGCCCCTCGGTGCTCCACCGACGTACTCCTTCCTCCTATATATACACACGTACCCCCAAACAATCAGAACAGGAGCCAAAAACCTAATTCCACCGCTGCAACTTTCTGTATCCACGAGATCCCATCTTGGGGCCTGTTCCGGAGCTCCGCCGGAAGAGGGTCGTCATCACGGAGGGCTTCTACATCATCATAGCCTCTACGATGAAGTGTGAGTAGTTTACCTCAGACCTTCGGGTCCATAGTTAGTAGCTAGATGGCTTCTTATCTCTCTTTGAATCTTAATACAAAGTTCTCCCCCTCTCTTGTGGAGATCTATTCGATGTAATCTTCTTTTTGCGGTGTGTTTGTTGATACCGATGAATTGTGGGTTTATGATCAAGTCTATCTATGAATAATATTTGAATCTTCTCTGAATTCTTTTATGTATGATTGGTTATCTTTGCAAGTCTCTTCGAATTATCCGTTTGGTTTGGCCAACTAGATTGGTAGTTCTTGCCATGGGAGAAGTGCTTATCTTTGGGTTCGATCTTGCGGTGTCCTTTCCTAGTGACAGAAGGGGCAGCAAGGCACGTATTGCATCGTTGCCATCGAGGATAACAAGATGGGGTTTATTTCATATTGCATGAATTTATCTCTCTACATCATGTCATATTGCTTAAGGTGTTACTCTGTTTTTAACTTAATACTCTAGATGCATGCTGGATAGCGGTCGATGAGTGGAGTAATAGTAGTAGATGCAGAATCGTTTCGGTCTACTTGTCACGGACGTGATGCCTATATACATGATCATGCCTAGATATTCTCATAACTATGCTCAATTCTGTCAATTGCTCAATAGTAATTTGTTCACCCACCATAGAATACTTATGCTCTTGAGAGAAGCCACTAGTGAAACCTATGGCCCTCGGGTCTATTCTCATCATATCAATCTCCATTACTTTAATCTTGCTTTGCCTTTTACTTTGCTTTTACTTTTTACTTTTCATCTTTATACCAAAAATACCAAAAATATTATATCTATCAGATCTCACTCTCGTAAGTGATAGTGAAGGGATTGACAACCCCTAATCGCGTTGGTTGCGAGTAGCTATCGTTTTGTGCAGGTACGAGGTACTTGAGCGTGGCCTCCTACTAGATTGATACCTTGGTTCTCAAAAACTGAGGGAAATACTTACGCTACTTTGCTGCATCATCCCTTCCTCTTCAGGGAAAACCAACGCATGCTCAAGACGTAGCAAGAAGGATTTCTGGCGTCGTTGCTGGGGAGTCTACGCAAAAGTCAACATACCAAGTACCCATCACAATCCCTATCTCTCGCATTACATTATTTGCCATTTGCCTCTCGTTCCCCCCCCAATTCACCCTTGCCGTTTTATTCACCCTCTCTCTCTCTATCCTCCCTCTCTATTTGCCTTCTTTTGCCCGTTTGCTCTTGTTTGCTTGTGTGCTAGTTTGCTTGTTTGTCGCGATGGCTCAAGATAATACCAAATTGTGTGACTTCACCAATACCAATAATAATGATTTCCTTAGCACTCCGATTGCTCCTCTTACCGATGCTGAATCTTGTGAAATTAATACTGCTTTGTTGAATCTTGTTATGAAAGATCAATTCACCGGCCTTCCTAGTGAAGATGCCGCTACTCATCTGAATAGCTTCGTTGATTTATGTGATATGCAAAAGAAAAGAGATGTCAATAATGATGTCGTTAAATTGAAGCTATTTCCTTTTTTGCTTAGAGATCGTGCTAAAGCTTGGTTTTCGTCTTTGCCAAAGAATAGTATTGATTCATGGAACAAGTGCAAAGATGCTTTTATCTCTAAGTATTTTCCTCCCGCTAAGATCATCTCTCTTAGAAACGATATTATGAATTTTAAGCAACTTGATCATGAACATGTTGCACAAGCTTGGGAGAGAATGAAATTAATGATACGTAATTGCCCTACTCATGGTTTGAATTTGTGGATGATTATACAAAAAAATTATGGCGGATTGAATTTTGCTTCTAGAAATCTTTTAGATTCGTCCGCGGGAGGCACTTTTATGGAAATCACTTTAGGAGATGCTACTAGACTCCTAGATAATATTATGGTTAATTATTCTCAATGGCATACTGAAAGATCGTCTAATAAAAAAGTGCATGCGATAGAAGAAATCAATGTTTTGAGTGGAAAGATGGATGAACTTATGAAATTATTTGCTACTAAGAGTGTTTCTTCTGATCCTAATGATATGCCTTTGTCTACTTTGATTGAGAATAAAAATGAATCTATGGATGTGAATTTTGTTGGTAGGAATAATTTTGGTAACAACGCTTATAGAGGGAATTTTAATCCTAGGCCATATCCTAGTAATCCTTCTAATAATTATGGGAATTCCTACAACAACTCTTATGGAAATTATAATAAGATGCCCTCTGAATTTGAGACTAGTGTTAAAGAGTTTATGAATTCACAAAAGAATTTTAATGCTTTGCTTGAAGAGAAATTGCTTAAAGTTGATGATTTGGCTAGGAAAGTTGATAGAATTTCTCTTGAGATTGATTCTTTAAAGCTTAGATCTATTCCTCCTAAGCATGATATCAATGAATCTCTCAAAGCCATGAGAATTTCCATTGATGAGTGCAAGGAAAGAACTGCTAGGATGCGTGCTTCCAAAGATGCCTTTATTAAAGTGTGTTCTTCCAATTCCTATGAAAATCAAGATGAAGATCTAAAAGTTATTGATGTGTCTCCTATTAAATCTTTATTTTGCAATATGAATCTTGATGAAACTGAATATGATCTTCCTTTACCTAGAAGGCGTTCTAAAAATTCGGAGTACTTAGACCTTTATGATGAAATTGATGAAAGTGGGATTGAAAAAAATAAAAATCTAGATGTTGCTAAACCCACTATATTGGATTTCAAGGAATTTAATTATGAAAGTTGATCTTTAATTGATTGTATTTCCTTGTTGCAATCCGTGCTAAATTCTCCATATGCTTATAGTCAAAAGAAAGCCTTCACCGAATATATTGTTGATGCCTTGATGCAATCTTATGAAGAAAAACTTGAGTTGCAAGTTTCTATCCCTAGAAAACTCTATGATGAGTGGGAACCAACTATTAAAATTAAAATTAAAGATCATGAGTTTTATGCTTTGTGTGATTTGGGTGCTAGTGTCTCCACTATCCCCAAAACTTTGTGTGATTTGCTAGATTTCCACAATTTTGATGATTGCTCTCTAAACTTGCATCTTGCGGATTCTACTATTAAGAAACCTATGGGAAGGATTAATGATGTTCTTATTGTTGCAAATAGAAATTATGTGCCCGTAGATTTCATTGTTCTTGATATATATTCCAATCCTTCTTGCCCTATTATTCTTGGTAGAACTTTTCTTAGAACAGTTGGTGCGATTATTGATATGAAGGAAGGGAATATTGGATTTAAATTTCCATTAAAAAAGGGCATGGAACACTTTCCAAGAAAGAAAATAAAATTGCCATATGAAACTGTCATGAGAGACACTTTTGGATTGCTCACCAAAGATGGCAATACCTAGATCTATCATCGCTTTTATACCTAGCTAGGGGCGTTAAACGATAGCGCTTGTTGGGAGGCAACCCAATTTTATTTTTATTCCTTGCTTTTTTCTCCTGCTTAGAAATAAAATATATATTTAGCCTCTGTTTTGGTTGTGTTTTTTGTGTTTAATTAGTGTTTGTGCCAAGTAGAACCGTTGGGAAGACTTGGGGAAAGTCTTGTTGAACTTGCTGTAAAAAACAGGAACTTTAGCGCTCACGAGAACTGCTGTCATTTATATTTGATGAGTAATATTTAGTTAATTCTTTTTTCAGATGATTAATAGATAAATTCCTCACGTCCAGAAATTTATTTTGGAATTTTTGGGGTTCCAGATCTTGCGCTAGCTACAGATTACTACATACTGTTCTGTTTTTGACAGATTCTGTTTTTCTTGTGTTGTTTGCTTATTTTGATGAATCTATGGTTAGTAAAATAGTTTATAATCCATAGAGAAGTTGGAATACAGTAGGTTTAACACCAATATAAATAAAGATTGAGTTCATTACAGTACCTTGAAGTGGTCTTTTGTTTTCTTTCGCCAACGGAGCTCAGGGGTTTTCTATTTTGAGTTTTGTATTGTGAAGTTTTCAAGTTTTGGGTGAATTTTTTTGATGGATCATGGAACAAGGAGTGGAAAGAGCCTAAGATTGGGGATGCCCATGGCACCCCCAAGATAATCCAAGGACACCAAAAAGTCAAAGCTTGGGGATGCCCCGGAAGGCATCCCCTCTTTCGTCCACTTCCATCGGTAATTTACTTGGAGCTATATTTTTATTCACCAACATGATATGTGTTTTGCTTGGAGCGTCCTGTATTATTTGTGTCTTTGTGTCTTAGTATACCACAATCATCCTTGCTGTACACACCTTTTGAGAGAGCCATACATGAATTAAATTTGATAGAATACTCTATGTGCTTCACTTATATCTTTTGAGCTAAGTAGTTTTGCTCTATGTGCTTCACTCATATCTTTTGAGCTAAGTAGTTTTGCTCTATGTGCTTCACTTATATCTTTTAAGCGTTATAATTTTGCTCTATGTGCTTCACTTAGATCTTTTAGAGCACAGTGGTGGATTTGTTTTAAAGAAACTATTGATCTCTCATGCTTCACTTAAATTATTTTGAGAGTCTTAATAGCACGGTAATTTGCTTAATCTCTCCCTACTAATAAACCACCGATTGCTTCTAGTCGTACGTCGCGGCAGGTTTGCAAAAAAGTCCCCGTATTTTTTAGTATTCAACCCGCAGTCCGTTCTTAAGTAAGAAAACGTTTCAATTAAGAATTTTGCAAATAAATCCCTACAATATACGGTATTAAATCCACGGTCCTTAAAGTGAGAAGAAAAAACAAAACCCATCGGGCTCTCCTATCTCTCCCTCGCCTCAGCCGCCAGGAGTGGCGGTCGATCCGGTGCCGCGCCGGCCGCGGGCCACGGGCCGGTGCCGGCGAGAGTACGCGCCTCCCGAGTCTTCCTCTGCGCCATTCTGCATGGGGACGCGGTCGGAGGAGCTCGCTGACAGGTTGACGGCCGGGGGCCCCGGCGGCATCGGCGGACCAGCAGGAGGAGGATGCGGGGAGGGGCAGCACGAGCGGGTGGTCGTGCTTCGCGAGATCAAGAACCAGACCTTCGGGAACCAGACCAAGAAGCTCCTCTACCTCGCGGCGCGTCACCAGCCATGCTCGTCCATGAGCGGCCGCGGCGGGGAGCTTTGCTTGCGGCGTAGACGATGGTGCGCATGCCGTGCTTGCTGCTGGAGCCGTGGGGCACCTTACACGGCTCCTCGCCCACCCCGACAACAAGGTCAGCTTCCTTCAATTGCTTGTTTCCTTAATTTCGTGTATGCCTGCTCGGTTTGGGGATTTGTTGCTCAATTGGGAGAATATTTGTTGCGTGCAGAAGAGCTGGTGGGAGGAAATGGGTGGCTGCCCAGCAACTGCTTGCTGATTGCGCCAATTTGGGGCTTGCTAGCAATTGTGCTTGTCCCTGAACTATAGACCAAAAAGAGACAATGCTAACTTAACGAATGTTTTGTGTGGGAATTAGTCTGTACATTAGCCACAACCTGATCCACAGGGAAGAGGTGCTCGAGATGGAGGAGGACATCCAGATTGAGGTTGGCGGTCGATACCAACGCCGTCCTGGGTGGCGTGCTCGAGATCGAAGGCGGGGAGCTCCAGAAGGCAGATGGCGGCATTGCCTCAGTTGTAGCTGCATGGGGAAGAGGAGGGGTGGAGGAGTCGACGCTGCATCTCCATCCGCCGCGATGGGAGTGATGGCGCCGGCGCTCGCCGTGTCCGCCGTCAGCTCCATCTTGACGATGTTATCCTCGATTGGAAGTTCGAGCGCCCTCACAACAGGACTTACTCCACCCCTTCTCCCTCCCCGTTCCCGTCCCCTGGGGGTTAATTGAAGTATTTATATTTCCGTATTAGTGTGGTTCAACTTGCTATTGGGCATATGGTGTGTTTTCTGAATTTTGGTCTGAAAGATGATTTTGTGAGTTCAAGCTTTTGTGCGATTCCTGATGTTGTGTTCCTCCCAAATGACATAGGTCCTACACTGAATTTTTCTGATGCTATAATCATGGCAGGAGCTTTGTACTGGGAAAGTATGTTAGAATTATCTAGAATTGATGGACTTCAGTTGGTGTTTGTTTGCTGGATGGAATTAGATTTGTGGATATATCAGTTTATGGGTGGCTACTTGATTGGTGAATTCACCTGCTATATGAACACTATTTTTAATAAATGGTGTGCAGCTAGAGATGTATAAGAACAAGTTTGAGGATAAAGATTCATATAAAGAGTTGTGTAAAAAATTGTGATTCTTAATATCTTGAGAACTAGCGTATATTTTTTCCACTACATTAGCCTTCAGATTTTTCTTGGATTTGCTTTCTGCACTAATGTTTTCAGTGCCATCCTTCTTCCGTGATGCTGCTGCATGCCAGGATTCGCAGGGGCACCACCGCAGCCAGCGAGGACACAAGCTCACGAGGATTGTTGCCGCTTCGGAGGACATGGGAGCTGCCATAGCCAGCGAGTACGTGAGCGCACGTAGGCACCATCGCTTTCGAGGATGCGAGAGCCATCTCAGCTTGAGAGAATGCGCATACCATCTCCAGGTATATAGCAGTAACATCTCTCTCTAACTCCACTCCGATATGTAGCATTTTTTCTCTCCTATTGTGAGATTGCAGTGTGTGCAACAAGTGTTCCTCTAAATGTCTGAGTGTAAAGACTACTCATGGGTGATGCTTCTGTGACCAGACCTCTATGTATGTCCTTTGTGGCCTTTCCTATAAATAAATTATAAGTATATGTCATTGCCATATTAATTGTGTACTTCTCTATTAGAAAATCACAAGATAGTTTCAGTGTTGTTGTTCTCAATCATGTTACCCTTAAGTGCAAGACATCAATGTGCTCTTAAGTAAAAGGGAAATTTGGGCAGGAAAGGTAAGCAATTCGAAGCAAGCTCCTGAGCTAAATTTTCTTTTGGTTTAGCTAACGAATGCTTTGGTATAGGTCTAATCTCTCCTTCCTGGATGGTTCTTTCTTAATTCTTTTATGGGGACTTACTTTTGTTTCTTTAATTAGGATACCTTCACCTGGTATTTTTTGTTTTAATTAATGAATATAGATTAGTTGCATTGTTTTGTCTCAACCAAGCTAGCCGTATAGTAGAAATTCAGCATGCACACAAGGTGATCTGGTTGAGTTTTACTACGTAACCGTACCATTGTTGTCTGCATGCTGAAAAGCTTATGGGTATGTACTGAAACTAAATTATAGTTGTTAAGGATTATTTGCAGACAGGTCAAGGCCGGAAGATGTCACCATTATCCCTAAACTGAGATGTCTTAAGGATTAGAGATGTCAGGAAGGCCCCCGTACAATTATAGGTACTAACATATAAAAATCCAAGAATTTCCCGCTAAGCGACACTCGACAATGCAAACTTAAATCATGCTAGAATTCGTCAAATACCATGTTTAACCTGAATTAGTTACTTGACATGTGCCTATCTTATTCTTTTTCCAAATTATGTGTTCAATTGTTCATCATATTATTGATGGAATTAATTTTGCATCGATTGTTTGCACCACTTGATAATTACAACGAAAGTTATGGATGTCCAATCTGGCTGGTTGTTTGTCTACTACTAAAGCTTGTACAGATTTGCTTAAAATTGAATACACGTCAAAAAAAAAATCTCCCGTTGCCACACACACATCCGTGGCAATTGTTGAAAGCTCTGAATGCTTCATTCTTTGTTCTGATGCTCAGGGATATTGGGTAGAATCCAGTGTCACTCATGATCCTGGTTTAATAGAGGAATTGAATTGATCATGATTTTGAATGTCAAATGTCACATAGGGAAGGGCCTGAACATGAACTTACTTGGTAATGCCCATTTGTGTAGATCGGTAGCCTATGGCATCTATTTTGTCCAATCGTTCACCGCGGACAAATTTTCTTTGCTGGGTGCTGGTGGTTTTGCTTCCAATGTTTTTGTAGGACATTGCTCGGTTAGTAATGACTCTGAATGTAAAGCGTGCTATGAAGTACACGATGCGCTGTGTATTTCCCTCGATTACGTGAAGAAGAATGGCAGCAAAGACTTATGGTATGATACCTCGGTATATTTGATTGTCTTGATACCGTGTTTCCTTTCTTTTTCATATAGGAATTCCACTAGGTTATTTTTACTATGAAACGCGAATTCCACTGTTACCAGGGGATTTGAAACCTAAGGCAGAGTCACTGTTTTCTCCCTCCAGGGTCAATTTTGTTTTTCTCGCTTTAGAATATTTTCTAACCATGTATCTAAACCTTGCAATATGCTACTTACTGACTATGACCTTGCATAGGATGGAAGATACACTTGGAGAAGGTCCACCCAGTCTATCACCTTCACACATATGTTTTCACTCATCGTCAAGCATTGCACTCCCAATGTCCATATATTGTTCAATTATCACTGATGTCGACCTAGGTTATAAACCAAAATAAGACAATCCTTAGCATGGTTTCCCAAGCTATGTCGCTCTTTGAGACACGCTTGATAATTACAAAAACATTGGAAGTTGAAAAATGTTTATCCTTAAAGACTTTATTTTATAAGTTTATTTGTCACAATCAAATATATGCCTCTATATTTGTTCAGATTCCTGCAATATGCTATATTGAAAATTGATTTGTTCAATTTGCATGGCCAGATGGTCATATGGATAGAAGTATTAGCATAAAAAACCCAGATATTCCACAGATGAAGGGCCTTCTTTAACTGAATTGAGTGTACACAATGCAAAGCCTTCGCCCAAGAGTATGACAATGATGCTGAACAAGCCCTTACACATATGGCATTTAAATAAACTGATCGTGAACTGAAGCTATGAGAACGATGGGATATTTTTGTTCATAGTAATAAAAATATTATTGTAGTAACTTACATTGAGGTTACACACACAGGGATAGAGAGAGAGGACATGACGAAGGTTAAGTGGTTTGTAGTTGGGGGGAGGGGGCGGATCTGGAGCCATGCTTAGGGCGTGTGCTATTTGTTTTCCCGTTGCAACGCACGGGCAATTTTCCTAGTAATAATATGCTTGGTATTCAAGATTGGTGAAACTTTCTTTTGAGTGTGTTGAATACTAAGAAAAGATTGAAGCATGATAATTTTTTTGAGATATGGAGGTGATAATATTAAAAGTCATGCTAGTTGAGTAGTTGTGAATTTAAAGAATACTTGTGTTAAAGTTTGTGATTCCCGTAGCATGCACATATGGTGAACCGTTATGTGATGAAGTCGGAGCATGATTTATTTATTGATTATCTTCCTTATGAGTGGCGGTCGGGGACGAGCGATGGTCTTTTCCTACCAATCTATCCCCCTAGGAGCATGCGTGTAATACTTTGCTTTGACAACTTCTAGATTTTTGCAATAAGTATATGAGTTCTTTATGACTAATGTTGAGTCCATGGATCATACGCACTCTCACCCTTCCACCTTTGCTAGCCTCTTTAATACCGCACACCTTTCGCCGGTATCATACATCTACCATATACCTTCCTCACAACAGCCACCATACCTACCTATTATGGCATTTCCATAGCCATTCCAAGATATATTGCCATGCAACTTTCCACCATCTAGTTCATCATGACACATTCCATCATTGTCATATTGCATATCCCGGTACACCGCCGGAGGCATTTATATAGAGTCATATTTTGTTCTAAGTATTGAGTTGTAAGAAAAATAAAAGTGTGATGATCATCATTATTAGAGCATTGTCCTAAGTGAGGAAAGAATGATGGAGACTATGATTCCCCCATAAGTCGGGATGAGACTCCGGACGAAAAATAAAAGAGGCCAAAGAAGCCCAAATAAAAAGAGGCCATATAAAAAAAGAGAAAAGGCCCAAATAAAAAAATAAAAAATGAGAGAAAAAGAGAGAATGGACAATGTTACTATCCTTTTACCACACTTGTGCTTCAAAGTAGCACCATGATCTTCATAGTAGAGAGTCTCTCATGTTATCACTTTCATATACTAGTGGGAATTTTACATTATAGAACTTGGCTTGTATATTCCAATGATGGGCTTCCTCAAATTGCCCTAGGTCTTCATGAGCAAGCAAGTTGGATGCACACCCACTTAGTTTCTTTTTGAGCTTTCATATACTTATAGCTCGAGTGCATCTGTTGCATGGCAATTCCTATTCACTCACATTGATATCTATTGATGGGCATCTCCATAGCTCGTTGATACGCCTAGTTGATGTGAGACTATCTTCTCCTTTTTGTCTTCTCCATAACCACCATTCTATTCCACCTATAGTGCTATATCCATGGCTCACGCTCATGTATTGCGTGAAGATTGAAAAACTTTTGAAAAATTTAGAGTATGAAACAATTGCTTGGCTTGTCATCAGGGTTGTGCATGATTTAAATACTTTGTGTGGTGAAGATAGAGCATAGCCAGACTATATGATTTTGTAGGGATAACTTTCTTTGGCCATGTTATTTTGAGAAGACATAATTGCTTTGTTAGTATGCTTGAAGTATTATTATTTTTATGTCAATATAAACTTTTGTCTTGAATCTTTCTAATCTGAATATTCATACCACAATTAAGAAGATTTGCATTGAAATTATGCCAAGTAGCACTCCGCGTCAAAAATTCTCTTTTTATCATTTACCTACTCGAGGACGAGCAGGAATTAAGCTTGGGGATGCCTGATACATCTCCAACGTATCTATAATTTTTGATTGCTCCATGCTATATTATCTACTATTTTGGACTATATTGGGCTTTATTTTCCGCTTTTATATTATTTTGGGGACTAACCTATTAACCGAGGCCCAGCCCAGAATTGCTGTTTTTTTGCCTATTTCAATGTTTCGAAGAAACGGAATATCAAATGGAGTCCAAACAGAATAAAACCTTTGGGAACATGATTTTCTCACCAAACGTGATCCAGGAGACTTGGACCCTACGCCAAGGAACAAAAGAGGCGGTCACGAGGTTGGGGGGCGCCCCCCCCAGGGCGCGCCCCCTGCCTCGTGGGCCCCTCGGTGCTCCACCGACGTACTCCTTCCTCCTATATATACACACGTACCCCCAAACGATCAGAACAGGAGCCAAAAACCTAATTCCACCGCTGCAACTTTCTGTATCCACGAGATCCCATCTTGGGGCCTGCTTCGGAGCTCCGCCGGAAGAGGGCCGTCATCACGGAGGGCTTCTACATCATCATAGCCTCTCCGATGAAGTGTGAGTAGTTTACCTTAGACCTTCGGGTCCATAGTTAGTAGCTAGATGGCTTCTTCTCTCTCTTTGAGATCTATTCGATGTAATCTTCTTTTGCGGTGTGTTTGTCGAGACCGATGAATTGTGGGTTTATGATCAAGTCTATCTATGAATAATATTTGAATCTTCTCTTGCCATGGGAGAAGTGCTTAGCTTTGGGTTCGATCTTGCGGTGTCCTTTCCCAGTGATAGAAGGGGCAGCAAGGCACGTATTGCATCATTGCCATCGAGGATAACAAGATGGGGTTTATTTCATATTGCATGAATTTATCTCTCTACATCATGTCATCTTGCTTAAGGCGTTACTATGTTTTAACTTAATACTCTAGATGCATGCTGGATAGCGGTCGATGAGTGGAGTAATAGTAGTAGATGCAGAATCGTTTCGGTCTACTTGTCACGGACGTGATGCCTATATACATTATCATGCCTAGATATTCTCATAATTATGCTCAATTCTGTCAATTGCTCAACAGTAATTTGTTCACCCACCGTAGAATACTTATGCTCTTGAGAGAAGCCACTAGTGAAACCTATGGCCCCCGGGTCTATTCTCATCATATCAATCTCCATTACTTTAATCTTGCTTTGCCTTTTAATTTGCTTTTACTTTTTATTTTTCATCTTTATACCAAAAGTACCAAAAATATTATATCTATCAGATCTCACTCTCGTAAGTGACCGTGAAGGGATTGACAACCCCTTATAGCGTTGGTTGCGAGTAGCTATCGTTTTGTGCAGGTACGAGGGACTTGAGCGTGGCCTCCTACTGGATTGATACCTTGGTTGTCAAAAACTAAGGGAAATACTTACGCTACTCTGCTGCATCATCCCTTCCTCTTCGGGGAAAACCAACGCAAGCTCAAGACGTAGCATGGCACATCTTACTAAGTTAAATGACATAGCCACCCTTTTTGCTCATGATGAGAAAATTGGTTATTACTATATTCTAAAATTATTTCCGTTCTCATTAAAGGGTGATGCTAAAGCTTGGTACAATACTCTTGCGCCTGGTTGTGTGCGTAGTCCCCAGGATATGATTTATTACTTCTCTGAAAAATATGTTCCCACTCATAAGAAACAAGCTGCCTTACAGGAAATATTTAACTTTGTGCAAATTAAAGAAGAGGGTCTCCCACAAGCTTGGGGGAGGCTTCTCCAATTGCTTAATTCTTTGCCTAATCATCCTCTTAAGAAAAATGAAATACTTATATCTTCTATAATAGACTAACCGATGCTTCCAGGGATTTCCTAGATAGTTGTGCTGGTTGTGTTTTCAAGGAACGAACTATTGGGCAAGCTGAAGAATTACTGAATAATATATTGAGAAATTATGATGATTGGACTCTTCCTGAACAACCGCTTAAACCCACTCCGAAGAAGAGGGGTATATTATATCTCAGTCCCGAAGATATGCAAGAGGCAAAGAAATCTATGAAAGAAAAGGGTATTAAACCTGAGGATGTCAAAAATTTACCTCCTATTGAAGAAATACATGGCTTGATAAACCACCACCACCTAAGGTGGTAGAGGTAAATTCTCTAATGAAATTCAATGATAATGATAATCCTCACAATATGCACCCTAGCCAATGCCTTTATGAGTTTGAAAATTACATTAGAAAACAAGATCACTGCAATGCAAATGTTATGAAACAATTGAAATATAATTCTGATTTGATTGCTCGCTTGAGTGACTTGTTATTTAGAATCTCAAATGATGTTAGAGGTGTAGGGAAGCATGCTTCTATGGTTCAAACTCAGTTAGAACAAGTTGCTAAATCTCAAAGAGAGTTGCTTGATGACATGAACAATAATATAAGTGACTTTGCTGTTAGAGTAGAACCTAGAGGAGGTAAAATGACTTAGGAACCACTTTATCCTGAGGGACACCCAAAAATAATTGAACAAGACTCTCAAAGAGTTAACACTGATGCACGTAGTCCTTCTAAAAAGAAAAAGAAGAAGAAATGATAGCACTTTGCATGCCTCTAGTGAACCTGAAGTAGAAAAACCTCCTGATAATGATAATGAAGTTTCTATCTCTGATGGTGAAACTCAATCTGGTAGTGAACACTCACCTTCTGATAATGAAAAAGATAACGATGTGTCGGATGTGGGGTTCCGGCAAACCCTTACGGTTCGAACACTAGGGTGCGCGCGAAGTCTTTCCTTCCCACCAATCGTCGCCCTAGCTCACTAAGATCTCGCGGACGAACTCGACGAACTCGCAACACAGGAAGACACAAGATTTATACTGGTTCAGGCCACCGTTGTGGTGTAATACCCTACTCCAGTGTGGTGGTGGTGGATTGCCTCTAGGGCTGATGATGAACAGTACAAGGGAAGAACAGCCTCCTGAAGTTGAGGTGTTCTTGTGAGTAGGCTCTCGATCGGGTTGGATCAAGCTAAGATGAGATGCCTCTACTATGGTGGCTAGCTCTACTTATATAGGCTCTGGTCCTCTTCCCAAATATCGAGTGGGAAGGGAGCCAACAATGGCGGGCTAATTCGAAGGGGGACAGCTAGTACAAGCTATCCTGACAAAAGTGGTCTTCGCCTGCCAAAGGCTCTGGTGGTGACGTTGTCTTGGGCTCCATGATGACCTCTATCTTGCCGTCCTCCTGGTCTTGGTCTCGCTGCACCAATACAGAAACCTTTGCCTGATGCCTCGGTACTCTTCGCCTGCGCTGGCCTCTTAGCACCAAAGAGGAAACAAGGACGTTGCGCGCGCTGGCGCCCGCCTGGTGCCGTGCGTCATGACTCACATCACGAGGGTCTCGTGAGGTTTGCCCCGCCTTGATATCTCTACTCCTCGTGAGCCTGCCTGGCTAGGCTACTCCAGAGGAGGTCTTGCGTCGTCCGCCTCGCGAGGGTCCTGGATGCTTTGTTGGTGAAGATGGGTCATACGGCCTGCTGGCTCGGCCACGCCGCGGGCCAAAGGCAGGCAAGTCTGGGGACCCCCGTTCCTAGGACGCCGATAGTAGCCCCCGGGCCCAAGGTGCGCTCGGGCTTGACTTCGTGGCAAAGCCAAGGGCCAAGTTTGGTGCACCGCGGGCCCCAAAAGCCCGCGGCCTCGATTGACGCGTGGCAGTTGATTGGACGTGGGAGTATCCGCTTCCACATGCTGCCCCAGCAACTGCTTGACCTGACAAGAAGGCTCGCGCGGGCAGCACTTGCCTTTGTTGCTTCTTCCTTGCCTCACTCCAGATCCCCTTTCTTGCTCTTCGCCGCCGCTACCTCTAGATCTGCCCCATTCTTGCTCTGCATCTGCCGCTCATGGAGTCGCGCAAGGTCAAGACCTCCTTGGCTCCGGCTTGGTACGAGCCCGCACTCGAGGCGCCCACCATCACGGAGAAGAGCCTCGCCTCCGTGCTCCTGCTGACAGCGGGGGAGAGCAACGAGTGGGGGAAGACGGAGTTCCGGCTTGCGTCCGACGAGCTGGAGCCTGAAGGGAGCACCTTCTTCCCCTTCTTCTCGAGCAGCGTCGCTGTTGGGTTGGTTCCTCCCTTCTCTGATTTCTTTTATGAAGTCCTCGACCACTACGGGCTGCAGGCGTTGCACCTCCATCCCAACTCTGTCCTCCTCATGTCCATCTTTGCCTACTACTGTGAGGCGTACCTGGGCGTGATGCCGTCCGTGGCGCTCCTGCGCCATTTCTTCTTCCTCCACGTCAGCGAGGGTCACATCTCCGGATGCGCCAACTTCATTGCGTTCGGCAAGGCCAACTCGATCTCGAGCACCGGAAAGAGGGTCGACAATATCCAATCCAAATGGTTCATGATGGATGCCAAGCTCGCCCATCCGCGCCTGATGTTGTCGATGGAGGCGCCCCGGTAGGGCAAGGAGTGGCCCAGGGCGGAGCTGGTCAACGAGCGGGCATCGTCAGTGCTGGGACGGATGATGACTGACCTGAATCTGGGTAACGCGAGCGTGGCCAAGATAACGGGAGCGATGCTCCTGAGGGAGTTCTTGATGCTGCGGGTTGCCCCATTCCAGGCGCGCGCGCCCCTTCTAGGAGCTTGAAGGAGGGGAAAACAAGGCCCACCTGAGGCCGGTGGACCTGCCTGACGATGAACTGGACGGCATCCTATGTCTCATAGTCGGAGACAACCAGGAGCACCCGCCTAGCGCCTTCATTCCCCTGTTCCAACGCAGGGACCGGGAGGAATTCGTCGCCTCCAGGCCGACTTTTGATGCGCGCGGGCTGGTGCCACTGGTGTTTTCGGGAGCTCCTATGGCGCAGCAACCGTTGGAAGTGTCTTCTGGTGAGTCCCGCGGAGAGGGGGAAGAGGAGGTGGACTTGGAGAAGACCCCGGAAGAGGTGGGGGAGACTTCCCCTCTGAGCGAGGTCGAGATTCTCCGCACCCTTCCTGATGATGCCGAAGCCGACGCCTACCAAGGGGAGAGGGAGCAACCCCTCATCCTGACGAAGGGTAGGTCGTCGCTGGTGGTCCGCGGTGCCGCCTCCACCCCGGTGCCTCCTGGGGCTGGATCCGGTTCCGCCTCCGTACCGCCTGACGCTGCCGGGGCCCGAACGCCTGCCCCTCAGGTCCCGATGCCGTCAGGCCTCAAGCTTCACAAGCGAAATGTGGAGTACTTCGTAGTGGACCGGTAGGTGTTTCGAGCTTCGCTTTATCCCTGCCGGTACTTGTTATTTCTTGACGCTCGCCCTTGGTTGATCAGGCTAGCAACTTCGGCGACGAAGAGGAAGGAGGGTACGGCGGCCGTGCCTCCCTCCGTAGAGAAAGGAGGCAGCAGCACCCGCATCTCCCCAGCCCGGTCGTCCTCGCGGGGCCAAGAAGAACATCATCGCGTGGAGTCAGCCCCCATGGTCCCGCTGGCTCCGGAGGCGCCGGCGCTTGGCGCGGCTGACGAGATCCTAGCTGCTCCGGAACCCGCGGTCTCCCGAGCCCTGGTGACGGTGCCGCTTCCTCCCTCCGCAGCACCTCCACTCCCTGGTTCCTCTGCTCCTGCTGCTGTCTTGGGGTGTGCCCTTTCAGAGATGATCCGGCTGCAGGCGGATCTCCTGAGCGCAGACCCATGCCTGGTGGCCGGGCGTCTAGAGCTGGCCTCTGGCTGGCTTCACTCTGACCTGGCGGTACACGCAACGCTGAGCCAGGATGCTGCGGCTTTTGAGGAGGAGAAGCGAGGAGCCGCCAGTGCTGCAGCCGATCGTGAGGCGGCGCTGAAAGACGCCAAGGCCGCCCGTGACCGCTGCCAAGTGCTGGAGGGTGAGTTGCAGAGCCTGTGCAACAAGCATGCCGAAGAGGTACGTGGCCGCCAGGCGAAGGAGGAGGGGATGAAGGCTCGGGAGGAAGCCGTCAAGAACCGTGATGCTGAGCTGGTGGAGCTGGGGAGGAAACAGGCCACCGAGCGCAACCGGTTGGAAGAGTTGGAGTGGAAGATGGGGACGAGGGAGGCCGATCTGAATGCCAAGGCGCGAGTCCTGGCCAAAGACCGCGTGGCCTCCGCCGATCTCGAGAAGAGGTCTCGCAAGGTGCTGAAGACACTCTACGAGCACGGCCTAGAGAGGCCGCTGGACACCGACGAGGACAGCCCCACCCAGCTGCTTCCTCTCGTGGTGAAGGCGCTTGAGGAGGTCGTCTATGGTCTTGGTCCCATGGCGGAAGCAGAAGCTCGCGTCCTGTCTTTAGCCGCACTGACCTGCGTCCTCAGCCATATGTACCTCCGCGACCCCAACGCCCGCCTTGACGAGCTGCTGGAGCCTGTGGTTGAAGATCACTGTCACACCCTAGCTAGTCCATGCATTAGAGTGTGCATCATGTTTACTTTCATCAGAAACTTGAATTGGGGAAGGCAGAACCCCCAACACCCCCCCCCTGAAATCAACTAGGGTTTACTAAAAATAAATTCAATGAACCTGAAATGCCCTTCTAAAATGTTCACCCTCTTTGCCTTGGGTTAGAACCTTTGGGAAAATAGGTGCACATTTTTCTAGGTCAACAGAAGGTCACTGATTTAATTCATAAATATTTGAATTTGGGCATTTAAATTCTATTAAATAATTCAAGTGCTCAAATAATTCTGAAAGTAATTGTTTGCTGTTAGGAATAATCCCAATAGGGCTCACAAATATTTTCAGGATTTTAGAAAGTGCCTAGGTATTTTAATTAAAGCCCTAAAGCTATAGAATAATAGAAAAGAAAACAAAATCAAAAAAAGGGGAGAAGAACCTTACCTGGCGCCACCCACCAGGCCCACCTGCCGGCCCAGCCCAGCCGCCGCGCCAGCGAGCAGCTTGGCTTGGCCAGGCAGGCAGGTGCTCGACGGCGGCACCCGCGCGCGCCACGCAGCAGGCTGCCGTCCTGCTTCCTCCTCTCGCCGCCTCGACCCCCTGGACCGGCTCCACGTCGCTGTCTCGACCCCCTGGACACGCTCACTCGCCCCTGCCTCTCTCTCTCTCACTCCCCTCTGCCATGGCCGACGCTGCTGAGCTCGCGCCACCGTGAAAACCCCGTCCACCGGCGTCCCCGTGATGCACCACCGTGTCCATCCTCTCCGCCGTCGTCAACTCCTTCGAGCAGCCAAGCCCCGAGCGCTCACACGCTCTGCAACGACTTCTTCGACCTCGTCTTCACCGAGCCTCGCCGGAGATCCCCTTCGATGTTGCCGCCGCATCGACTCGTCCCCGACCGCGCCGTCTACCTCTTCGTGATCGCCGTGAGCTGCTGCACCTCCCCAACCTCTCCGTTCCTCTTCTCGTGCACCACAGCGAGCACACGAAGCTCACCCGCACCCGCCACCGTGGAGCTCGTCGCCGACGTGTCTCCGGCCAAACTCCGGCCACGCCACTTAGCCTATCATCTTCACTGCATCCCTAGGAGCACAACGCACCTCACCACGCGCCTCGACGTGCCCCGTAGCCTCGGGCTCACTTTCGCCCGACTCCGGCGACCGCAAGGCTCGTCGCCGGCGACGTTCCCGGCCACCCCGAGCCCAACCACCACCACCAAACGCCGCGGGTTGTCCCCAGCTACCCGTAGCTGCTCTCCGCGCACCAAATGGTGCCCCGTGGGCGATTTCCGCAGCGCGCCACCGCGTCTGGCCTCGCCGGCGGCTAAACGCCGGCAGGCTTTGACCCACTGACCGGGGAGGTTTGACCTGCTGACGTGGGTTGACTTCCCCCCCCCTCTCTCACTGACATGTGGGCCCCGCCCGGCTAATTGCCCTGTTAGTGCTAACTAAATAGATTAGTTAATTAGTATAGTCACTGACTAGTGGGCCCCGCCTGTTAATTAGGCTAACTAAGCGTGGTTAGTGCACAGAGACACTGACCAGGGGGGCCCACCAGTCAGGTTTGACCTGGCTGGCGCCTTTGACTCGCTGATGTCATCCTGACGCATTGCTGACGCAATAATTGTTTTTCTGGAATTATTTTTATTCAGAAAATTCCAGAAAATAGTTCAAACTTCAAAAATTCATAGAAATTCAACCATAACTCCAAATGAGATAAATTATATATGAAAAATTATCAGAAAAATTCAATCTATCCATCTGTAATGGTTTCATGCATGACAAAACAAGTTTACCCTACTGTTTAAGCAGAATAAGGAAATGCCCTATAAATGCAATAATTAATGAGCTAATATTTGAATCTTGGATTCAAATGAGTTCACCCCTTTCTGTTTTAGCTTGCATTAGGCCAAAACACATTCATATTGCCATGTCATAGTATGCATCATAGTGTTGCATATCGTCATGTGTTGATTGTGCTCGGTTGTGTTCTTCGTGGTAGGTTCTGCCTCCGAGGATATTCACGAGTATCCAACTGAAGGGCAGTATCCCATTACCACTCCATCAGGCAAGCAACCATTGATCATTCCGATACAAACCCATGTTCTCGCTCCTGCTCTTGTTTACTGCATTAAGACAACACGATTCAAACTGCTGTGTGCTATGGTAGTTGAACCCTTATCCTCTGCATGACCTGTCATTGCCACAGTAACTAGATGAAACCCACTAGCATGTGTAGGAGTTGATTGAGCCATGTTTTGTGATTCCTACCTTGCTATGCCTGCTATGCTTAGAGTTGTGTCAGGTCTGGTTCATCTGGGTGATGGGCTAGAGTGAAATGCTTGTGTCGGTGATATGTGGGATGTGTTGAACATGTTTTGGTAAAGGTATCGATGAGAGGCCATGTAGGAGTACATGGTGGGTTGTTTCATTGAGACCGTCCCTAAGAACTGAGTTATGTATGCGTGACTTAAGATTCAGCTACTACCACACATTGGGCCCTGAAACATGACCCCGCTCGACTTACTGACCCCTCTCGCCTCAGTCCAGGAGTTGCAACTAGTTTCTGGTGTTTGTAGGTTAAGTGTTGGCGGCCGTGCATAGCGCTGACCCTAGGGGTGGGCTATGTTGCGGTAGATACACCGTGGCACGGTGTACCGAGTCACCCGTTTGGTGTCTCGGGAACCCCGTTCACATCGTTCGGGGCCGTTGAGGACACCCCGGCCGGATTTCCTTGCGGATGGAACCTGAATAGGCGATGACCCTGGACTAGAGACTTGTGAGGTTAGCCAGGTCGTGGTCTACACCCACGTCGGTTTTCGCTTGAAGTCTGCCGAGCACATTTCGTGTGCAGACGCTAAGTGGTGGAAACATGTGTGACGAAGTACACCCCTGGAGGGTATAAAACTATTCGAATAGCCGCGTCCGCGGTAAAGGACTACTTGGTTGCCTATACAGTTCATAGACAAGTTAATGGATACTACTAAAAGACTCAAGATAAGTGTGAGTACCGAGGATGGCCCTCTCGCAGGATACGAGGGAGGATCCACGGTGGAGTATTGTGTGGGTGAGTAGTGGACTCGTGTGCGAAAACTATTTTACTAAAGAGGTTCCGTAGGATAGCTTAGCCAAGAGTCAAAGCTGGCTTGCTGCATAAACCCCACCACCTTCTTGAGAATGAGCATGTATAGTAGGTTCTGATGTAAGACTTGCTGAGTACCTTTGTACTCATGTTTGCTTATTTATTGTTTTCAGACGACAACACTGCCCCCTCCGATGGGTTTTACGTAGACCTTGACGTCGACGAGTGACTAGCCACCCAGGTGGTGATCCAGGCCATGGAGGGCCCTATGTAGATAGACAGGCTTCGAGAAGCCTTCTTTCTTTCTAGAGTCTGTACTCAGACTAGTTGCTTCCGCATGTGCTTGTATGACTGTATGACTTGAGTGTCGGGTCATGTGACCCCTATCTGTATGAATATGTTATGTATGGCTCCCTGGAGCCTTTAAATAAAGTACTTGAGTTGTAGAGTTTTGTTGTGATGCCATGTTGTATGTACTCATATCGGGCATATTGTGTGTATCATTGAAATGCTTGGTATGGGTGGGATCCGACAATCTAGTTGTTTGTCCTTCGCACCCTTTCTTATGGGGAAATGTAGTCTAGTGTTCCTCGAGCCATAGTAGTCTGCTACAGCCCGGTTCACCAGAGTCCTGCTAGCCCAGCACTACTGTTCAGGACACTTGACTGGCCGACATGTGTTTCACTTCGTCCCTATGTCTGTCCCTTCGGGGAAATGTCACGCGGTGATCTTCGGAGTCCTGTCTAGCCTGCTACAGCCCGGGATCCCCGGAGTCCTGTTAGCCCAGTGCTACAGCCCGGAATCACTCGTTGATGACCGACATGTTCGATGTGATTCATGTATGCCTGTCTCCATAGGTCTGTGCCGCTTTGGGTTCACGACTAGCCATGTCGGCCGGGTTCTCGGTCATATGGATGCTAGCGACATTGTCATATACGCGAGCCAAAAGGCGCAAACGGTCCCGGGCCATGGTAAGGCGACACCCGTGGGATACCGTGCGTGAGGCCGCAAAGTGATATGAGGTGTTACCGGCTAGATCGATGTGGCTTGGAATCGGGGTCCTGACAGCGTTGGCATCAGAGCCGGACTGCCTGTAGGTTCGTTGAGCCAAACTGGTCGATGTCGAGTCTAGAAATGCTTTAGTTATATGTAAGGGAATTGATTGTGGGAGGGAACGTAAGGTTCTTTTACTCCTTTACCCTATGCCTCTGATCTGAGTCATTCTCTTCTCATTCAACGTGGGTTAAGGACTAGGCTCTCTTCTTCTATCAGGTTCACGTGTTACTAATCCGTAGTAGTTTATAGGATTATTGCTACGAGTCCCAGTCCAGTTTCTACTATTTAGTATGTTGCTATTTGAACCAGAACCTTGATATGATGCTGTTGAGCGGTATTGTGAACTGTTGTGGATGTCTCAAATCTTGTTCTGAGCATTTACAGCCGTTATGCTGTCCAATTTTCCCTAGGAATTCTGATGTCTTTGTCTTGTGGTTGTGCTTTCAGATGGCCAACCGTCCTCAAAATCAAGTGGTTCGCCTGACCAGGTGCCTCGACGTGCCCGGTCATACTGCTATGTTAGTCCGGGTCATGATCGAGACAGGATACCGTTGGTATCCCGAATACACTGTTGAAGAGCAGTTCCGCGACTTTAATCAAAGCTAGTATTTCTGCACCGTCAGGATATTTCCTTCCTATCCTGGATCTACCGAGCCCCTTCACTGTTCCTATGGACTCGGGGTTACCGTTGAGATGGCTGTGCAGGATGCTGCCTACTCCATGATGACCATCTTGCGAGTCCGGACTGGCCTGCTTCGGAACACTGACTTCCGTTACATGCCAGCTTCACTTCCGGGAGCGCAAGGGTATCTTCAGGCTATCTATGCTGACTCCACTCAGGAGGACTCATTAACTCGTACCACCGCTGAGATGCTCGAAGATAAGGACCGAGAGAATCGGGCCTTGAGGCTGGAGCTTTTTAATACTCGTGCTGATCATTGGGCCACATTGACTCGGTTTGCACCTGCAGTGCAAGCTGGATGTATGGATACCAGGGATCTGTATCCTGTGAGATCAGCTCTGCCAGACATGGTGGATTGGCGTGATGTGGGAGGCATCACCCCACCCCGTGGTCCCCGCAGGCCACCGTTTGTTGGTCCAAGACCTCATCCTAGCCCCTATGGTCCACAGGCTCCTCAGGACCGTCTGTTTCCGGATGATCACGTTGAACTTCCAGGCTATGGAGGTGACTTCTATGAGGACTACTACGGAGCTGTCTGAGTTAGTAGTAGTACCACTAGTATTGTAGTAGTTGTATCTCCACTGTCCTGCGTGACTTGTGGAATATGACTTGGCGTGTAATCGATTCCGGAGGTGTAGACAAATAATGTATAGGAACTCGGAATGCCTCCGATGAGATGTAACGTCTACCTTCATAGTTGTACTGTAGCATGGGCTTGTACTAAACTATGTATGACGAGTATGACCGTTGGTGTATATATGGCAGTTTTATATTACCATGGCATACGAATGAGCATCTCCGCATTCCGTGTTATCCTTTACATTCTGCACTTCCTTGTTAAGTTTGAGTCATCCTTGTCTAAACCGTTGTCTTGTTTCCTCCTAGGATGGTCAACACCCGCGGCAACCCTGCTATTCCGGAGCGGGGGGAAGCCAGTGCAGCTAGAGGTGAAAATCTGCCTCACCCGCCTTCTCTGGCCGAAGTGATGCTGGAGGCGGAAAGAAACAAGCGTGAGACCAACCGCCTGCTGGAGCGGATTGAGCAGAACACTGCACGCCACCCACGAAATGACTTGGTGTCAATCAATGACTTTATCAAGCTGTACCCACCAAAGTTTAACCATTCCGTCGAGCCCCTCGACGCGGATGATTGGCTTCGCAGCATCACCCACAAGCTACATTCTGCCAACGTAGCCGAAGCTGACAAGGTTACCTATGCTGCCTATCATCTCGAGGGCCCCGCTAGCCATTGGTGGGAAAACTACGAAGCTATGCGCCCGGTCGGTCAAATCACTACCTGGGCTGAGTTCAGCGAGGCTTTCCGTGAGCATCACATTCCGGAAGGTCTCATGGATCACAAGAGGGAGGAGTTCTGCAACTTCACTCAAGGAAGGCTGACTGTGGATGCATATAGCCAAGAATTTGGGAACCTGGCACGCTATGCTCCTGAAGAGGTTTCTACTGACGCCAAGAAACATGCAAGGTTCCGCAAGGGACTTAGCCCTGAGCTTCGCCGCGATCTCCGTCTACACGAGTGCACATCCTTTCAGAAGTTGGTCAATAAAGCTATCAGTGCTGAGACAGGCCAGACTGATTATTACGCTTCACGCAAGCACTCCCGTGATTTTGGGTCTTCATCCGGCTCTGGAGCTCAGAAGCGCCGGGTGTGGATTCCAAGCACAGCACTGCCACCCAGATTCACCCCGAGGCCATCCTTTGAGGCGCCTCGTCCCAACCAGCAATTCGCACCGCCCAAGCCCTATGGTGGCCTCGCTGCTAATGCTGCTCCACGCCCCACTGTGGTAACATGCTTCAAGTGTGGAGAGCCGGGTCACTATAGTCAAGAGTGTCCCCAGAACAACCCCAATCAAGCTGGAAAGTCCGTTGGCCGTGGTAAGCCCGCGGGAAAGACTTTCTACGCCAAGCCGGCCACCACTGCACGTGGCCATGTTAATTATGTTTCAGCCGAAGAGGCTCATGAGGATCCCAACGTCGTCCTTGGTACGCTCCTTGTTAACTGCCATCCGGCATCTGTTCTTTTCGATACTGGAGCATCTCATTCATTCATATCCGAGAATTATGCTCGGTTGCATAACACGACCTTCTGTGACATGCCCACTTCCATGGTAATTCAAACTCCGGGTTCCAAATGGCAAACTTCTAGGGTAAGCCATGGGAACGAAATTCTTGTTGATAGACTTGTCTTTCTTGCATCTTTAATAGCTCTCAAGTCCTCTGACATAAACATCATCTTGGGTATGGACTGGACGTCGGCTCATTATGCCAAGATCGATTGTGCCACTAGAACCGTTCAACTTACTCACCCCTCGGGCAAGACAGTTAATGTCTTAACTCGAGTGGCCAAGCGCCAACTTTACTCCCTCAATGCCAACCCTCTTCCAGACCTTGAGGACGTTCCGGTAGTCCGAGACTTCCCGGATGTGTTTCCAGAAGAACTGCCAGGTGTTCCACCTGACAAGGATGTCGAGTTTGTGATAGACTTTGTTCCAGGAACCGTTCCAATTTCTAGAAGACCCTACAAGATGGCACCCTTAGAACTAGCCGAGCTTAAGAACCAACTCGATGAGTCCTTGAACAAGGGGTTCATCCGTCCAAGCTCCTCTCCTTGGGCTTGCCCCGTCCTCTTCGTCAAGAAGAAGGATGGAACGGATCGAATGGTTGTGGATTACCGACTTGTCAATCTGGTCACCATCAAGAACAAATACCCGCTTCCCAGGATCAATGACCTGTATGATCAGCTTGCTGGATCCTCAGTCTTCTCCAAGATGGATTTGCGGTTGGGCTACCATCAAATCAAAATCAGAAACGGAGACATTCCCAAAACGGACTTTGTTACTCGTTACGGCCAATACGAGTACACCGTCATGTCCTTCGGTTTAACCAATGCCCCGGCTACTTTTTCTCGGTTAATGAACTCAGTCTTCATGGAGTACTTGGACAAATTCGTCGTAGTATACCTCGATGACATACTCATCTACTCCAAGAATGAAGAGGAACATGCCGAACATCTAAGGCTGGTATTGATGAAACTTCGAGAGCATCGCCTTTATGCCAAATTCTCCAAGTGTGAATTTTGGTTGTCAGAAGTGACCTATCTAGGCCATGTAATCTCTGGCAAGGGTATTGCTGTCAATCCCGAGCGAGTTCAAGCCGTCCTTGATTGGATTCCACCTGAAACGGTCAAGCAAGTTCGGAGTTTCCTTGGCCTAGCGAGCTATTGCCGCCGCTTCGTCGAGAATTTCTCAAAGGTTGCTAAACCTCTAACTGAACTCCTCAAGAAAGATAAGAAGTTCGAGTGGACTCCACAGTGCGAGTTCAGTTTCCAGGAACTGAAAAGACGCCTGACATCTGCTCCCGTACTGGTACCACCAGATTTCTCCAAGGACTTTATTATCTATTGCGACGCCTTGCGACAAGGACTAGGTTGCATACTCATGCAAGATCGCCAGGTAATTGCCTATGCTTCACGGCAATTACACCCACATGAGGAAAATTATCCCACACATGATCTAGAGCTTGCAGCTATAGTCCATGCACTCAAAACCTGGCGACATTACCTTCTCGGTAATCGTTGCGAGATCTTCACCGATCACCAAAGTTTGAAATATATCTTCACCCAACCAGATTTGAATCGCAGGCAAAGACGTTGGGTTGAGTTGATCTCAGATTACGACTTAGGAATAACTTACACCCCCGGCAAAGCCAATGTCATGGCTGATGCACTAAGTCGTAAGTCCTACTGTAACAACCTAATGTTACAACAAAGTCAACCACTTCTCCATGAGGAATTTCGTAAGCTTAACCTTCACATTGTTCCTCGAGGATTCCTATCTACCCTGGTGGCGAAACCTACCCTTATGGATCAAATCATAGCTGCCCAAAAGCGTGATAAGGGCATATCCCAGATTAAGGAAAACATTGCTAGCGGAGTAGCTAAATGTTTTTCCATGGATGAACAAGGTGCTGTCTTCTTCGAGAACCGTCTGGTGGTTCCCAAGAAAAAACATCTACGCCAGATGATCCTTAAGGAAGCTCATGAATCCCCTCTCACCATTCATCCCGGTAGTACTAAAATGTATCAAGACCTACGCCAGAGGTTTTGGTGGACTAGGATGAAGAGAGAAATCGCTCAATACATTGCTAATTGCGACGTTTGTCGTCGCGTTAAAGCAGAGCATCAACGGCCTGCTGGCACCCTTCAACCTTTGGCTATTCCTGAATGGAAATGGGTTAAAATCAGTATGGATTTCATCACTGGGTTTCCCAGGACAAAGAGGGGGAATAATGCCATCTTCGTCGTGATCGACCGTCTTTCCAAAGTGGCCCACTTTCTACCCGTTCGGGAGAGTATCACCGCTAGCCAGCTAGCTGACTTATACATATCTCGAATAGTGTCTCTTCATGGTGTCCCATTGGAAATTAACTCAGACCGTGGAAGTCTCTTCACCTCTCGATTTTGGGAAAGTTTCCAAAATGCTATGGGAACCCATCTCTCCTTTAGCACCGCCTTCCATCCTCAATCAAGTGGTCAAGTAGAGCGAGTCAATCAAATTCTGGAAGATATGCTCCGAGCTTCCGTTATCTCGTTCGGAATGAGTTGGGAGAAATGCCTTCCATTCGCGGAGTTTGCTTATAACAATAGTTATCAAGCTAGTTTGGGCAAAGCTCCCTTCGAAGTTCTCTATGGACGAAAATGTCGAACGCCTCTTAACTGGTCAGAAACCGGGGAAAGACAACTCTTTGGCCCGGATATGATTCAGGAAGCAGAAGAGCAGGTTCGCGTTATTCGTGAGAAATTGAAAACAGCCCAATCTCGCCAAAAGAGTCAATATGATCGTAAACATAAGCCTATGACCTTTGAAGTTGACGAGAAGTCTTACCTTCGGGTTACCCCGTTAAAGGGAACCCATCGCTTCGGTATCAAAGGAAAATTGGCTCCTCGTTACATTGGACCCTTTCGCATTCTTGCCAAACGAGGAGAAGTTGCCTACCAATTGGAACTACCTCCGCATCTTTCCAGAGTTCACGATGTCTTCCACGTTTCGCAATCAGGCGTTGCTTCGCGGATCCTATCCGTGGAGTGGACCACGAAATGCTTGATTTACAAGATAACCTTTCTTATCGGGAATACCCCGTTCGTATCCTTGATCAAGCCGAGCGTACCACTCGACGTCATAATATCAAGTTTCTCAAGGTTCAATGGTCACACCATTCCGAGGAAGAAGCCACTTGGGAAAGGGAGGATCGTCTTCGACTCGAGTACCCCACCTTCTTTCCAGATGATCCTAAATCTCGGGACGAGATTCTATTGAGTGGGGGTGAGTTGTCACACCCTAGCTAGTCCATGCATTAGAGTGTGCATCATGTTTACTTTCATCAGAAACTTGAATTGGGGAAGGCAGAACCCCCAGCACCCCCCCTGAAATCAACTAGGGTTTACTAAAAATAAATTCAATGAACCTGAAATGCCCTTCTAAAATGTTCACCCTCTTTGCCTTGGGTTAGAACCTTTGGGAAAATAGGTGCACATTTTTCTAGGTCAACAGAAGGTCACTGATTTAATTCATAAATATTTGAATTTGGGCATTTAAATGCTATTAAATAATTCAAGTGCTCAAATAATTCTGAAAGTAATTGTTTGCTGTTAGGAATAATCCCAATAGGGCTCACAAATATTTTCAGGATTTTAGAAAGTGCCTAGGTATTTTAATTAAAGCCCTAAAGCTACAGAATAATAGAAAAGAAAACAAAATCAAAAAAAGGGCAGAAGAACCTTACCTGGCGCCACCCACCAGGCCCACCTGCCGGCCCAGCCCAGCCGCCGCGCCAGCGAGCAGCTTGGCTTGGCCAGGCAGGCAGGCAGGTGCTCGACGGCGGCACCCGCGCGCGCCACGCAGCAGGCTGCCGTCCTGCTTCCTCCCCTCGCCGCCTCGACCCCCTGGACCGGCTCCACGTCGCCGTCTCGACCCCCTGGACACGCTCACTCGCCCCCTGCCTCTCTCTCTCGCTCCCCTCTGCCATGGCCGACGTTGCTGAGCTCGCGCCACCGTGAAAACCCCGTCCACCGACGTCCCCGTGATGCACCACCGTGTCCATCCTCTCCGCCGTCGTCAACTCCTTCGAGCAGCCAAGCCCCGAGCGCTCACACGCTCTGCACTGACTTCTTCGACCTCGTCTTCACCGAGCCTCGCCGGAGATCCCCTTCGACGTTGCCGCCGCATCGACTCGTCCCCGACCGCGCCGTCTACCTCTTCGTGATCGCCGTGAGCTGCTGCACCTCCCCAACCTCTCCGTTCCTTCGCAGCCTTTCTTATGGGGAAATGTAGTCTAGTGTTCCTCGAGCCATAGTAGTCCGCTACAGCCCGGTTCACCGGAGTCCTGCTAGCCCAGCACTACTGTTCAGGACACTTGACTGGCCGGCATGTGTTTCACTTCGTCCCTATGTCTGTCCCTTCGGGGAAATGTCACGCGGTGATCTTCGGAGTCCTGTCTAGCCTGCTACAGCCCGGGATCCCCGGAGTCCTGTTAGCCCAGTGCTACAGCCCGGAATCACTCGTTGATGACCGACATGTTTGATGTGATTCATGTATGCCTGTCTCCATAGGTCTGTGCCGCTTTGGGTTCACGACTAGCCATGTCGGCCCGGGTTCTCGGTCATATGGATGCTAGCGACATTGTCATATACGCGAGCCAAAAGGCGCAAATGGTCCCGGGCCATGGTAAGGCGACACCCGTGGGATACCGTGCGTGAGGCCGCAAAGTGATATGAGGTGTTACCGGCTAGATTGATGTGGCTTGGAATCGGGGTCCTGACAGCGTTGGCATCAGAGCCGGACTGCCTGTAGGTTCGTTGAGCCAAACTGGTCGATGTCGAGTCTAGAAATGCTTTAGTTATATGTAAGGGAATTGATTGTGGGAGGGAACATAAGGTTCTTTTACTCCTTTACCCTATGCCTCTGATCTGAGTCATTCTCTTCTCATTCAACGTGGGTTAAGGACTAGGCTCTCTTCTTCTATCAGGTTCACGTGTTACTAATCCGTAGTAGTTTATAGGATTATTGCTACGAGTCCCAGTCCAGTTTCTACTATTTTCTTTGCGTTCTGCGTCGGTAGAGCCCGGCCCCGCGCATACCTCAACCGCCATTGGGCCGACCGGAGACCAGGACAGACCAAGGAGTGAGGGGCTACATGACCAGTTAGGCCCTTAAGTCGCGATGCTCGAGAGTCCCCCTTGACGAGCAAACAGCATATAGGTGAGGATAGATTATTGTTCTACATCGGCAGAGCCCGGCCCCGCGCATACCTCAACCGCCATTGGGCCGACCAGAGACCAGGACGGACCAATGAGTGAGGGGCTACGTGACCAGTTAGGCTCTTGAGTCACGGTGCTCAGGAGTCCCCCTTGACGTGCAAACAATTTCCATACCTGCCCTCGCCAAGGCCTCAGGAGGGGCGCGTGATGCCCAGGTCCGGGGGACCTGGTTGGGTGGCGTGTGCTTGGGCGTGACCCGAGCGCTGCCCTCGTGCCCAGCCCCCTCGTGCGGCTCTTCCAAGGGGAGGCGTTGTGGTGAGGCTGGGCGCTGAGCTCTGGGCTCCCTGAGGTTGGTACGACTATGGGGCCGCCCTCAGTTGTTTATCACCAGCGCTGAGCATAGTGCTTCCGCTTGTGCACGGGCATAACCGCTCCTCGGTAGTGTCGTCAGCCAGCGCGGAGCATGGTGCTTCCACTTGGACGTGGGATGTGGGGGCCCTCCGGGAGGAACCCCGGGGGCATGTACAGCCCCGCCTTGACACGTGGCTTGCACTGCAGGGCTGCGAGGTGTATCTGGGCACTCGTGAGCCAGCGCGGGACTCATGAGGCCCTACCTCAAGGCGGGTTGCACCTGGTCTTGGGTCTTGGTGACTGTATGTTCCTGCAAGGCGGTTAGATGCAAGCACTCTACGTCCTCAGGTCCCAGCCCTCGAGTGAGCTCAGCCGCCGCTGGTATGCTAGGTCGCGATGCCGTGGTCAAGGCCAGGGGTGAGAGCTGAAGAGCCAGTAAGAGCTCCTGAGTCGCGATGCTCAGGAGCCCCCTTTTAACGTGCAAGCGGATTGCATAGGATGAACAGACCCGTGGTGGGCAGCAATCGAGCAGGTGATAGCAGTTGGCAGGTTAAGCATGGGGAGCAGATCAGCTTGGATAAATGTAGGAAGATACATGCCACCGGGTCCGGCCCGAGTGGCTTGGGGATGATGCAGCCCGAGGGGCGCCCCCAACAAGGTAAGCTGAAGGCATAAGAAAAAAGATACATGCCGCAAGGACGAACCCACGCGGCCTGGGAATAATGCAGCCCATGGGGCGCTCCCAGCTAAACGAGCTTGGAAGATGTAACGCCCTCGATGTGGCTATATCTCCCACGTGTCGAAGCACGACTTAGAGGCATAACCGCATAGAACGCAATGTCGCAAGTGAGGTAATCTTCACAACAACCCATGGAATAAATAAGGGAAAAGATACATAGTTGGATTACACTCGTCACGTCACACAAATAGCATAAATATCATTACATTCATCCAGTTACACTCAAGGTCCGACTACGGAACCAAAAAAAAGAACAACCCCAAATGCGACAAAGTCCCCGATCGCCCCAACTGGGCACCACTACTGATCGTCTAGAAAGGAAACGTAGTATTGTCCTGAGTCCTCATCGAACTCCCACTTAAGCTTAGTCGAATCACCTGGAGCGGTATCATCGGTCCCTACATCTGGTTTTGGAAGAAATCTGTGAGTCACGGGGACTCAGCAATCTCACACCCTCGCAATCAAGACTATTTAAGCTTATAGGTAGGGAAAGGTATGAGGTGGAGCTGCAGCAAGGGACTAGCATATATGGTGGCTAACATACGCAAAAGAAAGCGAGAAGAGAAGGCAAAGGCACGATCGATGAACTATGATCAAGAAGTGATCCTAGAACAACCTACGTTCAATCATAACACGAGACCGTGTTCTCTTCCCGTACTCCGTCGAAAAGAGACCATCACGGCCATAGACTCTATTGATTCATTTTAATTAAGTTAAGTTTCAGGTTATCTACAACCGGACATTAACAAATTCCCATCTGCCCATAACCGCGGACACGGCTTTCGAAAATTCAAATCCCTGCAGGGGTGTCCCAACTTAGCCCATCACAAGCTCTCACGGTTAACGAAGGATATTCCTTCTCCCAAGACAATCCAATCAGACTCGGCATCCCGGTTACAAGACATCTCGACAATGGTAAAACAAGTCCAGCAAGACCACCCGCTGTGCCGACAAATCCCGATAGGAGCTGCACATATCTCGTTCTTAGGGCACACTGGATGAACACTACGTATAACTAAAACCAAGCCTCAAGTTTCCCCGAGGTGGCGCTGCAAGTGGCTCTGTTTTGGACCAACACTCAGAGGAGCACTGGCCCGGGGGGTTTAATAAAGATGACCCTCGGGCTCCAGAAACCCAAGGGAAAAAGAGGCTAGGTGGCGAATGGTAAAACCAAGGTTGGGCCTTGCTGGAGGAGTTTTATTCAAGGTGAAATGTCAAGGGGTTCCCATTATAACCCAACCGTGTAAGGAACGCAAAATCAAGGAACATAACAACGGTATGACGGAAACTAGGGCGGCAAGAGTCGAACAAAACACCAGGCATAAGGCCGAGCCTTCCACCCTTTACCAAGTATGCATTAAAATAGACAAGATATAATAATGATATCCCAACAATAAACATGTTCCAACAAGGAACAAACTCCAATCTTCACCTGCAACTAGCAATGCTATAAGAGGGGCTGAGCAAAGCGGTAACATAGCCAAACAATGGTTTGCTAGGACAAGGTGGTTAGAGGTTTGACATGGCAATATGGGAGGCATGATAAGCAAGTGGTAGGTATCTAGCATAGCCATAGCAAAAGAGCGAGCATCTAGCAAGCAAAGATAGAAGTGATTTCAAGGGTATGGTCATCTTGCCTGCAAAGTTCTCCGAGTTGACGTTGGCTTGGTCCTCGTAAACGTACTCAACGGGCTCCTCGATCACGTACTCGTCTCCCGGCTCTACCCAAGCAAGAAACACAAGCAAAGGGAGAACAATCAACCACGTGCAATGCACAAACAACAATGATGCAAAACATGTCATGATATGCGGGATGTGATATGCGATGCACAGGCATGATTTGGAAAGGAATGATTGAACCTGGCCTCAACTTGGAAAACCAAGAGTGTCACTAGAAAGGTGAGTTGATTTCGGTCGAAATCGATATAAAGATCACCGGAATCGGATGCACGGTTTGGAAATGACAAGCAAAACAAATACGGCACCGGTCTGCGATTAACAGCACGAGACCATCTAAATGCATCGAGAACAACATGCTACAGCACTCCAACATGACAACAAAATACATGACAGGGATCCACTCAAGATGTTTGTCAAAAGATGAATACTGAGCTACGGCTAATTCACTCAATAGCAGGATCAAACAAGCATGGCAAAAGTGCAAAAGATTACATGTTACATACTTGGTGAAAATAACAAGTCAGGAATTTAACATCAGGAAGCAATGTTTAGAGCAAGGTAACCACATGCTACAAGAACCTATCATGGCAAAGAAAGGCATGGCATGAAGCTACTCAAAGCATACAACAAAAGTCCCTTACTGACCATAAGCCAAAAGGGATCAGAAAATACAATGGCAACCATGTGAACATAGCAATTATCATTAACAGATTCAGACTTAGTGAAAAACTGGAACATGGCAAAACAGATATCGAGTAGGCATGTTTACGAGCTCGATGCACTCACCACAAGGCATTGCATGACAAACTAAGCATACACCCAGCAAGTAGACATGGCATAGAAGCTAAACATGGCAAGAAAAACAACAAAGCATGCATGGATCAACTACAACAAGCTCGGCAAAATTGCTAAACATGTTAACAATCTGCCAGGAACATTTTATAGCAAAAGTAGAGCTCGATTGAGTCAAGCTAGGGTGCTCCATCATTGCAAACAAAGACATGGATCGATAGAGCACCACAATATCTACAAAACATCCTTATTGATCATGCCCAAAAGAGGCACGGATCACTCGGTAACAACATGAACACATGGCATAAAAAATATAGACAGGGCAATGACTTGGAATATTTCGAAGTCCCTGAATCAACAACATTAAGTAAGCTACTTTGCATGCTTGTGCTAGTCACCATAGAGATCACAAAAATACATGGCATACACCCCTGTAAAGATGGCATGGCATACTTCAAAACACATGTAGAGCTCAAGTTCATAGGAGGCACACATCAATCATGGCAAAAATGACAAAAGTGCATTTGCTGATAAGAATCTGAAACTAACATTGCATAGCCCTCTTCCAACAGCATTTAGGGCATCAAGATGAGCTCAAATGAAAATGATGCAATGAGATAAAATGATGTACTCATTGAGACGAACATATCGATATGCTACACGCATGAATCGGAGCAATGGTGACGAAGTTATGATGCTATGAACATGTGCAAAAATTATTGAGCGAGAGGGGAAAGTCAACCGGATTTGGATCTAGGGTTCCTCGGCACACGAACCGAGGCAACTCCGGCGAGCTCGAAGAAGCAGCGGGGAGGCGAGGGAGAGGCGGATCCAGCCTCTCCCGACCGGATCCGGCGGCGGGGAAGCGACTCCGGCCACCGCAGGGAGGTGAGGAGGCGCGGGGGTCGCGGGCTTGCGGCTTCCGGTGAGCTGCTGCTAGCAGGCGACGAGGCGATGCCGGCGAAGGACGGCGTCAAGCGAGCTCGGCCGCGGGGAAGAGGAGGCGCGGGGCGGCGCGGTGCTACGGGCCGGGGAGGGCCGGCAATGGGCCCCGCGGGCCCTGGCGGTGGCGGCGAAGTGGGCACCGGGCGGACGAATAGGGAAGCGCCACGTGGCGGTGGACGGTGGAATGGACGTGTCCGGCCGGCGAGATTTCGTCCGGCCGCGTGTGGAGAGGGAGTGGACTAGGGTTTGCCCGAAAATTTCGGGGAGTGACCTTTATATAGAGGTAGAAGGAGCTAGGAGGCTCCAAATTGAGCACAGTTTGCGGCCACGTGATCGTGATCGAACGGCCTAGGTGATGGAGGAGGTTTAGGTGGGTTTTGGGCTACTTTGGAGAGGTGTTGGGCTGCAACACACATGAGGCCTTTTCGGTCCCTCGGTTAACCATTGGAGTGTCAAACGAAGTCCAAATGACACGAAACTTGACAGGCGGTCTACCGGTAGTAAACCAAGGACGCATGACAAGTCTCGGTCCAAACCGAAACATTTAACACCCGCACACGAAAAGAGGTAGAAAGGGACACTGGAGGACATAGGAGCGCCGGAATGCAAAACTGACAACGGGGAAAAAGCTCGGATGCATGAGACGAACACGTATGCAAATGCAATGCACATGATGACATGATATGAGATGCATGACAAAGGCAAAAACAACGCGAAGAGAAAAAACCCGACAACGAGGAAATAAATAACTTAGTGTCAAAAATGGCAAGAGTTGGAATACAAATGTGGCAGGTTACATACGGGGTGTTACAGAAGATGTCACCTGGTTTTGTAGACGAAGCAGAGTTGGTGCAGCTGAAGGCGTGCGTTGAAGAAATGACTCCTCATGAGCTGCCAGAACCCTGAGTCTCAGGAGGCTCCGAGGGTTCGGGAGGTTCCCTGAAGACCGTGTCCATCTCCTCCAGAATGGCGTGGTACCTGGCTTCCTGAGCCGCCAGGACACGTCACATGTTGCGCTGATAGGCCGACGCCACGCTCGGCATGCCAAAGGGCATACGAACTTAGCTGTGTGGCGGGGCCTCGCAGCGACCCACATGCGAAGGCCAGAAACGCTCCTGAGATGCGGCCCTGTTGAGCCCTGGGACGTCGATGCTGACGCGCAGCCCAGCATCCTCGCCAGGATGCGGAGCTGCGCCTTGTGGGCGGCCGTCACCGCGCATGGCTCTTGCTTCTTGCAGTTCCTGGATGGTCTTGGTGATGAACTCCTGAGTGGTGGGCACTCCTTGCCCTGTGCTCTCCTGGGGGTCACGTGCCGTGAAGCACGCTTCCAAGTGGTGCCCAAGCACCTCCCTTGTGAGGTTGGCAAGGTTTGAGGCCCTCTAGAAGAGAGCCCCCAAGCCCTGCCTGAGGAGGGCGCCGGGCACGCCTTCCTATGCAACGGAGGGAGGCACCCCTGGAGCGGGCGTTGGTCCTGACGTGGCTTCTGCCGCGACGCCGTCCTCCTGAGGTCCTGTGTGGCGCGGCTGCTTCTTCTTGGGGATGGCCTCCAGAGGGCCTTCATTTCTGCCGTCAGGGTCATCGATTGCTGCGGCTTGAAAGGCGCACTAAAGGGAGCACACCGCATCTCTCTCTTCACACGGGACCGTGATGATTCCTCCGCTTCCTAGCATCTTGAGAACGTTGTAACCGTGATGAGTGACTGCCATGAACTTGGCCAGGGCTGGATACCCGAGGATGGCATTGTACGGTAGGCGAATGTGCGCGACGTCGAAGTCGATGAGCTCGGTGTGGTAGTTCTTGCGCTCCCGAAGGTGACAAGCAGGCGGACCTGCCCTATCGGCATGGTGGAGCCATCGGTCACTCCTGAGAAAGGCTTGGTGGGCTGGAGCTGCTCATATGGCACTTGGAGGTTGTCGAAGGTGTCGACGGACAGGACGTTGAGCCATGCGCCGCCATCGATAAGGGTCTTGGTAATCTGCACATTGCTGATGACTGGGGGACACGGCATAGGGAGGGTGCCAGCGGTGGCTGCGCACTTGAGCTGATCCGCCGAGCTGAAAGTGATGGTGCATTGGGACCACCTGAGCGAGCGTGTGGCCTCGAGCTTGGGAAGCGTCGCATTCACCTCGCGAGCAAACTGCTTGAAGATGCGCTGGTAGGCTAGGGCTTGGGCGCCACCCAAAATGCAGGCGAGCGTGCACGGCTCCTGGAAGCCCCCAGCCCCCTCGTCCTGGTGGTGGTCGTCGTTCCTTCTTGGTGGCGGCAGCGGGGGAAGACCGGTGTTGCCCTGGGAGCGATCCTCACGAGGCGGGTCCCTCCAAGCATCCTCGTGAGGTTGGTCCTGCCAGCGGTCCTCACGAGGCCGGTCATGCCACTCCTGGCGCGGGCCACAGTCCTCCCAGCGTCCGCCTCCACGTCCTCCTCCGCGACCATAGCCCCGGTCGTTGCGCTCGAGGCGTCGACCGTAGCGTCCTTCTCGTATGGCTCTGAGCTCTTGACAATCGCTGGTATTGTGGGTGTTCAGGTTGTGGAAGGTGCAGAATGGTCGGCCGTTCTTGGATGACTCGGGCTGATCTCTGCCTCGCTTGATGTCGGGCTCCGCTGCGAGCACAGCTACCTCCTTGCACTTTACGTCCTTGGCCTTGGCCTTCTTCTCCTCCACGCCCACGGCTGGCGGCTCAAGGAGAGAGAGGCGCCCCTCCTCAGCTCTTGCGCACATGTTCGCCAGGTTGAACAGCTCCTGAGATGTGTAGAGCTCCTCGTGGATGGCGAGCTCTTCCTTCATCTTGACGTCACGGACGCCGTTGGAGAATGCGGAGATGATGGCCTCGTCCGTGACCATGGGGATCTTGAAGCGAGTGTTGTTGAAGCGCTGGATGTACTTCTGGAGGGCCTCTCTTGGCTGATGCCTGATGTGGCGTAAATCACCCGCGGCCGGGGGGCAGTCACGAGTGCCCTGGAAGTTGGCGACGAAGCGGTCGCGCATCTCGTCCCAGGAGGAGATCGAGCCGTGCTGCAGGTTCAGGAGCCAGGAGCAAGCTCCATCCTTGAGAGCCATGGGAAACCAGTTTGCCATGACTTTTTCATCGCCATTGGCCGCTTTGATGCTCAGCTCATAGAGCTGCAGGAACTCCACGGGGTCGGCGGTACCGTCGTAGCGTGGAGGCAGATCCGGCTTGAACTTGCCCGGCCAGGCGACGCTACGCAGCTCGGGAGTGAAGGCGCGGCAGCCAGCCGTGGTTGCTGGGGCCCGCCTCAAAGGTGGAGCTTGGTCCTGATGAGGTCCGCGCTGCACCGCTGCGGGCGATGCGCAGTCTTGACGAGGTGGCGCGGGGAGCGCAGGTGCAGCTTCTCGCGGCCGCGAAATTTCTTGGCAGCTTCTTTCTTCACGCGTGGGCGCCGGGCGCGGCGGATCACGTCGCGGAGCCGCGCGCCTTGGTGCTAAGGCGACGTCTTGGGGCTGAGGTGGTGGAGGAGCGCCATGAGCCCCGTCGCCTGCGGCTGGTTGAAGGGGAGGCAGAGAGTGGGACGGTGCCGGAGAGCCCCCCGTGGTGCGGACGAGCTCGGCGACGCGTTCGAGCCACTCCTCGTAGAGGTCGTCGATGGCACGGTAGCGCAGGAGCTCGTTCGCTGCGAGGAGCGCAGCCCGTGCCTCCATGGGAGTGCGATGCGCGTGAGACGAAGAACCGGCAGGGGTCAGTGATGGAGTGGCAGTGCGACCGTCCTACCGCACCGAAGGATGCAGCGAAGACGCATGTTGCTCGTTCCCCGCCAGGCCGGTGGCAGCATTGGCGGCGGGGGACGGAGAACGGCGATGTGGCCCGCCGACGGGAGCCGTCTGAGCGACGCGGGTGGTGAGGGCAGCCCGACGCTCAGCTCGAGCACGGCGAGCGTCCGCCGTGGAGACGACGGAGCGACGAACTAATGGAAGGGAGGCTACAGCGCACCCCTACCTGGCGCGCCAAATGTCGGATGTGGGGTTCTGGCAAACCCTTAAGGTTTGAACACTAGGGTGCGCGCGAAGTCTTTCCTTCCCACCAATTATCGCCCTAGCTCACTAAGATCTCGCGGACGAACTCGACGAACTCGCAACACAGGAAGACACAAGATTTATACTGGTTCGGGCCACCGTTGTGGGTGTAATACCCTACTTCAGTGTGGTGGTGGTGGGTTGCCTCTAGGGCTGATGATGAACAGTACAAGGGGAGAACAGCTTCCTGAGGTTGAGGTGTTCTTGTGAGTATGCTCTCGATCGGGTTGGATCAAGCTAAGATGAGATGCCTCTACTATGGTGGCTAGCTCTACTTATATAGGCCCTGGTCCTCTTCCCAAATATCGAGCGGGAAGGGAGCCAACAATGGTGGGCTAATTCGAAGGGGGAAGCTAGTACAAGCTATCCTGACAAAAGTGGTCTTCGCGTGCCGAAGGCTCTGGTGGTGATGCCGTCTTGGGCTCCATGATGACCTCCGTCTTGCCGTCCTCCTGGTCTTGGTCTCGCTGCACCAATATAGCAACCTTTGCCTGATGCCTCGGTACTCTTCACCTGCGCTGGCCTCCTTAGCACCAAAGAGGAAACAAGGACGCTGCACGCGCTGGCGCCCGCCTGGCGCCCGCTTGGTGCCATGTGTCATGGCTCAAGTCACGAGGGCCTCGTGAGGTTTGCCCCGCCTTGATATCTCCGCTCCTCGTGAGCCTGCCTGTCTAGGCTACTCCAGAGGAGGTATTTCATCGTCCGCCCCGCGAGGCTTGGACCCTCGCGAGGGTCCTGGATGCTTTGTTGGTGAAGATGGGCCGTACGGCCTGCTAGCTCAGCCACGCCGTGGGCCGCAGGCAGGCAAGTCTGGGGACCCCCGTTCCCAGGACGCCGACACGATGAGGTTCATGAAAATACTCAAATAAATAATAAAGAACTAGACAATGATGTTGAGATAGAACCTGCAGTTGATCTTGATAACCCACAACCCAAGAATAAAAGATGTGATAAAAGAGACTTTGTTGCTAGAAAACATAGTAAAGAAAGGGGACTGTGGGTTCAAAAGCCTATGCCTTTTCCACCTAAGTCAACTAAAAAGAAAGATGATGAAGAATTTGAATGCGTTGCTGAAATGTTGAGGCCAATCTTTTTGCATACCCGCTTGACTGATATCTTAAAAATGCCTCCTTATGCAAAGTACATGAAAGACATCATCACCAATAAGAGAAAAATACCGGAAACTGAAATCTCCACCATGCTTGATAATTATACTTTCAAAGATGGAGTACCTAAAAAACTTGGACATCCGGGAATACCAACTGTACCTTGCTCCATCAAAAGAAATTATGTTAAAAATGCTTTATGTGATTTGGGAGCTGGTGTTAGTGTTATGCCTTTCTATTTATATAAAAGACTTGATTTGAATAAGCTCACACCTACTGAAATATCTTTGCAAATGGCTGACAAATCAACTGCAATACCTATCGGTATTTATGAGGATGTGCCCGTTGTTGTTGCTAATGTTACTATTTTGACCGACTTTATTATACTTGAGATGCCCGAGGACGACAACATGTCGATTATCCTTGGTAGACCCTTATTGAATACTGCAAGGGATGTTATTGATTGCAATAAAAGCAAGGTAACTTTTCATATCAATGGTAATGAGCATACGGTGCACTTTCCGAAGAAACAATTCCAAGTGAATGGTATTAATGTTATTGAAAAATCTCCGACAATCACTATTGGAAGTTTTCAACTACCTCTACCTACTGTCAAAAAGAAATATGAAATGCTTATTGTTGGGGATATTCATATCCCCGTTGAGGTAACTTAGTGATTTACGAAAGTTCTTCGGTTTCATGCTAATCGAAAGTGATTGTTAATAAGACTTGATTAACCTTATTAATGGATTATTTTTAGAGGTATGGAGGTGATGAATTTAGTAGGCACTACCTTTTGTCCCTACTTTTTGTTTTCTGTTTTTATTAGTTAAATAAAATAAAATGCCATGTTTTGTCTGTTTTCCAAATTTCCCGTGCAATAAAAAATGACCCAAAAATAAAAGTTCTGGAAATGCTCTAAAAAATTAATACGATTTTTTCTGAATAGTTAAGAATTTTTGGTGCAAATAACATCAGAGGGAGGTGCACCAGGTGGGCACAACCCACCTGGGCGCGCCAAGACCACCAGGCGCGCCCTGGTGGGTTGTGCTCCCCACGTGGGCCCCTCACTTATCTCTTCATCCCACATCACCACCTACCTCCAGAAAAAAAATCACCATTGCTCTTTCTCTCTCTCTTGTGTTCTTGCTCTCAAACCCGCAGATTTCAATATCTTTGCTCGAAGTTCCGTTTCTGAAACTGCTTCGGGGGATTGTTGCTTGGTATGTGACTCCTTCGTTTGTCCAATTAGTTTTTGCTTTAGTGGTTTATATTTTGAATAATTAGCTACTCTTGGAGTTTGTCCAATTAGCTTGCATGTTGAATTCTTAGAGTTTTAAGTAGTTTGTGTTAGAATACAACTTGTATTAGGATTATGACTCCTACTCGGTTTGTAATAAGGCTAGGTCAGGTGCGGCTTAGCTCTTATATATACTTCTTGTATCGGCACAATATTGCATCAACAATTATTCAATACAATTCTACATGGTATCAGACTTTTGATACTAGGGTATGGCTAACCCGTCAGCCCCGCCACCGCTGCCGCCGCCCGGCTACTTCGAGCGGTGCGCCGCCATCGTCGCCGCAGCCACGGCCTCCTCCGCCTCTACCTCTACTCTAGCTCTACCTCCACCAATACCCCCTTCCATCTCCTTCACCGACACCATCTCCGATATTAGCCCCTACATCCCCGTAACCCTAGACCTCGCTGCTCACAACTACTATCATTGGCGTCACCTCTTCGACGTCCACCTTGGGTGATGCAATCTCCACTCTCACGTTGCCGACGACTCTCTTCCTCAACTTCATGATCCGCAATGGGTCAAGGATGATCTCGCCATTATTCAATGGATCTACATGCGAGTCTCCACAGAGATCTTCAATCTCGTCCACTGTGACAGTGCCTCCGCCGCCGATCTATGGGTGGCCCTTTGTCAGCACTTCCAAGACAACGTCGACGCTCACGCCAAAAATCTCCACACTGAGCTTCAGAATATGGTGCAAGGTGATTCACCAGTCGGCGTCTACTGCCAACGCCTCAAGGCGATCGCGGATGAACTCCATGAACTTGGTGATCTGATCGACGATCACCAGCTCATCAACGTCCTCCTCGTCGGCCTCAGTGAGTGGTTTGAGAAGCAGGTCTCCTTCATCCCTATGATGCGTCTGCGTCCCTCCTTCACCGAGGTTTGCTCGATGCTCCAATGGGCCGATCGTGCCCTAACTACAAAGGACTCCCGTCCTCAGGTATTCATTGCTTCTCCTCGCCCGCCTGCGTCGACGCCGCCACCACCACCTCCACCAACAGCACCTCCTCAACAATCCAGTTGGCGCCCAAGTCCCAATTACCGGGGCAAAAAACCCTAGGTTGCCGCAGTTCCGCACGGCGCCCGCTCCTGCTCCGCCCCCGGCTCCACCAACTGCACCACCGCCGCCCCCGGCTTCATCAACTGCACCACCACCGTCGCCCGGATGGTGCCCATCTCCTGATCCATGGACAGGGCTAGTCCAGGCATGGCCTATGCCCTGGTCCGCCCCTACGCCATATGGTGCCCCACCTGCCTATACCGGTGGCTGGCAGCCCGGTACTCGCCCTCACACCAGCGCACCCATCCTCGCGCCTCGACAGCTGACGGCCGCGTACCACGATGCTCCCTCCTACGTGCCACCGGTCTACAACACTAGTCCTTATGCATCCTATGGAGCTCCATTGTCCCCCTACATGCAGCAGTACAATGATGGTGTCTCTCTCTTTACGCCGATGCCGGCCCTACTGCCGACGCCACCACACCCGCAAGCTCCCATGACTACACTGGCCTCTACTTCGACTCCGAGCTGGGACCAAGCTGCTTTTCTACAAGCCATGAACAACTTTGCTGCACAAGGGAGCTCAGGTATGGATTGGATTTTCAATTCTGGTGCTTCTCGTCATATGTCTGCATCGAGTAATTTGCTTTCTTCTTGCACACCTTCGTCTTTTCCCTCTATTACTCTCGGCGATGGATCTTCTATTACTATTTACTGTGTCGGTCAGGCTCAAATCCAATCCCCAATTAAGCCTTTGCTTCTTCGTGATGTTCTTGTAGCGCCTGCTCTTATTAAAAATCTGATTTTGCCAAATCACCACTGATAATCATGTTTCTGTTGAGTTTGACCCTTTTGGTTTGTCTGTGAAGGACTATCCGACCAAAGCCGAGATCGCTCGATTCAATAGCTCCGGTGATTTATATTCTCTCCATGGTGCTCCGGTCGCTGCTCCTCCGACATCTATGGTGGCCTCCGTTGATCTGTGGCACCAACGTCTCGGCCATCCAAATAAACATGTGTTATCCACACTTCTTAGTGAATTTTCAATACCTTGTAATAGAGACTCTCATAATTCTTCCATGTGTCAGTCATGTCAATTGGGCAAACATGTTCGCCTTCCCACCAAGTTTTAGCACGATCTCTTGGTGAGAACGAAAATAGCTTCAATTTAACAATATCATTATCCACATCTTTCTTCTTTTGCATATCACATAACTCAACGAAATTATTTAGATGGGATGCGGCATCTTCACTAGGAAGGCCGGAAAATTGATCTTTCATAACAAGATTCAGCAAAGCGACATTAATTTCATAAGATTCCACACTAGTGGCAGGAGCAATCGGAGTACTAATAAAATCATTATTATTAGTATTGGAAAAGTCACACAATTGGTATTCTCTTGAGTCATCGTGACAAAGCAAGCAGTCTAAAACACGAGCAAACATTAAGCAAGTGAAAAGACGAATGGAAGAAGGGCGAATAAAAGGGCAAATCTTTTCGAAAACCGTTTTAGAAGTGGGGGAGAGGAAAACGAGAGGAGAATGACGAATAATGTAATGCAAGAGATGATAGCTTTATGATGCGTACTTGGTAGGCTTGACGTAGATCTCACCACCAACGGCGCCAGAAATTCTTCCTGCTACTTCTTGAGCTTGCGTTGGTTTTTTCATTGAAGAGGAAAGGGTGATGCAGCACAGTGGAGACAAGTATTTCCCTCAGTTAAGAACCAAGGTATCAATCCAGTAGGAGAAACGCGCAAGTCCCCAATAGATGCACCTGCACAAACAATCAAACACTTGCACCCAACACGATAAAGGGGTTGTCAATCCCTTCACGGTCACTTGCAAAGGTGAGATCTGATAGAGATAGATAGAACTAAATAAAAGATAAACTATTTTTGGGTTTTTTTGGTTTATAGATCTAAAAATAAAAGACTGCAAAATAGTAGATCGGAAACTAATATGATGGAAAATAGACCCGGGGGCCATAGGTTTCACTAGAGGCTTCTCTCATGAAAACAAATAACACGGTGGGTGAACAAATTACTGTCAAGCAATTGATATAAAAGCGCGAAGTTATGACGATATCCAAGGCAATGATTATGCATATAGACATCACATCCGTGTCAAGTAGACCGACTCCTGTCTACATCTACTACTATTACTCCACACATCGACCGCTATCCAACATGCATCTAGAGTATTACGTTCATAAAGAACGGAGTGACGCCTTAAGTAAGATGACATGATGTAGAGGAATAAACTCAAGCAATATGATGAACACCCCATCTTTTTATCCTCGATGGCAACAATTCAATATGTGTCTCGCTACCCCTACTTTGTCACTCGGTGAAATCATGCAAGATTGAACCCAAAGCTAAGCACCTCTCCCATTGTAAGAAAACCAATATAGTTTGCCAAACCAAAACGATAGTTCGAAGAAAAATACAAAGATATCAAATCATGCATATAAGAATTCAGAGAAGATTCAAATAATATTCATAGATAAACTGATCATAAATCTACAATTCATCGGATCTCGACAAACACACCGCAAAAGAAGATTACATCATATATATCTCCAAAAACATCGAGGAGAACATGGTATTGAGAATCAAAGAGAGAGAAGAAGTCATTTAGCTACTAGCTATGGACCCGTAGGTCTGTAGTAAACTAATCACGCTTCATCGGAAGGGCAATAGAGTTGATGTAGATGCCCTCCGTGATCAAATCTCCCTCCGTCAGGATGCCGGAAAAGGCCCAAGATGGGATCTCACGGGAACAGAAGGTTGCGGCAGTGAAAAATTATTTTCATGGACTCTTCTGGTGGTTCTGAAATATATGTGAATATATAGGAGGAAGAGCTAGGTCAGGGGAGTCCTGAGGGCCCATAAGGTAGGGGGTGCCCCCCTAGGGCGCGCCCTCCACCCTTGCCGCCGCCTCGTGGCTCTTCTGGCTTGGACTCCAAGTCCCCTGGGTGTCTTCTGGTCTAAAAAAATCATCATGAAGTTTTATTCCGTTTGGACTCTGTTTAGTATTCTTTTTCTGTGAAGCTCAAAAACAAGGAAAAAATAAAAACTGGCACTGGGCTCTAGGTTAATATGTTAGTCCCAAAAATAATATAAAATAGCATATTAATGCATATAAAACATCCAAAACAGATAATATAATAGCATGAAACAATCAAAAAATATAGATACGTTGGAGATGTATCAGCCATCCGACCTTAATTGTAAAGATTTGGACTATGGTTCATCCGGGACAAAAAATACTTAATAATACTAGTAAAGATATGTATTCTAGGTTCATCCTTCAGAAAATACCCCACCACGAACAATGAAAACACACTGATCAACCAATCCTGACTCAACGACTCAGTCATAAATAGTTGACTCGTTGTTTAGTAGAGATTCCATGTCTTCTTGAAGCACTTGCCACAACTCTCACACTTTAAATTGAAAATCATTTTCCCTCGCAAAAAAAATAATTGAAAATTCTTTTGGGAGTCGACTTTAGAGGAACAAGTGGGCAGCTAAGGATCCAAAAGATACCATAGGAGTATGTAGTATACCGACCCAATTTTGCTTTACTGTACCCAAACAAAAGTGCACCGTGGTCAAGCTTGGTGACTAAAAAATCATTGTTTTAACCTTTTGGCTAAAGTCTAGCATGATTTGACCCCACCTTGAAAGTTTTTCACGGTCTGACCTTTTGATGACGCCGCCCACTATGACGCTTGCATTTCACTGTAGACGCCATGGTCCATGGCGTTTGGCCCTGGCCCACCATCTGGCTCTCCATGCTGAATGGATCGAACTGATCCATCTTCTTACAACCTTTTGTCTCTAGTTAGATTCAGCAATCCATTCGAAGTAATTCATGTTATGTTGTTTTTTGCAGGACCATATCATGTTATTTTGCATGTGGCTTTTTGAACGACATTGGACTAAAATGCTCAAGATGTGACAATTATTGTTTTGCCTATCTTGGAAATGTTTGTATGACCATCCATTCAGGTGTACCAAACAGTCTTTCACATGCATATACTCCATCCGGTTCTTTTTACTTTGTGTATTAGATTTATGTCAAGTTAACCTTTACAAAGTTTGATCAAAGTTATAAACATCTACGATACCAAATATATATATTACGAAACTACATTTCATAGTGAATCTAACAATATTGATTTAGTATTGTGAATGTTGATACTTTTTTCTATAAATTTGGTCAAAGTACAAATACTTTGACTTCAAACAAAACTTATATGCATACTAAAAAGGACTAAAGGGAGTATATGCTCATACGCGTTGTTAACAATGTAGTAACTTTCGAGTCCGTTGAGAAAATTATTAAAGGAAAAGGGATTATGGATAGACCTCCTCTGCCGGTGCAGCCAATGGTACAGTCGGATGAGCCAATTCATTGGGCAAAACCACCAGCTGGGGTGGTCAAATTAAATGTGGATGGCTCCTTCATCCCCACGACAGGGGCGGCGGGCGCCGGAATGATACTGAGAGACTGGATGGGCCAGATAATTTTCTCGTCTTGCCGCGTCCTCCATCGTTGTAGTTCGGCCCTAGAAGCTGAGATGAGTGCATGCCTGGAAGGAATTAATCTGGCGATGCAGTGGAGTGCACATCAGTTTCTGGTGGAGTCTGATTCAGCGGAGCTCGTTGCTATGGTTAATAGTCCCAGCCGGGATGGCTCTGCTCTCTGCCAGCTTGTGGGTGAGATCAAGCATCGTATAGCTTCAGACCGGTGTACAAGCCTGAAAAAGATACCCCAAGCCCAGAACCATGCGAGCCACCTGCTTGCAAAATTCGGCCGTGAAGAGAATCGTACTGTGGTATGGTTAGGAGCAGGTCCTGAATCTATTCAAGACCTCATCCTCAGGGATTGTAACATTTCTTATACTTAATTAATACAATCCCCTTTACCCCGCAAAAAAAACAATGTAGTAACTTTCAAATGGCAGTTTTTTGTATTAGTGCTCTAATGCGAGTATGGGGAGGATAGTTAGGTATGTGAAACTTTAGTCATCTTTCGACAAATATGCATACTTCGAGTATTTGTTTAAACAATTGAATCATAAATGATTAAAATGGGAGAAAACAAAAGGCAACAGCTAGAGAAGTAAAAGTAGGAAAAGAAAACTCAAAAAAAACAAGAGAGAGAGAGAGAGAGGAGTGATGCCGGGGAGGGTTGTAGTGTCAGAAGATGAAGTCTTGCCTCCCCTCCCCGCCATCTTTCTAAAAGCTTTATCGAATATACAGTTACAAGATGACTAGTATACCTTTAGATGGATTTTTCTAAAGGTATATGCACAAGAGGAATTATACTAACTGAGCGTCTTGAATGCCTAAAAAAATTCCTCTTGAATGCCTAAAATTGCACGCACATGAGCATCTTGAATGCCTAAAAAGTTCCTTTTGTTACTGTTTCTTTTGAATTTACTGTTCACGTCCGGGCATAGATGAGCCTTGGTACAGAATCGCTTTCCGTTCCATTGTGATGATTAGATAAGGGAAAGGAAAAGTATAGATACCCCTAGAAGTATCTCGTTTCGTCCACATAAACCCTCATGTCAAAAAATAGGATCTTAATCTCCTCAACTATCGAAAACCATACAAATCACTCCCGACCCCACCGAAGCGGTATGGAACTATGGTTCTACCTACATGACGCTTGGGTTGAGCGACCAACTGCAATTGCAACTACAAAGCAGTATGGAATGGTAGGTTGAGCGACCAACCGACCATGCCAGATATGTTGGGAAACGTTGCATGGAAAACAAAAATTTCTACGCACACGCAAGATCTATCCATGGAGATGTATAGCTATGAGACGGGAGAGCATCTACATACCCTTGTAGATCGCTAAATGGAAGCGTTAGATGTAGTCGTATACCTTCAGGATCCGTTCCGATCAAGCACCGAATGTACAGCACCTCCGTGTTCAGCACACGTTCAGCTCGATGACGTCATCGCCTTCTTGATCCAGCGAGGGGCGAAGTAGTAGATGAGTTCCGACAGCATGATAGCGTGGTGACGATAGTGGTGAAACTATTTCCGTAGGGCCAAGCACAACAGTTTTAGATCATAGGATGAACTAGAGGGAGAGGGGGCGCCAGCACACAGCTTGGTGAATCGTGGTGTGTTCTAGGGGCTAGCCCTGCCCCTCTATTTATATGTTGAGCCCTGGAGTCATAACTTGGAGAGAGGGCCTCTCCAAAGTCGGTTTGAAATGCAAGGAAGAGTCCTTCTCGGATTCCAGCACCAGACGCCAGGGTCCCTGGCGTCTGGTCCCTGACCTCCGCAAAACTTCCTTTTGCACCGACCTAAAGCCCTGTGGGCCTTAACCCTTGGCCCAACCAAAGTGTCCTCACACCAGAACATTTCTGGAAACATCTGAAACCCTTTCGGAGATCAAGCACTATCATCCCATGTATCAATCTTTACCTTCGGACCATTCTAGAGCTCTTCGTCATGTCCGTGATCTCATCCGTGACTCCGAACAAAATTCGGTCACCAACATACATAACTCATATAATACTATATCGTCAACGAACGTTAAGCGTGCGGACCCTATGGATTTGAGAATGATGTAGACATGACCAAGACGCTTCTCCGGTCAATAACCAATAGCGGGACCTGGATTTCCGTATTGGTTCCTACATATTCTACGAAGATCTTTATCGGTCAAACATTTATGACAACATACGTAGTTCCCTTTGTCTGTCGGTATGTTACTTGCCCAAGATTCGATCGTCGGTATCTCCATACCTAGTTCAATCTCGTTACTAGCAAGTCTCTTTACTCGTTCTGTAATACATCATCTTGTAACTAACTCCTTAGTCACTTCGCTTGCAAGCTTCTTGTGATGTTGTATACTGAGAGGGCCCAGAGATACCTCTCCGTCATATGGAGTGACAAATTCTAATCTCGATCCATGCCAACTCAATAGACAGCTTCGGAGATACATGTAGAGCACCTTTATGATCACCCATTTACGAAGTGATGTTTCATACACACAAGGCATTCCTCTGGAGTCCGGGAGTTGCATGATCTCATGGTCGAAGGAATGTGTATTTGACATTAAGAAAGGAGTAGCAATAAACTGAACGGTCATATGCTATGCTAACAGATGAGTCTTGTCCATCACATCATTCTCCTAATGACGTGATCTCATTATCAAATGATAACTCATGTCTATGGTCAGGAAACCCTAACCATCTTTTGATCAACAAGCTAGTCTAGTAGAGGCTTACTAGGGACTTGGTATTTGTTTATGTATTCAGACATGTATTTAAGTTTCCGATCAATACAATTATAGCATGAATAATAAACCTTTATTTTTATTAATGAAATATAATAATAACCACTTTATTATTGCCTCTAGGGCATATTTCCAACAAGATATAGGTTTTGCTGGGAGCGGTCTAAATGACCCTCTGCCCCTTCACCTTCGTCCCCTTCTCTTCTCATCTTCTCATCGCAATTGCCCCTCACCCCTCTCTCTCTCTCTCTCTCACGACAGTGACAAGGTGTAAGACAAAGATCACTGACATGAACCCAACATCGTACAATGGTGTGACGAGCAGATCTGTCCCCATAACTAGGGAGTGTTTGGTTTCCTAGGTGCATCCGACCTGCATCACATGAGGGAGCTCGGTTGGGTCTGGCCTGGTTGAGCTGATGCAAGATGGAGTTGAGATGTGTGTTTGGTGTACTTGCATGATATGGGCTAGGTTCACCTCAGATGTTGTTTGGTAGGCTGCATGAGGCCAAATAATATGATAGATGTAGAATTTGATTCTAGGTACTTATACATGTATGTAAAATAATTAGAAGATAGTTTTGGTGACATGCACTTCAACTCAGATATTTGCTTATTGAAGTAAAAAAAATATGATCAAATACAGATAAGAAATCATAATATTCTAAATCTGACTAATTTCATATGAAGATCCTTTGAATCAAAGAGGTGTCTAAATAGCGAAAGGAAACAAATGAAAACCAATGTATTTCTTTGTGTACTCCATTGTCAGCATTCATGAGGTCCTATAAATTAGCAGCCGATCCCTGTGTTTCCGCTCAGCCTGGCTGGGAGCCCGATTTTGCATCAGTCGGGTCTGGCCCAGTGAGACATGCAGCCTACCAAACATGGAGAAAATTGTATGGTGGATGCGATGCAGGTGCAAGCCAAGGAACCAAACATGCCCTAGATCTCCATATGAGTAATTTATGAATCTCTCCTTATTATCCATTCAGGTAGTTTTAGGGGTTTGGGGGATTTCAAAATCGGTTAGGGTTCACCTTAGATTGCATCAAAGACTATCTTTAGATGCTTTAATCGACCTCGTGTCACAGTTTTATTAATTTTCGGAGATCTATAACTTTAAAATATTAAATCTGAAAAATAAGTGGCTTTCGATAACATCAATACTCGCTAAGGGCATCGTGATTATCTTTATTAATTTAGGAAAATAGTCATACCATCCACGAGAGTTTTTGAGAGAAAATCAATGGGCATCGATGAAGCTATTGCTGATTCGTCGTCGGCTCCGACTCTTACTAAGAAAACAGAAAACTGGAGAGAGAAAAAGTGGATATTGCACAGGAGAATCTGACCAAGAAAATCTCTACCTAATAATAAAAGGGCTATTGCTTCTGGCGGTACGTCATGTAATTTACCCTATAAGTTGAAAAAAAATACCCATCAATTCCACCCGTAAGTCAAATCGTTTTTTCTTAAGTTGCCTCCACTGGCTTTTAGTTCATGTACATCTATGTCCTAAAACATCATAAGTGAACAACTCGCCAACTGGCAAGCGTTTCGATCCCCCCTACTCCCTGTTTTCTGTTTTTTTCCTCTTCTAACTGGCAAGCGGTTCGATTCCCCTACTCTCTATTTTCCGTTTTTCTCTTCTAATGAGTAGGTGGGCCGCACAGTGTCATAGTTCTACCCAGCCTCTCTGTTTAACTTTTCTTTTTTGGACATTTAAGTATTTTTAAAATAATCATATTTTTAAAAAATTAACACCAAATTTAACATGTTATTTATGGAAATCGCTCAGAAAAATGTGTAGATTTCAAAAATGCTTTTTCCTCAGAAATCTTACATGTTAATCATTTCAAAAAAGTTAATTCTTTTTCTTATATGTGGTATTTTAAAATGTTTATTATATATTTTTTCCTACCCATTTAAATTAACTAGATAGGATAGTACAATGTCACAATTCGGCCTGGCTTCTTTGTTTAACTTTTCTACTTTTTGACACATTCAATTAGTTTTTAAAATATTCATATCTTTAAAAAATTAACACCAAATTTAACATGTTATTTATGGAAATTGCTCAGAAAAATGTGTAGATTTCAAAAATGCTTTTTCCTCAGAAATCTTACATGTTAATCATTTCAAAAAAGTTAATACTTTTTCTTATATGTGGTATTTTAACATGTCTATTATATATTTTTCCTACCCATTTAAATTAACTAGATAGGATAGTACAATGTCACAATTCGGCCTGGCTTCTTTGTTTAACTTTTCTACTTTTTGACACATTCAATTAGTTTTTAAAATATTCATATCTTTAAAAATTAACACCAAATTTAACATGTTATTTATGGAAATCGCTCAAAAAAATGTGTAGATTTCAAAAATGCTTTTTCCTCAGAAATCTTACATGTTAATCATATCAAAAAAGTTAATACTTTTTCTTATATGTGGTATTTTAAAATGTCTATTATATATTTTTCCTACCCATTTAAATTAACTAGATAGGATAGTACAATGTCACAATTCGGCCTGGCTTCTTTGTTTAACTTTTCTACTTTTTGACACATTCAATTACTTTTTAAAATATTCATATCTTTCAAAAATTAACACCAAATTTAACATGTTATTTATGGAAATCGCTCAAAAAATGTGTAGATTTCAAAAATGCTTTTTCCTCAGAAATCTTACATGTTAATCATATCAAAAAAGTTAATACTTTTTCTTATATGTGGTATTTTAAAATGTCTATTATATATTTTTCCTACCCATTTAAATTAACTAGATAGGATAGTACAATGTCACAATTCAGCCTGGCTTCTTTGTTTAACTTTTCTACTTTTTGACACATTCAATTACTTTTTAAAATATTCATATCTTTCAAAAATTAACACCAAATTTAACATGTTATTTATGAAAATCGCTCAGAAAAAATGTGTAGATTCCAAAAATACTATTATCTTACATGTTAATCATTTAAGAAAAACAGTACTTTTTCTTATATGTGGTATTTCGAAAATGTCAATTATATATGTTTTCCACTCATTTAAATTGACTAGATAAGATAGTTAGATGCTCTCACAAAATATATTATTTGGTGCCTAGCTTTCGTTCCTTTTTAAAGAAAAAACTACTAGCTAGCTTTTGTTCTTTTTCAAAGAAAAACTACTAGCTAGCTTAGTGATATACATGTACGTGTAGAAATATATGTCTACATGTCGTTGTGTACAGTGGGGCTGCTGCCATTGCATGTCAACGCCCACCAATGTGAAGCAGTTGATGGTCGGCTATAAATGACATGGACTGAAAAGGAATAATGTCGGATTTAGGGGGAGGGGGGGGGGGGGGGGCAAGGGAGGTAGGGCCTGGAGTTTGCACGAGCCGTGACATCAGACGGTGATTGGAAGGGTAGGAGGTCTCGACCAGATATCAAGCATGATCTTGCCTAACACAAACAAACATGTTTTGCTTGCTTTCATTGTTACTCCAAATTAATCTACTTGATGTCATTTGTTACTATTAAATTTGTTCATGATATTATTTATTTTTAATAAGCTGAAGTAAGTTGACTCGGGACCAAATCTCATGTTTTAAATTGACATCTTGAGAAATCCTACCCTACCTCTATGAGCACCTCCGAGAGACTGAGCCGGCATATCATCTTGAGATTTATGAAGGAATAATGCAAGCACCAGGATTTGAACCCTGATGGGTTGGGAATACCACTGTTCACCTAACCAACTCAACCATAGGTTGATTCGCGCTTACAATATTAGAGACGTGTGTTATTGTTTGATCTCCCGCACATTTACAGGTATAAATCTAAGTTCTTCTCCAAAGAAATTATAAATCAAATAGCACAACCGTATATCAGAAAAACAACGCCGCAGAGTCTCAAAAGGCGACCAGCCACGAAACCAACTGAAGTCTGAGCTCTGACACCCTCTATCTGTACGGACTAGAGTCATGAATCGACGCTCGCGCCGCAGAGGCAAGCGCGGGCGCACGAGCCCGGACCCCCCGGCGAAGCGCCGCCGCGGCCCGCTGGAGTCGATGCCCGGCGAGCTGGAGGCCGCTCCAGCTCCAGCGCCATCCGTAGTGATGGTCGCCGGGCTGCCGCCCGGGTGCGGGGTGATAGAGCTAAAGTCGCGCCTGGAGGCGTACGGCCCCGTCGCGCGCACTCGCATAGACGCAGCCGCGGCCACCGGGCACGTCACCTTCCGCTCCGCTGCCGCTGCCACGGCCGCCATTGCCGCTTCCCTCGACCCCGAGTGCGGCATCACCATCGGATCCAATAAGGTAAAGATCTACGTTTGCTGAAGCGTGATGTCGCAGTTGCTGGATTCAGCATCAGGGGAGCCAATTTTTTGCTAGATTCGGGCCAATGCTAACTTGCTGTACATCTAGCAAGATCCGGTCAAGGTTCCAGCCTTCTTTTACTTGTAGTGCCAAAACAGCTGGATTTGTTGAGGTGCAAACCAGCTAGTTGATGGTGAATGCGTGAATTTCCCTGATGCCTCTAACAAGGCTAGACCAGGCATTGGTAGTCCATTACCCCTTTTAGGTTCATATTATGTTGGTAGGTTTTAGCTCAGTTCAGACATGTCAAACCCAATCTGGTTGTTCACTTTTGTCATTCACTTGGTAGTTTAATTTTTATTTACCCAAGCATTCTGGATTTTCGTAATCTAATCAATTTGCATACTCATTAGCTCTGCAAAGTTGATTGACTATTTGATATGTTGTGCTTCATAGCAGTAACAATAACTGATTAAAATGGCAGGACTTGCAAAATTGAATACAGACCAGAATTAAGCATTGATATCTGTGATATACTGCTTGACATCACCCAATAGACTCTGTTGATCTCTGTGAGATTCTTGCTCAATTCATATGAAGCGTATGGGTGTGGGTTTCAGATGTATACTGTGTCTTGCTTTCACTTTATTCGCCAACCTTTGGTACTCAGATTGGTGTTTCTTTCGTTTGATACAGGTTTTAGTTGTACAGGCAAGTGAGGCGCCAAATAATTCGACAATCGTAGTTCAATCAGACCCAGCGGATGCGAGTAACAATATTGCGAGTGATGCTTTGGCCATCCCAAGCTCCAGAATAGCTCCAGAAGCGATCCACAAAGCGCGAGAAATAGTCGCTTATGATGATCTGTTCTGATAGGCGTTCTTCCTCTAGATAAGGGAGAAATCAGTGTGCTGTTGTGCAATATTAGGGTCTTTAGGTGTCTAACTGTAACCGAGGTATCTCCTATCTTGTGATGTTGCACTGTAGGCTGCAACTAATTGCTTGTCTTCATCATTGAACCTATGTGTAGATCAAGCAGTGTCGTACTATGTGAGTTTTCACTGAATTAATTTACTACCATGCAAATCAGGCATTATACATGATTATATTTGTACTAGAAACAAAGTGATGTAGGCAAAAAAGAAACCAGAAAGCAACTCCTGGTTAACCAAAATTGTGTTCTCGACCAGCATAAAAAGTAGCAACAATAAAATTTAACGGGCACATCATCTGTACTCCATGTATATCATGGAAGAAATGGTATCAAATAGTTAGCCTATACACACAAGCTATTATTTACACATTAGTATCTGGGAAATGAGCAAGTTCCTTTCTCAGTGTGGGCGAGATTCTTTCTGCAGCATGATGTCATTGGACTTGCCAGCATTTTCACTGAATGGCTTGCCTCATCTTGGTGATAGTTGGGTGCTTTATCAACTTCAGTCTGTTGGTACACCACTTACTTGAGCTCTTTCAAATGGTGACTTTACTGACTCAGAACACATCGCAGCTGAACTGAGCAATTATGTGCTATTCTTGGAGCTTCTTGCCTTCCTTTTGGGGTACCACTCAGCATGTCTCACTAATGTTGCTACAAAATTTTAAAATAAAGAAAGTTAAGGAGAATCCCAAGTAGTAATCTGTGTGTTGGTAAGATAAACGAAGACGTAAATTCTAGGCCAATGTCACAACAGGTTAAATACAAGGTATAGCCAAAATGCATCATTTGTTGAAAGAGGAGAAGAGCCTTGTAATAATATCTGCCTGCCCAATTATTCATATGATAGTGTTTATATGACTGGTTGATTACTGTCAGAAGTAACCAACGTTCTACACAGATAGATTGGTCAAAAAAAGCAGACATAATTCTAACATTATCTTGGTCGCATCTTCATACTCTTTTTGGATTATGAAGCTCAAGAACAGCATGCCATAGTGCACTAAGGTTATTAAGACAAAATGTGTGCACTTCATCAAATGAAAGCAACGGGAATAAAAGACAAAGAGACTGGAAAGGAAGGTTTTATCCACTAGCAACAATATTGATAATAGGAACAGGGATAGAGATTAACCCGTCTTGCTCCTTGCGATTCGATATCTTCACAAAAGCGGACTGCCAAACATTGAGAATGAGTAGCTGGGGGGAAATCTTCAGCTGGCATTGCAAATGGGCGGGTCATTTTATCAAATTTGTCTAAGGTGAGATATGAACCAACTTCTTGCAATTGCTCCGGTTCCATAATTTGCATTGTGTGGTCATCAGGTAGAAAACAATCTGTGTTAGTTGCACTCTGCATGGAGAAATTTTAAGAAACATGTGAATTAAAGAGTAATGCATTCATTAAGAACAAATTCATGTTAATCAACCAAAATCACCTCTAAGCAACTTATATCTGCGCCACGACTATATGTCATCTCTATACGGAACCTCTTTGGATCTTCCAAAGGCACCTGTAATATTAGTGTCAATTAAAGAAAAGAAACAACATTGCTTCATGTTAGATATGTTTCTTGCATGTCCTAATAGTTCCAGAAAATCAGTTCATGACTTCGAGGTGGTATAAGCCTCAAAACTTATAAGACAGAATCAGAGATATTATTTATCTAAAATATTGCCATGGAATGAATCCTAAAAGCATTAAAAGCACCTGTATGAAACTGATGTAGTTGCTGGCATGCTGTTCTCCATTATTATAATTAATATGGGTGCAACTAGATTGCTTAAAGAAGCAGTGCCGCAACCCCACTGTTAATGCTTCTCCGTATCAGGGAATTTGAGGATTAAATTCACGGAAACAAACACTTAATATTCCCCCAATATCAAGATACTGAAACTAAATCTGGAACAGATGTAGAAGATTTATCTGTATTTCAATTGGTCATGCTTTATGTTTTTTCCTGGCATGATGCTGGCAAGTTGGGTTCCAAACTTGTTTATACCAAGAGATGGAAACTACATCAGCTATTTACTGCAGGTTTCACAAGTTTGTATCAATTTGATAGCAATTATACTGCACCAAGTAACATGTAAGAAAACGAGTGTATTTACACATTTAATAGTAGATCCTTTTCTAAAAAATAAAAGATAAAGACAGTAATAATTGTACTGTTTGCTTTTCGTTGGTGAAGTTAGTAACAAACACTGCAAAGGTACGACGATCCATCACACATGGTTAAGGGAATTTTAATACCTCCGTATTCTCGAACATACGCAACACAATGTAACTCATGTAGTCAAGTTCCTTTGTTTTAAATAGATGATCTGAAGCATTTTTGCAGATAAGACTCTCTTCTCCATTCAGAGACTCGTCCAAATAGCAGTATCGAAGTACGTTCATTAGAGAATGTATATGTGATTCCTACAAGAAGAGAAGAACAAAATCTTGAGTCGCTTCTGAGGAGAAAACGAGTGAACAAGAAAACTACTCCAGGATACACTTAATTTATTGAGAATGTAAAAAATGAGCATGATTGATATTTCATGCTCTATGATGTCATAACACGAGAAAGCACAAATGAACAAAAAAATCTTGCAAAAAAGAAATAAAGGTTGAAGATCATCTACATACCGATGTAAAATAGAGCCTTGTTCGAACACGTCTCTCGGGATCCATCACATTTGCATATCTGCAGGAAGATTATTTGCTTATCTGTTTGTATCATTCAGAAATCAAAATGACTGGAATTCTTGGTAAGTTACTTACTTCGGATCTAAGCAGTATTTTGTTTCTTTATGGGAATCTAGATCAACTGACTTCTCGTCTGTGCTAGATCCTTCAAAACTCTCATTCCTAACACTATCATGGTAACACCTCTCCTTACGTTTTGTAGAAGATACTACTATTGGATCATGTCGTGTACTAGATTCAGCAGCTACCTCGGTAATCTCTCGTCTGGTGTTGTGCAGGTCAATCAGTATCTTGCCCAATAAACGGCGTGCTATCTGCAGAAATGGACAGAAGAAATAGAACGTGATGATTTGTACCACGAAACAAAGGGGAAAACACCCAAGCGTTGAGTAGTAGAATGTCTGCGGATTGTCCACAAGTTATCAGTTTATTTATATTCAGCATCCTCCCTGTCTAAATAACTTTATCTTCTTATTTACAATAAATACTGCATAATGAGCAATTGAATATACAACTATACAAGATACGTCACATTGAACAAACCCAACTTACAGAATCAATTCAAAAGACAATACCTTTGAACCTATTTTGAGTTTTTGTTTCGGATTTATCCCGTACTCGTTTGGAATGACACCATCAGCTAGCAACTGAGTGAAATAGTAACACAACAAAATAATTAGAAATGTAGACCAGAAAATTTCAGAAAACAAAAATATTGGGCCGAAAATGGATCGAGAGATAGCACTGGAATGAGGAAACATCAAATTGAAGAGTACGTTTCGTAAGACTAGGCGTACTTTCATCAAACTATCAAAATACTACACTTCTCATATTTTGTTTCACAAAAATGACACTCTTTTTGCCACACTGTATGCCAAAAAATCAAGGACTGAGGACTTCTTGGGCCCGGATAGCTCCAGCACCGAATAAAATGATCAACAGCAGGGAGTATTGCATCTATCAACTCTGTTTTATTTTGGGGATGAGAAACATGCTCGGTTTACCTGAGATACTTTGAAGAGATCATGCAGACCATTAAGATTTAGATGTGAGTTATGCAGAAGGTCATACCTGTCATGTACAGTATTATTAGAAAATAATGACAGATCAGCTTAAAGGTGATGTGCAGAAATGAAGAACCACCATCTTCTTCAGATGCATCATGCCATTTTGAATAAGCACAGGAAGCTTTGAATATAAGAAATAAAATATTTAAAGAAAAATAATGCACACAGCAGATGCACACAGGCACCGGAAAGCAATCAGCAAAAAAGGCAAAACAGTGTTGGTACGGTGATATTTCTTTCTCTTTGTGATACCTCCATTTGAAATTTGAAGTGATCCACCAGAGCAGCATATATAACACTAATCAAGGCTAAAAAGACCTGCAGGTAAGCTCAGATCTTCTCCGGGACTTGGGCAGAGTATGAGATCAGAAATTTATTGTCCTATGACCCTTCAGTGAACTCACTATTCTTGTTAAAGTAGGTCTTTGTACCAAATGACGCCTACATGAGGCAAGTAACTCATTATTCTTGTTGAAGTAGGTCTATTGCTGAGTATGGAAAATAGACAGTGACAGCAAAAGATTAACTAAGTTGTCAGACACCAAAAAGTTGTTGGCTATGATTTTCCATAGCACTTCTATTCGATCTTTATCAGAAAATAAAGGCCAGCTGTTTGCCTTTTTTATAGCTGTTTCCCAGATTTAGTTGGAAGAGGAACATGGAAAATTATATCACTGCTAGTTTTCAGGAAAGATGCAGGGTGTTACCATCTTGCAAGCTCATTATAAAAGACAACTTTGAATGGGTCTGGCAGTAATTTCCAGAGATCTTACAGAAGAGTATATGAAAACATATATTCAGCTCTTCTGTAAAGACAAAACCCAAACAGAAGTAAGAATCTGAGGGATAGACTGTTACCTACTTGCAAGAGTCATATATATCGGGAATCTGTGTAGTGTCAAAGCGCCTGCATTATAGAGAGAATTCTGACAATGGTTACACAAGGCTGCATTTCCTTAAGAGGACTTCTAAACGGGCAAGCACTCGATAAGAATGTTAAAGCTGGGAGGCATACTTTTTCCTTTCATTGTAGAGATCCCTCTCTAGTTTCTTCCAACGGGCAAACATCAAAAGGAAGCTTTCGCTGCCACAAGGCAATCCAGCAGCGATGCGGTCCATGTCAATTTCTGTTCTCCATAGTGCCTTCGCTTGATCATAAGGATGATTAGGTGAGTCACTATCGGTTGCAACCTCCTCATTTTCATCATCAGAGAGCCGCTTCACTTGCGAAGTTATTTCTTTTGTTAACTCAGCCTGATCAGAGAGGGACAACTTAGTTACTACCATTATAATTGACATATTAGAGTGTGTTGAAGATATTGCTGGATGTTTTAAGTGAGAAGAATGAGCAATAGTTCTGGCATTCTCTGGGGCATTCGCTATTCACTGGCAATTGAAGCGAGAAATAGAGAAGAAGTAGCACATTTGTGTGGAACCTGTGGCCGACATGGCAAAACACAAAATTTCAACCAGTTTTCGGGATACCATGCACCAGTTTTGACAGTAGCCCGGTTTGGAGTAAAGGGTTTGTTCCCGACTCGAACAAGAGCTTTTATTTTGGAAAGGGTGGGGGAATCAAGTCACTCTTGTATAAAAAGTATAAATCTAGAATTCAAGGGAAATGAAAGAAGATATCTAATGGATTTACCAAATCTGTTAGAAGCTGAGCAGCATTTGTAGACACATCAGCCCCATCAACCATCCATGGAAACCCCGCAGGATCACCACCATTTGCAACTTTTGAAGAGATGATAATATCATGCAACTGAGCCTGCAGTGAACGGGCATTTTAGAAACATTGGACTCAATCTCAACATGAAACGTTTATTTATGAGCAAAATATATCCAAGATCATAGGCACAGGATAGTCTCACTGAGGCTTATATTTGCACAATTGGTTCAATTTCCTTCTAACAGCTAATCGTTTTACTTCATTCAGTTCTGAATATCATCTATAGTTTTCACTCTCTAATTTCTTAGTGCGATCGAGTTTTTGGGTATTATGAGTTATCCCCCTCCCCCCCCCCACCCCCCCCCCCCCCCCCCCACCCACCCACACACCCACACCCACAAAAAAAGGGTATTATGAGTTTATATTGGTTCCCGTGGCAAAACTTATTTGAAGTTTCAAACTAATATTTACTATAGTTATGGTATTGGCATCTGAAGCATACCTTTGCTTCACTTATCTCAATAGTACCATCCTGCAGTCCATCAAGCATAGACGAGTCCTTACTCACTAGTGAAACCTGGACATATCACAATCCAGTGAATAGCAGTTCTGCTTTGCTTCAACTGACATATATATAGTATTGAAGAGGAACAGACCAGGATTGGCGTTAAGTCCCCTTCCAAATCAAGAAGACCCTTTGCGAAAGCCGCGGCAGACATCTACAATAAATCAATTAGCAAATATGGAAGCAACCAATCCAAAATTACCAATACATGCAGAATGACATAACAACAGTAAAGACTGGGAAATGTCCTTCCCAATGCCTAAAACAGTTGGGTTCAATGGAACAACCTTACAACCGTATGAAAGATCAACCAATTTATAATAGGATAATGCTACTCCCTCCATTTTTGTTTACAAGGCCACTACGTTTTTCGTGTCAAACTTTGAGTTATAATTTGGCCAACAAAATATGAATTATATGTCATTAAAAATATATCATCGGAAAGTTCTTTGAAATGTGCATCCAATGAAATAGTTCTTTATGGCATATAACTCGATTTTTGTAGGTAAAATTAATGGTCAAAGTTAGACATAAAAATATGAAGTGGCCTTGTATGAGGGAATGGATGGAGTACTATTTTGGGTGTCCCAGTGACAGGTAGTGGAATTAGAAGAGTTGCGAGTAAATAATGAATCATGTCATGTGGACATGCATTTTCTCCCAAAACTGTACGCCGGGGGGGGGGGGGGGGGGGGGGAGCAGTTATTTTATTAATAAAGTAAGCAAGATGTTTATTCTTTCGAAGAGAGTATGCATGATTTTATTTTTATTTTAGAAAATGGAAGCTTCATTATCACTGGCCTGCATGCAGGTTTTGGTTTCCGTTCCGAAATCCTAAAACCTGCTATGGACCATGACATACTTTGATAACACAGGATTGCAAGAAGAATACTACGGTTTACCTGGACACGGCCTTCATCTGAACTATATATTTTCAGATCATGCCTATATGTACTGTGCAGGCGAAGCAATCCTGGTCCTTCACCTAAGTGAACCAAATTTGTAAAAATCAACACAACATTCACAGGCATTAACTGTTTAGTCCATTCAGATGGTTCACAAAACACTTGAGAGCCGCTGTCTAGTGAAGTCTGAACAGAAATAAGAGCCAAATTAACAAAGAAAAAAAAAGGATATACTTAGGGTACCAAAGATCAAGAATGGGAATTAAAAAAAGATCAAGAACGGGAATAAGCGCGATCAAGAATGTGGTCCACATGGCGAGGGCACAACAGCAAGGTCTTTTATCCGGAATCCAGTGACCTAGTGTATGTGTTAGATGAGTTCAAAGCAGAATCTGAGCATTCGGCAGTTGCTTTCACTCATCGGTCGCATGATCCCCTGTGAGGTTTACCCTCTAGTCTGTGTTGTTTAGGACTTTTTTGTGTTTATTTCATTTTCAAGATACTTTTTGCGGTCTTCTATATGACTATGCTTTTCTGCTTAATGATAAGATGTGCAAAACTTTTGCACGTTCCCTAAGGATATGAATGGACATGAGACAATGGAGAATGACCATATAAGCAGAGTCAACAATCTGACCAGCAGAAAGGAGCTGCATGGTAAATTGAGGAACATGAGCAACAGAAGGAACATGAAAAGATGAAGTTCTAAGAGTGCTTTTCTTAATGGTGAGGAGGTCTACATACACCCAACCCAACACCTGGGTATTTTGTTCCTGAGGGCATGGTATGTCATCTTCGCCGTTCTCCTTATGGCCTTAAGCAAGCCCTTTATGCTTGGTTTGAGCGTCTCACCTCTGGTCACTGCTGGGTATTTAGTGAGGGGTCATGATCCTCCACTCTTGTCCACCATTTGTCCCGAGGTCGGACTCGTCTTCTTCTATAGGTGCAATCGGCCTTGCTAGTGACCTTATGAAGCATGAGCTCGCATAGCATACTGGCGTTGATGCTTCCTTCTTGCGATTCCATGTGCAACAGCTGTTTACTCTTTAGTATGTGCCTTCCTGGCTTCTGTTTTGTGGATTTTTCACTAAGGCCCAAATTAGAGCACAACACAAGTTTTACACCACCAAACAGTGTTGTTCATCCACCATGAGTTTTGAGAGGGGGAGAGAGAAAACTGTGAGTTCTTTTTGGCGTATTTAACACACTACGTGCGTGTATATATCAACATATGGCCTCATGGAAATACAAGCTGCAAATTTCCTCACCTTCTTGATGACATGATAACTAAAAAAAATTCAACATACAACTTGCATTAAAGTAAATCAACTGAACTGAACCTAAACTGACCAGAAATATTGAAATTTTAGCCAAAGCCAAAGCCGCGCACTGAAACTCAAGTGGTAACATTAAGAAAAATTGTTCTAGTGAAAAGTAGAATAATATGGATAGCTTATGGAAAATGTTTAGTTACTCAGTTCACACATGCATTTCAGCTAAATTCGATTATCTCTTTGGCGACTAAAAGAATGATGTGGCAAATAGACAATTTGATATAGCAAATGTACCAAGGTTTATGAAGGCGTACTTGGATACATATTATTTCTGAAATATCTTCCCAGCTCTTCTGCCTGCACAATGAAAAAATGCACATGAAAAATGCATGACAGGAATTTATGTGAGTAAACTTAAAGGAATTCAGGCATGTTAAGGTTGTAGAGATAAAATAGTAACAACTTTATATTTAGAGAACAGTAGGCTCAATATTTGTACACTGGGATACGAAAAGATCGTTGAGCTAACCCAAGAAACATAAGAAATCAATAAAGTAATGCATAACATCCTTAACACCCCAAAATATTTAGCAAGGTGCCCATTATGTTCATCAAACAATGGCTTAAGAACATAACAGAAACTTGAACATGTGAAGTAGTGCCAACCTGCTTTCTTCCTGCATGGGTTAGAACACCACCATACTTAAGAATCATTAGGGCTTCGCTTGGAACCTCCTCCTCCCCTTCTCCACTACTTTTAGGAATATGGGCCCAGTTTGATGGTTTTAGCTGTACTTTCCTATAGATACCTGAAAAGTGTCCACCCTGAAGGCCACAGGAACTAATATTTAATGTGTGTAAAATTATTGTTTTCTTCAAATACCCAAGGATAGAAAGATGTGCAGAATACATGTGATAAGCAAAATATACATGTCTAATCATATTCCTGTATACCGCAGCACAAGTGCATTTCAGGACGAGAAACATGGCTAAATAATTTGCCTACTGATGTCCTTGTATTTACATCAATAAAAAGTATCCTTAGAAAATAGTTTCATATTTGAGTTTCATGCAGCATTATAAGCTAGGACAGTATTTTTGTCAAGATAAATCTAACCTCACTGATGACCAAGCTGTTTTATGAGTAAATATGACATATGCCGCTGGACCACTTAGCCTCAAGTTTGGGATGGTAGTATCGAATTATAGTTGAACATAAATCTTGGAGAACCAAAGATAACCCTCTAGGTGAAACGAGATTAAGTATAACATCTGTCCACAACCATCGGATGGATATTATAAAAATTGGATTAGAGATTTTGGACGGCTCAGATCAAAAGCATATCAACCAACTCGTGCATTTTTATGTTGGTATACATAATAACAGCAGACATTTCTCTTCCGTTCACATACACATGGAGTCACATTTCCTAGTTCTTGTAGAATCTCGCTAAGTCTACTAAGTTTTCACTATGATTTAGTTCCCACCGTCAACCAAATAATTGTATCTTCAGATCTAATATGTGCATGCTGACATGTATAAAATTCCAGGTTGTTAAGAGGACTGTATGGTGTAAGGATATATCAACTTGTTTGCACCATGACTTCTATGCTTGCTTTCTAGGTAAACAAGGTATACAAAGCGATTATAATCTAAAACATTATCGAGGTCGATCATAATTTATAAATACTGTAACTTTGTTACCTCTTCAAGAACCGCTCTAACTTGCCGTAGCTTCTCTGCATGCTCGACCTCAGCATCACTATCACTTTCACGGCCAGATCTGAAGTTCATAGCAATTTTCTCATCTTTATTGAGGACGCAAAAGAGAACCAATATTAAATAAATTTGATTTATGTTCTAAATATGAGAACAATAAGGTAGTAAAATTATGGTCAGATGCTGTGAAACCTACTTAAGAATTCCACTGGGCTCCCGCTTGGGAGTGTGACGACTTCTTAAGAACACTTTTAACATATTCTATAAGTGGTGTGTATGAAATTTGGTAGCTGTTGTCCAAAATGACCCAATTCAATGGCACAATGTAACAAAACAGAGTAATCCTACAACAACAACAACATCAAAGGCTTTAGTCCCAAACAAGTCAGGGTAGGCTAGAGCTGAAACCCATAAGATCTCGCAACCAACTCATGGTTCTGGCACATGGATAGCTAGCTTCCACGCACCCCCGTCCATGGCTAGTTCTTTGGTGATATTCCAGTCCTTCAGATCTATCTTTACCGACTCCTCCCATGACATGTTCGGTCTACCCTAACCTCTCTTGACATTATCACCACGCTTTAGCCGTCCGCTATGCACTGGAGCGTCTGGAGGCATGCGCTGAATATGCCAAACCATCTCAGACGATGTTGGACAAGCTTCTCTTGAATCGGTGCTGCCCCAAATATATCCCGTATATCATCATTCCAGACATGATCCTTCCTTGTGTGGTTGCACATCAATCTCAACATGCGCATCTCCGCTACACCTAACTGTTGAACATGTCACCTTTTAGTCGGCCAACACTCAGAGCCATACAATTTGCAAGTCGAATCGCCATTCTCTAGGACCTGCCTTTTAGCTTTTGTGGCACTCTCTTGTCACAGAGAACGTCAGAGTCTTAGCGCTACTTCATCCATCTGGCTTTGATTCGATGGCTCACATCTTCATCGATATCACCATCCTTCTGCAGCATTGACCCCAAATATCTAAAGGTGTCCTTCTGAGGTACTACCTGCCATCAAGGCTAACCTCCTCCTCATGCCTAGTAGTACCGAAACTGCACCTCATGTACTCGGTTTTAGTTCTACTAAGCCTAAAACCTTTTGATTCCAAGGTTTGTCTACATATCTCTAACTTTCTATTAACCCCCGCCCGACTATCAATGACTAGCACCACATCATCCACAAAGAGCATACACCATGGGATATCTCCTTGTATATCCCTTGTGACCTCATCCATCACCAAAGCAAAAATATAAGGGCTCAAAGCTGACCCTTGGTGCAGTCCTATTTTAATCGGGAAGTCATCATCGTCGCCAACATTTGTTCAAACACTTGTCACAACATTATCATACATATCCTTGATGATGATTGTTAGAGTTATATACATATAGCCATGTAACCTTTCGTATTTACCCTATTGTATAAGGGGTTTTCTGCATATATTCCACACCTGTACATGTATATATACTGGCCTATGGCCACCTGGAAATACAAGTCGCATATTTCCTAACATGGTATTAGAGCCAGGTCATTTTTTTTACACGCCGCAACTCGTGTGATTGATCCTCCCGTGGCGCCGCGGCTGCTTCTCTCTCCGCCGCCGGTTCCCCACGTCCGCTCCACTCTTTCCTCGATCAAAGTCGCCGACTAGAAGCCGGTCTCCTCTCTGCTCGACACGAAATCGCCGGGATCGAAGCCGCCCGCTTCTTGCCCGACCTCTGCTCGAGCTCGGATCGAAGCCGCTCGGCTCGAAGTTGCCGGGATCGAAGCCGGTTCCGCTCCATCCCTCCTTGCCAACTCCAACTCGTCGCCCGCAGCCCCCGATTGGATCGTCCTGCTCCAACTCGTCGCCCGCAGCCCCCGATTGGATCGGCCTGCTCCACTCGTCGCCCGCAACCCCCAATTGGATCGGCCTGCTCTGCCTCGCCCAGACTTCCGCTCGAGGCCAGATCGAGATTCTGCTTCCGAGGCTCATCCACTTCTGATTCCTACGGCCTGGTCGAGCCTCCCGCCGCTGCTACAGATCGATACTCCTAAACGTCTGCCTTTATTGATCCAAAAAAAAGGCACGATGTCTCAGTCCTTAGGTTATGTTGTTGTTCCTCGCTGTCCGCTGATTTTTGATGGTACCAACTACATTGAGTTTATCGGCTTCATGCGCATTCATATGCGTGGCCTTCGTCTTTGGGGCGTTCTTTCTAGTGAAGTCCCCAGTCCGCCGTGTCCAGTTCCTCCTGTGGATCCTACTCCGCCGACGCCACTGGTTCTTGCTGCCGACGCTGATCAGGCTGCCAAGGATGCAGCTAAGCTGGCTGATGACGCTGCCGTTCTTGCTTATGATGAGCAGGTTCAGACCTATGAGGACGCACTTCAGACTTATCATGCAGATCTGTCTGCTTACACTCAGTGGCTTGATGATGATGCTCGTGCCGCAGCTGTTCTCACTGCTAGTGTTCTGCCTTAGTTTGCCTCTGAGTTTCTCGGCCTCTCTACTGTATTTGAGATGTGGACTCGGCTTCGTCAGCGCTATCAGCCCTCTGGTGATGCCTTATACCTGTCTGTGGTTCGTCAGGAGCATGCTCTTCAGCAGGGTGACTCCACTATTGATGAGTTCTATGCACAGAGTTCTGCTATCTGGCGTCAGCTTGATTCTCTCCGCACTGCTGGTTGTCGTACTTGTCAGTGTTGCCAGGCTGTGCGGGCTGATTTGGAGTTTCATCGTGTCTACGAGTTCTTGTCTCGACTCCGTAAGGAGTTTGAGCCCCGGCACGCTCAGTTGTTTGCTCGTGGTCGTATCTCCCTCATGGAGGCACTTTCTAAGATCCGTGCTGAGGAGACTCGCCTCCGTGGCGCTGGTTTACTTGAGGTTCCCTCTGTGCTTGCTACTCAAGTTCCTACTATGCCTGCTGCACCGACTCCTTCCCACTCGCGTGCTCCGCCGCTCTTGCCTACTCCTACGGGTGGTCAGGGTCGGTCTCGTCCTCACTGCGACTACTGCAAGATGGATGGTCATGTTGAGTCTTAGTGCTTCTAGAAGAAGAAACACATGCGTAAGGCGCGCTCATCAGCTTCAGGGACTTCTTCTACTTCGACATCTTCAGCCACCGCCTTGATTGAGCAGGATACTCTGCGACTTAAGCGTCTGCTTGCCGCTTCAGGTTCTCCTTCGACGGGTACTGCAGGTTCTGTGACTGATGCTTCCCACACTGAGCAACCACCCTCTACACAGTCAGGTACATCCTCGTGGGTTCTGGACTCCGGAGCTTCTTTTCATATGTCTTCTCATTCTTCCAGTTTGTCCTCTCTTAAATCGCTTGATTTTCCTGTTCATGTACTCACTGTTGATGGTACTCCTCTTTCTGTTGCTAGTCGAGGCAATCTTACCACACCTTCTTACTCTGTTCCTGGTGTTGCTCATGTTCCTCGACTTACCATGAATCTTTTTTCTGCCGGTCAACTTACTGATTCTGGTTGTCGCGTCATCCTTGACGTTGACTCTTGTTCTATTCAGGATCGTCGAACGCACACTTTGGTTGGGGCTGGCCCTCGTCGCCGTGACTCTCAGGGTCTTTGGGAGCTAGACTGGCTTCATGTTCCTTCCACTGCCACCACTATCGCCAGTCCATCAGCTTCCGTCGCTTCAGCTACCGGTTCCTTCCAGCAGTGGCATCATCGACTTGGTCATCTTTGTGGGTCTCGCTTGTCGTCATTAGTTCATCGAGGTCTTCTGGGGTCTGTCTCAGGAGATGTCTCTTTAGAGTGTCAGGGTTGTAGACTAGGAAAACAGATTCAGTTACCTTACCCTATTAGTGAGTCGGTGTCTCAGCGTCCTTTTGATTTAGCCCATTCCGATGTATGGGGTCCGGCTCCCTTCGCTTCGAAAGGGGGCCATCGATACTATATTATTTTCATAGATGATTTCTCTCGTTAAACTTGGCTTTATTTTATGAGTTCTCGCAGTGAGGTTCTTTCCATCTATAAGCGTTTTGCTGCCATGGTTCACACTCAGTTCTCTTCGCCTATTCGTGTGTTCCGTGCTGACTCCGCTGGCGAGTATATTTCCAAGATGTTGCGTGGTGTTCTTGCTGAGCAGGGCACTCTTCCTCAGTTCTCTTGTCCTGGTGCTCATGCTCAGAATGGCGTGGCTGAGCGAAAGCATCGCCACCTTCTTGAGACGGCTCGTGCGTTGATGATCGCCGCTTCTCTTCCACCTCATTTTTGGGCCGAGGCTATATTCACCTCGACCTATCTCATCAACCTTCAGCCGTCCGCTGCTCTCCAGGGTGGTGTTCCTTTCGAGCGTCTCTTTGATCGTTCTCCTGATTATTCGATGCTTCGCTTGTTTGGTTGTGTTTGCTACGTTCTTCTTGCCCCTCGGGAACGCACCAAACTGACCGCTCAGTCTGTTGAGTGTGTTTTCTTAGGCTATAGTGATGAGCATAAGGGCTATCGTTGTTGGGATCCTATCGGTCGTTGGATGCGTATTTCTCGGGATGTGACTTTTGATGAGTCTCGTCCCTTCTACCCACGTCCATCTTCCTCGACCTTTTCTGTGGAGGATATCTCTTTCCTCACTTTTCCCGACACACCTATCACTCCAGTTGAGCCCTTGTCTCTCCGTCCTGCTCACTCTACTTCTCCACCTCTTGCCGATTTGCCGCCACCATCTCCCACGGTTTCCTTACCTCGCATGTCACCAGATTCTGCACCTTCATCCCCGGTGATTTCTTCGTCTCCACCTCCTGATTCTACCTCGGCTATTCCTCCTAGTATTCTTCCATCTTTGCCTTAGCATTACACTCGTCGTTCACGTACTGTGGATGTTTCTGCTGACGTGCCGTCCTCCTCGCCTCAGCCTACCTATGGTTTGCGTCCTCGTCCGCTTCCGCCTGTTGATCGCCTTGGTTTTTCAACCGTTGGTGCTGTTGTTCTTGAGCCGACTTCTTATCGTGAGGCTGTTGTTCATCCTGAATGGCAGTTTGCGATGGCAGAGGAGATTGTTGCTCTTGAACGCACTGGTACATGGGATCTTGTTTCTCTTCCTCCAGGTGTCCGTCCCATCACTTGTAAGTGGGTCTACAAGGTTAAGACTCGCTCCGATGGTTCTCTTGAGCGTTACAAAGCTCGTCTTGTGGCTCGTGGTTTTCAGCAGGAGCATGGTCGTGATTATGATGAGACATTTGCTCCTGTGGCCCATATGACCACTATCCGCACACTTCTTGCCGTGGCCTCTGCACGCCAATGGTCTGTATCCTAGCTTGATGTTAAGAATGCCTTTCTTAACGGTGAGCTGCGTGAGGAGGTATACATGCAGCCACCACCTGGGTATTTGATTCCTGATGGCATGGTATGTCGTCTTCGTCGCTCTCTCTATGGCCTTAAGCAAGCCCCCCGCACCTGGTTTGAGCGTTTTGCCTCTGTGGTGACTGTCGCTGGTTTTTCAGCGAGTGCTCATGATCCAGCATTGTTTGTCCACCTTTCTCCTCGTGGTCAGACTCTTCTTCTTCTCTATGTTGATGACATGATCATCACTGGCGATGACACCGAGTATATTGCCTTTGTAAAGGCCCGTCTTAGTGAGCAGTTTCTTATGTCCGATCTTGGACCTCTTCGCTATTTTCTTGGGATTGAAGTCTCTTCTACCTCTGATGGCTTTTTTATATCCCAGGAAAAGTATATACATGATCTTCTTGTTCGTGCTGCTCTTACCGATGAGCGCATTGTTGAGACTCCAATGGAGCTCAATGTTCACCTCCGTGATACTGATGGTGACCCCTTTCCTGACCCGACGCGTTATCGTCATCTTGTTGGGAGTCTTGTCTATCTAGTTGTCACTCGTCCGGATATCTCTTATCCGGTTCATATTCTGAGTCAGTTTGTCTCCGCTCCCACTTCGGTTCACTATAGTCACCTCCTTCGTGTTCTCCGATATCTTCGGGGCACGATCTCTCATCGTCTATTCTTTCCTCGCTCCAGTTCGTTACAGCTTCAGGCGTATTCAGATGCTACGTGGGCTAGTGATCCCTCCGATCGCCGTTCACTTTCTGCTTACTGTATTTTTCTTGGTGGTTCTCTCATTGCCTGGAAGACGAAGAAACAGACTGCAGTTTCCCGTTCGAGTGCAGAGGCTGAGTTACGAGCTATGGCTCTTTTGACGGCAGAGGTGACTTGGTTACGGTGGTTACTTCAGGATTTCGGTGTTTCTGTTACTACACCTACTCCGCTCTTGTCTGACAGTACAGGTGCTATTAGAATTGCGCGCGATCCTGTGAAGCATGAGCTCACCAAGCATATTGGTGTTGATGCTTTCTATGTGCGCGCTGGTGTGCAAGATCAGGTTATTGCTCTTCAGTATGTGCCTTCTGAGTTACAGTTGGCGGATTTTCTTACGAAGGCCCAGACTAGAGCGCAACATGGCTTCTACCTCTCAAAACTCAGTGTTGTTCATCCACCATGAGTTTGAGGGGGGGTGTTAGAGTTAACATATAGCCATGTAACCTTTCGTATTTACCCTATTGTATAAGGGGTTTCCTGCATATATTCCACACCTGTACATGTATATATACTGGCCTATGGCCACCTGGAAATACAAGTTGCATATTTCCTAACAATGATGAGCTACACAGAATCCTAATAGAGTAACCCTAACTCTTACAATATTTGATGATGATGAGCTATAAAGAATCCTAACAGAGTAACACGTATCTCTTGCATTTTCCACAGAACTAATGATGTTGAGCATGAATTGGACGGAAAGCAATTATAATGTAAACATATTTAAAATAGATCTTGGTGGGGGTATAGGGATCGTTTAGGGCTCCATAAACCATAAAAGTGGAGCAACCTTGAGATTCCAGAAAGTTACCTAGCACGTGGTACAAGGATTCTTGTTGCATCTAACAGATCTTGCAGTTGCAAGGCACTTTTAAGCTTCGCCTGCGTAATTATAACAACAGATTTTTTGTCAAGCAGCGAAGATACAAAGGATTTGAATAGAACCAAATAAAATTAACATAATTTTCTCACCTCCGCATGGGCCTTTCCGCCATTGTATTTCAGCATCAATTTTAAAAGCTTCTCTTGAGTTATTTTCAGCTTTACCTTCTGCTTTGGTGTGCGATCCCCACTTGCATAATTTGCAGTATCAGAAAGCAGCTTCATGGTAAAAAAAATTGAGAATCTTAATAATTATCCTTACTGGCGTATAACAGCTATGACACAGCGCAACTCTTCTGATTGCGTGGGTATGCCCACAGTTCCCCGTTCTCGATTTCTTACAGCATCTGATGGTTGCGCTGGCTCACTGATTCTCCATGGAAGATGGGCAGGAATGGTATAAATATGTGGAGCTTTCTCATCAAGAAACATTTTCCTCAGAATGCATGCAGCGTCATCATAGTACCTGGAATTATGAAAGCATTCGCCATCTAAATAAGATATACAAAGGACTTCTGGGCTCTGACCATACTAATACATGAAAATTTTAGAATGGTCGTTGTCACCAGAAAGATGCTTACTTGTATGAGCTTTTCACAAAACTCCAGCCATTCACATCACATACATAAGATCTTGCCTCCCCCAGGTCACACCTTAGAAGATCAAAGCCACATACCTACACACAAAAAAGGGATATGTAACATGGGGATGCTACGTAAGTGCGTGGTTGGAAATTTCAGATAGCTTCAGTCTGGGCTCTGCTCATTTGGAGATTGGCTCAAGCAATGACCAGCATAGCTTATATTCTAGATCCTTGTCCAGTTAAATTTCAACCATAGAAGACCATATGAGGAAGTGCACTGCTCAAGGAATCGATCATGTTCTGTGGATTTGGTTTGACCTTGTTCAACACCAAGGTCTACCATGGAAAAAAGAGTCTGGACCTTATCAGATTTTACCATTTAACAAATTTGAAGTCAACTGCTGAGACAAGTTCTTACATATTGACACAGGCTTTGGCCTACGTCCTACTCCCAATGTGGCCGTCTCAAGATTAGCCATGAGTGATACCAAGACTGATGAAAGAACGATAATTAAGCTAAGCCTATTTCAAATTTCTGGCTGAGTTGCGGCCAAAACTCGCCTACTCTGACTTCCACAGCAATCAATTGACATTTGATAACAAACAAATCCAACTGGAATGTTTGAGAAGAGAAAACAAGAATGATCTCGATGTTGGTATCCACTTTTTCTGGTTGTACCCACACTCTAACAGCTCATAATGAATAAGAGAGATATATGCATAGGTTCTGAATGTAGATTTCATCATAGTAGTCATTAAAAGAGAAAAGCATCTTGAATGTACCGCTTGTCTGAAGGCTTGGCAAACATTCCGTGCAATTTGTTTCTCGGTAGGTGTCAGTAAAACAGGATAGCGGACCTTCAAGCAAGATACCAAATACATTATAAGACAAGACAAGAAACGAAGGAACACACCAAGGAAGCAATTTATCACTTTCTCTTTTCTTTAATTGTTCCATCAACATGCCAAAAACACTAGTCTAATAGATAAAAAGTAGTGAATCCTAATGAGGCAAGGAAGGATACCTCTTTTCCATCAGAATTTCTCATGACAACCCCATCTACAACTGGGGATTTACGAGCTTCAGCATGTGCATATCCTGGTCCAATTGTATAAACCTACAACAGAAAGTGCACATTCCCTTTTCAGTTAATAGAAGTAAGAGACTAAGAGTGTATCTAACAATATAACTACCTATTGCTGCTTTCCTTAGAAGAAGAAATGTAGCCATTACTACCATATAACTACTTTAGTACTGTGCTGCCATGCAAAATTCTAACAGAATCACTAAATTACCTATACAAGTAGGAATATTGACTACAAGAGTATTTGTGCTGTCACTTCAATTAACAGAGATATTTAAAATGGACCATATGGGCTAAATCCACGGACCTGTGGTGATACGGTGGGCACTATTGTATTGTGGATGACATATCACAAGCATGATTACAATCTTGGTAATCAGATAGTACTTAAAATCTCTGCAGTCAGTTTGGTGACAAGTGCAGATTAAATATACGGCACCCGAGAACTCGAGGGATGAATTCTCACTGCTTAGTAACTCAATCAAGAAGCTAATGCAGGACCAGATCTGTTTGAGCCTGTTGTGGATGACCGTCTTGTTGCTTAATTTCTTTACATGAAATCTGGGTTAGTGTTTTTATAGCTTATAATAGGGGGAAAAAACACCCTGCATCCATCAAGAAACCATGATGTTGAAGACGGACTTCCTTCGGATGCCAGAATTCAGGGTGAATTTGATCCCCTTTTGGTAATTCTACAGAGATTCTAGGCTCCTTATCATGGTGGGTTTTATGATGCTCAAGTAAATTACAGAGTTTATGACATGTGTTGATGAATGTATCTTTCTATTCAAGTGTCTAAATTATAACCATCAGCAAGTTGTACAAGCCCATTTTTTCACATATTACACAGGAGAGGAAAAATAAAGAAAAAGAAAAAGTAATAAATGCAAGGTGTATCACCTTGACATCTGTTCCTCCTGTAGGCATGAACTCCTCATAAATGTAAGATCCATCTCGCCTCACCTTCCTAACTTCTGGATAAAATTCACTAGATCTGTTGCCAACCTGCATAAATTTGGAGGAATTTTACATCTCATCACTGCATTTGTGTGTGTGTGTGTGTGGGGGGGGGGGGGGGGGGGGGACAACAATATGGACTTGAAGAACATACATGATACCACTATTTGATGAAGAAAAAAATCATACATATGTGTAACCTATGGAATCACAAAAAGAAACTAGATATTATTCACCCATATGAAGCCAAGATATTACTCCCTCCGTCCCAAAATAAGTGTCTCAACTTTGTACACTAAGCTTGAGACACTTATTTTGGGATGGAGGGAGCATTTATGCATTTTATAGGAAATAAGCTAGTTCATTGTAGTGCTCCTGAACTATGCAAGAGTGTCAGCAAGGAATACTGACAGTGTCAATTTAGAAGCAAAAAAGATAAGTAAAGTGTTTAAACAGAAAGCAGATCATTTTCTAGTTAATTATAAGCTTATAACTAATACCGTGTCAGAGTAGGCTCGTTTGTATTTTCTCTAGCTGTAGCCTATTTCAGGCCTGTACAACAAGGCACAGCAGTCATTGCATTTTCTAGAATTAAAAAAGAATGCTAATACTGTATTAACTGCTATGGTTTCAACTTGGATTTTCTTGAACATAAAGATTTGATCGCAAATTTCAACCAAGAAGTGTGTGAAATTAATGGTATCAAAACTTTACCTTACGGAACAGTTCTTTCATTCCTCCACCAGCATAGCTAGGATAATATATCATTATATTATGGTCATCTCCTTCATGAATAAAGGTAATCAGGAGCAGAACAGGTTTATTTTAATACTTCTTCACCTTAAATAGGTGACTAGTAGTCAAGAGAACAACAGTTTGACAATGAAATTGCAGTATTGTACATATAACGGAATATGCATGGACGCACCAATACTGGCAACTCACACAAAAAGGCTCCATGCGTCCAGAATTAATTACAGAACAACTAGGCAGTTAGGAAGGGCAGGCTTTTCAGAAAATGGAAGAGCACACTGAACACAAGCATGCAATTTAGAAGTACCATGCCTATAGTAGGTTATAAAATAACAAGAAAAAGTGAACATTTTATCCATCAAACTAATATGTAATATACATACCATGTCAGCAACAATATCTGTGGTAATATTCTAATTTTTTATGGTAGGCAAGTATTGAGCTGAAAGAAAAAGAAACAGCTGCTATTCTTTGTGCAAATCGGTGAAGGGAAAACAACAAATCATGGAAGGACAGGCTGAATATATTAATCAAGAGATATTACCATCGATGGGTTTCTCCACGAAAGGCTTGCAAAAACGCTTTCCATGAATCTCAATAAAATCATCTTGCTCGATAAAGTAGTTTAACTCTTGATTAGGATGCTCTCTTCTGACAACAGCATAAGTAGGGACCGGAACTCCGAACAATTTAAGGTGCTAAACAAGCAAAATACAAATATATCAACATTTAGATCAAGAGAATATATGTTTGAATGTAAGATGAAGAAGCCTTTATGTAATAGGCTACAATCAGAATGCACTGAGTTTTGAGCAAGATCATTTCTTCCCCAAGCATCATAGAATGACACTACTCTATCAAGAAGTAAAAGGATAAACTGTTACAGGACAAGCGTTTTATTGAAATACCGAAGATGGAATAACAAAGTAGACAACCTGGTAGGAACCGGATCCCTACCAGGGCGTGGTCTCAGGTTGTAGAGGTGGAAGGAGGGATGGCGTGGAGGAAGGCGTGGTCGCCGGCGCTGGGGTGCCGTCGTTGCGTGCGCGCGCGCGCGCGCGAGAGAGAGAGAGAGAGAGAGAGAGAGAGAGAGAGAGAGAGAGCGCAGGGGCGGCGGCTAGGGTTAGGTCTCCCGGCTCCCTAAGGAAGCCGAGCAAATATGATTGCTTCGTGCTTAATCCCAAAACGGGTCCTTACACGAGTTTATATAATCCTCCTAATAAGATAATTGGGCTAAGCCCCTAATAATGATAAGATAAACTGGGCCACAACTAACTGGGCTAAGCCCCTAATATGCCAGTCATAACATCTCTCCCAGCCTGCACAAACAGCTCATCCTCGAGCTGGAAGGCGGGGAAGATCAACGGTCGCCAAACACCTCCACGTCAACTGGAGCGGCCTGGTCGCCGAGCCCGGCGGCGGCGAGGTCCTCCTCAATGTAGTCTGCAGCCTCCAGGTAGAAGAGTCGTGGGCAGACGTGGCCCGGTACGTAGGGCTCGTCGCAGTTGAAGCACAACCCTTGGCAGCGACGCTCGAGTTGCTCAGCCGGGGTGAGCGGCGGAACGGGCGTGCCGCAGCCGTGGCAAGGGGCGCCGCGGAAGCCTGGGCAAGCTGACCCTGCGCGGTAACTTCCGGCCAGGGTGGCGGCCCAGCGGCCCGGGGCACTGGCACCTGCTGGATGGCTACTGCGCGACGCTCGAACGCGCGGGCGCAGTACATGGCCGTCTAGAGGTCCTGTGGCCCGCGCATCTCCACGTCCATGCGGATGTGGTCCGGTAGGCCGCCGACAAAGAGCTCAGCCGGCTAACGAGCCGAAACGACAAGGGCGTGGCACACCAGTGCTTGGAAGCGGTCGGCGAAGTCTTGCACCGAGGTGAGGAACGGAAGACGCCCAAGCTCCGTCGGACGGCTCCCACGTATAGGCGGACCGAAGCGCAAGAGGCACAAATCGCGGAAGCGCTCCCATGGTGGCATGCCACCCTCGTCCTGGTTGAGGGTGTAGTACCACGTCTGCGCGGCTCCTCGAAGATGATACGAGGCAATCCAGGTGCGGTCGGATGCGAGCGTGCGTTGTCCCCTGAAAAATTGGTCGCATTGGTTGAGCCAATTCAAGAGGTCGACGGTGCCATCGTAGGTCACGAACTCCAGCTTGGAGAATCTCGGCGGCGTCTGGACGTGGATGACGGGCGGGTGCGCTTCGTCAGCACGGAGCGGCGAGGATGACGGGGCCGAGTAGGCGGGCATCAGGGTGCCGCCCTGGAACAGGGGCCCGTCGACGCTGGCGAAGGGCTCGGCGGAGCCCGAGGACCCGCCAAATTGCATGGCCGGGTGCGTCGCCGGCGAAGGCAGCACGTGCGGCCCAACCAAGGCCGTCGTGTAGACCGGCTCAAGGGACCCAGCAAGCCAGGCCGGTAACGGAGACGGCGACGGGGGAAACCGGACCTGGTGGATGGGCACCCCCGGGCCCGTCGTCGGGATGCCCAGGGCCGCGGTCGCCGGTGGCGGCGGCTGCAGCTGTTGCCCCTGCTGCATGGTGGAGGCGCCGGGGTTCGTCGCTGGTGGCGGCTGCCACGGCAGCTGCTGCATGGCGGCGGCGACGGGGGGCGCCGAGGATGGCAGCTGCCACGGTGGCTGCTGCGGCAGCGGGGCGATGGCGAAGGGCACAGGCGGCTGCGGCCCATAGGATCTCCCGAGGAACGTGTAGATGCCCGTGACCGCCTGGGTGAGATCCCGGATGGCAGCTGTCATCTCCTCGGGGGTGAAGACGACGGGGACAGGCGCGGCGGAGGAGAGCGGGGCGCTGGCCGTGGTGGCCATCGGGGCGGTCGTCGCGGTCGGCAGCGGGAGGGTCGGGGTGGGCGGCGGCGAGGACATGATCGCACCAAAGCTATCTGATACCAAATTGTTATGGTGTTGCTAGAAGGAGGGCGTGAGAGGGCCGGACAGGGGCCTTTTTGCCCACGGCCGGGCAAGAGGGAAGGGATTTCCTTCTTAATTCTTCCTTGATTAGATTGATATATCTCCTCCCCTTATATAGAGAAGTTTACTTGACTCCCCAGCAAGGCTTACTTGACCCCTAAGCAAGCGACCCTTATCTCTAATTAACCCTAAGACTAATGGGCTATACCGCCAGCCCGGGCCAATTATGTACTCTAACACAACTGATGTATTGCGTGTGCAGATTAAGATCAGAAAAAATCCATAGTGTAACAAACAAATATAAAATCATAGTGTATACTTTGCATCATCTAGACAATTTTCTTCAAATACAAAATGGCAGGCATTTTGGTGGCGTCTTTGTGAAAAGCTAGTATACGGCAACCATATACTAACATAGTTACGTTAGGCAAAGTTCCGAAAATTCCAGAACATAAATGAAAGATATACCTCCATCTCAAAATATAAGACGTTTTTGTAGGCTAAACTAGCCTACGAATATCTCTAGTAGTACTTATGAATTAAAAATGGGTTTTCTTTGCAAGCCAAAATAAACATCTCTGATTACATCGTTTGCTCAAATATGGTTATCTCGGTTGTGCAAATTTCCCCCAAAAAGAAGTGCATTTGAAGTTTCGAACTACTGTATTTATTGGGGGAAAATATCCTATTTGTATGAACAGTGTCACACGGCGATACCCAATACTGTAGGCCTGAAATTAACACAGTCATGAATAGACTGCAGCAAAAAATAATCTTGTGAAAGAAAAGTCCTTCCTTTTAGTTTGGGATGACATTAAACTGTCGTCTTCCAATGATAAAAGGCATGAAAAAATCCAGCTTCAAAGCATCTACTATAGAGGGGGAAACTCATTTGACCTCCGAAGGGAAGTTAATGATTTTAAGTAAAGTTAATGATTGAAATAAATCTATACGAAATACATGAAGGCCAGCTTGTTATGATATACCTCATATACTTTGCTGCGATCATGAAGCAGGTATTGTGGGTCCAACTCATTGACCAAAAAAGGCCTGAATAGCAACATTTACAAAATCAGATCGTAGAACTCCTTCAAAGTTGAATAAGTATTATAACTTCTAATCGAAGTTGTATTCTTGAAGGATAAAATATATAGTTGAAGTGTCATTTGCTTGTGTCTTTTCAAACAGAAACAAAAAGGAAATACATTCAAACTAAGTTGGCGCATGCAGCTTTGCAGCGCAAAAATGAACTCAGAGGATTATCTATACGATCTGTGAATTCTTTCATTTATCCGGTTATGGGAAAAGGGGCATGGAGGAGATCACACCTATGAATACGAATGGAATGATGATAGGAGTTTAAGAAATATTGTTTTAAACAGAATTGATTTAGGCAGGTGAATTAGTCATGGGTAAATTCAAGGACAACTGTATCGGAGTAACTTTTTAGAAGGGAGCAATCCTTGAAGACAAAAAGGAAAGGTGTTTTGAATGAGGACTGGGAATCCATACAGAAGCCACACATATATGGTCAGTCTTAGAAAATATTTGCATGTCAGGAAAGCATAATGCACAACTATAAAACTTTGTCAAACCCAATACTAAGATCATTTGATGCATATTTAAGGTGGGTGCTTTGAAGAATTTATGAGACAGAAAGCATTTAACCTGCGTAAAACAGCATATTTCTCCGCCTTTTCTAATGGGTAGCCAGCTGAATAAAAGGCGATTAGACAGTCACATAAAGGCCAACTGCCAAAAAAAACAGTGGTTAGTTGAATACTATGAAAACTTGCACTTCTAATGGTGTCACAAACAAAAATACTGTTATGGGGTCATGGCAGGTCTGATGGGTAAGTAACATAGATGATAATCATCGACATTACAGGAATAAGAACTTAACATCTGCTAAGAAGCGCATAGATAATGGAAATTTAGCACCACAAAGTACAAAATTCTAAGATTTTACAATACACAGACAGATATTTCCAGTCACTCCCACATTGAATAAATATGGATAAGCTAGAGGAATAGTAGTTAGTTAAGTAATAATATTTACTAAACTCCATCCTTCGAGTAGGACAGCATGATCCACTAGTCCTGTTTGTGTATCTGTAAAGTAAATTTTGGCCTGCCTATACTCACTTTCTTTTTTCATTCAGAAAATTAATACTGAAAAATTCATATTCTAAGAAGACTTGCCCTTCACATTGTCAGGTATACCTTTCGATCGGATCTTCTAGAATTACCTTGTCACCAAAAATTATAATCTGCATACATCAAACATGCATATTACTTCAGTCTTGAATCTTGATGATCAGGACAATGATTTTAGTAACTTACCATGCTAAAGAACTAGAGTTCCTAACATTTGAACAGAAACAGGGGAAAGGAAAATAAATGAAAAGCTCGGCTAAGAGCTTAAGAGGTTCTGTATTTCTGAATCATGCCAGCAGTAATATAAACTTAATGGTCCAGCCTCAAATTCCGTTCACATTTACACACACAGACTCTCACGCGCGTGTGTGCGCACCTTGCAAGATTATTCCTTTATACTCCCTCTGTCCCAAAATAAATGTCTCAACTCTAGTACAACTTTATACTACCCGCAAAAAAAAAATAGTACTCCCTCTGTTTTTATTTACTCTGCATATTAGAGTTGACTGAAGTCAAACTTCGTAAAGTTTGACCAAGTTTATAGAAAATAATATAGAAATTTATCATAATAAATCTATACGATGTGAAAGTACATTTAATAATAAATCTAATGTTGTTGATTTTTTGTTGTATATCTTAATATTTTTGTATATAAACTTGGTCAAAGTTTGTAAAGCTTGACTTTGACCAAAGCTAATATGCGAACTAAATAAAAACGGAGGGAGTACAACTTTATACTAAAGTTAGTACAAAGTTGAGACACATATTTTGGGACGGAGGGAGTACCATTTGCTAAGCATGCATATTTTTTCTATGATGATTATAAACTTGAATTTGTGTCTCTGCGACACATTATTCAGTTGTATGCACTGATTCAAGAACTGTATGGTACCATGATATGTACTTTTTGTGACGACTAATATTCCAAGAATGGTGCAAGGGACTGATTAAGCAGCACGCAAAAAAAGCTTCATTCACGGGCAGAAGGAACTGAACCCAAGTAGCGGGACTGTACTACCCCCAATCCTCCAACCAAGGGAACCAGGCATTCCCCACAACTCTGTTTATCTCCTCAATCATTGTACCCAATTTATTCATTTCTACAAGCACCAAATTAGTTACCGAAAGAAAACATAGACGATAATCCGCACGGAGGAGCGGCCGAATCCCGAGCCATACCTCAAACTCGCCGAACGCGTGCAGCCTCTCAAGAATCTGCTCCATGGGAGAACACGACACCTGAAAAAAAAAACCAACACGAAGAAACAAACGGGAGAAGGACTCAGATAATCTTGATATTTTTCTTCTCACTCCTGCATTGCGGCCAACCCAAGAAACACAGACCACGAGAACTCGAAATTTTCCTGTCCCAAAATGCGCACCTTCTTCTCCATGACGCAGACACCAATCCTGATCTTGCCTCCGCCGTGGGCGCCATGGTTCCGCCGGTCCATCCCCGCCGGTCCCCTCCCGTCCGTTGGTCCAAAGGTTACAGCAGGAAAGGGGATGTTTGTTTCTTGGGCACCCAGGACCGGAATCTGGGAGGCTTTATGCTTTACAGAGGGGAGGAAGGAGGAGAAGTGAACGCAGCCCAAGAAGAAGAGGGGGATGTCAGCAGTGAGTACTGTGTAAATGAGACTGAGAGGTTTCTTTTCTTCTCCTTCTTCGTCTTTTGAGCTGACTGAGAGACTTTTTCTTTTTCTTTTGAGCTGACTGAGCGGCTTTCTTTCCCCCCGAACGCCGTGTTTGTTTATGGATTTTAATCTATTATGGATTTGCTCAGCGAAGAACCGTAAAAAATCTTAATCCTTCTAATCCATATTACTTGTCGTTCAAATGGATGTATCTACGTCGCATTTTTTCATGTTTTTAGTAATATGAGTGTGAATTGTAAAATGTGTAATAGACAAGGTCCAGTTCAAACATTATGTAAAAATGGGCCCAGTTCTCAAATGGTGCTGAGTTGTCCTTTTTTGTGTGCATGACACGCTTAGTCGTGTTTTGACACCAAATTTAAAATGAATATCCATGATATACATCAGATAATCAAATAGGCATGACACTCTTCAGTCATGATGAATATAGCATGATTTAATATATTCAATTTTGGCATAACCTAGTTTTTTGTGTGAAAATGATCCAAATATATAATCAAAGTTCAGCGGAAATACAAAGCATCTTGAATATAATAATGATTACATTGAGGTTCCAAGACTCCCAAACAACCACTACTCATGTCAGAACGGGCCGCCGACGCGTCGCTGTCGCCGCTCCCCTGCTGGGGTCGGCTTGACCTTGTCGATGACAGGCGAGAAGTCTCCGTGCATGTGCTCTTAAGGATCAGCGCCCTAAAGGCGCAGTCGTCACCGTTGAACCTTTACATAGATCTGAAGCACCTAACACCAAGCCCGGAAGACAAACTAGAAGTAGTGCTGCCATCGCCCGAGCACCTTACCTGCGGGGACTAAAAAAAATCCTAACCTAAACTACTAATCGAAGCAGAGGCACCGGGATTCCCCTCCCCGTCACCGGCCGCCGGAGCGGCGGGTAGAGGGGAGGCGAATCCACCACCGGTGAAGGTTGGAGAGAAGTGTTTGCTCTAGCCGCCTAGGGTTAGAGAAGGAAAAACTTCGTTGGGCATAACCTAGTTGATACGTTTTAAAAATCGTCAACCAACAATAAGGGTAGGCAAACCTGAAAAGATTAACGAAATTACCACAATCGATCGCGTCAACCTACATCGGCCTAAGTTTACAGTTTGCACAAGCCCTCAATTCTCGGGGAAGAATTTGGCTCGTATTATGTGGCATGTAGGTACAATTCATAGAGAGAAATCCCTATATTTATTGAAGAGCAGGACAAACATTCTGTAATGAGACACGGGAAAGCAGAACATTCACATTAGAGTATTAAAGTAACAGAGAGCGGGACAAACACGCCAGGCAGCTTAGCCGCTCTTTGTTCTTCTACTCCCTTCGTCTCCTAATATAAAACATTTTTTACATCCAATATGTGAGACGAAGAGAGTATAACCGTTTTTCATTAGTGTAAAGACATTAGTATTAGGTGTGTCGCTGAATAAGGAAAGATCCAAGTAGGAATATTACAGGGAACATTCAGCTAGACTGGGAGGGGATATCCGAACAGCCAAATGTTCTGCTCCACATGGAATGGAAGAGCATCCAGAGTTAGGGACGAAATCAGGCCATATTACTTGTCGTAGCTTTAGTAAAAATTTACTAAAACCGGGGCAAGTAATATGAATTAGAGGAAGCAGAATATCTTATAATACTGAACGGAGCGAATAGGTACAACCATAAAAAGCAGTATATTTATCGAAAAGCAAGACAAACATTCTCTAACAAGACACGCAAAAGCAGGAAAATTCACATGACAATAGAGCATTAAAGTATGGAGCAGCCGAGTGGATTCATGGCGTATGGTCAAACACGTCAGGCGGCTTAATCACTCGTTAGTCTTGTATATAACTGCCCCCCATTAGTATTAGGACTTGTGTGGCCTTGCGCTGAATAAGGAAAGACCAAGTAGGGATATTATAGGGAACATTCAGCAAGGCCGGGAATATCCAAGCAAGGCAGGCAGGCAAATGCTCCCCATGGAAGAGCATCCCAAGTTTGGCGAAACCGGGCCGCCCTCCTGACTTGATTGATGATGATCGATCTAATGGCTGTTCCCGTCCCCGTACGTCGACGTCGGGATCGCGGAGCATCCAGCCGGAATATCCCAAACGTCGGTCCTGGTCTTGGGATCCGTCCCCACCAAATATACTACTGACACCATCCATCTACTCCAAAAGACTTGTTGGAGCCTTCCCTCCAACATCCATACTCAGCTTGGAATTTGACCTTCGGTTTACGCAAGAGCCAGCCCACCTATCGACCACAGCCTCTGTATATGTAGCGTATCTCTTCCTCTTTTCCTTGGTTTGAACTTTGAAGATGGCGTCCGGGCACACTATTGTTTTCTTTTCCTCCAGGAACCAGATGCATCACTATTGATACCCTGTAGTATTTATATCCCCAATCCACAATATGGTCCTCTGCAATTATGAATGGCACTGGACAGTACGGTGTCTGTATTATTCCATCTTCCATTTTCACTAATACTCAAGTTGACAAGTCCAAATCGCGGGATGCAACAATATTGCTGCCCCGAGCCGGATTATAATACTAGACAACAAGTGGTTCATTCATACACACACGGAGCAAATCCTGTTGCGCTCCTCCTCCACTCTCCAACAGCATTACAAGAAAGCATCTACACTGGTGTTCACCTTTCTGACATACTGTGTGGAGAGATAACCAAAATACGGTGGTACAACAGTACATCTGCCACTAAGGCAGGCTCACGGCGACGGTAAATCCGCTCCCACAGTACACGCTGAGCGAAGCAGAAGAATGTGAGCCCTCGTCGCCTAGATTTACTCTCCGAGGAACCACCTGATCACAAGTATCTCCCAAGCCCAGTTGCCCGTGCTCTCCCCAGCCCCAGGTGAACAATGCTCCGCTGTCTGAGAAAAACATGCGAAGAGCAGCAGTTAGCCCGGCCGCTGCTCATCTTATTCATTTTTAGATTCTGGGATAAAATGACCTCTTACCTGTCACCAATGCTGAATGTTCAGTGCCCGCTGCTATCTGGGTCACCTGCTGTCCATGAATAGAGGGCACCTTCGCTAAATTTGACACTGAAGATGATTCTGCACAACACACACATACTTTCAGAGGGCGTGGGAGGTGCAAATGCGACATGGTCATCAGATGGAACAAATATGAATCTACTCTAGGAAAGTTAAAATGGATATAGAATAGGCTGGGGCGTGTATTAACGGCATGTAGTGTGAGCATACATAATGATAGTATTTTCTCATCATCCGTTCGTGCAGTGTGCACTATCTGCAAAACGCTTTTGTACAGTTCACACCAGTCATATTTTCTCATGAATTTTCACAAGTTCATATGCTGTACATCTATGATTGTCTTTTTTCTCATTCTTTTAAATACAGAAGAGATCAAGAGAATGCATTCTTGCCATGGGGTGCAGACAAGTTGTCGCAGTCATATAGATTTGACTTCCCATCTGAAGGTACCATTTTGTGCGAACGGTTGGCATATTCTCGTTTTGAAGGATGCTCAACTGCTTGGCAGTATTTACCAGATGAATATACAAGATACATGTCTCTGTTCCATAATTCAAATATGATGTAGCATATCAAAAGTTGTGAGGAGTACCATGATGTTTACTGCTTGTTGTGGTAAGATTCAGTTTCTGCGCTACTGCATTTTCTGACACAGAAGGGTCACACTTCTGATGGCGGTAAGCACCAATGGTGTACAATTCACCTCCTAAGATAAATAAAAAATGTCAACCTTCTGAGAAAGCTTCTGGAAAACATAGTTCAATTAATATGAAACAACTACATACCAGATAAAACTAGTGCATGATGCCATCCTAATGCCACTTGAGAAATACTCAAAGAGGGAAAGGCTGCCCGAGGTTGGTCATCATCATGTTCACCAACTAATGCTCTTCCCCAGATGTACAACTGGCCAGATTCTGTTATATTCAATGAAAGGGAAATTATTAGGCCAAGTATCAAATAGAAGAGAGTTGGTAACTGCAGGTCTACAATGCTTACCATCCAATGCAGCACTATGATCTCCATTGGCATATAAATTCACTATTTTGCAGTTTGGAAAACCATCAATTAATCTAGGAGTATTACAAAACTTCTGATTTTTGGAAGCAGATTTGCCAACTTGTCCCCGTCTTGCTGAGCCAAATCCATAAACTGAATTATCTGGAAGAAATAAGAATAATGTGTCATTTACTCGTAATGCACATGGGCCAAATTTGATAACTGTGTCATTTATCTGGAAGAAAGAAGTCTGTTATAAAGGAGAAATGGTATGGTCAATAAACATCCAGCTGTCTGGTGAAAAGATCCTAAGATCATGATGATCTAACTTTTTTTCCTTTTTCCTCTTTAGTAGCTTCATTTACAGATTTTTTGCTTTCCATAATTTTCAGCAAGTTGCGCCCTGTTTTCCGCACAAAATACAGAATACTGGAATATTGATTAAGTATTGCCTTGCGGATGTCAGAACCTTAGGGAAGGCATAAATGAGTCACTACAGATCATGGTTTTTGAGTCGCGACTAGTCAAGTCGCCGCCAGCCCTGCGGCTCGGCGATTAGTCGACCCAAGTCGCTGTATAGTCGCGAGTCGCCCTGATTTCTAGAAAACGACTTGGCGATTAGTCGGCGACTATACAGCGACTAATCAGCGACTCAAAAACCATGCTATAGATATTGGGTGTTGCCAGAGACTAAAAAGATTACTGATCAAGTTGTTATGGAAAAGGTATTACTAGATAAATTTGTGTTGTTCCATGAACATGCAATTTCATGCACCGGGTTGCCCATGAACATGCAGTTTCTTATAAATTAATGTGTCACTGTAACAGTCTGTCATAATTTTACCTACCTTTCAATAGGACAAGAGAATGGCGCATCCCAAATGCAAGCTTCTCAACATGCTTTGTGGTAAAGGATGGCACTTCAAATGGCAAGTTCCTTGACTGAGTATCACCAGTGCCAAGCTGTCCAAATGAGCCATCTCCGCACATGAAGAGTTGCCCAGAATCTGAAAATAACAACTAGAAACATCACAGCAAAGCTCATCAGTGACAATTCACTTTCCAAACAAAATAAGACAACAGTTCTAAAGCAAAACAAAATAAGAAACGGGCTGGCATGAAACGTGAAGACCAAAATAGAAGTAAAACGTAAATGAATGGTTTCAGAATTTGGAGACCTGTAGCAAATCCAGAATGGTTCCATCCAGTAGACACACAGGTTACTGTATAGTTTTCAAAGAACTTAACGGACTTTGGATGAGGGATGTTCTCTATGTTCCCATGGCCAAGCTGACCATGGGTACCTCTGCCCCAAGTAAATACTTCACCATCACCTGAAATGTTGAGTAAAGATTTTCAGAAAACTAACCCATATTGGTCTAGTCAGACATCAGTGAGGGGAAAATGACCTTTGGTGCATAGACAAGTTTTTTCTTGAGTCACTGGTAAAAATGGCACAGCAAGGTAAACAGATTATCTTCAACAAACATAGTATGTTGACAAGTAAAATGCCCAGGGAGAGATCAGCATGTAAAAATGCTTTAATCATTCCTACTCGCCAAGATGAAAAGCGGACCTGAACTAAAAAGCAACTTAATCACTGAACAAGGGCTGTTTGGTTTATGCCCCCAACTAACCCTACCAAAATATTGGTCACGCCAAATCCCTTATATGTTGTTTGCTTTGTTGCCAAATATTTGGCTGCCAACGAGTCCTCTATTCTTTTCTTCACAGATTCTTGCCAAATTTTTGGCCAACCCTGGGCGGTGGAATCCCATGCCAAATAATTGGCAAGCCAATATTGGCAGGGCATCTATAGGCAAGAACCAAACAACCCTTAGTCACTGAACGATACAATGGTGTATCACTGTATGGAACTGTGAATATAAGATCCTCTCTTGCATTACCAAGTTGGACAAGGAGGCAGTTCTAAAACCATGCGGTGGAACTCTATTCCTACCGAGCAGCTTGTCTATCATATAAGTCCGCACTGAATATGTATATGCAAATCCAGCTCAAGGGAACGAGATGAGGATGTCCAGACAAGATTCATAGGACACAGGGACCTAGAGGCAGGCAAGTAGGTGCGTGTACAAGAAGGAAACCTGCAACGCAATTCCAACTCTCTGAAACTGTGATGCTATGGTTACCAAAGCCCATTGTCGTGCACAAACTCCTCACCAATCTAAGTATCTAATCGAGTTCAGCTTCTACCCATGTGAGAGCCGTGCAATCATTAGACGACGAGGACCACGAAGACGAGCAGGCCCGCCTGACCAAATCCTATCGAGAAAGATCCTACTGAGGTGGGGTATCTGAACGAAGACCGAACGTACTTGTGAGGGCGATGGCGTGGGCGCCGCCGCCGGCGACGAAGGAAACGCGGCCGCGGCAGCGAGGCGGGAGGAGGAGCGGCTGCGGGAGATGATAGTCCTGGAAGCCGCCGTTCCCCAGCTGCCCGTCTGTGCCCGCGCCCCAGGTCCACGCCCACGCTTCCTCCGGCTCCTCTTCGGCCGCCACCGCCACCGCCGCCGCCGTTTTCTCCATGTCGCCCTGAGGAAGAGAGGTCATCCGTGTCGGCTCGATTGACCCGTGGTCTCAATCGAATTACTGAGACTACACCGTCCGATCGGGAAGCGAATGGCCAGGATTTCGCTCAGGATGGAGAAGAAGGTAATCTACTATGTATCTATCCCACAACAGAGGCACTTTAACCCTCTCTTATCTTCACTTATTTAATATAGCTATGCTAGGGAAGCAAGGCTGGAGATTAATTACCCATCCGGAGACCCTTTGCTGGAGAGTTCTAAAAGAAAAATATTTCCCGCTCTCAGACTTTCAGAATGCCACTGCACCAGCTCGATCATCTTAGTACATGAAAGGCTATTGTGACAGGTCAGAAGGCTCTTGACATGGGTCTCATAAAACGTGTTGGAGATGGCACATCGATTGCGACATGAACGGATTGTTGGATTCCAGATACTGTCACTATGAAGCCAATGGGGCGCACCGGTGTTGCTCAGCTCCCCAGAGTTTCAGATTTGATTGACAACTACACAAGGAATTGAAATGTAGATGTTGTGCGACAAAATTTCTTTCACCCTGACACTGAGATTATACTAAACATCCCTTTAAACCCTGTGGGAGGAGAGGACTCGCTAGCTTGGGCTCTTGAAAAATCGGACATCTACTCTGTAAAATCCATGTATCGTTCTCTTATGACTCGTAACGAGCTTGGCTCTCTAGATGAAGAGACAAAACACAGAATCATCGCCGTCAAATAAACAGCTGTGGACTGCTATGTGGAAGCTTCACGTGGTACCAAAGGTCAGAATTTTTTGCTGAAGAGTGTTACGTGGTATTCTCCCAAACTCGATCACCTTGCAGTACCGACACTTCAAACCTCTAGGCATTTGCAATATATGCAAAGCTATGAATGAGGACCTCAAGCATGCGCTTGAATGCATGCATGCCAAGAAATTTTGGATTGCTGCCAAGGATCGGTTCGAGTTCACCTTACCGAGACTACATACAGATACATGGGCCAGAGACATCTTGCTTGATCACATGTTCAATGATGACACAAGGTGCAAAATCATCATCATTATGCATTTCATCTGGACCTCAAAGGAATAATTGGACACATGATAGGGATGGTTATGACCCAGTTCAGGTGATAAAAATGGGTGCATGAGACTTTGACACTAAAAGTACACACACATTCTATCCCTATGACCACCTCCGAGAAACTGGGCCGACATATCATCTTGAGATTTACGAAGTCATCATAGACGCCTCATCGTCGACGGGAACATCTCCTTCCACTGAAAGCGCATCGCCGAAAATCCTGAAATTAATTCAGAAATAATACGAGCACCAGGATTTGAACCCTATTGGGCTGGAGATACCACTGTCCTTTTAACCATCCAATCACAGGTTGGTTCACGAAAAAAGAGTAAAAGATTAGACCCGTTGGCTAGAGGTGTTAGTAGTATGTGTGTGTACATATACAGACGCGGATACTAGAGGTGTTAGTTGGATGTATGGATTTCAACTTCGGTATTCAGAATTTAATTAAATCTTCCCAATATAATTTTGCTTAGAATCAACTAAAGTTTGGCGGACTCTATTTGTTCATAGAGGAGTTGTTTCAATTTTTTCTTCTAAAAATCCTCTGATTTATTATTGGCATGCAATAGTAGTACAGAAATCATCGAAAGTATATGTTCGAGTTGATTGGTCCTACCTTAAACAAATGATGCAAAAGCTTGGCTTCTCTCACCGATGGGTTAGTTGGATAATGACTTGTATGACCTCAGTGAGATACCACGTAAAAATTGATGGAGCCATCTTGGATTCTTTTGCACTGATGTGTAGGCTTCTGCAAGGTGACCCTTCATCCCATATTTGTTTCTGTTTGTTGTTGATAGTCTCTCTGCTCTGATAAATCAAGGTATTGAATTGTCAATATTTCCCGCTAAAAATTACAGGAAGAGCTACTGATATATCTCATTTGCTATTTGTGAATGATACTTTGTTGTTCTTTAAAGCTTGTAACTAAGAGGCTACACATGTCCAAAATATTCTGGATGCTTATGAACATGCCATGGGCCACCTTATTAACCCTACAAAGACATCAACGGAAAAGAGGCCCAATCAAATCCAAACGGGCTTGCGGAGGACACATATCCACACGCCCTTCGTCGGTGCTAGGTGCACCACTAGAGCGAGGATATGACTGGAGGATATTATTCTAACTTTAGGACGCCGTTGCCGCATCACCGTCCCAACCAAGACACTAAAAAAGTACCTAAAGCAAATATGCTTCTATCGATCAGTTTGTCATTGAAGCCACGGACGAGACTTGCCTGCTCCCCGCACGTGCGCCCATCCGTACTCCCACATACGTGGTTTGATTTGATTGGAACAAAATAAGGCCCGGCCCCACCTCTTAAAATTAGGGGGGAGAGATGATTAGATTAGAAAGGAAAAAGAAAAAAAGACAGCCGTAGGATGAAGTGGAAGCACGGATAGAAAAGAGAGAGCAGACAAGCCGGATCCTGAAGCCACACAATCTCATGTCGATGTCTCGGAAATCTGTCAGGTACATTTCGTACGAAGAGATGGTAGTCGCTACAAACCTGCGTTCCTGCCGATTTTCCTTCAGTTTTTCCTCAAAGGTGGCGATATCCCCTACAGTTTCTGAATTCTGGCAACCTGCAACTGCAAATGCAGACGGTTATCTGAACCCTTATGCTTAGGTTTCACGGTTGTGCACCACGCGTCACTCCCGTGTGCCTGCTGGAAGGGCGGCATAGACACAGAAAACTCTAGAGAAGGGCGATCTGGTTGCTACGAATCGTGCAAAAGAAACAAAGAACCCAGCATCTACCCTTGAATCGTCGACCGATTTCTGATGATTTAACCGGACCATGCATTCTCCTCGTCTCGCCGTCTCGAGTTGGCAACGTCGCTTTACCTGCCTCTTACCAACGAAGAAGAAGAAGATCGTAGCTCGCGTTGCATGCAGAGGTTTAGATTCCCAGCGTCTTTGGTGTCTGATGCTGGTTACCGAGTTGTGCCGTTCACATTACAAGGTGGCGCATTAGCATCGATCCCTAGCGCTTGTTAGATAACTACTGTAATTGTAAATAGCGACAGCAAGCAGAGATAGAGTTCAATCGTATGAATATGATGCCCCCATTTGCTTGAAGTTAAAGGCAGGAATAATCCACGGAAGGTCAAAAAGGAAGGGCGGAATTAAAAGGAAGCAAAGAGATAATAATCAGATAACGATCGAGTAGCTTTATTCGTTTCCCCTCGCTGCCGCCTAGGATCGATGAGCTGCCGACAGCGGCGCGCCGAATGTTTCAGAAGCGCCCCTAAAAGTGCAATCCACGGCAAAAATATACTAGCAGGCCACTTGATCTTCGGTTTGCAGCCGCTATTTATACTCCCTCTAGGTCCAGCACCGGCCGGTCCACTTCTGCTAGCAGGCAGCCATCTGCAGCTAGGGTTCATAGTTCATAGTCAGTGACCAACATGAGTGACCGAAGGTACGGGTACTCGTACCCACACAACCAAGGTAACTCCCACGTACGCATGATAGATAGACGAATATATGTTTGTGTTTCTTGCATTCCATTTCCCTTTTCCCCTTCTTGTTTGCTCACGCTCACTGCCTTGCATGAAACTGAAACTGGAACGCGCGCGCACATGCAGGGTATTACAACGGACCGCCGGTGATGGCGCCGCCGCAGTACGCCCCGCCGCCGAGACGGCAGACGGGATTCCTCGAAGGATGGTAATAAAAAGCTACGAACCTGACGGTTTTTCTTAATTTCCTCTGCGTAAACTATGTGGGCAGTGCTAATCTGAGGTGCTCTGTGCTTGCATGCCCGCAAACTACGTACGAATAGCCTGGCTGCTCTGTGCTGCTGCTGCCTCGTCGACGAGTGCTGCTGCGACCCGTCCATCATATTCGTGAGCTGATCGAAACACGTACGCGGTCCAGACGACGGCCGACCGACGACCGACCGACGAACCATCCGAGCCGAGCTACGTACCTAACGTACTGGTAGTAGTACATGTGCGATTTATATATGCGTGTCGTGTGTATGTGTGCTTCCCTTGAGCTGTTGCTTTCAGCTATAGCAATAGCATATGCCCCTAGAGGCCTAGAACAGAGTAGAACTGCAGAAAGAATAGCCGGCCCGTCCTGCCGTTCGGTTCAGCTCTCCAGCGGCACGACGGGTGGGTGGTGTGTGTTGCATGTATGTATGTATCTGATGTGATCCCCTAAAAAAAGTATCTGATGTGAGTCTACGAATAAGATGAGGAAAAAGAAAAGTTCGGCACCTTCTATGATGTGAGCCTATGACATCCTGAATTTTACAAAAATAACATTATCAATATCAGGCTCACAGGAGATGCACCGGTAAGGTAGAAAGTCAAAACTGAGCGCCATGACGAACGCAAACACACGCCCCCTCCAGAGAACTGAATCGCACCGAACAGAGTCAAACAGAGTGAAGCGGAACATACAGGAAGCGAAGAGGCACATTGGTTCGAACAAGAACCTGAAGAGACAGGCTAAGGATAGCACTGGTAGTGTGCGCAATCTGTGGCAGGAGCCGATGGTTTCGTCTCTCCGGTTGCGCGGGGAGTGGCGGCCCGGAGGCGGAATCGGTGCAGCGGCGATCCACGAAGAATATGTGCAGCGGCGGCTGGGGGTGGACAAAGGGCATCCTGCCCGTCTTCTGGCGCGTTGCGTTCCGCGGGCGCGGCGTGGAGACTCCTCCAGGCTTCAGCAACCGCAAGAGCTACTAGCCCCGCCCACGAAGTTCTCAAAGAACAAAATGCGCCCATGAACATGGCCGACTCAACATACTCTCTCCGTCCCAAAATAAATATAAATCAACTACATTTATTTTGGGACGGAGGGAATAGATGTTGACATTTGCAATATATTATTTTAACAAGATTTAATTGTCTTAGAATTTAAATTTGAGATCAAAGGTTAAAAAATATACATACTCCCTCCGTTCTTAAATATAAACCTTTTTAAAAATTTTAATATGGACTTTATACGAAGCAAAATGAGTGAATTTAAAAATTCTAAGACAATTAAATCTCGTTATAATTTATTGTATTTGATTATTATATACTCCCTCCGTTCCTAAATATAAACCTTTTTAAAAATTCTAATATGGACTTTATACGAAGCAAAATGAGTGAATTTACACTCTAAAATCCATCTATATACATATATTTATATTGAAATCTCTAAAAAGACTTATATTTAGAAACGGAGGGGATATTTATAAAACACAAGTACTATTTATGCACACATGGAGATATAAAAATAGTGACACCACGCCCGTCCGTCCTCCCTTTGTCTCTCCTCTCAAGGAAAGGCAACAAGGGTTTCTGCCTCCCGCCAGCGGAGCCGCCGATTTGCCACGTCTCCTGTTGTTTTAGGGTCATGAGTGCATGGTGGATCCCATCCCTTGCCGGTGGAAGGGTTCCGTTCTTAGGTGTTACTTCAAGTTTGGTTAGGGTTTGTGTTCTGCTCAGAAAGACAAGACATCGACGGCTTCCTGAAGTTAGAATAAGATTCTCCCAGCCTAGCCCCTGTCCTACTGGTGTGTCTAGCATCGTCCGGAGGCGTGTGGAGGTGTGTCTCTGCCGGATCTCGCAGCATTCGGTCGGTGGTTGTCTTTGGTTGATCTGCTCGGATCCGCTCTTTGTTCTTCTTTATTCGTGTGTCTTTAGGTTAGATCTTTTCGATCTACACTTCTCTTCATCGGCGACGGTTGTTGTTCTGGTGCGTTGGTCCTATGAGGCCTTAGCATGACAACTTTCCGACTGTTTACTACAACAAGTTGTGTATGGCTCCGGTGAGGTAGGGGCGATGACGGCGGCACGCCTTCGACTCGCTTTGGTGCTTTAGTCGTTGCTAGGTGGTCTACGGATCTGGATGTAATTTTTATTATTTTTAGTGTTCATTATACTGCCATGATTAAGGATGAATAGATCAAAAGTTTCACGCAAGAAAAGTAGTGAGGCCAATAATAGGATGCGTACGTGTGTTAAGGGAATTAGTATAAGTAGCATTTTTCATGCATGCATATTGGGATAAAAAAATTAGTGGAGTTGATAAGGTGGCATATGTGCATGTTCTTTGTGGTGGAACACTGGAACCTGTCCATCAAGGTTCAAGTCCTTAGCTTTGTACTGGTGGTTGCATTTTTTGGAATTATTTTAGACTTTTTGGTGACGTTTGTTCAATGAAAGAAGACATTTTTCATTGATTATGAGGCGTCACATATAATGACTTCGTCAATCTCAAGATTTTTTTTGTTATCTCTGACGTTTGTTGTACTGTCATGATTGATTATGAATAAATGAAAAGTCTCACTGAGGAAAAAAATAAGTATGAAAAATAAAAACAACTTCTTGAAAGCATCTCCAACAAATCACCCAAAAAACCTTCCTCAATAACAACTTATTAGGGCTCCCAATAGCACTTTTTTAGTTATTGGGGATGAACGCTTCGGCAGATCCCCAATAACCTCAACCCCAGAACCAAACTGACATAAGGTGCCCACTTGTCAACCTGACATACGTGATACAAGCTACCGACAACGACCGGTGGGTGGCGACACAGTGTGGCGGCGCGACGACGGTCCAATCAATATGCGGCCGCAGAGGTGGCCTGTGGGTGGTGACGGGCGGTGGCAGTATGATGATCTGCGGTGGCGATCTAACTATGTGCGACGGTGGCGGTCTGTCAAAGTGACCGATGTGAGACGACTTTCGGCGGCTGGGATGGCGACGGTGGGCTGTAGCGCGATGAAACGCCGCCGATGCGTTGACGTGAAAGAATTGAGGATTGGATCGGGAGAGGGCCAACTCTCCCTTCAAATAGGGGAATATGGGTTACCTTTTCGGTGGTCACTAAAAAATTATTGAGGAAAGGGGACTATTCAAGCTGTTGTTTGGCTCAACTCCTCCAATACAAAGATTTTATTTGGGATAAAGAGAACTGTTGAAGATGCTCTAAGTAAATAAATTAAGGGTTAAAAAAATTATAAGGCATGTATAGAACTGCTTTGCTCCCTAAAATCCAGCTCCACTCTAGAAATTACAAGTCAAACGGGGTAGTTGCACCATATGACGCTTCGCAAAAAAATAAGAATCTGAGATACATCTTTTTTTTTGTGAAGCTCTACACGGGGCTTCAAACTGTAGAAGCTCGAGTTGAGGAAAAATTACCCACCACTGTCATCAATAAATGGATACTTCTTCGTTTTTCTCAAGTTGTCTACTCAAATAGATATTTTTCATTAAATTTCTTATTCTTGAAGCTAGAGCTAGCTGAAAGACAAACATTTTATTTTTTGCGATGAAGCTGAAAGACAAACACGATAAGCTGTTCTTTCATAAAACTGCAACTTCTGTACGAAACTCGTTTAAAATGAATTTAATAGGGTGAAACTGATTTTGATTTTTTAGACATGAAACTGACCTTTTTTAGAATTTGATTATTAATGAAACGGAGCAACACTAAACAGACCCTAAGGATCAACCTTTTTGGCGTAGTCTGGGCCAACACAGCCCAATATTTGTCCAGTTGCGGCGAACATATAGGGCTTCCTACGCGTCGGTTGATTTGGGATTAGGGCCGTCTTGTTCCTCCTCGATTGGATAAAAAAGTTGGTTGTGGACTTCGTGCATTCGGTGCCTTATTTTGGGTCTTAGGGCATGTACAATGATTGATAAGATAGTTTTATCTTAAGTTTTTTTTTGCGGCAAGCTTTATCTTAGGTTTTTGCATGTAATTTAGAAAAGACAAAAAAACATGTCTATAATGAGTTATATGTTAGTTTTATCTTAAATAACTAGCTATTTCTAAAAATGTTATGAGACAAATTATGTTAAGAGATCATCTCTTGTCTTTTAAATAAGAGAAGACAAGCCTTTTCTTATAATTTCTCTCTCCTCCATCTCATCATTTATCTTACATGACATTGTTAAGATAGAACCTTTGTACATGCCCTTAGTGTTCTGCAAAAATATAACAGGACACTACCGGCAAACATATTTTCAGTGATATACGATTAAGTTTTTTTAGAGGAAAATGCCTTGATACATTGTTAAGTTTTGTATTTCTTTAACACAGTACATATGTAGACGCTTATAAACACACATATACACTCACTTCTATGAACATACGCATGCACGTCCTACCTTTCTGAGCTGGCAAATCGTCTTGAGATTGACGAAGTCACCACAGATGTTTTCGTAGTCGACGGAGACATCTCCTTTCACCGAACGCATATCACCGAAAGACCTAAAAAAACATCCAGAAAAATGCGAGCACCAGTGTCAAGTCTAGCGCTTCAATCTTTATGGACTGAGAATATCATTGTCCTTCTAACCATCCAACCACATGTTGGTTCGCTGTTAAGTTTTATATTAGCGTGAAATTTTTAATCAGAAATTATGTTCCTCTGAGTCTTCTTTGAGCTAATAAAGAAAATATAAACTACATGCTGCAAGAAGCATATCAAAATAATCATAATATTCCCTCCAATACAAGGAAGTAGTATATTTTGTTTATCATATACATATGTTTTCTTGAACTTTTTGGAAAAACTTTTAGTAAAATCAATGGTCAAAGTTATGCTCGGAATGAAGAGGTACTTGTATACTGACCCACGTAGTATACATCAACATTTTAACCATGCAAAATCCAGCGAATTAACCTGTGGTTGAGTTGGTTAGGTGGACAGTGGTATCCACAACCCACCAGGGTTCAAATCCCGGTGCTCGCATTATTCCTGGATTTATTTCAGGATTTCCGACGATGCGCTTTCAGTGGGAGGAGACGTTCCCGTCGACGACGAAGCGCCTACGGTGACTTCGTAAATCTCAAGATGATATGCCGGCTCAGTCTCTCGAAGGTGCTCATAAGGATAGGGTGTGCGTGTGTGCGTTTATAAAGGTGAGTGTATGCGTATATATATGAGCGCCTGTGTCTGTACTGATGCTCAAAAAAAAACCATGCAAAATCCATGGCGAAAGAGTGGGAACGGTTAACATGTCACAAAATGTTGCTACGCGGTCGTTAATACCGAGGAAACCTGTCACCTGTCGCGTGCGAACAACCATCATCTAGGCATTATCTTCTTTTTTTTTTAACATCAGTACGGCATTATTCTTCCTTTGTACTGCTATCTTCGTCCTGATTTGGTCTATTTTGTAGTTTATGACAAATTTTGATCAAAGATTTAACAAACAAAATGTTAATACATGTAAACAAAAGTTATATCACTGAATTCGTATTTAAACATAGTTTTCAGTGGTATAAATTTTATGACATGCATGACTATTTTGTCAATTAAATATATGATCAAAATTTGACACAAAATACAATAAGGACCACTAAATCAGAATGGGGGTAGCAATATATAGTCGCTGCAAATGGGTACGAACTCGGCTTAGCCTGAGGTCCTCTTGCACAGAATAGAGTTATTTAAAAGAAGCTGACTCATAGAGATAGAATGTGCGTGTGTGCATTCATAGAAATAAGTGTATGCGCGTGTATATGAGCGCTTGTGTCTGTATTAATGCTTAAAAAGAAAAGCAACGGTGCAGTACACCGTGAAGCTGTTGCAACCGTCGGCATCGACATGTACGTACCAACACGTCGTTAGGTTGACCCAACACATTAACTAAGAAATACAAAGTCCTAGCGAGGAAACATTATGAGAAACGAATTCAGAATTCGTTTTATGCCGGAGAATGGAAGTGCGTACCGTGGCAAAGCCTACGAGGAATATAATAGACACAACGCTGCCGTACGATAAGCGGCCAGATAGTTTTTTCCTTTGGTCGAAAAGTAGTCGACAAATGGCAGGCTTACGAGTAGCTACGACCAAGTTACAGCCTTCCGAAACAGTCGGTAGCAGAGGCAGAAGCTCCCAGGGGTGCAATTCTTCAATGTTTTGAGGAAGAGGGAGGTGCACACCCGCAAAAAAAAAAAAATTAGGGACAAAAAAGAGGGTCCAGTTCTGATTTGGCCAGTTTGAGGAGAGATTGCACGGTAGATGCTGTTAAGAACAATTTTTTTAAAAAAACTTGGCAATTTTTTTTACCATTTTCGTTGAATAAGGAAGAAGGTTTAGAGTTTGTAGCCAACGGCCGAATTACAAAACATAACTCTCGCGGCATTGAATTGCACAAATGCTTTGCTGACACCACATATTACACTCTTCTTTGATCCTAGCGACAATAACATCAACCGGCACCGCCAAGTTGCGGAAGACCCTTGCATTTCATTCCTTCCAAATTTCCCACGAAACGAGTAGCATGAGGAGATGAGCGGCTTTCTGGACTGTGTCTTCCTGGTCGCGTTGAGGCTCCATCAATCTTTAACTGGATTCATGTGACCCACTCCACAAGGTTCACGTCATGAAGCCCAAGCCAAACCTTGATCAAAGCCCAAACTCTAGTTGTGTATCTGCATTGGAAGAGAAGGGTGTGCCGCTGATTCTTAGACTTGTTTACAAACGAGGCAAAGGTTGCAAATAGGCTATCCACGTCGCTGCAGCTGATCTGCCGTCCAACCCCTATTGTTGATGACATGCCAGGCGAAAAACTTGCATTTTGAAGAAGCCCAATTCTTCCACACCGTTTGCACAAGCTCCGTGTCAACTAACTGGACCTCATATGCCGATGCAGCAGAGTAGTGGCCATCATTTGTTAGCTTCCAGAAGATGGTATCCGTCCTATCCGGGTTGAGGTGAATGGGGGAGAGCTTTTCCCATAGATTAACGAACTCAGTTAGATGATGGACAGAGATGCCCGCACCGATGTTAATTTGGGAGACCCAAAAGTTGTTGTGTATCACCTTTTGGACCGAGCAATTCTTTCTTCTAGACAGTAAGAATATGTGGGGAGCAATATCTTTGGGCCTCAGCTCCCCAAGCCAGGCAGACTCCCAGGAAGAAGCACGAAGGCCATCACCAATCTTCACTTTGGTAGCAGCCGCAAAGATGTCGCGGTTAGCACTGTCACATGGGTTCCCCAGCCCCACCCAAGGCTTAATCGGGTTCATCCATTCAAACCACAACCATCGAATACGGAGGGCAACGGCAAATTTAAGATACCAATGCCTCCCTGGAGCTTGGATCGGCACACTTGATCCCAGTTAATCTTGCATTTGCCTCCAGTGACCTTGTCGCACCCCGCCCATAGGTAAGCTCGCCTTAGAGCATCAATCTTGTTCAATACTTCGATCGGAAGATTCAGTGTCATCATGTAGTAAATGGCAATGGCAATAAGGACGGATTTAACCAACACAACCCTTCCAGGTGAAGCAACATGTTTTCCCATCCCAGGAGCAAGTTGGGCAGCAATCTTATCCTCAAGTGGTTGGAAGTGGATCCGCTTCAACCTCTTGACCGACAGAGGAAGACCAAGATATTTCATCAGAAAGGAAGAGCGGTTGGCCGGAAAAGGTTGGAGGATGTCGGTGAGGTCCACGTTTCATTTGTCCTTGCTGAACTTACCACGGTCATCATCACTCGTTAGGTCACTACTGCAGTGCTATTGCTGGTTGGAACTTACCAAGTTGGACTACCCTGGAAGTCAAGGAACAGAGAGGAACACCTTGAAGAAGGAAGATGTATGAGCGTTTGCGTTTGTGCTGTGTTTAAAACAAACTCGCAATGAAATTCTATTTATGGATTGTCGGCACATTGATCTTTTCCTTGATTGAAAAGAAAGAAGAAGAAAAAAAACAGCTCGGTTAATTCTTTTTATAATAAATTTACGCGCGGCACGCGTGACAAGCAAACCTCAAACCAAGCAACAAAAAATAAGAAAAAACTCAAACCGTTGCAACGACAAGATGGGGTATGAAACTCCAACTTTACCAGTGAAGGAAATATTATAAGTAAGGAATGTGGCACGGTCTTGAATGGCGATTATTCCTCCCCATAACGACCTACGAGGTGGGCCATCACATCCATCACCAGACCTCTCTCTCCATCTCCATATAAATACTAGTTTCCCCCATAGTAATCCTCGGCCGCGAGAGATTCCCGAACCTAAACTATCCACCTCAGGAGGAGTCCGGCCCCCCGACTCGGTCAGTGAGGCGTCGTCCAACGCGACGCTAGCATCTCGAGCCACGCGAGCGTCCCTTGATCCTCGAACTGACCGTCGCACGCCGGCGGCCGTCCTCCCTCCCACTGCCGGCCTGCACATAACAACTGTCAGCCAAAGATCCACGCCTGGCGGCGTGCGTCTTAAATAGATCGCAGCTGTAGCTTTGGTGCCACCGCGCTCTCCTTGTTCCTTTCGCGTTGTCGTCGTCGATGGAGAAGGCCATGGACTCCTACAACAAGGGGGGTGGCGCCGGCGAGGTCAGGAGGATCAACGTGGTGTACTTCCTCAGCCGCGGCGGCAGGACCGACCACCCCCACCTCTTCCGCGTCAACCACCTCCACCGCTCCGGCGTGCGCCTCCGGGGTACGTACCTACTCGCTACTGCCTCTTCTTCTTCGCCGATCCCTTTTGCATGCGGCTAAAGGCAATGGCGTGTTGCCGTCGATTATAATTCAGATGTGAAGCGGTGGCTCTCGGAGGTCCGCGGCAAGGACATGCCGGAGAACTTCTCCTGGGCTTACAAAAGGTAAGCGATTCATTTTTGGGGTGCAATCATTCTGGCTTTTTATTTCGGCAATGTTTTATATCCCATTGATCTGATTAGCTGTTTCCTTGTGCTCCTTCCGTTAATCGATTCTTGCCATTAATAATCGCCTGTTGAAGTGCAGGAAGTACAAGGCCGGGTACGTATGGCAGGACCTGATGGACGATGACCTCATCACGCCCATCTCCGACAACGAGTACGTGCTCAAGGGCTGCGACGTGCGTGGAACCCCTCCTCCCTCTCCCTGCGCCGGCGCGCCAAAGCCTTCTTCCTTGGCAGACGAGAAGAAGCTGCACCGGACGGAAGAGAAGGGCCGGAAGCAGGCCGAGGAGGAGCTCCAGGTGGAGCCAGACTCGGACGAGAGCTCCCCGAAGCCGCCGCCGCCGATCGACCAGGACTCGCCGAGCAGCGAGGGCGAGGCGGCGCATTTCAGGATCGTCCTGCCGCTGGACCTTCAGGAGCGAAAGCGGCGGCAGCAGGAGGCCGCGAGAAGTGCGGTCACAACAGAGCAGCAGGCGTTGGTGGTGCGGGCGGCGGCGCCGGGCGGCAGGAAGCAGCAGCCGGCCGTGGGGAGGGCGCGGAGGATGCGCGTGGCGCGGGTGCTCCACAGCATCCTCACGTGCGGCGCAGCCGACTCCGTGGACGCCGCCGCGCTCCAGCCCGTCGCGCTGCCTCGGGCGAGAGGTGGCTCAGACGACGACGAGGACCGGCGGGACACGACGCCCGTGTGCCCCGGCATGGACGGCTGCGGCATCCAGTGAGTGCAGTTTCTTGATTCGATTTAATCAAACGATGTAATACAGTTTTGTTACTGATTCTGGACGTTGGCAGCATGAACAGGAAGGTGAAGCTGCGGCGAGGCGGGAAAGACAAGGCGAAGCCGGAGGGAGGGAAGCGTCCCGGCGCCGTCGCGGCGGCGCACAAGCCGGCGAGCCTGCCGCTCTGCTCGTAAGCGCCGCTCGTTCCTCCTCCGTTGGTCGTAGGGTAGACTCGCTCGATGATCGGTTCTCTAGACGGACCGGGTCTCGTGCACGTCGGTTAAGTTCGGTGCGGTCGTTCCGTCTGGGATTGGGCGGGTATACGTCTTGCGAACGTGTGCAGTGTCCTCGTGCGACGTCCATGGGGCACTAGGAAAAAATGAGTGGACTTGGTTTTAAGGTTAGCCCGTCGGATTTCGTGTGGGCCCTTTCGTCCTTCTTGGGCCAGCCTCAAAAGCTCGCCTAGCTAGGCCTAAACGGAACACCTTTCTGGTTTGGGTAGGCTGGCCACACACCAGCCCGGGAGAGAGTCCAAACTAACTTCAAAAGGCGTGGTCCAGGCGAACGAAACGTTGAGCCCGAATCTGTACAGCCCGCAGGGCCACTTGATGTATTGCTGTCACGATCGTTAGCTCCCAAGAAATTAGTATCTTTTTTTCTCAAAAAAAAAGAAAAGAAATTAGTATCTTTTTCAGTTCAAAAGATTTATTTTGCGAGTAAATTAATTTTTGAACGCTGATGGTAATACTGGGGGTACTGACCACGAGCATCGATCTTAACCACTTTCAGGCAGTGCGGGAAGGAGTTCAAGCCGCAGGATCTGCACTCGCACATGCAGTCATGCCGGGGCTTCAGGGCGCGGATGAGGAGCAGCAACGGCACCCGTGGCGTGGACAGGAACCACAATAGGGGCTCCAGGGCCGACGACTCCTCCCCGGAGAGGACCTCCACCGGGCTCCTCCTCACTCAGTCGTGATGTGATCAGTGTTGCGAAATGTAAATGTGAATACGTAGGTGCGTGCGGACGAATTTTGGAATTGTTTAGGGTGGCGTTTATACAACAGTTTGGAGCCGAGTGCATCTTTCTTGCTTCTATGTGTGTCAGTGCAATGTTGATGGCAAGCTCGTGCTCTAGTCCACAAGCACAAACTAAGCTCATGCCTCTCCCCTACAACCATTTAACACAGTGGTGGAGCTTGTCCAAATTCTTGGAGGGGCAAATAGCCTAGGGCGGCGGGGATAGCAAGATCTGGGCTTATTTTCACTAGTTACATAGGCCATATATTAAGGATACTCAATGAAAATCTCCTAGGCTGGAGGGCGACAACCGAGGTTGACCTTTACTGCTCGACCACTGATCTGACAATCGCAGGACTGTGTCTCTTCTGTCTCGCTGAAGGATTTTCCCCACATGTAGCTGTGTTTTTCTGTTTTTTTCTTCACTGGTTTTCTTTGGTTTTCTGTTTTTCCTTGTCTTTTCACTGGTTTTCTTAGTTTCTTTCTTGGTTTTCATTTCGTTCTTCTATCTGTTTCTCTTCGGTTTTATTGCTTTTTCTGTTTCCTCGTCGGGTTTCATTGTTTTTTTTTAACACAGGTGTACTTTTCTTCAGTACACAATATACATTTTTAGTGTGCACATGAAACATTGTTTTGATACACGTTGAACATTCTTCAGATACATGATGTACTTTCTTTCTTTTAATACAATTTTGAACACTTTTTTGAATACATGATAAAAAAATTCAAATACATAAGTCTCCATTTTTCGTATAAATCATGTACATTTTTAGAACATGTGTAACATTTCTCAAATACATAATCAATATTTTTTTAATATATTTTTGATGCCTACTTCCTTTTTTATACACATTGTACATTTTTAACATATATTTAATATTTTTAAAATACATGATTAATATTTTTTCAAATATTTTTTGATGTAAATTTTATTACAGGTTGTACATTTTTCTTATACATCAGGAACATCTTTTATATATATAGTTAACATTTTTAAATGCATGATTAACATTTTTTACTATATACTTCAGATGATGTCTACTTGTTTTCATACACATTATTTATACATCAGAAACATTTTTCTACAAATGTTTAATATTTTTTAAATAAATGATTAATACCTTTTTCATATGTATGTTTTCATGTCTACTTTTTTCACACGTATATTTTTCGTATACATTAGAAATATTTTTTCATACACGTTTAACATTTTTAAATGCATGATTAATATTTTTTCAATCACATTTTTTAACATTGTTGTTTGAATATATGTTGAACATTTTTTTCAAATACGTCTTGATTTTTTTTTCAAATGCTATCAATATTTTTTAAAAGTTGCACCAACATTTTCAACACTACACAAATAGTTTTTTTTCAAACTTAAGAGTTTAAAAAAATATACATGTCATTGGTAATTTCCCCTCTACCTTTGAGTGTTGGATGGACATGCTAGGTGATGGCACAACTCCTTGACGTCACTATTTGTGGTCTCATCCTCTTGGGATGCTACAATTGTAGCCTAGTGGAGCTCGTCTTTGTCTACTTTGAAGTTTGCTCCTTGTTGTCTCCTAGTATGATGTGCTGCCTCGACCGACCCCTCTCTGAAGCTAGTGGTGCCATGTATACGTGCTGATGACATCACATGTGCTGCAACAACGACCTCCTTGATTCATCCGATGTAGAGCAGGGTGATATTTGCATGATGTTGTATCTTTGTACTTGTATTTTTTTTTCTTTTCTACATTCTTTCGTCAGCAAGATATATTGCCCTGAGGGTTGTCAAGGTATTCGATCTAGTTTCTCTAATAAACTGGATCATGATTTTTGACCCAATTTCTCACATAAACCGGCTCAATTTCTTTTGAATTGAGATCAATATAGTAGTAATTACTAATTAAATACTTTGTATACATATTTTGGACATGATGGATACCATCCCTAAATAAGAGGACACTTGCTTATCCACCTTGTCACATGGCGTTGCAGTTCCTTCCCATGGTCTATCCTCACCTCCCCATTCATACCACGTTGACCTCAACCTAATATCTCTCATATAAGTTGAGATAACTTTGATTCTCAGCCCTGTAAATCTCTTTGGCGCGCATATTTTTTAGTTTACAACGCACCTCCCTCTGTTCATTCCCTCATCTACATTCCACAAAAAGGTTTTGCCCCGGCATATTGATTTTCTTAATCATCCAAGAGTTGGCGGCAAAACTTGTTAGCAAATAAGTTGCAACTAAAGTTTACACAATGTTGTTAAGTACCATATGCTCAGGTCAGCAATTTTCCTTTTCGTCCCTTCCGACATGTACATGTGTTTACTAATGTAAGACCTCAAATAGGCAAAACGTCTTACCTTAGTGGACAGAGGGTGTATTTTATTCTATAATTTTTACAATTAGACTTTCAGTATACCAACATGATGTACTCCCTTCGTTCCTAAATGTAAGTTTTTTTAGAGATTGCACAATAAACTATGTACAGAGCAAAATGAATAAATCTACACTTTGAAATATATCTATATACATCCATATGTAATTTATAGTGAAATCTTAAAAAAAGACTTATAGGCCTCATTCGTTTAGTAGGATTTGCATGTCATAGGAATAGGGTGCCCAGTCTAGCTCAATCCTATAAAGAGAAAAATCCTGAGAATAAGGAACACAGAGCATTCGGTTTACCCCACAAGAAAAGTACAGGAATCTAGTAGTCATTAGCTCATTTATTTATTACTGGGTGCTCAACTAGCCGCTGACAGCCTGTATGCTGTTTTTCTGCCACCGGACAGAGAGGGCTGCTCACCGCTTATCACGCTGAGGATTTTTTTAAAGAGGTCCGACTGGATGCAACGAATTCTCTGGAATATGGCAGTCAGGAATAAAATCTTCCGGATTTTGTGATCTCAATTCCTATAAACCGAATAACCCCTGCAGAAAAAAATCCTGAGATCTAAAATCCTTTAAAAATCCTACAAAACGAATGAGGCCATAGTATTTAAGAACGGAGAAAGCATATGTCATGCAATTTTTCTACAATGCAATGCATTGGCTCAGGAAGCACGGCCATGGCAGTGCTTCCCTGCCACGGCAACAAGTGCTCCCTCTGTTTCGAATTGCTCGTCGCAAAAATGGCAGTGCTTCCCTGCCAAAGTGCTCCCTCCGTTCCAAGTGCTCCCTCCATTCTAGATACATCAATTTCTGCGATGAGTAATTCGGAACGGAGAAAGTAGTAGATCGCCTTTTTTTTCGAGCAACCAGCCGGAGTTTTGCTTTTTCATTAAGGTTTTTTTTGTTCAAAAAGCAAGAGCTGAGACATGAACCGTCGATGATAACTATACGTACCAGTTGGCAGTTGCACATGGGATTGCCCAACCCAACAAAATAACAATCAGAAACAACAACCACAACGACTAATGATTGCGCACCCTCAATCACCCATTCGGCGATCACAGCAAAGCCTAAACAACTGCCCACTCGCACAGCCTGTGAAAGGCGGACAGACCGAAAGCAGCAGCTCCAGCCAATGATCCTCCCTTTCATGGCTAGCCTTCCACATCACAGCACGCCAAAGCCCTACCAATGGCGGCTATATATACCCGACGTGCCCCGCTCTTCCATCCCATCCCAAGCCGTACAGCTCGCTAGCTTCCTGTCCTTCGCTTAGTGCTTACACGTCTTCGACTGATTCACAAGCATCGATCGACCGAGAAGCTAGCTAGCGGAAATGGCGGCCACCCTCAAGCTCAGGATCCTCGCCGTCGCCGCCGTCGTGGCCTCGTCCATGGTGGGCGTGGCCATGGCTGCCGACGCGCCGGCTCCCGGCCCGGCCACCGGAGCCGCCGCGACCACCCCGGCTTTTGCCGTCGGGACGCTCGTCGCCGCCGCCGTTGGGTACCTCTTGTGCTGAGCTGCGCGCCTGCAGCGTCTGCTGGCTGGACCGGCACTCTGCAGTCGTGTTCCCGCCTTTTTTTTGCGGGCGTCGTGTGCCATGTACTCTCTCCATACACAGCTGCATACTATGAATTAATACATATCATATTTATCTTCGTTCACTGCTAAAATGATTATGTACTCTCTTCAACTTATATTAATTGCCGTTGCTTTAATATAACTTTATATTTATATGAAAGCAGCGACAATTAATTTGAATGGAAGAGAGTACCTATTTTGCTAAAACTCTTTGGGCTGAGATCATATATACCTCGATGTGATTTCATCAAGATACTAGACCAAGTCGATGCGAAAGAACAGGAGAGAGGACAGAGCAATTGTCAAGTTTGAGGCTGCAGAACGGCGACTAGTTAGGACTTGATCATTCCACAGTTGAATGATCAATCAAAGTCACACTCTCTTCACGGATGATGATTTCTCAAAGCACGACCCGGATTAGCGCTTGATTGCTACTCTATCCAGGGGTTCTCTGGTTTTGTAAAAGAGTTTTGCACCTCACTGGAATTTTAATTTTGTGAATTTGGGGGGGGGGGGGGGGGGAGGATTGGCCTTCAAATTTCTTTGAAATCACAATTGTGATAGGACGCAAGTGAACATTACTATTTAAGAACAATATGAACAGATGATGGGAATTGGCCTTCAAATTTCTTTCAAATCACAATTGTGATAGGACCTACGATAGCAACTGAGCATTACTATTTAAAAACAATATGAACGGATGATGGAAATTGGCCTTCAAATTTCTTTGAAATCACAATTGTGATAGGACCTACAATAAGCAAGTGAACATTACTATTTAAGAACAATATGAATGGATGATGGGAATTGGCCTTCAAATTTCTTTCAAATCACAATTGTGATAGGACCTACGATAGCAACTGAACATTACTATTTAAGAACAATATGAACGGATCATGGGAATTGGCCTTCAAATTTCTTTCAAATCACAATTGTGATAGGACCTACGATAGCAAGTGAACATTACTATTTAAGAACAATATGAACGGATGATGGGAATTGGCCTTCAAATTTCTTTCAAATCACAATTGTGATAGGACCTATGATAGCAAGTGAACGTTACTATTTAAGAACAATATGAATGTATGATTTTGAAATTAGGCCAATTTTTTGACCAAAATATAGGTCTTGACAACCATCGAAATTCATCGACTTCACAAACTTTGCCTAGAGGTTGTCGAAAATATGGTTATCTGACTCTTAGCAATATTGTTGACTTCCCATCCTTCCTCCCATGGGGTGGTTTTATTGGCTAGGTATCGCATACGAGTTTGGCATGAAAGACTAGGGGCATGTTTGGAACCTCTCCCAGTTTCTCCAAATCCGCAACTCTGACTTCCCTCGCTAGCTTCGGGCTCCTCCTAATGATCATAGAGTGTTCGGCTTGAGTGACAGCTTCTCCCGGTGCGCCTTGGGCTGGCAGCCCGGCTAGGGGAAGTTCTAGCATGTTTGGCAACACTTTCGGCGATGGCTAGGGTTAGCAACGGGCGAGGGGTTACAAGTACCGATTTAGGGGAGGTAGGAGAGAAACACTTGTAGCGATTCGGGTGTGGCAGTGAAATGTTTACTTTTGTGGTGGCAATTCGATCATAAATTGGCTCAACTCTTGGTCTTCATTTTCGTGAAGCCGGACTTTCTAGTCTTCTCCTTTTTACATCAAGGGAGGGCTTAGCTTTTTGAACTTAGTTCCACGGAGCTCACACATTCGGTGCGGTTCGAGCGCTAAATTCATGAATTTGAAAACTGGAGAGGATCCAAACAGGCCCTAAGAGCATGCTTTAGTCATGGATTATCCCTCATTATGGTGGGATGTTCAACAAGGAACAAGAAAACAAAAGCACATGTGTTTTTGTGTCCCGCTACTTAGAGCAACTCTAGCCGACCCCGCAAAGTCGCGAACCCACAAAATTCTGGCGACTATGCGGGCTCGGACCAACTTTCCGGCCAGAACAGAGCCCGCATACTCGCCCGGCCCGTAAATTTTTTTGCCGCAGCCCGCAAACCGCACGCCCCGGCCACTATATCTACGGTTTCGTGGCGCGTTTGCGGGTCGAAACCCTATCCCCCGCCGCCGCCGAGCCACGCAATTCCCCACCCCTCTTCTCCACATTTCTCGCCGCCGGCGACCCCTTTCCGCCTCCAGCCGCCATGTGGGCCCGCATGTGGAGCTCCGGACGCGGCTCCGGCAGCAGATCCGGCGACGGCAGCGACCCCGAGCGCGAGCAGCGCGCACGGTCGGACAGCGCGAGGAAGCGCGGGGTGAGGAAGTGGACCAACCGTGGCCTCTCGCCATCGCCGAGCTTCCGTGTCCGCGAGATGGACGAGTACGACCGTCGGCACGGCCGTACCCCGTCCCCTGCCGTGTCCTTCTCCTTCGCGGCGAGATCTTCCTACGCCGGGAGCTCCTCCTCTTCCGACGCTGGCCTTCTCCCCGTGAAGAGGGAGTGGCCGGAGGAGCCGTAGAACTTCGAGTTCGTCCTCGTCAAGGAGGAGTGTGAGGAGCTCGGCCGCCGCGGAGTCGTCGGGCCGGAGGATTTCGTCGCGGACGTCGACGCGGTTGCGGCCGCCATTGCCGAGCGGAGCGTGCGCGAGGAGACGGAGCGCCGACGCCACCACGAGGAGCTCGAAGACCTCCAGTTCCGGCAGGCGGTCGCGGCCAACCTTGCCACCAAGGAGAAGGACGACGAGTGGCGGCGCATCCGCGAGGAGCAGAGGGCGAAGTACATCGACCTCGACAGCTCCGGCGAGGAGGATTGAGCTCCTCCATGGCGTCGTCCATGGCCGCGAGCTCGCCGCCCTGAGATCCACGCCCCTCTAGTACTAGTACTAATGTAGTATGTAGTATGAACTAGTGTTTGTAGTGTTTGATCATGTAAAATATATGTAGTACATGATGAATTACTCGCGTCCACGAGGTGCAATTTCTCCCGCGAAACTGTTTTTTTTTTCAAATTATGCAGTTTCATCTACGGTTTATGTTCGGTCGCGCTAGTTGTCGACCCGCAAACGAGATCTTCGTGAAACTGCAAACGCGTTTTGCGGGTTGAGATTTTGCGGGGTCTGCTAGAGTTGCTCTTACTAGTTGGACCTCAATGTAGCATGGGGGTCCTTGCCCAACTGTAGTATGTGAGATGAGACGCGTAGTTATAGCCCAAAACCGAGTAAGGTGGTGGTGGTGGTGGTGGTGGTGGTGTGTGTGTGTGTGTGTGGGGGGGGGGGGGGGGGTGTGGGGGGGGGGGGGGGGGTCGTTCCTATTTGCCGCGCGTTGCGGCAAATAACCGGACATTCTCACAAGAGTGCTTGGGATGGACCGGCCCATGTCTATCCTGCATGGTGCGGCATTTATAGCCTTTCCTGTATGTTCTTTCACTAGTTTTAGGAACATTCTCGAAGCTTTGGTTTTTTTTTGCTGTTTCGTTTTTTATTTTTTCTGTCCTTTTCTTTTATCTTTGTTGAAATTCATAAATATAAAAAATGTCTGTTGACATTTAAAAAGTTGTCCACGTTTTAAAAATCACAAATTTGTAAAAAAATGATTGATTTGTTTAAAACTCAGATTTCAAAAAAATTGTTCATGATTTCCAATATTTTTAAAAAAAATCACAATTTCAAAAAATGTTTGGAATTGCAAAAGTATTCACTATTTTAAAAAAAAAATCACATTTCCAAAAAATAGAATTTCAAAAATTGTTCGTAATTTTCAAAAAATGTTAAATATTTAAAATGTATTCATGCTTTTAAGTTTCTTCACATTTTTGAGTATTTTTAAGTATTTTGGAAATTGTTCAAAATTTTGAAAAATGCCACATCTTCAAAATTGTTTAGAATTTCAAAATTTGTCTGTGTTATTCCAAAAATATTTAGAGTTAAAAAAAATCAAAATTTGAATGAAACAAAAAACGATTGTAATTTCAAAAAATGTTTTCATATCCGTCGCTGCTTATAGCTCTCATGTTGTTATATATATATATATATATATATATATATATATATATATATATATATATATGACATTTTCACCTAATTGCACACTAAATATAGTTGTAGTTTAGAAAATCAACTTAGAAGGAAAGCCTGTCCCAAAATTTGAATTTAGCATAACCGTAGGGATGTAAAGTGGGACCGTTTAAACCCACTTATGATCTAATACTACAATAAAGTTTATTTTTCGTTGAAAATGAACTATCAAGTTAGCTAAAACTAACGAAATGAGACTTACGGGCGCCGTTATATGCCATTTACATCCCTACATAACCATAAAGATTGTATTTGTGTAGTACTAGGATATTTGATTTTTAGCGGTTGTGTTGTCCGAAGGACCTAAAAGGCTCTCATGGTCCATCTCTGCCTGATTCATCTTGTCAATCAAAATTATGATGGACTCAGCTAAAGCTACTCATGGTGGGGATACTACCTCATAGTGCATAGTATCATAAATTATTATCATACATGATCTTATTTCCTATCATGCATAACACATTGTAGTATAACATTTATTATGATTCAATATCTACCTATGTACTCTAATTCTCTCATCAGCATGATACCGTCTAAGATACCGTCACTATGGGTAGCCCGAGGGAGCACTTTGCTAAAAAAAACTAAGGGGAGCGCACATGATCCCATGGCATTTTTTTCCAGAAGAAAAGAGCACAGGAGATCAACAACTAATAAATCGTTGTTGTTTGTATATCTAGCTGTTCTGGCCCCTTTGATATGCGGCTCATAAATTGACTGTGTGGAGGGAGGCTCGGGCCTCTTCTGCGGGGCGCTGCGGCGGCGTCGCTGGTTGGGTTCTCCAAGGTTGCGTCACCGGCGGGTGGCGGCCGCGGTGACGGCGCCATTGGGCTCCTGGGCTGCGGCCCGGTGGTCCTGTCGACGCGACGGGGCGGGGTGGAGCCCCCCTTCCGGCCTTTTGGTGGCTCCTCCGCTCGCGGGCCTGTTGCTCGCCGGCCTTTGGTGGCCTCTGCGACGGCGCTTGATACGTCTCTAACGTATCTATAATTTTTTATTATTCCATGCTATTTTATATGATTTTTGGGACTAACCTATTAACCGAGAGTCCAGTGCCAGTTCCTATTTTTTCCTTCTTTAGAGTTTCGCAGAAAAGGAATACCAAACGGAGTCCAAACGGAATAAAACTTTTGTCATGATTTTTTGTTGGACCAGAAGACATCCAGAGGACTTGGAGTACACGTCAGGGAAGCCATGAGGCACCCATAAGGACGGAGGGCGCGCCCCCACCCTTATGGGCCCCTCGTGACTCCACCGACCTATTTCTTCCGCCTATATATTCTTAAATACCCCAAAACCTTTCAGGGGAGCCATGAAACCACTTTTCCACCGCCACAACCTTCTGTACCCATGAGATCCCATCTAGGGGCCTTTTCCGGCGTCCTGCCGGAGGGGGATTCAATCACGGAGGGCTTCTACATCAACACCATTGCCTCTCCAATGAAGCGTGAGTAGTTTACCACAGACATACGGGTCCATAGCTAGTAGCTAGATGGCTTCTTCTCTCTTTTTGATTCTCAATACCATGTTCTCCTCGATGTTCTTGGAGATCTATTCGATGTAATATTTTTTTGCGGTGTGTTTGCCGAGATCCGATGAGTTGTGGATTTATGATCAGCTTATCTATGAATATTATCTGAACTCCTCTGAATTCTTTTATGCATGATTTGATATCTTTTCAAGTCTCTTCGAACTAACAATTTGGTTTGGCCAACTAGATTGGTTTTTCTTGCAATGGGAGAAGTGCTTAGCTTTGGGTTTAATCTTGCGGTGCTCGATCCTAGTGATAGAAGGGGAACCGACACATATTGTATTGTTGCCATCAAGGATAACAAGATGGGGTTTTCATCATATTGCTTGAGTTTATCCCGCTACATCATGTCATCTTACTTAATGCGTTACTCTGTTCTTATGAACTTAATACTCTAGATGCAGGTAGGAGTCGGTCGATGTGTGGAGTAATAGTAGCAGATGCAGAATCATTTTGGTCTTCTTGATACAGACGTGATGCCTATATTCATGATCATTGCCTTAGATATCATCATAACTTTGCGCTTTTCTGTCAATTGCTCAACAGTAATTTGTTCACCCACCATAACATTTTCTATCTTGAGAGAAGCCTCTAGTGAAACCTATGGCCCCCGGGTCTACTTTCCATCATATAAGTTTCCGATCTATAATTTTAGTTTTCTATTTACTTTCTTTGCAATCTTTTACTTTCTGATCTATAAACCAAAAATACAAAAAATATTACTTTATCGTTTATCCATCTATATCAGATCTCACTTTGCAAATAACCATGAAGAGATTGACAACCTCTTTTGACGCATTGGGTGCAAGTTGGTGTTTGTTTGTGCAGGTATTCGGTGGCTTGTGCGTTGTCTCCTACTGAATTGATACCTTGGTTCTCAAAAGATGTGGGAAATACTTACTCTACTTTGCTGCATCACCCTTTCCTCTTCAAGGGAAAATCCAACGCAAGCTCAAGAGGTAGCAACGCTGCAGTTGGGGGTCACCGGATCTGGTCGTCTTGGCCAGTACGGCTTGTCGGTCCCTACCGGCGGCGAGGTGGATGGATCCGGCGTGGTGGTGGCGCCGGAGGTGTGCGGGCCAGCGGGTCTGCGGATCGGCTGCAGGTCGTCCTTGCCGGTGGCTGGTTGCGTGAGGGTGTGGAGGCCTGTTGCTCTGGGTGATAGCCTGCATGGCTGCTGCCGACGCCAATGACACGGCACTTGTGGGCGTCGTTCTACCTTCCCGAAGGGTCATCATGGAGCTCTTTGGCCTTGTCCACCTCTAGGGTTCATCTTTGGGTGAAAGCCTATGGCCCTGTCGCAGGGTCGGGCGACGACGTTGTTTTAGCGTCACTTCCCTCCTTGGGGCGTCATCTTCAAAATTTGTTCCCTTTCGCGCTTTCCCTGGGCTGGACGTCCATGGCGTCAAGGTTGGCTGGTGCCCAACCGGTGATATGAGTGGTTGGCGTTGCGATTTGTGCGACGGCGAGAATGGTGGCGTGCGGAGCTGGGTCATGTCTGGCCCTTCTAATGTCGGTAGTCTGATGAGCCAATGGGTGCGCCTTTGTTTGTTTCTCGACAGAGAAGTCGGAGCTGCGCATGGCGGGGCCCCGACAACAACGATGACTCCATGAGGACGATTTCAGCAGACGGTGCTCTCCGGAGATGCGATGGACTAGGTCAGTGCGAGGCTTGCAACTTTCTCCTGCGAAGCGCATCAACAAAATCAGAGCTGCCGGTCCTCGACGTCTCGCCGATTGTTTGGTTGCGGCCGGCGAGGTCCTTGGGTGTCGCTCGTTCGGAGGGGTCTTGATGGGTCGTCCGTGGCGTAGTCGGAGTCACCTACTCAGTGAGGTGATGACGATGACATTGTAGGCAACCTCGATGGCGTCCTCTCCTTGACAATGTGTGTGGTCTTCTGGGTGCCAGGTTAGCCAGAGTGCCCTATTATATGGGCATGTTGTAACGGTTTTCGTCTTGATTCCTGTTAATTAACCGGATAATTCATTTCTTCTTAATCAATGAAAATGGCAAATCTTTTGTTCATTTCAAAAAAAATGTTCTGGCTGCCACATGGTTCGTAACAGAGGTGTATCCATAGTCAACGGACTTCGTGAGAGTTGAGATCATGTATGGAAAAAAGGAAAAAAAACTCAAGTAGGCTGTCACGGAGAGGTAAGAGCATCTACAACCAGACTTTGTAAATTCGGCCTCTCAAACTCCCGCGGACGTGCCCTGTCACAGAGAGGCAAGAGCATCTACAGCCGGACTTTACAAATCGGGTCTCTCAAACGCCCGCAGACGCGCCTGAGCGCGTCCGCGGACATTGACCGGTCAAGTCTCAAATTTGTCTTCTCAAAATCGGATCAATTATCATATCTCAAATTCATACAAACTCATGCAACTACATCGATGCATTACACACATCGTCCGGCTACTCCATCACTACTAACATGCCACCAGACTACCAAAATTTGGCATGTTTGGCTATGGTGAAGATCATCCACGACTGCCCTTGCCCTTCCCGGCGCCCTTGCCGTCCTTCTCATGGAAGTACCGGTCGAAGACGCACTAGGGATTGAGCCGGATCTGCTCATCGTCGCCGTTGTCCTCTTTCTCCTCCTTCGGTGGTAGTTCGGCCATGGCACGGACCGCCCGATTCTGCTCTCAGGCGAGGGCGCTGCTACCTCTTGAGCTTGCGTTGGTTTTTTCCTTGAATAGGAAAGGGTGATGCAGCAAAGGAGCGTAAGTTTTCCCTCAGTTTTGAGAATCAAGGTATCAATCCAGTAGTAGACTATGCAACAAGCCACCGAATACCTGCACAAATAAGCACCAACTTGCAACCAACGCGACAAAGGGGTTGTCAATCCCTTCATGGTTATTCACAAAGTGAGATCTGACAGAGATGGATAAACGGTAAAGTATTACTTTTGGTATTTTTGGTTTATGGAATGGAAAGTAAAAATTGCAAAGTAAAGTAAATAGTAAACTAGAATTGTAGATCGGAAACTTATATGATGGAAAATATACCCGGGGCCATAGGTTTCACTAGTGGCTTCTCTCAAGATAGAAAATATTATGATGGGTGAACAAATTACTGCCGAGCAATTGATAGAAAATCGCAAAGTTATGATGATATCTAAGGCAATGATCATGAAGATAGGCATCATGTCCGTGTCAAGTAGACCAAAATGATTCTGCATGTACTACTATTACTCCACACATCAACCGCTATCCAGCATGCATCTAGAGTATTAAGTTCATAAAGAACGGAGCAACGCCTTAAGCAAGATGACATGATGTACAGGAATTAACTCTAGCAATATGATGAAAACCCCATCTTTTTATCCTCGATGGCAACAATATAATATGTGCCTTGCTGCCCCTACTGTCACTGGGAAAGGACACCGCAAGATTGAACTCAAAGCTAAGCACTTCTCCCATTGCAAGAAAATCCAATCTAGTTGGCCAAACAAAATCGATAGTTCGAAGAGACTTGCAAAGATATCAAATCATGCATAAAAGAATTCAGAGGAGATTCAAATAATATTCATAGATAAGCTGATTATAAATCCGCAATTCATCGGATCTCAGCAAACACACCAGAAAAGAGTATTTGCTATGTCTTGAGCTTGCGTTGGTTTTCCCCTCTGGGGCTGCTTGCCTTTACGGCGCTGGCCATTCTCCTGCGCGTTGGTATTTGCAACAAAGTCCAAGCTACTGTCGGCCTTGTGCTTACCACCGTTTCCATGACCTGCCGGATTATGTTATTGACCTTTGGCATTGCCGTTCTTCTTACCTTTCTCTGATTTGTCCTCCTCTGAATCCGGATCCTTGGTATTATCTGAATCGACATATTTAACCAAAGCGGCCATGAGTGTTGACATGTCATTGCAGTGACGTTTGAGCCTTCCCAACTTCTGCTTTAACGGTTTGAAACGGCAATTGCCCTCTAATGTTAACACTGCAGTGTCTGCATTGATACGATCTGATGAATGCAAAATCGCCGAGACCCGTTTGACCCAATGGGTCGTGGACTCCCCTTCCTCTTGGACACAAGCGGCCAGATCTACGATTGACATTGGCTGCTTACACGTATCCTTGAAGTTCTGGATAAACCGGTGCTTCAATTCGGCCCATGATCCAACAGAGTTGGTCGGCAAGCTCTTCAACCAAGTGCGAGCTGTTCCTTCCAACATCATGGTGAAATATTTAGCACACACTGCCTCATCCACATCTAACATCTCCATTGCCATCTCATAGCTCTCCACCCACGCCTCTGGTTGCAAATCGGCGGTGTTTGGTACCTTACGAGGTCCCTTGAAATCCTTGGGCAGTATCACATTACGCAAAGCGGGAGTTAAACACGGCACCCCTAAGGAACTGAACATCACCCCTGGCTCCACGGAGGCCGTGGGGTGAACCGGAGTATGCTGTCGTGCTCCGTGTCGAGCCGTCAACTCGGCCTCCCGACGTGCGCGGCCATGGTCCACAACATCTTGCGCATTAGCGCCTCCCCCGGCCGGGTTGTTCCCTCGTGGTGAATTTCGGTGACGTGCGCTACTGGACACGGCCGGTTCGTCCTCCACGTGTCTGCTATAACTCCGGCTTGGACGGGGAGTGGAATGGATCCTCTCACGACTGTGTGAATACGCCTGCTGTTGATTTAGTGCTGTTTGAAGGAGATCCCTGGCCCGACGTGCTTCCATTGCAACTGGTGACTCACCGTCGGTTGGGAGGGCCGCCCGGCGTGAAGCGGCGGCCACAATGTTGTCCAACGGGTTGGAATAATGCCCAGGCGGCGTCGATGGCACAACGTTGTTCTGGCGAGGCGGGTCCATCATGCGTGGCTGAACCGGCGCTCCTGTTCCCGGCGCCCCCGCCCGGTTTAGCGTCGGTTGGTTACCAGCTCCTCCACCTGGTGTGTTGAAAAGATTCTGCGGCTCATAAACCGACGGGAGACATGATCGATACCTTCTTCTCAGGACTTCCTCTAAAGCATTCTGATCCAGTCTAATCCGGTAGGCCCGTGCTTCCAATTCAGCCCGCTCTGTAGCCATCCTAGCATTCTCTGTTGCCAGGTCCGCTTTAGCCTGGGCTATCTGATCTTTCACCTTTGCAATCTCCGCATTGTGCTGATCCCTGGCTGCTGCATCCACCTCCGCGGACATCAATGCTGCCAAAGCGTCGAAAAAATCAGACAAGACTTGGGCCGGAGGCGGCGCCGAGCTTCCTGCCCCTGCTGGTGTGGCCATCGTTGAACCGGAGAGCATTGCTGCGGCAGTAGATGAATGAGGCGCCGATTGTGTGCTGGCCATGAAGATGGCGGCCCGGTTTGGCAGACCGGGGGAATCCGGAATACTGTCGCCCTCGGATCCTCCCTCAATCCGGCCGTCCTGCAACTGATAAAGTGATTCGGTCTCTCCAGAAGACTCGTTATCAGAACAAACTACAGTTTCTCCATCGGACACCGGTCCATCCTCGTACCTCGATCCATGGACGACACCTACGAAAACATGCCTTGCCTCGGGCTGAACCGGCGAAGAACTTGCACGCCGAGCTGTTTCGATGATGTCGGTGTAGATGTCCGGCTTGGGGGACGGTTCGCCGATCTTACCGATGAAGACGTGAATCCCACCAAAGGTGACCCGCTACCCGTATTCGATTGAATCAGCCTTGGGACCCCATCATGCGTTGTCGATGTAGAGCTTGCCGCGATGACTCTTCGTCATCCGGCCCACAGCGTATCCCTTAAGTCCATTGAAGCTTCCCTTCAAGAACTCAAAACCATCGTGCGATAGCCCCACGGTGGGCGCCAACTGTCGTGGGTTTGTCACGGCAGATGTCCTCATGAAAGGACTTAGTCGTGGAGCCATCGCTACGGGTTAGCTTAAGGGGTTAAACCGGACAAGGGACACGGGGAATTTTATACTAGTTCGGCCCCTTCGAGGAAGGTAAAAGCCTACGTCTAGTTGTGATTGGTATTGCTAGGGTTTCGAAGGCCAGGGAGCGAATCCGCTTTGTCTGGCTCTCGAGTTGTTGTTGTCTGTCATTAAACCGCGGCCGGGTTGTCCCTTTATATACATAGGTTGACGCCCGCCGGACTACAGAGCCCCGAAGCCGGATCATAAACGTGTTCGGTTCGGTATCTACTCTCTCTATCTTATCATACAAGTTATTTGAATATGTCGGTTTACATTTACAGGCTATAACCCGCCTTTGGGCCTTGTGCCTTCTTTAAAGCGCCATTATCCTCACATCTTCATGGGCTTCTAATCTTCAAAGAGTCAATCCGGCTACATAAGGCCGGTTTACCTCCAGTAGTAATATCCCCAACGGGAAGGGATGATGCAGCAGAGTAGCGTAAGTATTTCCCTCAGTTTTTGAGAACCAAGGTATCAATCCAGTAGGAGGCCACGCTCAAGTCCCTCGTACCTGCACAAAACGATAGCTACTCACAACCAACGTGATTAGGGGTTATCAATCCCTTCACGGTCACTTATGAGAGTGAGATATGATAGATATAATATTTTTGGTATAAAGATGCAAAGTAAAAAGTAAAAGCAAAGTAAAAGGCAAAGCAAGATTAAAGTGATGGAGATTGATATGATGAGAATAGATCTGGGGCCATAGGTTTCACTAGTGGCTTCTCTCAAGAGCATAAGTATTCTACGGTGGGTGAACAAATTACTATTGAGCAATTGACAGAATTGAGCATAGTTATGAGAATATCTAGGCATGATCATGTATATAGGCATCGCGTCCGTGACAAGTAGACCGAAACGATTCTGCATCTACTACTATTACTCCACTCATCGACCGCCATCCAGCATGCATCTAGAGTATTAAGTTAAGAACAGAGTAATGACTTAAGCAAGATGACATGATGTAGAGAGATAAATTCATGCAATATGAAATAAACCCCATCTTGTTATCCTCGATGGCAACGATGCAATACGTGCCTTGCTGCCCCTTCTGTCACTGGGAAAGGACACCGCAAGATCGAACCCAAAGCTAAGCACTTCTCCCATGGCAAGAACTACCAATCTAGTTGGCCAAACCAAACGGATAATTCGAAGAGACTTGCAAAGATAACCAATCATACATAAAAGAATTCAGAGAAGATTCAAATATTATTCATAGATAGACTTGATCATAAACCCACAATTCATCGATCTCAACAAACACACCGCAAAAAGAAGATTACATCAAATAGATCTCCACAAGAGAGGGGGAGAACTTTGTATTGAGATTCAAAGAGAGAGAAGAAGCCATCTAGCTACTAACTATGGACCCAAAGGTCTGAGGTAAACTACTCACACTTCATCAGAGGGGCTATGATGATGTAGAAGCCCTCCGTGATGAAGGCCCTCTTCCGGCGGAGCTCCGGAACAGGCCCCAAGATGGGATCTCGTGGATACAGAAAGTTGTGGCGGTGGAATTAGGTTTTTGGCTCCTGTTCTGATCATTTGGGGGTACGTAGGTATATATAGGAGGAAGGAGTATGTCGGTGGAGCACCGAGGGGCCCACGAGGCAGGGGCCGCGCCCTAGGGGGGGCGCCCCCCACCCTCGTGACCTCCTCTTTGACTCCTTGGAGTAGGGTCCAAGTCTCCTGGATCATGTTTGGTGAGAAAATCACGTTCCCAATGATTTTATTCCGTTTGGACTCCGTTTGATATTCTGTTTCTCCGAAACACTAAAATAGGCAAAAAAACAACAATTCTGGGCTGGGCCTCCGGTTAATAGGTTAGTCCCCAAAATAATAAAAAAAGTGGAAAATAAAGCCCAATATAGTCCAAAATAGTAGATAATATAGCATGGAGCAATCAAAAATTATAGATACGTTGGAGACGTATCAGGCATCCCCAAGCTTAATTCCTACTCGTCCTCGAGTAGGTAAATGATAAAAAGAGAATTTTTGATGCGGAGTGCTACTTGGCATAATTTTAATGCAAATCTTCTTAATTGTGATATGAATATTCATATTCGAAAGATTCAAGACAAAAGTTTATATTGACATAAAAATAATAATACTTCAAGCATACTAACAAAGCAATTATGTCTTCTCAAAATAACATGGCCAAAGAAAGTTATCCCTACAAAAACATATAGTCTGGCTATGCTCTATCTTCACCACACAAAATATTTAAATCATGCACGACCCCGATGACAAGCCAAGCAATTGTTTCATACTCTAACTTTTTCAAAACTTTTTCAATCTTCACGCAATACATGAGCGTGAGCCATGGATATAGCACTATAGGTGGAATAGAATGGTGGTTGTGTGATAACCCACAAGTATAGGGATCGCAACAGCTTCCGAGGGTAGAGTATTCAACCCAAATTTATTGATTCGACACAAGGGGAGCCAAAGAATATTCTCAAGTATTAGCAGCTGAGTTGTCAATTCAACCACACCTGGAAACTTAGTATCTGCAACAAAGTGTTTAGTAGCAACGTAATATGATAGTGGTGGTAGCGGCAACAAAAGTAAAGACATCAAAAGTAATGTTTTTGGTATTTTGTAGTGATTGTAACAGTAGCACTGGAAAAGTAAATAAGCGTAAACCAGTATATGGAAAACTCGTAGGCACCGGATCAGCGATGGATAATTATGCCGGATGCGGTTCATCATGTAACAGTCATAACATAGGGTGACAGAGAACTAGCTCCAATTCATCAATGTAATGTAGGCATGTATTCCGTATATAGTCATACGTGCTTATGGAAAAGAACTTGCATGACATCTTTTGTCCTACCCTCCCATGGCAGCGGGGTCCTATTAGAAACTAAGGGATATTAAGGCCTCCTTTTAATAGAGAACCGGAACAAAGCATTAGCACATAGTGAATACATGAACTCCTCAAACTATGGTCATCACCGGGAGTGGTCCCAATTATTGTCACTTCGGGGTTGCTGGATCATAACACATAGTAGGTGACTATAGACTTGCAAGATAGGATCAAGAACTCACATATATTCATGAAAACATAATAGGTTCAGATCTGAAATCATGGCACTTGGGCCCTAGTGACAAGCATTAAGCATAGCAAAGTCATAGGAACATCAATCTCAGAACATAATGGATACTAGGGATCAAACCCTAACAAAACTAACTCGATTACATGATAAATCTCATCCAACCCATCACCGTCCAGCAAGCCTACGATGCAATTACTCACGCACGGCGGTGAGCATCATGAAATTGGTGATGGAGGATGGTTGATGATGACGACGGCGATGAACCCCCCTCTCCGGAGCCCCGAACGGACTCCAGATCAGCCCTCCCGAGAGGTTTTAGGGCTTGGCGGCGGCTCCGTATCGTAAAATGCGATGATTTCCTCTCTCTGATTTTTTCTCTCCGAAAGCAAATATATGGAGTTGGAGTTGGCGTCGGAGGGCATCCAGGGGGCCCACGAGGTAGGGGGCGCACCCTAGGGGGGGCCACCCTCGTGAGAAGGGTGTGGGCCCCCTGGTCTTAATCTTTGGCGAGGATTTTTTATTGTTTTTTCTAAGATGTTCCCTGGAGTTTCAGGTCATTCCGAGAATATTTGTTTTTTGCACATAAAACAACACCATGGCAATTCTGCTGAAAACAGCGTCAGTCCGGGTTAGTTCCATTCAAATCATACAAGTTAGAGTCCAAAACAAGGGCAAAAGTGTTTGGAAAAGTAGATACGATGGAGACGTATCAACTCCCCAAGCTTAAACCCTTGCTTGTCCTCAAGCAATTCAGTTGACAAACTAAAAGAAAGAAAGAAAAACTTTTACAAACTCTGTTTGCTCTTGTTGTTGTAACTATGTCAAGCCAACATTCAAGTTTTCAACATAGATCATAACTAACCACATTTGCGATAATTCTCAGGTCTCATGATTACTTATATCAATAGCACAATCAACTATCAAGCCATAATAATAAATCTCGGATGACAACACTTTCTCAAAACAATCATAATATGATATAACAAGATGGTATCTCGCTAGTCCTTTCTGAGACCGCAAAACATAAATGCAAAGCACCTTTAAAGATCAAGGACTAACTAGACATTGTAATTCATGGTAAAAGAGGTCCAATCATAGCCATACCCAATATAAATTAACAGTGATGAATGCAAATGACGGCTGTGCTCTCCAGCTAGTGCTTTTTAATAAGAGGGTGATGACTCAACATAAAAGTAAATGGATAGGCCCTTCGCAGAGGGAAGCAGGGATTTGTAAAGGTGCTAGAGCTCGGTTTTGAAATAGAGATAAGCTGTATTTTGAGCGGTATACTTTCATTGTCAACGTAACAACTAAGAGATGGCGATATCTTCCATGCTAAACACATTATAGGCGGTTCCCAAACAGAATGGTAAAGTTTATACCCCCCTCCACCAACAAGCATCAATCCATGGCTTGCTCGAAACAACGAGTGCCTCCAACATACATCAGGTCCCAGGGGGAGTTTCGTTTGCAATTAATTTTGATTTAGTTTGCATAAAGCATGGGACTGGGCATCCCGATGACCAGCCATTTTCTCGTGAGTGAGGAGTGGAGTCCACTCCTCTTGAGAATAACCCGCCTAACACGGAAGATAAGGATAACCTTGGTTGATATATGAGCTATTCGAGCATACAAAACAGAATGTTTATTTGAAGGTTTAGAGTTTGGCACATACAAATTTACTTGGAACGGCAGGTAGATACCGCATATAGGAAGGTATAGTGGACTCATCTGGAATAACTTTGGGGTTTAAGGGATTGGATGCACAAGCAGTATTCCCGCTTAGTACAAGTGAAGGCTAGCAAAAGACTGGGAAGCGACCAACTAGAGAGCGACAACAACCATGTACATGCATTAAAATTAATAAACATTGGATGCAAGCATGAGTAGGATATAATCCACCATGAACATAAATATCGTGAAGGCTATGTTGATTTTGTTTCAACTACATGCGTGAACATGTGCCAAGTCAAGTCACTTAAATCATTCAAAAGAGGATACCACCCCATCATACCACATCATAATCATCTCAATAGCATGTTGGCACACAAGGTAAATCATTATAACTCATAGCTAATCAAGCATGGCACACGCAACTATGATCTCTAATTATCATTGCAAACATGTTTATTCATAATAAGCTGAATCAAGAACGAGGGACTCATCATATTTACAAAAACAAAAGAGGCCGAGTTCATACCAGCTTTTCTCATCTCAGTCAGTCCATCATATATCATCATAATTGCCTTTCACTTGCACGACCGAATGGTGTGAATAATAATAAGAGTGCACGTGCATTGGACTAAGCTGGAATCTGCGAGCATTCAATAAATAGGAGAAGACAAGGCAATATGGGCTCTGGGTTAAATCAACAATAATGCATATAAGAGCCACTTCAACAATTTAATTATGGTCTTCTCCTACTGACCCCCAAAGAAAAGAAAAGAAATAAAACTATTTACACGGGAAAGCTCCCAACAAGCAAAAGAAGAACGGTAAATATTTTTGGGTTTTCTTTTTAATTATTACTACTACAGCAGAAAAATAAACTACTACTAATTTTTTTGTTTTGCTTAAGGTTTAACAAACACACAAGAAGAAAACAGGAAAAAGAAAATAAACTAGCATGGATATTACAGTGAAAAAGTATGAGCACCGACATCTAGCAATGAGTGTGTGTGAACATAAATGTAATGTTAGTGAGAAATACGTACTCCCACAAGCTTAGGCTTTTGGCCTAAGTTGGTCTATGGCCACGGCTGGCCTGGCGGATATCCATAATAATAGTTGTTGGGGTCGTACTGTGATGAGGAGGAATAGTTGGGATCATACTGATGTGCAACGGTTATCGCCTGCTGAGCTGCAGTGTGGAGTCGAGCTGCCTCCGCTCTCCTCTCGTACTCTTCTGCCTCCTCTCTGGTAATAACATATCTTCCTTTTGTCTTTGAATCAAAGAAGGCAGGAGCAGGGAGAGTAATACGGAAAACACGTCGTTTATCAAAAATTAAACGATATAAGAGAGGTGATTCAGGCCTCTCGACAAACTGGTGCGAAGCCATAGAGTCATAATCTAAATATGTAGGAGGCAACTCGATATCACCCTCATGAATGTCTATCTCAAGAAAATGAGCTAAGCGGGTTGCATAAATTCCTCCAAAGAAATCTCCGTTATGTCTATTAGGATGCAACCTACAAGCTACAATGGCTCCCATATGATAAGATTGGTCTCCTAACACAACACTCCTAAGAATGCTAAGATCAGGGACACACATGTGACATGCTTCATCCTTAGCATTTATGCATCTACCGATGAAGAGAGCAAAATAATGTATAGCAGGAAAGTGAATGCTCCCTAAGGTAGCCCGTGTTATATCTCTAGATTCCCCCACAGTTATACTAGCAAGAAAGTTTCTAAATTCAGATTTAGGGGGATCTCTAACACTACCCCATGATGGAAGTTTGCAAGCAGAAGTGAAACCTCTAAGTCCATGGTATAAGATTTGTCATAAAGATCAAACATGACTGAAGGAGAATTACGCGAAGATGAATACTCAAACCTCCTCACAAATGAACTTGTGAGATCATGATACTGGGGGCATTTGTTAGCCTCAAAATTCTCAAGACCGGCATTGCGCAAATATGCTTTGAATTCTTCTTTAATTCCCGCACGGTCCATAAAATTTTCTGACGGCCATTCGCAAGGCCATACTGGAGCGTCTCTTGGTGGATCCTCGCCAGCATCGCACATAGCAATCCTGGGTCCTTGCTTCTTAGAAGAACCACCTTGGAACATCTTCCTAAGCATATTGTTTTTCTCTGAAAAATTCTGAAATTTTTAGTAACATCAAACAAAAGTGAACCAACTTCAATAAAACTGATAGCAACTACTCCTACAAGTGCCTAGAGCCTAAATCAAGCATTAGAACTACTTGGAACCATATAAATTTGACATGCAAGCTCAAGAACATGGTCACCTATGCAACACAAATTTGCAAAGAATAAAGCACTAGAATAAAAACTAATTGGACCAATGGAGGAGTCACATACCAAGGAACAATCTCCCCAAGCAGTTTTGCGAGAGGTGCTTTGAGCAAGGAGATCGAAAATCACAACAAAAGTGGCTGGAACTCGTGCTTGAGTTGGTTTTTCGGGTTTGTGTGAGATAGAGGAAGAAGATGGGTGCTGGGATAAGTGGAGGAGGGCCACCGTGGGCCCATGAGGCAGGGGGCGCACCCTAGGGGGGGGGGCTCCCACCACCCTCGTGGCCAGGTGGCAGCTCCTCCCGCGGTAATTTTTGCACAGTAAATCCTCAAATATTCCCAAAAAAAATCATATTAAATTGGCATGGCATTCTGAGGACTTTTATTTTCGGGATATTTTTATATTGCACGAATAAGTCAGGAAATACACAGAAAAATACTATTTTTACTTTATTTCTACTAATTAACAGAAAGTAAAAGTGGGGTACAGAAGGTTGTGCTTCTAGTTTCATCCATCTCATGCTCATCAAAAAGAATCCACTAACAAGGTTGATCAAGTCTTGTTAACAAACTCATTCCGATAATCATGAAACCGAAGAAATTTTGAATAACACTAAGTTACCTCAACGGGGATATGCACATCCCCTATAATAAGTATATCATATTTCTTTTTGACAGTAGGAAGAGGAAATTCAAAACCTCCAATTATAATCGATGGAATTTTTCCAATGGAGTTGATACTATGAACTTGAGGTTGTTTCCTCGGAAAGTGTACCGTATGCTCATTACCATTAACATGAAAAGTAACATTGCCTTTGTTGCAATCAATAACAACCCCTGTAGTATTAAGAAAAGGTCTTCCAAGAATAATAGACATACTATCATCCTCGGGAATATCAAGTATAACAAAGTCCGTTAAAATAGTAACGTTTGCAACCACCACAGGCACATCCTCACAAATACCGACAGGTATAGCAGTTGATTTATCAGCCATTTGCAAAGATATTTCAGTAGGTGTCAACTTATTCAAGTCAAGTCTATGGTATAAAGAGAGAGGCATAACACTAACACCGGCTCCAAGATCACATAAAGCAGTTTTAATACAATTTCTTTTAATGGAGCAAGGTATAGTAGGTACTCCGGGCTCTCCAAGTTTCTTTGGTATTCCACCCTTAAAAGTATAATTAGCAAGCATGGTGGAAATTTCAGCTTCTGGTATCTTTCTTTTATTAGTAATGATATCCTTCATATATTTAGCATAAGGATTTGTTTTGAGCACATCAGTTAATCTCATACGCAAAAAGACAGGCCTAATCATTTCAGCAAAGCGCTCAAAATCCTCATCATCCTTTTTCTTGGATGGTTTCGGAGGAAAATGCATGGGTTTATGAACCCAAGGTTCCCTTTCTTTACCATGTTTCCTAGCAACAAAGTCTCTTTTATCATAACATTGATTCTTTGATTGTGGGTTATCAAGATCAACATCAGGTTCAATTTCTACATCATTATCATTACTAGGTTGAGCATCATCATGAACATCATCATTAATATTTTTACTAGGTTCATGTTCATTACCAGATTGTGTTTCAGCATCAGACATAGAAATATCATTTGGATTATCAGGTGGTTTAGCAATAGGTTCACTAGAAGTTTGCATAGTTCTATCATTTTTCTTCTTTTTCTTCTTCTTAGAAGAACTAGGAACATCAATATTATTTCTTTGAGAATATTGCTCGATTCTCTTAGGGTGGCCTTCAGGATACAAAGGTTCCTGAGTCATTCTACCAGTTCTAATAGCCACTCTAACAGCATAATCATTTTTCTTACTATTCATTTCATTAAGCACTTCTTTTTGAGCCTTAAGTACTTGTTCTACTTGAGTGGTAACCGTAGAAGCATGTTTGCTAACAAGTTTAAGTTCACCTTTAATATTAGCCATATAATCACCCAAGCGTCTAATCATATAAGCATTTTCTTTTAATTGTCTACCAAAATAAGCATTGAAGTCTTCTTGCTTAAACATAAAGTTATCAAACTCATCCAAGCACTGACTAGCAATTTTAGTAGGAGGGACTTCAGCTTTATCATATCTATAGAGAGAATTTACCTTTACTACCTGTGTCGGGATATCGAGATCAGGAGGTTCTTCAGTAAATAAAGAATTAAGATCATATGTTTCTTCAACAGGCGGTGAATTAAGACCATGTATTTCTTCAACAGGAGGTAAATTCTTAACGTCTTCAGCTTTACTACCTTTTTCTTTCATAGATTTCTTTGCCTCTTGCATATCTTCGGGACTGAGAAATAAAACACCTCTCTTCTTCGGAGTTGGTTTAGGAATAGGTTCAGTAACTGGAGCAGGAGTTGGCTCAGGAGCTGGCTCAGGAGGTGCCCAATTATTTTCATTTGTCAACATATTATTCAATAGAATTTCAGCTTCATCCGGTGTTCTTTCCCTGAAAAGAGAACCAGCACAACTATCCAGGTAATCTCTGGAAGCATCGGTTAGTCCATTATAAAAGATATCAAGTATTTCAGGTTTCTTAAGAGGATGATCAGGCAAAGCATTAAGCAACTTGAGAAGCCTCCCCCAAGCTTGTGGGAGACTCTCTTCTTTAATTTGCACGAAGTTGTATATTTCCCTCAAAGCAGCTTGTTTCTTATGAGCAGGGAAATATTTAGTAGAGAAGTAATAAATCATATCCTGGGGACTATGCACACAACCAGGATCAAGAGAATTAAACCATATCTTAGCATCACCCTTTAATGAGAACGGAAATATTTTGAGTATATAGAAGTAACGCGGTCTCTCATCATTAGTGAACAGGGCAGCTATATCATTTAACTTAGTAAGATGTGCCACAGCAGTTTCAGATTCATAGCCATAAAACGGATCAGATTCAACCAAAGTAATTATATCAGGATCAACAGAGAATTCATAATCCTTATCAGGAACACAAATAGGTGAAGTAGCAAAAGCAGGGTCGGGTTTCATTTTATCTCTAAGTGATTCTTTGTTCCATTTAATTAATAACCTCTTAAGCTCATATCTATCTTTGCAAGCTAAAATAGCGGCAGAAGATTCCATATCAAAAATATAACCCTCAGGAATAACAGGCATATTTTCATCATCACTATCATCATCGTATTCAGATTCAATAATTTCTTTTTCTCTAGCCCTAGTAATTTGTTCATCAAGAAATTCACCAAGGGGCACAGTAGTATCAGGCATAGAAGCAGTTTCATCATAAGTATCATGCATAGCAGAAGTGGCATCATCAATAACATGCGACATATCGAAACGAATAGCAGAAGCAGGTGTAGGTGTCACAAACTTACTCATAACAGAAGGTGAATCAAGTGCAGAGCTAGATGGCAGTTCCTTACCTCCCCTCGCAGTTGAGGGATAGATCTTGGTTTTTGGATCTCTCAAGTTCTTCGTAGTGTCCAGCAGATATAAATCCCAAGTGACTCAAAGAATAGAGCTATGCTCCCCGGCAATGGCGCCAGAAATTAGTCTTGATAACCCACAAGTATAGGGGATCGCAACAGCTTTCGAGGGTAGAGTATTAAACCCAAATTTATTGATTCGATACAAGGGGAGCCAAAGAATATTCTCAAGTATTAGCAGCTGAGTTGTCAATTCAACCACACCTGGAAACTTAGTATCTCTAGCAAAGTGTTTAGTAGCAAAGTAATGTGATAGTGGTGGTAGCGGCAACAAAAGTAAAGACAGCAAAAGTAATGTTTTTGGTATTATTAGTGATTGTAACAGTAGCAGCGGAAAGGTAAATAAGTGTAAACCAGTATATGGAAAACTCGTAGGCACCGGATCAGTGATGGATAATTATGCCGGATGCGGTTCATCATGTAACAGTCATAACATAGGGTGACACAGAACTAGCTCCAATTCATCAATGTAATGTAGGCATGTATTCCGTATATAGTCATACATGCTTATGGAAAATAACTTGCATGACATCTTTTGTCCTACCCTCCCGTGGCAGCGGGGTCCTATTGGAAACTAAGGGATATTAAGGCCTCCTTTTAATAGAGAACCGGAACAAAGCATTAGCACATAGTGAATACATGAACTCCTCAAACTATGGTCATCACCGGGAGTGGTCCCGATTATTGTCACTTCGGGGTTGCCAGATCATAACACATAGTAGGTGACTATAGACTTGCAAGATAGGATCAAGAACTCACATATATTCATGAAAACATAATAGGTTCATATTTGAAATCATGGCACGCGGGCCCTAGTGACAAGCATTAAGCATGACAAAGTCATAGCAACATCAATCTCAGAACATAATGGATACTAGGGATCAAACCCTAACAAAACTAACTCGATTACATGATAAATCTCATCCAACCCATCACCATCCAGCAAGCCTATGATGCAATTACTCACGCACGGCGGTGAGCATCATGAAATTGGTGATGGAGGATGGTTGATGATGATGACGACGACGAATCCCCCTCTTCGGAGCCCCGAACGGACTCCAGATCAGCCCTCCCGAGAGGTTTTAGGGCTTGGCGGCGGCTCCGTATCGTAAAACACGATGATTTCTTCTCTCTGATTTTTTTCTCTCCGACAGCAAATATATAGAGTTGGAGTTGGCGTCGGAGGGCATCCAGGGGGCCCACGAGGTAGGGGGGCGCGCCCTAGGGGGGGGGGGCGCCCCTACCCTCGTGAGAAGGGTGTGGGCCCCTTGGTCTTCATCTTTGGCGAGGATTTTTTATTGTTTTTTCTAAGATGTTCCGCGGAGTTTCAGGTCATTCCGAGAATATTTGTTTTCTGCACATAAAACGACACCATGGCAATTCTGATGAAAACAACGTCAGTCCGGGTTAGTTCCATTCAAATCATACAAGTTAGAGTCCAAAACAAGGGCAAAAGTGTTTGGAAAAGTAGATACGACGGAGACGTATCATTGTGGAGAAGACAAAAAGGAGAAGATAGTCTGACATCAACTAGGCGTATCACGGGCTATGGAGATGCCCATCAATAGATATCAATGTGAGTGAGTAGGAATTGCCATGCAACGGATGCACTAGAGCTATAAGTATATGAAAGCTCAAAAAGAAACTAAGTGGGTATGCATCCAACTTGCTTGCTCATGAAGACCTAGGGCAATTTGAGGAAGCCCATCATTGGAATATACAAGCCAAGTTCTATAATGAAAAATTCCCACTAGTATATGAAAGTGATAACATGAGAGACTCTCTACTATGAATATCATGGTGCTACTTTGAAGCACAAGTGTGGTAAAAGAATAGTAACATTGTCCCTTCTCTCTTTTTCTCTCTTATTTATTTATTTATTTGGGCCTTTTCTCTTTTTTATGGCCTCTTTTTATTTGGGCTTCTTTGGCCTCTCTCTTTTTTATTTTTTTGTCCGGAGTTTCATCCCAACTTATGGGGGAATCATAGTCTCCATCATTCTTTCCTCACTGGGACAATGCTCCAATAATGATGATCATCACACTTTTATTTTTCTTACAACTCAATACTTAGAACAAAATATGACTCTATATGAATGCCTCCGGCGGTGTATCGGGATATGCAATATGACAATGATGGAGTGTGTCATGATAAACGGAACGGTGGAAAGTGCATGGCAATATATCTTGGAATGGCTATGGAAATGCCATAATAGGTAGGTATGGTGGCTGTTTTGAGGAAGGTATATGGTAGGTGTATGATACCGGTGAAAGGTGCGCGGTATTAGAGAGGCTAGCAAAGGTGGAAGGGTGAGAGTGTGTATGATCCATGGACTCAACATTAGTCATAAAGAACTCATATACTTATTGCAAAAATCTAGAAGTTATCAAAGCAAAGTATTACGCGTATGCTCCTAGGGGGATAGATTGGTAGGAAAAGACCATCGCTCATCCCCGACCGCCACTCATAAGGAAGACAATCAATAAATAAATCATGCTCCGACTTCATCACATAACGGTTCACCATACGTGCATGCTACGGGAATCACAAACTTTAACACAAGTATTCTTTAAATTCACAACTACTCAACTAGCATGACTTTTATATTATAACCTCTTATCTCAAAGCAATTATCATGCTTCAATCTTTTCTTAGTATTCAACACACTCAAAAGAAAGTTTCACAAATCTTGAATACCAAGCATATTATTATTAAGCAAATTACCATGCTGTTTAGGACTCTCAAAATAATTTAAGTGAAGCATGAGAGATCAATAGTTTCTTTAAAACAAATCCACAACCGTGCTCTAAAATATCTAAGTGAAGCACATAGAGCAAAATTATAACGCTCAAAAGATATAAGTGAAGCACATAGAGAAAAACTACATAGCTCAAAAGATATAAGTGAAGCACACAGAGCAAAACTACTTAGCTCAAAAGATATAAGTGAAGCACATAGAGTATTCTATCAAATTTTAATTCATGTATGGCTATCTCAAAAGGTGTGTACAGCAAGGATGATTATGGCATACTAAGACACAAAGACACAAATAAAACAATACGCTCCAAGCAAAACACATATCATGTTGGTGAATAAAAATATAGCTCCAAGTAAATTACCGATGGAAGTGGACGAAAGAGGGGATGCCTTCCGGGGCATCCCCAAGCTTTGACTTTTTGGTGTCCTTGGATTATCTTGGGGGTGCCATGGGCATCCCCAAGCTTAGGCTCTTGCCACTCCTTGTTCCATGATCCATCAAAAGAATTCACCCAAAACTTGAAAACTTCACAACACAAAACTCAAAATAGAAACTCGTGAGCTCAGTTAGCGAAAGAAAACAAAAGACCACTTCAAGGTACTGTAATGTACTCATTCTTTATTTATATTGGTTTTAAATCTATTGTATTCCAACTTCTCTATGGATTATAAACTATTTTACTAGCCATAGATTCATCAAAATAAGCAATCAACACACGAAAAAAAGAATCTGTCAAAAACAGAACATTCTGTAGTAATCTGTAGCTAGCGCAAGATCTGGGACCCCAAAAATTCTAAAATAAATTGCTGGACGTGAGGAATTTATCTATTAATCATATGCAAAAATAATTAACTAAATATCACTCTTCAAATAAAAATGACAGCAGTTCTCCTGAGCGCTAAAGTTTCTGTTTTTTTACAGCAAGTTCAACAAGACTTTCCCCAAGTCTTCCCAACGGTTCTACTGGGCACAAACACTAATTAAACACAAAAACACAACCAAAACAGAGGCTAAATAATTTATTTATTACTAAGCAGGAGAAAAAAGCAAGTAATAAAAATAAAATTGGGTTGCCTCCCAACAAGCGCTATCGTTTAACGCCCCTAGCTAGGCATAAAAGCGAGGATAGATCTAGGTATTGCCATCTTTGGTAGGCAATCCATAAGTGGCTCTCATGATAGTTTCATATGGTAATTTTATTTTCTTTCTAGGAAAGTGTTCCATGCCCTTTTTAATGGAAATTGAAATCTAATATTCCCTTCCTTCATATCAATAATCGCACCAACCGTTCTAAGGAAAGGTCTACCAAGAATAATAGGGCAAGAAGGATTGCAATCTATATCAAGAACAATGAAATCTATGGGCACATAATTTCTATTTGCAACAATAAGAACATCATTAATCCTTCCCATAGGTTTCTTAATAGTGGAATCCGCAAGATGCAAGTTTAGAGAGCAATCATCAAAATTATGAAAATCTAGCAAATCACACAAAGTCTTGGGAATAGTAGAGACACTAGCACCCAAATCACACAAAGCATAAAACTCATAATCTTTAATTTTAATTTTAATAGTTGGTTCCCACTCATCATAGAGTTTTCTAGGGATAGAAACTTTCAACTCAAGTTTTTCTTCATAAGATTGCATCAAGGCATCAACAATATGTTCGGTGAAGGCTTTATTTTGACTATAAGCATGTGGAGAATTTAGCACGGATTGCAACAAGGAAATACAATCAATTAAAGAGAAACTTTCATAATTAAATTCCTTGAAATCCAATATAGTGGGTTTAGCAACATCTAGATTTTTATTTCTTTAAATTCCACTTTCATCAATTTCATAATTAAGATCTAAATACTCCGAATTTTTAGAACGCCTTCTAGGTAAAGGAAGATCATATTCAGTTTCATCAAGATTCATATTGCAAAATAAAGATTTAATAGGAGACACATCAATAATTTTAGATCTTCATCTTGATTTTCATAGGAATTGGAAGAACACGCTTTAATAAAGGCATCTTTGGAAACATGCATCCTAGCGGTTCTTTCCTTGCACTCATTAATGGAAATTCTCATGGCTTTGAGAGACTCATTGATATCATGCTTAGGAGGAATAGATCTAAGCTTTAAAGAATCAACCTCAAGAGGAATTCTATCAACGTTCCTAGCCAAATCATAAACTTTAAGCAATTTCTCTTCAAGCAAAGCATTAAAATTCTTTTGTGAATTCATAAACTCTTTAACACTAGTCTCAAATTCAGAGGGCATCTTATTATAATTTCCATAAGAGTTGTTGTAGGGATTCCCATAATTATTAGAAGGATTACTAGGATATGGCCTAGGATTAAAATTCCCTCTATAAGCGTTGTTACCAAAATTATTCCTACCAACAAAATTCACATCCATAGATTCATTGTTATTCTCAATCAAAGTAGATAAATGCATATCATTAGGATCAGAAGAAACACTCTTAGTAGCAAATAATTTCATAAGTTCATCCATCTTTCCACTCAAAACATTGATTTCTTCTATCGCATGCACTTTTTTATTAGAAGATCTTTCAATATGCCATTGAGAATAATTAACCATAATATTATCTAGGAGTTTAGTAGCATCTCCTAAAGTGATTTCCATAAAAGTGCCTCCCACGGCCGAATCTAAAAGATTTCTAGAAGCAAAATTCAATCCGGCATAAAAATTTTGTATGATCATCCACAAATTCAAACCATGAGTAGGGCAATTACGTATCATTAATTTCATTCTCTCCCAAGCTTGTGCAACATGTTCATGATCAAGTTGCTTAAAATTCATAATATCGTTTCTAAGAGAGATGATCTTAGCGGGAGGAAAATACTTAGAGATAAAAGCATCTTTGCACTTGTTCCATGAATCAATACTATTCTTAGGCAAAGATGAAAACCAAGCTTTAGCACGATCTCCAAGCGAAAAAGGAAATAGCTTCAATTTAACGACATCATTATCGACATATTTTTTCTTTTGCATATCACATAAATCAACGAAGCTATTCAGATGAGTAGCGGCATCTTCGCTAGGAAGGCCGGTGAATTGATCTTTCATAACAAGATTCAACAAAGCAACATTGATTTCACAAGATTCAGTATTGGTAAGAGGAGCAATCGGAGTACTAAGGAAATCATTATTATTGGTATTGGTGAAGTCACACAATTTGGTATTATCTTGAGCCATCGCGATAAACAAGCAATCTAACACACGAGCAAACAAAAAGGCAAGTGGGAAAAAGGAGGCAAATAGAGATGGATGATAGAGAGGGAGGGCGAATAAAACGGCAAGGGTGAATTGGGGGGGGGGAGAGGAAAACGAGAGGCAAATGGCAAATAATGTAATGCGAGAGATAGGGATTGTGATGGGTACTTGGTATGTTGACTTTTTGCGTAGACTCCCCGGCAACGGCGCCAAAAATCCTTCTTGCTACGTCTTGAGCTTGCGTTGATTTTCCCCGAAGAGGAAGGGATGATGCAGCAGAGTAGCGTAAGTATTTACCTCGGTTTTTGAGAACCAAGGTATCAATCCAGTAGGAGGCCACGCTCAAGTCCCTCGTACCTGCACAAAACGATAGCTACTCGCAACCAATGCGATTAGGGGTTGTCAATCCCTACACGGTCACTTACGAGAGTGAGATCTGATAGATATAATATTTTTGGTATTTTTGGTATAAAGATGCAAAGTAAAAGCAAAGTAAAAGGCAAAGCAAGATTAAAGTGATGGAGATTGATATGATGAGAATAGACCCGGGGGCCATAGGTTTCACTAGTGGCTTCTCTCAAGAGCATAAGTATTCTACGGTGGGTGAACAAATTACTGTTGAGCAATTGACAGAACTGAGCATAGTTATGAGAATATCTAGGCATGATCATGTATATAGGCATCATGTCCGTGACAAGTAGACCAAAATGATTCTGCATCTACTACTATTACTCCACTCATCGACCGCTATCCAGCATGCATCTAGAGTATTAAGTTAAAAATAGAGTAACGCCTTAAGCAAGATGACATGATGTAGAGAGATAAATTCATGCAATATGAAATAAACCCCATCTTGTTATCCTCGATGGCAACGATGCAATACGTGCCTTGTTGCTCCTTCTGTCACTGGGAAAGGACACCGCAAGATCGAACCCAAAGCTAAGCACTTCTCCCATGGCAAGAACTACCAATCTAGTTGGCCAAACCAAACGGATAATTCGAAGAGACTTGCAAAGATAACCAATCATACATAAAAGAATTCAGAGAAGATTCAAATATTATTCATAGATAGACTTGATCATAAACCCACAATTCATCGGTCTCAACAAACACACCGCAAAAAGAAGATTACATCGAATAGATCTCCACCAGAGAGGGGGAGAACTTTGTATTGAGATTCAAAGAGAGAGAAGAAGCCATCTAGCTACTAACTATGGACCCAAAGGTCTGAGGTAAACTACTCACACTTCATCGGAGGGGCTATGATGATGTAGAAGCCCTCCGTGATGACGACCCTCTTCCGGCGGAGCTCCGGAACAGGCCCCAAAATGGGATCTCGTGGATACAGAAAGTTGCGGCGATGGAATTAGGTTTTTGGCTCCTGTTCTGATCGTTTGGGGGTACATAGGTATATATAGGAGGAAGGAGTACGTCGGTGGAGCACCGAGGGGCCCACGAGGCAGGGGGCGCGCCCTAGGGGGGCACCCCCCACCCTCGTGACCTCCTCTTTGACTCCTTCGAGTAGGGTCCAAGTCTCCTGGATCATGTTTGGTGAGAAAATTACGTTCCCGAAGATTTTATTCCGTTTGGACTCCGTTTGATATTCTGTTTCTCCGAAACACTGAAATAGGCAAAAAAACAACAATTCTGGGCTGGGCCTCCGGTTAATAGGTTAGTCCCCAAAACAATAAAAAAGTGGAAAATAAAGCCCAATATAGTCCAAAACAGTAGATAATATAGCATGGAGCAATCAAAAATTATAGATACGTTGGAGACGTATCAGTATTACATCGAATAGATCTCCCAGAACATCGAAGAGAACTTTGGAATGAGGATCAAAGAGAGAGAAGAAGCCATCTAGCTACTAGCTATGGACCCGTAGGTCTGAAGTAAACTACTCACGCTTCATCAGAGAGGCAATGGTGTTGATGTAGAAGCCCTCGTGATCGATTCCCCCTCTGGCAGGATGCAGGAAAATGCCCAAAGATGGGACCTCATGGGTACAGAAGGTTGCGGAGATGGAAAAGTGATTTCATGGCTCCCCTGGATGTTTTTGGGATATAAGAGTATATATAGGCGAAAGAATTAGGTCAGGGAAGCTACAGGGCGTCCACAAGGTCGGGGGCGCGCCCTCCACCCTTGTGGCCGCCTTGAGGCTCCTCTGACTTGTACTCCAAGTCTCCTGGGTGTCTTCTGGTCCTAGAAAAATCATGGCGAAAGTTTTATTCCGTTTGGACTCCGTTTGGTATTTCTTTTCTGTGAAACTCTAAAACAAGGAAAAACAGAAATAGATAATATAATAGCATATAAAATAGGTTAGTCCCAAAAATCATATAAAATAGCATATTAATGCATATAAAACATCCAAAATAGATAATATAATAGCATGGAACGATAAAAAAATTATAGATACGTTGGAGACGTATCAGGCGCGTTTTCCTACGCTATCTTCACAATGTGGGTGCGGATGTCTTCCTCCTCTGCGGCCGCCCACGCCACCGCATCAGCCACCTCCACCGACGCCATTTTTTGTATACATTTAATATTTTTCAAATACATGATTTTCTAATACACATTGTACATTTTTCTTATACATCAGGAACATCTTTTATATGTACAGTTGACATTTTCAAATACATGATTAGCATTTTTTACTACATACTTCTGATGTCTATTTGTTTCCGTAAATCTTGTACATTATTTATACACCAGAAACATTTTTCTATACACATCTAATATTTCGTAAATACATGATTAATATTTCTTTCATAAGTATGTTTTGATTTCTACTTTTTCTCATACACATATACTTTTTATATACAACAAAAACATTTTTCATACATATTTAACATTTTTTAAATGCCTGATTAAAAAAATCAATCATTTTTTAAACATTGTTGTTTGAATATGTGTTGAACATTTTTTCAAATATGTCTTGAAACCAGATTTTTTCCAAATGCTATCAAATTATTTTTAAAAGTTGCACCAACATTTTCAAAACTACACAAACATTTTTTTTCAAACTTAAGAGTTTTTTAATGTCATGGGTAATTTCCCCTCTTCCTTGAGTGTTGGATGGACATGCTAGGTGATGGCACAACTCCTTGACGTCACTACTTGTGGTCTAACCCTCTTGGTTGCTGCAATAGTAACTTAGCGGATCTCGTATACTTTGATCCTTTTCTCAAGCTAGTGATGCCATGTACTTCCTCCGTTCCTAAATATATGTATTTTAAGAGATTTCAAAATGGACTGCATATGGAGCAAAATAAGTGAATCTACACTTTAAAATAGGTCTATATACATTTGTATGTAGTTCATATTGAAATCTCTAAAAAGACTTACATTTAGCAATAGAGGGAGTACGTGGTACCTGTGCTGCAACAACGACCGCCTTGATTCATGTGAAGCGTGATCTTTGCATGGTGTTGTATCTCTGTACTTTTTCTCTCTCTACTTTTTATGCTCTTGGTTCAGCAAGATGTATTGCCCCGGGGGTTGTTAAGGCATTCGATCTAGTTTCCCTCGTAAACTGGATCATGGTTTTTACCCAATTTTTCACATATACCGGCTCAATTTCTTTTGAATTGACATCAATATACAGGTGCCCCCCCTCAATTCAGAAAACAAGCACTGGCTAAAAAGGTGGTACACATAAGGGTCGAAAAGGAAAATTACTAACCATACCTGAGCATTTAGCACTTATCAACATTGTGTAAACTTTAGTTGCAACTTAGTTGCTAACAAGCTTTGCCGCCAACTCTTGGACGATTAAGAAAATCGATATGCCGAGGCAAAACCTTTTTTTGGAATGTAGACGAGGGAACGAACAGAGGGAGGTGCATTGTAAACTAAAAATATATGCGCGCCAAAGAGATTTACAGGGCTGAGAATCAAAGTTATCTCAACTTATATTAGAATCTCAGGTTGAGGTCAACATGGTATGAATGGGGAGGCCAGGATAGACCATGGGAAGAAAGTGCAATGCCATGTGACAAGGTGGACAAGCAAGTGTTCTCTGAATTCGGGATGGTATCTGTCATGTACAAAATATGTACACAAAGTATTTAATTAGTAATTACTACTACCTGTGTTCACTAATGTAAGACATTGAACAGACAAAGAGTAAGAGTAGTGAATAGACAAAAGTGTTCTCAAAGAGATTTACATGGAAATTTTTAGCATGCTCCCTCTTACCTTTCATTTTCACATAAGAGTAAGAGTACATAGTATATCCGAGTCATTGATTTGATTAAGTAGTGGTCTAATTAACTCTTATCCTTTTACCTCCCATGTGAAAAGAGGGGGGGGGGGTAAGAGGGAGCATCTTAAAATTACTCAAATTCAGAACTCCTGCTGGTTGCTCGAAAAAAGGCGATCTACCTTTTTTTCAACAAAACTTTTGATCTATTCATCAACTGTCAAGGTAGTACAAAGAAAACAATAAAAAAGTGCATTCAAGTCTGTAGACCACCTAGCGATGACTACAAACACTGAAGAGAGCCAAAGGCGCATCGCTCTCTTCGCCTCTCCCTCATCGAAGCCAGCCAAACCTTGTTGTACTAGACAGTCGGGAAGTCATCATGCTAAGGCCCCATAGGACCAGCGCACCAGAGAACAACAACCGTCACCGATGTGAAGGAAATATGCCCTAAAGGCAATAATAAAGTTATTATTTATTTCCTTATATCATGATAAATGTTTATTATTCATGCTAGAATTGTATTAACAGGAAACATAATACATGTGTGAATACATAGACAAACAGTATGTCACTAGTATGCCTCTACTTGACTAGCTCATTGATCAGAGATGGTTAAGTTTCCTAACCATAGAAAAATTGTTGTCATTTGATTAATGAGATCACATCATTAGGAGAATGATGTGATTGACTTGACCCATTCCGTTAGCTTAGCACCCGATCGTTTAGTATGTTGCTATTGCTTTCTTCATGACTTATACATGTTCCTATGACTATGAGATTATGCAACTCCCGTTTACCGGAGGAACACTTTGTGTGCTACCAAACGTCACAACATAACTGGGTGATTATAAAGGTGCTCTACAGGTGTCTCCAAAGGTACTTGTTGGGTTGGCGTATTTCGAGATTAGGATTTGTCACTCCGATTGTCGGAGAGGTATCTCTGGGCCCTCTCGCTAATGCACATCACTTAAGCCTTGCAAGCATTGCAACTAATGAGTTAGTTGCAGGATGATGTATTACAGAACGAGTAAAGAGACTTGCCGGACACGAGATTAAACTAGGTATTGAGATACCGACGATCGAATCTCGGGCAAGTAACATACTGATGACAAAGGGAACAACGTATGTTGTTATACTGTTTGACCGATAAAGATCTTCATAGAATATGTGGGAGCCAATATGAACATCTAGGTTCCGCTATTGGTTATTGACCGGAGACATGTCTCGGTCATGTCTACATAGTTCTCGAACCCGTAGGGTCCGCACGCTTAACGTTTCGATGACGGTTATATTATGAGTTTATATGTTTTGATGTACCGAAGGTTGTTCGGAGTCCCGGATGTGATCCCGGACATGACGAGGAGCCTCGAAATGGTCGAGACATGAAGATTGATATATTGGAAGCCTATGTTTGGATATCGGAAGTGTTCCGGGTGAAATCGGGATTTTACCGGAGTACCGGGAGGTTACCGGAACCCCCCGGGGGCTTAATGGGCCTACATGGACCTTAGTGGAAATAGAGGGCAGCAAAGGGAGTGTGGGGCGTGCCCCCCAAGGCCCAAACCGAATTGGTTTAGGGCAAGGGGGGCCGGCCCCCTCTTTCCTTCTCCCCCTCTCCCTTTCCTTCCCCCTCTCCTACTCCTACTAGGAATAGGAGGAGTCCTACTCCCAGTGGGAGTAGGACTCCCCCTTGGCGCGCCTCTCCCTGGACGACCGCCTCCTCCCCTTGCTCCTTTATATACAGGGGTAGGGGGCACCCCATAGACACAACAATTGATCGTTTGATCTTTTAGCCGTGTGCGGTGCCCCCCTCCACCATAGTCCACCTCGATAATACTATAGCGGTGCTTAGGCGAAGCCCTGCGTCGGTAGAACATCATCATCGTCACCACGCCATCATTCTGACGAAACTCTCCCTCAACACTCGGCTGGATCGGAGTTCGAGGGACGTCATCGGGCTGAATGTGTGCTGAACTCGGAGGTGCCGTACGTTCGGTACTTGATCGGTCGGATCGTGAAGACGTACGACTACATCAACCGCGTTGATATAACGCTTCCGTGAACGGTCTACGAGGGTACGTAGACAACACTCTCCCCTCTCATTACTATGCATCACCATGATCTTGCGTGTGCGTAGGAATTTTTTTGAAATTACTACGTTCCCCAACAGTGGTATCCGAGCCTGATTTTATGTGTAGATGTCATATGCACGAGTAGAACACAAGTGAGTTGTGGGCGATATAAGTCATACTGCTTACCAGCATGTCATACTTTGGTTCGGTGGTATTGTTGGATGAAGTAGCCCGGACCGACATTACGCGTACGCTTACGCGAGACTGGTTCTACCGACGTGCTTTGCACATAGGTGGCTGGCGGGTGTCAGTTTCTCCAACTTTAGTTGAACCGAGTGTGGCTACGCCCGATCCTTGAGAAGGTTAAAACAGCACCAACTTGACAAACTATCGTTGTAGTTTTGATGCATAGGTAAGAACGGTTCTTGCTAAGCCCATAGCAGCCACGTAAAATTTGCAACAACAAAGTAGAGGACGTCTAACTTGTTTTGCAGGGCATGTTGAGATGTGATATGGTCAAGACATGATGCTAAATTTTATTGTATGAGATGATCATGTTTTGTAACCAAGTTATCGGCAACTGGCAGGAGCCATATGGTTGACGCTTTATTGTATGCAATGCAATCGCCCTGTAATGTTTTACTTTATCACTAAGCGATATCGATAGTCATGGAAGCATAAGATTGGTGAGACGACAATGATGCTACGATGGAGATCAAGGTGTCGCACTGGTGACAATGGTGATCATGATGGTGCTTCGGAGATGGAGATCACAAGCACAAGATGATGATGGCCATGTCAAATCACTTATATTGATTGCATGTGATGTTTATCTTTTATGCATCTTATCTTGCTTTGATTGACGGTAGCATTATAAGATGATCCCTCACTAAATTATCAAAGTATAAGTGTTCTCCCTGAGTATGCACCGTTGTTAAAGTTCTTCGTTGTAGCGACCCGACCCGAATGGATCAAGTCTCTGTGCTTAAGTGTCATCCCTGGATCGGTATGCTGACACACACAGTACTCGAGGATTTATAACAGAGGTAAATCACATGTAAAAGTAACGTAAATACTATTAACTCAATCCAAAGAGCGGAAGTAACAAGGTTGTGGATTCCCATTAACACCAACGACAAAGTTGAGTGTAGAAATCGTAACCCTAACGTATCACTTACTCGTCGTAATATAATCCTGCAACATGAGACGTTGCAGCCACACAAGGGTCAGTACATTGAATGTACCGGCAAATTCACACCATAGAGAATGATGAATAAAGGCTATAATAATTTTGTATAGGCATATAATATACCAACATTTGCAGAAAAATATTTTCTACAACATGGACATTTTTATAATGCCAAATAAAATCCACACAAATCCAGATAATTCAAAGAGTGCTACTGGTCTAATAAAGTCCAAATAAAAATCATTTTAAAAATACCAAAATGATTTCAAATTAATTTTTCTCCAATTTTCTTTTGTAGGGAATCATGTTACCCTATTTTCCATGTATTTTTTTTGGAGAAAAATAATTTGAATAAAACTCAAATAACCCTAAATTGAAAATAATTTCAAAAGGATTTTAAATTTTGATCCTTTTAAACTCCCAACTCATATTTCATATAATTTGAAGAAGTCATTTTATCTTCCCTCATGAAAATCATTGAGTTGCATGAAGTTTATGAATTTAAATATTTCCAAATGAAATTCAAATCTTTTCAAAACCCTTTTCATTTATTTAATTGGAAGAATTCATGTCATCTTCTCTTGGGGGTTTTGTATTTGAAAAGGATTTGAATTCACAGAGATCAAAATGCAAAAGGTGAAAGTTTGGGAAAGTCCTTTTATTCCCTCTCATTTAACTTTCAAAAAGTTTCGAATTTCACTCAATCAATCACACAACAATCAAACAAACAATCAATCTATCTATTTATTATAACATTCCAAAATTTAGAATTTTGGGATGTTACCAACCTACCACCCTTAAAATGAATCTCGTCCTCGAGATTCAGAGAGGCTAGCAAGAAATAGGTTAGGGTTTGGGGGTCTCCTAAAATCCTTCGATCATCACACGGGGGTCTGGGGTGCTACCACCCTTAGAAGCATGGTTACGGTTCCATCAAAACTCATATACTCCATCCTTATTCTTGACAGTGCCGGTCTTCTCAGATCGTAAGGATAATTCCTTCTCTGGGCTCTTCCGATAGTGGCATAACCTTTTTCTCAATTCTTTTGTCCTTTCTTCTTGGTAAGGTTATTCCGAGATTGGGTCTTCTTAGCTGACGGGTCTGGTGCCAATACTAACTAACTATCGATATCTCATGGTGGTTAACAATTTAGGGTTTCTCCTGCACGAAATGGGTCTGGTTGATCCTCACCGTATAACCTACGGTTAGCAAAAGCTGCCTTGTACAAGGGAAAAAAAATTCTTATACCATTCTAAGGTTTAAACAGGGTTTTGATCGTCGTATCTTTACTATAGGTAGGTCACTCAGATTTACCATCCCACATAGCAAGGCGAATAATAAGAGTAAGTCGGTATGGTGATCAATCCATCCCGCACCCAAATCATTACCCTGTACATGGTTTAGTGAATCTCGCATTCTAACATGCGGTCATCCTCAGAAGCCTTGCAGAATTTCTCTTGTCAATGAACTGGGTTCAGATAAATCCATTGATTCTGCAAGCCAAACAAACTTCTATCGTTCCTTCACAACTCTCAGGTTTTGAGTTACTCCTATAAGGTCGTTTGTCGATAAAATCGTAACTTCTACCAGGTTTTTTCCTTCAGCAAGAATGTGATTGCTTCTTGGCAGGTCCTGGGGCCCGTGGGTTATGGCCCATCTCATCACTTGTAGTCCTTGAACTTATCATCGGGCAACTGATCATTATTCCAACTTCCAACTTCCTAGTATTCTTAAATCCATCCAATTGTACTGTCTTCCTTCCTTCTATTGGCACCAAACTAGGACATGATTACTCAGACTCATCATGGAGTTTCCATTGATCCATATTTCTGACATCATACCTCCTTTATATCCAATAGTAATTTATCTCTTCATCCTCGTGGGATATCCCTCATACCGAGATAAAAACTTATACTTATGAAGTCCATATTCCACTTCGTAGAAGATCATTATCCTTTCGAGGGTCAAGCGTCCTTACAGGGGAATATTGGCCATCCCTGCATGTCACTTGTTTAACTGGGAAACATGAAACACATCATGAACTCCTGACAGTCCTTCAGGTAACTCCAACTTGTAGGCCACTTCTCTCATACACTCCAAAACTCGGTATGGTCCTACAAATCTTGGGGTAACTTTCCCTTAACTCCAAATCATTTAATTCCTTGCAGAGGGGACTCACGAAGGCATGCTCTGTCTCCAAATTCATAGACTACCTCCTTGTGTTTTTTTAGTCTCCATAACTCTTCTGCCTGGACTGAGCTACCTTCAGTCTATCTCGAATCAACTTAACATTCTCTTATGGCTCCTTGATCACATTTGGTCCAAACAACTGACGGTCTCCAACTTCATCCCACATACTCTTGGGGTATCTCACATATCGAGACAAAACTCATATTCATTTTGTCCGAAATCCACTCAGTGTAGTATCCTTATCTTTTCCAGAGGTCAACGGTTCTTACAGGGTACTACCACCCTTAAAATGCACAAATCTTCCATAGATCATATTTCTCATATCCTCAGAATGGTCAAAATCCTTCTTCATAGAGTAACAACTCATAAAATCCATATCAGTACCAACGATGCTAACTTTATTCTTTCACAAATGATTACAATCTCTCGCTTTTCCATTACATGTCTCAACTCAACACCTCAATATAAAAGAAAATGTTCTCACTTCTACAACTCCATTTCTTTTGTTGCAAACTCAACTATCTAGCAAAAGTCTCCTCCTTGGGGAATACTCTGGCAAAGTGCCCTGCTCTATTACAACGAAAACATATTACTTCTAACAAGTCTCGAGGTTTCATTTTTGGGCAATTGTTGAGGTAGTGCCCTGACTCCTTGCACCTGTAACAGGTGATATGACTCAAGTTCCTCCTGGGCTCCAATCGGTTTCTCTTCCTGGACTTTTCCATTCCAATCAGGGCTTCTATTTCCTGTGGGTCGTATTCTACTTCCTCTGTCGGGAATTCTACTAGATCCCCATTCAAACAATTTTGGGAGATGTGTCCTTCTTCTCCACATGAATAGCAAGACTTAGTGCAGGGTTTACTCGGGTCTTCTTTAGATGTGTCCTCCATCTCTTCCTTCATCACAACTTCTTCTAAAATTTCCATGAGGGCTCCTTTCATTACTTCTTTCTTCTGCTGGATGGTTCGTTGTACCATGGGGTGAATGTGACACTGAGCAGGATAGTGGGTAGTAGTCCCTTCACACAAGAAACAAGTAATCTGCCTAGTTGGGCATTCTTCAACTAGGTGACTTCCTTCAAAATTAGGGCATTCATCCTTGTGTTCTTTATGGGTGTGTCCTATTTCTCCACAAAGCTTGCATGCACAAGGTTTCTTCATATACTTTCCAGAAGGCTTCAATTTCTGGGACACGAACCAAGACTTTGGTAGAGTCAACTTAAATTCTTTCCAAGTGGTTACTCTTTGCCATCCATTCATGGTTTGGTACATCCTCCACCAAGTAGCAGCACCTCTTTTAAAGCACTGAAGAGTATGCTGGGTCATATCCTTTCCGACTATAGGGTTATTCTTCATGTGATCCTCCATGTTCTAAATCCATTGGTCCGTCTCCAATTGACTCATCGGTCTAGAAAATATAAGCCCATCTTCATTCATCCTCTATTGGGTCCATGGGTTTGGGGTGAGATAAGAGAGATAGAGAGGGATACACACAATACAAACAAAAGTTTTGAAAAGTCAGATTTTATTTGCGGCTGTCGGGGAAAACATCAAACAAATGACAGCTCACAAACGTCGCATCTAACGTAGGTATATAACAGGGGTTTGGTCTTCTAAAGGTCAATAAATCTTCAAAATTTCCAAACTCTTCAAGCCTTGTGCATGCCTCCAATGGCTTCTTCCGATCATGCTTGTCTTTCTCAAGTTCTTTTGCCAGATCATCTCTATTGACATGAAGTCTCTCATGACATCCTTCAATATTTCTAGAGTTGTGTTCCAAACTTCTGGGTTTCAACATTCTTGGCATGAGCCATGGTCCTACTGTCCTTCAGTTCCTAACAAATCTCCGGTATCTCGAGGTTTTGCTCCTCCAGCTTGGCTACTTCAGCTTTTGGGTCCTAAGTTCTTCACGAATGGCCTCCTTGTCAAATATGACTTCCTACAAGTCCATCTTAAACTTCTTGATGTATTACTGTAGATCCTAGTGATACACCGGCCTAGGTTAAAACTTCATCTCTTGCTGATAGGTGCTCCATCAGCCTTCTACCATCCAATCCTTCCATGCATATGCATGCTTAAATATCACAAACGGGCGATAACCTCATGGATAGACGTGGTTGTGCTCTTGCCATTTCCATGAGCTATCTCTCCATAGTTGATATCTCCTACCTTAGGGTTTTCCTTGACAAAACTTTGAGTTCTCATGCTCCATGTTCCGGTCTTTCTCCGATACACATTGATCTCGGGTATTGACAACTTCATTAGTCTGCCAAGTTCCATAAGGGGTGCCTTCCTAGGTCATACAAATCTGAAAAATTCTACAGGGCCTTCAAATTCTCCTAGTCTTTGGAGTCTTTAACCGTTGTGGTTTCCATTATTCAAATGCACGAAAAATACTCTTCATTCCGAAGTGGTCTTAGTTGTCCGATATCTTGTACTTCTTGGAGTGGTCCCATCAGTCGAATCTTCGTGTGGTCAAAAGGGGAAAGGGGTATGGTCTCACTAAAGGGAATATTTGAATAAGCTCAAAAGAGAAGAGAGGTTAAAGATCCTTTTGAAAAGAAAGTTGTAGAGAAAAATCTTTCCTATGGGCTTGCCAGTTTCTAGGGTCATGCCCTACAGTCAACATGTGCTCTGTTACCATCTTGTAGCGACCCGACCCGAATGGATCAAGTCTCTGTGCTTAAGTGTCATCCCTGGATCGGTATGCTAACACACACAGTACTCGAGGATTTATAACAAAGGTAAATCACATGTAAAAGTAACGTAAATACTATTACCTCAATCCAAATAGCGGAAGTAACAAGGTTGTGGATTCCCATTAACACCAACGGCAAAGTTGAGTGTATAAATCGTAACCCTAATGTATCACTTACTCGTCGTACGATAATCCTGCAACATGAGATGTTGCATCCACAAAGGGTCAGTACATTGAATGTACTGGCAAATTCACACCATAGAGAATGATGAATAATGGTTATCACTACATGCATATTTGGCTGGTGGAAAAGCTCTATGGTCATAGTTTTTTCGAAAAGCCAATTTTTCCCTACTACAAAGGAATACATTTTTTTAACTATCATGGTGGTTGTTAAACATTGAGAATGGTTGACAGCATTCTCAATCCCAATTAAACATCATCATTAAAACCCAACAAAATTAATTAAAGTCACATGATGAGATTCACATGATAATCCATGTACTAGATACTCAAGACGTCCATAACCGGGGACACGGCTAATCATGATTAGTTTATACACTCTGTAGAGGTTTGTGCACTTTTCCCCACAAGACTCGATCGCCTCCGTTTGATTTCTCACACTACATGGTGTTTGAGAACCGGATGACCGAGACATAGTCTTTCAGAAGCGCTAGCACCTTACGATCGGGCAGACCGTTGCACCTACTTTCCTCTACATCTGCTAGTCTGTCACTGTAAGAGTTCGCACGACTTAATCCACTATGCTAGAGCCCATAGTAGCTTGTGGCTGCGCACGGAAGTTTCTAGTATGAATAATCTCATGATCCCTTTGAGCCTGGGTGGTGGTCCATTAAAAAAATAGGCAATCGCTGGAATACCCAGGTGCCTCAATCCACCCAGATGTGTGTTTAAAGTTGCCACCTTAAGTAAACCATTAATTAACAATCTCACATCTGTCATGAATACTCTCAAAACCCAATCCACGTCTACGAGCATAGCATGGCAATATAAGCATAACGTAATAGTTACTCCCAAGGTTTGAATGCAGGGCAATAGGTTCCTACCTCATAAACTACTTCCCAGCCCACATGTTATCAATCCTACTCATGCAATGTTTGAGGGTGAAACTAATGCATAAAAACTGGGTATGAAAGGGATATGATCAAAGTGTGAACTTGCCTGCAATGTTGATGAAGATGATTCACACTCATAACTCTTGATAGTTCTACTCGTCACACTCCGGTTAATCTATTGTGAGCAAGCAATAGTAACCACACATAAGCAATCACTCAAAAGATCAGAAAGATCGAAGAAGACGATTCGAAAAACTTCAAAACCAAGCAAATAACTCTTGCAACATAAAACAATTTCTAACAGTACCAAAATTATGTGAATTTGGTCTTATCAGAAAGTTTAGGTCAAGAGCTTCGATTTGCAAAAAGAATCAACTAAATCGGAGTTACGAAACTCAAGTTATGATTAAACGAAGTTTGAATTCAAATCTGGTCTAATTCGAATTTTAAACTTTCAAAAACATGTTTAAGTTGTTTTACTGGATAGAGGAGATCATAACGAAGAAGTGGGCGTTGGTTTCGTCGGATTTAGATAAACGGGCAAGAAGTTACGAAGATTTGAAGAACAGGGACTAAACCATGAAGAAACTAATTACATGCGGGTCCTTGGAGGAATTTATTAAACAGAAAAAGAAAAAAACTATCTAACGAACGTTCGCTACAGAAACCAAACCGACGAAAACCGTTCACTCCAAAGGCATAACTAGTGAACGCTCACTACATAACTAAACATAAAAAAAATCAGATCTAGGTTTGCTGTAGAAAACCGATCTAGGGTTTTTTTTAACCGAAAGAAAAAGTGGCGGCTTTTACCGGCTCGGGCGAAATAAACCGGCAGCGGTGGAGGTTTTCCGGTGGCTCTCCGGCGAGGCGGCGACGGCGGCAGTTACGGCGGATCTCACCGGCGGCTTCGACGGCTAGCGGAGGCGGCGGCGAGGGGTGGGGTGGGGCGGCGCGATGGCGAGGCGAGGCACGGCGACGACTGCGGCTTCGGGGCGACGGCAGGGAGCGGCAGGCAAAGCGTGCCTGGGCGGCGGCGAAGTCCGGCGAGGTGGCGCGAGAGGCGGGGCACAGCGGCGGCGGCGGCGCGATGCGGGGAAGAGAGGGGGCGGCGCAGGGCTCCGGGCGGCGCCATTTATAGGCGCGGGAGGCGAGGCCTGCCGTGGGCGAGGGGCGACCAGCGGTGTGGCGGCGCCGGACTCTAGGAGGAGTCCGCGTCGGGGACGACGGGCGAGGCGGCGCAGAGCTGGGCCGGCCCAGTTCGGCGGAGGGATTTTTTTAAAAAGATTTTCCAGACAACAACATATATAAAACAAAATAGATAATAATTTTGTATAGGCATATAATATACCAAAATTTGCAGAAAAATATTTTCTACAACATGGACATTTTTATAATGCCAAATAAAATCCACACAAATCCAGATAATTCAAAGAGTGCTACTGGTCTAATAAAGTCCAAATAAAAATCATTTTAAAAATACCAAAATGATTTCAAATTAATTTTTCTCCAATTTTATTTTGTAGGGAATCATGTTACCCTATTTTCCATGTATTTTGTTTTTGGAGAAAAATAATTTGAATAAAACTCAAATAACCCTAAATTGAAAATAATTTCAAAAGGATTTTAATTTTTGATCCTTTTAAACTCCCAACTCATATTTCATATAATTTGAAGAAGTCATTTTATCTTCCCTCATGAAAATCATTGAGTTGCATGAAGTTTATGAATTTAAATATTTCCAAATGAAATTCAAATCTTTTCAAAACCCTTTTCATTTATTTAATTGGAAGAAGTCATGTCATCTTCTCTCGGGGGTTTTGTATTTGAAAAGGATTTGAATTCACGGAGATCAAAATGCAAAAGGTGAAAGTTTGGGAAAGTCCTTTTATTCCCTCTCATTTAACTTTCAAAAAGTTTCGAATTTCACTCAATCAATCACACAACAATCAAACAAACAATCAATCTATCTATTTATTATAACATTCCAAAATTTAGAATTTTGGGATGTTACATTCGTGCTGAGACACCACATGATGATTGGGTGTGATAGGCTCTACGTTCAAATACAATGGGTGCAAAACAGTTGCACACGCGGAATACTCAGGTTAAACTTGACGAGCCTAGCATATAACAGATATGGCCTCGGAACACGGAGACCGAAAGGTCGAGTGTGAATCATATAGTAGATATGATCAACATAGTGATGTTCACCGTTGATACTACTCCATCTCATGTGATGATCGGACATGGTTTAGTTGATATGGATCACGTAATCACTTAGAGGATTAGAGGGATGTCTATCTTAGTGGGAGTTCTTAAATAATATGATTAATTGAACTTAAATTTATCATGAACTTAGTACCTGATAGTATCTTGCTTGTCTATGTTGATTGTAGATAGATGGCCCGTGCAGTTGTTCCGTTCAATTTTAATGTGTTCCTTCAGAAAGCAAAGTTGAAAGATGATGGTAGCAATTACACGGACTGGGTCCGTAACTTGAGGATTATCCTCATTGCTGCTCAGAAGAATTACGTCCTAGAAGCACCACTGAGTGCCAGTCCTACTGCTGATGCAACTGACGACGTTAATTACGTCTAGCAGAGCAAAGCTGATGACTACTCGATAGTTCAGTGTGCCATGCTTTATGACTTAGAACTGGGACTTCAACAACGTTTTGAACGTCATGAAGCATATGAGATGTTCCAGGAGTTGAAGTTAATATTTCAAAAGAATGCCCGGATTGAGAGATATGAAGTCTCCAATAAGTTCTACAGCTGCAAGATGGAGGAGAATAGTTCTGTCAGTGAACATATAGTCAGAATGTCTGGGTACCATAATCACTTGACTCAGCTGGGAGTTAATCTTTGGGTTGATAGTGTCATTGACAGAGTTCTCCAATCACTGCCACCAAGCTACAAGAGCTTCGTGATGAACTATAATATGCAAGGGATGGATAAGACAATTCCCGAGCTCTTCGCAATGCTAAAGGCAGCGGAGGTAGAAATCAAGAAGGAGCATCAAGTGTTGATGGTCAATAAGACCATCAGTTTCAAGAAAAGGGGTAAAGGGAAGAAGAAGGGGAACTTCAAGAAGAACAGCAAGCAAGTTGCTGCTCAGGAGAAGAAACCCAAGTCTGGACCTAAGCCTGAGACTGAGTGCTTCTACTGCAAGCAGACTGGTCACTGTAAGCGGAACTGCCCCAAGTATTTGGCGGATAAGAAGGATGGCAAGGTGAACAAAGGTATATGTGATATACATGTTATTGATGTGTACCTTACTAATACTCACAGTAGCACCTGGGTATTTGATACTGGTTCTGTTGCTAATATTTGCAACTCGAAATAGGTGCTACGGATTAAGTGAAGATTGGCGAAGGACGAGGTGACGATGCGCGTGGGAAATGGTTCCAAAGTCGATGTGATCGTGGTCGGCACGCCACCTCTACATCTACCTTCGGGATTAGTATTAGACCTAAATAATTGTTATTTGGTGCCAGCGTTGAGCATGAACATTATATCTGGATCTTGTTTGATGCGAGACGGCTATTCATTTAAATCAGAGAATAATGGTTGTTTTATTTATATGAGTAATATCTTTTATGGTCATGCACCCTTGAAGAGTGGTCTATTTTTGCTAAATCTCGATAGTGGTGATACACATATTCATAATATTGAAGCCAAAAGATGCAGAGTTGATAATGATAGTGCAACTTATTTGTGGCACTGCCGTTTAGGTCATATTGGAGTAAAGCGCATGAAGAAACTCCATACTGATGGACTTTGGGAACCACTTGATTATGAATCACTTGGTACTTGCGAACCGTGCCTCATGGGCAAGATGACTAAAATGTCGTTCTCCGGAACTATGGAGAGAGAAACAGATTTGTTGGAGATCATACATACAGATGTATGTGGTCCGATGAATGTTGAAGCTCGTGGCAGATATCGTTATTTTCTTACCTTCACAGATGATTTAAGCAGATATGGGTATATCTACTTAATGAAACATAAGTCTGAAACATTTGAAAAGTTCAAAGAATTTCAGAGTGAAGTTGAAAATCATCATAACAAGAAAATAAAGTTTCTACGATCTGATTGTGGAGGAGAGTATTTGAGTTATGAGTTTGGTCTTCATTTAAAACAATGTGGAATAGTTTCGCAACTCACGCCACCCAGAACACCACAGCGTAATCGTGTGTCCGAACGTCGTAATCATACTTTACTAGATATGGTGCCATCTATGATGTCTCACTACAAAAACACACACTTCCGTGATGATACGTGTTTGTCACAGTAGGTCGCGTCCATGACATATTTATGACAGAATCAAGATAGTCATACCTGTGCTATCGTAGAAGTGTTCCATGACATTACCAAAATTATCATCACAGAAGTGTCCACTTCCATGACGATAAATCGCGCGTCACAGAAGTGCTTTCGTCAAGGGTGACCGACACGTGGCATCCACCGTAACAGAACGCCGTTAAGCTATCGGGTCGGGTTTTGGATCCAATAACCCGTTAACAGCCCCGACCAATGGGGATTTTCCGCGTGTAAAATCATCATTGGCTGGAGGAAACACGTGTCGGATCATCGTCGGGACAGATGTCATCCACTCATTGGACAGAAGGCGCCTATGATATGTTGACACATGGCACGACCCAACAGAGGCCCATTCCTGTGAAAAGGCCGGCCCATTTGACTTGGTTAAAAGGTGGCGGGCCGGCCCATGGAAAGCCTGGTAACGGCCTGTTCGCATATAGCCCATTTACAGCCCGCTAACCCAAGGCCCGTTACGCCCTATCCAAATTAGGCCCAGTAGCGTCATCTGGGCCATCCAATATGATTCCAGCCCGTTTTCACTTCTGGCCCATGTATGGCCCATGACGTCTTTCGGCCCATATGAGGCCCTATGTAACTCTTGGCCTATTAATGACCCGTGGTGAAACTGGCCCGTAATGAACAGTGTATCACTTTACATCCATTAACGGCCCGTGGTGAAACTAGCCCGTAATGAACAGTGTATCACTTTATACCCATTAACGGCCCGTTATTCCGTTGGGCCGTCTCCAGCCCATATTATCCTTCGGCCTTCTCAAAGCCCATTTATTCTTGGGCTCATTTCCAGCATTCGTTTACTTACGGCCTGTTACTGTCATTTTCTGCTTATGGGCCAAATTCAGCCCGTGTTTACAATCGGCCCGTTTGTGGTCCGTTAATACGTTGGGCCGTTTTCATAGCATCATCAAATACGGCCTATTAACGATGGCCCGTTATGGTCGGCCCATGAACGGACAATTCCAACTCCATCCCGTTTACGGCCAGAATGTGATCTGTTTGGCCCATGTTTGGCCAATCGATCATACGGCCCGTATAAGGCCCATTGATGATACGGCCCGTAGAAGGCCCATTGATGATACGGCCCATAGAAGGCCCATTGTTTCTATGGCCCGTAGAAGGCCCATTGTTTCTACGGCCCGTAGAAGGCCCACTATTTCTACGGCCCATAGGAGGCCCAGTGTCACTACAGTAAATATTAGCCCATGGTTATTGTGGCCTAGTTTTAAAAAATAGGTTATTGCAGCCACTAGCAAACCGCAGAAAAAGAACTACACTGACTACAAGCAAACAAATAAACAAGACAACAAGGAAATAAATAAGCAAGCAACTTACACTAGGCTATGATGGCTATTACACATATTACATCCACTGGGCATCAAAGTTCGCCACCAGTGCAAATATAGGGAACACAGCAGCATATAAACGCCACAGCAAAACAAGTCCAGAACTAAAACCACTTCAGAAGAGCTCAAGAAACAATATCCTTGGTACCCATAATGCTAGCAAGATGCTTAGCAAGCTTATTAAGTTTCTCTTGTTTGGCACTTAAGTCCTCCAGCGCTTGCTGTTGCACCAGAAAGTATGCATCTGAATTCTGCAGGGACTTCCTCAGTCCTTCGGCTTCCTGTCGCATAACATCTGATTGATGTCTTTCAACTTGAAGTTGAGACTCAAGAAGCCGAACTGATTCAGGCAATGAGTTCAAAGAGCTGGTGCCAGCAGTGGTAGCCAGTAACTCGAACACTACATCAAGACAGGACTTTGGGGTTGTCTCAGTGTCTTCAATATAGTTTTTATCAGCTTTCTTGGAGACCAACAGGGATGTCTCACTATCTTGAACCTTATCTGCATTACTTCCTTTACCATTGCATAACAGGGTACTCTTCTCCAATATTTTATCCGCGTTCTAAAAGAGAAACAAACAAACACATCTCAGGTTTACAATGTAGTATATGAAACTCATTTTGGTAAACCAGTTCAGTAGTAAAGTGGACAAGATAACAACATGAAACAAAAATATATCTATGTAGTATGGTCACTGTATGGGCTATATCATTCTAGTTTATGTTGCCAAATCAAGATAGATACAGTTCGAATCATATCTATTTAAGACAAAGCAGCATAGACAGAATATAAGTGTGGGAAACTACACAACAATAACAACACTTGTAATGTGCATGGCATGAGAACATAACTGTTTATTCAATTGAAACTGAAATCAACATAGAGAAAGTTACAACAGCAAACAACCAAACAAGTTGAAGAAACAGGTTTAAAACATACCTGTTGCGCCATTGGAGTTTCAATTGCATCCTTCAAATTTGAAATTAGTTGGTATCAGTAAATACAGTGATGCAAGAGCAAAGTAGTATGAACCATAGCTACGGAACCTGACCTGAGAACAATTCTTCTTCTGCTTTAAGCGTTGACTTCGGGTTCGGAGTGGTGATCCTCGTGATTTGGGCACTGCAGTTGCCTTACTAACTGCTCGTGTTTGGGTGCTCTGTGGTGGAGACGGTGTTGTGTCAACAGGAACTGGGTGTCTATCTGCTGGGGTTGGGGTTAGAAGGGGTGTAGCTGGTTCTCTGTCCAACCGGGTAGGGGTACAATCTGCATGAGTGTGGGTTATGTGTGGTGGGGCTGGTTCTTGGGCAAGTACAACCGTGGTTCTATCTGCATCGACAGGTAGCACGATCTTTTCTGAAGACCATGTTTTTACTCCCACAGATACTGCCATCACTCCCTCCAATTGAAATGGCTGATAAAAAAGAAAAGTAATTGAATGTACAAACATTGTAAGATAGACAGGTGCAATGGATAGTAGGGAAGAAAACAGGGCATGAAATAATTCACATTTATGTTGTCTAAGCAAACAGAATAACAGGACATAAGTTCACATATATGATGGCTAATTAAACAGGATAGCATGACACAATTTCACATGTATGATGGCTAACTAAACAAAATAGAATGACATACTTCAAAATATGATGACTATGTAAACAGGATGACATGATATAACTATACGATGTGTCTATTAAAGTGGTTGGCATGCCATAAATCACAAACATGCCGTCGATGGAAACATGATGGCATGATATAATTCACGGATAGAATGACATAATTTAAATATGATGACTATCTAAATAGGATGAGATGATATAACTATATTATGTCTTTAGAAAATGGGTTAGCATGCCATAATTCAGATACATGCTGTCTATGTAAACATCATGGCATGACATAATTCAAATATATGATTCATATACTAAGGAAGTGAGCAGAGGGCAATCGCATATATGATGTGTCAACTAAGGAGATGGCATTCAATATTGTGTATATGATGTAAAAACTAAGCATTGCAATACAACATATGCATTATATGAGTAATATAACCCTGCCAAGTTTGAGCATACACCTCAGGGGGATAATAGGACTGGTCATCTGCCTCTGAATCCTCCTCTGAAGAGCTATCTGTAACCAGCAAGATATCTGCTTCAGCAGGTAGCATTGTCTGCTCCGAAGACCTTGTTTTCACTCCAGATTTCTCCATCACCAATTCAAATGGCTGATGCATAGGAAGAGCAGTTTAATATACAAACATTGTCGACAAAAGCAATGAGAAATACAAAAAAAGTACGGCATGATATAGTTCACATATATGACACTTGCCTAAACAGCATGGCATTGCATAATTCACATACATAATGCCTTGCAACAAGATAACATTGCATAATTCACATATATAATGTCTTGCAACAAGATGGCATTGCATAATTCACATATATGGTAATTAGACACTAAACAGATGGCATTCACACAAAGCATGTCTAAACTAAGCAAATGACATAGCAATGCAAGATACCATACACACGATATGAGCAACATAACCCTGCCAAGTTAGGGCATGCACCTCGGGGGGAAATATGACTGGTCATCTATCTCTGAATCCTCCTCCGAGGAGCTATCGGTAACCAGCAAGACATGTGCTTCGTCAGATAGCATTGTCTGCTCTAAAGACCTTGTTTCCACTCCAGATTTTTCCATGACCGTGCCAAATGGCTGATGCACAGGAAGAGTAATTGAATGTACTAAAATTGTTGACAAATTTAACACGTAATAAAAAATGATGGCATGATATAATTCACATATAAGATGACTGGCTAACCAGGGTGGCATTGCAAAATTCACATATATGATGCCTGGCTAAACAAGATGGCATTGCATGATTCACATATACGACAAAGAAACTAAACAGATGACATTGACACAAAGCATGTCTAAACTAAGCAGATGACATCTTTAATGTATACAGTAAGCAATGCAAGGCACCATATGCATGATATTACCAACATCAGCGTGCCAAGTTAGAGCGAAGACCTCATGGGGTAAATAGGAGTGGTCTTCTCCTTCTGAATCCCCCTCATAACAGTTATCTTCCTCTTGATTACGATCCAAAATGGGTGGAGGGGGGCTACCTTTGCGCCCACCATGGAACGACGTCTGCATGAAATTTTATTGCCATGCAAGGCTCGTCTCTTTTGCTCTACATGATCAGTTCCATTGTGTACAATAACTGGCATGCATAGGAATAAAACATAGTGAGATTATGTAAGGAGTGCATGCACAAATCCAGAGTGATGGTAGCAAACTATGGATAGACCCAAAACCAATGATAGCAGGCAGATAATAGCTTTAGTTAAAAAATACAGATAATGGCTCCTTTAATGTTTGTTTGCACCCAACATGAAACTCATAGTAGACACCGGAGATTAACCAGATAGTAGATAGATAGTACTGATTGCTGCCCCAATACGTACCCCACAACCATTTAAAAACTCAAGTTTCAGCATTAGTTTGGATCTGACTTGGAGTCTAATAGGTGAACACGACGATAATGTAGCATGTCATCATATTAAGCGACGCATAACGTAAGCAGACACGGAAGAGTGCGATCTCTCTCGTGGACCCGTGTAGTCCTCAAGGTCATGTACTCAGTTGATGATGGTAATGCAGTTGCCGTGGCTGCCGGCGGTGGGGAAGAAGATCTGAGGCGGCGAAAGACAGTTTGGAGAGCGGATCCCTACTGTGGTGAACCCTTCCGTCGTTGGAGCAGCTGAGCTGGGGTGGAACACAGCACCGCAGGAGCAGGACAAACCACACAAGGTTTTCTTTCACACATATCTATAACATAAGTAATTGAGTAAGGGCTTGTTTGAATTTGAGGATTCTAACAATGCAGGGATAGGAAATAGACAGGAATAGGATAGGAATGCACGTGCAAAACAGAGAATTTAAAAACACAGGATTTCTGCCAATCTGGGTGTTTGATTCACAACAATTGGAAGATCACACGATGCAAAAAAGCATGGTGAGATTCAGTCAAACCACAAGAAAATGTACGGTTATAATGCTATTATGCTACTATCTCTTAGTCTTGTGCTTGATGAATGGGAATATGAAAAGGAGGAGAAGTGGAAATTAGAATTCCTACGGTTTTTCTTTCAAGGAGACACTAAAGGAACAAATCCTACAGTTTTCCTTTGCTCCATTCCTTTGCTCCAAATTCATGAAAAGTAGTACCATAGGAAACTTTCCAATTCCGATGTTTTTCATTCACTTTTCCTTTCAAGCACTGGCGATTCTAGTAGGCAGGCTTGAGCAAGGAAAATCCTACACTAAAAAAATGTTTTTGTGCTACTTCTATTACTTTGGACCCAGGCCACTGCCATACTAGCTCAATTCCCAGGCCCATCGACAAATGCACAGCTCAAACGCGCAGAGATAAATAATGATGGCGTTCAAGAGAGTCCATCACGGATAGCTAAGTTGCCTGGTACCTCACTGCTTGTCATATAGTAGGATAAAATAATCGTATTTCCCGTTACTACGAGTGCTCAATGGACAATATATATAACATGTAGGGTAAAAAAGAGATGCAACAAGTGTACAACCTCTTTGGCGAAGCCATGTCGATCTCAGCGTGATTGGGTTGGCCGGTGAGGATGCTCTAGCTGACGTGGCTGTCGAAGGAGGGGAAGAAGATCTTAGGCGTCTGGAGATGGAGCCCGAGGTACTGCTCCACTGTGATGGAGGGTTTCGTCGTTGGAGCAGCTCCGGTGAGTTGTATGACGCCGAGGCTGAAGCAGGACAAGAGAGACAACAAACAACGTTAACCTGAGTGGAATTGTAATAGCATCTCCAATACATGACGTAAAATACATAAACACAAAGTGCTAGATGTAAAATACATCAGCCGCTCATCTCTGAACTTAACTGCCGAAACTGAATTTAACTGTCGAAACTGAGCTTAACTGTCGAAACTGAACTTAACTGTCGAAACTAAATTTTGCTGTCAAAACTGAATTTTGCTGTCAAAACTGAACGCACTTGCAAGGTGAGGCTACACGTCGGTCGACTGACTTCTTCATCTCTGGTCAGTCGATTTTGCAGCCGTTGGATACGAAATCAAGGGCCTGCGGTTCATCTTCAACCTCCACCCCCCTAAGCCGGCCAAATAGCAGCCCCCCGTCGCCCGCGGCCGGCGGTGCGCCGCCCCGCCTGCCCCGCCCGCCCCGAAAACACTTCCTACGGCCGGTCCGCCGCCGCCCCGGCCATCCCTCTAGCCCCCCCCCCCCGTGTCGAGCTTTTTCTCTGGCAATCCCCACACCACCGCCCCGCCAACGCCCCGCCACCGCCGGCGACCACCGCCCCATCCTGAACCCTAAGATAGATAGTGGGGTACCTCTCCGATGAGCCCCCCTCCCTGCTGCGGCTGGTTCTCCCTTCACCCCAGCGGCATCGGAGTGAAGTGTAGCTAAATCGGAGCAGCATCGCAAGCAAGAGCAAGAGCGAGAGCTGCAACGCGAGCAAGAGCAATAGCAAGAGCAGACCAGGCAGGGGACCGAGAGCAAGAGCAGAGCAGCAGCGCGAGCGAGAGCTAAAGCAGCAGCAGGTCCTACTGATGTGGACGTCGCCGCCGAGGGAGCGACGCCGTGGAGGAAGTGGCCAGCGATGCCGCCTTGGATGGAGCCGCGCCGTGTCGGCTCGGGACCGAGCGCTAGTAGCATCGTGAGATCGAATCAAGAAGAAAATGCGGCGATTAGTGTACAACCTCTTTGGTGGCGCCGATTAGGCCACATCTTCATCCGAGGAAACGGTGATGATGATGCTCTTTCGGTGGTGCAGGTGAAGACGGTGGTGTGGGAATGGAGGTGGCACGAAAGACGAGGGGAACGTCGGGGCAGCTCCTTGGAGGTGGAGGACGGGGTGGCTGAACCGGCGGGACGATGAGATCGACGACGGATCCTCATCCCGTATGGTGGATGAGGGACGTTGAGGTGTTGCTGTGGACGACATCGTCGGGGAAGAGGCTCCGGCTGGGTGGCGAACGGAGCAGGGTGTGGGGTTTCGTCGCGGGTTTTCGCGGCCTCGGTGTACGAATGGGTGGGCGGATGGGATGGCAGTGGGGAACCATGGCTTAGAGACGCGCTTGTCCGAAATGTGGGGTAAGTTACGAAAGTACCCCCCACCGATTTGAAGTGGTTCTTTCGGTTCAGGGGTACCACAGGCATTTCGCGTGTCGGGATTTCATAGGAGGTGGGAGTTTTCCCGTGCGTTGTAATTTCGAAATAGCAAGGCGCGGGTTGAGATGGAGGGAGTTGTCGGAGCACAACGAGATAAAGATATATCTTAAATATTTCGGGCTAACAAGGCACGGGTTGAAGAGGCGCGAGTTTCGTAGCATGATAGACAGAGACGCTAGCTTGAATTTTCGGCATAACAAGGCGCGGCTTGAAATTTTGGAAGAACAAGCTTAACGTGTACCCAAAAAAGACAATTTGCACCTCAACACGCACAACACACACACAAACACCATTTAGACTAGAGTAAGGTACACGTGCATTGCACGCATGAGATTTGGCAACCAAATTATGAATAAATACCATATTATAGCATGCAAGCTTTGAGTCATATATGCATGATGTAGATGTTCGTTCAATTCTTATAGTTCATTTCATTCAAAATCATCTAGTTTTTATAAGAAAGCTAATCTATTTTAAGATTCATGGAATTGTGCGTCGTAAGACATAAAGTGTCAGGACCCCGATCCTAAGTCACACCGATCTAGCATGTAACACATCATATCACTTTGCGGCCTCACGCACGGTATTCCCACGGGTGCCACCTTACCTCGCCCGGGACCGTTTGCGCCTTTTGGCTCACGTATATGATAGTGTCGCTAGCATCCATATGACAAAGAACCCGGGCCGACCTGGCTAGTCGTGAACCCAAAGCGGCACTAACCCATGGGGACAGGCATACATGAATCAACCTTGAGCATGTCGGTCAACAGCGTGTGAATCCAGGCTGTAGCACTGGGCTAACAGGACTCCGGTAACCCGGGCTGTAGCAGGCTAGGCAGGACTCCGGATGTCACCGCGTGACATTTCCCCGAAGGGACAGACACAGGAATGAAGTGAAACACATGCCGGCCAGTCAAGTGTGTTGAGCAGTAGTGCTGGGCTAGCAGGACTCCGGTGAACCGGGCTGTAGCGGACTACTATGGCTCATGGAAGCACAAGACTACATTTCCCCATAAGAGAGGCTACCAAGGATAAATAACTAGGTTGTCGAATCCCACACATACCAAGCATTTCAATCATACACACAATATGCTTGATATGTGTAATTACAACATGGCATCACAACATAACTCTACGACTCAAGTATTTATTCATTAGGCTCCGAGGAGCGAGATATTACAAACATGAATCTCATGACCCAACATACAGAGCATACAAGCAACAAGCACATGCAGAAGCTTAACTTGTCTAAGTACAGACAACTACAAATGAAGAAGGCTGAGAAGCCTGACTAACTACAAGATCCTGCTGAGGGCACAAGATCGTAGCTGAGGTAACATGCTAAACGTCGAAGTCCACGTGGAACTACTAGCGAGACTAAAATCTCTCTGCAAAACATAAAATAAGCAAACGTGAGTACAAATGTACCCAGCAAGACTTACATCAGAACTAGCTACATATGCATCGGACTCAATAAAGGGGGTGGTGGAGTTTAACTGCAGCAAGCCAGCTTTGACTCGGTGGCTATCCTGAACTACGACTGCTAGTAACTCTTTTGAGGTGGCGCACACGAGTCCACATATTCACCATATCAATACACCACTATGGATCCGCTCCCGTCTTCCTACGAGAACACCATCCATAGCACTCACGCTTATCTTGCGCATTTTAGAGTATCCACTTTCACTTGTCTATGAACTATGCAAGGGGTCCAAGTTTCCATATCCGAGGAATCCGGCTATTCGAATAGATAATGATAACCCTGCAGGGGTGTACTTCTTCACACACGCTCTCGCCACTTATAGCCCTGTACACGTCATGTACCTCGGCAACCTTCAAGCGGAAGCCGGGCAAGGGAGTCGGCTACGACCTGACTAACCACCAAGTCTCTACTCCAGGTTTATCGCCTATTCGGGTTCCATCCGCAAGGAGATCCGGCCGGGGTGTCGCTCACGGCCCCAAACAATGTGAGCAGGGTTCCCAAGCCCACCATCCGGGTGCCACTTGGTACACCGTGCCACGGTGCCTAGTCTGTCCCAAGCCCACCTGTACCGGGTGCCACTTGGTAGACTACTAACACTACCTACAAACACCAGAAACTAGTTGCAACTCCTGGACAGAGATCGAGTTGATTAATAAGCCAAGAGGGGCCGAGTTACCGGAACCCAATGTGTGGTAGTAACTGTTCATGGATCACAAACACAGAACTCAGTTCCCGAGGACGGCTGCAATGAGACAACCCACCATGCACTCCTACATGGCCTCTCACCGCTTCCTTTCCCAAATCGTGTTCACACACTTAGCTCTCAACGGTAGGACATGTTCACCACATTCCAATTCATTCCCGATGAATCAGACCAGACTCAACTCTAAGTAGTAGCAGGCATGACAACAAGCACGAATGAGTAGGCACATCAGGGCTCAAACAATTCCTACTCATGCTAGTGGGTTTCATCTATTTACTGTGGCAATGACAGGTCATGCAGAGGAAAGGGGTTCAGCTACCGCAGCATGTAATAGTTGAAACGGTGTTGTCCTAATGCAGTAAAGGAGAACAGGAGCGAGAGAGTGGGATCATATCGGAATGAACAAGGGGGTTTTTGCTTGCTTGGCACTTCTGAAGATAGTATAGCTCTTCATCGGTGTCATCGATCTCATCGTTGAAACCACGTCTACTGAGAGGGGACAAACACCGGCAAGTGATAAAGAACACAATCAACACATGGCGATATGCAACAATATGATGCATGCTTTGACATGGCAATATGAATGTGTTTTGGGCTAATGCAACAGAAAGTCATTTTAATTGAAGTGGAATTCAAAACTATATCAAATTCCAACTCCAAACCTATTATGAAATTTTCCCTAATCATGTTTCATCCTAAACAATGAGGTTAACTTGCTCAAACATGCATAAAAATGGTACAGATGGATTCCTTGAATTTTTCTGATAATTTTTCATATATAATTTATCTTATTTGGAGTTACGGTTGAATTTCTATGATTTTTCAAAGTTTTGGATATTTTCTGAATTAAACAAATCATTTCTGATTTATTTAAAATCCAGAAAAGGATTACTGCGACAGCCTGACATCATCATGACGTCAGCAGGTCAACGGGCGCGGTCCAGGTTAAACTGACCAGTGGGTCCCGCGTGTTAGTTACTAACTAAACTATCTTGGTTAATTAGCACTAATACTAGATTAATTAGTAGGACCGGGCCCGCGTGTCAGTGAGTCAGGGGAAAAGTCAAACCCCTGGTCAACAGGGCCTAACCAGCCGGCGGCTCATCGCCGGTGGCAACAGGCGCGACGGAGGGCTCGGTTTCGCTCTCCCGGCGCCCAAATGAGCGGCGGAGGGCACCCGCGGGGAGCTGGAGCTCGCCCACATCCAGCACAGCAAGCAACAGCGGCTAGGGAGACCGGAGCTCGTCGGAAACGAGCTTGGGGCGGCGGCCGGCGATCGAGCACAAGTGGCGCGGCGGCTACGGCGTGCGAGAGGAAAAACGGAGGAAGGGAGAAGAGTCAATGGCTCATGGCGGTTGCGATGGTGGCCTCGGGGAGCTCGGGGAGGGACTGGTGACGGCAGGAGGTCGCCGGCGATCTCGGCGACCCGAGGAAGAAGAAGATGTCGGGGGCGGAGCTTTGGGGGTCTTCCAGTCGCGTGGCTCGGTGAGGGGGCTGGCGACGAGGTGCAGGAGCTCGGGAGCCAGTCAGGGAAGCGAGGGGGAGGCGATGGCTGCGGTGGTGCACGTCGGCGGCGGCGGGCGCGTTCGGGTGGTGCGAGGGAGAAAGCCAGAGGAGGGGACGAGGCCGGGGGAGAGTGAGAGGGGGTCGAGAGGGCTGCGTGGCGTCGTCTGGAGCCGTCCAGGCCGTCGAGGGGGCACACAGGCAAGGTGGAGGTGGCACGGGCGCGTGCCTGCGCGCGGCGACCACGCGCGTGCGTCCTCCTGGCAGGAGCTTGAGGACGGTGTTGCTAGTGGGCTGGGCTGCCAGCTGGGCTGGCTTCAGGTAAGGCCAGGTAAACTCTGTCTCTCTCTTTTTATTTCTGTTTTCTATTTATTTTGTTTTGTTTTGTTTTGATTTAGCAAAAGTACTAAACCATTTGGTAAATTTCTGAAAATAATTGTGGGCACTTGTGAAATTATTTCCAACAACCCTCATTTAGTTTCAGAATTATTTGAGCATTTAAAATATTTATAGCATTTAAATGCTCAAATTCAAATACTTTATGATTTAATTCAAAAATCCAGGAATGACCTATAAATATGTTCACCATTTTTGGCAGAGGTTTTCACCTTTATCATAAATCACGAACATTTCCAAAGGGCATTCTGGGTCATTGAAAAATATTTTATCTGAACCTATTTGAATTTCATTTGGTGCTATGGTTTACCAATCCCCATTTCAAATTTCTTGAATTTAACATGATGACATGAATGCTTTCATGCAACTAGTTACAAGCAGATCTAGGGTCGTGACAACTCAGCCCCACTAAACAAGAATCTCGTCCCGAGATTCAAGACGTGAGGTAAGAAGACAAAGGGAACACTAATTAATCTCACAAACTTCATGATCCAACTGCCCTTCTCGAAGATGTTGATTCATTTGTTCATATTGATCTTTGACGTCCTTGCCTTAGAGATCTTCAGCAAAACACTACGACTAAAGGAATGGGAACTCTACCAGAATCGATCTTCTCAAAGATCGAGCAAGTCAGGATGAACTCACGGAGTGAGACGAAAGAACGTGTCTTGAGCTGAGACACGAGACACACAATGAGAGGGATGGAGAGGGATAGATAATGAAGGTTCAACTTGGTAGGCAACAATTCCATGCTTAAGTAGATGGTGCATGGTTTCAGAGTAGCAAGGAGATGAATTGCTATGATTCCATATCAGGGCACCTTAGAGAGGGTGACTCGTAGAATTATTCCCTTAAGTGGCAAAAAGAATTACTTTTGATACAAGGATCATTGAAACTCTTTATACCAGCCTAAGGCAATTTACGAACGATCGTTTGACGGAGTACGGAAGAACGACACGCTCGGGCTAGAATGGATGATGTGGACTACCTTGTTGAAGACAACGCAATGGATGACTTTTGCTTATCACCGGAAATGGATGGGACCCATGGTAGGACCACTTCTGAAGATGATCCTGAACAACAATTGCTGAGAAGGGCAGTCCAAGGGAGATTTGCACAAGGCGGGGCAAGCTGGGAACAAAATGCAAACGTTGGGAATGTTCCAACCATCATATCTGCCTGAGATTCAGATCTGGTTGGTGTCAGGACATTTCGGACTCATCAAGTACAGAAAGAGAAATGAAAGTTTGCAACACAAATCGACAAGATGACATTGCGAGATTCTCGAGAGATGAACTACGATAGCAAGCTCCAAAGCATGAGGTGGTTCTGCTACATACATGTGAGCATGTTGTCCAAGACAAGAATGACCACATAGTAGTCTTATAATAAAACACTATCGAGTTCTGGTTGGGAACCATCATCATGGATTTCGAAGTCTTTACGCAAGTCCATGGATTAGATCCCAAGCATAGACTTCTTTTCCTTGAACAAATCAATCAGTGGCTTGGTGTGCTAGGGATTACACACGGAGTGGAGGTAGCGAGCCTATCAAACCATGGAATACTTTGCACATGCATGACTAACTTGGGATGATTCCGGAGAAAGCAAAAACAATCTTTCTCAATTCACGGCGGCAACTTGCACCTAATGCACGTGAACTTGGAGAAAGTCACTTCTTACACCAAACATGTATTTCATGAACGGGACATGAAGATAATGCTTGCAAAAGTTTCCAATACTAGCTTGATGTTCAACATGAATCATGGAGGAGACAAGATGCTGCCGATGGGCTCAATAGCAACTCATCGGAATTTCCATATCACTAGCCTTCCACCATCATGTGAACACAGTGATAGCATTGGTCAGACCAAAAGATATAATGATGTATGCTCGAGGGATCAACCACGAGTAAGACACCATTACGAACATCATTGGTTCTGGTTTGATTTGACGATAGCCCATACTCAAATCAAAGATTGGGTAAAACAATAGGCCCAACAACTGATCACGAGGACCAATTGATGAAGATATCATCTTTCTTCAACACACACACACACAAAGATAACCCTTAACATGAACTAAGTTAGACAAGCTTTTATCTTCCAACTCTCCAAGTTGTTGTTCGGCTTAACCAACTAGCTCAGGGTATTCAACACAGATTCTTGGAGAAGGGGTGGTTGCAAGAAACCAACTTGATCACGAACTCAACATAACGGTCAGGTGACCACCAGGTAATACTTCCGAGAAGATCTTCGGAAAATCACAAACCACCGATATGTTATTAAGCTCGGGAACAATCCTGCTTGTCAAGGCAAGACGACATGATCATAAGAGCAAGGGATTCCATCCTAACACAAAGAACGAAGAGTGCACCAGAAATAAGGACTAGGTAGCACGACCAATCTTAGGATGATGATTCAATAACCAACACGCTAAGAATGAGAGTATTGTCCATTAACTACCAAGTAACGAGTTGCTCGGGGTATTGTTTTCACACATCACAATTCACTTGTCGGTATTCCGATGGCAAAAACACAGAACCGAGGAGCGAATGATGATGGCGAGAAGTATCACTGTGTCAAGGTTTCATAAGAGGTGGTGCAATTCTCATGACAATCCCGACATAAGGAGGCAACACTCCAAGGTAGAACAGAACAAAACTGGATTGGCATTTTGATCTGCGGAATACAACTGCTTTGACCCAATCCTAGATATGGATAAGGTGCTGGAGTTTGTTTCTCCTGGTCATTCTGAATAGGATGGCTTGACGGACCACAATAATAGTAGGCATCAATGAACACGAATGCACAACTAGTCCTGACTATCAATTGATAGACGGCGGTCAGAATACAACTAAAGAGAGACAACTCAAAGGAGCATATATCTTTCTGAGTTGTGGATGCATAGATTTAGTATGTCAAACAAGTTCAACATATTTCTTCCAGATAATCCATGCAGAAATGTAGGACTGGCAGATTCACAATGCAGAGTGGAGAACTCATCAAGAGCACTCTGGTTGTGATCTTTTGGTTCAAAAGAACTTCTGCCATAAGTAGTTCATGGTATTTGGAAGAAGGAAATACCACGGGCCTCGAGGACTATCGCAAAGGTTACTAATGTTCTAAAGGAACTAGCAAACACTATCAACAGAAGGTAAGTGGAGTGAATCTTGGGTCAGGAACCCAAGAGTAGAATACCTACTACTAAATGGCATCACACGATGCTTTCGAGAACGATGGCCAGAATCATCACACTGGGAACACAAGACATGGCTAGATTACTAGGTGATCCTCTAAGACACCTAGGGTCATAATACTAGCTCCAACCTATGTGCCGAGGCAACAGAGTGCCTCAACTCACCGATTAGTGTGGTTAATCTGGTCCAAAAGGATATCAGAAATGGAAAAAAAGGATTTGCAAATGCATCAGACTATTTAGAGACCTGGGATGACTCGGACAACATAACGGCTGTAATTGCTCAAAAATAGTTGAGACATCTTGCAAAGTAGTGGCATAACCACTCAACGTCACAATATCAAGGTTCTAAGACCAATTATGAACACACGGAAGTAGTAGAAACTGAACTAAGGCTTGAATCCATCAATCCTATAAGTCTCTATCATAGTAACTCATCATCCTGATAGATAGATGAGAAGGCCTAGTTCTTAATCCCCGTAGAAAGGAATAGGATGCCTCAGATCATAAGGTCATGAGGATAAGGAGTAAAAAGAGCCTTACGTTCCCTTCCACAATCAATTCCCTTATATAACTAAAGCATTTCTAGACACGACTTTGACCAGCTTGGCTTGGTAATCCTACAGGCAGTTAGGCTCTGATACCAAAGCTGTCAGGACCCTGATCCTAAGTCACACCGATCTAGCATGTAACACATCATATCACTTTGCGGCCTCACGCACGGTATTCCCACGGGTGCCACCTTACCTGGCCCGGGACCGTTTGCGCCTTTTGGCTCACGTATATGATAGTGTCGCTAGCATCCATATTCCAAAGAACCCGGGCCGACATGGCTAGTCGTGAACCCAAAGCGGCGCCAACCCATGGGGACAGGCATACATGAATCAACCTCGAGCATGTCGGTCAACAGCGTGTGAATCCAGGCTGTAGCACTAGGCTAATAGGACTCCGGTAACCCGGGCTATAGCAGGCTAGGCAGGACTCCGGATGTCACCGCGTGACATTTCCCTGAAGGGACAGACACAGGAACGAAGTGAAACACATGCCGGCCAGTCAAGTGTCCTGAGCAGTAGTGCTGGGCTAGCAGGACTCCGGTGAACCGGGCTGCAGCGGACTACTATGGCTCATGGAAGCACAAGACTACATTTCCCCATAAGAGAGGCTACCAAGGATAAATAACTAGGTTGTCAGATCCCACACATACCAAGCATTTAAATCATACACACAATATGCTCGATATGTGCAATTACAACATGGCATCACAACATAACTCTACGACTCAAGTATTTATTCATTAGGCTCCGAGGAGCGAGATATTACAAACATGGGTCTCATGACCCAACATACAGAGCATACAAGCAACAAGCACATGCGGAAGCTTAACTTGTCTGAGTACAGACAACTACAAATGAAGAAGGCTGAGAAGCCTGACTATCTACAAGATCCTGCTGAGGGCACAAGATCGTAGCTGAGGTAACAGGCTAAACGTCGAAGTCCATGTGGAACTACTAGCGAGACTGAAATCTCTCTGCAAAACATAAAATAAGCAAACGTGAGTACAAATGTACCCAGCAAGACTTACATCAGAACTAGCAACATAAGCATCGGTCTTAATTAAGGGGGTGGTGGAGTTTAACTGCAGCAAGCCAGCTTTGACTCGGTGGCTATCCTGAACTACAACTACTAGTAACTCTTTTGAGGTGGCGCACACGAGTCCACATATTCACCATATCAATACACCACTATGGATCCGCTCCCGTCTTCCTACGAGAACGCCATCCATAGCACTCATGCTTATCTTGCGCATTTTAGAGTATCCACTTTCACTTTTCTATGAACTATGCAAGGGGTCCAAGTTTCCATATCCGAGGAATCCGGCTATTCGAATAGATAATGATAACCCTGCAGGGGTGTACTTCTTCACACACGCTCTCGCCACTTATAGCCCTGTACACGTCATGTACCTCAGCAACCTTCAAGCGGAAGCCGGGCGAGGGAGTCGGCCACGACCTGACTAACCACCAAGTCTCTAGTCCAGGTTTATCGCCTATTCGGGTTCCATCCGCATGGAGATCCAGCGAGGGTGTCGCTCACGGCCCCAAATGATGTGAGCAGGGTTCCCAAGCCCACCATCCGGGTGCCACTTGGTACACCGTGCCACGGTGCCTAGTCTGTCCCAAGCCCACCTATACCGGGTGCCACTTGGTAGACTACTAACACTACCTACAAACACCATAAACTAGTTGCAACTCCTGGACAGAGATCGAGTTGATTAATAAGCCGAGAGGGGCCATTTACCGAAACCCAATGTGTGGTAGTAACTGTTCATGGATCACAAACACAGAACTTACTTCCTGAGGACGGCTGCAATGAGACAACCCACCATGCACTCCTACATGGCCTCTCACCGCTTCCTTTACCAAACCGTGTTCACACACTTAGCTCTCAACGGTAGGACATGTTCACCACATTCCAATTCATTCCCGATGAATCAGACCGGACTCAACTCTAAGCAGTAGCATGCATGACAACAAGCACGAATGAGTAGGCACATCAGGGCTCAAACAATTCCTACTCATGCTAGTGGGTTTCATCTATTTACTGTGGCAATGACAGGTCATGCAGAGGAAAGGGGTTCAGCTACCGCAGCATGTAACAGTTGAAACGGTGTTGTCCTAATGCAGTAAAGGAGAGCAGGAGCGAGAGAGTGGGATCATATAGGAATGAACAAGGGGGGTTTTGCTTGCCTGGCACTTCTGAAGATAGTATAGCTCTTCATCGGTGTCATCGATCTCATCGTTGAAACCACGTCTACTGAGAGGGGACAAACACCGACAACTGATAAAGAACAAAATCAACACATGGCGATATGCAACAATATGATGCATGCTATGACATGGCAATATGAATGTGTTTTGGGCTAATGCAACAGAAAGTCATTTTAATTGAAGTGGAATTCAAAACTATATCAAATTCCAACTCCAAACCTATTATGAAATTTGCCCTAATCATGTTTCATCCGAAACGGTGAGGTTAGCTTGCTCAAACATGCATGAAAATGGTACAGATGCATTCCTTGAATTTTTCTGATAATTTTTCATATATAATTTATCTTGTTTGGAGTTACGGTTGAATTTCTATGATTTTTCAAAGTTTTGGATATTTTCTGAATTAAACAAATCATTTCTGATTTATTTAAAATCCAGAAAAGGATTACTGCGTCAGCCTGACATCATCATGACGTCAGCAGGTCAACGAGCGCGGTCCAGGTCAAACTGGCCAGTGGGTCCCGTGTGTTAGTTACTAACTAAACTATCTTGGTTTAATTAGCACTAATATTAGATTAATTAGTAGGGCCAGGCCCGTGTGTCAGTGAGTCAGGGGAAAAGTCAAACCCCTGGTCAACAGGGCCTAACCAGCCGGTGGCTCATCGCCGGTGGCAACAGGCGTGGCGGAGGGCCCGGTTTCGCTCTCCCAGCGCCCAAACGAGCGGCGGAGGGCACCCGCGGGGAGCTGGAGCTCTCCCACATCCAGCACAACAAGCAGCAGCGGCTAGGGAGACCAGAGCTCGTCGGAAACGAGCTCGGGGCGGCGGCCGGCGATCGAGCACAAGTGGCGCGGCGGCTACGGTGTGCGAGAGGAAAAATGGAGGAAGGGAGAAGAGTCAGTGGCTCACGGCGGTTGCGACGGTGGCCTCGGGGAGCTCGGGGAGGGACTGGTGACGGCAGGAGGTCGCCGGGGATCTCGGCGACCCGAGGAAGAAGAAGATGTCGGGGGCAGAGCTTCGGGGGTCTTCTAGTTGCGTGGCTCGGTGAGGGGGCTGGCGACGAGGTGCATGAGCTCAGGAGCCAGTCAGGGAAGCGAGGGGGAGGCGATGGCTGCGGTGGTGCACGTCGGCGGCGCCGGGCGTGTTCGGGTGGTGCGAGGGAGAGAGCCAGAGGAGGGGACGAGGCCGGGGGAGAGTGAGAGGGGGTCGAGAGGGCTGCGTGGCGTCGTCTGGAGCCGTCCAGGCCGTCGAGGGGGCACGCAGGCAAGGTGGAGGTGGCACGGGCGCGTGCCTGCGCGCGGCGACCTCGCGCGCGTGTCCTCCTGGCAGGAGCTTGAGGACGGTGTTGCTAGTGGGCTGGGCCTGTTGCCTGGGCTGCCTGCTGGGCCGGCTTCAGGTAAGGCCAGGTAAACTCTGTCTCTCTCTTTTTATTTCTGTTTTCTATTTATTTTGTTTTGTTTTGTTTTGATTTAGCAAAAGTACTAAACCATTTGGTAAATTTCTGAAAATAATTGTGGGCGCTTGTGAAATTATTTCCAACAGCCCTCATTTAGTTTCAGAATTATTTGAGCATTTAAAATATTTATAGCATTTAAATGCTCAAATTCAAATACTTTATGATTTAATTCAAAAATCCAGGAATGACCTATAAATATGTTCATCATTTTTGGCAGAGGTTTTCACCTTTATCATAAATCACGAACATTTCCAAAGGGCATTCTGGGTCATTGAAAAATATTTTATTTGAACCTATTTGAATTTCATTTGGTGCTAGGGTTTACCAATCCCCATTTCAAATTTCTTGAATTTAACATGATGACATGAATGCTTTCATGCAACTAGTTACAAGCAGATCTAGGGTCGTGACATAAAGTAAAAACAAATAAAGGCAAATCATGTAGAAAGACATTTGGGCAATTATGATATGGAAGATTCTAGAACAAATAAGAAGTGCTTGTGTTTTGATGTTTGTGCATTATGCTTAAGTTCAACCATGGAGTCTTCTAGATTATACATGTGGCGAAATCTAGTGGAATCTAGATGATATCCAACGACCAGTAGTGCTCAAATTTGCCATCTTTGGACCATCGGATTCGCCTCATCCAACGACCATCTTTCAAAGTTAAGTTACCCGCACACAATATAAAAAAATATAAAATATAATATATATAGGTGTATAGATATAGATATGTGATGCAAAAGCCGCCCATCATCTCCAATTAGAATAGTGTGTCCATGCACAGATGCGACGTGGCCAAATGATGTCTGCCATCGGTATCTCAAATTCAAATCAGTCTGACCAATGTGTATACATTACAACATGCTCGTTTCCAAACCACACCACGCAGATCTCCGTTATATTCATGCATGCATGGGTTTCAAACATGAGGATCTCTTATTCAAATATTTGAATTCAACTTTACATTGATTGTGACCTCACCTATTCAGCTATTCTTTTACACCCACACAGTAGTCTTCTCTTTATAATTGTACCACTAACTTTCTCTCATGCATACATGCACACACACCACCAGTCGGCATTATCCATCGCACGCATGCAATCTTTTTCTTTAGGTCGGTCTCCCATGAAGGCACACACCAACACACATCCCCCTCTCCATCATATCGGGCATTCTTTATCTCTCACGCGTGCATGCGCAACGATCGATGTTCCTCTATGTATGTGTGTATATAGCTAGGTCTTTCATAGTTTTCCACACAAACCAATCAATCGATATATCCAGTGAGGTCTCACCCTCTTTCCCACGTCCACATCGATCAATCTATACCTCTCTATATAGGATTAACATATATAGCTAATACACCCACATTAATTATGTATCCAACGTCCCCCTCTCATCATCCATGCCTTCCGCTTCATCTCTCAGACGCGTGCACAATGGCGAAGACAGGGGAAGTAAGGTCCCTCCCCCTCCCCCCTAACATCACTATATATCAAGGCTAATATGAATGTGATCATTAGACAATTTCTGCTAAAAATGGTTTAAGTTCATGAATTGACCCTCCTCGTAAAGGATTAGCAATGCTTGGCCCCCTAGCTCATTTATTTTTCATGGCTCCGCCACTGCGTGCATCAGCGCACGTGTTCGCCCCCTCTCTCTAAATATCGATCTCGCACTTGTGCATTCCTTCATAGTCTCCCTCCACTCGGCCCCTTGCACCATCTTCTAGCCCCCCACAGGATTTTGCCACATGTACAATCTAGCAGACTCCATGGTTGAACTTAAGCATAATGAACAAACCTCAAAACAACAGTGGTTCTCTTTTGTTCTAGAATCTTCCGTATCATAACTGCCCAAACTTTTTTCTAGTTGAATTGCCATTATTTGTTTTTACTTTATGCTTTACACCGCACAATTCCATGAATCATAAAATAGATTAAGGGCTTCTTTGATTCAAAGGATTCTCAAAGGAATTTTGGAGGATTCTAATCATTAGGAATTTTTCCTATCTTGGTTGTTTGATTTGTAGGATTGTAAACCATAGGAATTTTTCCATATGATTCATTTGCACTAGATTTCATAGGAAACATCCCATCCACTTCAAACCTCTTTGAAAGAATTCTGCGTTTTGTCTATGCACAATCAAACACTCGCACAATCCTGTAGGATTCAAGACGACATTCCACTATAATCCCATGTTTTTCCTATTCCCGCGTTCTTAGCTTTTTTATAAAAACTAATTGATTTTGAATGAGATGAACTATAAGAATTAAAGGAAGGGCTACATCAGGCATATATGACTCAGAGCTTACATGCTATAGTGTGGTATTTATTCATAATTTGGTTGCAAAATCTGATGCGTGCAATGCACGTGTACTAGTACTTCCAGTATGTGCAAAACATGTAAATTAGAATACCAATGGCACGCTACACAGTGTCTCTCTTACAGTTCATGAAGCCACGTGGCACATGTGTAGGCGTTGTCGCGACCTCCTTGCGTGGATTGATCACAGTGACGTGATGCTGGTTCCAGAAGAATGTACTCGTCCTCCCTGAGCCATACTGGCGGTACATGCACGAAGCGAAGATATGCACGCGCACCATGCACGCACTCATTCCACGCACGCACACGCGGGTACATGGGCGGACACAATTTTGTACCAAGATCCACCCCATGTGATAATTTGACGCGTGTAAAGTCGTTCACTTCATTGATGGTCAATTAATACAGCGCATTGGTACATCTCCGTCGTATCTACTTTTCCAAACACTTTTGCCCTTGTTTTGGACTCTAACTTGTATGATTTGAATGGAACTAACCCAGACTGACGCTGTTTTCAGCAGAATTGCCATGGTGTTTTTTATGTGCAGAAAACAAATATTCTCGGAATGACCTGAAACTCCACGGAACATCTTAGAAAAAATAATAAAAAATCCTCGCCAAAGATGAAGACCAAGGGGCCCACACCCTTCTCACAAGGGTGGGGCCCCCCCTAGGGTGCGCCCCCTACCTCGTGGGCCCCCTGGATGCCCTCCGACGCCAACTCCAACTCTATATATTTGCTTTCGAAGAGAAAAAAATAAGGGAGAATAAATCATTGCGTTTTACGATGCGGAGCCGCCGCCAAGCCTTAAAACCTCTCGGGAGGGCTGATCTGGAGTCCGTTCGGGGATCCGGAGAGGGGGATTCGTCACCGTCATCATCATCAACCATCCTCCATCACCAATTTCATGATGCTCACCGCTGTGCATGAGTAATTCCATCATAGGCTTGCTGGACGGTGATGGGTTGGATGAGATTTATCATGTAATCGAGTTAGTTTTGTTAGGGTTTGATCCCTAGTATCCATTATGTTCTGAGATTGATGTTTCTATGACTTTGCTATGCTTAATGCTTCTCACTAGGGCCCGAGTGCCATGATTTCAGATCTGAACCTATTATGTTTTCATGAATATATGTGAGTTCTTGATCCGATCTTGCAAGTCTATAGTCACCTACTATGTGTTATGATTCGGCAACCCCGAAGTGACAATAATCGGGACCACTCCCGGTGATGACCATAGTTTGAGGAGTTCATGTATTCACTATGTGCTAATGCTTTGTTCCGGTTCTCTATTAAAAGGAGGCCTTAATATCCCTTAGTTTCCAATAGGACCCCGCTGCCACGAGAGGGTAGGACAAAAGATGTCATGCAAGTTCTTTTCCATAAGCATGTATGACTATATACAGAATACATGCCTACATTACATTGATGAATTGGAGCTAGTTCTGTGTCGCCCTATGTTATGACTGTTACCGCATCCGGCATAATTATCCATCACTAATCCGGTGCCTATGAGTTTTCCATATACTGGTTCTCGCTTATTTACTTTCCCGCTGCTACTGTTACAATCACTACAAAATACCAAAAACATTACTTTTGCTGTCTTTACTTTTCTTGCTGCTACCATCACTATCATATTACTTTGCTACTAAATACTTTGCTGCAGATACTAAGTTTCCAGGTGTGGTTGAATTGACAACTCAGCTGCTAATACTTGAGAATATTCTTTGGCTCCCCTTGTGTCGAATCAATAAATTTGGGTTGAATACTCTACCCTCGAAAGCTGTTGCGATCCCCTATACTTGTGGGTTATCACGCATGCAAATTGAGTGGACGTGAGGGCGGAAGAAAGACATTATTACTCCACTGCGCGCATGCGAGTAGTTAAATCGTTGGTTGCTAGTAGTACTTCCATTGGTATCCTTTGTATTTTGTGCCAAATTTTGACAGTAACATAATATTTACGCATTTGAGCAGTGTAGTGCTTGAAATTTATGTTCCGCTAAACTCATCGGGGGCCGTTTCGGGCCTCGAAACCAAAACCATCAATTAATCTTTACCTTGTTCCCATCACATTTAAAAGCCTGCTCACACCTACTAGTAGTACGTACCAAACCTGAACGTGTTCCCACTATGCAGGTATTAGTACTAGTGCTAGTACTTAGGTTATAAAAGGGGAACTACCTAACCGAAAATCACTCTACCTTTCCTCCTCATAAGTGCTTCTTCTTTGTCCGTCGTTGCCATGGCCGGTGAGCAGAGCTCTAGGTCGAGAACTACTCGTAACAAGGGAGCGGCAACCAAGGCTATGGAAAAAAAAGAGAGGGCTCGCCACCACGCAGAGACCTTGAAAGATCTCTCACAGGCAGGCGATGGCTCCCAGGAGCGCCCTAGCCGCGGAGGCGAACATGCCGAGCCGGTGGAGCAGGAGTCGTTATCCCTCGACGGCATGCCCGATCAGCTCAATAAGCAGAAGGAGTTCATCCAAGGCTTGATGGAGTTGCTGAAGGAGAGCCTCGACGACATGCCCGCTGAGCTCAATCAGCAGGGGGAGTTGACCGCCGGCTTGGTGATGCTGCTGAAGAAGAGCATTGCCTTGGAGACGAAGGCGACTGGCGAAATCCTGCGACTTCGGAAGGACAATGCAAAGCTCTGCCACGAGATCGACCTGTTGAAGGAGAAGAACGCCGGTTGGAAGAAGCTGCATGAGAATAGTAGTTCCTCGATGAAGATGCTGCAGGCCCTCGCCATGGAACAGAAGGAAGAGTTGGTGAAGCTCCACATCAAGCACCCAGCTGCTGTCAAGGTATGTAATATGGCCGTGGAACAGATGATGAAGGCTCGCGTCGAGAAATGTCGCGTCATGGACACAATGATGAAGATGGCAGAGGAGACGCGCAAGGAGATGGAGGTCGTGGAGGCGATGAAGAAGCAGTTACGACTCCGCGGCGAATTAGATCATTTGGGGTGATAATTTTCCTTCTTCTTTTGCTCCTGTGTTTCATCTTTTGCTTCGGGTGTTTCGCTGCACGTGTCACATTCTCTACAAGGCATGAATAGAACAATGTTTTTTTGAGGGAATGAATAGAACAATGCTAACAATGAGATGACTAGCAAATTAGATCATTTTTTGTCGCCATATGGCACTGGGCTGCCGTGTTTCGTGCTCCTCCGTCGCAGTACTAGTCCAGTGGAAAACTTGAGTATACCGCACGGTTCTTTGCTCCTCCTCAATCAGGTCGTCGGCGCATTTATACGAGCAATCAAATCACAAGGCCCCGCCTTCCAGCAGTAATGAGCCGTCAAATCACAAAGGCCCTCGCCTCTCGTGAAACCGACCAAGCTAGTCTGCCCCGCCCTCTAGCCTTTTAAAAATGTATACTTTTGTACAGTAGTAGTAGTATCGATGGATTGCGCCATGGAGCAAAACTTGAAATTAAAAGAAAAGGTGGTACATATAGAGAGCGCTCGTCGCCAAATTATGCATATAGTACTATTAAAAAGGCTAGTCACAATAATGGTGTCCAGCACAACCCACCCCTCAAATAAAACTAAGAGGGTGCTTGGATACGTTTTAGTCCCATGACTAAAAGTAGTGGGACTAAAACATGCTAGCCCCACCCATGCTTGGATCCAAATACTAAAAAGGCCAAAATCAAGTTAATGAGCATTTATTATCCTCCAAACCCTCCAATCCAGAACTCGCATGTGTTAAAGGAGAGGAGTTAAATGAGTAGAGAGAGGACTAATCCACATTTTAGTAGGGGTACCCCTGACTAAAAAAATTTAGTCTCAAGACTAGTTTTAGCCCCTCTTTAGTCAGGGGTTCTTGGAACTTTAGCCTCTTAAAGAGACTATTTTTAGTCAGACTAAAATAAGTCCCTTGGATCCAAGCACCCTCTAAGCATCCTGGAATTCTTTGACAAAACTAAGCACCCTGAAATTCTTTGACAACTAAACTGCTGGCTATATGATGTTGGCCATATATATTGTACGTATATAATGTGAAGAAATGAGTGGTAGTACTATACCAACTAAAAGATGAAATGTAAGAAATACTAGTATGTACGTACTGAAGAGTTAAAGTAATGAGAAGAAACATAACATAGTTCTACCGGGGGCTCAGCACAACACACCCCTAAAATTAAATTAAGCACACCTGAAATTAAACTTTGCAACTATTCCGGTAGACACTACACTAGAACCACCATGAGCAACGACACTGCCACCTTACTCGGAGTCCTCGTCCACGTCCTCGACTTCGTCCTTGTCCCTCTTCCTCTTACCATACGAAGGATGAACCATGGCTCCTGCCAGGGTCAGCATTGAAGGTTGACGAGAGGACACCAGCCGATTCTTCTGGAGGTCGAAGGTGTTGCCTACAACGAGGCCTATCCGATGCAGGACTTCTTTGTCGTTACCAAAGTCTACATTAACGAATTTGACTAGGTTGCTCTCACTGCCGGGTGTAGATGACGTCGAACTCATTGCCGGTGATGGTTCTAACCTTGTACTCACCGCCGATCGTGGAGATTTGGGACGCCATGGATTTGGGAGGAGGGTTAGGATTAGTGGAACTGCCGTAATGTGAATGGACGGCATGACTAGGAGCAAACCGCCCTAGTATTGAAGGATGTGCGGGGACGAGTAGGAGCGAACTGCTAGAGTGCGAACGGCAGGGTAGTGGCTTTCCATTCTCCCATGATACAGGCTTCCGAGAGCCCTTGGATCTGAGATCGAACGGTTGCATGGCATGATTCTAGACCTATGGGTGAATATCCTATCCTGGAGGGTTATTCTATAAATTTTCAGCAACTTAGCATGCGACCGTTTGATCTCAGATCCAAGGGCTGCCAGCAGCCCGTATCATGGTCGCGCCTACCACGACCGTCGCATCGCTCGCGCGGTCGCGCCCTTGGAGATTTAACACGGTGCGTTAGGCTATCTGATGTTGGCATGTCATACATAGTCATCACTTAGTCACTCATACTACAACAAGGTTGGCTATAAGTGTATTTTTTTACTCCTCTCTATCTCTTTCTTCGTACTCAAGGAAGAAACGGTGCTAAGCGCGTGTATTTATTGCATTTTCCAAGGAGTGACCTCTTCCAATGAAATGGTGTTGCTAAGTTTGCTTCATTTAATTAGCTATAGACTCAAAATTGTCTTTTCACCTAGGTACACGCGCTTAGCACCATTTCTTCCTTGGGTCACCTAACTAGTCTCTCTCTTCTTGATTAACTTGCCACATCAGACTTTATGCTTATGTGGCAAGCTTAAGCACCTATAGGAGCAAGTAAAAGTAAGTACAATAGTGTGCTTTACATGGCATTTTTGCATATGTGGAGGAAAGAGAGGCAAGGAAAAAGTGGAGAAGTGGGCTCTCATGCAAGAGCCATCCTCTACTACATGGTGGAGCATTGGGAGAGGCACCTGTATGGAGGTGGTCAGGAATCAGTGAGACTCACGCCGGTCATAGTGTCGCAGTTAAAATGATAATGGCAAGTCAAATCACGGGGCTGTTGGGGAACATAGTAATTTCAAAAAAATTCCTACGCACACGCAAGATCATGATGATGCATAGCAATGTGAGGGGAGAGTGTTGTCTACATACCCTCGTAGACCGTTCGCGGAAGCGTTATATCAACGTGGTTGATGTAGTCGTACGTCTTCACGTCCGACCGATCCAAGTACCGAAAGCACGGCACCTCCGAGTTATGCACACGTTCGGCTCGGTGACGTCCTCGCCTTCTCGATCCAGCAAGAGGGGCGAAGTAGTAGATGAGTTCCGGCAGCACGACAGCGAGGTGACGGTGTTGGTAAAGAACAATCTTCGCAGGGCTTTGCCTAAGCACTACGAAAACTATGACGGAGGATAAACTAGAGGAGACGGGGTTGCCGGCACACGGCTTGGTGTTTCTTGATGTGTCTTTGGTGCTAGCCCTGCCCCTCTATTTATATGTTGAGCCCTGGGGTCGAAACTTGGAGTAAAAGCCTCCACAAAGTCGGTTTCACCCGAAAGGCAAGAGTCCTTCTCGGACTCCAGGGCCAGACGCCAGGGTTCCCGGCGTCTGGACCCAGACGCCAGGGACCCTGGCGTCTGGCCCCTGGACTCCGCAAAACTTCCTTTTGCGCTTTCCAAAAACCTTGTGGGCTTTCCCCTTTGGCCCAAATAAAGTGTTCTCGTACCCAAACATTTCGGGAAACATCCGGAACCCCTTCCGGTGATTTCCGAAACCCTTCCGGTGACCAAACACTATTATCCCATATATCAAACTTTGTCTCCGGACCATTTCGGAGTTCCTCGTCATGTCCGTGATCTCATCCCGGACTCCGAACAACATTCAGTTACCAACATACATAACTCACATAGTACTATATCGTCAACGAACGTTAAGCGTGCGGACCCTACGGGTTCGAGAACTATGTAGACATGACCAAGACACATCTCTAGTCAATAACCAATAGCGGGACCTGGATGCCCATATTGCCTCCTACATATTCTATGAAGATCTTTATCGGTCAGACCGCATAACAACATACGTTGTTCCCTTTGTCATAGGTATGTTACTTGCCCGAGATTCGATCGTCGGTATCTCAATACCTAGTTCAATCTCGTTACCGGCAAGTCTCTTTACTCGTTCCGTAATACATCATCTCACAACTAACTCACTAGTTGCAATGCTTGCAAGGCTTATGTGATGTGCATTACCGAGAGGGCCCAGAGATACCTCTCCGACAATCGGAGTGACAAATCCTAATCTCGAAATACGCCAACCCAACATTCACCTTTGGAGACACCTGTAGAGCTCCTTTATAATCACCCAGTTATGTTGTGACGTTTGGTAGCACACAAAGTGTTCCTCCGGCAAACGGGAGTTGCATAATCTCATAGTCATAGGAACATGTATAAGTCATGAAGAAAGCAATAACAACATACTAAACGATCGAGTACTAAGCTAACGGAATGGGTCAAGTCAATCACATCATTCTCCTAATGATGTGATCCCGTTAATCAAGTAACAACTCTTTGTCTATGGTTAGGAAACATAACCATCTTTGATTAACGAGCTAGTCAAGTAGAGGCATACTAGTGACGTTTGGTTTGTCTATGTATTCACACAAGTATTATGTTTCCGGATAATACAATTCTAGCATGAATAATAAACATTTATCATGATATAAGGAAATAAAATAATAACATTACTATTGCCTCTAGGGCATATTTCCTTCAGTCTCCCACTTGCACTAGAGTCAATAATCTAGTTCACATCGCCATGTGATTTAACATCAATAGTTCACATCTTTATGTGGTTAACACCCATAGTTCACATCCACATGTGACCAACACCCAAAGGGTTTACTAGAGTCAGTAATCTAGTTCACATCGCTATGTGATTAACACCCAAAGAGTACTAAGGTGTGATCATGTTTTGTTTGTGAGATAATTTTAGTCAACGGGTCTGTCATATTCAGATCCGTAAGTATTTTGCAAATTTTCTATGTCTACAATGCTCTGCACGGAGCTACTTTAGCTAATTGCTCCTACTTTCAATATGTATCTAGATGAAGACTAAGAGTCATCCGGATCAGTGCCAAAACTGGTATCGACGTAACCCTTTTACGACGAACCTTTTGTCACCTCCATAATCGAGAAACATATCCTTATTCCACTAAGGATAATTTTGACCGCTGTTCAGTGATCTACTCCTAGATCACTATTGTACTACCTTGCCAAAATTAGTGTAGGGTATACAATAGGCCTGGTACACAGCATGGCATACTTTATAGAACCTATGGCCAAGGCATAGGGAATGACTTTCATTCTCATTCTATTTTCTGCCGTGGTCGCGCTTTGAGTCTTACTCAATTTCACACCTTGTAACACAGGCAAGAATTCTTTCTTTGACTATTCCATTTTGAACTACTTCAAAATCTTGTCAAGGTATGTACTCATTGAAAAAAACTTATCAAGCGTCTTGATCTATCTCTATAGATCTTGATGCTTAATATGTAAGCAGCTTCACCGAGGTCTTTCTTTGAAAAACTTCTTTCAAAACACTCCTTTATGCTTTGCAGAATAATTCTACATTATTTCCGATCAACAATATGTCATTCACATATACTTATCAGAAATGTTGTAGTGCTCCCACTCACTTTCTTGTAAATACAGGCTTCACCGCAAGTCTGTATAAAACTATATGCTTTGATCATCTCATCAAAGCGCATATTCCAACTCCGAGATGCTTGCACCAGTCCATAGATGGATCGCTGGAGCTTGCACATTTTGTTAGCACCTTTAGGATTGACAAAACCTTCTGGTTGTATCATATACAACTCTTCTTTAATAAATCCATTAAGGAATGCAGTTTTGTTTATCCATTTGCCGGATTTCATAAAATGCGGCAATTGCTAATATGATTCGGACAGACTTAAGCATAGATACGAGTGAGAAACTCTCATCGTAGTTAACACCTTGAACTTGTCAAAAACCTTTTTGCGACAATTCTAGCTTTGTAGATAGTAACACTACTATCAGCGTCTGTTTTCCTCTTGAAGATTCATTTAATCTCAATGGCTCGCCGATCATTGGGCAAGTCAATCAAAGTCCATACTTTGTTTTCATACATGGATCTCAACTCAGATTTCATGGCCTCAAGCCATTTCGCGGAATCTGGGCTCATCATCGCTTCCTCATAGTTCGTAGGCTCGTCATGGTCAAGTAACATGACCTCCAGAACTGGATTACCGTACCACTCTGGTACGGATCTCACTCTAGTTTTACCTACGAGGTTCGGTAGTAACTTGATCTGAAGTTACATGATCATCATCATTTGCTTCCTCACTAATCGTTCTAGTAGTCACAGGAAAGATTTCTGCGATGAACTACTTTCCAATAAGGGAGCAGGTACAGTTACCTCATCAAGTTCTACTTTCCTCCCACTTACTTCTTTCGAGAGAAATTCCTTCTCTAGAAAGGATCCATTCAAAGCAACGAATATCTTGCCCTTGGATCTGTGATAGAAGGTGTACCCAACATTTTCTTTTGGGTATCCTATGAAGACGCACTTCTCCAATTTGGGTTTTAGCTTATCAGGTTGAAACTTTTTCACATAAGCATTGCAACCTCAAACTTTAAGAAACGACAGCTTAGGTTTCTTGCCAAACCATAGTTCATACGGTGTCATCTCAACGGTTTTAAATGGTGCCCTATTTAACGTGAATGCAGCTGTCTCTAATGCATAACCCCAAAACGATAGTGGTAGATCGGTAAGAGACATCATAGATCGCACCATATCTAATAAAGTATGGTTATGACGTTCGGACACACCATTACATTGTGGTGTTCCAGGTGGCGTGAGTAGTGAAACTATTTCACATTGTTTTTAACTAAAGGCCAAACTCGTAACTCAAATACTCTTCTCTACGATCAGATCGTAGAAACTTTATTTTCTTGTTACGATGATTTTCCACTTCACTCTGAAATTCTTTGAACTATTCAAATGTTTCAGACTTGTGTTTCATCAAGTAGATATACCCATATCTGCTCAAATCATCTGTGAAGGTTAGAAAATAACGATACCCGCCGTGAGCCTCAACACTCATCGGATCACATACATCAGTATGTATTATTTCCAATAATTCAGTTGCTCGCTCCATTGTTCTGGAGAACGGAGTCTTAGTCATCTTGCCCATAAGGCATGGTTCGCAAGCATCAAGTGATTCATAATCAAGTGATTCCACAAGCCCATCAGCATGGAGTTTCTTCATGCGCTTTACACCAATATGACCTAAACGGCAGTGCCACAAATAAGTTGCACTATCATTATTAACATTGCATCTTTTGGTTTCAATATTATGATTATGTGTATCACTACGATCGAGATCCAACGAATTATTTTCATTGGGTGTGTAACCATATAAGGTTTTATTCATGTAAACAGAACAACAATTTATTCTCTTACTTAAATGAATAACCGTATTACAATAAACATGAAAAAATCATATTCATGCTCAACGCAAACACCAAATAACACTTATTTAGGTTCAACACTAATCCCGAAAGTATAGGGAGTGTGCGATGATGATCATATCAATCTTGGAACTACTTCCAACACACATCGTCACCTTGACTTTTACTAGTTTCTGTTTATTTTGCAACTCCCGTTTTGAGTTACTACTCTTAGTAACTGAACTAGTATCAAATGTCGAGGGATTGCTATAAACACTAGTAAAGTACACATCAATAACATGTATATCCAATATACCTTTGCTCACTTTGCCATCCTTCTTATCCACCAATTACTTGGGGTAGTTCCGCTTCTAGTGACCAGTCCCTTTGCAGTAGAAGCACTCAGTCTCAGGCTTAGGTCCAGACTTGGGCTTCTTCACTTGAGCAGCAACTTGCTTGCCGTTCTTCTTGAAGTTCCCCTTCTTCCCTTTGCCCTTTTCTTGAAACTAGTGGTCTTGTTAACCATCAACACTTGATGTTTTTCTTGATTTCTACCTTCGTCGATTTCAGCATCACGAAGAGCTTGGGAATCATTTCTGTTATCCCTTGCATATTATAGTTCATCACGAAGTTCTACTAAGTTGGTGATGGTGACTAGAGAATTCTGTCAATCACTATTTTATCTGGAAGATTAACTCCCACTTGATTCAAGCGATTGTAGTACCCAGACAATCTGAGCACATGCTCACTAGTTGAGTGATTCTCCTCCATCTTTTAGCTATAGAACTTGTTGGAGACTTCATATCTCTCAACTCGGGTATTTGCGTGAAATATTAACTTCAACTCCTGGAACATCTCATATGGTCCATGACGTTCAAAACGTCTTTGAAGTCCCGATTCTGAGCCGTTAAGCATGGTGCACTAAACTATCAAGTAGTCATCATATTGAGCTAGCCAAACGTTCATAATGTCTGCATCTGCTCCTGCAATAGGTCTGTCACCTAGCGGTGCATCAAGGACATAATTCTTCTGTGCAGCAGTGAGGATAAACCTCAGATCACGGATCCAATCCGCATCATTGCTAGTAACATCTTTCAACACAATTTTCTCTAGGAACATATCAAAATAAACATATGAAAGCAACAACGCGAGCTATTGATCTACAACATAATTTGCAAAATACTACCAGGACTAAGTTCATAATAAATTTAATTTCAATTAATCATATTACTAAAGAACTCCCACTTAGATAGACATCCCTCTAATCCTCTAAGTGATCACGTGATCCAAATCAACTAAAGCATGTCCGATCATCACGTGAGGTGGAGTAGTTTCATTGGTGAACATCACTATGTTGATCATATCTACTATATGATTCACGCTCGACCTTTCGGTATTCGTGTTCCGATGCCATATCTGTATATGCTTGGCTCGTCAAGTATAACCTGAGTATTCCGCGTGTGCAACTATTTTGCACCTGTTGTATTTGAACATAGAGCCTATCACACCCGATCATCACATGGTGTCTCAGCATGAAGAACTTTCGCAACGGTGCATACTCAGGGAGAACACTTCTTGATAATTAGTGAGAGATCATCTTAAAATGCTACGGTCAATCAAAGCAAGATAAGATGCATAAAAGATAAACATCACATGCAATCAATATAAGTGATATGATATGGCCGTCATCATCTTGTGCTTGTGATCTCTATCTTCGAAGCACCGTCGTGATCACCATCGTCACCGGCGCGACACCTTGATCTCCATCGTAGCATCGTTGTCGTCTCGCCAATCTTATGCTTCCACGACTATCGCTACCGCTTAGTGATAAAGTAAAGCATTACAGCACGATTGCATTGCATACAATAAAGCGGCAACCATATGACTCCTGCCAGTTGCCGATAACTCGGTTACAAAACATGATCATCTCATACAATAAAATTTAGCATCATGTCTTGACCATATCACATCACAACATGCCCTGCAAAAACAAGTTAGACGTCCTCTACTTTGTTGTTGCAAGTTTTACGTGGCTGCTACGGGCTTAAGCAAGAACCAATCTTACCTACGCATCAAAACCACAACGATAGTTTGTCAAGTTGGTGCTATTTTAACCTTCACAAGGACCGGGCGTAGCCACACTCGGTTCAACTAAAGTTGGAGAAACTGTCACCCGCTAGCCACCTTTGTGCAAAGCACATCGGGAGAACCGGTCTCGCGTAAGCGTACACGTAATGTCGGTCCGGGCCGCTTCGTCCAACAATACCGCCGAACCAAAGTATGACATGCTGGTAAGCAGTATGACTTATATCGCCCACAACTCACTTGTGTTCTACTCGTGCATATAACATCAACACATAAAACCTAGGCTCTGATACCACTATTGAGGAACGTAGTAATTTGAAAAAATTTCCCACGCACACGCAAGATCATGGTGATGCATAGAAACGAGAGGGGAGAGTGTTGTCTACGTACCCTCGTAGACTGTTCGCGGAAGCGTTATATCAACGTCTTCACATCCGACCGATCCAAGTACCGAAAGCACGACACCTCCGAGTTCCTGCACACGTTCGGCTCGGTGACGTCCTCGCCTTCTCGATCCAGCAAGAGGGGCAAAGTAGTAGATGAGTTCCGACAGCACGACGGCGTGGTGACGGTGTTGGTGAAGAACAATCTTCGCAGGGCTTCGCCTAAGCACTACGAAAACTATGACGGAGGATAAACTAGAGGAGACGGGGTTGCCGGCACACGGCTTGGTGTTTTTCTTGATGTGTCTTTGGTGCTAGCCCTGCCCCTCTATTTATATGTTGCGCCCTGGGGTCGAAACTTGGAGTAAAAGCCTCCACAAAGTCGGTTTCACCCGAAAGGCAAGAGTCCTTCTCGGACTCCAGGGCCAGACGCCAGGGTTCCCGGCGTCTGGACCCAGACGCCATGGACCCTGGCGTCTGGCCCCTGGACTCCGCAAAACTTCCTTTTGCGCTTTCCAAAAACCTTGTGGGCTTTCCCCTTTGGCCCAAATAAAGTGTTCTCGTACCCAAACATTTCGGGAAACATCCGGAACCCCTTCCGGTGATTTCCGGAACCCTTTCGGTGACCAAACACTATTATCCCATATAGCAAACTTTGTCTCTGGACCATTCCGCAGTTCCTCTTCATGTCCGTGATCTCATCCCGGACTCTAAACAACATTCGGTTACCAACATACATAACTCACATAGTACTATATCGTCAATGAACGTTAAGCGTGCGGACCCTACGGGTTCGAGAACTATGTAGACATGACCGAGACACATCTCTGGTCAATAACCAATAGCGGGACCTGGATGCCCATATTGGCTCCTACATATTCTACGAAGATCTTTATCGGTCAGACCGCATAACAACATACGTTGTTCCCTTTGTCATCGGTATGTTACTAGCCCGAGATTCGATCGTCGGTATCTCAATACCTAGTTCAATCTCGTTACCGGCAAGTCTCTTTACTCGTTCCGGAATACATCATCTCGCAACTAACTCATTAGTTGCAATGCTTGCAAGGCTTATGTGATGTGCATTACCGAGAGGGCCCAGAGATACCTCTCCGACAATCGGAGTGACAAATCCTAATCTCGAAATACGCCAACCCAACATTCACCTTTGGAGACACCTGTAGAGCTCCTTTATAATCACCCAGTTACGTTGTGACATTTGGTAGCACACAAAGTGTTCCTCCGGCAAACGGGAATTGCATAATCTCATAGTCATAGGAACATGTATAAGTCATGAAGAAAGCAATAGCAACATACTAAACGATCGAGTGCTAAGCTAACAGAATGGGTCAAGTCAATCACATCATTCTCCTAATGATGTGATCCCATTAATCAAATAACAACTCTTTGTCTATGGTTAGGAAACATAACCATCTTTGCTTAATGAGCTAGTCAAGTAGAGGCATACTAGTGACGTTTGGTTTGTCTATGTATTCACACAAGTATTATGTTTCCGGATAATACAATTCTAGCATGAATAAATAACATTTATCATGATATAAGGAAATAAAATAATAACATTATTATTGCCTCTAGGGCATATTTCCTTCAGGGGCCCCACCTGTCCAGCGGTAACTCGCTGTCAAATCACACAGCCCTACGTTTGCAGCAGCCTACTCCCTCGTCTTCTCGCGTCTTTGTCGAACCGACTAGGCGGAACTGCCCCGCCGCCTATCGCGCAGGAAAAGCCCCGCCCTCTACTTTTAGATAGTATACAGTATACTAATTTTGTATCCATGGATTGCGCCCGCACCATGGAGCAAAGCATCTAGAAAACAGAGGAGAGACGGTGGTCTTGCAATAGAGAAGAGGGAGAGGCGAGACAGTGGTTTTGGAATGGAGATGATGGAGAGTAGAGGAAGTGGTTTTGCAATGGAGAAGAGGGAGAGGAGCGTGCGGTAGCGATTTAGGATTGGATGAGAGGGCCGACGCGCTGTGACTGGATCAAAATCAAAATCAATTTACCCTTCAATTAAGAAAGCGACCCCACATTAACTAGTCTCCCTTTTATTCTGGGTCATAATTGACCATGATTTTCGCACATAAAATATATGTTATACGTTGTATACAAGGCCACTATCAAAATTACAATTTGCAACTATACAAGGCCACTAACATTAATCGAGGCAAAATTGATGGCGTTTGCCTCGTACTAGCACCCGAGGACATTAATATCCCTTGTGTGCATGCGGGAGTGAGAAGGTTAGCTTGAATTCCCAACATTAATCAACCAATGAGGAGTAAGAGGGTTGGCTTGTTGTGCTTGGGAGAGAAAAACCACATTAATTAACATGACAATCAAGGTGAAAAGCTAGCTTGCAACATTGACTTAAACATAGCATTGATTTTTACCTTGGTACCTGTAATATGAGTTTGTGGCCTTGTATACAAAAATGGAGGGAGTATAATTTGAAAGTACATTCAGATACGAACCAAACGATACAATTTTTGGTGACATGCATTCACATTTTGCTTGTCAAATACAGTACGTGGTCAAACTTTGACCCAAAATACGCGAAACAACAACAAAATACTTCCAAGACCAGAGCCGGTCTTCCGTTCTTCTCCTCTTAAACCACCACCGCTCCTCTCCTGTTCCAATCTAAATGCAGCGCTGCTCCTCTCCTCTTCCATTTCAAAACCACCGCCCCTCCTCTCCTGTTCCAGTCCAAAACCAACGTCGCTCCTCTCCCGTTCTAATCCAAAACCAGCGCTGCTCCTCTCCTCTTCCATTCAAAAACCACCGCCGGTGAGTGAAGGTGCTGTGGAGAAGTAGATAGATGGAGGAGTACAACCAATACGTGACGGCGACCCTGTGAAGCTAGCTAGGATGTTGGAGATACAGTCTTGGTTTGACAACAAGGACCAACTAGCGGCGATGGCGACATCCATGGCCAAATATCTGCAACAGAGCGAAAAGGCGGCGATACTCCCGGAGGGAGTCGCGCCGGAGTACATAGAGCTGCTCCTCTGGGCCATGGAGCAAACAGATTCACCGAATCCGATCATGAGGGAGCGGTGGTGGGAGTATCGATCCCAGATGGAGCATCCACCAGAGATTGAAGGATCGAGCATCTACAGGGTGCCGTTTGTGAGGGTGTCCTGCCAGAGCAAGCCGGTGGAGTCTTCATTGACCGAACCCAACTGCAAGAGGAGAAAAGCAGTTGGCCCGACGACGCTTCCCCGCCATCGTCCCCCTCGCCGTTCACATCGTCTCACGGGGCGGCTGTCTGCCGCCAAGGAATAGGAGGGGGCTGCCCCCCAGCCCAATAGTTGGGCAGGTTGTGAATTGTCAGGAGGAGCTTAGGGTTGTCAGTATTTGCAGGTTGTGAATTGTGTTTTGTGTTGTGTATTTTGAGAGTACTTTCAGATATGAATGTCTTTTGAATTTCAGATTTGAAGTATTGAGCATATGAAGTATTTTATGAATTCTAGATATCTATTTTTAGCACTTAAAAAATGTAGTTTCATAGGAGTATAAAAGTGCAGACAATGCGATTATCAGGGAAGAAACTGCAAGTTTCAGTTTCAGATAAGAAACTGCAAGTTCAGTTTCAGATAAGAAACTGCAACTTTCAGAGGCAGAGCATTTATATTAACACGGCCTTTTCAAACAGGGTTAACATCATGTTGGAAGTTTTATTCATGGTCGAAAATGGAACTACCAGCCAGTTAACATCATGCTGATCAACATTCATGCATAGCACATCTTCATATGATGCACAGTCAAAATGCCCACACAATGTCGAGTGTGCGAAACACACAGAAAACGAGGGACAAAGTTTTGGCGAGTGTTGGACGTGGTTTTGGGCTGCCCCGTCTAGGCTTTCATTTTTAACATGCGCAGCCCACGTCCTCGGATGGGAGGTCCATAGGCATGTTTGTATTTTCTTAGGGCCGCCATGTATCGACCGGCCTATGGACCTCCCATCCGAGGTTTTATTTTTGGCAACCCAATTTATGTATTTTTTTGAAGAAAACGCAGAGGTCTGTTGAATTTTTCTATATAAGAATAGGAACGCCAGGTCCAACTTATGTTTCCCTTCTAACTATATTATATATATTTAAATTATTTTATATGTTAACTATTTAGTTCACATAATTGGCAAATAGATGACCGCTCTCGCGACCCCCATCGCCCCCGCCGCCACCTCCACCCTCGCCGCCGCCCCCGCCACTGCCTCCACCCTCGCCGCTGCCATAGATCTCGCCGCCACCCCCCGCCTCCTGACTCTGGGCGCACCTGCCCCCCTCAGCAAGTCCGCTTGCGCGCCCCATGGAGTCGCTGGCCATATCGACGGGGGAATGGATGGAAGACATGCAGATGTACAAGATGCATCTCCCACATGTCTACAAAGCCTTCCCGCGGATGCTCCAGCCGCTCGACTCCGTCGCGCCGGCAGTGCTGCGGGAGACTCGAGGGAGGGGATGGAGGGAGCGGGCGATGCGGATCCGCGACGACGCTCTCTCCTGGACCCAGTGCACGCGTGAATGGAGGGAAGTAGAGGAGGAAGCTGCGAGGGAGGAAGCCAAAGAGGGACCGAATCCGTTCTCTCACTGGCGCAGGTATGCTCGGATGTGCAAGGATCATGTGGATTGGGAGCTGCTGAATCTAGCCCTGCAAATCTACTTCGAAGGAGATTTCTCGGAGAAGCACAGGATGCCCCACCCCAGTGAGCCACCGATTGCGTTCGTTTGATGGGCGAAAGGAGAAGTGAATTCAGGAGATCCACGCCGTGCTACAAGATGGGAATGCTTGACTGGACTCGTGCCCACCAGCACGCCACCGGAGACGGAGCAGGTGGATCCCCTACCTTACCTCTCCCCCAAACATGCAGAAGATTGAAATTAGGCTTGCAATCTGCTTCAATTGAGCTGTCTGGTGGTTATTTCTGCTTCCTGCGAGACAACATCTGGCTAGAGGATGAGAAGGAACCAGGAACTCCGATGAATTTCCCCTATCACAATGGGGGGGGGGGGGAGCGCCGGTTGGGCAGTGGTACGGCCCACCTCCGCCCCAAATGGGGGCATAATCTGGGCAGGCTCCTGTAATTGCCCAAGATCAATCTGCTGGTGGTTCTGACTCTCAGATCAGTGGGAAATCTCAAGGCAAGAATCAGCAAAAGAAGAGATAGGACATCCAGAAAACTGCTCATGCCCCTGCTTTGGGCCTTATGGCATACTCTGAGGTGATCTGCTACAACTGTGGGGAACCAAGGCATCATTTGGATAAATGTGTCAAGGCCAAGAGTTGTTTTATCTGCAAAATGGTTACCCATAAAGTTGAGAATTGCCCTGTCAGAAGGAAAACCCACAGTTCTGCTAGATATGTTGGAAGTGCTGCTCCAGGATTATGTCCACCATTGACAGAATTTTCTGTGACACATAATTAGATAGTTTCTTTCCCCTTTCTAGTTGTAGAGCTCTGCCCAGATGTGGTAGTGACCACACTTCTTTTCTCTGGGACTCTGGTCTTAACCAAACTCCAAAGAGCAATAGTTTTAAATTTGAAAAGTGGTGTTTGCTTAGAGAAGATTTTACTGAGCTAGTCAGGAAAATCTGGAATGAGCCTACTGGGAGCAGCTGCCCCCTAGAAAATTGGCAGATCAAAATCAGGAGATTTAGAAAAACTACCAAAGGGTGGAACTCCAATGAGGAAGCTAATCTTAGAAGATACAAAAGGCTTCTCCTCCTTGACTTCGATTCTCTAGATATTAAGGCAGAAACCACTGACCTCTCTGAGGCTGAGACTAATAGATTAAACTTTGTCCATGGAGAGCTCAAGAAAATTTGGCTTCAAGAAGAAATCAAAGCCAAACAAAGGTCAAGAGATAGGAACATTAAGGAGGGTGATAGAAATACTGCTTACTTCCATGTAGTAGGTAAACAGAGGAGGAGGAGGAAAACCCTCATTCACTCTCTTGATGGCCCTAATGGCCCTGTTACTGAGGTAGATGAGATGCTGAAAGTGGCTAGTGACTTCTACAAAGACATGTTTAAGAAAGAAAACCCTTCTGGGTTCTCTCTACAAAACAATTTGTTCTCTGCTTCTGAAAAAGTCTCTCCTGCTGAAAATGAGCTGCTAGAAGCCCCTTTTCAGAGACAGAGGTGAAGGAAGCCATTTTTAGCTCTTATCCTGATGGGGCTCCTGGTCCTGATGGGATTCCCTTCTTGTTTTACCAGCATTTTTGGGACTTGGTGAAAAATGATCTCTTAGATCTTTTCCAAGCCTTTCATAGAGGAGAGTTGGATCCAGCAACTTACTCATGGGGGGTCTGTTGGGGTCAAGTTAAATAACTGTGAAAGTGATTTTTTTCCTTGCTAGTAAAGGCCTTAGGCAAGGTGACCCCATCTCCCTGCTTTTGTTTAATTTAGTAGTGGACGTTCTTACTAAAATGCTGAGCAAAGCTGCTGATCATAGTCTGATTGCAGGGCTCTGTCCTGAGGTCCGTCCTGGTGGCATCATCTGCCTTCAATATGCAGATGATACCATCCTTTTCTTAGATAATGACTCCACACATGCTAGCAATCTGAAAACTGTTCTAACCTGGTTTGAACAAGTCTCGGGCATGAGAATAAACTACTCTAAAAGTGAACTCATCCCTATCAACATGGATGATCAGGAGTTAGCCGACTTCCACTCTATTCTAGTCTGTAATAAAGGTAACTTCCGCATTAAGTACCTAGGTATCCCTCTCCACTATGATAAACTGAGGAGAGAGGATATCCAACCCCTTCTGGATAAAATCATTAAAAGGATTGCTGGGTGGAGGGGAAAACTTCTCTCTTACAGAGGTAGATTGATCCTCATACAAGCTTGTTTGGTTAGCATTCCAGTGTATCTCCTCTCCTTCTTCAAGTTCCCTAAATGGGCAGTGAACCTCATCAATTCTCAGATATCTCATTGCTTGTGGAATGATTTTGAGGGAAATATGAAGCTACACCTTGCTAATTGGGCCCTAGTCTCTATGAAAAAAAGATTTTGGAGGCCTAGGCATACCTAACCTCCAAGAAATTAACATCTGTCTTCTAGGGTCTTGGATTAAAAGATTCTATGAGGAAGACCTGAAACCCTGGAAGCTTCTTATTGCCCATAAATACCTAGGAAATACACCTAATTTTTTTGTCCCTTCCTCCAACCCTAAGACCTCTAGATTTTGGAAAGGATTAAAATCTATTATGCATGCTGTGAAATTTGGCTACAGATGGAACATAGGGGATGGGAGCAGAACCAGGTTCTGGGAAGATACTTGGTTTGGCACATCCCCCCTAGCAGTCCAATTTTGGCCTATTTACTCTGTCCGCAGTGAGCTTAACAAAAGTGTCAATGGAGTTTGGGACGGTCAATGCCTAAAACTCTCTTTTAGAAGGAACTTTAGTGATAGTCTCATGGAACAATGGTTCCAGTTGGAGGAAATTGCCAAAAGTATTACCTTTACTGCCGAGCTGGATGCCCTGATTTGGCAGATGGACAATAAGGGGAAGTATTCCTCCAGCTCCATCTATCATGTTATCAACTTTAGAGGGGTTCAACCCGTGTTTATCCCTGCTGTCTGGAAATTGAGAGTTCCCCCTAAAATTCATGTATTTCTCTAGCTTCTCTCCAAAAACAAATTGATGACTAGGGATAACCTTAGGAAGAGACACATCATCAAACCCCTTGATTGTGTTTACTGCTTGGAACAAGAGTCTTGTTCTCACCTATTTTTTGAATGTATAGTTGCTAAACATCTCTGGGTCCACATTGAGGAATATTTCTCTAGTCAGATTGGCTCATCCTTCGAATCTGTCGCCAGATTCTGGATTGCTACCAAAAAGTGCTCAGTTTTAAACACTGTTAGTTCAGCTGTCCTTTGGTGCCTCTGGAAATATAGAAATGCTATGATTTTCAGTAGCACCTCCTGGATTTCCATTCTGCGGGTCTTGAGGTTGATCAGGAACATGGTAAGGAACTAGGCGATTCTCTCCTCTAGATCGGACAAGGACAAGTTGATGAGCTTCGTGGAAACCCTAACAAGATCCCTCCAGAAATCATTGGCGATCACTTGTGGCTGAACAAGGCTCGACCTGCTCTGGGGCTGGACCCGTGGGCTCATCTCAAGATCTCTGATGAAGATGATGGGCACCTAGCGCCGAAAAAGAGGGACATCCACCATGCTACGCCTTCCAGCCCAGTGTCTCCTCTTGCTTACTGGTCGCCGCAGACTGACACGACCCCTCGGCTGAAGACCATGAAGGCTTCGCTGGACCCTCCTTGTGTCATTTGAGTGCTCTATCCGCTCTGCCTTTGGCACCGCTCGGGTGATTTGTGTTACTCACAGAACTTGTTCATCCACCCCCCTAGTTTGTAGCTTTTCTACCTTTGCTTTCGAACTGCTCTTTGTGCCGCTGTATCAGAATATGTTGTGGTTTCGTTCTCAGCAATGGAACAGGGGAGATGCTCCCTGTTTTTCTAAAAAAATTATTTTATATGTTATTATATGTTATTTTTATTGTCATAATATATTTAATAGATACTTACATATGTAAGAAAACAATATCCCACATCTTATTAACTTATAAAAATAATTTCTTAACAAATAAAATCCTTGATTGTTTTGGCACGAAAATCCTAGTGATTGTGTACAAAAGCTTGGTAAGATTTAAGGACGAATGTAATAATATCACTTATTATTTAAATATATTTATAACAAAATGCTCAGCCCATTTTTATTTTTTGATAACATTGCTGGCCCAACCCAACATTATAATTAGAATCAGCCCAGCAAAATCGTGTATTTCGAGAAAGTGCAAATGGCTGTAATTTTTTAGGAAATAAAATAAACGGGCCGCATGGACGCTATATTATTTATTCACCCAGCCCAGCTAATGGCTGTAATTAAAAAAAGATAAATTGACTGTAAATTCTACCGCGCAAAAAAGACTGTAAATTCTGAAAAAATGGGTTGAATACGTGCCACATTTTTGGAGGCTGAAATGTGGGATAATAGGTCGAAGCCAATGCAAGTCATTGTCAATTTAGTCAACAAATGATTCTGACATGTTAGCCCTTGGATTTACATCCAACGACCAACATCCATCTTCAATCGCTCGTCTTCTTCCTTCAGCGCCGCCGGGACCACCTCCCGCCTCCCGCTGCTAGCAGCTCTGCTTAGCACGCTTCGTTATGAAGCGCTACTCCACCGTTGGCCAGGCCATCCCTCCACCCCTCCACACCTCCTGTTCTTCTCCACCGACTACCGAACCACACCGCACTAGAACCAGTTAACCCTCGTACACCTCTCTGTCTGCGACTCTACTCTCGCGTCTGAAGGAAGTATGCCCTAGAGGCAATAATAAAGTTGTTATTTATTTCCTTATTTCATGATAAATGTTTATTATTCATGCTAGAATTGTATTAACCAGAAACATAATACATGTGTGAATACATAGACAAACAGAGTGTCACTAGTATGCCTCTACTTGACTAGCTCGTTGATGAAAGATGGTTAAGTTTCCTAACCATAGACATGAGTTGTCATTTGATTAACGGGATCACATCATTAGGAGAATGATGTGATTGACTTGACCCATTCCGTTAGCTTAGCACTTGATCGTTTAGTTTGTTGCTATTGCTTTATTCATGACTTATACATGTTCCTATGACTATGAGATTATGCAACTCCCGTTTACCGGAGGAACACTTTGTGTGCCACCAAACATCACAACGTAACTGGGTGATTATAAAGGTGCTCTACAGGTGTCTCCAAAGGTACTTGTTGGGTTGGCGTATTTCAAGATTAGGATTTGTCACTCCGATTGTCGGAGAGGTATCTCCGGGCCCACTCGGTAATGCACATCACTATAAGTCTTGCAAGCATTGCAACTAATGAGTTAGTTGCAGGATGATGTATTACGGAATGAGTAAAGAGACTTGCCAGTAACGAGATAGAACTAGGTATTGAGATACCGACGATCGAATCTTGGGAAAGTAACATACCGATGACAAAGGGAACAACGTATGTTGTTATGCGGTCTGACCGATAAAGATCTTCGTAGAATACGTAGGAGCCAATATGGGCATCCAGGTCCCGCTATTGGTTATTGACTAGAGAGGTGTCTCGGTCATGTCTACATACTTCTCGAACCCGTAGGGTCCGCACGCTTAACGTTCATTGACGATATAGTACTATGAGTTATGTATGTTGGTGACCGAATGTTGTTCGGAGTCCCAGATGTGATAACGGACATGACGAGGAGGTCCGGAATGGTCTGGAGGTAAAGATTCATATATTGGATGATATGGTTTGGCCAAGGGGTCAGGCCCATGGGGCTATAAGTCAGTGCAAAAGGAGTTTTGCGGAGGCCAGGGGGCCAAACGCCGGAGACCCTGGCGTCTGGCACTGGGCCAGACGCCGAGGCCCATGGCGTCTGGGCCAGACGCCAAGGATTGTGGCATTTGGTCCCGGAGTCCAAGTGGGACTCTTGCCTTTCGGGCAAAACCGACTTTGAGGAGGCTTTTGCTCCAAGTTTCGACCCCAGGGCTTAACATATAAATAGAGGGGCAGGGCTAGCAACAAAGACACATCAAGAAACACCAAGCCATGTGCCGGCAACCCCGTCCCCTCAAGTTTATCCTCCGTCATAGTTTTCGTAGTGCTTAGGCAAAGCCCTGCGGAGATTGTTCTTCACCAACACCGTCACCATGCCGTCGTGCTGCCGGAACTCATCTAGTACTTCGCCCCTCTTGCTGGATCGAGAAGGCGAGGACGTCACCGAGCCGAACGTGTGCAGAACTCAGAGGTGCCGTGCTTTTGGTACTTGGATCGGTCGGACATGAAGACGTACGACTACATCAACCGCGTTGATATAACGCTTCCGCGAACGGTCTACGAGGGTACGTAGACAACACTCTCCCCTCTCGTTGCTATGCATAACCATGATCTTGCGTGTGCGTAGGTGAATTTTTGAAATTACTATGTTTCCCAACAGTGGCATCCGAGCCAGGTTTTATCCGTTGATGTTATATGCACGAGTAGAACACAAGTGAGTTGTGGGCGATATAAGTCATACTGCTTACCAGCATGTCATACTTTGGTTCGGCGGTATTGTTGGATGAAGCGGCCCGGACCGACATTACGCGTACGCTTAAGCGAGACTGGTTCTACCGACGTGCTTTGCACACAGGTGGCTGGCGGGTGTCAGTTTCTCCAACTTTAGTTGAACCAAGTGTGGCTACGCCCGGTCCTTGCGAAGGTTAAAACAACATCAACTTGACAAACTATCGTTGTGGTTTTGATGCATAGGTAAGAACGGTTCTTGCTAAGCCCGTAGCAGCCACGTAAAACTTGCAACAACAAAGTAGAGGACGTCTAACTTGTTTTTGCAGGGCATGTTGTGATGTGATATGGTCAAGACATGATGCTAAATTTTATTGTATGAGATGATCATGTTTTGTAACCGAGTTATCGGCAACTGGCAGGAGCCATATGGTTGTCGCTTTATTGTATGCAATGCAATCGCCCTGTAATGCTTTACTTTATCACTAAGCGGTAGCGATAGTCGTGGAAGCATAAGATTGGCGAGAAGACAACGATGCTACGATGGAGATCAAGGTGTCGCGCCGGTGACGATGGTGATCATGAAGGTGCTTCGGAGATGGAGATCACAAGCACAAGATGATGATGGCCATATCATATCACTTATATTGATTGCATGTGATGTTTATCTTTTATGCATCTTATCTTGCTTTGATTGATGGTAGCATCATAAGATGATCTCTCACTAAATTTCAAGATAAAAGTGTTCTCCCGGAGTATGCATCATTGCGAAAGTTTGTCGTGCCGAGACACCACGTGATGATTGGGTGTGATAAGCTCTACGTCCATCTACAATGGGTGCAAGCCAGTTTTTGCACACGCAGAATACTCATGTTAAACTTGACGAGCCTAGCATATGCAGATATGGCCTCGGAACACTGAGACCGAAAGGTCGAGCGTGAATCATATAGTAGATATGATCAACATAGTGATGTTCACCATTGAAAGCTACTCCATTTCACGTGATGATCGGTTATGGTTTAGTTGATTTGGATCACGTGATCACTTAGAAGATTAGAGGGATGTCTATCTAAGTGGGAGTTCTTAAGTAATATGATTAATTGAACATAAATTTATCATGAACTTAGTACCTGATAGTATTTTGCTTGTCTATGTTGATTGTAGATAGATGGCCCGTGCTGTTGTTCTGCTGAATTTTAATGCGTTCCTTGAGAAAGCAAAGTTGAAAGATGATGGTAGCAATTACACGGACTGGGTCCATAATTTGAGGATTATCCTCATTTCTGCACAGAAGAATTACGTCCTGGAAGCACCGCTAAGTACCAAGCCTGCTTCAGGAGCAACACCAGATGTTATGAACGTCTGGCAGAGCAAAGCTGATGACTACTCGATAGTTCAGTGTGCCATGCTTTACGGCTTAGAACCGGGTTTTCAACGCGTTTTGAACATCATGGAGCATATGAGATGTTCCAGGAGTTGAAGTTAATATTTCAAGCAAATGCCCGGATTGAGAGATATGAAGTCTCCAATAAGTTCTATATCTGCAAGATGGAGGAGAATAGTTCTGTCAGTGAACATATACTCAAAATGTCTGGGTATCATAATCACTTGACTCAACTGGGAGTTAATCTTCATGTTGATAGTGTCATTGACAGAGTTCTTCAATCACTGCCACCAAGCTACAAGAGCTTCGTGATGAACTATAACATGCAAGGGATGGATAAGACGATTCCAGAGCTCTTCGCAATGCTAAAGGCCGCAGAGGTAGAAATCAAGAAGGAGCATCAAGTGTTGATGGTCAATAAGTCCGCCAATTTCAAGAAAAGGGGCAAAGGGAAGAAGAAGGGGAACTTCAAGAAGAACAGCAAACAAGTTGCTGCTCAGGAGAAGAAACCCAAATCTGGACCTAAGCCTGAAACTGAGTGCTTCTACTGCAAGCAGACTGGACACTGGAAGCGGAACTGCCCCAAGTATTTGGCGGATAAGAAGGATGGCAAGGTGAACAAAGGTATATGTGATATACATATTATTGATGTGTACCTTACTAGAGCTCGCAGTAGCACCTGGGTATTTGATACTGGTTCTGTTGCTAATATTTGCAACTCGAAACAGGGACTACGGATTAAGCGAACACTAGCGAAGGACGAGGTGACGGTGCGCGTGGGAAATGGTTCCAAAGTCGATGTGATCGTAGTCGGCACGCTACCTCTACATCTACCTTCGGGATTAGTATTAGACCTAAATAATTGTTATTTGGTGCCAGCGTTGAGCATGAACATTATATCTGGATCTTGTTTGATGCGAGACGGTTATTCATTTAAATCATAGAATAATGGTTGTTCTATTTATATGCGTAATATATTTTATGGTCATGCACCCTTGATAGTAGTGATACACATATTCATAATGTTGAAGCTAAAAGATGCAGAGTCGATAATGATAGTGCAACTTATTTGTGGCACTGCCGTTTAGGTCATATCGGTGTAAAGCGCATGAAGAAACTCCATACTGATGGAGTTTTGGAATCACTTGATTATGAATCACTTGGTACTTGCGAACCGTGCCTCATGGGCAAGATGACTAAAACGCCGTTCTCCGGTACTATGGAGAGAGCAACAGATTTGTTGGAAATCATACATACAGATGTATGTGGTCCGATGAATGTTGAGGCTCGTGGCGGATATCGTTATTTTCTCACCTTCACAGATGATTTAAGAAGATATGGGTATATCTATTTAATGAAACATAAATCTGAAACATTTGAAAAGTTCAAAGAATTTCAAAGTGAAGTTGAAAATCATCGTAACAAGAAAATAAAATTTCTACGATCTGATCGTGGAGGAGCATATTTGAGTTACGAGTTTGGTCTACATTTAAAACAAAGCAGAATAGTTTCGCAACTCACGCCACCCGGAACACCACAACGTAATGGTGTGTCCGAACGTCGTAATCGTACCTTACTAGATATGGTATGATCTATGATGTCTCTTACTGATTTACCACTATCGTTTTGGGGTTATGCTTTAGAGACGGCCGCATTCACGTTAAATAGGGCACCATCGAAATCCGTTGAGATGACGCCTTATGAACTATGGTTTGGAAAGAAACCAAAGTTGTCGTTTCTTAAAGTTTGGGGTTGCGATGCTTATGTGAAAAAGCTTCAACCTGATAAGGTCGAACCCAAATCGGAGAAATGTGTCTTCATAGGATACCCAAAGGAGACTGTTGGGTACACCTTCTATCACAGATCCGAAGGCAAGATATTCGTTGCTTAGAATGGATCCTTTCTAGAGAAGGAGTTTCTCTCGAAAGAAGTGAGTGGGAGGAAAGTAGAACTTGATGAGGTAACTGTACCTGCTCCCTTATTGGAAAGTAGTTCATCACAGAAATCTGTTCCTATGACTACTACACCAATTAGTGAGGAAGCTAATGATGATGATCATGTAACTTCATATCAAGTTACTACCGAACCTCGTAGGTAAACCAGACTGAGATCCACACTAGAGTGGTACGGTAATCCTGTTCTGGATGTCATGTTACTTAACCATGACGAGCCTACAAACTATGAGGAAGCGATGATGAGCCCAGATTCCACGAAATGGCTTGAGGCCATGAAATCTGAGATGAGATCCATGTATGAAAACAAAGTATGGACTTTGATTGACTTGCCCAATGATCAGCGAGCCATTGAGATTAAATGGATCTTCAAGAGGAAGACGGACGCTGATAGTAGTGTTACTATCTACAAAGCTAGAATTGTCGCAAAAAGGTTTTTGACAAGTTCAAGGTGTTGACTATGATGAGAGTTTCTCACTCGTATCTATGCTTAAGTCTGTCCAAATCATATTAGCAATTGCCGCATTTTATGAAATCCGGCAAATGGATAAACAAAACTGCATTCCTTAATGGATTTATTAAAGAAGAGTTGTATATGATACAACCAGAAGGTTTTGTCAATCCTAAAGGTGCTAACAAAATGTGCAAGCTCCAGCGACCCATCTATGGACTGGTGCAAGCATCTCGGAGTTGGAATATGCGCTTTGATGAGATGATCAAAGCATATAGTTTTATACAGACTTGCGGTGAAGCCTGTATTTACAAGAAAGTGAGTGGGAGCACTACAACATTTCTGATAAGTATATGTGAATGACATATTGTTGATCGGAAATAATGTAGAATTATTCTGCAAAGCATAAAGGAGAGTTTTGAAAGAAGTTTTTCAAAGAAAGACCCCGGTGAAGCTGCTTACATATTAAGCATCAAGATCTATAGAGATAGATCAAGACGCTTGATAAGTTTTTTCAATGAGTACATACCTTGACAAGATTTTGAAATAGTTCAAAATGGAGCAGTCAAAGAAAGAGTTCTTGCCTGTGTTACAAGGTGTGAAATTGAGTAAGACTCAAAGCCCGACCACGACAGAAGATAGAAAGAGAATGAAAGTCATTCCCTATGCCTCAGCCATAGGTTCTATAAAGTATGCCATGCGGTGTACCAGACCTATTGTATACCCTGCCCTGAGTTTGGCAAGGGAGTACAATAGTGATCTAGGAGTAGATCACTGGACATTGGTCAAAATTATCCTTACTAGAGTAAGGATATGTTTCTCGATTATGGAGGTGACAAAAGGTTCGTCGTAAAAGGTTACGTCGATGCAAGTTTTGACACTGATCCAGATGACTCTAAGTCTCAATCTGGATACATATTGAAAGTGGGAGCAATTAGCTAGAGTAGCTCCATGCAGAGCATTGTTCACATAGAAATTTGCAAAATACATACGGATCTGAATGTTGCAGACCCGTTGACTAAACTTCTCTCACAAGCAAAACATGATCACACCTTAGTACTCTTTGGGTGTTAGTCACATAGTGATGTGAACTAGATTATTGACTCTAGTAAACCCTTTGGGTGTTGGTCACATGACGATGTGAACTATGGGTGTTAATCACATGGTGATGTGAACTATTGATGTTAAATCACATGGCGATGTGATCTAGATTATTGACTCTAGTGCAAGTGGGAGACTGAAGGAAATATGCCCTAGAGGCAATAATAAAGTCATTATTTATTTCCTTATTTCATGATAAATGTTTATTATTCATTGTAGAATTGTATTAACCGGAAAGATAATACATGTGTGAATACATAGACAAACAGAGTGTCACTAGTATGCCTCTACTTGACTAGCTCGTTGATCAAAGATGGTTAAGTTTCCTAACCATAGACATGAGTTGTCATTTGATTAACAGGATCATATCATTTGGAGAATGATGTGATTGACTTGACCCATTCCGTTAGCTTAGCACTTGATCGTTTAGTTTGTTGCTATTGCTTTCTTCATGACTTATACATGTTCCTATGACTATGAGATTATGCAACTCCCATTTACCGGAGGAACACTTTGTGTGCCACCAAACGTCACAACGTAACTGGGTGATTATAAAGGTGCTCTATAGGTGTCTCCGAAGGTACTTGTTGGGTTGGCGTATTTTGAGATTAGGATTTGTCACTCCGATTGTCGGAGAGGTATCTCTGGGCCCACTCGGTAATGCACATCACTATAAGCCTTGCAAGCATTGCAACTAATGAGTTAGTTGCGGGATGATGTATTACGGAATGAGTAAAGAGACTTGCCGGTAACGATATAGAACTAGGTATTGAGATACCGACGATCGAATCTCGGGCAAGTAACATACCGATGACAAAGGGAACAACGTATGTTGTTATGCGGTCTGAACGATAAAGATCTTCATAGAATATGTAGTAGCCAATATGGGCATCCAGGTCCCGCTATTGGTTATCGACTAGAGAGGTGTCTCGGTCATGTCTACATACTTCTCGAACCCGTAGGGTCCGCATGCTTAACGTTCGTTGACGATATAGTACTATGAGTTATGTATGTTGGTGACTGAATGTTGTTCGGAGTCCCGGATGAGATCACGGACATGACGAGGAGCTCCGGAATGGTCCGGAGGTAAAGATTCATATATTGGATGATATGGTTTGGCCAAGGGGTCAGGCCCATGGGGCTATAAGTCGGTGCAAAAGGAGTTTTGCTGAGGCTAGGGGGCCAAACGCCGGAGACCCTGGCGTCTGGCCTTGGGCCAGACGCCAAGGATTGTGGCGTTTGGTCCCGGAGTCCGAGTGGGACTCTTGCCTTTCGGGCAAAACCGACTTTGAGGAGGCTTTTGCTCCAAGTTTCGACCCTAGGGCTTAACATATAAATAGAGGGGCCGGGCTAGCACCAAAGACACATGAAGAAACACCATGCCGTGTGCCGGCAACCCCGTCCCCTCTAGTTTATTCTCCGTCATAGTTTTCGTAGTGCTTAGGTGAAGCCCTGCGGAGATTGTTCTTCACCAACACCGTCAACACGCCGTCGTGCTGCCGGAACTCATCTACTACTTCGCCCCTCTTGCTGGATCGAGAAGGCGAGGACGTCACCGAGCCGAACGTGTGCAGAACTCGGAGGTGCCGTGCTTTCGGTACTTGGATCGGTCGGACGTGAAGACGTACTACTACATCAACCGCGTTGATATAACGCTTCCGCGAATGGTCTACAAGGGTACGTAGACAACACCCTCCCCTCTCATTGCTATGCATCACCATGATCTTGCGTGTGCATAGGTAAATTCTTGAAATTTCTATGTTTCCCAACAGCGTCTTCCCATCTCCGGCTCGTTGTTGTCCGGGGCCTCGCCGTCGTCCAGCACCTTAGATGCGCTCGGCACGGCGTGGTCAACGTGGTCAATGAATGACACCATCGAAAGTAGACTGTGCGTGGAGAGGCTGAGAGCTGGGTCCATGGTCGCACACAAGGAAATGCCTCCTTATTACGCGCAAAATAATGATTCCTCCACCTGACATCTGGGACCCACCGGAAGGGCCTCTGTATTTCATGAAATAAAGTGCCCCCCGCTGACATGTCGGACCCACCAGCCATCTTCGCACGCAAGGAAGTGCCTCCTTATTACGCACAAAAAAATGAATATTCCCCCTGCCTGCTGGAACCCAGCATAGTGGGAGGCTGACTTGTGGGCCTACCAAGTTGACGGGGACGGAGGGCTTTGTCAACTTAGTCAATATGAACGATTCTAGCTCTTGTTACCGTACGATGTCCAACGGCCGCAGTGCTTCTTCAACCTCTGGTCTTCTTGCTCCAGCCGCCCAAACCAGCGCCGGTCGTGCCACGTGCTCCTGCCTCCCGTGGCCGGCTGTGATGCCGCGGAGGCCTCACCGCCCCTACTACTCCCACCGCTGGCCAGGCCATCCCTCTACTCACCCACACCCCCTGTTATTCTGCGGCGACAGCAGCCTCACACCGCAGCCGAACCCGTGAACCCTCGTACTCCATGAGGGAGTCCTGGATTAGGGGGTCTCCGGATAGCCGGACTATCTCCATTGGTCGGACTGTTAGACTATGAAGATACAAGATTGAAGACTTCGTCTTGTGTCCGGATGGGACTCTACTTGGCGTGGAATGCAAGCTAGGCAATACGGATATGGATATCTCCTCCTTTGTAACTGACCTTGTGTAACCCTAACCCTCTCCAGTGTCTATATAAACCGAAGGGTTTTAGTCCGTAGGACAACAACCATAACATACAATCATACCATAGGTTAGCTTCTAGGGTTTAGCCTCTCTGATCTCGTGGTAGATCTACTCTTGTGCTACCCATATCATCAATATTAATCAAGTAGAACGTAGGGTTTTACCTCCATCAAGAGGGCCCGAACCTGGGTTAAACATCGTGTCCCCTGCCTCCTGTTACCATCCGGCCTAGACGCACAGTTCGGGACCCCCTACCCGAGATCCGCTAGTTTTGACACCGACATTGGTGCTTTCATTGAGAGTTCCTCTATGTCGTTGCCGTTAGGCTTGATGGCTCCTACTATCATCGATAGCGATGCGTTCCAGGGTGAGACTTTTCTCCCCGGACAAATCTTCGTATTCGGCAGCTTTGCACTGCGGGCTAATTCGCTTGGCCATCTGGAGCAGATTGAAAGCTATGCCCCTGGCCATCGGGTCAGATTTGGAAGTTTGAACTACACGGCCGATATCCACGGAGACTTAATCTTCAACGGATTCGAGCCACAGCCGGGCGCGCCGCACTGTCGCGATGGGTATGACCTAGCTCTGTCGCCGAACAGTACCCCAGAGGCCGCGCCTGCATCAACTCCGACCCTTAGCTCGGAGCCAACTGTGCCAGTCGAGGACGGGTGGTTAGACACCGCCTCAGGGGCTGGAGTCTCAACAGCGACCGAGCCGAACACCAGCCTAACCCTCTGCGTAGCTCGTGACTCCAAGGTGCTGGACTCTTTTCCGGACTCCGAACCATCCGCGCCCTTGCCAATCGAATCCGATTGGGCGCCGATCATGGAATTCACCGCCGCGGATATCTTTCAGCACTCGCCCTTCGGCGACATTCTAAATTCACTAAGGCCTCTCTCTTTGTCAGGAGAGCCCTGGCCAGATTATGGCCAACAGGATTGGGATGCGGATGGCGAAGAAATTCGACGCCCACGCACCACCCACTTCGTAGCCATTGTCGATGATTTAACCGACATGCTCGACTTCGACTCTGAAGACATCGACGGTATGGACGACGATGTAGGAGACGAACATCAACCAACACCTATAGGGCACTGGAAAGCCACCTCGTCATATGACATATACATGGTGGATACACCCAATGAAGGCAATGGCGACGAGATAGCGGAGGACGACCCCTCCAAGAAGCAACCCAAGCGCCGACGTCAGCGGCGCCGCTCTAAGTCCTGCCAAAGCAAAAGTGGTGATACCGGCACAGGAGATAATAATACTCCGGATAGTGCCGAAGACAACAACAATCCCCTCCAGCAAGATTTAGAGCAGGAGGATGAAGGAGCCAGCTCTCCCGAGAGAGCGGCAGATGGAGAGGAGGAGGATGACAATTACACCCCCCTCCAAAGACGAGGCAAGCCTCGGCGAGGATGAATTCGCCGTCCCAGAGGATCCCGTCAAACAAGAGCGCTTCAAGCGCCGGCTTATGGCCACGGTAAATAGCCTGAAGAAAAGCAGCAGCAGCTTCAAGCTGATCAAGATCTGCTAGCTGACAAATGGACTGAAGTCCTCGCGGTCGAGGAATATAAACTCGAGCGCCCCTCCAAGAGTTACCCAAGGCGCAGGTTACCACCCCGACTGGAGGAAGAAGCGTATGATATGGCTGATCGGCCACCTCGTGGTCGCGATAGAGAGGCATTCCAGCCAAAAGCTCAGCCTCCACCCCAACGCCATTCAAATAAAAAGGCATGGGGAGATACACCAGACCTGCGAGACATATTGGAGGACAAGGCAAAGCATTCAAGATCAATCTATGGATCACGAGGGCGCACCACTCTGCGAGACGACAAATGTCACACTGGATACAGAAGCAAATCCGGCCGGGCCGAACACAGCGGGCAAGACCCATTCGAGCTGCGTCGCGATATAGCCCAATACAGAGGCGCCGCGCACCCCTTATGCTTCAAAGACGAAGTAATGGAACATCAATTCCCAGAAGGTTTCAAACCTGTAAATATTGAATCATACGACGGCACAACAGATCCCGCAGTATGGATTGAGGATTTCCTCCTCCACATCCACATGGCCCACGTCGATGACTTACACGCCATCAAATACCTCCCACTAAAGCTCAAAGGACCAGCGCGGCATTGGCTTAACAGCTTGCCAGCGGACTCCATTAGCTGTTGGGAAGATCTAGAAGCCGCATTCCTCGACAACTATCAGGGCACTTATGTGCGACCACCAGATGCCGATGATTTGAGCCACATAATTCAGCAGCCAGAAGAATCGGCCAGGCAATTCTGGACTTGGTTCCTTACAAAGGAAAATCAAATCATCGACTGTCCGGATGCGGAGGCCTTAGCGGCTTTCAAGCACAACATCCGAGACGAGTGGCTAGCCCGGCACCTTGGCTAGGAAAAGCCAAAATCTATGGCAGCTCTCACGAGACTCATGACCCGCTTTTGTGCGGGAGAAGACAGCTGGCTGGCTCAAAGTAATAACATATCAAAGAACCATGGTACCTCAGATACCAAGGACGGCAATAGCAGGTCACGTCGCAACAAGCATAAGCGCCGCATTAACAGCAAAAATACTGAGGATACGGTAGTCAATGCCGGATTCAAAGGCTCTAAACCCGGTCAGCAGAAAAAACCATTCAAACAAAATATGTTGGGTCCATCCAGCTTGGACCATATACTCGATCGCTCGTGTCAAATAAAAAGCACCCCAGACAAGCCAGCCAATCACACCAACAGGGATTGTTGGGTGTTCAAGCAGGCCGACAAGCTAATTGCCGAAAACAAGGACAAGGGTCCGCATAGCAATGACGAGGAGGAGCCCCGGCAGTCGCACACTAGAGGACAGAAGAGGTTCCCTCCGCAAGTGCGGACGGTGAACATGATATACGCAACCCACATCCCCAAGAGGGAGCAGAAGCATGCGCTCAGGGACGTATATGCATTGGAGCCAGTCGCCCCAAAGTTCAACCCTTGGTCCTCCTGTCCGATCACCTTCGATCGCAGGGACCACCCCACTAGTATCCGTCATGGCGGATTCGCCGCACTGGTCCTAGACCCAATCATCGACAGATTTCACCTCACTCGAGTCCTTATGGACGGCGGCAGCAGCCTGAACCTGCTTTATCAGGACACGGTGTGCAAAATGGGTATAGACCCCTCAAGGATCAAACCCACAAAAACGACCTTTAAGGGCGTCATTCCAGGTGTAGAGGCCCATTGCACAGGCTCAGTTACACTGGAAGTGGTCTTCGGATCCCCGGATAATTTCCGAAGCGAAGAGTTAATCTTCGATATAGTCCCGTTCCGCAGTGGTTATCACGCGCTGCTCGGGCGAACCGCATTCGCTAGATTCAATGCGGTACCGCATTATGCATACCTCAAGCTCAAGATGCCAGGACCTCGCGGAGTTATTACAGTCAATGGAAACACAGAGTGCTCTCTCCGAACAAAGGAGCACACCGCGGCCCTCGCAGCAGAAGCGCAAAGCAACCTCTCAAGGCAATCAACCCGTTCGGCGCTTCAAAGCCCGGACACCTTCAAGCGCGCTCGGGGCAATCGGCAAATAGACCGCCTGGCGCGATCTGAGCTCGCATAGCAATATGGCGGCCACCCCAATCCCAGCCCAACAGCGATATTCGTGCCGCGCGTACATAATTACGCATTAAAAATACCATGGGCACAGGTGGGGAGGGGGCACGACTACGGCACGCCCCAAAAGCGGCCTAAACCGCACTAGGGGCTTCCCGTTTGATTATTTTTCTTTTTCTTTCAGGACCTTAATCTTTGGAAACACTGTCCGGCAGCACTGTTGCTGAACACATGATGCAGCAACCAAGGAGGCAGACAGCTACGTTATACCATGGAATTCCCAGGTTGATTACAGTAACGAGTGAAATATTCAATTTAATATCATTCCTCAGCTTGCCCTTGGAAGGGACATACTCCTACTCTTTGCTTATCGCACTATCTGTATCACTCTGCTTTAACGCAATTTTTCAATAAACAATGCATGACATTACGACTATTATTGCATTCTTGTTATATATATATATATATGTGTGTGTGTGTGTGTGTGTGTGTGTGTGTGTTCATTAATGACGCCTTGCAACCGTACACTCTGGTACGGCCAATACACCAGGGGCTGACGTACCCCAAAATGCGGTGTGAAAAGTCCGAACACTTTCACAAGTGCGGCACCCCGAACTTATAGCATTATATGCATCAGCTCCGAATCATGTCTTTGGTCAAATGTTGGGTTTGCCCGGCTCCTATGTTTTGGTACCTTACGTTCCGCTCTATCGGCTAAGGTAGCACTAGGAGAACTACTGTGATTGTGCCCCGGTTCTGCCGGGCTTAGCACCTCAGTAGAGAAAGCTAAAACTAACTGTCATGATAAGGCGAGAGACTGGTCGCTGTTCGGCGAGGTTTTTCGAGTCCCTAAAGACTTATGCCGCTTAGGGCGAGGGGCCGGCCCTGTCCAGCTTACAAGCGTGTATCGCGCCCCGAATTTGGCCTTCTGAATACCAGGGGCTTCGCCGAAATTTAAAATTATAGAATTCTATGGCTAAGTGAGAGTGATAAAGCATTATTAGTCTAGTTGCCTTGTTCGTTGTGCTGAGAACCTCCCTCGAAGGACCCAAATATGGGAACAAGAGTGCTCAGGTTTATCCCGAACACCCCAGCACTCATGGCATGGGGGCAGAAGCCGAGGACTAGCCATCTCTCAGATTGGATAAACAGCCAAACAGAAGGTAATATTTTAAATTCAAACAAGCGTTGCATAGCGCATATGAAACATGTTTTCATAAATACAGGATAAAACGAGCGAGTTTACTCAAATATTACATATTTTGAACACTCATCCGCGATAAGACGGGCACCCGACAGAACACCCTCGTAGTACATCTCGGGGTGGCGGTGCTCCTTGCCCTCCGGCGGCCCCTCCTTGATCAGCTTCACGGCGTCTAGCTTGACCCACTGCAATTTCACACGGGCGAAAGCCCGGCGTGCACCTTCAATGCAGACGGATCGCTTGACGACCTCCAGCCGTGGGCAGGCATCCACAAGCCACCTCACCAAGCCGAAGAAGCTGTTCGGAAGGGCGTCGCCAGGCCACAGCCGGACTATAAAGCCCTTCATGGCCTGATCGGCCGCCTTATGTAGCTCGACCATCTGCTTCAGCTGGTCGCTCATCGGCACCGGATGTTCGGCCTCAGCATACTGAGACCAGAACAGCTTCTCCGTCGAGCTTCTGTCCTCGGCCTGGTAAAATTGTGCGGCATCGGACACACTGCGGGGCAAATCTACAAATGCTCCTGAAGAGCTCCAGATCCGGGTAAGTAATCGGTAATTTACTTTTACATGCTTGCTTTGCATATAGAAAGCCTTACCCGCCGCTATCTTCTTCATCGCGTCGATCTCTTGGAGGGCCTTCTGGGCCTCGGCCTTGGCACTCTTTACACTCTCAAGGGCCGCGGCAAGCTCAGACTCTCGCGTCTTCGAGTCAAGCTCCAATGCCTCGTGCTTCGTCATGAGAGCTTGGAGCTCTTGCTGCACCTCGCCCACCCGAGCCTCGTGCTTCTCTCGCTCGGTGCGCTCCTTGGCCGCTGTATCTTCGGCCTTGGTTAGCGCTTGCTTCAGGGTCGCCACCTCGGTCGTGGCCCTTGACAAACATACGATGATCCTGTCATTTAGCAATCGTGTCCTTTTTTACATATCTATAGACGGGGTATTACTTACCCTTGTTCTCCTTGAGCTGCCTCTTGGCAAGGCCGAGCTCTTTCCTGGACCCCTCGGGGTCCTGCTTCAGTACGTCGACCTCCGCAATTAGTGCGGCGGACGCCAGCAACGAAGCCTACATACACATATTGACACACCTATATTAGACTCCTGCGATATTATTTGATCCTTTGTTCGGCTTTTCTTTGTGAACATCGAACAAAGCATCAGGGGCTACTGCCTATGCGGTAATATTTTTACTACATTTTAAAACACTTACCTTGAAGCCTGTTAGAAGGCTGGCACAGGCTTCAGTCAATCCGCTCTTGGCGGACTTAACCTTCTGGATCACCGCACTCATGACAGTGTAGTGCTCCTCGTCGATGGAAGCGCTGCGAAGTGCTTCCAGCGGATTGTCCGGCGCCTCTGGATGGACAGAGGTCACCGGCACGTGCATCTTGCCCCTCTTAGAAGGAGGCCGCCTGCCTGAACCCGGAACCGCTGGAGGGTCCGGCGCGGTGTTCGGCTGAGGGCCGAACTCGGAGCTCTCGGGGGCCCCGTCCCCTCGGCTCCCAGAGTCCGAAAGGTCGCCTTGAGGCGCCTCCAGGACTGTCTCCCCTCGATCCGGTGCCTCTTGAGACAACACATTGGCGTCGTCGGCAGGATGAGGGGAGGTGGCAGTCGGGACTGGATCGCTATCCATGTCCGACAAGCCCGAGGAGCCGTCCGACGATACATCGATACTGGCTCGGGGCGGCCTGCATAATTGTGTTCGGCGTTAGGGAAAACAGTGCGACAAAGGAATCCTATGGGTTACTTTGGTATCCGAATACTTACGATCTCCCCGGGGGCTTGGCCCTGGGCAACCACTCATCTTCGCCTTCGTCGGCGGTGGTGGAGCTGTCCGGAAGGAGAGTCCTTCCCTTCTTGGACCCTCCAGCCTCCCCAGTTGGGGCGGCCTTCCTTTTCTTGTCTCCCCTAGTCGGTGGGGGAGCATCTTATTCTTCTTCTTCCTCGTCTTTGGGGGAAGAGCGCGCCGTAGAGTCATCGGACGGTGAGTCCGACGACGCCTGGCGTTGGGAATTCTTTCGAGTTCCCTTGGCCTTCTTGGTCTTCTCCGGCACCTTATAAGGGGCCGGAGTCAACATCTTCTCCAGAAGAGTGTCTGCGGGGCCTTCGGGCAAGGGAGCCGGATAGTCGATCTGTCCGGCCATCTTCTGCCAGTCCTGTCAAAGGTACGGGAGTTTAGATCCCGCATAGAGTCAATCTATATGAAAAAATAAGTATCCTGTGAAAAGTAGAGCAGCTTACCGCACTGGCTTGGCGCTTCGCGCTGAATCCGCGATCCTCCGTAATAGGGGGGGGGACCTCGGCACTTTTGAACAGCACCCTCCAGGCGTCTTCATGAGTCGTGTCGAAGAGCCTGTTCAGAGTTCGGTGCTGCGCTGGATTGAACTCCCACAAGTTGAACTCCCATTGTTGGCACGGGAGTATCCGGCAAATGAGCATGACTTGGACTATGTTGACAAGCTTGAGCTTCTTGTCCACCATGTTTTGAATACATGTTTGGAGTCTGGTCAGCTCTTTCGAATTACCCCAGGACATGCCCTTCTCTTTCCAGGAGGTGAGCCGCGTGGGGATGCCAGATCGGAACTCGGGGGCCGCTGCCCATGCAGGGTCACGCGGCTCGGTGATATAGAACCACCCCGATTGCCACCCCTTTATGGTTTCCACAAAGGAGCCCTCGAGCCATGTTATGTTGGGCATCTTGCTCACCATGGCGCCTCCTTCTTCGAATACATCAGAAGATACAAGATTGAAGACTTCGTCTCGTGTCCGGATGGGACTCTACTTGGCGTGGAAGGCAAACTAGGCAATACGGATATGGATATCTCCTCCTTTGTAACCGACCTTGTGTAACCCTAACCCTCTCCGGTGTCTATATAAACCGAAGGGTTTTAGTCCGTAGGACAACAACCATAACATACAATCATACCATAGGCTAGCTTCTAGGGTTTAGCCTCTCTGATCTCGCGGTAGATCTACTCTTGTACTACCCATATCATCAATATTAATCAAGCAAGACGTAGGGTTTTACCTCCATCAAGAGGGCCCGAACCTGGGTAAAACATCGTGTCCCCTGCCTCCTATTACCATCCGGCCTAGACGCACAGTTCGGGACCCCCTACCCGAGATCCGCCGGTTTTGACACCCACACTCCTCTTCGCGTGGGCATCCACTACTGCGTCTTCCCCGGCTCCGAGTCGTCCCCTTCCTAGTCCTCGCCGTCGTCCACCGCCCTGGTGCTCTCGGTGCGGCGTGGTCAACGTGGTGAACGACCAACTTCCATCGGAAGAGTACTGTACGTGGAGAGGCTGACAGCTGGGTCCACGGCAGCCGCAAGGAAGTGCCTCCTTATTACGCGGAAAATAATTATTCCTCCACCTGACAGCGGGGACCAACCGGATGGGCCACCAGTATTTTGTGAAAGAAATCGTTTCCCCCTGACTGCTGGCACCCACCGTACGGGCCACCGTATTTCGTGAAAAAAACATTCTCCCCGCTGTCAGCTCGGACCCACCGGAAGTGCCTCCTTATTACGCACAAAAAAATGAATACTCCCCCGGCTAGGTTGGACCCACCTTGTTGGGGGCTGACTTGTGGGCCAACTAAGTTGACGGGGGCGAAGGGCTTTGTCAACTTAGTCAATATGAACGATTCTAGCTCCAGTGATCGTACGCTATTCATCCAACGGCCGTAGTGCTTCTTCAACCTCCGGTCTTCTTGCTCCAGCCGCCCAAAGCAGCGCCGGTCGTGCCGCATGCTCCTGCCTCCCGTGGCCAGCTGTGCTGCCCCAGAGGCCTCACCGCCCCTACTATTCCCACCGCTGGCCAGGCCCTGCGGCAACGGCAGCCTCACACCGCAGCCGAACCAGTGAACCCTCGTAGTCCTCTCCGCACGGGCTTCCGCTGCCGCGTCGTCCCCTTCCTAGGCCTCGTCGTCGTCCACCGCCGTGGTGCTCTCCGTGTCGCGTGGTCAACGTGGTCAAGGAACGACTTCCATCGGAAGAGTACTGTATGTGGAGAGGCTGACAGCTGGGTCCACAGCCACAGCTCAGTTTTTTTGTGATTTGCCAAGTAAGTCGCTTTGTCAGGCCTGTTGGGCTGCAAATTTTTCAAGACGAGGAGAGCTTTCATTCGGGTGGCCGAGAAAATGGCCCATCAGTAATGAGAAATGGGTTGTACATTTTTAAAACACATCAAACCGGCAATTAGTTTCAAATGTCTTTTTTTCATTTCAAGATTTTAAATTACATTAATTTTTATGCGTGGAGAATTTGTTGGATTTTATATTGATATACATTTATTTTTAAAATCAGTTTGAATGTGAGTCAAAATTTCGGGATTAAAAACAGTTCGGACCGCACCGAAATATGCAAAATTTCGTATAATTTTTTAACCGTTGCCACAATATGGGTTGTAATGCTAACAAAAAGAATATGAGCTCAAAAAAAACCTTAAGAATTAGCAAATGGGGTGTAAATTATTAGAAATAATGGCAGATGGGCTGTATGCTGTTTTCCATAGATTTGAGGCTTTCCTAAAAAAAGGTTGACGCACAAGCACTGACTGTTGGATGTCCATCCAATGGCCGTTGTGCTTCTTCAATCTCTGCTCTTCCTGCTCCAGCCGCTCAAACAAGCGCCGGCGGGACTGCCTGCTCCCTCCTCCTCACGGCCGGCTGTGCTGCCACGCAGGCCTCACCGCCCGACCGTACTCCCATCGCTGGCCTAGCCATCCCTCTACTCACCCACACCTGCTGTTATTCTCCGACAACGACAGAAGAACCAGTAAACCCTCGTACAGTCGTACTCCCCTCCGTGTGGGAAACAACTGCCGAGTCTTCCCTGTCTCCGTGTCGTCCCCTTCCTAGGCCTCGCCGTCGTCCACCACCCTGGTGCTCTCGGCGTGGCGTGGTCAACATGGTCAAGGAACGACTTTCATCGGACGTGGACTGTACGTGGAGAGGCTGACAGCTGGGTCCATGGCCGCAGCAAGGAAGTGCCTCCTTATTACGCGGAAAATAATGATTCCTCCACCTCACAGCTGGGACCCACCGGACGGGCCACTGTATTTCACGAAAAAAACGTTTCCCCCTGACTGCTGGGACCCACCAGCTACATCTTCGCACGCAAGGAAGTGAGTCTGAGCAAAAAAAATGAGTCGCCCCCTGACTGCTGGGACCGACCAGCTACATCTTCCCAGGCAAGGAAGTGCCTGACAGTCAGGACCCACCTGGTCGAAGCGTATGTAGCGTTGTCATTCTGGTCGCGAACGTGTACATACATACTGGTCGATGTAGAGGCGCGCACGTGTCGTAGTAGAGGCGTGCACATGTCGTAGTAGAGGCGCGCACCTAGCATTTACACGTACGTACAGCGGCCAGGGTGCAAGAAAGAAAATACGGCCACGTATGTGTACATACGGGCGGGGTCTCGAACGCCTACTCGTGCATACGTACGGCCAGGGCTCGTGTACATGGCTGGGTCGGAACGGAGAAACAACGTCGTCCTCGTGTTCATAGGGAGGCAACGGAATGTGTCGTGTTCATAGGGAGGCAACGGAATGCGTCGTGTTCATGGGGAGGCAACGGAATGCGCCATGTTCATCAGGAGGGCTTGGACGGAACATGCGATGGAAATGAGGTATGGCGTACCGCAGAACGGAGGAAACAGCCTTGTGTTCGACCGACCACGTTCGAAACAGGATCCTGTTCATCGGGAGGGGTCTGGCGTACCGCAAAACGGAGGAAACGGACCTCCTACGGTCGAAACGGGGGTCCTGTGGATCGGGAGGGGTGTGGCATACCGCAAAACGGACGAAACGGACTTGTGTTGGAGTGCTACGGTCGAAACGGGGGTCCTGTTCATCGGGAGGGGTGTGGCGTACCGCAAAACGGGACTCCACGGGATACTGTTCATCTCCACCGTCCACCTCCTCCAGCCTCCACGGGCTCCTGTTCATCCAGCCTCCACGGGCTCCTGTTCATCCAGCGTCCACCGCGCGCTACTCCACCTGTTATTGTTCAACCACCCCTCCAACGTCTACTGTTCATCCAGCCCTCCACACCACGGGGTCCTATTCAACCACCCCTCCACGGGTACTGTAACACCCTCGATGCGACTATAGCTCCCACGTGTCGAGGCACGACTTAGAGACATAATCACATAGAAGGCATAAGTCGCAAGTGAGGTAATCTTCACACAACCCATGTAATACATAAGGGAAAGAGATACATAGTTGGCTTACAATCGCCACTTCACACAAATACATGAATAAAGCATTACATCATACAAATACAATCAAGGTCCGACTACGGAACCAAAATAAAAGAAGAACCCCAAATGCGACGAAGGTCCCCGATCGACCCCAACTAGGCTCCACTACTGATCAACTAGAACGAAGCAAGACAAAGGACAAGATCTTCAACGAGCTCCTCCTGAGCTTGGTTGCGTCATCTGCTCGGACTCATCGGCACCTGCAAGCTGGTTTTGGAAGTATCTGTGAGTCACGGGGACTCAGCAATCTCGCACCCTCGCGATCAAGACTATTTAAGCTTATAGGAAGGGTAAAAGGTATGAGGTGGAGCTGCAGCAAGCGACTAGCATATATGGTGGCTAACATACGCAAAAGAGAGCGAGAAGAGAAGGCAAAGCACGGTCAATAAAAGCAGAAGTGATCCTATAACAACCTACTTCAAGCTTAACTCCAACACCGTGTTCACTTCCCGGACTCCGCCGGAAAGAGACCATCACGGTAACACACGCTGTTGATTCATTTTAATTAAGGTCAACTTCAGGTTTTCTACAACCGGACGTTAACAAATTCCCATCTGCCCATAACAGCGGGCACGGCTTTCGAAAGTTCAAATCCCTGCAGGGGAGTCCCAACTTAGCCCATCACAAGCTCTCACGGTCAACAAAGGAATAGACCTCCTCCCGAGACATTCCGACCAGACTCGGTATCCCGGTACTCCAAGACATCCTCGACAATGGTAAAACAAGTCCAGCAAGACCACCCGATGCGCCGACATCCCGATAGGAGCTGCACATATCTCGTTCTCAGGGCACACTGGATAAGCTAAGCGTACGGGAGCCAACGTAACCCAAGTTGCCAAGGGACGGCCCCACACGGTGCTCTGGGTTGGACCAACACTTAGACAAGCACTGGCCCGGTGGGGTTAAAATAATGATGACCCTTGGGCGCGCGACCTCCAAGGGAAAAGAAAAGGCTAGGTGGCGAATGGTAAAACCAATGTTGGGCCTTGCCGAAGGAGTTTTATTCAAAGCGAACTGTCAAGGGGTTCCCATTATAACCCAACCGCGTAAGGAACGCAAAATCCGGGAACATAACACCGATATGACGGAAACTAGGGCGGCAAGAGTGGAACAAAACACCAGGCATAAGGCCGAGCCTTCCACCCTTTACCAAGTATATAGATGCATTTATTAAATAAGATATATTGTGATATCCCAACAAGTAAACATGTTCCAACAAGGAACAACATCTCCATGTTCCAACAAGGAACAAACTTCAATCTTCACCTGCAACTAACAACGCTATAAGAGGGGCTGAGCAAAGGGGTAACATAGCCAATCAACGGTTTGCTAGGACATGGTGGGTTAGAGGTTTGACATGGAAATTTGGGAGGCTTGAAAGAAAATGGTAGGCATCGTAGCATTGGCATAGGAAAAGAGCAAGCATCTAGCAAAGCAAAGATAGTAGTGATTTCGAGGGTATGATCATCTTGCCTGAGATCCCGCAAGGAAGAAGAACAAGTCCATGAAGAAGACAAACGTACGTAGACGAACGGGTCCTCACCAATGCAACGTTACCGGAACCAACCCGAAGAAGCAAACACCAGAAAGAAGCACACAACATAGTAAACAAACCACACATGAACTTGGTATGATATGCGGGATGCGGTATGCGATGCATATGCATGATTGGGCAAGGAATGCATGAACCTGGCCTCAACTTGGAAATCCAAGTGTGCCACTGGAAAGATGAGATGATTTCGGTTGAAATCGATATAAAGATCACCGGAATCGGAGTTACGGTTTGGAAATGGCAAGCGATTCAAATATGACACCGGTCTGCGATTTACCGCAAGTAGCCATCTAAATGCAATGAGATGAACATGCTACAGTACTCAAACATGGCAACAAAATACATGGCAGGGAAGCATTCAAGATGCTTAACAAAAGACTAGCACTGAGCTACGGCCAATTCATCCATTAGGAGGTTCAAACAAGCATGGCAAAAACGCAAACGGTAAACAGATCTCAGACTTAGTGAAATTTACACTTGTCTGGAATTTCAGACCACGTAGCTCTCTTCGGAGCAACAAAACAACATGCTACAAGACCTGAACATGGCAAAGTAAGAGATGGCATGGAGCTACTCAAAGAGCTTAACAAAAGTCCCTTAGTGACCTTGAGCCAAAAGGGATCACAAAATATACTAACAAGCACATGAACATAGCAAAAACATAATCAGTTTTCAGACTTAGTGAAAACTGACACATGCTGAAATATAACTCAAGTAGGCATGTTTACGAGCTCGATGCACTCACTACGGTGCAAGTCATGGCAAGACAAGCATACATCCATTAAGAAGGCACAAAATGCAAGCTATACATGGCAAGAACAATAGCATAGCATGCACGGATCAACTACAACATCTCTGGCAAAATTGCAAACAAGTTGACAATCTGCCCAGATTCAGAACGAAGCAAAAGTAGAGCTCGATTGACTCAAGCTAGGGTGCTCCATAATTGCAAACAAATACATGGATGGATATAGCACTACAATATTAACAAAACTCCTTTACTGATCATCCTCAAAAGAGGCACGGATCGCTAGGAAACAACATGAACATATGGCATAATGAACTAAACAATCCCAGGACTTGGTGAAATTACTAAGTCCCTGAAAACAGAATTACCGGGTGCCTCACTTTGCAAGCTTGCACTAGGCACCACACACATCACAAAAATACATGGGTTGCACCTCTGGAAAGATGACAAAACCCTTAACAAAACATATGTAGAGCATCAGGGCATATCATGCACACAACAATCATGGCAAAAATGACAAATATCTAAGATGGAGTAGTAGATCTGACAATTAACTCAAGTAGCCCTCTTCTAATAGCATTTCGGGCATCAAGGTGAACTCAAATGAAAATGATGCCATGGAATGAAATGATGTGCTCTCTGAGACGAACATTTTGATATGCTATATGCATGAATCGGAGCTACGGATGCAAAGTTACGATGCGTTGAACAGAGGCACATGGATCTGGGAATTCCGAGGACTTAGTAGAAATTATACCCTGGAGGAAAAAGTCAATGGCACGGGATCCGAGGTTCGTCGCCGCGGTTCTCGCTGGAGAAGGCGGAGAGAGGAGTAGAGCTCGCCGGAGATGGCGGATCCGGGCCGGATCTCGCTGGATCCGGCTGGATCTCGGCACAGGGCGGTAGAGGAGGCTGCCAGGGGCGGCGGCGGTGGCGTCCGGGTGAGGCGGCGGAGTCCGGCGAACCTCCCGCGGCGGCTCGGCGGTGCCGGATGGCAGCAAGGAGGCGGCGGGGATCGGGCGCTCCCAGGCGCGGGATGCCCAGCCGCGGGGCGGCGGCGGTTCGGGCCCCGCGGGCCGGATCTGGGCCGCGCGGGCCCGCGGCATCGGAGGAGAGAGGAGGTACAGCGGGGAGGCGACATGGCGCGGCCTGGTTGGCTCGCGGCGGCTGCGGGGTGACGTGGCGCGACGGGATTCGCCAGAGTGACGCGTCCGGCGGACATGTCCGGTGCGGGATGGACGTGTCCGTCGGCGGGAGGAGGAAGAAGCTAGGGTTTCGGGGAAAGATCCGAAAACGAAAATGAAGGGTCTATTTATAGAGGTAGAGGGAGCTAGGAGAGTCCAAATGAGGTGCGGTTTTCGGCCACGCGATCATGATCGAATGCTCTAGATGATGGAGAGGGTTTTGGTGGGTTTTGGGCCAAATTGGAGGGGTGTTGGGCTGCAACACACACGAGGCCTTTTCGGTCCCTCGATTAACCGTTGGAGCATTAAACGAAGTCCAAATGGTATGACACTTGACAGGCGGTCTACCGGTAGTAAACCAAGGCCGCTTGGCAAGCCTCGGTCCAATCCGGAAATGTTTAATCCCCACACATGAAAGAAAGGTAGAAAATGACCACCGGAGGAGAACGAAGCGCCGGAATGCAAAACGGACAACGGGGAAAATGCTCGGATGCATGAGACGAACACGTATGCAAATGAAATGCACATGATGACATGATATGCAATGCATGACACGCAAGCAATGACAAGGAAACACCAGCGAATAACTGAACGACACCTGGCACATCGGTCTCGGGGCGTTACAGGTACCCCTCCATCACCTATTGTTCATCCAGCCCTTCACACCACGGGGTCCTGTTCAACCACCCCTCCACTGTCTACTATTCATCCAGCCCTCCACACCACGGGATCCTGTTCACCCACCCCTCCACAGGCACCCCTCCACCCTCTATTGTCTATCCAGCCCTCCACCACACCACGGGTTCCTGTTCATCCAGAGGCAACGCCACCGCTCACTGTTCATCCAACCCCCTCGGCAACGCTCACTGTTCATCCCATCGATCGGCTTTAGTTAGCAGTAGTTGCGAAGGAATCGCTTGATCGGGTTCAGTTAACAGCCATCGATCGATCGCTTGGGTTCAGTAACGCGTAGCCTGCAGTGCAATCGCTCGGGTTCAGTTAGAGCCCAACGCCTCGCTCGGGTTCAGTTAGAGCCAACTCCTCGCACACACGCGCGGACGTGTACGAGAGAAGCGCGCATCGCTGGGCCCCCGACCTCCCACCATAACTGGGAACTCCACAAAATTTTCCTCCCCCTCGCTTCTACCACGATTTTTTCCGTCATGGACGGCCCAAAGAATGTCATGCAGCTGCGTCTCCGGCCCGCCCAAGACGAAAAGCCCATTTTCTGTCATGATTTTTTGTTATAGAAGTAGGAGCCCACCACATCTATGATGATGCCGGTTTTTGTCACAATTATCGTCATAGAAGTGTCATATGTATGACAGAAAAAATTCCGTTCGGCCCAAAATGTCACAGATGTGTCTTTTTTTGTAGTGTCTCTTACTGATTTACCGCTATCGTTTTGGGGTTATGCTTTACAGACAGCCGCATTCACCTTAAATAGGGCACCATCGAAATCCGTTGAGACGACGCCTTATGAACTGTGGTTTGGTAAGAAACCAAAGTTGTCGTTTATGAAAGTTTGGGGCTGCGATGCTTATGTGAAAAAACTTCAACCTGGTAAGCTCGAACCCAAATCGGAGAAATGTGTCTTCATAGGATGCCCAAAGGAGACTGTTGGGTACACCTTCTATCACAGATCCGAAGGCAAGACTTTTGTTTCTAAATTTAGAGTTTTTCTAGAGAAGGAGTTTCTCTCGAAAGAAGTGAGTGGGAGGAAAGTAGAACTTGATGAGGTAATTGTACCTGCTCCCTTATTGGAAAGTAGTTCATCACAGAAACTGGTTTCTGCGACACCTACACCAATTAGTGAGGAAGTTAATGATGATGATCATGACACTTTAGATCAAGTTGTTACTGAACCTCATAGGTCAACCAGAGTAAGATCCGCGCCAGAGTGGTACGGTAATCCTGTTATGGAAGTTATGTTACTAGACCATGACGAACCTATGAACTATGAAGAAGCGATGGTGAGCCCAGATTCCGCAAAATGGCTTGAAGCCATGAAATCTGAGATGGGATCCATGTATGAGAACAAAGTGTGGACTTCGGTTGACTTTCCCGATGATCGGCAAGCAATTGAGAATAAATGGATCTTCAAGAAGAAGACTGACGCTGACGGTAATGTTACTGTCTATAAAGCTCGACTTGTTGCAAAAGGTTTTCGACAAGTTCAAGGGATTGACTACGATGAGACCTTCTCACCCGTAGCGATGCTTAAGTCTGTCCGAATCATGTTAGCAATTGCCACATTTTATGATTATGAAATTTGGCAAATGGATATCAAAACTGCATTCCTGAATGGATTTCTCGAAGAAGAGTTGTATATGATGCAACCATAAGGTTTTGTCGATCCAAAGGGAGCTAACAAAGTGTGCAAGCTCCAGCGATCCATTTATGGACTGGTGCAAGCCTCTCGCAGTTGGAATAAACACTTTGATAGTGTGATCAAAGCATTTGGTTTTATACAGACTTTTGGAGAAGCCTGTATTTACAAGAAAGTGTGTGGGAGCTCTGTAGCATTTCTAATATTATATGTGGATGACATATTGTTGATTGGAAATGATATAGAATTTCTGGATAGCATAAAAGGATACTTGAATAAGAGTTTTTCAATGAAAGACCTTGGTGAAGATGCTTAATTGGACTTTCACAAAGCACATACCTTGACAAAGTTTTGAAGAAGTTCAAAATGGATCAAGCAAAGAAAGGGTTCTTGCCTGTGTTACAAGGTATGAAGTTGAGTAAGACTCAATGCCCGACCACTGTAGAAGATAGAGAGAAAATGAAAGATGTTCCATATGCTTCAGCCATAGGCTCTATCATGTATGCAATGTTGTGTACCAGACCTGATGTGTGCCTTGCTATAAGTCTAGCAGGGAGGTACCAAAGTAATCCAGGAGTGGATCACTGGACATCGGTCAAGAACATCCTGAAATACCTGAAAAGGACTAAGGATATGTTTCTCGTTTATGAAGGTGACAAAGAGCTCATCGTAAACGGTTACGTTGATGCAAGCTTTGACACTGATCCGGACGATTCTAAATCGCAAACCGGATACACGTTTACATTGAATGGTGGAGCTGTCAGTTGGTGCAGTTCTGAACAAAGCGCTGTGGTGGGATCTACGTCTGAAGCGGAGTACATAGCTGCTTCAGAAGCAGCAAATGAAGGAGTCTGGATGAAGGAGTTCATATCCTATCTAGGTGTCATACCTAGTGCATCGGGTCCAATGAAAATCTTTTGTGACAATACTGGTGCAATTGCCTTGGCGAAGGAATCCAGATTTCACAAGAGAACCAAACACATCAAGAGACGCTTCAATTCCATCCGGGATTTAGTCCAGGTGGGAGACATAGAAATTTGCAAGATACATACGGATCTGAATGTTGCAGACCCATTGACTAAGCCTCTTCACGAGCAAAACATGATCAGCATCAAGGCTCCATGGGTGTTAGAATCATTACTGTGTAATCTAGATTATTGACTCTAGTGCAAGTGGGAGACTGAAGGAACTATGCCCTAGAGGCAATAATAAAGTTATTATTTATTTCCTTATATCATGATAAATGTTTATTATTCATGCTAGAATTGTATTAACAGGAAACATAATACATGTGTGAATACATAGACAAACAGTATGTCACTAGTATGCCTCTACTTGACTAGCTCATTGATCAGAGATGGTTAAGTTTCCTAACCATAGACGAAGTGTTGTCATTTGATTAATGAGATCACATCATTAGGAGAATGATGTGATTGACTTGGCCCATTCTGTTAGCTTAGCACCCGATCGTTTAGTATGTTGCTATTGCTTTCTTCATGACTTATACATGTTCCTATGACTATGTGATTATGCAACTCCCGTCTATCGGGGGAACACTTTGTGTGCTACTGTCAGGACCTCGATCCTAAGTCACATCAATCTAGCATGTAACACCTCATATCGCTTTGCTGCCTCACGCACGGTATTCCCACGGGTGTCGCCTTACTATGGCCCGGGACCGTTTGCGTCTTTTGGCTCACGTATATGATAGTGTCGCTAGCATCCATATGACAGAGAACCCGGGCCGACATGGCTAGTCGTGAACCCAAAGCGGCACCAACCTATGGGGACAGGCATACATGTATCACATCGAGCATGTCGGTCAGCAGCGTGTGAATCCGGGCTGTAGCACTGGGCTAACAGGACTCCGAATGTCACCGCGTGACATTTCCCCGAAGGGACAGACACAGGAACGAAGTGAAACACATGCCGGCCAGTCAAGTGTCCTGAGCAGTAGTGCTGGGCTAGCAGGACTCCGGTGAACCGGGCTGTAGCGGACTACTATGGCTCATGGAAGCACAAGACTACATTTCCCCATAAGAGAGGCTACCAAGGATAAACAACTAGGTTGTCGGATCCCACACATACCAAGCATTTCAATCATACACACAATATGCTCGATATGTGTAAATACAACATGGCATCGCAACATAACTCTACGACTCAAGTATTTATTCATTAGGCTCCGAAGAGCGAGATATTACAAACATGGGTCTCATGATCCAACATTTAGAGCATACAAGTCAAAGCACATGCGGAAGCTTAACATGTCTGAGTACAGACATCTACAAATGAAAAAGGCTGAGAAGCCTGACTATCTACCAGACCCTCCCAAGGGTACAAGATCGTAGCTGAGGTAACAAGCTAAACGTCGAAGCCCACGTGGAACTACTAGCGAGATTGAAGTCTCTCTGCAAAACATAAAATAAGCAAACGTGAGTACAAATGTACCCAGCAAGACTTACATCAGAACTAACTACATATGCATTGGTATCAACAAAGAGGGTGGTGGAGTTTAACTGCAGCAAGCCAGCTTTGACTCAGTGGCTAACCTGAACTACGACTGCAAGTAACTCTTTTGAGGTGGCGCACACGAGTCCACAAATTCATCATACCAATACACCACTATGGATCCGCTCCCGTCTCCCTGCGAGAATGCCATCCATAGCACTCACGCTTATCTTGCGAGTTTTAGAGTATCCACTTTCACTTGTCTATGAACTATGCAAGGGGTCCAAGTTTCCATATCCGAGGAATCCGGCTATTCGAATAGATAATGATAAACCTGCAGGGGTGTACTTCTTCACACACGCTCTCGCCACTTATAGCCCCGTACATGTCATGTACCTCGGCAACCTTCAAGCGGAAGCCGGGGGAGGGAGTCGGCCACAACCTGACTAACCACCAAGTCTCTAGTCCAGGTTTATCGCCTATTCGGGTTCCATCCGCAAGGAGATCCGGCCGGGGTGTCGCTCGCGGCCCCAAATGATGTGTGCAGGGTTCCCAAGCCCACCATCTGGGTGCCACTTGGTACACCGTGCCATGGTGCCTAGTCTGTCCCAAGCCCACCTGTACCGGGTGCCACTTGGTAGACTACTAACACTACCTACAAACACCAAAAACTAGTTGCAACTCCTGGACAGAGGTCGAGTTGATTAATAAGCCGAGAGGGGCCGAGTTACCGGAACCCAATGTGTGGTAGTAACTGTTCATGGATCACAAACACAGGACTCAGTTCCTGAGGACGGCTGCAATGAGACAACCCACCATGTACTCCTACATGGCCTCTCACCGCTACCTTTACCAAATCATGTTCACACACTTAGCTCTCAACGGTAGGACATGTTCACCATGTTCCAATTCATTCCCGATGAATCAGGCCAGACTCAACTCTAAGCAGTAGCAGGCATGACAAACAAGCATGCATGAGTATTCACAACAGGGCTCAAACAACTCCTACTCATGCTAGTGGGTTTCATCTATTTACTGTGGCAATGACAGGTCATGCAGAGGAAAGGGTTCAACTACCGCAGCATGTAACAGTTGAATCACTGTTGTCTTAATGAAGTAAAGAGAGCAGGAGCAAGAGAGTGGGATTGTATCAGAATGAACAAGGGGGTTTTGCTTGCCTGGCACTTCTGAAGATAGTATAGCTCTTCATCGGTGTCATCGATCTCATCGTCGGAATGAATGTCTACCGAGAGGGAACAACCACCGGCAAACACAAAAGGGAACCACAATCAATGCAATGCACATACATATGAATGATATGTCATATTAAGGTACTGAATTAACCTAGTGCAACAGTTAGTCATATTCATTGAAGTGGAATTCAAACCTATAGCAAATTCCAACTCCAAAACTAATTACTATTTATTCCATAAACATGAATTGTCCTATTCAGTGAGGTTAACTTGTTCAAACATGCATGCAAATGCCATATTCAGATTCTTTGGATTTTTCTGATCATTTTACATATATAATTTATCTTATTTGGAGTTACGGTTGAATTTCTATGATTTTTAGAAGTTTTGGACAATTTCTGGAATTTCCTGAATTAAAATTAATCCAGAAAATGAGTTATGGCGTTAGCACTACGTCACTATGACGTCAGCAGGTCAACTGAGCTGCACCAGGTCAAACCTGACCCGTGGGGCCCGCACGTCAGTGTAACAGGGCAGGGAGAGAGGCTGACTAGTGGGTCCGGGTCAATGATGACGTGGCATGGTCAAACTAACATGTGGGGCCCATGGCGGTTAGTTTATTCTAAACAAAAATAAAACCCAGGTTAATTAGGGAGTGGGGCCCAGGTGTCAGTGAGCTAGGGGGGTTAGTTAGGGCGTCATTAGCTGTTAATGATGTCCATTTCGACAGTCGCCGGAGTTTCGCCGGCGACGACCCAAAACTGCGGCGGCAACTCGCCGGACATGAGCTACACACGATGGTTGGATGCGTGGAAGCCACCAGGAGGTAGCCCACACTCTTCCGCATCCAGAGGAGCAGGTGGGAGGCGGCGGGGACGCCATAGCTCGCCGAAGCAGAGCTCGTGGCGGCGGCCGGAGCTCGGCCTCGAGCGGCGCGGGGCTGTAGGGCTTGGGAAGGCTAGCCGAGGGGCTCCTCGGCACCCTCGTGGTGCAAGGGGGATGGTGACACGCTCAGGAGCGAGCTGCGGTGGCTAAAGTGGCCGCGGCGACATGGCCGGCGACAGAAGCTCACGGGCATGGCGACTAACAGGGCTATGGCACGGGAGAGACTACGAGGAGAGAGGGAAAAAGCGGCGGTGCTCACAACGCGTTGTTTGTAGGCGACAGCGGGCTCGGGGGAGGCCGGACAGCGACGAATCCGTCGATGGAGTCCGGTGACCGTGCTCGGAGAAGAACGATCGATGGTGATGTTATGGTGCTTCCGGGCTCGTGTGCTTCGGTGTGGAGGAGCTTCGTGTCGCAGCGGAGCTCGTGGACCAAAAGGAGGGGCGAGGGGAGCGCGGTGGCCACGGTGGTTCTCGTCGGCGCTCTCGGGTGCCCGTGGTCGAACGCAGGAGAGGGAGCAGAGGAGGGGGGGTCCAGAGCGAGAGAGGGGGAGTGAGAGGGGGTCAGGTGGTGTCGTGGTGCTGTCTAGGCGCGACGAGGAGGAGCCAGGCAGGCAGCTGCCGGCGTGGCGCGCCGTGGCGCCGTGCTCGGCCTTGCCTCTGCCAGTAGGCAGAGGTTGAAGACAAGGATGCCCCTGGTGGGCTGGGCTGGTTTGTTGGGCTGCCAGGTAAGAAGACCCAGGTGAGTCCTTCTCTCTCTCTCTCTCTTTCTAACTTATTCTGTTTTTCTATTTTTCTGCTTTATGTTTGTAGATAAAATACCAACCAGAACACTTTGGTTAATTCTGTAAATTTTTGTGAGGAATATTTGAATTATTTTCAAACCACACAATAAATTTCAGAATATTTGGAGCAACCAATATCTAATGGTAACTTTTAAACTCCAACTCAAATACCATAATGATTTAATTCAATGACCAAAATGTCCTAGAAAAATATGCATCATCTCCGGTAGAGGCTTTCACCTTTTTCCATAAATCATGAACATTTTAAAAGGATATTTTGAGGTCACTGAAAATATTTTGGTTGAACCTATTTGAATTCCATTTGTGCTAGGGTTTATCAATCCCCATTTCAAAATTTATTAAATTGAACATGACGACATGAATGCTTATGAAACTAATTGCAAACAAACTCTAGGGCTGTGACAACTCACCCCCACTAACCAAGAATCTCAGCCCGAGATTCGAGACATGAGGTAAGAAGGAAGGGGGGTCACAAAACTATTGCAGTCTTCTCGATCCAACTGCCCTTCCCGAGGATGTTGATTCATTTGCATCATCTTGATCTTAACGTCTTTGCTTTCGGGATCTTCATCCAGCATGATGACGGCAGAAAGAAATTCTACAGGAATCGATCTCCTCGAGGATCGAGCACTCAAGATCAACTCATGGAGTGAGATATAAAACATCTCTTGAACGGAGACACGAAACACACATCAGGGGTGATGGAAAGAAGCGGATGATAAAGGTTCAAATTTGGTAGGCAACAATTCCACGCTTAAGATGATGGTGCATGGTTTCAAAGTAGCGAGGAGATAATTGCCATGATTCCATAACGGAGCACCTTAGGGAAAGGTGACTCGTAGAGCATTTCCCTTAAGTGGCAAAAAGAATTACTTTTGATACAGAGATCATTGAAACTCTTTATACCAGCCTGAGGTGAAAGTGCGTTATATCGAGTAGGGGGGGTGAATAGGCGATTTTTATGAAAGTCTTCAAAACGCGGAAGTTATGAAGACAAACAGAGTGAACAAGCCTATCACTATGCAGCGGAAGGTAGATTACACAACGCAAGCCATAGTCAAATATACAATACAGTGAAAGCACAGAGTCAAATAGCTTCAGTGTAATGAGGATCAGGTTGGAAGAAGTTATGAAGCCAAACAGATCATACAGTCAGGTTGTGAAGACAGAAGATCAAGCAGGTGTGCAATAGCTTCACAATGTGTACTGGTAAGTAAAGGGAGGTGAAGATGAAACCAGTGACACGTTGAAGACAATGATATGTTGGACCAGTTCCAGTTGCTGTGACAACTGTACATCTGGTTGGAGCGGCTAGGTATTTAAACCAAAGGACACACAGTCCCGGACACCCAGTCCTGAACACGCAGCTCAGGACACCCAGTCCTCACCATTTTCTCCTTGAGCTAAGGTCACACAGACCCCGCCCAATCACTCTGGTAAGTCTTCAAGGTAGACTCCCAAACCTTCACAGACTTCGTTCACCGGCAATCCACAATTCCTCTTGGATGCTCAGAACGCGACGCCTAACCGTCTGGAGGATGCACAGTCCTCAAGTGTAATAAGTCTTCAGATCACTCAGACAAGAAGACTTAAGTGATGCCCAATTACTCTGGCTCTGGGTGGTTAGGGCTTTTCTCCTCACTAAGGATTTTCTCTCAAAGGCCTTGAGGTGGGTTGCTCTCAAACGACAAAAGCCGTGCACTGAAATCTGAGCAGCCAACCGTTTATGGTTGTGGGGTGGACTATTTATAGCCACTTGGCAACCCTGACCTGATTTGTCCGAAATGACCCTGGGTCACTAAGGAACTGACACGTGTACTAACGGTCGGATTTTGAACTCTCACGGCAACTTTACTTGGGCTGCAAGTAAAGCTGACTTGTCTGACTCTGGACAAGATTTTCTCTCATTGTCTTCACTCGAAGACATAGGATTTGAATTAGGCATCACTTCAGTCATCCTGACTGGTTCTCTTGGACCCCACTTAACAGTACGGTGGTTCCTATGACACAACATGAATAAAGTAAAACTACGAAGCATCTAAGTCTTCGAGTTCCAAAGGCTTCATGGGGAGTCTTCATATGTCATTGTCTTCGACATGAATGTCTTCATGAACCACCATTGTCTTCAATGTCTTCGTACATTTTTGGGGGTCATCTCTGGTAGCTAAACCGAATCAATGAGGGACTTCTACCTGTGTTATCCTGCAATTCTCACAAACACATTAGTCCCTCAACTAGGTTTGTCGTCAATACTCCAAAACCAACTAGGGGTGGCACTAGATGCACTTACAATCTCCCCCTTTTTGGTGATTGATGACAAACTAGTTGAAGTCTTCAACGGGGAATATAATTTGTGAAGTTGTAAAGGAATTGTCTTCATAAGCTGCAAGGGCTCCCCCTGAAGATGTGCATATAAGTGATTTGCTTCTGGAATGCAAATGCACACAGCAGGTTGTATTTGTGGGAATCCACTTCAACTTATGATGACAATCCATCATGCACGTAAAGATATATGAAGATAATGATATGCATAATGAAAAATGGACGTCTGCGAAATGATAAGAGTGCAGAAATTATCGTCGTACATGCGGAATTTATCTTCGCAAGAACACAGTGGCAAACATAGTAGCAGACGACCATCAAGTTTAAGTGTTACAACTCAAAGAACCAAATGTAGCAAAACGAGAGTTGTAAGCACGAAGCAAAATGCAAAATATAAAGCACCTGCCCATATTATTGACCCGCTTGAAGACTATAAACATCATATGCTTCTCCCCCTTTTGTCAGTGATGACCAAAAAGGTTTGAAGACATAGAGTTTTCTATGCGTTCCCAGGCGCAGCAGGGTCGGTGGAGGCGTTTGGTGGTGCAGGCGAGCTTGGTGCAGTGACGACGCGCGCTGAAGACATTGGTGGTGATGTGGCGTCGTCTTCTTCCTCAATGATTTTTCCCGTCACGGTGGCAGCAGAGGAAGAGAACTCGGATTCTTCAAGCGACGGAGTCCCACGCAACACAGCTCTTCTGGGGGGTGTGGAGTCAAACTTGAAACGCTCCTTGAAGCCATCCTCTTGCAATTCAGCTTCAGTGCACATCATTGTGAGGCCTTTCCAAGTGCGGCGACAGGTTTCATGTGCGACGAAGGCGTTCTTGGTGGCCAGATTCCTGATGCGATTGACGTCTTGCATGATACTGTGCATCTGCCTCTTGAGCCAGTCGTGATGCCTATCTTGCTTTTGATGCAGAGCCACAAGAAGTTCACGATCAGTGAGTGTACGAGCGCGTTTCTTGGGTCTCTGTCCAGCTTCGCTGTCAGTGGCTTCAGTGGATGCAGGGGCACGTGTGGTGCCGGCCATTGGATAGACTCTGGAAAGGCTTCAACACCTTCATCATGTTGAGTGAAGCTTTGGTGTTCTGCATTCTGAAGACTTAGTGGCTGTTTGGCAGGCTCAGGATAAATAGCTTCAGCAGAGGTGTCCACATCGGGTAAGAAGATTCTGTGGTTGCGGGCTGAGGGCTGATATGATATTGCAGAGTGGAGCTTGATTAGCCTCATAACCCATGGAGCATAAATCTTCAGACCAAAGAGATCTGAGCCAGACGCAGCAAGTTGACGTATGAAGAGATCCTGGGCATTGAAGCATTTGCCGTGCAGGATGCAGAAGATGAGAGTCTTCATGGCACCTTCAACCTTGGCATATCGAGAGTGCCCCTTAATGGGCCATAGAGTCCGCCTGATGATGTGATAGATAGTTCTAGGCAGGTACTCTAAGTCTTCAACGAAGAACTCCGTTGGGTAAGGTGCGTCAGAAGGCAATGGCTTCATCATTGAGAGCATCTGACTCATATTTGGCTCAGGTCGCTGAAATATGCTCTCAACTGCTTCAGTATGGAGTTGGCAGCCTTCTTCGAAGAGTTCGCCTGGAGTGGGTAGGCCGGTGAGCTCAATGATATCAAATGCATTGGCTTCATGATGGACGTTGCCGGTCATCCACTCCAGGACCCAAGTCTTCGGATCTCTGTTGTAGCCCTTGATGTGCAATGTGGCATAGAACTGAAGCAGAAGCTCTTCGTTCTAGTGCTCTTCATCCGCGACAAACGGCAGCAGGCCAACTTGCTTGAAGCAGTCCAGGGCTTCTTCCAGACCAGGCAGACCAGCAAAAGCTTCAACTTCAAGGCGCTGATGTGGAAAGATACGGCTCTGGTTGTAGAGGACGCAGGAGTAGTAGCTGCGCTGTGGGTAGCTCCAGAACCTATCTGACACAATCTTTTCCCTTGAGTAAGGGTTCTTCGAGCGGTTGAAGAAAGTGTTGTCTGCCCTGAAGCTATTGACATTGAAGGAGCCAGGAGCAGTGACTGGACCTGGGAACCTCGGCAGTCGTGGGATTGGCTTCTGTACCTGGGGCCTGTGCGCAATATGATAATTGAACTGTGGTCCGGCAGCAGACACAGGCACAGAAGGGTCAGAGGCAGTGGCTTCAGTATCTCTTGAAGCTGTTGGTTGGTCGGGCTCCACAAATGCTTCAGTATTATGTGTGGCAGCCGCAGTGGTGTCAGCCTCCTTGAGAACTTCTTCTTGCTGGTGTGGGGGAGATGGAGCTTGAGGTTCTTCATGCTCTTCTGCTTGTTCTTCGGCTGATGCAGCCGGAATGTCGTCAGCAGTCTGAGCCCTTGTTCCTTTGCGAAGCCTACGGAATGCAGGCGACGCCGGTGGAGTTGCAGTGGGCTGGGGCTCATCCTCTTCCTCCTGTGGGTGATGTGCCCACGATGCATCTTGTGTGATTGGCGTCAGGGGACGACCAATGCTGAGCAATTCACTCGATTCGAGCTGAGGAAGGACTGCATCATCTTGTACATTGTCTTGGAGACCAATGTCTTCAGCAGCGGTGGGGTCGGCTGCTAGAATGTCTTCATCATGCTGAGCCTCGGTGAGAGCAGGCTCATGGACGGTCATCTGACGGTCTTCATGAGGAAGGCGAACGGAAAGGGGTTCGACTATCAAGGGCTCTGTGGGAGCAGCCCGAGACTTCTTGGACTTGCGCTTCTTGATGGTGGGGTCTGAAGGAGAGGCTTCAGGGTGTTTCCTCTTCCTTGCTTTAGCTTCGGCTATCCTTGTCTTCTTAAGCTCTGAAGCGGTTGAGCGCTTTGGCTTCGAGCTAGGCTTGGCGGTGGGGAAGACAATTGGAACAGCTTCTTGGAGTGGGGCCTCTTCTTCAGCCATGGTGGGCGTCTTCTTTTTCTTAGCGGCCATCCTGGGGTCGATGCCGGGACGCCCAAGTGCCTTTCGCTTCTCGGCCTCATTGTAGGCCTGTACACAGAGATCAGCCGAATTCTTCATGCGCTCGCGTGAACCCTGAGCCTCTGCACGTTTCTGCATAAAGTTTTCCTTCAACTCATGCAGCATGACTTTGAAGTCTTTGATTTCTTGGACGCTGAGCGTGGCCATGTTCTGCTTAAACTGAGCCTTTTCAAAATCTATCTTTTGCTTCAGTTCCATGATGCGCTGGGCAATAGCGAGTTCTGAAGCAATAGCTCCTTGGAAGGCTACGCTGAGGCCAATGGGCAGCTGCAGATCGTCGAAGCTGATGTTGGGTGTTTCAAACCACTCATCAATGAATTTTTGGATGATTGCTGCATCAAACAGTGGTAGGTTGTTGAAGATTTCAGCCTCCTCCTTGCTCTTGATGAGTTGCTCAAGAGCGTCATCACCAAGATCTTCGTCACTGGACAGATCAATGGCTTCGCAGCGAAGAACGGCAGCGGCAGTTAGCTCTTTGCTGGTGTGTGGCTGCGGTTTCTTTGCTTCTTGAGGCTTGGAGACTCTTGATAAGTCTTCAGACTGCACACTGGCTTCAGGAGGTGCAGTTGAAGGAAATATGCCCTAGAGGCAATAATAAAGTTATTATTTATTTCCTTATATCATGATAAATGTTTATTATTCATGCTAGAATTGTATTAACCGGAAACATAATACATGTGTGAATACATAGACCAACAGAGTGTCACTAGTATGCCTCTACTTGACTAGCTCGTTAATCAAAGATGGTTATGTTTCCTAACCATGAACAAAGAGTTGTTATTTGATTAACGAGGTCACATCATTAGTAGAATGATCTGATTGACATGACCCATTCCATTAGCTTAGCACCCGATCGTTTAGTATGTTGCTATTGCTTTCTTCATGACTTATACATGTTCCTATAACTATGAGATTATGCAACTCCCGTTTACCGGAGGAACACCTTGGGTACTACCAAACGTCACAACGTAACTGGGTGATTATAAAGGAGTACTACAGGTGTCTCCAATGGTAGATGTTGGGTTGGCGTATTTCGAGATTAGGATTTGTCACTCCGATTGTCGGAGAGGTATCTCTGGGCCCTCTCGGTAATGCACATCACATAAGCCTTGCAAGCACTGCAACTAATATGTTAGTTGTGAGATGATGTATTACGGAACGAGTAAAGAGACTTGCCGGTAACGAGATTGAACTAGGTATTGGATACCGACGATCGAATCTGGGGCAAGTAACATACCGATGACAAAGGGAACAACGTATGTTGTTATGCGGTCTGACCGATAAAGATCTTCGTAGAATATGTAGGAGCCAATATGGGCATCCAGATCCCGCTATTGGTTATTGACCGGAGACGTGTCTCGGTCATGTATACATTGTTCTCGAACCGTAGGGTCCGCACGCTTAACGTTACGATGACAGTTATTATGAGTTTATGCATTTTGATGTACCGAAGGTTGTTCGGAGTCCCGGATGAGATCACGGACATGACGAGGAGTCTCGAAATGGTCGAGATGTAAAGATTGATATATTGGAAGCCTATGTTTGGACATCGGAAGTGTTCCGGGTGAAATCGGGATTTTACCGGATTATCGGGAGGGTTACCGAAACCCCCCGGGAGCCAAATGGGCCAACATGGGCCTTAGTGGAAAGGTGAGAGGGCAGCCCACATAGGGCTGCGCCTCCCCCCCTCTCCCTAGTCCTATTAGGACTAGGAGAGGGGCCGGCCACCTCTCTCTCTCTCCCCTTTAAAGGATTCCTAGTTGGACTAGGATTGGAGGGGGGAGTCCTACTCCCGGTAGGAGTAGGACTCCTCCTGCGCCTCCCTCTCTCTGGCCGGCCAGCCCCCCTCCCTCCAACCTTTATATACGGGGGCAGGGGACACCCCAGGACACACAAGTTGATCCTTGAGATCGTTCCTTAGCCGTGTGCGGTGCCCCCTGCCACCATATTCCACCTCGATCATACCGTTGTAGTGCTTAGGCGAAGCCCTGCATCGGTAGTACATCAAGATCGTCACCACGCCGTCGTGCTGACGGAACTCTTCCTCGACGCTTTGCTGGATCAGAGCCCGAGGATCGTCATCGAGCTAAACGTGTGCTAAGAACTCGGAGGTGCCGGAGTAACGGTGCTTGGATCGGTCGGATCGGGAAGAAGACGTACGACTACTTCCTCTACGTTGTGTGATCGCTTCCGCAGTCGGTCTGCGTTGGTACGTAGACAACACTCTCCCCTCTCGTTGCTGTGCATCACCATGATCTTGCGTGTGCGTAGGAAAATTTTCGAAATTACTGCGTTCCCCAACAGTGGCATCCGAGCCTAGGTTTTATGGTTTGATGTTATTTGCACGACTAGAACACAAGTGAGTTGTGGGCGATACAAGTCATACTGCCTACCAGCATGTCATACTTTGGTTCGGCGGTATTGTTGGATGAGACGATCCGGACCAACATTACGCGTACTCTTACGCGAGACCGGTTCCCTCGACGTGCTTTGCACATAGATGGCTTGCGGAAGACTGTCTCTCCAACTTTAGTTGAACCAAGTGTGACTACGCCCGGTCCTTGAGAAGGTTAAAACGGAGTCTATTTGACAAACTATCGTTGTGGTTTTGATGCGTAGGTGAGATGTGTTCTTACTTAAGCCCGTCGCAGCCACGTAAAACTTGCAACAACAAAGTAGAGGACGTCTAACTTGTTTTTGCAGGGTATGTTGTGATGTGATATGGTCAAGGCATGATGCTGATTTTATTGTATGAGATGATCATGTTTTGTAACCGAGTTATCGGCAACTGGCAGGAGCCATATGGTTGTCGCTTTATTGTATGCAATGCAATCGCGATGTAATGCTTTACTTTATTACTAAACGGTAGTGATAGTTGTGGAAGCATAAGATTGGCGAGACGACAACGATGCTACGATGGAGATCAAGGTGTCGCGCCGGTGACGATGGTGATCATGACGGTGCTTCGGAGATGGAGATCACAAGCACAAGATGATGATGGCCATATCATATCACTTATATTGATTGCATGTGATGTTTATCCTTTTATGCATCTTATCTTGCTTTGATTGACGGTAGCATTATAAGATGATCTCTCACTAAATTATCAAGAAGTGTTCTCCCTGAGTATGCACCGTTGCCAAAGTTCTTCGTGCCCAGACACCACGTGATGATCGGGTGTGATAAGCTCTACGTCCAAATACAACGGGTGCAAAACAGTTGCACACGCAGAATACTCAGGTTATACTTGACGAGCCAAGCATATACAGATATGGCCTCGGAACACGGAGACCGAAAGGTCGAGCGTGAATCATATAGTAGATATGATCAACATATTGATGTTCACCATTGAAAACTACTCCATCTCACGTGATGATCGGTTATGGTTTAGTTGATTTGGATCACGTGATCACTTAGAGGATTAGAGGGATGTCTATCTAAGTGGGAGTTCTTAAGTAATATAATTAAATTGAACTTAAATTTATCATGAACTTAGTCCTGGTAGTATCTTGCAAATCATGTTGTAGATCAATAGCTCGCGTTGTTGCTTCCCTATGTTTTTTTTTGATATGTTCCTAGAGAAAATTATGTTGAAAGATGTTAGTAGCAATGATGCGGATTGGATCCGTGATCTGAGGTTTATCCTCATTGCTGCACAGAAGAATTATGTCCTTGATGCACCGCTAGGTGACAGACCTATTGCAGGAGCAGATGCAGACGTTATGAACGTTTGGCTGGCTCAATATGATGACTACTTGATAGTTTAGTGCACCATGCTTAATAGCTTAGAATCGGGACTTCAAAGACGTTTTGAACGTCATGGACCATATGAGATGTTCCAGGAGTTGAAGTTAATATTTCAAGCAAATACCCGAGTTGAGAGATATGAAGTCTCCAACAAGTTCTATAGCTAAAAGATGGAGGAGAATCGCTCAACTAGTGAGCAAGTGCTCAGATTGTCTGGGTACTACAATCGCTTGAATCAAGTGGGAGTTAATCTTCTAGATAAGATAGTGATTGACAGAATTCTCTAGTCACCATCACCAAGTTAGCAGAACTTCGTGATGAACTATAATATGCAAGGGATAACGGAAACAACTCCCAAGCTCTTCGTGATGCTGAAATCAACGAAGGTAGAAATCAAGAAAAACATCAAGTGTTGATGGTTGACAAGACCACTAGTTTCAAGAAAAGGGCAGAGGACAGAAGGGGAACTTCAAGAAGAACGGCAAGCAAGTTGCTGCTCAAGTGAAGAAGCCCAAGTCTGATCCTAAGCCTGAGACTAAGTGCTTCTACTGCAAAGGGACTGGTCACTGGAAGCGGAACTACCCCAAGTGATTGGCGGATAAGAAGGATGGCAAAGTGAACATAAGTATATTTGATATACATGTTATTGATGTGTACTTTACTAGTGTTTATAGCAACCCCTTAGTATTTGATGCTAGTTCAGTTGCTAAGAGTAGTAACTCGAAACGGGAGTTGCAGAATAAACAGAAACTAGTTAAGGGTGAAGTGACGATGTGTGTTGGAAGTGGTTCCAAGATTGATATGATCATCATCGCACACTCCCTATAATTTCGGGATTAGTGTTAAACATAAATAAGTGTTATTTGGTGTTTGCGTTGAACATGAATATGATTTGATCATGTTTATTGTAATACGGTTATTCATTTAAGTAAGAGAATAAATTGTTGTTCTGTTTACATGAATAAAACCTGATATGGTTACACACCCAATGAAAATAGTTCATTGGATCTCGATCTTAATAATACACATATTCATAATATTGAAACCAAAAGATGCAAAGTTAATAATGATAGTGCAACTTATTTGTGGCACTGTTGTTTAGGTCATATCGGTGTAAAGCGCATGAAGAAACTCCATACTGATGGGCTTTTGGAACCACTTGATTATGAATCACTTGGTACTTGCGAACCGTGCCTCATAGGCAAGATGACCAAAACACCGTTCTCCGGTACTATGGAGAGAGCAACAGATTTATTGGAAATCATACATACCGATGTATGTGGTCCGATGAATATTGAGGCTCGTGGCGGATATCGTTATTTTCTCACCTTCACAGATGATTTAAGCAGATATGGGTATATCTACTTGATGAAACATAAGTCTGAAACATTTGAAAAGTTCAAAGAATTTCAGAGTGAAGTGAAAAACATCGTGACAAGAAAATAAAGTTTCTACGATCTGATCGCGGAGACAAATATTTGAGTTACGAGTTTGGTCTTCAGTTAAAACAATGTGAAATAGTTTCACTACTCACGCCACCTGGAACACCACATCATAATGGTATGTCCGAACGTCATAACCGTACTTTATTGGATATAGTGCAATCTATGATGTCTCTTACCGATTTACCACTATTGTTTTTGGGTCATGCATTAGAGACAGCTGCATTCACGTTAAAAAGGGGCACCATCTATATCCGTCGAAACGACGCCTTATGAAATATGGTTTGGCGAGAAACCAAAGTTGTCGTTTCTTAAAGTTTGGGGTTGCGATGCTTATATGAAAAAGTTTCATCCTGATAAGCTCAAAAAACTCAAATCGGAGAAGTGCATCTTCATAGGATATCCAAAGGAAACTATTGGATACACCTTCTATCACAGATCCGAAGGCAAGACTTTTTGTTGCTAAATTCGGAAACTTTCTGGAGAAGGAGTTTCTCTCGAAAGAAGTGAGTAGGAAGAAAGTAGAACTTGACGAGGTAACTGTACCTGCTCCCTTATTGGAAAGTAGTACATCACAGGAAAATGTTTCTGTGACACCTACACCAGTTAGTGAGGAAGCTAATGATGATGATCATGAAACTTCAGAACAAGACACTACTGAACCTCGTAGATCAACCAGAGTAAGATCCGCGCCAGAGTGGTACGGTAATCCTGTTCTGGAAGTCATGCTACTAGATCATGATGATCCTACGAACTATGAAGAAGCGATGGTGAGCCCAGATTCCGCAAAGTGGCTTGAAGCCATGAAATCTGATATATGATCCATGTATGAGAACAAAGTATGGACTTTGGTTGACTTGCCCGATGATCGGCAAGCCATAGAAAATAAATGGATCTTCAAGAGGAAGACGGACGCTGATAGTAGTGTTACTATCTACAAAGCTAGAATTGTCGCAAAATGTTTTCGACAAGTTCAAGGTGTTGACTACGATGAGATTTTCTCACTCGTATCTATGCTTAAAGTCTGTCCGAATCATGTTAGCAATTGCCGCATTTTATGAAATCTGGCAAATGGATAAACAAAACTGCATTCCTAAATGGATTTGCTAAAGAAGAGTTGTATACGATGCAACTAGAAGGTTTTGTGAATCCGAAAAGTGCTAACAAAATGTGCAAGCTCCAGCGATCCATCTGTGGACTGGTGCAAGCATCGCGGAGTTGGAATATATGCTTTGATAAGTTGATCAAAGCATATAGTTTTATACAGACTTGCGGTGAAGCCTGTATTTACGAGAAAGTGAGTGGGAGCACTACAGCATTTCTGATAAGTATATGTGAATGACATATTGTTGATCGGAAATAATGTAGAATTATTCTGTAAAGCATAAAAGGAGTGTTTGAAAGGAGTTTTTCAAAGAAAGACTTTGGTAAAGCTGCTTACATATTGAGCTTCAAGATCTATAGAGATAGATTAAGACGCTTGATAAGTTTTTCAATAAGTACATACCTTGACAAGATTTTGAAGTAGTTCAAAATGGAACAGTCAAAGAAAAAGTTTCTTGCCTGTGTTACAAGGTGTGAAGTTGAGTAAAGACTCAAAACCCGACCACAGCAGAAGATAGAAAGAGAATGAAAGTCATTCCCTATGCCTCATCCATAGGTTCTATAAAGTATGCCATGCTGTGTACCAGATCTATTATATACCCTGCACTGATTTGGCAAGGGAGTACAATAGTGATCTAGGAGTAGATCACTGGACAGCGGTCAGAATTATCCCTAGTAAAATAAGGATATGTTTCTCGATTATGGACGTGACAAAAAGGGTTCGTCGTAAAGGGTTACGTCGATGCAAGTTTTTGACACTGATCCAGATGAATCTAAAGTCTCAATCTGGATACATATTGAAAGTGGGAGCAATTAGCTAGAGTAGCTCCGTGTAGAGCATTGTAGACATAGAACTTGCAAAATACTTACGGATCTGAATGTGACAGACCCGTTGACTAAAATTATCTCACAGGCAAAACATGATCACACCTTAGTACTCTTTGGGTGTTAATCACATAGATATGTGAACTAGATTACTGACTCTAGTAAACCCTTTGAGTGTTGGTCACATGACGATGTGAACTATGGGTGTTAATCACATGGTGATGTGAACTATTGCTGTTAAATCACATGGCGATGTGAACTAGATTATTGACTCTAGTGCAAGTGGGAGACTGAAGGAAATATGCCCTAGAGGCAATAATAAAGTTATTATTTATTTCCTTATATCATGATAAATGTTTATTATTCATGCTAGAATTGTATTAACCGGAAACATAATACATGTGTGAATACATAGACCAACAGAGTGTCACTAGTATGCCTCTACTTGACTAGCTCGTTAATCAAAGATGGTTATGTTTCCTAACCATGAACAAAGAGTTGTTATTTGATTAACGAGGTCACATCATTAGTAGAATGATCTGATTGACATGACCCATTCCATTAGCTTAGCACCCGATCGTTTAGTATGTTGCTATTGCTTTCTTCATGACTTATACATGTTCCTATAACTATGAGATTATGCAACTCCCGTTTACCGGATGAACACCTTGGGTACTACCAAACGTCACAACGTAACTGGGTGATTATAAAGGAGTACTACAGGTGTCTCCAATGGTAGATGTTGGGTTGGCGTATTTCGAGATTAGGATTTGTCACTCCGATTATCGGAGAGGTATCTCTGGGCCCTCTCGGTAATGCACATCACATAAGCCTTGCAAGCACTACAACTAATATGTTAGTTGTGAGATGATGTATTACGGAATGAGTAAAGAGACTTGCCGGTAACGAGATTGAACTAGGTATTGGATACCGACGATCGAATCTCGGGCAAGTAACATACCGATGACAAAGGGAACAACGTATGTTGTTATGCGGTCTGACCGATAAAGATCTTCGTAGAATATGTCGGAGCCAATATGGGCATCCAGGTCCCGCTATTGGTTATTGACCGGAGACGTGTCTCGGTCATGTCTACATTGTTCTCGAACCGTAGGGTCCGCACGCTTAACGTTACGATGACAGTTATTATGAGTTTATGCATTTTGATGTACCGAAGGTTGTTCGGAGTCCCGGATGAGATCACGGACATGACGAGGAGTCTCGAAATGGTCGAGACGTAAAGATTGATATATTGGAAGCCTATGTTTGGACATCGGAAGTGTTCCGGGTGAAATCGGGATTTTACCGGATTACCGGGAGGGTTACCGGAACCCCCGGGAGCCAAATGGGCCAACATGGGCCTTAGTGGAAAGGTGAGAGGGCAGCCCACATAGGGCTGCGCCTCCCCCCTCTCCCTAGTCCTATTAGGACTAGGAGAGGGGCCGGCCACCTCTCTCTCTCTCTCCCCTTTAAAGGATTCCTAGTTGGACTAGGATTGGAGGGGGGAGTCCTACTCCCGGTAGGAGTAGGACTCCTCCTGCGCCTCCCTCTCTCTGGCCGGCCAGCCCCCCTCCCTCCAACCTTTATATACGGGGGCAGGGGACACCCCAGGACACACAAGTTGATCCTTGAGATCGTTCCTTAGCCGTGTGCGGTGCCCCCTGCCACCATATTCCACCTCGATCATACCGTTGTAGTGCTTAGGCGAAGCCCTGCGTCGGTAGTACATCAAGATCGTCACCACGCCGTCGTGCTGACGGAACTCTTCCTCGACGCTTTGCTGGATCAGAGCCCGAGGATCGTCATCGAGCTGAACGTGTGCTAAGAACTCGGAGGTGCCGGAGTAACGGTGCTTGGATCGGTCGGATCGGGAAGAAGACGTACGACTACTTCCTCTACGTTGTGTGATCGCTTCCGCAGTCGGTCTGCGTTGGTACGTAGACAACCCTCTCCCCTCTCGTTGCTGTGCATCACCATGATCTTGCGTGTGCGTAGGAAAATTTTCGAAATTACTGCGTTCCCCAACAGCAGTGGCCAATGGCTTCGCTTTGGAGATCTTGGGAGAGGCGACTGGCTTGGAAGCTTTTGGCTTCTTCTTCATCTGCTTCGGCTCTGGGGCAGTAGGAGCATCATCAGACTCAGTGTCTGCTGGAGGGTCGTTCACGGCAGTCCCTTGGACTATAATGTGAGTGATGAGGCCGTCGAGATTGGCAAATGGCCCGATGACATTGGGATTAGCGTCGCGTGTGCCATCTGCCCTTGGTTTGGAGGGACCAGGGTTGAAGTCCAACCCAAACTCTTTCTTGTTTTGCTTCGCAGAGTTCTGGGCAAATTGGAAGTTGCGCTTGAACAGAGTGTCATCGCGACACCAGAGAAGGGATGATGGATGTGCATCAGCTGGCTGTTGTCCCCTGACCATGCATGAAAAGAAGCCTTGAGCAATGGCTTCGTCTCTGGTTCGGGGTACGAGATTCTTGTACAAGGCATCTCCCCATGGCCTCTTGATGGCGCACTTCTCTGCATATTCTTTGGTGACGAAGCGGTATAGGAACCACTGCTCTGCCCAATACCTGCGAATCCATTGGATTCGTGTCTTGCGCTGACCATAGCTTTCTTCAGGATCTGTTTGGTACATTTCTGCCAAATCTTCAGGCGGATCCTTAGATGTGTCACCCCGTCTCTGTCTGCCTCCCTTCCTTGATTGTTTCTCGGATGCCATGAAGCTTAACTTGGAAGGCTTCAAAAGATTCAAAGGCTTCAAAGGATTCAAAGGCTTTAAAGGCTTCCTTTTGCTTGACCAACAGGAACTTGCTTCGGGTGAATTGATGTGACGCTGTAGGAACTCTGCAAATGAATGCAGACTATGAGAACCAAAAGATTCTCCCACGGACATGTACCTGTGACAGCATTAAGGTGAGAGGGAAGGGGAAGAGGTCATATGCATTCTCAGAAGATTTTGAAGATAAATCAGTGTAGAAGACATTGACCTCATCATGCGAAGACATTCACTTTATAGAAAAGAAGTTGGTTCCAGATTTGTACGAACCCATAGATCAGTACAAGTGAGGAATCTAACTACTTCATGAAGAACAAGTGAATATGCTAGGCAAGTTATGAGATTCAGACAAGAGGAATGAAACTTGAAGGAATAGAAACCTCTTTTGGCAGAAAGTGATGGATCAATAGGATCAAAAGAGGCTGTAAAAAGGCTTGTTATTTACCAGACTTGGAACTGCTAGACGAGATGAGAGATGAGGCCGAGCAGTTCGATCCTCCGTGCCCTAACTTGGCGACGGAAGACACCTAGGCCGACGGCGGAGAGACTGATGTCCGCTGTCGGTGTGAGAACGGCGTCGGAGAGGTCGCGGCAGTGAAGCACTTCATCGCCGGCGTCGTTGAGAGTTAGCGGTGGCGCTAGGGTTTATGCGAGGGAGGAAGAAGAGATAATGACCGCAGTGAAACGTGTATTTATAGGGATATGGGCGGCACTGCGCTATTACTCAGGTGCCCCTGGCGATTCACATCTGATCAGTACGTGGCCAGCATGCGGAATTGTGGGGGCAGTTTCACCCCACGCACGCCTGGTTTGTCGGGAGTCGTTCCTACTTCTTCGGAATTCTAGTTGATGGAAAATCATTGAAAGCCGTTTTAAAGTTTGTCTCTGTGTCTTCTTCTGACAAGGATGCAGTGAAGACATTCGACAGTTTCAATAGAGTGCATATGACTTGGAGAGATAGAGTTTGAGGTAGGAAGCATGGAGAGGTTAGGGTCCGATCATATTCACTTAGTTCAAAAGATTCAGACAAGAAGACATAGCTATAAGTGAATGCTGTAGAGGACAGAACACCAGTGCATATATAATCAACATAGTGAAGATAATCATGAAGACATGTTGAGATTGAAGCCAAACCAAATGTGAAGACATAGCAAATGTAATGCCATGAGTAAAACACTTCAAGCAGAAAAATTTTGGTGGTGGCGCTACCCACCGTATAGGAAGTATTGGACCCAGACACGGCGCACAATTATCGTGGCGCTCCGAGGTCAAATTCCACGTTAATGTATTCACACTTAGAATGTATGTCTTCATTGATTGAAGATATACGTTACTTTGTGTGTTGCACATCTAAGTCATCATCATGCATAAGTGTTAGGATGTGTGCCTGATCACAGGACATTTGAGGATTCCAAGATATTTAGCTCACACCGTAACTTGCAAAATCTCTTCTCATCCAAGGGCTTGGTGAAGATATCTGTCAATTGCTCTTTAGTGTTGACGTGTATGATATCAATGTCTTCCTTTGTAACATGATCTCTGAGAAAATGATGACGAATTTCAATGTGCTTTGTCTTCGAGTGCTGAACTGGGTTGTTGGCGATCTTGATGGCGCTTTCGTTGTCGCAGTAAAGTGGCACTTGCTTCAGATGAATGCCATAATCCTTGAGGGTTTGCTTCATCCATAGAAGCTGAGCGCAGCAGGATCCAGCAGCAATGTATTCAGATTCAGCAGTGGAGAGAGATACACAGTTCTGCTTCTTTGAAGACCAACAGACAAGAGATCGGCCCAGGAAATGACATGTGCCTGATGTGGACTTCCGATCAACCTTGTCACCAGCGTAATCAGCGTCCGAAAATCCAACCAGATCAAACTCTGAGCCCTTTGGATACCATAACCCTAGAGTTGGTGTGTGAGCCAAATATCGAAGAATTCGCTTCACTGCTAAGTGATGCGACTCCTTTGGTGCCGCTTGAAACCGAGCACACATGCAAACACTAAGCATAATATCTGGCCTAGATGCACATAAATAAAGCAAAGAACCAATCATGGAGCGGTATACCTTTTGATCGAACTCTTTACCATTGTCGTCAGGACCCAGATGATGTTTGGCTGCCATTGGTGTTGTGAAGCCTTTGCAGTCTTGCATACCGAACTTCTTCAGGCAGTCTTTGAGGTATTTCTCTTGAGATATGAAGATGCCATTGCGTTGTTGCCTTATCTGAAGACCGAGGAAGAATTTCAGCTCCCCCATCATAGACATCTGATATTGCTCTTGCATCATATATCCGAACTCCTCACTGTACTTCTGATTGGTGCAGCCGAAGATAATGTCATCCACGTATATTTGGCACACAAATAGTTCACCATCATATGTCTTTGTGAAGAGAGTGGGATCCAGGGAACCAGGTATGAAGCCTTTGCTCTTCAGGAAGTATTTGAGTGTATCATACCAGGCCCGAGGGGCTTGTTTGAGGCCATATAGTGCCTTTTTGAGCTTGTACACCATGTCAGGATGTTTTGGATCTTCAAACCCAGGTGGTTGCGCAACATACACTTCTTCTTCAATTTTGCCATTGAGGAAGGCACTTTTTACATCCATTCGATACAGGATTATGTTGTGATGATTTGCATAGGCCAGCAGTATACGGATGGCTTCAAGTCTGGCCACAGGAGCAAATGTTTCGTCGAAGTCGATGCCTTCCACTTGAGTATATCCTTGAGCAACGAGACGAGCCTTGTTTCTGACGACTTGGCCATGCTCATCTTGCTTGTTGCGGTATATCCATTTGGTGCCTATTATGTTATGCTTCCGTGGATCAGGACGCTTAACTAACTCCCATACATTGTTCAGCTCAAATTGTTGAAGCTCTTCTTGCATAGCTTGAATCCATTCAGGTTCCATAAAGGCTTCATCAGTTTTCTTAGGTTCTGTGATTGAAACAAATGTGAAGTGTCCGCAAAAGTTTGCCAGTTGAGTTGCCTTTGAACGAGTCAGTGGACCAGGTGCATTGATGCTATCAATTATTCTGTCAATTTGCACTTCATTGGCAACACGAGGATGTAGGGGTCGAAGACTTTGCTCTTGCTGATCTACGTTGTCATGGGGAGGAATGTCTTCAGGCTGAGCATTGTCTTCATGTGGATCAGGTGCTGAGATGATAAGTTCTTCTTCAGGACGAGCTTCAGAAGGTATAATTTCTCCAGTTCCCATTAGCTTGATTGATTCACTGGCTGGAACTTCATCTAGTACATCTGGTAGTTGCTCTCTTTGTGACCCATTGGTCTCATCAAAACGCACATCCACTGTTTCAACCACTTTGTAGTGAAAGAGATTGAAGACTCTGTAGGAGTGCGAATCCTTTCCATATCCAAGCATGAAGCCCTCATGTGCTTTTGGAGCAAATTTTGAGGTGTGGTGAGGGTCCTTGATCCAGCATCTTGATCCAAATACTCTGAAGTAACTTACATTTAGCTTCTTGCCAGTCAGAAGTTCATAAGATGTCTTGTTCAGCAGCTTGTGAAGATATACACGGTTGATAGTATGGCATGCAGTGTCAATGGCTTCAGTCCAAAATTTTCTTGGTGTCTTGTACTCATCTAACATTGTTCTGGCCATCTCAATGAGTGTTCTGTTCTTGCGTTCGACGATGCCATTCTGTTGTGGCGTGTATGGAGCTAAGAATTCATGAGTGATGCCCAATGTATCAAGATATGTGTCAAGGCCAGTGTTCTTGAATTCTGTGCCATTGTCACTTCTTATGTGCTTTATCTTGGCGCCATAATTGTTCATTGCCCGATTTGCGAAGCGTCTGAAGACATCCTGCACTTCAGTCTTGTAAAGGATTATGTGCACCCAAGTATATCTAGAGTAATCATCAACAATGACGAATCCATAGAGGCAAGCAGTAGTGGAGAAAGTTGAGTAGTGGGTAGGACCGAAGAGATCCATGTGAAGCAGTTCGAAGGGTTGAGTAGTGGTCATGATTGTCTTCGAAGGATGTTTTGCCCTTGTCATCTTCCCAGCTTCACAGGCACCGCATAAGTGATCTTTCTTGAACTTGACGCCCTCGATGCCTATGACGTGCTTCTTCTTCGCAAGGGTGTGGAGGTTCCTCATGCCAGCATGCCCAAGTCTTCGATGCCAAAGCCAGGATTCTGAAGCCTTTGCGAGAAGACAAACTGCAAGCTGTGGCCCTGCTGAGAAATCTACCACGTACAAATCATCTTTTCGATACCCTTCAAACACTAGAGACTTGTCAGATTCCATTAGTACCAGACAACGATATTTTCCAAAGATTACAATCATGTTTAAATCGCAAAGCATTGAGACAGACATTAAGTTGAAGCCAAGGGATTCAACAAACATGACTTTATCCATGTGTTGATCCTTTGAGATTGCAACTCTACCTAGACCAAGTACTTTACTTTTACCAGTGTCAGCGAATGTGATGTGGCTCTTGTCAGATGGACGTAAGGTTGAGTCCATAAAGAGACTTCTCTTGCCAGTCATGTGATTTGTACACCCGCTGTCAATAATCCATTCTGAAGACTCTGAAGTCACTGGTGTCGTACCCTACAGTGCAGTTAGGGGGATAGGCTTCACCAAGAGTGTTGTGAAGCAAAAACATTTGACGAACCAGTGGATTATGAAAACTGAGATCCAGGTTAGGACAAGCAGGGAGAGTAGCATGCGATTCAGATATGAAATACATAGTGATGCCATTCGGGCATTTGATCGTGCGCCCCACGAGTTTTTTAAGGTCCCCAGCAATAGCATCAGAAGATTTTGGTTTTGTGCTGGAGACCTTTCCCTGCAAAAGAGAGTTAAGCTTTCTTAACCACCCACATCTTCAAGGGTGGCTTAGAAGCAATAAGTCTAAGTGCAGCATCTGAGAATTTTGGCTTTGGAGCCCTAGCAAACAGTCTAGCAGGTGGGCAGTAGTACTCATAAGAATAGGCAGAATAGTTTTTGGTCATATGAGAATGACGGTTTGAAGAACCGTTCTCATAAGACTGAGCATGGTTTCCCTGCAAAACATTTGCGTTAGTGCAGCTCAGATGAGTCCTCTGCCTGTATGAAGCCTTTGGACCATATGAAGTCTTTGGTCTGAGGTTTGTCTTCTTCATGTGAGGTGTCATGGGGACATTCACAGGAAGATTCTCAAGACACGTTTTTGGAACCCAGATCTTCTTCATGGGCGGTCCATTCCTGCAGTTAGTACCAATGTACCTGGCAAATACTTCACCATTCTGATTCCTAAACAGTTTATAGTTTGCATCAAAGGATTCATCAATGATAATTGGATTAGCACAAGTGAAGCCAGATAGATTGGATGGATCTGATGAGGAGTCCTTTGCAGCAACCCATGTGGTTTTGGGGTACTGCTCAGGTTTCCAGTAAGAGCCATCTGCATTAATTTTCCTCACGAACCCAACACCCTCTTTGCTAGGGTTTCGGTTCAGAATCTGCTTCTTGAGGACATCACATAGTGTCTGATGTCCTTTGAGACTTTTGTACATCCCTGTTTCAAGCAATGTCTTCAACCTAGCATTTTCATCAGCAATAGCAGTGGTATCCTCAGCAGAGGGGTTAGTTACCACTTCAACAGTTGAAGATATTGCAACAGCAGTAGAAGTGGAACATTCAGCAACAGAAATAGCATTATCACGCTCAATGCATTTAAGGCATGGTGGTTCAAATCCTTCCTTAGCAGAACTGATCTGTTCGGCTTGAAGTGACTCGTTTTCCTTTTGAAGATCTTCATGATCCGCTCTCAACTTCTCAAGATCTTGCTTCTTCTGAAGATAATCATAGGAGAGCTTTTCATGAGTAGTTGAGAGAGTCTCAAGACGATCTTCGAGTTCCTGATACTTAACATGAAGATTTTTTATGTCTTCAATTAAGGATTCAGAATGAGTCATTTCAGCACCCAACAGATCATCGCTTCTGTCTAACAGTTTTTGAATATGTTCCATGGCCTTTTGTTGTTCAGTTGCAATTTTAGCAAGTGTTTTGTAACTGGGTTTTGAATCACAGTCAGAGTCATCGTCACTAGATGTTCGATAGTGAGTAGTGCGTGTGTTTACCTTGGCACCACGTGCCATGAAGCAGTAGGTGGGAGTAGAGTCGTCCTTGTCATTTGCACCGGTGATGGTGATGGAGTCATTGTCTTCAGTGTTGAAGATGGACTTGGCGACATAGGCTGTAGCCAAACTTGCAATGCCTGAATCAGACTCCTCCTCAGACTCCACCTCTGCCTCCTCAGAAGTGGACTCCTGCTCTGAATCCATTTCCTTGCCAACAAACGCACGAGCCTTGCCAGATGAACTCTTCTTGTGTAATGAAGACTTTGAGGAAGACTTGGACGAAGACTTTGAGTATTTCTTCGTCTTCTTATCGTCAGAGTCATATTCCTTGCTCTTCTTCTTCTTTCTGTTCTCATTGTCCCATTGTGGACACTCAGAAATGAAGTGTCCAGTTTTCTTGCACTTGTGATAAGTTTTCCTCTTGTAGTCATGCGCAGAAGCTTCATCATTCCTTGAGCTTGATCGTGAAGACTTTCTGAAGCCTTTCTTCTTGGTGAATCTCTGGAACTTCTTCACTAGCATTGCAAGTTCCCGTCCAATGTCTTCAGGATCATCAGAACTGCTGTCAGATTCTTCTTCAGATGATGACACAGCTTTTGCCTTCAGGGCACGAGTTCGCCCATAGTTTGGACCGTAGATATCTCTTTTCTCAGAAAGCTGAAACTCATGTGTGTTGAGCCTCTCAAGTATGTCAGACAGATCGAGTGTCTTGAAGTCTAGACGTTCTTGAATCATCAGGGCTAGGATGTCAAATGAACTGTCAAGTGATCTTAGCAGCGTCTTGACGATTTCATGTTTGGTGATCTCAGTGGCGCCGAGGGCTTGAAGCTCATTTGTGATGTCAGTGAGCCGGTCAAATGTGTGCTGGACATTCTCATTGTTATTTCGCTTGAAGCGGTTGAAGAGATTGCGAAGAACACTGATTCTCTGATCTCTCTGGGTTGAGATGCCTTCATTGACCTTGGAGAGCCAGTCCCAGACCAGCTTGGATGTCTTCAAGGCACTCACACGGCCGTACTGTCCCTTGGTCAGATGACCACAGATAATATTCTTGGCAGTGGAGTCCAGTTGAGTGAACTTCTTGACATCAGCCGCAGTGACACCTTCTCCAGCTTTGGGAACGCCGTTTTCGACGACATACCATAGGTCGACGTCAATGGCTTCAAGATGCATGCGCATCTTATTCTTCCAGTAGGGATATTCAGTTCCATCGAAGACGGGGCACGCAGCGGAGACTTTAATTATCCCTGCAGTCGACATAGCTAAAACTCCAGGTGGTTAAACCGAATCACACAGAACAAGGGAGCACCTTGCTCTGATACCAATTGAAAGTGCGTTATATCGACTAGGGGGGGTGAATAGGCGATTTTTATGAAAGTCTTCAAAACGCGGAAGTTATGAAGACAAACAGAGTGAACAAGCCTATCACTATGCAGCGGAAGGTAGATTACACAACGCAAGCCATAGTCAAATATACAATACAGTGAAAGCACAGAGTCAAATAGCTTCAGTGTAATGAGGATCAGGTTGGAAGAAGTTATGAAGCCAAACAGATCATACAGTCAGGTTGTGAAGACAGAAGATCAAGCAGGCGTGCAATAGCTTCACAATGTGTACTGGTAAGTAAAGGGAGGTGAAGATGAAACCAGTGACACGTTGAAGACAATGATATGTTGGACCAGTTCCAGTTGCTGTGACAACTGTACGTCTGGTTGGAGCGGCTAGGTATTTAAACCAAAGGACACACAGTCCCGGACACACAGTCCTGAACACGCAGCTCAGGACACCCAGTCCTCACCGTTTTCTCCTTGAGCTAAGGTCACACAGACCCCGCCCAATCACTCTGGTAAGTCTTCAAGGTAGACTCCCAAACCTTCATAGACTTCGTTCACCGGCAATCCACAATTCCTCTTGGATGCTCAGAACGCGACGCCTAACCGTCTGGAGGATGCACAGTCCTCAAGTGTAATAAGTCTTCAGATCACTCAGACAAGAAGACTTAAGTGATGCCCAATTACTCTGGCTCTGGGTGGTTAGGGCTTTTCTCCTCACTAAGGATTTTCTCTCAAAGGCCTTGAGGTGGGTTGCTCTCAAACGACAAAAGCCGTGCACTGAAATCTGAGCAGCCAACCGTTTATGGTTGTGGGGTGGACTATTTATAGCCACTTGGCAACCCTGACCTGATTTGTCCGAAATGACCCTGGGTCACTAAGGAACTGACATGTGTACTAACGGTCGGATTTTGAACTCTCACGGCAACTTTACTTGGGCTGCAAGTAAAGCTGACTTGTCTGACTCTGGACAAGATTTTCTCTCATTGTCTTCACTCGAAGACATAGGATTTGAATTAGGCATCACTTCAGTCATCCTGACTGGTTCTCTTGGACCCCACTTAACAGTACGGTGGTTCCTATGACACAACATGAATAAAGTAAAACTACGAAGGATCTAAGTCTTCGAGTTCCAAAGGCTTCATGGGGAGTCTTCATATGTCATTGTCTTTGACATGAATGTCTTCATGAACCACCATTGTCTTCAATGTCTTCGTACATTTTTGGGGGTCATCTCTGGTAGCTAAACCGAATCAATGAGGGACTTCTACCTGTGTTATCCTGCAATTCTCACAAACACATTAGTCCCTCAACTAGGTTTGTCGTCAATACTCCAAAACCAACTAGGGGTGGCACTAGATGCACTTACATGAGGTAATCACAATCGATCATTGGAAGGGGTTCGAAAGAATGGCATACTCTGGCTAGGATGGATGATGTGGACTACCTTGTTGAAGACAACGCAATGGATGATTTTTAGCTTATCATCGGAAATGGATGGGACCCATGGTAAGTCCACTTTTGAAGATGATCCTGAACAAAACTACTGAGGTGCAAGCTGGGAACAAAATGCAAATGTTGGGAATGATTCTGGTAACTGGGGAAGAACTCAACAGTAGAGAGAGATTCCACTGTTTGAAAGGTTATGGCATAATCGAAGAAACTGAGAACGGATCCCAGTTAATGCCAACGATAAATCCTAGTGCTTACCATTGCTCTCAAGAACTTGAGCATTTCCGTATTAATCAAGGTTTTACCAGTATCCGTGTCAAGGATCCTGGCAACACGTCTTACTACCTTGACAAATAGTGATGGATAATGCAGATGCATAGAAAGACACCCCTTTCTCAGATTTCACCTTAGCGAAGCCAAGGGAACGAAATCTGGATGATCGACCGAGAGACATTTAGCACTCCGCTTCTAATGTTCTCCTTGATGTGCTAGGATAACCCATTTATTGATATGGTTTGGTATCTAGGACATCAAATAAAAGGTCGGACTTTAGAAACAGAAAAATCCATAAGGAACTACTATTGGAATAAATTCTACGAGATCCTTATGGGGAAGTGGCCAACTTCTTCAAACAAGATACTACAATAATAGGTCTTCCGGCTGGATGTGTTGGCCACGACATCCACTTTACCGGTTATCGAGGGACCAATATTATCGTTCTTGGAAAATGCTCCCACCATCATATCTGCCTGAGATTCAGATCTGGTTGGTGTCAGGATACTCCAGACTCATCGAGTCTAGAAAGAAAATGAAAGTTTGCAACACAAAGCGACGAGACGACGTTGCGATATTCTCGGGGAATGAACTGCGATAGCAAGCTCCAAAACATGAGCTAGTTCTGCTACAACATGTGAACACATTGTCCCAGACAAATATGACCACATGGTAGTCTTATAATAAAACACTACCTAGTTCTAGTGGGGAACCATCATTGAGGATATCGAAATCTTGTGCATGACCTAGGATAGCACAACAACTCCTTTTCCTGGAACAGGTCAATCAGTGGCTTAGTGTGCTATGGAATTCATATGGAATGAAGATGATCAGTCTATCAGACCATGGAATACTTCGCACGTGCATGACTGACTTGGGATGATTCCAGAGGAAGCAAAACTAACTTTCTCGAACTCACGGTGGCAACTTGCACCAAATGCACGTGAATCAGAGGAAGTCACTTCTTTCATCCAACATATGCTTCATGAGCTAGTATGAAGAGATGCTTTCAAAAGTTTCCAACACTCGCTTAATGTTCGACAAAATCATGGAGAGGACATGGATGTTGTCGATGGGCTCAACAACAATTCATCCAGGTTTCCATATAAATGGAATTCCATAATTAAGTGGACACGGTGATAGCATTGGTCAGACCCAAAGAATATAATGATGTATGCTCGAGAATCAACCATGAGTAAAACAACATTACGAATATCGTTGGTTCTGATTTGATTTGACGATAGCCCACAATCAAATTCAAGTTTGGGTAAGACAATAGCACCAACAATTGATCACGAGGATCAATTGATGAAGATACCATCTTCCTTCAACACACACGCACACACACGCAAGATATCCCTTTGGAATGAACTGAGTCGGACAAGCTTTTATTTTTCAACTCTCCAAGTTGTTGTTTAGCTTAACTAACTTTCTCAGGGTATCCGACACAGATTCTTGGAGAAGGGGTGGTTTACAAGGAACCGGCTTGATCACGAGCTCAACATAACGGTCAGGCGACAACCTGGTAACACTTCCGAGAGGATAATTGGAAAGTCACGAACCACCGATATGTTACTAAGCTCGAGAACAATCTTGCTTTTCAGAGCAAGACGATGTGATCAAGAGAGTGATGGATTGACATGATCCTAACTCATTGATCGAAGTGTGCACCAGAAATAAGGACTAGGTAGCACGATAAACCTTAGGGTGATGATTCAATAACCAGCACACTAAGAATGAGAGTATTGTCCATTAACTACCAAGCAACGGAGTTGCTAGGAGTATTGATTTCGCACATCACAGTATACTTGTTGGCACTCCGGTTACAATAACACGGAACCGAGGAATGAACAATGATGGCAAGAAACATTACTGTATCAAGAGTTCATAGGATGGTGTGCAATTTCCATGACAATCTTGATATAAAGATGGTAATACTCCAAGGTAGAACAGAATCAAAAGCTGGAATGGCATTTGATTTGCGGATTACAACTGCTTTGACCCAATCCTAGATATGGATAAGGTGCCGGAGTTTGTTTCTCCTAGTCATTCTGAATAGGATGGCTTGACAGACCACAAGAATAGTAGGCATCGATGAACACGAATGCACAACTAGTCCTGACTTTCAATTGATAGACGAGGGTCGGAAGACAACTAAAATGCGACAACTTAAAAGAACATATGATTTACTGAGTTGGATGCATGGACTAGCATGTCGAACGAGTTCAACATATTTCTTCCGGATAACCCATGCAGAAGGGTACAACTGGTAGAGTCACAATATAGAATCGAGAACTTCTGCCATATGCAGTTCATGGTATTGGAAGAAGGAAATACCACGGACCTTGAGGACTATCGCAAGGTTATTAATATCCTAAAGGAACTAGCAACACTATCAACATGAAGTAAGTAGGGTGAATCTCGGGTTCAGAAACCCAGGAGTAGAATACCTACTACTAAGCAGCATCATGGGATGCTCTCGAGAATGGTGGCCAGATTCATCACACTGGGAACACAAACATGGATAGATTACTAGATGGTTTCATAAGACACCTAGAGTCACAATAGTAGCTCCAACATATACGCTGAGGCAACGGAGTACCTCACAGACCATGTAGTGTGCTTAATCTGGCCCAAAGGGACATCGAGAATGGGAAGAAAGGATTTACAAATGCATCAGACTATTTAGAAACCTAGGATGACTCGGACAGCATAACGGCTGTAAATGCTCAGAAAAAGATTTGAGACATTCACAAAGATTTGCATAGTCTCTTAACAACATCATATTAAGGTTCTGGTTCAACTGACAACATACTAAAGTAGTAGAAACTGAATTGAGGCCTGGAACCAACAATCCTATAGATCTCTATCATAGCAATTCGTCATCCTAATAGATAGATGAGAAGGCCTAGTTCTTAACCCCGTAGAAAATAAGAGGATGACTCAGATCAGAAGGGCATAAGGTAAAGGAGTAAAAAGAGCCTTACGTTCCCTTCCACAATTAATTCCCTTATATAGCTAAGGCATTTCTAGACATGACTTCGACCAGCTTGGCTTGGTAAACCTACAAGCAGTCAGGCTCTGATACCAAAGCTGTCAGGACCCCGATCCTAAGTCACATCAATCTAGCATGTAACACCTCATATCGCTTTTCGGCCTCACGCACGGTATTCCCACGGGTGTCGCCTTACTATGGCCCAGGACCATTTGCGTCTTTTGGCTCACGTATATGATAGTGTCGCTAGCATCCATATGACAGAGAACCCGGGCCGACATGGCTAGTCGTGAACCCAAAGCGGCACCAACCTATGGGGACAGGCATACATGTATCACATCGAGCATGTCGGTCAGCAGCGTGTGAATCCGGGCTGTAGCACTGGGCTAACAGGACTCCGAATGTCACCGCGTGACATTTCCCCGAAGGGACAGACACAGGAATGAAGTGAAACACATGTCGGCCAGTCAAGTGTCCTGAGCAGTAGTGCTGGGCTAGCAGGACTCCGGTGAACCGGGCTGTAGCGGACTACTATGGCTCATGGAAGCACAAGACTACATTTCCCCATAAGAGAGGCTACCAAGGATAAACAACTAGGTTGTCGGATCCCACACATACCAAGCATTTCAATCATACACACAATATGCTCGATATGTGTAAATACAACATGGCATCACAACATAACTCTACGACTCAAGTATTTATTCATTAGGCTCCGAAGAGCGAGATATTACAAACATGGGTCTCATGACCCAACATTCAGAGCATACAAGTCAAAGCACATGCGGAAGCTTAACATGTCTGAGTACAGACATCTACAAATGAAAAAGGCTGAGAAGCCTGACTATCTACCAGACCCTCCCAAGGGTACAAGATCGTAGCTGAGGTAACAAGCTAAACGTTGAAGCCCACGTGGAACTACTAGCGAGATTGAAGTCTCTCTGCAAAACATAAAATAAGCAAACGTGAGTACAAATGTACCCAGCAATACTTACATCAGAACTAACTACATATGCATCGGTATCAACAAAGAGGGTGGTGGAGTTTAACTGCAGCAAGCCAGCTTTGACTCAGTGGCTAACCTGAACTACGACTGCAAGTAACTCTTTTGAGGTGGCGCACACGAGTCCACAAATTCATCATACCAATACACCACTATGGATCCGCTCCCGTCTCCCTGCAAGAACGCCATCCATAGCACTCACGCTTATCTTGCGAGTTTTAGAGTATCCACTTTCACTTGTCTATGAACTATGCAAGGGGTCCAAGTTTCCATATCCGAGGAATCCGACTATTCGAATAGATAATGATAACCCTGCAGGGGTGTACTTCTTCACACACGCTCTCGCCACTTATAGCCCTGTACACGTCATGTACCTCGGCAACCTTCAAGCAGAAGCCGGGCGAGGGAGTCGGCCATGACCTGACTAACCACCAAGTCTCTAGTCCAGGTTTGTCGCCTATTCGGGTTCCATCCGCAAGGAGATCCGGCCGGGGTGTCGCTCACGGCCCCAAATGATGTGTGCAGGGTTCCCAAGCCCACCATCCGGGTGCCACTTGGTACACCGTGCCATGGTGCCTAGTCTGTCCCAAGCCCACCTATACCGGGTGCCACTTGGTAGACTACTAACACTACCTACAAACACCAGAAACTAGTTGCAACTCCTGGACAGAGGTCGAGTTGATTAATAAGCCAAGAGGGGCCGAGTTACCGGAACCCAATGTGTGGTAGTAACTGTTCATGGATCACAAACACAGGACTCGGTTCCCGAGGACGGCTGCAATGAGACAACCCACCATGTACTCCTACGTGGCCTCTCACCGCTACCTTTACCAAATCGTGTTCACACACTTAGCTCTCAATGGTAGGACATGTTCACCATGTTCCAATTCATTCCCGATGAATCGGGCCAGACTCAACTCTAAGCAGTAGCAGGCATGACAAACAAGCATGAATGAGTAGGCACAACAGGGCTCAAACAACTCCTACTCATGCTAATGGGTTTCATCTATTTACTGTGGCAATGACAGGTCATGCAGAGGAAAGGGTTCAACTATCGCAGCATGTAACAGTTGAATCGCTGTTGTCTTAATGAAGTAAAGAGAGCCGGAGCGAGAGAGTGGGATTGTATCGGAATGAACAAGGGGGTTTTGCTTGCCTGGCACTTCTGAAGATAGTATAGCTCTTCATCGGTGTCATCGATCTCATCGTCGGAATGAATGTCTACCGAGAGGGAACAACCACCGGCAAACACAAAAGGGAACCGCAATCAATGCAATTCACATACATATGAATGATATGTCATATTAAGGTACTGAATTGACCTAGTGCAACAGTTAGTCATATTCATTGAAGTGGAATTCAAACCTATAGCAAATTCCAACTGCAAAACTAATTACTACTATTTATTCCATAAACATGAATTGTCCTATTCAGTGAGGTTAACTTGTTCAAACATGCATGCAAATGCTATATTCAGATTCTTTGGATTTTTCTGATCATTTTACATATATAATTTATCTTATTTGGAGTTACGGTTGAATTTCTATGATTTTTAGAAGTTTTGGACAATTTCTGGAATTTCCTGAATTAAAATTAATCTAGAAAATGAGTTATGGCGTCAGCACTACATCACTGTGACGTCAGCAGGTCAACTGAGCTGCCCCGGGTCAAACCTGACCCGTGGGGCCTGCACGTTAGTGTAACAGGGCAGGAAGAGAGGCTGACTAGTGGGTCCGGGTCAATGATCATGTGGCATGGTCAAACTGACATGTGGGGCCCATGGCGGTTAGTTTATTCTAAACAGAAATAAAACCCAGGTTAATTAGGGAGTGGGGCCCAGGTGTCAGTGAGCTAGGGGGGTTAGTTAGGGCGTCATTAGCTGTTAATGATGTCCATTTCGACAGTCGCCGGAGTTTCGCCGGCGATGACCCAAAACTATGGCGGCAACTCGCCGGACTTGAGCTACACACGACGGTTGGATGCGCGGAAGCCACCAGGAGGTAGCCCACGCTCTTCCGCATCCAGAGGAGCAGGTGGGAGGCGGCGGGGACGCCATAGCTCGCCGGAGCAGAGCTCGTGGCGGCGGCCGGAGCTCGGCCTCGAGCGGCGTGGGGCTGTAGGGCTCGGGAAGGCCAGCCGAGGGGCTCCTCGGCACCCTCGTGGTGCAAGGGGGATGGTGACACGCTCGGGAGCGAGCTGCGGTGGCTAAAGCGGCGGCGGTGACATGGCCGGCGACAGAAGCTCACGGGCACGGCGACTAACAGGGCTATGGCACGGGAGAGACTACGAGGAGAGAGGGGAAAAGCGGCGGTGCTCACAACGCGTCGTTTGTAGGCGACAGCGGGCTCGGGGGAGGCCGGACGGCGATGAATCCGTCGATGGAGTCCGGCGGCCGTGCTCGGAGAAGAACGATCGATGGTGATGTTATGGTGCTTCCGGGCTCGTGTGCTTTGGTGTGGAGGAGCTTCGTGTCGCAGCGGAGCTCGTGGACCAAAAGGAGGGGCAAGGGGAGCGCGGTGGCCACGGTGGTTCTCGCCGGTGCTCTCGGGTGCCCGTGGTCGAACGCGAGAGAGGGAGCAAAGGAGGGGGGTCCAAAGCGAGAGGGGGGGAGTGAGAGGGGGTCAGGGGGTGTCGTGGCGCTGTCTAGGCGCGACGAGGAGGAGCCAGGCAGGCAGCTGCCGGCGTGGCGCGCCGTGGCGCCGTGCTCGACCTTGCCTCTGCCAATAGGCAGAGGTTGAAGACAAGGATGCCCCTGGTGGGCTGGGCTGGTTTGTTGGGCTGCCAGGTGAGTCCTTCTCTCTCTCTCTCTTTCTAATTTATTCTGTTTTTCTATTTTTATGCTTTATGTTTGTAGATAAAATACCAACCAAAACACTTTGGTTAATTCTGTAAATTTTTGTGAGGAATATTTGAATTATTTTCAAACCACACAATAAATTTCAGAATATTTGGAGCAACCAATATTTAATGGTAACTTTTAAACTCCAACTCAAATACCATAATGATTTAATTCAATGACCAAAATGTCCTGGAAAAATATGCATCATCTCCGGTAGAGGCTTTCACCATTTTCCATAAATCATGAACATTTTAAAAGGATATTTTGAGGTCATTGAAAATATTTTGGTTGAACCTATTTGAATTGCATTTGTGCTAGGGTTTATCAATCCCCATTTCAAAATTTATTAAATTGAACATGATGACATGAATGCTTATGAAACTAATTGCAAACAAACTCTAGGGCTGTGACAGCTACCAAACGTCACAACGTAACTGGGTGATTATAAAGGTGCTCTACAGGTGTCTCCGAAGGTACTTGTTGGGTTGGCATATTTCAAGATTAGGATTTGTCACTCCGATTGTCGGAGAGGTATCTCTGGGCCCGCTCGGTAATGCGCATCACTTAAGCCTTGCAAGCATTGCAACTAATGAGTTAGTTACGGGATGATGTATTACAAAACGAGTAAAGAGACTTGCCGGTAACGAGATTAAACTAGGTATTGAGATACTGACGATCGAATCTCGGGCAAGTAACATACCGATGACAAAGGGAACAACGTATGTTCTTATGCGGTTTGACTGATAAAGATCTTCGTAGAATATGTGGGAGCCAATATGAACATCCAGGTTCCGCTAATGGTTATTGACCGGAGACATGTCTCGGTCATGTCTACATAGTTCTCGAACCCGTAGGGTCCGCACGCTTAACGTTTCGATGACGGTTATATTATGAGTTTATATGTTTTGATATACCGAAGGTTGTTCAGAGTCCTGGATGTGATCCCGAGGAGTCTCGAAATGGTCGAGACATGAAGATTGATATATTGGAAGACTATGTTTGGATATCAGAAGTGTTCCGGGTGAAATCGGGATTTTACCGGAGTACCGGGAGATTACCGGAACCCCCCCCCACCCCCGGGAGCTTAATGGGCTTACATGGGCCTTAGTGGAAATAGAGGGCAGAAAAAAAGTGTGGGGCGCCCCCCCCCCCCAAGGTGCAAACCGAATTGGTTTAGGGCAAGGGGGCGGCCCCCTCTTTCCTTCTCCCCCTCTCCCTTTCCTTCCCCCTCTCCTACTCCTACTAGGAATAGGAGGAGTCCTGCTCCTAGTAGGAGTAGGACTCCCCCTTGGCGAAGCCCTGCGTCGGTAGAACATCATCATCGTCACCACGTCGTCGTGCTGACGAAACTCTTCCTCAACACTCGGCTGGATCGGAGTTCGAGGGACGTCATCGGGCTGAACGTGTGCTGAACTCGGAGGTGCCGTAAGTTCGGTACTTGATCGATCGGATCGTGAAGATATACGACTACATCAACCGCGTTGTGCTAACGCTTCCGCTTTCGGTCTACGAGGGTACGTGGACAACACTCTCCCCTCTCGTTGCTATGCACCACCATGATCTTGCGTGTGCGTAGGAATTTTTTTGAAATTACTACGTTTCCCAACACAATGAAGGGAAGCGTAGATCAGAAGGATTCAACCTGTAGACACACGAACACATACGAACGAAAACAGTATCCACGTGGATCCATCGAAGACAAACGTCGACCGAATCTCGCGAGATCCACCGGAGATAAACCTTCACACGCCATACAAGATGCTGGAAAAAAAAGATAATCTACTACAAGAGCACTGCTTGTTGCCGTGACAGGGAAGCACTGAGCCCATGCATTGCATCGTAGAAAAGTTGCATGACATATACATCATATTAGTAATACTGAAATTCTAATTGTAAAAATTATAAAATAAAATACATCCTCTGTCCACCAATGTAAGACGTTTTGCCTATTCAATGTCTTACATTAGTGAACACAGGTAGCAGTAATTACTAATTAAATACTTTGTATAGAGCATGCTAAAATTTGCCTCTGATTTTCCATTAAGATTTTCTTTTTCAAAAAACAAGCGCCGAGACATGAACCATCGATGATAACTATACGTACCAGTTGGCAGTTGCACATGGGATTGCCCAACCCAACAAAATAACAATCAGAAACAACAACCACAGCGACTAATCATTGCGCACCCTCAATCACCCATTCGGCGATCACAGCAAAGCCTAAACAACTGCCCACTCGCACAGCCTGTGAAAGGCGGACAGACCGAATGCAGCAGCTCCAGCCAATGATCCTCCCTTTCATGGCTAGCCTTCCACATCACAGCACGCCAAAGCCCTACCAATGGCGGCTATATATACCCGACGTGTCCCGCTCTTCCTTCCCATCCCAAACCCACCCAGCTCGCTACCTTCCTGTTTTTAGTGCTTGCACGTCTTCGAGTAATACCCAGGCATCGATCGACCAAGAAGCTAGCTAGCGGAAATGGCGGCCACCCTCAAGCTCAGGATCCTCGCCGTCGCCGCCGTCATGGTCTCGTCCGTGGTGGGCGTGGCCATGGCTGCCGACGCGCCGGCTCCCGGCCCGGCCACCGGAGCCGCAGCGACCACCCCGGCCTTCGCCGTCGGGGCGCTCGTCGCCACCGCCGTTGGGTACCTCTTCTGCTGAGCTGCGCGCGTGCGTCTGCTGGCTGGACAGGCACTCTGCAGTCGTGTTCCCGCCTTATTGGTCACTATTTTAATTAGCAAACTCAAAATTCACTATTTTAATTATCTGATGATGTGCCATGTATGGGTTATGTTCTGATCGCTTGACGCGCGTATTGCGCTTTGATACACAGCTACATACTACTTTCTCCGTTCCTAAATATAAGTTTTTGTAGAGATTTCACTATAAACTCCCTCCGATTCATATAAATTAGCGCTTCTTTAATCTAACTTTGTACTAAATCAACGACAATAAATTTGAATCAGAGAGAGTACATGTTTTGCTAGAACTCTTGGGCATTGATGAGTGTCACACATGTGACACGAACACATGGCAACTCCCAATGTTTTAAAGTGAAGCGAGGATTGCAACTTTAGTTGTGAAGTATGGCAAATTTCTTTTTGGATGGCAAGTTTTAATTTTTTTTTCTTTTCGAATGACAACTTTAGTTGTAAAAAATGTCAGGTCTGGATTGCTTCGTGTCACACGTGTGACATGAAACTCTTTGGGTTTAGATCATATATACCTTGACGTGATGTCGTCAGGATACTAGATCAAGTCGATGCGAAAGATCAGGAGGATAGAGCATCGGTCTAGTTTCAGGCCGCGGATCGGCAACTAGTTAGTACTTGATAATTCTATTGTTGAATGATCAATCAAAGTCACACTCTTTTCATGGATTATGATTTCTCAAAGCACGTCCCGGGTTAGCGCTTGATTGCTACTCTATCGAGGGTTTCTCTGGCTTCGTAAAAGAGTTTTGCACCTCATTGGAATTTTGATTTCGTGAAAACATTAGGGGGAGGGGGGGAATTGGATTTCAAATTTCTTTAAGAACAATATGAACATTATTCTTTAAGAACAATATGAACCGTTTTTAAATTAGGCCAATTTTTTTGACCAAAATATAGGCCTTGCCACCCATCGAAATTCACCGACTTCACAAACTTTGCCTAGAGGGCATCGAAAATATGGTTACCTGACTCTTAGCACTATTGGCGACTTCACATCCTTCCTCCCATGGGGTGGCTTTATTGGCCAGGGCTCGCATACGACTTTGGCATGATGGACTAAGGGCGTGTTTGAAACCTCTCCCAGCTTCTCCAAATCCGCAACTTTGTCTTCCCTCGCTAGCTTTGGGCTCTTCCTGGTGGTTAGCGAGCGTACAGCTCGAGCGACAGCTTCTCCCGGTGTGCCATGGCTGACAACCCAACTTGGGGAGTTTTGGCATGTTCGCCATCACTTTGGGCGCTGGCTAGGCTTAGCAGCGGGCGAGGGGATATGTCGAGGGAGAGAGATAAGCAGGCGAGGGGGTGAGCGTACCGATTCAGGAGGGTGCGGCGGTGAAATGTTTACTTTTGTGAGGGCAATTTGAACTGTAACTTGGTAAAACTCTTGCTCTTCATTTTCATGTCTTCTCCTTTTTACACTAGCTCACACATTCGGAGTAGTTTAGTGCATTGAGTTCACGAATTTGAGAGTTGGAGAGGATCTGAATAAAGCCTAAGCGCATGCTTTAGCCATGGAGTATTCCTCATTATGGTCGGTTGTTCAACAAGGGACAGTAAGACAAAAACGATGTGTTTTTGTGTCCAGCTACTTACTACTTGGGCCGCAATGTGGCATGGGGCCTTGCCCAACTGTAGTATGCGAGATGACATGCGTAACTACAGCCCAAATATTGAGTAAGGAGGAGGGAGGATTCCCTATTTGGTGTGCGTCACGACAAATGGCCGGACATTCGCGTAGGAGTGCTCAGGGATGGGCCGGCCATCTGTATCCCATGCAGTGCAGCGTATTTTAAGTTTTCCTGTTTGGTTTTCATTGGTTTTATGAACATTCTAGAATCTTCAGTTTCTCGGTTTTGCTGTTTCACCTTTTCCTTTTGTCCTTTCTTTTTTTATCGGTTTGTTTTATCTTTTCCTTCTTTTTTAGAAACTCATAAATTAAAAAAATATTCTTGTTTAAAAAAGAATTTTCATGAAAAATTTGGGGACATCAAAACATGGGTCACGTTTTCAAAAATTGTTCCAGATTTTCAAATTATGTTTACATTTTTATCAAAAAAATGAAACTTTAAAATTGTTCACAAATTTTAAAAACAGATTTTAAAAAAATATTTTTGTTTCTCAAACTTTGTTCTTAATTTTCAAAAATCACATTTCCAAAAAATGTTTGGATTCTCAAAAGATATTTTCACAAAATATTGAATTTTTTAAAACAATTGTGTTTTCCAAAGTTCTTTCACATTTCCAAATAATTTTCGGAATTAAAAAACACAAATTTGGTAAAATAAAAGATGCACATGGTCAAAACTGTTTGAAATTAAATTTTTGTTCGCATTTTCAATAAATATTTAGATTTTTTTAAAACTCATTATTTTAAAGAAATTTGAAAAAATCACGTCTGTAATTTCAAAAATAGAATTTTTTTAATCTGACATTTCACCTAATTGCACACTAAAATAGAGTTGCAGTTTTGATAATCAACTTGGAAGGAAAGCCCGTCCGAAAAATCAAATTCAGCATTCCCCTAAAAAAGTCAAATTTAGGAAAACCGTAAAGATTATATTTATGCAATAGGATATTTGATATTTAGAGGTTGTGCCGTCCGAATGGCCCAAAAGGCACTCATGGTCCATCTCTACCTGATTCATTTTGTCGATCAAAAATTCTGATGGACTCGGCTAAGGGGAGCGAACATGATCCCATGGCATTTTTTTCCAGAAGAAAACAGCACAGGAGATCAGAAACTAATAAATAGCTGCTGTTTGTATCTCTAGCTGTTCTGGCTGCCACATGGTTCGTAACAAGGTGTATCCACATCCAACAGAGTTCGCGAGAGCTGAGATCTTGTACGCACAAAAAGACCCTACGTTGATTTTGATCTGACGGCTTAACAAGCAGTTAGATCTATTAGTCTAACGGAAAAAAAAAGAAAGATAACGTTAAAGAAAAGGCCTCACGCACCAACGTACGTGGGGCTTTTATCCTAACTAAGGCGCCCTGATCGGGGGCACCCAAACCAACTGATGGTTTAGGTCCCCTGTCGCCAGCGCTACATAAAAGGGGGTACCGGAGAAGGTTGGCTGCCTGCGCTCACAATTTTCATACGATTTCACTCCCCTCCCAATATTCTCTCAGCCCATCCGATCGGGGGGAGCGCTGCAGCGACGGGAAGACCTACTCCAGCCGCCGCTGCTGTCCCCGGGCAGTGCGAGTGGTGTCCTGAAGGCATCAGGACGTTGAGGAGGACTGCTACCTCGACTACATCACCCCTGCATCACGCCTGCATCGAGCAGGCGATCATGTCCACTGCCGTGACATGTAATGATCCCCTAAAATCCTTCTCTGTTCATGCTTTTAGGTGATCTAGATGCAATTAGTTCTTGCTAATGGTATCCTACAGATGCATAATTAATACAACAATGGTATCAGTCGCCAATTTTGATTGCAATAGGTCCCTATATTATTAATCTGTAGATCAACATCAAGTTTTAGATCATGTCAGGTTTAGGGTTCATGATCAAGATTGAAAGTTATAGCCCCATGATCTTGCTACTGTTTTTGATGATTGATGTCCATTGCCCACTGTTGATGATGTTTTAATTCCAATTTGCTACGGATCAGTACTGCCACCATGGTTTCATCAATTTTAATTAATCCAAATTAAGATCTAATGCTCACTTTTATGCTAAGTTGATTAAAATTGACCATGTGACATTCCTGTTTCCGTATGCATCATATAATTAGTAGACAGGGGGTTAAGAGAACGTAAACAGTGGCAAACCCCATGTTTGAAGAACCCTAGATTTTTTTCCCCAATTCGGTAGAACCCTAGTTTTTATCCCCAATTCGAAAGAACACTCATTTTGCAATTAGGGCTGTTTTTAATCCAAAATAAGCACTGATGAACACGAACTGGAGAAGAATGAGGCATAGGCTCACCTAATGCACCACGTAGCCGCCTTTCCCTTCGGGGCCCGCACTGTGTCCACCGTGGTGCGAGGGCGGAGACGCCGCGACGCCGTCGCCTCCCACCGGAGCGACGCGCGGAACGTTTACTAGCCGCCACCGCCGCCACTTGAATGGACGAGCTTGTCGCCGTCGCCCCTCATGTCGCGGTGGCCGGCGTCCCTCCTCCCTTGATGCGCCATGTACACGGACGCTAGCAGCCACGCTCGACGAAGGAGCACGCCGGACGTCGTCCACGGCATGCTGCTTCGGCGAGCGCAGCCGCCGCGCCGCCATGGCCGGCGCGCCTTTCGGGCCGCCGTCGAACGCCGTCGCCCCGCCAGTGAGTGGGAATTGGGAGGAGGGTTAGAAATGGATAGGGTTTGACCCAGCCGCAGGTTTTGCTCGGTTTTTGGGTGATCCAAGCCGTCGGCTCGATCCGACGCCTTAGAGCATCGCGCGGCTCCCTGCTGGGCCGGCGGGCGCTAATGGGCCGATTCCGGCTGTGGGCTGCGGCCCAGGTTATGTCAGTCCAGCGAAAAGACAAAAAAAACTTCTTCTGGGCTGGGCCGTTTTACGTGTAGCTGTGGGGTCTTTCGGGCTAAAATCACTGTCGCGATTTTGTGTTTTTTTACAGTGCGTTTAAGTTAATAGTTATTATGTTTTTGCACCATTAAAAAATAGAAAATGCCCAAAACTAAAATGAACACATTATTATTCTGGGTAAAATTGAACCAACGAGATATTTTATTCAAGATTTATTATGTGTTTTGCATGATGAATTTTTTAGACATCAAAAATAATGATATTTTCTTTTATGTTGATGTTTAAATTTAGAATGAAATGACTCTAATTTTAATTCGGACCAACGGTGTTTTATTATTATGAGTCATCCCCTATGATATTTTAATTCCATGTTTTTTCTGCCCAACGCTGTTTTGACATGGAGTTGAAATCAAATACTTGGCATGTTTGTTTATTTACCAACGTAAATTTATAATCATGCAAGTTTACTTATGAATTTTTATGATGATTTCAGCTTCCGCTCCATTTCGGTCCGACACGATCGAACCACTTACGGGGAGTAACTTCCCTCGTTGGAAGTCCCAAGTCGAATTATGTTTGGGTTGTAATGAATTTGACTATGCCTTGAGGGAAGAAAAACCTGTGGCACCTGTTGCAGGTGTTATAGGGTATGCAGAACTAAAGAAAGACTATGATGTTAAGATGGAAAAGTGGAACAAGTCCAACCATATTGCGCTTCTCATCATGAAAGCAACAATATCGCCGGACATTTCTGAAGCACTCCCTAAGAAAGACACTGCTAAAGAATTCCTCACAGAAATGGAGGAGCAATTTAAAGGCTCCGACAAAGTGTATGCTCATGAGCTTTTTGCTAAACTTCTTCAGAAATACACTATTGACGGAAACGTTAGGCAACACATATTGAGGGTGGTAAATGCTTACACCAAACTTAAGGCTTTGGAGTGTTCTTTAAGTGAAGCCCTTCTTGTCATAATTATTCTTGAGTCTCTTCCAGAAGAATTTGAACAATTTAAGGTCAACTATAACTCTCTAAAGGAAAAATGGCCACTCTCTGAGATGACCGCAAGGATCGTCCAGGAGGAAGAGAGGATCATGAGGCAGAAGAAAGACCATGTTTTTCATGTTGGCTCTAACAAGAGAAAGCATGACGGGCAAGGTTTTCCTAAGCCTCAGAAAAAGCAAGTCAAGAAAGAAGGCACTAAGCCATTCAACCCTAAGGCATTCAAGGGTAAAGAAACCAGCAGTTCTTCTTCTGCTCCTAGCAGCTCCACTACTGAAGAAAATGCTTGTAACTTCTGCAAAGAGGAGGGACACTATCAAAGGGACTGCCCAGGCTTTCTAAAATGGATGAACAAAAGAGGTATTGATGAAATTACTTTTGTAGATGAATCTATTTATGTTGATTTTTCTATAAAGTCATGGTGGATTGATTCAGGGACAACCACTCGCGTTGCTAACTCTATGTAGGGATTCGATACGATCCAAACTATAAAAGGAGGAACAAGAAAGCTTAAGGTTGCGAACGGAGTTGAGGTCGATGTTCAAGCTGTGGGATCTCTCACGTTGGAGCTACACACTGGCCACACTCTTAGATTGAATAATGTTATTTATGTGCCTACCTTAAGTAGGAATTTGATTTCAGTTTCTCGTTTAGATGATGATATGTATGAGTGCCATTTTGGCAAGAAACAATTTGCTTTGATCAAATGTAATAAGAATGTAGGCATCGGTGTTAGACGAGGCCAACTATACATGTTATCTCTTAATAATGATTCAATTATGCATGTGAGTGATGAAATTAATGTTGAGAAGAAATGGAAAGGAGTTAGTAATTCTTCGAAATTGTGGCATTGTCGTTTGGGCCACATTTCGAGGGGGAGAATGGAACGCTTAGTTAAAAATGAAATACTCCTCCCATTAGACTTCTCAGATGCAGACAAATGTGTTGACTGCATTAAAGGAAAATTCGCAAAAACAATTAAGAAAGGAGCAGTAAGAGCCACAGGGGTTTTAGAATTAATTCACACCGACATATGTTGTAACGCCCCGAGACCGATGCGCCAGGTGTCGTTCAGTTATTCGCTGTTGTTGCCATGTCATTTGCTTGCGTGTTGCATCTTATCTTGTCATCATGTGCATTGCATCATCATGTTTTAAAAACTTGCATCCGTCCTGGCCTCCTCGTTCTCTCCGTTGTCCGTTCTGAGCCCAACCACACTCGCACGCGCCCGCGGCACGTCCGAAATATTATTTTATAAGTGGCCGGAAAATGTTCTCAGAATGGGATGAAAGTTGGCGTGCGGTGTTGTTTTGTTGTTAGTAGACCGCCTGTCAAGTTTCATCGTGTTCGGAGTCCGTTTGACGCCCCAACGGATAACTATAGCGGCAATATAGCCGGTCTAACGTCGGATGTTTTCGGTCTCCGGAAACAGATGCCGGGCCCTCTCTCTCTCTTCTCCCCCTCGCAGTCTCACCACAGCCCACCTAGTCCATCCTCCTTCCCCTCTTCGCTTTCGGAGTTGTCCGATGCGACCGTGCGCGTCCGAGACTGTTGCCGGGTCTCTCCCTCTTCTTTTCCCTCAGCCCAAGGCTTTCTGCTCGACCCACTACCCACTGTCAGGTCCAACCTAACCCCTCTCGTCAGCCCGCAGCCCCCTCGCGCGCGTCCGAAAAATTGTCCCGGACCCGACCCGGACTGTCGTCACCGTTGGTTCCGGATCATTCCCAAACATCTACAAAACGTCACCGTTTCCTTATTTGGGCTTCTTAGCTATTTTATTCGCGTCCGTCCGATTTTAATCGAGGGACCTAATGCCCCTATCCAAAAATCCTCTTGCTATATAAATCAGTCCAAACCCTAGTTTCTAGGGATCTTGTCCCATCGTCCCCGATGCCAGACATCCACCGGTCGCCTCCCACCTTGGGATCCTCCCAGATCCGATCGAACCAACCACCAGCAACCATCTCCAATCCCCTCGCTCGCTAGTCCTCCATCTCCCGATCCCCATCTCTTCCCTTCGTCCTCCCAGCGCCACACCCTCGCCCTGTGCCCCCGAGCACCCCGTCGCCGGAGTAGCTCGATCCCGACCACCTCGCCGGAGCGCCTCTCCAGCACGCCGGCCACCCCGACCATGCCCGGCCTCCCCGATCGCCCTCCTCTCGTGTGGATCGAGCAGCAGTTCTTCCCGAGCGGAGCGCTCGTTCCAGCCGTCGATCACGAGCCGCAGCTCGCCGGAGCAGCACCAGGCCAGTCCCGCGCCCCCTCTCCTTCAATCTCCCACCTCTGCTCATCTCCCTCTCTCCCGGAGCTCTCAAATCCCCTCCTCTGCTTCTTATCGCAGGAATCGAACGCAATCCTCCTCGCCGTGGCCATGGAGCCCCAAGTCCCGCCGCCCTGGATCGCGTCTCCGGCAACTACGCTCCCTCAGCCGCCTCCCCTCGTTCCAGCTCCGCCGCCCAAGCTGCGCCGTCGCTTGCTGCAGTCTCTGTCGTCGTCGTCGTCTTCGAGGGTTCCTGACGAGGACGGCGCCCTCCTGTCCGTCTCGAGCGCGAAGTCCCTCGCCCGCACCTAGCTCCGTCGTTGTTGCTCTTCCGCAAGCCGCCACCGCGCCAAGTCCCTCGCCTCGCCGCCGTTTGCCACGCTCGCCGGAGTTCGACTCCCAGTCGCCGCGCCCCTGGTTCCTCTGCACCGAAGACGAGCTAGCGGAGCCTCGTTGACTCCCCTCGTTTTGACCGAGCGGCCTCGCTACTCGCCTGGGCCGGCCTCCTCTCCACTGCGCAAGGCCCAGCCCAGCTCCCCGCAGTCCAGCCTCCTCCGCCTCAGATCCGCAGCGCCGCCCGCGCCTGGCCTGCCTCCTGCGCGCCTCCAGGCCCAGCGCAGCGCCCCGCCTCGGCCTGTCTCCTCCTCCGAACTGGGCCTCAGCCCACTAGGTGAAGCCACACCCCAGCGCCCCTCTTGTTTTTTTAACCTGTTGGGCCAGCCTGTCAATTTCGGCCTATGTGATTTTTTTCATGTCAGGAGGTTTTTCTGAATTATCCTGAGGCTGCCTGTTTTACAGAAAACCCCCTAGACTACATGCATTTAATAACTCACCAACCGTGCATCCTTTGTAAAAACTTTGTATATGAAACTTGCTTAAAATTATGTGTAGATTAATAATATGCCATTTTCTTGCCATGTTAATATGTTAACAATGTTGTTTGCATTAATTTGCCCCTATGCCATGCTAATATGATTTAATTCATAACTATTTAACCGTAACTCCGATTTTAATAAACTTTATATGTAAATGGGGTAGAATTTTGCCTAGTTTAACATGGTGGCATCATCTTGCATGTTTAATAACTATAAAATATGGTTTAGGGCAGAACAGTACCAAATCTAAAATATGCTATGGGGATTTATCGGAATTGTTGTTCGTTGCTTCCGGCCTCATTTAACCTTGACTAGATAGGTAGTTTTACTTTGCTTCACCCTCTTGCCATGTTTAACAACATTTAATATTGTTGGGTACATAAACGAGATCGAACTAAATAATTGATGTGGTGTTTTGTCAATATGCATCCCGATGCATAATGAGCTCCACTTAATTTGTAGGATTGTTTGTGCACTTTGTCATGCCATGTATCATTAAACCGGACATGCATCATACTTGATTGTGCATCATGCCCTGATTATGTGGTGGTTGTTTACTATGTTGTTTGCTCTTTTCCGGTGTTGCTTCTTCGGGTTGGTTCCGTTAATGTTGCGTTTGTGAGGATCCGTTCGTCTACGTCCGTTTGTCTCCTTCATGGACTCGTTCTTCTTCCTTGCGGGATTTCAGGCAAGATGATCATACCCTCGAAATCACTACTATCTTTGCTATGCTAGTTTGCTCGCTCTTTTGCTATGCCATTGCTACGATGCCTACCACTTGCTTGTCAGCCTCCCAAATTGCCATGTTCAGCCTCTAACCCACCATTGTCCTAGCAAACTGTTGATTGGCTATGTTACCGCTTTGCTCAGCCCCTCTTATAGCATTGTTAGTTGCAGGTGAAGATTGAAGTCTGTTCCTTGTTGGAACATGGAGATAGTTCCTTGTTGGAACATTGCTTACTTGTTGGGATATCAAAATATCTCTTATTTAATTAATGCATCTATATACTTGGTAAAGGGTGGAAGGCTCGGCCTTATGCCTGGTGTTTTGTTCCACTCTTGCCGCCCTAGTTTCCGTCATATCGGTGTTATGTTCCCGGATTTTGCGTCCCTTACGCGGTTGGGCTATAATGGGAACCCCTTGACAGTTCGCCTTAAGTAAAGCTTCTCCAGCAATGCCCAACATTGGTTTTACCATTTGCCACCTAGCCTTTTTCTTTCCCTTGGGTTCTGCAAACTCAAGGGTCATCTTTATTTTAACCCCCGGGCCAGTGCTCCTCTGAGTGTTTGTCCAACTTGTTAGCCGCCGGTGGCCACCAGGGGCAACTCTGGGCTGGCCTACCGGAAGTTTGGACGATCCGGTGTGCCCTGAGAAAGAGATATGTGCAGCTCCTATAGGGATTTGTCGGCACATTCGGGCGGTGTTGCTGGTTTAGTTTTACCCTGTCGAAATGTCTTGTTGTACTGGGATACCGAGTCTGATCGGAATGTCTCGGGTGGAGGTCTATTCCTTCGTTGACCGTGAGAGCTTGTCATGGGCTAAGTTGGGACACCCCTGCAGGGATTTGAACTTTCGAAAGCCGTGCCCGCGGTTATGGGCAGGTGGGAATTTGTTAACGTCCGGTTGTAGAAAACCTGAACTTGACCTTAATTAAAATGAATCAACAGCGTGTGTAACCGTGATGGTCTCTTTCCGGCGGAGTCCGGGAAGTGAACACGGTTGTTGGAGTTATGCTTGACGTAGGTAGTCCAGGATCACTTCTTGATCATATTTTATCGACCGTGCTTTGCCTTCTCTTCTCGCTCTCTTTTGCGAATAAGTTAGCCATCATATATGCTAGTCGCTTGCTGCAGCTCCACCTCATACATTTACCTTACCCATAAGCTTAAATAGTCTTGATCGCGAGGGTGCGAGATTGCTGAGTCCCTATGGCTCACAGATACTTCCAAAAACCAGTTTCCAGGTGCCGATGAGTCCGTGCAGATGACGCAACCAAGCTCAGGAGGAGCTCGATGAAGACCTTGTTCATTTATGTTGTTTCGCTCTAGTTGATCAGTAGTGGAGCCCAGTTGGGGTCGATCGGGGACCTTTGTCGCATTTGGGGTTCTTCTTTTATTTTTTGGTTCCGTAGTCGGACCATGAGTGTATTTGGTTGATGAAATGCTTTATTCATGTAATTGTGTGAAGTGGCGATTGTAAGCCAACTATGTAACTTTTCCCCTATTATATTACATGGGTTGTGTGAAGATTACCTCACTTGCGACATTGCCTTCAATGCGATTATGCCTCTAAGTCGTGCCTCGACACGTGGGAGATATAGTCGCATCGAGGGTGTTACAAGTTGGTAATCAGAGCCTTCCCCGACCTTAGGAGCCCCCCACTGATTGATCGTTTTTAGCGGCCGAGTTGTGTCTAGAAAATGTTTTGAGTCCTTAGGAATTATATATCGGAGAGCTTAGGAATTCTTTTTACTTCCCAGTCTCCTCATCGCTCTGGTAAGGCATCCTGACGTAGAGTTTTGACTCTTCTCTTCTCAAATTTCACGAATTTTTTTAGGATCACGCGAGTATCTTGGTTTTGTTCCGATGGCTTATGATGAGAATACTGTCTTGATGCCTCCTGTCAGGGGTTTAGTGGAAGTGTCCTGGGGAGTTGAGCTCTGAGGTGTTGTCATCATAATTTTATCGTTGCAATTCTGGTATACTTGAGATATGTTCGCGACATCGAAAATCTCCTTTATGCAGTTCGTTGGTGAGATAACCTCAACGCCACCCAGTACTGGGGCGGGAGTTCGGGAGTATTGCCATAACTTGTATAATGGATGCCTTTCGAAGGTTGAGGTAGATGATTTCCGAAGGTTTCTTGGTTATGTGTTGAAGGATGGATACAGCTGGATGTAGGATTTGCTAGTTTGGGTGAGATATTATGCTTCCCCTGTATCCCCAACACCTGATTGCATAACCGGAAAGTTTCGGGAGTTTCATGGGTGGGAATTCAAGTAGCTCTTAGGATATCTTTCCAACAGATGTATGATATGAAATTGGGGTTCGACGTTTAGTGGTTCGCCTATTCACGGTCGATTTTACAGTGGTCTCGTTGTGTCTTAAAGAGTCCTTGGCTATGCTGACTCGGGGACGCTTCGTATGTCATGTGCACTGCCTTGTACATGATGGTGCTGTACGATCGAGCCCGTGTAGGTCCCACCACGAAAATTTCGGACGAAATCTCTATCATATGTTTGTTCTGGCTTATTTTGCAAGCCAATCCTTTGTTTTGTTTTGAGTTGTGGTATTCGAGTTGCTTCGAAGTCAAATGTTGATTCCATACCTTCCCCAAATGGTGTTCTCATATTCCTATGTGGATACCAATCCTTCTTGATCATCAAGATTGTTTTGTCAATCCTTTTTAACCGGTGTGTCTCTCTTCAAGTGAATCCGTTCATTTTCAACATCCGCAAGACCAATTCTAAGTTTCTCAACGGTGCTTGCTTCATCCGTTCCAAGTTGTCTTTGTTTTCCCACCCTCCCACCCTTGTTTCTTCAAGGACTCGGATTTCTTTATCAAATATCCATCTTATTGATGCGAAGTCTCTCCATTCTTTTCTATCATTATTCTTACTCAGTGGTTCCCTTGAAGTTGTTCTTCTAGTCCACCATTATTCGTTCTTTTCTTCTCTGGTGATTTCAAGTCAAGATTTGTTGATCATATCTTTCTCCTCGTTTCAAATACATTCTCATACCGGTGCACCTCTTAATAATTAATTTCTCGCTATTCATTTGTTCCGGAGTGCTCAAGATATCTCAATGGGCTTGTCTTGTCATTCAAGATCCGTTCAACCTATTTCGAGGGTGTTCCCTCATTCAAGTCATTTAATTCAACCGGTGCATTATCTCTCTTTAAATCATTTCAACGGTGTTCTCTTTTGAGTGGGCCCTAACCCACAGGTCTTTTCCCAGGATCTTACCTGACTCTTCTTATTTCCCCGGAGGTATTCTCAAATTCTTTTCGAAGCTTGATGTAAGAATGATTTATCATTAGTCATAGGTATTTTCTCCAAGATCTTTCAAATTCTTTTCATCGTTGGCTCAACTTTTCCATTCTTCATTCCGGTGTGCCCCAATAATTCTTGATGGTGTTTATCATCGTCATTCTCATATTTTGAAGACCGAAGAGGAGTTTCGCTTTAATCTTGCTCCATCCTCCTCAAGATTCGTGATTCTAGCTCGTTGCCATCCTCTCATAATTATTTGCGATTGTGAGTTATTCTTTTCAACCATCCGGAGTAATTTAAGAGTCTTCTCAGTTGTTATCCGGAGTCCATCATCTAAGATTTATTCATTCTCAGCTTTCAGCTCTCGTTCTTCAATTTTACCGGTGCTTCGTTCAAGTGATCTCTAATAGGTCCATGATGTATTATATTCACTTATATCTAAATTCACTCAAGCATCTTCGTTCATTTGCTAATTCTTCCCGGTGTTTCCTTATCTTTACTCCGTTCATTTTCAATTCTTACGGTGGTTCATTCAAGATTTCTCTTCCTTATCTTATCTATTTATTCGTTGTTTTCAATTCTACCTGTGGTTCGTCGAAATACCTTCTTAAGTTTGCGCTATATCTCTATTAATCCTTTCTACGAGAATAAGTAGTGTGCCAAATCCATGGTTTTTCATCAATTTAATTGATGAAGGACGAGCATAACATAATTCTTATTCTTGTTTCATCCAAGTGATTAATTTCCTATTGCGGAGGTTCATCAAGATTTTGATCTCAATTGCTCTTCTTATCATTTCTTTCCGGAGTTCTTACCCTTTCTGCATTATCTCGTCGCGAAGCTCCTTCTAAATCATTACAAGGTCTCACCTTGTGTTTTCAACTTATTTTGCTTTTATCATCCTTTCGTTACCGGAGTTCTTAATGGAGGTTCTACATAATGGTCCATCAAGGATTTAATTCCTTCTCCAACTTTTTAATTGAGATTCTTTTCTAAGGAGCTCAAGCCTTCTTCATCTTGCTACCCGGAGTGCAATTCTTTCTTCCATGTTATTGGAGGTGGTACTATATCATTCTTGATAATTTGAGTTCATGTTTTCATGATTCACATGCTGTCAAGATTGGGATATTTTTAAATCCATCAACCTATTCGTTGGTATTGTATTGGGTTATATTTCACCTAAAGCCTTCCCCAAGGATGGTTGTTATTATGGTGCTTATATATGATCCAAGTTTTTCATTTATCCTCCCGGTGAAATAGTTTCTCGTCTCCTTGTTCACTCCAACCCAATTCTCTTCCCGTGAGTGGCAGGTTGTCACCTCATAATTTGAGTTGTATTCCATAAGACCATATCAAGCCTATTATTTTCGTTGTTGGTTTTCCAACAATTCCGTGCGACCCTTGTCCTAAAGATGCCTTTTCAAGCTCTTTTGTAGCAGAAGTTGGCATTGTCTTCTACATTCGTTCGTCTCAATTATCTTTACTCTACTCTTTTGTTCCGGAGGCATGGGGATGTTGCTCTCTTCAACCCATCTTCTTGTTTTATCAGGATCGTATTCTTGTCGTGCCTATCCTTTTTTAATTGGAGTGTTGTGCCCTCTTTTCAAGTATCCTCTCATCTTGTCAAGTTCAATTCATTCCATTTACAGGCGGAGTGCGGTCCAAATTATATCACTCTTATTCCTTCCGTTTCTTGCTTAACCGGAGTATTGTGCCCCTTTGTTCAAGTTCTTGTCGCCTTATCAAGTCTTGCATCCCTTTCTCAACCGGAGTGCCGTGTTTTCATTTGAGCTCTCTCATCTTATCAAATTTTGACTCCCTTCTCAACCGGAGTGCGGTCTGAGATCTTTCTTACCCCTTGTTCCATTCATTCAATAGTTCCGGTGGCAGTGTGTTGTGATTTCATCAAGTATCTTCTCATCTTATCAAGACCTTATTCAATTCTTTTTCTTTCCAACCGGAGTGCTGCCCGAATTTTGGTTTTTTTCCTGATCCCCTTCCTTAACCGGAGTGTTTTTCTAGATATATCTTCCCTTTGACCTCAAGGTTTTCGCAAATGTTCTTTCTTCCTCTTTTCTAAATGGCTGTTTTCGACCTTGTTCACCTTCGTTGAATTCTGTCTCGAATGTATTCAACCTCTCGAGGGTGTGGTTTCACTCGTTTGTCAAAGAAGCAACTTAGCGTTACCTCTTCTCTTTCTCTTCCGTTTTCCCCTCCGGTGCCATTCTAGATCTCGGGACGAGATCCTCTCGTAGTGGTGGAGTGTTGTAACGCCCCGAGACCGATGCGCCAGGTGTCGTTCAGTTATTCCCTGTTGTTGCCATGTCATTTGCTTGCGTGTTGCATCTTATCTTGTCATCATGTGCATTGCATCATCATGTTTTAAAAACTTGCATCCGTCCCGGCCTCCTCGTTCTCTCCATTGTCCGTTCTGAGCCCAACCACACTCGCACGCGCCCGCGGCACGTCCGAAATATTATTTTATAAGTGGCCGGAAAATGTTCTCGGAATGGGATGAAAGTTGGCGTGCGGTGTTCTTTTGTTGTTAGTAGACCGTTTGTCAAGTTTCATCGTGTTCGGAGTCCGTTTGACGCCCCAACGGATAACTATAGTGGCAATATAGCCGGTCTAACGTTGGATGTTTTCGGTCTCCGGAAACAGATGCCGGGCCCTCTCTCTCTTCTCCCCCTCGCAGTCTCACCGCAGCCCACCTAGTCCATCCTCCTTCCCCTCTTCGCTTTTGGAGTTGTCCGATGCGACCGTGCGCGTCCGAGACTGTCGCCGGGTCTCTCCCTCTTCTTTTCCCTCAGCCCAAGGCTTTCTGCTCGACCCACTACCTACCGTCAGGTCCAACCTAACCCCTCTCGTCAGCCCGCAGCCCCCTCGCGCGCGTCCGAAAAATTGTCCCGGACCCGACCCGGACTGTCGTCACCGTTGGATCCGGATCATCCCCAAACATCTACAAAACGTCACCATTTCCTTATTTGGGCTTCTTAGCTATTTTGTTCGCGTCCGTCCGATTTTAATCGAGGGACCTAATGCCCCTATCCAAAAATCCTCTTGCTATATAAATCAGTCCAAACCCTAGTTTCTAGGGATCTTGTCCCATCGTCCCCGCCGCCAGACATCCACCGGTCGCCTCCCACCTTGGGATCCTCCCAGATCCGATCGAACCAACCACCAGCAACCATCTCCAATCCCCTCGCTCGCTAGTCCTCCATCTCCCGATCCCCATCTCTCCCCTTCGTCCTCCCAGCGCCACACCCTCGCCCTGTGCCCCCAAGCACCCTGTCGCCGGAGTAGCTCGATCCCGACCACCTCGCCGGAGCGCCTCTCCAGCACGCCGGCCACCCCGACCATGCCCGGCCTCCCCGCTCGCCCTCCTCTCGTGTGGATCGAGCAGCAGTTCTTCCCGAGCGGAGCGCTCGTTCCAGCCGTCGACCACGAGCCGCAGCTCGCCGGAGCAGCACCAGGCCAGTCCCGCGCCCCCTCTCCTTCAATCTCCCACCTCTGCTCATCTCCCTCTCTCCCGGAGCTCTCAAATCCCCTCCTCTGCTTCTTATCGCAGGAATCGAACGCAATCCTCCTCGCCGAGGCCATGGAGCCCCAAGTCCCGCCGCCCTGGATCGGGTCTCCGGCAACCACGCTCCCTCAGCCGCCTCCCCTCGCTCCAGCTCCGCCGCCCAAGCTGCGCTGTCGCTTGCTGCAGTCTCTGTCGTCGTCGTCGTCTTCGAGGGTTCCTGACAAGGACGGCGCCCTCCTGTCCGTCTCGAGCGCGAAGTCCCTCGCCCGCACCTAGCTCCGTCGTTGTTGCTCTTCCGCAAGCCGCCACCGCGCCAAGTCCCTCGCCTCACCACCGTTTGCCACGCTCGCCGGAGTTCGACTCCCAGCCGCCGCGTCCCTGGTTCCTCTGCACCGAAGACGAGCTAGCGGAGCCTCGTTGACTCCCCTCGTTTTGACCGAGCGGCCTCGCTACTCGCCTGGGCCGGCCTCCTCTCCACTGCGCAAGGCCCAGCCCAGCTCCCCGCGGTCCAGCCTCCTCCGCCTCAGATCCGCAGCGCCGCCCGCGCCTGGCCTGCCTCCTGCGCGCCTCCAGGCCCAGCGCAGCGCCCCGCCTCGGCCTGTCTCCTCCTCCGAACTGGGCCTCAGCCCACTAGGTGAAGCCACACCCCAGCGCCCCTCTTGTTTTTTTAACCTGTTGGGCCAGCCTGTCAATTTCGGCCTATGTGATTTTTTTCCTGTCAGGACGTTTTTCTGAATTATCCCGAGGCTGCCTATTTTACAGAAAACCCCCTAGACTACATGCATTTAATAACTCACCAACCGTGCATCCTTTGTAAAAACTTTGTATATGAAACTTGCTTAAAATTATGTGTGGATTAATAATATGCCATTTTCTTGCCATGTTAATATGTTAACAATGTTGTTTGCATTAATTTGCCCCTATGCCATGCTAATATGATTTAATTCATAACTATTTAACCGTAACTCCGATTTTAATAAACTTTATATGTAAATGGGGTAGAATTTTGCCTAGTTTAACATGGTGGCATCATCTTGCATGTTTAATAACTATAAAATATGGTTTAGGGCAGAACAGTACCAAATCTAAAATATGCTATGGGGATTTACCGGAATTGTTGTTCGTTGCTTCCGGCCTCATTTAACCTTGACTAGATAGGTAGTTTTACTTTGCTTCACCCTCTTGCCATGTTTAACAACATTTAATATTGTTGGGTACATAAACAAGATCGAACTAAATAATTGATGTGGTGTTTTGTCAATATGCATCCCGATGCATAATGAGCTCCACTTAATTTGTAGGATTGTTTGTGCACTTTGTCATGCCATGTATCATTAAACCGGACATGCATCATACTTGATTGTGCATCATGCCCTGATTATGTGGTGGTTGTTTACTATGTTGTTTGCTCTTTTCCGGTGTTGCTTCTTCGGGTTGGTTCCATTAATGTTGCGTTTGTGAGGATCCGTTCGTCTACGTCCGTTTGTCTCCTTCATGGACTCGTTCTTCTTCCTTGCGGGATTTCAGGCAAGATGATCATACCCTCGAAATCACTACTATCTTTGCTATGCTAGTTTGCTCGCTCTTTTGCTATGCCATTGCTACGATGCCTACCACTTGCTTGTCAGCCTCCCAAATTGCCATGTTCAGCCTCTAACCCACCATTGTCCTAGCAAACCGTTGATTGGCTATGTTACCGCTTTGCTCAGCCCCTCTTATAGCGTTGTTAGTTGCAGGTGAAGATTGAAGTCTGTTCCTTGTTGGAACATGGAGATAGTTCCTTGTTGGAACATTGCTTACTTGTTGGGATATCACAATATCTCTTATTTAATTAATGCATCTATATACTTGGTAAAGGGTGGAAGGCTCGGCCTTATGCCTGGTGTTTTGTTCCACTCTTGCCGCCCTAGTTTCCGTCATATCGGTGTTATGTTCCCAGATTTTACGTCCCTTACGCGGTTGGGCTATAATGGGAACCCCTTGACAGTTCGCCTTAAGTAAAGCTTCTCCAGCAATGCCCAACATTGGTTTTACCATTTGCCACCTAGCCTTTTTCTTTCCCTTGGGTTCTGCAGACTCAAGGGTCATCTTTATTTTAACCCCCGGGCCAGTGCTCCTCTGAGTGTTGGTCCAACTTGTCAGCCGCCGGTGGCCACCAGGGGCAACTCTGGGCTGGCCTACCGGAAGTTTGGACGATCCGGTGTGCGCTGAGAAAGAGATATGTGCAGCTCCTATCGGGATTTGTCGGCACATTCGGGCGGTGTTGCTGGTTTAGTTTTACCCTGTCGAAATGTCTTGTTGTATTGGGATACCGAGTCTGATCGGAATGTCTCGGGTGGAGGTCTATTCCTTCGTTGACCGTGAGAGCTTGTCATGGGCTAAGTTGGGACACCCCTGCAGGGATTTGAACTTTCGAAAGCCGTGCCCGCGGTTATGGGCAGATGGGAATTTGTTAACGTCCGGTTGTAGAAAACCTGAACTTGACCTTAATTAAAATGAATCAACAGCGTGTGTAACCGTGATGGTCTCTTTCCGGTGGAGTCCGGGAAGTGAACACTGTTGTTGGAGTTATGCTTGACGTAGGTAGTCCAGGATCACTTCTTGATCATATTTTATCGACCGTGCTTTGCCTTCTCTTCTCGCTCTCTTTTGCGAATAAGTTAGCCATCATATATGCTAGTCGCTTGCTGCAGCTCCACCTCATACATTTACCTTACCCATAAGCTTAAATAGTCTTGATCGCGAGGGTGCGAGATTGCTGAGTCCCTGTGGCTCACAGATACTTCCAAAAACCAGTTTGCAGGTGCCGATGAGTCCGTGCAGATGACGCAACCAAGCTCAGGAGGAGCTCGATGAAGACCTTGTTCATTTATGTTGTTTCGCTCTAGTTGATCAGTAGTGGAGCCCAGTTGGGGTCGATCGGGGACCTTTGTCGCATTTGGGGTTCTTCTTTTATTTTTTGGTTCCGTAGTCGGACCATGAGTGTATTTGGTTGATGAAATGCTTTATTCATGTAATTGTGTGAAGTGGCGATTGTAAGCCAACTATGTAACTTTTTCCCCTATTATATTACATGGGTTGTGTGAAGATTACCTCACTTGCGACATTGCCTTCAATGCGATTATGCCTCTAAGTCGTGCCTCGACACGTGGGAGATATAGTCGCATCGAGGGTGTTACATATGTGGACCCCTTAATATTAAGTCTGTAGATGGTTTTGATTCATTCATTACATTCACAGACGACTTTTCCCGCTATGGATATATTTATCCCATACGTGACCGATCGGAAGCTTTGGAGAAATTCAAAGTCTATAAAGCGGAGGTTGAAAATCAACTGAACACAAAAATCAAAGTTGTACGGTCTGATCGCGGGGGAGAGTATTGTGGTAGGCATGCTCGTTATGGGCAGATTCCTGGACCTTTTGCCAAGTTCTTATCTGAAAACGGAATCATTGCTCAATACTCAATGCCTGGTGAACCACAAGAAAATGGTGTGGCCGAGCGTCGCAACCGCACCCTTATGGATATGGTGCGAAGCATGCTTAGTCACTCGAGTTTACCAGTAAGCCTTTGGATAGAGGCATTAAAGACAACTGCACACATACTAAATCTTGCTCCAACTAAGTCAGCACCGAACACACCTTACGAGATGTGGGCGGGAAAGAAACCGAGCTTGAATTACTTACGGGTGTGGGGTTGCCCTGCTGAAGCTAAAGTTTTCAATCCACAACTTAAGAAATTGGATCCAAAAACACTTAGTTGTTTTTTCATTGGATACCCTCATAGGGGAAAGGGATATCATTTTTATTTTCCAAGTCATACCACCAAATTTGTGGAGACTAGACAAGCGGTATTTTTTGAGGATAATGAGGTCACAAATTTAAGGGAGATCGATCTTGAGGAGAAGCGGGTTTGTGTGCCATCCCCGACTATCCAAGAGATTGTTTTTCCAATACGAAGAAATGTGACATCTGATGATCCTGAATCTCACGGTTCAGTCTCTTAGTCGAATGGTGATCTAGAAACTAATAATGAGAATCCAAACACAAATGAGGATCTCCAAGAAAATAATGAAAATGATGATGTTCCACCACCACCTCCGCCAATGGGTAGACCACGGCGTGAGAGGAAGAAAGCCATATCAGATGATTATATCACTTTTCTAATGGAGGACATGAATGATATGGGAAAGGTGGAAGATCCAACCTCCTATAAGGAAGCCATTAAAAGTGAAAATTCGTCCAAATGGTTGGTTGCCATGGAAGACGAGTTGAAATCTATGGGCTCAAACGACGTATGGGACTTAGTAGAAGTTCCCGATGGAGCTAAGAAAGTAGGTTGCAAGTGGGTCTACAAAACCAAGTATGATACCAAAGGAAATGTTGAACAGTTCAAGGCAAGGCTAGTGGCAAAAGGGTATACACAGAGAGAAGGCATTGATTATAAGCAAACCTTCTCTCCTGTGTCAACCAAGGATTCTTTCAGAATCATAATGGCATTAGTAGCTCATTACGACCTAGAACTACACCAAATGGATGTTAAAACGGCATTTATAAATGGTGACTTAAAAGAAAACGTTTACATGGCTCAGCCATAAGGCTTTGTTGTGGAAGGGAAGGAACATTTGGCATGTCGTCTAAAAAAATCGATTTATGGCTTGAAGCAAGCTTCAAGAGAGTGGTACCTCAAGTTTGATACAATTATCAAAACTTTTGGTTTCATAGAAAATGTTGTGGACAACTGCATATACGTTAAGTTTAAAGGCAGTAGGTTCACATTTTTAGTCCTATACGTTGATGACATATTGTTGGCATGTAGCGATAAGGATATGCTGCATGAGACCAAGAATTTTCTGTCATCCAGTTTTGATATGAAAGATCTTGGTGAAGCCTTGTATGTCCTCGGCATCGAGATTCATCGAGATAGGTCCAGAGGAACGTTAGGACTATCTCAAAAGGCATACTTTGAGAGAGTACTGAAAAAATTCAATATGTATAAGTATTCACCCTCACCTGCTCCTATAGTTAAGGGCGATAAGTTTGGGACATTTCAATGTCCGAGAAACCAATGTGAAACTGATCTGATGAAGTCGGTTCCTTATGCTTTAGCTGTCGGAAGCATCATGTATGCTCAAGTGTGTACACGCCCAGATTTATGTTTTGTAACCGGGATGCTTGACAGATACCAATCAAATCCAGGACCAGACCACTGGAAGGCCGCAAAGAAAGTCTTGCGTTATATGCAAGGAACTAAGAATTTCATGCTTACATATAAAAGAACTGATAACCTAGAAATTGTTGGTTATTCAGACTTTGATTTTGCCGGGTGTGTGGATAGTAAGAGATCCACGTCAGATTATATATTCACACTCGCGGGAGGAGCTATATCATGGAAAAGCTCCAAACAAACCTTAACTGCTGGATCTACGATGCAAGAAGAATTTGTAGCATGTTATGAGGCCACCGGGCAGGCTGTATGGTTAAAGAATTTTATTCCCGGACTTAAAGTGGTTGCCAGCATATCTAAACCAATTTTATTATACTGCGATAATGAACCCGCAGTTTTCTATACGAGTAACAATAGGGCAAGTGATGCCGCCAGACACATTGACATAAAGTATCGTGTTGTGAAAGATAGAACCCATGATCAAACAGTTGATGTTAAACACATAAGAACGAAGCATATGCTTGCGGATCCGCTAACAAAAAGCTTGCCACCTAGTATTTTTCGTGAGCATGTTGCCGGCATGGGACTACTGGAAGCCTTATGATTCTGGAATAAGAGGACCATTAAAATGAACCACTCCCCAATTAGCAAAATGTTTTCCATTTTGAAATAGGCGGGTGTGCTATAAGTGTTGAGGTTCCATGGCGTTTCGAGCTGTTGTAACACCTCACTTTGGTACATCATTCCTATGTAGAATGGGCAAATGAAGTTAAGCCTAACGATCAAGGGGGAGAATGTTGGTTTTGATTTGACGGCTTAACAGGCCAGTTAGATCTATTAGTCCAACAGAAAAAAGGGGAAAGATAACGTTAAAGAAAAGGCCTCACGCACCAACGTACGTGGGCTTTTTATCCCAACTAAGGCGCCCTGATCGGGGGCACCCAAACCAACTGATGGTTTAGGTCCCCTGTCGCCAGCGCTACATAAAAGGGGGTACGGAAAAGGGTTGGCTGCCTGCGCAATCATAATTTTCGTACGATTTCATTCCCCACACAATATTCTCTCAGCCCATCCGATCGGGGGGAGCGCTGCAGCGACGGGAAGACCTACTCCAGCCGCCGCTGCTGTCCCCGGACAGTGCCGGTGGCGTCCTGAGGGCATCAGGACGTTGAGGAGGACTGCTACCTCGACTACATCACCCCTGCATCACGCCTGCATCGAGCAAGCGATCATGTCCACTGCCGTGACATGTAATGATCCCCTAAAACCCTTCTCTGTTCATGCTTTTAGGTGATCTAGATGCAATCAGTTCCTGCTAATGGTATCCTAGAGATGCATAATTAATACAACACCCTCAAATAGGCTGTCATCCAGAGGTCTCTCGAAACAGGTTTTTGCCCCGCGGTCATGGAGAGGTAACCCGCCAGATTTTTACCACGTGCAAATCGCAAACGAATGAGCATGAAACGTATGAATTCAATTTAATATCGTCATCACTGTACACACACGATCAACTACAGACCTCGAACCAAGAAACGAAATTGCACCGGAACGTTCATGAATCCACAACAACAAATCCCAGAAAATAACAGCATGCGCGCGCGCGCCGCGGCGCCAACCGGCCGCCGTATGCACGCACGCCTAGCAGAAGAGGTAGCCGAACGCCACCGCGGTGACAGACACGGCGGCGAAGGCCGGGGCGGCGCCGGCGGCGCCAGAGGTGGGCCCCGCGGTGGGCGCCGCGGCGGGCGCGTCGGCCGCGGAGGCCGTGCCGACCAGAGACGAGGCGACGACCACGGCGACGGCGGCCGCGGCGAGGATCTTGGCCTTCAACTGCCCTGCCATCTTCCTAACTTGGATTCTTGGCTGGAGGAGGGCGAGGAAGGCGCGTTGTTGCTGATGATTGACGCCGGTGCTGCTGCTTCGACGGAGAAGCGGGGGAGGGGCTTTTATGCAGCTGCGATTAGGCCGGCCTGCCTAATATAAGCTGGCGAACGGGAGGACGGCCGGCTGTCGCGTGGCTGGCTTGGGGTTCATGGCGCGTGCGCGAGTGATTTCCGGCGCCGGTACGTGGGGTGGCGGAGTTGGTGCGGGGCCCGTCGCTGCGCGCTGGACCGGTGAATTATTCGCGCGGCAGGGCAGCCGGCAATGGCACATGGTGGGTGCCAACGACTACCCCGTGCTGCTGAGTTGGTGTCCGCCGCGCGCGGCTGTGCAAACGGTGGGAGGGTGTCCTGAGGTTTGGCTATTGCCATGGCGACCGTGAGCTGCTCCATACGGATGAATTTTTACAGCAGTCTTCACGCATGCTTTTATTACTCGCTCTAGAAGATTTCATGGTCGTACAATCCAACTGTCGATGGAGAAGTAAGTAATAACTTCTAGAAAATTATTAGGACCCTGTTAACTGGCGAACGTTTTAGATGGCATTTTTAGTTATGAGTGGATGGCAGTTTCTTCAAAACGACATGACTGTTTCTTTGGGGGGGGGGGGGGGGGGGGGTCATTTTTTATTTTAAAACCGCCATAGTTGATCATTTCTCACAACTAAAACTGTCATCAAATGGCGTCCACTTGCTACCCCTCTCCCAACTGACATTCGCTAGGTAACATTACCGAAAAATTAAGGATTCAATAACGAACAAAGCACATGAGCCGGTATTCTGTTTGGTTGAGCTATGGATTCAAAAAACCTGATGTGAGGTATGAGAAAGTTGTTATGAGATTAGAATTGTGGGAAAACTGACAGTTGTTTGGTTGCGATGTTTGTGAAACTGTAAATTTGGTAGAAGTTGTATATAATGTCCCTGAAGGCTGACCGTTTATATGTTGATGATTGGCCGTAAAATAGCAACTACATTGGTGGACATTTCATTGATCATTTTGAAAGAAGGAAGGAGGGAGAAGGGATATGCAAGAAGAGAGGAGAGGAATAGTGCGCAGGGTGGAGCTAGGTTCTGCTAGAGGGCGGATCGAGGAGAGATGAAGGCTGGAGGGGCAGGACGAAAGTGAGAGCCGGTCGAAGGGGCGGCGTGGCAGCGGAGGGCTAGCCAAAGTGGTGGCGACACCCATAATCCCTACTTGTAAGGTGGACTTGTTCACTCACACGATGTTTGTTTGTGTGTGTGTGTGTGTGTGTGTGTGTGTTGTTTGGTAGATGGATGCAGTGCTAAGGATGAGGAAAAATGAACTGATAAGACCCCACAGAAGGGGGGGGGGGTAGTGTTCATCGAATACCAGTCTTCACTATGATGGAAGTTGCGCTCCGGTGACTCTGAGACTTGCACTACGTGGAAGTTGCACAGTTCCAAATCATGTGGTTGAAATTTTCCTTTAACTGTCTTTTTTAATGCAGACGCTTGGTTGGGATGTTGAACCAAAGACGCCCTAAACCAGCTCCAACTTTATGAAAAAGTGAGAAGTGAGGAATCACACATCTGTTACGTGCATAAGCTTTTTTCTTCATTATGTGCATCAGTTTTCTTTTTTGAGAATTTGTTAAGCTTTTTTGTGAAAAAGATTTGTATCTATTTAAAAATTCCTGCCAAACGTTATTGATCAACAAAAAAACATTGGGATACATACTGATCATGCAATTGTCCTAGCCACATGTGACGACCTTGATTGAGAGAATGTGGAAACTTGACAAGATAGTGAGCCTCCGTTTTGCAATCCTTTTACTATTTTTAAAACCGCCGTCGTTGATCTTTTCTCACAACTAAAACTGTCATCAAATGGCGTCCACTTGCTACCCCTCTCCCAACTGACATTCGCTAGGTAACATTACCGAAAAATTAAGGATTCAATAACGAACAAAGCACATGAGCCGGCATTCTCTGTTTGGTTGAGCTATGGATTCAAAAAACCTGATGTGAGGTATGAGAAAGTTGTTATGAGATTAGAATTGTGGGAAAACTGACAGTTGTTTGGTTGCGATGTTTGTGAAACTGTAAATTTGGTAGAAGTTGTATATAATGTCCCTGAAGGCTGACCGTTTATATGTTGATGATTGGCCGTAAAATAGCAACTACATTGGTGGACATTTCATTGATCATTTTGAAAGAAGGAAGGAGGGAGAAGGGATATGCGAGAAGAGAGGAGAGGAATAGTGCGCAGGGTGGAGCTAGGTTCTGCTAGAGGGCGGATCGAGGAGAGATGAAGGCTGGAGGGGCAGGACGAAAGTGAGAGCCGGTCGAAGGGGCGGCGTGGCAGCGGAGGGCTAGCTAAAGTGGTGGCGACACCCATAATCCCTACTTGTAAGGTGGACTTGTTCACTCACACAATGTTTGTTTGTGTGTGTGTGTGTGTGTGTTGTTTGGTAGATGGATGCAGTGCTAAGGATGAGGAAAAATGAACTGATAAGACCCCACAGAAGGGGGGGTAGTGTTCATCGAATACCAGTCTTCACTATGATGGAAGTTGCGCTCCGGTGACTCTGAGACTTGCACTACGTGGAAGTTGCACAGTTCCAAATCATGTGGTTGAAATTTTCCTTTAACTGTCTTTTTTAATGCAGACGCTTGGTTGGGATGTTGAACCAAAGACGCCCTAAACCAGCTCCAACTTTATGAAAAAGTGAGAAGTGAGGAATCACACATCTGTTACGTGCATAAGCTTTTTTCTTCATTATGTGCATCAGTTTTCTTTTTTGAGAAATTGTTAAGCTTTTTTGTGAAAAAGATTTGTATCTATTTAAAAATTCCTGCCAAACGTTATTGATCAACAAAAAAGCATTGGGATACATACTGATCATGCAATTGTCCTAGCCACATGTGACGACCTTGATTGAGAGAATGTGGAAACTTGACAAGATAGTGAGCCTCCGTTTTGCAATCCTTTTACTATTTTTAAAACCTCCGTCGTTGATCTTTTCTCACAACTAAATCTGTCATCAAATGGCGTCCACTTGCTACCCCTCTCCCAACTGACATTCGCTAGGTAACATTACCGAAAAATTAAGGATTCAATAACGAACAAAGCACATGAGCCGGCATTCTCTGTTTGGTTGAGCTATGGATTCAAAAAACCTGATGTGAGGTATGAGAAAGTTGTTATGAGATTAGAATTGTGGGAAAACTGACAGTTGTTTGGTTGCGATGTTTGTGAAACTGTAAATTTGGTAGAAGTTGTATATAATGTCCCTGAAGGCTGACCGTTTATATGTTGATGATTGGCCGTAAAATAGCAACTACATTGGTGGACATTTCATTGATCATTTTGAAAGAAGGAAGGAGGGAGAAGGGATATGCGAGAAGAGAGGAGGGGAATAGTGCGCAGGGTGGAGCTAGGTTCTGCTAGAGGGCGGATCGAGGAGAGATGAAGGCTGGAGGGGCAGGACGAAAGTGAGAGCCGGTCGAATGGGCGGCGTGGCAGCGGAGGGCTAGCCAAAGTGGTGGCGACACCCATAATCCCTACTTGTAAGGTGGACTTGTTCACTCACACGATGTTTGTTTGTGTGTGTGTGTGTGCGTGTGTTGTTTGGTAGATGGATGCAGTGCTAAGGATGAGGAAAAATGAACTGATAAGACCACACAAAAGGGGGGGGTAGTGTTCATCGAATACCAGTCTTCACTATGATGGAAGTTGCGCTCCGGTGACTCTGAGACTTGCACTACGTGGAAGTTGCACAGTTCCAAATCATGTGGTTGAAATTTTCCTTTAACTGTCTTTTTTAATGCAAACGCTTGGTTGAGATGTTGAACCAAAGACGCCCTAAACCAGCTCCAACTTTATGAAAAAGTGAGAAGTGAGGAATCACACATCTGTTACGTGCATAAGTTTTTTTCTTCATTATGTGCATCAGTTTTCTTTTTTGAGAATTTGTTAAGCTTTTTTGTGAAAAAGATTTGTATCTATTTAAAAATTCCTGCCAAACGTTATTGATCAACAAAAAAACATTGGGATACATACTGATCATGCAATTGTCCTAGCCACATGTGACGACCTTGATTGAGAGAATGTGGAAACTTGACAAGATAGTGAGCCTCCGTTTTTGCAATCCTTTTACTATTTTTAAAACCGCCGTCGTTGATCTTTTCTCACAACTAAATCTGTCATCAAATGGCGTCCACTTGCTACCCCTCTCCCAACTGACATTCGCTAGGTAACATTACCGAAAAATTAAGGGTTCAATAACGAACAAAGCACATGAGCCGGATTCTCTGTTTGGTTGAGCTATGGATTCAAAAAACCTGATGTGAGGTATGAGAAAGTTGTTATGAGATTAGAATTGTGGGAAAACTGATAGTTGTTTGGTTGCGATGTTTGTGAAACTGTAAATTTGGTAGAAGTTGTATATAATGTCCCTGAAGGCTGACAGTTTATATGTTGATGATTGGCCGTAAAATAGCAACTACATTGGTGGACATTTCATTGATCATTTTGAAAGAAGGAAGGAGGGAGAAGGTATATGGGAGAAGAGAGGAGAGGAATGGTGCACAGGGTGGAGCTAGGTTCTGCTAGAGGGCGGATCGAGGAGAGATGAAGGCTGGAGGGGCAGGACGAAAGTGAGAGCCGGTCGAAGGGGCGGCGTGGCAGCGGAGGGCTAGCCAAAGTGGTGGCGACACCCATAATCCCTACTTGTAAGGTGGACTTGTTCACTCACACGATGTTTGTTTGTGTGTGTGTGTGTGCATGTGTTGTTTGGTAGATGGATGCAGTGCTAAGGATGAGGAAAAATGAACTGATAAGACCCCACAGAAGGGGGGGGGGTAGTGTTCATCGAATACCAGTCTTCACTATGATGGAAGTTGCGCTCCGGTGACTCTGAGACTTGCACTACGTGGAAGTTGCACAGTTCCAAATCATGTGGTTGAAATTTTCCTTTAACTGTCTTTTTTAATGCAGACGCTTGGTTGGGATGTTGAACCAAAGACGCCCTAAACCAGCTCCAACTTTATGAAAAAGTGAGAAGTGAGGAATCACACATCTGTTACGTGCATAAGCTTTTTTCTTCATTATGTGCATCAGTTTTCTTTTTTGAGAATTTGTTAAGCTTTTTTGTGAAAAAGATTTGTATCTATTTAAAAATTCCTGCCAAACGTTATTGATCAACAAAAAAGCATTGGGATACATACTGATCATGCAATTGTGCTAGCCACATGTGACGACCTTGATTGAGAGAATGTGGAAACTTGACAAGATAGTGAGCCTCCGTTTTGCAATCCTTTTACTATTTTTAAAACCGCCATCGTTGATCTTTTCTCACAACTAAAACTGTCATCAAATGGCGTCCACTTGCTACCCCTCTCCCAACTGACATTCACTAGGTAACATTACCGAAAAATTAAGGGTTCAATAACGAACAAAGCATATGAGCAGGCATTCTCTGTTTGGTTGAGCTATGGATTCAAAAAACCTGATGTGAGGTATGAAAAAGTTGTTATGAGATTAGAATTGTGGGAAAACTGATAGTTGTTTGGTTGCGATGTTTGTGAAACTGTAAATTTGGTAGAAGTTGTATATAATGTCCCTGAAGGCTGACCGTTTATATGTTGATGATTGGCCGTAAAATAGCAACTACATTGGTGGACATTTCATTGATCATTTTGAAAGAAGGAAGGAGGGAGAAGGGATATGGGAGAAGAGAGGAGAGGAACGGTGCACAGGGTGGAGCTAGGTTCTGCTAGAGGGCGGATCGAGGAGAGATGAAGGCTGGAGGGGCAGGACGAAAGTGAGAGCCGGTCGAAGGGGCGGCGTGGCAGCGGAGGGCTAGCCAAAGTGGTGGCGACACCCATAATCCCTACTTGTAAGGTGGACTTGTTCACTCACACAATGTTTGTGTGTGTGTGTGTGTATGTGTGTGTGTGCGTGTGTTGTTTGGTAGATGGATGCAGTGCTAAGGATGAGGAAAAATGAACTGATAAGACCCCACAGAAGGGGGGAGGGGTAGTGTTCATCGAATACCAGTCTTCACTATGATGGAAGTTGCGCTCCGGTGACTGAGACTTGCACTACGTGGAAGTTTCACAGTTCCAAATCATGTGGTTGAAATTTTCCTTTAACTGTCTTTTGTAATGCAGACGCTTGGTTGAGATGTTGAACCAAAGACGCCCTAAACTAGCTCCAACTTTATGAAAAAGTGAGAAGTGAGGAATCACACATCTGTTACGTGCATAAGCTTTTTTCTTCATTATGTGCATCAGTTTTCTTTTTTGAGAATTTGTCAAGCTTTTTTGTGAAAAAGATTTGTATCTATTTAAAAAGTCCTGCCAAACGTTATTGATCAACAAAAAGAAACATTGGGATACATACTGATCATGCAATTGTCCTAGCCACATGTGACGACCTTGATTGAGAGAATGTGGAAACTTGACAAGATAGTGAGCCTCCGTTTCTGCAATCCTTTTACTATTTTTTTGGAATTTAATGCTCACCCAAGTGCATATGAATTCGAGTTTGAAAGAGCTAGTTATCGACTAGAGGGGGGGTGAATAGGCGATTTTTATGAAAGTCTTCAAAACACGGGGGCTTTGAAGACAAATGATAGAAATAAACCTATTGATATGCGGCGGAAGTTAGACTACACTAGACAGGTCATAGTCAAGTAAGCAATGAAGTGAAGGCACGAAGACTATCAGCAGCTAGGTAGTAAGGATCAGGATGGAAGACAGTATGAAGCCAAATAGTAAACAGTCTTTACTCAGTGAAGTCAATCAGATCATACAGGCAAGCAATGACTTCATGAAGACAAACTGTAAAGTAAAGGGAAGTGAAGGATAGAACCAATAGCTTGGTGAAGATAAGGATTTGGTAGACCAGTTCCAGTTGTTGTGAAAACTGTACGTCTGGTTAGGGAGGCTGAGATTTAACTCAGAAGACTGCGCCTTCACCTTATTCCCCTTGAGCTATGGACACACAATCCTCACCAAATCACTCTGGTGAGTATTCAAGGTAGACTTTCAAACCTTCACAGACTTCGTTCACCGGCGATCCACAATGACTCTTGGACGCTCAGAACGCGACGCCTAACCGGCTGGAGGATTCACGGTCCTCAAGTGTAATAAGTCTTCAAATCACGCGGACAGAAAGACTTCAGTGATGCCTAACACTCTTTGGCTCTGGGTGTATAGGGCTTTGCCCTCGCATGGATCTCTCTCTCAAAGACTTCGGAGGTGGGTTTCTCTCAAACAACAAAAGCCGTGCACTAACTCTGAGCAGCCACCAATTTATGGTGTAGGGGGTGGGCTATTTATAGCCAGAAAGCAACCCGACCTGATTTGTCCAAAATGACCATGGGTCACTAAGGAACTGGCACATGTCCAACGGTCAGATTTCAAACACACGCAGCAACTTGACTTGGACTACAAGTAAAGCTGACTCATCCAGCTCTGGATGAGATTTGCTCTCATTGTCTTCGCTTGAAGACATATGATTTGGTTGAGCATCACATCAGTCACTCAGACTTTGTTCACTTGGACCCCACTTAACAGTACGGTGGTTCCTATGACTCAACAAAGAAGAAAAGGAAACTACGAAACAACTATGTCTTCGTACTCCATAGTCTTCATGCAATGTCTTCTCATGTCATAATCTTCATTGTGAATATCTTCATAGACCACCATTGTCTTCAATGTCTTCATACATTTTTAGTGGTCATCTCTGGTAGGTAAATCGAATCAATATGGGACTACTACTTGTGTTATCCTGTGATTCTCACAAACACATTAGTCCCTCAACCAGGTTTGTCGTCAATACTCCAAAACCAACAAAGGGTGGCACTAGATGCACTTACAATCTCCCCCTTTTGGTGATTGATGACAAACTGGTTGAAGTTTTCAACTGGGATAAAAGTATGTGAAAGTTTAAGTATTGAGGTATTGTCTTCATAAATAGCAAAAGGCTCCCACTGAAGATGTGCATATAAGTAGTTTGCTTTTGAATGCAAATGCACATGGCAGGTTTTACTTTGTGGAGATCCTCTTCATTTTATAAATACAATTCATCATGCATATATGGAGATACTGAAGATAATGACATGCATAACGAAAAATGGACGTCTACGAAATGGCTTCATGCGGAATTTATCATTGCATCACAAGGTACCAGAATAAAGTAGCAGACGACCATGGAGTTTAAGTGTTACAACTCAAAGAACCAAATGTTTCAAAAGACAAGAGTTGTAAAGACTTAGCAAAAATAATGCAACCACCCATAAGGACCCGCTTGAAGACTATCAACTCATATGCTTCTCCCCCTTTTGTCAGTAATGACCAAAAAGGTTTGAAGACATAGAGTATCTACTCGTTCCCATCAGGAGTAGATGAAGGAGCAGGGTCGATGATGGAGTTCGGTGGTGCAGACGGGCCTGATGCAGTGTCGAGATGCAGAGAAGCCATGGTTGGTGAAGTGGTGTCGTCTTCTTCATCGACGACTCTGGCAACAACAGTTGCAGCCAAAGATGAATGCTCAGAATCTTCAATGGAGGGAGTGTGGCGCCAGCTTGCATTTTGTGGAGGCCTGGAATCAAACTTGAAACCCTCAGTGAAGCCATCTTCGTGAAGATCGTCTTCAAAGCATAGTAGTGTGAGACTCTTCCAGGACCGCCGATAGGCTTCATGGGCAACGAACGAGTTCTTGGTGGCCAAATTTCGAATGTGATTGACATCCACCAAGATACTCGGCATCTGACGCTTGAGCCAGTCATGATGCCTGTCCTGCTTCTGATGTAAGGCCACATGAGGCTCTCGGTCATTGAGTACACAAGAGCGCTTCTGAGGCCTTTGGGCAGTAGTACTGTCAGTGGCTTCGGTGTTTGCACGATGGGGCATACGCATATTGCCAGCCAGAGGATAAGATGGAGGTGCAACATTGGGGACATGAATTCCTTCTGTTGGTTGCGTGAAGCTTTGATGATCAACATTGTGAAGATATGGAGGTTGCTTGCAGGCTCTGGGTAGATGGCTTCGACGGACAGATCAACCTCAGGTAGAAAATTCAAGATGGTTGCGCGCTGAGGGCTGATAGTCAACAGAAGAGTGGAGCTTGATCAGGCGTATCACCCATGGAGCATAGAACTTTAGGCCAAACAGATAAATCCCAAATGCAGCAAGTTGTCTGATGAAGAAATCATGGGTGTTGAATCTGATTCCATTGATGATGTAAAACACCAAAGTCTTCATGGCTCCTTCAAGTTTGGCTTTAGCTAAGTGTCCCTTGATTGGCCACAGAGTACGCCTCAGAATATGATAGACTATGCGCGGCAAGTACTCGAGGTCTTTGACGAAGAACTCTTTGGGGTATTCAGGATCTTGGGGTAGTGGCTTCATCATGCTGAGCATCTCGCTCATATTGGGTTCAGGCCTCTAGAAGATACTCTGCAATTCATCACGATGACGCTGACAACCAGGTTCATACAGCTCACCTGGAGTGGGCAGGGAAGTAAGCTCGATGAGATCTTGAGCTTTGGCTTCATGATGTACATCTCTTGTCATCCACTCAAGGATCCATGTCTTCGGATCCCTGTTGTAGCCACGAATGTGAAGAGTGGCATAGAACTGTAGCAGAAGCTCTTCATTCCAATGCTCCTTGTTTGTAACGAACGGTAGAACACCAACCTCCCTGAAGCAGTCAAGAGCTTCTTCCACACATGGCAGCCCAGCAATAGCTTCACAATCAAGGCGCATGTGTGGAAAGATTCGCCGTTGATTGTATAGGACGCAGGACTAGTAGTTGCGTTGCTGATAGCTCCAAAATCGATCGGAAGATATCTTTGGCTTCGAGTAAGGATTCTTGGCACTGTCGAAGAAGGTGTTGTGTGCTCTGAAGCTGCCGACGTTGAAAGATCCTGGCGATGTAGCAGCACCTGGAAGCCTTGGCTTCGGCTTCTGAACCTGAGGCCTCTGCTCGACGTGGTAGTCATACTGTGGTCCGGGAGCAGTGGGAGGAGCCAAGATAGGCCATCTCATAGTGGCCAATTGTCCATGATCAAATGCATGTTCAATGGTGCGAGGCCTAGGAGGTGGAACAGTGGCTTCAGCATGCACATTGGCTTCAGGTTGCACATGAGCTTTAGGCACCACATTAGCTTCAGGCTCCACATTGTCTTCAGCATTGTTGTGTGTGGCAGCCTCAGTGTGTTCAACCTCCATTTGCTCTATAACAGGTGGGTCGGGCACAATCACATTCTCCTCGAGAATAACTGATTCTGTAGTAGGGGTGTGGCAACTCTTTCTTTTTCTCTTTCTCCTTGATCTTCATCGGCTGATGCAGACGGAATGTCTTCAGCAGCTTTGGCTTCAGACTCGAAGACACTCACAGTGGGGGTGGCTTCAGGAAACACTTGACGTGCTACTGAGCTTTGGTGCACCTCCCCTTCCGGAATGCTCGACATGGTGACATGTGGCCTGGGGCCTTTGCGAAACTTGCGGAATTCGGGCGATGCCTGTGGTGATGGAGAGGTCTGCACCATGTAGTTGTCGTCGTCAAGCACTGGAGTGGTGACTTGAGGTGGTGGAGTTCTGGGTGTTTCTTCATAGATGGGGGTGTCTTGCTGAGGGCGATCGGCCCATGAGTCATCCCGAGCAATTGGCGTCAAGGGATGACCAATGCTGACAAGTTCGTTGTTCGTAAGAACAGGCAATGATACCAATTGGTGCTCGATCTGGGGAAGGACTTCATCATCGTCAACATTCTCATCATGACCAATGTCTTCAGCTGTGATGGGGTCGACAGCTGGAACTTCTTCATCTTCAGGAATCTCTATGGAAGCAGGCTCATGGATTACCAGACGACGCTCTTGATTCCGTGAGGCTGGAAAAGCAACAGAGATGGGTTCAACATTGAGGGGCTCAGAGGCCGCAGCACGCTCTTTCTTTGAAGACTTTGTATTCAATTTCTTCTTGGAAGGAGCCTCATCAGAGGTGTTCTTGTGCTTGCGCTTCCTGGCATCAGCTTCAGCTGCCCTTGTCTTCTTCAGTTCTGAAGCTGCTGAGGGGACCTTAGGCTTTGAGCCAGTCATGCTGGCAGGGAAGACAATGCGAGGTTCTTCCTGCCTTGATGCTTCAGTTCGGGACACAACATACTTCTTTGTTGGCTTGGCAGCCATTCTTGGGTCGATGGCAGGACGCCCAAGAGCTTTGCGCTTTTTGGCTTCATTATGTGCTTGAACGCACTTCTCTGCAAAGTACTTCATGCGCTCTCTTGAACCTTTAGCTTCTTCCCTCTTCTTGTGGAACTCTGCCTTGAGATCATGCAACATCTTCTTGAAGATCTGAACATCTGCCATGCTGAGCTTGGCCATGTTCTTCTTGAAGTGAGCCTTCTCATAGTCAATTTTGTTCTTGAGCTCGACTATCTTCTGAGCCACGGCCAGCTCATTGGCAATAGCTCCGTGAAATGTGATGCTGATGTCCACCGGCAGTTGAAGATCATCAATACTCATGGTGTGATGATACGACTATTTTACATCATGCTTTTATATCGATATTTATTGCATTATGGGCTGTTACTACACATTATGTCACAATACTTATGCCTTTTCTCTCTTATTTCACAAGGTTTACATGAAGAGGGAGAATGCCGACAGCTGGAATTCTGGGCTGGAAAAGGAGCAAATATTATAGACCTATTTTGCACAACTCCAAAAGTCCTGAAACTTCACGGGAGCACGTTTTGGAATATATAAAAAATACTGGCGAAAGAATTAACCAGAGGGGGCCCACACCCTGGCCACGAGGGTGGGGCGCGCCCTACCCCCCTGAGCGCGCCCCTGTCTCGTGGGCCCCTGGCAGGCCTTCGGTGCCCATCTTCTACTATATGAAGTCTTTTGTCCGAGAAAAAAATCATAAGCAAGCTTACGGGACGAAACTCCACCGCCACGAGGCGGAACCTTGGTGGGACCAATCTAGGGCTCCGGCGGACCTGTTCTGCCGGGGAACATCCCTCCGGGAGGGGGAAATCATCACCATCGATCCTCTCAGTGGGAGGAGGTCAATCTCCAACAACATCTTCACCAGCACCATCTCCTCTCAAACCCTAGTTCATCTCTTGTATCCAAACTTTGTCCCAAAACCTCAAATTGGTACCTGTGGGTTGCTAGTAGTGTTGATTACTCCTTGTAGTTGATGCTAGTTGGATTATTTGGTGGAAGATCATATGTTCAGTCCTTTATGCATATTGATACCCCTCTGATTATGAACATGACTATGATTTGTGATTAGTTACATTTGTTCCCGAGGACATGGGAGAAGTCTTGCTACAAGTAGTCATGTGAATTTGGTATTCGTTCGATATTTTGATGAGATGTATGTTGTCTTTCCTCTAGTGGTGTCATGTGAACGTCGACTACATGACACTTCACCATTGTTTGGGCCTAGGGGAAGGCATTGGGAAGTAATAAGTAGATGATGGGTTACTAGAGTGACAGAGGCTTAAACCCTAGTTTATGCGTTACTTCGTACGGGGCTGATTTGGATCCATATGTTTCATGCTATGGTTAGGTTTACCTTAATACTTCTTTTGTAGTTGCGGATGCTTGCAATAGGGGTTAATCATAAGTGGGATGCTTGTCCAAGGAAGGGCAGTACCCAAGCACAAGTCCACCCACATATCAAATTATCAAAGTACCGAACGCGAATCATATGAGCGTGATGAAAACTAGCTTGACAATAATTCTCATGTGTCTTCGGGAGCGCTTTCCTTTATATAAGAGTTTGTCCAGGCTTGTCCTTTGCTACAAAAAGGATTGGGCCATCTTGCTGCACCTTATTTACTTTTGTTACTTGTTACCCATTACAAATTACCTTATCACAAAACTATCTGTTACCGATAATTTCAGTGCTTCCAGAGAATAACTTACTGAAAACCGCTTGCCATTTCCTTCTGCTCCTCGTTGGGTTTGACACTCTTAATTATCTAAAGGACTACGATAGATCCCCTATACTTGTGGGTCATCAAGTGTCACACCCTGCATTTTGTAACTCTTCATTTGCATTATTAAAGCATGAAAATTTGGACCAACAAAAACTTTTGCATTATTTGGCTTTTATTTGGAGTTGGATTTCTCTCTGTGCTTTTCAAGTGCTCTTTAAAGTCAACACAACTCCGCCTTCTATACCTCATCTCCTTGCCCCAAACTTTTGCCCAATGACCATGCCATGTGTATAATACAATATAGAATTTTCTTACAAAAATAATTTGGCCAAAAGGTATTTTCAAAAATTAATTTTCCAAAAACCCCTGAATTAAGATTTGTACTGCAAGTACTTAATTCAGGGCAGTAAAAATCTTTCAAAAAGTATATTTGAAACCTATTAGATATAGGATTCCCATAAACCCCAAAAATATAATTTTAAAAGCTATTTTCCTATTTTATTTAAAGGCTTTTTCTTAAGGCCAGAAATGGTCTTTAATAGGTTAAAATTATTTTAATGTTTTAAAAATATTTGAGAAAATTTAGGAAAACTCAGTGGACATATATTTTCCATATATATGAGTTTAAGCACATGGTCATGATCAAAATATTGGACAAAACCTCCCAAAACCATTTTCTGCCATTTCAAGGATTTGAAATATTTCTACAGGAAATATTTTCATAAAAATCCAAGAAAAACCCAGCAAGTCACAAATGCATGTTGTGACCACCTTGCAAAGCCTCATGTCAATTAAAGTCATTTTGGTTCACCAAAGTGCCCCAAAACCCTCTCTGACCAGAACCAAATTTGAGCAAGTTTGTACTACCAACTTTCTCTCCTTGACCCCATCTTTTGTGAGCATGTGCAAATCCCCAAATGAGGCCACTACACCAAGTGGTGCATCATGGAGAAGTGATTTGCTCAACTAGATCTACACAAGTCCAATTCTGCTGATTTCTAGGGTTTGCCAAAGTTACATTGGCAACTTTTCCCAAATGAGCTCAAACTTGGTGGCACACCCTATTTCTAAGTGCCTTTCCATCTTGTTAAGCATCATGGCAATTGGAGTTCATTTGTTTGCCCAAACCATTATCAAACACCTTCTGATATTTTACAAAAACCACTATTTTGACCCCTTCCACTATTCTTGGTGAGCTCAAATTTTTACCACAGCCCCTTCTCGTCATATTTTACCTCCAGTAAGCTTTCATAGCCCAAACTCAATTGTTGGGGGGGATGAGAACCTCTCTCTCCCTCTCTGGACAGCCCTGTACCCATCTTCCTCACCTCCCTCCTCACCCCATTGGCCATCCATGGCATCCAATGCCCCTCTCCTCTTCTTTACTCCCCCATAGACCTGCTAGACACCAATGGACATGCTCACCATGCATAAAGAATGGCCATGCCAGCCATTTGGGCGCTCTGGAGCGCGCTACAGTGCGCTCCCGCACTGTAGCCGCCCCTGCCAAGCGCATCCGGCCACCTCGGCTCTCCCCCTCGTGTCCCCCGAGGTCACCTCGACGTCCGCAGCACGCTACGCTGTCGCCCCTCTCCTCTCTCCTCCTCCCCGCGCCTCCGCGCTAGCGAACAGAGGCCGCCCGAGTGCGCCAATGGTGCGGCTCACACGCGCGCGCCTCTGGCCCCCCTGCTCCCTCCCTCTCTTCTTTCCCTCGCTCTGGACCGAGCCCACGGACACCTCATACACCATGCCCGCTTCCCCCGAGCCCTGCAGCGACGAGCGTGAGCTCGCCTGCGCACGGGTCTACGGGACCTCGACGTTCGCCTATATAAAGGCCTCCCCGAGCCCTTCTCTCCTCACCAATCACTCTCTGCACCACCACAACCTCCCCCTGCACCCCCAGTTCCCCTCCAGAGCTGCCCGAGCTCGAGATCGAGCTCGAGCTCCGCCGCCTCGGCTCGCCGGAGTTCGCGAGGTATAAGCCTCCCCCGCTCCTCCTTTGCCTCGATCTAGAACCCCTGCATCCCACTAATCGTTTCCCCTCTCTTCCCCGCCTCGTTTGCAGCCGGAAACAGCCGGAGCCGTCGACGCCTGAAGCTCCTCCACCGCGAGACCTCGTCGCCGGCGAACCAGGCAGCTCCGGTGACGCCCGCCACCTCCACCCGATCGGCGACGCAGCGCTGAGTCCAGCCGTGCCCTCGCCCGACCTCGCCGTGGCCTATGCCGTCGCCGGTGATCTCGCCGTCCCCTCTGGCCTAGGGTTGACGATGACGGCCGTGGGGCCCGTCAGTCAGCCTCACATACTGACAGGTGGGCCCCACCCGCCAGGTTCAAATGCACACGCGCGCGCACCGGTTCGCTGCGTCGGCTGAAGGCGTACTTTGCCTTTACGCCTTCGACGTGGCCGCCCTGCGTGGGCTGTTTTCCCCTCTGGGCCTGCTGCACTGTGGCCCCTCTGGCCCAGTTGCAAAGTGTTGTTTCCCTTTTTCTTTTTTTTGAATCTTGCAAAAATTCCACAGGACAGAATATTTGTCCAAATGAATTAATTCCAATTTCTAAATTCCCAAAATATTGCAACCTATTTAATGGTGCAACTTTCATTCAAATCCAACAAACTTTTCTTCACTGTAAATATTTAAATGTGATTTTGAGCATTTAAATATGCCTTTGTAAATCCATTTCTCCCATTCTGATGCACCAAATCCAAAACTAGGAATTTTCCCCTTCTTAGTTTTCAACCTAGTATTTTACAAAAATAAGTTGACATTTTTCTGAGCACTTTGGTTTTTCTGTTTTATTATTGCCTTATTTTCTCGTTATTGTTTTGCGACGATAGATTGCGTTGCTGACGAAGGAGTTGGACCAGAAGACTTTGAAGACCCAGAAGACCTCGTTGAGCCAGGCAAGCAGCCCTTTGACCATGTCTATGAAACTTTTTTTTTGCATGTCATATAGCACTTTATTAGTATTGCTTCGGAAATCATGATGAGAGGGTAACCACTTTGGTGGATTGCCTTTGTTACTTCCTCGTTGATACCTGCATTGTGCATGACCCTACCTTCTTATGAGGGTTATGCCGGTGGGAGTAGATAGGATGCTAAGTAGTTGCTACGCAAAAAGGGACGGGAATATGCATGGTGATGGAGGCTAGTGCTTTCAGAAGACTTTTTCGAAAACCCCGTCGGGTGCCACTTATGCCCGAGGGAGGCAATGAAATGGGTAACCACTTGATGACGAAGTGGTGTACTGAGGCAAGTGTGTGTGTTGTTTTCGAAAACGGATTAGATTTAAGATTTGTCGACTGTCCCAGCCTTACATGCGCAACCACTCTACCCTTGTATGGGAAAGGGCATTATTGATTACCTAGGCCGATACTAGCTTGGAGCCCGCATTACTAGTGACGGGAGAGTTGTTGGTGCGCTCTCTCGGGACGGGGTCGTGCCAGGTAGGGCGGCCATGACTGTTTTCACAGGGCATCGGATACACCGTTGTGTCCCCTCTCGGATGTTACGATCTCGAGTGAGTCTCGTATGATGTACATCGTGAGGATACGGAACAACGAGTGGACTCCTTGTTAGTGTCGTCTAGGGAAAGATAGTGATCGGGTGCTTACCCCGGGTACTTGAGGTATCGCGGGTCGTGGATGACACGAAAGTTCCCCGGATCTTGTGGGTAAAGTGTGCAACCTCTGCAGAGTGTAAAACTATTCGAATAGCCGTGTCCACGGTCAAGGACAGTTGGGCGGTGCTGCTTAAACTACGTCCACATGTTTTCGAACCAGCATGAGTGTTTGGATAAGTGGGAAGAACTACTCGGGTCAAGCCGGATGACTTGACATGATTGAGTTGGGTTGGTGCCCACTCTATTTATGTTGATATCTGTAACCTGTCCTTACGGTTACTTGAATTCTCCTGATGCATGTCTTACAAGCTGATGAACATGTCATTGCACTCAAAAACTAGCTTTCCGCAAAAATTTACCTATATCATGCATTGTTGTACCTTGAACCAAAACATGGGTTGCTTGCGAGTACATTCAAAGTACTCATTGGCTTGCCACTGGTTATTTAATTGGCCAGGCATGGAAGAATAGGAGTTCGAAGAAGAGTTCTTTGAAGAAGAACATGCGAACTAGGACGTTTCCCAGTCGGAATGCCTGTAGGGTTAAGGCAGATGGCATGGGTTCTACTTATCGACGAAGATTTCCGCTGCTTGTGTTTCATTTGATGTTCAGCCCTTAGGGCTTTATCTATGTAAGACTTGACCATAATGGTCATAATTTGTGTAAGACGGTATGTATGGATGTAAGACTCTTGTTATTCAGCTTCTGTGTGTTCAGTGAGCATTGATCTCTGCGATCACTTTACACATGCATTCGGTGGCCACGACTTATGGGTCGGGGTCCCCATAGAGCTGGTATCAGAGCCATCCTGACTGTAGGAGGCCTTAGTTAGCATGGGCGTTAGTTAGCTTGAGACCATCTAAACTTCTCTTCTTTTCTAAATCTTACCCAACCCAAGGTATGTTCCCTTATTGACCTCTCCCATTCAACCTTGTAGATGGCTGCCGTACCTGAAGACTTCCTGACCACAGGATTTCCCGTGCTTCTCGAGGATAGCCTCAAGAAGTGCCAGTACCACCGAGCCCCCATTTACATCTACCATGAGCATTGGATCGATGACACCAAGACGGAGTATCATGTGGAAGTGATCGTGAAGGCCAACAACTCCCCAACAAGCTGGTTTTTCGAGGGACCCCAGATGGCAACACTAGTCCTTGCCGTCGAGACGGCAACCCTCAAGGCACTCACCCACCTCCGAGACCTTCTTCTGGAGATGGCAGACGAGTTGGCAACCCGTTTCTTGCCTTATCGAAAGGAAGGTGAGGATGAGAGCAGTGCCCCAGCTCGACCATTAGAAGAAGGACTTCCACTTCGATTCCAGACTTACTTCAGCCTTTGTGCCGATAGTTTGGCACAATGCTTGGCCTCAGAATCGATGGAACTCCGAAAAGAACTTCATGAGACCAAGGCACTTCTTCTTCAAGCACAAGGGAAGAAGGATAGGATCAAGAAGTAAGGTGCTCCCCCTGGACAACCCGCAATCGCATACAGAGGCGGAAGACCCCCAAAGGATGGAGAACCACCACAACAACACCGCATGAGCGCAAAGGAATACCGCAAGCTCTTCGCACCTCCGGCAAAGCAACGCTGTGTCGAGCTCCTCCACTCCCCACCCCTTCAAGTGAAGAAGAAAGTCAGGCCGCCGATGACGAGGAGGAAGACCCAGAAGAGCCAGACTACGTGACCGAGCATTCCACCACTTAGGCATCATTCGCAGCCCGGATATGCCCGTTAGTAACCCCTACGGTAGGATAGGTCGTGTACCCCTATGCGAAGTCGAGTCCTTGTAATGGTTCATATGAAACCATGGAGTATTGTGTTGTTTTTGAGGTGTTTGATGGACGTCGTACTTTCCTTCGGGAACTTGTAAGCGACTACATCACCCATTTGGATTTTAACGAATGTGTTTGGCCTTTTGGCCCTTGCATGAAAACAATTAGTGTCATACCAACCCCCTTACTAGGCGTCCCATTTATATTGCTTTCCCCATCTTTCCCAATCATGAGACCTTGACCGCTCCAACAGGATGCCTGTTGTAACTCGTACTGGTACCTCTACCCAGCAGCCAGAAGCCGGAGAAGGAGCCAGTCAGGACCAAACCCAAGGACAAGCTCCACCACCGCCACCACCTCCAAGCATGGACATGGCTCAGCTTCTCCAAGCCTTCCGAGAGGAACGCCAAGCCAATACTGCAGCCCTCCAGATGATCGCTCAAGCTGTCAACCGCCAGCCGGCGGGAAACGGCAATGCACGTTCCACATTGGTGGAATTCAAGAAGCATGCACCACCCACCTTCATCGAGACTGCTGAACCCCTGGATGCAGACGACTGGCTCCGCACCATTGTGGATTTGCTGGAACTAGTCGGATGCACTGAAGACCATGAGAAGGTGGCATATGCTGCTCACTGTCTCGGGGGAACTGCTAGAGCTTGGTGGGATGGATTCAAGGCCATGCATGCTGAGCAAAACATCACTTGGAGCAACTTCAAGGCAGAATTCCACAAGGCCCACATTCCTTCTGGAATCATGGCCATCAAGAAGCGTGAGTTCCGAGCCCTGAAGCAAGGAAGCAACACTGTCAAGGAGTACATGCAGAAGTTCAGTGTTCTCTCAAGGTATGCCCCTGAAGATGTCAGCACTGATGCTGCCAAAAGGGAGCGCTTCATGGAAGGCCTTAACCAGACTCTGCAGTACTCGCTTGTTGTGTGTGACTGCCCGACCTTTCCTGATCTGGTGAACAAGGCACTCATGCTTGAAGACAAGCGACGCGCTTTGGATGACACCCGTAAGCGCAAGATGATCAGCAAGGGTAGCTCCAGCAACCAGAAGCCTCGCCCGTGGCAGCCAGCCCCGGTCAAGCCAACCTATCAGCAGCCAAGAGCTCCTACACCCCGCACCAACTATCCACCTTAGCAGTATGCCAACCCCAGGCCAACTTACAACAACCCCAATAACAATGCCGGCAAGAGCATCAACCCCAATCAAGTCACTTGCTTCGGATGTGGTCAGGCAGGACACTACTCCAAGTATTGCCCCAACAAGAAGCCCGACGCCCCGCGCCCCAATGCATAGAACCTAGGACAAGGCCGTGGAATGCCACCAAGGAACCAAGCTCCCCGCAACCTGCCCAATAACGGTAAGGGTCGTGTGAATCATGTCACTGCAGAAGAAGCCCAGGAAGACCCGGACGTCATGCTGGGTACGTTCCTTGTCAACTCAGCACCTGCAACTGTCTTGTTTGATTCTGGAGCCACGCATTCATTTGTCACCCAAAAGTTTGCATTAAAAAGTGGCATGACCCATACACCCCTGAATAACCCTATGGTGGTACAAACCCCCGGAGCAGAGATGAGAGCCAAGATAGGATGTAAAGGAGTCGGGATTGTCATTAATGGGGTAGATTTCCTAGCAGACCTTATCATCTTAAGATCGCAAGGCTTGGATGTGATATTAGGAATGGATTGGCTCATCAAGCACCAAGGCTTACTAGATTGTGCCAACCGGACCGTCACTGTAACCAATGACCAAGGAGTCGAAGTTAAATTTGCCTCCAACCCCTCCTCTGCTCAAGCCACCCAAGTAAACTCTCTGTCAGAAGTTGGATTGGAGCAGGTGCCGGTTGTATGTGAATACCCCGATGTCTTTCCTAATGAGCTACCGGGAATGCCTCCTGACCGAGACATTGAGTTCATCATCGAGCCCATACCCGGAGCAGGACCCATCTATAAGAAGCCCTATAGAATGGGATCGGAAGAGTTAGCAGAATTGAAGAAGCAATTGGAAGAGCAGTTGAGGAAGGGATTTATCCGCCCTAGTGCCTCCCCTTGGGGATCTCCTGTTCTGTTTGTGACAAAGAAGGACGGTACCATCCGCTTATGCATTGACTACCGCTCTCTCAATGAAGTTACAATCAAAAACAAGTATCCACTTCCCAAGATTGAAGATCTGTTTGATCAACTCAATGGAGCCAAGGTGTTCTCCAAGATTGATCTCAGATCTGGGTACTACCAGCTGAAAATCAGACCCCAAGATATTCCGAAGACGGCATTTGTAACCAGATATGGCCTGTATGAGTGCACGGTCATGTCCTTTGGATTGACCAATGCCCCAGCTTACTTCATGTATCTCATGAATAAGGTCTTCATGGAATATTTGGACAAGTTTGTCGTTGTCTTCATTGATGACATTCTTGTCTTCTTGAAGACGAAAGAAGAGCACGAGCAACACTTGAGGATGGTCCTAGACAAGCTTCGAGAGCACCAACTGTATGCCAAGTTCAGCAAGTGCGAATTTTGGCTGTGCGAAGTTGGATTCTTGGGTCATGTTTTGACTAAAGAAGGATTGTCGGTCGATCCCACTAAGATTGAAGCCGTGACTGAATGGCAATCCCCAAGCAATGTGAAGGAAGTCAGAAGCTTCCTCGGACTCGCGGGGTATTACCGCAAGTTCGTTGAAGGATTCTCAAGAATTGCATGACCTATGACTCAGCTCTTGAAGAAGGACAAGAAGTTTGAATGGACGCCGAAGTGTGAAGAGAGCTTCCAGGAGCTGAAGAAGAGATTGACCACCGCCCCAGTTCTGGCCACACCAGATATACACAAGGAGTTTGTGATATATTGTGATGCGTCAAGAACCGGACTGGGAGGTGTTCTCATGCAAGAAGGCAGAGTCGTAGCTTACCTTTCAAGGCAGCTACGGCCTCATGAAGAGAACTATGCTACTCATGACCTTGAGTTGGCAGCTGTAGTTGATGCCCTGAAAACGTGGCGACATTACCTCCTAGGGAAGCGGTGTGAGATATACATGAATCACAAAAGTCTGAAGTATATTTTCACTCAAAAGGAATTGAACATGAGGCAAAGAAGGTGGCTAGAGCTGATCAAGGATTATGACCTCAGTGTTCAATACCACCCTGGAAAGGCTAACGTGGTAGCAGATGCACTAAGCAGAAAGGCTTGTTCCTTGAATGCTATGCTTAAGGAGAGGCTACCCGCCTTGTATGAGGAACTCGAAAGCTTCGGGTTGGAACTGGTTGCACCAGGATTCTTAGCCAACCTTGAAGTCAAGCCTACCCTGATGGATGATATTAAGGAAGCTCAGAAGGGACACGAAAGCATTGAAGGCATCAAGAGGAAGATCAAGGCAGGCAAAGCCCCAGGATTCTCAGAAGATGAGCAAGGAATTGTGTGGTTTGGGAATCGCATTTGCGTACCCAACAAGATTGAGCTCAAGAATTTGATCTTGCAAGAAGCTCATGACACCCCGTACTCCATTCACCCAGGAGGAACCAAGATGTACCAAGACCTGAAGGAAAGATTCTGGTGGCATGGCATGAAGAGAGAGATAGCCACTTTCGTCGCTAAGTGTGACATATGCCAAAGGGTCAAAGCTGAACATCAGCGGCCCGCTGGATTGTTACAGCCTCTCAAGGTGCCTGAATGGAAATGGGATAAAGTCGGAATGGACTTCATCACTGGACTACCTAGGTCAAACAAGGGACATGACTCCATCTGGGTCATAGTCGACCATTTGACCAAAGTAGCCCATTTCATTCCCGTCAAAACGACTTACAAGGGAAATCAGCTAGCTAGCCTCTACATTAACAGAATCGTAAGCCTTCATGGTGTTCCCAAGGAGATTGTGTCAGACCGAGGAACCCAATTTGCCTCAAGGTTCTGGAAGAAGTTCCAAGAGGCCATGGGGACCAAGTTGTCCTTCAGCACTGCTTTCCACCCACAGACTGGAGGTCAGACAGAACGAGTGAACCAGATACTTGAAGACCTGCTCCGAGCCTGTGTCTTAGCATATGGAGCTAGGTGGGAAGATTGCCTCCCTTTCGCCGAGTTCTCCTACAACAACCGTTATCAGTCAAGCCTTCGTATGGCACCATTTGAGGTGTTGTACGGGCGCAAGTGCCGCACACCCCTCAATTGGTCAGACACCGGAGAAGGACTAATATTTGGGCCTCATATCCTCCGCGAAGCAGAAGAGCAAGTTCAGCTGGTCAGAGAACAACTGAGGGCTGCTAAGTCCAGACAGAAGAGCTATGCTGACACTCGTCGCCGTCAAGTAGACTTCCAAGTCGGAGACCATGTATACCTACGAGTGACTCCTCTTAAGGGAACCAAGCGTTTCCATGTTAAGGGAAAACTCGCACCAAGATTTATCGGCCCCTTTGAGATCACCGCACGACGTGAAGAAGTGGCTTACCAGTTGGAACTGCCACCTGAACTATCCGACGTGCACAACGTGTTCCACGTGTCACAACTCTGGAAGTGCCTCCAAGTTCCAGGCAAGCCTGATCTTTACAAGGACATCAACCCCCAAGCCATTAACCTTCAGCCTGATTTGACTTACCGTGAGAGGCCCATCTGCATTTTGGATGAGGCTGATCGGCGCACTCGAAGCCGCACGATCAAGTACTTCAAGGTCCAGTGGAGCAACCACACTGAAGCAGAAGCAACCTGGGAACGTGAAGACTACCTTAGATCCGAGTTTCGATATCTCTTTAAAGCCTAGTTTAGGAATCTCGGGGACGATATTCTTGTAAGGGGGGTAGGTCTGTCACACCCTGCATTTTGTAACTCTTCATTTGCATTACTAAAGCATGAAAATTTGGACCAACAAAAACTTTTGCATTATTTGGCTTTTATTTGGAGTTGGATTTCTCTCTGTGCTTTTCAAGTGCTCTTTAAAGTCAACACAACTCCACCTTCTATACCTCATATCCTTGCCCCAAACTTCTGCCCAATGACCATTCCATGTGTATAATACAATATAGAATTTTCTTACAAAAATAATTTGGCCAAAAGGTATTTTCAAAAATTAATTTTCCAAAAACCCCTGAATTAAGATTTGTACTGCAAGTACTTGGCAGTAAATATCTTTCAAAAAGTATATTTGAAACCTATTAGATATAGGATTCCCATAAACCCCAAAAATATAATTTTAAAAGCTATTTTCCTATTTTATTTAAAGGCTTTTTCTTAAGGCCAGAAATGGTCTTTAATAGGTTAAAATTATTTTAATGTTTTAAAAATATTTTAGAAAATTTAGGAAAACTCAGTGGACATATATTTTCCATATATATATATGAGTTTAAGCACATGGTCATGATCAAAATATTGGACAAAACCTCCCAAAACCATTTTCTGCCCATTTCAAGGATTTGAAATATTTCTACAGGAAATATTTTCATAAAAATCCAAGAAAACCTAGCAAGTCACAAATGCATGTTGTGACCACCTTGCAAAGCCTCATGTCAATTAAAGTCATTTTGGTTCACCAAAATGCCCCAAAACCCTCTCTGACCAGAACCAAATTTGAGCAAGTTTGTACTACCAACTTTCTCTCCTTGACCCCTTCTTTTGTGAGCATTTGCAAATCCCCAAATGAGGCCACTACACCAAGTGGTGCATCATGGAGAAGTGATTTGCTCAACTAGATCTACACAAGTCCAATTCTGCTGATTTCTAGGGTTTGCCAAAGTTACATTGGCAACTTTTCCCAAATGAGCTCAAATTTGGTGGCACACCCTATTTCTAAGTGCCTTTCCATCCTGTTAAGTATCATGGCAATTGGATTTCATTTGCTTGCCCAAACCATTATCAAACACCTTCTGACATTTTGCAAAAACCACTATTTTGACCCCTTCCACTATTCTTGGTGAGCTCAAATTTTTACCATATCCCCTTCTAGTCATATTTTACCTCTAGTAAGTTTTCCTAGCCAAAACTCAATTGTTGGGGGGATGAGAACCTCTCTCTCCCTCTCTGGACAGCCCCTGTACCCATCTTCCTCACCTCCCTCCTCACCCCAGTGGCCATCCATGGCATCCAATGCCCCTCTCCTCTTCTTCACTCCCCCCTAGACCTGCTAGACACCAATGGACACGCTCACCATGCATAAAGAATGGCCATGCTGGCCATTTGGGCGCTCTGGAGCGCGCTACAGTGCGCTCCCGCACTGTAGCCGCCCCTGCCAAGCGCATCCGGGCACCTCGGCTCTCCCCCTCGTGTCCCCCGAGGTCACCTCGATGTCCGCAGCACGCTACGCTGTCGCCCCTCTCCTCTCTCCTCCTCCCCACGCCTCCGCGCTAGCGAATAGAGGCCGCCTGAGCGCGCCAATGGGGCGGCTCACACGCGCGCGCCTCTGGCCCCCCTGCTCCCTCCCTCTCTTCTTTCCCTCGCTCTGGACCGAGCCCACGAACACCTCAGACACCATGCCCGCTTCCCCCGAGCCCTTCAGCGACGAGCGTGAGCTCGCTGGCGCACGGGTCTACGGGACCTCGACGTTCGCCTATATAAAGGCCTCCCTGAGCCCTTCTCTCCTCACCAATCGCTCTCTGCACCACCACAACCTCCCCCTGCACCCCCAGTTCCCCTCCAGAGCCGCCCGAGCTCGAGATCGAGCTCGAGCTCCGCCGCCTCGACTCGCCAGAGTTCGCGAGGTATAAGCCTCCCCCGCTCCTCCTTTGCCTCGATCTGGAACCCCTGCATCCCACTAATCGTTTCCCCTCTCTTCCCCGCCTCGTTTGCAGCCGGAAACGGCCGGAGCCGTCGACGCCCGAAGCTCCTCCACCGCGAGACCTCGTCCCCGGCGAACCAGGCAGCTCCGGTGACGCTCGCCACCTCCAGCCGATCGGGGACGCAGCGCTGAGTCCAGCCGTGCCCTCGCCCGACCTCGCTGTGGCCTACGTCGTCGCCGGTGAGCTCGCCGTCCCCTCTGGCCTAGGGTTGACGACGACGGCCGTGGGGCCCGTCAGTCAGCCTCACATACTGATGGGTGGGCCCCACCCGTCAGGTTCAAATGCACACGCGCGCACACCGGTTCGCTGCGTCGGCTGAAGGCGTACTTTGCCTTTACGCCTTCGACGTGGCCGCCCTGCGTGGGCTGTTTTCCCCTCTGGGCCTGCTGCACTGTGGCCCCTCTGGCCCAGTTGCACAGTGCTGTTTCCCTTTTTCTTTTTTCTGAATCTTGCAAAAATTCCACAGGACAGAATATATGTCCAAATGAATTAATTCCAATTTCTAAATTCCCAAAATATTGCAACCTCTTTAATGGTGCAACTTTCATTCAAATCCAACAAACTTTTCTTCACTGTAAATATTTAAATGTGATTTTGAGCATTTAAATATGCCTTTGTAAATCCATTTCTCCCATTCTGATGCACCAAATCCAAAACTAGGAATTTTCCCCTTCTTAGTTTTCAACCTAGTATTTTACAAAAATAAGTTGACATTTTTCTGAGCACTTTGGTTTTTCTGTTTTATTATTGCCTTATTTTCTCGTTATTATTTTGCGACGATAGATTGCGTTGCTGACGAAGGAGTTGGACCAGAAGACTTTGAAGACCCAGAAGACCTTGTTGAGCCAGGCAAGCAACCCTTTGACCATGTCTATGAAAACTTTTTTTTTGCATGTCATATAGCACTTTATTAGTATTGCTTCGGAAATCATGATGAGAGGGTAACCACTTTGGTGGAGTGCCTTTGTTACTTCCTCGTTGATACCTGCATTGTGCATGACCCTACCTTCTTATGAGGGTTATGCCGGTGGGAGTAGATAGGATGCTAAGTAGTTGCTACGCAAAAAGGGACGGGAATATGCATGGTGATGGAGGCTAGTGCTTTCAGAAGACTTTTTCGAAAACCCCGTCGGGTGCCACTTATGCCCGAGGGAGGCAATGAAATGCGTAACCACTTGATGACGAAGTGGTGTACCGAGGCAAGTGTGTGTGTTGTTTTCGAAAACGGATTAGATTTAAGATTTGTCGACTGTCCCAGCCTTACATGCGCAACCACTCTACCCTTGTATGGGAAAGGGCATTATTGATTACCTAGGCCGATACTAGCTTGGATCCCGCATTACTAGTGACGGGAGAGTTGTTGGTGCGCTCTCTCGGGACGGGGTCGTGCCAGGTAGGGCGGCCATGACTGTTTTCACAGGGCACCGGATACACCGTTGTGTCCCCTCTCGGATGTTACGATCTCGAGTGAGTCTCGTATGATGTACATCGTGAGGATACGGAACAACGAGTGAACTCCTTGTTAGTGTCGTCTAGGGAAAGATAGTGATCGGGTGCTTACCCCGGGTACTTGAGGTATCGCGGGTCGTGGATGACACGAAAGTTCCCCGGATCTTGTGGGTAAAGTGTGCAACCTCTGCAGAGTGTAAAACTATTTGAATAGCCGTGTCCACGGTCAAGGACAGTTGGGCGGTGCTGCTTAAACTACGTCCACATGTTTTCGAACCAGCATGAGTGTTTGGATAAGTGGGAAGAACTACTCGGGTCAAGCCGGAGGACTTGACATGATTGAGTTGGGTTGGTGCCCACTCTATTTATGTTGATATCTGTAACCTGTCCTTACGGTTACTTGAATTCTCCTAATGAATGTCTTACAAGCTGATGAACATGTCATTGCACTCAAAAACTAGCTTTCCGCAAAAATTTACCTATATCATGCATTGTTGTACCTTGAACCAAAACATGGGTTGCTTGCGAGTACATTCAAAGTACTCATTGGCTTGCCACTGGTTATTTAATTGGCCAGGCATGGAAGAACAGGAGTTTGAAGAAGAGTTCTTTGAAGACGAACATGCGAACTAGGACGTTTCCCAGTCGTAATGCCTGTAGGGTTAAGGCAGATGGCATGGGTTCTACTTATCGACGAAGATTTCCGCTGCTTGTGTTTCATTTGATGTTCAGCCCTTAGGGCTTTATCTATGTAAGACTTGACCATAATGGTCATAATTTGTGTAAGACGGTATGTATGGATGTAAGACTCTTGTTATTCAGCTTCTGTGTGTTCAGTGAGCATTGATCTCTGCGATCACTTTACACGTGCATTCGGTGACCACGACTTATGGGTCGGGGTCCCCACATCAAGACTCTTTTCTGGTGCCGTTGTCGGGGAGTGAAGCACCTTTGGTAGGTGGAATTTGGTAAGGAAAAATTTATATAGTGTGCTAAAATTTACTGTCACTTGTTACTATGGAACATAATCCTTTGAGGGGCTTGTTCGGGGTATCTTCACCCCGACCAGTAGAGCAAAGAGTTGCTCCTCAAGCTACAGAACCTACTGGAAATGTTTACTTTGAAATTCCATCGGGTATGATAGAGAAACTGCTAGCTAATCCTTTCACGGGTGATGGAACATTACATCCCGATTTGCACCTAATCTATGTGGATGAAGTTTGTGGATTATTTAAGCTTGCAGGTATGCCCGAGGATGTTATCAAGAAGAAGGTCTTCCCTTTATCTTTGAAGGGAAAGGCATTGACATGGTTTAGGCTATGTGATGATATGGGATCATGGAACTACAACCGATTGAAATTGGAATTTCATCACAAGTTTTATCCTATGCATCTTGTTCATCATGATCGTAATTATATATATAATTTTTGGCCTCGCGAAGGAGAAAGCATCGCTCAAGCTTGGGGGAGGCTTAAATCAATGTTATATTCATGCCCCAATCATGAGCTCCCAAGAGAAATGATTATTCAAAAAATGCATGCTCGGCTTTCTCTCAGTAATCGCTCCATGCTCGATACTTCTTGTGCTGGATCTTTTATGATGAAGAGTATTGAATTCAAATGGGATTTATTGGAAAGAATTAAACGCAACTCTGAAGATTGGGATCTCGACAATGGTAAGGACTCAGGTATTAACACCTAAGTTTGATTGTGTTAAATCTTTTATTGATACCGATTTTTTCCGTGAATTTAGCACTAAATATGGCCTTGACTCTGAGATAGTAGCTTCTTTCTGTGAATCTTTTGCTACTCATGATGATCTCCCTAAGGAGAAGTGGTTTAAATATAATCCTCCCATTGAAGTAAACATAGTTGAACATATTAAAGTTGAATAAAAGACTATCACTTATAATGTTGATCCTATTATTCCTACCACTTATATTGAGAAACCACCTTTCCCTATTAGAACACCCAAACCCTCTGAGCAAATTAAAGTTGAACCTAGTATTGCTATGGTTAAAGATCTCATCTCCGATAATATTGATGGGCATATTATTTACTTTTGTGATGAAGCTGCTAGAATTGCTAGAGTCGATACTAAGGGTAAACATAGACCTGTTGTTGGCATGCCTGATATTTCTATTAAAATAGGATATCATTTTTATCATGGCTTTTGTGATATGGGTGCTAGTGTCAGTGCAATACCTTATTCTTTATACGAAGAAATTATGCATGATATTGCACCTGCTGAGTTAGAGATGTTACTATTAAGCTTGCCAATAGAGATACTATCTCACCGGTTGGGGTTGTTAGAGATGTTGAAGTCTTGTGTGGGAAAGTTAAATATCCTACTGATTTTCTTGTTCTTGGTTCTCCACAAGATGACTTTTGTCCCATTATATTTGGTAGACCCTTCTTGAATACTATTAATGCTAGGATAGACTACGAAAAGGATATTGTTTCTATTGGATTAGGGGATATGTCTCATGATTTTAACTTTGCTAAATTTTGTAGACAACCCCATGATAAAGAATTGCCTAGTAAAGATGAAATTATTGGTCTTGCTTCTATTGTCATGCCACCTAATGATCCTTTAGAGCAATATTTGCTAGACCATGAAAATGATATGCATATGAATGAAAGAGGGGAAATAGATGAAGTATTCTTTAAACAGGGACCTATTTTGAAACACAACTTGCCTGTTGAAATCCTAGGGGATCCTCCTCCACCCAAGGGTAATCTCGTGTTTGAGCTTAAACCATTACCTGATACTCTTAAATATGCCTATCTTGATGAGAAAAAGATATATCATGTTATTATAAGTGCTAACCTTTCAGAGCATGAAGAAAAGAAATTATTGAAAACTCTGAAGAAGCACCGTGCTGCTATTGGATATACTCTTTATGATCTTAAGGGCATTAGTCCCACTCTATGCCAGCACAAAATAAAATTGGAGAAAGACGCTAAACCGGTTGTTGATCACCAACGATGGTTAAATCCTAAGATGAAAGAAGTGGTAAGGAAAGAAATATTAAAGCTTCTGGAGGCAGGTATAATTTATCCCATTGCTGATAGTCAATGGGTAAGTCATGTCCATTGTGTCCGTAAGAAAGGAGGTATTACTGTTGTTCCTAATGATAAATATGAATTGATCCCACAAAGAATTGTTACTGGTTATAGAATGGTAATTGATTTCTGGAAATTAAATAAAGCTACTAAAAAGGGTCATTACCCTTTACCTTTTATTGATCAAATGCTAGAAAGATTATCTAAACATACACATTTTTGCTTTCTAGACGGTTATTCTGGTTTCTCTCAAATACCTGTGTCGAAAGAGGATCAGGAAAAGACCACTTTTACTTGCCCTTTTGGTACCTTTGCTTATAGACGTATGCCTTTTGGTTTATGCAATGCACCTTCTACCTTTCAAAGATGTATGACTGCTATATTCTCTGACTTTTATGAAAAGATTGTTGAGGTTTTCATGGATGGTTTCTCCGTATATGGAACTTCTTTTGATGATTGCTTAAGCAACCTTGATCGAGTTTTGCAGAGATGTGAAGAAACTAATGTTCCCTTGAATTGGGAGAAGTGCCACTTTACGGTTAATGAAGGTATTTTCTTGGGGCATAAAATTTCTGAAAGAGGTATTGAAGTTGATAAAGCTAAGATTGATGCTATTGAAAATATGTCATGTCCTAAGGACATTAAAGGTATAAGAAGTTTCCTTGGTCATGCCGGTTTTTATAGGAGGTTCATTAAGGACTTCTCTAAAATTTCTAGGCCTCTGACTAATCTCTTACAAAAAGATGTTCCATTTGTTTTTGATGATGATTGTGTAGAAGCATTTGAAATACTTAAGAAAGCCTTGATTTCTGCACCTATTGTTCAGCCACCTAACTGGAATTTACCCTTTGAAATTATGTGTGATGCTAGTGATTATGCTGTAGGGGCTATTCTAGGACAAAGAGTTGATAAGAAATTAAATGTTATCCAATATGCTAGTAAAACTCTAGACAGTGCCCAGAGAAATTATGCTACTACTGAAAAAGAATTTTTAGCAATTGTATTTGCTTGTGATAAGTCCAGACCTTATATTGTTGATTCTAAAGTAACTGCTCACACTGATCATGCTGCTATTAAATATATTATGGAAAAGAAAGATGCTAAACCTAGACTTATTAGATGGGTTCTCTTGCTACAAGAATTTGATTTGCATATTATTGATAGAAAGGGAGCTGAGAACCCCGCTGCAGAAAATTTGTCTAGGTTAGAGAATGTTCTTGATGACCCACTACCTATTGATGATAGCTTTCCTGATGAACAATTAGCTATCATAAATGCTTATCGTACTGCTCCATGGTATGTTGATTATACTAATTACATTGTTGCTAAATTTATACCACCTAGTTTCACATACCAGCAAAAGAAAAGGTTTTTCTCTGATTTAAGACATTACTTCTGGGATGACCCACACCTTTATAAAGGAGGAGTAGATGGTGTTATTAGACGTTGTGTACCTGAGCATGAACAGGAATAGATTCTACGCAAATGTCACTCCGAGGCTTATGGAGGACACCATGCTGGAGATAGAACTGCACATAAGGTATTGCAATCCATTTTTTATTGGCATACTCTCTTCAAGGATGCCTGTAAGTTTGTCTTGTCTTGTGATGAATGTCAAAGAATTGGTAATATTAATAGATGTCAAGAAATGCCTATGAATTATTCACTTGTTATTGAACCATTTGATGTTTGGGTCTTTGATTATATGGGACAATTTCCTTCCTCTAATGGGTATACACATATTTTAGTTCCTGTTGATTACGTTACTAAGTGGGTAGAAGCTATTCCAACTAGTAGTGTTGATCATAACACCTCTATTAAGATGCTCAAAGAAGTTATTTTTCTCAGGTTTGGAGTCCCTAGATACTTAATGACTAATGGTGGTTCACATTTTATTCATGGTGATTTTCGTAAAATGCTTGCTAAGTATGATGTTAATCATAGAATTGCATCTCCTTATCACTGGCAGTATAGTGGTCAAGTAGAACTGAGGAATAGAGAGCTCAAATTAATTTTGCAAAAGACCGTTAACAGATCTTGTCGTGGGTTTGTCACGGCAGATGTCCTCGTGAAAGGACTTAGTCATGGAGCCATCGCAATGGGTTAGCTTAAAGGGGTTAAACTGGACAAGGGGACACGGGAGTTTATACTAGTTCGGCCCCTTCGATGAAGGTAAAAGCCTACGTCTAGTTGTGATTGGTATTGCTAGGGTTTCGAAGGCCAGGGAGTGAATCCGCTTTGTCTGGCTCTCAAGTTGTTGTTGTCTATCTCTAAACCGTGGCCGGGTCGTCCCTTTATATACATAGGTTGACGCCCGCCGGGCTATAGAGTCCCAAAGCCGGTTTATCAACGTATCCGGTTTGGCCTCTCTCTTTCTATCTTACTATACAAGTTACATGACTAAGCCGGTTTACATTTACAGACTGTAACCCGCCTTTGGGCCCTCCGTAAAGCGCCATCATCTTTACATCTTCCTGGGCTTCTAATCTTCAAAGAGTCAACCCGGCTACATAAGGCCGGTTTACTTCCAGTAGTAATATCCCCAACATTAGGCCCCAGATTGGTTTGAACTTGTTCATGTCAATCTTCCACACTTTAGAAAAAATCTTCTCTCTTATCTTCATTTTTGATCTTGTAAACCGTCGTGACGTCATACTTCAAAATTACGATAAACCACCCCGACGTCATCCATCCATTGATGTCGGAGATTTCCTTCATTTAATATATATCCAGTCATCGAGGCAACACCTTTATTAACTTATCCATTTTTTGGGCACCTTGATTCCCGTACTTGCCATTTTATTACTTCGCCTTATAAATAGGACCGAGGGGTCATTTTCACCGTTTCCCCCGTGCCTCTTCGCGTCGTCTTCCTCGCGCTGCTCAGCCTCTGGAGCTCCGCCGCCACCGTCGACCGTCGCCTCTGCTCCGACCTTGGCCGCTGCATCACCCTGAACGCACCAGAATATTGCGACGCCCTTCCGCTTCCTCACCAGCTTCGGTAAGTTCTCTGCTTTTTTCACCATAGATCTGTTCTAGGGTTTCGACATTCTTCGTAGTTCTTCCGAAGTTCATCAATGCTATTCTTCCCCGTTCTTCCTTTAATAGATGGACACTTCAGGCTTGATGCATCTCTTGCCGTAGCTTACCTACCATGGTCATCACAAATCCTTATGCGCAAAGAACTGATCTATTCTATCAAAAATTGCTTCAGTTCTGCACCCCTTCAAGATCCCATTATTTTTTGCTTTTCTGTCTTATCTTTAGATCCGAAAGTTTTATACATCACTGTGAGATCTATTTCTATGCTTCTCTGAGATCCGTTTCTCCTCACACCAATATAAGCGGTTTAACATTGTATAAATAGTCTATGCCATTAGCCCTCTGATAAACTGGAAGAGCATGTTACCTTCATAATTATGCTCCGGTTTAACAGTGTCTGATTAACCCTGTGCTAGCATTACCTTTCTCTCTCATTATACTGGTCTCCGGGTTGTACCATTTATCATATCAACATGTTTCTTACTCCCTTGTCTCTTGTGTATAATCATGCATAATTTATAAACCGACCTTTCATTTTCAGTTTGTTCGCTTTGCAATGGCCAAACAATTCACTGCCTGCAACTGGGCTCGTTCCCGAGTCACTGAGGCTCAATTGAATGAGATGGTTAGCATCGGCTCTCTGCCTAAGAAAACTGAGATCAAATGGCGAGTTCCAGGAACAGAGAATCCTCCAACCCCAAGACAAGGTGAGGTGGTAATCTTTGTTGACCATATAGGCCGTGGTTTCAAACCGCTAGGGTCAAAATTTTATCGAGATGTGCTCGCCAGCTTCCAACTGCATCCACAAGATATTGGTCCCAACTCAGTCTCCAACTTATGCAATTTCCATGTCTTCTGTGAAGTCTATTTACAAGAAGAACCAACTGCAGAATTGTTCCGGGATTTCTTTCACTTAAACCGGCGCACAGAGTTCATGAATGGCCCGAACACAGAGCTTGGTGGTGTCTCGATTCAAAAGCGGAAAGAAGTGGCATTTCCTCATGCCAAACACCATAGCCACCCAAAGGAATGGAACCAAATATGGTTCTATTGCAGAGACACTTCGCCTGAGGATGAAAATCCCCTCCCCAGCTTCCGTGATCATAGATTATCCAATACTCACCCAATGCCACAACGCCTGAGCTCTTTAGAAAGGGCAAAATACGCTCCTCAAATCGCCAAGCTCCGGGCCTTTATGGCAAACGGTTTAACATGTGTGGATTTTGTGCGCTGTTGGATATCCTGGAGTATCTTGCCGCTAAGCCGGCGTCCCGGTTTAATGTGCGAATATACCGGGGAAGTTGACGATCCTCAATGCCACTGCAACATCCAATTATCTGAGGAAGAAGTTACTGAAGGTGTAAAGAAAATTCTGAATGAATCGGAACTGGTCTGTAGTCAAACCGGTCTGAGTCCCTTCTATACCAAGAACAAACCGCCTACTGTAAGCATTACACTTCCTCTTCATCTCTAATATCTTTAACTTATACAAGTTGTAACCCTTCTTCTTTATATATATATATATATAGGGTGATGACCCTTTCTGGAAATGGAAATCCATAGAGAAAGCAGCAAAGCCAACTGGAGACAAAGTGGTCAAACCAACCCGCCCGAAGACCAAAGCCGTAAAACGGACGTCAAAGCGGAAAACGGCTGACCGGATTAATATGGAACTTGATGATGATACTGATGACCCAGAAGTTGAGGTAGAACTTGACTCACTTGGCTCTCTTTTTATGCATCTTGTTAACAATGATCTTCCTCAGGAGGAGGCAGAAGCTAGCCAGGCTGATGACATAGAGGTAATTACCCTTTCCTCCGGTTCAGACTCTATGCCAACACAAAAAACTGGCCAAGCAATCCGGAAAGTAAGCTTTTCTCATCATCTTGCTCACTTGGATCCAACATTTATTTTGAAGACTCAACAGCATGAAGCTCGTCGGACGACCCGGCACAGTGGCCAACAGGTCACCTCTACCGGTTTACCTGATACTCCGGTTCGGAAGCGCCGGTCTGAGGTCTCTCCTACTTCTGACCATTCTTACCCCAAGGCAGGTTATTTCAGACAACCTCTTAATCCGTCCGATTCAAATTATCAGGTGACACCTCCTTCCTCTTCTGGTGAATTGACAGCAACTCAACTCCCCCCCTTTGAAAACTATGGCCGGGTGAGTTATGAAAAACCTTTCCTTTCAATGCGCCCACATCTTTTGAACAGGGTGTTAATGCTTTTTTATTCTGTTTGCAGGGCTAAAGCCAGACCCAGCAAGAAAACTCGGGTCACCAATCCGCCAGAAGACCCTGTTGCCGAAGAAGAAGAACCAAGAGGTGAACCAGAGCGGACCGGTGAACCGGAAGGCCTCCATCCTAAAACAACTCTTGATGATCCGCCCCTTGACGGCCAACATACTGACGAAACAATAGATGCCGAGCCTGCCGCCCCTGATACTGAACCGGCAGAACCAAACTGGGCTAATCCAATGAAAGACACTGAAATTCCACCATCATCCGGCAAAAATCCTTAAGGCCAAGGTGATGACGTTATTATTACTGGAACATGCCACAGCTCTCCTAGTCATCCCGTCATTTTGGCTTAGCATAGTGCCAAAGAAGAGCAAATTGCCAAGGATAAAGGTAAATGGAGCAGCGACTTATCAAACTATGCTCATCTTAACGCTGATGAGCTTCATTCTGGCTTCTTGAACCGTCTGCACTCAAACCGGGATTATGAAGCCGGTTTGGTGAATTTGATGAAAGAACGATATGAGGTAAATGCTTCTCCCTTGTATATTGATTTATAGCTGAAATACTATTCCAAGTAGCCTCCAAGAGCCATTTTATGATTGTTAATCATAAACCGGGTCTTTGTAATACTTCAAGCATCCCATCATTGATCCTTGCAAAGGCGTGTCCTCAATCATAGATAAGACTCATGTTTGAAAAAGTTAGATAACGTATTGCAGCATAGCCCCCAAAGGCCGGTTTAACTTGGTAAGTTAATCTGGTTTTTTAATCCACACCGCCGGTTTAGAACAAACTTACATTAGCCCCCAAGTGTCAAGGATAATGCTTGCATTGTTCTGGAAACTTGTATAGAGGGTAGTATTTGAGAGCAAATAGGCATTAGCCCCCAAGTATGAAGTGGATAACTTGTTATATGCTTTATACTTAGTGCATAAATATGTTGTTTTGTTGAATATACCTTCAAGGTTGTAGGCTGAACTGAGAAGCAAAGATGCCCAAAACTCTGACTTGCAAGAAAATGTGAAGTCTCAACAAGCCGAAGCTGCAAAAGCCAAAGAGGAGCTGACGCAGGCCCTGGCCGGAATGGAAAAATTGAAAGAATCCTTCAACCAAGATCGTGCTGAATGGGAAACCGAAAAAGCCAGTTTGACAAAAAGAGCTGTAGATGCCGAGGAAGCCCTGAAACTGGTGGTTGAAGAACTAGCCGGTTTGAAGCGCCAAATCAACGCTATGACCTCTGCTATCTTTTATAAGTGTATGCTTATGTATGTTGCACCAGTCAATGAATCTATAAACTGACCAAAATGTTGATAAAATCTTTGGCGGGAACCCGGATCACTCATCTTGGTGCAGATATGCGGATGAAGCTCAAAGCGGCATATACATTGGTTGAGCAGCTATACTCTGGATCTCAGCGAGCCATTAGTACAGCAGCTTATAACAAACCGGCGCCAACGTTGATTAAGGAGACCCTTGAGAAGTTGAGCATGTTACCGGCGTGTATTGTCGAGTTGAAAAGAGCCGCTGCGAGAGCAGGAGCATTAACCGCCCTTATTCGAGCCAAGGCCTGGATTCCAGACCTTGAAGCGGAGGATATCATTAAAGGATATCCACGCATTAAAGAAGACAGTTCAAACTTTGACAATGATGATCTTCGGCGGCTGACCAAACAGATGCAGCCAGCGGCCAGCAAATTGGCTGAGGACACCGATTTGTCCCATTTTCAACCGTTTTATGATGCAGAAGGGAAAAGACAGTCGGCCGATATCCATGAAGTCGAAGAACTTGTGCCTCCGATTCGTAAGCACACTTATGCCCCTGATATTAACCCTTTTGATCTTATCCATGAGGAAGCAGTGTTCCAAGCTTTAACCGGAATCGATTGGTCAACGACTGATTTCCAGCGGCTGGGGAGGGATGAAGAAGTGCCGACACCAACTGATCCGCAACCGTCAAACCGTCACAATGAAGAGTCCTGATCCGGTCGCCGGTTTATATGGCTACTGTGAAAAACAATGGCACTGTTTGAACCACTTTGAAGCTTCATGTAATAGGATAGCTGAAACTTTGTTTATCTGCCATGCCATCGAGCATGTTTCATAACGCTTTATGACAATCTGTGCCGCCCTTCAGGATATATTTTATGCATAGCCTATGATGACTTGCCTTCCTAGGTCCAAAAAACTTAAAAGTGTCTAGCGGTTTACCGCTAAACATGTCATAATATCCAAGAAGTATATAGTACTTTAGCTGAATAATCAAGTGTTTGTACAAAAAATAATGTACAGAACATACCTCATTGATTGACCAAACGTGTATACAGCAAAGGCGTTTAACACCAACCCGATACGTTTGATAATTTGATCTTCATAATGCTGGTCTATCTATTAAACCAGACCGGTATAACAACCGGATTTTCTTTGTAACACTGGTGATTTAGTCAAACCAGACCGGGTCAATGACCACCGGTTTATAATTGATCATGTACCAACAACTAGTGGTTGGAAAGCAAGCCGGGTCACGGACGCTGGTTTATCAAAAAATAATTATGATTGTCAACAAACAAAATTCAAATAGGAAAATATGCGAGGCTTTTTACGAGCTACCAGGCTCCAAATCGAGGCTTTTCATGGGCTGCCAGGCCTCTGAGTTAAACCATTTAACGAAGCCTTTTAAGATGGGCCTCCAATTAACCAATCATCGTTTTAACTGTGACAAGTTCAGGGTTTGTAAAAGATTGACTTGTCAAACGTTCGATGGGCCATGCCAGGATTACCTGGATAGGAGTGGCTTACTTGATGAAGGCAGGTTAACCCGGGGTTTTTGGTGAATACACCAGGCTTCCAAGCCGTGGCTTGATAGCCGATTACGAGGGTCCTTTCAAACTCTTTGTTGCTTTGCAAAAAAGAGCCCCCAAGTAACTTTGTGAGCGATGCTCAGCATGTGCCTATGTTTGAGTTTGTACTGTGTACAATACTCTCTTTGGCTCCACAAATTTTTCCTTGTGTGGCTGAAATGCCTATCAAGAGGTGTAGTTGTGGTTCAAACATGAGCAAGTCCCCTAGTGATTTTCTTTATCTTTATGCAGCTGCTAAAGCCGGTTTAACAAAGACTCCGCTTTGATCGTTAACTTGTAAAAGCACACATATGATATAAGAAAGAACATATACCCCGCTTATAACGGAGGCTCCGATTTATTATATGGTATATACACTATCATAAATATGTACAGGTGACAAGCCTATGGCTTCAAGTATAGTAAGGCTAAAGGAGAGCTATGTTCCATGGCCGCTTTGTCTCCTCCTCCGACTGACGTGAGTCTTCATGCTCTCGAACATCAATAAGGTAGTAGGATCCGTTGTGCAGATTTTTGCTGACCACAAAGGGTCCTTCCCAAGGGGGGGAAACTTGTGCATATCAGTCTGATCCTGGATGAGCCGGAGCACCAAACACCTTCTTGAAAGGTTCTAGTTTTAACCCGGCGGCTGTGATAACGTCGAAGATCTTGTTGATAAATCGTCGAATGTGCTGCTGCAAGATCCCGCTCTTCATCCAACAGGTCTAGAGAATCCTGTCGTGCCTTCTCATTATCAGCTTCAACATAAGCTGCCACACGGGGCGAATCGTGACGGATGTCACTAGGGAGAACCGCCTTTGCTCCATAAACCATGAAGAAAGGCGTGTAACCCGTAGACCTATTGGGTGTGGTGTTGATGCTCCATAACACAGAAGGTAGCTCCTCGACCCAACAACCCGGCATCCGCTTTAAGGGAACCATAAGTCTTGGTTTGATACCCCGTAGAATTTCTTGATTTGCCCTTTCTGCTTGACCATTAGATTGGGGGTGAGCCACTGATGCTAGATCAAGCCGGATGTGCTCATGTTGACAGAATTCCTCCATCTCTCCTTTTGATAAGTTAGTACCATTATCTGTTATAATGCTATGTGGAAAGCCAAACCGGAATATCGCCTTTTTGATGAATTGAACTGCCGTGGCTGCATCACACTTGCTGATTGGCTCTGCCTCTACCCATTTAGTGAATTTATCAACTGCTACTAACAGATGGGTCTTCTTGTCCTTGGAGCGCTTGAAGGGTCCAACCATATCTAGCCCCCAAGTTGCAAACGGCCATGTAATTGGAATCATCTGCAACTCTTGAGCCGAAACATGCGCACGGCGGGCAAACTTTTGACATCCATCACATATTTTGACTAAATCCTCCGCATCAGCATGCGCCGTCAACCAGTAAAAACCGTGGTGAAAAGCTTTGGCAACCAACGAATTTGAACCGGCGTGGTGACCACAATCCCCTTCATGAATTTCTCGCAAAGTCTCACAACCTTCTTGAGGAGAAACGCATCGCTGAATTGGTCCTGAAACACTGTAACGATGTAACTCCCCATTGAGTATGGTCTTGGACTTGGACCGCCGGATTATCTTGTCGAGCCAATGTTTCCTCAGCTGGTAACTCGCCCCGGTTCATGTAATCCAAATATGGGATCATCCAATCTGGTATGGCATGCAGAGCTGCCACCAACTGAGCCTCCGGATCAGGAATAGCCAAATCTTCTTCGGTTGGTATTTTGACTGATGGATTGTGCAATACATCAAGAAAGACATTGGGCGGAACCGGTTTACGTTGGGAACCAAGACGACTTAAAGCGTCCGCCGCTTCATTCTTCCACCGGTCTATATGGTCCACCTGGTAACCTTTAAAGTGACCAGCCACTGCGTCCACCTCTCGCCGATATGCAGCCATGAGTGAGTCCTTAGAATCCCAAGCGCCAGACACTTGCTGAGCCACTAGATATGAATCGCCGAAGCACTTAACCCGGCTCAAATTCATCTCTTTAGCCATTCGAAGACCGTGGAGTAAAGCCTCATATTCAGCTGCATTGTTAGTACAAGGGAACATTAAATGGAGGACATAACAAAACTTGTCACCTCGTGGGGAAGTTAAAACGACTCCAGCCCCCGAACCCTCTAACTGTCTGGATCCATCAAAATGGATAGTCCAATATGTATTATATGGTTTCTCTTCAGGTGCCTGTAACTCCATCCAATTGTTGATGAAATCTATGAGTGCCTGGGACTTGATCACCGTGCGGGGTATATATTTGAGCCCGTGAGGTCCAAGCTCAATGGCCCACTTGGTAATCCGACCAGTTGCCTCTCTGTTTTGAATGATGTCGCCCAGAGGAGCTGAACTGACCACTATGATAGGATGGCCTTGAAAATAGTGTTTGAGCTTCCGGCTTGCCATAAACACCCCATACATCAGTTTCTGCCAATGTGGATACCTCTTCTTTGACTCAATGAGCACCTCACTGATATAATAAACTGGCCATTGAACTGGATACTCTTTGCCAGGCTCCTTGCGCTCTACCACAATGGCTACACTGACAGCCCAGGCATTAGCAGCCACATATAATAATAATGGCTCTTTATCGATCGGTGCTGCCAGCACGGACGGTTCCACTAGCTGCCTCTTCAGATCTTCAAACGCCTTATCAGCCGCCTCACTCCAAACAAAGTTATCCGTTTTCTTGAGCATCTAATATAAGGGGATGGCCTTCTCTCCAAGGCGGTTGATAAACCGGCTCAAGGCTGTAATCTGGCCAGCCAAACGTTGCACATCGTTAATACACGCCGGTTTAGCCAAGGACGTAATTGCTGCAATTTTTTCCGGATTAGCCTCAATGCCTCTGTTTGAAACCAGAAAGCCTAAGAGCTTGCCTGACGGGACACCGAAAACACACTTCTCCGGATTGAGCATCATCTTGTAAACCCAGAGATTGTCAAAGGTTTCCCGTAGATCATCTACCAATGTCCCCTCCTTTCTGGATTTGACCACAATATCATCTACATACGCATGAACATTGCGCCCAATTTGCTTATGAAGGCAATTCTGAACACATCACTGGTAAGTTGCCTGGGCACTCTTGAGTCCAAAGGGCATGGAAACATAGTAGAAGGCTCCAAAGGGAGTTATAAAGGCTATCTTATCCTGGTCCTTAACTGCCATTTTGATTTGATGATAACCAGAGTAAGCATCCAAAAACACAAACGGTCACAACCCGCTATAGCATCAATTATCTGATCAATGCGAGGTAGAGCAAAGGGGTCTGCAGGGCAAGCCCTGTTTAAATCTGTGTAGTCCACACACATGCGCCAAGTGCCATTTTTCTTAATAACCAGCACCGGATTGGCTAACCACTCTGGATGAAAAACTTCAACAATAAACCCAGCAGCCAACAAATGGGCTACCTCTTCACCTATAGCCTTGCGTCTTTCCTCGTTGAAACGGCGGAGGAACTGTCAGACCGGTTTGAATTTAGGATCAATGTTGAGTGTGTGCTCAGCGAGTTCTCTCGGTACACCTGGCATGTTAGAAGGTTTCCATGCAAAGATGTCCCGATTCTCATAGATGAACTCGATGAGCGCGCTTTCCTATTTTGGATCTAGGTTAGCGCTGATGCTGAACTATTTGAATGAATCTCCAGGGACAAAGTCAACCATCTTAGTGTCTGTAGCTGATTTGAACTTCAATGCTGGATCATGTTCCATAGTTGGCTTTTTTAAGGAGGTCATGTCTGCCGGATCAACTTGCTCCTTATAGAATTTTAACTCCTCCGTGGCACAAACCGACTCAGCATAAGCCGCATCGCCTTCTTCGCACTCCAAAGCAATCTTTCTACTTCCATGTACCATGATAGTCCCCTTATGACCTGGCATTTTAAGCTGTAGGTAAACATAACATGGCCTTGCCATGAACTTAGCATAAACCGGCCGCCCAAACAAGGCGTGGTACGGACTTCTGATCTTCACCACCTCAAATGTCAATGTTTCAGACCTTGAATCGTAGTCATCTCCAAAAGCTACCTCCAAAGCTATCTTACCAACAGGATATGCAGACTTGCCAGGCACCACACCATGAAATACCATATTCGACGGTTTAAGATCCTTATCTATCAACCCCATACGGCAGAATGTATCATAATACAAAATATTGATACTACTTCCCCCATCCATGAGCACTTTAGTGAACTTGTATCCCCCAACTTGAGGGGCTACCACCAAGGCCAAATGACCTGGATTATCAACCCGGGGCGAGTGATCCTCTCTGCTCCACAAAATAGGTTGCTCCGACCAGCGTAAATACTGAGGTACTACCGGCTCAATAGAGTTGACTGCCCTTTTGTGAAGCTTCTGATCATGTTTGCACAAACTAGTAGTGAAGACATGATATTGTCCGTTGTTCAGTTGTTTGGGATTGCTCTAATAACCCGACTGCTGTTGCTGCTGCTGACTCCCCTGATGGTTGTAACCTCCCTGGTTGCTTTGGTGTCCTTGATTGATGTGTCCGGTTTGATTGCCTGGAAACCCTGAACCGGAAGCACCACCTCCGTAACCCGACCCGTGGAAACCTCCTCCTGAACCGCCGGGCAGGCCGCTGTCATATTGGAACATATTGGAATTCTTGAAATCCCGCATGATATAACAATCTTTCCAGAGATGTGATGCTGGTTTCTCCTTCGATCCATGCTTTGGACAGGGCTGATTTAACAAACGCTCCAAATTGTTGCCTGGACCTCCACCCCTCTGGGGGTGCTTGCCTTTACGACGCTGGCCATTCTCCTGCGCGTTGGTATTTGCAACAAAGTCCAAACCACTGTCGGCCTTGCGCTTACCAGCGTTTCCATGGCCTGTCGGATTGTGTTGTTGGCCTTTGGCATTGCCGTTCTTCTTACCCTTCTCCGGTTTGTCCTCCTCTGAATCCGGATCCTTGGTATTATCTAAATCGGCATATTTAACCAAAGCGGCCATGAGTGTTGACATGTCATTGCAGTGACGTTTGAGCCTCCCCAACTTTTGTTTGAACGGTTTGAAACGGCAATTGCCCTCTAACATTAACACTGCGGTGTCTGCATTGATACGATCTGATGAATGCAAAATCGCCGAGACCCGTTTGACCCAATGGGTCGTGGACTCCCCTTCCTCTTGGACACAAGCGGCCAGATCTACAATTGGCATTGGCTGCTTACACGTATCCTTGAAGTTCTGGATAAACCGGTGCTTCAGCTCGGCCCATGATCCAATAGAGTTGGTCGGCAAGCTCTTCAACCAAGTGCGAGTTGTTCCTTCCAACATCATGGTGAAATATTTAGCACACACCGCCTCATCCACATCTAACATCTCCATTGCCATCTCATAGCTCTCCACCCACGCCTCTGGCTGCAAATCGGCGGTGTAATTTGGTACCTTACGAGGTCCCTTGAAATCCTTGGGTAGTCGCACATTACGCAAAGTGGGAGTTAAACATGGTACCCCTAAGGAACTGAACATCGCCCCTGGCTACACGGAGGCGGTGGGGTGAACCGGAGTATGCTGTCGTGCTTCATGTCGAGCTGTCAACTCGGCCTCTCGATGTGCGCGGCCATGGTCCACAACATCTTGCGCATTAGCACCTCCCCCAGCCGGGTTGTTCCCTCGTGGAGAATTTCGGCGACGTGCACTACTGGACACGGTCGGTTCGTCTTCCACGTGTCTGCTATAACTCTGGCTTGGACGGGGAGTGGAATGAATCCTCTCATGGCTGTGTGAATATGCTTGCTGTTGATTTAGTGTTGTCTAAAGGAGATCCCTAGCCCGACGCGCTTCCACTGCAACTGGTGACTCGCCGTCGGTTGGGAGGGCCGCCAGGCGTGAAGCGGCGGCCACAATGTTGTCCAACGGGCTGGAATAATGCCTGGGCGGCATTGATGGTACAATGTTGTTCTGGCGAGGCAGGTCCGTCATGTGCGGCTGAACCGACGCTCCTACTCCCGGCGTCCCCGCCCAGTTTAGCGTGGGTTAGTTACCAGCTCCTGCACCTAGCGTGTTGAAAAGATTCTGTGGCTCATAAACCGACGGGAGACGTGATCGATACCTTCTTCTCATGACTTCCTCTGAAGCATTCTGATCCAGTCTAATCCGGTAAGCCTGTGCTTCCAACTCGGCCCGCTCCGTAACCATCTTGGCGTTCTCTGCTACCAGGTCCGCTTTAGCCTGGGCTATCTGATCTTTCACTTTTACAATCTCTGCATCATGCTGATCCCTGGCTGCTGCGTCTACCTCTGCGGACATCAATGTTGCCAGAGCGTCGAACAAATCAGACAAGACTTGGGCCGGAGGTGGCGCCGAGCTTCCTGCCCCTGCTGGTGTGGCCGTCGTTGAACCGGAGAGCATTGCTGCGGCGGTAGATGAATGAGGCGCCGATTGTGTGCCGGCCATGAAGATGGCGGCCCAGTTTGGCAGACCGGGGGAATCCGGAATACTGTTGCCCTCGGATCCTCCCTCAATCCGGCCGTCCTGCAACTGGTAAAGCGATTCGATTTCTCTAGAAGACTCGTCATCAGAGCAGACTACGGTTTCTCCATCGGACACCGGTCCGTTCTCGTACCCCGATCCATGGACGACACCTACGAAAACGTGCCTTGCCTCGGGCTGAACCGGCCGTTTCGATGATGTCGGTGCAGATGTCCAGCTCGGGGGCCGGTTCGTCGATCTTGGCGATGAAGACATGAATCCCACCAAAGGGGACCCGGTACCCGTATTTGATTGAATCGTCCTCGGGACCCCATCCTGCGTTGTCGATGTAGAGCTTTTCGCAGCGACTCTTCGTCATCTGCCCACAGCGTATCCCTTGAGTCCATCGAAGCTGCCCTTCAAGAACTCAAAACCATCGTGCGATAGCCCCGCGATGGGCGCCAACTATCGTGGGTTTGTCACGGCAGATGTCCTCGTGAAAGGACTTAGTCGTGGAGCCATCGCAACGGGTTAGCTTAAAGGGGTTAAACCGGACAAGGGGACACGGGAGTTTATACTAGTTCGGCCCCTTCGATGAAGGTAAAAGCCTACGTCTAGTTGTGCTTGGTATTGCTAGGGTTTCGAAGGCCAGGGAGCGAATCCGCTTTGTCTCGCTCTCGAGTTGTTGTTGTCTATCTCTAAACCACGGCCGGGTCCTCCCTTTATATACATAGGTTGACACCCGCCGGGATACAGAGTCTCGAAGCCGGTTTATCAACGTATCCGGTTCGACCTCTCTCTTTCTATCTTACTATACAAGTTACATGACTAAGCCGGTTTACATTTACAGACTGTAACCCGCCTTTGGGACCTCTGTAAAGCGTCATCATCTTTACATCTTCATGGGCTTCTAATCTTCAAAGAGTCAACCCGGCTACATAAGGCCGGTTTACTTCCAGTAGTAATATCCCCAATAGATCTAGAAAGAATTGGTCCAAGAAACTTGATGATGCATTATGGGCCTATAGAACTGCATATAAAAATCCTATGGGTATGTCTCCATATAAAATGGTTTATGGAAAAGCATGTCACTTACCTCTCGAACTAGAACATAAGGCATATTGGGCCATTAAAGAGCTCAATTATGATTTCAAACTTGTCGGTGAGAAGAGGCTTTTTGACATTAGCTCACTTGATGAATGGAGAACCCAGGCTTATGAAAATGCCAAATTGTTTAAAGAAAAAGTTAAAATATGGCATGACAAAAGGATACAAAAGCGTGTGTTTAATGTAGGTGATTATGTTTTGCTATACAACTCTCGTTTAAGATTTTTTGCAGGAAAACTTCTCTCTAAATTGAAAGGGCCTTACGTTATCGAGGAGGTCTATCGTTCCGGTGCCATAAAAATCAAGAACTTCGAAGGCACAAATCCGAGGTGGTGAACGATCAAAGAATCAAGCATTATATCTCAGGTAATCCAATAAATGTTGAAACTAATGTTATTGAAACCATAACCCCGGAGGAATATATGAGGGACACTTTCCAGAACCTTTCAGACTCCGAAAAGGAATAGGTATGTGGTACGGTAAGTAAACCGACTCCAAAACAGTTCTAATAGCAATTTTTCTCCATTTTGGAATATTTAAGAAAATAAGAAAATAAGAAGTAGTTCGGGAAGGACACGAGGCGTCTGATACATCTCCAACGTATCTATAATTTTTTATTGCTCCATGCTATATTATCTTCTGTTTTGGACATTATTGGGCTTTATTATCCACTTTTATATTATTTTTGGGACTAACCTATTAACCGGAGGCCCAGCCCAGAATTGTTGTTTTTTTGCCTATTTTAGGGTTTTGAAGAAAAGGAATATCAAATGGAGTCCAAACGGAATGAAACCTTCGGGAACGTGATTTTTGGAACGAACAAGATCCAGGAGACTTGGACCCTACGTCAAGCAACCAACAGGGAGGCCACGAGGTAGGGGCGCGCCTACCCCCCCCCCCCCCAAGCGCTCCCTCCACCCTTGTGGGCCCCCCTGTTGCTCCACCGACGTACTCCTTCCTCCTATATATACCTACGTACCCCCAAACGATCAGATACAGAGCCGAAACTCTAATTCCACCATCGTAACTTTCTGTATCCACGAGATCCCATCTTGGGTCCTGTTCCGGAGCTCCGCCAGAGGGGGCATCGATCACGGAGGGCTTTTACATCAACATCATAGCCTTTCCGATGAAGTGTGAGTAGTTTACCTCAGACCTTCGGCTCCATAGTCATTAGCTAGATGGCTTCTTCTCTCTTTTTGGATCTCAATACAAAGTTCTCCCCCTCTGTTGTGGAGATCTATTCGATGTGAACTTCTTTTGCGGTGTGTTTGTTGAGACCGATGAATTGTGGGTTTATGATCAAGTTTATCTATGAACAATATTTGAATCTTCTCTGAATTCTTTTATGTATGATTGGTTATCTTTGCAAGTCTCTTCAAATTATCAGTTTGGTTTGGCCTACTAGATTGATCTTTCTTGCAATGGGAGAAGTGCTTAGCTTTGGGTTCAATCTTGCGGTGTCCTTTCCTAATGACAATAGGGGCAGCAAGGCACGTATTGTATTGTTGCCATCGAGGATAACAAGATGGGGTTTTTATCATATTGTGTGAATTTATCCCTCTACATCATGTCATCTTACTTAAAGTGTTACTCTGTTCTCTTGAACTTAATACTCTAGATGCATGCTGGATACCGGTCGATGTGTGGAGTAATAGTAGTAGATGCAGGCAGGAGTCGGTCTACTTGTCTTGGACATGATGCCTATATACATGATCATACCTATATATTCTCATAACTATGCTCAATTCTGTCAATTGCTCAACAGTAATTTGTTCACCCACCGTAAAATACTTATGCTCTTGGTCCAAACTTCGCCAGTGCATCCAAACCCCATGATATGATACGCTCTTTCACACATAAACCTCCTTATATCTTCCTCAAAACAGCCACCATACCTACCTATTATGGCATTTCCATAGCCATTCCGAGATATATTGCCATGCAACTTTCCACCATCCCATTTATCATGACACGTTCATCATTGTCATATTGCTTTGCATGATCATGTAGTTGACATTGTATTTGTGGCAAAGCCACCGTTCATAATTAGTTCACACATGTCACTCTTGGTTCATTGCATATCCCGGTACACCGACGGAGGCATTCATATAGAGTCATACCTTGTTCTAGTATCAAGTTGTAATGATTGAGTTGTAAATAAATAGAAATGTGATGATCATCATTTAATAGAGCATTGTCCCAATAAAAAAAGAGAAAGGCCAAAAAAGAGAAGGCCCAAAAAATGAAAAGGGACAATGCTACTATCTTTTTCTTCCACACTTGTGCTTTAAAGTAGCACCATGATCTTCATAATAGAGAGTTTCTTGTCTTGTCACTTTCATATACTAGTGGGAATTTTTCATTATAGAACTTGGTCTTCGTGAGCAAGCAAGTTGGATGCACACCCACTAGTTTCTTTTATTGAGCTTTCATACATTTATAGCTCTAGTGCATCCGTTGCATGGCAATCCCTACTGCTTGCATTAACATCAATCGATGAGCATCTCCATACCTCATTGATTAGCCTCGTTGATGTGAGACTTTCTCCCTTTTTGTCTTCTCCACATAACCCCCATCATTATACTCTATTCCACCCATAGTGCTATATCCATGGCTCACACTCATGTATTGAGTGAAGGTTTATAAAGTTTGAGATTACTAAAGTATGAAACAATTGCTTGGCTTGTCATCGGGGTTGTGCATGATGAGAGCATTCTTGTGTGACGAAAATGGAGCATGACTAAACTATATGATTTTGTAGGGATGAACTTTCTTTGGCCATGTTATTTTGAGAGGACATAATTGCTTAGTTAGTATGCTTGAAGTATTATTATTTCTATGTCAATATTAAACTTTTATGTTGAATCTTTCCGATTTGAATATTCATGCCACAATTAAGAAGAATTACATTGAAATTATGCCTAGTAGCATTCCACATCAAAAATTCTGTTTTTATCATTTACCTACTCGAGGATGAGCAGGAATTAAGCTTGGGGATGCTTGATACGTCTCCAACGTATCTATAATTTTTGATTGCTCCATGCTATGTTATCTTCTGTTTTGGACATTATTGGGCTTTATTATCCACTTTTATATTATTTTTGGGACTAACCTATTAACCGGAGGCCTAGCCCAGAATTGTTGTTTTTGCCTATTTTAGGGTTTCGAAGAAAAGGAATATCAAACGGAGTCCAAACGGAATGAAACCTTCGGGAACGTGATTTTCTCACCGAACATGATCCAAGAGACTTGGACCCTACGTCAAGCAACCAACAGGGAGGCCACGAGGTAGGGGCGCGCCAACCCCCCCCCCCCCCCCCCCCCCACCCCCACCGCAGGCGCGCCCTCCACCCTCGTGGGCCCCCTGTTGCTCCATCGACGTACTTCTTCCTCCTATATAAACCTACATATCCCCCAAACGATCAGATACGGAGCCAAAACCCTAATTCCACCGCCGCAACTTTCTGTATCCACGAGATCCCATCTTGGGGCATGTTCCGGAGCTCCGCCGGAGGGGGCATCGATCACGGAGGGCTTCTACATCAACACCGTAGCCCTTCCGATGAAGTGTGAGTAGTTTACCTCAGACCTTCGGGTCCATAGTTATTAGCTAGATGGCTTCTTCTCTCTTTTTGGATCTCAATACAAAGTTCTCCCCTCTCTTGTGGAGATCTATTCGATGTAATCTTCTTTTGCAGTGTGTTTGTTGAGACCGATGAATTGTGGGTTTATGATCAAGTTTATCTATGAACAATATTTGAATCTTCTCTGAATTCTTTTATGTATGATTGGTTATCTTTGCAAGTCTCTTCGAATTGTCAGTTTGGTTTGGCCTACTAGATTGATCTTTCTTGTAATGGGAGAAGTGCTTATCTTTGGGTTCAATCTTGCGGTGTCCTTTCCCAGTGATAGTAGGGGCAGCAAGGCACGTATTGTATTGTTGCCATCGAGGATAACAAGATGGGGTTTTTTATCATATTGCATGAATTTATCCCTCTACATCATGTCATCTTGCTTAAAGAGTTACTCTATTCTCTTGAACTTAATACTCTAGATGCATGCTGGATAGCGGTCGATGTGTGGAGTAATAGTAGTAGATGCAGGCAGGAGTCGGTCTACTTGTCTTGGACATGATGCCTATATACATGATCATACCTAGATATTCTCATAACTATGCTCAATTCTGTCAATTGCTCAACAGTAATTTGTTCACCCACCGTAAAATACGTATGCTCTTGAGAGAAGCCACTAGTGAAACCTATGGGCCCCGGGCCTATCTTCATCATATTAATCTTCCAACACTTAGTTATTTTCATTGCCTTTTATTTTACTTTGCATCTTTATCATAAAAATACTAAAAAATATTATCTTATCATATCTATCAGATCTCACTCTCGTAAGTGACCGTGTAGGGATTGACAACCCCTTATCGCGTTGGTTGCGAGGATTTATTTGTTTTGTGTAGGTGCGAGGGACTGGCGCGTAGCCTCCTTCTGGATTGATACCTTGGTTCTCAAAAACTAAGGGTAATACTTACGCTACTTTGCTACATCACCCTTTCCTCTTCAAGGGAAAACCAACGCAGTGCTCAAGAGGTAGCAAGAAGGATTTCTGGCGCCGTTGCCGGTGAGGTCTACGCAAAAGTCAACATACCAAGTACCCATCACAAACCCTTATCTCCCGCATTACATTATTTGCCATTTGCCTCTCGTTTTCCTCTCCCCCACTTCACCCTTGGCGTTTTATTCGCCCTCTCTCTCTCTCCTCCCTCTCTTTCTCTATTTTCCTCTTTTGCCCGTTTCTTGTTTGCTCGTATGGTTGGAATAGTTGTTTATTTATTACTAAACAGAGAACCTAAGACCTATGGATCCTCATCCACTTGCTAATCTTTTTAAGAGATCCGATTATGATGAACCAATTGCTAGTGAGTTTTGTGCACTAGATTATCTTTATGAAGTTTTTCTTGAAATTCATGAATCTGAAAATTGTGATGAAGTACTTTATGGAGTGATTCACGATAGATCTTTGAATAAAAATCATGATTGCAATGATTTTACTATAAATTCTCTTGATGTCAATTGTGCTAATAATATGCAAAACCGTAAGCTTGGGGATGCTAGTTTTGCTATGTCCTCTACTTGTTGCAATGATCATGATTGGGGTGATTCTTCTTTTGATCTTGAAAATTTATTTAAGCCCCATGATGAATATGAGATTGATAATAGTGTTTGTAATATGATTGAAAGTGGGTTTGTAAGAGTGTCAACTTTAGATCCCACATATTTGGAGAATGTTCAATCTTATGAAATTTTTGATAGAAGTGGGTTTGGAGAGGTCATGACTTTAGTTAATGGTAATCCCACTATTTTGGAAGAGTGTCAACTTTGCATGCATGTGGATCGTGTTGAAAATATTTTATGTGATAGCTATTTTGTTGAATTTGCTTATGATTCCACATGCAATTATTATGAGAGAGTAAAATATGGTGGTAGAAATTTTCATGTTACTAAGTTACCTCTCGTTATGTTGAGATTGCTATTGTTTCTTTCCGCTTCCTTGCATATGCTAGTTTTTGCTTGCCTTGATAATTTGTTTGCCTATAAGATGCCTATGCATATGAAGTATGTTAGACTTAAGTGTGTTTGTAACATGTTTTAAGATGCTCTCTTTGTGCTTCAATTCTTGTCTTTCATGTGAGCATCATTAAAATTATCAATGCCTAGCTAAAAAGGCTTTAAAGAAAAGTGCTTATTAGGAGACAACCCAATATTTTTCCCTTCTGTTATTTAATAAATAATTTATCTAGCCTCTGTTTTGTTTGTGTTTTTTTGTGTTTAATTAGTGTTTTTGCCAAGTAGAACCGTTGGGAAGACTTGCGGAAAGTCTTGTTAATCTTGCTGTCAAAAACAGAAACTTTAGCGCTCATGAGAACTGCTGCCATTTTATTTGGAAAGCGCTATTTAGCTAATTCTTTTTGCAGATGATTAATAGATAAATTCCTCATGTCCAGCAGTTTATTTTAGAATTTTTGGGGTTCCATATCTTGCGCTAGCTATAGATTACTACAGACTGTTCTGTTTTTGACAGATTTTGTTTTTTCGTGTGTTGCTTGCTTATTTTGATGAATCTATGGCTAGTAAAATAGTTTATAAACCATAGAGAAGTTGGAATACATTAGGTTTAACACCAATATAAATAAAGAATGAGTTCATTACAGTACCTTGAAGTGGTCTTTTGTTTTCTTTCGCTAACGGAGCTCACGAGATTTTCTACTTTAAGTTTTGTGTTGTGAAGTTTTCAAGTTTTGGGTAAGGATTTGATGGATTATGGAACAAGGAGTGGCAAGAGCCTAAGATTGGGTATACCCATGACACACACACACACGATAATATAAGGACACCAAAAAGCCAAAGCTTGGTGATGCCCCGGAAGGCATCCCATCTTTCGTCTACTTCCATCGGTAACATTACTTGGAGCTATATTTTTATTCACCACATGATATGTGTTTTGCTTGGAGCGTCTTGTATGATTTGAGTCTTTACTTTTTAGTTTACCACAATCATCTTTTCTGCACACACCTTTTTAGAGAGACACACATGATTCTGAAATTATTAGAATACTCTATGTGCTTCACTTATATCTTTTGAGTTATATAGTTTTGCTCTAGTACTTCACTTATATCTTTTAGAGCACGGTGGTGGATTTGTTTTATAGAAACTATTGATCTCTCATGCTTCACTTAGATTATTTCGAGATTCTTAAATAGCATGGTAATTTTCTTAAATAATCCTAATATGCTAGGTATTCAAGATTATTTAAAACTTTCTTATGAGTGTTTTGAATACTAAGAGAAGTTTGATGCTTGATGATTGTTTTGAGATAGGGAGGTAGTGATATTAAAGTTGTGCTAGTTGAGTAGTTGTGAATTTGAGAAATACTTGTGTTGAAGTTTGCAAGTCCCGTAGCATGCACGTATGGTAAACGTTATGTAACAAATTTGAAACATGAGGTGTACTTTGATTGTCTTCCTTATGAGTGGCGGTCGGGGACGAGCGATGGTCTTTTCCTACCAATCTATCCCCCTAGGAGCATGCGCGTAGTGCTTGGTTTTTGATGGCTTGTAGATTTTTGAAATAAGTATGTGAGTTCCTTATGAATGTTGAGTCCATGGATTATACGCACTCTCACCTTTCCATCATTGCTAGCCTCTTCGGTACCGTGCATTGCCCTTTCTCACATTGAGAGTTGGTGCAAACTTCGCTGGTGCATCCAAACCCCGTGATATGATACGCTCTTTCACACATAAACCTCCTTATATCTTCCTCAAAACATCCACCGTACCTACATATTATGGCATTTCCATAGCCATTCCGAGATATATTGCCATGCAACTTTCCACCATCCCGTTTATCATGACACGTTCATCATTGTCATATTGCTTTGCATGATCATGTAGTTGACATCGTATTTGTGGCAAAGCCACCATTCATAATTCTTTCATACATGTCACTCTTGGTTCATTGCATATCCCGGTACACTTCCAGAGGCATTCATATAGAGTCATACCTTGTTCTAGTATCGAGTTGTAATCATTGAGTTGTAAATATATAAAAGTGTGATGATCATCATTTAATAGAGCATTGTACCAATAGAAAAAAGAGAAAGGCCAAAAAAGAGAAGGCCCAAAAAATGAAAAGTGACAATGCTACTATCTTTTTTTCCACACTTGTGCTTCAGAGTAGCACCATGATCTTCATAATAGAGAGTTTCTTGTCTTGTCACTTTCATATACTAGTGGGAGTTTTTCATTATAGAACTTGTCTTGTATATTCCAACAATGGGCCTCCTCAAGTTCCCTAGGTCTTCGTGAGCAAGCAAGTTGGATGCACACCCACTAGTTTCTTTTGTTGAGCTTTCATACATTTATAGCTCTAGTGCATCCGTTGCATGGCAATCCCTACTCCTTGCATTATCATCAATCAATGAGCATCTCCATAGCTCATTGATTAGCCTCGTTGATGCGAGACTTTCTCCCTTTTGTCTTCTCCACATAACCCTCATCATTATACTCTATTCCACCCATAGTGTTATATCCATGGCTCACGCTCATGTATTGCGTGAAGGTTTATAAAGTTTGAGATTAATAAAGTATGAAACAATTGCTTGGCTTGTCATCGGGGTTGTGCATGATGAGAGCATTCTTGTGTGACGAAAATGGAGCATGACTAAACTATATGATTTTGTAGGGATGAACTTTCTTTGGCCATGTTATTTTGAGAAGACATAATTGCTTAGTTAGTATGCTTGAAGTATTATTATTTCTATGTCAATATTAAACTTTTATCTTGAATCTTTCAGATCTGAATATTCATGCCACAATTAAGAAGAATTACATTGAAATTATGCCTAGTAGCATTCCACATCAAAAATTCTATTTTTATCATTTACCTACTCGAGGACGAGCAGGAATTAAGCTTGGGGATGCTTGATACGTCTCCAACGTATTTATAATTTTTGATTGCTCCATGGTATATTATCTTCTGTTTTGGACATTATTGGGCTTTATTATCCACTTTTATATTATTTTTAGGACAAACCTATTAACCGGAGGCCCAACCCAGAATTGATGTTTTTTTTGCCTATTTTAGGGTTTCGAAGAAAAGGAATATCAAACGGAGTCCAAACGGAATGAAACCTTTGGGAACGTGATTTTTTGAACGAACAAGATCCAGGAGACTTGGACCCTACGTCAAGCAACCAACAGGGAGGCCACGACGTAGGGGGCGCGCCTACCCCCCCCCCCCCAGGCACGCCCTCCACCCTCGTGGGCCGCCTGTTGCTCCACCGACGTACTTCTTCCTCCTATATATACCTACGTACCCCCAAATGATCAGATACGGAGCCAAAACCCTAATTCCACCGACGTAACTTTCTGTATCCACGAGATCCCATCTTGGGGCCTGTTCTGGAGCTCCGCCGGAGGGGGCATCGATCACGGAGGGCTTCTACATCAACACCATAGCCCTTCCGATGAAGTGTGAGTAGTTTACCTCAGACCTTCGGGTCCATAGTTATTAGCTAGATGGCTTCTTCTCTCTTTTTGGATCTCAATACAAAGTTCTCCCCCTCTCTTATGGAGATCTATTCGATGCAACCTTCTTTTGCGGTGTGTTTGTTGAGACCGATGAATTGTGGGTTTCTGATCAAGTTTATCTATAAACATTATTTGAATCTTCTCTAAATTCTTTTATGTATGATTGGTTATCTTTGCATGTCTCTTCGAATTATGAGTTTGGTTTGGCCTACTAGATTGATCTTTCTTGCAATGGGAGAAGTGCTTTGCTTTGGGTTCAATCTTGCGGTGTCCTTTCCCAGTGACAGTAGGGGCAGCAAGGCACGTATTGTGTTGTTGCCATCGAGGATAACAAGATGGGGTTTTTTATCATATTGCATGAATTTATCCCTCTACATCATGTCATCTTGCTTAAAGCGTTACTCTGTTCTCTTGAACTTAATACTCTAGATGCATGCTGGATAGCGGTCGATGTGTGGAGTAATAGTAGTAGATGCAGGCAAGAGTCGGTCTACTTGTCTTGGATGTGATGCCTATATACATGATCATACCTAGATATTCTCATAACTATGCTCAATTATGTCAATTGCTCAACTGTAATTTGTTCACCCACCGTAAAATACTTATGCTCTTGAGAGAAGCCACTAGTGAAACCTATGGCCCCCGGGCCTATCTTCATCATATTAATCTTCCAACACTTAGTTATTTTCATTGCCTTTTATTTTACTTTGCATCTTTATCATAAAAATACCAAAAATATTACCTTGTCATATCTATCATATCTCACTCTCGTAAGTGACCGTGTAGGGATTGACAACCCCTTATCACATTGGTTGCGAGGATTTATTTGTTTTGTGTAGGTGCGAGGGACTGGCGCGTATCCTCCTACTAGATTGATACCTTGGTTCTCAAAAACTGAGGGAAATACTTACGCTACTTTGCTGCATCACCCTTTCCTCTTCAAGGGAAAACCAACGCTGTGATCAAGAGGTAGCAGCGTCCACGTGGGTGGAGGGAGCGCCCTACCCCCCTAGGCGCGCCCCCTGCCTCATGGGCACCTCATGTGCTCTCCGGACTCCGTTTTCTTGCACGATACTTCTTTTGGTCGATGAAAATTCATTATATAATCTCCCGAAGGTTTTGATCACCGTACCACGCAAATATCTCATGTTTTTGTTTCGAGCTGATTTCTGCCAGAGTTGTCAAGGCCAGGCATCATGTCGTCCCCCTCCTCCAACAATGAGGGCAATGATGCTTGGATAAGGAAGATAGAGCTAAAGAGAGAAGAACCCGGGGAGATCAACAAGGATGATGGGATCAAGAAGGCCATGGAGGATCAAGTTCCTGCAGCAGAAGACGAAGACATCCTTCAACCTCATTACAACCTTCTTACCCCAACGGAGATTCAAGCCTTCAAGATGATATTGTTAGCTCGCATACAAAACAAGTATCTCACACGTGAAAATATTTTGTTGAAGGAGCATATCACCACACTCAAGGGCATTATCCGCAAATTGGAGGATCTCCTACGCTCGGTGTGTGACTATCCATCATCACCACCATCTTCTTCACCAGCAAAAGAGAACTGGGTATCTGGTATGGGAACTCCCCTTGGCAACTGCCAAGCTTGGGGGAGGTGCCTCGGTATCGTATCACCATCACATTCCTATCTTTACCGTTTTTCTTGGTTCGATCCTTTTGGTAATATCTTGATCTAGTAGAATAAAGTTTTAGTATGATTTAGTCTGAGTTTTGCTTTATGATCCTTCTATGTAATCGAGTCCGTGAGCCATATATAATAAAATATTAGTGTTGAGTCAAGGGCTTTGCTATCTTGCTATGATCTTGGGGAAATAAAAGAGGAACTAAAAAATAGAAATAAATAAAGAGATCATATGGATCTTATGGAGAGTAATGACTTCACATATAAAGAGTATGATGAATAAAAGTTGTTGAGAGTTGACAAACATAGTTTAGTTTTGGTCATCGTTGCAATTAGTAGGAAGTAATAAATAAAGAGAGGTTCTCACATATAAATATACTATCTTGGACATATTTTATGATTGTGAGCACTCATTAAAATATGACATGCTAAAAAGTTGAGGTTGGACAAGGAAGACAGTGTAATGGGTTATGTTTTCTTACAACCGAAATAAATTATATTGTCATGGATCGTCCAACATGTTGAGCTTTCCTTTTCCCCTCAAGCTAGCCAAATTCTTTGCACCAAGTAGAGATACTACTTGTGCTTCCAAATATCCTTAAACCCAGTTTTGCCATGAGAGTCCACCATATCTACCTATGGATTGAGTAAGATCCTTCAAGTATGTTGTGATTGTTGCAAGCAATAAAAATTGCCTCTAAATATGTATGATTTATTAGTGTGGAGAAAATAAGCTTTATACGATCTTGCGATGTGGAAGAAATAAAAGCGATGGACTGCATAATAAAGGTCCATATCACAAGTGGCAATATAAAGTGACGTTCTTTTACATTACGATTTTGTGCATCCAACCATAAAAGCACATGACAACCTCTGCTTCCCTCTGCGAAGGGTCTATCTTTTATTCTTGTCTTATACTTCATACAAGAGTCATGGTGATCTTCACCTTTCATTTTTACATTTTATCCTTTAGCAAGCACTATGTGTTGGAAAGATCTTGATATATATATAGCTAATTGGATGTGAGTTTTCATGAACATTATTGTTGACATTACCCTTGAGGTAAAAGGTTGGGAGGCAAAACTATAAACCCCTATCTTTCTCTGTGTCCAATTAAAACTTCATACCCATAAGTATTGTGTGAGTGTTAGCAATTGTGAAAGACTAAATGATAGTTGAGTATGTGGACTTGCTGAAAGGCTCTTATCACTACAAAAAAATACACTTCCGTGATGATATGTGTTTGTCACAGTAGGTCGCTTTTTTTGTCATGCATGTACATCCATGACAAATTTATGACAGAATCAAGATAGTCATACCTGTGCTGTCGTAGAAGTGTTCCATGACATTACCAAAATTATCATCACGGAAGTGTCCACTTCCATGACGATAAATCGCGCGTCACAGAAGTGCTTTCGTCAAGGGTGACAGACACGTGGCATCCACCGTAACGGAACGCCGTTAAGCTATCGGGTCGGGTTTTGGATCCGATAACCCGTTAACAGCCCCGACCAATGGGGATTTTCCACGTGTAAAATCATCATTGGCTAGAGGAAACACGTGTCAGCTCATCGTCGGGACAGATGTCATCCACTCACTGGACAGAAGGCGCCTATGATACATCGACACGTGGCACGGCCCAACAAGTTTAAATGGGTCGGCCCAACTAAAGGCCCACAAGATTTTGCGGACCATAATGGGTCGGCCCAGCTAAAGGCCCACGAGATTTTGCGGACCATAATGGGCTGGCCCAGCTAAAGGCCCACAAGATTTCACGGGCCATAATGGGCCGGCCCAAGTAAAGGCCCACAAGATTTTTGTGTGCCATAATAGGCCGGCCCAGGTAAAGGCCCACAAAATTCTTGCGGATCATAATGGGCCCGCCCAGCTAAAGGCCCATGAGATTTCGCCAACATTAATGGGCTGGCCTAGCTGTAGGCCCACAAGATTTTGAGGACCCTAGTAGGCCGGCCCATCAACTGGATGCCATGTTTTGGGCCAAATGCCGGCGCATATTTGATACGGTCTATATATGGCCTGCCACGCTCCGGGCCTAATAGTGGCCCATATGAGATCCGGCCTGTTAAAAGCCTACCACGTTCTGGGCCAAATTATGGCCGAGATCAGGTCCGACCCTTTAAGAGGTTTTGGGCCTAATTATGGCCCATATCAGATTCGGTCCGTCAACTGGACACTATGCTTTTGGGCCCACTTGCTAAAGGCCCACTTAGTAATTTGGCCTGATATTAATTTTGGCCTGTTAAGGGCCCGTTTAACATTTCAGCCCTATATTAATTTCAGCCTGTTAAAAGCCCGTCATATAGTTGGGCCTAACTACGGCCCGGTTTGCATCCGGCCTGCTCGCAGCCGATATCTGATTGGGCCAAACAAGGACCGAGACAATTTTTCGGCCTCTTAAAAGCCCGTGATTTGATTCACACAATCATGGGCCGAGGTTCATTTCGGGCTGCTGCCGGCCCGTGAGCTGATCGGCACATTTCAGGCCCAACTTACATCGTGGTTGCATGACGGCCCGATTATGTACCATAATTTTACGGTTTGGCCGGTTTACTGCGAAGACAGGATATATATATATATATATATATATATATACAGTAAAATAACTACAGCATCATGAATAAGAAAAAACCTATACTATACAATAAAGAAATTACGGCATATTACATCCACTGGGCATCAAAGTTCGCCACTATGATAAAAAAGCACAAGCAGAAGCAGATTACATACACTGGGCATCAAAGATCGCCACCAGTGCAAATAAACACTTCGACAAAATAATATACAGAACCAACAGCACTTCAATAGAGTTCAAGAAAGGTTAGCCCTGCTGGGGAGCTGCAGCGCAAGCAGCTGAGCAAGATGATGAGACTGCGCTTGTTCAACACTTATATCTTCCTCACTCTGAAAGATAAACAAGTAGACAGATGACAGGTTTTGCACATAAAAGTATCAGTGCTGACAATTCATCACATTTCTTACTGATGAATAAAGTGACACAGTTTAAATTTGCATTAACACAATATGGTATTGTTCAGGTCAAGACATGGTAGGAAATGACATTGTGAAGGAGTTGACAGCTTCACGACACCACTGGATTACAGATCAAGAACTCATAAGTATCAATGGTTAGTGTGCTGTCAATTTATACCATTTCAGATTGGCAAATAAAGAGACGGTTTAAATAATAGTAAAATGATATGACATTTTTCATAGTTAAGACATTGCATAATATGACATTGTGCTATAGTGGGTAGGTTCACCACACCACTGGATTACAGATGAAGAACAGAAGCATACATGCAGTGCAAAAGAAGATCACTTGCTCTGTATAGTTTAATTTACATGGTATGAAGAAGGAACTTGGTTGTACAACTGAAAACTTAAATTGAGAAAGGACGAACTTTTGTTTATGAACTACATATAATAAACTTTAAACAAGCAATTTGATGCAAACACCAAAAATAAACAGCTGTTGCAGTCATGCCTAACCAAATATATACAACAAAGTTTGAAGGCTTGAGATGGACAAACTTACATTATTGGTGAAGACAGGCTCTATAAAGGCTTTGTCCATGCTGATGGGGGGGCATGATGACCCACAAATATAGGGGATCTATCGTAGTCCTTTCGATAAGTAAGAGTGTCGAACCCAACGAGGAGCAGAAGGAATTAATAAGAGGTTTTCAGCAAGGTATTCTCTGCAAGTACTGAAATAAGTGGTAACAGATAGTTTTGTGATAAGATAGATTGTAACGAGCAACAAGTAACAACAGTAAATAAAGTGCAGCAAGGTGGCCCAATCCTTTTGTAGCAAAGGACAAGCTGGAACAAACTCTTATAATAGGAAAAGCGCTCCCGAGGACACATGGGAATATCGTCAAGCTAGTTTTCATCATGTTCATATGATTCGCGTTCGATACTTTGATAATTTGATATGTGGGTGGACCGGTGCTTGGGTGCTGTTCTTACTTGAACAAGCATCCCACTTATGATTAACCTCTATTGGAAGCATCCGCAACTACAACAAAAGTATTAAGGTAAACCTAACCATAGCATGAAACTTATGGATCCAAATCAGCCCCTTACGAAGCAACGCATAAACTAGGGTTTAAGCTTCTGTCACTCTAGCAACCCATCATCTACTTATTACTTCCCAATGCCTTCCTCTAGGCCCAAATAATGGTGAAGTGTTATGTAGTCGACATTCACATAACACCACTAGAGGCTAGACAACATACATCTTATCAAAATATCAAACGAATAACAAATTCACATGACTACTAATAGCAAGACTTCTCCCTTGTCCTCAGGAACGAACGTAATTACTCACAAAGTATATTCATGTTCATAATCAGAGGGGTAATAATATGCATATAGGATCTGAACATATGATCTTCCACCAAATAAACCAACTACCATCAACTACAAGGAGTAATCAACAGTACTAGCAACCTACGAGCACCAATCCCGGACTTTGAGACAAGAATTGGATACAAGAGATGAACTAGGGTTTGGAGATGAGATGGTGCTGGTGAAGATGTTGATGGAGATTGCCCTCTCTCGATGAGAGGAGCGTTGGTGATGACGATGGTGATGATTTCCCCCTCCCGGAGGGAAGTATCCCCGGTAGAACAGCTTTGTCGGAGCTCTAGATTGGTTCCACCAAGGTTCCGCCTCGTGGCGGCGGAGTCTCGTCCCGGAAAGTTTCTTCTTATTTTTTTCTCATGAAAGACTTCATATAGGAGAAGATGGATGTCGGAGAGCCACCAGGGGGGCCATGAGGTAGGGGGCGCGCCCCCCACCCTCGTGAGCAGGGTGTGGGCCCCCTGGCCTTCATCTTTGGCGAGGATTTTTCTTTATTTATTTTAAGATGTTCCATGGAGTTTTAGGACTTTTGGAGTTGCGCAGAATAGGTCTCTAATATTTGCTCCTTTTCCAGCCCAGAATTCCAGCTGCCGGGATTCTTCCTCCTTATGTAAACCTTGTAAAATAAGAGAGAATAGCCATAAGTATTGTGACATAAAGTGAAATAATAGTCCATAATGCAATAAATATCGACATAAAAGCATGATGCAAAATGGACATATCAGGGCAATTCAAGAAGTTTAGCACAGAATCTTCTTCAAAAGCATTGCCTTTATTCTACATTTTGTTAAGAGTAAATATAGATGTGATAATATACAAAAAAATGGAGAATATTTAAGATAAGATGAAGAGTGATGCTACATAACCAAGTAGCTATAAATGTAAGTGCGGCGGTACAGGCAAAAGGTATAGCCAAGAGCAATGCGTAGCTAAACTTCTTCAGTACCAACCTTATGGTAAGAGTAAATATAGATCTGATGTGTAGAAAATGGAGGGCAAAGGAAAATAAGCTGCAGAGTGATGGTACATGAATAACTACCTGTCATTATAAGTACACTGATAAAGGACAACATGTACTTACAAGAACAATGCAGAGCTAAAAAAACATTGGCATTGGATATATTCTACACTAATGTAACCATTCATACAGATCAGATAATTCAGAGCGAACAATTGATAAGCAAGCTATCATGCATACTGCTGTCACATAATGAACCAGGTATGTATGCAAGTACAGTGATACAGGACAACAGGTACAAACAAGAGCAAAGAAGCAGACAACATATTTGTGATATCATGTCGTTCTTGTCAAACCGGAATTCTTCTTTGAGCAGATTTCCTGCAAAAAAGATCCGTAAGGCACATGCGGAAAAGTAGAAGTTCAAATTGTCATGTGATTTCATAGACAGTACCTCATCCTAGGAACGAAACCAGTGCATAACAAGGTTTTTCCATTCAATGTCTTCTAAATTTAGCACATGAGACTTCACCGGAAATTCATTTATAGACTTGCCATCAAAGTGTGATTTCCTCACGTAACACCGATACTGCTGCAATGCTTCCTTGAAAAGCACAAGCAAGCTTTGCTCGTCATGACTATCCAGATTGACCCTCGCCTAGTTACAATAATGTAATGTAAATCATTGATGTGTTCAATCAGCAGAAAACAGGAAAATAATAGCCATGAATAATAGCACTTACACGTAAGTTGGACAGGAAGATGTGAAAAATGGTGTTTGTCTTCACAATAATCTTCTCATGATGGTAATATATGCATGTAGTCCCTAACAACATTGAAAGCATTGTCTTTTAAACTGGGAATAAATGGAATGGGGTTCCAATCTGCAGGAATTAGCCGTCTCTGCAGTTGGGATAGGTCTTTGACCGGTGGACTTGCTGTACTTTTTGCTGGAGTGGGATTTTTCTGTGGTACAGCTGGTGCTATGGCAAATGAAATCGGTATACCTTTTGCTGGAGTGCAGGTCCTGTGTGGTGGGGCTAGTGGTGTGGCCAGTGAAGTATGGGTACAGTCTGCTGGAGTCGGTCCTATGTTTTGTGTCACTGGTTGTACAACCAATATAAGTGGGGTGATGTCTGATTTCTTTGGCACCACCACGTTTTTCAAGGACTTTGCTGGTGCTCCTTGAGGTTCGGCAATCACCCTCTTCCTTTTTGATGTCTGATGCACAAGAACAACATTTGAGTGGAAAAACATGGTATGATGACAGATGGAATATGTATTGATAATGGATGGGCATGTCATCTCGACATATATGATGAGTAAACTAAGCAGATGGCGGTGCAACAAAGTAGAAGAAATGCAAGACAGCATATGCAAGATACGCGCAATCAATAAAACCTTGCCAAATTAGAACAGGCACCTTGATGGGTGAACAGGACAGGCCATCTGCCTTTGACTTCTCGAGGTTAGAATAGTCATTAGGATGATATTCTGAACAAGAATCAACAGGTGGGGAGCGTACGAGTTTCATTGCTTCCAGAATGGCACTCAATGCCTTGCTGCCAATTTTGTAAGTCATTGCAGTGTTCCACAATATTCTTCTGATGCACGGATTCTGATATTCATTGTAATTGCGTATAATATCTGAGAACCATGAAAACATAAATAGTTGTGAGATTATCTTTGTAATGCAGATGATATTCTAATATAGGGGCGCCACTATAAACACTTGTGTGCTATCACTGGATTCTGATGAGAGAGCTCATGTGTGCTGTAATATGGTGCGTTCATTCATATAATCTGGCACAAGTACACACAAAAATAGGCTCCAATAGTAAGGATAGCTGGCTGATGATAGGTTCATAATATAATGTATAGAGAGTTTATTGCCAAACCATGATAACAAGAGCACACAGCAACTAGGCAGATCATAGTGTATATAACAGGGGTACACCATAACCAGGATATATAACTCAGGAAAGTGGAACTGGCTGGAAATTACGGCGTTGTATTGCCGCTAGTAATTGAAAGCCTATCGATCACGTACAGGCCAGCTCTATCAGCTGTTGACTGCAAATGTCCCTGCTCCCCTTCCTGACAAGGAACATACTGTGCTTCTCATACAGAACACCGCACAGGCCGCTGGCCGAACCACCGGCCCCACCACCTGTGTTCCTCCACCACCCCCACCCCCACCCCCACCCGCGTCGAGTTTTCTTTGTTCGATGAGGCCCCACCACCGCTCCCACAACCACCGTCCCCACCCGAGCCCCTTTAATCGCACCGGGGAACTCCGGCGAACTCTGAAAAATCGACTGACCCAATTTTGAAATTTAGTCTACTGTGATTTAACTAGTGTGGAATATAGAAGGGGAAAACCATAAGCATTGCGAGTATGGTGTTGAGCATGCCATGGCGGATCTGAAGGTGCAAACCGTACAAAGGCAACTTCGCAACCAAGACAAGAAATCAAAGTAAAGCAGTGGCGATCTATTTTCTTGCTGCGATAAATAAGTTGAGCAGATACGAAAGAGTACCACCTCTGGTGCGGCACCATGTACGCATCTACTGAGAATTTGACGGTGTTGCGGTAGCGATGGCTGTCAGCGGCATGGAAGCAGATCTAGGAGGGTAGACGGTGGCGGCGGGGCGCGGTGGACGAGACGGTCGTAGGAGCGGCGCCGGCAAGGTGGACGACGGCGGGGAAGAAGCGAGAGGACGGGATGCAAGGATCCCGGTCCGAAGCCATGGATGAGAGAGGTCGATCTCTTGTAATGGACGGCGGCGGCGGGGTATCAGCTCCGGCATGGTGGAGGAGGACGGCGGTGGATGGGGTGGCGGATGGCGGCGGGCGGAGGAGGGTGGGGTGGAGAGGGTGTTTTGGCGCCCACGGAGTATGAATGGGGAAAAGGGAGGTAGAGAGGAAGGGGGAACCATGCACTCAGGGCGCGCTTGTCTCAAATGCGAGGAAATTTACAAACTTAGCCCCCGTTTCAAATTTCTACTACATCACAGCAACACTAGTCGGTTGGGGATACGACGGTAATCTCGCATACACCGAATATTTGCCGACGAGAGTTTGTTTTTGGCGCCCACCGTGTATGAATATGAATCGGGGAGGGAGTCAATTTCGGTTGAGGACACACTGTGTTTTGGCGCCCACTGTGTATGAATCCGGGTGAGAGGCGGTTACATCACGTTTGGGTGAAATTACAAACCTACCCCTATAGAAACCTATAGAAATCCAGCATATAGGCTTTGCGTGGCAGGGATAGGTAGTAGTGATTTCCATCTCGCAGATTTTGGTTCTGGGCGGTTACTGCGACTTTCCTTGCTTCGTTCAAATTTTGCAGAGTGCATGTTTACCGTGCCAACTCAATTCGAATCCCGTTTGTATTCTATTTTTTTCGGGCGGGATCCATTTTCAGTTGGAATTACATTCTATATACATCATTTTTTATATATACTTTCAAAAGCACAACAAAGAATTCTGCTCCTTTATATGTATAATATGATTTACAAATACAACAATCTCAAAATCTTAAGGTTGAATTCGAAAAAAATTAACCAAATTATGTTCTACTAAAATGTATGGTTCAGTAATATCTACATATTAAATAACATAGATGTGCGTGAATTCATATGAGTATGCATGTTTGATAGATCAATTTTGGTTCGAGTATGGATTACATGTATCATCATCTCGAATTCAAATATTTGAATCCCTTTTTTGTTCACTCCTTTCACGTCCATCTCTCTCGCATGCATGCTCCTTCATGTAGCTATCACTCTCTTTTCTCCAGCTCACCCGCATGCTCACTTCATGTTGCTCCTATCCTCGCAAACATGGTCTCTCGACGTCTCCCTTGAGAAGTGTCACACTCTCCCTATCATTATAAATTACACGGTTTTCATTATCTCTCACATCTCTACTGTTCTCTGGTATCACTCGGTACCTAAGCTTTCTTTTTCACCGCCAAACACACAGTCTCCACTCATCTTTCACTTTGTCTTTCTCTCTATGGGATTCTCTCACACGCCCTATATGTCTCTACATATGACTCATGCCACTAAAATTACTCTCTCTATCTCTCCTGTAGACACAACATTTGTTGCGGTCTCCTTTTCGTCTCCATCCCAGACTGACATTATTCATTTGTTTACCGATCAGACAACCCCGACTACCATCTCCTCTCTCTCACACAGACACACACGCACAACTCCTACCACTAAAATGTGAATGGAAAACAAGATTTTGTTATACCCAAACAAAAAAGGACTGGAGGGAGTGATTGCTCTGACACGGACGTGACCTATCATAGCACAGGCATTGAACCGGCGCGCAGGCCAAGAGGGCCGCACTCACTGCAGGCCCGGCTAAGCACGCCTCCTCGCCGCATGCAATCAGCTTAAGACTGCCTCGCCTGCCTTCATTGAATCCGCGCGGGTGCCGGCAACACGTCCTTCCAAGAGCCGGCAGGCATTTTAGAACACAAAAATGACTAAAATATAATTAATTTACGCATGGTCTTGACTTGTTGTGCTCGCACTGGTAGCAGGAACTAGTAGAGGATTTTCTTTATTTATAACTCTCCTCACATTTTTTGGCTTTGAAGTGAATCATGGTTGTGGACATTATGTATGAATGTGCAGATATCTGTGAACATGAGTTTGATGTGGAAGTTGAACTTGGAATGTCGGGCTTGCGCGTGAACTATACCATGTCCAATGCTTCGTCTGTTATTGTTTGGAAAGTAATTGTTGTTATTACATGACCCGGAAAAAAACATTTTGTGCCACATCAGTAGATGCACGGACATCACAACAGGCTTGCTGACTGGATAAACATTTGAACCTAGCTATTATGAAGGAAATTTTGTATTGACAACAGTTTTAGATAGCAGGAGACGCCTAGCCTACTTTGCCTCTGCTAGCTTATTTCTGGCTTCTTCCATCTCTTCTTTGGCTTGGGTGAAGAGAGCATCTGATTGCTCTTTTCGCTTCTTCAGGAACTCAGCTACATTCTCAAGGGCTACTGCACGCTTTCTTTCAGCCTTTACTAATGCCACGAGGACACGAACAGCTGACGACTCCACCTGGCTTGTGTGTAATCCAGCATCATCTGGGAATTTGCACTTCGTGTCTAATCCAGCATCATTAGGGAACTGGCACCTTGTGTGTAATCCAGCCTCATTTTGGAAACATGATCTCAAGGTTGACCATACTTCCCTCCTCGCAGGAACTGCATCCTGACATGAAGTTACTTCTTTTTTAGATCAATACTCAGAGCAACCTATATCCATTTAGTAGAAGCCAGATAAACAGAACTCGGAGAAGTGAATTCAAAAGGAAAAAATAAATAAAAACAGACTACAAGGTGAGAACACCCACTTCCTACATCAAGCTAAAAACGAAAGCATTAGGACGATTAAGACTCTTCTTATTACACATCAAAGAACACCACGCTTAAGAGAAACAGAAACTACAACATATACACATCGAAGAACACGAGGCTACATGAAAGTAATTGAAAGGGTGTTACTTACCAAAGCTCGTTTTACAGGTTCGGTGGAGCTCCTCTTTAACTTGCCACGCTCCTTGACGATGTCCCGAATATCCCGTGTTTGGTCTTCATTGCTCCTCTGCATGTTCACACTCGTGGTTTTAAAATCTCAATGTGGCAAGAAAAATATACTACTAGTAATACTCGCGCATCTTGTGGGTAACATTAAAGCACTCGTCTGCCATGTTAGAGCATCTCCAACAAGATAAACTACTCATACAAATGCATCTTGATGCGTGCAACGCATGGGCATTTTGCTAGTTCTAAAAACCTTTCCATCATTTGCCACACTATTGGTTGCAGATGAAAAACCTACCCAAGCACAGCGTGATACATGAGCAACGCACAATTACAAGCTGATATTCTGTTGGACAATGGAGGCTATCACCAATTACTTTTACGGGAACAATAGCACCCAGGAAATTTGAAGGGTACGTATGAACAAAATTGGAACTGCACATGTACTGCTAAGTGATTCAATACACACATTACCAATCTAGGAGGAGAACGATGGTCGCGGCGGCCTCTGTGAGTCATGGTCGGCAACGGGAGTCAGTTCATTGTCCACGATGGTGGTACTTCTGTGCTTGGTGTCGGCTTCCGGGAAGCAGATCCGAGACCGTGGAGGACAATGCCGGGGAAGAGGCTCCGTGTATGACGACGATGGTGGACCGGCTCCAGTGCGGCGTACGAGGTCGTCGATGAGGCAGATGTACTGTGGTGGACGAGTGCGCCGATGTAAAGGGGAGGAGAACAAAGGTTGCGGTGCCGTGGAGAAGTCTATTTTGCGGTGGGGATAGAAATTGGGGAGTATTCAGGTGTACTACTCTGGGTGCCGGGGTGGGGTTGGCTGGGTAGGGTGAACCTGAAGTTACGAAAACAGCCCCCTACCAAGCGTCATCCGTAGGCCTGTTCCGAAGGCTATGATGGTAACTTCCCACTGCTCGAATCAGGGTCGCGGGAGATTTTCCCGCCGACCTAAAAATTTTGCGACACTGGACTCCCCGTGTGGCGTGTTGAGTGATTCGGCTAAGAAACTAGCGAGTAGTAGTAGTAAACTCTGTATATTGGGTTTAACCCAAGTCAAACTTCCTAAAGTTTGACCAAGTTTATAGAAAAATATAAACATTTACCATAACAAATATGTATGATGTGAAAGTACATTCAATAATGAATGTAATGGTATTTATTTGTTATTGTATATGTTAATATTTTTTCTTATAAGCTTTCTGAGAGTTTACAAAACTTGGCTTTGACCAATGCTAATACGCGGACTTAAATAAAAATGGAGGGAGTACACATTTGTTTTCTTAGTTTGTAGTGAACTAATCATTTGTTGAAATTGTGAAATAAATATATTAGGCTATTGACTTCGAATGTAATGGTCTATACAATTCAATAGTTACAATCATTGTTGAATCCCAAGGTGTATACAAGGTCTATAGTACTTCACAACATGCTCAAACTCACATAATCCCAGTCAAATGAGAATCTAAAGGCATTTCATTGTTATTACTTTGTAGGATGCAACAAGAACAACCATAACTCTACATCAGCCATTATAGAAGCAACATTTTGACATATCCCAATGTGTGAATGAAACGTGCAAAGAGAGCTTTTGAAGATGGAGTAGATAGGGCGGGAAAGATTGTATGTATGTGGACGAGAGAGTAGGAGACAAACCTAACGAGACACAGAGAGAGAGAGAGAGATAGAGAGAGAGAAAGAGAGAGGAAGAAGTTAGGTCTGTGAGAAAGATGCATACATGTAATATACATGAGATGCGTGTGCATCTGGATTCTGTATACGTGGAAGGAGAAGATTCAACATGTTTGATGAGACAGTAGGAAAAGCATGGACGAGAGGGGATGGATCTCGTGGGTTGAGGGATTGACAATTTTGTGCGGGGGGAGAGGGATTGGTAATTTTGTGCAAGAGAGAGAGGGGGGGAGGAGTCAGTCAGCCATCGTCACATCACCCTGCTTCCAAATGACCCCGCATTCTCTAGCGCGGTGTGGTCGCCGTCATCGATCTGCTCGTTGCCCTCTTTGAAGATTGAGGTGTTGTGCATGTTGGGGTGTAAAGAAGCACAAGCAAGAGTGGTCACCGTATAACCTTGGATGGGGATGAATTGTGTGCTCGGGGGAGTGTGTGTGTGTTGTGCTGCGTGTGTCTTTGTGTGTGTGTGTGTGTGCACACGCGCGCGCGTGTGTGTGTGTATCAGATATTGAGAGAAAACAAACCTAAGGAGAGAAATGGGTATTCACGAAGAGATTGTGCGGGCCTTGAGGTGGGCAGGGGCCGGGTGAGCGTGTCAAAATGTGCGCGTTGATGCATGTGTTGCATGCACCATGCGAGGGACGGACGAATCGAGAGAGATGGTTGTTGTGTTACGGATGCTCCTCTCTCTGTCTCTCTCTGTCTCTCTCTCTCTCACACACACACACACAAGTAAACTAGAAGACCGTTCTCTCATGTATAAAACAACGTATCGGCATCTGTCTATGTCTCACTCATGCACGATCATTTGCACATTCACACCTCTCTATGTCTGTATCACACGCACACCGTCTCCACATTGCCCTTCCGCCACAACACACATATGGACACATACACACGTTCTCTCTCAGTCACACACACAAAATCAGTATTAAAAAAACTAGGGCGCACCTAAAACGTCCAAATCCAAATAAACACGAACTGGAGCTAAATTCAAATATATGGAAATATTGCAGCGTCAAGAACTTTCACAGGAAAAAAAAGTTGAGTAATATTCGAGGATTGTTTTCACACACACAAAAAGGTTCGGTGGATGTCCTTCGAGCGCGACACGGTGAGCACCGCTCGATCAACCGCGCGGCCGCGGTTCACGCGCTTGCACAGGATTCCGTATCGTGGCCGTGGTACTAAGGCTGGTCACAATGGGCAAGAACATAAGCTAGTAACTAATAAAAGCGCTGCCTAAGTCTAATGTTTACATGTACTAGTACGGTTTTATTTTAAGTTTGACCAACCTTATATATATAACTAAAGTAAGCTCCCACACGCGCACTCATCAATATGTCGTCGCCGCTGTTGCGGATGCCGGCGCCCGCCTGCTTCGGCCAACAATTTCTCGCCCATCACCGCCGTGTCGCCGCCATCCCTGTGCCATGAAGCCGAAGGCTCGCCCGCTCACGTCGTCTGCAGTCCCTCCTCGCGATGCTGCCGCGCTGCCAATCACGCGAGCAGCTGGTGGAGCCGTGTCTATGCACGCAGCGTACGAAGAGGAGGACGAGTGTGTGCTCCAGCACGCCGGCGAGGAGGAACTAGCGTGTCATTGTCGTCTCAGCCCACGCGGAGGAGGCGCGCATGGTGGCTGTCGCGGCGGAAGCCGGTCGCGCACGCGTCGAGCCCGCAAACTGGATGCGGACGCGGAATCTACCTTCGAGACCTTGAATGCCACGTGGATCCTGCAATCTGAAGGAGCAATTTGGGTCAGCCGACTCATGTGAGCCGTTTGATGCAACATGGATGGCTAGAAGGGCTTCTTCCACCTCTTCTGTCGTCTTCTTCCTTCGCTCCGTCGAACTTCTTTCACAAATCGACTGACCCAAATTATACTACTAGTACGAATGTATTAAGTGCAGTAGGAACACGAAGATACGAGCACTAGTACCAACTGCAAGAAGAACAGTAGTAAGACATAGTACTAGTACTACTGTACGTACTAAAGAGTTCAAATAACGAGAAAGAACATAAACATAGTTCTGCTGGGGCCTCAGCACAACACACCCTTGAAAATAAACTAATAAGCAACTAGTCCGCTTGACACTGCAGTAGAACCAGCATGAGCAATGGCACTGCCACCTACTTGGAGTCCGAGTCCACGTCCTCGACTTCGTCCTCGTCCCTCTTCCTCTTCCTCTTCGCCGACACTTCTTTGCTTGAACCGGACACCGGGCTCTGCTTCTTCATCCAACCCTTGTAGATATTTAAACAAAGGTAGGCATCCAGTGCTGCGTACAGGATGTGATCTTCATCTAATGTCTTCGACTCCCATGCATGACGAAACTCATGATGAGGTTTCTTCAGTTTAGCGTACGAAGGATCAATCATGGCTGCTGCCAGGGTCAGCATTGAAGCTTGAGAGGAGGACACCAGGCTTGCCTTCTGGAGATCGAAGGGCTGGCCTACAATGAGACCTATCTGACGCAGGACGTCACTGTCATTCTTAAAGCCTACAGTAACGAATTTCACTCTTTTGTCCTTGAGGAAGTTCTTAAAATCCTGGCACTCAACGTCGGCATGGCATATGTGGTAGACCAAGAAAACGTTATGTATGCAAACCTGGATCACGGCGGGCTTCTTCCTCTCTTTGTCCTTTAGATCCTTCTCTTGTCCCAAGACTGTGGTGTACTCAACATCTAGCCCAGCGACCCACTCATCTGTTGAACTGTTGAACATGTGTAGGAAGCGAGCAAGCCATGCTTTCACCGTCTCGGATCCATGTGTGTAGATGACGATGAACTGATCGCCGGTGATGGCTCTATCCTGGTACTCAGCAGCGACCATGGAGATTTGGGAGGCCATGGATTTTGGAGGAGGGTTAGGAGAAGTTGAACTGTTGTACCCCGCAAAAAAACAGGGAGCGAACTAATGTGACAAGACGAGACGACTGGGAGCGAATTGTTGTAAGGTAGAAGACGGGGAAGAGTAGGGCGTGCGAACGGCGTGGGGTTGCTGGCTTGCCCGGTGGATAAACGGCTGCAAGCCCCCAAAGAGTTCTTGAGAACTATGCGGGGCCCACTAGATGTCATGTCTACTAGACCCATATCGTAGGCCTGACGGTATAGCTTCTGCCTGCTCGCACGCCATGCCAGCGTGTGGATGTAAATTCACTTAATTCCGTCAAACGTCGCGCCTCCCACGACATTTGCCTCCCTCACGTGGTCGCGCCCTTTGAGACTTCGACCGGCTATAAATGAGCAATTTTTTTGCCTTTTTTATACAAGCAATTTTTTTTGCCTACTCCGCATGCATGATACTCCCTCCGGTCCCTTTTACTCCCGTCAACCGTTTGCAAAGTGTTTGAACAAATTTATACTTTTTTTAACACCACCTTATATTAATGAACCAGCCACACCAGTACACTCACTCAATACAATATTCACCACATAGGGCGGTACGTTATTTACAAGAATACCATCTAATCTATTGTCAAAGCTATACTTAGCGATTAAGTGTGCCACCTTATTGGCCGAACGGCTAATCTTTGACAATTGAAGATTGTTGATCAACTTCGAGATTCTCAACGCTTTCATCTTCAGGTCACGCATAGCAGACCTGTCAACGCTTTGACAAGCATCAATGAAATCCCACGACCAAATTTATACTAAATATATCAATATCTACAATACTCCCAAAACACTTAGGCGCGGTAAATTAACTTCTACCTCGTTTCTTGTTTCTTGACATATCAACCAATAGGAGATGTGGGTGTGCATGCTTTTAATGACTTCAGACTACCAAACACGACATGCAGTGGTTAGTTCATTGCATGCAATGCTATTAATTAGCAAATAAACATTAAGATCTCTTGTTTTCCCCTCCTCCTTGGTCACAGTGCACAATCTAAGATGACTTGCTCACCTAGACGGAGGGAGTACTGATTATAATGAGTACTCCCTCCTTCCATCTATATAGGGCCTAATGCGTTTTTCAAGACTGCCTTTGACTATTGATAAAATTAATACTACATGACATGCATAATGTGAAAATTATATCATTGAAAGCTCCTTTCACATACGAATTTGATGATGTGCTTTTTGTAAGTTGCATGTCATATATTATTGCTCTAACATTTGGTCAAAGTTAGCCTCGAAAAATGCATTAGCCCTATATAGATGGAAGGAGGGAGTATAAGAACTACGTTTTATAATGAGTGTAAAAAATTTGATTTGACATTGTGAATGTTGACACATTGTGGAATAGTTTTTGAAGTCTGCAAAAGTACTCAGCTAGTGCTGTCGTTATCCACAAAAAATGTGTTTAGCAATGCATGCATGAACTCTAGTTACTCTAACCCCCCTCTCTTCTTTAATTCTTTGCCACATCAGCATGTTTTCTATTCCCGTGTGCATGATACCATCTAAGATACCACCATTATGGCCAGCCTTAATCATCGCATGCAATAATTTAGTGCACCTTGAAATATGAACATGTGTGGGGCGTGTTTGTTTTTAATGACTTGACACTATACCTAGCCCGGCATGCAAGATGACTTATTATGCACCTTTCCCCATACCTGCAGGAAGCCCGTTCGTCTCCAAATTTTTTTTCCTCTCCATGTGTGGAAACAATATGCCTGCCAAATTCTCCTTCTCCCTCTGGCAGTCCCACCACTCCACCCCATGTGAAAAAACCTGCATGCATGACTCTCCTCCCCCCACGCTCGTCCAATCCGTTGTGACCAGCAATATTTCCACCCCTTCGCTCCCCGTAATTTACTCCAACAAATATGCCCACGTAGCTGTTACTTAACTGCAGGTGCATTCGGTCACTGACATATGGGCCCAACAGGGGTCTGGCCCACATGTCAGTGACGCAACTAGACTGGTAGTTAAGTTAGTGCAGCTCAGTCCATATCTTACGTAGGTGTGCCATTGCTCGCTATAAATACTGCGCCTCCCACGACATCGCTATCTCCTCCCCCTCACGTTCACGTTCATCGCTATCTCGTCCCCCTCCCTCTCACATCGACCACCATGGCATCGCCCCTCCCAAGCCCTAGGAGCCCCTCGCTGCACCGCGCGGACGGTCACCCGTCGCCGTTCCGTTCCTCGCCGCCACTAGTCGAGGAGGACGCATTGGTGTTCCGCTCCTCGCCGCTATGCAACGCGTCGCCGTTCCGTTCCTCGCCGCCACTAGTCGAGGAGGACGCGTCGACGTTCCGCTCCTTGCTGCGACGCGTCGAGGTGGACACGTCGGTGTTCCCAATCTCTCCAGCACGCGCGCCGGAGGACGCGTCGGCTCCCCGCTATGAGGAGAACGCCGCACCGCCCGCCCCCCAGCCTTGAAGAGCTTCGGAAAGAAATGGATGTCGCCTTGTGGGAGGCTTTGCCTCCAACAGAGCGCGCCAAAATAGAGGCGGAGAAGATGGCCGAGGAAAAGAAGCGCACAACGAAACAAGCTTCCTGGGAGGCCTATGTCGCGTCCGAGAGAGTCGGGCAATTGGCTCTTTGGCAGAAGGCTCGTGCGAGGGCCGTGAGGGTGGCGGAGGACGCCCGTGGTGACGCCCTGAGTGTAGTCGGACCCAAGCGCCTCATCTACGCTTGGCGGTACATGGACCGGGTGCACGCTTCCAGCGAGGAGGAGTACCTGTTGGCGCCGGATCACCACACCGGTGAGATCGCGCTCGCCCGCCGGCAAGCCGCCAATCAGCACCTGGCGAGTTGCAAGGTTGAGGAAGAGGCGTTGTGTCGGCGCGCTGGGAAACGGCCGTGCACCAGGGCACTCGTGGCGCGCCGCAAGCGCTCCTGCGAGCGTCATGGCTTTTAGGAGGAGTATAATTTTTGTTTCGTAAGGCGATCTCATTAGTTTTGGGACGCAAATGATAAATCCCGAACGTTCAGGAATTTTTAGCGTCCTTAATTAAGTATGTAAAAGGGAAAGTTTGGAAACCTTGTGTATTCGTACGCATTTTGCAAGTACGTGCATATAGCACAAACTTTACTATATACTATCGCACTACACGTCTCTCTCGATATATGCTTGCAGACTGTGCTACTCCCTCTGTCCAGGTCAATAAGTCATCTTCGGTTGTGCACCGTGGCCAAGAAGGAGGGAAGACTTATACACCTAGACGGAGGGAGTACTACTATTACTTATGTACATGAAAATGCATGTTTTAACATTATGATGCAGTTTTTGTAAAAGTAGAAAAACATCACTAGTCAAGCTTGTGAAACGATTCAATGCAAAACAAATGCAAAAATGCTTGTTTGATTGTTTACTTTTAGCTTCCTTCTCTGTGGTTATTTCTCTGTCGTACTTTGTACAGAGTATCTCACTGGTTGGAAACGCATGCAAATTCCCAAACCGCTTCCTACACCATGTATCTCACTGGTTGCCGGCGTTGACGTTGTTGCCCATGTCATCGAGGATGAGGTTGCCGAGGTCGGGGAAGAAGTCGCCGTTCGCAACTAATCATGTGGACTAGCATAGTAGTAGGATACAGAGTAGAAACATGAATTCTACCACGATTTTGAACAGGAAGGACAGAAACACATACGGTGCAACAGGAGTAGCACCGTTGGCGTTGAGGTTGTCGCCCATGTCCAAACACCACATAGACACGGTCTTTGAGCATGGTTCGTAGTCGTTCCACGCTCGGGCTTTGAAGTTTGTAACTATTTTAGATTAGAATATACTACTCCTCCGGTGCTAGTAGTAGAGCAGAGTCCTACTCTACTACTCTACTCAAGCAAGTTAGGGCATAGCATTGTAGGGAGTACCAGTATTGTGATCACTCAAGCAAGTTGTTTGGCATCGACATGACCCTACGCTGCTGGTATGCGTCTCATAAGTCAAGCGGCGTGCTGTAGTCATCATCATCTGTCCACTTCTCGCAGCACATATTTGCTTCTCCATCTTTGTCCGCACATAATCTCGTCCAATCTTCCATCCGCGCTAAAGCGCCTCCCCCCTCATCTGAAACCCAAGCACTAACAATGGCAGAAGCGAGCAGCGTCCGCCGAAAGAGTGGCTGGAATTCGCTCCCCACAGAGGTAATCAAGCTCATTGTTTCGCATGTGGACAATCTCAGTACCATGCCGCTCGCCGCATGCTCGTCGGGGCTGTATCGTTTACTCAAAGCCCTTAGTCCGGAGCTTTTTAAGCTAGCTCCTTGCTTGCTGATGCCGCCTGGTCTTCAGAAATGGCGTGTCACGCAGCATAACGATCGTAGGGTGGCGAGCATCAACCCCCTTGACTGCGATCCAACCCTCGTCAGCCTCAACTACATTAACGGTATGTACTGGGTCGGCATGAACACGTCTTGGATGGTGCTCGTCGACGGTCGCGGCAGTTGGATGCTCGTGGAGGTCTACACCCGGCGATTAACCCCCCTTCCTTCGATTAACACTGCACTGCTTTGGCACCGCGGCCCAGAATACTCGGAATCTTACAGTAGCCAACATGATACCAAGTTTGATTTGCTCAAGGTTGTAATCTGCCAAGTGCCCACAAGATCTGCGAATTATAAAGACTTCAGGCTAATTGCGTTCTTCAACCGCGGTCTTGCCTATCTGACAGGTCACTGCGGTAAGTGGATAAATCTGCACATCCATCGCAGGATCATACATCCTCCATGGTTCTCTAATGCCATTGAACACAAGGGCTTCATTTACGCTGTCGACTCCTTCTATGGCTGGACGTATTGCTGGCCTACTCCAGTCATCGCTACAAACGGATATTACAGAAGTATGTTACTTTCCTATGATATCATGATGGCTTGCTTACATTACTGTCAACATTTGCTGAAAAATATTCATGCTCATAACATGCTGTTCTTAAGATTGACTAAACCAAGAGCCCTTTTTTATTTGACTCCAACTTGATATGATGTTGTAGGCCGCCTGGTGTCCCTACCCTTCCTAATCCCAGAACCTTTCAAAGAAAAGCGGCATGGCAGTTGCAGGTGGTTCCTGGCTCGATCAGACGATGGCGAAAGATTGATGATCGTTCGCACGTACCGGACGTGTTGTTTCGCGGAATACAATCACAGTCATTGCAAGGTCTTTGAGAAAGATCCCAGCTTCTCTGGGCCTTCAGGAATTTTTGACTGGAGGCTGGTAAGTAGCCTTGGTACACGCTCTCTGTTTGTCGGATCGAATTATCCGATTAACCAGGAGATAACCGACGACAAGGATCATAATGGCAGCGCGGTTTCGTTCATCGGCCAAAACTGTGTGTACATAGCGTACCATGCGTCTCTGCATGCACCATACCCCGATATGTGTTGCCACGCTCTGCAGCCCAAAGTAGGAGAGAGGGTCGCAAGTATCAGACTTTGACCTGCTGGCTGGAGTTTCCCCCGTCAGGCACCCATCTAGTTCAAGCCGTCAGCCAATCTCCATAGCTTAATAAATAGTAACGTCTAACTAAGCCAGTTAGTTAGATGCGTACACTTGGTGTAGTAGGATCTTTATTTAGTTTGATGCATACACTTGTTCTTTTTTGGTAGCCCTTTTGTAATGATGGCTGATATTTGGTTTGGAAGAGAGAGTTGTGTCTTCACTCTTCTGGCCTGCTTACTGCTTCTGTTGCACCCCCAGCCCTGGTTGCTGCTGCTGCTATTTTCAATGTACAATCAGTAGTATATTTCATCCGTTGGTTGAATAAATGTGTTGTTAGAACGACAAACACAATGTTTTGGAAGTCGTTGCACGGTTCGATCCTTTAGTTCCCCGTACCGTACGTAGCGCATACTATTTATCATACGGAACACATTTTTTTTGAAACTCGGAACACATTTTCCACTTGTTGATAACATGCAGCCCACTGATGAAGGCCCAATAGAGAAGCCCATAATTAACTGGAAGGGAGGCTCTCACATGAATCCGGCCCAGGTACATGCTCATGGTCCCCTAAACATAAATAAGTAAATAAATAAATAAAGCTAAATGCGCATGCACCAGTTCTTTGGGAAAATAGGTAGCCCAGTATTTCTTTTTGAAGAATACCCAAGCTAGGCCTATTTGTTTTCTCCGAATTACTGGGATGCAAATCTTTCAAGATGAGGAGGGATGCATTCCGGCCTAGCTTAAGAGTATGGTCAATGTATGTCAAAAGTAATATCAAAAGGGGTTGAAAATTCCAAAAAATATATAGCAAATGGGATATAAGTTTCTTTTTTTGTTTTTGTTCTTCACTGATATCTTATACATATTTCATTGGATTTAACATGACATAGTACTAATTTATTTTTAAATTTGTTTTAGTATGGCTATTAATTTTTGGATTAAGAATATTTCGTTCCCCAGCAAAAATTTGCGTATTTTCAAAATTTCCCACATATTTAGTTAATTTTTTGACCCTGGTACTGACCAGAAAATGGCCAGCAATTCTAAAAATGGAAAGCTGGCTGCAATAAATTCCATATGAATTAGAAAATGAGTAAAAATTATAAAAATAATAGCAAATGGGTTGTACACGCCACAGATTTCGAGGCTAACTTGTTTATGCAAGGCTTTGTCAGTGAACACACGATTCTAGCAGCAGTTAGTGTTGGATGTCCATCCAACGGCCAACGTGCTTCTTCAATCTCTGATCTTCCTGCTCCAGCCGCCTAAACTAGCGTCAGCGGGACTGCCTGCTCCCTCCTCTTGTGGCCCACTGTGATGCCGTGCAGGCTTCCCCGGCCCACCCTACTCCCTCCGCTGGCCTGGCCGCACGCAATCAACTGCCTCCTTATTACGCGAAAAAAATGATTCCTCCCACTGACATTTGGGGCGCACCGGTTGGGAGGCTAACCTGTGGGCCTACTAAGTTGACGCGTACGCAGGGCTTGTCAACTTAGTCAATAAACGATTCTAGCAGTAGTAACCGTTGGATTTGAATCGAACGGTCCTGCGGCTTCTTCAATCGCTGCTCTTCTCGCACCAGCCACCCAAACCAGCGCCGGGGAGACCGCCTGCTCCTGCCTCCAGTGGCCGGATGTGCTGCTGATGAGGCCTCATCACCCCCTACTACTCCCACCGCTAGCCAGGCCCTGCGGCGACGGCATCCTCACACCGCAGCCGAACCAGTGAACCCTCGTACTCCTCTCCGCGTGGGCATCCACTACCGTGTCTTCCCCGGCTCCGCGTCGTCCCCTTCCCAGGCCTTGTCGTCGTCCACCGCCTTGGTGCTCTCGGTGCGGCGTGGTCAACGTGGTCAACAACATTCCATCGGAAGAGTACTGTATGTGGAGAGGCTGACAGCTGGGTCCACGACCACAGCCCAGTTTTTTGTGATTTGCCAAGTAAGTCTCTTTGTCAGGCCTGTTGGGCTGTAAATCTTTCAAGATGAGGAGAGCTTCCATTCGGCTGGCCGAGAAAATGATTCAGCGGTAATGAGAAATGGGTTGTACATTTTTAAAACACATCAAACTCGCAACTAGTTTCAAATATATTTTTTCATTTCCAGATTTGAAATTACAATAATTTTTATGCGTGGAGAATTTGTTGGATTTTATATTGATATACATTTATTTTTAAAATCAGTTTGAATGTGAGTCGAAATTTCGGGATTAAAAACAGTTCAGACTGCACCGAAATATGCAAAATTTCGTATAATTTTTTAACCGTGGCCACAATATGGGCTGTAATGCTAAAAAAAGAATATGGGCTCCAAAAAACCTTAATAATTAGCAAATGGGCTGTAAATTATTAGAAATAATGGCAGATGGGTTGTATGATGTTTTCCACAGATTTGAGGCTTTCCTAAAAAAAGGTTGACGCACAAGCAGTGACTGTTGGATGGCCATCCAACGGCCGTCGTGCTTCTTCAATCTCTGCTCTTCCTGCTCCAGCCGCTCAAACAGGAGCCGGCGGGACTGCCTGCGCCCTCCTCCCCGCGGCCGGCTCTGCTGCCGCGCAGGCCTCACCGCCCCACCGTACTCCCATCGCTGGCCTAGCCATCCCTCTACTCACCCACACCTACTGTTATTCTCCGCCGACGGCAGACGAACCAGTAAACCCTCGTACAGTCGTACTCCCCTCCGCGTGGGAAACAACTTCGAGTCTTCCCTGCCTCCGTGTCGTTCCCTTCTTAGGCCTCGCCGTCGTCCACCGCCCTGGTGCTCTCTGCGCGGCCTGGTCAACATGGTCAACGACCGACATGCATCTGAAGTGGACTTTACATGGAGAGGCCGACAGCTGGGTCCACGGCCGCATGAAAGGAAATGCCTCCTTATTATGCACAAAATAATGATTCCTTCACCTGACATCAGGGACCCACCGAAAGGGCCTCTGTATTTCGCGAAAAAAATGTTACCGCCGCTAACAGCTCGGACCCACCAGCTATATCTTCGCATGCAAGGAAGTGCCTCCTTATTACGCACAAAAAATGAATACTCCCCCTGTTAGTTGGGACCCAGTATAGTGGCAGGCTGACTTGTGGGCCTACTAAGTTGACGGGGACGGAGGGCTTTGTCAACTTACTCAATATGCATGATTCTAGCTCCAGTGACCATACGATGTCCATCCAACGGCCATACTGCTTCTTCAACCTCTGGTCTTCTTGCTCCAGCCACCCAAACCAGCGCCGGTCGTGCCTCGTGCTCTTGCCTCCCGTGGCCGGCTGCGATGCGGCGGAGGCCTCACCGCCCCCTACTACTTCCACCACTGGCCAGGCCATCCCTCTACTCACCCACACCCCCTGTTATTCTGTGGCGACGGCAGCCTCACACCGCAGCGAACCAGTGAACCCTCGTACTCCTCTACACGTGGGCATCCACTGCCGCGTCTTCCCCGGCTCCGCGTCGTCCCCTTCCTAGGCCTCGCCGTCGTCCACCGCCCTGGTGCTCTCGACGCGGCGTGGTCATCGTGGTCAAGGAACGGCTTCCATCGGACATGGACTGTATGTGGAGAGGCTGACAGCTGGGTCCACGGTCGCAGCAAGGAAGTGCCTCCTTATTATGTGCAAAATAATTATTCCTCCACCTGACAGCGAGACCCACCGGACGGGCCATCATATTTCGCCCCCCTGACTGCTGGGACCCACCAGCTACATCTTCGCACGCAAGGAAGTGCCTGACAGTCGGGACCCACCTGGTCGAAGCGTACGTAGCGTTGTCATTCTGGTCGCGAACGTGTACGTACATATATACTGGTCGATGTAGAGGCGCGCACGTGTCATAGTAGAGGCGGCCAGGGTGCAAGAGAGAAAATATGGCCACGTATGTGTACATACGGGTGGGGTCTCGAACACCTACTCGCGCATACGTACGGCCAGGGCTCGTGTACATGGCTGGGTCAGAACGGAGAAACAGCGTCGTCATCGTGTTCATGGGGAGGCAACGGAATGCGTCGTGTTCATGGGGAGGCAACGGAATGCGTGGGAGCCAACTGGCTGGGTCGGAACGGAATGTGTGGTCGTGTTCATCGGGAGGGCTTGGACGGAACAAGCGATGGAAACGAGGCCTGGCGTACCACAAAATGGAGGAAACGGCCTTGTGTTCAACCGGCCAGGTTCAAAATGGGACCCTGTTCATCGGGAGGGGTCTGTCGTACCGCAAAACGGAGGAAACGGACCTCCTACGGTCGAAACGGGGGTCCTGTTGATCGGGAGGGGTGTGGCGTACCGCAAAACGGACGAAATAGACTTGTGTTGGAGCGCTACGGTCGAAACGGGGGTCCTGTTCATCGGGAGGGGTGTGGCATACCGCAAAACGGGACTCCATGAGATACTGTTCATCTCCACCGTCGACCCCCTCCAGCCTCCACGAGCTACTGTTCATCCACCGTCGACCTCCTCCAGCCTCCACCTGCGACTGTTCATCCACGGGCTCCTGTTCATCCAGCCTCCACCGCGCGCTACTCCACCGGCTACTGTTCAACCAGCCCTCTCCACGGGCTCCTGTTCAACCACCCCTCCACGGGCTACTGTTCATCCTGCCCTCCAGCGTCTACTGTTCATCCTGCCCTCCACGGGGTCCTGTTCATCCAGCCCCAACCAGCTTGATCGATCGGGGTCCTGTTCATCCAGAGGCAACACCACGGGGTCCTATTCATCCACCCCAACCGGGACCTGTTCAGCCAACCCCCCCCCCTCCCACAACGCTCGCTGTTCATCTAGAGGCAGCATCGATCGGCTTCAGTTAGCAGCAGTAGCGAAGGAATCGCTCGATCGGGTTCAGTTAACAGTCATCGATCGATCGCTTGGGTTCAGTAACGCGTAGCCTGCAGTGCAATCGCTCGGGTTCAGTTAGAGCCCAACGCCTCGCTCGGGTTCAGTTAGAGCCAACGCCTCGCACACACGCGCGTACGTGTACAAGAGAAACGCGCATCGCTCGGCCCCCGACCTCCCACCGTAACCGGGAACTCCCCGAAATTTTCCTCGCCCTCGCTTCTACCATGGTTTTTTCCGTCATGGACGGCCCAAAGAATGTCATGCAGCTGCGTCTCTGGCCCGCCCAGGACAAAAAGCCCATTTTCTGTCATGAATTTTTGTCATAGAAGTAGGAGCCCACCACATCTATGATGATACCGGGGTTTGTCACAATTATTGTCATAGAAGTGTCATATGTATGACAGAAAAAAAATTCGTTCAGCCCAAAATGTCACGGAAGTGTCTTTTTTTGTAGTGTATATTGACTCTTTCCGATGTTATGATAAATTGCAATTGCTTCAATGACTGAGATAATAGTTTGTTACCTTTCAATGAAGTTTCCGATTCATACTTGAAATTGTGAATGAATTCTTACTTTAGCATAAGAAATCATTTGACAATATATATATATATATATGTTGTTGTTATAACAATGATCATGATGCCCTCATGTTCGTATTTTATTTTATCGACACCTCTATCTCTAAACATGTGGACATATTTTTCAATATTGGCTTTCGCTTGAGGACAAGCGAGGTCTAAGCTTGGGGAAGTTGATACGACCATTTTGCATCATGCTTTTATATCGATATTTATTACATTATGGGCTGTTACTACACATTATGTCACAATACTTATGCCTTTTCTCTCTTATTTCACAAGGTTTACATGAAGAGGGAGAATGTCGGCAGCTGGAATTCTGGGCCGGAAAAGGGAAACTCCAAAAGTCTTGAAACTTCACGGGAGCACGTTTTGGAATATATAAAAAATACTGGTGAAAGAATTAACCAGAGGGGGCCCACACCCTGGCCACGAGGGTGGGGGCGCACCCTACCCCCTGGGCGAGCCCCCTATCTCGTGGGCCCCCTGGCAGGCCTCCAGTGCCCATATTTTGCTATATGAAGTCTTTCCTCCGAGAGAAAAATCATAAGCAAGCTTACGGGACGAAACTCCACCGCCACGAGGCGGAACTAATCTAGGGCTCCGGCGGAGCTGTTCTGCCGGGGAAACATCCCTCCAGCAGGGGAAATCATCACCATCGATCCTCTCAGCGGGAGGGGGTCAATCTCCATCAACATCTTCACCAGCACCATCTCCTCTCAAACCCTAGTTCATCTCTTGTATCCAATCTTGGTCCCAAAACCTCAGATTGGTACATGTGGGTTGCTAGTAGTGTTGATTACTCCTTGTAGTTGATGCTAGTTGGTTTATTTGGTGGAAGATCATATGTTCAGATCCTTTATGCATATTAATAGCCCTCTGATTATGAACATTAATATGATTTGTGAGTAGTTCTGTTTGTTCCTGAGGACATGGGAGAAATCTTGCTATAAGTAGTCATGTGAATTTGGTATTCGTTCGATATTTTGATGAGATGTATGTTGTCTTTCCTCTAGTGGTGTCATGTGAACGTCGACTACATGACACTTCACCATTGTTTCGGCCTAGGGGAAGGCATTGGGAAGTAATAAGTAGATGATGGGTTGCTAGAGTGACAGAAGCTTAAACCCTAGTTTATGCGTTGCTTTGTAAGGGGCTGATTTGGATCCATATGTTTCATGCTATGGTTAGGTTTACCTTAATACTTCTTTTGTAGTTGCGGATGCTTGCAATAGGGGTTAATCATAAGTGGGATTCTTGTCCAAGGAAAGGCAGTACCCAAGCACCGGTCCACCCACATATCAAATTATCAAAGTACCGAACGTGAATCATATGAGCGTGATGAAAACTAGCTTGACGATAATTCCCATGTGTCCCCGGGAGCGCTTTCCTTTATATAAGAGTTTGTCCAGGCTTGTCCTTTGCTACAAAAAGGATTGGGCCATCTTGCTGCACCTTATTTACTTTTGTTACTTGTTACCCGTTACAAATTACCTTATCACAAAACTATCTGTTACCGATAATTTCAGTGCTTGCAGAGAATAACTTACTGAAAACCGCTTGCCATTTCCTTCTGCTCCTCGTTGGATTCGACACTCTTATCGAAAGGACTATGATAGATCCCCTATACTTGTGGGTCATCATCTGATCATCAAACCACTCGTCGATGAAGTTGTTTAGGACATCAACATCAAATAGGGGCAGATCGTTGAAGATCTCCACCTATTGTTTGCTCTTGATGAGTTGCTCAAGTGCGTCATCACCAAGATCTTCGTCACTTGACAGATCAATGGTGTGTTCTTCGTTCCTGAGAACGGCAGCTGGAGTCAGTTCATGCCCGGAAATCTTCTTGGGCTTCTTGGATTTCTTGGTCTTCTCGGCCTTCTTGGAGACACGAGACAAGTCTTCAGACTATACACTGGCTTCAGGAGGTGCAATGGCCAATGGCTTCATAGTCGAAGTTCTTGGTGTGGCAGAGGGCCCTGAAGCCTTGGTCTTCTTCTTCTGCTGCTTTGGTGGTGCTGGTGCTTCTTCAGAATCAGCGTCATCAACAGATTGATCCACCGTAGCCCTCTGAGTAGCGATGTGTGACAGAAGCCCATAAAAGTTGGCGAAGGAGCCGATGACATTGGGATTGGCCTCGCGTGTGCCATCAACCCTTGGAGCAGATGGACCAGGGTTGAAGTTGAGGCCCAGCTCCTTTTTGTTCTTGGTGGCTGACTCCCTGGCAAATTGATAGTTGCGCTTGAAGAGATTGTCTTGGCAACACCATAGCATAGATGATGGGTCGGCATTCTTTGGCTTTGGTCCTCGGACCATGCAAGGGTAGAAGCCTTAAGCAATGGCTTCAGACTTGGACTTGGGCTGCAGATTTCTGTATAGAATATCTCCCCATGGGTGCTTGATGGCATTCTTTTCAACATATTCAGCAGTCAAAAATCTGTACTTGAACCATTCTTCCACCCGATATCTTCGAATCCATTGGATTCAGGTCTTGCGCTGGTTGTAGCTTTAGTCGGGATCTGACTTGTACAGCTCAAAAAGATCAGGAGGTAAATCCTTAGTTGTATCTCCATGGCGCTGCCTGCCTCCCTTTCTAGCTGATTTCTCTGTTGCCATTGTATTCAGATTGAATGGCTTCAAAACAGTGAATGGCTTTCGTCTGCTTGTCAAACAAGAGCTGGCTTCAGGGGAGTGTATGTGTTGCTGTAAGAACTCTGCAAATGAATGCAGACTATGAGAACCAAGGGATTCTCCCAGGGACATGTACCTGTGACAACATTAAGGTGCGAGGGAAGGGGAAGAGGTCATTTGCATTCTCAAAAGATTTTGAAGAAAAATCGGTTTGAAGACGTTGACCTCATAGAGTGAAGACATTCACTTATTTGAAGAGAGTCGGTTCCAAATTTGTATGAATCCATGAATAAGTACAAGTGAGGAATCTAACTAGTTATGAAGCATAAGTGAATATACTTGGCATGATATGAGATGCAGATAAGGATGTATCCATATTTGGAAGTGAAGAAACCACTTTGGTTGAAGTGGATGGATCTGACGGATCTAAAAGGCAGTAAAAAGTAAGATTTAATTACCGCAGACGAACTGCTAGACGAGGTAGAGTTGGAGGCCGAGCAGTTCAATCTTCTGTGCCCTAACTTGGCGACGGAAGACACCTACGGCGACGGCGGAGAGGACGAGGCCCGTGGCCGGCGTGAGGACGGCGTCGAAGAAGTTGCGGTAGTCAAGCGCTTCGTCTTCGGCGTCGTCACGAGCAAGCGGAGGCGCTAGGGTTTGTGCAAGGTGGCGAGGTGGAAGAAGAGATAATGATCGCGGTGATTGTGTATTTATAGGGATAGGGACAGCACAACGTAATTATGCAGGTGCCCCTGGCGGTTCAAATCTGAAGGACACATGGCTTGCATGCGACTCATTGGAAGTTGATCCATGTTCCCACGCACACCTGTATTGTCGGGTGGTCGTTCCGGCTTCTCCGGTATTCAGGCAAAGAGATATGGCAATTACAACAGATTTAAATGTTTGTTTCTATGTCTTCTGCTGACAAGGACTCGGAGAATACAATCGACAGGTTTCAATAGAATGCATATGATTTGGACAGATAGAATTTGTGGAAGAAGCTTAGAAGGGGTGAGGGTCTGATCACATTCACTTAGATCAAGAAAAGATTCAATTATGAAGACATAGCTATAAGTGAATGTTGTAGAGGACAGAACACGAATATATATATATATGACCAACTCAACATTGCGAAGATAAACCTTGAATTCAAATCAATGTTGAAGACAAACCAAATGCGAAGACTATGCGATTATGATGCCACATGACACACTTCAAAAAGGATTTTGGTGGTGGCGTTACCCACCGTATAGGAAGTATTAGACCCAGACACGGCGCACAATTATCGTGGCGCTCCGAAGTCAATTTCCGCATTAATGTATTCACACTTAGAGTGTATGTCTTCATTGATTGAAGATATACGTTACTCTGTGTGTTGCACATCTAAGTCATCAACATGCATAAGCGTTAGGATGTGTGTCCAATTACAGGACATTTGAGGATTCTAAGCTATTTAGCTCACACCGCAACTTGCAAAACCTTTTCTCATCCAAGGGCTTTGTGAAGATATCTACCAATTGCTCTTCAGTGTTGACATGAATGTTGGAAATATGCCCTAGAGGCAATAATAAATTAGTTATTATTATATCATATTTCATTGTTCATGATAATCGTTTATTATCCATGCTAGAATTGTATTGATAGGAAACTCATATACATGTGTGGATAAATAGACAACACCATGTCCCTAGTAAGCCTCTAGTTGACTAGCTCGTTGATCAATAGATGGTTACGGTTTCCTGACCATGGACATTGGATGCCGTTGATAACGGGATCACATCATTAGGAGAATGATGTGATGGACAAGACCCAATCCTAAGCCTAGCACAAGATCGTGTAGTTCGTTTGCTAAAGCTTTTCTAATGTCAAGTATCATTTCCTTAGACCATGAGATTGTGCAACTCCCGGATACCGTAGGAGTGCTTTGGGTGTGCCAAACGTCACAATGTAACTGGGTGGCTATAAAGGTACACTACAGGTATCTCCGAAAGTGTCTATTGGGTTGGCACGAATCGAGACTGGGATTTGTCACTCCGTGTAAACAGAGAGGTATCTATGGGCCCACTCGGTAGGACATCATCATAATGTGCACAATGTGACCAAGGAGTTGATCACGGGATGATGTGTTACGGAACGAGTAAAGAGACTTGCCGGTAACGAGATTGAACAAGGTATCGGATACCGACGATCGAATCTCGGGCAAGTACTATACCGCTAGACAAAGGGAATTGTATACGGGATTGATTGAATCCTTGACATCGTGGTTCATCCGATGAAATCATCGTTGGTTATTGACCGGAGAGTTGTCTCGGCCATGTCTGCATGACTCCTGAGCCCGTAGGGTCTACACACTTAAGGTTCGATGACGCTAGGGTTATAGGGAATAGATGTACGTGGTTACCGAATGTTCTTCGGAGTCCCGGATGAGATCCCGGATGTCACGAAGTGTTCCGGAATGGTCCGGAGGTAAAGATTTATATATGGGAAGTCATCATACGGTCACCGGAATAATTTGGGGGTTACCGGTATTGTACCGGGACCACCGGAGGGGTTCCGGGGGTCCACCGGGAGGGTCCACCCGCCCCAAAGGGCCCTATGGGCTGTATGTGGAGAGGGACCAGCCCCTTAGTGGGCTGGGCGCCTCCCCCCTAGGGCCCATGCGCCTAGGGTTTGGGGGAACCCTAAAGGGGGGGCGCCCCCTTGCCTTGGGGGGCAAGGCAACCCCCCTTGGCCGCCGCTCCCTCCTCAGATTGGATCTGAGGGGGCCAGCCCCCCCTCTCCCTTGCCCCTATATATATGTGGGAGGTGGGAGGGCAGCCACACCCAAGTTCTGGCACAGCCCTCCCCCTCTCCCAAGTTCTCCTCTTCTCCCATGGTGCTTGGCGAAGCCCTGCAGGATTGCCACGCTCCTCCTTCACCAGCATGCCATCGTGCTGCTGCTGGATGGAGTCTTCCCCAACCTCTCCTTCTCCCCTTGTTGGATCAAGGCGTAGGAGACGTCACCGGGTTGTACGTGTGTTGAACACGGAGGTGCCGTCCGTTCGGCACTAGGATCATCGGTGATTTGGATCACGACGAGTACGACTCCATCAACCCCGTTCACTTGAACGCTTCCGCTTAGCGATCTACAAGGGTATGTAGATGCACTCTCCTTCTCCTCGTTGCTAGATTACTCCATAGATTGATCTTGGTGATGCATAGAAAATTTTAAATTTCTGCTACGTTCCCCAACAGTGGCATCATGAGCTAGGTCTATGCGTAGTTTCTATGCACGAGTAGAACACAAAGCAGTTGTGGGCGTCGATATTGTCAATTTACTTGCCGTTACTAGTCTTATCTTGATTCGGCGGCATCGTGGGATGAAGCGGCCCGGACCGACATTACACGTACTCTTACGTGAGACTGGTTCCACCGACTGACATGCACTTGTTGCATAAGGTGGCTAGCGGGTGTCTGTCTCTCCCACTTTAGTCGGATCGGATTCGATGAAAAGGGTCCTTATGAAGGGTAAATAGAAATTGGCATATCTCGTTGTGGTTTTCGCGTAGGTAAGAAACGTTCTTGCTAGAAACCTATAGCAGCCACGTAAAAACTTGCAACAAAAATTAGAGGACGTCTAACTTGTTTTTGCAGCATATGCCGTGTGATGTGATATGGCCAAAAGGATGTGATGAATGATATATGTGATGTATGAGATTGATCATGTTCTTGTAATAGGAATCATGACTTGCATGTCGATGAGTATGACAACCGGCAGGAGCCATAGGAGTTGTCTTAATTTATTTATGACCTGCGTGTCAACTTAAACGTCATGTAATTACTTTACTTTATTGCTAAAGCGTTAGCCATAGTAGTAGAAGTAATAGATGACGAGACAACTTCGAGAAGACACGATGATGGAGATCATGATGATGGAGATCATGGTGTCATGCCGGCGACAACGATGATATTGGCCATAGAAACTACGCATAAGATGGAGATCATGGTGTCATGGAGCCCCAAAGATGGAGATCATAAGGAGCAAAATGATATTGGCCATATCATGTCACTATTTGATTGCATGTGATGTTTATCATGTTTTACATCTTATTTGCTTAGAACGACGGTAGCTTAAATAAGATGATCCCTCACAATAATTTCAAGAATTGTGTTCCCCCTAACTGTGCAGCGTTGCGAAGGTTCGTTGTTTCGAAGCACCATGTGATGATCGGGTGTGATAGATTCTAACGTTCGAATACAACGGGTGTAAGCCAGATTTACACACGCAATACACTTAGGTTTACTTGACGAGCCTAGCATGTACAGACATGGCCTCGGAACACGGAAGACCGAAAGGTCGAACATGAGTCGTATAGAAGATACGATCAACATGAGATGTTCACCGTTGATGACTAGTCCGTCTCACGTGATGATCGGACACGGCCTAGTCGATTCGGATCATGTTTCACTTAGATGACTAGAGGGATGTCTATCTGAGTGGGAGTTAATTAAATAATTTAATTAGATGAACTCAATTATCATGAACATAGTCTAAATTGTCTTTGCAAATATGTTGTAGATAAATAGCTCACGTTGTAGCTCCCTGTTTCACTACGTTCCTAGAGAAATATTAAGTTGATAGATATTGTAAGCAATGATGCGGACTAGGTCTGTAGTTCAAGGAGTGTCCTCACTGCTACACAGAAGGCTTACGTCTTTGATGCATCGCTCGATGTGCAAACCCCTACAACGTCGTCTGTGGATGTTGTGAACACCTGACAGACACATTCTGATGACTATTCGATAGTTTAGTGCACCATACTTTACGGCTTAGAATCGGGATTCCAATGACGTTTTGAACGCCATAGAACATATGAGATGTTCCAAGAGCTGAAATTGGGATTTCAGGCTCATGCCCGTCTTGAGAGGTGTGAGACCTCTGACAAGTTCTTTTGCTAACAAGATGGAGGAGAATAGCTCAGCTAGTGAGCATGTGCTCAGAATGTCTGGGTGCTACAATCACTTAAATCATGTGAGAGTTAAACTTCCAAATAAGATAGTGATTGATAGAGTTCTCTAGCCACTATCACTAAGCTACTAGATCTTCGTGATGAACCATGACATGCAAGGGATGGAGTTGATCCCGGAGCTGTTCGCGGTGCTTAAGACTGCAGAAGGTAGAAATCAAAGAAGGAGCATCAAGTGTTGATGGTTTAACAAGACCACTGGTTTCAAGAAGGGCAAGGGTTAGAAGGGAAACTTCATGGATGGCAAACCAGTTGCCGCTCCAATGAAGGAACCCAAGGTTGAACCCAAACCCGAGACTGAGTGCTTCTATTGTAAAGGGAACGGTCACTGGTAGCGGAATTCCCCCAAATGCATGGTAGATAAGAAGGCTGGCAACTTCAACAAAATTTATACGTGTTATTAATGTGTACCTCACTAGTACTCCTGGTAGCACCTGGGTATTGGATACCGGTTCAGTTACTATTATTGGTGACTTGAAGGAAAAGCTACGGACTAAACGGAGACTGGCTAAGGGCAAGGTGACGATGTGTGTTGGAAGTGTTTCCAAAGTTGATGAGATCACCATCGCACGCTCCATATGCCTTCGGGATTAGTATTGAACCTAGATAAATGTTATCAGGTGTCTACGTTGAGCATGAATATGATTAGATCATGTTCATTGCAATACGGTCATTCATTTAAGTCAGAGAATAATGGTTATTCTGTTTACATGAATGATACCTTTCATGGTCATGCACCCTATGTGAATGGTTCATTGAATCTCGGTCGTGGTAATACACATGTTCACGCCAAAAGATGTAGAGTTAATAATGATAGTACCACTTTCTCGTGGCACTGCCGCTTAGGTCATATTGGTGTAAGATGCATGAAGAAACTCCATGTCGATGGATGTTTGGAGTCACTTGATTTTGAATCACTTGACACATGCGAGCCATGCCTCATGGGCAGGATGACTAAGACCCCGTTTTCAGGTACAGTGAAACGGGCAAGTGACTTGTTGGAAATCATGCATGCTGATGCGTGTGATCCAATGAGAATTGAAGCGTGCGGTGGATATCGCTATTTTCTCATGTTCACTGACGATTTGGGTAGATATAGGTATATCTACCTAATGAAGCACAAGTCTGAAACGTTTGAAAAGTTCAAGCGATTTCAGAGTGAAGTTAAGAATCATCATAAAGAAGATCATGTTCCTACGATCTGATCAAAAGGGGATTTTTTGAGTTATGAGTTTGGCAATCACTTAAGACATTGTGGAATTGTTTCGCAGTTGAAGCCACCTGGAACACCACAAGGTAATGGTGTGTCCGGACGTCGTAATCGAACCTTAGGAGATATGGTGCGATCTATGATGTCTCTTACCGATCTACCATTTTCATTTTGAGGTTATGCGTTAGAGACAGCTGCATTCACTTTAGATAGGACACCATCTAAGTCCGTTGAGACGACATCGTATGAACATTGGTTTCGCAAGAAACCAAAGTTGTCGTTTCTTAATGTTTGGGGCTGCGATGCTTAAGGCTTCAGCTAGAGAAGCTCGAACCCAAAGCGGACAAACACATCTTCATAGGGTACCCAAAGGTGACAGTTGGGTATACCTTCTATCTCAGATTCGAGGGCAAATTGTTTGACGCTAAGAACGGGTCCTTTCTCAAGGAGTTTCTCTCGAAAGAATTGAGTGGGAGGAAGATAGAACTTGATGAGGTTGTCGAACCTTTATTTCAACCAGAGAATGATGCAACACAGAAAGATGTTTTCTGTGGCACCTATGTCTGTTGAATAGGAAGTTAATGATAGTGATCATGAAGCTTCGGATCAAGATGCTATCGAACCTCGTAGGTCGACAAGGATATGTACTACTCCTAAGTGGTACGGTAATCCTGTCTTAGATATCATGTTGTTAGACAACAATGAACCTACGAGCTATGGAGAAGCAATGGTGGGCTCGTATTCCGACAAATGGTTAGAAGCCATGAAATCCGAGATAGGATCCATATGTCAGAACAAAGTATGGACTTTGGTGGACTTGCCCGATGATCGGCAAGCCATTGAGATAAATGGATCTTTAAGAAGAAGACGGACGTGGGCGGTAATGTTACCGTCTATGAAGCTCGACTTGTGGGAAAGAGTATTTTCACAAGTTCAAGGAGTTGACTACGATGAGAATTTCTCACCCGTAGCGATGCTTAAGTCCATCGGAATCATGTTAGCATTAGCTGTATTTTTCGATTATGAAATCTAACAGATGGATGTCAAAGCAAGTTTTCTTACCAGTTTTCGTAAGAAAAAGTTGTATGTGATACAATAAAAGGTTTTGTCGATCCTAAGGATGCTAAAAGATATGCTGGCTCCAGCGATCCTTCTATGGACTAGAGCAAGCATCTCGGAATCGGAATATATGCTTTGATGGAGTGATCAAAGCTTTTAGGTTTATACAATGTTTGCTAGAAACTTGTATTTACAAGAAAGTGAGTAGGAGCACTACAACATTTCTGGTAAGTATATGTGGATGACATATTGTTGATCCGAAAAATGTAGAATTTCTGGAAAGCATAAATGGTTGTTTGAAGAGTATTTTTTTTCAAAGGAAGACCTGGATAAAGCTGCTTACATACTGGGCATCAAGATCTATAGAGATAGATCAATACGCCTAATGATACTTTCAAAGAATGCACACCTTGACATGTTTTTGAAGGAGTTCAAAATAGATCAGTCAAAGAAGGGGTTCTTACCTGAGTTGTAAGGTGTGAAGTTGAGTAAGACTCAAAGCTTGACCACGACAGAAGAAAGAGGAAGGACGAAGGTCGTCCCCTATGCTCTTGTCATAGGCTCTATACGGTATGCCATGCTGAGTACCGCACCTGATGTGTGCCTTGCCACATGTCTGGCAAGAGGGTACAAAGGTGATCTAGGACTGGATCATGAGATAGCGGTCAAAATTGTCCTTAGAGGAATAAGGAAATGTTTCTCTGTTATGGAGGTGATAAAGAGTTCGACGTAAAGAGTTACGTCGATGCAAGATTAACACCTATCCGGATAGCTCTGAGTAGAGATACCGGATACGTATAATGGAGCAACAATTTGGAATAGCTCCAAGTGGAACGTGGTAGCATCATCTATGATATGACATAAAGTTTTGCAAAGTACATAGGGATCTAAATATGGAAAGACTTGTTGACTACAACCTCTCTCACAAGCATAACATGATCAAACCTAGAACTCTTTGAGTGTTTATCACATAGTGATGTGAACTAGATCTTTGAGTCTAGTAGACTCTTGGATGTTGGTCACATGGCGATATGACCTATGAGTGTTAATCACATGGTGATGTGAACTAGATTATTGGCTCTAGTGCAAGTGGGAGACTGTTGGAAATATGCCCTAGAGGCAATAATAAATTAGTTATTATTATATCATATTTCATTGTTCATGATAATCGTTTATTATCCATGCTAGAATTGTATTGATAGGAAACTCATATACATGTGTGGATAAATAGACAACACCATGTCCCTAGTAAGCCTCTAGTTGACTATCTCGTTGATCAATAGATGGTTACGGTTTCCTGACCATGGACATTGGATGTCGTTGATAACGGGATCACATCATTAGGAGAATGATGTGATGGACAAGACCCAATCCTAAGCCTAGCACAAGATCATGTAGTTCATTTGCTAAAGCTTTTCTAATGTCAAGTATCATTTCCTTAGACCATGAGATTGTGCAACTCCCGGATACCGTAGGAGTGCCTTGGGTGTGCCAAACGTCACAACGTAACTGGGTGGCTATAAAGGTACACTACAGGTATCTCCGAAAGTGTCTGTTGGGTTGGCACGAATCGAGACTGGGATTTGTCACTCCGTGTAAACGGAGAGGTATCTCTGGGCCCACTCGGTAGGACATCATCATAATGTGCACAATGTGACCAAGGAGTTGATCACGGGATGATGTGTTACGGAACGAGTAAAGAGACTTGCCGGTAACGAGATTGAACAAGGTATCGGATACCGACGATCGAATCTCGGGCAAGTACTATACCGCTAGACAAAGGGAATTGTATACGGGATTGATTGAATCCTTGACATCGTGGTTCATCCGATGAAATCATCATGGAGCATGTAGGAGCCAACATGGGTATCTAGATCCCGCTATTGGTTATTGACCGGAGAGTTGTCTCGGCCATGTCTGCATGACTCCCGAGCCCGTAGGGTCTACACACTTAAAGTTCGATGACGCTAGGGTTATACGGAATAGATGTACATGGTTACCGAATGTTATTCGGAGTCCCGGATGAGATCCCGGACGTCACGAGGAGTTCCGGAATGGTCCGGACGTAAAGATTTATATATGGGAAGTCATCATACAGTCACCGGAATAATTCGGGGGTTACCGGTATTGTACAGGGACCACCGGAGGGGTTCCGGGGGTCCACCGGGAGGGTCCACCTGCCCTAGAGGGCCCTATGGGCTGTATGTGGAGAGCGACCAGCCCCTTAGTGGGCTGGGCGCCTCCCCCCTAGGGCCCATGCGCCTAGGGTTTGGGGGAACCCTAAAGGGGGGGGCGCCCCCCTTGCCTTGGGGGGCAAGGCAACCCCCCTTGGCCGCCGCTCCCTCCTCAGATTGGATCTGAGGGGGCCGGGCCCCCCTCTCCCTTGCCCCTATATATATGTGGGGGTGGGAGGGCAGCCGCACCCAAGTTCTGGCACATCCCTCCCCCTCTCCCAAGTTCTCCTCTTCTCCCATGGTGCTTGGCGAAGCCCTGCAGGATTGCCACGCTCCTCCTTCACCACCATGCCGTCGTGCTGCTGCTGGATGGAGTCTTCCCCAACCTCTCCTTCTCCCCTTGCTGGATCAAGGCGTAGGAGACGTCATCGGGCTGTACGTGTGTTGAACGCAGAGGTGCCGTTTGTTCGGCACTAGGATCATCGGTGATTTGGATCACGACGAGTACGACTCCATCAACCCCGTTCACTTGAACGCTTCCGCTTAGCGATCTACAAGGGTATGTAGATGCTGTTGGGGAACATAGTAATTTCAAAAATTTTCCTACGCACATGCAAGATCATGGTGATGCACAGCAACGAGAGGGGAGAGTGTTGTCTACGTACCAATGCAGACCGACTGCGGAAGCGATCACACAACATAGAGGAAGTAGTCGTACGTCTTCTTCCCGATCCGACCGATCCAAGCACCGTTACTCCGGCACCTCCGAGTTCTTAGCACACGTTCAGCTCGATGACGATCCTCGGGCTCCGATCCAGCAAAGCGTCGAGGAAGAGTTTCGTCAGCACGACGGCGTGATGACGATCTTGATGTGCTACCGACGCAGGGCTTCGCCTAAGCACTACAACGGTATGATCGAGGTGGAATTTGGTGGCAGGGGGCACCGCACACGGCTAAGGAACAATCTCAAGGATCAACTTGTGTGTCTTGGGGTGTCCCCTGCCCCCGTATATAAAGGTTGGAGGAAGGGGGGCCGGCCGGCCAGGGAGAGGGAGGCGCAGGGGAGTCCTACTCCCACCGGGAGTTGGACTCTTCCCTCCAATCCTATTCCAATTAGGACTCTCGGGGGGAAAGGAGAAAGAGGGGGGGCCGGCCCCTTCTCGTAGTCCTACTAGGACTTGGGGAAAAGGGGGGGTGCCGGCCAGCTATGGGCTGCCCCTTTTCTCTTTTTCCACTAAGGCCCAATAGGCCCATTAGTCTCCCGGGGGGTTCCGGTAACCCTCCCGGTATTCCGATAAAATCCCGATTTCACCCGGAACACTTCCTATGTCCAAACATAGGCTTCCAATATATCAATCTTTACGTCTCGACCATTTCGAGACTCCTCGTCATGTCCGTGATCTCATCCGGGACTCCGAACAACCTTCGGTACATCAAAATGCATAAACTCATAATAACTGTCATCGTAACGTTAAGCGTGCGGACCCTACGGTTCGAGAACAATGTAGACATGACCGAGACACGTCTCCGGTCAATAACCAATAGCGGGACCTGGATGCCCATATTGGCTCCTACATATTCTACGAAGATCTTTATCGGTCAGACCGCATAACAACATACGTTGTTCCCTTTGTCATCTGTATGTTACTTGCCCGAGATTCGATCGTCGGTATCCAATATCTAGTTCAATCTCGTTATCGGCAAGTCTCTTTACTCGTTCCGTAATACATCATCTCACAACTAACATATTAGTTGCAGTGCTTGCAAGGCTTATGTGATGTGCATTACCGAGAGGGCCCAGAGATACCTCTCCGACACTCGGAGTGACAAACCCTAATCTCGAAATACGCCAACCCAACATCTACCATTGGAGACACCTGTAGTACTCCTTTATAATCACCCAGTTACGTTGTGACGTTTGGTAGTACCCAAAGTATTCCTCCGGTAAACGGGAGTTGCATAATCTCATAGTTATAGGAACATGTATAAGTCATGAAGAAAGCAATAGCAACATACTAAACGATCGGGTGCTAAGCTAATGAAATGGGTCATGTCAATCAGATCATTCAACTAATGATGTGACCTCGTTAATCAAATAACAACTCTTTTGTTCATGGTTAGGAAACTTAACCATCTTTGATTAATGAGCTAGTCAAGTAGAGGCATACTAGTGACACTCTATTTGTCTATGTATTCACACATGTATTATGTTTCCTGTTAATACAATTCTAGCATGAATAATAAACATTTATCATGATATAAGGAAATAAATAATAACTTTATTATTGCCTCTAGGGCATATTTCCTTCAGTCTCCCACTTGCACTAGAGTCAATAATCTAGTTCACATGGCCATGTGATTTAACAGTAATAGTTCACATCACCATGTGATTAACACCCATAGTTCACATCGTCATGTGACCAACACTCAAAGGGTTTACTAGAGTCAGTAATCTAGTTCACATATCTATGTGATTAACACCCAAAGAGTACTAAGGTGTGATCATGTTTTGCTTGTGAGATAATTTTAGTCAACGGGTCTGTCACATTCAGATCCGTAAGTATTTTGCAAAATTCTTTGTCTATAATGCTCTGCACGGAGCTACTCTAGCTAATTGCTCCCACTTTCAATATGTATCCAGATTGAGACTTTTAGATTCATCTGGATCAGTGTCAAAAACTTGCATTGACGTAACCCTTTACGACGAACCTTTTGTGACGTCCATAATCGAGAAACATATCCTTATTTCACTAAGGATAATTCTGACCGCTGTCCAGTGATCTACTCCTAGATCACTATTGTACTCCCTTGTCAAATCAGTGCAGGGTATACAATAGATTTGGTATACAGCATGACATACTTTATAGAACCTATGGCCAAGGCATAGGGAATGACTTTCATTCTCTTTCTATCTTCTGCCGTGGTCGGGCTTTGAGTCTTACTCAACTTCACACCTTGTAATACAGGCAAGAACTCTTTCTTTGACTGCTCCATTTTGAACGACTTCAAAATCTTGTCAGGGTTTGTATTCATTGAAAAAACTTATCAAGCGTCTTGATCTATCTCTATAGATCTTGAAGCTCAATATGTAAGCAGCTTCACCGAAGTCTTTCTTTGAAAAACTCCTTTCAAATACTCCTTTATGCTTTACAGAATAATTCTACATTATTTCCAATCAACAATATGTCATTCACATATACTTATCAGAAATGCTGTAGTGCTCCCACTCACTTTCTCGTAAATACAGGCTTCACCGCAAGTCTGTATAAAACTATATGCTTTGATCAACTCATCAAAGCGTATATTCCAACTCCGAGATGCTTGCACCAGTCCACAGATGGATCGCTGGTGCTTGCACATTTTGTTAGCACCTTTTGGATTGACAAAACCTTCTGGTTGCATCATACACAACTCTTCTTTAATAAATCCATTAAGGAATGCAGTTTTGTTTATCCGTTTGCCAGATTTCATAAAATGCGGCAATTACTAACATGATTCGGACAGACTTAAGCATAGATACGAGTGAGAAAATCTCATCGTAGTCAACACCTTGAACTTGTCGAAAACCTTTTGCGACAATTCTAGCTTTGTAGATAGTAACACTACTATCAGCGTCCGTCTTCCTCTTGAAGATCCATTTATTTTCTATGGCTTGCCGATCATCGGGCAAGTCAACTAAAGTCCATACTTTGTTCTCATACATGGATCATATCTCAGATTTCATGGCTTCAAGCCACTTTGCGGAATCTGGGCTCACCATCGCTTCTTCATAGTTCGTAGGATCATCATGATCTAGTAGTATGAATTCCAGAACAGGATTACCGTACCACTCTGGCGCGGATCTTACTCTGGTTGATCTACGAGGTTCAGTAGTGTCTTGTTCTGAAGTTTCATGATCATCATCATTAGCTTCCTCACTAACTGGTGTAGGTGTCACAGAAACATTTTTCTGTGATGTACTACTTTCCAATAAGGGAGCAGGTACAGTTACCTCGTCAAGTTCTACTTTCCTCCCACTCACTTCTTTCGAGAGAAACTCCTTCTCCAGAAAGTTTCCGAATTTTAGCAACAAAAGTCTTGCCTTCGGATCTGTGATAGAAGGTGTATCCAATAGTTTCCTTTGGATATCCTATGAAGACGCACTTCTCCGATTTGAGTTTGAGCTTATCAGGATGAAACTTTTTCATATAAGCATCGTAACCCCAAATTTTTAAGAAACGACAGCTTAGGTTTCTTGCCAAACCATAGTTCACACGGTGTCGTCTCAACGGATTTAGATGGTGCCCTATTTAACGTGAATGCAGCTGTCTCTAATGCATAACCCCAAAACGATAGTGGTAGATCGATAAGATACATCATAGATTGCACTATATCCAATAAAGTACGGTTATGACGTTCGGACACACCATTATGCTGTGGTGTTCCATGTGGCATGATTTTGTGAAACTATTCCATATTGTTTTAATTGAAGACCAAACTCGTAACTCAAATATTTTACCTCTGCGATCATATCGTAGAAACTTTTATTTTCTTGTCACGATGATTTTCCACTTCACTCTGAAATTCTTTGAACTTTTCAAATGTTTCGGACTTATGTTTCATCAAGTAGATATACTCATATCTGCTCAAATCATCTGTGAAGATCAGAAAATAATGATACCTGTCGCGAGCCTCAATATTCATCGGACCACATACATCAGTATGTATGATTTCCAATAAATCTTTTCTCGCTCCATTGTTCCGGAGAACGGCGTTTTAGTCATCTTGCCCAAAAGGCATGGTTCGCAAGCATCAAGTGATTCATAATCAAGTGATTCCGAAAGCCCATCAGCATGGAGTTTCTTCATGCGCTTTACACCAATATGACCTAAACAGCAGTGCCACAAATAAGTTGCACTATCATTATTAACTTTGCATCTTTTGGTTTCAATATTATGAATATGTGTATTATTAAGATCGAGATCCAATGAACTATTTTCATTTGGGTGTGTAACCATATAAGGTTTTATTCATGTAAACAGAACAACAATTTATTCTTTTACTTAAATGAATAACCGTATTACAATAAACATGATCAAATCATATTCATGCTCAACGCAAAAACCAAATAACACTTATTTAAGTTCAACACTAATCCCGAAAGTATAGGGGAGTGTGCGATGATGATCATATCAATCTTGGAACTACTTCCAACACACATCGTCACTTCACCCTTAACTAGTCTCTGTTTATTCTGCAACTCCCGTTTCGAGTTACTAATCTTAGCAACTGAACTAGTATCAAATACTGAGGGTTTGCTATAAACACCAGTAAAGTACACATCAATAACATGTATATCAAATATACTTATGTTCACTTTGCCATCCTTCTTATCCGCCAATCACTTGGGGTAGTTCCGCTTCTAGTGACCAGTCCCTTTGCAGTAGAAGCACTTAGTCTCAGGCTTAGGATCAGACTTGGGCTTCTTCACTTGAGCAGCAACTTGCTTGCCGTTCTTCTTGAAGTTCCCCTTCTTCCCTTTGCCCTTTTCTTGAAACTAGTGGTCTTGTCAACCATCAACACTTGATGTTTTTCTTGATTTCTACCTTCGTTGATTTCAGCATCACGAAGAGCTTAGGAATTACTTTTGTCATCCCTTGCATATTATAGTTCATCACAAAGTTCTACTAACTTGGTGATGGTGACTAGAGAATTCTGTCAATCACTATCTTATCTGGAAGATTAACTCCCACTTGATTCAAGCGATTGTAGTACTCAGACAATCTGGGCACATGCTCACTAGTTGAGCGATTCTCCTCCATCTTTTAGCTATAGAACTTGCTAGAGACTTCATATCTCTCAACTCGGGTATTTGCTTGAAATATTAACTTCAACTCCTGGAACATCTCATATGGTCCATGACATTCAAAACGTCTTTGAAGTCCCGATTCTAAGCTGTTAAGTATGGTGCACTAAACTATCAAGTAGTCATCATATTGAGCTAGCCAAACGTTCATAACGTCTGCATCTGCTCCTGCAGTAGGTCTGTCACCTAGCGGTGCATCAAGGACATAATTCTTCTGTGCAGCAATGAGGATAAACCTCAGATCACGGATCCAATCCGCATCATTGCTACTAACATCTTTCAACACAATTTTCTCTAGGAACATATCAAAATAAACACAGGGAAGCAACAACGTGAGCTATTGATCTACAACATAATTTGCAAAATACTACCAGGACTAAGTTCATGATAAGTTTAAGTTCAGTTAATCAAATTACTTAAGAACTCCCACTTAGATAGACATCCCTCTAATCCTCTAAGTGATCACGTGATCCAAATCAACTAAACCATAACCGATCATCACGTGAGATGGAGTAGTTTTCAATGGTGAACATCATTATGTTGATCATATCTACTATATGATTCACGCTCGACCTTTGGGTCTCTGTGTTCCGAGGCCACATCTGTATATGCTTGGTTCGTCAAGTATGACCTGAGTATTCTGCGTGTGCAACTGTTTTGCACCCGTTGTATTTGGACGTAGAGCTTATCACACCCGATCATCACGTGGTGTCTGGGCACGACGAACTTTGGCAACGGTGCATACTCAGGGAGAACACTTCTTGATAATTTAGTGAGAGATCATCTTATAATGCTACCATCAATCAAAGCAAGATAAGATGCATAAAAGGATAAACATCACATGCAATCAATATAAGTGATATGGCCATCATCATCTTGTGCTTGTGATCTCCATCTCCGAAGCACCGTCATGATCACCATCGTCACCGGCGCGACACCTTGATCTCCATCGTAGCATCGTTGTCGTCTCGCCAATCTTATGCTTCCACGACTATCACTACCGTTTAGTAATAAGGTAAAGCATTACATCGCGATTGCATTGCATACAATAAAGCGACAACCATATGGCTCCTGCCAGTTGCCGATAACTCGGTTACAAAACATGATCATCTCATACAATAAAATCAGCATCATGCCTTGACCATATCACATCACAACATGCCCTGCAAAAACAAGTTAGACGTCCTCTACTTTGTTGTTGCAAGTTTTACGTGGCTGCTACGGGCTTAAGTAAGAACTCATCTCACCTACGCATCAAAACCACAACGATAGTTCGTCAAATAGACTCCGTTTTAACCTTCTCAAGGACCGGGCGTAGTCACACTTGGTTCAACTAAAGTTGGAGAGACAGTCTTCCGCAAGCCATCTATGTGCAAAGCACGTCGAGGGAACCGGTCTCGCGTAAGAGTACGCGTAAGGTTGGTCCGGATCGTCTCACCCAACAATACCGCCGAACCAAAGTATGACATGCTGGTAGGCAGTATGACTTGTATCGCCCACAACTCACTTGTGTTCTACTCGTGCAAATAACATCAAACCATAAAACCTAGGCTCGGATGCCACTGTTGGGGAACGTAGTAATTTCGAAAATTTTCCTACGCACACGCAAGATCATGGTGATGCACAGCAACGAGAGGGGAGAGTGTTGTCTACGTACCAACGCAGACCGACTACGGAAGCGATCACACAACGTAGAGGAAGTAGTCGTACGTCTTCTTCCCGATCCGACCGATCCAAGCACCGTTACTCCGGCACCTCCGAGTTCTTAGCACACGTTCAGCTCGATGACGATCCTTGGGCTCCGATCCAGCAAAGCGTCGAGGAAGAGTTTCGTCAGCACGACGGCGTGATGAAGATCTTGATGTGCTACCGACGCAGGGCTTCGCCTAAGCACTACAACGGTATGATCGAGGTGGAATTTGGTGGCAGGGGGCACCGCACACGGCTAAGGAACGATCTCAAGGATCAACTTGTGTGTCTTGGGGTGTCCCCTGCCCCCGTATATAAAGGTTGGAGGAAGGGGGGCCGGCCGGCCAGGGAGAGGGAGGCGCAGGGGAGTCCTACTCCCACCGGGAGTAGGACTCCCCCCTCCAATCCTATTCCAATTAGGACTCTCGGGGGGGAAAGGAGAAAGAGGGGGGGCCGGCCCCTTCTCCTAGTCCTACTAGGACTTGGGGAAAAGGGGGGACGCCGGCCAGCTATGGGCTGCCGCTTTTCTCTTTTTCCACTAAGGCCCAATAGGCCCATTAGTCTCCCGGGGGGTTCCGGTAACCCTCCCGGTATTCCGGTAAAATCCCGATTTCGCCCGGAACACTTCCTATGTCCAAACATAGGCTTCCAATATATCAATCTTTACGTCTCGACCATTTCGAGACTCCTCGTCATGTCCGTGATCTCATCCGAGACTCCGAACAACCTTCGGTACATCAAAATGCATAAACTCATAATAACTGTCATCGTAACGTTAAGCGTGCGGACCCTACGGTTCGAGAACAATGTAGACATGACCGAGACACGTCTCCGGTCAATAACCAATAGCGGGACCTGGATGCCCATATTGGCTCCTACATATTCTACGAAGATCTTTATCGGTCAGACCACATAACAACATACGTTGTTCCCTTTGTCATCGGTATGTTACTTGCCCGAGATTCGATCGTCGGTATCCAATATCTAGTTCAATCTCGTTATCGGCAAGTCTCTTTACTCGTTCCGTAATACATCATCTCACAACTAACATATTAGTTGCAGTGCTTGCAAGGCTTATGTGATGTGCATTACCGAGAGGGCCCAGAGATACCTCTCCGACACTCAGAGTGACAAACCCTAATCTCGAAATACGCCAACCCAACATCTACCATTGGAGACACCTGTAGTACTCCTTTATAATCACCCAGTTACGTTGTGACGTTTGGTAGTACCCAAAGTATTCCTCCGGTAAACGGGAGTTGCATAATCTCATAGTTATAGGAACATGTATAAGTCATGAAGAAAGCAATAGCAACATACTAAACGATCGGGTGCTAAGCTAATGAAATGGGTCATGTCAATCAGATCATTCAACTAATGATGTGGCCTCGTTAATCAAATAACAACTCTTTTGTTCATGGTTAGGAAACTTAACCATCTTTGATTAACGAGCTAGTCAAGTAGAGGCATACTAGTGACACTCTGTTTGTCTATGTATTCACACATGTATTATGTTTCCTGTTAATACAATTCTAGCATGAATAATAAACATTTATCATGATATAAGGAAATAAATAATAACTTTATTATTGCCTCTAGGGCATATTTCCTTCAGATGCACTCTCCTTCCCCTTGTTGCTAGATTACTCCATAGATTGATCTTGGTGATGCATAGAAAATTTTGAATTTCTGCTATGATCCCCAACAATGAATGATATCAATATCTTCCTTCATGACTTGATCTCTAAGAAAGTGATGCCGGATCTGAATGTGCTTTGTCTTCGAGTGCTGAACTGGGTTGTTGGCAATCTTGATGGCGCTTTCATTGTCACAGTAGAGTGGCACATGCTTCAGGTGGATGCCATAGTCCTTGAGAGTTTGCTTCATCCATAGAAGATGAGTGCAGCAAGATCCAACAGCAATGTATTCAGATTCAGCAGTGGAGAGGGATACACAGTTCTGCTTCTTTGAAGACCAACAGACAAGAGATCGTCCAAGAAAGTGACATGTGCCTGATGTGGACTTGCGATCAACCTTGTCACTAGCATAATCAGCATCTGAGAATCCAACTAGATCAAACTTTGAGCCCTTGGGATACCATAATCCTAGTGTTGGGGTGTAAGCCAAGTATCGAAGAATTCGCTTCACAGCTGAGTGATGTGACTCCTTTGGTGCCACTTGAAATCGGGCACACATGCAAACGCTAAGCATTATATCTGGCCTAGATGCACATAAATAGAGTAAAGAACCAATCATGGAGCGGTATACCTTTTGATCGAACTCTTTACCATTGTCATCGGGGCCCAGATGACTTTTGGTTGGCATTGGCGTCGTGTATCCTTTGGAGTCTTGCATTCCAAACTTCTTTAGGCAATCCTTGAGTTATTTTTCTTGCGAAATGAAGATGTCGTTGCTTTGCTGACGGATTTGAAGACCGGGGAAGAATTTCAGCTCACCCATCATGGACATCTGATATTGCTCTTGCATCATGTGTCCAAATTCATCACTATATTTCTTGTCCGTGCAACCGAAGATAATGTCATCCACATATATTTGGCATACAAACAATTCTCCATCATATGTCTTCATGAAGAGTGTGGGATCGGATACGTCCATTTTGCATCATGCTTTTATATCGATATTTATTGCATTATGGGTTGTTATTACACATTATGTCACAATACTTATGCCTATTCTCTCTTATTTTATAAGGTTTACATGAAGAGGGAGAATGCCGACAGTTGGGATTCTGGGCTGGAAAAGGGGCAAATATTAGAGACCTATTCTGCACAGCTCCAAAAATCCTGAAAGTTCATGGAAGTTATTTCCAGAATATAAAAAAAATACTGACCACAAGAAGTACCCGAGGGGGGCCACACCCTAGCCACGAGGGTGGGGAGCGTGCCCTACCCCCCTGGGCACGCCCCTGCCTCATGGGCCCCCTGGTGGCCCTCTGATGCCCATCTTCTTCTATATGAGGTCTTTCGCCCAAGAAAAAATCATAAGCAAGCTTACGGGACGAAACTCCGCCGCCACGAGGCGGAACCTTGGCGGAACCAATCTAGGGCTCCGGCAGAGCTGTTCTGCAGGGGAAACTTCCCTCCGGGAGGGGGAAATCATCACCATCGTCATCACAAACGATCCTCTCATTGGGAGGGGGTCAATCTCCATCAACATCTTCACCAGCACCATCTCATCTCAAACCCTAGTTTATCTCTTGTATCCAATCTTTGTATCCAAAGCTCAGATTGGTACATGTGGGTTGCTAGTAGTGTTGATTACTCCTTGTAGTTGATGCTAGTTGGTTTACTTGGTGGAACATCATATGTACAGATCCATTATGCATATTAATACCCCTCTATTTATGAACATGAATATGCTTTGTGAGTAGTTACGTTTGTTCCTGAGTACATGGGAGAAGTCTTGCTATTAGTAGTCATGTGAATTTGGTATTCGTTCGATATTTTGATGAGATGTATGTTGTCATCCCTCTAGTGGTGTCATGTGAACATTGACTACATGAACTTCACCATTGTTTGGGCCTAGAGGGAGGCATTGGGAAGTAATAAGTAGATGATGGGTTGCTAGAGTGACAGAAGCTTAGACCCTAGTTTATGCGTTGCTTCCTAAGGGGCTGATTTGGATCCATATGTTTCATACTATAGTTAGGTTTACCATAATACTTCTGTTGTAGTTGCGGATGCTTGCAATAGGGGTTAATCATAAGTGGGATGCTTGTCCAAGTAAGGACAGTACCCAAGCACCGGTCCACCCACAAATCAAATTATCACAGTACCGAACGCGAATCATATGAACGTGATGAAAACTAGCTTGACGATAATTCCCGTGTGTCCTCGGGAGCGCTTTCCTTCATATAAGAGTTTGTCTAGGCTTATCCTTTGCTACAAAAAGGATTGGGCCATCTTGCTGCACCTTATTCACTTTTATTACTTGCTACTCATTACAAATTACCTTATCACAAAACTATCTGTTACCGATAATTTCAGTGCTTGTAGAGAATACCTTACTGAAAATTGCTTATCATTTCCTTCTGCTCCTCGTTTGGTTCGACACTCTTACTTATCAAAAAGGCTATGATAGATCCCCTACACTTTTGGGTCATCAAGACTCTTTTCTAGCGCCATTACTGGGGAGTAAAGCGCCTTTGGTAGGTGGAATTTGGTAAGGAAAAAATTATATAGTGTGCTGAAATTTACTTTCACTTGTTACTATGGAACATAATCCTTTGAGGGGTTTGTTCGGGGTATCTTCACCTCGTCCGGAACCACAATTAGTTACCCCTCAACCTACTGAACCTACTGAAAATGTTTACTTTGAAATTCCTTCGGGTATGATAGGGAAACTGCTAGCTAATCCTTTTGCAGGAGATGGAACATTGCATCCTGATTTGCACTTAATCTATGTGGATGAAGTTTGTGGATTATTTAAGCTTGTAGGTATGCCCGATGATGTTATCAAGAAGAAGGTCTTCCCTTTATCTTTGAAGGGAGATGCATTGACATGGTATAGGATATGTGATGATATGGGATCATGGGACTATAAGCAATTGAAATTGGAATTTCACCAGAAGTTTTATCCTATGCATCTTATTCATCGTGATCGTAATTATATATGTAATTTTTGGCCCCGCGAAGGAGAAAGCATCGCTCAAGCTTGGGGGAGGCTTAAGTCAATGTTATATTCATGCCCCAATCATGAGCTCTCAAGAGAAATGATTATTCAAAAAAATTATGCTCGGCTTTGTGACAACAATCACTCCATGCTCGATACTTCTTGTGCTGGTTATTTTATAATGAAGACTATTGAATTCAGATGGGATTTATTAGAGAGGATTAAACACAACTCTGAAGATTGGTATCTCGACGAAGGTAAGGAGTCAGGTATGACACCTAAGTTTGATTGTGTTAAATCTTTTATGGATATTGATGTTTTCCGTAAGTTTAGCACTAAATATGGACTTGACTCTGAGATAGTAGCTTCTTTCTGTGAATCTTTTGCTACTCGTGTTTATCTCCCTAAGGAGAAGTGGTTTAAGTATAATCCTCCCATTGAAATAAAATTAGTTGCACCTATTAAAGTTGAAGAAAAAACTATCACTTATGATGATGTAACACCCCGGATGTAACTTGCCACAATCGTAACTCCAACTCTTGCCTTTTCCAGCTTTAAGTTATGAGATTTCCCTTCATTGTTGGGTTTTTGTCTTTGTTTTGCTTTTTGTTCATGTCATGCATTTCATATCATGTCATCATGTGGATCGCATTTGCATTCGTGTTCGTCGCATGCATCCGAGCATTTTCCCCGTTGTCCGTTTTGCAATCTGACACTCCCACGTGCACCGGCGTCCCCCTTTTTGTCTCTTTTTGTGAGCGGGTGTTAAACGTTCTCGGAATGGACCGAGATTTGCCAAGTGGCCTTGATACACCACCGGTAGACCGCCTGTCAAATTTTGTTCCATTTGGAGTCTGTTTGATGCTCCAACGGTTCACTGGGGAACCGCAAAGGCCTCGTGTGTGTTGCAGCCCAACACCCCTCCAAAACGGCCCAACAACCCATCCAAACCACTTCCATGTCCTCTGTTGTCGGATCACGATCGTGTGGGTGAAAACTACACTCCATTTGGACACTCCTACCTCCTCCTAGCTATAAATAGGTGCACCCCCCTCAAAATTCAAGTCCCGAAACCCTAGCTCCACCCTCCGCCGCCGCCGGACACGTCCGGCCCGAACCGGATGTGACGCCCGGATAATTAAGCTACAGTAACCCTCTGCTAAGGATGCCATGTCCCCTCGGTTACTGTTGATAAACTCGAGTTAGTTCAAAAATGATTCAAATTCAAATTTAAAATATAGGCAAACAGTAAAACTTTCCAAACATTAAAACTAAAATGCTCTAGACGTGCCAAATAATGCATAGGTAATTATGGTTAAGAAACCCCATTTTTATAAAATGTTTAAATACCCTTAGGTGAATAAAACAGTAGCAAAAACCAATATACAAATGCTTTTATAATTAACAAAATACTAAACTAAATAGCTTTGGGGTAAAACCTTTTTGTTGTAGGGGATTTTAATGTATTACTAAATTAGGGATTATTTTAATATTAGTTAAAAACTAAATGAAAAAGAAACTAGAAATAAAACAGAAAAGGGAAAAACTAAACTAACAAAAATAAAAAAAGAGAAAGCCCCCCCCCCCCCCGCTGGGCCCAGTGGCCCAGCTGGCCTCAGCCGCCCGAACGGGCCGCCCCCCCCCCACGGCCCAACCGGCCCCCCCATACCCCCATAACCTAACCCTAACCGGTCCACCCACACCCCCACTACACCCATTCCCCCCACCACAACGCGCCCCCCCGATCCAGATCGGATCGGGCCCGATCCCGACCCCTCACCGGCGCCCGCCTCTCCACCTCCCCGCCGGCCGTCTCCGCGCCGCTCGGTCGTCCCCATCAACCCCGCACGAGCCCCGCAGCCCCGTCGCCGGATCTCCTCCCCTCCGTCGTCGCCTCGCCTCCCCTCTCGCACCTGACCCATTATGGATCAGGAAGGGGCAACGAGCCCGACGCCCTCCCTTCACCGACGCCATCGCCGAGCGCCACTACGCCATCGTCGAGCGCCCCCACCGCCGTCGCCGAACTTCGCATTGCCTCCTCGTCTCCCTCCCTGAGCACCGCTGCCCCCGAACCCTACAGTCCCTGTGAGCTTCTCCATCTCCTCGCACTCCCTCTGCCCCGCACAGTCACCGCGTGCCGTGCCTGGTCCGGCACCTTGCTGGCGCCCCGTACCGCGCGCCTCGCCCCGCTCCGGTTCCCTTTGCACCATGCTCCTCCCCCTCGCGTGCTCTGCTGCCTGCAGCCAGGCGCGCCTCGCGTCGGTGAGCCCGCCCCGGCTCCCCTGCGGTTGCTCGCTCCGGCCACCGCCTTCGTCCCGCCGTGCTGCCCGTCCCCTACCACGTTGCTCTGCCGTACTCGGCCGGCCGCTCACGCCCCATTTTCCCCCGGTGTTGTTGCTCCTTGCCCGCGAACCCTTGCTCGCCGACCGGCGCGTGCCCAACCCTGCAGAGGCCGTTGCCACGGCCTTGGGCGTGTGCTCGTGCGGTCTGGGCAGCGCACGTGCCCAGCGCCCGTTAACCCGACGCCCGCTAAGCCCCCTGCCTATGACAGGAGGGCCCCAGCCCGAGAATGTTTTGTAAAAAAAAGGAATTAAAAATAAATAATAAATAAAATTATTAAGTTAATTAATTAATTATAGGATTAATTAACTTAATTAATCTTGCTTAATTAACCTAATTAATTAACTAAACTAACCAAACCTGTTTAGTTAGCCCTGTCAATGACATGTGGGTCCCACTGGACCCACCTGTCTGGTTTGACTGGTCAACCGACCAGTTGACCTGCTGACATCACTCCGATGTCATGCTGACGTCATCATTCACTGTTTTGGATAATGTTGGAATAAAATAAATAATTAAAATCAGAAAATGGTTTAAATCTTTAGAAAATCATATCTTTTAATCCGTAACTCGGATGAAAATATTTTCAACATGAAAGTTGCTCAGAACGACGAGACGAACCCGGATACGCAGCCCGTTCGTCCGTCACGCATCCCTAGCATAGCAAACTCGCAACTTTCCCCCTCCGGTTCCTCTGCCCGAAAACGCGAAACACCGGGGATACTTTCCCGGATGTCATCCCCCTTCACCGGTATCACCTACTACCGCGTTAGGGCACCTCTAACGCCGTTACTTGTCATATCATGCATCACTATGCATATGCTTGCATTATATTTATTGTTTCTTCCCCCTCTTCTCTCGCTAGACACCGAGACCGACGCCGCTACTACCCAGTACGACTACGGTGTTGACGACCCCTCTCTCTTGCCAGAGCAACCAGGCAAGCCCCCCCCCCTTTGATCACCAGATATCGCCTACTCTTCTCTATACTGCTTGCATTAGAGTAGTGTAGCATGTTACTGTTTCCCGTTAATCCTATTCTGATGCATAGCCTGTCCTTGCTACTACTGTTGATACCTTTACCTGCAATCCTAATGCTTAGTATAGGATGCTAGATCATCATCAGTGGCCATACATTCTTGTCCGTCTGCCATGCTATATTATCGGGCCGTGATCACTCGGGAGGTGATCACGGGTATATACTATATACTTTATACTTAATACATGTGGTGATTAAAGACGGGTCGGCTCGTAGGAGCACCCGCGAGTGGATCTTTGAGGCGGAGCGACAGGGCGGGTTCAGACCACCTAGGAGAGAGGTGGGCCTGGCCCTGGTCGGCGTTCGCGGATACTTAACACGCTTAACGAGACCTGGGTATTTGATCTGAGTCTGGCCATTTGGTCTATACGCACTAACCATCTACGCGGGAGTAGTTATGGGTATCCCAGCGTCGTGGTATCAGCCGAAGCCTTTGTGACGTCAGCGACTGAGTGGCGCGCGCCGGATTGGACTGGAAAGCCACTAGGCTAGGTCTGCTTCCGGCCGCATACGCAACGTGCAGGTGTGCAAAGGGCGATGGGCCCAGACCCCTGCGCCATAGGATTTAGACCGGTGTGCTGACCTCTCTGTTGTGCCTAGGTAGGGCTGCGACGTGTTGATCTTCCGAGGCCGGGCATGACCCAGAAAAGTGTGTCCGGCCAAATGGGATCGAGCGTGTTGGGGTATGTGGTGCACCCCTACAGGGAAGTTTATCTATTCGAATAGCCGTGTCCCTCGGTAAAAGGACGACCCGGAGTTGTACCTTGACCTTATGACAACTAGAACCGGATACTTAATAAAACACACCCTTCCAAGTGCCAGAGACAACCGGTGATCGCTCTCTCACAGGGTGGCGAGGAGAGGATCATCGGTTAGGATTATGCTATACGAAGCTACTTGGAGGTCTTCAGTCTACTCTCTTCTACATGCTGCAAGACGGAGGCTGCCAGAAGCGTAGTCTTCGACAGGATTAGTTATCCCCCTCTTATTCTGGCATTCTGCAGTTCAGTCCACATATGATACCCTTATTCCATTTGATACCCATACATATGTAGTGTAGCTCCTTGCTTGCGAGTACTTTGGATGAGTACTCACGGTTGCTTTCTCCCTCCTTTCCCCCTATCCCTTCTACCTGGTTATCGCAACCAGATGTTGGAGCTCAGGAGCCAGACGCCACCGTCGACGACGACTCCTACTACACCGGAGGTGCCTACTACTACGTGCTTCCCGCTGACGACGACTAGGAGTAGTTTAGGAGGATCCCAGGGAGGAGGCCTGCGCCTCTTTCGATTTGTATCCCAGTTTGTGCTAGCCATCTTATGGCAGACTGGTTTAACTTATGTCTGTACTCAAATATTGTTGCTTCCGCTGACTCGTCTATGATCGAGTTCTTGTATTCGAGCCTTCGAGGCCCCTGGCTTGTAATATGATGCTTGTATGACTTATTTTATTTGTAGAGTTGTGTTGTGATATCTTCCCGTGAGTCCCTGATCTTGATCGTACACGTTTGCGTGTATGATTAGTGTACGATTAAATCGGGTGCGTCACAAGTTGGTATCAGAGCCGACTGCCTGTAGGAAACCCCCTTCCACACTCCTTGGCCGAAGTCGAGTCTAGACATTGCAAAAACTTTTTACTAACTTGGCTGTGTGCCTTACGGGCCCACGTCGCCATCGGGTGATACTAGGATCTTTTACTCCTCGATCCTTACTCTGGGACTCTGATCTCTCTTCTATTTGGGTTAAATGGTTTTGCTAACTCTGACTCTAGGATCTCGTAAATACTTTCTCCCGGAGAGCCCCTTCATTCCAGATGATGGCCTGCTTCACCGGAAGATTCCGAAGATACTCCTTGCTATTCCTCTCGAGACTTTGTGCCCATCACTTTTGCTATTCCCGACCACCGATAAATCCTTATGGATAACTACTTACACTTGCCATTCATACGATCATCCCCCATTGATCTTGTTATTACAAGATACCCCGAAGTCTTCTCTATTGTTTCGAGAATACTTTGTGCCTACTGCCTAGCAGTTCCTTGCCACATGAATACCCCCTCAATTAAATCCTCGCACTTGTCGAGTATCCACTCATCCCCAGTTGTTCATGTGTTTCACAGTGGTCTTCGAAATACTATTCGATCCTCCAAAAATCCTTAGTAGCTTATTGCTCTGCAATACTTGCCTGATTGCATTATGGATGCTTTCCATATGTCTGGCAATATTCGTTAGTATCCTTAGGCATCGTCTTTTTGATCCTATTGATTCAACATGAGTGCGAATGCACGCAATCATCAGTTGATCCTTTTAAATTATCTTTCCGGCTCAGACGTTATTTTAAAACATGAGCTGGATCTCGACCAATCAAATTGCTGTCGATTGTACCCTTAAGGCTATTCAACTTATCCATCCCTAATCAGAGCATTGCTTCTGATCCCTTGTCTTGGAATTGATAATTCCTTTGCATTTGAGCCTTGAATTAGTAAGTTGTTTCTAAAGTCTGATCTCCTTGCATTGTTTCTCCCTCTGGTTGAGTACCGATGCTCGCACCAGATTCCTTGAGAACCACCAGATCATTTGCGGGATTTTATCCGACAACGTCCTTCATATTCAATAAGTCTGTGAGCCTTTCCTCGGATACATAATACCTTTGGTAAATTGTATCCTCTGCTTTCTCAAACATGCTCTACTATCGAGCTGGTGTTATTTATTCTTGAAATTTGTGGTATATACTCCTAAGATGCCCTGATGGGTTGAACATATGCCTTCTCTAAACTGTGTGAACTCGAAAGTTTTCACGAGTCATACTCTTCTGGTATTTTGCTAGATAAAATTTCTATACTACAGCTTCATCAAAAGCGAGAAGTAAAATGAAAGGTTATGCATGGAAGAATTGGGAGTCGACCTTGAGCCTTTGCGTTCATGCCCATGGACCCGATGTGAAACTTATCATCGAAGCTTTTTGTAAATGATATTAGTTCCCTTGGTATAAGTTCATCTTATATCTGGGATCCGGCCTTTTTCAATCGTGGTTCCGACCATGTTCTCTTTTAAATACCATTTTCGATGCAAGTGTAAGCACTTGTCTCATGTGAATCAATACCTCGGTCCAACCTCTACTTTGATCCGTCTTCGAGTATTACCCCCTGGTATCTCGAGATTATCTTGAAACTGCATAACTTCTTATGAGTTCTTCATCAAGTACTACATTCTCACTGATTACAGTTTTCATGGGCTCTGAGTTATTAAACACTCAAAGACACCGATAACTGAACCGAGTCTGCCCTACGGTTCAGCAACTCTTGATAATCTTCTTTAAGTCCGAGTTTGTACTCGATCATGTCATTCCTAGCCTGATCGGCTATATCATTATCGTGCTAAATTTTAACTGTGCTACCTGGTCCTTAATCCCGGAGCACAACTTTCGATGATGAGCTAAGCTTACGTCGATCTTCCTCGTCATATCAATTCACCTTGAACAACAAGCTTGATTTCAAGTTTGTGCCCTACCCATGGTTCCAATAACCTTCCGCTTCATCATTCCTTTGATTTGATGTTGTCACTGATTGATTACATCTTGAAATCTCTCGACCAATGTGCCGTGAAGATCATCAACCTTATGAGGTCTTCCTGGATATCAATTGAATTCATGATGAGAAATACCATCCTTGCCCCCGATGAATTGTATTATCATCGGCCACTTTATTGCCTTCCCTCCAACACAAACTTATTCGTGTTTTGAGTTATACCTTGAGATCCTTGCTATACAGCATTTGTTCTTCTTTACCTTGGAATGTTACCACCTTTTATGTCAAGAATGTCGTGGTAATTTTACCACCTCTTGAGAATTCTTGATATAGTAATATCTCTCGCCTTTTGCGTTCATTTCTTGGTCTCCGTGTTGTTTCTAATCGGAATACCGATAAATGGTCTGTGATGTGTAAATTCTAAACTTCTAGCAACCCAATTGCTTGAAGTTATTGGTCTACAAGTCTATTGATTATTGAATCATCATTCAAACATTGATCGTGCTACCTAGTCCAGATTCCTGGGTGCACCCTTCTATCATTGTTCAGTTGTGTATGTTTCCCTTGAACATACTTCATTAGGACATTTGATTCGACAAATGATATTTCCTTGTTCACATAATTGTGGAAATCAATCCTTTGGAAATCTCGATGATTTGTTGCTGAGCCTATCAGCCACCTCCTCATCCTCTCCTTGGTATACTGATGACCTCTTATTTCAGAGCTCACTTACATAGATCACTTCTGAGAAACTCACAATGTCATCTCGTCAAATTGTGTTGCACCTTTTCTTCTCAGGCATCCCGAGTCTGAGGTATCCTGACACCCATCAAATCTGAATCTCAGTCAGATATGATGGTTGGAACATATTTCCAAGAGTTATAACGTTGGTCTTTAGATGACCCGGTAAGGTGGTATCATACCTAGCCCACCTGGCCGGAGGCCCTATTGTTATATTTCCCTTTTAGCAATGCTATCCATTCTTCCATGAGGAAACTGTAAGACTTATTCTACAAGTTATTCCTAATGGATCCTTTTTGTTTCCAAAGTCTGATTTTCACCTGTTGACCATGTCAGCGCTATCTCGAAGCATGTCTATGGTACTTCGATTTTCAATAAGAACATTTGAAGCACCATGCTAAATGTTTCTTGTTGAAATTACCCAAACACCGTTGTATGGGTAATGTCATGAAATTTGTCTCTCCTACCTAAAAGAGTTTTCTACCTTCTATCCGGTCTTGGATATCATACTCTGCTTGTTCTTGGGAAGGATATACCCCTGAAATATGTGTTTAATCACATTTTCCTTTCCATTCTTCTGTTTAATCTAAGAATCACATTTTCCTTTCCATTGTTCTGTTTAACCTTCTTGAGGTTTATATGATCTAAGCAGTAATACGTCACTGCTTTTATAAGCACCTCAGCGTACAACTCTGTCAGTAAGACCCTGTTACCATTGTTGATAGCATCCCGGTAACCACCGGTGGATGAGAACTTTTCCTATTGGTCCGCCTCGTTCTACGAGCAGGAAAATGGTTCTCTTCGTCCCTCGCCCTTGGTACCGACATTGTTGCCAACATAAATGATAGGCTACCCTCTGACATGTCTTGCTATCACGACCGTGCAAGATATCAACCCTTTTCCTATTTTAACCCACCTGGTGGGCCCATAACCCACAGTTCCACAGGATCGAAACCTGACTCTCCTGTACACCCTATTGCCAAAGTTATCCCTCACGCGTGGCTTCGTAAGTACTTCACGAGCCACCTTTCGAAAGATCATCAATTCTGGAATCAGACACAATACTTATTCCCATTGCTCTGAACCCCTTTCACACTAAGTTTCAGGCAATGAACGATTGCCTATCCGCTCAAAACTTCTTATTGCACTATCCTACTTTGCTCTCGATGTGTATCATTTGTTCAACTCGAGAGATACTCATATGTTCGTTCTTGGGATACCCCAAATGATTTTCCCTTATAACATCCTATCGTGGTAGAGCTGCCCCTTACCTATTCGTAAGTACGATGGAGTTCCCCGAAGGAAGGACGACAACTTCATCATGATGCATTGGAATAAAGAATTGAAGACATCAACGAAAGGGATTAACTTCTTCGAGAAGATCTGTTAGAATTTCGTAACCAGCCCTTTCCCCCTTACTCTACCTCCTAAATCTCGGGACGAGATTTCTTGTAGTGGAGGAGAATTGTGATGCTCGGATAATTAAGCTACAGTAACCCTCTGCTAAGGATGCCATGTCCCCTCGGTTACTGTTGATAAACTCGAGTTAGTTCAAAAACGATTCAAATTCAAATTTAAAATATAGGCAAACAGTAAAACTTTCCAAACATTAAAACTAAAATGCTCTAGACGTGCCAAATAATGCATAGGTAATTATGGTTAAGAAACCCCATTTTTATAAAATGTTTAAATACCCTTAGGTGAATAAAACAGTAGCAAAAACCAATATACAAATGCTTTTATAATTAACAAAATACTAAACTAAATAGCTTTGGGGTCAAACCTTTTTGTTGTAGGGGATTTTAATGTATTACTAAATTAGGGATTATTTTAATATTAGTTAAAAACTAAATGAAAAAGAAACTAGAAATAAAACAGAAAAGGGAAAAACTAAACTAACAAAAATAAAAAAAGAGAAAGCCCCCCCCCCCCCCCCCGCTGGGCCCAGTGGCCCAGCTGGCCTCAGCCGCCCGAACGGGCCGCCCCCCCACGGCCCAGCCGGCCCCCCCATACCCCCATAACCTAACCCTAACCGGTCCACCCACACCGCCACTACACCAATTCCCCCCACCACAACGCGCCCCCCCGATCCAGATCGGATCGGGCCCGATCCCGACCCCTCACCGGCGCCCGCCTCCCCGCCGGCCGTCTCCGCGCCGCTCGGTCGTCCCCATCAACCCCGCACGAGCCCCGCAGCCCCGTCGCCGGATCTCCTCCCCTCCGTCATCGCATCGCCTCCCCTCTCGCACCTGACCCATTATGGATCAGGAAGGGGCAACGAGCCCGACGCCCTCCCTTCACCGACGCCATCGCCGAGCGCCACTACGCCATCGTCGAGCGCCACCACCGCCGTCGCCGAACTTCGCGTTGCCTCCTCGTCTCCCTCCCTAAGCACCGCTGCCCCCGAACCCTACAGCCCCTGTGAGCTTCTCCATCTCCTCGCACTCCCTCTGCCCCGCACAGTCACCGCGTGCCGTGCCTGGTCCGGCACCTTGCTGGCGCCCCGTACCGCGCGCCTCGCCCCGCTCCGGTTCCCTTTGCACCATGCTCCTCCCCCTCGCGTGCTCTGCTGCCTGCAGCCAGGCGCGCCTCGCGTCGGTGAGCCCGCCCCGGCTCCCCTGCGGTTGCTCGCTCCGGCCACTGCCTTCGTCCCGCCGTGCTGCCCGTCCCCTACCACGTTGCTCTGCCGTACTCGGCCGGCCGCTCACGCCCCATTTCCCCCCGGTGTTGTTGCTCCTTGCCCGCGAACCCTTGCTCGCCGGCCGGCGCGTGCCCAACCCTGCAGAGGCCGTTGCCACGGCCTTGGGCGTGTGCTCGTGCGGTCTGGGCAGCGCACGTGCCGAGCGCCCGTTAACCCGACGCCCGCTAAGCCCCCTGCCTATGACAGGAGGGCCCCAGCCCGAGAATGTTTTGTAAAAAAAAGGAATTAAAAATAAATAATAAATAAAATTATTAAGTTAATTAATTAATTATAGGATTAATTAACTTAATTAATCTTGCTTAATTAACCTAATTAATTAACTAAACTAACCAAACCTGTTTAGTTAGCCCTATCAATGACATGTGGGTCCCACTGGACCCACCTGTCTGGTTTGACTGGTCAACCGACCAGTTGACCTGCTGACATCACTCCGATGTCATGCTGACGTCATCATTCACTGTTTTGGATAATGTTGGAATAAAATAAATAATTAAAATCAGAAAATGGTTTAAATCTTTAGAAAATCATATCTTTTAATCCGTAACTCGGATGAAAATATTTTCAACATGAAAGTTGCTCAGAACGACGAGACGAACCCGGATACGCAGCCCGTTCGTCCGTCACGCATCCCTAGCATAGCAAACTCGCAACTTTCCCCCTCCGGTTCCTCTGCCCGAAAACGCGAAACACCGGGGATACTTTCCCGGATGTCATCCCCCTTCACCGGTATCACCTACTACCGCGTTAGGGCACCTCTAACGCCGTTACTTGTCATATCATGCATCACTATGCATATGCTTGCATTATATTTATTGTTTCTTCCCCCTCTTCTCTCGCTAGACACCGAGACCGACGCTGCTACTACCCGGTACGACTACGGTGTTGACGACCCCTCTCTCTTGCCAGAGCAACCAGGCAAGCCCCCCCCCCTTTGATCACCAGATATCGCCTACTCTTCTCTATACTGCTTGCATTAGAGTAGTGTAGCATGTTACTGTTTCCCGTTAATCCTATTCTGATGCATAGCCTGTCCTTGCTACTACTGTTGATACCTTTACCTACAATCCTAATGCTTAGTATAGGATGCTAGATCATCATCAGTGGCCATACATTCTTGTCCGTCTGCCATGCTATATTATCGGGCCGTGATCACTCGGGAGGTGATCACGGGTATATACTATATACTTTATACTTGATACATGTGGTGATTAAAGACGGGTCGGCTCGTAGGAGCACCCGCGAGTGGATCTTTGAGGCGGAGCGACAGGGCGGGTTCAGACCACCTAGGAGAGAGGTGGGCCTGGCCCTGGTCGGCGTTCGCGGATACTTAACACGCTTAACGGGATCTGGGTATTTGATCTGAGTCTGGCCATTTGGTCTATACGCACTAACCATCTACGCGGGAGTAGTTATGGGTATCCCGGCGTCGTGGTATCAGCCGAAGCCTTCGTGACGTCAGCGACTGAGTGGCGCGCGCCGGATTGGACTGGAAAGCCACTAGGCTAGGTCTGCTTCCGGCCGCGTACGCAATGTGCAGGTGTGCAAAGGGCGATGGGCCCAGACCCCTGCGCCATAGGATTTAGACTGGCGTGCTGACCTCTCTGTTGTGCCTAGGTAGGGCTGCGACGTGTTGATCTTCCGAGGCCGGGCATGACCCAGAAAAGTGTGTCCGGCCAAATGGGATCGAGCGTGTTGGGGTATGTGGTGCACCCCTGCAGGGAAGTTTATCTATTCGAATAGCCGTGTCCCTCGGTAAAAGGACGACCCGGAGTTGTACCTTGACCTTATGACTACTAGAACCGGATACTTAATAAAACACACCCTTCCACGTGCCAGAGACAACCGGTGATCGCTCTCTCACAGGGTGGCGAGGAGAGGATCATCGGTTAGGATTATGCTATACGAAGCTACTTGGAGGTCTTCAGTCTACTCTCTTCTACATGCTGCAAGACGGAGGCTGCCAGAAGCGTAGTCTTCGACAGGATTAGTTATCCCCCTCTTATTCTGGCATTCTGCAGTTCAGTCCACATATGATACCCTTATTCCATTTGATACCCATACATATGTAGTGTAGCTCCTTGCTTGCGAGTACTTTGGATGAGTACTCACGGTTGCTTTCTCCCTCCTTTCCCCCTATCCCTTCTACCTGGTTATCACAACCAGATGTTGGAGCTCAGGAGCCAGACGCCACTGTCGACGACGACTCCTACTACACCGGAGGTGCCTACTACTACGTGTTGCCCGCTGACGACGACCAGGAGTAGTTTAGGAGGATCCCAGGCAGGAGGCCTGCGCCTCTTTCGATCTGTATCCCAGTTTGTGCTAGCCATCTTATGGCAGACTGGTTTAACTTATGTCTGTACTCAAATATTGTTGCTTCCGCTGACTCGTCTATGATCGAGTTCTTGTATTCGAGCCTTCGAGGCCCCTGGCTTGTAATATGATGCTTGTATGACTTATTTTATTTGTAGAGTTGTGTTGTGATATCTTCCCGTGAGTCCCTGATCTTGATCGTACACGTTTGCGTGTATGATTAGTGTACGATTAAATCGGGTGCGTCACACCGGATGAAACCCGTCGCCGCCCACGGCCAACCAAAGGGCGCCACGCGTCCTGCCGCTACCCGCCACGGCCCGGAGAGCCCGCGGCCGGACCTCCAGGCCCGCGCGCCGCCCGCTCGCCCCGTCTCACCTCTGGATCTTGTTGCCGGCCGCCGCTCCACCACACTGCTCCTCACCTCGCCATGCGCTGCCTCGCCGCCCAACGCCGCCCCTCGTCGACCGTGCCCGGATCCGGCAGATCCGGCCGGATCCGCTCCGACCAACCCTGCCAGCGCCTGCTCCATCAACTCGGGCCATTGCGTAGCGTCTCCTCCAACGAGATCTCGATGAACCTCGAACGGCATGCCGACGAACCCTAGATCCAGAGGTCTAAATTTGCCCCGTCTTTTTCCCTGCACATATTTTATGGCTCTGTTCAACGCTTCATAACTCCATGATCGTAGCTCCGTTTCATGCATATGAGATATCGAAATGTTCATTGGGAGATGCTCTTCATTTCATTACATTGTGGCATGCTTGTTTGAGTTCATCTTGATGCCCTAATCGTTCATGCAAGAGTGCTATAAAATGTTTACTGCTGCTACTTATCAGATTATGATGTTTTGTCATTTTTGTCACATTTGATGTGTGCATCATATGGGCATGAGCTCTACATGTGTTTTGAACTATGTCATGCCATCTCTACATTGGAGTTTGTCATGTATTTTTGTGATCAATGTGGTGACTAGCACAAGCATGCAAAGTAGCCTTCGTGATATTACTGCATTCGGGGACTTAGGATTTTGCTAAGTCTTGTGCCTGCTGTTATTTTTATGCCATGTAAACATGATGCTACAGTGAGATACATGCTTATCTTGAGATTCTTCAGTAAGGATGTTTTGAACATATGGTTATGATCTATCCATACATGCCCCTGTTTGCAATTATGGAGTGCCCTAGCATGTTTTAATCTTGCTCTACTTTTGCTATAAAATGTTCCTGGCAGATTGTTTACATGTTAATAAATTTTGCCATGGTTGTTTCTATTGATCCTTGCATGCTATGAACTTTGTCTTGCCATGGTTAGCTTCATGAGCATGTCATCTTGCTTTTGGTATGCTTATTTTGTCATGCAAGGCTTTGTGATGAGTGAATTGAGCTCGCAAAGATGCCTTCATAATTCTGTTTTTGCCATGCTCTGTTTTCTGCTAAGTCTGAAACTATTAAGAAAACTTGCTATGTTTACATGAGTGCCATCATATCTTCTGTGCCTTTTTGGCTCATGATCAGTAAGGGACTTTTGTTCTATGCATTTAGTAGAATCATTCCATGCCTTTGTTTGCTATGATATGTTCCTGTAGCATGTTGTTTGCTAGCTCTAAACATGGCTTCCTGATGTTATTTATGGCATGTTATATTTTCACTAAGTCTGTGTAGCTGATATCTTTTGCACTTTTGCCATGCTTGTTTGAACCTGATCTTGTGTGATTCAGTCGTAGCTCTGTGTTCATGTTTTGACAAGCATCCTGAGTACATCACTTCCATATGCTTTGTTGCTATATTGGAGTGCAATAGCTTAGTTTCTTGTTGCATGCTTAGTGGCATCGTGTTGTTAATCGCAGAATTGTGCCATTCTTGTTTTCCTTGCCATTTGCAAACCGTGCATCCGATTCCAGTGATCTTTATATCGATTTCGACCGAAATCATCACATATTTCTAGCGGCACACTTGGTTTTCCAAGTTGATTCCTTGTTCAATCTTTTCCTTTCGAAGCACGCATATGCATTGCATATCATGTCTTGCATATCATGCCATGTTTTGCATCATGTTGCTTGTGCATTGTGCCGTGGTTGATTTTTGTTCCTTTGCTTGTGTTCTTGCCTTGGGTGGAGCTGGGAGACGAGTACGTGATCGAGGAACCTGTTGAGTATGCTAACGAGGATCAAGCTTTCGTCAACTCTGAGAACTTTGCAGGCAAGATCACCATACCCTCGAAATCATTTCTATCTTTGCTTGATAGTTGTTCGCTCTATTTCTATGTCACACTACCTACCACTTGCTATATCATGCCTACCATATTGCCATGTCGAGCCTCTAACCCACCTTTCCTAGCAAACCGTTGTTTGGCTATGTTACCGCTTTGCTCAGCCCCTCTTATAGCGTTGCTAGTTGCAGGTGAAGATGAAGTTTGTTCCATGTTGGAACATGGATATTGTTGGGATATCATTATTATATCTTGTTTACTTTAATGCATCTATATACTTGGTAAAGGGTGGAAGTATCGGCCTTATGCCTGGTGTTTTGTTCCACTCTTGCCGCCCTAGTTTCCGTCATACCGGTGTTATATTCCTTGATTTTGCGTTCCTTACGCGGTTGGGTGATAATAGGAACCCCTTGACAGTTCGCCTTGAATAAAGCTCCTCCGGCAAGGCCCAACCTTGGTTTTACCATTTGCCACCTAAGACTTTTTCCCTTGGGTTCCGCAGACTCAAGGGTCATCTTTATTTTAAACCCCCGAGCCATTGCTCCCCTGAGTGTTGGTCCAAACTAGAGCACCGTGCAGGACCGTCCCCTGGCAACTTGGGTTATGTTGGTACCTGTACGCTTAGCTTATCCGGTGTGCCCTGAGAACGAGATATGTGCAGCTCCTATCGGGATTTGTTGGCACAGTCGGGTGGTCTTGCTGGCCTTGTTTTACCATTGTCGAAATGTCTTGTAACCGGAATTCTGAGTCTGGTCGGGTCTTCCTGGGAGAAGGAATATACTTCGTTGACCGTGAGAGCCTGTGATGGGCTAAGTTGGGACACCCCTACAGGGTTTTGAACTTTCGAAAGTCATGCCCGCGGTTATGCGCAGATGGGAATTTGTTAATATCCGGTTGTAGAAAACTTAACACTTAACTTAATTAAAATGAATCAATCGTGTGTGTAGCCGTGATGGTCTCTTTTCGGTGGAGTCCGGGAAGAGAACACGGTCTCGTGTTATGCTTGACCGTAAGTAGCTTCAGGATCACTACATTATCACTATTAGCTTCACGACCATGCTTTGCTTCTCTTCTCGCTCTCATTTGCGTAAGTTAGCCTCCATATATGCTTAGTGCTTTGCTGCAGCTCCACCTCACTACCCTTTCCTACCTTTAAGCTTAAATAGTCTTGATCTCGCGGGTGTGAGATTGTTGAGTCCCCGTGACTCACAGATTGTAGCGACCCGACCCGAATGGATCAAGTCTACCGTGCTCCGATGTCATCCCTGGATCAGTAATGCTGACACCACACAGTACTTCGAAGGATTTATAGCAGAGTAGCAATCACACACTTATTACATCGATGTCTCAAAAGAGAACTTATTACAATAAATATGGCTTAAGGCCATCTAATATCGATAACAGCGGAAGACTTGGAAGATAAATGGGTCCATCAACTCCAACGGCATCACTGAGTATAGAACCACGACCTAAAAGCACCTTAATCGTCGTCTGAAAAGTCTGCAACATTAACGTTGCAGCCCGAAAATGGGTCAGCACATGGAATATGCTGGCAAGGTAACACATAGAGAGTAATGGAATGAAACAGCTATACTATATGCATATTTGGCTGGTGGAAAGCTCTGTGGTTACTGTTTTGCGTAAAGCCAGTTTTTCCCTAGTGCAAAGGAATAAATTTATTTAACTATCATGGTGGTTGTTAAACATTGAGAATGGTTGATAGCATTCTCAATCCCAATTAAGTGAACAATTAAAACCCAACAAAATTAATTAGAAGTAACATGACGAGATTCACATGATATTCAAGTACTAGATACTCAAGATGTCCATAACCGGGGACACGGCTAATCATGATTAGTTTATTACACTCTGCAGAGGTTTGCGCACTTTTCCCCACAAGACTCGATCGCCTCCGTTGGATTTCTCGCACTACTGGTGTTTGAAAAACGGATGACCGAGACACAGTCTTTCAGAAGCGCTAGCACCTTATGATGGATAGACCGGTACACCTACTTTCCCCTACATCTGCTAGTCTACCACGTAAGAGTTCGCACGACTTAGTCAACTATGCCAGAGCCCATAATGGCTTGTGGCTGCACACGTAAGTATTTAGCATGAAAGATGTTATGATCCCTTTGAGCCTGGGTGGCGGTCCAAAAGAAAAACAGGCAAGTCCTGATAGACATCGGGTGCCTCAATCCACCCAGATGTGTGTTTAAGTTGCCACATTAGATAAACCATTAAAATAATCAATCTCACATCTGTCATGGATATCACTCACCCAATCCACGTCTACTAGCATAGCATGGCATAATAAGCAAACGTAGAAGTAACTCCCAAAGGTTTCATAATAAACAGGTAATAGGTACTACCTCATCTACTTCCCATCCCACAATTTAATTAGATCCTAATCATGCAATGTTTGAGGATGGATCTAATGCAATAAAACTGGGTTGTAGAAAAGGTATGATCAAAGTGTTATTGCCTTGCTGATGATCCGCGAGTCCTAGAGATTCGAAGTAACAGGCAGCGCAATCCGGGTAATCTATCGCAGACAAACAACAAGCATACAATAAGTACTCATCTAATGCACAGGTAAAACTCGAACAAGAGATCGAACAAGAAAGTTCAACTTAAGAACTCCGGTTGCAAAGAAAGAAAGAACTGAACAAAGCAACAGAAAACAAACGGCGGAAGAAAACAACTCGGTTCTAGCAAGTTGAAACTAGGTCAAGTTTTACAGTAGCAAAAGCTTGTTTAAGTTGATTAGTCGGAACGGCGGTTTCGAAACGACACTCCAGGCGCTTGAATCACCTGATTCCGATAAACGAGCGAGAAGATAGACTAGAACGAATATCGGATCTGAGATCGCGATCGCGGAATAAATCCGACGAAAAGAAAAGGAAGAACGGTTAAACGAGCGAACGTTTGTTAACCTAGAAGAATCCGGTGATCACGTTCGTTAGGACGAATGGTCCGGCGAACGGTCTCTAGACAACTAAACCGGAAAAGAAAACGGAAAACCGATCTAGGGTTTCGGAAAAGAAAACCGAAATGAAGAACCGAAAAGAAAACGAATCGGAAGAGAAGAAAAGAACCAGAACGGTTTATAAGAAAAAACCGAACCGAGGGGATAGGAGAGATGTGGCGCGAGGCTACCTCCGGCGAGGTTCTGGCGAGAGGCTCCGGCGGCGGCGGGGTTGGACGGCGACGGCGGCGGCGTTGCTAGGCGGCGGCGGCACAAGGGCGGCGGCGGCGTGGGCAAGGGGCGGCGGCGACGTGGGCAAGGGGCGGCGGCGATGTGGGCAAGGGCGCGACGCTAGGGGGCGGCGCGGGTGAGGGCTTGGGTTGGTGTGGGGTTTAGAGGGGGGGTGTTGGTATTTATATAGGTGAGGGGAGAGGAGACTTGGGGGAGGGGGCAAGAAAAAGAGAAGGAGAGGAGAGAGGGAAACGGAGTCCTAGTGGGACTCCACTTGGGGGCGGCGGCGGCCTGCCTGCGCTAGTCGCGGCGCGGCGCGCGGTGAGGCCCGGCCGGCTGGGCCTTTGGCCCAAGCGGCGCTGTGATTTTTTTTAAACGGTTACGCGCGCAGAAAAACAAAAGAAAAGAAAATCTAAACGAACTCCAAAACTCCCAAAGTAAATTTTCCCCGACTCCTAAAAGTGAGTCGAACAAAATGAACTTTTCTCGGGACCTAAAATGCAAATTTTGAAAACGCGCATTTTTCCCTATCCAAATAAAAGGCAAAAGAAACTCCGACAAAACCAATGATCCTTTCTTCAAAATTTGAGAAGAACTCAAATATGAAAATGACGAAATCTCCAACTCTCTCCGAGGGTCCTTGAGTTGCGTGAAATTTCTAGGATCGATCAAAATGCAAGAAAATATGATATGCATGATGATCTAGTGTATAACATTCCAAATTGAAAATTTGGGATGTTACAAACCTACCCCCCTTAAGATGAATCTCACCCTCGAGATTCGGGTTGGCTAGAAAATAGGTGAGGGTGGTCCTTGAGCAAATCTTCTACTCTCTCCCAGGTGGCTTCATCCTCTGAGTGGTGGTTCCACTGAACTTTGCAAAACTTGATAACCTTGCTGCGGGTAACTCTACTGGCAAACTCGAGAATCTTAACTGGCTTCTCTTCATACGTTAAGTCGTCCTTCAACTGAATTGCTTCAAGCGGCATTGTATCTCTTAACGGTACCTCCGCCATCTTGGCGTGACATTTCTTCAGCTGAGAAACATGGAATACGTCATGAACTCCTGGCAGTCCCTCTGGTAATTCCAACTTATAAGCGACTTCTCCCATACGTTGCAAAATCTTATATGGTCCAACGAAACGCGGTGCTAATTTTCCCTTAACTCCAAATCGCTTAACTCCTCGTAGTGGGGATACTCGGAGATACACTCTGTCTCCGGCTTCGTAAACTGTCTCCTTGCGTTTAGAATCTGTGTAGCTCTTCTGCCTGGACTGGGCTACCTTGAGCCTATCGCGAATCAATTTCACCTTTTGTTCAGACTCCTTAATCAAATCTGGTCCAAAGAACTGACGGTCTCCAACTTCGTCCCATGACAACGGTGTCCTGCACCTCCTTCCGTACAAAGCTTCGAAAGGTGCCATCTTCAAACTGGTTTGGTAACTGTTGTTATAAGAAAACTCCGCATACGGCTAGTTATCGTCCCAACTAGATCCAAAATCTAGTGCACAGGCTCTCAGCATATCTTCCAAAATCTGATTGACTCTCTCGGTCTGTCCATCTGTCTGTGGATGAAAAGCGGTGCTGAACTCTAGCCTGGTTCCCAAAGTTTCATGCAACTGACTCCAAAACTTTGAGGTAAATTGGGTTCCTCTGTCTGATACAATACTCCTTGGAACTCCATGCAAACAAATGATCCTAGTCATGTATATCTTTGCCAACTTAGCACTGGTGTAAGTGGTCTTGACTGGAATGAAATGTGCTACCTTCGTCAAACGATCAACTACTACCCATATCGAGTCATATCCTGCTTTCGTCCTGGGTAGTCCTGTGATAAAATCCATGCCTATCTTATCCCACTTCCATTCGGGTATCTGCAATGGTTGTAATAATCCGGCTGGCTTCTGATGCTCTGCCTTTACTCTATGACATACGTCACAAACTGCTACATATGCTGCAATATCCTTCTTCATTCCGGTCCACCAGAATGTCTCCTTTAAATCCAAATGCATCTTGGTATTTCCTGGGTGAATCGAATAGGGTGAATCATGTGCCTCTTGTAGAATCAACTTCCTGATCTCCGGGTCATTTGGCACATAAACACGGTCCTCAAACCATAGGGTATCGTGCTCATCCTCACGAAATCCCTTTGCTTTTCCTTTGCTTAGTTTCTCCTTTATAGAAGCAATTTCCTTGTCAGATTTCTGAGCCTCTCTGATTTTATCCATCAATGTTGACTGAATCTCCAATGCTGCTACGTATCCTCTCGGAACTACTTCCAAACATAGTTCACGAAGGTTTTCTGCTAACTCCTTGGGTATTTCTCCCGTCATTAATGTATTGGCATGGCTCTTACGGCTCAATGCGTCAGCTACTACATTAACTTTTCCGGGATGGTAATGCAATCTCATATCATAATCCTTGATGAGCTCCAACCATCTCCTTTGTCTGAGATTCAACTCCTTCTGCGTGAAAATGTACTTCAAACTCTTGTGATCCGTGTACACCTCGCAATGATTTCCAATGAGAAAATGTCTCCACGTCTTCAATGCATGCACTACGGCTACTAACTCCAAATCATGCGTAGCATAATTCAATTCATGAGGCTTCAGTTGTCGTGAAGCATATGAAACAACTCTCCCTTCCTACATAAGCACTGCTCCAAGTCCTCGACGTGAAGCGTCGCAATACACCTCATAATCCTTGGTCTGATCTGGCAAAATCAACACTGGTGAGGTAACCAATCATTTCTTCAACTCCTGGAAACTAGCCTCACACTCCTTAGTCCAATTGAACTTGGTATCCTTCTTCAACAACTCCGTCATAGGCTTCACAATCTTTGAAAAGTTCTCAATGAATCTCCGGTAGTATCCTGCAAGTCCAAGAAAACTCCGGATCTCTCCAACTGTCGTTGGTGCTTCCCATTCGGTTACGGTCTCAACCTTTGTGGGGTCAACTGCTATCCCTTCTCCAGATATAACATGTCCAAGAAATCCAACTTCCTTCAACCAAAACTCACATTTGCTAAATTTGGCATATAACTGATGTTCCCTTAGTTTCTCCAAAACCAAACGCAAATGTTCCTTATGCTCCTCTTCATTCTTTGAATAAACCAGGATATCATCAATGAACACTACGACGAACTTATCCAAAAACTCCATAAACACTTTGTTCATCAGGTTCATAAAATAGGCAGGCGCGTTAGTCAACCAAATGACATAACGGTATACTCGTACAATCCATATCTCGTGGTGAATGTTGTCTTAGGTATGTCCTGCTCTCGAATCTTCAACTGGTGGTACCCTGATCGCAAATCGATCTTGGAAAACACTTTAGCTCCTTGCAAACGATCAAACAGGTCATTAATCATTGGCAGTGGGTACTTGTTCTTGATGGTTACTTTGTTCAATCCTCGATAATCAACAACCATCCGTAATGATCCATCCTTCTTCTCCACTAGAAGTACGGGTGATCCCCAAGGCGAAGAACTTGGGCGTATGTAACCTTTCTCCAGTAACTCCTTAATCTGATTCTTAATTTCTACCAAATCCTTTGCTGGCATCCGGTATGGTCTCTTTGATATTGGGCCTGTACCTGGCAATAACTCAATCAAAAACTCAATGTCTCTATCCGGCGGCATGCCTGGCAACTCTTCAGGAAATACATCAGGAAAATCCTTTACCACTGGTACTTCCTCCTGCACAACTCCTGTTAGACAATTTACTTGTGTCCTATTTGGCACATGCCGGGATACATACTTGATCCTTCTTCCTTCTGGCGTTGTGAGCAAAATTGATTTACTAGCACAATCGATGTTTCCTCTATACATCGACAGCCAATCCATACCGAGAATTACATCCAGACCTTGGGATTCCAGAATAATTAAATCTGTTGGGAAAACATGCCTTCCTATGCTTAATGGCACTTGAAAGCATCCTTGACTGGCCATGTACTCTGCTCCTAGCGAACGTACTAGCATAGGTGTTTTAAGAATCCTAGTGGGCATGCTATATTTTTCCACAAATCCCCTTGATATGTATGAATGTGATGCACCAGTATCGAAAAGAACGAGTGCGGTAAATGACTTCACCAAAAACTTACCGATTACTGCATCAGGCTGATCTTCAACCTCCTCCACGTTAACGTGGTTCACCTGTCCCCTATTGAAAGGGTTTGGCTTCTTCCCTGAGCTTCCATTGCCATTTCCATTCTAGCCTTCAGGACATTCATTGACATAATGTCCGGTCTTGGAACACTTGAAACAGGTGACTTGACTCAGATCTCTCTTGGATGGGGTTGATGGGGTGGTCCGATTCTGGCCGTTGCTTCCTCCATTCCCATTACCATTCTTGTGGCCATTGTGGTTGTGCGAACTACCTCCTCCATGGGTATGCTGAAACTGAAATCCCGATTTAGGGGTAAAACGGGGCTTCTGCTGGGCTCCAGAGTTATACTTCCCCTGTCCATACTTCCTCTTGCGGTTCTCAATCTGTTGTTGCTTCCCTTCAATCATGATGGCACGATCTACCAACTCCTGGTAGTTGTTGAAACTTGCTACCATCAACTGCATACTCAACTCATCATTCAGTCCTTCCAGAAACTTCTCCTGCTTGGTTGCATCCATAGCAACGTCATCTGGGGCATAACGTGCTAACTTGCTGAAGTCGTCAACGTACTGGCCAACTGTCCTTCCTCCTTGGTGTAAGTTGCGAAACTCACGCTTCTTCATGGCCATAGCTCCTGCTGAAACATGGGCAGTGCGGAAAGCTTGCTGGAACTGATCCCATGTGATGGTGTCAACTGGAAAGGTGGCTGTGAAATTCTCCCACCATGCTGCCGCGGGTCCTTCTAACTGATGTGCGGCAAACTTCACTTTCTCACCATCTGTGCATCCTGCAGTGGTCAACTCTCTTCCTATCTTGCGGAGCCAATCGTCTGCTACTATCGGCTCGGTGCTACTAGAAAACACCGGCGGATTCAGCCTAAGGAAACGAGCTAAGTGGTCAACAGGTGGCGGTGGTGGAGGTGGGTTGTTGTTGTTGTTGTTTTGCTGGTTTTGAACTAACATCTGCATCAATTGATTCTGCTGCTGGATCAACTGAGTGAGCTCCGGTGGAAATACATTGTCACGTCTCGGTGGCATATGAGGGTTTAGAAAAGATGAGAAATAAGAATAGAGTAAGGTCTAAAGAGAAAACACTACCCCAATGCACATGAGCAAATGCACACAAAATCACTTCATTCAATCAAACAAGGGCTTACAATCGATCTAGCTATCGCAAAAGTGCTTGAACTATAATGTATACATGGGGGGAAATACTACTAATATTTGGTGGTCATCTAGAAATTTGAACCGGTGGAAGACTCCATGATGTCCGCTTCAGCTTCGTCTTCAAAGTCGGGTTCACTTGGATCCGAATCGGTGTCGTCGATGATGATGTAGTTGTCCGGACATGCGACGTAGATGTCTTCCTTCCTGGATGCTAACTCCCTCTTGAGTTCTTCAATCTCTTGCTTAAGATCGCCGTTGTGTCTTGCTAGAGCTACTATCTCGTCCATGTAGTCCTTACGTGTAGCCTTCAGTTCTCCTTCTAGCTCGATGATCCTTGCCTTCGCATTTTTCAACTCTATCATATCATTGCACATCTGGTTCTCGTGGCGTCGAATGTGCTGGTTTAACTCCTGGATGAATGATGCAATGGATCTATCCTTCTTGGTGCTGACTAACTCCCATTGTTCATCTCGGCGTCCACAAATCTGGTATATAGTGTCCTTGAGGTCTTCTTGATAAACTTCTCCAATGCGTCCTATGGTGATATGGGCTGCCATGCTCCTTCCTAGACTCCAAGTTGGTGCATTGAAAACACTATCTATGGGCTTCGTGATTGGCGCGAATGTCCTTCCCGGAACGTGAGCTTGAATCTTCCAGCGCTCCTCTTCAGGCAGAGTGGCGTTGAAGGTTCCCGTGAAACTTGGTAATCCAATGTTTAGGTACTTGGTGACTTCCTTCAAGTGAAATCCAAAAGGTGTGCCTTCATCCGGTTGAGCGTACTTGATCTTCGCATCCTTCATCCTAAAGAGTAGAAAAGATGAGAAGTTAGAAAATGAGGAGAGAGTAATGATCTATGGCTTTAACTTAGTGGTTGTGTCCTACAGTCAGCGTATGCTCTGATACCATCTCTCTAGTGACCCGACCCGAATGGATCAAGTCTACCGTACTCCGGTGTCATCCTTGGATCAGTAATGCTGACACCACACAATACTTCGAAGGATTTATAGTAGAGTAGCAATCACACACTTATTACATCGATGTCTCAAAAGAGAACTTATTACAATAAATATGGCTTAAGGCCATCTAATATCGATAACAGCGGAAGACTTGGAAGATAAATGGGTCCATCAACTCCAACGGCATCACTGAGTATAGAACCACGACCTAAAAGCACCTTAATCATCGTCTGAAAAGTCTGCAACATTAACGTTGCAGCCCGAAAATGGGTCAGCACATGGAATATGCTGGCAAGGTAACACATAGAGAGTAATGGAATGAAACAGCTATACTATATGCATATTTGGCTGGTGGAAAGCTCTATGGTTACTGTTTTGCGTAAAGCCAGTTTTTCCCTACTGCAAAGGAATAAATTTATTTAACTATCATGGTGGTTGTTAAACATTGAGAATGGTTGACAGCATTCTCAATCCCAATTAAGTGAACAATTAAAACCCAACAAAATTAATTAGAAGTAACATGACGAGATTCACATGATATTCAAGTACTAGATACTCAAGATGTCCATAACCGGGGACACGGCTAATCATGATTAGTTTATTACACTCTGCAGAGGTTTGCGCACTTTTCCCCACAAGACTCGATCGCCTCCGTTGGATTTCTCGCACTACTGGTGTTTGAGAAACGGATGACCGAGACACAGTCTTTCAGAAGCGCTAGCACCTTACGATGGATAGACCGGTACACCTACTTTCCCCTACATCTGCTAGTCTACCATGTAAGAGTTCGCACGACTTAGTCAACTATGCCAGAGCCCATAATGGCTTGTGGCTGCACACGTAAGTATTTAGCATGAAAGATGTTATGATCCCTTTGAGCCTGGGTGGCGGTCCAAAAGAAAAACAGGCAAGTCCTGATAGACATCGGGTGCCTCAATCCACCCAGATGTGTGTTTAAGTTGCCACATTAGATAAACTATTAAAATAATCAATCTCACATCTGTCATGGATATCACTCACCCAATCCACGTCTACTAGCATAGCATGGCATAATAAGCAAACGTAGAAGTAACTCCCAAAGGTTTCATAATAAACAGGTAATAGGTACTACCTCATCTACTTCCCATCCCACAATTTAATTAGATCCTAGTCATGCAATGTTTGAGGATGGATCTAATGCAATAAAACTGGGTTGTAGAAAAGGTATGATCAAAGTGTTATTGCCTTGCTGATGATCTGCGAGTCCTAGAGATTCGAAGTAACAGGCAGCGCAATCCGGGTAATCTATCGTAGACAAACAACAAGCATACAATAAGTACTCATCTAATGCACAGGTAAAACTCGAACAAGAGATCGAACAAGAAAGTTCAACTTACGAACTCCGGTTGCAAAGAAAGAAAGAACCGAACAAAGCAACGGAAAACAAACGGCGGAAGAAAACAACTCGGTTCTAGCAAGTTGAAACTAGGTCAAGTTTTACAGTAGCAAAAGCTTGTTTAAGTTGATTAGTCGGAACGGCGGTTTCGAAACGAGACTCCAGGCGCTTGAATCACCTGATTCCGATAAACGAGCGAGAAGATAGACTAGAACGAAGATCGGATCTGAGATCGCGATCGCGGAATAAATCTGACGAAAAGAAAAGGAAGAACAGTTTAACGAACGGACGTTCGTTAACCTAGAAGAATCCGGTGATCATGTTCGTTAGGACGAACGGTCCGGCGAACGGTCTCTAGACAACTAAACCGGAAAAGAAAACGGAAAACCGATCTAGGGTTTCGGAAAAGAAAACCGAAACGAAGAACCGAAAAGAAAACGAATCGGAAGAGAAGAAAAGAACCGGAACGGTTTATAAGAAAAAACCGAACTGAGGGGATAGGAGAGATGCGGCGCGGGGCTACCTCCGGCGAGGTTCTGGCGAGAGGCTCCGGCGGCGGCAGGGTTGGACGGCGACGGTGGCGGCGTTGCTAGGCGGCGGCGGCGGCACAAGGGCGGCGTGGACAAGGGGCGGCGGCGACGTGGGCAAGGGGCGGCGGCGACGTGGGAAAGGGCGCGGCGCTAGGGGGCGGCGCGGGTGAGGGCTTGGGGCTTGGGGCTTGGGTTGGTGTGGGGTTTAGAGGGGGGGTGTTGGTATTTATATAGGTGAGGGGAGAGGAGACTTGGGGGAGGGGGCAAGAAAAAGAGAAGGAGAGGAGAGAGGGAAACGGAGTCCTAGTGGGACTCCACTTGGGGGCGGCGGCGGCCTGCCTGCGCTAGGCGCGACGCGGCGCGCGGTGAGGCCCGGCCGGCTGGGCCTTTGGCCCAAGCGGCGCTGTGATTTTTTTTAAACGGTTACGCGCGCAGAAAAACAAAAGAAAAGAAAATCTAAACGAACTCCAAAACTCCCAAAGTAAATTTTCCCCGACTCCTAAAAGTGAGTCGAACAAAATGAACTTTTCTCGGGACCTAAAATGCAAATTTTGAAAACGCGCATTTTTCCCTATCCAAATAAAAGGCAAAAGAAACTCCGACAAAACCAATGATCCTTTCTTCAAAATTTGAGAAGAACTCAAATATGAAAATGACGAAATCTCCAACTCTCTCCGAGGGTCCTTGAGTTGCGTGAAATTTCTAGGATCGATCAAAATGCAAGAAAATATGATATGCATGATGATCTAGTGTATAACATTCCAAATTGAAAATTTGGGATGTTACACAGATACTTCCAAACAGATGCAGGTGCCGATGATGCCAGTGTAGGGGACGCTACCGAACTCAAGTGGGAGTTCGACGAGGATTCAGGCCGTTACTATGTTTCTTTTCTGGATGATCAGTAGAGGAGCCCAGTTGGGACGATCGGGGATCTAGCATTTGGGGTTGTCTTTCTTTATTTTGGTTCTGTAGTTGAACCTTTGTTTGTACTTTGGATGATGTATGGATTATTTATTTATTGTGTGAAGTGGCGATTGTAAGCCGACTCTTTATCCCTTTCTTATTCAGTACATGGGATGTGTAAAGATTACCCCTCCTGAGACATGCCTACCATGCGGCTATGCCTCTAAGTCGTGCCCCGACACGTGGGAGATATAGTCGCATTGTGGGTGGTAAAGATGATCATGTTCTTCCCACTGCTTATGTTGAGAAACCACCTTTCCCTGTTAGAATTAAGGATCATGCTAAAGCTTCAACTGTAGTCAACAAGAGTAATATTAGGACACACAAACCCCTTGAGCAAATTAAAGTTGAACCTAATATTGCTATGGTTAAAGATCTCTTGGCCGATAATATTGATGGGCAGGTTATTTATTTTTGTGAAGAAACTGCTAGAATTGCTAAGCCTGGTGCTAAGGATAAACATATACCTGTTATAGGCATGCCTGTTATTTCTGTCAAAAAATAGGAGATCATTATTATCATGGCTTATGTGATATGGGTGCTAGTGCTAGTGCTAGTGCAATACCTCATACCTTATACAAAGAAATTATGCATGATATTGCACCTGCTGAGATAGAAGATATCGATGTTACAATTAAGCTTGCCAATAGAGATACTATTTCATTGATTGGGATTGTTAGAGATATTGAAGTCTTGTGTGGGAAGGTTAAATATCCTGCTGATTTTCTTGATCTTGGTTCCCCACAAGATAGCTTTTGTCCCATTATATTTGGTAGAGCCTTCTTAAATACTGTTAATGCTAGGATAGGCTGCGAAAAGGATGTTGTTACTATTGGTTTGGGTGATATGTCTCATGAGTTTAACTTTTCTAAATTTCGTAGACAACCCCGTGATGAGGAATTACCTAGTAAGGATGAAGTTATTGGTCTTGCTTCTATTGTTGTGCCTCCTAATGATCCTTTAGAACAATATTTGCTCGACCATGAAAATGATATGTTTATGAATGAAAGAAGGGAAATAGATGAACTATTCTTTGAACAAGGACCTATTCTGAAACACAACTTGCATGTTGAAATCCTAGGGGATCCTCCTCCACCCAAGGGTGATCCCGGGTTTGAGATTAAACCGTTACCTGATACTCTTAAATATGCTTATCTTGATGAAAAGAAGATATATCCTGTTATTATTAGTGCTTACCTTTCAGAGCATGAAGAAAGGAAATTATTGAAAACTCTGAAGAAGTACCATGCTGCTATTGGATATACTCTTGATGATCTTAAGGGCATTAGTCCCACTCTATGTCAACACAAAATAAATTTGGAGAAGGATGCCAAACCAGTTATTGATCACCAACAACGGCTAAATCCTAAGATGAAAGAAGTGGTAAGAAAGGAAATATTAAAACTCCTTGAGGCAGGTATAATTTATCCCGTTGCTGATAGTCAGTGGGTAAGTCATGTCCATTGTGTCCCTAAGAAGGTAGGTATTGTCGTTGTTCCTAATGATAAACATGAATTGATCCCACAAAGAATTATTACAGGTTATAGGATGGTAATTGATTTCCGCAAATTAAATAAAGCTACTAAAAAAGATCATTACCCTTTGCCTTTTATTGATCAAATGCTAGAAATATTATCCAAACATACACATTTTTGCTTTCTAGATGGTTACTCTGGTTTCTCTCAAATACTTGTGTTAGCTGATGATCTAGATAAGACCACTTTTACTTTCCCTTTCGGTACCTTTTCTTATAGACGTATGACTTTTGGTTTATGTAATGCACCTGCTACCTTTCAAAGATGCATGATGGCTATATTCTCGGACTTTTGTGAAAAGATTTGTGAGGTTTTCATGGACGATTTCTCCATTTATGGATCCTCTTTTGATGACTGCTTGAGCAACCTTGATCGAGTTTTGCAGAGATGTGAAGAAACTAATCTTGTCTTGAATTGGGAGAAGTGCCACGTTATGGTTAATGAAGGTATTGTCTTGGGGCATAAAATTTCTGAAAGAGATATTGAAGTTGATAAAGCTAAAGTTGATGCTATTGAAAAGATGTCGTGTCCCAAGGACATCAAAGGTATAAGAAGTTTTCTGGGTAATGCTGGTTTTTATAGGAGGTTCATTAAGGACTTCTCAAAAATTTCTCGGCCTCTGACTAACCTATTGCAAAAAGATGTTGCTTTTGTCTTTGATGATGATTGTGTAGAAGCATTTGAAATACTTAAGAAAGCTTTGATTTCTGCACCTATTGTTCAGCCACCTGATTGGAATTTACCCTTTGAAATTATGTGTGATGCTAGTGATTAAGCTGTAGGGGCTGTTCTAGGACAAAGAGTTGATAAGAAATTAAATGTTATTCAATATTCTAGTAAAACTCTAGACAATGCCCAGAGAAATTATGCTACTACTAAAAAAGAATTCTTAGCAGTTGTATTTTCTTGTGATAAGTTTAGACCTTATATTGTTGATTCTAAAGTAACTATTCACTGATCATGCTACTATTAAATACCTTATGGAAAAGAAAGATGCTAAACCTAGACTTATTAGATGGGTCTCTTGCTACAAGAATTTGATTGGCATATCATTGATAGAAAGGGAGCTGAGAACCCCGTTGCAGACAACTTGTCTAGGTTAGAGAATGTTCTTGATGACCCACTACCTATTGATGATTGCTTTCCTGATGAAAAATTAGTTGTCATAAATGCTTCTCGTACTTCTCCATGATATTCTAATTATGCTAATTATATTGTTGCTAAACTTATACCACCTAGTTTCACATACCAGCAAAAGAAAATGTTTTTCTATGATTTGAGACATTACTTTTGGGATGACCCACATCTTTATAAAGAAGGAGTAGATGGTGTTATTAGACATTGTGTACCTGAGCATGAACAGGAACAGATCCTATGCAAGTGTCACTCTGAGGCTTATGGAGGGCACCACGCTAGAGATAGAACTGCGCATAAGGTATTACAATCTGGTTTTTATTGGCCTACTCTCTTCAAGGGTGTCTGTAAGTTTGTCTTGTCTTGTGATGAATGTCAAATAATTGGTAATATTAGTAGACGTCAAGAAATGCCTTGGAATTATTCACTTGTTATTGAACCATTTGATGTTTGGGGCTTTGATTATATGGGACCTTTTTCCTTCCTCTAATGGGTATACACATATTTTAGTTGTTGTTGATTACGTTACTAAGTGGGTAGAGGCTATTCCAACTAGTAGTGCTGATCATAACACCTCTATTAAGATGCTTAAAGAAGTTGTTTTCCTGAGGTTTGGAGTCCCTAGATATTTAATGACGGATGGTGGTTCACACTTTATTCATGGCGCCTTTCGTAAAATGCTTGCTAAGTATGATGTTAATCATAGAATTGCATCTCCTTATCACCCACAGTCTAGTGGTCAAGTAGAATTGAGTAACAGAGAGCTCAAATTAATTTTGCAAAAGACTTTTAATAGATCTAGACAGAATTGGTCCAAGAAACTTGATGATGCATTATGTGCTTATAGAACTGCATACAAAAATCCTATGGGTATGTCTCCGTATAAAATTGTTTATGGCAAGGCATGTCACTTACCTCTTGAGCTAGAACATAAGGCATATTGGGCCATTAAAGAGCTCAATTATGATTTCAAACTTGCCAGTGAGAAGAGGTTATTTGACATTAGCTCACTTGATGAATGGAGAACCCAAGCCTATAAAAATGCCAAGCTGTTTAAAGAAAAAGTTAAAAGATGGCGTGAAAAAAGGATACAAAAGCGTAAGTTCAATGTAGGTGATTATGTATTACTATACAACTCTTGTTTAAGATTTTTTGCAGGCTAACTTCTCTCTAAATGGGAAGGCCCTTACGTCATCGAGGAGGTCTATCGTTCCGGTGCCATAAAAATCAACAACTTCGAAGGCACAAATCCGAAGGTGGTGGACGGTTAAAGAATCAAACATTATATCTCAGGTAATCTCATAAATATTGAAACTAATATTATTGAAACCGTAACCCCGGAGGAATACATAAGGGACACTTTCTGGAACGTTTCAGACTCCGAAAAGGAATAGGTACGTGGCACGGTAAGTGAACCGACTCCAAAACAGTTCTAATGGTAATATTTCTCCGTTTTGGAATATATAAAAAAATAGGAAAATAAGAAGCAGAATGGAAAGGACACGGGGCTTCCACGTGGGTGGAGGGCGCGCCCTACCCCCTGGGCGCGCCCCCTGCCTCGTGGGCACCTCGTGCGCTCTCCGGACTCTGTTTTCTTGCACGATACTTCTTTTGGTCGGTAAAAATTCATTATATAATCTCCCGAAGGTTTTGACCACCGTATCACGCAAATATCTCTTGTCTTTTTTTCGAGCTATTTTTCTCATAGATCTAGGTCGTCATGTCATCTTCAAGTGCCCCCAAGGACAAGTTCTTCGAGAAGGTCATCAACCCCTACCTCGCGGAGGTGCTGCAACCCCCTCAAACCATTGAGATGCGTGAGGGGTTGTTGCACATCCGCAATGTTGAGGGACCAAGGAGGACCGGAAGCACGGAGGCAAGGCTCGAGGCATTGGAGCAACAAGTTTTCAAGTGTCAGGAGATGGTGGAGCGTGGACTCGACTCCAATCACATAATGATCACAGAGTTCACCAACAACCACAAGCTGGACATCAAGGACATTAGAGAGGCCATGTTCAAGCTTCATGAGAAAATCAAGCACCTCCAAGCCCAGATCTATGACCTGCAAAATCAAAACTGTGAGTATGAATATAGATTCAAGAGGATGAGTTTGGCTGCAGATTTGAGGATTCAGGAAACTCGATCATCCTTCTATGATGGTGAGCCTATGCCTTAGAAGAGGGACGACAAGCCTACATCATCAACAACTCCACCTTCTTCACCAACAAAGAAGAACTGAGTATCTGGTATGGGCACTCCCCTTGGCAACTGCCAAGCTTGGGGGAGTGCCCCGGTATCGTATCACCATCACTTTTATCTCTACTATTTTTCTTAGTTCTGTCCTTTTGATAATATCTTGATCTAGTAGAATAAAGTTTTAGTATGGTCTAGTTGTGAGTTTTGCTTTATGATCCTTCTATGTAATCGAGTCTGTGAGTTATATATAATAAACATTAGTGTCGAGTCAAGGGCTTGATTATATTGCTATGATCTTGAGGGAATAAAATGAAAGAGAAGAAATAAAAAGAAACAAAGAGATCATATGGATCTTATGGAGAGTAATGAGCTCACATATAAAGAGTATGATGAATAAAAGTTGTTGAGAGTTGACAAACATAGTTTTGGTCATCGTTGAAATTAATAGGAAGAAATAAAGAAAGAGAGGTTCACATATAAATATACTATCTTGGACATCTTTTATGATTGTGAGCACTCATTAAAGTATGACATGCTAAGAGTTGACGTTGGACAAGGAAGACAACGTAATGGGTTATGTTTTCTTACATCTGACATAAATTATATTGTCATGGATCATCCAACATGTTGAGCTTGCCTTTCCCTCTCATGCTAGCCAATTTCTTTACACCAAGTAGAAATACTACTTGTGCTTCCGAATATCCTTAAAACCCAGTTTTGCCATGAGAGTCCACCATACCTACCTATGGATTGAGTAAGATCCTTCAAGTAAGTTGTCATCAGTGCAAGCAATAAAAATTGCTCTCTAAATATGTATGACTTATTAATGTGGAGAAAATAAGCTTTATACGATCTTGTGATGTGGAAGAAATAAAAGCGATGGATTGCATAATAAAGGTCCATATCACAAGTGGCAATATAAAGTGACGTTCTTTTGCATTAAGATTTTGTGCATCCAACCATAAAAGCGCATGACAACCTCTGCTTCCCTCTGCAAAGGGCCTATCTTTTATTCTTTTCTTATACTTTATGCAAAGAGTCATGGTGATATTCACCTTTCCTTTTCCATTTTATCCTTTGGCAAGCACAATGTGTTGGAAAGATCCAGATATATATATAGCTAATTGGATTTGAGTTTTCATGAACTATTATGGTTGACATTACCCTTGAGGTAAAAGGTTGGGCGGCAAAACCATAAGCCCCTATCTTTCTCTATGTCCGATTAAAACTTCATACCCATAAATATTGCGTGAGTGTTAGCAATTGTGAAATACTAAATGATAGTTGAGTATGTGGACTTGCTGCAAAGCTCTTATATTGACTCTTTCCTATGTTATGATAAATTGCAATTGCCTCAATGACTGAGATTAGAGTTTGTTGGTTCTCAATGAAGTTTATGATTCATACTTGAAATTGTGATTAAATAAACACTATTTTGATCACGGGATAAGAATAATATTCTGATCACAACCTGACATGCCCTGCTAGTAGTACGTTGAACTTCCCTGTGAACTAGGTTGAACTTCCGCCAACATTGCCCAAATGGGGCTTGCGATATACCGTTGGAAAGGTATGGACACCAGTATCATGACACAACTTAAATTTTTGGCAAAATGCAAGTGGTTTAAGAGCAGTTTTGAAAACCATTTTTTCTTCACATAGAAAACGTGAATCGTATTTTCGGTCGCATTTCTAAACCGTTTATCGGAATGAGGCATATAATATGGCGTTGGAAAGCTGCTGCAAAACCGCTCCTTCCACATGTTGAAAGTTTTCCCTAATTCCCTATGGTTAAAGAGTAATTTTAAAGAACGTAAAATTTTGTAAACCGAACAGCTGAGTTCATATTTTCGATGTCATTTCTAAACGGTAATTCAATTGAGGCATATGTTATGGCATTGGAAAGCTTATGAAAATGCGCTACTTTTTCATCTTGAAAGTTTTTTTCTAATTTTGAATGGTTTAAGAGTAATTTAGAAAATGGTCCAAGTCCTACCGAGATCGTATTTTCGAGCTAATTTTTTAACCGTGCGTCCGAATGCAGCAAATGATATGGCGTTGGAAAGCTTGAACAAATGCGAAACTTTTTGGTATGTATTATTTCTCCCAATTCTTTACGGTTTTAAGTCAGTATCGAAAATGGCGAAAAACGTATTTTCGCCATATTTTCTACAAACTTTAACGGAAAGGCGCAAATAATATCCCGTTGAAAAGCTACGAAAAATGCAAAACTTTGTCATGTTGATGGTTATCTCTGATTCCTAGCTGTTTTCAAGTAATTGCGAAAATGGCGACATCATTCGTTCTGCCTTTATCGCGAAGCAGATTCTTTGAAAATGCACCGCGTGAAGAACCTGAACTTCTCGTCGCGTGTACCTGAACTTCACTCTGCTTTTTCACGTGCTTTTTTTGCTCGTAGATCTCCATCCACTACTTGTATCTCTCCATCCACTCATCGAAATTGAGCAAGTGATATACCGGTGGAAAGCTGATGTAAACATACAACTTTCCCGTGTTGATCGTTTTTTCGTACTCACGACGATTTTAAAAGTTTTTCATCTCAAATTCATTCACTATAGTAGTCGAACTTCCTGCTGTTTTCACGTTGAACTTCTCTGGCGTATTTTCGTTTGTAATTTTCTCATCCATTCGTCCGTGTTACACAAATAATATTCCTTTGGTACAAACCTCTCTCACAATAATTTTTTAAACTTTCTCTGATGGAGGACTTGAACTTATAACAACAAAACTTTTAGACTTTGCTTTTTTATTCCTTTTTTAATACAAAATGCACACCGTGTAGTACGTGAACTTCCGGTAGTTATCAATCTGAACTTTTCTCGGTTACGTGAAAATATTTGAGTTTTTTTATGAATTTTTAATATGATTTACTTAATCCCTTTTTATGAATCTTGAAGCGCTCTATTTTTTAAAAGTTGAACTTCTTGTTATTTTATTTTTGAACTTCCTGTTTCCATTCTTTAATAACGAGGAAACTCTGAGTTTTCTACAATCCTCGAACTTCTCCATATTTTTAATATGGACTTTCTGGTTTTATTTCTTAATCCCTTTTTATGAATCTTGAAGCGCTCTATTTTTAAAATTTGAACTTCTTGTTATTTTATTTTTGAACTTCTTGTTTACATTCTTTAATAACGAAGAAAATCTGAGTTTTCTATAACAAGAAAAATGTGAGTTCTCTTTAAAAATTGGGACCTTGCCTTTTAATTCATTTTTCTCATATTAAACACACATCATGTAGTACAAACTTCTCCATGTTTTAAAATTGAACTTCTTGGTTTTATTCTTCAGTAACAAGAAAAATTAAGTTTTTAATGTACATTGAATTACTCAGTTTTTTTCAAATTGAACTTCTTGGTATAATCTTTAGTATCGGGGAAAATCCGAATTTAAAAAAAACGGGGAAAATTTTTAAAACTTTTTTTGTTATTCCCTTATTTTAATTTGAATTTATTAGTTATTCTTTAGAACGAGAATGTGAGGTTTTTATCAACTTTGAACTTCTCTGTTATTTTAATTTTTAACTTCTTAGTTTTATTTTTTAGTAATGAGAAAAATTGAGTTTTTTGAACTTCCTCGTTTTAAAATTTTGAACTTCTTGATTTTATTTTTTTATAATGTGAAAAATCTAAATTTTTTATAGACATCGAACTTCACAATTTTTAAACTTGAGCTTCTTAGTTTTATTGGTTAGTAACGGGGAAAATCCTTTTTTTATATAAACCACACCGTTATTTTAATTTGAACTTCTAGTTTTTATAAAGTGGGGGAAATCTGTTTTTATAAAATCTTTTTAAAATGCTCTTTTTTTAATTTGGACTTCTATGATTTTTTTATAAACGGGGAAAATCCATTATTAAGATTCTTGAAGTACATTTTTTATTTGAACTTTTTGCTCAATTTATTTTGAACTTTGAGATTTTTTTAATATCAACATCCTCGTAAGTTTTTGTAAACCTCTGTTTTTTCATGCAATCTAGTATCACACTATTCTCTCCAAATGTTGCAGGTTTATCCGAAAACAAATGAGCTTGAACTAAAATTATATCTACTTTTTTGTGCGTGAAACTATGATGTGTTTTTTTTCTTAATTCCTTGTTTTTTGTGTGTTTGTTTAACAATTTTTTCTTCTAGCGTGTTGTCTCTACTTCTCTTGCTACCATGTCTGAACTTCTAGAATTATTTTAGAACGTGCATACACTATTGTCTTTCTCCTTGCTATCTCTGTAAAAGTAATAGCAACAAAAATTAGAGAGATAGTAAAAGGCTCCGCCACCATATGATGGCAGGATGCTCTAGAACGGAAGAGCTCGTCGGAACGCACGGCCAGCACAGCTTAGATAGAGGCCAAGCCAATGTTAGATCCGGGAACCCATCCTTTTTGAGAGTTGAATTGAATATAGTTGTGCAAATCATTGCTTCCTGAATCTTTTGTCAATGGTGTAGTACAAAGCAAGTTCAGATATACATGAGACAAGAAGCTAAAGTCCACATCCCACAGTGAACATTTGGTAACTAATGTAACAAACATGAAGTCCGTGTTTCACTGTCCCACCATTCATCACGCCAGGAAACAATACATTTTCTCATGTTTTTAAAATTTCGTTCGTTTTCTCTTTTCTAAACTTCTAACACTGAAACTCTGAATGGTTATGCCTCTTTTCGACTGAATTTTGGCGAAAATTCACGGCTGAAAGCGGTGAGGACGAGCTAGGGGATTTGGTTGATTTTGTCGAGTGCGACAGAGGTGGCAAATCTTGAAATCTTGATGCCTCGCCGGAGGGTGCTTGCAGTCGGGGAGGGGAAAGGAGGCTGCTTGGCAGCAGGGGCCACATGGTAGCTCTGCACGCACGAACACACCACAAACAGAGCGCACCAATGCTTGCTCGCACACACAGCCAAGGTTGGTCGAGCTCGAGGTCCGGTGGTTCATGCGGAGAAGATGGAGCAGAAGGGCAGCAGAGCTCGTGGGAGCCGGCGGCGGGGCCCAGGACGGCCAGCCGACATGGGAGCAACTCTGCCTACGCAAGCAAGAGGAGGATCATCGACCACAAATTGCTAGCGTTTGAGGCGACGGACTGCTTGTCCCCGAGGTGACGGACTGCTCGTGCGGAGGTTCATGGTTGGGCTACGTGTCCAGGTGGTGGGAGGCGATGACTGTGGTGTTCATTGAGGCGGCTGCGTCCCACATCGCCGGCTTCGAGCTCGTCGGGAGGCAGGAGATCTAGGGGCGGCTGGGTTGGTGGTTCCAGGAGCGGGGTGGGGCAGCGCGTGGATCCGGGAGGGCCTCGTGTCGCCGGGGCGGAGGTATATCGTCGGGATTGTGTCAGATCCAATCAGGTCACCAGAGTGGCGACTCGCCGGGATGCAGGTGGTGATGTGGGTCGGTAGAGGCGGCGGTGTGGGTACGGAGGGGCGACAGTGTGGGTTCGGAGTAGCGGCGCCGGTGGGAAGCAGGCGGCCATCCGGGTGGAGGCGGGCTGGCGCCGGCCAGGGTGGGTTGGGAGGGGCGCGTGGGAGAGGGAGGTGGGATGGATCCAGAGACGTGGGGAGGTGGAGGTTCGGTGCGGGAGAAGGTGGAGGAGGTTTCTGTTTCTTTTCTATGATTCGGGAGTTCGGGAGGACCTGCGTGCGCCCTTATAGGGCCGAACGTGATCAGAATAGTGCTACTCTCTCTCTCTCTCTCTATATATATATATATATATATATATATATATATATATAGGGTCGCGCTATTCGTCATCCTGGGTGAGGAATAGTTATTCTTCACCCCCCCCCCCCTCTATTTTACCATCAATGCCCCATAATTTTACGTTCCGTAAGTTTTGTCTTATTTCCGACGTCAAAAGATACCGTAAGAAAATATATAATCGTTGTAAAAAATATTTTATGTTATGTAAAATTACAAACGTAAAAATATAGTGTAAAATACACATAAACTGCAAATTTTCTTGTCTTATGACCTATATTTTTATTTTCTTATGCCAAATTTTACGTAGTGAATCAATAGGAATGTAACTATTTAAATTGCAAACGTAACTTAATTATGAAATGATTGTAAGATTACCTCGGGTGAAAAATAACTTATTGTGCACCCTGGGTGATAAATAGTAACATATATATATATATATGTGTGTGTGTGTGTGTGTGTGTTGCTGTTATGAGAATGATCATGATGCCCTCATGTCCGTATTTTATTTTATTGACACCTCTATCTCCAAACATGTGGACATATTTTTCGATTTGGGCTTTCGCTTGAGGACAAGCGATGTCTAAGCTTGGGGGAGTTGATACGTCCATTTTGCATCATGCTTTTATATCGATATTTATTGCATTATGGGCTGTTATTACACATTATGACACAATACTTATGCCTATTCTCTCTTATTTTACAAGGTTTCCATGAAGAGGGAGAATGCCGGCACCTGGGATTCTGGGCTGGAAAAGGAGCAAATATTAGAGACCTATTTTGCACAGCTCCAAAAGTCCTGAAACTTCACGGAAGTTATTTCCAGAATATATAAAAAATAATGAGGGAAGAAAGTTCCAGAGGGGGCCACACCCTGGCCACGAGTGTGGGGGCGCGCCCCCTACCTCGTGGGCCCCCTGGTGGCCCTCCGATGCCCATCTTCTGCTATATGAGGTCTTTCGCCCGAGAAAAAATCATAAGCAAGCTTACGGGACAAAACTCCACCGCCACGAGGTGGAACCAATCTAGGGCTCCAGCAGAGCTGTTCTACCAGGGAAACTTCCCTCTGGGAGGCGGAAATCATCACCAACGATCCTCTCATCGGGAGGGGGTCAATCTCCATAAACATCTTCACCAGCACCATCTCATCTCAAACCCTAGTTCATCTCTTGTATCCAATCTTTGTATCCAAACCTCAGATTGGTACCTGTGGGTTGCTAGTAGTGTTGATTACTCCTTGTAGTTGATGCTAGTTGGTTTACTTGGTGGAAGATCATATGTTCATATCCATTAGGCATATTAATACCCCTCTGATTATGAACATGAATATGCTTTGTGAGTAGTTACGTTTGTTCCTGAGGACATGGGAGAAGTCTTGCTATTAGTAGTCATGTGAATTTGGTATTCGCTCGATATTTTGATGAGATGTATGTTGTCATCCCTCTAGTGGTTTCATGTGAACGTTGACTACATGACACTTCACCATTTTTTGGGCCTAGAGGGAGGCATTGGGAAGTAATAAGTAGATGATGGGTTGCTAGAGTGACAGAAGCTTAAACCCTAGTTTATGCGTTGCTTCGTAAGGGGCTGATTTGGATCCATATGTTTCATGCTATGGTTAGGTTTACCTTAATACTTCTTTTGTAGTTGCGGATGCTTGCAATAGGGGTTAATCATAAGTGGGATGCTTTTCCAAGTAAGGACAGTACCCAAGCACCGGTCCACCCACATATCAAATTATCAAAGTACCGAGCGCGAATCTTATGAATGTGATGAAAACTAGCTTGACGATAATTCACATGTGTCCTCGGGAGCGCTTTCCTTCATATAAGAGTTTGTCCAGGCTTGTCCTTTTCTACAAAAGGATTGGGCCATCTTGCTGCACCTTATTTACTTTTATTACTTGCTACTCATTACAAATTACCTTATCACAAAACTATCTGTTACCGATAATTTCAGTGCTTGCAGAGAATACCTTACTGAAAACTACTTATCATTTCCTTCTGCTACTCGTTGGGTTTGACACTATTACTTATCAAAAAGGCTATGATAGATCCCCTACACTTGTGGGTCATCAGGATCTAGGGAACCAGGTTTGAAGCCTTTGCTCTTCAGGAAGTCTTTGAGTGTGTCATACCAAGCACGAGGGGCTTGTTTGAGGCCATACAGTGCCTTGTTGAGCTTGTATACCAGGTCATGACGCTTTGGGTCTTCAAAACTGGGTGGTTGTGCAACATACACTTCTTCTTCAATTTTTCCATTCAGGAAGGCACTCTTCACATCCATTTGGTACAGAAGGATGTCGTGATGGTTGGCATAGGCCAGCAGTATGCGAATGGCTTTAAGCCTAGCCACAGGAGTAAAGGTTTCATCGAAGTCACTTCCTTCTACTTGAGTGTAACCTTGAGCAACGAGACAAGCCTTGTTTCTGACAACTTGACCATGATCATCTTGTTTTTGCGGTAGATCCATTTGGTGCCAATGATATTGTGCTTGCGAGGATCAAGGCGCTTAACCAGTTCCCACACATTGTTCAGCTCAAACTATTGAAGCTCTTCTTGCATCGCTTGAATCCATTAAGGTTCCATGAAGGCTTCAGCAACTTTCTTGGGTTCGGGTATAGAGACAAATGCAAAGTGCCCACAAAAATTCGCTAGTTGTGTTGCTTTTGAACAAGTGAGTGGACCAGGTGCATTGATGCTATCGATTATCTTCTCAATATGCACTTCATTTGCAACACGAGGATGAACTGGACAAAGACTTTGCTCTTGCTGATCATTGTCTTCATTATCGGCATTGACTTCAGACTAAGCATTGTCTTCTGGTTGATTAGGTGTAGAGATGATGAGTTCTTATTTAGCCTGAGCCTCTGAAGGTATGATTTCTCCAGTACCCACAAGCTTGATGGATTCACTTGGTGGGACTTCATCTAGCACATTTGGCAGGTGCTCTCTTTGTGAGCCATTAGTTTCATCGAATCGCACATCCACAGTTTCAACCACTTTATAGTAAAAGAGGGTGAAGACTCTAAAGGAGTGTGAATCCTTTCTGTAGCCAAGCATAAAACCTTCATGTGCTTTCGGTGCAAATTTGGAAGTGTGATGTGGATCCTTGATCCAGCACCTAGCACCAAATACTCTGAAGTAACTGACGTTTGGCTTCTTACCAGTTAGTAACTCATATGATGTCTTATTTAGAATCTTGTGAAGATAAACACGATTAATGACATGACATGCAGTGCCAATGGCTTCAGGCCAGAACTTTCTTGGTGTCTTGTACTCATCAAGCATCGTTTGTGCCATCTCAATGAGGGTTATGTTCTTGCGCTCCACGATGCCATTCTGCTGAGGTGTGTATGGAGCTGAGAACTCATGAGTGATGCCCAATGTATGAAGGTAGGTGTCGAGGCATGTGTTCTTGAACTCTGTGCCATTGTCACTTTTGATGTGCTTGATCTTGATGCCATAGTTCATCATGACACGATTGGTGAATCGTCGAAAGACATCCTGCACTTTAGTATTATAGAGAATTATATTCACCCATGTATATCTAGAGTAATCATCAACAATGACGAAGCCATAGAGGCAAGCAGTGGTAGTGAGAGTAGAGTAGTGAGTAGGGCCAAATAAGTCCATGTGAAGCAACTCGAAGGGACGGAAAGTCCTCATGATTGTCTTCGAGAGATACTTGGACCTAGTCATCTTTCCAACTTCGCAGGCACCACATAGATGATCCTTCTTGAACTTGACGCCCTCGATGCCTACGACATGCTTCTTCTTCGCGAGAGTGTACAAGTTCCTCATGCCAGCATGCCCTAGCCTCCGATGCTGATGTCTACTACACAACCTTCTTCTTATAGACGTTGTTGGGCCTCCAAGTGCAGAGGTTTGTAGGACAGTAGCAAATTTCCCTCAGGTGGATGACCTAAGGTTTATCAATCCATAGGAGGCGTAGGATGAAGATGGTCTCTCTCAAGCAACCATGCAACCAAATAACAAAGAGTCCCTTGTGTCCCCAACACACCCAATACAATGGTAAATTGTATAGGTGCACTAGTTCGGCGAAGAGATGGTGATACAAGTGGTATATGGATGGTAGATAAAGGTATTTCTAATCTGAAAATATAAAAACAACAAGGTAACTAATGATAGAAGTGAGCGTAAACGGTATTGCAATGCGTGGAAATAAGGCCTAGGGTTCATACTTTCACTAGTGTAAGTCCTCTCAACAATAATAACATAATTGGATCACATAACTACCCTCAACATGCAACAAAGAGTCACTCCAAAGTCACTAATAGCGGAGAACGAACGAAGGGATTATGGTAGGGTACGAAACCACCTCAAAGTTATTCTTTCCAATCAATCCATTGGGCTATTCCTATAAGTGTCACAAACAGCCCTAGAGTTCGTACTAGAATAACACCTTAAGACACAAATCAACCAAAACCCTAATGTCACCTAGATACTCCAATGTCACCTCAAGTATCCCTGGGTATGATTATACGATATGGGTCACACAATCTCAGATTCATCTATTCAACCAACACATGGAACCTCAAAGAGTGCCCCAAAGTTTCTACCAGAGAATCACGATGAAAACATGTGCCAACCCTTGCATAGGTTCATGGGCGGAACCCGCAAGTTGATCACCAAAACATACATCAAGTGAATCACGTGATATCCCATTGTCACCACAGATATCCACGGCAAGACATACATCAAGTGTTCTCAAATCTTTAAAGACTCAATCCGATAACATAACTCCAAAGGGGAAACTCAATTCATTACAAGAGAGTAGAGGGGGAGGAGAAACATAAGATCCAACTATAATAGCAAAGCTCGCGATACATCAAGATCGTATCACCTCAAGAACACGAGAGAAAGAGAGAGATCAAACACATAGCTACTGGTACATACCCTCAGCCCTGAGGGAGAACTACTCCCTCCTCGTCATGGAGAGCACCGGGATGATGAAGATGTCCATCGGAGAGGGATTGCCCCCTCCGGCAGGGTGCCGGAACGGGTCTAGATTGGCTTTCGGTGGCTACGGAGGCTTCTGGCGGCGGAACTCTCGATCTATTGTTCTCACGGATGTTTTTAGGGTATATGGAGATATATATATATAGGCGGAAGAAGTACGTTGGGGGGCACGAGGGGCCCACGAGGGTGGAGGGCGCGCCCAGGGGATGGGCGCGCCCCCCTGCCTCGTGGCCTCCTTGCAGGTCCCCCGACATGCACTCCAAGTCTTCTGGGCTTCTTTCCTTCCAAAAATGAGTTCCGTGAAGTTCCAGGTCAATTGGACTCCATTTGATTTTCCTTTTCTTCGAAACCCTAAAACAGTGTAAAAACAGAAACTAGCACTGGGCTCTGGGTTAATAGGTTAGTCCCAAAAGTGATATAAAAGTGTATAATAAAGCCCATAAACATTCAAAACAGTAGATAATATAGCATGGAGCAATCAAAAATTATAGATACGTTGGAGACGTATCAGCATCCCCAAGCTTAATTCCTGCTCGTCCTCGAGTAGGTAAATGATAAAAACAGAATTTTTGATGCGGAGTGTTACTTGGCATAATTTCAATGTAATTCTTCTTTATTGTGGCAAGAATATTCAGATCCATAAGATTCAAGACAAAAGTTTATATTGACATAAAAATAATAATACTAAAAGCATACTAACAAAGCAATTATGTCTTCTCAAAATAACATGGCCAAAGAAAGTTATCCCTACAAAATCATATAGTCTGGCTATGCTCTATCTTCACCACACAAAATATTTAAATCATGCACAACCCCGATGACAAGCCAAGCAATTGTTTCATACTTTTAATGCTCTCAAACTTTTTCAATCTTCACGCAATACATGAGCGTGAGCCATGGACATAGCACTATAGGTGGAATAGAATGGTGGTTGTGGAGAAGGCAAAAAGGGAGAAGATAGTCTCACATCAACTAGGCATATCAACGGGCTATGGAGATGCCCATCAATAGATATCAATGTGAGTGAGTAGGGATTGCCATGCAACGGATGCACTAGAGCTATAAGTGTATGAAAGCTCAACAAAAGAAACTAGTGGGTGTGCATCCAACTCGCTTACTCACGAAGACCTAGGGCATTTTGAGGAAGCCCATCATTGGAATATACAAGCCAAGTTCTACAATGAAAGATTCCCACTAGTATATGAAAGTGAAAACATAGGAGACTCTCTATCATGAAGATCATGGTGCTACTTTGAAGCACAAGTGTGGTAAAAGGATAGTAGCATTGCCCCTTCTCTCTTTTTCTCTCATTTTTTTATTTGGGCCTTCTCTCTTTTTTTATGGCCTCTTTTTTTATTTGGGCTTCTTTGGCCTCTTTTAATTTTTTTATTTTCGTCCGGAGTCTCATCCTGGCTTATGGGGGAATCATAGTCTCCATCATCCTTTCCTCACTGGGACAATGCTCTAATAATGATGATCATCACACTTTTATTTACTTACAACTCGATACTTAGAACAAGATATGACTCTATATGAATGTCTCCGGCGGTGTACCAGGATGTGCAATGACTCATGAGTGACATGTATGAAAGAATTATCAATGGTGGCTTTGCCACAAATACGATGTCAACTACATGATCATGCTAAGAAATATGACAATGATGAAGCGTGTCATAATAAATGGAATGGTGGAAAGTTGCATGGAAATATATCTCGGAATGGCTATGGAAATGCCATAATAGGTAGGTATGGTGGCTATTTTGAGGAAGGTATATGGTGGGTGTATGGTACCGACGAAAGTTGCGCGGTACTAGAGAGGCTAGCAATGGTGGAAGGGTGAGAGTGTGTATAATCCATGGACTCAACATTAGTCATAAAGAACTCACATACTTATTGCAAAAATCTATTAGTTATCGAAACAAGTACTACGCGCATGCTTCTAGGGGGATAGATTGGTAGGAAAAGACAATCGCTCGTCCCCGACCGCCACTCATAAGGAAGGCAATCAATAAATAAATCATGCTCTGACTTCATCACATAACGGTTCACCATACGTGCATGCTACGGGAATCACAAACTTCAACACAAGTATCTCTCAAATTCACAACTACTTAACTAGCATGACTCTAATATCACCATCTCCATATCTCAAAACAATTATCAAGTATCAAAGTTCTCATAGTATTCAACACACTCATAAGAGAATTTTATTATTCTTGAATACCTAGCATATTAGGATTTTAAGCAAATTACCATGCTATTTAAGACTCTCAAAATAGTATAAGTGAAGCATGAGAGTTCATCTATTTCTTCAAAATAAAACTACCACCATGCTCTAAAAGATATAAGTGAAGCACTAGAGCAAATGACAAAATACTCCGAAAGATATAAGTGAAGATCAATGAGTAGTCGAATAATTATGCAACTATGTGAAGACTCTATAACATTTAACAATTTCAGATCTTGGTATTCTATTCAAAAAGCAAGCAAAGCAAAATAAAATGACATTCTAAGAATGGCAAACATCATGTGAAGAAGCAAAAACTTAGGATCAACCGAAACTAACCGATAATTGTTGAAGAAGAAAGGTGGGATGCCAACCGGGGCATCCCCAAGATTAGATGCTTGAAACTTCTTGAAATATTATCTTGGGATGCCTTTGGCATCCCCAAGCTTGATCTTTTGTGTCTCCTTAATTCCTCTCATATCACGGTCTCCCTAAAACTCAAAAGCTTCATCCACACAAAACTCAACAAGGACTCGTGAGATAAGTTATTATAAACCATTGCCAAAACCTTATCATAATCTACTGTAGAAAATCCCTAAAATTATTATTCAACATTGCATACTAAATGACTCTGCATATTTAATAGTCCTATCCTCAAATAGAATCATTAAAGAAGCAAACATATGCAAACAATGCAAACATAACAGCAATCTGCCTAAACAGGATAGTCTGTAAAGAATGCTGCAACATCCATACTTCCCTAGCTCCAAAAATTATGAAAGAAAATTCCCACTGTAGTAAATTTATCAGAGATTAATATTCAAAAGTTTTCAACATTTTATCATATTCTGACTTTTCTAGGGAATTATTGCAACAGCGGTAAACTTTCTGTTTTCAAACAGCAACATGTATACTTGTAACATAGGCATAGTAAAGGCTATAAATGCCACTTTTATTGAAATAAAAGATGCAAAACATTATTCTAAATAACAGCAAGCAAATCCTAACAAAATAAATTGACGCTCCAAGCAAAACACATATCATGTGGCGAATAAAAATATAGCTCCAAGTAAAGTTACCGATGAACGAAGACGAAAGAGGGGATGCCTTCCGGGGCATCCCCAAGCTTAGGCTCTTGGTTGTCCTTGAATATTACCTTGGGGTGACTTGGGCATCTCCAATCTTAGGCTCTTGCCACTCCTTATTCCATAGTCCATCGAATCTTTACCCAAAACTTGAAAACTTCACAACACAAAACTTAAAGTAGAAAACTTGTGAGCTCCGTTAGTATAAGAAAATAAATCACCACTTCAAGGTACTATAATGAACTCATTATTTATTTATATTGGTTTTAAACCTACTGTATTCCAACTTCTCTATGGTTTATAAACTATTTTACTAGCCATAGATTCATCAAAATAAGTAAACAACACATGAAAAACAGAATCTGTCAAAAACAGAACAGTCTGTAGTAATCTGGATCGTATACTTCTGGAACTCATAAAATTCTCAAATAAATTGCTGGACCTGAGGAATTTATCTATTAATCATATGAAAAAATAATTAACTAAATATCAGTTTCCAAATAAAAATGGCAGCAATTCTCGTGAGCGCTAAAGTTTCTGTTTTTACAGCATGATCAACAAGACTTTCCCCAAGTCTTCCCAAAGGTTCTACTTGACACAAACAGTAATTAAAAGCATAAAACCACATCTAAACAGAGGCTAGATGAATTATTTATTACTAAACAGGAACAAAAATCAAGGGACAAAAATAAAATTGGGTTGCCTCCCAACAAGCGCTATCGTTTAATGCCCCTAGCTAGGCATGATGATTTCAATGATGCTCACATAAAAGATAAGAATTGAAACATAAAGAGAGCATCATGAAGAATATTACTAGCACATTTAAGTCTAAAATAATTCCTATGCATAGGGATTTTGTGAGCAAACAACTTGTGGGAACAATAATCAACTTGCGTAGGAAGGTAAAACAAGCATAACTTCAAAATTTTAAGCACATAGAGAGGAAACTTGATATTATTGCAATTCCTACAAGCATATATTCCTCCCTCCTAATAATTTTCAGTATCATCACGAATGAATTCAACAATATAACCAGCACCTAAAGCATTCTTTTCATGATCTACAAGCATAGAAAATTTACTACTCTCCACATAAGCAAAATTCTTCTCATGAATAATAGTGGGAGCAAACTCAACAAAATAACTATCATGTGATTGAAAATTAAGATCAAGATGACAAGTTTCATGGTTATCATTATTCTTTAAAGCATACGTGTCATCACAATAATCATCATAGATAGGAGGCATTCTTTCATCATATTAAATTTGTTCATCAAAACTTGGGGGACAAAAAATATCATCTTCATCAAACATAGCTTCCCCAAGCTTGTGGTTTGCATATCATTATCATCATGGATATTCAAGGAATTCATACTGACAACATTGCAATCATGCTCATCCTTCAAATATTTAGTGCCAAACATTTTATAGATTTCTTCTTCTAGCACTTGAGCACAATTTTCCTTTCCATCATACTCACGAAAGATATTAAAAAGGTGAAGCGTATGAGACAAACTCAGTTCCATTTTTTTGTAGTTTTATTTTATAAACTAAACTAGTGATAAAACAAGAAACTAAAAGACTCGATTGCAAGATCTAAAGATATACCTTCAAGCACTCACCTCCCCGGCAACGGCGCCAGAAAAGAGCTTGATGTCTACTACACAACCTTCTTCTTGTAGACGTTGTTGGGCCTCCAAGTGCAGAGGTTTGTAGGACAGTAGCAAATTTCCCTCAAGTTGATGACCTAAGGTTTATCAATCCGTAGGAGGCGTAGGATGAAGATGGTCTCTCTCAAGCAACCCTGCAACCAAATAACAAAGAGTCTTTTGTGTCCCCAACACACCCAATACAATGGTAAATTGTATAGGTGCACTAGTTCGGTGAAGAGATGGTGATACAAGTGGTATATGGATGGTAGATAAAGGTATTTCTAATCTGAAAATATAAAAACAGCAAGGTAAATGATGATAAAAGTGAGCATAAATGGTATTGCAATGCGTGGAAATAAGGCCTAGGGTTCATACTTTCACTAGTGTAAGTCCTCTCAACAATAATAACATAATTGGATCACATAACTATCCCTCAACATGCAACAAAGAGTCACTCCAAAGTCACTAATAGCGGAGAACGAACGAAGGGACTATGGTAGGGTACGAAACCACCTCAAAGTTATTCTTTCCAATCAATCCGTTGGGCTATTCCTATAAGTGTCACAAACAGCCCTAGAGTTCGTACTAGAATAACACCTTAAGACACAAATCAACCAAAACCCTAATGTCACCTAGATACTCCAATGTCACCTCAAGTATCCGTGGGTATGATTATACAATATGCGTCACACAATCTCAGATTCATCTATTCAACCAACACATAGAACCTCAAAGAGTGCCCCAAAGTTTCTACCGGAGAATCACAACGAAAACATGTTCCAACCCCTATGCATAGGTTCATGGGCGGAACCCGCAAGTTGATCACCAAAACATACATCAAGTGAATCACGTGATATCCCATCGTCACCATAGATATCCACGGCAAGACATACATCAAGTGTTCTCAAATCTTTAAAGACTCGATCCGATAAGATAACTCCAAACGGGAAACTCAATTCATTACAAGAGAGTAGAGGGGGGGGAGAAACATAAGATCCAACTATAATAGCAAAGCTCATGATACATCAAGATCGTATCACCTCAAGAACACGAGAGAGAGAGAGAGAGAGAGATCAAACACATAGCTACTGATACATACCCTCAGCCCCGAGGGAGAACTACTCCCTCCTCGTCATGGAAAGCACCGGGATGATGAAGATGGCCACCGGAGAGGGATTTCCCCCTCTGGCAGGGTGCCGGAACGGGTCTAGATTGGCTTTCGGTGGCTACAGAGGCTTCTAGCGGCGGAACTCCCAATCTATTGTGCTCACGGATGTTTTTAGGGTATATGGAGATATATAGGCGGAAGAAGTACGTCAGGGGGGCCACGAGGGGCACACGAGGGTGGAGGGCGCGCCCAGGGGTGGGCGCGCCCCCTGCCTCGTGGCCTCCTCGCAGGTCCCCCGACGTGCACTCCAAGTCTTCTGGGCTTATTTCCTTCCAAAAATGAGTTCCATGAAGTTTCAGGTCAATTGGACTCCGTTTGATTTTCCTTTTCTTCGAAACCCTAAAACAGGGTAAAAACAGAAACTAGCACTCGGCTCTGGGTTAATAGGTTAGTCCCAAAATGGTATAAAAGTGTATGATAAAGCCCATAAACATTCAAAACAGTAGATAATATAGCATGGAGCAATCGAAAATTATAGATACGTTGGAGACGTATCAGATGCCAGAGCCAGCACTCTGAAGCTTTTGCTAGAAGACATACGGCCAACTGTGGTCCTGTTGAGAAATCTACCTGTACAAATCGTCTTTTCGATACCCTTCAAAGACTAGAGATTTGTCAGATTCCATAAGCACAAGGCAACGATATTTTCCAAACATCACAATCAAGTTTAGATCACAAAGCATTGAGATAGACATTAAGTTGAAACCAAGGGATTCAACAAGCATCAATTTATCCATGTGCTGGTCCTTTGAGATTGCAACTCTACCTAGACCCAATACCTTGCTTTTACCAGTGTCAGCAAATGTGATGTCACTCTTGTCAGATGGACGTAAGGTTGAATCCATGAGAAGACTTCGATCACCAGTCATGTGGTTAGTGCATCCACTTTCCAGAATCCATTCTGAAGCCTTTGGTGTCATACCCTACAGTGCAATTTGGAGGATAGGCTTCACCAAGAGTATTGTGAAGCATAAACATTTGACGAACAAGCGGATTATGAAAGTTTAGGTCTTGGTTAGGATAAGTAGGATTTTTGTTAAGGAATGCTGGAACGAAATACATAGTAAGACCGTTAGGACATTATATCTTGCATCCCACAAGACGTTTATGGTCCCCAGCATAAGCATCAGACGCCTTTGATTTCCGGCTGGAGACCTTTCCCTGCAAAAGAGAGTTAATTTTTCTTAACCACCCACATCTTCAAGGGTGGCTTAGAAGCAATGAGTCTAAGTGGAGCATCCGAGAATTTTGTCTTTGGAGCCCTAGAAAATAGCCTTGCGGGAGGTGAATAATACTCATAAGAATAAGTAGAACAGTTCTTGATCTTATGAACATAGCGGTTTGACGAAACACGCTCATATTCATAAGTCTGAGTATGGTTTCGCTGCAAAACATTGGCGTTAGGGTGACTCTAGTGAGTCCTCTGTCTGTATGAAGCCTTTGGACCATATGAAGCCTTTGGTCTGGGGTTTGTCTTCTTCCCTGGTGGTGTCATGATGACATTCACAGGAAGTTTCTCAAGACAACTTTTGGGCACCCAGATCTTCTTCAAAGATGGTCCATTCCTGCAGTTAGTACCAATATACCTGGCAAACACTTCACCATTCTAATTCTTAAACAGTTTATAGTTTGCATCAAAGGATTCATCAATGATAATAGGATTAACACAAGTGAAGTTGGATAAGGTACATGGATCCACTGAAGCGTCCTTTGCAGCGACCCATGTTGTTTTGGGTACTGCTCAGGCTTCCAGTATGAACCATCAACATTCATTTTCCTCTCGAACCCAACACCCTCTTTCCTAGGGTTTGGTTCAGAATCTGTTTCTTGAGGACATCACATAGTGTCTGATGCCCTTTGAGGCTTTTGTACATCCTTGTTTCAAGCAATGTCTTCAACCTGGCATTCTCATCAGCAATAATAGTGGTATCCTCAGAAGAGGGGTTAGTTACCACATCAGCAGTTGAAGACATAGCAATAGTAGTAGCAGTAGAACATCCAGCAACAGAAGCAGTATTATCACGCTCAAGACATTTTAAACATGGTGGCTCAAAGTCTTCCTGAGCGGAACTGATCTTTTGAGCGCGAAGTGACTCGTTCTCCTTTTGAAGATCTTCATGAGCCGATCTCAAGTTCTCCAGCTCTTGTTTCCTTTGAAGATAATCGTAGCAGAGCTTTTCAAGAGTAGTTGACAGAGTATCATGACGACTTTCAAGTTCCTCGTACTTAACGTGAAGATTTTTAATGTCTTCAATTAAGGACTGAGTTCGAGTCATTTCTGCGTCCAACATGTCATCGCTTTTGTCTAGCAACTTTTGAAAATGTTCCATAGCATTTTGTTGTTCTGTTGCAATTTTAGCAAGTGTTTTGTAGCTAGGTTTAGATTCGCATTTAGAGTCATCTTCACTTGATGTTTGAAAGTAAGCATCGCGTGAGTTTACCTTGGCACCACATGCCATGAAGCAGTAGGTGGGAGCAGAGTCATCCTCATCATTAGCATCAGTTTTGGTGACGAGTGAGGGAGTCCTGGGCTAAGGGGTCCTCGGGTGTCTGACCTATTGGATATGGGTCGGACTGATGGGCCGTAAAGATACGAAGACCGAAGACTTTACCCGTGTCCGGATGGGACTCTTCCTGGCGTGGAAGGCAAGCTTCGCAGCCAAATATGAAGATTCATTTCTCTGTAACCGACCTTGTGTAACCCTAGATCCCTCCTGTGTCTATATAAACCGGAGGGCTAGGTCCATAGATATATCCTGATAATCATAGTCAGGCTAGACTTTTAGGGTTTTAGCTATTACGATCTCATGGTAGATCAACTCTTGTAATACTCATATTCATCAAGATCAATCAAGCAGGAAGTAGGGTATTACCTCCATAGAGAGGGCCCGAACCTGGGTAAACATTGTGTCCCCCGTCTCCTATTACCATCGATCCTAGACGCACAGTTCGGGACCCCCTACCCGAGATCCGCCGGTTTTGACACCGACATTGGTGCTTTCATTGAGAGTTCCACTGTGCCTTCGTCAAGAGGTTTGATGGCTCCTTCAATCATTTACAATGGCACTGTCCAAGGGGAGGTCTTCCTCCCCGGACAGATCTTCGTGTTCGGCGGCTTTGCACTATGGGCCAACTCGCTTGGCCATCTGGAGCAGATCGAAAGCTACGCCCCTGGCCACCAGGTCAGATTTGGAAGCTTGAACTACATTGCAGATATCCGTGGAGACTTCACCTTCGACGGATTTGAGACCACGGCCGCCGCTCCCTGCCACCACGATGAACATGACGTAAATCTGTCATTGGTCCATACGCAGGAGGTAGTACCTGTAGTCGCTCTAGCCATAGATTGGAAGCAGATCGCACCATCCGAAGATGGTAAGCTCAACCCCGCCACGGAAGCCACAGACTCAGCGGCATTGGAGCCGCACACAGACGTAACTTCAAGCGACATCTATGTCACCGGAGCTACGGACTCGTCTCAGGACACAGGTTCCGAACCTTGTGCGTCCGCGTACGTCAAGCTTGATCGGTCATCGATCGTCGAATTCAGCTCCGCGGACATCTTCCGACACTCGCCCTTAGGCAACGTGTTAAAATCGTTAAGAGCATTATCCTTGGCAGGGGGCTCACTACCGAACTGTATCCAGTTCGAACTGGAGACTGATAACGGAGAATTTTGCTTCCCACCCACCGCCCACTTCATACACACTGTCGAAGACTTAACCAACACGCTCGACTACGGCTCTGAAGACATCGATGGTATGGACGACGATGCCGATGAGGAGCCGGGCCAAGACCCACCATTTACAGAACATTGTACAGCCACCTCTTCCTACGACATGTACATGGTGGATACACCTAAAACAACTAACGACGATGAGAAAGAAGATCCAGTTGAGGAGGAACCTCCTGTGATACAACCAAAACACCGGATTCAGCGGCCCCAAACCCGGTCAACGGAAAAAGCCATTCAAGGCAAACAGAGACGAACCATCCACCTTAGATAAGATATTGGATCGACCTTGCCAGATTCATGGCAACCCCGATAAACCAGCTAATCACACCAACAGAAGCTGTTGGGTCTTAAAGCAGGCCGGCAAGCTCAACGTCGAACACAAGGGGAAAAGACCGCCCAGTGATAGCGATGACGAAGAGATTCACCAACCAAATACCGGGGTTCAGAAACAATTTCCCCCCGAGGTAAAAATAGTGAACATGGTATACATGACACACGCCCCTATAGAGGAGCATGAGACGTACTCCCTCCGGACTAAGGATCATACTACGTTCCCTCCAGCCGGAGTACAAGTCGGCCTTATTAAACCGCATACCTTGTCGGCCATTAAGCCGCCGGTCTCCATTCAGCAGGACTGACCAATTATGGAGCTGGACTACCAGTTCGGCCTCCGCCGTCCGCCTCATACACCTGTGAAATCTATACCACGCATACATAACTATGCACTTAAAATACCTTGGGCATCGGTAGAGGCACAATACGGACGGGTCTACAAGTACTTCTACAACCCCCTTCTTTTCAATTCTTTTCTGACCACCTTTTACTTTTTTCATTATCCTTTATCATAGGTGACTCGTAGGCTGGTCATCTCACCGACTCCATTGGAGTTCCGGTTTGTACATTCATCCAAAAGTTACTCGCTTTAAGGAGCCCCTTCATCGAGGAAAGGCGGCGCAGACGCGCGATAGGAGGTCCAAAACAACTTTTTTTAGACCATACTCTCTATTTTGCAAGCCTATAAAGTGTCTTCTACCTCAGCCGTCGACCCTTGGCATGTCAAATAGCCAGGGTCGTGGCGTTATCATATACGAAACGATGATTGGCATGTCACTCAAGTTCTAGTGAATATAATCTATATCCCGTATTCACTTTTTGCTAAAAAAACTGTATTTTGCTCCTTGTGTTATTTCACATGCCCCGCCAGGGGCTCAATATGGGAACAAACTAAATTGCCAATAAGTCCGAACAGCTTTATAGCATACTTCAGCGTCGTGAGTTTGGCCTTATATGCACAGCTCTGAATCATGTCTTGGGTCAATAGTTGGGTTGCCCGGCTCCTGTGCTTGCTACCTTACGTTCCGCTCTATCTGCTAAGGTAGTAAAGGGAGAACTACTGCGACTGTGCTCTGGTTTACCCAGATGAGCACCTCAGTAGAGAAAGTCAAAAACTGATTGTCATGATGCGGCAAGAGCTGGTCAACCACTCGACGACTTATCGAAATCTTTTGCGATTCCCTCCGTATTACACAAAGGACCTTTCTTTAGGTCATACATGTAAACGCACCACATTGGGATAACATCGTACATACCAGGGTTTATATCATAGACCCACCATAAAACTCCTATGGCTAAGTGAAAGTGTTAATGCCATATAGTTTGATTGCCTCGTTCACCGCATTGACACCTCCTTCATGGACCAAGACGTCGGGTTAAGAGTGATCATGTGCTTTTCCGAACACCCCCGTATTTTCCACGTGGGGGCTAAAGCCGATGACTGGAAAACTTTCAGATTATGCGAAAAACGGCAGCACAGGAGGAACTAAAAGCTTTCAAGCAAAAATCATAATATTATCATCATGTTGTCTTTTATAATTCAATACATTTCATTCAAATATCATATCTTTCGAGCATTGACCCTCTATCAAGCAGGCACCCTCTAAGACGTCCTTGAAATAGTGCTAGGGTGCGTGATGGTCCTTACCCTTAAGGGGACTCCTCGCTGCAACGTCAGTAGCCTTCATCTTGGCCCAGTATATTTTGACACGGGTAAAGGCCATCCGTGCACCTTCAATGCACGTTGAACACTTAACGGCATCGATACGCGGCACCGGATCCACAAGCCACTGCACCAAACCGAAGTAACTATTCGGAATGGGCTCAGTAGGCCACAGCTGGACTATGATGTCCTTCATGGCGGAACCAGATATCATGTGGAGCTCGACCCACTTGGCCATCTGTTCATTTAGTAACAATTGACGCTTCGGCGCGACGAACTGTGACCAAAAAAGCTTCTCCGTGGCACACCCTTCCTGCACTTGGTAAAATTGTGCCGCATCGGAGGCACTCTTCGATAGGTCCAAAAAGGTGTTCGGAGAACTCCACATTTGGTTAAGCAGGGAATACTTCAGATCGCTGAACTTCGTCTGTAATAAGAAAGGCTTACCAGCTGCTATCTCCCCAGCTTGCAGGATCTCTTCCCGGGCCGCTCTAGACTCGGATTGTGCTTCTTTCGCCTCTTATAAGGCCTTGTCGAGATCGGCTGCTTTGGCCTTGTTATCTTTCTCGAGGAATTCACACTGTATGGCGGTCTCCTCCAGATTGCGCGCCATGGTAGTAATTCTTTTCTCACACTGGCACCGAACAGCCTATTCAGTTTTTAACTCTTCAGCCGCCTTATGGGCAGCCAAATTACTCATCCGGGTTTGCTCCTTGGCAAGGACAAGCTCATCCCAAAGGGCCTCCACCGCAGCAACACCATTTGTAGTTATGCATGTCTCAGTATACAATTCCAGCTTCATCTCATGTTATCATGCATAAGTATACTGGCTAACCCAAAAACATACTTTGCGCCTCGTCAAGACGCCGGTTGATCAGCGTGATGTCATCATCCACCTCATCAATCTTCCGCTGCAGATCCGCAACCTCTGTGGATCGGGCAGTTACAGGGGAGGTAACAGCATGTGTTCCAAGTAGTCAGATTATTTCCTGGATAAATATTTTTGATCCTCTGATTGCCTCCCTTGGGAAGCCTATCAGAGTCTCAAGGGCTACTATCTATACAGAGGAATATTTTGTGAATAAAACACAATTGAAAGCATTACATCACAAACCTCGAAACCTCTTAGCAGGCTCGTGAAGGCCTCATTCAATCCGCTTTTCGCGGACAAGACCTTTTCAACCACCGTACCCATCAAGGTACGATGGTCTTCGGAGACGGACGTCTGTCTCAGCATGTTCGTCAATATATCCGGCGCTTCTGGATCTCCGGAAGCAGTTGTAGCAGCACGGCCCCCCTTCGAAGGGATCCGTTCATTCGCCCCTAGAGTTGTCTCCGGCTGAAAGCCGGACAGTCCGGGGCCTTTATAGTTGGTCCCTGGACCCTGGGCTACCAAAGTATCATCTTCGCTTCGTGTTTTCGTCACCCCTCGCATCACTTGTGGATCAGAAGAGACCCTCTGGGTCGACACCTCGAAGTCATCCGCCTTATTGGGCGAGGAGACTGGTGGAGGCGTCCCACTTTCCATCATCTCCAGGAGAAGATCTCCCGATGAATATGATTGTTGAGAAAGATTGTGCGCCGAGCTGCAAAAAACACACATTTTAGATGTTACCCTGGTCACAGGAGAGAAAGGGGGTATGTGTAAAACACCCTTGTTCACTTACGATTTAGGCTTGGCCTCACTGGAGGACTGCGCGATAATGTCGTCCTTCAAGCCCGAGCCACTCGACAAGGGCATCTTGCCTCGCTTGGGAGCCTTTTCCTCCCAATCTTCAGAGACAGCCCTTTTCTTACCATAGGGAGAATGAATGTTGGCTTCTCCTCTACTTTGGTCTTCAGGCGATGGGATTTTCATCTCCCCGGACACGGCGTCTAATATATCTTCGGGTTGGAGGCCATCTTTGGTCCTCCCGCTCTTCGTCTTGTCCTCCTTCACAGACATCTAGTATGGTGCCGGGGCCAGCATCCTTGTTAATACGGGATCCGCTGAGGCTTCGGGAAGGGGGGCCGAACACCTAATTAGTTTCGCTTTCTTTATCCAACCCTGAAAGAAGATAGTTTGCTCGGTAACGTATTACGATATACTTAACTACAAAGTGTTCGGAAGACAAGTGCTTACCGGGGTATCCGGACGGTTGCAGTCAAGGCTGACGTCTTCAGTGGTGTCCGGCCAATGTTTTCGTTTCCCAAAAAACATCTTCCACATCCCTTTGTGCGTAGCACCGAAGAAGTGTTGGAGGGTTCATGGCCCTTCCATATTAAACTCCCACATGCGGAGAGGCCTACACTGGCATGGCAGGATTCAGCGGATTAGCTTTACTCGAATCACGTTGACAAGATCGATGTCCCTCTCTAGGAGGGTTTGGATGCGGCTCTGTAGAGTTCGTACTTCATCGACTGATCCCTAGTCCAGCCCCTTATTGACCCATGATGCAAGCTGTACCGGAGGGCCGAAACGGAATGCAGGTGCAGCTGCCCACTTGGTGCTATGGGGTTCCGTAACGTAAAACCACTCTCGTTGCCATTGGTTGGAAGTTTCGGTGAAAGAGCCTTTTGGCCAGGGAGTGTTGGTAAGCTGGCTTACTACAGCATCGTCACACTCCGCCTATTCCCCGTCGACTACCTTCGGCTTCACACTAGAGGTCTTGAGCCATAAGCCAAAGTGTGGGGAGATTCGGAGGAAGGCCTCGCACGTGATAATAAACGCTGAGACGTGAAGGAAAGAATCTAGAGCTAGATCGTGAAATTCTAGTCCGTAATAAAACATTAGCCCCGGGACGAAGGGGTGGAGAGCGAACCCTAGCCCTCGGAGGAAGTGAGAGATGAATATGACCCTCTCACTAGATCTGGGGATTGGAATAACCTGTCCTTGAGCAGGAAGCCTGTGGGTGATCTCCGCGGTCAGGTATCTGGCCGCTCGAAGCTTTGCAATATCCTCCTTTGTGACAGAGGAAGACACCCATCGGCCTTGAGGGCTAGGTCCAGACATGATGGTAAAGCTTGAAGCAATGAAGTCGAACCTTGGGTGCTAGAACTCGAGGTTGGAAAGGTTGAGGAGAAGTTTGGCGTAAAGGGACGGGCTTTGGTTCCTTTATAAAGGCAGCGGGTATTGAACGCCTCCGCCTAAGCCTAAAAACCTACCTATTCCTAAGGAATCTTTCTAGTAGAACGGTTGGGTTACCCATGCTCGTATTAATGAGGATCCCGCAATAAGGGGACATAATCTCTGCTTCGACAGAACGTGCCAATAAAAACCACGCCTCAAAACATGGAATAGGAAATGGTTCGAAATAGCGACCGGGCGAACGTGATGTCATGTTACAAAAGTTGTCAGAAGATTGGACTCATGAAATATTATGCTCTCCTCGGTTGTGTGTGGGGTACTTGTGTTGCAGATCCGGACACGTTTTGTTTCATCCAAAGACTATTTTGGAGTATTCGGGAAGGGGAACCCGCCTTGCAATGCCGAAGACAATCTGCGCGCTGGACACCTCATCATTGAAGCCTGGTTTAGTGGCTATTGAGGGAGTCCTGGACTAAGGGGTCCTCGGGTGTCCGACCTATTGGATATGGGCCAGACTGATGGGCCGTAAAGATACGAAGACTGAAGACTCTACCCGTGTCCGGATGGGACTCTTCCTGGCGTGGAAGGCAAGCTTGGCGACCAAATATGAAGATTCCTGAGGGAGTCCTGGATTAGGGGGTGTTCGGGTAGCCGGACTATACCTTCAGCCGGACTCCAGGACTATGAAGATACAAGATTGAAGACTTCGTCCCGTGTCCGGATGGGACTTTCCTTGGCGTGGAAGGCAAGCTTGGCGATGCGGATATTCAAGATCTCCTACCATTGTAACCGACTTTGTGTTACCCTAACCCTCTCCGGTGTCTATATAAACCGGAAGGTTTTAGTCCGTAGGACAACTTCGTCATACAACAATCATACCATAGGCTAGCTTCTAGGGTTTAGCCTCCTTGATCTCGTGGTAGATCTACTCTTGTACTACCCATATCATCAATATTAATCAAGCAGGACGTAGGGTTTTACCTCCATCAAGAGGGCCCGAACCTGGGTAAAACATCGTGTTCCTTGCCTCCTGTTACCATCCGGCCCAGACGCTTAGTTCGGGACCCCCTACCCGAGATCCGCCGGTTTTGACACCGACATTGGTGCTTTCATTGAGAGTTCCTCTGTGCCGTCGCTTTTAGGCCCGATGGCTCCTTCGATCATCAACAATGATGCAGTCCAGGGTGAGACTTTTCTCCCCGGACAGATCTTCGTCTTTGGCGGCTTCACACTGCGGGCCAATTCGCTTGGCCACCTTGAGCAAATCGAAAGCTATGCCCCTGGCTATTAGGTCAGGTTTGGAAGCCTAAACTACATGGCTGACATCCGCGGGGACTTGATCTTCGACGGATTCGAGCCACAGCCAAGCGCGCCGCATTGTCTCGATGCGCATGTTATAGCTCTGCCGCCGAACCGCGCCTTGGAGGCCGCACACGCATCGGTTCCGACCATTGATTCGGAGCCTACTGCGCTAATCGAGGAACAGCGGTTGGACGCTGCCTCAGGGGCTGCGATCTCAGAGGCGATCGAGCCGAACTCCAGCCCCGCACTCCGCATGGCCCGTGACTCCGAGGAGCCGGATTCCTTTCCGAACTCCGAGCCCCCTGCGCCCCTGCCGATCGAATCTGATTGGGCGCCGATAATGGAGTTCAGCGTCACAGACATCTTTCAACACTCGCCCTTCGGCGACATCCTGAATTCGCTAAAGTCTCTCTCTTTATCAGGAGAGCCCTGGCCGGACTACGGTCAGCAAGGATGGGATTCGGATGATGAAGAAATTCCAAACCCACCCACCACCCACTTCGTAGCCACTATCGATGACTTAACCGACATGCTTGACTTCGACTCCGAAGACATCGACGGTATGGACGACGATGCAGGAGACAACCAAGAAAGCCACACGGTCACCGAGCCACACGACCCACACGCATTCCAAAAGTGAGAAAGCCACACGGTCGGATAGACGACCCCATGGCCAGCATAAAGCGGCAAGCAGCCCCGCACTTAAGCCGGCATGCGACCCACTTAAGGATTCGCATCATGGCCCAGCCAGGTCCATTTATGGGCCAAGAAAGCAAGCTCTCGTAAGCAATGCAATAAAGCCATTATCAGAATCCGGCACACCCAAATACAGGGGTGCCGCACACCCCCTATGTTTCACCGATGAGGTCCTGGATTATGAATTTCCAGTCGGATTCAAACCCGTAAACATAGAGGCATATGATGGAACAACAGACCCTGGAGTCTGGATCGAGGATTATATCCTCCACATACATATGGCTAGAGGAGATGACCTCCACGCCATAAAATACTTACCCCTCAAGCTTAAAGGGCCAGCCCGGCATTGGCTCAAAAGCCTTCCTGAAAACACAATCGGAAGTTGGGAAGAGCTCGAGGACGCTTTCCAAGCAAATTTTCAAGGGACCTATGTCCGCCCTCCGGATGCAGACGATCTTAGTCACATAACTCAACAGCCCAGAGAGTCAGCTCGGCAATTCTGGAATAGATTTCTTACTAAAAAGAATCAGATAGTCGACTGTCCGGACGCTGAAGCCTTAGCGGCTTTCAGGCATAATGTCCGAGATGAATGGCTCGCCAGATACCTCGGCCAAGAAAAGCCAAGAACAATGGCCGCACTAACAAGCCTCATGACCCGCTTTTGCGCAGGAGAGGACAGCTGGTTGGCAAGATGCAGCACCAGTGACCCAAGTACATCCGAAACTAGGGATGGAAATGGAAAACCACGACGCAATAAGGACCATCGCCGGACTAAGGAAAAAAGTCCGAAGAGCACGGCAGTCAACGCCAGATTCAAAAGCTCACGACAGAATTAGAAAAAGCCGCCCCTCCAAGATAACAGGGACGACCTATCCAACCTAAACAAAATCTTGGATAGGATATGTCAAATACACAGCACTCCCGGAAAGCCTGCTAACCATACCCACAGAGATTGTTGGGTTTTCAAACAATCCGGTAGACTCAATGCCGAACACAAGGGGCTCGACACACCAAGCGAAGACGAGGACGAACACCAAAAGCAGAGTACCAGGAAACAAAAAAAATTCCCACAATAAGTAAAAACAGTAAACTTACTCCACATAACAAAATGTGTGGCGCCCATAAAGGTACACGCCCCACGGCCTATCCCAAAGGAATCCCACCACTGGTTGTCAAAACCAATCATTTTCGATCATCTGGATTATTCTAGAAGTATTAGGAACCCAGGCTGGACTGCCCTGGTACTCGATCCAATAATTGGCGGACTCCAGTTTTCAAATGTCCTTATGGACGGTGGCAGCGGACTCAACCTGATATATCAGGACTCAATCCGCCACATGGGGATCGACCCAAAAAGAATTCGCCACAGCAAAACCTCCTTTCAAGGAGTAACGCCAGGTCCGGACACCCATTGCATGGGTTTTCTCCAGCTCAAGGTTATCTTTGGCTCTGCCGATAACTTCCGTCGCGAAAAGCTGACTTTCCACATCGTCCCATTCTCAAGTCGCTACCAAGCACTATTGGGACGCGAAGCTTTCACCCGCTTTAACGCAATACCGCATTATGCATCTCTTACGCTTAAGATGCCCGGTCCACGCGGCATCATCTCCTTAAAGGGGAAGCAGTGAGAACACCTCCCCCAAGCGGAGGATTGTGTGGCCGCTTTAACAGCCCCACAATACAATGGCTTCACCAGCCAGAACATCGGAACAGACCACGGACACGGATAGACGAGTCCGGCTCAAAAGTATCGTTGATAAAGGCTTAGTGGCCATATACCCCTGCACTAGGGGGCTTCACACGTATAAAATGAGAGACAATAAAGCTCGATTTTTCATATTTTACTTTACACTTTGTTTATTTCATATAGCTTTTGTTCGGCACGCCCCTTTTTCAACTTAGTTGCTCTCTGTCGGATTTCGGGTTCTAGCAGACCCTTAAGGTTCGAACACTGGGGTGCGCGTGGAGATTACGTCTTCTACCGCTCCGACTCGCAAAGATCTAGACTACTGAAAGAACAGCACAAGAGACACAAGGTTTATACTGGTTCGGGCCACCGTTGTGGTGTAATACCCTACTCCAGTGTGTGGTGTGAGGATTGCCTCTTGGGCTGATGATGATGAACAGTACAAGGAAGAATAGCCTCACGAGGGTCTGTTCTTGGCTGGGGCGATGAACTGCTGGGAGGAGTTCAGCCACCTTTCTCTCTCTCTCTCTCTCTCTCTCTCTCTTACTCACTCACTGCCTACCGCTCCCTTACTTTGTGAGTGGCTGGTCCTATTTATAGAGGCCCTGGTCCTCTTCCCAAATATCGAGCGGGAAGGGAGCCAACAATGGCAGGCTAATTTGAAGGGGGATAGCAAGTATCAGCTATCCTGACAAAAGTAGTCTTCGCCTGCGCAAAGCTATGGTGATGACGCCGTCTTGGGCTCCACGGTGACCTCCGTCTCGTAGTCCTCCTGGTCTTGGTCTCGTTGCACTGAAATGGCAACCTTTTCCTGATGCCTCCGTACTCCACGGCCGCGCTTGCTCCCTTTGCACCAAAGAGGAAAGGAGGACGCTGCGCGGGCTGGCACCCGCCTGGCGCCCTGAGTCGTCATGGCTTGCGTCACGGGCACCTCGCGAGGTACCCCGCCTTGATCTCTCCGCCTCCTCGTGAGCCAGCCTGACGAGGCCGCGCCTGAGGAAGCTCCGCGTCATCCGCCCCGCGAGGCTTGGCCCCTCGCGAGGGTCTTGAGTCTTGTGTTGATGGAGATGGGCCGTGCTGGGCCCCCTTTGAGCCACGCCGCAGGCAGGCAAGTCTGGGGACCCCCGTTCCCAGAATGCCGACAGTAGCCCCCGGGCCCAAGGCGCGCCCGGACTTGGCCATGCCGAGAGGCGAAAGGGCAAGGGCGAAGCGCTGCGGGCCCTAACAGCCTGCGGCCTTGGGCGCCGCGTGGCGGTTGATTGGATGTGGACGTCTCCACTTCCCATGTCGCCTCGGCAACTGCACGGATTGGACAAGTCCCTGCATGCAAAGTGGGTCATAATTACCTGCGATCGCGGGGGCCGTTGGTTGGCCATCGCCAGCCATAAGTACGGGCCGGCGCGCGCCCTTCCAGTTCATCCCCCCTTGCTTCTCCTCTTTCTTCATGGCCCCGTCGATGAGGTTCTCGGCCGCCGAGAAGGGGAAAGCTTGCCGGGTTGAGCCCGCCTCTCCCCCACCCAAGCGTGGCCGAGGGCGCCCTTGCAAGCATCCTGTGGCCACCACGGTGGCTCCCTGCGGCCGTGGAGGCGATCTTCAGCGCGGCGACGGGCGGATTGCTACAGCCAGGGGCGCGCTCCGGCTGCGCGTCCCCCCAGGCCGCGCGTTCGTGCTGCCGAAGTGCTGTGGAGTTCGTCGTGTGGTCGGCGGAGCCGGCTAGCACCCGGCTCCCACTTCCTCGCTTCCTCCTCGGCGAGCTCCCGACCGGCCCCCGGGCGGCCTCTGGCTCCAGGCCGACGGCTTCTGCAGCCGGGCCTCGTGGGTCTCCCTGGAGGTCTCCGCGGCCGGGAGCCTGTCCCTGGCCCGCGGTTGGCAGACGTTTGCCCGTGCGCGTAGCCTGAGCCGTTGGTGCACCCTACACTTCAAGTTCGACGGCGACGCCACCCTCTACGTGAGGGTGTTTGGGGAAGATGGTCGCCGCGCAGGGTGTTGCCCCGAGGGCGACGACCGAGGATGGGAACCCAGCTCCGGTGATGATGGAGGGAGCAGCGCTTGCGCGGCTGGCGGCGTTCGGGGTTCCTCAAGCTTCTCCGATTCTTCTTCAGGCGGCGACTCCTCTAGCGGTGGCCGCGATCAGCCTCCACGCCGTCGTATCTGCTTGGAGGGTGGCAACGTGTCCGCACGCCGCCGCGCCCTGGTGAAGCGTGAGAGGGAGTCCGCCTGAGCTCCGGAGGCAGCCCGGGCCTTCCCCGCGGGCCAGTGTGAGGCGAGCCGCGCCAGATTTGTTCCTCCTTTTCCCTTTTTCCTGCGTAACAAAGACAATAGTGCGGAGCCCCGCGGGGGCGTGCTTGGTTTATTGCTATTAATCATCGTTTTGCTTTCTTTACCGTTCCTTCCGGCTATGTGCCCGAGCGTGGATAGTTCCCGACCCCGGCCGTGGGGGGGCGACCGACCCAGGCCCTTTTTTTGTCTCGCAGTGCCCGTGGGGCACGGACTGGAGGGGTGCTCCTGTAAGGGGCCCAGGTCGCGAACTCTTTGAATGACTAGGATAGGAACGCTCGCGAGGGCGCTCAGCTGCCCCCCTTGCGAGGCCTTGCGCAAGAGAAATCGAGGCAGGAGAGTGAAAAGCCGAAGAACCGCAAGCCAAAGACGGCAACAACTTCAATTAAACTTCAAATGAGAAGGAACAAGCCAACTGCGGAAAGCAAATGAAAAGCCGCGTCCGGCACCTAATCTAGTCTTCGACGTCTTCTCACCAGCGCAGAGCTAAGTGCTGCCACTGGGCGTGGGAGGGAGCCCCAGGGCCTGAGGCCGGCGCTCCTGAGACTCCGGGGCGTGTACAGCCCCAACTCATTATTACGTGAGAGTGTCACGGGCGGCGAGCTTCACAGGCATTGGCCTTCTTCACAGGCTCCGGGCCTTTTCCAAAACGCGACAGCTTCACAGGCTCTGGGCCTTTTCCAAAATGCGATAGCTTCACAGGCACTCGCCTTGCTTCACAGGCTCTGGGCCTTTTCCAAAATGCGATAGCTTCACAGGCACTCGCCTTGCTTCACAGGCTCTGGGCCTTTTCCAAAATGCGACAGCTTCACAGGCACTCGCCTTGCTTCACAGGCTCTGGGCCTTTCCCAAAATGCGATAGCTTCATAGGCACTCGCCTTGCTTCACAGGCTCTGGGCCTTTTCCAAAATGCAATAGCTTCACAGGCACTCGCCTTGCTTCACAGGCTCTGGGCCTTTTCCAAAATGCGACAGCTTCACAGGCACTCACCTTGCTTTACAGGCTCTGGGCCTTTTCAGGGGTAGAACCTCCGGAGGTTCTGGATGTTCCATGCATTCTGGACCGGCACTCCCTCCTGAGTCTCCAAGCGCGCGGAGCCGGGCCTGGAAACATGAACAACCTTGAACGGGCCCTCCCACATGGGAGAGAGCTTGTGCAGTCCCTCCCTGGAGAGAACCCGCCTGAGCACGAGGTCTCCTACCTCAAGAGTCCTGGGACGGATGTTGCGGTAGTGATATCACCGCAGCGCTTGCTGGTACCTCGCCGCTCGCAGCGCGGCTTCTCGGTGACGTTCCTCCCCCAGCACGAGGTCCATCCCCCGCATGGCGTCCTGCTGCGCCTCGTCGAACGCCAGGACCTGCATGGAGCGACATCTGACCTCGTGAGGGAGGACCGCTTCTGCTCCGTAGACCAGGAAGAACGGGGTCTCTCCAGTCGGTTTGGTCGCGGTGGTGCGGATGGACCACAACACGGATTGAAGCTCGTCGTACCAACCTCTGCCATAGGCCTCCGGCTTCTTCTTGAACGTCCTGGTCTTGAGGCCCCTCAGGACCTCCGTGTTGGCTCGCTCGGCCTGGCCGTTGCTTCGGGGGTGCGCCACTGAGGCGTAGCATATCTGCGTTCCAAGGTTAGCACAGTATGTTTTGAAGAGGTACTGTTGAACTGTGAACCGTTGTCCGTGATGATGCGATTTGGCACCCCGAACCGGCTCACGATGCCCTTGATGAACTTGATCGCGGAACCCGTGGGAATGGTGCGGACAGCCTCTACTTCAGCCCACTTGGTGAATTTGTCCATGGCAACGTAAAGGTAGCGGTAGCCCCCTGGCGCCCGAGGAAACGGGCCCAAGATGTCCAGCCCCCAGACTGCGAATGGCCACGAAAGGGGGATAGTCTGCAAGCCTCCTGCTGGCTGATGGATCTGCTTGGCGTGGAACTGGCAGGCTTCACAAGCTTTCACTAGTTCCACGGCGTCATTGAGCGCGGTGGGCCAATAAAACCCACTGCGGAACGCCTTGCCGATGAGGGTCCGCGATGATGAATGATGTCTGCAGTCTCCGCCGTGTATATCTTCCAGTAGTTCCTTCCCTTGCTCCCTGGAGATGCAGCGTGGGGATACATCGTTTGGTCGCTTCCGGTAGAGCTCTCCGTCTTTGATGCAGTATGGCGTGGCCTGGCGTGCCACTCGCTCCGCTTCCTCCTCCTTCTCCGGCAAGGTCCCTTGCGCTAAGTAGCTCCGGAGCTCCGTGATCCAACATCCCTCCTGAGGTTCCATCATCAGGAGCAGGCGTGCTCCTGAGGCCGGACCACAGGTCGGAGCTCCTAAGGCAGGTGGCTGGGGGAGCTCCTCCCAGGGCTGAGCAGTGTTTGATAATGACGGCAGAGCTGAGGGCTTGAAGAGCCACTCATCGAAAATGCCAGGCTCCTGGGGTAACCGTCTGGATGCACGTTTGGGCGACGTCGTCGGCCTCCTGATTGGTGCCACGGGGCACATGCTGCAACTCCAACCCCCAGAATTGCTTCTCCATCCTGCGGACTTCCGCAAGGTAGGCTTCCATGTGCTCATCCTTTGGCTCGTACACCTTGTTGGAGAAATTGACAAGGAGCTGCGAATCGCCCTTGATGGTGAGGCGTTTCGCTCCCAGGGCAGCCGCGGCCTTCAAGCCCGCTATTAAACCTTCATACTCCGCTATGTTGTTGGAGACCTTTTCGCCTTGCTGGAAATAGAGTTGCACGGCGTAATAGAGCTTGTCCTGTGTGGGCGATATAAGCACCGCCCCAGCTCTAGCGCCATGCCTGGAGAACGCCCCATCGAAGTACATGACCCAGCCTTCTGGCGCCTCGCTTCTTGGGGATAGGGACCGATCCTCATCGGCCTTGAGGCCTGGCACCTCCGTCCACTCTGCCACAAAATCCGCCAACGCTGCTCCCTTGATGACCCTGGTCGTGTTGAATTCGAGCTGAAACACTTGGAGTTCTATGTTCCACTCAGCGACCCTTCCAGCTGAATTAGGGCTCCTGAGCACTCTCTCCAGGGGGTATGACGAGACGACCTTGATGGGGTGACCCTGAAAATAGTGCCGCAGCTTGCGCGAAGCCACCAGTAGCGCGAGGAGGAGTTTCTGAGGCATGGGGTACCATGCTCTTGCATTCTGCAGCACTGTGCTGACGAAGTACACTGGGTGCTCAATGAGGCGGAGTGCGTCAGTGCTGGTGGCTCCTTTCGGAGACCGTGGCGCCTCTTGAGGCAATGAGACCTCCTAAGACTGGCCATCTGGAAGAGGGACCTCTTCTTCCTCTGGTGCGCCCCTCTACGGCGGCTGATCCTCCTCAGCCGTGGTGGTGGTTTCTGTAGGCCTTCCTTGTCCCTGTTCTGCCTTGTCCCGGGCTGCTGCCGTGGTTTTGATTCGGCGCTCCTCTCTGACTGCCACCAAGGCTGCGCTGGCGGAGTAGGGAGTGGTGGCGAGGTAAAGTACCAGGGGCTCCTGAGGGCGCAGAGCCACCATGACCGGTGGGCTGGTCAGGTATCTCTTGAGATCCTGGAATGCCTTGTCGGCCTCTTCAGTCCACTCGAAGGGCCCCTTCTTCTTCATTAGCTGGAAGAAGGGCAGGGCTCGCTCCCCCAACTTGGAGATGAAGTGCCCTAGCACGGTCACGCGCCCCGTGAGCTTCTGCATTTCTCTGAGGGTCTTTGGCGGGCTCATGTCTTCCACCGCCTTGACCTTCTCTGGGTTAGCCTCAATGCCTCGATGGGACACGAGGAAACCCAAGAGCTTGCCCGAGGGGACTTCGAACACACACTTCTCTGGGTTGAGCCGTAGGTTCATTGCGTTGAGGCTCGCGAAGGTTTCCTCCAAGTCCTGTATCAAGGTCCCAGCCTCCCGAGACTTTACCACAATGTCATCAACGTAAGCTTCAACATTCTTCCCGAGCTGCGGGCCCAAGGTGATGTGCATCAGCCGCTGAAAGGTCGCCCCTGCGTTACGCAGCCCGAATGGCATGCACGTAGCAGTATACCCCACACGGGGTCAGGAAGGCTGTCTTCTCGACGTCTTCTACCGCCATCTTGATCTGGTGATACCCAGAGAAGGCATCTAGGAAGCATAGCAGGTCGCATTCCACAGTGGAATCGACGATCTGGTCGATGCGGGGGAGCGGGAACGGATCTTGCGGGCATGCTTTGTTGAGGTTGGTGAAGTCGACACACATACGCTCCTTCCCTCCCATCTTTGGCACAACGACAGGGTTGGCCAACCAATCTAGGTATCGGACCTCGCGGATGACCCCAGCGGCCTCTAATTTGCGGGTCTCTTGGATGATGAAGGCCTGCTTTTCTGTGGACTGCCGCCTGGCCTTCTGCTTCACAGGGCGCACGTTGGGGCACACGTTGTGGTGATGCTCGATTACACTCCTGGGGATCCCTGCCAACTGGTCCGGCTCCCAAGCGAATACCTTCTTGTTTGCGCGCAAGAACCCGACCAGGGCCTCCTCCTACTCGGGGTTTGAGGTGGGCGCCTATGGTGAAAGTGGCGTTGGTGGACCCGTCCTCATCGACGGGTATCTGCTTGGTTTCTGCCTTGTCTTGGGTGAATAACTGCTTCTTCTTGGCGGGTGCAGCCCCCTCGGGCCCGGGGGTCTCCAAGTCGGCGGGTTGTGCCAACGGCGCCATCTTGAAGGCGAGCTTGAGCGCCCGCAGCGCGTCCTCGGTGTCTCCGTGCACAGTGAGGACACCGCTGCTCCCGGGCATCTTCATGAGGTTGTACGCCGGGTGCGTCGCGGCCATGAATTGGGCCAGCGCTGCGTAGCCGAGGATGGCATTGTAGGGGAGGCCGATGGGGGCGATGTCGAAGTCAACCAGCTCCGTGCGGAAGTTGTCGTAGGTGCCGAAGGTCACTGGGAGCCGGATCTGCCCCAAGGAACTGGACGGCTTGCCCCCAACGCCTGAGAAGGGCTGGCTGGGTTGCAGCCGTTCCAGGGGTATGCGGAGGAGGTTGAAGGCCTCGGCCGAGAGCACACTGAGGCCCGCGCCGCCATCAACGAGGGTTCTGGTGACGGCCACCTGGCAGATGGTGGGGGTGCACAACATGGGGAGCGCGCCCGAGCAGGCCGAGTTGGAGGGGCGGTCCTCCGAGCTGAAGGTCAGTCCGGTCTCGGGCGCCGCCCGATCCAGGGGAGCCCCCTGCCGCGTGGAAGCGGCGCTGACCCGGCGGATGAACGGCTTGATGTGGTGACTTGTGGGCGGCGCCTGCGAGCCGCCCAGGAGGGCCGCGACGACCGGTGGTTGCGTAACGCGATGGGACGGTGCAGGAGAGCCCCCTGTGGCGCGGACGAGCTCGGCGACGCGGTCGAGACATACCCCGTAGACGTCGTCGGCGGGGCGGCAGCGCAGGAGCTCGTTTGCCGCGATGAGTGCAGCCCGAGCCTCCATGGGCGCGCTAAGCGCGCGGGGCGAAGATCCAGCTGGGGCGAGCGAGGGAGTTGTGGTGCGGCCGTCTTGGCGAACGGATGGATGCTGAGACGATGCTTGCTGCTCGTCCACCGCCGGGCCGATGGCGGCGTTGACGGCAGGTGGCGGGGAACGGCGAGGACGCCCGCCGACAGGGGCTGTCCGGGCGACGCGGGAGGCGAGGGAGGCCCGGCACTCCGCACGGGCTCGACGAGCGTCAGACATGAGCATGATGGTCGGAGGAGAACGGAGCGGTGGAAGACGAATTCCGGCGCACCCCTACCTGGCGCGCCAAATGTCGGATTTCGGGTTCCGGCAGACCCTTAAGGTTCGAACACTGGGGTGCGCATGGAGATTACGTCTTCTACCGCTCCTACTCGCAAATATCTAGACTACTGAAAGAACAGCACAAGAGACACAAGGTTTATACTGGTTCGGGCCACCGTTGTGGTGTAATACCCTACTCCAGTGTGTGGTGTGAGGATTGCCTCTTGGGCTGATGATGATGAACAGTACAAGGAAGAATAGCCTCGCGAGGGTCTGTTCTTGGTTGGGGCGATGAACTGCTGGGAGGAGTTCAGCCACCTTTCTCTCTCTCTCTCACTCACTGCCTACCGCTCCCTTACTATGTGAGTGGCTGGTCCTATTTACAGAGGCCCTGGTCCTCTTCCCAAATATCGAGCGGGAAGGGAGCCAACAATGGCGGGCTAATTTTAAGGGGGACAGCAAGTATCAGCTATCCTGACAAAAGTAGTCTTCGCCTGCGCAAAGCTCTGGTGATGACGCCGTCTTGGGCTCCACGGTGACCTCCATCTCGTAGTCCTCCTCGTCTTGGTCTTGTTGCACCGAAATGGCAACCTTTGCCTGATGCCTCGGTACTCCGCGGCTGCGCTTGCTCCCTTTGCACCAAAGAGGAAAGGAGGATGTTGCGCGGGCTGGCACCCGCCTGGCACCCTGAGTCGTCATGGCTTGCGTCACGGGCACCTCGCGAGGTACCCCGCCTTGATCTCTCCGCGTCCTCATGACCCAGCCTGACGAGGCCGCGCCTAAGGAAGCTCCGCGTCGTTCGCCCCACGAGGCTTGGCCCCTCGCGAGGGTCTTGAGTCTTGTGTTGATGGAGATGGGCCATGCTGGGCCCCCTTTGAGCCACGCCGCAGGCAGGCAAGTCTGGGGACCCCCATTCCTAGAACGCCGACACTCTCTTTTTGCAGATGAACATCGTGCTGCGCCCATCCAGGATACGGCACAACGGAGACACAGGCGCACACGTGCAGTAGGGACCCGTTCCAAGGATTCTTTTCAGATTAAGACCCTGCGTAAACCTTTTTTACTGTCTCTTGTTGATACACATCCCCTGGTTCTATGACCAAGGAGGAGGCTGGCGTCTTGGCATGTGGCCACGTCAGAATTCTTGCGCGTACCTGGACACTAGGGGCTTATACCTCAGAGCGTTACCTCGCCCGCTCTCATAAAGACCGAATACCTTAGGGAGTGTTCGGCGTCGCGAGTTTGGCCTTATATGCATCTGCTCCGAGTCATGATTTTGGTCAAATGTTGGGTTGCCCGGCTCTTGTGTTCGGCCGCCTTACGTTCCGCTCTATCGGCTAAGGCAGCACCAGGAGAACTACTGCGATTGTGCCCTGGTTTGGCCAGGCGAGCACCTCAGTAGAGAAAGTCGAAAACCGACTGTCATGATATGGCGTGAGACTGGTCAACCACTCGATGACTCTCCGGAATCTATAGGATGCCTCCGCATTAACGAAGGGACGTTTCCCGGCCAAGCACATACGCGCCCCGAATTCGGGCGAGCACAATCGCCACCAGGGGCTACCTAAATAGTCCCATTGTCAAGCTCCTATGGCTAAGTGAAAGTGTTAAAGCGTTATAGTCCGGTTGCCTAGCTCGCTGCGCTATCACCTCCTTTGTAGGACCAAGACGTTGGATTAAGTGTGAAAATGCGCCTTCTGCGAGCACCCCCGCACTATGTGCGTGGGGGCTGAAGCCAACGACTGCAATCTTTCAGATTTTGTATATATATCTTAAAACGGCCGCACAGGAGGTGTTCCAAATACTTGATGGCACAAGTATAAAAGGCTACTACAATTCATCAAAATATTGCTTTATAATTACATATGTTATCCGAACATAGCATCCTTTGAGCACTGCGCCTCTATTACACGAGCGCCTTCAAGGACTTCCTGAAAATAGTGCTCGGAGGGTACTCGTCTTTTGTGCGAATCTCGGGATGCAACAACGGTGGTCTCCATCTCTGCCCAGTATGTCTTGACACGGGCAAGAGCCATCCGTGCGCCCTCTATGCATGCTGACCTCTTCATCGCATTGATACGTGGCACCGCGTCAAGGGATTGCTGCACCAAGCTGAAATAACTTTTCGGCTCCGATCTCCCCGGCCATAGATGACCCATGACGTACTTCATGGCGAGTCCGGACAATCTATTCAGTTTGGCCCATTGAGCCAGACGATCGTCCACTGCCAGTAGACGCTCTGGATTCTGGAACTGCGACCAGAAAAGCCTTTCCACTTCGTGATCTTCTTGATCTCGAAAGTATTCAGTCGCATCAGCAGCACTCGCTGTCAAATCCAGATAGGTGTCCTCCGCACTCCACATCCGGTCCAACAGAGCAAACTTCAGATTGCAAAACTTCCTCCGCAGCATAAAGGGCTTTCCAGCCGCAATCTATCCGGCCTAACGCAGCTCCTCCTTCGCAGCTCTCATCGCAGAGCGAGCATCCTTGGCATTAGCAACGGCCTTCTCTAAGTCTGTCTGTTTCACCCGGTCTTCTTTCTCAAGAAACTTGCAACGGTCAGCAGCACTTTTTAAATTCACGGCCATCTCCTTCTTGCTTCGGCAGTGAGCAGCTTGTTCGGCTCTTAGCTCATCAAGGGCCTTCTCAGCAGCCGCATCACTTTTCCTGGCTTGTTCTTTAGCTCGGGCAAGTTCCGTCTGAAGACTCTCCACGGCGGCCGCACCATCTGCGTCAAGCACACACATTGTAAGATACTGGCATAAAGCTCCTCTTACGAGATGCCGCCCGAGGAATTGCATACCTTGAGCCTCATCAAGCCGCTCGTTGACGAGCGCGATGTTGGCATCTGCCACGTCAAGTTGCCGCTTTAGTTCGGCAAAATCATCAGTTCGGCTCGATTCCGGACACTTCGCCACCTGTATACAAAGGCGACATTTTAGACCTGGGATTATGATCCTCTGCGCTCCGTCAATTTTGACAACGCACAGAGTCTCAGGGGCTACTATCTACACAGGGCGCATCTTGTTTATTCGCAACTGACAAAGAAGTACATTATCAAACGTACCTCAAAACCCGTCAGCAAACTTCTGATGGCCTCATGCAATCCGCTTTCCGCGGATGAAATCCTTCCAATCACCGTACCCATCAATGCACGGTGCTCCTCTGAGATAGAAGCTCGCCCCAGCAGAATCATCAGCTCCTCCGACCGTGCATCGGACGGTGCGGGACTTGTCCTATGACCTCCATCGAAGGCCGGACGTGGAGAACCTTGGGGGGACATATGGCTACCTTCCACCCCCGCCGGATTTGGAGAAACCCTCCGTGACGACACCTCAGGGTCGCCCGCCTCGCAAGGCGGTATGGCAGGGGGAGGCGTTCCACTCTCCATCATCTTCGGAAGAAGATCCCCTGAAGACGAGCTCTGCTGAGAAGGGCTGAGGTCCGAGCTACAAAGTAAAATTTCGGTTAATCTTCTCAGATAAAAAGCAAGGATTTCTCTCATCCCTCTAAAGGAAAATCTTTCTCTACTTACGGCTCGCTGGAGGGCTGATCCCTTTGAGGGCGTAGTTTGGCCGAGGATCTCCCCGCGTCGGACCCTCTGACGAGGACTTCTTCCCCCACTTTGAGGCCATTGTCTCCGGGTCGTCAGAGGCGGCCCTCTTCTTCCCCTTAGGAGAGGAATTGTCGGTTCCTCCCTTTGGAGCAGCCTCCTTCGAGGAGGCCATAATTTCCTTATCATCCCCCTCACTTCCCTCCAAAGGCACGATCTTCAACATCCTGACTAGCACGGGATCCGGCCTGGTCTCAGGAAGGGGAGCCGGACACCTGATCAGCTTTGCCTTCGCTATCCACTCCTGTTTAAAAGGACAGCTCTTTTAGGGGCAAATTTATGACAATTTTACGGATAACGAGTTTGGGCACAAGGTTACTTACTTGAGTATTCGGGCGATTGCAGCTTAAACCTGCGTTCTCGGTCAAATCCGGACACATTGCTTGTGATCCGAAGAACATTTTATACATCTCCACGGGCGTTGCGCCCATAAAATGCTGGAGAGCTCGTGGTCCCTCCGGATTAAACTCCCACAGATGAAGGGAGCGACGTTTGCCGGGCAGTGTTCGGCGAATCAGCATGACCTGCGTCACCTTGACCAGGTTGAGGTCTCTTTCTAAGAGATCCCTAATGCGGCCCTGCAACAAGGGCACGTCTTTGGATAACCCCCAATCTAATCCTTTGTTGACCCATGACGCTAGCCGTGGTGGGGGACCCGAGCGAAAGGCAGGAGGCGCCACCCACTTGGCGCTCCTGGGAGCGGTGATATAGAACCACTCTTGTTGCCACAAGCCGAGCTCCTCTTGAAAGGAGCCCTCGGGCCATGGAGCATCAGCATTCTTACTTATGGCAGCGCCTCCGCACTCTGCGTGTCGTCCCTTGATCATCTTCGGCTCCACTCCAAAAGTCTTGAGCCATAATCTGAAGTGAGGAGTAAAACGGAGGAACGCTTTGCACACAACGATGAATGAGGAAATGTGGAGGATGGACTCCGGAGCTAAGTCATGAAATTCCAGCCCATAATAGAACATCAGCCCCCTCACGAAGGGATCCATCGGGAAGCCTAACCCCCGAAGGAAGTGAGACATGAACACTACGCTCTCACCCGGCTGGGGACTGGGAATAGCCTGCCTTTGAGCAGGCAACCTATGTGAAATTTCAGCGGTCAAGAACTTAGCCTCTCTCAACTTTAGCACGTCCTCCTCCGTGACGGAGGAGGGCATCCATCTGCCTTGAAGGTCGGAACCGGACATTGTCGAAGGTCCGAGGCGCCTGGAATCTGGAGCCTAGGGTGTTGGAACTCGAGGCGACGGGCGAACTTGTTTTGAGATTGGAGAAAAGGATTAAGGCCCTGGTCACTTTATAAGAGGTTGAATACCAGGAGCCCTCCCCATAACCGTTTGGGACTCGCCTTTAATCGAGAAGACATGCTAACGGGCATGATTGGGTTACCCACGTCCGTATTGATGAGAATCCCGTAAATAAAGGGGACATGATCTCTGCTTTGAGAAGACATGCCAAGGAAACCGCCTCGCAAAACACGCTGAGGTGGAAAAGTGAAAACGATCCGAATAAAGGCTTGGCCGTAGTGTGATGTCACGCTGCGGAATACGTCAGCGGATTAGATTTGTGTTAATATTATTCTCTCTGTGGCAATACGTGGAAACTTATTTTGCAGAGCCGGACACTACTCTTGGTGTTTACAAACTTTTATGAAGAATTTGGAGGAGGAACCCGCCTTGCAATGCCTAAGACAATCTACGTGCCGGACTCGTCGTCATTGAAGCCTGGTTCAGGGGCTACTGAGGGAGTCCTGGATTAGGGGGTGTTCGGGTAGCCGGACTATACCTTCAGCCGGACTCCAGGACTATGAAGATACAAGATTGAAGACTTTGTCCCGTGTCCGGATGGGACTTTCCTTGGCGTGGAAGGCAAGCTTGGCGATGTAGATATTCAAGATCTCCTACCATTGTAACCGACTTTGTGTAACCCTAACCCTCTCCGGTGTCTATATAAACCGGAATGTTTTAGTCCGTAGGACAACTTTGTCATACAACAATCATACCATAGGCTAGCTTCTAGGGTTTAGCCTCCTTGATCTCATGGTAGATCTACTCTTGTACTACCCATATCATCAATATTAATCAAGCAGGATGTAAGGTTTTACCTCCATCCCGAACCTGGGTAAAACATCATGTTCCTTGCCTCCTGTTACCATCCGGCCCAGACGCACAGTTCGGGACCCCCTACCCGAGATCCGCCGGTTTTGACACCGACAATTCCTTTCTCTGTAACCGACCTTGTGTAACCCTACATCCCTTCTGTGTCTATATAAATCGGAGGGCTAGGTCCGTAGATATATCCTAATAATCATAGTCAGGCTAGACTTTAGGGTTTTAGCTATTATGATCTCGTGGTAGATCAACTCTTGTAATACTCATATTCATCAAAATCAATCAAGCAGGAAGTAGGGTATTACCTCCATAGAGAGGGCCCAAACCTGGGTAAACATCGTGTCCCTCGTCTCCTGTTACCATCGATCCTAGACGCACAGTTCGGGACCCCCTACCCGAGATCCACCGGCTTTGACACCGACAACGAGGTCATTGTCTTCAGTGTTGAAGATGGACTTGGCGACATACGCTGAAGCTAGAACCAGACTTGCCATGCCTGAATCAGATTCCTCTTTAGACTCCACCTCTGCCTCCTTAGATGAAGACTCCTTTGAATCCATCCCCTTGCCAACAAGCGCACGAGCCTTGCTAGATGAGCTCTTCCTATGTGATGAAGACTTCGACAAAGACTTTGAGGATTTCTTCTCCTTGTCATCATAATCATATTCCTTGCTCTTCTTCTTCTTCTTGGTCTCACTATCCCACCGAGGACACTCAGAGATGTAGTGACCAGATTTCTTGCACTTGTGGCATGTTCTCTTCTTGTAGTCACGTGAGGAAGCTTCATCGTTTCTTGAGTTGGATCTTGAAGACTTTTCTGAAGTCTTTCTTCTTGGTGAACTTCTGGAACTTCTTCACAAGCATAGAAAACTCCTTTCCAATGTCTTCAGGACCCTCAGAACTGTAGTCAGATTCATCTTCAGATGAGGAAACAACCTTTGCCTTCAAAGCGCGAGTTCGACCATAGTTAGGACCATAGATATCTCTTTTCTCAGATTGCTGGAACTCATGTGTGTTGAGCCTCTCAAGTATGTCAGACGGATCGAGAGTCTTGAAGTTAGGGCGTTCTTGAATCATCAGGGCCAAGGTGTCGAATGAGCTGTCAAGCGATCTCAGAAGCGTCTTCACGATTTCGTGCTTGGTGATCTTAGTGGCGCCGAGTGCACGAAGCTCATTTGTGATATCAGTGAGGCGATCAAATGTGAGCTGGACATTCTCATTGTCATTTCTCTTGAAGTGGTTGAAGAGGTTGCGAAGAACACTGATCCTTGAGTCTCTCTAGTTTGAGACGCCTTCGTTGACCTTGGAGAGCCAGTCCCAGACTAGCTTTGCAGTTTCTAGTGCACTCACACGGCTGTACTGTCCTTTGGTCAGGTGACCACAGATGATGTTCTTGGCAGTTGAGTCTAGTTGAATAAACCTATTGACATCAGCAGCGGTGACACCTTCACCGACCTTGGGAACGCTGAGGGAGTCCTGGATTAGGGGGTATCCGGACAGCCGGATTATATCCTTTGGCTGGACTGTTGGACTATGAAGATACAAGATTGAAGACTTTGTCTCGTGTCCGGATGGGACTCTACTTGGCGTGGAAGGCAAGCTAGGCAATACGGATATGTATATCTCCTCCTTTGTAACCGACCTTGTGTAACCCTAGCCCCCTCTGGTGTCTATATAAACCAGAGGGTTTTAGTCCGTAGGACAACATACAATCATACCGTAGGCTAGCTTCTAGGGTTTAGCCTCTCCGATCTCATGGTAGATCAACTCTTGTAATACTCATATCATCAAGAATAAATCAAGCAGGATGTAGGGTTTTACCTCCATCAAGAGGGCCCGAACCTGGGTAAAACATCGTGTTCCCTGCCTCCTGTTACCATCCACCTTAGACGCACAGTTCGGGACCCCCTACCCGAGATCCGCCGGTTTTGACACCGACATTGGTGCTTTCATTAAGAGTTCCTCTGTGACATCGCCGTAAGGAAGGATGCCTCGTCTCGTTGTTAAAAGCAACATCACCGCCGGGGGAGCTTTGGCTGTCGGCCAAACTCTCCGGCTAGGCAGTTTTGTCATGTCTGCATGTTCGGCCGCTGCACCGACGATGACTTCTCGAGTCATCAAAAACAGCCTCCACGTCGGCTCAGAATTCGCCAAGCGGATGGATCCAATGGAGCTCTCTTCTCTAAACAAACTCTTGGATCGCATCGCCGCCTTGGGAGTCGCTATGGACTATGATCAGATTGGGCTTAAACCCGATCAAAGGGAGATTAACTCTCCATCGATCACCCATCACGTTGCGGTGGTAGAGGAACAACATGGCAACTCTTCCTCTATTTTGAGGACTAACTATGTCCGGATTCCCAAGCTCTCCGAGCCGGATACCCGCTTACGGGGGGACATCACCCAAGCCCTGAACCTAGAATCAGGCAGCGGGCCAGACTTATCGGGTAACACTCCGGAACCCGAAATCCAATATTGGAAACTCCTCGGCCCCTGGGTCTCAGATAGGGTAGGGGTTCGGACTCAAATACACCCGCCCACCCAGACATAAATGATCTTTCCCACATCAGGCAAGAGCCCCATGAAACAGTACATCATTATTGGGCCAGATTCCTCCTTGTGATGAACAAGGTTAAGGACTGTCGCGAGGAAGATGCAGTCTCACTTTTCTGCAATAATTGCACGGACAAGGGAATCCTTAACGCCTTAAGTCGCCGTGACATATCACGCTTCGCTGACTAGGCGTCCATAGTACGAAAGCACTGTGCGATGGAAAGCGCCCAGAAAACCGAAACGAAATTTTGGGATAATCCGGCTCCGAATATACACCCAGTCCGAAGTAAAAGGGTGCACTATCATAAGACGCCCGAGCTAGTTGCAAAGAAACAAAAACCCTCTACAGGGCATGGAACCGTACTGGAGGGATGGCTTAACGGACCCTGCAAAATTCACAGTACAACGGATACAATACCAACACACAGCCTTAGAGCATGTTGGATACTCCGGCAGGTGGCCAAAAGTGGTGAGGATCTTCTTATCCCAAATGCCACAGAGCACCATCCCGTGGATAACAATACGGTGTTAACAGTCTTTGAGACCTTTGCGTCAAATAATAGGCACAAGCGAACACTCCGCAGCATGGCCGAAATCTGCCATGTAGCAGCAATAAATCCATGGAGCGACACGGCTATTACCTTCAATGCTAGTGACGAACCTAAATTCCGAACAGCCCGAGCACCAGCTGCACTGGTCCTCAGTCGAATTGTTGAAGGCTTTCGACTCACCAAAGTACTCATGGACGGCGGCAGCGGATTAAACCTCATCTATGAGGAAACTCTTCAAAAATGGAAATAGACTGGAACCGCATTGAGCAAAGTAGCACAACCTTTAGGGGAATCATACCCAGTCGGGAGGCACGATGCGCTGGGAAAATCACACTAGATGTGGTATTCGGTACGCTAGAGAATTACAGGTTTGAAGAAATTACATTTCAAGTGGCCCCGGTCAGTAGTGGATACCATGCCCTTTTAGGACGTGAGGCGTTCACGATCTTCCAAGCCGTCCCCCATTACGGGTACATGAAGCTCAAAATGCCTAGGCCCAACGGAATCATCACCCTCGCTGGTGATCCGGACACAGCACTCCGAGCCAAAAAGAAAACAGCCGCACTGGCCCTCGAGGCATTATCCGAAGCCCTCTCGGCCGAGGAGCTAACGACGCTACGCTCCACAGTGGACAGGGACGACGTGATACTCGATAAGAGATCCAAGTCCACCTCTTTTAAACCAGCGGATGAAATAGTCAAATTCCAAGTCCACCCAACGGACCCTACAAAAACAACCTCCATCGGGGCACAGTTAAAACTCGCCGTGGACGCCGCACTACGAGAGTTCCTGCGCGAGAATTGAGACATATTCGCCTGGCACCCCTCAGACATGCCAGGAATCCCACGCAGGCTAGCCGAAACATCCTAAAGGGATTCAAGCCGGTCAAGCAAGCTCTTCGGTGTTTCTCCGAACCTAAGAGACAGGCCATGGGAGAGGAACTAGCCAAGTTATTGGAGGCCAGATTCATCAGAGAGATAAAACACCCAGACTGGCTAGCAAACCTAGTGATGGTACCAAAGAAGGATAAATCCTGGCGCCTTTGTGTCGATTTCAAGGACCTCAATAAAGCTTGCCCAAAGGATCCCTTCCCCCTCCCCCCGCATCGACCAAATTATCGGTGCTACCGCAAGACACGAGTCATTGTGTTTCCTCGGCGCATACTCCGGTTACCACCAAATCAAGATGGCGGAGTCCGACCAAGCTGCAACGGCATTCATCACACCATACGGCCCCTTCTGTTTCAGCACAATGCCTTTTGGGCTTAAAAACGCCGGCGCAACATATCAGCGCATGATTCAGACATGTCTGGAAAAACAAATCGGCAAAACAGTAGAGGCATACGTAGATGACGTGGTCATCAAAACCAAACATGTCAACTCTTTGATAGACGACTTGAGGCTCACGTTCGACAACCTTCGAACATACGACATCAAGCTCAAGCCGGAAAAATGCGTTTTCGGCGTACCAGCCGGAAAGCTCCTGGGTTTCATTGTCTCCAGTAGAGGTATTGAAGCTAATCCGGCCAAAATCCAAGCTTTGTCACAGTTGGCTACCCCAACAGACCTCAAACAAATCCAGAAGTTAACAGGATGCGTGGCGGCTCTAAGCCGCTTTATCTCCCGCTTAGGAGAAAAGGCTTTACCCCTTTATCGCCTCCTTCGGCGCACCAAACACTTTGAGTGGACGGACGCTGCCACATCCGGATTGGAAGAAATAAAGGCCATTTTGGCAACCAACCCAATCCTGGCCGCGCCAAACATCGGTGAACCAATGATGTTGTACATTGCGGCAACTCATCAAGTTGTAAGCGCAGTGCTCGTCGTTGAACGAGAAGCTGACGGACATAAATTCCATCTTCAAAAGCCGGTATACTATGTATCCACTGTCCTCACTCCATGCAAATCACGGTACCCACATTATCAAAAGATAGCCTATGCGGTATTCATGGCATCCCGGAAGCTACGACACTACTTTCAAGAGTGTTCGATTATAGTAGCCTCGGAACTGCCACTCAATGATATTATAAACAACCACGACGCTATAGGCCGGATTGCTAAATGGGCCATTGAGCTCCTCCCGTTCGACATAACATACAAACCTCGACAAGCCATTAAGTCGCAAGTATTGGCCGACTTTGTCGCCGAATGGACACCGAACTCCCTAAAGAGTATGGCGCATACTCCAATTGGATCATGCACTTCGACAGTTCTAAAATGATGGCTGGTCTAGGGGCTGGCGTCGTCCTAACGTCCCCAACCGGAGATACCATCCAGTACGTACTGCAAATATTGTACACAGACTCCAACAACGCAGCCGAATACGAAGCTCTGTTGCATGGTCTTCGGATGGTGGTCTCCATGGGCATTCAACACCTGGAGGTGCGTGGGGATTCAAACCTTGCAATATCCCAAATAAATGGAGACTTTGATGCCAAGGATCCGAAAATGGCGGCCTACCGAAACGCCATCCTAAAAATGTCAGCTCGGTTCGAGGGGCTAGAATTTCACCATGTGGCTCGGGAAAACAATCAGGCGGCGGATATCCTCACCCGCATCGGTGCAAAGCGCGATGCGGTCCCCCCCCCCAACATATTTCTGGAAAGGTTGTTTAAGCCGTCCGTAGTATGGGTAGGGGACACCGGTAGCAATAGTCCGGACCCGGCCAAAATGCCCGATACCGAACACACTGACACAATTGGAGGCTCCGCCACCGAAATAACACCTTCAGCCCACGTAATAATGGCCGTCATTGCCCCGTGGACAGAACCATTCCTAGCCTACCTAACTAGACAAGAACACCCAGAGGACCAAAATGAGGCACACTGCATTGTGCGGCGATCCAAGGCCTACAGGGTCGATGAGGGAGAATTATACAAAAAAAGCACTACCGGAGTCCTTCAAAGATGCATGTCCGAAGAGGAAGGGCAGAACCTTCTGGCAGAAGTTCACGCCAGACTCGGCGGTCACCACGCCGCAGCCCGGGCTCTTGTAAGCAAGGCCTTCAGTACAGGATTCTATTGGCCAACGGCCCGGGCAGATGCACAGGACTTGGTCCAACGTTGCGCCGGTTGCCAGCTCTTTGCAAATCAAAGCCACATGCCACCCACCGCCCTCCAAACAATCCCCATTACGTGGCCCTTCGCGGTCTAGGGGCTTGACATGGTTGGACCCCTTAAAGGGGGAACCCACAAGAAAAAATACTACTGGTCATGGTGGATAAATTCACCAAATGGATAGAGGCCAAACCTGTTAAAACAGCGGAATCCGGACCAGTGATAGACTTCATATCTGAGGTCGTACACCGTTACGGCGTCCCCCATAGCATCATCACTGACAACGGCACAAACTTCACAGCCGATGAGGTCAAACTCTGGTGCAGCAAAATGGGCATCAAGCTCGATTATGCTTTAGTCTATCACCCACAAACCAACGGCCAAGTCGAGCGAGCAAACGGTCTTATAATGAGCGGCATTAAACCCATATTAGTGCGTTCCTTAATGGAATCTAACACACACTGGGTAGAGGAGCTCGACTCCGTACTCTGGGGGCTGCGGACCATGCCGAATCATAGTACCGGATATACACCCTTCTTTATGGTGTACAGCGCAGAGGCAGTCTTGCCCTGTGACATAATTCATGACTCACCTCGGGTGCGCATGTACGAAGAAAGAGAAGCCGAGCTCGATCGGCAGGACAGTCTGGATACCTTGGAGGAGGAGCGCGACATAGCCAAAGCCCGTTCCGCATTTTATCAGCAACAGGCTCGCAGATACCAAATCAGAGAAGTACGAGCCAAAACTTATAACATTGGCGAACTAGTTCTACGCCTGCTGGATAAGAAAAATAACAAGCTCAAGCCCAAATGGGAAGGTCCCTTCATTATTGACCAAGTTCTGACCGGTGGAGCATACCGGCTGCGGGATGCATCGACTAGTCGACTCGAGCCGAACCCATGGAACGCGGCCAGGCTCCGAAGATTCTACGCCTAGCATCGAACTCTATGTTTGTCCCCTCCCTTTGTCCATTTTTTGCATATACGTTATCTGTCTTGTTTTTCTTTCTTCCTTTCTTTTATTATTTCTCTAGGCCTTTAAGGGCCAACTTGTGCCTCGCTTGCACATTATAGATGCGCTAGCCGTGCTCATAATACCTGGGGGCTTCTTTCACAAAAGCTTAATTATTTATCTGGGCCTCAGGCCCCCGAACATGTGTCATGCTTCCGCATGTACCTTTTTCGCCATTATATGCATCGATATGACTTAAGTTTTGGCCAAGCTGGGTTGCCTGGCTCTTGTATTTATGCCCTACGTTCCCGTTAATTCGGCTAGGGCATAAGGGGAGCACCTCTGCGATTGTTACTGCCGGGTCAGCCGGACGTGTACCTCGGACTTGGTGAAGCCGAAAGCTAGCGTTCTTAAGGGAATATTCGGTCGGTGAACAAAAGATGATTTTTATTTATTGTCCATATCTGCCCCCAGATGTTTTTCCTGCGTTTCCTATCGTAGTCCGAACATGCACTTTAGGGCATGCTTACCCAGGGAAAGGAACTCTTAACGCAACTATTCTCCCTGGAAGATGTTTCTTACTACCCATGTAATATAACATAACTAGTTGGGCACTTGTTTGTTGAAGCACTTATGACCCCTACGCCTGGTCTCCACGCATACCCCAGTTCTTATATAACTGCGCGGGTATTCGGATACACTCCGGACTATCGGGTCCCGAGGTTGAAGCGAAAAGGTCCGCCAAGACAAATGATCTATAATCCGTCTAGAAGGCATTATACATGTCACTTTCATTACATAGTCACGCAGACTGGCTAAATTCCTCTTCTATACCATCCAACAGGCGGTCTAGCTTACAATGTTGTTGGGAATACTTTGCGGCTAATTCTACTTGCCCATAAACTAAGCTAACGGGGATCTCTTTTCCGTCGGGCCCCACAGGTCCGACCTCGGCCATGTGATTTGGGTCTGCCTTGGTATACCGCATCTTCACCATGGCCCAGGCTTCTTTGGCACCCTATCGGCAGGTCGATATCTTCCATAATCGGAAGCGCCGCCGTGCTCCCTTGATCTTCTCCGCAAGCTCTGCAACGCCCTCTAGCAGGGAGACGGACAGCCACAAGGCTTGGGCAACACCCTGCATCACCTGTCAAACTTGTTTGTGCAGATGTGACAGCTCGGATAGAAGATCACCCGCAGACCCGGGCATTTCCTCCACGGGACGACCCGTCAGCATACCTACAGACATAACGCTGTTAGTCGGCTTCTTCGCCGAACTCCTTTAAAAGGATTCGTTCAAGCACTTATTGAAAATGCCGCGCCGAAGCCGCTTATTCTCCCTCTCGGAGTCTGCAAGCTGGCCCCGGACGTCTTTTAGTTCCACGCTCAGCTTAATATTGGCGTCTTGGAGATTGTTTTTCTCCCGCCTAACCTCAGTCAGCACGCGTTTGCCAGCCTCTAGCTGTCACATAACATGCTGGTCCTCCGGATTTTCTCGAATTCATCTGCAACATCTATTGTTACATCTGCAGCCATGCCGCACATTATATGGTAACCATCATTCTTTAAAGTAAATGTTACCAGCAGGTGACTTTTTCGGTTCCTGCAATGTGGCCACAGCAGCTCGCAGTTGGGTCTTGCATTCCTCTAGCTCCTGTGACAGCCTAGTATTCTTCTCTGTAAGAACCTGCACAATAAAAGATGATCCTTAAATCAGTTCTGCTAACTGTTTCAAGTATCAGGGGCTACTGATACATATAAATCGTCAGATTTACTCACCCATACATCCTTTACATACTGATCTATGGCTCTGGCTGGACCGTCTTGAGCAGCTCGGAGGTACGCCTCTCCAGAATTAAAGGCATCAAATGCCTCTGGTGAGAAACAAGCGTCACGGAGTACGGCCCTGGCGGCGCCTATGATTCATGGCGCTTTCCACCTCTGAGTTTGTAGCGGATAATCTATCTGCATCCTCTGTAGGGGGATTATCCGGCGCCCGCCCCATATCGGCTTCCGCCTCTATTTCCGGTCCTGGCGCCCGGCTGGTGGAAGTGTGATTAGTAACATCGCCGGACATATTCCGGCGAGCATTTTTTATGTTAAAGAAACACGGGCGTCATTATATTTCGAGAAAGACGACAACCACGGAGCAGGGTTTGTCATACCTTTGCGCCGGCGTCTTTGTCCTGACCGCCTTCCTTTTTGGCCTACCCGGCCTTGGTGCCTCCTATTGGCGCATTGCTGCGGGTTCGACACGGCGTCCCGAATGCCTTCCCTATAAAAATACCATGCGTATATGGTGGGTGAAGTGTCTAAAAGGGGATCCTAGTTTTGGAGTTGGGATTTTTGGTTTTTCTTACGTGCGATGCAGGGAGCAGTCCGGGATAGTCGGCCGTAATGGCCACCATGGCATCATCGCAGCTTAACTAATAGAACTGTCGGTCTATCAGCTCCACGAATATAACCGAATCTTCTTCAAGTCCGGAGTCGAGGGCCCAGTCAGGGTCCTCTGGTTGTGGAGAAGGGTTGCTGACCTCCTTTATTGCTTTTCGCAGTTCCTGCTGCAAAGTGGCAAGGTGGATACTTATGACAAAGAATGCGGGACAAATGGGAGTAGGGAGACATAACTTACCCAGCTTAGAGGATTGTACATGGAGAATCCATCCCATGGCTTGATGCGGGTGAACTTCTCTTCCTCACCCTTGAACAATTCGGACAGAATTTTTGCTAAAGCGGCAGCATTGTCCGGACCCTTACACCCGCAGCGGGTGGCGTCATCCGCCCCGTTATAACACCACAAGGGGTGCCCATGATATTGAAGTGGTTGCACTCCCCGCATTATGCAAATTGACATAACTTCGATTACTGTCAATCCTGATCGAGCCAGTGCTTCAATTCGGTTCATCAGATAGAGGACTTCTCCATTGTCTTCCGCCTGGGGGCTCCGTGGGCGCCAACTTTGGCGTTTCTTCAGAGGAGCATTGTTGAACTCAGGAAGACCCCGCCGAACAGGGTCCGGAAGGGGAATGTCCTCCATATAAAACCATTCTGAAGGCCAGTCTTCGGATGACTTCTTCGGAGTGCCGGACAGGTATCCGGTATCGGCGATGCGCCATATTTCGGCTCCGCCCACTTGATAAAGTGACCCCCTCTGTGTGCGAGGGACGAGGCAAAATAGCCTTTTCCACAGCTCAAAGTGAGCCTCGCAGCCCAGGAACAACTCGCAGAGAGCCACATAGCCGGCGTGAAAGTGTGTTATATCGACTAAAGGGGGGGGTGAATAGGCTATTTTTATGAAAGTCTTCAAAACATGGAAGTTTCGAAGACAAACCATAGAAATAAACCTATTACCATGCAGCGGAAGGTAGACTACACTAGGTAAACCATAGTCATGTATTCAATGAAGTGAAAGCACAATGACTAATAGCAGCTAGGTAGTGAGGATTAGGTAGGAAGATATTAAGAAGCCAAACAGATCACACAGTCACTCAGTGAAGACAAAAGATAGTGCAGACATACAGTGACTTCACAAGGAGTAACAGTAAGTAAGGACAAAGGAAGGATGAAACCAGTGACTCGTTGAAGACAATGATTTGTTGGACCAGTTCCAGTTGCTGTGACAACTGTACGTCTGGTTAGGGCGGCTAGGTATTTAAACCTAAGGACACACAGTCCCGGACACCCAGTCCTCAACACCCAGCTCAGGACACCCAGTCCTCACCGTATTCCCCTTGAGCTAAGGTCACACAGACCTCGCCCAATCACTCTGGTAAGTCTTCAAGGGAGACTCCCAAACCTTCACAGACTTCGTTCACCGGCGATCCACAATGTCTCTTGGATGCTCAGAACGCAACGCCTAACCGGCTGGAGGATGCACAGTCCTCAAGTGTAATAAGTCTTCAGATCACACAGACAAGAAGACTTAAGTGATGCCTAATTCTCTTTGGCTCTGGGTGGTTAGGGCTTTATCCTCGCAAGGAATTCTCTCTCAAGGCTTCGAGGTGGGTTGCTCTCAAACGACAAAAGTCGTACTCTAAATATGAGCAGCCAACCGTTTATGGTTGTAGGGAGTGGGCTATTTATAGCCACTAGGCAACCCGACCTGATTTGTCCGAAATGACCCTGGGTCACTAAGGAACTGACACGTGTTCCAACGGTCAGATTTCAAACTCACACGGCAACTTTACTTGGGCTACAAGCAAAGCTGACTTGTCCGACTCTGGACAAGATTCGCTCTCACAGTCTTCACTCGAAGACATAGGTTTTGTTTAAGCATCACTTCAGTCATTCTGACTGGTTCTCTTGGACCCCACTTAACAGTACAGTGGTTCCTATGACTCAACACAGAAGGAAAAGAACTACGAAAGATCTAAGTCTTCGAGCTCCATAGGCTTCATGCGGTGTCTTCTCTTGTCATAGTCTTCAATGTGAATATCTTCATAAACCACCTTTGACATCAATGTCTTCATACATTTTTAGGGGTCATCTCTGGTAGGAAAACCGAATCAATGAGGGACTTCTACTTGTGTTATCCTACAATTCTCACAAACGCATTTGTCCCTCAACTAGGTTTGTCGTCAATACTCCAAAACCAACTAGGGGTGGCACTAGATGCACTTACAATCTCCCCCTTTTTGGTGATTGATGACAAACTAGTTGAAGTTTTCAACGGGGAATATAATATGTGAAATTGTAAAGGATAAGGAATTGTCTTCATAAGTTGCAATGGCTCCACCTGAAGATGTGCATATAAGTAATTTGCTTTTGGAATGCAAATGCACATGGCAGGTTGTGCTTGTGGAGATCCATTTCAACGTATGATGGCAATCCACTATGCATGTGAAGGTATGTTAAGATAATGACATGCATAACAGAAAATGGACATCTGCAGAATGATCTAAGTGCGGAATTTATCGTCGCACATGCGGAATTTATCATCGCAACACAAGGTGGCAAATAAGTAGCAGACGACCATCGAATTTAAGTGTTACAACTCAAAGAACCAAATGTAGCAAAACAAGAGGTGTAAGCATGAAGCAAAATATAAAGCACCCACCCATATGGACCCGTTTGAAGACTATCAAACTCATATGCTTCTCCCCCTTTTGTCAGTAAGGACCAAAAAGGTTTGAAGACATGGAGCATCTACTCGTTCCCATGAGGAGTAGGTGAAGCAGCAGGGTCATTGGTGGTGTTTGGCGGTGCAGACGAGCTTGGAGCAGAGTCGAAGCGTGCTGATGGAGGTGGCGGTGAAGTAGCATCGTCTTCATCCTCGATCACTCTGGCATTCACAGTTGCAGCAAAGGAAGAGAACTCGGAGTCTTCAAGGGATGGAGTTCGTCGCAGCACTGCCCTTCGAGGAGGTGTGGAGTCAAACTTGAATCGCTCAGTGAAGCCATCCTCTTGAAGATCATCTTCAGAACACATCAGCGTCAGCCCTTTCCATGTGCGTCGAGAGGTTTCATGAGCAACAAAGGCGTTCTTGGTGGCAAGATTGTGAATGCGATTAACATCCACCAAGAGGCTTTGCATTTGATGCTTTAGCCAGTCATGATGCCTATCCTGTTTCTGAGGAAGAGCCACCAGAAGCTCTCGGTCATTGAGAACACGAGTGCGCTTCTTGGGTCGTTGGGCAATGGTGCTATCAGTGGCTTCTGTGAGAGCAGGATGCGGTGCACGTGTAGTGCCAGCCAAAGGATACACACGAGTTACTGCTTCAATGCCTTCAACGTTCTGAGAAAAACGTTGATGCTCTGCATTCTGAAGACTTAGAGGTTCCTTGGCAGGATCAGGATATATGGCTTCAATAGACATATCCACATCAGGGAAAAAGATCCGATGATTGCGGGCAGAGGGCTGATATGAGATAGCGGAGTGAAGTTTGATCAGCCGTATCACCCAAGGGACGTAGAACTTCAAACCAAACAGATCAGAGCCAGATGCAGCAAGTTGGGCAATGAAGAAATCCTGTGTATTGAAGCATTTGCCATGAAGAATATAGAAGACCAAAGTCTTCATTGCACCTTCCAGCTTGGCATGGGGAGAATGTCCTTTGATTGGCCAGAGAGTTCGCCTTATGATGTGATAAATGGTTCTTGGCAGATACTCAAGGTCTTCAACGAAGAACTCTGTGGGATAAGCAGCATCTTGGGGCAATGGCTTCATCATACTGAGCATCTGACTCATATTAGGTTCAGTCTTCTAAAAGATGCTCTCAACAGCTTCACTATGAAGCTGACAGCCATGCTCGTAGAGATCGCCAGGAATGGGCAAACCAGTGAGCTCAATGGTGTCAAAGGCTTTGGCTTCGTGATGAATGTTTCCTGTCATCCACTCCAGGACCCAAGTCTTCGGATCTCTGTTATACCCGCGGATGTGAAGTGTGGCATAGAATTGGAGCAGCAACTCTTCATTCCAATGCTCTTGGTCAGTGACGGACGGCAGCAGTCCAACCTCTTTGAAGCAATCCAGAGCTTCTTCCAGACAGGGCAGACCAGCTATTGCTTCAATGTCAAGGCGCTTGTGTGGGAAGATGCAACCTTGGTTGTAAAGAACGCATGAGTAATAGCTTCATTGTGGATAGCTCTAGAACCGATCAGATGATATTCTTTCCCTTGAGTAAGGGTTCCTGGAGCTATTGAAGAATGTGTTGTCTGCTCTGAAGCCATTGATATTGAAGGAGCCAGGTGCTGATGCAGGACCTAGGAACCTGGGCAATCTTGGGATTGGCTTCTGTACCTGAGGCCTGTGCTCAACATGATAGTCGAACTGGGGCCCGGCAGCAGACGCAGGAACAGAAGCAGTGGGATCAGTGGCTTCGCTGACTTCTGGTGCTTTTGGTGGTGAGGGCTCCACATTAGCTTCAGCCATGACAGCGTCAGTGGCTTCAGTGGTGTTGGTGGTGGCAGCCTCAAGATTTTCAACCTCCACTTGACGAGCTGGAGGGTCGGTCACAATCACGTTCTCCTCGAGAACCGCTTCTTGGTGGGACAGGGGAGTAGCAACTTGTGGGACTTCTTCTTCAGCGGCTGATGCAGCCAGATTGTCTTCAGCAGTTTTATCTTCAGACGCAGATACTTGAGGCCTTGGACCTTTGCGAAGCCTGCGCAACGCGGGCGACACCTGTGGAGTTGGTGTTGGCTGAGCCTCAAAGTCTTCTTCCTCTTGTGGGCGATCAGCCCATGAAACATCCTGTGCAATTGGCGTCAGTGGACGACCAATGCTTATGAGTTCGTTGTGCGTTAGCACATGCGATGATACTTTTTGATGCTCTAGCTGAGGAAGGACTGCATCATCTTCAACATGGTCATGGTGACCAATGTCTTCAGCTTCATGAGCCTCTGTGAAAGCCGGCTCATGGACAGTCAGTTGACGGTCTTGTGGATCAGCGTCAGGGTGAACCATGGAAATGGGTTCAACAATCAAGGGCTCTGTGGGAGCAGCCCATTCCTTCTTGGTTTTTCTTTTCTTCTTGGCGAGGGCAGTAGCAGAGGCTTCAGGATGTTTTCTCTTCCTTGCTTCAGCCTCAGTAGTCCTGGTCTTCTTCAGTTCCGAAGTGGTTGACCTGGCCTTTGGCTTCGGGCCAGTCATGCTAGTTGAGAAGACAAGGGGATCTGCTTCCTGCCTTGGTGCTTTGGGTTCAGCCATAGAGGGCTTCTTCTTCTTGGCAGCCATCCTGGGGTCAATTCCAGGACGCCCAAGGGCCTTGCGCTTCTCAGCCTCATTGTAGGCTTGCACACACCTATCAGCCAGGACCTTCATGCGCTCACGAGAACCCTGAGCTTCTGCACGTTTCTTTAGAAAGGCTTCCTTGAGCTTGTGCAGCATAATCTTGAAGTTCTTCACGTCTTGCAAGCTGAGCTTGGCCATATGCTTCTTGAACTGAGATTTCTCAAAGTCAATCTTCTGCTTCAGTTCAACAATGCGCTGGGCGATGGCTAACTCTAAAGCAATGGCGCCATGGAAGGCGACACTGAGGCCAATGGGTAGTTGGAGATCGTCGAAGCTGATGTTTGGCGTGTCAAACCACTCATCAATGAAGTTGTGGATGATTGTTACATCAAAGAGCGGCAGATCATTGAAGATTTCTACTTCTTCTATGCTCTTGATGAGTTGCTCAAGAGCGTCATCTACAAGATCTTCATCACTTGATAGATCAATGGCATCATTGCGCAGAATGGCAGCAGCAGTTAGCTCTTGGCCGGTGTGTGGCAGAGACATCTTGACCTTCTGGGGCTTGGAGATGCGTGACAAATCTTCAGACTGCACACTGTCTTCAGGAGGTGCAATTGCCAGTGGCTTCGCCCGTGAGATTTTTGGTGAAGGGGTAGGCTTTGAAGCTTTAGGCTTCTTCAACTTCTTTAGCTTCGGTGCTGCAGGCGCTTCATCTGATTCAGCGTCAGCTACAGGCTCATTCACGGCTGTCCCATGAACCAAGATATGGGTGATGAGACCTTCAAGGTTGTAGAAAGGACCGACGACATTGGGTTCTGCATCTCGTGTGCCATCAGCCCTTAGAGCAGAGGGACCAGGGTTGAAGTCTAATCCCAAAGACTTCTTGTTCTGCTTCGCTGAGTTCTTGGCAAACTGGAAGTTGCGCTTGAATAGATTGTCGTCACGACACCATAGTAGTGACGATGGGTGTGCATCTGCAGGCTGTGGCCCACGGACCATGCAGGGATAGAAGCCTTGTTCAATGGCTTCTTCTCTGGACCTGGGTTGAAGATTCTAGTATAGGATGTCTCCCCACGGTCTCTTGATGGCATTTTTCTCAGCATATTCCTGGGTCACAAACTGGTATTTGAACCATTGTTCTACCCAATATCTTCGAATCCATTGGATTCAGGTCTTGCGCTCATTGTAATCCTCTTTAGGATCTGTCTTGTAAAGCTCTGAGAGGTCATCAGGCAAATCTCTTGATGTTCCCCCACGACGCTGTCTGCCACCCTTCCTTACTGATTTCTCTGCAGCCATGAACTTCAAACTGAATGGCTTCAACACGTTCAAAGGCTTCAAAGGTTTTCGCTGGCTGGACAAACAGGAACTGGCTTCGGGAGAATTTATGTGAAACTGTAAGAATTCTGCAAATGAATGCAGACTATGAGAACCAAGGGATTCTCCCACGGACATGTACCTGTGACAGCATTAAGGCGCGAGGGAAGGGGAAGAGGTCATATGCATTCTCAGAAAATTTTGAAGATAAATCAGTTTAGAAGACATTGACCTCATCGTGCGAAGACATTCACTCATAGATAAGGAGTTGGTTCCAGATTTGTACGAATCCGGAGATCAGTACAAGTGAGGAATCTAACTACTTTGTGAAGCACAAGTGAATATACTAGGCATGTTATGAGATGCAGTATGAAAGAGATCCAACTTGTGTGAATAGAAACTGCTTGTGGTAGAAAGTGACAAAGCCATAGGATCAAAGGGGGCCGTAAAAAGGAAGTTTTATTTACCACACTAAGAACTGCTAGACGGAGTGGGAGAGGAGGCCGAGCAGTTCGATCTTCCGTGCCCTAACTTGGCGATGGAGGACACCTATGGTGACAGCGGAGGGGACGATGTCCGCGGTCAGCGTGAAGACGGCGTCGGAGAGGTTGCGGCAGCGAAGCGCTTCGTCGCCGGCGTCGTCGAGGGCTAGCGGTGGCGCTAGGGTTCGTGCAAGAGTGGAAGAAGAGATAATGACCGCTGTGAAGTGTGTATTTATAGGTACAGGGGCGGCACTGCATTATTACACAGGTGCCCCTGGCGATTCGCATCTGAGGAACACGTGGCCATCATGCAGCATATTGGGGTTTGTTCCATGTCCCACGCACGCCTGGATTGTCGGGTGGTCGTTCCTACTTCTCCGGGTTTCATGTGGAGGAATGAGCATTGAAAACGGATTTAATGTTTGTCTCTGTATCTTCTGCTGACAAGGATGCAGAGAAGACATTCGACAGTTTCAATAGAATGCATATGATTTGGAGAGATAGAGTTTGAGATAGAAAGCACAGAGAGGTTAGGGTCCGATCACATTCGCTTAGTTCAAAAGATTCAACAAGAAGACATGGCTATAAGTGAATGCTGTAGAGGACAGAACACTAGTAATATATATATAATCAACATAGTGAAGATAATCATGAAAACATGTTGAGATTGAAGCCAAACCAAATGTGAGGACATAGCAAGGTAACGCCATGAGTGAAACACTTCAAATAGAACATTTGGTGGTGGCGTTACCCACCCTATAGGAAGTATTAGACCCAGACACGACGCACAATTATCGTGGCGCTCCGAAGTCAAATTCCACATTAATGTATTTACACTTAGAATGTATGTCTTCATTGATTGAAGATATACTTTACTTCGTGTGTTGCACATCTAAGTCATCAATATGCATAAGTGTTAGGATGTGTGCCTGATCACAGGACATTTGAGGATTCCAAGATATTTAGCTCACACCGTAACTTGCAAAATCTCTTCTCATCTAAGGGCTTGGTGAAGATATCTGTCAATTGCTCTTCAGTGTTGACGTGTATGATATGAATATCTTCCTTCACAACATGATCTCTGAGAAAGTGATGACGAATTTCAATGTGCTTTGTCTTCAAGTGCTAAACTGGGTTGTTGGCCATCTTGATGGCGCTTTCGTTGTCGCAGTAGAGTGGCACTTGCTTCAGATGAATGCCATAGTCCTTGAGTGTTTGCTTCATCCACAGAAGCTAAGCGCAGCAAGATCCAGCAGCAATGTATCCAGATTCAGCAGTGGAGAGAGATACACAGTTCTGCTTCTTTGAAGACCAACATACAAGTGATCGTCCCAGAAAGTGACATGTGCCTGATGTAGACTTGCGATCAACTTTGTCACCAGCATAATCAGCATCCGAGAATCCAACCAGATCAAACTCTGAGCCCTTTGGATACCATAATCCTAGAGTTGGAGTGTGAGCCAAATATCGAAGAATTCGCTTCACAGCTAAGTGATGCGACTCCTTTGGTGCCGCTTGAAATCGAGCACACATGCAAACACTAAGCATAATATCTGGCCTAGATGCACATAGATAAAGCAAAGAACCAATCATGGAGCGGTATACCTTTTGATCGAACTCTTTACCATTGTCGTTAGGACCCAGATGATGCTTGGCTGGCATTGGCGTCGTGAAGCCTTTGCAGTCTTGCATACTGAACTTCTTCAGGCAATCTTTGAGATACTTCTCTTGAGATATGAAGATGTCGTTGCGTTGCTGTCGTATTAGAAGACCGAGGAAGAACTTCAGCTCTCCCATCATGGACATCTGATATTGCTCTTGCATCATATATCCAAACTCTTCACTGTACTTCTGATTGGTGTAGCCGAAGATAATGTCATCCACATATATTTGGCACACAAACAGTTCACCATCATATGTCTTCGTGAAGAGAGTGGGGTCGAGGGAACCAGGTATGAAGCCTTTGCTCTTCAGGAAGTATTTGAGTGTGTCATACCAGGCCCGAGGGGCTTGTTTGAGACCATACAGTGCCTTGTTGAGCTTGTATACCATGTTAGGATGTTTTGGATCTTCAAAGCCATGCGGTTGTGCAACATACACTTCTTCTTCAATCTTGCCATTGAGAAAGGCGCTCTTCACATTCATTTGATATAGAAGTATATTGTGATGATTGGCATAGGCCAGCAGTATGCGTATGGCTTCAAGTCTAGCCACAGGAGCAAATGTTTCATGGAAGTCAATGCCTTCCACTTGAGTATATCCTTGAGAAACGAAACGAGTTTTGTTTCTGACAACTTGACCATGCTCATATTGCTTGTTGCGGTATATCCATTTTGTGCCTATTATGTTGTGCTTCCGAGGATCAGGACGCTTAACCAGTTCCCATACATTATTCAGCTCAAACTGTTGAAGCTCTTCTTGCATAGCTTGAATCCATTCAGGTTCCATGAAGGCTTCTTCCACTTTCTTGGGTTTTGTTATTGAGACGAATGCGAAGTGCCCACACAAATTTGCCAGCTGAGTTGCCCTTGATCGAGTGAGCGGACCAGGTGCATTGATGCTGTCAATTATTCTCTCAATCTGCACTTCATTGGCAACACGAGGATGTACAGGGCGAAGATTTTGCTCTTGCTGATCATTGTCGTTGTTAGAGGGATTGTCTTCAGGTTGAGCATTGTCTTCAGGTTGGTCTGGTGCGGAGATGATAAGTTCCTCTTCAGGATGAGCTTCAGAAGGTATGATTTCTCCAGTTCCCGTTAGCTTGATTGATTCACTGGATGGAACTTCATCTAGCACATTTGGCAGGTGCTCTCTTTGTGAACCGTTGGTCTCATCGAACCGCACATCCACTGTTTCAACCACTTTATAATGAAAGAGATTGAAGACTCTGTAGGAGTGCGAATCCTTTCCATATCCAAGCATAAAACCCTCATGTGCTTTTGGTGCAAACTTTGAAGTGTGATGTGGGTCCTTGATCCAGCACCTGGCACCAAATACTCTGAAGTAACTGACATTTGGCTTCTTGCCAGTGAGGAGCTCATAAGATGTCTTGTTCAGAAGCTTGTGAATATAAACACGATTGATTTTATGGCATGCAGTATCAATGGCTTCAGGCCAGATTTTTCTTGGAGTCTTGTATTCATCTAGCATCGTTCTGGCCATCTCAATGAGTGTTCTGTTCTTGCGTTCGACGACGCCATTCTGCTGCGGCGTGTACGGGGCTGAGAATTCATGTGTGATGCCCAAGGTATCAAGATATGTATCAAGGCCAGTGTTCTTGAATTCAGTGCCATTGTCACTTCTGATGTGTTTTATCTTGGCGCCATAGTTGTTCATTGCTCGATTGGCGAAGCGTCTGAAGACATCCTGCACTTCAGTCTTGTAAAGGATTATGTGCACCCAAGTATATCTAGAATAATCATCAACAATGACAAAGCCATAGAGACAAGCAGTAGTAGTAAGAGTTGAGTAATGAGTGGGACCGAAAAGATCCATGTGAAGCAGTTCGAAGGGTCGAGTAGTAGTCATGATTGTCTTCGAGGGATATTTGGCCCTCATCATCTTTCCTGCTTCACAGGCACCGCATAAGTGATCTTTCTTGAACTTGACGCCCTCGATGCCTATGACATGCTTCTTCTTTGCAAGGGTGTGGAGGTTCCTCATGCCAGCATGCCCAAGCCTCCGATGCCAGAGCCAGCATTCTGAAGCTTTTGCTAGAAGACATACGGCAAGCTCTGGTCCTGCTGAGAAATCTACCACGTACAAATCATCTTTCTGATATCCTTCAAACACTAGAGACTTGTCAGATTCCATTAGAACAAGGCAACGATATTTTCCAAATATTACAATCATGTTCAAATCACAAAGCATTGAGACAGACATTAAGTTGAAGCCAAGGGATTCAACAAGCATGACTTTATCCATGTGTTAATCCTTTGAGATTGCAACTCTACCTAGACCCAATACCTTGCTTTTACCAGTGTCAGCAAATGTGATGTGACTTTTGTCAGATGGACGTAAAGTTGAGTCCATGAGAAGACTTCGCTTGCCAGTCATGTGATTGGTACACCCACTATCAATAATCCATTCTGAAGCTGCTGGTGTCGTACCCTACAGTGCAGTTAGGGGCATAGGCTTCACGAAGAGAGTTGTGAAGCAAAAAAATTTGATGAACCAGTGGATTATTAAAGCTTAGATCGAGATTAGGACTGATAGGGCCGGTAGCAAGCGACTCAGGAACAAAGTACATAATAAGACCATTTGGGCATTTGATCTTGCGCCCTACAAGCTGTTTAAGGTCCCCAGCAATAGCGTCAGACAATTTTGGTTTTTCTGCTGGAGACCTTTCCCTGCAAGAGAGAGCTAAGCCTTCTTAGCCACCCACATCTTCAGGGGTGGCTTCGAAGCAATGAGTCTAAGTGCAGCATCTGAGAATTTTGGCTTTGAAGCCCTAGCAAAAAGTCTTGTAGGTGGAGAATAGTACTCATAAGAATAAGAAGAATAGTTCTTGGTCTTATGAACATGGCGGTTCGATGAACCGCGCTCATATTCATAGGCCTGAGTACGGTTTCCCTACAAAACATTTGCGTTAGTGCGACTCAGTTGAGTCTTCTGTCTGTATGAAGCCTTTGGGCCGTATGAAGCCTGTGGTCTGGGGTTAGTCTTCTTCATCTGTGGTGTCATGACGACATTCACAGGAAGATTTTCCAAACACCTTCTGGGCACCCAGATCTTCTTCATAGGCGGTCCATTCCTGCAGTTAGTACCAATGTACCTGGCAAACACTTCACCATTCTGATTCTTAAATAGTTTATAGTTTGCATCAAAGGATTCATCAATGACAATGGGGTTAGCAAAAGTGAAGCCAGATAGACTGGATGGATCTGTTGAAGGTTCCTTTGCAGCGACCCATGTGGTTTTGGGATACTGCTCGGGTTTCCAGTAAGAGCCATCGGCATTCATTTTCCTTATGAACCCAACACCCTCTTTCCTCGGGTTTCGGTTCAAGATCTGCTTTTTGAGGACATCACATAGTGTCTGATGCCCTTTAAGACTTTTGTACATCCCTGTTTCAAGCAATGTCTTCAACCTAGCATTCTCATCAGCAATAGCAGTGGAATCCTCAGCAGAGGGGTTAGTTTCCACATCAACAGTTGAAGATATTGCAACAGTAGCAGCAGTAGAACATTCAGCAACAGTAGTAGCATTATCACGCTCAATGCATTTAAGACATGGTGGTTCAAATCCTTCCTGAGCGGAACTGATCTGTTCGGCGCAAAGTGACTCATTTTCCTTTTGAAGATCTTCATGAGCCGCTCTCAATTTCTCAAGATCTTGCTTCCTTTGAAGATAATCATAGGAAAGCTTTTCATGAGTTGTTGAGAGCGTTTCATGATGACTTTCAAGTTCCTCATACTTAACGTGAAGATTTTTTATATCTTCAATCAAGGACTCAGATCGAGTCATTTCAGCGCCCAATAGATCATCAATTTTGTCTAACAGTTTTTGAATATGTTCCATGGCTTTCTGTTGTTCAGTTGCAATTTTAGCAAGTGTTTTGTAGCTGGGTCTTGAATCACAATCAGAGTCATCATCACTAGATGTTTGATAGTGAGTAGTGCGTGTGTTTACCTTGGCACCGCATGCCATGAAGCAGTAGGTAGGAGCAGAGTAGTCCTTGTCATTTGCATCGGTGTCGGTGGTGAAGTCATTGTCTTCAGTGTTGAAGATGGACTTGGCAACGTATGCTGTAGCCAGACTTGCAACGCCAGAATCGGACTCCTCCTCAGACTCCACCTCCGCCTCCTCAGAAGCGGACTCCTCCTCTAAATCCATTTCCTTGCCAAAAAACGCACATGCCTTGCCAAATGAGCTCTTCTTGTGTGATGAAGACTTTGAGGAAGACTTGGAAGAGGACTTTGAGTATTTCTTCTTCTTCTTGTCGTCAGAGTCATATTCCTTGCTCTTCTTCTTCTTTTTGTTCTCATTGTCCCACTGCGGACACTCAGAGATGAAGTGGCCAGTTTTCTTGCACTTGTGGCATGTTTTCTTCTTGTAGTCATGAGCAGAAGCTTCATCATTCCTTGAGCTTGATCGTGAAGACTTTCTGAAGCCTTTCTTCTTGGTGAATCTTTGGAACTTCTTCACAAGCATAGCAAGTTCCTTTCCAATGTCTTCAGGATCATCAGAACAGCTGTCAGATTCTTCTTTAGATGAGGAGACAGCTTTTGCCTTCAAGGCACGAGTTCGCCCATAGTTTGGACCGTAGATATCTCTTTTCTCAGAAAGCTGAAACTCATGTGTGTTGAGCCTCTCAAGTATGTCGGACGGATCGAATGTCTTGAAATCAGGTCGTTCTTGAATCATCAGGGCTAGGGTGTCAAACGAACTGTCAAGTGATCTCAGTAGTGTCTTGACGACTTCATGCTTGGTGATCTCAGTGGCGCCGAGGGCTTGAAGCTCATTTGTGATGTCAGTGAGTCGGTCAAACGTGAGCTGAACATTCTCATTGTCATTTTGCTTGAAGCGGTTGAAGAGGTTGCGAAGGACACTGATTCTCTGATCTCTCTGGGTTGAGACGCCTTCGTTGACCTTGGAGAGCTAGTCCCAGACCAGCTTAGATGTTTCCAAAGCACTCACACGGCCATACTGTCCTTTGGTCAGATGACCACAGATGATATTCTTGGCAGTAGAGTCCAGTTGAACGAACTTCTTGACATCAGCAGCAGTGACACCTTCTCCAGCCTTGGGAACGCCATTCTTGACGACATACCATAGGTCAACGTCAATGGCTTCAAGATGCATGCGCATCTTATTCTTCCAGTAGGGATATTCAGTTCCATCGAAGACGGGGCACACAGCGGAGACTTTAATTATCCCTGCAGTCGACATAGCTAAAACTCCAGGTGGTTAAACCGAATCACACAGAACAAGGGAGCACCTTGCTCTGATACCAATTGAAAGTGCGTTATATCGACTAGAGGGGGGTGAATAGGCGATTTTTATGAAAGTCTTCAAAACATGGAAGTTTTAAAGACAAACGATAGAAATAAACCTATTACCATGCAGCGGAAGGTAGACTACACTACGTAACCATAGTCATGTATTCAATGAAGTGAAAGCACAATGACTATGTAGCGACCCGTCCCGAATGGATCAAGTCTACTGTGCTCCAGTGTCATCCCTGGATCAGTAATGCTGACACCACACAGTACTTCGAAGGATTTATAGCAGAGTGGCAATCACACACTTATTACATCGGTGTCTCAACGGAGACTTGTTACAATAAATATGGCTTAAGGCCATCTAATATCGATAACAGCGGAAGACTTGGAAGGTAAATGGGTCCATCAACTCCAACGGCATCACTGAGTATAGAACCACAACCTAAAAGCACCTTAATCGTCGTCTGAAAAGTCTGCAACATTTAAAGTTGCAGCCCAAAAACGGGTCAGCACATGGAATATGCTGGCAAGGTAACACATAGAGAGTAATGGAATGAAACAGCTATACTATATGCATATTTGGCTGGTGGAAAGCTCTATGGTTACTGTTTTGCGTAAAGCCAGTTTTTCCCTACTGCAAAGGAATAAAATTTTTTAACTATCATGGTGGTTGTTACACATTGAGAATGGTTGATAGCATTCTCAATCCCAATTAAAAGTAGTCATCAATAACCCAACAATATTAATTAGAAGTAACATGTTGAGATTCACATGATATTCAAGTACTAGATACTCAAGATTGTCCATAACCGGGGACACGGCTAATCATGATTAGTTTATTACACTCTGCAGAGGTTTGCGCACTTTTCCCCACAAGACTCGATCGCCTCCGTTGGATTTCTCGCACTACTGGTGTTTGAGAAACGGATGACCGAGACACAGCCTTTCAGAAGCGCTAGCACCTTGCGATGAATAGACCGGTACACCTACTTTCCCCTACATCTGCTAGTCTACCCTGTAAGAGTTCGGACGACTTAGTCAACTATGCCAGAGCCCATAATGGCTTGTGGTTGCACACGTAAGTTTCTAGCATGAAAGATCTTATGATCCCTTTGAGCCTGGGTGGCGGTCCAAAGAAAAACAGGCAAGTCCTGATAGACATCAGGTGCCTCAATCCACCCAGATGTGTGTTTAAGTTGCCACCTTAGATAAACCATTAAAAATTATCAATCTCACATCTGTCATGGATATCACTCACCCAATCCACGTCTACTAGCATAGCATGGCATAATAAGCAAATGTAGAAGTAACTCCCAAAGGTTTCATAATAATCAGGTAATAGGTACTACCTCATCTACTTCCCATCCCACAATTTAATTAGATCCTAATCATGCAATGTGTGAGGATGGATCTAATGCAATAAAACTGGGTTGTAGAAAAGGTATGATCAAAGTGTTACTTGCCTTGCTGATGATCCGCGAGTCCTAGAGATTCGAAGTAACAGGCGGCGCAATCCGGGTAATCTATCACAGACAAACAACAAGCATACAATAAGTACTCATCTAATGCACAGGTAAAACTCGAACAAGAGATCGAACCAGAAAGTTCAACTTAAGAACTCCGGTTGCAAAGAAAGAATGAACAAACAAAGCAACGGAAAACAAACGGCGGAAGAAAAACAACTCGGTTCTAGCAAGTTGAAACTAGGTCAAATTTTACCGTAGCAAAAACTTAGTTAAAGTTGATTAGTCGGAACGGCGGTTTCAAAACGAAACTCCAGGCGCTTGAATCACCTGATTCCGATAAACGAGCGAGAAGATAAACTAGAACGAAGATCGGATCTGAGATCGCGATCGCGGAATAAATCCAACGAAAAGAAAAGAAGAACGGTTAAACGAACGGACGTTCGTTAACCGAGAATAATCCGGTGATCACGTTCGTTAGGACGAACGGTCCGGCGAACGGTCTCTAGGCAACTAAACCGGAAAAGAAAACGAAACCGATCTAGGGTTTCGGAAAAGAAAACCGAAACGAAGAACCGAAAAGAAAACGAATCGGAAGAGAAGAAAAGAACCGGAATGGTTTATAAGAAAAACCGAACCGAGGGGATAGGAGAGACGCGGCGCGGCTACCTCCGGCGAGGGGCTCCGGCGGCGACGGGGTTGGACGGCGACGGCGGCGCTATAGGGCGGCGGCGGCGCGGGCAAAGGGCGGCGGCGGCGGCACAAGGGTGGCGCGGGCAAGGGGCTTGGGGCTTGGTGTGGGGTTTAGAGGGGGGTGTTGGTATTTATATAGGTGAGGGGAGAGGAGACTTGGGGGAGGGGGCAAGAAAAAGAGAAGGAAAAGGAAAGAAAAAAACGAAACGGAGTCCTACTAGGACTCTAGGGCGGCGGCGGCGGCCTGCCTGCGCTAGGCGCGCTGGCGCGCGATGGGGAGCCTGGCCGGCGGCTTGGGCCTTGGCCCAGGCGCTGCGAAAAAAAATTAACGGTTACGCGCGCAGAAAAATAAAAGAAAAGAAAACTAAACGAACTCCAAAACTTCTAAAGTAAATTTTCCCCGACTCCTAAAAATGAGTCGAACAAAATGAACTTTTCTCGGGACCTAGAATGCAACTTTTGAAAACGCGCATTTTTCCCTATCCAAATAAAAGGCAAATAAACTCCGACAAAACCAATGATCCTCTTTTTCGAAATTTGAGAAAACTCAAATATGAAAATAACGAAATATCCAACTCTCTCCGAGGATCCTTGAGTTGCGTGAAATTTCTAGGATCGGCAAAATGCAAGAAAATATGATATGCATGATGATCTAGTGTATAACATTCCAAATTGAAAATTTGAGATGTTACAAACCTACCCCCCTTAAGATGAATCTCGCCCTCGAGATTCGGGTTGGCTAGAAAATAGGTGAGGGTGGTCCTTGAGCAAATCTTCTTCTCTCTCCCAGGTGGCTTCATCCTCTGAGTGGTGGTTCCACTAAACTTTGCAAAACTTGATAACCTTACTGCGGGTAACTCTGCTGGCAAACTCGAGAATCTTGACTGGTTTCTCCTCATACGTTAAGTCATCCTTCAACTGAATCGCTTCCAATGGCACTGTATCTCTTAGCGGTACCTCCGCCATCTCGGCACGACATTTCTTCAGCTGAGAAACATGAAATATATCATGAACTCCTGACAGTCCCTCTGGTAATTCCAACTTATAAGCGACTTCTCCCATACGTTGCAAGATCTTATATGGTCCAACGAAACACGGTGCTAATTTTCCCATAACTCCAAAGCGTTTAACTCCTCGAAGTGGGGATACTCGGAGATACACTCTGTCTCCGGTTTCATAACATGTCTCCTTGCATATAGAATCTGCGTAGCTCTTCTGCCTGGACTGGGCTACCTTGAGCCTATCGCGAATCAACTTCACCTTCTATTTAGACTCCTTAATCAAATCGGGTCCAAACAACTGACGGTCTCCAACTTCGTCCCATGACAACGGTGTCCTGCATCTCCTTTCGTATAAAGCTTCGAAAGGTGCCATCTTCAAACTGGTTTGGTAACTGTTGTTATAAGAAAACTCCGCATACGGCAAGTTATCGTCCCAACTAGATCCATAATCTAGTGCACAAGCTCTCAGCATATCTTCCAAAATCTGATTGACTCTCTCGGTCTGTCCATTTGTCTGCGGATGAAAAACGATGCTGAACTCTAGCCTGGTTCCCAAAGTTTCATGCAACTGACTCCAAAACTTTGAGGTAAATTGGGTTCCTCTGTCTGATACAATACTCCTTGGAACTCCATGCAAACAAATGATCCTAGTCATGTATATATTTGCCAACTTAGCACTGGTGTAAGTGGTCTTGACTGGAATGAAATGTGCTACCCTCGTCAAACGATCAACTACTACCCATATCGAGTCATATCCTGCCTTCGTCCTGGGTAGTCCTGTGATAAAATCCATGCCTATCTTATCCCACTTCCATTCGGGTATCGTCAATGGTTGCAACAATCCGGCTGGCTTCTGATGTTCTACCTTCACTCTATGACATACGTCACAAACTGCTACATATGCTGCAATATCTTTCTTCATTCCGGTTCACCAGAATGTTTCCTTCAAATCCAAATACATCTTGGTATTTCCTGGGTGAATCGAATAGGGTGAATCATGTGCCTCTTGTAGAATCAACTTCCTGATCTCCGGGTCATTTGGCACATAAACACGATCCTCAAACCATAGGGTATCGTGCTCATCCTCATGAAATCCCTTTGCTTTTCCTTTGCTTAGCTTCTCCTTTATAGAGGCAATCTCCTTGTCAGATTTCTAAGCTTCTCTAATTTTATCCATCAATGTTGACTGAATCTCCAATGCTGCTACATAGCCTTTCGGAACTATCTCTAAACATAGTTCACGAAGGTTTTCTGCTAACTCCTTGGGTATTTCTCCCGTCGTTAATGTATTGACATGGCTCTTACGGCTCAATGCGTCAGCTACTACATTAGCTTTTCCGGGATGATAATGCAATCTCATATCATAATCTTTGATGAGCTCCAACCATCTCCTTTGTCTGAGATTCAACTCCTTCTACGTGAAAATGTACTTCAAACTCTTGTGATCCGTGTACACCTCGCAATGATTTCCAATGAGGAAATGTCTCCATGTCTTCAATGCATGCACTACGGCTGCTAACTCCAAATCATGCGTAGCATAATTCAACTCATCAAGCTTCAGTTGTCGTGAAGCATACGAAACAACTCTCCCTTCCTGCATAAGCACTGCTCCAAGTCCTCGACGTGAAGCGTTGCAATACACCTCATAATCCTTCGTCTGATCTGGCAAAATCAACACTGGTGAGGTAACCAATCGTTTCTTCAACTCTTGGAAACTAGCCTCACACTCCTCAGTCCAATTGAACTTGGTATCCTTCTTCAACAACTCCGTCATTGGCTCCGTAACCAATCTTTGAGAAGTTCTCAATGAATCTCCGGTAGTATCCTGCGAGTCCAAGAAAACTCCGGAGCTCTCCAACTGTCGTTGGTGCTTCCCATTTGGTTACGGTCTCAACCTTTGTGGGGTCAACTGCTATTCCTTCTCCGGATATAACATGTCCAAGAAATCCAACTTCCTTTAACCAAAACTCACATTTGCTGAATTTGGCATATAATTGATGTTCCCTTAGTTTCTCCAAAACCAAACGCAAATGTTCCTTATGCTCCTCTTCATTCTTTGAATAAACCAGGATATCATCAATGAACACTATGACGAACTTATCCAAAAACTCCATAAACACCTTGTTCATCAGGTTCATAAAATAGGCAGGCGCGTTAGTCAATCCAAATGACATAACGGTATACTCGTACAATCCATATCTCGTGGTGAATGTTGTCTTAGGTATGTCCTGCTCTCGAATCTTCAACTGGTGGTACCCTAATCGCAAATTGATCTTGGAAAACACTTTAGCTCCTTGCAAATGATCAAACAGATCATTTATCATTGGCAGTGGGTACTTGTTCTTGATGGTTACTTCTTTCAATCCTCGATAATCAACAACCATCCGTAATGATCCATCCTTCTTCTCCACTAGAAGTACGGGTGATCCCCAAGGCGAAGAACTTGGGCGAATGTAACCTTTCTCCAGTAACTCCTTAATCTGGTTCTTAATTTCTACCAAATCCTTTGCTGGCATCCGGTATGGTCTCTTTGATATTGGGCCTGTACCTGGCAATAACTCAATCAAAAACTCAATGTCTCTATCCGGAGGCATGCCTGGCAACTCTTCAGGAAATACATCAGGAAAATCCTTTACCACTGGTACTTCCTCCTGCACAACTCCTGTTAGGCAATTTACTTGTGTCCTATTTGGCACATGCCGGGATACATACTTGATCCTTCTTCCTTCTGGCGTTGTGAGCAAAATTGTCTTACTGGCACAATCGATGTTTCCTCCATACATCGACAGCCAATCCATACCGAGAATTACATCCAGACCTTGAGATTCCAGGATGATTAAATCTGTTGGGAAAACATGCCTTCCTATGCTTAATGGCACTTGAAAACATCCTTGACTGGCCATGTATTCTGCTCCTGGCGAACTTACTAGCATAGGCGTTTTAAGAATCCTAGTGGGCAGGCTATATTTTTCCACAAATCCCCTTGATATGTATGAATGTGATGCACCAGTATCGAAAAGAATGAGTGCGGTAAATGACTTAACCAAAAACTTACCGATTACTGCATCAGGCTGATCTTCAACCTCCTCCATGTTAATGTGGTTCACCTGTCCCCTATTGAAAGGGTTCGGCTTCTTCCCTGAGCTTCCATTGCCATTTCCATTCTGGCCTTCAGGACATTCATTGGCATAATGTCCGGTCTTGGAACACTTGAAACAGGTGACTTGACTCAGATCTCTCTTGGCTGGGGTTGATGGGGTGGTCCGGTTCTGGCCGTTGCTTCCTCCATTCCCATTACCATTCTTGTGGCCTTTGTGGTTGTGCGAACTACCTCCTCCATGGGTATGCTGAAACTGAAATCCCGATTTAGGGGTAAAACAGGGCTTCTGTTGGGCTCCAGAGTTATACTTCCCCTGTCCATACTTCCTCTTGTGGTTCTCAATCTGCTGTTGCTTCCCTTCAATCATGATGGCACGATCTACCAACTCCTGGTAGTTGTTGAAACTTGCTACCATCAACTGCATGCTTAACTCATCATTCAGTCCTTCCAGGAACTTCTCCTGCTTGGTTGCATCCGTAGCAACGTCATCTGGGGCATAACATGCTAACTTGCTAAAATCGTCAACGTACTGGCAAACTGTCCTTCCTCCTTGGCGTAAGTTGCGAAACTCACGCTTCTTCATGGCCATAGCTCCTGCTGAAACATGTGCAGTGCAGAAAGCTTGCTGGAACTGATCCCATGTGACGGTGTCAACTGGGAAGGTGGCTGTGAAATTCTCCCACCATGCTGCCGCGGTCCTTCTAACTGATGTGCAGCAAACTTTACTTTCTCACCATCCATGCATCCTGCAGTGGTCAACTCCCTTCCTATCTTACGGAGCCATTCGTCTGCTACTATCGGTTTGGTGCTACTAGAAAACACCGGCGGATTTAGCCTAAGGAAACGGGCTAAGTGGTCAACAGGTGGAGGTGGTGGTGGGTTGTTGTTGTTATTGTTCTGCTGGTTCTGGACTAACATCTGCATCAATTGATTCTGCTGTTGGATCAACTGAGTGAGCTCCGGTGGAAATCCATTGTCACATCTCGGAGGCATCTGAGGGTTTAGAAAAGACGAGATTTCAGAATAGAGTGAGGTCTAAAGAGAGAACACTACCCCAATGCACATGAGCAAATTCACACAAAATCACTTCATTCAAATCAAACAAGGGCTTACAATCGATCTAGAACTATCGCAAAAGTGCTTGAACTATAGTGTTTACATGGGGGAAATACTACTAATATTTGGCGGTCATCTAAAAATTTGAAGCGGTGGACAAGGTTGTCAGAATCGCGATTCTGAATCGGATCGGAGCTCCAATGGTAGGATCGCAAATCGTAGAATCTTCACTATCAGGATCGTAAAAACGTAGATTCTATTAACCAAAATCGTAGAATCAGAGGGGTTAGTTTGGATCGTAAAGTCGTAGAATCGTACAACAGAATCGCGATTCTCACAACCTTGCCGGTGGAAGACTCCATGATGTCCGCTCCAGCTTCGTCTTCAAAGTCGGGTTCACTTGGATCCGAATCGGTGTCGTCAATGATGATATAGTTGTCCTGACATGCGACGTACATGTCTTCCTTCCTAGATGCTAACTCCCTCTTGAGTTCTTCAATCTCCTGTTTAAGATCGACGTCGTGTCTTGCTAGAGCTACGATCTCGTCCATGTAGTCCTTGCGTGTAGCCTTCAGTTCTCCTTCTAGCTCGATGATCCTTGCCTTCGCATTCTTCAACTCTATCATATCATTGCACATCTGGTTCTCGTGGCGTCGAATGTGCTGGTTTAACTCCTGGATAAAAGCTGCAATGGATCTATCCTTCTTGGTGCTGACTAACTCCCATTGTTCATCTCAGCGTCCGCAAATCTGGTAGATAGTGTCCTTAAGGTCTTCTTGATAAACTTCTCCAATGCGTCCTATGGTGATATGGGCTGCCATGCTCCTTCCCAGACTCCAGGTTGGTGCATTGAAAACACTATCTATGGGCTTCATGATTGGCGCGAATGTCCTTCCCGGCACGTGAGCTTGAATCTTCCAGTGCTCCTCTTCAGGCAGAGTGGCATTGAAAGTTCCCGTGAAACTTGGTAATCCAATGTTTAGGTACTTAGTGACTTCCTTCAAGTGAAATCCAAAAGGTGTGCCTTCATCCGGTTGAGCGTACTTAATCTTCGCGTCCTTCATCCTAAAGAGTAGAAAAGATGAGGAGTTAGAAAATGAGGAGAGAATAGTGATCTATGGCTTTAACTTAGTGGTCGTGTCCTATAGTCAGCGTGTGCTCTGATACCATCTCTGTAGCAACCCGACCGGAATGGATCAAGTCTACTGTGCTCCGGTGTCATCCCTGGATCAGTAATGCTGACACCACACAGTACTTCGAAGGATTTATAGCAGAGTGGCAATCACACACTTATTACATCGGTGTCTCAACGGAGACTTGTTACAATAAATATGGCTTAAGGCCATCTAATATCGATAACAGCGGAAGACTTGGAAGGTAAATGGGTCCATCAACTCCAACGGCATCACTGAGTATAGAACCACGACCTAAAAGCACCTTAATCGTCGTCTGAAAAGTCTGCAACATTTAAAGTTGCAGCCCGAAAACGGGTCAGCACATGGAATATGCTGGCAAGGTAACACATAGAGAGTAATGGAATGAAACAGCTATACTATATGCATATTTGGCTGGTGGAAAGCTCTATGGTTACTGTTTTGCGTAAAGCCAGTTTTTCCCTACTGCAAAGGAATAAAAATTTTTAACTATCATGGTGGTTGTTACACATTGAGAATAGTTGACAGCATTCTCAATCCCAATTAAAAGTAGTCATCAATAACCCAACAATATTAATTAGAAGTAACATGTTGAGATTCACATGATATTCAAGTACTAGATACTCAAGATTGTCCATAATCGGGGACACGGCTAATCATGATTAGTTTATTACACTCTGCAGAGGTTTGCGCACTTTTCCCCACAAGACTCGATCGCCTCCCTTGGATTTCTTGCACTACTGGTGTTTGAGAAACGGATGACCAAGACACAGCCTTTCAGAAGCGCTAGCACCTTACGGTGGATAGACCGGTACACCTACTTTCCCCTACATCTGCTAGTCTACCCTGTAAGAGTTCGCACGACTTAGTCAAGTATGCCAGAGCCCATAATGGCTTGTGGCTGCACACGTAAGTTTCTAGCATGGAAGATCTTATGATCCCTTTGAGCCTAGGTGGCGGTCCAAAGAAAAACAGGCAAGTCCTGATAGACATCAGGTGCCTTCACAAGGAGTAACAGTAAGTAAGGAGAAAGGAAGGATGAAACCAGTGACTCGTTGAAGACAATGATTTGTTGGACCAGTTCCAGTTGCTGTGACAACTGTACGTCTGGTTAGGGCGGCTAGGTATTTAAACCTAAGGACACACAGTCCCGGACACCCAGTCCTCAACACCCAGCTCAGGACACCCAGTCCTCACCGTATTCCCCTTGAGCTAAGGTCACACAGACCTCGCCCAATCACTTTGGTAAGTCTTCAAGGGAGACTCCCAAACCTTCACAGACTTCGTTCACCGGCGATCCACAATGTCTCTTGGATGCTCAGAACGCAACGCCTAACCGGCTGGAGGATGCACAGTCCTCAAGTGTAATAAGTCTTCAGATCACACAGACAAGAAGACTTAAGTGATGCCTAATTCTCTTTGGCTCTGGGTGGTTAGGGCTTTATCCTCGCAAGGAATTCTCTCTCAAGGCTTCGAGGTGGGTTGCTCTCAAACGACAAAAGTCGTACTCTAAATATGAGCAGCCAACCGTTTATGGTTGTAGGGAGTGGGCTATTTATAGCCACTAGGCAACCCGACCTGATTTGTCCGAAATGACCCTGGGTCACTAAGGAACTGACACGTGTTCCAACGGTCAGATTTCAAACTCACACGGCAACTTTACTTGGGCTACAAGCAAAGCTGACTTGTCCGACTCTGGACAAGATTCGCTCTCACAGTCTTCACTCGAAGACATAGGTTTTGTTTAAGCATCACTTCAGTCATTCTGACTGGTTCTCTTGGACCCCACTTAACAGTACAGTGGTTCCTATGACTCAACACAGAAGGAAAAGAACTATGAAAGATCTAAGTCTTCGAGCTCCATAGGCTTCATGCGGTGTCTTCTCTTGTCATAGTCTTCAATGTGAATATCTTCATAAACCACCTTTGACATCAATGTCTTCATACATTTTTAGGGGTCATCTCTGGTAGGAAAACCGAATCAATGAGGGACTTCTACCTGTGTTATCCTGCAATTCTCACAAACACATTAGTCCCTCAACTAGGTTTGTCGTCAATACTCCAAAACCAACTAGGGGTGGCACTAGATGCACTTACACGGCGATATGTAGGATGGAGGTGGGGTGAATTGTGTAATTGGAGGCCGTAGAACTCCAGGAGCCCACGGAGGAATGGATGAATTAGAAATCCGAGTCCCCTGAATAGATAGGGAACAAGGCAGACCCGTTCCCCCATAGAGGGATAGGGAAAGCTCTCCGCTTGCTCCCCGCCATTATAGGTGGCAAGCCCGGCTCGAAGGGCACCATGTACGCCGGAGGGAGAAATCCCTTAGTCTGTAGTTCGACTAAACGACTGTGTGGGACTGAACACCTCTCCCAATCACCGGGCTTAGGGCTTCGGGGGCGGGAGGAGGAGCCGCGGAGGTCGGCCATGCTGGAATGGATCTTTCCGGAATGCGCTCTGATGGACTCTCGCTGGGGGGGTGGTATGGATCGGATCTAAGGATCCCCATCCCTTTAATAGACAGTTTATTTATCTAGCTAGGGGGAGAATGTAAAAACTCCCTGGCGCCTCGTATTCATTCGACGCGTGGGAGAAAGCCCTTATTGGGCACAGAAGCCAAGAGGTCCAAACATTTATGGGACCGGACACTGCTTTACAAACGTTCGAAAGATGGAGAAGAACCCACCTTGCAATGCCGAAGACAACACTGCACGCCGAACTCATCATCATTGAAGCCTGGTTCGGGGGCTACTGAGGGAGTCCTGGATTAGGGGGTATCTGGACAGCCGGATTATATCCTTTAGCCGGACTGTTGGACTATGAAGATACAAGATTGAAGACTTCATCTCGTGTACGGATGGGACTCTACTTGGAGTGGAAGGCAAGCTAGGCAATACGGATATGTATATCTCCTCCTTTGTAACCGACCTTGTGTAACCCTAGACCCCTCTAGTGTCTATATAAGCCGGAGGGTTTTAGTCCGTAGGACAACATACAATCATACCGTAGCCTAGCTTCTAGGGTTTAGCCTCTCCGGTCTCGTGGTAGATCAACTCTTGTAATACTCATATCATCAAGAACAAATCAAGCAGGACGTAGGGTTTTACCTCCATCAAGAGGGCCCGAACCTAGGTAAAACACCGTGTTCCCTGCCTCCTGTTACCATCTGCATTAGACGGACAGTACTGGACCCCCTACCCGAGATCCGCTGGTTTTGACACCGACAAACGCCGTTCTTGACGACATACCAGAGATCGACGTCAATGGCTTCAACATGCATGCGTATCTTATTCTTCCAGTGGGGGTAATCTATGTCATCGAAGACAAGGCAGACAGCGGAGACTTTGATTATCCCTGCAGTCGACATAGCTAAAACTCTAGGTGGTTAAGCTAAATCGCAAAGAACAAGGGAGCGCCTTGCTCTGATACCAATTGAAAAGGCTATTTATCGACTAGAGGGGGTGAATAGGCGATTTTTATGAAAGTCTTCAAAACATGAGGGCTTTGAAGACAAACGACAGAAATGAACCTATTGATATGCAGCGGAAGTTAGACTACACTAGACGGGCCATAGTCAAGTAAGCAATGAAGTGAAGGCACGAAGACTATCAGCGGCTAGGTAGTAAGGATCAGGATGGAAGACAGTATGAAGCCAAATAGTAAACAGTCTTTACTCAATGAAGTCAATCAGATCATACAGGCAAGCAATGACTTCACGAAGAAAAACTGTAAAGTAAAGGGAAGTGAAGGGTAGAACCAGTAGCTTGGTGAAGACAAGGATTTGGTAGACCAATTCATGTTGTTGTTGTAGGATCGAAAGTATGTCTAGAGGGGGGGTTAGACTACTTGACCAAATAAAAATCTAGCCTCTTCCCAATTTTAGTTCTTGGCAGATTTTAGCAACTTTGGACAAGTCAAGCAATGTTAATACAATTAAAGCAAGCATGCAAAGAGTATATGAGCAGCGGAAAGTAAAGCATGCAACTTGCAAGAATGTAAAGGGAAGGGCTTGGAGGATTCAAACGCAATTGGAGACACAAATGTTTTTGTCATGGTTCCGATAGGTGGTGCTATTGTACATCCACGTTGATGGAGACTTCAACCCAGGAAGGGTAACGGTTGCGTGAGTCCACGGAGGGCTCCACGACGAAGGGTCCACGAAGAAGCAACCTTGTCTATCCCACCATGGCCATCGCCCACGAAGGACTTGCCTCACTAGCGGTAGATCTGCACGAAGTAGGCGATCTCCTTGCCCTTACAAACTCCTTGGTTCAACTCCACAATCTTGTCGGAGGCTCCCAAGTGACACCTAGCCAATCTAGGAGACGCCACTCTCCAAGAAGTAACAAATGGTGTGTTGATGATGAACTCCTTCCTATTCTGCTTCAAATGATAGTCTCCCCAACACTCAACTCTCTCTCTCTCATGGGATTTGGATTTGGTGGAAAGAAGATTTGAGTGGAAAGCAACTTGTGTAAGGCTAGAGATCAAGATTCATATGGTAGGAATGGAATATCTTGGTCTCAACACAAGTGTAGGTGGTTCTCTCTTAGAAAAAGTAAGTTGGGAGTGTAGGTTCATTCTGATGGCTCTCTCCACGAATGAAGAGGTGGTGGAGGGGTATATATAGCCTCCACACAAAATCTAACCGTTACACATAACTTCCCGAACTCGGTGGGACCGAATGGTTAAACTCGGTAGGACTGATTCAGCAAAGCTAGTGACCGTTAGGGTTTTTGATGGGACCAACATGCAACTCGGTAGGACCGATATGATTAGGGTTAGGGCATAACGTAATCTCGGTGAGACCGATTACACAAACTCGGTGAGACCAATTTTGGTAATAAGCTAACCAGAGAGTTGGTCAGGTAAACTTGGTGGGACCGATCGCTCATTTCGGTGAGACCGAAACGTTACGAAGGGAAAATAGAGAGTTTACATTGCAATCTCAGTGGGACCAATCGCTCATCTCGATGAGACCGAAATGTTACGAAGGGAAACAGAGAGATTACAACCCCATCTCGTTGAGACCGAGATCCCTATCTGTGAGACCGATCTGCCTAGGGTTTGTGGCAGTGGCTACGACATTTGAAACTCGGTGGCGCCGGATAGGAAGAATCGGTGGGGCCGAGTTTGACTTTTGGTTTAGGTCATATGTGGATGTGAGAAAGTAGTTGAGGGTTTTGGAGCATATCACTAAGCATTTTGAGCAAGAACCTCATTAAGCAACACCTCATCTCTCCTTGATAGTATTGAATTTTCCTATAGACTCATTGTGATCTTGGATCACTAAAATGGAAAATGTAGAGTCTTGAGCTTTGAGCTTGAGCCAATCCTTTGTCCTTAGCATTTTGAGTCGTCCACTTTTCTCATCCATGCCATGCCAATCATTGAGCTTTCCTAAGATATTAATCTTGAAATAGCATTAGGTCAATGAGCTATATGTTGTTAGGAATTACCAAAACCACCTAGGGATAGTTGCACTTTCAATCTCCCCCTTTTTGGTTTCAAAAACTTCGCTAGGAAGGCCCAAAATCAGTTTGACGTGAAGATCAAGAAGGTTCGGAGTGACAACGGAACGGAGTTCAAGAACGTAAATGTGGACACCTTTCTTGACGAAGAAGGGATTTCACACGAGTTCTCGGCTACGTACACACCTCAACAAAATGGAGTTGTTGAGAGGAAGAACCGGACGCTCATCAAAATGGCAAGAACAATGCTTGATGAATACAAGACGCCGAAGCACTTTTGGGCAGAAGCGGTTGAGACAGCTTGTCATGCAACAAATCGCTTGTATCTTCACAAGCTACTCGGCAAGACGGCATACGAGCTCCTCACCGGTAACAAACCCCAAGTTGGATACTTTCGAGTATTCAGCTCAAAGTGCTACATTCTTGATAAGCATCGTCGTTCAAAGTTTGCTCCTAAATCTCATGAAGGTTTCCTACTTGGTTATGGCTCAAACTCTCACACTTACCGTGTCTACAACAATTTCACCCGAAAGGTTGAAGAGACGGTAGATGTGAAGTTTGATGAATCTAATGGCTCGCAAGTAGAGCAATTGCCAATTGATGTAGGAGACAAAGACCCTTCAGAAGCAATCCAAGACTTGCCCATAGGCAAAGTTCATCCAACGGAGGTGAAGGAGAGTACTTCATCCGTCCAAGTGGAGGCTTCTACTTCACAACAAGGTGAACCAAGAATCGACACGGAAGCATCCACAAGTGGGACACACCAAGATGAAGAAGACAAGGAAATGCATCAAGACGAACATCAACAACCTCCTTCCCCACCACGACAAGACAATGACAATGTCAACAATGAAGAAGGCCAAGAAGAAGAACAAGATGAAGAAAATGTTCAACGAAGACCCAAGCAAAAGCTCTCACAAGTTCGAGCAAGAATTGCCAAAGATCATCCCGTCGAGCAAATCTTCAATGATATACAAACCGGGAGAATCACTCGCTCAAAAACTCGTTTAGCTAACTTTTGTGAAAACTATTCTTTCATCTCTAGCATTGAACCTATGAAGGTTTAAGAAGCATTGGAGGATCCGGATTGGATAAACGCCATGCATGAATAGCTACACAACTTTGAGAGAAACCAAGTTTGGACATTGGTTGAGAAGCCCGACGACAACCACAACATCATTGGTACCAAATGGGTGTTTCGCAACAAGCAAGATGAAGATGTACAAGTGGTTCGCAACAAAGCACGTCTCGTCGCCCAAGGGTACACACAAGTCGAAGGTATGGACTATGGTGAGACATATGCTCCCGTTGCTAGACTTGAGTCCATTCGCATCTTACTTGCCTATGCAAATCACCATAACATCACCTTGTACCAAATGGACATTAAAAGTGCTTTTCTAAATGGTGAAATAGAGGAGGAAGTTTATGTCAAACAACCTCCCGGCTTTGTCAATCCTAAGAAACCTAATCATGTTTACAAACTTCACAAAGCTCTTTATGGTCTTAAACAAGCTCCTAGAGCATGGTATAAATGCTTGACCAAGTTCCTTATTGCAAGTGGTTTTGAAATTGGTAAAATTGATTCTACTCTTTTTACTAAAAGGGTTAATGGAGAACTATTTGTATGCCAAATTTATGTTGATGATATCATATTTGGTTCAACTAACCCTCTCTTTAGTGAAAAGTTTGGAAAGCTAATGTCGGAAAAGTTTGAGATGTCTATGATGAGTGAACTCAAATTCTTTCTCGGTTTGCAAATCAAGCAAACTAAGGAAGGTACATTTGTCTCTCAAACAAAGTACACCAAGGACTTATTCAAGAAGTTCAATATGCAAGAATGCAAAGGTATGTCTACACCCATGCCTACTAGTGGACATAATGATTTGACCAAAGATGGTGAACCGGTTGATCAAAAGGTTTATCGCTCTATGATTGGTTCATTGTTATACATATGTGCTTCACGTCCCGATATTATGCTAAGTGTGTGCATGTGTGCAAGATATCAAGCTGCCCCTAAAGAATGTCATCTTAAGGCTGTGAAAAGGATAGTTAGATACTTAATTCATACACCAAATTTTGGCATTTGGTACCCTAAGAGGTCTTCTTTTGATCTTGTTGGCTATTCCGACTCGGATTATGCCGGAGACAAGGTTGATAGAAAGTCAACTTCGGGTACTTGTCAATTTCTTGGTAGATCCCTTGTGTCTTGGTCTTCCAAGAAACAAAACTCAGTATCCTTATCCACCGCCGAAGCGGAATACATTGCCGCTGGTTCATGTTGTGCTCAATTACTTTGGATGACCCAAACTCTTAAAGATTATGGGATCTATGTGAAACATGTTCCACTGCTTTGTGACAACGAAAGTGTTATCAAAATTGGTCATAATCCTGTACAACATTCTCGAACTAAGCATATTGAAGTTCATCATCATTTCATTCGAGATCATGTTGCTAAGGGTGACATAGATCTTAAGCATGTTCGCACTGATAAGCAATTAGCGGATATATTCACTAAACCACTTGATGAGAAAGTGTTTTGCAGGTTGAGAGGAGAATTGAACATCATTGATGCTTCGAACTTGGAGTAGGAACTCCATTGGATACATGCAAGACATGAGCTTATGACTAATCCATGATATATCTCTTATGATGACTATCTTATGTCTTGGATATATTTGTGCCTTGCATGTTGTCTAACCCATGTAGGTGCTTGGTTGAATCTAATTCCATGAGATTGCGACTCACTCACATCTTGAGCAATCTCTACATCACCAAGTCTTTACACGATGGTGGTTGAAGACAAGGACGCACAAAATCATTCAAACATATCCTTTGACAAATCCTATGTTGAGCTTCATGAATGTCATTTCTGGATACACAAGTGCTTTTCCTTGCAAGAACTAATCCATGTAGGTAGATGAACTCAAACTCCAAGTGGTGCTCCAAACTCTTGATGGGCTACATCAACCATGAGCACCCACACAAGTTCAACTACATGAGAAAGAACCACACCACCACCCAAGGTATGTTGTTCCATCTTAGAGAAGCTTTACTCCGAGACATGAGTCAAAGCAACTCAACAAGATGTGAATACATCAAGATGCTTAAACGAAAAATGGTAACCCCATTTTGAGCTTAAACGATGAGTATGACCTATGATCAAGCGTTCTCACTTGACTCCTAAGTCAATATACTCTAACATAGGTGACTATGTCACCGCCCAACTCTAGATGAAGTTCTCTTGTGTTCTTTCTTTGTGTTGTTGCATTTGTCTCATGCTTGTTTATTTGTTCCCTTTCTCTTTTTCACTTCATCTAGATCTTTTAGTCTCTTCTCTTTTCCTTTTTGTTTTTGTTCTGCATTTTCTGCATTTAATTCATTGCAAATCTTTGTGAGATCTTACATGTCTAGTGAGCTGAGGTGACAAGTGTTTTTCTCTATGTAAACTCGGTTTCACCGACTTGCAATCTTCGGTCCAACCGAATCTTTTCGGTACCACCGAAATATGTCACTCGGTGCCACCGACTTTGCAGTCAGAAAAACAGTTTGCCACTTGTTCTACATTTCTTCTCATCCAGCTCCACTCAATGAACCTTGTCCTCTACAAGCATCACAATTTTATTCTTTGCTTATGCTGAGTCTCAAGGATCAACCCTATTCGACGGATTCCAGAAAAACCTTCTTGGAAATTGATGTCAAAGGGGGAGAGAGAGATCACATCAAAGCTTATCTTCGGGGAGAGAGAGATCACATCAAAGCACTAAAGGGGGAGAGAAAGTCTCAAGGATCCCAGACATCCCAGATAATGTATTAAGGGGGAGAAAGAGATCTCTAGGCAGAGAGACAATACTCAAGGATCAATACTCAAGGATCCCAGATGCTTGATGTTCAAGAGGAGAAATGTCACATGTCTTTTTAGGGGGAAAGACATATTCATTTGTATCTTTCAGCTCTGATTTTTTGTTCCCTATCTTCTCCCAATATCCCATGAAAGATTCAGGGGGAGCAAGACACCCATGGGAAAGAAATCAGTCAAATTCATTGCATATCTTTATTCTTGGGGACATGTTGAATTCAATGTAGTACCTAGTACTTACTCTCTACATGTTATCCCAGTCTTGGTATTCTTGTGGTTTCTTTTGTTTGCTCTGGCTAGTGGATGTACCTGTGTTATCTAACCTTGTTTGTGCAGGTTCATTCCATCCTAAGCCAACTTAAGACTACAAGGTAAGTGTATGCATCAAAATCATGAGTATGAGGAATTCTTGCCTATGTACATACTGTTTACAAGAAGGACTCGTGAGCATGAAGGTATTTTCCTTAATAATCTTTTGCTTTGATGCATATGGCCAAGATACATGTAACACATTGCCTACTCTGTCATGATTATGCTCTCACATGCTTCTATACTTTATATTCACATGATTGCATACATGTAGGGGGAGCCTATGTTTGTTACATGTCCTTCCAAAGCTTTACTTACTATTCTTTGTATCTTTATCTAAAGCTTTGATGTATGTTGCCATCAATTACCAAAAAGGGGGAGATTGAAAGCACAAGTGCTTCCTAGGTGGTTTTGATAATTGATGACAACATATCTCTTGTTGGACTAATGTTTTCACCTAGTATGTTTCAGATAAGTTCAACAATGGAGTGGCATGGACTAAAGGGTGTGGGAAGGTCTCCAAGACACTAAGGACAAAGGATTGGCTAAAGCTTGAAGTTCAGGGAAGTTACTACTCTATGTTACTCCCCACTATGAGCAGTCTAAGCTCCAGGGAACGGAGCTAGCGCTCATACCCCCCCCCCCCATGGGCTGCCCACTACAATCTCCCTTGGTTTACCAACTGGGCTTGGCCCATTTATCTTTTTTCTTATCTCTTGAATTTTTCATGGATTCCAATTCTAGAAGCTTCTAAATGCTTCCTCATTTTAAGCTTTCTTTTGGTTTTCTTTTCTTCCCTCTCCATTATTACTTTTTCATTTTCATTTTCTACATTTTTTGTTTTTGATTTCCATACTTTATTTTTCCTTTTTTGTTCTAAGTTTTGTTAAATTTTATATTTAATTTTTGGTTTTTGAATTTGATGAAATTTATTGAATTAGCAAAGATTTTTTGAAACTGATGAACAAATTCTGAATTCGCAAATGTTTTTTTAACTTTCATGAATCTTTTTTTCTAATTTAAGGACCAACTTTTGAATTATCGATGATTCTTACTTTTTCATGATTTCTTTAAATGGATTAGAATTTTTTTTGAATTAGTCAACATCTTTTCCAACTATTTAACAATTTTCAATTTTTTTTTCAAATTTGCTAATTTTTCAAAAAAATAGAAACATTATTTGCATCAACGAACATTTCAGGTTTCATGAACATTTTTCCACAAACCATGAAAAATACCGATTAGTTTTTTTTTCCTAAGCCAGGAGCAAAACCGACTCGTGCCGACTAGAGAGGGAGCCAACCGAGCTAAAATGACTAGTAGCGATCGAGAGAGCCGAGTGGGTGAGCAGGCGAGCGAGGAAGGGAGCTCCTAATCGGCGCCTTCAGCACCGATTAGGAGAAAGGGCGCTCGTGCGCCATCCCTCATGGTCTGGCCCAACAAGAAGGTGTTACCGTTTACTGTTTCCTAAAAAAACAAATTCGGTTCGCTGGGTCATGGGTTGAGCAGTCACCGTCGACCGTTGACTTTTTGAAAGAAAAAATTAGTAAAAGGGAATTCATCAAAAGTTCATCCAATTTGAAACAAAATATAAATTTGAAAATGTTCAGTAATTTTGGGAAAAAACACAATTTTGAAAAAAAACAGTTCGTAGAATTCTAAAAATGCATATCTCTACTCCTATAAAAGAATCAGTTGGTGATAATGTTGTGTCTGCCATCCGTCATTTCTGACCATTAGATCTACATCTAACGACTATGAGGTAAGTTGTGGCATTTTTACAACAATAGCACACTTCTCTGCTCCAATTTGTAGAAAACCCCTGATTATCTTGAAAGCAACCATATCCCCCCCCCCCCCCCTTACCTCATCAAAACAGTCTGAGAAATATATTTTGAGTGAAACATAATATATTTTTAGTGGTATATGTATATCAAAACAAGAGTGTTTTTCTTCAAGTTTGTGAACAAGTACTATTCTACTTGGGATCCGTTGCAACGCATGGGCATATTGCTAGTCAAGAAAAAAATCATCGAATTAGAAAAAAAAAGTTCATCGGTTTTGAATAAAAATCAAATTGAAAGAGAAATTCATGAAATTTGAAAATAATAATAATAAATTTGAAAAAAACAACAATTTTGAAAAACAATAATCAATTTGCAAAAGACATTCGTGAATTTTGAAAATTGTTCACAAACTCAAAAAACAATTCACCAGATTTTGAAAAAAGTTAATCAATTTTAATAAAAAGGTCATGATTTTTTTCAAAAAAGAAAAAAAGGATGCAACTAATCACATCGGGGCGAGTTGTCTAGTTGGCTACTGAATCTGACACTAAACGAGGAAGGTGTGGGTTCGAATCACACGTCGCTCCACTTTCTGCAGGTTACAACAGAAATAAAGGTTAAATGGGGCTTTCCCAACGTGATGGGGTGTGTGTGCGCCCGTTTGTGAAAACTGAAGTAACGGCCACTTAAGGCGTTGTATAGGAAATGCTACCGCCGAGTCGAGAGCTAGCGGATGAAGCATTATTGGGGCTGCCCATAGAGCACTTGCCTGAGCTCTCCAACAGCAGCTTCAAACTAGCGTCGCGTCGTAAAATTTTCCGTTTTAGCGCACACGCAATCAGAATAATTGCTCCAGCAAGTGCATGAGAGTCCAGTGCGCGGAAGCGGGCGCACCTCCCATCCCCCATTCGGCGACCGTTTCGGCGCTTCCCCGGCCTATCTCCGCCCCGCGGCGGCTTCTCCGGCCCTCCTCTAGTCCCGTCGCCCCTCGTGCGCGCTGGTCCTCCGACGAACAGCGCTCGCTGCCGCTCAGCGCCCACAAGGTGTTCGACAAAACGCCTAAAAGGTATGTATTGCTCAAAAGCCATGAATTTCGTGCATGTTGATTGTAGTTTTTTATAGTATAGTTTTGAACATTGTAGATGAGTTCGTCGTATGATTCTTCCGAAGAAGAATTTGATATGGAAGAGGAGGAGGATCTTGCAATGATCCTAGCTATGCATATCAATAAAAAACCGAAGCACGGTGGTTCGGTTATGGGTCGGCAGAAAATTTGGAGGGATATGATCGATGCCCACAACAGATTGATCAGGCATTATTTTGCAGAGAATCCCACATACCCCGAGTCATATTTTCGTTGCCGGTTTAGGATGAGCATCGAGTTGTTCAGTCGCATTGCAGAGAAACTAGCGAGTCATGACCACTTTTTTCAGCAAAGGAGGAATGCCGCCGGAGATCCCGGGCATAGCACTTTTCAGAGGGAGGAATGTCAGCGAACTATTTGTTGTGTTTATTGCACTATTTGTTGTATTGAACGATAAACTGTTTGTTTGAGTTGTAATAATGAAATTGAACTATTTATTTTGATTTATTTTTGTTTGTATTTGATCTTTTTGCTTCTGTTTTGAAATGTATATGTTGTTTGTGTGAGTCGCGCGCTGCATTTTTTGCGCGGCTGCTGGAGCCAGCGCCGTGCGCCGCGCCAAACCAGGTGATGGGCGCGCGGCAAACCAGTTTTTTGTGCGCGGCGCGTTCGGCGCCTGTTGGAGATGCTCTAATGAGGCGGCACTATAAGGGTTGGCTAGGGGTTTTTTAGGGGTTAAGGCTGGGTGGAAATGCCCAATGATGGACGGGCACTATGTGGACTTAAAAAAACATTTTTCTACAACGCCAAAAAAAATATTGTACATACACAAATACGCATATGACACGTTCAAGAAATTTTTCACAACAATATACTTTCATAAGTGGCGTAGACAAAGAAAACAAATATGTATATGAAAATGGGCCGATCTTTTTTTTTTATTGTTGGACCGGGATTTTTTTTTGTGCCGCTTGCAAACCATAATATTGTTGAACTAAAATTCACAGATCCATTGTGAATATGTACAATTTTTCACAGTTTTTTTCGAATTTAACTTGGAAATATGAATTTTGAATCATTCCAGAAAACGGGAGCCAATGCCCCCGTCCACCAAAAAGTCGCTTTCTTGGCTAGGAGGTCTCACAAGTCATCCGCAGGACCCCAACCAGAAAGAAACAGATTTCTCTCTCTGAAAAAAAAAGTTGATCATAACCCCAGTTATTGGAAGAGGAGAAGAACAGAGCAACAAATGATGCACCGCAGAGCGCAGACACTTGATACTACGATCGGTTATTTGAACAGTGTACGCTCCGCCGGCTCCGGCGAAGGCAAACCAGAAGCACCCACTTGCATGTGCGCAAAGCAAACATCAGTGGAAAAGCACAGAAATGGCAATGAGAGTTCAGAATAGTTGCTGAATATTCTTTCCTTTCTTTTTTGACTGGAGCAATGGGGGTTGAGAAGAATTAAAGACCTGCATCCAAGTGCAGTCTCGACAGAAAACGACGCGTCAATCAAACGAAACTCAAAAGAGGGGTGCGCTCGAAGAAGCCCATCACCACACTCGTCAAGAAGCCGCAATCGCAGCAGCCTCGCTCTCCCGTCCCAGCAGCAGCTCCAAAAGAGGCGCTGGACGAAGGCCGGATGAATCAAACCATGTAGACAACTCCTATATACATCAGAATCATATGCCTACTACTATACTGTTACTGGTTCACCTCCCATGGAGCCAGCCACGGCGGCACCGTGCCGGCCGTTCCTTATTCCGGGGGGCGCCGCGCCGATGCCAGCTAGCCAGCCGCCGTCCGATGCGTCCCGGTCACCGCGTGAGCCTGAGCACTGGCGGCGTCGGCGGCGGCAGGCCGTGGGACTCGACGAGGATGGACCAGAGCACGTGCACGTCCTCGCACTGGCACGACTTGACGTCGTCGTACAGGATGTAGATCCCTCTCTCTGCAAATCACACGATCAGAAACGGGAGAGAAGAAGAGAGACTGCATCTGAAGTAACAAACAGGAGGATCGGACGGACGTACTCTTCCTTGGCACGGTGTTGATGTTGCACCAGAGCTTCCTGAGCGGGGAGACGAGGGAGCGGAGCCACCCCATGCTGAGCGGACGCGCCGTGGGCCGTCCTCTGCTCCCGGCCCTTTATACGCCTCCAGACATGGCTGGTGGCGCGGAGCTGGTGCGGTGGTGCGCGTGTAATGTGTGCATGAGTCGGACGGACTGGCGGTAAAGCGACCAGAGGCTTCGTTCGCTCGGGTGGCTTGCTTTACACTTGGGTAAAGCCTCGCACACGCACACTGTTCTTCCTCCTTGGTAGCCACATGACTGGAGTGAGCGCTCTGGCCCTCCGCTGCCACACCAGACTCCCTTGCGGCACAATCAATCAGTCAATCGTGCGCGCGGCGGTGATCTGATGATCTCCGTACGGTGCGTGGTCGTTTTCCCGGATCTATTTTCTGCCCCCCGCGCGCGCGTACGTGTGAGCGCGACCCGCCTTCCGCCGCACGCCCGACACCGGTGACTGGTGAGAGAAGCCGCCGTAGTTTTTTCCGGCCATGCATGATGCGTCGCCGCAGGCGTGTAGATCAATGCATCCCCACCCACAGTCACAGGGCGATTCTTACAGTGCACGGCATCAGTTAACCACACAAGCGATCGACCGAGCAAGCAACCCACACACCAACGGCCCACCGACGCTTTTTGTCTTTCTCCGTGACCGACGAGCGAGCGAGCTCGTTGTCCACTCTACCCCTTTATAAAAAACCCCGTGAGCTCCATGGCGCCTCGTGGAGCCGTGGCCGCGCCCGTGCGGGCGCCCATCAGGCGATGGTCGTCCGTCCGTCCGTCAACCTGGAGGATCCGCGCGCACCATGTCTGCATCGGGAGAAAGAAAGAGCGGATCCTGCGGTTTTGCGGCTAGCTTTGTTTCTGAATTAAGCATGGTTAGGGTGGGACAAGACTTGCATGCTCCTCCGGCGTGTGCCCATTCGTACTCCCGTTTACGTGACTTGATTTGATTGAAGCAAAATAAGATCCGGCTCCATCCCCTTAAAATCAGGGGAGGGAGATGATTAGATTTAAAAAAAGAAAAAAGACAGCCGTAGGATTAAGTGGGAGCATGGATAGGAGTACGGGGAGGAAGCAGGCAAGCCGGATCCGTTAGGATGGGCCTTTCGGGGTCGGGATTGCTTGAGGTCACACGGGATCACGAGACGGTGGTGGCGGCCTACGTGGCTGGCCCCTCTAGAATATGCAAAGCGTGCTTAGGGGTGTTTGGTTCAGGGACTTTTTAGTTTCAGAGACTAGAAAAAGTCCCTAAAAAGTCTCTAAAAAACAAACGGAAGGGATTTTTTCTACAGGGACTAGAAAAAGACTCTACTAAAAAGTTTTTTTTATTAGTCTCTGGACTAAAGAAAGTCCTAGGACTTCTTAACCAAACACCCCCTTAATTTAGGTTAATTGTTTGCTTTGGTAGGATCGGGGATCAGTGGTTCTGTGGAGGTGGGATCCTGACATGGTACCTCGCAAAAGGTTAGAAGGAGCTGTTGCGCCAAGAAAAAGATGGTCATTGCTGCTTATCAGGGTTGGGGAGTTCGATTTTTCTACTGTTATTATCGAGGTGTTCTTTTAGGGACTGTCTTGTAGTGCTTCCTTTCTGGCCGTGAGAACTGACAAGGCCAACAGAGATCGATATTGTAAGCAAGCACCAGGCAACAATTGCCTGGAGGAAATGAGCAGTCAGTGCTATGCAAGTACTATGCATGACTGAAGGCCGTGCATAGGTGAGAGGTCGAGTAATATTAAGCCATGAGAAGTATTCTGATAGGTCAAACCGAGAGAGCAACATGATGGACGCGAGAGTTATATCTCGTTTAGACTAGTCATAGTGGGAGTAGCTTTAACAATAACATTAAGTCTAACTCAGTAAATTTGTTTATGTGACAATAAATTTTGATATCTTTTTAAAGATATCCATCTCTTGCTGGTTTTCATTGATTTAGTAGAAGAAGAGGTTACAAAGGGTGATCAAGTGATCAATGACTGAGAGATACATGTATGTGATAATGAGTTAATGAGGAGGAAGGTAGTTTTAGTAACTTAGTTAGTTACTGTAAGATCACATATCCCAATGCAATATGAGCTTATATCTTAATAAATGAAGCTTTGTATAGCACCACACTTATGTTACTACCAATTATGATGATAGTAACATAGTCTAGGGATATGTGCATGTTACTCTTCATTGTGACTAGTCTTATAGCAAGATCAAAGGAGCTCTCACATGAAGGATTATTTTTCCTAGCGTAGCTACTGGGCCAACCAGGTTTGCCTTTTTTTCTTTTCGGTTCACTAGCAGGCCGTGTAAGTTTTTCATTGGTTTTTTCAGGCTCGCTAGCACGCCATGTAAGTTTCGTTGGTTTTTTTCTTCGGTCTGTTTGGACTGGTCCAGCTTTTGTCAGGTTTTTCATTCATTCTTTTTTTTTGTTTTTCATTACTGTTTTCTTCGTTTTTTTTCCTTTCTTTTTTCTTCATTTACATTTGTTCCTTTTTCTTTTCCATCAGTTTCCTTTGTCATTATCCTGGTTTCACTATTTTCGTTCTTTTTGTATTGGTTTTCTTTTCTTATTTAATTTGTCGGTTCTTATCTTTTTTCTTTTATCTATTCATATAGAATAGGAACATTGTTTATGTTTAATATTTTTAAAATACATTAAAATCATATACATCTAAACATTTTTTTACATCTTGGACCCTTTTAAATACGTGATTCTTTTTGAAATAAATGGTATTTTACACATCTAAACCATGTCTACTTTTTTATATACATAGTACCTTTTTGTACAAATAAAGAATACATTCTTACACATGTTTTACATTTTTAAAATTCATGATTAACTTTTTATCATGGTTAATATATTTTTCATATACATTGTATATTTTTTGTTTTTATCATGGTTAATATATTTTTATACAAGATTAATATATTTCATACAAATATATGTTTTTATGTTTACCTTTTTCATACACATTTTGCATTTTTTGTATACATCGAGAACATATTTTACATACGTTTAATACTTTTTAAATACATGATTTTTTCATATATACAGTATTTTTTTATGTCTTCTTTTTTCATACACGTTGTACATTTTTCATATACATCAGAACATTTTTCTATACACATTTAACACTTTTCATACACATTATACATTTTCTCAAATACATGCTTTGTTGTCTACTTTTTCATACACAATAAACAACTTATGTATACATCTAAAAAAAAGTATACTCATTAAAAAAAGTACAAATGCATGATATTTTTAAATACATATTTTTATGCCTATTCTTTTTCATACACATTGTACATTAGTTGTATATATCTGAAATATTATTTACACATTTAATATTTTTAATATACAAAATAAAAAAAAATCAAAGACATGCTTGATGTCTACTTTGTTTCATCCACATGGTATATAAAAATCAGAAACATTACTTCTATACATATTTATCATTTTCAAATATATGATTTCTTTCTTTTTTATCATTTATCTATTCGTATAGAACAGCAATTTTTTTAAATTATTATTTTTGAATACAAAAATAAATTCATATACATCTGAAATATATATTTTGTACACCTTGAACATTTTATAAATGCGTGATAACACTTATTTTAAATATATGGTTTTAATGTCTACTTTTTTACATAAATTGTACATTTTCGTGTAAATAAGGAACACTTTTTTACACATGTTTTACATTTCTTAAATACATGACTTTATATATATATATATATATATATATATATATATATATATATATATATATATATAGGAAAATGGTTGTGTACTCCTGGTAGTACGTACTTCCGATTCTCATATATCACATAGATGAGTCTTTTATACCATTTTATTATTTTTTAATATATTTCATTACTAATTATTAAATACCCCAAAATGAGTTCCATGAATAAATTCATGTGAGTCTACATATTTTTAAATATTTACGTATATACTGATGTGTTTGTACGTGAAAAAGGCATATTACAAAAAGTACATCGCAGATGATATTTTTTCAACAAAACTCGTATTGGGGTATCTTAGAATATTTAGTGAAGTATATTGAGAATAATAAAGAGGTATAATTAATGTGTATATGAGGTATATTGAGAATATGAGTACATACTCCCAGAAGTACAGAAGAAGATATATATATATATATATATTTGGCACACGTGTGCTATATAAGCAAAACTGCCACACCTCTATTTGGCACACGTGTGCTATATAAGCAAAACTGCCACATGATTTTTTTCTCATGACAAAGTTACCATGATATTCGTATGCAAGTTATCAGGTTTGTGTTGCATAACTTACCGTGCTATTTACATAGAACGTATCAGGTATTATGCATCAACAACTACACCCCTTCAAAGTTACAACTGTGTTTTGTACACAAGTTATAAGATCTTTGATGTGTAAAATACCGTGGTACTTACACATAAGTTATCAGAGTATATGTACATCAACCTCCCCACAGTCAAAGTTACCATGAGGGATTGTACATGAGTTACCGGGTCTACGGTTCGTATATTATCATGGTACTTGCACCTAAAAAACCGGGTGTGCTTCGGTAGCTTTTTTCATAGGTCAAAAAATACCATTATGTTTTTGCGTAACTTATCACGCCTATAGCACGTGTGCCCCTCATGACACTAAACATTATGTGACTTTCTCGTGGCACGCCATGTGTTGTGTTCATCCATGAGGCTCACGTGCGAGGCGAGTGTATGTTTTTAACAACTTATTTTCCTTTGGTAAAAAAGTTACCATCATGTTTATATTGCAAGTTATCGGTTATGCGGTGCTTATATCATCATGTTATTTACACAAAAATTATTGAGGATGTTTTGAACAACTTTTTCCCGGGGCAAAAAGTTATCATGGTGATTCTAGATAACCTATCAACCCCGCAATGCTTAAAATATCATGCTATTTACACAAAAATTATCAGGGATATGTTTCAGCAACAAATTCCTCCCCCCCCCCTCCCACGGGTCAAAAACTTATCATGGTGTTTAGTTATCGCAGTGCATATGTTTTCTTACTACTTACACATAAAAATGCCAGGGGAGGGAGGTATACTACCGTGTTATTTACACAGAAGATACCGGAGTATCTTTTCAAAAAGAAAATATTCCCTACGGTCAAAATTACCATGGTGCTTCTACCTCAGTTATCAGATGTGCGTTGCGTATATTACCATCTGTTTACACATAAATTATCGGGTATCTTTTCACATCTGTCTTCCCCAATGGTTAAAGTTACCACGATGTTTGTATCTAAATTATCAAGTCTATGGCGTGAATGTTATCGTGCTATTTACAGAAATTACCGCGGGGGGGGGGGGGGGGGGGTTCAACAAATTTATTCCCAATGATCAAAGTTACCACGATGCTTGAAACAAAAAGTTTTTCAGTGCTAACATATTAAAGGCAAAAACATGTCAAAAATAGTATTTCCCTTACAATGTTCAACAATGAGTGTCATAAGTGAGGTGGTTAGCTCCCTTTGTTAATTACCTGCAGACTAGAGATCAAATCCTAGTCCAAGCATTATTTTTGCTGAAAATCGAGAAGGCATGTGGGGCCATAAATGACGATTACGGAAATTAGGAAGGCACGAGCGGGTGTGCCTGATAAAATTGGGAGGACATGCGGGAAAGGAAAGAAATCGGGGGAGGATGCGGGAAAAGAAGGAAATCGAGAGAAAATTGATGACGTTGGATGCGTGTGGCAGTTTTGCAATCTGCCACACGGTTGCCATATACATATTTCGATATATATATGTATGTATGTATGTATGTATGTATGTATTAAAAAATATTTATCGTGAATAAAAATAAGAATATATATATATGTATTTATATATATTACTGAAAATAGTAGGAGAGACTTCTACTATACCGTATTAATATATAATGGATATTTACATGGATGTGACGAAAGTCCTCAAAAAAGAAAGTAAACAAGCATAGTCTAAAGTGAATTTACAAAAGAAGTGATATAATCACTGAGATGAGGAGACACTCTGTATCTAAGCTAGGTAAGATCAACCATAGTTCTTTCAAACCGAACTCTATATGAAGGACTGATCTGATTGATGATGAAGTTTTTTTCTCCTTCCAAATATTCCAGGCAGTAGTGGTGAAGGTTTCGAAGAAAAGCCTACCAGAATAAATTACCTTTGCCCTGATTGTGGCTTCAATCCTTGAGATGTCAGAGTTGTATGAGATACCAATCTTAGATCAGCAAGTTTGACTAAATGGGCAATTAAAGATCAAGTGATCAATGATCTCTTCCTCTTGAGCAGCGCATAGGACTCATGATTCAATATCTCCAACATGAAATTGTCTTCTTTTGAGCATGTTCCTTGTGTTTAGTCTATCAGCTAAAAGAAAACCACATGAATACATTTAGTTTCATTTGGAGTTTTGATTTCCATATCCATTTGAATGGCTCCTGACAAGTAATTTGTCTATGACAGCGAGTGGAATTTTTTGGCCGAATAAACAGGGCCCCACAGGTATGACCACTAACCATAGACTAATATTTTTTTTACAAGTATATGTTTTTATATCTAATTTTTTCATACACTTTGTACATTTTTCATATACACCATGAAGATTTTTTACATATGTCTTACATTTTCTAAATACATGACATTTTTCATATATAAGTTTTTTTATGTCCATTTTTTTCATACACGTGTTACTTTATTCGTACATCAGATACATTTTTTGTATACATCAAGAACATTTTTTTACATATGTTTAACATTTTCTAAATACATTATATATACATATATTTTTTTGTATGTCTACTCTTTTCATACACATTGTACATTATTCATATGCATCAGAAACATTTTCTATACACATTTAACACTCTTCATATATATTATATATTTTCTCTAATACATGCTTTGTTGTCTAATTTTTCATACACAATATACATTTTTTGTATACATCTGAAACTTTTTTATTCACATTTAAAAAAATCAAATACATGATTAACTTTTTTTTTCAAATACATGTTTTGATGTCTATTCTTTTTCATACACATTGTACATTAGTTGTATACATCTGAAACATTATTTTATACATGTTTCACATTTAAAAAAATACATGATTAATAATAAATTCAAATACATTTTTTATGTCTACTTTTTTCATGCACATTGTACATTGCCTTTATACATCCGAAATATTATTTGAATATATATTTAACATTTTCAAAGTACATGGTTTTTTAAATACACATTGAACAATTGTTAATACACGATGGACATATTTTAATACAATGAATGAACATTTTTCACAAACATGATCAACATTTTTATATAACTAGTGAAAATAAGAAAAATAACTACACATATACTTAACAGAAAAAAGGAAAGTCAATAACAGAAAAAAGGAAGTCACTTGCGCCGACATAATTCTTATCCCACGCCGCCACAATCGAAGGTGGCCGTTCGAGCCACCGTGATGCATGTGTGTGCTTGGGACAATGAGCAATGCAAGCAGATGAAGTAGTTGTGGCTCACCTGGCCCTTGCACAAGGCGCTAGGCGGGCAAGCGTTCCTTCGAGCTCGCTATAAGCGACAAATAAATGCCCACCTTGATGGAAAATCATAAGCAATTTAGGCAAAAAAAAGGGTGGGTAAGGTTAGGCCGAGCCTAAAGCTAGCCTAGCCCAATTACTAAACTTCAGCCATTTTAGAACGAATTTATATTGGCTATCGATCTTGAGCCTAGGCTACACGGAGACTAAACTGCCTAGGCTTGTTTTTTTCTTGGCGGAGGTGCCCATGCCTGTTACCCAGAAGTTTCTATTCACCGCCTTCCGCGGCGCTTACCACTCACGTTGTATGGTGCTTAATAGTGGTATAGGGAACAAAATAGCAAGGATCACAAAGAAAAGTTGGTAGAGGCAAGGGCGTCCTTCGTGTCAGGACTTGGTCGTGAGGCCAACGCACCTATATGGTAGCTTGAGAGGGGTTGAGTGGGACAAGATACGCAAAGTTTTTACCCAGGTTCGGCCCCCACGGTGGCGCCAACTATCGTGAATTTGCCATGTCATATGTCCTTCGTGTCAGGACTTAGTCGTGAGGCCAACGCATCTATGTGGTAACTTGAGAGGGATTGAGTGGGACGAGAGACGCGAGTTTTTACCCAGGTTCGCCCCCCCCCCCCCCCCCCCCCCGCGGTGGAGGTAAAAGCCTACATCCTGCTTCATTGGTATTGATGATGATGATCACGATTACAAGGGTGCTCTATCTCGAGAGCTATAGACTTGTCTGTCTAACCCTAATTTGTCCAACTTGTGGAACTTGTCCCTCTTGGGGTGCCCTGTGTCGGTGTCAAAACCGGGGATCTCTGGTAGGGGGTCCCGAACTGTACGTCTAAGACGGATGATAACAGAAGGTGGGGGACACAATGTTTACCCAGGTTCGGGCCCTCTCGATGGAGGTAATACCCTACTTCCTGCTTGATTGATCTTGATGATATGAGTATTACAAGAGTTGATCTACCACGAGATCGTAGAGGCTAAACCCTAGAAGCTAGCCTATGATTATGATTGTTGTTGTCCTACGGACTAAACCCTCCGGTTTATATAGACACCGGAGGGGCTAGGGTTACACAGAGTCGGTTACAAGAGAGGAGATCTACATATCCGAATTGCCAAGCTTGCCTTCCATGCAAAGGAGAGTCCCACCCAGACACGGGACGAAGTCTTCAATCTTGTATCTTCATAGTCCAACAGTCCGGCCAAAACATATAGTCCGACTGTCCGAGGACCCCCTAATCCAGGACTCCCTCAGTAGCCCCTGAACCAGGCTTCAATGACGATGAGTCCGACGCGCAGATTGTCTTCGGCATTGCAAGGCGGGTTCTCCTCCAAATCCTGAGTACGAGTAGTGTTCGGCTTCCCATAAATGTCGCACTCCTCGGCTTCTGCGCTTTAATGATGGCCATCTTTCACGTGTCGAGCGAATGTGAGAAGTCGGGAGACCGCGGTTGAATTTCTCACGAGAGACCGCGGTTCCCCCATCGCCCGTAGACGAGATCGGATTCACACCGGAGTGCTCCTCCACACCGTCTACGGTGTCAACCATACTCTTCGGACGGCAAAGTCCTTAGTAAAGAGACGAGGCTTTGATACCAATTGAAAGGATCGATATAGTTGACTAGAGGGGGGTGAATAGGCAACTAACAATTTTTAGCTTTTCTTTACCAAATTAAACTGTGCATCAAAGTAGGTTGTCTAGATATGCAACTAGGTGAGCAACCTATATGATGCAACAACAACAAGCCCACAAGCAAGCAAGGGAAATAACACAAATAAGCTTGCATAAGTAAAGGCACGAGATAACCAAGAGTGGAGCCGGTGAAGACGAGGATGTGTTACCGAAGTTTCTTATAATAGTAGATAGAAAGAACGCTCGTAAGGAGTCCTATTGAAACCAAGAAATATAGGCCTGCTTGCCATCCACACCAGAATAGATAGAGTTTTCCGAAGAAACCTGCTAGTGGAGGAAGGCCTCCTAGGGATAAGAGACATAGGGCTAAAGAGAGAGCCGTACTTCGATCGAGATATTGGACATAGAATGCCACTCTTTAAAAAGGAAAAAAGGAGTAATCAGTTGTGACGCGAAAAAAAATGAATCCTTTTGAGGGGAAGTACATCTCCGCTGGAGCGGTGTGGAGGCACAATGCTCCCAAGAAGCCACTAGGGCCACCGTATTCTCCTCACGCCCTCACACAATGCGAGATGCTGTGATTCTACTATTGGTACCCTTGAAGGCGGCGACCGGACCTTTACAAACAAGGTTGGGGCAATCTCCACAACTTAATTGGAGGCTCCCAACAACAACACGAAGTTTCACCACAATGGAATATGGCTCCGCGGTGACCTCAACCGTCTAGGGTTCTCAAACAACCAAGAGTAACAAGATCCGTAAGGGATTAGTGGGGGAATCGAATTTCTCTTGGTGGAAGTGTAGATCGAGACCTTCTCAACCAATCCCTGGAAAATCAACAAGTTTGATTGGCTAGGGAGAGAGATCAGGCGAAAATGGAGCTTGGAGCAACAATGGAGCTTAGGGTTGGAAGAGGTGGTCAACTCGAAGAAGAAGACACCCCTTATATAGTGGAGAGTCAAATCCAACCATTATCCACTTAACCAGTCCGCGACCTGCGGTACTACCACGACGAACCGCGGTACTACCGCGACCACGACAGGAGCTAGCCCAGGCCTGTAGCAAAGAAGCTGGGGGGGCAGTACTACCGCTCGTGCGGTACTACCACTGCCCCTTGCGGTACTACCGCAAGGCAGGATTGGACTAGCCTGGGAAGGGTGCGGACAGATAAACAAACATCCGTGGCAACTTCCGCTGAGTTTCAAACAGTGCAAAAATTCGACACGGTACTACCGCACCAGGCACGCGGTACTACCGCGCATGTAGCGGATGTAAAAAATTACATCCGCCCCTACTTCTGCTCATGTTGCTGTGCCAGGCCAGGACTCACGGTACTACGGCTCCCAAGGAGCGGTACTATCGTGACCCCCTGCGGTACTACCGCAATGACTTGCGGTACTACCGCTCCGAAGAGCAGTACTACCGCATGCCCGAGAACAGCAACACTAGGAATCCTTCTTTTTGCATAAACGCAAAGAAACGGAGGATGCTCCATAGTGCTAAGGGAAAGGCGGTGCAAAAAGGAGTAAACGTGTACGTGATGATTCCACCCAAACCTTTCCAAAGCGGACCCCCTCTTAATAGTATGGCTTTCGTACGACTCAAATCCACCGAAAAGGAACGTAGAAAAACGTCGTCTTCAATAATCTTCGAGGGGCATCAAACCGTCTTGTGCCTAGTAATGAAATGTATGAAATACTCAAGGCACACGATTAGTCCGCAAAATCATTGTCATCAATCACCAAATCACCTTAGGGATAATTATGCCCTTACACTTGCTTCCTTTGCAAGGAAAAATTCCTTATGCTTTAAACTGGCCCATCATAACATGAGTCGGGCTTCCATGAGCCGCCTTCTGGGCCACCGGGTCTTGTCGCTCCTCTGACCCGCCTGCCGGGTCACCAATGAGCCGCCAACTCTGGGTGGGTTACTAGTCAGTCGCCTGGTCAGGGCAGGTCATCAATGGGTCGCCAAGTCTGGCCGGGTCATACATCTGGACGGGTTACTGTTGGGGAACGTAGTAATTTCAAAAAAATTCCTACGCACACGCAAGATCATGGTGATGCATAGCAACGAGGGGGAGAGTCTGATCTACGTACCCTTGTAGATCACAACGGAAGCGTTGACACAACATAGTGGAAGTAGTCGTACGTCTTCTTCCCGATCCGACCGATCCAAGCACCGTTACTCCGGCACCTCCGAGTTCTTAGCACACGTTCAGCTCGATGACGATCCTCGGGCTCCGATCCAGCAAAGCATCGAGGAAGAGTTCCGTCAGCACGACGGCGTGGTGACGATCTTGATGTACTACCGACGCAGGGCTTCGCCTAAGCACTACAACGGTATGATCGAGGTGGAATTTGGTGGCAGGGGGCACCGCACACGGCTAAGGAACGATCACCAAGGATCAACTTGTGTGTCTTTGGGGTGCCCCCTGCCCCCGTATATAAAGGAGCAGGGGAGGAGAGGCGGCCGGCCAAGGAGTTGGCGCGCCAAGGGGAGTCCTACTCCCACCGGGAGTAGGACTCCTTCTTTCCTAGTCCAACTAGGAGAAGGGGGGAAAGGAGGGAAGTGGAGAAGGAACGGAGAAGTGGGCCGCGCCCCAAATCCCTTGTCCAATTCGGACTGGACTTGGGAGGGGCGCACGCCACCTCCTGGCTCCTTCCCACTAAAGCCCATTAAGGCCCAATACTCTTCCCCGTATTCCCGTAACTCCCCGGTACCTTCGAAAATACCCGAATCACTCGGAACCTTTCCGATGTCCGAATATAGTCGTCCAATATATCGATCTTTACGTCTCGACCATTTCGAGACTCCTCGTCATGTCCCCGATCTCATCCGGGACTCCGAACTCCTTCGGTACATCAAAACTCATAAACTCATAATATAACTGTCATCGAAACCTTAAGCGTGCGGACCCTACGGTTCAAGAACAATGTAGACATGACCGAGACACGTCTCCGGTGAATAACCAATAGCGGGACCTGGATGCCCATATTGGCTCCTACATATTCTACGAAGATCTTTATCGGTCAGACCGCATAACAACATACGTTGTTCCCTTTGTCATCGGTATGTTACTTGCCCGAGATTTGATCGTCGGTATCCAATACCTAGTTCAATCTCGTTACCGGCAAGTCTCTTTACTCGTTCCGTAATACATCATCCCGCAACTAACTTATTAGTTGCAATGCTTGCAAGGCTTAAGTGATGTGCATTACCGAGAGGGCCCAGAGATACCTCTCCGACAATCGGAGTGACAAATCCTATTCTCGAAATACGCCAACCCAACATCTACCTTTGGAGACACCTGTAGTACTCCTTTATAATCACCCAGTTACGTTGTGACGTTTGGTAGTACCCAAAGTGTTCCTCCGGTAAATGGGAGTTGCATAATCTCATAGTCATAGGAACATGTATAAGTCATGAAGAAAGCAATAGCAACATACTAAACGATCGGGTGCTAAGCTAATGGAATGGGTCATGTCAATCAGATCATTCAACTAATGATGTGACCTCGTTAATCAAATAACAACTCTTTTGTCCATGGTTAGGAAACATAACCATCTTTGATTAACGAGCTAGTCAAGTAGAGGCATACTAGTGACACTCTGTTTGTCTATGTATTCACACATGTATTATGTTTCCGGTTAATACAATTCTAGCATGAATAATAAACATTTATCATGATATAAGGAAATAAATAATAACTTTATTATTGCCTCTAGGGCATATTTCCTTCAGTCTCCCACTTGCACTAGAGTCAATAATCTAGTTCACATCGCCATGTGATTTAACAGCAATAGTTCACATCACCATGTGATTAACACCCATAGTTCACATCGTCATGTGACCAACACTCAAAGGGTTTACTAGAGTCAGTAATCTAGTTCACATATCTATGTGATTAACACCCAAAGAGTACTAAGGTGTGATCATGTTTTGCTTGTGAGATAATTTTAGTCAACGGGTCTGTCACATTCAGATCCGTAAGTATTTTGCAAGTTCTATGTCTACAATGCTCTACAAGGAGCTACTCTAGCTAATTGCTCCCATTTTCAATATGTATCCAGATTGAGACTTTAGATTCATCTGGATCAGTGTCAAAAACTTGCATCGACGTAACCCTTTACGACAAACCTTTTTGTCACGTCCATAATCGAGAAACATATCCTTATTTCACTAAGGATAATTCTGACCGCTGTCCAGTGATCTACTCCTAGATCACTATTGTACTCCCTTGCCAAATCAATGCAGGGTATACAATAGATCTGGTATACAGCATGACATACTTTATAAAACCTATGGCCAAGGCATAGGGAATGACTTTCATTCTCTTTCTATCTTCTGCCGTGGTCGGGCTTTGAGTCTTACTCAACTTTACACCTTGTAATACAGACAAGAACTCTTTCTTTGACTGCTCCATTTTGAACTACTTCAAAATCTTGTCAAGGTATGTACTCATTGAAAAAAAAATTATCAAGCGTCTTGATCTATCTCTATAGATCTTGAAGCTCAATATGTAAGCAGCTTCACCGAAGTCTTTCTTTGAAAAACTCTTTTCAAACACTCCTTTATGCTTTACAGAATAATTCTACATTATTTCCGATCAACAATATGTCATTCACATATACTTTATCAGAAATGCTGTAGTGCTCCCACTCACTTTCTTGTAAATACAGGCTTCACCGCAAGTCTGTATAAAACTATATGCTTTGATCAACTCATCAAAGCGTATATTCCAACTCCGAGATGCTTGCACCAGTCCACAGATGGATCGCTGGAGCTTGCACATTTTGTTAGCACCTTTCGGATTGACAAAACCTTTTGTTGCATCATATACAACTCTTCTTTAATAAATCCATTAAGGAATGCAGTTTTGTTTATCCATTTGCCAGATTTCATAAAATGCGGCAATTACTAACATGATTCGGACAGACTGAAGCATAGATACGAGTGAGAAGCTCTCATCGTAGTCAACACCTTGAACTTGTCGAAAACCTTTTGCGACAATTCTAGCTTTGTAGATAGTAACACTACTATCAGCGTCCGTCTTCCTCTTGAAGATCCATTAATTCTCAATTGCTTGCCGATCATCGGGCAAGTCAACCAAAGTCCAAACTTTGTTCTCATACATGGATCATATCTCAGATTTCATGGCCTCAAACCATTTCGCGGAATCTGGGCTCATCATCGCTTCCTCATAGTTTGCAAGTTCGTCATGGTCTAGTAACATGACTTCCAGAACAGGATTACCGTACCACTCTGATGCGGATCTCACTCTGGTTTACCTACGAGATTCGGTAGTAACTTGATCTGAAGTTTCATGATCATCATCATTAGCTTCCTCACTAATTGGTGTAGGTGTCACAAAACCGGTTTCTGTGATGTATTACTTTCCAATAAGGGAGGAGGTACAGTTACCTCATCAAGTTTTCTACTTTCCTCCCACTCACTTCTTTCAAGAGAAACTCCTTCTCTAGAAAGGATCCATTATAAGCAACGAATGTCTTGCCTTAGGATCTGTGATAGAAGGTGTACCCAACAGTCTCCTTTGGGTATCCTATGAAGACATATTTCTTCGATTTGGGTTTGAGCTTATCAGGATGAAACTTTTTCTCATAAGCATCGCAACCCCAAACTTCAAGAAACGACAACTTTGGTTTCTTGCCAAACCATAGTTCATAAGGCGTCGTCTCGACGGATATAGATGGTTCCCCTTTTTAACATGAATGCATCTGTCTCTAATGCATGACCCCAAAAACGATAGTGGTAAATCGGTAAGAAACATCATAGATTGCACTATATCCAATAAAGTACGGTTATGACGTTCGGACACACCATTATGCTGTGGAGTTCCAGGTGGCGTGAGTAGTGAAACTATTTCACATTGTTTTAACTGAAGACCAAACTCGTAACTCAAATATTTGTCTCCGCGATCAGATCGTAGAAACTTTATTTTCTTGTCACGATGATTTTCCACTTCACTCTGAAATTCTTTGAACTTTTCAAATGTTTCAGACTTATGTTTTATCAAGTAGATATACTCATATCTGCTCAAATCATCTGTGAAGTTTAGAAAATAACGATACTTGCCGTGAGCCTAAACACTCATCGGACCGCATACATCAGTATGTATTATTTCCAATAAGTCATTTGCTCGCTCCGGAGAACGGAGTCTTAGTCATCTTGCCCATAAGGCATGGTTCGCAAGCATCAAGTGATTCATAATCAAGTGATTCCAAAATCCCATCAGCATGGAGTTTCTTCATGTGCTTTACACCAATATGACCTAAACGGCAGTGCCACAAATAAGTTGCACTATCATTATTAACTTTGCATCTTTTGGTTTCAATATTATGAATATGTGTATCACTAAGATCGAGATCCAATGAACTATTTTCATTGGGTGTGTAACCATATAAGGTTTTATTCATGTAAACAGAACAACAATTTATTTTTTTACTTAAATGAATAACCGTATTACAATAAACATGATCAAATCATATTCATGCTCAACGCAAACACCAAATAACACTTATTTAGGTTCAACACTAATCCCGAAAGTATAGGGAGTGTGCGATGATGATCATATCAATCTTGGAACCACTTCCAACACACATCGTCACTTCACCCTTAACTAGTCTCTGTTCATTCTGCAACTCCCGTTTCGAGTTACTACTCTTAGCAACTGAACTAGCATCAAATACTGAGGGGTTGCTATAAACACTAGTAAAGTACACATCAATAACATGTATATCAAATATACTTATGTTCACTTTGCCATCCTTCTTATCCGCCAATCACTTGGGGTAGTTCCGCTTCCAGTGACCAGTCCCTTTGCAGTAGAAGCACTTAGTCTCAGGCTTAGGACCAGACTTGGGCTTCTTCACTTGAGCAGCAACTTGCTTGCTGTTCTTCTTGAAGTTCCCCTTTTTTCCTTTGCCCTTTTCTTGAAACTAGTGATCTTGTCAACCATCAACACTTGATGCTCTTTCTTGATTTCTACCTTCATTGATTTCATCATCATGAAAAGCTCGGGATTCGTTTTCGTCATCCCTTGCATACTATTGTTCATCACGAAGTTCTACTAACTTGGTGATGGTGACTAGAGAATTCTGTCAATCACTATCTTATCTGGAAGATTAACTCCCACTTGATTCAAGCGATTGTAGTACTCAGACAATCTGGGCACATGCTCACTAGTTGAGCGATTCTCCTCCATCTTTTAGCTATAGAACTTGTTGGAGACTTCATATCTCTCAACTCGGGTATTTGCTTGAAATATTAACTTCAACTCCTGGAACATCTCATATGGTCCATGACGTTCAAAACGTCTTTGAAGTCCCGATTCTAAGCCATTAAGCATGGTGCACTAAACTATCAAGTAGTCATCATATTGAGCTAGCCAAACGTTCATAACGTCTGCATCTGCTCCTCAATAGGTCTGTCACCTAGCGGTGCATCAAGGACATAATTTTTCTGTGCAGCAATGAGGACAAACCTCATATCACGGATCCAATCCGCATCATTGCTACTAACATCTTTCAACATAGTTTTTCTCTAGGAACATATCAAAATAAACACAGGGAAGCAACAACGCGAGCTATTGATCTACAACATAGATATGCTAATACTACCAGGACTAGGTTCATGATAAATTAAAGTTCAATTAATCATATTACTTAAGAACACCCACTTAGAAAGACATCCCTCTTATCTTCTAAGTGATCACGTGATCCAAATCAACTAAACCATAACCGATCATCACGTGAGATGGAGTAGTTTTCAATGGTGAACATCGTTATGTTGATCATATCTACTATATGATTCACGCTCGACCTTTCGGTCTCTGTGTTCCGAGGCCATATCTGCATATGCTAGGCTCGTCAAGTTTAACCTGAGTATTCTGCGTGTGCAAAACTGGCTTGCACCCGTTGTAGATGGACGTAGAGTTTATCACACCCGATCATCACATGGTGTCTGGGCACGACGAACTTTGGCAACGGTGCATACTCAGGGAGAACACTTCTTGATAATTTAGTGAGAGATCATCTTATAATGCTACCGTCAATCAAAGCAAGATAAGATGCATAAAAGGATAAACATCACATGCAATCAATATAAGTGATATGATATGGTCATCATCATCTTGTGCTTGTGATCTCCACCTCCGAAGCACCGTCATGATCACCATCGTCACCGGCGCGACACCTTGATCTCCATCGTAGCATCGTTGTCGTCTCGCCAATCTTATACTTCCACGACTATCACTACCGCTTAGTAATAAAGTAAAGCATTACGTCGCGATTGCATTGCATACAATAAAGCGACAACCATATGGCTCCTGCCAGTTGCAGATAACTTGGTTACAAAACATGATTATCTCATACAATAAAATTTAGCATCATGCCTTGACCATATCACATCACAACATGCCCTGCAGAAACAAGTTAGACGTCCTCTACTTTGTTGTTGCAAGTTTTACGTGGCTGCTACGGGCTTAGCAAGAACCAATCTTACCTACGCATCAAAACCACAACGATAGTTTGTCAAATAGACTCCGTTTTAACCTTCGCAAGGACCGGGCGTAGCCACACTCGGTTCAACTAAAGTTGGAGAGACAGTCGCCCGCAAGCCATCTATGTGCAAAGCACGTCGAGGGAACCGGTCTCGCGTAAGCGTACGCGTAAGGTTGGTCCGGGTCGTCTCGTCTAACAATACCGCTGAACCAAAGTATGACATGCTGGTAGGCAGTATGACTTGTATCGCCCACAACTCACTTGTGTTCTACTCGTGCAAATAACATCAAACAATAAAACCTAGGCTCTGATACCACTGTTGGGGAACGTAGTAATTTCAAAAAAATTCCTACACACACGCAAGATCATGGTGATGCATAGCAACGAGGGGGAGAGTCTGATCTACGTACCCTTGTAGATCACAACGGAAGCGTTGACACAATGTAGTGGAAGTAGTCGTACGTCTTCTTCCCGATCCGACCGATCCAAGCACCGTTACTCCGGCACCTCCGAGTTCTTAGCACACGTTCAGCTCGATGACGATCCTCGGGCTCCGATCCAGCAAAGCATCGAGGAAGAGTTCCGTCAGCACGACAGCGTGGTGACGATCTTGATGTACTACCGACGCAGGGCTTCGCCTAAGCACTACAACGGTATGATCGAGGTGGAATTTGGTGGCAGGGGGCACCGCACACGGCTAAGGAACGATCACCAAGGATCAACTTGTGTGTCTTTGGGGTGCCCCCTGCCCCCGTATATAAAGGAGCAGGGGAGGAGAGGCGGCCGGCCAAGGAGTTGGCGCGCCAAGGGGAGTCCTACTCCCACCGGGAGTAGGACTCCTTCTTTCCTAGTCCAACTAGGAGAAGGGGGGAAAGGAGGGAAGTGGAGAAGGAAGGGAGAGGTGGGCCGCGCCCCAAATCCCTTGTCCAATTCGGACTGGACTTGGGAGGGGCGCACGCCACCTCCTGGCTCCTTCCCACTAAAGCCCATTAAGGCCCAATACTCTTCCCCGTATTCCCGTAACTCCCCGGTACCTCCGAAAATACCCGAATCACTCGGAACCTTTCCGATGTCCGAATATAGTCGTTCAATATATCGATCTTTACGTCTCGACCATTTCGAGACTCCTCGTCATGTTCCCGATCTCATCCGGGACTCCGAACTCCTTCGGTACATCAAAACTCATAAACTCATAATATAACTGTCATCGAAACCTTAAGCGTGCGGACCCTATGGTTCGAGAACAATGTAGACATGACCGAGACACGTCTCCGGTCAATAACCAATAGCGGGACCTGGTTGCCCATATTGGCTCCTACATATTCTACGAAGATCTTTATCGGTCAGACCGCATAACAACATACGTTGTTCCCTTTGTCATCGGTATGTTACTTGCCCGAGATTCGATCGTCGGTACCCAATACCTAGTTCAATCTCGTTACCGGCAAGTCTCTTTACTCGTTCCGTAATACATCATCCCGCAACTAACTTATTAGTTGCAATGCTTGCAAGGCTTAAGTGATGTGCATTACCGAGAGGGCCCAGAGATACCTCTCCGACAATCGGAGTGACAAATCCTATTCTCGAAATACGCCAACCCAACATATACCTTTGGAGACACCTGTAGTACTCCTTTATAATCACCCAGTTACGTTGTGACGTTTGGTAGTACCCAAAGTGTTCCTCCGGTAAACGGGAGTTGCATAATCTCATAGTCATAGGAACATGTATAAGTCATGAAGAAAGCAATAGCAACATACTAAACGATCGGGTGCTAAGCTAATGGAATGGGTCATGTCAATCAGATCATTCAACTAATGATGTGACCTCGTTAATCAAATAACAACTCTTTTGTCCATGGTTAGGAAACATAACCATCTTTGATTAACGAGCTAGTCAAGTAGAGGCATACTAGTGACACTCTGTTTGTCTATGTATTCACACATGTATTATGTTTCCGGTTAATACAATTCTAGCATGAATAATAAACATTTATCATGATATAAGGAAATAAATAATAACTTTATTATTGCCTCTGGGGCATATTTCCTTCAGTTACACTACAGGGTATGCCCCCAACACATCCCGATCTTTCTATGAGAGTTAGCTATCGATTGGGTGGAGAACGACTTTGATGATCCAACTACGACATGCGACCATGTTACACCTTAGCAATCGCTAAACCAATCTTTTGGAGGTTACTGACGATGGCAGAAGCATGATCAACTTGACCACGAACGTTTATTCTTGCAAGAAATCAAATAACGAGCAAAAACATGACAAAAACAAACTGAATATTTGTGAATATAGATGACGTATTGATAAATGTGGAGTTTCGATGGCGGTTTTGGCTAGTCGTTGGACACAAATAAAGTACACAAAGTTGCAATGGTTAACTTTAACTAAACAAAACCCATGATTTTACTCTCAGTAACAACAATACAAAAACATGACTCACTACTCATCCTGTCACATAGTGAGAACACCGCAGGATTGAACCTACCATAAAGCACCTCTCCCAGTTGGTCAAACCAAACGGATAGATTAGAGAGAAATACAAATCTATAACAATCACACATAATAAAGTTAAGGCCTTCTATGGTTCATAGGATATGAATTTTATAGGATTAGGAAATGTTGGAAATATGTCCTAGAGGCAATAATAAAATGGTTATTATTATATTTCCTTGTTCATGATAATTGTCTATTGTTCATGCTATAATTGTGTTATCCGGAGATCGTAATACATGTGTGAATACATAGACCACAACACGTCCCTAGTGAGCCTCTAGTTGACTAGCTCGTTGATCAAAAGATAGTCATAGTTTCTTGACTATGGACATTAGATGTCATTGATAACGGGATCACATCATTAGGAGAATGATGTGATGGACAAGACCCAATCCTAAGCATAGCACAAGATCATGTAGTTCGTTTGCTAGAGCTTTTCCAAATGTCAAGTATCATTTCCTTAGACTATGAGATTGTGCAACTCCCGGATACCGTAGGAGTGCTTTGGGTGTGCCAAACGTCACAACGTAACTGGGTGACTATAAAGGTGCACTACGGGTATCTCTGAAAGTGTCTGTTGGGTTGGCACAAATCGAGACTGGGATTTGTCACTCCATATGATGGAGAGGTATCTCTGGGCCCACTCGATAATGCATCATCATAATGACCTCAATGTGACCAAGTGGTTGATCACGGGATCATGCATTATGGTATGAGTAAAGTGACTTGCCGGTAACGAGATTGAACGAGGTATTGGGATACCGACGATCAAGTCTCGGGCGAGTAATGTTGGGGAACGTAGTAATTTCAAAAAAATTCCTACGCACAAGCAAGAACATGGTGATGCATAGCAATGAGAGGGGAGAGTGTGATCTACGTACCCTTGTAGACCGACAGTGGAAGCGTTATGACAACGCGGTTGATGTAGTCGTACATCTTCACGGCCCGACCGATCAAGCACCGAAACTACGGCACCTCCGAGTTCTAGCACACGTTCAGCTCGATGACGATCCCCGGACTCCGATCCAGCAAAGTGTCGGGGAAGAGTTCCGTCAGCACGACGGCGTGGTGACGATCTTGATGTTCTACCGTCGCAGGGCTTCGCCTAAGCACCGCTACAACATTATCGAGGATTATGGTGGAGGGGGGCACCGCACACAACTAAGAGAACGATCACGAAGATCAACTTGTGTGTCTATGGGGTGCCCCCTGCCCCCGTATATAAAGGAGTGGAGGAGGGGAGGGCCGGCCCTCTCTATGGCGCGCCCTAGGGGAGTCCTACTCCCACCGGGAGTAGGATTCGCCTTTTCCTAGTCCAACTAGGAGTCCTTCCATGTAGTAGGAGTAGGAGACAAGGAAGGGGAAGAGGGAAGAGAAGGAAGGAGGGGGCGCAGCCCCTCCCCTTAGTCCAATTCGGACTAGGCCTTGGTGGGCGCGCGGCCTGCCTCTACCTCTCCCCTAAAGCCCAATAAGGCCCATATACTTCTTCCCCCGTATTCCCGTAACTCCCCGGTACTCCGAAAAATACCCGAACCACTCGGAACCTTTCTGATGTCCGAATATAGTCGTCCAATATATCGATCTTTACGTCTCGACTATTTCGAGACTCCTCGTCATGTCCCCAGTCTCATTTGGGACTCCGAACTCCTTTGGTACATCAAAACTCATAAACTCATAATATAATTGTCATTGAAACCTTAAGCGTGCGGACCCTACGGGTTCGAGAATAATGTAGACATGACCGAGACACGTCTACGGTCAATAACCAATAGCGGAACCTGGATGCTCATATTGGCTCCCACATATTCTACGAAGATCTTTATCGGTCAGACCGCATAACAACATACGTTGTTCCCTTTGTCATCGGTATGTTACTTGCCCGAGATTCGATCGTCGGTATCTCAATACCTAGTTCAATCTTGTTACCGGCAAGTCTCTTTACTCGTTCCGTAATACATCATCTCGCAACTAACTCATTAGTTGCAATGCTTGCAAGGCTTATGTGATGTGCATTACCGAGAGGGCCCAGAGATACCTCTCCGACAATCGGAGTGACAAATCCTAATATCGAAATACGCCAACCCAACATGTACCTTTGGAGACACCTGTAGAGCTCCTTTATAATCACCCAGTTACGTTGTGACGTTTGGTAGCACACAAAGTGTTCCTCGGGCAAACGGGAGTTGCATAATCTCATAGTCGTAGGAACATGTATAAGTCATGAAGAAAGCAATAGCAACATACTAAGCGATCGGGTGCTAAGCTAATGGAATGGGTCATGTCAATCAGATCATTCATCTAATGATGTGATCCCGTTAATCAAATAACAACTCTTTGTCCATGGTTAGGAAACATAACCATCTTTGATTGACAAGCTAGTCAAGTAGAGGCATACTAGTGACACTCTGTTTGTCTATGTATTCACACATGTATCATGTTTCCGGTTAATACAATTCTAGCATGAATAATAAACATTTATCATGAAATAAGGAAATAAATAATAACTTTATTATTGCCTCTAGGGCATATTTCCTTCAGTCTCCCACTTGCACTAGAGTCAATAATCTAGTTCACATCGCCATGTGATTTAACAGCAATAGTTCACATCATCATGTGATTAACACCCATAGTTCACATCATCATGTGACCAACACTCAAAGGGTTTACTAGAGTCAGTAATCTAGTTCACATCTCTATGTGATTAACACCCAGAGAGTACTAAGGTGTGATCATGTTTTGTTTGTGAGATAATTTTAGTCAACGGGTCTGTCATATTCAGATCCGTAAGTATTTTGCAAATAGCTATGTCAACAATGCTCTGCACGGAGCTACTCTAGCTAATTGCTCCCACTTTCAATATGCATCCAGATTGAGACTTAGAATCATCTGGATCAGTGTCAAAGTTTGCATCGACGTAACCCTTTACGACGAGCCTTTTGTCACCTCCATAATCGAGAAACATATCCTTATTCCACTAAGGATAATTTTGACCGCTGTCCAGTGATCTACTCCTAGATCACTATTGTACTCCCTTGCCAAACATAGGGAAGGGTATACAATAGGTCTGGTACACAGCATGACATACTTTATAGAACCTATGGCTGAGGCATAGGGAATGACTTTCATTCTCTTTCTATCTTCAGCCGTGGTCGGGCTTTGAGTCTAACTCAATTTCACCCCTTGTAACACAGGCAAGAACTCTTTCTTTGACTGTTCCATTTTGAACTACTTCAAAATCTTGTCAAGGTATGTACTCATTGAAAAAACTTATCAAGCGTCTTAATCTATCTCCATAGATCTTTGATGCTCAATATGTAAGCAGCTTCACCGAGGTCTTTCTTTGAAAAAAACTCATTTCAAACACTCCTTTATGCTTTGCAGAATAATTCTACATTATTTCCGATCAACAATATATCATTCACATATACTTTATCAGAAATGTTGTAGTGCTCCCACTCACTTTCTTGTAAATACAGGCTTTACCGCAAGTCTGTATAAAACTATATGCTTTGATCAACTCATCAAAGCGTATATTCCAACTCCGAGATGCTTGCACCAGTCCATAGATGGATCGCTGGAGCTTACACACTTTGTTAGCATCCTTTGGATCGATAAAACCTTCAGGTTGCATCATATACAACTCTTCTTCCAGAAATCCATTCAGGAATGCAGTCTTTACATCCATTTGCCAGATTTCATAAAATGTGGCAATTTGCTAACATGATTCTGACAGACTTAAGCATAGATACGAGTGAGAAGCTCTCATCGTAGTCAACACCTTGAACTTTGTCGAAAACCTTTTGCGACAATTCTATCTTTGTAGATAGTAACACTACTATCAGCATCCATCTTCCTCTTGAAGATCCATTTAATCTCAATGGCTCGCCAATCATTGGGCAAGTCAATCAAGGTCCATACTTTGTTCTCATACATGGATCTCATCTCAGATTTCATGGCCTCAAGCCATTTTGCGGAATCTGGGCTCACCATTGCTTCTTCATAGTTCGTAGGTACATCATGATCTAGTAGCATGACTTCCAGAACAGGATTGCCGTACCACTCTGGTGCGGATCTTACTCTGGTTGATCTATGAGGCTCAGTAGTAACTTGATGTGAAGTTTCATGATCATCATCATCAACTTCCTCACTAATTGGTGTAGGTGTCACAGAAACCAGTTTCTATGATGAACTACTTTCCAATAAGGGAGCATGTACAGTTACCTCATCAAGTTCTACTTTCCTCCCACTCACTTCTTTCGAGAGAAACTCCTTCTCTAGAAAGTATCCATTCTCAGCAACGAATGTCTTGCCTTTGGATCTGTGATAGAAGGTGTACCCAACTGTCTCCTTTGGGTATCCTATGAAGACACATTTCTCTGATTTGGGTTTGAGCTTATCATGATGAAACTTTTCTTATAAGCATCGCAACCCCAAACTTTAAGAAACGACAACTTTGGTTTCTTGCCAAACCATAGTTCATATTGTGTCGTCTCAACGGACTTAGATGGTGCCCCTTTTTAACGTGAATGCAGCTGTCTCTAATGCATGATCCCAAAACGATATTGGTAAATTGGTAAGAAACATCATAGATTGTACTATATCCAATAAAGTACGGTTATGACGTTCGGACACACCATTATGCTGTGGTGTTCCAGGTGGCATGAGTTTGTGAAACTATTCCACATTGTTTTAATTGAAGACCAAACTCATAACTCAAATATTTGTCTCCGCGATCAGATCGTAGAAACCTTATTTTCTTGTCACGATGATTTTCCACTTCACTCTGAATTTCTTTGAACTTTTCAAATGTTTCAGACTTATGTTTCATCAAGTAGATATACCCATATCTTGCTCAAATCATCTGTGAAGGTCAGAAAATAACGATACCCGCCGCGAGCCTTAACACTCATCGGATCGCATACATCAGTATGTATTATTTCCAATAAGTCAGTTGCTCACTCCATTGTTCCGGAGAATGGAGTCTTAGTCATCTTGCCCATGAGGCATGGTTCGCAAGCATCAAGTGATTCATAATCAAGTGATTCCATAAGCCCATCAACATGGAGTTTCTTCATGCGCTTTACACCAATATGACCTAAACGGCAGTGCCACAAATAAGTTGCACTATCATTATTAACTTTGCATCTTTTGGTTTCAATATTATGAATATGTGTATCACTATGATCGAGATCCAACGAACCATTTTCATTGGGTGTGTAACCATATAAGGTTTTATTCATGTAAACAGAACAACAATTTATTCTCTTACTTAAATGAATAGCCGTATTGCAATAAACATGATCAAATCATATTCATGCTCAACGCAAACACCAAATAACACTTATTTAGGTTCAACACTAATCCCGAAAGCATAGGGGAGTGTGCGATGATGATCATATCAATCTTGGAACTACTTCCAACACACATCGTCACTTCACCCTTGACTAGTCTCCGTTTATTCTGCAACTCCTGTTTCGAGTTACTACTCTTAGCAACTGAACCAGTATCAAGTACTGAGGGGTTGCTATAAACACTAGTAAAGTACACATCAATAACATATATATATCAAATATACTTTTGTTCACTTTGTCATCCTTCTTATCCGCCAATCACTTGGGGTAGTTCCGCTTCCAGTGACCAGTCCCTTTGCAGCAGAAGCACTTAGTCTCAGGCTTAGGTCCAGACTTGGGCTTCTTCACTTGAGCAGCAACTCGCTTGCCGTTCTTCTTGAAGTTCCCCTTCTTCCCTTTGCCCTTTTCTTGAAACTAGTGGTCTTGTCAACCATCAACACTTGATGTTTTTCTTGATTTCTACCTTCATCGATTTCAGCATCATGAAGAGCTTGGGAATCGTTTCCGTTATCCCTTGCATATCATAGTTCATCACGAAGTTCTACTAACTTGGTGATGGTGACTAGAGAATTCTGTCAATCACTATTTTATCTGGAAGATTAACTCCCACTTGATTCAAGTAATTGTAGTACCCAGACAATATGAGCACATGCTCACTAGTTGAGCGATTCTCCTCCATCTTTTAGCTATAGAACTTGTTGGAGACTTCATATCTCTCAACTCGGGTATTTACTTGAAATATTAACTTCAACTCCTGGATCATCTCATATGGTCCATGATGTTCAAAACGTCTTTGAATTCCCGATTCTAAGCCATTAAGCATGGTGCACTAAACTATCAAGTAGTCATCATATTGAGCTAGCCAAACGTTCATAACGTCTGTATCTGCTCCTGCAATAGGTCTGTCACCTAGCGGTGCATCAAGGACATAATTCTTCTGTGCAGCAATGAGGATAAACCTCAGATCACGGATCCAATCCGTATCATTGCTACTAACATCTTTCAACACAATTTTCTCTAGGAACATATCAAAATAAACATATGAAAGCAACAACGCGAGCTATTGATCTACAACATAGATCTGCTAATACTACGAGGACTAAGTTCATGATAAATTAAAGTTCAATTAATCATATTACTTAAGAACTCCCACATAGATAGACATCCCTCTAATCCTCTAAGTGATCACGTGATCCAAATCAACTAAACCATGTCCGATCATCACGTGAGATGGAGTAGTTTCATTGGTGAACATCACTATGTTGATCATATCTACTATATGATTCACGCTCGACCTTTCGATCTCCGTGTTCCAAGGCCATATCTGTTATATGCTAGGCTCGTCAAGTTTAACCTGAGTATTCCGCGTGTGCAACTGTTTTGCACCCGTTGTATTTGAACGTAGAGCCTATCACACCCGATCATCACGTGGTGTCTCAGCACGAAGAACTTTCCAACGGTGCATACTTAGGGAGAACACTTATACCTTGATAATTTATTGAGAGATCATCTTATAAAGCTACCGCCGAACTAAGCAAAATAAGATGTATAAAAGATAAACATCACATGTAATCATAATATGTGACATGATATGGCCATCATCATCTTGTGCCTTTGATCTCCATCTCCAAAGCATCGTCATGATCTCCATCGTCACCAGCATGACACCATGATCTCCATCATCTTGATCTATATCAATGTGTCATCACATGGTCGTCTCGCCAACAATTGCTCTTGCAACTATTGCTACCGCATAGCGATAAAGTAAAGCAATTATTTGGCGCTTGCATCTTATGCAATAGACAAACAACCATAAGGCTTTTGCCAGTTGCCGATAACTTCAACAAAACATGATCATCTTATACAACAACTTATAACTCATCACGTTTTGACCATATCACATCACAACATGCCCTGCAAAAACAAGTTAGACGTCCTCTACTTTGTTGTTGCAAATTTTACGTGGCTGCTATGGGCTTAGCAAGAACCAATCTTACCTAGGCATCAAAACTACAATGATAGTTTGTCAAGTTGGTGTTGTTTTAACCTTCGCAAGGACCGGGCGTAGCCACACTCGGTTCAACTAAAGTTGGAGAAACTGACACCCGCCAGCCACCTGTGTGCAAAGCACGGCGGTAGAACCAGCCTCGCGTAAGCGTACGCGTAATGTCGGTCCGGGCCGCTTCATCCAACAATACTGCCGAACCAAAGTATGACATGCTGGTAAGCAGTATGACTTATATCGTCCACAACTCACTTGTGTTCTACTCGTGCATACAACATCAAACCATAAAAACCTAGGCTCTGATACCACTGTTGGGGAACGTAGTAATTTCAAAAAAATTCCTACGCACACGCAAGAACATGATGATGCATAGCAACGAGAGGGGAGAGTGTGATCTACGTACCCTTGTAGACCGACAGCGGAAGCGTTATGACAACGCGGTTGATGTAGTCGTACGTCTTCACGGCCCAACCGATCAAGCACCGAAACTACGGCACCTCCGAGTTCTAGCACACGTTCAGCTCAATGACGATCCCCGGACTCCGATCCAGCAAAATGTCGGGGAAGAGTTCCGTCAGCACGACGGCGTGGTGACGATCTTGATGTTCTACCGTCGCAGGGCTTCGCCTAAGCACCGCTACAATATTATCGAGGATTATGGTGGGGGGGGGGGGCACCGCACACGGCTAAGAGAACGATCACGAAGATCAACTTGTGTGCCTATGGGGTGCCCCTGCCCCCGTATATAAAGGAGTGGAGGAGGGGAGGGACGGCCCTCTCTATGGCGCGCCCTAGGGGAGTCCTACTCCCACCGGGAGTAGGATTCGCCTTTTCCTAGTCCAACTAGGAGTCCTTCCATGTAGTAGGAGTAGGAGACAAGGAAGGGGAAGAGGGAAGAGAAGGAAGGAGGGGGCGCAGCCCCTCCCCTTAGTCCAATTCGGACTAGGCCTTGGGGGGCGCGCGGCCTGCCTCTCTCTCTCCCCTAAAGCCCAATAAGGCCCATATACTTCTTCCCCCGTATTCCCGTAACTCCCCGGTACTCCGAAAAATACCCGAACCACTCAGAACCTTTCCGATGTCTGAATATAGTTGTCCAATATATCGATCTCATCCGGGACTCTGAACTCCTTCGGTACATCAAAACTCATAAACTCATAATATAATTGTCACCGAAACCTTAAGTGTGCGGACCCTACGGGTTCGAGAATAATGTAGACATGACCGAGACACGTCTCCGGTCAATAACCAATAGCGGAACCTGGATGCTCATATTGGCTCCCACATATTCTACGAAGATCTTTATCGGTCAGACCGCATAACAACATACGTTGTTCCCTTTGTCATCGGTATGTTACTTGCCCGAGATTCGATCGTCGGTATCTCAATACCTAGTTCAATCTCGTTACCGGCAAGTCTCTTTAGTCGTTCCATAATACATCATCTCGCAACTAACTCATTAGTTCCAATGCTTGCAAGGCTTATGTGATGTGCATTACCGAGAGTGCCCGGAGATACCTCTCCGACAATCGGAGTGACAAATCCTAATCTCGAAATACGCCAACCCAACATGTACCTTTGGAGACACCTGTAGAGCTCCTTTATAATCACCCAGTTACGTTGTGACGTTTGGTAGCACACAAAGTGTTCCTCGGGCAAACGGGAGTTGCATAATCTCATAGTCATAGGAACATGTATAAGTCATGAAGAAAGCAATAGCAACATACTAAGCGATCGGGTACTAAGCTAATGGAATGGGTCATGTCAATCAGATCATTCATCTAATGATGTGATCCCGTTAATCAAATAACAACTCTTTGTCCATGGTTAGGAAACATAACCATCTTTGATTAATGAGCTAGTCAAGTAGAGGCATACTAGTGACACTTTGTTTGTCTATGTATTCACACATGTATCATGTTTCCGGTTAATACAATTCTAGCATGAATAATAAACATTTATCATGAAATGAGGAAATAAATAATAACTTTATTATTGCCTCTAGGGCATATTTCCTTCAAGTAACGTACCGATTGACAAAGGGAATTGTATACGGGATTGATTGAATCCTCGACATCGTGGTTCATCCGATAAGATCATCGAGGAGCGTGTGGGAGCCAACATGGGTATCCAGATCCCGCTGTTGGTTATTGACCGGAGAGTCGTCTCGGTCATGTCTGTGTGTCTCCCGAACTCGTAGGGTCTACACACTTAAGGTTCGGTGACGCTAGGGTTGTTTATATATTTGTATGCGGTAACCCGAAAGATGTTCAGGGTCCCAGATGAGATCCTGGACGTCACGAGGAGTTCCGGAATGGTCCAGAGGTGAAGAATTGTATATAGGAAGTCCAGTTTCGGCCACCGGGAAAGTTTCGGGGGTCACCGGTATTGTACTGGGACCACCGGAAGGGTCCCGGGGGTCCACCGGGTGGGGCCACCTGTCCCGGAGGGCCCCATTGGCTGAAGTGGGAGGGGAACCAGCCCTTGATGGGCTAGTGCGCCCCCCTTGGGCCGCCCCCTACGCCTAGGGTTGGAAACCCTAGGGGTGGGGGGCTGTTGGGTAACGTAGCAGAATTTTAAAATTTTCTACGCATCACCAAGATCAATCTATGGAGTCATCTAGCAACGAGGGAGAGGGGAGTGCATCTACATACCCTTGTGGATCGCGCGCGGAAGCGTTCAAGAGAACGGGGTTGATGGAGTAGTACTCGTCGTGATCCAAATCACCGATGACCTAGCGTCGAACGGACGACACCTCCGCGTTCAACACACGTATGGTTGGGAAGACGTCTCCTACAACTTGATCCAGCAAGGGGGAAGGAGAGGTTGATGAAGATCCAGCAGCACGACGGCATGGTGGTGGAAGCAACGGTGATCTCGGCAGGGCTTCGCCAAGCTCAAGGAGAGGGAGGAGTGTCACGGGAGGGAGAGGGAGGCGCCAGGGGCTAGGGTGAGGCTGCCCTCCCTCCCCCCACTATATATAGGACCCCTAGGGGGGCGCCGGCCCTAGGAGATTGAATCTCCAAGGGGGCGGCGGCCAAGGAGAGTGGAGTGCCCCCCAAGCCAAGTGGGGCGCCCCCACCCCTAGGGTTTCCAACCCTAGGCGCAGGGGGAGGCCCATGGGGGTTGCACCAACCCACTAGGGGTTGGTTCCCCTCCCACTTCAGCCCATGGAGCCCCCCGGGATAGGTGGCCCCACCCGGTGGACCCCCGGGACCCTTCCGGTGGTCCCGGTACAATACCGACTACCCCCGAAACTTTCCCGATGGCCGAAACTTGACTTCATATATATAAATCTTCACCTCCGGACCATTTCGGAACTCCTCGTGACGTCCGGGATCTCATCTGGGACTCCGACCAAATTTTGAGTTACCGTATACTAATATCTCAACAACCCTAGCATCACCGAACCTTAAGTGTGTAGACCCTACGGGTTCGGGAGACACGCAGACATGACCGAGACGACTCTCCGGTCAATAACCAACAGCGGGATATGGATACCCATGTTGGCTCCCACATGCTCCTCGATGATCTCATCGAATGAACCACGATGTCGAGGATTCGATCAATCCCGCATACAATTCCCTTTGTTAATCGGTACGTTACTTGCCCGAGACTCGATCGTCGGTATCCCAATACCTCGTTCAATCTCGTCACCGGCAAGTCACTTTACTCGTACCGTAATGCATGATCCCGTGATCAACCACTTGGTCACATTGAGCTCATTATGATGATGCATTACCGAGTGGGCCCAGAGATACCTCTCCGTCATACGAAGTGACAAATCCCAGTCTCGATTCGTGCCAACCCAACAGACACTTTCGGAGATACCCGTAGTGTACCTTTATAGTCACCCAGTTACGTTGTGACGTTTGGCACACCCAAAGCACTCCTACGGTATCCGGGAGTTGCACAATATCATGGTCTAAGGAAATGATACTTGACATTCGGAAAAGCTATAGCAAACGAACTACACGATCTTTGAGCTATGCTTAGGATTGGGTCTTGTCCATCACATCATTCTCCTAATGATGTGATCCCGTTATCAATGACATCCAATGTCCATAGTCAGGAAACCATGACTATCTTTTGATCAACGAGCTAGTCAACTAGAGGCTCACTAGGGACGTGTTGTGGTCTATGTATTCACACATGTATTACGATTTCCGGATAACACAATTATAGCATGAACAATAGACAATTATCATGAACAAAGAAATATAATAATAACCATTTTATTATTGACTCTAGGGCATATTTCCAACAGTCTCCCACTTGCACTAGAGTCAATAACCTAGTTACATTGTGATGAATCGAACACCCATGCAGTTCTGGTGTTGATCATGTTTTGCTCTAGGGAGAGGTTTAGTCAACGGATCTGCCGCATTCAGGTCCGTATGTACTTTACAAATATCTATGTCTCCATTTTGAACACTTTCACAAATGGAGTTGAAGCGACGTTTGATATGCCTGGTCTTCCTGTGAAACCTGGGCTCCTTGGCAAGGGCAATAGCTCCAGTGTTGTCACAGAAGAGAGTCGTCGGGCCTGACTCATTGGGTATGACTCCTAGGTCGGTAATGAACTCCTTCACCTAGATTCCTTCTTGTGTTGCCTCCAAGGCTGCCATGTATTCCGCTTGACATGTAGATCCCGCCACAACGCTTTGCTTGCAACTGCACCAGCTTACTGCCCCACCATTCAAAATATACACGTATCTGGTTTGTGACTTAGAGTCATCCAGATCTATGTCGAAGCTAGCATTGACGTAACCCTTTACGACAAGCTCTTCGTCACCTCCATAAACGAGAAACATATCCTTAGTCCTCTTCAGGTACTTCAGGATATTCTTGACCGCTGTCTAGTGTTCCATGCCGGGATTACTTTGGTACCTTCCTACCAAACTTACGGCAAGGTTTACATCAGGTCTGGTACACAGCATAGCATACATGATAGACCCTATGGCCGAGGCATAGGGGACGACACTCATCTTTTCTCTATCTTCTGCCGTGGTCAGGCATTGAGCCATGCTGAATCTCGTACCTTGCAATATAGGCAAGAACCCCTTCTTTGACTGATCCATATTGAACTTCTTCAATATCTTGTCAAGGTACGTACTCTGTGAAAGACCAATGAGGCGTCTCGATCTATCTCTATAGATCTTGATGCCTAATATGTAAGCAGCTTCTCCAAGATCCTTCATTGAAAAACACTTGTTCAAGTAGGCCTTTATGCTTTCCAAGAATTCTATATCATTTCCCATCAACAGTATGTCATCCACATACAATATGAGAAATGCTACAGAGCTCCCACTCACTTTCTTGTAAATGCAGGCTTCTCCATAAGTCTGCGTAAACCCAAACACTTTGATCATCTCATCAAAACGAATGTTCCAACTCTGAGATGCTTGCGCGAGCCCATAGATCGAGCGTTGGAGCTTGCACACCTTGTCAGCATTCTTAGGATCGACAAAACCTTTCGGCTGGATCATATACAATTCTTCCTTAAGGAAACCATTAAGGAATGTCGTTTTGATGTCCGTTTGCCATATATCATAATCATAGAATGCGACAATTGCTAACATGAGTCGGACGGACTTCAACTTCGCTACGGGTGAGAAAGTCTCATTGTAGTCAACCCCTTGAACTTGTCGATAACCCTTAGCGACAAGCCGAGCTTTATAGATGGTTACATTAACATCCGTGTCTGTCTTATTTTTAAAGATCCATTTATTTTCTATGGCTCGCCGATCATCGGGCAAGTCAGTCAAAGTCCATACTTCGTTTTCATACATGGATTCTATCTCGGATTGCATGGCTTCAAGCCATTTGTTGGAATCTGGGCCTGCCATTGCTTCTTCATAGCTCGAAGGTTCATCGTTGTCCAACAACATGATTTCCAAGACAGGGTTGCCGTACCACTCTGGTGCGGAATGTGTCCTTGTGGACCTACTAAGTTCAGTAGCAACTTGATCTGAAGTTTCATGATCATCAGCATTAACTTCCTCTCTAGTCGGTGTAGGCACCTCAGGAACATTTTCCTGAGCTGCGCCACTCTCAGGTTCAAGAGGTAATACATCATCAAGTTCTACTTTCCTCCCACTTACTTCTTTCGAGAGAAACTCTTTCTCTAGAAAGGATCCATTCTTGGCAACAAAGATCTTGCCTTCGGATCTGAGGTAGAAGGTATACCCAATAGTTTCTTTAGGGTATCCTATGAAGACGCATTTTTCCGACTTGGGTTCGAGCTTTTCAGGTTGAAGTTTCTTGACATAAGCATTGCATCCCCAAACTTTTAGAAACGACAGCTTAGGTTTCTTCCCAAACCATAATTCATACAGTGTCGTCTCAATGGATTTCGACGGAGCCCTATTTAAAGTGAATGCGGCAGTCTCTAAAGCATAGCCCCAAAATGACAACGGTAAATCGGTAAGAGACATCATAGATCGCACCATATCCAATAGAGTGCGATTACGACGTTCGGACACACCATTACACTGAGGTGTTCCAGGCGGCGTGAGTTGTCAAACTATTCCACATTTTGTCAGGACCCCGATTCCAGGCCACATCGATCTAGCCGGTAACATCTCATATCACTTTGCGGCCTCACGCACGGTATCCCACGGGTGTCGCCTTACCATGGCCCGGGACCGTTTGCGCCTTTTGGCTCGCGTATATGACAATGTCGCTAGCATCCATATGACCGAGAACCCGGGCCGACATGGCTAGTCGTGAACCCAAAGCGGCACAGACCCATGGAGATAGGCATACATGAATCACAACGAACATGTCGGTCATCAACGAGTGATTCCGGGCTGTAGCTCTGGGCTAACAGGACTCCGGGGAATCCCGGGCTGTAGCAGGCTAGACAGGACTCTGGAGATCACCGCGTGACATTTCCCCGAAGGGACAGACATAGGGACGAAGTGAAACACATGCCGGCCAGTCAAGTGTCCTGAACAGTAGTGCTGGGCTAGCAGGACTCCGGTGAACCGGGCTGTAGCGGACTACTATGGCTCGAGGAGCACTAGACTACATTTCCCCATAAGAAAGGCTGCGAAGGACAAACAACTAGATTGTCGGATCCCACTCATACCAAGCATTTCAATCATACATACAATATGCTCGATATGATTACATACAACATGGCATCACAACAAAACTCTACAACTCAAGTACTTTATTTAAAGGCTCCAGGGAGCCATACATAACATATCCATACAGGTAGGGGTCACATGACCCGACACTCAAGTCATACAGTCATACAAGCACATGCGGAAGCAACTAGTCTGAGTACAGACTCTAGAAAGAAAGAAGGCTTCTCGAAGCCTGTCTATCTACATAGGGCCCTCCATGGCCTGGATCACCACCTGGGTGGCTAGTCACTCGTCGATGTCAAGATCTACGTAAAACCCATCGGAGGGGGCAGTGTTGTCGTCTGAAAACAATAAATAAGCAAACATGAGTACAAAGGTACTCAGCAAGTCTTACATCAGAACCTACTGTACATGCTCATTCTCAAGAAGGTGGTGGGGTTTATGCAGCAAGCCAGCTTTGACTCTTGGCTAAGCTATCCTACGGAATCTTTTAGCAAAATAGTTTTCGCACACGAGTCCACTACTCACCATCACAATACTCCACCGTGGATCCTCCCTCGTATCCTGCGAGGGGGCCATCCTCGGTACTCACACTTATCTTGAGTCTTTTAGTAGTATCCATTAACTTGTCTATGAACTGTATAGGCAACCAAGTAGTCCTTTACCGCGGACGCGGCTATTCGAATAGTTTTATACCCTGCAGGGGTGTACTTCGTCATACACGCTTTCACCGCTTACTGCCGTCTACACGACATGTACTCGGCAACCTTCAAGCGGAAGCCCAGCGAGGGTGTCGGCCACGGCCTACCTAAACACCTAAGCCCCTAGTCCAGGTTATCGCCTATCCAGGTTCCATCCGCAGGGAGTCCGGCCGAGGTTTCCACATACGGCCCCGAACGATGTGAACAGGGTTCCCAAGACACCAAACGGGTGACTCGGTACACCGTGCCACGGTGTATCTACCGCAACATAGCCCAACCCTAGGGTCAGCGCTACGCACGGCCGCCAACACATATCCTACAAGCACCAGAAACTATTTGCAACTCCTGGACAGAGTACTAGGGTGGCTAAGAAGCCGAGAGGGTCCATTTGTTTCGGGCCCAATGTACGGTAGTAACTGCATCTTAAATCACACATACAGATCTCAGTTCTTATGGACGGCCTCAATGAAACAACCCACCATGTACTCCTACATGGCCTCTCATCGATACCTTTACCAAAACATGTTCAACACATCCCTCATATTACTGGCACAAGCATTTCACTCTAGCCCATCACCCAGATGAACCAGACCTGACACAACTCTAAGCATAGCAGGCATAGCAAGGTAGGAATCACAAAACATGGCTCAATCAACTCCTACACATGCTAGTGGGTTTCATCTAGTTACTGTGGCAATGACAGGTCATGCAGAGGATAAGGGTTCAACTACCGTAGCACATAGCAGTTTGAATCGTGTTGTCTTAATGCAGTAAACAAGAGCAGGAGCGAGAACATGGGTTGTATCGGAATGATCAATGGTTGCTTGCCTGATGGAGTGGTAACGGGATACTGCCCTTCAGTTGGATACTCGTGAATATCCTCGGAGGCAGAACCTACCACGAAGAACACAACCGAGCACAATCAACACATGACGATATGCAACAATATGATGCATGCTATGACATGGCAATATGGATGTGTCTTGAGCTAATGCAACTAGCTATGATTTAAATGGAGTTGGTTTGAGTACAAGATTCAAATTCCAACCCCATATATGATTATTTAAATGCCCTTTATTTGTTTTGTCCAAATCAGAGGACAAGCATTGTTCAAACATGCATGAAAATGGTACAGATGGATTCCTTGAATTTTTGTGATAATTTTACATATATAATTTGTCTCATTTGGAGTTATGGTTGAATTTCTATGAATTTTTGAAGTTTTGGGTATTTTCTGGAATTTCCTGAATTATTTTTAAACTAGAAAATGATTTACTGCGTCAGCCCTGCGTCAGCATGACATCAGCAAGTCAACTGAGCTGCCTCCAGGTCAAACCTGGCCAGTGGGTCTCACTGGTCAGTGACTAATTAACTAATTAAAATTAATTAGAGCCTGGGCCCGCATGTCAGTGTCTACTTAACGTAATTAAGTTAATTAGGACTAACTAAAATTAACACTAATTAAAAAGGGGCCTGGCCCACACGTCAGTGACACAAGGGGGAGGGTCAACCCTGGTCAGCGGGGTCAAAACCACCGGCGGCTTGTCGCCGGCGAGCCAGACGCGGCGGAGGGCGTCGGAAATGCGTCTCCGGTGACCAAATGGGCCGCGGAGACCATCTCCGAGGAGCTGGTGCTCGCGCGCATCCACTAGTGCCCTCCGTTTCACCGGAGACGGCCTAAGTCGACGGCGGCGACCACTTGGGCGGCGGACGGAGTTCGGCGGGGAGGGGAGAAGGGGCTACGGTGCATGGCAGGGGCAGCAGGTGAGGGTTTTGGGGTCCTGGCGTTGCACTGAGCACGATGGTGTGCTCGGTTGCGTGCTTGCACGGCCGTAGCCACGACGGCGCCATGGCCGGCGGCGAGGAGCTCACGGCTCCAGTGGCTAGGCTAGTTAGGGGAAGAGAATCACTGCGGGGAGAAGGGGGAAATGCTCGGGAGCTCACAGCGATCTCGAGGGAGGACTCAGCGGGCTCGGGGACGCTGCTGCAACGGCGAATTTGGCGGAGATGGCCGGCGGTCCCGAGGTTGAAGAAGACGACGCCGAGGACGAAGCAAGGCTTCTCGGCTCGCTTGGCTCGGTGCAGAGGGCGTAGGCGACAGTGGCGGAGCTTCCACGCAACACGGGAGGGCGAGAGGGGGTCGGGGAGCGCGGTGGCAGCGAACGGCGGCGACGGCGCGTTCGGGTGGTCGCGCGGGAGAGAAACAGGGGAGGAGGGAGAGCGAGGGAGAGGGATATGAGGGGGCCAGGGGGTGCGTGGCGTCCACAGCGACGTCCAGGCGTCGAGGGGAGGCGCGGCAAGCAGGAGGTGGCCGTCGGTGGCCGCGCGCGTGCCGGCGCACCGCGGGCACACGCCCGGCGTCCTCCTGGCAGCAGCTAGGGGACGATTGGCGTCGCCTGGTGGGCTGGGCCGTCCAGCTACAGTGCTGGGCCGGCAGGTAAGTCCAGGTGAGCCTTTGTTCTTTCTCTCTAATTCATTTTATTTTCTATTTCTGTTATTCTGTTTTGATTTAGTTTAAATACTAAATCATTTTATAAAATCCTGAAAATATTTATGGACACTTTCTGAAATATTTCAGTGGCCCAAAAATAATTCCAACATTATTTGAGCATTTGAATTATTTAATAGTATTTAAATGCCCAAATTCAAATATTTATGAATTAAATCAATGCCCCTTTTGTTGACCTAAAATTATATGCACCATTTTCCCCAAGGGTTCTAACCCAAGGCAAAGAGGGTGAACATATTTGAAGGGCATTTCAGGTTCATTGAATTTATTTTTAGTAAACCCTAGTTGATTTCAGGGGGGGGGTGCTGGGGGTTTTGCTTTCCCCATTTCCATTTCTGATAAAAGTAAACATGATGCACACTCTAATGCATAACCTAGCTAGGGTGTGACAACTCACCCCCACTCAATAGAATCTCGTCCCGAGATTTAGGATCATCTGGGAAGAAGGCGGGGTACTCGAGTCGAAGACGATCCTCCCTTTCCCAAGTGGCTTCTTCCTCGGAATGGTGTGACCATTGAACCTTGAGAAACTTGATATTATGACGTCTAGTGGTACGCTCGGCTTGATCAAGGATACGAACGGGGTATTCCCGATAAGAAAGGTTATCTTGTAAATCAAGCGTTTCGTGGTCCACTCCACGGATAGGATCCGCGAAGCAACGCCTGAGTTGCGAAACGTGGAAGACATCGTGAACTCTGGAAAGATGCGGAGGTAGTTCCAATTGGTAGGCAACTTCTCCTTGTTTGGCAAGAATGCGAAAGGGTCCAATGTAACGAGGAGCCAATTTGCCTTTGATACCGAAGCGATGGGTTCCCTTTAACGGGGTAACCCGAAGGTAAGCTTTCTCGTCAATTTCAAATGTCATAGGCTTATGCTTACGATCATATTGACTCTTTTGGCGAGATTGGGCTGTTTTCAATTTCTCACGAATAACACGAACCTGCTCTTCTGCTTCCTGAATCATATCCGGGCCAAAGAGTTGTCTTTCCCCGGTTTCTGACCAGTTAAGAGGCGTTCGACATTTTCGTCCATAGAGAACTTCGAAGGGAGCCTTGCCCAAACTAGCTTGATAGCTATTGTTATAGGCAAACTCCGCGAATGGAAGGCATTTCTCCCAACTCATTTCGAACGAGATAACAGAAGCTCGGAGCATATCTTCCAGAATTTGATTTACTCGCTCTACTTGACCACTTGATTGAGGATGGAAGGCGGTGCTAAAGGAGAGATGAGTTCCCATAGCATTTTGGAAACTTTCCCAAAATCGAGAGGTGAAGAGACTTCCACGGTCTGAGTTAATTTCCAATGGGACACCATGAAGAGACACTATTCGGGAGATGTATAGGTCAGCTAGCTGGCTAGCGGTGATACTCTCACGAACAGGTAGAAAATGGGCTACTTTGGAAAGACGGTCGATCACGACGAAGATGGCATTATTCCCCCTCTTGGTCCTGGGAAACCCAGTGATGAAATCCATACTGATTTTGTCCCATTTCCATTCAGGAATAGCCAAAGGTTGAAGGGTGCCAACAGGCCGTTGATGCTCTGCTTTAACACGACGACAAACGTCGCAATTAGCAATGTATTGAGCGATTTCTCTTTTCATCCTAGTCCACCAAAACCTCTGGCGTAGGTCTTGATACATTTTGGTACTACCGGGATGAATGGTGAGAGGGGATTCATGAGCTTCCTTAAGGATCAGTCGCCTCAGGTTTCGCGCCTTCGGAACCACTAGGCGATTCCCAAAGTATACAACACCTTGGTCATCAATGGAGAAACAATTCACGACTCCTTTTCTAACGTTTCTCTTGATACGGGAAATTCCCGGATCTATCTTCTGCGCCTTGATGACCTGATCCGTAAGGGTAGGTTCCGCTACCAGGGTGGATAGGAATCCTTGAGGAACAATGTGAAGATTAAGCTTGCGAAGTTCCTCATGAAGAAGTGGTTGACTTTGTTGTAACATCAGGTTGTTACAATAGGACTTACGACTTAATGCATCAGCCATGACATTGGCCTTGCCAGGGGTGTAAGTTATTCCTAAGTCATAATCCGAGATCAACTCGACCCAATGTCTTTGCCTGAGATTCAAATCTGGTTGGGTGAAGATATATTTCAAGCTTTGGTGATCGGTGAAGATCTCACAACGATTACCGAGGAGGTAATGTCGCCAGGTTTTGAGTGCATGGACTACAACTGCAAGCTCTAGATCATGTGTGGGATAATTCTCCTCATGTGGGTGTAATTGCCGTGAAGCATAGGCAATTACCTGTCGATCCTGCATGAGTATGCAACCTAGTCCTTGTCGCGAGGCGTCGCAATAGATAATAAAGTTCTTGGAGAAATCTGGTGGTACCAGTAGGGGAGCAGATGTCAGGCGTCTTTTCAGTTCCTGAAAACTGAACTCGCACTGTGGAGTCCACTCGAACTTTTTATCTTTCTTGAGGAGTTCAGTTAGAGGTTTAGCAACCTTGGAGAAATTCTCGACGAAGCGGCGGCAATAGCTCGCTAGGCCAAGGAAACTCCAAACTTGCTTGACCGTTTCAGGTGGAGTCCAATCAAGGACGGCTTGAACTCGCTCGGGATTGACAGCAATACCCTTACCAGAGATTACATGGCCTAGATAGGTCACTTCTGACAACCAAAATTCACACTTGGAGAATTTGGCATAAAGGCGATGCTCTCGAAGTTTCATCAATACCAGCCTTAGATGTTTGGCATGTTCCTCTTCATTCTTGGAGTAGATGAGTATGTCATCGAGGTATACTACGACGAATTTGTCCAAGTACTCCATGAAAACCGAGTTCATTAACCGGGAGAAAGTGGCCGAGGCATTGGTTAAACCGAAGGACATGACGGTGTACTCGTATTGGCCATAACGAGTAACAAAGGCCGTTTTGGGAATGTCCCCGTTTCTGATTTTGATTTGATGGTAGCCCAACCTCAAATCCATCTTGGAGAAGACTGAGGATCCAGCGAGCTGATCATACAGGTCGTTGATCCTGGGAAGCGGGTATTTGTTCTTGATGGTGACCAGATTGACAGGTCGGTAATCCACAACCATTCGATCCGTTCCATCCTTCTTCTTGACGAAGAGGACGGGGCAAGCCCAAGGAGAGGAGCTAGGACGGATGAACCCTTTGTTCAAGGACTCATCGAGTTGGTTCTTAAGCTCGGCTAGTTCTAAGGGTGCCATCTTGTAGGGTCTTCTAGCAATTGGAACGGTTCCTGGAACAAGGTCTATCACAAACTCGACATCCCGGTCAGGTGGAACACCTGGCAGTTCTTCCGGAAACACATCCGGGAAGTCTCGGACTACCGGAACGTCCTCAAGGTCTGGAAGGGGGTTGGCATTGAGAGAGTAAAGTTGGCGCTTGGCCACTCGAGTTAAGACATTAACTGTCTTGCCCGAGGGATGAGTAAGTTGAACGGTTCTAGTGGCACAATCGATCTTGGCATAATGAGCCGACATCCAGTCCATACCCAAGATGATGTTTATGTCGGAGGACTTGAGAGCTATTAAAGATGCAAGGAAAACAAGCCTATCGACAAGAATTTCGTTCCCATGGCTTACCCTAGAAGTTTGCCATTTGGAACCCGGAGTTTGAATTACCATGGAAGTGGGCATGTCACAGAATGTCGTGTTATGCAACCGAGCATAATTCTCGGATATGAATGAATGAGATGCTCCAGTATCGAAAAGAACAGATGCCGGATGGCAGTTAACAAGGAGCGTACCAAGGACGACGTTGGGATCCTCATGAGCCTCTTCGGCTGAGACGTAGTTGACATGGCCACGTGCAGTAGTGGCCGGCTTGGCGTAGAAAGTCTTTCCCGCGGGCTTACCACGGCCAACGGACTTTCCAGCTTGATTGGGGTTGTTCTGGGGACACTCTCGACTATAGTGACCCGGTTCTCCACACTTGAAGCATGTTACCACAGTGGGGCGTGGAGCAACATTAGCAGCGGGGCCACCATAGGGCTTGGACGGTGCAATTTGCTGGTTGGGACGAGGCGCCTCAAAGGATGGCCTCGGGGTGAATCTGGGTGGCAGTGCGGTGCTTGGAATCCACACCCGGCGCTTCTGAGCTCCAGAGCCGGACGAAGACCCAAAATCACGAGAGTGCTTGCGTGAAGCGTCATAATCAGTCTGGCCTGTCTCAGCACTGATAGCTTTATTGACCAGCTTCTGGAAGGATGTGCACTCGTGCAAACGGAGATCGCGGCGAAGCTCAGGGCTAAGTCCCTTACGGAACCTTGCCTGCTTCTTGGCGTCAGTAGAAACCTCTTCAGGAGCATAGCGTGCTAGGTTCCCAAATTCTCGGCTATATGCATCCACAGTCAGCCTTCCTTGGGTGAAGTTGCAGAACTCCTCCCTCTTGCGATCCATGAGACCTTCCGGAATGTGATGCTCACGGAAAGCCTCGCTAAACTCAGCCCAGGTAGTGATTTGGCCGACCGGGCGCATAGCTTCGTAGTTTTCCCACCAATGGCTAGCGGGGCCCTCAAGATGATAAGCAGCATAGGTAACCTTGTCGGCTTCAGCTACGTTGGCAGAACGTAGCTTGTGGGTGATGCTGCGAAGCCAATCATCCGCGTCGAGGGGCTCGACGGAATGGTTAAACTTTGGTGGGTACAGCTTGATAAAGTCGTTGATTGACACCAAGTCATTTCGTGGGTGGCGTGCAGTGTTCTGCTCAATCCGCTCCAACAGGCGGTTGGTCTCATGCTTGTTCCTTTCCGCCTCCAGCATCACTTCGGCCAGGGAAGGCGGGTGAGGCAAATTTTCACCTCTAGCTGCATTGGCTTCCCCCTGCTCTGGGGCAGTAGGGTTTCCGTGGGTGTTGACCATCCTAGAAGGAAACAAGACAACGGTTTAGACAAGGATGGCTCAAACTTAACAGGGAAGTGCAGAATGTAAAGGATAACGCGGAATGCAGAGATGCTCATTCGTATGCCATGGTAATATAAAACTGCCATATATACACCAACGGTCATACTCGTCATACATAGTTTAGTACAAGCCCATGCTACAGTACAACTATGAAGGTAGACGTTACATCTCATCGGAGGCATTCCGAGTCCCTATACATTATTTGTCTACACCTCCGGAATCGATTACACACCAAGTCGTATTCCACAAGTCACACAGGACAGTGGAGATACAACTACTACAATACTAGTGGTACTACTACTAACTCAGATAGCTCCGTAGTAGTCCTCATAGAAGTCACCTCCATAGCCTGGAAGTTCAACATGATCATCCGGAAACAGACGGTCCTGAGGAGCCTGTGGACCGTAGGGGCTAGGATAAGGTCTTGGACCAACAAACGGTGGCCTGCGGGGACCAAGGGGTGGGGTGATGCCTCCCACATCACGCCAATCCACCATGTCTGGCAGAGCTGCTCTCACAGGATACAGATCCCTGGTATCCATACACCCCGCTTGCACCGCGGGTGCAAACCGAGTCAATGTGGCCCAATGATCAGCACGGGTATTAAAGAGCTCCAGCCTCAAGGCCCGATTCTCTCGGTCCTTATCCTCGAGCATCTCAGCGGTGGTACGAGTTAATGAGTCCTCCTGAGTGGAGTCAGCATAGATAGCCTGAAGATACCCCTGCGCTCCCGGAAGTGAAGCTGGCATGTAACGGAAGTCAGTGTTCCGAAGCAGGCCAGTCCGGACTCGCAAGATGGTCATCATGGAATAGGCAGCATCCTGCACAGCCATCTCAATGGTAACTCCGAGTCCATAGGAACAGTGAAGGGGCTCGGTAGATCCAGGATAGGAAGGAAATATCCTGACGGTGCATAAATACTGGCTTTGATTAAAGTCGCGGAACTGCTCTTCAACAGTGTATTCGGGATACCAACGGTATCCTGTCTCGATCATGACCCGGACCAACATAGCAGTATGACCGGGCACGTCGAGGCACCTGGTCAGGCGAACCACTTGATTTGGAGACTGGTTGGCCATCTGAAAGCACAACCACAAGACAAAGACATCAGAATTCCTAGGGAAAATTGGGCAGCATAACGGCTGTAAATGCTCAGAAAAAGATTTGAGACATCCACAATAGTTCACAATACCGCTCAACAGCATCATATCAAGGTTCTGTTTCAAATAGCAACATACTAAAATAGTAGAAACTGGACTGGAACCCGTAACAATAATCCTATGAGCTACTACGGATTAGTAACACGTGAACCTGATAGAAGAAGAGAGCCTAGTCCTTAACCCACGTTGAATGAGAAGAGAATGACTCAGATCAGAAGCATAGGGTAAAGGAGTAAAAAGAACCTTACGTTCCCTCCCACAATCAATTCCCTTACATATAACTAAAGCATTTCTAGACTCGACATCGACCAGTTTGGCTGAACGAACCTACAGGCAGTCCGGCTCTGATGCCAACGCTGTCAGGACCCCGATTCCAGGCCACATCGATCTAGCCGGTAACATCTCATATCACTTTGCGGCCTCACGCACGGTATCCCACGGGTGTCGCCTTACCATGGCCCGGGACCGTTTGCGCCTTTTGGCTCACGTATATGACAATGTCGCTAGCATCCATATGACCGAGAACCCGGGCCGACATGGCTAGTCGTGAACCCAAAGCGGCACAGACCCATGGAGACAGGCATACATGAATCACAACGAACATGTCGGTCATCAACGAGTGATTCCGGGCTGTAGCTCTGGGCTAACAGGACTCCGGGGAATCCCGGGCTGTAGCAGGCTAGACAGGACTCCGGAGATCACCGCGTGACATTTCCCCGAAGGGACAGACATAGGGACGAAGTGAAACACATGCCGGCCAGTCAAGTGTCCTGAACAGTAGTGCTGGGCTAGCAGGACTCCGGTGAACCGGGCTGTAGCGGACTACTATGGCTCGAGGAGCACTAGACTACATTTCCCCATAAGAAAGGCTGCGAAGGACAAACAACTAGATTGTCGGATCCCACTCATACCAAGCATTTCAATCATACATACAATATGCTCGATATGATTACATACAACATGGCATCACAACAAAACTCTACAACTCAAGTACTTTATTTAAAGGCTCCAGGGAGCCATACATAACATATCCATACAGGTAGGGGTCACATGACCCGACACTCAAGTCATACAGTCATACAAGCACATGCGGAAGCAACTAGTCTGAGTACAGACTCTAGAAAGAAAGAAGGCTTCTCGAAGCCTGTCTATCTACATAGGGCCCTCCATGGCCTGGATCACCACCTGGGTGGCTAGTCACTCGTCGACGTCAAGATCTACGTAAAACCCATCGGAGGGGGCAGTGTTGTCGTCTGAAAACAATAAATAAGCAAACATGAGTACAAAGGTACTCAGCAAGTCTTACATCAGAACCTACTGTACATGCTCATTCTCAAGAAGGTGGTGGGGTTTATGCAGCAAGCCAGCTTTGACTCTTGGCTAAGCTATCCTACGGAATCTTTTAGCAAAATAGTTTTCGCACACGAGTCCACTACTCACCATCACAATACTCCACCGTGGATCCTCCCTCGTATCCTGCGAGGGGGCCATCCTCGGTACTCACACTTATCTTGAGTCTTTTAGTAGTATCCATTAACTTGTCTATGAACTGTATAGGCAACCAAGTAGTCCTTTACCGCGGACGCGGCTATTCGAATAGTTTTATACCCTGCAGGGGTGTACTTCGTCATACACGCTTTCACCGCTTACCGCCATCTACACGACATGTACTCGGCAACCTTCAAGCGGAAGCCCAGCGAGGGTGTCGGCCACGGCCTACCTAAACACCTAAGCCCCTAGTCCAGGTTATCGCCTATCCAGGTTCCATCCGCAGGGAGTCCGGCCGAGGTTTCCACATACGGCTCCAAACGATGTGAACAGGGTTCCCGAGACACCAAACGGGTGACTCGGTACACCGTGCCACGGTGTATCTACCGCAACATAGCCCACCCCTAGGGTCAGCGCTACGCACGGCCGCCAACACATATCCTACAAGCACCAGAAACTATTTGCAACTCCTGGACAGAGTACTAGGGTGGCTAAGAAGCCGAGAGGGTCCATTTGTTTCAGGCCCAATGTACGGTAGTAACTGCATCTTAAATCACACATACAGATCTCAGTTCTTATGGACGGCCTCAATGAAACAACCCACCATGTACTCCTACATGGCCTCTCATCGATACCTTTACCAAAACATGTTCAACACATCCCTCATATTACTGGCACAAGCATTTCACTCTAGCCCATCACCCAGATGAACCAGACCTGACACAACTCTAAGCATAGCAGGCATAGCAAGGTAGGAATCACAAAACATGGCTCAATCAACTCCTACACATGCTAGTGGGTTTCATCTAGTTACTGTGGCAATGACAGGTAATGCAGAGGATAAGGGTTCAACTACCGTAGCACACAGCAGTTTGAATCGTGTTGTCTTAATGCAGTAAACAAGAGCAGGAGCGAGAACATGGGTTGTATCGGAATGATCAATGGTTGCTTGCCTGATGGAGTGGTAACGGGATACTGCCCTTCAGTTGGATACTTGTGAATATCCTCGGAGGCAGAACCTACCACGAAGAACACAACCGAGCACAATCAACACATGACGATATGCAACAATATGATGCATGCTATGACATGGCAATATGGATGTGTCTTGAGCTAATGCAACTAGCTATGATTTAAATGTAGTTGATTTGAGTACAAGATTCAAATTCCAACCCCATATATGATTATTTAAATGCCCTTTATTTGTTTTGTCCAAATCAGAGGACAAGCATTGTTCAAACATGCACGAAAATGGTACAGATGGATTCCTTGAATTTTTCTGATAATTTTACATATATAATTTGTCTCATTTGGAGTTATGGTTGAATTTCTATGAATTTTTGAAGTTTTGGGTATTTTCTGGAATTTCCTGAATTATTTTTAAACTAGAAAATGATTTACTGCGTCAGCCCTGCGTCAGCATGCCATCAGCAAGTCAACTGAGCTGCCTCCAGGTCAAACCTGACCAGTGGGTCTCACTGGTCAGTGACTAATTAACTAATTAAAATTAATTAGAGCCTGGGCCCGCATGTCAGTGTCTACTTAACGTAATTAAGTTAATTAGGACTAACTAAAATTAACACTAATTAAAAAGGGGCCTAGCCCACACGTCAGTGACACAAGGGGGAGGGTCAACCCTGGTCAGCGGGGTCAAAACCACCGGCGGCTTGTCGCCGGCGAGCCAGACGCGGCGGAGGGCGTCGGAAATGCGTCTCCGGTGACCAAATGGGCCGCGGAGACCATCTCCGAGGAGCTGGTGCTCGCGCGCATCCACTAGTGCCCTCCGTTTCACCGAAGACGGCCTAAGTCGACGGCGGCGACCACTTGGGCGGCGGCCGGAGTTCGGCGGGGAGGGGAGAAGGGGCTACGGTGCATGGCAGGGGCAGCAGGTGAGGGTTTTGGGGTCCTGGCGTTGCACTGAGCATGATGGTGTGCTCGGTTGCGTGCTTGCACGGCCGTAGCCACGACGGCGCCATGGCCGGCGGCGAGGAGCTCACGGCTCCAGTGGCTAGGCTAGTTAGGGGAAGAGAATCACTGCGGGGAGAAGGGGGAAATGCTCGGGAGCTCACAGCGATCTCGAGGGAGGACTCAGCGGGCTCGGGGACGCTGCTGCAACGGTGAATTTGGTGGAGATGGCCGGCGGTCCCGAGGTTGAAGAAGACGACGCCGAGGACGAAGCAAGGCTTCTCGGCTTGCTTGGCTCGGTGCAGAGGGCGTAGGCGACAGTGGCGGAGCTTCCACGCAACACGGGAGGGCGAGAGGGGGTCGGGGAGCGCGGTGGCAGCGAACGGCGGCGACGGCACGTTCGGGTGGTCGCGCGGGAGAGAAACAGGGGAGGAGGGAGAGCGAGGGAGAGGGATATGAGGGGACCAGGGGGTGCGTGGCGTCCACAGCGACGTCCAGGCATCGAGGGGTGGCGCGGCAAGTAGGAGGTGGCCGTCGGTGGCCGCGCGCGTGCCGGCGCACCGCGGGCACACGCCCGGCGTCCTCCTGGCAGCAGCTAGGGGACGACTGGCGTCGCCTGGTGGGCTGGGCCGTCCAGCTACAGTGCTGGGCCGGCAGGTAAGTCCAGGTGAGCCTCTGTTCTTTCTCTCTAATTCATTTTATTTTCTATTTCTGTTATTCTGTTTTGATTTAGTTTAAATACTAAATCATTTTATAAAATCCTGAAAATATTTATGGACACTTTCTGAAATATTTCAGTGGCCCAAAAATAATTCCAACATTATTTGAGCATTTGAATTATTTAATAGTATTTAAATGCCCAAATTCAAATATTTATGAATTAAATCAATGCCCCTTTTGTTGACCTAAAATTATATGCACCATTTTCCCCAAGGGTTCTAACCCAAGGCAAAGAGGGTGAACATATTTGAAGGGCATTTCAGGTTCATTGAATTTATTTTTAGTAAACCCTAGTTGATTTCAGGGGGGGGGGTGCTGGGGGTTTTGCTTTCCCCATTTCCATTTCTGATAAAAGTAAACATGATGCACACTCTAATGCATAACCTAGCTAGGGTGTGACACATTTCCTTAAGTGCATGCCAAATTAGTGACTCAAGTATTCTCCCCCACGATCTGATCGCAAGAACTTGATTTTTCTGTCACGTTGATTCTCAACCTCACTCTGAAATTCCTTGTACTTTTCAAAGGTCTCAGAGTTGTGTTTCATTAAGTAGACATAACCATATCTACTCAAGTCATCAGTGAGGGTGAGAACATAACGATAGCCACCGCGAGCCTCGACACTCATTGAACCGCACACATCAGTATGTATGATTTCCAATAAGTTGGTTGCTCGCTCCATTGTTCCTGAAAACGGAGTCTTGGTCATTTTACCCATGAGGCATGGTTCGCACGTGTCAAATGATTCGTAATCAAGAGACTCCAAAAGTCCATCTGCATGGAGCTTCTTCATGCGTTTGACACCTATGTGACCAAGGCGGCAGTGCCACAAGTATGTGGGACTATCATTATCAACCTTACATCTTTTGGTATTCACACTATGAATATGTGTAACATTACGCTCGAGATTCATTAAGAATAAACCATTCACCAGCGGGGCATGACCATAAAACATATCTCTCTTCATGCGTTACACATATTCATAGTGTGAATACCAAAAGATGTAAGGTTGATAATGATAGTCCCACATACTTGTGGCACTGCCGCCTTGGTCACATAGGTGTCAAACGCATGAAGAAGCTCCATGCAGATGGACTTTTGGAATCTCTTGATTATGAATCATTTGACACGTGCGAACCATGCCTCATGGGTAAAATGACCAAGACTCCGTTCTCAGGAACAATGGAGTGAGCAACCAACTTATTGGAAATCATACATACTGATGTGTGTGGTCCAATGAGTGTTGAGGCTCGCGGTCGCTATCGTTATATTCTCACCCTCACTGATGACTTGAGTAGATATGGGTATGTCTACTTAATGAAACACAAGTCTGAGACCTTTGAAAAGTTCAAGGAATTTCAGAGTGAGGTTGAGAATCAACGTGACAGGAAAATCAAGTTCTTGCGATCAGATCGTGGGGGAGAATACTTGAGTCAGGAATTTGGCATGCACTTAAGGAAATGTGGAATAGTTTCACAACTCACGCCGCCTGGAACACCTCAGCGTAATGGTGTGTCCGAACGTCGTAATCGCACCCTATTGGATATGGTGCGATCTATGATGTCTCTTACCGATCTACCGCTGTCATTTTGGGGCTATGCTTTAGAGACTGCCGCATTCACTTTAAATAGGGCTCCGTCGAAATCCATTGAGACGACACCGTATGAATTATGGTTTGGGAAGAAACCTAAGATGTCGTTTCTAAAAGTTTGGGGATGCGATGCTTATGTCAAGAAACTTCAACCTGAAAAGCTCGAACCCAAGTCGGAAAAATGCGTCTTCATAGGATACCCTAAAGAAACTATTGGGTATACCTTCTACCTCAGATCCGAAGGCAAGATCTTTGTTGCCAAGAATGGATCCTTTCTAGAGAAAGAGTTTCTCTCGAAAGAAGTAAGTGGGAGGAAAGTAGAACTTGATGATGTATTACCTCTTGAATTGGAAAGTGGCGCAACTCAGGAAAATGTTCCTGAGGTGCCTGCACTGACTAGAGAGGAAGTTAATGCTGATGATCATGAAACTTCAGATCAAGTTGCTACTAAACTTCGTAGGTCCACAAGGACACATTCTGCACCAGAGTGGTATGGCAACCCTGTCCTGGAAATCATGTTGTTAGACAACGGTGAACCTTCGAGCTATGAAGAAGCAATGGTGGGCCCAGATTCCAACAAATGGCTAGAAGCCATGCAATCCGAGATAAAATCCATGTATGAAAACGAAGTATGGACTTTGACTGACTTGCCCGATGATCGGCGAGCCATAGAAAATAAATGGATCTTTAAAAAGAAGATAGACGCGGATGGTAATGTTGTTGGGGAACGTAGTAATTTCAAAAATTTCCTACGCACACGCAAGATCATGGTGATGCATAGCAATGAGAGGGGAGAGTGTTGTCTACGTACCCTCGTAGACCGAAGCGGAAGCATTGACGCGACATAGAGGAAGTAGTCATACGTCTTCCCGATCCGACCGATCCAAGCACTGTTACTCCGGCACCTCCGAGTTCTTGGCACACGTTCAGCTCGATGACGATCCCCGGGCTCCGATCCAGCAAAGCATCGGGGAGGAGTTCCGTCAGCACGACGGCTTGGTGACGATTTTGATGTTCTACCGTCGCAGGGCCTCGCCTAAGCACTGCAATAATATGACCGAGGTGGAATATGGTGGAGGGGGGCACCGCCCACGGCTAAGGAACGATCACGAAGATCAACTTGTGTGTCCATGGGGTGCCCCCTGCCCCCGTATATAAAGGAGTGGAGGAGGGAAGGGCCGGCCTTCTCTATGGCGCGCCCTAGGGGAGTCCTACTCCCACCGGGAGTAGGATTCCCCCTTTTCCTAGTCCAACTAGGAGTCCTTCCAAGTATTAGGAGTAGGAGACAAGGAAAGGGAAGGGAGAAGGGAAAGAAGGAGGGGGCGCGGCCCCTCCCCCTAGTCCAATTCGGACTAGGCCTTGGGGGGGCGCGGCCTGCCCTAGACAGCCCCTCTCTCTTTCCCGTATGGCCCAATAAGGCCCAATACTTCCCGGCGAATTCCCGTAAGTCTCCGGTACTCCGAAAAATACCTGAATCACTCGGAACCTTTTCGAAGTCCGAATATAGTCGTCCAATATATCGATCTTTATGTCTCGACCATTTCGAGACTCCTCGTCATGTCCCCGATCTCATCTGGGACTCCGAACTCCTTCGGTACATCAAAACTCATAAATTCATAATATAACTATCATCGAAACCTTAAGCGTGCGGACCCTACGGTTCGAGAACAATGTAGACATGACCGAGACACGTCTCCGGTCAATAACCAATAGCGGAACTTGGATGCTCGTATTGGCTCCTACATATTCTATGAAGATCTTTATCGATCAGACCGCCTAACAACTTACGTTGTTCCCTTTGTCATCGGTATGTTACTTGCCCGAGATTCGATCGTCGGTATCTCAATACCTAGTTCAATCTCGTTACCGGCAAGTCTCTTTACTCGTTCCGTAATACATCATCTCGCAACTAACTCATTAGTTGCAATGCATGCAAGGCTTATGTGATGTGCATTACCGAGAGGGCCCAGAGATACCTCTCCGACAATCGGAGTGACAAATCCTAATCTCGAAATACGCCAACCCAACATGTACCTTTGGAGACACCTGTAGAGCTCCTTTATAATCACCCAGTTACGTTGTGACGTTTGGTAGCACACAAAGTGTTCCTCCGACAAACGGGAGTTGCATAATCTCATAGTCATAAGAACATGTATAAGTCATGAAGAAAGCAATAGCAACATACTAAACGATCGGGTGCTAAGCTAATGGAATGGGTCATGTCAATCAGATCATTCATCTAATGATGTGATCCCGTTAATCAAATAACAACTATTTGTCCATGGTTAGGAAACATAACCATCTTTGATTAACGACCTAGTCTAGTAGAGGCATACTAGTGACACTCTGTTTGTCTATGTATTCACACATGTATCATGTTTCCGGTTAATACAATTCTAGCATGAATAATAAACATTTATCATGAAATAAGGTAATAAATAATAACTTTATTATTGCCTCTAGGGCATATTTCCTTCAGTCTCCCACTTGCACTAGAGTCAATAATCTAGTTCACATCGCCATGTGATTTAACAGCAATAGTTCACATCATCATGTGATTAACACCCATAGTTCACATCATCATGTGACCAACACTCAAAGGGTTTACTAGAGTCAGTAATCTAGTTCACATCTTTATGTGATTAACATCCAAAGAGTACTAAGGTGTGATCATGTTTTGTTTGTGAGATAATTTTAGTCAACGGGTCTGTCATATTCAGATCCGTAAGTATTTTGCAAATATCTATATCAACAATGCTCTGCACGGAGCTACTCTAGCTAATTGCTCCCACTTTCAATATGTATCTAGATCGAGACTTAGAGTCATCTAGATTAGTGTCAAAACTTGCATCGACGTAACCCTTTACGACGAACCTTTTTGTCACCTCCATAATCGAGAAACATATCCTTATTCCACTAAGGATAATTTTGACCACTGTCCAGTGATCTACTCCTAGATCACTATTGTACTCCCTTGCAAAAATCAGTGTAGGATATACAATAGATCTGGTACACATCATGGCATATTTTATAGAACCTATGGCCAAGGCATAGGGAATGACTATAACGCCCCACATGTAACCTTCCCCAATTGTACTCCGACTCATGCCGTTTCCGGCATTAAGTTATATTTAATTGTCGGGTTCGGGTCTTTGCCTCCGTGTGTTGTTTCGTTTTTCGTGCATCTCATATCATGTCGTCACGTGCATTGCATTCGCATACATGTTCATCTCATGCATTCGAGCATTTTCCCCGTTGTCCGTTTTGCATTCCGGCGCTTCATTCTCCTCCGGTGGCCATTTCTAGCTTTCTTTCGTGTGTGGGGATTAAACATTTCCGGATTGGGCCGAGACTTGCCATGCGACCTTGGTTTACTACCGGTAGACCGCCTGTCAAGTTTCGGGTCATTTGGACTTCGTTTGATACTCCAACGGTTAACCGAGGGACCGAAAAGGCCTCGTGTGTGTGCAGCCCAACACCCCTCCAATTTGGCCCAAAACCCACCAAACTCAGCTCCATCGTCTCGGTCGTTCGATCACGATCGTGTGGGCGAAAACCGCACCTCATTTGGACTCTCCTAGCTCCCTCTAGGTCTATAAATAGACCCTCCCCGAAATTCGGATCTCTCCCCCTCTCGAAACCCTAAAAATCTTAGATCCCGCCGCCGCCGGACAAAAATTCCGCCGACGGACATGTCCGGCCTCCCCGTCCGCCGCCACGTGTCGGCCTCCTAGTGGCCGCCGCCGGTCCCCAGTTCGCCGCCGCCCGCGGGCCCGCGAGGCCCGTGCGGGGCCCCCGCGGCCCGGTCAGGTCCGCCGCCGCACCGCACCTGTCTTCCCCGCGCCCGGCGACTTCCCGCTGCGCCGGAGCTGCCGGACGCCGCCGCCGTAGCCGTCCGCTCCGGTGAGCCCGACCCGCGGCCCCGCCTCCTTCTCCCTTCGCCTCACCTCCGCCGCTGACCACATCTGTGGCGCGCCCGCGCCCTGCAGGTTGCCTGCGCCGGAGACCCATCGCCGCCGCGCCGCCTACGCCGAGGCTCGCCGGAGTAGCGCCCCACCGCCCCCTTGCTCGCCTCCGTCCAGATCCGGGGCGCCGGAGCCGCCGGAGCTGCCCGCCGCGCCGGATCCGTGCGTCCCCGGCTCCGATCCGGCAAGTCCCGCACCGCACCGGCGCCTCCATCTTCGGCTCCGGCCAAAACTCCGGCGGACCTCGTTTTCCGCGCCGTTGACTTTCTCCGCGAGGGTATAATTCGTCTAAGTCCCAGAAATTTTGGTCCATATGCCTCTGTTCGGGGTCCCGTAAATCCGCATCCGTAGCTCCGATTTGGGCGTATGATATGTCAAATTCTTCGCCTCGACGAGTACATCATTTCATTCCATTGCGTCATTTGCATTTGAGGTCATCTTGGTGCCCAAAATGCTGTTGGAAGGAGGCATGTTGAGTTAAATTGCAGATCCGTTAGTCCAACATGCACTTTTGTCATTTTTGCCATATTTAATCCGTGCATGATATGCCTGTGCCCCTTTGGGATGAATTGTTAAGCATGTTGTCTTCTTTCCAGAGGTGCCTTCCATGTATTTTTAGGATGTGTGTGTTGTCTTGTGCAAGCTTGCGAAGAGGGCTACCTGAGATTTCAGATTTCAGGGACTTAGTGATTTTCACTAAGTCTGAGCCGTTTTAGTTCACGATGCTAAATGTCCGGCTTGTTTCCTAGTGATCCGTACCTCTTTTGAGGATGATCAATAAGAGTGATTTGTTATGCTTGTTGTGCTTAATCCATCCATGTCTTTACTTGTTATGTTGGAGCACCCTAGGTTGACTCAATCGAGCTCAACTTTTCGATAGTTGCTGTTTTGGGCAGATCGTTAACTCTTTTGCGATTTTGCCGGAGTGATTGCTAGTGATCCATGCATGCTATGCCATTGTTCTTGCCATGTCTAGCTATAATTTTGTGCCTTCTTTACGGATATATGCTTACCTTGTCATGACTTGCACCGTAGTGAGAGCATCGAGCTCGTTTACAAGCCTCCGTGAGTTATTATTTCAGCATGTCCCAGTTTTTCACTAAGTCTGAAAACTGATTGTGTTTCATCGATGTTCGTGTGCTCGGTAGAGTATTTTGTGAACCCTTTTGGCCCCAGGTCATGTTGGGTGTTTTGTTAAGCTTGTTGAGTAGCTCCATGCCATGCTCTTACTTGCCATGTTCAGGTTTTCCTTCATGTTGTTTTGCTGCTCCGAAGAGAGCATCGTGGTCTGAAATTTCAGACTAGCGTTAATTTCGCTAAGTCTGAAATCTGTTTTGCTTATTCAGTTTTGCCATGCTTGTTTGAAGGCCTTAATGGATGAATTTGCCTATGTCTCAGTCATGATGATTTGATAAGCTTGATGAGTACATCACTGCCATGTAATTTGTTTTCATGTTGGGTGGCTGTAGCATGTTCATTTTGTTGCATTTAGGAGGCATGTTGCTGTAAATTGCAGATCGGTTCGTTTAGTAAAACACTTGCCATTTCTTAACCGTAGCTCCGATTGCCATGATCTTTATATTGTTTTCAGGGGATTTCTTCCCCTCTATCCAGTGGCACACTTGGATTTCCAAGTTGAGGCCAGGTTCATGCATTTCCTGTTACATGTTGCATTCTTGCATCCCGCATCGCATATTACCTTTGCATCTTATTGCTTGCCCTTGCACGTGGTTGATTGTATCCTTGTTGCTTGTTTGTGTTGTTGGGTAGAGCCGGGAGACGAGTTCGCTAACGAGGAGCCCGTTGAGTTTGCTTTTGAGGATCCAGTCAATTCTGACAACTGTGCAGGCAAGATGATCACACCCTTGAAATCACTACTATCTTTGCTATGCTAGTTTGCTCGCTCTTTTGCTTTGCCAATGCTACGATGCCTACCACTTGCTTGTCAGCCTCCCAATTGCCATGATTGAGCCTCTAACCCACCTTTGTCCTAGCAAACCATTGATTGGCTATGTTACCGCTTTGCTCAGCCCTTCTTATAGCGTTGTTAGTTGCAGGTGAAGATTGGAGCCGTTCCTTGTTGGAACACTTATTTACTTGTTGGGATATCACTATATTGCTATGTTATCTTTACTCATCTATATACTTGGTAAAGGGTGGAAGGCTCGGCCTCTCGCCTAGTGTTTTGTTCCACTCTTGTCGCCCTAGTTTCCGTCACATCGGTGTTATGTTCCCGGATTGTTGCGTTCCTTACGCGGTTGGGCTATATGGGAACCCCTTGATAGTTCGCCTTGATTAAAGCTTTTCCAGCAATGCCCAACATTGGTTTTACCATTTGCCACCTACCCTTTTCTTTTCCTTGGTTTTCCGGAGCCCGAGGGTCATCTTTATTTTAGCCCCCCACGGGCCAGTGCTCCTCTGAGTGTTGGTCCGAACTAGAGCCCCTTGCAGCGCCACCTCGGGGGAACCCGAGGGCTGGTTTTAGTTGTACGGATTGCTTATCTGAGTGTGCCCTGAGAAAGAGATATGTGCAGCTCCTATCGGGATTTGTCGGCGCATTCGGGCGGTGTTGCTGGACTAGTTTTGACCTATCGAATCATCTTATTGTACCGGGATACCGAGTCTGATCGGTGGGTCCTGGGTGGAGGTCTATTCCTTCGTTGACCGTGAGAGCTTGTTATGGGCTAAGTTGGGACCCCCTGCAGGGATTGATCTTTCGAAAGCCGTGCCCGCGGTTATGGGCAGATGGGAATTTGATAATGTCCGGTTGTAGATAACTTGAACTTAATTAATTAAAATGGATCTACTGCGTGTGTTGCCGTGATGGCCTCTTCTCGGCGGAGTCCGGGAAGTGGACACGGCGTTGGAGTTATGTCTGCGTAGTCTGCTCTATTTAGTTTCCGCACGTGCTTTGCCTTCTCTTCTCGCTCTCTTTTGCGAATAAGTTAGCCACCATACATGCTAGTCGCTTTGCAGCTCCACTCACATTACCCCTTCCTTACCTATTTAGCTTAAATAGTTTTGATCGCGAGGGTGCGAGATTGCTGAGTCCTTGTGGCTCACAGATTACTATTACACCAGATGCAGGGACCGATGATATTCCTCCGGATGGCGCGTTCGAGCTGAAGTGGGAGTACGACGAGGACTCTCAGCGATACTATGTTTCTTTTCCTGATGATCAGTAGTGGTGCCTGCTCGGGGTTCGATTCAGGGTTTAGTCGCATGTTGGGGAGTCTTTTCTATTTTGGCGCCGTAGTCGGGCCATGAGTGTTTGTATGTTGAATGCTATTTATGTACCTTGATGTGACGTGGCGAGTGTAAGCCAACTATTATATTTATTCCCCCTTTATATTCATATGTACATGGGTTGTGTGAAGATTGCCTCACTTGCGACTTATGCCTTCAATGCGATTATGCCTCTAAGTCGTGCCTCGACACGTGGGAGATATAGTCGCATCGAGGGTGTTACAATGACTTTCATTCTCTTTCTATCTTCTTCCGTGGTCGGGCTTTGAGTCTTACTCAATTTCACCCCTTGTAACACAGGCAAGAACTCTTTCTTTGACTGTTCCATTTTGAACTACTTCAAAATCTTGTCAAGGTATGTACTCATTGAAAAAACTTATCAAGCGTCTTGATCTATCTCCATAGATCTTTGATGCTCAATATGTAAGCAGCTTCACCGAGGTCTTTCTTTGAAAAATCCTTTCAAACACTCCTTTATGCTTTGCAGAATAATTCTACATTATTTCCGATCAACAATATGTCATACACATATACTTATCAGAAATGTTGTAGTGCTCCCACTCACTTTCTTGTAAATACAGGCTTCACCTGTGACGCCCGGATAATTAGACTACAGTAATCCTCTGCTAATGATGCCACGTCACCTCAGTTACTGTTGATAAACTCGAGTTAGTTCGAAGACGGTTCAAATTCAAATTCAAAATCAGGTAAACAATAGAAGTTTTCAAACATTAAAACTAAAATGTCCAAAATGTGTCAAATAAATCATGGATAATACTAGTGTAGAAACCACACTTTTATAAAATGTTTAAAGGCTATAAAGTAATTAAAATAGCAGCTATGACAATTAATTAAATGCCTTTTAAAAATTACAATAATGCAAACTATTTTATTTAGGTGTCAAACTTTTCGGGGCAGTAGGATAAGTTATAACATTAATTTTAGGAGTTGTATTTATATTTTATAAAACAAAAATTAAAAGAATAAAATAGAAAAGAAAATAAATAAAAGAAAAGGTGAGAGAAAAACAAGAGAAAAAAACAAAGAAAAGCCCCCCCCATTGGGCTACGGCCCAGCCAGCAGCCCAACCGGGCCACCAGGCCAGCCCACCCACTCCCTTAACCCCCGTGGACCCCGAAACCCTAGACCGCACCCCCCCACTTTCCCCCACTCGCTCCCACTCCCCCCTCTCCCGATCCGATCTGGATCGGGATCGATCCCCCGTAGCTCGACCCCCGACGACGGCAATCTCCCGTCGCCGCCTTGTACTCCTCGCCCCTCCTCTCCGTCGCCTAACCGCCCCCCAGCGCCACGGTGCCGCCCCATCGTCCTTGTCTCCTCCTCGTCGCCGACGCCGCTCGACGCCGCCCCGCGCCCGGAGCTCGCCGCCCCCCACGCTAGGACACCGCCACCTCGCCGTCCTCGTCCACTCCGCCGACGACGTCCCCGTCCTCCCCCTCGCCTACCACTGCCCCGTGCCCTACTCCCCGCCGTGAGCAAGCCCCTCCCTCTCCTCTCTTCCTCCTGCGTCGACCGCGCCACCGCGCCCCGCGCGCCCCGCTCCGCTCCACTCCGGCGGCCCGCGCTCACCGTGCCCCGCACGCGCTCACTGCGCGCCCCTGCTGCTGCTTGCGGCCACCGCGCCGCCCGCCGCCCCGCTTCGCTCCGCCCACGGGCTCGCCCTACCCCGCGCTGGCCAACCGTTGCCGCCGCGCCTGACCCCGTGGCCTTCCGCTCATCGCCGCGGCCCCCTGCGCCGCCCGTGCAGCCTCGTCGCTACCGCAGCGCCTGACCCCGCCGACCCCGCTCCATCCCGCGAACCCCGCCCCGTCTCGTCTGTTCCGGCCGGCAGCGCCCCCTTGGCCGCGCGCGCCTACACGTGCCCGTCCCCTTGCCGTGCTGCTCCGGCGCGCCGCCGTGGCCAGCGCCCCCTTGGTAGCGAGGGCGTGCGCCCAAACGGGCTAATGCCAGCGCCCGCACGCCCGTACCCCAGCGCCCGACCCGCATTGGCCACAGGGGCCTATGACAGCTGGGCCCCGCCCCCTAAAAACGTTTAAAAAAAGAGATAAAAAATAATTAATAATTAAAAATATATAATAATTAATTAATTAAGTTAATTGATCCTAATTAACTAATCTAATTAACTAGTTAATTTAATTAAACAGTAATTAACTAGTTAATTAGATTAGTTAAACCCTAAGTAGACTATGAAGGAAATATGCCCTAGAGGCAATAATAAAGTTATTATTTATTTCCTTATATCATGATAAATGTTTATTATTCATGCTTGAATTGTATTAACCGGAAACATAATACATGTGTGAATACATAAACCAACAGAGTGTCACTAGTATGCCTCTACTTGACTAGCTCGTTAATCAAAGATGGTTATGTTTCCTAACCATGAACAAAGAGTTGTTATTTGATTAACGAGGTCACATCATTAGTTGAATGATCTGATTGACATGACCCATTCCATTAGCTTAGCACCCCGATCATTTAGTATGTTGCTATTGCTTTCTTCATGACTTATACATGTTCCTATAACTATGAGATTATGCAACTCCCGTTTACCGGAGGAACACTTTGGGTACTACCAAACGTCACAACGTAACTGGGTGATTATAAAGGAGTACTACAGGTGTCTCCAATGGTAGATGTTGGGTTGGCGTATTTCGAGGTTAGGGTTTGTCACTCCGATTGTCGGAGAGGTATCTCTGGGCCCTCTCGGTAATACACATCACATAAGCCTTGCAAGCATAATAACTAAGATGTTAGTTATGAGATGATGTATTACGGAACGAGTAAAGAGACTTGCCAGTAACGAGATTGAACTAGGTATTGGATACCGACGATCGAATCTCGGGCAAGTAACATACCGATGACAAAGGGAACAACGTATGTTGTTATGCGGTCTGGCCGATAAAGATCTTCGTAGAATATGTAGGAGCCAATATGGGCATCCAGGTCCCGCTATTGGTTATTGACCAGAGACGTGTCTCGGTCATGTCTACATTGTTCTCGAACCGTAGGGTCCGCACGCTTAACGTTACGATGACAGTTATTATGAGTTTATGCATTTTGATGTACCGAAGGTTGTTCTGAGTCCCGGATGTGATCACGGACATGACGAGGAGTCTCGAAATGGTCGAGATGTAAAGATTGATATATTGGAAGCCTATGTTTGGACACCGGAAGTGTTCCGGGTGAAATCGGGATTTTACCGGATTACCGGGAGGGTTACCGGAACCCCCCGGGAGCCAAATGGGCCAACATGGGCCTTAGTGGAAAGGTGAGAGGGCAGCCCACATAGGGCTGCGCCTCCCCCCTCTCCCTAGTCCTATTAGGACTAGGAGAGGGGCCGGCCACCTCTCTCTCTCTCCCCTTTAAGGATTCCTAGTTGGACTAGGATTGGAGGGGGGAGTCCTACTCCCGGTAGGAGTAGGACTCCTCCTGCGCCTCCCTCTCTTTGGCCGGCCAGCCTCCCTCCCTCCATCCTTTATATACGGGGGCAGGGGACACCCCAAGACACACAAGTTGATCCTTGAGATCGTTCCTTAGCCGTGTGCGGTGCCCCCTGCCACCAAATTCCACCTCGATCATACCGTTGCAGTGCTTAGGCAATGCCCTGCGTCGGTAGTACATCAAGATCGTCACCACGCCGTCGTGCTGACAGAACTCTTCCTCGACGCTTTGCTGGATCGGAGCCCGAGGAACGTCATCGAGCTGAACGTGTGCTAAGAACTCGGAGGTGCCGGAGTAACGGTGCTTGGATCGGTCGGATCGGGAAGAAGACGTACGACTACTTCCTCTATGTTGTGTCAACGCTTCCGTTGCGATCTACAAGGGTACGTAGATCAGACTCTCCCCCTCGTTGCTATGCATCACCATGATCTTGCGTGTTCGTAGGAAATTTTTTGAAATTACTGCGTTCCCCAACAGTGGCATCAAAGCCTAGGTTTTATGGTTTGATGTTATATGCACGAGTAGAACACAAGTGAGTTGTGGGCGATACAAGTCATACTGCCTACCAGCATGTCATACTTTGGTTCAGCGGTATTGTTGAACGAGACGATCCGGACCAACCTTACGCGTACTCTTACGCGAGACCGGTTCCCTCGACGTGCTTTGCACATAGATGGCTTGCGGAAGACTGTCTCTCCAACTTTAGTTGAACCAAGTGTGGCTACGCCCGGTCCTTGAGAAGGTTAAAACGGAGTCTATTTGACGAACTATCGTTGTGGTTTTGATGCGTAGGTGAGATGAGTTCTTACTTAAGCCCGTAGCAGCCACGTAAAACTTGCAACAACAAAGTAGAGGACGTCTAACTTGTTTTTGCAGGGCATGTTGTGATGTGATATGGTCAAGGCATGATGCTGATTTTATTGTATGAGATGATCATGTTTTGTAACCGAGTTATCGGCAACTGGCAGGAGCCATATGGTTGTCGCTTTACTGTATGCAATGCAATCGCGATGTAATGCTTTACTTTATTACTAAGCGGTAGTGATAGTCGTGGAAGCATAAGATTGGCGAGACGACAACGATGCTACGATGGAGATCAAGGTGTCGCGCCGGTGACGATGGTGATCATGACGGTGCTTCGGAGATGGAGATCACAAGCACAAGATGATGATGGCCATATCATATCACTTATATTGATTGCATGTGATGTTTATCCTTTTATGCATCTTATCTTGCTTTGATTGATGGTAGCATTATAAGATGATCTCTCACTAAATTATCAAGAAGTGTTCTCCCTGAGTATGCATCGTTGCAAAAGTTCTTCGTGCTGAGACACCACGTGATGATCGGGTGTGATAGGCTCTACGTTCAAATACAACGGGTGCAAAACAGTTGCACACGCGGAATATTCAGGTTATACTTGACGAGCCAAGCATATACAGATATGGCCTCGGAACACGGAGACTGAAAGGTCGAGCGTGAATCATATAGTAGATATGATCAACATATTGATGTTCACCATTGAAAACTACTCCATCTCACGAGATGATCGGTTATGGTTTAGTTGATTTGGATCACGTGATCACTTAGAGGATTAGAGGGATGTCTATCTAAGTGGGAGTTCTTAAGTAAATTTGATTAACTGAACTTAAAAATTATCATGAACTTAGTACCTGATAGTATCTTGCTTGTTTATGTTGATTGTAGATAGATGGCTCGTGCTGTTGTTCCGTTGAATTTTAATGCGTTCCTTGAGAAAGCAAAGTTGAAAGATGATGGTAGCAATTACACGGACTGGGTCCGTAACTTGAGGATTATCCTCATTGCTGCACAGAAGAATTACGTCCTAGAAGCACCGCTAAGTGCCAGGCCTGCTGCAAGAGCAACACCAGAAGTTATGAACGTCTGGCAGAGCAAAGCTGATGACTACTCAATAGTTCAGTGTGCCAGACTTTACGGCTTAGAACCGGGACTTCAACGACGTTTTGAACGTCATGGAGCATATGAGATGTTCCAGGAGTTGAAGTTAATATTTCAAGCAAATGCCTGGATTGAGAGATATGAAGTCTCCAATAAGTTCTATAGCTGCAAGATGGAGGAGAACAGTTCTGTCAGTGAGCATATACTCAAAATGTCTGGGTATAATAATCACTTGATTCAATTGGGAGTTACACTTCCGGATGATTGCGTCATTGACAGAATTCTCCAATCACTGCCACCAAGCTACAAGAGCTTTGTGATGAACTATAATATGCAAGGGATGAACAAGACTATTCCCGAGCTCTTCGCAATGCTGAAAGCTGCGGAGGTAGAAATCAAGAAGGAGCATCAAGTGTTGATGGTTAACAAAACCACTAGTTTCAAGAAAAAGGGCAAAGGGAAGAAGAAGGGGAACTTCAAGAAGAACGACAAGCAAGTTGCTGCTCAAGAGAAGAAACCCAAGTCTGGACCTAAGCCTGAAACTGAGTGCTTCTACTGCAAGCAGACTGGTCACTGGAAGCGGAACTGCCCCAAGTATTTGGCGGATAAGAAGGATGGCAAGGTGAACAAAGGTATATGCGATATACATGTTATTGATGTGTACCTTACTAATGCTCGCAGTAGCACCTGGGTATTTGATACTGGTTCTGTTGCTAATATTTGCAACTCGAAACAGGGACTACAGAATAAGCGGACACTAGCAAAGGACGAGGTGACGATGCGCGTGGGAAACGGTTCCAAAGTCGATGTGATCGCGGTCGGCACGCTACCTCTACATCTACCTTCGGGATTAGTATTAGACCTAAATAATTGTTATTTGGTGCCAGCGTTGAGCATGAACATTATATCTGGATCTTGTTTAATGCGAGACGGTTATTCATTTAAATCAGAGAATAATGGTTGTTCTATTTATATGAGTAATATCTTTTATGGTCATGCACCTTTGAAAAGTGGTCTAATTTTGATGAATCTCGATAGTAGTGATACACATATTCATAATGTTGATGCCAAAAGATGCAGAGTTGATAATGATAGTGCAACTTATTTGTGGCACTGCCGTTTAGGTCATATCGGTGTAAAGCGCATGAAGAAACTCCATACTGATGGGCTTTTGGAACCACTTGATTATGAATCACTTGGTACTTGCGAACCATGCCTCATGGGCAAGATGACTAAAACACCGTTCTCCGGTACTATGGAGAGAGCAACAGATTTGTTGGAAATCATACATACCGATGTATGTGGTCCGATGAATATTGAGGCTCGTGGCGGATATCGTTATTTTCTCACTTTCACAGATGATTTAAGCAGATATGGGTATATCTACTTAATGAAACACAAATCTGAAACGTTTGAAAAGTTCAAAGAGTTTCAGAGTGAAGTTGAAAATCATCGTAACAAGAAAATAAGGTTTCTACGATCTGATCGTGGAGGAGAATATTTGAGTTACGAGTTTGGTGTACATTTGAAAAATTGTGGAATAGTTTCGCAACTCACGCCACCCGGAACACCACAACGTAATGGTGTGTCCGAACGTCGTAATCGTACTTTACTAGATATGGTGCGATCTATGATGTCTCTTACTGATTTACCGCTATCGTTTTGGGGTTATGCTTTAGAGACGGCCGCATTCACGTTAAATAGGGCACCATCAAAATCCATTGAGACGACACCTTATGAACTGTGGTTTGGCAAGAAACCAAAGTTGTCGTTTCTTAAAGTTTGGGGCTGCGATGCTTATGTGAAAAAGCTTCAACCTAATAAGCTCGAACCCAAATCGGAGAAATGTGTCTTCATAGGATATCCAAAGGAAACTATTGGATACACCTTCTATCATAGATCCGAAGGCAAGACTTTTGTTGCTAAATTCAGAAACTTTCTTGAGAAGGAGTTTCTCTCGAAAGAAGTGAGTGGGAGGAAAGTAGAACTTGACGAGGTAACTGTACCTACTCCGTTATTGGGAAATAGTACATCACAGAAAACTGTTTCTGTGAGACCTACACCAATAAGAGAGGAAGTTAATGATGATGATCATGAAACTTTAGATCAAGATACTATTGGACCTCGTAGATCAACCAGAGTAAGATCCGCACCAGAGTGGTACGGTAATCCTGTTCTGGAAGTCATGCTACTAGATCATGATGAACCTACGAACTATGAAGAAGCGATGGTGAGCCCAGATTCCGCAAAGTGGCTTGAAGCCATGAAATCTGAGATGGGATCCATGTATGAGAACAAAGTATGGACTTTGGTTGACTTGCCGATGATCGGCAAGCAATTGAGAATAAATGGATCTTTAAGAAAAAGACTGACGCTGATGGTAATGTTACTGTCTACAAAGCTCGACTTGTCACAAAAGGTTTTCGACAAGTTCAAGGAGTTAACTACGATGAGACTTTCTCACCCGTAGCGATGCTTAAGTCTGTCAGAATCATGTTAGCAATTGCCGCATTTTATGATTATGAAATTTGGCAAATGGATGTAAAAACTGCATTCCTGAATGGATTTCTGGAAGAAGAGTTGTATATGATGCAACCGGAAGGTTTTGTCGATCCAAAGGGAGCTAACAAAGTGTGCAAACTCCAGCGATCCATTTATGGACTGGTGCAAGCATCTCGGAGTTGGAATAAACGCTTTGATAGTGTGATCAAAGCATTTGGTTTTATACAGACTTTTGGAGAAGCCTGTATTTACAAGAAAGTGAGTGGGAGCTCTGTAGCATTTCTGATATTATATGTGGATGACATATTACTGATTGGAAATGATATAGAATTTCTGGATAGCATAAAGGGATACTTGAATAAAAGTTTTTCAATGAAAGACCTCGGTGAAGCTGCTTACATATTAGGCATAAAGATCTATAGAGATAGATCAAGACGCTTAATTGGACTTTCACAAAGCACATACCTTGACAAGATTTTGAAGAAGTTCAAAATGGATCAAGCAAAGAAAGGGTTCTTGCCTGTGTTACAAGGTGTGAAGTTGAGTCAGACTCAATGCCCGACCACTGCAGAAGATAGAGAGAAAATGAAAGATGTTCCCTATGCTTCAGCCATAGGCTCTATCATGTATGCAATGCTGTGTACCAGACCTGATGTGTGCCTTGCTATAAGTATAGCAGGGAGGTACCAAAGTAATCCAGGAGTGGATCACTGGACAGCGGTCAAGAACATCCTGAAATACCTGAAAAGGACTAAGGATATGTTTCTCGTATATGGAGGTGACAAAGAGCTCACCATAAGAGGTTACGTTGATGCAAGCTTTGACACTGATCCGGACGATTCTAAATCGCAAACCGGATACGTGTTTACTTTAAACGGTGGAGCTGTCAGTTGGTGCAGTTCTAAACAAAGCGTCGTAGCGGGATCTACATGTGAAGCGGAATACATAGCTGCTTCGGAAGCAGCGAACGAAGGAGTCTGGATGAAGGAGTTCATATCCGATCTAGGTGTCATACCTAGTGCATCGGGTCCAATGAAAATCTTTTGTGACAATACTGGTGCAATTGCTTTGGCAAAGGAATCCAGATTTCACAAAAGGACCAAACACATCAAGAGACGCTTCAATTCCATCCGGGATTTAGTCCAGGTGGGAGACATAGAGATTTGCAAGATACATACGGATCTGAATGTTGCAGACCCGTTGACTAAGCCTCTTCCACGAGCAAAACATGATCAGCACCAAGGCTCCATGGGTGTTAGAATCATTACTGTGTAATCTAGATTATTGACTCTAGTGCAAGTGGGAGACTGAAGGAAATATGCCCTAGAGGCAATAATAAAGTTATTATTTATTTCCTTATATCATGATAAATGTTTATTATTCATGCTTGAATTGTATTAACCGGAAACATAATACATGTGTGAATACATAAACCAACAGAGTGTCACTAGTATGCCTCTACTTGACTAGCTCGTTAATCAAAGATGGTTATGTTTCCTAACCATGAACAAAGAGTTGTTATTTGATTAACGAGGTCACATCATTAGTTGAATGATCTGATTGACATGACCCATTCCATTAGCTTAGCACCCGATCGTTTAGTATGTTGCTATTGCTTTCTTCATGACTTATACATGTTCCTATAACTATGAGATTATGCAACTCCCGTTTACCGGAGGAACACTTTGGGTACTACCAAACGTCACAACGTAACTGGGTGATTATAAAGGAGTACTACAGGTGTCTCCAATGGTAGATGTTGGGTTGGCGTATTTCGAGATTAGGGTTTGTCACTCCGATTGTCGGAGAGGTATCTCTGGGCCCTCTCGGTAATACACATCACATAAGCCTTGCAAGCATAATAACTAAGATGTTAGTTATGAGATGATGTATTACGGAACGAGTAAAGAGACTTGCCAGTAACGAGATTGAACTAGGTATTGGATACCGACGATCGAATCTCGGGCAAGTAACATACCGATGACAAAGGGAACAACGTATGTTGTTATGCGGTCTGACCGATAAAGATCTTCGTAGAATATGTAGGAGCCAATATGGGCATCCAGGTCCCGCTATTGGTTATTGACCGGAGACGTGTCTCGGTCATGTCTACATTGTTCTCGAACCGTAGGGTCCGCACGCTTAACGTTACGATGACAGTTATTATGAGTTTATGCATTTTGATGTACCGAAGGTTGTTCGGAGTCCCGGATGTGATCACGAACATGACGAGGAGTCTCGAAATGGTTGAGACGTAAAGATTGATATATTGGAAGCCTATGTTTGGACACCGGAAGTGTTCCGGGTGAAATCGAGATTTTACCGGATTACCGGGAGGGTTACCGGAACCCCCCGGGAGCCAAATGGGCCAACATGGGCCTTAGTGGAAAGGTGAGAGGGCAGCCCACATAGGGCTGCGCCTCCCCCCCTCTCCTTAGTCCTATTAGGACTAGGAGAGGGGCCGGCCACCTCTCTCTCTCTCCCCTTTAAGGATTCCTAGTTGGACTAGGATTGGAGGGGGGAGTCCTACTCCCGGTAGGAGTAGGACTCCTCCTGCGCCTCCCTCTCTTTGGCCGGCCAGCCTCCCTCCCTCCATCCTTTATATACGGGGGCAGGGGACACCCCAAGACACACAAGTTGATCCTTGAGATCGTTCCTTAGCCGTGTGCGGTGCCCCCTGCCACCAAATTCCACCTCGATCATACCGTTGCAGTGCTTAGGCGAAGCCCTGCGTCGGTAGTACATCAAGATCGTTACCACGCCGTCGTGCTGACGGAACTCTTCCTCGACGCTTTGCTGGATCGGAGCCCGAGGAACGTCATCGAGCTGAATGTGTGCTAAGAACTCGGAGGTGCCGGAGTAACGGTGCTTGGATCGGTCGGATCGGGAAGAAGACGTACGACTACTTCCTCTACGTTGTGTCAACGCTTCCGTTGCGATCTACAAGGGTACGTAGATCAGACTCTCCCCCTCGTTGGTATGCATCACCATGATCTTGCGTGTGCGTAGGAAATTTTTTGAAATTACTGCGTTCCCCAACAGACTAAACAGTCAATGACGAGCGGGGCCCACATGTCAGGTTGACCTGGTCAATTGCTGACGTCATGCTGACGTCATGATGACGTTAGCATGCACTATTCCGGATAATGTTGTTTTAATTAATTAAACAAATTCTAAAAATTATTTAAAACTTTAGAAAATCATATAAAATAAACCGTAGCTCGGATGGAAAAACTTTGTACATGAAAGTTGCTCAGAACGACGAGACGAACCCGGATACGCAGCCCATTCGTCCGCCACACATCCCTAACCTATCCAACTCGCAACTTTCCCCCTCCAGCTCCTTTGCCCAAAAACGCAAAATACCGGGGGTACTTTCCCGGATGTCATCCCCCTTCACTGGTATCACCTACTACCGCGTTAGGGCACCTCTAACGTCGTTACTTGTCATGTCATGCATCACTATGCATATGCTTGCTTAAATATTTATTGTTTCTCCCCCCTCTTCTCTCGATAGACACCGAGACCAACGCCGCTGCTACCCAGTACGACTACGGTGTTGACGACCCCTCTCTCTTGCCAGAGCAACCAGGCAAGCCCCCCCCCCTTGATCACCAGATATTGCCTACTCTCTTCTATACTGCTTGCATTAGAGTAGTGTAGCATGATACTGCTTTCCGTTATCCCTATCCTGATGCATAGCCTGTCCTTGTTATTACTATTGTTACCTTTACCTGCAATCCTACATGCCTAGTATAGGATGCTAGTGTTCCTTCAGTGGCCCTACACTCTTGTCCGTCTGCCATGCTATACTACTGGGCCGTGATCACTTCGGGAGGTGATCACGGGCATATACTATATACATTACACTGCTACATTACGTGTGATACTGTTCGGAGATGGGGGCTGAAGGGGCAGGTGGCTCCATCCCGGTAGAGGTGGGCCTGGGTTCCCGACGGCCCCCGACTGTTACTTTGTGGCGGAGCGACAGGGCAGGTTCCGACCACCTAGGAGAGAGGTGGGCCTGGCCCTGGTCGGTGTTCGCGGATACTTAACACGCTTAACGAGATCTGGGTATTTGATCTGAGTCTGGCCATTTGGTCTATACGCACTAACCATCTACGCGGGAGTAGTTATGGGTATCCCGGCGTCGTGGTATCAGCCGAAGCCTTCGTGACGTCAGCGACTGAGTGGCGCGCGCCGGATTGGACTGGAAAGCCACTAGGCTAGGTCTGCTTCCGGCCGCGTACGCAACGTGCAGGTGTGCAAAGGGCGATGGGCCCAGACCCCTGCGCCATAGGATTTAGACCGGCGTGCTGACCTCTCTGTTGTGCCTAGGTAGGGCTGCGACGTGTTGATCTTCCGAGGCCGGGCATGACCCAGAAAAGTGTGTCCGGCCAAATGGGATCGAGCGTGTTGGGGTATGTGGTGCACCCCTGCAGGGAAGTTTATCTATTCGAATAGCCGTGTCCCTCGGTAAAAGGATGACCCGGAGTTGTACCTTGACCTTATGACAACTAGAACCGGATACTTAATAAAACACACCCTTCCAAGTGCCCGATACAACCGGTGGTCGCTCTCTCACAGGGCGACGAGGGGAGGATCATCGGTTAGGTTTATGCTCTGCGATGCTGCTTGGAGGACTTCAGTCTACTCTCTTCTACATGCTGCAAGACGGAGGCTGCCAGAAGCGTAGTCTTCGACAGGATTAGTTATCCCCCTCTTATTCTGGCATTCTGCAGTTCAGTCCACATATGATACCCTTATTCCATTTGATACCCATACAAATGTAGTATAGCTCCTTGCTTGCGAGTACTTTGGATGAGTACTCACGGTTGCTTTCTCCCTCTTTTCCCCCTATCCCTTCTACCTGGTTGTCGCAACCAGATGTTGGAGCCCAGGATCCAGACGCCACCGTCGACGACGACTCCTACTACACTGGAGGTGCCTACTACTACGTGCTGCCCGCTGACGACGACCAGGAGTAGTTAGGAGGATCCCAGGCAGGAGGCCTGCGCCTCTTTCGATCTGTATCCCAGTTTGTGCTAGCCTTCTTAAGGCAAACTTGTTTAATTTATGTCTGTACTCAGATATTGTTGCTTCCGCTGACTTGTCTATGATCGAGCTCTTGTATTCGAGCCCTCGAGGCCCCTGGCTTGTAATATGATGCTTGTATGACTCATTTTATTTGTAGAGTTGTGTTGTGATATCTTCCCGTGAGTCCATGATCTTGATCGTACACGTTTGCGTGTATGATTAGTGTACGATTAAATCAGGGGCGTCACATCACCGCAAGTCTGTATAAAACTATATGTTTTGATCAACTTATCAAAACGTATATTCCAACTCCAAGATGCTTGCACCAGTCCATAGATGATCGTTGGAGCTTGCATATTTTGTTAGCACCTTTAGGATTGACAAAACCTTCTGGTTGCATCATATACAACTCTTCTTTAAATCCATTAAGGAATGTAGTTTTGTTTATCCATTTGCCAGATTTCATAAAAATGCGGCAATTGCTAACATGATTTGGACAGACTTAAGCATCGCTACGAGTGAGAAAATTTCATCATAGTCAACACCTTGAACTTTGTCAAAAACCTTTTTCGACAAGTCTAGCTTTGTAGATAGTAACACTACTATCAGCGTCCGTCTTCCTCTTGAAGATCCATTTATTTCTATGGCTTAACGATCATCGGGCAAATCCATCAAAGTCCATAATTTGTTCTCATACATGGATCATATCTCAGATTTCATGGCCTCAAACCATTTCGCGGAATCTGGGCTCATCATCGCTTCCTCATAGTTCGCAAGTTCGTCATGGTCTAGTAACATGACTTCCAGAATAGGATTACCGTACCACTCTGGTGCGGATCTCACTCTGGTTTACCTACGAGATTCGGTAGTAACTTGATCTGAAGTTACATGATCATCATCATTAGCTTCCTCACTAATTGGTGTAGTAGTCACAAGAACAGATTTCTGTGATGAACTACTTTCCAATAAGGGAGAAGGTACAATTAACTTATCAAGTTTTCTACTTTCTTCCCACTCACTTCTTTCAAGAGAAACTCCTTCTCTAGAAAGGATCCATTCTTAGCAACGAATGTCTTGCCTTCGGATCTGTGATAGAAGGTGTACCCAACAGTCTCCTTTGGGTATCCTATGAAGACATATTTCTCCGATTTGAGTTTGAGCTTATCGAGATGAAACTTTTTCACATAAGCATCGCAACTCCAAACTTTAAGAAACGATAGCTTAGGTTTCTTGCCAAACCATAGTTCACACGGTGTCGTCTCAACGGATTTAGATGGTGCCCTATTTAACGTGAATGCAGTTGTCTCTAATGCATAACCCCAAAACAATAGTGGTAGATCGGTAAGAGACATCATAGATCGCACTATATCTAATAAAGCACGGTTATGACGTTTGGACACACCATTACACTATGGTGTTCCAGGTGGCGTGAGTAGTGAAACTATTTCACATTGTTTTTAACTGAAGGCCAAACTCATAACTCAAATACTCTTCTCTACGATCAGATCATAGAAACTTTATTTTCTTGTTACGATGATTTTTCACTTCACTCTGAAATTCTTTGAACGTTTCAAATGTTTCAGACTTATGTTTCATCAAGTAGATATACTCATATCTGCTCAAATAGTCTGTGAAGATTAGAAAATAATGATACTTGTCGCGAGCCTCAATATTCATCGGACCACATACAATAGTATGTATGATTTCCAACAAATCTGTTGCTCGCTCCATTGTTCCGAAGAACAGAGTTTTAGTCATCTTGCCCATGAGGCATGGTTCGCAAGCATCAACTGATTCATAATCAAGTGATTCCAAAAGCCCATCAACATGGAGTTTCTTCATGCGCTTTACACCAATATGACCTAAACGGCAGTGCCACAAATAAGTTGCACTATCATTATTAACTTTGCATCTTTTGGTTTCAATATTATGAATATGTGTATCACTACGATCGAGATCCAATGAACTTGTTTCATTGGGTGTATGACCATCGAAGGTTTTATTCATGTAAACAGAACAACAATTATTCTCTGACTTTAATGAATAACCGTATTGCAATAAACATGATCAAATCATATTCATGCTCAACGCAAAAAACCAAATAACACTTATTTAGGTTCAACACTAATCCCGAAAGTATAGGGGAGTGTGCGATGATGATCATATCAATCTTGGAACTACTTCCAACACACATCGTCGCTTCACCCTTAACTAGTCTCCGTTTATTCTGCAACTCCTGTTTCGAGTTACTACTCTTAGCAACTGATCCGGTATCAAATACTGAGGGGTTGCTATAAACACTAGTAAAGTACACATCAATAACATGTATATCAAATATACTTTTGTTCACTTTGCCATCCTTCTTATCTGCCAAATACTTGGGGCAGTTCCGCTTCCAGTGACCAGTCCCTTTGCAGTAGAAGCACTTAGTCTCAGGCTTAGGACCAGACTTGGGCTTCTTCACTTGAGCAGCAACTTGCTTGCCGTTCTTCTTGAAGTTCCCCTTCTTCCCTTTTGCCCTTTTTCTTGAAACTAGTGGTCTTGTCAACCATCAACACTTGATGTTCTTTCTTGATTTCTACCTTTGTTGATTTTAGCATCACGAAGAGCTTAGGAATTGTTTCCGTTATCCCTTGCATATTATAGTTCATCACAAAGTTCTACTAACTTGGTGATGGTGACTAGAGAATTCTGTCAATCACTATTTTATCTGGAAGATTAACTCCCACTTGATTCAAGTGATTGTAGTACCCAGACAATCTGAGCACATGCTCACTAGTTGAGCGATTCTCCTCCATCTTTTTGAAGGAAATATGCCCTAGAGGCAATAATAAAGTTATTATTTATTTCCTTATATCATGATAAAAGTTTATTATTCATGCTAGAATTGTATTAACCGGAAACATAATACATGTGTGAATACATAGACAAACAAAGTGTCACTAGTATGCCTCTACTTGACTAGCTCGTTAATCAAAGATGGTTATGTTTCCTAACCATGGACAAAGAGTTGTCATTTGATTAAACGGGATCACATCATTAGTTGAATGATCTGATTGACATGACCCATTCCATTAGCTTAGCACCCGATCGTTTAGTATGTTGCTATTGCTTTTTCTTCATGACTTATACATGTTCCTATGACTATGAGATTATGTAATTCCCGTGTGCCGGAGGAACACTTTGTGTGCTACCAAACATCACAACGTAACTGGGTGATTATAAAGGTGCTCTACAGGTGTCTCCAAAGGTACATGTTGGGTTGACGTATTTCGAGATTAGGATTTGTCACTCCGATTGTCGGAGAGGTATCTCTGGGCCCACCCTGTAATGCACATCACTATAAGCCTTGCAAGCATTGCAACTAATGAGTTAGTTGCGGGATAATGTATTACGGAACAAGTAAAGAGACTTGCCGGTAACGAGATTGAACTAGGTATTGGATACCGACGATCGAATCTCGGGCAAGTAACATACCGATGACAAAGGGAACAACGTATGTTGTTATGCAGTCTGACCGATAAAGATCTTCGTTGAATATGTAGGAGCCAATATGGGCATCCAGGTCACGCTATTGGTTATTGACCGGAGACATGTTTCGGTCATGTCTACATTGTTCTTGAACCCGTAGGGTCCACACGCTTAAGGTTTCGATGACAGTTATATTATGAGTTTATACATTTTGATGTACCGAAGGTTGTTCGGAGTCCCGGATGTGATCACGGACATGACGAGGAGTCTTGAAATGGTTGAAACATAAAGATTGATATATTGGAAGCCTATGTTTGGATATCGGAAGTGTTCCGGGTGAAATCAGGATTTTACCGGAGTATCGGGAGGTTACCGGAACCCCGCGGGAGCTATATGGGCCTTAGTGGGCCTTAGTGGAAAAGAGAAGGGGCAACCTAAGATGGGCCGCGCGCCCCTCCCCTCCCTTAGTCCGAATAGGACAACGAGAGGGGGCCGGCCCCCCTCTCTCTTTTCCCCCCTCCGCGAATCCTATTCCAACTAGGATTGGGGGGGGATCCTACTCCCAGAGGGAGTAGGACTCCTCCTGGCGCGCCACCTCTAGGCCGGCCGCACCCCCCCCCCTTGAGCCTTTATATACGGAGGCAGGGGCACCCCAGAACAACTTGATCCACGTGATCATATTCTTAGCCGTGTGCGGCGCCCCCTGCCACCATAGTCCTCGATAATATTGTAGCGGTGCTTAGGCGAAGCCCTGCGACAGTAGTACATCAAGATCGTCACCACGCCGTCGTGCTGGCGGAACTCTTCCCCGATACTTTGCTGGATCGGAGTTCGGGGATCGTCATCGAGCTGAACGTGTGCTAAAACTCGGAGGTGTCGTAGTTTCGGTGCTTGATCAGTCGGGCCGTGGAGGCGTACGACTACATCAACCAAACGCTTCCGTTGTCGATCTACAAGGGTACGTAGATCACACTCCCCCCTCTTGTTGCTATGCATCACCATGATCTTGCGTGTGCGTAGGATTTTTTTTGAAATTACTACGTTCCCCAACACTTTTAGCTATAGAACTTGTTGGAGACTCCATATCTCTCAACTCGGGTATTTGCTTGAAATATTAACTTCAACTCGTGGAACATCTCATGTGGTCCATGCCGTTCAAAATGTCTTTGAAGTCCCGATTCTAAGCCATTAAGCATGGTGCACTAAACTATCAAGTAGTCATCATATTGAGCCAGCCAAACGTTCATAACGTCTGCATCTGCTTCTGCAATAGGTCTGTCACCTAGCGGTGCATCAAGGACATAATTCTTCTGTGCAGCAATGAGGATAAACCTCAGATCACGGATCCAATCCGCATCATTGCTACTAACATCTTTCAACACAATTTTGTCTAGGAACATATCAAAATAAACACAGGGAAGCAACAACGCGAGCTATTGATCTACAACATAATGTGCAAAATACTATTAAGACTAAGTTCATGATAAATTTAAGTTCAATTAATCATATTACTTAAGAACTCCCACTTAGATAGACATCCCTCTAATCCTCTAAGTGATCACGTGATCCAAATCAACTAAACCATGTCCGATCATCACGTGAGATGGAGCAGTTTCATTGGTGAACATCACTATGTTGATCATATCTACTATATGATTCATGCTCGATCTTTCGATCTCAGTGTTCCGAGGCCATATCTGCATATGCTAGGCTCGTCAAGTTTAACCTGAGTATTCTGCGTGTGTAAAACTGGCTTGTACCCGTTGTAGATGGACGTAGAGCTTATCACACCCGATCATCACGTGGTGTCTGGGCACAACGAACTTTGGCAACGGTGCATACTCAGGGAGAACACTTTTATCTTGATAATTTAGTGAGAGATCATCTTATAATGCTACCGTCAATCAAAGCAAGATAAGATGCATAAAGATAAACATCACATGCAATCAATATAAGTGATATGATATGGCCATCATCATCTTGTGCCTGTGATCTCCATCTCCGAAGCACCGTCATGATCGCCATCGTCACCGGCGCGACACCTTGATCTCCATCGTAGCATCGTTCTCATCTCACCAATCTTATGCTTCCACGACTATCGCTACCGCTTAGTGATAAAGTAAATCATTACAGCGCGATTGCATTGCATACAATAAAGCGACAACCATATGGCTCCTGCCAGTTGCCGATAACTCGGTTACAAAACATGATCATCTCATACAACAAATTATATCTCATCACGTCTTAACCATATCACATCACAACATGCCCTGCAAAAACAAGTTAGACGTCCTCTACTTTGTTGTTGCAAGTTTTTACGTGGCTGCTACGGGCTGAGCAAGAACCGTTCTTCCCTACGCATCAAAACCATAATGATAGTTGTCAAGTTGGTGCTGTTTTAACCTTCGCAAGGACCGGGCGTAGCCACACTCGGTTCAACTAAAGTTGGAGAAACTGTCACCCGCAAGCCACCTATGTGCAAAGCACGTCGGGAGAACCGGTCTCGCGTAAGCGTACGCGTAATGTCGGTCCGGGCCGCTTCGTCCAACAATACCGCCGAACCAAAGTATGACATGCTGGTAAGCAGTATGACTTATATCGCCCACAACTCACTTGTGTTCTACTCGTGCATATAACATCAACACATAAAACCTAGGCTCGGATGCCATTGTTGGGGAACGTAGTAATTTCAAAAATTTCCTACGCACACGCAAGATCATGGTGATGCATAGCAACGAGAGGGGAGAGTGTTGTCTACGTACCCTCGTAGACCGAAGCGGAAGCGTTGACGCAACGTAGAGGAAGTAGTCGTATGTCTTCCCGATCCGACCGATCCAAGCACCGTTACTCCGGCACCTCCGAGTTCTTGGCACACGTTCAGCTCGATGACGATCCCCGGGCTCCGATCCAGCAAAGCGTCAGGGAGGAGTTCCGTCAGCACGACGGCGTGGTGACGATCTTGATGTTCTACCGTCGCAGGACTTCGCCTAAGCACTGCAACAATATGACCGAGGTGGAATATGGTGGAGGGGGGCACCGCACACGGCTAAGGAACGATCACGAAGATCAACTTGTGTGTCCATGGGGTGCCCCCTGCCCCCGTATATAAAGGAGTGGAGGAGGGAAGGGCCGGCCTTCTCTATGGCGCGCCCTAGGGGAGTCCTACTCCCACCGGGAGTAGGATTCCCCCTTTTCCTAGTCCAACTAGGAGTCCTTCCAAGTATTAGGAGTAGGAGACAAGGAAAGGGAAGGGAGAAGGGAAAGAAGGAGGGGGCGCGGCCCCTCCCCCTAGTCCAATTCGGACTAGGCCTTGGGGGGGCGCGCGGCCTGCCCTAGGCAGCCCCTCTCTCTTTCCCGTATGGCCCAATAAGGCCCAATACTTCTCCCGGCGAATTCCCGTAACTCTCCGGTACTCCGAAAAATACCCGAATCACTCGGAACCTTTCGAAGTCCGAATATAGTCGTCCAATATATTGATCTTTACGTCTTGACCATTTCGAGACTCCTCGTCATGTCCCCGATCTCATCCGGGACTCCGAACTCCTTCGGTACATCAAAACTCATAATATAACTATCATCGAAACCTTAAGCGTGCGGACCCTACGGTTCGAGAACAATGTAGACATGACCGAGACACGTCTCCGGTCAATAACCAATAGCGGAACTTGGATGCTCATATTGGCTCCTACATATTCTACGAAGATCTTTATTGGTCAGACCGCATAACAACATACGTTGTTCCCTTTGTCATCGGTATGTTACTTGCCCGAGATTCGATCGTCGGTATCTCAATACCTAGTTCAATCTCATTACCGGCAAGTCTCTTTACTCGTTCCGTAATACATCATCTCGCAACTAACTCATTAGTTGCAATGCTTGCAAGGCTTATGTGATGTGCATTACCGAGAGGGCCCAGAGATACCTCTCCGACAATCGGAGTGACAAATCCTAATCTCGAAATACGCCAACCCAACATGTACCTTTGGAGACACCTGTAGAGCTCCTTTATAATCACCCAGTTACGTTGTGACGTTTGGTAGCACACAAAGTGTTCCTCCGGCAAACGGGAGTTGCATAATCTCATAGTCATAGGAACATGTATAAGTCATGAAGAAAGCAATAGCAACATACTAAACGATCGGGTGCTAAGCTAATGGAATGGGTCATGTCAATCAGATCATTCATCTAATGATGTGATCCCGTTAATCAAATAAAAACTCTTTGTCCATGGTTAGGAAACATAACCATCTTTGATTAACGAGCTAGTCAAGTAGAGGCATACTAGTGACACTTTGTTTGTCTATGTATTCACACATGTATCATGTTTCCGGTTAATACAATTCTAGCATGAATAATAAACATTTATCATGAAATAAGGAAATAAATAATAACTTTATTATTGCCTCTAGGGCATATTTCCTTCAAATGTGACCATCTACAAGGCTCAGCTCGTCGCTAAGGGTTATCGACAAGTTCAAGGGGTTGACTACGATGAGACTTTCTCACCCGTAGCGAAGCTGAAGTCCGTCCGAATCATGTTAGCAATTGCCGCATACTATGATTATGAGATATGACAAATGGACGTCAAAACGGCATTCCTTAACGACTTTCTTAAGGAAGAATTGTATATGATGCAGCCGGAAGGTTTTGTCGATCCTAAGAATGCTAAGAAGGCGTGCAAGCTCCAACGCTCAATCTTTGGGCTGGTACAAGCATCTCGGAGTTGGAACATTCGATTTGATGAGATGATCAAAGCGTTTGGGTTTACACAGACTTATGGAGAAGCCTGTGTTTACAAGAAAGTGAGTGGGAGCTCCGTAGCATTTCTCATATTATATGTGGATGACATACTGTTGATGGGAAATGATATAGAATTCTTGGAAAGCATAAAGGCCTACTTGAACAAGTGTTTTTCAATGAAGGACCTTGGAGAAGCTGCTTATATATTAGGCATCAAAATCTATAGAGATAGATCGAGACGCCTCATTGGTCTTTCACAAAGTACGTACCTTGACAAGATATTGAAGAAGTTCAATATGGATCAGTCCAAGAAGGAGTTCTTGCCTGTATTGCAAGGTGTGCAATTGAGCACGGCTCAATGCCCGACCATGGCAGAAGATAGAGAAAAGATGAGTGTCGTCCCCTATGCCTCGGCCATAGGGTCTATTATGTATGCCATGCTGTGTACCAGACCTGATGTAAACCTTGCCGTAAGTTTGGTAGGAAGGTACCAAAGTAATCCCGGCATGGAACACTGGACAGCGGTCAAGAATATCCTGAAGTACCTGAAGAGGACTAAGGATATGTTTCTCGTTTATGGAGGTGACGAAGAGCTCGTCGTAAAGGGTTACGTCGATGCTAGCTTCGACACAGATCTGGATGACTCTAAGTCACAAACCGGATAGGTGTATATTTTGAATGGTGGGGCAGTAAGCTGGTGCAGTTGCAAGCAAAGCGTTGTGGCAGGATCTACATGTGAAGCGGAGTACATGGCAGCCTCAGAGGCAGCACAAGAAGCAATCTGGGTGAAGGAGTTCATTACCGACCTAGGAGTCATTCCCAATGCGTCGGGCCCGATGACTCTCTTCTGTGACAACACTGGAGCTATTGCCCTTGCCAAGGAGCCCAGGTTTCACAGGAAGACCAGGCATATCAAGCGTCGCTTCAACTCCATTCGTGAAAGTGTTCAAAATGGAGACATAGATATTTGTAAAGCACATACAGACCTGAATGTAGCAGATCCTTTGACTAAACCTCTCCCTAGAGCAAAACATGATCAACACCAGAACTCTATGGATGTTCGATTCATCACAATGTAACTAGATTATTGACTCTAGTGCAAGTGGGAGACTGTTGGAAATATGCCCTAGAGGCAATAATAAAATGGTTATTATTATATTTCCTTATTCATGATAATTGTCTATTGTTCATGCTATAATTGTGTTATCCGGAAATCGTAATACATGTGTGAATACATAGACCACAACACGTCCCTAGTGAGCCTCTAGTTGACTAGCTCGTTGAGCAAAAGATAGTCATGGTTTCCTGACTATGGACATTAGATGTCATTGATAACGGGATCACATCATTAGGAGAATGATGTGATGGACAAGACCCAATCCTAAGCATAGCACAAGATCGTGTAGTTCGTTTGCTAGAGCTTTTCCGAATGTCAAGTATCATTTCCTTAGACCATGAGATTGTGCAACTCCCGGATACCGTAGGAGTGCTTTGGGTGTGCCAAACGTCATAACGTAACTGGGTGACTATAAAGGTGCACTACGGGTATCTCCAGAAGTGCCTGTTGGGTTGGCACGAATCGAGACTGGGATTTGTCACTCCGTATGACGGAGAGGTATCTCTGGGCCCACTCGGTAATGCATCATCATAATAAGCTCAATGTGACCAAGTGGTTGATCACGGGATTATGCATTATGGTACGAGTAAAGTGACTTGCCAGTAACGAGATTGAACGAGGTATTGGGATACCGACGATCGAGTCTCGGGCGAGTAACGTATCGATTGACAAAGGGAATTGTATACGGGATTGATTGAATCCTCGACATCGTGGTTCATCCGATGAGATCATCGAGGAGCATGTGGGAGCCAACATGGGTAACCAGATCCCGCTGTTGGTTATTGACCGGAGAGTCGTCTCGGTCATGTCTGCGTGTCTCCCGAACCCGTAGGGTCTACACACTTAAGGTTCGGTGACGCTAGGGTTGTTGAGATATTAGTATGCAGTAACCCGAAAGCTGTTCGGAGTCCCGGATGAGATCCCGGACGTCACGAGGAGTTTCGGAATGGTCCGGAGGTGAAGAATTGTATATAGGAAGTCCAGTTTCGGCCACCGGAAAAGTTTCGGAGTTCACCGGTGTTGTACCAGGACCACCGGAAGAGTCCCGGGGGTCCATCGGGTGGGGCCACCTACCCCGGAGGGTCCCATGGGCTGAAGTGGGAGGGGAACCAGCCCCTGATGGGCTGGTGCGCCCCCCTTGGCCCCCCGCGCCTAGGGTTGGAAACCCTAGGGGTGGGTGCGCCCCACTTGGCTTGGGGGGCAAGCTGTTGGAAATATGCCCTAGAGGCAATAATAAATTGGTTATTATTATATTTCCTTGTTCATGATAATTGTTTATTATCCATGCTATAATTGTATTGATAGGAAACTCAGATACATGTGTGGATGCATAGACAACACCATGTCCCTAGTAAGCCTCTAGTTGACTAGCTCGTTGATCAATAGATGGTTACGGTTTCCTGACCATGGACATTAGATGTCGTTGATAACGGGATCACATCATTAGGAGAATGATGTGATGGACAAGACCCAATCCTAAGCCTAGCACAAAGATCGTGTAGTTCGTATGCTAAAGCTTTTCTAATGTCAAGTATCATTTCCTTAGACCATGAGATTGGGCAACTCCCGGATACCATAGGAGTGCTTTGGGTGTGCCAAACGTCACAACGTAACTGGGTGGCTATAAAGGTACATTACAAGTATCTCCGAAAGTGTCTGTTGGGTTGGCACGAATCGAGACTGGGATTTGTCACTCCGTGTGACGGAGAGGTATCTCTGGGCCCACTCGGTAGGACATCATCATAATGTGCACAATATGATCAAGGAGTTGATCACGGGATGATGTGTTACGAAACGAGTAAAGAGACTTGCCGGTAACGAGATTGAACAAGGTATCGGGATACCGACGATCGAATCTCGGGCAAGTATCGTACCGATAGACAAAGGGAATTGCATACGGGATTGATTAAGTCCTTGACATCGTGGTTCATCCGATGAGATCATCATGGAACATGTGGGAGCCAACATGGGTATCCAGATCCCGCTGTTGGTTATTGACCGAAGAACGTCTCGGTCATGTCTGCATGTCTCCCGAACCCGTAGGGTCTACACACTTAAGGTTCGATGATGCTAGGGTTATAAAGGAAGTTTGTATGTGGTTACCGAATGTTGTTCGGAGTCCCGGATGAGATCCCGGACGTCACGAGGAGTTCCGGAATGGTCCGGAGGTAAAGATTTATATATGGGAAGTCCTGTTTTGGACACCGGAAGAGTTTCGGGGTTTATCGGTAACGTACCGGGACCACCGGGAGGGTCCCGGGGGTCCACCAAGTGGGGCCACCTGCCCCGGAGGTTTGCATGGGCCAAGAGTGGTGAGGGACCAGCCCCTTAGTGGGCTGGTGCGCCTCCCATAAGGGCCCATGGCGCCTAAGAGGTGGAAAAGGGGCAAACCCTAGAGGATATGGGCCTTAGGGCCCATATTGGTGCGCCTCCCTCTCCTCTCCCCCTCTTGGCCGCCACCTTTGATCCCCATCTAGGGCTGCCGCCCCCCCTAGGGGTGGGAACCCTAGAGGGGGCGCAGCCCCTCCCCTTCCCTATATATATGAGGCCTAGGGCTGCCCAAAAGACACGCGATTCAATCTCTCGTTGGTGCAGCCCTGCGTCTCTTCCTCCTCCTCTTCTGCGGTGCTTGGCGAAGCCCTGCAGGATTGCCACGCTCCTCCATCATCACCACGCCGTTGTGCTGCTGCTGGATGGAGTCTTCCTCAACCTCTCCCTCTCTCCTTGCTGGATCAAGGCATGGGAGACGTCACCGGGCTGTACGTGTGTTGAACGCGGAGGTGCCGTCCGTTCGGCACTAGGATCTTCGGTGATTTGGATCACGACGAGTACGACTCCATCAACCCCGTTCACTTGAACGCTTCCGCTTAGCGATCTACAAGGATATGTAGATGCACTCTCCTTCCCCTCGTTGCTAGTCTCTCCATAGATAGATCTTGGTGACACGTAGGAAAATTTTGAATTTCTGCTACGTTCCCCAACAGTGGCATCATGAGCTAGGTCTATTGCGTAGATTCTATGCACGAGTAGAACACAAAGTAGTTGTGGGCGTTGATTTTGTTCAATATGCTTGCCGTTACTAGTCTTATCTTGTTTCGACGGTATTGTGGGATGAAGCGGTCCGGACCAACCTTACACGTACTCTTACGTGAGACCGGTTCCACCGACAAACATGCACTAGTTGCATAAGGTGGCTGGCGGGTGTCTGTCTCTCCCACTTTAGTCGGATCGGATTCGATGAACAGGGTCCTTATGAAGGGTAAATAGCAATTGGCATATCACGTTGTGGTCTTTGTGTAGGTAAGAACCGTTCTTGCTAGAAACCCATAGCAGCCACGTAAAACATGCAAACAACAATTAGAGGACGTCTAACTTGTTTTTGCAGGGTATGCCATGTGATGTGATATGGCCAAAAGGATGTGATGAATGATATATGTGATGTATGAGATTGATCATGTTCTTGTAATAGGAATCACGACTTGCATGTCGATGAGTATGATCAAGGAGTTGATCACGGGATGATGTGTTATGAAACGAGTAAAGAGACTTGCCGGTAACGAGATTGAACAAGGTATCGGGATACCGACGATCGAATCTCGGGCAAGTATCGTACCGATAGACAAAGGGAATTGCATACGGGATTGATTAAGTCCTTGACATCGTGGTTCATCCGATGAGATCATCGTGGAACATGTGGGAGCCAACATGGGTATCCAGATCCCGCTGTTGGTTATTGACCGGAGAACGTCTCGGTCATGTCTGCATGTCTCCCGAACCCGTAGGGTCTACACACTTAAGGTTCGATGACGCTAGGGTTATAAAGGAAGTTTGTATGTGGTTACCGAATGTTGTTCGGAGTCCCGGATGAGATCCCGGACGTCACGAGGAGTTCCGGAATGGTCTGGAGGTAAAGATTTATATATGGGAAGTCCTGTTTTGGACACCGGAAGAGTTTCGGGGTTTATCGGTAACGTACCGGGACCACCGGGAGGGTCCCGGGGGTCCACCAAGTGGGGCCACCTGCCTCGGAGGTTTGCATGGGCCAAGAGTGGTGAGGGACCAGCCCCTTAGTGGGCTGGTGCGCCTCCCATAAGGGCCCATGGCGCCTAAGAGGTGGAAAAGGGGCAAACCCTAGAGGATATGGGCCTTAGGGCCCATATTGGTGCGCCTCCCTCTCCTCTCCCCCTCTTGGCCGCCACCTTTGATCCCCATCTAGGGCTGCCGCCCCCCCTAGGGGTGGGAACCCTAGAGGGGGCGCAGCCCCTCCCCTTCCCTATATATATGAGGCCTAGGGCTGCCCAAAAGACACGCGATTCAATCTCTCGTTGGTGCAGCCCTGCGTCTCTTCCTCCTCCTCTTCTGCGGTGCTTGGCGAAGCCCTGCAGGATTGCCACGCTCCTCCATCATCACCACGCCGTTGTGCTGCTGCTGGATGGAGTCTTCCTCAACCTCTCCCTCTCTCCTTGCTGGATCAAGGCATGGGAGACGTCACCGGGCTGTACGTGTGTTGAACGCGGAGGTGCCGTCCGTTCGGCACTAGGATCTTCGGTGATTTGGATCACGACGAGTACGACTCCATCAACCCCGTTCACTTGAATGCTTCCGCTTAGCGATCTACAAGGGTATGTAGATGCACTCTCCTTCCCCTCGTTGCTAGTCTCTCCATAGATAGATCTTGGTGACACGTAGGAAAATTTTGAATTTCTGCTACGTTCCCCAACAGTGGCATCATGAGCTAGGTCTATTGCGTAGATTCTATGCACGAGTAGAACACAAAGTAGTTGTGGGCGTTGATTTTGTTCAATATGCTTGCCGTTACTAGTCTTATCTTGTTTCGACGGTATTGTGGGATGAAGCGGTCCGGACCAACCTTACACGTACTCTTACGTGAGACCGGTTCCACCGACAAACATGCACTAGTTGCATAAGGTGGCTGGCGGGTGTCTGTCTCTCCCACTTTAGTCGGATCGGATTCGATGAACAGGGTCCTTATGAAGGGTAAATAGCAATTGGCATATCACGTTGTGGTCTTTGCGTAGGTAAGAACCGTTCTTGCTAGAAACCCATAGCAGCCACGTAAAACATGCAAACAACAATTAGAGGACGTCTAACTTGTTTTTGCAGGGTATGCCATGTGATGTGATATGGCCAAAAGGATGTGATGAATGATATATGTGATGTATGAGATTGATCATGTTCTTATAATAGGAATCACGACTTGCATGTCGATGAGTATGACAACCGGCAGGAGCCATAGGAGTTGTCTTAATTTATTTATGACCTGCGTGTCAACATAAACGTCATGTAATTACTTTACTTTATTGCTAACCGTTAGCTGCAGTAGTAGAAGTAATAGTTGGCGAGACAACTTCATGAAGACACGATGATGGAGATCATGATGATGGAGATCATGGTGTCTTGCCGGTGACGATGATGATCATGGAGCCCCGAAGATGGAGATCAAAAGGAGCAATATGATATTGGCCATATCATGTCACTATTTGATTGCATGTGATGTTTATCATGTTTATACATCTTATTTGCTTAGAACGACGATAGTAAATAAGATGATCCCTCATTAAAATTTCAAGAAAGTGTTCCCCCTAACTGTGCACCGTTGCGACAGTTCGTTGTTTCAAAGCACCACGTGATGATCGGGTGTTTGATTCAGACGTTCACATACAACGGGTGTAAGACAGATTTACACATGCAAACACTTAGGTTGACTTGACGAGCCTAGCATGTACAGACATGGCCTCGGAACACAGAAGACCGAAAGGTCGAGCATGAGTCGTATAGAAGATACGATCAACATGAAGATGTTCACCGATGTTGACTAGTCCGTCTCACGTGATGATCGGACACGGCCTAGTTGACTCGGATCATGTAATCACTTGGATGACTAGAGGGATATCTATCTGAGTGGGAGTTCATAAGATGAACTTAATTATCCTGAACATAGTCAAAAGGATTTTGCAAATTATGTCGTAGCTCGCGTTTTAGTTCTACTGTTTAGATATGTTCCTAGAGAAAAATTAGTTGAAAGTTAATAGTAGCAATTATGCAGACAGTAAAAGGCTTATGTCCTTAATGCACCGCTCAGTGTGCTGAACCTCGAACGTGGTCTGTGGATGTTGCAAACATCTGACATACACGTTTTGATGACTACATGATAGTTCGGTAATGTTAAATGGTTTAGAGTTGAGGCACCAAAGATGTGTTTTGAAACGTCGCGAAACATATGAGATGTTTTGAGGGCTGAAATTGGGATTTCAGGCTCGTGCCCACATCAAGAGGTATAAGACCTCCGGCGATTTTCTTAGCCTACAAACTAAGGGAGAAAAGCTCAATTGTTGAGCTTGTGCTCAGATTGTGTGAGCACAACAATCATTTGAATCAAGTGGGAGTTGATCTTCCAGATGAGATAGTGATGTTTCTCCGAAGTCATTACCACCAAGCTGCTAGAGCTTCGTGATGAACTATGATATATCAGGGACATATATGATGATCCTTGAGATATTCGCGATGTTTGACACCGCAAAAGTAGAGATCAAGAAGGAGCATCAATTCTTGATGGTTAGTGAAACCACTAGTTTCAAGAAGGGCAAGGGCAAGAAGGGATACTTCATGAAATGGCAAATCAGCTGCTGCTCTGGTGAAGAAACCCAAGGTTGAACCCAAACCCGAGACTAAGTGCTTCTGTAATAAGGGGAACAACCACTGGAGCGAAATTACCCTAGATACTTGGTAGATTAGAAGGCTGGCAAGGTCGATAGAAGTATATTGGATATACATTGTGTTGATGTGTACTTTACTAGTACTCCTAGTAGCACCAGGGTATTAGATACCGGTTCGGTTGCTAAGTGTTAGTAACTCGAAATAAAAGCTACGGAATAAACGGAGACTAGCTAAAGGTGAGCTGACGATATGTGTTGGAAGTGCTTCCAATGTTGATATGATCAAGCATCGCACGCTCCCTCTACCATCGAGATTGGTGTTTGCGTTGAGCATAGACATGATTGGATTATGTCCATCGCAATACGGTTATTCATTTAAGGAGAATAATGGTTACTCTGTTTATTTGAATAATGCCTTCAATGGTCTTACACCTAAAATGAATGGTTTATTGAATCTCGATCATAGTGATACACATGTTCATGCCAAAAGATAGTAATGATAGTACCACCTACTTGTGGCACAGCCACGTAAGTCATATCGGTATAAAACGCATGAGGAAGCTCCATGTTGATGGATCTTTGGGCTCACTCGTTTTTGAAAAGTTTGAGACATGCGAACCATGTCTATTAGTGTATATGCATGAAGAAACTCCATGCAAATGGACCGTTTTGTACTCACTTGATTTTGAATCACTTGAGACATGCAAATCATACCACATGGGCAAGATGACTGAAAGCCTCGGTTTCAGTAAAATGGAACTAGAAAGCAACTTGTTGGAAGTAATACATTTTGATGTGTGCAGTCCAATGAGTGCTGAGGCATGTAGTGGATATCGTTATGTTCTTACTTCACAGATGATTTGAGTAGATGTTGAGTATATTTACTTGATGAATCACGAGTCTGAATTATTGAAAGGTTCAAGTAATTTCAGGGTGAAGTTGAAAGATCGTCGTGGCAAGAGGATAAAAGATCTATGATATGATCATAGAGATGAATATCTGAGTTACAAGTTTGGCACAGAATTAAGACATTGTGGAAATTGTTTCACAACTAATACAGCCTGGAACACCATAGTGTGATGGTGTGTCCGAACATCATAACTGCACCCTATTGGATATGATGCATGCCATGATGTCTCTTATCGAATTACCATAATAGTTTATGGGTTAGGCATTAGAGACAACCACATTCACTTTAAAAAGGGGCACCACGTAATTCCGATGAGATGACACCGTATGAACTATGGTTTAGAGAAACCTAAGATGTCATTTCTTAAAAGTTTGGGGCTGCGATGCTTATATGAAAAAGGTTCAGGCTGATAAGCTCGAACCCAAAGCGGATAAATGCATCTTCATAGGACACCCAAAACAGTTGGGTATACCTCCTGTCTCAGATCCGAAAGCAATAAGGGATTGTTTCTAGAATCGGGTCCTTTTCAGGGAAAATTTCTCTCAAAAGAATTGAGTGGGAGGATGGTGGAAACTTGATGAGGTTATTGAACCGTCTCTTCAACTAGTGAGTGGCAGGGCACAGGAAATTGTTCCTGTGGCACCTACACCAATTGAAGTGGAAGCTTATGATATTGATCACGAGACTTCGGATCAAGTCACTCCCAAACCTCGTAGGATGACAAGGATGCGTACTACTTCTGAGTGGTACGTAATCCTGTCTTGGAAGTCATGTTGCTAGACAACAATGAACCTACGAGCTATGGAGAAGCGATGGTGGGCCTGGATTCCGATAGATGGCTCGAGGCCATAAAATCCGAGAGAGGATCCATGTATGGAAACAAAGTGTAGACTTTGACAGAACAGCTCGATGGTCGTGAGGCTGTTGAGTATAGATGGATTTTAAAAGGAAGACGGACAATGATGGTAAATGTCACCATTAAGAAAGCTCGACTTGTCGTTAAGATGTTTTCGACAAGTTCAAGGAGTTGACTACGATGAGACTCTCTCACCTGTAGCGATGCTAAAAGTCTGTTGGAATTATATTAGCAGTTACTGCACTATTTATGAAATCTTGCAGATAGGATGTCAAAACATTGTTTCCTCGACGATTTATGAGGAAAGGTTGTATGTGATACAACCGGAAGGTTTTGTCAATCCTGAAATATGCTAATAAGTATGCAAAGCTCCAGCAATCCTTCTAAGGACTGGAGTAAGCATCTCGAAGTTGGAATGTATGCTTTGATGAGATGATCAAAGATTTTGGTGTATACAAAGTTTATGAGAAACTTGTATTTCCAAAGAAGTGAGTGGGAGCACTATAGAATTTCTGATGAGTATATGTTGTTGACATATTGTTGATCGGAAATGACGTAGAATTTCTAGAAAGCATATAGGATTATTTGGAAAGTGTTTTTCAGTGGAAAGCCTGGATTAAGCTACTTGAACATTGAGCATCAAGATCTATAAGGATAGATCAAAATGCTTAATGGAACTTTCAAATGAGCACATACCTTGACGTGATCTTGAAGGTGTTCAAGATGGATCAGTCAAAGAAGGAGTTCTTGCCTGAGTTGTAAGGTATGAAGTTAAGACTTAAAGCTCGACCACGGCAGAATAGAGAGAAAGGACGAAGGTCGTCCCCTATGCTTAAGACATAGGCTCTACAGTATGCTATGCTGTGTACCGCACCTGAAGTGTGCCTTGCCATGAGTCAGTCAAGGGGTACAAAAGTGATCCAAGAATGGATCACATGACAGCGGTCAAAGTTATCCTTAGTAACTAGTGGACTAAGGAATTTTTCTCGATTATGGAGGTGGTAAAAGAGTTCGTCGTAAAGGGTTACGTCGATGCAAGCTTAACACCAATCCAGATTATTCTGAGTAGTAAACTGGATTTGTATAGTAGAACAGTTATTTGGAATAGCTCCAAATAGAATGTGGTAGCTACATCTAGAAGATGACATAGAGATTTGTAAAGCACACACGGATCTGAAAGGTTCAGACCCGTTGACTAAAACCTCTCTCACAAGCAACATGATCAAACCTAGAACTCATTGAGTATTAATCACATAGTGATGTGAACTAGACTACTGACTCTAGTAAACTCTTGGGTGTTAGTCACATGGCGATGTGACCTGTGAGTGTTAATCACATGGAGATGTGAACTAGATTATTGACTCTAGTGCAAGTGGGAGACTGTTGGAAATATGCCCTAGAGGCAATAATAAATTGGTTATTATTATATTTCCTTGTTCATGATAATCGTTTATTATCCATGCTATAACTGTATTGATAGGAAACTCAGATACATGTGTGGATGCATAGACAACACCATGTCCCTGGTAAGCCTCTAGTTGACTAGCTCGTTGATCAATAGATGGTTACGGTTTCCTGACCATGGACATTAGATGTCGTTGATAACGGGATCACATCATTAGGAGAATGATGTGATGGACAAGACCCAATCCTAAGCCTAGCACAAAGATCGTGTAGTTCGTATGCTAAAGCTTTTCTAATGTCAAGTATCATTTCCTTAGACCATGAGATTGTGCAACTCCCGGATACCATAGGAGTGCTTTGGGTGTGCCAAACGTCACAACGTAACTGGGTGGCTATAAAGGTACATTACAGGTATCTCCGAAAGTGTTTGTTGGGTTGGCACGAATCGAGACTGGGATTTGTCACTCCGTGTGACGGAGAGGTATCTCTGGGCCCACTCGGTAGGACATCATCATAATGTGCACAATATGATCAAGGAGTTGATCACGGGATGATGTGTTACGGAACGAGTAAAGAGACTTGCCGGTAACGAGATTGAACAAGGTATCGGGATACCGACGATCGAATCTCGGGCAAGTACCGTACCGATAGACAAAGGGAATTGCATACGGGATTGATTAAGTCCTTGACATCGTGGTTCATCCGATGAGATCGTCGTGGAACATGTGGGAGCCAACATGGGTATCCAGATCCCGCTGTTGGTTATTGACCGAAGAACGTCTCGGTCATGTCTGCATGTCTCCCGAACCCGTAGGGTCTACACACTTAAGGTTCGATGACGCTAGGGTTATAAAGGAAGTTTGTATGTGGTTACCGAATGTTGTTCGGAGTCTCGGATGAGATCCCGGACGTCACGAGGAGTTCCGGAATGGTCCGGAGGTAAAGATTTATATATGGGAAGTCCTGTTTTGGACACCGGAAGAGTTTCGGGGTTTATCGGTAACGTACCGGGACCACCGGGAGGGTCCCGGGGGTCCACCAAGTGGCGCCACCTGCCCCGGAGGTTTGCATGGGCCAAGAGTGGTGAGGGACCAGCCCCTTAGTGGGCTGGTGCGCCTCCCATAAGGGCCCATGGCACCTAAGAGGTGGAAAAGGGGCAAACCCTAGAGGATATGGGCCTTAGAGCCCATATTGGTGCGCCTCCCTCTCCTCTCCCCCTCTTGGCCGCCACCTTTGATCCCCATCTAGGGCTGCCGCCCCCCTAGGAGTGGGAACCCTAGAGGGGACGCAGCCCCTCCCCTTCCCTATATATATGAGGCCTAGGGCTGCCCAAAAGACACGCGATTCAATCTCTCGTTGGTGCAGCCCTGCGTCTCTTCTTCCTCCTCTTCTGCGGTGCTTGGCGAAGCCCTGCAGGATTGCCACGCTCCTCCATCATCACCACGCCGTTGTGCTGCTGCTGGATGGAGTCTTCCTCAACCTCTCCCTCTCTCCTTGCTGGATCAAGGCATGGGAGACGTCACCGGGATGTACGTGTGTTGAACGCGGAGGTGCCGTCCGTTCGGCACTAGGATCTTCGGTGATTTGGATCACGGCGAGTACGACTCCATCAACCCGTTCACTTGAACGCTTCCGCTTAGCGATCTACAAGGGTATGTAGATGCACTCTCCTTCCCCTCGTTGCTAGTCTCTCCATAGATAGATCTTGGTGACACGTAGGAAAATTTTAAATTTCTGCTACGTTCCCCAACACAAGCCACCCTCCTTGGCCGTCGCCCCCCATCTAGATGGGATCTAGAGGGGCCGGCGCCCCCCTGGACCCCTATATAAAGAGGGGGGAGGGAGGGCTGCGCACCCAAGCCCCTGGCGCCTCCCTCTCCCCCCCGTAACACCTCTCCCTCTCGTTAGAGCTTGGCGAAGCCCTGCCGAGATCCCGCTGCTTCCACCACCACGCCGTGGTGCTGCTGGATCTCCATCAACCTCTCCTTCCCCCTTGCTGGATCAAGAAGGAGGAGACGTCTTCCCCAACCGTACGTGTGTTGAACACGGAGGTGCCGTCCGTTTGGCGCTCGGTCATCGGTGATTTGGATCACGACGAGTACGACTCCATCAACCCCGTTCTCTTAAACGCTTTCGCTCGCGATCTACAAGGGTATGTAGATGCACTCCTTTCCTCTCGTTGCTAGAAGACTCCATAGATTGATCTTGGTGATGCGTAGAAAATTTTAAATTCTGCTACGTTCCCCAACAGGAAAATCATATGAAGTGAGATGACATGCATGTCAATTCCTATAGAGAAAGAGATGCCATTTGATGCATATGATAGGATTTTTTCAATGAGTCTAGGCTAATGTTTTTTTACTTCAAAACGTAAAGGATTGATTCCTATCCTACATAGAAATTGGAATCCATGCCTACAAACAAAATGGCTTCAAAGGAATTTTTCCTTTGCAAATCCTATCCTATAGAATACCTACAAAAACCCTACAAACCAAAGGAGGCCTAAAAAAACTCAATTACTTTCAATGAATAATATGATTATAAACACATAATTTATCGGATCCCAACAAACGCACCGTAAAAAAATAATACAAAAGTCTGTCTTGCGTACTGCGTTGTCGGCGGGTCTCCTTCGACCTGAGCTGTGGTGCATCACCCCCAGGTGTTGTGGGCACACGTTACGCGCTCGTGTGTCAACATTACGATCGAAAAGTACTCAGTCGGCTCGACAATAGCAGGAGTGCTCTCGACAGAAAGAACTCGTATACGAGCGACGGACAAGGGACCTCGGCCAACAACGAGAGCTGATGAGCTGAAAAGTACTCCCTCTGTCCCAGAATATAAGAATGTTTTTGACACTATGCTAGTGTTAAAAACGTTCTTATATTTCGGGACGGAGGAAGTAAAGAAGAAGCAAGGTACATGTGAATTGCCATCGAAACTTGATTCACATATGATCTGATTGCTCTTTGTTCGAAAAACTAACATGTTCTGATTGCTCTTCGTTGGAAAAACAATTATTTTCCGATTGCTGGCCATGAGGGTTAACTTCTTGTACAAACTAAAGAAACACGATTCATATAATCAGATGTTAAATTAGTCAACCACTTCCTATTTATATCAATTAATTAAAGAGACTTGAAACTCAGAAAGAACATTGATTACCGAATTATTGTTCCAGATAACAATGAGGCCTCTTTTGGTTCATATGATAGAAATAGAAAAATCATAGAAAGTGAGATGACATGCCTTGATTTCTATAGAGAAAAAGATATCATTTGGTGCATAGGATATAACCTTTTCAATTGAGTCTGGGCTAATATATTTTCTTATTCAAAATATAAAGGATTGATTCCTATACTACATAAAAATAGAAATCCATTCTTATAAATCAAAGGACTTTAATTTTTTTTTCCTTTGCAAATCCTAGTTCATACAAACCAAAGAGCCATGACTATTTTTTTTAATTTACACTGCGAGTTATGCCTGCTTTCGACTTTTCAGGCATATTAAAAGATCGCCCCCCCCCTAGTTGCTGGTCACGCTCCGCCACTGCCAACACGGGAGACCGGGATAAGAGCGTCTTCCCCGGTATTCTATTCCGGAGCCGCCATTTTCCCAGCAGTGCGCCATGCCTTGGAACGCCTTGCAAGCAACGACAAAGCAGCAAGGCTCGGGGCTCCCCCCACGTCCACGCACCCCCCACCTCCCGTGCACGTCTCCCGTCTCCCGGCGCGCGACCCGCCGCACCCACTCGCACCGCCCCCCTCGCCGCGAACCGCCACTGACGCCCGGGCCCTCCATACGAGACAAACCAATGGGCCCCGCGCGCAGCGCCAGCCTTTCCCCAGCTAAAGGGCGAGTCCAGATTTCTTTCGCAGCGCCCGAGCCCGGAAACGGAAACAACGGCCCTGGGGGAGAGAAGAGAGAACCGGCCGGAGAAATATAAAAAAAAACAGGCCGCGCGACGGGAGCCACCACGCCATTACTTCGGCGCCCCGCCCCGCCCCGCCCTCCTCCAACCGCCACCTCCCTCCCTCCCCCGATCTCGCCGCGCGATCTCCGACCGCCCGCCCGCCCGCCAGCCCCCGCGGGAGGAGCTTCGAGCCCGCGCCCCTTAGTCCCATGGTGGGTCCGGCACATCGGGGCCGCGAGATCTAGGGTTTCCGCGCCGCGGCGGGAGCGATGGGGCGCCGGAAGGCCACGGCGGCGGGGCCGGCCCGGGGTGCTTCGAGGACCGGGGGCGGCGCAATCTCCGGTGAGATCCGCGCCTCCGTTTTTTCTCTGCGTGTGTGTCGTGGTGCCAATGCGTTAGCATTCTTTTGGATCGAAGCTAAGCTGCTGCTACGGGCCGTAATCGTAGTTGGATTTGGAATGGGGCTGTAGCTGTCTGGCTGAGCTGGGGCGGGGATGCCCGCGGAGGGCGAGTGCTAGACGTCAGCTATTTGTCAGTGTTAGCATGGTGATGTCATTTATTGGTATGATGCCAATTTGCTCGGATTTAAATGTGCTCAGCGTACTGTGACATAGCGTGTGCGTGGTACATCAGGATTTTGTTTTATCAGCGTCTGCGAGCGCAGAGTTTCAGTATGAGCCTGCGCATTATATGTGCGCACGCGCTATAGTAGCTGCATAGATTTAAGTAATGAGGTAGAAGTGTTAAATGAATCACACTCATATTTTATGGAAAGTTAGTATATTTTATGGAAAGTTTACATTCCATTTGTCTAATGACTGGCTAGACAAATAATTTTCTGTCCGGTTAATGAAAAACCCGTTTACATTCCATTTATCTTCTTTGTTGACTCAAAATCTGCCAGCTTAGTATCTTCTACCTGATACATGTTGCTTTAGTTAGATCTGTCATAGTAACACAGCTTCTTAAAGTTGGGTATTGTATTTAACAAATTTGAAGTTGACATACTGTGTTTTGTATCCTAACTTTTTATTTATTTTCAGAAATCCGGGAGAAACATAAATTGGAATTGGAGAATTTGACACTAACAAAGCACCCATTCAGGACATTGCACTTCTTCAATTTAGCTATGTTGCAATACTTGAAAAGATCAGTAGCATATATCCTGAGTAAAAGAGCTTTGTTTGTTCTCCTAATTGTTATGGTGGTAATTCCTGGAGTTGCACTTCTGGTTACCGATGGTCTGCACAAAAAGGTGTGGGCAACTTTACTACATTTGTGGACTATACTGACATGTAATAGTGCATTTTGTAAACTACACGAGTGCTAACGTTTGTTTTCTGATTTCTATGCAGCATGTGCAGGAGTTCCTTAATTATGCTAGATTTGTGTTGTGGTGGGTTTCATTAGGTGTGGCCTCTTCAATCGGACTAGGTAAGTGTCATTGACTTCTCTCAAGATTATGTAGTGTGATCACATATAATAAAGGAAGCGCAAATGAATAATGTGTTAACACAGTTAATTTATCCTTTCTGTCCTGCAAATACTTTACCTTTTATAGCTAAACAGTTAAACCATACTGTCTGGTGGCTGAAGCATCTAGTGAACATGAACCAGCTCGCAAGAAACTAATTTTAAAAGTTGCCACATCCTTTATTTTAGTTATAATGTCATTAGTTATTTCTGTGTTAGTAAAAAGTAAATATCAGCAGCAAAATTATAATATATTGGCCTTATATGACCTTGAGAATAAAAGGCTAAACCGCTAAAGGTCATACTTCGTGAAAATTGGAGAGGAGAGCAAGAGGTGCAGTATTGCCAAGTTGTATGGTACTCCCTCCGTCCCATAATATAAGACGTTTTTCGACACTACACTAGGGTCAAAAAACGTCTTATATTATGAGACGGAGTAGTAGAAGTTAGAAGTTGTGACATTTTAGGGTGTTGGGTTTAAGTTTTTGCAGTGACTGTGTGTGGCACTAAGACATCTTGGAGGTTGACTACCTCATGATATATCATTAATAACGTGCTCTTTTGCGCCCAAAGGACAATGTTACCATATTCATGTTTGTAGCAGAATATGTGGACATTTGGAATTGTCAGATGGTTTTGAGACATTATTAGGCAAACTGTGAGAACAACATTTGGTCATCTTAGAGACTCAGGCATGATAAAGCCTCTACCAACTTTAGTTAGTTTTGTATACTTTCTTAGTTAGCAGTTGTCTTGTGCTGTACATGATAGATTCCCCTTTATCATTTGCCAAGACATGTAACAATGAGTGCTGCCAAGTGTTTAAATTTGGAAAATAGAACTTTGAAGTTTATTTGTTTGCCTGGAGCAAGGAGTTCGTTTTTGAAAATTGATGGATTAGTATTTGAAATGCAGGTTCAGGTTTGCATACATTTGTGCTGTATCTTGGGCCCCACATTGCTCTCTTCACTATTAAGGCTGTTCAATGTGGCCGTGTTGATTTGAAGACTGCTCCATATGATACCATACTGCTTAAACAGGCGCCATCATGGCTTGACAAGAAGTGTTTGGAATTTGGATCGCCCATGTATCCTTCAATAGATCATTCAGTGATGATCCCAGTCTTTGATTTACTCCCTCAGGTTCAGTTGGAAGCTGTTCTTTGGGGTATCGGGACAGCACTTGGCGAGCTCCCTCCTTATTTTATATCACGAGCTGGTAATTGTGCAGTGCATTTTATTCTGAAGTAATTGTGATATTCTGTTAGATACTTTAAAGCTGTACTGTATATTATTGAATCTATGTGCAGATAATAGTTCTTTCTGTATTGTTTCTTAACTGATTTCCCTTGAACACTATCTATAGCGCCTACTTTTTACTGTACTATGTAACATGTGTGTGTGCCTTCATTATTATATCCATTTAGTCTTTGTCCCTTACGTAGGTACCTAAGTTCACCAGCTTCATTTTATGGAGCACTGACACATTGTAGTTGTATTTTATGGTTATTGTTCATTTTCCTCTCATAAAATGATTGAAACTCTTACCAATCAGTAATGGGATGTAATACAACTTTTGAGACTGTTATTTTGTCACTAGTCATGTTTTGTGGAACTTTGTGCCAGTTCTTTTGAGCTGCAGCTTATGCATAAGCTCCTGTGAAAATAAGCCCATGAGAATAAGCCAACGAGTTCTTTTTAGTTCATGCCGCTCCAGCTTAATTTTGATATACCTAGTGAAAAGTCTGTAATACCCCTGGACTGTATTCTTCTGATATTCAGTTGTGCTTTAGCGTTTTGTCGCCCATATGAACATAAAATAGTTTTTTCAAACATCATGAAATGTTAGTCGAAGATCGTTTTGTCACATAGAAGGTGGATCATTTTCTCACATGCGAACATCATAAAAACATCATTGTCTCGCATAGAGAGCGGCGTAACAAAAAAAAGGACAGCTCCATGTAGAAAAGTTGTGCTGCTGTGGAAGCTCATCAACACGAAACTATAACATTCATATATAATTAGCTTAATTGGGGAGTGATTGTTACGGACACTCATCGACACTGACTGACGCTGAAGAAACTGAACAAAACACTAGTTCAACAGGGATAAGATAAGATGAACAGGGGTGAGTACAAAAACTCAATCTGCATCTGGTGGACTCCTAACGATAACACCCGCTCCCAGATCCTACACACACTCGGTCTACTGGGTGTTCGCACCCAGGTACATTAGCAACACAATACCAAGAACTAGTATTATTGTGGCCATCAGGTTGGTGCATGCTATCAGTAGACTAGCAGCAGCCATGACTTGAGATGATCGGCCCAGAACGTGATCTGCGTGCAGATCTGCTGGCTTGTGCGCGACAAGCCTGCTGTTTGACGCGTGGTGCTGAGCGGCATTGGGGGCTGTAGCCCTTGCGATCTGGACAGCGTTGGGAGGACAGCCGGCTCTGGGAATCTTGCTTGGCGTCCCCTGATGAGAGGATGAGCGACTGCGGACTGCTGGACAGAGGGGTGGCGTGGTGGGGCAGAGCAGAGGGAGGCGGGGGAGGAACGCGTCTACCCAGCACCAACATGATCGATGTCGTCGTCGGCTCGTCGGCGGAGTAGGGCGGCGTCGGGAGGCGTGGGCGGCGGTGACGGGGAAATCCTATTTCACAGGAGGGGCGAGAGGATTGTTAGGGTTGATACGTGGGGGATAAGGTGGCATTTTCTTTGTAATTGTGTGCAAGTGGGAGGGCAAGGGGATTTACCGGTTTGTTTTTAAGTGACCGCTCACGGGAAGCTGACCACCCCCAGGTTTTTTCCATTGTGAAGGAGAGGGCTGTGGAAATAAATTAAGCTCTATGCCCCAAAATGAGTTATTTTGAGTTTTTGCCTTAGGGCCAGTTCTTTTGCTAGCTTTTTTGGGCTTCCAGAATAAGCTGCCCCTTACCCAGCTTATTCTAGAAGCCCAACCAAAATTTTCTTTTTAAAAGCCTATTAGTCAAGTCTTAACTACTAGGCTTCTAAAAAAATAAGTTTGGTTGAGCTTCTAGAATAAGCTAGGTAGGGGGCAGCTTATTGCAGCTTATTCTGGAAGCCACCAAAAGAACTGGCCCTTAATACAATAAGCTGCTAAAAGCCACAAAAGAACCGGCCCTTTATTGTGGGTAAACAGTACTGGTTTCATTCTCTGTAATGGGATACAATACAACTTCTGAGACTGTTTGTTACTATTGTGATGTCTTATGAAACTCTCTTTATTCTTGTTTGTTCTCTTTCCTTGCATGCTGGAGTTGATTATTTAAGGGCTATTTATATGGTCGAATGTTAAACTCTAGAAATTAGTTTGTAGCAAACCATAGCTTGCGCGTTCTTGAAATCTGCAACCTTCATTATCTCGAGGTTCATTTTTTAAGCTGTCCATACTGAGCAAATGATCTCTCATGTTGCAGCTCGTTTGTCAGGAAGTGAGTTTGAAGCTGTCAAGGAACTAGATGTTGCTCCTTCGTCAGAAGATGGTCCAATAGCATCTACTGTGAATCGTACAAAACGCTGGCTCCTTTCTCATTCACAACATCTCAACTTCTTCACTATCTTGATACTTGCTTCGGTTAGTCTTTGTCCTGTCTGAATCTTTGAGTAATGATTTCTTACGCAAAAAGTAGTTGCAGAATTTTGCTTTGGCAGTATATCGCTCATGCAGCTCTTGCATGCTTTGGCCCTAATTTTCTATTTGGTGCCAAAATATGCTAATTCGACATTTACACATGTAACTAGTTCCAAGCATGGATATATAGGGCATCATGTAACTTATTTTTTTGTGTGTTTACTAGGTTCCAAACCCGCTGTTTGACCTTGCTGGTATTATGTGTGGTCAATTTGGTATACCCTTCTGGGAGTTTTTCTTTGCAACTTTGATCGGGAAGGCCATCATCAAAACTCATATTCAGGTTTGTGATATATACATTTTATTGAAAAATCCTGGCATTAATTTGTGTTTCTCTAGGTAGCACATGTTTATTTTTTCTCTTGGTCTGCTCGTGATTTGGTATACCAGTCTGCTTTCAGATCCTATGAGATAATCATGTATTAACTTCATCATTTTAATATATTTTTAGGCATACTTTATGTGATCATGTCTTTTCGGTTCTGTCCAGTTAGAACCAAAATATTGAAATCTTACAAGCTACCCCTATCCTACAACCCATGCAAAATTGTACTCCCTCCGTCCGAAAAAACTTGTCCCAAGCTTGTTCCTCAAATGGATGTATCTAACACTAATTTGGTGCTAGATACATCCATTTGAGGAACAAGCTTTTTCGGACGGAGGGAGTAGTTGCGACCTACATGGCTACATTGATTATTCTGTGTGATCTCTGCAGAATATGGTGTGAACTGTATCAGAGATTTCACTCAAATACTATCTTTACTGTGATCAAATAATAATGCCATTAATGCTTGCATCAAAAGTACATGATGTACCTGCCATACCAATTGCTGTTTCTTTTTAAATATTGATTTTTATTGTTACCTTGTTTTTTCTTTCCTCACAACAGAACAGACAAACTATGAGTGATACAATTTTGCTTCTTTTTGTGCTCCTTTTCTTCCTGAATATCAAACAAACTTAGTTGGAAAACTATCAATTTCATACTATGTTCAACTGAGTTTCTTATCATTTTGGTTTATTGTCAGTTTGACACCTTATTTATCTGGTTGGATTGAAATGAATATTTGCAGTCTCTCTGTACTGACACATGAATTGTACCTTCTCACTTCTGCAGACACTGTTTATCATCTCGTTGTGCAACAACCAACTCTTGTATTTTATGGAGAAGGAGTTGATCTGGATATTTGAGCACATTCCTGGGTTTTCGGCGACCCTGCCATCTGTAATTGCCAAACTCCACAGTGCTAAGGAGAAGTATTTATCACCACCTGTGTCAGTCTCACCTTCACAAATGGAGGTTGGTATCTTCATTTTCATGTCATTTGGTTTTTAGTTTTTTCTTACCTGTTCATTGATGTTCTGTAACTTTCATTTGTACAGGATAAACAGTGGAATTTCTCTTTTGCGTTGGTCTGGAACACTGTAGTGTGGCTTGTGCTTGTGAACTTCTTCATTAAGATCGTCACATCAACAGCTCAGGATTATCGCAAAAGGCAGCAGGACATAGAGATGGAGCTCATTACTGATTCCTCGCCCCCGAACCATTCTAAAACTAACTAACAAGAAACATGGTTGTATTTATTCAGCTGCACATTGCGAATATTCTCCTGAGTAGCCTTTGCGCTTGGCTAAGCCCTTGCGGATGATCTCAATGCTGGTAGAAGTCCCAATGCTGGTAGAAGTTGTTCTTCTGTACAGTGAACAGAAACATGGGCCTCTCCAACCCGCCACAAAAGTGATGGCTGCGACGTTTTGTCATTGCGCCTCTACTGGCAGTTCCTGGAGGAGAATCAGTCCTGTTATTTTTCAGGCACCAAGTTGGATGAACTTTAGGGATTGTTTGTTTGTTTAGCATGATTTCATTACTAAGATGTATTTTACAAGTACCTTTTTTTTACCTTCTTATGTTGGAAATACGGTAGCTGATAGGGCACCCGAGAGGACTCAAAGGTGATATGTTTTATTATTACATTCACAATGCAAAGGCATATTCTCAATTGGAGCCATCTAGATTTAATGGAGCACTTCAACTACAAGTTTACTCTGGCAAATAATAAAGCTGCTGATAACTAAGATTGCCTTTGTTTTCTTTTATTGATGGGGATCTGCACCACGTAGTCGATTCAAAAACTGTGTCAGAAATTGTTACCTTGTAATTCTCATCAATCACGTTAGCTTTTGCAAGCTCTTTGGCTTGTAGTGTGTGGTTTTTAAGCAAAGCGGACGCATCTAAAGGTCAGTCAGAGGGGTGAAAGGCGTCAAGGCAAGGTGCGATTACACATCATCAGCAGATAAAAATGTTACTGTAACCTCTTTACACCCGCCAAAGTGTTGCCAATGCAAATTGCAAAAGAGATGGTCGTGAGCGGTTGTCCGAGTTCTCTTGGGCGTGCTCGCTAGATGGAATCTAGCGCCGTGCACCACATAAGAAGTTGGAGCACACGCGGGGCAAATTTCGTGATACTCGAGCACGAGGCTCCAAGGCGTGTCCTCGTGTACATTGCCTTTCACAAAGACGATCTCTACTGCCACGAGATGAGAGAGCACCGATTTTCTAAGTTGGAGACAAAAGCCAGACTACTCGCACGGCACGATGAAACAGGGAGGGTCCCTCTCGCCGTCGCGAACACGTCATTCGCCGGTAGGGAAAAGGCGTTCGTCATCTAGCACCATCGCAACCCCGCAACAAACGTCTCCCATCCCATCAAAGTGAAGTTCACTTCAGTTCGGACTTCAGACTCCTCCCGGCTCCCGCAGCCGCAAGCGAAGCGGAAGACCGAGGCCACCCACCCCCCCCCCCCCCCCCCCCCCTCCCCCCCGCCCTGCATATATTAACGGGACGGCGGCAACGACAAAGCATAGAATACTAGCGCCCCCACTAGCCTAAGCCCCGAGCCTCCAACCCATCCACCGCCGGAGAGAGACCGGAGCCAGCGGTTCCAAGCGAGGAGGAGGAGGTTTAGGGCGAGCCGGCGCGCATGGCGGCGGCGGCGGCGGGCAATGTGGAGTTCATCCGCGCGCGCAGCGACAAGCGGGAGTACCGCCGCCTGCTGCTCCCCAACGCGCTCGAGTGCCTCCTCATCAGCGACGCCGACACCGACAAGGTCCCCTCCCGCCCGCTCTCGCTCGCTCGCTCGCCGAAGCAGTGCTCGCCAGTTGCTCGACGTGACTCATCCGGCGTTGTTGTTTTTTCTGTTTGTGCGCAGGCGGCGGCGTGTATGGAGGTCGGCGTGGGCTCCTTCAGCGACCCGGAGGGGCTCGAGGGCCTCGCGCACTTCCTCGGTGAGTCCATTCGCTCCCCTCCCCTCTCCGTGCACTCTCGTCGCCGCCGTCGTCGCCGGCCACCTCGCTCGCCGATTCCGGTTCGTTGCGTGGGCGCGCGTGATCTAACAAACCCACCGGATTCCCGGGGCGAGTACTGGTACTTTCTGGCCAGGTAGTGGTTGGATTGGATGGGGGTTGTTCGCTGGACCCAGCGCAGTGCCCCTGCTCTGCTCCTGCGCAACGGCGTCGGCGTCAGATGAATCTCCTCCCCCTTTTGGGATCCGGCTGGGGTCTCCTCCAAATTTTGTCTCCATGGAATCGAGTGACGGAGGAATGCTTCCTTCCTTGGCCACTTTTCCCCCCATTGGGCAGTGCCTTGCCGCTTTAGGCGCTCCTGACCGCCAATGATGGCGTCGCAGATTTGCGGCCAGGTCAATGGATGTTTTTCCTTTTCCAATCGTAAAGTTGATTGAATGAATCGGTCCATTGATTTGGTCCAGTCAGTGTCCCCCAGGCGTGTTTTCACCGTCGGATCACGCCATTGACGGACGGTTCGGGCTAAAGTTCAGAGCATCCATGATTGATCTCGGTGGTGCGGGCATCGGGCCGTACATGTTCTGCCTTCGCCGGTACTAGCAGAGTAGGAGTGTACGACTGCCGGCTAGCTGAATGTCTTTCTTAAATGCTTCTCAGGTTTCCAGCCAAGAATCATTGATAACGTCAGTACCATGTGTTGCACATAATTCTGCGTTTATTGAGCGATCCAAGAGTTTCATGCGAGACACGAATTTGGTTGGGCGGGCTCCACCGCTCCTGCAGGATATGGGAACCTGTCGCTCTCAGGATTAGCAGCCTGCTCTGCTCAACTTCCCATACACGTTGTTGCCTAGTACTAGGATCCTTGCAGCTTGCTGGATGCTCTCACTCCACGAGTCCGTGTTGATATTTTCTCTTGCGTGTGAAATTCTACCCGTGGTAACAGCACAAGATAATTCTACTCGATACAGGCACCCCGTACACACGCTGACAGTGCCGGTTTATGATAGAGAGCGGGTCATTTTTGCTTCACAACTTTTAAATTCGACGAGTGTAAGAGTAGTAAACCATTTGTATGGAGGAGACGATTAGCACGATGAATGTTGGTCGCATCAAATCAAAACTGATTTTCTCTTTAGCATTTTTTTCTTCTGTTTTCTGTTTGTTTTGATTTATCACCATGGACTTGCTTGCAGAGCATATGCTGTTTTATGCCAGCGAGAAATACCCTGGAGAACAAGATTATACAAAATATATCTCGGAGGTACCTCTTCTCATTTAGCATATGTCTGCTTGCAATTACTACTCACGTTAATTCCAGGTTTGTAAGAGTTTGAACCAGGTTTACCCTCTCCGCGCGCATCATATTAGATGATTCTGGCCCAATAAAAAAATTTACACATTAGAGAACAGGTGAAAGGAATATGCATGTTAGACTATGGTAGGTGCCAGTGTGCCAGTGGCTTATGACTGATATCAGCGCTTTACAATTTACATTGTGCAAGGAAATTTACGCTTGTACTATAGGCCACCTCCTATTCCATTGTGATGACCAAATGATACCTACTTGCCATAAACTGTGGTTATGCGTAGGCCGAGCTGTTAACTGCCACACTCTTAATCAAATACACCTAACTCTGAAGGCTTAAGCTTAAGTGCATGCTATTGCCAGTTGCCAATATGCACTATGGTGTTGTGGTGCCAATACATGGCAGGACGAATGATGTGCATAAAATATCACTAATATTCCGACTGGGAACAACTTTGTAGTCCTATCATAAGCTTGTAAAGGGTTCAATGATTTTATTTCTGGGATCCGTCAATATAATTATTTGATACCAGCTTAAATATTCTATTTCGTGTGCTTTGGAAGTTACATTGAGTGTACTTGGATTATAAGTTTTTTTGAGTATTTGGCATGTCGTGAAAAATATCAGCACGGTGGTTCTTCCAATGCCTTTACATCCTCCGAGACAACGAATTTCTATTTTGATGTTAACGCGGACAATTTCGAAGAAGCCTTAGATAGGTAACTTTCTTAGTAGTATTTTCTTCAGTTAATGCATGCACATTGAATCAGGTTGTGATTTCTGTTGTGCAGATTTGCATGATTCTTTATAAAACAATAAATAAGTAGGTGATTTGTGTTGCGCAGATTTGCCCAGTTCTTCATTAAGCCACTGATGTCGCAGGATGCTGTTCTTAGAGAGATCAAGGCTGTTGATTCTGGTGAGCAGTTGCTTTATACTCCCTCCGTTCCGAATTACTTGTCTTAGATTTGTCTAGATACGGAGGTATCTAGCACTAAAATGAGTCTAGATACATCCGTATCTAGACAAATCCAAGACAAGTAATTCGGAACGGAGGGAGTACATTCTAGTGCTATTTGCTTCTAACATAACTTTTAGCTTATCACAATTACTTTATGTTTATGTTTTATTTGTAGTAAGAACTAAGAAACACATTGTGGATAATGTTATATTTCATTGTTCTCACAGAACACAAGAAAAATCTGTTGTCAGATGGCTGGAGAATGCATCAGGTACTTCAGAGTCTCAACCTTCTTAGTTAGATACATGTGATATTCTTTCGTGCAATAATGTCATATCTGCATCAGAAACTGCGTTATGAATATTTGTTCTTTTCATACAATCATATTTGGCATGATATACCGAAAAAGACTTTCGCCCTGCTTTATATATAAAGCCAATTTGGCATGATATAAGCCTGGCTTATACTCACTTACTCAGAATGCCAGTTTATTTTCAAATTAACCATATTTGGCATGATCTTAGCCTGATTTATCATCATCCTGTATATCCCGTTAGCCCTGCTGCACTGTTAGTCTGTTACTTCATTTTTGAGTATTTGTTTTCACAGCTTCAAAAGCATCTGGCCTCAAAGGATCATCCTTACCATAAATTCAGTACGGGTAAGCAATTGTTGGTATTCAGACATTGCTAATACTCATCCAGCTAATTATGGTTGTTGTTTTGTATTACTGTATAAGTGAGTATGCAAATCAATATGACGTCTGAGTATTCCTGTGTTCTAACCCTTAATATGTTTCTACCAGATTCAGAGATCATGCTTTTTTAATTCACATACAAATGCTAACAAAAATCATGTATATTTTTTAAAAATCTTGTTGTGCATGCCTAATATACAATCTCCTTCCGGAATTTGCATCTTATTTGAAATTATGTTATTTAATGCATTAGGAAGTTGGGAAACACTGGAAACTAAACCAAAAGAGAGGGGTTTGGACATCAGGCTTGAGCTTCTCAAGTTTTACGAGAATTATTCAGCAAATCTGATGCATCTTGTTGTTTATGGAAAAGGTAAGTAGTACAGGTTCGTCAATTTTGGCATACCTGAACTTATTTGTTACTGATAAAATGATTTTGTAGAGAGTCTTGATTGCATTCAAAGCTTAGTTGAAAGCCTGTTTAGTCACGTCAAAAACACGGACCAGAGAAGCTTCAAATGTCCAAGTCAGCCTCTTTCAGCTGAACATTTACAGGTAACTTGAAACAACACCAGCCACACTGAAAGTAAATACAGGAATGGCAAAGGATATGTAATTTCGCGTACTTTCTTATGTCCTTGTCATGCAGCTTCTTGTCAAAGCAATCCCAATAATAGAAGGCGACTACCTAAAAATATCATGGCCAGTTACACCTAACATCCAGTTCTACAAAGAAGGTCCTTGCCGTTATCTCAGTCATCTTATTGGGCATGAAGGCGAGGGATCCATCTTCCATATTATAAAGGAATTAGGCAAGTTAACTTCAGCAGTATATTGTTGTAAATATTCTTTTGCCAGCTTATGTACTCAAACACTGGTCATTTTTTTGTTTCTTGTGTCAACTTGTGTGACCTGCGACAGTTCTATTTTTATTACATCAGGATGGGCCATGGATTTGGTGGCTGGTGCCGGCAGTGACAGCAATGAATACTCTTTTTTCTCAGTAGGCATGAGGCTCACTGATGCTGGTCATGGTAAGATCTCATCTTCATTATGCTCTCTTATAACATTTCCTTTTTTTTTTTTAAGTTTTAAGCACACCTTGAAGTACAGTTTAGTAAGCTATGTGCATATCCAACGATTTCAGACCACATGGAGGATATTATTGGGTTGGTCTTCAAATACATCCACCTATTAAAAGAAGATGGAATCCATGAATGGATATTTGATGAGGTAACTGACAGACACATCGTTTAATCATGTACGTAGTTATTTGATGATTTATGCTCCTAATGTGCAGTTACTTTGAATATGAACATTGCACCCATGGACTCTGATGTGTTCTTTTAATAAAACGATCTCATTGAGTTTAAATTTTATTACCCAAGGTTGTTTGCTGAAGCAATTCATAGTTCAAAATTTTACAACTCATAAGCAGAGTGAGGAGGAACTATGATTTCATTTAATTACATAAATATACATACTAATCGTGTTCGTTGTTTTCTAGCTTGCGTCAATAAATGAAACAGAATTCCACTATCAAGACAAAGTCCATCCAATCAGCTATGTCACAGCTACTGTCTCAAGCATGCGGGTATGTTTCTGTAGAGCTCTAATTTTTCAGCTTTTACAGTTCCTTGTGATCAATAATTTGTGAACTCTGATGTATATCTCTTTGTACTTCAGTAGTATCTTTTTTCTTCTAACTGATATGCTTATGAACTGACTTGCAGTTGTTCCCACCAGAGGAATGGCTGGTTGGAGAATCATTGCTGTCAAAGTATGCGCCAAATAGAATAAATATGATACTTGACGAATTGTCACCCGAAAGAGTTAGGTAAGCATCCACCGTTCACATGACAACCTTGATTGTTCCTGCTTCTATATGCATATTCTCTCTGTATGCCAACGTATGAATGTATATGCAGAAGTCTGCCATTGCTTAATTACTACAACCTCTGTAACTTAATATACTGCAAAAACGTCTTACATTAAGTTACAGAGGGAGGAACTGATACTGGGACTCATCAATAAAGAATTATTACTGGCCATGGCCTTACTTCATATCTTGAACTTCAATTTTGCTGATAAGCTTGTGTCAAATGATCCGCGGTTATGCACATAAACTAGCATACAATGCGAAATATCATGCCTTCATTCTTTCTTTGATGCAATACTTCTCTATGTCTGTAGAATACTCTGTGAATCTAAAAAGTTTGAAGGATCTACCAATTGTGCTGAGCCCTGGTACAATACATCATATTCTATTGAAAATGTCACTCCATACATGATAAAGGTTTGCACCCCACCCCCAACCCCCACCCTTACCCACACACGCACCAGCAATATCATCTTCCAATTATTATTTTCTCATCTTATGTCTCTATTTGGCAGCAATGGATTCAAAAAGCACCTACTGAGAAGCTTTATCTCCCAAAGCCTAACATTTTCGTTCCAAAGGATTTATCTCTTAAAGAAGTGCCAGACAAGGTAAAATTTGGAGCGGCTTGTTTGTTGTGTGTTCACATTAGCACACTTTGTATGAATTATCAAAATTTATATATACTCACAAAGTATATATACTTTATCGAACATAGTATATTACGTTTGACAAAAGTAGAACTGTTTCACCAGGTTACATTTCCGACAATATTAAGGAAGACGCCACTTTCACGGCTGTGGTATAAGCCCGACATGCTGTTCTTCACTCCGAAGATTTACATTATAATTGATTTCCACTGCCCATTGTCAAGCCACTCCCCCGAAGCAGCCGTATCTACAAGTCTCTTTGTCGATTTGTTAGTCGATTACTTGAATGCTTATGGTAAGCAACAATTCTGAAATTATGTGAATAATTGCATATTTACCATATTGAACAGACTATCTGGGGATTGTTCCCTCCAACTTTATGTATAAATATACACTGACAATTAGTTTCTGCCTTTTGTAGCTTATGATGCTCAAATTGCGGGTTTATTCTATTCGATATATCTTACTTCTACTGGATTCCAGGTTTAGTTCTGTTGCTGCATTCTTTCTGTTTCCTATGAGTGTTCCGGACAGCTAAATTGCTCTTCATGCATTATGATGTTGCTGGTTTTTACCCAGTTTTAAATTCGAACTCAAACAATTGCCTGCTTTTTTTTGTTGTGAAGGTGTCTGTAGGTGGTTACAATGACAAGATGAGAGTTCTGCTACATGCCATAATGAAGCAAATAGTGAACTTTGTAGTTAAACCAAACAGGTTTTCTGCCCTGAAGGTCAGATGTGGATTCTTAGTTTTCCTTGTCAACTGTCATAATTTAGCTCGGACACATTTGTATATTTATCTAGTGTCTTCTTCATCAACTTGTGTGGATCAACTTAAAAGGTGTTGAATTTTTCTTTCACTGAACACTGTTTATCCTGTGGATTGCAACTGGTAGATGATCAAAACTGAGGTATTTCAGATTTTAAGTTGCGGACACGATATTGCTAGAACCAAATTCATAAAGGGTTCCTGAACACTCTGCATACATAATTATGATTCATTATTTTGCATCTTTTGTAACATACTTCTGTGAAATTTATAGCAACCTTCTTTAAATATGAATAACAAAGGTTTTGGAGACTACATATTCATTTACACAAGCACATCAATTTAGACACTATAAAATTAATAACTTCTTAAGATCCATTGTAGCAGATTTGTGGTGAGGGTGTTACAACACAGTACTTATTTAGTTGCAGTTATAGTACGGATTCTCACCATTGTTGATTTTTAGACTGGGAATATTCTTTCCCTTCAGATTCTTAGCGGTGCTTTTTGAAGCTGTGACTATTTCTTTCATGCCTACTTTTTTTTAACCAACATCTTGCTACCACAGGAAACTTCTGTCAAGGACTACCAAAATTTTAACTTCAGCCAACCATACTCTCAAGCTTCGTATTATCTCTCATTAATATTGGAAGAGAAAAAATGGCCTTTGGTAGAGAAACGTCAAGCTCTTTCTAAGCTTGAGTCAGATTCTCTTGCGAAGTTTGTGCCGCACTTGCTATCGAAGACATACTTGGAATGCTATGTTCAAGGTTTGGTAAACTTCCATGTTAATACTCTACTAAATGTTAAGGACAGGACTGAAATGCAATCCTGACTGTGCTTAATAATAATTAAGAACTCTTCTTGTAGGAAACATTGAGCCAGGTGAGGCTGAGTCTATTGTCCAGGAGATTGAAGATACTATATTTAATACCCCCAATTCTGTATTCAAACCCATGTCTCCATCACAATACCTGGTCAAGAGGGTTATCATGCTTGAAAAAGAGATAAAATGTTGCTACCAAATTGAAGGATTAAATCAGAAGAATGAGAATTCATCGGTTGTCCAATATATTCAGGTATAGGCTTCTTCTAAACTTTGAAGCAGTTCATGTTATCGAAGGCGATTACTTGTTGGTGATCAGTACCTTCTAATATTTGTAGCCAAACTAATGGCTGGTCATCAAGCCTGTTCCCAGATAATTACTGGTTATGATCAATCCAGTAGTAATTTTTTTAGGTAAAAACCCAGTAGTAGTTCGAACAATGTGGAGTGGACTATGGCACGACTGAACATGCATAAGAGGCATGTTCATAGGGGACAGATAATTAGTGCTACATTATTTTTGACCTGTGTGTGAGGAGAGCAATGGCATGCTTGAACCACTAAGTGAGGCCCTACTGACTCAATAACATGTCGAATCGATAAAATACAGTGATGCGACTGAGTGTGACATGACGAGGTATATAAAATACGCTGAAGGTTTTGCTCTATTAACTTCCTTTAAGAATTATTGTTCCACAGGGAGTTTTTTTATCTTTTTCGAGAAGGGGAGGCCCCGGCCTCTGCATCATCATGATGCACACAGCCAAATTTATTAGAAGTGGTTCAAGTAGTTCAAAGTACTAAAATACAATGTGAGAATTGTTCTACAGGGAGTCGCGGAATATCCTAAGTAGACGAACTGTCTCGTGTCAAATGCGTTCTATAACAAGCAACATGCCAGGTTACTAATATAAGCATATTCAATGTATCCAGGTCCATCAGGACGACGCCCTCTCAAATATCAAACTCGAGTTGTTCTCTCTAATTTCTAGTCAGCCTGCTTTCAACCAGCTGCGGACTGTTGAGCAACTTGGGTATATAACATATCTTTCTCTGAGGTACGTCTTTTCAAGAGAAACATACACATTTTGTTTGCACTGTTCATTTATAATCCTAACTTACTTTGATCCCTCAGATCTGATCGTGGAGTCTGGGCACTCGAGGTTGTTATTCAATCCACAGTGAAGGTACACGTTGAAAGATTGAGTAACAAATATGACATACTTTTTTGCCACTTTCTCCTACTGACCTTATTACGGAATCCTAGGATCCTTCATATCTTGATTCTAGAATTGATGAATTCTTTAAGACATTCGAAAGCAAAATCCATGAACTGTCCGACAAGGATTTCAAGGTTAGTGGCTTCAGAACTAATTGATGTACCATGCCAAATTGCGCATCTCTTTCATACTGAATTACTCATGATATGATCTGTTCCACATATTGGACTACATTAGCTCATTAGTGTCTTCTTCGTCGAAAGACAAAAGGTTTTGGCATTGATGAAGCATTTTGACATTGCCGTGTTTTTCTTATGACAGAGAAATGTCAAATCACTTATTGATTCGAAACTGGAGAAATTTAAAAACTTGTGGGAGGAATCTGGGTTCTACTGGGGAGAGATTGAAGCCGGAACTCTCAAGTTTGATAGGGTTGAGTCTGAGGTAAGTGCTTTTGTTCGGGCAACAATACACGCTGTGATATACTCCCTCCAGTCCCAAAATAAGTGACTCAACTTTGTATTAACTTTAGTACAAAGTTAGTACAAAATTGAGTCACTTATTTTGAAACAGTGGGGGTATGAGAGAAAATTGCATAATAAAACAAAAGGCAAGGCGGAAAAGGGGGCCAAAACTAGTGCAATTTTCAAAAGTTCCGTTTCAAGAAAACACACCACTCTTTTCCGAAGGGAAAAAGGGCTGTTTCCAGGATCCGCAAGATATATGACCTCGAAAATCATTTGCAGGTTGCTCTCCTAAGAGAGCTCAAGAAAGAAGAATTCATCGAATTCTTCGACGAGTACATAAAGGTGGACGCCCCTCAAAGGAGGACAGTAAGCGTGCAGGTCTTCAGTGGCAACCATTCGGCAGAGTTCAAGAAGGCGATTGCCGAGGCTGATCCGCCCAAAACCTGCCGGATTACCGACATATTCGGCTTCAAGCGATCAAGGCCTCTGCACCGCTCGCTGAAGGGAGGTCCAGGCCTGATCACAATGGACTGACATACTACATGTTCTTTGTTTGCTGTAGTGTAGTACATAGTCTGTCACCACACTCATGAACCCAATTTTGATTGATTTCTCAATGGTCACACACGATTGCACAATGCTGTTCTTCATGTATGGAGTAACCATGTGATGCTATTTTCAGAACAAATGTACCAGCTTATAGAGCTACTTTGTCTGCATCTACTTCTTCTGACAGGTATGTACATTGACATGAGCTGACGATCACAGCGGACAAGAAGGCGCCATGCATAAGCCGAGAACACGTACACATTGTGCGCGGCACGTGCCCGGCGTAGGTGTCATGTCACCGTCCTCGCACGCGTCACCGGCCGCCTTGGCTACAGCACGGCCCCGATCGCCGCTGCCCTCCCGCGGCCGCTGCCCCACGCGTAGCTGGCGCGGTGCCAGCGGCACCGGAACGAGCCCCGGTGCGCCGTGGGCGAGCACACGCAGTAGTGGTGCCGGTGCGCCTGTCGCTGCGGCGAAGGCGTGGGCGCGGGCGCGACGACCCCCGCCGGCCGCGGCCGCCGCCTGGCCGCGCAGCCCGGCGGCAGAGGCGGCAGCCCCGGGTGGCACATGCTCCGGACAAGGCCTGGCGACGGCTAAGGCTGCAAGGAGGGCTCTGTCCACCCGGCCACACGCATAAAAGGGCGACGGAATGGAATCGGGTTCTGGTGTTTTCCGGGATATGCCGGCGGTGGAGAAACGGAGATAGAGGGGGGAAAGCGAGGAATATTTGTGGGCGCGCGGGCCACTAGGCTGGTTGCCGTGGCGGCCGCTGGTTTCGTGAGGTGGTGGGCGGGGAGGCGGGGGAAAGGGAGGGGGCGGGGCCGCGTGGCGGGGAGGCGATGGGGGGTGGACTGTGGAGCGCGAGGCGTGGCGCGCGCGCGGGGAGATCGATCGCGTGGGGAGGAGCGCAGTGGCGCGACATCCTGGTTTTGCCTAGTGTAGTGTGTGATGGAATGTCTAGTCGGGATCCACTCCGGGAGGGGACGGTGATTGATGGTTCCTTGCGGTGCACTTCTTTCGGCTCGACGGGGAACTGGAGTGCGCGCCCGGTCAGGACAAAAGCCGGTGGCATATAGACCTTTCCATCCTCTCGTCTCGTGGCTTCTTTGCGGCGGCCTTTTCTTATCCTCTTGGACCCATCCGACCGACATGGTAATGCCTGAACGCCAACGGATTGTTTGGTCCATACGTTTGGCATCTACCGCGCTACGTGTCTGTTACCACTCCGTATCAGCGTGTTCTATCCTTTTACTCCGAAAAAATTATTTATGGGACGGCGAGACCTTCGACGGAACTGTTTCCGTAAATCTGTCCCGCAAATGTCTTGTGGGACGTGTTTGCGGGATCTATTCTGCGCCGGAGGGCTCGCCGTCCTGCAAATACAATAATAAGCTCACACTTATCAAGTTTATCATGACAAGTTCATCATCATATATATGCATCACTAGTTGATCATCATATTATTTTATCGCATAAAAAATTATGCGCAATAAACGAGGTATCAAGTTTAGATTCATGAATGCGCGATAAAACAAGCAAAGGATGCTCAAACGACATAGATCAACCAAGCAACATTCTCAATGTTGCGAAGAACGTCTCCACCAACGCCGCCCCTAGCAACTCCATCACCATCATCCACATTGACCGGAGAGCTCGCACCACCATCTTCATGAACTTGAACCTGTCGGATTTCGGGTTCCGACAGACCCTTGAGGTTCGAACATTGGGGTGCGCGCGGAGATTTCGCCTCCTACCTACCTGCACTCCTCCGCCTTGCTAGGATCTAAACTAAGGAAAGAACAACACAAAAGACACAGGGTTTATACTGGTTCGGGCCACCATTGTGATGTAATACCCTACTCTAGTGTGTGGTGTGGTGGATTGCCTCTTGGGCTGATGATGATGAACAATACAAGGAAGAACAACCTCGCGAGGGTCTGTTCTTGGCTGGGGCGATGAACTGCTGGGAGGAGTTCAGCCACCATTCTCTCTCTCTCTCTCTCTCTCTCTCTCTCTCTCTCTCTCTCTCTCTCTGATCGAAACCTCTCTCTAAAGAGCCTCTTCCCCCTCAGCTCTCTCCTTCCTCTCTTGCGAGTGGCTGATCCTATTTATAGAGGCCCTGGTCCTCTTCTCAAATATCGAGCGGGAAGGGAGCCAACAATGGCGGGCTAATTTGAAGGGGGACAGCTAGTATCAGCTATCCTGACAAATGTGGTCTTCGCCTGCGCAAAGCTCTGGTGATGACGCCGTCTTGGGCTCCTCGGTGACCTCCGTCTCGTAGTCCTCCTGGTCTTGGTCTCGTTGCACCGAAATGGCAACCTTTGCCTGATGCCTCGGTACTCCGTGGCTGCGCTTGCCCCCTTTGCACCAAAGAGGAAAGGAGGACACTGCGCGGGCTGGCACCCGCCTGGCGCCCTTGGTCGTCATGGCTTGCGTCACGGGCACCTCATGAGGTACCCCGCCTTGGTCTCTCCACCTCCTCGTGAGCCAACCTGACGAGGCCGTGCCTGAGGAAGCTCCGCGTCGTCCGCCCCGCGAGGCTTGGCCCCTCGCGAGGGTCTTGGGTTTGTGTTGGTGAAGATGGGCCGCGCTGGGCTCCCTTTTGAGCCACGCCGCAGGCCGCAGGCAGGCAAGTCTGGGGACCCCCGTTCCCAGAATGCCGACAGTAGCCCCTGGGCCCAAGGCGCGCCCGGACTTGGCCGTGCAGGGAGGCGGAAGGGCGAGAGCGAAGCGCCGCGGGCCCTAACAGCCTACGGCCTTGGGCGCCGCGTGGCGGTTGATTGGACGTGGGCGCCTTAGCAACCGCGCGAGTTGATAAAGGAGCGGCATCCACCTAGGCTTTGCTTCTTGCTTTCCCCGGTTGCTGCTCAGATCCCCTTTCTTGCGTCTCTCCTTCCTTCCTCCAAAATTTCCAGATCCACTCCGACCGTGTGACCTAGGAAGCCATGGCGCCTCGTCAGCCCCCGGCCGTAGCTTGGTACTTGTCTGCCCTGGACCCGCCGAACGTGTCGGAGGCGAGCCTTGCCCGGTTGCGCCAGATGGCGACGGCGCGGGGCATCAACGGGGCGAAGGTGTTTAAAGCCGGCTCCGCCACCCCTGAGGGTCAAGGGAGCACCTTCTATCCGCTCTTCGTAAGTGCCATTGCTGCTGGCCTGGTGCCTCCCTTCTCCGAGTTCTTCTTCTCTGTCCTCCACCACTATAAGCTGCAAGCCCTGCATCTCCACCCCAACTCCGTCCTTCTCCTGGCAATCTTCGCCTATTACTGCGAGGCTCACGTAGGGGTGCGGCCCTCAGTGGCCTTGCTGCGCCACTACTTCTACCTCCGGACCTCTCGTGGTACTGCTTCCGCGTGCGCGAGCTTCGTCGCGTACGGTGGCGCCATTGCCATTTCGAACCCCGGGAAAAGGATTGAGGGCTTCAGGAGCAAGTGGGTCTTGGTGGATGCTGGGCGCATCCACCCTCGGCTGATCTTGCCCACGGAGCAGCCCACGAGCTCCAGCGATTGGGGTCGAGCGGAGCTCACGGACCCCCGCGCGAAGCTGATGTTGGAGAAGATGGATGCGAATCTGAGGCCGGCCAATATGGCGGCGGCGAAGCTGACCGGCATGTCGCTGCTGAGGGAATTCCTGGAGCACCAGCTGGCTCCGCTTCGGCAGTACTCACTTCCGATGTGGAGGCCCCGTCCGAGCCCCGCGGCCTTAGCCGACGGAGATCTGGCTGCGGTCCTCCAATCTCTGGTCGGGGGCGATGTGGCGAGGTTGGCGGGCGCTCCTACGCCCTTGTCCCTCCGCGATGACTGGGAGCAGGTAGTGGAGTCCATGCTCGTCTTCAACGGGGATGGGCCCGTGCCCGTGGAAACTCCCGAGGAACCGGTGGATGTGCCCTCCGATGACTCCAGCGAAGAGGAGGAAGGAGGGGAGCGGGGAAAAGGGCCTGACTCCGAGGTGACTGACGAAGAGTCGAGGGCTCCCCTCCCCAGGCGCAGGTCCCGCGTTCTCCGCCTCTCTTCGAGCGATGATGACGAGGATGACGACGAAGACGACGACGAGGACAACGACGAGCAGGACGGCGGGAGCTCGCCCCCGATCCCGAAGAAGGACAGGACTGGGCTGATCTCCCGCGGGTCTGCCCCGGCCCCGGGGCGGACCGCAGACGCACCTTCCGCCTCCAAGCTTCCCGAGGTTGACCCTTCCAGCCGGCTTTCAGGCTTCAAATTTGGCCGGAGGCCGCTTGAGCTCACTGGCGACGACCCGTAAGCATTCGATTCTTGTCTTTATCTCTTGCTCTACTTCTGAGGCTTGACGTCCGCATCTCTTGGATAGGCTGGCGCCCGCAGCAAAGAAGCCGAAGGAAGCTCCCGAGGTTCCATCCGTGGCAACGCTTCTGCCCGCGAAGGAGGGTGACCGCGATGCACATGCTTCTCCTGCCCGGTCGTCCTCGCGAGGCCTGGCTGAGCCGGCTGGGGCGAGCTCAGCCCCCACGGCCCAAGTGGCTCCCGAGGTGCTCTTGCCTGCCGCCGCCACTACAGCTGTCGGGGCGCGGCAGACTCCGCCTCAGGATGCTATGGCCGCGCTGCCGCCTTCTCCTCCTACTCCACCGGCTGCTGTCTCTCCGATTCCTTCTGCGGTTCTGGATCGGGCTGTTGCTGAGCTGGACCGACTGCGTCAGGATCTTCTTGGCGCCGACCCCCGCTTGGTGGCCGGGCGCTTGGAGCTGGCTTCAGGATGGGTTCACTCCGACGCTTCGATTCGGGCGGCGCTGGTCCAGGCCTCGACGGCATGCGACAAGGAGAAGCAGGCCGTCCTTGAGGCGAAGGCTGCTCGTGACGCAGCCCTGGGGGAGGTGGTCGACGTCCGTGGACGTTGCAAGGCGCTGGAGGGCGAACTGCAAGGTTTGCGGGACCAGCTCGCGAACGAGGTCCGCCTTCGCCAAGAGCAGGAAGAAGGCGTGAAGGCTCGCGAGGCGGCTCTCAAGGAGAGGGAGGTCAAGCTCAAGAAATGCCGCGACCGCCTAGGCACGCTGGAGTAGGAGTTGGGGGCGAGGAAGGCCAAGCTGGACGACGAGGCCCTGGTTCTTGCCGAGGATCGCGTGGCCTTCACGGAGATGGAGGCGAGGGCTCGCTCCTCACCGAGGACGCTTTACGACAGCGGCCTGGAGAGCCCACTGGCTGGCGCCGAGGACGGCCCCGCCAAGCTGCTTCCCTTCCTGGTTCACGCTCTTGAAGATGTCGCCCTTGGCCTTGGCCCCACGGCCGAGGCCGAGGCGCGTGTCCTGTCTTCTGCAGCACTGACGCGGGTCCTCACCCACATCTACCTTCGCGATCCCGGTGTCGACCTTGACAGCCTGCTGGAGCCAGTGAGCGGTGAGCGTGCCGCTGCCGCTGCCGAGGCCGTGAAGGGTCGCGCAGAGGCCCTGTTGGGGAAGTTCCGGGCCTTCAGCACCAAGCCGAAGCAAGGCGCTGCCGACCCCATCACTCCGTGAGGCGTACCCAATCCGCGCTGCTCCATCGCCGACAAGTGACTCCGTCGCGGCTCCTGTCCTGCCTTTAATTCCTGCACATGTATCATGCCTCGGGGAGGCGTTTAAATTTGCGTTTGGCATTGAGATAACAGTGTGGACTGTAATATTTGCTTTTGAGTTCCTTGAAATTTGCGCCTTTCCTTCCTACTTGCTTATGTTCTACGCCGGCAGAGCCCGGCCCCGCGCATGCCTCACCCAGCGTTGGTCCCGATCGGAAACCAGGACGGGGCCAAGGAGTGAGGGGCCACGTGACAAGTTAGGCTCGTGAGTCGCGATGCTCAGGAGTCCCCCTTGGCGCACGAACAACAAGTAGGAAGGTGTGATGCGGGTGGATCTACCGTTCTACGTCTACAGAGCCCGGCCGCGCGCGTGCCTCACCCAGCATTGGTCCCAACCGGAAACCAGGACGGGGCCACGGAGTGAGGGGCTACGTGACCAGTTAGGCTCCTGAGTCGCGATGCTCAGGAGTCCCCCTTGACGCTCAAATGGCCTTCGTACCTTGGCTCCGTTCGGGGAGAGACGCGCGACGAAGCAGGCCCGGGGGGACCTGGCTGGGCGGCGTGCGTCTGGGTGTGACCCAGGCGCAGCCCCCGTGCCCAGCCCCCTCGCGCGGCACTCCCGAGGGGAGGCGTTACGATGAGGCTAGACACTGAGCTCTGGGCTCCCTAAGGTTGGTGCGGCCCGGGGGCCACCCTCAGTTGTTTATCACCAGCGCGGAGCATAGCGCTACCGTATGTGTACGGGCATAGCCGCTCCTCGGCAGTGTCGTCAGCCAGCGCGGAGCATGGTGCTTCCACTGGTACGTGGGAGGGGGCCCCCCTCCGGGAGGAGCCCCCGGGGCGTGTATAGCCCCGCCCTGACACGTGGCTGGCACGGTAGGGCCTGGCGAGGTGTATCTGGGCACTCGTGAGCCAGCGCGGGACTCACGGGGCCCTACCTCTAGGCGGGTTGCGCCTGGCACTGGGCCTTATCTTGTGATGTGTCCCTGCAAATTTGGTTAGATGTCGGCACTCTACGTCCTCGGGTCCCGGCCCTCGAGCTGGTCTCAGCCGTCGCTGGTATGCCAGGTCGCGATGCCATGGACAAGGCCAGCGGGTGAGGGCTGGAGAGCCAGTAAGAGCCCTGAGTCGCGATGCTCAGGTACCCCCCCTTTAACGTGCAAGTGGTCGGCATGGAGAAGAAGAGGTGCCGTGGACCGGCATCAAATAATCAAGCATGGTGGGTCTAACGCATAATCGGAAATAAACGCAAATGGGATACATGTCGCTGGCCCTGGCCCGAGCGGCTTGGGGATCATGCAGCCCGAGGGGCGCCCCCAACAAGGTAAGCTAACAACATGGAATAAAAAAGGGATACACGCCGCAGGGACGGACCCACGCGGCCTAGGAATAATGCAGCCCTGGGGGGCACTCCCAGCTGGAAATAAAACTCGAAAGATGTCACCTGATGATGTTGAGGACGAAGGGGCGTTGATGTAGCAGGCTCGATGGGCTGCGGGAGCCGATCCTCACGAGCCCCCAGGCCTAGGGGCTTCGGGAGGCTCCGGAGGCGCTGGCGGCTCCTCGCGGGCCATCTCCATCCCTGCCAGGGCTGCGGAACGCCTGGCCTCTCGTGCCTCCATGATGCCCCTCATGAGGCGCTGGTACGTGTCAGCCGTGTTCGGCAAGCCGTAAGGCATGTGAACATAGCTGTGGGGTGGGCCTCCGCAGCGCCCCACTCGCGAGGGCTAGAGGCGCTCCAGAGAGGCGACTCGGTTGAGCCCTGGTATGTCAATGCAGACGCGCAGCCCACCATCCTCGTCTGGATGGGGAGCCACTGCTGGTAGGCGGCGGCCGCCTTTCATGACTCTTGACTCCTGTAGCTCCTGAATGGCCTTGCTGACGAACTCCTGAGGGTCTGGATCTCCTTGCCTTGCTCCTTCTTGAGGGAAACGTGCTTCAAAACACGTCTCCATGTGGTGCCCAAGCGCCCCCCTCGTGACCCTAGCTAGGTTGGTGGCCCTCCAGGGGAGAGCCCCCGAGCCCTGCCTGAGGAGGGCGCCGGGCGCGCTTTCCTATGCGATGGAAGGAGGTTCCCCCTGGGCAGGCGCGGGCCCAGAGGGGCCTGCCTCCTGAGTGGTCGGGCCGGACGATGTCTTCTTCTTCTTAGGGGCGGTCTCGGGAGGCCTCCTGCTTCCACGATCCGGGTCTTCCAGTGATGCGGCCTGAAAGGCTCGTTCCAGGGAACACACCGCGTCCTTTTCTTCACAGGGCACCGTGATGACTCCGCCGCTTCCTGGCATCTTGAGGACGTTGTAGCCGTGGTGAGTTACGGCCATGAACTTGGCCAGCGCTGGGTACCCAAAGATGGCGTTGTACGGCAGGCGAATGTGAGCGACGTCGAAGTCGATGAGCTCGGTGCGGTAGTTATCACGTGCCCCGAAGGTGACAGGGAGGCAGACCTGCCCAATCGGGACCGTGGAGCCGTCGGTGATACCGGAGAAAGGCTTGGTTGGCTGAAGCTGGCTGTAGGGCACTTGGAGGTTGTTGAATGTCTCCACGGATAGGACATTGAGCCCTGCCCCGCCATCGATGAGGGTCTTGGTGACCACCATGCTGCCGACGATCGGGGAGCAAAGCATTGAGAGAACTCCGGCTGTAGTCGCACACTTGAGCTGATCTGCTGAGCTGAACGTGATGGCGCATGCCGACCACCTGAGAGGGCGTGTGGCTTCGATCCTGGGGAGGACTGCATTCACTTCGCGGGCGAACTGCTTGAAGATGCGCTGAGAGGCCGGGGCTTGCGCCCCGCCCAGGATGCAGGCGATCGCGCGCGGCTCCTGGAAGCCCCCAGCCCCCTCGTCCTGGTGGCAGTCCTTGTTTCTCCTTGGCTGCGGTGGCAGCGGTGGGAGGCCTGTGTTGCCTTGCGGGCGATCCTCGCGAGGCTGATCCCTCCAGTCTCCGTCGCGAGGCTGATCCCTCCAGCCTCCCTCGCGAGGCGGGTCTTGCCAGCGATCCTCGCGAGGTTGATCGCGCCACCCTTGGCGCGGGCCACGGTCTTCCCAGCGTCTTGCGTTCCTTCCTCCTCCTCGACCGTAGCCCCGGTCACTGCGGTCAGGGCGACGGCCGATCCTTCCTTCTCGCACGGCTCGGAGCTCTTGACATTCGTTGGTGTTGTGGGTGTGGAGGTCATGGTACACACAGTACCGGCTGCCCTTGGAAGGTTTGGGCTGATCTCTGCCTCGCTTGGTGTCTGGTTCTGCCGCGAGCACGGCAGCCCCCTTGCGCTTCACTTGGCCTTGGGCTTCTTCTCTTCTGGGTCTGCGGCAGGCAGCTCAAGGAGGGAGAGACGCCCTTCCTCGGCCCTGGCGCACTTGGTTGCCAGGTTGAACAGCTCTAAGGAAGTGCACAGGTCTTCATGCATCGCCAGCTCCTCCTTCATCTTGACGTCGCGCACGCCGTCGGAGAAGGCCGATATGATGGCCTCCTCAGTCACCTTGGGAATCTTGAGGCGTGCGTTGTTGAAGCGATGGATGTACTTCTGCAAGGTCTCCCCGGTCTGTTGCTTGATGCGGCGCATGTCGCTCACGGCGGGTGGCTGGTCGCGAGTGCCTTGGAAGTTGGCGATGAAGCGGGTGCGCATCTCGTCCCAGGAGGAGATTGTGCCTGGAGCCAGGTTCAGGAGCCAGGTGCGGGCCCCGTCCTTGAGTGCCATGGGGAACCAGTTCGCCATGACCTTCTCGTCTCCGTTGGCAGCTTTGATGCCCAGCTCGTAGAGCTGGAGGAACTCCGCAGGGTCAGCCGTGCCGTCGTAGCGAGGAGGCAAGTCTGGCTTGAACTTGCCGGGCCACGCGACGCTGCGTAGCTCGGCGGTGAAGGCGCGGCAGCCTGCTATGGCCACGGGAGGCCTTGGATGACGGGGAGCTTGGTCTTGCATGTCCCCACGCGCTGCAGCTGGGAGCAGCGCGGGGTCTTGACGCGCGGGAGCAGGAGCATGGTCGTGACGTGCTGGAGCAGGGAGCGCCCGGGCAGCTTCTTGCGGGCGAGGGACTTCTTGACAGCTCTGCTCTTGCCGCGCTGGCGCCTGACGGAGCGGGTTCCGCCCAGGGGCCACACGCCTTGGAGCCATGGCGCCGTCCTGAGGAGGAGGCGGCCGGGGCGCCGCCGGAGCTTCATCGCCCGCGTTGGGCGGGGCGTGGTGCAGCAGAACGGACGGCGCAGGAGAGCCCCCTGCGGCGCGGACGAGCTCAGCGATGCGGTCGAGCCATTCTTTGTAGACGTTGTCGACGGGACAGTAGCACAGGAGCTCGTTCACCGCGATGAGTGCAGCCCGAGCCTCCATGGGCGAGCGGAGCACGCGGGACGAAGAACCAGCTGGGGTGAGCGAGGGAGTTGCGGTGCGGCCGTCTTGCCGCACGGACGGATGCTGGGACGATGCTTGCTGCTCGTCCCCCGCCGAGCCGGTGGCGGCGTTGACGACAAGTGGCGGGGAACGGCGAGGACGCCCGCCGACAGGGGCCGTCTGGGCGATGCGGGAAGCGAGTGCGGCCCGGCGCTCGGCGCGGGCCCGACGAGCGTCAGACATGGGCGTGATGGTCGGAGGAGAACGGGGTGGTGGAAGACGAATCCCGGTGCACCCCTACCTGGCGCGCCAAATGTCGGATTTCGGGTTCCGGCAGACCCTTGAGGTTCGAACACTGGGACGCGCGCAGAGATTTCGCCTCCTACCTACCTGCACTCCTCCGCCTTGCTAGGATCTAAACTAAGGAAAGAACAACACAAGAGACACAGGGTTTATACTGGTTCGGGCCACCATTGTGGTGTAACACCCTACTCCAGTGTGTGGTGTGGTGGATTGCCTCTTGGGCTGATGATGATGAACAATACAAGGAAGAACAGCCTCGCGAGGGTCTGTTCTTGGCTGGGGCGATGAACTGCTAGGAGGAGTTCAGTCACCTTTCTCTCTCTCTCTCTCTCTCTCTCTCTCTCTCTCTCTCTCTCTCTCTTTCTGATCGAAACCTCTCTCTAAAGAGCCTCTTCCCCGCTCAGCTCTCTCCTTCCTCTCTTGCGAGTGGCTGATCCTATTTATAGAGGCCCTGGTCCTCTTCCCAAATATCGAGCGGGAAGGGAGCCAACAATGGCGGGCTAATTTGAAGGGGGATAGCTAGTATCAGCTATCCTGACAAAAGTGGTCTTCGCCTGCGCAAAGCTCTGGTGATGATGCCGTCTTGGGCTCCACGGTGACCTCCGTCTCGTAGTCCTCCTCGTCTTGGTCTTGTTGCACCGAAATGGCAACCTTTGCCTGATGCCTCGGTACTCCGCGGCTGCGCTTGCCCCCTTTGCACCAAAGAGGAAAGGAGGACACTGCGCGGGCTGGCACCCGCCTGGCGCCCTTGGTCGTCATGGCTTGCGTCACGGGCACCTCATGAGGTACCCCACCTTGGTCTCTCTGCCTCCTCGTGAGCCAGCCTGACGAGGCCGTGCCTGAGGAAGCTCCGCGTCGTCCGCCCCGCGAGGCTTGGCCCCTCGCGAGGGTCTTGGGTTTGTGTTGGTGAAGATGGGCCACGCTGGGCCCCCCTTTAAGCCACGCCGTAGGCCGCAGGCAGGCAAGTATGGGGACCCCCGTTCCCAGAACGCCGACAGAACCGGAGAGCTCGCACCACCATCTTCATGAACTTGAACCGGGGAGCTCGCACCACCATCTTCACAAACTTGAACATGAGAGCTCGCACCACCAGCTTCATGAACTTGAATCGGAGAGCTCGCAGCACCATCACCACCATTCATTTGGACCGGAGATTGAGCTTGACCACCATCACCATCATTCCCTTGGCTTGCCGAAGCACCACCTCCCATGCCGAAGCCACCATCACTACCGCCACCACCCATGTCGAAGCCACCTCCACCCCGAAAGAAAAGCCCCCTCCAAACCCAATACCATCACCAGCCATAAGATTTTGGAACTCCATCTCCCTCTAGAGCATGATCTCCATTCTTTTCATCTCCCAAAATTCTCTTGCCATTGCATCCATGCCCTCCGGATTCATCATCATGAACCGGTCCTCCTCGCCAGTCCTCTCGTCCTTCCTCTTTTACTCCTCTACGAAGAGCTTGCGCTCCTCGTAGGCACACCTCTTTTGCCATTTCTCCTCCTTGTGCTTCTCTTTCTTCTCGGCCATGGCAACTTTTGCATCCCAATGCTTGGCTAGCATAGCCTCCTTCATCTTCGCCATCTCACCAATTTGATCCCTCAAAGTGATTGCCTCGGAAGACCTCTTGACTCTTGCTTTCTCCTTCTTGTTTCCATCCGGCTTGCCCTGGTTTCTTCCTCCTCTTGGTGCATCATCATTATCATCATCATCCTCAACCTCCACTTTCATGCCTCTCTTTGAAGGGGATTCCTTGTCCCTCACCCTCCACTTCTCATTATCCCGGGGCCATTTCCAACAATGTGAATGACTGGCCATTGGAGGCCGGGATTTGCTTGTAGTACTCGTTGGCGATCCGATCCTACACACAAACATTGAGACAACCGTGAACTCATAATCTTCCTACGAACACGGCTAGGGACTTGAAGATGAAGAAATGTTCACATAATCATCAATAGTGGAGCCACTTGGTGGTGCATTCTGCACTTGCTCCAAGCATCCGGACCAACGGGAGCAAGCTTTGTTGATGGTGTCCCAACTGCCTTGAAGGCCCTTCAAGCTCCGACCGTATGGAAATGACATAATTTGATGAAATTTATCTTTGATCCTTTGCCAATAGTTGCCATAAGTTTGATCCTTGCCGGTGATGGAGTCAATAGAGATGCTTTCCCATGCTTTAACTAAGCACACATCCTCCGTCTCCGCGTAGTTGCCAGTCCTCCCCAACCTAGCATCATAGTCGACCTCTGGGATCTCTTGCACATCATCATCATCTACATTCTCATTGCACACCTCCGCCTCAACCTCAACGTATGATGGATCGAAATCACCAAGAGGGGCACTCAAATTCACCATGCTCTCGGCCAGCATCTACATATATGTGTAGGACACATTTTGGCTACAAAAATCGACGGCAAAAGCTCAAGCAAGTGTTGCGAAAGGCCGAAAATAAAGATGCCTGGTGCAAAGCAAGCAAAAGAACTTTTTTACCTGTCGGCCATTTCATCGAACATGTTGTGGGCATGGCTGGCGGCTTGGCCGTCAATCTGGATGTTGGGGACGGCCGGAGGTGGAGGAGGAGCCTGACCCCTTGACGCGATCGCTTTCTTCCTCGAAGGCTTCGCCCGCACGCTGGCGGGGCCGGTCGAGATGGTCTTCTTCCTCTTGGGCGGGTGATATGTCTCCAATGTATCTATAATTTATGAAGTATTCATGCTATTATATTATCATTCTTAGATGTTTTACAATCATTCTATAGCAACTTTGTATCATTTTTTGGGACTAACCTATTGACATAGTGCCCAATGCCAGTTGTTATTTTTTGCTTGTTATTTTACATCGCATAAAATCAATACCAAACGGAGTCCAAACACAGCGAAACTTTTTGGAGAATTTTTATGGACCAGAAGACACAACTTGGGCCAAAGAAGTACCAGAGGGGTGCCCCGAGGGGAGCACAACCCACCTGGGCGTGCCTGGGCCCACCTCGGTGGCCTCCCGCACCGCCTCTTCGCCCTATAAATTCCCAAATATTCCAAAAACTCTAGGGGTGTCGATAGATCAGAAGTTCCGCCGACGCAAGCCCCTGTAGCTGAAGGAAATGTGCCCTAGAGGCAATAATAAAGTTGTTATTTATATTTCCTTATATCATGATAAATGTTTATTATTCATGCTAGAATTGTATTAACCGGAAACTTAGTACATGTGTGAATACATAGACAAACAAAGTGTCACTAGTATGCCTCTACTTGACTAGCTCGTTGAATCAAAGATGGTTAAGTTTCCTAGCCATAGACATGAGTTGTCATTTGATTAACGGGATCACATCATTAGAGAATGATGTGATTCACTTGACCCATTCCGTTAGCTTAGCACGATGATCGTTTAGTTTGTTGCTACTGCTTTCTTCACGACTTATACATGTTCCTCTAACTATGAGATTATGCAACTCCCAAATACCGAAGGGACACTTTGTGTGCTACCAAACGTCACAACATAACTGGGTGATTATAAAGGTGCTCTACAGGTGTCTCCGATGGTACTTGTTGAGTTGGCATAGATCAAGATTAGGATTTGTCACTCCGATTGTCGGAGAGGTATCTCTAGGCCCTCTCGGTAATGCACATCACTATAAGCCTTGCAAGCAATGTGACTAATGAGTTAGTTGCGGGATGATGCATTATGGAATGAGTAAAGATACTTGCCGGTAACAAGATTGAACTAGGTATTGAGATACCAACGATCGAATCTCGGGCAAGTAACATACCGATGACAAAGGGAACAACGTATGTTTTATGCGCTTTGACCGATAAAGATCTTCATAGAATATGTAGGAGCCAATATGAGCATCCAGGTTCCACTATTGGTTATTGACCAAAGATGTGTCTCGGTCATGTCTACATAGTTCTCGAACCCATAGAGTCCGCACGCTTAACGTTCGATGACGATCAATATTATGAGTTTATGTGTTTTGATGTACCGATGGTTGTTCGGAGTCCCGGATGAGATCAGGGACATGACGAGGAGTCTCGAAATGTTTGAGACGTAAAGATCAATATATTGGGAGGCTATATTCGGACATCGGAAAGGTTCTAAGTGGTTCGGGTATTTATCGGAGTACCGGAGAGTTACGTGAATTCGCCGGGGAGTATATGGGCCTTATTGGGCTTTAGGGGAGAAAGAGGGGTTGCCTAGGGCAGGCCGCGCACCCCCCATGGCCTAGTCCGAATTGGACTAGGGGGAGGGGCGGCACCCCCTCCTTCCTTCTCTTCTCTCTTCCCCTTCCTTTTCTCCTACTCCTACTACTTGGAAGGGGGAATCCTACTCCCGGTGGGAGTAGGAGTCCCCAGGGTGCGCCATGGTAGAGGGTCGGCCCTCCCCCTCCTCCACTCCTTTATATACGGGGTGGGGGCACCCCATAGGACACACAAGTTGATCATTGATCCCTTAGCCATGTGCGGTGCCCCCTTCCACCATAATCCACCTCGGTCATATCGTCGTAGTGCTTAGGCGAAGCCCTGCGCCGGTAGCTTCATCATCACTGTCATCACGCCGTCGTGCTGACGAAGCTCTCCCTCGACACTCTGCTGGATCGTGAGTTCATGGGACGTCACCAAGCCGAACGTGTGCAGATCGCGGAGGTGCCATACTTTTGGTACTAGGATCGGTCGGATTGTGAAGACGTACGACTACATCAACCGTGTTGTCATAACGCTTCCACTTACGGTCTATGAGGGTACGTGGACAACACTCTTCCCCTCTCGTTGCTATGCATCACCATGATAGATCTTGCGTGTGCGTAGGATTTTTTTTTTGAAATTACCGCGTTCTCCAACAGTGGCATCCGAGCCAGGTCTATGCATAGATGTTATATGCACGAGTAGAACACAAAGGAGTTGTGGGCATGGGTATATACATATTGCTTGCCGTCACTAGTTGATTCTTGATTCAGCGGTATTGTTGGATGAAGTGGCTCAGACCGACATTACGCGTATGCTTACGCGACACTGGTTCTACCGACGTGCTTCGCACACAGGTGGCTAGTGGGTGTCTATTTCTCCAACTTTACTTGAATCAGATTCAATGAATAGGGTTCTTTCTGAAGATCAAAATGCAATCACTATACCGCGTTGTGGTTTTTGATGCGTAGGTAAGAATGGTTCTTGCTCAGCCCGTAGCAGCCACGTAAAACTTGCAACAACAAAGTAGAGGATGTCTAACTTGTTTTTGCAGGGCTTGTTGTGATGTGATATGGTCAAGACGTGATGAGATATAAGTTGTTGTATGAGATGATCATGTTTTCGCTGAAGTTATCGGCAACTGGCAGAAGCCTTATGGTTGTCTCTTTATTGCATAAGATGCAAGCGCCAAATAATTGCTTTACTTTACCGCTATGCGATAGCAATAGTTGGCGAGACGACCATGTGATGACACGTTGATAGAGATCAAGATGATGGAGATCATGGTGTCATGCCAGTGATGATAGAGATCATGACGGTACTTTGGAGTTGGAGATCAAAGGCGCAAGATGATCATGGCCATATCATGTTACATATTTTGATTGCAAGTGATGTTTATCCTTTATGCATCTTATTTTAGTTCGGCGGTAGCATTATAAGATGATCTCTCACTAAATTTCAAGGTATATGTGTTCTCCCTGAGTATGCACCTTCGCGACAGTTCGTCGTGCCGAGACACCACGTGATGATCGGGTGTGATAAGCTCTACGTTCACATACAATGGGTGCAAGCCAGTTTTGCACACGCGGAATACTCAGGTTAAACTTGACGATCCTAGCATATGCAGATATGGCCTCAGAACACTGGAGACCGTAAGGTCGAGCGTGAATCATATAGTAGATATGATCAACATAGTGATGTTCACCATTGAAAACTACTCCATCTCACGTGATGATCGGACATGGTTTAGTTGATTTGGATCACGTGATCATTTAGATGGCTAGAGGGATGTCTATCTAAGTGGGAGTTCTTAAGTAATATGATTAATTGAACTTTAATTTATCATGAACTTAGTCCTGATAGTATTTGCATAACTATGTTGTAGATCAATAGCTCGCGATGTAGCTCCCCGTTTATTTTTGATATGTTCCTAGAGAAAAACTATGTTGAAAGATGATAGTAGCAATGATGCGGACTAGGTCCGTGATCTGAGGATTATCCTCATTGCTGCACAGAAGAATTATGTCCTTGATGCACCACTAGGTGACGGACCTATTGCAGGAGCAGATACAGACGTTATGAACGTTTGGTAAAGCTCGGTATGATGACTACTTGATAGTTTAGTGCACCATGCTTTACGGCTCAGAACCGGGACTTCAAAAATGTTTTGAACGCCACAAAGCATATAAGATGTTCTAAGAGTTGAAATTGGTATTTCATACTCATGCCCGTGTCGAGAGGTAGAAGACCTCTGACAGTACTTTGTCTACAAGATGGAGGAGAATAGCTCAACCAGTGAGCATGTGCTTAGATTGTCTGGGTACTACAATTGCTTGAATCAAGTGGGAGTTAATCTTCCAGATAACATAGTAATTGATAAAGTTCTCTAGTCACTATCGCCAAGTTATTAGAACTTAGTGATGAACTATAATATGCAAGGGATAACGAAAGTAATTCCCAAGCTCTTCGTGATGCTGAAATCGGCGAAGGTGGAAATCAAGAAATATCATCAAGTGTTGATGGTTAACAAAACCATTAGTTTCAAGAAAAGGGCAAAGGGAAAGAAAGAGGAACTTCAAAGAAGAAAGGCAAGCAAGTTGCCACTCCCATGAAGAAGCTCAAAGCTAGACCCAAGCCTGGAACTGAGTGCTTCTACTTCAAAGGAAATGGTCACTGGAAGTGGAACTGCCCTAAATACTTGGTGGATAAGAAGGATGGCAAAGTGAACAAAAGTATATATTTGATATACATGTTATTGATGTGTACTTTACTAGTGTTTATAACAACACCTTGGTATTTGATACTGGTTCAGTTACTAAGAGTAGTAACTCAAAACGGGAGTTGCAAAATAAACAGAGACTAGTTAAGGGCGAGGTGATGATGTGAGTTGGAAGTGATTCCAAGGTTGACAAGATCACCATCGCACACTCCCTTTACCTTCGGGATTAGTGTTGAACCTAAAATAAATGTTATTTGGTGTTTTCGTAAAGCATAATATGATTGGATCATGTTTATTGCAATATGGTTATTCATTTAAGTCAAGGATAATTGTTATTCTGTTTACATGAATAAAACCTTCTGAAGTCATACACCCAGGATGAATGGTTTATTGAATCTCGATCGTAGTAATACACATATTCATAATATTGAAGCCAAAAGATGCAAAGTTAATAATGATAGTGCGACTTATATGTGGCACTGCCGTTTAGGTCATATTGATATAAAGCGCATGAAGAAACTCCATGCTGATGGGATTTTGGAATCACTTGATTATGAATCATTTGATGCTTGCGAACCATGCCTCGTGGGCATGATGACTAAAACTCCGTTCTCCGGAACAATGGAGCAAGCAACTGACTTATTGGAAATAATACATACTGATGTATGCAATCCGATGAGTGTTGAGGCTCGCGGTGGGTATCATTATTTTCTGATCTTCACAGATGATTTGAGAAGATATGGGTATATCTACTTGATGAAACATAAGTCTGAAACATTTGAAAAGTTCAAAGAATTTCAGAGTGAAGTGGAAAATCATCGTAACAAGAAAATAAAGTTTCTGCGATCTGATCATGGAGGAGAATATTTGAGTTACGAGCTTGGTCTTCATTTGAAACAATGCGGAATAGTTTCGCAACTCACGCCACCTGGAACACCACAGCGTAATGGTGTGTCCGAACGTCATAACCGTACTTTATTAGATATGGTGCAATCTATGATGTCTCTTACCGATTTATCACTATCATTTTGGGGTTATGCATTAGAGACAGCTGCATTCACATTAAATAAGGAACCATCTAAATCCATTGAGACGACACCATATAAACTGTGGTTTAGCAAGAAACCTAAGCTGTCATTTCTTAAAGTTTGGGGCTATGATGCTTATGTGAAAAAGTTTCAACATGATAAGCTCGAACCCAAATCGGAGAAATGCGTCTTCATAGGATACCCAAAGGAAACTGTTGGGTACACCTTCTATCACAGATCCGAAGACAAGATATTCGTTGCTAATAATGGATCCTTTCTAGAGAATAAGTTTCTCTCGAAAGAAGTGATTGGGAGGAATGTAAAACTTGATGAGGTAATTGTACCTTCTCCTAAATTGGAAAGTAGTTCATCACAGAAATCAGTTCTAGCGATTCCTACACCAATTAGTGAGGAAGTTAATGATGATGATCATGAAACTCCAAATCAAGTTACTACCGAACCTCGTAGGTCAACCAGAATACGTTTCGCACCAGAGTGGTACGGTAATCCTGTTCTGGGGGTCATGTTACTTGACCATGACAAACCTACAAACTATGAGGAAGCGATGATGAGACCAGATTCCGCGAAATGGCTTGAAGCCATGAAATCTGAGATGAGATCCATGTATTAGAACAAAGTATGGACTTTGATTGACTTGCCCATTGATTGGTGAGCCATTAAGAATAAATGGGGTTTCAAGAGGAAGATGGACACTGATAGTAGTGTTACTATCTACAAAGCTCGAATTGTTGCAAAATGTTTTCGACAAGTTCAAGACGTTGACTACGATGAGATTTTCTCACTCGTAGCGATGCTTAAGTCTGTCCGAATCATGTTAGCAATTGCCACATTTTATGAAATCTGGCAAATGGATGTCAAAACTACATTCCTTAATGGATTTCTTAAAGAAGAGTTGTATATGATGCAACAAGAAGGTTTTGTCAATCCTAAAGGTGCTAACAAAGTGTGCAAGCTCCAACGATCCATCTATGGACTGGTGCAAGCATCTCGGAGTTGGAATATATACTTTGATAAAGTGATCAAAGCATATGGTTTTATACAGACTTGCGGTGAAGCCTGTATTTACAAGAAAGTGAGTGGGAGCACTACAGCATTTCTGATAAGTATATGTGAATGACATATTGTTGATCAAAAATAATTTTCTGGAAAGCATAAAGGAGTGTTTGAAAAGAGTTTTTCAAATAAAGACCTCGATGAAGCTACTTACATATTGAGCGTCAAGATCTATAGAGATAGATCAAGATGCTTGATATATTTTCAATGAGTACATACCCTGACAAGATTTTAAAGTAGTTCAAAATGGAAAAGTCAAAGAAGGAGTTCTTGCCTGTGTTGCAAGGTGTGAAGTTGAGTAAAGAATCAAAACCGACCACGACAGAAAATAGAAAGAGAATGAAAAGTCATTCCCTATGCCTCAGTCATAGGTTCTATAAAGTATGCTATGCTGTGTACCATACCTATTGTGTACCTCGCCATAAGTTTGGCAAGAGGGTAGAATAGTGATACAGGAGTGGATCACTTAACAGCGGTCAAAAATATCCTTAGTGGAATAAGGAAATGTTTCTCAGTTATGGAGGTGACAAAGAGTTCGTCATAAAGAGTTACGTCGATGCAAGCTTTAACACCGATCTGGATGACTCTAAGTCTCGATCTAGATACATATCAAAAGTGGGAGCAATTAGCTAGAGTAGCTCCGTGCAAAGCATTGTAGACATAGAAAATTTGCAAAATATATACGACTCTGAATGTGGCAGACCCGTGGACTAAATTTCTCTCACAAGCAAAACATGATCACTCTTTGGGTGTTAATCACATAGCGATGTGAACTAGATTATCGACTCTAGTAAACCCTTTGGGTGTTAGTCACATGGAGATGTGAACTAATCACATAAAGATGTGAACTATTGGTGTTAAATCACATGACGATGTGAACTAGATTGTTGACTCTAGTGCAAGTGGGAGACTGCTACCTCTTGAGCATTGTGTTGGTTTTCCCTTGAAGAGGAAAGGGTGATGCAGCAGAGCAGCGTAAGTATTTCATTCAGTTTTGAGAACCAAGGTATCAATCCAGTAGGAGGCCACGCACGAGTCCCTCACACCTACACAAACAAATAAACTCCTTGCAACCAACGCGATAAAGGGGTTGTCAATCCCTTCACGGTCACCTACGAGAGTGAGATCTGATAGATATGATAAGATAATATTTTTGGTATTTTTATGATAAAGAGAAATAAAGATACAAGTAAAATAAATGGCAAAGGAAATAACTAAGAATTGGAAGATTAATATGATGGAAAATAGACCCGGGGGCCATAGGTTTCACTAGAGGCTTCTCTCGAGAGCATAAGTATTACGGTGGGTGAACAAATTACTGTTGAGCAATTGACAAAATTGAGCATAGTTATGAGAATATCTAGGTATGATCATGTATATAGGCATCACGTCCAAGACAAGTAGACCGACTCCTGCCTGCATCTACTACTATTACTCCACACATCGACCGCTATCCAGCATGCATCTAGAGTATTAAGTTCAAGAGAACAGAGTAAGGCTTTAAGAAAGATGACATGATGTAGAGGGATAAACTCATGCAATATGATATAAACCCCATCTTGTTATCCTCGATGGCAACAATACAATACGTGTCTTGCTGCCCCTACTGTCACTGGGAAAGGACACCGCAAGATTGAACCCAAAGCTAAGCACTTCTCCCATTGCAAGAAAGATCAATCTAGTAGGCCAAACCAAACTGATAATTCGAAGAGACTTGCAAAGATAACCAATCATACATAAAAGAATTCAGAGAAGATTCAAATATTGTTCATAGATAAACTTGATCATAAACCCACAATTCATCGATCTCAACAAACACACCGCAAAAGAAGATTACATGGAATAGATCTCTACAAGAGAGGGGGAGAACTTTGTATTGAGATCCAAAAAGAGAGAAGAAGCCATCTAGCTAATAACTATGGACCCGTAGGTCAGAAGTAAACTGCTCACACTTCATCGGAGAGGCTATGGTGTTGATGTAGAAGCCCTCCGTGATCGATACCCCCTCCGGCGGAGCTCCGGAAAAGGCCCCAAGATGGGATCTCGTGGATACAGAAAGTTACAGCAGTGGAATTAGGGTTTTGGCTCCGTATCTGGTAGTTTGGGGGTACGTAGGTATATATAGGAGGAAGGAGTACGTCGGTGGAGCAACGTGGGCCCCACGAGGGTGGAGGGCGCGCCTGGGGGGGGGGCAGGCGCGCCCCCTACCTCGTGCCTTCCTGGTTGATTGCTTGACGTAGGGTCCAAGTCCTCTGGATCATGTTCGTTCCAAAAATCACGTTCCCGAAGGTTTCATTCCGTTTGGACTCCATTTGATATTCTTTTTTTGCGAAACCCTAAAATAGGCAAAAAGCAACAATTTTTGGCTGGGCCTCCGGTTAATAGGTTAGTCTCAAAAATAATATAAAAGTGTATAATAAAGCCCAATAATGTCCAAAACAGGGTATAATATAGCATGGAACAATAAAAAATTATAGATACGTTGGAGATGTATCAAGCATCCCCAAGCTTAATTCCTGCTCGTCCTCGAGTAGGTAAATGATAAAAACAGAATTTTTGATGTGGAATGCTACTTGGAATAATTTCAATGTAATTCTCTTAATTGTGGTATGAATATTCAGATCCGAAAGATTCAAGACAAAAGTTTAATATTGACATAGAAATAATAATACTTCAAGCATACTAACTAAGCAATTATGTCTCTTCAAAATAACATGGCCAAAGAAAGTTATGCCTACAGAATCATATAGTCTGGTTATGCTCCATCTTCACCACACAAAGTAATCAAATCATGCACAACCCCGATGACAAGCCAAGCAATTGTTTCATACTTTTGGTGTTCTCAAACTTTTTCAATCTTCACGCAATACATGAGCGTGAGCCATGGACATAGCACTATAGGTGGAATAGAATGGTGGTTGTGGAGAAGACAAAAAGGGAGAAGATAGTCTCACATCAACTAGGCGTGTCAACGGGCTATGGAGATGCCCATCAATAGATATCAATGTGAGTGAGTAGGGATTGCCATGCAACGGATGCACTAGAGCTATAAGTATATGAAAGCTCAACAAAAAGAAACTAAGTGGGTGTGTCTCCAACTTGCTTGCTCACGAAGACCTAGGGCATTTTGAGGAAGCCCATCATTGGAATATACAAGCCAAGTTCTATAATGAAAAATTCCCACTAGTATATGAAAGTGATAGCATAAGAGACTCTCTATCATGAAGATCATGGTGCTACTTTGAAGCACAAGTGTGGAAAAAGGGATAGTAGTATTGCCCCTTTTTATTTATTCTTTTTTGGGCCTTCTTTTTTTTGGCCTTTCTCTTTTTTTATTGGGACAATACTCTATGAATGATGACCATCACACTTCTATTTATTTACAACTCAATGATTACAACTCGATACTAGAACAAAGTATGACTCTATATGAATGCCTCTGGCGGTGTACCAGGATAGCAATGATGCATGAGTGACTTATATGAAAGAGTTATGAACGGTGGCTTTGCCACAACTGAAATGTCAACTACATGATCATGCAAAGCAATATGACAATGATGGAGCGTGTCATAGTAAACGGATCGGTGGAAAGTTGCATGGCAATATATCTCCGAATGTCTATGGAAATGCCATAATAGGTAGGTATGGTGGCTGTTTTGAGGAAGGTATATGGTGGGTTTAGGATACCTGCGAAAGGTGCGCGGTATTAGAGAGGCTAGCAATGGTGGAAGGGTGAGAGTGCATATAATCCATGGACTCAACATTAGTCATAAAGAACTCACATACTTATTGCAAAAATCTATTAGTTATCGAAGCAAAGTACTACACGCATGCTCCTAGGGGGATAGATTGGTAGGAAAAGACCATCGCTCGTCCCCGACCGCCACTCATAAGGAGGACAATCAATAAATACATTATGCTTCGACTTCTTAACATAACGGTTCACCATATGTGCATGCTACAGGAATCACAAACTTCAACACAAGCATTTCTCAAATTCACAACTACTCAACTAGCACGACTCTAATATCACCATCTCCATATCTCAAAACAATTATCAAGTTTCAAACTTCTCATAGTATTCAATACACTCATAAAAATTTTATTATTAATCTTGAATGCCTAACATAATAAAGCAAATTACCATGCTGTTTTGCAGGACTCTCATAATCTAAGTGAAGCATGAGAGAACAATGGTTTCTATAAAACAAATCCACCAACGTGCTCTAAAAGATATAAGTGAAGCACTAGAGCAAAAATTATATAACTCAAAAGATATAAGTGAAGCACATAGAGTATTCTACCAATTTCCAAATCATGAGTGTCTCTCTCAAAAAGGTGTGTGCAGCAATGATGATTGTGGAAAACTAAGAAATAAAGACTCAAATAATACAAGACGCTCCAAGCAAAACACATAGCATGTGGTAAATAAAAATATAGCTCCAAGTAAAGTTACCGATAGAAGTAGACGAAAGAGGGGATGCCTTCCGGGGCATCCCCAAGCTTTGGCTTTTAGGTGTCCTTAGATTATCTTGGGGGTGCCATGGGCATCCCCAAGCTTAGGCTCTTTCCACTCCTTGTTCCATAATCCATCAAATCTTTAACTACAAGCATGGCAATAGCGTCCGCAAGACTACTAGTTCTATGAAGGATAGAGCTAACCATAGAAGGCAAAGCACCGACACAAGTAAAGAAATCTTGGATAACTCCTTTTCCAATAATATTACCACTACCAATTCAGAATTTTTTTGTATGTAAGATAGGGGGTTCTTCAGCAGGAGCATCAGAATTTTTCATGATATTATTATTGTCCATATCGACAATAATTTCCCCAATTTCAGACATAACGACGGAAAGTGCAAGGGGCAAAAAGAGGCAAATAGAGAAAGAGAGGGAGGATGGAGAGAGAGAGGGCGAATAAAATGGCAAGGGTGAAGTGGGGGGAGAGGAAAACGAAAGGCAAATGGCAAATAATGTAATGCGGGAGATAAGGGTTTGTGATGGGTACTTGGTATGTTGACTTTTGCATAGACTCCCCGGCAACGGCGCCAGAAATCCTTCTTGCTACCTCTTGAGCACCGCGTTGGTTTTCCCTTGAAGAGGAAAGGGTGATTCAGGAGAGTAGCATAAGTATTTCCCTTAGTTTTTGAAAACCAAGGTATCAATCCAGTAGGAGGCCACGCACGAGTCCTTCGCACCTACACAAACAAATAAACTCCTCGCAACCAACGCGATAAAGGGGTTGTCAATCCCTTCACGGTCACCTACGAGAGTGAGATCTAATAGATATGATAAGATAATATTTTTGGTATTTTTATGATAAAGAGAAATAAAGATACAAGTAAAATAAATGGCAAAGGAAATAACTAAGTATTGGAAGATCAATATGATGGAAAATAGACCCGGGGGCATAAGTTTCACTAGAGGCTTCTCTCGAGAGCATAAGTATTACGGTGGGTGAACAAATTACAGTTGAGCAATTGACAGAATTGAGCATAGTTATGAGAATATCTAGCTATGATCATGTATATAGGCATCACATCCAAGACAAGTAGACTGACTCCTTCCTGCATCTACTACTATTACTCCACACATCGACCGCTATCCAGCATGCATCTAGAGTACTAAGTTCAAGAGAACAGAGTAACGCTTTAAGCAAGATGACATGATGTAGAGAGATAAACTCATGCAATATGATATAAACCCCATCTTGTTATCCTCGATGGCAACAATACAATACGTGCCTTGCTACCCCTACTGTCACTGGGAAAGGACATCGCAAGATTGAACCCAAAGCTAAGCACTTCTCCCGTTGCAAGAAAGATCAATATAGTAGGCCAAACCAAACTGATAATTCGAAGAGACTTGCAAAGATAACCAATCATACATAAAAGAATTCAGAGAAGATTCAAATATTGTTCATAGATAAACTTGATCATAAACCCACAATTCATCGATCTCAACAAACACACCACAAAAGAAGATTACATCGAATAGATCTCCACAAGAGAGGGGGAGAACTTTGTATTGAGATCCAAAAAGAGAGAAGAAGCCATCTAGCTAATAACTATGGACCCGTAGGTCTGAAGAAAACTACTCACACTTCATCGGAGAGGCTATGGTGTTGATGTAGAAGCCCTACGTGATCGATACCCCCTTAGGCGGAGCTCCGGAAAAGGCCCCAAGATGGGATCTCGTGGATGCAGAAAGTTACGGTGGTGGAATTAGGGTTTTGGCTCCGTATATGGTAGTTTGGGGGTACGCAGGTATATATAGGAGGAAGGAGTACGTCGATGGAGCAACGTGGGCCCCACGAGGGTGGAGGGCACGCCTAGGGGGTATAGGCGCGTGATACGTCTTCAACGTATCTATAATTTTTGATTGTTCCATGCTATTAGATTATCAACCTTGGATGTTTTATATGCATTTATATGCTATTTTATATGATTTTTGGGACTAACCTATTAACCTAGAGCCCAGTGCCAGTTTCTATTTTTTTCCTTGTTTTAGAGTATCGCAGAAAAGGAAAATCAAACGGAGTCCAATTGACTTGAAACTTCACGGAACTTATTTTTGGACCAGAAGAAGCCCATAGAGTATCAGAGTTGGACCAGGAGAGTCCCGGGCTGCCCACGAGGGTGGGGGGCACGCCCCCTGCCTCGTGGACAGCCTGGAGGTCCACCGACGTACTTCTTCCTCACATATATACCCATATACCCTAAAAACTTCGAGGAGCAGAATAGATCAGGAGTTCCACCGCCAGAAGCCTCCGTAGCCAACGAAAACCAATCTAGACCCGTTCCGGCACCCTGCCGGAGGGGGGCAATCCCTCTCCGGTGGCCATCTTCATCATCCCGGCGCTCTCCATGATGAGGAGGGAGTAGTTCACCCTCGGGGCTGAGGGTATGTACCAGTAGCTATGTGTTTGATCTCTCTCTCTCTCTCTCTTGTGTTCTTGAGGTGGTACGGTCTTGATGTATCGTGAGCTTTGCTATTATAGTTGGATCTTATGATGTTTCTCCCCCCTCTACTCTCTTGTAATGGATTGAGTTTTCCCTTTGAATTTATCTTATCGGATTGAGTCTTTAAGGATTTTAGAACACTTGATGTATGTCTTGCGTGGGATACCCGTGGTGACAATGGGGTATTCTATTGATCCTCTTGATGTATGTTTTGGTGATCAACTTGCGGGTTCCGTGACCTTGGGAATCTAGCATAGGGGTTGGCACACGTTTTCGTCTTGACTCTCCGGTAGAAACTTTGGGGCACTCTTTGAAGTACTTTGTGTTGGTTTGAATAGATGAACCTGAGATTGTGTGATGCATATCGTATAATCATACCCACGGATACTTGAGGTGACATTGGAGTATCTAGGTGACATTAGGGTTTTGGTTGATTTGTGTCTTAAGGTGTTATTCTAGTATGAACTCTAGGATAGATTGAACGAAAAGAATAGCTTCATGTTATTTTACTACGGACTCTTGAATAGATCGATCAGATAGGATAACTTTGAGGTGGTTTCATACCCTACCATAATCTCTTCGTTTGTTCTCCGCTATTAATAACTTTGGAGTGACTCTTTGTTGCATGTTGAGGGATAGTTATGTGATACAATTATGTTATTATGGTTGAGAGGACTTGCACTAGTGAAAGTATGAACCCTAGGCCTTATTTCAATGCATTGCAATACCGTTTATGCTCACTTTTACCATTTGCTACCTTGCTGTTTTTATATTTTCAGATTACAAAAACCATTAGCTACTATCCATATTGCACTTGTATCACCATCTCTTGGACGAACTAGTGCACCTATACAATTTACCATTGTATTGGGTGTGTTGGGGACACAAGAGACTCTTTGTTATTTGGTTGCAGGGTTGCTTGAGAGAGACCATCTTCATCCTACGCCTCCTACGGATTGATAAACCGTAGGTCATCCACTTGAGGGAAATTTGCTACTGTCCTACCAACCTCTGCACTTGGAGGCCCAACAACGTCTACAAGAAGAAGGTTGTGTAGTAGACATCAGCACGCCCCCTACCTCGTGCCTTCCTAGTTGATTGCTTGATGTAGGGTCCAAGTCCTCTAGATCATGTTCGTTCCAAAAATCACGTTCCCGAAGGTTTCATTCTGTTTGGACTCCGTTTGATATTATTTTTCTATGAAACCATAAAATAGGCAAAAAAACAACAATTCTGGGTTGGGCGTTCGATTAATAGGGTAGTCCCAAAAATAATATAAAAATGTATAATAAAGCCCAATAATGTCCAAAACAGGATATAATATAGCATGGAACAATCAGAAATTATAGATGCATTGGAGACGTATCAGAGACTGAAGGAAATATGCCCTAGAGGCAATAATAAAGTTGTTATTTATATTTCCTTATATCATGATAAATGTTTATTATTCATGCTAGAATTGTATTAACCGGAAACTTAGTACATGTGTGAATACATAGACAAACAGAGTGTCACTAGTATGCCTCTACTTGACTAGCTCATTGAATCAAAGATGGTTAGGTTTCCTAGCCATAGACATGAGTTGTCATTTGATTAATGGGATCACATCATTCGAGAATGATGTGATTCACTTGACCCATTTTGTTAGCTTAGCATGATGATCGTTTAGTTTGTTGCTACTGCTTTCTTCATGACTTATACATGTTCCTCTGACTATGAGATTATGCAACTCCCGAATACCGGAGGAACACTTTGTGTGCTACGAAACTTCACAACGTAACTGGGTGATTATAAAGTGCTCTACAGGTGTCTCCGATGGTACTTGTTGAGTTGGCATAGATAGAGATTAGGATTTGTGACTCCGATTGTCAGAGAGGTATCTCTGGGCCCTCTCGATAATGCACATCACTATAAGCCTTGCAAGCAATGTGACTAATGAGTTAGTTACATGATGATGCATTACGGAACGAGTAAATAGACTTGTCGGTAACGAGATTGAACTAGGTATTGAGATACCGACGATCGAATCTCGGGCAAGTAACATACCGATGACAAAGGGAACAACGTATGTTGTTATGCGGTTTGACCGATAAAGATCTTCGTAGAATATGTAGGAGCCAATATGAGCATCCAAGTTCCACTATTGGTTATTTACCGGAGATGTGTCTCGGTCATGTCTACATAGTTCTCGAACCTGTAGGGTCCGCACGCTTAACGTTCGATGACGATCGGTATTATGAGTTTATGTGTTTTGATGTACCGAAGGTTGTTCGGAGTCCCGGATGAGATCAGGGACATGACGAGGAGTCTCGAAATGTTTGAGACGTAAAGATCGATCTATTGGAAGGCTATATTCGAACATCAGAAAGGTTCTGAGTGGTTCATGTATTTATCGGAGTACCGGAGAGTTACGGGAATTCGCCGGGGAGTATATGGGCCTTATTGGGCTTTAGGGGAGAAAGAGAGGAGTTGCCTAGGGCAGGCCGCGCCCCCAAGGCCTAGTCCGAATTGGACTAGGGGGAGGAGCGGCGCCCCTCCTTCCTTTTGTTCTCTCTTCCCCATCCTTTTCTCTTACTCCTACTACTTGGAAGGGGGAAATCCTACTCCCGGTGGGAGTAGGAGTCCCCAGGGCCGGCACTCCCCCTCCTCCACTCCTTTATATACGGGGAAGGGGCACCCCATAGGACAAACAAGTTGATCATTGATCCCTTAGCCGTGTGCGGTGCCCCCCTCCACCATAATCCACCTCGGTCATATCGTCGTAGTGCTTAGGCGAAGCCCTGCGCCAGTAGCTTCATCATCACCGTCATCACACCGTCGTGCTGAAGAAGCTCTCCCTCGACACTCTACTAGATCATGAGTTCGTGGGACGTCATCGAGCCAAACGTGTTTTGATCGCAGAGGTGCCGTACTTTCGGTACTAGGACCGGTCGGATGCGGGATGGAGGAAATAGGCTCGCGGATGCGGGATCACACAATCTTTTTTCCAGGACATCCTGATTTGGCGGATCTACTCGGGCCAGCAATGCAAGATGGATCCCACAAACCGGCGGTTATTTTAGTGGATGGCCCGATTTGCGGGATCTGTTAGAGATGCTCTAAGCCCATAAACTAATTCAGGGGTGTCAACTAGAAAATTGTTATCCCCGTATCCGAAGTGTAGTACGTGCGCCACCTAGATTCAAAATTCAAAATCTATTTGACCGGCCAACTGATGCCGTTGGTCCATGACAAGTCAGATAGGGACACTTACACGGGTAGCATCCGATGATGGGAAATATGCAAGAAAATAAAATTTGCTCTCTTTTCATATCTTCATTTTTTAGATGAACGACATATTCCAGATTTTATAGATAAAGCCAAATAACGACAAACCTGGGTTCACATCAATAATCCCCCATGGCCCAAGAACACAATAAGAACAACTTAAGGGCGGACAAGAACAATACACATCAGAAGGCACACACTATCTACGATTAAAACAAGCTAAAACCTCATCCGGGAGCACACCAACACATCCCTAGGACATCACATCTTGATCCATGTTGCATATGGAGATAGCTGATGCCCTTACATGAGAGACCAACAACTTAGTGGCCTCCAAGTCGCAGTCCTTAGTCAATGCTTTTCACAGCTGTAACAAAGAGAATTTTTTTGAAGATATGATCAACATGTTTGTTAGGGAAAACATGCTCAATAGTAAATTTGTTCCTAGTAGCCCATAGCACCAAACAGACAACCGGGAACCCAAACCAAAAAATTGTTCTAACTTGCCCAGAGAGGGTACCAGAAAAATTACGGAGTTTCACAAACAAATCAGGGGCCCACTAAGCATCCAACACAGGCTAGATACAACACTAGAACACAGCTGCCAAGTCACACTTAAAAACAATATGATCTGTGTCCTCTAGGCAACTAATACGTCTCCAACGTATCTATAATTTTTGATTGTTAAATGCTACTATATTATCACTTTTGTATACTCAATATATCATTTTTCTGAACTAACCTTTTTAATTTAGTGCCAAATGTCGGTTCCTGTTTTTTTGCATGTTTTTTGCTTTGCAGAAAATCGATACATACGAAGGTCCAAACATGATGAAACCTTTGACAATTTTTTCTGAAACATAAGAGACCCTAGAAGCTTCGGGGGGTGACTAGAAGATGGAGCACGGGTGTTAGGACCAAGAGTATATCGACCAGAGGAGGGGTGAATGGGAGATTCAAATTTCTTTCAAAAGCTTTGAAACTTAACCCAATCACAACAGTGGAATAAAGTGTCGAAGGAAATATACTGAATCAGTCTACTTTGTCAGAAGCATATTCTTCGAGAAAAGCACTGACAACAGTACAAGCTTGATAGATCATAGGTTTAATGACAAAGAGGGTTATGCAACAGGCAAACAGATGTAACAGGATAAGACACAACATAATAGATACTAAATAGAATGCTACTCACAGATTGCACAAGTAAAATAGAGGTACATGATGGTAGTGAACAAATACAGGTAATGATGAAGAACATGTAAAGAAACAGACACACGGTATGAAGACAACAATACAGACTGATCAAGAAATTTATCAGCACAGAGTACGAATAAGAACTACTGAAGGAAATGTAGTAGAATAGAAATAACCAGTGGTGCTCAATGGTGACAAAGAGATTTGGTAGACCAGTTCACCCTTCTGCCAAAGGGCTACGTCTGGTTGGAGGGGCTGTGACTTAACACGGAAGATAAACTCTCTTCACCCTATTCTCCTTCAACGCAGAGCTGATCAGACTCAGGTTGATTTCACTCCTGGTGGATCCTTGTCAGCAATATCCAAAACTTCGGTCAACCTTCGCAAACCACGATCACTCTTGGTTGCTGAAGATCAGGCTCGGTGAAGACAACAACTCTTCAACACTCGAAGACAAACCTATCCATCTAGAGAGTGCGCAACTCTCAAGAGTAATAGGTACAAGAACCCTCACTCAGAACTGATGTGATGCTAAACCACTGTCTAAGTTTGGGCTCTTGGTTTTTCTCTTGGTGGATCTTAAACTCAAATCACTCAGAGAGGGGTTGCTCAAATCAATCTTCTCAGAAATCTCAAGCGGAGCAGCCAACGGACAACGTTGGAGTAGGGTGGCTATTTATAGCCGTAGCCTTCCCGGATGGGAAATAACCAAATTGGACATCGGCCTCAGCCAATGGCCGAACGACACGATTCCAACGGTCGGATTCAAGCACAATGGTAACATTCCTTGTGGAGCAAGAAATGCTAACTCCTCGGTCCGAGGCAAATCTCTTGCAGCAAAGAAGATCACGGTCTCTTGCTGGCAAGTATTTTCTCGGAGCACGAAGAGGTTTCTCTCGCATCTCTCATAGGTTTTGGCTAAGCATCATAGTGGATCTAAGCATCTAGAACCTATACCCCTCTTAGTAGTATGGAGGTCCTATGACTCAAATAAATGTATGAAGAACAACTAAATGAATGCTACGTCTTCACATAGTCTTCGACTTCCATCGTTGCAGTCAATCTTCGAACGACAGTACCGAATCAAAAGCTTCACTTCAGGAGAAAATCTTCGAGGGGTCGATTTCTTCTCATTAATCTTCTCGACTCTATCACTTCAACAAGTATTGCTCATTCTTCTCTGCAATGCAGATGTGCTTCGGTGAAGTTCCTCAAACTTAGCACCAGAGACACCATATTCTTCGGTCATGTATGGACTTTTTCTCTCTGTATGAACTAGAAAACAAATTAGCCCATACTTGTTTCTGTCAACAATCTCCAAAACACAAGGTAGGCAGATACTGCACCAACAATCTCCCCCTTTTTGGATGATTGTTGACAAAACATATCACATCGAATGATAGATAAGGAATGAAATGTAATGAGAAGATTTAATGAAAAGACGAGAGATAATTATGCAGATAAAATATTCTCCCCCTTAAGATATGCTTTGGTTTGGGGAACAATATTTCTCTTCGTATGAGTTTCATTGACAGCATATCATACACTTGAGTTCTTTCAATGCACTCGACAGTGTCTGAGGTGGTTCCTGTCACAAAACTTCGACAAGGGTTAGATGTGAAACAAGCATTGAGAGATTTGTGACATGGATAAGTCATGAATGTTTTCTCGTAACACAATTTGAATACACATGAGATATAGTTTTCCTACATGTTAGATATTCGATATGATCAGAGCAGGATCGAATAATAATTCGTTGCTCAAGTGGATAAGCTTTGAAGGTGATTTTCCTGCAATAGAGATGATGCAAATGATATCTGAGAGGAAAAACACTTTGTTAGTCATATAGATAGTCTTCAATAAGGCATTTGTGCATTGACCGACTTTATCTTCCTGCATGGTTAGATATGAGAGACAATAATAAGAGCATATCCAACCACAACAGTTATAGATCATATAGTGCTTGAGGTACTTTTTCAATATAATATCATCATTTTATGATTCTCTGTTCTTTTTCGAGGAGCAATTATGTGTCCCTGTAAAAGAAATGATTTCCGATGATAATCAATCATAGGGAAAACATTCGATGGCACCTGGAGACAAATAATGCGAAGCAAATGATATTGCAGGCGGGGGTTATTAACGTTACATGCCGATTGAGTTTTTCAGCACCACATGCGGTGCGATAATGTTCTTGAAGCAAATTTTTCAAGGGAAAACCAAATGGCAAATGAGAACACATGATGTCTACTACGCAACTTTATTCTTGTAGACTCGTGTTGGGCCTCCAAGCGCAGAGTTTTGTAGGACAGTAGCAATTTTCACTCAAAGTGGATGACCTAAGGTTTGTCAATCCGTGGGAGGCGTAGGATGAAGATGGTCTCTCTCAAACAACCCTGCAACCAAATGCAAGAAATCTCTTGTGTCCCCAAACACCTAATACAAGGCAAATTGTATAGGTGCACTAGTTCCGCGAAGAGATGGTGATAAAAGTGTAATATGAATGTAAGAATATTTTTATAATCCGAATAAATAAAAATAACAAGGTAGCAAATAGTAAACAAGCAAAAAAATGGTATTGCAATGCTTGAAAATGAGGCATAGGGTCCGTACTTTCACTAGTGCAATCAATCAACAATGCTAATATAATTGGATCATATAACCATCCCTCAACATGCAATGAAGAATTACTCCAAAGTTCCTATCTAGCGGAGAACATAAGAAGAAATCGTTTGTAGCTAGGGTGCGAAATCACCTCGAAGTTATTCTTTCTGATCGACCTATCCAAGAGTTCGCACTAAAATAACACCAAATAATATCAGATTCATAATACTGAATCCAACACAAAGAACCTCAAAGAGTGCCCCAAAATTTCTACTGGAGAAACAAAAGACAACAATGTGCATCAATCCCTATGCATAGATTATCCCAATGTCACCGCGGGAATCCGCGAGTTGAGTGACAAAACACATATCAAGTGAATCAATATGATACCCCATTTTCACCATGATTATTCATTTGCAAGACATATATCAACTGCTCTCAAGTCCATAAAAGTATTCAATCCGATAACAACGAAATCTCAAAGGGAAAAACTCAATTGATCACAACAAGATAGAGAAGGGAAAACACCATAGGATCTGACTATATTAATAAAGCCCGCAATACATCAAGATCATGACATCTCAAGAACACGAGAGGGAGAGCGATTAAACACATAGCTAGTGGTACAAACCCTCAGCCTCGAGGGTGGACTACTCCCTTCTCATCATGGTGACCGCCGGGATGATGAAGATGGCCATCGGTGATGATTTCCCCCTCTGGCGGAGTGCCGAAACAGGGTCTAGATTGGTTTTTCTTGGCTACAGAGGCTTGCAGTGGTGGAACTTCTGATCTAGGGTTAACCTGAGGGTCTTTGGAATATTTGACTATTTATAGGGTGAAGAGGGGGTACGGGAGGCCATCGAGGTGGGCACCAGGCGCGCCCTGGTGGGTTGTGCCCCCTTGGGGCACCCCCAGGTGCTTCTGTGGCCCACTAGATGTCATCTGGTCCATAAAAATCCACAAAAAGTTTCGCGATGTTTGGACTCTGTTTGATATTGATTTCCCGCGATGTACTCCCTCCGTTCCGAAATAATTGTCACTGGGAGAAATCTCCGACCAGATGAAAATGAACAAAAGTACAGAACTACCCCTAACTTGAAATCAGATCGTCATCTTCCTCGTTGTCTTCCTCCAGGGCAGCGCATCCAGGCCCCTCCTCCTCCTCCTCCTCCTCCTCCTCCAGCTGCTCGTCCATACCAGCAGCAAGCCCATCCTCCTCCTCCTCCTCCGCCCTCCACCAGCCGGAGCCTCCACCATGCTCCTCCCTGTCGTCCAGCTGCTCATCCCCGTCGCCAGCAGCAGGCCCCTCCCTCCTCCGCCCTCCACCAGCAGGACCCTCCACCAGGCTCCTCCCTGTTGTCCAGTTGCTCATCCCCGTCACCAGCAGGAGGCCCAACCTCCTCTGCCCTAGCGTCCTCGGCCCGCTGCCCAGACAGATCATCATTGCGCCCCCGCCTGATCATCGCAACACACACCACTCCAGGCAGGTATTCCTCACCTCAAATTACAGAAATTAACAACACAAGATTGATTCAGTTAAACAATACAACAGAATTTGAGGAATCACTAGAATTTCAAATTCAGGACTCAACTGAAATAAAAGAGACAAATAAAGGAGGCAAGTGCATCCCGCAGCCCACATTTTCCATCAGTCATCCAAATATGGCTAATTAAACATGGCTTGCTTTGGTTGTGTGTTAAGCTTACATTTATTCTTTAAACATGGCTGGCTTTGGTTAGTTAGCAATGGCACTTTGAATTTACAGTCATAGCCAACAAAAGAAAATGTAGGGTAAATCAAAGAAAAGAGCACCTGACAAGGTGCACTATCTACTTCTTACTGTAGACATGAATACAAGGAGTACATCACTCTTTGTCTATAGGAGTAATATGAACATCATTCTACATGGGTCTCTGAACATCTTCTTACAAAGTTGGAGCATAATCACTTCATTTATCGACCTGTATATCATGGAAGATGAACAGAAGAATGTGCATGTACTTACAGTAGTATTTTGTCTTTGTACTCCAAATCTGGAAGCAGGCAAAGATTTTCTTTACTTACCAAAAAGACACTTAAAATTGGAGTCTACAACAGTCTTTTGTCTATAGGAGTGAATATGCACTGGTCTACTCAAATTCTGGAAGCAATAGCACTAGTACTGTACATTTGTTTGCTTTAGTAGATGTATACACAAATCTGGAAGCAGGCAAAGGTTTTCTTTACCTACCAAAATCTGCTTCTGCTTTCTGGTAAATGGCTTGCATCGTCCTTGGATGAAGTGCATTGAAGTACTCCTATTAAAAGATGAACAGAAAAATGTTACTCCTACACTGTACTGAAAAAGTTGCACAAATCTCTACTGCCAAGCCTTGCATTCACAGAAATGAAGTACTCCATACTCCATACTATACATCCTTCCATAAGCAAAGAAGATGCCAACAAATAAGATGCACATAAATCTCTACTCCATGCTTTAGTGAATTTAGTGAATCAAGTCAGTAGAAGCTACATGAGATCACTACAAATCTCTACTCCATGCTTTAGCACATTCACACACAGGAGATCACAGAAGAAGATGTGGAGATCCCATAAATCTGTGAGACCAGCCAAATTTCATCGCTTGATGGCCATTTAGACATTTTTGATAGTGGTGAACCTTATTTTATTTTATTCAAAGCATCACAGTGACATTGCTTATTTTATTTCAGTTTTTACAGTGGATACAATTTTGGCAGTAAAATCTATAGTACTCCAATTTTACAAACTGAAAACTATGATAGTACAAGCAGATCTCAGTTTCCACATGGAAAATACACTTCTCATCTTTACAAACTGAAAATTACTGTATGATAGTGCAAGCAGACCTCAGTTTCAAAATGGAAAATACACTTCTCAGTTTTACAAACTGAAAATTATGACATTACAAGAAGTTTCAAAATCTCCAAGAAGTCACCTGGAAATGCAAAGTCTCCAGGGGAAAGCACTCGAGTAAGCTCATCACCTTGAGAACTTCACAATAATAGCCATGATCTTCAAGCTATGTTTACAAGCAGATCTCAGTTTTTCAGTTTCACAAGTAGATCTCAATTTTTCAGTTTTGGCAGTCAAGCATCCTCACCTTTGCTCTGTCGTCGTGGGAGGCGACAGTGGTGGCTGCCCTATCCCCATGAGCTCGACGTGACGACCTCTCCTCTCTCCGGGCTCCGGCAACCTGCACCAGAACACCAACGCTGACCGTGCCTCCCCAACCTTGTACATGTATATACGATGGTCCATTTTCAACAATCATATTGTACATATAAATTTGTTGTATTTGTTCAGACATCATGGACAACAACTTATAAATTGCCCATTTTTTGTTGGCTTTACTACTATTGCCCCAAACATTGACCAGGACCATGATCCTAGATTAAATTGTGCAAACTTCTGGGAAGAAAATTACTCCTGCTCTCAAGTTTATGATATAACCTGAAGGACAAAGAGTTCATTATCGACCAACAGGTTCAGTTTTTTACCTCATTTTCCATTCCCACATTATCTCAATGCATTTTCAGCTTGATTCAGTCCTCCTCCATTGTCGTCATCAGTCCTCCTCGTCAATCTGCTATAGCCGCACGGCTGGCTGCAGGCAGGTTGATGAGGGCATCTACTGTACAAAAGGCCCGCAAATCAAATCAAGTCCAATTCACAAAAGAAACATCAAATCACACGTCCGGAAGAGGGGAAGGGAACTTGCTCTGCTCCATGGAAGAGTTGGAGGAAGAAGAGACAACATGAAGAGGAGGACTGCGCATCAGGGACGAGTTCAGAGTGGCGCTGGTAAAGCTCAGAGATCTGCACCTGCTTGAATCGCCAAGTTCAATCCTTGTACCGCATGAAGAGAATAGATGAGCAGCAGCGAGGGAGCTAGGAGGGGGTGACATACCGAAGGGCGTTGGAGTGGAGGAAGGCCATTGCAGATCGAGCCGCCACACTCGGGATCCGCCGCCGGAGAACAAAAATGAGATCTTTGCGATGGTGGCGGCGATGCAGGCGAGGGAGAGGCAGCGACGACACGAGCGAGGGAGAGGCACCGAGGACACGAGCTAGGGAGAGGCGCCGGCGATGTGAGCTAGGGAGAGGTGCCGACAACGCGAGCTAGGGATTCGGCTGAGCGAGACAGAGAGTGTGTGAGTGAGCGAGAGAGTGGACGAGGTGGGAGGGTAGTTTAGGAAACAACAAAAAAGATTGTATGTGCCGAACTTTGTACTAGAAACTCCTGGTGACAATGATTTCGGAACAGAGGGAGTAAAAAACAAGCAAAAACAACAACTGGCACTGGGCACTGGGTCAATAGGTTAGTCCCAAAAAATGATATGAAGTTGCTATAAAATGGTTGTAAAAATCCAAGAATGATAATATAACAACATGAATACTTCATAAATTATAGATACATTGGAGACGTATCAGCATCCCCAAGCTTAATTCCTACTCGTCCTCAAATGATAAAATAAATAATTTATAAAGTGTGAATACTAGCAAAGTGCACAAGTTTGATCAATGACAATTTCAATCACTTTTCCCAGCATCATAACAACAATTCTTTCTTATAAAACTTCTCATGTTAAAGTAGCAACCAATTCACATGTTAAGGTTCAAACAATGAATGCCCTTGAAACTCAACAACCTATGTTCTCAGTCACCAAGCAATTGTAATTCAACTTATTCAATAGATTTGAAATAAGAGCTCCACATACTAAACCATCATATAGTCTTCTATTATTTCTAACACTCACGGCATACACATGAGCAAAACATTTCAACCAGACACATAGAAAGACAGGGGCTTATAATTTCGCCTCCCAACGTATTCACCTCAAGGGTGATGTCAACAATAATAACTCATGCTACCCATACCCAATTGGATGTATGTGCCTAGATCTTTCCTCACCACATGACGCTTGCCAAAGAGAAAAATAAAAAGGAATAGAGAGAAAAACTTTGACTCTTGCATGAAAGTAAATACATAAAAGTAAAAGGTAGGCCCTTCGCAGAGGGAAGCAGAGGTTGCCATGCGCTTATTTGTTTGTATGCTCAACCCCTTAGTGCAAAATAACGTCACGTTATATTGCCCCTTATGATAGCAACCATTATTATGCAGTCTGTCGCTTTTATTCTTTGCCATCACAAGTTCGTACAATGCTCAATTTTCTCTTACACGGAATGATCTAACACTATTAGAAGCAATTTTTATTGCCTTATTGCACCGATGACAACTTACTTGAAGGATCTTGCTCAATCTTTAGGTAGGTATGCTGGACTCTTGAAAATAATATTTGGGTTTAAGGGTTTTTCGATGCACAAGTAGTATCTCTACTTGGTGCGGAATTTTTGGCTAGCAAGGATGGGGGGCAAGCACCACATGTTGAAGGATCTATGACAATATAACTTCTGTGTGAATATGAACAAACATAAACCATTACGCTATCTTCCTTGTCCAACGTCAACAATTTTGGCATATAATATTTTGATGGGGGCTCACAATCACAAAAGATTTCCAAGATAGTGTATTTGCATGTGAAAGTTCTCTTCCTTATACTAATTATCCGTGAATTGCTTGTATGACCAATATTGTGATTGTCAAGCTTCAAAAGATTTCACTTCCTAAACCCAACATGAAGCTACCACTAGGCATGATATAATTTCAACTTCATGATATTCAATTCATTCAACAATTTACTCATAGGATATAAGTGAAGCACAAGAGTAAATGACAAGCTACTCCAAAAAGATATAAGTGAAGATCAAGCGAGTAGTTATGTAAATGGGTAGCTATTTGAGGACTCTCTCTTATTTAAAAACTTTTAGATCTAAGTAATTAAAATAGCAAGTAAAAATAAAATGACATTCTAAGAACAGCACAACTCATGTGAAGAGGCAAAAACTTAGGCTCAACCGATAATTGTTGATGAAGAAAGGTGGGATGCCTACTGGGGCATCCCCAAGCTTAGATGCTTGAGACTTCTTGAAATATTATCTTGGGATGCCTTGGGAATACCCAAGCTTGAACTTTTGTGTCTCCATAATTCCTTCTATATCACGGTTGCCATAAATCTTAAAAACTTCAGCCACACAAAACTCAACAAGAACTCATGAGATAAGTTAGTATAAACCAATGCAAAAACTTTATCATTATCTACTGTGGAAAATCACTAAAATTATTATTTAACATTGCATACTAAATGCCTCTGCATATTTAATACTCTTATCCTCAAATAGAATCATTAAACAAGCAACCATATGCAAACATAACAACAATCTGCCAAAACAATATAGTCTGTAAAGAATGCAAGAGTATCAATAATTCTTTAACTCCAAAAATTATGAAAATTTACCATACTGTAGAAAATTTATCAGAACTTATTGTGCAAAAAGTTTCAACATTTTTATCACATTCTGACTTTTCTCGAGAATTTTTGCAACAGTGATAAACTTTCTGTTTTCAAATAGCAACATTTAGACTTGCAAAATAAGCATAGTAAAGGCTATCCTTGACATTTTTATTGAAAATAAATATGAAAAACATTATTATAAATAACAGCAAGCAAATCCTAACAAAATAAAATGACGCTCCAACTAAAAATCATATCATGTGATGAATGAAATCATAGCTCCAAGTGAGGTTACCGATAATGTTGAAGACGAAAGAGGGGATGCCTTCCGGGGCATCCCCAAGCTTAGTTGCTTGGTTCTTCCTTGAATATTACCTTGGGGTGCCTTGGGCATCCCCAAGCTTAGGGCCTTGTCACTCCTTATTCTCCTCATATCGATATCTCACCTAAAACTTGAAAAACTTCAATCACACAAAACTCAACGGAACTTCGTGAGATAGGTTAGTATGATAAAGAGCAAACCATTTCACTTTGGTACTGTCAAAGACAAGATTCATAATTGTTTCCACAAATTCCTACTGTAACGTATTATTTCCACAATTTATATTGAGCAATATAAGCCATAGAAACTAGAAAACAAGCAAACTATGCATTGAAAACAAAATATGTCAAAAACAGAACAGTCTGTAGTAATCTGTACTGCAACCATACTTCTGCTACTCCAAAAATTCTGAAAATTAGGAAAACCTGGGAAATTTGTCTATTGATCTTATGCAGAAAGAATCAGTATTTTATCACACTTTTTTAAAAAAATGAGAATTATTTTCCTGAGCGCAAAAGTTTTTGTTTTTCATCAAGATCAAATCAACTATCACCATAGACCACCCCAAAGGTCTTACTTGGCACTTTATTGAAACAAAAACTATAAAACATGATTACTGCAGTAGCTTAATCATGTGAACGCACAAAAATAGTAGATAAAAGTGTTGGGTTGTCTCCCAACAAGCGCTTTTCTTTAATGCCTTTTAGGCTAGGCATGATGAGTTCAATGATGCTCGCATAAAAGATAAGGATTGAAACATAACAAGAGCATCATGAATTATAAGTTCCTCTCTCATAATAATTTTCAGTAGAATCATGATTGGATTCATCAATATAACCATCACATAAAACATTCTTTCCATGATCCGCAAGCATAGAAACTTTATTGCTCTCCACATAAGAAAATTTCTTCTCATTCACAATGGTGGGAGTATCATATGAAACTCGAATGCTTAAAATTGTTTCCACATTAAAAGAGTAATGGCCAGTAAAAGGATATTCAAAATTATGACAATAATTATCACTACTCTTTATAACGTAAGTATCATCACAATAACCGATAAGTAAGAGTGCCGAACCCAACTTGGAGCAGAAGGAAATGATAAGCGGTTTTCAGCAAGGTATTCTCTGCAAGCACTGAAATTATCAGTAACAGATAGTTTTGTAATAAGGTAATTGGTAATGAGTAGCAAGTAATAAAAGTAAATAAGGTGCAGCAAGATGGCCCAATCCTTTTGGTAGCAAAGGAAAAGCCTGGACAAACTCTTATATGAAGGAAAGCGCTCCCAAGGACACATGGGAATTATCGTCAAGCTAGTTTTCATCACGATCATATGATTCGCGTTCGGTACTTTGATAATTTGATATGTGGGTGGACCGGTGCTTGGGTGCTGTCCTTACTTGGACAAGCGTCCCACTTATGATTAACCCCTACTTTAAGCATCCGCAACTACAAAAGAAGTTTTAAGGTAAACCTAACCATAGCATGAAACATATGGATCCAAATCAGCCCCTTACGAAGCAACGCAAAAACTAGGGTTTAAGCTTCTGTCACTCTAGCAACCCATCATCTACTTATTACTTCCCAATGCCTCCCTCTAGGCCCAAACAATGCTGAAGTGTCATGTAGTCGACGTTCCCATGACACAACTAGAGGGATGACAACATACATCTCATCAAAATATCAAACGAATACCAAATTCACATGACTACTAATAGCAAGACTTCTCCCGTGTCCTCAGGAACAAACATAACTACTCACAAAGCATATTCATGTTCATAATCAGAGGGGTATTAATATGCATAATGGATCTGAACATATGATCTTCCACCAAGTAAACCAACTAGCATCAACTACAAGGAGTAATCAACACTACTATCAACCCACAAGTACCAATCTAAGGTTTGTACACAAAGATTGGATACAAGAGATGAACTAGGGTTTGAGATGAGATGGTGATGGTGAATATGTTGATGGAGATTGACCCCCTCTCGATGAGAGGATCATTGGTGATGACGATGGTGATGATTTCCCCCTCCGGGAGGGAAGTTTCCCCGGCAGAACAGCTCTGCCGGAGCCCTAGATTGGTTCCGCCAAGGTTCCGCCTCTTGCTGGTGGAGTTTCGTCCCGAAAGCTTTCTTATGATTTTTTTCCTCGAGGAAAGACTCCATATAGCAAAAGATGGGCATCGGAGAGCCACCAGGGGACCCACGAGGCAGGGGGCGCGCCCAGGGGGGTAGGGCGCGCCCCCACCCTCGTGGCCAGGGTGTGGCCCCCTCTGGAACTTCTTGCGCTCAGTATTTTTTATATATTCTGGAAATAGCTTCCGTGAAGTTTCAAGACTTTTGGAGCTGTGCAGAATAGGTCTCTAATATTTGCTCCTTTTCCAGCCCTGAATTCCAGCTGCCATCATTCTCCCTCTTTATGTAAACCTTCTAAAATAAGAGAGAATATGCATAAATATTGTGACATAATGTGTAATAACAGCCCATAATGCAATAAATATCGATATAAAAGCATGATAAAAAATGGACGAATCAACTCCCCCAAGCTTAGACCTCGCTTGTCCTTAAGCGAAAGCCGAAATCGAAAAATATGTCCATATGTTTAGAGATAGAGGTGTCGATAAAAATAAAATACGGACATGAGGGCATCATGATCATTCTTAGAACAACAACATATATATACTTTGTCATATGATCTCTTATGCTAAAGTAACAATTCAATCACAATTTCAAGTATGAATCATAAACTTCATTGAGAACCAACAAACTCTAATATCAGTCATGGAGGCAATTGCAATTTACCATAACATAGGAAAGAGTCAATATAAGAGATTTTCAGCAAGTCCACATACTCAACCATCTTTTAGTCTTTCACAATTGCTAACGCTCACGCAATATTTATGGGTATGAAGTTTTAATCGAACATAGAGAAAGATAGGGGATTATAGTTTTGCCTCCCAATGTTTTACCTCAAGGGTAATGTCAACAATAATAGTTCATGAAGACTCACATCCAATTAGCTATATATATCAGGATCTTTCCAACACATTGTGTTTGCCAAAGTATAAAATGTAAAAAGGAAAGGTGAAGATCACCATGACTCTTATGTAAGATAGAAGATAAAAGTAAAAGATAGGCCCTTCGCAGAGGGAAGCAGTGGTTGTCATGCGCTTTTATGGTTGGATGCACGAAATCTTAATGCAAAAGAACATCACTTTATATTGCCACTTGTGATATGGACCTTTATTATGCAGTCCGTCACTTTTATTTCTTCCATGTCACAAGATCGTATAAAGCTTATTTTCTCCGCACTAATAAGCCATACATATTTAGAGAGCAAATTTTTATTGCTTGCACCGATGACAACTTACTTGAAGGATCTTACTCAATCCATAGGTAGATATGGCGGACTCTCATGGCAAAACTGGGTTTAGGGATATCTGGAAGCACAAGTAGTATCTCTACTTGGTGCAAAGAAATTGGCTAGCATGAGAGGGAAAGGCAAGCTCAACATGTTGGACGATCCATGACAATATAATTTATCTCAGATGTAAGAAAACATAACCCATTACATTGTCTTCCTTGTCCAACATCAACTCTTAGCATGTCATACTTTAATGAGTGCTCACAATCATAAAAGATGTCCAAGAAAGTATATTTATATGCGAACCTCTCTTTCTTTATTACTTCCTATTAATTGCAACGATGACCAAAACTATGTTTGTCAACTCTCAACAACTTTTATTCATCATACTCTTTATATGTGAGCTCATTACTCTCCATAAGATCCATATGATCTCTTTATTTATTTTTATTTCTTCTCTTTTATTTTATTTAATTCCCTCAAGATCATAGCAAAATAATCAAGCCCTTGACTCAACACTAATCTTTATTATATAGCTCACGGACTCGATTACATAGAAGGATCATAAAGCAAAACTCACAAGTAGATCATACTAAAACTTTATTCTACTAGATCAAGATATTATCAAAAGGTTCGAACTAAGAAAAACGGTAAAGATAAAAGCGATGGTGTGATACGATACCGGGGCACTCCCCCAAGCTTGGCAGTTTCCAAGGGGAGTGCCCATACCAGATACTCAGTTCTTCTTTGTTGGTGAAGAAGGTGGAGTTGTTGATGATGGATAGTCACACATCGAGCATAGGAGGTCCTCCAACTTGCGGATAATGCCCTTGAGTGCGATGATATGCTCCTTCAACAAAATATTTTCACGTGTGAGATACTTGTTTTGTATACGAGCTAACTCAATCATCTTGAAAGCCTCGACCTCAGTTGGGGTAAGAAGATTGTGATCAAGTTGAAGGATGTCTTCTGCTGCCGGAACTTGGTCCTCCGTGGTCTTCTTGATCCCTTCATCCTTGTTGATCTCCATAGGTTCTTCCCTCTTCAGCTCTATCTTCATTAGCCAAGCATCGTTGTCACCATTATTGGAGGAGGGGGACGACATGATGCCTGGCCTTGACAACCCTGACAGAAAACAACTCGAAACAAGAACAGAGGATATTTGCGTGGTACGGTGGTCAAAACCTCTGGGAGATTATATAATGATTTTTTACCGACTAAAAGAAGTATTGTGCAAGAAAACGGAGTCCGGAGAGCACACGAGGTGCCCACGAGGCAGGGGGCGTGCCCAGGGGGGTAGGGTGCGCCTCCCACCCTCGTGGGAGCCTCGTGTCCTTTCCGGTCTACTTCTTATTTTCCTATTTTTCTAAATATTCCAAAATGAAGAAATATTGCCATTAGAACTGTTTTGGAGTCAGTTTACTTACCGTACCACGTACCTATTCCTTTTTGGTGTCTGAAACATTCCGGAAAGTGTCCCTTATGTATTCCTCCGGGGTTACGGTTTCAATAACATTGGTTTCAACATTTATGGGATTACCTGAGATATAATGTTTAATTCTTTGATTGTTCACCACCTTCGGATTTGTGCCTTCAAAGTTGTTGATTTTTATGGCACCGGAATGATAGACCTCCTTGATAACGTAAGGACCTTCCCATTTAGAGAGAAGTTTACTTGCAAAAAATCTTAAACGAGAGTTGTATAGCAATACATAATCACCTACATTGAACTCACACTTTTGTATCCTTTTATCATGCCATCTTTTAACTTTTCATTTAAACAACTTGGCATTTTCATAAGCCTGGGTTCTCCATTCATCAAGTGAGCTAATGTCAAATAACCTCTTCTCACCGGCAAGTTTGAAATCATAATTGAGCTCTTTAATGGCCCAATATGCCTTATGTTCTAGTTCAAGAGGTAAGTGACATGATTTACCATAAACCATTTTATATGGAGACATACCCATAGGATTTTTATACGCAATTCTATAGGCCCATAATGCATCATCAAGTTTCTTGGACCAATTCTTTCTAGATCTATTAACAGTCTTTTGGAAAATTAATTTGAGCTCTCTGTTACTCAATTCTACTTGACCACTAGACTGTGGGTGATAAGGAGATGCAATTCTATGATTAACGTCATACTTAGCAAGCATTTTACGAAAGGCACCATGAATACAATGTGAACCACTATCAGTCATTAAATATCTAGGGACTCCAAACCTCGAGAAAATAACTTCTTTAAGCATCTTAATAGAGGTGTTATGATCAGCACTACTAGTTGGAATAGCTTCTACCCACTTAGTAACGTAATCAATAGCAACTAAAATATGTGTATACCCGTTAGAGGAAGGAAAAGTTCCCATATAATCAAAGCCCCAAACATCAAATGGTTCAATAACTAGTGAATAATTCATAGGCATTTCTTGACGTCTACTAATATTACCAATTCTTTGACATTCATCACAAGACAAGACAAACTTACGGGTATCCTTGAAGAGAGAAGGCCAATAAAAACCGGATTGCAATACCTTATGTGCAATTCTATCTCCAGCATGGTGTCCTCCATAAGCCTCGGAGTGACACTTGCGTAGGATCTGTTCCTGTTCATGCTTAGGTACACAACGTCTAATAATACCATCTACTGCTTCTTTATAAAGATGTGGGCCATCCCAAAAGTAATGTCTCAAATCATAGAAGAACTTTTTCTTTTGCTGGTATGTGAAAGTAGGTGGTATAAATTTAGCAACAATATAGTTAGCATAATCAGCATACCATGGAGCAGTACGAGAAGCATTTATGACATTTAATTGTTCATCAGGAAAGCTATCATCAATAGGTAGTGGGTTATCAAGAACATTTTCTAACCTAGACAGGTTGTCTACAACGGGGTTCTCAGCTCCCTTTCTATCAATAATATGCAAATCAAATTCTTGTAGCAAGAGAACCCATCTAATAAGTCTAGGTTTAGCCTCTTTCTTTTCCATAAGGTATTTAATAGGAGCATGATCAGTGTGAATAGTTACTTTAGAGTCAACAATATAAGGTCTGAACTTATCACAAGCAAAAACAACTGCTAAAAATTCTTTTTCAGTAGTAGCATAATTTCTGTGGGCATTGTCTAGAGTTTTACTAGCATATTGAATAACATTTAATTTCTTATCAACTCTTTGCCCTAGAACAGCACCTACAACATAATCACTAGCATCACACATAATTTCAAAGGGTAAATTCCAATCAGGTGGCTGAACAATAGGTGCAGAAATCAATGCTTTCTTAAGTATTTCAAATGCTTCTACGCAATCATCATCAAAGACAAAAGGAATATCTTTTTGTAATAGATTAGTCAGAGGCCGAGAAATTTTTGAGAAGTCCTTAATGAACCTCCTATAAAAACCGCATGACCCAGAAAATTCTTATACCTTTGATGTCCTTGGGACACGACATCTTTTCAATAGCATCAACTTTAGCTTTGTTTACTTCAGTACCTCTTTCAGAAATTTTATGCCCCAAGACAATACTTTCATTAACCATAAAGTGGCACTTCTCCCAATTCAAGACAAGATTAGTTTCTTCACATCTCTGCAAAACTCGATCAAGGTTTCTTAAGCAATCATCAAAAGAGGATCCATAAACGGAGAAATCATCCATGAAAACCTCACATATCTTTTCACAAAAGTCATAGAATATAGCCATCATGCATCTTTGAAAGGTAGCAGGTGCATTACATAAACCAAAAGGCATACGTCTATAAGCAAAAGTACCGAAAGGGCAAGTAAAAGTGGTCTTTGATTGATCATCAGATGACACAAGTATTTGAGAGAAGCCAGAGTAACCATGGAGAAAACAAAAATGTGTATGTTTGGATAATCTTTCTAGCATTTGATCAATAAAAGGCAAAGGGTAATGATCTTTTTTAGTAGCCTTATTTAATTTGAGGTAATCAATCTCCATCCTATAACCTGCAATAATTCTTTGTGGAATCAATTCATCTTTATCATTAGGAACAACAGTAATACCTCCCTTCTTAGGGACACAATGAACAAGACTTACCCACTTACTATCAGCAATGGGATAAATTATACCTGCCTCAAGGAGCTTTAATATTTATTTTCTTACCACTTCTTTCATCTTAGGATTCAGCCGTCGTTGATGATCAATAACTGGTTTGGCGTCTTCCTCCAAATTTATTTTGTGTTGACATAGAGTGGGACTAATGCCCTTCAGATCATCAAGACCATATCCAATAGCAGCACGGTGCTTCTTCAGAGTTTTCAATAATCTCTCTTCTTCATGCTCTAAAAGGTTAGCACTAATGATAACAGGATATATTTTCTTTTCATCAAGATATGCATATTTAAGAGTATCAGGTAATGGTTTAAGCTCAAACACGGGATCACCCTTGGGTGGAGGAGGATCCCCTAGGATTTCCATAGGCAAATTGTGTTTCAGAATAGGTCCCTATTTAAAGAATACTTCATCTATTTCCCTTCTTTCATTCATAAACATATCATTCTCATGGTCTAGCAAATATTGTTCTAATGGATTAGTAGGAGGCACGGCAATAGAAGCAAGACCAATAATTTCATGTTTACTAGGCAATTCTTTATCATGGGGTTGTCTATGAAATTTAGAAAAATTAAACTCATGAGACATATCATCTAAACCAATAGTAACAACATCCTTCTTGCAATCTATCTTAGCATTAACAGTGTTCAAGAAGGGTCTACCAAATATAATGGGACAAAAGCTATCTTGAGGGGAACCAAGAACAAGAAAATCAGCAGGATATTTAGCCTTCCCACAATGACTTCAACGTCTCTAACAATCCCAATTGGTGAAATAGTATCTCTATTAGCAAGCTTAATGGTAACATCAATACCTTCTATCTCAGCTGGTGCAATATCATGCATAATTTCTTTGTATGAGGAAATAGGTATTGCACTGGCACTAGCACCCATATCACACAAGCCATGATAACAATGATATCCTATTTTAACAGAAATAACAGGCATGCCTACCACATGTCTAAGTTTATCTTTAGCACCAGGTTTAGCTATTCTAGTAGTCTCATCATAGAAATAAATCACAAGCCCATCGATATTATCAGCCAGGAGATCTTTAACAATAGCAATATTAGGTTCAACTTTAACTTGTTCAGGAGGTGTATAAGTTCTAATATTACTTTTACGAACCACAGTTGAAGCTTTTGCATGATCCTTTATTCTAACAGGGAAATGTGGTTTCTCAACATAAGAAGTGGAAACAACAGGATCATTATAAGTGATACTCTTTTCTACAACTTTAATAGGTGCAAATACTTTTGTTTCAATGGGAGGATTATATTTAAACCACTTCTCCTTGGGGAGATCAACATGAGTAGCAAATGATTCATAGAAAGAAGCTACTATCTCAGAGTCAAGTCCATATTTAGTGCTAAATTTATGGAAAACATCGGTATCCATGAAAGATTTAACACAATCAAACTTAGGTGTTATACCTGACTCCTTACCTTTGTCGAGATCCCGATCTTCAGAGTTGCGTTTAATTCGCTCCAATAAATTCCAGTTGTATTCAATAGTCTTCATCATAAAGGAACTAGTACAAGAAATATCGAGCATGGAGTGATTGTTGTCAGAAAGCCGAGCATAATTTTTTTGAATAATCATTTCTCTTGAGAGCTCATGATTGGGGCATGAATATAACATTGACTTAAGCCTCCCCCAAGCTTGAGCGATGCTTTCTCCTTCGCGAGGCCAAAAATTATATATATAATTACGACCACGATGAACAAGATGAATAGGATAAAACTTCTGATGGAATTCCAATTTCAACCGTTTGTAGTCCCATGATCCCATATCATCACATAACCTATACCATGTCAATGCATCTCCCTTCAAAGATAAAGGGAAGCCCTTCTTATTGATAACATCATCGGGCATACCTGCAAGCTTAAATAATCCACAAACTTCATCCACATAGATTCAGTGCAAGTCAGGATGCAATGTTCCATCTCGTGCAAAAGGATTAGCTAGCAGTTTCTCTATCATACCCGAAGGAATTTCGAAGTAAACATTTTCATTTTCAGTAGGTCCAGTAGGTTGAGGAGCAACTATTTACTCTATCGGTCGGGGTGAAGATACCCCAAACAAGCCCCTCAAAGGATTACTTTCCATAGTAACAAGTGACAGTAAATTTTAGCACACTATATAAATTTTTCCTTACCAAATTCCACCTACCAAAGGTGCTTCACTCCCCGGCAACGACGCCAGAAAAGAGTCTCGATGACCCACAAGTATAGGGGATCTATCATAGTCCTTTCGATAAGTAAGAGTGTCGAACCCAACGAGGAGCAGAAGGAAATGATAAGCGGTTTTCAGCAAGGTATTCTCTGCAAGCACTGAAATTATCGGTAACAGATAGTTTTGTAATAATGTAATTAGTAACGAGTAGCAAGTAATAAAAGTAAATAAGGTGCAGCAAGATGGCCCAATCCTTTTTGTGGCAAAGGACAAGCCTGGACAAACTCTTATATGAAGGAAAGCACTCCTGAGGACACATGGGAATTATCGTCAACACTGCAAAAAAATACACTTCCGTGATGATACGTGTTTGTCACAGTAGGTCGCGTTTTTTGTCATGCATGTACATCCATGACGATTTTATGACAGAATCAAGATAGTCATACCTGTGCTGTCGTAGAAGTGTTCCATGACATTACGAAAATTATCATCACGGAAGTGTCCACTTCCATGACGATAAATCGCGCGTCACAAAAGTGCTTTCGTCAAGGGTGACTGACACGTGGCATCCACCGTAACAGAACGCCGTTAAGCTATCAAGTCGGGTTTTGGATCCGATAACCCGTTAACAGCCCCGACCAATGGGAAATTTCCACGTGTAAAATTCTTATTGGCCTGACGAAACACGTGTCAGCTCGTCAGTGGGTCAGATAGGCGCTTATGATATGTCGACACATGCCACGGCCCACCACTGGCCCATTTAGCTTACAAAGCCGGCCCGTTTGTCTTGGGCAAAAGTTAACGGGCTGGCCCATGAAAAGCCTGTTAATGGTCTCTTCGCAAATAGCCCATTTTACGGCCCGTTAACTCATGGCCCATTAGGCCCTAAAGGAAATCGGCCCAACAACGTCATGTGGGCCGTCGAATATAACACCAGCCCATTTCACTTTCGGCCCACGTATGGCCCATAATGTCTTTCGGCCCATATGAGGCCTTCGTATCTTTCAGCCCTTTACAGGCCCACGGTGACTCTAGCCCATAATGAACATTAATTTTCTTTATACCCGTTAACGGCCCGTGATTTACATGGGTCGTTTCCAGCCCGTGTTAGCTTTCGGCCTATTGACGGCCCATACTTTCTTGGGCTCCTTTTCGGCCCTCGATTACTTCCGGCCCGTTACTGGCATGTTCCCCTAATGGGCCAAATTCGGCCCATGGCAAGAGTCAGCCCGTTACTGTCCTGTTCCCCTAATGGGCCAAATTTGGCCCATGGCAAGAGTTAGCCCGTTACTGGCCTGTTACCCTAATGGGCCAAATTCGCCCCATGGCAAGAGTCGGCCCGTTTCTGGCCTGTTAACCCGTTGCACCGTTTCCAGCCCGTCCTATATTCTGGCCCATTAACGACCCGTTATGCTTGTGACAAAATTAAGCCTTTGCTGTCCTACGACCTGTTAACGGCCTGTTACCATGCTGGGCCGATACCAATTACGCCCGATTACGGCCCATGTAGACCCATTTATCCGATGGCCTAAGGCCCACCGATTACAGGCCATTTATCGATGGCCCGTAGGAGACCCATGGATCCTACGGCCCGTATATGGCCCATGGCAGTTGCGGCCACTAGCAAACCAGGGAAAAAGAAGACTAGGAAATAAATAAGGCCGAAACTAACGCTAGGCTATTAAGGCAATTGCACAGATTACATCCACTCGGCATCAAAGATCGCCACCAGTGCAAATACAGGGAACACCCTACACTATACAAAAATGGCTTGTTGTTTTCTTCAGCCGGTGGCTGCACGTTAAGAATAAATTTTTTATCGCACCAAAACAAATTACAACTATATAACAAAAGGAAGGCTGGCATAAAACTTAACAGTCTAGCAGATAAATGCACCACCAGAAGTTCAGAAGCTCAGTTCATTTGACCTGACTGTTAAGTTTTCATGCTGTATTGTCCGATGGAGCACCATAACCCTCGCCTTCATTTCCCCTAGGCTCCTAAACAACATAGCAAATGTCTGATAGTCTGGTTTCAAAACCATGCATATCTTGACGACATTGAGCAATGTTTCTCCTTGTTTCACAAAGGGTCTCTGTTAGGGAATGGACTTGTGTCTGGAGCGCAGATACAACATTGCTTTGAGCTTGCATATCTTGATCATGAGGCAGTTTGGACGATATTGCCTTAACAACCAACCCAGTATTACACATTAACGTGCTTTTGGCACTGTTAGTGGACAGGTACTGACCCATTGCAGCAAGAGCTGACATTGCGGTTATAGTTGCCTCGCCACCTTCAGAAGGTGGCGGTTCCACCATTTTTTCCATAGCTCGCTGAAAAGTTGAGGTTTTACATTAGTAGTACCAGAACAGAAGATATTAAGGAGGCAGCAAAACCAAACAGAATAGCTTAGGTCTATATACAGAACTTATTCTGGTGAACCCATGTAAAATATTAGTTGTATTTTATTGCAAAGTACATAATAAAACCAGGTTCCAAACATATGACCATGTACCATCGCTAATGTATTGTCTATTTCTTCACATTGTATTGAGGGCTGAGGATAAAGAGACAAAGTTTATAATATGGTAAGCATAGTATGACATCATTCATATCACAAAATAACTGAGAACAAACAAACAGGCAATTGTAATGTTGTGTGGGCAAGTCCAGCATGGAACTAGATTACGGGTCAAGATCAAAGGAACATCACTCCTCTATTTTAAACCTTGTAAGGTGCAATGATATGCTAAGAGAATTGTGTATAAAATTGAAAAGAGTAATAGACATTGGCTGCATACCATGCAGTTCAAGGCACAAGTCAGAGTAAGTAGTAGTTAAAAGGCATGAGGATTAAGGACTTACAACAGCGGCTTTGACTGGTGTAGTCATGCCCTTCTTCTTGCTGGTGTGACAGTCCTTGAAGAATTCCATAGCATTTGGTTCAGGTACTTTTTGGTCCTTGCGGGCTTTCCTCTGCATTTCGAGCAAGTCAATATAGATATGATAATATGGTACAACAAAAAGAGTGAAACAACAGCTAATTACAAGAGCCTCGCAGTGTGCAATATAGCTACGAGATCCTGTCGTCTGTTGGAATTTCACTTTCGTACGGTTGGCCTTTGTTGGTGTCAAAACCGGCGGATCTCGGGTAGGGGTCCTGAATTGTGCGTCTAGGCGGGATGGTAACATCAGGCAGGGGACATGATGTTTTACCCAGGTTCGGGCCCTCTTGATGGAGGTAAAACCCTACGTCCTGCTTGATTGATATTGATGATATGGGTAGTACAAGAGTAGATCTACCACGAGATCAGAGAGGCTAAACCCTAGAAGCTGGCCTAGAGTGCCTTCCACGCCAAGTAGAGTCCCATCCGGACACGAGACGAAGTCTTCAATCTTGTATCTTCATAGTCTAACAGTCCGGCCAATGGAGATAGTCCGGCTGTGCGGAGACCCCCTAATCCAGGACTCCCTCAGTAGCCCCTGAACCAGGCTTCAATGACGATGAGTCCAGCACGCAGTATTGTCTTCGGCATTGCAAGGCGGGTTCCTTCTCCGAATACACCGCAGAAGAATTTGAATACGAGGATAGTGTCCGACCCTGCAAAATAAATTCCACATTCCACCGTAGAAAGAATAATATTTTCACAGATCTAATTTGCTAGCTTGTTTTGGCAGCATGACGTTACGTCATGGCCCGGTGATTATTCGAACCGTTTCTTTTAACCAGCCCCGCACATAACGCGAGGCAGTTTTTCGACACGTCTTGTCAAAGCAGTGATCGTGTCCCCTTATTACAGGATTCTCATCAATACGGGCGTGGGTAACCCAACCACGCCATTAATTGCAGTGCTTGGGGGATAAGCGAGTTTTACCAGGCAAGTGAGGACGCTTAGTTTCATCCGCCCATATAAAGGGATAAGGATTCACCTTTCTATCCACGCCTTCTTCCTCCCTTACCCATCCGTTTTCGCACACTCGAGCTCTAGCGCCCAAGTCCGCACTTCCCACCTCGACCTTCTCCAATCATGTTCGGAGCGGGAGGCAGGTGGATGGTCTCCTCCGTCATGGAGGGAGACATCAAGAAACTGAGGAGAGCCGGATACTTGCCCAACGACATCGTACACCGGCTCCCAGATGAGGGGCAGCTCATCCCTACCCCCAGGCCCCATGAGAGGGTAGTTGTCGGTGTCAAAACCGGCGGATCTCGGGTAGGGGGTCCCGAACTGTGCGTCTAGGCCGGATGGTAACAGGAGGCAGGGAACATGATGTTTTACCCAGGTTCGGGCCCTCTTGATGGAGGTAAAACCCTACGTCCTGCTTGATTAATATTGATGATATGGGTAGTACAAGAGTAGATCTACCACGAGATCAAGGAGGCTAAACCCTAGAAGCTAGCCTATGGTATGATTGTTGTATATGGAGTTGATTGCCTACGGACTACAACCCTCCGGTTTATATAGACACCGGATAGGGTTAGGGTTACATAGAATCAGTTACAATGGTAGGAGATCTTGAATATTCGCATCGCCAAGCTTGCCTTCCACGCCAAGGAAAGTCCCATCCAGACACGGGACGAAGTCTTCAATCTTGTATCTTCATAGTCCTGGAGTCCGGTGGAAGGTATAGTCCGGCTACCCGGACACCCCCTAATCCAGGACTTCCTCAGTAGCCCCCGAACCAGGCTTCAATGATGACGAGTCCAGCGCGCAGATTGTTCGGCATTGCAAGGCGGGTTCTTCTCCAAATCTTGTGTACCTGTAGGAATAATGTCCGATTTTTGTAATGTAGTGCTCCTCGGCTTCCATGCCCAATAATGGTCGTCTTCCACGTGTCAAACGAATGCGAAAAGCCGGGGCATTTTTACACCCACACCCCTAGCCGTATAAACGAGCCGCCTATTTAACGGGATGGGGATTTAGGTCCAAACCACATCTTCTCCTTTCCGCGAGTTATCATCAGAGCGCTTCCAGCAAAGGTCCATTCCAACATGGCCAGCCGTCCCAGCTCCTCCTCTCGCCCTTCCAGTCGTAAACCTGGAGACTGGGAGAGGTGCTCCATCCCGCACAGCGAGCTAGTGTCGCTTCAGGCCAAGGGATTTCTCCCTCAGGCCTATATGGTCCCGGTCCGAGCCGGACTCGCCACCTATAATGGTGGAGAGCAAGCGGAGAGCACCCCCAATCCTTCCAAAGGAGAGCGGGTGTGCCTCGTCCCTTATCTCATAAGAGGACTTGGATTTCCAATTCATCCATTTCTCCGCAGGCTTCTGGAGTTCTACGGCCTCCAGCTGCACAATCTCACGCCCGGCTCTGTATTGCATATCGCGGGCTTCGTCGCCCTTTGCGAGCTATTCCTGGGTGTTGAGGCTCATTTCGCGCTGTGGAAGAGGTTATTCTGCCTGGTGCCCCTCTCTAAGGAGGGGTCAATGTATCAAGTGGGCGGAGCCAAAGTGTGGTGCATCGCCGGGACTGGATATCTATCCGGAACTGCAAAGAAGGCATCCGAAGACTGGCCTTCGGAATGGTTTTATATAGAGGACGTCCCGCTGCCGGATCCTTTCCGGATCGGCCTTCCTGAGTTCGACAATGCTCCCTTAAAGAAGCGCCTGAGCTGGCGTCCACGGAGCCCTCAGGGGGAAAGTGACAGGGACATCATTTACCTGATGGGCCGAATAGGATTGTTAGCCCATTCCGGACTGACCATGATCGGGGTTATGGCCGAATGCATTATGCGGGGGGTGCAGCCACTTCAGTATAGAAGCCACCCCATGTGGGACCTCAACGGGGAGGACGACGCCACCCGCTACGGCCGTAAGGGGCCGGATTCGGCTGCCGCTCTACTAAAGATCTTGTCCACTTTGTATAAGGGAGAAGAGGAGGAATTTCTACGCGTCAACCCACAGGGTGGATTCTCTATGCATAATCCACCAAGCTGGGTAAGCCATCGCATTTACTTGCCCATTCATTTTGTATTCCCATATTTAGTCTAACGACTTCAACGCAGGAACTGCGCCAGGCTGTTAAGGAAATAAACAGCCCTCCTCCACAACCCGAGGACCCAGGAAGGTCCCTCGACCCGGACTCTCAAGAGGATCCGGACATATCTGTGGAGCTGATTGATGGAGTGTTCCATCAATTGAGCAAGGACAACGCCTTGGTGGCCATTACGGCCGATTACCCAGGGCTAATCCCGGCCTCCCAGGTGACAGAAACCGGAGTCTCATTCCCTTGAGAGAGATTCCACTTGCACGTATTCCGGTGTTTCTTATGACAACCGTGTTTTGCAAGGGAGATTTCCGAGGCAGGAGGCCGAACCTGCGGCGGCTAGCCAACGAGGGCCACAGGGCCCCGTGGGACAAAAAGGAATGCAGTCCGGACTGAGATGCCGACGCAAAGGTATAGCGCACCCTCTGTTTCCCTGGTGTTATTCTGTCAGGGTATATTAACGTTCGTGCTATCTTCAGAACGAAGAGACCTCGCCGGACTACATCCGGAGAGGTTGCCAATCGCGCCTCCACCAGCCAGGCTCCAACGTCTGGCCAGGAAGCGGAGGCGAGCACAAGGCGCGCACCGGACGCTCCTTTGACAAAGGATGCGGACAGGCTATCTGCCACAAATTCTGAAGTGGAGAGTGCCATGAACCACATGCGTCACCGGACAGTTCTACGCGACGCTTGTTTCTCCCAAGAGGCTTTAGATGCCTTTAATTCGGGAGATGTGTACCTCCGTGCCGCTCAAAATGGTTTAGCCAGAGCCACGGAGCAGTATGTAAAAGACATACGGGTAAGAAAATTTTGGTTAAACATATATATGCTAGTAGCCCCCGAGACTTGAAGCAGTTAGAGCAACTGATTTAAGGATCATTTAATATGCATGTTCTTACAGAGAAGAATACCATACTGTCCCAGGAGCTGGAAAAGTGCAAGGCCCAACTAGAGGCCGCACTAGCCGTAGCAGGGGAGCCCAAAGAGACCCCCTCAGGTAAGATACACTTCGAAAGATTAGTATTGTGCGGTGTGTGTGCAAATCTGACGAATCATATTGCAGATGGCGCCGGACTCGATCCGGACAAGCAACAACTCTTACGCCGGCTAAAGGCCGGTGAGAGTATGTTGACAAAGGTGAGGCGAGAGAAGAATGATCTTTAGGATGCCAACACCAAGCTGGACGTCGAACTTAGAGATGTTCGTGGCCAGCTATCGGACTCCACGAAGGAGAATCAGCGGCTTCGACGCGGCATTTTTAGTAAGTGCTTGAACGAACTTTGAAAAAAGAGTTCGGCGAGGAAGTCGACTAACAGAGTAATGTCTGTAGGTATGCTCACGGATCGTCCTGCAGAGGAGATGCCCGGTTCTACGGGTGACCTTCTTCCCGAACTCTTGCAACTGCACGAGCGAATTCGGCAGGCGATGCGGGGTATTGCCCAAGCCTTATGGCCTGCCCACTCCGTGCCCGAAGGCCTTGGAGAGCTTGCGGAGAAGCTGAAGGGAGCTTGGCGGCTCTTCCGGTTGTGGAAGATATCGGCCTACCGACAAGGCGCTAGGGAGGCCTAGGCCATGGTGAAGACCCGGTTTACGAAGTCTGACCCAAACCACATGGCCGAGGTCGGACCAATGGGGCCTGACGGGAAGGAGATCCCTGTAAGCTTAGTATACGGCCAAGTAGAGTTGGCCGCAAAGTATTCCCAGCAGGACTGTAAATTAGAAAGCCTGTTAGATGGTATAGAAGAGGAATAAAATCAGTCAGAATGACTGTGTAATTTTGAATTGACATGTGTAATGCCTTCTAGCCGGATTGTAGATCGTTTGTCGTTGCCGACCTTTTCGCTTCAACCTCGGGACCTGACAATCCGGAGTGTGTCCGAATACCCTAGCGGTTATATAAGAACTGGGGTACGCGTGGAGACCAGGCGTAGGGGTCATCAGTGCTTTATCAGACAAGTGCCCAACTAGTTATGTTATATTACATGGTTAGTAAGAAACATCTTCCAGAGAGAATAGTTCCGTTAAGGGTTCCTTTCGCTGGGAGGCATGCCCTAAGGTGCATGTCCGGACTGCGTGAAGAGACGCAGAAAAAAGCATCTGGGGGCGCATAAAATGAGTAAAAAGATCATCTTTTATTTCACCGACCGAATATTCCCTTAAGAACGCTAGCTTTCGGTTTCACCCAGTCTGTGGTACACATCCGTCTGACCCGGTAGTAACAATCACAGAGGTGCTCCCTTTACCGCCTAGCCGAACAATCGGGAACGTAGGGGTAAGCACAGGAGCCAGGCAACCCAGCTTGGCCAAAACTTAAGTCATATCGATGCATATAATGGTGAAAAAAAGGGTACATGCGGAAGTTTGACGCATGTGTTGGGCGTGAAGCCCGTATAAATAAGCTTCTGTTAAAGAAGCCCCCAGGTTTAATGAGCGCGAGTGGCGCGTCACTAGGTGAGCCTTTAAGGGCTATAAAAGAAAAGAGGGGAAGGAGAGAAATGTAAGACGGAAAAATGCAAAAAATGGATAGAGGAAGGAGACGAACACAGAGTCCGGCGCTAGGCATAGAATCTTCGGAGACGGGTGGCGTTCCACGGGTTCGGCTCGAGTCGGTTATCCGACGCATCTCGCAGGCGGTACGACCCATCAGTCAGGACTTGGTCGATTATGAATGGACCTTCCCACTTGGGCTTGAGTTTGTCGTTTTTCTTATCCGGCAGGCGTAGAACTAGTTCGCCAACATTGTAATTTTTGGCCCGTAATTCTCTGCTTTTATATCTTCAGGCCTGCTGTTGATAAAATGCGGAATGGGCTTTTGCCACGTCACGCTCCTCCTCCAAGGCGTCCAAGTTGTCCTGCCGATTGAGCTCGGCTTCTCTTTCTTCGTACATGCGCACTCTAGGTGAGTCATGAATTATGTCGCAGGGTAGAACTGCCTCTGCGCCGTACACCATAAAAAATGGTGTGTATCCGGTGGTGCCATTTGGCGTGGTCCGCAGCCCCCATAGCACGGAGTCGAGCTCCTCTACCCAGTGCGTGTTAGATTTCTTGAGGGACCGCACCAGTCTGGGTTTAATGCCGCTCATGATAAGACCATTTGCACGTTCGACCTGGCCGTTGGTTTGTGGGTGATAGACGGAAGCATAATCGAGCTTGATGCCCATGTTTTTGCACCAGAGTTTTACCTCGTCGGCGGTAAAGTTTGTACCGTTATCGGTTATGATGCTGTGGGGGACGCCATAACGGTGTACAACCCCGGATATGAAGTCTATCACAGGTCCGGATTCGGCCGTTTTAATAGGCTTGGCTTCTATCCATTTGGTGAATTTATCCACCATGACCAGTAAGTATTTTTTCCTATCGGTCCCACCTTTAAGGGGTCCGACCATGTCAAGCCCCCAGACCGCAAAAGGCCAGGTGATGGGTATAGTTTGGAGTGCGGTGGGTGGCATATGGCTTTGGTTGGCAAAAAGTTGGCAACCAGTGCATCGTTGGACTAGGTCCTGAGCGTCTGCCCGGGCCGTCGGCCAATAAAAGCCTGTACGGAAAGCTTTGCTAACAAGGGACCAAGAAGCGGCGTGGTGACCACCAAGTCCGGCATGAATTTCAACCAGGAGGTTCTGCCCTTCCTCTTCGGAGATGCACCTTTGAAGGACGCCGGTAGTGCTTTTCTTATAAAGCTCTCCCTCATGGACTCTATAGGCTTTAGATCGCCGCACTATGCAGCGGGCCTCGTTTTGGTCCTCCGGGAGTTCCTGCCTAGTAAGGTAGGCTAGGAATGGTTCTGTCCATGGGGCGATAACTGCCATTATTACATGGGCTGAAGGTGTAATTTCATTGGCAGAGCCTCCAATTGTGTCAGATTGTTCGGCGTCGAGTGGTGCGGCTGGGTCCGGGCTGTTATTTGCGGGTTCCCCCTCCCATGCTACGGATGGCTTGAACAACCTTTCCAAAAAGATGTTGGGGGGGGGGGACTGCATCGCGTTTTGCTCCGATGCGTGCCAGGACGTCCGCTGCTTGATTGTTTTCTCGGGCTATATGGTGAAACTCCATCCCTTCGAACCTGGCTGACATTTTTAGGACGGCGTTGCGGTAAGCTGCCATTTTTGGGTCCTTGGCGTCGAAGTCTCCATTTATTTGGGATACCATGAGGTTTGAATCCCCACGTACCTCTAGGCGCTGGATACCCATGGATACTGCTATCCGGAGACCATGTAGGAGGGCCTCATATTCGGCTGCATTGTTGGAATCCGTGTACATGATCTGGAGCACATATTGGACTGTGTCTCCTGTGGGGGACGTCAGGACGACGCCAGCCCCCAGTCCGACCAACATTTTGGAGCCGTCGAAATGCATAATCCAGTTTGAATATGTGTCGTACTCTTTAGGGAGCTCGGCCTCCGTCCATTCTGCGACGAAGTCATCCAAAACTTGCGATTTAATAGCTCACCGTGGCTTATAGGTTATATCAAACGGGAGAAGCTCGATGGCCCATTTTGCAATCCGGCCCGTTGCATCGCGGTTGTTGATAATATCGTTGAGTGGTACTTCCGAGGCTACTGTTATGGAACACTCTTGAAAGTAGTGTCGTAGCTTCCGGGATGCCATGAATACCACGTATGCAATCTTTTGATAATGCGGGTACCGTGATTTGCATGGAGTGAGGATAGTGGATACGTAGTAGACCGTCCTTTGAAGGGGGAATTTGTGTCCATCCGTTTCCCGCTCGACAACGAGCACTGCGCTGACAACTTGATGTGTTGCTGCAATGTACAATAACATTGGTTCACCGGTGTTTGGCGCGGCAGGACTGGGTTTGTTGCCAATATGGCTTTTATTTCATCAAGTTCGGCCGTGGCGGCACCCGTCCACTCGAAGTGTTCGGTGCGCCGAAGGAGGCGATAGAGGGGTAGTGCCTTTTCTCCCAAGCGGGAGATGAAGCGGCTTAAAGCCGCCACGCATCCGGTTAATTTCTGTATTTGTTTGAGGTCCTTTGGGATATCCAATTGTGACAAAGCTCGGATCTTGGCTGGATTTGCTTCAATTCCTCTACCGGATACAATGAAGCCCAAGAGCTTTCCGGCTGGAACGCCGAAGACGCATTTTTCTGGGTTGAGCTTGATGTCATATTTTCGGAGGTTATCGAACGCAAGCCTCAAGTCGTCTACTAGAGATTCGATATGTCTTGATTTGACGACCACATCATCCACATACGCCTCCACTGTTTTGCCAATCTGGTTTTCCAGACATGTCTGGATCATGCGCTGATATGTTGCGCCGGCGTTTTTCAGCCCAAAGGGCATTGTGTTGAAGCAGAATGGACCGTATGGTGTGATGAATGCTTTTGCGGCTTGGTCTGATTCTGCCATCTTGATTTGATGGTAACCGGAGTATGCGTCGAGGAAACACAACAAGTCGTGTCCTGCGGTGGCATCGATAATTTGATCGATACGGGGGAGGGGGAAGGGATCCTTTGGGCAAGCTTTGTTAAGGTCTTTAAAATCGACACACAGGCGCCAGGATTTGTCCTTCTTTGGTACCATCTCAAGGTTTGCTAGCCAGTCCGGATGTTTTATGTCTCTAATAAATCCGGCCTCCAATAGCTTGGCTAGCTCCTCCCCCATAGCCTATCTCTTGGGTTCGGAAAAATGCTGAAGGGCTTGTTTGACAGGTTTGAATCCTTTTAGGATATTTAGGCTGTGTTCGGCCAGCCTGCGTGGGATCCCTGGCATGTATGAAGGGTGCCAGGCGAAAATGTCCCAGTTCTCTCGTAGGAACTCTCGCAGTGCGGCGTCTACATCAGGGTTCAGTCGTGCCCCGATGGCAGCTGTTTTATTGGGGTCCGTTGGATGGACCTGGAATTTGACTATTTCGTCAGCTGGCTTGAAGGATGTGTATTTGGATCTCTTGTCGAGTATCACATCATCCCTATTAACCGTGGAGCGCAGCGCAGTCAGTTCCTCGTCCGCTAAGGCTTCGGATAGTGCCTCAAGGGCTAATGCGGCCGTCTTGTTTTCGGCACGGAGTGCTATGTCCGGATCACTAGCTAGAGTGATAATTCCGTTCGGCCCGGGCATCTTAAGCTTCATGTACCCGTAATGGGGTATTGCTTGGAAGATTGTGAATGCTTCCCGCCCTAGTAAAGCGTGATATCCGCTTTTGAACGGGGCCACCTGAAACATGACTTCTTCGGACCTATAATTATCCGTCGTGCCGAACACCACATCTAGTGTGATTTTTCCTGTGCAGCGCGCCTCCCGACTGGGGATTATTCCTCTAAAGGTTGTGCTGCTTCGCTCGACGCGGTTCCGGTCTATTTCCATTTTTTGAAGGGTTTCCTCATAAATGAGGTTCAGTCCGCTGCCTCCGTCCATGAGCACCTTGGTGAGGCGAAAGCCGTCCACTATGGGACTGAGGACCAATGCGGCTGGTGCTCGGGTTGTTCGGAATCTAGGTTCATCACTTGCGTTGAAGGTAATGGCGGTGTCGCTCCATGGATTTATTGTTGCAACTTGATAGACTTCGGCGAGGCTGCGGAGTGTTGTTTTTCGCACATTGTTTGATGCGAAAGTCTTGAAGACTGTGAGAACGGTACTGGTGTCCTTGGGCTGGCTTTCTGGGGCCTCCGGAATTAAGAGGTCCTCGTCGATTTTGGCCACCTGCCGGAGTATCCAACATGCTCTAAGGCTATGAGTTGGTGTGGCGTCCTCTGTACTATGAATTCTACAGGGTCCATCAAGCCATCTTTCCAGTACGGTTCCATGCCCTGTAGAGGGTTTTGTCTTTTTGGTGTTTATCCCGAGTGTCCTGTAATGATGCACCTTCTTAGTTCGGACAGGATTACTTTCAAGGCCGGATTATCCCAAAAATTTATTTCAGTTTTCCAGGCGCTTTCCATCGCATAGTATTTTTGTACTATGGACTCCAAGTCAGCGAAGCGTGTGATATCACGACGACTTACGGCGTTAAGGATTCCCTTGTCCGTGCAATTACTGCAGAAAATTGAGATTGCGTCTTCCTCGCGGCAATCCTTTATCCTGTTCATAACCAGGAGGAATCTGGCCCACTAATGATGTACTGTTTCCTCGGGCCTCTGCCTGATTTGGGAGAGATCACTTATGATCAGGTGGGTGGGTGTCGTTGAATCTGAAACCTCACCCAATCCAAGATTCGAAGGCCGAAGAGTTTCCGAACTCTGAAGTTCGGATTCTTGGATGTTGTCCAGTGAATTTGGCCCGTTGCCTGATCCTAAGCTCAGGTCTTGAGTTACATCTCCCCCTCCGCGGATATCCGGCTTGGAGGGGTCGGGAATTCGGACGTAGCTAGTCCTTAAAATAGATGAAGGGTCGCCGCACTGCGTCTCTACCACGGCAACGTGGTGGGTAACTTGGGGAGAGTTAATTTCTCTTAGATCGGGTTTAAGCCCAACCTGGTCGTAATCCGTAGCGACCCCCAGGGCAGCGATACGATCCAAGAGCTCGTTTACGGAAGAGAGCTCCATTGGATCTAGCTGCTCGACGAGCTCCGAGCTGACGTGTAGGTTGCTTTTGATGACCCGAGAGGTCACCGTCGGTGCAACAGCCCAATAGGCGGTCATGAGGAAACCACCTAGCCGGAGGGTTTGGCCGACAGCCAAGGCTCCCTTAGCAACGACGCTGTATTTGAAGACGGGAGGAGGCATCCTTCCTGATTGTGACGGCACAGAGGAACTCTCAATGAAAGCACCAATGTCGGTGTCAAAACCGGCGGATCTCGGGTAGGGGGTCCCGAACTGTGCGTCTAGGCCGGATGGTAACAGGAGGCAGGGAACACGATGTTTTACCCAGGTTCGGGCCCTCTTGATGGAGGTAAAACCCTACGTCCTGCTTGATTAATATTGATGATATGGGTAGTACAAGAGTAGATCTACCACGAGATCAAGGAGGCTAAACCCTAGAAGCTAGCCTATGGTATGATTGTTGTATATGGAGTTGATTGCCTACGGACTACAACCCTCTGGTTTATATAGACACCGGATAGGGTTAGGGTTACATAGAGTCGGTTACAATGGTAGGAGATCTTGAATATTCGCATCGCCAAGGTTGCCTTCCACGCCAAGGAAAGTCCCATCCGGACACGGGACAAAGTCTTCAATCTTGTATCTTCATAGTCCTGGAGTCCGGTGGAAGGTATAGTCCGGCTACCCGGACACCCCCTAATCCAGGACTCCCTCAGTAGTATTCCTCACCCATTTCCTCCACGGACTGGGATTCCCTCTCCATCCCTTCATCTGGGGCTCATGTTTTATTAAGGCCTGGATTTCCACGATCTGGCCCCGAACTTCATCCTCAATATCTCGGCGTTTATCGTAATGTGCGAGGCCTTCCTCCACATCAAGCCCCACTTCGGCTTATGGCTGAAGACCTTCAATGTCAAGCCGAAGGTGGTGGGTGGCCGCCAGGCGGAGTGTGGAGGCGCCTTGGTGGGCAAGATGCCCAACGTAACATGGCTCGAGGGCTCCTTTGTGGAAACCATAAAGGGGTGGCAATCGAGGTGGTTCTATATCACTGAGCCGCGCGACCCTGCATGGGTAGCGGCCCCCGAGTTCCGATCTGGCATCTCCACGCGGCTCACCTCCTGGAAAGAGAAGGGCCTGTCCTGGGGTAGTTCGAAAGAGCTGACCGGACTCCAAACATGTATTAAAAACATGGTGGACAAGAAGCTCAAGCTTGTCAACATAGTCCAAGTTATGCTCATCCGCCGGATACTCCCGTGCCAACAACGGGAGTTCAACTTGTGGGAGTTCAATCCGGCGCAGCACCGAACTCTGAATAGGCTCTTCGACACGAATCATGAAGATGCTTGGAGGGTGCTGTTCAAAAGTGCCGAGGTACCCACCCCCTATTACTGAGGATCGCGGATTCAGCGCGAAGCGCCAAGCCAGTGCGGTAAGCTGCTTTACCTTTCACATGATATTTTTTATATAGATTGACTCTATGCGGGATCTAAACTCCCGTACCTTTGACAGGACTGGCAGAAGATGGCCGGACAGATCGACTATCCGGCTCCTTTGCCCGAAGGCCCCGCAGATGCTCTTCTAGCGAAGATACTGACTCTGGCCCCTTATAAGGTGCCGGAGAAGACCAAGAAGGCCAAGGGAACCCAAAAGAGTTCCCGATGCCAGGCGTCGTCGGACTCACCGTCCGATGACTCTGCGGCGCTCTCTTCCCCCGAAGACGAGGAAGAAGAAGAAGAAGATGCTCCCCCACCGACTGGGGGAGACAAGAAAAGGAAGGCCGCCCCAACCGGGGAGGCGGAGGGTCCAAGAAGGGAAGGAATCTCCTTCCGGACGGTTCCACCGCCGCCGACGAAGCCGAAGACGAGTGGTTGCCCAGGGTCAAGCCCCCGGGGAGATCGTAAGTATTCGGATACCAAGTAACTCATAGGATTCCTTTGTCGCACTGCTTTCCCTAATGCCGAACGTAATTATGCAGGCCGCCACGAGCCAGTATCGATGTATCATCAGACGGCTCCTTGGGCTTGTCGGACATGGATAGCGATCCAGTCCCGACCGCCACCTCCCCTCATCCTGCCGACGACGCCGAGGTGTTGTCTCAAGAGGCACCGGCTCGAGGGGAGACAGTCCCGGAGACGCCTCAAGGAGACCTTGCGGACTCCGCGAGCCGAGGGGACGGGGCCCCTGAGAGCTCCGAGTTCGGTCCTCAGCCGAACACCGCGCCGGAACCTCCAGCAGTTCCAGGCTCGGGCAGGCGGCCTCCTTCTAAGAGGGGCAAGACGCCTGTGCCGGTGACCTCTGTCCATCCAGAGGCACCGGACAATCTACTGGAAGCGCTTCACATCGCTTCCATCGACGAGGAGCACCGCACTATCATGAGTGCGGTGATCCAGAAGGTTCAGTCTGCCAAGAGCGGATTGACTGAAGCCTGTGCCAGCCTTCTAACAGGCTTCGAGGTAAGTGTTTTAAAATGTAGTAGAAATATTACCGCTTAGACAGTATCCCCTGATGCTTTGTTCGGTGTTCACAAAGAAAAGCCGAACAGAGGATCAAATAATATCGCATGAGTCTAATATAAGTGTGTCAATATGCATATGCAGGCTTCGCTGCTGGCGTCCGCCGCACTAACTGCGGAGGTCGCCGTACTAAAGTAGGACCTCGAGGGGTCCAGGAAAGAGCTCGGCCTTGCCAAGAGGCAGCTCGAGGAGAACAAGGGTAAGTAATACCCTGTCTTATGTATATATATAAAAGAGGATCATCGTATGTTTGCCAGGGGCCACGACTGAGGTGGCGATCCTGAAGCAAGCGCTAACCAAGGCCGAAGATACATCGGCCAAGGAGCGCACCGAGCGAGAGAAGCACGAGGCTCGGGTGGGCGAGGTGCAGCAAGAGCTCCAGGCTCTTGTGGCGAAGCACGAGGCGTTGGAGCTTGTCTCCAAGACGCGGGAGTCTGAGCTTGCCGTGGCCCTCGAAAGTGTAAAAAGTGCCAAGGCCGAAGCCCAAAAGGCCCTCCAAGAGATCGACACGATGAAGAAGATAGCGGCGGGTAAGGCTTTCTATATGCAAAGCAAGCATGTCAAAGTAAATTACCGATTACTTACCCGGATCCGGAGCTCTTCAGGAGCATTCGCAGATTTGCCCCGCAGTGTGTCTGATGCCGCATAATTTTACCAGGCCGAGGATGAAAGCTCGACGGAGAAGCTGTTCTAGTCTCAGTATGCTGAGGCCAAACATCCGGTGCCAATGAGCGATCAGCTAAAGCAGATGGTGGAGCTACATAAGGCAGCCGATCAGGCCATGAAGAGCTTTGTAGTCTGGCTGTGGCCTGGCGACGCCCTTCCGAACAGCTTCTTCGGCCTGGTGAGGCGGCTTGTGGATGCCTGTGTTGGGGAACGTAGTAATTTCAAAAAATTTCCTACGCACACACAAGATCATGGTGATGCATAGCAACGAGAAGGGAGAGTGTTGTCTACGTACCAACGCAGACCGACTGCGGAAGCGATCACACAACATAGAGGAAGTAGTCGTACGTCTTCCCGATCCGACCGATCCAAGCACCGTTACTCCAGCACCTCCGAGTTCTTAGCACACGTTCAGCTCGATGACGATCCTCGGGCTCCGATCCAGCAAAGCGTCGAGGAAGAGTTCCGTCAGCACGACGGCGTGGTGACGATCTTGATGTACTACCGACGCAGGGCTTCGCCTAAGCACTACAACGGTATGATCGAGGTGGAATTTGGTGGCAGGGGGCACCGCACACGGCTAAGGAACGATCTCAAGGATCAACTTGTGTGTCATGGGGTGCCCCCTGCCTCTGTATATAAAGGAGCAAGGGGGAGGGGGCGGCCGGCCTAGGAGGAGGCGCGCCAAGGGGAGTCCTACTCCCACCGGGAGTAGGACTCCCTCCTTCCTTATTGGAGTAGGAGAAGGGGAAAGAGGGGGAGATGAATAAGGAAAAGGGGGCTGCGTCCCTTGTCCAATTCGGACCAGAGGGGGGGCGCAGGCCTCCTTCCTTTTGGACTCTTTCCTCTATTCCCGTATGGCCCAATAAGGCCCATATACTCCCCGGCGAATTCCTGTAACTCTCCGGTACTCCGAAAAATACCCGAATCACTCGGAACCTTTCCGAAGTCCGAATATAGTCGTCCAATATATCGATCTTTACATCTCGACCATTTCGAGACTCCTCGTCATGTCCCCGATGTCATCCGGGACTCCGAACTCCTTCGGTACATCAAAACTCATAATATAACTGTCATCGAAACCTTAAGCGTGCGGACCCTACGGTTCGAGAACAATGTAGACATGACCGAGACACGTCTCCGGTCAATAACCAATAGCGGGACCTGGATGCCCATATTGGCTCCTACATATTCTACGAAGATCTTTATCGGTCAGACCGCATAACAACATACGTTGTTCCCTTTGTCATCGGTATGTTACTTGCCCGAGATTCGATCGTCGGTATCCAATACCTAGTTCAATCTCGTTACTGGCAAGTCTCTTTACTCGGTCCGTAATACATCATCCCACAACTAACATATTAGTTGCAGTGCTTGCAAGGCTTATGTGATGTGCATTACCGAGAGGGCCCAAAGATACCTCTCCGACAATCGGAGTGACAAATCCTAATCTCGAAATACGCCAACCCAACATCTACCATTGGAGACACCTGTAGTACTGCTTTGTAATCACCCAGTTACGTTGTGACGTTTGGTAGTACCCAAAGTGTTCCTCCGACAAACGGGAGTTGCATAATCTCATAGTCATAGGAACATGTATAAGTTATGAAGAAAGCAATAGCAACATACTAAACGATCGGGTGCTAAGCTAATGGAACGGGTCATGTCAATCAGATCATTCAACTAATGATGTGATCCCGTTAATCAAATAACAACTCTTTGTCCATGGTTAGGAAACATAACCATCTTTGATTAACGAGCTAGTCAAGTAGAGGCATACTAGTGACACTCTGTTTGTCTATGTATTCACACATGTATTATGTTTCCGGTTAATACAATTCTAGCATGAATAATAAACATTTATCATGATATAAGGAAATAAATAATAACTTTATTATTGCCTCTAGGGCATATTTCCTTCAGTCTCCCACTTGCACTAGAGTCAATAATCTAGTTCACATCGCCATGTGATTTAACAGCAATAGTTCACATCACCATGTGATTAACACCCATAGTTCACATCGTCATGTGACCAATACTCAAAGGGTTTACTAGAGTCAGTAATCTAGTTCACATATCTATGTGATTAACACCCAAAGAGTACTAAGGTGTGATCATGTTTTGCTTGTGAGATAATTTTAGTCAACGGGTCTGTCACATTCAGATCCGTAAGTATTTTGCAAGTTCTATGTCTACAATGCTCTACACGGAGCTACTCTAGCTAATTGCTCCCACTTTCAATATGTATCCAGATTGAGACTTTTAGATTCATCTGGATCAGTGTCAAAAACTTGCATCGACGTAACCCTTTACGATGAACCTTTTTGTCACGTCCATAATCGAGAAACATATCCTTATTTCACTAAGGATAATTCTGACCGCTGTCCAGTGATCTACTCCTAGATCACTATTGTACTCCCTTGCCAAATCAATGCAGGGTATACAATAGATCTGGTATACAGCATGACATACTTTATAGAACCTATGGCCAAGGCATAGGGAATGACTTTCATTCTCTTTCTATCTTCTGCCGTGGTCGGGCTTTGAGTCTTACTCAACTTCACACCTTGTAATACAGGCAAGAACTCTTTCTTTGACTGCTCCATTTTGAACTACTTCAAAATCTTGTCAAGGTATGTACTCATTGAAAAAACTTATCAAGCGTCTTGATCTATCTCTATAGATCTTGAAGCTCAATATGTAAGCAGCTTCACCGAAGTCTTTCTTTGAAAAACTCCTTTTAAACACTCCTTTATGCTTTACAGAATAATTCTACATTATTTCCGATCAACAATATGTCATTCACATATACTTTATCAGAAATGCTGTAGTGCTCCCACTCACTTTCTTGTAAATACAGGCTTCACCGCAAGTCTGTATAAAACTATATGCTTTGATCAACTTATCAAAGCGTGTATTCCAACTCTGAGATGCTTGCACCAGTCCATAGATGAACCGCTGGAGCTTGCATATTTTGTTAGCACCTTTAGGATTGACAAAACCTACTGGTTGCATCATATACAACTCTTCTTTAAGAAATCCATTAAGGAATGCAGTTTTGTTTATCCATTTGCCAGATTTCATAAAATGCGGCAATTGCTAACATGATTCGGACAGACTCAAGCATAGATACGGGTGAGAAACTCTCATCATAGTCAACACTTTGAACTTGTCGAAAACCTTTTGTGACAATTCTAGCTTTGTAGATAGTAACACTACTATCAACGTCCGTCTTCCTCTTGAAGATCCATTTATTTTCTATGGCTTGCCGATCATTGGGCAAATCCATCAAAGTCCATACTTTGTTCTCATGCATGGATCATATCTCAGATTTCATGGCCTCAAACCATTTCGCGGAATTTGGGCTCATCATCGCTTCCTCATAGTTCGTAGGTTCGTCATGGTCAAGTAACATGACCTCCAGAACAGGATTACCGTACCACTCTGGTACGGATCTCACTCTGGTTTACCTACAAGATTCGGTAGTAACTTGATCTGAAGTTACATGATCATCATCATTAGCTTCCTCACTAATTGGTGTAGTAGTCACAAGAATAGATTTTTGTGATGAACTACTTTCCAATAAGGTAGAAGGTACAATTACCTTGTCAAGTTTTCTACTTTCCTCCCACTCACTTCTTTCAAGAGAAACTCCTTCTCTAGAAAGTATCCATTATAAGCAACGAATGTCTTGCCTTAGGATCTGTGATAGAAGGTGTACCCAACAGTCTCCTTTTGGGTATCCTATGAAGACATATTTCTCCGATTTGGTTTTGAGCTTATCAGGATGAAACTTTTTCACATAAGCATCACAACCCCAAACTTTAAGAAACGACTACTTTGGTTTCTTGCTAAACCACAGTTCAGATTGTGTCGTCTCAACGGACTTAGATGGTGCCCCTTTTTAACGTGAATGCAGCTGTCTCTAATGCATAACCCCAAAACCATAGTGGTAGATCGGTAAGAGACATCATAGATCGCACTATATCCAATAAAGTACGGTTATGACGTTCGGACACACCATTACACTATGGAGTTCCTTGTGGCGTGAGTAGTGAAACTATTTCACATTGTTTTTAACTGAAGGCCAAACTCGTAACTCAAATACTCTTCTCTACGATCAGATCATAGAAACTTTATTTTCTTGTTACGATGATTTTTCACTTCACTCTGAAATTCTTTGAACTTTTCAAATGTTTCGGACTTATGTTTCATCAAGTAGATATACTCATATCTGCTCAAATCATCTGTGAAGATCAGAAAATAATGATACCTATCGCGAGCCTCAATATTTATCGGACCACATACATCAGTATGTATGATTTCCAACAAATTTGTTGCTTGCTCCATTGTTCCGGAGAACGACGTTTTAGTCATCTTGCCCAAAAGGCATGGTTTGCAAGCATCAAGTGATTCATAATCAAGTGATTCCGAAAGCCTATCAACATGGAGTTTCTTCATGCGCATTATACCAATATGACCTAAACGGTAGTGCCACAAATAAGTTGCACTATCATTATTAACTTTGCATCTTTTGGTTTCAATATTATGAATATGTGTATCACTACGATCGAGATCCAATGAACTTGTTTCATTGGGTGTATGACCATCGAAGGTTTTATTCATGTAAACAGAACAACAATTATTCTCTAATTTTAATGAATAACCGTATTGCAATGAACATGATCAAATCATATTCATGCTCAACGCAAAAACCAAATAACACTTATTTAAGTTCAACACTAATCCCGAAAGTATAGGGGAGTGTGCGATGATGATCATATCAATCTTGGAACTACTTCCAACACACATCGTCACTTTACCCTTAACTAGTCTCTGTTTATTCTGCAACTCCTGTTTCGAGTTACTACTCTTAGCAACTGAACCAATATCAAATACTGAGGGGTTGCTATAAACACTAGTAAAGCACACATCAATAACATGTATATCAAATATACTTTTGTTCACTTTGCCATCCTTCTTATCCGCCAAATACTTGGGGCAGTTCCGCTTCCAGTGACCAGTCCCTTTGCAGTAGAAGCACTTAGTCTCAGGCTTAGGACCAGACTTGGGCTTCTTCACTTGAGCAGCAACTTGCTTGCCGTTCTTCTTGAAGTTCCCCTTCTTCCCTTTTGCCCTTTTCTTCAAACTAGTGGTCTTGTCAACCATCAACACTTGATATTTTTCTTGATTTCTACCTTCGTCAATTTCAGCATCACGAAGAGCTTGGGAATCGTTTCCGTTATCCCTTGCATATCATAGTTCATCACGAAGTTCTACTAACTTGGTGATGGTGACTAGAGAATTCTGTCAATCACTATCTTATCTGGAAGATTAACTCCCACTTGATTCAAGCGATTGTAGTACCCAGACAATCTGAGCACATGCTCACTAGTTGAGCGATTCTCCTCCATCTTTTAGCTATAGAACTTGTTGGAGACTTCATATCTCTCAACTCGGGTATTTGCTTGAAATATTAACTTCAACTCCTGGAACATCTCATATGGTCCATGAGGTTCAAAACGTCTTTGAAGTCCCGATTCTAAGCCATTAAGTATGGTGCACTAAACTATCAAGTAGTCATCATATTGAGCTAGCCAAACGTTCATAACGTCTGCATCTGCTCCTGCAATAGGTCTGTCACCTAGCGGTGCATCAAGGACATAATTTTTCTGTGCAGCAATGAGGATAAACCTCAGATCACGGATCCAATCCTCATCATTGCTACTAACATCTTTCAACACAATTTTCTCTAGGAACATATCAAAATAAACACAGGGTAGCAACAACGCGAGCTATTGATCTACAACATAATTTGCAAAATACTACCAGGACTAAGTTCATGATACGTTTAAGTTCAGTTAATCAAATTACTTAAGAACTCCCACTTATATAGACATCCCTCTAATCCTCTAAGTGATCACGTGATCCAAATCAACTAAACCATAACCGATCATCACATGAGATGGAGTAGTTTTCAATGGTGAACATCGTTATGTTGATCATATCTACTATATGATTCACGCTCGACCTTTCGGTCTCTGTGTTCCGAGGCCATATCTGCATATGCTAGGCTCGTCAAGTTTAACCTGAGTATTCTGCGTGTGCAAAATTGGCTTGCACCCGTTGTAGATGGACGTAGAGCTTATCACACCCGATCATCACATGGTGTCTGGGCACGACGAACTTTGGCAACGGTGCATACTCAGGGAGAACACTTCTTGATAATTTAGTGAGAGATCATCTTATAATGCTACCGTCAATCAAAGCAAGATAAGATGCATAAAAAGATAAACATCACATGCAATCAATATAAGTGATATGATATGGCCATCATCATCTTGTGCTTGTGATCTCCATCTCCGAAGCACCGTCATGATCACCATCGTCACCGGCGCGACACCTTGATCTCCATCGTAGCATCGTTGTCGTCTCGCCAATCTTATGCTTCCACGACTATCACTACCGCTTAGTAATAAAGTAAAGCATTACATCGCGATTGCATTGCATACAATAAAGCGACAACCATATGGCTCCTGCCAGTTGCCGATAACTCGGTTACAAAACATGATCATCTCATACAATAAAATTCAGCATCATGTCTTGACCATATCACATCACAACATGCCCTGCAAAAACAAGTTAGACGTCCTCTACTTTGTTGTTGCATGTTTTACGTGGCTGCTACGGGCTTAAGCAAGAACTCATCTCACCTACGCATCAAAACCACAATGATAGTTTGTCAAATAGACTCTGTTTTAACCTTCTCAAGGACCGGGCGTAGCCACACTTGGTTCAACTAAAGTTGGAGAGACAGTCGCCCGCAAGCCATCTATGTGCAAAGCACGTCGAGGGAACCGGTCTCGCGTAAGCGTACGCGTAAGGTTGGTCCGGGTCGTCTCGTCCAACAATACCGCTGAACCAAAGTATGACATGCTGGTAGGCAGTATGACTTGTATCGCCCACAACTCACTTGTGTTCTACTCGTGCAAATAACATCAAACCATAAAACCTAGGCTCGGATGCCACTGTTGGGGAACGTAGTAATTTCAAAAAATTTCCTACGCACACGCAAGATCATGGTGATGCATAGCAACGACAAGGGAGAGTGTTGTCTACGTACCAACGCAGACCGACTGCGGAAGCGATCACACAACGTAGAGGAAGTAGTCGTACGTCTTCCCGATCCGACCGATCCAAGCACCGTTACTCCGGCACCTCCGAGTTCTTAGCACACGTTCAGCTCGATGACGATCCTCGGGCTCCGATCCAGCAAAGCGTCGAGGAAGAGTTCCGTCAGCACGACGGCGTGGTGACGATCTTGATGTACTACCGACGCGTGGCTTCGCCTAAGCACTACAACGATATGATCGAGGTGGAATTTGGTGGCAGGGGGCACCGCACGCGGCTAAGGAACGATCTCAAGGATCAACTTGTGTGTCATGGGGTTCCCCCTGCCTCCGTATATAAAGGAGCAAGGGGGAGGGGGTGGCCGGCCTAGGAGGAGGCACGCCAAGGGGAGTCCTACTCCCACCGGGAGTAGGACTCCCTCCTTCCTTATTGGAGTAGGAGAAGGGGAAAGAGGGGGAGATGAATAAGGAAAAGGGGGCTGCGCCCCTTGTCCAATTCGGACCAGAGGGGGGGCGCAGGCCTCCTTCCTTTTGGACTCTTTCCTCTATTCCCGTATGGCCCAATAAGGCCCATATACTCCCCGGCGAATTCCCGTAACTCTCCGGTACTCCGAAAAATACCCGAATCACTCGGAACCTTTACGAAGTCCGAATATAGTCGTCCAATATATCGATCTTTACGTCTCGACCATTTCGAGACTCCTCGTCATGTCCCCGATCTCATCTGGGACTCCGAACTCCTTCGGTACATCAAAACTCATAAACTCATAATATAACTATCATCGAAACCTTAAGCGTGCGGACCCTACGGTTCGAGAACAATGTAGACATGACCGAGACACGTCTCCGGTCAATAACCAATAGCGGGACCTAGATGCCCATATTGGCTCCTACATATTCTACGAAGATCTTTATCGGTCAGACCGCATAACAACATACGTTGTTCCCTTTGTCATCGGTATGTTACTTGCCCGAGATTCGATCGTCGGTATCCAATACCTAGTTCAATCTCGTTACTGGCAAGTCTCTTTACTCGGTCCGTAATACATCATCCCACAACTAACATATTAGTTGCAGTGCTTGCAAGGCTTATGTGATGTGCATTACCGAGAGGGCCCAGAGATACCTCTCCGACAATCGGAGTGACAAATCCTAATCTTGAAATACGCCAACCCAACATCTACCATTGGAGACACCTGTAGTACTCCTTTATAATCACCCAGTTATGTTGTGACGTTTGGTAGTACCCAAAGTGTTCCTCCGGCAAACGGGAGTTGCATAATCTCATAGTCATAGGAACATGTATAAGTTATGAAGAAAGCAATAGCAACATACTAAACGATCGGGTGCTAAGCTAATGGAACGGGTCATGTCAATCAGATCATTCAACTAATGATGTGATCCCGTTAATCAAATAACAACTCTTTGTCCATGGTTAGGAAACATAACCATCTTTGATTAACAAGCTAGTCAAGTAGAGGCATACTAGTGACACTCTGTTTGTCTATGTATTCACACATGTATTATGTTTCCGGTTAATACAATTCTAGCATGAATAATAAACATTTATCATGATATAAGGAAATAAATAATAACTTTATTATTGCCTCTAGGGCATATTTCCTTCAGCCTGCCCACGGCTGGAGGTCGTCAAGCGATCTGTCTGCATTGAAGGTGCACGCCGGGCTTTCGCCCGTGTAAAAACGCAGTGGGTCAAGCTAGACGCCATGAAGCTGATCAAGGAGGGGCTGCCGGAGGGCAAGGAGCACCGCCACCCCGAGATGTACTACGAGGGTGTTCTGCCGGGTGCCCGTCTTATCACGGATGAGTGTTCAAAATATGTAATATTTGAATGAGACTTGCTCGTTTTATCCTGTATGTATGAAAATTTGTTTCATATGTGCTATGCAACGCTTGTTGGAATTTAAAATATTACCTTCGGTTTGGCTGTTTATCCAATCTGAGAGATGGCTAGTCCTCGGCTTCTGCCCCCATGCCATGAGTGCTGGGGTGTTCGGGATAAACCTGAGCACTCTTGTTCCCATGTTTGGGTCCTTCGAGGGAGGTGCTCAGCACAACGAACAAGGCAACCAGACTAATAATGCTTTATCACTCTCACTTAGCCATAGAATTCTATAATTTTAAATTTTGGCGAAGCCCCTGGTATTCGGAAGGCCGAATTCGGGGCGCGATACACGCCTGTAAGCCAGACAGGGCCGGCCCCTCGCCCTAAGCGGCATAAGTCTTTAGGGACTCAAAAAACCTCGCCGGACAGTGACCAGTCTCTCGCCTTATCATGAAAGTCAGTTTTTAGCTTTCTCTACTGAGGTGCTAAGCCCGGCAGAACCGGGGCACAATCGCAGTAGTTCTCCTAGCGCTAGCTTAGCTGATAGAGCGGAACGTAAGGTACCAAAACATAGGAGCCGGGCAAACCCAACATTTGACCAAAGACATGATTCGGAGCTGATGCACATAATGCTATAAGTTCGGGGTGCCGCACTTGTGAAAGTGTTCGGACTTTTCACACCGCATTGTGGGGTACGTAAGCCCCTGGTGTATTGGCCGTACCAGAGTGTACGGTTGCAAGGCATCATTAATGAACACACACACACACACACATATATATATATATAACAAGAATGCAATAATAGTCATAATGTCATGCATTGTTTATTAAAAAATTGCGTCAAAGCAGAGTGATACAGATAGTGCGATAAGCAAAGAGTAGGACTATGTCCCTTCCAAGGGCAAGCTGAGGAATGATATTAAATCGAATATTTCCCTTGTTACTGTAATCAACCTGGGAATTCCATGGTATAACGTAGCTGTCTGCCTCCTTGGTTGCCGCATCATGTGTTTGTCAATAGTGCTGTCGGATAGTGTTTCCAGAGATTAAGGTCCTGAAAGAAAAAGAAAAATAACCAAACAGGAAGCCCCTAGTGCGGTTTAGGCCGCGTTTTGGGGCGTGCCGCAGTTGTGCCCCCCTTCCCACCTGTGCCCATGGTATTTTTAATGCGTGATTATGTACACGCGGCACGAATTTCGCCGTTGGGATGGGATTGGGGTGGCCGCTGTATTGCTACGCGAGCTCAGATCGCGCCAGGCGGTCTATTTGCCGATTGCCCCGAGCGCGCTTGAAGGTGTCCGGGCTTTGAAGCGCCGAACTGGTTGATTGCCTTTAGAGGCTGCTTTGCGCTTCTGCTGCGAGGGCCGCGGTGTGCTCCTATGTTTGGAGAGAGCGATCTGTGTTTCCATTGACTGTAATTACTCCGCGAGGTCCTGGCATCTTGAGCTTGAGGTATGCATAATGCGGTACCGCATTGAATCTAGTGAATGCGGTTCGCCCGAGCAGCGCGTGATAACCACTGCGGAACGGGACTATATCGAAGATTAACTCTTCGCTTCGAAAATTATCCGGGGATCTGAAGACCACTTCCAGTGTAACTGAGCCTGTGCAATGGGCCTCTACACCTGGAATGACGCCCTTAAAGGTCGTTTTTATGGGTTTGATCCTTGAGGGGTCTATACCCATTTTGCGCACTGTGTCCTGATAAAGCAGGTTCAGGCTGCTGCCGCCGTCTATGAGGACTCGAGTGAGGTGAAATCCATCGATGATTGGGTCTAGGACCAGTGCGGCGAATCCGCCATGACGTATACTAGTGGGGTGGTCCCTGCGATCGTAGGTGATCGGACAGGAGGACCAAGGGTTGAACTTTGGGGCGACTGGCTCCAACGCATATACGTCCCTGAGCACACGCTTCCGCTCCCTCTTGGGGATGTGGGTTGCGTATATCATGTTCACCGTCCGCACTTGCGGGGGAAACCTCTTCTGTCCTCCAGTGTGCGGCTGCCGGGGCTCTTCCTCGTCATCGCTATGCGGCCCCTTGTCCTTGTTTTCGGCAATTAACTTGCCGGCCTGCTTGAACACCCAACAATCCCTGTTGGTGTGATTGGCTGGCTTGTCTGGGGTGACGTGTATTTGACACGAGCGATCGAGTATACGGTCCAAGCTGGACGGACCCGGCGTACTTTGTTTGAATGGCTTTTTTCGCTGACCGGGTTTAGAGCCTTTGAATCCGGCATTGACTGCCGTATCCTCAATATTTTCGCTGTTAATGCGACGCTTATGCTTGTTGCAACGTGACCTGCTATTGCCGTCCTTGGTATCTGAGGTACCATGGTTCTTTGATATGTTATTACTACGAGCCAGCCAGCTGTCTTCTCCCGCACAAAAGCGGGTCATGAGCGTTGTGTGAGCTGCCATAGATTTCGGCTTTTCCTGACCAAGGTGCCGGGCTAGCCACTCGTCTCGGATGTTGTGCTTGAAAGCCGCTAAGGCCTCCGCATCCGGATAGTCGACGATTTGATTTTTCTTTGTAAGGAACCGAGTCCAGAATTGACTGGCCGACTCTTCTGGCTGCTGAATTATGTGGCTCAAATCATCAGCGTCTGGTGGTCGCACATAAGTGCCCTGAAAGTTGTCGAGGAATGCGGCTTCCAGATCTTCCCAACAGCTAATGGAGTCCGCTGGCAAGCTGTTAAGACAATGCCGCGTTGGTCCTTTGAGCTTTAGTGGGAGGTATTTGATGGCGTGTAAGTCATCGCCGTGGGCCATGTGGATGTGGAGGAGGAAGTCCTCAATCCATACTGTGGGATCTGTTGTGCTGTCGTATGATTCAATATTTACAGGTTTGAAACCTTCTGGGAATTGATGTTCCATTACTTCGTCTGTGAAGCATAAGGGGTGTGCGGCGCCTCTGTATTGGGCTATATCGCGACGCAGCTCGAATGGGTCTTGCCCGCTGTGTTCGGCCCGGCCGGATTTGCTTTTACTGTATCCGGCGTGACGTTTGTCGTCTCGCCGAGTGGTGCACCCTCGTGATCCGTAGATCGATCTTGAATGCTTTGCCTTGTCCTACAATATGTATTGCAGGTCTGGCGTATCTCCCCATGCCTTTTTATTTGAATGGCGTTGGGGTGGAGGCTGAGCTTTTGGCTGGAATGCCTCTCTATCGCGGCCACGAGGTGGCCGATCAGCCGTATCATACGCTTCTTCCTCCAGTCGGGGTAGTAACCTGCGCCTTGGGTAACTCTTGGAGGGGCGCTCGAGTTTATATTCCTCGGCCGCGAGGACTTCAGTCCATTTGTCAGCTAGCAGATCTTGATCAGCTTGAAGCTGCCGCTGCTTTTTCTTCAGGCTATTTGCCGTGGCCATAAGCCAGCGCTTGAAGCTCTCTTGTTCGACGGGATCCTCTGGTACGGCGAATTCATCGTCGCCGAGGCTTGCCTCGTCTTCGGAGGGGGGCATGTGATTGTCATCCTCCTCCTCTCCATCTGCCGCTCTCTTAGGAGAGCTGGCTCCTTCATCCTCCTGCTCTAAATCTTGCTGGAGGGGTTTGTTGTTTTCTTCGGCACTATCCGGAGTGTTATTATCTCCACTTTTGCTTTGGCGGGACTTAGAGCGGCGCCGCTGACGTCGACGTTTGGGTTGCTTCTTGGAGGGGTCATCCTCCGCTATCCCGTCGCCATTGCCTTCTTTGGGTGTATCCACCATGTATATGTCATATGACGAGGAGGCTTTCCAGTGCCCTATAGGTGCTGGTTCATGTTCGTCTCGTACATCGTCGTCCATACCGTCGATGTCTTCGGAGTCGAAGTCGAGCATGTCAGTTAAATCATCGACAGTGGCTACGAAGTGGGTGGTGGGTGGGCGTCGAATTTCTTCATCGTCCGCATCCCAATCCTGTTGGCCATAATCCGGCCAGGGCTCTCCTGACAAAGAGAGAGACCTTAGTGAATTCAGAATGTCGCCAAAGGGCGAGTGCTGAAAGATATCCGCGGCGGTGAATTCCATGATCAGCGCCCAATCGGATTTGATTGGCAGGGGCGCGGATGGTTCGGAGTCTAGAAAAGAGTCCGACACCTTGGAGTCACGGGCTGCACAGAGGGTTAGGCTGGTGTTCGGCTCGATCACCGTTGAGACTGCAGCCCCTGAGGCGGTGTCTAACCACCCGTCCTTGATTGGCGCAGTTGGCTCCGAGCTAAGGGTCGGAGCTGATGCGGGCGCGGCCTCTGGGGTACTGTTCGGCGGTAGATTAGTCATACCCATCGCGATAGTGCGGCACGCCCGGCTGTGGCTCGAATCCGTTGAAGATCAAGTCTCCGCAGATGTCGGCCGTGTAGTTCAAACTTCCAAATCTGACCTGACGGCCAAAGGCGTAGCTTTCAATCTGCTCCAGATGGCCAAGCGAATTAGCCCACAGTGCAAAGCCGCCGAATACGAAGATCTGTCCAGGGAGAAAAGTCTCACCCTGGACCGCATCGCTATCGATGATAGTAGGAGTCATCAAGCCTAACAGCGACGACACAGAGGAACTCTCAATGAAAGCACCAATGTCGGTGTCAAAACCGGCGGATCTCGGGTAGGGGGTCCCGAACTGTGCGTCTAGGCCGGTGGTAACAAGAGGCAGGGGACACGATGTTTTACCCAGGTTCGGGCCCTCTTGATGGAGGCAAAACCCTATGTCCTGCTTGATTGATATTGATGATATGGGTAGTACAAGAGTAGATCTACCACGAGATCAGAGAGGCTAAACCCTAGAAGCTAGCCTATGGTATGATTGTATGTTATGGTTGTTGTCCTACGGGCTAAAACCCTTCGGTTTATATAGACACCGGAGAGGGTTAGGGTTACACAAGGTCGGTTACAAAGGAGGAGATATCCATATCCGTATTGCCTAGCTTGCCTTCCACGCCAAGTAGAGTCCCATCCGGACATGAGGCGAAGTCTTCAATCTTGTATCTTCATAGTCTAACAGTCCGGCCAATGGAGATAGTCCGGCTGTCCGAAGACCCCCTAATCCAGGACTCCCTCAGCCTTGTTCTTTGAACAGTTCACCTACAAGAATATATATTTGTGTGGCACATGCATAAATAGGACTTCTACATGTGATCTGATCACATATATATAATGTACCTGATACTTTGGATCAGACCAGTGTTTAACAAGGCCCCTCTAGTCTTCATCCGATATATTTTCCACTTGAGATGTTTGGGAAAGTTCACTATTAGCCTTGCCTTCAAAGTGAGTTTTCCTCAAGTTATACCAGTACTGTCGCAGAGCAGACTTGAAAACATGGATGCAAGCTTGTCTGGTTGCATCATCTTGGCTATCCAACTTGAACCTCATCTGCTGAAAATTATGGGAGTCTCATTATCAGCAACCTAGAAAGTATGGGACAGAGCAATAAGATATTACTAGTTTCCATACATAACCATACTTACAGATAAATGGCCGAGGAAGGTGTTGAACTAGGTTTCGTCTTTGTCATTCCTGTACTGAATCCATGTTGGGAGGATAAGTAAATGACACCTAACGACAACCATTGCCTCTGATACTAACTTGGCTGACTCTGTAGCATCACGTGGCCTTTTTAAACCTGCCTCAAAACAGATCTCCATTCTTTCTCCTCTAGATTTAGTTAACCTATCAAGCATTATCCCTGATGTTTGTTTCCTCTTGCGCCTAGGTTCTAGTCCAACAACGAACATAGGAAGTGTTAGTGTACATCAAACTGTGAGACTACATATAAAGAAGCATGCAACTGTAACTTGACTCCAGCAACTACCTTCTTGTTGTTGAAGCTCACAAGGTTCATCTGATATTGCCAACTCGTCTTGTGTCAAGAGTGCTTGGGAAGTAGTGTCAGATGGCAAGGGAGCTTAGGAACGTGCTGCTATCTCAGTTGACGCACGAGTAAGTCGTGCAGCTGGTAGTACTGTGGTAGGTGTTGCAATTACTAGGGCTGTCTCTGCTTGTTTGGTGGCAGCTATTTGTTTCTGTTTGGCTTTTTTGCAACTCGTGTAGCATGGGATGCCGTGTTTGTAGAATTTTACGCTGGACTTTGACCTTCTATTGCACCATCAGTACCAGCAGAATCTGCAGGATTCATCCGCTTCTCATTCCCTGCCATTCTGTGTTTCTTCCTCTTTCTCTATGCCATGTTAAGTCAAGCCGACAAGAAAAACGAATAACAATTTAGTTCTTCAGAACAAATTGATGCGTGATGGAGACGAACTGAACTTTGATGTTAGACAACCACATGATAGGAGGATGTAATATGTATGAAAAACAGGACGGAAGAGATAACCAGAACTATGATGTGTAAACTAAGAAGAAGACATTTCACCAAATTAGAAGCAATGCAATGGAAGGTAGACACCATATGAAAGATGCTACAAATATTGCTCTGTCAAGTTAAGAGTGTCTCATCATAAATGGTGTTTAAACGAATGTGAAGCAGTACAAGAAATAAATCATATGCAAGATGCAAACAACATCACACTACCATGTTAGAGGTCTCTCGTCATTAGTGCCATTGCATATTCACAGCATTGCATATTCACAGCTTATGATGTGTAAACTAAGGAGAATGCATTTCAACAAATTAGAAGCAATGAAAGTTAGACACCATATGAAAGATGCAGCGAATATCACTCTACCAAGTTAAAACTGTCTCGTCATAAGTGCCATTTCAACAAATTAGTAGTACAAGCTAGAAAACAATGTGAGATGTAACCTATATCACACTCTGAAGTCAAACGTGTCTTATGATAAGTGATTGTTGCAGGTTACATAACAGTAGTAATTTGACGTAAGAACATGGTGTGATAGACAGATATTGTATGTTCTAGAAACAGGAACACGTGTCTTATTCAAGTATAATGTGTAAAGTAAGCAGATGGAATTCAACACAATTAGAAGCAATACAAGCTATACATCACACATAACATGCAACCACATATAACAGTGCCAAGTTAGAGGGAGCACCGGTGATGCTGCACTAGGGGAGACGTGCTCATCATAAACACAACTTTGTTGAGTGTCTATGCATGTGTTGTCTTGGAAATCATCTTGGGGGGTGTGGAGGAGTAGAAACTATAGAGGCCCTCCGTTCGGAAGGAGCACCTTTATCTGCTGCCTTGATAACTTCCTTCCGCTTTATTGATTTTGAATTGTCAAGTAAAACCGACAAGAAAAAGCAATAAAATTCTCTCTTCAGAACTCATTCATGCATGATATTGACAATCACTACTTTGATGTAAGGCAAACACATGATACCAGGATGGAATATGTACGAAAAATAGGACGGCATGTCATGTTCACAACTGTTTGTGTAAACTAAGCATAAACCATTCCAACAAATAAGAAGCAATGCAAGCTTGACACCACATGAAAGATGCAACCAATATGACTCTGCCAAGTTAAAAGCATCCCATCATAAATGGAGTTTCAACAAATTAGAAGCAGTGCATGCTATAAATCATATGAAAGATGCAACTAATATCGCACTGCATATACTAAAGGTGTCTTGTCATGTTGATTGATGCGGGATACAAAAAAAACAATAGTTTTATGTAAGGAAATGCTTAATAGACAGATGTACTATGTACTAAATACAGGAAGGCATGTCACATTAACAGGTATAATGTATAAGCTAAGCAGACTAGCACATGCAGTTTAACCAGATTGGCAGAATTACAATCTAGACACCATATGCAACATGCAACCACATATCACACTGCCAAGTTAGAGCAAGCACCTGTGATGCTAGTGTAGGGGAAATGTTGTAATCAACTACAGAGCTACGTTCACTATCTTCATCTAGCATTTCTGTTTCTTGAGAATCATGTCGGGAGGCTGACGCTGCATTCTTTAAATGAGGAGTAGTCCCCTTGCCTGCCTGCCTTGTCATAAGTGATTGATGAGGGATACACAAGAACATTAGTTTGATGTAAGAAGATGGTTAATACACAAATGTACTAGTATGTACCAAAAAGAGAAAGGCATGTCATATTCAAAGGTATAATGTGTAAGCTAAGCAGATGCAATTTAACCAAATTGGAAGCAATACAAGCTAGACATCCGGCTGGAGTGGTGAGCATGATCATCTAGGACCTGAGAGCCTGGTGAGAGGCGGGTTGCTTCGCCACCATCGCAGCTTTTTAGTTGGCTTCCAGGTGATGCCTATCTTTGCTGGGCTTGTCATTGGCTCGGACAGTTCCCTGACTAGCTATTTGTCTTCTGGTGCTCACGGGATGGTGGTTCATGTAAAAAATATCTTTCCTTATCTTATCGACTTCGGCCTTTCGAATACAAGCTAGACACCATATGGAACATGCAACCACATATGACACCGCAAAGTTAAAGCAAGCACCTGGGATGGTGGTTCATTGCGAGCGAGGTCATCAACTCCAGAGCTACGTTTACCGTCTCCATCTGCTAACACTGCACCCTTTATAGCGCTATAACGTGTCTTGCCTACCCGCATACGAAGCTGGAGCGACTTCTCTCTTTTATTTTTGGCTTCTCTCATGGCAGCAGAGTCTGAAATACCCTTGCATAAAAACACAACAGTGAGAGTAAGGGTGAAGTGTGTGCAGAACTAGTGCACTGTAAAAGTAGCAGATAGCAGGTGGCTGAAAAATAAATGATAGGAGACATATGGTAGCTCTACAACATTGCATGGCAAACAAAATTAGATTCTACTTCGTATGATTTTTTAATATATGAGCATAGGAAATGCAGGTACTCCTCCAGTACACCACCACATGTGGTCATATCTAAGATAACAGTCGACTGAAAATAAATAGGTCAGTCGATTTTTTTAATGAACCGTTCGATCTATAAGGAACGGGCCGATGGCCTTTGTCTACCTCCCACCAGTCACTGTTGATGATCTTTCTCGAACCGCCAGCGACCACTGACCCAGACCCCTGCCTCTGCCGCCCCGCCCTCCCATCAACCTCACACCACCACCGTGCTTGGCAGCGCCCCCAGGCCATCCCTTTAATCCTAGCCGACCTCCAGATCGGGTGCCAGTAGCTCTTGGTCGCACACGCCCCTAAGATAAACCCCAAGGCGCTGCTTCCCCGGCGTAATAGGCGTACTAGCACCTGTTACGCCGGGGAATGCTTCCGTTAATTGGGAATCAACTGGCCAGAAATTGAAATTCAGGGGGGCGACGGACCTCTAGCTAAGGTGAAATAGTATAAGAGGAGAAACCTTGTGCATCGCGAGTTACTAGGAACATCTAGTATCAAGAAGAAGCGGTCAACTAGTGTCTTCTGTGGGATGAATACCGTGCAAGCATAGACGTAAGATTTGCACGAATAAGGGAAGAGGAGTACCTTTTTCGGTTGCCAGTGTGGTCACCTCCACATGTAGCGCCGACCTTCTTCTTTTTACCAGGGAAACCGATGTTCTGGAGGGTGCAGGCTTGGACGAACCCATGGCCAAATTGTTGACTGTGTTGCCGTGGCCGTATGTCGGCAGAGGGGAAGCAGATCCGAGGCGGCGAAGGACAGCGTAGCAGGAACAACTTTGGTGCGGTGGAGGGTGGCGAAGTTGGAGCGGCAGCGGTGAGGCGCAGGACGGCATGGTTGAACTGGCTAGGGTACGGACGGCTCGGCCTCGGCTTCAACTACTAGTCGTGGAGGGCGTTGCGGTTGAGGTTGCGGTGGACGACGAAGTCGGGGTATCGGCTCCGGCGTGATGGAGGAGGGCGGCGGTTGATGGTGGGATGGGGTGGCGGACGGAGGACGCCGGGGTTTCGCGGCTGGTGGAGAGGTAGTTTTGGTGCCCACGGAGTACGAATGGGGAATCGGATGGGGGGCACCATGTTTCGGTCTGGGACGCGCTTGTTTTTGGCTTTTTTGAACAGAAGATGGGACGCGCTTGTTCGAAATTTGGGGAAAGCACAAACTTTGCCCCCCTCTTAAATTTCGGACCTACTGCGGGTCGGGGGTAGGATGGTAATCCCAGGTGTCCCAAATAGTGGGTGGGAGCGATTTTGGCCGGGCGCATGTGTGCTTAGGCGGCCATTGTGTATGAATGTTTTTCGGATGCTGTTGCGTGGCGTCTAGATGAAGCTACAAACCTACCCCGGTTTAGACCTCTGGACATCGGGCCGGTAGGTTTCACGGGTCGGAGTAATTAGAAAAGTAATTTCCTTGTACTACCAAACATTGGTCTCACGCGGTTTCGGGCGAGTAGAGGCTCTTTTGGCGCTTCGTTCAAAATTTTGAAACACAAGCATTCACGTTTAGAGTACTCTTGAACTATGAGGATTGACCTAAATAGACAACGTTATATTTGACCTTGTATGTTTGAAAACCTCATTAAATTATCTGCTTCTTTTTGAAATTTTGACACTTGAAAATCCTATAACTACGATTATTTTGGAATGGAGGAGCTAAATTTGAATCTATTTTGTACACGACTACATATGCTATTATGTACAAAATCAGAGCAAAGATTGGTGCCCCCATAATTTAGGTATGGTTTACAAATGCCAAGATATCAAATTCAAATAATTGAATGGACTTCATGTTGAATTCTATTTTTTTAAACCACCTTAAGTTGAATTCAAATGTATGCTAGTTCATAGGTAGCTATTTATAATGTCCATTGGGTAACTTTCGTATGTATAATGTGCTTTACACACGCAACATGAACCATACTCACATTTATATTCAATTCCTAAAACGATGCATTGTCTGGATTTCAAAATACTAACTATGTGGATCAATTGTGTCGAATAATAACATAGACATGCTCAAATTCGATAGAATCTAGATGTCTGATGGATCAATGACCGCTCCTTACGCGAATTGCAAATATCATGATCCCATCCTAATATTTGGATACAATTTATATCTTTAATCAATGTGTAGAGCAGTCTTTTACGTGTAGTTTCACTCTCCATCGGTGGTCTCACACACATGCTTACACACTCTCTCCCGAGATGTATTTCTCGCACACATGCTCTAGATATAACCCTCCCTCCCTCTCATAACCATTTTCAACTGTTTTCACTAACCTTTATCACAAGCACTCTTCCTCTCGCAAACATACACACGCACAATCCTCATCGACCCTTTCTATATACATGGACCTGCCTACGTGTCTCATGTACGCACATTATCTTTACGCATGTCTCTCACACATTGTCTCACACCTCTCTTCCTAATCTACGAGTATGATTCTAGCAGAGCATTCTGTAGGATGCCCCTTAAAGTTAGGTTGGATGGATAGTAATATCAGAGATAAAGGGGTTACGTTAGTCCGAGAACCTAGGGTTACAAATCCTAGCCGGCTTTGTCGGTGGACACAGAGTCCTTCACAATTCTGCTATCTTTGTCTTGTACGACTAGTCATCCATGGGTCTTCCTAAATGCGTCACGGGCCGACCAATGTGGCCCAGGACGAAACCGAATGAAGGGCCTCACCTCGACCCACCGGACCTCACACGGTGACACACCCTCTGCCCCCACGTCTCATTATCTTCTCACACCCACACATACCAACACAAACACCTCACACAGAAAATTTCTCCTGGTGCCTCTATTCCCTCCCCCTTGCATATACACACTCAAGGGAATGGAATCTCTTGTCGTGACGTCATATTCGTCTCTCTCTCTAGACCACTCTCATTTCTCATGCTATCTCTCCCACGCCCACCGTCGGCCCCTCTATCCATGCCTCTCTCGAATACGTAATACACACACATACCTCTCTAGGCCTCGCCAAATGCATCAACTACACATTCACACATATTACATCACGTACCCCATTGATCTAAAAAGCCCTCTCTTCACGTTTATTTCGCATAGAACATTCCTTTTGAATAAAGTGTGGCCAAAAAATTATTTTAGAGTTTCTACATATATACAACATTACAAAGTTATATGGAGGAGTACGAACGCTAATTTGCATTGCATGGTGCCCACAATGATATTTATTCCGCACTATGAATTTGTATATTTTTATACTGTATACAAAGTTAGTCATAATAAAGAGAAACAAAGAGCATCTCTCTCTCCATCGCATACCCCCCTGTACGCCCCTTTCACGTATGCACACAAACTATCTCCAGGTCCTCTAAAAGTAAGCCCCTAGAAAATTCACGCATGTTTCATCTTTCTCTTGCGATATATGCAATGACGATCATTGTATTTCAAGCGAAAGCACGATACGTACATTGGACTTCAGAATCCACTCATTACGGTCACCATTTACGTTTAGTGGTTATTATACAGTCACGGGCTCACCATACAACTCTGTATTTTCTCATGACATGACTAGTTGACCAGTTAAACACTCCACGTGGCACCTCTAGTGTTGCATCACATTATCTCACTATCATCGTGCCCACCTGTCGACTTGTATCTACCCTTCATCTACACTCTTATAAAATACATAAAATACACTCTTATAAAAAACAGAGTTGGTGATGATGGTGTGCCTGCCATCTTGCAATATAGGCCGTCCGATTTATATCTGACGGATAAGAAATAAACTATGGCAATTTTGCAAAAAGGTACCCACACACCTCTCCACATTTGCAAATAAGGCCTTCCCTCGTTCATCCTTTTCTCTCACAAGATAAACAAGTCATACAAATGCATCTTGATGTTACGTGCAACGCACAGGCATTTTGCTAGTAAGAATGAAAACAAATGGCAAAAAATATATTTGGACGGTGGTTCGAAGTCATGACCGCGGGCACAGCGGACAAGGTGGCCTTGTATTGGTATGCTGAGCCATCTGTTTTAACACACATGAGATGGTGTGGTGATTATACACACACGCACGCATGCACACGAATTGCATCCACGCAACACTCACACAAACACATGCAGCCACGCACGCACGCAGCACTCACACATACACATGCAGCCACGCACGCACGCAACGCTCACAAGCACGCACGCAACACTCACACGCACACACGCACGCATGCATGCACACACCACTACACCACACGACCAACACACACTCTCATGCTCAAGTGCTCAACCTACACGTGCATGCGCACACACCAGGCCCTGACAGACGCATACACAACCAGGTGATTCCTGCGCACGGGTTGGAGCCTTGTCGTGCCTACGTAAATTTGTGTTTATCTGACCTTTTGCCTATGCGAACTGACAGGTGGGACCCACAAGGAATGCGTTCAACTTAACTATTCAACATGGCGCCACGCAGACTATTTGGTCAGTCAACAGAGTGCAACCCGATGCTGAAATGTGAGCAAGTGACCGTATAATCACCGCGAAACGTATATAGTGAACGTAATAAGCTTATTCTGAAGTTCGGTGACCGTATTACGCTTTTCTCTCCGTAGGCCCTCCAAAACTACATCTCTACACGTTCTCACATGTTACATCTAACAACTATGCAATACAACACTCTAACACAATAAATCATATGTGTTTTTAGTTTTACTAGATATCATATTGTTACTTATAATTATTCAGTTTGCATACATTAAAATTGCCTTTGAAATGTATGGCCAGTATCATCTACCGCGTGGGAAAAATCCCGCCCTTTCCTGTTTAATCGGGTTTGTATCGATGGATCGTGCGAAACAACAAAACTATAGTGCTATACAGTACAAGTGATAGTTCACTGTGCCGTCGTGTCGTCTACTCCTCCGTCGTAAGAGTGGAGTGCTCGCTTTCATAAATCTTGTAGTCCCTTTCGCCGACATGTGGGACATCAAGCTACTGGGTCCACGTGCCATACCGGAATACAGTGCAGAGCAACCGGGGTGAAGCACCCCAGTCATGGCACCGACGTAGTAATGAGCAATGAGGCGTCAAATCACAAAGCTGCACCTTTCCTGCAATTAAGTTGGAGGGACGAAGCAACCATCATTTCACTCGTTGCTGAATCCGCTTCTCCCTCATCTTCTTCAACTTAACCACATGTTGCTTCTGCCGTTGTTCTGCCTCATGTGGGACGCGGATCGGCTTGGTAAGGCACTGACACGTGGGACCGCATGTTAGCAAACCGCCAGGACAATGTCCTCCGAAAATAAGAAGCCTAATCCTAGACTTACAAAGGGCTACGTAGCTGCTACGTATACTTTCCATTTAATCTATATATGCCCCCCTGATTTTCAGGTGGGGTGGGCCTAATACTCTCCTTTAATCAAATCAAATAGTCCCACATCACATCAGTTCGTAACTTTACATAAACCATTATGTGGATGTAGCATTGCTCAAATAAGAAACCTCCCCGCCATCCGCGCGGCAAAATCACCTCCTTTTTACTAATCTTGATTCTATAATTTTTTAGATCAATATAATTGAGATTTGTATAGATAGCACATAGGAGCAAAACCAAGTGGTACGGCTAAGGGCATCCACAATGTGTAGCCAAATGTGAAAATAGCTTTTGGCATCGTGGGAACCATTGTGGACGGTGTTGCCAAAGCCAAAAAGATGGAACCGAAGCTCCCTGATTGATTGATTGAAGGAATAGAAAAATGCAATGTCTCTCCTCTTTCTCCCATGCTTGGATGCATGTATTATAGTATAGAGCACAGAGTCTACTCCCCTGTCCCTTCTATCACAAATCACAAAGCAGTGAGGCGTCAAATCACAAAAAGCACGGATGAAGCAACCATCATTTCACTCTTCGATGACTCCGCTTCTCCACCGTCTTCTTCGAGAAACCATCTCACCGCACTAGTACTCCTAGTAGTACTAGTAAAGGACTTCCTGGATGCAAATAAGGCGGTTGTCTCGGCTTGCAGGCGGCACTTGCGAACGACTTACCGTGGTCTCCCTCAATGGTGTTCTCCGTCGAACGCACTTCGCCAAACCACCAAAAAAAGATATCGTCGACGTCACCGCAATGGGGAAGGAAGTCAAATATAGTTACTACCTCCATTTTTTTGTACACAAGGCCAGTATATCAAAATTACAATTTGCAAAGGGCCACTAACACTAATCAAGGCAAAATTGATGGGGTTAGCAACCAAGGACATTACTATCCCCTGCATGCATGCGAAAGTGAGAAGGTTGGTTTGCATGGCGCTGCATTAATCAAGTGACGAGGAGTGAGATGGTTAGCTCTTTGGTATTTAGAGAAAAAATAAGCATTAATTGACACGTGAAACGAGGATTTGTATCGATTAAATCCCGCGAAGGAAAACCCCGCCTTTCTTTTTTAACACTAGTACTCCTAGTACGTACGTACTTATCCTGTTTGGGTCTAGGCCTTGCATTGCCAAACTTCGCCACACATTTTTGCCAAGCTTGCCTAAAGTTTTCAAAATGAGAAGGAGGTACACTTGCGCATGGCTGTCGCGGTCGCACCACACCCTCACACGGTCACTCCTGCACGTCGCGGTCGCACCGCACACTCACACAGTCGCTCCTGCACGCCGCAAACCCAACCAAGGGAACACACCCTCACTGACACGTGTTGTCGCATGTGAACAAACCAAACTCAGCCATCCTATCGCTGACACATAATTTTTGTTCATAAAGTATGTTTATCCAACCGCATGTTGGGGAGTATCCGTACGGCCCGTGCGGTGGTCTGTTGGGGAAGAAGAATAGGTGAGGAAGAAGGAAAGAACAGTTAGGAGACGTAGGATATTCATCCAACCGCCTGAAATGGTAGACTGACCCAAGTCAGGCGACTTGCATAACAAATATATGTTTTTACACAGCAAAAGATCCATAAAAACAACAACATAAAGAAAAACTATCACTGCTCGCGGAAAGGGACGACCTCGTCGTCTTTGGTATCGGCGTGAACCAGCCATCGCTGCCGATGTGTGTCTTCGCACCATGGTTGTCTTCGGCCTCCAGCTACTCGTTCAAGCAGAGCGTGCGGGCACTCTGCACGGACGAGAGCACAGCCTGGTTCAAGTCGAGGACGTCCGGTTCTGCCTGCAAGAGGGGCTCGATGGCAGCGGCATCCGCGCGCTCCGCGTCGAGTCGAGCCTCCGCTGCCCGGTTCATGTCCAGGACGTCCGGTTCCGCCTGCAGGAGGGCATCGATGAGAGCGGCATCCGCACACTCTGCATCGAGTCGAGCCTCTGCCGCCCGGTTCAAGTCCAGGACGTCCGGTTCTGCCTGCAGGAGGGCCTCGATGGCAGCGGCATCCGCGCGCTCCGCCTCAAGTTGAGCCTCCGCCGCCCGGTTCACATCCATGACATTCGGTTCCGCCTGCAGGAGAGCCTCGATGGCAGCGGCATGCGCGCGCTCCGTGTCGAGTTGAGCCTCTGCCTCCCGATCCTCCTTTAGTATCGCCATGTTGAACCGCTGGTCCTCCTGCACCATGGGGGACTCGGACGCCGACACGAAGTCGACGTCGACACACACCCTGCAAACCCCCAAAAACTATCACTTGATGTAATTCTCCCCCTTTTTGTCAACAAGTGTGAAAAAAGAAATTGAGGACATTCGAGGAATTACTCCGTGGGAGAATCTTCTGAATTAGAATTGAAACCACTCGTAGAGTTAGATTCAGAAGAATGCGGAATGGTCGAGGCAGAAGCAGGAGTAGCAGCCTTGGCCTTGGAAGGCTTGGAGGGATGGACATCAGGCTTGTAGATACGAGTACTGGCAGTATCTACAATCTCATCTTCATGATTGACAAACAACAGATCCGTTAAAGCAGAACGCTATGGGAGTACTGGAGTTTGTCTTCGGATACATGGTACTTCAAGCAGGTCCATATGATCATATTCCTTGAATAGGCCCTTCTTGGCTAGATCCTTGCAAGAGTAATGCTTCCGTAGCAAAGTCCATGATAGCTTTCTTGCATACTTCTCATGTAGCAGAATTTGACGAGTGTGATTATGAATCAGAGTTAGCTCAGTCATCAATTCCACCTTTTATTTTCTGTCCATCTTGATATGTCTTTCCAAAGTCTACTGTGTGTGAATACAAATCTCATAGAGTGATGGATTTTCCTCATGAGGAACTTCAATCTTGGCTTCTTTAACCTTTGGTGCATTCTTAGACACAGAAGCAGTTGCAGCAGCATCGACCGGTTCCTTCCCCCTTCAGTTATTCTTCACAATGCGCAGAGTGTCATGAATAGGTGGCATAAATACTTTTAGTATGTAAGCTCAGTAGAATTTATCATTTGTGAGTTTCTCAGTGGCAAACATAATCCATGGAGCATATAGCTTCAGCGATTGAGGGCTATCTGCAACACATGCCAGGTTCCGAATGAAAAGGTCAGGAATGTCAAACTTGATTCCCTGAGATATTGACACGATGTCATTTCCTACGATGCCTTTGATGGACTTGGGACGGTTTGTTGGCGTGATGGTAATGCACAGAATGTGGAATAGCACTTTGTTGTCATAGGCCAACTTCTTCGGATCAACATCAATGCGTTCATCGCCCACCATAGTGGGATCCATCAAGATGTGGAGTTGTTCATGGGACACTTCCCAGAAATGCAGCCTGTGATTGATGACCCACAAGTATAGGGGATCAATCGTAGTCCTTTCGATAAGTAAGAGTGTCGAACCCAAATGAGGAGTAGAAGGAAATGATAAGCGGTTTTCAGCAAGGTATTCTCTGCAAACACTGAAATTATCGGTAACAGATAGTTTTGTGATAAGGTAATTGGTAACGAGTAACAAGTAATAAAAGTAAATAAGGTGCAGTAAGATGGCCCAATCCTTTTTGCAGCAAAGGACAAGCCTGGACAAACTCTTATATGAAGGAAAGCGCTCCCGAGGACACATGGGAATTATCGTCAAGCTAGTTTTCATCACATTCATATGATTCGCGTTCGGTACTTTGATAATTTGATATGTGGGTGGACCGGTGCTTGGCTACTGTCCTTACTTGGACAAGCATCCCACTTATGATTAACTCCAATTGCAAGCATCCGCAACTACAAAAGAGGTATTAAGGTAAACCTAACCATAGAATGAAACATATGGATCTAAATCGGCCCCTTGCGAAGCAACGCATAAACTAGGTTTTAAGCTTCTGTCACTCTAGCAACCCATCATCTACTTATTACTTCCCAATGCCTCCCTCTAGGCCCAAACAATGGTGAAGTGTCATGTAGTCAACGTTCACATGACACCACTAGAGGGATGACAACATACATCTCATCAAAATATCGAACGAATACCAAATTCACATGACTACTAATAGAAAGACTTCTTCCATGTCCTCAGGAACAAATGTAACTACTCACAAAGCATATTCATGTTCATAATAAGAGGGGTATTAATATGCATAATGGATATGAACATATGATCTTCTACCAAGTAAACCAACTAGCATCAACTACAAGGAGTAATCAACACTACTAGCAACCTACAGGTACCAATCTGAGGTTTGAATACAAAGAATGGATACAAGAGATGAACTAGGGTTTGAGATGAGATGGTGCTGGTGAAGATGTTGATGGATATTGACCCCCTCCCGATGAGAGGATCGTTGGTGATGACGATGGTGATGATTTCCCCCTCCCGAAGGGAAGTTTCCCCGGCAGAACAGCTCGACCGGAGCCCTAGATTGGTTTCGCCAAGGTTTCGCCTTGTGGCGGCGGAGTCTCACCCCGAAAGCTTGCTTATTATTTTTTCCTCGACGAAATACTCCATATAGCAGAACATGGGCATCGGAGGGCCACCAGAGGGCCATGAGTCAATATATATATTGCAATTTATATATATTATATTGCCATATGATATCTTATGCTAAAGTAACAATTCAATCACAATTTCAAGTATGAATCATAAACTTCGTTGAGAACCAACAAACTCTAATATCAGTCATTGAGGCAATTGCAATTTATTATAACATAGGAAAGAGTCAATATAAGAGCTTTTCAGCAAGTCCACATACTCAACCATCTTTTAGTCTTTCACAATTGCTAACACTCACGCAATATTTATGGGTATGAAGTTTTAATCGGACACAGAGAAAGATAGGGGCTTATAGTTTTGCCTCCCAATGTTTTACCTCATGGGTAATGTCAACAATAATAGTTCATGAAGACTCACATCCAATTAGCTATATATATATATCAGGATCTTTCCAAAATATTGTGCTTGCGAAAGGATAAAATGTAAAAAGGAAAGGTGAAGATCACCATGACTCTTATGTAAGGTAGAAGATAAAAGTAAAAGATAGGCCCTTCGCAGAGGGAAGCAGAGGTTGTCATGCGCTTTTATCGTTGGATGCACAAAATCTTAATGCAAAATAACATCACTTTATATTGCCACTTGTGATATGGACCTTTATTATGTAGTCCGTCGCTCTTATTTCTTCCATATCACAAGATCGTATAAAGCTTATCTTCTCCGCACTAATAAGTCGTACATATTTAGAGAGCAATTTTTATTTCTTGCACCGATGACAACTTACTTGAAGGATCTTACTCAATCCATAGGTAGATATGGTGGACTCTCATGGCAAAACTGGGTTTAGGGATATTTGGAAGCACAAGTAGTATCTCTACTAGGTGCAAAGAAATTGGCTAGCATGAGAGGGAAAGGCAAGCTCAACATGTTGGACGGTCCATGACAATATAATTTATCTCAGATGTAAGAAAACATAACCCATTACATTGTCTTCCTTGTCCAACGTCAACTATTATCATGTCATACTTTAATGAGTGCTCACAATCATAAAACATGTCCAATAAAGTATATTTATATGTGAACCTCTCTTTCTTTATTACTTCCTATTAATTGCAACGATGACCAAAACTATGTTTGTCAACTCTCAACAACTTTTATTCATCATACTCTTTATATGTGAGCTCATTACTCTCCATAAGATCCATATGATCTCTTTATTTCTTCTCTTTTATTTTATTTAATTCCCTTAATATCATAGTAAGATAATCAAGCCCTTGACTCAACACTCATCTTTATTATATATAGTTCACAGACTCGATTACATAGAAGGATCATAAAGCAAAACTCACAACTAGATCATACTAAAACTTTATTCTACTAGATCAAGATATTATCAAAAGGATCGAACTAAGCAAAATGATAAAGATAAAAGTGATGGTGATACGATACCGGGGCACTCCCCCAAGCTTGGCAGTTGCCAAGGGGAGTGCCCATAGCAGATACTCAGTTCTTCTTTGTTGGTGAAGAAGGTGGAGTTGTTGATGATGTAGGCTTGTCGTTCCTCTTCCAAGGCATAGGCTCACCATCATAGAAGGATGATTGAGTCTCCTGAATCCTCAAATCTGCAGCCAAACTCATCCTCTTGAATCTATATTCATACTCACACTTTTGATTTTGTAGGTCATAGATCTGGGCTTGGAGGTGCTCGATTTTGTCATGTAGCTTGAAGATGGCCTCCCCAATGTCCTTGACATCCAGCTTGTGCTTGTTGGTGAACTTCGTGATCATAATGTGATTGGAGTCGAGTCCACGCTCCACCATCTCCTGACACTTGAAAACTTGTTGCTCCAATGCCTCGAGCCTTGCCTCCGTGCTTCCGGTCCTCCTTGGTCCCTCAACATCGCGGATGTGCAACAACCCCTCACGCATCTCAATGGTTTGAGGGTGTTGCAGCACCTCCGCAAGGTAGGGGTTGACGACCTTCTCAAAGAACTTGTCCTTGGGGGCACTTGAAGATGACATGACGACCTAGATCTGTTAGAAAAATAACTCGAAACAAAGACACGAGATATTTGCGTGATACAGTGGTCAAAACCTTCCGGAGATTATATAATGAATTTTTACCGACCAAAAGAAGTATCGTGCAAGAAAACAGAGTCCGGAGAGCACACGAGGTGCCCACCAAGCAGGGGGCGTGCCCAGGGGGGTAGGGCGCGCCCTCCACCCTCGTGGAAGCCTCGTGTCCTTTCCGGTCTGCTTCTTATTTTCCTATTTTTCTAAATATTCCAAAACGGAGAAAAAATGCCATTAGGACTATTTTGGAGTCGGTTTACTTACCGTACCACATACATATTCCTTTTCGGAGTCTGAAATGTTCTGGAAAGTGTCCCTTATGTATTCCTCCGGGGTTATGATTTCAATGATATTAGTTTCAACATTTATAGGATTACCTGAGATATAATGTTTGATTCTTTGATCGTTCACCACCCTCGGATTTGTGCCTTAGAAGTTGTTGATTTTTATGGCACCGGAACGATAGACCTCCTCGATAACGTAAGGACCTTCCCATTTAGAGAGAAGCTTGCCTGCAAAAAATCTTGAACGAGAGTTGTATATCAATACATAATCACCTACATTAAACTCACGCTTTTGTATCCTTTTGTCATGCCATCTTTTAACTTTTTCTTTAAACAGTTTGGCATTCTCATAGGCTTGGGTTCTCCACTCATCAAGTGAACTAATGTCAAATAACCTCTTCTCACCGGCAAGTTTGAAATCATAATTGAGCTCTTTAATGGCCCAATATGCCTTATGTTCTAGCTCAAGAGGTAAATGACATGCTTTACCATAAACCATTTTATACAGAGACATACCCATAGGATTTTTATATGCGGTTCTATAGGCCCATAATGCATCATCAAGTTTCTTGGACCAATTCTTTCTAGATCTATTAACAGTCTTTTGCAAAATTAATTTGAGCTCTCTGTTACTCAATTCTACCTGACCACTAGACTGTGGGTGATAAGGAGATGCAATTCAATGATTAACGTCATACTTAGCAAGCATTTTACGAAAGGCACCAGGAATAAAATGTGAACCACCATCAGTCATTAAATATCTAGGGACTCCAAACCTCGGGAAAATAACTTCTTTAAGCATCTTAATAGAGGTGTTATGATCAACACTACTAGTTGGAATAGCTTCTACCCACTTAGTAACATAATCAACAACGACTAAAATATGTGTATACCCATTAGAGGAAGGAAAATGTCCCATATAATCAAAGCCCCAAACATCAAATGGTTCAATAACAAGTGAATAATTCATAGGCATTTCTTGACGTCTACTAATATAACCAATTCTTTGACATTCATCACAAGACAAGACAAACTTACGGGCATCCTTGAAGAGAGTAGGCCAATAAAAACCGGATTGCAATACCTTATGTGCAGTTCTATCTCCAGCATGGTGTCCTCCATAGGCTTCGGAGTGACACTTGCATATGATCTGTTCCTGTTCATGCTCAGGTACACAACGTCTAATAAAACCATCTACTCCTTCTTTATAAAGATGTGGGTCATCCCGACAGTAATGTCTCAAACCATAGAAGAACTTTTTCTTTTGCCGGTATGTTAAACCATAGAAGAACTAGGTGGTATAAATTTAGCAACAATATAATTAGCATAATCAGCATACCATGGAGCAGTTCGAGAAGCATTTATGACATTTAATTGTTCATCAGGAAAGCTATCATCAATAGGTAGTGGGTCATCAAGAACATTTTCTAACCTAGACAAGTTGTCTCCAACGCGGTTCTCAGCTCCCTTTCTATCAATAATATGCAAATCAAATTCTTGTATCAGGAGAACCCATCTACTAAGTCTAGGTTTAGCATCTTTCTTTTCCATAAGGTATTTAATAGCAGCATGATCAGTGTGAATAGTTACTTTAGAATCAACTATATAAGGTTTTAACTTATCACAAGAAAAAACAACTGCTAAAAATTCTTTTTCTGTGGTAGCATAATTTCTCTGGGCATTTTCTAGAGTTTTACTAGCATACTAAATAACATTTAATTTCTTATCAACTCTTTGCCCTAGAATAGCACCTACAGCATAATCACTAGCATCACACATAATTTCAAAAGGTAAATTCCAATCAGGTTGCTGAACAATAGGTGCAGAAATCAATGCTTTCTTAAGTATTTTAAATGCTTCTACACAATCATCATCAAAGACAAAAGGAATATCTTTTTGTAATAGGTTAGTCAGAGGCCGAGAAATTTTTGAGAAGTCCTTAATGAACCTCCTATAAAAACCGGCGTGACCGAGGAAGCTTCTTATACCTTTAATGTCCTTGGGACATGGCATCTTTTAAATAGCATCAACTTTAGCTTTATCCACTTCAATACCTCTTTCAGAAATTTTATGCCCCAAGACAATTCCTTCATTAACCATAAAGTGGCATTTCTCCCAATTAAGAACAAGATTAGTTTCTTCACGTCTTTGCAAAACTCGATCAAGGTTGCTCAATCAATCATCAAAAGAGGATCCATAAACGGAGAAATAATCCATGAATACCTCAAAAATCTTTTCACAAAAGTCATAGAATATAGCCATCATGCATCTTTGTAAGGTAGTGGGTGCATTACATAAACCAAAAGGCATATGTCTATAAGCAAAAGTACCGAAAGGGCAAGTAAAAGTGGTCTTTTCTTGATCATCAGCTCACACAGGTATTTGAGAGAAGCCTGAGTAACCATCTAGAAAGGAAAAATGTGTATGTTTGGATAATCTTTCTAGCATTTGATCAATAAAAGGCAACGGATAATGATCATTTTAGTAGCTTTATTTAATTTGCGTAAAACAGTTACCATCCTATAACCTGTAATAAGTCTTTGCAGAATCAATTCATCTTTATTATTAGGAACAACAGTGATACCTTCCTTCTTAGGGACACAATGACATGACTTACGCACTGACTATCAACAACAGGATAAATTATACCTGCCTCAAGGAGCTTTAATATTTCCTTTCTTACCACCTCTCTCATCTTAGGATTCAGCCGTCGTTGGTGATCAATAACTGCTTTGGCGTCTTTCTCCAAATTTAGTTTGTGTTGACATAGAGTGGGACTAATGCCCTTATGATCATCAAGAGTACATCCATTAGCAGCATGGTGCTTCTTTAGAGTTTTCAATAATTTCTCTTCCTCCTTCTCTGAAAGGTTAGCACGAATAATAACAGGATATATCTTCTTTTCATCAAGATAAGCATATTTAAGAGTATCAGGTAATGGTTTAAGCTCAAACACGGGATCACCCTTGGGTGGAGGAGGATCCCCTAGGATTTCAACAGGCAAGTTGTGTTTCAGAATAGGTCCCTGTTTAAAGAATACTTCATCTATTTCCCTTCTTTCATTCATAAACATATCATTCTCATGGTCTAGCAAATATTGTTCTAAAGGATCAGTGGGAGGCACAACAATAGAAGCAAGACCAATAATTTCATCTTTATTAGGCAATTCTTCATCACGGGGTTGTCTACGAAATTTAGAAAATTAAAATCATAAGACATATCATCCAAACTAATAATAAGAACATCCTTCTTGCAATCTATCTTAGCATTAACAGTATTGAAGAAGGGTCTACCAAATATAATGGGACAAAAGCTATCTTGTGGGGAACCAAGAACAAGAAAATCAGCAGGATATTTAGCTTTCCCACACAAGACTTCAACATCTCTAACAATCCCAACTGGTGAAATAGTGTCTCTATTGGCAGGCTTAATTGTGACATCAATCTCTTCTATCTCAGCAGGTGCAATATCATGCATATTTTCTTTGTATAAGGAATGAGGTATTGCACTTGCACTAGCACCCATATCACATAAGCCATGATAGGAATGATCTCCTATTTTAACAGAAATAACAGGCATGCCTACAACAAGTCTATGTTTATTTTTAGTGTCAGGCCTGGCAATTCTAGCAGCTTCATCATAGAAGTAAATAACATGCCCATCAATATTATCGGCCAAGAGATCTTTAACCATAGCAATATTAGGTTCAACTTTAACTTGCTCAGGGGGTTTGTGTGTCCTAATATTACTTTTGTTGACTACAGTTGAAACATTAGCATGATCCTTTATTCTGACAGGGAAAGGTGGTTTCTCAACTTAAGCAGTGGGAACAACAGGATCATCATAAGTGATAGTTTTTTCTTCAACTTTAATAGGTGCAACTACTTTTGTTTCAATGGGAGGATTATATTTAAACCACTTCTCCTTAGGGAGATCAACATGAGTAGCAAAGGATTCACATAAAGAAGCTACTATCTCATAGTCAAGTCCATATTTAGTGCTAAATTTACGGAAAACATTGGTATCCATAAAAGATTTAACACAATCAAATTTAGGTGTTATACCTGACTCCTTACCTTCATCGAGATCCCAATCTTCGGAGTTGCGTTTAATTCTCTCCAATAAATTCCATTTGAATTCAATAGTCTTCATCATAAAGGAACCAATACAAGAAGTATCGAGCATGGAGCGATTGTTGTCAGAAAGCCGAGCATAATTTTTTTAATAATCATTTCTCTTGAGAGCTCATGATTGGGGCATGAATATAACATTGACTTAAGCGTCCCCCAAGCTTGAGCGATGCTTTCTCCTTCACGAGGCCAAAAATTATATATATAATTACGATCACGATGAACAAGATGCATAGGATAAAACTTCTGATGGAATTCCACTTTCAACCGTTTGTAGTCCCATGATCCCATATCATCACATAGCCTATACCATGTCAATGCATCTCCCTTCAAAGATAAAGGGAAGACCTTCTTCTTGATAACATCATCGGGCATACCTGCAAGCTTAAATAATCCACAAACTTCATCCACATAGATTAAGTGTAAGTCGGGATGCAATGTTCCATCTCCTACAAAAGGATTAGCTAGCAGTTTCTCTACCATACCCGAAGGAATTTCAAAGTAAACATTTTAATTTTCAGTAGGTGCAGTAGGTTGAGGAGCAACTCTTTGTTCTACTGGTCGAGGTGAAGATACCCCGAACAAGCCCCTCAAAGGATTACTTTCCATAGTAAAAAGTGACAGTAAATTTCAGCACACAATATAAATTTTTCCTTACCAAATTCCACCTACCAAAGGCGCTTCACTCCCCGGCAACGGCGCCAGAAAAGAGTCTTGATGACCCACAAGTATAGGGGATCTATCGTAGTACTTTCGATAAGTAAGAGTGTCGAACCCAAATGAGGAGCAGAAGGAAATGATAAGCGGTTTTCAGCAAGGTATTCGCTGCAAACACTGGAATTATCGGTAACAGATAGTTTTGTGATAAGGTAATTGGTAACAAGTAACAAGTAATAAAACTAAATAAGGTGCAGCAAGATGGCCCAATCCTTTTGGTAGCAAAGGACAAGCCTGGACAAACTCTTATATGAAGGAAAGCGCTCCCGAGGACACATGGGAATTATCGCCAAGCTAGTTCTCATCACGTTCATATGATTCGTGTTTGGTACTTTGATAATTTGATATGTGGGTGGACCGGTGCTTGGGTATTGTCCTTACTTGGACAAGCATACCACTTATGATTAACTCCTATTGCAAGCATCCACAACTACAAAAGAAGTATTAAGGTAAACCTAACCATAACATGAAACATATGGATCCAAATCAGCCCCTTACGAAGCAACGCATAAACTAGGGTTTAAGCTTCTGTCACTCTAGCAACCCATCATCTACTTATTACTTCCCAATGCCTCCCTCTAGGCCCAAACAATGGTGAAGTGTCATGTAGTCGGCGTTCACATGACACCACTAGAGGGATGACAACATACATCTCATCAAAATATCGAACGAATACCAAATTCACATGACTACTAATAGAAAGACTTCTCCCATGTCCTCAGGAACAAACGTAACTACTCACAAAGCATATTCATGTCCATAATCAGAGGGGTATTAATATGCATAATGGATCTGAACATATGATCTTCCACCAAGTAAACCAACTAGCATCAACTACAAGGAGTAATCAACACTACTAGCAACCCACATGTACCAATCTGAGGTTTCGATACAAAGATTGGATACAAGAGATGAACTAGGGTTTGAGATGAGATGGTGCTGGTGAAGATATTGATGGATATTGACCCCCACCCAATGAGAGGATCGTTGGTGATGACGATGGTGATGATTTCCCCCTCCTAGAGGGAAGTTTCCCCGGCAGAACAGCTCCGCCGGAGCCCTAGATTGCTTCCGCCAAGGTTCCGCCTCGTGGTGGCGGAGTCTCATCCCGAAAGCTTGCTTATGATTTTTTCCTCGACGAAAGACTCCATATAGCAGAAGATGGGCATCAGAGGGCCACCAAAGGGCCCACGAGGCAGGGGGCACGCCTAGGGGGGTAGGGCGCGCCCCCACCCTCGTGGCTGGTGGGTGGCCCCCCTCTGGTACTTCTTGCGCTCAGAATTTTTTAATATATTCCGGAAATAGCTTCCGTGAAGTTTCAGGACTTTTGGAGCTGTGCAGAATAGGTCTCTAATATTTGCTCCTTTTCCAGCCCAGAATCCCAGCTGCCGGCATTCTCCCTCTTCATGTAAACCTTGTAAAATAAGAGAGAATGGGCATAAGTATTGTGACATAATGTGTAATAGCAACCCATAATGCAATAAATATCGATATAAAAGCATGATGCAAAATGGACGTATCAGTGATCTCTGTCGTTTTCAAATTGCATAAAGGCAAATTTATCAGGGCCAGAAAATGATGTACTGAACATTTGATTCTCCGCCTGCCAGTCATCCATTCAAGCGTCCATGTTGAGGTATTTTCCATTTCTCCTGTGATGTACAACATATCATAGAACTGAAGAATAACTTCCTTGTTCTAGCCATGATTGAAACGCGTAAATCCCTTCAGAAGAGCATGTTCAATATGATCAAGTGTATTGTGGAAGCAAGGCATTTCTTCGAGCTTGGCAAAGTTGAACATCTTATGATTGAAAAGGCATTTCTTCGAGCTTGGCAAAGTTCAACATCTTATGATTGAAAATCCTGTGCTTGCCAAACAAGATTCAAGCATAATAGATTGCATCCTCTTCTGTCCAGAACTGTGGTGATAATGAAGTCCTTTCTCCTTCATACGGGTTGACCCCAAAGAATGCAAGCTTCAAGGAATGAATTTGTTCATTGAAAGCAGGGCCATTGGGGCCATACTCAGTTGAAAATAGTGGAAATGATTCCCAAGGATTTTTCCGTAGTTATTCCTTGTTAATTTCCATCGGTTGAACATCATCGGAGGATGGCACATTCTCATCAATGGGCTTCAATGGTGCAAGAATCCTTGTAGCATTTTCTGAGGCAAATGACATAGGATCACTGGACTGACTATCATTTTTCTTCGCTAGAAATCCTTCAGTGGCTTTCTTAGAGTCAGGCACTAGGTCCTTTTATTTTGGTGAGACTTCAACTGTGGGTGGTGCAAAAACTTTCTCAGACTCTTGAGTCACAACATGATCTCCTTCAGTCTGCTGATGCAATTCTGGTGGTACAACTTGGTGTGACACAACTGGTGGTGCAACTTCTTGATCTTTCTCTTCGGGAGCCATGGGTTGTTCAAGTTTCTTCTCTTCCTACTCTGGCTGTGAAGCCAAAGAGGTAGGAGTAGGGTCAACCTCCATCGGAGCAGGAACACCAGATGAGGAGACGATAGGGATGTTACCTTGGGAAGCGATTAGATCCCCCTCAAACTTATCACCCTCCTTGGTGGATCCAGAGGGTTCAACTTGTGTTTCCTTCAAAGGCGATGAAGTTGCCTTTTCCATCTCAATCTCTTCATCAATCTTTTCTTCGATAGCATTTTGCTCGGGCACAACGTTCACTTCATTAGGATTGACAAGATACATGTCCACAACATCAACTTCTTATTCGACTGAGGTAGGAATCACTACTACCATAGGCTCAGCTTGTTGCTCGGCTACTTCCTCGGGACGAGGGGATGGTGGAATCTGCTACAGTGGGGCACTTGTGTCAATGGGAGCGTCAGCTAAAATAGATTGGACATGACGGTCCTTGACTTATTTTGGCTTATTTTCTCTAGCCTGAGCTCTTTGATGTTTTTCTTCTCTTTCTCTGCGTCGAGCAAGATCTGCTTGACGCTTAATCTCTTTGGTTCTGTGATCACAAAGCTTAGAGACATCCATATTCATCCTGGAGTGCCAATCAATCTTGTCGTTTCTCATGGTGGTGAGAGCTTTGGTGATCTCAAGAATTGCCTTGTTCACATCTTTTCTTTCAGTCTCAGATTTAGCTTCCCTTCTTATTTTCTCCAGAAGCTTCTTATCATCAATAGTTTGATTGAGTTCCTTGGTGATTTCTTTCAGATCATAGAAGTGCTTTGCTACCATCTTGGTAACAACTTCAGGTAGACCCAAACTACCCAACTCAGTTGGATCAACATCATAGGAGGCACCTTCAATGACGTCAAATATAAGATCAAAATCATATTCCTCTATGGAAGCATGAATGATTTTCTTCGCCTTCTTGGCAGGAGCAGTAGCTTTGTCATCAGTAATTAGCTTTCTCTTCGCCACTGGGGTAGCAGAACCCAAAGGTTTTTCTGAGGGGACGGGATCAAGTCTTGATGACGATCTCACTTGTGGTGAATTATTTGCTGTAGAGGGAGTTTGGTAGGGCTTGTCAAGCAACGCTCTTTGATCATACATGGGAATTTCTTCACAAACATTATCATCAAATGTCGGTGTACTAGAGTAGGGGTACCCTAGTATCCCGAACTTGTGCACGGGCAGTCGCAGTGTCCCGCGGCAAGGCTTGTCGGGTGACCGCCAAGATCCTCCGTGGTTCCTTTGGAGCCATTCAAGAACAAAGTATCCAAGCCAAGGAGACAAGACCCTGGCAAGAGGAGACTTGCCGGGAAGGCCGATCAAGGCATTTCAAGGAACTTGACGCGACGCGCCACGCGTCCCGGCAAGGCCCGGTGAGCGGCAAGCTCCCAAACGCGACAAGACAACAACCGCGGCAAGGCGCTTGCCGCGGCAAGCCCCCACTCTATACCTGCGCTCCAGCACATCCACCAATGTGTCGCTCTGGGACCCTTCCAGGCGTACGTGGCGGGAAGCTGTGCAGCCAGCGGTACACGGTGGCAAGCGGCGCTGACAAGATTGCCATCATGGCGAACGGTGGCGTCCTTGGCGGTCCCTTTTACACCGTTTGGGCGACGCAGACGGGCATTTAATGCCCTTGTCCCCTACCGTCAGGGTTAGGTATGATACACTGTAGTAGGCGGCGGTGCCAACCGCCACGCCTTTTTCCATTTTTACCCTCGTATACGTTACCACCCGTTGGTGACCCCTTGAGCATATAAAAGGAGGCCCATGCGCAACGTAGAAGGGGGATGACTCTCACGCTCAGTCTCGCTAGCTGCTGGTGTGTACTGTAGCAATCAGCGCTCTCGAGCAAGAACACAATACAAACCACAAAGCAGGAGTAGGGTTTTACGCATCCGTGCGGCCCGAACCTGGGTAAACATCCGTGAGGCCTGGGTTGCGGAAGGCCACCTTCACCAGCACCTTCTGAAGAGCTCCCGCGCAGATCTTGCGCGACTCGTCGGCCAGCTGCTTCGGGATCCTCTCCTGGAGTCGCCGGAGGGCCGTCGCCACGCCTTTAAAGAACGAAGTGAGCTTGGCGCTGGGTTGGAGGTTCTCGTCGGAGGGATACCCGAGATCCTCCATCCCCAGCTGCGCCAGCTCCTTGTCGATATCTGCGGCAACATCCACAAGACCCTCCGTCCAGTGCTCCACATTCTCCCGGAAAGTGCTCTGGGCGGCAGCGGCACTCGCCAGCAACGCCTTGCCGGCCTTGACCTCCTCCTTCAAGGCCGTCTCCTGCTCCTTGGCGCCATCCAGCATCTTGGTCAAGGCGGTCAGCTTCAACTCAAGATCAGCGTTGGAGTCCTTGGCGGCGCTGAGTTCCTGGCCCTTCTCGGCGAGACGAGCCTGCAGCTCCGAGTAGCTATGGGCGTCCTTCTCCTGCTCAAGCTTGAGCGCGGCAAGCTCTTCGCCACTCGCCTTGAGATCGGCCTCCAGCTGCGCCACCCTCGTCTCCAGCTCCTTCTTGGCGGCATCGGCAGCTGCAGCAGCATCTTCTGCTTGCTTGAGGGCTCCGCCAACAGTTCGCTCGCGCGCGGCAAGCTCCTCCTCGTGGCTGTCAAGATGGACCTTCCGCTGCAGCAGCTCGCCTTCTTGCACGGACAGCTTCTCAGCGGCAAGCCTTTGTTGCTCTTCGGCTTCAGCCTTCTCGAGGAGGAAGTCCTCCCGCTCCTCGGCAAGTCACGCCCGCTCCACTGCCAAGGACCGGAGAGCTTCCTAGTTGTGACCCCGGAGCTCCTCCGCGCGCTTCTCGATGTCCTCTCCCGCCTTCGCGACAAGCGCCTTGCGGGATTCCAGCTTGGCTTGCCGGGCACGGTAGAGCGACACCAGCTTCCGCAGCAGCCGCTCCTCCTCAGGCTCGCCGCCGCTGCTGCTTGGCGCGTCAACCAGCGCCAGCCCGGCGGAGGCAAGCACTTCTCCGTCGAAGATCTCTCCTTCGACTGGCGCCCCGGAGCCTGACGCCCAGGGGAGGTTGATGAATATGTCGTCGCCGACCTTCAAGTAGACGCCAAGCTAGGGCTCTTCGGAGCGTGGCACTGCGGCAGCGGTGGAGGGATCGGCGGTCGACGTAGCGCCTGGCGCTCCTGCGGCCTCGGGGCCGTCAGTACGATCGCCAGATCCCCCGCCTGCTTCTGCGGCGGTAGCCTTGGCGGTCTCTGCGCCGGCGGGCTCGTCAGTGTCGGCTGCTTCCTCGACGGCAGCAGCGTCTTCGGCGGCAACCTCGGTCTCCATCGGCTCCGAAGCAGATGGATCTGACAGCCGGAAGGGGGAGAAAAATCAAGCAAATATCCAAGAAAGAAGATCAAAAGAAGAAGAACCCAAGGGAAGTTCTGAAGCAAGAAGATTACCTGTGCCAGGATCTGCAGCCGTGGTCTCCGCCGCCGGGGGGCCGCTGGTGCTATCCCTTGCCGGAGAATCCTCCCTTGCCGGAGAGCTCTCCCTTGCCGGGGACCTCTCCCTTGCCGGAGGACTCTCCCTTGGCGTTTCGGGGGCGGCTTCCGGGCGCTCCTGGTGGGGCTTCTCTGCCCCTGCACAAGTCAACAATCAGATGTCAGCAAAGCAAGGATCTCCATGCGCGCCCAAACAGCGAGAAGCAAGCCATATACTTACGCTGGGGGCTGCTCTGGAGAACAGTTGCTGGGTCCGGCAAGGTTGTCTCGGGTGCATCCCCTGCTGTCGCTGTGGGTTCGTCCTCGATGACAATCACCGGTGCCTTGGCTCTCTTCGCTGCCCTCTGGGCCAGAGTCCTAAAAAGGAAAAGGTTCAGAGTAAAGCAAATGAGATACAAGACAAAACAGCAAGGATTGAAGAACTACAAGTACAACAGGAGAATCTTACTCTTCTTCTTCTTCCTCGTCGGAGCTGAACGCGGAGAAGTCGAAATCCGGCTCCCGTCCGGCGCGAGAAGGTGGAGGAGTAGGTTCTCTTGGCCGCTCGGCGGGAGCAGAAGCGGTGGTCCGGGAAGACCCCGCTCTAGTTGCCGCAGCAGCATGAGGTGCTCCCGCGGCAACAGTGCTTGCCGCGGTGGAGCGTGTCGCGCGACGCGGCGACTGTCGACTCGCCCGCCGCCCTACTACTTCCCCGGCCTTGCGGAGACGCCTTCTTGGTGGAGATGGAGGCTCTGCTTGCGGCGAGCTGTCTGAGGATGAGGAGGAAGAGGAGTCGATCTCCAACGAGCCGCTCGTATCCTCGGCAGGCTCGCTCGGCTCAGCGTCACGCCCGGCAGGCTCTTTCTTGCCGGCAAGTTCTTTCTTGCCGGCAAGCTCCTCTCGCTCGGCACGACTTGCCGCCTCTGCTACCTCTGCCTCCTCCATGGTGAATCCAAACTCGCCCGCAGCTGCGGCTGCCGCCGCCTCTTTCAACCTGGTGGCGATGCGTTTCAACTCCGCATCGGTGGTGTCGCGAGTAAGGCCATTCTTCTCGTCGGGGCGGATCGGCACTTCTACCAAGTTGTCGAAGAATTCCTGCACGACCTCGTCTGCAGGCTCTTGCCAAGTTGGCACAAGTCCATGCGAGTCGTACAGCGGCATCATTGCCCGGATGCGGTCAAGCGCGGAATTGTTGCACAGCAGAACGACGCCCTGCGGCAACCTAAACACCTCGGGATGCTCAGGATCGTACTTGAAGAGCTCCTGGAGCATCGCGTTGAGCTACGGGACAGTAAAGTTGTAGTTGAGGCCCGGACGCAGCCTCATGATATCCGCCGCGTTCTTGAACTCCCAGGCGGGCCTCCTCCGTTCCTGCAGGGGGGCGATGCGGCGGCGAAGAAAATCTGCGCCAACGGCGCCTACAGTGAGTCCGGCAAGCCTGAGGTGTTGGATCTTGGTGACGGCAATCCTCAGCCTATCGTCTTCCGGGGCCATGTCGCTCCAATCGCTGCCGCATACTGCTGCGGCTTGGCGCCGGGCGGTAAAAGGCTGCGGGTTCTCCTCGACAACCCAGCACCAGTCTGCTCTCCACTCCTCCCACTTGCTGCGGAACTCGCCCTCCAGATAAGAATCTTTCTTGCCGGCCCTTGAGATCCAGGCGATTCCGCCGGATAGAGGCTCTCCTCTCTCTACTCGGGGCATAAAGAAGTGGCGGAAAAGGGCTACATTTGGGTGGACTCCGACAAAGTTTTCGCAGAGATGTGCGAAAACTGCCATGGTCAGAACGGCATTGGGGGTGAAATCAAGGAGGCAAAGGCCGTAGGTGTTCATGATGTCGTAGAAAAACTCAGAATAAGGCGGGCAGAGCCCGCAGTAGAAGAATACGGCGAAGAAGGGATATCCGTTTGGAGCCATTTTATGAGCGGCGGCTGGAAGTACCTTCGTGCTCGGATGCGCTCTCGTCTCCGTCAACCAGAAGAGGTAGTAGTACTCCCTCAGCTCCTTCGCGGCAAGCTTGGGGGGGAAGATTGCCCGCTCCTTCCGCAGCGCCGCAAGCCGCTGCGCCTCGGTCGACTTCACAGCCTTCCCCTTGTCGGCTTTCGGAGCCATGGCTGAAGTGGTGGAGGAGGTCGACGGCGTTGGTGGTGTTGGTGGCGATGGGGAGCAGGGCGCTGCTCTCTCCCTCTCTCTCTCTCAGCTTTGGGAGGACGGAGGAGTGGTGGAGGCTTCCGAGATTGGAGTGGAAAGGGGGCGAATGGGCACACTACCCCTGCTTCCCCTGCTTATAAAGGGGGAGGGGGCGGACGTTCCACCTTTCCTAATAAAGAAACCACCCACGATCTCTCCCACGACGGCGCATTCGACGCGTGCCATTCGGGGAGGGCGCGGTGGATATGGAGAGAGATGCGGCGTGACCCAGGCCATGCGTGCCCGCGCCCTATCTTGGGCCTGGCCCAACAGCGCTCGGCACCGTGTATGGCCCAGGCCCGGGGGCTCCTGTCGGTGTACTAGACTAGGGGTACCCTAGTATCCCGAACTTGTGCAGGGGCAGTCGCAGCATCCCGCGGCAAGGCTTGTCGGGTGACCGCCAAGATCCTCCGTGGTTCCTTTGGAGCCATTCAAGAACAAAGTATCCAAGCCAAGGAGACAAGACCCCGGCAAGAGGAGACTTGCCGGGAAGGCCGATCAAGGCATTTCAAGGAACTTGCCGCGACGCGCCACGCGTCCCGGCAAGGCCCAGTGAGCGGCAAGCTCCCGGACGCGACAAGACAACAACCGCGGCAAGGCGCTTGCCGCGGCAAGCCCCCACTCTGTACCTGCGCTCCAGCACATCCACCAACGTGTCGCTCTGGGACCCTTCCAGGCGTACGTGGCGGGAAGCTGTGCAGCCAGCGGTACACGGTGGCAAGCGGCGCTGACAAGATTGCCATCGTGGCGAGCGGTGGCGTCCCTAGCGGTCCCTTTTACACTGTTTGAGCGACGCAGACGGGCATTTAATGCCCTTGTCCCCTACCGTCAAGGTTAGGTATGATACACTATAGTAGGCGGCGGTGCCAACCGCCACGCCTTTTTTCCATTTTTACCCTCGTATACGTTGCCACCTGTCGGTGACCCCTTGAGCATATAAAAGGAGGCCCATGCGCAACATAGAAGGGGGATGACTCCCACGCTCGGTCTCGCTAGCTGCTGGTGTGTACTGTAGCAATCAGCGCTCTCGAGCAAGAACACAATACAAACCACAAAGCAGGAGTAGGGTTTTACGCATTCGTGCGGCCCGAACCTGGGTATGGCAAGGCACTGCTGGTGAGTGTCGCTGCCGCCCAGAGCACTTTCCGGGAGAATGTGGAGCACTGGACGGAGGGTCTTGTGGATGTTGCCGCAGATATTGACAAGGAGCTGGCGCAGCTGGGGATGGAGGATCTCGGGTATCCCTCCGACGAGAACCTCCAACCCAGCGCCAAGCTCACTTCGTTCTTCAAAGGCGTGGCGACGGCCCTCCGGCGACTCCGGGAGAGGATCCCGAAGCAGCTGGCCGACGAGTCACGCAAGATCTGCGCGGGAGCTCTTCAGAAGGTGCTGGTGAAGGTGGCCTTCCGCAACCCAGGCCTCAACCTCACCAACATCCTCAGGACCTTGCCGCCGGATGCCGATCTGGAGGCGCTCAAGACCCTTGTCGCACCCATTGTGGAAAAGGTGAGCAGGATCAAGAGGGTTGAGGGCGATCGCGTAGATTAGGCCCCCCGTTTTCTTCTTTTCTTGTTGCTGCTAGTCATGTTATGAAAACAATCTGTTAGAGCCGCGACAAGCTATCTTGTAATATAACTCTATTTTGGGTACTGATTGCAATGTTATTTCCTCTACTTGATTCCTTCCTTTGTATGTTTTTGCCCTACGCTTTTAGGGAACTTGCCGACGCAGGCACCTTTGCCGCAAGCGCTGAGTGCGGGACGTCAGCAGCCTGCTGGCGGTGCCGCTGCCGGCAAGAAACCTTGTCGCAGCTAGTCGCAGCTCACTTAAGTTGTTGAGCGGACTCGAAACAAAGTAAGGGCGCAACTAGCTACGAGTTGGTTCCTCCACGCACATGTTTTCCATACAAAGGACAGTCGTTCAAGGAAAATAACTTAAAAATTTAAAAAATTTGATTGCTCAAACTTTGGCAACTTATCTTTTCTGTCGTTTGCTTCCCGGTAAGGCGAAACTTCCTTGAACGACGCCTGGTCCACACCATTATCTTCTCCTCCCCCCGGCAAACTTGTGGGTGAGGGAACCTTCCTTTTCTTGAGAAAAAAGAATGAGGAGAAAAGATATGGAGCCTTACGGCTCGTTGTTGCTTACCGGGCTAGGTGCTGCACAAAGTGTCAGATATCACATGCAAGAAAAATAAAAAGGCATGAAACTGACAAGATGTGCGGAGCACATGATCTTTATGCACGGGATCTGCGCCCGACTTTGTACAAAGGATTACATGCAACAGCGGCAAGACTTGTACAAAAGGTGGTTGCCGGAACAGGTTCCGGCAACCGCGCCCTATGGGTAAAACTTATGAAGATGCTCAATATTCCAGGAGTTGCTCACTGGAATGCCATCTTCGGTCTCAAGGCGGACAATGCCAGGCCTAGTGACTCGTTTCACCCGGTAAGGGCCTTCCCACTTCGGCGTCAACTTGTTGGAATTCTTGGCGGACTGAACACGCCGAAGAACAAGGTCGCCTTCCTCGAGACTTCTGGCGTTAACTTTGCGGCTATGGTAGCGGCGCAAAGCTTGCTGGTAGCGAGTAGCTCGCACAGCAGCCTGAAGACGGTCCTCCTCAAGGAGCAGCGCATCGTCTTGTCGCAGCTGCTCTTGCTCAAGCTCATCATAAGCGAGCACTCGAGGTGACCCGTATACGAGTTCCGTGGGGAGAACTGCCTCTACTCCATAGACTAGAGCGAAAGGTGTCTGGCCAGTGGCTCGATTTGGCGTCGTCCTGATCGACCAAAGAACCACCGGCAGCTCCTCGATCCAGTTTCTTCCGCACTTGTGCAGCCTATCGAAAGTTCTGGTCTTGAGCCCACGCAGCACTTCAGCATTTGCCCTCTCCGCTTGACCGTTGCTTCTCGGGTGAGCAATAGAAGCGAAGCAGACCTTGGCGCCAGGATCTTGGACGTATTGCATGAAGGTGCGGCTCGTAAATTGCGTACCGTTGTCGGTGATTATCCTGTTAGGGACCCCGAAGCGGCAAACAATCGACCTGAAGAACTTGACTGCTGACTGTGCTGTCACCTTCCTCACTGGTTCCACTTCCGGCCACTTTGTGAACTTGTTGATTGCAACGTACAAGTACTCAAAGCCCCTGACTGCTCGGGGAAAGGGGCCGAGGATATCGAGTCCCCAGACCGAAAATGGCCAGGATAAAGGGATCGTCTGGAGAGCTTGAGCTGGCTGGTGTATCTGCTTGGAATGGAACTGGCATGCTTCACACTTGGTTACTTGTCCAGTTGCATCCTGGAGGGCTGTCGGCCAGAAGAAACCTTGCCGGAATGCTTTGCCGGCAAGTGCTCTTGCGCCAATGTGGTGACCACATATGCCTCCATGTATCTCTGCCAACAGCTTTTGTCCATCTTCCCGGTGAATACACTTCAATTTCACACCGTTGAGTCTTCTTCTGTACAGTGTGCTGTCGACAAACTGGTACATACTTGACTGCCGGGCTACTCTTTCCGCTTCTTCTTGTTCTTCGGGAAGTTCTCCTGTCTGAAGGAAACGGACAATCTGCTGTGCCCATGTTGGAGCTTGTGGCTCGACAACAAGGACTAAAGGCATATCTGCTGCTGTGGGAACATCCGCTTGTACGGCAAGGGCCTGCGGCTCTGCCGGAGCTTGACGTTCCCCGGCAAGCTTGCCGGAGCAAAACTTGTCGGGAGCATCTTCTTCAACGGAACAAACCCTAGGGCTTGCCGGAGCAGACTGCTCCAGAGCACTCTTGGTATTGATCTTGGGGACCTTCTTGGCGGCGGCTTCGGGAAGCTCTGCCGGAAAATAGTCACCAGAAATCAACTTCCTCTTCTTGCTCTGCCCAGTTGATGGCGTTACGGACGGTTGAGTCAGCTTGAGCACAAAGATCCCTGGTTCCACAGGTAACTTAAGTGCGGCGCACTTTGACAGGCCATCGACAATATCGTTCTGAGCTCTTGGGACATGCTCCATCTGTAGGCCGTCAAAGTGCTCTTCTAGCTTTCTCACTTCGTCGACGTAGGCTTCCATCAACGGACTCTGATAACTCTTGTTCACTTGGCGGACGACAAGCTATGAGTCACCCCTGACAATGAGCTTCTTGATCCCAAGGTCTGCCGCGATCCTGAGACCGGCAAGCAAGCCTTCATACTCTGCAGTATTGTTTGTCGCTTGCTCCTTGGGAAAGTGCATCTAGACTACGTACTTGAGGTGCTCTCCGATGGGTGCGACAAGCAGCACGCCAGCGCCGGTGCCTTGCAGCGAGAAGGCACCGTCAAAGTACATGAGCCACTCTTTGCTTGCTTCCTTGACGGGGATGCTCGTCTCTGGAATTTCTTCATCCGGTGTTGGCGTCCACTCTGCTATGAATTCTGCCAATGCTCTGCTTTGGATAGTTGAAGTACTCTCAAACTTGAGGCCAAAGCTTGACAGTTCCAGTGCCCACTCAACAATCCTGCCTGTTGCTTCTGGATTCTGCAGTATCCTCTTCAGCGGAAAGCGAGTGACAACTGTGATCTCATGTGCTTGGAAGTAATGGCGCAGCTTTCTCGAGGCCATGAGAAGGCCGAAAAGCAATTTCTGCACACCAGAGTACCTTGACCTAGCCCCCTGCAGAAGGGAACTGACAAAGTAAACTGGGCGCTGCACCATTCTCTTCTGTATCTCCTCGCGCACCTGCGCAGATCCATCTTTGTCGGGACCAGAGCTTGTCGGGGAAGCCCCCTGCTTGTCGCTGGATGCGCTTGCCGCGGTTGCTGGCTCGTCATCTGCCTCCCTCTCTGCCACTAACGCAGCACTAACCACTTGATTGGTTGCCGCTATATACAGCAGCAACTTCTCTTGTGGCTTAGGTGCGACAAGTGTTGGAGTGGAGGACAGGTATCTCTTCAAGTCCTGCAATGCAGCCTCCGCTTCCGGAGTCCATTTCATTGGACCTGCCTTTTTCAAAATTTTGAAAAATGGCAGGGCGCGCTCAGTAGACTGAGAGATAAACCTGCTGAGAGCAGCCACGCAACCGACAAGTCTTCGTACATCCTTGACGCGCTTTGGTGCTTCGATCTGCTCAATGGCCTTGATATTGTCGGGGTTGGCTTCAATTCCCTGCTGAGACACGAAGAACCCGAGAAGCTTGCCGGAGGGGACTCCAAACACACACTTCTCGGGGTTGAGCTTGAGGTTGATCTTGCGCAGATTTGCAAAGGTCTCGTCTAAATCTTGAATCAGAGTTGCCCTGTTCTTGCTCTTGACCACTATGTCATCCATGTAGGCTTCCACATTTCTGTGTATTTGCGGCTCAAGAGCGACATGAACTACTCTTGCAAATGTTGAACCAGCATTCTTTAAACCGAAAGGCATCCGTATGAAATAGTACGTGCCACATGGAGTGATGAATGTGGTCTTCTCCTCATCCTCTTCTGCCATGAAGATTTGATGGTATCCTGAGTATGCGTCAAGAAATGAAAGCAAGTCACATCCGGCCGTGGAGTCAACAATCTGGTCAATGCGCGACAAGGGAAATGGGTCTTTGGGACAAGCTTTATTAACATCGGTAAAGTCGATACAAAGCCTCCATTTCCCGTTTGCCTTGCGCACGACTACAGGATTGGCCAACCATGTAGGATGGAGCACTCCTCTGACAAGGCCTGCTGCTTCCAATTTCTTGATTTCTTCTGCGATGAATTCTTGGCGCTCCACTGCTTGCTTCCTGACCTTCTGCTTGACGGGCCGCGCATGAGGACAAACGGCAAGATGGTGCTCAATTACTTTCCTGGGAACACCGGGGATGTCAGACGGTTGCCATGCAAACACGTCGACGTTCGCCCGCAGGAAAGCAATGAGCGCGCTTTCCTATTTAGGGTCAAGAGTGGCACTGATGGTGAAGGTACCACCAGTGCCGTCCTCCTTGGCGGACACTTTCTTGGTCTCTGGCGGAGCCGCCATTGCCTTCTTACACTTGCTGGTGGAGCTCGATGGTGCGTCCTCGACGGTAGCGCAGCATTCCGAAGAGGTGCGCTTGCCGAAGTGGGCATCAGAACTCTTGCCGGACTTGGTCTTCCTCTTCCCCCCGGGACCTTCAGCGGCAAGTGACTCGCGGTCTGTTGCGGCTGCTGCTTCTCGGTAGATCTTGTCGGCACAGATAAGAGCATCCTTCTTGTCGCTAGGGACAGAGATGACGCTTATCGGGCCTGGCATCTTGAGCATGTTGTATGCGTAGTGAGAGGCTGCCATGAACTTGGCGAGTGCAGGACGGCCGAGTATCCCATTGTAAGGCAATGAAAAATTGGCAACGTCAAAAGTGACCCTCTCAGTCCTGAAGTTCAGCTCGCTGCCAAATGTTACCGGCAACGTGACCTTCCCCTTCGGCTTGCTTCTTCCCGGGTTGATTCCTTGGAATGTGCCGGTCTCTTCGAGCTCGCTGTAGGGGATCTGGAGTTTCTGGAGTACAGCGGAGGAGATCAGGTTCAAGCCGGCCCCGCCGTCAACTAGCATCTTAGTGACCTTGAGGTTGCGGATAGTTGGTGAAACCAACATCGGCAAGCACCCGACCGTAGTTGTGCGATCAGGGTGGTCCTCAATTACAAAGATGATAGGTGTGCTGGACCATTTCAGAAGTTTGCGCGACTCGGCAGGTGGTTCTGCCGCATTTACTTCCCGCACCCACTGCTTGAGTTGGCGGTGCAAAGTATGCAGAGAAGCACCACCGTCAACGCACAAGACCTCTGTGGCTTTCTGGAACTCCTGCCCACTGGTCTCGACATCATCCATGTCTTCGTCGTTGTCGTCATCTTCATCCTTGTCGCGGCCGCGGGGAGGTCTGTCTCCTTGTCGCTGCTTGGCCTTGCTGCGGCGTCCTCCCCGGCCGGCACGCTTATTGCCGGATTTGACAGCGCCTCCTTGGGCCCTCTCCTTGTCGCGCCGCTTGTACTCAGCTTTTTGCTGCTGGACAAGCTGCTCGACCTTCTTGCAGCTCTGGAGGTCATGGCCCTTGGTGCGGTGGATCTTGCAGTACTGCTTGTCGGTGCCGTCCTACTTATCGGCGACCGCCACTGCCTGGCAGTTGGTGCATGCGGCAATCTCCTTGCCGGAGCTACCAACTTTGGCTTTCTTGGCGCCGCCTTCGTTGCCAGACTGCTCAACGACTAGCACATCTTTGCCTTTCTTCTACCTGTTGTTGCGCCGCCGGTTTTTCTTTGCCGGGGCAGCATCCTCGCTGTCAGATCCTCCTGCTCCTGTAGTTTCTCCGGGGAGTTTCCTCCCTTCGTCAGCACATGCACACTTGTCGGCCAGGGCATATAGCTCACTGACGTCTCTGATCTTGCACATCGCCATCTCCTCCCGCATCCTGCGGTTACGCACGTTCTGATGGAAAGCGCTGATGACTGCGGCAGGGTGGACATCTGGGATGTTGTGCTGTACACGGCTGAATCTCTGAGTGTACTTGCGCAGGGGCTCTCCTTCCTTCTGGGCGAGCAGGTGAAGGTCACTCTCTTGGCCATGAGGTTTGTGGCCGCCTGTAAAGGCGCCGACAAACTGATGGCACAGGTCTGCCCAGGAGGATATGGAGTTGTCCGGCAAGTGCATGAGCCAGGATCTGACGTTGGGCTTGAGCACTAGCGGGAAGTAGTTGGCAAGGATCTTGTCGTCTCGCCCCCCGGCAGCTTGCACCGCAATGGTGTAGATGCTGAGGAACTCCGACGGATGCGACTTGCCGTCGTACTTCTCCGGTACGTCCGGCTTGAAATTCTTCTTGCCGGGCCACTGGACTTGCCGTAGCTCACGAGTAAACGCAGGGCAACCTACCGCGTACGGCAAGTCGCCTGGTTCCCCTGGCGCATGCATGTCGACAGAGGGCCCAGCGCGCTGGTCTGATTGACGCCGCGCTTCTCTTCGGCGCTCGATGCGAGTACGAGCGTCTTCTTGCCGTCGTTCGTGAAGAACTTGGCGCTGATCGCGACGAGCTCGTGGATCCGATGACGTCAAAGGAATCCTCATTAGATGAGGTAGGTGCAATCTTTCTAGATTTACTTGCAATAGACTTCTTCGGAGCTCGAGGAGAAACAAACTTCCTCTTATTCTTTTCCTTTCGGGCAGAAGCCCTGTCCTTCTTATCTTGAACATCTTGTTGAGTTAACTCAACATTCCGCTGTTCCACTTGATTTTTCTTCGCAAGTATAGCCTCGCGCTTAGCCTTGGACTTTTCCCTCTTTGCAACTTCTTCGGGAAATTTAGCTATGGTTTTCAAGGAATCAACATGAGCGTTGGGAGGCGGTGCTAGCCTTACTTTTTCATCATCCTGCCCTAACCAGCCTTCTGCAATGCAATCATTCCAGGGTGGAGTGAATGCAAATAGGATCTGGTATTTCCTTCAGATGTTTTCATAGTTGAACCATTTCTTCGCCCAATGACGGGGAATCTTTTCCAATCCTTTGTTCATCTCTTGAGCAGTTTCTACTCCTGGTGGAGTCCTGTGGGTTTCTGGATCACACATTTCAGCCATGGTGTTCCTCTCTCTACCGTGACCACCCTTCTTGGGATTTCCATCAGAGAAGAGTGTTTTTGAGTCGGTGACAAGGTCGTCCTCTGGCTGACTGTGTGCCGAGGGAATATCATCATATTCTTCAAGAGATTCAGATTCTGCCTTTTTCTTCACTGCTCTTGGTGGCCTTGCTGATTTCTTTTCGGCTATGTTTGCTTTGTCAGCCACACATGGATACTATGGAATTTCTTCCTCGGAGCCAGACTGCTCATCCGAACTATTTGCCATGACCACTCCCGAAGAAATAAGAAAATCTGAAAGAAAACACAGAAAAAAAACACAGGTTGGCCGTTTTATTTTTCGGCTGTGTGGGCTCTAAGGCCTCATTGTCGAATTGAGGTAATAGCTTGCGCTTTTGGATAGCTCTTTGTGTGGTAACTTCCACCGTAGTTTTCTTCATTGTCGAGCACTTTGTTCTATCTACTGTTGAGCATATTTTGTGCGGCCTTAAGCCTTTGCTTCTGTGTCTTTAGACTCCTCGCTGTGGCAATAAGCCTACCGCGGAGGTTCTCTTGTTCCAAGTGCCTTTCCGGGATGATGTGTGCATTTTCGTCCGAACTGTTTTCCTCCCCAGAGGGGGGTTGATGAGATTTATCCGCGGCGTCATCGTGCTTGGACATTGGATCCGTACTATGCTCGCCATGCTCTGCCACCGGGGCAATGTGGTCGTCGTTTCCTCTAGAGTCGACCGGAGTGTTATTTTCTCTTGCGTTGCTATCGCTGTTTTTGCCGAGGCTGGATTTGGAGCGGCGCCTACGCCGACGCTTTGTTTGCTTCCTGGAGGGGTCATCCTCCGCTGTCTCCTCCCGTTCCTCGTCATCGTTTTCTTTGGGTGTATCCACCATGTATACGTCATGTGATGAAGTGGCTGTCCGGTGCCCTGTGGGCACTGGTTCCTGTTCCTCTCCTGCATCGTCGTGCATGTCGTCGATGTCTTCGGAGTCGAAATCGACCATGTCGGTTAAATCGTCGACAGTGGCTACTAAGTGGGTGGTGGGTGGGCAGCGAATTTCTTCGTTTTCCGCATCCCATTCTAGCCGGACATAGTTCGGCCAAGGTTCTCCTGACAAGGAGAGGGACCTTAATGAATTTAGCACGTCACCGAAAGGCGAGTGCTGAAAGATATCCGCGGAGGTGAACTCCATGATCGGCGCCCAATCGGATTCGATAGGCATGGGCATAGTCGGCTCGGAGTCCGTGGCTGGAGACGAATCTAGTGGTTTGGCAACACGGCTCCCATAAGGAGTGAAGTCAGTATCCGGCTCCATCGCCACTGAGAGTGCAACCTCCATGGTGGGGTCTATCCACCCGTCCTTGGATGGCGCAATTTGCTCCGGATTGAAGGCCGGAGTAGTTGCAGGTGCGATCTCCTGAACACTGTCCGACGGTAGAGCTAAATCATGCTCGTCGTGATTGTGCGGCGCACCTGACATGTGCTTGAATCCGTCAAAGATCAAGTCTCCGCGGATGTCAGCAGTGTAGTTTAAGTTTCCGAACCTAACCTGATGGCCAGGGGGCATAGCTCTCGATCTGCTCCATATGGCCAAGCGAGTTGGCCCGCAGTGCGAAGCCACCGAATACGAAGGTCTGCCCGGGGAGGAAAACCTCACCCTGGACCGCAAAGTTATCGATGATCGAAGGAGCCATCAAGCCTTATGGTGACGACACAGTGGAACTCTCAATGAAAGCACCAATGTCGGTGTCAAAACCAGCGGATCTCGGGTAGGGGGTCCCGAACTGTGCGTCTAAGGCGGATGGTAACTGATACGTCTCCAACATATCTAGTTTTTCAAACACTTTTGCCATTGTTTTGGACTCTAACTTGCATGATTTGAATGGAACTAACCTGGACTGACACTGTTTTCAGCAGAATTTCCATGGTGTTTGTCGGATTTCGGGTTCCGGCAGACCCTTGAGGTTCGAACACTGGGGTGCGCGCGGAGATCTCTCCCCTACCGATCTACGTCCGATCCTCTCGTGCGAACTAAGATGAAAATGATGAACAACACAAGAGACACGAGGTTTATACTGGTTCGGGCCACCATTGTGGTGCAATACCCTACTCCAGTGTGTGGTGTGGTGGATTGCCTTTGGGGCTGATAATGGACAGTACAAGGGAAGAACAGCCTCGCGAGGGGTGTTCTTGAGCTGATGCGGTGTGTTCTACTTAGTCTCTACTGGGTTTTTCTCTGCTCTTCTCTCTCTCTCTCCTTTTCCTCTCCCCTGCTCGCTTTCTTCTGTGGAGGCTAGCTCTATTTATAATGGCCCTGGGCCTCTCCCCGAATAATTGAGTGGGAAGGGCGCCAACAATTGGCCATTTTGAAGGGGAACATCTAGTACAAGTTATCCTGACCAAAGGTGGTCTTCGGCTGCCAAAAGCACTCGTGATGACGCCGTCTTGGGCTCCACGGTGACCTCCATCTGGCCGTCCGGCTGGTCTTGGTCTCGTTGCATCGGAATGGTAACCTTTGCCTGATACCTTGGTCTGTGCTTGCCCCCTTTGCACCAAAGAGGAAACAAGGACCCTGCGCAGGACCGGCGCCCGCTTGGCCTTGATCGTCATGGCTTGCGTCATGGGATCCTCGCGAGGTACCCTTGCATTGATCTCTCCGCCTCCTCGTGAGCCTGCCTGATGAGGCCGCTCTTGAGGAAGCTTCCTGTCGTCCGCCCCGCGAGGCTTGGCCCCTCGCGAGGGTGTTGAGCTTGGGCTGATGAAGGTGGGCCGCGCTGGGCCCCCACCTGAGCCATGCCGCAGGCCGCAGGCAGGCAAGTCTGGGGACCCCCGTTCCCAGAACATCGACAAGATAAAGTTGCATGTTTATGACACGTCGAACCGAGAACAAACCAGAAAGAGAATAGACTCGAAGCACAAAACTATCGAAAAAGAACACAAACACTACGATAGAGAATTCAGAAAGATAAGAACCAACAAAAATTGATCTCAAGGCTTGAGATAAACATGAGATATCCCTGAGAGGGTTTCCTGCAATAGGTGATTAGTTCTTCTTCACTACCCACACTTGTGTGGGAGGTGAGGATCTCATCTGCTTTGCCTTGCTTGGAATATTTCTTCGATAAGTCCTGCGAGACACCTGTGCATTATGATGATAATCATACGAATATGCATTGAAGTTGTTTCCTGATATATGAGTGTAATGATTTGAAGATGTATGCAAGTACTCCTTCTGACATAGTACAGGGTGATAATCATTCGAGAATGATACTCGAGTAGACTTGGAATGCTAACCATTTCCACGTCGATGACTATCCTACAAAGTCAGATTAGCAGTAATAGCTAAATTTTGAATGATGCACTTCTTTACCCAAATTTGCTTCTTGGGTGAGCCAGCCCTGTAGTTAGTTCCAACATATCGAGTGAAAACCTTACCATTCTGTTGCTTGAAGAGTTTGTAATTTGAGTCATTTGACTCGTCGGTATCAACAGAAATGGGCGAAAGAGAACCAACTAAAGTTTTAGGTTCGAGTGTTTTACTTTTTGCACGAACCCAAGTTGTTCGAGGATATTGTTTGGGAGTCCAATAGGATCCATCCACATTAAGTTTATTTTTGCAATCTAATCCTTCCTTCTGAGGATTTTTGTGAAGAATGGACTTCTTGAGCACATCACATAAGGTTTGATGTCCTTTCAGGCTCCTTAGATTTCCAGTCTCAAGTAAGCCTCTTAACCTGCAATTTTCTTCAGTAATAGCAGCAAGAACCTCTAAAGAGGAGTTAGTAGTACCATCTTTAGTGGTGCCGGTATTCTCTTTCATAGCATTAGAAATTTCAGCATGAGAATCTGCATTGCTATGTTCTAGGCAAGTTATACATGGGGGAACAAAACCATCAGGAAGTTGAACAGATTGCTCAGTGAAGAGAGAAGCTTTTTCTAATGCCAACTCGTTATGAGACTCTTTTAGTGACACGAGTTCTTGATTCCTATTAATGAGTTCATTTGACAAACTCTCGTAGTCAACTATAAGTCAGTCATATCGAATGGTAAGATTATCAATAGTTGATGAAAAAGCATCTTGCTCTTCAATCAACTTTTGATTTTTCTCCATCTCTTCAACCAGTAATCCTTCAGTTATTATGAGATTTCTCTCTATCTTGGCATAGGATATATATTCTGGAGAATATTCGTTCATGGATCTTTGGTGTTTTGTGGATACCTGATCCTTAGAAGATTTTGCCATGAGACAGAAGGTGATTGGTCCATCATTGCTTGAATCATCATAAATTAAAGCATCATCATCAGTATCTGATTTGCCGATATTATTCTATGAATCAATGGCGACATATGCATTGATTCTACCAATCTTCTAGTAGAATTCTTCATCATCTGAATCCGTGTCAGTGGCTTCTTCTTCAGAGTCCATTGTCAGATCAGCACATGCTCTATTTAGCCATGACATTCCCTTCATATTTGATTCAATGATGGCTCCGGCTTTCACGTTTGTGACTGGTCTCGTAGAAGATGATGAGGGTGCAATTTCCTTTGAGAGCTTAGTATGACGATCCACTCGAGTAAAACAACTTCAGTGAAGGTATTTCCATCTGCTGCTAGGTTTTCCTTCCCGACCAGGGCAATCAGTGATGACATGGTCGTATAATTTGCACTTGAAGCACTTCATATCTTTCAGAGGTAATCGTCTTCTTGATGATTCAGGTGCATGATATTCTTCATCATTGATGAGATAGAGATTGTGTCTTTTTAGATCACCTAGCCTTTGTGTGAGCATTTCAAGTTCTTGAGTGATGGTGTGTTGATTTTCGACATCTTATTCTTCTTCAAAACTGCCAAGGTGTGAGAGAATTTCTTCTTCACTTTCCAAACAAGATTCTTGATTAGCATTTTCCAGCTCCATCTTTTCTTCGTGAATGGACAACAGTGTCATGACCTCAACATAGTGAAGCTCTTCATAGTCAGATCTTTGCTTGATTCACACATAATAGAGTCAAAGGATTCATCAAGTACACTCAGAAGCTTGTTGACAACATCTCTATCGGTGATATGAATTACTCCTCGCTGATGAAGTCTTTCGACAATGTTTGTTACTCGATCAGTGAGTTCCATTACACTTTCTTTGCGCAGGCTTTTGAATCCAGTGAACATAGCACGAAGCATTTGAATGTGAGGATCTGTTTGGGCAACAAAATTTTTGTGAGCACTATTGGGAGCATCCCAAATTTTCTTTGCAGTGTTAAGCTCGTGGAACCGGAAGAATATGTCTTTTGATAGACTACCACAGATGATGTCTTCTGCTTGAGCATCCAACTGCAGATTCGCTTTGTTACATTGGAAGTCAAATGACTTTGTTGCTGAATGGGGAGGCCATCTTCCACAATATGCCATAGATCATAGTTGACAACTTGAATTCTAATTCTCATTCGTTCCTTCCAGTATTGATAGTCATTTCCATCGAAGATGGGAAACCTTTCATAGTGCGAGGATCTACCTGCAAGCGACATACTCAAAACTCCAAGGACGTTAGAACTTTAATAAGCAGAGACAGGGAGAACCTTCTCTGATACCAATTGTTAGGACCGAGAGTGTATCGACCAAAGGGGGGTGAATGGGAGATTCAAATTTTCTTTCAAAAGCTTTGAAACCTAACCCAATCACAATAGTGGAATAAAGTGTCGAAGGAAATATACTGAGTCAGTCGTGTTCGTCAGAAGCATATTCTTCAAGAAAAGCACTGACAACGGTACAAGATTGATAGATCACAGGTTTAATGCCAAAGAGGGTTATGCAACAGGCAAACAGATGTAATAGGATAATACACAACATGACATATACTGAATAGAATGCTACTCACAGATTGCATGAGTAAAACAGAGGTACAGGATGGTAGCGAACACATACATGTAATGATGAAGAACAGGGAAAGAAACAGACACACAATATGAGGACAATAGTACAGTCTGATCAAGAAATCTATCAGCACAGAGCACGAATAAGAACTACCGAAGGAAATGTAGTAGAATATAAATAACCAGTGGTGCTCGATGGCGACAGAGAGATTTGGTAGACTAGTTCACCCTTCTGCCAAAGGGCTACGTCTGGTTGGAGGGGCTATGACTTAACACGGAAGATAAACTCTCTTCACCCTATTCTCCTTCAACGCAGAGCTGATCAGACTCAGGTTAATTTCACTCATGGTAGATCCTTGTCGGCAATCTCCAAACCTTCAGCCAATCTTCACAAACCACAATCACTCTTGGTTGTTGAAGATCAGGCTTGGTGAAGACAACAACTCTTCAACACTTGAAGCCAAACCTGTCCGTCTAGAGAGTAATAGGTACAAGAACTCTCACTCAGAGCTTCTGTGATGATAAACCATTGTCTAAGTTTGGGCTCTTGGTTTTCTCTTGGTTGATCTTAAACCCAAATAACTCGGAGAGGGGTTGCTCATATCAATCTTTTCATAAATCTCAAGCGAAGCATCCAACGGACAATGTTGGAGCAGGGTGGCTATTTATAGTCGCATCCTTCCTGGATGGAAAATGACCAAATTGGACATTGACCTTAGCTAGTGGCCGAAATACACAATTCCAACGGTCGTATTCAAGCACAATGGTAACATTCCTTGTGGAGCAAGAAATGCTAACTCCTCGGTCCGAGGCAAATCTCTCGCAGCGAAGAAGATCATGGTCTCTTGCTTGCAAGTATTTGCTCGGAGCACGAAGAGATTTCTCTCGCATCTCTCATATGTTTTGGCCAAGCATCACAACAGATCTAAGCAATGACAACCCATACCACTCTTAGTAGTACGGAGGTCCTATGACTCAAATAAATGTAAGAAGAAGAACTAAATGAATTCTACGTCTTCACATAGTCTTCGACTTCCATCCTTGCAGTCAATCTTTGGACGACAGTACCAAATCAAAAGCTTCACTTCTGCAGAAAATCTTCGAGGGGTCGATTTCTTCTCATTAATCTTCTCGACTCTGTCATTCAACAAGTATAGCTCATTCTTCTCTACAACACAGATGTGCTTCGGTGAAGTTCCTCGAACTTAGCATCGGAGACAACATATTCTTCGGTCATGTATGGAAATTTTCTCTCTGTATGCACTAGCAAACAAATTAGTCCATACTTGTTTCTGTCAACAATCTCCAAAACACAAGGTTGGTAGATATTGCACCAATAATGGGGCTTGTGGGCCCTTGCTGCTCCGTTTCTCCTAATTGCTGCCTATAAATTCACATATATTCCAAAACCCTCGGAGCGAGACTCAAAAGAATTTAATCATCGTCGCAAGCCTCTGTTTCGAATCGATCCCATTTGGAGCCTTGTTCTGGCACTCTGTCGGTGGGGGAAATCATCGGGGAGTGATACGTCCATTTTGCATCATGTTTTCTTACTGTTATTTATGATGTTTTTATCCATAATAATGCTTTTTGGAGTAATTCTAATGCCTTTTCTCTCATAATTTGCAAGGTACACACCAAGGGGGAGAATTCTGCCAGTTGGAAATCTAGATCTGGAAAAGCTACGCCAGGCCACCTATTCTGCACAACTCCAAACAAGCTGAAACTTCAAGGGGATTTTTTATGGAATATATAAGAATTATTGGAGCAAATAACTATCATATGGGGGGCCACTAGGTGGACACAACCCACCTGGGCGCGCCACGGCCCCCCTGGCATGCCCTGGGGGGTTGTGGCCTCCTCGGCCCACCTCCGGTGCCCATCTTTTGGTATATAAGTCATTTTGACCTAGAAAAACAAATAAGAGGAGGACTTTCGGGATGAAGCACCGCAGCCTTGAGGCGGAACTTGGGGAGGAGAACTTTTGCCCTCCGGCGGAGCAATTCCGTCGGGGGGACTTCCCTCCCGGAGGGGGGAAATCATCGTCATCATCATCACCAACAACTCTCCCATCTTGGGGAGGGCAATCTCCATCAACATCTTCAACAACACCATCTCCTCTCAAACCCTAGTTCATCTCTTGTGTTCAATCTTGTTACCGGAACTATAGATTGGTACTTGTGGGTGACTAGTAGTGTTGATTACATCTTGTAGTTGATTACAATATGATTTATTTGGTGGAAGATTATATGTTCAGATCCAATATGCTATTTAATACCCCTCTGATCATGAGCATGTTTATGATTTGTGAGTAGTTACCTTTGTTCTTGAGGTCACTGGAGAAATCGTGTTGCAAGTAATCATGTGAATTTGATATGTGTTTGATATTTTGATAGTATGTATGTTGTGATTCCCTTAGTGGTGTCATGTGAATGTCGACTACATGAAACTTCACCATATTTGGGCCTAAGTGAATGCATTGTAGAGTAGCAATTAGATGATGGGTTGCGAGAGTGACAGAAGCTTAAACCCCAGTTTATGCGTTATTCCATAAGGGACCGATTGGATCCAAAAGTTTAATGCTATGGTTAGAATTTATTCTTAATACTTTTATCATAGTTACGAATGCTTGCGGGCGGGTTAATCATAAGTAGGAGGTTTTTTCAAGTAAGAACAACACCTAAGAACCAGTCCATCCACATATCAAATTGTCGAAGTAGTGAACACGAATCGAACCAACATGATGAAAGTGACTAGATGAAATTCCCGTGTACCCTCAAGAACGCTTTGCTTATCATAAGAGACAGTTTTGGCCTGTCCTTTGCCTCAAAAGGATTGGGCTAGCTTGCTGCACTTTTTTACTACTACCGTTACTTGCTCGTTACAAATTATCTTGCTACCAAACTACTATGCTACTTACAATTTCAGCATTTGCAGACATTACCTTACTGGAAACTACTTGTCATTTCCTTCTGCTCCTCGTTTGGTTCGACACTCTTACTTATCAAAAAGAGCTACAATTGATCCTCTATACTTGTGGGTCATCAAGGCTATTTTCTGGCGCCGTTGCAGGGGAGTGAAGCACCTATGGTAAGTGGAATTTGGTAAGGATACATTTATATAGTGTGCTGAAATTTATTGTTACTTGTTACTGTGGAAAACAATCCTTTCAGGGGTTAGTTCGGGGTATCTTCACCTTGTACGGAACCACAATTAGCTACCCCTCAACCTACTGAAAATATTGAATATGAAATTCCTTTGGGTATGATAGAACAACTGTTGGCTAATCCTTATGCAGGAGATGGAACTGAACATCCTGATATGCACTTGATATATGCGGAACAAATTTGTGGATTGTTTAAGCTTGCAGGTTTACCCAAAGATAAAGTTATGAAGAAGGTTTTCCCTTTATCTTTGAAGGGAAAATTATTGGCATGGTATAGGCTATGCGATGATATTGGATCATGGAATTGGAATCGATTGAAATTGGAGTTCCACCAAAAAATTTATCCTATGCATCTAGTTCATCATGATCGGAATTATATATATAATTTTTGGCCTTGTGAAGGAGAAAGTATCACTCTAGCTTGGGGGAGGCTTAAGTCAATGTTATATTCATGCCCCAATCATGAGCTCTCAAGAGAAATTATTATTCAGAATTTTTATGCTCGGCTTTCTCGTAATGATCAAACCATGCTTGATACTTCTTGTGCTAGTTCCTTTATGAAGAAGACTATTGAATTCCGGTGGGATCTTTTGGAAAGAATTAAACACAACTCTGAAGATTGGGAACTCGACAAAGGTAAAGAGTCAGGTATTAAACTTGAGTATGATTGTGTTAAATCTTTTATGGATACTAATGCTTTTCAAAAGTTTAGCACTAAATATGGACTTGACTCTGAGATAGTAGCCTCCTTTTGTGAATCTTCTGCTACTCATGTTGAACTCCCTAAGGAGAAGTGGTTTAAATATCACCCACCTATTAAAGAAGAAACTAAAGAACCGGTACCAGTTAAAGAAGAAACTATACTTTATAATGTTGATCCAGTTGTTCCTTCTGCTTATATTGAGAAACCACCTTTCTCTGTTAGGATAAAGGAACATGCTAAAGTTTCAACTGTGGTTAACAAAATCTATATTAGAACACCTAAACCTAATGAACAAATTAAAGTTTAACCTAGTATTGCTATGGTTAAAGATCTCTTGGAAGAAGATATGGATGGGCATGTTATTTGCTTCTGTGAAGAAGCTGCTAGAATTGCCAAACCTGATAAGAAAGATAAACATAGACCCGTTGTTGGCATGCCTGTAATCTCAGTTAAAATAGGAGGTCACTATTATCATGGTTTATGTGACATGGGTGCTAGTGTGAATGCTATTCCTTACACCTTATATCATGAAATTATGAATGACATAGCACCCGCAGAAATAGAAGAAATAGATGTTACAATTAAACTTGCTAATAGAGATACTATATCACCAATTGGGATTGTTAGAGATGTTGAAGTCTTGTGTGGGAAAATAAAATACCCTACTGATTTTCTTGTTCTTGGTTCCCCACAAGATGACTTTTGTCCCATTATTTTTGGTAGACCTTTCTTGAATACAGTTAATGCTAAGATAGACTGTAAGAAACAAACTATTGGTGTTAGCTTTGGTGATGAGTCTCATGAGTTTAATTTTTCCAAGTTCAATAGAAATCTTCATGAAAAATAATTGCCTAATAAGGATGAATTAATTGGTCTTGCTTCTATTGTTGTACCACCTACTGATCCTTTAGAACAATAGTTGCTAGACCATGAAAATGATTTACATATGCATGGAAGAAATGAAACGGATAAAATTTTCTTTGAACAACCTCCTCTGCTTAAACACAATTTTCCTATTGAAACTCTAGGAGGTCCTCCTCCAGCTAAAGGTGATCCTGGGTTTAAATTAAAACAATTGCCAGACACTTTGAAATATGCTTATCTTGATGAAAAGAAGATATATCCTGTTATTATTAGTTCTAACCTTTTATAACATGAAGAAAAAAGATTATTGAAAGTTCTAAGTAAGCACCGAGCTGCTATTGGATATACTCTTGATGATTTAAAGGGCATTAGTCCCACTCTATGTCAGCACAAAAGTAATATGGAACCTGATGCTAAACCCGTTGTTGATCACCAAAGTCGGATAAATCCGAAGATGAAAGAAGTGGTAAGAACGGGAATATTAAAACTTCTAGAAGCAGGTATAATCTATCCCATAGTTGATAGTGGATGGGTAAGTCCTGTTCATCGTGTCCCTAAGAAAGGAGGTATAACCGTTGTTCCTAATGATAAGAATGAACTTATTCCACAAAGAATTGTCACTGGCTATAGAATGGTAATTGATTTTAGAAATTAAACAAAGCAACTAGAAAAGATCATTACCCTTTGCCTTTTATTGATCAAATGCTTGAAATATTATCTAACCACACACATTTGTGCTTCCTTGATGGATATTCTGGCTTTTCACAACTACCTGTTTCTCAATCTAATCAAGAAAATACCACTTTTACTTGTCCCTTCAGAACTTATGCTTATAGACATATGCCTTTTTTTTATGTAATGCACCTGCTACCTTTCAAAGATGTATGGCTACTATATTCTCTAACTTTTGTGAAAAGATTGTTGAGGTTTTCATGGATGACTTTTCTGTTTATGGGAAGTCTTTTGATGATTGTTTAAGCAATCTTGATCGAGTTTTGCAGAGATGCGGTCAAACAAATATTGTCTTGAATTGGGAGAAGTGCCACTTTATGGTTAATGAAGGCATTGTCTTGGGTCATAAAATTTCTGAAAAAGGTATTGAAGTGGACAAAGCTAAGGTTGATGCAATTGAGAAAATGCCATGTCCTAAAGATATAAAAGGTATTCATAGTTTCTTAGGTCATGCTGGTTTCTATAGGAGATTTATCAAAGACTTTCCAAAAGTTTCTAGGCCTCTTACTAGTTTCTTGCAAAAGGATATTCCTTTTGTTTTTTATGATGATTGTTTAGAAGCCTTTGAAACACTTAAGAAAGCCTTAATTTCTGCACCTATTGTTCAACCACCTGATTGGAACTTGCCTTTTGAAATTATGTGTGATGCTAGTGATTATGTTGTTGGTGCTGTTCAAGGACAAAGAGTTGATAAGAAACTTAATGTTATTCATTATGCTAGTAAAACTCTGGACAGTGCTCAAAGAAATTATGCTACTACTGAAAAGGAATTCTTAGAAATTGTGTTTGCTTGTGATAAATTTATACATTATATTGTTGATTACAAAGTAACTGTTGACACAGACCATGCTGCTATTAAATATCTTATGGAAAAGAAAGATGCTAAACCTAGACTTGTTCGATGGGTTCTCTTGTTACAAGAATTTGATTTACATATCATTGATAGAAAAGGAGCTGAGAACCCAGTTGCTGATAATTTATCTAGGCTTGAAAATGTGCTTGATGACCCACTGCCTATTGTGATAGTTTTCCTGATGAGCAGTTAGCTGCAATAAATGTTTCTCACAGTACTCCTTGGTATGCTGATTATGCTAATTACATTCTTGCTAAATATTTACCACCTAGCTTTACATACCAACAAAAGAAAAAAATTCTTCTATGATTTAAGACATTACTTTTGGGATGACCCACATCTTTATAAAGAAGGAGTAGATGGTACTATTAGACATTGTGTACATGAGCATGAATAGGGACAAACCCTACAGAAATGTCACTCCGAGGCTTATGGAGGGCATCATTCTAGAGATAGAACTGCTCACAATGTATTGAATCTGGATTTTATTGGCCCACTCTCTTCAATGATGCCCGTAAGTTCGTCTTATCCTGTGATGAATGTCAAAGGATAGGTAATATCGGTAAGCGTCAAGAAATGCCTATGAATTATTCGCTTGATGTTGAACCATTTGATGTTTGGGGATTTGATTACATGGGACCTTTTCCTTCCTCTAATGGGCATACACATATTTTGGTTGATGTTGATTATGTTACTAAATGGGTAGAAGCTATTCCAACTAGTAGTGCTAATCACAACACCTCTATTAAAATGCTTAAGGAAGTTATTTTCCCAAGGTTTGGAGTCCCTAGATATTTAATGACTGATGGTGGTTCACACTTTATTCATGGTGCTTTTCGTAAAATGCTTGCCAAGTATGGTGTTAACCATAGAATTGCATCACCTTATCATCCTTAGTCTAGTGGTCAAGTTGGACTTAATTAGCAATAGAGAAATAAAATTAATATTGCAAAAGACTATCAATAGGTCCAGGAAGAATTGGTCTAAGAAATTAGATGATGCACTTTGGGCTTATAGAACAACATATAAAAATCCTATGGGTATGTCTCCTTATAAAATGGTTTATGGAAAAGCTTGTCATTTGCCTCTTGAGTTAGAACATAAAGCATATTGGGCAATCAAAGAACTCAATTATGATTTGAAACTCGCTGGTGAAAACAGGTTATTTGATATTATCTCATTAGATGAATGGATAACCCAAGCTTATGAAAATGCAAAATAATTTAAATAAAAAGTAAAAAGATGGCATGACAAAAGAATTCAAAAGCGTGAGTTTAAAGTCGGAGAACATGTTCTTTTGTACAACTCTCGTTTCAGATTCTTTGCAGGAAAACTCCTCTCAAAATGGGAAGGCCCATACACCATCGAGGAGGTTTACCGGTCTAGAACCATCAAAATAAATAATTCTGAAGGTACTAACCCGAAGGTTGTCAATGGGCAACGAATAAAGCATTATATCTCAGGTACGCCTATTAATATTGAAAGTAATATTATCCAAACTATGACACCGGAAGAACACATAAAAGAGTCCTTCCGGAACACTCCAGAATCGTGAAAATAAGGAGGTATGTGATACGGTAAGTAAACGGACTCCGAAAAATCCGCAAAAATATTTTTATTAGTTTTGGAATATTTTATAATTTTGGAATAAAGAAACATCCAGGAAGAGTCCCCTGGTGGGCACAAGACACCAGGGCACGCCAGGCTTGCCTGGCACGCCTAGGTGGGTTGTGCCCACCCGGGACACCTTCCGTACTCCGTTTTTCTACCATATACTTGTCCTCCAAGATAAAACAATCTTTATATACTCACCGAATCTATTGATCACTGTATCATGGAGAAATCCTCTGTTATCTTTTCCCTTGCTGTTTTTTGTCAGAACCCATCTACCATGGCCTCTTCAAGCTCCTCCAAGGACAAGTTCTTCAAGAACGTCATCTACCCATATCTGCGGGAGGTGGTGCAGCACCCTTATGTCATCCAGATGCATGAGGGGGTGCTTCACCTTCGCGATGTGCCATGTCCCAAGGGGACGGGAACCATGGAGGCCAGGCTCGAAGCTGTTGAGCAAGACGTCTTCCGGTGCAAGGGGATGGTGGAGCATGGGCTCAATGCCAATCACCTCCTAATCACGGACCTTTCCCGTGATCTCAAGGTGGATGGCAAGCCCATGAAGGACATCGTCTTCACCCTCAACGAGCAAATCAACTTCCTCCAAAGCCAGATCTATTATCTTCAAAACCAAATATTTGAATATGAGGCGAGGTTTAAAGGTATGAGTTTGGCGGCTAGTTGCAGGACTCGTGAGACTCACTCTTCCTCTCACGATGGTGGACCACTGCCATGGAAATTCGAGGACAAGATCTCTTCTTCTTCACCACCATCATCTTCACCACCAAAGGAGAATTGAGTATCGGGTATGGGCACTCGCCTTTGCTTCCGCCAAGCTTGGGGGAGGTGCCCCAGTATCGTACCATCCCACTATCCTTTTAGCTTTTACTTATTTTAGTTCGATCCATTTTGCTTTAGATGAATAAAGGTTTAGTTTGATCCTTTCTTCTTTGAGAGTTTACTTAGTGATCTATCCTTGTAATCATGTGCAAGTTATATAATAAAGTTTAGTATGAGTTTTTTATTTCTTTACTTTCATGTTGCAAATAAAAGAAAAGAAATAAGAAATAAACAAATAAAAGAAAGGAATTAAATAAAGAAAAGATTATACACTAATCCTATGGTAGGTGATGGCACCACATAAGGAAAAGTATAAGTAGAAAATTTTATTAGAGATTGACAAACATAGCATTAGTCAATGATGCAACTCATGAAAGAATTAATAAGGGAAGAGAAGATTCACTTATAAATATACTATCCTAGAAATCTTTTGTGATTGTGAGCCCTCATCAAAATATTATATGCCAAAATTGTTGACGTTGGACAAGGAAGGCAACTTAATGATTTATGTTTGTTCATATTCACATAGAAGTCATATTGTCATAGATTCTTTAACATGTGGTGCTTGCCCCTATCTTTGCTAGCCAAAAATTCTGCACTAAGTAGATATACTACTTGTGCATCCAAAAACCCTTAAACCCAAATCTATTTTCAAGTGTCCACCATACCTACCTAGGGATTGAGCAAGATCCCTCAAGTAAGTTGTCATTGGTGCAAAAAGGTAATAAAAATTGCTTCTAAAAGTGTGAGATCATTTAGTGTAAGAGAAAATTGAGTGTTGCACGAACTTGTGATGGTGAAGAATAAAAGCGACAGACTGCATAATAAAGGTCGCTATCACAAGGGGCAATGTAACGTGACGTTCTTTTGCACTAAGGGATTGAGCATGCATACATACAAATAAGCGCATGTCTACCTCTTCTTCCCTCTTCGAAGGGCCTATCTTTTACATTTATGGAAGAGTCAAAGTTTTTCTCTCTATTCCTTTTTATTTTCTCCTTTGGCAAGCATCATGTGGTGAGGAAAGATCTAAGCACATATGTCCAATTGAATATGGGTGGCATGAGTTATTATTGTTGACATCACCCTTGAGGTGAGTATGTTGGGAGGCGAAACCATAAGCCCCTATCTTTCTATGTGTTCGGTTGAAACGTTTTGATCATGGGTACGATGTGAGTGTTAGCAATCATAGAAGAATATATGATGGTTGAGTATGTGGACTTGCCTAAAGGCTTCAACACACGACCCTTCCTGAAAATATGATGAATTCTAGTTGCAAAGTTGACTGAGAACATAGTTTGTTGGTTTCTAATAGAGTTTTTGCTTTATACTTCGATTGTGTGATGAACTATTACTTATTCATGAGAAGTATATGATGAAAGTTCTAAGATAAAAGTCCTATGTTTAATTTTGTTGTTGTTATAATAATCAACATGATGCTTCTATGTCCGTATTTTGTTTTTATCGACACATCCCTCTCAAAGCATGTGGACATGTTTTTTGATTTCGGTTTTTCGCTTCAGGACAAGCAAGGTCTAAGCTTGGGGGAGTTGATATGTCCATATTGCATCATGTTTTATTACTGTTATTTATGATGTTTTTATCCATAATAATGCTTTTTGGAGTAATTCTAATGCCTTTTTTCTCATAATTTGCAAGGTACACACCAAGGGGGAGAATTCTGGCAACTGGAAATCTGGACCTGGAAAGCTACATCAGGCCACCTATTCTGCACAACTCCAAACAAGCTTAAAATTCACGGGGATTTTTATGGACTATATAAGAATTATTGGAGGAAATAACTACCAGAGGGGGGCCACCAGGTGGGCACAACCCACCTGGGCGTGCCAGGGCCCCTTGGCACGCCCTGGGGGGTTGTGGCCTCCTCGGCCCACCTCCGGTGCCCATCTTTTGGTATATAATTCATTTTGACCTAGAAAAAAAATAAGAGGAGGACTTTCAGGACGAAGCGCCGCCGCCTCAAGGCGGAACTTGGGCAGGAGCACTTTTGCCCTCTGGCGGAGCGATTCCGCTGGGGGAACTTCCCTCCCAGAGGGGGGAATCATCGTCATCATCATCACCAACAACTCTCCCCTCTTTGGGAGGGCAATATCCATAAACATCTTCAGGAGCACCATCTCCTCTCAAACCCTAGTTCATTTCTTGTGTTCAATCTTGTTACCGGACCTATAAATTGGTACTTGTGGGTGACTAGTAGTGTTGATTACATCTTGTAGTTGATTACTATATGGTTTATTTGGTGGCAGATTGTATGTTCAGATCCAATATGCTATTTAATACCCCTCTGATCATGAGCATGTTTATCATTTGTGAGTATTTACATTTGTTCTTGAGGTCACGGGAGAAATGATGTTGCAAGTAATCATGTGAATTTGATATGTGTTCGATATTTTGATAGTATGTATGGTGTGATTCCCTTAGTGGTGTCATGTGAATGTTGACTACATCACACTTCACCATATTTGGGCCAGGGGAATGCATTGTGGAGTAGCAATTAGATGATGGACTGCGAGAGTGACAGAAGCTTAAACCCCAGTTTATGTGTTATTCCATAAGGGACCGATTGGATCCAAAAGTTTAATGCTATGGTTAGAATTTATTCTTAATACTTTTATCATAGTTACGAATGCTTGCGGGAGGGTTAATCATAAGTAGGAGGTTTGTTCAAGTAAGAACATCACCTAAGCACCGCTCCACCCACATATGAAATTATCAAAGTAGCAAACACGAATCGAACCAACATGATGAAACTGACTAGATGAAATTCCCATGTACCCTCAAGAATGCTTTGCTTATCGTAAGTGTAGGATCAAAAGTATGTCTAGAGGGGGGGTGATTAGACTACTTGACCAATTAAAAATCTATCCTTTTCCCAATTTTAGTCTTTGGCAGATTTTAGCTATCTTAGCACAATTCAAGCAATCTTAACACAATTCAAGCAAGCATGCAAAGAGTCTATGAGCAGCGGAAAGTAAAGCATGCAACTTGCAAGAATGTAAAGGGAAGGGTTTGGATAATTCAAACGCAATTAGAGACACGGATGTTTTTGTCGTGGTTCCGATAGGTGGTGCTATCGTACATCCACGTTGATGGAGACTTCAACCCACGGAGGGTAACGGTTGCGCGAGTCCATGGAGGGCCCCACCCACGAAGGGTCCACGAAGAAGCAACCTTGTCTATCCCATCATGGCCATCGCCCACGAAGGACTTGCCTCACTAGCGGTAGATCTTCACGAAGTAGGCGATCTCCTTGCCCTTACAAACTGCTTGGTTCAACTCCACAATCTTTGTCGGAGGCTCCCAAGTGACACCTAGCCAATCTAGGAGACACCACTCTCCAAGGAGTAACAAATGGTGTGTTGATGATGAACTCCTTGCTCTTGTGCTTCAAATGATAGTCTCCCCAACACTCAACTCTCTCTCACAGGATTTGGATTTGGTGGAAAGAAGATTTGAGTGGAAAGCAACTTGGGAAGGCTAGAGATCAAGATTCATATGGTAGGAATGGAATATCTTGGCCTCAACACATGAGTAGGTGGTTCTCTCACAGAAAATGTTTATTGGAAGTGTAGGTATGTTCTGATAGCTCTCTCCACGAATGAAGAGTTGGTGGAGGGGTATATATAGCCTCCACACAAAAACTAACAGTTACACACAATTTACTAATCTCTGTGAGACCGAATTGAGAAACTCGGTCGGACCGATTTAGCAAACCTAGTGACCGTTAGGATTTTCAGTGGGACTGAGATGCAACTCGGTAGGACCGATATGGTTAGGGTTAGGGCATAATGTAATCTTGGTGTGACCGATTACACAAACTTGGTGGGACCGATTTTGGTAATAAGATAACCAGAGAGTTGGTCAGGTAAACTCGGTGGGACCGATTGCTCATTTCGGTGGGACCGTATGTTACAAAAGGAAAACACAGAGTTTACATTGCAATCTCGGTGGGACCGAAGCATTACGAAGGGAAACAGAGAGATTACAACCCCATCTCGGTGTGACCGAAATCCCTATCGGTGAGACCGATTTGCCTAGGGTTTGTGGCAGTGGCTATGACATCTGAGCTTGGTGGCGCCGGATAGAAAGAATCGGTGGGGCCGAGTTTGACTTTTGGTTTAGGTCATATGTGGATGTGGGAAGGTAGTTGAGGGTTTTGGATCATATCACTAAGCACTATGAAGCAAGAACATCATCAAGCAACACCTCATCCCTCCTTGATAGTATTGGCTTTTCCTATAGACTCAATGTGATCTTGGATCACTAAAATATAAAATGTAGAGTCTTGAGCTTTGAGCTTGAGCCAATCTTTTTGTCCTTAGTATTTTGAGGGGTCCACTTTCCTCATCCATGCCATGCCATTCATTGAGCTTTTCCTGAAATATTAATCTTGGAATAGCATTAGCTCAATGAGCTATATGTTGTTAGGAATTACCAAAACCACCTAGGGATAGTTGCACTTTCAGTCTCCCCCTTTTTGGTAATTGATGACAACATATAGATCAAAGCTTCGACAAATGATAATAAGAGTGAAAAACATTGTCGCTTTGAGAAGTATGTGAAAAGCAAGAGCTCCCCCTAAATTTGTGCATAGTTTATGATTTGCTTTGGACTGCAAATGCACAGAGAATTAGGCTCATGGGTTACTCTTCCATGTCACATACATCTTGGTGGAGCGCTCAAAATGATAATAATTAAATACATGCACTCATCACCAAGCAAAGTGAATGATCATATAGGGATAAAAGGATAATGTCATCCAACAAGCATTAAGGTAGCATATGATCAAACACATGATCATCCAAGTATCACACAGACAAAAAGTATCTCAAACAAGCAAATAAAGTTCAACCACCAAAGCAAGAGAGAATAAAAAGCAACGCTCTCTCTCGAAGCCTATGATCTATATGTTTTTCTCCCCCTTTGGCAACAAGTTACCAAAAAGTTCCTAGAAAATGCATAGCACTAAATCGTCTCTCAGGCTTGGTCTTCAGGTGGTGGTGTCCGGATAATTCCAAGAACGAAGGTTTCAGTCGATGTAGATGGAGCTGATGGAGTAGGTGCTGGAGCTGGTGGCACTGAAGCTGTAGCTGGTGCAGATGAAGTGGCTCTAGTGTCTAGAACTGGCACTGCAGCTGACCTCTGAGCTCTAGGCACTCTGGCAAATGCATCAGTGGTTGTCTTGCCCTTCCTCTCCTGCATGTCATCCTGAAGTTGCTCCATAATAGACTGGATCTCAGTTACCTTCACATCGAAGTCACAGAACTTTTGATCCATGATCCTTTCCAGGCTCTCCTGGTTTTGAGTCAGGGTGGCTAGTCCCTTCTCAATCCTCAGAGTGGAGGCAATCAAGTAGCCAAGCTGATCTTGCTTGCTCTTCAGAAGATACTGAGATGCTTCTTCGGTAGTTGGCATCCTTGCAGCCTTTTCAGCCTTTGCCTTCTCCTTGTTGGCTTGTGCGTGCACAGAAGATGGTTCATTTTCATCGATCACCACTTGGTTGTCCTCAAAGTCTGGATAGATAGGCATGTGCTCCTTGTCCAGCAGATATGTGCCAGTGCCCATCTTGGAGTTGATCAGCTCCTAGATCTGTGGGGCATACCCACAACTCCTCTTCTGATCTGCAGCTGTCCTCTTTATGGTTTCCACTATGAGGCTCATGACTTTGAACTTCTGTGGGACATCAAAGATGTGAAGCAAGTTTATTGCATGGCCTCTGATCATCTTGTGATCACCTGACTTTGGCAAGAGAGTGTGCCTGAGGATCCAGTTGATAGTAGGCAAGCCTGACAGAAGGTAATGTACAGATCCAAACTTATGTGTCTCAAGAGCAGCATCTGGGATCTCCTTGTACATGTGTGCCATGGAGTTGTGATCCTTCTTCTTCTTGGCATAGACATTGGCATAGACATCCTAGTCATCTTCACTCTCTTTTGGAGCATTGATCAACTTCGCCCATTCTACAACTGTTGACTGGTACCTCATACCTTCAGACATCCAGAGAATCCTTCCATCTGGGTAGAAGTGAGATGTGGAGTAGAACTGCATGATGAGCTCATCATTCCATTTTGTGAGATTCTGAGCCACAAACTCATCGACTCCACACGCCTTGAAACTGTCATACACACCTAGATAATGTTCATCATTCTCCCTGATGTACTCCCAGTCGACCCATCTCATGTCACACACTATGGGATTCTTGTCAAGCAAGATGGTCTCATAGAAGTCCTGATGTTCCTTTGTATCGAACCGGTAGTCCACAACAGTCCTTCTCCTGGTGGCATATGGATCAGACTCTCTCCACAGCCTCAATCATGAGTCCTTCCTGATCTTCATGTTCTCAGCTACTGGATGAGCATCATTGTGATCTGGAATTTTTGGCTTCAACTTCCTCAAGACATGTGACTCATCACCTTCTTCTTCCATTTCAGCTTCAGGCACTAGGGCCTTGTTCTTCTCCTCGGTAGGGATGTTCCTGGTGCTCCTCTTTGGTTTTGGATTTGGAGCTGGAGCAGCAGCCTTAGGAGCAGAGGCTTAGATGGAACAACCCCTGCCCTGATGGCATTACCCATAAGCTTCTGAGCTTTGGGTGCTGGTGCAGCATCTTCTTCCTCTTCCTCTTTAGAATCTCTCATGATTGAGGATCTCCCAAGCACTCTAGCAGTGGTCTTCTTGACCCTCTCTTTCCTCTTCTTCTCTGCCACAACCTGCTCTTTGGGTGCAGATCCCAAATTCTCTTGAGTAGAAGCTCTGGCTTTAGACAAGGGAGCTCTCTTGGCAGGAACCTTTTGCTTCATGCATGGCTTGGTGGCAGCAGCTATGCCATATTCCTTCTTCAGGACTTTCCTCTTTGAGGTGGTTTCTTCTTCCTCAGCCACATAGTCCTCATCCTCTGACTCTGAGGTTCTTTTCTTGCTGGCCCTGGTGGCAGCTTTGGGTAAGTTGCTTGGGGTGTTCCTGTTACCACCATCTGAGCTGCTAGAGGGACTAGTGCCCTCACTCAAGTGAACCTGCTCCTCTGACTTGTTCTAGCTATCACTCTGACCAGACATATTGCAAGCACTGATAGCAGACCCTATGAATATATATAGATGAGATAGAGTGGATGAGCATCACAAAATGCAGAGGTTTTTGCAAAAGAATGAGTCAAAAAATTAGTTTTAGTTTTCCATAGAAAGCATTTCGGATCAATCGATTTGTAAACTTGGTGATACTGAAGCAGCTGTTGGAACCTAAACTAGTGAACTCGGTCAGACCGAGTCACAGTTCGGTGGCACCGAGACTGCTAGGGTTTCACAAAGTCCTGAACTTGGTCACACCGATTTGCAATTCTCCGTCAGACCGAGAATCACATGTGCAATGGCCTGAGCCGAATCGGTGGTACTGAGTTCCACAACTCGGGGGGGGGGGGGGTCCGAGATGGTTTCGGCGGAAACCTAACCCTAAATTCTCAATGCACGACTAAACTACGGAGTGTTTTGATTGGATAGAATGATCTCAATCGTGGCAAGATACATGGCGAACACAATGTTCTAGGAATCAGATAAGGATAGCACAATGATCGAGTTCATACCCTAGTTCGGCGATGAACTCGCTACAGCGGCAACGGCGGGGATGATTCCTATTGACAGCGGCTAAGACCAGCGACAGGAGGCAGCTGGCGATGAGGAGGACGATCCGGAGACCCTGGAGGCACAGCGGGCTAAGTGCGGGTCGAGGAGGTTCGGAAAGATTTCCAAAATTTGACCCGTGGATATATATAGCCCGACCCTGTCGGTGTGACCGAGTGGAACAACTCGGTGGCACCGAGATTCATAACTCCAAGCAGTTACTGAAACTCGGTGTGACCGAAAAGATCGAATCGGTTACACCGAGTTTGAAAACCTAGATCGACTTAGTGATCTCGGTATGACCGAAATGGGTGAATCGGTCAGACCCAAACGCACAAAGAAGTTTTGAAAGTTTAAGTCTATGACGAATCGGGGACTCCGAGTGCTCCTCACACAGAGTGGTTCGAACCGGACTTGATCAAATTTTGTGATGCAGCATGAATAGAGTTTGAGACGAGAAAAGCATAGATAGCTAGAGAAGGTTCTTAGGCATTCTTGTCCATCCACTTGGCCAAAAGAAAAGGAAACCAATCAATCAAAACAACAAGTGGATGTCCTCGAATGAGTAAATTATGCAACCAACATGCTCACACAATAAAATGGCAATTGAAATATGTGGCAAAGCATGCACAAACAATTCTAGCATCTTTCAAGCAATTTGGCGATGACTAGGTCATCTATATATGAGTATATTGACTTAGGAGTCAAATGAGAACATTTGATCATAGGTCATACTCATCGTTTAAGCACAAGTGGGGTTACCACTTTTACATAAAGCGTTGTTGTGTTCACACCATTAGAGTTGCTTTAACTCAATTGTTAAAGTAAAGCTCCCCCTAGATGTGAGATCCCCCTTAAGAGGGATAAACTAACCTTGGGTTTTGTCGATGATGACTTCATGTATGTGTTGAAGATGTGGATGCTCTATGTTGATGTAGATCATTTGGAGCTATCCTTTGGAGTGAGTTGCACTTTCAATACCTACACGGGTTAGTCCCACAAGGAACAAACAAGGATATCCATAGACATAGAGTGATGCACACACAAGATGATGTCTATGAAGACTTTAGGTTACCTTGTCCCTTGTCTTACCAACAAGAGGGTTTGTGACTCCTTGAACTAGTGCAAGATGTGGAAGTTGATTGCACTTGTTCTTGCCAGAATGATAAAAGTGAAGTATGTTGGCGGAGTCACCCTCAAGAACTCTCTAGTTCTTCTTCTTCGGGATCCACACCATCTTGATGGGAATCCTCGGAGTTGTAGTTGTACTTGATGAAGTGGAACTTGATGTAGTCTTGGGAACCCACTTGACCAAGGCCTTAGGAGCTTCTTCAAATGCATCAATTTCCTCTTGAAGCTTGTCCTTGCCTTTTTGCTTGTGGTAATGTGGTGGAAGATCATCTTCAGCTTGTGTCCCTTTGGAAGAAGTAGGATCATACTTCTCTTGTTGAGGAACAAACTTTGCCTTGGGGTATTGATCTTCTTCCCACTCAACTCCATTGGCATTGAACCTTCGTTCAAAACCAACACCTTGATTCTTCCGGTGCCTTCCTTGCTTGCGTACAATTTCCTCGAATTTCTTACTCCCGGCAAGGCTCTTGTAAACACCTTTCCCTATAATTCCCTTCAATAAGCTATTTTCTTGCTCAAGTGTAACTTGGCTAAGAGAATCGTTAGTGGAATCAATAGAACTACTAGAAGCAACAATATTGGATTTAGCATGATTATTGTTACTACTAGAAGAAGAATCTTTCTTGTTCTTGTTACCAGACTTGACTTGGGGCATGTAAGTGGATAAGAGTAAACACTTGGCAATGTAAGAAGAACTTTTCTTGCGAAGATCATCATTGATTGCCTTTAAGAACTCATGCTCTTGCTCAAGATTGAGCTTTTCAAAACATAATTTCTCATGAGTCCTTAAAAGTTCTTGATGATCTCCTAAGATAGTTTCATGAGCTAACTTTAGAGTGTTTAGTTCTTTAGTTAGAGACTCAATCTTCTCCTTATCATTGTCATTCGTTTCATCATAGTATTCATCACTATAGTTGTCAACAAGTAACTCATCATCACCTAACAATTCATCTTCATCACTATTGAAATCAACATACTCGGGGTGTGATACCTTTGGGCCTTTGGCCATGAAGCATCTTCCAATTCCTTCATTTGGTGAATCGAATATGTTGTAGGAGTTGGTTGACACAAGTGCTAGACCGGCAACACCTTCATCTTGAGTATATTCGGAGTCGGAGTGATAGCTTCTCTCGAAGTCATTGTCGGAGTCGGAGCTGGATACCAATTCACCAACATGAGCTTGATGTCTTTGTTTTTGTGTAGCTCCTTGATGACTTGTCCTTCCTTTCCGGATCCTTGCTTATCCGAGAGGGTCTTCGTTCATATCGACCATCTCTACTCCTTCTCCCCCTTGATGGTGATTCTTCTCTTCTCTTGTTGTAGGATCGAAAGTATGTCTAGAGGGGGGTGATTAGACTACTTGACCAAATAAAAACTTAACCTTTTCCCAATTTTAGTTCTTGGCAGATTTTAACTATCTTAGGACAAATCAAGCAATCATCACACAATTCAAGCAAGCATGCAAAGAGTATATTGGCAGCGGAAAGTAAAGCATGCAACTTGCAAGAATATAAAGGGAAGGGTTTTTGAGGATTCAAACGCAATTGGAGACACGGATGTTTTTCCCGTGGTTCGGATAGGTGGTGCTATCCTACATCCACGTTGATGGAGACTTCAACACACGAAGGGTAATGGTTGCGCGAGTCCACGGAGGGCTCCACCCACGAAGGGTCCACGAAGAAGCAACCTTGTCTATCCCACCATGGCCATCGCCCACGAAGGACTTGCCTCACTAGCGGTAGATCTTCATGAAGTAGGCGATCTCCTTGCCCTTACAAACTCCTTGGTTCAACTCCACAATCTTGTCGGAGGCTCCCAAGTGACACCTAGCCAATCTAGGAGACACCACTCTCCAAGAAGTAACAAACGGTGTGTTGATGATGAACTCCTTGCTCTTGTGCTTCAAATGATAGTCTCCCCAACACTCAACTCTCTCTCATAGGATGTGGATCTGGTGGAAAGAAGATTTGAGTGGAAAGCAACTTGGGGAAGGCTAGAGATCAAGATTCATATGGTTGGAATGGAATATCTTGGTCTCAACACATGAGTAGGTGGTTCTCTCTCAGAACATATGAGTTGGAATGGTGTATGTGTTCTGATGGCTCTCTCCACGAATGAAGAGGAGGTGGAGGGGTATATATAGCCTCCACACAAAATCCAACCGTTACACACAATTTACCAATCTCGGTGGGACCGAATCAGAAAACTCGGTCGGACCGAAATAGTAAACCTAGTGACCGTTAGGAATTTCGGTGGGACTGACATGCAACTCGGTAGGACCGATTCGGCTAGGGTTTGAGCATAACGTAATCTCGGTGAGACCGATTGCACAAACTCGGTGAGACCGAGTTTGGCAATAAGCTAACCAGAGAGTTGGTCAGGCAAACTCGGCGGGACCGACTCGCTCTTTCGGTGAGACCGGAAAGTTACAAGAAGGAAACACAGAGTTTACATTGCAATCTTGGTGGGACCGATTCACTCTTTCGGTGAGACCGAAAAGTTATGAAAGGGAAACAGAGAGTTTGCAATCCCATCTCGGTGAGACCGAGATCCTTATCGGTAGGACCGAATTGCTAGGGTTTGGCAGTGGCAAATGACAAGTGAAACTCGGTGGCGCTGGATTGAAAGAATCGGTATGACCGAGTTTGGCTTAGGGTTTAGGTCATTTGTGGATATGGGAAAGTAGCTGAGGATTTTGGAGCATATCATTAAGCACATAAAGCAAGAGGCTTATTAAGCAACACCTCATCCCTCCTTGATAGTATTGGCTTTTCCTAAAGACTCAATGTGATCTTGGATCACTAAAATATAAAATGAAGAGTCTTGAACTTTTGAGCTTGAGCCAATTCTTTGTCCTTAGCATTCTGAGGGTTCCACTTTCACATCCATGCCATGCCAATCATTGAGCTTTCCTGAAATAATCATCTTGAAATAGCATTAGCTCAATGAGCTATATGTTGTTATGAATTACCAAAACCACCTAGGGATAGTTGCACTTTCAATCTCCCCCTTTTTGGTAATTGATGACAACATATAGATCAAAGCTTCGACCAATGATAATAAGCATGAAATATATCGTCGCTTTGAGAAGTATGTGACAAATAAGAGCTCCCCCTAAATTTGTGCATATTTAAAATTTGCTTTGGACTGCAAATGCACAAGGAGTTAGAGTCATGGGTTACTCTTCCATGTCACATACATCTTGGTGGAGCGCTCAAAAATGATAAGATTGAAATACATGCACTCATCACCAAGAATAGTGAGTGATCACATAAGATAGATAGAATGATAATACTAAGCAAACATTAAGTGTAGCTTATGATCAAACACATGATCATCGATGTCTCACAGGCATAAAGGCGTAGTATCTCACACACAAGCAAATAAAGTTCGAAAAAATCACCAAATAAAACAAGAGAGAATAAAAGCAACACTCTCTCTCGAAGCCTATGATCTATACATTTTCTCCCCCTTTGGCAACAAGTTACCAAAAAGTTCCTAGAAAATGCATAGTGCTAAGTCGACGCTCAGGCTTGATCTTCAGGTGGTGGTGGAATCCGGAGCACTCCAAGGACGAAGCCTTCGGTAGACGTGGTCGGAGTTGAGGCTGAAGTGGACGCTGGAGCTGGTGGAACTGAGGCTGTGGCTGGCGCAAACGTGGTAGCTCTGGTGTCAGCAACTGGCATTGCAGACGACCTCGGACCTCGTGGCACCCTGGCAAAAGCATCAGTCGTAGTCCTGCCTCTCCTCTCATTCATGTCATCTTGGAGCCGCTCCACGGTAGTCTGTATCTCTGTCACCTTGATGTCCAAATCATAGAACCTCTGTTCCATGATCCTCTCTAAACTTGCCTGGTTCTGAGTTAGGGTGGCTAGTCCTTGCTCAATCCACAGGGTGGACGCAATCAGGTAACCAAGCTGCTCTTGTTTGGTTTTTAGAAAATATCCAGATGCCTCCTCTTGAGTAGGCATCCTGGCAGCTTTCTCCTTCTTCGCCTTCTCCTTCTTGGCTTGTGCTTGGGCAGGGGATGGCTCATTCTCAGTCATGATCACTTGATTATCTTCGAAGTCTGGACGGATGGGCAGGTGTTCCTTATCCAACAAGTATGTGCCCGTGCCCATCTTTGAGTTGATGAGCTCCTGAATCTGTGGGGCATACCCACAACTCCTCTTCTGATCTGCTGCAGTCCTTTTGATTGTTTCCACTATGAGGCTCATGACTTTGAATTTTTGAGGCACGTCAAAGACATGAAGCAAATTGATCGCGTGACCTCTGATCATCTTGTGATCTCCAGACTTGGGCAATAGGGTGTGCCTTAGTATCCAATTGATAGTGGGCAGTCCTGATAGAAGATAATGCACTGAGCCAAATTTGAAAGTGTCAAGTGCTTCATTCGGAATCTCCTTGTACATGTTGGACATAGAGTTGTGGTCCATCTTTTTCTTGGCATAAATGTCCAAGTCATCATCCTGCTCTTCTGGGGCGTTGATCAGCTGAGCCCATTCAGCAACTGTGGACTTGTACCTCATACCTTCTGACATCCAAGTGATCCTCCCATCTGGGTAGAAGTGTGCTGTGGAGTAGAATTACATGATTAGCTCCTCGTTCCACTTTGTGAGCTTCTGCCCAACAAAGTCTGCAACTCCACATGCACTAAAGCCGTCATACACGCCAGGGAAGTACTCTTCATTGTCCTTGATATACTGCCAATCGACCCATCTCATATCGCGGACAATGGGCTTCTTATCTAGCAGCATTGTCTCATAGAAATCCTGCTGCTCCTTGGTGTGAAACCTGTAGTCAACTGCAGTCCTTCTCCTAGAAGCATACGGATCTGCTTCTCTCCACTTCCTCAGCCCTGAATCTCTCCCGAGCTTCATATCCTCAGCCACAGGATGAGCATCGTTGTGGTCTGGGATCTTGGGCTTGAGCTTTCTAAGGACATTCTCTTCCTCTTCCTCTGCAGCTTCAGGCACTGGGGCCTTGTTCTTTTCAGTGGCTGGGATGCTTCTTGTGTTTCTCTTTGGTGCACTCTTTGGCTTAGATGCAGCCTTGGGTGCTTCCTTGGGCTTGGATGCAGTTGCCCCTGACCTTATGGCATCTCCCATAAGTTTGGGTGCCTTGGGTGCTGGTGCAGCAACCTCTTCTTCTTCCTCCTCATCTTCCATGATGGAGGCCTTGCCAAGCACTCTGGCTACAGTCTTCTTGACCCTTTCCTTCCTCTTTTTGCCCTCAGCAACAACTGGCTCTGTGGGTGCAGGCTTCACAGTTGAAGCTCTAACCTTAGACATGGGCTGCTTGCCTGCTGGCCTTTTGATTTTTAGCCCTGGCTTTGTGCCTTGAGCTGGCTCAACTCTCCTTGATGTGGTCTCTTCCTCTGCCACATAATCTTCATCTTCAGAATCAGAAGTTCTCTTCTTCCTTTGTCTAGTGGCAGCTTTAGGCAGATTGCTGGGGGTGCTCCTGCTGCCATCATCTGAAGAGTTGGAGGGACTAGTGCCCTCACTCATCACCACTTGCTGCTCTGAGAGGTTCTGGCTGTCACTTTGGTCTGACATGATGCAAACTCTGACTGCTGACCCTGTGAATAGATTATAGATGAGATAGAGTGGATGAGCATCACAAAGTGCAGAGATTTTGCAAAAGAGTAATTCAAAAACTTAGTTTTAGTTTCCCACTGAAATCATCTCGGATCTACCAATTTTCAAACTCGGTGACACCGAAGCAGTTTTGGCACCAGAACTAGTGAACTCGGTCAGACCGAGTCACAGTTCGGTGGCACCGAGACTGCTAGGGTTTCACAGAGTTCCAAAATCGGTCACACCGATAAGTAATTCTCGGTCAGACCGAGTTTTACTTGTGCAATGGCATAAGCCAAATCGGTGGGACCGAGTTTTTCAACTCGGTGGGTCCGAGATGGTTTCGGCGGAAACCTAACCCTAAAATTTCCAATTAAACCTAATCTACGAGTTCATTGACTGGATAGGAGTTTATCAAACGTGGCAAGAATCATGATGATCACAATGTGCTAGGAATCGGATTGGAGAATAGCACAAAGATCGAGTCCATACCCTAGTTCGGCGGAGACTCGCTACGGCGGCAACGGCAGGGCAGAATTCCCGTTGACGGCGACGGAGACCAGCGACTGGAGGCGGCTGGTGGCGAGGAGGACGATCCGGAGACCCAAGAGGCAGAGCGAGCTATGCGCGGGCGAAGAGGTTTCAGAGAAATTTCCAAAATTCTGCTCGTCACTATATATAGCCCGACCCTGTCGGTGTGACCAAGTGGAACAACTCGGTGGCACCGAGGTGCAAAACTGTATACAGTTATTGCAACTCGGTGTGACCGAGTGGTTCAAATCGGTTGCACCGAGATCGAAAACCTAGATCAACTTAATGATCTAGGTAGGACCGAAAGTATGGTATCGGTCAGACCGAGAATCACAAAGAGGTTTTGGAAGTTTAAGTCTATGACGAATCGGGGACTCCAAGCGCTCCTCACACAGAGTGGTTCGAATCTGACTTGATCAAATTTTGTGATGCAGCATGAATAGAGTTTGAGACGAGAAAAGCGTAGATAGCTAGAGGAGGTTCTTAGGCATTCTTGTCCATCCACTTGGCAAAAGAAGATAAAGCCAAACAATCAAAACAACAAGTGGATGTCCTCGAATGAGTAAAATATGCAACCAACATGCTCACACAATAAGATGGCAAATGAAATATGTGGCAAAGCATGCACAACCAATTCTAGCATCTATCAAGCAATTAGCGATGACTAGGTCATCTATATATGAGTATATTGACTTAGGAGTCAAGTGAGAACACTTGATCGTAGGTCATACTCATCGTTTAAGCTCAAGTGGGGTTACCACTTTTACATAAAGCATTGTTGTATTCACATCTTTAGAGTTGCTTTAGCTCAAGTTTTAGAGTAAAGCTCCCCCTAGATGTGATATCCCCCCTAAGAGGGATGAACTAACCTTGGGTTTTGTCGATGATGACTTCATGTAGATGTTGAAGATGTGGATGCTCAATGTTGATGTAGATCACTTGGAGCTATCCATTTGAGTGAATTGCACTTTCAATACCTACATGGGTTAGTCCCACAAGGAACAAACAAGGATATCCATAGACATAGAGTGATGCATACACAAGATGATGTCCATGAAAACTTTAGGTTACCTTGTCCCTTGTCTTACCAACAAGAGGGTTTGTGACTCCTTGAACTAGTGCATGATGTGGAAGTTGATTGCACTTGTTCTTGCCAAAATGATGAGAGTGAAATATGTTGGCGGAGTCACCCTCAAGAACTCTCTAGTTCTTCTTCTTTTGGATCCACACCATCTTGATGGGAATCCTTGGAGTTGTAGTCGTATTTGATGAAGTGGAACTTGACGTGGTCTTGGGAATCCACTTGACTAAGGTCTTAGGAGCTTCTTCAAATGCATCAATCTCCTCTTCAAGCTTGTCCTTAGCTTTTTGCTTGTAGTCTTGTGGTGGAAGATCATCTTGAGCTTGTATCCCCTTGAAAGAAGTGTCATACTTCTCTTGTTGAGGAACAAACTTTGTCTTGGGGTATTGATCTTCTTCCCACTCGACTCCATTGGCATTGAACTTTTGTTCAAAACCAACACCTTGATTCTTCCGGTGCATTCCTTGCTTGCGCACAATTTCCTCGAATTGCTTACTCCCGGCAAGGCTTTTGTACACTCCTTTCTCTATAATCCCCTTCAATAAGCTATTTTCTTGCTCAAGTGTAACTTGGCTAAGAGAATCATTAGTGGAATCAAGAGAACTACTAGAAGCAACAATATTGGATTTAGCATGATCATTGTTACTACTAGAGGAAGAATCTTTCTTGTTCTTGTTACTAGACTTGGCTTGAGGCATGTAAGTGGATAATAGTAAACGCTTGGCAATGTAAGAAGAACTTTTCTTGCGGAGATCATCATTGATTGCTTTTAAGAACTCATGCTCTTGCTCAAGATTGAGCTTTTCAAAGCGTAATTTCTCATGAGCTCTTAAAAGTTCTCGATGATCTTCGAAGATAGTTTCGTGAGCTAACTTAAGAGTGCTTAGTTCTTTAGTTAGAGCCTCAATCTTCTCCTTATCATTGTCATTCGTTTTATCTTGATTAGCATGATTAATTGGCGTTTCATCATAGTACTCATCACTAGAGTTGTCAACAAGCAAGTCATCATCACCTAACAATTCATCTTCATCACTATTAAAATCAACATACTCGGGGTGTGTTACCTTAGGACCTTTGGCCATGAAGCATCTTCCAATTCCTTCATTTGGTGAGTCAAATATGTCGTAGGAGTTGGTTGACACAAGTGCTAGACCGGCAACACCTTCATCTTGAGTATCTTCGGAGTCGGAGTGATAGCTTCTCTCGGAGTGGCTGTCGGAGTCGGAGCCGGATACCCATTCACCAACATGAGCTTGATGTCTTCATTTTGTGTAGCTCCTTGATGATTTTTCCTTCCTTTCCGAATCCTTGCTTCTCCGTGAGTATCTCCGTTCATAACGATCATCTCTACTCCTTCTATCTCTTGGTGGTGATTCTTTGCTTCTTCTTTTTGGAGAATCTTCTCTTCTCTTGTAGGGAGTCGTACACTCATTGGAATAGTGTCTGGGTCTTCCACAATTATAGCAGTTTCGCTCTCGACTAGAAGATCTTTTGTCATTGTAGGACCTTGACTTGAAGCTTCTATCTTTGCTTCTACTCTTGGAGAACTTGTTGAAGTTCTCTACCATTAAGCTCAATTCTTCATTGAAGTTTTGTATCTCACTTGATGATGTGGGGACTTCACATGAGGCTTTGTAGGCACCACTTGATTTGTTGTGAAGTTCCTCTTTATCCTTGAGTGACATCTCATGAGCAACAATCCTTCCAATCACTTCCGTTGGTTTGAGATCTTTGTAATTGGGCATCATTTGAATCAATGTGCACACGGTTTCATATTTCCCATCTAAGGCTCTTAGGATCTTCTTGATGATGAATCTATCGGTCATCTCTTCATTTCCTAAGCCGGCAATCTCATTTGTGATGAGAGCAAGCCTAGAGTACATTTCGGAGACACCTTCACCATCCTTCATCTTGAACTTGTCAAGTTGACTTTGGAGCACATCCAACTTGGATTCCTTGACGGAGTCGGTACCTTCGTGCATATCAATCAAAGTGTCCCAAATTTCCTTTGCATTCTCAAGACGGCTGATTTTGTTGAATTCTTCGGGGCACAATCCGTTGAAGAGAATATCACAAGCTTGAGCATTGTATTGCAACATATTCAACTCATCCGCGGTAGCTTCACGGTTTGGTTCTCTCCCATCAAAGAACTCACCTTGCAAACCAACACAAACAATAGCCCATACGGCGGGGTTATGTCCAAGAATATGCATTTTCATTTTATGCTTCCAACTAGCAAAAATAGTGCCATCAAAGTAAGGACCTCTATGGTGATAATTTCCCTCGCTAGACGCCATACTCTCCTAGGTTGTGAAACCAAGGCTATGACCACCAAAAGCTATGGAGATCAAGGCAAATGGAGACCAAAGCTCTGATACCACTTGTAGGATCGAAAGTATGTCTAGAGGGGGGGGGGTGATTAGACTACTTGACCAAATAAAAACTTAACCTTTTCCCAATTTTAGTTCTGGGCAGATTTTAACTATCTTAGGACAAGTCAAGCAATCATCACACAATTCAAGCAATCATGCAAAGAGTATATTGGCAGCGGAAAGTAAAGCATGCAACTTGCAAGAATATAAAGGGAAGGGTTTTTGAGGATTCAAACGCAATTGGAGACACGGATGTTTTTCCCGTGGTTCGGATAGGTGGTGCTATCCTACATCCACGTTGATGGAGACTTCAACCCACGAAGGGTAACGGTTGCGCGAGTCCACGGAGGGCTCCACCCATGAAGGGTCCACGAAGAAGCAACCTTGTCTATCCCACCATGGCCATCGCCCACGAAGGACTTGCCTCACTAGCGGTAGATCTTCACGAAGTAGGCGATCTCCTTGCCCTTACAAACTCCTTGGTTCAACTCCACAATCTTGTCGGAGGCTCCCAAGTGACACCTAGCCAATCTAGGAGACACCACTCTCCAAGAAGTAACAAACGGTGTGTTGATGATGAACTCCTTGCTCTTGTGCTTCAAATGATAGTCTCCCCAACAATCAACTCTCTCTCATAGGATTTGGATCTGGTGGAAAGAAGATTTGAGTGGAAAGCAACTTGGGGAAGGCTAGAGATCAAGATTCATATGGTTGGAATGGAATATCTTGGTCTCAACACAGGAGTAGGTGGTTCTCTCTCAGAACATATGAGTTGGAATGGTGTATGTGTTCTGATGGCTCTCTCCACAAGTGAAGAGGAGGTGGAGGGGTATATATAGCCTCCACACAAAATCCAACCGTTACACACAATTTACCAATCTCGGTGGGACCGAATCAGAAAATTCGGTCGGACCGAAATAGTAAACCTAGTGATCGTTAGGAATTTTGGTAGGACCGATTCGGTTAGGGTTTGGGCATAACGTAATCTCGGTGAGACCGATTGCACAAACTCGGTGAGTCCGAGTTTGGCAATAAGCTAACCAGAGAGTTGGTCAGGCAAACGCGGTGGGACCGACTCGCTCTTTTGGTGAGACCGAAAAGTTACAAGAAGGAAACACAGAGTTTACATTGCAATCTCGGTGGGACCGATTCGCTCTTTCGGTGAGACCGAAAAGTTACGAAATGGAAATAGAGAGTTTGCAATCCCATCTCGGTGAGACCGAGATCCTTATCGGTAGGACCGAATTGCTAGGGTTTGGCAGTGGCAAATGACAAGTGAAACTCGGTGGCGCCGGAATTAAAGAATCGGTATGACCGAGTTTGGCTTAGGGTTTAGGTCATTTGTGGATATGGGAATGTAGCTGAGGATTTTGGAGCATATCATTAAGCACATAAAGCAAGAGGCTCATTAAGCAACACCTCATCCCTCCTTGATAGTATTGGCTTTTCCTAAAGACTCAATGTGATCTTGGATCACTAAAATATAAAATGAAGAGTCTTGAACTTTTGAGCTTGAGCCAATTCTTTGTCCTTAGCATTTTGAGGGTTCCACTTTCACATCCATGCCATGCCAATCATTGAGCTTTCCTAAAATAATCATCTTGAAATAGCATTAGCTCAATGAGCTATATGTTGTTATGAATTACCAAAACCACCTAGGGATAGTTGCACTTTCACTTGTGGGGAGCCGTACACTCATTGGAGTAGTGTCCGGGTCTTCCACAATTGTAGCAGTTTCGCTCTCGACTAGAAGATCTTTTGTCATTGTAGGACCTTGATTTGGAAATTCTCCCTTTGCTTCTATTCTTGTAGAATTTGTTGAAGTTGTTCACCATTAGGCTCAATTCTTCATTAAAGGTTTGTTTCTCACTTGATGATGTGGGGGCTTCACATGAGGCTTTGTAAGCACCACTTGACTTGTTATGGAGCTCCTCCTTATCCTTGAGTGACATCTCATGAGCAACAATTCTTCCAATGATTTCCGTTGGCTTGAGATCTTTGTGATTTGGCATCATTTGTATCAATGTGCATACGGTATCGTATTTTCCATCCAAGGCTCTTAGGATCTTCTTGATGATGAATTTGTCGGTCATCTCGTCACTTCCTAAGCCGGCAATCTCATTTGTGATAAGAGCAAGCCTAGAGTACATTTCAACGACACCTTGACCATCCTTCATTTTGAACTTGTCAAGTTGACTTTGAAGCACATCCAACTTGGATTCCTTGACGGAGTCGGTACCTTCATGCATATCAATCAAAGTATCCCAAATTTCCTTTGCATTCTCAAGATGGCTGATTTTGTTGAATTCTTCGGGGCACAATCCGTTGAATAGGATATCACAAGCTTGAGCATTGTATTGTAGCATCTACAACTCATCCGCGGTAGCTTCACGATTCGGTTCTCTCCCATCGAAGAATTCACCTTGCAAGCCAACACACACAATAACCCAAACGGCGGGGTTATGTCCAAGAATATGCATTTTCATCTTATGCTTCCAACTAGCAAAATTAGTACCATCAAAGTAAGGACCTCTACGATGATAATTTCCCTCGCTAGATGCCATACTCTCCTAGGTTGTGAAACCAAGGCTATGACCACCAAACGCTATGGAAATCAAAGAAAATGTGAGACCAAAGCTCTAATACCACTTGTAGGATCGAAAGTATGTCTAGAGGGGGGGTGATTAGACTACTTGACCAATTAAAAATCTATCCTTTTCCCAATTTTAGTCTTTGGCGGAGTTTAGCTATCTTAGCACAAGTCAAGCAATCTTAACACAATTCAAGCAAGCATGCAAAGAGTCTATGATCAGCGGAAAGTAAAGCATGCAACTTGCAAGAATGTAAAGGGAAGGGTTTGGAGAATTCAAACGCAATTGAAGACACCGATGTTTTTGTCGTGGTTCCGATAGGTGGTGCTATCGTACATCCACATTGATGGAGACTTCAACCCACGGAGGGTAACGGTTGCACGAGTCCATGGAGGGCTCCACCCACGAAGGGTCCACGAAGAAGCAACCTTGTCTATCCCATCATGGCCATCGCCCACGAAGGACTTGCCTCACTAGTGGTAGATCTTCACGAAGTAGGCGATCTCCTTGCCCTTACAAACTCCTTGGTTCAACTCCACAATCTTTGTCGGAGGCTCCCAAGTGACACCTAGCCAATCTAGGAGACACCACTCTCCAAGAAGTAACAAATGGTGTGTTGATGATGAACTCCTTGCTCTTGTGCTTCAAATGATAGTCTCCCCAACACTCAACTCTCTCTCACAGGATTTGGATTTGGTGGAAAGAAGATTTGAGTGGAAAGCAACTTGGGAAGGCTAGAGATCAAGATTCATATGGTAGGAATGGAATATCTTGGCCTCAACACATGAGTAGGTGGTTCTCTCACAGAAAATGTTTATTGGAAGTGTAGGTATGTTCTGATAGCTCTCTCCACGAATGAAGAGTTGGTGGAGGGGTATATATAGCCTCCACACAAAAACTAACAGTTACACACAATTTACTAATCTCTGTGAGACCGAATTGAGAAACTCGGTCGGATCGATTTAGCAAACCTAGTGACCGTTAGGATTTTCAGTGGGACTGAGATGCAACTCGGTAGGACCGATATGGTTAGGGTTAGGGCATAATGTAATCTTGGTGAGACCGATTTGCCTAAGGTTTGTGGCAGTGGCTATGACATCTGAACTCGGTGGCGCCGGATAGAAAGAATCGGTGGGGCCGAGTTTGACTTTTGGTTTAGGTCATATGTGGATGGGGAAGGTAGTTGAGGGTTTTGGAGCATATCACTAAGCACTATGAAGCAAGAACCTCATCAAGCAACACCTCATCCCTCCTTGATAGTATTGGCTTTTCCTATAGACTCAATGTGATCTTGGATCACTAAAATATAAAATGTAGAGTGTTGAGCTTTGAGCTTGAGCCAATCTTTTTGTCCTTAGTATTTTGAGGGGTCCACTTTCCTCATACATGCCATGCCATTCATTGAGCTTTTCCTGAAATATTAATCTTGGAAAAGCATTAGCTCAATGAGCTATATGTTGTTAGGAATTACCAAAACCACCTAGGGATAGTTGCACTTTCAGTAAGAGACCGTTTTGGCTTGTCCTTCGCCTCAAAAGGATTGGGCTACCTTGTTGCACTTTTGTTACTACTAGCGTTACTTGCTTGTTACAAATTTTCTTGCTATCAAACTACTTTGCTACTTACAATTTCAGCACTTGCAGACATTACCTTACTAAAAACTACTTGTCATTTCCTTCTGCTCCTCGTTGGGTTCGACACTCTCACTTATTGAAAAGAGCTACACTTGATCCCCTATACTTGTGGGTCATCAGGGAGGCCATCTTCATCAACCTTGCTGCCTCCATGGTGATGTGTGAGTAGTTCCATTAGGACCTATAGGTCCATAATAATAGCTAGATGGCTTTCTCTCTCTCTCTCAATAGCTAGATCTCTCTCTCTCTCTCGCTCTCTCTGTTTTGATCTTGAGGGGATACCGTCTTTGGGGAAGAAGGTGTATGGGGGGCGGTTCGATCTTCATGGCGTAGGATCGATAAATGGATGGGGATAACTAGTTGCAAGCAGCTAGAAAATAGAAAATAAGAGATAATGACTCGATGAGGAGGATGCTCACCGAAGCCTGCAATCCGAACATTCGTTGATCCAGAACCCGTAATACTACCCCCACACAACCACACTCAAGTCATGGAGCACAGCATAGGTGCAATTTGCAAGGGAAACCACGAACTCTAACCCACACAACACGATCTAGTCGTGGATCATAGATTATGAGCGACTTCTCAAGGAATCACGAGAATAAAGGTAACAAGACCTATCCAATCTCAAGAGGATTCTATGTCTTTGGTTTTTGATAGCAATGGCAAAAGTCCCCAACGAAGGGAAGAGGTAGCATATTTATAATAGGGACAGCCCCCTGGATAGGTGTGAAATCAAACTAGCTTTGGGAACCAGCTTAAGTGTGAAAGAGAACCAGGTTTTGTTTGACAAAACAGGCTTTAAGACTTAATGATGTAGCTTCTGAAAATCTCTCGTTGGAGGTGGTTGGTGGTTCCCGACCAGACATTGTTAACTAGAGTCGAACAATGTTTCCTTCAGCATCAAACTCGAGTTCTGGAAACCTTTCGCATGTTGGAATATTCGAACTCGTGAAAAACATTGTTTCACCAGTGCCAAAACATTGCTTCTTCAGCAGGCAACCTATTTCTCCGCAACTCTATTTCTTCATCATAAAACACTGTTTTGTCAGGGACTAAAAATGTTGTTGGTCTTCTTTGATGTTGCACCTGAGTTCAACCAACAATGAAGGAGATGAAAGTGCACCCATGTGTTCAACACTATAGTATGAACCCAAGTTAGCATCCACTTGATGATGTATTTTTTGACACAAATTATTATGATTTCTCCTTTGATGACCGAGGGTGCATAAATGGTTTTCATGTCCTCATCATCCTCCTCCTCTTGAAAAGGATTCGTCTTGACTCTAAGAGGTTAATGGTTTTCATGTCCTCATCATCCTCCCCTTATTGAGAAGGAGTCATCCTTGACTCTAGCTAGTCATCACACAAAAGAAAATTGGCAAGTACAAAGAAGCAATGCAAAGATTTTATCAAATGCATGAGTTTCACTTTCACCTTTGCAAACTTCAAATGCTTGGTTCGACTCAGCAATTCCTTCCAACTAACATTTGCTTGGAGTACAAACTTGTAATCAAGCACATGCATGTTCATATCAGATCTTCAATATAATGATCTCTTTGGAGATCAATCTGATGTAATTCGTGTGGTATGTTTGTTGGGATATGATGAATTGTGGATTTACGATCAGATTGTTCATTGAATTTATTTGAATCTCTTGAAGCTTCTTTGCCATGAAATTTTATAGCTATGTATGCTTTCCGATCTATGAGTCTTCTTTGGCAAAGATAGATGAGTAGTTCTTCAGAGGGATTGGTGCATAGTAGTGGGTTCAATCTTGCGGTTATCACCTCCACAACCGAGAAAATATTTCCTTAGTTCTCTAAGGATAATTTTTACCGTTGTCCAGTGATCTACTCCTGGATCACTCTTGTACCCCCTTGCCAAACTCATGGCAAGGTACACAATAGGTCTGGTACACATCATGGCATACTTTATAGAACCTATGGCTAAGGCATAGGGAATGACTTTCATTCTCTCTCTATCTTCTACCGTGGTCAGGCTTTGAGTCTTACTCAACTTCACACCTTGTAGCACAGGCAAGAACTCTTTCTTTGACTGATCTATTTTGAACTTCTTCAAAAACTTTGCCAAGGTATGTACTTTGTGAAAGTCCTATTAAGCATCTCGATCTATCCGTATAGATCTTGATGCCCAATATTTAAGAAGCTTCACTAAGGTCTTTCATTCAAACATTCTTATTTCAAGTATCCTTTTATGCTATCCAGAAATTCCATATCATTTCCAATCAACAATATGTCATCAACATATAATATCAGAAATGCTATAGAGCTCCCACTCACTTTCTTGTAAATACAGGTTTCACCGTAAGTCTATATAGAACCACATGCTTTGATCACCTCATCAAAGCGTATATTCCAACTCCGAGATGCTTGCACCAGTCCATAGATGGATAGTTGGAGCTTGCACACTTTATTAGCACCTTTAGGATCGACAAAAACTTCTGTTTGCATCATATACAACTCTTCTTTAATATCCGTTAAGGAAAATAGTTTTTTATATCCATTTGCCAGATTTCATAGTTATAAAATGTGGCAATTGTAACATGATTCGGACGGACTTAAGCATCGCTACGGGTGAGGAAGTCTCATTGTAGTCAACCCCTTGAACTTGTCGAAAACACTTTGGTGACAAGTCAAGCTTTGTAGATGGTGACATTACCATCAGTGTATGTCTTCTTCTTGAAGATCCATTTATTCTCAATGGCTTGCCGATCATCAGGAAAATCCGCCGAAGTCCACACTTTGTTCTCATACGTGGATCCTATCTCAGATTTCATGGCCTCAAGCCATTTATTGGAATCTGGGCTCATCATAGCTTCTTCATAGTTTGTAGGTTCGTGATACATCTCCGACGTGTCTATAATTTTTATTGGTCCATGCTATTATATTATCTACTTTGGATGTTTTATATGCATTAATATGACATTTTATATGATTTTTGGGACTAACTTATTAACCTAGAGCCCGGTGCCAGTTTCTGCTTTTCCTTGTTTTAGAGTTTTGCAGAAAAGGAATACCCAATGGAGTCCAAACGGAATGAAACTTTCGCGTTGGTTTTTCTTGGACCAGAAGACATCCAGAGGACTTGGAGTGCAAGTGAGAGAAGCCATGAGGCGGCCACAAGGTTGGAGGGTGCGCCCAGGGGGTAGGGTGCGCCCCCACCCTTGTGGGCTCCTCATGACTCCACCGACCTATTTCTTCTGCCTATATATTCTCAAATACCCCCAAAACCTTCCAGGGGATCCAGGAAACCACTTTTCCACTGCCGCAACCTTCTGTACCCGTGAGATTCCTTCTAGGGGCCTTTTACAACGTCCTACCGAAGGGGCATTCAATCACGAAGGGCTTCTACATCAACACCATTATCTCTCCGATGAAGCATGAGTAGTTTACCACGGACCTACAGGTCCATAGCTAGTATCTAGATGGCTTCTTCTCTCTCTTTGATTCTCAATACAAAGTTCTCCTCGATGTTCTTGGAGATCTATTCAATGTAATACTTTTTTGCGGTGTGTTTGCCGAGATCCAATGAATTGTGGATTTATGATCAGCTTATCTATGAATATTATTTTAATCTCCTCTGAATTCTTATATGCATGACTTGATATCTTTGCAAGTCTCTTCAAACTATCGATTTGGTTTGGCCAACTAGATTGGATTTTCTTGCAATGGGAGAAGTGCTTAGCTTTGGGTTCAATCTTGCGGTGCTCGATCCTAGTGACAGAAGGGGAACCGACATGTATTGTATTTTTGCCATCGAGGATAACAAGATGGGGTTTTCATCATATTGCTTGAGTTAATCCTGCTACAACATGTCATCTTACTTAATGTGTTACTCTGTTCTTATGAACTTAATACTCTAGATGCAGGCAGGAGTCGGTCGATGTGTGGAGTAATAGTAGCAGATGCAGAATCATTTCGGTCTACTTGACATAGATCTGATGCCTATATTTATGATCATTGCCTTAGATATCATCATAACTTTGTGCTTTTCTATCAATTGCTCGGCAGTAATTTGTTCACCCACCGTAATAGTTTCTATCTTGAGAGAAGCCTCTAGTGAAACCTATGCCCCCGGGTATATTTTCCATCATATAAGTTTCCGATCTACAATTTTAGTTTCCTATTTACTTTCTTTGCAATCGTTTACTTTCCGATCTATAAATCAAAAATACAAAAAATATTACTTTACCATTTATCCATCTATATCAGATCTCACTTTGCAAATAACCGTGAAGGGATTGACGACCCCTTTGTCGCGTTGGGTGAAAGTTGGTATTTGTTTGTGCAGGTATTCGATGGCTTGTTGCGTTGTCTCCTACTGAATTGATACCTTCGTTCTCAAAAGTTGAGGGAAATACTTACTCTACTTTCTTGCATCACCCTTTCCTCTTTAACGGAAAAACCAATGCAAGCTCAAGAGGTAGCAGGAATAATTTCTAGCGCCATTGCCGGGGAGATCTACGCCAAGCCGAGACATACCAAGTACCCATCATAAACTCTCATCCCTCGCATTACATTATTTTCCATTCGCCTCTCATTTTCCTCTTCCGCACTTCTAAAACAATTTTAGAAAAGATTAGCCTTTTCTTCGCCCCTCTTCCGTTCGTCTTCTTTGCTTGCTTTTTGTGTGCTCGTGTGTTGGATTGCTTGCTTTGTCACGATGGCTCAAGATAATACCAAATTGTGTGACTTTTCCAATACCAACAAAAATGATTTTATTAGTACTCCAATTGCTCTGGCTACTAATGCGGAATCTTGTGAGATTAATACCGCTTTGTTGAATCTGGTTATGAAAGATCAATTTTCCGGCCTTCCCAATGAAGATGTCGCATCCCATCTTAATAACTTCGTTGATTTGTGTGATATGCAAAAGAAAAAAGATATGGATAATGATATTGTTCAATTGAAGCTATTTCCGTTCTCACTTTGAGGTCGTGCTAAAACTTGGTTTTCATCTTTGCCTAAAAATAGTATTGATTCATGGAATAAGTGTAAAGATGCTTTTATTGCCAAGTATTTTCCTCCCACTGAGATCATCTCCCTTAGGAATGATATTATCAATTTTAAGCAACTTGATCATGAACATGTTGCACAATCTTGGGAGAGGATGAAATTAATGATTAGAAATTGCCCTACTCATGCTTTGAATTTGTGGATGATTATACAAAACTTTTATGTCAGATTGAATTTTGCTTCTAGAAATCTTTTAGATTCGTCCGCGGGAGGTACTTTTATGGAAATTACTTTAGGAGAAGATACTAAACTCCTAAATAATATTATGGTTAATTATTCTCAATGGCACACCAAAAGATCTTCCACTAGTAAAAAAGTGCATGCAATTGAAGAGATTAATGTTTTGAGTGGAAGGATGGATGAGCTTATTAAAATATTTGCTAGCAAGAGTGCTCCTACTGATCCTAATGATACGCCTTTGTCTACTTTGATTGAGAATAATAATGAATCTATGGACGTGAATTTTGTTGGCAGGAACAAGTTTGGTAATAACGTGTATAGAGGTAATTTTAATCCTAGGCCGTTTCCTAGTAATTTTTCTAATAATTATGGTAATTCCTACAACAATTCTTATGAAATTTATAATAAGATGCCCTCTGATTTTGAGAATAGTGTTAAAGAATTTATGAGTTCGCAAAAGAATTTCAATGCTTTGATTGAAGAAAAATTGCTTAAGATTGATGATTTGGCTAGGAACGTGGATAGAATTTCTCTTGATGTTGATGCTTTGAAAATTAGATCTATTACACCTAAGCATGATATCAATGAGTCTCTCAAAGCCATGAGAATTTCCATTGATGAGTGCAAGGAAAGAACCACTAAGATGCGTGCTAAAAAAGATTGGTTTATAAAAGTGTGTTCTTCTAGTTTTTGTGAAAATAATGATCAAGATCTTAAAGTGATTGAAGTGAATCCTATTGAATATTTGTTTCCCAATGTAAATCTTGATAAATATGGGACTAGAGATGAGTCAACTTTACCTAAAATGCGTCCCAATGATTCGGAGTTTTTACATCTTAATGCAAAAATTGATAAAAGTGGGATTGGAGAGGTCAAAACTTTAGGTAGCAATGAAACCACTCGTTTGGATTTCAAGGACTTCAATTATGATAATTGTTCTTTAGTAGATTGTATTTCCTTGTTGCAATCCATGCTGAATTCTCCTCATGCTTATAATCAAAACAAAGCTTTTACTAAACATATTGCTATGATGCAATCTTTTGAAGAAAAGCTTGAATTGGAAGTTTCTATCCCTAGAAAACTTTATGATGAGTGGGAACCTACTATTAAGATTAAGATTAAAGATTATAAATGTTATGCTTTGTGTGATTTGGGTGCTAGTGTTTCCACGATTCCAAAAGCTTTATGTGATGTGTTAGGTTTCCGTGAATTTGATGATTGTTCCTTAAATTTGCATCTTGCGGATTCCACCATTAAGAAACCTATGGGAAGGATTAATGATGTTCTTATTGTTGCAAATAGGAATTATGTGCCCGTAGATTTCATTGTTCTTCATATAGATTACAATCCTACATGTCTTATTTTTATTGGTAGACCTTTCCTTAAAACGATTGGTGCAATTATTGATGTGAAAGAAGGAAACACTAGATTTCAATTTCCGTTAAGGAAAGGCATGTAGCACTTCCCTAGAAATAAAATTAAATTCCCTTATGAATCAATTATGAGAGACACTTATGGATTGCATACCAAAGATGACAATACTTAGATCTATTCGTGTTTTATGCCTAGCTAAGGGCGTTAAACAATAGCGCTTGTTGGGAGGCAACCCAACTTTATTTTTGTTCTTGCTTTTTAGGTCCTGTTTTGCAATAAATAATTCATCTAGCCTATGATTAGATGTGGTTTATGTTTTAGTCAGTGTTTGTGCCAAGTAAGGCCATTGGGATAGCTTACGGTGATAGTTGATTTGTTCCTGTTGAAAAACAGAAACTTTTGCGCCCGGGGCATTAGTTTTCATTTTTAACAGAAGTGCGATATGTCACACCCTAGCTAGTCCATGCATTAGAGTGTGCATCATGTTTACTTTTCATCAGAAACTTGAAATGGGGAAGGCAGAACCCCCAGCACCCTTCTGAAATCAACTAGGGTTTACTAAAAATAATTTCAATGAACCTGAAATGCCCTTCTAAAATGTTCACCCTCTTTGTCTTAGGTTAGAACCTCTGGCAAAATTGGTGCACAATTTTCTAGGTCAACAGAAGGTCATTGAATTAAATCATAAGTATTTGAATTTGGGCATTTAAATGCTATAAAATAATTTAAATGCTCAAATAATTCTGGGAGTAAATGTTTCCTGTTGGAAATAATCTAAACAGAGGCCACATTTATTTTCAGGAATTTTGGAAATGTTTTGGTATTTTAAATAAAGCTAAATAGTTGCAGTTAAATAGAAAACAGAAACTAAATCAAAAAAAAGGAGAAAGAAGCCCACCTGGGCCTTACCTGGCTCGGCCCAGCCTACTGGCTCGGCCAGTCACCCCCTACCCCGCGCCAGGAGGCAGGGGCGCATGCTTGCCGAGCGCCGGCCACGCGCCGGCCACCTCCTGCTTCTGCCGACGCCGGGAGATGCCCAGAGGACGCCACGCGACCCCCACATCTCCCTCTCATCCTCTCTCACTCTCCCCCTCGTCTCCCTCATCCTGTCCCACGATGGCCGAGCGCGGACCTCGCTGCCGATCGCCGTAGTTGCCACCACAGCCACTCCCTCGCCCCTCCGACGAGCCCATCAGCTCCGCCTCGACTCCCCCGTCCTCCCCACCGAGCCACGCTTTGCCGGAAGCCCTACAACGCCGCCTTCACCCTCGTCTTCAACCTCAGGCATCCGAGAACGCCGGCGACCGCACCTCTTCTCCAGCCTATCCCCGAGCCCGCTGACCCCCTCTCCGACCCTGCTGTGAGCTCCTCTTCCTCTTCCCCTGGCTCCCGTGCTCGTTTGGCCCCTGTAGCCGCCGTTTCCATCGCACCCAAGAGCTCCCCGCCGCCGGCCATGGTGCAGCCGTGGCCACAGCCGTGCAAGCTCACAACAGTGCGCCTCACCGTGCTCAGTGCAGCATCAGGAACCCGTAGCCACCACCAGCTCTTCCTCCCGTGCACCGTAGCGTCGAAACCGACCTCGCCCGAACTCCGGCCGCCGCCATGAGCTTGATTCCAGCGAGCTCGCTCCACCCCAGCTCCTCACACTTGCTCCATTGGATGCGCGGGAGCCTGGGCTTCGCACGGGTGGTCTCCGCCGTCGATTTGGTCACCGGAGGGCGTTTTCCGAGCCGCGCCGCCGTCTCGGGCCTCGCCGGCGTTGAGCCGCCGGCAAGTTGACCCAGTTTGACCCCTGGCTGGGCCCAGGTAGACCCCCCTGAGTCTATGACAGGTGGGGCCGGTCTGTTAACTAATTTAGGTTTAGTTTTAATTAATTTTAATTAAATCAGTCACAAACATGTGGGCCCAGGCCCCACTGACAGCTAATTAGTGTTAATCTAATTCTACTAATTAACTGAGAGGCTGACAGAAGGGGCCACCAGTCAGGTTTGACCTGGGCTGGCGCCTTTGACTTGCTGAGGTCAGCATGACGCAATGCTGACGCAGTAATTGAATTTCTGGAATTATTTTTATTCAGGAAATTCCAGAAAATAGTTCAAACTTCAAAAATTCATAGAAATTCAACTGTAACTCCAAATGAAATAATTTATATATGAAAAATTATCAGAAAAATTCAATCTATCCATCTGTAATGGTTTCATGCATGACAAAACAAGTTTACCTTGATGTTTAAGCAGAATAAGGTAATGCACTATAAATGCCATGTTTAATGAGCTAATATTTGAATCTTTGATTCAAATGAGTTCATCCCTTCCTATTTTAGCTTGCATTAGGCCAAGACACAATCATATTGCCATCTCATAGCATGCATCATATAGTTGCATATCGTCATGTGTTGATTGTGTTCCGATGTGTTCTCCGTGGGAGGTTCTGCCTCCGAGGATATTCACGAGTATCCAACTGAAGGGCAGTATCCCGCTACCACTCCATCAGGAAAGCATCCATTGATCATTCCGATACAAACCCATGTTCTCACTTCTGCTCTTGTTTACTGCATTAAGACAACGCGATTCAAACTACTATGTGCTATGGTAGTTGAACCCTTATCCTCTGCATGACCTGTCATTGCCACAGTAACTAGATGAAACCCACTAGCATGTGTAGGAGTTGATTGAGCCATGTATTGTGATTCCTACCTTGCTATGCCTGCTATGCTTAGAGTTGTGTCAGGTCTGGTTCATCTGGGTGATGGGCTAGAGTGAAATGCTTATGTCGGTAATGTGAGGGATGTGTTGAACATGTTTTGGTAAAGGTATCCATGAGAGGCCATGTAGGAGTACATGGTGGGTTGTTTCATTAAGGCCGTCCCTAAGAACTGAGATTTGTATGTGTGATTTAAGATTCAGCTACTACCATGCATTGGGATCCTTAATTGACCCTCTCGGCTTCTTAATCACCCTAGTACTTTGTCCAGGAGTTGCAAATAGTTTCTGGTGTTTGTAGGTTATGTGTTGGCGGCCGTGCGTAGCTCAAATAATTCTGGGAGTAAATGTTTCCTGTTGGAAATAATCTAAACAGAGGCCACATTTATTTTCAGGAATTTTGGAAATGTTTTGGTATTTTAAATAAAGCTAAACAGTTGCAGTCAAATAGAAAACAGAAACTAAATCAAAAAAAAGGAGAAAGAAGCCCACCTAGGCCTTACCTGGCTCGGCCCAGCCTACTGGCTCGGCCAGTCACCCCCTACCTCACGCCAGGAGGCAGGGGCGCGTCCTCGCCGCACGCCGGCCACGCGCCGGCCACCTCCTGCTTCTGCCGACGCCGGGAGACGCCCACAGGACGCAACGCGACCCCCACGTCTCCCTCTCATCCTCTCTCACTCTCCCCCTCGTCTCCCTCATCCTCTCCCGCGATGGCCGAGCACGGACCTCGCCGCCGATCGCCGTCGTTGCCACCACAGCCACTCCCTCGCCCCTCCGACGAGCCCATCAGCTCCGCCTGGACTCCCTCGTCCTCCCGACCGAGCCACGCTTCGCCGGAAGCCCTGCAATGCCGCCTTCACCCTCGTCTTCAACCTCGGGCATCCGAGGTCGCCGGCGACCGCACCTCTTCTCCAGCCCGTCCCCGAGCCCACTGACCCCCTCTCCGACCCCGCTGTGAGCTCCTCTTCCTCTTCCCCTGGCTCCCGTGCTCGTTTGGCCCCTGTAGCCGCCGTTTCCATCACACCCGAGAGCTCCCCGCCGCCGGCCATGGCGCAGCCGTGGCCACAGCCGTGCAAGCTCACAATGGAGTGCCTCACCGTGCTCAGTGCCGCACCAGGAACCCGTAGCCACCACCAACTCTTCCTCCCGTGCACCGTAGCGTCGACACCGACCTTGCCCGAACTCCGGCCGCCGCCACGAGCTCGATTCCGGCGAGCTCGCTCCACCCCACCTCCTCACACTTGCTCCATTGGATGCGCGAGAGCCTGGGCTTCGCACGGGTGGTCTCCGCCGTCGATTTGGTCGTCGGAGGGCGTTTTCCGAGCCACGCCGCCGTCTCGGGCCTCGCCGGCGTCGAGCCGCCGGCGAGTTAACCCAGTTTGACCCCTGGGTGGGCCCAGGTAGACCCCCCCTGAGTCTATGACAGGTGGGGCCGGTCTGTTAACTAATTTAGGTTAAGTTTTAATTAATTTTAATTAAATCAGTCACTGACATGTGGGCCCAGGCCCCACTGATAGCTAATTAGTGTTAATCTAATTCTGCTAATTAACTGAGAGGCTGACAGAAGGGGCCCACCAGTCAGGTTTGACCTGGGCTGGCGCCTTTGACCTGCTGAGGTCAGCATGATGCAATGCTGACGCAGTAATTGAATTTCTGGAATTATTTTTATTCGGGAAATTCCAAAAAATAGTTCAAACTTCAAAAATTCATAGAAATTCAACCGTAACTCCAAATGAAATAATTTATATATGAAAAATTATCAGAAAAATTCAATCTATCCATCTGTAATGGTTTCATGCATGACAAAACAAGTTTACCTTGCTGTTTAAGCAGAATAAGGTAATGCACTGTAAATGCCATGTTTAATGAGCTAATATTTGAATCTTTGATTCAAATGAGTTCATCCCTTCCTATTTTAGCTTGCATTAGGCCAAGACACAATCATATTGTCATGTCATAGCATGCATCATATTGTTGCATATCGTCATGTGTTGATTGTGTTCCGATGTGTTCTCCGTGGTAGGTTCTGCCTCCGAGGATATTCACGAGTATCCAACTGAAGGGCAGTATCCCGCTACCACTCCATCAGGAAAGCATCCATTGATCATTCCGATACAAACCCATGTTCTCGCTTCTGCTCTTGTTTACTGCATTAAGACAACGCGATTCAAACTGCTGTGTGCTATGGTAGTTGAACCCTTATCCTCTGCATGACATGTCATTGCCACAATAACTAGATGAAACCCACTAGCATGTGTAGGAGTTGATTGAGCCATGTTTTGTGATTCCTACCTTGCTATGCTTAGAGTTGTGTCAGGTCTGGTTCATCTGGGTGATGGGCTAGAGTGAAATGCTTATGTCGGTAATGTGAGGGATGTGTTGAACATGTTTTGGTAAAGGTATCGATGAGAGGCCATGTAGGAGTACATGGTGGGTTGTTTCATTGAGGCCGTCCCTAAGAATAGAGATCTGTATGTGTGATTTAAGATTCAGCTACTACCGTGCATTGGGATCCTTAATTGACCCTCTTGGCTTCTTAATCACCCTAGTACTCTGTCCAGGAGTTGCAAATAGTTTCTGGTGTTTGTAGGTTATGTGTTGGCGGCCGTGCATAGCGCTGACCCTAGGGGTGGGCTATGTTGCGGTAGATACACCGTGGCCGGGTGTACCGAGTCATCCGTTTGGTGTCTCGGGAACCCTGTTCACATCGTTCGGGGCCGTATGTGGAAACCTCGGCCGGACTCCCTACGGATGGAACCTGGATAGGCGATAAACCTGGACTAGAGACTAAAGTGTTTAGGTAGGCTGTGGCCGACACCCTCGCTGGGCTTCCGCTTGAAGGTTGCCGAGTACATGTCGTGTAAACGGTGGTAACTGGTGAAAGCGTGTATGACGAAGTACACCCCTGCAGGGTATAAAACTATTCGAATAGCCGCGTCCGCGGTAAAGGACTACTTGGTTGCCTATACAATTCATAGACAAGTTAATGGATACTACTAAAAGACTCAAGATAAGTGTGAGTACCGAGGATGGCCCTCTCGCAGGATGACGAGGGAGGATCCCCGGTGGAGTATTGTGTTGGTGAGTAGTGGACTCGTGTGCGAAAACTATTTTACTAGAGAGGTTCCGTAGGATAGCTTAGCCAAGAGTCAAAGCTGGCTTGCTGCATAACCCCACCACCTTCTTGAGAATAAGCATGTATAGTAGGTTCTGATGTAAGACTTGCTGAGTACCTTTGTACTCATGTTTGCTTATTTATTGTTTTCAGACAACAACACTGCCCCCTCCGATGGGTTTTATGTAGACCTTGACATCGACGAGTGACTAGCCACCCAGGTGGTGATCCCGGCCATGGAGGGCCCTATGTAGATAGACAGGCTTCGAGAAGCCTTCTTTCTTTCTAGAGTCTGTACTTAGACTAGTTGCTTCCGCATGTGCTTGTATGATTGTATGACTTGAGTGCCGGGTCATGTGACCCCTATCTGTATGAACATGTTATGTATGGCTCTCTGGAGCCTTTAAATAAAGTACTTGAGTTGTAGAGTTTTGTTGTGATGCCATGTTGTATGTACTCATATCAGGCATATTGTGTGTATGATTGAAATGCTTGGTATGAGTGGGATCCGACAATCTAGTTGTTTATCCTTGGCAGCCTTTCTTATGGGGAAATGTAGTCTAGTGTTCCTCGAGCCATAGTAGTCCGCTACAGCCCGGTTCACCGGAGTCCTGCTAGCCCAGCACTACTGCTCAGGACACTTGACTGGCCGACATGTGATTCACTTCGTTCCTATGTCTGTCCCTTCGGGGAAATGTCACGCGGTGACTTCCGGAGTCCTGTTAGCCCAGTGCTACAGCCCGGAATCACTCGCTGATGACCGACATGCTCGACGTGATTCATGTATGCCTGTCTCCATAGGTATGTGCCGCTTTGGGTTCACGACTAGCCATGTCGGCCCGGGTTCTCTGTCATATGGATGCTAGCGACACTATCATATACGTGAGCCAAAAGGCGCAAACGGTCCCGGGCCATGGTAAGGCGACACCCGTGGGATACCGTGCGTGAGGCCGCAAAGTGATATGAGGTGTTACCGGCTAGATCGATGTGGCTTGGAATCGGGGTCCTGACACGATAAAATACTGATTATTTTAAAATAGGATTAATAAACAAATTTCCTAGGACTTCCTCATTTCTCAGGATTTTTGGAGTTACATAAGTACTCGAAATCTCCAGATTGCTACAGACTGTTCTGTTTTTGATAGATTCTATTTTTCGCGTGTTGTTTGCTTATTATGATGCATCTATGGCTAGTATCGGGGGGTATGAACCATGGAGAAGTTGGAATACAGTAGATATTACACCAATATAAATAAAGAATGAGTTCATGACAGTACCAAAAGTGGTGATTTATTTTTTTATACTAGGAGCTTACGAGATTTTCTGTTGAAGTTTTGTGTTGTGAAGTTTTCAAGTTTTGGGTGAGGATTTGATGAACTATGGAATAAGGAGTGGAAATAGCCAAACTTGGGCATGCCCAAGGCACCCCAAGGTAATACTAAAGGATTCCAAAGAGCCTAAGCTTGGGGTGCCCCGGGAAGGCACCCCCTGTTTCGTCTTCGTTTATCGGTAACTTTAGTTGAGGCTATATTTTTATTCACCACATGATATGTGTTTTGCTTGGAGCGTCTTGTATGATTTGAGTCTTTGCTTTCTAGTTTGACACAATCATCCTTGCTGTACACACCTTTTGAGAGAGATACTCATGAATCGTGATTTATTAGAATACTGTATGTGCTCCAATTATATCTTTTGAGCTAGACAAAATTGCTCTAGTGCTTCACTTATATCTTTTTAGAGCACGGCGGTGGTTTTATTTTATAGAAATTTTTGAACTCTCATGCTTCACTTATAATATTTTGAGAGTCTTGAAAAATAGCATGGTAATTTCCTTTGGTTATAAAATTAGTCCTAATATGATAGCCATCCAAGAGGGATAATAAAAACTTTCATATAGAGTGCATTGAATACTATGAGAAGTTTGATTCCTTATGATTGTTTTGAGATATGAAGATGGTAATATTAGAGTCATGCTAGTGAGTAGTTGTGGATTTTAGAAATACTCGTGTTAAAGTTTGTGAGTCTCGTAGCATGCACGTATGGTGAACCGTTATGTGATGAAGTCGGAGGATGATTTATTTATTGATTGTCTTCCTAATGAGTGGCGGTCCGGGACGAGCGATGGTCCTTCCCTACCAATATATCCCCAAGGAGCATGCGCGTAGTACTTTGTTTTGATGACTAATAGATTTTTGCAATAAGTATGCGAGTTCTTTATGACTAATGTCGAGTCCATGGATTATACGCACTCTCACCTTTCTGCCATTCCTAGCCTCTCTTGTACCGCACAACTTTTGCCGGTACCATAAACCCACCATTTACATTCCTCAAACTAGCCACCATACCTACCTATTATGGCATTTCCATAGCCATGCCGAGATATATTGCCATGCAACTTTTCACCGTTCTATTTATATGACACGCTCCATCATTGTCATATTGCTTTGCATGATCATGTAGTTGACATCATATTTGTGGCAAAGCCACCGTTTATAATTCTTTCATACATGTCGCTCTTGATTCATTGCACATCCCGGTACACCGCCGGAGGTATTCACATAGTGTCATATTTTGTTCTAAGTATCGAGTTGTAATTCTGGAGTTGTAAGTAAATAAAAGTGCGATGATCTTCATTATTAGAGCATTGTCCCATGTGCGGAAAGGATGATGGAGACTATGATTCCCCCACAAGTCGGGATGAGACTCCGGACGAAAAATAAAAATAAAATAAAAATGAGGCCAAAAAAATGAGAGAAGGCCCGAATAAAAAAATGAGAGAAAAGAGAGAAGGGGCAATGTTACTATCCTTTTACCACACTTGTGCTTCAAAGTAGCACCATGATCTTCATGATAGAGAGTCTCCTATGATATCACTTTCATATACTAGTGGAAATTTTCATTATAGAACTTGGCTTGTATATTCCAATGATGGGCTTCCTCAAAATGCCCTAGGTCTTCGTGAGCAAGCGAGTTGGATGCACACCCACTTAGTTTGTTTTTGAGCTTTCATAAACTTATAGCTCTAGTGTATTAGTTGCATGGCAATCCCTACTCAGTCACATTGATATCTATTAATGGGCATCTCCATAGCCGTTGATATGCCTAGTTGATGTGAGACTATCTCCTTCTTTTTGTCTTGTCAACAACCACCCTCTATTCCACCTATAGTGTTATATCCATGGCTCACGCTCATGTATTGCGTGGAAGTTGAAAAAGTTTGAGAACAACAAAAGTATGAAACAATTGCTTGGCTTGTCATCGGGGTTGTGCATGATTTGAATATTTTGTGTGATGAAGATGGAGCATAGCCAGACTATATGATTTTGTAGGGATAAGCTTTCTTTGGCCATGTTATTTTGATAAGACATAATTATTTTGTTAGTATGCTTGAATTATTATTGTTTTTATGTCAATATTAAACTTTTGTTTTGAATCATACGGATCTGAACATTCATGCCACAATAAAGAAATTACATGGATAAATATGTTAGGTAGCATTGCACATCAAAAATTCTGTTTTTATCATTTACCTACTCGAGGACGAGCAGGAATTAAGCTTGCGGATGCCTGATATTTCTCCAACGTATCTACAATTTTTTATTGTTCCATGCTATCATATTATCTGTTTTGGATGTTTTATATGCATTAATACGCTATTTTATATGATTTTTTGGACTAACCTATTAAGCTAGAGCCTAGTTCCAGTTTCTGTTTTTTTCCTTGTTTTAGAGTTTCGCAGAAAAGGAATACCAAACGGAGTCCAAATGGAATGGAACTTTCACGATGATTTTTCTTGGACCAGAAGACATCCAGAGGACTTGCAATGCAAGTCAGAGAAGCCACGAGGCGGCCACAAGGTTGGAGGGCGCGCCCCCACCCTTGTGGGCCCCTCGTGACTGCACCGACCTATTTCTTCCGCCGATATATTCTCAAATACCCCAAAACCTTCCACGGGAGCCACGAAACCACTTTTCCACCGCTGCAACCTTCTGTACCCGTGAGTTCCCATCTAGGGGCCTTTTCCAGCGTCCTGCCAGAGGGGGGTTCAATCACGGAGGGCTTCTACATCAACACCATTGCCTCTTTGATTAAGCGTGAGTAGTTTACCACAGACCTACGGGTCCATAGGTAGTAGCTAGATGGCTTCTTCTCTCTCTTTGATTCTCAATACAAAGTTCTCCTCGATGTTCTTGGAGATCTATTCGATGTAATACTTTTTTGCGGTGTTGTAACATCCCGGACGTAACATTCCATAATTGTAACTCCAGCTCTTGCCCTTTCCAGCAATGTCATATGTTATATCCTCCGTGGTTGGGTTTTGTCCTCGTTTTTGCATTTTGTTCATGTCATGCATTTCATATCACGTCGTCATGTGCATCTCATTTGCATTCGTGTTCATCTCATCCATCCGGTCATTTTCCCCGTTGTCCGTTTTAGAATCCGACACTCACACATGCACCTGTTGCACCTCTCAGATCTCGTTTCGTGAGCGGGAGAGAAACATTATTGGAATGGGCCGAGATTTGTCGAGTGGCCTTGGTACATCATTGGTAGGCCTCCTGTCAAATTTCGTTCCATTTGGAGGTCGTTTCATGCCCCAACGGTTAACCGTGTAACCACCGAAACCCCTCTCTCCTTGTAGCCCAACACCCCTCCACAATAGCCCACTAGCCCATCTAAACCCCCTCCATGCTATCTGCCGTTGGAACACGATCGTGTAGGTGAAAACCGCACCTCATTTGGACTCTCCTAGCTCCCTCTACTTATAAAAGGCCCCTCCCCCTCCATTTTTGGGCGAAACCCTAGATCCACCACCTCCTCCGCGCGCGGGACACGTTCGCCGGCGCCGGACGCGTCCGCCGCCACCTCCACAGCGAATCACGTGCCGCCACGTGTCCCGCACCGCCGCCCACCATCCCCGGCCCGCCAGGCCCAGGCGGGGCCCGCCCGGCCCGACCGAGCCACCGCCGCCCGCATGCCGCCGCCCGCCGCCGCCTCGGGCATCGCCGGCCCGCGCCGAAGCTCGCCGTCCCGCCGCCGCAGTGCTCCACCGCCGCCGCGCCTTTGCCTCCCATTGCCGCGCCGCCACCTCAGCGGCGACCTCCCCTGCAACTCCGGCCACCACCATGCCCTTCTCCGACGACCTCGTTTCACATGCAAACCCTAGATCTGAGGTGGTGAATTTTCTCTAAGTCCTCGGAATTCTTTTCCATGTGTGCCCCTTTGTCATGTCATATCTCCATGCTCGTAGCTCCGTTTTGCGTGCATGATATACCAAAATGTTTATCTCATGATGCTCTACATGCTAGTGTCATTTGCATGCATGTTACTGTCCATATTGATGCCCTGATCTTCATTGCAAAAGTGCTAAATGATGTTGTCTACTGGAGACTATCATAACTTGCTGATTTGTCTTTTTCATAGCATTTTGTGTGTGCATCTTTTGAGCATCATGCCTACATGTTTTAGGAGCATCTTCATGCCATCTTTATAGTGGTGCAAGCCTTGTATTGTTATGTGCCTTGTGGTTACTAGCACAAGCATGCTAAGTAGGCCACTTGATGTTACTGTTTTCAGCCACTTGTTTTTCTACCAAGTCTTTTCCTATCACATTAGGTTGCTATGTTGACTCCTTGCCACAAGTAGATCCTTGTATATTTTGATAAAGTTCAGTAAGGGTGTTTTGAAGATATGGTTATGCTCTATCCATTCATGCTTTTGTTTGTAATTATGCGGCATTGTAGCTTGTCATTACCATGCTCTTCTTTTGCTGAATATTATTGCTGTCAGACTGTTAACAGGAAGTGCATTTTTGCCATGTGTTTTGCTAGTGATCCATGCACCCGATGACCATGCTCTTGCCATGTTTAGCTTCATAAATGTGTCTTCTTACTGTTAGTTGCTTTGTTAAGCCATGAAATGCTTTGTGGTGAGTGGCACAAGCTTGCAAAGTTGCTATCATGAATCTGTTTCTGCCATGTATGTTTTTCCTCATAAGTCTGAAACCTGTCCATATCACTTGCCATGTATGCATCGATGCTACCATCTTTTCTGTGCATCTTTGGCTCACGTTCAGTAAGGTAGGTTTGTTCATTGCCTTTAGTACTAGCATGTCATGCCCTTATTTGCCATGATATGATCCTGTAGCATGTAGTTTACTAGCTCTAAACATGGCTACCTGATGCTGTTTCTACCATGATTAGTGAAAAACTGCAAAGTCTATAAACTGTTATCATTTGCATTTTTGCCATGCTATTTCAGACTTGTTCTAGTGAGTACTAGCAGGAGCTCAGTGTTCATGAATTGTAGAGCTTCACCTGTTTTTATGTTGGAGTGTTGTAGCATATTTTCATGATGCATCTTAAGTGTTATGATGCTGTTAAGCGCAATTTTTCTTTGTTCTTGTTTTGCTCATCATTTGCAAATTGTGCATCCGTTTCCGGTGATCCTTATATCGATTTCGACCAAAATCTCCTAACCCTTCCAGTGGCATGCTTGGTTTGCCAAGTTGATGCCATGATCATATTTTCCCTTCTGGAGTACCATATGCATTGCACATCATATCTTGCATCCCATGCCATGTCTTGCATCATGTTGTTTGTTCATTGCACCGTGATTGATTGTTGTTCCGTTGCTTGTGTTCTTGATTTGGGTAGAGCAGGGAGACGAGTTTGTGAATGAGGATCCTGTCGAGTACGTCTACGAGGAGCAAGCTTTTGACAACTCCGAGAACTTTGCAGGCAAGATGATCATTACCCCTGATATCACTTCTATCTTTGCTTGCTAGTTGTTCGTTCTATCGCTATGTCGCGCTACCTACCACTTGTTTATCATGTCTCCCATATTGCCATGTCAAGCCTCTAACCTGCCTTCCTAGCAAACCGTTGTTTGGCTATGTTACTGCTTTTGCTCAGCCCCTCTTATAGCGTTGCTAGTTACAGGTGCCATGCAGGTTGTTCCATGTTGGAACATGGATATGTTGGGATATCACAATATCTCTTATTTAATTAATGCATCTATATACTTGGTAAAGGGTGGAAGGCTTGGCCTTTTTCTTGGAGTTCTGTTCCACTCTTGCCGCCCTAGTTTTCCGTCATCCCGGTGTTATGTTCCTTGATTTTGCATCTCTAACACGGTGAGGGTTTATGGGCCCCTCTTGATAGTTTTCTTTGAATAAAACTCCTCCAGCAAGGCTCAACATTGGTTTTACCATTTGCCTAATCACAACTAAAAACTTGCATAGGGACTTTCCGGACCCCGTGGACTTAATCAACAACCCGGGTCAGTGCTCCTCATGAGTGTTGGTCCAAACCGGGAAGACTGCGGGGCCGCCTTGAGGAAACTTGAGGTATTCGGTATATACATGTAGGCTGACCCATCCGGACGTGGCCTAAGATGAGATACGCGCGACTATTATCAGGGTGACGGCATGCCTAGGAGGTCTTGCTGGACTAGTTTTACCATTGTCGAAATATCTTGTGCACCGGGATTCCGAGTCTAATCGGAGGGTCCCACAATGGAGGATTGTCTTCGCGGATCATGAGCTTGTCATGGGCTAAGTTGGGACACCCCTACAGGGTTTAAACTTTCAAGAGCCGTGCCCACGGTTATGTGGCAGATGGGAATTTGTTAGTATCCAGTTGTAGACAACTTGACACTTGACTTTCTTAAAATACACCAACCGCGTGTGTAACCGTGATTGTCGGATTTCGGGTTCCGGCAGACCCTTAAGGTTCGAACACTGTGGTGCGCATGGAGATCATGTCCTCGACCTCTCTGTCTCACGAAGATCTAAACTACTAAAGGAATCACACAAGAGACACAAGATTTATACTGGTTCGGGCCACCATTGTGGTGTAATACCCTACTCCAGTGTGTGGTGGATGGATTACCTCCTAGGGCTGGTGATGAAGAACAATACAAGGAAGAACAGCCTCGCGAGGGTCTGTTCTTGGCTGGGGTGATGAACTGCTGGGAGGAGTTCGGTCACCTCTCTCTCTCTCTCTTTCTCTTATCTGTGTGCCTTCTCATCAAAACCGGATGAACCAACAGCCCTGTGGGTGGCCGGTCCCTATTTATAGAGGCCCTGGTCCTCTTCCCAAATATTGAGCGGGAAGGGAGCCAACAATGGCGGGCTAATTTGAAGGGGGACAGCAAGTACATCTATCCTGACAAAAGGTGGTCTTCACCTGCGAAAGGCTCTGCGGTGACGCCGTGCTGGGCTCCATGGTGACCTCCATCTCGTAGTCCGCTTGGTCCTGGTCTTGTTGCACCGAAACGGCAACCTTTGCCTGATGCCTCGGTACTCCGCGGCTGCGCTTGCCCCCTTTGCACCAAAGAGGAAAGAAGGACGCTGCGCGCGCTGGCGCCTGCCTGGCACCCTCGATCGTCATGGCTTGCGTCACTGGCACCTCGCGAGGTACCCTGCCTTGATATCTCCGTCTCCTCGCGAGCCAGCTTGAGGAGGCTGTGCCTGGGGATGCGCCGTCTCGTCCGCCACGCGAGGCTTGGCCCCTCGCGAGGGTCTTGAGTCTTGTGCTTGATGAAGATGGGCCATGTTGGGCCCCCATTCGAGCCACGCCGCAGGCCGCAGGCAGGCAAGTCTGGGGACCCTCGTTCCCAGAACGCCGACAGTAGCCCCCGGGCCCGCGGCGCGCATGGGCTTGGCCGTGCCGAGAGGCGAAAGGGCAAGGGCGAAGCGCCGTGGGCCCTATCAGCCTGCGGCCTTGGGTGCCGCGTGGCGGTTGATGGGACGTGGGCGGCACTGTTCCCCCCACGCCCCCTTATTCTGCGCCTTGTCAGGTGGACTTGTGGTTGCACACAGCCGCTCCCCTTCTTGTTGCTCGGGCGTCTTCTGCTCTTCCTTCCTTCGCACGCTGCTCCCGCCTCCAATCCAATCTCAAATCTTCCCCCTCCTTTCCATCGCCATGACTCCGACGAGGAAGGAGAAAGGGGAGAAATCCACGCCTCCGTCTTGTGTGCCGCCATCGGTGGCCCCCGTTGTCGGCCAGTCGACCATACTCAACCAAGAGTGCCTGGGCAGGTACAGCTTGGCCCTAGCCTCCATCCTCAACGAGTGCGGGAGGACGACAGCTTGGCCCGCGTCCCACTTCTCCATCAACAGGATAGCAACCGAGGTTCCATGTTTCACCGACGCCTTGTGGGCGGGTCTGGTTCCCCCCTTCTCCGATTTCTTCAATGCCGTGCTCTCCCATTATCAGATCCACTTGATGCATCTAAGTCCTGAGTCCATCACCCTTCTTTCGGTCTTCGTCTTTGTTTGCGAAGCCATGGTGGGCATTCCTCCTTCGGTGGCCTTGCTGCGCCACTTCTTCTCACTGCATCTTGTCGACCCCTCCCAACGCTGGGCATGCGTGAGCTTTGCTACCGAGCCTGCGACTGAGGCCTCTGGGATTGACTTCAAACTCCCCCAGCCCGCGGCTGGGTTCCGCGAGCGGTGGTTGTACGTGGACACAGGGGTGCCCAGCCCCCTGCTATCGGAGCCGACCTCGCTTGCTGTCCCCAATTCGGGTTGGGGCCAGGAGACGCTCAAGAGCCCCCGGCTCGTCTTCGTCTGGAGCCGCTTCGCGCTCCTGAGGAAGCTCGGCGTGACAGCGCCCAAAGTGGTGAAGGAGTTTCTGTTGTGCCGCGTCGCTCCCCTGCAGTGCCACTTTCGCCGGATGTGGGCTTTTCGTGGGAGCAAGGATAACATGAGGCTCCAGGAGGAGGACCTGGCTCCGGCGGTGTTGAAGTCGACGCTCTTGACCTTAGCCGGTGACCTCAACCCCGGCAACGTCCGGCAGGGAGGGGCCCTGTTGTACCTCTGCCAGAGCAGGGCCGACTTCGTGAAGTAGATGCCTGTCTTCAATGAATGGGGGCTGCGCCCGGCTGGCCTCCAGGGACCTCGTGAGAACCCAGTGGTGGTGACTGCCCTTCCAACCGGCCATGGCGGCTCCTCCTCAAGTGGCGGAGCAGGGAGGCAAGAGGCGCCTGAGGCCGAGGATGCCCCTGAAGAGGTGGCAGCGCTGGGCGGCGCTCGCGAGGAGGCAGCTCCTGAGGCCCGCGCCGCTGCGGCTGAAGGTGTCAAGCGGCCGCTCCCGGCGCCTGGGGCTGAGGCCTCGGAGGCCCCAGCCGCGTCTTCTGGCGAGGCAATGGAAGGCAGGCGCCAGGCAGACGCCCCTGACGCAGACCGCCCTGATGCTCCGTCCTCGCGGCAGGATGATCCTTGTGCTCTTCGCTTGGGCCGCTTCCGCGTGGACTTTGAGGCCCTCTGGAGGAAGAGGGAGGCCCTTGGTGACGACTTCCCTTGCCACGCGCTGAAGCGTAGGAAGTTCTTCGCCACTGATGAGTAAGTCCTCTTTCTCTCTGGCTCCTGATCCCCTTGCTGCTTCCGCTGATCCTTGTTCTGCAGGCCCCTCCCGACTGAGCTCATGGAAATCGCCGATGTGCCGTCTCTCTTAGCTCCGTCCCCTCTACTGTCTTCAAGTGCTCTGAGCAGCTCTGCCCTGGTGGTGAGGGTGTCTGAAGGAGCGGACCATCCCGAGGTGCACCGTGGCCCGTCATTCCCCACGATCTTCCTTCACAGGCCCTCTCGGGGAATAGCCAGCTTGCCGTGAGCTTCTCGTCTGGCCGGGGACCACGACTGGTTGAGGCGCCTCCTGCGCCCCTCATCTGGAGACGGGCTGGCTCTAGGTCGGGCTCCCGGCGCGACGCGCCCGGCCATCGCGAGGGCGCCAGCCCCCAGCCCCCTGCCCGGAGGGGGAACAATGATCCGCGGCCCCCGGCGCTTGCTTGGGGCGGATGATGGTGTGGAAGATGTGCTTGAGCGCGCCCGGGAGCGCCGTGCCCGCCACCAAGGGTTCCTTCGAAGAGTGGCCGACGCGGTGAACTTTCTCGGGGAGGAGCTTGCTGACGAAGACGCGCGCCTGGAGGCCGAGGGCCTGCGCCTGGCTGCAGGGAGGCGCGAGCTGGAGGCCGCCATTGCCCTCGCGCGCCGTCAGCGGGATCTTGATGACGAAGAGGCAAAGGTGTCGCTGGAGGCCTCTCGAGTGGCCCGATCCCAGGCCACCGAGGAGGCCCAGAGAGCAGACCGATATCGAGAAGTAGCGGAGGAGCGGGCTCGCGAGCTCCTGGCCCGGTGCCACTCACTGGAGGAGCAGGCGGAGCTGCGTGAGCTGGCCCTTGCGTCGATGCGGGTGGCCTCCGGTGACCCAGCCGAGCTCCAGAGGCACGAAGAAGCGTTGACGCTGGAAGTTGATGAACGCACTCGCGAGTACGAGCGGTTGGAGACGAGGGAGCGCCTAGTGACGCAGGCGGAAGACGATGTCGCTGCGCAGGAAGCGCGTGTCCTGGAGGAGGTCTGCCGTCGGGTGGCGACGGCACGCCAGGGCCTCGAACGAGAGTTCGAGGGGAAGCTGGGGATGATCCGGGTCGAAGCCGTGGGCAGAACCGCAGCCCTGAGGGTCCAACGCGATGAGGCGACGCGGCTGGCCGACGCCTCCCGAGCTGCCCTTGAGGCAGCGCAAAAGGAGATGGCCGCCTCTCAAGCCGAGGTGCTCCGTCTTCGTCAGCGGATGGAAGAGGCCGAGGCCGTTGAGCGCCAGAACACCGACGAAATACGCCAGCGGCGACTCCTGGAGCACGCGCATGGCCCCATGCTCACCATGCTCAGGGAGAGGGCTAACGTGGCCTTAGGCAACATCTGCGAGGCGTCCGTCGGCAAACCACACACGATCAATTATGCCGGTAACTTGCAGTTCTTCACCGCCGTGGTGATGCAGCTGGAGGCATGGTCGGTCAGGGCCGACAGGTTGGTGGAGGAGAGGAGCCGCGCCTTGCTCAAGCGCGCCTTTTCCCGCGTCTTCAGCCATCTCCAGAACATGAATCCCCGCTTCGATTTTGACGCGGTCATCGCCCCAGTCTCCCAGGCCGTCCGAGGTGACTTGGCGCGCTGGGTGGAAGATAACATGGACGCCCTTGTCAGGGACTTCACTTCGGATGACAGCGATGTGGTCATGGGTGCTGACGAGGACGGAGCGGCGAGCGGCCCCGACGCCGCCGGCAGCGACGCAGGCGTCGATGGCGAGCTCAGCGACTCTGGTGAAGGCTCGGGAGGTGCCTCCGGGGACGCATTGGGGGATTGGTCCGACTGAGTGCGTATCACTCCTGTCTTTTTCACCCTGCATGAATAGAACTCAGGATTTTGACCTGGTGGCTTGTGAGAGCATTTTGGGAGGGGAAGCCCCTCATGTAAAAACCTGTGTCCATCATATCAGTTGTAATCAAATTGCGCTCGTGCCTGACAGTGGGCTGGTTTACCTTTGCCCCACGCTGGTTCAGAGGTGGCCTGCAGGAGGGCGCGACTCCTTGGGCGCTTTCTAGTTGGGTCCTCAGGATGTGAGATCGTCGCTGATGAGAAACTTCTCATGCGTTGGCCTTCTCCCGAGCGCAATGACTTCACAGGCACTCGCCCTGCTTCACAGGCTCTGGGCCTTTTCCTCGAGCGCGAGAGCTTCACAGGCACTCGCCTTGCTTCACAGGCTCTGGGCCTTTTCCTCGAGCGCGAGAGCTTCACAGGCACTCGCCTTGCTTCACAGGCTCTGGGCCTTTTCCTCGAGCGCGAGAGCTTCACAGGCACTCGCCTTGCTCCATAGGCTCTGGGCCTTTTCCTCGAGCGCGAGAGCTTCACAGGCACTCGCCTTGCTTCACAGGCTCTGGGCCTTTTTAAACAGGACAACCTCCGCAGGCACCCGAAAATCCTCCCGAGGGGGAGTAACAGCGGCAGTCTGGGTTGCGCACGAGCCAGGCCTGGCCCGACTCGCGAGGGGCTCGCGAGGGGAGGCAACTGTGACGGAGCGGTGACCAGAACGCGAGAAACGGCTCGAGCGAGAATAAGCACCCCTTCCCCGAACACACGCAAATCTCAAATTCGAATCCAACTTAAATCCAGCGGGGGAAAGCAACAGCCAAAGGGAAAGGCAACAAAAAGCAGACAAAAAGCCACGTCCGGCACCTAATCTAGTCTTCGACGTCTTCTCACCAGCGCGGAGCTAAGTGCTGTCCACTGGGCGTGGGAGGGAGCCCCAGGGCCTGAGGCCGGCACCCCTGAGACTCCGGGGCGTGTACAGCCCCACTCATTATTACGTGAGAGTGTCACGGGGCGGCGAGCTTCACAGGTACTGGCCTTGCTTCATATCGCCAGACGAGGGCCCCGCCTTGCGCCACACTCTAGTGCCATCAGCAACGACCGGAACCCAAGACGCTGCCCGATGGGGTAGAGCGGTCGCCAGCGGTTCCCCCGACGACCACGGGTCCTCTGCCAGGGGCAGGCCCTGAGGCACCTCCCCAGCAGAGGGCCTACCTCCTGAGAACGCCTTGCTCCGAACGCCGCGGTGGTGATGTCGGATCCCGGCCCCTCCACTGCAGCCTCCTGCACCCTCCTCCCGAGGGGTGGGAGACTGTAGGAGCGGGGCAGCCGCTCGCCGCGGCGACCTGCACCTCCTGTGATCCATGGTTATCTTATACCTGCTCCTGAAGAGTTAGCGGCGCCCGGTGATCGCTGCCTCTAGCGTGGCCAGCGGGCTCGTCCCAGAGCTCCTGGAAGGGCTCGGCTTCCATTGCCTCGTCCCCCCAACCCGAGCCGAGGAGCGAGCCTTGTCCGTCCTCGTGAGGGTGTCCTTGGTCCATCATGAGGGGCACGTACTCTTATGTCGCCGTCATCCCGTATGCCATGTCGTGACGCCCCGCATGCCATGCGGCCCCACCTGTCACGCCTGCTACGGGGTGGAAACGCGGCCGCCCTCTGGGGTCGCGGGTTGCGTCGAGTCCCTCTCCATCGCGGGCCGGGGGCGGGGGCAGCGCCGCCACCGGTCCGGTGCTGACAGCTTCACTGGCGTCGGAGTAGCCTTGGAGCCCGCGGGCGCGTGCGGAGCCCCCGTGCGGGTCGCTCTGGGCTTGAGATGGGAGCTGGGTGGAGAAGGGGTGAGCCCCCGAGGCGGCGAAGCCCAGGAGCTCCGCCACTCGCTCCAGCAGCACGTCGCGGCCGCCCTCCAGCAGCCTGCACCGCAGCAGCTCCCGGGCCACCGTGAGCGCCGCCCTCGAATTCGCCTGCTCCCGGCGGGTGTATGGTGTCGTTGTCGCGGTGTGATTGGAGGCCCTTGCTACCGACCGAGCCTGCCGCGGCGTAAGAGTTGCTGAAGTCTGTCCGCGTCACCCGCGGCCCGCAGCGCCCTACGAACCGCGAGCTGCCTAGGGCGCGAGGTCGCCCGAGGCGAGCGGTTCCGTGCATTTGGGCCAGGCAGCCCACGGGTCGGGGTTGCCCTCTTGGTCGCCGGGCATGGTGATGAAGACGCGGTGGGGTACGGAGTGGTGGAAGACGAACTCCGGCGCACCCCTACCTGGCGCGCCAAATGTCGGATTTCGGGTTCCGGCAGACCCTTAAGGTTCGAACACTGGGGTGCGCGCGGAGATCATGTCCTCGACCTCTCCGTTTCACGAAGATCTAAACTACTAAAGGAATCACACAAGAGACACAAGATTTATACTGGTTCGGGCCACCATTGCGGTGTAATACCCTACTCGAGTGTGTGGTGGATGGATTGCCTCCTGGGGCTGGTGATGAAGAACAATACAAGGAAGAACAGCCTCGCGAGGGTCTGTTCTTGGCTGGGGTGATGTACTGCTGGGAGGAGTTCGGTCACCTCTCTCTCTCTCTTTCTCTACTTTGTGTGCCTTCTCATCAAAACCGGACGAACCAACGGCCCCGTGGGTGGCCGGTCCCTATTTATAGAGGCCCTGGTCCTCTTCCCAAATATTGAGCGGGAAGGAAGCCAACAATGGCAGGCTAATTTGAAGGGGGACAGCAAGTACATCTATTCTGACAAAAGGTGGTCTTCGCCTGCGAAAGGCTCTGCGGTGACGCAGTGCTAGGGTCCATGGTGACCTCCATCTCGTAGTCCGCTTGGTCCTGGTCTTGTTGCACCGAAACGGCAACCTTTGCCTGATGCCTCGGTACTCCGCGGCTGCGCTTGCCCCCTTTGCACCAAAGAGGAAAGAAGGACGCTGCGCGCGCTGGCGCCCGCCTGGCGCCCTCGATCATCATGGCTTGTGTCACTGGCACCTCTCCGTCTCCTCGCGAGCCAGCCTGAGGAGGCTGCGCCTGAGGATGCGCCGTGTCGTCCGCCTCGCGAGGCTTGGCCCCTCGCGAGGGTCTTGAGTCTTGTGCTTGATGAAGATGGGCCATGTTGGGCTCCCATTCGAGCCACGCCGCAGGCAGGCAAGTCTGGGGACCCCCGTTCCCAGAATGCCGACAGCGATGGTCTCTTTTCGATGAGGTTCGGGAAGAGAACACTATGGGGTTATGTTTGAATGTAAGTAGTTCAGGATCACTTCTAGTTTACGACTGTTGCGTAGTTTCCCATCTTACTCTTGTACTCGTATGTTAGCCACCATATTTTCTTAGTGCTTGCTGCAACTCCACCCCATACCCACATCCATCCTATAAGCTTAAATAGTCTTGATCTCGCAGATTTTGAGATTGCTGAGTCCTCGTGACTCACAGATACTACCAAAACAGTTGCAGGTGCCGATGATACCGATGCAGGTGGTGCAACCGAGCTCAAGTGGGAGTTCGATGAAGACCTTGGCCGTTACTACGTTTCCTTTTCGGATAATCAGTAGTGGTGCCCAGTAGGGACGCGATCAGGATTTAGCCTTTGGGGTTGTCTTCTTTTCATTTGGATTCGTCCGTAGTCGGACCTTGTGTGTACTCCGTTTAATGTATGAATAATTTGATCATTGTGTGACGTGGCGATTGTAAGCCAACTATTTACTTCCTTGTTCTTGTACATGGGATTGTGTGAAGATGACCCTTCTTGCGACAATACCAAAATGTGGTTATGCCTCTAAGTCGTGCCTCGACACGTGGGAGATATAGCCGCATCTTGGGCGTTATAGGTGTGTTTGCCGAGATCTGATGAATTTTGGATTTATGATCAGCTTATCTATGAATATTATTTGAATCTCCTCTGAATTCTTATATGCATGATTTGATATCTTTGCAAGTCTCTTCGAACTATCGATTTGGTTTGGCCAACTAGATTGGTTTTTCTTGCAATGGGAGAAGTGCTTAGCTCTGGGTTCAATCCTGCGGTGCTCGATCCTAGTGACAGAAGGGGAACCGGCACGTATTGTATTGTTGCCATCGAGGATAACAAGATGGGGTTTTCATCATATTTCTTGAGTTAATTCCACCACATCATGTCATCTTACTTAACACATTACTCTGTTCTTATGAACTTAATACTCTAGATGCAGGCAGGAGTCGATCGATGTGTGGAGTAATAGTAGTAGATACAGAATCATTTCGGTCTACTTGACATGGACGTGCTGCCTATATTTATGATCATTGCCTTAGATATCGTCATGACTTTGCGCATTTCTATCAATTGCTCGACGGTAATTTGTTCACCCACCGTAATATTTTCTATCTTGAGAGAAGCCTCTAGTGAAACCTTTGGCTCCTGGGTCTATTTTCCATCATATAAGTTTCTGATCTACAATTTTAGTTTCCTATTTACTTTCTTTGCATTCTTTTACTTTTCGATCTATAAATCAAAATACCAAAAATGTTACTTTATCGTTTATCCATCTATATCAGATCTCACTTTGAAAATAACTGTGAAGGGATTGAAACCCCCTTTGTGGCGTTGGGTGCAAGTTGGTGTTTGTTTGTGCAGGTATTCAGTGGCTTGTTGCATTGTCTCCTACTGGATTGATACATTAGTTCTCAAAAATTGAGGGAAATACTTACTCTACTTTGCTGCATCACCCTTTCCTCTTCAAGGGAAAAACCAACGCAAGCTCAAGAGGTAGCAGTTCGCCATGGTCTAATAACATGACTTATAGGACAGGATTACCATACCACTCTGGTGTGGAACGTGCTCTGTTCGACCTACGAAGTCCAGTAGTAACTTGATCCGAAGTTTCATGATCACCATCATTAGCTTCCTCTTTAGTTGGTGTAGGCATCACGGGAACAAATTTCTCTGATGGGCTACTCTCCAATTCGAGAGAAGGTACAATTACCTCATCAAGTTCTACTTTCCACCTACTCACTTCTTTTGAGGGAAAACTCCTTCTCTAGAAAGGACCCATTCTTAGCAACAAAGATCTTGCCTTCGGATCTGTTGTAGAAGGTGTATCGAATAGTTTCTTTAGGGTATCCTATGAAGACGCACTTCTCCAATTTAGGTTCGAGCTTATCAGGCTGAAGCCTTTTGACATAAGCATCGCATCCCCAAACTTTAAGAAATAAGTGCTTAGATTTCTTGCAAAACCATAGTTCATACGGTGTCGTCTCAATGGATTTATACAGTGCCTTATTTAACGTGAATGCAGCTGTCTCTAATGCATAACTCCAAAATGATAGTGGTAAATCGATAAGAGACATCATATATCGCACTTTCTAATAAAGTATTATTACAACGTTCGGACACACCATTACGCTGTGGTGTTCCAGGTGGCGTGAGTTGTGAAACTATTCCACATTGTTTTAAATGAACGCCAAACTCGTAACTCAAATATTTGCCTCCATGAAACTTTATTTTCTTGTTACGATGATTCTCCACTTCACTCTGAAATTCTTTGAACTTTTCAAATGTGTCAGACTTGTGTTTCATCAAGTAGATATACCCATACCTACTCAAATCTTCTGTGAAGGTCAGAAAATAACAATACCTGCCATGTGCTTCAACACTCATTGGACCGCATACATTAGCTCGCTCCGTTGTTCCGGAGAATGGAGTTTTAGTCATATTGCCCATGAGGCATGGTTCACAAGTATCAAATGATTCATAATCAAGTGATTCCAAAATCCCGTCTGCATGAAGTTTCTTCATACGCTTTACACCAATATGACCTAAACGGCAGTGCCACAAGTATGTTGCACTATCATTATTAACTTTGCATATTTTGGCATCAATATTATGAATATGTGTATCACCATGATCGAGATTAAATAAACCATTCATATTGGGTGTATGACCATAGAAGGTTTTATTCATGTAAATAGAACAACAATTATTCGTTGGCTTAAATGAATAACCTTATTGCAATAAACATGATCAAATCACATTCATGCTCAACGCAAACACCAAATAACATGTATTTAGGTTCAACACCAATCCCAAAGGTAGATGGAGTGTGCAATGGTGATCGTATCAACCTTGGAATCACTTCCAACACACATCGTCACCTCACTAGTCTCTGTTTATTCTACAACTCATGTTTCAAGTTACTAATCTTAGCAACTCAACCGGTATCAAATACCCAAGGCTATATTAATACTAGTAAGGTACACAACAATAACGTGTATATCAAATATACCTTTGTTCACTTTGCCATCCTTCTTATCTGCCAAGTATTTGGGGCAGTTCTGTTTCCAGTGACCATTTCCTTTGAAGTAGAGGCACTCAGTTCCAGGCTTGGGTCCAGCTTTGGGCTTCTTTATGGGAGCGGAAACTTGCTTGACATTCTTCTTGAAGTTCCCTCTCTTTCCCTTGCCTTTTTTCTTGAAACTAGTGGTCTTGTTAACCATCAACACTTGATGCTCTTTCTTGATTTCTACCATCGCCAATTTCAGCATCGCGAAGAGCCCGGGAATCATTTTCGTCATCCCCTGCATATTATAGTTCATCATGAACTTCTAGTAGCTTGGTGATAGTGACTAAAGAACTTTTTCAATCACTATCTTATCTGGAAGATTAACTCCCACTTGATTCAAGCGATTGTAGTACCCAGACATTCTGAGCACATGCTCACTAGTTGAGCTATTCTCCTCCATCTTGTAGGCAAAGTGCTTGTCAGAGGTCTCATACCTCTCGACATGGGCATGACTTTGAAATACCAATTCAGCTCTTGGAACATCTCATATGCTACCTGGCGTTCAAAACATTTCTGAAGTCCCAGTTCTAAGTCGTAAAGCATGTCACACTAAATTATTAAGTAGTCATCATATCGAGCTTGCCAAACATTCATAACGTCTGCATCTGTTCCTGCAATAGGTCTGTCACCTAGCGGTGCATCAAGGACATAATTCTTTTGTGTAGCAATGAGGATAATCCTCAGATCACGGACCCAGTCCACATCATTGCTACTATCATATTTCAACTTATTTTTCTCTAGGAACATATCAAAAATAGGGGAGCTATATTGCGAGCTATTGATCTACAACATAGATATGCAAAAACTATTAAGACTAAGTTCATGATAAATTTAAGTTCATTTAATCAAATTACTAATGAACTCCCACTTAAATTAACACCCCTCAAGTTATTTAAGCAATACATAATCCAAATCAACTAACCCATGTCCGATCATCACGTGAGATAGGGTAGTCATCAATGGTGAACATCTCTATGTTGATCATATCTACTATATGACTCATGTTCGACCTTTTGGTCTCCAGTGTTCTCAGACCATGTCTGTGCATGCTAGGCTCGTCAAGTTTAACCCAAGTATTCCGCATGTGCAAAACTGTCTTGCACCCCTTGTATGTGAACATAGAGTCTATCACACCCGATCATCATGTGGTGTCTCGAAACGGTGAATTGTAGCAACGGTGCATACTCAGGGAGAACACTTTTATCTTGAAATTAAGTGAAGGGATCATCTTATAATGCTACCGCTATTCTAAGAAAAATAAGATGCATAAAAGATAAACATCACATGCAATCAGAATATGTGACATGATATGGCCATCATCATGCTGTGCTTTTGATCTCCATCTCCAAAGCATCATCATGATCTCCATCGTCACCGGCTCGACACCTTGATCTCCATCGTTGTGTCGTGGTCAGCTTGCCAACTATTTCTTCTACAACTATCGCTAACACATAATGATAAAGTAAAGCAATTACATGGAATTTTGACTTCATACAATAGAGAGACAACCATAAGGCTCCTGTCGGTTGCCGATAACTTACAAAACATGATCATCGCATGCACGTTTATCACATCATGTCTTGACCATATCACATCAGAACATGCCCTGCAAAAACAATTTAGACATCCTCTACTTTGTTGTTGCAAGTTTTAAGTGGCTGCTACGGGCTTCTAGCAAGAACCGTTCTAACCTACGCATAAAACCACAATGGTGATTTGTCAAGTTTTCTATTTTAACCTTCTTCAAGTACCATCTGTAGTCAAATTCGATTGAACTAAAGTAGGAGAAACAGACACCCGCCAGCCACCTTTATGCAAAACTAGTTGAATGTGAGTCGGTGATGACCCACAAGTATAGGGGATCTATTGTAGTCCTTTCGATAAGTAAGAGTGTCGAACCCAACGAGGAGCAGAAGGAAATGATAAGTGGTTTCCAGCAAGGTATTCTCTGCAAGTACTGAAGTAAGTGGTAACAGATAGTTTTGTGATAGGATAATTTGTAACGAGCAACAAGTAACAAAAGTAAATAAAGTGCAGCAAGGTGGCCCAATCCTTTTTGTAGCAAAGGACAAGGCTGGACAAACTCTTATATAGAGAAAAGCGCTCCCAAGGACACATGGGAATATCGTCAAGCTAGGTTTCATCACGATCATATGATTCACATTCGGTACTTTGATAATTTGGTATGTGGGTGGACCAGTGCTTGGGTACTGTCCTTACTTATGATTAACCTCTATTGCAAGCATATGAAACTACAACAAAAGTATTAAGGTAAACCTAACCATAGCATGAAACATATGGATCCAAATCAGCCCCTTACGAAGCAACGCATAAACTAGGGTTTACGCTTCTGTCACTCTAGCAACCCATCATCTACTTATTACTTCCCAATGCCTTCCTCTAGGCCCAAATAATGGCGAAGTGTTATGTAGTCGACGTTCACATAACACCACTAGAGTAGAGACAACATACATCTCATCAAAATATCGAACGAATACCAAATTCACATGACTACTAATAGCAAGACTTCTCCCATGTCCTCAGGAACAAATGTAACTACTCACAAAGCATATTCATGTTCATAATCAGAGTGGTATTAATATGCATATAGGATCTTAACATATGATCTTCCACCAAATAAACCAACTAGCATCAACTACAAGGCGTAATTAACACTACTAGCAACCCACAGGTACCAATCCCGGACTTGGAGACAAGAATTGGATACAAGAGATGAACTAGGGTTTTGAGAGGAGATGGTGCTAGTGAAGATGTTGATGGAGATTGCCCTCTCCCAATGAGAGGAGCGTTGGTGATGACGATGGCGATGATTCCCCCCCCCCCTCCCGGAGGGAAGTTTCCCCTGCAGAACAGCTCCGCCAGAGCCCTAGATTGGTTCCGCCAAGGTTCTGCCTCGTGGCGGCAGAGTTTCGTCCGAGGAGATGGCTTATGATTTTTTCTCATCGAAAGACTTCATATAGCAGAAGATGGTCATCGGAGGGCCACCAGGGGGCCCACGAGGTAGGGGGCGCGCCAGGGGGGTAGGGTGCGCCCCCCACCCTCGTGGGCAGGGTGTGGCCCCCCTGGTGAACTTCTTGCGCTCGGTATTTTTTATATATTCTGAAATTGACTTCCGTGAAGTTTCGGGACTTTTGGAGCTGTGCAGAATAGGTCTTTAATATTTGCTCCTTTTCCAGCCTAGAATCCCAGCTGCCGGCATTTTCCCTCTTTATGTAAACCTTGTAAAATAAGAGAGAATAAGCATAAGTATTGTGAGATAATGTGTAATAACAACCCATAATGCAATAAATATCGATATAAAAGCATGATGCAAAATGGACGTATCAGTCGGTGGAACCGGTCTCATGTGCATGGACATGTAAGGTTGGTCCGGGGACCTTCATCCCACAATACCGCTGAATCAAAATAAGACGTTGGTGGTAAGCAGTATGACTATCACCGCCCACAACTCTTTGTGTTCTACTCGTGCATATCATCTATGCATAGACCTCGCTCATGATGCCACTATTGGGAATCGTTATCGTTGCATGGAAAACAAAAAAAAATTCTACGCACATGTAATGATCTATCCATGGAGATGCATAGCAACAAGGGGGAGCGTGTGTCTACGTACCCTTGTAGACCATAAGCCAAAGCGTTTCACAATGCGATTGATGTAGTCGAACTTTCTTCGCGATCCAACCGATCTAGTACCGAACGTATGACACCTCCGCGTTCGGCACAGTTTAAGCTCGGTGACGTCCCTCGCCTTCTTGATCCCACAAGAATTCGAGGTAGTAGATGAGTTCCATCAGCATGATAGCATGATGACGGTGATGGTGAAGTGACCTCCACAGGGCTTCGCCTAAGCACTATGAAAATATGACCGGGGGTGTAAATAGTGGAGCGGGGCGCCGCACACGGCTAACAATTGATCTGGTGTGTGCTAGGCGCCCCCTCACACACATATATATAGGTGGGAGGGGGAGGGCAGAGGCCAGGGCATGCCCTAGGGCTGGCCGCCGGCCCCCTAGGGCCCTGCCTTGCCCTACGCCTCCTACCATGTTTTCCCAAGGGGGAAGGAAGGAGGGGGGAGAGAGAGAAGGAAGTGGGAATCCTAATCCACACTTTCCTTTCCCTCCCCACTTTCCTACTCCTCCTTGGCTGACCTGCTATGGGGGGTGCGTTTCCCCTCTTGGCCCATAAGGCCCATATCTTTTGCCGGGGGTGCCCGGAACCCCTTCCGGTGACCCGATAAGTACCCAGTACCCCCCGAAACACTTCTGGTGTCCAAATACCATCGTCCATTTCGAGAGTCCTCATCATGTCCGTGATCTCATCCGGGACTCCAAACAATATTCGGTCACCAAATCACATAACTCATATAATACTATATCATCATCAAACATTAAGCGTGCAGACCCTACGGGTTCGAGAACTATGTAGACATGACCGAGACACCTCTCCAGACAATAACCAATAGCGGAACCTGGATGCCCATATTGGCTCCTACATATTCTACAAAGATATTTATCGATCGAACCATTATGACAACATACGTAATTCCCTTTGTCCATCGGTATGTTACTTGACCGAGATTCGATCATCGGTATCTTCATACCTAGTTCAATCTCGTTACTGGCAAGTCTCTTTACTTGTTTTGTAATACATCACCTCGTGACTAACTCCTTAGTCATTTGCTTGCAAGCTTATGATGTGTACTACCGAGAGGGCCCAGAGATACCTCCCCGATACTCGGAGTAACAAATCCTAATCTTGATCTATGCCAAATCAACAAACACCTTCGAAGATACCTGTAGAGCATCTTTATAATCACCCAGTTTGTTGTGACGTTTGATAGAACACAAGGTATTCCTCTGGTATCCGGGAGTTGCATAATCTCATAGTCGGAGGAATATGTATTTGACATGAAGAAAGCAATAGCAATAAACTGAACGATCAATATGCTAAGCTAACGGATGGGTCTTGTCCATCACATCATTCTCCTAATGATGTGATCCTATTATCAAATTACAACACATGTCCATGATTAGGAAACCTTAACCATCTTTGATCAACGAGCTAGTCTAGTAGAGGCTTACTAGGGACACGGTATTTGTTTATGTATTCACACATGTATTTAAGTTTCCGATCAATACAATTTTGGCATGAATAATAAACCTTTATCATGAATAAGGAAATATAAAATAACAACTTTATTATTGCCTCTAGGCCATATTTCCTTCAAAGATCTGTTGCGAAAGAATAACAGAATATTGAGCCTACCAAGCAAGATGTTGAGAAATAGAAAGCTCTCGGCCTTGATGAAGGACGCTCGAAGAAGAAGCATGATAAAAATGCTGCTAGTACTTTAAAAATGCTGAAGAGGCCAGCTAGCGGAAAGAAAAATGTTGTTGATGATGTTGATCCCGAAGATTCTTCTGAGGATGAAGATGATCCTCCAATCTACTCCGTAGGAAATGTTTCGCCTTCAGAAAGTGAACTTCTGAAAATCACTTCCGAGGTGACACTACCAAGGCTCGAGAAGCCTACTCCACCTCCTCAAAAGCCGAAGAGGAAGACCCCAACCACCATTGTGATTATGAAGGCAGTGGTTGATACAAATCCTTCTGAAGCACATGGAGGATAATAGAAAAGATAAATGGAATTTGGTGAATGAGCTAAATCGCACTGAAAACAGAGCTCACCTTATTTATCTGATTGTCGGTGAAATTAAACGTACCTCTAGAAATTGCTTCGAAAGTTTTTATTTGAGAAGAAACTGACAAAGGCTGAAATCAAGCAGATATATGACTTTATGGATGTTCCAATGGATGCGCATCATCTTCAAAAAAGTCACACTCCATCTCTTTCAACCCATCCTCCCAGACCTATTTGCTGAAGATTAGTCTGCAGAAAATTCTTGATGAATCTGAAGCAACATCGCCAACCTTTTGGTCTGCTAAGAATGTTGTGACACTAATTGCTAATGCCAATGCCAAGAAGGTTGTTGAAGATGATCCAACTTGCCCAGATGAGCCACAATTGTTCGATAGAAATGAAGCTGAAGAAGACTCCGACGTAGGCGAAGACAATGTTGTCACCTAAGAAGAGGAAACTTCTCCGCCAAGTGATTCAGGATCTTCAGGCGACGAGTTAGCTTCTACTGGACACGAAGTCCTTGTGTTTTTTCTTGCCTTTTGGCACCTGTTGACAAAAGAGGGGAGAAGACATCGAGTGACGATAGAATTGCAGGTTTTGTGATAGGTGGTTTCGAGTCTACAATACTTGCCTTACATTTTATTCTTATCGTGCTGTAAAATTCTCTTGAGCTTCTGGTCTGTAATATTAATAACCCCTATCGTCTATCATTTCTCTCTCAAATCTATTTTACAGGTGGAATTATATCAGAGTTCACTTTTGGATCCACTATATTATCCCTGGACTATTATCTGATTAGCCTAATCCATTTATTCTCGAAGTTATGAATTATTCCTCCACCAAGCTTATTCAAAATATATGTAGGTTTATAGAATCATATATTTCATAAGATGCATGCATTTAGGGGGAGCTTAATTTATCTTCAAGATATTATCTCCGTCCCGAAATACTTGCCTCATATTTGTCTAGATAAGGAGCGTTAGATACATTCATATCTAACAAATCTAAAAGAAGTAATTTGGGACGAAGGGAGTATGTTTGTGTATTTTCTTTCCGCACATCACTTGTTACGCTCTATCTACTCCTCGATGCTAAACTGATATATAAGCAATCATCCAAAAAGGGGGAGATTGTTGGTGTAATCAAGTGCCCCAAGAGTTTTGGAGAATGTTGGACAAAAACAGTGAGGGACTAATATGTTTGCTAGTGCACACAGAGAGAATAGGTCCCTAAGTTTATAGGATTTGCTATAAACTCAACAGATTATTATCCACGAAGAAGAGAAGAATGCTAAGGCAATCGAAGAGATTGCGTGTCGGAGATGACCCCCAAATATATTGCCGAGATGCTGCAATTACTATGCATGGAGTCCGAGAGAAATTGACCATAGCTGAGAAGAATGAAGACAAAGAAAAGACATAGTATCTTCTTTCATAATTCATTTTCTTTCTTTGAGTCATAGGACCACTATACTATTAAGAGGGGTTCAGTGTTTCAAGAATTTTGTCTTTATGATGCTTAACCAAAAAATATCCTAAGTGAGTTACGAGAAATCTCTTTATGCGAAAAGTAATTACTCGCCATCCAAAGAAGAAGTTCTTCTGGCTGCAAGAGAATTGCTCTAGCAGGGAAGGCAACTTTACTTGTTCCTCAAGTAAAGTTGCCACGTGCATTTGAAATCCGACCGTTGGTAACATGTCGGTTGGCCATTAGTTGGGCCACGTGCCCAAAATGGTAATTTCGCCCTCGAGATTGCTCCGTCTATAAATAGCCACCCTTGCCTCTCGTTATGGTCGGCTGCTCCATTTGATTTTTTGAGAAGTTTGTTTGAGAAATCCTCTTAGAAATATTTAAGTGAATCCACCAAGAGCTCAGAACCCCAGAGCGCAAAAATTACATAGTGGTTGAGCGTCATTGAGATCTAAGTCGCTTTGAACTTATTACTCTTTTATTACTCTTGAGAGCTGCTAACTCTCTAGACAGTCAGGTGTCTGTCTGAGTGACGAAACTTGTGTTCTCCTAAGTCAAAGTATGTGAAGGTTATGGAGATCACCTGAAGTATCTATCGATAGTAAATCGACACACGTTGACAAAATTGCTCAAGAAGAATATGACCGAGAGAGTTTTGCTCTTGTGTTCAATCACAAGTCCCTCAGACCAGACATATCTCTTTTGTAGAAGAGTGAACTGGTTGAACAAATTCCTTGTCGTCACCAAGCACCATTGGTTCTATTTAACTTCCGCATTACTTTCTATAGTTTATTTTCAGTAGTGTTTCATTTCGTGATTTTTCTATCTGAGTCGTGATAGTTACATTTTAGAGAGATATGCTTTCTATTCTATCATGATTTCTTTCCATAGTTGTTTTCTTTTGTAGAACTATATGTGTCTACTTTTATTTCGCGGTGTTGTGCCGAGAGTATTTAAGTTTCCAGAATAAATTTTAAACCTTCCATTCACCCCCTGGTGGATATACACCGGTCCTACACCCAATAATCTAGTACCCTGTACCATCTAACCATGCGTGTATGGTTGAAGTTATACGATACAGACATCTATAGAATGCACCTCTATTCCCGATTGGCAGCAACACACCAACTTTGAATAGCTTCACATACAGGGCCTTACATGGTGTCCCTTCTAAAATATGCGGATGAAGCACATGGAACATGATTTAAAAATAGTTGCAAGTATGAAGCTTATGTTTGTTATTTTTCAACAAGTCGCAAATGAGCTGTGATTTTCATGAGACTTGAAATCGGAAAACAAAGTCGAGTCATGTGCATGCAAGTCTTTTTATGGACTTTTTGGATGTTTGGAAATAATATTTTGAATATCACTCACACACCGGACTATGATACCACTTGTTAGAATAGGAAGCACACGGTGATCTACTGAGAATATGGGAAGTAACCACATGATTTGTTAATTGGTTCGGCGAACAAGCATGACTATGGTGCTCCTAATCTACATTGCTAGCACCACAACACTGGGCCACCGAGCATCGGCTCAGCCTTGACGGTTTCAGGTGCGAGTAGTTCGGGAAGGTCGCTGGTCAAAGAATCATGGTGGGATTTAGAGAGATGGCCAGGGCGGCAAGGCATGCACGATAGCGCCGCCGACCACGGTTGGCTGGTACATGCGGTTGGTTGGCAATACATACAAGTGGGCCGTTGGTTAGAGGAGGAATATGTCACAACGGTTGTATTTCAACGCAAAAGTGAAGAGAATCGACTGAAAGTCAGGCAGAAATAAGCGACCTGTATTAAACGCTAGAGATTTGATTGAAGATGAATTACTCTTGAGATGTTGGACCCACAAATATAATCTTATGATCATATGCCACAAGAGAATTAATGGAAGCTAAGCACACAAACTTGGACAAGCAAAACAGAGATACAAACAAGGAAAAGAGGAGATACAACCTTAGATGAAATCACCGGGCCTGAGTTTTTGAGTACCCATAGATGAGTACCAACCTTAACCTCACAAGATGTTAGAACTGTTGCCATGAAGTGTAGGTGCCACCGAACCACCAGTTGGACGGCGCAACATTGTCGGCCGTGACGACCCAGTTGTCGTCGGTCTGTACCCGGAAGGACACGCTCTGGCCGTTGAGGTAGGCATTGCTCTGCCAGCTGGCACCCCAATTCCTGCTCATTACCATCCAGTCAGTCTTGGACCCCTTAATCCACATTTGAGACACCACGCCACTACCGGCGACATTTGCCACCGTCACGAGCTCAAAGTAGTCGTTCTCGTTGATGGTAAACCTCATGCCCCCCACTCCTTTGACAGGGAACCCTCCTGTAGTTGACAGGCACAATACCGCGGATTAAACAGCATCATACCCATGTGCCGTTTTTCCCGAGCAAAGTACACGAGGCACTGCTTTCAAGTTCTCTTAGTGGATGGGATGTCTTGTACTGCGATGAAGTCCGGCCGGCCGGCAGACAGACTTGTGATGTTATTCAGTTATGCCGATGAAATATTGAAATGGCAAGATATCTGAACTTGTGAAGAGGATTGGGACCTTGTCCTTTCAAGTTTATCATAATTCAACTATACCAGCGTGACGATCTGTTTGGCGGTTAACGAAAATCCTTTCTTTAACACTATTCAGTTTTTTGGATTAATCATCAATCCTCGTTGGAGTTCTAACACTGGAATGAATGTTCAATCTTTGAACTGCTAGCACGTCATTGCTTACGCTGCAACCATTTTGGAGTACATCATTTGTGAGCAGTCTGACGCTAATCACTAATGCTCTCGTGTGTGATATAAAGATTGTATTATTTTAATTTACGTCTAGAGTCGTGTCGTGATATTTTTTCGTGAGTCTCCGATCTTGATCGTGTACATTTGTGTATATGATTAATGCACGATTAACTCTGAGACGTCACATATATAGAAGAATGTCATTGGATACAGGAGGAAGAAGTGGGAGGACGAAGATGTCCAAGCCGTTGGATTTCAACCCAAAAGAAAAGAAAGTCAACTAAAATTCAAGCACAAACAGGCGACCCCATATTAAACAGCTCCACCTCTTCGGATGTTGGGCACACACATGTAATCTTATGATCTTACGACACAAGAGAATTAATAGAAGCCAAGTACAAAAACTTGGACAGGCAAAACAGAGATACAAAGAAACAAAAGAGGAGATACAGCCTCAGATGAAATCATCGGGCCAGACTATTTGAGTACCCTTGACTGAGTACCTACATCAACCTCGCAAGATATTAGAACTGCTGCCACGAAGTGTAGGTGCCACCGAACCACCAGTTGTACGGCGCAACATTGTCGGCCGTGATGACCCGTCCGTCGTCGGTCTGTACCCTGAAGGATATACTCTGGCCGTTGAGGTAGGCATTGCTCTGCCAGCTAGCACCCCAGTTCCTGCTCATTACCATCCAGTCAGTTTTGGACCCTCTGATCCACATTTGGGACACCACGCCGCTACCGCCGACATTTGCCACCGTCACAAGCTCAAAGTAGTCGTTCCCGTTGATGGTGAACCTCATGCCCCCACTCCTTTGGCAGGGAACCCTCCTGTAGTTGACGGGCACAATGCCGGCTTGATAGACGGCGATGGTCTCCCACGCGGGCTGCGACATGTCGAAGTGCTGCCGCGGCGGGTTGCACCATCCGCCGTTGTCGCTGGCCAGGGCATAGTTGGGCGGACAGAAGTTGGTTGCCGTGATGGTGATGGACGTGCCCTGTTTGCACGACGGCGTCTTGCTTGAGTCGCAGGTGATGGTGAAGCACATGCCGCACGATGCGCCGTTGTTGAAGAGCGCCGTGCTCAACGCGGCTGAATTGACCCCGTACCCGGCGTTGTACAAGTTTCCGTACCCGCACGCACCACCTGCATATTTGTGTAAGTTGCGTCCTGCTTAGTAAAAGAAGATCCAGGATCTGCGGCATCCAAATAATGCATGCAGCTCAAGCATAAAAGAAACCTTACCCATGGTGTCCGACGCGTCGCTGCCGCCATAGAATGTAGCAAATGCAGGCGTCCATTGAGCAACGGAGGCCTTGAATGCAAAGGCCAACAAAGTGGTGAAAAGAAGCAGAGGAGTCTCCATTTCAATTTCAAAGTACACCTAGTAAGTAATGTAGCAAGGCAGGCAAGTCCTCAAGGTTTTTGTCTTGTGCTTTGCAATGGTAATGGCGTCCCTATTTATAGTGTTCATATCATCAGAGCTTGTGTGTTGGTTGCTAATAATTGTAAGCTTGATTGATTATGGAGATTTTCTATGTGATGATTTTCGTTAGGATTGGTCAGCATAACAATTATTGGGATGAACACGCCTTGATTTGCTCGGGATGGCCGTTAGCTCTTGACGGTTAAGACTTAAGACACGGATACGCTGATTAAACAGAATCATACCCCATGTGCCGTTTCCCCCTAGCAAAATACAGGAGTCAGGAGGCACTTTTGAAGTTCTCTTAGTGGATGGGATGTCTTGTATTGCGATGAAGCATGAACTTCTAGTAGGCCGGCCGGCAACAGACGTATGATCTTTATCAGAAAAAACAAAGTAAAGACAGACTTTTGCTGTTATTCAGTGAACTTGTGAAGAGGATTAACGTTGTCCTTCAAAGTTTATCAGAATTCAGTTATGTGAGCGTGACCATTTGTTAGACCATGATGGAAAAACATTCTTTTAACACTATTCAGTTGTTTCCAATAATCAAATGATTTGTTTGTAACTTAGGAGGATGCGATAAGGTTAAATCTCAGATTTTATTTCAAGTTCGAACACTAGAATGAATATTCAAACTCTGAACTGCTAGCACGTCATTGCTTACAACTACAACCATTTTGGAGTACAATTTGTGAGCATACCTGACAGTCTTAAGCTAATCAGTCATGCTCTCACGAGGCTACGTGTGAACACTATTATACCATATCAGGTGTACATATGGATTAATTGTGTAGACAATCCATAGTCAACCCCATAACCACCGTTCCTTTCAGTTAGAACATGCATGTCAGGCTAACAAAGTCTTGGGTAATCATGTGCAAGTACATTTTAATCCACCGATCAACAATCAGGCATGTGATAATTGCACTTGCTTAAGTTAAATAATTCTGAAAAAATAGACAAGTACATTAGGATGTTTTTTTACGGAAAAGTAGGATGTATACTGCATTGGTGTAAATTTTCATGATGAAAATACACATATGTGTGCTACACAAAGCAAATCATGAACTTTTATGGTGAACAGTATACATGGTAGAAACACATGATTATTTTTTGTGTAGCTCACATAAAACTTATTTACCGTGAAAATTTACAAACATTTAATATACATCCTTATGTGTATGTTTTTTTGTCAATTTTTTTGAGACAAAAAAAATGATTTTTGATTATTTATTAATTCAGCCTCCATGGAGGTCGGGATCCATTAGTGATTTCCGGTACACACCATGATATTAAAACAATTTCTCAAGCGCTCTCGGGATCCATGTTATGAGTGTATTCAAATTGCGGGCATGTGTATGTGATGATCAAGATTGGTGGAGCGTGGAGAATGAAAAAAAAAAAGATGGCTTGGTTTGCTTGGGATAAATTGATTCTCCCTAAATTCCAAGGTGGCATGAGCTTGAGAGACATAAGGTTATTTGAAGTGTTGTAGTAATGGTCATAGTGTATTTAGAGCGAACCACCACAGATCACCTGATAGTGTATTATGGATAATCCTAATAATGTTTAAAGTGTTGTAATAATGATTCTGCCATAACTTCAAGACAACCAAGTGCTATCTGCTTGCTTGGTCTGACCTCGCTCGTCTTACACTCGGCGATCCGTTTGTATTCATGTGGACACGATGCAATCCGGAAAGCCAGATCTTATAGACAGTTGCAACACTAGGAAGAGCACCTTTTAACTTGATGGTTACTATGAGAGATCACCCTAATAATTGTCTACTGCTCAATCAAAGGGTGCAAACAACAAAAGGGTAAATATCTCACTCAATTCGTAATAGCATGATATGGTATAGCCCTGGGCGCCGAGAAGTCTCTGCGGTCTTCTTGCATCTAAAGTTGAAACATCGTCGTGGCGGTAGAAAAATCATTGCCGTGGCAGCCGTTTCAAAAATGTTGTCATGGCGCCAAATTCAGAAAACATTGTCGTGGCGACCATTTCAAAAATGTTGTCGCGGCACCAATTTCAGAAAACGTCATGGCATGAAAATTTCAGCACCTCCTCCCTGAAGCTCCGGGTCTTCCGTGTACACTTGCCACCATCACCCATAACATGTAGGCTCTCTCTAGATCTATTACATTAAAATGGCAATCCCGTGGCTCCGGCCATCATGCCGTGATACGCAGGCCACTTAACATTACAATATATATATCCATCTCATACATAAACTCATTATCATGACGAAGGCTATACCACATCATATGTAAACCTGCAAAACCAAGTTAGATGTCCTCTAATCGGTTTGGCAAATTTTATTTACGTGGCTTCTAGGGTTTACGGATAAAACTAGCTACCTACATACACAATCAAGGTGACAATTCTTGTTGCTAGATTAATTTTGAGGTGTGTGAGGGAAGAGACTTAATTAAAAATCTCTAGCCCCACACTAAACTTCGTCAAATACGCATGAGCCCCTAGAAGATCGTTCATCTTCATCGCCCTCTTGTGTACGCAATGGTTCACTATTCTTGACTATGATGAAGCCCAAGGAACCATCAGCAGATCGTCGACAGGCAGAGCCGATCGATTGTCAGAAATTTGTACAAAGCTACATCATGCAGCCAATGAACTGAACCGAAGAAAAACTCATGGGAAGCATAGCAAGAACATCAAAGCGTCGCATTCACATGTAATCTAAATCGAAACCTGCATCTACTCATAGAACAACTCATGATGCCATTTTTGGGAAACATAGTAGAAAACAAAAAAAGCCCTACGATCAACTAGGAACAATATAAAGATGCATATAAGGTTTGGATCATGATTGTTACCGACAACGGAGTGCAGCGAAACTAGATGAGTCAGTGTAGATCGTACTTGGAGTCCCTCAAACCGTAGATGAATGATCCCGCGAATGCCCACGAACGATCCCACAGACGGAAGACCGAAAGCACGGCCTCTCTACTTGGTTCCAAGCATACGGTCTTCATGATCCGGCAGCGCTTCGCCGTCCAGAGCTAATCGTCGCTAGATAGTTAAAGCGAGGAGATTAGAACCACACTGGGCTTCTAATTATGAAGATTAGAGGAACTAGGTCTAGCTCTAATTAGATCAATTAGGGTCAACTAGAACTAGATGAACTAGAGGAGGCTCCAAAACTTGTGTGTTCAAAGGGCCAACGTCCTTAAGTATATGTAGGTTGGAGGGAGGGGAGAGGGGGCACCCAAGGGGAGGAAAACCTCCCCTTTGGATGGCCAAGGAGGAGGAAATCCCCTCCAATTCGGCCTCCCCTTTCCTTCTATTGGGCCCAAGTGGCCCAATTCTCCTTCCACCACTTGGCCTTTTAAGGCCCGTTAATAGTAAATTAAATATAAAACCTCCTAACAATTACTAGATTCTTTATTATTAATTTAACATCATTGGAAACATTTTCCACCTACATATTATTTATCAGGAATATCCGATACTTCCCAATAAGCTCTAAAACCCTTCGGGTGACCCCGAAACACTTCCGGTTCCTCTTGGAACTATTCAAAATATTAACATAACAATTTAACAAATAAATCCTTGATACTCTCGTCCAACTAACACTCGGTAGATTGTGATTATCTTAAGCTTGTGATCCTGTAGGTTCGGTAAAACATAGACATGAACGAACACCCTTCATTCAGTGACCATAACGGAACCGTGGACGTCCATATCAATCGCTATGACAACACGGATGACATGAAGGAAATATGCCCTAGAGGCAATAATAAAGTTGTCATTTGTATTTCCTTATATCATGATAAATGTTTATTATTCATGATAGAATTGTATTAACCGGAGACTTGATACATGTGTCAATACATAGACAAAATAGAGTGTCCCTAGTATGCCTCTACTTGACTAGCTCGTTAATCAAAGATGGTTAAGTTTCCTGACCATAGACATGTATTGTCATTTGATGAACAAGATCACATCGTTAGGAGAATGATGTGATGGACAAGACCCATCCGTTAGCTTAGCATAATGATCGTTAAGTTTTATTGCTATTGCTTTCTTCATGACTTATACATATTCTTTTGACTATGAGATTATGCAAGTCCCGAATACCTGAGGAACACCTTGTGTGCTATCAAAGGTCACAACATAACTTGGTGATTATAAAGATGCTCTACATGTGTCTCTGAAGGTGTTTGTTGGGTTGGCATAGATCAGGATTAGGATTTGTCACTCTGAGTATCGGAGAGGTATCTCTGGGCCCTCTTAGTAATGCACATCACGATAAGCCTTGCAACTAATGTGACTAATGATTTTAGTTGTGGGATGATGCATTACGGAGCGAATAAAGAGACTTGCCAGTAACGAGATTGAACTAGGTATGAAGATACCGATGATCGAATCTCGGGCAAGTAACATACCGATGACAAAGGGAATAACGCATGTTGTCATTGCGGTTTGACCGATAAAGATCTTCGTAGAATATGTAGGGACCAATATGAGCATCCAAGTTCCGCTGTTGGTTATTGATCGGAGATGTGTCTCAGTCATGTCTACAAAGTTCTCGAACCCGTAGGGTCCACACGCTTAACGTTCGATGATGATTTATATTATGAGTAATGTGTTTCGTGACCGAAGATTGTTTGGAGTCCCGGATGAGGTCACAGACATGACGAGGAGTCTCAAAGTAGTTGAGAGGTGAAGATTGATATTTTGGACGATAGTATTCGGACATCGGAAGGCTCCGCAGTGTTTCGGGTATTTATCAGAGTACCGGGAGGTTACCGGAACCCCCCCCCCCCCCCGGGGGGGGGAGTAATGGGCCAACATGGTCCATAGGGGAGAGAGAGGGCAGCCCACAAGGGGTGCCTCCCATGGGTGTACGAATTGGACAAGGGGAGTTCCTTCTCCATCTCCCTCTCCTTCCCTTTCCCCCCTCCGAAAGAAAGGAAGGGGCCGACTAGGACTAGGAGTCCAAGTCGGTTCCCACCCCCATGGCACGCCCCCTATGGCCGGCCTCCTCCCTCTCCTCCTTTATATACGGGGGCAGGGGGCAACCCAAAGCACAGCAATTGTTCTCTTAGCCGTGTGCGGTGGCCCCCTCCACAGTTTACTCCTCCGGTCATACTGTCGTAGTGCGTAGGCGAAGCCCTACGCGGATCACATCACCATCATCGTCACCACGCCGTCGTGCTGACGAAACTCTCCCTCGACACTTTGCTAGATCAAGAGTTCGAGGGACGTCATCGAGCTGAACGTGTGCTGAACTCGGAGGTGTCGTACGTTCGGTGTTTGATTGGTTGGATCGCTGATACTTCTCCAACGTATCTATAATTTTTGATTGTTCCATGCTATTTTATTATCAATCTTGGATGTTTTATAATCATTTTATAGTCATTTTATATCATCTTTTGGTACTAACCTATTGACATAGTGCCAAGTGCCAATTCCTGGTTTTTCCATGTTTTTTACATCGCCGAAAATGAATATCAAATGGAATCCAAATGCCACGAAACTTTACGGAGTTTTTCTATGGACCAGAAGGAAGATGTTGGGCCCTGGTTGCACATGGGGGAGTCCCGAGGAGGGGACAACCCACCAGGGCGCGCCAGGAGGCCCAGGCGCGCCCTGGTGGGTTGTGCCCACCTCGGGTGCCCCCAGACCGCCTCTTTGTTCTATAAATACCCCAAAAATCCCAGAACCCTAGGGGAGTCGATGAAATATTCATCCAACCGCCGCAGTGTCCAGAACAACCAGATCCAATCTAGACACCATCACGGAGGGGTTCACCACTTCCATTGGTGCCTCTCCGATGATGCGTGAGTAGTTCTTTGTAGACCTTCGGGTCCGTAGTTAGTAGCTAGATGGCTTCATCTCTCTCTCTCTCTCTCTCTCTCTCTCTTGATTCTCAATACAATGGTCTCTTGGAGATCCATATGATGTAACTCTTTTGCGGTGTGTTTGTTGGGATCGATGAACTTTAAGTTTATGAATTATGATCAAATCTATCTTTTTATATCCATGAAAGTATTTGAGTTTCTTTGATCTCTTTTATGCATGATCTCTTATAGCCCCGTATTTCTTCTCCGATATTTGGGTTTTGTTCGGCCAACTTGATCTATTTATCTTGCAATGGGAAGAGGTGCCCGGTAGTGGGTTCGATCTTGATCCCAGTAACAGAAAGGGAACCGACACGTATGTATCGTTGCTACTAAGGATAAAAAAGATGGGATCTACATCTACTACCATAGATAAATGGATCTCATCTACATAATGTCATCATTCTTATTGCATTACTCCATTTTTCCATGAACTTAATACACTAGATGCATGCTCGATAGCGGTCGATGTGTGGAGTAATAGTAGTAGATGCAGGTAGGAGTCGGTCTACTAATGTTGGATGTGATGCCTATGTAATGATCATTGCGTGGATATCGTCATAATTATTTGAGGTTCTATCAATTGCCCAATAGTAATTTGTTTACCCACCGTTTGCTATTTTTCTCGAGAGAAGCCACTAGTGAAATCTACAGCACCCGGGTCTTCTTTCTCATATATTTGTCTTTGCGATCTATTTTTCTCTTGCTTTTATTTGGATCTATTAAACCAAAAATACTTTGCTGCACTTTATTTTATTTGCGATCTATTTATTCAATCTATCACAAATTTATCTCCCGTTCATGCACCGTTTTTGGCGCCGTTACCCAAAAGGGATTGACAACCCCTTTAACACGTCGGGTTGCGAGTGGTTGTTATCTGTGTGCAGGGGTTGTTTACGTTGTGTTGCTTGGTTCTCCTACTGGTTCGATAACCTTGGTTTCATATCCGAGGGAAATACCTACTGCCGATGGGCTGCATCATCCCTTCCTCTTTGGGGAAATACGGACGTAGCTTCAAGCGACGTCAAAAGGAATTTCTGGCGCTGTTGCCGGGGAGGATCTTCAACATAACCAGGTTCCTAATCACAAATCTCATCTCCTCGCAATTTACATTATTTACCATTTGCCTCTCGTTTTCCTCTCCCCCACTTCACAAAAATTTGCCGTTTTATTCGCCTTTTTTCGTTTGCCGTTCTCTTGCTTTCTAGTCTCGATGGCTAGCGTCCCTACTCCTCCTTTGTCACCAGATTTTGAAGTCCTTTACTTCAAGCAAGGACTAGGAGAAAACTTGAAAGATGACTGGTATAGGCTTATGGAATCGTATCGTATTTCGAACTTAAAGGGGGATGCTAATGCTTTGCTTGAAATTTTTACATAGGATTGGCTTTGCATCATAGACAACTTCTTGATTTGCCGCTAAAGGAAACTTCATTGATCTTGATGCCAATGTTGCCTATGAAATCTTAGAGGGAATTTTGGGAATTCCACCTCAAAAGAAGGGGTTTCCTTTTACCCCTGAGGGAGCTCAAATGTTGGACAAACATGATGATTTGCATAAGAATATGGTTGAAATACAAAAATATAATGAACCCCTCAAACACCTCAATGGTAGTATCAATCGCATGAATGCCTTGATTACTCTTTGTAATAAACGATTGGATATTTTGTATCTTAAGATGGTTTATTTTCCGGAGAATTTAGGGAAGCGTAACGAGCCTCCCGAGTTTGAGAAAACCCTTACAAAAATTGCCAAAACTTCAGAAGACAAAACATAGATCCTTGCTTTATGCCTAGCTAAGGGCGTAAAACTATAGCGCTTGTTGGGAGGCAACCCAATGAATAAAATTTATTTTTGCTTTTTTCTTCTTGTTTTTGAGTGTTAGCACAATTATGCAAATGTTATGATTGTGTTTTTGTGTGTTTTAATTAGTGTTTGTGCCAAGTAAAGCCTTTAGGATCTTTGTGGGCAATAATTGTTTGATCTTGCTGAAAAAGTAGAAAGTTTTGCGCTCACGAAATTAATTTTCATTTTTTACCAGAGAGCGATAAATACTATTCCACTTTCAGTAGATCAATATACAAATTTCTCAGGTCGTCCAAATTTTTCATAGTTTTTGGAGTTACAGAAGTATTCGAAATAGTCAGATTCCTACAGACTATTCTGTTTTGACAGATTATGTTTTCTTTGTGTTGTGTGCTTATTTTGATGGCTCTATGGTTTTCTTTGATGAGTTTTTGCCATAGAAAAGTTGGAATACAGTAGATATAATACAAAAACAAAATATGAATTGGTTTGATACAACACTTATAGTAGTGATTTATTATTCTTATACTAACGGATCTCACGAAGGCTTTGTTGAGTTTTGTGTGATTGAAGTTTTCAAGTTTTGGGTTATCTTACGATGGATGAAGGAAGGATGTAAGTGAAGGAAATATGCCCTAGAGGCAATAATAAAGTTGCTATTTATATTTCCTTATATCATGATAAATGTTTATTATTCATGCTAGAATTGTATTAACCGGAAACTTAGTACATATGTGAATATATAGACAAACAAAGTCACTAGTATGCCTCTACTTGAATAGCTCGTTAATCAAAGATGGTTAAGTTTCCTAGCCATGGACAAGAGTTTTCAAATGACGAATGGGATCACATCATTAGAGAATGATGTGATTGACTTGACCCATCCATTAGCTTAGCACTATGATCGTTTAGTTTATTGCTATTGCTTTCTTCATAACTTATACATGTTCCTATGACTATGAGATTATGCAACTCCCAAATACCGGAGGAACGCTTAGTGTGCTATCAAATGTCAGAACGTAACTGGGTGATTATAAAGATGCACTACATGTGTCTCCGATGGTGTTTGTTGAGTTGGCATAGATCGAGATTAGGATTTGTCACTCCGATTGTCGGAGAGGTATCTCTAGGCCCTCTTAGTAGTGCACATCACAATAAGCCTTGCAAGCAATGTGACTAATGAGTTAGTTACGGGATCATGCATTACGGAACGAGTAAAGAGACTTGCCGGTAACGAGATTGAACTAGGTATGATGATACCGACGATCGAATCTCGGGCAAGTAACATACCGATGACAAAGGGAACAACGTATGTTGTTACGCGGTTTGACCGATAAAGATCTTCGTAGAATATGTAGGAACCAATATGAGCATCTAGGTTCCACTATTGGTTATTGACCGGAGATGAGTCTCTGTCATGTCTACATAGTTCTCGAACCTGTAGGGTCCGCATGCTTAACGTTCGATGACGATCGGTATTATGAGTTTATGTGTTTTGATGTATCGAAGGTAGTTCGGAGTCCCGGATGTGATCACAGACATGACGAGGAGTCTTGAAATGGTCGATACATAAGGAATGATATATTGGACGATGTTATTCGGACACTGAATGAGTTCCCCGGGTCATCGGATAAATATCAGAGTGCCGGAAGGGTTATCGGAACCACCAGAGAAGTAATGGGCCTTATTGGGCATAGGGAGAGAGAGAGAGAGGCTGCCAAGGGCTTGCCGCCCCCCATGGTCCTGGTCCGAATTGGACTAGGGGGAGGGGCGGCGCCCCCTCCTTCCTTCTCTTCCCCTCCTTCCTTCTTCTCCTAGTAGGACTAGGAAAGGGGGGAGTCCTACTCCTACTAGGAGGAGGATTCCTCCCCCTTGGCACGCCTATGAGGGACGGCCGGCCTCCCCCTCCCTCCTTTATATACGTGGGGAGGGGGGCACCCTAGAACACATCAAAGTTGATCTTAACCATGTGCGGTTCCCCTCCACAAATTTCCACCTCGGTCATATTGTTGTAGTGCTTAGGCGAAGCCCTGCGTCGGTAACTTCATCATCACCATCACCACGCCGTCGTGCTGACGAAACTCTCCCTCGGCCTCAGCTGGATCAAGAGTATGAGGGACATCACTGAGATGAACGTGTGCTGATAGCGGAGGTGTCGTGCGTTTGGTACTTGGATCGGTTGGATCGCGAAGACGTTCGACTACATCAACTGCGTTACTAAATGCTTCCGCTTTCGGTCTACAAGGGTACGTGGACACACTCTCCCTGCTCGTTGCTATGCATCACCTAGATGGATCTTGCGTGTGCGTAGGAAATGTTTTGAAATTACTGCATTCCCCAACAGTAAGAGCCTAAGCTTGGGGATGCCCGACATCCCAAGCTATTATCCAAGAATGAGCAACCTACTAAGCTTGGGGATGCCCCCGAGTGGCATCCGCGATTTCTTCCAACAACTACAGGTATTTTACTCGAGACTATTTTTTTATTCGTCACATGATATGTGTTTTGCTTGGAGCGTCTTGTATGATATGTGTCTTCACTTGTTTTATTTTGTGTTTTAAGTCATCAATCCTTGCTGGACACACCTATTTGAGAGAGCCAAAATTATGTCATGACTTGTTAGAACTGCTCTCTATGCTTCACTTAAACTTTTATGAGCTAGGACTTGCTCTAGTGCGTCACTTATATCTTTTTGAGCATGGTGTACTTTGTTATTTTTGAAGAAATGCTCTCTTGCTTCACTTAGATTTATTCGAGAGTTAGTAAAAAATTGAAGAAATTCTCTCTTGCTTCACTTAAATTATCTTGAGAGAAAGAAAATTTGTTATGCTCATGATCTTCACTTATATTTGTTTGAGCTTATGAAAAGCAACACATGAAAATTAGTCCCAAAGTGATAGATATCCAAGAAGGATAAAGAAAAATGTCATGAAGATCATTGGACAAAACAAACTTCATTCTTAGTAATAGTTTTGAGATATGATGATGTGATATGTGAGTCATCTTGATGAGTAATTATGCTTTAGTAAGAATATTGGTGTTAAGGTTTGTGATTCCCTATGCATGCACAAAAGTCAATAATCATGCAATGAAAATTATATCCTACTTGTGGTGCATTATTCGGTGTTAATTATGCTTAATGCTTGCTTATGAGATTAGTCGCTTTTTGGTTGGTCGCTTCCCAGTCTTTTGCTAGCCTTCATTTTGCACTAAGTATGGCCTCTGCTTGTGCATTCAAAATCCTTTAAACCAGTTTTGCCACATGAGTCCACTATATCTACCTATATGCGGTATTCTTTTGCCGTTCTAAGAAAATTTGCATGTGCCATCTCTATTTTTCAAAATAAACTTCTCTTTTGTGTGTTTGTTTCGCTCGCAGAGCGGTGACGGGTGGCTAATATTTTCCATGCTAGATGTGTTATTCTCTAGATGAGTGTTTATTCACTTATCAGTGCACGAGAGTCAGGCAAAGGTATTAGGGATGCCCAGTCCCGAAATGCAAAAACATATGAATTTACTTTATGTTGTCAAATAATAAATTCCTTGGAAAGTGTTGGTATGGAGAGCAACCGTGGATATGGCTAGCCATGGAAACTGAAAGTTATGGTGGAAAAAGGAATAAACTTTATTTTCTGTTTGGGAACCTCCTATGATATATCTATGCATGAAAAGTATTGGGAACTCTAAGTCATTTTTGTTGGTGGGATGGATACACCTCCCAAAATGTTTTTATCTCAAATTTTTCGCTTTGAGCTCTGGCACCTCTACAAATCCCTACTTCCCTCTGCGAAGGGCCTTTCTTTTACATTATGCAATTTTTATTTTGAATTTGAGTCTCCATCTTTGTAACATCCCAAATTTCCAATTTGGAATGTTAAACATAGGTCATTCATGCATATCATATTTTATTGCATTTCGTGTTGCGATCCTGGAAATTATAAGCAATCAAAGACCCACGGAGAGAGTTGGGGATTTCACCATTTTCATATTTGAATTTTGTGAAATATAGAAACAAGGATCACTTCGGTTTTAATATTTTTCTCTCCGAAAATATTTCATATTAAAAATATATGAGAGGAGATAATATGACTTCTCCAAAATAAATGAAATGTTGGAGGAAAAATACTAAAATCAAATAATGAGTTTTATTTGGATTTTATTGCTATTTTATTTGAATTAGGAAAAATACGTGTTTTTCAAAAATTGCATTAGAGGCCCAAATAAATGTTCACTTTGTTCGGAATATTTTTAGAGGACCATGAAAATTTATTTTGGAATTTTTGGAGTCCGTTTAGTATTTTTTTCGTTAGTTTTTCTGCGTCAGGATTTTATAAAAAAAGGTAACCGACTTATTGGGCGTGTCCAGCTAGTACACTTGGCCCGGCCGGCTTTAAAAGCTGAGGCCCGCGACCCCGACTGCCCAAGCCGCGCCGCGCCCCGCCGAACCCTAGCGCCGCCCGCTGCTCGCCGCCGCCAGCGCCGCGCCCCGCCGTCCCGCGCCGCCGCCCTGCCGTCCTGCCGCCCCGCCGCCGACCTCGCCGGAGGTAGCCGCCGCCGTTCGTCGGTTTTCTCAGAAAAACCGTTCGGTTTTTTCTAGATCTCATTTTTTTCTAGATCGGTTCGTCCGGTTTTCTGTCGCTTTATTTATTTAGTGGTCGTTCATCCATACGTTCGTTTTAACGAACGCTTTTTGTCCATTAGCCGCAGACAGCGAATGTTCGTTCGTTAGCCTGTTCGTCAGTTTTTCTTTTTCCAGGGTTTTTCCGCGATTATTCTTGATCGCGATTTCTGCCCCGATCTTTGTTTTAGTTTATCTTTTCACTCGTTTATCAAAATCAGGTGAAACAAGCGCCTAGATCTTCCTCTCAAAGCCCTCTTTCTGTTTAACCAAATTGAACAGGATTTTGACACAGTAAAATTTGACTTTAGTCCAGATTAATAATCGGATCTTCTTTCTTTCGCAGTTTGAGTTTCGTTGCTACGTTTGATTTGATTCTTTTTGAAACCGGAGTTCTTCAGTTGAACTTTCTGGTTAGATCTTATTATTTGAGTTTTACCCGTGCATCCTTGCTTGATTGTTTATGTATGATATTGTTTGTTTGTGATAGAACACCCAGAGTGCGAAGCGTGCTACTACGAGTCACTAGGTTTTGCGGATCGTCAGCAAAGCAGGTAACACATTGATCATACTCTTTCATACCCAGTTTTTATGCATTAGTTACAATCTTCAAACACTGCATGATTAGGATGTTATTAACATGTGGGTATTGGGAAGTAGTTGATGAGGTAGAACCTATTACATGTTTCATTATCAAACCCTTGGGAGTCACTTCTACGTTATGCTTATAACGCTATGCTATGCTAGTAGACGTGGATTGGGTTTGAGTGTATCCATGACAGATGTGAGTTTGTTAATTAATGGTTCAATTCTAAGGTGGCAACTTTAATACACATCTGGGTGGATTGTTGGTTTTGGGCACATGGGGTTATACCAGTGTGTTGTCCTAGGAGATCCCGGGGTTATACCGTGTGATCCTCCTATGGTACGCCACCCAGCCTCAAAGGGATCATAAGATTATTCATGCTAGAAACTTCCATGTGCAGCCGCAAGCTATTATGGGCTCTAGCATAGTGGAGTAAGTTGCATGACCTCTTCCAGTGGTAGGCTAGAAGATGTAGGGGGTGTAGGTTGGCACGGTCTACCCGGAGTTAGAGTTAATGCTTCTGAAAAACTGTGTCTCGGTCATCCGTTTCTCAAACACCATGTAGTGCGAGAAATCCACCGGAGGAGATCGAGTCTTGTGGGGAAAAGTGCACAAACATCTGCAGAGTGTACAAACTAATCATGGTTAGCCATGTCCTCGGTTATGGACAACTTGAGTATCTGGTTCTTGGATTATCATATGGATCTCATCACTCTAAATTAATCTGTTGGGTTGATTATTACTTTTAATTGGGATTGAGATGGGGGTACCATTCTCAATGTTTCAACTACCATGATAGTTAAATAAAATATATTCCTTTGTTGTTGGGAAAAATTGGCTTTTCGCAAAAACATTATAACCATAGAGCCCCCACCAGCCAAATATGCATGTAGTGATAGCATTTATCTGTTCATTGCTCTACTGTGTTATATTGCCAGCATATTCCATGTGCTGACCCGTTTTTGGGCTGTAACATATCATGTTGCAGACTTTTCACACGAGGAGTAAGATGCCGTAGGTCATTTGTCATGCACTCAGCTATGTCGTTGGAGTTGATGGACTCACTTTATCTTCCAAGTCTTTCGTTGTTATCGTTTTTAGATGGCCTTAAGCCATATTTATTGTAATAAGTTCTCTTTTGAGGCATCCGATGTAATAAGTGTGTGATTGCTACTCTGTTATAAATCCTTCGAGTACTGTGTGTGTCAGCATCACCGATCCAGGGATGACAATGAACACAAAGACTTGACCGTCTGAGGTCGGGTCGCTACAAGATTCTCTTATAAAAGCACCAACTAGGAGCCAATATGATCGTGCTTAAGTATTGGGTGTAGTTAATATTCGAGTGTGTTTCATGAATGGATCAATGTTTGAGCATGACGGGCTAGGGATAACTTATTTTAGCATTGATATTTTGAAAGACATGGTTGCTTATTGATATGCTTGAGTACCTAAATTATCATGTCAAAACTAGACTATTGCTTCGAATCACATAAAGGTCCAAATATCCATGCTATAAAGAAAAGAATATGATATGACATGATGAACAACACTCCACATAAAAATTCTGTTTTTATCACTTACCTACTCGAGGATGAGTAGGAGTTAAGCTTGGGGATGCTGATACGTCTCCAACGTATCTATAATTTTTTATGGTTCCATGCAATTTTATTATCAATCTTGGATGTTTTAGAATCATTTTATAGTCATTTTATATCATTTTTTGTACTAACCTATTGACATAGTGCCAAGTGCCAGTTGCTGTTTTTTCCATGTTTTTTACATCGCAGAAAATCAATATCAAACGGATTCCAGATGCCACGAAACTTTAATGAGATTTTTTATGGACCAGAAGGACGATGTTGTGCCCTGGTTGCACCTGGGGGTAGTCCCGAGGAGGGGACAACCCACCAGGGCGCGCCAGGAGGCCCAGGCGCGCCCTGGTGGGTTGTGCCCACCTCGGGTGCCCCCAGACCGCCTCTTTGCTCTATAAATACCCCAAAAATCCTAGAACCCTAGGGGAGTCGATGAAATATTCATCTAGCCGCCGCAGAGTCTAGAACCACCAGATCCAATCTAGACACCATCACAGAGGGGTTCACCACTTCCATTGGTGCCTCTCCGATGATGCGTGAGTGGATCATTGTAGACCTTCGGGTCCATACTTAGTAGCTAGATGGCTTCATCTCTCTCTCTCTCTCTCTCTTGATTCTCAATACAATGGTCTCTTGGAGATCCATGTGATGTAACTCTTTTGCGGTGTGTTTGTTGGGATAGATGAACTTTGAGTTTATGATCAGATCTATCTTTTTATATCCATGAAAGTATTTGAGTTTCTTTGATCTCTTTTATGCATGATATCTTATAGCCTTGTATTTCTTCTCCGATATTTGGGTTTTGTTTGTCCAACTTGATCTATTTATCTTGCAATGGGAAGAGGTGCCCGGTAGTGGGTTCGATCTTACGATGCTTGATCCCAGTGACAAAATGGGAACCGACACGTATGTATCATTACTACTGAGGATAAAAAGATGGGATCTATATCTACCGCCATAGATAAACGGATCTCGTCGACATCATGTCATCATTCTTATTGCATTACTCCGTTTTTCCATGAACTTAATACACTAGATGCATGCTGGATAGCAGTCGATGTGTGGAGTAATAGTAGTAGATGTAGGTAGGAGTCGGTCTACTAATCTTGGACGTGATGCATATGTAATGATCATTGTCTAGATATTGTCATAATTATTTGAGGTTCTATCGATTTCCCAATAGTAATTTTTTTACCCACCGTTTGCTATTTTTCTCGAGAGAAGCCACTAGTGAAACCTACGGCCCCCGGGTCTTCTTTCTCATATATTTGCCTTTGCGATCTATTTTTCTCTTTCTTTTATTCAGATCTATTAAACCAAAAATACAAAAATACTTTGTTGCACTTTATTTTATTTGCGATCTATTTATTCAATCTATCACAAATTTATCTCCCATTCACGCATCGTTTCTGGCGCCGTTACCCGAAAGGGATTGACAACCCCTTTAACACGTCGGGTTGTGAGTGATTGTTATTTGTGTGCAGGGGTTGTTTACGTTGTGTTGCTTGGTTCTCCTACTGGTTCGATAACCTTGGTTTCATATCTGAGGGAAATACCTACCACCGCTATGCTGCATCATCCCTTCCTCTTTGGGGAAATACCGACGTAGCTTCAAGCGACATCAATCGCGAAGACGTTCGACTACATCAACCGCGTTAAGTTAACACTTCCGCTTATGGTCTACGAGGGTACATGGACACACTCTCCCCCTCTCGTTGCTATGCATATCCTAGATAGATCTTGAGTGATCGTAGGATTTTTTTGAAGTTGCATGCTACGTTCCCCAATAGTGGCATCCGAGCCAGGTCTATGCGTAGATGATTTGCATGAGTAGAACATAAAGAGTTGTGGGCGATCATAGTCATACTGCTTACCACCAACGTCTTATTTTGATTCGGCGGTATTGTTGGATGAAGCGGACCGGACCAACCTTACATGACCACGTTCATGACACCGGTTCCACCGACAGACATGCAACTTGTTTTGCATAAAGGTCGCTGGCGGGTGTCTGTTTCTCCAAATTTAGTTGAATTGAATTTGACTATGACCGGTGCTTGTTGAAGGTTAAAATAGCACACTTGATGAAGAATCGTTGTGGTTTTGATGCGTAGGTAAGAATGGTTCTTACTAGAAGCCCGTAGCAGCCATGTAAAACTTGCAACAACAAAGTAGAGGATGTCTAACTTGTTTTTGCAGGGCATGTTGTGATGTGATATGGTCAAGACATGATGTGATATATTTTGATGTATGAGATGATCATGTTTTGTAAAAGTTATCGGCAACTAGCAGGAGCTTTCTGGTTGTCGCTTTACTGTATGAAATGCAATCGCCATGTAATTGCTTTAATTTATCACTAAGTGGCAGTGATAGTCGTAGAAGCAATAGTTGGCGAGACGACAACGATGCTATGATGGAGATCAAGGTGTCAAGCCAATGACAATGGAGATCATAATGGTGCTTTGGAGATGGAGATCAAAGGCACAAGATGATGATGGCCATATCATGTCACATATTTTGATTGCATGTGATGTTTATCTTTTATGCATCTTGTTTTGCTTGGTACGGCGGTAGCATTATAAGACAATCCTTCACTAAATTTCAAGGTATAAGTGTTCTCCCTGACTATGCACTGTTGCGATAGTTCGTCGTGCTGAGACACTACGTGATGATCGGGTGTGATAAGCTCTACGTTCACATACAACGGGTGTAAGACAGTTTTGCACGTGCAGAATACTCAGGTTAAACTTGACGAGCCTAGCATGTGCAGACATGGCCTCGGAACACTGAGACCGAAAGGTCAAACATGAATCAATAGTAGATATGATCAACAAAGAGATGTTCACCATTGAAAACTACTCTATCTCACGTGATGATCGGACATGGTTTAGTTGATATGGATCACGTGATCATTTAGATGACTCGAGGGATGTCTATCTAAGTAGCAGTTCTTGAGTAATATGATTAATTGAACTTAAATTTATCATGAACTTAGTCCTGATAGTTTTTGCTTATCTACGTTGTAGATCAATGACCCGTGCTACCGTTCCCTTGAATTTTAATGCGTTCCTAGAGAAAGCTAAGTTGAAAGATGATGGTAGCAACTACACATACTGGGTTCATAACTTGAGGATTATCCTAATTGCTGCATAGAAGAATTATGTCCTTGATGCACCGCCAGGTGCAAGGCCTACTACAGGAGCAACTCCAGACCTTATGAACGCTTGGCAAGCTAAATCTGATGACTACTTGATAGTTTAGTGTGCCATGCTTTACGGCTTAGAATCGAGACTTCAAAGACGTTTTGAACGTCATGGAGCATATGAGATGTTCCAGGAGTTGAAGTTAATATTTCAAGCAAATGCCCGAGTTGAGAGATATGAAGTCTCCAACAAGTTATATAGCTGCAAGATGGAGGAGAACAGTTCTGTTAGTGAACACATACTCAGAATGTCTGGGTACTATAACCACTTGACTCAGCGTTGAGTTAATCTTCCGGATGATAGTGTCATTGACAGAGTTCTTCAATCACTGCCACCAAGCTATAAAGGCTTCATGATGAACTATAATATGCAAGGGATGAACAAGACGATTCCTGAGCTCTTCACAATGCTCAAGGCTGCGGAGGTAGAAATCAAGAAGGAGCATCAAGTGTTGATGGTTAACAAGACCACTAGTTTCAAGAAAAAGGGCAAAGGAAAGAAGGGGAACTTCAAGAAGAATAGCAAGCAAGTTGCTGCTCCCGGGAAGAAGCCCAAGTCTGGACCTAAGCCTGAAAGTGAGTGCTTCTACTGCAAAGGGACTGGTCACTGGAAGCGGAACTGCCCCAAATTTTTGGCGGATAAGAAGGATGGAAAAGTGAAAGGTATATTTGATATACATGTTATTGATATGTACCTTACTAATGCTCATAGTAGTGCATGTGTATTTGATATTGGTTCTGTTGCTCATATTTGCAACTCAAAACAGGGGCTACGGATTAAATGAAAGATTGGCTAAGGACGAGGTGACAATGTGCGTCGGAAATGGTTCCAAGGTCGATGTGATCGCCGTCGGCACGCTACCTCTACATCTACCTTCGGGATTAGTTTTAGACATGAATAATTGTTATTTGGTGCCAGCATTAATCATGAACATTATATCAAGATCTTGTTTGATGCGAGACAGTTATTCATTTAAATCAGAGAATAGTGGTTGTTCTATTTATATGAGTAATATCTTTTATGGTCATGCACCCTTGATGAGTGGTCTATTTTTGTTGAATATCGATTGTGGTGATACACATATTCATAATATTGATGCCAAAAGATGCAAAGTTAATAATGATAGTGCAACTTATTTGTGGCACTGCCGCTTAGGTCATATTGGTGTAAAGCGCATGAAGAAACTCCATGCTGATGGGCTTTTGGAATCACTTGATTATGAATCACTTGATGCTTGCGAACCATGCCTCATGGGCAAGATGACTAAGAGTCCGTTCTCCGGAACAATGGAGCGAGCCACTAACTTATTGGAAATAATACATACTGATGTATGCGGTCCGATGAGTGTTGAGGCTCGCGGCGGGTATCGTTATTTTCTGACCTTCACAGATGATTTGAGCAGATATGGGTATATCTACTTGATGAAACATAAGTCTGAAACATTTGAAAAGTTCAAAGAATTTCAAAGTGAAGTGGAAAACCATCGTAACAAGAAAATAAAGTTTCTACGATCTGATCGTGGAGGCGAATATTTGAGTTACGATTCTGGTCTTCATTTAAAACAATGTGGAATAGTTTCGCAACTCACGCCACCTAGAACACCACAATGTAATGGTGTGTCCGAACGTCGTAACCGTACTTTATTAGATATGATGCGATCTATGGTTTCTCTTACCGGTTTACCAATATTGTTTTGGGGCTATGCATTAGAGATAGATGTATTGATGTTAAATAGGGCACCATCTAAATCCGTTGAGACTACACCGCATGAACTGTGGTTTGGTAAGAAACCTAAGTTGTCGTTTCTTAAAGTTTGGGGTTGCGATGCTTATGTGAAAAAGCTTCAGCCTAATAAGCTTGAACCCAAATAGGAGAAGTGCGTCTTCATAGGATGCCCAAAAGAAACTATTGGGTACACCTTCTATCACAGATCCGAAGGCAAGATATTTGTTGCTAAGAATGGATCATTTCTAGAGAAGGAGTTCTCTCGAAAGAAGTGAGTGGGAGGAAAGTAGAACTTGATGAGGTAATGGTACCTTCTCTTGAATTGGAAAGTAGTTCATCACAGAAATCAGTTCCAATGATGCCTACACCAATTAGTGAGGAAGCTAATGATGATCATGAAACTTCAGATCAAGTTACTGCTTAACCTCGTAGGTCAACCAAAGTATGTTCCGCACCAGAGTGGTATGATAATCCTGTTCTGGAAGTCATGTTACTAGACTATGACGAACCTACGAACTATGAGGAAGCAATGATGAGCCCAGATTCCGCAAAATGGCATGAGGACATGAAATCTGAGATGGGATCCATGTATGAGAACAATGTATGGACTTTGGTTGACTTGACCGATCATCGGAAAGCCATAGAGAATAAATGGATCTTCAAGAAGAAGACTGACGCTGATGGTAATGTTACTATCTACAAAGCTCGCTGTCGGTGTTAAAACCGACGGATCTCGGGTAGGGGGTCCCGAACTGTGCATGATGGTAACAGGAAGCAGGGGACACAATGTTTTACCCAGGTTCGGGCCCTCTTGATGGAGGTAAAACCCTACATCCTGCTAGATTAATATTGATGATATGAGTAGTACAAGAGTAGATCTACCATGAGATCAGATAGGCCAAATCCTAGAAGCTAGCCTATGGTATGATTGTATGTTGTGGTTGAAAGTGCAACTATCCCTAGGTGGTTTTGGTAATTCATAACAACATATAGCTCATTGAGCTAATGCTATTCCAAGATGATCATTTCAGGAAAGCTCAATGATTGGCATGGCATGGATGGTGAAAGTGGAACCCTCAAAATGCTAAGGACAAAGGATTGGCTCAAGATCAAAAGCTCAAGACTCTTCATTTTATATTTTAGTGATCCAATGTCACATTGAGTCTTTAGGAAAACCAATACTATCAAGGAGGGATGAGGTGTTGCTTAATGAGCCTCTTGCTTCATATGCTTAGTGATATGCTCCAAAACCCTCAACTACTTTCCCATATCCACATTTGACCTAAACCCAAAGCCAAACTCGGCACTACCGATTCTTTCAACCCGGCGCCACCGAGTTTCACTTGTCATAGCCATGGCCAAACCCTAGCAAATTGGTTCTACCGATAGGGATCTCGGTCTCACCTAGATGGGATTGCAAACTCTCTGTTTCCTTTTCGTAACTTTTCGGTCTCACCGAAAGAGCGGACCGGTCCCACCGAGATTGTAATGTAAACTCTCTGTTTCCTTTTTGTAACATTTCGGTCTCACCGAAAGAGCAAATCGGTCCCACCGAGTTTGCCTAACCAACTCTCTGGTTAGCTTATTACCAAAATCGGTCTCACCGACTTTGTGTAATCGGTTTCACCGAGATTACGTTATGCCCTAACCCTAACCATATCGGTCCTACCGAGTTGCATGTCAGTCCCACCGAAAATCTCTAACGGTCACTAGGTTTACTATTTCGGTCCGACTGAGTTTGTTGATTCGGTCCGACCGAGATTGGTAAATTGTGTGTAACGGTTGGATTTTGTGTGGAGGCTATATATACCCCTCCACCTCCTCTTCACTTGTGGAGAGAGCCATCAGAACACATCTACGCTTCCAACTCATATGTTCTGAGAGAGAACCACCTACTCATGTGTTGAGGCCAAGATATTCCATTCCTACCATATGAATCTTGATCTCTAGCCTTCCCCAAGTTGCTTTCCACTCAAATCTTCTTTCCACCAAATTCAAATCCTGTGAGAGAGAGTTGAGTGTTGGGGAGACTATCATTTGAAGCACAAGAGCAAGGAGTTCATCATCAACACACCATTTGTTACTTCTTGGAGAGTGGTGTCTCCTAGATTGGCTAGGTGTCACTTGGGAGCCTCCGACAAGATTGTGGAGTTGAACCAAGGAGTTTGTAAGGGCAAGGAGATCGCCTACTTCGTGAAGATCTACCGCTAGTGAGGCAAGTCCTTCATGGGCGATGGCCATGGTGGGATAGACAAGGTTGCTTCTTCGTGGACCCTTCGTGGGTGGAGCCCTCCGTGGACTCGCGCAACCGTTACCCTTCGTGGGTTGAAGTCTCCATCATGTGTTTGATCATAAGCTACACTTATGCATGCTTGATATTATCCTATCTATCTTATGTGATCATTCACTTTCTTTGGTGACGAGTGCATGTATTCAATTCTTATCATTTTGAGCGCTCCACCAAGATGTATGTGACATGGAAGAGTAACCCATGATTCTAACTCCTTGTGCATTTGCAGTCCAAAGCAAATTTGAAAATATGCACAAATTTAGGGGGAGCTCTTACTTATCACATACTTCTCAAAGCGACGATATATTTCATTCTTATTATCATTTGTCGAAGCTTTGATCTATATGTTGTCATCAATTACCAAAAAGGGGGAGATTGAAAGTGCAACTATCCCTAGGTGGTTTTGGTAATTCATAACAACATATATCTCATTGAGCTAATGCTATTCCAAGATGATCATTTCAGGAAAGCTCAATGATTGGCATGGCATGGATGGTGAAAGTGGAACCCTCAAAATGCTAAGGACAAAGGATTGGCTCAAGCTCAAAAGCTCAAGACTCTTCATTTTATATTTTAGTGATCCAAGATCACATTGAGTCTTTAGGAAAAGCCAATACTATCAAGGAGGGATGAGGTGTTGCTTAATGAGCCTCTTGCTTCATGTGCTTAGTGATATGCTCCAAAACCCTCAACTACTTTCCCATATCCACATTTGACCTAAACCCAAAGCCAAACTCGGCCCTACCGATTCTTTCAACCCGGCGCCACCGAGTTTCACTTGTCATAGCCATGGCCAAACCCTAGCAAATCGGTTCTACCGATAGGGATCTCGGTCTCACCGAGATGGGATTGCAAACTCTCTGTTTCCTTTTCGTAACTTTTCGGTCTCACCGAAAGAGCGGACTGGTCCCACCGAGATTGCAATGTAAACTCTCTGTTTCCTTTTTGTAACATTTCGGTCTCACCGAAAGAGCAAATCGGTCCCACCGAGTTTGCCTGACCAACTCTCTGGTTAGCTTATTACCAAAATCGGTCTCACCGAGTTTGTGTAATCGGTCTCACCGAGATTACGTTATGCCCTAACCCTAACCATATCGGTCCTACCGAGTTGCATGTCAGTCCCACCGAAAATCTCTAACGGTCACTAGGTTTACTATTTCGGTCCGACCGAGTTTGTTGATTCGGTCCCACCGAGATTGGTAAATTGTGTGTAACGGTTGGATTTTGTGTGGAGGCTATATATACCCCTCCACCTCCTCTTCACTTGTGGAGAGAGCCATCAGAACACATCTACGCTTCCAACTCATATGTTCTGAGAGAGAACCACCTACTCATGTGTTGAGGCCAAGATATTCCATTCCTACCATATGAATCTTGATCTCTAGCCTTCCCCAAGTTGATTTCCACTCAAATCTTCTTTCCACCAAATTCAAATCCTGTGAGAGAGAGTTGAGTGTTGGGGAGACTATCATTTGAAGCACAAGAGCAAGGAGTTCATCATCAACACACCATCTATTACTTCTTGGAGAATGGTGTCTCCTAGATTGGCTAGGTGTCACTTGGGAGCCTCCGACAAGATTGTGGAGTTGAACCAAGGAGTTTGTAAGGGCAAGGAGATCGCCTACTTCGTGAAGATCTACCGCTAGTGAGGCAAGTCCTTCGTGGGCGATGGCCATGGTGGGATAGACAAGGTTGCTTCTTCGTGGACCCTTCATGGGTGGAGCCCTCCATGGACTCGCGCAACCTTTACCCTTCGTGGGTTGAAGTCTCCATCAACGTGGATGTAGGATAGCACCACCTATCCGAACCACGGGAAAAACATCCGTGTCTCCAATTGCGTTTGAATTCTCCAAACCCTTCCCTTTACATTCTTGCAAGTTGCATGCTTTACTTTCCGCTGCCAATATACTCTTTGCATGCTTGCTTGAATTGTGTGATGATTGCTTGACTTGTCCTAAAATAGCTAAAATCTGCCAAGAACTAAAATTGGGAAAAGGTTAAGTTTTTATTTGGTCAAGTAGTCTAATCACCCCACCTCTCGACATACTTTCGATCCTACAAGTGGTATCAGAGCTTTGGTCTCCATTTGCTTTGATTTCCATAGCTTTTGGTGGTCATAGCCTTGGTTTCACAACCTAGGAGAGTATGGCGTCTAGCGAGGGAAATTATCACCGTAGAGGTCCTTACTTTGATGGTACTAATTTTGCTAGTTGGAAGCATAAAATGAAAATGCATATTCTTGGACATAACTCCGCCGTTTGGGCTATTGTGTGTGTTGGTTTGCAAGGTGACTTCTTTGATGGGAGAGAACCAAACTGTGAAGCTACCGTGGATGAATTGAAGATGTTGCAATACAATGCTCAAGCTTGTGATATTCTCTTCAACGGATTGTGCCCCGAAGAATTCAACAAAATCAGCCGTCTTGAGAATGCAAAGGAAGTTTGGGACACTTTGATTGATATGCACGAAGGTACCGACTCCGTCAAGGAATCCAAATTGGATGTGCTTCAAAGTCAACTTGACAAGTTCAAAATGAAGGATGGTGAAGGTGTCGCTGAAATGTACTCTAGGCTTGCTCTCATCACAAATGAGATTGCCAGCTTAGGAAGTGAAGAGATGACCGATAGATTCATCATCAAGAAGATTCTAAGAGCCTTGGATGGAAAATATGATACCGTGTGCACATTGATCCAAATGATGCCCAATTACAAAGATCTCAAGCCAACGGAGGTAATTGGAAGAATTGTTGCTCATGAGATGTCACTTAAGGATAAAGAGGAACTTCACAACAAATCAAGTGGTGCCTACAAAGCCTCATGTGAAGCCCCTACATCATCAAGTGAGAAACAAAACTTCAATGAAGAATTGAGCTTAATGGTGAAAAACTTCAACAAGTTCTACAAGAGTAGAAGCAAAGATAGAAGCTCCAAGTCAAGGTCCTACAATGACAAAAGATCTTCTAGTCGAGAGCAAAACTGCTACAATTATGGAAGACCCGGACACTATTCCAATGAGTGTACGGCTCCCTACAAGAGAAGAGAAGACTCTCCAAAAAGAAGAACCAAAAGAGAAGAATCACCACCAAGAGAGAGAAGGAGTAGAGATGACCGTTATGAATGAAGATACTCACGGAGAAGCAAGGATTCGGAAAGGAAGGAAAAATCATCAAGGAGCTACACAAAATGAAGACATCAAGGTCATGTTGGTGAATGGGTATCCGGCTCCGACTCCGACAACCACTCCGAGAGAAGTTATCACTCCGATTCCGAATATACTCAAGATGAAGGTGTTGCCGGTATAGCACTTGTGTCAACCAACTCCTATGATATATTTGACTCACCAAATGAAGGAATTGGAAGATGCTTCATGACCAAAGGTCCTAAGGTAACACACCCCGAGTATGTTGATTTTAATAGTGATGAAGATGACTTGTTAGGTGATGATGATTTACTTGTTGACAACTCTAGTGATGAATACTATGATGAAACGTCAATTAATCATGCTAATCAAGATAAAATGAATGACAATGATTAGGAGAAGATTGAGGCTCTAACTAAAGAACTAAACACTCTTAAGTTAGCTCATGAAACTATCTTCGAAGATCATCGAGAACTTTTAAGAGCTCATGAGAAGTTACGCTTTGAAAAGCTCAATCTTGAGCAAGAGCATGAGTTTTTAAAGGCAATCAATGATGATCTCCGCAAGAAAAGTTCTTCTTACATTGCCAAGCGTTTACTCTTATCCACTTACATGCCTCAAGTCAAGTCTAGTAACAAGAACAAGAAAGATTCTTCCTCTAGTAGTAACAATGATCATGCTAAATCCAATATTGTTGCTTCTAGTAGTTCTCTTGATTCCACTAATGATTCTCTTAGCCAAGTTACACTTGAGCAAGAAAATAGCTTATTGAAGGGAATTATAGAGAAAGGAGTGTACAAAAGCCTTGCCGGGAGTAAGCAATTCGAGGAAATTGTGCGCAAGCAAGGAAGGCACCGAAAGAATCAAGGTGTTGGTTTTGAATGAAAGTTCAATGCCAATGGAGTTGAGTGGGAAGAAGATCAATACCCCAAGACAAAGTTTGTTCCTCAATAAGAGAAGTATGATACTTCCTTCAAGGGGACACAAGCTCAAGATGATCTTCCACCACAAGACTACAAGCAAAAAGGCAAGGACAAGCTTCAAGAGGAAATTGATGCATTTGAAGAAGCTCCTAAGACCTTAGTCAAGTGGATTCCAAAGACCACTTCAAGTTCCACTTCATCAAGTACGACTACAACTCCAAGGATTCCCATCAAGATGGTGCGGATCCAAAAGAAGAACTAGAGAGTTCTTGAGGGTGATTCCGCCAACATACTTCACTCTTATCATTTTGGCAAGAACAAGTGCAATCAACTTTCACATCTTACACTAGTTCAAGGAGTCACAAACCCTCTTGTTGGTAAGACAAGGGACAAGGTAACCTAAAAGTTTTCATGGACATCATCTTGTGTGTGCATCACTCTATGTCTATGGATATCCTTGTTTGTTCCTTGTGGGACTAACCCATGTAGGTATTGAAAGTGCAATTCACTCAAATGGATAGCTCCAAGTGATCTACATCAACATTGAGCATCCACATCTTCAACATCTACATGAAGTCATCATCGACAAAACCCAAGGTTAGTTCATCCCTCTTAGGGGGGATATCACATCTAGGGGGAGCTTTACTCTAAGACTTGAGCTAAAGCAACTCTAAAGATGTGAACACAACAATGCTTTATGTAAAAGTGGTAACCCCACTTGAGCTTAAACGATGAGTATGACCTATGATCAAGTGTTCTCACTTGACTCCTAAGTCAATATACTCATATATAGATGACCTAGTCATTGCCAATTGCTTGATAAATGCTAGAATTGGTTGTGCATGCTTTGTCACATATTTCAATTGCCATTTTATTGTGTGAGCATGTTGGTTGCATATTTTACTCATTCAAGGACATCCACTTGTTGTTTTGATTGTTTGGTTTTATTTCCTTTTGCCAAGTGGATGGACAAGAATGCCTAAGAACCTCCTCTAGCTATCTATGCTTTTCTCGTCTCAAACTCTATTCATGCTACATCACAAAATTTGATCAAGTCAGATTCGAACCACTCTGTGTGAGGAGCACTCGGAGTCCCCGATTCGTCATAGACTTAAACTTCCAAAACCTCTTTGTGATTCTCGGTCTGACCAATATCCTACTTTGGGTCCTACCGAGATCATTAAGTTGATCTAAATTTTTGATCTCGGTGCAACCGATTTGAACCATTCGGTCACACTGAGTTGCAATAACTGTATACAGTTCTGCATCTCGGTGCCACCGAGTTGTTCCACTCGGTCACACCGACAGGGTCGGGCTATATATAGTCACGGGCAAAAATTTGGAAATTTCTCTGAACCCCTTCGCCCGCGCGATAGCTCGCTCTGCCAACGTGGTCTCTGGATCGTCTCCTCGCCGCCAGCCGCGTCTAGTCGCTGGTCTCCATCGCCGTCAACGGAATTCAACCCCGCCGTTGCCGCCGTAGCGAGTCTCCGCCGAACTAGGGTATGGACTCGATCTTTGTGCCATCCCCAATCTGATTCCTAGCACATTGTGATCTTATTGTTTCTAGCCATGATTGAAACACTCCTATCCAGTCAATGCGTTCGTAGAATAGGATTGATTCGAATATTTTAGGGTTAGGTTTCCGCCGAAACTATCTCGGACCCACCGAGTTGAAAAACTCGGTCCCACCGATTTGGCTCATGCCATTGCATAAGTGAGACTCGGTCTGACCGAGAATTACTAATCCGTGTGACCGATTTTGGAACTTTGTGAAACCCTAGCAGTCTCGGTGCCACCGAACTGTGACTCGGTCTGACTGAGTTCACTAGTTTAGGTTCCAAAACTGCTTCGGTATCACCGAGTTTAAAAATCGGTAGATCCGAAATGATTTCTGTGGGAAACTAGAACTAAGATTTTGAATCATTATTTTGCAAAAATCTCTGCATTTTGTGATGCTCATCCACTCTACCTCATCTATAAACTATTCACAGGGTCAGCAGTCAACTTGTTCATCGTGTCAGATCAGAGTGATAGCCAGAATGTGTCAGAACAGCAAGTGCACATGAGTGAGGGCACTAGTCCCTCCAGTTCTTCAGATGAAGGCAGCAGGAGCACCCCTAGCAACCTGCCAAAAGCTGCCACCAGACAAAGGAAGAAGAGAACCTTAGACTCAGAGGATGAGGACTATGTGGCAGAAGAGGAAGCAATTGCCAAGAGAGTTGTGCTCAAGAAGGAATATGGCTCAGCTCAAGGCACAAAGCCAGGATTGAAAATTAAAAGGCCAGCAGGTAGGTAGCCTATGCCAAAGGCCAGAGCTTCAACTCATATTCCTGAAAAGCCTACACCCAGAGAGCCAGTTGCTGCTGAAGGGAAGAAGAGGAAGGAGAGGGTCAAAAAGACCACTGCTAGAGTGCTTGGGAAATCCTCAATCATGAGAGACTCTTAAGAGGAAGAGGAAGAAGAGGTTGCTGCACCGGCACCTAAGGTACCTAAGCTTATGGGTGATGCTATCAGGACAGGGGCTACTGCATCAAAGCCCAAAGAAGCACCCAAAGCTGCCTCCAAGCCCAAGTCAGCACCAAAGAGGAATACAAGGAGCATACCTGCAACTGAAAAGAAGAAGTCCCCAATGCGTGACATTGCTGAAGAAGAAGAAGGTCAAGTGCTCAGGAAGCTTAAGCCCAAGATTCTAGACCATAACGATGCTCATCCTGTGGCTGAGAACATGAAAATCAGGAAAGACTCAGGGCTAAGGAAGTGGAGAGAAGCAGATCCGTATGCTTCAAGGAGAAGAACTGCTGTTGACTACAGGTTCCACACAAAGGAACAACGGGACTTCTATGAGACAGTTTTGCTGGACAAGAAGCCCATAGTTTGTGACATGAGATGGGTTGATTGGGAGTACATCAAGGACAATGAAGAGCACTATCCTGGAGTGCAAGATAGCTTCAAAGCTTGTGGAGTAGCAGACTTTGTTGGGCAGAAGCTCACAAAGTGGAACGAGGAGCTCATTATGCAATTCTACTCCACTGCACACTTCTATCCAGATGGTAGGATAACATGGATGTCTGAAGGTACAAGGTACCAATCAACTGTTGAGGAATGGGCAAAGTTGATCAATGCCCCAGAAGAGCAGGAAGATGACTTGGATATCTATGACAAGAAGAAGATGGACCATAACTCTATGTCCAACATGTACAAGGAAATTCCAAACGAGGCACTTGATACTTTCAAGTTTGGGTCTGTACATTATCTTCTGTCAGGATTGCCAACCATCAATTGGATTTTGAGGCACACCTTATTGCCCAAGTCAGGTGATCACAAGATGATCAGAGGCCATGCAATCAACTTGCTTCATATCTTTGATGTCCCTCAGAAATTCAAGGTCATGAGCCTCATAGTAGAGACTATCAAGAGGACTGCAGCAGATCAGAAGAGGAGCTGTGGTTATGCCCCTCAAATCCAGGAGCTAATTAACTCCAAGATGGGCACATGCATATATCTGCTGGACAAGGAACACCTGCCCATCCATCCAGATTTTGAGGACAATCAAGTTGTCATGAATGAGAATGAACCATCATCAGTTCAAGCACAAGCAAAGAAGGAGAAGGCAAGGAAGGAGAAAGCTACCAAGATGCCAACTCAAGAGGAGGCATCTGAGTATTTCTTGAAAACCAAACAAGAGCAGCTTGGTTACTTGATTGCATCCACACTAAGGATTGAGAAAGGACTGGCCACCCTCACTCAGAATCAGAAGAGCTTAGAGAGGATCATAGAACAAAAGTTCTATGACATGGATGTCAAAGTAACAGAGATTCAGTCTGCAGTGGAGCAACTTCAAGATGATATGCAGGAGAGGAAGGGCAAGACTACAACTGATGCATTTTCCAGAGTGCCACGAGCTCAGAGGTCGATTGTAGTGCCAGTTCCTGACACCAGAGCCACCACCTCAGCTCCAGCCATAGTACCAGCCCAACCAGCTCCAGCATCTACTTCAGCTTCAGCTCCAACCACGTCTATAGAAGGCTTCGTCCTTGGAGTGATCCAGACTCCACCACCACCAGAAGATCAAGCCTGAGAGTCGATCTAGCACTATGCATTTTCTAGGAACTTTTTGGTAACTTGTTGCCAAAGGGGGAGAAAAATGTAGAGATCATAGGCTTCGAGAGAGAGTGTGTTGCTTTTATTCTCTCTTGCTTTATTTGGTGGTTTTTCGAACTTTGTTTGCTTTTGGTTGAGATACTTTGATATGCTTGTGAGACATTGATGATCATGTGTTTGATCATAAGCTACACTTATGCATGCTTGATATTATCCTATCTATCTTATGTGATCATTCACTTTCTTTGGTGACGAGTGCATGTATTCAATTCTTATCATTTTGAGCGCTCCACCAAGATGTATGTGACATGGAAGAGTAACCCATGATTCTAACTCCTTGTGCATTTGCAGTCCAAAGCAAATTTGAAAATATGCACAAATTTAGGGGGAGCTCTTACTTATCACATACTTCTCAAAGCGACGATATATTTCATTCTTATTATCATTTGTCGAAGCTTTGATCTATATGTTGTCATCAATTACCAAAAAGGGGGAGATTGAAAGTGCAACTATCCCTAGGTGGTTTTGGTAATTCATAACAACATATATCTCATTGAGCTAATGCTATTCCAAGATGATCATTTCAGGAAAGCTCAATGATTGGCATGGCATGGATGGTGAAAGTGGAACCCTCAAAATGCTAAGGACAAAGGATTGGCTCAAGCTCAAAAGCTCAAGACTCTTCATTTTATATTTTAGTGATCCAAGATCACATTGAGTCTTTAGGAAAAGCCAATACTATCAAGGAGGGATGAGGTGTTGCTTAATGAGCCTCTTGCTTCATGTGCTTAGTGATATGCTCCAAAACCCTCAACTACTTTCCCATATCCACATTTGACCTAAACCCAAAGCCAAACTCGGCCCTACCGATTCTTTCAACCCGGCGCCACCGAGTTTCACTTGTCATAGCCATGGCCAAACCCTAGCAAATCGGTTCTACCGATAGGGATCTCGGTCTCACCGAGATGGGATTGCAAACTCTCTGTTTCCTTTTCGTAACTTTTCGGTCTCACCGAAAGAGCGGACTGGTCCCACCGAGATTGCAATGTAAACTCTCTGTTTCCTTTTTGTAACATTTCGGTCTCACCGAAAGAGCAAATCGGTCCCACCGAGTTTGCCTGACCAACTCTCTGGTTAGCTTATTACCAAAATCGGTCTCACCGAGTTTGTGTAATCGGTCTCACCGAGATTACGTTATGCCCTAACCCTAACCATATCGGTCCTACCGAGTTGCATGTCAGTCCCACCGAAAATCTCTAACGGTCACTAGGTTTACTATTTCGGTCCGACCGAGTTTGTTGATTCGGTCCCACCGAGATTGGTAAATTGTGTGTAACGGTTGGATTTTGTGTGGAGGCTATATATACCCCTCCACCTCCTCTTCACTTGTGGAGAGAGCCATCAGAACACATCTACGCTTCCAACTCATATGTTCTGAGAGAGAACCACCTACTCATGTGTTGAGGCCAAGATATTCCATTCCTACCATATGAATCTTGATCTCTAGCCTTCCCCAAGTTGATTTCCACTCAAATCTTCTTTCCACCAAATTCAAATCCTGTGAGAGAGAGTTGAGTGTTGGGGAGACTATCATTTGAAGCACAAGAGCAAGGAGTTCATCATCAACACACCATCTATTACTTCTTGGAGAATGGTGTCTCCTAGATTGGCTAGGTGTCACTTGGGAGCCTCCGACAAGATTGTGGAGTTGAACCAAGGAGTTTGTAAGGGCAAGGAGATCGCCTACTTCGTGAAGATCTACCGCTAGTGAGGCAAGTCCTTCGTGGGCGATGGCCATGGTGGGATAGACAAGGTTGCTTCTTCGTGGACCCTTCATGGGTGGAGCCCTCCATGGACTCGCGCAACCTTTACCCTTCGTGGGTTGAAGTCTCCATCAACGTGGATGTAGGATAGCACCACCTATCCGAACCACGGGAAAAACATCCGTGTCTCCAATTGCGTTTGAATTCTCCAAACCCTTCCCTTTACATTCTTGCAAGTTGCATGCTTTACTTTCCGCTGCCAATATACTCTTTGCATGCTTGCTTGAATTGTGTGATGATTGCTTGACTTGTCCTAAAATAGCTAAAATCTGCCAAGAACTAAAATTGGGAAAAGGTTAAGTTTTTATTTGGTCAAGTAGTCTAATCACCCCACCTCTCGACATACTTTCGATCCTACAAGTGGTATCAGAGCTTTGGTCTCCATTTGCTTTGATTTCCATAGCTTTTGGTGGTCATAGCCTTGGTTTCACAACCTAGGAGAGTATGGCGTCTAGCGAGGGAAATTATCACCGTAGAGGTCCTTACTTTGATGGTACTAATTTTGCTAGTTGGAAGCATAAAATGAAAATGCATATTCTTGGACATAACTCCGCCGTTTGGGCTATTGTGTGTGTTGGTTTGCAAGGTGACTTCTTTGATGGGAGAGAACCAAACTGTGAAGCTACCGTGGATGAATTGAAGATGTTGCAATACAATGCTCAAGCTTGTGATATTCTCTTCAACGGATTGTGCCCCGAAGAATTCAACAAAATCAGCCGTCTTGAGAATGCAAAGGAAGTTTGGGACACTTTGATTGATATGCACGAAGGTACCGACTCCGTCAAGGAATCCAAATTGGATGTGCTTCAAAGTCAACTTGACAAGTTCAAAATGAAGGATGGTGAAGGTGTCGCTGAAATGTACTCTAGGCTTGCTCTCATCACAAATGAGATTGCCAGCTTAGGAAGTGAAGAGATGACCGATAGATTCATCATCAAGAAGATTCTAAGAGCCTTGGATGGAAAATATGATACCGTGTGCACATTGATCCAAATGATGCCCAATTACAAAGATCTCAAGCCAACGGAGGTAATTGGAAGAATTGTTGCTCATGAGATGTCACTTAAGGATAAAGAGGAACTTCACAACAAATCAAGTGGTGCCTACAAAGCCTCATGTGAAGCCCCTACATCATCAAGTGAGAAACAAAACTTCAATGAAGAATTGAGCTTAATGGTGAAAAACTTCAACAAGTTCTACAAGAGTAGAAGCAAAGATAGAAGCTCCAAGTCAAGGTCCTACAATGACAAAAGATCTTCTAGTCGAGAGCGAAACTGCTACAATTATGGAAGACCCGGACACTATTCCAATGAGTGTACGACTCCCTACAAGAGAAGAGAAGACTCTCCAAAAAGAAGAACCAAAAGAGAAGAATCACCACCAAGAGAGAGAAGGAGTAGAGATGATTGTTATGAACGAAGATACTCACGGAGAAGCAAGGATTCGGAAAGGAAGGAAAAATCATCAAGGAGCTACACAAAACGAAGACATCAAGCTCATGTTGGTGAATGGGTATCCGGCTCCGACTCCGACAACCACTCCGAGAGAAGTTATCACTCCGATTCCGAATATACTCAAGATGAAGGTGTTGCCGGTCTAGCACTTGTGTCAACCAACTCCTACGATATATTTGACTCACCAAATGAAGGAATTGGAAGATGCTTCATGACCAAAGGTCCTAAGGTAACACACCCCGAGTATGTTGATTTTAATAGTGATGAAGATGACTTGTTAGGTGATGATGATTTACTTGTTGACAACTCTAGTGATGAATACTATGATGAAACGTCAATTAATCATGCTAATCAAGATAAAATGAATGAAAATGATTAGGAGAAGATATTATTGGTATTTTTGTTGTATAGATTCGAAAATAAAGATTGCAAAATAGTAAACTAGAATTATAGATTGGAATCTTATAAGATGTAAAGTAGACCCGGGGGCCATAGGTTTCACTAGTGGCTTCTCTCATGAAAGCATATATTGCAGTGGGTGAACAAATTACCGCCGAGCAATTGATAGAAAAGCACATAGTTATGATAATATCTAAGGCAATGATCATGAATATAGGCATCACGTCCATGTCAAGTAGACCGAAACGATTCTGCATCTACTACTATTACTCCACACATCGACCGTTATCCAGCATGCATCTACTGTATTAAGTTCATAAGAACAGAGTAACGCATTAGGCAAGATGACATGATGTAGAGGGATAAACTCAAGCAATATGATATAAACCCCATCTTTTTATCCTCGGTGGCAACAATACAATACATGCCTTGCTGCCCCTGCTGTCACTGGGAAAGGACACCGCAAGATTGAACCCAAAGCTAAGCACTTCTCCCATTGCAAGAAAGAACTATCTAGTAGGAAAAACTAAACCGATAATTCGAAGAGACTTGCAAAGATATCAAATCATGCATATAAGAATTCAGAGAAGAACCAAATAATGTTCACAGATAATCAAATTCATAAACCCACAATTCATCAGGTCTCGGCAAACACACTGCAAAAAGTATTACATCGAATAGATCTCCAAGAACATCAAGGAGAACTTTGTATTTAGAACCAAAGAGAGAGAGAAGAAGCCATCTAGCTAATAACTATGGACCCTAAGGTCTATGGTAAACTACTCACACATCATCGGAGAGGCTATGGTGTTAATGTAGAAGGCCTCCATGATCGAATCCCCCTCCGATAGATCGCCGAAAAAGGTCCCTAGATGGGATTTCGAATTGGGAGGGCGATCCTCCCGGTGAACTGACTGTACCCCAAACCGACACAGGTGAATAAGTAGAGTATACTAGGGCGCGTCGAGAGAACCATGTTGAAGGAACTCGGCAAAATGACCTCGTAACTTCGGGAGAAGGGGTGAAGAAGGTTGCGGCGGTGGAAAAGTGGTTTCATGGCTCTCCTGGATGTTTTCAGGGTATAAGACTATATATAGGAGAAAGAAGTAGGTCGGTGGAGCTCCGTGGGGCCCACGAGGGTGGGGGCGCGCCCCCTGCCTCGTGGAAGCTTCGCGGACTTCTAGACTTGTACTCCAAGTCTCCTGGGTTGCATTTGTTCCAAGAAAGATTCTCGTGAAGGTTTCGTTCCATTTGGATTTCGTTTGATATTTATTTTCTGCGAAACACTGAAATAGGCAAAAAATAGCAATTTGCACTGGGCCTTCGGTTAATAGGTTAGTCCCAAAAATAATATAAAAGTGCATATTAAAGCCCATTAAACATCCAAAACAGATAATATAATAGCATGGAACAAACAAAAATTATAGATATGTTGGAGACGTATCAAGCATCACCAAGCATAATTCCTACTCGTCCTCGAGTAGGTAAATGATAAAAACAGAATTTTTGATGTGGAATGCTACCTAACATAATTTTCAATGTAATTCTGTTTATTGTGGCATGAATATTCAGATCCGACAGATCCAAGATAAAAGTTTAATATTGACATAAAAAAATAATACTTCAAGCATACTAACAAAGTAATCGTGTCTTCTCAAAATAACATGGCCAAAGTAAGCTATCCCTACAAAATCATATAGTCTGGCTATGCTCTATCTTTATCACACAAAACATTTCAATCATGCACAACCCCGATGACAAGCCAAGCAATTTTTTCATACTTTTGATGTTCTCAAACTTTTTCAATCTTCACGCAATACGTGAGCACGAGCCATGGACATAGCACTATAGGTGGAATAGAATGGTGGTTGAGGAGAAGACAAAAATGAGAAGATAGTCTCACATCAACTAGGCGTATCAACGGGCTATGTAGATTCCCATCAATAGATATCAATGTGAGTGAGTAGGGATTGCCATGCAACGGATGTACTAGAGCTATAAGTGTATGAAAGCTCAAAAAGAAACTAAGTGGGTGTGCATCCAACTCGCTTGCTCACGAAGACCTAGGGCATTTTGAGGAAGCCCATCATTGGAATATAGAAGTCAAGTTCTATAATGAAAAATTCCCACCAGTATATGAAAGTGACAAAATAGGAGACTCTCTATCATGAAGATCACGGTGCTACTTTGAAGCACAAGTGTGGAAAAAGGATAGTAACATTGCCCCTTCTCTATTTTTCTCTCATTTTTTTCTATTTGGGCCTTTTCTCTTTTTATGGCCTTTTTTTGTCCGGAGTCTCATCCCGACTTGTGGGGGAATCATAGTCTCCATCATCCTTTCCTCACATGGGACAATGCTCTAATAATGATGATCATCACACTTTTATTTACTTACAACTCAAGAATTACAACTCAATACTTAGAACAAAATATGACTCTGTGTGAATGCCTCCGGCGGTGTACCGGGATGTGCAATGATTCAAGAGTGACATGTATGATATTATGAACGGTGGCTTTGCCACAAATATGATGTCAACTACATGATCATGCAAAGCAATATGACAATGATGAAGCGTGTCATAGTAAATGGAACGGTGGAAAGTTGCATGGCCATATATCTCGGAATGGCTATGGAAATGCCATAACAGGTAGGTATGGTGGCTGTTTTGCAGAAGGTAAATGGTGGGTTTATGGTACCAGCGAAAGTTGCACGGTACTAGAGAGGCTAGCAATGGTGGAAGGGTGAGAGTGCGTATAATCCATGGACTCAACATTAGTCATAAAGACCTCACATACTTATTGCAAAAATCTATTAGTTATCAAAACAAAGTACTACGCGCATGCTCCTAGGGGGATAGATTGGTTGGAAAAGAACATCGCTCATCCCCGACCGCCACTCATAAGGAATACAATAAAAAATATAAATCATGCTCCAACTTCATCACATAACGGTTCACCATATGTGTATGCTACGGGAATCACAAACTTTAACACAAGTATCTCTCAAATTCACAACTACTCAGCTAGCATGACTCTAATATCACCATCTTCATATCTCAAAACAATCATCAAGTATCAAACTTCTCATAGTATTCAATGCACTTTATATGAAAGTTTTTATTAAACCCATCTTGGATGCCTATCATATTAGGACTAATTTCATAACCAAAGCAAATTACCATGCTGTTCTAAAAGACTCTCAAAATAATATAAGGGAAGCATGTGTCGGCGTTCTGGGAACGGGGGTCCCCAGACTTGCCTGCCTGCGGCCTGCGGCATGGCTCGAATGGGGGCCCAACATGGCCCATCTTCATCAAGCACAAGACTCAAGACCCTCGCGAGGGGCCAAGCCTCATGAGGCGGACGACACGGCGCATCCTCAGGCTAGCTCGCGAGGAGACAGAGATATCAAGGCGGGGTACCTCGCGAGGTGCCAGTGACGCAAGCCATGACAATCGAGGGCGCCAGGCGGGGGCCAGCGCGCGCAGCGTCCTCCTTTCCTCTTTGGTGCAAAGGGGGCAAGCGCAGCCGCGGAGTACCGAGGCATCTGGCAAAGGTTGCTGTTTCGGTGCAACAAGACCAGGACCAAGCGGACTACGAGACGGAGGTCACCATGGAGCCTAGCGCGGCGTCACCGCATAGCCTTTCACAGGCGAAGACCACCTTTAGTCAGGATAGATGTACTTGCTATCCCCCTTCAAATTAGCCCACCATTGTTGGCTCCCTTCCCGCTCGATATTTGGGAAGAGGACCAGGGCCCCTATAAATAGGATCGGCCACCCACGTAGCAGGGGGGAGCAGTTGGTTCGTCCGGTTTTGATGAGAAGGCACACAGAGTAGAGAAAGAGAGAGAGAGAGAGAGAGAGAGAGAGAGAGAGAGAGAGAGGGGTGACCGAACTCCTCCCAGCAGTTCATCACCCCAGCCAAGAACAGACCCTCGCGAGGCTGTTCTTCCTTGTATTGTTCTTCATCACCAGCCCCAGGAGGCAATCCATCCACCACACACTGGAGTAGGGTATTACACCACAATGGTAGCCCAAACCAGTATAAATCTTGTGTCTCTTGCGCAGTTCTTTTAGTAGTTTAGATCTTTGTGAGGCGGGGAGGTTGAGGACGTGATTTCCGCGCGCACCCCAGTGTTCGAACCTTAAGGGTCTGCCGGAACCCGAAATCTGACATTTGGCGCGCCAGGTAGGGGTGCGCCGGAATTCGTCTTCCACCGCTCCGTTCTCCTCCGACCGTCGCATCCATGTCTGACGCTCGTCGGGCCCGCGCCGAGCGCTGGGCCACCATCGCTTCTCGCGTCGCCCAGACGGCCCCCATCGGTGGGCGTCCTCGTCGTTCCCCGTCGCCCACCGTCAACGCCGCCACCGGCCCGGCGGCGGGCGAGCAGCAAGCATCATCTCAGCACCCGTCCGTGCGGCCAGACGACCGCACCGCTACTCCATCACTCGCTCCAGCCGGTTCTTCGTCCCGCGCGCTCCGCGCACCCTTGGAGGCTCGAGCTGCACTCCTTGCGGCAAACGAGCTCCTGCGCTACCGCCCCATCGACGACGTCTACGAGGAGTGGCTCGACCGCATCGCCGAGCTTGTCCGCGCCGCATGGGGCTCCTCCGCGCCGTCCGTCCCTCTGCGCCACACTCCGCCCCGCGCGGGCAACGAAGCTCCTGAGGCACACCAGCCGCCTCCCCTCCAAGAAGATGCCATGGCTCCAAGGCGCTTGGCCCCTGGGCGGAACCCGCTCCGTCAGGCGCCAACGCAGCAAGAGCGGAGCTTCCAAGAAGTTCCTCGCCCGCAAGGGGCTGCCAGGGTGCTCCCTGCTCCGGCACGCCGCGACCCTGCTCCAGCTCCGGCACGCCAAGACCCCGCCCTGCTCCTAGCTGCAGCGCGTGGGGACCCTCAAGACCAAGCTCTCCACCAACCGAGGCCTTCTATGGCCACCGCGGGCTGCCACACCTACACCACTGAGCTGCACAGCGTCACGTGGCCCGGCAAGTTTAAGCCTGACCTGCCTCCTCGCTACAACGGCACAACCGATCCCGCAGAGTTCCTCCAGCTCTACGAGCTGGGCATCGAGGCTGCCGGCGGGGATGAAAAGGTCATGGCGAACTGGTTCCCCATGGCGCTCAAGGAAGGAGCTCGAACCTGGCTCCTGAATCTGGCTCCAGGCATGATCTCCTCCTGGGACCAGATGCGCGCCCGCTTCATCGCCAACTTCCAAGGTACTCGCGACCGGCCGCCCGCTGTGAGCGACATGCGCCGCATCAAGCAACAACCCGGAGAGACCCTGGAAAAGTACATCCAGCACTTCAACAGCGCGCGCCTCAAGATCCCCAAGGTGTCCGAGGAGGCCATCATCTCGGCCTTCTCCGACGGCGTGCGCGACGTCAAGATGAAGGAGGAGCTGGCGATGCATGAAGACCTCTGCACCTCCCTGGAGCTGTTCAACTTGGTGAACAAGTGCGCCAGGGCTGAGGAGGGACGTCTCTCCCTCCTCGAGCTGCCTGCCGCAGACCCAGAAGAGAAGAAGCCCAAAGCCAAGGACGCGAAGCGCAAGGGGGCTGCCGTACTCGCGGCAGAACCAGACACAAAGCGGGGCAAGGACCTGCCCGAACCCTCCAGAGGCAGCCGGTACTACGTGTACCATGACCTCCACACCCATAACACCAACGAATGTCAAGAACTCCGTGCCGTGCGAGAAGGAAGGATCGGCCGTCGCCCTGATCGTACTGACCGGGGGTACGGCCGGGGAGGATGAAGAAACCCAGGACGCTCGGAAGACCGCGGCCCGCGCCAGGGGTGGCGTGACCAGCCTTGCGAGGACTGCTGGCGGGACCTGCCTCGTGAGGGAGACTGGAGGGATCAGCCTCGTGAGGACCGCCCTCATGGCAATGCAGGCCTACCTCCGCTGCCGCCTCAGCCAAGGAGGAATGAAGACCGCCATCAAGACGAGGGGGCTGGGGGCTTCCAGGAGCCGCGCGCAATCGCCTGCATCCTGGGCAGAGCTCAAGCCCCAGCCTCCCAATGCATCTTCAAGCAGTTTGCCCGCGAAGTGAATGCGGTCCTCCCCAAGCTCGAAGCAACGCGCCCCCTCAGGTGGTCGGCGTGCCCCATCACGTTCAGCTCGGCAGACCAGCTCAAGTGCGCGGCCACGGCCGGAGTCCTCCCGATGCTCTGCTCCCCAGTCATCAGCAACGTGCTGGTCACCAAGACCCTCATCGATGGCGGGGCAGGGCTCAACGTCCTGTCTGTGGAAACATTCAACAATCTCCAAATGCCCTATGACCAGCTTCAGCCGACCAAGCCTTTCTCCGGGATCACCGACGGTTCCACAATCCCGATCGGGCAGGTCCGCCTCCCTGTCACCTTCGGGGCCTGCAGCAACTACCGCACCGAGCTCATCGACTTCGACGTCGCCCACATCCGCCTGCCGTACAACGCCATCCTCGGGTACCCAGCGCTGGCCAAGTTCATGGCTGCGACCCACCACGGCTACAACGTCCTCAAGATGCCAGGAAGTGGCGGCATCATCACGGTGCCCTGTGAAGAGAAGGATGCAGTGTGTTCCCTGGAGCGGGCCTATCAGGCCCCATCGCTAGAAGACCCAGATCGCGGAAGCAGGAGGCTTCCTGAGACCACCCCCAAGAAGAAGAAGCATCGTTAGGCTCGGCCCCTCAGGAGGCAGGCCCCTCAGGGCCCACGTCTGCCTAGGGGGACCCTCCTTCAATCGCATAGGAAAGCGCGCCTGGCACCCTCCTCAGGCAGGGCTCGGGGGCTCTCACCTGGAGGGCCACTGACCTAGCCAGGGTCACAAGGGAGGCGCTTGGGCACCATGTGGAGGCGTGCTTCGCAGCACGTTTCCCTCGGGAAGGAGTCGCGCCAGGAAGGTCAGACCAGCAGGAGTTCGTTAACAAGGCCATTCAAGAGCTACAGGAGACGAGGATCATGAGAGGTTGCCGCCGCCTACCAGTTGTGGCCCCACATCCAGGCGAGGATGGTGGGCTGCACGCCTGCGTCGACGTACCAGGGCTCAATCAGATCGCCATGACGGAGCGCCTCTGGCCCTCGCAAGTGGGACGCTGCGGAGGTCCACCCCACAAATATGTTCGCATGCCTTACGGCCTGCCGAGCATGGCTGCGACGTACCAGCGCCTCATGAGGGGCATCATGGAGGCTCATGAAGACAGACGTTCCGCAGCCTTGGCGGAGATGGAGGCAGCTCGTGAGGAGTCACCAGCGCCTCCGGAGCCTCCCGTGGCCCCGGGGCCTGGGGGCTCGTGAGGATAGGCTTCTCCAGCCCGTCAAGTCTGCCGCACCAACGCCGCTTCGCCAACGACATTCTCAGGTGACATCTTCCAAGCCTCATTCCCAGCTGGGAGCGCCCTCCCAGGGTTGCATCACTCCCAGGCTGCGTGGGTCCGTCCCCGCAGCATGTATCTGCATTTACTTTTCGGTCGTTAGTTTGCCTTGATTGGGGGCGCCCCTCGGGCTGCATCATCCCCAAGCCGCTGGGGCCAGGCCCAGCGGCGTGTATCTCCATCACATTTATTTCCAACTATGCATTTGCCTATCACGCTTGATTGCATGATGCCCGTCCGCGGCATCCCTTCTTCTCCATGTCGACTACTTGCACGTTAAAGAGGGGGGGGGGGGTTCCTGAGCATCGCGACTCAGGGCTCTTACTGGCTCTCCAGCCCTCACCCTCTGGCCTTGTCCACGGCATCGCGACCTGGCATACCAGCGACGGCTGAGACAAGCTCGAGGGCCGGGACCCGATGACGTAGAGTACCGGCATCTAACCAAATTTTGCAGGGACACATCTCAAGATACGGCCCAGTGCCGGGCGCAACCCGCCCAGAGGTAGGGCCTCGTGAGTCCCGTGCTGGCTCACGGGTGCCCAGATACACCTCACCTAGCTCTACCGTGCCGGTCACGTGTCAGGGCGGGGCTGTATACGCCCCGGGGGCTCCTCCCGGAGGGGAGCCCCCTCCCATGTACCAGTGGAAGCACCATGCTCCGCGCTGGCTGACGACACTGCCGAGGAGCGGCTATGCCCGTACACATACGGAAGCGCTATGCTCTGCGCTGGTGATAAACAACTGGGGGTGGCCTCCGGGCCGCATTAACCTCAGGGGGCCCAGAGCTCAGTGGTTGGCCTCACCGCAATGCCTCCCCTCGGGAGTGCCGCGCGAGGGGGCTAGGCACGGGGGCTGCGACTGGGTCACGCCCAGGCGTACGCCGCCCAGCTAGGCCCCTCGGGCCTGGTTCGTCGCGCGTCTCTCCCCGAGCGGAGCCAAGGTATGAAGGCCGTTTGCGCGCCAAGGGGGACTCCTGAGCGTCGCGACTCAGGAGCCTAACTGGTCCCGTAGCCCCTCACTCCTTAGTTCCGAAAGGCTATGCTGGGTGAGGTAGGCGCGGGGCCGGGTTCTGCAGACGTAAAACGGTAGCCACGCTTACATCTCGCCTCATCACCCGCTGTTCGCGCGTCAAGGGGGACTCCTGAGCATCGCGACTCAGGGGCCTAACTGGCTCCGTAGCCCCTCACTCCTTAGTTCCAAAAGGCTATGCTGGGTGAGGTACGTGCGGAGTCGGGCTCTGCAAACGTAGAACGGAAGACACGCCTACATCACGCTTCCCTACTTGTTGTTCGCACGCCAAGGGGGACTCCTGAGCATCGCGACTCAGGAGCCTAACTTGTCACGTGGCCCCTCACTCCTTTGGTCCCGTCCTGGTTTCTGGTCGGGGCTAATGCTGGGTGAGGCATGCGCGGGGCCGGGCTCTGCCGGCGTAGAACACAAGCAAGTAGGGAAGAAAAGCATAAAATCCAAGGAACTTAAAAGCAAATATTACAGTCCATACTGTCGTCTCAATACCAAACGCAAGTTTAAATGCCTCCGAGGCGTGGTACATGTGTAGGAATTGAAAGAAGGACAAGGATGGAACGGAGTCACTTGTCGGCGGTGAAGCTGTGCGGAGCGACTTCGCCTCATGGAGCAGCGGGGCCAACAGCGCCTTGCCTTGGCTTGGTGCTGAAGGCCCGGAACTTCCCCAGCAGCGCCTCCGCGCGCCCCTTCACGGCTTCGACAGCGGCGGCAGCACCCTCGCCGCTCACCGGTTCCAGCAGACCGTCGAGGTCGGCGTCGGGATCACGAAGGTAGACGTGGGCGAAGACCCGTGTCAGCGCAGCAGAAGACAAGACGTGCGCCTCGGCCTCAGCCGCGGGGCCAATGCCAAGGGCGACATCCCCAAGGGCCTTGACCAGGAAGGGAAGCAGCTTGGCAGGGCCGTCCTCGTCACCGGCTAGTGGGCTGTCCAGGCCGCTCTCGTAAAGCATCTTCAGCGAAGCACGGGCATCTTTCTCCATGTCCGCGAAGGCCACGTGATCCTCGGCAAGAACCCGGGCCTTGGCGTCCAGCTCGGCCTTTGTCGCCTCCAGCTCCTTCTTCAACGCGCCTAAGTGGTCGCGGCGCTTCTTGAGCTTGGCCTCCTAGTCCTCGAGTGCCGCCTCGCGCGCCTTCGCCCCCTTCTCTAGCTCTTGGCGCAGGCGGACCTCCTCCGCAAGCTGGCCCCGCAGGCCTTGCAGCTCGTCCTCCAGCGCCTTGCAACAGCCGCGGACTTCGACCACTTCCCCCAGGGCTGCGTCATGAGCAGCCTTCGCTTCGAGGGTGGCTTCCCTCTCTCCATCACAGGCCGTTGAGGCCTGAACCAACGCCGCCCGAATCAAAGCATCAGAGCGAATCCACCCCGAAGCCAGTTCCAGGCGCCCGGTGTTGGGGAACGTAGTAATTTCAAAAAATTTCCTACGCACACGCAAGATCATGGTGATGCATAGCAACGAGAGGGGAGAGTGTTGTCTACGTACCAACGCAGACCGACTGCGGAAGCGATCACACAACGTAGAGGAAGTAGTCGTACGTCTTCCCGATCCTACCGATCCAAGCACCGTTACTCCGGCACCTCCGAGTTCTTAGCACACGTTCAGCTCGATGACGATCCTCGGGCTCCGATCCAGCAAAGCGTTGAGGAAGAGTTCCGTCAGCACGACGGCGTGGTGACGATCTTGATGTACTACCGACGCAGGGCTTCGCCTAAGCTCTACAACGATATGACCGAGGTGGAATTTGGTGGCAGGGGGCACCGCACACGGCTAAGGAACGATCTCAAGGATCAACTTGTGTGTCCATGGGGTGCCCCTTGCCTCAGTATATAAAGGATGGAGGAGGAGGAGGCCGGCCAAGGCAAAGGTGCGGCCAGGATGGGGAGTCCTACTAGGACTCCAAGTCCTAGTAGGAGTCCACCAAGAGGGGAGGAAGGGAGAAGGAATAGGAGGAGAAGGAAAGGTGGCCGGCCCCCTTTTCCCTAGTCCAATTCGGACTAGAGGGGAGGGGGGGCGCAGCAGGCCTTTTCTCCTCTTCCCACTAAAGCCCATCAAGGCCCAATACTTCTCCCAGCGAATTCCCGTAACTCTCCGGTACTCCGAAAAATACCCGAATCACTCGGAACCTTTCCGAAGTCCGAATATAGTCGTCCAATATATCGATCTTTATGTCCCGACCATTTCGAGACTCCTTGTCATATCCCCGATCTCATCCGGGACTCCGAACTCCTTCGGTACATCAAAACTCATAAACTCATAATATAACTGTCATCGAAACCTTAAGCGTGCGGACCCTACGGTTCGAGAACAATGTAGACATGACCGAGACACGTCTCCGGTCAATAACCAATAGCGGGACCTGGATGCCCATATTGGCTCCTACATATTCTACGAAGATCTTTATCGGTCAGACCGCATAACAACATACGTTGTTCCCTTTGTCATCGGTATGTTACTTGCCCGAGATTCGATCGTCGGTATCCAATACCTAGTTCAATCTCGTTACCGGCAAGTCTCTTTACTCATTCCGTAATACAACATCACGCAACTAACTCATTAGTTGCAATGCTTGCAAGGCTTTAAGTGATGTGCATTACCGAGAGGGCCCAGAGATACCTCTCCGACAATCGGAGTGACAAATCCTAATCTCGAAGTACGCCAACCCAACATCTACCTTTGGAGACACCTGTAGTACTCCTTTATAATCACCCAGTTACGTTGTGACGTTTGGTAGTACCCAAAGTGTTCCTCCGGTAAACGGGAGTTGCATAATCTCATAGTCATAGGAACATGTATAAGTCATGAAGAAAGCAATAGCAACATACTAAACGATCGGGTGCTAAGCTAATAGAATGGGTCATGCCAATCAGATCATTCAACTAATGATGTGACCTCGTTAATCAAATAACAACTCTTTGTCCATGGTTAGGAAACATAACCATCTTTGATTAACGAGCTAGTCAAGTAGAGGCATACTAGTGACACTCTATTTGTCTATGTATTCACACATGTATTATGTTTCCGGTTAATACAATTCTAGCATGAATAATAAACATTTATCATGACATAAGGAAATAAATAATAACTTTATTATTGCCTCTAGGGCATATTTCCTTCAGTCTCCCACTTGCACTAGAGTCAATAATATAGATCACATCACCATGTGATTAACATCGATAGTTCACATCATCATGTGATTAACACCCATAGTTCACATCGCCATGTGACCAACACCCAAAGGGTTTACTAGATTCAGTAATCTAGTTCACATCGCTATGTGATTAACACCCAAAGAGTACTAAGGTGTGATCATGTTTTGCTTGTTAGAGAATCTTAGTCAACGGGTCTGCCACATTCAGATCCACATGTATTTTGCAAATTTCTATGTCAACAATGCTCTGCATGGAGCTACTCTAGCTAATTGCTCCCACTTTCAATATGTATCTAGACCGAGACTTAGAGTCATCTAGATTAGTGTTAAAACTTGCATCGGCGTAACCCTTTACGACGAACCTTTTTATCACGTCCATAATCGAGAAACATATCCTTATTTCACTAAGGATAATTCTGACCGCTGTCCAGTGATCTACTCCTAGATCACTATTGTACTCCCTTGCCAAATCAGTGCAGGGTATACAATAGATCTGGTATACAACATGACATACTTTATAGAACCTATGGCCAAGGCATAGGGAATGACTTTCATTCTCTTTCTATCTTCTGCCGTGGTCGGGCTTTGAGTCTTACTCAACTTCACACCTTGTAATACAGGCAAGAACTCTTTCTTTGACTGCTCCATTTTGAACTACTTCAAAATCTTGTCAAGGTATGTACTCATTGAAAAAACTTATCAAGCGTCTTGATCTATCTCTATAGATCTTGAAGCTCAATATGTAAGCAGCTTCACCGAAGTCTTTCTTTGAAAAACTCCTTTCAAACACTCCTTTTATGCTTTACAGAATAATTCTACATTATTTCCGATCAACAATATGTCATTCACATATACTTATCAGAAATGCTGTAGTGCTCCCACTCACTTTCTCGTAAATACAGGCTTCACCGCAAGTCTGTATAAAACTATATGCTTTGATCAACTTATCAAAGCGTATATTCCAACTCCGAGATGCTTGCACCAGTCCACAGATGGATCGCTGGAGCTTGCACATTTTGTTAGCACCTTTCGGATTGACAAAACCTTCTAGTTGTATCACATACAACTCTTCTTTAATAAATCCATTAAGGAATGCAGTTTTGTTTATCCATTTGCCAGATTTCATAAAATGCGGCAATTGTTAACATGATTCGGACAGACTTAAGCATAGATACGAGTGAGAAAAACTCATCGTAGTCAACACCTTGAACTTGTCGAAAACCTTTTTCGACAATTCTAGCTTTGTAGATAGTAACACTACTATCAGCGTCCGTCTTCCTCTTGAAGATCCATTTATTTTCTATGGTTTGCCGATCATCGGGCAAATCCATCAAAGTCCATACTTTGTTCTCATACATGGATCATATCTCAGATTTCATGGCCTCAAACCATTTCGCGGAATCTGGGCTCATCATCGCTTCCTCATAGTTCGTAGGTTCATCATGATCTAGTAGCATGACTTCCAGAAAAGGATTACCGCACCACTCTGGCGCGGATCTTACTCCGGTTGATCTACGAGGTTCAGTAGTATCTTGTTCTGAAGTTTCATGATCATCATCATTAGCTTCCTCACTAACTGGTGTAGGTGTCACAGAAACAGTTTTCTGTGATGTACTACTTTCCAATAAGGGAGCAGGTACAGTTACCTCGTCAAGTTCTACTTTCCTCCCACTCACTTCTTTCGAGAGAAACTCCTTCTCCAGAAAGTTTCCAAATTTTAGCAACAAAAGTCTTGCCTTCGGATCTGTGATAGAAGGTGTATCCAATAGTTTCCTTTGGATATCCTATGAAGACGCACTTCTCTGATTTGAGTTTGAGCTTATCAGGATGAAACTTTTTCATATAAGCATCGTAACCCCAAACTTTAAGAAACGACAGCTTAGGTTTCTTGCCAAACCATAGTTCACACGGTGTCGTCTCAACGGATTTAGATGGTGCCCTATTTAACGTGAATGCAGCTGTCTCTAATGCATAACCCCAAAACGATACTGGTAAATCGGTAAGAAACATCATAGATTGCACTATATCCAATAAAGTACGGTTATGACGTTCGGACACACCATTATGCTGTGGTATTCCAGGTGGCGTGAGTAGTGAAACTATTTCACATTGTTTTAACTGAAGACCAAACTCGTAACTCAAATATTTTACCTTTGCGATCATATCGTAGAAACTTTTATTTTCTTGTCACGATGGTTTTTCCACTTCACTCTGAAATTCTTTGAACTATTCAAATGTTTCAAACTTATGTTTCATCAAGTAGATATCCCCATATCTGCTCAAATCATCTTGTGAAGGTCAGAAAATAATGATACCTCCTGTAAGCCTTAATATTCATCGGACCACATACATCAGTATGTATGATTTCCAACAAATCTGTTGCTTGCTTCATTGTTCCGGAGAACGGCGTTTTAGTCATCTTGCCCATAAGGCATGGTTCGCAAGCATCAAGTGATTCATAATCAAGTGATTCCAAAATCCCATCAGCATGGAGTTTCTTCATGCGCTTTACACCAATATGACCTAAACGGCAGTGCCACAAATAAGTTGCACTATCATTATTAACTTCGCATCTTTTGGTTTCAATATTATGAATATGTGTATTATTAAGATCGAGATCCAATGAACAATTTTCATTGGGTGTGTAAGCATATAAGGTTTTATTCATGTAAACAAAACAACAATTTATTCTTTTACTTAAATGAATAACCGTATTACAATAAACATGATCAAATCATATTCATGCTCAACGCAAACACCAAATAACACTTATTTAGGTTCACCACCAATCCCGAAATTATAGGGAGTGTGCGATGATGATCATATCAATCTTGGAACCACTTCCAACACACATCGTCACTTCACCCTTAACTAGTCTCTGTTCATTCTGCAACTCCCGTTTCGAGTTACTACTCTTAGCAACTGAACTAGCATCAAATACTAAGGGGTTGCTATAAACACTAGTAAAGTACACATCAATAACATGTATATCAAATATACTTATGTTCACTTTGCCATCCTTCTTATCCACCAATCACTTGGGGTAGTTCTTCTTCCAGTGACCAGTCCCTTTGCAGTAGAAGCACTTAGTCTCAGGCTTAGGATCAGACTTGGGCTTCTTCACTTGAGCAGCAACTTGCTTGCCGTTCTTCTTGAAGTTCCCCTTCTTCCCTTTGCCCTTTTTTTTGAAACTAGTGGTCTTGTCAACCATCAACACTTGATGTTTTTCTTGATTTCTACCTTCGTTGATTTCAGCATCACGAAGAGCTTGGGAGTTGTTTCCGTTATCCCTTGCATATTATAGTTCATCACAAAGTTCTACTAACTTGGTGATGGTGACTAGAGAATTCTGTCAATCACTATCTTATCTGGAAGATTAACTCCCACTTGATTCAAGCGATTGTAGTACCCAGACAATCTGAGCACATGCTCACTAGTTGAGCGATTCTCCTCCATCTTTTAGCTATAGAACTTGTTGGAGACTTCATATCTCTCAACTCGGGTATTTGCTTGAAATATTAACTTCAACTCCTGGAACATCTCATATGGTCCATGACGTTCAAAACGTCTTTGAAGTCCCGATTCTAAGCCATTAAGCATGGTGCACTAAACTATCAAGTAGTCATCATATTGAGCTAGCCAAACGTTCATAACGTCTGCATCTGCTCCTGCAATAGGTTTGTCACCTAGCGGTGCATCAAGGACATAATTCTTCTGTGCAGCAATGAGGATAAACCTCAGATCACGGATCCAATCCGCATCATTGCTACTAACATCTTTCAACACAATTTTCTCTAGGAACATATCAAAATAAACATAGGGAAGCAACAACGCGAGCCATTGATCTACAACATAATTTGCAAAATACTACCAGGACTAAGTTCATGATAAATTTAAGTTCAATTAATCATATTAGTTAAGAACTCCCACTTAGATAGATATCCCTCTAATCCTCTAAGTGATCACGTGATCCAGATCAACTAAACCATAACCGATCATCACGTGAGATGGTGTAGTTTTCAATGGTGAACATCGTTATGTTGATCATATCTACTATATGATTCACGCTCGACCTTTCGGTCTCCGTGTTCCGAGGCCATATCTGTATATGCTTGGCTCGTCAAGTATAACCTGAGTATTCCGCGTGTGCAACTGTTTTGCACCCGTTGTATTTGAACGTAGAACCTATCACACCCGATCATCACATGGTGTCTCAGCACGAAAAACTTTCGCAACGGTGCATACTCAGGGAGAACACTTCTTGATAATTTAGTGAGAGATCATCTTATAATGCTACCGTCAATCAAAGCAAGATAAGATGCATAAAAGATAAACATCACATGCAATCAATATATGTGACATGATATGGCCATCATCATCTTGCTTCTTTGATCTCCATCTCCAAAGTACTGTCATGATCTATATCATCACCGGCATGACACCATGATCTCCATCATCTTGATCTATATCAATGTGTCGTTACGTGGTCGTCTCGCCAACAATTGCTCTTGCAACTATTGCTATCGCATAGCGATAAAGTAAAGCAATTATTGGACGCTTGCATCTTATGCAACAATGAGACAACCATAAGGCTTTTGCCAGTTGCCGATAACTTCAACAAAACATGATCATCTCATACAACAACTTATATCTCATCACGTTTTGACCATATCACATCACAACATGCCCTGCAAAAACAAGTTAGACGTCCTCTACTTTGTTGTTGCAAGTTTTACGTGGCTTCTACGGGCTTAAGCAAGAACCAATCTCACCTACGCATCAAAACCACAACGATAGTTTGTCAAATAGACTCCGTTTTAACCTTCGCAAGGACCGGGCGTAGCCACACTCGGTTCAACTAAAGTTGGAGAAACAGTCACCCGCAAGTCACCTATGTGCAAAGCACGTCGGGGAAACCGGTCTCGCATAAGCATACGCGTAATGTCGGTTCGGGCTGCTTCATCCAACAATACCGCCGAACCAAAGTATGACATGCTGGTAGGCAGTATGACTTATATCGCCCACAACTCACTTGTGTTCTACTCGTGCATATAACATCAAACCATAAAACCTAGGCTCGGATGCCACTGTTGGGTAACGTAGTAATTTCAAAAAATTTCCTACGCACACGCAAGATCATGGTGATGCATAGCAACGAGAGGGGAGAGTGTTGTCTACGTACCAACACAGACCGACTGCGGAAGCGATCACACAACATAGAGGAAGTAGTCGTACGTCTTCCCGATCCGACCGATCCAAGCACCGTTACTCCGGCACCTCCGAGTTCTTAGCACACGTTCAGCTCGATGACGATCCTCCGGCTCCGATCCAGCAAAGCGTCGAGGAAGAGTTCCGTCAGCACGACGGCGTGGTGACGATCTTGATGTACTACCGACGCAGGGCTTCGCCTAAGCTCTACAACGATATGACCGAGGTGGAATTTGGTGGCAGGGGGCACCGCACACGGCTAAGGAACGATCTCAAGGATCAACTTGTGTGTCCATGGGGTGCCCCTTGCCTCAGTATATAAAGGATGGAGGAGGAGGAGGCCGGCCAAGGCAAAGGTGCGGCTAGGATGGGGAGTCCTACTAGGACTCCAAGTCCTAGTAGGAGTCCACCAAGAGGGGAGGAAGGGAGAAGGAATAGGAGGAGAAGGAAAGGTGGCCGGCCCCCTTTTCCCTAGTCCAATTCGGACTAGAGGGGAGGGGGGGCGTAGCAGGCCTTTTCTCCTCTTCCCACTAAAGCCCATCAAGGCCCAATACTTCTCCCAGCGAATTCCCGTAACTCTCCGGTACTCCGAAAAATACCCGAATCACTCGGAACCTTTCCGAAGTCCAAATATAGTCGTCCAATATATCGATCTTTACGTCCCGACCATTTCGAGACTCCTTGTCATATCCCCGATCTCATCCGGGACTCCGAACTCCTTCGGTACATCAAAACTCATAAACTCATAATATAACTGTCATCGAAACCTTAAGCGTGCGGACCCTACGGTTCGAGAACAATGTAGACATGACCGAGACACGTCTCCGGTCAATAACCAATAGCGGGACCTGGATGCCCATATTGGCTCCTACATATTCTACGAAGATCTTTATCGGTCAGACCGCATAACAACATACGTTGTTCCCTTTGTCATCGGTATGTTACTTGCCCGAGATTCGATCGTCGGTATCCAATACCTAGTTCAATCTCGTTACCGGCAAGTCTCTTTACTCGTTCCGTAATACAACATCACGCAACTAACTCATTAGTTGCAATGCTTGCAAGGCTTTAAGTGATGTGCATTACCGAGAGGGCCCAGAGATACCTCTCCGACAATCGGAGTGACAAATCCTAATCTCAAAGTACGCCAACCCAACATCTACCTTTGGAGACACCTGTAGTACTCCTTTATAATCACCCAGTTACGTTGTGACGTTTGGTAGTACCCAAAGTGTTCCTCCGGTAAACGGGAGTTGCATAATCTCATAGTCATAGGAACATGTATAAGTCATGAAGAAAGCAATAGCAACATACTAAACGATCGGGTGCTAAGCTAATAGAATGGGTCATGTCAATCAGATCATTCAACTAATGATGTGACCTCGTTAATCAAATAACAACTCTTTGTCCATGGTTAGGAAACATAACCATCTTTGATTAACGAGCTAGTCAAGTAGAGGCATACTAGTGACACTCTATTTGTCTATGTATTCACACATGTATTATGTTTCCGGTTAATACAATTCTAGCATGAATAATAAACATTTATCATGATATAAGGAAATAAATAATAACTTTATTATTGCCTCTAGGGCATATTTCCTTCACCTGGCTACCAGGCGAGGGTCGGCGCCGAGAAGATCCTGCCGCAGCCGGTCCAGTTCGGCGACGGCATGCTCCAAGATGGAAGAAGAAGATGGAGTAGCATCGGCCCAGTCCAAGACAACAGGAGGAGCTGAGGAAGCAACGGCAGGTAGAACAGGAGGAGAAGGTAACGGCAGCGAGGCCGTAGTGTCCCGAAGCAGAGTCCGCTGCGCCTCCGCAGCCGTAGCAGCGGCGCCAGACGAGGGCACCTCCAGAGTCACTTGGGCCATGGGGGCTGATCTCGCCCCAGCCAGCTCGGCCAAACCTCGCAAGGATGCGCGGGCAGGAGAGGCCCGCGCATCATGATCTCCCTCCCCTGTAGGCGAAGGCGTCGCCGCAGGTGGGACCTCAGGAGCTCCCTTCAGCTTCTTCGCTGCGGGCGCCAGCCTGTTCAAGAGAAGCAATCATCAAGCCTCGTCGGTGGAACAAGAAACAAAAGAGCAAGGATCCAGCACTTACGGGTCTTCGCCGGCGAGATCGGGCAGCCTCCGGCCTAACTTGAAGCCTGACAGCCGTCTGGAAGGGTCGACCACAGAAGCAGAAGGCGCGTCTACGGTTCGCCCCGGAGTCAGGACGGACCCGCAGGAGATCAGCGCGGTCCTATCCTTCTTCGGAATCGGGGGTGAGCTCCCGCTGCCCAGCACATCATCATCATCGTCATCATCGCTCGGCGAAAGGCGGAGAGTGCGGGACACGTGCCGGGAGAGGGGAGCCCTCGACTCTCCATCGGTCGCCCCAGAGTCGGGCCCCTCTCCCCGCTCCTCTTCCTCCTCCTCATCGCTGGACTCGCCGGAGGGCACATCCACCGCCCCTTCAGAAGCCAGCGCGGGCACGAGCCCGTCCCTGTTAAAAACAGGCATGGACTTCACCACCCGCTTCCAGCCGTCGCGCAGGAACAAGGGCTTGGGTGCGCCCTTCGGCCTTGCCACCTCGCCCCGACCAGAGATTGAAGAACCGCGGTCACATCCTCTTCATCCACAGCCTCGGGGCACGGATGAGGCCTCCACATCGGAGGAGAGTACTCCCGGAGCGGGGCCAGCTGGTGCTCCAGGAACTCCTTCAGCAGCGACGCACCAGTCAACTTCGCCGTCGCCATGTTGGCCGGCCTCAGGTCCGCGTCCATCTTCTCCAACACCGTCTTCGCGCGGGGATCCGTGAGTTCCGCTCAGCACCAGTCGCTGGTGCTCACGGGTTGTTCCATGGGCAAGATCAGCCGAGGGTGGATGCGCCCGACATCTGCCAAGACCCACTTGCTCCTGAAGCCCTCAATCCTCTTCCCGGGACTCGAGATGGCCTTGGTACCGCTGTACAGGACGAAGCCCGCACACCCAGAAACAGAGCTGTCGGAGACCCGGAGGGAGAAGTAGTAGCGCAGCAAGGCCACCGAAGGCTGCACCCCTACATGGGCCTCGCAGTAGTAAGCGAAGATCGCCAGGAGAAGGATAGAGTTGGGATGGAGATGCAGAGCCTGCAAGTTGTAGTGACGGAGGACGGAGAAGAAGAACTCGGAGAAGGGAGGACCAAGCCCGCAACAATGGAGCTCACGAAGAGAGGATAAAAGGTGCTCCCTCGGTCCTCGGGGGTGGCGGAGCCGACCTTGAACACCTCCGCCCCGTTGACGCCCTGCACCGTCGCCATCCGGCATAGCCGAGCGAAGCTCGCTTTGGACACATTCGGCGGATCCAGGGCAGGGGAGTACCAAGCTTTGGCCGGAGGCTGGCGAGGCGCCATGGCTTCCTAGGTCACGCAGTTGGAGTAGATCTGGAAGTTTAGAGGAAGAAAGGGAAGGCGCAAGAAAGGGGATTTGAGCGACGACCGGAGAGAGCAAAAGGCGAAGTCTGGGCAGATGCCGCTCCTTTACCAACCTGCGTGGTTGCTGAAGCACCCACGTCCCGTCAACCGCCATGCAGCGCCCAAGGCCGCAGGCTGTTAGGGCCCGCGGCGCTTCGCCCTTGCCCTTTCGCCTCTCGGCACGGCCAAGCCCATGCACGCCACGGGCCCGGGGGCTACTGTCGGCGTTCTGGGAACGGGGGTCCCCAGACTTGCCTGCCTGCGGCCTGCAGCGTGGCTCGAATGGGGGCCCAACATGGCCCATCTTCATCAAGCACAAGACTCAAGACCCTCGTGAGGGGCCAAGCCTCGCGAGGCGGACGACACGGTGCATCCTCAGGCACAGCCTCCTCAGGCTAGCTCGCGAGGAGATGGAGATATCAAGGCGGGGTACCTCGCGAGGTGCCAGTGACGCAAGCCATGACGATCGAGGGCGCCAGGCGGGGGCCAGCGCGTGCAGCGTCCTCCTTTCCTCTTTGGTGCAAAGGGGGCAAGCGCAGCCGCGGAGTACCGAGGCATCAGGCAAAGGTTGCCGTTTCGGTGCAACAAGACCAGGACCAAGCAGACTACGAGACGGAGGTCACCATGGAGCCCAGTGCAGCGTCACCGCAGAGCCTTTCACAGGCGAAGACCACCTTTAGTCAGGATAGATGTACTTGCTGTCCCCCTTCAGATTAGCCCACCATTGTTGGCTCCCTTCCCGCTCGATATTTGGGAAGAGGACCAGGGCCCCTATAAATAGGACCGGCCACCCACGTAGTAGGGGGGAGCAGTTGGTTCGTCCGGTTTTGATGAGAAGGCACACAGAGTAGAGAAAGAGAGAGAGAGAGAGAGGTGACCGAAATCCTCCCAGCAGTTCATCACCCCAGCCAAGAACAGACCCTCGCGAGGCTGTTCTTCCTTGTATTGTTCTTCATCACCAGCCCTAGGAGACAATCCATCCACCACACACTGGAGTAGGGTATTACACCACAATGGTGGCCCGAACCAGTATAAATCTTGTGTCTCTTGCGCAGTTCTTTTAGTAGTTTAGATCTTTGTGAGGCAGGGAGGTTGAGGACGTGATTTCCGCGCGCACCCCAGTGTTCGAACCTTAAGGGTCTGCCGGAACCCGAAATCCGACAGCATGAGAGATCAATAATTTCTATAAAATAAACCCACCACCGTTGCTCTAAAAAGATACAAGTGAAGCACATAGAGTATTCTAATAAATTCCTACTCATGTGTGTCTCTCCCAAAAGGTGTGTACAACAAGGATGATTTTGGTAAAAACAAAAGCAAAGACTCAAATCATACAAGACACTACAAGCAAAACACATATCATGTGGTGAATAAAAATATAGCCTCAAGTAAAGTTACCGATAGAAGAAGACGAAAGAGGGGATGCCTTCCAGGGCATCCCCAAGCTTAGGCTTTTGGTTGTCCTTGAATTTACCTTGGGGTGCCTTGGGTATCCCCAAGCTTATGCTCTTTCCACTCCTTGTTCCAAAATCCATCAAATCTTTACCCAAAAACTTGAAAACTTCACAACACAAAACTCAACAGAAAATCTCATGAGCTCCGTTAGTATAAGAAAACAAACCACCACTTTAAGGTACTGTAATGAACTTATTATTTACTAGCATAAATGCCCGTGCGTTGCAATGGGGAAATAATTGTTTTTGCAACAAGCGGCGGAAAATATAATTGATGTGTTCATAAAAAATGATCTCCATGGCGGTGGACGACAGAGCGAGGAGCCGCGGTCTTCCCACAGGTCATGTTTGGCCCGCGGGATCTTAATAGTGGTGGGGCTAGTCAACGCGGTGGCGACCTCCCAACTTGTACCTTTTTTTCCTCCGGGTCAACCTCCGTCTCGGAGTTGTGGTTCCATATTCATTTTGGTTGCTGGGCGGCAGGCGACCTTCGAGGCACGGTTACTTCGACCACTTTCTCCTATGACAACGTAACCGAATGGATTACTAATTGCAGCGCATAAATTATGTTTCATTAGCATAACCATCGCATAACCAGGCATGAATGTCCCATCATTATCAGGGTTTATTCTCTTCAACTATTTTTGCGCTCATGTGCTCATAAATTTTATTATTAGAGCAAAATCAGCATATTCTCTTTTATTAGCACATGCCCACAATTTTTTCCCATTATAGCCAACCCGCATATTGTCTTTTATTGGCACGTGCAAGTTATCTCCAGCAGTAATTTGTGGAGTCCCTCATTCTGCTCATAATTCTTGAAACAACCTCCTTATTCTCACATAACCTCCTTATTTCCAAACAACTTATGGGCATAAAAAATTGGTTTTATTTAGTATTAAATTTCAAGATGAGACTGTTTCTATAGTAATTGCAAGCTAGCTGAGTTGGTTTTATCCGTGGACACAACAGGGAAGGTCCATAGTTCAATCCCCTCACGCCCTCCTTTTTTGCTACTTGTCCGTCCGACAAAAAAAGAAATGTATGGTAGGTCCAGTTTGGCCCATCTGGGGGATAAGCAAAAAATTGGGGAGCTACGTGTGGAATGGACGAAACAAACTCTATAAACATATTTTCTTACTTTTCTTAGGGCAGATGTGTGGGAGCTACTATATGACGCTAGTTGCGTCGAATAGCGCGTGGGATGCACAACAGTTCGAGTCTGGGCCAATAACCTGTATTTGCAAGGCACGAGTTATAATCCAAAAAACGACGTGTGGAACACTGAAAACATGACCTTAAAGACCGGACCACGTGCCGCTAGACACGACAACAAACACCTACTACTAACCAGTGGCCAACATGAATATTTAAGAACATAGTGCAACGTCGGATATAAAATACTTTTTTAAAATATGAGTTGCCGAATATTCTTCGAAATATGAACATTTTACCAAATTACAAACAATGTAAAAATAAAATTCTCAACTATTTTGAATTGCGAAATAAGGTAAAAATAAAAAATTTAGACGGAAAAACAAAACGGGCCGGGCCAGTCTTGGACGCCACGTGCGAACTTAAACTATCTACTGCCCAGGGCGAGATATAGGCTTTTTAAAGCTACATGGGCAGGCAAATAAGTGGGCTGGCTTTACTGGGCCACATCATGTGCGGGCCGAGTACGAAATTCGTGATTTCTAAAAATACAGATGGAGGCACAAAAATTTAGTACCACCTCGGATAGAAAAATAAATTTTGACGGTGAACGGATGAAAAATTTGACGAAAAGTACCTTGCTTTATTAGTAGGTATAGATTTTAATATTCCGTTCATTTTGGAAAAAGCATGCTTTTTTTGAAATAACATCATTTTTTAAACACAAAAACCTTTTATGAAAACCCTAACATTTTCTTTAATTTGTGACCAGCTTTTGAAAACCGAACATGATTTCAACATTCAGAACCAAATATGTTCTTAAACTCAGACATTATTTTGAATTTGTGAACTTTTACTAAAATAAGAAAATATTTCATTTTTCGAATATTTTTAAAATACATTTTTTAAAATCACAAAAAAATTGGAATATTTCTTAGTTAGAAAAATTCGGAACAAGAAAATGAATTGATGTTCCAAATATTTTTGAAAATGCGAACACAATATTGTAATTCAAATATTTTTCGAAAATTTTAGAAAACTTAAATTCTCAACTATTTTGAATTGCGAACTAAACATAAAAAAATTAGACGGAAAAACAAAATGGGCCGGGCCAGTCTTGGACGCCACGTGTGAACTTAAACTATCTACTGCACAGGGCGAGAAATAGGTTTTTTAAATCTACATGGGCAGGCAAATAAGTGGGCTGGCTTTACTGGGCCACATCATGTGCGGGCCGAGTACGAAATTCGTGTGTCAGGACCCTGATTCCAAGTCACATCGATCTAGATGGTAACACCTCATATCACTTTGCGGCCTCACGCACGGTATTCCACGGGTGTCGCCTTACCATGGCCCGGGACCATTCGCGCCTTTTGGCTCACGTATACGACAGTGTCGCTAGCATCCATATGACAGAGAACCCGTGCCGACATGGCTAGTCATGAACCCAAAGCGGCACAGACCTATGGAGAGAGGCATACATGAATCACATCGAGCATGTCGGTCATCAGCGAGTGATTCCGGGCTGTAGCACTGGGCTAACAGGACTCCGGGGAACCCGGGCTGTAGCAGGCTAGGCAGGACTCTGGAAGTCACCGCGTGACATTTCCCCGAAGGGACAGACATAGGAACGAAGTGAATCACATGCCGGCCAGTCAAGTGTCCTGAACAGTAGTGCTGGGCTAACAGGACTCCGGTGAACCGGGCTGTAGCGGACTACTATGGCTTGAGGAACACTAGACTACATTTCCCCATAAGAAAGGCTGCCAAGGATAAACAACTAGATTGTCGGATCCCACTCATACCAAGCATTTCAATCATACACATAGCATGCCCGATATGAGTACATACAACATGGCATCACAACAAAACTCCACAACTCAAGTACTTTATTTAAAGGCTCCAGAGAGCCATACATAACATGTTCATACAGATAGGGATCACATGACCCGACACTCAAGTCATACAATCATACAAGCACATGCGGAAGCAACTAGTCTAAGTACAGACTCTAGAAAGAAAGAAGGCTTCTCGAAGCCTGTCTATCTACATAGGGCCCTCCATGGCCAGGGTCACCACCTGGGTGGCTAGTCACTCGTCGACGTCAAGGTCTACGTAGAACCCATCAGAGGGGGCGGTGTTGTCGTCTGAAAACAGTAATTAAGCAAACATGAGTACAAAGGTACTCAGCAAGTCTTACATCAGAACCTACTATACATGCTCATTCTCAAGAAGGTGGAGGGGTTATTGCAGCAAGCCAGCTTTGACTCTTGGCTAAGCTATCCTACGGAACTTCTTTAGTAAAATAGTTCTCGCACACGAGTCCACTACTCACTAACATAATACTCCACCGGGGATCCTCCCTCGTCCTCCTACGAGAGGGCCATCCTCGGTACTCACACTTATCTTGAGTCTTTTAGTAGTATCCATTAACTTGTCTATGAACTATATAGGCAACCAAGTAGTCCTTTACTGCGGATGCGGCTATTCGAATAGTTTTATACCCTGCAGGGGTGTACTTTGTCATACACGCTTTCACCACTTACCGCTGTTTACACGACATGTACTCGGCAACCTTCAAGCGGAAGCCCAGCGAGGGTGTCGGCCACGGCCTACCTAAACACTTAAGTCTCTAGTCCAGGTTTATCGCCTATCCAGGTTCCATCCGCAGGGAGTCCGGCCAAGGTTTCCACATACGGCCCCGAACGATGTGAACAGGGTTCCCGAGACACCAAACGTGGCCTTAATAGTGCATTTCCTTATTCTGCTTAAACAGCAAGGTAAACTTGTTTTGTCATGCATGAAACCATTATAGATTGATAGATTGAATTTTTCTGATAATTTTTCATATATAAATTATTTCATTTGGAGCTATGGTTGATTTTCTATGAATTTTTGAAGTTTGAACTATTTTCTGGAATTTCCTGTATAAAACAAATTCCAGTAAATCAATTACTGCGTCAGCAATGCGTCAGGGTCATGTCAGGGTCAACGGGGACATCCAGGTCAAACCCGACTGGTGGGTCCCGCGTTTCAGTAGTTAATTAAGCTAATTAACTTTAATTAAAACTAATCTGATTTGGTTAGCAGAGGGGGCCCACTTGTCATTGACTCAGGGGAGTCAAACTGGGCCCACCCAGTCCACGTCAGTGGTCAAACCCACCGGTCAACAGGCTAATCCCGCTGGCGTTGAGTCACCGGCGAGGCCGAGACGGCGGAGGGCTTCGAAAAAGGCCCTCAGGTGACCAAAACGACGGCGGAGATCATCTACGGGTAGCTGGGAACGAGCCGCAGCGTTTGGTGGTGGTGGTTGGGCTCGGGGTGGCCGGAAACATCGCCGGCGATGAGCTTTGCGGTCGCCGGATTCGGGTGAAAGTGAGCCCGAGGCTACGGGGCACGGTGAGGCGCGTGGTGAGGTGTGTTGTGCCCCTAGGGATGCGGTGAAGTTGTTAGACTAGGTGGCGTGGCCGGTGTTTGGCCGGAGACACGTCGGCGACGAGCTCCGCGGCGGCGCGTGCAGGTGAGCTTCGTGTGCTCGTTGTGTTGCACGAGAAGAAGAGCGGAGAGGATGGAGAGGTGCAGCAGCTCACGGCGATCACGTAGGAGCAGACGGTGCAGTCGGGGACGAGCCGGAGCAAGCGGGGCGGCGGAGGCAATCTGGGCAGCCCGAGGTTGAAGACGAGCTCTGTGGAGTCATTTGCAGGCCTCCGGCGGGGCGTGGCTTGGTGGAGCGATCGAGGAGGAAGTGGTGGAGCTTCAGGACACGGTGGAGCAGCGCGGGGACGACGGGGAGCACGGTTTCACGGTGGCGCGGGCGCGTCAGCGTCGGCCATGGCGGAGGAAGAGCGAGGAAGAGAGACCAGAGGGAGGTGCGGGTGTCTGTGAGGTCGGGGAGAGCGAGGGAGCTCGTCCCATGTCGACAGCTCGACGAGGTGAGCGGCGAGGCGGCGGCAGCTTCGTGGCGCGCATGCGGTGCTCGCCGTCGAGCACCTGGCTGCCTGCCTGGCCAAGCCAAGCTGCTCGCTGGCGCGGTGGCTGGGCTGGGCCGGCAGGTGGGCCTGGTGGGTGGCGCCAGGAAAGTTGTCCCTTTCTGTTTTCTTTTTCTATTTTTCTGTAGGTTTAGGGCTTTATTAAAAATACCTAGGCATTTTCTAAAATCTTGAAAATAAATGTGGGCTCTGTTGGGATTATTCCTAACAGTCCTGACTTAAATCCAAAATTATTTGAACATTTAAAATATTTATTAGTATTTAAATGTCCAAAAGCAACATACATATGATTTAATTCAGTGACCTTTTGGTGACCTAGAAAATTGTGCACCAAATTTGCCAGAGGTTCTAACCCAAGACAAAGAGGGTGAACATTTTGGAAGGGCATTTCAGGTTCATTGAAATTATTTTTAGTAAACCCTAGTTGATTTCAGGGGGGGTGCTGGGGGTTCTGCCTTCCCCATTTCAAGTTTCTGTTGAAAGAAGACATGATGCAACACTCTAATGCATGGTCTAGCTAGGATGTGACAACTCACCCCCACTCGAAAGAATCTCGTCCCGAGATTTAGGATCCTCTGGAAAGAATGTAGGGTACTCAAGTCGAAGACGATCCTCCCTTTCCCATGTAGCTTCTTGCTCGGTATGGTGTGACCATTGAACTTTGAGAAACTTGATATTCTGGCGTCGAGTGGTACGCTCGGCTTGATCAAGGATACGAATGGGATATTCCCGATAAGAGAGGTTATCTTGTAGATCAAGCGTTTCGTGGTCCACTCCACGGATAGGATCCGCGAAGCAACGCCTGAGTTGTGAAACGTGGAAGACATCATGAACTTTGGAAAGATGCGGAGGTAGTTCCAATTGGTAGGCAACTTCTCCTCATTTGGCAAGAATGCGAAAGGGTCCAATGTAACGAGGAGCCAATTTGCCTTTGATACCGAAACGATGGGTTCCCTTTAACGGGGTAACCCGAAGGTAAGCCTTCTCGTCAACTTCATAAGTCACAGGCTTATGTTTACGATCATAATGACTCTTTTGATGAGATTGGGCTGTTTTCAATTTCTCACAAATAACGCGAACCTGCTCTTCCGCTTCCTGAATCATATCCGGGCCAAAGAGTTGTCTTTCCCCGGTTTCTGACCAGTTAAGAGGCGTTCGACATTCTCGCCCATAGAGAACTTCGAAAGGAGCTTTGCCCAAGCTAGCTTGATAACTATTGTTATAAGCAAACTCCGCGAATGGGAGGCATTTCTCCCAACTCATTCCGAACGAGATAACAGAAGCTCGGAGCATATCTTCCAGAATTTGATTGACTCGCTCTACTTGACCACTTGATTGAGGATGGAAGGCGGTGCTAAAGGAGAGCTGAGTTCCCATAGCATTTTGGAAACTTTCCCAAAATCGAGAGGTGAAGAGACTCCCACGGTCTGAGTTAATTTCCAATGGGACACCATGGAGAGACACTATCCGGGAGATGTATAAATCGGCTAGCTGGCTAGCGGTGATACTCTCACGAACAGGTAGGAAATGGGCTACTTTGGAAAGTCGGTCGATCACGACGAAGATGGCATTATTCCCTCTCTTGGTTCTGGGAAACCCAGTGATGAAATCCATACTGATTTTATCCCATTTCCATTCAGGGATAGCCAAAGGTTGAAGGGTGCCAGCAGGCCATTGATGCTCTGCTTTAACGCGACGACAAACGTCGCAATTAGCAATGTATTGAGCGATTTCTCTCTTCATCCTAGTCCACCAGAACCTCTGGCGTAGGTCTTGATACATTTTGGTACTACCTAGATGAATGGTGAGAGGGGATTCATGAGCTTCCTTAAGGATCAGCCGCCTCAGGTTTCGTGCCTTTGGAACCACTAGGCGATTCCCAAAGTATACGACACCTTGATCATCAATGGAGAAACAGTTCGCGACTCCTTTCTTAATGTTTCTTTTAATACGGGAGATTCCCGGATCTACCTTCTGTGCCTTGATGATCTGATCCATAAGGGTAGGTTTCGCCACCAGGGTGGAAAGGAATCCTCGAGGAACAATGTGAAGATTAAGCTTACGAAATTCCTCATGGAGAAGTGGTTGACTTTGTTGTAACATCAGGTTGTTACAATAGGATTTACGGCTTAGCGCATCAGCCATGAAATTGGCTTTGCCCGGGGTGTAGGTTATTCCTAAGTCGTAATCCGAGATCAACTCGACCCAACGTCTTTGCCAGAGATTCAAATCTGGTTGGGTGGAGATATATTTCAAACTTTCGTGATCGGTGAAGATCTCGCAACGATTACCGAGGAGGTAATGTCGCCAAGTTTTAAGTGCATGGACTACAGCTGCAAGCTCTAGATCATGTGTGGGATAATTTTCCTCATGTGGGTGTAATTGCCGTGAAGCATAGGCAATTACCTGACGATCTTGCATGAGTATGCAACCTAGTCCTTGTCGCGAGGCATCGCAATAGATAATAAAGTCCTTCAAGAAATCTGGTGGTACCAGTACGGGAGCAGATGTCAGGCGTCTTTTCAGTTCCTGAAAGCTGATCTCGCACTGTGGAGTCCACTCGATCTTTTTATCTTTCTTGAGGAGTTCAGTTAGAGGTTTAGCAACCTTGGAGAAATTCTTGACGAAGCGGCGGCAATAGCTCGCTAAGCCAAGGAAGCTCCGAACTTGCTTAACCGTCTAAGGTGGAGTCCAATCAAGGACGGCTTGAACTCGCTCGGGATTGACAGCAATACCCTTACCAGAGATTACATGGCCTAGATAGGTCACTTCTGGCAACCAAAATTCACACTTGGAGAATTTGGCATAAAGGCGATGCTCTCAAAGTTTCATCAATACCAGCCTTAGATGTTCGGCATGTTCCTCTTCATTTTTGGAGTAGATGAGTATGTCATCGAGGTATACTACGACGAATTTATTCAAGTACTCCATGAAAACCGAGTTCATTAACCGGGAGAAGGTAGCCGGGGCATTGGTTAAACCGAAGGACATAACGGTGTACTCGTATTGGCCATAACGAGTAACAAAGGCCGTTTTGGGAATGTCCCCGTTTCTGATTTTGATTTGATGGTAGCCCAACCTAAAATCCATCTTGGAAAAGACTGAGGATCCAGCGAGCTGATCATACAGATCGTTGATCCCGGGAAGCAGGTATTTGTTCTTGATGGTGACCAAGTTGACAGGTCGGTAATCCACAACCATTCGATCTGTTCCATCCTTCTTCTTGACAAAGAGGACGGGGCAAGCCCAAGGAGAGGAACTAGGACGGATGAAACCCTTTTTAAAGGACTCATAGAGTTGGTTCTTAAGCTCGGCTAGTTCTAGGGGTGCCATCTTATAGGGTCTTCTAGAAATTGGAACGGTTCCCAGAACAAGGTCTATCACAAACTCGACATCCCTGTCAGGTGGAACACCTGGCAGTTCTTCTGGAAAGACATCCGGAAAGTCTCGGACTACCGGAACATCTTCAAGGTCTGGAAGGGGGTTGGCATTTAGGGAGTAAAGTTGGCGCTTGGCCACTCGAGTTAAGACATTAACTGTCTTGCCCGACGGGTGAGTAAGTTGAACGGTTCTAGTGGCACAATCAATCTTAGCATAATGAGCTGACATCCAGTCCATACCTAAGATGATGTTTATGTCCGAGGACTTGAGAGCTATTAAGGGTGCAAGGAAGACAAGTCTATCGACAAGAATTTCGTTCCCATGGCTTACTCTAGAAGTTTGCCATTTGGAACCCGGAGTTTGAATTACCATGGAAGTGGGCATGTCACAGAATGTCGTGTTATGCAATCGGGCATAGTTCTCGGATATGAATGAATGAGATGCTCCAGTATCGAAAAGAGCAAATGCCGGATGGCAGTTAACAAGGAGCGTACCAAGGACGACGTTAGGATCCTCATGAGCCTCCTCGGCTGAAACATAGTTGACATGGCCACAGGCAATGGTGGCCGGCTTGGCGTAGAATGTCTTTCCCGCGGGTTTACCACGGCCAACGGACTTTCTAGTCTGATTGGGGTTGTTCTGGGGACACTCTCGACTATAGTGACCCGGCTCTCCACACTTAAAGCATGTCACCATATTGGGGCGTGGAGCAGCATTAGCAACGGGGCCACCATAGGGCTTGGGCGTAGCAAATTGCTGGTTGCGATGAGGTGCCTCAAAGGATGGCCTCGGGATGAACCTGGGTGGCAGTGCCGTGCTTGGGATCCACACCCGGCGCTTCTGAGATCCAGAGCCGGATGAAGAGCCAAAATCACGGGAGTGCTTGCGTGAAGCATCATAATCAGTCTGGCCTGTCTCAGCACTAATGGCTTTATTGACCAACTTCTGAAAGGATGTGCACTCGTGCAGACGGAGATCGCGGCGAAGCTCAGGGCTAAGTCCCTTGCGGAACCTTGCCCGCTTCTTGGCATCAGTAGATACCTCTTCAGGGGCATAACGTGCCAGATTCCCAAATTCACGACTGTAAGCATCCACAGTCAGTCTTCCTTGGGTGAAGTTGCAGAACTCCTCCCTCTTGCGATCCATGAGACCTTCTGGAATGTGATGCTCACAGAAAGCCTCACTGAATTCAGCCCAAGTAGTGATTTGACCGACCGGGCGCATACCTTCGAAGTTTTCCCACCAATGGCTAGCAGGGCCTTCGAGGTGATAGGCAGCATAAGTAACCTTGTCGGCTTCGGCTACGTTGGCAGAACATAGCTTGTGGGTGATGCTGCGAAGCCAGTCATCCGCGTCGAGGGGTTCGACGGAATGGTTGAACTTTGGTGGGTACAGCTTGATAAAGTCATTGATTGACACCAAGTCATTTCGTGGGTGGCGTGCTGTGTTCTGCTCAATCCGCTCCAGCAGGCGGTTAGTCTCACGCTTGTTTATTTCCGCCTCCAGCATTACTTCGGCCAGAGAAGGCGGGTGAGGCAGATTTTCACCTCTAGCTGCACTGGCTTCCCCCCTGCTCCGGGGCAGCAGGGTTGCTGCGGGTGTTGACCATCCTAGGAGAAAACAAGACAACGGTTTAGACAAGGATGGCTCAAACTTAGCAAGGAAGTGCAGAATGTAATGGATAACACGGAATGCAGAGATGTTCATCCGTATGTCATGGTAATATAAAACTGCCATATATATACCAACGGTCATACACATCATACATAGTTTAGTACAAGCCCAGGCTACAGTACAACTATGATGAAAGACGTTACATCTCATCGGAGGCATTCCAAGCTCCTATACATTATTTGTCTACACCTCCGGAATCGATTACACACAAAGTCATATTCCACAAGTCACGTAGGACAGTGAAAATACAACTATTACAATACTAGTGGTACTACTACTAACTCAGACAGCTCCGTAGTAGTCCTCATAGAAGTCACCTCTGTACTACTACTAACACAATACTCCACCGGGGATCCTCCCTCGTCCTCCTACGAGAGAGCATCCTCGGTACTCACACTTATCTTGAGTCTTTTAGTAGTATCCATTAACTTGTCTATGAACTGTATAGGCAACCAAGTAGTCCTTTACCGCGGACGCGGCTATTCGAATAGTTTTATACCCTGCAGGGGTGTACTTTGTCATACACGCTTTCACCACTTACCGCCGTTTACACGACATGTACTCGGCAACCTTCAAGCGGAAGCCCAGCGAGGGTGTCGGCCACGGCCTACCTAAACACTTAAGTCTCTAGTCCAGGTTTATCGCCTATCCAGGTTCCATCCGCAGGGAGTCCGGCCAAGGTTTCCACATACGACCCCGAACAATGTGAACAGGGTTCCCGAGACACCAAACGGGTGACTCGGTACACCGTGCCACGGTGTATCTACCGCAACATAGCCCACCCCTAGGGTCAGCGCTACGCACGGCCGCCAACACATAACCTACAAACACCAGAAACTATTTGCAACTCCTGGACAGAGTACTAGGGTGATTAAGAAACCGAGAGGGTCCATTGGTTTCGGGCCCAATGTACGGTAGTAAATGCATCTTAAATCACACATACAGATCTCAGTTCTTATGGACGGCCTCAATGAAACAACCCACCATGTACCCCTACATGGCCTCTCATCGATACCTTTATCAAAACATGTTCAACACACCCCTCATATTACCGACATAAGCATTTCACTCTAGCCCATCACCCAGATGAACCAGACCTAACACAACTCTAAGCATAGAAGGAATAGCAAGGTAGGAATCACATACATGGCTCAATCAACTCCTACACATGCTAGTGGGTTTCATCAAGTTACTGTGGCAATGACAGGTCATGTAGAGGATAAGGGTTCAACTACCGTAGCACACAGCAGTTTGAATCGCGATGTCTTAATGCAGTAAACAAGAGCAGAAGCGAGAACATGGGTTGTATCGGAATGATCAATGGCTGCTTGCCTGATGGAGTGGTAGTGGGATACTGCCCTTTAGTCGGATACTCGTGAATATCCTCGAAGGCAGAACCTACCACGAAGAACACATCGGAACACAATCAACACATGACGATATGCAACAATATGATGCATGCTATGACATGGCAATATGAATGTGTCTTGGCCTAATGCAAGCTATAACAGAAAGGAATGAACTCATTTGAATCAAAGGTTCAAATATTAGCTCATTAAACATGGCCTTAATAGTGCATTTCCTTATTCTGCTTAAACAGCTAGGTAAACTTGTTTTGTCATACATGAAACCATTACAGATGGATAGATTGAGTTTTTCTGATAATTTTTCATATATAAATTATTTCATTTGGAGCTATGGTTGATTTTCTATGAATTTTTGAAGTTTGAACTATTTTCTGGAATTTCCTGTATAAAACTAATTCTAGTAAATCAATTACTGCGTCAGCAATGCGTCAGGGTGACGTCAGGGTCAACGGGGACGTCCAGGTCAAACCTAACTGGTGAGTCCCGCGTGTCAGTAGTTAATTAAGCTAATTAACTTTAATTAAAACTAATCTGATTTCGTTAGCAGAGGGGGCCCACTTGTCATTGACTCAGGGGAGTCAAACTGGGCCCACCCAGTCCACGTTAGTGGTCAAACCCACCGGTCAACAGGCTAATCCCGCCGGCGTTGAGTCGCCGGCGAGGCCGAGACGGCGGAGGGCTTCGGAAAACGCCCTCATGCGACCAAAACGACGACGGAGATCATCTTTGGGTAGCTGGGAACGAGCCGCAGCGTTTGGTGCTGGTGGTTGGGCTCGGGGTGGCTGGAAACGTCGCCGGCGACGAGCTTTGCAGTCGCCAGAGTCGGGTGAAAGTGATCCCGAGGCTACGAGGCACGGCGAGGCGTGTGGTGAGGTGCGTTGTGCCCCTAGGGATGCGGTGAAGTTGTTAGACTAGGTGGCGTGGCCGGTGTTTGGCCGGAGACACGTCGGCGACGAGCTCCGCGGCGGCGCGTGTGGGTGAGCTTCGTGTGCTTGTTGTGGTGCACGAGAAGAAGAGTGGAGAGGATGGAGAGGTGCAATAGCTCATGACGATCACGTAGGAGCAGACGGCGTAGTCGGGGACGACCTAGAGCAAGCGGGGTGTCCGAGGTGATCTGGGCAGCCCGAGGTTGAAGACGAGCTCGGTGGAGTCGTTTGCATGCCTCCGGCGGGGCGTGGCTTGGTGGAGCGATCGAGGAGGAAGTGGCGGAGCTTCAGGACACGGTGGAGCAGCGCGGGGACGACGGGGAGCACGGTTTCATGGTGGCGCGGGTGCGTCAGCGTCGGCCATGGTGGAGGAAGAGCGAGGGAGAGAGACCAGAGGGAGGTGCGGGTGTCTGTGAGGTCGGGGAGAGCGAGGGAGCTCGTCCCACGTCGACAGCTCGACGAGGGGAGCGGCGAGGCGGCGGCAGCTGCGTGGCGCGCATGCGGTGCTCGCCGTCGAGCACCTGGCTGCCTGCCTGGCCACGCCAAGCTGCTCGCTGGCGCGGTGGCTGGGCTGGGCCGGCAGGTGGGCCTGGTGGGTGGCGCCAGGTAAGTTTTCCCTTTCTGTTTTCTTTTTCTATTTTTCTGTAGGTTTAGGGCTTTATTAAAAATACCTAGGCATTTTCTAAAATCCTGAAAAGAAATGTGGGCTCTGTTGGGATTATTCCTAACAGTCCTGACTTAAATCCAGAATTATTTGAACATTTAAAATATTTATTAGTATTTAAATGTCCAAAAGCAACATACATATGATTTAATTCAGTGACCTTCTGATGACCTAGAAAATTGTGCACCAAATTTGCTAGAGGTTCTAACCCAAGACAAAGAGGGTGAACATTTTAGAAGGGCATTTCAGGTTCATTGAAATTATTTTTAGTAAACCCTAGTTGATTTCAGGGGGGGGGTGCTGGGGGTTCTGCCTTCCCCATTTCAAGTTTCTGTTGAAAGAAGACATGATGCAACACTCTAATGCATGGTCTAGCTAGGATGTGACATCGTGATTGCTAAAAAAACATATGGAGGCACAAAAATTTAGTACCACCTCGGATAGAAAAATATATTTTGACGGTGAACGGATGAAAAAGCGATGAAACATACCTTGCTTTATTAGTAGGTATAGATTTTAATATTCCGTTTATTATGGAAAAAGCATGCTTTTTTTGAAATAACAACATTTTTTGAACATAAAAACCTTTTATGAAAACCCAAACATTTTCTTTAATTTGTGAGAGACTTTTGAAAACCGAACATGATTTCAACATTCAGAACAAAATATGTTCTTAAACTCAGACATTAATTTGAATTTGTGAAATTTTACTAAAATAATAAAATATTTCATTTTTCGAATATTTTTAAAATACATTTTTTAAATCACAAACAATTTTGGAATATTTCCTAGTTAGTAAAAAATCGGAACAAGAAAATGAATTAATGTTCCAAATATTTTTGAAAACATGAACACAATATTGTAATTCAAATATTTTTTCGAAAATTTTAGAAAAAAATAAAATTCGCAACTATTTTGAATTGCGAAATAAAAATAAAAAATTAGACGGAAAAACAAAACGGGCCAGGCCAGTCTTGGACGCCACGTGCGAACTTAAACTATCTACTGCCCAGGGCGAGAAATAGGCTTTTTAAAGCTACATGGGCAAGCAAATAAGTGGGCTGGCTTTACTGAGCCACATCATGTGCGGGCCGAGTACAAAATTCGTGATTGCTAAAAATACAGATGGAGGCACAAAAATTTTAGTACCACCTCGGATAGAAAAATAAATTTTGACGGTGAACGGATGAAAAAATCAACGAAACGTACCTTGCTTTATTAGTAGGTATAGATTTATATTGGTGTTAAACCTACTATATTCCAACTTCTCTATGGTTCATACCCCCCGATACTAGCCATAGATTTATCAAAATAAGCAAACAACACACGAAAAACAGAATCTATCAAAAACAGAATAATCTTTAGAAATCTAGAGGTTTCGAATAATTATGTAACTCCAAAAATTCTAAAAAATTAGGAAGACCTAAATAATTTGTATATTGATCTACGGCAGTTGGAATTGGTATTTTATCACTCTCTGGTAAAAAATTAAAATTATTGTCATTAGTGCATACTTTCTGTTTTTTCAGCAAGATCAAACAACAATCACCCAAGAAGATCCTAAAGGCTTTACTTGGCACAAACACTAATTAAAACATAAAAAACACAATCATAACAGAGTATAGATGATTTATTTATTACTGAACAGGAACAAAAATCAAGGAACAAAAATAAAATTGGGTTGCCTCCCAACAAGCGCTATCGTTTAACGCCCTAGCTAGGCATTGATAATTTCAATGATGCTCACATGAAAGACAAGAATTGAAGCACAAAGAGAGCATCATGAAACACGTGACAAACAGATCTAAGTCTAACATACTTCCTATCAATAGGTATTTTATAGGCAAACAAATTATCAAAGCAAGCAAAAACTAGCATATGCAAGGAAGCGGAAAGAAACAATAGCAATCTCAACATAACGGGAAGTAATTTAGTAACATGAAAATTTCTACAACCATATGTTCCTCTCTCATAATAATTACATGTAGGATCATAAGCAAATTCAACAATATAGCTATCAGAAAACATATTCTTAACAAGATCCACGTGTATGTAAAGTTGACACTCTTCCAAAATAGTGGGATTAACATTAACTAAAGTCATGACCTCTCCAAACCCACTTTTATCAAAAACTTCGTAAGATTGAACACTCTCCAAATATGTTGGATCTAAAGTTAACACTCTTCCAAACCCACTTTCAATATTATTGCAAACATTATTATCAATCTCATATTCATCATGGGGCTTAAATAAATTTTCAAGATCATAAGAAGAATCACCCCAATCATGATCATTGCAACAAGTAGATGACATAGCAAAACTAGCATCCCCAAGCTTAGGGTTTTGCATATTATTAGCACAATTTATATCAATATAATTTATAATAAAATCATTGCAATCATGCTTTTTATTCAAAGATCTATCGGGAATTGCTTCATAAAGTAATTCATCACACTTTTCAGATTCACGAATTTCAAGCAAAACCTCATAAAGATAATCTAGTGCACTCAACTCACTAGCAATAGGTTCATCATAATTGGATCTCTTAAAGATATTAGAAAGTGGATGAGGATCCATAAACTTTTAGCAAGCGAAGATGCAAGCAAAAATAAGGTACATGGTAACACAAGATCGAACGGAAGAAGGCCGAAAGAAAAAGGGCGAATAAAACGACAAAGGTGAAGTGGGGGAGAGTAAAACGAGAGGCAAATGGCAAATAGTGTAATGCGAGGGATCAGAGTTTGTGATGGATACTTGGTATGTCTTGACTTGAGCGTAGATCTCCCCGGCAATGGCGCCAGAAATCCTTCTTGCTACCTCTTGAGCATGCGTTGGTTTTTCCCTTGAAGAGGAAAGGGTGATGCAGCAAAGTAGCGTAAGTATTTCCTCAGTTTTTGAGAACCAAGGTATCAATATAGTAGGAGACTACATGCAAGTCGCCTAGCACCTGCACAAACAATCAAGAACCTTGCAACCAACGCGATAAAGGGGTTGTCAATCCCTTCACGGCCACTTGCAAAAGTGAGATCTCATAAAGATAATAAGATAAATATTTTTGGTATTCTTGTTGTATAGATTGGGAAATAAAGATTGCAAAATAGTAAACTAGAATTATAGATTGGAAACTTATAAAATGTAAAGTAGACCTGGGGGCCATAGGTTTCACTAGTGGCTTCTCTCATGAAAGCATATATTGCGGTGGGTGAACAAATTACTGCCGAGCAATTGATAGAAAAGCGCATAGTCATGATGATATCTAAGGCAATGATCATGAATATAGGCATCACGTCCGTGTCAAGTAGACTGAAACGATTCTGCATCTACAACTATTACTCCACACATCGACCGCTATCCAGCTTGCATCTAGAGTATTAAGTTAATAAGAACAGAGTAACGCATTAGGCAAGATGACATGATGTAGAGGGATAAACTCAAGCAATAAGATATAAACCCCATCTTTTAGTCCTTGCTGGCAACAATACAATACGTGCCTTGCTGCCCCTGCTGTCACTGGGAAAGTACACCGCAAGATTGAACCCAAAGGTAAGCACATCTCCCATTGCAAGAAAGGTCAATCTAGTAGGCCAAACTAAACCGATAATTCGAAGAGACTTGCAAAGATATCAAATCATGCATATAAGAATTCAGAGAAGAACCAAATAATGTTCATAGATAATCAAATTCATAAACCCACAATTCATCAGATCTCGTCAAACACACCGCAAAAAGTATTACATTGAATAGATCTCCAAGAACATTGAGGAGAACTTTGTATTGAGAACCAAAGAGAGAGAAGAAGCTAATAACTATGGACCTGAAGGTCTGTGGTAAACTACTCACACATCATCGGAGAGGCTATGGTGTTGATGTAGAAGCCCTCCGTGATCGAATCACCCTTTGGCAGATCGCCGGAAAAGGTCCCTAGATGGGATCTCATGGGTACAGAAGGTTGCGGTGGTGAAAAAGTGGTTTCGTGGCTCTCCCGGATGTTTTTAGGGTATAAGAGTATATATAGGCGAAAGAAGTAGGTCGGTGGAGCTCCGTGGGGCCCATGAGGGTGGGGGCGCGCCTACCCCCCTGGGCGTGCCCCCTGCCTCGTGGAACCTTCGCAGACTTCTGGACTTGTAATCCAAGTCTCCTCGGTTGCGTTTGTTACAAGAAAGATCCTCGCGAAGGTTTCGTTCCATTTGGATTCCGTTTGATATTCCTTTTCTGCGAAACACTGAAATAGGCAAAAAAACTACAATTTGCACTAGGCCTTCGGTTAATAGGTTAGTCCCAAAAATAATATAAAAGTGCATATTAAAGCCCATTAAACATCCAAAACAGATAATATAATAGCATGGAACAATCAAAAATTATAGATACGTTGGAGATGTATCAGCCTCCTCCCTCTCCTCCTTTATAAATGGGGGCAGGGGGCACCCCAAAGCACATCTATTGTTCTCTTAGCCGTGTGCGGTGCCCCCTACGCAGTTTACTACTCCGGTCATATTGTCGTAGTGCTTAGCCGGCGAAGCCCTGCGCGGATCACATCACCATCACCGTCACCACGCCACCGTGCTAACGAAACTCTCCCTCGACACTTTCCTGGATCAAGAGTTCGAGGGACCTCATTGAGCTGAACATGTGCTGAACTCGGAGGTGCCCTACGTTTGGTGCTTGATCGGTTGGATCGCGAAGATGTTCGACTACATCAACCGCGTTAAGTTAACACTCCCGCTTTCGGTATGAGGGTACATGGACACACTCTCGCCCTCTCGTTGCTATGCATATCCTAGATAGATCTTGCGTGATTGTAGGATTTTTTTTTGAAATTGCATGCTAAGTTCCCCAACATGACATTCGAGTGAACCTTTGGTTACCATGTGATGTTCCTTTTGCTTCGTGATATTTTACAAAACCGGAGGTGAGATGTGTTGGTATCCTCTTGAGTCATACACATGCTCACTATACCGGTCTCCTCGTTGTCGTTTTTGTTCTTCTTTCCCATTGATGTGTTCCAACATTCCCGTGACGTAGTCACCTGTGTCTGGCCAGACAATTATGGATGCCATCACACCGAGAGGGACCTAAGAATATCTCTCCATCGTCGGAGGAGCAGATTCCATTCTTGAGCTATCTAGTCCCTTGCCAAACTTTTCGATGAACCTGTAAGTTTTCGTTATGATCACCTAGTTACAAATGGCGTTTGAGCAACCCCAAATCTCATCGTACGGTAAGAAGTGACTACAATTCTCACATGGTCCAAGGAACTAAAACACATGCTAACACTCCATGTTATAACAATTTACTTGTGAAGATATCATCTCAAAGTATAACAAACAAGTTTGGGTTGATTCAATATGACCATTCTTCTAACGTCATACTCTCAATGTTGTTTTAAGACTATGTTACACTTAACGATATCCTAAGATCTAGAAAATGTGATCACCAACAACACATGAGCTAGTCTTAGAGGCGAGGCTAGGAATCTTGTTTTTACCGTTTATCGTTCTACACGTGCATATGAGTTTTCCACGGAATTGCATATTCCAGGATCATAGCAGTTATAGCATAAACTCTTAATTATGATAGAGGAATATAATAATACAATATTATTGCCTCTAGGGCATTCTACCAACAGATAGAGGTCTTGGGTGGAGTATTAGCTATAGATGCAGTTGGACAATGGTGAAAGGATCGATATGGTTGACTAGAGGGGGGGTGAATAGGCAACTAACAATTTTTAGCTTTTCTTTAGCAATTTAAACTTTGCATCAAAGTAGGTTGTCTAGATATGCAACTAGGTGAGCAACCTATATGATGCAACACGGATAGGAACACAAGCAAGCAAGATATATGAAACAAATACGCTTCCACAAGTAAAGGCACGAGATAACCAAGAGTGGAGACCGCGGAGACGAGGATGTGTTGCCGAAGTTCCTTCCCTTTGAGAGGAAGTACGTCTCCGTCGGAGCGGTGTGGAGGCACAATGCTCCCCAAGAAGCCACTAGGGCCACCGTAATCTCCTCACGCCCTCACACAATGTGAGATGCCGTGATTCCACTATTAGTGCCCTTGGAGGCGGCGACTGAACCTTTATAAACGAGGTTGGGGCAATCTCCACAACTCAATTGGAGGCTCCCAACGACACCACGAAGCCTCACCACAATGGACTATGGCTTCGCGGTGACCTCTACCGTCTAGGATGCTCAAACACCCAAGAGTAACAAGATCCGCAAGGGATTAGTGGGGGAATCAAATATCTCTTGGTGGAAGTGTAGATCGAGGCCTTCTCAACCACTCCCGAGCAAATCAACAAGTTTGGTTCGCTAGAGAGTGAGATTGGGCAAGAAATGGAGCTTGGAGCAATAATGGAGCTTAGTGGTGGAAGAGGTGAGTCAACGGAGAAGAAGGGGACCCCTTATATAGTGTGTGGAAAAGATCCAACCGTTACCCACCAACCAGCCCGCGGCCAGCAGTACTATCGCGCCTGGCCAGCGGTACTACCGCAAGGCCACGCGGTACTACTGCTTGCAACCAAGCGGTACTACCGCATGGCTGTGCGGTACTACCGTACCGACCCACGGTACTGCCGCAACCCTAGCACAGAACCGATAAACAGACGCACAAGAGCTGGGGGCGGTACTTCCACACGCGTGGTACTACCGCGCCCCCCATGCGGTACTACCACGAGGCAAAAATCCCAGCCAGGGGAGAAGGGAAACTTCCGTGCCTACTTCCGCAAAGAAACGGAAGTAGCAAAAACCCGACACAGTAGTACTGCCGAGGGGCGGTACTACTGCGTGACTACATAGCGCGGTACTACCGCTCAGCCAAAACAGTACTACCGCGGTAGGTGCAGATGTAAAAAATTACATCCGCTCCTACTACCGCAAAGGGGCGGCACTAGCCTGGTGGGCAGCGGTAGTACGGCTCCAGGGGAGCGGTACTACCGTGGGCACCTGTGGTACTACCGCGCCACCGCGCGGTACTACCGCAGATGCCTACGGTACTACCGTTGACCTGGGAGCAGTACTACCGCAACCAACAACGGCAGCCAGACAAGGGAGGCAAGAAAACGGAGGAAGCTCCAAGGAAGAGGGAGGGGAGAAGAAGGAGACGTGTACGTGATGATTCCACCCAAACCTTTCCAACGCGGACCCCCTCTTAATAGTACGGCTTTCCTACGACTCAAATCCACCAAAAAGAAACATAGAAAAGATGCCGTCTTCGTCAGTCTTCGAGGGGCACCCAATCGTCTTGTGCCTAGCAAAGAAGTGTCTGGAATACTCATGGCACACGATTAGTCCGCAAATGCGTTGTCATCAATCACCAAAACACTTAGGGATAAATGTGTCCTTACAATCTCCCCCTTTTTGGTGGATTGATGACAAAACGGGATTTGCACAAAGAAAATACTATTAAGTAAATGCAAACCCCTCCTCTCTATAATATAGACGGGCTCCCCCTAGATGTGTGCCACCTAGATGAGTGCTATGGACTGCATGGCACACGAATACTAGGAATAGAGCACCCCCTATATTATAGAGACAAGGCATATCTATCACTAGACAATATAGCACACATAAAAGTTAACTACGATAGATAAAGTGCATATGTCTTACACCATATGAAGGAAAGGACTTGAAAGCACAAACCAAACAAGAGCAACCAAGCACAAACGAGGTCCAAAAGACAAAGCAAATAAACGCAACAAGCACGACACAACGCAAATCCCTACACTCTCTCCCCCTTTGGCATCGAGACGCCAAAAAGGCAGAGAGGACACCTACACACACGGGGTGGCTCTGACAGAGAAGTCGTCCCACTGCTCCTCATGCTCCTCGCCAGACTCAGCGGCGGGGATAGTCTCCTCGAGGTCATCCTCTGAACTGGTCCACTTGTATCCCTGCTTTGACATCCAGGCAGCCTCAGGTGTGATGACGTCCTCAGACCCGCCAGACACATCCTCTCCAAAGAGCCTCATAACCTTCTTGTCACGGCGGCGACTCTCCTTGTCTGCCACGTGAGCCTTGTACTGTCCCTTCGCCTGCATGCAGAAGAGAGTCTTCATCTTGTCCTTTAGCTTCTTGTCCCATGACAGCTCAGAGGAAGAAGTGGTGGACCTAGCAGCACGGTCCTCAGCAACATTCTCAGCAGCAGCCTCCCCCTCACCAGCAGCCCTCCTAGCAGAAGAGGCCTCGGCACGGGTAGTGGTGTTGGCCTAGTTGGGCTTGATGCAGAGGCTGATGGACTCATGGCGAATCCAGTCTGGAGCAAGGAACTCATCACCCAGGTACATCTTCTCCCAAGTGGTGGAGAGCAATAGAAACAGGTACGGTCCATAGATAGGTACCTTGCGAGTGAACACCACAAACCGAAGCTCACACCACATGATGTGTGAGACATCAAGTGGCTGAGTCTGAGAAGAACGTGCCTCTGCACACAAGAGCAACATGTCCACTAGATATGCATGTACCTTGTCCTTGTCGCCAATGCGTGGGAACAGAGTGTTGCGGAAGATGCGATGCATGACATTCAGAAAGGAGTTTAACACCCAAGATGACTTGCCATTGGGGAGTACCTTCTCAACAAGGAAGGGCTGAAGCAGGTTCTTGTTGGCAGACTCAGAGTTGGCATGGGGGCGAACGCCAACGGGGGTGTGAAGCCCATCATCAGGAATGTGCAGCAGATCCATAAACTCTTTCCATGTAGCAGACAGCTGAGAGCCATTGGTCATCCAAGTCATCCTGCGCTCCTCCCCGGGATGAAAGTACACTAAGGCAAAGAACTGACAGATGAGCTCAGGGTCATAGTCAAGGTGAAAAGAGATCACCGGCTCAATAGCAAACTGCTCCACCAAGTCCAGAGCCTCTCCAAAATAGTCACGAAACTTGTCCTTCCGCATGTGATGCATGTCTATCCACTTGACCTCCACGAATGTATTCTGCTTGCTCTTGATTACATCCAGATAGATGAGAACCTGTTGCTTGTTCCAGAACATCTCAGTGCCTCTGAGCACAGCCCGAGGAGTCACATAGGGATTGACCTTCCGGCGTTTGACATACTCAGTGACAGAAATCTCGTCCATGCCCTTAACAGGTTTCTTTTGCTTGCTAGTAGTGGTCTTGACATTGCGCTTGGGGGCATTGGAGCCTTCTGGGGCTTCATCTTGGGGGTTGCGCAGACGCTTGGAGCCAGTGTCACGACTGGGATTGGAACGGCGAGAGCCACCACCTGAGACACAGAACGCAAAACACCCACAACAGCCAAGAGAGATTAATGCAAAGACCACAACAAAGCAAGTGAAACAAGCAGAAAGCACACATGATAAATGCCTAGAGAGAGATTTGATCCCTACGGTAGTACTGCCAAGTGCTGCGGAGCTAAGATAGTAGTACGGCTCTTAGACACGGTAGTACCGTGCAAGATCACGGTAGTACCGGGTGTAGGAGCGGTAGTATGACCTTAGCGCTGCGTCTGCAGAGCGGTAGTACCGCACGGTACGGTAGTACCGCACCTGACGGGCGGTAGTACCGCACATTAGGCACGATAGTATCGCACCGCGTTAGATCTGAACAGGTTCAAATCTGAAAAAGCCAGCGAAACCACGGCGGTACTATGGTTGGACAAAGCTACCACAAGACAGCATATCAAGTATGTTTCCTACGGATCACGACTCTCCTGCATCCTACTCTTGCACAGATTTGGCCTAAAATCTCAAGAACGACAAGTTTCTCCCCAAAAACCTAGAAGCAAGAGAACAGCCAAGAAAAAGAGGGATTTGGGGAAAAACCTTGGTCCATGGCAATAGGAAGTGGTGGGGAACGATCCCACCGGTCGGAATCCGAGGAGAGTGGCCGGAGATGGAGATCCGGCGAGGGCCTCCGGCGCCATTCTTGAGGGAGAGAGACATGGAGAGAGAGACAAAAAAATGGGTATGGGGAGTTGGAACTCCCCTGCCCGAGTCATAACCCCCACGCGCCCTCGACAGCGCGGTAGTACCGTGCCTAGACATGGTAGTACCGCCCGGCGCGGAACTTCCGAAGTATCGCACCAGAGCGGTAGTACCGTGCTGTGGCGCGGTAGTACCGTGCCTCCCAAAGCGGTAGTACTGTGCCTCCCAAAGCGGTAGTACCACGGCCAAACACGGTAGTACCGTGAGCTCAAGAAGATGCACATTTCGAGCACACGAAAAACTGGATCTTTGCGCAAAACACTCCGAGCCAACACGACACCACAAGACCACGCAACCCACAAAACCAGAAAGGCACACGACAAAAGAAACAACCATGAGACACCACCTCTCCAAAAGAGAGGGCGGTGGCCGTAGCCACCTATGTTTGAGTCAATTGGTATGGCACCGTGAAGAATTATCCTTGGGTCCATGACCAAAACTCGTCTTTGAAGCACAAGTACCATCAAACATGGCTAATGTGAAAGACTTGATTGATTTATGCATGATGGGGGGAGGGAGAGTTCATTGAGAGAACATCACTCCCCCTATGCCCATGCCTACATCTAAATAGGACAACCCGTTGAGTATGGTGGGGTGTGCAAGGGTTCAAGCAACATTGCTCGAATCGATGATATTTAGCTCATGCCTTAACTCGCGAAATCTTGCTTCATCCAAGGGCTTCGTGAAGATATCTGCAAGGTTATCATGAGTGTTGACGTAGTTGAGCTCGATCTCTCCTCGCCTAATGTGATCCCGGATGAAGTGATACCGGATCTCAATATGCTTCGTCTTGAAGTGTTGCACCGGGTTGAGAGAGATCTTGATGGCACTTTCATTGTCACACCAAAGAGGCACTTTGTCACAAGTGACACCGTAATCCTTTAAAGTTTGCCTCATCCATAGGAGTTGAGCACAACAACTACCGACGGCAACATATTCCGCCTCAGTGGACGAGAGAGACACACAGCTTTGCTTTTTGGAAGACCAACTTACCAAAGAGCAACCAAGGAATTGGCACCCTCCGGAAGTGGACTTCCTATCCACTTTGTCTCCCGCCCAATCGGAATCCGAGTACCCTACAAGCTTGAAGTTTGATCCTCTTGGGTACCATAAGCCAAAGTTTGGGGTATGAGCCAAATATCGAAAGATTCATTTGACCTCCACATAGTGACTTTCCTTAGGTGCGGCTTGAAACCGTGCACAAATTCCCACACTCAACATGATGTCCGGTCTAGATGCACAAAGGTAAAGCAAGGATCCAATCATGGAACGATATACCTTTTGATCCACCACTTTACCATTGAGATCTAAGTCAAGTTGGCACTTGGTGGGCATTGGAGTGGAAGCCGGCTTGACGTCACTTAGCTTGAATCTCTTGAGCATGTCTTGAGTGTATTTGGATTGATTGATGAAGGTTCCTTCTCTTCTTTGCTTCACTTCGAACCCTAGAAAGAACTTCAACTCTCCCATGGAGGACATCTCGAACTTTGAGGTCATGAGAGCGGCAAATTCCTCATTGAAAGCTTTGTTAGGAGAACCAAAGATAATATCATCAACATATAATTGGCACACAAACAACTCCCCTTTGACCTTCTTAGTAAAAAGAGTGGGGTCGATTAGCCCAACTTCAAAACCACGGTCTTGTAACAACTCGGTAAGGTGGTCATACCACGCACGTGGGGCTTGTTTAAGGCCATAGAGTGCCTTATCGAGTTGATACACATGATCGGGAAAGTAGGGATCCTCGAACCCGGGGGGTTGCTTGACGTAAACCAATTCATTAATGGGACCATTAAGAAAAGCACTCTTCACATCCATTTTTTGTAACTTAAAGTTATGATGAGAAGCATATGCAATCAACATGCGAATGGATTCAAGACGAGCAACGGGAGCAAAGGTTTCATCGTAGTCGATACCCTCGACTTGGGAGTAGCCTTGTGCTACCAGACGAGCCTTGTTGCGAATGATAATCCCATGGGCATCTTGCTTGTTCTTAAATATCCACTTGGTTCCTATGACATTGTGATTCCCGGTTGGTCTTGGCACTAATCTCCACACTTTGTTGCACTCGAAGTTGTTGAGTTCTTCATGCATGGCGTTGAGCTAGTCCAGATCTTCTAGCGCTTCATAGACCTTGTGGGGTTCCACACAAGAGACAAACGCGTGATGCTCACAATAATTTGCTAATTGTCTACGAGTGCTTACCCCCTTTCTTAAGCTTCCAAGCACATTCGTCATGAGATGATCCTTGGTGGAGAGCTTGGAAGCAACCTTGGCGGCACGACGCTCTAATTCCTCCTCGGTGGTGAGTTGAGGAGCGGTTACTTGATCATCTTGAGCGCCGTCATGAACTTGTTCTTGATCTTGAACTTGCTCGGGGGAGAGAATTTGACCTTGGGCATCACTTGGTGTGTCCACACCGTCTTGAGTATGATCTTGCCCTTGGTCATGTTCTTGAGGATGAGAGCCTCCATGTTGTTCTTCGGAAGCGTGTGGGCCTTGGGTTGGTGATGGCTCCACTTGAGTGGAGCTTTGTCCTTCTCCTTCGGCCACAAGGGGTTCCTTAATGGGTAGGATAAAGCCAACACCCATTCTTCTTATGACTTGGGGAGGAATTTCATCACCTACATCACAAGTGCCACTTTGCTCCACTTGGGATCCGTTATTCTCATCAAACTCCACATTACACGTCTCCTCAATAAGTCCCGTGGATTTATTGAGGACACGGTAAGCATGAGAGTTTGTAGCATAGCCAACAAATATGCCCTCATAATCTCTAGCCTCAAATTTAGACAACCGAACACCTTTCTTGAGAATGAAACACCTACACCCGAATACCCGGAAGTACTTGAGGTTGGGCTTGTTACCGATGAGTATCTCGTATGGAGTCTTGTTCAATCCCTTGCGGAGATAGAGCCGATTGGATGCATGACATGCGGTGTTGATGGCTTCGGCCCAAAAGTTGTACGGAGACTTGAACTCCGCCATCATGGTCCTTGCCGCATCCATCAATGTTCGGTTCTTCCTCTCCGCAACACCATTTTGTTGAGGGGTGTATGGTGCGGAATATTGATGCTTGATTCCCTCATCACTAAGAAATTCATCCAAGGTGTAGTTCTTGAACTCGGTGCCATTGTCACTTCTTATTGTCAAGATCTTTGCATCGTGTTGACGTTATGCTTCATTTGCAAAGTCAATGACGGTTTGTTGGGTCTCGCTCTTCCTCTTGAAGAAATACACCCACGTGTACCTTGAGTAGTCATCCACAATCACCAAGCAATACTTCCTACCTCCAAGACTATCGAAGGATGGAGGCCCAAAGAGATCCATGTGAAGGAGCTCCAAAGGCCTCTTTGAATAAATGATAGTCGTGGGAGGGTGAGCCTTCTCATGTAGCTTTCCTTTGATACAGGCACTGCAAGCACGATCTTTAGCAAAACTAACATTCGTTAGTCCACGGACATGGTCCCCCTTGAGGAGACTTTGCAAAGATCTAATATTGACATGGGCTAAACGGCGATGCCAAAGCCATCCCACATCAACTTTAGCCATTAGGCATGTCACGGTCTTAGTGGGTCGCTCCGAAAAGTTAATCACATAGAGACCGTTCTCGACATGCCCAACAAAAGCTACTTTAAGAGTCTTGCTCCACAAGAGGGTCACGATATCGATATCAAAGAAAGTGGCAAAGCCCATGATAGCAAGTTGATGAACGGAAAGTAAATTGTATGTAAGGGACTCAACAAGCATGACCTTCTCGATCGTGAGATCATGAGAGATGACCTCCTTGCCAAGTCCCAATACCTTAGAAGATGAGGCGTCACCCACTCGACATTGGCGGGCATAGATGGAACTTTGTGCATGTCCACCACCAAGTCCTTGCTTCCGGTCATATGATTTGTAGCTCCGCTATCGAGCAACCATGATCCACCACCGAAAGCAAACACCTACAAGAGATAAATGCTTGGTTTTAGGTACCCATTTTGTAATGGGTCCTTTGATGTTAGTAACAAGGGTCTTAGGAACCCAAATAGACCATTCAATGTACTCATGAAGAGAACCAACAAATTTGGCATAAACATGCCCATCACTAGCACGACATAACACATAAGAAGGGTTAAAATCGCCGGCTTTGTTGAGAGGGGTGACATTGCCCTTCTTGACATTGTTCTTCTTCTTCTCCTCGGGGGCACTCTCTCCCTCCCTCACAAAGGTTTGCATGAGGGGAGGAGGCCGTTTGGTCTTTTCATTCTTCTTCTTGTTCTTGGAGTCGGGCACGTACCCAACCCCTTCCTTGGCCACACCTCCCTTTTGGTTGATCAAGAGATCGTTGAGATTCTTCTTGCCTTGTATGCAAGTCGCAAGAGCTCTCTCAATTTGCTCCTTCAACTTAGCATTTTCCTCAACAAGATGTATATGCTCACAACACGAATTAGTAGCATTTGCATTATCAATTAGAACCATATGAGGAAAAGTTGCTTTCTCCTTAGTTAGCTTCACTTGGAGTTGATCATGAGACTCCTTGAGACTAGCGTGAATACCCTTCAAGGCCTTGTGGGTCTTGTCAAGTATATCAAACTCCTCTTTGAGTCTAGCAAGATCAACCCCGAGTTTGGACTTCTCGGAATTTAGCACACGAGAAACAATGAGGACATGATCATAATCTTTCTTTAACTTAGCATGATCAACGTTGTGTGACTCCTCAAGAGCCAAACGAAGACCACGCTCTTCCTCAAGAGCATTGGAAAGATCCGAAATCTCATCGGCATAGTCACGACTATGCCCTTCCATCTTAGAGATGGTGTCTTCGTGAGCCTCGATCATGTCATTGGCTTCACCAAGTTGTTCCAAGAGAGCAACAAAGTGCTTCTTGGATTTTCCCTTGAGTTTGCCCATAAAGGCCTCAAACTCGTTAGCCTCCACATTAGCTCCCTCAAGTTCATTAATGCTATCCGTCAGGGAAGGATGATTAATGATGGTAGTTTTGATGTTGGAGGTTACCTTGTTGGTGGCTTTAGCCATGAGGCACTTGGCGGTGATGCTCTCGCTGGGTGAGTCGAAGAGAGACACCCGTGACGTTGTTGCAATGCCAACGGAGGCCATGGCAACCGACTCACCATCTTCATCGTCGTCATCATCCTCATTGTACTCTCCTTGCACAACCAAAGCCTTGGGAGGAGTCTTCTTGGTGAAGTTGTTCTTGTTGGGGAACGACTTGGCCTTGTCCTTTCGGATGAGCTTGCCACCATTGTCTCCCCTCTTCTCATACGGGCATTCCGCAATGAAATGACTCATGTTGCCGCAATTGTAGCAAGTCCTTACACGTTGCTTGCCCCTTGTGCCACTCGAGTTGCTTTTGCTAAAGTTTGGCCTCGAGTTTTTCTTGCTCCAAAATTTCCTTGAAGCAAGTGCCATGTGTTCATGATATGCATACTTCGTATCTTCGGGGTTTCTCTCCTATTCTTCCTCTTCTTCTTCTTCCACGGTGAGCTTGGCCTTTAATGCAAGGTTAGGCTTCTTTGCCCGTTGAGAACGGAGCACCGCATTGTCGGCGGTCTTGTCCAAAATGTTCATGGCCACAAACTCATCCAACAGTTCGCTTGAGGTCAAAGTGTGGAAATCCGGTCTTTGACGAATGACGGAGGACATGGCCTTGTGATAGGGCATCATTGCCTTGAGGAATTTGCGCTTGATCCAATTGTCATCCATGTCCTCGCTCCCGTGATCTCGTAGTGAGACCGCGAGTTTGGTTACTCTCCGATAAAGCTCACGAGGTTCTTCATCTTCTTTCATTGCAAACTCATCGGCCTCATCTTGTACCACTTCATAATTGGAGCGCTAAATGCTTGCGCTTCCCCGGTAGAGAGAGACAACACAATGCCATGCATCTTTGGCCAAGGCGAAGGGAAGAAGATGAGGTAGGTCTTCGGGTGGAATTGCATCTTGAATGATGAAGAGAGCATTCTCATTGAATTGATTATCTGCGGCTTCTCGAGGAGTGAAGTTGCTTGGATCATGCGGATAAAAACCTTCTTCAATGATTCTCCAAAGGTTAGTGTTCACATGATTTAAATGACGTTTAAAGCGTAAACCCAAGAATCAAAGTCCTCATTTTTCACAATCTTAAGAGGAGGACCGGCATGATTCAAATGAGTGGAAGGAATCGGTCCACCATAAACAAGTGGTGGTTCCACATGGGCAAAGATGTCGGTGCCATTCTTACCACTAGAAGAAGGAGCATTTTCACTACTAGCTTCCCCTTGTCGGGGATAGCATCCGTCACCTTGTTAGCGGGATCACCCACTTTCAATGGTGCGGTGGATAGTTTAAGCCCCTCAAAAAATTTAGTAAACATGCTCTCAACTTCGGTCGTCATGGAGGTTTTCAATGTCTCCAAGACCACATTCAACTCCTCACGAGAGAACGAGGTTCCCCCATTGCCCGTAGACGAGATAGGATTCACACCGGAGTGTTCCTCCACACTGTCTACAGTATCAACCATACTCTTTGGACGGTAAAGTCCTTAATAAAGAGACGAGGCTCTGATACCAATTGAAAGGATCGATATGGTTGACTAGAGGGGGGGGGGGTGAATAGGCAACTAACAATTTTTAGCTTTTCTTTAGCAATTTAAACTTTGCATCAAAGTAGGTTGTCTAGATATGCAACTAGGTGAGCAACCTATATGATGCAACACGGATAGGAACACAAGCAAGCAAGATATATGAAACAAATACGCTTCCACAAGTAAAGGCACGAGATAACCAAGAGTGGAGACGGTGGAGACGAGGATGTGTTGCCGAAGTTCCCTCCCTTGGAGAGGAAGTACGTCTCCGTTGGAGCGGTGTGGAGGCACAATGCTCGCCAAGAGGCCACTAGGGCCACCGTAATCTCCTCACGCCCTCACACAATGCGAGATGCCGTGATTCCACTATTGGTGCCCTTGGAGGCGGCGACCGAAGCTTTACAAACGAGGTTGGGGCAATCTCCACAACTCAATTGGAGGCTCCCAACGACACCACGAAGCTTCACCACAATGGACTATGGCTTCGCGGTGACCTCTACCGTCTAGGATGCTCAAACACTCAAGAGTAACAAGATCCGCAAGGGATTAGTGGGGGAATCAAATATCTCTTGGTGGAAGTGTAGATCGGGGCCTTCTCAACCACTCCCAAGCAAATCAACAAGTTTGGTTGGCTAGGGAGTGAGATCGAGCGAGAAATGGAGCTTGGAGCAATAATGGATCTTAGTGGTGGAAGAGGTGAGTCAACGGGGAAGAAGGGGACCCCTTATATAATGTGTGGAAAAGATCCAACCGTTACCCACCAACCAGCCCACGGCCAGCGGTACTACCGCGCCTGGCCAGCGGTACTACCGCAAGGCCGCGCGGTACTACTGCTTGCAACCAAGCGGTACTACCGTACCGACCCACGGTACTGCCGCAACCCCAGCACAGAACCGATAAACAGACGCACCGGAGCTGGGGGCGGTACTTCCGCGCGCGCGGTACTACCGTGAGGCAAAAATCCCAGCCAGGGGAGAAGGGAAACTTCCGTGCCTGCTTCTGCAAAGAAACAGAAGTAGCAAAAACCCGACACAGTAGTACTGCCGAGGGGCGGTACTACTGCCTTACTGCATAGCGCGGTACTACCGCTCGGCGAAAACGGTACTACCGCGGTAGGTGCGGATGTAAAAAATTACATCCGCTCCTACTACCACAAAGGGGCGGCACTAGCCTAGTGGGCAGCGGTAGTGCGGCTCCAGGGGAGCGGTACTACCATGGGCACCTGCGGTACTACCGCGCCACCGTGCGGACTACCGCGGATGCCTACGGTACTATCGTTGACCTAGGAGCAGTACTACCGCAACCAACAACGGCAGCCAGACAAGGGAGGCAAGAAAACGGAGGAAGCTCCAAGGAAGAGGGAGGGGAGAAGAAGGAGACGTGTACGTGATGATTCCACCCAAACCTTTCCAACGCGGACCCCCTCTTAATAGTACGGCTTTCCTACGACTCAAATCCACCAAAAAGAAACGTAGAAAAGACGCCGTCTTCGTCATTCTTCGAGGGGCACCCAATCGTCTTGTGCCTAGCAAAGAAGTGTCTGGAATACTCATGGCACACGATTAGTCCGCAAATGCGTTGTCATCAATCACCAAAACACTTAGGGATAAATGTGTCCTTACAAATGGTCAAATAGATTTACGAACGTGATGCGCATGTGTTAATTATGCCATGAACATTGCAAATATGAAGCTTGAGTTTGTTAATTTTAAGTAGGTCACAAATGAGTTGCAATTTCATGATATTTGTAATCTGGAAAAAGAGTTGAGTCATTTCCATGTAAGTCTTTTTGCATTTTTGGATGTTTGGCATACTTTGAGTATGACTCACACATTTTGAAACATATGATTATCATACTACTTGCTAGAATAGGAATCATATGGTGATCTAGTGATGATCAGATAGCAACCACATGAAGATGACAACACATGATTTTGTAACTAGTTTGAAAAACCTGCATGCCTATGGTGCTCCTAATCTGAATTGCTACCACACAACACTGAGCCACCGACCATCGGCTCCCCCTTGTGTGTATACTGCAATTGTGCTATCAGTGGTTCTAATGCTTATATGTATGGTGCATTGCAACACTAATTGTGCCCTATCCACGTTAATTGCACCTGAAACTCCAACTGCAACTAAACGCGTACACACCTAGCAAATATGTAACTGGCTTTGCTAAACACATGAAAACTGATTTATTTTTTTATTGGTTCGGTCAATTTTGCTGCATATAGGAGACAACCCGAGGTTGATACAGGGACGACGTGGCCGTATGCGCAGGCGATGATATTTGTTGAGGATTAGAAAGCAACCATACAAGGATCACACCAAGATTTGGTGACATGTTAGACAAAACTGAGAGGGCGGAAGGAAACTAAATAAAAAAGGAAAATAAAGATAAAATAGAAAAGAACAACGCATAAAATGCAAAAAAGAAAATAAATAATAAGCAAAAGAAATGAAACAAAAGAAGGGAGTAAAAAATAAAGAAAAAATGATGTGCTTGTCGAGTGTCACATGGCAGGAACTCGTCAAAGCATGTCTTTGCCAAATGCCATGTGGCAGGAACTTGACAAACATGTGATTTGCGGGGCGTCGTCCTTTTGCCTAGTGTATTTCATGTAACTTGGCAAAGGCTATGTTTGCCTAGTACCAGCTGAAATGCAATCAGTAAGCAACATGACGGTGGGCAAAATCCTATATTCCAATAGTGGTGCCACCAAGCATAGCTCCCCCTTGTGTGTCTCCTGCTAATTGATGTCCTACTTCTAATGGCTCTTGCACTCCAACATTAACGGTACCATGCCCACGATAATTAAAAATCAAACTCCAGCTATAAGCAAAGATCATACACATACATTTGGCAAATATTTGATGGCATAAATGAGATTTAAGATAAATTACTCTGCAGATATTGAGAACACTTATATGATCTTATGCCATGATACGTCTCCAACGTATCTATAATTTATGAAGTATTCAAGCCATGTTTACAAAAAAAATCATATGGTTTTGGTATGATTTGCATGGAACTAACCTGGACTGACGCTGTTTTCAGCAGAACTACCGTGGTGTTGTTTTTTATGCAGAAATGAAAGTTCTCCAAATGAGCTGAAACCTTTTGATGATTTTTTTGGAACAAAAGAGACTCCCGAAGCGTCATGGGAGGGCCAGAAGAGCCACGCGGAGGGCACAACCCACCAGGGCGCGCCTGGTGGGCCTGGCTTGCCTTGATGGGTTGTGCTCACCACGAGGCCCATCTTAGCGTGAAACTAACGCAAAAAATTCCTATAAATAGAGAAACCATCAGGGGTTAACCTAGATCAAAATTTCCGCCGCCGCAAGGCTCTGTAGCCACCAAAAACAATCTAGACCCCGTTCCGTCACTCTGCCGGAGGGGGAAATCATTACCGGTGGCCGTCTTCATCATCTCTGCGGCCACCATGATGATGAGGGAGTAGTCCACCCTCGGGGCTGAGGGTTTGTACCAGTAGATTTGCATTTAATCTCTCTCTCTTGTGTTCTTGAGATGTCACGATCTTGATGTATCGACGACTTTGTTAATATAGTCGTATCATATGGTTTTTTCCCTCTCTATCTTGTTGTGATGAATTGAGTTTTTCCCTTTGAGATTTTGTTGTTATCAGATTGAATACTTTTATGGATTTGAGAGCACTTGATATATGTCTTGCATATGAATACTCGTGGTGACAATGGGGTATCATATTGACTCACTTGATATGTGTTTTGGCACTCAACTTGCGGATTCCCGCGGTGACATTAGGGTAATCTATGCATAGGGGTTTGTCAGATCTCGGGTTCCGGCAAAACCCTCAAGGTTCGAACACTGGGGTGCGCGCGAAGATCTCCCCCTACCGGTCCACGTCCTAGCTTCTCTAAGATCTCAAGGGCAAACTCGATGAACTCGCAACACAAAGGACACAAGATTTATACTGGTTCAGGCCAGCGTTGTGGTGTAATACCCTGCTCTAGTGTGGTGTGGTGGATTGCCTCTTGGGCTAAGGATGAACAGTACAAGGGGAAGAACAACCTCCTGAGGCGAGGTGTTCTTGTGCTTGGTGGGTGTGAGGATGAACTGAATGAGTTTTTTCGCCCCCTCCTACTATGGTGGCTAATCCTATTTATAGAGGCCCTGGTCCTCTCCCCAAATATTGAGCGGGAAGGGAGCCAACAATGGCCAATTTAAAAGGGGGCAGCTAGTACATCTTATCCTAACAAAAGCAGTCTTCGCCTGCAAAAGGCTCTGATGGTGACGCCGCCTTGGGCTCCATGGTGACCTCCGTCTTGCTGTCCTGCTGGTCTTGGTCTTGTTGCACTGATATGGAAACCTTTGCTTGACGCCTCGGTACTCCGCGCCAGCGCTTGCTTCCTTATCACCAAAGAGGAAACAAGGAGACTGCGCGCGCTGGCGCCCGCCTGGCGCTTGCCTGATCTTGATCGTCATGGTTCACGTCATTGGAACCTCGCGAGGTTTGCCTTGCCTTGAACTCTACGCCCCTCGTGAGCAAGCCTGGTGAGGGTGCTCCCGAGGAGGTCTTGTGTCGTCTGCCTCGCGAGGCTTGGCCCTTCGCGAGGGTCTTGAGTGCTTGTTGGTGAAGATGGGCTGTTCGGGCCTGCTCACAGAGCCACGCTGTGGGCCACAAGCAGGCAAGTCTGGGGACCCCCGTTCCCAGAACACCGACAGTAGCCCCCGGTCCCAAGGCATGCTCGGGCTTGGCTTCGAGGCGAAGCCAAAGGGAAAGTGCAGAGTGCCGCGGGCCCCAATAGCCTACGGCCTTAGTCGTTGCGTGGTGGTTGATTGGACGTGGGCGTCTCCGCTTCCCCATGCTGCCTTGATACCCACTTGGCTAGGCAGCCTCCATGGTCTACACGGTTTCCCTCCTATTGTTTCCGCGCACTCTCCAATTCTCCCGCTTCCTCGTAGCTCAGCCTCTCCCCCCGATCCGATCTGAGCTCAATCCTCCCATTGCCATGGCACTGGACCTGTTGGAGAAAGGGAAGAGTCCCCTGTCCTCCGCTGAGCTGCGCCCGGCCGCTGAGCCTGCCATTGGCAGGTCGCTGGTGCTCAACCAGGAAGCCATGGACAAGGTGCGTCCCATGATCACTTGAAGCTTCAATGAGTGGGGATGGACGGTAGCCTGGCCTGCATCTCATGATCGCATCGACCAGACAGCCACCGAGGTCCCATTCTTCATCGACGCCCTTCGGGCTGGCTTGGTTCCTCCTTTCTCCGCCTTCTTCAACGATGTGCTTGCGCATTATCAGATCCACATGCTGCACCTTGATCCCCAATCCGTGACCCTTCTCGCCGTCTTCGCCTTTGTTTGCGAGGCCATGGTAGGCATCTGTAACACCCACGATGCGGCTATATCTCCCACATGTCAGAGCATGACTTAGAGGCATAGCCGCATAGTAGGCATGTCGCAAGAGGGGTAATCTTTACACATCCCATGTACTGAATAAGAAAGAGATAAAGAGTTGGCTTACAATCGCCACTTCACACAATACATGAATATAGCATTACATCATCCAGAATATAATCAAGGTCCAACTATGGAACCAAAATAAAAGAAGACAACCCCTAATGCTAGATCCCCGATCGCCCCGACTGGGCTCCACTATTGATCAACTAGAAATGAAACAACAGAACGAACACAATCTTCACCGAGCTCCCACTTGAGCTGGGTTGCTTCACCTGCACTGGTATCATCGGCACCTGCAACTGTTTGGAAGTATCTGTGAGCCACGAGGACTCAGCAATCTCAAACCCGCGAGATCAAGACTATTTAAGCTTATGGGTAGGAAAGGGTAGTGAGGTGGAGCTGCAGCAAGCACTAGCATATATGGTGGTTAACTTACGCAAATGAGAGCGAGAAGAGAAGCAAAGCAACGGTCGTGAACTAGAAGTGATCAAGAAGTAATCCTGAAACTACTTACGTTCAAAAATAACTCCAAAGCCGTGTTCACTTCCCGGACCAGCCGGAAAGAGACCATCACGGCTACACACGCGGTTGATGCATTTTAATTAAGTCAAGTGTCAAGTTCTCTACAACCAGATATTAACAAATTCCCATCTGCCACATAACCGCGGGCACATCTCTCAAATGTTTATAGCCTGCAGGGGTGTCCCAACTTAGCCCATCACAAGGTCTCACGATCAATGAAGGATATTCCTTCTCCCGGAACAACCCGATCAGACTCGGAATCTCGGTTACAAGACATTTCGACAATGGTAAAACAAGACCAGCAAGACCGCCCGAATGTGCCAACAAATCCCGATAGGAGCTGCACATATCTCGTTCTCAGGGCACACCGGATGGGACATCCTACGAGTAAAACCAGCTCTCAAGTTTCCCCAAGGTGGCCCCGAAGTCTACTCAGTTCGGACCAACACTTAGAGAAGCACTTGCCCGGGGGGTTAAATAAAGATGACCCTCGGGAGCACTGTCGTGGTTCTAAGTCTGACAGTACAATGGGGGGTAGGTATGTAGAGGCAAGATCCTAGCTATGGAGGAGTTGTACACGCGAGTTTTACGAGTTTAGGCCCTTCTCGGAGGAAGTAACAGCCCTATGTCTCGGAGCCCTGAGGCGGTCGACTGGATATATGCGTGTGAGTTACAACCGTGTTCACTTCCCGGACTCCGCCGGAAAGAGACCATCACGGTTACACGCGCGGTTGATTCATTTTAATTAAGGTTAACTTCAGGTTTTCTACAACCGGACATTAACAAATTCCCATCTGCCCATAACCGCGGGCACGGCTTTCGAAAGTTCAAAACCCTGCAGGGGTGTCCCAACTTAGCCCATCACAAGCTCTCACAGTCAACGAAGGATATTCCTTCTCCCAGGAAGACCCGATCAGACTCGGAATCCCGGTTACAAGACATTTCGACAATGGTAAAACAAGACCAGCAAGACTGCCCGATGCACCGACATCCCGATAGGAGCTGCACATATCTCGTTCTCAGGGCAACACCGGATGAGACATCATGCGAGTAAAACCAAACCTCAAGTTTCCCCGAGGTGGCCCCACAGTCTACTCGGTTCGGACCAACACTTAGACAAGCACTGGCACGGGGGGGCTAAAATAAAGATGACCCTTGGGTTGGCCGACCCAAGGGAAGGGTAATAGGTTGTTAGGCCAATGTAAAACCAAGGTTGGGCCTTGCTGGAGGAGTTTTATTCAAAGCGAACTGTCAAGGGGTTACCATAACACCCAACTGTGTAAGGAACGCAAAATCAAGGAACATAACACCGGTATGATGGAAACTAGGGCGGCAAGAGTGGAACAAAATGCTAGGCATAAGGCCAAGCCTTCCACCCTTTACCAAGTATATAGATGCATTAATTAAATAAGAGGTATTGTGATATCCCAACATATCCATGTTCCAACATGGAACAATCTTCATCTTCACCTACAACTAGCAATGCTATAAGAGGGGCTGAGCAGAGCGGTAACATAGCCAAACAACGGTTTGCTAGGAAAGGTGGGTTAGAGGCTTGACATGGCAATATGGGAGGCATGATATAGCAAGTGGTAGGTATCGCGGCATAGCAATAGAGCGAGCAACTAGCAATCAAAGATAGAAGTGATTTCGAGGGTATGGTCATCTTGTCTGAAATCCTGCAAGGAAGAAGAACGAGTCCATGAAGAAGACAAACAGATGTAGTCGAACGAATCCTCACAAACGCGACGTTATCAGAACCAACCCAAAGAAGCAACACCGGAAAGGAGAAAACAACATAGTAAACAACCATCACATAATCATGGCATGATGCACAACCAAGTATGATGCATGTCCGGTTTAATGAAAACATGGCATGGCAAAGCAAAGTGCACAAACAATCCTACAAATTAAGTGGAGCTCAATAAGCAACTCCGTTGCATATTGACGAAACACCACGTGACTTATTTAGTTCACTCTCGTTTATGTACCCAACAATATAAATGTTGTTAAACATGGCAAGAGGTGAAGCATAAGTAAACTAAACATTTAGGCAAGTTTAAATGAGGCCGGAAATAACAACAACCATTCCGGAAAATCCCCATGTGCATTTAGCAAATGAAGCAAACAACAATTTAAACATTCTTGATGTTGTTATCATGATGCGGATGACATATTCAAGTTGGATGCAATTTTATGAAAAAGTTGACAAGAGCATTGTGAAGCATTTATCACCGTGGTGGACAGAAAGGGTGCCACGACAACGAATCCGAAAATGATGCCGCGGCAACATATCGGTTTCGGTAGCTAATGGAGATACCGGTGCAAAAGGAAAAGTGACAGAAGCGTGTCAAAAGATGGTGGGGTGATCCCGGTAACCGGGTGTCCCATGAGACGACGGTACCAAGAGAGGGAAACAACTAACGTTCATGAGAGGATACAACATCCAAACATGCATCTCATACAACATGCATTCGTTCGCGGCGGTCGTCTCGGGGTTATACCTTCGAGGCATGACTTTTCGGAATGGATCAAGTTCGTAGCGGAAGTAGACGTTCTCGCCACATTCATAGTGGTAGTAGTTGTACTCATGCCGTAGTGGAAGTGGTGGTTCACGTCGATGGTAGTGGCACATAGCAATCGTGGACGAACTTGGAGGGTCATTATTAGTCGTTCACGTGTCTTCGGCGATGGTTGTGGTACACGTTCTGTCGAAGTACGGGCAGCAGTAGTGGTACATGTTTATCATTGCACGAGTTTCCGTAGATGTTCGGGGTCACGGCGAGGAACTTGATGCATCATTGAACTTGGTGTCCGATGCTGTACACGAGTCGTAGTCGAACTTGACGGTTCCGTTACACGGTTCTTTGGAGACGATAATGGTGTACGGGTCTTTTGGCCTTGATAGTCGTACACACATCCGAAGAGGAAACTCGGCGTTCCGATGCGGTGTAGGGGTACATGCCGATGGTCGTTGTGGTACTTGGCGTTTTGTTCAACACTCATTCGAGCATCCGTGTGATCTTGTCGGTGGTGTACTTGGCGATTTCCAAGGCGGCCTTGACACATCCGAAGGGTACTTGGTGTCGAGGTACTTGGTGTGCATCAAACTGTTGACCAACAACGTGTGCAGGAGACGAAGAGGTCTCTTCTGGTCTTCCAGCCAACATGAACAAGAGATCAAGACACGGCACAAAGCCTACCATGATGGCTTTTGGGTGGATGACATCGCAACGCTCCCGCGGTGCCGGGAATGAGCGCGGGAGGTGTGGATCCGGAGCTAGAAGGCAAGCTCTGGCTGGATACAGGGCGAGGACGGCGGAGATGGCATGCGGAGCAGGAGGCGCAGTGACGGAGGAGATGGCCCGCAGAGCAAAAGGCGTAGTGACGGAGGGGATGCGGACGAAGGAGACAGGGCGCGGGGTCGTCCTCGAGGGCGGGACGGCGGATATGGCGCAGGGCTGTCCGGACCTACATCTGTTGCTGCCAGAGATTCGAAGCTCCGCTGCGGCGGCCACTATGAGTGGGACGAGCAGAGGCGTGAATGGAGCAGAGGAAGGAAGGCCGGGAGGAGGTGTATGGGTCGCGGGCTCCCGGTGGAGGTCGTCAGCGACGGCGGCCACTGGCACGGCGCGGCGGGGTGGACAGCGGGAGGAGGTCGAATTGGGTGAGGGCGGCTGCTTGCTGGTGGCGGGGTAGAGCAGAGGACGGTCGCGGTGGTGGCTTGGCGCTGAGGAAGGAGGCGCGTGGGAGGCAGGAGAGCGACGGGGTCTGGAGGAGGACGAGCGAGGGGATCGCTTCTCGGGGACGGGCGTCGCCCTTGGAGGTGCTTGGTCGAATGGGCACGGGAGCGAGAGGTGGGGGGTATCGAGCAGGGAGAGAGATGGCGGATGTCGGTGTCAAAACCGGCGGATCTCGGGTAGGGGGTCCCGAACTGTGCGTCTAGGCCAGATGGTAACAGGAGGTAGGGGCACAATGTTTTACCCAGGTTCGGGCCCTCTTGATGCAGGTAAAACCCTACGTCCTGCTTGATTAATATTGATGATATGGGTAGTACAAGAGTAGATCTACCACGAGATCAGAGAGGCTAAACCCTAGAAGCTAGCCTATGGTATGATTGTAGTTCGTCCTATGGACTAAAACCCTCCGGTTTATATAGACACCGGAGAGGGCTAGGGTTACACAGAGTCGGTTACAATGGGAGGAGATCTACACATCCGTATTGCCAAGCTTGCCTTCCATGCCAAGGAAAGTCCCATCCGGACACGGGACGAAGTCTTCAATCTTGTATCTTCATAGTCCGAGAGTCCGGCCAAAGGTTATAGTCCGGCTATCCGGACACCCCCTAATCCAGGACTCCCTCAGTAGCCCCTGAACCAGGCTTCAATGACGATGAGTCCGACGCGCAGATTGTCTTCGGCATTGCAAGGCGGGTTCCTCCTCCCAATACACCACGGAAGAATTTGAATACAAGGATAGTGTCCGACCTTGCAAAATAAGTTCCACATACCACCGTAGAGAGAATAATATTTTCACAAATCTAATTTGCTGACTTGTTTTGGCAGCATGACGTTATGTCATGGCCCGATGATTATTCGAACCGTTTCCTTTAACTAGCCCCGCACATAACGCGAGGCAGTTTTTTGACACGTCTTGTCAAAGCAGAGATTGTGTCCCCTTATTACGGGATTCTCATCAATACGGGCGTGGGTAACCCAACCGCGCCATCTATTACGGCGCTTGGGGGATAAGCGAGTTTTACCAGGCTAGTGGGGGGCGCGTAGTTTCGTCCGCCCATATAAAGGGATAAGGATTCACCTTTTCATCCACGCCTTCTTCCTCCTTTGCTCATCCATTTTTGCACACTCGAGCTCTAGCGCCCAAGTCCGCACTTCCCACCTCAACCTTCCCCCACCATGTCCGGAGCGGGAGGCAGGTGGATGGTCTCCTCCATCACGGAGGGAGACATCAAGAAGCTGAGGAGAGCCGGATACCTGCCCGACGACATCGCGCACCGGCTCCCAGATGAGGGGCAGCTCATCCCCACCCCCGGGCCCCATGAGAGGGTAGTGTTCCTTACCCATTACCTCCGCGGACTGGGATTCCCTCTCCACCCATTCGTCCGGGGGCTCATGTTCTACTACGGCCTGGATTTCCACGATCTGGCCCCGAATTTCATCCTCAATATCTCGGCGTTTATCGTCGTGTGTGAGGCCTTCCTCCGCATCAAGCCCCACTTAGGATTATGGTTGAAGACCTTCAATGTCAAGCCGAAGGTTGTGGGCGGCCGCCAGGCGGAGTGCGGAGGCACCATGGTGGGCAAGACGCCCAACGTTACATGGCTCGAGGGCTCCTTTGTGGAAACCATAAAGGGGTGGCAATCGGTGTGGTTCTACATCACCGAGCCGCGTGACCCTGCATGGGCAGCGGCCCCCGAGTTCCGATCTGGCATCCCCACGCGGCTCACCTCCTGGAAAGAGAAGGGCCTGTCCTAGGGTAGTTTGGGAGACCTGACCGGACTCCAAACATGTATTCAAAACATGGTGAACAAGAAGCTCAAACTCGCCAACATGGTCCAGGTGATGCTCCACCGCCGGATCCTCCCGTGCCAACAACGGGACTTCAACTTGTGGGAGTTCGACCCGGCGCAGCACCGAACTCTGAACATGCTCTTCGACACAACTCACGAAGATGCCTGGAGGGTGCTGTTCAAAAGCGCCGAGGTCCCCCCTCCCATTACTAAGGATCGCGGATTCAGCGCGAAGCGCCAAGCCAGTGCGGTAAGCTGCTTTACCTTTCATAGGATACTTATTTTTTATAGATTGACTCCATGCGGGATCTAAACTCCCATACCTTTGACATGACTGGCAGGAGACGACCGGACAGATCGACTGTCCGACTCCTTTGCCCGAAGGCCCAGCAAACGCTCTTCTGGCGAAGATGCTGACTCCGGCTCCTTATACGGTGCCGGAGAAGACCAAGATGGCCAAGGGAACCCGAAAGAGTTCCCAACGCCAGGCGTCGTCGGACTCACCGTCCGAGGACTCTATGGCGCAATCCTCCCCCGAAGACGAGGAGGCAGAAGAGGATGCTCCCCCTCCAGACGGGGGAGACAAGAAAAGGAAGGCCGCCCCAACTGGGGAGGCCGAAGGGTCCAAGAAGGGGAGAACTCTCCTTCCGGACTACTCTACCACCGCCGCCGACGGCAAAGATGAGTGGCTGCCCAGGGCCAAGTCCCTAGGGAAGTCGTAAGTATTCGGATACCAGAGTAAGTCATAGTATTCCTTTGCCGCACTACTTCACCTAACACCGAAATATGATTACGCAGGCCGCCCCGAGCCCGTATCGATGTATCATCGGACGGCTCCCTGGGCTCGTCGGACATGGATAGCGATCCAATCCCGACCGCCACCTCCCCCTATCCTGCGGACGACGCCGAGGTGCTGTCTCATGAGGCACTGGGTCGAGGGGAGACAGTCCCGGAGGCACCTCAAGGCGGCCTCCCGGACTCCGGGAGCCGAGGGGACAAGGCCCCTAAGAGCTCCGAGTTCGGCCCTCAGCCGAACACCGCGCTGGAACCTCCAGTCGTTCCGGGCTCGGGCAGGCGAGCTCCTTCTAAGAGGGGCAAGACGCCTGTGCCGGTGACCTTTGTCCATCCAGAGGCGCCGGACAATCTGCTAGAAGCGCTTCGCAGCGCTTCCATCGACGAGGAGCACCGTACTATTATGAGTGCGGTGGTCTGGAAGGTTCAGTCCAGCAAGAGCGGATTGACTGAAGCCTGTGCCAGCCTTCTAACAGGCTTTGAGGTAAGTGTTTTAGAATGTAGTAAAAGTATTACCGCATAGACAGTAGCCCCTGATGCCCTGTTTGGTGTTCATAAAGAAAAGCCGAATAGAGGATCAAATAATATCGCAGGAGTCTAATATAAGTATGTCGATATGCATATGCAGGCTTCACTGCTGGCGTCCGCCGCACTGACTGCGGAGGTCGCCGTACTGAAGCAGGACCTCGAGGGGTCCAAGAAAGAGCTCGGCCTTGCCAAGAGGCAGCTCGAGGAGAACAAGGGTAAGTAATACCATGTCTATAGATATGTATATATAAAAGAAGACGCGATTGCAAAATGACAGGATCATCGTATATTTGTCAGGGGCCACGACCGAGGTGGCGACCCTGAAGCAAGCGCTAACCAAGGCCGAAGATAAAGCGGCCAAGGAGCGCACCGAACGGGAAAAACAAGAGGCTCGGGTGGGCGAGGTGCAGCAAGAGCTCCAGGCTCTCGTGATGAAGCACGAGACGTTGGAGCTTGACTCGAAGACGCGAGAGTCTGAGCTTTGTTGGAACCTCCAGTCCCTCGCCTCACTGCTCCTGGCTCTCCCTGTTGCCGTCGCGCAATCTCACCGGAGAAGAAAGGGAAGGAGGAAGAAGAACACGAAGACACGATGGTTTTTCCCGGTGCCCGAGCGCCAACTCCACGAGCTCGTACTCGTAAAACCCCACCACAGTTTACAGGCGAGCATCACATGGGTTTTATACCTTGGACCGCGGCTGGACACGACCCGCACGCGTCCACTCCTTCACGTCCACGTTCTGGCCCGCTCTGGCCGCGTCCACCCCGCACATGCATGCGCCCGGTGTGCGCCGATCCCTCAACAGAACGCCGTGGTGACCTAGTCCAGCTCGCCCTAGACCTATGGTGCAACATGCACAATGCACGCCCGCACCCTAGCCTACTCATGCACGCACTAGCTATGGGCCCAATGCACCTGACGCGGCCAGCGCACGCCCGCACACGCGCTCACTGCGCCCGCACACGCGCTCGCTGCGCCCGCTCGTCGCCGCGGCTTATAGCGGCCAACACTCTCCCCCTAAGCCGTGGCCTAGAGGAGACCGGCGTCCTCGACGCTGCCGTCCACCCGGAGTGGGTGCTTCGCCGCGCCGTCGACGTCGTCGTCGTAGCCGCCACCGCCCTGACGTCGCTGTCGTGCCTGCCACCGTGCTGCCGTGCCCTTTGCGCGCAGTCCCCACGTCCCTGCGCTCCCGGCCCACGCTCCCGCCGTGCATATACGCGATCTACGCAACCAGGTCCAGCGCCTCGACGCAGTCCACTCCCGCGCTCCTGGCGCACCCGCTACGTCTGGCGCGCGCCCATACATGCGCCCGACGTGGTGAGCCATCGCCGCGGCTTGTTCTGCCACGCTCCGCATGCCTCCAGCTCACGCCAGGATCGCGCTACGACGCGATCAACGCGGCCGATCCGGCGTGTCCCGGAGCTTGGCCTTCCCTCCGCCGAGCCACGCCGCGCCACCGCAGCCTCTGCGCCACCGCGCAAGTCCGCCGCGGCCGCCGCGCTCCCCACACGCACGACATCACCGTGCTCCACCGCCGCACAAGAAAAGTGCCATCACCGGCAAGCTCCTCCGAACCCGATGCTCCGATACCAATTGTTGTTGCCGGGGCCTTCTCCCTCGCTCGCCGGAGTCCTCTCTCTCCCTCCCTCTGCTGCACTCTGAAGACACAAGGAAGAAGAAGACCCGAGGAGGAAGAAGGACACGGGACAGGGTGGGTTTTCCTGGCGCAACAACGCCTCCACGAGCAGGCGATCATGGCGCCGGGAAAAACCACCGTGTCTTCGTGTTCTTCTTCCTCCTTCCCTTTCTTCTTCGGTGAGATTGCGCGACGGCGATAGGGAGAGCCAGGAGGAGCGAGGCGAGGGACTGGAGGTTCCAACAATTGGTATCAGAGCCATCGGGTTCGGAGGAGCTCGCCGGTGATGGCGCTTGTCCCGTGCGGCGGCGGAGCACGGTGATGCCGTGCGTGCGGGGAGCGCGGCGGCCGCGGCGGACTTGCACGGTGGCACAGAGGCTGCGGTGGCGCGGTGTGGCTCGCCGGAGGGAAGGCCAAGCTCCGGGACACGCCGGATCGGCCGCGTTGATCGCGTCGTAGCGCGATCATGGCGCGAGCTGGAGGCGTGCGTAGCGTGGCAGAACAAGCTACGGCGACAGGCTCACCGCTTCGGGCAGGTGTATGGGCGCGCGCCAGACGTAGCGGGCGTGCCAGGAGCGCGGGAGTGGACTGCGTCGAGGCGCTGGACCTGGTTGCGCAGATCGCGTATGTGCGCGGCGGGAGCGCGGGCCGGGAGCGCAGGGATGTGGGGACTGCGCGCGAAGGGCACGGCGGCACGGTGGCAGGCACGGCAGGGATGTCAGGGCAGTGGCGGCTACGACGACGACGTCGACGGCGCGGCGAAGCGCGCACTGCGGGTGGACGGCAGCATCAAGGACGTCGGTCTCCTCTAGGCCACGGCTTAGGGGGAGAGTGTTGGCCGCTGTATGCCGCGGCGACGAGCGGGCGCAGCGAGCGCGTGTGCGGGCGCGCACTGGCCACGTCGGGTGCATCGGGCCCATAGCTACTGCGTGCGTGAGTAGGCTAGGGTGCGGGCATGCACTGTGCATGTTGCACCGTAGGACTAGGGCGAGCTGGACTAGGTCACCACGGCGTTCTGTTGAGGGCTCGGCGCAACATGCACAGCGCACGCCTGCACCCTAGCCTACTCACGCACGCACTAGCTATGGGCCCGATGCACCCGACGCGGCCAGCACGCGCGCGCACACGTGCTCGCTGCGCCCGCTCGTCGCCGCGGCTTACAGCGGCCAACAAGCTTGCCACGGCCCTCGAGGGCGCAAAAAGTGCCAAGGCCGAAGCCCAAAAGGCCCTCTAGGAGATCGACGCAATGAAGAAGATAACGGCGGGTAAGGCATTCTATATGCAGAGCAAGCATGTAAAAGTAAATTACGATTACTTACCCGGATTCAGAGCTCTCCAGGAGCATTCGCAGATTTGCCCCGCAGCATGTTGGATGCCGCACAGTTTTACCAGGCCGAGGAGGGAAACTCAACGGAGAAGCTGTTCTGGTCTCAGTATACTGGGACCGAACACCCAATGCCTCTGAGCGACCAGCTAAAGCAGCTGGTCGAGCTGCACAAGGCGGCCGAACAGGCCATGAAGGGCCTTATAGTCCGGCTGTGGCCTGGTGACGCCCTTCCGAACAGCTACTTCGGCCTGGTGAGGCGGCTTGTGGATGCCTGCCCACGGCTAGAGGTCGTCAAGCAGTCCGTCTTCATCGAAGGTGCACGCCAGCCTTTCGCCCATGTGAAGGTGCAGTGGGCCAAGCTAGACGCTGTGAAGCTGATCAAGGAAGGGCCGCCACAGGGCAAAGAGCATCGCACCCCCGAAATTTATTATGAGGGTGTCCTGAAGGGTGCCTATCTTGTAGCGGACGAATGTTCCACGGATGTAATATTTGAGTAAACTTGCTTGTGTGATCCTGTATGATGAAAACTTGTTTCATATGCGCTATGCAACGCTTGTGTGAATTTAAAATATTACCTTCTGTTTGGCCGTTTATCCAATCTGAGAGATGGATAGTCCTCGGCTTCTGCCCCCATGCCACGAGTGCTGGGGTGTTCGGGATAAACCTGAGCACTCTTGTTCCCATATTTGGGTCCTTCGAGGGAGGTGCTCAGCATAACGAACAAGGCAACCAGACTAATAATGCTTTATCACTCTCACTTAGCCATAGAATTCTATAATTTTAAATTTCGGCGAAGCCCCTGGTATTCGGAAGGCCGAATTCGGGGCACGATACACGCCTATAAGCCGGACAGGGCCGGCCCCTCGCCCTAAGAGGCATAAGTCTTTAGGGACTCGAAAAACCTCGCCGAACAGCGACCAGTCTTTCGCCTTATCATGACAGTCAGTTTTAGCTTTCTCTACTGAGGTGCTAAGCCCGGTAGAACCGGGGCACAATCACAGTAGTTCTCCTAGCGCTACCTTAGCCGATAGAGTGGAACGTAAGGTACCAAAACATAGGAGCCGGGCAAACCCAACATTTGACCAAAGACATGATTCAGAGCTGATGCATATAATGCTATAAGTTCGGGGTGCCGCACTTGTGAAAGTGTTCGGACTTCTCACGCCGTCTTATGGGGTGTTTGAGCCCCTGGCGTATGGACCGTACCAAAGTGTACGGGTGCTAAATGTCATAACTCAACATATGTATTGAAAAAGAAATGAATAGAGAATGCAATAATAAGCTGAAGCTAAGCATTGTTTATTTTAAAAGGCTGCTGTGAAAGCAGAACGATACAAATAGTGTGATAAGCAAGAGATGGGACTATTTGACATGTCCCCCCCCAGGGGCGAGCTGCGAGACGGTATGTAAGACAGCTATTTTGCTCGTTATAGAGACCACCTGGGAATTCAACATAGCTTTCTGCCTCCTTGGTTGCTGCATCGTGTGTTCGGTGGTTGTACTGCCGGACAGGCCTTCCGAAGAGTGGAGTCCTGAAAGTAGGAAATAATGACAAAATCGGGAGCCCCTAGTGCGGTTGAGACGCATTTTTGGGCGTGCCGTGGTTGTGCCCCTCTCCCTGTGCCCATGGTATTTTCAGAGCGTAGTTATGTACGCGTAGTACTAATTTCGTAGTTTTGCGAGGGCTGGGGTTGGGGCCATATTGCTACGCTTGCTCGGAACGTGCCACGCGGTCTTGTTGTAGTTTACTCCGGGCACGCTTGATGGTGTCCGGACGTTTAATAGCCGGACTGGAGAATTTGCTTGAGAGGCTGCTTTGTATTTCCGCTGCGAGGGCCGCCGTGTGCTCCTCCGTTCAGAGAGAGCATTCGGTGTTTCCATTGACCATAATGACTCCTCAAGGGCCTGGTATCTTGAGCTTGAGATATGCGTAGTGCGGCACCACATTGAACTTTGCAAATGCGGTTCGTCCGAGCAGTGCGTGATAGCCACTGCGGAACGGGACTATGCCAAATATTAACTCCTCGCTTCAGAAATTATCCGGGGATCCAAAGACCACTTCAAGTGTAACTGAGCCTCTACAGCTGGCCTCTACACCTGGTATGACGCCTTTAAAGGTTGTTTTTGTGGGTTTAGTCCTTAAGGTATCTATGCCCATTTTCCATGTTGTATCCTGATAAAGCAGGTTCAGGCTGCTGCTGCCATCCATAAGGACTCTAGTGAGGTGAAATCCGTCAATGATTGGGTCTAGAACCAATGCGGTGAATCCGCCATGGCGGATGCTAGTGGGGTGGTCCCAACAATCAAAAGTGATCGGGCAGGAGGACCATGGGTTGAACTTTGGGGCGACTAGCTCCAACGCGTATACGTCCCTGAGTGCATGCTTCCGCTCCCTTTTTGGGATGTGGGTTGCATATATCATGTTCACCGTCTGCACTTGTGGGGGGAAGCCCTTCTGTCCACTATTGTTCGGCAGTCGGGGCTCTTCGTCCTCGTCGCTGTGCAGCCCCTTGTCTCTGTTTTCGGCATTTAACTTGCCGGCCTGCTTGAACACCCAACAATCCCTGTTGGTGTGATTGACTGGTTTTTCGGGGGTGCCATGTATCTGGCATGAGCGATCGAGTATACGGTCCAAACTGGACGGGCCCGGAGTGTTCCTCTTAAATGGCTTTTTCCGCTGACCGAGCTTAGAGCCTCTGAATCCGGCATTAACTGCCGTATCTTCAGCGTTGTCGCTGTTAATGCGGCGCTTATGTTTGTTGCCACGTGACCTGCTATTGCCATCCTTGGTATCCGAAGTACCATGGTTCTTTGATATGTTATTACTACGAGCCAGCCAGCTGTCTTCTCCCGCACAAAAGCGGGTCATGAGTGTCGTGAGGGATGCCATAGATTTCGGCTTTTCCTGACCAAGGTGCCGGGCTAGCCATTCGTCGTAGATGTTGTGTTTGAAAGCCGCTAGGGCCTCTGCATCCGGACAATCGACAATTTGATTTTTCTTTGTTAGGAACCGAGTCCAGAATTGCTTGGCCGATTCTTCTGGCTGCTGAATTATGTGGCTCAAGTCATCGGCATCTGGTGGCCGCACATAAGTGCCCTGAAAGTTGTCGAGGAATGCGGCTTCCAGATCTTCCCAACAGCTCATGGACTCGGCTGGCAAGCTGTTAAGCCAATGCTGCGCTGGTCCCTTGAGCTTTAGTGGGAGGTATTTGATGGCGTGTAAGTCGTCACCGCGGGCCATGTGGATGTGGAGGAGGAAATCCTTGATCCATACTGCGGGATCTGTTGTGCCGTCGTATGATTCAATATTTACAGGTTTGAAACCTTTTGGGATTTGATGATCCATTACTTCGTCTGTGAAGCATAAGGGGTGTGCGGCACCTCTGTATTGGGCTATATCGCGACGCAGCTCGAATGGTTCTTGCCCGCTGTGTTCGGCCCGGCCGGATTTGCTTTTACTGTATTCGGCGTGACGTTTATCGTCTCGCAGAGTGGCACGCCCTTGTGATCCGTAGATTGATCTTGCATGCTTTTCTTTGTCCTCCAATATGTCTCGCAGGTCTGGCATATCTCCCCATGCCTTTTTATTTGAATGGCGTCGGGGTGGAGGCTGAGTTTTTGGCTGGAATGCCTCTCTATCGCGGCCACGAGGTGGCCGATCAGCCGTATCATACGCTTCTTCCTCCAGTCGAGGTAGCAACCTGCACTTTGGGTAACTCTTGGAGGGGCGCTCGAGTTTATATTCCCCGGCCGCGAGGACTTCAGTCCATCTGTCAGCTAGCAGATCCTGATCAGCTTGAAGCTGCCGCTGCTTTTTCTAAAGGCTATTTGCCGTGGCTATAAGCCGGCGTTCGAAGCGCTCTTGTTCGACGGGATCCTCTGGCACAACGAATTCATTGTCGCCGAGGCTTGCCTCGTCTTCGGAGGGGGGCATGTAATTATCATCCTCCTCTTCTCCATCTGCTGCTCTCTCAGGAGGGCTGGCTCCTCCATTCTCCTGTTCTAAATCTTGCTGGAGGGAATTGTCTTCGGCACTGTCCGGGGTGTTATTATCTCCTGTGCCGGCATAACCGTTTTTGCTTTGGCAGGACTTAGAGCGGCGCCGCTAACGCTGGTGCTTGGGTTGCTTCTTGGAGGGGCCACCCCCCGTTGTTCCGTCACCATTGCCTTCTCTGGGTGTATCCACCATATATATGTCATATGACGAGGTGGCTTTCCAGTGCCCTATAGGCGTTGGTTCATGTTCGTCTCCTACATCGTTGTCCATACTGTCGATGTCTTCGGAGTCGAAGTCGAGCATGTCGGTTAAGTCATTGACAGTGGCTACTAAGTGGGTGGTGGGTGGGCCTCGAATTTCTTCGTCGTTCGCATCCCAGTCCTGCCGGACATAGTTTGGCCAGGATCCTCCTGATAAGGAGAGAGACCTTAATGAGTTCAGTATGTCGCCAAAGGGCGAGTGATGAAAAATATCTGCGGAGGTAAACTCCATGATCGGCGCCCTATCAGATTCGATAGGAACGGGCGCAGGCGGTTCGGAGTCCGCGGCCGGAGAAGGATCCGACAGCTTAACAACACGGCTCTCGTGCAAGGTCAGGTCGATGTTTGGCTCGATCGCCGCTGAGGGTAAGGCCTCCGTGGCAGGGTCCATCCACCCATCCGTGGAAGGTGCACCTGGCTCCGAATTGAGGGTCGGAGCGGCTGCCTGTGCGATCTCTTGAACACTATCTGATGGTAGCGCGAAACCGCACTCATCGTGACCACATGATGCACAAGGCAGAGGCTCGAATCCGTCGAAGATCAAGTCTCCGCGGATATCGGCCGTGTAGTTTAATCTTCCAAACCTGACCTGGTGGCTAGGGGCATAACTTTCAATCTGCTCCAGATGGCCAAGCGAATTGGCCCGCAGTGCAAAGCCACCGAATACGAAGATCTGTCCGGGGAGAAAAGTCTCACCCTGGACTGCATCGCCATCGATGATAGTAGGAGCCCTCAAGCCTAACGACGACGACACAGAGGAACTCTCAATGAAAGCACCAATGTCGGTGTCAAAACCGGCGGATCTCGGGTAGGGGGTCCCTAATTGTGCATCTAGGCCGGATGGTAATAGGAGGCAGGGGACACAATGTTTTACCCAGGTTCGGGCCTTCTTGATGGAGGTAAAACCCTATGTCCTGCTTGATTAATATTGATGATATGGGTAGTACAAGAGTAGATCTACCACGAGATCAGAGAGGCTAAACCCTAGAAGCTAGCCTATGGCATGATTATTGTTCGTCCTATGGACTAAAACCCTCTGGTTTATATAGACACCGGGGAGGGCTAGGGTTACACAGAGTCGGTTACAATGGGAGGAGATCTACACATCCGTATTGCCAAGCTTGCCTTCCACGCCAAGGAAAGTCCCATCCGGACACGGGACGAAGTCTTCAATCTTGTATCTTCATAGTACGAGTGTCCGGCCACCCCCTAATCCAGGACTCCCTCAGCGGCGCACGTGGGAACGAAGGAGGGAGAGATGGCGATCAAAAGGAGAGGCCGAGGCCTAGGGTTAGGGCGCGCGGGCTGGGCCTTAGAGGCCGGCCCAGTCGAGATGGAGGCCTGTGCCTAGGGAGGTTGGCGGCTGGGCCTTAGGCCAATTAGGTGGGTTGGGCTTCTCTCTTCCTCCTTTCTCTTTTCATTAACAGAGAACTGGAAGAAAGGAAAGAATACAAGAGAAGGTTGGAAGAAGAATTAGGGCATGAGGTTAATTTTCTTGGACTCACAAAAATGTGCTTCGTCCGAGAAAATTAGAAAAAGGCAAGATCGAAACGATAAGAATTCAAACTCATTTGAATTTTATTCAAATGGGTTTGAACTAGGACGAGGTTTTAGGAGTTTCCAAAAAATGTTGAGAATTTTGGTAGAGCTCCGGGAAATGATGAAAGAATAAATGGCAAGGTTAGAGAGTCAACACTTGAATAAGAAAAGGCCAAGGGATTTAATATGCAAGTGTGTTAAGGTGAATTCCAAATTAAAGAAATATTTACTATAGCTCCCTAATATCGGGACGATATGTTATAAAGAGAAGTCACCCTTCCCTCGATTTAAATGGATCGAACATCCATACGATTTATTTAAAAGAGTTTTGAAATGGTTGCAATATTAATGGCATGATGACATGATGCAATGCACAATATGCAATGATGCATGCAACAGACAAAACAAAACACCCGACGAAACTCGGAAAACATGGAAGGCATCTGAATCTCCAGTCTTGGGGCATCATAGCATCGCCCCATCAGTGGCCCTTCTCCGCCACTTCTTCTCGCTGCACCTAATTGATCCCCGACAGAGCTCAGGATGCCTGAGCTTTCAGGCCGTGGCGGCGACGGCCGGCGCGGGGATTGACTTCCAGCTCCCACCATCCACAAGTGGGTTTCGGACACGGTGGGTATTTGTTGATGTCGGAGTGCTCAGCCCCCTACTCTCTTCTTCGTCAGCGCCCGCTATTCCCAACTCCGGTTGGTAACACCAAAGGCTCGCCAATTCGCACCTTGCCCCTGTCTGGCTCAGGCTGAAGAGGCTCAAGGACCTTGATGTGACTGCACCTATGGTGGTGAGGGAGTTCGTCCGGCGCCGAATCGCCCCGCTTCAGCTCCACTCTCGACTAATGTGGGCCTTGCTCACCAGCAAGGACTGAGGGAGTCCTGGACTAAGGGGTCCTCGAGCATCCGGCCTGTTATCCATGGGCCGGACTGATGGGCTGTGAAGACATGAAGGCCGAAGACTGTACCTGTGTTCGTATTGGACTCTCATTGGCGTGGAAGGCAAGCTTGGCGACCGACTATGAAGATTCCTTCTTATGTAACCGAGTCTACGTAAACCCTAGATCCCCACGGTGTCTATATAAACCGGAGGGGTTAGTCCGGAAAGGATATACTCACTACCATAGTCATGCAGGCTAGGCTTTTAGGGTTTAGCCATTATGATCTCGTGGTAGATCAACTCTTGTAACACTCATATTCATCAAGATCAATCAAGCAGTGCGTAGGGTATTACCTCCGTAGAGAGGGCCCAAACCTGGGTAAACATCATGTCCCCCATCTCCTATTACCATTGATCCTAGACGCACAGTTCGGGACCCTAATAACCCACAAGTATAGGGGATCGCAACAGTTTTTGATAAGTAATAGTGTCGAACCCAACGAGGAGCTAAAGGCAGAACAAATATTCCCTCAAGTTCTATCGACCACCGATACAACTCTACGCACGCTTGTCGGAGTAAATAGCCATGGGTAGCCTAGCCGGCTTCCCCTGGCCCATCAGAAAAAATTACGAGCCCGTCCGGCTCTCAAGAAGACTCAAGACCTGGGGCCGCCTCCCCCCTTTGCCGGCTATCTTCTAGGCCGGCTTCGGGGGCGGCCCGCCCTTTACCCTCATGAAGAAAGTCGTGGGAGGGCCGACTACGGGAAGCCGGCTGCGACAAGGCCGACTCCAAGAGGCCGGCTCCCATAAAGCGGTCAAAGCCGTACCCGCAGTGTACGCGCCCACCCCGTGATGATGAAGCAGGGCGTGGCTACAGTGGAGTCTGCCACCCCCAAAACCCAGAGCACGCCTGGTATAGTGCGCCGTACGGGTGGCCACGACCCGTCCGGCGCGGCACTGTTGCCACGGCGGCCCCGACGCCGTCCACGACGGGCCACCAGCGTGGCCCCCGAGGCGGCGGGCCCCTTCGGGCAGAGAGATACCGAAGGCGGCCGCACCTCCCCCCAAGTCGGCCTAATGAGGGGCCGGCTCCCCGTAGCCGGCTCGCCGTCATCCTTGAAGGAGACGCCCATTAAAGAGACAAGGTACGGCGGGGCTACAGTAATCGCCCGCTAGGGCGGCGGTACTGTAGCCACGCTTACCCCGACCAAGCCCGCGTCAACAGCACGGGGCAACAGTAACCAGCCACCGACCAGGCCCTGGCCAGTGGGGCCTGCTTGTCGACCAAGGAGCCGGCAGCCGGCGGGACCCACCAGTCGGCGGGCCCCAGCAGCCGGCGCGGAGGCCGGCGAGCACGGTCACAGACAGCTGGGCCCCGCGCCCAGCTGGATTACCTTTGTACCCTTGGGGGGTAGGCCTATATAAACACCCCGGTGCACCCATGCAAGGTGGGAACGCTCAAGTTAGACCTAGACACCATACAAGGAGAGGAAGCACGCTAGCTGAGCCCTTCTTCCTCCATCCACCCAAACCAGCTCGAGGAGCATTGTGTAGTTTCTTGTTCGTTTAGTAACCTTGCGGAGACCCCGCAGAGCAGCAGTAGGGGTGTTATCTCCCCGGAGAGCCCTGAAGCTGGGTAAGATTCGCCGGCGTGCATGTCTTCGCCTTATCCCGTTTCCAGGCACCGGCGCTGTTTTATTGGCTCCCACAATGATAAGCCACCCGTTGGCATATGTCGCACCTACCACCCGACATTTGGCGCCCACCGTGGGGCCAGGTGCACCGTCGTCCGGAGACCTGTTCTGGACGGGAACCCATTTCCTCCCCCGCGAGCGTAGCCAGCCCGGCTCGCCCGATGGCGCTTGCCACGACGCGCTGCATGGCGTCACCAACATCTGCGCGGCGAGCGGCCTCACCGACCTCTTCGACAAGGCCCGCATCTCCGACGAGCTTGCCTCCGATGCGGGCACCGACCACCTCGCCAACCTCCTCGGCCAGCTCCACGTCTCCAGCGAGCCCACTGCGGATTTGGAGTCGGTTGGCTCCACCGACCCGATGCCTGTCGACTCCGACACGGCATCCTACGACACCTTCCTCACCAACGTCATGATCTACAACGACCCGCTCCCTCCGGCCGGCGATTGCGATACCGTCACCACTGAGGTGATGGTTATCGGCCACGACGGCCCGACCAACGAGGGCGCCCACGACGCCCCGCGCACGGCGGCCCACGACTTGCCCGTCCCCCTCCCGGCTGATGCTGCCGACGAAGTACTGGAGGCACGCCGCCTCGCCCTCCTCATCGAGGGCCGGCGGCTGGCCTCCGTAAGACGCCTCACCGAGGCCTACCAGCGCGAAGCTGACCGCGCCGCCTTTGGCACGCCGGCTCCGGCTGGCCCAAGCCGGGCTGGTGCGGTCAGGCAACGCGGTGCCGTCATTGCCGACACGCTTGGAGTCGATCGCCCGGTCTACGCCACACCGCTCGAGAACCTGCGCGCCGCCCAGGCGGCCGTAGACGAGCTGGATGGCTTGGAAGCCGAAGACCTCCCCCACATGACGCGGCGTATACAGCAACTGATTGACGCGGCCGCTCGGTGGCACGAAGCCGACGCCGACGCCTGCGCCGGAAGCCCCCCCCCCCCCCCCCCCCCCGCGCTGCGATCATGGCGCGACTTCCCGGTCGCCGACTACGAGCAACACCCGCGCGCGGCGCGAGAAAGAGCCGGCTTCCAGCCGAAGCCGGACCCGAATCTCCATCGAACGAGACGCGGAAGGCCGCCCCCGAGCCATGGAATGGCGGGGCACCCCGCCTCCGCCTCGAGCTCGTGGAGAGAGATACCCCACCCCGCCTCCAGTGGCGCACCCGACTCTCAGCGGCCGGCTTGGTCGCCGCGAAGCAGTCGGCGAAAACGACGCCCGCCACCGGATCGACCGCCTGGCCAGATCCCCGGCGCTAGAAGAAGAAGACGATGTCGGCCCGCCCTGCTTTGGCCCCCGCATCCGCGATGAGCCCTTCCCCAAAGGGTTCTCGCTCCCAAGAGACACGCCCAAGTACAACGGCTCGGTGAAGCCGGAAGACTGGCTGACCGACTACTCCACAGCCGTCAGCATCGCCAACGGCAATCGGCGCATTGCCGTGAAGTACGTGCCCCTCATGCTGCAAGGCACGGCATGGACTTGGCTTAACAGCCTCAAGCCTCTCAGCATCAACAGCTGGGTAGATTTTACTGAAGCCTTCGTTCGCAACTTCACCAACACCTACAAGCGGGCTCTGAAGCCCAGACAGCTCTCCCTGTGCGTACAGGGCCCAGCCGAGTCCACTCGCGACTACCTCACGCGCTGGGCCGAGCTCCGCAACTCTTGCGAAGGGGTACACGAGGTGCAAGCCATCGAATACTTCACTGCCGGGTACCGAGAGGGCACCCTCCTTAAGCACAAGCTCCTTTGTGATGAGCCGGCTACCCTCGACGAGCTCCTGAACATCACCGACAAGTACGCCACCGCTGACTCTTCGATGAAGACCGAGCTCCGGGTGGACGCGTCCGGGAAAGTGCTTAATCCAGCGCCCCAAACGCCGGCGGGAGATTCCGGCCGATGCCAACACCAGAACGACCAGAAGCGCAAAGGCGCTGCGCTGCCTCCCGCTAGCCGGCAGGTGGCCACGGTCGAAGATGCGCCGCCTGAGGGGCGGCCCGCGCCAAAGAAGCCCAAGGGCGGCCGGCCGGCTTGGCAGCCGGCCTTCTCCTACGAACAAACCCTTGACACCCCGTGCAAGTTCCATAGCGGTGCGAAGCCGTCCAACCATACGACCCAAAAGTGTAACTGGCTCGCCCGAATCTCCAAGGGCGAAGGGCTCACGCCGACTTCGCCTGCCGGCCCACCGCCTCCGGCTCCGCCGCCCAAGGCCGCTCGGCCCGCGTTCGACGCCGTGCAGGACGAGTTCCCTGACGAGCAAGCATCTTACATTGTCTTCACGAGCCAGCCCGAAGACCGGCGCAGCAAGCACCGAGAGCAACAAGAAGTCAATATGGCCGCCGCCAACCCAGTCGGCCACATGCATTGGTCGGAGAAATCCATCAGTTGGAGCCGAGCCGACCACCCAGAGGTGATGCCGTCCCCCGGCTCCTACGCTTTGGTCCTGGTGGCCACCCTCGCGACGGACACGCGCGCCGCCCGCTTCTCCCGTGTGCTGATCGACGGTGGAAGCAGCATCAACATCCTGTACCATGACACCCTGGAGAAGTTGGGCGTCAAGACGAAGCAGCTCGCACCGACTCGGACGGTGTTTCACGGCATTGTGCCCGGTCTGTCCTTGGCCCCCATTGGCAAGATCAAGATCGATGTACTCTTTGGGGGCAAGGATCATTTCCGCCGGGAAGCGATCTGGTTCAAGGTGGTGGACCTGGAGAGCCCTTACCACGCCTTGCTTGGCCGACCCGCCTTGGCCAAGTTCATGGCGGTCCCCCACTATGCATACCTCAAGATGAAGATGCCAAGTTCCAAGGGCATCATCACCGTCACCGGCGACTACAAGAAGTCCGCCGACTGCGCCGCGGCCAGCAGCTGGCTGGCCGAATCCCTCGTGATTGCCGAAGAAAAGAAGACGCTGGACAGGGTCGTGGCCTTGGCCAACAAGCAGCTGAACCCGCCCGTCGACTCCAAGGAGTATGATGCCCAAGGATCTTTCCAGCCGGCCAAGGAGACCAAGAAGATACAGCTCGACCCCGAGCACCCCGAGAGGTTTGCCGTCATTGGGGCGAGCCTAAACAGCAAATAGGAAGGCGAGCTCGTCGATTTCCTCTGTGAGAATCATGATATCTTTGCATGGTCCCCCAAGGACATGCCGGGTGTTCCGAAGGATTTCGCCGAGCACAAATTACATGTGCGGGAGGACGCCAAACCAGTCAAGCAGCCTCTCCGCCGACTGTCAGAGGAGAAGAGAAGGATCGTAGGGGAGGAGATAGCCCGGCTTCTTGCAGACGGCTTCATCATGGAAGTTTTCTTCCCCGAGTGGCTCGCGAACCCGGTTCTCGTGCTGAAAAAGAATAACAAGTGGCGCATGTGTATAGATTACACAAGCCTCAACAAAGCCTACCCCAAAGATCCCTTTGCCCTGCCCAGAATTGACCAAGTGATAGACTTCACAGCCGGATGCGAGCTGTTGAGCTTTTTGGATGCTTATTCAGGATATCACCAGATAAAACTGAACCCGGATGACCGACTGAAGACCGCCTTCATCACGCCGTTTGGAGCCTTCTGCTACCTGACCATGACGTTTGGCTTGAGGAATGCCGGCGCCACTTTTCAGCGTTGCATGCAGAAGTGCCTCCTCACGCAGCTCGGCAAAAACGCCCACGTCTACGTGGATGATATCGTGGTGAAGACGGAGAAGCGCGGTACCCTGCTGGAAGACCTGAAAGAGACATTCGAGAACCTGCGTCGGTTCCGAATCAAGCTCAACCCTGAGAAATGCGTGTTCGGAGTGCCAGCCGGCTAGCTCCTAGGCTTTCTGGTCTCCGAACGCGGCATCGAGTGCAACCCTGTGAAGATCAAGGCCATCGAGAGGATGGCGGTCCCAACCAAGCTTCGAGAGATCCATAAGTTCGCCGGGTGCCTGGCCTCTTTGAACCGCTTCATCAGCCGGCTTGGAGAGAAAGCTCTCCCTCTCTACCGCCTCATGAAGAAGAGCACTCACTTCGAGTGGAATGACCAGGCCGACCAAGCTTTCCATGAGCTGAAGAAAATGCTGGCCACGCCGCCTGTCTTGGCGGCGCCGACTGAGAAAGAGCCCATGCTCCTTTATATTGCCGCCACTAGCCGGGTGGTCGGCACCGTCATTGTAGTCCAATGCCCCGAAGAAGGCCGAGCCCAGCCGGTCCAGAGGCCGGCTTATTACCTGAGCGAGGTGCTGTCCGCCTCAAAGCAGAACTACCCGCACTACCAGAAGATGTGCTACGGCGTGTACTTCACCGCCAAGAAGCTGAAGCCGTACTTTCAAGAACATCCCATCACGGTCGTATGCACTGCCCCGCTGGCCGAGATCATAGGCAGCCGGGATGCGTCCGGCCGGGTGGCTAAGTGGGCCATCAAGCTGGCCCCTTACACGATCTTCTACCAACCTCGCACCGCCATCAAGTCATAAGCACTGGCCGACTTCCTCGTCGACTGGGCCGAGACCCAGTACTTATCGCCAGCTCCCGACTCCACCCATTGGCGCATGCACTTTGACGGATCCAAGATGCGCACCGGCTTGGGAGCCGGCGTCGTCCTTACCTCTCCTAAGGGCGACAAGCTCAGATACACGCTGCAGATCTACTTCGCCGCCTCCAACAATGTAGCCGAGTACGAAGCGCTCATACACGGGCTCCGGCTTGCCAAGGAACTCGGCATCCGCCGGATCTTGTGCTATGGCGACTCGGATTTGGTGGTTCAGCAATCATCTGGCGACTAGGACGCCAAGGACGCAAACATGGCAAGCTACCGCTTCCTAGTGCAGCAAATCAGTGGGTACTTCGATGGATGCGAATTCCTCCATGTACCGCGAGCCGACAACGAGCCAGCAGATGCCCTGGCCCGAATAGGCTCCTTGCAGCAAGCAATACCAACCGGCGTCGCCCTACAACGCCTCCTCAAGCCGTCCGTCAAGCCGTCTCCGGAATCCGACTCCATCTTCGTGCCGCCTAACCCCGATGGGGCCGGATCCGGCTCGAAGAATCAAGCAGTCGGCCCGAGGACTTCAATACTCGGCTCGAGGACTGCAGTAGCCGGCTCAGGGACTGCCGCACCCGGCTCGGGGACTGCGGTAGCCGGACCGGGGACTTCTTCAGCACAGCAAGCGGCGGCCGACTCTAGTACTTCATTACCCAGCCCGCCCACCCTGGTGGCTGTAGCCACATTGGCGGCAGGGGAAGTTGCAGCTCCATCATGGGCTCAAACCATCCTCAACTTTTTGGTGAACCAAGATCTGCCGGCTGACGAAACAGAAGCGAGACAAGTCCAACGTCAAGCCGGAGCATACACAATCGTCAACAGAGAACTTGTCAAGCGCAGTGTCACCGGAGTCTTACAGTGATGCGTCGAGCAGGAGAAAGGCATTGCAATCCTCAGAGATATACACCAAGGAGAGTGCGGCCACCACGCCGCATCAAGATCACTTGTCACCAAAGCCTTCCGCCACGGTTTCTTCTGGCCGACTGCTTTGGACGACGCCAAAGAGCTGTTCAAACACTACAAAGGCTGCCAGCTTTTCAGCTCCAAGCAACACATGCCGGCTTCGGCACTCAAGACCATTCCCCTCACCTGGCCCTTTGCCGTCTGGGGACTGGATATGGTGGGCCCATTCAAGACGGCGCGCGGCGGCATGACGCATTTGCTTGTCGCCGTGGACAAATTCACCAAGTGGATCGAGGCGAAGCCGATCAAGAAGCTGAATGGGCCGACTGCAGTGAGTTTCATTGCAGATATAACAACCTGGCACGGCGTACCGCACATCATCATCACCGACAATGGCACGAATTTTGCCAAAGGTGCCTTGGCACGGTTCTGCGCTGCACAAGGTATCCGGCTAGACCTTGCGTCCGTCGCCCACCGGCAGTCAAATGGCCAAGTAGAACGAGCAAACGGCCTCATCCTGTCCAGCATCAAGCCCCGACTGGTCGTACCTCTGGAGCGTTCAGCCGGCTGTTGGCTCGACGAGCTGCCGGCTGTCCTATGGAATCTGCGTACTACCCCAAACAGATCAACTGGCTTCACTCCTTTCTTCCTTGTATATGGTGATGAGGCAGTCATCCCAACAGACATCGAGTTCGACTCGCCTCGGGTAACCATGTACACGGAGGCGGAGGCCAAAGAAGCACGAGAAGACGGCGTCGACCTGCTGGAAGAAGGCCGGCTGTTAGCCCTCAGCCGGTCTGCCATCTACCAGCAGGGTTTGCGCCGCTACCACAGCCGAAAGGTCAGGCCAAGATCCTTCCAGGAGGGCGACCTTGTGCTCCAGCTGATCCAGCGAACAGCCGGCCAGCACAAGCTTGCAGCCCCCTGGGAAGGCCCCTTCGTCGTCAGTAGAGCTCTAGGCAACAATTCCTACTACCTCATCGACGCACAGAAGCCGAAGGCACGCAAGAGAGACGACTCCGGCAAGGAGTCGGAACGACCATGGAATGCCAATCTTCTTCGGAAATTTTACAGTTAAAATGCAGTATGTATCACGTCCACTTTTGTATTAAGTACGAAACAATAGGCTCCCCGAGGAGGACTCAGGGACTGCCATCTTTTATTTTATGAATGAAAGTTATCATGCGTATGGTATCGCCTGTTCATTTATTTTGTCCGGCACCGGGTTCGACGAGTCGGCCCGGGGACTAGCCGACTGGAGTTATATTAGGAGTCCTACCCGCGGTTAGACAAGTAATGTGCCGACACCCAGGCTTGGCTCTTGCCAAAATCGCAGTTCGAAGAACCGATTGCCCGGCTGGCAAGAGTCATAAGCCAGAAAGGGTGCGCACACGAAAAACGGCTAGGGACTAACGGGCTTATATAACAAAAGCCGGCTAGCCGCCTCCCGCCGACCGACTACCGGAGTAGCCGGTCGGCCGGCTTGCATTCAGTCTGCTTCAAATCCAAGAAAGCTCGAGTACTTGCCTTCCCAAAGAGGGAAGGCAGCAAAGGAAGAAGCCTAAGGATAAAAAGTGCACTCGAATGGAAAGCCAACACATGCATACAATAATATTTACACAAAGGACCTCCAGAGAGGTCAGCATCCAACATTGTTCGATACACCCCCAGTGGGTGGAATTGCGGAAACTTAAAAGTTGTTCGAAAAGGCAAAAGCAGGAACAACAGGGATGGCAGATCAAGCCGGCGGGGCCGCTGACGAGCCGGGCTGGGCGGTGGAGACGGTCGTGCCGGCTGAAGGAGCGGCCGGCTGGCCAACTTCGGCCTGATCACCGCCTCCGGCAGAGGGCGCGCTCCCGCGCGACTCGTTGCTGGAGGCACGGTCAGCTTGAGGGCGGTCGGTCGTCTCACCAGCCGGCTCGGCGTCTCCGCCGTCTTCTTCCTCGTCATCCTCGCCCTCGTCGCTGGAGGCAATCTCCTCGGCCGAGTCCTCGCCTTCCGCCGGGTTCAGCCCGAACCACTCCTCCGGCTGGGCGATGCCGTCGTCATTGAGTTCCGGCGTGAAGACGCTGGTGTCGGTGCACTCGGCAATCGTCGAGGCGCACTGGGCGATCGCCGGCTGTACCTCCTCCAGCTCCGCGTCGGCCTCCAGCGGCCAAGTCCACAGCTGGTCCAGGCTTAACCCCGGGTACCATGCGCGGACGAACTCCAATGCACGCCCGGCTCCGAGACGGGCTGCCGACGCCTTCCAAGCCTCGAAGCGGCCGACTGTGACTTCTAGCCAGTCGGCGGTCCGACTTGGGGTGCGGGGAATCATCTGGCCGGGCCAGAGCGCGGCCAGCACCTGCGCCCCGGCACGTTGGAGCCAGCGGAGCATCCGATGGGCCGGCTGCAGTCGCGCTTGGACGGCAATGAGCTGCTCCGACAGCGTTCGATTTGCATCCGGCGCAATGACAACTCCAGCCTGATGGCGCGCCTCGCGATGGGCCTTGATGTCTTGGGTGGCGAGGACGGAGTGGCCGGGATAGTAATCTGCGCAAAGTAACAAGCACAAGTCAAAATAAAACCCCAGGCGGCCGGCCGATGGAGGAAGGGCAAGAAAGGCGGCTTACCATCGATCAGATCTTCGTTTCGGCCGAAACCTTCCTCCAGCGCCTGGCGCGTCTCAGCCCAGCTCGCCGCCTTGATCTTGAACTCCGCCTTCAGGGCAGCCTCGCTGTCCTGCGCCTTCTGCAGGGCCGCCTTATGGCTCTCTTCCTGGTCGGCCAGTTTCTTGGCCAGGCGGTCGCGCTCCTGAACCAAGTCGGCATACTCGGCGTCCCTGGCACGAAGAGCGGTATGCGCCTCGCCAAGCTCCCTCCGCAAGTCGGCATTGGCCCCTACATGAGCAAGAGACAAAGCGAAAAAGTCAATAAGGGAAAGGTCATCAAGAAAGATCCGACCCGACTGCGCTGCAGTCGGCCCGGATCTTGGGGACTACACCAAGTGGGTGCGCTGTCGCGCCCCCACGAGAGACAGATAAGAGCAATATACTTACGTCGGCTGCTGGCCAGGTCTTCGGTCCTCCGGCTCAGCTCCCGAGCCTGGGAGTTGAAGGCGGCAGCACGAGAGTTGTGATAATCCTAAAGACCAGACAGAAAACAGAGTTAAAATAGCCGCCGAGAAAGATCCGACCCGACTGCGCTGCAGTCGGCTCGGATCTCGGGGGCTACACCCAGTGGGTGCGCTAGCGCGCCCCCACGGAAAAAATCAGAGGATCAGAGCGGTCAACAAGTAAAAAAACTTACCCGGATTGCAGACCGCGTCGACAGAAACTCCTGAGTAAATTGCTGCAGGAGGGCGGCCTGAGCCTGCAGCCGGCTCCGAACCCCTTGGGCCACCACGTTCAGCTCGCCACTTCCTCCGCTGGGAGTCCACCCAGACGTGGTGGAACTGGCCGCCTCCAAGGCTTCTGCCGCCTGGTTGGCACCCGCGGCTTGGCGCGTGTCCGGCGGGGCCGTGCTCTCTCCGGCGCGCTGGCTCGCCGCCAGCTGAATTTCAAGACCGGCTCCGGCCTCGGGCGCGCCCTGGGCCGGCTCCTCCGGCACCGCCGATGACTGGCCGCCTTCGCCCGCTCCGGCTGGCGCTGCCGGCGGCGTCCTCTCCGCGAAGACCTCGAAGAGCTCATCCCTCTGCACCAGCGGCTGATCGGGGGTGATCTCCTCCGCCGTGGGCAGCGGGATGCCCGGGTCTACGGTGCGGAGGGGGATGGCAAGCAGCGAAGGCCGGCTACGGGTGCCCTCCGCCTCCGTCTCCGCGGTCGCCCGCTGCAATGGAGTCTCGGCTGCCGCATCCGCTCGCTCCATCGCCGCCCGGGCGGCCTCCCGCTCCACCGCCTCCCTCTCTTCTCACGCCTCGCGGGCGTTCTGCTCCGTGGCTTCCGCAAGATCGGCGCGGGGGTCCACGCGGCGGGGCCCTGAAGATCCAGCACCCGGCCCAACCACAGAGCCGCCTGGGCCTCGCTCAAGGGAAAGCGGCGCCCTGCTCAGAAATCGGAGAAGGGTTAGAACAAAAGAAGACAACAAAAAAACAAGCACGCAAGCGGCCAAAGGGCTTACGATGAAACCGCTGGAGGTTGCTTCACCGCCATCCGGAAACGGGCCGCCTTCGCCGCCGCTTCGTCTCGCTTCGTTGCCGCGGCGGAGGCTCTCGTTTTCTTCGGCCGGCTGCCGAAGAGAGGAAGCGCGTCCCGGCGTTTCGACGTTCCACCACCGGCAGCCGGCGCGGCGGACGAGCCCGCGCTGTGGCGGTCGGTTGCCGGCTGGTGGCGCGGGATTTCTTCGGTGTCGGCGTCGTCCGGCCAGTCGTCAAAACTGGCCGAGAGCCCCATGCCTCCGGGCTCGGCGACGTCCCCCGTGGCGGCGTCCTCCATGGCGGCCTCCCCCAAATCCGGGTCGTCAATATCGTCTGCCGTACGGTCCGGGGCATACCGGCGTTCGACTCCTGCCGCCCCGGCTGGCGGCGGAAGAAGAGGGTTCTGATAAAAAGAAACCGCCTGGTCAGAAGCCGGCCGGCATAAAGTCGGCTGATGACAGAAAGAAGGACTTACCACGGGCGGTGGATGGGCGCGGGAGTACGGCACCTTGCCGTATTGCCAGTCGTCAGCGAGCTCGAGGTTGGCGATGTAGTTCACCATGAGCGCCTCCTCGGCATGGGGCATGTCCCATGTGCTCAGCCGGCAAGGGTCGAAGCGGCCGCTCATCTGGCATAGCATGTGGGGCCGGCTCTGAAGGGGAAGGATCCGGCGCTTGACGAAGGCGGCCACCAAGCAGGCCTTTCGACTGGATCATTACCTGAAGCCGGGCGATGGCGGCGTTCCCAGCCGGAGATAAGGACTTGGATCTGAAGCCCCAAGACGGCTGCCTCCCAGTCGGCGGGCCGACTACGTAAGCCGGCAGATTAACGTAGTCTCCTTGCGAGGCGATGTTCTTGACGTAGAAGTATGATTTTTGCCAGAGCTTCACTGATTGGATTAAGGGGATGTGCGGGAAGGGGTTGTTCTCGCCTGACCTTTTCATCGCGATGAAGGCCCCGCAGGGGGCGGGCACACCGGCAGAGACGGTGCCGAGTTTGTTCTGGAAGAGCTCCGCCCAAAGCTCCAGCGTGGGCAGCACTCCCAAGAAGCCTTCGCAGAGGGAGACGAAGGCCGACAGCAGCATCACCGCGTTGGGCGTGAGGTGATGCGGCTGGAGATGGTAGAAGTCGAGGAAGGAACGCATGAATCCGCTCGTCGGGAAGCCGAAGCCACGCAGGAAATGCGTGCGGAAGACGACGCGCTCGCCTTCCTCCGGTGCCGGCGAGATTTCCGCCTCCGACGCCAGACGAGCCTGCACAAGGTTGGCAGCGGGCAGGCGCCGGGTCCGGCGGAGAAACTCTATGTGATCTTCATGGACGTTGGAGCCGTCCCACGAGCTCGACAGCACCATGGACATGACGGCGTGGGCAGGCTGCGACGGGAGGTTGCGTCGGGCGCGGAGGAAGAAGAAAGGAAAGGAGGAAAGGAGAACAAGAAGGGACGGGGAGCGGGGGAGCGAGCAAGCCTTTGTCTCTCCCCTCCCCCTCCTACTTGTAGGCTCGTGCGCCGGAGCCGAGGAGGCGCGGCGTGGGGGATTGTGGGGATCGATCGTGCCCACTTCCCCCACGCCCCGCGTTTATTGCGCATTGAAGACACGAAGAAACGGCCGCGGGGAGGCGAGCAGTCCCCTCGGGCCACAGAAGATCTGCGCCCGGGCCGAGGCCGAGGAGTGGTGGGCCCGGGCCTGCGGTGGCGTCCCGTCACGCGCGTGCGACGGCAGGACTTCTCCGCCACGTGGCCCGTCGTGGGGCCCGCGGGCCGCCCGCGGGTCAACCATGGTCATGATAATAAACAAATAAGTTCTCCGAAGTCGGCCTGTGACGGCAAGGTCGGCTCCTCAGGGTATGAAGCTGGCCAAGCTTATCGTCCCTCTGTCCGCCGCGAAGCTCGCCCAGCTTCGGGGACTACTGTCGGAGTAAATAGCCATGGGTAGCCTAGCCGGCTTCCCCTGGCCCATCAGAAAAAATTACAAGCCCGTCCAGCTCTCAAGAAGACTCAAGACCTGGGACGCCTCCCCCCTTTGCCGGCTATCTTCTATGCCGGCTTCGGGGGCGGCCCGCCCTTTACCCTCATGAAGAAAGTCGTGGGAGGGCCGACTACGGGAAGCCGGCTGCGACAAGGCTGACTCCAAGAGGCCGGCTCCCATAAAGCGGTCAAAGCCGTACCCGCAGTGTACGCGCCCACCCCGCGATGATGAAGCAGGGCGTGCCTACAGTGGAGTCTGCCACCCCCAAAACCCGGAGCACGCCTGGTACAGTGTGCCGTACGGGTGGCCACGACCCGTCCGGCGCGGCACTGTTGCCATGGAGGCCCCGACGCCGTCCACGACGGGCCACCAGCGTGGCCCCCGGGGCGGTGGGACCCTTCGGGCAGAGAGATACCGAAGGCGGCCGCACCTCCCCCCAAGTCGGCCTAATGAGGGGCCGGCTCCCCGTAGCCGGCTCGCCATCATCCTTGAAGGAGACGCCCATTAAAGAGACAAGGTACGGTGGGGCTACAGTAATTGCCCGCCAGGGCGGCGGTACTGTAGCCACGCTTACCCCGACCAAGCCCGCATCAACAGCACGGGGCAACAGTAACCAGCCACCGACCAGGCCCTGGCCAGTGGGGCCTGCCTGTCGACCAAGGAGCCGGCAGCCGGCGGGACCCACCAGTCGGCGGGCCCCAGCAGCCGGCGCGGAGGCCGGCGAGCACGGTCACAGATAGCTGGGCCCCGCGCCCAGCTGGATTACCTTTGTACCCCCGGGCGGTAGGCCTATATAGACCCCCTGGTGCACCCATGCAAGGTGGGAACGCTCAAGTTAGACCTAGACACCATACAAGGAGAGGAAGCACGCTAGCTGAGCCCTTCTTCCTCCATCCACCCAAACCAGCTCGAGGAGCATTGTGTAGTTTCTTGTTCGTTTAGTAACCATGCGGAGACCCCGCAGAGCAGCAGTAGGGGTGTTATCTCCCCGGAGAGCCCTGAAGCTGGGTAAGATTCGCCGGCGTGCATGTCTTCGCCTTATCCCGTTTCCAGGCACCGGCGATGTTTTATTGGCTCCCACAATGATAAGCCACCCGTTGGCATATGTCGCACCTACCACCCGACAACGCTTGATGTTCGCTTTACCTAGAACAAGTATGAAACTAGAAGTACTTTATAGGTGTTGTTGGATAGGTTTACAAGATAATAAAGATTACGTAAATAAAAAGTAGGGGCTGTTTAAGTAAAGACACAATAAAGTAAATATAGCGAGTGTGGAAAAGTGGTGGTAGGAGTTGCGAAATTGCCCCTAAGCAATTGACTACTTTACTAGACCCGATAGCAAGTGTTATGTGGGAGAGGCCACTGCTAGCATGTCTTCCCTAACTTGGAATTCTATGCACTTATGATTGGAACTATTAGCAAGCGTCCGCAACTACTAACGTTCATTAAGGTAAAACCCAACCATAGCATTAAGATATATTGGTCCCCCTTCAATCCCATATGCATCAATTTCTATGCTAGGTTGACGCTTCTGTCACTCTTGCCCTCCAATACATAGTCCTATCAACATACAAGCAATCCTATGGTGTGATCCACGCGCGCGCTCATATGATGGGCACCAAAGGACAACAACATAACCAGAAGAAAATTAAATCAATCATAGCAATTCATCAACCACCGCTAGGACAACGAAAATCTACTCAGACATCATAGGATGGCAACACATCATTGGATAATAATATGAAGCATAAAGCACCATGTTCAAGTAGAGGGTACAAAGGGTTGCGGGAGAGTGGACCGCTGTAGATAGAGGGGGGAAGGTGATGGAGATGTTGGTGAAGATGGCGGAGGTGTTGGTGTAGATCGCGGTGATGATGATGATGGCCACGGCAGCGTTCCGGCGCCACCGGAAGAGAAGGGGAGAGGGGGGCCCCTTCGTGTTCTTCTTCCTTGACCTCCTCCCTAGATGGGAGAAGGGTTTCCCCTCTGGTCCTTGGCCTCCATGGCATGGGAGGGCGAGAGTCCCTCCGAGATTGGATCTGTCTCTCTGTCTCTCTTTGTTTCTGCGTTCTCAGATTCTACCCCTTCACCGTTTTATATATTCCCGGAGATCCGTAACTCCGATTGGGCTGAAATTTTAACACGATCTCTATCCGGATATTAGATTTCTTGTGGAGAAAGAAGGGCATCAACCGCCTTATGGGGTGGCCACGAGGGTCAGGGGCACTCCCCTGCCTCGTGGCCCCCTCGGGCATCATCTCGCATGGATTTTTCTTCCCAAAAATCACATATATTCCAAAAAAATCTCCGTCAGTTTTTATCCTGTTTGGACTCCGTTTGATATGGATATTTTGCGAAACAAAAAACATGCAACAAACAGGAACTGGCACTAGGCACTGGATCAATATGTTAGTCCCAAAAATAGTATAAAAAGTTGCCAAAAGTATATGAAAGTTGTAGAATATTAGCATGGAACAATCAAAAATTATATATACGACGGAGACGTATCAGCATCCCCAACCTTAATTCTTGCTCGTCCTCGAGTAGGTAAATGATAAATAATATAATTTTTAATGTGGAATGCTACCTAGCATAATCTTGATCACATATCTAATCATGGCATGAATATTAAGATACGAGTGACTCAAAACAATAGTCTATCATTTGACATAAAAACAATAATACTTCAAGCCTGCTAATAAAGCAATCATGTCTTTTCAAAATAACATGGCCAAAGAAAGTTATCCCTACAAAATCATATAGTCTGACTATGCTCCATCTGCACCACACAAAATATTCACATCATGCACAACCCCGATGACAAGCCAAGCAATTGTTTCATACTTTTGACGTTCTCAAACCTTTTCAACTTTCACGCAATACATGAGCGTGAGCCATGGACATAGCACTATAGGTGGAATAGAATGGTGGTTGTGGAGAAGACAAAAAGGAGAAGATAGTCTCACATCAACTAGGTGTATCAACGGGCTATGGAGATGCCAATCAATAGATATCAATGTGAGTGAGTAGGGATTTCCATGCAACGGATGCACTAAGAGCTATAAGTGTATGAAAGCTCAGACTGAAAACTAAGTGGGCGTGCATCCAACTTGCTTGCTCATGAAGACCTCGGGCATTTGAGGAAGCCTGTCATCGGAATATACAAGCCAAGTTCTATAATGAAAATTCCCACTAGTATATGAAAGTGATAACTCAAGAGACTCTCTATATGAAGAACATGGTGCTACTTTGAAGCACAAGTGTGGTAAAAGGATAGTAACATTGCCCCTTCTCTCTTTTTCTCTCATTTTTTTGTTTTTGTTTTTTTGTTTTTTGTTTTTTGGTGGGCTTCTTTGGCCTCTTTTTTTATTTGGGCTTCTTTGGCCTCTTTTATTTATTTTTAAAGTCCGGAGTCTCATCCCGACTTGTGGGGGAATCATAGTATCCATCATCCTTTCTTCACTGGGCAATGCTCTAATAATGATGATCATCACACTTTTATTTACTTACAACTCGATATTACAACTTGATACTAGAAAAAAGATATGACTCTATATGAATGCCTCGGCGGTGTACCGGGATGTGCAATGATCTAGCATAGCAATGACATCAAAAAATGGACAAGCCATGAAAACATCATGCTAGCTATCTTACGATCATGCAAAGCAATATGACAATGAATGCTCAAGTCATGTATATGATGATGATGGAAGTTGCATGGCAATATATCTCGGAATGGCTATGGAAATGCCATGATAGGTACGTATGGTGGCTGTTTTGAGGAAGGCATATGGTGGGTTTATGGTACTGGCGAAAGTTGCGTGATACTAGAGAGGCTAGCAATGATGGAAGGATGAGGGTGCGTATAATCCATGGACTCAACATGAGTCATAAAGAACTCACATACTTATTAAAAAGTCTATTAGCTATCGAAACAAAGTACTATGTGCATGCTCCTAGGGGGATAGATTGGTAGGAAAAGACCATCACTCATCCCCGACCGCCACTCATAAGGAAGACAATCAATAAATACCTCATGCTCCGACTTCGTTACATAACGGTTCACCATACGTGCATGCTACGGGAATCACAAACCTCAACACAAGTATTTCTCCTAATCCACAACTACCCACTAGCATGACTCTAATATCACCATCTTTATATCGCGAAACTATTGCAAGGAATCAAACATATGATATTCAGTGATCTACAAGTTTTATGTAGGATTTTATGACTAACCATGTGAATGACCAGTACCTGCCATCTCTCTAAATAGATATAATTGAAGCAAGAGAGTTTAATTATTTCTACAAAATATGTGGCCACGCTCTAATAAATCTAAGTGGAGCAAAAGAACATTCTACAAATGGCGGTTGTTTATGTAAAGGGAAACAGGCAATCCAAACTTCAAATGATATAAGTGAAGCACATGAAGCACTCTATAAAGCCATACTCAAAAGATATAAGTGAAGTGCATAGAGCATTCTATAAATCAACCAAGGACTATCTCATACCAGCATGGTGCATAAAAGAAAAGTGAAAACTAAATGCAAAAGACGCTCCAAGATTGCACATATCGCATGAACGAAACGAATCCGAAAACATACCGATACTTGTTGAAGAAAGAGGGGATGCCTTCCGGGGCATCCCCAAGCTTAGACGCTTGAGTCTCCTCGAATATTTACTTGGGGTTCCTCAGGCATCCCCAAGCTTGAGCTCTTGCCTCTCTTCCTTCTCACATCGAGACCTTCTCGATCATCGAACACTTCATCCACACAAAACTTCAACAGAAAACTCGGTAAGATCCGTTAGTATAATAAAGCAAATCACCACTCTAAGTACTGTTGCAAACCAATTCATATTTTTTGCATGGCGTCTACTGTAATATAAATTTTCCATGGCTTAATCCACTGATATAAATTGAGAGTTTCATCAAAATAAGCAAACTATGGATCAAAAACAGAATCTGTCTAAAACAGAACAGTCTGTAACAATCTGAACATTCACCATACTTCTGATACTTGAAAATTTCTACCAAAAGTAGGAAAAGTAAACAATTTGCACAGAAATACAATGCAAAAAGAATCAGAACCATTTGACGTTCCAGCTAATAATGTAAAATCGCGCACTACAGCCAAAGTTTAAGTCCTGCACTGTGCAAACCATCAAGCAAATGTAAACATCCTAAAGGCAAACCTTGGCACATTATGTTTATAATACAATAGAATTGTACAAGGGGATAATTATTTTTATTGAAAAGTTTCTATAATCAAGATTCACAAAGTTTCCGTGAGCATGAACAAAGTTCAAGGAGCTCTCCCACTTCAACAATGCTTGCCTTTCTCACTTTCTCTTTCCTTTTTGAAAAAGTTTTGGGTTCCCCTCTTTATTTTTGTTGTTTTTAAACTCTATAAAAACACTCAACAGAAATAAATGACTCTCTAAAACTTCCGGGTTGTCTCCCTGGCAGTGCTTTCTTTAAAGCCATTAAGCTAGGCATATAGTGCTCAAGTAGTGAATCCACCCGGATCCCAAGGTATATCAAAGACAATTTTAATTAACAATGATTTATAATTTAGTAGTGAGCACAAAGTAACATATATCATGCAACAACAAAGTCTAACTCTCTTCCTATGCATCGGCATGTCATAAAAGAACAATTCATGCACACATAGTAAAGGCCAATGCATAGTATAAACAGTTTCTTGCACTTTTATCATGTGGGAAACATAGAGAGGTGGAGATATAGTTCCTCTCTCATAATAATTGCAAGTAAGAGTTGTCGGCATTCTGGGAATGGGGGTTCCCAGACTTGCCTGCCTGCGGCCTGCGGCATGGCTCAAAGAGGGGCCAGCACGGCCCATCTTCACCAACACAAACCCAAGACCCTCGCGAGGGGCCAAGCCTCGCAGGGCAGACGACACGGAGCTTCCTCAGGCACGGCCTCGTCAGGCTAGCTCACGAGGAGGCGGAGAGATCAAGGCGGGGTACCTCACGAGGTGCCCATGACGCAAGCCATGACGATTCAGGACGCCAGGCGGGTGCCAGCCCGCGCAGCGTCCTCCTTCCCTCTTTGGTGCAAAGGGGGGCAAGCGCAGCCGCGGAGTACCGAGGCATCAGGCAAAGGTTGCCATTTCGGTGCAACAAGACCAAGACCAGGAGGACTACAAGACGGAGGTCACCATGGAGCCCAAGACGGCATCATCACCAGAGCTTTTGCGCAGGCGAAGACTGCTTTTGTCAGGATAACTGATACTTGCTGTCCCCCTTCAAATTAGCCCGCCATTGTTGCCTCCCTTCCCGCTCAATATTTGGGGAGAGGACCAGGGCCTCTATAAATAGGACTAGCCACCCCCATAGAGGATAGAGGATCAGGGACCGAGAACCAGCCACCCGCAAAGCAAGGGACTCTCGGAGGGGGTACGGTCGTTCGGTCGGTTAGCTAGAGAAAGCAAAGAGAGAGAGAGAGAAAGGTGACTGAACTCCTCCAAGCAGTTCATCGTCCCAGCCAAGAACAGACCCTCGCGAGGCTGTTCTCCCTTGTATTGCTCATCATCATCAGCCCAAGAGGCAATCCACCACACCACACACTGGAGTAGGGTATTACACCACAACGGTGGCCCGAACCAGTATAAACCTTGTGTCTCTTGTGTTGTTGTTTCCTTAGTTCAGATCCTAGCATGGCGGAGGGGTGCAGGTAGGTAGGAGGCAAAATCTCCGTGCGCACCCCAGTGTTCGAACCTCAAGGGTCTGCCGGAACCTGAAATCCGACATTTGGCGCGCCAGGTAGGGGTGCGCCGGAATTCGTCTTCCACCGCCCAGTTCTCCTCCGACCATCACGCCCATGTCTGACGCTCGTCGGGCCCGCGTCGAGCGCCGGGCCGCACTCGCTTCCCGCGTCGCCCAGACGGCCCCTGTCGGCGGGCATCCACGCCGTTCCCCGTCACCTGCCGTCAACGCCGCCACCGGCCCGGCGGGGGATGGGCAGAAAGTGTCGTCCCGGCATCTGTCCGTGCGGCAAGGCGGCCGCACCGCAATTCCCACACTCACCCCAGCTGGTTCTTCGCCCCGTGCGCTCCGCGCGCCCATGGAGCCCCGCAACCTCTCCCCCGTCTATCGCGCCGCGTCAACACCCCCGGTCGCCGCGGCCCTCTTGGGCGGCTCGTAGGCGCCGCCCACAAGTCACCACATCAAGCCGTTCATTCGCCGGGTCAGCGCCGCTTCCACGCGGCAGGGGGCTCCCCTGGATCGGGCGGCGCCCGAGACCGGCCTGACCTTCAGCTCGGAGGACCACCCCTCCAACTCGGCCTGCTCGGGTGCGCTCCCCATGCAGTGCACCCCCACCATCTGCCAGGTGGACGTCACCAGAACCCTCGTTGATGGCGGCGCGGGCCTCAGCATGCTCTCGGTCGAGGCCTTCAACCTCCTCTGCATACCCCAGGAACGGCTGCGACCCAGCCGGCCCTTCTCAGGCGTTGGGGGCGGATCGTCTAGCTCCTTGGGACAAATCCGGCTCCCAGTAACCTTCGGCACCTACGACAAGTTCCGCACGGAGCTGGTCGACTTCGACATCGCCCCCATCGGCCTCCCCTACAACACCATCCTCGGCTACCCAGCGCTGGCCCAGTTCATGGCAGCGACGCACCCGGCGTACAACCTCATGAAGATGCCCGGGAGCAGCGGTGTCCTCACCGTGCATGGGGACACCGGGGACGCTCTGCGGGTGCTCAAGCTCGTCTTCAAGACAGCGGCGTCGGCACAGCCCGCCGACTTGGAGGCCCCCGAGCCCAAGGGAGCTGCGCCCGCCAAGAAGAAGCAGTTGTTCACCCAAGACAAGGCAGAAACCAAACAGATACCCGTCGATGAAGACGGGTCCACCAACGCCACTTTCACCATAGGCGCCCACCTCAAACCCGAGCAGGAAGAGGCCCTGGTCAGGTTCCTGCACACAAACAAGAAGGTATTCGCTTGGGAGCCAGACCAGTTGGCAGGGATCCCCATTAGTGTAATTGAGCATCACCTCAACGTGTGCCCCAACGTGCGCCCTGTGAAGCAGAAGGCCAGGCGGCAGTCCACAGAAAAGCAGGCCTTCATCGTCTAAGAGACCCGCAAATTAGAGGCCTCTGAGGTCATTCGCAAGGTCCGATACCCAGATTGGTTGGCCAACCCTGTCGTTGTGCCAAAGAAGGGAGGGAAGGAGCGCATGTGTGTCGACTTCACCAACCTCAACAAAGTGTGCCCGCAAGATCCGTTCCCGCTCCCCCGCATCAACCAGATCGTCTATTCCACTGCGGAATGCGACCTGTTATGCTTCCTGGATGCCTTCTCTAGGTATCACCAGATCAAGATGGCGGTAGAAGACATCGAGAAGACAGCCTTCCTAACCCCGTGTGGGGTGTACTGCTACACATGCATGCCATTCGGGCTGCATAACGCAGGGGCGACCTTTCAGCAGCTGATGCACATCACCCTGGGCCCGCAGCTCGGGAAGAATGTTGAAGCTTACATCGATCACATCATGGTAAAATCTTGGGAGGCCAGGACCTTGATACAAGACCTGGAGGAAACCTTCGCGAGCCTCAACGCAGTAAACCTATGGCTCAACCCAGAGAAGTGTGTGTTCGGAGTCCCCTCGGGCAAGCTCTTGGGTTTCCTCGTGTCCCACCGAGGCATCGAGGCTAACCCAGAGAAGGTCAAGGCAGTGGATGACATGAGCCCGCCAAAGACCCTCAGAGAAATGCAGAAGCTCACGAGGCGCGTGACCACGCTAGGGCGCTTCATCTCCAAGTTGGGGAAGCGAGCGCTACCTTTCTTCCAGCTAATGAAGAAAAATGGGCCCTTCGAGTGGACTGAAGAGGCCGACAAGGCGTTCCAGGATCTCAAGAGATACCTGACCAGTCCACCGGTCATGGTGGCTCCGCGCCCTCAAGAGCCCCTGGTGCTTTACCTCGCCGCCACTCCCTACTCCGCCAGTGCAGCCTTGGTGGCGGTCAGAGAGGAGCGTCGAATCAAAACCGCAGCAGCGGCCCGGGACGAGGCGAAACAGGAACGGGGAAGGGCCACAGAAACCGCTACAGCGGCTGAGGAGGATCAGCCGCCGCAGAGGGGCGCACCGGAAGCAGAAGAGGCCCCACTCCCAGATGGCCACTATCAGGAGTCCTCATTGCCTCAAGAGGTGCCAAGGTCTCCGAAGGGAGCCACCAGCACTGACGCACTCCACCTTGTTGAGCACCCAGTGTACTTCGTCAGCACGGTGTTGCGGGATGCAAGGGCACGGTACCCCATGCCTCAGAAACTCCTCCTCGTGCTGCTGGTGGCCTCGCGCAAGCTGCGGCACTATTTTCAGGGTCATCCCATCAAGGTCGTCTCGTCATACCCCCTGGAGAGAGTGCTTAGGAGCCCCAATTCAGCTGGAAGGGTCGCTGAGTGGAACATAGAGCTGCAAGCGTTTCAGCTCGAATTCAGCACAACCAGAGTCATCAAGGGAGCAGCGTTGGCGGATTTTGTGGCAGAATGGATGGAGGCGCCAGGCCTCAAGGCGGCCGAGGATCGGTCCCTGTCCCCGGGAAGTGAGGCGCCAGAAGGCTGGGTCATGTACTTGGATGGGGCGTTCTCCAGGCATGGCGCTGGGGCTGGGGCGGTGCTTATATCGCCCACTCAGGACAAGCTCTATTACGCCGTGCAGCTCTGTTTCCAGCAAGGTGAAAAGGTCTCCAATAACATAGCAGAGTATGAAGGTCTAATAGCGGGCTTGAAGGCCACGGCTGCCCTGGGGGTAAAACGCCTCACCATCAAGGGCGATTCGCAGCTTCTTGTCAACTTCTCCAACAAGGTGTACGAGCCGAAGGACGCGCACATGGAAGCCTACCTTGCGGAGGTCCGCAGGATGGAGAAGCAGTTCTGGGGGTTGGAGTTGCAGCATGTGCCCCGTGGCACCAATCAGGAAGCCGATGCCATCGCCAAACGCGCATCCAGGCAGTTACCTCAGGAGCCTGGCGTTTTCGAGGAGTGGCTCTTCAAGCCTTCAGCCCTGCCGTCATTATCAAACCCGGCTCAGCCTCGGGAGGGGCTCCCCCAGCCACCTGCCTCGGGAGCTCCGGCATGTGGCCCGGCCTCGGGAGCACGCCTGCTCCTGATGATGGCACCTCAGGAGGGATGTTGGATCGCGGAGGTCCGGAGCTACTTAACACAAGGGACCCTGCTGGAGAAGGAGGAGGAAGCAGAGCGAGTGGCACGTTAGGCCACGGCATACTGCATCAAAGATGGAGAGCTCTACCGAAAGCGACCAAACGATGTATCCCTGCGCTGCATCTCCAAGGAGCAAGGGAAGGAACTACTGGAAGATATACACGGCGGAGACTGTGGACATCATTCATCATCACGAACCCTCATCGGGAAGGCGTTCCGCAGTGGGTTCTATTGGCCCACCACGCTCAATGACGCCGTGGAACTGGTGAAAGCTTGTGAAGCCTGCCAGTTCCACGCCAAGCAGATCCATCAGCCAGCAGGGGGCTTGCAGACTATCCCCCTCTCGTGGCCATTCGCAGTCTGGGGGCTGGACATCTTGGGCCCGTTTCCTCGGGCGCCAGGGGGCTACCGCTACCTTTACGTTGCGGTGGACAAGTTCACTAAGTGGGCTAAAGTATAGGCTGTCTGCACCATTCCCGCGGGTTCCGCGGTCAAGTTCATCAAGGGCATCGTGAGCCGGTTCGGGGTGCCGAATTGCATCATCACGGACAACGGTTCGCAGTTCACCAGTAACCTGTTCAAAACATACCGTGCTAACCTTGGAACGCAGATATGCTACGCTTCAGTGGCGCACCCCCGAAGCAACGGCCAGGCCGAGCGGGCAAACGCGGAGGTCCTGAGGGGCCTCAAGACCAGGATGTTCAAGAAGAAGCTGGAGGCCTACGGTAGAGGTTGGTACGACGAGCTTCAGTCCGTGCTGTGGTCCATCCGCACCACTGCGACCAAGCCAACTGGAGAGACCCCGTTCTTCCTGGTCTACGGAGCGGAAGCGGTCCTCCCTCACGAGGTGAGACGTCGCTCTGCGGGTCCTGGCATTCGACGAGGCGCAGCAGGACGCCATGCGGGGGATGGACCTCATGCTAGGGGAGGAGCGTCGTCGAGAAGCCGCGCTGCGAGCGGCGAGGTACCAACAGGCGGTACGGCGATATCACTGCCGCAACATCCGCCCCAGGACTCTCGAGGTAGGAGACCTCGTGCTCAGGCGGGTTCTCTCCAGGGAGGGACTACACAAGCTCTCTCCCATGTGGGAGGGCCCGTTCAAGGTTGTTCATGTTTCCAGGCCTGGCTCCGCGCGTTTGGAGACTCAGGAGGGAGTGCCGGTCCAGAATGCGTGGAACATCCAGCACCTCTGGAGGTTCTACCCCTAAAAAGGCCCAGAGCCTGTGAAGCAAGGCGAGTGCCTATGAAGCTATCGCGTTTTGGAAAAGGCCCAGAGCCTGTGAAGCAAGGCGAGTGCCTCTGAAGCTATCTCGTTTTGGAAAAGGCCCAGAGCCTGTGAAGCAAGGCGAGTGCCTGTGAAGCTATCGCGTTTTGGAAAAGGCCCAGAGCCTGTGAAGCAAGGCGAGTGCATGTGAAGCTATCGCGTTTTGGAAAAGGCCCAGAGCTTGTGAAGCAAGGAGAGTGCCTGTGAAGCTATCGCATTTTGGAAAAGGCCAAGAGCCTGTGAAGCAAGGCGAGTGCTTGTGAAGCTATCACGCTTCGGAAAAGGCCCGGAGCCTGTGAAGAAGGCCAACGCATGTGAAGCTCGCCGCCAGTGACACTCTCACGTAATAATGAGTTGGGGCTGTACACGCCCCGGAGTCTCAGGGGTGCCGGCCTCAGGCCCTGGGGCTCCTTCCCACGCCCAGCGGCAGCACTTAGCTCCGCGCTGGTGAGAAGACGTCGAAGACTAGATTAGGTGCCGGACGCGGCTTTTCATTTGCTTCCCGCAGTTGGCTTGTTCCTTCTCATTCGAAGTTTTATTGAAGTTGTTGCCGTCTTTGGCTTGTGGTTCTTCGACCTTTCATTCTCCTGCCTCGATTTCTCTGGTGCAAAGCCTCGCGAGGGGGGGGGGGGCAGCCGGGCGCCCTTGCGAGAGTCCCTATCCTAGTCATTCAAAGGGTTCGCGACCTGGGCCCCTTGCGGCAGCACCCCTCCAGTCCGTGCCCCTCGGGCACCGTGACACAGACGCAGGGCCTGGGTCGGTCGCCCACACGGCTGGGGCCGGGAACCATCCACGCGTGGGCACGTAGCTGGAAGGTACGATAAAGAAAGCAAAACGATGATTAACAGCAATAACCCATACACGCCCCCGTGGGGCACCACACTACTGTCCTTGTTACGCAGGAAAAAGGAAAAGGAAGAACAAATCTGGTGCAGCTCGCCTCGCACCAGCCCGCAGGGAAGCCCAAGCTCCCTCCGGAGCTCAGGCAGACTCCCTCTCGCGCTTCATCAGGGCGCGACGGTGGGCGGACATGCTACCACCTCCCAAGCAGATGCGACGGCGTGGAGGCTGACCACGGCCACCGCTAGAAGAGTCGCCGCCTGAAAAAGAACCAGAGAAGCTTGAGGAACCCTGAGCGCCGCCGGCCGCGTGAGCGCTGCCCTCTCCATCATCACCGGAGCCGGGCTCCCAGCCACGGTCATCACCCTCGGGGCAGCACCCTGCGCGGCGACCATCTTCCCCAAACACCCTCACGTAGAGGGTGGCATCACCGTCGAACTTGAAGTGTAGGGTGCATCGGCGGCCCAGGCCACGCGCGCGGGCAAACGACTGCCAACCACGGGCCAGGGCCAGGCTCCCGGCTGCGGAGACCTCCAGTGAAACCCATGAGGCCCGGTTGCAGCAGTCGTCGGCCTGAAGCCAGAGGCCGCCCGGGGCGCCGGCCGGGAGCTCGCCGAGGAGGAAGCGAGGAAGAGGAAGCCGGGTGCTAGTCGGCTCCGCCGACCACACGATGAACTCTGGCAGCACCTCGGCAGTGCGGAAGCACGGCATGGGGGGATGCGCAGCCGGAGCGCACCCCCTGGTCGCAGTAATCCGCCTGCCACCGTGCTGGAAAGCGTCTCCGCGGCCGCGGGGAGCTGCCGTGGTGGCCACAGGATGTTTGCGGGGGCACCCTCGGCCGAGCTTGGGCGGAGGAGAGGCATGCCCAGCCTGGTAAGCCTTCCCCTTCTCCGCGGCCTAGAACCTCCTCGACGGGGCCATGAAGAAGAAGGAGAAGCGAGGGGAGATAAAACTGGAAGGACGCGCGTCGATCAGTACTTATAGCCTGCGAAGGCCAACCGCCGGCCTCCACGATCGCAGGTAATCATGACCCGTTTTTGCATGCAGGGACTTGTCTCATCCGCGCAGTTGCCGAGGCGTTGTGGGGAAGTGGAGGCGCCCACGTCCAGTCAACCGCCACGCGGCGCCCAAGGCCACAGGCTCTTAGGGCCCGCGGTGCTTCGCTCTTGCCCTTCCGCCTCCCTGCATGGCCAAGTCCAGGCGCGCCTTGGGCCCGGGGTCTACTGTCGGCGTTCTGGGAACGGGGGTCCCCAGACTTGCCAGCCTGCGGCTTGCGGCATGGCTCAAAGAGGGGCCCAGCACGGCCCATCTTCACCAACACAAACCCAAAACCCTCGCGAGGGGCCAAGCCTCGTGGGGCGGACGACACGGAGCTTCCTCAGGCACGACCTCGTCAGGATGGCTCACGAGGAGGCAGAGAGATCAAGGCGAGGTACCTCACGAGGTGCCCGTGACGCAAGCCATGACGATTCAGGGCGCCAGGCGGGTGCCAGCCCGCGCAGCGTCCTCCTTCCCTCTTTGGTGCAAAGGGGGGCAAGCGCAGCCGCGGAGTACCGAGGCATCAGGCAAAGGTTGCCATTTCGGTGCAACGAGACCAAGACCAGGAGGACTACGAGACGGAGGTCACCGTGGAGTCCAAGATGGCGTCATCACCAGAGCTTTGCGCAGGCGAAGACTGCTTTTGTCAGGATAGCTGATACTTGCTGTCCCCCTTCAAATTAGCCCGCCATTGTTGGCTCCCTTCCTACTCAATATTTGGGGAGAGGACCAGGGCCTCTATAAATAGGACTAGCCACCCCCATAGAGGATAGAGGATCGGGGACCGAGAACCTGCCACCCGCAAAGCAAGGGACTCTCGGAGGGGGTACGGTCGTTCGGTTGGTTAGCTAGATAAAGCAGAGAGAGAGAGAAAGGTGACTGAACTCCTCCAAGCAGTTCATCGTCCCAGCCAAGAACAGACCCTCGCGAGGCTGTTCTCCCTTGTATTGCTCATCAACATCAGCCCAAGAGGCAATCCACCACACCACACACTTGAGTAGGGTATTACACCACAACGGTGCCCCAAACCAGTATAAACCCTGTGTCTCTTGTGTTGTTCTTTCCTTAGTTCAGATCCTAGCATGGCGGAGGGGTGCAGGTAGGTAGGAGGCGAAATCTCCACACGTACCCTAGTGTTCGAACCTCAAGGGTCTGCAGGAACCCGAAATCCGACAAGAGCAGAAAGCACATGCATATTATAGTCATCAAAATCACCATGTGTATTAGTAAAACGCAACCCATCAATGTAATCCTTAATAAGCGTAAACTTCTCTGATATAGTGTAGTTGGGGGAATTTAAAAAGATAATAGGACTATCATGTGTGGGTGCAATAGCAACAATTTCATGTTTAACATAAGGAACTATGGCAAGTTCATCTCCATAAGCATAATTCATATTGTCATCTTGGCCACAAGCATAGCAAGCATCATCAAAAAGGGGTATTTCAAAAGAATCAATGGGATCATAACAATCATCATAGCAATCATCCTTCGGTAAGTACGAAGGGAAATTAAACAATGTATGAGTTGAAGAGTTACTGTCATTAGAAGGTGGGCACGGGTAGCTAATCCGCTCTTCCTCCTTTTGTTCTTCGCTCTCCTCCTCATCTTTTTCATCCAATGAGCTCACAGTTTCATCAACTTCTTCCATAGATTCCTGCAAAATATTAGTCTCTCCATGGACAGCGGAGACTTTCTCAATAAGTGCATTAATATCGGAATTGTATTCATAATTCTCATAGCAATATTTAAGGATAGCTAAATTTTCAGGTCTATAAACCGAATCATCAAAATCTTCAAACTCTTTAAACATAGATTCAATTTCATAAGAACCCATAAAAGCAACAAATTCTTCTATTTGTATCACATCATAGTAATCATATATACCATTAGCATAATAAGCTAAGGTTTTATTATCATTAAATTCGCATAAAAAGGGAAGGTGTGGAGCCCTCATCCTAGAGCAACAAGTATAATCATATCTCAAGCATAGTTGGCTAGCATACCACTTCAATATATGAATTTGATCCCATATATAATAGTTTCCCTTTTTGTGTCAAGCGGTAATCCCTAAAGTATTCATGTTGATCCAACGTTACTCCCATTACATAATTGAATGGGGTTTTCTCAGGATTATTAAAGTAGTACATAATATCTTTCATATAACCAGCATCGAGGGTTTTAGGAGGTTCCCCATCTCCATGAGCAGAAAGTACACCTATTTTTTTGTTATTTTGTGTTCCATATCCATAACTAAAGATAAAGAACAACTAAGAACAGCAAATAAAAATTACTTAGTGATAAAGCAAACAAGCACACACGAGAATATTCACCCCACGTTATTGCTCCCCGGCAACAGCGCCAAAAAAGGTCTTGATAACCCACAAGTATAGGGGATCGCAACAGTTTTCGATAACTAAGAGTGTCGAACCCAACGAGGAGCTCAAGGCAGAGCAAATATTCCCTCAAGTTCTATCGACCACCGATACAACTCTACACACGCTTGATGTTCGCTTTACCTAGAACAAGTATGAAACTAGAAGTACTTTGTAGGTGTTGTTGGATAGGTTTACAAGATAATAAATATTACGTAAATAAAAAGTAGGGGCTGTTTAAATAAAGACACAATAAAGTAAATATAGCGAGTGTGGAAAAGTGGTGGTAGGAGTTGCGAAATTGCCCCGAAGCAATTGACTACTTTACTAGACCGATAGCAAGTATTATGTGGGAGAGGCCACTGCTAGCATGTCATCCCTCACTTGGAATTCTATGCACTTATGATTGGAACTATTAGCAAGCGTCCGCAACTACTAACGTTCATTAAGGTAAAACCCAACCATAGCATTAAGATATATTGGTCCCCTTCAATCCCATATGCATCAATTTCTATGCTAGGTTGAAGCTTCTGTCACTCTTGCCCTCCAATACATAGTCCTATCAACATACAACTAACCCTATGGTGTGATCCATGTGCGTGCTCATATGATGGGCACCAAAGGACAGCAACATAACCACAAGAAAATTAAATCAATCATAGCAATTCATCAACCACCGATAGGACAACGAAAATCTACTTAGACATCATAGGATGGCAACACATCATTGGATAATAATATGAAGCATAAAGCACCATGTTCAAGTAGAGGGTACAACGGGTTACGGGAGAGTGGACCGCTGTAGATAGAGGGGTGGAAAGTGATGGAGATGTTGGTGAAGATGGCGGAGGTGTTGGTGTAGATCGCGATGATGATGATGATGGCCACGACAGCGTTCCGGCGCCACCGAAAGAGAAGGGGAGAGGGGGCCCCTTCGTCTTCTTCTTCCTTGACCTCCTCCATAGATGGGAGAAGGGTTTCCCCTCTGGTCATTGGCCTCCATGGAATGGGAGGGGCGAGAGCCCCTCCGAGATTGGATCTGTCTCTCTGTCTCTCTTTGTTTCTGCGTTCTCAAATTCTACCCCTTCATCGTTTTATATATTCCCGAAGATCCGTAACTCCGATTTGGCTGAAATTTTAACACGATATCTATCTGGATATTAGCTTTCTTGCGGCGAAAGAAGGGCATCAACCGCCTTACGGGGTGGCCACGAGTGTCAGGGGTGCGCCCCCCTGCCTCGTGGCCCCCTCGGGCATCGTCTCGCGTGGATTTTTCTTCCCAAAAATCACATATATTCCAAAAAAAATCTCAATCAGTTTTTATCCCGTTTGGACTCTGTTTGATATGGATATTCTGCGAAACAAAAAACATGCAACAAACAGGAACTGGCACTGGGCACTGGATCAATATGTTAGTCCCAAAAATAGTATAAAAAGTTGCCAAAAGTATATGAAAGCTGTAGAATATTAGCATGGAACAATCAAAAATTATAGATACGACAGAGACGTATCAGACCTCCTACCCGAGATCCGCCGGTTTTGACATCGACATTGGTGCTTTCATTGAGAGTTCCACTGTGCCGTCGATGAAAGGCTTGATGGCTCACCTTGTCCTTAAAGACAACATCACCTCTGGGGGAGCTCTTGCCCCGGGCCAAACCCTCCGGTTGGGCGGCTTTACTATGATCGCCCGTTCGGCCGTTGAGCTAATGATGACCTCTCGGGCCATCGAAAACCCCCTTCGCATCAACTCCGAGCACTCCAAGCAGATGGATCCGACGGAGTTTTCGTCTTTGAACGAACTCCTAGATCGCATCACCGCTTTGGGAATAGCCACAGACTACGACCGGATCGGGCCTAAAACTGATCAAGGAGAAATCGAGACCCTACCGGTTACCCACCAGATTGCGGTAGTCGTGGAGCAGGACGGTGAGTCTTCTTCTATACCGAAGATGGACTATGTTCGGATCACCGATCAGGAAGAGCCGGATACTCACCCGCGAAAGGATGCGACCAGCACTCCGAACATAGCATCGGACGGCGGTCCTAAACCATCAGAAGATATTGTGGAACCCGGACTATTAAGCCTGGAAGGTCGTCGGACTCCGGATAATCGGTCAGATCGGGGTTCGGATTTAATTCCACCCACCCACCCGGACATACACGCTCTCATGAGCATAAAACAACAGTCTCAAGAAACGGCCCACCACTTCTGGGCCAGATTCATCCTTGTCAAGGACAAGGTAAAAGATTGTTGTGACGAGGACGCAATATCAGCGTTCTGCAACAATTGCGCGGACGAAGGACTCCTCAATGCCATCAATCGTCGCCGCATACTAAAATTCGCTGACTTAGCAACCATCGTACAAAAGTACAGCGCGATGGAGAGCACCTGGAAAACTCAGGCAGCTCGCTGGGAACCGTCAGTCCCAACTCAACTCCCCCTACAGGCGAAAAGGGCGCACCCTCGCAGCACACCCAGTCCAACAGTCAAGAAACACAAAACTGCTATGCGGCACGGCACCGTTCTGGTGGGGTGGCTCGATGGCACATGCAAAATACATACAACACCAGATACCAGGGCAACCCACAGCCTTAGAGCATGTTGGATACTACGACAGGTAGCCAAGAGCGGCGAGGACATCCTTATCAAGGACGACCCAGAACGGCATCCCCCAGGGGACGATAACTCAGGTGTATTGACGATCTTCGAGACATTTGCTTCAAACAACAAGCGCAAAAGGGCGCTTCGCGAGCTCGCCGGAGTTTGCCAAATTGCTGCGATAAACCCCTGGAACGACACCGCTATAACATTTAACGCCGGTGACAAACCAAAGTACAGAACAGTACGAGCGCCAGCCGCATTAGTCCTCAGTCCCATCGTGGATGGGTTTCGACTTACCAAGGTCCTCATGGACGGCGGCAGTGGACTAAACCTCATTTACGAGGAAACACTCCATAAAACGGAAATAGACAGGAGCTGCATCATGCAAAGTAACACAACCTTCCGAGGAATTATTCCCAGTCGGGAGGCGCGGTGTGCATGCAAAATCACACTTGACATAGTATTCAGCATGCCGGAGAACTATCGGTCCGAAGAAATAACTTTCCAAGTGGCCCCTTTCAGGAGCAGATATCACGCCCTGTTGGGGCGGGATGCTTTTACACGCTTTTAGGCCATACCCCATTACGGGTATATGAAGCTCAAAATGCCCGGACCAAACGGTATAATCACTCTCGTTAGTGATCCGGACATAGCACTCCGCGCTGAAAACAAAACCGCATCCCTGGCCCTGGAGGAGCTATCCGAAGCCCTCGCGGCCGATGAATTAACCGCACTACGCTCCATGGTGGACAGGGACGACGTGATCCTCGACAAACGCCCCAAATCCACATCCTTTAAACCAACAGAAGAAATAGTCAAATTCTAGGTGCACCCAGCAGACCCCAAGAAGACAACATCTATCGGAGCTCAACTGGACCCAACAGTGGACACCACACTGTGAGAATTCCTGCGTGAAAACTGGGACATATTCGCTTGACACCCTTCAGATATGCCAGGGATCCCACGTGAGCTGGCCGGACATAGCCTGAATATATTAAAGGGACTCAAACCGGTTAAGCAAACACTGCGGCACTTTTTTCGAACCCAAGCGACAAGCCATGGGGGAGGAGCTGGCCAAACTCATCGAGGCCAGATTCATTAGAGAAATCAAACCTCCGTACTGGCTAGCAAACTTGGTGATGTTACCAAAGAAGGACAAATCATGGCGCCTATGCGTCGATTTCAAAGACCTCAACAAGGCTTGCCCTAAGGATCCCTTCCCCCTCCCCCGCATTGATCAAATCATCGACGCCACCGCAGGACACGACTCACTGTGTTTCCTCGACGCATATTCCGGATACCATCAAATCAATATGAAGGAGTCCGATCAAGCCGCAATAGCATTTATCACCCCATATGGGCCATTCTGCTTCAACACCATGCCCTTTGGGCTCAAGAACGCCGGTGCCACATGCCAACGCATGATTCAAACTTGCCTGGAGAAACAGATCAGCAAAACAGTAGAAGCTTACGTCGATGACGTCGTCATCAAAACCAGGCATGTCGAAACACTAATAGACGACTTACGTCTTACATTCGACAACCTCCGGGCGTATGACATTAAGCTCAACCTGGAAAAGTGTGTCTTCGGCGTCCCCGCTGGAGAAGTGCTGGGCTTCATCGTTTCCAATAGAGGAATCGAAGCAAACCCAGCCAAAATCTGAGCTTTGTCACAATTGGCTAAGCCAACAGACCTTAAACAAGTTCAAAAGATTGCGGGTTGCATAGCAGCTCTAAGCCGCTTTATCTCCAGATTAGGAGAAAAGGCACTACCACTCTATCGCCTTCTATGGCGAACCGACCACTTTGAGTGGACGGACGCGGCAACAGCCGGACTGGAGGAAATAAAAACCCTTCTTGCGAGGAATCCAATCCTAGCCGCACCAAACACCGGTGAACCAATGTTATTATACATATCGCCAACACACCAGGTGGTGAGCGCCGTACTCATCGTTGAACGAGAACAGGACAGACATAAATTCCTGCTTCAGAAGCCAGTATACTACGTATCTACTATCCTTACACCATGCAAATCCCAGTACCCTCATTATCAAAAAATAGCATATTGCAGTCTTCATGGCATCCCGAAAGCTCCGTCACTACTTCCAGGAGTGTTCGATCACGGTGGCCTCCGAAGTACCACTCAATGACATTATAAACAACCGTGATGCTACGGGCCGAATTGCGAAATGGGCCACTGAACTCCTCCCATTGGACATTACATATAAACCACATCGAGCTATCAAATCCCAAGTACTGGCACTACAAAAAAATACACTTCCGTGATGATACGTGTTTGTCACAGTAGGTCGCGTTTTTTGTCATGCATGTACATCCATGACGATTCTATGACAGAATCAAGATAGTCATACATGTGCTGTCGTAGAAGTGTTCCATGACATTACCAAAATTATCATCACGGAAGTGTCCACTTCCATGACGATAAATCGCGTGTCACAGAAGTGCTTTCGTCAAGGGTGACCAACACGTGGCATCCACCATACTGGAACACCATTAAGCTATCAAGTCGGGTTTTGGATCCGATAACCCGTTAACAGCCCCGACCAATGGGGATTTTCCACGTGTAAAATCATCATTGGCTGGAGGAGACACGTGTCAGGTCCACGTTGGCACAGGTGTCACTCATCCAATGGGTGAGACGCGCCTATGATATGTTGACACATGGACCGGCCCATCAAGTTTAAATGGGCCAGCCCAACTGAAGGCCCACAAGATTTTGCGGACCATAATGGGCCGGCCCAGCTAAAGGCCCACGAGATTTTGTGGACCATAATGGGCTGGCCCAGCTAAAGGCCCACAAGGTTTTGCGGGCCATAATGGGTCGGCCCAGGTAAAGGCCCGCAAGATTTTTGTGTGCCATAATGGGCCGGCCAGGTAAAGGCCCACAAGATTTTTGCGGATCATAATGGGCCGGCCCAGCTAAAGGCCCACGAGATTTCGCCGACATTAATGGGCCGGCCCAGCTAAAGGCCCACGAGATTTCATCGACATTAATGGGCCGGCCCAGCTGTAGGCCCACAAGATTTTGAGGACCCTAGTAGGTCGGCCCATTAACTGGCTGCCATGTTTTGGGCCAAATACCGGCCCATATTTGATCCAGTCCATTAATGGCCTGCCACGCTCCGGGCCTAATAGTGGCCCATATGAGATCCGGCCCGTTAAAAGCCTACCATGTTCTGGGCCAAATTACGGCCCAGATCAGGCCCAACCCTTTAAGAGGCTTTGGGCTCAATTATGGCCCATATCAGATTCGGCCCGTCAACTGGACACTATGCTTTTGGGCCCACTTAGTAATTCAGCCTGATATTAGTTTTGGCTTGTTAAGGGCCCGTTTAACATTTCGGCCCTATATTAATTTCGGCCCGTTAAAAGCCTGTCATACAGTTGGGCCTAACTACGGCCTGGTTTGCCTCCGGCCTGCTCACAGTCGATATCTGATTGGGCTAAACAAGGACCGAGACAATTTTGGCCTGTTAAAAGCCCGTGATTTGATTCACACAATCATGGGTCGGGGTTCATTTCGGGCTGCTGCCGGCCCGTGAGCTGTTCGGCACGTTTCAGGCCCAACCTACATCATGATTGCATGACGGCCCGATTATGTACCGTAATTTTATGGTTTGGCCGGTTTACTGCGAAGACAGGATATATACAGTAAAATACTGTAGCATCGTGAATAAGAAAAAACCTAGACTATACAATAAAGAAATTATGGCATATTACATCCACTGGGCATCAAAGTTCGCCACTATGATAATAAAGCACAAGCAGACAGCAGATTACATACACTGGGCATCAAAGATCGCCACCAGTGCAAATAAACATGCTGACAAAATAATATACAAAACCGACATCACTTCAATAGAGTTCAAGAAAGGTTAGCCCTGCTAGGGAGCTGCGGCGCAAGCAGCTGAGCAAGATGATGAGACTGCGCTTGTTCAACACTTATATCTTCCTCACTCTGAAAGATAAACAAGCAGACAGATGAAATGTTTTGCACATAAAAGTATCAGTGCTGACAATTCATCACATTTCTTACTGACGAATAAAGTGACATAGTTTAAAATTGCATTAACACAATATGGTATTGTTTAGGTCAAGACATGGCAGGAAATGACATTGTGAAGGAGTTGGCAGCTTCATGACACCACTGGATTACAGATCAAGAACTCATAAGTATCACTGGTTAGTGTGTTGTCAATTTATACCATTTCAGATTGGCAAGTAAAGAGACGGTTTAAATAATAGTAGAATGATATGACATTGTTCATAGTTAAGACATTGCAGAATATGACATTGTGCTGTAGTGGGTAGGTTCACCACACCACTAGATTACGGATGAGAATAGAAGCATACATGCAGTGCAAAACAAGATCACTTGCTCTATATAGTTTAATCTACATGGTATGAAGAAGGAACTTGGTTGTACAACTGAAAACTTAAATTGAGAAAGGACAAACTTTTGTTTATGAACTACATAATAAACTTTAAACAAGCAATTTGATGCAAACACCAAAAATAAACAGCTGTTGTAGTCATGCCTAACCAAATATATACAACAAAGTTTGAAGGCTTGAGATGGACAAACTTATATTATTGGTGAAGACATGCTCTATAAAGGCCTTGTCCATGCCGATGGGGGGCAATTCAAGAAGTTTACCATAGAATCTTCTTCAAAAGCATTGCCTTTATTCTACATTTTGTTAAGAGTAAATATAGCTGTGATAATATATGGAAAATGGAGAATATTTAAGATAAGATGAAGAGTGATGCTACATAACCAAGTAGCTATAAATGTAAGTGCAGCGATACAGGCAGAAGGTACAGCCAAGAGCAAGGCACATCTAAACTTCTTCAGTACCAACCTTATGGTAAGTGTAAATATAGATCTGATGTGTAGAAAATGGAGGGCAAAGGAAAATAAGCTGCAGAGTGATGGTACATGAACAACTACCTGTCATTATAAGTACACTGATAAAGGACAGCATGTACTTACAAGAACAATGCAGAGCTAAAAAACATTGGCATTGGATATATTCTACACTAATGTAACCATTCATACAGATCAGATAATTTGGAGCGAACAATTGATAAGAAAGCTATCATGCATACTGCTGTCACATAATGCACCAGGTATGTATGCAAGTACAGTGATATAGGACAACAGGTACTAACAAGAGCAAAGCAGCGGGTAGCACATTTGCAATATCCTGTCGTTCTTATCAAACCAGAATTCTTCTTCGAGCAGATTTCCTGCAAAAAAGATCTGTAAGGCACATGCGGAAAAGTAGAAGTTCAAATTGTCATGTGATTTCATAGACAGTACCTCATCCTAGGAATGAGGCCGGTGCATAACAAGGTTTTTCCATTCAATGTCTTCTAAATTTAGCACAAGAGACTTCACCGGAAATTCGTTTGTAGACTTTCCATCAAAGTGTGATTTCCTCAGGTAACACCGATACTGCTGCAATGCTTCCTTGAAAAGCACAAGCAAGCTTTGCTCGTCATGACTATCCAGATTGACCCTGGCCTAGTTACAACAATGTAATGTAAATCATTGATGTGTTCAATCAGTAGAAAACAGGAAAATAATAACCATGAATAATAGCACTTACACGTAAGTTGGACAGGAAGATGTGAAAATGGTGTTTGTGTTCACAATAATCTTCCCATGATGAGAATATATGCACGTAGTCCCTAACAACATTGAAAGCATTGTCTTTTAAACTGGTAATAAATGGAATGGGGTTCCAATCTGCAGGAATTGGCCGTCTCTGCAGTTGGGATAGGTCTTCGACCGGTGGACTTGTTGTACTTTTTGCTGGAGTGGGATTTTTCTGTGGTACAGCTGGTGATATGGCAAATGAAATCGGTATACCTTTCGTTGGAGTGCAGGTCCTGTGTGGTGGGGCTAGTGGTGTGGCCAGTGAAGTATGGGTACAGTCTGCTGGAGTCAGTCCTACGTTTTGTGTCAGTGGTTGTACATCCAATATAAGTGGGATGCTGTCTGATTTCTCCGGCACCACCACGTTTTTCAAGGACTTTGCTGGTGCTCCCTCAGGTTCGGCAATCACCCTCTTCCTTTTTGATGTCTGATGCACAAGAAAAGCATTTGAGTGGAAAAACATGGTATGATGACAGATGGAATATGTATTGATAATGGATGGGCATGGCATCTCGACATATATGATGAGTAAACTAAGCAGATGGCGGTGCAACAAAGTAGAAGAAATGCAAGACAACATATGCAAGATACCCGCAATCAATAAAACATTGCCAAATTAGAACAGGCACTTTGATGGATGAACAAGACAGGCCATCTGCCTTTGACTCCTCGAGGTTAGAATAGTCATTAGGATCATATTCTGAACAAGAATCAATAGGTGGGAGCGTATGAGTTTCATTGCATCCAGAATGGCACTCAATGCCTTGGTGCCAATTTTGTAAGTCATTGCAGTGTTTAGCTTCAAGAGTGGACTGTTGCTAGTGCGACACAAAGCAGCTACACAGATCATAGTGTAGATATAACGGGAAAACCTTAAGCATCAGAGTAAAATTAGCAAAGTGGAACTTGCTGGAATATATGTGCTAGTATTGCCGGTACGGCTAGAAAGGCTTCGGATACCGGCTCTCTTCAAGTGAAGGTGCGGTACTGTTAATATCAGTGTAACTCTCAAAGGCGACACAGCTCCCCGCATTTCCTTGCTATTCTTATAGGATTCAAGTGGGCAGGCCACTACAAATCCTATTCCTATGTTTACAAGATCCTACGAATAAAAGAGGCTCAAAGTGTCCATCACAACCGACCGTATAGACATGTACACTGCAAATGTCCCAGCTTATCTTTAGTACAAGGAACATATTGTACTACTATCATACTCCCTCCATTCCGAAATATAAGTCTTGGTAGAGATTTCCACTATGGATCACATACAGATGTATCCAGATACATTTTAGACTATAGATTCACTCATTTTGCTCCATATGTAGTCCATGGTGGAATCTATACAAAGACTTGTATTTAGGAACGGAGAGAGTACATATTAAAGAAGAACGGAAGAGGAACATGGTAAAGAAGAGCAAGCAGATTTTGGATAATAAAATGTTGGTTGCGCAGTGCCCACACATGATGAACTAGAGCGCATTAAGAATGCAACTCCCAGCTGTCTCTCGACCATTTCAGGCGGTCGGATGAAGATCCTATGTCTCCTAACCCTTCTTCTTCCTCGTCTCTGATTATTCCCGTACAGACCACCGCATGGGCCGCCGGCCGGACCACCGGCCCCCACAGCGTGTGTTCCTCCGCCACCCCCACCCCTGCTCCAACCCCCACCCGCATCGAGTTTTCTTCATTCGGCGAGGCCCCACAACCACCCGAGCCCCTTCGATCGCACCAGCGAACTCTGGCGAGCTCTGAAAAATCGACTGACACAATTTTGATATTTAGTCTACTGTGATTTAACTAGTGTGGAATATAAAAGGGGAAAACCATAAGCATTGGGAGTATAGTGTTGAGCGTGCCATGGCGGATCTGAAGGTGCAAACCGGACAAAGGCAACTTCGCAACCAAGACAAGAAATCGGAGTCAAGCAATGGCGATCTATTTTCTTGCTGCGATAAATAAGTTGAGCAGATACGAAAGAGTACCGCCTCTGGTACGGCGCCGTGTATGCATCTGTTGAGAATTTAATGGTGCTGCGGTAGCGATGGCTGTCGACGGCGTGGAAGCAGATCTAGGAGGGTAGACGGTGGCGGCAGGGCACGGTGGACGAGACGGTCATAGGAGCGGCGCCGGCAAGGTGGACGACGGCGGGGATGAAGCGAGAGGACGGGGTGCAAGGATCTCGGTCCGAAGTCGTGGATGAGAGAGGTCGATCTCTTGTAATGGACGGCAGCGTCGGGGTATCAGCTCTGACATGGTGGAGGAGGACGGCGGTGAATGGGGTGGCGGACGGCGACAGACGGAGGAGGGTGGGGTGGAGAGGGTCTTTCGGCGCCCACGGAGTATGAATGGGGAAAAGGGAGGTAGAGGGGAAGGGGGAACCATGTATTCAGGGCGCGCTTGTCTCAAATGCGAGGAAATTTACAAACTTAGCCCCCGTTTCAAATTTCTACTACATCACAGCAACATTAGTCGGTTGGGTATAGGACGGTAATCTCGCATAGACTGAATATTTGCCGACGAGAGTTTGTTTTTGGCGCCCAACGTGTATGAATATGAATCGGGGAGGGAGTCGATTTCGGCCGAGGACACACTGTGTTTTGGCGCCCACCGTGTATGAATCCGGGTGAGAGGCGGTTACGTCAGGTTTGGGTGAAATTACAAACCTACCCCTATCGAAACCTATAGAAATCCAACAGATAGGCTTTGCGTGGCAGGGATAGACAGTAGTGATTTCCATCTCGCAGATTTTGGTTTCGGGCGGTTACTGGGACTTTCCCCGCTTCATTCAAATTTTGCAGAGTGCACGTTTACCGTGCCAACTCAATTCGAATCCCGTTTATATTCTATTTTTTCGGGCAGGATCCATTTTCAATTGGAATTACATTCTATATACATCATTTTTTATATATACTTTCAAAAGCACAACACCATTTATACATAAATATGGTTTACAAATGGCATGATCTCAGATTCATAAGGTTCTATCCATCAATTTGGATTTTCAAATATTTGAAACCACTTTAGGTTGAAATCCAATGTATGCATTCCTCACTAACTGTCTCCAATTAATGTGTGTTTCATGCGGGTTTTTTTACTTCTCAAACATGATTAATGTGTTTCACACACGCAACATATAGTGTAATCCCATTTAGACATTAATTACATATAAACCATGCATTGTTTGTAATTGAAGAATCTATGGATCACCAATATTGATAAACTATATAACATTACACGTGTGCCCAAATTCAAATGAATATGCGTATTTGATACACCAATTTGCATTATGATATTATCGATATCGTGATCTCCAGTTTAAATATTTCAATCCCCTTTAATCCAGATATTCGTCTCATATAGCTATCACTCATCTTATATAGGACTATCTCTCTGGACCTATACGCGTTCATCGTCTCTCAGGTATCTCTCGTGCTACTTCTATGTCGAAAATGATCTTTTATCTTCGTAACACACCGACGGTACTCTCTCCCTCGACCTTCATCACTCTATCTCTCTCTAAGTATATCTCGCTCCCTGCTATGTTTCTCTAACTATGAATCTCCATGTGGAATCTCTTTCTCTCACACAAACACAAAACTTTGTCTCCCGGGGTCTCATTTCTCTCTACTATTCCCATGTGTGCCACTCGCACACCCCTCATACAGAGATGTCTTTCGCTCCTTAGATATGAGAACCTACGACTCTTCCTCTTCAATATCTCTTTCTCACACACAAACACAAACTCTGTCTCCCAGGGTATCATATTTCTCCATTGTTCTCTTGTATGTCGCTCACACACACCCTCTCTCCCTAGAGATATATTGCGTTCCCTCGTATGTCTCTCTAGCTATCACTCTCATTGCGAAATATCTTTCTCTCTCGCAGACACAAAACTCCGTCTATCTGGATCTCATTTATCTCTGATATCTGTTTGTATGTGACTCACATGCACCCTCTCTCTATCTCTCTCACACCCACACACATAACCCAGCCTTCTGATCCACTCGACTCTATCTCTAACGCACACTAGCTGGCATCTTTATCTTTCTATTTATCTATTTCTCCATCAACCTTCTTTCTCGCCCTCACTCTTGATTCCTATCACGCACACTACAGATGTTTCTCTCTACATGCAGTCAAGTGCCCACTCACACACATATATAACTTCACCCTTTGAACCACCCGACGGTCATCTCCAACACTCAAACTAGCAGATGTCCCTCTAGCTAGCATCTCCATCTCTGTATCTATCTGTAGTTTATCCATCAACATTTCTTTCCCGCACGGAGTCTTGCTTCCTATCACCCACACTATATATGTCTCTCCATACATATGCATTTATAGGTTGGTCTCTTTTGCACAATCGTTGCACCTCACTCCCTCTGCTCGCCATAGATGCATGCTCCAGCCCACGCCACTATCTCTTAAAGACAAAAAACACATGCTCAATTGTCGGGCCTTCTTCCCTGCATTCTCACATGCATGCATATTGTCATACCTATCCGTCTCTCCCATGTCGTTGATCTTATGACTTATGTCTTCTTTCTTTTATCTCGATCATGCGCGCGCACACACACACATCCCACGTATACATGTATACCTCTTACACATGCACGTTCAAGGTCTCTATGTCTCCATATGTAGTTAATTACCCTCAATCCTAACGCCACATCGAATCGTTCTCCTCTTTTGTGCACATAACTTTCGCCTGTATGGGTAAAACACACACTCACATTTAACAATCTCCTTCAAGCTACCCCCTCCCCCCGCCTCTCACTCTTCCCCTATATCCCTGAAACCAATAAGACCATACCTTTGTTTAATTCCCGCCTACATGCACCATTGATATATAGTAGTCTTCCTTGGTGTCTCCCCAACAAACACGTTCTCTCGATGTCGACTCCTCTCACGCGCACACACCTTCTCTTCCCTCTCTACGGGCATTTTCTCTCTCGCACCCCATCGTTGGTGGCCTCTGCCATACACATCACCTCTCTATGATGAAGCCATGCACACTTAAATTACATCCTTCATAGAGGACCCCGCGACACACACACACACACACACACACACGCACCCCCCACACACTAAGACTCCATCTCTCTCTCTCTCTCTCTCACACACACACGCATGCACGCACCCCCCACACACACTAAGACTCCATCTCTCTCTCTCACAAACTAAGACTCCATCTCTCTCTCTCTCCTCTATCTCTCTCTCTCACACACACACTAAGACTCCATCTCACACACACATGCTCTAGGCGGAGCATTTGTTCCTACCACCCTTCATCCAACCTTACCCGTATGATAAACAATCACCTTTATTTACTTGCATAACATGGACAAATTCCACTTTACTTTAGTAGTCAGCAAACTTATCATCTGGACCCTTATAAAAAACGAGTTGGCGGTGATGATGTGCCTGCCATATTGTAATACAGACCGTATGATCTATATCTGAGGATAGAAAGCAAACTATGATAATTTTACAAAAGATACCCGCACCTCTCTCCACATCATTATCTCCCGCAACCTCATTGCTCAGCAATTAAAAAAGGAATAAGTCTCTGGAACAATCTAGCATGCATGGTGGCTGCTGTCGCCTGCCGGCGCCGTCCATCCCCATGCCTCCGCCCATTTCGACCACCAGTCACCACCACGCTCCACTCCTCCTCGCCTTATCTCTCATCTTTCATTTTTTTGATGACATTCTCGAGATACCAGTTTTCTGATAAAATTCTCGAGATATCATTAGTTTTTACACATGGGATTACTCCTGTATGGGTCAATCACGACAGGTGTTCTGTAAAAAAATACATATTGATGTTCCATGCAATGCACGAGAATCTTGCTTGTAATTATATAACGCAAATCACAAGCAGGAAGTGACATTTTTTTGACACAACCACGTTAACATGGCCACGTAAATCACTAGCTAAAGTAAATACCATTATACTTATATCCCGATGCAAAAGGTTGAGTACATGTCCGAAGAGTAGAGTCGCACACACGCACTCTGTCTCTCAGAACTCTCTCACACACACCAGTTACGTGATGCCCACTTAAGCAGACACGTAGGTTACAATTTGTGCACCCGCGGGTACACATGATGTTGCGCATTTATTTAAGCTGGAAGGCGAACCCAAACAGTAGCTGCATTCATTCCCCTCCCGCCGCCTCTTCTCTGGTCACCGTCGTCCGGTAGCCATGGGCCGGCCGAAGGTAACAACATACGCCATACTCCCGCCGGAGCAGCGCTTCAATATGGAAACTTTAGTGGTCATGCATGCATCTTTTTGTGCTAGCACTCCTATATAAGGGTTGACCAGTCGCTTCCCGCAGACGTGCGCGGGTGGTGGAAGAGGAAGGAGAAGGGAAGCGGGCTGTGGAGTAAAATTTTTTTACCACAATTTCTTAGGAAACTGAGTGCAATAATTGGGTAGTTTTGCAAACTACCAGTACTACACCTGAAACGGTTCAAAGCCTATACTCCCTTGCCAGCGCGCGCTTCCCGCGTGAAACGGTCAGTGTCGGCCTAGAGAGTCAGTGCCGCATTAATGCCCGGCCAGAGCAGAGGCGACCTCTCACTGGCGCCGGCTTTGAAGTGGCGCGACGGCCAAGAGAGCGCCGCTTCCCGGTGCACGCAACTGCTCCACGTCGAGACTGACCATATGCCCTATTTGGATCCATGGGTTAGAGTTAGTTTGAGCTAGTTGGGGATCAAATAGCCCTAAAGTATCCAAGCATGAGGGTTTAAATTGGAGCAAGTTGCACTGAACCCACCAAAAAAACTATCCCACCCAAGAGGTGCTAACTGGAGATAGTTCTCATTGGGACCACTGAAAAATCACTTTTCTCTCTCCATGAAGTGCATTTATTGTCAGTCTAACCCTATCACCCAAACACCTCTTTGGCTACAGTTAGTTCAGGGTTAGTCATGAGTTAGTCTAACCTCTAGCTAAGTTAGAGTATCAAACAGGAGCAGTATAGGACATGCAAGTTGCTCAAAGCATACATGCAAATTCGTACGTGAAAGGATTTTTTGTTTTTGAAAATGGAACGTGAAAGGAATTTTTTCTAGAATGCTCTTGGCATGTCGCTAACATGTGATAGTTAACCGACCTCAATAGACGACAGAAATGCCAGCCGCCGCACTTTGATAGAGACGAGGAGGGAGAAGCGATACGGGCTGTTGGATTACTAGAGATAGGTGTCGCACGGAAGCCAAGAAATATGGTGACAACGTGGGTTAGCCATGTACTAGTATGATGTAACTACACTGGGCTGCCGTGTTTCATACTCTTCGAGTCCACTGTGGAGATGATTGGTTAATTTTATATCGCTCAATAATATTAAATATTATGAGTGCAGACGCTCCACCACGAGGTTCCTTGCTCCTTCTCGGTCGTCCGATATCTATGTTCTTCCACTCTATTTTTTTATGTGAGCTTTGTTCATCCTTTTGCCAACACGCGAGACATCTAGCATCAAGGTGCACGTGTTATGCAAGGATCGTTCCATCTATATGAAGAACACGTGGGACTGGAACTACGAGACGGACATGTACCCAGGAGTGGATGTACGAACCTAAGTAATGTAACTCAGTAAGTGAAGTAGAAAGGCACAAATGGTATGAACATGTGTGGCATATAGGGTGTGTTTGGTTGCGTTCTCGTCTCAGCATAGTTGTTCCTTCTTCATGCATGCTCAACTCAACATCCCTCTTCATGCATGGTCTCTTCATGCATGCTTCTAGTGTATTTGTGCTAAACTAGAGTGGACTCATGCAGCCTCTATACACTCTGCCAAACACCCAAAAGTAGGTCGAGAAGGGAACTCTTAGGCGGCATTTGTCTCTTACTACGTACTACCACTAAATGTTGTACGTGCAATGCACGGTGATGTTATGGAGTACGTGCCTAAGTACTCTACTACTACTATATTAGTTGGAGGCACATATTAACTTTTATATTTGTTTACGTGTATGCCCCGAGACCTTCCAACTAGACATGTCTTTCTCTCCAGGTCGCACTTTGTATCGTTCATACCACTAAGTACTACTACGTGTGGTCTCCGACCCAGAAGTGGAAGAAGTGGAGACGCTCTACCACACTATTTTTTTACGCTGGGCTCTACCATGCTGTTCATGTCCCACTCCTTTCGCTGATGTGTGGGACATCCTGCACGTGTCGTGTTTGGCACCCTTCGTCGTAAGAGTTGAAACGCTAGCATTCATCAAAAATAAAAAATAATTATAAATCGGCAGTCATACTATTTTTTTGCGAATCAATCAGCAGTGATACTATACCACGCGGTTTCCTTGCTCCTCAATATCGGAAAGAATACTTCCGTTCGCCAACATGTGGGACGTCGACCATCCTGGTCCACTTGCCATGCACGCAGAACTCCAAGGGAGAGTCAGCCAGGTCGTCGCGCCGCAGTAACAATGACTAATGAGCCGTCAAATCATAGGCCCACTTCCCACTTTGAAGTTGCTCGGATGAAGGAACCATCATGACTTCGTTGAATTCCGCTTCTAGAAGAAAACTACTATACCAGCAGTATTGCTAGCTATAGTAGTTACTCCATAGAGGCCTCCTTTCGTTCATATGATAGGAATATGAAAATCATAGGAAGTGAGATGACATGCATCTCAATTCCTATAGAGAAAGAGATGCCATTTGATGCTTAGGATAGGAATTTGTCCATTTAGTCTAGGCTAATGTACTAGTAATTTGCTCTAAAAACTACAGTAGTAACTAGTAGTATTGGTACATGCTCGTACTCAGACACAGACACACACACTAACTACTAGTACTACTACTTCTCACATGCTGGCCAGACGCCATCGTTCTCCTTCCCGGCTTTGTCAACGACACCCCACCGTGCTTGGATCTCCGCCGACCTCTCCACAGCGGCGTGTGCGTCCTTTTCTTTCTTGCGGCGGCAGGCCTCTCCTTTCTTGAGTGCTTTCTGACTTTTCCGCTCCCTTTGTGCGGCTTTGGCCGCCTCTTGCTCTACCGCCCATTCGGCCTTGGCATCTTCAAATTCCTCCCACATAGTTGTGAGGTCGCGAGCGGCGATGAACTCGGCACGGCGGGATGCCATCGCTTCCCTACCATTTTGTGGGTGGTCGTGGGCGGCGAGGAACTCGGGTCGGCGGGATGCCATCGCTGCCTTACCGGTTAGTGTGCGGCACGGTGGCATGAACGACGCTTGGTGAGAGCTCTAGGGTGGAGTGGCCGGAAAATCGTATAGTGCATTGGTTTGTCAAGATCTCAAGGACAGAAGACGAAGAAAATTTGGATTACCCTTCAATCCTGGTCATTTATTATCGAGTAAAATGCATTGGCGGTCATCGAACTTGTCTTGATAGCTCACTTTGATCACTGTATACGAGATATGGTGATTATACGGTCACTGGCTCAGCGTATAGCTCCTTATTTGTCTGGTTGACCAGTCAAACAGTCTGCATACGCCTCATCAGCTCATGTTCTTTATCTATCTACGTGGGCCTACCTGTCAATGGAGAAAGAAATACTGTAAAAACCAAAATTATGCGTATGTGGGGAATCAAACCACGGACTCATCGCTGCAACGCACCCTCGTCAGCCAAATGAAAATGAAATACTTCACGTCAGACACTCACGCTCACGCTGTCAAAGCATGCTAATGCATGCACGTAGCCCTCTAAATCAAAGTCCTGCTCATGGCGCAACGCAAACGGCGAGCCCATCACCTGCGCGCCCCGGCGGTGCCTGACATTACTGTTTAGACGTTTGATGGAGGCCTACGCGAACGCCGAGCATGTATTCACCTAGCTCAACACCAACGGTCATACTCGGACCGCCTTGCTCATGTATATCGTCCATCACAATGACAATCTATAAAACAGCCTAAGCTAGAGAGGGTACTATGGTAGTATGGTACGGAGTATGTACTATCGTGAGCGACCGATCTTAGTGCCACTGCACACCGAAACCTCTTCCATCGCTAGAGCGCGCTTCCCGCCTGAAACGGTCACCGTCTCTCCAGAATGTCAATGCCGCATTCACCGGACTTAACTGCAGGTGCAGTTGGTGTGTCACTGACATGTGGGCCAGATGCCCGTTGGGCCCACATGTTAGTAACCCAAATGCATCTGCAGTTAAGTCACTGAAGCAGCGTCCGCATTCACGCCCGAAGAACCTACTCCGGCACCAGTTGTCCATCCGTTTGCCGTGGCTCATTGCCATTCGCCCGCTATATTAACTTGAGCCCCAACTCCCAGCCATAGCCAAAGACCCACATTTATTCTCCTTCGGTCCCTTCCTTCTGTCGGCACCACTTCAACCATGGCCTCCTGGTGCTCCGAAGCTCTCTTGGACGTACTTTCGCAGCAGCAAACGAGGGACATCGGCGGCTCCGCTCCGGGCGCGCTCCAAAGCTCTCTTCAACGTACTGTCGCAGGAGCAAACGAAGGAGATCGCCGCCACCCCCCGGCCGCCCTCCACCGCCATGACCAAGAAGCTGGCGCGTGTGCGCGGGTGCAGCCGGCAGCGAGGAAGAGTAGTACACGGTAGGTCGCCACTGCTCTGGTCCCGGGAAGGCCACCGCTACTCCACTTAGTCGACGCCAAGCTTGGTGGGGTAAACATCGGCGGCCGATTAGCCGCTTGACGGCGACGTGGGGCGGAAATCTTCATAACCTTGTGCTCTGGAGGAGGAGGTTATCGAGGCGGATCAGGAGGAGGCAAAGGCAATGGCCGGCTTTCTCGGGTTCATGGTCGGACATGGTGGTCGGGCGCCGGCGATCATTTAGACTAGGTTTACAGTAGGTTTTAGTATGGTTTGTGCGAAATATGTAATGAATTTCGTCTAGTTTGTAGGAAAAGTTTTCGAAATGTAATGAATTTCATACAGTTAATTTGAAATTTGCTTTGTTTGCACGAATTTCGTCTGGTTAGTTCATATAGTTGTCGAAAGGTATGCGGGCAGCATCGGATGGCATCCATCTGTGTCCTCGGACAGATAGTGGTGTAAATTTGTGGGCCAACGCTGGAGATGCCCTAACTATCATGCTATAATCGCTAACAATCCTCCATTATTTGACAGGGAACAGTTATCCCTCGATCAAAATCAGATCGCGGTGTTTCGCACTCCTCCCGCGTAACAGTGTAAACTCTTGCTTACATAAAAATGGAGCAAGTGGATGGCACTGTAGCACGTCATATAACTCGAACTAGCCCGCCTAACGAGTGGGAAAGCACCGCCCTCGTCATTTTGTTCTGGATTTCTATCGATCGATCGTGCGAAAATGTTACGCTTCGCAAGTTCTAAAAGACAAAGGCGGCACACTTACGACTCGTACACATCGCAACCTCGACAGTCCGGCTCGCACGCCGCTCACCAGAGGGGACACACGTTGTCTTGCAATTTCACTGACATGTGGGACCGTAATTGAATAAACCGTCGATAGCCGAAATCTAATCGCTCGGCGGGCGTCGGCTGAGAAGAGAGAAATAGGGGAGGGAGAAGAGATCGCCCGCCCACCGCACACGGACTCCAAGAAATATATGGTGATAATGTGAGGTGGGCCATGCTGGAGTCCGGACCGCTTCCGGAGCCCGCTCTCACCGCCCTGGCCCCTCAAGACGCCAGCTGCCCGCTGCATGCATGCATAGCAAGTAGTACTCCTTATGTGGAGGAGAGAGAGGCATTGACAAAGTCAAGGAGTGGGCTCTACAAGAGCCCGTCTCTACACATGCTCCTAGGTATAAAAAAATAATTCTAAAAAAGGCATAAAAACAATTGTGTCTTAAAAAAAGAAAGGTAAAAAACATTTGAGAGGAAATAGATAGAGAGAAAGTGAGAAAAAGCTGTAACCTGGGTATTACATGAGGAAGGAGGGAGTGGTGCACATGCCAAGTTCACTGGGCTGCCGTGTTTCACACTCCTCCGTCGTAACAGTGGAGACATAGCTTTCATCAAAAATAAACAATGAATACTCGTTGATCGTCCTCTATATCGGAAAGAATACTTTCATTCACCGACATGTGGGATGTCGACCATCCTGGTCCACCTGCCATGCACAAAATTATCCTGGTCTACCCCGATCGTATCGCAGGCCCAACCTTTCCCACTATAAGTTGTTCGGATGAAGGAACCATCATGACTTCGTTGAATTCCGCTTCTTCAAGAAAACTTACTGTACCTGCAATACTGCTACCACACGCGAAGACTGGAAGGCACTGTACCACGTCATATCACTAAAACCCACTAGGCCAAACTAGCCCACCTAGGTCATCTATTTTGGAACGGAGGGAGTACCTCTCTGCACTGCTATGATTTTGTGTTGCACGTTCTCTGTACTTTTGCTATGATTTTCCTACCCTATGAACCAAATGAGGCATGAATGTATGTTGACTATTGTCTGATCGATCGCTAAGCCTACAATTTTAGGAGCTAGGGCTATTGGTCGATCGACGAGGGATAAGTATAAGCATACCACGAGCTCATCAGCCCCAACGTTTCTCTTTGGTGAGTGTTTTGCAAGTACTATAGCTCGCACAGTAGCTAGCCTACTAACACCAAGAATCATCAAACAATTCAAACTTACATCTAAGCATGCCATATATTACATCAAAAGCTGGCGAGGATACATCTGTTTCCATAACTCGGAGAGGGTTCGCATGATTCATCGCATGATACACTATCAAACAAAAGTAGCAAGATCCGCCCACACGAGACAGTGCACTAGCCCTAAGATGGTTTGATAACATGCATCGTTCTGGTAATTAAACACAGGGCAATGCAAACTACCCTGAAGGATTAGCGCGACCAACTATTTCTTGCCATCGATCTCTCGGGCAATGACCATAGCACGGACAGCGGCATGGGAATCGATTTCTGGGGCGATGTCCACAGGACTGACCGCGACATCAGAATCGATCTCTAGGGCGATGTCCACAGGATGGACAGCGGCATCGGAATCGATCTCCGGGGCGACCAACTATTAGCAAGCACATTGCAAATAATCAAAAACCACAACTATGGTAATAAGCCATTATTTTTTACCTTGTGCAGCTCACCGGGGGATCTCATCCCTCCGGGGTCCATCTCCTCGTCCTCGATGGGGGACATCACCTTGCCAGGGGAATACTGCTTCTCAACGGCGACTATCTCCTCAAACTCGCTCTTGAGACTCACATAGGTGGCAATCAGAGTTCCTGGGGTAGGCACGGTGGGGCCCTTGCTATTCTTCCAACTTCCTTTGAGGAGTTCGTCCGCCAACGTCCTAAACTCTTTGGCCAGTGCTTGTTTCTTGGAGTTCTTCGTCTCCATGGGTTGGCCCGCCAACATGGTCAACTCGTTGGTCGGTGCTTGCTTCCTGGAGATCACTGTCTCCAGTGGGTTGTCCGCCGCAACTCTTTGCCTAGTGCTCTAGGATCCATCAATGAGCTGACAAACAAAAAGCAATCGAAAGGAAACCACAATCGCAATGAAAACGGGAAAAGAATAGGATGTGAGAATCTGTCGGTGCGCCGCAAAAAGAAGATTCTTGGAATGAAAATATAGCAGCATAACTGATTCGCCCACCTTTCCTTCGTCGGTACAGAAGAAAAATGGCAGAAGTGAGTAGCATGGAGTGAGGTTTTCTTCAAGAAAGGGAAGAAAAGCTTGAACGAGCGTTCCAGTGAAATGATGGTTGCTTCGTCCAGTCCAACTTGGAGGCCACCTTACCACTGCTGGTAAAGGTGTGGGTTTTATGATATGACAGGTCATGACGGCCACACCGGGGTGACAGGTGAGTCTCGACTGTAGCACCTCGCTGTGATTTGGTGGATGACACGCGGGCCTGGATGCTTTGAAATGTCCCGCATGTGCACCGCGACCAAGGCGGAGAGGAAAACGAGAGAACTACATAATTAATGCATGAGTTTAATTAGGGTAGTTTTGTAAAGTACGAGATACATTCCTCCAATCGCAAAATGCCTTGGTTCATGAGATTTGAGATTTATAGGGCTGCACACGGTGTAGTCTAGTCACTTGTTGAAATCTCTAGAAAGGCAAATACTCCTTTCCGGTTTACAGGGCTATACTACTCCCTCCGTCTAGGTGTGTAAGTCATCTTACGAAAACCAAATAGTCCCAAAACACTTAGGCGCGGTGCATTAACTTCTACCTTGTTTCTTGTTTCTTGACATATCAACCAATAAGAGATGAGAGGTGTGCATGCTTTTAATGACTTGCAATGGCTAGTTCATTGCATGCAATGCTATTAATTAGCAAATAAACATTCGTGACCCTAGGAGGAAACGGTGCTAAGCGCGTGGACCTATGCAGAATGAGTATCAACCAATGGATAATGGAGTTTAATTGTTAAACAATAGCAATTTTGTCTCATGCAAGAGCCTGGCTAGTACTCCAAGGAACCGCACCACGCGAGCGTTCGCAACTGCCACGTTCGGGTTGCGCTTGGATCTTCGCCTCTTCGAGAAAATGAACAATGATGTTACTCCTACTTCTAAAGTATCGAATCCATTGCTGCATGTCCGTCCACCTCGTGCGGGAGGGATAGCATGTAGCGAAAGCTTCTACTTACTGCTCCTGCCTTTGCGTCTATGACAGGTGGGCCCAACAGGTGGTTGGCCCTCCTGTCATGCAGCCAAAGGCAGGTGCAGTTAAGGCACCGGAGCTCAGTCCGCGAGGGAGAGGGCATTGTAGTAATCAAATTTCTCGTTCTTGTACGAGTTGACTCGACACATCAAATCACTGCACTCAATATAAGTCTTTTTACACATTTCAAATGGGCTACTTCGTATGTAGGAGTAGACATATTCTGCTTCGTATGTAGTCACTTGTTGCAATCTCTAAAAAGACTTATATTTCGAAACGTAGGGAGTACAACGCATGCATGCATGCCGTGACTTTCCTTTTGATACTTGCATGTGTTGATTTGATGCACCTTGCCAAATTTTGACTATAAATTTAACTAACCAAATTTTCATGCATGTCACAAAAATTACGGGGCTGTTTGGATTGTGACTATGTTTGTCTGATGTTGCCACATTATTTTTCCCACACTTTCCACACTTGCCTAACCTGAGTTGCTCAAATTGTTAGACACACTTTGGCTTGCCTAAGGGAATCTTGCCACAATTTCTGTGTTTATGACATGTGGTCACTGCTAATAAAAAAATCTTGTCTTAGGTGTGGCTAATAAAACAAACTTATATTTAGGAACGGAGGGAGTAGAAAATATGAATAATAATGCATGTTGGGGCAACCCACGTTTCCGCTAATTTTAGCCGTGGGCTTGTTCATAATTTTTACGAGGGGGTGGTTGTCCATTTAATGGAGGGACTTGTAGTACCAGACTTGAACGATACAAAGTGCGACCTGGCACACCGTAACACCACTTGGAACAAGCGGGTAGCTATCTCAAAAAACAATCAACAACTAAAAAACGCGACCTGGCATGTAGTAGTACATAATTTTAAATGATTGTTTTGATGGAGTGAAAAAGGAAAACTACCCCACTACGTATATATAGGCAGGAGCCTCCGTGCTTGCTTGCTAGGGTTGCTCTATTCACACACTCTCATCATCTCCAGATCTAAACAAGATAGGGGTAGAAACACTGTCTTTTTCCCTTCAAAAAACATTGGCTTTCTATCCTCACCGCTGGTTACAGATCCGTACATATCCCCCTCCGCCGGTGAAGGTGAGGAGGGGCAGCGTTTAGGCTGTCGTCGACAGTGAGGGAGGAGACCCACTGCCGGCCGCACCGTTATCTCTGGCCGAGCGCCGGCGCGGGAGGTCCTCCGATCCCTTCGCCGTTGCCTGTGGGCGGATCCGGCCTCCCGCCACCCACCTATCCACATCCCGACGACCTTCAGGTATATCTTCGTTCGAAACCGCCTTAGCTCTACTTCCCCAGCTCGCTACGTCACTGCATGTGCATCATTTTGTACCTCTCAGCCCCTCTCAATCGGATGATCCAACGTCACATATTTTTTCTTCTATTGTTAGAGGTAAAGCTACTTCATGGAGTTGAATCTTGTACTCCCTCCGTCCAAAAATACTTGTCATTGAAATGGATGTATCTAGATGTATTTTAGTTCTAGACACATCCATTTTGATGACAAGTAATTCCGGACGGAGGGAGTACTTGGTTCAAACAAGAAATAAAGTGGGGGTGGGGGAATTTAGTATGTACATCAGACTTGGTACAAACAGGAAGGAAAGGGGGTGAAAGTAGTATAGACTGGTCATCCAACCAGTCTCTTGGTCGAAAAGGGAAATATAGGGGTAACGCTGTACACAGTGGTATGACCAGGAGTAGATTTGCTATCCACACATAGGAGTAGGTGGCTAGAGTGAACAAAAATGGGACCAACCCAGATATGTTTCTTGGATGTTTGTTTCTCGGGGCAACAAACTATGAATCACCACTTTATGCCCCTGTTTACATACATGGTGCTGGAATGCTGGTGCACCCACTGTTCTTAATCTAATGTCCCTGGTAAAAATGAAGTCATGCCACTGTTATAAGCCATGACAAGTTTAGCCAAATGTTTTTGCCTGTAATTGTTTGAGACTCTGATTGTTTCCTCTGTGCCTTTTTGTGCAAACAGGGATATCCAATTCACCTGGTTGCTGTTGTGACCTTTTGGTGCACTGCACAAAACTCTTCTTAAAAGAAGTGACTTTTGTGTTGTTTAATTGGAATGTCAGAATGGAACAGTTGGTTCATTTTGGTGGAACTGCACAAAGGGAGATCTGTGTTCCAATCCTCATCATCCATATTTGCGCCATAACCTTCCTTTAGGTAAGAATGATATTTAATGCATGTGTTCATCTCTATTTTCCGACTGCCATGAGAAAATAATGTTGTTTTTTACTAGTACACTAGTACTCCCTCACTGACAAAACCAATTTTGAATTAGAAGGCCAATCATGTACTTGGTTTCACCAACTAGCGAGGAGAAATAGAAACAGAGCATGAAGAGGAAGAAGAAGAAGAATAAACAGTGCCAAGGCGATCTTGCTGAAGCCAGAGGCCTCAGTCGAGGCCATTGAAGGGCTCCGGTAATGACTACCTTACATGTGAGACGATCCTCCAGGGAGCCCTTCCACTTCTGTTGTCTCACTTAATTAATTAGGAGTACTTAAGTACCACTAATTTATTACTGCCTAATTTCCTGTTGGAGTTAAACAAATCTTTAGTAGGACCCTATGCTGAATCATGTACGTGTGTATGTTTGTCTATGGAGGTGAATCATGTGGTGGAGCAGGGAGGGAATATTACTAGTGTCATGACATAATAGTGCTATTGTTTTGCATGTCAATTTATTGCCATTGGTTCAATGAGGCAATGTTTTGCGTATTGTCCATCATGAATTTGATGCTACTGTTTCAGTAATATGCTAATGTCTTCCTGTCCTTTCTCACTAAGCTAATGAAGGTTTCACCTTGTTCCTACTTGTGCAAACAGGGATCATGTTGTGCCAATCATACATTTTAGTGGAACTACACAAGACAATACAATGAACTATATCCCAGCCAGTGCTTTAACTTTGCTGGAAGTTCTTGATAATCTTTCGATATAATCTTAGCACTGGTAAACAAGAGTGATTTCAACCATACATTTGAAGTGCATAAAAATATATACTATTGTGTGATTCCAGTGAGTGCTTTATCATCTCTTATGGGACTACATGAATAAGCTTTTTTTTCTCAGGTTGGTACGGGCCTAAGGCCTTCATCCATATTAGTTTGCTGTCATCTCTATTTGTATCGTGCTACTGTCATGAGAAACTCCTTTATCTTTGCACGCTAAAGTTTTGCAACCTATGATAAATAGCAATGCTTTGAGTGTTGAGTTGAGCTAATTGGCACTGATTAAATAAACTAATACCTCTCTTTAAGCAAGACTACTATGTTGCTAACTTTACCCATTAAGATAATGAGGGTGCTTCTATTTGTTAGTGTATGTTTCATCAACTAGTCCCACTATTACAGTAATCTCACTCTCTCAATATATGTGCCAACAGGGATGCTCGATTTTGGTGGAACTGCACAAAAACTTTGGGTGCTTCATTGCCTCGATAGCTTCCGTCCTTTCCTATCAGTCGCTAATCTCTGCTTGCTTTCTTCTTTTGCTGTCAGTCGCTTGGCTTATCTCGGCTTCCAGTCAAAGGAAATAGTAATTGATATGCTACCTCACACAGGTTGGTACTGGTCTTTATCCTGATTATTGTGCCTGTCATATGTATTGGTAATTTGGTATTGTGCTAATGTTTGCCGATTTCATAAAGGAGTAATTTGGAGCCTGAACTCACAGGAAAATCATTACATCAGGTGATTTCAGTAGAACTGCACAAAATGATCAGATGGACAGGTACTTAAGCTGCTACTATGTACTCCAAAGTTCACTCAGACAAGCATCAATGTTGACAAGAAGTGCCTATATTCATTCGAGTATAAACCGACGTCAACCAATTGTAAAACTCCAAGTATTAGGAGAGTGAACGCCAAAAATATTGCTTGGCGCATAGCCCAGAAAAACGCAGTCCAGTCTTTGGTCCCAACTTGTGCCTTTTGGTTATCGGCACATATGGTAGCAAACTATATGGCATGGAGTCTAAAGATTCCAAACAAGTTGGTTGACGCCTATATTCATCTGGCACTTAATCAGTCTGCACGCCAAGGATGCTCCATTTTAGTTGAACTGCACAAAAAATTTGGGTGGTTCATTTTCTCAACCGCCTCCTTTCTCGTCTGCAATATAGAATTTTGGCGAGATACAGGACCAAGATGAGCCAGTAAACTAGTTGGATGAAAGTAGTGGCCAAGTTGCTCGAACCTCCCTCGGCACGAGGCCACTATTTGAGGATAAACCTACAAGCAAAGTTTAGATTGTCTATGTTGCCTCTTATGTACTCGAAAGTTTACTCGTACAAGAACTAATTTTAGCAAGAAGTACCTCCGATTGAACACCATTTACTAGTCTGTACCCTAGGTAATTAAAGTTCATCCATGGATCATATTGGCTGTGATCTCAATCATTTGGATGCATAAATATACTGAACATGTGTATATCTGTATCTTTTTGTGAATTACGTATGAATATTATCGTGTGATCTATCAATCATTTGGATGCATAGATATGCTGAGCTTGTGTATATATGAATCTTTTGAGTTGTTGATAGTGAATGTTGGCTATGAATATGAACGTGTCCTGTGAACCTGAGTTTGATATGAATGTTTACCTTTTCTGTTGTATTTGTGTGTGAACTTGTTAGTATGCCTACTGTGGGGTATAAAATGCAGGTCTCTTATAAAAGTAATGATGTGTCCAATTTATGTTTTCCCTTCTAACCACATTATATATACTAGCAAAACGGCCCGTGCGTTGCAATAGGAAAAAAATATGGCACACACTTACGTTCTATTCTTCTTTACCGGGTCTGTCATTACATGTGCTCCAGTGTAATAACATCATAAATTACCAAAATGCCTTAGGACATTCTATCTCAGGCACCACAGTGAGAATGATTGACAATATGAGCATCACCAGCCTGAAGAAAGTTGTTGCTGTTATGACTGGCATGCCAAGAGGATATATGATGCGCACTGACATCCAACAACAACATTTCTCATGGTTTTGGTTTTTTTTTCCGAACCAGTGCTATATTTGATTATTTGGCACAAAAAATTTGTAATTCTTTCACTCCAACTATGGCCCACATGGCTCGTCATTCTTCCAAAAGATGTCCCTTATGATACTTTTTTAGAAAAAGGAGTGCATTATCTCCTTGCTGTCGTATAACTGAAGGAAACTGAATGTGAAAATTTAAGTGTATATAGACTGACCCACTCGGAGTGCATACAAAAATATTTTTATCCAAGTCGTCAGTGCCAACAGTGTACCTCCAATGTCCATCTGCATCTACACGGCTAGGTCTAATCTTAAGCAAGAATGAAACTACCAAGCAAACTGAGATAACATCATGTAGCCGACCCCGGGCAGCAGCTGGTTAGGGATCATTAGCAGAGAAACACGAAGTCGGCTGACGACCACCGAGCATGGCCAGGCCCATCTCTCTCTCGTGGTGGCTCCCGGGCCTCTCCGTGTCTCCTCACTCCGAGTCCACAGCCCGACCTCGGCGTTCCGCCTCCATCCTCCTCCGCCCTCTGTCCCGCGTGCTCCTCCACACCTCCCTCTCCAAGCCGACGGATCCGACCTTCCCCTCGCTGGATCCGGTCCACCACGAGCCTCAAGCCACCCTGCCGCCGCGCTCGTGTCCATGTCGTGCATGGTGTAGAGGTGGCCAGCGTGTGGAACAGGCTGCGTCGCAGGCATCTGCGCGCTGCGCCTCCGCTTCCTCACCCCGGCGAGCGCCAGACTGAACAGCTTCGTGCTGGACTGTTGTTTTGTTGTACAATTTCCCTTCGTTCTCATCCTGTGTTTGTTGATTCAAGAGGCTCATTGTTGATATGCAATTTTCCTAGGTATATAAACTGGTAGACTTTCATGTAAGCAATCGAGGTGGGATTAGTCCGAGTACATGTGTGAAAATCAGGTAAGGTACAAATACATAAGCGTGCATGCAGGCCGAAACATGCGTGCAGGCCCAATAAGAGAATGTGGACGTGGACCAATTGGATGGACAAAGTTTTTAGTACCGCCTCGCAGCAATTGGACTAATTGTCAATCAAAACTAACAGAAAAAAACTGAAAGCGTAAATTCACGGAAAGAAGCGTATTGTGACGGTGAACCCAAAGAGTCAATCCATGCTTTATTATTAGGGAAAGATTTATATTATTACTATTATCGTATATTTTATAGAGACTTATATATACATTATAAAAACATCCCACGTGTTATTAACTTATAAAAGTAAATGTTTAACGAAAGTTGGCAAGGAAAACCCTGGTTGTTTTTGACTCACACGCAAGGAAAATCCTGGTTGTTTTTGACTCACACGCAAGGAAAATCCTGGTGATTGCGTACAAAAGCTTGCGAAAATTTGAAGGACCAATTTAATAATAACGCGCTCATTTTTATTTTGAGCAATAACTCGCTAATTTCTTAATTATATATATAAAAATGTGCCTCTCCGGTTTATTCTTTGATATTAATTTCTCCTTCTAATATAACATTATATATATAACGAGCCCACCTAATACGTGTATTTCAATGAAGTGCAAATGGGCTGGGATTTCTTAGAAAGTATAAATGGGCCTGATTTACGCGAAATTATTTGTTCACCCAGCCCAGCAAATGGACTGTACATTCTAGAAAACATGGGTTAAATATATCCCACATTTTTGCAGGCTGACATGTGGGCCAATAGGTCGAAGCCTACGCAGGGCGTTGTCAACTTGGTCAACAAATGATTGTGTCATCCACAGCCATTGGATTTATATCCAACGGCCGGCATGCACCTTCAATCTCTCGTCTTCTTCCTCCAGCGTCGCCGGGACCGACTGGTCCGGCCTCCGGCGGCTAGCGGCTCTGCTTAGCACGCATCGCTGCGAAGCGCTACCCCACCGCCGGCCAGGCTATCCCTCCACCCCTCGACACCTCCTGTTATTCTCCACAGACTACAGCCCCATGCTGCAACAGAACCAATTATAACCCTTCTCCTCCTCTCAATCTAGGACTCCACTGCCGCGTTTTCCCATCTCTGAGTCGTTCCCGTCCGGGGCCTCGCCGTCGTCCACCGCCTCACTGCGTTCGGTGCGGCGTGGTCAACAAACGAGAGTCATCGGAAGAGGACTGTATGTGGAGAGCCTGACTGCTGGGACCCATGAGGTCCATGGTCGCATGCAAGTAAAGTTCCTCCTTATTAAGCTAAAAATAATGTTTCCTCCACCTGACAGCTGGGACCCACCGGCTGTATCTTTGCACGGAAGGAAGTGCCTCCTTGTTTTGTGAAAAAAATTATTCATCCCGTTGACAGCTGGGACCCGTCAGATTTGGTGACTGACTTGTGGGCCTACTAAGCGGACGTGTACACACGGATTTGTCAACTTAATCAACAAATGATTCTAGCAGCTGGACCGTTGGATGTTAATCCAATAGCTGTGCTCCTTCTTCAACCTCTGTTCTTGCTCCTGTCTCCCGTGGGCGGCACTGCGGCTGTGCTGCCGTGCACCCGAACCCGTGAAGTTTTCCCACTCCTCTCCATCTACGACTCCACTGCCCTGTCTTCCCCATCTCCGGGTCGTTCCAGTCTGGGTGCGCTCGGCACGGTGTGGTCAACATGGTCAACAACCGAGAGTCATCGGAAGATGACTGTACGTGAGAGGCTGACAGTGGGGATGCACCACACCCATGGATGCATGCATGCAACGGAATGCGGAGAGGTCAACGTGGTCAAGGAACGACTTCCATCGGAAGTATACTGTACATGGAGAGTCTCAACTGGGCCCACGGCCGCAGCAAGTATGTGCCTCCTTATTATGCGGAATATAATGATTCCTCCAACTAATAGCAGGGACCCACTGGGCAGGCCACCGTATTTTGCGAAAAAACATTTGCCCCTGACTGCTGGGACCCACCTGATGGGCCACCGTATTTCATGAAAAAAAACGTTCCCCCTGCTGTCAGCTCGGACCCACCGGAAATGCCTCCTTAGTACGCACAAAAAATGAATAATCCCCCGACTAGCTGGGACCCACCTTGGTGGGAGGCTGACTTGTGGGCCTACTAAGTTGACGGGGACGAAGGGCTTTGTCAACTTAGTCGATATGAACGATTCTAGCTCTAGTGACCGTATGATGTCCATCCAACGACCCTAGTGCTTCTTCAACCTCTGGTCTTCTTGCTCCAGCTGCCCAAAGTAGCGCCGGTCGTGCCGCATGCTCCTACCTCCCGTGGCCGGCTGTGTTGCCGCGGAGGCCTCACCGCCCCTACTATTCCCACCGCTGGCCAGGCCCTGCGACGACAGCAGCCTCACACCGTAGCTGAACCAGTGAATCCTCGTACTCCTCTCAGCATGGGCTTCCACTGCCGCATCTTCCCTGGCTCCGCGTCGTCCCCTTCCTAGGCCTCGCCGTCGTCCACCGCCGTGGTGCTCTCCGTGCGGCATGGTCAACGTGGTCAAGGAACGACTTCCATCGGAAGAGTACTATACGTGGAGAGGTTGACAACTGGGTCCACGACCACAACCCAGTTTTTTTGTGTTTTGCCAAGTAAGTCGCTTTGTCAGGCCCGTTGGGCTGCAAATCTTTCAACACGAGGAGAGCTTTCAATCGGCTGGCCGAGAAAATGGCCCATCAGTAATGAGAAATGGGCTGTACATTTTTAAAACACATCAAACCAGCAATTAGTTTCAAATCTCTTTTTTTCAATTCGAGATTTTAAATTACTATAATTTTTATGCGTGGAGAATTTGTTGGATTTTATATTGATATACATTTATTTTTAAAATCAATTTGAATGTGAGTCGAAATTTTGGGATTAAAAACAGTTCGGACCGCACTGGAATATGCAAAATTTCGTATAATTTTTTAACCGTGGCCACAATATGGGCTATAATGCAAACAAAAAGAATATGGGCTCCAGAAAAACCTGAAGAATTAGCAAATGGGCTGTAAATTATTAGAAATAATGGCAGATGGGCTATATGTTGTTTTCCACAGATTTGAGGCTGTCCTAAAAAAGGTTGACGCACAAGCAGTGACTGTTGGATGTCCATCGAACGGCCATCATGCTTCTTCAATCTCCGCTCTTCCTGCTCCAGCCGCTCAAACAAGCGCCGGCGGGGCTGCCTGCTCCCTCCTCCCCGCGGCCGGCTGTGCTGCCGCACAGGCCTCACCGCCCCACCGTACTGCCATCGCTGGCCTAGCCATCCCTCTACTCACCCACACCTGCTGTTATTCTCTGGCGACAACAGAAGAACCAGTAAACCCTCATACAGTCGTACTCCCCTCCGCGTGGGAAACAACTGCCGAGTCTTCCCTGCCTCCGTGTCGTTCCCTTCCTAGGCCTCGCCGTCGTCCACCGCCCTGGTGCTCTCGGCGCGTCCTGGTCAACGTGGTCAACGACCGACACCCCCTATTATTCTGCGGCGACGGCAGCCTCACACCTCAGCGAACCAGTGAACCCTCGTACTCCTCTACGCGTGGGCATCCACTGCCGTGTCTTCCCTGGCTCCGTGTCATCCCCTTCCTAGGCCTCGCCGTCGTCCACCGCCCTGGTGCTCTCGGCGCGGCGTGGTCAACGTGGTCAAGGAACGGCTTCCATCGGACGTGGACTGTACGTGGAGAGGCTGACAGCTGGGTCCATGGCCGCAGCAAGGAAGTGCCTCCTTATTACGTGCAAAATAATTATTTCTCCACCTAACAGCGGGAACCCACCGGACGGGCCACCGTATTTCGTGAAAAAATGTTTGCGCCTGACTGCTGGGACCCACCAGCTACATCTTCGCACGCAACGAAGTGCGTCTAGGCAAAAAAAACAATTCGCCCCCTGACTGCTGGGACCCACCAGCTACATCTTCGCGGGCAAGGAAGTGCCTGACAGTCGGGACCCACCTGGTCGAAGCGTACATAGCGTTGTCATTCTGGTCGCGAACGTGTACGTACATATATACTGGGGGATGTAGAGGCACGCACGTGTCGTAGTAGAGGCGCGTACGTGTCGTAGTAGAGGCGCGCATGTAGCATGTACACGTACGTACAACGGCTAGTGTGCAAGAAGGAAACTACAGCCACGTATGTGTACATACGAGCGGGGTCTCGAATGCCTACTCGCGCATACGTACGGCCAGGGCTCGTGTACATGGCTGGGTCAGAATGGAGAAACAGTGTTGTCGTCGTGTTCATGGGGAGGCAACGGAATGCGTCGTGTTCATGGGGAGGCAACGGAATGCGTCGTGTTCATCGGGAGGCAACGGAACACGTGGGAGCCAACCGGCTGGGCCGGAACGGAGTGCGTGGTCGTGTGCATCGGGAGGGCTTGGACGGAACAAGCGATGGAAACGAGGCCTGGCGTACCGCACAATGGAGGAAACGGACCTCCTACGTTCAGAACGGGGTCCTGTTGATCGGGACGGGTCTGGCGACCGCAAAATGGAGGAAACGGACCTCCTATGATAGAAACGGGGGTCCTGTTGATCGCGAGGGGTGTGGCGTACCACAAAACGGACGAAACGGACCTCCTACGGTCGAAACGGGGGTCCTGTTGACCGGGAGGGGTGTGGCGTATCGCAAAACGGACGAAACGGACCTCCTATGGTCGAAACGGGGGTCCTGTTTATCAGGAGGGGTGTGGCGTACCGCAAAACGAGACTCCACGGGAAACTGTTCATCTCTACCGTCGACCTCCTCCAGCCTCCACGGGCTACCGTCGACCTCCTCCAGCCTCCACGGGCTCCTGTTCATCCAGCCTCCACCGTGCACTACTCCACCGGCTACTGTTCAACCACCCCTCCACGGGCACCCCTCAACCGTCTACTGTTCATCCCGCCGTCCACACCACGGGGTCCTGTTCAACCACCCCTCCACGGGCACCCCTCCACCGTCTACTGTTCATCGAGCCCTCCACCACACCACGGGGTCCTGTTCATCCAGAGGCAACGCCACCGCTCACTGTTCATCCACCCACCCCCTCCCCCCCCCCCCGCAACGCTCACTGTTCATCCCAGAGGCAGCATCGATCGGCTTCAGTTAGCAGCAGTAGTGAAGGTATCGCTCGATCGGGTTCAGTTAACAGCCATCGATCGACTGCTCGGGTTCAGTAACACGTAGCCTGCAGTGCAATCGCTCGGGTCCAGTTAGTGCCCAACGCCTCGCTCGGGTTTAGTTAGAGCCAACACCTCGCACACACGCGCGTACGTGTACGAGAGAAACGTGCATCGCTCGGCCCCCAACCACCCACCGTAACCGGGAACTCCCCGAAATTTTCCTCCCCCTCGCTTCTACCATGGTTTTTCCATCATGGACGGCCCAAAGAATGTCATGCCGCTGCATCTCCGGCCTGCCCAGGACGAAAAGCCCATTTTCTGTCATGATTTTTTGTCATAGAAGTAGGAGCCCACCACATCTATGATGATACTTGGTTTTGTCACAATTATCGTCATAGAAGTGTCATATGTATGACAGAAATTTTTTTCGTTCGGCCCAAAATGTCACGGATGTGTCTTTTTTTGTACTGTGGCCGACGTCGTCGCCGAATGAACAGAGGCCGAACTCCCTAAAGAGTACAGCACATTGTCCAATTGGGTCATGTACTTTGACGGCTCCAAAATGCTGGCAGGGTTAGGAGCGGGCGTCGTTTCAACGTCCCCTACTGGAGACATCGTCCACTATGGTCTCCAAATACTATACACAGACTCCAATAACACAGCCGAATACGAGGCCTTATTACATGGTCTCCAGATGGCTGTCTCCATGGGCATACAACGCCTAGAAGTACGCGGGGACTCCAACCTTGCAATATCTCAAATAAATGGAGATTTCGACGCTAAAGATCCAAAGATGGCAGCATATCGTAACGCAGTCATAAAAATGTCGGCCCGGCTCGAGGGGCTCGAGTTCCATCATGTGGCTCGAGAAAGTAATCAAGCGGCGGATGTTCTTGCTCGTATCGGCGCTAAGGACGACCCCGTCCCACCTAGTATTTTCCTGGAAAGGCTCTTTAAGCCATCCGTGGTGTGGCAGGGGGAAAACGACAATACTAGTCCGGGACCAAACATAATCCAAGATCCCAGAAACACCGATGTCATCGGGGGCTCAGCCGCCGAAATAACACCATCGGCGCATCTCATCATGCCAGTCATTGCCCCATGGACCGAACCCTTCCTGGCCTACCTCAATAGGAAAGAGCTTCCCGAGGACCAGAATGAGGCCCACTACATTGTCCAGCATTCAAAGGCCTGCAAGGTTCATGATGGAGAGCTCTACAAGAAAAGCGCCACCGGAGTCCTTCAATGATGTATGTCCGAGGAAGAGGGGCAGCAGCTCTTGGCTGAAATTCATGCCGGACTCGGCGGTCTCCATGCTGCAGCTCGGGCCCTTGTTAGCAAGGCCTTCCGTATAGGGTTTTATTGGCTGACGGCCCGAGCAGATGCACAGGACCTTGTCCAACATTGCGTTGGATGCCAACTCTTTGCCAATCAAAGACATATGCCCCCCACCGCCTTACAAACAATCCTCATCACTTGGCCTTTTGCGGTCTGGGGACTCGATATGGTTGGACCCCTTAAAGGGGGAAGCCATAGAAAAAATATCTACTGGTTATGGTGGACAAATTCAGTAAGTGGATAGAGGCTAAGCCGGTCAAAACGGCTGAGTCCGGCCCGGTGATAGACTTCATATCCGGTGTTGTGCACAGTTATGGCGTCCCACACAGCATCATCACTGACAACGGCTCCAATTTCACAGCCGACGAGGTAAAAGCCTGGTGTACTAATCTGGGTATTAAACTCGATTACGCCTCCATCTACCATCCACAAACCAACGGTCAAGTCGAACGAGCCAACGGTCTTATTATGAGAGGCATCAAGCCCAGACTAGTGCGGTCTTTGAAAGAATCAGACAAGCACTGGGTTGAGGAGCTCGACTACATTCTCTAGGGGTTGCAGACCACGCCCAACCGTACTACCGGATACACACCCTTCTTCATGGTGTATGGTGCAGAGGCCATATTGCCCTGCGATATTATTCACGACTCACCTCGAGTGCGGATGTACGAAGAGAGAGAAGCCGAGCTTGATCGGCAGGACGGCCTAGATGCCCTGGAGGAGGAACGCGATGTCGCAAAAGCCCGTTCAACATTTTACCAATAGCAGGCTCGAAGATATCAAAGCAGAGAAGTACGGGCCAAGACTTACAACGTTGGTGAACTCGTTCTGCGCCTGCCAGAGAAGAAAAAGGACAAACTCAAGCCGAAATGGGAGGGTCCCTTCATAATTGACGAAGTTCTCACTGGAGGAGCATACCATCTTCGCGATGCATCAGATAATCGCCTCGAGCCGAACCCCTGGAACGCGGCCAGACTCCGAAGATTCTATGCCTAGCGCCAAACCCCTCGTTCGTCTCCTCCTCCCCTGTAGTTTCCACTATTTTTTCTCTCTTTTCTGATTACCTTCTTCTTTCTCGCTTTAACGCTTTGGTATGGCTAGACCGCACACCATTGACACATACATCTCTAAATATGTACGTCACTTGTACATGGGGGCTTCTCGGACAGAAGTTCTTGTCATTCCTTGAGCATTAAGCTCCTCACATATGAGTTTTTCCATATGTACCTTTTCTTTGCCACTATATGCATCGATATGACTTAAGTTTTGGCCAAGCTGGGTTTCCTGGCTCCTGTGCTTATGCCCTACGTTTCCGTTAGTTCGGCTTGCGCATAAAGGGAGCACCTCTGCGATTGTTACTGCCGGGTCATCCGGATGTGTACCTCAGACTGGGTGAAGCCGAAAGCTAGCGTTCTTAATGGAATATTCGGTCGGTGAATTAAAGATGTTTTGTAAACTCACTCCATTGTGCACCCCTAGAAGTTATACAAACTGTGGTGCTTGCATCACAATTCGGACATGTACATGAAATGCATGCACACCCAGGGAAAGGAACCCTTAACGGAACTATTCTCTCTGGAAGATGTTTCTTACAATATCAATGTAATATAACATAGCTAGCCGGATACAACTTGTCTCTTCAAGCAACTATGACCCCTACGCCTAGTTTTCCAGGCGTACCCCGGCCTATTCGGCCGCGACGGTATTTGGAAACACTCCGCACCTTCAGGTCAGGAGGTTGAAGCAAAAAAGTCTGCCATGACAAATGATATACAATTCAGCTAGATGAGGAAAGTACACAGTCACTTGGACTCGAACACCTCTTCCTCTACACCTTCCAACAGGCAGTCTAACTTACAATCCTGTTGGGAATATTTGGTGGCCACCTCTACTTGGTCATATGCTAAACTAACGGGAATTTCTTTCCCATTCGACCCTACCGGTCCAACCCGAGCCATGTGATTTGGATCCAGCTTGGTATATCGTGTCTTCACCATGGCTTGGGCCTCTCATGCACCCTCTTGGCAGGCAGATATCTTCCACAGCCGAATAGGCCGCCGCGCTCCCTTGAAAAACTCTACCAGCTTCTCCATGCTTCCTGGAGGGGAGTCGGATGGCCATAAAGCCTTGGCTACACTCCGCATAGCCTGCCGAGCTTGCTCGTGCAACTGCGACAACCCTTGCTGAAGATCACTTGATGATCCGGACACTTCCTCTTCGCGGCGGTTCGTCAATACACCTGCAATTACAGCTATATCAGCTACCATTACCTCCAAACTTCTATAAGATAAAAGCGGCCACGTACTGAATATGCTGCCTCGCAGCTTCTTGTTCTCCTTCATAGAGTCGGCTAGCTGTGCTCGCACATCTTTCAGTTCTTCGCCCAGTTTGGTGTTTGAATCCTGGAGTTTCTTTTTCTCTTCAACGACTTTTGTGAATACACGCTTGCCCGCTGCTAGTAGCTTTTTGGCTCCGTGTTCTTCGCTTCGAGCGACGTCCATATGCTCTCATACTTGGTCTAACGACCCAACACAAAGATTAGAACCCAGATTCACACTATCGGTTTATCATTATGAATTTTTGATAGAGGAAAACATTACTAGGAGATGCCTTGTATTTCTCCAGTTCGGCATTGGCAGCAAGCAGCTGGCGCTGACACTTTTCTAGTTCCTGAGCTAGCTGGGTATTCCTCTCCGTAAGCACCTGGTTGTACATATCCTTAAATCAGTTGTTCCAACTCCTTTAAGTCTCGGGGGCTACTGGCATATGGTTATCATAGTCAGACAAAGCGAATTTACCTGCACATCTTTCAAATGTTGCTTTGTGGCCCTGTTAATCCCATCTCGAGCAGCACGGATGTATGCATCGCTGAGCTGAAGGTGTTAAACGATTCTTCTAAAAGGCCAGGGTCTTGTAAAATGGCCCGACAGCGCCGATGATTCATGGCACTCTCCACTTCCGAGTTCGTGACGGATACATCATCTGAGTCCTCGGCTGGAGGACAGTCCGGCGTCACGCCTGCATCAGCCCTCGTCTTCACGGCAGGTTTTGAATCCTGGTTGTGGGAATTACGGCCGCTCGGACCTCCGTATATAGTCCGACGCACCTTCCTCCTGACACATGGAAAACAAGAAGGTCACGGTTGGACATGACTGCTCAGGTGCAGGTTGGCGAATTCATACCTCTTTGATGAAGACACGGCCATGTCTTCATTTGCTTTCCTCTTGGAAGGCTTGCCCGGCGCGGGAGCCGATCTCTTCGAAATCGCCGAACGTCTCCCCTGCGAAGCACGATATAGTGAGGTGGGTGAGGCAGAGTAAGAGCACTCTTTTAGAGAAGGTGTTTCTTAATTATTTACATGTGAAGCAGGAAGAAGGCCAGGGTAGTCGGCGGTGATGGCCACTTCTGTGCCGTCATAACTTGTCTGGTAAAACACTCCCCCCCCCCCGCAAGAACCACGAATATATCCGGATCCTCTTCAAACCCAGGATCTAGCTCCCGATTGTGGATCTCTGGATGTGGGGCAGGACTATGAAGTCCTTCGGTGACCTTCCGACAGTGTTGTCTGATACGTCTCCATCGTATCTATAATTTTTGATTGTTCCATGCCAATAATATGCAACTTTCATATACTTTTTGGCAACTTTTTATACTATTTTTGGGACTAACATATTGATCCAGTGCCCAGTGCCAGTTCCTGTTTGTTGCATGTTTTTTGTTTTGCAGAAAACCCATACCAAACGGAGTCCAAACGGAATAAAAACTGACAGAGATTTATTTTGGAATATTTATGAATTTTGGGAAGCGGAATCATCGTGAGACGATGCCCGAGGGGGGCACGAGGTAGGGGGCGCGCCCTAGGGTGTCAGGCGCTCCCCTGACCCTCGTGGCCACCCCATAAGGCGGTTACAGCCCTTCTTTCACCGCAAGAAAGCTAATATCCGGATAGAGATCGTGTTAAAATTTCAGCCCAATCGGAGTTACGGATCTCCGGGAATATAAGAAACGGTGAAAGGGAAGAATCTGAGAATGCAGAAACAGAGAGAAACAGAGAGATAGATCCAATCTCGGAGGGGCTCTCGCCCCTCCCATGCCATGGAGGCCAAGGACCAGAGGGGAAACCCTTCTCCCATCTAGGGAGGAAGTCAAGGAAAAAGAGGAAGAAGGGGGCCCCTCTCCCCCTCTCCTCCAGTGGCGCCGGAACGCCGTCGTGGCCATCATCATCATCATCACCGCGATCTTCACCAACACCTCCGCCATCTTCACCAACATCTCCATCACCTTCCTCCCTCTATCTACAGCAGTCCACTCTCCCGCAACCCGTTGTACCCTGTACTTGAACATGGTGCTTTATGCTTCATATTATTATCCAATGATGTGTTGCCATCCTATGATGTTTGAGTAGATTTTCGTTGTCCTATCGGTGGTTGATGAATTGCTATGATTGATTTAATTTGCTTGTAGTTATGTTGTTGTCGTTTGGTGCCCATCATATGATTGCGCGCGTGGATCACACCCTAGGGTTAGTTGTATGTTGATAGGACTATGTATTGGAGGGCAAGAGTGACAGAAGCTTCAACCTAGCATAGAAATTGATGCATACGGGATTGAAGGGGGACCGATATATCTTAATGCTATTGTTGGGTTTTACCTTAATGAACGATAGTAGTTGCGGATGCTAGCTAATAGTTCCAATCATAAGTGCATAGAATTTCAAGTCAGGGATGCCATGCTAGCAGAGGCCTCTCCCACATAATACTTGCTATCGGTCTGGTAAAGTAGTCAATTGCTTAAGGGACAATTTCACAACTCCTACCACCACTTTTCCACACTCACTATATTTACTTTAGTTACTTCTTTACCTTAACAGCCCCTAGTTTTATTTTCATGCTCTTTACTTTCTTGCAAGCCTTTCTGAAAACACCTACAAAGTACTTCTAGTTTCATACTTGTTCTAGGTAAAGCGAACATCATGGGTGCGTAGAGTTGTATCGGTGGTCGATAGAACTTGAGGGAATATTTGTTCTACCTTTAGCTCCTCGTTGGGTTCGACACTCTTACTTATCGAAAACTGTTGCGATCCCCTATACTTGTGGGTTATCAAGACCTTTTTCTGGCGCCGTTGCCGGGGAGCAATAGCGTGGGGTGAATATTCTCGTGTGTGCTTGTTTGCTTTATCACTAAGTAATTTTTATTTGTTGTTCTTAGTTGTTTCCTATCTTCAGTTATGGGTAGGAAACACAAAATACCCAAAAAATTAGTTGTACCTACTGAACCAATGGTTGAAGAACCAATCAAAATCTATCACACTCCTGAAGCTTATTACTTGGATCATCTTCGATCCCTATGTGCTCGTGCTGAAACCCCAACTAGCTTAGTTGAGGGCAAATCTTTAGATGAGCATGCTTGTTATGTGTGACACCGTATATCTGAATAAGGGAAATTATTATGGAGTCAAATTCAACGTTTGCAATTGTCGAGGGTTTGGTGCGACATATGCCAACGGATGGCTTATCATGGTGGGGGCGAGTAGAACGTCGCCGGTGCCTGGAAACGGGATGAGGCGAAGACATGCACGCCGGCGAATCTTACCCAGCTTCGGGGCTCTCCGGGGAGATAATACCCCTACTGCTGCTCTGCGGGGTCTCCGCATGATCACTATGGCAAAGTGTTTACACGGTTGCTCCTTGAGCTGTTTTCGGGTGGTAGGAGAGGGCAAGGCTAGCTCTCTCCCTTCTATATGATCTGGTCTAGAGCTAATGGGTTCCAACCCTTTGCATGGGTGCCCTAGGGGGTTTATATAGGCCTACCCCCCAGGGGTACAATGGTAATCTGGCTGGACGCGAGCCCAGCCGTTAGTGCCTCTGGCCTCCGTCTTCTCTGCCGACCGCTGGGGCCCGCCGACTGGCCTGGTACGGAGCCGACAGGCCGCATCCGTCGTGGGTGGGTCTTGCCGGCTGCTGATTACTGTAGCCGTGCTTCTGATGACGCGGGCTTGATCATGAGGTCGTGGCAACAGCCCCGCCGCATGGCATGCGATCACTGTTGCCACTCCCCATCACATCTTGATTAATGGCGCGTGGGCCCCGGGGGAGGGCTCGGCCGACTCCCCCGGGCCGACTCCCGATGGGTCCGACTGGTGGTTCTCCTACCGTCTCCCGAGGTCTCACTGACTGGTGGGGCCTGCTGCCTCCAGGCCGTACAGACAAGCCGTCATGGGTGCAGGATTCGGCCCTGCGGTGCTGATGTCAGGGCCGGCATGGCAACAGTGCCACACCGCATGGAGATCTTCCGGGGTACGGCGTGCTGTGGCCATGCCTGCCCTTGGTGAGGGGCGGGGGTGGGCTTCACTGTAGCCATGCCCCTGCCTCGTCCCCTTTGATGAGGTTGTGGGGTTTGTTGGAGTCGCAAGCCGACTCCCCAAAGCCGGCTTCTCTGGAAATCGTCCCTGGGACTCGGCCGTGAGCGGGCAGTCGGCCGCCTTGCCGTCGACTCCTCAGGAGGCGGCTCTTTGTCTTGGGGTCTTGAGCGGCGCAGCCTGCCCCGATGTCTTGAAAGGTTCTGGGACTCGGGTTGGCCTACACGTGGCCCATTACTCTGACAGCAATGCTATACTTAGAATTTATGTGAATTATATGATTTTACTTGTTGTTTTGAGAACCATAAGAAACACCTTCCCTACCAATGTGAGTTTATTGATAATGGAATCTTATCTTCTTATGCTAAAGGTGTTTATAGTTACTATGATGTTCAACAAATTGAAGAATTTGTTGCTTTTGAGGGTGCTTATGAAATTGCTTCTTTGATTGAAAAGTATGATGCTACTTTTCACAAATCTGAAAATTTTGCTATACTTAAATATTGCTATGATAATTATGCTTCTAATACCTATGTTTAAAAAATATATTGAGGAATACTCCGCTGTCCAAGAAGAGACTAATATTTTGCAGGAGTCTATGGAAGAAGAAATTGATGACACTGTGAGCTCATTGGATGAAAACGATGAGGAGGAGAGCGAAGAACAAAAGGAGGAAGAGCGGATTGATCACCCGTGTCCACCTTCTAATGAGAGTAACTCTTCAACTCATACATTGTTTAATTCTCCTTTGTGCTTACCGAAGGATGATTGCTATGATGACCGTTATGATCCCTATGATTCTTTTGAAATATCCCTTTTTGATGATGCTTGCTATGCTTGTGGACAAGATGCCAATATGAATTATGCTTATGGAGATGAACTTGCTATAGTTCCTTATGTTAAACATGAAATTGTTACTCTTGCACCCACGCATGATAGTCCTATTATCTTTTTGAATTCCCCCGATTATACTATATCGGAGAAGTTTGCACTTATTAAGGATTATATTGATGGGTTGCCTTTTACCGTTGCACATGATGATTTCGATAAATATAATATGCATGTGCTTGCTGCTCCTACTTACAATTATTATGAGAGAGGAACTATATCTCCACCTCTCTATGTTTCCAATATGATAAAATTGCAAGAAACTGTTTATACTATGCATTGGCCTTTACTAGGTGTGCATGAATTGTTCTTTTATGACATGCCAATGCATAGGAAGAGAGTTAGACTTCGTCATTGCTTGATATATGTTGCTTTGTGCGCACTACTAAATTACAAATCATTGTTAATTAAAATTGGCTTTGATATACCTTGGGATCTGGGTGGATTCACTACTTGAGCACTATATGCCTAGCTTAATGGCTTTAAAGAAAGCGCTGCCAGGGAGACAACCCGGAAGTTTTAGAGAGTCATTTATTTCTGTTGAGTGCTTTCATATAGTTTAAAAACAACAAAAATAAAGAGGGGAACCCAAAACTTTTCAAAAAGGAAAGTGAAAGTGAGAAAAACAAGCACTGTTGAAGTGGGAGAGCTCCTTGAACTTTGTTCATGCTCACGGCAACTTTTTGAATCTGGATTACAGAAACTTTTCAATAAAAATAATTATCCCCTTGTACAATTCCATTGTATTATAAAAATAATGTGCCAAGGTTTGCCTTTAGGATGTTTACGATGCAGGACAGAAACTTTGGCTGTAGTTCGTGATTTTACATTTTTAGCTGGAACATCAAATGGTTCTGATTCTTTTTGCAATGTCTTCCTATACAAATTGTTTATTTTTCCTAATTGTTTCAGAATTTGTCAAGTAGAAGAAGTATGGTGAATGTTCAGATTAGTACAGACTGTTCTGTTTTAGACAGATTCTGTTTTTGATGCATAGTTTGCTTGTTTTGATGAAACTATCGAATTATATCAATGGATTAAGACATGAAAAAGTTATATTACAGTAGACACAATGCAAAAACAAAATATGAATTGGTTTTCAACAGTACTTAGAGTAGTGATTTGCTTTATTATACTAACGGATCTTACCGAGTTTTCTGTTGAAGTTTTGTGTGGACGAAGTGTTCGATGATTGAGAAGGTCTCGATGTGAGAAGAAGGAAGAGAGGCAAGAGCTCAAGCTTGGGGATGCCCGAGGCACCCCAAGTAAATATTCAAGGAGACTCAAGCGTCTAAGCTTGGGGATGCTGGGGAGGCATCCCCTCTTTCTTCAACATGTATCGGTATGGTTTCGGATTCGTTTCGTTCATGTGATATGTGCAAGTCTTGGAGTGTCTTTTGCATTTAGTTTTCATTTTTTTATGCACCATGCTGGTATGAGATAGTCCTTGGTTGATTTATAGAATGCTCTATGCACTTCACTTATATCTTTTGAGTATGGCTTTATAGAATGCTTCATGTGCTTCACTTATATCATTTGAAGTTTGGATTGCCTGTTTCTCTTTACATAGACAACCGCCATTTGTAGAATGCTCTTTTGCTTCACTTATATTTGTTAAAGCGTGGGCATATGTTTTGTAGAAAGAATTAAACTCTCTTGCTTCACTTATATCTGTTTAGAGAGATGACAGGAACTGGTCATTCACATGGTTAGTCATAAAATCCTACATAAAACTTGTAGATCGCTGAATATGATATGTTTGATTCCTTGCAATAGTTTTGCGATATAAACTTGGTGATATTAGAGTCATGCTAGTGGGTAGTTGTGGATTGTAGAAATACTTGTGTTGAGGTTTGTGATTCCCGTAGCATGCACGTATGGTGAACCGCTATGTAACAAAGTCGGAGCATGATTTATTTATTGATTGTCTTCCTTATGAGTGGCGGTCGGGGACGAGCGATGGTCTTTTCCTACCAATCTATCCTCCTAGGAGCATGCGCGTAGTACTTTGTTTTGATGACTAATAGATTTTTGCAATAAGTATGTGAGTTCTTTATCACTAATGTTGAGTCCATGGATTATACGCACTCTCACCCTTCCACCATTGCTAGCCTCTCTAGTACCACGCAAATTTCACCGGTACCATAAACCCACCATATACCTTCCTCAAAACAGCCACCATACCTACCTATTATGGCATTTCCATAGCCATTCTGAGATATATTGCTATGCAACTTCCATCATCATCATATACATGACTTGAGCATTCATTGTCATATTGCTTTGCATGATCGTAAGATAGCTAGCACGATGTTTTCATGGCTTGTCCGTTTTTTGATATCATTGCTACGCTAGATCATTGCACATCCCGGTACACCGCCGGAGGCATCCATATAGAGTCATACTTTGTTATAGACATTGAGTTGAAATATTGAGTTGTAAGTAAATAAAAGTGTGATGATCATCATTATTAGAGCATTGCCCCAGTGAGGAAAGGATGATGGAGACTATGATTCCCCCATAAGTCGGGATGAGACTCCGGACTTTACAAAAAAAATAAAAGAGGCCAAAGAAGCCCAAATAAAAAAAGGAGGCCAAAGAAGCCCACCAAAAAATAAAAAAATAAAAAAATGAGAGAAAAAGAGAGAAGGGGCAGTGCTACTATCCTTTTCCACACTTGTGCTTCAAAGTAGCACCATGTTCTTCATATAGAGAGTCTCTTGAGTTATCACTTTCATATACTAGTGGGAATTTTCATTATAGAACTTGGCTTGTATATTCCGATGATGGGCTTCCTCAAATGCCCAAGGTCTTCATGAGCAAGCAAGTTGGATGCACACCCACTTAGTTTCAGTTAGAGCTTTCATACACTTATAGCTCTAGTGCATCCGTTGCATGGAAATCCCTACTCACTCACATTGATATCTATTGATGGGCATCTCCATAGCCCGCTGATACGCCTAGTTGATGTGAGACTATCTTCTCCTTTTTGTCTTCTCCACCATCATATTCTATTCCACCTATAGTGCTATGTCCATGGCTCACGCTCATGTATTGCGTGAAAGTTGAAAAGGTTTGAGAACATCAAAAGTATGAAACAATTGCTTGGCTTGTCATTGGGGTTGTGCATGATGTGAATATTTTATGTGGTGAAGATGGAGCATAGCCAGACTATATGATTTTGTAGGGATAACTTTCTTTGGCCTTGTTATTTTGAAAAGACATGATTGCTTTATTAGTAGGCTTGAAGTATTATTGTTTTTATGTCAAATGATAGACTATTGCTTTGAATCACTCGTGTCTTAATATTCATGCCATGATTAGACATATGATCAAGATTATGCTAGGTAGCATTCCACATCAAAAATTATCTTTTTTTATCATTACCTACTCGAGGACGAGCAGGAATTAAGCTTGGGGATGCTGATACGTCTCCGTCGTATCTATAATTTTTGTTTGTTCCATGCCAATAATATGCAACTTTCATATACTTTTTGGCAACTTTTTATACTATTTTTGGAACTAACATATTGATCCAGTGCCCAGTGCCAGTTCCTGTTCGTTGCATGTTTTTTGTTTCACAGAAAACCCATACCAAACGGAGTCCAAACGGAATAAAAACTGACGGAGATTTATTTTGGAATATTTATGAATTTTGGGAAGTGGAATCATCGTGAGACGATGCCCGAGGGGGGCACGAGGTAGGGGGCGTGCCCCAGGGTGTCAGGTGTGCCCCTGACCCTCGTGGCCACCCCATAAGGTGGTTGGAGCCCTTCTTTCGCCACAAGGAAGCTAATATCCGGATAGAGATCGTGTTAAAATTTCAGCCGAATCGGAGTTACCGATCTCCGGGAATATAAGAAACGGTGAAAGGGAAGAATCTGAGAACGCGGAAATAGAGAGAAACAGAGAGATAGATCCAATCTCGAAGGGGCTCTCACCCCTCCCATGCCATGGAGGCCAAGGACCAGAGGGGAAACCCTTCTCCCATCTAGGGAGGAGGTCAAGGAAGAAGAGGAAGAAGGGGCCCCCTCTCCCCCTCTCCTCCGGTGGCGCTGGAACGCCATCGTGGCCATCATCATCATCATCACCGTGATCTTCACCAACACCTCCGCCATCTTCACCAACACCTCCATCACCTTCCCCCCTCTATCTACAGTGGTCCACTCTCCCGCAACCCGCTTTACCCTCTACTTGAACATGGTGCTTTATGCTTCATATTATTATCCAATGATGTGTTGCCATCCTATGATGTCTGAGTAGATTTTCGTTGTCCTATTGGTGGTTGATGAATATCTATGATTGATTTAATTTGCTTGTGGTTATGTTGCTGTCCTTTGGTGCCCATCATATGATTGCGCGCGTGGATCACACCCTAGGGTTAGTTGTATGTTGACAGGACTATGTATTGGAGGGCAAGAGTGACAGAAGCTTCAACCTAGCATAGAAATTGATGCATACGAGATTGAAGGGGGACCGATATATCTTAATGCTATGGTTGGGTTTTACCTTAATGAACGTTAGTAGTTGCGGATGCTTGCTAATAGTTCCAATCATAAGTGCATAGAATTCCAAGTCAGGGATGACATGCTAGCAGAGGCCTCTCCCACATAATACTTGCTATCGGTCTAGTAAAGTAGTCAATTGCTTAAGGGACAATTTTGCAACTCCTACCACCACTTTTCTACACTCGCTATATTTACTTTAGTTACTTATTTACCTTAACAGCCCCTAGTTTTATTTTTGTGCTCTTTACTTTCTTGCAAGCCTTTCCGAAAATACCTACAAAGTACTTCTAGTTTCATACTTGCTCTAGGTAAAGCGAACGTCAAGCGTGCGTAGAGTTGTATCGGTGGTCGATAGAACTTGAGGGAATATTTGTTCTACCTTTAGCTCCTCGTTGAGTTCGACACTCTTACTTATCGAAAACTGTTGCGATCCCCTATACTTGTGGGTTATCACTGTCATAACAAACAGACTTGAAATTTATCAAAAGTAATCCGGAAGTGGAATGAGTGGAGTAGAGGGGTCGAGGCTTACCCAACTGGGAGGATCATACATAGAATACCCATCTTTATGCTTAACGCGAAGAAACTCCTCTTCCTCCCCTTTAAACAGCTCGGCCAATATTTCGGCCAGAGCGGCAAGGGTATCCGGACCCTTTCGGCCATAGCGGGGGGCATCATCCTCTCAATTATAGTGCCACATGGACAGCCCTCTGTATTGTAGCGGCTAAACCCCTCGCACTATGGAGGTCGCCATTACCTCTATTATTGTGAGTCCGGACTGAGTGAGTATCTTTATCTTGCTCATAAGCTGGCAAACTTCTGCGATGTCATCCTCTTCAAGACTCCAGGGACGCCAACTGTGGCGTTTCTTCAGTGGAACACTCGCAAATTCAGGAAGACCCTTTCGAACTGGATCGAGAAGTGCGACATCCTCAATATAGAACCATTCGAAAGGCCATTCTTCGGATGCCTTGGTGTGCCGGACAGATATCTAGTATTGGCGATACGCCATACTTCAGCTCCACCCACTTCAAATATTGACCCCTCATGATTACGCAGGACAAGACAGAACAACTTCCTCCACAGCTCGAAATGAGCCTCGATACCCAGGAATAGTTCACATAAAGCAACGTAACCCGCAATGTGCAGAATGGAGGTAGGGGTGAAGTTGTGCAGCTGGAGGCCATAGTATTCCGGAAGCCCTTGGAGGAACAGATGAATGGGAAATCCAACGCCCCTTAGCAGGTAGGGGAGAAAACATACTCGCTCTCCGCGGATGGATTGGGGAAGTCCTCTACCTGCATCTCACCGTTGAAAGAATCTAGCCCCGCTCGAACAGGAACTAGATCCGTGGGGGGAAGAAATTCCTGCGTCTGCAGCTTTGTCAATTGACTGTGGGACACTGAACACCTCTCCCACTTGCCTTTCTCTGGGCCAGAATGGGTGGAGGAGCTGGGGGCGCTAGCCATGCTGGAATGGTTTCTCCTAAGCAGTTTCCGGGGATTTCCTCTGCGTGGTGCCGAATGTATCTAGGATCCAATCTCTTTAATAGGCGCTCTTCCCTGCATGGACGAGGTGTTATCTGCCAAAAATACCCTGAACTTCCGCCTTTGCTTGACATGTGGAAGGCGAAGTTATTTAACGCGCAGAGGTCGAGGAGGGCAACATTGAACCAATGGCCGAATACATCACTTGGAGGAACCTGCCTTGCAATGCCGAAGACAATTTGTGTGCCGAACACCTCGCTATTGAAGACTGGTTCGGGGGCTACTGAGGGAGTCCTGGACTAAGGGGTCCTCGGGCGTCCGGCCTGTTATCCATGGGCCGGACTGATGGGCTGTGAAGACATGAAGTCCGGAGATTGTACCTGTGTTCGGATTGGACTCTCCTTGGCGTGGAAGGCAAGCTTGGCAACCGACTATGAAGATTCCTTCTTATGTAACTGACTCTACGTAAACCCTATATCGCCACGGTGTCTATATAAACCGAAGGGGTTAGTCCGGAAAGGATATACTCATTACCATAGTCATACAGGCTAGGCTTTTAGGGTTTAGCCATTACGATCTCATGGTAGATCAACTCTTGTAACACTCATATTCGTCAAGATCAATAAAGCAGGACGTAGGGTATTACCTCCGTAGAGAGGGCCCGAACCTGGGTAAATATCGTGTCCCCCGTCTCCTGTTACCATCGATCCTAGACGCACAGTTCGCGACCCCTACCCGAGATCCGTCGGTTTTGACACCGACAAGGACCACATGAGACTTAAAGAGTCCGGGCTCCCCCTCGAGGCGCGGCGAACGGTGCTCGAGGTCCTGACGAGTGTACCGTTGCCAAATGACATGCCAAGGAAGAGTTGCCTTCTATACCGCTGCTTGAACAAGGTGACATTCGCAGAGCAGATGCTTTCCATCGATGAGTGGGCGCTGCATCCAGTCGGCCTCGTGGCGCCCCGTGAGAACCCCATCGTCGTGGTTCCTCTCCCTGCTGCTGGCGTCGAGCTCACCCCAAGTGTGGATGCAGGGGGGCGAGCACCGCTGGGGGCCGATGGTGAAGGTGCCGATATGCTGATGCCGCCCAGGGCTCTCGAGGCATCGTCCTCGGGGACTCGTGACTCTTGCCATGGGGCGGCGGTTGAGGGGACGACGCAGCCTGCGTCTCTCAAGGCCGGGGCTCCTGAGGCCTTGGCAAGTCACTGGGAGGCAGAGCTTGATAGCTCCCCTCAGCTTGGCGCTCCTAGGGTTGCCTCTTCGAGCGCTTCTCTAGCTGCGCCTCATGTCGGCCGCCATGTCCAGCGCTTCGGCCGGCTTTGCGTGGACTTCGAAGAGCTCCGCAAGAGGAGGGGGTCCCCAAGCAGCGGCACCTTCGGGCCGTTAAAACAGAGAAAGTACATCACCATTGACGAGTAAGTACCTTATCTTGGTGATTCTCCATGTGTTGCTTCCCTTCCTGACGATGTCTCTTCAGGATCCCTTCCGCCAAGGTCGCGGAATCTCCTGAGAAGCAACCGCCTCTCGCCTCGTTTCTCCCACTGGACTCGAGCGCTGCAAGCCCGCGCGCTGCTCACGGTGTGGAGTCGACCGGGGAAGCCAGCCCGTCGACAAGGCGTCTTGAGCTCGCGCCTTCACCGTCTCTCCTTCGTAGCCTTGCTTGGAATACAGCTAGGATGCTAAGGGTTCCTCCCCTGGTCCTGGACGGCAGCTGGATAGCTTCGGTCTTGGGTTCCTCTTCAAGCAGCGGGCCTCCACTCATTCGGGCTCCTCGCAAGGCCTGGCCCGCAACTGGGCGGGCACCAGCCCCTAGCCCCCCGCTGAAAGGGGGCGAGCCACTTCGGGCCCCATCCATGGTCCCAGCGGCGGAGGACGGAGTCAGTAGCATGCTCGAGTCAGCGCAAGAAAGGAGCATCGTCTGCCATGAGCTCTTTCAGGAGGCGATGGGTGCGATGAACCGGCTTGGTGAAGAGCTCGTGAATGTGGACGCGTGCCTCGTGGCCGAGGGTCTTTGGCTGGTGGAGGAGCGACATAAGCTTAAGGTGGCTATCAACCTCAGGCGCCACCAGCGGGAGCTCGATAATGCGAAGGCCGAGGCTTCCCTCGCAGCCTCCCGTGAGGCCTGCTCCCGAGCTCTGGAAGATGCTCGAGAAGCTGACCGCCGTCGTGAGGTCTCGGAGAAGCGCGCGTGGGAGCTCCAAGCCAGGAGCGCCGTCTTGGATCAGCAAGTGGATGCGCGCAGAGCCGCCCTTGCGTCGTTGAGGGGGACGCCCGCCAAAGAGGAAGAGATCTGTAAGCGCGAGGACGCGCTGGCGCTGGAAGCCGTGGAGCGTAGCCTTGAGCTTGAACGACTGGAGACAAGGGAGCGTCAAGTTGCCCAGGCGGAGGATGCCGTCGGCGCGTGCGAGTCCAGGACCCAGGAGGAGGTCGATCATCGGGTGGCCAAGGCTCGCGCGGGTCTTGAGGGTAGGCTTGACCTGAAGTTGAAGCTCGTGGAAGCTGAGGTCAATGGTAGGACTGCTGCCCTCAAGTCTAGATTGACTGAGGTGGAGCGACGTGAGGAGGCCACTGCAGCCACCCTGGTCTCGGCGCAGGCCGAACTGGCCTCTGCCCGTGCCGAGCTTCTCCCTCTTCAGCAATGGGTCGCTGACGCTGAGTCCGTCGTGCGGCAGAACAGGGAGGAAGTGCTTTCAGCAGCGGACGCTGGAGCGCGTGCAGCAGAAACTAATCGAGCTCCGTCTGATCTCCCAGAAGCGGAAGCTGAATTAGTTGCAGGCTATAATGTAGAATATGCGCGGGATGCGATCCTTAATAATTCACTGTTGGCGGAAGCCAATGTCTCGGGGACTCATTCTGACTTAAACAAGGGGTGGGTCTTTACGAACTTCCAAATCCAAGATTTAGGGGGAAAAGAGGGCCAGGCACTCCCCCATGCTCTAGGACCTCAGGAACCGGGCCAACATCGCCCTGGGCCACATCTGCAATGAGAATGCTCCTCATCCCCACGCGAACGACTACGCCAGCCACCTCCACTTCTTCACCGACGTGGTGACGCACCTGGAGAACCATTCTGAGAGGGCTCACCAACTTTTTGAAGAGAGGAGCCGCGGCCTGCTCGGGCGTGTCTTCACCTGCGTCTTGAGCCATCTCCAGAACGCCGACCCCAACTTCGATTTTGACGCCGCCATTGCTCCTGTACCCGAGGCCATCCGGGGTGACCTGTCGCGATGGGTGGAAGACAATGTGGACACGCTGGTCAGGGCCTTCACTTCCGATGACGATGGGGTCGTGGTCGCGGCGACGCGGGCGACATGGTCGACGATGGTGATGGCAGCGGTGGTGAAGGTGATGGTTATGCCAACGATGGTGGTAGTGATGCCAGCGACGCATCTAAGGGCGATCCGGGGACGCGGAGAGCGACATGTCTAACTGATCCCGTGTTTCCTAGCTGTTTGTCCTGCACACAGAAGCTCGGGCGTAGCCCTTGAGGTTGTAAGACCATTTTGGGAGGGGAAGCCCTTCATGTAAATATACTACTGCTTCTATCTTTTTAGGTCGAGTTGGATATGCGTCTTCGTGAACTCACGTATCCTGGGGCAAGATTGCTGTTGCGGTTTACCTTAGCCTGGACGAGCCCAAAACCGGCTCATGAGATTGCGAGTTTCTGGGAAGCTCCTGAGGAACTCGTCGACACGCCCGAGGGGGCGGCGTGATAAGCAAGCGCTAGCCGTGGCGCGTCATGCGCTTGGCGTGTGTGCACCATGCCCAACCCCGCTCGTGAGGGGCCCGCGAGGGGGAAGCAACAGGCGCAAACTCCGAAATAAGGCAAGAACTAGATAGCAAGAAATCGCTTAAACGAGAAAAGGCACCCCCCGCGCGCATCACTGAAAATTCAACTTCAACTTAAATCCAAATCCAGAAGGAAGGGTTACATAAAAGAGATCCAAAGCAAATGGCCGCGTCCGGCGCCTAGTCTAGTCTTCATGTCTTCTCACCAGCGCAGAGCTAAGTGCTGCCACTAGGACGTGGGACGGAGCCTCCGAGGCCCGACGGCGGCACTCCTGAGACTCCGGGGCGTGTACAGCCCCACTCATTATTACGTGAGAGTGTCCCGAGCGGAGACCTTCACAGGCGTGAGCCTTACTTCATATGCCAGATGAGGGCCCCGCCTTGCGCCACCCCCTACCACCGTTGGGACGACCAGAGACCAGGACAGCACCAACGAGGGCAGAGGGGACACCAGCGGCGCCCTCGGCGACCACGGGTCCTCTGCCGGGGGAAGGCTCGCCGGCGCCTCCGCGACAGAGGGCCTACCTCCGGGCGATGCCTTGCTCTGTGCGACTTGGGGAGGGGCCTTGCTCCTGGCGCCTCCCACGCAGCCCCCAGTGAGCCTCTCTTGGTGAGACAGATACCACCACGCCAGAACCGTCGCCGGACATCAGAACCGCGGAGCGTCAGTGAATCGACTGACAGGAGAGAGGCTCCGGTGCACTGCTACCTCTTTTAGCACTGTGTTGGTTTTCCCCGAAGGGTACGGGATGATGCAGCAAAGTAGCGTAAGTATTTCCCTCACTTTTTGAGAACCAAGGTATCAATCCAGTAGGAGGCTACGCGCGAGTCCCTCGTACCTGCACAAAACAAATAAATCCTCGCTACCAACGCAAATAAGGGTTGTCAATCCCTATAGGGCCACTTACGAGAGTGATATCTGATAGATATGATAAGATAATATTTTTGGTATTGTTATGGTAAAGATGCAAAGTAAAATAAAGGCAAAGTAAATAACTAAGTAGTAGGATATTGATATGATAAAGATAGACCCGGGGGCCATAGGTTTCACTAGTGACTTCTCTCGAGAGCATAAGTATTCTACGATGGGTGAACAAATTACTGTTGAGCAATTGACAGAATTGAGCATAGTTATGAGAATATCTAGGTATGATCATGTATATAGGCATCACGTCCGAAACAAGTAGACCGACTCCTGCCTGCATCTACTACTATTACTCCACTCATCGACCGCTATCCAGCATGCATCTAGAGTATTAAGTTAAAAACAGAGTAACGCCTTAAGCAAGATGACATGATGGAGGGATAGACTCATGCAATATGAAGAAAACCCCATCTTGTTATCCTCGATGGCAACAATACAATATGTGCCTTACTTCCCTTACTGTCACCGGGAAAGGACACCGCAAGATTGAACCCAAAGCTAAGCACTTCTCCCATTGCAAGAACGATCAATCTAGTAGGTCAAACCAAACTGATAATTCGAAGAGACTTGCAAAGATAACCAATCATACATAAAAGAATTCAGAGAAGATTCAAATATTATTCCTAGATAGACTTGATCATAAACCCACAATTCATCAGTCTCAACAAACACACCGCAAAAACAAGATTACATCGAATACATCTCCACAAGAGAGCAATTTTCATAGTTAAATTCCTTGAAATCCATAATAGTGGGTTTAGCAACATCTAGGGTTTTAATTTCTTCAATCCCACCTTTATCAAATTTAGCATCAAGATCAAAAGATTCAGAATTCTTGGAACACCTTCTAGGTAAAGGTGGATCATATTCAGTCCCATCATTATAAAGTTCATATTGCAAAACAAAGATTTAATAGGGGACACATCAATAACTTTTATATCTTCATCATTATTTTCATAGGAACTAGAAGAACACGCTTTTATAAAGGCGTCTTTCTTAGCACACATCCTAGCAGTTCTTTCTTTACACTCATCAATGGAAATTCTCATGGCTTTGAGAGACTCATTGATATCATGCTTAGGTGGAATAGATCTAAGTTTTAAAGAATCAATATCAAGAGCAATTTTATCAACGTTCCTAGCCAAATCATCAATCTTAAGCAATTTTTCTTCAATCATAGCATTAAAATTCTTTTGCTAAGTAATAAATTCTTTAATATTAGAATCAAAATCAGAGGGCATCTTATTATAATTTCCATAGGAATTGTTGTAGGAATTAACATAATTATTAGAGGGATTACTAGGATAAGGCCTAGGATTGAAATTTCCTCTATACGCGTTGTTACCAAAATTGTTCCTACCAACAAAATTCACATCCATAGATTCATTATTATTCTCAATCAAAGTAGACAAGGGAATATCATTAGGATCAGAAGAAACACTCTTATTAGCAAATAATTTCATAAGTTCATCCATCTTTCCACTCAAAACATTAATTTCTTCTATCGCATGCACCTTTTCATTAGTAGATCTTTTAGTTGCCATTGAGAATAATTAACCATAATATTATCTAGGAGTTTAGTTGCTTCTCCTAAAGTGATTTCCATAAAAGTGCCTCCCGCGGCCGAATCCAAAAGATTTCTAGAAGCAAAATTCAATCCGGCATAAAAAATTGTATAATCATCCACAAATTTAAACCATGATTAGGGCAATTACGTATCATTAATTTTATTCTCTCCCAAGCTTGTGCAACATGTTCATGATCAAGTTGCTTAAAGTTCATAATATCGTTTCTAAGAGAGATGATTTTAGCGGGAGGAAAATACTTAGAGATAAAAGCATCTTTGCACTTGTTCCATGAATCAATACTATTTTTAGGCAAAGACGAAAATCAAGCTTTAGCACGATCTCTAAGCAAAAAAGGAAATAGCTTCAATTTAACAATATCATTATCCACATCTTTCTTCTTTTGCATGTCACACAAATCAACGAAGCTATTTAGATGGGTAGCGACATCTTCACTAGGAAGGCCGGAGAACGGATCTTTCATGACAGGATGCAGCAAAGCAGTAATAATTTCACAAGATTCAGCATCGGTAAGAGGAGCAATCGGAGTGCTAATAAAATCATTGTTGTTGGTATTGGTGAAGTCACACAATTTAGTATTATCTTGAGCCATTGCGACAAACAAGCAAACTAACGCACAAGCAAACAAAAAACAAGCGGACAAAAAGGGGCAAATAGAGAAAGAGAGGGAGGATAGAGAGAGAGAGAGGGTGAATAAAACGACAAGGGTGAATTGGGGGAAGAGGAAAACAAGAGGCAAATGGAAAATAATGTAATGCGGGAGATAAGGGTATGTGATGGGTACTTGGTATGTTGACTTTTGCGTAGACCTTCCCGGCAACAGCGCTAGAAATCCTTCTTGCTACCTCTTTTAGCACTGCGTTGGTTTTTCCCAAAATGGAAGGGTTGATGCAGCAAAGTAGCGTAAGTATTTCCCTCAGTTTTTGAGAACCAAGGTATCAATCCAGTAGGAGGCTACGCGCGAGGCCCTCGTACCTGCACAAAACAAATAAATCATTGCAACCAACGCAAATAGGGGTTGTCAATCCCTATAGGGCCACTTACGAGAGTGAGATCTGATAGATATGATAAGATAATATTTTTGGTATTTTTATGATAAAGATGCAAAGTAAAATAAAGGCAAAGTAAATAGCAAAGTAAATAACTAAGTAGTAGGAGATTGATATGATAAAGATAGACCCGGGGGCCATAGGTTTCACTAGTGGCTTCTCTCGAGAGCATAAGTATTCTACGGTGGGTGCACAAATTACTCTTGAGAAATTGACAGAGTTGAGCATAGTTATGAGAATATCTAGGTATGATCATGTATATAGGCATCACGTCCGAGACAAGTAGACTAACTCCTGCCTGCATCTACTACTATTACTCCACTCATCGACCGCTATCCAGCATGCATCTAGAGTATTAAGTTAAAAACAGAGTAACACCTTAAGCAAGATGACATGATGTACAGGGATAGACTCATGCAATATGAAGAAAACCCCATCTTGTTATCCTCGATGGCAACAATACAATACGTGCCTTGCTGCCCTTACTGTCACCGGGAAAGGACATCGCAAGATTGAACCCAAAGCTAAGCACTTCTCCCATTGCAAGAAAGATCAATCTAGTAGGCCAAACCAAACTGATAATTCAAAGAGACTTGCAAAGATAACCAATCATACATAAAAGAATTCAGAGAATATTCAAATATTATTCATAGATAGACTTGATCATAAACCCACAATTCATCGGTCTCAACAAACACACCGCAAAAAGAAGATTACATCGAATACATCTCCACAAGAGAGGGGGAGAACATTGTATTGAGATCCAAAAAGAGAGAAGAAGCCATCTAGCTACTAACTATGGACCCGTAGGTCTGAAATAAACTACTCACACTTCATCGGAGAGGCTATGGTGTTGATGTAGAAGCCCTCTATGATCGATGCCCCCTCCGGCGGAGCTCCGGAACAGGCCCCAAGATGGGATCTCGTGGATACAGAAAGTTACGGTGGTGGAATTAGGGTTTTGGCTCCTGTTCTGATCATTTACGGGGTAGGCGCGCCCCCTACCTCGTGGCCTCTTGTTAGTTGGCTTGACGTAGGGTCCAAGTCTCCTAAGTTGTATTCGGTGAGAAAATCACGTTCCCGAAGGTTTCATTCTGTTTGGACTCCGTTTGATATTCGTTTTCTTCAAAACCCTAAAACAGGCAAAAACATCAATTCTGGGTTGGGCCTCCGGTTAATAGGTTAGTCCCAAAAATAATATAAAAGTGGATAATAAAGCCCAATAATGTCCAAAACAGTAGATAATATAGCACGAAGCAATCAAAAATTATAGATACGTTGGAGATGTATCACGCACCCTTACTTGGCGCGCCAAATATCGGATCTTGGGTTCCAGCAAAACCCTTAAGGTTCGAACACTGTGGTGCACGCGAAGATCTCCCCCTACCGGTCCATGTCCTAGCTTCGCTAAGATCTCAAGGGCAAACTCGACGAACTCGCAACACAAAGGACACAAGATTTATACTGGTTCGGGCCACCATTGTGGTGTAATACCCTACTCCAGTGTGGTGTGGTGGATTGCCTCTTGGACTAAGGATGAACAGTACAAGGGGAAGAACAGCCTCGTGAGGCGAGGTGTTCTTGTGCTTGGTGGGTGCAAGGATGAACTGAATGATTTTTTCCGCCCCCTCCTACTGTGGTGGCTAATCCTATTTATAGAGGCCCTAGTCCTCTCCCCAAATATTGAGCGGGAAGGGAGCCAACAACAGCCAATTTGAAAGGGGACAACTAGTACAGCTTATCCTGACAAAAGCAGTCTTCGCATGCAAAAGGCTCTGGTGGTGAGGCCGCCTTGGGCTCCATGGTGATCTCTGTCTTGCCGTCCTACTGGTCTTGGTCTCGTTGCATTGATATGGAAACCTTTGCTTGACAGCTTGGTACTCCGCGCTTGCGCTTGCTTCCTTAGCACCAAATAGGAAACAAGGACACTATACGCGCTGGCGCCCGCCTGGCGCCTGCCTGTTCTTGATCGTCATGGCTCACGTCATTGGAACCTAATGAGGTTTGCCTTGCCTTGAACTCTCCGCCCCTCGCCAGCCAGCCTGGTGAGGATGCTCCCGAGGAGGTCTTGTGTCGTCCGCCTCATGAGGCTTGGCCCCTCGCGAGGGTCTTGAGTGCTTGTTGGTAAAGATGGGCCGTTCGGGCCCGCTCACAGAGCCATGCCGTGGGCCGCAGGCAGGCAAGTCTGGGGACCCCCGTTCCCAGAACGCTGACAGAGTTGATGCACGTTCTCGTCTTTTGTTTCTCCATTAGAAATCTTGGGGCACTCTTTGAAATTCTTTGTGTTGGATTGAATATTATGAATCTGAATTTGCCTTGGTGTTATTTTAGTACAAACTCTTGGTTAGATCGATCTTAAAGAAAACTTCGTGTTATTTTAGTACGAACTCTAGGATAGATTGATCGGAAAGAATAGCTTTGAGGTGGTTTCGTACCCTACAAACAATTTCGTCTTATGTTCTCCGCTAGATAGGAACTTTGGAGTGATTTTTTGTCGCACGTTGAGGGATGGTTATATGATCCAATTATATTAGCACTGTTGAGAGATTACACTAGTGAAAGTACGGACCCTAGGCCTCATTTTCAAGCATTGCAATATCGTTTTTGTGCCCATTTACTATTTTCTACCTTGCTATTTTTATTTATTCATATTATGAAAATATATTTCTACCATCCATATTACACTTGTATCACCGTCTCTTCGCCGAACTAGTGCACCTATACAAATTGCCATTATATTGGGTGTGTTGGGGACACAATAGATTTCTTGTATTTGATTGCAGGGTCGTTTGAGAGAAAAATGCTACTGTCCTACAAATTGATAAACCTTTGGTCATCCACGGATTGATAAACCTTAGGTCATCCACGGATTGATAAACCTTAGGTCATCTTGTATTTGATTTCATTCTACACCTTCCACGTATTGATAAACCTTAGGTCATCCACTTGAGGGAAAAATGCTACTGTCCTACAAAACTTTGCGCTTGGAGGCCCAACACGTGTCTACAAGAATAAAGTTGCGTAGTAGACAACAAGCTCTTTTCTGGCGCTGTTGCCGGATAGGTGAGTGCTTGAAGGTATACCTTTAGATCTTGCAATCAAATATTGTAGCTTCTTGTTTATCATTAGTTTGGTTTATAAAAGAAAACTACAAAAAATGGAATTGAGGTTGCATCATATGATTCATCTTTATAATGTATTTCATGAAAATGATGGAAAGGAAAATTGTGCTCAATTGAAAAAAGTAGAATTCAATAGAATGTTTGGTATAAATGATGAGCATGATTGCAATGTTGTTACTATGAATTCTTTGAATATCCATGATGCTAATGATATGCAAAGCCATAAGCTTGGGGATGCTATATTTGATGAAGATGATATTTTTAGTCCCCCAAGATTTGATGTGCAAATTTTTTATAATGATTGCGTGTGTCGGCGTTCTGGGAACGGGGGTCCCCAGACTTGCCTGCCTGCGGCGTGGCTCAAAGGGGGCCCAACACGGCCCATCTTCATCAACACAAGACTCAAGACCCTCGCGAGCGGCCAAGCCTCGCGGGGCAGATGACGTGGAGCTTCCTCAGGCGCGGCCTCGTCAGGCTGGCTCATGAGGAGGTGGAGAGATCAAGGCGGGGTACCTCGCGAGGTGCCCGTGACGCAAGCCATGACGATCGAAGGCGCCAGGCGGGTGCCAGCCCACGCAGCATCCTCCTTTCCTCTTTGGTGCAAAGGGAGCAAGCGCAGCCGCGGAGTACCGAGGCATCAGGCAAAGGTTGCCATTTCGGTGCAACGAGACCAAGACCAGGAGGACTATGAGACGGAGGTCACCGTGGAGCCCAAGACGGCGTCATCACCAGAGCTTTGCGCAGGCGAAGACTGCTTTTGTCAGGATAGCTGATACTTGCTGTCCCCCTTCAAATTAGCCCGCCATTGTTGGCTCCCTTCCCGCTCGATATTTGGGAAGAGGACCAGGGCCTCTATAAATAGGACCAGCCACCCACATAGCAAGGGGAGAGAGTTCAAGGTTTTTTGGGCAGGACGGCGAGTGAGAGTAAGGTAGTGAGTGAATCAGAGAGAGAGAGAGAGAGAAAGAGAGGGAAGGGTGACTGAACTCCTCCTAACAGTTCATCGCCCCAGCTAAGAGCAGACCCTCGCGAGGTTGTTCTTACTTGTATTATTCACCATCATCAGCCCCAAGAGGCAATCCACCCACCACACACTGGAGTAGGGTATTACACCACAACAGTGGCCCGAACCAGTATAAACCTTGTGTCTCTTGCGCTGTTCTATTTAGTAGTCTAGATCCTTGCGAGAAGGAGAGGTAGAAGGCGTAATCTTCGCGCGCACCCCAGAGTTCGAACCTTAAGGGTCTGCCGGAACCCGAAATCCGACATTTGGCGTGCCAGGTAGGGGTGCGCCGGAATTCGTCTTCCATCGCTCCGTGCCCCGTCGCATCGTCATCACCATGCCCGGCGACCTGAAGGGCAACCCCGACCCATGGGCTGCATGGCCCGCCCGCGCAGAGCCGCTCGCCTCGGGCGACCCCGTGCCCCAGGCAGCTCGCGGTCCGCAGGGCGCTGCGGGCCGCGGGCGACGCAGACAGACTTCGACAACTCTTACATCGCGGCAGGCACGGTCGGCAGCAAGGGCCTCCAATCACGCCGCGACCACGACGCCGTACACCCGCCGGGAGCAGGCGAACTCGAGGGCCGCGCTCACAGTGGCCTGAGAGCTGCTACAGTGCAGACTGCTGGAGGGCGTCCACGACGTGCTGCTGGAGCGAGTGGCGGAGCTCCTGGGCTTCGCCGCCTCAGGGGCTCACCCCTTCTCCACCCAGCTCCCATCTCAAGCCCAGGGCGACCCGCGCGGGGGCTCCGCGCGCGCCCGCGGGCTCCAAGGCTACTCCGACGCCAGCGAAGCTGTCAGCACCGGACCGGCGGCGACGCTGCCCCCGCCCCCAGCCCGCGAAGAAGAAAGACTCAACGCGGCCCGCGGCCCCAGTGGGCGGCCGCGCTGCCACCCCGCAGTGGGCATGACAGGCAGGACCGCGTGGCATGCCGGGCATCATGGCGTGGCATTCGGAATGACGGCGCCGGAGGAATATGTGCCCCTCATGATGGACCAAGGACACCCTCACGAGAACGGACATGGCTCGCTCCTCAGCCCAAGCTCGGGGGACGAGGCACTAGAAGCTGAGCCTTTCCAGGAGCCCCGGAACGGTCCCACTGGCCACGCTGGAGGCAACGATTACCGGGCACCGTTAATTCTTCAGGAGCAGGTATACGCTAACCATGGATCGCAGGAGGTGCAGGTCGCCGCAGCAAGCAGCTGCCCCGCTCCCACAGTCTCCTACCCCTCGGGAGGAGGGTGCAGGGGGCTGCAGGAGAGGGGCCGGGATCCGACATCACCACCGCGGCGTCCGGAGCAAGGTGTTCTCAGGAGGTAGGCCCTCTGCTGGGGAGGTGCCTCAGGGCCTGCCCCTGGCGGAGGACCCGTGGTCGTCGGGGGAACCGCTGGCGACCGCTCTACCCCATCGGCGGCGTCCTGGTTTCCGGTCGTTGCTGATGGCACTAGAGTGTGGCGCAAGGCGGGGCCCTCATCTGGCGATATGAAGCAAGGCCAGTACCTGTGAAGAAGGCCCGGTGCCTGTGAAGCTCGCCGCCCCGTGACACTCTCACATAATAATGAGTGGGGCTGTACACGCCCCGGAGTCTCAAGGGTGCCGGCCTCAGGCCCTGGGGCTCCCTCCCACGCCCAGTGGACAGCACTTAGCTCTGCGCTGGTGAGAAGACGTCCAAGACTAGATTAGGTGCCGGACGCGGCCTTTTGTCTGCTTTCATTGCCTTTCCCTTTGGCTGTATCTTTTCCCCCGCTGGATTTAAGTTGGATTCGAATTTGAGATTTGCGTGTGTTCGGGGAAGGGGTGCTTATTCTTGCTCGAGCCATTTCTCGCGTTCTGGTTACCGCTTCGCCACAGCTGCCTCCCCTCGCGAGCCCCTCGCGAGTCGGGTCAGGCCTGGCTCGTGCGCAGCCCAAACTGCTGTTTTTGCTCCCTCTCGGGAGGATTTTCGGGTGCCTGCGGAGGTTGTCCTGTTAGGAAAAGGCCCAGAGCCTGTGAAGCAAGGCGAGTGCCTGTGAAGCTATCGCATTTTGGAAAAGGCCCAGAGCCTGTGAAGCAAGGCGAGTGCCTATGAAGCTATCGCATTTTGGAAAAGGCCTAGAGCCTGTGAAGCAAGGTGAGTGCCTATGAAGCTATCACATTTTGGAAAAGGCCCAGAGCCTGTGAAGCAAGGCGAGTGCCTATCAAGCTATCGCATTTTGGAAAAGGCCCAGATCCTGTGAAGCAAGGCGAGTTCCTGTGAAGCTATCGCATTTTGGAAAAGGCCCAGAGCCTGTGAAGCTATCGCATTTTGGAAAAGGCCCAGAGCCTGTGAAGCAAGGCGAGTGCCTGTGAAGCTATCGCATTTTGGAAAAGGCCCGAGCCTGTGAAGCAAGGCGAGTGCCTGTGAAGCTATCGCATTTTGGAAAAGGCCCAGAGCCTGTGAAGCAAGGTGAGTGCCTGTGAAGCTATCGCATTTTGGAAAAGGCCCAGAGCCTGTGAAGCAAGGCGAGTGCCTGTGAAGCTATCGCATTTTGGAAAAGGCCCAGAGCCTGTGAAGCAAGGCGAGTGCCTGTGAAGCTATCGCATTTTGGAAAAGGCCCAGAGCCTGTGAAGCAAGGCGAGTGCCTGTGAAGCTCTCCATTCAGGAAAAGGCCTAGAGCCTGTGAAGAAGGCAAATGCCTGTGAAGCTCTCGCGTTCAGGAAAAGGCCCAGAGCCTGTGAAGAAGGCAAATGCCTGTGAAGCTCACGCGTTCAGGAAAAGGCCCAGAGCCTGTGAAGAAGGCAAATGCCTGTGAAGCTCACGCGTTCAGGAAAAGGCCCAGAGCCTGTGAAGAAGGCAAATGCCTGTGAAGCTCTCACGTTCAGGAAAAGGCCCAGAGTCTGTGAAGAAGGCAAATGCCTGTGAAGCTCTTGCGTTCAGGAAAAGGCCCGAAGCCTGTAAAAAAGGCCAACGCTAGTGGAGATCCCCGCCAGCGACACTCTCATATCCTACGGATTCAACTAAAGAACACCCAAGACGTCATGCCCCCCCACAGGCTGCTTCGGGGCTTGCGCGAAACAAAGGTAAACCAGCCAAGCACCAGGCGCTGGCGCTCGTGCAATATGACAACTACTAATACGATGAAGACAGGTTTTACATGAGGGGCTTCCCCTCCCAAAATGCTCTCACAACCATCAGGTCAAAAACCTGAGTTCTATTCATGTAGGGTAAAAAAGACAGGAGCGATACACACTCAGTCGGACCAATCCCCCAATGCGTCCTCGGAAGCACCTCCCGAGCCTTCGCTGGCGTCGCCGAATTCGCCATCATCGTTTGCGTCGCCACCAGCGGCGTCAGGGCCGTTCACCGTGCCGCCCCCGTCAGCACCCACGATCACGTCGTCATCATCCAAAGCGAAGGCCCTGACAAGGGCGTCCACGTTGTCTTCCACCCAGTGCGCCAGGTCGCCTCGGACGGCCTGGGGAACTGGGGCCATGACAGCGTCAAAATCGAAGTGGGAATCCATGTTCAGGAGATGGCTAAAGACACGGGAAAAGGCGCGCCCGAGCAGGGCGCGGCTCCTCTCTTCCATCAACCTGTTGACCCTGGCCGACCGCGCCTCCAGCTGCATCACCACGACAGTGAAGAACTGAAGGTTGCCAGCATAGTTGGCTGTGTGCAGCTCGCCAACAACCGCCTCACAGATGTTGCCCAAGGTTGTGCTAGCTATCTCCCGGAGCGTGGCGAGCATGGGGCCGTGCACGTGCTCCTGGACTTGCCTCTGACATATCTCATCCGCGTTCTGGCGTGCGACGCCCTCAGCCTCCTCCACCCGCTGGCGAAGACGGAGCATCTCGGCCTGGGAGGCAGCTAACTCACCTTGCGCTACCTCAAGGGCGGCCCGGAAGGCGTCGGCCAGCCGCGTCGCCTCCTCCTGCTTGGCCCTCAAGGCTGCGGTCCTCCCTTCAGCTTCGACCCGGATCAACTCCAGCCTCCCCTCGAACTCGCGCTCGAGGTCTTAGCGCGCCATCGCCACCCGGCGTGCGACCTCCTCCAGGACACGGGCTTCCCGTGCGGCGACATCATCCTCCGCCTGCGTCACCAAGCGCTCCCTCGTCTCCAGCCGCTCGTACTCGCGGGTGCGTTCGGCGGCTTCCAGCGTCAACGCTTCCTCATGCTTCTGGAGCTCAGCTTGGTCGCCGGAGGCCACCCGCATCGACGCAAGGGCCAACTCGCGGAGCTCCACTTGCTCCTCCGGTGAGTGGCACCAGGCCAGGAGCTCCAAAACCCGCTCCTCCGCCGCCTCTCGCCGTCGGTCAGCTCCCCGGGCCTCCTCGACAGCCCGGGACCGGGCCACCCGAGAGGCCTCTAGCGACGCCTTCGCCTCTTCATCGTCAAGATCACGCTAACGGCACGCGAGGGCGATGGCGCCCTCCAGCTCGCGCCTCCCTGTAGCCAGGCGCAGGCCCTCGGCCTCCAGGCGCGCGTCTTCATCAGCAAGCTCCTCCCCAAGCAGGTTCACCGCATCAGTCGCCCTTCGAAGGAACCCTTGGCGGCGAGCGCGGCACTCCCGGGCGCGCTCAAGCACATCTTCCACACCATCATCTGCTACAAGCAAGCGCCGGGGGCCACGAATCATTGTCCCTCCTCCGGGCAGGGGGCTGGCACCCTCGCGACGGCCAGGCGCGCCGCACCAGAAGCCCAGCCTGGAGCCAGCCCGTCTCCAGATGAAGGGCGCAGGGGGCGCCTCAACCAGTCGCAGTCCATGACCAGACAAGAAGCCCACGGCAGGCTGGCTATGCCCCGGGAGGGCCCGCGAAGGAAAATCGGGGGGAATGAGGGGCCGCGGTGCACCTCGGGATGATCCACCCCTTCAATCGCCCTCACCACAAGGGTAGAGCTGCTCGGAGCACTTGAGGATGGTAGAGGGGGCAAAGGCAAAGGAGGCGGCACCTCAGCTACTTCCTCGAGCTCGGCCGGAAGGGGCCTGCAGAGCAAGGATCAGTAAAAGCAACAAGAGGATCAGAAGCCAGAAAGGGAGAAGACTCACTCGTCAGTGGCGAAGTACTTCCTGTGCTTCAGCACGCGACAAGGGAAGTCATCACCCAGGGCCTCCCTTTTCCTTCGGAGGGCCTCAAAGTCCACGCGGAAGCGGCCCAAGAGAAGAGCGCAAGGATCAACCTGTGACGAAGACGGAGCATCGGAGCGATCTGCATTAGGGGCACCTGCCTGGCGCGTGCCGCCCATCACCTCGCCAGAAGACGCGGCTGGGGCCTCCGAGGCCTTAGCCCCGGGCGCTGGGAGCGGCTGCTTGCCACCCTCAGCCTCAGCGGCACGGGTCCCAGGAGTTGTCCCCTCGAGAGCGTCACCCGGCGCTGTCGCCTCATCGGGATCCCCCTCAGCCTCCGGCGCCTCCTGCCTCCCTACTCCGCCACTTGAGGAGGAGTCGCCTTGGCCGATTGGAAGGGCAGTCACCACCACTGGATTCTCACGAGGTCCCTGGAGGCCGGCGGGGCGCAGCCCCCACTCATCAAAGATGGGCATCTGCTTCACGAAGTCGACCCTGCTCTGGCAGAGATACAACAAAGCCCCTCCCTGCCGGACGCTGCCGGGGTTGGGGTCCCTGGCCAAGGTCAAGAGCACCGACTTCAGCACCTCAGGAGCCAGGTCCTCTTCCTAGAGCCTCATGCTATCCTCGCGCCCACGGAAGGCCCACATCCGGCGAGAGTGGCGTTGAAGGGGAGCAACACGGCATAACCGAAACTCCTTCACTACCTTGGGCGCTGTCACGCCGAGCATCCTCAGGAGCGCGAAGCGGCTCCAGACGAAGACGAGTCGGGGGCTCTCGAGCATCTCCTGGCCCCAACCCGAATTGGGGATAGCAGGCGAGGTCGGCTCCGATAGCAGGGGGCTGGGCACCCCTGCGTCCACATACAGCCACCGCTCGCGGAACCCAACCGCGGGCAGGGGGAGCTTGAAGTCAATCCCAGAGGCCTCGGTCTCAGGTTTGGTACCGAAGCTCACGTACACCCAGCATTGGGTAGGGTCGACAAGATGCAGCGAGAAGAAGTGGCGCAGCAAGGCAACCGAAGGAGGGATGCCCACCATGGCTTCGCAAATGAAGGCGAAGACCGAAAGGAGGGTGATGGACTCAGGACTTAGATGCATCATGTGGATCTGATAATGGGAGAGCACGGCGTTGAAGAAATCAGAAAAGGGGGGAACCAAACCCGCCCACAGGGCGTCGGTAAAATATGGGACCTCGGTGGCTATCCTGTCGATGGAGAAGTGGGACGCAGGCCAGGCCGTCGTCCTCCCGCACTCATTGAAGATGGTGGCCAGAGCCAAGCTGGCCTTGCCCAGGCACTCTTGATTGAGTATGGTCGACCGGCCGACGGCGGGGGCCACCGATGGCGACACACAAGACGGAGGCATGTGTTTCTTCCCTCTCTCCTTCTTCGTCGGAGCCATGGCGATGGGAAGGAGGGGGAAGATTCGAGATTGGATTGGAGGCAGGAGCTGGCGTTCGAAGGGAGGAAGAACAGGGGATGCTCGAGCAACAGGAAGGGGAGCGGCTGTGTACAACTACAAGTCCGCCTAGCAGGGCGCAGAATAAGGGGGCGTGGGGGAACAGTGCCGCCCACGTCCAATCAACCACCACGCGGCGCCCAAGGCCGCGGGCTGTTAGGGCCCGCGGTGTTTCGCACTTGCCCTTCCGCCTCTCAGCACGGCCAAGTCCGGGCGCGCCTTGGGCCCGGGGGCTATTGTCGGCGTTCTTGGAACGGGGGTCCCCAGACTTGCCTGCCTGCGGCCTGCGGCGTGGCTCAAAGGGGGCCCAGCACGGCCCATCTTCATCAACACAAGACTCAAGACCCTCGCGAGGGGCCAAGCCTCGCGGGGCGGACGACGTGGAGCTTCCTTAGGCACGGCCTCGTCAGGTTGGCTCACGAGGAGGCGAAGAGATCAAGGTGGGGTACCTCGCGAGGTTCCCATGACGCAAGCCATGACGATCAAAGGCGCCAGGCGGGTGTCAGCCCGCGCAGCGTCCTTCTTTCCTCTTTGGTGCAAAGGGAGCAAGCGCAGCCGCGGAGTACCGAGGCATCAGGCAAAGGTTGCCATTTCGGTGCAACGAGACCAAGACCTGGAGGACTACGAGACGGAGGTCACCGTGGAGCCCAAGATGGCGTCATCACCAGAGCTTTGCGCAGGCGAAGACTGCTTTTGTCAGGATAGCTGATACTTCCTGTCCCCCTTCAAATTAGCCTGCCATTGTTGGCTCCCTTCCCGCTCGATATTTGGGAAGAGGACCAGGGCCTCTATAAATAGGACTAGGCACCCACATAGCAAGGGGAGAGAGTTCAAGGGTTTTTGGGCAGGACGGCGAGTGAGAGTAAGGCAGTGAGTGAATCAGAGAGAGAGAGAGAAAGAGAGAGAAGGGTGACTGAACTCCTCCTAACAGTTCATCGCCTCAGCCAAGAGCAGACCCTTGCGAGGCTGTTCTTCCTTGTATTGTCCATCATCATCAGCCCCAAGAGGCAATCCACCCACCACACACTAGAGTAGGGTATTACACCACAACGGTGGCCCGAACCAGTATAAACCTTGTGTCTCTTGCGCTGTTCTTTCAGTAGTCTAGATCCTTGCGAGACGGAGAGGTAGAAGGCGTAATCTTCGTGCGCACCCCAGAGTTCGAACCTTCAGGGTCTGCCGGAACCCGAAATCCGACAGCGTGCCTCCTATTTATGATGATTATATTGATGAAAGTGGATTTGGAGATGTCATGACTTTATTTAGTGATGAATTCACTATTTTGGAAGAGGTTGCGATTGATTATGACAACAAAGTTCCTATATATGATGATTATGGTGATGATATGTATGCTATAAATAATAATGATGACCATGACACTTGTCATCATGATTTGTTTTCAATCCCATGATATTTATTTTGTTGAGTTTGCTCCCACTACTATTCATGAGAATAAATTTGCTTATGTGGAGAGTAATAATTTTTTTATGCATGTGAATCATGAAAAGAATGCTTTATGTGATAGTTATATTGTTTAGTTCATTCATGATGCCACTGAAAATTATTATGAGGGAGGAACATATGCTTTTAGGTATTGCAATAATATCAAGTTTCCTCTCTATGTGTCGAAAGTTTTGAAGTTATGCTTGTTTTGCCTTCCTATGCTAGTTGATTCTTGCTCCCATAATTTGTTTGCTCACAAAATCCCTATGCATAGGAAGCATGTTATGCTTAAATGTGCTTTTCATGTGATTCATGATGCTCTCTTTATGTTTCAATTCTTACCTTTTATGCGAGCATCATTGAAATCATCATGCCTAGCTAAAAGGAATTAAAGAAAAGCGCAACTGTTTTTGTGTGTTCACATGATTAGGCTATTGTAGTAATCATGTTTTATTGCTTTTGTTTCAATAAATTGCCAAGTAAAGCCTTTGGGATGGTCTATGGTGATAGTTGATTTGGTCTTGCTGAAAAATAGAAAATTTTGCGCTCAGGAAAACAATTCTCATTTTTAACAGAAGCGTGATATAATACTGATTCTTTTTGCAGAATATTAATAGGCAAATTGCCCAGTTTTTATTTTTTCATTTTAGAGTAGCAGAAGTATGGTTGGACACAGATTACTACAGGCTGTTCTGTTATTGTCAGATTCTGTTTTCAATGCATAGTTTGCTTGTTTTCTAATTTCCATGGCTTATTTGCTCAATATAAATTGTGGAAATGATATGATACAGTAGGCAATGTGTGAGAAAAATTATGAATCTTGTCTTTGATAGTACCAAAAGTGAAATGGTTTGCTCTTTATCATACTAACCCATCTCACAAAGTTCCGTTAAGTTTTGTGTGATTGAATTAGTCAAGTTTTGGGTGAGATATCGATATGAGGAGAATAAAGACTGACAAGACCCTAAGCTTGGGGATTCCCAAGGCACCCCAAGTTAATATTCAAGGAATATCCAAGCAACTAAGCTTGAGGATGCCCCGGAAGGCATCCCCTCTTTCGTCTCTAACATTATCGGTAACCTCACGTGGAGCTATGTTTTCATTCGTCACATGATATGTGTTTTGCTTGGAGCATCATTTTTTTTAGTATTTGCTTTCTGTTATTTAGAATTATGTTTTTCATCTTTTATTTCAATATAAGTGGCAATGATAGCCTTTGCCATGCTTATTTTGCAAGTATACATGTTGCTGTTTGAAAACAGAAAGTTTACCGCTGTTGCAAAAATTCCCTAGAAAATTCAGAATGCGATAAAATGTTGAAACTTTTTGCAAAATGAGCTCTGATAAATTTTCTACAGTGTGGAAAATTTTCATAACTTTTGGAGTTATGTAAATATTGATACTCTTGCATTCTTTATAGACTGTACTGTTTTGGCAGATTGCTGTTATGTTTGCATATGTTTGCTTGTTTAATGATTCTATTTGAGGATAGGAGTACTAAATATGCAGAGGCATTTAGTGTGCAATGTTGAATAATAATTTTAGTGATTTGCTACAGTATAGAATGATAAGGTTTTTGCATTGGTTTATACTAACTTATCTCACGTGTTCTTGTTGAGTTTTGTGTGGATGAAGCTTTTGAGATTCAGGAAAGCCATGATATGAGAGGAATTAAGGAGACACAAAAGCTCAATCTTGGGGATTCCCAAGGCACCCAAAGATAATATTTCAAGAAGTCTCAAGCATCTAAGCTTGGGGATGACCCGGTAGGCATCCCATCTTTCTTCCTCAACAATTATCGGTTAGTATCGGTTGAGCCTAAGTTTTTGCTTCTTCACATGAAGTGTGCTATCCTTGGAATGTCATTTTATTTTGTTTTGCTTGTTGTTTTAATAAAGTACTTAGACCTGAAAGTTTTTAATTAAAATAGAGTCCTCAAATAGTTGTCAGGGAGGCTAGGTAAGCGGCATTCACATCCCGTCAACGAGGCTCTTTTCTATGGAATTGCTCTAGTGCTTCACTTATATCTTTTTGAGCATGGTGTGCTTTAGTATTTTTGAATAAATTCTCTCTTGCTTCACTTAAATTAATTTGAGATAAAGAAATATTATGCTCATGATCTTCATTTATATATTTTTGGAGTAGCTTGTCATTCACTCTTGTGCTTCACTTATATCCTATGAGTAAATTGTTGAATAAATTAAATGTCATGAAGGTGAAATCATATCATGCCTAGTGGTAGCTTCACATTGGGTTTAGAAAGTGAAATCTTTTGAGGCTTGACAATCACAATATTGGTCATACAAGCAATTCACGAATAATTAGTATAAGGAAGAGAACTTTCACATACAAATACACTATCTTGGAAAATCTTTTGTGATTGTGAGCCCCCATCAAAATATTATATGCAGAAAAAGTAATGGTTTATGTTTGTTCATATTCACATAGAAGTTATATTGTCATAGATCCTTCAACATGTGGTGCTTGCCCCCCATCTTTGCTAGCCAAAAATTCCGCACCAAGTAGAGATACTACTTGTGCATCCAAAAACCCTTAAACCAAATCTCACCTTCAAGAGTCCACCATACCTACCTAAGTATTGAGCAAGATCCTTCAAGTAAGTTGTCATCGGTGAAATAAGGCAATAAAAATTGCTTCTAGAAATGTTAGATCATTTAGTGTAATAGAAAATTGAGCATTGTACGAACTTGTGATGTCAAAGAATAAAAGCGACAGGCTGCATAATAAAGGTTGCTATCATAAGGGGCAATATAACGTGACGTTCTTTTGCACTAAGGGCTTGAGCATACAAACAAATAACCGCATGGCAACCTCTGCTTCCCTCTACAAAGGGCCTACCTTTTACTTTTATGTATTTACTTTTATACAAGAGTAAATACATCTGGTAGAGGGAAGCAGAGGGAAGAAATACCCTTTGTCGGGGGTGCTGATCCCACGGACACCTATGGGACCACGGTGGACTGAGGCCCCTTTCGGTTCGGCAGCGGGGCGGAGAGTGCACGAAGAGCAGATCGAGGCGAAGTGCACGAGCAACGCGATCTGTTTACCCAGGTTCGGGCCGCACGGATGCGTAAAACCCTACTCCTGCTTTGTGGTTGTATTGAGTTCTTGCTCGGGAGCGCTGATTACTACATTACACACCAGCAGCTAGCTAGACCGAGTGTGAGAGAGAATCGTCCCCCCTCTACGTTGCGCATGGGCCTCCTTTTATATGTCAAAGGGGTCACCGACAGGTGGCAACATAGATGAGGGTAAAAAAGGAAAAGACGCGGTGGTTAGCACCGCCGCCTACTACAGTGTATCATACCTAACCTATGCGGCAGGGGAAAAAGGCATTAAATGCCTGTCTGCATCGCCTAGGCGGTGCAGAAAGGGACCGCAGGGACGCCACTGCTTGCCACGATGGCTATCTTGTCAGCGCCGCTCGCCACCGTGTACCTCTGGCTGCACCGCCTTCCGCCACATACGCCTAGAAGGGTCCCAGAGTGGCACGTTGGTGGATGTGCTGGAGCGCAGGTACAGGATGGAAGCTTACCGAGGCAAGCGCCTTGCCGCGGTTATTATCTTGTCGCGTCCAGGAGCTTATTGCTCACTGGGTCTTGCCGGGACATATGGTGCGCCGCGGCAAGTTCCTTGAGATGCCTTGGTTGGCCTCCCCGGCAAGCTCCTCTTGCCAGGGTCTTGTCTCCTTCCCGGCAAGCTCCTCTTGCCGGGGCCTTGTCTCCTTGGTTCGGATACTTTGTTCTTGAATGGCTCCAAAGGAACCATGGAGGATCTTGGCGGTCGCCCGGCAAGCCTTGCCGCGGGATGCTGCGACTGCCCATGCACAAGTTCGGGATACTAAGGTACCCCTACTTTAGTACACCGACAGGAGCCCCCGAGCCTGGGCCATACCCAGTAGCATTTACACTTGGGAGGACCTCGCCCGAGTGTTTATCACAACCTTCGAAGGAACGTGCAAGCGCCCTGCAGGTCTTACAGAGTTGCGGTCTTGCGTGCAGAAGTCGAATGAAACACTGAGAGAATACATCTAGAGGTGGATCACACTGCACCACTCGGTCGAGAATGTGCCAGACCATCAAGCAGTTTGCGCTTTCAAGGAAGGCGTCAAATACAGAGAGTTGAATCTGAAGTTCGGTCGAACTGGAGAGATGTCCCTGAATCGGATGATGGAGATTGCCACCAAGTACGCTAATGGTGAAGATGAGGACCGACTCCAAAGTGGCAAACTCAAATGAGTCGCCCAAGAAACCGGAGGAAACTCCAGTCGGAAGCAGAAGCGGAAGGCCGAGCCAGCCGCCCCTGGGGAGGCCCTGGCTGTGGCCCAGGGAAACTTCAAGGGGAAACCCAAGGGCACATGGAAGCCCAAGAAAGTTAAGGATCAGGATGGGAATGATGTTTTGGACCTGCCATGTCACATCCACACCAAGAAAGATGAAGAGGGTAATTTTATTTTCCCAAACCATACCACTCGACAGTGCCGACTCTTGATCCAGTAGTTTCAGGGCAAGCAGCCCAAGGATAAGGAAAAGGAACCAGACAGAGTTGAGGACAAGGATGATAGTGACGATGGATACCCCCAAGTCAATTCCACCTTGATGATTTTTGCTGATGTCGAAAGCAAAAGTCGAATGAAAGTCATTAACCGTGAGGTGAACATGGTTGCTTCGGCAACACCTAGTTACCTCAAGTGGTCTCAGACCGCCATCACATTCGACCAGTCTGATCACCCGACGCACATTGCCACCCCAGGGAGGCAAGCTTTGGTGGTCGACCCAGTCGTCGAAGGCACTCGACTGACCAAAGTCCTGATGGATGGCGGTAGTGGCCTGAACATACTATGCTGAAACTTTGAAAGGAATGGGCATTCCGATGTCCAGACTCAGCACCAGTAACATGAGCTTCCATGGAGTCATTCCTGGGAAGAAAGCCGAGTCACTCGCCCAGATTGCTCTCGATGTGGTTTTTGGTGATTCAAAGAATTACCGCAAGGAAAAGTTGACATTTGAGGTTGTGGACTTCCAGAGTGCTTATCACGCCAGTTTGGGCAGGCCCGCTTACGCACGCTTCATGGCTCGACCATGTTACGTGTATCTTAAATTAAAGATGCCTGGCCCCAAAGGTGTGATCACTATTACGGGCAACCGGAAGAAAGCAGAAGAGTGTTTTCAGAAGGGATCAAAGATCGCTGACGCTCAGATGGTAGTGGTCGAGCTGAAAGAGTACCAAAAGACTGCCGATCCGAGTGAACTACTGCGAGCTAAGAAGCCTGCCTCCGAGTCAGCTTTTCAGTCGGCTGGTGAAACAAAGACAGTCCAGATTCACCCGACCGACCCCGATGCTGCTCCGACTCACATTTCGACAACACTCGACTCCAAATAGGAAGAAGCGCTCATCCAGCTCCTCCGTGAGAACTGGGACATCTTCGCATGGAAACCCTTTGACATGCCTGGAGTTCCGAGGGGTCTAGCTGAGCACCGTCTGCGAGTCGACCCAAAGTTCAAGCCCATGAAGGAACATCTTCGACGGTTCGCCGTCCAGAAGAAACAAGCCATTGGCGAGGAAGTGGCTCGGCTCTTAGCAACTGAGTTCATCCGAGCGATTTACCACTCTGAGTGGCTCGCCAATGTCGTCATGGTCCCCAAGAAGGACAAGTCACTCCGCATGTGCATCGATTTCAAACATATCAATCGGGCCTGCCCGAAAGATCATATTCCTCTCCCTCGCATCGACCAAATAGTCGACTCAACTGCGGGATGTGAGAGATTGTCTTTTCTAGATGCCTATTCCGGGTAACATCAGATCCGTCTGTACGGGCCCGACGAGATCATAACAGCTTTCATCACTCCATTCGGATGCTTCTGTTACGTCACCATGCCATTCGGCCTCAAGAACGCCGGAGCCACATTCATGAGAATGATCCAGAAGTGTTTACTCACTCAGATCATTCGGAATGTGGAGGCATACATGGATGATATTGTGGTCAAGTCCCGGAAAGGTTCCGACCTGCGGGCTGACCTTGCCGAAACCTTTGCCAACCTCAGGAGGTACGATATCAAGCTCAATCCATCAAAGTGCACTTTCGGAGTTCCAGGTGGAAAGTTACTCGGTTTTCTCGTTTCCGAACGGGGGATCGACGCCAATCCTGAAAAAATTGGCACCATACTCCGGATGAAGCGTCCTGTACGCGTGCATGATGTCCAAAAGCTTACAGGCTGCTTGGCCGCCTTAAGTCGATTCATTTCTCGACTCGGTGAAAAGGCGTTGCCTCTTTACCGACTGATGAAGAAGTCTGACAAGTTCGAGTGGACTCCAGAAGCTGATGCAGCGTTTGCAGAGCTCAAAGCTCTGCTCTCCACCCAGCCGGTGCTAGCTGCCCCAATCAGCAAAGAGCCTCTGCTGCTTTACATTGCAGCCACAGGACAAGTTGTCAGTACAGTACTTACGGTCGAGCGGGAAGAGGAAGGAAAGGCCTTCAAAGTTCAACGCCCAGTATATTATGTGTCTGAAGTTTTGACCCCTTCAAAACAAAGATACCCCCACTACCAGAAGCTTGTATATGGGATTTCTATGACCACGAAGAAAGTTGCACATTACTTCTCTGACCACTCCATTACAGTCGTCAGTGACGCCCCACTATCAGAGATCCTGCATAACAGAGACGCAACCGGTCGAGTGGCCAAGTGGGTGATTGAACTCCTTCCCTTAGATATCAAGTTTGAAGCAAAGAAGGCTATCAAGTCCCAAGCAATCACGGATTTCATCGCCGAGTGGATTGAACAGCAACTTCCGACTCAAGTTCACTCGGAGCACTGGACCATGTTCTTCGATGGATCCAAGATGCTGAATGGTTCGGGCGCGGGAGTAGTCCTAGTCTCCCCCCGTGGAGATAAGTTCAGATATGTTCTCCAGATTCACTTCGATTCCTCCAATAACGAAGCAGAGTATGAGGCACTTTTGTATGGGTTGCGCATGGCCATTTCACTCGGCGTCCGTCGCCTCATGGTCTATGGCGACTCAGATTTGGTGGTTAATCAAGTGATGAAGGAGTGGGACGTCAGGAGTCCGGCAATGACTGGGTATTGCAATGCAGTGCGAAAGCTAGAAAAGAAGTTCGAGGGGTTAGAGCTCCATCACATCCCCCGACTGAAAAATCAGGCAGCTGACGACTTGGCAAAGATAGGCTCCAAGAGAGAAGCCATTCCCAGCAACGTGTTCTTGGAACACATTCACTCACCGTCAGTCCAAGAGGATCCTTTCACAGAAGAAGCCCCGTAGCCGAAAAGTGCCACAGATCCGACTGAAGTTGAAGTACCTGCAGTGGTCGACCTAATCATGGAAGTCTTGGCAATCACCCCTGACTGGACAATACCGTACATTGCGTATATCCTAAGGAAAGAACTCCCGGAAGACGAGGAGGAGGCTCGACAGATCGTCCGCCGATCCAAGGCCTTCACAGTCATAAGGGGACAGCTGTACAGAGAGAGCGCGACTGGAGTCGGCCAAAAATGCATAACACCAGAAGAGGGTCCGATAATCCTTAATGATATCCACTCGGGGACCTGTGGTCACCATGCGTCCTCTCGGACTATTGTGGCTAAAGCATACCGAGCTGGATTTTACTGGACAAGAGCAAATGAGATGGCAAAAGAGATAGTCGACAAGTGTGAAGGGTGCCAGTTCTACTCCAACATGTCACACAAGCCTACATCAGCCCTGAAGACCATTCCACTCATCTGGCCCTTTGCCGTTTGGGGATTGGACATGGTTGGTCCACTAAGAACGGGCAGGAGTGGATTCACTCATGTGCTTGTGGCGGTCGACAAATTTACCAAATGGATCGAAGCTAAGCCCATCAAGAACCTCGATGCTCGCACTGCTATCAGTTTCTTCAGAGGGTTAACATTCAGATATGGAGTCCCGCATAGCATCATCACTGATAATGGGTCAAACTTTGATTCGGACAAGTTCAGAGCTTTTTGCGCCTCTCAAGGCACACGAGTCGACTACGCATCGGTCGCCCATCCCCAGTCGAATGGACAAGCTGAGAGAGCGAATGGTCTGATTCTCAAAGGGCTAAAGCCTCGATTGATGCGCGATCTCAAGCATGCGGCAGGCGCTTGGATCGATGAGCTTCTGTCATTTCTGTGGGGATTAAGGACCACCCCTAACCGGTTGACTGGAAGAACTCCATTCTTTCTGGTTTATGGAGCCGAAGCAGTCCTGCCAAGTGATCTTCTTCATAATGCACCCCGAGTTGAACTTTACACCAAAGATGAAGCAGAACAGGCCCGGCAAGACGCAGTCGACCTCTTAGAAGAAGAAAGGGAGATGGCCATGATCAGATCGACCATTTATCAGCAAGACTTGCGCCGTTTTCACACCCGGAATGTGAAAAGTCGAGCCTTCCAAGAAGGAGATCTGGTCCTCCGAGTGGATCAACAGAAGCCACACAAACTTGCTCCTACTTGGGAAGGCCCCTTCATAGTCACCAGAGTCCTCCCCAATGGAGCATACCACCTCTACAATGTCGATCGCCAGATCGACGAGCCACGAGCTTGGAACGCGGAATTGCTCTGCCCCTTTTACACCTGAGTTCTCCCTTAGATGAGATGTAATAAGAAAGAAAGTTCATTTTCATTTTTATCAAAGACAAGAGTGTTCCAATAATGGCTGTCACTTTGTTTGCATACAAAACCCCCCAGTGGGTGACTTGGCTGCGAATCTGTTTCGCCTAAGTTTGAAAAATCCTACCGAGTGGAGAGCAAACCTCCCACTCGGAGGCTTAGCTGCAGTCTAGTACTCGCCTAAGTTCTCCCACTCAGAAACTTAGCTGCAGTCAAGCACTCGCCTAAGTTTGAAAAAATCCTACCGAGTGGAGAGCAAACCTCCCACTCGGGGGCTTAGCTGCAGTCCAGCGCTCGCCTAAGTTCTCCCACTCGGAAGCTTAGCTGCGGTCGAGGACTCGCCTAAGTTTGGAAAAACCCTACCGAGTGGAGAGCAAACCTCCCACTCAGGGGCCTAGCTGCAGTCCAGCACTCGCCTAAGTTCTCCCACTCGGAAACTTAGCTGCAGGCAAGCACTCGCCTAAGTTTGAAAAAATCCTACCGAGTGGAGAGCAAACCTCCCACTCGGGGGCTTAGCTGCAGTCCAGTACTCGCCTAAGTTCTCCCACTCGGAAACTTAGCTGCAGTCAAGCACTCGCCTAAGTTTGAAAAAATCCTACCGAGTGGAGAGCAAACCTCCCACTCGGGGTCTTAGCTGCAGTCCAGTACTCGCCTAAGTTCTCCCACTCGGGAACTTAGCTGCAGTCAAGCACTCGCCTAAGTTTGAAAAAATCCTACCGAGTGGAGAGCAATCCTCCCACTCGGGGGCTTAAGCTGCAGTCCAGTACTCGCCTAAGTTCTCCCACTCGGAAGCTTAGCTGCAGTCAAGTACTCGCCTAAGTTTGAAAAAATCCTACCGAGTGGAGAGCAATCCTCCCACTCGGGGGCTTAGCTGCAGTCCAGTACTCGCCTAAGTTCTCCCACTCGGAAGCTTAGCTGCAGTCAAGTACTCGCCTAAGTTTGAAAAAATCCTACCGAGTGGAGAGCAATCCTCCCACTCGGGGGCTTAGCTGCAGTCCAGTACTCGCCTAAGTTCTCCCACTTGGAAACTTAGCTGCAGTCAAGCACTCGCCTAAGTTTGAAAAAAAAACCCTACCGAGTGGAGAGCCAACCTCGCACTCGGGGACTTAGCTGCAGTCCAGCACTCGTCTAAATACAAGACCAAAGTCCCACACGACAGATCAAAACCACGAAGATATTCAGCAAAAAAAATAAGTTCGGATAAAGCCTAAAAGGCCCCAGGCCCCAAATCAAAGTACTCGAGCCCTCGGCTCGGCAGAGTTTAAACGGTTACAAATCCACTCGGCATTCCGAGGCAAATTTAAGGAGAAGCATAAACATTTTTCATTCCTCAGGTGGAGGACTGGCAGGGGCGATGAACTCATCCAGGTCAATTCCTTCCGCAATACGAGTGGCAGCAGCAATGAAGGTCTCCATGAAGTCTTGAAAGTTGTGCCTCTTGGTATTGGCGACTTGAATGGCGGCCAACTTCCCTTCTCGCACCTCCTTGCAATGGACGCGGACTAAAGATAGAGCCACATCAGCGCCACACCGAGCAGAAGACTTCTTCCACTCCTGCACTCGGTTAGGGATTCTGTCAAGTCGAGTCATCAGAGACTCGAGATCGTTCTGGAGCGTAGACTCTGGCCAAAGTGTCGGGTCGATCCACGACATGGCAACCTTCAGCCGAGCCAAGTAATCCACGGCGCCATCGATACGAGATTCCAGTCGGAGCAGATTCATGGCAGCATCATCATTCACCGGAGAATTGATTGGGTCCAAACCCGTTTCAATCTGCCCAGTCTCCTCTTCAAAGTTCTGGCAAAACTCTGCATACACGACCCAAGGATAAGTCAATTCTCACAAACTGAGTCGACACGAAAGAAAACAAGTCAGAATTGAATACGCACCTTCGAGCTTGGTGTACAACTTCTTGGCGAGGCTCCTCAAGTAGCTCTCCAGGTCGTCCCTCCTGCGAGCGACACCTTCCATCTGCTTGCTCAGGGAGAGGTGCTCCTTCTTCCAACGCGAGCACTCCCTGTTGGCTTCATTCAGAGCGGTCTTTAGCCTAGTATTCTCATCTTCTATTTGGCTGACCGAAGCCAGCTTCTGTTCAGCCAAAGCAATCTTGTCATCAGCCTCCTTATGGGCAGCAGCCAAGTCCCGATCCTACTTCGCCAGGGCCTCGCTCAGTTCTCCTGCAAAAGAAACGATGATTGGTTTAGAAACAGCAGAAGGGTGCTCAAGCCTAAAAACAAAACCAGTCGACAAAGTCGTCTTACCAGCAACGCCATCTCTGACCTTCTGCAGCTCTGTTCTGGCCAGCTCCAGATCGAGGTTCAGTTGAATCCGCTGGTTCTCCAACGCAGTATAGCGAGACGCAAGTTCATAGGATTTCTACAAAAGGAAAAATCAGTCGACAGACATCCAAGATAAGTTGCTTCCGAGTAACTGAGGAAAAAAGGTGACGTTTCTAAGACTACAGCCGAATCAAAAACATTCGACAGTAGTCTCGGGGACTACACCCAGTGGGTGCACTCAGCGTGCCCCCACTGGTTTGGAAAAAAAAAGCGAAAAGTCGACTGTCCGCAGTCGACCGGATACAGATCCATTCGACATGGCCTGACCAGACCAAGAAAAGGAATACAGATACAGAAACACAATGTAAAGACTACAGTCGACTGCCAGCAGTCCACCGTAGTCTCGGGGACTACACCCAGTGGGTGCACTCAGCGTGCCCCCACTAGTCCAAGAAGGGGTAAACACACCCAATGGGTGTACAGATACAAAGATCTTCAAAAAAAAGAGGGGGAGAAAGACTCTTCAAACGATCAAGTGTCAAGTCGACTGACCTGGACGTTGCTCTGAAGCGCCGAACTTGCGTCATAGGCTGCCTGGCTGGCCTCCCGAGCCTTCTTCACCTGCTCCATCATGACCCCCGCCTGGCGTATAGCCTCCTTCGTAGCAGCCGCTTCGTCCTTAGGGACGGGGTATGCGACAAAAAGCGAAGTTGGATCTACAGTCGACACCGAAGGCTGCGCACTCGACAGAGGATTGGCAAAGGTCACAGAAGCCCGAGGGGCGTCGCCACCATCCCGAGCCATGGTCTCAGGCGCCGGAGTAGGCTGGGGAGTCCTGTCAGCCGACGACCTCTTGGTCCTCCTCATCCTCAGCGGTTCGTTGTCGTCGTCATCCGGGAGGTCAATAACATGAGGAGGGGCTGCAAGGGAAACTTTCAATCGACCAAAATCGCAAGAAACGACCATTCGACTCCAAAACAGGACGTCAGTAATCGTACCAGGGTTGGAGGTAACAGCGTCCCCCATCTCTTGGTCGTCGTCCTTCGCAGAGACCTCAGAGGTAGCAGCGCTGCAAATTTCGAAAAGTCAGTCAGTTGGCTCAATGAATCGACCAAGGATCCATCCACGGAAGACGAAAGAAAACAAGATTTATTACTCGGAAATGATAGGGACGGCTATCTTCATCTTGGGCAGAGCCTTTGGCGGCTTGGACAGCGTCGTGCGTGGTTGCTTGGAGACCTTCCCAGTCGGTGTTGGAGAAGAAGTCCGAGGGCGTTTTGACGACGGCCCAACGGAGGCAGTCGCCTTACCACGTTCCTGCGTCGGGTCGTGTGTGAGCTTGGATCGCCTCTCCGGGCGGGGGGGTTCGACCTCCTCCTCCTCCTCTTCGCTGGAGAAGACGTCATCGCCTCCCTCTCCTTCACCATCAGACTCCCACTCGCCTTGGTCATCCCCGCTCTCGCCTCCGCTCCCTTCCCCTTCCTCGGTCGACCCCTGTGCCCCGTTGGGCGTCGAGTACATCTCAGTGGTCTCTTGGAAAACAGTAGACAAAACGAAAGTCAATCGACCTACTCAAAAGAAGACCAACGCAGAAAACAAAGATTTCAGTCGGGAGCATAAAGACACACCTGGTCAACCTCATATGAACTGTCGAGTGGAATGACCCTCCTGGCTCCTCGGGGGTTGTCCTTGTTCCCCGTGATGCTTGACAGCCACCCCTCCAACATCTCGTCGGTGACCTCCTCCGGGTGGATCCGAGTGGTGTCCTCGAGGCCAGAGTACAGCCACATTGGGTGGTCACAAGCCTGGAGCGGTTGGATTCGCCTCTTGAGGAAGACTTCCAGCAGATCCATTCCCGCACACCCTCGCGGACAAGTTCAACCACTCGACCCGCCAGTACCTTGACCTGGGCTTTTTCTTCCGGCGTCACCTTCAGAGAAGCAGGATTTTCGGCTCGGTCGAGAGAGAAAGGTGGGAGACCAGTCGACTGCCCTGGAGTCGCCTGGTCCTGGCAGTAGAACCAAGTCGCCTGCCAACCTCGGACCGACTCCGGGAAAGTGATGGATGGGAAACAGCTCTTCCCCCTCGTTTGGATCACCAAGCCTCCACACAACTGGATCACTTGCGTCTTCTCATCACTCGACTTGGCCTTCTTGACCGACTGAGAGTGACAAGTGAAAATGTGCTTGAAAAGCCCCCGGTGTGGGCGGCAACCTAGGAATGCCTCACACATAGAAATGAAAGCGGCGAGGTAGACAATGGAGTTTGGGGTAAAGTGATGGAGCTGCGCTCCAAAGAAGTTCAAGAAGTTGCGGAAGAAAGAATGGGGCGGCAGAGAAAACCCTCGGTCGATGTGAGTGGCCAGAAGCACGCACTCACCGTCGCGAGGTTGGGGTTCGATCTCTCCCCCCGGAAGACGCGCGGCTTTATGGGGAATGGCTCCCCCCTCAACCATGTCATCGAGATCCTCCTGCCGGAGCACCGATGGCATCCAGTCGCCCTGGATCCAACCTTTGGGCAGGGCCGTCCGGGAGGAAGATCCGCCGCGCGCAGACTTCTTCCCCTTCCCCGCCGCCGCCGCCTTCTTCGCGTGCTCCAGAGCGGTCGTCTTTCCCTTCACCATCGTCGCCGGCGAGATCTCGAGCTGGTTTGCGGTGGTTGGGCGAGAGCGAAGGCAGCGGAAGAGGTTACGAAGAAAGAGAGGAAGAAGGAGAAGAGAAGAGCACGCGCACTGTTGGGGGACTCCGAGCCGGCAACTTATAAGGGGCCTCTTCCGAGTGGCTGACCAGTAGGCCCAGGCTATCCAGTCAAATCCCGTGGCAGGCGCCCGCGCAGTACATGGCGAAAAAGGCGGCGCGAAGATCGAGGAGCCTTCGCATTGTCACTTCCGATTACTGCGGCCGCCCCCGTTCCACACGCTTCCCAAAAAATCTGAATCCCGTGATATCCGCTGGCTGCAGAACAATTCGTCAAAACAGAAAACCCCACGCGCACCGGTGCTCGGTACATCACAGGTAAAGAAATCCAGTCGACGAAAGGCCTGGAACGGATCAAGGCGACTAAAAAGAGGTTGATGACGTCATCCGTGACAGTCGACCCAGAACGAAGCACTCATATAACCCGAAGAATCAGTCGGAAAGGTCACTAACCCCTTTTCTCACTCTAGCCTCAATCCATTCGGGGGCTAATGATGAAGCTATGTACCTAGGGTAGGGGCACGGACCCGTCCTAAAGAGCCCTACCCGAGGACATCCCTAGAAGAAGTCACCTTTCAATCAACTTGAAGGTATCCCACTCGACGGGTTCAAGACACTCGACCAAGAAGCTATCACTCGACCATGAAGCCAACCACTTGACTGACCAGAAGACCTAAAGTCACTCCGCAAGCAAACGGTCGGCTATTGAGTAGTCTTTATGGTCATTATAGCACTTCATTAGGGGCGTTACCAGTAACTCCCAACCTTAAATGTACCTTAAACCCTGCACTACTGAGGGCAGGAGAGGGCCGGCGAACTCTATATAAGCCACCCCCTCCTCAGTATGAAGGGTTCGCACCCTTGTTATCTACACACGCATAATCCAATCGACCGCCTCTGGGCACCGAGACGTAGGGCTGTTACTTCCTCCGAGAAGGGCCTGAACTCGTAAACCTTGCGTGCTTACAACTTCCCAATAGCTAAGGTCTAGCCTCTTCATACACACCCCCCTACCTCACTGTCAGACTTAGAACCACGACAATGGCCGAGATGGCTGAAAAGTTAAAGAGTGCTGCAGACCGTTGCAGACTTCTTGAGAAAGAAGACCTGGCGAAACAGACGGACTTAGAGAAGGCCGTTGCCAATGCCAAGGACGCGCGCTCTGCGATGAGAGCTGCGAAGGAGGAGCTGCGTCAGGCCGAACAGATTGCGGCTGGAAAGCCCTTTATGCTGCGAAGGAAATTTTGCGATCCGAAGTTTGCTCTGTTGGACCGGATGTGGAGTGTGGAGGATACCTATCTGGATTTGGCAGCGAGTGCTGCTGATGCGACCGAACACTTTCGAGATCAGAAAGGTCGCGAAGTGGAAAAGCTTTTCTGGTCGCAGTTTCACAATCCAGAGCGTCCACTGGCAGTGGACGATCGTTTGGCTCAATGGGCCGAACTGAATAGGTTGTCCGGACTTGCCATGAAGTACGTCATGGGTCATCTGTGGCCGGGGAGATCGGAGCCGAAGAGATATTTCAGCTTGGTGCAGCAATTCCTTGACGTGGTGCCGCGTATTGATGCAATGAAGAGGTCAGCATGCATAGAGGGCACAAGGATGGCTCTTGCCCGTGTCAAGACATACTGGGCAGAGATGGAGACCACCGTTGTTGCGTCCCGAGATTCGGACAAAAGTCGAGTACCTTCCGAGCATTATTTTCAGGAAGTCCTTGAAGGCGCTCATGTAATAGAGACACAGTGCTCGAAAGATGCTATGTTATGATAGCATATGTAATTATAAAGTAATATTTTGATAAACTATAGTGGCCTTTTTATACTTGTGCCTTCAAGTATTGGGAACACCTCCTGCACGGCCGTTTTAAGATATATATATACAAAATCTGAAAGATGGCAGTCGTTGGCTTCAGCCCCCACGCACATAGTGCAGGGGTGCTCGCAGAAGACGCATTTTCACACTTAACCCAATGTCTTGGTCCTACAAAGGAGGTGATAGCACAGCGGGCCAGGCAACCGGACTATAATGCTTTAACACTTTCACTTAGGCATAGGAGCTTGATAGTGAGACTATTTAGGTAGCCCCTTGGTGGCGACTGCGCTCGCCCGAGTTCGGGGCGCGTATGTGCCTGACCGGGAAGCGGCCCTTCGTTAAAGCGGAGGAATCCGATAGATTCCGATAGGTCATCGAGTGGCTGACCAGTCTCACGCTACATCATGACAGTCAGTTTTCGTCTTTCTCTACTAAGGTGCTCGCCCGGCTGAACCGGGGAAAATTCGCAGTAGTTCTCCTGGTGCTACCTTAGCCGATAGAGCGGAATGTAAGGTAGCCGAACTCAGGAGCTGGGCAACCCAACATTTGACCAAAGACATGATTCAGAGCTGATGCATATAATGCCAGAACTCGCGATGCCGAACACTCCCTAAGGTGTTCGGTCTTTATGAGTGCGGGCGAAACAACACTCTTTATTAAAAAAGCCCCAAGTGTCCAGGTACGTGCAAAAATTCTGACGTGGCCACATGCCAAGACGCCAGCCTCCTCCTTGGTTATATCAGAAAAAACCAGGGGATGTGTAACAACAAGAGGCAGTAAAAAAGGTTTACGCAAGGTCTTAATCTAAAAAGAATCCTTTAGCACGGGTCCCTACTACACGTCTGCGCCTGTGTCTCCGTTGTGCCGTATCCTGGACGGGCGCCGCACGACGTTCATCTGTAAAAGAGAGGAACTGAGTTGAAAACGGGTCGTGCCGAACAAAAGTTTAAAATAAACAAAGTATAAAGTAAAATATATAAAATTGAGCTTTATTGTCTCTTATTGTATATGCATGGAGCCCCTAGTGGGGGTATGTGGCCACTAAGCCTGCATCAATGATGATTTTGTCCCGAACTCGTCTATCCGTGTTCGTGGTCTTTAATGACCTATTTCGAAGTTTTTTGGCCGGTGAGGCCATTTTACTGTGGGGCTGTCAAAGCGGCCGCACCGTCCTCTGCTTGGGGGGGCGCACTTTAGTGCTTCCCATTCAAAGAGATGATGCCTTGTGGACCGGGCATCTTAAGCATGAGATATGCATAATGTGGTATTGCGTTAAAGCGGGCGAAAGCTTCGCATCCTAGTAGTGCTTGATAGCGACTTGAGAACGGGACGATATGGAAGGTCAGCTTTTCGCGGCGGAAGTTATCGGTAGAGCCGAATATAACTTTGAGCCAGAGAAAACCCATACAAGGGGTGTCCGAACCAGGTGTTACCCCTTGAAAGGAGGTTTTGCTGCGGCGGATTCTTGCTGGGCTTATCCCCATGTGATGGATTGTATCCTGGTATATCAGGTTTAGTCCAATGCCGCCGTCCATAAGGACATTTGAAAACTGGAGTCCGCCAATTATTGGATCGAGTATCAGGGCAGTCCAGCCTGCATTCTTGATATTTATAGAATAATCTAGCTGATCGAAGATGATTGGTTTTGACAACCAGTGGCGGGACCCTTTGGGGATAGGCTGTGTGGTGCGTACCTTTATGGGCGCCGCACATTTTGTTATGTGAAGTAAGTTCACTGTTTTTACTTCTTGTGGTTCTTTTGTTTCCTAGTGCTCTGCTTTTGGGGTTCGTCCTCGTCTTCGCTTGGTGTGTCGAGCCCCTTGTGTTCGGCATTGAGCCTGCCGGATTGTTTGAAAACCCAACAATCTCTGTGGGTATGGTTAGCAGGCTTCCCGGGAGTACTGTGTATCTGACATATCCTGTCCAGGATTTTATTTAAGTTGGATGGATCGTCCCTGTTATCCTGGAGGGGTGGTTTTGTCTGATTTTGTCGTCAACCTTTGAATCCGGCATTGACTGCCGTGCTCTTTGGACTTTTTTCCTTAGTCCGGCGACGGTCCTTGTTGCATCGCAGTTTTCCATTTCCATCCCTAGTTTCGGATGTACTTGGGTCGTTGGGGCTGCATCTTGCCAACCAGCTGTCCTCTCCTGCACAAAAGCGGGTCATGAGGCTTGTTAGTGCGGCCATTGTTCTTGGCTTTTCTTGGCCGAGGTGTCTGGCGAGCCATTCATCTCGGACGTTATGCCTGAAAGCTGCTAGGGCTTCGGTGTCCGGACAGTCGACTATCTGATTCTTTTTAGTGAGGAATCTATTCCAGAACTGCCGAGCTGATTCTCCGGGCTGTTGAGTTATGTGACTAAGATCGTCTGCATCCGGAGGGCGGACATAGGTCCCTTGAAAATTTGCTCGAAAAGCATCCTCGAGCTCTTCCCAACTTCCAATTGTGTTTTCAGGAAGGCTTTTAAGCCAATGCCGGGCTGGCCCTTTAAGCTTAAGCGGTAAATATTTTATGGCGTGGAGATCATCTCCTCTAGCCATGTGTATGTGGAGGATATAATCCTCGATCCATACTCCAGGGTTTGTTGTTCCATGCTATGCCTCTATGTTTACGGGTTTGAATCCCTCTAGAAATTCATAGTCCAGGACCTCATCGGTGAAACATAGGGGGTGTGCGGCGCCCCTGTATTTGGGTGTGCCAGATTCTGATGATGGCTTTATTGCATTGCTTACGAGAGCTTGCTTTCTTGGCCCATAAATGGACCTAACTGGGCCATGATGCGGATCATTAGGTGGGTCGCATGCCGATTTAAGTGCGGCGCCGCTTGCCGCTTTATGGGGTCGTCTATCCGACCGTGTGGCTTTCTCATTTTTTGAATGCGAGGGCTCTAGGGCCTCTTCGTCGAATTCAGGCAGTAGCTTTCTTTTCGGATAGCTTTTAGTGCGGCGACTGTCGCCGTATTTATCTGCGGTATTGATTATTTTGCTCCATCTAATCCGAAGTGCATCTTCCGCTGTTTTTAGCTTCCGCTTCTACTTTTTTAGGCTGCGTGCAGTTGCAACGAGCCTCTCTTGGAGATTCTTCTGCTACATAGGTTTATCCGGCGTGAGGTCGTCCGGAATGCCGTTTTCGCCGGAGGAGGGATGTTCGGTTTCTCCATCCGTGTTGCCCTGTTCGGACGGTTGCTCTAAGGCCTGCTCGTCGTCTACCGGCTTGTTCTGCTCTATGGCTGGGTTTTTATCGAGGCGGGGCTTGGGTCGGTGTTTACACCGACGCTTTGATTGCTTTTCGGGGGGTCAATCTCCCGTTCCATCCCCTTTTTCCTCGTTGTCGCTTCCTTTAGGGGTATCCACCATGTACACATCGTGAGATGAGGTGGCTGTCCAATGCCCTATGGGTGTTGGTTCGTCGGTATCTCCTGCATCGTCATCCATGCTGTCGATGTCTCCGGAGTCGAAGTTGAGCACGTCGTTTAAATTGTCGACAGTGGCTACCAAGTGGGTGGTGGGTGGGCTTTGAATTTCTTCATCGTCCGTATCCCATCCTCGCTGACCGCAGTTTGGCCAGGGCTCTCCTGATAAAGAGAGAGACTTGAGAGAATTCAGGATATCGCCAAAAGGCGAGTGCTGAAAGATGTCTGCGGCGGTGAACCCCATTATTGGCGCCCAATCGGATTCGATCGGCAGGGGCGCGGGGGTTCGGAGTTCGGAAAGGAGTCCGGATCCTCGGAGTCACGGATCATGCAGAGCGCGGGGCTAGCGTTCGGCTCGATCGCCTTTGAGATCGAAGCCCCCGAGGTGACGTCCAACCGATCATCCTTAATTGGCGCAATAGGCTCTGAGTTAGGGGTCGGAACCGATGCGTGTGCGGCCTCCAGGACACTGTCCGGAGGCAGAGCTAGATCATGCCCCTCGAGATAGTGCGGCGCGCTTGGCCGTGGCTCGAACCCGTCGAAGATCGATTCTCCACGGATGTCAGCCGTGTAGTTTAAGCTTCCAAACCTGACTTGATGGCCAGGGGCATAGCTTTCGATCTGCTCCAGGTGGCCAAGCGAATTGGCCCGCAGAGCGAAGTCGCCGAAGATGAAGATCTGTCCGGGGAGAAAAGTCTCACCCTGGACCGTATCGTTGTTGATGATCAAAGGAGCCATCGGGTCTAAAGGCGACAACACAGAGGAACTCTCAATGAAAGCACCAATGTCGGTGTCAAAACCGGCGGATCTCAGGTAGGGGGTCCCGAACTGTGCGTCTAGGCCGGATGGTAACAGGAGGCAGGGAACACGATGTTTTACCCAGGTTCGGGCCCTCTTGATGGAGGTAAAACCCTACGTCCTACTTGATTAATATTGATGATATGGGTAGTACAAGAGTAGATCTACCACGAGATCAAGGAGGCTAAACCCTAGAATCTAGCCTATGGTATGATTGTTTTATATGGAGTTGATTGCCTATGGACTACAACCCTCCAGTTTATATAGACACCGGATAGGGTTAGGGTTACACAGAGTCGGTTACAATGGTAGGAGATCTTGAATATCCGCATCGCCAAGCTTGCCTTCCACGCCAAGGAAAGTCCCATCCGAACACTGGACGAATTCTTCAATCTTGTATCTTCCTCAAAGAAGCTAGGGATATTCCGGCTACCCGGACACCCCCTAATCCAGGACTCCCTCAAAGAAGCTAGGGATATTCCTGGGGGATCCTGAACCTGGAGTGGACATTCGTTCAGAAGATTACATCATACTAGATGACACAGACTCTGACCCCGACAGCGATGATGATTACGAAGACGAAGCTGGAGCAGATATCATGGAGTCTTCAGCCGATCAAAATTTCTAGTTGACCACAATATTACCATTAGAATTCTTCCATGTATATAGTAATAGTCCACGAGATTTTGTAATGGTAGCTTAGATCAATTGTATGAAATCTTGTTTGAATTGAGTGGTGTGAAATGAAAGTGTTTGTCTCATGTGCATATGGGTAGTGAAATCTCTCTTTAAACCTCACTTTATTCTGTTCTCACGCCTCTAAACCTATCAGATGCCTCCAAGACGTGCTCCTGCATTCGCCTTTCCACTGGAGCTCACTCAGTTGATCCAACAGTAGAATGCCTTGATGCAGTTGCTAGTCCAGAACCAAGGCAACAACAACAACAATCCACCCCCACCACCACCAGCCAACAACTTAGCCTGCTTTCTAAGGTTGAATCCACCGGTATTCTCTAGTAGCACCGAGCCGGTTGTTACTGATGATTGGCTCTGCAAGATTGGAAGGGGGCTGACCGCCGCAGGTTGCACAGATGCTGAGAAGGTGCGTGAGGGAGTCATGGATTAGGGGGTGTCCGGATAGCCGGACTATAACCTTTGGCCGGACTCAAGGACTATGAAGATACAAGATTGAAGACTTCGTCCCATGTCTAGATGGGACTTTCCTTGGCGTGGAAGGCAAGCTTGGCAATACGGATATGTAGATCTCCTCCCATTGTAACCGACTCTATGTAACCCTAGCCCTCTCCGGTGTCTATATAAACCAGAGGGTTTTAGTCCATAGGACGAACAACAATCATACCATAGGCTAGCTTCTAGGGTTTAGCCTCTCTGATCTCGTGGTAGATCTACTCTTGTACTACCCATATCATCAATATTAATCAAGCAGGACGTAGTGAAGCAAATATGCCCTAGAGGCAATAATAAAGTTATTATTTATTTCCTTATTTCATGATAAATGTTTATTATTCATGCTATAATTGTATTAACCAGAAACATAATACATGTGTGAATACATAGACAAACAGAGTGTCACTAGTATTCCTCTACTTGACTAGCTCGTTGATCAAAGATGGTTATGTTTCCTAACCATAGACATGAGTTGTCATTTGATTAACGGGATCACATCATTAGGAGAATGATGTGATTGACTTGACCCATACCGTTAGCTTAGCACTTGATCGTTTAGTTTGTTGCTATTGCTTTCTTCATGACTTATACATGTTCCTATGACTATGAGATTATGCAACTCTCGTTTATCGGAGGAACACTTTGTGTGCCACCAAACGTCACAACATAACTGGGTGATCATAAAGGTGCTCTACAGGTGTCTCCAAAGGTACTTGTTGGGTTGGCGTATTTCGAGATTAGGATTTGTCACTCCGATTGTCGGAGAGGTATATCTGGGCCCACTCGGTAATGCACATCACTATCAGCCTTGCAAGCATTGCAACTAATGAGTTAGTTGCGGGATGATGTATTACAGAACGAGTAAAGAGACTTGCCGGTAACAAGATTGAACTAGGTATTGAGATACCATCGATCGAATCTCGGGCAAGTAACATACCGATGACAAAGGGAACAACGTATGTTGTTATGCGGTCTGACTGATAAAGATCTTCGTAGAATATGTAGGAGCCAATATGGGCATCCAGGTCCCGCTATTGGTTATTGACTGGAGAGGTGTCTCGGTCATGTCTACATAGTTCTCGAACCCGTAGGGTCCGCACGCTTAAACGTTCGTTGACGATATAGTACTATATGAGTTATGTATGTTGATGACCGAATGTTGTTCGGAGTCCGGGATGAGATCACGGACATGACAAGGAACTCCGGAATGGTCCGGAGACAAAGTTTGATATATGGGATAGTAGTGTTTGATCTCCGGAAGGGTTCCGGAATTCACCGGAAGGGGTTTCGTATGTTTCCCGAAATGTTTGGGCACGAGAACACTTTATCTGGGCCAAAGGGGAAAGCCCACGAGGCTTTTGGAAAGTGCAAAAGGAAGTTTTGCGGAGACCAGAGGCTAGACGCCAGGAACCCTGGCGTCTAGGGGGTAGACGCCGGGAACCCTGGCGTCTAGCCCTTGTGTCCGAGAAGGACTCTTGCCTTTCGGGTGAAACCGACTTTGAGGAGGCTTTTACTCCAAGTTTCGACCCCAAGGCTCAACATATAAATAGAGGGGCAGGGCTAGCACCAAAGACACACATCAAGAAACACCAAGCCATGTGCCGGCAACCCCGTCCCCTCTAGTTTATCCTCCATCATAGTTTTCGTAGTGCTTAGGCGAAGCCCTGCAGAGATTGTTTTTCACCAACACCATCACCATGCCGTTGTGCTGCCGGAACTCATCTACTACTTCGCCCCTCTTGATGGAGCGAAAAGGCGAGGACGTTACCGAGCCGAACGTGTGCAGAACTCGGAGGTGTCGTGCTTTCGGTACTTGGATCGGTCGGACGTGAAGTCGTACGACTACATCAACCGCGTTGATATAACGCTTCCGCGAATGGTCTACGAGGGTACGTAGACAACACTCTCCCCTCTCGTTGCTATGCATCACCATGATCTTGCGTGTGCATAGGAATTTTTTTTGAAATTACTACGTTCCCCAACAGTGGTATCCGAGCCTAGGTTATATGTGTTGATGTTGTGCATGAGTAGAACACAAGTGAGTTGTGGGTGATATAAGTCATACTACTTACCAGCATGTCACACTTTGGTTCGGCGGTATTGTTGGATGATGCGGCCCGGACCGGCATTACGCGTACGCTTACGCGAGACTGGTTCTACCGACGTGCTTTGCACACAGGTGGCTGGCGGGTGTCAGTTTCTCCAACTTTAGTTGAACCGAGTGTGGCTACGCCCGGTCCTTGCGAAGGTTAAAACAGCACCAACTTGACATACTATCATTGTGGTTTTGATGCATAGGTAAGAATGGTTCTTGCTCAGCCCGTAGCAGCCACGTAAAACTTGCAACAACAAAGTAGAGGACGTCTAACTTGTTTTTGCAGGGCATGTTGTGATGTGATATGGTCAAGACATGATGCTAAATTTTATTGTATGAGATGATCATGTTTTGTAACCGAGTTATCGGCAACTGGCAGGAGCCATATGGTTGTCGCTTTATTGTATGCAATGCAATTGTGCTGTAATGCTTTACTTTATCACTAAGCGGTAGCGATAGTCGTGGAAGCATAAGATTGGCGAGACGACAACGATGCTACAATGGTGATCAAGGTGTCGCGCCGGTGACGATGGTGATCATGACGGTGCTTCGGAGATGGAGATCACAAGCACAAGATGATGATGGTCATATCATATCACTTATATTGATTGCATGTGATGTTTATCTTTTATGCATCTTATCTTGCTTTGTTTGACAGTAGCATTATAAGATGATCTCTCACTAAATTTCAAGATAAAAGTGTTCTCCCTGAGTATGCACCGTTGCCAAAGTTCGTCGTGCCCAGACACCATGTGATGATCGGGTGTGATAAGCTCTACGTCCATCTAGAACGGGTGCAAGCCAGTTTTGCACATGCAGAATACTCAGGTTAAACTTGACGAGCCTAGCATATGCAGATATGGCCTCGGAACACTGAGACCAAAAGGTCGAGCATGAATCATATAGTAGATATGATCAACATAATGATGTTCAACATTGAAAGCTATTCCATTTCACATGATGATCGGTTATGGTTTAGTTGATTTGGATCACGTGATCACTTAGATGATTAGAGAGATGTCTATATAAGTGGGAGTTCTTAAGTAATATGATTAATTGAACTTTAATTTATCATGAACTTAGTCCTGGTAGTATTAGCATATCGATGTTGTAGATCAATAGCTCGCGATGTTGCTCCCCATTTAATTTTTATATGTTCCTAGAGAAAACTAAGTTGAAAAATGTTAGGAGCAATGATGTGGATTGGATCCATGATCTGAGGATTATCCTCATTGCTGCACAGAAGAATTATGTCCTTGATGCACCGCTAGGTGACAGACCTATTGCAAGAGCAGATGCAGACGTTCTGAACGTTTGGCTAGCTCAATATGATGACTACTTGATAGTTTAGTGCACCGTGCTTAACGGCTTAGAATCGGGACTTCAAAGACGTTTTTAACGTCATGGAACATATGAGATGTTCCAAGAGTTGAAGTTAATATTTCAAGCAAATACCCGAGTTGGGAGATATGAAGTCTCCAACAAGTTCTATAGCTAAAAGATGGAGGAGAATAGCTCAAGCAGTGGGCATGTGCTCAGATTGTCTGGGTACTACAATCGCTTGAATTAAGTGGGAGTTAATCTTCCAGATAAAATAGTGATTGACAGAATTCTCTAGTCACCATCACCAAGTTAGTAGAACTTCGTGATGAACTATAATATGCAAGGGATAAGGGAAACGATTCCCAAGCTCTTTGCGATGCTTAAATCGACGAAGGTAGAAATCAAGAAAAGCATCAAGTGTTGATGGTAAAAAAACCACTAGTTTCAAGTAAAGGGATAAAGGGAAGAAAGGGGAACTTCAAGAAGAACGGCAAGCAAGTTGCTGCTCAAGTGAAAAACCCAAGTCTGGACCGAAGCCTGAAACTGAGTGATTCTACTTCAAAGGGACTGGTCATTGGAAGCGGAACTACCCTAAGTATTTGGCGGATAAGAAGGATGGCAAAGTGAACAAAGGTATATTTGATATACATATTATTGATGTGTATTTTACTAGTGTTCGTAGCAACCCCTCGGTATTTGATACTGGTTCAATTGCTAAGAGTAGTAACTCGAAACGGGAGTTGCAGAATGAACAGAGACTAGTTAAGGGTGAAGTGACGATGTGTGTTGGAAGTGGTTCCAAGATTGATATGATCATCATCGCACACTCCTATACTTTCGGGATTAGTGTTGAACCTAAATAAGTGTCATTTGGCGTTTGCATTGAGCATGAATATGATTTCATCATGTTTATTGCAATACGGTTATTCATTTAAGTAAGAGAATAAATTGTTGTTCTGTTTACATGAATAAAACCTTATATGGTTACAGACCCAATGAAAATGGTTCATTGGATCTCGATCATAGTGATACACATATTCATAATATTGAAACCAAAACATGCAAAGTTAATAATGATAGTGCAACTTATTTGTGGCACTGCCGTTTAGGTCATATTGGTGTAAAACGCATGAAGAAAATCCATGTTGATGGGCTTTTGGAATCACTTGATTATGAATCAATTGATGCTTGCGAACCATGCCTCATGGGCAAGATGACTAAGACTCCGTTCTCCGGAACAATGGAGCAAGCAACAGATTTGTTGGAAATCATACATACTGATGTACGTGGTCCGATGAATATTGAGGCTCGCGGCAGGTATCATTATTTTCTGATCTTCAGAGATGATTTGAGCAGATATCAGTATATCTACTTGATGAAACAAAAATCTGAAACATTTGAAAAGTTCGAAGAATTTCAGAGTGAAGTGGAGAATCATCGTAACAAAAATAAAAGTTTCTACAATATGATCGCATAAGGAAAATATTTGAGTTACGAGTTTGGCCTTCAGATAAAACATTGTGAAATAGTTTCACTACTCACGCCACCTGGAACACCACAGTGTAATGTTGTGTCTGAACGTCGTAACCGTACATTATTAGATATGGTGCGATCTATGACGTCTCTTACTGATTTACCGCTATCGTTTTGGGGTTATGCATTAGAGACAGCTACATTCACGTTAAATAGGGCACCATCTAAATCTATTGAGATGACACCGTATGAACTATGGTTTGGCAAGAAACCTAAGTTGTCGTTTCTTAAAGTTTGAGGTTGCAATGCTTATGTGAAAAAGTTTCAACCTGATAAGCTCAAACCCAAATCAGAGAAGTGCATCTTCATAGGATACCCAAAAGAATATGTTGGGTACACCTTCTATCACTGATCCGAAGGCAAGATATTCATTGCTGAGAATGTATCCTTTCTAGAGAAGGAGTTTCTCTCGAAAGAAGTGAGTGGGAGGAAAGTAGAACTTGATGAGGTAACTGTACCTGCTCCCTTATTGGAAAGTAGTTCATCATAGAAATTTGTTCCTCTGACTACTACACCGATTAGTGAGGAAGCTAATGATGATGATCATGTAACTTCAGATCAAGTTACTACCGAACCTCGTAGGTAAACCAGAGTGAGATCTGCACCAGAGTGGTACGATAATCCTGTTCTGGAGGTCATGTTACTTGATCATGACGAGCCTACGAACTATGAGGAAGCGATGATGAGCCTAGATTCCGCGAAATGGCTTGAGGCCATGAAATCTGAGATGAGATCCATGTATGAGAACAAAGTATGAACTTTGATTGACTTGCCCAATGATCGGTGGGCCATTGAGATTAAATGGATCTTCAAGAGGAAGACGGACGCTGATAGTAGTGTTACTATCTACAAAGCTAGAATTGTCGCAAAAAGGTTTTCGACAAGTTCAAGGTGTTGACTACGATGATAGTTTCTCACTCGTATCTATGCTTAAGTCTGTCCGAATCATGTTAGCAATTGCCGCATTTTATGAAATCTAGCAAATGGATAACCAAAACTGCATTCCTTAATGGATTTATTAAAGAAGAGTTGTATATGCTGCAACCAGAAGGTTTTGTCAATCCTAAAGGTACTAACGAAATATGCAAGCTCCAGCGATCCATCTATGGACTGGTGCAAGCATCTCGGAGTTGGAATATACGCTTTGATAAGTTGATCAAAGCATATAGTTTTATACAGACTTGCGGTGAAGCCTGTATTTACAATAAAGTGAGTGGGAGCACTATAGCATTTCTGATAAGTATATGTGAAAGACATATTGTTGATCGGAGATAATGTAGAATTATTCTCCAAAGCATAAAGGAATGTTTGAAAGGAGTTTTTCAAAGAAAGACCTCAGTGAAGCTGCTTACATATTGAGCATCAAGATCTATAGAGATAGATCAAGACGCTTGATAAATTTTTCAATGAGTACATACCTTGACAAGATTTTGAAGTAGTTCAAAATGGAACAGTCAAAGAAGGAGTTCTTGCCTGTGTTACAAAGGTGTGAAGTTGAGTAAGACTCAAAACCCGACCACGGCAGAAGATAGAGGGAGAATGAAAGTCATTCCCTATGCCTCAGCCATAGGTTCTATAAAGTATGCCATGCTGTGTACCAGACCTATTGTATACCCTGCCCTGAGTTTGGCAAGGGAGTACACTAGTGATCTAGGAGTAGATCACTGGACATTGGTCAAAATTATCCTTAGTGGGATAAGGATATGTTTCTCGATTATGGAGGTGACAAAAGGTTCGTCATAAAGGGTTACGTCGATGCAAGTTTTGACACTGATCCAGATGACTCTAAGTCTCAATCTGGATACATATTGAAAGTGGGAGCAATTAGCTAGAGTAGCTCCATGCAGAGCATTGTTGACATAGAAATTTGCAAAATACATATGGATCTGAATGTGGCAGACCCGTTGACTAAACTTCTCTCACAAGTAAAACATGATCACACCTTAGTACTCTTTGTGTGTTAATCACATAGTGATGTGAACTAGATTATTGACTCTAGTAAACCCTTTGGGTGTTGGTCACATGACGATGTGAACTATGGGTGTTAATCACATGGTGATGTGAACTATTGATGTTAAATCACATGGCGATGTGAACTAGATTATTGACTCTAGTGCAAGTGGGAGACTGAAGGAAATATGCCCTAGAGGCAATAATAAAGTTATTATTTATTTCCTTATTTCATGATAAATGTTTATTATTCATGCTAGAATTGTATTAACCGGAAACATAATACATGTGTGAATACATAGACAAACAGAGTGTCACTAGTATTCCTCTACTTGACTAGCTCGTTGATCAAAGATGGTTATGTTTCATAACCATAGACATGAGTTGTCATTTGATTAACGGGATCACATCATTAGGAGAATGATGTGATTAACTTGACCCATTCCGTTAGCTTAGCACTTGATCGTTTAGTTTGTTGCTATTGCTTTCTTCATGACTTATACATGTTCCTATGACTATGAGATTATGCAACTCCCATTTACCGGAGGAACACTTTGTGTGCCACCAAACGTCACAACATAACTGGGTGATCATAAAGGTGCTCTACAGGTGTCTCCAAAGGTACTTGTTGGGTTGGCGTATTTCGAGATTAGGATTTGTCACTCCGATTGTCGGAGAGGTATCTCTGGGCCCACTCGGTAATGCACATCACTATACGCCTTGCAAGCATTGCAACTAATGAGTTAGTTGTGGGATGATGTATTACGGAACGAGTAAAAAGACTTGCCGGTAACGAGATTGAACTAGGTATTGAGATTCCGACGATCGAATCTCAGGTACGTAACATACCGATGACAAAGGAAACAACGTATGTTGTTATGCGGTCTGGCCGATAAAGATCTTCGTAGAATATGTAGGAGCCAATATGGGCATCCAGGTCCCGCTATTGGTTATTGACCAGAGAGGTGTCTCGGTCATGTCTACATAGTTCTCGTACCCGTAGGGTCTGCACGCTTAAACGTTCGTTGACGATATAGTACTATATGAGTTATGTATGTTGATAACCGAATATTGTTCGGAGTCCGGGATGAGATCACGGACATGACGAGGAACTCCAGAATGGTCCGGAGACAAAGTTTGATATATGGGATAGTTGTGTTTGATCTCTGGAAGGGTTCCGGAATTCACCGGAAGGGGTTTTGGATGTTTCCCGAAATGTTTGGGCACGAGAACACTTTATCTGGGCCAAAGTGGAAAGCCCACGAGGCTTTTGGAAAGTGCAAAAGGAAGTTTTGCGGAGACCAGAGGCTAGACGCCAGGAACCCTGGCGTCTAGGGGGTAGAGGCCGGGAACCCTAGCGTCTAGCCCTGGAGTCCGCGAAGGACTCTTGCCTTTCGGGTGAAACCGACTTTGAGGAGGCTTTTACTCCAAGTTTCGACCCTAGGGCTCAACATATAAATAGAGGGGCAGGGCTAGCACCAAAGACACATCAAGAAACACCAAGCCGTGTGCGAGCAACCCCGTCCCCTCTAGTTTATCCTCCGTCATAGTTTTCGTAGTGCTTAGGCAAAGCCCTACGGAGATTGTTCTTCACCAACACTGTCACCACGCCGTCGTGCTGCCAGAACTCATCTACTACTTCACCCCTCTTGCTGGATCGAGAAGGCGAGGACGTCACCGAGCCGAACGTGTGCAGAACTCGGATGTGCCGTGCTTTCGGTACTTGGATCGGTCGGACGTGAAGCCGTATGACTACATCAACTGCGTTGATATAATGCTTCCGCGAACGGTCTACGAGGGTACGTAGACAACACTCTCCCCTCTCGTTTCTATGCATCACCATGATCTTGTGTGTGCATAGGAATTTTTCTGAAATTACCACGTTCCCCAACACATAGGGTTTTACCTCCATCAAGAGGGCCCGAACCTGGGTAAAACATTGTGTCCCCTGCCTCCTGTTACCATCCGGCCTAGATGCACAGTTCGGGACCCCCTACCCGAGATCCGCCAGTTTTGACACCGACATTGGTGCTTTCATTGAGAGTTCCTCTGTGTCGTCACCTTTAGGCCCGATGGCTCCTCTGATCATCAACAACGATGCGGTCCAGGGTGAGACCTTTCTCCCCGGACAGATCTTCGTGTTCGGCGGCTTTGCACTGCAGGCTAATTTGCTTGGCCATCTAGAGTAGATTGAAAGCTACGCCCCTGGCCATCAGGTCAGATTTGGAAGTTTGAACTACACGGCCGACATCCGCGGAGACTTGATCTTCGACGGAATTGAGCCACAGCCGTTCGCGCCGCACTGTCACGATGGGTATGACCTAGCTCTACCGCCGAACAGTACCCTAGAGGCCGCGCCCGCATCAGCTCCGACCCTTAGCTCGGAGCCAACTACGTCGATCGAGGACGGGTGGCTAGACACCGCCTCGGGGGCTGCAGTCTCAACGGCAATCGAGCCGAACACCAGCCTCATCCTCTACGAAGCACGTGACTCCAAGGTGCCAGACTCTTTTCCAGACTCCGAACCTTCCGCGCCCCTGCCAATCCAATCCGATTGGGCGCCGATCATGGAATTCACCACCGCGGATATCTTTCAGCACTCGCCCTTCGACGACATCCTGAATTCACTAAGGTCTCTCTCTTTGTCAGGAGAGCCCTGGCCAGACTATGGCCAACAGGATTGGGATGCGGATGACGAAGAAATTCGACGCCCACCCACCACCCACTTCGTAGCCACTGTCGATGATTTAACCGACATGCTCGACTTCGACTCCGAAGACATCGACGGTATGGACGATGATGTAGGGGACGAACATGAACCAGCGCCTATAGGGCACTGGAAAGCCACCTCGTCATATGGCATATATATGGTGGATACACCCAAAGAAGGCAATGGCGACGGAACAACGGGGGATGACCGCTCCAAGAAGCAACCCAAGCACCGGCGTCAGCGGCACCGCTCTAAGTCCCGCCAAAGCAAAAATGGTGATGACGGCACGGGAGATAATAACACCCCGGACAGTGCCAAAGACAATTCCCTCCAGCAAGATTCAGCGCAGGAGGATGGAGAAGCCAGCCCCCCTGAGAGAGCGGCAGACAGAGAAGAAGAGGATGATAATTACACGCCTCCCTCCGAAGACGAGGCAAGCCTCGGCGACGAAGAATTTGTCGTGCCTGAGGATCCCGTCGAACAAGAGCACTTTAAGCACAGGCTTATGGCCATGGTGAGTAGCCTTAAGAAAAACAACAACAGCTTAGAGCTGATCAAGACATGCTATCCGACAGATGGACGGAAGTCCTTGCGGCCGAGGAATACGAACTCGAACGCCCCTCCAAGAGCTACCCAAAGCGTAGGTTGCTACCCCGTTTACAGGAGGAAGCACTTAAACCTACATCACCAGCGCATGATGCGGCTGACCGGCCACCTCACGGCCGCGACAGAGAGTCCTCCCGGCCCTCCACTCAAGCCTTACCCCGGCGTCGCTCAAAAAATACCAAGGCACGGGGAAATATGCTAGACCTGCGAGATATGTTGGAAGACAGGGCAAGGCAAACAAGATCGATCTACGGATCGCGCGAGCACCCCACGACACGAGACGATAACCGTCACGCCGGATACAGTAAATCCGGTCGGGCCGAACACAGTAGACAAAGCTCATTTGAGCTACGTCATGATATAGCCCAGTACAGAGGCGCCGCACACCCCCTATGCTTCACACATGAAGTAATGGATCATCAAATCCCAGAGGGTTTCAAACCTATAAACATTGAATCATACGATGGCACAACAGATCGTGCGGTATGGATCGAGGACTATCTCCTTCATATCCACAAGGCCCGTGGCGATGATCTACACGCCATCAAATACCTCTCACTCAAGCTTAAAGGACCAGCTCGGCATTGGCTTAACAGCCTGCCAACAGAATCAATTGGTTGTTGGGAGGACCTGGAAGCCGCATTCCTCGACAATTTCCAGGGCACTTATGTGCGACCACCAGACGCCGATGACCTCAGCCACATAATTCAGCAGCCAGAAGAATCTGCCAGACAATTCTGGACACGGTTCCTAACCAAGAAAAATCAAATCGTCGACTGTCCGGACGCAGAGGCCCTAGCAGCCTTCAAGCATAACATCCGTGACGAGTGGCTTGCCCGGCACCTTGGACAGGAAAAGCCGAAATCTATGGCAGCCCTCATGACACTCATGACCCGCTTTTGCGCAGGAGAAGACAGTTGGCTGGCTCGTAGCAATAACATGACCAAGAGCCCTGGTAATTCAGATACCAATGACAGCAATGGCAGGTCGCATCGCAACAAGCACAAGCGCCGCATTAACAGCGACAACGCTAAAGATACGACAGTTAATGCCGGATTCAGAGGCTCTAAGCCCGGTCAGTGGAAAAAGCCATTTAAGAGGAACACTCCAGGCCCGTCCAGTTTGGACCGTATACTCAATCGCTCATGCCAGATACATGGCACCCCCGAAAAACCAGCCAATCACACCAACAGGGATTGTTGGGTGTTCAAGCAGGCCAGCAAGTTAAATACCGAAAACAGAGACAAGGGCTGCACAGCAACGAGACGAAGAGCCCCGGCCGCCGAACAATAGTGGACAGAAGGGCTTCCCCCCACAAGTGCGGACGGTGAACATGATATACGCAACCCACATCCCCAAAAGGGAGCGGAAGCGTGCACTCAGGGACGTATACGCATTGGAGCCAGTCGCCCCAAAGTTCAACCCATGGTCCTCCTGCCCGATCACTTTTGATCGAAGGGACCACCCCACTAGCATCCGCCATGGCGGATTCGCCGCATTGGTTCTAGACCCAATCATTGACGGATTTCACCTCACTAGAGTCCTTATGGACGGCGGTAGTAGCCTGAACCTGCTTTATCAGGATACAGTGCAGAAAATGGGCATAGATCCCTCAAGGATTAAACCCACAAAAACGACCTTCAAAGGCGTCATACCAGGTGTAGAGGCCAACTGTACAGGCTCAGTTACACTTGAAGTGGTCTTCCGATCCTCGGATAATTTCCGAAGTGAGGAGTTAATCTTCGACATAGTCCCGTTCCGCAATGGCTATCACGCACTACTCGGACGAACCGCATTTGCAAAGTTCAATGCGGTGCCGCACTATGCATATCTCAAGCTCAAGATGCCAGGCCCTCGAGGAGTCATTACGGTCAATGGAAACACCGAACGCTCTCTCCTAACGGAGGAGCACACGGCGGCCCTCGCAGCGGAAGTACAAAGCAGCCTCTCAAGGCAATTCTCCAGTCCGGCTATTAAATGTCCGGACACCGTCAAGCGTGCCTGGAGTAACCTACAACAAGACCGCCTGGCATGTTCCGAGCAAGCATAGCAATACAGCCCCAACCCCATCCCTCGCGAAACTGCAAAATCAGTACTACGCGTACACAACTACGCTTTGAAAATACCATGGGCATAGGGGGAGGGGCACGACCACGGCATGCCCAAAAATGCGGCTCAACCACACTAGGGCTCCCGATTTTGTCATTGTTTCCTACTTTCAGGACTCCACTCTTCGGAAGGCCTTTCTGGCAGTACAACCACCGAACACACGATGCAACAACCAAGGAGGCAGAAAGCTACGTCGAATTCCCAGGTGGTCTCTATAACGAGAAAAATACCTGTCTTACACACCGTCTCGCAGCTCGCCCCTGGAGGGGGACATGTCAAATAGTCCAATCTCTTGCTTATCGCACTATTTGTATCGTTCTGCTTTCACAACAGCCTTTTAAAATAAACAATGCTTAGCTTCAGCTTATTATTGCATTCTCTATTCATTTCTTTTTCAATACATATGTTCAGTTATGACATTTAGCACCTGTACACTTTCGTACGGTCCATACGCTAGGGGCTCAAGCACCCCATAATACGGCGTGAGAAGTCCGAACACTTTCACAATGTGCGGCCCTCCGAACTTATAGCATTATATGCATCAGCTCCGAATCATGTCTTTGGTCAATAGTTGGGTTTGCCCCGCTCCCATGTTTTGGTACCTTACGTTCCGCTATATCGGCTAAGGTAGCGCTGGGAGAACTACTGTGATTGTGCCCCGGTTGAGCTGGGCTAAGCACCTCAGTAGAGAAAGCTAAAACTGACTGTCATGATATGGCGAGAGCTGGTCGCTGTTCGGGAGGTTTTGAGTCCCTAAAGACTTATGCCGCTTAGAGCGAGGAGTCGGCTTTGTCCGGTCTAGGTGTGTATAGCGCCCCAAACTCGGTCTTTCGAACACTAGGGGCTTTGCCGAAATTTAAAATTATAGAATTCTCTGGCTAAGTGAGAGTAATAACGCATTATAGTCTGATTGCCTTGCTCGTTGTGCTAAGCACCTCCCACGAAGGACCCAAGAATGGGAAAAAGAGTGCTTAGGTTTATCCCGAACACCCCAGCACTCATGGCATGGGGGCAGAAGCCGATGACTCGCCATCTCTCAAACTCGATAAACGGCCGCATAGAAGGTAATATTTTAAATTAAAACAAGCGTTGCATAGCGCATATGAACAAGTTTTCAGCACACAGGATAAAATGAACAAGTTCACTCAAATATTACATCTTTGGAACATTCGTCAGCCACAAGGCGGGCGCCCTTTCGGACGCCCTCATAATACATCTTGGGGTGGCGATGCTCCTTGCCCTGCGATGGCCCGTCCTTCACAAGCTTCTCCGCATCCATCTTGCCCTAGTGCACTTTAGCACGGGCAAGCGCCCTACGGGCACCTTCGATGCAGACGGAGCACTTGACGACTTCAAGCCACGGACAGGCATCCACCAGCCGCCTCACCAGCCCGAAGTAGCTCCCAGGCAGGGCCTCTCCAGGCCACAGCCGAACTATAAGGCCCTTCATGGCATGTTCGGCCACCTTATGGAGCTTGACTCATTGCTTTAGCTGGTCGCTCAAGGGCACCGAGTGTCCGGCCTCAGCATACTGAGACCAGAACACCTTCTCCGTCGAGCTGCCCTCCTCGGCCCGGTAGAAGGCGGCGGCATCTGACACGCTACGGGGCAAATCTGCGAATGCTCCTGGAGAACTTCGGATTCAGGTAAGTAACAAGTAATTCACTTTCACATGCTTGCTTTGCATAAAGAATGCCTTACCCACCGCTATCTTCTTCATCGCCTCAACTTCCTGGAGGGCTTTATGGGCTTTGGCCTTGGCAGACTTGGCGCTTTCAAGGGCCGCCGCGAGCTCGAACTCTCGCGTCTTTGAGTCAAGCTCCAAACTCTCATGTTTTTTCATGAGAGCCTGGAGCTCTTGCTGCACCTTGCCAACCCGCACCTCATGTTTCTCCCGCTCAGTGCGCTCCGTGGCCGCCTTATTTTTGGCCTCGGAAAGCGCTTGCTTAAGGGGTCGTGGCCCCTAGGACACCAATAGCGATCCTGACATTTTTTGCAACTGCATCTTTTTAAATATACTCCACAAGGTATTACTTACCTTCTTTTTCCTCGAGCTCCTTCTTAGCAAGGACGAGCTCTTGCTCGGAACCGCTTGAGGCTCTGCTTCAGCGCATCCACCTCCGCAGTCAGTGCGGCAGAGGCCAGCAGGGAAGCCTGCATACGCATATTGACTTAATTATGTTAGACTCCTGTGAATGTTGTTAGATCCTCTATTCGGCTTTTCTTTTCGAACGCCAAACAGAGCATCAGGGGCTACTGTCTATGCGGTAATATTTTCACATATTTTTCACATACCTCAAAGCCTGTTAGCAGGCTAGCACAGGCTTCAGTCAGCCCGCTTTTGGCGGACTGAACCTTCTGGATCACCGCGCTCATAATAGTGCGGTGCTCCTCATCGATGGAGGCGTCGTTAAACACCTCCAGCAAATTATCTGGTGCCTCCGGTTGGACGGAGGTCACCGACGTTGTAGGCTTGCCCTTCTTACTAGGGGGCCGCCTGCCGGACTCCAGAACCATTGAAGGTTCCGGTGCGGTGTCCGGCCCAGGGCCGGACTTGGAGCCCTTGGGGGGTTTTTCCCCTTTGCGCCTGGAGTCCGGGAGGTCGCCTTGCGGTGCCTCCAGGACCACCTCCTCCTGGCATGGAACCTTTTGGGACAACACCTCGGCGTCGTCCATAGGGCGGGGGGAGGTAGCGGTCGGAAGTGAAAAACTATTCACATCTGACGAATCCAGGGAGCCGCTCGACGACGCGTCGAGTAGGGCTTTGGGCGGACTGCATAATATATTCGGTGTCAGGAGAAGCTGTGCAATAAAGGAACGCCATGAGTCAATCAATATCCAAATACTTACGATTTTGCCAGGGGCTTGGCCCTGAGCGGCCACTCCTCTTCGCCGTCGTCGGCGTTGGTGGAGTAGTTCGTAGGGAGGGTCCTCCCTTTCTTGGACCCTCCGACCTCCCCAGTTGGGGCGGCCTTCCTTTTCTTTTCTCCCCCTGCTGGGGAAGAGACCTCTCTTTCCTCCTCCTCGTCTTCGTGGGAGGAGTGTGCCTCGGAGTCATCATACGATGAGTCCGACTCCATCGAGCGCCGGGAACTCTTCCGGGTTCCCATGGCCTTCTTCTTGGCCTTCTTCTCCGGCACCACGTAAGGTGCCGGAACCAGCAGCTCCGCCAAGCGGGGGTCCGCTGGGTCTTCGGGCAAAGGAGCCGGACAGTTGATCTGTTCGGCCGTCCTCTGCCAGTCCTGTCGAAGGAACGGGGGCTTAGATCCCACATAGATTCAAACTAAAAAAGACAAATATCATGTAAGAGGTAAAAACAGCTTACCGCGTTGGCTTGACGCTGTGTGGTGGATCCGCGATCCTCGGTAGCGGATGCGGGAGCCTCGGCGCCCTTGAATAGCACCTTCCAGGCATCTTCGTACGTTGTGTCGAAGAACCTGCTCAGAGTTCGGTGCTGGGCCAGGTTGAACTCCCACAAGCTGAAATCCCGTTGTTGGCACGGGAGGATCCGGCGGATGAGCATGACCTGGACTATGTTAACAAGTTTGAGCTTCTTGCTCACCAGGTTTTGGACGCATGTTTGGAGTCCGGTCAGCTCTCCTTTTTTACCCCACGGCAGGCCCTTCTCTTTCCAGGAGGTGAGCCGCTTAGGGATTCCGGATCGGAACTCGGGGGTTGCGACCCATTTAGGGTCACGTGGCTCGGTGATGTAGAACCACCCCGATTGCCACCCCTTTATGGTCTCCATGAAGGAGCCCTCGAGCCATAGGACGTTGGGCATCTTGCCCACCATGGCACCTCTGCACTCCGCCTGGCGGCCGCCCACTACCTTCGGCTTGACATTGAAGGTCTTCAGCCATAGGCCGAAGTGGGGCTGGATGCAGAGGAAAGCCTCGCACACGACGATGAACGCCGAGATGTTGAGGATGAAGTTCGGGGCCAGATCATGGAAGTCCGGGCCGTAGTAGAACATGAGTCCCCGGACAAATGGGTGGAGAGGGAAGCCTAGTCCGTGGAGGAAATGGGTGAGGAACACCACCCTCTCATGGGGCCTGGGGGTGGGGATGAGCTGCCCCTCGTCTGGGAGCCGGTGCGCGATGTCGTCAGACAAGTATCCGGCTTTCCACAGCTTCTTGATGTGTCCCTCCGTAATGGAGGAGACCATCCACTTGCCTCCCGCTCCGGACATGGCTGGAGAAGGTTGAGGTGGGGAATGCAGACTTGGGCGCTGGAGCTTAAGTGCGCGAGAATGGATGAGCAAAGGAGGAAGAAGGCATGGATGGAAAGGCGGATCCTTATCCCCTTATATGGGCGGACGAAACTATGCGTCCCCACCAGCCTGGTAAAACTCGCTTATCTCCCAAGCACCGTAATCAATGGCGCGGTTGGGTTACCCACACCCGTATTGATGAGAATCCCGGAATAAGGGGACACGATCTCTGCTTCGACAAGACGTGCCAAGGAAACCGCCTCGCAAAACGTGCTAAGGTGGAACAGTAAAAACGGTTCAAATAAAGGCTTGGCTGTGCCGTGATGACACGCTACGGAATACGTCAGCAGATTAGATTTGTGTAAATATTATTCTCTCTATGACAGTATGTGGAACTTATTTTGCAGAGCCAAACACTATCCTTGTGTTCAAAATCTTCTATGGAGTATTCGGAGGAGGAACCCGCCTTGCAATGCGGATGACAATCTGCACGCCGGACTCGTCGTCATCGAAGCCTGGTTCAGGGGCTACTGAGGGAGTCCTGGATTAGGGGGTGTCCGGATAGCCGGACTATAACCTTTGGCCAGACTCTCGGACTATGAAGATACAAGATTGAAGACTTCATCCCGTGTCCAGATGGGACTTTCCTTGGCGTGGAAGGCAAGCTTGGCAATACGGATATGTAGATCTCCTCCCATTGTAACCAACTCTGTGTAACCCTAGCCCTCTTCAGTCTCTATATAAACCGGAGGGTTTTAGTCCATAGGACGAACAACAATCATACCATAGGCTAGCTTCTAGGGTTTAGCCTCTCTAATCTCGTGGTAGATCTACTCTTGTACTACCCATATCAACAATATTAATCAAGCAGGACGTAGGGTTTTACCTCCATCAAGAGCGCCCGAACCTGGGTAAAAAACATTGTGTCCCCTGCCTCCTGTTACCTGTTGGAAATATGCCCTAGAGGCAATAATAAATTGGTTATTATTATATTTCCTTGTTCATGATAATCGTTTATTATCCATGCTAGAATTGTATTGATAGGAAACTCAGATACATGTGTGGATACATAGACAACACCATGTCCCTAGTAAGCCTCTAGTTGACTAGCTCGTTGATCAATAGATGGTTACGGTTTCCTGACCATGGACATTGGATGTCATTGATAACGGGATCACATCATTAGGAGAATGATGTGATGGACAAGACCCAATCCTAAGCCTAGCACAAAGTTCGTGTAGTTCGTATGCTAAAGCTTTTTTAATGTCAAGTATCATTTCCTTAGACCATGAGATTGTGCAACTCCCGGATAACGTAGGAATGCTTTGTTGTGCCAAACGTCACAACGTAACTGGGTGGCTATAAAGGTACACTACAGGTATCTCCGAAAGTGTCTGTTGGGTTGGCACGAATCGAGACTGGGATTTGTCACTCCGTGTGACGGAGAGGTATCTCTGGGCCCACTCGGTAGGACATCATCATAATGTGCACAGTGTGATCAAGGAGTTGATCACGGGATGATGTGTTACGGAACGAGTAAAGAGACTTGCCAGTAACGAGATTGAACAAGGTATCGGGATACCGACGATCGAATCTCGGGCAAGTATCGTACCGCTAGACAAAGGGAATTGTATACGGGATTGATTAAGTCCTTGACATCGTGGTTCATCCGATGAGATCATCGTGGAACATGTGGGAGCCAACATGGGTATCCAGATCCCGCTGTTGGTTATTGACCAGAGAACGTCTTGGTCATGTCTGCATGGTTCCCGAACCCGTAGGGTCTACACACTTAAGGTTCGATGACGCTAGGGTTATAAAGGAAGTTTGTATCTGGTTACCGAATGTTGTTCGGAGCCCCGGATGAGATCCCGGACGTCACGAGGAGTTCCGGAATGGTCCGGAGGTTTAGATTTATATATGGTAAGTCCTGTTTTGGTCACCGGAAAAGTTTCCGGGTTTATCGGTAACGTACCGGGACCACGGGGAGGGTCCCGGGGGTCCACCAAGTGGGGCCACCAGCCCCGGAGGGCTTCATGGGCCAAGTGTGGAAGGGGACCAGCCCCAGGTGGGCCGGTGCGCCCTCCCACAAGGCCCAAGGCGCAAGGGAAGAGGAGAGGGGGCAAACCCTAGGGCAGATGGGCCCTAAGGCCCATCCTGGTGCGCCTCCCTCTCCCCCTCCCCCTTGGCCGCCTCCCTTAGATGGGATCTAGGCTGGCCGCCACCCCTAGGGGTGGAAACCCTAAAGGGGGCGCAGCCCCTCCCCTTCCCCTATATATACTTGGCCTAGGGGCTGCCCAATACACGCGATTTGATCTCTCTCATTGGTGCAGCCCTCCCTCTCTTTCTCCTCGTCTCTTGCGGTGCTTGGCGAAGCCCTGCTGGAGTACCACGCTCCTCCACCATCACCACGCCGTTGTGCTGCTGCTGGATGGAGTCTTCCTCAACCTCTCCCTCTCTCCTTGCTGGATCAAGGCATCGGAGACGTCACCGGGTTGTACGTGTGTTGAACGCGGAGGTGCCGTCCGTTCGGCACTAGGATCTCCGGTGATTTGGATCACGACGAGTACGACTCCATCAACCCCGTTCTCTTGAACGCTTCCGCTTAGCGATCTGCAAGGGTATGTAGATGCACTCTCCTTCCCCTCGTTGCTGGTCTCTCCATAGATAGATCTTGGTGACACGTAGGAAAATTTTGAATTTCTGCTACGTTCCCCAACAGTGGCATCATGAGCTAGGTCTATTGCGTAGATTCTATGCACGAGTAGAACACAAAGTAGTTGTGGGCGTTGATCTTATTCAATATGCTTACCGTTACTAGTCCAATCTTGATTCGGCGGCATTGTGGGATGAAGCGGCCCGGTCCAACCTTACACGTACGCTTACGTGAGACCGGTTCCACCGACTGACATGCACTAGTTGCATAAGGTGGCTGGCGGGTGTCTGTCTCTCCCACTTTAGTCGGAACGGATTCGATGAAAAGGGTCCTTATGAAGGGTAAATAGCAATTGGCATATCACGTTGTGGTTTTGCGTAGGTAAGAAACGTTCTTGCTAGAAACCCATAGCAGCCACGTAAAACATGCAAACAACAATTAGAGGACGTCTAACTTGTTTTTGCAGTGTATGCTATGTGATGTGATATGGCCAAAAGGATGTGATGAATGATATATGTGATGTATGAGATTGATCATGTTCTTGTAATAGGAATCACGACTTGCATGTCGATGAGTATGACAACCGGCAGGAGCCATAGGAGTTGTCTTAATTTATTTATGACCTGCGTGTCAACATAAACGTCATGTAATTACTTTACTTTATTGCTAACCGTTAGCTGTAGTAGTAGAAGTAATCGTTGGCGAGACAACTTCATGAAGACATGATGATGGAGATCATGGTGTCATGCCGGTGACAAGATGATCATAGAGCCCCGAAGATGGAGATCAAAAGGAGCAATATGATATTGGCCATATCATGTCACTATTTGATTGCATGTGATGTTTATCATGTTTATACATCTTGTTTACTTAGAACGACGGTAGTAAATAAGATGATCCCTCATTAAAATTTCAAGAAAGTGTTCCCCCTAACTGTGCACCGTTGCGACAGTTCATTGTTTCGAAGCACCACGTGATGATCGGGTGTGATAGATTCTAACGTTCACATACAACGGGTGTAAGACAGATTTACACACGCGAAACACTTAGGTTGACTTGACGAGCCTAGCATGTGTACAGACATGGCCTCGGAACACAGAAGACCGAAAGGTCGAGCATGAGTCGTATAGAAGATACGATCAACATGAAGATGTTCACCGACATTGACTAGTCCGTCTCACGTAATGATCGGACACGGCCTAGTTGACTCGGATCATGTAATCACTTAGATGACTAGAGGGATGTCTATCTGAGTGGGAGTTCATAAGATGAACTTAATTATCCTGAACATAGTCAAAATGTCTTTGCAAATTATATCGTAGCTCGCGCTTCAGTTCTACTGTTTAGATATGTTCCTAGAGAAAATTTAGTTGAAAGTTGATAGTAGCAACTATGCGGACTAGGTCCGTAAACTGAGGATTGTCCTCATTGCTTCATAGAAGGCTTATGTCCTTAATGCACCGCTCAGTGTGCTGAACCTCGAACGTCGTCTATGGATGTTGCGAACATCTGACATACACGTTTTGATAACTACGTGATAGTTCAGTTAAAGGGTTTAGAGTTGAGGCACCGAAGACGTTTTGAAACGTCACGAAACATATGAGATGTTTTGAGGGCTGAAATTGGGATTTCAGGCTCGTGTCCACGTCAAGAGGTATAAGACCTCCGATGATTTTCTTAACCTGCAAACTAAGGGAGAAAGGCTCAATTGTTGAGCTTGTGCTCAGATTGTCTGAGTGCAACAATCATTTGAATCAAGTGGGAGTTGATCTTCCAGTTGAGACAATGATGTTTCTCCGAAGTCATTACCACCAAGCTACTAGAGCTTCATGATGAACTATAATATATCAGGGACATATATGATGATCCTTGAGATATTCGCGATGTTTGACACCACAAAAGTAGAAATCAAGAAGGAGCATCAATTGTTGATGGTTGGTGAAACCACTAGTTTCAAGAAGGGCAAGGGCAAGAAGGGATACTTCATGAAATGGCAATTCAGCTGCTGCTCTAGTGAAGAAACCCAAGGTTGATCCCAAACCCGAGACTAAGTGCTTCTGTAATAAGGGGAACAGCCACTGGAGCAGAATTACCCTAGATACTTGGTAGATTAGAAGGCTGGCAAGGTCGATAGAAGTATATTGGATATACATTGTGTTGATGTGTACTTTACTAGTACTCCTAGTAGCACCAGGGTATTAGATACCGGTTCGGTTGCTAAGTGTTAGTAACTCGAAATAAAGGCTACGGAATAAACGGAGACTAGCTAAAGGTGAGCTGGCGATATGTGTTGGAAGTTTTTCCAAGCTTGATGTGATCAAGCATCGCACGCTCCCTCTACCATCGAGATTGGTGTTTGCGTTGAGCATAGACATGATTGGATTATGTCTATCGCGATACGGTTATTCATTTTAGGAGAATAATGGTTACTCTGTTTATTTGAATAATACCTTCAATGGTCTTACGCCTGAAATGAATGGTTTATTGAATCTCGATCGTAGTGATACACATGTTCATGCCAAAAGATATAAGATGGTAATTATAGTACCACCTACTTGTGGCACTACCACGTAAGTCATATCGGTATAAAACGCATGAAGAAGCTCCATGTTGATGGATCTTTGGACTCACTCATTTTTGAAAGTTTGAGACATGCGAACCGTGTCTATTGGTGTATATGCATGAAGAAACTCCATGCAGATGGATCATTTGGACTCACTTGATTTTGAATCACTTGAGACATGCAAATCATACCACATGGGCAAGATGACTGAAAGCCTCGTTTTCAGTAAAATGGAACTAGAAAGCAACTTGTTGGAAGTAATACATTTTGATGTGTGCAGTCCAATGAGTGCTGAGGCATGTAGTGGATATCGTTATGTTTTTACTTCATAGATGATTTGAGTAAATGTTGAGTATATTTACTTGATGAATCACGAGTCTGAATTATTGAAAGGTTCAAGTAATTTCAGGGTGAAGTTGAAAGATCGTCGTGACAAGAGGATAAAAGATCTATGATATGATCATAGAGATGAATATCTGAATTACGAGTTTGGCACAAAATTAAGACATTGTGGAAATTGTTTCACAACTAAAACAGCCTGGAACACCATAGTGTGATGGTGTGTCCGAACATCATAACTGCACCCTATTGGATATGATGCATACCATGATGTCTCTTATCGAATTACCACGATAGTTTATGGGTTAGGCATTAGAGACAACCACATTCACTTTAAATAGGGCACCACGTAATTCCGATGAGATGACACCATATGAACTGTGGTTTAGAGAAACCTAAGCTGTCATTTCTTAAAAGTTTGGGGCTGCAACGCTTATGTAAAAAGTTTCAGGCTAATAAGTTCGAACCCAAAGCGGATAAATGCATCTTCATAAGACACCCAAAACAGTTGGGTATACCTCCTGTCTCGGGATTCGAAAATAATAAGGGATTGTTTCTAGAATTGGGTCCTTTCTCGAGGAAAAGTTTCTCTCGAAAGAATTGAGTGGGAGGATGGTGGAGACTTGATGAGGTTATTGAACCGTCTCTTCAACTAGTGTGTGGCAGGGCACAGGAAGTTGTTCCTGTGGCACCTACACCAATTGAAGTGGAAGCTTATGATAGTGATCATGAAACTTCAGATCAAGTCACTACCAAACCTCGTGGGATGACAAGGATGCGTACTACTTCAGAATGGTACGTAATCCTGTCTTGGAAGTCATGTTGCTAGACAACAATGAACCTACGAGCTATGGAGAAGCGATGGTGGGCCTGGATTCCAAAATGGCTCGAGGCCATATAATCCGAGAGAGGATCCATATATGAAAACAAAGTGTAGACTTTGGAAGAACTACTTGATGGTCGTAAGGCTGTTAGGTACATATGGATTTTAAAAGGAAGACTGACAATGATGGTAAGTATCACCATTAAGAAAGCTCGACTTGTCGTTAAGATGTTCTCCGACAAGTTCAAGGAGTTGACTACGATGAGACTTTCTCACTCGTAGCGATGCTAAGAGTCTGTTGGAATTATATTAGTGATTACTGCATTATTTATGAAATCTTGCAGATAGGATGTCAAAACATTATTTCCTCAACGATTTTCTTGAGAAAAGGTTGTATGTGATACAACCGGAAGGTTTTTGTCAATCCTAAAAGATGCTAACAAGTATGCAAAGCTCCAGCAATCCTTCTAAGGACTGGAGTAAGCATCTCGGAGTTGGAATGTATGCTTTGATGAGATGATCAAAGTTTTTGGGTGTATACAAAGTTTATGAGAAACTTGTATTTCCAAAGAAGTGAGTGGGAGCACTATAGAATTTCTGATGAGTATATGTTGTTGACATATTGTTGATCAGAAATGACGTAGAATTTCTGGAAAGCATATAGGGTTATTTGAAAAGTGTTTTTCAATGGAAAACCTGAATTAAGCTACTTGAACATTGAGCATCAAGATCTATAAGGATAGATCAAAACGCTTAATGGTACTTTCAAATGAGCGCATACCTTGACATGATCTTGAAGGTGTTCAAGATGGATCAGTCAAAGAAGGAGTTCTTGCCTGAGTTGTAAGGGATGAAGTTAAGACTTAAAGCTCGACCATGGAAGAAGAAAGAGGAAGGACGAAGGTCGTCCCCTATGCTTTTGTCATAGGCTCCATACGGTATGCCATGTTGAGTACCACACCTGATGTGTGCCTTGCCACATATTTGGCAAGAGGGTACAAAGGTGACCTAGGAGTAGATCACCAGATAGCGGTCTAAATTATCCTTAGAGGAATAAGGATATGTTTCTCGGTTATGGAGGTGATAAAGAGTTCGACGTAAAGAGTTACGTCGATGCAAGCTTAACACCTATCCGGATAGCTCTGAGTAGAGATACCGGATACGTATAATGGAGCAACAATTTAGAATAGCTCCAAGTAGAACAGTTATTTGAAATGGCTCCAAATGTAGCGTAGTAGTTGCGTCTACAAGATGACATAGAAATTTTGTGAAGTACATACGGATCTGAATGTTGCAGACCCGCTGACTAAAACCTCTCTCACAAGCATAACATGATCAAACCCAGAACTCATTGAGTGTTAATCACATAGTGATGTGAACTAGATTATTGACTCTAGTAAACTCTTTGGATGTTGGTCACATGGCGATGTGACCTATGAGTGTTAATCACATGGCGATGTGAACTAGATTATTGACTCTAGTGCAAGTGGGAGACTGTTGGAAATATGCCCTAGAGGCAATAATAAATTGGTTATTATTATATTTCCTTGTTCATGATAATCGTTTATTATCCAAGCTAGAATTGTATTGATAGGAAACTCAGATACATGTGTGGATACATAGACAACACCATGTCCCTAGTAAGCCTCTAGTTGACTAGCTCGTTGATTAATAGATGGTTACGGTTTCCTGACCATGGACATTGGATGTCGTTGATAACGGGATCACATCATTAGGAGAATGATGTGATGGACAAGACCCAATCCTAAGCCTAGCACAAAGATCGTGTAGTTCATATGCTAAAGCTTTTTTAATGTCAAGTATCATTTCCTTAGACCATGAGATTGTGCAACTCCCGGATAACGTAGGAATGCTTTGGGTGTGCCAAACGTCACAACGTAACTGGGTGGCTATAAAGGTACACTACAGGTATCTCTGAAAGTGTCTGTTGGGTTGGCATGAATCGAGACTGGGATTTGTCACTCCGTGTGACGAAGAGGTATCTCTGGGCCCACTCGGTAGGACATCATCATAATGTGCACAATGTGATCAAGGAGTTGATCACGGGATGATGTGTTACGGAACGAGTAAAGAGACTTGCCGGTAATGAGATTGAACAAGGTATCGGGATACCGACGATCGAATCTCGGGCAAGTATCGTACCGCTAGACAAAGGGAATTGTATACGGGATTGATTAAGTCCTTGACATCGTGGTTCATCCGATGAGATCATCGTGGAACATGTGGGAGCCAACATGGGTATCCAGATCCCGCTGTTGGTTATTGACCGGAGAACGTCTCGGTCATGTCTGCATGGTTCCCGAACCCGTAGGGTCTACACACTTAAGGTTCGATGACGCTACGGTTATAAAGGAAGTTTGTATGTGGTTACCGAATGTTGTTCGGAGTCCCAGATGAGGTCTTGAACGTCACGAGGAGTTCCGGAATGGTCCGGAGGTAAAGATTTATATATGGGAAGTCATGTTTTGGTCACCGGAAAAGTTTCGGGGTTTATCGGTAACGTACCGGGACCACCGGGAGGGTCCCGGGGGTCCACCAAGTGGGGCCACCAGCCCCGGAGGGCTTCATGGGCCAAGTGTGGAAGGGGACCAGCCCCAGGTGGGCTGGTGCGCCCTCCCACAAGGCCCAAGGCGCAAGGGAAGAGGAGAGGGGGCAAACCCTAGGGCAGATGGGCCCTAAGGCCCATCCTGGTGCGCCTCCCTCTCCCCCTCCCCCTTGGCCGCCTCCCTTAGATGGGATCTAGGCTGGCCGCCACCCCTAGGGGTGGAAACCCTAAAGGGGGCGCAGCCCCTCCCCTTCCCCTATATATACTTGGCCTAGGGGCTGCCCAATACACGTGATTTGATCTCTCTCATTGGTGCAGCCCTCCCTCTCTTTCTCCTCGTCTCTTGCGGTGCTTGGCGAAGCCCTGCTGGAGTACCACGCTCCTCCACCATCACCACGCCGTTGTGCTGCTGCTGGATGGAGTCTTCCTCAACCTCTCCCTCTCTCCTTGCTGGATCAAGGCATGGGAGACATCACCGGGCTGTACGTGTGTTGAACGCGGAGGTGCCGTCCGTTCGGCACTAGGATCTCCGGTGATTTGGATCACGACGAGTACGACTCCATCAACCCCGTTCTCTTGAACGCTTCCGCTTAGCGATCTGCAAGGGTATGTAGATGCACTCTCCTTCCCCTCGTTGCTGGTCTCTCCATAGATAGATCTTGGTGACATGTAGGAAAATTTTGAATTTCTGCTACGTTTCCCAACATTACCATCCGGCCTAGACGCATAGTTTGGGACCCCCTACCCAAGATCCACTGGTTTTGACACCGACAGTGCGCTTTGCCGCACATCAACTGGATGGACCCGCAGCCTCTTGGTGGGAGAACTACACCGCCACTTTCCCCGTGGCCAATGTTACTTGGGATTAATTTCAGCAGGCCTTCCGCACTGCACATGTCTCAGCTGGAGCTATGAGCATGAAGAAGCATGAGTTTCGCAACTTACGCCAGGGAAACCATACTGTGGCATGGTACATAGATGAGTTCAGCAAGTTAGCTGCCCCAGATGATGTGGCCACAGATGCCGCGAAGCAGGAGAATTTTATGGAGGGGCTGAATGAAGATCTGAGTATGCAGTTGATGCTGGCAACATTCACAAACTACCAGGAGCTGGTAGACAGGGCTCTTATGATTGAAGGCAAGCAATAGAAGATAGAGAACCGTGAACGAAAGTATGGACAGGGGAAGTACAACTCTGGAGCTCAGCAGAAACCTCGTTTTACCCTGAACTCAGGAGGACATACCCATCATAACCATGGAGGCCATTCTCACAATCGAGGAAGTTAACATAATCACAGTGGCCCTAAGAATGGAAATGGGAATGGAGGAAACAATAGTCAGAGCCGTTCCAACCCAGCAACACCCGCCAAAAAGGATCTGAGCCATGTTACCTATTTCAAGTGCGGGAAGACTGGACACTACGCCATGATTGTTCTGAGGTAAGAATGGCAACGGAAATGGAATCTCTGGAAAGAAGCCCAGCCCTTTCACCAGAGGGCAGGTGAACCACATCAACGTGGAGGAAGTTGAAGAGCATCTCGATGCCGTTATTGGTAAGTTTTTGATTAAGTCATTTACAGCTATTGTCCTTTTTGGCACTGGTGCATCACATTCATACATATCAAGGGGATTTGTGGATAAGTTTAAGTTTCCCACCGTAGCCCTTAAGACACATATGTTAGTAAGCTCACCTGGAGCGGAGTATATGGCTAGCAAAGGATGTTTTCAGTTGCCATTGACCATAGGTAGGCATGTTTTCCCCTCATACCTAATAATTTTGGATTCACAAGGATTGGATGTGATACTAGGGATGGATTGGCTATCGATGTACAGAGGAAATATCGATTGTGCTAGTAAGTCAATTCTTCTCGCCACCCCAGAAGGTAAAAGGATCAAGTATGTGTCTAGGCATATGCCAAGGAGGACTCAAGTAAATTCACTTTCAGGAGTTGTTGAGGAGGAAGTGCCAGTAGTAAAGGATTATCCCGACGTATTTCCGGAGGAACTGCCAGGCATGCCACAAGATCGAGATATAGAATTTTTGATAGAGCTGTTACCAGGCACCAGACCAATATTGAAGAGACCATATCAGATGCCCGCAAATGATCTGGAGGAAATTAAGAAACAGATTAAGGAGTTATTGGAGAAAGGTTACATTCGACCGAGCTCGTCATCATTGGGAGCCCCAATGCTCTTAGTTGAGAAGAAGGATGGATCTTTGAGAATGGTTGTGGATTATCGTGCACTTAATGAGGTGATGATCAAGAACAAATACCGACTACCGATGGTCAATGATTTGTTTGACCAGCTGCATGGAGCTATTGTATTTTCCAAGATCGATCTTCGATCAGGATACCACCAGCTGAAGATCCGAGAACAGGATATACCTAAGACAGCTTTTACCACAAGGTACGAGCTATATGAGTACATTGTCATGTCTTCTGGTTTGACTAACGCCCCTGCCTACTTTATGAGTATGATGAATAAGGTATTCATGGAGTTCTTGGATAAGTTTGTTGTGGTGTTCATTGATGATATATTAGTATACTCGAAGAATGAAGAAGAACACAAGGAACATTTATGCTTAGTTCTCGAGAAGCTCAGGGAACATCAACTATATGCCAAGTTCACCAATTGTGAGTTTTGGTTGAAGGAAGTTGGATTTCTCAGACATGTTATATTAGGAGAAGGTATAGCAGTAGACCCTTCCAAGGTTCAGTCCGTCACTGAGTGGTTGGCACCCACCTCAGTTGGAGAGATACGTAGTTTTCTTGGACTCGCAGGATATTACCGAAGATTCATTGAGAACTTTTCCAAGATCGCGGAGCCCATGACGGAGTTATTGAAGAAGGACACCAAGTTCAAATGGACCGAGGAATGTGAGGCCAGTTTTCAAGAGTTGAAGAAACGTTTAGTTACAGGCCCAGTGCTAATTCTTCTAGATATACGCAAGGATTTCCAAGTATATTGCAACGCTTCTCACCAGGGACTTGGAGGTGTACTTATGCAAGACGGAAGAGTTGTTTCATATGCCTCACGTCAGATTCGACCACATGAGTTGAATTATGCCACGCATGATTTGGAGGTTGTAGCCGTAGTGCATGCGCTTAAGACCTGGATACATTTTCTTATTGGAAACCGTTGTGATGTATACACAGATCATAAGATTTTGAAGTACATCTTCACGCAGAAGGAGTTGAATCTCAGGAAAAGGAGATGGTTGGAGCTCATAAAAGATTATGATATGAAGTTGCATTATCATCCAGGAAAGGCCAATGTTGTAGTAGACGCTTTGAGCTGCAAGAGTTATGTTAATACTTTCGTGACCGGAGGATTACCGCGAAAGTTAGCCGACGATCTCAGAGAACTTCATTTGGAGATAGTTCCGAGAGGTTTCATTGCAGCATTGGAAGTGCAGTCCACGTTGTTGGGAAAGATTCGAGAAGCCCAGAAGACTGATGAGGAGATGCGGAGATAAAGGAGAAGATGAATAAAGGAAAGTACAAAGGTTTTCGTGAGGATGAACACGCAACATTATGGTTTGAGAACCGTATTTATGTGCCCAATGACCCAGAAATCAGGAATTTAATACTTCAGGAGGCTCGTGACTCGCCATACTCGATTCACCCAGGAAACACCAAGATGTATTTGGATTTGAAGGAACGTTTCTGGTGGACAGGTATGAAGAATGATATTGCCGAGTATATAGCCGTATGTGATGTATGTCAGAGAGTTAAGGCAGAGCACCAGAAGCCAGCAGGATTACTCCAGCCTATGCCGATACCCGAATGGAAGTGGGATAAGCTTGGCATGGATTTCATCACCGGATTACACAGGACACGATTAGGTTATGATTCCATCTGGGTAGTAGTAGATCGCTTGACCAAAGTGGCTCACTTTATCCCCGTGAAAACTACTTATACAAGCGCGAAGTTGGCCAAGATATATATGACCAGGATCGTATGTCTGCATGGAGTTCCGAGGACCATCTTATCAGATAGAGGAACACAGTTTACCTTGAAGTTTTGGAATCAATTACACCAGACTTTGGGTACCAGGCTAGAGTTCAATACAGCCTTTCATCCACAGACAGATGGACAGACCGAGAGAGTCAATCAGATTCTAGAGGACATGTTGAGAGCTTGTGCACTAGATTATGGTTCTAGTTGGGATGATAATTTGCCCTACGTAGAATTCTCCTATAACAACAACTACCAAGCCAATTTGAAGATGGTCCCTTTCGAAGCTTTGTATGAAGGAGATGCAGGACACCATTGATGTGGGATGAAGTTGGAGACCGAAAATTGTTCGGACCAGATTTAATCAGAGAGTCTGAAGAGAAGGTTAAGTTGATTCGTGATAGACTGAAGGTAGCTCAGTCTAGGCAGAAGAGTTATGCTGACACTAAACGCAAGGAGGTAGCATATGAAATCAGAGATAGAGCATATCTCCGTGTGTCACCACTTCAAGGAGTTAAACGATTTGGAATCAAAGGAAAGTTAGCCCCAAGATTTGTAGGACCATACCAAGTTTTGGAACGTATGGGAGAAGTGGCCTACAAGTAGGAGTTACCCGAAGGATTGTTAGGAATTCATGATGTGTTTCACGTTTCCCAGTTGCCATGCAGAGATGATCGATATTCCTCTGAGAGATACAGTGCCCCTAGAAGCAATTCAGTTGGGGAGTGACCTAACCTACGAGGAGAAACCCGTCAAGATTCTCGAGTTTGCCAGCCGAGTTACACGCAGCAAGGTCATCAAGTTTTGCAAAGTTCAGTGGAGTCACCATACCGAGGAAGAAGCCACGTGGGAGCGAGAAGAAGACCTATGGAAAGACCACACACACACACATATTTGCTAGCCAACCCGAATCTCGAGGGCGAGATTCATCTTAAGGGGGGTAGGTTTGTACATCCCAATTTTCAATTTGGATGTTAATCATTAGGTCATCATATGCATCCATATTTTGAGCATTTTGAATTTGGTTTATTTGGACACTTTGATCCAAGAGACATTAAGCAACTCAAGGACCATGTGAGAGAGTTGGAGGTTTTTATAAAATTCCATTTTTGAATTTTCAAAAATTGGTAAATTGGATCAAAGGTGATTTTTATTTGAAATTATTTTTCCAATTATTTCAAAATAAATAAAATAATGAGAGAAGATAATATGACTTCTTCAAAACAGAGGAAATAATGGAAAGTTAATTTTGAATAAGAATATATTTATTTGAGATTTTATTCGGTTAAATTAGGGAGAAATTTGCATTCTAGCCTAGAAAAATGTTCATGTGGTCCTAAATATTAGGAGAGGATCATAAAAATTATTTTTGGGATTTTAGAATTTTTTATTTATTTTATTTTGGATTTTTCTCTGTGGCGAAATTATAAAAAAAATCTTTCGGACCGAACAAGGCCGAAGGCCCAGCCGGCCCGCTCGCCGCACCGCCTCCCTCGTTGTGTTCACGCCAGACTCCGGCCGGAGTCCGAGCCGGCGACGCAGCACGCCGCCCCCTCGCCCAAGTCGGACGCCCCGGCCCCTTTATATAGCGTGCCACCCCCTCTTCTCCTCCTCAAGCCGCCGCCCATCGCCGCCGCATCTCGCCGCACCGCTGCCGAGACGCCGCGCCGCCGCCCGCTGCTAGCCGCCGCTGCCCCACGCCGCCTCCCCGCGCTGTCACCTCGCCTCGCCGCCGCCTTGCCGCTGCCGCGTCACCCTCTCATCGAAGCAATGCCGCCACCGCCGGTTTATTCTCCCCGAACCAGTAAAACCGATAGAACCGTCTGTTTTTTTAAGTTTGGTTTTATTTTATTTAGATTGGTTTATCATTTGGTTATGTTATTTAGTGAATGCTCACCCGATTCGTTCTATTAACGAACGAATTCGTTCGTTAGTTTCTGTTAGCGAATGTTCGTTCGTTAGATTTTTTCTTTTTAGTTTAATTTTCGGCCAGGGACCTATCCGTAATTACTTTTATTGTAAATTAGTCCCTAATCTTCAAACCCTCACTACTGGTTGCTCGTTTATCCAAATCCAGTGAAACCAACGCCAAAATCTTCATCTTGTTTCCCTCTATCTAGATAAACAACTTGAACATGATTATGGAAGTTTAAAATTTGGTTTCAAGCAGATTTGAATTTGATCTTCTTTTGATCGTAGTTTGAGTTTCGTAACTCTGATTCCAGTGATTCTTTTTGCAAATCGAAGCTCTTCACTTGAACTTCTGTTTAGATCTTTTCTTTTGGTTTTTACCGTTGCATATTATGCTTGACTGCTTATGTATGCTATTATTTGTTCACGATAGAGTTTCCGCAGTGCGAGGCTTGCTACTACGAATCTCTAGGGTTTTCCGATCGTCAGCAAGGAAAGTAACAGTTTGATCATATCCCTTTTACCTAGTTTTTATGTATTAGTTTTAAAACCTCAACACATTGCATGAGTAGGACTTTGATAACATGTGGGTGTGGGAAGTAGTTGATGAGGTAGGAACCTATTGTCTTTTATCAAACCCCGGGTATTATTGTGTTATGCTTGCACTACTTTGCTATGCTCGTAGACGTGGATTGGTTTGTGAGATTCATGAAAGATGTGAGACTTACTTATAACTAAGGGAAACTTAAGGTGGCTACTTAAATACACATTTTTTGGATTGGTTGTGGGCACCTAGGGAATCCAGTGTTGTCCTAGGAGATTCTGGGGTACCCGTGTGATCGTCCTATGGAATACCACCCAGGCTCAAAGGGGTCATAAGATTATTCATGCTAGAAACTTCCGTGTGTAGCCACAAGCCATTATGGGCTCTGGCATAGTTGAGTAAGTTGTGGGAATCCTTTCCATGATGGGCTAGCAGATGTAGGGGAATTGTAGGTGTACCGGCTTATCTATCGGTTAAGGTGACCTGTTTGGAAAGACTATGTCTCGGTCATCCGTTTCTCAAACGTCATGCAGTGTGAGAAATACAATGGAGGAGATCGAGTCTTGTGGGGATAAGTGCACAAACCTCTGCAGAGTGTATAAACTAATCATGGTTACCCGTGTCCCCGGTTATGGACATCTTGAGTATGTGGTGTTTGAATTATTATTTTGATCTCATCACATTACTTAATGAATTTGTTGGGTTATTAATGTTAATTTGGGATTGAGTTGGGGGTACCTTCTCAATAATTTCAGCAAACTTTGTAGTTAAATAAAATATATTCCTTTGTTGTAGGGAAAATTAGCTTTATGCAAATGATAACCGTGGAGCCTCCACTAGCCAAATATGCATGTAGTGATAGCTGTTATTTGTTCATTGCTCTATAGTGTTATCTTGCCAGCATATTCCGTGTGCTGACTTACACGGCCGCAACGCATCATGTTGCAGAATTTTCAGACGAAGAGTATGGTGCGATAGGTCGTTGTCGTGCACTCATTTTTGCCGTGGAGTTGGATGGACTCATTTATCTTCGAAGCATCCGCAGTTATCTTATTTAGATGGCCTTCAACCATATTATTGTAATAAGTACTCTTTTCGAGGCACTCGTTGTAATAAGTGTGTGATTGAACTCTGCAATAAATCCTCGAGTACTATGTGTTTCAGCATACCGATCCAGGGATGACATTTAAGCACAGAGACTACGGTCCATTGGGATCGGGTCGCTACAAGCACACGAGTAAATGACAAGGTACTCCAAAAAGATATAACTGTAGATCATGAGCATAATATTTCTTTCTTGTAAATTAATTTAAGTGAAGCAAGAGATAATTTCTTCAAAAATACTAAAGCACACCATGCTCAAAATGGTAGAAGTGAAGCACTAGAACAATTCCATAGAAAAGAGCTTCATTGACGGGATGTGAATGCCGCATACCTAGCCTCCCTGACAACTATTTGAGGACTCTATTTTATTTTAAAAAAATCATATCTAAGTATTTTATTAAAATATCAAGCAAAAACAAAATAAAATGACATTATAAGAATAGCACACATCATGTGAAGAAGCAAAAACTTAGGCTCAACCGATACTAACCGATAAATGTTGAAGAACAAAGGTGGGATGCCTACCGGGCATCCCCAAGCTTAGATGCTTGAGACTTCTTAAAATATTATGTTGGTGTGCCTTAGGCATCCCCAAGCTTGAGCTTTTGTGTCTCCTTAATTCCTCTCATATCACGGTTTTCCTAAATCTCGAAAGCTTCATGCACACAAAACTCAACAAGAACTCGTGAGATAAGTTAGTATAAACCAATAGAAAAACCTTATCATTCTCTACTATGGAAAATCACTAAAATTATTATTCAATATTGAATACTAAATTACTCTGCATATTTAATACTCCTATCCTCAAATATAATCATTAAACAAGCAAACATATGCAAGCAATGCAAACATAACAACAAGCTGCCAAAACAGTATAGTCTATAAAGAATGCAAGAGTATCAATACTTATTAAACTCAAAACATTATGAAATTCTACCACACTGTAGAAAATATATCATATTTTATTTTGCAGAAAGTTTCAACATTTTATCATATTCTGACTTTTCTAGAGAATTTTTGCAACAGCGGTAAACTTTCTGTTTTCAAACAGCAACTTGTATACTTGCAAAATAAGCATGGAAAAGGCTATCATTGCCATTTTTATTGAAATAAAGATGCAAAACATTATTCTAAATAACATCAAGCAAATAATACCCAAAAAATGACGCTCCAAGTAAAACTCATATCATGTGACGAATGAAAACATAGCTCCAAGTGAGATTACCGATAATGTTGAAGACGAAAGAGGGGATTCCTTCCGGGGCATCCCCAAGCTTAGTTGCTTGGATCTTCCTTACATATTAACTTGGGGTGCCTTGGTCATCCCCAATATTAGGGTCTTGTCACTCCTTATTCTCCTCATATCGACATCTCACCCAAAACTTGAAAACTCCAATCACACAAAACTTAACGGAACTTCGTGACATAGGTTAGTATGATAAAGAGTAAACCATTTCACTTTCGTACGGTCAAAGACAAGATTCATAATTGTTCTCACACAATGCCTATTGTAGCATATCATTTCCACAATTTATATTGAGCAATATAATCCATAGAAATTAGAAAACAAGCAAACTATGCATTGAAAACAGAATCTGTCAAAAACAGAACAGTCTGTAGTAATCTGTACTCCAACCATACTTCTGTTACTCCAACAATTCTGAAAAATTAGGAAAGCCTGGGAAATTTGTCTATGAACCTTCTTAAAAAAGAATCAGTATTTTATCACGCTTCTGTTAAAAATGAGAATTATTTTCCTGAGCGCAAAAGTTTCTATTTTTTAGCAAGATCAAATCAACTATCACCGTAAGCCATCCCAAAGGCTTTACTTGGCACTTTATTGAAACAAAATCAATAAAACATGATCATTACAGTAGCATAATCATGTGAACACACAAAAACAGTAGGTAAAAGTGTTGGGTTCTCTCCCAACAAGCACTTTTCTTTAATGCCTTTTAGCTAGGCACGATGATTTCAATAATGCTCGCATAAAAGTACAGAATTGAAACATAACGAGAGCATCATGAAACACATGGCAAGAACATTTAGGCCTAACCCACTTCCTATGCATAGGGATTTTTTGAGCAAACAACTTATGGGAACAAGAATCAACTAGCATAGGAAGGAAAAACAAACATAACTTCAAGATTTTCAACACATAGAGAGGAAACTCGATATTATTGCGATACCTAAAAGCATATGTTCCTCTCTCATAGTAATTTTCAGTAGAATCATGAATTAATTCAACAATATAACTATCACATAAAGCATTCTTTTCATGATACACAAGCATAGAAAATTTATTACTCCCCACATAAGTAAATTTCTTCTCATCGGTAGTGGTGGGAGAAAACTCAACAAAATAACTATCATGAGATTGAAAATTAAAATCATGATGACAAGTTTCATGGTTATCATTAATACAACATACATGTCATCACCATAATCATCATAGATAGGAACTTTGTTGTCATAATCAATTGCATCCTCTTCCAAAATAGTGGATTCATCATCAAATAAAGTCATGACATCCCCGAATCCACTTTCATCAATATAATCATCATAAATAGGAGGTGTGCAATCATCATAATAAATTTTCTCATCAAAACTTGGGGGACTAAAAATATCATCTTCATCAAATATAGCATCCCCAAGCTTATAGCTTTGCATATCATTAGCATCATGGATATTCAAAGAATTCATACTAGCAATATTGCAATCATGCTCATCATTCAAATATTTTGTGCCAAACACTTTATTGAATTCTTCTTCTAACAATTGAGCACAATTTTCCGAACCTTCATTTTCAAGAAAGATATTATAAAGATGATCAATAATATGATGCAACCTCAATTCTATTTTTATGTAGTTTTCTTTTATAAACCAAACTAGTGATAAAACAAGAAACTAAAAGATACGATTGCAATATCTAAAGATATACCTTCATGCACTCACCTCCCCGGCAACAGCGTCAGAAAAGAGCTTGATGTCTACTAAGCAACTTTATTCTTGTAGATACATGTTGGGCCTCCAAGCACAGAGTTTTGTAGGACAGTAGCAATTTTCCCTCAAGTGGATGACCTAAGGTTTATCAATCCGTGGGAGGTGTGGGATGAAGATGGTTTCTCTCAAACGACCCTGAAATCAAATACAAGAAATCTCTTGTGTCCCCAACACACCCAATACAATGGCAATTTGTATCGGTGCACTAGTTCGGCGAAGAGATGGTGATACAAGTGTAATATTGATGGTAGAAATATATTTTTATAATCTGAATAAATAAAAACAGCAAGGTAGAAAATAGTAAACGGGCACAAAAACGGTGTTGCAATGCTTAAAAATGAGGCCTAGGGTCCGTACTTTCGCTAGTGCAATCTCTCAACAGTGCTAATATAACTGGATCACATAACCACCCCTCAAAAGTGCAATGAAGAATCACTCCAAAGTTCCTATCTAGCGGAGAACATAAGAAGAAATCGTTTGTAGGGAACGAAACCACCTCGAAGCTATTCTTTCCGTTCGATCTATCCAAGAATTCGTACTAAAATAACACCAAATAATTTCATATTCAAAATACTCAATCCAACACAAGGAACCTCAAAGAGTGCCCCAAGATTTCTACCAGAGAAACAAAGACAAGAATGTGCATCAACCCCAATGCGTAGATTACCCCAATGTCACCTCAGGAATCCGCGAGTTGAGTGCCAAAACACATATCAAGTGAATCAATATGATACCCCATTGTCACCACGAGTATTCAGTTGCAAGACATATATCAAGTGTTCTCAAATCCATAAAAGTATTCAGTTTGATAACAATGAAATCTCAAAGGGAAAAACTCAATTCATCACAACAAGATAGAGAGGGGAAACACTGTATGATCCGACTATATTAATAAAGCCCGCGATACATCAAGATCGTGACATCTCAAGAACATGAGAGGGAGAGAGAGAGAGAGAGATCAAACACATAGCTACTGGTACAAACCCTCAACCCCGAGGGTGGACTACTCCCTCCTCATCGTGGTGGCCGCCGGGATGATGAAGATGGCCACCGGAGATGATTCCCCCTCCGACAGGGTGCCGGAAAGGGTCTAGATTGGTTTTCGGTGGCTACAGAGGCCTGTGGTGACGGAACTTCTGATCTAAGTTAACCCCGAGGGTTTTCGGAATATTAGTGAATTTATAGGGTAAAGGGGGGTGCGGGAGGCCACCGAGGTGGGCACAACCCACCTGGGCGCGCCTGGGCCCCCAGGTGCACCCTGGTGGGTTGTGCCCCCTCGGGGCACCCCCCAGGTGCTGCTCTGGCCCATCCTGAGTGTTTTAGTCCATAAAAAAATCTCCAAAAAGTTTCGCGGTGTTTGGACTCCGTTTGATATTGATTTTCTGTGATGTAAAAAACAAGCAAAAAACAACAACTGGCACTGGGCACTGGGTCAATAGGTTAGTTCCAAAAAATAATATATAAAGTTGCTATAAAATGATTGTAAAACACCCAAGAATGATAATATAACAACATGAATATTTCATAAATTATAGATACGTTGGAGACGTATCAGCGCCCTCGAGGAGATCGCCGCTCGGCATCGCGGCCGCGACGAGGGCGGCGTAACCGTCCTCGAGGACAGCGACGAGGACGCGCCGGCGCTGACCAACCCCGTCTGCCATGGCGACCTAGGGCAAGGCTGCAGCAAGGACGGCGGCGGCGACTACACCGCCTTCTACAAGCTCCTCGGCATGCAGTAGGCTCGGTGCGGCGGCGGCGGCGTAGTTTTAGTTTTTCAAAGTTTTTAAATTATGTCTTTAACTTTGTACAAATATCAATGAAAACCGCCTGAATTTTGACCAAATTTATGTCATTTTGTATGAAATTTAGCCGAATTTGGATATCAAAAAACGGCGTCTGGGGCCAACTTGGGGCGGCGGTTGGGAACCCGACCGCGCCCACGGTGAAAATAGCGCCGGCTAGCCCCCAGGAGGCGATATTTCAGTCCCTGGGGGCACCGAACGGCTGGAGATGCTCTTACATGGTGTCCCTTCTAAAATACGGGGATGATGCCATCCTTTTCATGGAACATGATTTAGAAAAGGTTGGAATATGAAGCTTATGTTTGTTCTTTTTCAACAAGTCACAAATGAGTTGTGATTTTCACGAAACTTGAAATAGGAAAACAAAGCTGAGTCATGTGCATGTAAGTGTTTTTTATGGATTTTTTGCACGTCTTGACATAATTTTTAGAATATCAATCACACACCCGACTATGGTACCACTTGTTAGAATAGCAAGCACACTGTGATCTATTGAGGGCCAGAAAGCAACCACATGATTTGTTAATCGGTTCGGTGAACAAGCATGACTATGGTGCTCCTAATCCACATTGCTACCACTACAACACTTGGCCACAGAGCATTGGATCCCCTTGATGGTTTTGGTGAGTAGTTTAGGGAGGTCCCCGGCGATAGAATCATGGCGGGGTTTAGAGAGATGGCCAGGGGCGACAAGGTGAGAACGATAGCGCCACCGACCACGGTTGGTAGGTACATGCGGTTGGTTGGCGATACATACAAGTGCGTCATTGGTTAGAGTAGGAAGGAGGAGGAGGAAGATGTCCCGTTCATTGGATTTTAACCCAAAAGCGAAGAAAATCGACTGAAATTTAGGCACAAATAGGCGACCTCGTATTAAACACTAGAGATTTGATTGAAGATAAATTACTCTTGAGATGTTGGGCACACACATATAATATGATGATCTTATGATACAATAGAATTAATGAAAGCTAAGTACACAAACTTGGATAAGCAAAACAGAGATACAAAGAAAGAAAAGAAGAGATACAGCCTCGGATGAAATCATCGGGCCTGACTATTTGAGTACCCACAGATGAGTACCTACACCAACCTAGCAAGATATTAGAACTGCTGCCATGAAGTGTAGGTGGCACCGAACCACCAGTTGTATGGCGCAACATTGTCGGCCATGACGACTCGGCCATCGTCGGTCTGTACCTTAAAGGACAGGCTCTGGCCATTGAGGTAAGCATTGCTCTGCCAGCTGGCACCCCAGTTCCTGCTCATTACCATCCAATCAGTCTTGGACCCCTTGATCCACATTTGGGACACCACACCGCTGCCGCCGACATTTGCCACCGTCACGAGCTCAAAGTAGTCGTTCCCGTTGATGGTGAACCTCATGCCCCCACTCCTTTGGCATGGAACCCTCCTGTAGTTGACCGGCACAATGCCGGCTTGGTAGACGGCGATGGTCTCCCACGCGGGCTGCGACATGTCAAAGTGCTGCCGCGGTGGGTTGCACCATCCACCATTGTCGCTGGCCAGGGCATAGTTGGGCGGGCAGAAGTTGGTGGCCGTGATGGTGATGGATGTGCCCTGTTTGCACGACTGCGTCTTGCTTGCGTCACAGGTGATGGTGAAGCACATGCCGCAAGACGCGCCGTTGTTGAAGAGTGCCGTGCTCAAAGCAGCTGAATTAACCCCGTACCCAGCATTGTACAAGTTCCCGTACCCGCACGCACCACCTGCATTTTTGTGTAAGTTGCATCCGCTTAGTAAAAGAAGATCCAGAATGTGCGACAACCAAATAATGCATGCAACTCAGCTGCAAAAGAAACCTTACCCATGGTGTCCGAAGCGTCGCTGCCGCCGTAGAATGTTGCAAATGCAGGCGTCCATTGAGCAACGGTGGCCTTGAATGCAAAGGCCAACAAGGTGATGAGAAGAAGCAGAGAGGGACTCTCCATTTCAATTTCAGAGTACGCCTACTAACAAGTAATGTAGCAAGGCAGCCAAGTCCTCAAGGTTTTTGTCTTGTGGTTTGCAATGGTAATGGCGTCCCTATTTATAGTGTTCAGATCATCAGAGCTTGCGTGTTGTTTGCTAATAAGTGTAAGCTTGATTGATTATGGAGATTTTCTATGTGATGATTTTCGTTAGGATTGGTCAGCATAACAATTATTGGGATGAACATGCCTTGATTTGCTCAGGATGGCCGTTGGCTCTTGACGGTTAAGATTTAAGACACGGATACGCGGATTAAACAGAATCATACCCATGTGCCGTTTTTCCATAGCACATTACTTAGTGCATGGGATGTCTTGGTACTCTGAGGATGTAGGAACTTCTAGGTCGTGAGGTATGATCTTTATGAGAGAAAAGGACAGATATATGATGTTATTCGATTTTATTTTAGAGACATTCAGTTATGGTGATCGAATGACAAGGTAGCTGAACCAGTGAAGAGGATTGGCGTTGTCCTTCCAAATTTATCAAAATTCAGCGGTACCAGCGTGACGATCTGTTAGGCGGTTGAGCAAAATTCATTTCTCTAACACTATTCAGTTGTTTCGAATAATCTCTTTGGAGTTCTTACACTAGAATGAATGTTCAAACTCTGAACTGTCAGCACGTCATTGCTTACACTGAAATCATTTTCTGCATACAATTTGTGAGCGTATCTGACAGTCTGATGCTAATCGTCATGCTCTCTTGAGGTTACGTGTGAACGCCGTATTAGGTGTACACATATCAACTAATCGTGTTGACAATCCATAGTCAGCCCCATAACCACCGTGACCTTCAGTTAGAACATGCATGCATGTCAGCCTAACAGAGTCTTGGGTAATCATGTGCAAGTACATTTTAGTCCACCGATCAACAACCAGGCATGTGACAGTTCGCACTTGATTAGTCCTGAAAAATAACGCACATGGGTCTCCCAATATGGCAATATCACTATTGCAAAGGTGCAAAGGAAATTCTGACCCAATTGTGTTATTCCCTCCGTCCTCAAGTTTAGTGCACCTTTCCCTGGGACCGCTCGACCGAAAGCAGAGCATGAAATGATCGTAAGGGCATCCTTCTTAGATGGAAAAGACGCGTGTGACTAAAACCAAAAGGATGTATTAAAGTTAATGCAAAGTTGAGACACTTATTTTAAGACGAAAAAAGTATGAGTGAGTTCAAATTGTCGGCAGGCATTTGTGATGATCTCAACGGTAGTATTGGTGGGGCATGGAGAACGGTAAAAAGAAGATAATTTGGGTTACTGCGACACTCTTGAATTGTGAAGATCAAAGAGTAAAGTTATTTAACTATGACTTACCTGCTCTGTGATTGTCTATGTGCTCAATCGTTGGAGGCGAACCAGCAGGGGCAAGATCATCACCTTTAAAAACGGTAAACGAAATTTATTTTCTAGGCTCATGGGATAGTAACTATGACGCATAAAGGAGTAATTTTGACAAAGAATAACTTGGCAAAGCGTAGTTATGAGGGTAGTAATCTATATTACTTTTATGATCAGGAAAAATCAATACAACATCTTTTTATCCAATGCCCACTTGCTAAGTTAGTGTGGCGGAGCATTCACGTGTCCTTTAACGTATCTCCGCCCACCATGTTATCGATTTTTTTGGGATTTGGTTAACCGGGGTAGAGCCTAGGACTAGGCACATATTTGAGTTGAAGTGTGTACATTACTTTGGGTCATATGGAATTGCCGAAATGATGTTGTCTTTAATAAACAAATCATCACAATTTTTTTACAGGTTATCTTCAGGGCGTCCGCTTGGATCCATCGTGATCGTTACTCAGCCATACGGACTACAGGGAGCTTATGGATATTAGGTGCAGCCGATGAGAGATGGTCGACGGGATACTTACAACTGGTTTGGATGACGATCCAATAATAAGATAGGTGTCTAGTCATCTTACCTTATTTTTACCGATTATGACAAGTTTTTTTATATGTTTTGTCGTATTGTTTGAGACCGTATTTTGAACCTGGATTCTTTTTAATAATATGGATGTGTGCCTTAAGAGATGCAAATGCCAAAGGTATTCCTCCTTTTTGAAAAAAATAATTATACATGGAGCAACGTTCACCATAATCTTGTTGCGCCCTCACTGAACTATTTTAAGTATTTGAAGTATTTCAAGTCATACGCAGACTATGAGGACTCGATGCGCCGTTGGTGCAAAAACTAAAAGAAAAAACTAAAAGCAGCGAGCAGACAGGCGAAGTATTTAATGTTTGCCTGACTATTGTATCCTTTTCTGAAGAATGTGCCCGAGCACTGAAAGTGATGTTCTAATCCCCAGCTCACGCAGTAAAATCATAAAATATTAAAAAATCTAATTTTTTGTGAAAGTTTGACAAATGTTTTCATAGCTTATACATTTTCATCACCAGGTGACTTTCATGTAAAATGTGGCAAAAAATCAATGCTTTAAAATGTGTTTGAAAGTAACATTTTGGAGCATTGATTTTGGTTTTTTTTCACCACGTTTTCCATGAATATCATATGATGATGAAATTTTACAGGCCATGAAAACATTTGTCAACATTTCACATAAAAAGATTCAGAATAAAAAAAAATTACTGTTCATCCGAGTTCATGTGAGCTCGGGCATGAGAACAGGTGCACTCCGCCGAGCACACTCGACGGTGCGCGATACATACATTGGCTGCGTGCCTCCACCGAATCTGTTGCCCAATGACCTGATTCATGTGGCTTTCTCAGGCTGACACTGCCACGGGTGTACTGTTGGCCTCCCATCCATCTTCTTATCTAGTATTTTCTTCGTCCCATAATATAAGAGCGTTTTTTATATTTAATTCTCCGTCTCATAATATAAAAGTGTTTTTAACACTATTAAATGTAAAAAAACACTCTTATATTATGAAACGGAGGAAGTATAATCTTATCTTATTGATTGATGGTCTGCCGACATGGCAGTTTTGGAGAACCTATAGTGAATTTTATGTTGTTTTTAGCCAGTGGCGTTGAGCCTAGGGCACTGGATGTTGCTCGTGGTTTCATTTTGAATGAATGGAACCGGAGGAGAGCCCCGGTACATTGAAAAAACAATATGATTCAACAAAGATACTAAAATAATAGCAGTTCAGATGAGCGAGATGGCTCTCTCTCCTCCCCCCTCCCCTCCCCCTCCTCTGCCCTTGCTCCCCATCGCAATGGTGCGGTCGTCGATGGCCAGCGCCAGGCCCGCTCTCTCCCCTCCCCTCGTGCTCCATGTGTCAGGGATCTCCTTCCCCCCTCCTCTCATCGGCGAGCTCTTGCGGCCAGGGGCTCGTCCCCCTCCCCTGCGGCAGCCTTCCCTCGGCCAATCGTTTCTGGGCGCTGGATTCGGATAGATCTGGGTCGAGGGACAAGGCGGACCCCTCCTCGGTCGATCTCCTTGCCTCTCCCCCTTCCTCTTCATCCTAAGGTCAAGAAGTTTGCTCCGGGCGGGCGCGGCCGTGCGGTGCGGTCGCCGGCGGTGGATCCTGGGTGGTGCGTGACGCGGTGCAGGGGACGCGGGTCTGGTAAGTTCAGGGCTGAGGTGGTTGTCTCCTCGTGCGCGGCTGGGTTGTCCATCTCCTGGGTCCTTCGTCGTCAGCGTCGGGTTGCGCTCCATCTAATCTGACGTTGAGGCGGCAATCGGGGGAGCTGGCCCTTGGCTCGTCGCCGGCGACGGCTGGTGGCAGTGGCATGGTTGCGGGTGACGCGAGGGGCCTTTCCCTAACCCTAGATCGGACGGTGATACGTTTCCAACGTATCTATAATTTTTTATTATTCCATTCTATTATATTATCTATTTTGAATGTTTTATATGCGTTAATATGCTATTTTATATTATTTTTTGGACTAATCTATTAACCTAGAACCCAGTGCCAGTTTTTATTTTTTCCTTGTTTTTCAGCTTCGCAGAAAAGGAATACCAAATGTAGTCCAAACGGAATAAAACTTTCGCGAAGATTTTTATTGGACAAAAAGACACCCAGGACACTTGGAGTGCAAGTCAGAAGAGCCACGAGGCGGCCACAAGGATGGAGGGCGCGCCTGAAAGTGCAACTATCCCTGGGTGGTTTTGGTAATTTCTAACAACATATAGCTCATTGACTAATGCTCTTTCAAGATAATCATTTCAGAAAGTTCAATGATTGGCATGGCATGGACTAGGAATGTGGACCCCTCAAAATGCTAAGGACACACATTGGCTCAAACTCAAGACTCTACATTTTATTTTAGTGATCCAAGATCACATTGAGTCCATAGGAAAAGCCAATACTATTAAAAGGGGATGAGGTGTTGCTTAATGGCTTGCTTGCTCAAAATGCTTAGTGATATACTCCAAAAGCCCTCAACCACTTTCTCATTTTCACATATGTCCCAAACCAAAAGTCAAACTCGGCCCCACCGATTTGATCTATCTGGCGCCACCGAGTTCACTTGACATAGCCACTGCTAGAAACCCTAATCAGATCGGTCTCACCGATAGGGATCTCGCTCTCACCGAGATGGGATTGCAAACTCTTTGTTTCCCTTGGTAACGTTTCGGTCTAACCGAGATGAGCGACCGGTCCCATCGAGTTCGCAATGCAAACTCTCTGTTTCCCTTTCATAACGTTTTGGTCTCACCGAAATGAGCGATTCGGTCCCACCGAGTTTGCCTGACCAACTCTCTGTTTGCCTATTACAGAAATCGATCTTACCGAGTTTATGTGATCGGTCTCACCGAGATTACGTTATGCCCTAACCCTAATGAAATCGGTCCCACCGAGTTGACATGTTGGTCCCACCGAAAAGCCTAACATTCACATTTTGAACTGAATCGGTCTCACCGAGTTTGGTAAATTATGTGTAACGGTTAGATTTTGTGTGGAGGCTATATATATCCCTCCACCCACTCTTCATTCAGAGAGAGAGCCATCAGAACGTGCCTACACTTCCAACATACATTTTCTGAGAGAGAACCACCTACTCATGTGTTGAGAGCAAGATATTCCATTCCAACCACAAGAATCTTGATCTCTAGCCTTCCCCAAGTTGCTTTCCACTCAAATCATCTTTCCACCAAATCCAAATCTGTGAGAGAGAGTTGAGTGTTTGAGAGACTATCATTTGAAGCACAAGAGCAAGGAGTTCATTGTCAACACACCATCTATTACCTTTTGGAGACTGGTGTCTCCTAGATTGGTTAGGTGTTACTTGGGAGCCTCTGACAAGATTGTGGAGTTCAACCAAGGAGTTTGTATGTGCAAGGAGATCGCCTACTTCGTGAAGATCTACCCTAGTAAGGCAAGTCCTTCATGGGCGATGGCCATGGTGGGATAGACAAGATTGCTTCTTCGTGGACCCTTCGTGGGTGGAGACCTCTGTGGACTCGCGCATCCGTTACGTGGGTTGAAGTCTCCATCAACGTGGATGTACGATAGAACCACCTATCGAAACCACGCTAAAAATCTTCGTGTCTACATTATGTTTGCTCCCTCCAAACTCCTCCCTTTACCTTCATGTGCAATTTTTTTACATTTTGCTGCTATACTCTTAGACTTGCATGTGTAGATTGATTGCTTGACTTGTTCTAAGTTGCTAAAATCTGCCAAGACTTAAAATTAGGAAAAGGCTAGATTTTTATTTGGTCAAGTAGTCTAATGACCGCCCTCTAGACATACTTTTGATCCTACAAGTGGTATCAGAGCTTTGGTCTCCATTTGCCTTGATTTCCATAGCGTTGGTGATCATAGCCTTGGTTTCACAACCTAGGAGACTATGGCATCTGGCGAGGGAAATTACCACCGTAGAGGTCCTAACTTTGATGGTACTAATTTTGCTAGTTGGAAGCATAAGATGAAAATGCATATTCTTGGACATAACCCTGCCGTATGGGCTATTGTGTGTATTGGCTTGTGCAGCGACCAGATCTCAAACGGTCCAATCTCTTTGCTCCAGTGTCATCCCTGGATCAGTAATGCTGACACCACATAGTACTTGAAGGATTTATAACAGAGTAGCAATCACACACTTATTACATCGAGTGTCTCAAAAGAGAACTTATTACAATAAAATATGGCTTAAGGCCATCTAATAACGATAACAGCGGAAGGCTTGGGAGATAAGTGAGTCCATCATCTCCAATGACATCACTGAGTATAGAACCACGACCTAAAGGCACCTTACTCATCGTCTGAAAAGTCTGCAACATGAACGTTGCAGCCCGAAACGGGTCAGCACATGGAATATGCTGGCAATGTAACACATACAGAGCAATAATGGAATAAGACTATACTACATGCAAATTTGGCTGGTGGAAAGCTCTATGGTTACAGTTTTGCGTAAAGCCAAATTTTCCCTATTGCAAAGGAATAAATTTTATTTAACTATCATGGTGGTTGTTAAACCTTGAGAGTGTAGACACCCTCTCAATCCCCATTAAACATCATCATTAAAAACCCAACAAATTAATTAGAGTAACATGATGAGATTCACATGATAATCCAAGTACTAGATATTCAAGATGTCCATAACCGGGGACACGGCTAACCATGATTAGTTTATACACTCTACAGAAGTTTGCGCACTTTTCCCCACAAGACCCGATCTCCTCCGTTGGGATTCTCGCACTACATGGTGTTTGAGAAACGGATGACCGAGGCATAGTCTTTCAGAAGCGCTAGCACCTTACGATCGGGTAGACCGTTACACCTACTTTCCCCTACATCTGCTAGTCTACCACTGTAAGAGTTCGCACAACTTAGTCAACTATGCTAGAGCCCATAGTAGCTTGTGGCTACACACGGAAGTTTCTAGTATGAATAATCTCATGATCCCTTTGAGCCTGGGTGGCGGTCCAAAAGAAAAACAGGCAATCACTGGAATACTCAGGTGCCTCAATCCACCCAGATGTGTATTTAAGTTGCCACCTTAGATAAACCGTTAATTTAACAAACTCAAATCTATCATATATTTCACTCACCCAATCCACGTCTACTAGCATAGCATGGCATAATAAGCAAACGTAAAAGTAACTCCCAAAGGTTTGATAATAAAACATGTGATAGGTACTACCTCATCTACTTCACAAACCCACAATTTAATTAGATCCTAATCATGCAATGTGTGAGGATTGATCTAATGCAATAAAAACTGGATAGTAGGAGGTATGATCAAAGTGTTACTTTCCTTGCTGATGATCCGCAAAACCTAGCGATTCGAAGTAGCAAGCGACGCACTCCGGGTACTCTATCGCAAACAAACAAGCATACAATAAGTACTCAACTAATGCACAGGTAAAACTCAAATAAGAGATCTAACCAAAAAGTTCAACTTAAGAACTCTGGTTGGCAAAAAGAATCAAATCGAACGAAGCAACGAAAGACAAACGGCAAAAGAAACAAGCTTCGTTTACTAATTTGGATCTAGGTCAAATTTTATAGAGGCAAAAACTTGTTTGAGTTGGTTAAACAGAAAGACGGTTTTGAGACGAAATTCCAGGCGCTTGAATCGCCTGATTCCGATAAACGAGCAAAAAATTATATTAGAACGAAAATCGGATCAGAAATCGCGATCAAAAAAATCACGGATTTAATCCGAGAAAAAGAAAAACGACGAACAGATTAGCGAACGAAAGTTCGTTATCTGGATCTAAACGAAGAACGCGTTCGTTAAAACGAACGAACGAGCGAACGCTCGCTAACTAACTAAATTGAGAAAAAAGTAAAACCAATCTATCTAAAAAACGAATCTAAAAAACCGAAAAAAACAGGTGAAAACCAATAGTTTTCAAAAAAAAACGGCGGGCGGCTCGACTTCGTCGGCGGCGGCAGGCGGTGGTGGTGGCTGGGGTCGGCGGCGCGGTGCGGCTAGGGTTGGGGCGGGCGGCTATGGGCTGGGGCGGCCCGGGGTCGCGCTATATAAAGCCCCGGCCAGGCGGAGTCCTGGCCGGACACGGCCCAAGGTCGGTTCGGACCTTTTTAAAAAAAATTACGCTCAGAAAAAAACAAAAGGAATACTAAACGGACTCCAAAAATCCTGAAATAAATTTCCCCGGCTTCTAAAATCAAGATGCACAGGATGAACATTTATTTTGGGCCTAAATGCAATTTTGAAAAACGCGCATTTTTCCTAAATTCAAATAAAATAGCAAATAAATCCAAAATAAAATCTTATTTGATTTTTTTATTAAATCCTCAATTTTTCTTTATTTTGGGGAAGTCATTTTATTCCCTCTCTCATATTTTGATAATAGAAATAATTGAAGATAAAATAAATAAAATCAAATGATCCTATTTTCAAAATTTGAGAAAACTCAAATATGAAAATAACGAAATCCCCAACTCTCTTCGAGGGTCCTTGATTTGCGTGAAATTTCTAGGATCAACCAAAATGCCAATAAATATGATATGCAATGATGATCTAGTGTATAACATAACAAATTGAAATTTTGGAATGTTACAAACCTACCCCCCTTAAGATGAATCTCGCCCTCGAGATTCGGGTTGGCTAGAAAATAGGTGAGGGTGGTCCTTCAGCAATTCTTCCTCTCGTTCCCAGGTGGCTTCATCCTCCGTGTGGTGGCTCCATTGAACTTTGCAAAACCTGATAACCTTGATGCGGGTGACTCGGCTGGCATACTCAAGAATCTTGACTGGTTTCTCCTCATAGGTCAAATCACTGTCCAACTAAATCGCTTCTAGCGGCACTGTATCTCTCAGCGGTATATCAGCCATCTCTGCGTGGCACTTCTTCAACTGGGAAACGTGGAACACGTCGTGAACTCCTGACAATCCTTCGGGCAATTTCAACTTGTAGGCTACTTCTCCCATATGCTTCAAAACCTTGTATGGTCCTACAAAACGTGGCGCTAACTTTCCCTTAACTCCAAATTGCTTAACTCCTCGAAGTGGAGATACTCGAAGATAAACTCGGTCTCCGACTTTGTAAACTGTCTCCTTGCGTTTAGAATCTGCGTAGCTCTTCTGTCTGGATTGGGCTACCTTGAGCCTATCGTGAATCAATTTTACTTTCTGTTCAGAATCCTTAATCAGATCCGGTCCAAACAACTGGCGGTCTCCAACTTTATCCCACGACAATGGGATCCTGCACCTCCTTCCGTACAAGGCTTCGAAAGGGGCCATTTTCAAACTGGATTGATAACTGTTGTTGTAAGTGAACTCTGCGTATGGAAAATTCTCGTCCCAACTAGATCCATAATCTAGCGCACAAGCTCTCAGCATATCCTCCAAAATCTGATTGACTCTCTCGGTCTGTCCATCTGTCTGTGGATGGAAAGCTGTACTGAACTCTAGCCTGGTACCCAAAGTTTCATGCAACTGATTCCAGAACTTTGAGGTAAACTGGGTTTCTCTATCTGATACAATGCTCCTTGGAACTCCATGCAGACATACGATCCTGGTCATGTATATCTTTGCCAACTTGGCACTAGTATAGGTAGTCTTCACTGGGATGAAATGAGCTACCTTTGTTAAACGATCGACTACAACCCATATCGAGTCATAGCCTGAACGTGTTCTGGGCAATCCTGTAATAAAATCCATGCCTAACTTATCCCACTTCCATTCGGGTATTGGCAATGGCTGTAACAATCCTGCTGGCTTCTGATGCTCTGCCTTTACTCTCTGACATACATCACAAACTGCTACATACTCCGCAATATCCTTCTTCATTCCGGTCCACCAGAAAGTATCCTTCAAATCCAAATACATCTTGGTATTTCCTGGGTGAATCGAATATGGTGAATCATGGGCCTCTTGCAGAATCAACTTCCTGATCTCCGAGTCATTGGACACATAAACACGGTCTTCAAACCATAAGGTATCGTGCTCATCCTCACAAAATCCTTTAGCTTTTCCTTTGCTCATTTTCTCCTTAATAGAAGCAATCTCCTTGTCAGTCCTTTGAGCTTCTCTAATCTTATCCATCAAAGTAGACTAAATCTCCAATGGTGCTACATAGCCTCTCGGGACTATCTCCAAACATAGCTCACGAAGATTTTCGGCTAACTCCCTTGGTAAATGTCCCGTCGTTAGTGTGTTGACATGGCTCTTACGGCTCAGTGCATCGGCTACTACGTTAGCCTTTCCGGGGTGATAATGCAATCTCATATCATAATCCTTGATGAGCTCCAACCATCTCCTTTGCCTGAGATTCAACTCCTTCTACGTGAAAATATACTTCAAACTCTTGTGATCCGTGTACACCTCACAATGATTTCCAATGAGAAAGTGTCTCCAAGTCTTCAATGCATGCACTACGTCTGCTAACTCCAAATCATGAGTAGCATAATTCAACTCATGAGGCTTAAGCTGTTGTGAGGCATAGGAAACAACTCTTCCTTCCTGCATAAGCACTGCTCCAAGTTCTCGATGTGAAGCGTCGCAATACACCTCATAATACTTGGTCTGATCGGGCAAAATCAACACTGGTGATGTAACCAAACGTTTCTTCAACTCCTGGAAACTGGCCTCACATTCCTCGGTCCATATGAACTTGGTATCCTTCTTCAAAAACTCCGTCATAGGCTTCGCAATCTTCGAGAAATTTTCAATGAATCTTCGGTAGTATCCTGCAAGTCCAAGAAAACTCCAGATCTCTCCAACTGTTGTTGGTGCTTCCCAATTTGTTACAGTGTCAACCTTGGTGGGATCTACTGCTATACCTTCTCCGGATATAACGTGTCCGAGAAATCCAACTTCCTTCAAGCAAAACTCACATTTGCTAAATTTGGCATATAACTGATGTTCTCTGAGCTTACCAAGTACCAAACGCAAATGCTCCTTATGCTCCTCTTCATTCTTCGAGTAAACCAGGATATCATCAATGAACACTACGACGAACTTATCCAAAAAATCCATAAATACTTTGTTCATCATGTTCATAAAATATGCAGGTGCGTTAGTCAGACCAAATGACATAACGGTATACTCGTACAGCCCATACCTGGTGGTAAAAGCTGTCTTAGGTATATCCTGTTCTCGAATCTTCAACTGATGGTATCATGATCGCAGATCGATCTTGGAAAATACCTTAGCTCCTTGTAATCGATCAAACAGATCATTGATCATCGGTAGTGGGTACTTGTTCTTGATGGTTACTTCATTCAATCCTCGATAATCAACAACCATCCTTAACGATCCATCCTTCTTCTCCACTAGAAGTACTGGCGATCCCCAAGGCGAAGAACTTGGGCGAATATATCCTTTATCCAGTAACTCCTTAATTTGCTTCTTAATCTCCTCCAAATCCTTTGCGGGCATCCTATATGGTCTCTTAGATATTGGCCCTGTGCCTGGCAAAAGCTCAATCAAAAACTCAATATCTCTATCCGGTGGCATGCCTGGCAACTCTTCTGGAAATACATCAGGGAAATCCTTCACTACTGGTACTTCCTCCTGCACAACTCCTGTTAACGAATTCACTTGAGTCCTTTTAGGCACATGCCGGGATACATACTTGATCCTTCTTCCTTCTAGGGTGGTAAGCAAAATTGACTTACTGGCGCAATCGATGTTTCCTCCATACATCGACAGCCAATCCATACCCAGAATTACATCCAAACCTTGTGATTCCAAAATGATCAAATCCGAGGGAAACACATGCCTACCTATACTCAATGGCACTTGAAAACATCCCTTACTAGCCATATACTCCGCTCCTGGTGAGCTTACTAACATAGGTGTTCTAAGAACTTTGGTGGGCAGGTTATACTTATCCACAAATCCCCTTGATATGTATGAATGCGATGCACCAGTATCAAAAAGAACGAGTGCAGTAAACGACTTAACCAAAAACTTACTGATTACTGCATCCGAGTGCTCTTCAACCTCCTCCACGTTAACGTGGTTCACCTGTCCCCTGTTGAAAGGGTTCGGCTTCTTCCCAGAGTTTCCATTGCCATTTCCATTCTGGGATTCTGGACATTCATTGGCATAATATCCGGTCTTCTGGCACTTAAAGCAAGTGACTTGGCTCAGGTCTCTCTTGGCTGGGGTTGATGGGTTGGTACGGTTCTGGCCGTTGCTTCCTCCATTCCCATTACCATTCTTGGTGCCATTATGATTGTGCGAGCTACCTCCTCCATGGGTATGCTGAAAATGTCCTCCCTATCTAGGGGTAAAACGTGGCTTCTGCTGAGCTCCGGAATTGTACTTCCCTTGTCCATACTTCCTCTTGCGATTCTCAATCTGCTGCTGCTTCCCTTCAATCATGAGAGCACAATCTACCAACTCCTGGTAGTTGTTGAAAGTTGCTACCATCAACTGCATGCTCAACTCATCATTCAGTCCTTCTAGAAACTTCTCCTACTTAGCTGCATCCGTGGCAACGTCATCTAGGGCATAATGTGCTAGCTTACTAAAGTCCTCCACATACTGGCCAACTCTCCATCCTCGTTGGCGCAAGTTGCGAAACTCTCACTTCTTCATGGCCATAGCTCCTGCTGAAACATGGGCAGTATGGAAAGCCTGTTGGAACTGGTCCCATGTGACAGTTTCGATAGGGAAAGTGGCGGTGAAATTCTCCCACCATGATGCTGCGGGTCCTTCAAGCTGATGTGCGGCAAACTTCACCTTTTCCGCATCTGTGCATCCTGCCGTGGTCAACTCCCTTGCTGTTTTGCGGAGCCAATCATCTGCTACTATCGGCTCGGTGCTACTGGAAAACACCGGTGGATTCAGCCTAAGAAAACGGGCTAAGTGATCAACATGTGGTGGTGGTGGTGGGTTGTTGTTGTTGTTGTTGTTCCCCTAATTCTGATTCTAGAGTAACAACTGCATCAACGTGTTCTACTCCTGGATCAGTTGGGTGAGCTCCGGTGGGAAGGTAAATCCGGGGTCACGTCTCGGAGGCATCTGAGGGTTTAGAAAAGATGAGATTTAAGAATAGAGAGGGGTCTAGAGAGAAAACACTACCCATATGCACATGAGGCAAAAGCAAAGAATTCACTTCATTCAATCAAACAAGAGCATACAAATGATCTAACTATCGCAAAAGTGCTCGGACTACTATAGTTACATGGTGGACTACTACTACTGGTGGGGTGGTCTACTAGAAATATTCTTCGCTTGCAGACTCCATGATATCTGCTCCAGCTTCATCAACATAGTCATCATCGCTATCATCTGGATCCAAGTCGGTGTCGTCGATGATGATGTAGTCTTCCGGGCGAATCTCCTTGGGTTCTTCGTCTTCTTCTACTGGTGTAGGGCCTCCCATAAATATTCCGATCTTCTTGATCAAGTCGTCATTCTTCTCCACTAATACTTCGATTTCCTCTTCATAATCTTCACGGGTAGCCTTGAGTTCTTCCTCCAGTTCCGTGATTCTTGTCCTCGCCTTCTTCATATCTATCATGTCAGTGCACATCTGGTTCTCCTGACGTCGAATGTGCTGGTTTAACTCCTGGATAAAAGCTTCAACTGATCTATCCTTCCTGGTGCTGATCATCTCCCAGTGCTCATCTCAGCACCCACAAATCTGGTAGATAGTATCCTTGAGATCATTGCGGTAAACTTCTCCAATGCGTCCCATGGCGATGTGAGCTGCCATGCTCTTTCCTAGACTCCAGGTTGGTGCATCAAAGGAAAACCCTATGGGCTCAGTGACTGGCATGAACGTCCTTCCTGGAACTTGAACTTGAATCATCCAGCGCTCTTCTTCAGGTAGAGTGGCGTTGTAAGTCCCGATGAAGCTTGGTACTCCTATGTTCAGATATCTAGTGACTTCCTTCAAGTGACGTCCAAAGGGTGTATCTTCATCCGGTTGTGTGAACTTGTTCCTTGCATCCACCATCCTAAAAGAGTAGAAAAGATGAGGAGTCAGAATGAGAAGAGTGAGTAGTGATCTAGGGCTTTAGCTTAGTGGTCGTGTCCTACAGTCAGCGTGTGCTCTCATACCATCTTGTAGCAACCAGACCTCAAATGGTCCAATCTCTGTGCTCCGGTGTCATCCCTGGATCAGTAATGCTGACACCACACAGCATTTGAAGGATTTATAACAGAGTAGCAATCACACACTTATTACATCGAGTGTCTCAAAAGAGAACTTATTACAATAAGATATGGCTTAAGGCCATCTAATAAAGATAACAGCGGAAGGCTTGGAAGATAAGTGAATCCATCAACTCCAACGGCATCACTGAGTATAGAACCACGACCTAAAGGCACCTTACTCGTCGTCTGAAAAGTCTGCAACATGAACGTTGCAGCCCGAAACGGGTTAGCACATGGAATATGCTGGCAATGTAACACATAGAGAGCAATAATGGAATAAGACTATACTACATGCATATTTGGCTGGTGGAAATCTCTATGGTTATAGTTTTGCGTAAAGCCAATTTTTTCCTACTGCAAAGGAATACATTTTATTTAACTATCATGGTGGTTGTTAAACATTGCGAGTGTAGACACCTCTCAATCCCCATTAAACATCATCATTAAAAACCCAACAAATTAATTAGAGTAACATGATGAGATTGACATGATAATCCAAGTACTAGATACTCAAGATGTCCATAACCGGGGACACAGCTAACCATGATTAGTTTATACACTCTACAGAGGTTTGCACACTTTTCCCCACAAGACCCGATCTCCTTCGTTGGGATTCTCGCACTACATGGTGTTTGAGAAACGGATGACCGAGACATAGTCTTTCAGAAGCACTAGCACCTTACGATTGGGTACACCGTTACACCTACTTTCCCCTACATCTGCTAGTCTACCACTGTAAGAGTTCGCACAACTTAGTCAACTATGCTAGAGCCCATAGTAGCTTGTGGCTGCACACGGAAGTTTCTAGTATGAATAATCTCATGATCCCTTTGAGCCTGGGTGGCGGTCCAAAAGAAAAACAGGCAATCGCTGGAATACCCGGGTGCCTCAATCCACCCAGATGTGTATTTAAGTTGCCACCTTAGATAAACCATTAATTTAACAAACTCACATCTGTCATGGATTTCACTCACCCAATCCACGTCTACTAGCATAGCATGGCATAATAAGCAAACGTAGAAGTAACTCCCAAAGGTTTGATAATAAAACAGGTGATAGGTACTACCTCATCTACTTTCCAAACCCACAATTTAATTAGATCCTAATCATGCAATGTGTGAGGATTGATCTAATGCAATAAAAACAGGGTAGTAGGAGATATGATCAAAGTGTTACTTGCCTTGCTGATGATCCGCAAAACCTAGCGATTCGAAGTAGCAAGCAGCGCATCTGGGTACTTTATCGCAAACAAACAAGCATACAATAAGTACTCAACTAACGCACATGTAAACTCAAATAAGAGATCTAACCAGAAAGTTCAACTTAAGAACTCCGGTTGGCAAAAAGAATCAAATCGAACGAAGCAACGAAAGACAAACGGCAAAAGAAACAAGCTTCGTTTACTAATCTGAATCTAGGTCAAATTTTACAGAGGCAAAAACTTGTTTGAGTTGGTTAAATGGAAAGAGGGTTTCGAGACGAAACTCCAGGCGCTTGAATCGCCTGATTTTGATAAACGAGCGAAAAGTTATACTAAAACGAAAATCGGGTCAGAAATCGCGATCAGAAAAATCACGGATTTAATCCGAGAAAAAGAAAAATGATGAACAGGTTAACGAACGAATGTTCGTTATCTGGATCTAAAAGAAGAACATGTTCGTTAAAACGAACGAACAAGTGAACGCTCGCTAACTAACTAAATCGAGAAAAAAATAAAACCGATCTATCTAAAAAAACCGGAAAAAAATACCGGTTAAAACCAACGGTTTTCTAAAAAGACTGACGGGCGGCTCGACCTCGTCGGCGGCGAGCTCCGGTGGCGGCGGCAGCGACGCGGCGGCGGCGGCGACGGCTGGGGCGGGCGGCGCGGGGCGGCTAGGGTTGGGGCGGGCGGCTATGGGCTGGGGCGGCCTGGGGTCGCGCTATATAAAGCCCCGGCCAGGCGGTGTCCTGGCCGGACACGGCCCAAGGTCGGTTCGGACTTTTTTTTAAATAATTACGCTCATAAAAAACAAAAGGAATACTAAACGGACTCCAAAAATTCCAAAATAAATTTTCTCCGGCTTATAAAATCAAGCCGCACAGGATGAACATTTATTTGGGGCCTAAATGCAATTTTGAAAAACGCGTATTTTCCTAAATTCAAATAAAATAGCAAATAAATGCAAAATAAAATCTTATTTGATTTTTTATTAAATCCTCAATATTTCTTTATTTTGGGAAAGTCATTTTATTCCCTCTCTCATATTTTGATAATAGAAATAATTGAAGATAAAATAAATAAAATCAAATGATCCTATTTTAAAAATTTGAGAAAACTCAAATATGAAAATAACGAAATCCCCAACTTTCTCCCAGGGTCCTTGAGTTGCGTGAAATTTCTAGGATCAACCAAAATGCAAATAAATATTATATGCAATGATGATCTAGTGTGTAACATTCCAAATTGAAAATTTGGGATGTTACAGCTTGCAAGGTGAATTCTTTGATGGGAGATAACTGAACCGTGAAGCTAGCACGGAAGAGTTGAAGATGCTGCAATACAATGCTCAAGCTTGTGATATCCCCTTCAACGGATTGTGCCCCGAAGAATTCAACAAAATTAGTCGTCTTGAGAATGCAAAGGAAATTTGGGATACTTTGATTTATATGCATGAAGGTACCGACTCCGTCAAGGAATCCAAATTGGATGTGCTTCAAAGTCAACTTGACAAGTTCAAAATGAAGGATGGTGAATGTGTCGCTGACATGTACTCTAGGCTTGCTCTCATCACAAATAAGATTACCGGCTTAGGAAGTGAAGAGATGACCGATAGATTCATCATCAAGAAGATCCTAAAAGCCTTGGATGGAAAATATGATAACGTGTGCACATTGATCCAAATGATGCCCATTTACAAAGATCTCAATCCAATGGAAGTGATTGGAAGAATTGTTGCTCATGAGATGTCGCTCAAGGATAAGTAAGAGCTTCACAACAAGTCAAGTGGTGCTTACAAAGCCTCATATGACGCTCCTACATTATCAAGTGAGAAACAAACCTTCAATGAAGAATTGAGCCTAATGGTGAAGAATTTTAACAAGTTCTACAAGAGTAGAAGCAAAGAAAGAAGTTCCAAGTCAAGGTCCTACAATGACAAAAGATCTTCGAGTCGTGAGCGTAATTTTTATAATTGTGGAAGACCCGGACACTACTCAAATGAGTGTACGCCCCCCTACAGTGGAAGAGAAGAATCACCTCAAGAGAGAGAAGGAGTAGAGATGATCGTTACGAATGAAGAACCTCTCGCAGAAGCAAGGGTTCGAAAAGGAAGAACAAATCATCAAGGAGCTACACAAAACGAAGACATCAAGCTCATGTTGGTGAATGGGTATCCTGTTCCGAATATACTCAAGATGAAGGTGTTCCCGGTCTAGCACTTGTGTCAACCAACTCCTACAACATATTTGACTCGCCAAATGAAGGAATTGGAAGATGCTTCATGGCTAAAGGCCCAAAGGTATCACACCCCGAGTATGTTGATTTCAAAAGTGATGAAGATGATTTGCTAGGTGATGATGATTTACTTGTTGACAACTCTAGTGATGAAAACTATGATGAAATTGCTATTAATCATGCTAATCAAGATAAAACGAATGATGATGATAAGAAGAAGATTGAGCGCCTAACTAAATAACTAAACACTCTTAAGTTAGCTGCTACCTCTTGAGCATGCGTTGGTTTTCCCTTGAAGAGGAAAGGGTGATGCAGTAAAGCAATGTAAGTATTTCCCTCAGTTTTTTAGAACCAAGGTATCAATATAGTAGGAGACCACGCGCGAGTCACCTCATACCTACACAAACAAATAAGAACCTCACAACCAACGCAATAAAGGGGTTGTCACTCCCTTCACGGCCACTTGCAAGAGTGAGATCTGATGGAGATAATAATAATAAGATAAATATTTTCGGTATTTTTATGATATAAATTGAAAGTAAAGATTGCAAAATAAAATAGATTGGAAACTTGTATGATGGAAAATAGACCCGAGGGGCATAGGTTTCACTAGTGGCTTCTCTCAAGATAGCATAAGTATTACGGTGGGTGAACAAATTACTGTCGAGCAATTGATAGAATTGAGCATAGTTATGAGAATATCTAGGTATGATCATGTATATAGGCATCATGTCCGTGACAAGTAGACCGACTCCTGCCTGCATCTACTACTATTACTCCACACATCGACCGCTGTCCAACATGCATCTAGAGTATTAAGTTCATAAGAACGGAGTAACGCCTTAAGCAAGATGACATGATGTAGAGGGATAAACTCATGCAATATGATATAAACCCCATCTTTTTCTCCTCGATGGCAACAATACAATACGTGTCGTTTCCCCTACTGTCACTGGGATCGAGCACTGCAAGATTGAACCCAAAGCTAAGCACTTCTCCCCTTGCAAGAAAGATAAATCTAGTAGGCCAAACCAAACTAATAATTCTAAGAGACTTGCAAAGATAACCAATCATACATATAAGAATTCAGAGAAGATTCAAATATTGTTCATAGATAAACTTGATCATAAACCCACAATTCATCGGATCTCGATGTAGCGACCAGACTTCAAATAGTCTAATCTCTGTGCATTAGTGTCATCGCTAGATCGGTAATACTAACACGCACAGTACTTGAGGATTTATAACAGAGTAGCAATCACACACTTATTACATTGAATGTTTCAAAGGAGAACTTAAAACAATAAATATGGCTTAAGGCCATCTAAAATCGATAATAGCGGAAGGCTTGGAAGATAAAGTGAGTCCATCAACTCCAACGACATCACTGAGTGAAAGACAACGACCTATGGCTCCTTACTCGCCGTTTGAAAAGTCTGCAACATGAATGTTGCAGCCCGAAATGGGTCAGCACATGGAATATGTTGGCAAGGTAACACAAGAGTAAGGAATAGAATAAATGCTATCACTACATGCATATTTGGCTGGTGGAGGCTATATGGTTAATATGTTTTTGCGAAAAGACAATTTTTTCCTACAGCAAAGGAATAAATTTGTTTAACTATCATGGTAGTTGTTAAACATTGAGAAGGTTCCTCCAACTCAATCCCAATTAAACATCATCATTAAACCCAATCAAATTATATTAAGAGTGTTGAGATCAGTCATGATAATCCAAGAACCAGATACTCAAGATGTCCATAACCGGGGACACGGCTAACCATGATTAGTTTATACACTCTGCAGAGGTTTGCACACTTTTCCCCAAAAGACTCGAATACATCCATGGTCAGAGATTCGAGACACAGTCTTTCTGAAGCATTAACTCTCTACTCTGGTTAGACAGTACCACCTACAACCCACTACATCTGCTAGTCTACCTCTTCAAGAGCTTCACGCAACTTACTCAACTATGCTAGAGCCCGTAATAGGTTGTGGTCGCACACGGAAGTTTCTAGCATGAATAATCTTATGATCCCTTTGAGCCTGGGTGGCGGGCCGTAGGATGATCACACGGGTCCTCCGGGATATCCTAGGACAACACTGGGTTCTCCAGGTGCCCACAAGCAATCCACCCATATGTGTGTTTCAGTTGCCACCTTAAGTTGAACCATTAATTAATAACTCACATCTGTCATGAATACTCTCAAACCCAATCCACGTCTACGAGCATAGCATAGCAATATAAGCAACGTAGAAGTAACTCCCAAGGGTTTGATAATAAAACAGGTAATAGGTACTACCTCATCTACTTCCCAAAACCCACAATTTAATTCAGATCCTAACCATGCAATTGTTTGACGGTTGATCTAATGCAATAAAACTGGGTAGTAAAGAGGTATGATCAAAGTGTTACTTGCCTTGCTGATGATCCGCAAAACCTAAAGACTCATAGTAGCACGCTTCGCACTCCGGGTACTCTATCACAAAAAAACAAGCATACAATAAGCACTCACTAGAAGCACGGGTAATACTCAAATAAGAGATCTAACCAGAAAGTTCAACTTAAGAACTCCGGTTTGCAAAAAGAATCAAATCAAACGAAGCAACGAAACTCAAACTGCGAAAGAAACAAGATCCGTTTACTAATCTAGACTAAAGTTAATTTTTGTAGTGTCAAAATCTTGTTCAAGTTGGTTAAATATAAAGAGGGCTTCGAGACGAAGATCTAGGCGCTTGAATCGCCTGATTCCGATAAACGAGCAAAAATTTATACTAGAACGAAGATTAGGGCAGAAATCGTGATCAAAAATAATCGTGGAAAAACCCCAGAAAAAGAAAAAACTAACGAACAGGCTAACGAACGAACGTTCGCTGTCTGCGGGTGAACGGGCGAAAACCGTTCATTAAAACGAACATACGAATGGGCATTCGCTAAATAAATAAACCGGAAAAAACCGATCTAAAATCTAGGGTTTCGAAAAAACAGATCGGTATTCCGAAGAAAACCGGCAGCGGCGGCGGTGAACTACCTCGGCGAGGTCCGGCGAGGTCGGCAGTGGCTCCGGCGACTACCGGCGACGGCGGCGAGGGGATCCGATGGCGGCGGGGCGCGGAACGGGGCGGCGGCGGCTCCGGGGAGGCGGCAGCGCAGCAGGGTGGTGCGGGCCGTGCGGTGGCGGCTCGGGACGCCGACGGTTGCGGCGGCGCGGCGCGGTTCCGGCGGCGGCGGCGGGGCTCGGGCGGCGCTAGGGTTTCGGTGGCTCGGGCGCTGCGGCTCGGGCCTCCACGGCTTTGAAGGGCCGGCCGGGCTAGTGTCTAGGTCGGACATGGCCCGGTTAGGTCGGTTGACTTTTAAAACAAATCCGCTCGAAAAAACAAAGAAAAGAAATACTAAACGGACTCCAAAAATCCTAAAATAAATTTTCCACGTCCTCTAAAATCTACCGGACAAGGTGAACATTTATTTGGGCCTCTAATACAATTTTGAAAAACGCATATTTTTTCTAATTCAAATAAAATAGCGATAAAAACTCCGAATAAAATCTTATTTTATTTTAATATTAAATCTCCAATATTTCTTTATTTTGGGGAAGTCATTTTATCCCCTCTCTTTTATTTTCATAAAAGAAATATTCAAAAATAAAATAATTAAAATCAAACGATCCTCTTTTCAAAATTTGAGAAAACTCAAATATGAAAATAACGAAATCCCCAACTCTCTCCGTGGGTCCTTGAGTTGCGTAGAATTTCTAGGATCAAAACAAAATGCAATAAAATATGATATGCAATGATGATCTAATGCATAAGATTCCAAATTGGAAATTTGGGATGTTACACTCGACAAACACACCGCAAAAGAAGATTACATCGAATAGATCTCCAAGAGAAACAAGGAGAACTTTGTATTGAGATCCAAAGAGAGAGAAGAAGCCATCTAACTAATAACTATGGACCCGAAGGTCTGAAGTAAACTACTCACAAATCATCGGAGGGGCCATGGAGTTGATGTAGAGGCCCTCCGTGATCAATGCCCCCTCCGGTGAAGCTCCGGAAAAGGCCCCAAGATGGGATCTCTTGGGTACAGAAGGTTGCGGCGGTGGAATTAGGTTTTTGTGGTGCTCTTCGATGGTTTGGGGGTACGTAGGTATATATAGGTGGAAAAAGTAGGTCGGTGGAGTCACGAGGGGGGAGGGCGTGCCCCCTGCCTCGTGGCCACCTTGTTGCTTGCTTGACGTCCACTCCAAGTCCTCTGGATCACGTTTGTTCCAAAAATCACGCTCCCTAAGGTTTCATTCCATTTGGACTCCATTTGATATTCTTTTTATGCGAAACACTAAAATAGGCAAAAAAAACAGCAATTTGGGTTGGGCCTCCGGTTAATAGGTTAGTCACAAAAATAATATAAAAGTATGAAATAAAGCCCATTAACATCCAAAACAGATAATATAATAGCATGGAACAATCAAAAATTATAGATACGTTGGAGACGTATCAAGCATCCCCAAGCTTAATTCCTGCTCGTCCTCGAGTAGGTAAATGATAAAAACAGAATTTTTGATGTGGAATGCTTTCTAGAATATTCTTCGATGTATTTTTATCTATTGTGGCATGAATGTTCAGATCCGAAAGATTCAATATAAAAGTTTATTGTTGACATAAAAATAGTAATACTCCAAGTATGCTAAACAAGCAATTATGTCTTATCAAAATACCATAGCCAAAGAAAACTTATCCCTACAAAGTCATATAGTTTGGCCATGCTTCATTTTCATCACACAAAATGCTCTCATCATGCACAACCCCGATGAATATCCAAGCAATTGTTTTATACTTAGCCTTTTCAAACTCTTTCAACTTTCACGCAATATATGAGCGCGAGCCATGGACATATCATTATGGGTGGAATAGAATATGATGATTGAGGTTGTGTGAGAAGACAAAAAGGGAGAAAGTCTCACATTGACGCGGCTAATCAATGGCTATGGAGATGCCCACCGATTGATGTCAATGCAAGGAGTAGGGATTGCCATGCAACAGATGCACTAGAGCTATAAATATATGAAAGCTCATCAAAGAAACTAAGTGGATGTGCATCGAACTCGCTTGCTCACGAAGACCTAGGGCATTTGAGGAAGCCTATCATTGGAATATACAAGTAAAGATATATAATGAAAAATTCCCACTAGTATATGAAAGTGACAAAGTAAGAGACTCTCTATCATGAAGATCATGGTGCTACTTTGAAGCACAAGTGTGGAAAAAGGATAGTAACATTGTCCCTTCTCTATTTCTCTCTCTCTCTGTTTTCTTTTTTTATTTGGGCCTTCTTTCTCTTTTTTTTATTTTGGCCTCTTTTTTTCGTCCGGAGTCTCATCCCGACTTGTGGGGGAATCATAGTCTCCATCATCCTTTCATCACTGGGACAATGCTCTAACAATGATGATCATCACACTTCTTTTTTACTTACAACTCAAGAATTACAAGATACTTAGAACAAAATATGACTCTATGTGAATGCCTCCGGCGGTGTACCAGGATTGCGATGAATCAAGAGTGTCACGTATGGAAAAAATTATGAACGGTGGCTTTGCCACAAATACGATGTCAACTACATGATCATGCAAAGAAAAATGACAATGATGACGCGTGTCATAATAAATGGAATGGTGGAAGTTGCATGGCAGTATATCTCGGAATGGCTATGGAAATGCCATAATAGGCAGGTATGGTGGCTGTTTTGAGGAAGATATAAGGAGGCTTATGTGTGATAGAGCGTATCATATCACAGGGTTTGGATGCACCGGCGAAGTTTGCACCAACTCTCAAGGTGAGAAAGGGCAATGCACGGTACCGAAGAGGCTACCAATGATGGAAGGGTGGGAGTGCGTATAATCCATGGACTCAACATTAGTCATAAAGAACTCACATACTTATTGCAAAAATCTACAAGTCATCAAAACCAAGCACTATGCACATGCTCCTAGGGGGATAGATTGGTAGGAAAAGACCATCGCTCGTCCCTGACCGCCACTCATAAGGAAAGCAATCAAAGAACACCCCATACTTCAATTTTGTCACATAACGTTTACCATACGTGCATGCTACGGGACTTGCCAACTTCAACACAAGTATTCATCAATTTCACAATTACGCAACTAGCACACCTCTAATATTACCACCTTTATATCTCAAAACCATCTATCAAGCTTCCAACTTCTCTTAGCATTTAAAATTTATAGCCAAAGTGAATTACCATGTTGTTCTAAAGGACTCTCAAAATGATATAAGTGAAGCATGAGATATCAATTATTTCTATAAAATAGAACCACCGCCGTGCTCTAAAATATATAAGTGAAGCACTAGAGCAAAAATTATCCAACTCAAAAGATATAAGTGAAGCACATAGAGTATTCTAATAAATTCCAATTCCTGTATGTCTCTCCCAAAAGGTGAGTACAGCAAGGATGATTGTGGTAAACAAAAAAGCAAAGACTCAAATCATACAAGATGCTCCAAGCAAAACACATATCATGTGGCGAATAAAAATATAGCTCCAAGTAAAGTTACCGATGAGCGAAGACGAAAGAGGGGATGCCTTCGGGGGCATCCCCAAGCTTAGGATTTTGGTTGTCCTTGGATTTTACCTTGCGGTTACTTGGGCATCCCCAATCTTAGTCTCTTGCCACTCCTTATTCCATAATCCATCAAATCTTTACCCAAAACTTGAAAACTACACAACACAAAACTTAAAAGAAAATCTTCGTGAGCTCCGTTAGTAAAAGAAAACAAACCACCACTTCAAGTACTGTAATGAACTCATTATTTATTTATATTGGTGTTAAACCTACTGTATTACAACTTTTCTATGGTTCATAAACTCTATTACTAGCCATAGATTCATCAAAACAAGCAAACAACACACGAAAAACAGAATCTGTCAAAAACAGAACAGTCTGTAGTAATCTATAGGTTTCGAATACTTCTGGAACCCCAAAAATTCTAAAATAACTTTCTAGACGTGAGTAATTTATCTATTAATAATCTTCAAAAAGAATTAACTAAATATAACTTTCCAATAAAAAATGGCAGCAATTCTCGTGAGCGCTAAAGTTTCTGTTTTTTACAGCAAGATCAAAAAGACTTTCCCCAAGTCTTCCCAACGGTTCTACTTGGCACAAACACTAATTAAACACAAAAAACACAACCAAAACATAGGCTAGATAAATTATTTATTACTAAACAGTAACAATAATCATGGAATAAAAATAAAATTGGGTTGCCTCCCAACAAACGCTATCGTTTAACGCCCCTAGCTAGGCATAAAAGCAAGGATAGATCTAGGTATTGCCGTCTTTGGTAGGCAATCCATAAGTGGCTCTCATAATAGATTCATATGGTAATTTAATTTTATTTCTAGGGAAGTGTTCCATGCCTTTCCTTAACGGAAATTGGAATCTAATATTCCCTTCCATCATATCAATAATTGCACCAATCGTTCTAAGGAAAGGTCTACCAAGAATAATAGGACATGAAGGATTGCAATCTATATCAAGAACAATGAAATCTACGGGCACAAAATTCCTATTTGCAACAATAAGAACATCATTAATTCTTCCCATAGGTTTCTTAATAGTGGAATCCGCAAGGTGCAAGTTTAAAGAACAATCATCAAATTCACGAAAACCTAGCAAATCACAAGAAGTTTTTGGGATCGTGGAAACACTAGCACCCAAATCACACAAATCATAGCATTCATGATCTTTAATTTGAATTTTAATTGTAGGTTCCCACTCATCATAAAGTTTTCTAGGGACAGAAACTTCCAATTCAAGCTTTTCTTCATAAGATTGCATTAAAGCATCAACAATATGTTTAATAAAATCTTTATTTTGACTATAAGCATGAGGAGAATTTAGCACGGATTGCAACAAGGAAATAAAATCTAACAAAGAGCAATTATCATAATTAAATTCCTTGAAATCCAAGATAGTTGGTTCATTGCTATTTAAAGTTTTGACATCTCCAATTCCACTTTTATCAATTTTTGCATCAAGATCTAAAAACTCTGAACCATTGGGATGCCTTCTAACTAAAGTTGACTCATCTCCAGTACCATCATTATCAAGATTCATATTGCAAAACAAAGATTTAATAGGGGACACATCAATCACTTTTAGATCTTCATCTTTATTATCATGGAAACTAGAAGAACATGCTTTTATGAAGCAATATTTTTTAGCACGCATCCTAGCGGTTCTTTCTTTACACTCACCAATGGAAATTCTCATAGCTTTGAGAGAATGATTGATATCATGCTTAGGTGGAATAGATCTAAGTTTCAAAGAATCAACATCAAGAGAAATTCTATCCACGTTCCTAGCCAACTCATCAATCTTAGACAATTTTTCTTCAATCAAAGCATTGAAACTCTTTTGCAAACTAATAAATTCTTTAATATTAGATTTAAAATCAGAGGGCATCTTATTATAATTTCCATAAGAATTTTTATAGGAATTACCATAATTATTAGAGGAATTACTAGGAAATGGCCTAGAATTATTACCTCTATACGCGTTATTACCAAAATTGTTCCTACCAACAAAATTCACATCCATAGATTCATTATTATTCTCAATCAAAGTAGACAAAGGCATATCATTAGGATTAGTAGGAGCACTCTTATTAGCAAACAATTTCATAAGTTCATCCATCTTTCCACTCAAAACATTAATCTCTTCAATCGCATGAACTTTTTTACTAGTAGATCTTTCGGTGTGCCATTGAGAATAATTAACCATAATATTATCTAGGAGTTTGGTAGCTTCTCCTAAAGTGATTTCCATAAAAGTTCCTCCCGCTGCCGAATCTAAAAGATTTCTAGAAGCAAAATTCAATCCAGCATAACATTTTTGTATAATCATCCATAAATTCAATCCATGTGTAGGGCAATTACGTATCATTAATTTCATCCTCTCCCAAGATTGTGCAACATGTTCATGATCAAGTTGCTTAAAATTCATAATATCGTTTCTAAGAGAGATGATCTTAGAGGGAGGAAAATACTTAGAGATAAAAGCATCTTTGTACTTATTCCATGAATCAATACTATTTTTAGGCAAAGACGAAAACCAAGCTTTAACATGATCTCTAAGTTTAACAATATCATTATCCACATCTTTTTCTTTTGCATATCACACAAATCAACAAAGTTGTTTAGATGGGTGGCGGCATCTTCACTAGGAAGGCCGGAAAACGGATCTTGCATGACAAGATTCAGCAAAGCAGTATTAATTTCACAAGATTCAGCATCAGTAAGAGGAGTAATGGGAGTGCTAATAAAATCATTATTGTTGGTATTGGCAAAGTCACACAATTTAGTATTTATCTTGATCCATCATGACAAGCAAGCAATCCAACACACAACCAAACAAGAAACAAGCAAAAGAGGCAAACTAGAAAAGAGAAGGAGAACGGAAAAAGAGGGCGAATAAAACGGCAAGGGTGAAGTGGGGAGAGGAAAACGAGAGGCAAATGGCAAATAATGTAATGTGAAGGATAAGAGTTGTGATGGGTACTTGGTATGTCTTGACTTGGCGTAGATCTCCCCGGCAACGGCGCTAGAAATACTTCTTGCTACCTCTTGAGAATGCGTTGGTTTTCCCTTGAAGAGGAAAGGGTGATGCATCAAACCAGCGTAAGTATTTCCCTCAGTTTTTGAGAACCAAGGTATCAATCCAGTAGGAGAGACCACGCGCGGGTCCCCTCGTTGTTGGAAATATTCCCTAGAGGCAATAATAAATTGGTTATTTCCTTGTTCATGACAATTGATTATTATCCATGCTATAATTGTATTGATAGGAAACTTAGATACATGTGTGGATACATAGACAACACCATGTCCCCAGTAAGCCTCTAGTTGACTAGCTCGTTGATGAATTGATGGTTACGGTTTCCTGACCATGGACATCAGATGTCGTTGATAACGGGATCACATCATTAGGAGAATCATGTGATGGACAAGATCCAATCCTAAGCCTAGCACAAAGATCATGTAGTTCGTATGCTAAAGCTTTTCTAATGTCAAGTATCATTTCCTTAGACCATGAGATTGTGCAACTCCCGGATACCGTAGGAATGCTTTGGGTGTGCCAAACGTCACAACGTAACTGGGTGGCTATAAAGGTACACTACGGGTATCTCCGAAAGTGTCTGTTGGGTTGGCACGAATCGAGAGTGGGATTTGTCACTCCGTGTGACGGAGAGGTATCTCTGGGCCCACTCGGTAGGACATCATCATATGCGCAATGTGACCAAGGAGTTGATCACGGGATGATGTGTTACGTAATGAGTAAAGAGACTTGCCGGTAACGAGATTGAACAAGGTATCGGATACCGACGATCGAATCTCGGGCAAGTACAATACCGCTAGACAAAGGGAATTGAATACGGGATAGATTGAATCCTCGACATCGTGGTTCATCCGATCAGATCATCGTGGAACATGTGGGAGCCAACATGGGTATCCAGATCCCTCTGTTGGTTATTGGCCGGAGAGGTGTCTCGGTCATGTCTGCATGGTTCCCGAACCCGTAGGGTCTACACACTTAAGGTTCGATGACACTAGGGTTATAGGGAATAGATATACGTGGTTACCGAATGTTGTTCGGAGTCCCGGATGAGATCCCGGACATCACAAGGAGTTCCGGAATGGTCCGTAGGTAAAGATTTATATATGGGAAGTCCTGTTTTAGTCACCGGAAAAGTTTCGGGTGCTATCGGTAAAGTACTGGGACCACCGGGAGGATCCCGGGGGTCCACCAGGTGGGGCTACCTGCCCCAGAGGGCTGCATGGGCCAAGTGTGAGAGGGGACCAGCCCTAGGTGGGCTGGTGCGCCCCCCACCAGGGCCCAAGGCGAAGAGAGAAGGGGAAAAGGGGAAACCCTAGGCTCAGATGGGCCTTAGGCCCACCTAGTGGTGCGGCCCCCTCTCTCCCCCCTTGGCCGCCCCCCTAGATGGGATCTAGGGCTGGCCGCCACCCCTAGGGGTGGAAACCTAGGTGGGGGCACAGCCCCTCCCTTTCCCTATATATAGTGGGGTTTTGGGCTGCCATACACACGAGAACATCTCCTTCTTGGCGCAGCCCTACCCCTCTCCTTCCTCGTCTCTTGCGGTGCTTGGCGAAGCCCTGCTGGAGTGCCACGCTCCTCCACCACCACCACGCCATCGTGCTGCTGCTGGACGGAGTCTTTCCCAACCTCTCCCTCTCTCCTTGCTGGATCAAGGCATGGGAGACGTCATCGGGCTGCATGTGTGTTGAACGCGGAGGTGCCGTCCGTTCGACTCTAGGATCATCGGTGATTTGGATCACGACGAGTATGACTCCATCAACCCGGTTCACTTGAACGCTTCTGCTTAGCAATCTACAAGGGTATGTAGATCCACTCTCCTTCCCCTCGTTGCTAGATTACTCCATAGATTGATCTTGGTGATGCGTAGAAAATTTTGAATTTCTGCTACGATCCCCAACAGTGGCATCATGAGCTAGGTCTATGCGTAGTTTCTATTCACGAGTAGAACACAAAGTAGTTGTGGGCGTCGAGTTTGTCAATTTACTTGCCGTTACTAGTCTTATCTTGATTCGGCGGCATTGTGGGATGATGCGGCCCGGACCAACCTTACGCTTACGTGAGACCGGTTCCACCGACTGACATGCACTAGTTGCATAAGGTGGCTGGCGGGTGTCTGTCTCTCCCACTTTAGTCGTATAGGATTCGATGAACAGGGTCCTTATGAAGGGTAAATAGAAATTGGCAATTCATGTTGTGGTTTTGGCGTAGGTAAGAAACGTTCTTGCTAGCAACCTATAGCAGTCACGTAAAAAAACTTGCAACAACAATTAGAGGATGTCTAACTTGTTTTTGCAGCAAGTGTTTTGTGATGTGATGTGGCCAAAGGATGTGATGAATGATATATGTGATGTATGAGATGATCATGTTCTTGTAATAGGAATCACGACTTGCATGTCGATGAGAATGACAACCGGCAAGAGCCATAGGAGTTGTCTTAATTTATTTATGACCTGCGTGTCAACATAAACATCATGTAATTACTTTACTTTATTGCTAACCGTTAGCTGTAGTAGTAGAAGTAATAGTTGGCGAGACGACTTCATGAAGACACGATGATGGAGATCATGGTGTCATGCCGGTGACGATGATGATCATGGAGCCCCGAAGATGGAGATCAAAAGGAGCAAAGTGATGATGGCCATATCATGTCACTATTTGATTGCACGTGATGTTTATCATGTTTTTACATCTTATTTGCTTAGAACGACGGTAGCTTAAATAAGATGATCCCTCACTAAAATTTCAAGAAAAGTGTTCTCCCTAACTGTGCACCGTTGTGAAGGTTCGTCGTTTCGAAGAACCACATGATGATCGGGGTGATAGATTCTTACGTTCAAATACAACAGGTGTTGACGAGCCTAGCATGTACAGACATGGCCTCGGAACACGTGCGAAACACTTAGGTTAACTTGACGAGCCTAGCATGTACAGGCATGGCCTCGGAACACGGAGCACCGAAAGGTCGAACATGAGTCGTATAGAAGATGCGATCAACATGAGATGTTCACCGATGATGACTAGTCCGTCTCACGTGATGATCGGACACGGCCTAGTTGATTCGGATCATGTATCACTTAGATGACTAGAGGGATGTCTATCTGAGTGGGAGTTCATGAAATAATCAGATGAACTCAATTATCATGAACATAATCAAAAGGACTTTGCAAATTATGTCGTAGCTTACGCTTTAGTTCTACTATTTTAGATATGTTCCTAGAAAAATTTAGTTGAAAGTTGATAGTAGCAATTATGCGGACTGGGTCCGTAAACTAAGGATTGTCCTCATTGCTGCGCAGAAGGATTATGTCCTTAATGCACCGCTCAGTGAGCTGACCCGCGAATGTCGGTTGTGGATGTTGCAAACATCTGACATACACGTTTTGATGACTACATGATAGTTCAGTGCGTAATGCTAAATGGTTTAGAATTGAGGCACCAAAGATGTTTTTGAAACATCGCAGAACATATGAGATGTTCCAAGGACTGAAATTGGGATTTCAGGCTAGTGCCCACGTCAAGAGGTATGAGACCTTTGACAAGTTTCTTAAGCCTGCAAACTAAGGAGAAAAGCTCAACCGTTGAGCACGTGCTCAGATTGTATGAGTACAACAATCGCTTGAATCGAGTGGGAGTTAATCTTCCAGATGAGATAGTGATGGTTCTCCAAAGTCACTATCACCAAGCTACTGGAGCTTCATGATGAACTATAACATATCAGGGATAGATATGATCCTTGAGCTATTCGCGACACCACGAAAGTAGAAATCAAAAGGGAGCATCAATTGTTGATGGTTAGTAAAACCACTAGTTTCGAGAAGGGCAAGGGCAAGAAAGGGATACTTCATGAAACAACAAATCAGTTGCTGCTCTAGTGAAGAAACCCAAAGATGAACCCAAGCCCGAGACTAAGTGCTTCTGTAATAAGGGGAACGGTCACTGAAGCAGAACCACCCTAGATACTTGGTAGATGAGTAGGCTGACAAGGTTGACAAAAGTATGTATTGGACATATATTAAATGTGTACTTTACTAGTACTCCTAGTAGCAGCAGGGTATTAGATACCGGTTCGGTTGCGAAGTGTTAGTAACTCGAAATAAAAGGCTACAGAATAAACGGAGACTAGCCAAAGGTGAGACAATGATAGGTGTTGGAAGAGTTTCCAAGGTTGATGTGATCAAACATCGCACGCTCCGTCTACCATCGGGGTTGGTGTTAAACCTAAATAATTGTTATTTGGTGTTCGCATTGACCATGGACATGATTAGATTATGTTCATCGCAATGCGGTTATTCATTTAAGGAGAATAATGGTTACTCTGTTTATTTGAATAATACATTCAATGGTCTTACACCTAAAATGAATGGTTTATTGAATCCCGATCATAGTGATACACATGTTCATGCCAAAAGATATAAGATAGTAATGATAGTACCACATACTTGTGGCACTTCAATTTTAGTCACAGTGGTATAAAACGCATGAAGAAGCTCCATGTTGATGGATCTTTGGACTCTCTTGATTTTGAATCACTTGAGACATGCAAATCATACCACATGAGCAAGATGACTGAAAGGCCTCGTTTTCAGTAAGATGGAACAAGAAAACAACTTGTTGGAAGTAATACATCTTGATGTGTGCAGTCCAATGAGTGCTGAGGCATGTAGTGGATATCGTTATATTCTTACTTCACAGATGATTTGAGCAGATGCTGAGTATATTTACTTGATGAATCACGAGTCTGAATTATTGAAAGGTTCAAGTAATTTCAGGGTGAAGTTGAAGATCGTCGTGACAAGAGGATAAAATATCTATGATATGATCATAGAGATGAATATCTGAATTACGAGTTTGGCACAGAATTAAGACATTGTGGAAATTGTTTCACAACTAATACAGCCTGGAACACCATAGTGTGATGGTGTGTCCGAACATCATAACTGCACCCTATTGGATATGATGCATACCATGATGCCTCTTATCGAATTACCACGATAGTTTATGGGTTAGGAATTAGAGACAACCACATTCACTTTAAATAGGGCACCACGTAATTCCGATGAGATGACACCGTATGAACTATGGTTTAGAGAAACCTAAGCTGTCATTTCTTAAAAGTTTGGGGCTGCGATGCTTATGTGGAAAAGTTTTAGGCTGATAAGCTCGAACCCAAAGCGGATAAATGCATCGTCATAGGACACCCAAAACAGTTGGGTATACCTTCTGTCTCAGATCCGAAAGCAATAGGGATTGTTTCTCGAATCGGGTCCTTTCTCGAGGAAAAGTTTCTCTCGAAAGAATTGAGTGGGAGGAAGATAGAACTTGATAAGGTTGTTGAACCTTTACTTCAACCAGAGAGTAGCGCAGCATAGGAAAAATGTTTCTGTGGCACCTGCCTCAGTTGAAGAGAAAGCTAATGATGATGATCATGGAGCTTCAGATCAAGTTACTATCGAACCTCATGGGTTGACAAGGGTGTGTACAACTTCTAAGTGGTAACCCTGTCTTAAAGGTCACGTTGTTGGACAACGATGAACCTACGAGCTATGGAGAAGCGATGGTGGGCCCGGATTCCGAAAATTTGCTCGAGGCCATAAAATCCGAGAGAGGATCCATGTATGAAAACAAAGTGTAGACTTTGGAAGAACTACTTGATGGTCGTAAGGCTGTTAGGTACATGTGGATTTTAAGAAGAAGACGGACGTGGATGGTAATGTCATCGTCTATGAGGCTCGACTTGTGGCGAAGAGTTTTTCACAAGTTCAAGCAGTTGACTATGATGAGATTTTCTCACCCGTAGCGATGCTTAAGTCTGTCGGAATCATGTTAGCATAAGCTGCATTTATGAAATCTGGCAGATGGATGTCAAAACAAGTTTCCTTACTAGTTTTCGTAAGGAAAGGTTGTATGTGATATAATCAGAAAGGTTGTATGTGATACAATCAAAACACTTAATGGTACTTTCAAATGAGCACATACCTTGACATGATCTTGAAGGTGTTCAAGATGGATCAGCCAAAGAAGGAGTTCTTGCCTGAGTTGTAAGGTATGAAGTTAAGACTTAAAGCTCAACCACGGCAGAAGAAAGAGGAAGGATGAAGGTCGTCCCCTATGCTTTTGTCATAGGCTCTATACGGTATGCCATGCTGAGTACCGCACCTGATGTGTGCCTTGCCACATGTCTGGCAAGAGGGTACAAAGGTGATCTAGGAGTAGATCACCAGATAGTGGTCAAAATTATCCTTAGAGGAATAAGGATATGTTTCTCGGTTATGGAGGTGATAAAGAGTTCAACGTAAAGAGTTACGTCGATGCAAGCTTAACACCTATCCGGATAGCTCTGAGTAGAGATACCAGATACGTATAATGGAGCAACAATAGCTCCAAGTAGAACCGTTATTTGAAATGGCTCCAAATATAGCATAGAGATTTGCAAAGTACATACAGATCTGAATGTGACAGACCCGTAGACTACAACCTCTCTCACAAGTAACATGATCAAACCCAGAACTCATTGAGTGTTAATCACATAGTGATGTGAACTAGATTATTGAACTCTAGTAAACTCTTTGGATGTTGGTCACATGGCGATGTGACCTATGAATGTTAATCACATGGCGATGTGAACTAGATTATTGACTCTAGTGCAAGTGGGAGACTGTTGGAAATATGCCCTAGAGGCAATAATAAATTGGTTATTTCCTTGTTCATGACAATCGTTTATTATCCATGCTATAATTGTATTGATAGGAAACTCAGATACATGTGTGGATACATAGACAACACCATGTCCCTAGTAAGCCTCTAGTTGACTAGCTCGTTGATCAATTGATGGTTACGGTTTCCTGACCATGGACATTGGATGTCGTTGATAACGGGATCACATCATTAGGAGAATCATGTGATGGACAAAACCCAATCCTAAGCCTAGCACGAAGATCGTGTAGTTCGTATGCTAAACCTTTTCTAATGTCAAGTATCATTTCCTTAGACTATGAGATTGTGCAACTCCCGGATACCATAGGAATGCTTTGGGTGTGCCAAACGTCACAATGTAACTGGGTGGCTATAAAGGTACACTACGGGTATCTCCGAAAGTGTCTGTTGGGTTGGCATGAATCGAGAGTGGGATTTGTCACTCCGTGTGATGGAGAGGTATCTCTGGGCCCACTCGGTAGGACATCATCATATGCGCAATGTGACCAAGGAGTTGATCACGGGATGACGTGTTACGGAACGAGTAAAGAGACTTGCCGGTAACGAGATTGAACAAGGTATCGGATACCGATGATCGAATCTCGGGCAAGTACAATACCGCTAGACAAAGGGAATTGAATACGGGATAGATTGAATCCTCGACATCATGGTTCACCCAATCAGATCATCGTGGAACATGTGGGAGCCAACATGGGTATCCAGATCCCGCTCTTGGTTATTGGCCGGAGAGGTGTCTCGGTCATGTCTGCATGGTTCCCGAACCCGTAGGGTCTACACACTTAAGGTTCGATGACGCTAGGGTTATAGGGAATAGATATACGTGGTTACCGAATGTTGTTCGGAGTCCCGGATGAGATCTCGGACATCACAAGGAGTTCCGGAGGTAAAGATTTATATATGGGAAGTCCTGTTTTAGTCATCGGAAAAGTTTCGGGTGCTATCGGTAACGTACTAGGACCACCGAGAGGATCCCGGGGGTCCACCAAGTGGGGCTACCTGCCCCAGAGGGCTGCGTGGGCCAAGTGTGAGAGGGGACCAGCCCCAGGTGGGCTGGTGCGCCCCCCACCAGGGCCCAAGGCAAAGAGAGAAGGGAAAAAGGGGAAACCCTAGGCTCAGATGGGCCTTAGGCCCACCTAGTGGTGCGGCCCCCTCTCTCCCCCCTTGGCCGCCCCCCTAGATGGGATCTAGGGCTGGCCGCCACCCCTAGGGGTGGAAACCTAGGTGGGGGGCACAGCCCCTCCCTTTCCCCTATATATAGTGGGGTTTTGGGCTGCCATACACACGAGAACATCTCCTTCTTGGCGCAGCCCTACGCCTCTCCTTCCTCGTCTCTTGCGGTGCTTGGCGAAGCCCTGCTGGAGTGCCATGCTCCTCCACCACCACCACGCCGTCGTGCTGCTGCTGGACGGAGTCTTTTCCCAACCTCTCCCTCTCTCTTTGCTGGATCAAGGCATGGGAGACGTCACCGGGCTGCATGTGTGTTGAACGCGGAGGTGCCGTCCGTTCGACTCTAGGATCATCGGTGATTTGGATCACGGCGAGTATGACTCCATCAACCCCGTTCACTTGAACGCTTCTGCTTAGCGATCTACAAGGGTATGTAGATCCACTCTCCTTCCCCTCATTGCTAGATTACTCCATAGATTGATCTTGGTGATGCGTAGAAAATTTTGAATTTCTGCTACGATCCCCAACAGTGGCATCATGAGCTAGGTCTATGCGTAGTTTCTATGCACGAGTAGAACACAAAGTAGTTGTGGGTGTCGATTTTGTCAATTTACTTGCCGTTACTAGTCTTATCTTGATTCGGCGGCATTGTGGGATGATGCGGCCCGGACCAACCTTACCCTTACGTGAGACCACTTCCACCGACTGACATGCATTAGTTGCATAAGGTGGCTGGCGGGTGTCTGTCTCTCCCACTTTAGTCGTACCGGATTCGATGAACAGGGTCCTTATGAAGGGTAAATAGAAATTGGCAATTCACGTTGTGGTTTTGGCGTAGGTAAGAAACGTTCTTGCTAGCAACCTATAGCAGTCACGTAAAAAAACTTGCAACAACAATTAGAGGATGTCTAACTTGTTTTTGCAGCATGTGTTTTGTGATGTGATGTGGCCAAAGGATGTGATGAATGATATATGTGATGTATGAGATGATCATGTTCTTGTAATAGGAATCACGACTTGCATGTCGATGAGAATGACAACCGGCAGGAGCCATAGGAGTTGTCTTAATTTATTTATGACCTGCGTGTCAACATAAACATCATGTAATTAGTTTACTTTATTGCTAACCGTTAGCTATAGTAGTAGAAGTAATAGTTGGCGAGACGACTTCATGAAGACACGATGATGGAGATCATGGTGTCATGCCGGTGACGATGATGATCATGGAGCCTCGAAGATGGAGATCAAAAGGAGCAAAGTGATGATGGCCATATCATGTCACTATTTGATTGCCTGTGATGTTTATCATGTTTTTACATCTTATTTGCTTAGAACAACGGTAACTTAAATAAGATGATCCCTCACTAAAATTTCAAGAAAAGTGTTCTCCCTAACTGTGCACCGTTGCGAAGGTTCGTCGTTTCGAAGCAACACGTGGTGATCGGGGTGATAGATTCTTACGTTCGAATACAACGGGTGTTGACGAGCCTAGCATGTATAGACATTGCCTCGGAACACGTGCGAAACACTTAGGTTAACTTGACGAGCCTAGCATGTACAGACATGGCCTCGGAACACGGAGGACCGAAAGGTCGAACATGAGTCGTATAGAAGATGCGATCAACATGAGATGTTCACCGATGATGACTAGTCCGTCTCACATGATGATCGGACACGGCCTAGTTGATTCGGATCATGTATCACTTAGATGACTAGAGGGATGTCTATCTGAGTGGGAGTTCATGAAATAATCAGATGAACTCAATTATCATGAACATAATCAAAAGGACTTTGCAAATTATGTCGTAGCTTACGCTTTAGTTCTACTATTTTAGATATGTTCCTAGAGAAAATTTAGTTTAAAGTTGATAGTAGCAATTATGCGGACTGGGTCCGTAAACTGAGGATTGTCCTCATTGCTGCGCAGAAGGATTATGTCCTTAATGCACCGCTCAGTGAGCTGACCCGCGAATGTCGGTTGTGGATGTTGCAAACATCTGACATACACGTTTTGATGACTACATGATAGTTCAGTGCGTAATGCTAAATGGTTTAGAATTGAGGCACCAAAGATGTTTTTGAAACATCGCAGAACATATGAGATGTTCCAAGGACTGAAATTGGGATTTCAGGCTAGTGCCCACGTCAAGAGGTATGAGACCTTTGACAAGTTTCTTAAGCCTGCAAACTAAGGAGAAAAGCTCAACCGTTGAGCACGTGCTCAAATTGTATGAGTACAACAATCGCTTGAATCGAGTGGGAGTTAATCTTCCAGATGAGATAGTGATGGTTCTCCAAAGTCACTATCACCAAGCTACTGGAGCTTCATGATGAACTATAACATATCAGGGATAGATATGATCCTTGAGCTATTCGCGACACCACGAAAGTAGAAATCAAAAGGGAGCATCAATTGTTGATGGTTAGTAAAACCACTAGTTTCGAGAAGGGCAAGGGCAAGAAAGGGATACTTCATGAAACAACAAATCAGTTGCTGCTCTAGTGAAGAAACCCAAAGATGAACCCAAGCCCGAGACTAAGTGCTTCTGTAATAAGGGGAACGGTCACTGAAGCAGAACCACCCTAGATACTTGGTAGATGAGTAGGCTGACAAGGTTGACAAAAGTATGTATTGGACATATATTAAATGTGTACTTTACTAGTACTCCTAGTAGCAGCAGGGTATTAGATACCGGTTCCGTTGCTAAGTGTTAGTAACTCGAAATAAAAGGCTACAGAATAAACGGAGACTAGCCAAAGGTGAGACGATGATAGGTGTTGGAAGAGTTTCCAAGGTTGATGTGATCAAACATCGCACACTCCGTCTACCATCAGGGTTGGTGTTAAACCTAAATAATTGTTATTTGGTGTTCGCATTGACCATGGACATGATTAGATTATGTTCATCGCAATGCGGTTATTCATTTAAGGAGAATAATGGTTACTCTGTTTATTTGAATAATACCTTCAATGGTCTTACACCTAAAATGAATGGTTTATTGAATCCCGATCATAGTGATACACATGTTCATGCCAAAAGATATAAGATAGTAATGATAGTACCACATACTTGTGGCACTGCAATTTTAGTCACAGTGGTATAAAACGCATGAAGAAGCTCCATGTTGATGGATCTTTGGACTCGCTTGATTTTGAATCACTTGAGACATGCAAATCATACCACATGAGCAAGATGACTGAAAGGCCTAGTTTTCAGTAAGATGGAACAAGAAAACAACTTGTTGGAAGTAATACATCTTGATGTGTGCAGTCCAATGAGTGTTGAGGCATGTAGTGGATATCGTTATATTCTTACTTCACAAATGATTTGAGCAGATGCTGAGTATATTTACTTGATGAATCACGAGTCTGAATTATTGAAAGGTTCAAGTAATTTCAGGGTGAAGTTGAAGATCGTCGTGACAAGAGGATAAAATATCTATGATATGATCATAGAGATGAATATCTGAATTACGAGTTTGGCACAGAATTAAGACATTGTGGAAATTGTTTCACAACTAATACAGCCTGGAACACCATAGTGTGATGGTGTGTCCGAACATCATAACTGCACCCTATTGGATATGATGCATACCATGATGCCTCTTATCGAATTACCACGATAGTTTATGGGTTAGGCATTAGAGACAACCACATTCACTTTAAATAGGGCACCACGTAATTCCGATGAGATAACACCGCATGAACTATGGTTTAGAGAAACCTAAGCTGTCATTTCTTAAAAGTTTGGGGCTGCGACGCTTATGTGGAAAAGTTTCAGGCTGATAAGCTCGAACCCAAAGCGGATAAATGCATCGTCATAGGACACCAAAAACAGTTGGGTATACCTCTTGTCTCAGATCCGAAAGCAATAGGGATTGTTTCTCGAATCGGGTCCTTTCTCGAGGAAAAGATTCTCTCGAAAGAATTGAGTGGGAGGAAGATAGAACTTGATAAGGTTGTTGAACCTTTACTTCAACCAGAGAGTAGCGCAGCACAGGAAAAATGTTTCTGTGGCACCTGCCTCAGTTGAAGAGAAAGCTAATGATGATGATCATGGAGCTTCAGATGAAGTTACTATCGAACCTCGTGGGTTGACAAGGGTGTGTACAACTTCTAAGTGGTAACCCTGTCTTAAAGGTCATGTTGTTGGACAACGATGAACCTATGAGCTATGGAGAAGCGATGGTGGGCCCGGATTCCGAAAATTTGCTCGAGGCCATAAAATCCGAGAGAGGATCCATGTATGAAAACAAAGTGTAGACTTTGGAAGAACTACTTGATGGTCGTAAGGCTGTTAGGTACATGTGGATTTTAAGAAGAAGACGGACGTGGACGGTAATGTCATCTTCTATGAGGCTCGACTTGTGGCGAAGAGTTTTTCACAAGTTCAAGCAGTTGACTATGATGAGATTTTCTCACCCGTAGCGATGCTTAAGTCTGTCGGAATCATGTTAGCATAAGCTGCATTTATGAAATCTGGCAGATGGATGTCAAAACAAGTTTCCTTACTAGTTTTCGTAAGGAAAGGTTGTATGTGATACAATCAGAAAGGTTGTATGTGATACAATCAAAACACTTAATGGTACTTTCAAATGAGCACATACCTTGACATGATCTTGAAGGTGTTCAAGATGGATCAGCCAAAGAAGGAGTTCTTGCCTGAGTTGTAAGGTATGAAGTTAAGACTTAAAGCTCAACCACGACAGAAGAAAGAGGAAGGATGAAGGTCGTCCCCTTGCTTTTGTCATAGGCTCTATTCGGTATGCCATGCTGAGTACCGCACCTGATGTGTGCCTTTCCACATGTCTGTTAAGAGGGTACAAAGGTGATCTAGGTGTATCACCAGATAGCGGTCAAAATTATCCTTAGAGGAATAAGGATATGTTTCTCGGTTATGGAGGTGATAAAGAGTTCAACGTAAAGAGTTACGTCAATGCAAGCTTAACACCTATCCGGATAGCTCTGAGTAGAGATACCAGATACGTATAATGGAGCAGCAATAGCTCCAAGTAGAACCGTTATTTGAAATGGCTCCAAATATAGCGTAGAGATTTGCAAAGTACATACGGATCTGAATGTGACAGACCCGTAGACTACAACCTCTCTCACAAGTAACATGATCAAAGCCAGAACTCATTGAGTGTTAATCACATAGTGATGTGAACTAGATTATTGAACTCCAGTAAACTCTTTGGATGTTGGTCACAAGGCGATGTGACCTATGAATGTTAATCACATGGCGATGTGAACTAGATTATTGACTCTAGTGCAAGTGGGAGACTGTTGGAAATATGCCCTAGAGGCAATAATAAATTGGTTATTTCCTTGTTCATGACAATCGTTTATTATCCATGCTATAATTGTATTGGTAGGAAACTCAGATACATGTGTGGATACATAGACAACACCATGTCCCTAGTAAGCCTCTAGTTGACTAGCTTGTTGATCAATTGATGGTTACAATTTCCTGACCATGGACATTGGATGTCATTGATAACGGGATCACATCATTAGGAGAATCATGTGATGGACAAGACCCAATCCTAAGCCTAGCACAAAGATCGTGTAGTTCGTATGCTAAAGCTTTTCTAATGTCAAGTATCATTTCCTTAGACTATGAGATTGTGCAACTCCCGGATACCGTAGGAATGCTTTGGGTGTGCCAAACGTCACAATGTAACTGGGTGGCCGGAGAGGTGTCTCGGTCATGTCTGCATGGTTCCCGAACCCGTAGGGTCTACACACTTAAGGTTCGATGACGCTAGGGTTATAGGGAATAGATATACATGGTTACCGAATGTTGTTCAGAGTCCCGGATGAGATCCCGGACATCACGAGGAGTTCCGGAATGGTCCGGAGGTAAAGATTTATATATGGAAGTCCTGTTTTAGTCACCAGAAAAGTTTCGGGTGCTATCGGTAACGTACCGGGACCACCGGGAGTATCCCGGGGGTCCACCAGGTGGGGCTACCTGCCCCATAGGGCTGCGTGGGCCAAGTGTGAGAGGGGACCAGCCCCAGGTGGGCTGGTGCGCCCCCCACCAGGGCCCAAGGCGAAGAGAGAAGGGAAAAAGGGGAAACCCTAGGCTGAGATGGGCCTTAGGCCCACCTAGTGGTGCGCCCCCCCTCTCTCCCCCCTTGGCCGCCCCCCTAGATGGGATCTAGGGCTGGCCGCCATCCCTAGCTGTGGAAACCTAGGTGGGGCGCAGCCCCTCCCTTTCCCCTATATATAGTGGGGTTTTGGGCTGCCATACACACGAGAACATCTCCTTCTTGGTGCAGCCCTACCCCTCTCCTTCCTCGTCTCTTGCGGTGCTTGGCGAAGCCCTGCTGGAGTGCCACGCTCCTCCACCACCACCACGCCGTCGTGCTGCTGCTGGACGGAGTCTTTCCCAACCTCTCCCTCTCTCCTTGCTAGATCAAGGCATGGGAGACGTCACCGGGTTGCATGTGTGTTGAACGCGGAGGTGCCGTCCGTTCGGCACTAGGATCATCGGTGATTTGGATCACGGCGAGTACGACTCCATCAACCCCGTTCACTTGAACGCTTCCGCTTAGCGATCTACAAGGGTATGTAGATCCACTCTCCTTCCCCTCATTTCTAGATTACACCGTAGATTGATCTTGGTGATGCGTAGAAAATTTTGAATTTCTGCTACGATCCCCAACAGTGGCATCATTTGCTAGGTCCATGCGTAGTTTCTATGCACGAGTAGAACACAAAGTAGTTGTGGGCGTCGATTTTGTCAATTTACTTGCCGTTACTAGTCTTATCTTGATTCGACGGCATTGTGGGATGAAGCGGCCCGGACCAACCTTACGCTTACGTGAGACCGGTTCCACCGACTGACATGCACTAGTTGCATAAGGTGGCTGGCGGGTGTCTGTCTCTCCCACATTAGTCGGGTCGGATTCGATGAACAGGGTCCTTATGAAGGGTAAATAGAAATTGGCAATTCACGTTGTGGTTTTGGCGTAGGTAAGAAACGTTCTTGCTAGCAACCTATAGCAGTCACGTAAAAAAAACTTGCAACAACAATTAGAGGACGTCTAACTTGTTTTTGCAGCAAGTGTTTGTGATGTGATGTGGCCAAAGGATGTGATGAATGATATATGTGATGTATGAGCTGATCATGTTCTTGTAATAGGAATCACGACTTGCATGTCGATGAGAATGACAACCGGCAGGAGCCATAGGAGTTGTCTTAATTTATTTATGACCTGCGTGTCAACATAAACGTCATGTAATTACTTTACTTTATTGCTAACCATTAGCTGTAGTAGTTGAAGTAATAGTTGGCGAGACAACTTCATGAAGACACGATGATGGAGATCATGGTGTCATGCCGGTGACGATGATGATCATGGAGCCCCAAAGATGGAGATCAAAAGGAGCAAAGTGATGATGGCCATATCATGTCACTATTTGATTGAATGTGATGTTTATCATGTTTTTACATCTTATTTGCTTAGAACAATGGTAGCTTAAATAAGATGATCCCTCACTAAAATTTCAAGAAAAGTGTTCTCCCTAACTGTGCACCATTGCGAAGGTTCGTCGTTTCGAAGCACCACGTGATGATCGGGTGTGATAGATTCTTACGTTCGAATACAATGGGTGTTGACGAGCCTAGCATGTACAGACATGGCCTCGGAACACATGCGAAACACCTGGGTTAACTTGACGAGCCTAGCATTTACAGACATGGCCTCGAAACACGGAGGACCGAAAGGTCGAACATGAGTCGTATAGAAGATGCGTTCGGCACTAGGATCATCGGTGATTTGGATCACGGCGAGTATGACTCCATCAACCCCGTTCACTCTAACGCTTCCGCTTAGCGATCTACAAGGGTATGTAGATCCACTCTCCTTCCCCTTGTTGCTAGATTACTCCATAGATTGATCTTGGTGATGCGTAGAAAATTTTGAATTTCTGCTACGATCCCCAACACTCGTACCTACACAAACAAATAAGAACCTCGCAACCAACGCAATAAAGGGGTTTTCAATCCATTCACGGCCACTTGTAAGAGTGAGCTGTGATAGAGATAATAATAATATGATAAATATTTTTGGTATTTTTATGATATAAATTGAAAGTAAAGATTGCAAAATGAAATAGATTTGAAACTTGTATGATGGAAAATAGACCCAGGGGCCATAGGTTTCACTAGTGGCTTCTCTCAAGATAGCATAAGTATTACGGTGGGTGAACAAATTACTGTCGAGCAATTGATAGAATTGAGCATAGTTATGAGAATATCTAGGTATGATCATCTATATAGGCATCACATCCGTGACAAGTAGACCGACTCCTGCCTGCAGATACTACTATTACTCCACACATCGACAGCTATCCAGCATGCATCTAGAGTATTAAGTTCATAAGAACGGAGTAACGCCTTAAGCAAGATGACATGATGTAGAGGGATAAACTCATGCAATATGATATAAACCCCATCTTTTTATCCTCGATGGCAATAATACAATATGTGTCGTTTCCCCTACTGTCACTGGGATCGAGCACCGCAAGATTGAACCCAAAGCTAAGCACTTCTCCCATCGCAAGAAAGATCAATCTAGTAGGCCAAACCAAACTGATAATTTGAAGAGACTTGAAAAGATAACCAATCATACATAAAAGAATTCAGAGAAGATTCAAATATTGTTCATAGATAAACTTGATCATAAACCCACAATTCATCGGATCTCGACGAACATACCGCAAAAGAAGATTACATTGAATAGATCTCCAAGAGAATCGAGGAGAACTTTGTATTGAGATCCAAAGAGAGACAAGAAGCCATCTAGCTAATAACTATGCACCCGAAGGTCTGAAGTAAACTACTCACACATCATCGGAGGGGCCATGGAGTTGATGTAGAGGCCCTCCATGATCAATGCCCCCTCCGGCGGAGCTCCGGAAAAGGCCCCAAGATGGGATCTCTTGGGTACAGAAGGTTGCGGTGGTGGAATTAGGTTTTCGTGGTGCTCTTCGATGGTTTGGGGGTACATAGGTATATATATGAGGAAAAAATAGGTCGGTGGAGCCACGAGGGGCCCACAAGGGGGGAGGGCACGCCCAGGGGGGTAAGCGCGCCCCCCTGCCTCGTGGCCACCTCGTTGCTTGCTTGATGTCCACTCCAAGTCCTCTAGATCATGTTTGTTCCAAAAATCATGCTCCCGAAGGTTTCATTCCGTTTGGACTCCCTTTAATATTCTTTTTCTGTGAAACACTGAAATAGGCAAAAAAAACAGCAATTTGGGCTAGGCCTCCGGTTAATAGGTTAGTCCCAAAAATAATATAAAGGTCTAAAATAAAGCCCATTAACATCCAAAACAGATAATATAATAGCACGGAACAATAAAAAATTATAGATACGTCGGAGATGTTTCATTAGCTCATGAAACTACCTTCGAAGATCATTGAGAGCTTTTAAAGACTCATGAGAAGGTACGCTTTGAAAATCTCAACCTTGAGCAAGAGCATCGGTTCTTAAAGGCAATCAATGATGATCTTCGTAAGAAAAATTCTTCTTACATTGCCAAGCATTTACTCTTGTCTAGTTACATGCCACAAGTAAAACTAGCAACAAGAACAAGAAAGATTCTTCTTCTAGTAGTAATAATAATCATGTTAAATTCAATATTGTTGCTTCTAGTAGTTCTCCTTATTCCACTAATGATTCTCTTAGCCAAGTCACACTTGAGCAAGAAAATAGCTTATTGAAGGGAATTATAGAGAAAGGTGTTTACAAGAGCCTTGCCGGGAGTAAGCAATTCGAGGAAATTGTACGCAAGCAAGGAAGGCACCGGAAGAATCAAGGTGTTGGTTTTGAACGAAGGTTCAATGCCAATGGAGTTGAGTGGGAAGAAGATCAATACCCCAAGGCAAAGTTTGTTCCTCAACAAGAGAAGTATGATCCTACTTCTTCCAAAGGGACACAAGCTGAAGATGATCTTCCACCACATCACCACAAGCAAAAAGGCAAGGACAAGCTTCAAGAGGAAATTGATGCATTTGAAGAAGCTCCTAAGGCCTTGGTCAAGTGGGTTCCCAAGACTACATCAAGTTCCACTTCATCAAGTACAACTACAACTCCGAGGATTCCCATCAAGATGGTGTGGATCCCGAAGAAGAAGAACTAGAGAGTTCTTGAGGGTGACTCGGCTAACATACTGCACTCATATCATTTTGGCAAGAACAAGTGCAAACAACTTCCACAGCGTGCACTAGTTCAAGGAGTCACAAACCCTCTTGTTGGTAAGATAAGGGACAAGGTAACCTAATGCTTTCATGGACATCATCTCGTGTGAACTTCACTCTATGTCTATGGATATCCTTGTTTGTTCCTTGTGGGACTAACCTGTGTAGGTATTGAAAGTGCAACTCACTCCAAAGGAATGCTCCGAATGATCTACATCAACATTGAGCATCCACATCTTCAACATCTACATGAAGTCATCATCGACAAAACCCAAGGTTAGTTCATCCCTCTTAGGGGGATATCACATCCAGGGGAGCTTTACTCTACATATTGAGCTAAAGTAACTCTAATGGTGTGAACACAACAATGCTTTATGTAAAAGTGGTAACCCCACTTGTGCTTAAACAATGAGTATGACCTACGATCAAATGTTCTCACTTGACTCCTAAGTCAATATACTCATATATAGATGACCTAGTCATCGCAAAATTGCTTGATAGATGCTAGAGTGTTTGTGCATGCTTTGTCACATATTTCATTTGCCATTTTATTGTGTGAGCATGTTGGTTGCATATTTCACTCATTCGAGGACATCCATTTGTTGCTTTGATTGTTTGGCTCGTTTTCTTTTGCCAAATGGATGGACAAGAATGCCTAAGAACCTCCTCTAGCTATCTATGCTCTTCTCGTCTCAAACTATATTCATGCTACATCACAAAGTTGGATCAAGTCAGATTCGAACACTCTATGTGAGGAGCACTCGGAGTCCCCGGTTCGTCATAGACTTAAACTTCCAAAACCTCTCTGTGCATTTTGGTCTGACCGATTCATCCTTTTCGGTCTGACCGAGTTCACTGAGTTGATCTACGTTTTCAATCTCGGTGCTACAGATTAGAACTTTTCGATCACACCGAGTTGCTGTAACTGTCAACAGTTATGCATCTCAGTGCCACCGAGTTGTTCCACTCGGTCACACCGACAGTGTCAGGATATATATATCGTCGGGTCGAATTTTGGAAATTTCTCCAAAACCACTCAGCCCGTACATGTCCTGCTCTACCGCCTCGGGTCTCCGGATCGTGCTCTCATCGCCAGCGACCTCCCGTCACTGTCAACGGATTTCAACCCCGTCGTTGCCGCCGTAGCGAACTCATCGCCGAACTAGGGTATGAGTTCGAATCTTTGTGTTGTTCCTTACTCCGATTCTTAGCTCAAAGCAAATGCCATGTTCTTTACCACGTATGAGATCATCATGTCCAGCAAGAACATCCCTTAGATTAGATTAGATTCGATAATTTAGGGTTAGGTTTCCGCCAAACTCATCTCGGCCCGTCCGAGTTGTGGAAATCGGTCTCACTGATTTGGCCTAGGCCATTGCACTTGCACTTTTCGGTTTGACCAAAAGTTGCAAATCGGTGTGACCGACTTCAGCTCTCAGTGAAACCCTAGAAATCTTGGAGTCACCAAATGTGTCTCGGTCTGACCGATTTCACTAGTTTAGACTCCAAAAGTTGCTTCGGTGTCACCGAGTTTAACAAATCGGTAGCTCCGAAATGCTTTCTATGGAAAACTAAAACTAAGTTTTTGACTCATTTGTTTTGCAAAAACTCTGCACTTTGTGATGCTCATCCACTCTATCTCATCTATAACTATTCACAGGGTTAGCAGTCAGTTTGCTTTGCCAGGATGTCTGATTAGAGTGATAGCGAGAATAAGTCAGAAGAGCAGATGAACCTGAGTGTGGGCACTAGTCCCTCACAAGAAGGCCCCTGCAAAGAGGGTGCCAACCTTAAAAGCCAGAGCCTCAATTGTTGAATCTTCCAAGTTAAATGTTGAAGAGGCTGATGGAGAGGGCAAGAAAAGGAAAGAAAGGGTCAAGAAGACCATTACCAAAGTCATTGTGAGATCCTCCATGTTGGAAGATCCAGAAGAAGAAGAAGAAGAAGAAGAAGAAGAAGAAGAAGATGTTGCACCAGCATCAAAGTCTCAAAAGCTGATGGGAGACGCCATCAAGTCTGGGGCTGCCCCTTCTAAGCCCAAGACAGCTCCCAAAGCTTCTGCTCCAGCTCCAAATACTGCACCCAAGAGGAGCACAAGGAACATATCAGCTGCTGAAAAGAACAAGGCCCCAGTGCCTGAGATTGATGCTGACGCCCAAGTGCTTAGGAAACTCAAACCCAAGATTCTAGATCATGATGGTAGCCATCCAGTGGCAGAAGACATGAACATCAGGAAGGATGTAGGTCTCAGACTTTGGAGACAAACTGATCCATATGCTGCAAGGAGATGGACTGCTGTGGATTACGGGTTCCACACCAAAGAGCAACAGGATTTCTATGAGACCATATTGCTTGATAAGAAGCCCATCGTCTGTGATATGAAGTGGGTGGATTGGAAATATATTGATAGCAATGGTGATCATTTCCTAGGAGTGCATGAAAGTTTTAGATCTTGTGGAGTAGATGACTTTGTGGGTCAGAAACTCACTAAGTGGAATGACGAGCTTATTATGCAATTCTATTCCACAACACACTTCTATCCTGATGGTAGAATTGTTTGGATGTGTGAGGGTACAAGGTATTAATCAACAGGTGCTGAGTGGGCCAAATTAATCAATGCCCTTGAAGAGCTTGAGGATGACTTGGATGTCTATGCCAAGAAGAAGAAAGACCACAACTCAATGGCCAATATGTACAAGGAGATTCCTGATAAAGCCTTGGAAACTCATAAGCTAGGCTCTGTTCATTATTTGTTGTCTAGTTTGACCACAATCAACACTATATTGAGGCATACCTTATTGCCCAAATCTGGAGATCACAAGGTGATCAGAGGCCATTCCATCAACTTGCTGCAATTGTTTGATGTGCCCCAAAAATTCAAATTCATGAGCCTGATTGTGGAAACAATCAAGAGGACAGCTGCAGATCAGAAGAGATCTTGTGGGTATGCTCCACACATCCAGGTGCTCATCAACTCCAATATGGGCATAGGCACTTATCTTTTGGACAAGGAGCATCTACCACTGAGACCAGATTTTGAGGACAACACTGTTGTCATGAATGAAGAAGATCCTACATTTGCACAGGCACAAGAAAAGAGAGAGAAAGCTAAGGCTGAGAAAGCTGCAAACATGCCTAGTGTTGAAGAGGCATCTCAAGTATTTCTCAAGATCAACTTGCATATCTGATTCAAACAACCTTGAGGATAGAGAAGGGCTTGGCCACACTGAGTCAGAACCAAGAGAGCTTGGAAAGGATCATTGAAACTAAGTTTTATGATCTTGATCTAAAAGTGACAGAGATGTAGACAACAGTTGAGCAGCTCCAGGAAGAAGCTGAGGAGAGGAAAGGGCAGGCTACCACATATGCCTTTCAGAGAGTGCCAAGAGGTTAGAGATCTGCTGAAGTGCCAGTGACTTACACAAGAGCAACTTCATCAGCATATGCAGCCACAGCATCAGTGCCACCTCCAGCTGCCACTCCACCAGCTCCAACAACTTCAACAGATGCATTCGTCCCTGGAGTCCTCTCAACACCACCTCCCAAAGATCAAGCCTAGAGGGACACATAGCACTATGCATTTTCAAACTTTTGGGTAACTTGTTGCCAAAGGGGGGAATGTATAGATCATAGGGTTCAAGATAGAGTGCTTTGCTTCTTTTGCCTTCTTTGTCATTTGGTTGATACTTTTGTGTGCTTGCTTGATACTTTATGTCTATGTGTGTGAGATACTTATGTGATCATGTGTTTGATCATATCCTACGTTAATGCTTGTGCTTGAATGATGTTATCTTTTACATCTCTTGTATGATCATTCACTTTGTTTTGGTGATGAGTGCATGTTTTTACCTTTTATCATTTTGAGCGCTCCACCAAGATGTATGTCACATGGAAGAGTAACCCAAGATCTTAATTAATTGTGCATTTGCATTCAAAAGCAAATTTTAAATAATGCACAAATTTAGGGGGAGCTCTTACTTATCACATACCTCTCAAGGGGATGATGCATTTCTATCTTATTATCATTTGTCAAAGCTTTGATCTATATGGTGTCATCAATTACCAAAAAGGGGGAGATTGAAAGTGCAACTATCCCTGGGTGGTTTTGGTAATTCCTAACAACATATAGCTCATTGAACTAATGCTCTTTCAAGATGATCATTTCAGAAAGTTCAATGATTGGCATGGCATGGACTAGGAATGTGGACCCCTCAAAATGCTAAGGACACACATTGGCTCAAGCTCAAGACTCTACATTTTATTTTAGTGATCCAAGATCACATTGAGTCCATAGGACAAGCCAATACTATTAAAAGGGGATGAGGTGTTGCTTAATGGCTTGCTTGCTCAAAATGCTTAATGATATGCTCCAAAAGCCCTCAACCACTTTCTCATTTCCACATATGTCCCAAACCAAAAGTCAAACTTGGCCCAACCAATTTGATCTATCCTGCGCCACCGAGTTCACTTGACATAGCCACTGCTAGAAACCCTAATCAGTTCGGTCTCACCGATAGGGATCTCGGTCTCACCGAGATGAGATTGCAAACTCTCTATTTCCCTTCATAACGTTTCGGTCTAACCGAGATGAGTGATCGGTCCCACCAAGTTTGCAATGCAAACTTTCTGTTTCCCTTTTGTAACGTTTCGGTCTCACCGAAATAAGCGATTCGATCCCACGGAGTTTGCCTGACCAACTCTCTATTTGCCTATTACATAAATCGGTCTTATCGAGTTTATGTGATTGGTCTCACCGAGATTACATTATGCCCTAACCATAATGAAATCGGTCCCACCGAGTTGACATGTCGATCCCACCGAAAAGCCTAACATTCACATTTTGAACTGAATCGGTCTGACCGAGTTTCATGATTCGGTCTCACCAAGTTTGGTAAATTGTGTGTAATGGTTAGATTTTGTGTGCAGGCTATATATACCCCTCCACCCACTCTTCATTCAGAGAGAGAGAGCCATCAGAACGTGCCTACACTTCCAACATACATTTTCTGAGAGAGAACCACCTACTCATGTGTTGAGAGCAAGATATTCCATTCCAACCACAAGAATCTTGATCTCTAGCCTTCCCCAAGTTGCTTTCCACTCAAATCTTCTTTCCACGAAAGCCAAATCTATGAGAGAGAGTTGTGTGTTGGGGAGACTATCATTTGAAGCACAAGAGCAAGGAGTTCATCATCAACACACCATCTATTACCTTTTGGAGAGTGCTGTCTCCTAGATTGGTTAGGTGTTATTTGGGAGCCTCCGACAAGATTGTGGAGTTGAACCAAGGAGTTTGTACGGGCAAGGAGATCGCCTACTTCGTGAAGATCTACCCTATTGAGGCAAGTCCTTCGTGGGTGATGGCCATGGTGGGATAGACAAGGTTGCTTCTTCGTGGACCCTTCGTGGGTGGAGCCCTCCGTGGACTTGCGTAGTCGTTGCCCTTCATGGGTTGAAGTCTCCATCAACGTGGATGTACGATAGCACCACCTATCGGAACCACTCCAAAAAACTCCGTGTCTACATTGTGTTTGCTCCCTCCAAACTCCTCCCTTTACCTTCATGTGCAATGTTTTTACATTCGGCTGCTATACTCTTAGACTTGCATGTGTATGTTGATTGCTTGACTTGTTCTAAGTTGCCAAAATCTGCCAAGACTTAAAATTGGGAAAAGGCTAGATTTTTATTTGGTCAAGTAGTCTAATCACCCACCCTCTAGACATACTTTCGATCCTATAGCGCCCCCTACCTTCTGGGCCCCTCGGTGGCCTCTTGACCTAGATCTTCCTCCTATATATTCACATATATTCCCAAACCACCAGCAGCAAACACGAAAACACTTTTCCACCGCCGCAACCTTCTGTTCCCGTGAGATCCCATCTAGGGGCCTTTTCCGTCATCCTGCCGGAGGGGGATTCGATCACGAAGGGCTTCTACATCAACTCTATTGCCCTTCTGATGAAGCATGAGTAGTTTACTACAGACCTACGGGTCCATAGCTAGTAGCTAGATGGCTTCTTCTCTCTCTTTGATTCTCAATACCATGTTCTCCTTGATGTTCTTGGAGATCTATCCGATGTAATCTTATTTTGCGGTATGTTTGTCGAGATCCGATGAATTGTGGATTTATGATCAGCTTATCTATGAATATTATTTGAATCTTCTCTGAATTCTTTTGTGCATTATTTGATATCTTTGTAATTATCTTCGAACTACCGTTTTGGTTTGGCCAACTAGATTGGTTTTTCTTGCAATTGGAGAAGTGCTTAGCTTTGGGTTCTATCTTGCGGTGTCATTTCCCAGTGACAGTAGAGGCAGCAAGGCACGTATTGTATTGTTGCCATCAAGGATAAAAAGATGGGGTTTACATCATATTGCTTGAGTTCATTCCTCTACATCATGTCATCTTATTTAAAGTGTTACTCTGTTCTTCATGAACTTAATACTCTAGATGCGGGCAGGAGTTGGTCGATGTGTGGAGTAATAGTAGTACATGCAGGCAGGAGTCAGTCTACTTGACATGGATGTGATACCTATATTTCATAATCATTGCCTTAGATATCGTCATAATTTGTGCTTTTTTATCAATTACTCGACAATAATTTGTTCACCCACCGTATTACTTGCTATCTTGAGAGAAGCCTCTAATGAAACCTATGGCCCCGGGTCTATTTTCCATTATATAAGTTTGTGATCTACTATTTTGCAATCTTTTACTTTCCGATCTATAAACCAAAAAACTGAAAATATTTACTTTACCTTTTGTTTAGTTTTATCTATCTCTATCAGATCTCACTTTTGCAAGTAACCGTGATGGGATTGACAAGCCCTTTATCGTGTTGGGTGCAAGTGTTTGATTGTTTGTGTAGGTATTGGTGATTTGTGTGTTGTCTCCTATTGGATTGATACCTTGGTTCTCTAACTGAGGGAAATACTTATCTCTACTTTGCTGCACCAGCCTTTCCTCTTCAAGGGAAAAACCAACGCAAGCTCAAGAAGTAGCAGGCCGTAGCCTAGCGGTTGGGGTGGGCTGGCTCGGGCCGAGGGAGGTGCCGGGTGGGGGCAGTGGGGCCTGCCTGTCCTCTACTGATTTCCCTCCCCTGAGTCTGCCCATACCTGGGCCGTGTGGCTCGGCCGAAGTTGGCCTTGGTGGCTCGTCGTGAAGGAAATATGCCCTAGAGGCAATAATAAAGTTTTTATTTATATTTCCTTATATCATGATAAATATTTATTATTCATGCTAGAATTGTATTAACCGGAAACTTAGTACATGTGTGAATACATAGACAAAACAGAGTGTCCCTAGTATGTCTCTACTTGACTAGCTCGTTAATCAAAGATGGTTATAGTTTCCTGACCATAGACATGTGTTGTCATTTGATCAACAGGATCACATCATTAGACAATGATGTGATGGACAAGACCCATACGTTAGCTTAGCATAATGATCGTTAAGTTTTATTGCTATTGCTTTCTTTCATGACTTATACATATCCCTTTGACTATGAGATTATGCAACTCCCGAATACCAGAGGAACACCTTGTGTGCTAACAAACGTCACAATGTAACTGGGTGATTATAAAGATGTGCTACAGGTCTCTCCGAAGGTGTTTGTTGGGTTGGCATAGATTGATATTAGGATTTGTCACTCCAAGTATCGGAGAGGTATCTCTGGGCCCTCTCGGTAATGCACATCACTATAAGCCTTGCAAGCAATGTGACTAATGAGTTAGTTACGAGATGATCAATTACAGAACGAGTAAAAAGACTTGCTGGTAATGAGATTGAACTAGGTATGATGATACCAATGATCGAATCGCGGACAAGTAACATACCGATGACAAAGGGAATAACGTATGTAGTTATTGCGGTTTGAGCGATAAAGATCTTCATAGAATATGTATGAACCAATATGAGAATCCGGGTTCTGCTATTGGTTATTGACCGGAGATGTGTCTCGGTCATGTCTACATAGTTCTCGAACCCGTAGGGTCCGCGGCGCTTAACGTTCGATGATGATTTGTATTATGAGTTATGTGTTTTGGTGACCAAAGATTGTTTGGAGTCCCGGATGAGATCACTGTTGGGGAACGCAGTAATTTCAAAAAATTTCCTACGCACACGCAAGATCATGGTGATGCATAGCAACGAGAGGGGAGAGTGTTGTCTACGTACCAACGCAGACCGACTGCGGAAGCGATCACACAACATAGAGGAAGTAGTCGTACGTCTTCCCGATCCGACCGATCCAAGCACCGTTACTCCGGCACCTCCGAGTTCTTAGCACACGTTCAGCTTGATGACGTTCCTCGGGCTCCGATCCAGCAAAGCGTCGAGGAAGAGTTCCGTCAGCACGACGGCGTGGTGACGATCTTGATGTACTACCGACGCAGGGCTTCGCCTAAGCACTGTAACGGTATGATCGAGGTGGAATTTGGTGGCAGGGGGCACCGCACACGGCTAAGGAACGATCTCAAGGATCAACTTGTGTGTCTTGGGGTGTCCCCTGCCCCCGTATATAAAGGTTGGAGGGAGGGGGGCTGGCCGGCCAAAGAGGGGGAGGCGCAGGAGGAGTCCTACTCCTACCGGGAGTAGGACTCCCCCTTCCAATCCTAGTCCAACTAGGAATCCTTTAAAGGGGGGAGAGAGAGAGGTGGCCGGCCCCTCTCCTAGTCCTAATAGGACTAGGGAGAGGGGGGAGGCGCAGCCCTATGTGGGCTGCCCTCTCACCTTTCCACTAAGGCCCATGTTGGCCCATTTGGCTCCCGGGGGGTTCCGGTAACCCTCCCGGTAATCCGGTAAAATCCCGATTTCACCCGGAACACTTCCGATGTCCAAACATAGGCTTCCAATATATCAATCTTTACGTCTCGACCATTTCGAGACTCCTCGTCATGTCCGTGATCTCATCCGGGACTCCGAACAACCTTCGGTACATCAAAATGCATAAACTCATAATAACTGTCATCGTAACGTTAAGCGTGCGGACCCTACGGTTCGAGAACAATGTAGACATGACCGAGACACGTCTCCGGTCAATAACCAATAGCGGGACCTGGATGCCCATATTGGCTCCTACATATTCTACGAAGATCTTTATCGGTCAGACCGCATAACAACATACGTTGTTCCCTTTGTCATCGGTATGTTACTTGTCCGAGATTCGATCGTCGGTATCCAATACCTAGTTCAATCTCGTTACTGGCAAGTCTCTTTACTCGTTCCGTAATACATCATCTCATAACTAACATCTTAGTTATTATGCTTGCAAGGCTTATGTGATGTATATTACCGAGAGGGCCCAGAGATACCTCTCCGACAATCGGAGTGACAAACCCTAATCTCGAAATACGCCAACCCAACATCTACCATTGGAGACACCTGTAGTACTCCTTTATAATCACCCAGTTACGTTGTGACGTTTGGTAGTACCCAAAGTGTTCCTCCGGTAAACGGGAGTTGCATAATCTCATAGTTATAGGAACATGTATAAGTCATGAAGAAAGCAATAGCAACATACTAAACGATCGGGTGCTAAGCTAATGGAATGGGTCATGTCAATCAGATCATTCAACTAATGATGTGACCTCGTTAATCAAATAACAACTCTTTGTTCATGGTTAGGAAACATAACCATCTTTGATTAACGAGCTAGTCAAGTAGAGGCATACTAGTGACACTCTGTTGGTCTATGTATTCACACATGTATTATGTTTCCGGTTAATACAATTCTAGCATGAATAATAAACATTTATCATGATATAAGGAAATAAATAATAACTTTATTATTGCCTCTAGGGCATATTTCCTTCAGTCTCCCACTTGCACTAGAGTCAATAATCTAGATTACACAGTAATGATTCTAACACCCATGGAGCCTTGGTGCTGATCATGTTTTGCTCGTGGAAGAGGCTTAGTCAACGGGTCTGCAACATTCAGATCCGTATGTATCTTGCAAATCTCTATGTCTCCCACCTGGACTAAATCCCGGATGGAGTTGAAGCGTCTCTTGATGTGTTTGGTTCTTTTGTGAAATCTGGATTCCTTTGCCAAGGCAATTGCACCAGTATTGTCACAGAAGATTTTCATTGGACCCGATGCACTAGGTATGACACCTAGATCGGATATGAACTCCTTCATCCAGACTCCTTCGTTCGCTGCTTCCGAAGCAGCTATGTACTCCGCTTCACATGTAGATCCCGCTACGACGCTTTGTTTAGAACTGCACCAACTGACAGCTCCACCGTTTAAAGTAAACACGTATCCGGTTTGCGATTTAGAATCGTCCGGATCAGTGTCAAAGCTTGCATCAACGTAACCTCTTACGGTGAGCTCTTTGTCACCTCCATATACGAGAAACATATCCCTAGTCCTTTTCAGGTATTTCAGGATGTTCTTGACCGCTGTCCAGTGATCCACTCCTGGATTACTTTGGTACCTCCCTGCTAAACTTATAGCAAGGCACACATCAGGTCTGGTACACATCATTGCATACATGATAGAGCCTATGGCTGAAGCATAGGGAACATCTTTCATTTTCTCTCTATCTTCTGCATTGGTCGGGCATTGAGTCTGACTCAACTTCACACCTTGTAACACAGGCAAGAACCCTTTCTTTGCTTGATCCATTTTAAACTTCTTCAAAATCTTGTCAAGGTATGTGCTTTGTGAAAGTCCAATTAAGCGTCTTGATCTATCTCTATAGATCTTTATGCCTAATATGTAAGCAGCTTCACCGAGGTCTTGCATTGAAAAACTTTTATTCAAGTATCCCTTTATGCTATCCAGAAATTCTATATCATTTCCAATCAGTAATATGTCATCCACATATAATATTAGAAATGCTACAGAGCTCCCACTCACTTTCTTGTAAATACAGGCTTCTCCAAAAGTCTGTATAAAACCAAATGCTTTGATCACACTATCAAAGCGTTTATTCCAACTCCGAGATGCTTGCACCAGTCCATAAATGGATCGCTGGAGTTTGCACACTTTGTTAGCTCCCTTTGGATCGACAAAACCTTCCGGTTGTATCATATACAACTCTTCTTCCAGAAATCCATTCAGGAATGCAGTTTTTACATCCATTTGCCAAATTTCATAATCATAAAATGCGGCAATTGCTAACATGATTCTGACAGACTTAAGCATCGCTACGGGTGAGAAAGTCTCATCGTAGTCAACTCCTTGAACTTGTCGAAAACCTTTTGCGACAAGTCGAGCTTTGTAGACAGTAACATTACCATCAGCGTCAGTCTTTTTCTTAAAGATCCATTTATTCTCAATATCGGGCAAGTCAACCAAAGTCCATACTTTGTTCTCATACATGGATCCCATCTCAGATTTCATGGCTTCAAGCCACTTTGCGGAATCTGGGCTCACCATCGCTTCTTCATAGTTCGTAGGTTCATCATGATCTAGTAGCATGACTTCCAGAACAGGATTACCGTACCAATCTGGTGCGGATCTTACTCTGGTTGATCTACAAGGTACAGTAGTATCTTGATCTAAAGTTTCATGATCATCATCATTAACTTCCTCTCTTATTGGTGTAGGTCTCATAGAAACAGTTTTCTGTGATGTACTATTTCCCAATAAAGGAGTAGGTACAGTTACCTCGTCAAGTTCTACTTTCCTCCCACTCACTTCTTTCGAGAGAAACTCCTTCTCAAGAAAGTTTCCGAATTTAGCAACAAAAGTCTTGCCTTCGGATCTGTGATAGAAGGTGCATCCAATAGTTTCCTTTGGATATCCTATGAAGACACATTTCTCCGATTTGGGTTCGAGCTTATCAGGTTGAAGTTTTTTCACATAAGCATCGCAGCCCCAAACTTTAAGAAACGACAACTTTGGTTTCTTGCCAAACCACAGTTCATAAGGCGTCGTCTCAACGGATTTTGATGGTGCCCTATTTAACGTGAATGCGGCCGTCTCTAAAGCATAAGCCCAAAATGATAGCGGTAAATCAGTAAGAGACATCATAGATCGCACCATATCTAGTAAAGTACGATTACGACGTTCGGACACACCATTACGTTGTGGTGTTCCGGGTGGCGTGAGTTGCGAAACTATTCCACAATTTTTCAAATGTACACCAAACTCGTAACTCAAATATTCTCCTCCACGATCAGATCGTAGAAACCTTATTTTCTTGTTACGATGATTTTCAACTTCACTCTGAAACTCTTTGAACTTTTCAAACGTTTCAGACTTGTGTTTCATTAAGTAGATATACCCATATCTGCTTAAATCATCTGTGAAAGTGAGAAAATAACGATATCCGCCACGAGCCTCAATATTCATCGGACCACATACATCGGTATGTATGATTTCCAACAAATCTGTTGCTCTCTCCATAGTACCGGAGAACGGTGTTTTAGTCATCTTGCCCATGAGGCATGGTTTGCAAGTACCAAGTGATTCATAATCAAGTGGTTCCAAAAGCCCATCAGTATGGAGTTTCTTCATGCGCTTTATACCGATATGACCTAAACGGCAGTGCCACAAATAAGTTGCACTATCATTATCAACTCTGCATCTTTTGGCTTCAACATTATGAATATGTGTATCACTACTATCGAGATTCATCAAAAATAGACCACTTTTCAAAGGTGCATGACCATAAAAGATATTACTCATATAAATAGAACAACCATTATTCTCTGATTTAAATGAATAACCGTCTCGCATTAAACAAGATCCAGATATAATGTTCATGCTCAACGCTGGCACCAAATAACAATTATTTAGGTCTAATATTAATCCCGAAGGTAGATGTAGAGGTAGCGTGCCGACTGCGATCACATCGACTTTGGAACCGTTTCCCACGCGCATCGTCACCTCGTCCTTTGCTAGTGTCCGCTTATTCTGTAGTCCCTGTTTCGAGTTGCAAATATTAGCAACAGAACCAGTATCAAATACCCAGGTGCTACTGCGAGCATTAGTAAGGTACACATCAATAACATGTATATCACATATACCTTTGTTCACTTTGCCATCCTTCTTATCCGCCAAATACTTGGGGCAGTTCCGCTTCCAGTGACCAGTCTGCTTGCAGTAGAAGCACTCAGTTTCAGGCTTAGGTCCAGACTTGGGTTTCTTCTCTTGAGCAGCAGCTTGCTTGGTGTTCTTCTTGAAGTTCCCCTTCTTCTTCCCTTTGCCCTTTTTCTTGAAACTAGTGGTTTTGTTAACCATCAACACTTGATGCTCCTTCTTGATTTCTACCTCCGCAGCTTTCAGCATTGCGAAGAGCTCAGGAATAGTCTTGTTCATCCCTTGCATATTATAGTTCATCACAAAGCTCTTGTAGCTTGGTGGCAGTGATTGGAGAATTCTTTCAATGACGCAATCATCCGGAAGTGTAACTCCCAATTGAATCAAGTGATTATTATACCCAGACATTTTGAGTATATGCTCACTGACAGAACTGTTCTCCTCCATCTTGCAGCTATAGAACTTATTGGAGACTTCATATCTCTCAATCCGGGCATTTGCTTGAAATATTAACTTCAACTCCTGAAACATCTCATATGCTCCATGACGTTCAAAACGTCGTTGAAGTCCCGGTTCTAAGCCGTAAAGCATGGCACACTGAACTATTGAGTAGTCATCAGCTTTGCTCTGCCAGACGTTCATAACTTCTGGTGTTGCTCTTGCAGCAGGCCTGGCACTCAGCGGTGCTTCCAGGATGTAATTCTTCTGTGCAGCAATGAGGATAATCCTCAAGTTACGGACCCAGTCCGTGTAATTGCTACCATCATCTTTCAACTTTGCTTTCTCAAGGAACGCATTAAAATTCAACGGAACAACAGCACGAGCCATCTATCTACAATCAACATAAACAAGCAAGATACTATCAGGTACTAAGTTCATGATAATTTTAAGTTCAGTTTAATCAAATTTACTTAAGGACTCCCACTTAGATAGACATCCCTCTAATCCTCTAAGTGATCACGTGATCCAAATCAACTAAACCATAACCGATCATCACGTGAGATGGAGTAGTTTTCAATGGTGAACATCAATATGTTGATCATATCTACTATATGATTCACGCTCGACCTTTCGGTCTCCGTGTTCCGAGGCCATATCTGTATATGCTTGGCTCGTCAAGTATAACCTGAGTATTCCGCGTGTGCAGCTGTTTTGCACCCGTTGTATTTGAACGTAGAGCCTATCACACCCGATCATCACGTGGTGTCTCAGCACGAAGAACTTTTGCAACGGTGCATACTCAGGGAGAACACTTCTTGATAATTTAGTGAGAGATCATCTTATAGTGCTACCGTCAATCAAAGCAAGATAAGATGCATAAAAGGATAAACATCACATGCAATCAATATAAGTGATATGATATGGCCATCATCATCTTGTGCTTGTGATCTCCATCTCTGAAGCACCGTCATGATCACCATCGTCACCGGCGCGACACCTTGATCTCCATCGTAGCATCGTTGTCGTCTCGCCAATCTTATGCTTCCACGACTATCACTACCGCTTAGTAATAAAGTAAAGCATTACATCGCGATTGCATTGCATACAATAAAGCGACAACCATATGGCTCCTGCCAGTTGCTGATAACTCGGTTACAAAACATGATCATCTCATACAATAAAATCAGCATCATGCCTTGACCATATCACATCACAACATGCCCTGCAAAAACAAGTTAGACGTCCTCTACTTTGTTGTTGCAAGTTTTACGTGGCTGCTACGGGCTTAAGTAAGAACTCATCTCACCTACGCATCAAAACCACAACGATAGTTCGTCAAATAGACTCTGTTTTAACCTTCTCAAGGACCGGGCGTAGCCACACTTGGTTCAACTTAAGTTGGAGAGACAGTCTTCCGCAAGCCATCTATGTGCAAAGCACGTCGAGGGAACCGGTCTCGCGTAAGAGTACGCGTAAGGTTGGTGCGGATCGTCTCGTCCAACAATACCGCCGAACCAAAGTATGACATGCTGGTAGGCAGTATGACTTGTATCGCCCACAACTCACTTGTGTTATACTCGTGCATATAACATCAAACCATAAAAACCTAGGCTCGGATGCCACTGTTGGGGAACGCAGTAATTTCAAAAAATTTCCTACGCACACGCAAGATCATGGTGATGCATAGCAACGAGAGGGGAGAGTGTTGTCTACGTACCAACGCAGACCGACTGCGGAAGCGATCACACAACGTAGAGGAAGTAGTCGTATGTCTTCCCGATCCGACCGATCCAAGCACCGTTACTCCGGCACCTCCGAGTTCTTAGCACACGTTCAGCTCGATGACGTTCCTCGGGCTCCGATCCAGCAAAGTGTCGAGGAAGATTTCCGTCAGCACGACGGCGTGGTGACGATCTTGATGTACTACCGATGCAGGGCTTCGCCTAAGCACTGTAACGGTATGATCGAGGTGGAATTTGGTGGCAGGGGGCACCACACACGGCTAAGGAACGATCTCAAGGATCAACTTGTGTGTCTTGGGGTGTCCCCTGCCCCCGTATATAAAGGTTGGAGGGAGGGGGGCTGGCCAGCCAAAGAGGGGGAGGCGCAGGAGGAGTCCTACTCCTACCGGGAGTAGGACTCCCCCTTCCAATCCTAGTCCAACTAGGAATCCTTTAAAGGGGAGAGAGAGAGAGGTGGCCGGCCCCTCTCCTAGTCCTAATAGGACTAGGGAGAGGGGGGAGGCGCAGCCCTATGTGGGCTGCCCTCTCACCTTTCCACTAAGGCCCATGTTGGCCCATTTGGCTCCCGGGGGGTTCCGGTAACCCTCCCGGTAATCCGGTAAATTCCCGATTTCACCCGGAACACTTCCGATGTCCAAACATAGGCTTCCAATATATCAATCTTTACGTCTCGACCATTTCGAGACTCCTCGTCATGTCTGTGATCTCATCCGGGACTCCGAACAACCTTCGGTACATCAAAATGCATAAACTCATAATAACTGTCATCGTAACGTTAAGCGTGCGGACCCTACGGTTCGAGAACAATGTAGACATGACCGAGACACGTCTCCGGTCAATAACCAATAGCGGGACCTAGATGTCCATATTGGCTCCTACATATTCTACGAAGATCTTTATCGGTCAGACCGCATAACAACATACGTTGTTCCCTTTGTCATCGGTATGTTACTTGTCCGAGATTCGATCGTCGGTATCCAATACCTAGTTCAATCTCGTTACTGGCAAGTCTCTTTACTCGTTCCGTAATACATCATCTCATAACTAACATCTTAGTTATTATGCTTGCAAGGCTTATGTGATGTATATTACCGAGAGGGCCCAGAGATACCTCTCCGACAATCGGAGTGACAAACCCTAATCTCGAAATACGCCAACCCAACATCTACCATTGGAGACACCTGTAGTACTCCTTTATAATCACCCAGTTACGTTGTGACGTTTGGTAGTACCCAAAGTGTTCCTCCGGTAAACGGGAGTTGCATAATCTCATAGTTATAGGAACATGTATAAGTCATGAAGAAAGCAATAGCAACATACTAAACGATCGGGTGCTAAGCTAATGGAATGGGTCATGTCAATCAGATCATTCAACTAATGATGTGACCTCGTTAATCAAATAACAACTCTTTGTTCATGGTTAGGAAACATAACCATCTTTGATTAATGAGCTAGTCAAGTAGAGGCATACTAGTGACACTCTGTTGGTCTATGTATTCACACATGTATTATGTTTCCGGTTAATACAATTCTAGCATGAATAATAAACATTTATCATGATATAAGGAAATAAATAATAACTTTATTATTGCCTCTAGGGCATATTTCCTTCAATCACGGCATGACGAGGAGTCTCAAAATGGTCGAGAGGTAAAGATTGATATATTGGACGATAGTATTCGGACACCGGAATGGTTTCGGGACGTTTCTGATATTTATTAGGGTACCGAGGGGTTACCGGAACCCCCAGGGGAAGTAATTGGGCCTTCATGGGCCATAGGGGAGAAAGAGAGGGGAGCCTGCAGGGTGGCTCCCCCACCCCCCCCCCCCCCGCCCCAGGGAGTCCGAATTGGACAAGGGGGAGGGGGAGTGGCCCCCTTTCCTCTTTCCCTCTCCCTCTCCCTCTCCTTCCCTTTCCCCCTCCGATGAGAAAGGAAAAAAGGGGAAGGGGCGAATCCTACTAGGAGTGGAGTCCTAGTAGGACTCCCCCCATTGGCGTGCCCCCTTGGTGGCTGGCCTCCTCCTCCCCTCCTTTATATACGGGTGCAGTGGGGCACCCCAAAGCGCAACAATTATTCTCTTAGCCGTGTGCGGTGCTCCCTCCATAGTTTACTCCTTCGGTCATAGTGTCGTAGTGCTTAGGCGAAGCCCCGCACGGATCACATCATCATCACCACCACCATGTCGTCGTGCTGACGAAACTCTCCCTCGACCCTCTGCTGGATCAAGAGTTCGAGGGACGTCATCGACCTGAACATGTGCTGGACTCGGAGGTGCGGTACGTTTGATACTAGATCGGTTGCATCATGAAGACATTCGACTACAGGAACCGCGTTAACCTAACGCTTCCGCTTTCGGTCTATGAGGGTACGTGGACACACTCTCCCCCTCTCATTTCTTTGCATCTCCTAGATAGATCTTGCGTGATCGTAGGAAATGTTTTGAAATTGCATACTACGTTCCCCAACAGTGGCATCAGAGCCAGGTCTATGCGTAGATGATATGCACGAGTAGAACACAAAGAGTTGTGGGTGATAATAGTCATGCTGCATACCACCAATGTCTTATTTTGATTCGGCGGTATTGTTGGATGAAGCGGCCCATACCAATCTTACATGACCACATTCATGAGATCGGTTCCACCGATAGACATACAACTTGCTTTGCATAAAGGTGGCTGGCGGATGTCTGTTTCTCCAACTTTAGTTTAATCGAATTTGACTATGGTCGGTGCTTGTTGAATGTTAAAACAGCACACTTGACGAAGAATTGTTGTGGTTTTGATGCGTAGGTAAGAACGATTCTTGCTAGAAGCCCGTAGTAGCCACGTAAAACTTGCAACAACAAAGTAGAGGACGTCTAACTTGTTTTTGCAGGGCATGTTGTGATGTGATATGGTCAAGACATGATGTGATATAAGTTATTGTATGAGATGATCATGTTTTGTAAAAGTTATCGGCAACTGGCTGGAGCCTTATGGTTGTCGCTTTATTGTATGAAATGCAATCGCCATGTAATTGCTTTACTTTATCACTATGAGGTAGCGATAGTTGTAGAAGCAATAGTTGGCGAGACGACAATGACGCTACGATGGAGATCAAGGTGTCAAACCAATGACAATGGAGATCATAACGGTGCTTTGGAGATGGAGATCAAAGGCACAAGATGATGATGGCCATATCATGTCACATATTTTGATTGCATGTGATGTTTATCTTTTATGCATCTTATTTTGCTTGGTACGGCGGTAGCATTATAAGATAATCCTTCACTAAATTTCGAGGTATAAGTGTTCTCCCTGAGTATGCATCGTTGCTACAGTTCGTCGTTCCGAGACACCACGTGATGATCGGGTGTGATAAGCTCTACGTTCATATACAACGGGTGCAAGCCAGTTTTGCACATGCAGAATACTCGGGTTAAACTTGACGAGCCTAGCATATGCAGATATGGCCTCGGAACACTGAGGCCAAAAGGTCGAACATGAATCATATAGTAGATATGATCAACATAGTGATGTTCACCATTGAAAACTACTCCATCTCACGTGATTATCGGACATGGTTTAGTTGATATGGATCACGTGATCATTTAGATGACTAGAGGGATGTCTATCTAAGTGGGAGTTCTTAAGTAATATGATTAATTGAACTTTAATTTATCATGAACTTAGTCCTGATAGTTTTTGCATATCTATGTTGTTGTAGATCAATGGCCCGTGCTACTGTTTCCTTGAATTTTAATGCGTTCCTAGAGAAAGCTAAGTTGAAAGATGATGGTAGCAACTACATATGGACTGGGTCCGTAACTTGAGGATTATCCTCATTGCTGCGCAGAAGAATTACGCCCTGTAAGCACCGCTAGGTGCAATACCCGATGTAGAGCAACTCTGGATGTTATGAACGTCTGGCAAACTAAAGCTGATGATTACTCGATAGTTCAGTGTGCCATGCTTTATGGCTTAGAATCGGGACTTCAAAGACGTTTTGAACGTCATGGAGCATATGAGATGTTCCAAGAGTTGAAGTTAATATTTCAAGCAAATGCCCGAATTGAGAGATATGAAGTCTCCAATAAGTTCTATAGCTGCAAGATGGAGGAGAACAGTTCTGTCAGTGAACACATACTCAATGTCTGGGTACCACAACCACTTGACTCAGCTGGGAGTTAATCTTCCTGATGATAGTGTCATTGACATAGTTCTTCAATCACTGCCACCAAGCTATAAATGCTTCGTGATGAACTATAACATGCAAGGGATGGAAAAGAGAATTCCCGAGCTCCTCGCGATGCTTAAGGCTACAGAGGTAGAAATCAATAAGGAGCATCAAGTGTTGATGGTTAACAAGACTAGTAGTTTCAAGAAAAAGGGCAAATGGAAGAAGGGGAACTTAAAGAAGAATAGCAAGCAAATTCAACTCAAGGGAAGAAGCCCAAGTCTAGACCTAAGCCTGAAACTGAGTGCTTCTACTACAAAGGGACTAGTCACTGGAAGCGGAACTGCCCCAAGTATTTGGCGGATAAGAAGGATGGCCAAGTGAAAGGTATATTTGATACACATGTTATTGATGTGTACCTTACTAATGCTCGTAGTAGCGCCTTGGTATTTGATATAGTTCTGTTGCTCATATTTGCAACTCGAAACAGGGACTACGGATTAAACGAAGATTGGCTAAGGACGAGGTGACGATGCGCGTCGGAAATGGTTCCAAGGTCGATGTGATCGCCATCGGCACGCTACCACTACATCTACCGTCGGGATTAGTTTTAGACCTAAATAATTGTTATTTGGTGCCAGCGTTGAGCATGAACATTATATCTGGATCTTGCTTGATGCGAGGCGGTTATTCATTTAAATCAGAGAATAATGGTTGTTCTATTTACATGAGTAACATATTTTATGGTCATTCACCCTTGATGAGTGGTCTATTTTTGTTGAATCTCGATCGTAGTGATACACATATTCATAATATTCAAGCCAAAAGATGCAAAGTTAATAATGATAGTGCAACTTATTTGTGACTGCCATTTAGGTCATATTGGTGTAAAGCGCATGAAGAAACTCCATGCTGATGGGCTTTTGGAATGACTTGGTTATGAATCACTTGATGCTTGTGAACCATGCCTCATGGGCAAGATGACTAAGACTCCGTTCTCCGGAACGATGGAGCGAGCCACTAACTTATTGGAAATAATACATACTGATGTATGCGGTCCAATAAGTGTTGAGGCTCGTGGCGGGTATTGTTATTTTCTGACCTTCACAGATGATTTGAGCATATATGGGTATATCTACTTACTGAAACATAAGTCTGGAACATTTAAAAAGTTCAAAGAATTTCAAAGTGAAGTGGAAAATCATCGTAACAAGAAAATAAAGTTTCTATAATCTTATCACGGAGGCAAATATTTGAGTTATGAGTTTGGTCTTCATTTGAAACAATGTGGAATAGTTTCGCAACTCACGCCACCTGGAACACCATAGCATAATGGTGTGTCCGAACGTCGTAACTGTACTTTATTAGATATGGTGCGATCTATGATGTCTCTTACCAATTTACCACTATTATTTTGGGGTTATGCTTTAGAGACGGCTGCATTCACATTAAATAGGGAACCATCTAAATCCGTTGAGACGACACCATGTGAACTATGGTTTGGCAAGAAACCTAAGCTGTCATTTCTTAAAGTTTGGGGCTGTGATGCTTATGTGAAAAAGCTTCAACCTGATAAGCTCGAACCCAAATCGAATAAATGTGTCTTCATAAGATACCCAAAAGAAGCTGTTGGGTACACCTTCTATCATAGATCCTAAGGCAAGATATCCATTGCTAAAATGGATCCTTTCTATAGAAGGAGTTTCTCTCAAAAGAAGTGAGTGGGAGGAAAGTAGAACTTGATGAGGTAGTTGTACCTTCTCCAGAATTGAAAATGGTTCATCACGGAAAACAGTTCCAGTGATGCCTACACCAATTAGTGAGGAAGTTAATGATGATGATCATGAAACTTCAGATCAAGTTACAACCGAACCTCGTAGGTCAACCAGAGTACGGTCCACACCAAAGTGGTACAGTAATAGCGGAGTCCCGGATTTGTATTATGAGTTATGTATTATGAGTTAATGATGATTTGGGGTTATGAGTTATGTATTTTGGTCACCGAGGATTGTTCGGAGTCCCGGATGAGATCACGGACATGAAGAGGAGTCTCGAAATGGCCGAGAGGAAAAGATTTATATATTGGACGATAGTATTCGGACACCGGAATGGTTTCGGGACGTTTCAGATATTTATCGGAGTACCGAGGGGTTATCGGAACCCCCTAGGGAAGTAATTGGTCCTTCATGGGCCATAGGGGAGAAAGAGAGGGGAGCCCGCAGGGTGCCCCCCCAAGGGAGTTCGAATTGGACAAGGGGGAGGGGGCGCGGCCCCCTTTCCTCTTTCCCTCTCCCTCTCCCTCTCCTTCCCTTTTCCCCTCTGATGAGAAAGGAAAAAAGGGGGCCGAATCCTACTAGGAGTGGAGTCCTAGTAGGACCCCCCCCTTAGCGCGCCCCCTTCGTGGCTGGACTCCTCCTCCCCTCCTTTATATACGGGTGCAGGGGGCACCCCAAAGCACAACAGTTATTCTCTTAGCCTTGTGCGGTGATTAGAGGGGGGGGGGTGATTAGACTACTTGACCAAATAAAAGCTTAACCTTTTCCCAATTTTAGTTCTTGGCAGATTTTAGCTATTTTAGGACAAGTCAAGCAATCATCACACAATTCAAGCAAGCATGCAAAGAGTATATTGGCAGCGGAAAGTAAAGCATGCAACTTGCAAGAATGTAAAGGGAAGGTTTGGAGAATTCAAACGCAATTGGAGACACGGATGTTTTTCCCGTGGTTCGGATAGGTGGTGCTATCCTACATCCACGTTGATGGAGACTTCAACCTACGAAGGGTAACGGTTGCGCGAGTCCACGGAGGGCTCCACCCACGAAGGGTCCACAAAGAAGCAACCTTGTCTATCCCACCATGGCCATCGCCCACGAAGGACTTGCCTCACTAACGGTAGGTCTTCACGAAGTAGGCGATCTCCTTGCCCTTACAAACTCCTTGGTTCAACTCCACAATCTTGTCGGAGGCTCCCAAGTGACACCTAGCCAATCTAGGAGACACCACTCTCCAAGAAGTAACAAATGGTGTGTTGATGATGAACTCCTTGCTCTTGTGCTTCAAATGATAGTTGTCGGATTCAGGGGCTCCGGCAGACCCTTAAGGTTCGAACACTGGGGTGCGCGTGGAGATCACGCCTTCTACCTCCCCGTCTCGCAAAGATCTAAACTACTAAAAGAACTGCACAAGGGACACAAGATTTATACTGGTTCAGGCCACCATTGTGGTGTAATACCCTACTCCAGTGTGTGGTGGGTGGATTGCCTCTTGGGGCTGATGATGATGAACAGTACAAGGAAGAACAGCCTCGCGAGGGTCTGTTCTTCGCTGGGGCGATGAACTGCTAGGAGGAGTTCAGTCACCCTTCTCTCTCTCTCACTCACTCTCTCACACTTGTCGACCTTCTCTCTCCCCCATCCTCTTGATCCGATTCGATCCCATCTCTGGGAGTGGCTAGTCCTATTTATAGAGGCCCTGGTCCTCTTCCCAAATATTGAGCGGGAAGGGAGCCAACAATGGCGGGCTAATTTGAAGGGGGACAGCAAGCATCAACTATCCTGACCAAAGTAGTCTTCGCCTGCGCAAAGGCTCTGGTGATGACGCCGTCCTGGGCTCCATGGTGACCTCCGTCTCGTAGTCCTCCTGGTCTTGGTCTCGTTGCACCGATATGGCAACCTTTGCCTGATGCCTCAGTACTCCGCGGCTGCGCTTGCCCCCTTTGCACCAAAGAGGAAAGAAGGACGCTGCGCGGGCTGGCGCCCGCCTGGCACCCTGAGTCGTCATGGCTTGCGTCATGGGCACCTCGCGAGGTACCCTGCCTTGATATCTCCGCCTGATCGCGAGCCAGCCTGATGAGGCTGCGCCTGAGGATGCGCCGTGTCATCCGCCTCACGAGGCTTGGCCCCTGGCGAGGGTCTTGAGTCTTGTGTTGATGAAGATGGGCCATGTTGGGCCCTCATTTGAGCCACGCCGCAGGCAGGCAAGTCTGGGGACCCCCGTTCCCAAAACGCCGACAGTAGCCCCCAGGCCCAAGGCGCGCCCGGACTTGGTCGTGCCGAGAGGCGAAAGGGCGAGGGCGAAGCACCGCGGGCCCTAACAGCCTGCGGCCTTGGGCGCCGCGTGGCGGTTGATGGGACGTGGGCGGCACTGTTCCCCCCATGCCCCCTTATTCCCCGCCCTGCTAGGCGGACTTGTAGTTGCACACGGCCGCTCCCCTTCTTGTTGCTCGAGCGTCCCCTGTTCTTCCTTCCTTCGAACTCCTGCTCCCGCCTTCAATCCAATCTCGAATCTTCCCCTTTCCTGTCCTCCGCCATGGCTCCGACGAAGAAAGAGAAAGGGAAGAAGCCCACGTCTCCATCTCGCCCGCCGCTGTCGGTGGCCCCCGCCGTCGGCCGCTCAATCATACTCAATCTGGAGTGCCTGGATAAGCTCAGCCCGGCTCTGGCCACCGTCTTCAACAAGTGTGGGAGGACGATGGCCTAGCCTACGTCTCACTTCCCCACTGACAGGATAATCACCGAGGTTCATTGCTTTGCCGATGCCTTGTGGGCGGGTCTGGTTCCCCCTTTCTCCGATTTCTTCAACGCCGTCCTCTCCCATTACCAGATCCACATGATGCATCTGGGTCCTGAATCCGTTGCCCTCCTCTCGGTCTTCGCCTTCGTTTGTGAAGCCATGGTCGGCATCCCTCCTTCGGTTGCCTTGCTGCGCCACTTCTTCTCTCTGCGCCTTGCCAACCCCACTCAATGCTCGGTGTGCGTGAGCTTCGTCGCCGAGCCTGAGACCGCGGCCTCGGGTATTGACTTCAAGCTCCCTCCGCCTACAGCTAGGTTCCGCGAGCGGTGGTTGTACATTGATGTCGGGGTGCCCAGCCCCCGGCTGGTGAAGCCAACTTCGCCTGCTGTACCTAATTCAGGCTGGAGCCAGGAGACACTCAAGAGCCCTCGGCTCGCCTTCGTCTGGTGCCGCTTCACGTTCTTGAGATCGCTCAATGTGACAGCGCCCAAGGTGGTTGTCGGCGTTCTGGGAACGGGGGTCCCCAGACTTGCCTGCCTGCGGCCTGCGTCGTGGCTCAAGTGAGGGCCCAGCGCAGCCCATCTTCATCAACACGAGGCTCAAGACCCTTGCGAGGGGCCAAGCCTCGCGAGGCGGACGACGTGGCGCATCCTCAGGCACAGCCTCGTCAGGCTGGCTCGCGAGGAGGTCGAGAGTTCAAGGCGGGGTACCTTGCGAGGTGCCCATGACGCAAGCCATGACGACACGGGGCACCAGGCGGGTGCCAGTGCACGCAGCGTCCCTTTTTCCTCTTTGGTGCAAAGGGGGCAAGCGTATCCGCGAAGTACCGAGGCATCAGGCAAAGGTTGCCACTTCGGTGCAACGAGACCAAGACCAGGAGGACTACGAGACGGAGGTCACCACGGAGCCCAGCGCGGCGTCATCACCAGAGCCTTTGGCAGGCGAAGATTGCTTCTGTCAGGATAGATGTACTCGCTGTCCCCCTTCAAATTAGCGCGCCATTGTTGGATCCCTTCCCGCTCAATATTTGGGGAGAGGACCAGGGCCTCTATAAATAGGACTAGCCACCTGCATAGCAAGGGGGTCGGTTCGTTCGATTCGCAAGTAGAGAGAGAGAGAGAGGGTGACTGAACTCTTCATAGCAGTTCATCACCACAGCAAAGAACAGACCCTCGCGAGGCTGTTCTTCCTTGTATTGTTCATCCACACCAGCCCTAGGAGGCAATCCATCCACCACACACTGGAGTAGGGTATTACACCACACCGGTGGCCCGAACCAGTATAAATCTTGTGTCTTTCGTGCAGCTCTTTTGGTAGTTTAGATCCCATCGAGACGGAGAGGTTGAAGGCGAGATTTCCGCGTGCACCCCAGTGTTCGAACCTTAAGGGTCTGCCGGAACCCGAAATCCGACATTTGGCGCGCCAGGTAGGGGTGCGCCGGAATTCGTCTCCCACCGCTCCGCTCTCCTCCGACCGTCGCATCCATGTCAGACGCTCGGCGAGCCCGCGCCAAGCACCGGGCCGGCATCGCTTCTCGCGTTGCCCAGACGGCCCCCATCGGTGGGCGTCCTCGTCGTTCCCCGTCGCCCGCCGTCAACACCGCCACCGGCCCGGCGGGGGGTGACCAGCAGGCCTCGTCTCAGCACCCGCCCGCGCGACGGAGTGACTGCACCACGGCCCCGACGCCTCCGGTCGTCGCGGCCCTCCTGGGCGGCTCGCAGGCGCCGCCCACCTGTCGCCACGTCAAGCCCTTTACCCGCCGGGTTAGCACCGTCTCTGGATGGCAGGGGGCTCCCTCGGACCGGGCGGCGCCCGAGGTCGACCTGACCTTCAGCTCGGCGGACCACCCCACCAACCCGGTCGGCTCTGGCGCGCTCCCGCTGCTGTGCACGCCCACTATCTGCCGGGTGGCTGTCACCAGGACCCTCGTTGATGGCGGCGCGGGTCTCAGCGTGCTTTCAGTCAAGACTTTCAGCCTCCTCCGCATACCTCGGGAGCGGCTGCGACCCAGGCGATCCTTCTCAGGTGTCGGGGGCGGATCGTCCAACTCCCTAGGACAGATCCGGCTCCCGGTAACCTTCGGCACCTACGACAACTTCCGCACGGAGATGGTCGACTTCGACATCGCCCCCATCGGCCTCCCTTACAACGCCATCCTCGGCTACCCAGCTTTGGCTCAATTCATGGCCGCCACGCACCCGGCGTACAACCTCATGAAGATGCCCGGGAGCAGCGGTACCCTCACCGTGCCCGGGGACACCGGGGACGCCCCGCAAGTACTCAAACTCGCCTTCAAGACCGCGGTGCCGGCATGGCCCGTTGATGCAGAGACCCCAAAGCCCAAGGGGGCTGCGCCCGCCAAGAAGAAGCAGTTGTTCACCCAGGACAAAGCAAAAACCAAGAAGATCCCCGTCGACGAGGACGGGTCCTCCAGCGCCACTTTCACCATAGGCGCCAACCTAGAGCTCGAGCAGGAGGAGGCCTTGGTCAAGTTCCTGCGCTCGAATAAGAAGGTATTTGCTTGGGAGCCGGATCAGCTGGCGGGGATCCCCAGAAGTGTCATCGAGCACCACCTCAACGTATGACCAAATGTACGCCCCGTGAAGCAGAAGGCCAGGCGGCAGTCCACGGAGAAGCAGGCTTTCATCACCCAAGAGACCCGCAAGCTAGAGGCTGCAGGGGTCATTCGCGAGGTCCGATACCCGGACTGGTTGGCCAACCCTGTCGTTGTGCCCAAGAAGGGGGGGGGGGAACGCATGTGTGTAGACTTCACCAACCTCAACAAGGCATGCCCGCAAGATCCATTCCCGCTCCCCCGTATCGACCAGATTGTCGATTCCACTACGGAGTGTGACCTGCTATGCTTCCTGGATGGCTTCTCCGGGTATCACCAGATCAAGATGGCCGTGGAAGACGTCGAGAAGACTGCTTTCTTGACCCCGTGCGGGGTATACTGCTATACATGCATGCCATTCGGGCTACGTAACGCAGGGGCAACCTTTCAGCGACTGATGCACATCACCTTGGGTCAGCAGCTCAGAAGGAATGTCAAAGCCTACGTCGATGACATAGTGGTAAAGTCTCGGGAGGCCAAGACCCTGATACAAGACCTGGAGGAGACCTTCGCGAGCCTCGACGCAGTAAACCTGCGGCTCAACCTGGAGAAATGTGTGTTTGGCGTCCCCTCGGGCAAGCTCTTGGGATTCCTCGTGTCCCATCGTGGCATCGAGGCCAACCCCGAGAAGGTCAAAGCGGTCGAGGACATGAGCCCGCCAAAGACCCTCAGAGAAATGCAGAAGCTTACGGGGCGCGTGACCGCGCTAGGGCGCTTCATCTCCAAACTAGGGGAGCGAGCGCTGCCTTTCTTCCAGCTGATGAAGAAGAAAGGGACCTTTGAGTGGACTGAAGAAGCAGATAAGGCGTTTCAAGATCTCAAGAGGTACCTGACCAGTCCCCCAGTCATGGTGGCTCCACGCCCTCAGGAGCCCCTGCTACTGTACCTCGCCGCCACACCCTACTCCGCCAGCGCAGCCCTGGTGGCGGTTAGGGAGGAATGCAAAGTCAAGGCCGCAGCGGCAGCCCGGGCAGGACGAAACAGGAACAAGGAAAGCCTGCAGGAGCCACAACCACAGCTGAGGAGGGTCAGCAACCGGGAAATGCACCGGGGGCAGGAGAGGCCACCCGACTGTGTAGTCCGCCTCCCGAGGCCGCGACGTCTCGCGAGGCGCCCTCACCTCCCGAGGGCGCGGCAACCCCAGATGCTCCCAGTCTTGTCGAGCACCCAGTTTACTTTGTCAGCATGGTGCTACGGGACGCGAGGGAACGGTACCCAATGCCTCAGAAGCTCCTCCTCGCGCTACTGATAGCCTCGCGCAAGCTGCGTCACTACTTCCAGGCTCACCCCATCAAAGTCGTCTCGTCATACCCCCCGGAGAGGGTGCTCAGGAGCCCTAACTCAGCCGGAAGGGTTGCTGAGTGGAACATAGAGCTGCAGGCGTTTCAGCTCAAATTCAGCACAACCAGGGTCATCAAAGGAGCAGCATTGGCGGATTTTGTGGCAGAATGGACAGAGGCACCAGGCCTCAAGGCTGACGAGGATCGGTCCCTCTTCCCAGGGAGCGAGGTGCCAGAAGGCTGGGTCATGCACTTTGACGGGGCGTTCTCCAGACATGGTGCTGGGGCTGGAGCGGTGCTTATATCGCCCACTCAGGACAAGCTCTACTACGCCGTACAACTCTGCTTCCAACAAGGTGAAAAGGTATCCAACAACATAGCGGAATACGAGGGTCTAATAGCGGGCCTGAAGGCCGCGGCAGCCCTGGGGGTGAAGCGCCTTACCATTAAGGGTGATTCACAGCTCCTCGTGAACTTCTCCAACAAGGTGTACGAGCCGAAAGACGAGCACATGGAAGCTTACCTTGCGGAGGTCCGCAGGATGGAGAAGCAGTTCTGGGGGTTGGAGTTGTAGCATGTGCCCCGTGGCACCAATCAGGAGGCCGACGACATTGCCAAGCGGGCATCCAGGCGGCTGCCTCAGGAGCCTGGCGTCTTCGAGGAGAGGCTCTTCAAGCCCTCAGCCTTGCCGTCACTGTCAAACACGGCTCAGCTTCGGGAGGAGCTCCCCCAGCCACCTGCCTCAGGAGCCCCGGTCTGTGGCCCGGCCTTAGGAGCACACCTGCTCCTGACGACGGAACCTCAGGAGGAGTGCTGGATCACGGAGCTCCGGAGTTACTTGACGCAAGGGACCATGCCGGAGAAGGAGGAGGAAGCGGAGCGGGTGGCGCGGCAGGCCACTGCGTACTACATCAGAGACGGAGAACTCTACTGAAAGCGACCAAACGATGTACTCCTGTGTTGCATTTCCAGGGAGCAAGGAAAGGAACTACTGGAGGACATACATGGCGGAGACTGCGGGCACCACTCATCATCGCGGACCCTCGTCGGCAAGGCGTTCCGCGGTGGGTTTTATTGGCCTACCGCACTCAATGACGCCGTAGAGCTGGTGAAAGCTTGTGAGGCCTGCCAGTTCCACGCCAAGCAAATCCATCAGCCGACCGGAAGCCTGCAGACTATACCCCTTTCATGGCCATTCGCAGTCTAGGGGGTGGACATCCTGGGCCCGTTTCCTCGGGTGCCAGGGGGCTACCGCTACCTCTACGTCGCCTTGGACAAGTTCACCAAGTGGGCTGAAGTGGAGGCTGTCCGCACCGTCCCCGCGGGCTCCACGGTCAAGTTCATCAGGGGCATCGTGAGCCGGTTCGGGGTGCCGAACCGCATCATCACAGACAACGGTTCGCAGTTCACCAGTAACCTCTTCAAAACATACTGTGCTAACCTTGGAACGCAGATATGCTACGCTTCAGTGGCGCTCCCTCGAAGCAACGGCCAGGCCGAACGAGCCAACGCAGAGGTCCTGAGAGGCCTCAAGACCAGGACGTTCAAGAAGAAGCTGGAGGCCTGTGGCCGAGGTTGGTACGACGAGCTTCAATCCGTGCCATGGTCCATCCGCACCACCGCGACCAAGCCGACTAGAGAGACCCCATTCTTCCTGGTCTATGGAGCGAAGGCAGTCCTCCCTCACGAGGTCAGACGTCGCTCCACGCGGGTCCTGGCGTTCGACGAGGCGCAGCAGGACACCATGTGGGGGACGAACCTAGTGTTGGGGGAGGAACGACGATGGGAAGCCGCACTTCGGGCGGCAAGGTATCAGCAAGCGCTGCGGCGATACCACTGCCGCAACGTCCGCCCCAGGACCCTCGAGGTAGGAGACCTCGTGCTCAGGCGGGTCCTCTCCAGGGAGGGATTGCACAAGCTCTCTCCCATGTGGGAGGGTCCGTTCAAGGTTGTTCATGTTTCCAGCCCCGGCTCCGCGCGCTTGGAGACTCGGGAGGGAGTGTCGGTCCAGAACGCGTGGAACATCCATCACATCCGGAGGTTCTACCCCTAAGAAAGGCCCGGAGCCTGTGAAGCAAGGCGAGCGCCTGTGAAGATCATCTCTTTTGGAAAGGCCCGGAGCCTGTGAAGCAAGGCGAGTGCCTGTGAAGATCATCTCTTTTGGAAAGGCCGGGAGCCTGTGAAGCAAGGCGAGTGCCTGTGAAGATCATCTCTTTTGGAAAGGCCCGGAGCCTGTCAAGCAAGGCGAGTGCCTATGAAGATCATCTCTTTTGGAAAGGCCCGGAGCCTGTGAAGCAAGGCGAGTGCCTGTGAAGATCATCTCTTTTGGAAAGGCCCGGAGCCTGTGAAGCAAGGCGAGTGCCTGTGAAGATCATCTCTTTTGGAAAGGCCCGGAGCCTGTGAAGCAAGGCGAGTGCCTGTGAAGATCATCTCTTTTGGAAAGGCCCGGAGCCTGTGAAGCAAGGCGAGTGCCTATGAAGATCATCTCTTTTGAAAAGGCCCCGAGCCTGTGAAGCAAGGCCAATGCCTGTGAAGCTCGCCGCCCCGTGACACTCTCACGTAATAATGAGTTGGGCTGTACACGCCCCGGAGTCTCAGGAGCGTCGGCCTCAGGCCCTGGGGCTCCCTCCCACGCCCAGTGGCAGGACTTAGCTCCGCGCTGATGAGAAGACGTCGAAGACTAGATTAGGTGCCGGACGCGGCTTTTCCATTTGCTTTCCGCAGTTGACGTGTTCGTTTGCATTTGGAGCCTTATTGGAGTTATCGCTGTTGCTGATTTATGGTTCGTCGATTTTCGCCCGTCGCTTTGGTTTCTCTTGTGAACAACCTCGCGAGGGATGGTGCTCAGACGCCCTCGCGAGGGTTTCTGCCCTAGCCACAGGAGGGTTTCACGGCCCTGGCGCATTACAGGAGCACCCCTCCTAGTCCGTGCCCCTCGCGTACCACGACGCGCACACAGGGCCTGGGTCGGTCGCCCCACTCCCGGCAGGGGTCGAAAGCTATCTACGCATAGGCGGGAAATCAGGGAGTACAAAAATGAGATCAAGGTAATAGCTGAAGCGGCAACATTTCCCAACACGCCCCAAGGGGGCTCCATGCATCTGTTCTGTTTTACACAGGGAACAAAAGAGAAAGGAAAAAGACGAGCCTGGCGCCGCCCCTCCCGCATCGGCCCACGGCGGCGACACGGGCTGCCTCAGGGCCTCAGGCGGACTCCCTCACGCGCTTCAACGGGGCACGACGGCGGGCGGACGAACCACCACCTCCTAGGCAAACCTGACGGCGCGGGGGAGGACTGCTGCCACCACTGGAGGAGTCGCTTGAGGAAGAGCTGACGAAGCTGGGGGAGTCGCTGACGCCGCCGCCCGCTCGGGCGCTATCTCCCCCATCACCATTGGAGCGGGGCCCGCGGACACGGTCATCGTCCTCAGGGCAGCACCCCGCACGGCAACCATCTTCCCCAAACACCCTCACGTAGAGGGTGGCGTCGCCATCGAACCTGAAGTGCAGAGTGCACCGACGCTCCAGGCCGCGAGCGCGGGCGAACGCCTGCCAGCCGCGAGTGAAGGCCAAGCCCCCACTGGCGGAGACCTCCAGCGCGACCCACGAGGACATACTGCAACAGCCCTCCGCCTGGAGCCAAAGGCCGCCAGGAGCGCCGGGCGGGAGTTTGCCAAGGAGGAAGCGAGGGAGCGGGAGCCGGGCGCGAGCCGGCTCCGCCGACCAAACGACGAATTCCGGCGGCGCCTGCACAGCGCAAAAGCACGGACTGGGGGAACGCGCAACCCAGGCGCGCCCTCCGGCTGCGGCGGCTTGCCCGCCGCCGCGCTGGGAGCCCCCCCATGGCCGCTGGAAGCTGCCGGGGCGGCCACCGGGTGCTTCCGAGGGCGTCCGCGACCACGCTTGGGTGGGGGAGAGGCAGGACCAACCTGGAGGGCCTTCCCCTTCTCTGCGGCTGAGTACCTCCTCGATGGAGCCATCACACCAAGATGGAGAAAGAACTGAGGCGAAGGAGAGAGCAAGAAGAGATGGGCTGGACGAACACGCGCGGCGCCGTACTTATAGCTGGTGAAGGCCAACCGCCGGTCTCCATGATCACAGGTAATAATAACACGTCCTGCATGCAGGGACTTGTCCAACTCGCACGATCACCAAGGCGTCGTGGGGAAGCGGAGGCGCCACGTCCAATCAACCGCCACGCGGCGCCCAAGGCCGCAGGCTGATAGGGCCCGCGGCGCTTTGCCCTTGCCCTTTCGCCTCTCGGCACGTCCCAGTCCATGCGCGCCTTGGGCCCGGGGGCTACTGTCGGCGTTCTGGGAACGGGGGTCCCTAGACTTGCCTGCCTGCGGCCTGCGGCGCCGCTCAAGTGAGGGCCCAGCGCGGCCCATCTTCATCAACACGAGGCTCAAGACCCTCGCGAGGGGCCAAGCCTCGCGAGGCGGACGACGCGGCGCATCCTCAGGCACAGCCTCGTCAGGCTGGCTCGCGAGGAGGCGGAGAGTTCAAGGCGGGGTACCTCGCGAGGTGCCCATGACGCAAGCCATGACGACACGGGGCACCAGACGGGTGCCAGCGCGCGCAGCGTCCCTTTTTCCTCGTTGGTGCAAAGGGGGCAAGCGTATCCATGGAGTACCGAGGCATTAGGCAAAGGTTGCCACTTCGGTGCAACGAGACCAAGACCAGGAGGACTACGAGACGGAGGTCACCACGGAGCCCAACGCGGCGTCATCACCAGAGCCTTTGGCAGGCGAAGACTGCTTTTGTCAGGATAGATGTACTCGCTGTCCCCCTTCAAATTAGCCCACCATTGTTGGATCCCTTCCCGCTCAATATTTGGGGAGAGGACCAAGGCCTCTATAAATAGGACTAGCCATCCGCATAGCAAGCGGGTCGGTTCGTTCGGTTCGCAAGTAGAGAGAGAGAGGGTGACTGAACTCTTCATAGCAGTTCATCACCACAGCAAAGAACAGACCCTCGCGAAGCTGTTCTTCCTTGTATTGTTCATCCACACCAGCCCCAGGAGGCAATCCATCCACCACACACTGTAGTAGGGTATTACACCACACCGGTGGCCCGAACCAGTATAAATCTTGTGTCTTTTGTGCAACTCTTTTGGTAGTTTAGATCCCATCGAGACGGAGAGGTTGAAGGCGAGATTTCCGCGTGCACCCCAGTGTTCGAACCTTAAGGGTCTGCCGGAACCCAAAATCCAACAGTGGTGAAGGAGTTCCTGCAGCGCCGCATTGCCCCTCTCCAGTGCCATTCTCGTCAAATGTGGGCCTTCAGCGGGCCTGGTGATCACATGAGGCTTCAGGAAGAAGACTTGACGCCCGCGGTGCTAAGGACGGTGCTCTTGGTCCTGACTGGCGACCCCAACCCCGGCAGTATCTAGCGGGGAGGGGCTCTGCTGTACCTCTGCTAGAACAGGGATGACTTGGTGAGGCATATGCCCTCCTTTGACGAGTGGGGGCTACGTCCTGTCGGCCTCCAAGGGCCTCGCGAGAATCCAATGGTGGTGACTGCTTTCCCAATCGGCCAAGGCGACTCCTCCTCAAGAGGCAGAGTAGGGAGGCAGGAGGGGCCCGAGGCCGAGGGTGCTCCTGATGAGGTGGCAGCGCCGGGTGATGCTCGCGAGGGGACAGCTCCTGAGGCCCGTGCCGCTGCGGCTGAAGGTGGCAAGCAGCCGCTCCCAGCGCCCGAGGCTGAGGCTTTGGAGGCCCCAACCGCGTCTTCTGGTGAGGTAATGGAAGGCATGTGCCCCTGACGCGGACCACTCTGATGCTCCGTCCTCGCGGCAGGTTGATCCTTGCGCTCTTCTCTTGGGCCGCTTCCGCGTGGACTTTGAGGCCCTCCGGAGGAAGAGGGAGGCCCTGAGTGATGACTTCCCTTGTCGCGTGCTGAAGCGCAGGAAGTACTTCGCCACTGACGAGTAAGTCCTCTTTCTCTCTGGCTCCTGATCCTCTTGTTGCTTTCGCTGATCCTTGCTCTGCAGGCCCCTTCCGACTGAGCTCGCGGAAGTTGCCGAGGTGCCGCCTCCCTTGGCTTCTTCTCCTCCGTCGCCCCTGAGTGTCCCAAGCAACACTGCCCTTGTGGTGAGGGTGAACGACGAGGGGGGCCGTCATGTAACGCACGGCGGCCCCTCTATCCCCGCGATCTCCTTCCGCGGGCCCTCTCTTGGCATAGCCAGCCTGCCATGGGCCTCTCGTCTGGTCGCGGGCTCCGATTGGTTGAGGCGCCTCCTGCGCCCCTCATCTGGAGACAGGCTGGCCCTAGGCCGGGCTTCTGATGCGGCGCGCCCGGTCGTCGCGAGGGCGCCAGCCCCCAGCCCCCTGCCCAGAGGAGAAACGATGATTCGTGGCCACCGGCGCTTGCTTGAGGCGGACGATGGTGTGGAAGATGTGCTTGAGCGTGCCCGGGAGCGCCGAGCTCGCTGCCAAGGGTTCCTTCGAAGAGCGGCCGACGCGGTGGACTTGCTTGGGGAGGAGCTTGCCGACGAAGACGCTCGCCTAGAGGCCGAGGGCCTGCGCCTGGTCACAGGGAGGCGAGCTGGAGGCCGCCATCGCCCTCGCGCGTCGTAGCGTGACCTTGATGATGAAGAGGCAAGGGCGTCGCTAGAAGCTTCTCGAGTGGCCCGTTCCCAGGCCATCGAGGAGGCCCGGAGAGCTGACGAGTGGAGAGAGGCGGCGGAGGAGCGGGCTCGCGAGCTCCTGGCCCGGTGTCACTCACTGGAGGAGCAAGTGGAGCTGCGCGAGCTGGCTCTTGCGTCGATGCGGGTGGCTCCCGGCGACCCAGCCGAGCTCCAGAGGCGCGAGGAAGCGTTGGTGCTGGAAGCCGCCGAACGCGCCCGTGAGTACGAGCGGCTGGAGACGAGGGAGCGCCTAGTGACGCAGGCGGAAGACGATGTCGCTGTGTGGGAAGCGCGTGTCCTGGAGGAGGTTTGTCGACGGGTGGCGACGGTGCGCCAAGGCCCTGAGCGTGAGTTCGAGGGGAAGCTGGGGATGATCCGGGTCGAAGTCGAGGGCAGAACCGCAGCCCTGAGGGCCCAATGGGATGAGGCGACGTGGCTGGTCGACGCCTCCCGGGCCGCCCTTGAGGCAGCGCAAAAGGAGCTGGCCGCCTCCCAGGCCGAGGTGCTCCGTCTTCGCCAGCGGATGGAAGAGGCTGAGCCCGTTGAGCGTTAGAATGTCGACGAAATACGCCAGCGGCGAGTCCTGGAGCGCGCACACGGCCCCATGCTCACCACGCTCAGGGTGAGGGCTAACGCAGCCTTGGGCAACATCTGTGAGGCAGCCGTCGGCGAGCCGCACATGATTAACTATGTCGGCAACCGACAGTTCTTCACTGGTGTGGTAATGCAGCTGGAGGCTCGGTCGGTCAGGGCCGACAGGATGGTGGAGGAGAGGAGCCGCGCCCTGCTCGGGCGCGCCTTTTCCCGTGTCTTCAGCCATCTCCAGAACATGGATCCCCACTTTGACTTTGACACCGCCATCGCCCCAGTTCCCCAGGCCGTCCGAGGCAACTTGGCGGATTGGGTGGAGAACAACGTGGATGCTCTCGTCCGAGCCTTCACTTTAGATGACGACGATGTGGTCGTGGCTGCCGACGAAGGCGGTGTGGTGGATGGCCCCGACGCCGCTGGTGGTGGCGCAGACAACGAGGGCGAATTCAGTGATGCCAGCGACAGCTCGGGAGGCACCCCCGAGGATGCGTTGGGGGATTTGTCTGACTAACCATGTACTTCTCCTGTCTTTTACCCTGCATGAATAGAACTCAGGTGTTTGGCCTGATGGTCGTGAGAGCATTTTGGGAGGGGAAGCCCCTCATATAAAAACTTGTGTCCATCATATCGGTAGTAGTCAAATCGCGCGCGTGGCTAACGGTGGGCTGGTTTACCTTTGCCCCATGCTGGCCCTGAGGCGGCCCGCAGGAGGGCGCGACGCCTTGGGTGCTCTCTAGTTGGGTCCTCAGGATGTGAGATCGTTGCTGATGAAAAACTTCACAGGCGTTGGCCTTCTTCACAGGCTCTGGGCCTTCTCCTGGGCGTAATGACTTCACAGGCATTCGCCTTCTCCACAGGCTCCGGGCCTTTCCCTAACACAATGACTTCATAGGCACTCGCCTTGCTTCACAGGCTCCGGGCCTTTTCCTAAACGCAAGAGCTTCATAGGCACTCGCCTTGCTTCACAGGCTCCGGGCCTTTTCCTAACGCAATGACTTCACAGGCTCCGGGCCTTTTCAGAACGCGAGGGCTTCACAGGCACTCGCCTTGCTTCACAGGCTCTGGGCCTTTTCAGAACGCGAGGGCTTCACAGGCACTCGCGTTGCTTCATAGGCTCTGGGCCTTTTCAGAACGTGAGGGCTTCACAGGCACTCGCCTTGCTTCACAGGCTCTGGGCCTTTTCAGAACGCGAGGGCTTCACAGGCACTCGCCTTGCTTCACAGGCTCTGGGCCTTTTCAGAACGCGAGGGCTTCACAGGCACTCGCCTTGCTTCACAGGCTCTGGGCCTTTTCAGAACGCGAGGGCTTCACAGGCACTCGGCTTGCTTCACAGGCTCTAGGCCTTTTCAGAACGCGAGGGCTTCACAGGCACTCGCCTTGCTTCATAGGCTCTGGGCCTTTTCAGAACACGAGGGCTTCATAGGCACTCGCCTTGCTTCACAGGCTCTAGGCCTTTTCAGAACGGGGCAACCTCCACAGGCACCCGAAGATCCTCTTGAGAGGGAGCAACAGCAGCAATTCAGGTCGCGCACGAGCCAGACCTGACCGGACTCGCGAGGGGCTCGCGAGGGGAGGCAGCTGTGGCGAAGCGGTAACCAGAACGCGAGAAACGGCTCGAGCGAGAATAAGCACCCCTTCCCCGAACACACGCAAATCTCAAATTCAAATCCAACTTAAATCCAGCGAGGGGAAAGCTACAGCCAAAGGGAAAGGCAATGAAAAGCAGACAAAAAGCCGCGTCCGGCACCTAATCTAGTCTTGGACGTCTTCTCACCAGCGCAGAGCTAAGTGTTGTCCACTGGGCGTGGGAGGGAGCCCCAGGGCCTGAGGCCGGCACCCCTGAGACTCCGGGGCGTGTACAGCCCCACTCATTATTATGTGAGAGTGTCATGGGGCGGCGAGCTTCACAGGTACTGGGCCTTCTTCACAGGTACTGGCCTTGCTTCATATCGCCAGACGAGGGCCCCGCCTTGCGCCACACTCTAGTGCCATCAGCAACGACCGGAACCCAGGACGCCACCCGATGGGGTAGAGCGGTCGCCAGCGGTTCCCCCGACGACCACGGGTCCTCTGCCAGGGGCAGGCCCTGAGGCACCTCCCCAGCAGAGGGCCTACCTCATGAGAACGCCTTGCTCTGAATGTCGCGGTGGTGATGTAGGATCCCGGCCCCTCTCCTGCAGTCCCCTGCGCCCTCCTCCCGAGGGGTAGGAGACTGCGGGAGCGGGGCAGCTGCTTGCCGCGGCGACCTGCACCTCCTGCGATCCATGGTTAGTGTATACCTGCCCCTGAAGAATTAGCGGTGCCCGATAATCGTTGCCTCCATCGTGGCCAGCAGGTTCGTCCCGGGGCTACTGGAAGGGCTCAGCTTCTATTGCCTCGTCCCCCCAGCTTGGGCCGAGGAGCGAGCCTTGTCCGTTCTCGTGAGGGTGTCCTTGGTCCATCATGAGGGGCACGTATTCCTCCGTCGCCGTCATCCCGAATGCCACGCCGTGATGCCCCGCATGCCACGCGATCTCACCTGTCATACCTATTGCGGGGTAGCAGCGCGGACGCCCTCCAGGGCCGCGGTTCACGTCGAGTCCTTCTTCTCCGCGGGACCGGGGGCGGGGGCAGCGCCGCCGCCGGTCTGGTGCTGACAGCTTCGCTAGCGTCGGAGTAGCCTTGGAGTCCGTGGGCGCGTGTGGAGCCCCCGCGCGGGTCGCCCTGGGCTTGAGATGGGAGCTGGGTGGAGAAGGGGTGAGCCCCCGAGGCGGCGAAGCCTAGGAGCTCCGCTACTCGCTCCAGCAGCACGTCGTGGCCGCCCTCCAGCAGTCTGCACCGCAGCAGCTCTTGGGCCACCGTGAGCGCGGCCCTTGAATTCGCCTGCTCCCGGCGGGTGTACGGCGTCGTGGTTGCGGCGTGATTGGAGGCCCTTGCCGCCGACCGCGCTTGCTGCGGTGTGAGGGTTGCGGAGGCCTGTCCGCGTCGCCCGCGGCCCGCAGCGCCCTGCGGACCGCGAGCTGCCTGGGGCGCGGGGCCGCCCGAGGCGGGTGGCTCCGCGCAGGTGGGCCACGCCGCCCATGGACCTCGGTTGCCCGCCTGGTCGCCGGACATGGTGATGACGATGCGACGGGAGGCGGAGCGGTAGGAAGGCAAATTCCGGCACACCCCTATCTGGCGCGCCAAATGTCGGATTCAGGGGTTCCGGCAGACCCTTAAGGTTCGAACACTGGGGTGCGCGCGGAGATCACGCCTTCTACCTCCCCGTCTCGCAAAGATCTAAACTACTAAAAGAACTGCACAAGGGACACAAGATTTATACGGGTTCGGGCCACAATTGTGGTGTAATACCCTACTCCAGTGTGTGGTGGGTGGATTGCCTCTTGGGGCCGATGATGATGAACAGTACAAGGAAGAACAGCCTCACGAGGGTCTGTTCTTGGCTGGGGTGATGAACTGCTAGGAGGAGTTCGGTCACCCTTCTCTCTCTCACTCACTCTCTCTCACTTGTCGACCTTCTCTCTCCCCCCTCCTCTTGATCCGATTCGATCCCATCTCTGGGAGTGGCTAGTCCTATTTATAGAGGCCCTGGTCCTCTTCCCAAATATTGAGCGGGAAGGGAGCCAACAATGGAAGGGTCCTCTTCCCAAATATAGAGGCCCTGGTCCTCTTCCCTCCCAACTATCCTGACCAAAGTAGTCTTCGCCTGCGCAAAGGCTCTGGTGATGACGCCGTCCTGGGCTCCATGGTGACCTCCATGTCATAGTCCTCCTGGTCTTGGTCTCGTTGCACCGATATGGCAACCTTTGCCTGATGCCTCGGTACTCCGCGGCTGCACTTGCCCCCTTTGCACCAAAAAGGAAAGAAGGACGCTGCGCGTGCTGGCGCCTGCCTGGCACCCTGAGTCGTCATGGCTTGCGTCATGGGCACCTCGCGAGGTACCCTGCCTTGATATCTCCGCCTCCTCGCGAGCCAGCCTGATGAGGCTGCGCCTGAGGACGCGCCGTGTCGTCCGCCTCGCAAGGCTTGGCCCCTCGCGAGGGTCTTGAGTCTTGCATGTGTTGATGAAGATGGGCCATGTTGGGCCCCCATTTGAGCCACGCCGCAGGCCGCAGGCAGGCAAGTCTGGGGACCCCCGTTCCCAGAACGCCGACAATAGTCTCCCCAACACTCAACTCTCTCTCATAGGATTTGGATATGGTGGAAAGAAGATTTGAGTGGAAAGCAACTTGGGGAAGGCTAGAGATCAAGATTCATATGGTAGGAATGGAATATCTTGGTCTCAACATATGAGTAGGTGGTTCTCTCTCAGAACATATGAGTTGGAAGTGTAGATGTGTTCTGATGGCTCTCTCCATGAATGAAGAGGAGGTGGAGGGGTATATATAGCCTCCACACAAAATCCAACTGTCACACACAATTTACTAATCTCGATGGGACCGAATCAACAAACTCGGTCAGACCGAAATAGTAAACCTAGTGACCGTTAGAGATTTTCGGTGGGACTGACATGCAACTCGGTAGGACTGATTTTGTTAGGGTTAGGGCATAACGTAATCTCGGTGAGACCGATTACACAAACTTGGTGGGACCGATTTTGGTAATAAGCTAACCAGAGAGTTGGTCAGGCAAACTCGGTGGGACCGATTTGCTCTTTTGGTGAGACCAAAATGTTACAAAAAGGAAACAATGAGTTTACATTGCAATCTCGGTGGGACCGATCTGCTCTTTCGGTGAGACCGAAAAGTTACGAAAGGGAAACAGAGAGTTTGCAATCCCATCTCGGTGAGACCGAGATCCCTATCGGTAGAACCGATTTGCTAGGGTTTGGCAACGGCTATGACAAGTGAAACTCGGTGGCGCCGGATAGAAAGAATCGGTAGGACCGAGTTTGGCTTAGGGTTTAGGTCAAATGTGGATATGGGAAAGTAGTTGAGGGTTTTGGAGCATATCACTAAGCACATGAAGCAAGAGGCTCATTAAGCAAAACCTCATCCCTCCTTGATAGTATTGGCTTTTCCTAAAGACTCAATGTGATCTTGGATCGCTAAAATATAACATGAAGAGTCTTGATCTTTTGAGCTTGAGCCAATCCTTTGTCCTTAGCATTTTGAGGGTTCCACTTTCACCATCCATGCCATGCCAATAATTGAGCTTTCCTGAAATAATCATCTTGGAATAGCATTAGCTCAATGAGCTATATGTTGTTATGAATTACCAAAACCACCTAGGGATAGTTGCACTTTCAGTTATGGGTGAAGAGGCAACTAGAGATATTCTTGCTTGTAAGGATAGAGATGATCTAGAGAAACTATTATGCAATTATAAAGAAAAATCTTTGAATGCTAGAATGAAATGTGATCCTAAGTTTGCTACTTCACCTAATAAGGATTATGAATTCTCTGTCGACCCAGAGTTAATTACTTTGTTTGAATCTGATCCTTTTCATGGTTATGAAACTGAAATTGTTGTGTCACATCTTACTAAGTTGAATGACATGCCCACCATTTTTTCCCATGATGAGAAAACTCGCTATTACTATATCCTCAAATTATTTACGTTCTCATTAAAGGGTGATGCTAAAGCTTGGTACAATACTCTTGCTCATGGGTGTGTGCGTAGTCGACATGATAGGATTGATTACTTCTCTGAAAAATATTTCCCTGCTCATAAGAAACAAGCTGCCTTACAGGAAATATTTAACTTTGTGCAAATTGAAGAAGAGAGTCTCCCACAAGCTTGGGGAGGCTTCTCCAATTTCTTAATGCTTTTCCTAATCATCCTCTTAAGAAAAACGAAATACTTGATATCTTCTATAATGGACTAACCGATGCTTCTAGGGATTTCCTAGATAGTTGTGCTGGTTGTGTTTTCAGGGAACGAACTATTGGGAAGCTTAAGAATTATTGAATAACATATTGAAAAATTATGATGATTGGACTCTCCCTGAACCACCTACTAAACCCACTCCTAAGAAGAGGGGTATTTTATATCTCAGTCCTGAAGATATGCAAGAGGCAAAGAAATCTATGAAGGAAAAAGGTATTAAGTTGAGGATGTCAAAAATTTACCTCCTATTGAATAAATACATGGGCTTGATACACCACCACTGCCTAAGGTGGTAGAGGTAAATTCTCTAGTAAAATTCAATGATAATGACAATCCTCACAATATGCATCCTAATCAATGCCTTTATGAGTTTGAACATTACATTAGGAAGCAAGGTCACTTCAATGTAAATGTTATGAAACAATTGAAATACAACTCTGATATGATTGCTCGCTTGAGGGACTTGTTATTTAGAATCTCAAATGATGTTAGATGTGTGGGAAAGCATGCTTCTATGGTTCAAACCCAGATAGAACAAGTTGCTAAATCTCAAAGAGAGTTGCTTGATGAAATGAAGAATAACATACATGACTTTCCTATTAGAGTAGCAACTAGAGGTAAAATGACTCAGGAACCACTTTATCCTGAGGGAAACCCAAAAAGAATTGAACAAGACTCTCAAAGAGTTAACACTGATGCATGTAGTCCTTCTAAAAAGAAAAAGAAGAATAAAAATGATAGGACTTTGCATGCCTCTAGTGAACCTGAAGTAGAAAAAACTCCTGATAATGATAATGAAGTTTCTATCTCTGATGCTGAAACTCAACCTGGTAGTGAACACTCACTTCTAATAATGAAAAAGATAATGATGTGGTTCATGAAGGCACTCAAACAAATAATAAAGAACCACACAATGATGTTGAGATAGAACCTGCAGTTGATCTTGATAACCCACAACCTAAGAATAAAAGATATGATAAAAGAGACTTTGTTGCTAGAAAGAGAACCATGGGTTCAAAAACCTTGGGTTCAAAAACCTATGCCCTTTCCACCTAAGTCAACCAAAAAGAAATATGATGAAGAATTTGAACGCTTTGCTGAAATGCTGAGGCCAGTCTTTTTGCATACTCGCTTAACTGATATCTTGAAAATGCCTCCTGATGCAAAGTATATGAAAGACATCATCACCAATAAGAGGAAAAATACCGGAAGTTGGAATCTCCACCATGATTGCTAATTATACTTTTAAGGATGGAGTACCTAAAAAACTTGGAGATCCGGGAATACCAACTATACCTTGCTGCATCAAAAGAAATTATGTGAAAACTGCTTTATGTGATTTGGGAGTTGGTGTTAGTGTTATGCCTTTCTCTTTATATAAAAGACTTGATTTGAATAAACTCACACCTATTGAAATATCTTTGCAAATGGCTGACAAATCTACTGCCATACCTATCGGTATTTGTGAGGATGTGCCCATTGCTGTTGCTAATGTTACTATTTTGACTGACTTTGTCATACTTGAGATGCCCGAGGATGACAACATGTCGATTATCCTTGGTAGGCCCTTCTTGAATACTGCAAGGGCTGTCATTGATTGCAATAAAAGCAAGGTCACTTTTCATATCAATGGTAATGAGCATATGGTGCACTTTCCGAAGAAACAATTTCAAGTCAATGGTATTAATGTTATTGAAAAATCTCCGACAATCACTATTGGAAGTTTTCAACTACCTCTACCTACTGTCAAAAAGAAATATGAAATGCTTATTGTTGGGGACATTCATATCCCGTTGAGGTAACTTAGTGATTTAAGGAAGTTCTTCGATTCATGCTAATCGAAAGTGGTTGTTAATAAGACCTGATCAACCTTATTAATGGATCATTTTTGAGAGGTATGATGTTGATGAATTTAGTAGGCACTATCTTCTGTCCCTACCTTTTGTTTTTTGTTTTTATTAGTTAAATAAAATAAAATGCCATGTTTTTCCTGTTTTCTGAATTTACCGTGGAATAAAAAAATGACCCAAAAATAAAAGTTCTCAGAATGCCCTGAAAATTTAATACGATTTTTTCTGATTATTTGAGAATTTTTTGTGCAAATAACATGAGAGGGAGGTGCACCAGGTGGGCACAACCCACCTTGGCGCGCCAGGACCCCCAGGGGCGCCCTGGTGGGTTGTGGTCCCCATGTGGGCCCCCTCACTTATCTTCATCCCACATCACCACCTACCTCCAGAAAAAAAAAATCACCATTGCTCTCTTTCTCGTGTTCTTGCTCTCAAACCCGCGGATTTCGATCTGTTTGCTCGAAGCTCCGTTTCCAAAACTGTTTCAAGGGATTGTTGCTTGGTATGTGACTCCGCCGTTTGTCCAATTAGTTTTTGCTTTAGTAGTTTATATTTTGAATATTTAGCTATTCTTGGTGTTGCTGTAGATGAGCTTGCATGTTGAATTCTTAGAGTTCTAAGTTGTTTGAATGCTTGCTATGGCCTCTATGTATCCCTATGAGTAGTTTCTATCAATATTGTAAAGTTTTGTTGATAAATTTTTATCACCCAAAAATTTTCAAAAAAAATGTACGCGAATATGATGAACCTTTTTGGAAGGAGTTCTTCGAGGAGGAGATCCTCTGGGGCATCCTCTAGTGACAGCTCCGCTCGTCGGTCTTATGTTGAACCAAGTGAAAATTCCATATGAGATGCCGCCACCAAAACATGCCTATGGCCATGCGATGATTATATGGTGAGTGTGGGCATTAAGGATGAATTTGAGTAATATGTTCACAATGTTGATCTCGGTCCCTACATTTCAGATAAGTGCAATCAACACCACACTCTCACTGAATCATTTGTCAAAGGATTTAAATTCCATCCTCGTGAGTCTAGGGTGTCGTTTAAAATGTACGAAAATCCTTTTACCATATCACTAGAGAGATTTGCTCAACATTGCAAAATCCCATTCTGGGGTTCGCTAGACGAATCACCAAGGTCTGAGTTTCAAGCGTTCTTGACTAGTCTTTGCTGCGGTGAGACTAGGGGAGTAATGCAAGGTAGAATAAAGAGCATTCATTTTCCCGCAATTCAATACTTCGCATTATTTAATGGAAAATGTATTGTAGGCAAACTATATTGTAGTACACTTTGTGCTCCAGACTTGAGCCTCATATGCACCGCTCTCACCAGTGACAGAAGCTATATAATCTTGGAGCGATTGTTGTATGCAGATTGCAACACAACGCTAATAGTGGTTATTTTTATGGTGGAATCTATGCCACACGTTTAGCAAGAGAGCTGGGTGTTGCACCTCCCTATGACCCTATTTTACCCACGCAGTATTTAGACTTTGATGCTATGAAACGCCATAAGATCTATAATTTCACCTATAAATTGTTGTTTAATCAAGACTCTGTTGTGTACACATATTTTCCTGCACCTGCTCTCTTTTATTATCATAGCTGGGGAAGATATTTTGTTCTTGAGAGTGAGGCCCGAGCTCATAACACGGCGGTTGTGGCCGCACGACAGGCTAAGGCATCCGCGCCGAGAGCCTCTGTGAGCTACCACCCCGACTACTATGCAGGCTACTGACTGATTACCAAGTTAGGCCAAAAGCCTAAGCTTGGGGGAGTACGTATTTCCACCGACTTTACATTCATGTTCACATACTTCATTTGTCGGTGTTCACACTTTTTCATTGTATTATCCATGTTAGATTTATTTTCTCACTTTCTTCTTGTGTGATTGAAAAACATTGAGAAAATCTAAATATTTCCTGTTTCTTTTTTATTTTTCTTTCTAGAGCAGTTAGCTATAGCACTAAAAAGAAAACCCAAAAATATTTCCTTGTTCTTGTTTTTTTTGTTGGGAGCTTTCCCGTGTAAATCGCTTTTCTCATTTTTTATTTTCCCTTTTATTTGCTTGTTCAAGAAAAAATATATTTTAGTGTGTTTCTCTGTATTTATTTTCTTTTTTTATTTGAATGGTACCGAGGAGAAGACCATGTTGAAAATGTTGAGTGGCTCTCTTATGCATTATTGTTGATCTAACAAAGAGCCCATTTTACCTTGTCTTCTCCTATTGAATAAAATGTTTGCATATTCCAGATTCGTCCACGGCACTCTTGCACTATTATTATTTTCATATCGTTCGGTCGTGCAAGTGAAAGGCAATAATGACGATATTTGATGAACTGGTCGTGGCAGAGAGAAACGGGTATGAACTCAACTTGTTCTGTTTTTGTAAATATGTTTAACATAGTATCCATGATTCAACCCATTATGACTAAACATGTTTGCAATGACAATTAGAGATTATAGTTTCTCATGTAATGCATAAGTAGCTAGTAGTGGATAATGATTTATCTTGGATGTCAATATTGCGTTCAAATGATTGTGATGTAGTATGATGATATGGTATCCTCCTCTAAATGTTCGAGTGGCTTGACTTGCACATGTTCATGCATGTAGTTGAATCAAAACCAACATAGCCTCTATGATATTTATGTTCATGGTGTTCATATCCTACTCATGCTAGTGTCCAATGTTACTTATGCATAATACATGTTCATGACCGTTGTTGCTCTCTAGTTGGCCGCTTCTCATCCTATTTGCTAGCCTTCGCCTGTACTAAGTGGGAACTCTGCTTATACATCCAAAACCTTGAACCCAAGTTACTCCAGATGAGTCCACCATACCTACCTATATGCGGTATTACCCTGTCGTCCTAAGTAAATTTGCATGTGCCATCTCTAAAAACTTCAAATAAATATCATTTTTGTGTGCCTGTATCGTTTATGGAGCGACATGAGGTAGTCGGTATCTTCCATGCTAAGCGGGTTATTCTCAGGATGAGTGTTTATTCACTCACCATCGCATGAGAAAAGGGTGGTAATAGGGATGCCTAGTCCCAAATTGCAAAAAGAATTGATCTTTCAAATAATCAAACAAAAACACCTACGGACTCATAACCTTTAATTTATCACTTGGGAACCGCCACTAGCGTGTTTAGCATGGAAGATATAGATAACTGATGGTCGCAAAGTAAACAAGAAGGGTGCATTTCTCAAAATACCATTTACCTCCGTTTTAAAAACTTGAGCTCTGGCACCTCTGCAAATCAGTGCTTCCCTCGGTGAAGGGACTATCCATTTACTTTTATGTTGTGTCATCACCTTCTAAAATAAGCACTAGAACCTGAGAGCACTGCTGTCATGCTTATGCATTGTGTGTAGCTACTGTTTGGTGCATCATGACTGGATCTTTTCTACCATGAATTACAATGTTTAGTCACTGCTTGAACTTTGGAGGTGCTCTGCAATTATGTTTTGCGGTCTCAGAAAGGGCTAGCGAGATACCACTATTGTCATATTATATCATGGTTGTTTTGACAATGTGTTGTTGTTTGAGATATCTTATTATTGCTCGCTAGCTGATTATGTCATTGATATGAGTTAATATAATTTTTAAGAGTTATTGTCGGCATGGTTAGTTATAATATTGGCTAAAAACCTAGGTGTTGTTTAAGCTTATTTATGCAAACAAGAGCAAAAGAGTTCGTAAAAGTTTTTCTTTTTCACATTCAGTTTATCAACTGAATTGCTTGAGGACATGAAAAGGTTTAAGCTTAGGGGAGTTGATACATCTCCGTCATATCTATGTTTCCTAATGCTTTTCCTCTTGTTTTGGACTCTAATTTGCATGATTTGAATGAAACTAACCCCATACTGATGTTGTTTTCAACAGAACTACCATGATGTTGTTTTTTGTGCAGAAATAAAAGTTCTCGGAATGGAACGAAACTTTGCGAGGATTTTTTGTAAAATATATGAGAATTTCTGGAGCCAAGAACCACCGGAGGGGGCACCTGGGTGGGCACAACCCACTAGAGCGCCCCCCCCCTCCAGGCGCACCCAGGTGGGTTGTCTCCACCTGCTGGCCCCGCAGACCCTGAAATCTACGCTGTAAAATACTATTTTTCTAGAAAAAATGAAAGCAGAAAGAATTATCGCGTTCCATGAGACGGAGCCGACGTCACCTCTTCTTCATCGAGAGGCCAGATCTGGAGTCCGTTTGGTGCTCCGGAGAGGGGGATCGTCGATCTTCGTCATCACCAACCCTTCTCCATCACCAATTCCATGATGCTCCCCGCCGGGAGTGAGTAATTCCTTCATAGGCTCGCTGGTCGGTGAGGAGTTGGATGAGATTCATCATGTAATCTAGTTAGTTTTGTTAGGGCTTGATCCCTAGTATCCACTATGTTTTGAGATTGATGTTGCTATGACTTTGCCATGCTTCATGCTTGTCACTTTGGGCTCGGGTGCCATGATTTTGTATCTGAACTATTTATGCTATCACCATTTTATCCATGTTCTAGATCCGACCTTGCAAGTTATAGTCACCTACTACGTGTTATGATCCGGCAACCCCAGAGTGACAATAGTCGGGACCACTCCCGGTGATGACCGTAGTTTGAGGAGTTCATGTATTCACCGTGTGTTAATGCTTTGTTCTAGTTCTATATTAAAGGAGGCCTTAATATCCCTTACTTTCCAATAGGACCCCGCTGCCACAGGTGGCTAGGACAAAATATATCATGCAAGTTCTTTCCATAAGCACGTATGACTATTTACGGAATACATGCCTACATTATATTTATGAACTAGAGCTAGTGCCAAATCGCCCTAGGTTATGACTGTCACATGATGAATATCATCCAGCAAATCATCGATCTAATGCCTACAAATTTCTCTTATATTGTTCTTGCTAAGTTACTACTACTATCGTTACTGTTGCACTTGCTACAAAATTACTGTTATCACTGTTACCATTACTATTGCTGCTACTGCTATTATCCAAACTATCATACTACATTGCTACTAATCACTTTGTTGCAGATAATTAATCTCCAGGTGTGGTTGAATTGAAAACTCAGCTGCTAATACTTACAAATTTTCTTTGGACCCCCTTGTGTCGAATCGATAAATTTGGGTTGAATACTCTACCCTCGAAAACTGTTGCGATCCCATATACTTGTGGGTTATTAGTGGCCAAAGTGGGTAGCAGAGTTATGCCATGGTGCGGCAGATATAACATCCAGGCAGGGAAAGTGTGCCTCGTCAATGTGTGCTTGTCTTACTTGCCTATGTTCATGATGGGTATTTTCATGCTTTCCCTAGGCACTCATGCATGCTTTGATAAACACGAGGGGGGGCTTTGTCGGCGTTCTGGGAATGGGGGTCCCCAGACTTGCCTGCCTACGACATGGCTCAAAGGGGGGGGGGGCCAACACGGCCCATCTTCACCAACACAAACTCAAGACCCTCGCGAGGGGCCAAGCCTCACGGGGCGGACGATGCGGAGCCTCCTCAGGCACGGCCTCGTCAGGCTAGCTCACGAGGAGGCGGAGAGATCAAGGCAGGGTACCTCACAAGGTGCCATGACGCAAGCCATGACGACTCAGGGCGCCAGGCGGGTGCCAGCCCGCGCAGCGTCCTCCTTTCCTCTTTGGTGCAAAGGGGGCAAGCGCAGCCGCGGAGTACCGAGGCATCAGGCAAAGGTTGCCATTTCGGTGCAATGAGACCAAGACCAGGAGGACTACGAGACGGAGGTCACCGTGGAGCCCAAGACGGCGTCATCACCAGAGCTTTGCGCAGACGGAGACTACTTTTGTCAGGATAGCTGATACTTGCTGTCCCCCTTCAAATTAGCCCGCCATTGTTGGCTCCCTTCCCGCTCGATATTTGGGAAGAGGACCAGGGCCTCTATAAATAGGACCAGCCACCCACATGGCAAGGGGTCGGCCGGTTGGAAGCAGAGAGAGAGAGAGAGAGAGAGAGAGAAAGGTGGCTGAACTCCTCCCAGCAGTTCATCGCCCCAGCCAAGAACAGACCCTCGTGAGGCTGTTCTTCCTTGTATTGTTCATCATCATCAGCCCAAGAGGCAATCCACACACCACACACTGGAGTAGGGTATTACACCACAACGGTGGCCCGAACCAGTATAAACCCTGTGCCTCTTGTGTTGTTCTTTCGATAGTTTTGATCCTAGCATGGCGGAGGGGTGCAGGCAGGTAGGAGGCGAAATCTCCGCGCGCACCCCAGTGTTCGAACCTCAAGGGTCTGCCGGAACCCGAAATACGACATTTGGCGCGCCAGGTAGCGGTGCGCCGGATTTCATCTTCCACCACCCCGTTCTCCTCCGACCATCGCGCACATGTTTGACGCACGTCGGGCCCGCGCGGAGCGCTGGGCCGCCCTCGCTTCCCGCGTCGCCCAGACAGCCCCTGTCGGCGGGCGTCCTCGCCATTCCCCATCACCTGCCGTCAACGCCGCCACCGGCCCGGCGGGGGACGAGCAGCAAGCATCGTCCCGGCATCTGTCCGTGCGGCAAGACGGCCGCACCGCAACTCCCTCGCTCACCCCAGCTGGTTCTTCATCCCGCGTGCTCCGCGCGCCCATGGAGCCCCGCAACCTCTCCCCCGCCTATCGCGCTGCACCAACACCCCCAGTCGCCGCGGCCCTCTTCGGCGGCTCGCAGGCGCCGCCTACAAGTTACCACATCAAGCCGTTCATCCGCCGGGTCAGCGCCGCTTCCACGCGGCAGCGGGCTCCCCTGGATCAGGCGGCGCCCGAGACCGTCCTATGCTTCAGCCCGGAGGACCACCCCTCCAACTCGGCCTGCTCGGGCGCGCTCCCCATGCTATGCACCCCCACCATCTGCCAGGTGGCCGTCACCAGAACTCTCATCGATGGCGGGGCGGGCCTCAGCGTGCTCTCAGTCGAGGCCTTCAACCTCCTCTGCATACCCCTGGAACGGTTGCAGCCCAGCCGGCCCTTCTCAGGCGTTGGGGGCAGGTCGTCCAGCTCCTTGTGGCAGATCCGGCTCCCAGTGACCTTCGGCACCTACGACAACTTCCGCACGGAGCTGGTCGACTTTGACATCGCCCCCGTCGGCCTCCCCTACAACGCCATCCTCGGCTCCCCAGCGCTGGCCCAGTTCATGGCCGCAACGCACCCGGCGTACAACCTCATGAAGATGCCCGGGAGCAGCAGTGTCCTCACCGTGCACGGGGATACCGGTGACACTCTGCGGGTGCTCAAGCTCATCTTCAAGATAGCAGCGTCGGCATAGCCTGCCGACTTGGAGGCCCCCGAGCCCAAGGGGGCTGCGCCCGCCAAGAAGAAGCAGTTGTTCACCCAAGACATGGCAGAAACCAAGCAGATACCCATCGATGAGGACGGGTCCACCAACGCCACTTTCACCATAGGTGCCCACCTCAAACCCGAGCAGGAGGAGGCCCTGGTCGGGTTCCTTTGTGCAAACAAGAAGGTATTCGCTTGGGAGCCGGACCAGTTGGCAGGGATCCCCAGGAGTGTAATCAAGCATCACCTCAACGTGTGCCCCAACGTGCGCCCTGTGAAGCAGAAGGCCAGGCGGCAGTCCACAGAAAAGAAGGCCTTCATCGTCCAAGAGACCCGTAAATTAGAGGCCGCTGGGGTCATTCACGAGGTCCGATACCCAGATTGGTTGGCCAACCCCGTCGTTGTGCCGAAGAAGGGAGGGAAGGAACGCATGTGTGTCGACTTCACCAACCTCAACAAAGCGTGCCCGCAAGATCCGTTCCCGCTCCCCCGCATCGACCACATCATTGATTCCACTGCGGAATGCGACCTGTTATGCTTCCTGGATGCCTTCTCTGGGTATCACCAGATCAAGATGGTGGTAAAAGACGTCGAGAAGATGGCCTTCCTAACCCCATGTGGGGTGTACTGCTACACCTGCATGCCATTCGGGCTGCGTAACGCAGGGGCGACATTTCAGCGGCTGATGCATATCACCTTGGGCCCACAGCTCAGGAAGAATGTTGAAGCTTACGTCGATGACATCGTGGTAAAATCTCGGGAGGCCAGGACCTTGATACAAGACATGGAGGAAACCTTCGCGAGCCTCAACGCAGTGAATCTACAGCTCAACCCAGAGAAGTGTGTGTTCGGAGTCCCCTCGGGCAAGCTCTTGGGTTTCCTCGTGTCCCACCGAGGCATCAAGGCTAACCCGGAGAAGGTCAAGGCGGTGGAAGACATGAGCCCGCCAAAGACCCTCAGAGAAATGCAGAAGCTCACGGGGCGCGTGACCGCGCTAGGGCGCTTCATCTCCAAGTTGGGGGAACGAGCCCTGCCTTTCTTCCAGCTAATGAAGAAAAAAGGGCCCTTTGAGTGGACTGAAGAGGCCGACAAGGCGTTCCAGGATCTCAAGAGATACCTGACCAGCCCACCGGTCATGGTAGCCCCGCGCCGTCAGGAGCCCCTGGTGCTCTACCTCGCCGCCACTCCCTACTCCGCCAGCGCAGCCTTGGTAGCAGTCAGAGAGGAGCGCCGAATCAAAACCACGGCAGTAGCCCGAGACAAGGAAGGCCCACAGAAACCGCCATCGCGGCTGAGGAGGATCAGCCGCCGCAGAGGGGCACACCAGAGCCGGAAGAGGCCCCTCTTCCAGATGGCCAGTCTCAGGAGGCCTCATTGCCTCAAGACGCACCACGGTCTTCGAAGGGAGCCACCAGCACTGACGCACTCCACCTCGTTGAGCACCCAGTGTACTTCGTCAGCACAGTGCTGCGGGATGCAAGAGCATGGTACCCCATGCCTCAAAAACTCCTCCTCGCGCTACTTGTGGCTTCGCGCAAACTGCGGCACTATTTTCAGGGTCACCCCTTCAAGGTCGTCTTGTCATACCCCCTGGAGAGGGTGCTCAGGAGCCCCAATTCAGCTGGGAGGGTCGTCGAGTGGAACATAGAGCTGCAAGCATTTTAGCTCGAATTCAGCACGACCAGATTCATCAAGGGAGCAGCGTTGGTGGATTTTATGGCAGAATGGACGGAGGCGCCAGGCCTCAAGGCCGACGAGGATCGGTCCCTGTCCCCAGGAAGCGAGGCGCCAGAAGGCTGGGTCATGTACTTCGATGGGGCGTTCTCCAGACACGGCGCAGGGGCTGGGGCGGTGCTTATATCGCCCACCCACGACAAGCTCTATTACGCCGTGCAGCTTTGTTTCCAGCAAGGAGAAATGGTCTCCAACAACATAGCGGAGTATGAAGGTTTAATAGCGGGCATGAAGGCCGCAGCTGCCCTAGGGGTGAAATGCCTCACCATCAAGGGCGATTCGCAGGTCCTTGTCAATTTCTTCAACAAGGTGTACGAGTCGAAGGATGAGCACATGGAGGCCTACCTTGCAGGAGTCCGCAGGATGGAGAAGCAGTTCTGGGGGTTGGAGCTGCAGCATGTGCCCCGTGGCACCAATCAGGAAGCCGATGACATCGCCAAACATGCGTCCAGGCGGTTACCTCAGGAGCCTGGCGGTTTCGAGGAGCGGCTCTTCAAGCCTTCAGCGTTACCATCATTATCAAACACGGCTCAGCCCAGGGAGGAGCTCCCTCAGCCACCTGCCTCAGGAGCTCCGGCTTGTGGCCCGGCCTCGGGAGCACGCCTGCTCCTGACGATGGAACCTCAGGAGGGATGTTGGATCACGGAGCTCCGGAGCTACTTAACGCAAGGGACCCTGCCAGAGAAGGAGGAGGAAGCAGAGCGAGTGGCGCGCCAGGCCACGGCATACTGCATCAAAGATGGGGAGCTCTACCGGAAGCGACCAAATGATGTATCCCTGTGCTGCATCTCCAGGGAGCAAGGGAAGGAACTACTGGAAGATATACACGGCGGAGACTGCGGACATCATTCGTCATCACGGACCCTCGTTGGCAAGGCGTTCCACAGTAGGTTTTATTGGCCCACCGCGCTCAATGACGCCGTTGAACTAGTGAAAGCTTGTGAGGCCTGCCAGTTCCACGCCAAGCAGATCCATCAGCCGGCAGGGAGCTTGCAGACTATCCCCCTTTCATGGCCATTCACAGTCTGGGGGCTCAACATCTTGGGTCCGTTTCCTCGGGCGCCAGGGGGCTACCGCTACCTTTACGTTGTCGTGGACAAGTTCACCAAGTGGGCTGAAGTGGAGGCTGTTCGCACCATTCCTGTGGGTTCCGCAGTCAAGTTCATCAAGGGCATCGTGAGCCGGTTCGCGGTGCCGAATCGCATCATCACAGACAATGGTTCGCAGTTCACCAGCAACCTCTTCAAAACATACTATGCTAACCTTGGAACGCAGATATGCTACGCTTCAGTGGCGCACCCCCGAAGCAACGGCCAGGCCGAGCGAGCCAACGCGGAGGTCCTGAGGGGCCTCAAGACCAGGACGTTCAAGAAGAAGCTGGAGGCTTGCGGCAGAGGTTGGTACGATGAACTGCAGTCCGTGCTGTGGTCCATCTGCACCACCGCGACCAAGCCGACTGGAGAGACCCCGTTCTTCCTGATCTACGGAGCAGAAGCAGTCCTCCCTCACGAGGTCAGACGTCGCTCCGCGCGGGTCCTGGCGTTCGACGAGGCGCAGCAGGACGCCATGCGGGGGACGGACCTCGTGCTGGGGGAGGAGCGTCGCCGGGAAGCCGCGCTACAAGCGGCGAGGTACCAACAAGCACTGCAGCGATATCACTGCCGAAACATCCGCCCCAGGACTCTTGAGGTAGGAGACCTCGTGCTCAGGCGGGTTCTCTCCAGGGAGGGATTGCACAAGCTCTCTCCCATGTGGGAGGGCCCGTTCAAGGTTGTTCATGTTTCCAGGAGGGAGTTCCGGTCCTGAATGCACGGAACATCCAGCACCTCCGGAGGTTCTACCCCTGAAAAGGCCCAGAGCCTGTGAAGCAAGGCGAGTGCCTGTGAAGCTATTGCGTTTTGGAAAAGGCCCGGAGCCTGTGAAGCAAGGCGAGTGCCTGTGAAGCTATCGCGTTTTGGAAAAGGCCCGGAGCCTGTGAAGCAAGGTGAGTGCCTGTGAAGCTATCGCGTTTTGGAAAAGGCCCGGAGCCTGTGAAGAAGGCCAATGCCTGTGAAGCTCGCCGCCCGTGACACTCTCACATAATAATGAGTTGGGGCTGTACACGCCCCGGAGTCTCAGGAGCGCCGGCCTTAGGCCCTGGGGCTCCCTCCCACGCCCAGTGGCAGCACTTAGCTCTGCGCTGGTGAGAATATGTCGAAGACTAGACTAGGTGCCGGACGCGGCCTTTCATTTGCTTTCCGCAGTTGGCCTGTTCCTCTTCATTTGAAGTTTTATTGAAGTTGTTGCCGTCTTTGGCTTGCGGTTCTTCGGCTTTTCACTCTCCTGCCTCGATTTCTCTTGTGCAAGGCCTCGCGAGGGGGAGAGCCGAGCGCCCTCGCGAGTGTTCCTATCCTAGTCACTCAAAGAGTTCGCGACCTGGGCCCCTGACAGGAGCACCCCTCCAGTCCATGCCCCACGGGCACCGCAACACAAACAAAGGGCCTGGGTCGGTCGCCCCCCCACTGCCGGGGCCGGGAACTATCCATGCTCGGGCACATAGCCGGAAGGTACGGTAACGAAAGCAAAACAATGATTAACAGCAATAACCCAAACACGCCCCCGCGGGGCTCCGCACTATTGTCTTTGTTACGCAGGAAAAAGGGAAAAGGAAGAACAAATCCGGCGCGGCTTGCCTCACACCGGCCCGCAGGGAAGGCCCGAGCTGCCTCCGGAGCTCAGGCGGACTCCCTCTCGCGCTTCACTAGGGAGCTACGCGGACACGTTGCCACCCCCCAAGCAGATACGATGGCGTGGAGGCTGATCGCGGCCACCGCTAGAGGAGTGCCGCCTGAAGAAGAACCGGAGAAGCTTGAGGAACCTTGAACGCCGCCAGCCGTGCGAGCGCTGCTCTCTCCATCATCACCGAAGCTGGGTTCCCAGCCGCGGTCGTCACCCTCGGGGCAACACCCTGCACGGTGCCATCTTCCCAAAACACCCTCACGTAGAGGGTGGCATCGCCGTTGAACTTGAAGTGTAGGGTGCACCGACGGCTCAGGCCACGCGCACGGGCAAACGTCTGCCAACCGCGGGCCAGGGACAGGCTCCCGGCCGCGGAGACCTCCAGAGAGACCCATGAGGCCCGGCTGCAGCAGCCGTCGGCCTAGAGCCAGAGGCCGCCTGGGGCGCCAGCCGGGAGCTCGCTGAGGAGGAAGCGAGGAAGCGGAAGCCGGGTGCTAGCCGGCTCCGCCGACCACACGATGAACTCTGGCAGCACTTCAGCAGCACGAACGCGCGGCCTAGGGGGACGCGCAGCTGGAGCGCGCCCCCCGGCTACAGCAATCCGCCCGTCGTCGTGCTGAAGATCGCCTCCACGGCCGCGGGGAGCGACCGTGGTGGCCACAGGATGCTTGCGAGGGCGCCCTCGACCGCGCTTGGGTGGGGGAGAGGCTGGCTCAACCCGGCAAGCCTTCCCCTTCTCGGCGGCCGAGAACCTCCTCGACGGGGCCATGAAGAAAAAGGAGAAGCAAGGGGGAATGAACTGGAAGGGCGCGCGCCGGTCCATGCTTATGGCTGGCGATGGCCAACCAACGGCCCCCACGATCGCAGGTAATTATGACCCACTTTGCATATAGGGACTTGTCCAATCCGTGCAGTTGCCGAGGCGCCATGGGGAAGTGGAGACGCCCACGTCCAATCAACCGCCATGCGGCGCCCAAGGCCGCAGGCTGTTAGGGCCCGCGGCGCTTCGCTCTTGCCCTTCCGCCTCCCTACACAGCCAAGTCCGGGCGCGCCTTGGGCCCGGGGGCTACTGTCGGCGTTCTGGGAACGGGGGTCCCTAGACTTGCCTGCCTACGGCCTGCGGCGTGGCTCAAAGGGGGGGCCCAACACGGCCCATCCTCACCAACACAAACTCAAGACCCTCGCGAGGGGCCAAGCCTCGCGGGGCGGACGACGCGGAGCCTCCTCAGGCACGGCCTCGTCAGGCTGGCTCACGAGGAGGCGGAGAGATCAAGGCAGGGTACCTCACAAGGTGCCATGACGCAAGCCAGGACGACTCAGGGCGCCAGGCGGGTGCCAGCCCGTGCAACGTCCTCCTTTCCTCTTTGGTGCATAGGGGGCAAGCGCAGCCGCGGAGTACCGAGGCATCAGGCAAAGGTTGCCATTTCAGTGCAACGAGACCAAGACCAGGAGGACTACGAGATGGAGGTCACCGTGGAGCCCAAGATGGCGTCATCATGAGAGCTTTGCGAAGACGAAGACTACTTGTGTTAGGATAGCTGATACTTGATGTCCCCTTCAAATTAGCCCGCCATTGTTGGCTCCCTTCCCGCTTGATATTTGGGAAGAGGACCAGGGCCTCTATAAATAGGACCAGCCACCCACATGGCAAGGGGTCGGCCGGTTGGAAGCAGAGAGAGAGAGAGAGAGAGAGAGAGAAAGGTGGCTGAACTCCACCCAGCAGTTCATCGCCCCAGCCAAGAATAGACCCTCGCGAGGCTGTTCTTCCTTGTATTGTTAATCATCATCAGCCCAAGAGGCAATCCACACACCACACACTGGAGTAGGGTATTACACCACAACGGTGGCCCGAACCAGTATAAACCCTGTGTCTCTTGTGTTGTTCTTTCGATAGTTTTGATCCTAGCACGGCGGAGGGGTGCAGGTAGGTAGGAGGCAAAATCTCCGCGCGCGCACCAGTGTTCGAACCTCAAGGGTCTGCCGGAACCCGAAATCCGACAGCTTTCTACTGGAACTCTTCAGAAAATAAGCGTAAATGCAGGTTTGTCAAATGGAAGGCCATTTGCAGCCCTAAAAGCCTTGCGGGGCTTGGAATCCTTAATATGGTAGTGATGAACAAGTGCCTTATCATTAAGTGGTGGTGGAGGATCATGAATGCTTCCCCTGGGACCCTTTGGTTCGAGTTCGATATCTTGAAAGCTAAATATTTCCCCTCTGGCAGCCCCATGTTCGCCATTGCATCTTATGGGTCCTAGTTTTCGAGGTATTCGATTAGGGCCAGGGGCATTTTTTCCGATCATGTTAAGTTAACTGTTAGGAATGGCGCCTCGACTCCCTTCTAGTTGGATTGGTGGACTAGGGATGCACCTTTAGCATCTCTTTCCTGATTATGTTTTCATAGTATCCAGAGCCTAGGATCTCAATCTCTGAGCTCTCACGCAAGTGCTAGGACTTGGGTCTCCGGGGATCCCTCTCTCCTGTAGAGTTGGAGGACTGGCATCGGCTTGCTACCCTGTTCCCTAGTCTCTCTCGGAGAAGGAGGTGGTGACCTGGCCCCATACCGCCTTGGGTGTTTTTTCAGTCAAGTCTCTTTATGCTAGGCTCATAGATGGCTCCCCCACTTCTAAGTTTAAATAGTTCTAGGCGGCTAAAATCCCCCCTAAGATTATGATCTTCCTTTGGCAGGCCATTAGTGGTCGTTTGCCCTCGACCGACCAGATTTGTAAGAGGAACGGGCCTGGTTCTGCCTTGTGTGCTTTGTGTTCTACTATGGAGAATACCAATCATATCTTCTTCGAGTGCCCCCTGGCAAAGTTGGCCTAGGGAGGGTTCAGATCGTGGATGAATGTCTCTTAGGATCCTACCTCTTTCTCGGATCTGTGGACCTTAACTGATACCATTCAGGGACGAACAAAGAGGCTTTTCTGGATCGAGTAGGGGGCTCTATGCCGCTCTCTATGGAATATTATGAGCAAATTTAGCATTGAGGGTATATTCTCTAACAAGTTGGCTGATGTTTTGTTCAAAATGTCTATCTTCTTGCGGCACTAGAAATTATTGACTAAGCCAGCAGATGTGGGCGGTTTGGAGGAGCTGATCAGCAAGGTTCGGTCGTCGGCAAGCTTGATGTCTTCTACTCCCTCCGGTTGATCGTCTTGTTTTGGATCCCACTCTTAGCAGTAGGTTGTTGGCCTGTGTGCCTCATTTGTGTGGTTTCGGCCTACGCGCCTCTGGGCTTGTGTTTATGTTTGGTGAACTCGTGGTTGTTTTATGTGGTACTCTGCCATGTGGCTTTATTTATAAAGTTGAGCTCTCGCCTTTTTCTTTAAAAAAATAATAGCAGTTCATGATGCTTTTTTCTCTTGTTAGTGCTCAGTGATCCGTATTTCTCTCCCGACCCCAACCAGTTGGTCCCGTTGGCGCCGATGCAACAGCGTATCGCCGTATGTTACATGCCAAATTGCCAATAGGCACCCTATCCAGGTAGGTTCATGAGCGCACAAACCAAATAAAAAAGACACTAAACTACATTGATGGTTTTGGAATATATTTTCCTACCAAAGTCCCTAAAAAGTGCTAACTTCACTCAAATCAAGCGTCGCCCACCTTGTCATCGGTGCCATCAAATGAAGGATATGTACAGTCGCTTGATGGCATGCAAGATACACAGAGTAGGTAGCACTTTCTTGTAATTATCCCAATGGTTATCGTCCGGACAAAGAGCGGAGGAGAGTATTATGAGTGGCATTTCGGTCACACACAAGTTGACACCAATCTTGTGGGAAGTAACTGTCTGAAAATTTGCAGATGATATTATTGTCATGTGAAACAAATATACCCGGGCGGTGGAGAAGATTGATTGTAGCATCGAGAATAGTAACGACTTGAAATTAAACAACAAAAAGTAAATGACTGAAAATAAACGGCGGTGTCCTGCAATAGAGAGATTTGGCGTGGAGAAACTACGAATCATTGTTTACATCAAGTGTGTTAGTGCGACAGTAATGCCAGTTACCTTGTATCATGGTTCTAATAGATGGATTTTTTGTTCGGTAGACGGGTTACCCTTGAGTGGTCGAACTCCACGCCAGATTCGTTCTTACCTATAATCTCGCTTCGATGTTGCTATAACATGGCCATCTCCATAATTAAGGTCATGAGAGCGGAACAATGCATTAGGTCCTGTGGATCATCGTTATCTTATATTGTCTTTTCTCCTCGTAGATATCTCAACATGTCACCTAAAGGTCACGAATTCACTAAATAATATGTGTTACCTATGTAGTTCTTCAGGTTGCATGGGCACTTAAATTGGACAACACGCATTACTCTCACCACAGATAAAAAACTTACTAAATAATTATAAACTATAACCATGAATGATGATGTATAGAATATGCATAAATGAATCTTACCAATCACTGACATCTCCCACGCCTATGGGGAATTACTCATGCATGGGAGAAAAATAATCAAACATCACAGAGATTAAAACAAATGAAATCATCGATAATATCACAAAGATCCACAATAAGATGAATGACTAAATAGATCTCAATCTCAATATGAGTACAAAGAGAGTTATCAAAAGTAGTCTTACAAACTAGAAATCCTCTCCCTATGGTGATGTTGCGATGACAGGAAATGAAGATGGGTGAATGAGAAGGAATGGACCTCTGACAGTTCTTCTTCTCCGGATCTCTTCTCCCTCTGTTCTGGATGGTGTGGCGGCGGCTGTGTCTCTCTGATGCAGTCTCTCCCTTCACGAAAGTTGGTCATGTAGATGAGGTAGAGCTGGCGGCAACTGGTAATGAGTGCGCTCGTACCAAAGGTCGTCTGCGCTCTAGACACTGGTGAAGTTTCTCCCAGAAGAAAAGTTGCTCTATTTGGTTTTATATGATAAAACATTGATTGGTTTTCTTACAAAAATATATATTCCTGCACATCATGAAGGAAAGCCAATTTTCTTCTTTCTCGAAGGATTAGCGTTAGAAAGACACGAAAGTATTAAAAACTCGGTGAAAACCACATCAAAACCCACTTATAAAAGTGAAAAAATATGGAGCCATCAACTCCCCCAAGCTTAAGTCCTGCTCGTCCCATGCATTAAAATATCTAGTTTTACATGCAATGATACACTAACATAGCATGGTATCACTGTCATCTTTTCTTTATTAATTGTTGTCCCACATCAGACTTTTGTCAACATGGCAAGCATGATACTCCCACTATGGCTAGCCTAAGGGCATCTCCAACACAAACACCTAAACCGCCCACAACCGTGTCGACCGAGCGGTCCACACGGGATTTTTCCATCCAATGTGGTGCCCCATTCATCCGTGGACCAGTTTAGACTTCCATTTTCCGCGAACCAGATGCAACCCATACGGCTTTTTCGTGTGTCCGGGCCGCTGCCACGCACGCCTCTGACACCCTGGACCCACCCAGAAGTGTTGCGTCCCTCTAGCGTGAAGCAGTTGCCGCACATTCATGTCAGTCAATGCCGCTCCAGAGCGCGAGCACCACATTGATGTCGGCATTAAAGCGGCGTGGAGGCGCCTGATAACCCACAAGTATAGGGGATCGCCATAGTTTTCGAGGGTAAAGTATTCAACCCAAATTTATTGATTCGACACAAGGGGAGCCAAAGAATATTCTCAAGCATTAGCAGCTGAGTTGTCAATTCAACCACACCAAAAAGACTTAATATCTGCAGCAAAGTAATTAGTAGCAAAGTAGTATGGAAGTAACAGTAACGGTGGCAAAAGTAATAGTAGCAGTTTTTTAGCAATTGTAACAGTGGCAACAGAAAAGTAACTTAGCAAAGATCAATATGAAACGAGCTCATAGGCAATGGATCAATGCTAGATCATTATGTCGGATGGCATTCATCATGCAACAGTTATAACATAGGTTGACACAAAACTAGCTCCAGTTCATCAATATAATGTAGGCATGTATTCTGAATATAGTCATACATGCTTATAGAAAGAACTTGCATGACATCTTTTGTCCTACCCTCCCGTGGTAGCGGGGTCCTATTGGAAACCAAGGGATATTAAGGCCTCCTTTTAATAGAGAACCGGACCAAAGCATTAGCACCTAGTGAATACACAAACTCCTCAAACTACGGTCATCACTAGGAAGTGTCCCGACTATTGTCACTCCGGGGTTGCTGGATCATAACACGTATTAGGTGACTATAACTTGCAAGACAGGATCAAGAACACAAATATATGCATGAAAACATAATAGGTTCAGATCTGAAATCATGGCAATCGGGCCCTAGTGACAAGCATTAAGCATAGCAAAGTCATAGCAACATCAATGTTAGAACATAGTGGATACTAGGGATCAAACCCTAACAAAACTAACTCGATTACATGGTAAATCTCATCCAAACCATCACCGTACAGCAAGCCTACGATGGAATTACTCATGCACGGCGGTGAGCATCATGAAATTGGTGTTGGAGGATGGTTGATGATGACGATGGCGACGATTTCCACTCTCCGAAGCCCAAAACGGACTCCAGATCTGCCCTCCCGAGGAAGAATAGGAGGTGGCGGCGGCTCCATATCGTAAAACGTGATGAATCCTTCTCTCTATTTTTTCTCCCCAAACATGAATATATGGAGTTGGAGTTGAGGTTGGTGGAGGTCTGTGGGACCCACAAGACTGGAGGGCGTGCCCTAGGGAGGTGGGGGCGCCCTCCACCCTTGTGGACAGGGTGTGGGTCCCCTTCGGTTGATTCTTTTGCCAATTTTTTTTATTTATTCCAAAAAAATGCTCCGTGAAGTTTCATGTCATTCCGAGAACTTTTATTTCTGCACAAAAATAACACCATGGCAATTCTGCTAGAAATAGCGTTAGTTCGAGTTAGTTCCATTCAAATCATGCAAATTAGAGTCCAAAACAAGGGCAAAAGAGTTTGGAAAAGTAGATACGATGGAGACGTATCAACTCCCCCAAGCTTAACCCATTGCTTGTCCTCAAGCAATTTAGTTGACAAACTGAAAGTGATAAAGAAACACTTTTACAAACTCTATTTGATCTTGTTGCTGCAAATATGTAAAGCCAGCATTTAAGTTTTCAGCAAAGATTATGAACTAACTGATACGTCTCCAACGTATCTATAATTTTTGATTGCTCCATGCTATATTATCTACTGTTTGGACATTATTGGGCTTTATTATCCACTTTTATATTATTTTTGGGACTAACCTATTAACCGGAGGCCCAGCCCAGAATTGCTGTTTTTTTGCCTGTTTTAGGGTTTCGAAGAAAAGGAATAGCAAACGGAGTCCAAAAAGAATGAAACCTTCGGGAACGTGATTTTCTCACCGAATACAACTCAGGAGACTTGGACCCTACGTCAAGCCAACTAACAGGAGGCCACGAGGTAGGGGCGCGCCTGCCCCCCCCCCCCAGGCGCGCCCTCCACCCTCGTGGGCCCCCTATTGCTCCACTGACGTACTCCTTCCTCCTATATATATATCCATGTACCCCCAAATGATCAGAACAGGAGCCAAGACCCTAATTCCACCGCCGTAACTTTCTGTATCCATGAGATCCCATCTTGGGGCCTCTTCCGGAGCTCCACCGGAGGGGGCATCGATCACGGAGGGCTTCTACAACAACACCATAGCCTCTCCGATGAAGTGTGAGTAGTTTACTTCAGACCTACGGGTCCATAGTTAGTAGCTAGATGGATTCTTCTCTCTTTTTGGATCTCAATACAATGTTCTCCCCCTCTCTTGTGGATATCTATTCGATGTAATCTTTCTTTTGCGGTGTGTTTGTCGGCGTTCTGGGAATGGGGGTCCCCAGGCTTGCCTGCTTGCAGCCTGCGGCGTGGCTCAAAGGAGGCCCAGCATGGCCCATCTTCATCAGCACAAGACTCAAGACCCTCACGAGGGGCCAAGCCTCGCGAGGCGGATGACAAGTGTGCATCCTTAGGCGCAGCCTCCTTAGACTGGCTCGCGAGGAGACGGAGATATCAAGGCGGGGTATCTCGCGAGGTGCCCATGACGCAAGCCATGACGATCGAGGTGTTGGGGAACGCAGTAATTTCAAAAAATTTCCTACGCACACGCAAGATCATGGTGATGCACAGCAACGAGAGGGGAGAGTGTTGTCTACGTACCAACGCAGACCGACTGCGGAAGCGATCACACAACGTAGAGGAAGTAGTCGTACGTCTTCTTCCCGATCCGACCGATCCAAGCACCGTTACTCCGGCACCTCCGAGTTCTTAGCACACGTTCAGCTCGATGACGTTCCTCGGGCTCCGATCCAGCAAACCGTCGAGGAAGAGTTCCGTCAGCACGACGGCGTGGTGACGATCTTGATGTACTACCGACGCAGGTCTTCGCCTAAGCACTGTAACGGTATGATCGAGGTGGAATTTGGTGGCAGGGGGCACCGCACACGGCTAAGGAACGATCTCAAGGATCAAACTTGTGTGTCTTGGGGTGCCCCCTGCCCCCGTATATAAAGGCCAGGGGAGGGGGTTCGGCCGGCTAGGGGGAGAGGGCGCAGGAGGAGTCCTACTCCCACCGGGAGTAGGACTCCCCCCCTCAATCCTATTCCAATTAGGACTCAAAGGGGGAGAGAGAAGAGAGGGGGCCGGCCCACTTCTCCTAGTCCTACTAGGACTTGGGGAAAGGGGGGGCGCCGGCCAGCTTGAGGGCTGCCTCTTTTCTCTTTTCCACTAAGGCCCAATAGGCCCATTAGCCTCCCGGGGGGTTCCGGTAACCCTCCCGGTATTCCGGTAAAATCCCGATTTCACCCGGAACACTTCCGGTGTCCAAACATAGGCTTCCAATATATCAATCTTTACGTCTCGACCATTTCGAGACTCCTCGTCATGTCCGTGATCTCATCCGGGACTCCGAACAACCTTCGGTACATCAAAATGCATAAACTCATAATAACTGTCATCGTAACGTTAAGCGTGCGGACCCTACGGTTCGAGAACAATGTAGACATGACCGAGACACGTCTCCGGTCAATAACCAATAGCGGGACCTGGATGCCCATATTGGATCCTACATATTCTACGAAGATCTTTATCGGTCAGACCGCATAACAACATACGTTGTTCCCTTTGTCATCGGTATGTTACTTGCCCGAGATTCGATCGTCGGTATCCAATACCTAGTTCAATCTCGTTACCGGCAAGTCTCTTTACTCGTTCCGTAATACATCATCTCACAACTAACTTATTAGTTGTAGTGCTTGCAAGGCTTATGTGATGTGCATTACCGAGAGGGCCCAGAGATACCTCTCCGACAATCGGAGTGACAAACCCTAATCTCGAAATACGCCAACCCAACATCTACCATTGGAGACACCTGTAGTACTCCTTTATAATCACCCAGTTACGTTGTGACGTTTGGTAGTACCCAAAGTGTTCCTCCGGTAAACGGGAGTTGCATAATCTCATAGTTATAGGAACATGTATAAGTCATGAAGAAAGCAATAGCAACATACTAAACGATCGGGTGCTAAGCTAATGGAATGGGTCATGTCAATCAGATCATTCAACTAATGATGTGACCTTGTTAATCAAATAACAACTCTTTGTTCATGGTTAGGAAACATAACCATCTTTGATTAACAAGCTAGTCTAGTAGAGGCATACTAGTGATACTCTGTTGGTCTATGTATTCACACATGTATTATGTTTCCGGTTAATACAATTCTAGCATGAATAATAAACATTTATCATGATATAAGGAAATAAATAATAACTTTATTATTGCCTCTAGGGCATATTTCCTTCAGTCTCCCACTTGCACTAGAGTCAATAATCTAGATTACACAGTAATGATTCTAACACCCATGGAGCCTTGGTGCTGATCATGTTTTGCTCGTGGAAGAGGCTTAGTCAACGGGTCTGCAACATTCAGATCCGTATGTATCTTGCAAATCTCTATGTCTCCCACCTGGACTAAATCCCGGATGGAGTTGAAGCGTCTCTTGATGTGTTTGGTTCTTTTGTGAAATCTGGATTCCTTTGCCAAGGCAATTGCACCAGTATTGTCACAGAAGATTTTCATTGGACCCGATGCACTAGGTATGACACCTAGATCGGATATGAACTCCTTCATCCAGACTCCTTCGTTCGCTGCTTCCGAAGCAGCTATGTACTCCGCTTCACATGTAGATCCTGCTACGACGCTTTTTTTAGAACTGCACCAACTGACAGCTCCACCGTTTAAAGTAAACACGTATCCGGTTTGCGATTTAGAATCGTCCGGATCAGTGTCAAAGCTTGCATCAATGTAACCTCTTACGGTGAGCTCTTTGTCACCTCCATATACGAGAAACATATCCTTAGTCCTTTTCAGGTATTTCAGGATGTTCTTGACCGCTGTCCAGTGATCCACTCCTGGATTACTTTGGTACCTCCCTGCTAAACTTATAGCAAGGCACACATCAGGTCTGGTACACAGCATTGCATACATGATAGAGCCTATGGCTGAAGCATAGGGAACATCTTTCATTTTCTCTCTATCTTCTGCATTGGTCGGGCATTGAGTCTGACTCAACTTCACACCTTGTAACACAGGCAAGAACCCTTTCTTTGCTTGATCCATTTTGAACTTCTTCAAAATCTTGTCAAGGTATGTGCTTTGTGAAAGTCCAATTAAGCGTTTTGATCTATCTCTATAGATCTTTATGCCTAATATGTAAGCAGCTTCCCCGAGGTCTTTCATCGAAAAACTTTTATTCAAGTATCCCTTTATGCTATCCAGAAATTCTATATCATTTCCAATCAGTAATATGTCATCCACATATAATATCAGAAATGCTACAGAGCTCCCACTCACTTTCTTGTAAATACAGGCTTCTCCAAAAGTCTGTATAAACCCAAATGCTTTGATCACACTATCAAAACGTTTATTCCAACTCCGAGATGCTTGCACCAGTCCATAAATGGATCGCTGGAGTTTGCATACTTTGTTAGCTCCCTTTGGATCGACAAAACCTTCCGGTTGCATCATATACAACTTTTCTTCCAGAAATCCATTCAGGAATGCGGTTTTTACATCCATTTGCCAAATTTCATAATCATAAAATGCGGCAATTGCTAACATTATTCTGACAGACTTAAGCATCGCTACGGGTGAGAAAGTCTCATCGTAGTCAACTCCTTGAACTTGTCTAAAACCTTTTGCGACAAGTCGAGCTTTGTAGACAGTAACATTACCATCAGCGTCAGTCTTTTTCTTAAAGATCCATTTATTCTCAATTGCTTGCCGATCATCGGGCAAGTCAACCAAAGTCCATACTTTATTCTCATACATGGATCCCATCTCAGATTTCATGGCTTCAAGCCACTTTGCGGAATCTGGGCTCACCATCGCTTCTTCATAGTTCGTAGGTTCATCATGATCTAGTAGCATGACTTCCAGAACAGGATTACCGTACCACTCTGGTGCGGATCTTACTCTGGTTGATCTACGAGGTACAGTAGTATCTTGATCTAAAGTTTCATGATCATCATCATTAACTTCCTCTCTTATTGGTGTAGGTCTCACAGAAACAGTTTTCTGTGATGTACTATTTCCCAATAACGGAGTGGGTACAGTTACCTCATCAAGTTCTACTTTCCTCCCACTCACTTCTTTCGAGAGAAACTCCTTCTCAAGAAAGTTTCCGAATTTAGCAACAAAAGTCTTGCCTTCGGATCTGTGATAGAAGGTGTATCCAATAGTTTCCTTTGGATATCCTATGAAGACACACTTCTCCGATTTGGGTTCGAGCTTATCAGGTTGAAGCTTTTTCACATAAGCATCGCAGCCCCAAACTTTAAGAAACGACAACTTTGGTTTCTTGCCAAACCATAGTTCATAAGGCGTCGTCTCAACGGATTTAGATGGTGCCCTATTTAACGTGAATGCGGCCGTCTCTAAAGCATAACCCCAAAATGATAGCGGTAAATCAGTAAGAGACATCATAGATCGCACCATATCTAGTAAAGTACGATTACGACGTTCGGACACACCATTACGTTGTGGTGTTCCGGGTGGCGTGAGTTGCGAAACTATTCCACAATTTTTCAAATGTACACCAAACTCGTAACTCAAATATGCTCCTCCACGATCAGATCGTAGAAACTTTATTTTCTTGTTACGATGATTTTCAACTTCACTCTGAAATTCCTTGAACTTTTCAAATGTTTCAGACTTATGTTTCATTAAGTAGATATACCCATATCTGCTTAAATCATCTGTGAAGGTGAGAAAATAACGATATCCGCCACGAGCCTCAATATTCATCGGACCACATACATCGGTATGTATGATTTCCAATAAATCTGTTGCTCTCTCCATAGTGCCGGAGAACGGTGTTTTAGTCATCTTGCCCATGAGGCACGGTTCGCAAGTACCAAGTGATTCATAATCAAGTGGTTCCAAAAGCCCATCAGTATGGAGTTTCTTCATGCGCTTTACACCGATATGACCTAAACGGCAGTGCCACAAATAAGTTGCACTATCATTATCAACTCTGCATCTTTTGGCTTCAACATTATGAATATGTGTATTACTACTATCGAGATTCAATAAGAATAGACCACTTTTCAAGGGTGCATGACCATAAAAGATATTACTCATATAAATAGAACAACCATTATTCTCTGATTTAAATGAATAACCGTCTCGCATCAAACAAGATCCAGATATAATGTTCATGCTCAACGCTGGCACCAAATAACAATTATTTAGGTCTAATATTAATCCCGAAGGTAGATGTAGAGGTAGCGTGCCGACCGCGATCACATCGACTTTGGAACCGTTTCCCACGCGCATCGTCACCTCGTCCTTTGCTAGTGTCCGCTTATTCTGTAGTCCCTGTTTCGAGTTGCAAATATTAGCAACAGAACCATTATCAAATACCCAGGTGCTACTGCGAGCATTAGTAAGGTACACATCAATAACATGTATATCACATATACCTTTGTTCACCTTGCCATCCTTCTTATCCGCCAAATACTTGGGGCAGTTCCGCTTCCAGTGACCAGTCTGCTTGCAGTAGAAGCACTCAGTTTCAGGCTTAGGTCCAGACTTGGGTTTCTTCTCTTGAGCAGCAACTTGCTTGCCGTTCTTCTTGAAATTCCCCTTCTTCTTCCCTTTGCCCTTTTTCTTGAAACTAGTGGTTTTGTTAACCATCAACACTTGATGCTCCTTCTTGATTTCTACCTCCGCAGCTTTCAGCATAGCGAAGAGCTCGGGAATAGTCTTGTTCATCCCTTGCATATTATAGTTCATCACAAAGCTCTTGTAGCTTGGTGGCAGTGATTGGAGAATTCTGTCAATGACGCAATCATCCGGAAGTGTAACTCCCAATTGAATCAAGTGATTATTATACCCAGACATTTTGAGTATATGCTCACTGACAGAACTGTTCTCCTCCATCTTGCAGCAATAGAACTTATTGGAGACTTCATATCTCTCAATCCGGGCATTTGCTTGAAATATTAACTTCAACTCCTGGAACATCTCATATGCTCCATGACATTCAAAACGTCGTTGAAGTCCCGGTTCTAAGCCGTAAAGCATGGCACAGTGAACTATTGAGTAGTCATCAGCTTTGCTCTGCCAGACGTTCATAACTTCTGGTGTTGCTCTTGCAGCAGGCCTGGCACTCAGCGGTGCTTCCAGGACGTAATTCTTCTGTGCAGCAATGAGGATAATCCTCAGGTTACAGACCCAGTCCGTGTAATTGCTACCATCATCTTTCAACTTTGCTTTCTCAAGGAACGCATTAAAATTCAACGGAACAACAGCACGAGCCATCTATCTACAATCAACATAAACAAGCAAGATACTATCAGGTACTAAGTTCATGATAATTTTAAGTTCAGTTAATTTACTTAAGAACTCCCACTTAGATAGACATCCCTCTAATCATCTAAGTGATCACGTGATCCAAATCAACTAAACCATAACCGATCATCACGTGAGATGGAGTAGTTTTCAATGGTGAACATCAATATGTTGATCATATCTACTATATGATTCATGCTCGACCTTTCGGTCTCCGTGTTCCGAGGCCATATCTGTATATGCTTGGCTCGTCAAGTATAACCTGAGTATTCTGCGTGTGCAACTGTTTTGCACCCGTTGTATTTGAACGTAGAGCCTATCACACCCGATCATCACGTGGTGTCTCAGCACGAAGAACTTTTGCAACGGTGCATACTCAGGGAGAACACTTCTTGATAATTTAGTGAGAGATCATCTTATAATGCTACCGTCAATCAAAGCAAGATAAGATGCATAAAAGGATAAACATCACATGCAATCAATATAAGTGATATGATATGGCCATCATCATCTTGTGCTTTGTGATCTCCATCTCCAAAGCACCGTCATGATCACCATCGTCACCGGCGCGACACCTTGATCTCCATCGTAGCATCGTTGTCGTCTCGCCAATATTATGCTTCCACGACTATCACTACCGTTTAGTAATAAAGTAAAGCATTACATCGCGATTGCATTGCATACAATAAAGCGACAACCATATGGCTCCTGCCAGTTGCCGATAACTCGGTTACAAAACATGATCATCTCATACAATAAAATCAGCATCATGCCTTGACCATATCACATCACAACATACCCTGCAAAAACAAGTTAGACGTCCTCTACTTTGTTGTTGCAAGTTTTACGTGGCTGCTACGGGCTTAAGTAAGAACTCATCTCACCTACGCATCAAAACCACAACGATAGTTCGTCAAATAGACTCCGTTTTAACCTTCTCAAGGACCGGGCGTAGTCACACTTGGTTCAACTAAAGTTGGAGAGACAGTCTTCCGCAAGCCATCTGTGTGCAAAGCACGTCGAGGGAACCGGTCTCGCGTAAGAGTACGCGTAAGGTTGGTCCGGATCGTCTCGTCCAACAATACCGCCGAACCAAAGTATGACATGCTGGTAGGCAGTATGACTTGTATCGCCCACAACTCACTTGTGTTCTACTCGTGCATATAATATCAAACCATAAAAACCTAGGCTCGGATGCCACTGTTGGGGAACGCAGTAATTTCAAAAAATTTCCTACGCACATGCAAGATCATGGTGATGCACAGCAACGAGAGGGGAGAGTGTTGTCTACGTACCAACGCAGACCGACTGTGGAAGCGATCACACAACGTAGAGGAAGTAGTCGTACGTCTTCTTCCCGATCCGACCGATCCAAGCACCGTTACTCCGGCACCTCCGAGTTCTTAGCACACGTTCAGCTCGATGACGTTCCTCGGGCTCCAATCCAGCAAAGCGTCGAGGAAGAGTTCCGTCAGCACGACGGCGTGGTGACGATCTTGATGTACTACCGACGCAGGTCTTCGCCTAAGCACTGTAACGGTATGATCGAGGTGGAATTTGGTGGCAGGGGGCACCGCACACGGCTAAGGAACGATCTCAAGGATCAAACTTGTGTGTCTTGGGGTGCCCCCTGCCCCCGTATATAAAGGCCAGGGGAGGGGGTTCGGCCGGCTAGGGGGAGAGGGCGCAGGAGGAGTCCTACTCCCACCGGGAGTAGGACTCCCCCCCTCAATCCTATTCCAATTAGGACTCAAAGGGGGAGAGAGAAGAGAGGGGGCCGGCCCACTTCTCCTAGTCCTACTAGGACTTGGGGAAAGGGGGGGCGCCGGCCAGCTTGAGGGCTGCCTCTTTTCTCTTTTCCACTAAGGCCCAATAGGCCCATTAGCCTCCCGGGGGGTTCCGGTAACCCTCCCGGTATTCCGGTAAAATCCCGATTTCACCCGGAACACTTCCGGTGTCCAAACATAGGCTTCCAATATATCAATCTTTACGTCTCGACCATTTCGAGACTCCTCGTCATGTCCATGATCTCATCCGGGACTCCGAACAACCTTCGGTACATCAAAATGCATAAACTCATAATAACTGTCATCGTAACGTTAAGCGTGCGGACCCTACGGTTCAAGAACAATGTAGACATGACCGAGACACGTCTCCGGTCAATAACCAATAGCGGGACCTGGATGCCCATATTGGCTCCTACATATTCTACGAAGATCTTTATCGGTCAGACCGCATAACAACATACGTTGTTCCCTTTGTCATCGGTATGTTACTTGCCCGAGATTCGATCGTCGGTATCCAATACCTAGTTCAATCTCGTTACCGGCAAGTCTCTTTACTCGTTCCGTAATACATCATCTCACAACTAACTTATTAGTTGTAGTGCTTGCAAGGCTTATGTGATGTGCATTACCGAGAGGGCCCAGAGATACCTCTCCGACAATCGGAGTGACAAACCCTAATCTCGAAATACGCCAACCCAACATCTACCATTGGAGACACCTGTAGTACTCCTTTATAATCACCCAGTTACGTTGTGACGTTTGGTAGTACCCAAAGTGTTCCTCCGGTAAACGGGAGTTGCATAATCTCATAGTTATAGGAACATGTATAAGTCATGAAGAAAGCAATAGCAACATACTAAACGATCGGGTGCTAAGCTAATGGAATGGGTCATGTCAATCAGATCATTCAACTAATGATGTGACCTTGTTAATCAAATAACAACTCTTTGTTCATGGTTAGGAACATAACCATCTTTGATTAACAAGCTAGTCTAGTAGAGGCATACTAGTGACACTCTGTTGGTCTATGTATTCACACATGTATTATGTTTCCGGTTAATACAATTCTAGCATGAATAATAAACATTTATCATGATATAAGGAAATAAATAATAACTTTATTATTGCCTCTAGGGCATATTTCCTTCACGAGGGTGCCAGGCGGGCGCCAGCGCGCGCAGCGTCCTTCTTTCCTCTTTGGTGCAAAGGAGGCAAGCACAGCCGCGGAGTACCGAGGCATCATGCAAAGGTTGCCATTTCGGTACAATGAGACCAGGACCAAGCGGACTACGAGACGGAGGTCACCATGGAGCCCAGCACGGCGTCACCGCAGAGTCTTTCGCAGGCGAAGACGAACTTTAGTCAGGATAAGAGTACTTGCTATCCCCCTTCAAATTAGCCTGCCATTGTTGGCTCCCTTCCCGCTCGATATTTGGGAAGAGGACCAGGGCCCCTATAAATAGGACCGGCCACCCATGTAGCAAAGGGTTCGGTTCGGTTCGGCGTGTGGATCCGACTAGCAAGCAGAGAGAGTAAGAGAGAGAGAGAGAGAGAGGTGACTGAACTCCTCCCAGCAGTTCGTCGCCCCAGCCAAGAACAGACCCTCGCGTGGCTGTTCTTCCTTGTATCGTTGATCATCATCAGCCCCAGGAGGCAATCCATCCACCACACACTGGAGTAGGGTATTACACCACAATGGTGGCCCGAACTAGTATAAATCTTGTGTCCCTTGTGCAGTTCCTTTAGTAGTTTAGATCTTTGCGAGACGGGGAGGTAGAGGGCGTGATTTCCGCGCGCACCCTAGTGTTTGAACCTTAAGGTTCTGCCGGAACCCGTGAATCCGACATTTGGCGCGCCAGGTAGGGGTGCGCCGGAATCTGTCTTCCGCCGCTCCGTTCTCCTCCAACCGTCACATCCATGTCTGACGCTCGTCGGGCCTGCGCCGAGCGCCGGGCCGCCATCGCTTCTCGTGTCGCCCAGACGGCCCCCGTCGGTGGGCGTCCTTGTCGTTCCCCGTCGCCCGCCATCAATGCCGCCACCGGCCCGGCGGGGGCGAGCAGCAAGCGTCGTCTCAGCATCCGTCTGTGCGCCAAGACGGCCGCACCACTACTCCATCACTCGCACCAGCCGGTTCTTCGTCCCGCGCGCTCCGCGCACCCTTGGAGGCTCGAGCTGCGCTCCTCGCGGCAAACGAGCTCCTGCGCTACCGCCCCGTCAACGACGTCTATGAAGAGTGGCTCGACCGCGTCGCCGAGCTTGTCCGTGCCGCAGGGGGCTCTTCCGCGCCATCCGTTCCTCTGCGCCACACTCCGCCCCGCGCGGGCAATGAAGCTCCAGAGGCGCACCGGCCGCCTCCCCTCCAAGAAGATGCCATGGCTCCAAGGCGCTTGGCCCCTGGGTGGAACCCTCTCCGCCAGGCGCCAGCGCAACAAGAACGGAGCTGCCAAGAAGTCCCTCGCCCGCAAGGGGCTGCCAGGGCGCTCCCTGCTCCGGCACGCCGCGACCCTGCTCCAGCTCCGGCGCACCAAGACCCCGCCCTGCTCCTAGCTGCAGCGCGTGGGGACCCTCAAGACCAAGCTCTCCACCAACCGAAGCCTTTCGTGGCCACCGCGGGCTGCCGCGCCTACACCACAGAGCTGCATAGCGTCGCGTGGCCCGGCAAGTTCAAGCCTGACCTGCCTCCTCGCTACGATGGCATGACTGATCCCGCAGAGTTCCTCCAGCTCTATGAGCTGGGCATCGAGGCTGCTAGCGGGGATGAAAAGGTCATGGCGAACTGGTTCCCCATGGCGCTCAAGGAAGGAGCTCGAACCTGGCTCCAGGCACGATCTCCTCCTCGGACCAGATGCGCACCCGCTTCATCGCCAAGTTCCAAGGTACTCGCGACCGGCCACCCGCCGTGAGCGACATGCGCCGCATCAAGCAACAACCCGGAGAGACCCTGCAAAAATACATCCAGCGCTTCAACAGCGCGCGCCTCAAGATCCCCAAGGTGTCCGAGGAGGCCATCATCTCGGCCTTCTCCAAGGGCGTGCGCGATGTCAAGATGAAGGAGGAGCTGGCGATGCACGAAGACCTCTGCACCTCCCTAGAGCTGTTCAACTTGGTGAACAAGTGCGCCAGGGCTGAGGAGGGACGTCTCTCCCTCCTCGAGCTGCCTGCCGCGGACCCAGAAGAGAAGAAGCCCAAGGCCAAGGACGTGAGGCGCAAGGGGGCTGCCGTACTCGCCGCAGAACCAGACACCAAGCGGGGCAAGGATCTGCCCGAACCCTCCAGAGGCAGCCGGTACTGTGTGTACCATGACCTCCACACCCACAACACCAACGAATGTCAAGAACTCCGCGCCATGCGAGAAGGAAGGATCGGCCGTCGCCCTGACCATGCTGACCGGGGCTACGGGCGAGGAGGAGGAAGAAACCCAGGACGCTGGGAAGATCGCGGCCCGCGCCAGGGGTGGCGCGACCAACCTCGCGAGGACCGCTGGCGGGACCTGCCTCGCAAGGGAGACTGGAGGAATCAGCCTTGTGAGGATCGCCCTCATGGCAACGCAGGCCTACCTCCGCTGCCGCCTCAGCCAAGGAGGAACGAAGACCGCCATCAAGACGAGGGGGCTGGGGGCTTTCAAGAGCCGGGCGCAATCGCCTGCATCCTGGGCAGAGCTCAAGCCCCAGCCTCTCAACGTATCTTCAAGCAGTTCGCCCGCGAAGTGAATGCAGTTCTCCCCAAGCTAGAAGCAATGCGCCCCCTCAGGTGGTCGGCGTGCGCCATCACGTTCAGCTCGGTAGACCAGCTCAAGTGCGCGGCCACGGCAGGAGTCCTCCCGACGCTTTTCTCCCCAATCATCAGCAACGTGCTGGTCACCAAGACCCTCATCGACGGAGGGGCAGGGCTCAACGTCCTGTCCGTGGAAACATTCAACAACCTCCAAGTGCCCTATGACCAGCTTCAGCCGACCAAGCCTTTCTCCGGGATCACTGAAGGTTCCACAGTCCCGATCGGGCAGGTCCGCCTCCCTGTCACCTTCGGGGCTCGCAGCAACTACCGCACCGAGCTCATCGACTTCGACGTCGCCCACATCCGCCTGCCGTACAATGCCATCCTCGGGTACCCAGCGCTGGCCAAGTTCATGGCTGCGACTCACCACGGCTACAACATCCTCAAGATGCTAGGAAGTGGCGGAGTCATCACGGTGCCCTGTGAAGAGAAGGATGTAGTGTGTTCCCTGGAGCGGGCCTATCAGGCCGCGTCGCTAGAAGACCCAGATCGCGGAAGCAGGAGGCTTCCTGAGACCACTCCCAAGAAGAAGAAGACGTCGTCAGGCTGAGCCCCTCAGGAGGCAGGCCCTTCAGGGCCCGTCTCTGCCTAGGGGGACCCTCCTTCCATCGCATAGGAAAGCACGCCCGGCGCCCTCCTTAGGCAGGGCTCGGGGGCTCTCACCTGGAGGGCCACCGACCTAGCCAGGGTCACGAGGGAGGCGCTAGGGCACCAGGTGGAAGCGTGCTTCACAGCACGCTTCCCCCGAGAAGGAGCCAGGCAAGGAAGGTCAGACCAGCAGGAGTTCGTTAACAAGGCCATTCAAGAACTACAGGAGTCAAGGATCATGAGAGGTTGCCGCCGCCTACCAGCTGTGGCCCTACATCCAGGCGAGGATGGTGGGCTGCGCGTCTGCGTCGACGTACCAGGGCTCAATCAGATCGCCACGACGGAGCGTCTCTGGCCCTCGCAAGTGGGGCGCTGCGGGGGACCATCCCACAGCTATGTTCGCATGCCTTACGGCCTGCCGAGCATGGCTGTGGCATACCAGCGCCTCATGAGGGGCATCATGGAGGCTCAGGAAGACAGGCGTTTCGCGGCCTTGGGGAGATGAAGACAGCTCACGAGGAGTCACCAGTGCCTCCGGAGCCTCCCGAGGCCCCAGGGCCTGGGGGCTCGTGAGGATCAGCTTCCGCAGCCCACCAAGTCTGCTGCACCAATGCCACTACACCGACGACATCCTCAGGTGACATCTTACAAGTTCCATTCCCAGCTGGGAGCGCCCTCCCAGGGTTGCATCACTCCCAGGCCGCGTGGGTCCGTCCCTGCGGCATGTATCCCCTTTTATCTTTCGGTCGTTAGTTTGCCTTGTTGGGGGCGCCCCTCGGGCTGCATCATCCCCAAGCCGCTCGGGCTAGGGCCAGCGGCGTGTATCTCCCTTGCGTTATTTCCAACTATGCATTGCCTGTCACGCTTAACTGCATGGTGCCTGTCCGCGGCATCTTCTCTTCCCATGTCGGCCACTTGCACATTAAAGGGGGGTGCCTGAGCATCGCGACTCGGGGCTCTTACTGGCTCTCCAGCCCTCACCCTCTGGCCTTGTCCATGGCATCGCGACCTGGCATACCAGCGACGGCTGAGACAAGCTCGAGGGCCGGGACCCGAGGACGTAGAGTACCGGCATCTAACCAAATTTTGTAGGGACACATCTCAAGGTACGGCCCGGTGCCAGGCGCAACCCGCCTAGAGGTTGGGCCTCGTGAGTCCCGCACTGGCTCACGGGCGCCCAGATACAGCTCACCTACTCCAACTAGCGAGCTCTTGAGCGACTAACGATCAACTAATGACTGCCATGGCAACCCCATCTTCTTTCTGTGATGAACCTGCAGGATCCTTGGAGGGGACTGCGCTAGCCAAGGCCCTCACGAGGTTCCCTTCACCCTCGCCCGTGCGAACCGCTTGCACGTTAAAGGGGGGGTGCCTGAGCATCGCGACTCAGGGCTCTTACTGGCTCTCCAGCCCTCACCCTCTGGCCTTGTCCACGGCATCACGACTTGGCATACCAGCGATGGCTGAGACAAGCTCGAGGGCCGGGACCCAAGGACGTAGAGCAAAAAGGGGAGCAGAGGCGAGGGAGAAGGGGCTCGCGAGGACCTTGCCAAGCGATTCCGCTCCTACCGACGCGCGAACCTGACGGCACACCAGGAATAATCACCGACTCTCGAGATAAGTCACCTCCCACAGCGCTGGCTACCGTGGCACTGCCCCCGCACCTAAAGCAATTCCATACTAGCGACGTTGCTTCCCTTTCTCACCAAGCAACAGCTGCTTGGGCGCCAAAGGGGACCTCCTGAGCATCACGACTCAGGGGCTCTTACCGGACCCCGGGTCGCTCACCTCCTGGCCTTGACCACGGCATCGCGACCTGGCGTACCAGCGACGGCTGACGCCGCCATGGGACTGGGACCTGTCGGCGTAAAGCACCAAGCCCTCGCGAGGTTCGAAAGGGAGAACTAAGCTATGACGAAATCAGCAACTCACACAAATCTATAGCGAAGGTCATGTATTAACAAACGGGACTACAGACACCTTACAAGCCCCCGTGGGGCGCCTTTTGATTCCTCGCAGGGAACGGATCCTAAGGAGTGCTAACTACACGGGCTCCTGCAAAAGATGCCATCATCAACAGTGGGCTATCAAGCGCCGGCACCAACCCCATCCAGATCAGGGTCGGCGACGGCCTGACGAGCCCGCCCTGCTCCGGGAGCGGCGCCGGCTCGGGGGCTCGTAGCTGTCATCGCTCGTCTCCGGAGTCACGAAGATTTCGCTGGAGTCGCTAGACCCCCCGGCGCCCCCGCCAAGGGAGCGGTCGACGGGCCTAGCCCTCACCAGGGCAAGGTCCTGGCCACCTCTCCCGCAGCAACACTCCAGCCGGCGCCCAATCGCGTCGGAGACCTTGAAGAACATCACCGCAGCGCCATCATACTCCAGGTGGACCGCGAAGAAGCCCCTCTCCTTGCAAACCCGGGCGACTTCTCTCCAGCCACGGGACAAGTAGACCTCGCCCGGGGCGGCGACCACGACCTCAGCCTCGGTTGCGAGGGCGCTGCAGCCGGCATGCTGCAGCCAGAGCTCCAGAGGCCCTCCTGGAGGTACGATGGAGGCGAAGAAGGGAGGCAGACGGATCCAGGACTGAAGAGGGACGACAATGTGGAGCATGAACTCATGGGAGGAGCCCTCGGCATGGACTTCGGGAGGAACAACCCACGCCTTCGTAACCCGACGGCGCCTACGACGGCGCCGGCCGCAGAGATCAGCATCGACACCCTCGGGGCCCTCGGCGGGGGCGTACAAAGGAAGCGGGAACCCCGGCGGAGCCCGCTCGCACCGGGGCCTAGGCTCCACCTGCCGGTCTTCCTCGCCCCGGCTGCAAAGGGCGGTCCATTTCTTCGGTGGGAGCGGGTCTGGCCCCTCTCGAGGAGCCTTTCCCTTCTCCGCTGCAGAGAACCGGCGGATCGGGGCCATCTCAGCAAGACGGAGCAAGGATCGGGAAGAAGGAGAAGCCAGGAGGAATAGACTAGAAGGGCACGCACAGCTTCGTACTTATAGCCGGTGAAGGCCAACCGCCGGCCTCCACGATCGCAGGTAATCATGACACGATTTGCATGCAGGGACTTGTCCACCTCGCGCGATCACCGAGGCGTCGTGGAGAAGTGGGACATGGGCCAAGCCGTCGTCCTCCCGCACTCGTTGAAGACGGAGGCCAGGGCCAAGCTGTCCCTGCCCAGGCACTCTTGGTTGAGTACGGTCGACTGGCCGACAGCGGGGGCCGCCGATGGCGGCACACAAGACGGAGGTGTGGATTTCTCCTCTCTCTCCCTTTCCTCGTCGGAGTCATGGCGATGGGAAGGAGGGGGAAGATTTGAGATTGGATTGGAGGCGGGAGCCGGCGTGCGAAGGAAGGAAGAGCAGGGGACGCTCGGGCAACAAGAAGGAGAGCGGCTGTATGCAACCACGAGTCCGCCTGACAGGGCGCAGAATAAGGGGGCGTGGGGGGAACAGTGCCGCCCACGTCCCATCAACCGCCACGCGGCGCCCATGGCCGCAGGCTGTTAGGGCCCGTGGCGCTTCGCCCTTGCCCTTTCGCCTCTCGGCACGGCCAAGCCCATGTGCGCCTTGGGCCCGGGAGCTACTGTCGGCATTCTGGGAATGGGGGGTCCCCAGACTTGCCTGCCTGCGGCCAGTGGCATGGCTCAAAGGAGGCTGTCGGTGTTCTGGGAACGGGGGTCCCCAGACTTGCCTGCCTGCGGCCTACGGCGTGGCTCAAGTGGGGGCTCAGCGCAGCCCATCTTCATCAACACGAGGCTCAAGACCCTCGCGAGGGGCCAAGCCTCGCGAGGCGGATGACACGGCGCATCCTCGGGCACGGCCTCGTCAGGCTGGCTCGCGAGGAGGCAGAGAGTTCACGGCGGGGTATCTCGTGAGGTACCTATGACGCAAGCCATGACGACACGGGGCACCAGGCGGGTGCCAGCGCGCGCAGCGTCCCTCTTTCCTCTTTGGTGCAAAGGGAGCAAGTGTATCCGCAGAGTACCGAGGCATCAGGCAAAGGTTGCCACTTCAGTGCAACGAGACCAAGGCCAGGAGGACTACGAGACGGAGGCCACCATGGAGCCCAGCGCGGCGTCATCACCAGAGCCTTTGGCAGGCGAAGACTGCTTTTGTCAGGATAGATGTACTCGCTGTCCCCCTTCAAATTAGCCCGCCATTGTTGGATCCCTTCCCGCTCAATATTTGGGGAGAGGACCAGGGCCTCTATAAATAGGACTAGCCACCCACATAGCAAGGGGGGTTCAGTTTTCGGTGATTCGATTCTTGGTCGTTCGGTCCGGGTCCTGAGAGAGAGAGAGAGAGAGAGAGAGAGAGAGGGGGGTGACTAAACTCTTCATAGCAGTTCATCACCACAGCCGAGAACAAACCCTCGTGAGGCTGTTCTTCCTTGTATTGTTCATCCTCGCCAGCCCCGGGAGGCAATCCATCCACCACACACTGGAGTAGGGTATTACACCACATCGGTGGCCCGAACCAGTATAAATCTTGTGTCTTTCGTGCAATTCCTTTAGTAGTTTAGGTTCCATCGAGACGGAGAGGTTGAAGGCGAGATTTCCGCGCGCACCCCAGTGTTTGAACCTTAAGGGTCTGCCGGAACCCGAAATCCGACATTTGGCGCGCCAGGTAGGGGTGCGCCGGAATTCGTCTTCCACCGCTCCGCTCTCCTCCGACCGTCGTGTCCATGTCTGACGCTCGTCGAGCCCGCGCCGAGCACCGGGACACCATCGCTTCTTGCGTCGCCCAGACGACCCTCGTCGGTGGGCGTCCTCATCGTTCCCCATCGCCCGCCGTCAACGCCGCCACCGGCCCGGCGGGGGGCGAGCAGCAGGCATCGTCTCAGCACCCGTCCGTGCGGCAAGACGGCCGCACCGCCACTCCGTCACTCGCACCAGCTGGCTCTTCGTCCCGCGCGCTCCGCGTACCCTTGGAGGCTCGAGCTGCGCTCCTCGCGGCAAACGAGCTCCTGGGCTACCGTCTCGTCGACGAAGTCTACAAAGAATGGCTCGACCGCGTCGCCGAGCTGGTCCGCGCCGCAGGGGGCTCTTCCGCGCCGTCCGTCCCTCTGTGCCGCACTCCGCCCCGCGCTGGCGACGAAGCTCCGGAGGCGCACCAGCCGCCTCCTCTCCAAGAAGATGCCGTGGCTCCAAGGCAACTGGCACCTGGGCGGAACCCGCTCTGCCAGGCGCCATCGCAACAAGAGCGAAGCTGCCAAGAAATCCCTTGCTCGCAGGGGGCTGCCAGGGCGCTCCCTGCTCCGGCACGCCGCCACCCTGCTCCAGCTCCGGCACATCAAGACCCCGCCCTGCTCCTAGCTGCAGCGCGTGGGGACCCTCAAGACCAAGCTCTCCACCAACCGAGGCCTTTCGTGGCCACCGCAGGCTGCCACGCCTACACCACTGAGCTGCACAGCGTCGCATGGCCCGGCAAGTTCAAGCCCGACCTGCCTCCTCGCTACGACGGCACAACTGACCCCGCGGAATTCCTCCAGCTCAATGAGCTGGGTATCGAGGCTGCCGGCGGGGATGAAAAGGTCATGGCGAACTGGTTCCCCATGGCGCTGAAGGAAGGGGCGCGAACCTGGCTCCTGAATCTGGCTCCAGGCACGATCTCCTCCTGGGACCAGATGCGCGCCCGCTTCATCGCCAACTTCCAAGGTACTCGCGACCGGCCGCCTGCCGTGAGCGACATGCGCCGCATCAAGCAACAACCCGGAGAGACCCTGCAGAAGTACATCCAGCGCTTCAACAGCGCGCGCCTCAAGATCCCCAGGGTGTCAGAGGAGGCCATCATCTCCGCCTTCTCTGATGGTGTGCGTGACGTCAAGATGAAGGACCTCTGCACCTCCCTGGAGCTGTTCAACTTGGCGAACAAGTGCGCCAGGGCTGAGGAGGGACGTCTCTCCCTCCTCGAGCTGCCTGCCGCGGACCCAGAGGAGAAGAAGCCCAAGGCCAAGGACGTGAAGCGCAAGGGGGCTGCCGTGCTCGCAGCCGAACGAGACACCAAGCGGGGCAAGGATCTGCCCGAACCCTCCAGAGGCAGCCGGTACTGTGTGTACCATGACCTCCACACCCACAACACCAATGAATGTCAAGAGCTCCGCGCCGTGCGAGAAGGAAGGATCGGCCGTCGCCCTGACCGTGCTGACCGGGGATACGGTCGGGGAGCAGGAAGAAACCCAGGGCGCTGGGAAGACCGCGGCCCGCGCCAGGGATGGCGCGACCAGCCTCGCGAGGACCACTGGCGGGACCTGCCTCGCGAGGGGGACTGGAGAGACTAGCCTCGCGAGGACCTCCCTCATGGTAATGTAGGCCTACCTCCGCTGCCGCCTCCACCAAGAAGGAACGAAGACCGCCATCAAGACGAGGGGGCTGGGGGCTTCCAGGAGCCGCGCGCGATCGCCTGCATCCTGGGCGGAGCTCAAGCCCCAGCCTCCCAACGCATCTTCAAGCAGTTTGCCCGCGAAGTGAATGCAGTTCTCCCGAAGCTCGAAGCAACGCACCCCCTCAGATGGTCGGCGTGCCCCATCAAGTTCAGCTCGGCAGACCAGCTCAAGGGCGCGGCCACTGCAGGAGTCCTCCCGATGCTCTGCTCCCCAGTCATCAGCAACGTGCAGGTCACCAAGACCCTCATCGATGGCGGGGCAGGGCTCAACGTCCTGTCCGTGGAAACGTTCAACAACATCCAAGTGCCCTATGACCAGCCTCAGCCAACCAAGCCTTTCTGCGGGATCACCGACGGTTCCACAATCCCGATCGGGCAGGTCCGCCTCCCTGTCACCTTCGGAGCCCGCAGCAACTACCGCACCGAGCTCATCGACTTCGACGTCGCCCACATCCGCCTGCTGTACAACGCCATCCTCGGGTACCCAGCACTGGCCAAGTTCATGGCCGTGACCCACCACGGCTACAACGTCCTCAAGATGCCAGGAAGTGGCGGCGTCATCACGGTGCCCTGTGAAGAGAGAGAGAGATGCAGTGTGTTCCCTGGAGCGGGCCTTTCAGGCCGCGTCGCTAGAAGACCCAGATCGCGGAAGCGGGAGGCTTCCTGAGGCCGTCCCCAAGAAGAAGAAGACGTCGTCAGGCTCAGCCCCTCAGGAGGCAGGCCCCTCAGGGCCCGTGCCCCCTCAGGAGGGCCCTCCATCCATCGCATAGGAAAGCGCGCCCGGCGCCCTCCTCAGGCAGGGCTCGGGGGCTCTCACCTGGAGGGCCACCGACCTAGCCAGGGTCGCGAGGGAGGCGCTTGGGCACCATGTGGAGGCGTGCTTCGTAGCACGTTTCCCTCAGGAGGGAGCCAGGCGAGGAAGATCAGACCAGCAAGAGTTCATTGACGAGGCCATTCAAGAGCTACTGGAGACAAGGATCATGAGAGGTTGCCGCCGCTTGCCAGCCATGGCCCCACATCCAGGCGAGGATGGTGGGATGCGCATCTGCGTCGACGTACCAGGGCTCAATCAGATCGCCACAACGGAGCGCCTCTGGCCCTCGTGAGTGGGGCACTGCGGAGGTCCACCCCACAGCTATGTTCGCATGCCTTACGGCCTGCCGAGCATGGCTGCGGCGTACCAGCGCCTTATGAGGGGCATCGTGGAGGCGCAGGAAGACAGGCGTTCCGCGGCTCTGGCGGAGGTGGAGACAGCTCGCGAGGAGTCACCAGTGCCTCCGGAGCCTCCCGAGGCCCCGGGGCCTGGGGGCTCGTGAGGATCGGCTTCCGCAGCTCGCCAAGTCTACTGCACCAACGCCACTACGCTGACGACATCCTCAGGTGACATCTTTCAAGTTCCGTTCTCAGCTGGGAGCACCCTCAACCAGCAAGCTCTTGAGTGACTAACGATCAACTAATGGCCGTCGTGGCAACACCATCTTCCTTCTGTGATGACCCTGCAGGATCCCTGGAGGGAACCGCGCAAGCCGAGGCCCTCACGAGGTTTCCTTCGCCCTCGCCCTCGCGAACCGCTTGCACGTTAAAGGGGGGGTGCCTGAGCATCGCGACTCAGGGCTCTTACTGGCTCTCCAGCCCTCACCCTCTAGCCTTGTCCACGGCATCGCGACCTGGCATACCAGCGACGGCTGAGACAAGCTCGAGGGCCGGGACCCGAGGATGTAGAGCAGAAAGGGGAGCAAAGGCGAGGAAGAAGGGGTCTCGCGAGGACCTTGCCGATCGTTTCCGCTCCTATCCACACACGGACCCAACGGCGCACCTGGAACGGCCCCTGATCCTCAAGATAAGTCACCACCCACGGCACTGGCTGCTGCAGCACTACCCCCGCACCTAAAGCAACTCCGTACTAGTGACGTTGCTTCCCTTTCTCACTAAGTGATGGCTGCTTGGGCGCCAAAGGGGACCTCCTGAGCATCGCGACTCAGGGGCTCTTACCGGACCTCGGGTCGCTCACCTCCTGGCCTTGACCACGGCATCGCGACCTGGCATACCAGCGACGGCTGACGCCGCCTTGGGACTGGGACCTGTCGGCGTAGAGCACCAAGCCCTCGCGAGGTTCGAAAGGGAGAACTAAGCTATGACGGAATCAGCAACTCACACGAATCCATAGCAAAGGTCATATATTAACAAACGGGACTACAGACACCTTACAAGCCCCCATGGGGCGCATTTCGATTCCTCGCAGGGAACAGATCCTAAGGAGTGCTAACTATACGGGCTCCTGCAGAAGATGCCATCATCAACAGTGGGCCGTCAGGCACCGGCGCCAACCACATCCAGATCAGGGTTCACGACGGCCTGACGCGTCCGCCCTGCTCCTAGAGCGACGGCGACTCGGGGGCTCGTAGCTGTCGTCGCTCATCTTCGGAGTCACGTAGCCTCCGCTGGAGCCGCTGGACCCTCGGGCGCCACTGCCAAGGGGGCGGTCGGCGGGCCTAGCCCTCACCAGGGCAAGGTCCTAGTCGCCTCTCCCGCGGCAGCACTCCAGCCGGCGCCCGATCGCGTCGAAGACCTTGAGGAACATCACCGCCGCGCCGTCATACTCCAGGTGAACCATGAAGACGCCTCTTTCCCTGCAGACCCAGGCGATCTCCCTCCAGCCGCGGGACATGTAGACCGCGCCCGACGCAGCGACGATGACCTCGGCCTCGGTTGCGGGGGCGCCGCAGTCGGCGTGCTGCAGCTGGAGCTCCATAGAACCCCCCTGGAAGAACCACGGAGGCGAAGAAGGGAGGAAGGCGGATCCAGGACTGAAGAGGAGTGACGACGTGGAGCACGAACTCGTGGGAGGAGCCCTCGGCATGGACTCCAGGAAGAACCACCCACGCCTTCACAACCCGACGGCGCCGACGACGGCGCTGACCGCGGGGATCAGCATCGGCACCTCCGGGGCCCTCGACGTGGGCATACAAGGGCAGCGGGAACCCCGGCGGAGCCCGCTCTCCCCGGGGCCTTGCCACCACCGGGTCGTCCTTGTTGTCTCGGCTGCAATGGGCGAGTCGCTTCTTCGGCGGGAGAGGGTCTGGCCCTTCTCGAGGAGCCTTTCCCTTCTCCGCTGCAGAGAATCAGCGAATCGGAGCCATCACACCAAGATGGAGCAAGAACTGAGGCGAAGGAGAGAGCAAGAGGAGATGGACTTGACGGGCACGGGCAATGCCGTACTTATAGCCGGCGAAGGCCAACCGCCGGTCTCCACGATCACAGGTAATCATAACACGTTCTGCATGCAGGGACTTGTCCAACTCGCACGATCACCAAGGCGTCGTGGGGAAGCGGAGGCGCCACGTCCAATCAACCGCCACGCGGCGTCCAAGGCCGCAGGCTGTTAGGGCCCGCGGCGCTTCACCCTTGCCCTTTCGCCTCTCGGCACAGCCAAGTCCATGCACACCTTGGGCCCGGGGGCTACTGTCGGCGTTCTGGGAACGGGGGTCCCCAGACTTGCCTGCCTGCGGCGTGGCTCAAGTGAGGGCCCAGCGTGGCCCATCTTCATCAACACGAGGCTCAAGACCCTCGCGAGGGGCCAAGCCTCGCGAGGCGGACGACACGGCGCATCCTCGGGCACGGCCTCGTTAGGCTGGCTCGCGAGGAGGCGGAGAGTTCAAGGCGGGGTACCTCGCGAGGTACCTATGACGCAAGCCATGACAACACGGGGCACCAGGCGGGTGCCAGCGTGCGCAGCGTCCCTCTTTCCTCTTTGGTGCAAAGGGAGCAAGCGTATCAGCAGAGTACCGAGGCATCAGGCAAAGGTTGCCACTTCGGTGCAACGAGACCAAGGCCAGGAGGACTACGAGACGGAGGTCACCATGGAGCCCAGCGCGGCGTCATCACCAGAGGCTTTGGCAGGCGAAGACTGCTTTTGTCAGGATAGATGTACACGCTGTCCCCCTTCAAATTAGCACGCCATTGTTGGATCCCTTCCCGCTCAATATTTGGGGAGAGGACCAGGGCCTCTATAAATAGGACTAGCCACCCACATAGCAAGGGGGTTCGGTTTTTGGTGGTTCGATTCCTGGTCGTTCGGTCCGGGACCTGAGAGAGAGAGAGAGAGAGAGAGAGAGAGAGAGAGAGAGGGTGACTGAACTCTTCATAGCAGTTCATCACCACAGCCGAGAACAGACCCTCGCGAGGCTGTTCTTCCTTGTATTGTTCATCCTCGCCAGCCCTGGGAGGCAATCCATCCACCACACACTGGAGTATGGTATTACACCACATCGGTGGCCCGAACCAGTATAAATCTTGTGTCTTTCGTGCAGTTCCTTTAGTAGTTTAGGTTCCATCAAGACGGAGAGGTTGAAGGCGAGATTTCCGCGCGCACCCCAGTGTTCAAACCTTAAGGGTCTGCCGGAACCCGAAATCCGACAGAGGCCCAGCATGGCCCATCTTCATCAGCGCAAGACTCAAGACCCTCGCGAGGGGCCAAGCCTCACAAGGCGGACGACACGGCGCATCCTCAGGCGCAGCCTCCTCAGACTGGCTCGCGAGGAGACGGAGATATCAAGGCGGGGTATCTCGCGAGGTGCCCATGACGCAAGCCATGACGATCGAGGGTGCCAGGCGGGCGCCAGCGCGTGCAGCGTCCTTCTTTCCTCTTTGGTGCAAAGGAGGCAAGCGCAGCCGCGGAGTACCGAGGCATCAGGCAAAGGTTGCCATTTCGGTACAACGAGACCAGGATCAAGCGGACTACGATACGGAGGTCACCATGGAGCCCAGCACGGCGTCACCGCAGAGTCTTTCACAGGCGAAGACCAACTTTAGTCGGGATAAGAGTACTTGTTGTCCCCCTTCAAATTACCCCGCCATTGTTGGCTCACTTCCCGCTCGATATTTGGGAAGAGGACCAGGGCCCCTATAAATAGGACCGGCCACCCACGTAGCAAAGGGTTCGGTTCGGTTCGGCGTGTGGATCCGACTAGCAAGCAGAGAGAGTAAGTGAGAGAGAGAGGTGACTGAACTCCTCCCAGCAGTTCGTCGCCCCAGCCAAGAATAGACCCTCGCGTGGCTGTTCTTCCTTGTATCGGTGATCATCATCAGCCCCAGGAGGCAATCCATCCACCGCACACTAGAGTAGGGTATTACACCACAATGGTGGCCCGAACCAGTATAAATCTTGTGTCCCTTGTGCAGTCTTTAGTAGTTTAGATCTTTGCGAGACGGGGAGGTAGAGGGCGTGATTTCCGCGCGCGCCCCACTGTTCGAACCTTAAGGGTCTGCCGGAACCCGTGAATCCGACAGTGTTTGTTGAGATCGATGAATTGTGGGTTTATGATCAAGTCTATCTATGAATAATAATTGAATCTTCTCTGAATTCTTTTATGTATGATTGGTTATCTTTGCAAGTCTCTTCGAATTATCAGTTTGGTTTGGCCTACTAGATTGATCTTTCTTCCAATGGGAGAAGTGCTTAGCTTTGGGTTCAATCTTGTGGTGTCCTTTCCCGGTGACAGTAAGGGCAGCAAGGCACGTATTGTATTGGTGCCATCGAGGATAAAAAGATGGGGTTTTATTCATATTTCATGAGTCTATCCCTCTACAACATGTCATCTTTCTTAAGGTGTTACTCTGTTTTTAACTTAATACTCTAGATGCATGCTGGATAGCGGTCGATGAGTGGAGTAATAGTAGTAGATGCAGGCAGGAGTCGGTCTACTTGTCTCGGATGTGATGCCTATGTACATGATCATACCTAGATATTCTCATAACTATGCTCAATTTTGTCAATTGCTCAACAGTAATTTGTTCACCCACCGTAGAATACTTATGCTCTCGAGAGAAGCCACTAGTGAAACCTATGGCCCCCGGGTCTATCTTTATCATATCAATCTCCTACTACTTAGTTATTTACTTTGCCTTTATTTTACTTTGCATCTTTATCATAAAAATACCAAAAATATTATCTTATCATATCTATCAAATCTCACTCTCGTAAGTGGCCCTATAGGGATTGACAACCCCTATTTGTGTTGGTTGCGAGGATTTATTTGTTTTGTGCAGGTACGAGGGACTCACGCGTAGCCTCCTACTGGATTGATACCTTGGTTCTCAAAAACTGAGGGAAATACTTACGCTACTTTGCTGCATCATCCCTTCCTCTTCGGGGAAAACCAATGCAGTGCTAAAAGAGGTAGCACTAACCATGTTCACTATAACGTTTAGGTCTCACATTTACTCATATCAATGGCACAATCAACTAGCGAGCAATAATAATAAATCTCGGATGACAACACTTTTTCAAAACAATCTTGATATGATATAACAAGATAGTATCTCGCTAGCCCTTTCTGAGACCGCAAAACATAAATGCAGAGCACCCCTGAAGATCAAGGACTGACTAGACATTGTAATTCATGGCAAAAGAGATCCAATCACAATCATACTCAATATAAATTAATAAAACGCATACAAATGACAGTGGTGCTCTCTAACTGGTGCTTTTTATAAGAGGATGATGACTCATCAATGAAAGTAAATAGATAGGCCCTTCATAGAGGGAAGCAGGGATTTGTAGAGGTGCGAGAGCTCGAGTTTTTAAAACAGAGATAAATAATATTTTGAGAGGCATGCTTTCATTGTCAAGATAACAACCAAGAGATCTCGGTATCTTCCATACTAGATACAATATAGGCGGTTCCCAAACAGAATAATAAAGTTTATACTCCCTCACCACCAACAAGCACACTCCACGGCTGGTCCGAAACAACGGGTACCGTCCAATTAACAATAGTCCTGGGGGAGTTTTGTTTGCGATTATTTTGATTTATTTGAGCATGGGACTGGGCATCTCAGTTACCAGCCATTTTCTCGTAAATGATGAGCGGAGTTGATACGTCCATTTTGCATCATGCTTTTATATTGATATTTATTGCATTATGGGATGTTATTACACTCTATATCAAAATACTTATGCCTATTCTCTCTTATTTTATAAGGTTTACATGAAGAGGGAGAATGTCGGCAGCTAGAATTCTGGACTGGAAAAGGAGCAAATATTAGAGACCTGTTATGCACAACTCCAAAAGTTCTGAAACTTCACGGAGCATGTTTCTGGAATATATAAAAAAATTGGGCAAAGAAAGTACCAGAGGGGGACCACTAGCCAGCCACAAGGGTGGAGGGCGCGCCCTACCCCCTGGGCATGCCCCCCGACCTTGTGGGTCCCCTGGCAGGCCTCTGGTGCCCATCTTTGGCTATATGGTGTGTTTTGACCTGGAAAAAATCAGAAGGAAGCTTTCGGGACGAAGCACCGCCGTCTCGAGGTGGAACCTAGGCAGAACCAATCTAGGGCTCCGGCGGAGCTGTTCTGCCGGGGAAACATTCCTCCGGGAGGGGGAAATCATCGCCATCGTCATCACCAATGATCCTCTCATCGAGAGGGGGTCAATCTCCATCAACATCTTCACCAGCACCATCTCCTCTCAAACCCTGTTCATCTCTTGTATTCAATCTTGGTCCCAAAACCTCATATTGGTACCTGTGGGTTGCTAGTAGTGTTGATTACTCCTTGTAGTTGATGCTAGTTGGTTTATCCGATGGAAGATTATATTTTCAGATCCTTAATGATAATTAATACTCCTCTTATCTTGATCATAAATATGTTTTGTGAGTAGTTACGTTTTATCTTGAGGACATGGGAGAAGTCTTGTTATAAGTAATCATGTGAATTTGGTATTTGTTTGATATTTTGATGAGATGTATGTTGTCTCTCGTCTAGTGGTGTTATGTGAACGTCGACTACATGACACTTCACCATTATTTGGGACTAGGGGGACGCATTGGTAAGTAATAAGTAGATGATGGGTTGCTAAAGTGACGGAAGCTCAAACCCTAGTTTATGTGTTGCTTCGTAAGGGGCTGATTTGGATCCATATGTTTCATGCTATGGTTAGGTTTACCTTAATATTTCTTTCATAGTTGCGGATGCTTGTGAGAGGGGTTAATCATAAGTGGGAGACTTGTCCAAGGAAGGGCAGCACCCAAGCACCGGTCCACCCACATATCAAAGTATCAAAGTAATGAACGTGAATCAAATGAGCATGATGAAAACTAACTTGACAACAATTCCCATGTGTCCTTGGGAGCGCTTTGCTTTATATAAGAGTTTTTCCAGGCTTGTCCTTTGCTACAAAAAGGATTGGGCCACCTTGCTGCGCTTTAGTTACTTTATGTACTTGTTACCCATTATAATTTATCTTATCACAAAACTATCTGTTACCGATAATTTCAGTGCCTGCAGAGAATACCTTGCTGAAAACCACTTGTCATTTCCTTCTGCTCCTTCTTGGATTCGACAGCCTTACTTATTGAAAGGACTATGATAGATCCCCTATACTTGTGGGTCATCAAGACTCTTTTCTGGCGTCGTTGCCGGGTGATACGTCTCCAACGTATCTATAATTTCTGATTGCTCCATGCTATATTATCTTCTGTTTTGGACATTATTGGGCTTTATTATCCACTTTCATATTATTTTTGGGACTAACCTATTAACTGGAGGCCCAGCCCAGAATTGCTGTTTTTTTGCCTATTTTAGGGTTTCAAAGAAAAGGAATATCAAACGGAGTCCAAACGGAATGAAATCTTCGGGAACATGATTTTTGGAACGAACAAGATCTAGGAGACTTGGACCCTACGTCAAGCAACCAATAGGGAGGCCACGAGGTAGGGGCGCGCCTACCTACCCCCCCCCCCCCCAGGCGTGCCCTCCACTGACGTACTCCTTCCTCCTATATATACCTACGTACCCCCGAACAATCAAAGACGGAGCCAAAACCCTAATTCCACCGTCGTAACTTTCTGTATCCACGAGATCCCATCTTGGGCCTGTTCCGGAGCTCCGCTGGAGGGGGCATCGATCACGGAGGGCTTCTACATCAACACCATAGCCCTTCCGATGAAGTGTGAGTAGTTTACCTCAAACCTTCGGGTCCATAGTTATTAGCTAGATGGCTTCTTCTCTCTTTTTGGATCTCAATACAAAGTTCTCCCCCTCTCTTGTGGAGATCTATTTGATGTAATCTTCTTTTGCGGTGTGTTTGTTGAGATCGATGAATTGTGGGTTTATGATCAAGTTTATCTATGAACAATATTTGAATCTTCTCTGAATTCTTTTATGTATGACTGGTTATCTTTGCAAGTCTCTTAGAATTATCAGTTTGGTTTGGCCTACTAGATTGATCTTTCTTGCAATGGGAGAAGTGCTTAGCTTTGGGTTCAATCTTGTGGTGTCCTTTCCCAGTGACAGTAGGGGCAGCAAGGCACGTATTGTATTGTTGCCATCGAGGATAACAAGATGGGGTTTTTATCATATTGCATGAATTTATCCCTCTACATCATGTCACCTTGCTTAAGGCGTTAGTCTATTCTTATGAACTTAATACTCTAGATGCATGATGGATAGCGGTCGATGTGTGGAGTAATAGTAGTAGATGCAGGCAGGAGTCGGTCTACTTGTCTCGGACGTGATGCCTATATACATGATCATACCTAGATATTCTCATAACTATGCTCAATTCTGTCAATTGCTCAACAGTAATTTGTTCAATCACCGTAAAATACTTATGCTCTTGAGAGAAGCCACTAGTGAAACCTATGGCCCCCGAGTCTATCTTCATCATATTAATCTTCCAACACTTAGTTATTTTCATTGCCTTTTATTTTACTTTGCATCTTTATCATAAGAATACCAAAAATATTATCTTATCATATCTATCAGATCTCACTCTCGTAAGTGACCGTGTATGGATTGACAACCCCTTATCGCGTTGGTTGCGAGGATTTATTTGTTTTGTGCAGGTGCGAGGGACTCGCGCGTAGCCTCTTACTGGATTGATACCTTGGTTCTCAAAAACTGAGGGAAATACTTACGCTACTTTGCTGCATCACCCTTTCCTCTTCAAGGGAAAACCAACGCAGTGCTCAAGAGGTAGCACCGGGGAGTGAAGCGCCTTTGGTAAGTGGAATTTGGTAAGGAAACATTTATATAGTGTGCTGAAATTTACTGTCACTTGTTACTATGGAAAATAATCCTTTGAGGGGCTTGTTCGGGGTATCTTAATGTTGTCCGAAAGAACAAAGAGTTGCTCCTCAACCTACTGCACCTACTGAAAATATTTATTATGAAATTCCTTCGAGTATGATAGAGAAACTGCTAGCTAATCCTTATGCAAGAGATGGAACATTACATACCGATATGCACCTAATCTATGTGGATGAAGTTTGTGGACTATTTAAGCTTGCAGGTATGCCCGAGGATGTTGCCAAGAAGAATATCTTCCCTTTATCTTTGAAGGGAAAGGCAGTGACATGGTATAGGCTATTGGATGATATTGGATCATGGAACTACAACCGATTGAAATTGGAATTTCATAAGAAGTTTTATCCTATGCATCTGGTTCATCGTGATCGGAATTATATATATAATTTTTGGCATCGTGAAGGAGAAAGTATCGCTCAAGCTTGGGGGAGGATGAATTCAATGTTATATCCATGCCCAAATCATGAGCTTTCAAGAGAAATGATTATTCAAAAAAATTATGCTCGGCTTTCTCATAATGATCGATCCATGCTCGATACTTCTTGTACTGGTTCCTATATGAAGAAGGATATTGAATTCAAATGGGATTTATTGGAAAGAATTAAACGCAACTCTAAAGATTGGGAACTCGACAAAGGCAAAGAGTCAGGTATAAACCTTAAGTTTGATTGTGTTAAATCTTTTATGGACACCGATGCTTTTCGTGATTTTAGCACCCAATATGGACTTTACTCTGAGATAGTAGCTACTTTCTGTGAATCTTTTGGTAGTCATGTTGATCTCCCTAAGGAGAAGTGGTGTAAATATCATCCTCCCATTGAAGTTAAAGTACTTGAACCTGTTAAAGTTGAAGAAGAAATTATTACTTATAATGTTGATCCTATTGTTCCTGCTACTTATATTGAGAAACCATCTTTTCCTGTTAGAATGAAGGATCATGCTAAAGCTTCAAATGTGGTCAACAAAAGTAATATTAGAACACCCAAACCCTCTGTGCAAATTAGAGTTGAACCTAGTATTGCTATGGTTAAAGATCTCTTGCTTGATAATATTCATGGGCATGTTATTTATTTCTGTGATGAAGCTGCTAGGATTGCTAAACCCGATAAGAAAGTTAAACATAGACCTGTTGTTGGCATGCCTGTTGTTTCTATTAAAATAGGAGATCATTGTTATCATGGCTTATGTGATGTGGGTGCTAGTGTGAGTGCAATACCTTATACCTTATATAAAGAAATTATGAATGATATTGCATCTGCTGAGATAGATGATATTGATGTTACTATTAAGCTTGCTAATAGAGATACTATATCACCAATTGGGATCGTTAGAGATGTTGAAGTCTTGTGTGGGAAGATAAAATATCCTACTAATTTTCTTGTTCTTGGTTCCCCATAAGATAATTTTTGTCCCATTATATTTGGTAGACCTTTCTTGAATACCGTTAATGCTAAGATAGACTGCGAGAAAGATATTGTTACTATTGGTTTGGGGGACATGTGTCATTATTTTAATTTCTCTAAATTTCATAGATAACCCCATGATAAAGAATTGCCTAGTAAGGATGAAATTAGTGGTCTTGCTTCTATTGTTGTTCCTCCTGCTGATCCTTTAGAATAATATTTGCTAGACCATGAAAATGATATGTTTATGAATGAAAGAAGGGAAATAGATGAAGTATTCTTTAATCAAGGACCTATTTTGAAACACAATTTGCCAGTTTAAATCCTTGGGGATCCTCCTCCACCTAAGGGTGACCCCGTGTTTGAGCTTAAACAATTACCTGATACTCTAAAATATGCTAATCTTGATGAAAAGAAGATATATCCTATTATTATTAGTGCTAACCTTTCAGAGCGTGAAGAAAATAAATTATTAAAAACTCCGAAGAAGCACCATGCCTCTATTGGATATACTCTTGATGATCTTAAGGGCATTAGTCCCACTCTATGTCAGCACAAAATTAAATTGGAGAAAGATGCTAAACCAGTTGTTGATCACCAACGACGATTAAATCCTAAGATGAAAGAAGTGGTAAGAAATGAAATACTAAAGCTTCTCGAGGCAGGTATAATTTATGCTATTGCTGATAGTCAATGGGTAAGTCGTGTTCATTGTGTTCCCAAGAAAGGAGACTGTTGTTCCAAATGATAAGAATGAATTGATTCCTCAAAGAATTGTTATAGGTTATAGAATGGTAATTGATTTTCGCAAATTAAATAAAGCTACTAGAAAAGATCATTAACCTTTAACTTTTATTGATCAAATGCTAGAAAGACTATCCAAACATACACATTTTTGCTTTCTAGATGGTTATTCTGGTTTCTCTCAAATACCTATGTCAAAAGAGGATCAAGAGAAAACCACTTTTAATTGCCCTTTCGGTACCTTTGGTTATAGACATATGCCTTTTGGTTTATGTAATGCACCTGCTACCTTTCGAAGATGTATGACTGCTATATTCTTTGATTTTTGTGAAAAGATTATTGAGGTTTTCATGGATGATTTCTCCATTAATGGAACTTCTTTTGATGATTTCTTAAGCAACCTTGGCCGAGTTTTGCAGAGATGTGAAGAAACTAATCTTGTACTGAATTGGGAGAAGTGCCACTTTATGGTTAATGAGGGTATTGTCTTGGAGCATAAAATTTCTGAAAGAGGTATTGAAGTTGATAAGGCTAAAGTGGATGCTATTGAAAAGATGTCGTGTCCTAAAGATATCAAAGGTATAAGAAGTTTCCTTGGTCATGCTAGTTTCTATAGGAGGTTTACTAAAGCCTTCTCTAAAATTTCTAGGCCTCTCACTAATCTCTTGCAAAAAGATGTTCCTTTTGTTTTTGATGATGATTGTGTAGAAGCATTTGAAATACTTAAGAAAGCCTTGATTCCTGCTCCTATTGTTCAGCCACCTGATTAGAATTTACCCTTTGAAATTATGTGTGATGCTAGTGATTATGCTGTTGGTGTTGTTCTAGGACAAAGAGTTAATAAGACATTAAATGTTATCCAGTATGCTAGTAAAACTCTAGACAGTGCCCAGAGAAATTATGCTACCACTGAAAAAGAATTTTTAGAAGTTGTATTTGCATGTGATAAGTTCAGACCTTACGTTGTTGATTCCAAAGTAACTATTCACACTGATCATGCTGCTATTAAATATCTTATGGAAAAGAAAGATGCTAAACCTAGACTTATTAGATGGGTTCTCTTGCTACAAGATTTTGATTTGCATATTAGTTATAGAAAGGGAGCTGTGTAACGCCCCGAGATCATTGCACCATGTGTCTTTTAGTTATTCGCGGTTGTTGCCTTGTCATTTTTTTGCATGTCATGCATCTCATATCGTGTCATCGTGTGCATCGCATTTGCATACATGTTCATCTCATGCATCCGAGCTTTTCCCCGTTGTCCGTTTTGCAATCCGGCGCTCCTATGTCCTCCGGCGCCTCCTTTTGCCTCTTTTCGTGAGCGGGTGTTAAACTTTCACAGAATGGACCTAGATTTTCCAAGCGGCCTTTGTTTACTACCGGTAGACCGCCTGTCAAGTTTCATGCCATTTGGAGTTCGTTTGATACTCCAACGGTTAACCGAGGAACTGTAAAGGCCTCGTGTGTGTTGCAGCCCAACACCCCTCCAAAGTGGCCCAACAACCCTTCCAAACCCCCTCCATGCTCTCGGTCGTTCGATTATGATCACGTGGCCGAAAACCGCACCTCATTTGGACTCTCCTAGCTCCCTCTACCTATATATATGTGCCCCTCTCCGAAATTCGCGGATGAACCCTAGTCTTCTTCATCCTCGCACCGAGCCGGACATGTCCACCGGAGCCGCCACCTCACTCCACCCAATGGCAGCGTGCAACCTCACCCCACCGCCGCCGCTAGCCAACCAGCCACCGCCACCTGTCCCTCTCTCTCCTCCCACCGCCGCCGCGGCCCGCAAGCCCACGGCAGGCCCGCCCGGGCCCGATCTGCTCCGCCGCCCGCTCGGTCGCGCGCCCGAGTCCAGCGCCTTGCCGCGTTCTTCCACCGCGCGCCGCCCCGCTGCCGCTTTGCTCCGCCGCTCCCCGCCGCTGCTCCAGTTGCCACCGCTTGCGAGCGTCGTCCCGCCTCCATCGACGCCGGCCGGACCTGCTCCGCCACCTCCTCTGGTCACCGGCGAACCACGCCTCGCCGGAGGCCGCACCCTCGCCAGATCCGGGGAAGGTGGATGAGATCCACCAACCCCGGGAACCAAACGCCACCGTTCCACGAACCGGATCCACCCTGTCCTGGATATCCCCATCCCGCGTTGACTTCTTCCAGAGGTTGATTTTTCCTCTATGTCATTTTTTGCAATGATTTTTATGCTCTGTTCATCGCATCATAACTCCGCATCTGTAGCTCCATTTTGCGCATGCGATATATCAAAATGTTCGCTAGGATGTGCTCTTCATTTCATTTCATTGCACCATGTTTGTTTGAGTCCATCTTGATGCCCTAATTTCTGTTGCAATAGTACTATAAAATGTTAGTTTCTGCTTCTTAACAGATTATGAGCATTTGTCATTTTTGCCATGATTATTGTGTGCTGCATATGAGCATGAGCTCTACATGTGTTTTGTTATATGCCATGCCATCTTTACAGGGGTGTATGCCATGTATTTTTGTGATCAATGTGGTGCCTAGAACAAGCATGCAAAGTAGCTCTCGTGATGTTGCTGATTTCAGAGACTTAGAATTATTCTAAGTCATTTCCCTGATGTTATTTTTATGCCATGTATTCATGTTGCTACAGAGTGATCCATGCCTATTTCGAGCATGTTAAGTGTTGGGGATATTACTACTGGGCGTAAACCGGCCTACCTTGGCCGGGTTAACTTCATCAGTAGTTCAAAGGTGTTAAAGCCCAAAGAGGCAGATGAGGGCCCAAGGCCTGTAGTCGGTTTAAGACCTGTAGCTGTAAACCGGCTTAATATGTATACTTGTATTGTAAGTTAGGAAGAAGGAGAGACCAACCCGGATGCGAGTATGAACCGGTGTTGGGACTCTGTGGACCGACGGGTGTCACCCGTGTATATAAGGGGACGACCCGGCGGAGGTTCAGGGACAGACAACCACAACTCGAGACTTAGGCGAAGCTTGTTTGCTCCCAAGTCATCGAGACCCAATCAATCCCATCACAACTAGACGTAGGCTTTTACCTTCATCGAAGGGGCCGAACTAGTATAAACTCTCTTGTGTCCTTGTGTCCGCTTTAACCCCTTCAAGCTAACCCGTTGCGATGGCTCCACGACTAAGTCCTTTCATGAGGACATCTGCCGTGACAAAACCACGATAGTTGGCGCCCACCGTGGGGCTATCGCACGATGGTTTCCAGTTCTTGGAGGGCCGCTTTGAAGGACTCGAGGGCTACGTGGCAGGTCGGATGACTAAGAGTCGTCGCGGCAAGCTCTACATCGACGACGCAGGCTGGGGCCCCGAGGCCGGCTCAATTGAGTATGGGTACCGGGTCCCCTTTGGTGGCATTCACGTTTTCATTGGCAAGATCGGTGAACCGGGCCCTGAGCCGGACATCTGCACCGACCTCGTCCAGATGGCTCAGCGTGCGCGATCCGCCCGGGTTAAACCGGCCATGAAGCGTGCCTTCGTGGGAGTCATCCATGGAGGAAGTTATGAGGACGGATCGGAACTTCATGGTGCGACCGTCGCTTGTTCCGGTGACGAATCTTCGACCGGAGAAACTGAGTCTCTTTATCAGCTACAAGATGGCCGGATTGGGAGCTGTTCCGATGGCGACAGTATTCCGGACCCTTCTAATCTGCCGAACCGGGTTGGAATATTCATGGCCGGAACCCAGGCAGCACTTCATTCTTCAACAGCTGCGGCAACGATCTCCGGTTCAGCAGCAGTGACGGCTGCCGGGGCAGGAGGCCCTGTGCGCCCGCCGGCTCAGGTTCTATCCGAACTATTTGATGCATTGGTTGTACTTATGGCGGAAGGTAACCCGCCGGATTAGGACGTTCACAACGCGGAGGTTGCAAAGGTAAAGGAACAGATCACCCAGGCCAAGGTGGATCTGGCGGCAGAGGACACCGGGATGGCCGCAGGGCGGGCCACATTAGACGCACAGGCCTACAAGCTTATGTTGGACCAGAGCGCGTCGCATGAAGTCATGAGGAGGAAGCACCAATCCCGCTTACCTCTGGTTTTTGAGGCCAGAGACCTTTTCAACACCCCAGGGCCAAGAGCCGGCGATCCGCTGGAGGGAAACCAGGAAGGAGCCCCTAGGGTTGGTGCACCGGTTCAGCCTCGTTAGATGGACCCGCCTCGTCAAAACACCGTTGTGCCTCAGGCTACTTTAACACCTCTAGGTCACTATTCTAATCCAATGGACAATCTTGTTGCCGCTGCCGCATGGCTGGAGGCTATTCCGATTGAAGGTAACTCGCCGCAGGCAGTAGAGACGCGACGTGTCAAGGAACTTCTGAGGACAGCTTTGACCCAACAGGAGGCGTACTCATACAGCCGCGACCGGATCCACTCGACCCCCCGTCCAAGCCGGAGCTATAGCAGACATATGGACGAACCGGCAATGTCGAGTAATGAACGACGTGGGGCACCCCGTGACAACAACCCTGCGGGCGGTGCTGAGGACGCTCAGGGAGTGGTGGACCGGGCCCGTGCGCGCAGGGAGGCCGAGTTAGCCACGCAGCATCAGGCTCGGCAGCTCACACCGGTTCATCCAACCACCTGGACAGAACCCATTGTTACTTCTAGCTCTTTGGGAGTGCCTTGCCTTATCCCTGCTTTACGCAATGTGCGCCTGCCCAAGGATTTCAAAGGCCCACGCAAGGTACCAAATTACACAGCGGATCAACCTCCAGAGACATGGGTGCAGAGCTATGAGATGGCCATGGAGATGCTTGATGTGGATGACACGGCGTGTGCGAAATACTTCACCATGATGCTAGAAGGAACGGCCCGTACTTGGTTAAAAAACTTGCCGGCTAATTCTATCAGTTCATGGGCCCAATTACGAGCCCGGTTTATCAGCAATTTCAAAGATACCTATAAACAGCCTATGTCAATAGTAGACTTAGTTGCATGCATCCAGGAGGAAGGGGAATCAACGACTCATTGGGTGCGCCGGGTTTCACAAGTGTTGCACTCCTCAGACCGCATCAATGCTGACACCGCGGTATTAACCCTAGAAGGCAACTGCCGGTTTGGACCCCTGAAGCTGAAGTTGGGACGGATGAAGCCTGACATGGGGACCCTCATGGCCGCCTTAGTGAAATATGCTGATTCTGATAGTACCAAGGACCCCGAATCTGATGATGACAAGACAGGGAAAGGGAAGAAGAACGGCAGCTCCAAAGGTCAGCAGCATCACTGGACAGGCAATGGTGGAGGAGGCAAGCGTAAAGCGGATGGTAACATGGACTTTGTGGCTAATACCAACACACAGGATAATGGTCAGCGACGCAAGGGTAGACCGAAAAATCGTAATGGAGCGCCCAGCCCTAACCTAAACCGCTTAAACTTTCTGCTAAGCCAGCCCTGTCCAAAACATGGGACGAAGGAGGTGCCAGCAAACCATCTTTGGAAGGATTGCTTTATTATGCAGGAATTCAAGAACTCTAATAATTTCCGGTATGATCACGAATCTGGCGGAGGCTCGGGATCCGGGCCGGGTTACGGAGGAGGAAGTTCCGGTTCAGGGATCAATGGTAATCCGGGTGGACATAATGGTCAAAATAGTCAGAGCAGCCAGGGTGGTTGCAACCAGCAGTAGCAACAGTTAGGTTACCAGAGCAACCCAAAGCAATTGAGTAATGGGCAGTACCATGTCTTCACCACTAGCTTGGACAAGCGAGACCGGAAAGTTTAGAGGAGGGCGGTCAACTCTGTTGAACCGGCCATACCCCGTTATCTACGTTGGTCTGAACAGCCAATCATATGGAGCAGAGAAGATCATCCTCCTCAGGTCGATAATCCGGGTCAGTTGGCTCTGGTGGTGGCACCTCAGGTGGGGGGTTACAAGTTCACCAAGGTACTCATGGATGGAGGGAGCAGCATTAACATCCTGTACTATGAGACCTTCCGCCGTATGGGACTAACAGATAAGAATCTCAAACCGTCTAATACAGTATTCCACGGTGTAGTGCCCGGCAAATCAGCGTATCCCGTTGGTAAGATAGCTCTGGAAGTGGCCTTTGGGGATGACCATGATTCCAGGTCAGAGACATTGACGTTTGAAGTGGTGAAAATCCAGAGTCCATATCACGCTCTGTTTGGGCGACCGGCTTACGCCAAGTTTATGGCACGTCCTTGTTATGTGTATTTGCAGCTCAAGATGCCGGGTCACAGGGGGACCATCACGGTTCATGGAAGCCGCAAAATTGCTTTGGAGTGTGAGGAAGGAGATGCGGCTTATGCTGAGTCGGTTTGTGCCACCGAGGAGTTAAAATATTATAAGGACAATGTTGATCCGGCGGACATGACTCCGTTGAAGAAGCCAACTACGGAGCATGATCCGGCCTTAAAGTTCAAATCGGCAGCAGAAACTAAGCTTGTTGACTTCGTACCTGGTGATTCGTCCAAGCAGTTCAGCATTAGTGCCAACTTGGATCCGAAATAGGAAAGCGTGCTCATCGAGTTCATCCGTGAGAATCGGGACATTTTTGCATGGAAGCCCTCTGACATGCCAGGTGTACCGAGGCAACTCGCTGAGCACACCCTTAATGTGGATCCTAGATACAAACCGGTGAAACAGTTCCTTCGCCGGTTTAACGAAGAAAGACGCAAGGCGATTGGAGAAGAGGTAGCCAAGCTCTTAGCGGCTGGCTTTATTGTCGAAGTCTTTCACCCTGAGTGGCTTGCCAATCTGGTGCTGGTCCTTAAGAAAAACGGCACCTGGCGCATGTGTGTGGATTACATAGATCTTAATAAGGCTTGTCCAGCAGATCCTTTTGCCCTCCCCCATATTGATCAAATTATTGATGCTACGGCGGGTGGTGAGCGCTTAAGTTTTTTGGATGCATATTCTGGCTATCATCAAATCAAAATGGCAGTAAAGGACCAGGAGAAGACGGCATTTATAACTCCCTTTGGAGCCTTCTGCTATGTGTCTATGCCCTTTGGGCTCAAGAGTGCCCAGGCAACTTATCAGCGGTGTGTACAAAATTGTCTTCACAAGCAGATTGGTCGTAATGTACATGCTTACGTGGATGATATCGTAGTTAAGTCCAGGGAGAAGGAGACTCTGATTGATGATTTAAGGGAAACCTTTGATAACCTGAGGACATACAAGATGATGCTGAATCCGGACAAGTGTGTCTTTGGTGTACCGGTGGGCAAGTTATTGGGTTTTCTAGTGTCCAACAGGGGAATTGAGGCTAATCCGGAGAAGATCATGGCCATCACCTCCCTGGATAAACCGAAGTGTATTAATGATGTTCAAGGACTGGCCGGCCGGATTGCGGCATTAAGCCGGTTTATCAGCCGTCTTGGTGGGAAGGCAATTCCTTTGTATCAGATGTTGAAAAAGACGGATCAGTTTGTCTGGAGTTCTGCCGCTGATGAAGCGTTTGAGGATTTAAAGGGGCAACTAGCCAGTCCACCGGTGCTTGCCACTCCCATTGACAAGGAGCCGTTGCTGCTATATGTTGCTGCCAATGTTCGGGCGGTCAGTGTGGCCATTGTAGTAGAACGGAAGGAGGCAGGTAAGGAGCATCCGGTTCAACGTCCCGTCTATTATATCAGCGAGGTACTAACCAAGTCCAAGCAAAGGTATCCGCATTGGCAGAAGCTGGTGTATGGAGTCTTTATGGCAAGCCGGAAGCTTAAACAATACTTCCAAGGGCACCCAATTATGGTAGTCAGTTCTGCTCCTTTGGGAGATATCATCCAGAACTGGGAAGCTACTGGCCGGATTGCCAAGTGGGCTATAGAGCTGGGGCCGTACGGTTTGAAGTATGTGCCTCGGACAGCTGTTAAGTCTCAAGCACTTGTTGATTTCATCAATGATTGGACAGAAATGCAAGCACCTGAAGAAAAGCCGGATCACACGTATTGGACCATCCATTTTGACGGATCCAGGCAGTTGGAAGGCTCGGGGGCTGGAGTCGTATTAACTTTCCCACGAGGTGATAAGTTTTGTTATGTTCTCCGCTTAATGTTCCCTTGTACTAACAATGCAGCTGAGTATGAAGCCTTGCTCCATGGTCTCCTGATGGCTAAGGAGATGAATCTAAGTCGAGTTAAGTGCTTCGGTGACTTGGACCTTGTGGCTCAGCAAGTGTCTGGCACTTGGGACTCCAAGGACCCACTTATGGCAGCATATCATCGTGAAGTGGATGCTGTGGCAGGTTATTTCAAAGGCTGTCAGGTGGATCACGTGGACCAGCGGAAAAATGAAGCGGCGAACGCTTTAAGCCGGCTGGGCTCTCAGCGCAAACCGGTCCCGCCCAGTGTTTTTCTGGATGTGCTGCACAACCCGTCAGTCAAGGTCCCAGGTGAAGAGGATTTGGCTATTCCTGATCCGGAGGCTCAATTGGTGGCAGCTATTCATGTTATTCCGGATTGGACGCTCCCTTACCTGGCGTACAAGAATCGGGGCGAGCTGCCAGAGGACGAGATTCTGGCCCGACAGATAATCCGGCGATCCAAGTCCATGGCTATTATCAACGGTGAGTTACATCATTGCAGCGTGTCAGGAGCTTTCCAACGCTGCGTGTCTCCTGAAGAAGGACGCAAAATTTTACGTGAGATCCATGAAGGAGATTGTGGTCACCACGCCGGTTCAAAATCTCTGGTGGCTAAAGCGTTTCGCCATGGCTTCTATTGGTTAACTGCTCATGCTGATGCGGAGGATCTGGTCAGACGATGTGATGGTTGCCAAAGGTTTTCAAGACGTGCTCATGTACCGGCTCAAGAATTGAGAATGATTCCAATTACTTGGCCGTTTGCAACTTGGGGGCTGGATATGGTTGGGCCTTTCAAAAGGTCCAAAGATAAGAAAACCCACCTCCTGGTGGCGGTTGACAAGTTTACAAAATGGGTGGAGGCAGAGCCTGTTAGCAGGTGTGATGCGGCCACGGCGGTTCAGTTCATTAAAAAGGTGATTTTCCGGTTTGGCTTTCCGCATAGTATTATCACAGATAATGGTACCAATTTATCCAAAGGTTCTATGAAAGAGTTCGACGAACGGGAGCACATCCGGCTCGATGTTTTATCAGTGACGCATCCATAGTACAATGGCCAAGCGGAAAGGGCTAATCAAGAGATCTTGAGAGGTATTAAGCCCCGGCTCATGGTTCCTTTGCAGAGAACACCGGGTTGTTGGGTAGAAGAATTACCATCTGTGTTATGGAGCATCAATACAACACCCAACAGATCAACAGGATACACATCGTTCTTCATGGTTTATGCAGCAGAGGCGGTTCTCCCCAGTCATATCTGTCATGATTCACCTTGTGTGGCGGCTTATGTTGAAGCGGACAACGAGAGAGCACGACAAGATGCCTTGGACCGGTTGGACGAAGAGCGTGACGTCGCAGCCGCCCGATCGGTGATTTACCAGCAGGATCTTCGTCGTTATCATAGTCGCCGAGTCAGAACCAGAACCTTTCAGGAAGGAGATTTGGTGCTTCGGCTCATCCAAGACCAGACAGATATGCATAAGCTATCCCCACCTTGGGAGGGGCCTTTCGTGGTCAGCAAGAATATGCACAACGGGTCGTACTATCTGATCGATATTCGAGAACATAAAGACTCACGCACATCAGAGGAGGAGACCAACAGGCCGTGGAACATAGCTCATCTGCGGCCTTACTATACTTGAGCCATTGGCTATGCTTATGTACATAGTATGACAATGTATATATCATGATTAAATATAATAAACCGGAGCCTCAGCTAAAGCGGGGTATCTGTTCTTTTACATCATGAGAGGTTACACGGGGTTGCTCTAAAGCAGCCTCCGGTCTACCCCTTGAGTTAGCTTTACAAAAGCATCATATCACTTGGAGGATTGGTCGTGTCCGAACCAATACCATGCCTCTTGATAGGCGAAAGCCACCAGATCACTTGGGGACTTGGTCACGTCTGAACCAGTCATGCCTCTTGGTCGGCCTAAGGCCACATAATCACTTGGGGGCTTGGTCGAACCCGAACCATGACCATGCCACTTGATCGGCATAAATGCCACGGTTTCATTTGGGGACCTGGCTGACTAGAACCATAGTTACACCTAACGGGAGCTTGGTCATGTTCGGCCATGGTAACACCATCTGATCAGTTTAAATAAACCTTTTTTGCATTTTCTTTATACTTTTCTTTGAAGGGGGGGTATTTTCTTTTTTGTTACATTTTTAAACCGACAAAGTTTTTTAACCAATCGATTGACGGAACACAGTTCACGTCAATCCGGAGACCATTTGCCCGATGGTTAACATCCTCTTATGGAGTAATATGGAGTTTATTATAACCCGGCACGGTTCACCTGATAAACCGGTGTCATATATATACAGGAGTTGTTATCTCCTCCAACAGTGTGGGTTTGCAAAACTCCGCTTCAAGATTGGCCAAGCCAACTTCATGCTCAACAATGGCAGACGGTACAACCGCAGTGGTACTTCAAGAGTTTTTTTGCAGAAAAACGCTTTGGAAAGTTCATCACTACAAGAAAAATAAATTATGCACGAAGGCATATCAAATATCAAAAGCATCAACTAGTCTATTACAAGGCAACACGGTGCCCATAATAATATCATTGTTTTTTGAAGGAGAGACAATTTTTAAACCGGCTTCCGGTTCAGGCCTGGTCACCAGCCCGGCCTGATGGTTGTGGATCATCCTGCGCCGCTTCAGCCTCCGTTTCTCTACCCAGCGGCTGGAAATCAACAGTTGTCCAGTCGATTCCCATTAATGCTTGAAATACAGCTTCATCATGGATCAGCAAGGACGGGTCAATATCGGGAGCATAAGTGTGCTTACGGATTGGATGGATAAGATTTTCTGATTCATGAACTGGGGCAGCTATTCGCTTGTTCTGGTTATCATATTGAGCTTGATAACGCGACAAGTCTGCTTCTTCAACCAGTTGACAAGCTAGCGGGCGCACCTCCCGGTTTATGGCTCGCTGGTCTGCTTCACTGAATTCTGACCCATCTTCTTTCAAGCTGGGATAGCCCTGAGCCGCTTCAATAGGATCAAAATCCGGCACCCAGGCTTTGGCCCGCATTAAGGCATTAATTGCACCGGTTCGAGCAGCAGATTTCTTCAGCTCTTCAACCCAGGCAGGAAGCACTGACAGCTTCATCAGGGTATCTTGAATCAAAGTAGGCGCCGGTTTGTTGTGCGATGCGGTATAGATGATCCGCTGTGCACCAGTATACAGCTGTTCGACCAACGTATAGACGGCTTTCAATTTTTTCCGCACATTTGAACCCAAGTGACCAGTACGTGTCCCTGAAATATCATAAGGGTTAAACCGGCAGCTCGGTAAGAAGGCCAAATTAGTTCAGAAAACAAGCTGGCTTACCAAAGATAGCGGTGGTCATGGCATGCACGTGCCGCTTTATGCTGGTCAGTTCATCCGTCACTGGTTTTAATGCAGCCTCGGCATCCTCTGCTCGTTTGATCAAAGTGGATTTCTCAGTGGCCCAATCCGCCCGTTTCTTCTTGAAGTTCTCCTTAAGTTGTTCCATGCCGCTCAAAGCGCTGGCCAATTCATCTTTTGTTTTGGAAGTTTCAGCTTGTTGGGTTTTCAGGTTTTCTTGGAGGTCGGCGATTTAGTTTTCTTTTGTCTTCAGCTCAGCCTGCATATAGACAATTATATGCTTCAACAAAACAGTACAAGGATTGAAGTACCAACCACATAACAAGTTATGCACTTGGTACTTGGGGGCTAATGCATATTCGATCTTCATCTTTCAATTGCTTACAAAGTCCCAAGATTAATACAAGTATTCAACTTGGCACTTGGGGGCTAATGGCTATTTCCTCACATACATTCTGATATAGCAATTTCCATTACTTGAAAGTACCGGTTTAACTATGCTAAGTTGAACCGGCCCTTGGGGGCTACATCAGCGAATTTTCAAAGCATTAAGATTTACATTAGTAAGTCCCAGTTTGAAAGAAGATTACAAACCGGCCCTTAGGGGCTAGGAGAGACAGCAAGAATTGAAGCATATAAGCAGGAAGGAGTATATGGAAGTTACCTCATATTTTTCTTTCATCATATTTACCAGACCGGCTTCATGGTCGCGACTGGAATACAACTGGTTAAAATAACCGGAATGGATATCTTGGGCATTCAGAGAAGCATAAGTTGTCAAGTCAGCATTCCACTTACTTTTGCCAAAGCCAGCAAATTCTTCCTTGGCAGAATGTTTGGACAAAGCGACGGGATTGCTTGGTTCAGTATGGCCAGTGCCAGTAATGACAACATCATCATCTTGGGTACCGCCGGTTTGCACTGGGGCTGTTGGCTTATCAGCAGGTTTGGCTGGACCGGTGGAGCTTTCAATCTGGATGGAACCTGTGGGCTGACTGATAGGACCTGAGGTATCAGTAGGTCTCTCTTCAGCAATAAGATTGTTGTCTTGTTGCGGTGGGTCATTGGGCGCATCCTCAGGAACAGCCGCTTCAACATTAGGTGTCTTGCCTGATTCAAGAATGACATTTTCTTCGGCCGCTTTATCCAGGCGGGCTTTCTTGCTTGGCCGAGGTTTGGCCCTGAGAAGAATAACAAAATCAAATACAGCATAGGTTCTAAAGCGATATACTGCGAATATCACAATAAGTATAGCTTACCCAAGCACCGTTTTGAGCGGTGGGAGCTGAGTCGCCGATGACTCGCCAGAAGATGAGTGGGAGGTAACCTGGTAATCGGAGTTAGACGGATTAAGAGGTTGACGAAAGCAGTCCGCTTCAGGACAAGCACTGACAAGCAAATTAGAGACCTCTGAATGGCGTTTCCTAACCAGACTGTTCGATAAACCGGCGGAGGTAACTACCTGGACGTTGTGCCGGGTTGTGCGACGGGCTTCATGTTGTTGGGTCTTCATAAGAAATTTAGGATCCAAATAAGCAAGAGGATGAGAAAATTTAACTTTCCGGTTTGCCTGACGGATTTTTTGTGAAGGCAAGGTTTCTGAATCGGAAGAGAGAATAATTACCTCTGCAACATCCGCATGGCTGGCTTTGGCATCATCCTGACAAATATCATCATCAATAAGATGCATGAAAAATAAACCAAGTGAGTCAAGATCTACCTCAAAGTCCGGATTATCCGCATCATTATCAGGGGCCAGATTAGAAGATGCCGTGGTTCTTTTCCTGGAGGTAGTCTTCTTCACAGCTTTAGTCTTTTGCCGAGTTGTTCTTTCCAGTTTGGCTGGTTTTTCTGGTTTCTCCTGTGGAAGTTTTTTGCTCCAAAACGGATCATCGCCCTGATTACACAGACACTGATATTAAACAATGACCAGACATATCAATAAGCATATTCAGCAAAGAGAAAAATCAAAGTCTTACAGCTGGCGGTTTATTGGTGGCGCAGAAGGGAAGCGGGCCGTTTTTAGCACAGGCATGTTCCGGTTCATTCAGCATCTTATTCACAGCCTCTGTGATTTCTTCATCAGAGAGATGGATTTTTGAATGTCGCAGCGGGTCATCAACACTGTCAGTGTACTCGCACATCAAACCAGAGCGCAGACTAAGGGGCAGTATGCTCCATGATATCCAACAGCGAGCAAGGTCAACCCCTGTTAAACCGTTGGCCATAAAGGCTCTGAGCTTTGACAGTTGGGGAGCATATTTGCTTCTCTCCTGGGCAGACAATCTTTGAGGAAAAGGATGTGTATTGCTGAGCCGCTCCGGACGAAAACCAGGCAAGGGATTCTCACCGGCAGGGGAGGTGTCTTCGCAGTAAAACCATGTCTGATTCCATTCTTTGGGGTGGCTGTGTAGTTTAGCGTGAGGGTATGTGACCTCTTTCCTTTTCTGAATCGCCACGCCACCCAACTCCATATTAGAGCCATCAGTAAACTCGGTACGGCGGTTTAGATGGAAAAGATCTCTGAACAATTCCACTGTGGGCCCTTCTTGAAAGAACACCTCACAGAGCACTTGGAAGTGACACATATTGGTAACAGAGTTGGGGCCAGTGTCTTGGGGATGGAGTTGGAAGTCGGCTAAGACATCCCGGTAAAATTTAGAACCAGGCGGTTTAAAGCCCCGGGCTAGGTGATCTACGAAAACAATGACCTCCCCTTCTCGAGGTATGGGAGGACATTCCTGGCCAGGAGCCCTCCAATGGATGGTACCTTTGCTGCCTAAAGCACCAATCAGGACTAGATCGTCAAGTTCAGCCTCTGTGACGTGAGAAGGAACCCAATTGCACTCATACACTTGCTTGGCCATGAGGAAATCTACAAGGTAGAAGATCCCGGTTCAAAAATGCATTGATCAAGATACATTGGTATGTGTAATGTTAAAACGGATACATATCTATCTAACACAGAGTGTATGAAACAACAACATCTGGCGGATCAACTAGGGGACTAATGATATATACCGGGTTGGAAAAAAAATCTACAAGGTTAAACCACCTGATCTACACACGAAGACTACTGAGATAGTGGATGGCTAAGTATACAGAAACAGATTTCACACGTTTTTCTCTACGACGATAGATCTGAAGCCAGTTCAGAAAAGAGGAAAAATGTTCAAAAGCTTAAAGCAGAACAATATTGATTCAATGAGCAGAAAAATATGTGAGATCTAGGGACTTGAGCATGAAACTACAGGCGGATGCTAAAAGCTACTGCTGATCAGAGCAGGGTTTCATAGATCTATCCAGAAGTCTGGGTACGAGTATGAACAATTGATGGGGCACCACAAGAGCATGAAACCCTAGAATAGATCTAGGTCGAGGAAAGCAGAGGACTTACCGGAGCTGAGGGAGATGCGGAAGGTCGTCGCGATTTTCTGGTGCGTTCAGGTGGATGCAGCGGCCCAAGACGGTGCAGAGGTCAGTGGTAGCGGCGGAGCTCCGAAGCTGGCGACGCGAGGAAGACGAAGAGAAAGGGGGGCGAAGGGGAAAAAAGAAACGACCCTTCGGTCCTATTTATAAGGCAAGAGAGACGTGTCAGGCGCGGGAATCAAGGGACCATAAATGTTGGAAGCGGAGCTGTCGCCTCGGTTATTGCGGATCTACTAAACAAAGAAGATATCATGAATGTTGTCTTTATGATGACGTCATGCCGGTTTACAGCAGCCAGAGAAGGTGACATCACAGTGGTTCAACAACTACAAGAAGATGTTGAAGACGAAGATTTTTTGCTAAGGATTGACATGAACCCGTTCAAATCAATCTGGGGCCTAATGTTGGGGATATTACTACTGGGTGTAAACCGGCCTACCTGGGTCGGGTTTACTTCATCAGTAGTTCAAAGGTTGTAAACCGGCCTACCTGGGCCGGGTTAACTTCACCGGGACCTGGGCGTAAACCGGCCTACTGGAGTGCCCTAGCATGACTCAATCTTGCTCTACTTTTCCTATAAAATGTCACTGGCAGATTGTTTACGTGTTAATCAATTTTGCCAAGGTTGTTGTAGTTGATCCATGCATGCTATGAGTTTGTTCTTGCCATGGTTAGCTTCTTGAACATGTCTTCTTGCTGGGTGTATTCTTAGTTTGTCATGCAATGCCTTGTGTTGAGTGCATCGAGCTCGCAAACATGCCTTCATAATTCTGTTTATGCCATGTCCACTTTTCTGCTAAGTCTGTGATGATGTTATCTTTTGCTCTTTTGCCATGCTTGTTTGAACCTGCTATTGTGTGATTTAGCCGTAGCTCAGTGTTCATCTTTTGTCAAGCATCTTGAGTAGATCACTGCCATGTGCTTTGTTGCTATGTTAGAGTGCAGTAGCTTAGTTTCTTATTGCATTCTAGATGGCATCGTGCTGTTGATCGCAGAATAATGCCATTATTGTTTTGCTTGTCATTTGCAAACCATGCATTCGATTCCGGTGATCTTTATATCGATTTTGACCGAAATCAACTCATCTTTCCAGTGGCACTCTTGATTTTCCAAGTTGAGGCCTGGTTCAATCTTTTCCTTCCGGAGCATGCATATGCATTGCATATCACATCCTGCATATCATGCCATGTTTTTCATCATGTTGCTTGCGCATTGCACCGTGGTTGATTGTTGTTTCCTTTGCTTGTGTTCTTGCTTTGGGTAGAGCCGGGAGACGAGTACGTGATCGAGGACCCGTTGAGTACGCTTACGAGGATCAAGCTTTCATCTTCTCGGAGAACTTTGCAGGCAAGATGACCATACCCTCGAAATCACTTCTATCTTTGCTTGCTAGTTGCTCGCTCTTTTGCTATGCTACGATACCTACCACTTGCTATATCATGCCTCCCATATTGCCATGTCAAACCTCTAACCCACCTTGTCCTAGCAAACCATTGTTTGGCTATGTTACCGCTTTGCTCAGCCCCTCTTATAGCGTTGTTAGTTGAAGGTGAAGACGGAGTGTCACAGCCCTAGATTTGCTTGTAGCTATTTACCTGAGTGAGCATCATGCATCATGTTTAAATACTGAAAGTTGAATTGAGGTTAGTTGAAACCCTCATAAATCACTTCAAAAATAATCAACATTAAAACCTTTTCAAAGAAGTCCAAGAAAATGTTCCTCTTAGTCTCTGAAAATATTGGCAAGAGGTAAAACTTAAAACAATATTTTTGGAATCTCAGAGATATTTATTTTGGGCCTTTGATTTAATCCAATAAATATTTGAACTGGATCTATATTTATTATATAATAAATATATGTTCAATAATTCTGAAAATTGTTGTGTGGATTTGGATAAATCCATTTAGTTCACACAATTATTTTTATGAATTTTGAAAATGGTTTGGTCTTGAACTAAATCAAAACAAAATAGCAAAAACAGAAAAGAACAGAATTAGAAAAGCAGAGAGAGAGCTTACCTGGCGCCAGCAACCGGCCCAACTCCTGTGCAGCCCACCAAGGCCACCTGGCTGGCCCAGCTGGCCAGCCCAGCCCACTGGCTTTCCCTCCTGTCGTCCCCCTCCTCGGACAGAAGGACGCGGGCGTGTGCCCGGCGCTCGCCGGCACGCGCGCGCGCCACCTCCCCCCCCCCCCTGCGCGCCACCTCCTGCTTCCCGGGCTCCCTCCCAATGCCATGGAGACGGCCACGCACCCCCTGGCCCTCTCATTCCCCTCCCCCGTGCTCATCCCCTCCTCTAGCTCTCCCCCTCTCTTCCACAGAACGCGGCCGTCGCCGCCGACGAGAACCACCACGGCCACAGCCACCCCCTCGCCCCTCGGTTGTGCCCACGAGCTCCGCAACGTCGTCCTCGACCCCCTCACTGAACCACGCCCCGCCGGAAGCCCTGCATCGTCGACTTCGAGCTCTTCTTCAACCTCGGCCGCCAGAGCTCCTCGCCGTCGATTCGCGCCATCAAGGTCGCCCCCGAGCCCGCTAGCCACCCCTACGGCACCGCTGTGAGCTCCCGGTCTTTTTCCCCTTAGCCACGCCGTCGATTTCGCCCCGTAGCCGTTGCCCTGCGAGCACCCGAAGCTCGCCGCCGTTGAGCCTCGACGCCGTCGTGGCTACGGCCATGCAAGCACACGTCTGAGCGCACCACCGTCTTCAACGCGTCCCCAGGAGCCTAACGCAACTACCCATTCGACCTGTCGTGCCCCCTAGCGCTAACCCGCACCAGCCCCTAACTCCGGCCACTGCCGCGAGCTTGCCTCCGGCGAGCTCGGGCCATCTTAGCCCCTGCCGTGTCCACAGATGGATGCGGGCGAGTCCCAGCTCCGCGTAGATGCCCTCCGCTGGCCATTTGGTCGCCGGAGGAGGATTTCCGAGCCCCTCCGCCGTCTCTGGCCTTGCCGGCGACGAGCCGGGGTCAACTCCGGCGTGTTTTGACCCCGGGTTGGCTGGGTTGACTCCCCCCCTGACTCACTGACGTGTGGGCCCAGGCGCCTGCTTAATTAGTGTTAGTTAATTAGTGTTAATAAAATTAGCTAATTAGTGAGCCACTGACATGCGGGCCCTGCCCGGCTAACTAAGTTAGTTAAGGTTAACTAACTTGGTTAGTTGATTGTGTCACTGACCAGTGGACCCCACTGGTCAGGTTTGACCTGGAGGCGCCCAGTTGACCTGCTGACATCAGGGTGATGTCATGCTGATGCAATAACTCTTTTTCTGGATTTAATTTTATATAGAAAATTCCAGAAAATTGCCTAAACTTCAAAAATTCATAGAAATTCAACCATAACTCCAAATGAGACAAATTATATATGAAAAATTATCAGAAAAATTCAAGGAATCCATCTGTACCATTTTCATGCATGTTTGAACAATGTTTGTCCTCTGTTTTGGACAAAACAAATAAAGGGCATTTAAATAATCATATATGGGGTTGGAATTTGAATTTTGTACTCAAACCAACTTCATTTAAATCATAGCTAGTTGCATTAGCTCAAACCACAGCATATTGACATGTCATGATCATGCATCATATTGTGCATTGCATTGATTGTGTTCTTTCTCCTGTTGCCGGTATTTGTCCCTTCTCGATAGACATTGTACCGACGATGTGATCGTTGACACTGATGAAGACCCAATGATATCTTCAGAAGTGCCAGGCAAGCAAAACCCCCTTGTTCATTCCGATACAATCCCCCTCTCTCGCTCCTGCTCTCTTTTACTGCATTAGGACAACAACGATTCATCTGTTACTTGTTGCGGTAGTTGAACCCCTTATCCTCTGCATGACCTGTCATTTCCACAGTAAATAGATGAAACCCACTAGCATGAGTAGGAGTTGTTTGAGCCCTGATGTGCCTACTCATTCATGCTTGTTTGTCATGCCTGCTACTGCTTAGAGTTGAGTCAGGTCCGATTTATCGGGGATGAATCGGAGGTGTGTAAACATGTCCTACTGTTAAGAGCTAAGTGTGTGAACACGATTTGGTAAAGGTAGCGGTGAGAGGCCATGTAGGAGTACATGGTGGGTTGTCTCATTGAAACCGTCCTCAGGAACTGAGTTCTGTGTTTGTGATCCATGAAACAGCTACTACCACACGTTGGGCCCTGAAATATGACCCCGCTCGACTTACTGACCCCTCTCGTCCTCTGTCCAGGAGTTGCAATTAGTTTCTGGTGTTTATAGGATATGTGTTGGCGGCCGTGCGTAGCGCTGACCCTAGGGGTGGGCTATGATGCGGTAGATACACTGTGGCACGGTGTACCGGGCGCCCGTTTGGTGTCTCGGGAACCCTGCACACATCGTTTGGGGCTGTGAGCGAAACTCCGGCCGGATCTCCTCGCGGATGGAACCCGAATAGGCGATAAACCTGGACTAGAGACTTGTGTGGTTAGTCAGGTCGTGGTCTACACCCACGTTGGCTTTCGCTTGAAGTCTGCCGAGCACATGTCGTGTGCAGACGCTAAGTGGTGGAAACATGTGTGACGAAGTACACCCCTGCAGGGTTCTAAATGATCTATTCGAATAGCCGTGTCCACGGTAAAGGACTTCTGGGTTGCCTATAACAGTTCATAGACAAGTGAAAGTGGATACTCTAAAACTCGCAAGATAAGAGTGAGTGCTATGGATGGCCTTCTCGTAGGGAGACGAGAGCGGATCCATAGTGGTGTATTGATTGGTGAATATGTGGACTCGTGTGCGCCACCTCAAAAGAGTTGCTTGCAATCGTAGTTCAGAATAGCCACCGAGTCAAAGCTGGCTTGCTGCAGTTAAACTCCACCACCCCCTTTTGTTGATACCGATGCATATGTAGTTTAGTTCTGATGTAAGTCTTGCTGAGTACCTTTGTACTCACGTTTGCTTAATTTATGTTTTGCAGAGAGACTTCAGTCTCGCTAGTAGTTCCGCGTGGACTTCGACATTTAGCTTGATACCTCAGCTACGATCTTGTGCCCTCGACAGGATCTGGTAGATAGTCAGGCTTCTTAGCCTTTTTCATTTATAGATGTCTGTACTCAGACATGTTAAGCTTCCACATGTGTTTGATTGTATGCTATGATTGTTGGGTCATGAGACCCATGTTTGTAATATCTCGCTCCTCGGAGCCTAATGCATACATACTTGAGTTGTAGAGTTATGTTGTGATGCCATGTTGTATTCACACATATCGAGCATATTGTGTGTATGATTGAAATGCTTGGTATGTGTGGGATCCGACTATCTAGTTGTTTATCCTTGGCAGCCTATCATATGGGGAAATGTAGTCTAGTGCTTCTAAGCGATAGTAGTCCGCTACAGCCCGGATCACCGGAGTCCTGCTAGCCCAGCACTACTGCTCAGGACACTTGACTGGCCGGCATGTGTTTCACTTCGTTCCTATGTCTGTCCCTTCGGGGAAATGTCACGCGGTGACATCCGGAGTCCTGCCTAGCCTGCTACAGCCCGGGTTACCGGAGTCCTGTTAGCCCGGTGCTACAGCCCGGATTCACACGCTGTTGACCGACATGCCTGTCCCCATGGGTTAGTGCCGCTTTGGGTTCACGACTAGCCATGTCGGCCCGGGTTCTTTGTCATATGGATGCTAGCGACACTATCATATACGTGAGCCAAAAGGCGCAAACGGTCCCGGGCCAGGTAAGGTGGCACCCGTGGAAATACCGTGCGTGAGGCCACAAAGTGATATGATGTGTTACCGGCTAGATCGATGTGACCTAGGATCGGGGTCCCGACACGGAGTTTGTTCCATGTTAGAACACGATTATTGTTGGGATATCACAATATCTCTTATTTAATTAATGCATCTATATACTTGGTAAAGGGTGGAAGGCTCGGCCTTATGCCTGGTGTTTTGTTCCACTCTTGCCGCCCTAGTTTCCGTCATACCAGTGTTATGTTCCTTGATTTTGCGTTCCTTACGTGGTTGGGTTATAATGGGAACTCCTTGACAGTTCGCTTTGAATAAAACTCCTCTGGCAAGGCCCAACCTTGGTTTTACATTTGCACTAACAACCTATCACCTTTCCCTTGGGTTCTGCAGACTCAAGGGTCATCTTTATTTTAACCCCCCCCCCCCCCCCGGGGCCAGTGCTTGTCTAAGTGTTGGTCCGAACTAGAGCCCCTTGCAGCGCCACCTCGGGGAAACTTGAGGGTTGGTTTTAGTTGTATGGATTGCTCGTCCCGTGTTGCCCTGTGAACGAGCTATGTGCAGCTCCTATCAGGATGTTGGCGCATCGGGTGGCTTTGCTGGTCTTGTTTTACCATTGTCGAAATGTCTTGTAACCGGGATTCCGAGCCTGATCGGGTCTTCTTGGGAGAAGGAATATCCTTCGTTGACCGTGAGAGCTTGTCATGGGCTAAGTTGGGACACCCTTGTAGGGTTTTGAACTGTTGAAAGCCGTGCCCGCGGTTATGGGCAGATGGGAATTTGTTAATGTCTGGTTGTAGAAAACTTGACACTTAACTTAATTAAAATGCATCAACCGCGTGTGTAGCCGTGATGGTCTCTTTCCAGCGGAGTCCGGGAAGTGAACACGGTGTTGGACTTATGCTTGAACGTAAGTAGTTTCAGGATCACTTCTTCATCACTTCTAGTTCACGACCGTGCTTTGCTTGTCTTCTCTCTATCATTTGCGTAAGTTAGCCACCATATATGCTAGTGCTTGTTGCAGCTCCACCTCACTACCTTTTCCTACCCATAAGCTTAAATAGTCTTGATCGCGAGGGGGTGAGATTGCTGAGTCCCCGTGGCTCACAGTTTACTTCCAAAACCAGTTTGCAGGTGCCGATGATACTGTGCAGGTGACGCAACCGAGCTTAAGGAGGAGCTCGATGGAGATCGTGTTTGTTGTGTTGTCTTGTTTCCTTTCGATCAGTAGTGGAGCCCAGTCGGGGCGATCAGGGATCTAGCTTAGGGGTAGTATTCTTTTATTTTGGTTCCGTAGTCGGACCTTGTTTGTATTCTGGATGTTGTAATGCTATATTTATGTTTTGTGTGAAGTGGCGATTGTAAGCCAACTATTTATCCCTTTCTTATTCAGTACATGGGATGTGTAAAGATTACCCCTCTTGCGACATGCCTACAGTGCGGTTATGCCTCTAAGTCGTGCTCCGACACGTGGGAGATATAGCCGCATCGTGGGTGTTACAAGCTGAGAACCCCATTGCGGACAACTTGTCTAGGCTAGAAAATATTATTGATGACCCACTGCCTATTGATGATAGCTTTCTTGATGAACAATTAAATGTCATAAATGCTTCTCATAGTACTCCATGGTATGTTGATTATGCTAATTAAATTGTTGCTAAATTTATACCACCTAGTTTCACATACCAGCAAAAGAAAAATTTATTCTATGATTTAAGACATTACTTCTGGGATGACCCACACCTTTATAAAGAAGGGGTAGATGGTGTTATTAGACGTTGTGTACCTGAGCATGAACAGGAACATATCCTACGCAAGTGCCACCACTACAAAAAAAATACACTTCCGTGATGATACGTGTTTGTCACAGTAGGTCGCGTTTTTTGTCATGCATGTACATCCATGAAAAATTTATGACGGAATCAAGATAGTCATACATGTGTTGTCATAGAAGTGTTCCATGACATTACCAAAATTATCATCATGGAAGTGTCCACTTCCATGACGATAAATCGCGCGTCACAGAAGTGCTTTCGTCAAGGGTGACCGACACATGGCATCCACCGTAACGGAACGCCGTTAAGCTATCGGGTCGGGTTTTGGATCCGATAACCCGTTAACAGCCCCGACCAATGGGGATTTTCCATGTGTAAAATCATCATTGGGTGGAGGAAACACGTGTCGGCTCATCGTCGGGATAGATGTCATCCACTCATTGGACAAAAGGCGCCTATGATACGTTGACACATGGCACGGCCCAACAGAGGCCCATTCCTGTCAAAAGGCCGGCCCGTTTGACTTGGTCAAAAGGTGGCGGGCCGGCCCATGGAAAACCTGTTAACAACATGTTCACATATAGCCCATTTACAGCTCGCTAACCCAAGGCCCGTTACGCCCTATCTGAATTAGGCCCAGTAGCGTCATCTGGGCCATCCAATATGATTCCAGCCCGTTTTCACTTCTGGCCCATGTATGGCCCATGGCGTCTTTCGGCCCATATGAGGCCCTATGTAACTCTTGGCCTATTAACGGCCCATGGTGAAACTGGCCCGTAATGAATAGTGTATCACTTTACACCCATTAACGGCCCGTGGTGAAACTAGCCCGTAATGAACAGTGTATCACTTTATACCCATTAACGGCCTGTTATTCCGTTGGGCCGTCTCCAGCCCATGTTATCTTTCGGCCTTCTCAGAGCCCATTTATTCTTGGGCTCATTTCCAGCATTTGTTTACTTACGGCCCGTTACTGTCATTTTCTGCTTGTGGGCCAAATTCAGCCCGTGGTTACAGTCGGCCCGTTTGTGGTCCGTTAATACGTTGGGCCGTTTTCATAGCGTCATCAAATACGGCCTATTAACGATGGCCCGTTATGGTCGGCCCATGAACCGACGATTCCAACTCTAGCCCGTTTACGACCAGAATGCGGTCTGTTTGGCCCATGTTTGGCCAATCGATCGTACGGCCTGTATAAGGCCCATTGATGATATGGCCCGTAGAAGGCCCATTGTTTCTACGGCCCGTAGAAGGCCCACTATTTCTATGGCCCGTAGAAGGCCCACTGTTTATACGGCCAGTAGAAGGCCCACTGTTTCTACGGCCCGTAGGAGGCCCAGTGTCACTACAGTAAATATTAGCCCGTGGTTATTGTGGACTTGTTTAAAAAAATAGGTTATTGCAGCCACTAGCAAACGGTAGAAAAAGAACTGCACTACAAGCAAACAAATAAACAAGACAAGTAGGAAATAAATAAGCAAGCAACTTACACTAGGCTATCACGGCTATTACACATATTACATCCACTGGGCATCAAAGTTCGCCACCAGTGCAAATATAGGGAACACAGCAGCATATAAATGCCGCAGCAAAACAAGTCCAGAACTGAAACCACTTCAGAAGAGCTCAAGAAACAATATCCTGGGTACCCATAATGCTGGCAAGATGCTTAGCAAGCTTATTAACTTTCTCTTGTTTGGCGCTTAAGTCCTCCAGCGTTTGTTGTTGCACCAGAAAGTATGCATCTGAATTCTGCAGGGACTTCCTCAGTCCTTCAGCTTCCTATCGCATAACATCTGATCGATGTCTTTCAACTCGAAGTTGAGAGTCAAGAAGCCGAACTGATTCAGGCAATGAGTTCGAAGAGCTGGTGCCAACAGTGGTAGCCAGTAACTCGAACATTACATCAAGACAGGACTTTGGGGTTGTCTCAGTGTCTTCAATATAGTTTTTATCAGCTTTCTTGGAGACCAACAGGGATGTCTCACTATCTTGAACCTTATCTGCTTTACTTCCTTTACCATTGCATAACATGGTACTCTTCTCCAATATTTTATCCGCGTTCTAAAAGAGAAACAAACAAACACATCTCAGGTTTACAATGTAGTATATGAAACTCATTTTGGCAAACTAGTTCAGTAGTAAGGTGGACAGGATAACAGCATGAAACAAACATAATCTATGTAGTATGGTCACTGTATGGTCTATATCATTCAAGTTTATGTTGCCAAATCAAGATAAATACAGTTCGAATCATATCTATTTAAGACAAAGCAGCATAGACAGAATATAAGTGTGGGAAACTACACAGCAATAACAACACTTGTAATGTGCATGGCATGAGAACATAATTGTTTATTCAATTGAAACTGAAATCAACATAGAGCAAGTTACAACAGCAAACAGCCAAACACGTTGAAGAAACAGCTTTAAAACATACATGTTGCGCCATTGGAGTTTCAGTTGCATCCTTCAAATTTGAAATTAGTTGGTATGAGTCAATACAGTGATGCAAGAGCAAAGTAGTATGAACCATAGCTATGGAACCTGACCAGAGAACAATTCTTCTTCTGCTTTAAGCGTTGACTTCGGGTTCGGAGTGGTGGTCCTCATGATTTGGGCACTGCAGTTGCCTTACTAACTGCTCATATTCGGGTGCTCTGTGGTGGAGACGGTGTTGTGTCAACGGGAACTGGGTGTCTATCTGCTGGGGTTGGGGTTAGAAGGGGTGTAGCTGGGTCACTGTCCAACTAGGTAGGGGTACAATCTGCATGAGTGTGGGTTATGTGTGGTGGGGCTGGTTCTTGGGCAAGTACAACCGTGGTTCTATCTGCATCGACAGGTAGCACGATCTTTTCTGAAGATCGTGTTTTTACTCCCACAGATACTGCCATCACTCCCTCCAATTGAAATGGCTGATAAACAAGAAAGTAATTGAATGTACAGACATTGTAAGATAGATAGGTGCAATGGATAGTAGGGAAGAAAACAGGGCATGAAATAATTCACATTTATGTTGTCTAAGCAAACAAAATAGCAGGACATAATTTCACATATATGATGGCTAATTAAACAGGATAGCATGACACAATTTCACATGTATGATGGCTAACTAAACAGGATAGAATGACATACTTCAAAATATGATGACTATGTAAACAGGATGACATGATATAACTATACGATGTGTCTATTAAAGTGGTTGGCATGCCATAAATCACAAACATGCCGTCGATGGAAACATGATGGCATGATATAATTCACGGATAGAATGACATAATTTAAATATGATGACTATGTAAACAAGATGAGATGATATAACTATATTATGTCTTTAGAAAATGGGTTGGCATGCCATAATTCAGATACATGTTGTCTATGTAAACATCATGGCATGACATAATTCAAATATATGATTTATATACTAAGGAAGTGAGCAGAGGGCAATCGCATATATGATGTGTCAACTAAGGAGATGGCATTCAATATTGTGTATATGATGTAAAAACTAAGTATTGCAATACAACATATGCATTATATGAGTAATATAACCCTGCCAAGTTCGAGCATACACCTCAGGGGGATAATAGGACTGGTCATCTACCTCTGAATCCTCCTCTGAAGAGCTATCTGTAACCAGCAAGATATCTGCTTCAGCGGGTAGCATTGTTGTCAGATTTCAGGTTCCGGCAGACCCTTGAGGTTCAAACACTGGGGTGCGTGCGGAGATCTCTCCCCTACCGACCTACGTCCAATCTCCTCGCGTGATCTAAGCTGGAAACAACGGACAGCACAAGGGACACGAGGTTTATCCTGGTTCGGGCCACCGTTGTGGTGTAATACCCTACTCTAGTGTGTGGTGTGGTGGATTGCCTCAGGGGCTGATGATGAACAGTACAAAGGAAGAACAGCCTCGGGAGAGGTGTTCTTGAGCTGTGCGATGAACTGCTTGGGTGAGTTCAGTCGCCTCTCTCTCTCTCTACTGGGGTTCTGCCATATCTCTCGATGTCCCCCTACTCTGTGATGGCTAGCTCTATTTATAGAGGCCCTGGGCCTCTCCCCAAATAATGAGCGGGGAGGGCGCCAACAATTGGCCATTTTGAAGGGGAACATCTAGTACAAGTTATCCTGACCAAAGGTGGTCTTCGGTTGCCAAAAGCTCTGGTGATGACGCCGTCTTGGGCTCCACGGTGACCTCCGTCCTGCCGCTCTGTTGGTCTTGGTCTCGTTGCACCGGAATGGTAACCTTTGCCCAATGCCTTGGCCTGTGCTTGCCCCCTTTGCACCAAAGGGGAAACAAGGACACTACGCAGGCCGGCGCCCGCCTGGCGCCCGCCTAGTCTCGATCGGCATGGCTTGCGTCACGGGCTCCTCGCGAGGTACCCCTGCCTTGGTCTCTCCGCCTCCTCGCGATCCTGCCTGATGAGGCTGCCTCTGAGGAAGCTTCCGGTCGTCCGCCCCGCGAGGCTTGGCCCCTCGCGAGGGTCTTGAGCTTGAGCTGATGAAGATGGGCCATGCTGGGCCCCACTCGAGCCACGCCGCAGGCCGCAGGCAGGCAAGTCTGGGGACCCTCGTTCCTAGAACGCCGACAGTAGCCCCCGGGCCCAAGGCGCACCCGGGCTTGGCCTAGCAGGGAAGCGAAGGGGCGAGCGCGAAGCGCCGCGGGCCCCAACAGCCCGCGGCCTTGGGCGCCGCATGGCGATTGATTGGACATGGGCGTCTGCGCTTCCCCATGGCACCTTGTTACGCGCCCGGCTAAGCGGACCCGTAGTTGCACACAGTTGTTCCTCCTTTCCGCTGCTCGCTTGCCTCCTACCATTCCTTCTTCTTCGAGCTCCAGCCTCCGCCGCCAATCCGGCTCGAGTTCTTCCTCCTCTTCACCGCCATGGCACCGTCGAAGAAAGGAAGGGGAAATAAGCCCGCGCCTTCGCCCTGCACACCTCCGGCGGCGATCCCCGCCGTCGCCCGGTCGATCATACTCAATCCAAAAGCTTTGAACAAGGTCCGCTCCGCCCTTGCAACTATCTTCAACGAGTGCGGCAGGACCACGGTCTGGCCTGCGTCCCATGCCTCCCTAGATAGGATCATCACGGAGGTCCGATTCTTCAACGATGCCCTATGGGCGGGTCTGGTTCCCCCCTTTTCCGCCTTCTTCAATGTGGTGATCTCCCATTATCAGATCCGCATGATGCACCTCGGGCCGGAGTCCATTACTCTTCTGGCTGTCTTTGCTTTTGTTTGCGAGGTGATGATAGGCATTCCTCCTTCCATGGCCCTGCTGCGCCACTTCTCTTCCTTGCGCCTGAGCGATCCTACTCAGTGCTCAGGGTGTGTGAGCTTCTTAGCCATGCCAGAGACGGCCGCTTCAGGGATCGACTTTGGCCTTCCTCCTCCTAAGGCCAGCTTCAGAGAACGGTGGTTGTACGTGGACGTTGGAGTGCCCAACCCTCTGCTCTCGCACCCGACCTCGCCTGTTATTCCTCACGCGGGTTGGGACCATGAGGTGCTCGCGATCCCCCGGCTCGCCTTCGTCTGGCGCCGCTTCCAGAGTTTGAGGGCGCTCAATGTGACAGCACCCAAGGTGGTGAAGGAGTTCCTCCAATGTCGCATTGCTCCTCTTAAGCGCCACTCTCGCCGGATGTGGGACTTTGCGGGGCATAGAGACCGCATGGGGCTTCAGGAGGGGGACTTGGCGCCTGAAGTGCTGCGGACGATGCTCAGGGTCTTGACTGGCGATCCTTCCACGGGCAGCCTTCGGAGTAATGGTGTCCTCTTATATCTTTGCTCCGGCAGGGCCGATTTTGTGAGGCAGATGCCCAGCTTCGACGAGTGGGGGCTGCGCCCAGCTGGCTGCACGGGGCCCCACGAGAACCCAGCCGCCGTGGTGGCTCCCCCTGCCGCCCCCAGCGGTCCTTCCTCGAGCAGCAGGGCGGGGAGACGAGAACCGGCGGGAGTTGAGGCGACCGATGTCGAGGTGCCAATGCCGCAAGAAGCCTCGAAGGCGGCGTCTCCCGAGGCCCGACCCGGAGCGGCGGCAGGTGCGGAGTTGCGGCCTACGGTTCCTGAGGCCGGGGCTCCCGAGGCCCCAGCCGTTCCTTGCGAGGCGACGCCTGGTGGCGCCCCCTAGGATGACTCCTCCGGTGCTGATCATCTTGACGCTTCTTCCGCACCACAGAGCAACCCCTGCGCCGAGTGCTTAGGTCGGTTCCGCGTAGAATTCAAGGCCCTCCGCAAGAGGAAGGAGGCCTTGGGTGGCAACGACCGCCCTTGCCGCTTGTTGAAGCGCATGAAGTACTTTGCCTTGGACGAGTAAGACTTCTTCTTTCTCTGCTCATTTACTTTGCTATCCCTGCGACTGATTGTGGCCTTTCAGGCCCTGCCCTGCAAAACTCACCGAGTCAACCCGGGAGCCATCCCCCCAAGCTTCGTCTTCTCCGCTGGCCCTGGGCGCGTCGAGCTCGAGCGGCACCCTTGCTGCTAGACCGGTTGGTGGAATGGTCCGCTCCATAGGGCACCTCGAGCCTGTGCGCCCGCTGTCCTTTCTTCATGAGGCCTCCTGGGGCACATTTGGCTTGCCCCGCGTTCCTCCTCTGATCATAGATGGTGAATGGCTGAAGTCTGTCTTTGGCTCCTCTTCGTGGGTGGACCGACGCCAGGCCAGATTCCCAGAGAGGTCCGTTCGGTGATGGCTAGGGCGCCAGCCGCCAGCCCCGCGCCGGGAGGGGGCTTGCCGCCTCGGGGCCCTCCGCATGCTCCGATGGAAGAGGGTGATGTGGGAGACATGCTCGGGCGCGCTCGGGAGCGACGCGCCCTTCGCGAAGAGTTCCTCCAGAGGGCAACGAATGCGGTGAGCCGGACCGGGGCAGAGCTTGCTGACGAGGATGCGCGCCTCAAGGCCGAAGGCTTGCACCTTGCTGAGGAGAGGCGCAAACTAAAGGTAGCCATCGCCCTCGCGCGTCACCAACATGATCTTGAAAACGCGAAGGCTGAAGCATCACTGGAAGCTTCGCGGGAGGCCTGCTCCCAGGCCGTCGAGGAGGCTCAGGCAGCAGACCAACGATGCAAGGATGCGGAGGAGCGCGCATGGGAGCTCCAGGCCTAGAGCAACTCCCTGGAGCAGCAAGTGGAACTGCGCCAGGCGGCCCTTGAGTCGATGGAGGGGGCCCTTGTTGATCGGGCGGAGCTTCTGAAGCGCGAGGAGGCGCTGACGCTGGAGGCCGCCGAGCGCAACCTTGATCTTGAGCGGTTGGAGACGAGGGAGCGCTTGGTGGCTCGGGTGGAGGATGACGTTGCCGCGCGCGAAGCCCGGGCCCAGGAAGAAGTCGATCGCCGCGTGGCGGAAGCTCACTCAGCCTTCGAGCGCGAATATGAGACGAGGTTGGGGCTGATCAAGGCCGAGGCTGAGGGCAGGACCGTGGCCCTCAGGGCCAAACTGGCCGAAGTGACGCGGCGCGCGGACTCCTCCGCAGCCGCCCTCAACACAGCGCAGGCGGAGTTGTCCTCTTCCCGGGCTGAGCAGCTTCTTCTCCAATAGAGGGTTGATGACTCAAGGCCGTCATGCAGCGGAATGAGGACGAGATCCGTCGGCGGCGGGTTCTGGAGCGTGAGAATGCCCCCATGCTTCAAACGCTCAGAGAAAGGGCCAACACAGCTTTGGGCAACATCTGCGAGGCTGTCACTAAGGAGCCGCACGAGGTCAACTACGCCGGCAACCTCCAGTTTTTCACCGATGTGGTGACGCTTCTCGAGAACCGCTCTGAAAGGTCCCGTTGGCTTGTCGAAGAGAGGAGCCAAGCCTTGCTCGGGCGTGCATTCTCCTGCGTCTTCAGCTATCTACTGGGCAGGGACCCCCACTTCGACTTCGACGCTGCCATCGCACCTGTGCCCATAGCCGTCCGAGGCGACCTGGCGCGATGGGTGGAGGACAACGTGGACGCCCTCGTCAGGGCCTTTGCATCTGATGATGATGGCGTGGTCGTGGCCGCCAATGAAGGCGGTGTTGTGGACGAGCCTGGCGCTGACGGAGATGCTGGTGGCGGCGGCGGCAATGTCAACGACGCCAGTGATGCCTCCGAGGATGCCCAAGAAGACGCGGTGAGTGATATGTCCGACTGACCGCATGTCACTGCTGTTTATCCTGCACGTAGAAGGTTCGGGCTTGGCCCTGAAGAATGTAAGAGCATTTCGGGAGGGGAAGCCCCTCATGTAAAGGTTTGCAATTAATACCCTGATAAGTATAACGTTGCATGTGAGCTTAGCCGCTGGCCCAGTGATGAGTCGGCTAACTTGTGTACCTTCCGACCCCGATGAGTCCTGAGCGGGCCTGCGGGGGCCACCGTACCTCGGGTGTCGCCTGATTAACTTGTAGGTTCCGTGATGAGGACCTCTGGAAAGGGTGCGGCAACAACGGTCCTGGCTGTAAAACGTGCCTGGCCCGGCCCGGCTTGCGAGGGGCTCACGAGGGGGGGCAGCCGACGCTAACTTTGGATGCAAAGCCGAAACCAGAACGCGAGAGATTGCTCGAACGAGACTAAACACCCCTTCCCCCAAACACACGCAAGCATCGAGGTCGAATCCAACTTAAATCCAAATCAAAGAACTTGTCAACAAGGAAAGGCAAAAGCAAAAGGCCGCGTCCGGCACCTAGTCTAGTCTTCGACGTCTTCTCACCAGCGCGGAGCTAAGTGCTGCCACTGGGCATGGGCGGGAGCCCCCGAGACCCGAGGGCGGCTCTCCGGAGACTCTGGGGCGTGTACAGCCCCACTCATTATTACATGAGAGTGTCACGGGCGGCGAGCTTCACAGGCACTGGGCCATCTTCATAGGTACCGGCCTTGCTTCATATCGCCAGACGAGGGTCCCGCCTTGCGCCTCACTCTGCCGCCATCGATGGTGACCGGAAACCAAGGACGACGCCAATGGGGCAGAGAGGTCGCCAGCGGTTCCCCCGATGACCACGGGTCCCCTGCCGGGGGCAGGCCCTGGGGAACCTCCCCGGCAGGGGGCCTACCTCCTGAGAACGCCTTGCTCCAACCGCCGCGGGGACGAACCCGAATCTCGGCCCCTCTCCTGCAGCCCCCTGCGCCCTCCTCCTGAGGGGTATGAGGCTGCAGAATTGGGGTAGCCACCTGCTGCGGTGACCTGTATCTCCTGCGACCCATGGTTAGCATAAGCTTGCTCCTGAGGGATGAGTGGTACCCGATAGTTGCCGCCGCCGGTGCGGTTGTCGAGGTTCTCCTGGGGTTCCTGAAAGAGCCCAGCTCCTGGCGTCTCCTCGCCCCAGCCTGGCCCGAGGAATGAGCCATGATCTTCTTCCAGTGCGCACCGCTGATCCACCATGTGGGGCACATAAGCTTCTGGGGCCATCGGCTCGTGGGCCTCGCTGTAGCGCCCCGCATGCCACGCAGTCTGGCTTGGAGCGCCGTCTTGGAGGTGATGGCGCGGCAGTCCACCAAAGCCGAAGGCCACGGCGTGCACCCCTTCGCTGGCCTGAGAAGAGGCCGGCGTGACTTGTCGCCCGGTGCCGGCGGAGGTGTTGGCGCTGGACGGGCCCTGCAGTCCGCTGGAAGTTGCGTGCGTGCGCACGATGCTGTTGGGGAACGTAGTAATTTCAAAAAAATTCCTACGCACACGCAAGATCATGGTGATGCATAGCAACGAGGGGGAGAGTCTGATCTACATACCCTTGTAGATCGCAACGGAAGCGTTGACACAACATAGAGGAAGTAGTCGTACGTCTTCTTCCCGATCCGACCGATCCAAGCACCATTACTCCGGCACCTCCGAGTTCTTAGCATACGTTCAGCTCGATGACGTTCCTCGGGCTCCGATCCAGCAAAGCGTCGAGGAACAGTTCTGTCATCACGACGGCGTGGTGACAATCTTGATGTTTCACCGACGCAAGGCTTCGCCTAAGCTCTACAACGATATGACCGAGGTGGAATTTAGTGGCAGGGGGCACCGCACACGGCTAAGGGACGATCAACAATGATCAATTGTGTGTCAAGAGGTGCCCCCTGCCCCCGTATATAAAGGAGCAAGGGGGAGGGGTTCGGCCGGCCAAGGGAGAGGGGCGCAGGAGGAGTCCTACTCCCACCGGGAGTAGGACTCCCCCACAATCCTATTCCTAATAGGAATCCTCAAGGGGGAAAGAGAGAAGGGGTGGCCGGCCACCTTCCCTAGTCCTAATAGGACTAGGGAAAGGGGGGAGGTGCGCAGCCCTCTATGGCAGCCCCTTTCACTTTTCCACTAAGGCCCAATAGGCCCATTTGCCTCCCGGGGGGTTCCGGTAACCCTCCCGGTATTCTGGTAAAATCCCGATTTCACCCGGAACACTTCCGATGTCCAAACATAGGCTTCCAATATATCAATCTTTACGTCTCGACCATTTCGAGACTCCTCGTCATGTCCGTGATCACATCCGGGACTCTGAACAACCTTCGGTACATCAAAATGCATAAACTCATAATAACTGTCATCGTAACGTTAAGCGTGCGGACCCTACGGTTCGAGAACAATGTAGACATGACCGAGACACATCTCCGGTCAATAACCAATAGCGGGACCTGGATGCCCATATTGGCTCCTACATATTCTACGAAGATCTTTATCGGTCAGACCGCATAACAACATACGTTGTTCCCTTTGTCATCGGTATGTTACTTGCCCGAGACTCGATCGTCGGTATCCAATACCTAGTTCAATCTCGTTACCGGCAAGTCTCTTTACTCGTTCCGTAATACATCATTCCGCAACTAACTCATTAGTTGCAATGCTTGCAAGGCTTAAGTGATGTGCATTACCGAGAGGGCCCAGAGATACCTCTCCGACAATCGGAGTGACAAATCCTAATCTCGAAATACGCCAACCCAACATCTACCTTTGGAGCCACCTGTAGTACTCCTTTATAATCACCCAGTTACGTTGTGACGTTTGGTAGTACCCAAAGTGTTCCTCCGGCAAACGGGAGTTGCATAATCTCATAGTCATAGGAACATGTATAAGTCATGAAGAAAAGCAATAGCAACATACTAAACGATCGGGTGCTAAGCTAATGGAATGGGTCATGTCAATCAGATCATTCAACTAATGATGTGACCTCGTTAATCAAATAACAACTCTTTGTTCATGGTTAGGAAACATAACCATCTTTGATTAACGAGCTAGTCAAGTAGAGGCATACTAGTGACACTGTGTTGGTCTATGTATTCACACATGTATTATGTTTCCGGTTACTACAATTCTAGCATGGATAATAAACATTTATCATGATATAAGGAAATCAATAATAACTTTATTATTGCCTCTAGGGCATATTTCCTTCAGTCTCCCACTTGCACTAGAGTCAATAATCTAGATTATACAGTAATGATTCTAACAACCATGGAGCCTTGGTGCTGATCATGTTTTGCTCGTGGAAGAGGCTTAGTCAATGGGTCTGCAACATTCAGATCCGTATGTATCTTGCAAATCTCTATGTCTCCCACCTGGACTAAATCCCGGATGGAATTGAAGCGTCTCTTGATGTGTTTGGTCCTTTTGTGAAATCTGGATTCCTTTGCCAAAGCAATTGCACCAGTATTGTCACAAAAGATTTTCATTGGACCCGATGCACTAGGTATGACACCTAGATCGGATATGAACTCCTTCATCCAGACTCCTTCGTTCGCTGCTTCCGAAGCAGCTATGTACTCCGCTTCACATGTAGATCCCGCTACGACGCTTTGTTTAGAACTGCACCAGCTGACAGCTCCACCGTTTAAAGTAAACACGTATCCGGTTTGCGATTTAGAATCGTCCGGATCAGTGTCAAAGCTTGCATCAACATAACCTCTTACGGTGAGCTCTTTGTCACCTCCATATACGAGAAACATATCCTTAGTCCTTTTCAGGTATTTCAGGATGTTCTTGACCGTTGTCCAGTGATCCACTCCTGGATTACTTTGGTACCTCCCTGCTATACTTATAGCAAGGCACACATCAGGTCTGGTACACAGCATTGCATACATGATAGAGCCTATGGCTGAAGCATAGGGAACATCTTTCATTTTCTCTCTATCTTCTGCAGTGGTCGGGCATTGAGTCTGACTCAACTTTACACCTTGTAACACAGGCAAGAACCATTTCTTTGCTTGATCCATTTTGAACTTCTTCAAAATCTTGTCAAGGTATGTGCTTTGTGAAAGTCCAATTAAGCGTCTTGATCTATCTCTATAGATCTTTATGCCTAATATGTAAGCAGCTTCACCAAGGTCTTTCATTGAAAAACTTTTATTCAAGTATCCCTTTATGCTATCCAGAAATTCTATATCATTTCCAATCAGCAATATGTCATCCACATATAATATCAGAAATGCTACAGAGCTCCCACTCACTTTCTTGTAAATACAGGCTTCTCCAAAAGTCTGTATAAAACCAAATGCTTTGATCACACTATCAAAGCGTTTATTCCAACTCCGAGATGCTTGCACCAGTCCATAAATGGATCACTGGAGTTTGCACACTTTGTTAGCTCCCTTTGGATCGACAAAACCTTCCGGTTGCATCATATACAACTCTTCTTCCAGAAATCCATTCAGGAATGCAGTTTTGACATCCATTTGCCAAATTTCATAATCATAAAATGCGGCAATTGCTAACATGATTCTGACAGACTTAAGCATCGCTATGGGTGAGAAAGTCTCATCGTAGTCAACTCCTTGAACTTGTCGAAAACCTTTTGCGACAAGTCGAGCTTTGTAGACAGTAACATTACCATCAGCGTCAGTCTTCTTCTTAAAGATCCATTTATTCTCAATTGCTTGCCGATCATCGGGCAAGTCAACCAAAGTCCATACTTTGTTCTCATACATGGATCCCATCTCAGATTTCATGGCTTCAAGCCACTTTGCGGAATCTGGGCTCACCATCGCTTCTTCATAGTTCGTAGGTTCATCATGATCTAGTAGCATGACCTCTAGAACAGGATTACCGTACCACTCTGGTGCGGATCTTACTCTGGTTGATCTACGAGGTTCAGTAGTATCTTGATCTAAAGTTTCATGATCATCATCATTAGCTTCCTCTCTTATTGGTGTAGGTCTCGCAGAAACAGTTTTCTGTGATGTACTATTTCCCAATAAAGGAGTAGGTACAGTTACCTCGTCAAGTTCTACTTTCCTCCCACTCACTTCTTTCGAGAGAAACTCCTTCTCAAGAAAGTTTCCGAATTTAGCAACAAAAGTCTTGCCTTCGGATCTGTGATAGAAGGTGTATCCAATAGTTTCCTTTGGATATCCTATGAAGACACATTTCTCCGATTTGGGTTCGAGCTTATCTGGTTGAAGTTTTTTCACATAAGCATCACAGCCCCAAACTTTAAGAAACGACAACTTTGGTTTCTTGCCAAACCACAGTTCATAAGGCGTCATCTCAACGGATTTTGATGGTGCCATATTTAACGTGAATGCGGCCGTCTCTAAAGCATAACCCCAAAACAATAGCGGTAAATCAGTAAGAGACATCATAGATCGCACCATATCTAGTAAAGTACGATTACGACATTCGGACACACCATTACGCTGTGGTGTTCCGGGTGGCGTGAGTTGCGAAACTATTCCACAATTTTTCAAATGTACACCAAACTCGTAACTCAAATATTCTCCTCCACGATCAGATCGTAGAAACCTTATTTTCTTGTTACGATGATTTTCAACTTCACTCTGAAATTCTTTGAACTTTTCAAACGTTTCAGATTTGTGTTTCATTAAGTAGATATACCCATATCTACTTAAATCATCTGTGAAAGTGAGAAAATAATGATATCCGCCACGAGCTTCAATATTCATCGGACCACATACATCGGTATGTATGATTTCCAACAAATCTGTTGCTCTCTCCATAGTACCGGAGAACGGTGTTTTAGTCATCTTGCCCATGAGGCACGGTTCGCAAGTACCAAGTGATTCATAATCAAGTGGTTCCAAAAGCCCATCAGTATGGAGTTTCTTCATGCGCTTTACACCGATATGACCTAAACGGTAGTGCCACAAATAAGTTGCACTATCATTATCAACTCTGCATCTTTTGGCTTCAATATTATGAATATGTGTATCACTACTATCAAGATTCATCAAAAATAGACCACTTTTCAAAGGTGCATGACCATAAAAGATATTACTCATATAAATAGAACAACCATTATTCTCCGATTTAAATGAATAACCGTCTTGCATCAAACAAGATCCAGATATAATGTTCATGCTCAACGCTGGCACCAAATAACAATTATTTAGGTCTAATATTAATCCCGAAGGTAGATGTAGAGGCAGCATGCCGACCGCGATCACATCGACTTTGGAACCGTTTCCCACGCGCATCGTCAGCTCGTCCTTTGCTAGTGTCCGCTTATTCTGTAGTCCCTGTTTCGAGTTGCAAATATTAGCAACAGAACCAGTATCAAATACCCAGGTGCTACTGCGAGCATTAGTAAGGTACACATCAATAACATGTATATCACATATACCTTTGTTCACCTTGCCATCCTTCTTATCCGCCAAATACTTGGGGCAGTTCCGCTTCCAGTGACCAGTCTGCTTGCAGTAGAAGCACTCAGTTTCAGGCTTAGGTCCAGACTTGGGTTTCTTCTCTTGAGCAGCAACTTTCTTGCCGTTCTTCTTGAATCTTCCCTTCTTCTTCCCTTTTCCCTTTTTCTTGAAACTAGTGGTTTTGTTAACCATCAACACTTGATGCTCCTTCTTGATTTCTACCTCCGCAGTTTTCAGCATTGCGAAGAGCTCGGGAATAGTCTTGTTCATCCCTTGCATATTATAGTTCATCACAAAGCTCTTGTAGCTTGGTGGCAGTGATTGGAGAATTCTGTCAATGACACAATCATCTGGAAGTGTAACTCCCAATTGAATCAAGTGATTATTATACCCAGACATTTTGAGTATATGCTCACTGACAGAACTGTTCTCCTCCATCTTGCAGCTATAGAACTTATTGGAGACTTCATATCTCTCAATCCGGGCATTTGCTTGAAATATTAACTTCAACTCCTGGAACATCTCATATGCTCCATGACGTTCGAAACATCGTTGAAGTCCCGGTTCTAAGCCGTAAAGCATGGCACACTGAACTATTGAGTAGTCATCAGCTTTGCTCTGCCAGACGTTTATAACTTCTGGTGTTGCTCTAGCAGCAGGCCTGGCACTCAGCGGTGCTTCTAGGACGTAATTCTTCTGTGCAGCAATGAGGATAATCCTCAAGTTACGGACCCAGTCCGTGTAATTGCTACCATCATCTTTCAACTTTGCTTTCTCAAGGAACGCATTAAAATTCAACAGAACAACAGCACGAGCCATCTATCTACAATCAACATAAATAAGCAAGATACTATCAGGTACTAAGTTCATGATAAATTTAAGTTCAGTTAATCAAATTTACTTAAGAACTCCCACTTAGATAGACATCCCTCTAATCCTCTAAGTGATCACGTGATCCAAATCAACTAAACCATAACCGATCATCACGTGAGATGGAGTAGTTTTCAATGGTGAACATCATTATGTTGATCATATCTACTATATGATTCACGCTCGACCTTTCGGTCTCCGTGTTCCGAGGCCATATCTGTATATGCTTGGCTCGTCAAGTATAACCTGAGTATTCCGCGTGTGCAACTATTTTGCACCCGTTGTATTTGAACGTAGAGCCTATCACACCCGATCATCACGTGGTGTCTCAGCACGAAGAACTTTTGCAACGGTGCATACTCAGGGAGAACACTTCTTGATAATTTAGTGAGAGATCATCTTATAATGCTACCGTCAATCAAAGCAAGATAAGACGCATACAAAGATAAACATCACATGCAATCAATATAAGTGATATGATATGGCCATCATCATCTTGTGCTTTGTGATCTCCATCTCCGAAGCACCGTCATGATCACCATCGTCACCGGCGCGACACCTTGATCTCCATCGTAGCATCGTTGTCGTCTCGCCAATCTTATGCTTCCACGACTATCACTACCGCTTAGTAATAAAGTAAAGCATTACATCGCGATTGCATTGCATACAATAAAGCGACAACCATATGGCTCCTGCCAGTTGCCGATAACTCGGTTACAAAACATGATCATCTCATACAATAAAATCAGCATCATGCCTTGACCATATCACATCACAACATGCCCTGCAAAAACAAGTTAGACGTCCTCTACTTTGTTGTTGCAAGCTTTACGTGGCTGCTACGGGCTTAAGTAAGAACTTATCTCACCTACGCATCAAAACCACAACGATAGTTCGTCAAATAGACTCCGTTTTAACCTTCTCAAGGACCGGGCGTAGCCACACTTGGTTCAACTAAAGTTGGAGAGACAGTCTTCCGCAAGCCATCTATGTGCAAAGCACGTCGAGGGAACCGGTCTCGCGTAAGAGTACGCGTAAGGTTGGTCCGGATCGTCTCGTCCAACAATACCGCCAAACCAAAGTATGACATGCTGGTAGGCAGTATGACTTGTATCGCCCACAACTCACTTGTGTTCTACTCGTGCAAATAACATCAAACCATAAAAACCTAGGCCCTGATACCACTGTTGGGGAACGTAGTAATTTCAAAAAAATTCCTACGCACACGCAAGATCATGGTGATGCATAGCAACGAGGGGGAGAGTCTGATCTACATACCCTTGTAGATCGCAATGGAAGCGTTGACACAACATAGAGGAAGTAGTCGTACGTCTTCTTCCCGATCCGACCGATCCAAGCACCGTTACTCCGGCACCTCTGAGTTCTTAGCACACGTTCAGCTCGATGACGTTCCTCGGGCTCCGATCCAGCAAAGCGTCGAGGAATAGTTCCGTCATCATGACGGCGTGGTGACGATCTTGATGTTTCACCGACGCAGGGCTTCGCCTAAGCTCTACAACGATATGACTGAGGTGGAATTTAGTGGAAGGGGGCACCGCACACGGCTAAGGGACGATCAACAATGATCAATTGTGTGTCAAGAGGTGCCCCCTGCCCCCGTATATAAAGGAGCAAGGGGGAGGGGTTCGGCCGGCCAAGGGAGAGGGGCGCAGGAGGAGTCCTACTCCCACCGGGAGTAGGACTCCCCCCCCCCCCAATCTTATTCCTAATAGGAATCCTCAAGGGGGAAAGAGAGAAGGGGTGGCCGGCCACCTTCCCTAGTCCTAATGAAAGGGGGGAGGTGCGCAGCCCTCTATGGCAGCCCCTTTCACTTTTCCACTAAGGCCCAATAGGCCCATTTGCCTCCCGGGGGGTTCCGGTTACCCTCCCGGTATTTCGGTAAAATCCCGATTTCACCCGGAACACTTCCGATGTCCAAACATAGGCTTCCAATATATCAATTTTTACGTCTCGACCATTTCGAGACTCCTCGTCATGTCCGTGATCACATCCGGGACTCCAAACAACCTTCGGTACATCAAAATGCATAAACTCATAATAACTGTCATCGTAACGTTAAGCGTGCGGACCCTACGGTTCGAGAACAATGTAGACATGACCGAGACACATCTCCGGTCAATAACCAATAGCGGGACCTGGATGCCCATATTGGCTCCTACATATTCTACGAAGATCTTTATCGGTCAGACCGCATAACAACATACGTTGTTCCCTTTGTCATCGGTATGTTACTTGCCCGAGACTCGACCGTCGGTATCCAATACCTAGTTCAATCTCGTTACCGGCAAGTCTCTTTACTCGTTCCGTAATGAAGGAAATATGCCCTAGAGGCAATAATAAAGTTATTATTAATTTCCTTATATCATGATAAATGTTTATTATTCATGCTAGAATTGTATTAACCGGAAACATAATACATGTGTGAATACATAGACCAACAGAGTGTCACTAGTATGCCTTTACTAGACTAGCTTGTTAATCAAAGATGGTTATGTTTCCTAACCATGAACAAAGAGTTGTTATTTGATTAACAAGGTCACATCATTAGTTGAATGATCTGATTGACATGACCCATTCCATTAGCTTAGCACCCGATCGTTTAGTATGTTGCTATTGCTTTCTTCATGACTTATACATGTTCCTATAACTATGAGATTATGCAACTCCCGTTTACCGGAGGAACACTTTGGGTACTACCAAACGTCACAACGTAACTGGGTGATTATAAAGGAGTACTACAGGTGTCTCCAATGGTAGATGTTGGGTTGGCGTATTTCGAGATTAGGGTTTGTCACTCCGATTGTCGGAGAGGTATCTCTGGGCCCTCTCGGTAATGCACATCACATAAGCCTTGCAAGCACTACAACTAATAAGTTAGTTGTGAGATGATGTATTACGGAACGAGTAAAGAGACTTGCCAGTAACGAGATTGAACTAGGTATTGGATACCGACGATCGAATCTCGGGCAAGTAACATACCGATGACAAAGGGAACAACGTATGTTGTTATGCGGTCTGACCGATAAAGATCTTCGTAGAATATGTAGGAGCCAATATGGGCATCCAGGTCCCGCTATTGGTTATTGACCGGAGACGTGTCTCGGTCATGTCTACATTGTTCTCGAACCGTAGGGTCCGCACGCTTAACGTTACGATGACAGTTATTATGAGTTTATGCATTTTGATGTACCGAAGGTTGTTCGGAGTCCCGGATGTGATCACGGACATGACGAGGAGTCTCGAAATGGTCGAGACGTAAAGATTGATATATTGGAAGCCTATGTTTGGACATCGGAAGTGTTCCGGGTGAAATCGGGATTTTACCGGATTACCGGGAGGGTTACCGGAACCCCCCGGGAGCCAAATGGGCCAACATGGGCCTTAGTGGAAAGGTGACAGGGCAGCCCACATAGGGCTGCGCCTCCCCCCCCTGTCCCTAGTCCTATTAGGACTAGGAGAGGGGCCGGCCACCTCTCTCTCTCTCCCCTTTGAAGGTTTCCTAGTTGGACTAGGATTGGAGGGGGGAGTCCTACTCCCGGTAGGAGTAGGACTCCTCCTGCGCCTACACCTCTTTGGCCGGCCAGCCCCCCTCCCTCCAACCTTTATATACGGAGGCAGGGGGCACCCCAAGACACACAAGTTGATCCTTGAGATCGTTCCTTAGCCGTGTGCGGTGCCCCCTGCCACCAAATTCCACCTCGATCATACCGTTACAGTGCTTAGGCGAAGCCCTGCGTCGGTAGTACATCAAGATCGTCACCACGCCGTCGTGCTGACGGAACTCTTCCTCGACGCTTTGCTGGATCGGAGCCCGAGGAACGTCATCGAGCTGAACGTGTGCCAAGAACTCGGAGGTGCCGGAGTAACAGTGCTTGGATCGGTCGGATCGGGAAGAAGACGTACGACTACTTCCTCTACGTTGTGTGATCGCTTCCGCAGTCGGTCTGCGTTGGTACGTAGACAACACTCTCCCCTCTCGTTGCTGTGCATCACCATGATCTTGCGTGTGCGTAGGAAAATTTTTGAAATTACTGCGTTCCCCAACAGTGGTATCAGAGCCTAGGTTTTATGGTTTGATGTTATATGCACGAGTAGAACACAAGTGAGTTGTGGGCGATACAAGTCATACTGCCTACCAGCATGTCATACTTTGGTTCGGCGGTATTGTTGGACGAGACGATCCGGACCAACCTTACGCGTACTCTTACGCGAGACCGGTTCCCTCGACGTGCTTTGCACACAGATGGCTTGCGGAAGACTGTCTCTCCAACTTTAGTTGAACCAAGTGTGACTACGCCCGGTCCTTGAGAAGGTTAAAACGGAGTCTATTTGACGAACTATCGTTGTGGTTTTGATGCGTAGGTGAGATGAGTTCTTACTTAAGCCCGTAGCAGCCACGTAAAACTTGCAACAACAAAGTAGAGGACGTCTAACTTGTTTTTGCAGGGTATGTTGTGATGTGATATGGTCAAGGCATGATGCTGATTTTATTGTATGAGATGATCATGTTTTGTAACCGAGTTATCGGCAACTGGCAGGAGCCATATGGTTGTCGCTTTATTGTATGCAATGCAATCGCGATGTAATGCTTTACTTTATTACTAAACGGTAGTGATAGTCGTGGAAGCATAAGATTGGCGAGACGACAACGATGCTACGATGGAGATCAAGGTGTCGCGCCGGTGACGATGGTGATCATGACGGTGCTTCGGAGATGGAGATCACAAAGCACAAGATGATGATGGCCATATCATATCACTTATATTGATTGCATGTGATGTTTATCCTTTTATGCATCTTATCTTGCTTTGATTGACGGTAGCATTATAAGATGATCTCTCACTAAATTATCAAGAAGTGTTCTCCCTGAGTATGCACCGTTGCAAAAGTTCTTCGTGCTGAGACACCACGTGATGATCGGGTGTGATAGGCTCTACGTTCAAATACAACGGGTGCAAAACAGTTGCACACGCAGAATACTCAGGTTATACTTGACGAGCCAAGCATATACAGATATGGCCTCGGAACACGGAGACCGAAAGGTCGAGCGTGAATCATATAGTAGATATGATCAACATATTGATGTTCACCATTGAAAACTACTCCATCTCACGTGATGATCGGTTATGGTTTAGTTGATTTGGATCACGTGATCACTTAGATGATTAGAGGGATGTCTATCTAAGTGGGAGTTCTTAAGTAAATTAACTGAACTTAAAATTATCATGAACTTAGTACCTGATAGTATCTTGCTTGTTTATGTTGATTGTAGATAGATGGCTCGTGCTGTTGTTCCGTTGAATTTTAATGCGTTCCTTGAGAAAGCAAAGTTGAAAGATGATGGTAGCAATTACACGGACTGGGTCCGTAACCTGAGGATTATCCTCATTGCTGCACAGAAGAATTACGTCCTGGAAGCACCGCTGAGTGCCAGGCCTGCTGCAAGAGCAACACCTGAAGTTATGAACGTCTGGCAGAGCAAAGCTGATGACTACTCAATAGTTCAGTGTGCCATGCTTTACGGCTTAGAACCGGGACTTCAACGACGTTTTGAACGTCATGGAGCATATGAGATGTTCCAGGAGTTGAAGTTAATATTTCAAGCAAATGCCCGGATTGAGAGATATGAAGTCTCCAATAAGTTCTATAGCTGCAAGAGGGAGGAGAACAGTTCTGTCAGTGAGCATATACTCAAAATATCTGGGTATAATAATCACTTGATTCAATTGGGAGTTACACTTCCGGATGATTGCGTCATTGACAGAATTCTCCAATCACTGCCACCAAGCTACAAGAGCTTTGTGATGAACTATAATATGCAAGGGATGAACAAGACTATTCCCGAGCTCTTTGCTATGCTGAAAGCTGCGGAGGTAGAAATCAATAAGGGGCATCAAGTGTTGATGGTTAACAAAACCACTAGTTTCAAGAAAAAGGGCAAAGGGAAGAAGAAGGGGAACTTCAAGAAGAACGGCAAGCAAGTTGCTGCTCAAGAGAAGAAACCCAAGTCTGGACCTAAGCCTGAAACTGAGTGCTTCTACTGCAAGCAGACTGGTCACTGGAAGCGGAACTGCCCCAAGTATTTGGCGGATAAGAAGGATGGCAAGGTGAACAAAGGTATATGTGATATACATGTTATTGATGTGTACCTTACTAATGCTCGCAGTAGCACCTGGGTATTTGATACTGGTTCTGTTGCTAATATTTGCAACTCGAAACAGGGACTACAGAATAAGCGGACACTAGCAAAGGACGAGGTGACGATGCGCGTGGGAAACGGTTCCAAAGACGATGTGATCGCGGTCGGCACGCTACCTCTACATCTACCTTCGGGATTAATATTAGACCTAAATAATTGTTATTTGGTGCCAGCGTTGAGCATGAACATTATATCTGGATCTTGTTTGATGCGAGACGGTTATTCATTTAAATCAGAGAATAATGGTTGTTCTATTTATATGAGTAATATCTTTTATGGTCATGCACCCTTGAAAAGTGGTCTATTCTTATTGAATCTCGATAGTAGTAATACACATATTCATAATGTTGAAACCAAAAGATGCAGAGTTGATAATGATAGTGCAACTTATTTGTGGCACTGCCGTTTAGGTCATATCGGTGTAAAGCGCATGAAGAAACTCCATACTGATGGGCTTTTGGAACCACTTGATTATGAATCACTTGGTACTTGCGAACCGTGCCTCATGGGCAAGATGACTAAAACACCGTTCTCCGGCACTATGGAGAGAGCAACAGATTTATTGGAAATCATACATACCGATGTATGTGGTCCGATGAATATTGAGGCTCGTGGCGGATATCGTTATTTTCTCACCTTCACAGATGATTTAAGCAGATATGGGTATATCTACTTAATGAAACATAAGTCTGAAACATTTGAAAAGTTCAAGGAATTTCAGAGTGAAGTTGAAAATCATCGTAAGAAGAAAATAAAGTTTCTACGATCTGATCGTGGAGGAGAATATTTGAGTTACGAGTTTGGTGTACATTTGAAAAATTGTGGAATAGTTTCGCAACTCACGCCACCCGGAACACCACAACGTAATGGTGTGTCCGAACGTCGTAATCGTACTTTACTAGATATGGTGCGATCTATGATGTCTCTTACTGATTTACCGCTATCATTTTGGGGTTATGCTTTAGAGACGGCCGCATTCACGTTAAATAGGGCACCATCTAAATCCATTGAGACGACGCCTTATGAACTATGGTTTGGCAAAAAACCAGAGTTGTCGTTTCTTAAAGTTTGGGGCTGCGATGCTTATGTGAAAAAGCTTCAACCTGATAAGCTCGAACCCAAATCGGAGAAGTGTGTCTTCATAGGATATCCAAAGGAAACTATTGGATACACCTTCTATCACAGATCCGAAGGCAAGACTTTTGTTGCTAAATTCGGAAACTTTCTTGAGAAGGAGTTTCTCTCGAAAGAAGTGAGTGGGAGGAAAGTAGAACTTAACGAGGTAACTGTACCCACTCCGTTATTGGGAAATAGTACATCACAGAAAACTGTTTCTGTGAGACCTACACCAATAAGAGAGGAAGTTAATGATGATGATCATGAAACTTTAGATCAAGATACTACTATACCTCGTAGATCAACCAGAGTAAGATCCGCACCAGAGTGGTACGGTAATCCTGTTCTGGAAGTCATGCTACTAGATCATGATGAACCTACGAACTATGAAGAAGCGATGGTGAGCCCAGATTCCGCAAAGTGGCTTGAAGCCATGAAATCTGAGATGGGATCCATGTATGAGAACAAAGTATGGACTTTGGGTTACTTGCCCGATGATCGGCAAGCAATTGAGAATAAATGGATCTTTAAGAAAAAGACTGACGCTGATGGTAATGTTACTGTCTACAAAGCTCGACTTGTCGCAAAAGGTTTTAGACAAGTTCAAGGAGTTGACTACGATGAGACTTTCTCACCCATAGCAATGCTTAAGTCTGTCAGAATAATGTTAGCAATTGCCGCATTTTATGATTATGAAATTTGGCAAATGGATGTAAAAACCGCATTCCTGAATGGATTTCTGGAAGAAGAGTTGTATAAGATGCAACCAGAAGGTTTTGTCGATCCAAAGGGAGCTAACAAAGTATGCAAACTCCAGCGATCCATTTATGGACTGGTGCAAGCATCTCGGAGTTGGAATAAACGCTTTGATAGTGTGATCAAAGCATTTGGGTTTATACAGACTTTTGGAGAAGCCTGTATTTACAAGAAAGTTAGTGGGAGCTCTGTAGCATTTCTGATATTATATGTGGATGACATATTACTGATTGGAAATGATATAGAATTTCTGGATAGCATAAAGGGATACTTGAATAAAAGTTTTTCGATGAAAGACCTCGGGGAAGCTGCTTACATATTAGGCATAAAGATCTATAGAGATAGATCAAAACGCTTAATTGGACTTTCACAAAGCACATACCTTGACAAGATTTTGAAGAAGTTCAAAATGGATCAAGCAAAGAAAGGGTTCTTGCCTGTGTTACAAGGTGTGAAGTTGAGTCAGACTCAATGCCCGACCAATGCAGAAGATAGAGAGAAAATGAAAGATGTTCCCTATGCTTCAGCCATAGGCTCTATCATGTATGCAATGCTGTGTACCAGACCTGATGTGTGCCTTGCCATAAGTTTAGCAGGAAGGTACCAAAGTAATCCAGGAGTGGATCACTGGACAGCGGTCAAGAACATCCTGAAATACCTGAAAAGGACTAAGGATATGTTTCTCGTATATGGAGGTGACAAAGAGCTCACCGTAAAAGGTTACGTTGATGCAAGCTTTGACACTGATCCGGACGATTCTAAATCGCAAACCGGATACGTGTTTACTTTAAACGGTGGAGCTGTCAGTTGGTGCAGTTCTAAACAAAGCGTCGTAGCAGGATCTACATGTGAAGCGGAGTACATAGCTGCTTCAGAAGCAGCGAACGAAGGAGTCTGGATGAAGGAGTTCATATCCGATCTAGGTGTCATACCTAGTGCATCGGGTCCAATGAAAATCTTCTATGACAATACTGGTGCAATTGCCTTGGCAAAGGAATCCAGATTTCACAAAAGAACCAAACACATCAAGAGACGCTTCAACTCCATCCGGGATTTAGTCCAGGTGGGAGACATAGAGATTTGCAAGATACATACGGATCTGAATGTTGCAGACCCGTTGACTAAGCCTCTTCCACGAGCAAAACATGATCAGCACCAAGGCTCCATGGGTGTTAGAATCATTACTGTGTAATCTAGATTATTGACTCTAGTGCAAGTGGGAGACTGAAGGAAATATGCCCTAGAGGCAATAATAAAGTTATTATTAATTTCCTTATATCATGATAAATGTTTATTATTCATGCTAGAATTGTATTAACCGGAAACATAATACATGTGTGAATACATAGACCAACAGAGTGTCACTAGTATGCCTTTACTAGACTAGCTTGTTAATCAAAGATGGTTATGTTTCCTAACCATGAGCAAAGAGTTGTTATTTGATTAACAAGGTCACATCATTAGTTGAATGATCTGATTGACATGACCCATTCCATTAGCTTAGCACCCGATCGTTTAGTATGTTGCTATTGCTTTCTTCATGACTTATACATGTTCCTATAACTATGAGATTATGCAACTCCCGTTTACCGGAGGAACACTTTGGGTACTACCAAACGTCACAACGTAACTGGGTGATTATAAAGGAGTACTACAGGTGTCTCCAATGGTAGATGTTGGGTTGGCGTATTTCGAGATTAGGGTTTGTCACTCCGATTGTCGGAGAGGTATCTCTGGGCCCTCTCGGTAATGCACATCACATAAGCCTTGCAAGCACTACAACTAATAAGTTAGTTGTGAGATGATGTATTACGGAACGAGTAAAGAGACTTGCCAGTAACTAGATTGAACTAGGTATTGGATACCGACGATCGAATCTCGGGCAAGTAACATACCGATGACAAAGGGAACAACGTATGTTGTTATGCGGTCTGACCGATAAAGATCTTCGTAGAATATGTAGGAGCCAATATGGGCATCCAGGTCCCGCTATTGGTTATTGACCGGAGACGTGTCTCGGTCATGTCTACATTGTTCTCGAACCGTAGGGTCCGCACGCTTAACGTTACGATGACAGTTATTATGAGTTTATGCATTTTGATGTACCGAAGGTTGTTCGGAGTCCCGGATGTGATCACGGACATGACGAGGAGTCTCGAAATGGTCGAGACGTAAAGATTGATATATTGGAAGCCTATGTTTGGACATCGGAAGTGTTTCGGGTGAAATCGGGATTTTACCGGATTACCGGGAGGGTTACCGGAACCCCCCGGGAGCCAAATGGGCCAACATGGGCCTTAGTGGAAAGGTGAGAGGGCAGCCCACATAGGGCTGCGCCTCCCCCCCCCCCCTCTCCCTAGTCCTATTAGGACTAGGAGAGGGGCCGGCCACCTCTCTCTCTCTCCCCTTTGAAGGTTTCCTAGTTGGACTAGGATTGGAGGGGGGAGTCCTACTCCCGGTAGGAGTAGGACTCCTCCTGCGCCTACACCTCTTTGGCCGGCCAGCCCCCCTCCCTCCAACCTTTATATACGGAGGCAGGGGGCACCCCAAGACACACAAGTTGATGCTTGAGATCGTTCCTTAGCCGTGTGCGGTGCCCCCTGCCACCAAATTCCACCTCGATCATACCGTTACAGTGCTTAGGCGAAGCCCTGCGTCGGTAGTACATCAAGATCGTCACCACGCCGTCGTGCTGACGGAACTCTTCCTCGACGCTTTGCTGGATCGGAGCCCGAGGAACGTCATCGAGCTGAACGTGTGCCAAGAACTCGGAGGTGCCGGAGTAACGGTGCTTGGATCGGTCGGATCGGGAAGAAGACGTACGACTACTTCCTCTACGTTGTGTGATCGCTTCCGCAGTCGGTCTGCGTTGGTACGTAGACAACACTCTCCCCTCTCGTTGCTGTGCATCACCATGATCTTGCGTGTGCGTAGGAAAATTTTTGAAATTACTGCGTTCCCCAACACGTAATACATAATTCCGCAACTAACTCATTAGTTGCAATGCTTGCAAGGCTTAAGTGATGTGCATTACCGAGAGGGCCCAGAGATACCTCTCCGACAATCGGAGTGACAAATCCTAATCTCGAAATACGCCAACCCAACATCTACCTTTGGAGCCACCTGTAGTACTCCTTTATAACCACCCAGTTACGTTGTGACGTTTGGTAGTACCCAAAGTGTTCATCTAGCAAACGGGAGTTGCATAATCTCATAGTCATAGGAACATGTATAAGTCATGAAGAAAAGCAATAGCAACATACTAAACGATCAGGTGCTAAGCTAATGGAATGGGTCATGTCAATCAGATCATTCAACTAATGATGTGACCTCGTTAATCAAATAACAACTCTTTGTTCATGGTTAGGAAACATAACCATCTTTGATTAACGAGCTAGTCAAGTAGAGGCATACTAGTGACACTGTGTTGGTCTATGTATTCACACATGTATTATGTTTCCGGTTAATACAATTCTAGCATGGATAATAAACATTTATCATGATATAAGGAAATCAATAATAACTTTATTATTGCCTCTAGGGCATATTTCCTTCAGATGCCGTCATATGGCCCGCCTTGGGTCTGGGGTGGCAGCTGGATGCAGAAAGGAGGTGTTCCTGAGGCGGCGGCGTCCAGGAGCTCGGCTACTCGCTCCAACAACACGTCGCGGCCGCCCTCCAGCAGTCGGCACCATGGCAGCTCTCAGGCCACCATGAGTGCAGCCCTGGAATTCGCTTGCTCCCGTCGGGTGTACGGCGCTGTGGTCGCGGCATGGTTTGAGGCCCTTGCTGCGGCCCGCACCTGCCGTGGTGTGAGGGCAGGCGGCGTCTGGCCGTGTCGCCCATGCCCCGCAGCGCCCTGCGGAGCACGAGCTGCTTGAGGCGCAAGGTTGAGGTCGTCCTAGGCTGGTGCCACGGCGTGGGCGGGCCATGCTGCCCAACGGTCGGCGTTGGCAGCTGGGTCGCTTGACATCTGAACGGCGAGGCGGCGGAACGTGATGCGGAGGAAGAAGGATTCCAGCGCACCCCTACCTGGCGCGCCAAATGTCGGATTTCGGGTTCAGACCCTTGAGGTTCGAACACTGGGGTGCTCACGGAGATCTCTCCCCTACCGATCTACGTCCAATCTCCTCGCGTGATCTAAGCTGGAAACAACGAACAACACAAGGGACACGAGGTTTATCCTGGTTCGGGCCACCGTTGTGGTGTAATACCCTACTCCAGTGTGTGGTGTGGTGGATTGCCTCAGGGGCTGATGATGAACAGTACAAAGGAAGAACAGACTCGCGAGAGGTGTTCTTGAGTTGTGCAGTGAACTGCTTGGGTGAGTTCAGTCGCCTCTCTCTCTCTCTCTCTGCTGGGGTTCTGCCAGATCCCTCGATGTCCCCCTACTCTGTGGTGGCTAGCTCTATTTATAGAGGCCCTGGGCCTCTCCCCAAATAATGAGCGGGGAGGGTGCCAACAATTGGCCATTTTGAAGGGGAACATCTAATACAAGTTATCCTGACCAAAGATGGTCTTCGGCTGCCAAAAGCTCTGGTGATGACGCTGTCTTGGGCTCCATGGTGACCTCCGTCCTGCCGCTCTGTTGGTCTTGGTCTCGTTGCACCAGAATGGTAACCTTTGCCCGATGCCTTGGCCTATGCTTGCCCCCTTTGCACCAAAGGGGAAACAAGGACACTGCGCAGGCCGGCGCCCGCCTGGTCTCAATCGTCATGGCTTGCGTCACGGGCTCCTCGCGAGGTACCCCTGCCTTGATCTCTCCGCCTCCTCGCGAGCCTGCCTGATGAGGCTGCCTCTGAGGAAGCTTTTGGTCGTCCCCTCCCCCCCCCCCCCCCGAGGCTTGGCCCCTCACAAGGGTCTTGAGCTTGAGCTGATGAAGATGGGCCGCGCTAGGCCCCCACTCGAGCCACGCCGCAGGCAGGCAAGTCTGGGGACCCCCGTTCCCAGAACACCGACAATTGTCTGCTCTGAAGACCTTGTTTTCACTCCAGATTTCTCCATCACCAATTCAAATGGCTGATGCACAGGAAGAGCAGTTGAATATACAAACATTGTCGACAAAAGCAATGAGAAATACAAAAAAGGACGGCATGATATAATTCACATATATGACGCTTGCCTAAACAGCATGGCATTGCATAATTCACATACATAATGCCTTGCAACAAGATAACATTGCATAATTCACATATATAATGTCTTGCAACAAGATGGCATTGCATAATTCACATATGTGGTAATTAGACACTAAACAGGTGACATTCACACAAAGCATGTCTAAACTAAGCAAATGACATGGCAATGCAAGATACCATACGCACGATATGAGCAACGTAACCCTGCCAAGTTAGGGCATGCACCTCGGGCGGGGGGGAAATATGACTGGTCATCTGTCTCTGAATCCTCCTCTGAGGAGCTATCGGTAACCAGCAAGACATGCACTTCGTCAGATAGCATTGTCTGCTCTGAAGACCTTGTTTCCACTCCAGATTTTTCCATGACCATGCCAAATGGCTGATGCACTGGAAGAGTAATTGAATGTACTAAAATTGTTGACAAATTTAACACGTAATAAAAAATGATGGCATGATATAATTCACATATAAGATGACTGGCTAACCAGGGTGGCATTGCAAAATTCACATATATGATGCCTGGCTAGACAAGATGGCATTGCATGATTCACATATACGATAAGAAACTAAACAGATGGCATTGACACAAAGCATGTCTAAACTAAGCAGATGACATCTTTAATGTATACAGTAAGCAATGCAAGGCACCATATGCATGATATTACCAACATCAGCATGCCAAGTTAGAGCGAAGACCTCATGGGGTAAATAGGAGTGGTCTTCTCCTTCTGAATCCCCCTCATAACAGTTATCTTCCTCTTGATTACGATCCAAAATGGGTGGAGGGGGGTTGCCTTTGCGCCCACCATGGAATGATGTCTGCATGAAATTTTATTGCCACGCAAGTCTCGTCTCTTTTGCTCTACATGATCAGTTCCATTGTGTACAATAACTGGCATGCATAGGAATAAAACATAGTGAGATTATGTAAGGAGTGCATGCACAAATCCAGAGTGATGGTAGAAAACTGTGGATAGACCCAAAACCAATGATAGCAGGCAGATAATAGCTTTAGTTAAGAAATACAGATAATGGCTCCTTTAATATTTGTTTGCACCCAACATGGAACTCATAGTAGACATCGGAGATTAACCAGATAGTAGACAGATAGTACTGATTGCTGCCCCAATATGTACCCCACAACCATTTAAAAACTCAAGTTTCAGCATTAGTTTGGACCTGACTCGAAGTCTAATAGGTGAACACGACGATAATGTAGCATGTCATCATATTAAGCGACGCATAACGTAAGCAGACACAGAAGAGTGCGACCTCTCTTGCGGACCCGTGTAGTCCTCAAGGTCATCTACTCAGTTGATGATGGTAATGTAGTTGTCATGGCTGCCGGCGGCAGGGAAGAAGATCTGAGGCGGCCAAAGACGGTCTGGAGAGCGGATCCCTGCTGTGGTGAACCCTTCCATCGTTGGAGCAGCTGAGCTGGGGTGGAACACAGCGCCGCAGGAGCAGGGAAAACCACACAAGGTTTTCTTTGACACATATCTGTAACAGAAGTAATTGAGTAAGGGCTTGTTTCAATTTGAGGACTCTAACAATGCAGGGGTAGGAAATAGACAGGAATAGGATAGGAATGCACGTGCAAAACAGAGAATTTAAAAACACAGGATTTCTGCCAATATGGGTGTTTGATTCACAACAATTGGAAGATCACAAGATACAAAAAAGCATAGTGAGATTAAGTCAAACCACAAGAAAATGTACGGTTATAATGCTATTATGCTACTATCTCTTAGTCTTGTGCTTGATGAATAGGAATATGAAAACGAGGAGAAGTGGAAATTAGAATTCCTACGGTTTTTCTTTCAAGGAGACACTAAAGGAACAAATCCTACAGTTTTCCTTTGCTCCATTCCTTTGCACCAAATTCATGAAAAGTAGTACCATAGGAAACTTTCCAATTCTGATGTTTTTCATTCATTTTTCCTTTCAAGCACTGGCGATTCTAGTAGGCAGGCTTGAGCAAGGAAAATCCTACACTAAAAAATGTTTTTGTGCTACTTCTATTACTTTGGACCCAGGCCACTGCCATACTAGCTCAACTCCCAGGCCCATCGACAAATGCACAGCTCAAACACGCATAGATAAATAAAGATGGCGTTCAAGAGAGTCCATCGCGGATAGCTAAGTTGCCTGGTACCTCACTGCTTGTCATATATTAGGATAAAATAATCGTATTTCCCGTTACTACGAGTGCTCAGTGGACAATATATATAACATGTAGAGTAAAAAAGAGATGCAACAAGTGTACAACCTCTTTGGCGAAGCCATGTCGATCTCAGCGTGATTGGGTTGGCCGGTGAGGATGCTCCGGCTGACTTGGCTATCGGAGGAGGGGAAGAAGATCTTAGGCGTCTGGAGATGGAGCCCGAGGTACTGCTCCGCTATGATGGAGGGTTTCGTCGTTGGAGCAGCTCCGGTGAGTTGTACGCCGTCGAGGCTGAAGCAGGACAAGAGAGACAATGAACAATGTTAACCTGAGTGGAATTCTAATAGCATCTCCAATACATGACGTAAAATACATAACCACAAAGTGCTAGATGTAAAATACATCAGCCGCTCATCTCTGAACTTAACTGTCAAAACTGAATTTAACTGTCGAAACTGAACTTCACTGTCGAAACTGAATTTTGCTGTCGAAACTGAATTTTGCTGTCGAAACTGAATGCACTAGCAAGGTGAGGCTACACGTCGGTCGACTGACTTTTTCATCTCTGGTCAGTCAATTTTGCAGCTGTTGGATACAAAATCAAGGGCCTGTGGTTCATCTTCAACCTCCACCCCCCTGAGCCGGCCAAACAGCAGCCCCCCATCGCCCGTGGTCGGCGGTGCGCCGCCCCGCTCACCCCGAAAACACTCCCCACCACCGGTCCGCCGCCGCCCCGACCATCCCTCTAGGCCCCCCCCCCCCCCCCCGTGCCGAGCTTTTTCTCCGGCGATCCCCACGCCACCGCCCCGCCAACGCCCCGCCACTGCCCCCATCCTGAACCCTAAGATAGATAGTGGGGTACCTCTCCAGCGCGCCCCCTCCCCGCTGCGGCTGGTTCTTCCTTCACCCCGGCGGCATCAGAATGAAGTGTAGCTAAATCGGAGCACCATCGCAAGCAAGAGCAAGAGCGAGAGCAATAGCGCGAGCAAGAGCAATAGCAAGAACAGACCAGGCAGGGGACCGAGAGCAAGAGCAGAGCAGTAGCGCGAGCGAGAGCTAAAGCAGCAGCAGGTCCTACTGATGTGGACGTCACCGCCGAGGGAGCGACGCCATGGAGGAAGTGGCCAGTGACGCCACCGTGGATGGAGCCGCGCCGTGTCGGCTCGGGACCAAGCGCCGGTAGCATCGTGAGATCAAATCAAGAAGAAAATGCGGCGATTAGTGTACAACCTCTTTGGTGGCACCGATTAGGCCACAGCTTCGTCCGAGGAAACGTTGATGATGATGCTATTCCGGTGGTGGAGGTGAAGAGAGCGGTGTGGGAATGGAGGTGGCACGAAAGACGAGGGGAATGTCGGGGCAGCTCCTTGGAGGTGGAGGATGGGATGGCTGAACTGGCGGGACGATGAGATCAATGACGGATCCTCATCATGTACGGTCGATGAGGGACGTTGAGGTGTTGCTGTGGACGACGTCGTCGGGAAAGAGTCCGGCTGGGTGGCGGACGGAGCAGGGTGTGGGGTTTCGTTGCGGGTTTTCGCGTCCTCGGTGTACGAATGGGTGGGCGGATGGGATGGCGGTGGGGAACCATGGCTTAGAGACACGCTTGTCCGAAATGTGGGGTAAGTTATGAAAGTACCCCCATCGATTTGAGGCGGTTCTTTCGGTTCAGGGGTACCACGGGTATTTTGCGTGTCGGGATTTCACAGGAGGTGGGAGTTTTCGCGCGCGTTGTAATTTCGGAATAGCAAGGCACGGGTTGAGATGGAGGGAGTTGTCGGAGCACAACGAGACAAATATATATCTTAAATATTTCGGGCTAACAAGGCGCAGGTTGAAGAGGCGGGAGTTTCGTAGCACGATAGACAGAGACGCTAGCTTGAATTTTCGGCATAACAAGGCGCAGCTTGAAATTTCGGAAGAACAAGCTTAACGTGTACCCAAAAAACACAATTTGCACCTCAACACGCACAACACACACACAAACACCATTTAGACTAGAGTAAGGTACATGTGCATTGCACGCATGAGATTTAGCAACCAAATTATGAATAAATACCACATTATAGCATGCAAGCTTTGAGTCATATATGCATGATGTAGATGTTCATTTAATTCTTATAGTTCATTTCATTCAAAATCATCTAGTTTTTATAAGAAAGCTAATCTATTTTAAGATTCATGGAATTGTGCGTCGTAAGACATAATGTAAAAACAAATAATGACAAATCATGTAGAAAAACATTTGGGCAATTCTAATACAGAAGATTCTAGAACAAATAAGAAGTGCTTGTGTTTTGATGTTTGTGCATTATGCTTAAGTTCAACCATGGGGTCTTCTAGATTATACATGTGGCGAAATCTGGTGGAATCTAGATGATATCCAACGGCCAATAGTGCTCAAATTTGCCATCTTTGGACCATCGGATTCGCCTCATCCAACGACCATCTTTCAAAGTTAAAGTTACCCGCACACAATATAAAAAAAATATAATATATAATATATATAGGGGTATAGATATAGATATGTGATGCAAAAGCCGCCCATCATCTCCAATTAGAATAGTGTGTCCATGCACGGATGCGACGTGGCCAAATGATGTCTGCCATCGGTATCTCAAATTCAAATCAGTCTGACCTTCTTCAATATGTATACATTACAACATGCTCGTTTCCAAACCACACCGCGCAGATCTCCGTTATATTCATGCATGCATGGGTTTCAAACATCAGGATCTCTTATTCAAATATTTGAATTCAACTTTACATTGATTGTGACCTCACCTATTCAGCTATTCTTTTACACCCACACAGTAGTCTTCTCTTTATAATTGTACCACTAACTTTCTCTCGTGCATGCATGCACACACACTACCAGTCGGTATTATCCATCGCACGCATGCAATCTTTTTCTTCGGGTCGGTCTCCCATGAAGGCACACACCAACACACATCCCCCTCTCCATCATATCGGGCATTGTTTATCTCTCAGGCGTGCAAGCGCAACGATCGATGTTCCTCTATGTATGTGTGTATATAGCTAGGTCTTTCATAGTTTTCCACACAAACCGATCAATCGATATATCCAGTGAGGTCTCACCCTCTTTGCCACGTCCACATCGATCAATCTATACCTCTCTATATAGGATTAAAATATATAGCTAATACACCCACATTAATTATGTATCCAACGTCCCCCTCTCATCATCCATGCCTTCTGCTTCATCTCTCAGACGCGTGCACAATGGCGAAGACAGGGGCAGTAAGGGCTCTGCCCCCCTCCCCCCTAACATCACTATATATCAAGGCTAATATGAATGTGATCATTAGACAATTGCTGCTAAAAATGGTTTAAGTTCATGAATTGACCCTCCTCGTAAAGGATTAGCAATGCTTGGCCCCCTATCTCATTTATTTTTCATGGCTCCGCCACTGCGCGCATCAGCACACGTGTTCGCCCCCTCTCTCTAAATATCAATCTTGCACTTGTGCATTCCTTCATCATCTCCCTCCACTCGGCCCCTCACACCATCTTCTAGCCCCCCACCGGATTTTGCCACATGTACAATCTAGCAGACTCCATGGTTGAACTTAAGCATAATGCACAAACCTCAACACAACAGTGGTTCTCTTTTGTTCTAGAATCTTCCGTATCATAACTGCCCAAACTTTTTTCTAGTTGAATTGCCATTATTTGTTTTTACTTTATGCTTTACAATGCACAATTCCATGAATCATAAAATAGATTAAGGGCTTCTTTGATTCAAAGGATTCTCAAAGGAATTTTGGAGGATTCTAATCATTAGGAATTTTTCCTATCTTGGTTGTTTGATTCGTAGGATTGTAAACCATAGGAATTTTCCCATATGATTCATTTGCACTAGATTTCATAGGAAACATCCCATCCACTCAAACCTCTTTGAAAGAATTCTGCGTTTTTTCTATACACAATCAAACACTCGTACAATCCTGTAGGATTCAAGACAACATTCCACTATAATCCCATGTTTTTCCTATTCCCGCGTTCTTAGCTTTTTTATAAAAACTAATTGATTTTGAATGAGATGAACTATAAGAATTAAACGAAGGGCTACATCAGGCATATATGACTCAGAGCTTACATGCTATAGTGTGGTATTTATTCATAATTTGGTTGCAAAATCTGATGCATGCAATGCACGTGTACCTTACTAGTACTTCGAGTATGTGCAAAACACGTAAATTAGAATACCAATGGCACGCTACACAGTGTCTCTCTTACAGTTCATGAAGCCACGTGGCACATGTGTAGGCGTTGTCGCGACCTCCTTGCATGGATTGATCACAGTGACGTGCTGCTAGTTCCAGAAGAATGTACTCGTCCTCCCTGAGCCATACTGGCAGTACATGCACGAAGCGAAGATGTGCACGCACGCCATGCACGCACTCATTCCTCGCACGCACATGCGGGTACACGGGCGGACGCAATTTTGTACCAAGATCCACCCCATGTGATAATTTGACGCATGTAAAGTCGTTCACTTCATTGATGGTCAATTAATACAGCGCATGCAAATTGAGTGGACGTGAGGGCGGAAGAAAGACATTATTACTCCACTGCGCGCATGCGAGTAGTTAAATCGTGGGTTGCTAGTAGTACTTCCATTGGTCTCCTTCGTATTTTGTGCCAATTTTTGACAGTAACATAATATTTACGCATTTGAGCAGTGTAGTATTTGAAATTTATGTTCCGCTAAACTCATCGGGAGCCGTTTCGGGCCTCGAAACCAAAACCATCAATTAATCTTTACCTGGTTCCCATCACATTCGAAAGCCTGCTCACACCTACTAGTAGTACGTACCAAACCTGAACGTGTTCCCACTATGCAGGTATTAGTACTAGTGCTAGTACTTAGGTTATAAAAAGGGGAACTACCTAACCGAAAATCACTCTACCTTTCCTCCTCATAAGTGCTTCTTCTTCGTCCGTCGTTGCCATGGCCGGTGAGCAGAGCTCTAGGTCGAGAACTACTTGTAACAAGGGAGCGGAAACCAAGGCTGCAGAAAAAAAGAGGGCCCGCCGCCACACAGAGACCTCAAAAGATCTCTCACGGGCAGGCGATGGCTCCCAGGAGCGCCCTAGCCGCGGAGGCGAACATGCCGAGCCGGCGGGGCTGGAGTCGTTATCCCTCGACGGCCTGCCCGATCATCTCAATAAGTAGAAGGAGTTCATCCAAGGCTTGATGGAGTTACTGAAGGAGAGCCTCGACGACATGCCCGCTGAGCTCAATCAGCAGGGGGAGTTGACTGTCGGCTTGGTGATGCTGCTGAAGAAGAGCATTGCCTCGGAGAAGAAGGCGACCGGCAGAATCCTGCGACTTCGGGAGGACAATGCGAAGCTCTGCCACGAGATCGACCTGTTGAAGGAGAAGAACGTCGGCTAGAAGAAGCTGCATGAGAATAGTAGTTCCTCGATGAAGATGCTGCAGGCCCTCCCCATGGAACAGAAGGAAGCGTTGGTGAATCTCCACATCAAGCACCCGACTGCTGTCAAGGTACGTAATATGGCCGTGGAACAGATGATGAAGGCTCGCGTCGAGAAATGCCGCGTCATGGACACAATGATGAAGATGGCGGAGGAGACGCGCAAGGAGATGGAGGTCGTGGAGGAGATGAAGAAGGAGTTACGACTCTGCGGCGAATTAGATCATTTGGGGTGATAATCTTCCTTCTTCTTTTGCTCCTGTGTTTCATCTTTTGCTTCGGGTGTTTCACTGCACGTGGCACGTTCTCTGCGAGGCATGAATAGAACAATGTTTTTTAGGGAATGAATAGAACAATGCTAACAATGAGATGACTAGCAAATTAGATCATTTTTTATCGCCATATGGCACTGGGCTGCCGTGTTTCGCGCTCCCCCGTCGCAGTACTACTTTAGTGGAAAACTTGAGTATACCGCACGGTTCTTTGCTCCTCCTCGATCAGGTCGTTGGCGCATCTATACGAGCAGTCAAATCACAAGGCCCCGCCTTCCAGTAATAATGAGCCGTCAAATCACAAAGGCCCTCGCCTCCCGTGAAACCGACCAAGCTAGACTGCCCCGCCCTCTAGCCTTTTTTAAAATGTATACTTTTGTACAGCAGTAGTATCGATGGATTGCGCCATGGAGCAAAACTTGAAATTAAAAAAAGGTGGTACATATAGAGAGCGCTCTTCGCCAAATTATGCATATAGTACTATTAAAAAGGCTAGTCGTCTAGCACAACCCACCCCTCAAATAAAACTAAGAGGGTGCTTGGATACGTTTTAGTCCCATGACTAAAAGTAGTGGGACTAAAACATGCTAGCCTCACCCATGCTTGGATCCAAATACTAAAAAGGCTAAAATCAAGTTAATGAGCATTTATTATCCTCAAAACCCTCCAATCCAGAACTCGCCTGTGTTAAAGGAGAGGAGTTAAATGAGTAGAGAGAGGACTAATCCACATTTTAGTAGGGGTACCCCTGACTAAAAAAATTTAGTCTAAAGACTAGTTTTAGCCCCTCTTTAGTCAGGGGTGCTTGGAACTTTAGCCTCTTAAAGAGACTATTTTTAGTTAGACTAAAATAAGTCCCTTGGATCCAAGCACCCTCTAAGCATCCTGGAATTCTTTGACAAAACTAAGCACCCTGAAATTCTTTGACAACTAAATTGCTGGCTATACAATGTTGGCCATATATATTGTACGTATATAATGTGAAGAAATGAGTGGTAGTACTATACCAACTAAAAGATGAAATGTAAGAAATACTAGTATGTACGTACTGAAGAGTTAAAGTAATGAGAAGAAACATAACATAGTTCTTCTGGGGGCTCAGCACAACACACACCTCAAATTAAATTAAGCACACCTGAAATTAAACTTTGCAACTATTCCGGTAAACACTTTATTAGAACCACCATGAGCAACGACACTGCCACCTTACTCGGAGTCCTCGTCCACGTCCTCGACTTTGTCCTTGTCCCTCTTCCTCTTGGCCGATACTTCTTTGCTTGAACCGCACACTTGGCTGTTGCTCTTCATCCAACCCTTGTAGATATTGAAGCAAAGGTAGCCATCCATTGCAGCATAGTGGATGTGGTCTATATCTAGTACATTCCGCTGCCATGCATGATGATGAGACATGTAATGAGGTTTCTCCAGTTTACCGTACGAAGGATGAACCATGGCTCCTACCAGGGTCAGCATTGAAGGCTGATGAGAGGACACCAGCCAATTCTTCTGGAGGTCGAAGGTGTTGCCTACAACGAGGCCTATCCGATGCAGGACTTCTTTGTCGTTACCAAAGTCTACAGTAACGAATTTCACTGTTTTGTCCTTGAGGAAGTTCTTAAATTCCTGGCACTCAATGTCGGCATGGCATATGTGGTAGACCAAGCAAACGTTATGTACGCAAACTTGGATCACGGCGGGCTTCTTCCTCTCTACGTCCTTTAGATCCTTCTCTCGTCCCAGGACTGTGGTGTACTCAACATCTAGCCCAGCGGCCCACTCATCATCTGAGTTTTCGAACATGCGTTTGAAGCGAGAGAGGCATCCTTTCACCGTCGCGGAAGAACAGGTGTAGATGACGTCGAACTCATCGTCGGTGATGGTTCTAACCTTGTACTCACCGCCGATTGTGGAGGCACCTGTATGGAGGTGGTCAGGAATCTGGGAGACTCACGCCGGTCATAGCGCCGCAGTTAAAATGATAATGGCAAGTCAAATCACGAGGCCCCACCTGTCCAGCAGTAACTCGCTGTCAAATCACACAGCCCTACGTTTGCAGCAGCCTACTCCCTCGTCTTCTCGCGTCTGTGTCGAACCGACTAGGCGGAACTGCCCCGCCGCCTACCGCGCAGGAAAAGCCCTGCCCTCGACTTCTAAATAGTATACAGTATACTAATTTTGTATCCATGGATTGCGCCCGCACCATGGAGAAAAGCATCTAGAAAATGGAGGAGAGACGGTGGTCTTGCAATAGAGAAGAGGGAGAGGCGAGACGGTGGTTTTGGAATGGAGGTGATGGAGAGGAGAGGAGGTGGTTTTGCAATGGAGAAGAGGGAGAGGAGCGTGCGGCAGCGATTTAGGATTGGACGAGAGGGCCGGCACGCTCTAACTGGATCAAAATCAAAATCAATTTACCCTTCAATTAATAAAGCGATCCCACATTAACTAGTCTCCCTTTCATTCTGGGTCATAATTGACCATGATTTTCGCACATAAAATATATGTTATACGTTGTATACAAGGCCACTATCAAAATTATAATTTGCAACTATACAAGGCCACTAAAATTAATCGAGGCAAAATTGATGGCGTTTGCCTTGTACTAGCACCCGAGGACATTAATATCCCTTGTGTGCATGTGGGAGTGAGAAGGTTAGCTTGCATTCCCAACATTGATCAACCAATGAGGAGTAAGAGGGTTGGCCTGTTGTGCTTGGGAGAGAAAAACCACATTAATTAACATGACAATCAAGGTGACAAGCTAGCTTGCACATTGACTTAAACATAGCATTGATTTTTACCTTGGTACATGTAATATGAGTTTGTGGCCTTGTATACAAAAATGGAGGGAGTATAATTTGAAAATACATTCAGATACGAACCAAACGATACAATTTTTGGTGACATGCATTCACATTTTGCTTGTCAAATACAATACGTGGTCAAACTTTGACCCAAAATACACGAAACAACAAAAAAATACTTCTAAGACTAGCGCCGCTCTTCCGCTCTTCTCCTCTTAAACCACCGCCGCTCCTCTCCTGTTCCAATCTAAATGCAGCGCCACTCCTCTCCTCTTCCATTTCAAAACCACCGCCCCTCCTCTCCTGTTCCAGTCCAAAAGCAGTGCTGCTCCTCTCCTCTTCCATTCAAAAACCACCGCCGGCGAGTGAAGGTGCCATGGAGAAGTAGATTGATGGAGGAGTACAACCGATACGTGAGGATCACCGACGGCGACCCTGTGAAGCTAGCTAGGATGTTGGAGATACAATCTTGGTATGACAACAAGGACCAACTAGTGGCGACGGTGACATTCATGGCCAAATATCTGCAACAGAGCGAAAAGGCGGCGATACACCTAGAGGGAGTCGCGCCGGAGTACATAGAGCTGCTCCTCTGGGCCATGGAGCAAACAGATTCACCGAATCCGATCGTGAGGGAGCGATGGTGGGAGTATCGATCCCAGATGGAGCATCCACCAAAGATTGAAGGATCGAGCATCTACAGGGTGCCGTTTGTGAGGGTGTCCTGCCAGAGCGAGACGGTGGAGTCTTCATTGACCGAACCCAACTGCAAGAGGAGAAAAGCAGTTGGCCCGACGATGCTTCCCCACCATCGTCTCCCTCGCCGTTCACATCGTCTCACGGGGCGGCTGTCTGCCGCCGAGGAATAGGAGGGGGCTGCCCCCCCCCCCCCCAGACCAATAGTCAGGCAGGTTGTGAATTGTCAGGAGGAGCTTAGGGTTGTCAGTATTTGCAGGTTGTGAATTGTGTTTTGTGTTGTGTATTTTGAGAGTACTTTCAGATATGAATGTCTTTTGAATTTCAGATTTCCAGTATTGAGCATATAAAGTATTTTATGAATTCTAGAGATTTATTTTTAGCACTTAAAAATGTAGTTTCATAGGAGTATAAAAGTGCAGTCAATGTGATTCTCAGAGAAGAAACTGCAAGTTTCAGTTTCATATAAGAAACTGCAAGTTCAGTTTCAGATAAGAAACTTCAACTTTCAGAGGCAGAGCATTTATATTAACACGGCCTTTTCAAACAGGGTTAACATCATGTTGGAAGTTTTATTCATGGTCGAAAATGGAACTACCAGCCAGTTAACATCATGCTGATCAACATTCATGCATAACACATCTTCATATGATGCACAGTCAAAATGCCCACACAATGTCGAGTGTGTGAAACACAGAGAAAACGAGGGACGAAGTTTTGGCAAGTGTTGGGCGTGGTTTTGGGCTGCCCCGTCTAGGCTTTCATTTTTAACATGCGCAGCCCACGACCTCGGATGGGAGGTCCATAGGCATGTTTGTATTTTCTTAGGGCCGTCATGTATCGACCGGCCTATGGACCTCCCATCCGAAGTTTTATTTTTGGCAGCCCAATTTATGTATTTTTTTGAAGAAAACGTAGAGGTTTGTTCAATTTTTGTATATAAGAATAGGAACGCCAGGTCCAACTTATGTTTCCCTTCTAACTATATTATATATATTTAAATTATTTTATATGTTGACTGTTTAGTTCACATACTCCCTCCTTTTCGGTTTATAGGGCTTATCTCAAAATTTTAGTTTTTCCATTTTATAAGGCTCAATTTGGTTGTTTTCCATCACATGTTCAGATTCCAAGGTGCATTAAATCATTGCATGCAAGTATTAAGAGAAAATTGACCAATGCATGTACTTTATGCATGCATGCATTGGAATTTATGCATTAATAAACATAATTTTTTGAGGAAAACAAGTGCATTAATTAGGTGCTTTTGCAAACTACAAAAAGTATTCCACCATTCATCATCTACCTTGATTGGTGAGATTTTTGAATTCAGACCTATAAACCGAAGAGGAGGGAGTAATTGGCAAATAGATCTCCCGCCACCCCCCGCCTCCTGACTCCGGGCACGCCTGCCCCCCTCAGCAAGTCTGCTCGCGCGCCCCATGGAGTCGCCGGCCATATCCATAGGGGAATGGCTGGAAGACAGGCAGATGTACAAGATGCATCTCCCACATGTCTACAAAGCCTTCCCGCGGATGCTCCAGCCGCTCGACTCCGTCGAGTCGGCGGTGCTGCGGGAGACTCGAGGGAGGAGATGGAGGGAGCGGGCGATGCGGATCCGCGACGACGCTCTCTCCTGGACCCAGTGCATGCGCGAATGGAGGGAAGCAGAGGAGGAAGCTGCGAGGGAGGAAGCCAAGGAGGGACCGAATCCGTTCTCTCACTCGCGCAGGTATGCTCGGATGTGCAAGGATCATGTGGATTGGGAGCTGCTGAATCTAGCCCTGCGGATCTACTTCGAAGGAGATTTCTCGGAGAAGCACAGGATGCCCCACCCCAGTGAGACGCCGATTGCGTTCGTTTGATGGGCGAAAGGAGAAGTGAATTCAGGAGATCCACGTCATGTTGCGAGATGGGAATGCTTGACTGAACTCCTGCCCACCAGCACGCCACCGGAGCCGGAACAGGTGGATCCCCTACCTTACCTCTCCCTCAAACCTGCAGAAGATTGAAATTAGGCTTGCAATCTGCTTCAATTGAGCTGTCTAGTGGTTATTTCTGCTTCCTGAGAGACAACATCTGGCTGGAGGATGAGAAGGAACCAGGAACTCCAATGAATTTCCCCTATCACAATGGGTGGAGTGCCGGTTGGGCAGTGGTACGGCCCACCTCCGCCCCAAATGGAGGCACAATTTGGGCAGGCTCCTGTAATTGCCCAAGATCAATCTGCTGGTGGTTCTGACTCTCAGATCAGTAGGAAATCTAAAGGCAAGAATCAGCAAAAGAAGAGATAGGACATCCAGAAAACTGCTCCTGCCCCTGCTTCGGGCCTTATGGCATACTCTGAGGTGATCTGCTACAACTGTGGGGAACCAGGGCATCATTCGGATAAATGTGTCAAGCCCAAGAGTTGTTTTATCTGCAAAATGGTTACCCATAAAGTTGAGAATTGCCCTGTCAGAAGGAAAACCCACAGTTCTGCTAGATATGTTGGAAGTGCTGCTCCAGGATTATGTCCACCATTGACAGAATTTTCTGTGACACAGAATTAGATAGTTTCTTTCCCCTTTCTAGTTGTAGAGCTCTGCCCAGATGTGGTAGAGACCACACTCCTTTGCTCTGGGACTCTGGTCTTAACCAAACTCCAAAGAGCAATAGTTTTAAATTTGAAAAGTGGTGGTTGCTTAGAGAAGATTTTACTGAGCTAGTCAGGAAAATCTGGAATGAGCCTACTGGGAGCAGCTGCCCCCTAGAAAATTGTCAGATCAAAATCAGGAGATTTAGAAGAACTACCAAAGGGTGGAACTCCAATGAGGAAGCTAATCTTAGAAGATACAAAAGGCTTCTCCTCCTTGAGTTTGATTCTCTAGATATTAAGGCAGAAACCACTGACCTCTCTGAGGCTGAGACTAATAGATTAAACTTTGTCCATGGAGAGCTCAAGAAAATTTGGCTTCAAAAAGAAATCAAAGCCAAACAAAGGTCTAGAGATAGGAACATTAAGGAGGGTGATAAAAATACTGCTTACTTCCATGCAGTAGCTAACCAGAGGAGGAGGAAAACCCTCATTCACTCCCTTGATGGCCCTAATGGCCCTGTTACTGAGGTAGATGAGATGCTGAAAGTGGCTACTGACTTCTACAAATACCTGTTTAAGAAACAAAACCCTTCTGGGTTCTCTCTACAAAACAATTTTTTCTCTGCTTCTGAAAAAGTCTCTCCTGCTGAAAATGAGCTGCTAGAAGCCCCTTTTTCAGAGACAGAGGTGAACGAAGCCATTTTTAGCTCTTATCCTGATGGGGCTCCTGGTCCTGATGGGATTCCCTTCTTGTTTTACCAGCATTTTTGGGACTTGGTGAAAAATGATCTCTTAGATCTTTTCCAAGCCTTTCATAGAGGAGAGTTGGATCCAGCAACTTACTCATGGGGGGTCTGTTGGGGTCAAGATAAATAACTGTGAAAGTGATTTTTTTTCCTTGCTGGTAAAGGCCTTAGGAAAGGTGACCCCATCTCCCCGTTTTTGTTTAATTTAGTAGTGGACATTCTTACTAAAATGCTGAGCAAAGCTGCTGATCATAGTCTGATTGCAGGGCTCTGTCCTGAGGTCCGCCCTGGTGGCATCATCTGCCTTCAATATGCAGATGATACCATCCTTTTCTTAGACAATGACTCCACACATGCTAGCAATCTGAAAACTGTTCTAACCTGGTTTAAACAAGTCTTAGGCATGAGAATCAACTACTCTAAAAGTGAACTCATCCCTATCAACATGGATGATCAGGAGTTAGCTAACTTCCTCTCAATTCTAGTCTATAATAAAGGTAACTTCCCCATTAAGTACCTAGGTATCCCTCTCCACTATGATAAACTGAGGAGAGAGGATATCCAATCCTTCTGGATAAAATCATTAAAAGGATTGCTGGGTGGAGGGGCAAACTTCTCTCTTACAGAGGTAGATTGATCCTCATACAACCTTGTTTGGCTAGCATTCCAGTGTATCTCCTCTCCTTCTTCAAGTTCCCAAAATGGGCAGTGAACCTCATCAATTCTCAGATGTCTCATTGCTTGTGGAATGATTTTGAGGGAAATAGGAAGCTACACCTGTCGGCGTTCTGGGAACGGGGGTCCCCAGACTTGCCTGCCTGCGGCGTGGCTCAAAGGGGGGCCCAGCACGGCCCATCTTCACCAACACAGACCCAAGACCCTCGCGAGGGGCCAAGCCTCGCGGGGCGGACGACGCGGAGCTTCCTCAGGCACGGCCTCATCAGGCTGGCTCGCGAGGAGGCGGAGAGATCAAGGCGGGGTACCTCACGAGGTACCCGTGACGCAAGCCATGACGACCAAGGGCGCCAAGCGGGTGCCAGCCCATGTAGTGTCCTCCTTTCCTCTTTGGTGCAAAGGGGGCAAGCGCAGCCACGGAGTACCGAGGCATCAGGCAAAGGTTGCCATTTCGGTGCAACAAGACCAAGACCAGGAGGACTGCAAGACGGAGGTCATCGTGGAACCCAAGACGGCGTCACCACCAGAGCTTTGTGCAAGCGAAGACTACTTTTGTCAGGATAGCTGGTACTAGCTGTCCCCCTTCAAATTAGCCCGCCATTGTTGGCTCCCTTCCCGCTCGATATTTGGGAAGAGGACCAGGGCCTCTATAAATAGGACCAGCCACCCACAGGGTAGGGGGCAGAGGGGAAGGACGAAGAAGAAAAGATCGAAATCAGAGAAAGAGAAGGATGACTGAACTCCTCCTAGCAGTTCGTCCCCCCACCCCCAGCCAAGAACAGACCCTCGCGAGGCTGTTCTTCCTTGTATTGTTCATCATCATCAGCCCAAGAGGCAATCCACCACACCACACACTGGAGTAGGGTATTACACCACAACGGTGGCCCGAACCAGTATAAACCCTGTGTCTCTTGAGTTGTTCTCTCCATGGCTTAGATCTTAGCGAGGCGGAGGGGTGCAGGTTGGTAAGAGGCGAAATCTCCGCGCGCACCCCAGTGTTCGAACCTCAAGGGTCTGCCGGAACCCGAAATCCGACATTTGGTGCGCCAGGTAGGGGTGCATCGGAGTTTTCTCTTTCGCCACCGCCACGGCCTGCCTCGCGATGAGTAGCGCGTCGCCTGCTCCGGCCGCCGGTGCCAGCACGGGGGCCAGGGGGCTCCGAGCCCTGGCCCCAGCCCTGCAACGGGTACGGTGGCCGGACAAGTTCAAGCCAACGACGCCGCCGCGCTACGGTGGCGCGACAGATCCACTGGCCTTCTTGCTGGCGAGCGAGGAGGCCCTCCTCGAAGCTGGAGGTGACGATAGGGTCATGGCCAACTGGCTCCCCACGGCCCTCATTGGCGCTCCGCGCACATGGCTGCTCCACCTACCGGCAGCCTCCGTGGCCTCTTGGGAAGAGCCCCGCAGCCTCTTCCCCGCCCATCGTGCTACACCAACACCCCCGGTCGTCGCGGCCCTCCAGGGCGGCTCGCAGGCGCCGCCTACAAGTCACCACGTCAAGTCATTCATCCGCCGGGTCAGCGCCGCTTCCACGCGGCAGGGGGCTCTCTCGGACCAGGCGGCGCCCAAGGCCGGCCTGACCTTCAGCTCGGAGGACCACCCCTCCAACTCGGCCTGCTCGGGTGCGCTCCCCATGCTGTGCACCCCCACCATCTGCCAGGTGGCCGTCACCAGAACTCTCATCGATGGCGGTGTGGGCCTCGGCATGCTCTCGGTCGAGGCCTTCAACCTCCTCTGCATACCCCTGGAACGGCTGCAACCCAGCCGGCCCTTCTCAGGCGTTGGGGGTGGATCATCCAGCTCCTTGGGACAGATCCGGCTCCCAGTAACCTTCGGCACCTACAACAACTTCCGCACGGAGCTGGTCGACTTCGACATCGCCCCCATCGGCCTCCCCTACAACGCCATCCTCGGCTACCCAGCGCTGGCCCAGTTCATGGCCGCGACGCACCCGGCGTACAACCTCATGAAGATGCCCGGGAGCAACGGTGCCCTCACCGTGCACGGGGACACCGGAGACACGCTGCGGGTGCTCAAGCTCGCCTTCAAGACGACGGCGTCGGCACAGCCCGCCGACTTGGAGACCCCCGAGCCCAAGGGGGCTGCACCCGCCAAGAAGAAACAGTTGTTCACCCAAGACAAGGCAGAAACCAAGCAGATACCCGTCGATGAGGACGGGTCCACCAACGCCACTTTCACCATAGGCGCCAACCTCGAACCCGAGCAGGAGGAGGCCCTGGTCGGGTTCCTACGCGCAAACAAGAAGGTATTCGCTTGGGAGCCTGACCAGTTGGCAGGGATCCCTAGGAGTGTAATCGAGCATCACCTCAACGTGTGCCCCAACATGCGCCCTGTGAAGCAGAAGGCCAGGCGGCAGTCCACAGAAAAGCAGGCCTTCATCGTCCAAGAGACCCACAAATTAGAAGCCGCTGGGGTCATTCGCGAGGTCCGATACCCGGATTGGTTGGCCAACCCTGTCGTTGTGCCAAAGAACGGAGGGAAGGAGCGCATGTGTGTCGACTTCACCAACCTCAACAAAGCATGCCCGCAAGATCCGTTCCCGCTCCCCCGCATCGACCAGATCGTCGATTCCACCGCGGAATGCGACCTGCTATGCTTCTTGGATGCCTTCTCTGGGTATCACCAGATCAAGATGGCGGTAGAAGACGTCGAAAAGACAACCTTCCTAACCCCATGTGGGGTGTACTGCTACACATGCATGCCATTTGGGTTGCGTAAAGCAGGGGCGACCTTTCAGCGGCTGATGCACATCACCATGGGCCCGCAGCTCGGGAAGAATGTTGAAGCTTACGTCGATGACATTGTGGTAAAGTCTCGGGAGGCCAGGACCCTGATACAAGACCTGGAGGAAACCTTCGCGAGCCTCAACGCAGTGAACCTACGGCTCAACCTAGAGAAGTGTGTGTTCGGAGTCCCCTCGGGCAAGCTCTTGGGTTTCCTCGTGTCCCACTGAGGCAAGAAAAGGTCAAGGCGGTGGAAGACATGAGCCTGCCAAAGACCCTCAGAGAAATGCAGAAGCTCACTGGGCGCGTGACCGCGCTAGGGCGCTTCATCTCCAAGTTGGGGGAACAAGCGCTGCCCTTCTTCCAGCGAATGAAGAAAAAGGGGCCCTTTGAGTGGACTGAAGAGGCCGACAAGGCGTTCCAGGATCTCAAGAGATACCTGACCAGCCCACCGGTCATGGTGGCTCCGCGCCCTCAAGAGCCCCTGGTGCTTTACCTCGCCGCCACTCCGTACTCCGCTAGCGCAGCCCTGGTGGCGGTTAGAGAGGAGCGTTGAATCAAAACCATAGCAGCAGCCCGGGACAAGGCAAAACAGGAACAAGGAAGGCCCACAGAAACCGCCACCGCGGCTAAGGAGGATCAGCCGCCGCAGAGGAGTGCACTGGAGGCGGAAGAGGCCCCTCCCCCAGCTGGCCAGCCTCAGGAGGCCTCATCGCCTCAAGAGGCGCCATGGTCTCCAAAGGGAGCCGCCAGCACTGACACACCAAACCTCGTTGAGCACCCGGTGTACTTCGTCAGCACAGTGTTGCGGGATGCGAGGGCACGGTACCCCATGCCTCAGAAACTCCTCCTCGCGCTACTGGTGCCCTCGCGCAAGCTGCGGCACTATTTTCAGGGTCACCCCATCAAGGTCGTCTCGTCATACCCCCTAGAGAGAGTGCTTAGGAGCCCTAACTCAGCTGGAAGGGTCACTGAGTGGAACATAGAACTGCAAGCGTTTCAGCTCGAATTCAGCATGACCAGAGTCATCAAGGGAGCAGCGTTGGTGGATTTTGTGGCAGAATGGACGAAGGCACCAGGCCTCAAGGCTGACGAGGATCGGTCCCTCTTCCCTGGAAGCGAGGCGCCAGAAGGCTGGGTCATGTACTTCGATGGGGCATTCTCCAGGCATGGCGCTGGGGCTGGGGCGGTGCTTATATCGCCCACTCAGGACAAGCTCTACTACGCTGTGCAGCTCTATTTCTAGCAAGGTGAAAAGGTCTCCAACAACATAGCGGAGTATGAAGGTTTAGTAGCGGGCTTGAAGGTCGCAGCTGCCCTGGGGGTGAAACGCCTCACCATCAAGGGCGATTCGCATCTCCTTATCAATTTCTCCAATAAGGTGTACGAGCTGAAAGACGAGCACATGGAAGCCTACCTTGCGGAGGTCCGCAGGATGGAGAAGCAGTTCTGGGGGTTGGAGTTGCAGCATGTGCCCCGTGGCACCAATCAGGAGGCCGACGACATCGCCAAATGAGCGTCCAGGCGGTTACCTCAGGAGCCTGGCGTTTTCGAGGAGCAGCTCTTCAAGCCCTCAGCCCTGCCGTCATTGTCAAACACGGCTCAGCCTCGGGAGGAGCTCTCCCAGCCACCTGCCTCAGGAGCTCTGGCCTGCGGCCCGGCCTCAGGAGCACGCCTGCTCCTGACGATGGAACCTCAGGAGGGATGCTGGATCACGGAGCTCCGGAGTTACTTCACACAAGGGACCCTGTCGGAGAAGGAGGAGGAAGCAGAGTGAGTGGCACGCTAGGCCACGGCATACTGCATCAAGGATGGAGAGCTCTACCGGAAGCGACCAAACGATGTATCCCTGTGCTGCATCTCCAGGGAGCAAGGGAAGGAACTGCTGGAAGATATACACGGCGGAGACTGTGGACATCATTCATCATCACGGACCCTCGTCGGCAAGGCGTTCCGCAGTGGGTTTTATTGGCCCACCACGCTCAGTGACGCCATCAAACTAGTGAAAGCTTGGGAGGCCTGCCAGTTCCACGCCAAGCAGATCCATCAGCCAGCAGGAGGCCTGCAGACTATACCCCTTTCGTGGCCATTCGCAGTCTGGGGGCTGGACATCTTGGGCCCGTTTCCTCGGGCGCTAGGGGGCTACCGCTACCTCTACGTCGTCGTGGACAAGTTCACCAAGTGGGCTGAAGTAGAGGCTGTCCGCACCATTCCCGCGGGTTCCGCGGTCAAGTTCATCAAGGGCATCGTGAGCCGGTTCGGGGTGCCAAACCGCATCATCACAGACAATGGTTCGTAGTTCACCAGTAACCTCTTCAAAACATACTGTGCTAACCTTGGAACGCTGATATGCTACACTTCGGTGGCGCACCCCCGAAGCAATGGCCAGGCCGAGCGAGCCAACGCAGAGGTCCTGAGGGGCCTCAAGACCAGGACGTTCAAGAAGAAGCTGGAGGCCTGCGGCAGAGGTTGGTACGATGAGCTTCAATCCGTGTTGTGGTCCATCCGCACAACCACGACCAAGCCGACTGGAGAGACCCCGTTCTTCCTGGTCTATGGAGCCAAAGCGGTCCTCCCTCACGAGGTCATACGTCGCTCCGCGCGGGTCCTGGTGTTCGACGAGGCGCAGCAGGGCGCCATGCGGGGGATGGACCTCGTGCTGGGGGAGGAACGTCGCCGAGAAGCCACGCTGCGAGCGGCGAGGTACCAACAAGCACTGCGGTGATATCACTGCCGCAACATCCGCCCCAGAACTCTAGAGGTAGGAGACCTCGTGCTCAGGCGGGTTCTCTCCAGGGAGGGGCTGCACAAGCTCTCTCCCATGTGGGAGGGCCCGTTCAAAGTTGTTCATGTTTCCAGGCCCGGCTCCGCGCGCTTGGAGACTCAGGAGGGGGTGCCGGTCCAGAACGCATGGAACATCCAGCACCTCTGGAGGTTCTACCCCTAAAAAGGCCCAGAGCCTGTGAAGAAGGCGAATGCCTGTGAAGCTGTCGCGTTTTGGAAAAGGCCCAGAGCCTGTGAAGAAGGCGAATGCCTGTGAAGCTGTCGCGTTTTGGAAAAGGCCCAGAGCCTATGAAGAAGGCGAATGCCTGTGAAGCTATCGCGTTTTGGAAAAGGCCCAGAGCCTGTGAAGAAGGTGAATGCCTGTGAAGCTGTCGCATTTTGGAAAAGGCCCAGAGCCTGTGAAGCTATCGCGTTTTGGAAAAGGCCCAGAGCCTATGAAGAAGGCGAATGCCTGTGAAGCTGTCGCGTTTTGGAAAAGGCCCAGAGCCTGTGAAGAAGGCGAATGCCTGTGAAGCTATCGTGTTTTGGAAAAGGCCCGGAGCCTGTGAAGAAGGCCAACGCCTGTGAAGCTCGCCGCCCATGACACTCTCACGTAATAATGAGTTGGGGCTGTACACGCCCCGGAGTCTCAGGAGCGCCGGCCTCAGGCCCTAGGGCTCCCTCCCACGCCCAGTGGCAGCACTTAGCTCCGCGCTGGTGAGAAGACGTCGAAGACTAGACTAGGTGCCGGACGCGGCTTTTCATTTGCTTTCCGCAGTTGGCTTGTTCCTTCTCATTCGAAGTTTTATTGAAGTTGTTGCCGTCTTTGGCTTGTGGTCCTTCGACTTTTCACTCTCCTGCCTCGATTTATCTTATGCAAGGCCTCGCGAGGGGGGGGGACAGCCGAGCGCCCTCGCGAGTGTTCCTGTCCTAGTCGTTCAAAGGGTTCGTGACCTGGGTCCATTACAGGAGCACCCCTCTAGTCCGTGCCCCACGGGCACCGCGACACGAACACAGGGCCTGGGTCGGTCGCCCCCCCACGGCTGGGGCCGGGAACTATCCACGCGCGGGAACGTAGCCGGAAGGCACGATAACGGAAGCAAAACGATGATTAACAGCAATAACCCAAACACGCCCCCGCGGGGCTCCACACTACTGTCTTTTTACGCAGGAAAAAGGAAAAGAAAGAACAGATCAGGCGCAGCTCGCCTCACACCGGCCTGCAGGGAAGACTCGAGCTGCCTCCGGGGCTCAGGCAGACTCCCTCTCGCGCTTCACTGGGGCGCGACGGCGGACGGACACGCTACCACCTCCCAAGCAGATACAACGGCATGGAGGCTGACCGCGGCCACCGCTAGAAGAGTCGCCGCCTGAAGAAGAACCGAAGAAGCTTGGGGAACCCCGAGCGCCGCCAGTCATGTGAGCGCTGTCTTCTCCATCATCGCCGGAGCTGGGTTCCCAGCCGCGGTCGTCGTCCTCGGGGCAGCACCCTGCGCGGCGACCATCTTCCCCAAACACCCTCACGTAGAGGGTGGCATCGCCGTCAAACTTGAAGTGCAGGGTGCAACGACGGCTCAGGCCACGCACGCGGGCAAACGTCTGCCAACCACGGGCCAGGGCCAGGCTCCCGGCTGCGGAGACCTCCAGTGAAGCCCATGAGGCCCGGCTGCAGCAGCCGTCGGCCTGAAGCTAGAGGCCACCCGGGGTGCCGGCCGGGAGCTCGCCGAGGAGGAAGCGAGGAAGCGGAAGCCGGGTGCTAGTCGACTCCGCCGACCACACGACAAACTCCGGCAGCACCTCTGCAGCGCGAAAGCGCGGCCTAGGGGGACGCGCGACCGGAGCGCGCCCCCCGGCCGCAGCAATCCGCCCGTCGCCGTGCTAGAAATCGTCTCCACGGCCGCGGGGAGCTGCCGTGGTGGCCACAGGATGTTTGCGAGGGCGCCCTCGGCCGCGCTTGGGCGGGGGAGAGGCAGGCTCAACCTGGCGAGCCTTCCCCTTCTCTGCGGCCGAGAACCTCCTCGACGGGGCCATGAAGAAGAAGGAGAAGCAAGGGGGGATGAACTGGAAGGGCGCACGCCGATCCGTACTTATAGCTGGCAAGGGCCAACCGACGGCCCCCACGATCGCAGGTAATTATGACCCGCTCTGCATGCAGGGACTTGTCCAATCCATGCAGTTGCCGAGGCGCCATGGGGGAGTGGAGACGCCCACGTCCAATCAACCGCCACGCGGCGCCCAAGGCCGCAGGCAGTTAGGGCCCGCGGCGCTTTGCTCTTGCCCTTTCGCCTCCCTGCACGGCCAAGCCCGGGCGCGCCTTGGGCCCGAGGGCTACTGTCGGCGTTCTGGGAACGGGGGTCCCCAGACTTGCATGCCTGCGGCCTGCGGCATGGCTCAAAGGGGGGCCCAGCATGGCCCATCTACACCAACACAGACCCAAGACCCTCGCGAGGGGCCAAGCCTTGCGGGGCGGATGACACGGAGCTTCCTCAGGCACGGCCTCATCAGGCTGGCTCGCGAGGAGGCGGAGAGATCAAGGCGGGGTACCTCACGAGGTGCCCATGATGCAAGCCATGACGACCAAGGGCGCCAGGCGGGTGCCAGCCCGCACATTGTCCTCCTTTCGCTTTGGTGCAAAGGGGGCAAGCGCAGCCGCGGAGTACCGAGGCATCAGGCAAAGGTTTCCATTTCGGTGCAACAAGACCAAGACCAGGAGGACTGCAAGACGGATGTCATCATGGAGCCCAAGACGGCGTCACCACCAGAGCTTTGTGCAGGCGAAGACTACTTTTGTCAGGATAGCTGGTACTAGGTGTCCCCTTCAAATTAGCCCGCCATTGTTGGCTCCCTTCCCACTCGATATTTGGGAAGAGGACTAGGGCCTCTATAAATAGGACTAGCCACCCACAGGGTAGGGGGTAGAGGCGAAGGACGAAGAAGAAAAGTATCGAAATCAGAAAGAGAGACAAGGGTGACTGAACTCCTCCTAGCAGTTCGTCCCCTCCCCCCAGCCAAGAACAGACCCTCGCGAGGTTGTTCTTCCTTGTATTGTTCATCATCATCAGCCCAAGAGGCAATCCACCACACCACACATTGGAGTAGGGTATTACCCACAACGGTGGCCCGAACCAGTATAAACCCTATGTCTCTTGAGTTGTTCTCTCCATGGCTTAGATCTTAGCGAGGCGGAGGGGTGCAGGTTGGTAAGAGGCAAAATCTCCGCGCGCACCCCAGTGTTCGAACCTCAAGGGTCTGCCGGAACCCGAAATCCGACAACACCTTGCTAATTGGGCCCTAGTCTCTATGAAAAAAGATTTTGGAGGCCTAGGCATACCTAACCTCCAAGAAATTAACATCTGTCTTCTAGGGTCTTGGATTAAAAGATTCTATGAGGAAGACCTGAAATCCTGGAAGCTTCTTATTGCCCACAAATACCTAGGAAATAAACCTAATATTTGTGTCCCTTCCTCCAACCCTAAGACCTCTAGATTCTTGAAAGGATTAAAATCTATTATGCATGCTGTGAAATTTGGCTACAGATGGAACATAGGGGATGGGAGAAGAACCAGGTTCTGGGAAGATACTTGGTTTGGCACATCCCCCCTAGCAGTCCAATTTTGGCCTATTTACTCTGTCCGCAATGAGCTTAACAAAAGCGTCAATGAAGTTTGGGACAGTCAATGCCTAAAACTCTCTTTTAGAAGGAACTTTAGTGATAGTCTCATGGAACAATGGTTCCAGTTGGAGGAAATTGCCAAAAGCATTACCTTTACTGTCGAGTCGGATGCCCTGATTTGGCAGCTGGACAATAAGGGGAAGTATTCCTCCAGCTCCCTCTATCATGTTATCAACTTTAGAGGGGTTCAACCCGTGTTTATCCCTACTGTCTGAAAATTGAGAGTTCCCCCTAAAATTCATGTATTTCTCTGGCTTCTCTCCAAAAACAAATTGATGACTAGGGATAACCTTAGGAAGAGACACATCATCAAACCCCTTGATTGTGTTTACTGCTTGGAACAACAGTCTTGTTCTCACCTATTTTTTGAATGTATAGTTGCTAAACATCTCTGGGCCCACATTGAGGAATATTTCTCTAGTCAGATTGGCTCATCCTTCGAATCTGTCGCCAGATTCTGGATTGCTACCAAAAAGTGCATAGTTTTAAACACTATTAGCTCAGCTGTCCTTTGGTGCCTCTGGAAATATCGAAATGTTATGATTTTCAGTAACACCTCCTGGATTTCCATTCCGCAAGTCTTGAGGTTGATCAGGAACATGGTGAGGAACTGGGCGATTCTCTCCTCCGGATCGGACAAGGACAAGTTGACGAGCTTCGTCGAAACCCTAACAAGATCCCTCCAGAAACCGTTGGCGATCACTTGTGGCTGAACAAGGCTCGACCTGCTCTGGGGCTGGACCCGTGGGCTCGTCTCAAGATCTCTGATGAAGATGATGGGCACCTGGCGCCGAAAAGAGGGACATCCACCATGCTACGCCTTCCAGCCCGGTGTCTCCGCTTGCTTACTGGTCGCCGCAGGCTGACACGGCCCCTCGGCTGAAGACCATGAAGGCTTCGCTGGACCCTCCTTGTGTCATTTGAGTGCTCTATCCGCTCTGCCTTTGGCACCGCTCGGGTGATTTGTGTTATTCAGAGAACTTGTTCATCCACCCCCCCTAGTTTGTAGCTTTTCTACCTTTGCTTTCAAACTGCTATTTGAGCTGCTGTATCAGAATATGTTGTGGTTTCGTTCTCAGCAATGGAACCGGGGAGATGCTCCCTGTTTTTCTAAAAAAAATATTTTATATGTTATTATATATTATTTTTATTGTCATCATATATTTAACAGATACTTACATATGTAAGAAAACAATATTCCACATCTTATTAACTTATAAAAATAATTTCTTAACAAATAAAATCCTGGATTGTTTTGGCACGAAAATCCTAGTGATTGTGTACAAAAGCTTGGTAAGATTTAAGGACGAATGTAATAATATCACATATTATTTAAATATATTTATAACAAAATGCTCAGCCCCTTTTTATTTTTTGATAACATTGCTGGCCCAACCCAACATTATAATTAGAATTAGCCCAGCAAAATCGTGTATTTCGAGAAAGTGCAAATGGCCTGTAATTTTTTAGGAAATAAAATAAATGGGCCGCATGGACGCTACATTATTTGTTCACCCAGCCCAGCTAATGGCTGTAATTGAAAAAAAAGATCAAATTGACTGTAAATTCTACCGCGCAAAAAAAAGACTATAAATTCTAAAAAAATGGGTTGAATACGTGCCACATTTTTGGAGGCTGAAATGTGGGCCAATAGGTCGAAGCCAATGCAAGTCGTTGTCAATTTAGTCAACAAATGATTCTGACGTGTTAGCCGTTGGATTTACATCCAATGACCGGCATCCATCTTCAATCTCTCGTCTTCTTCCTCCAGCGCCGCCGGGACCACCTCCCGCCTCCTGCTGCTAGCAGCTCTGCTTAGCACGCTTCGCTATGAAGCGCTACTCCACCGTTGGCCAGGCCATCCCTCCACCCCTCCACACCTCCTGTTCTTCTCCACCGACTGCCGAACCACACCGCACTAGAACCAGTTAACCCTCATACACCTCTCTGCCTGCGACTCTACTCCCGCGTCTTCCCATCTCCGGCTCGTTGTTGTCCGGGGCCTCGCCGTCGTCCACCACCTTGGATGCGCTCGGCGCGGCATGGTCAACGTGGTCAACAAACGACACCATCGGAAGTGGACTGTGCGTGGAGAGGCTGACAGCTGGGTCCACGGTCGCACACAAGGAAATGCCTCCTTATTACGCGCAAAATAATGATTCCTCCACCTTACATCTGGGACCCACCAGAAGGGCCTCTGTATTTCGCAAAATAAAGTGCCCCCCGCTGACATGTCGGACCCACCAGCTATCTTCGCACGCAAGGAAGTACCTCCTTATTACGCACAAAAAATGAATATTCCCCCTGCCAGCTGGAACCCAGCATAGTGGGAGGCTGACTTGTGGGCCTACCAAGTTGACAGGGATGGAGGGCTTTGTCAAATTAGTCAATATGAACGATTCTAGCTCCTGTTACCATACGATGTTCATCCAACGGCCGTAGTGCTTCTTCAACCTCAGGTCTTCTTGCTCCAGCCGCCCAAACCAGCGCCGGTCGTGCCGCGTGCTCCTGCCTCTCGTGGCCAGTTGTGATGCCGCGGAGGCCTCACCGCCCCCTACTACTCCCACCGTTGGCCAGGCCATCCCTCTACTCACCCACACCCCCTGTTATTCTGCGGCGACAGCAGCCTCACACCGCAGCCGAACCAGTGAACCCTCGTACTCCTCTTCGCGTGGGCATCCACCGCTGCGTCTTCCCCGGCTCCAAGTCGTCCCCTTCCTAGTCCTTGCTGTCTTCCACTGCCCTGGTGCTCTCACGCGGCGTGGTCAACATGGTCAACGACCGACTTCCATCGGAAGAGTACTGTACGTGGAGAGGCTGACAGCTGGTCCACGGCAGCCGCAAGGAAGTGCCTCCTTATTACATGGAAAATAATTATTCATCCACCTGATAGCGGGGACCCACCGGACGGGCCACCAGTATTTTGCGAAAAAAATCGTTTCCCCCTAACTGCTGGGACCCACCGGACGGGCCACCATATTTCGCGAAAAAATTGTTCCCCCCGCTGTCAACTCGGACCCACCGGAAGTGCCTCCTTATTAAGCACAAAAAAAGGAATACTCCCCCGGCTAGCTGGGACCCACCTTGCTGGGAGGCTGACTTCTGGGCCTACTAAGTTGACGGGGACGAAGGGCTTTGTCAACTTAGTCAGTATGAACTATTCTAGCTCCAGTGACCGTACGATGTCCATCGAACGGCCGTAGTGCTTCTTCAACCTCTGGTCTTCTTGCTCCAGCCGCCCAAAGCAGCGCCGATCGTGTCGCATGCTCCTGCCTCCCGTGGCCGGTTGTGCTACCGCAGAGGCCTCACCGCCCCCTACTATTCCCACCACTGGCCAGGCCCTACGGCGACGGCAGCCTCACACTGCAGTCGAACCAGTGAACCCTTGTAGTCCTCTTCGCGCGGGCTTCCACTGTCACGTCTCCCCGTCCTAGGCCTCACCGTCGCATCCACCGCCGTGGTGCTCTCCACATGGCGTGGTCAACATGGTCAAGGAACGACTTCCATCGGAAGAGTACTGTACGTGGAGAGGCTGACAGCTGGGTCCACGGCCACAACCCAGTTTTTTATGATTTGCCAAGTAAGTCGCTTTGTCAGGCCTGTTGGGCTGCAAATCTTTCAAGATGAGGAGAGCTTTCATTCGGTTGGCCGAGAAAATGGCCCGTCGGTAATGACAAATGGGTTGTATATTTTGAAAACACATCAAACCGGCAATTAGTTTCAAATATCTTTTTTTCATTTCAAGATTTTAAATTACATTAATTTTTATGCGTGGAGAATTTGTTGGATTTTATATTGATATGCATTTATTTTTAAAATCAGTTTGAATGTGAGTCGAAATTTCGGGAATAAAAACAGTTTGTACCGCACCTAAATATGCAAAAATTCATATAATTTTTTAACCGTTGCCACAATATGGGCTGTAAGCCTGTAATGCTAACAAAAAGAATATGGGCTCCAAAAAACCCCTTAAGAATTAGCAAATGGGCTATAAATTATTAGAAATAATGGCAGATGGACTGTATGTTGTCTTCCACAGATTTGAGGCTTTCCTAAAAAAAGGTTGATGCACAAGCATGAAGGAAATATGCCCTAGAGGCAATAATAAAGTTATTATTTATTTCCTTATATCATGATAAATGTTTATTATTCATTGCTAGAATTGTATTAACCGGAAACACAATACATGTGTGAATACATAGACATAGTGTCACTAGTATGCCTCTACTCGACTAGCTCGTTGATTAAAGATGGTTATGTTTCCTAACCATAGACATGAGTTGTCATTTGATTAACGGGTTCACATCATTAGGAGAATGATGTGATTGACTTGACCCATTTCGTTAGCTTAGCACTTGATCGTTTAGTTTGTGGCTATTGCTTTCTTCATGACTTATACATGTTCCTATGACTATGAGATTATGCAACTCCCGTTTACCGGAGGAACACTTTGTGTGCTACCAAACGTCACAACGTAACTGGGTGATTATAAAGGTGCTCTATAGGTGTCTCCGAAGGTACTTGTTGGGTTGGCGTATTTCGAGATTAGGATTTGTCACTCCGATTGTTGGAGAGGTATCTCTGGGCCCTCTCGGTAATGCACATCACATAAGCCTTGCAAGCATTGCAACTAATAAGTTAGTTGCGGGATGATGTATTACGGAATGAGTAAAGAGACTTGCTGGTAACGAGATTGAACTAGGTATTGAGATGCCGATGATCAAATCTCGGGCAAGTAACATACCGATGACAAAGGGAACAACGTATCTTGTTATGCGGTCTGACCGATAAAAGATCTTCGTAGAATATGTAGGAGGCAATATGAGCATCCAGGTTCCGCTATTCGTTATTGACGAGAGATGTGTCTCGGTCATGTCTACATTGTTCTCGAACCCGTAGGGTCCGCACGCTTAACGTTACGATGACAGTTTCATTATGAGTTTATATATTTTGATGTACCGAAGGTTGTTCGGAGTCCCAGATGCGATCACAGACATCACGAGGAGTCTCGAAATAGTCAAGACATAAATATTGATATATTGGACGACTATATTCGAACACAGGAATGGTTCTAGGAGTTATCGGATATAAAACGGAGTACCGGGGGTTACCGGACCCCCCCCCCCCTGGGGGTTAATGGGCCTCATGGGCCCAAAGTGGAGCAGAGGAGGGGCGGCCAGGGCAGGCTGCATGCCCCCTCCCCCTCTAGTCTGAATTGGACAAGGAGGGAGGGGCGGCGCCCCCCCCCCTTTCCTTTCTCTCCTCTCTCCCTTCCTTCCCCCTCTCCTAGTTGGACAAGGAAAGGAGGGAGTCCTACTCCCGGTAGGAGTAGGACTCCTCCCTGGCGCGCCTCCTCCTGGCCGGCCACCCCTCCCCCTTGCTCCTTTATATACGGGGGCAGGGGGCACCTCTAGACACAACAATTGATCCTTGAGATCTATTAGCCGTGTGCGGTGCCCTCCTCCACCATAATCCTCGATAATATTGTAGCGGTGCTTAGGCGAAGCCCTGTGATGGTAGAACATCAAGATCGTCACCATGCCGTCGTGCTGAAGGAACTCTTCCCCGACATTCTCCTGGATCGGAGTCCGGGGATCGTCTTCGAGCTGAACGCGTGCTAGAACTCGGAGGTGTCATAGTTTCGGTGCTTGATCGGTCGGGCCGTGAAGACGTACGACTACATCAACCACGTTGTGCTAACGCTTCCGCTTCCGGTCTACGAGGGTACATAGACAACACTCTCCCCTCTTGTTGCTATGCATCACCATGATCTTGCGTGTGCGTAGGAAATTTTTTGAAATTACTACGTTCCCCAACAAAGCACTGACTATTGGATGTCCATCCAACGGCCGTCGTGCTTCTTCAATCTCTGCTCTTCCTGCTCCAGCCTCTCAAACAAGCGCCAGCGGGACTGCCTGCTCCCTCCTCCTCGCGGTCGGCTGTGCTGCCGCGCAGGCCTCACCGCCCGACCATGCTCCCATCGCTGGCCCATCCCTCTACTCACCCACACATGCTGTTATTGTCCAGCGACGGCAGATGAACGAGTAAACCCTCATATAGTCGTACTCCCCTCTGCATGGGAAACAACTGCCGGGTCTTCCCTGCCTCTGTGTCGTCCCCTTCCTAGGCCTTGCCGTCGTCCACCGCCCTGGTGCTCTCGGCGCGGCGTGGTCAATGTGGTCAAGGAACGACTTCCATCGGACGTGGACTGTACGTGGAGAGGCTGACAGCTGGGTCCACGGCCGCAGCAAGGAAGTGCCTCCTTATTACGCGGAAAATAATGATTCCTCCACCTGATAGCTGGGACCCACCGGACGGACACTGTATTTCGCGAAAAAAATGTTTCCCCCTGACTGCTGGGACCCACCAGCTACATCTTCGCACGCAAGGAAGTGCGTCTGGGCAAAAAAAAGATTCGCCCCTGACTGCTGGGACCGACCAGCTACATCTTCGCACGCAAGGAAGTGCCTGACAGTCGGGACCCACCTGGTCGAAGCGTACATAGCGTTGTCATTCTGGTCGCGAACGTGTACGTACATACTGGTCGATGTAGAGGCGCGCACGTGTCGTAGTAGAGGTGCGCACGTGTCGTAGTAGAGGTGCGCACGTAGCATTTACACGTACGTACAGCGGCCAGGGTGCAAGAAAGAAAATATGGCCACGTATGTGTACATACGGGCGGGGTCTCGAACGCCTACTCGCGCATACGTACGACCAGGGCTCGTGTACATGGCTGGGTCGGAACGGAGAAACAGCATCGTCGTCGTGTTCATGGGGAGGCAACGGAATGCGTCGTGTTCATGGGGAGGCAACGGAATGCGTCGTGTTCATGGGGAGGCAACGGAATGTGTCATGTTCATCGGGAGGGCTTGGACGGAAGAGGCGATGGAAATGAGGCCTGGCGTACCGCAGAACGGAGGAAACGGCCTTGTGTTCGACCGGCCACGTTCGAAACGGGATCCTATTCATCGGGAGGGGTCTGGCGTACCGCAAAACGGAGGAAACAGACCTCCTACGGTCGAAACGGGGGTCCTGTTGATCGGGAGGGGTGTGGCATACCGCAAAACGGAGGAAACGGACTTGTGTTGGAGCGCTACGATCGAAACGGGGGTCCTGTTCATCAGGAGGGGTGTGGTGTACCGCAAAACGGGACTCCACGGGATACTGTTCATCTCCGCCGTCGACCTCCTCCAGCCTCCACGGGCTCCTGTTCATCCAGCCTCCACCGCGCGCTACTCCACCGGCTACTGTTCAACCACCCCTCCACCGTCTACTGTTCATCCAGCCCTCCACACCACGGGGTCCTGTTCAACCACCCCACCACGGGCACCCCTCCACCGTCTACTGGTCATCCTGCCCTCCACACCACGGGGTCCTGTTCAACCACCCCTCCACCGTCTACTGTTCATCCAGCCCTCCACACCACGGGGTCCTGTTCATCCACCCCTCCACGGGCACCCCTCCACCGTCTACTGTTTATCCAGCCCTCCACCACACCACGGGGTCCTGTTCATCTAGAGGCAACGCCACCACTCACTGTTCATCCAACCCCCCCCCCCCCCCCCGCAACGCTCACTGTTCATCCCATTGATCGGCTTCAGTTAGCAGCAGTAGCGAAGGAATCGCTTGATCGGATTCAGTTAACAGCCATCGATCGATCGCTCGGGTTCAGTAACGCGTAGCCTGCAGTGCAATCGCTCGGGTTCAGTTAGAGCCCAACGCCTCGCTCGGGTTCAGTTAGAGCCAACGCCTCGCACACACGCACGTACGTGTGCGAGAGAAACGCGCATCGCTCGGCCCCCGACCTCCCACCGTAACTGGGAACTCCCCGAAATTTTCCTCGCCCTCGCTTCTACCATGGTTTTTCCGTCATGGACGGCCCAAAGAATGTCATGCAGCTGCGTCTCCGGCCCGCCCAGGACGAAAAGCCCATTTTCTGTCATGATTTTTTGTCATAGAAGTAGGAGCCCACCACATCTAAGATGATACCGGGTTTTGTCACAATTATCGTCATAGAAGTGTCATATGTATGACAGAAAAAAATTTGTTCGTCCCAAAATGTCATGGATGTGTCTTTTTTTGTAGTGCACTCCGAGTCTTATAGAGGACACCACACTGAATATAGAACTGCACATAAGGTATTGCAATCCGGTTTCTATTGGCCCACTCTCTTTAAAGATGCTCATAAGTTTGTATTATCTTGTGATGAATGCCAGAGAATTGGTAATATTAGTAGATGTCGGGAATTGCCTATGAACTATTCACTTGTGCTTGAACCATTTGATGTTTGGGGCTTTGATTATATTGGACCTTTTCCTTCCTCTAATGGGTATACACATATTTTAGTTGATGTTGATTACGTTACTAAATAGGTAGAAGCTATTCCAACTAGTAGTTCTGATCATAACACTTCTATTAATATGCTTAAAGAAGTTATTTTTCCGAGGTTTGGGGTCCCTAGATATTTAATGACTGATGGTGGTTCACATTTTATTCATGGTGCTTTCGTAAAATTCTTGCTAAATATGATGTTAATCATAGAATTGCATCCCCATATCATCCTCAGTCTAGTGGTCAAGTAGAATTGAGTAATAGAGAGCTTCAATTAATTTTGCAAAAGACTGTTAATAGATCTAGAAAGAATTGGTCTAAGAAACTTGATGTTGCATTATGGGCTTACAGAACTGCTTATAAGAATCCTATGGGTATGTCTTGATGACCCACAAGTATCGAGGATTAATTGTAGCTCTTTTCGATAAGTAAGAGTGTCGAACCCAACGAGGAGCAGAAGGAAATGACAAGTAGTTTTCAGTAAGGTAATGTGTGCAAGTGCTGAAATTGTAAGTAGCAGAGTAGTTTGATAGCAAGATAATTTGTAACGAGCGAGTAACGATAGTAATAACAAAAGTGCAGAGAGGTATCCCAATCCTTTTGAGGCAAAGGACAGGCCAAAACGGTATCTTATGATGAGCAAAGCGTTCTTGAGGGTACACGGGAATTTCACCTAGTCACTTTCATCATGTTGGTTTAATTTGTGTTTAGTACTTTGATAATTTGATATGTGGGTGGACCGGTGCTTATGTGTTGTTCTTACTTGAACAACCCTCCTACTTAGGATTAACCCTCCCACAAGCATCCGCAACTACGAGAAAAGTATTAAGAATAAATTCAAACCATAGCATTAAACTTTTGGATCCAATCGGTCCCTTACGGAATAATGCATAAACTGGGGTTTAAGCTTCTGTCACTCTCGCAACCCATCATCTAATTGCTACTCCACAATGCATTCCCTTAGGCCCAAATATGTTGAAGTGTCATGTAGTCAACGTTCACATGACACCACTAAGGGAATCACAACATACATACTATCAAAATATCGAACACATATCAAATTCACATGATTACTTGCAACATGATTTCTCCCGTGACCTCAAGAACAAAGGTAACTACTCACAAATGATAAACATGCTCATGATCAAAGGAGTATTAAATAGCATAATGGATCTGAACATATAATCTTCCACCAAATAAACCATATAGTAATGAACTACAAGATGTAATCAACATTACTAGTCACCCACAAGCAGAATCGCTCCGCCGGAGGGCAAAAGTGCTCCTGCCCAAGTTCCCCCTCGAGGCGATGGCGCTTCGACCCGAAAGTCATCTCCTTATTTTTTCTAGGTTAAAATGACTTATATACCAAAAGATGGGCACCGGAGGTGGGCCGGGGAGGGCACAACCCACCAGGGCGCGCATGCCCTGGTGGGTTGTGCCCACCTGGTGGGCCCCCTCTGGTAGTTATTTGCTCCAATAATTCTTAAATATTCCATAAAAAATCTCCGTGAGCAGAATAGGTAGCCTGATGTAGCTTTTCTAGGACCAGATTTCCAATTGTCGGAATTCTCCCTCTTTGTGTATACCTTGCAAGTTATGAGAGAAAAGGCATTAGAATTACTCCAAAAAGCATTATTATGGATAAAAACATTATAAATAACAATAAGAAAACATGATGCAAAATGGACGTATCAACTCCCCCAAGCTTAGACCTCGCTTTTCCTCAAGCGAAAACCGAAAACGAAAAACATATCCACATGCTTTGAGAGAGGGGTGTCGATAAAAACAAAATACGGACATAGAAGCATCATGTTGATTATTATAATGTCAAAAAAATTAAACATAGGACTTTTATCATAGAACCTTTATCATATACTTCTCATGAATAAGTAATAGTTCATCACACAATCGAAGTATAAAGCAAAAACTCTATTAGAAACCAACAAACTATGTTCTTAGTCAACTTTGCAACTACAATTCGTCATCTTTTCAGGAAGGGTCACATGTCGGCGCCTTTAGGAAAGTCCACATACTCAACCATCATATAGTCTTCTATGATTACTAACACTCACCGCGTACACATGAGCAAAACGTTTCAATCAGACACATAGAAAGATAGGGGCTTATGGTTTCGCCTCCCAATGTACTCACCTCAAGGGTAATGTCAACAATAATAACTCATGCCATCCATATTCAACTGGACATATGTGCCTAGATCTTTCCTCACCACATGATGCTTGCCAAAGGAGAAAAATAAAAGGAATAGAGAGAAAAACTTTGACTCTTGCATAAAAGTGAAAGATAGGCCCTTCGCAGAGGGAAGCAGAGGTTGCCATGCGCTTATTTGTTTGTATACTCAATCCCTTAGTGCAAAAGAACATCACGTTACATTCCCCTTGTGATAGCGACCTTTATTATGCAGTATGTCGCTTTTATTCTTCACCATCACAAGTTCATACAACGCTCAATTTTCTCTTACACTAAATGATCCCACACTTTTAGAAGCAATTTTTATTGCCTTCTTGCACCAATGAAAACTTACTTGAGGGATCTTGCTCAATCCCTAGGTAGGTATGGTGGACACTTGAAAATAAGATTTGAGTTTAAGGATTTTTGGATGCACAAGTAGTATCTCTACTTAGTGCGAAATTTTTGGCTAGCAAAGATAGGGGGCAAGCACCACATGTTAAAGGATCCATGACAATATGACTTCTATGTGAATATGAACAAGCATAAATCATTACGTTGTCTTCCTTGTCCAACGTCAACAATTTTGGCATATAATATTTTGATGAGAACACAAAAGATTTCTAGGATAGTATATTTATATGTGAATCTTCTCTTCCCTTATTAATTCTTTCATGAGTTGCATCATTGACTAATGCTATGTTTGTCAATCTCTAATAAAATTTTCTACTTATACTTTTCCTTTATCTCGTGCCATCACCTACCATAGGATTAGTATATAATCTTATTGATTTATTTCCTTTCTTTTTATTTATTTCCTTCCTCTTTTTCCTTTCTTATTTCTTTTCTCTATTTGCAACATGAAAGTAAAGAAAGCAAAAACTCAAACTAAACTTTTATTATATAACTTGCACATGATTACAAGGATAGATCACTAAGCAACTCTCAAAGAAGAAAGGATCGAACTAAACTTTTATTCATCTAAAGCAAAAGATCGGACTAAAATAAGTAAAAGCAAAAAGATAGTGGGATGATACTATACCGGGGCACCTCCCCCAAGCTTGGCGGAAGCCAAGGGGAGTGCCCATACCCGATGCTCAATTCTCTTTTGGTGGTGAAGAAGGTGATGTTGGTGAAGAAGAAGAGATCTTGTCCTCGGATTTCCATGGCAGTGGTCCACCATCATAAGAGGAGGAGTGAGTCTCACGAGTCCTACAACTAGCAGCCAAACTCATACCTTTAAACCGTCCCTCATATTCAAAGACTTGGTTTTGAAGATCATAGATCTGGCTTTGGAGAAAGTTGATTTGCTTGTTGAGGGTGAAGATGATGTCCTTCATGGGCTTGCCATCCACCTTGAGATCATGGGAAAGGTTCGTGATCATGAGGTGATTGGCATTGAGCCCATGCTCCACCATCCCCTTACACCGGAAGACATCTTGCTTCACAGCTTCAACTTGTTTGGAGTTGTGCAGAATAGGTAGCCTGACGTAGCTTTTCCAGGTCTAGATTTCCAGCTATCGGAATTCTCCCTCTTTGTGTATACCTTGCATATTATGAGATAAAAGGCATTAGAATTACTCCAAAAGCATTATTATGGATAAAAACATTATAAATAACAGTAAGAAAACATGATGCAAAATGGACATATCGTGTCTCCATATAAAATGGCTTATGGAAAAGCATGTCACTTGCCTCTTGAACTAGAACATCAGGTATATTGGGCTATTAAAGAGCTCAATTATGATTTCAAACTTGCTTGTGAGAAGAGGTTATTTGACATTAGCTCACTTGATGAATGGAGAACCCAAGCCTACGAGAATGCCAAGTTGTTTAAAGAAAAAGTTAAAAGATGGCATGATAAAAGGATACCAAAGCGTGAGTTTAATGTAGGTGATCATGTTTTGCTATACAACTCTCATTTAATATTTTTTGTAGGAAAGCTTCTCTCTAAATGGGAAGGTCCCTACATTATCGAGGAGGTCTATCGTTTCGGTGCCATAAAGATCAACAACGCCGAAGGCACAAATCCAAAGGTGGTAAACGGTCAAAGAATCAAACATTACATCTCAGGTACTCCTATAAATGTTGAGAGCAATATAATTAATACCGTAACACCGGAGGAGTACATAAGGGACACTTACCAGAACGTTTCAGACTCCGAAAAGGAATAAGTATGAGGTATGGTAAGTAAACCGACTCCAAAATGTTTCCAATGATATTTTTTCTCCGTTTTGGAATATTTGAAAATTTAGAAAAATTAAAAATAGTCTGAAAGAGACACATGGCCACCACAAGAGTGGAGGGCGCGCCCTACCCCTGGGCGTGCCCCCCGTCCTTGTGGCCACCTCGTGTGCCCTCCGGACTCTGTTTTCTTGCACGATACTCCTTATGGTCGGTAAAAGTTCATTCTATAATATCCCGAAGGTTTTGACCACCGTACCATGGCAAAATCCCCTGTTATTGTTTTGAGTTGTTTTTGCAATAGATTTAGAGCAGGATGTCTTTGCAAGAGTCGGACGGGGAGAGTCGGGTATCTCACCTGACACCGGGCCCAAGAGCATACAGCGAAGCTGACCACTTCGGGCAATCAATGGAGGAAGAGATGGAGACTGACTTGAAAAGGGTGGCTGTCATGGAGGAGGATCAAGAAGTTACCTCTCGTCTTCAAACCAGATTCATGCTGGAGGAACTTCAGAGCTCAGCAGTACCAAATTCGGTCATTCATCCCAGTGCTAGATTTCTCTCTTATGAAAATATGAAAAAGAGTGTTGCTTTTTCTCCCGCAGCTAGGAAACATCCATGGGTAGATGGAGCTCTTGCCGTCACGGGTAAACTTCACAAGGAAGTAATGGATCTTAAGCAGCAAATTAATAAGCTCGACGAAGAGAATCACATCCTAAAGGGCATCATCGCCAAGAATATCACATCATCACCTCCGAAGAAAGAGACATAAATATATGGGTATGGGCACTCCCCTTGGCAACTGCCAAGCTTAGGGGAGGTGCCCCGGTATCGTATCACCATCACACCTCTATCTTTATCGTTTTTCTTAATTCGGTCTGTTTGGTTATATCTTGATCTAGTAGAATATAGTTTTAGTATGATCTAGCCTTGAGTTTTGCTTTATGCTCCCTCTATGTAATCGAGGCCTTGAGATATATATAATGAAGAGTAGTTTTGAGTTAAGGGCTCTGCTTTCTTGCTACGATCTTGAGGGAATTTAATAAAAGAAAGTAAAAGAAGAAATAAAAAGATCATATATTGATCTTATGGAGAGTAATGACTTCACATATAAAGAGTATGATGAATAAAAGTTGTTGAGAGTTGACAAACATAGTTTTGGTCATTGTTGCAATTAATAGAAAGTAATAAAGAAAGAGAGGCTTCACATATAAATATAATATCTTGGACATCTTTTGTAATTGTGAGCACTCATTAAAATATTGCATGCTAAAAATTTGATGTTGGATAAGGAAGACAACATACTAGGTTATGTTTTCTTATATCTGAATACAAGTTATATTGTCATGGATCATCCAACATGTTGAGCTTGCCTTTCCCTCTCATGCTAGCCACATTCTTTGCACCAAGTAGAGATACTACATTTGCTTCCAAACATCCCTAAACCCAGTTTTGCCATGAGAGTCCATCATACATACCTATGGATTGAGTAAGATCCTTGAAGTAGGTTGTCATCGGTGCAAGCAATAAAAATCGCTCTCTAAATATGTATGATCTATTAGTGTGAAGAAAATAAGCTTTATACGAACTTGTGATATGCAAGAAATAAAAGTGATGGACTGCATAATAAAGGTCTTTATCACAAGCGGCAATATAAAGTGATGTTCTTTTGCATTAAGATTTTGTACATCCAACCATAAAAGCGCATGACAACCTCTGCTTCCCTCTATGAAGGCCTATCTTTTACTTTTATCTTCTATCTTTATACAAGAGTCATGGTGATCATCACCTTTCCTTTTTACACTTTTTTCCTTTGGCAAGCACTATATGGTGGAGAGATCCGGATATATATCCCCTCGGATGTAGGTTTTTCATAAAGTATTATGGTTGACATTACCCTTGAGGTAAAAGGTTGGGAGGCAAAACTACAAGCCCCTATCTTTCTCTATGTCCGATTGAAACTTTGTACCCATAAGTATCGTGTGAGTGTTAGCAATTGTGAAACATTAATTGATAGTTGAGTATGTGGACTTGCTGAAAAGCTCTTATATTGACTCTTTCCGATGTTATGATAAATTGCAATTGCTCCAATGATTGAGATCATAGTTTGTTAGTTTTCAATAAAGTTTTTGATTCATACTTTACCTTGTGAACGAATTGTTAGTTTAGCATAATAAATTATATGGCACTATATGTTGTTGTTCTAAAGATAATCATGATGCCCTCGTGTCCATATTTTATTTATCAACACCTCTATCTCTAAACATGTGGACATATTTTTCGATTTCGGCTTTCGCTTGAGGACAAGCAAGGTCTAAGCTTGGGGGAGCTGATACGTCCATTTTGCATCATGCTTTTATATTGATATTTATTGCATTATGGGCTGTTATTACACATTATATCACAATACTTATGCCTATTCTCTCTTATTTTATAAGGTTTACATGAAGAGGGAGAATGCCGGGAGGTGGAATTCTGGACTAGAAAAGGAGAAAATATTAGAGACCTATTCTACACAACTCCAAAAGTCCTAAAACTTCACAAAGAATGTTTTTGGAATATATAAAAATATTGGGCGAAGAAAGTACCAGAGGGGTGCCACCAGCCAACCACGAGGGTGGAGGGTGCGCCCTACCCCCTAGGCATGCCCCCCGACCTTGTGGGCCCCTGGCAGGCCTCCGGTGCCCATCTTTGGCTATATGGTGTGTTTTGACCTGGAAAAAATTAGAAGCTTAAACCCTAGTTTATGTGGTGCCCTACATGATACTTCACCATTATTTGGGATTAAGGGAAGGCATTGGGAAGCAATAAGTAGATGATGGGTTGCTAGAGTGACAGAAGCTTAAACCCTAGTTTATGCGTTGCTTCGTAAGGGGCTGATTTGGATCCATATGTTTCATGCTATGGTTAGGTTTACCATAATACTTCTTTTGTAGTTGCGGATGCTTGCGAGAGGGGTTAATCATAAGTGGGAGGCTTGTCCAAGGAAGGGTAGCACCCAAGCACCGGTCCACCCACATATCAAATTATCAAAGTAACGAACGCGAATCATATGAGCATGATGAAAACTAACTTGACAACAATTCCCATGTGTCCTCGGGAGCGCTTTGCTTTATATAAGAGTTTGTCCAAGCTTGTCCTTTGCTACAAAAAGGATTGGGCCACCTTGCTGCACTTTAGTTACTTTATTTACTTGTTACCTGTTACGATTTATCTTATCACAAAACTATCTGTTACCGGTAATTTTAGTGCTTGCAGAGAATACCTTGTTGAAAACCACTTTTCATTTCCTTCTGCCCCTCGTTGGGTTCGACACTCTTAATTATCGAAAGGACTATGATAGATCCCCTATACTTGTGGGTCATCAGAGATCCACTCGTCGTGAGAATAACCCACCTAACATGGAAGATATTGACAGCCCTAGTTGCTACATGAGCGATTCGAGCATACAAAACAGATTGTCATTTGAAGGTTTAGAGTTTGGCACATGCAAATTTACTTGGAACTTCAGGTAAATACCGCATATAGGTAGATATGGTGGACTCATATGGAACAACTTTGGGTTTATGGAAGTGGATGCACAAGCAGTATTCCCGCTTAGTACAAGTGAAGGCTAGAAAAAGACTGGGGAGCGACCAACTAGAGGGTGACAACAATCATAAACATGCATTGAGATTAACCAACATTGAGTGCAAGCATGAGTAGGATATAAATCACCATGAACATAAATATCATGGAGGCTATGTTGATTTTGTTTCAACTACATGCGTGAACATGTGCCAAGTCAAGCCACTCGAATCATTCAAAGGAGGATACCATCCTATCATACTACATCACAACCATTTTAAAAGCATGTTGGCATGCAAGGTAAACCATTATAAACTCCTAGCTAATTAAGCATGGCATGAGTAACTATAATCTCTAATTGTCATTGCAAACATGTTCCATTCATAATAGGCTAAATCAGGAACGATGAACAAATCATATTTACAAAAACAAGATAGGTCGACTTCATACCAGCTTTTCCTCATCTCAATCATTTCATCAAATATCGTCGTTATTGCCTTTCACTTGCACGACCGAACGGTGTGGATAATAATAATAGTGCACGTGCATTGGACTAAGCTGGAATCTGCAAACATTTATTCAAAGGAGAAGACAAGGTAATATGGGCTCTTTGTTAGATCAACAATAATGCATATGAGAGCCACTCAACATTTTCATCGTGGTCTTCTCCTATTGACCCCCAAAGAAAAGAAAAGAATTTCAAAGAAACACACTGAAATGTTTTTGGAGTTTTTGTTTTTCTGAAGAAAGTAAAACTAGAACGAGAAAAACTATTTACACGGGAAAGCTCCCAACAAGCAAAAGAAGAACGAGAAATCTTTTTGTGTTTTCTTTTAATACTACTAGTAAATGAACAAGGAAATTAAACTAAACTACAACTAATATTTTTGGTTTTTCTTAAGGTTTTTCAAACACACAAGAAGAAAGCGAGAAAAACAAATAAACTAACATGTATATACAATGAAAAAGTATGAACACCGGAAACTATAATGAGTGTGAGAGCATGAATGTAATGTCGGTGATAAATACATACTCCCCCAAGCTTAGGCTTTTAGCCTAAGTTGGTCTAGGGCCACCACTGACCCGGATGATATCTGAAATCATAGTTGGGGTTGTACTGTGCTACGGCAGCTACCGCTTGGTGAGCTGCTTCCTGGAGGCGAGCAACATCCACTGTTCTCTCATACTCGTTTACCTCCTCTCTAGTTATAAAATATCTCCCATTTACCTGAAAGCTAAAGAAGGCAGGAGCAGGAAGGGTAATATGGACAGCACGCCATTTGTCAAACATTAGTTGGTACTGGAGGAACTGTTCGTGTTTACCATTAATGCATCTACCTATAAAGAGAGCAAAATAATGTATTGCGGGAAAGTGAATGCTCCGTATGGTAGCTTGTGTGATATTTCTAGTTTCTCCCATAGTGATGCTAGCAAGGAAATCATTGTATTCAGATTTGTGAGGCTCACTATGAAGGCCCCATTGTGGGATTTTGCAAGCAGTATTAAAATCTTCAAGGTCCATGGTATATGATTCATCATAAAGTTCAAATAAAACAGTATGGGTGTTGCGTTTAGATGAAAATTCAAACCTTCGCACAAAGGAGTCGGTGAGGTAATAGTATTATTGGCACTTATCTGATACGAAGTCCTCAAGATCAACATTCCATACATACGCATCAAATTCATCCTTGAAACCTGCATGAACCATAAATTCATCCGACGGCCATTCATAAGGCCGCACTTGAGCTTCCCTGGGTGGTTCAAGGTCTGGCTCACGTATCGCGAGCCTCGGTGCTTGCTTCCTCGAAGAACCACCTTGGTACATTTTCCTGGACATTTTTCTTCCTCTGAAAAATTTCTGAAATTTTTAGTGACTCAAAATAAAAGTGAACCAAAATCAACAAGATTGATAGCAACTACTCCTACAAGTGCCTAGAAGCTAAATCATGCATCAAAACTACTTTGGACCATATAAATTTGACATGCAAGCTCAAGAACAAGGTCGCCACAGCAGCAAAAATTTGCAATATATAAAGCACTAGAACAAAAACTAATTGGACCATTGGAGGAGTCACATACCGAAGAACAATCCCCCAAAGCAGTTTTGTGAAAGGAGCTTTGAGCAAGGAGATCGAAAATGGTAGTAAAATGAGCAAGAACACGGGTTTGAGCTTGGGATGATTTTTTCTGGAGGAAGATGAAGTGGATGGGTGCTGGAATAAGTGGAGGGTACCCATGTGGGACCCACAAGACAGGGGGGCGCGCCCAGGGGGTAGGGCGCGCCCTTCACCCTTGTGGTCCACTGGTGCATCCCCATGGTGTGTTCTCGGCGCCAGAAATTCTCAAATATTCTATAAAAAATCATACTAAATTTTCAGGGCATTTGGAGAACTTTTATTTTCGGGACATTTTTTATTGCACGGACAATTCAGAAAACAGGCAAAAAATATTGTTTTTGCTTTATTTATTCTAAATAACAGGAAGTAAAATGTGGGTACAGAAGGTTGTGCTTTCTAGATTCATCCATCTCATGCCTATCAAAAGGAATCCATTAACAAGGTTGAGCAAGTATTATTAACAAACTTCTTCCGAATGACATGAAACCAGAGAATTTTCGAATAACACTAGATTACCTCAACGGGGATATGCATGTCCCCAACAATAAGAATATCATATTTCTTTTTGACAGTAGGAAGAGGAAATTTTTCCAATAGAATTGATACTATGAACTTGAGGTTGTTTCTTCGGAAAGTGTATCGTATGCTCATTACCATTAACATGAAAAGTGGCATTGCCTTTGTGCAATAACAGCCCCTGCAGTATTCAAAAAGGGTCTACCAAGGATAATCAACATACTGTCGTCCTCAGGAATATCAAGAATAACAAAGTCAGTTAAGATAGTAACGTTTGCAACCACAACAGGCACATCCTCACAAATACCGATGGGTATAGCAGTTGATTTGTCAGCCATTTGCAAATAAATTTCAGTAGATGTCAACTTATTCAATTCAAGTCTACGATATAAAGAGAAATGCATAACACTAACACCGGCTCCTAGATCACAATAAGCAGTTTTAACATAGTTTCTTTTCTTTTCACTCGCAAAAAAAATAGTTTCTTTTAATAGAACATGGTATAGTTGGTACTCCTGGATCTCCTAGTTTCTTTGGTATTCCACCCTTAAAAGTATATTTAGCAAGCATGGTGGAAATTTAAGCCTCCAGTATCTTTCTTTTATTTGTAACAATATCTTTTATATACTTAGCATAAGGAGGCATTTTAAGCATATCAGTCAAACGCATACGCAAAAAGATAGGTCTAATCATTTCAGCAAAGCGCTCAAAATCCTCATCATCCTTTTTCTTGGATGGCTTGGGAGGAAAGGGCATGGGTTTCTGGACCCATGGTTCTCTTTCTTTACCATGTTTCCTAGCAATGAGGACTCTCTTATCATAACGTTGATTCTTTGATTGTGGGTTATCAAGATCAATAACAGGTTCTATCTCTACATCATTACCATTATTAGGTTGAGCATCAACATGAACATCATCATTAACATTATCACTAGGTTCATGTTCATCACCAGATTGTGTCTCAGCATCAGAAATAGAAATATAATTATGATTCTCAGGTGTGTCTATAACAAGTTCACTAGAAGCATGCAAAGTCCTATCAGTTTTCTTTTTCTTTTTATTACTAGGACTAGGTGCATCAGTATTAAATCTCTGAGAATCTTGCTCAAATCTCTTAGGATGGCCTTTAGGATACAAAGGTTCCTGAGTCATTTTACCACCTCTAGTCATAACCCTAACAACATTATCATAATTCTTACTATTCAACTCATTAAGAAAATCATCTTGTGCCTTAAGTACTTGTTCTACTTGAGTTATAACCATGGAAGCATGTTTACTAATAAGCTTAAGATCATTAATAGTTCTACTCATATAATCACCCAAGTGGTCAAGCATGTAAGCATTACGTTTCAATTGTCTACTAACATACGCATTGAAGTTTTCTCGTTTAACAATAAAATTACCAAACTCATCCAAGCATTGACTAGCAGACTTACTATGAGGAATATCACCTTCATCAAATCTGTGGAGAGAGTTTACCTCTACTACCTATGTCGGGTTATCAAGACCATGTATTTCTTCAATAGGTGGTAGATTCTTAACATCTTCAGCTTTAATACCTTTTTCTTTCATAGATTTCTTTGCCTCTTGCTCTTTGGGACTGAGAAATAGAATACCCCTTTTCTTCTGAGTTGGCTTAGGAGTTGGTTCAGGAAGTGTCCAATCATTATCATTGTTCAATATATTATTCAATAGCAATTCAGCTTTCTCAACAGTTCTTTCCCTGAAAACACAACCAGCACAACTATCCAGGTGGTCTCTGGAAGCATCGGTTAGTCCATTATAAAAGATATCAAGTATTTCAAGGATGATCAGGCAAAGCATTAAGTGATTGGAGAAGCCTCCCCCAAGCTTGTGAGAGACTCTCTTCTTCAATTTGCACAAAGTTAAATATTTCCCGTAAGGCAGCTTGTTTCTTATGAGCAGGGAAATATTTTTCAGAGAAGTAGTAAATCATACCCTGGGGACTACGCACACAACTAGGAGCAAGAGAATTAAACCGTAACTTAACATCACCCTTTAACGAGAAAGGAAACAACTTAATAATATAATAATAGCGAAATTTTTCCTCATGAGCAAATAAGGTGGCTATATCATTCAATTTAGTAAGATGTGCCACAACAGCTTCAGATTCATAACCATAGAAAGCATCAGATTCAACCAAAGTAATTAACTCAGGATCGACAGAGAATTCATAATCCTTACCAGTAACAAAGATAGGTGAAGTAGCAAACATAGGGTCATATTGCATTCTAGCATTCAAAGACTTCTCTTTCAGCTTAGCCAACAATTTCTTAAGATCATCTCTATCATTACAAGCAAGAAAGTCTCTAGCAGTTTCCTCATCCATAACATAACCCTCAGGTACAACAGGCAATTCATATCTAGGGAGAGAATCATAATCTTCAGTTTCAATAATATCACCAGTTTTAGTAATTTCATCCTCTAACCCTAGCAAGTTGTTCGTCAAGAAATTCACCTTGTGGCACAGTATTATCAATCACAGAAGTAGTATCATCATAAGCATCATGCATAGCATAAGTGGCATCATCAATAACATGCAACATATTGGAATCAATAGCAGGTGTAGGTGTCGCAAGTTTACTTAAAACAGAAGGTGAATCAAGTGCAGAGCTAGATGGCAGTTCCTTACCTCCCCTCGTAGTTGAGGGAAAAATCTTAGTTCTTTGATCTTTCAAATTCCTCATAGTGATCAACAGATATAAATCCCAAGTGACTCGGAGAATAGAGCCATGCTTCCTAGCAATGATGCCAGAAAAAGGTGTTGATAACCCACAAGTATAGGGGATCTAAACAGTTTTTGAGGGTAGAGTATTCAACCCAAATTTATTGATTCGACACAAGGGGAGCCAAAGAATATTCTCAAGTATTAGCAGTTGAGTTGTCAATTCAACCACACCTGAAAGACTTAATATCTGCAGCAAGGTATTTAGTAGCAAAGTAGTATGGAAGTAATAGTAACGATGGCAAAAGTAATAGTAGCAGTTTTTTAGCAATTGTAACAGTGGCAACAGAAAAGTAACTTAGCAAAGATCAACATGAAACGAGCTCGTAGGCAATGGATCAATGATGGACAATTATGTCGGGTGGCATTCATCATGCAACAGTTATAACATAGGGTGACATAGAACTAGCTCCAATTCATCAATATAATGTAGGCATGTATTCCGAATATAGTCATACGTGCTTATGGAAAAGAACTTGCATGACATCTTTTGTCCTACCCTCCCGTGTGTTGGGGAACGTAGTAATTTCAAAAAAATTCCTACGCACATGCAAGATCATGGTGATGCATAGCAACGAGAGGGGAGAGTGTTGTCTACGTACCCTCGTAGACCGGCAACGGAAGCGCTGACACAACATAGAGGAAGTAGTCGTACGTCTTCCCAATCTGACCGATCCAAATACCGAACGTACGGCACCTCCGAGTTCTGCACACGTTCAACTCGGTGACGTCCCTCGAGCTCCGATCCAGCAAAGTGTTGAGGGAGAGTTTCGTCAGCACGACGGCGTGATGACGGCGATGATGTTCTACCGACGCAGGGCTTCGCCTAAGCACCGCTATGATATGACCGAGGTGGAATATGGTGGAAGGGGGCACCGCACACGGCTAAGGAACGATCACGAAGATCAACTTGTGTGTCATGGGGTGCCCCCTTGCCCCCGTATATAAAGGAGGGAGAGGAGGGGGTGCGGCCGGCCCAAGGGGTGCGCCTGGAGGAGTCCTACTCCCACCGGGAGTAGGACTCCCCCCTCTTGCCTTGTTGGAAAAGGAAGGGGGAAGGGAGAAAGAGGAAAGGGGGGCGCCCCCCCCCCCCCCCCGCCCTTCCTTGTCCTATTCGTACTAGGGGGGAGGGGGGCGCGGCCTGCCCTGGCCGGCCCTCCTCTTCTCCCTTAGGGCCCATGTAGGCCCAATAACCCCCGGGGGGGTTCCGGTAACCTCCCGGTACTCCGGTAAAATCCCGATTTCACCCGGAACGTTTCTGATATCCAAATATAGGCTTCCAATATATCAATCTTTATGTCTCGATCATTCTGAGACTCCTCATCATGTCCGTGATCACATCCGGGACACCGAAAAACCTTCGGTACATCAAAACACAAAAACCCTAATTACAATCGTCACCGAACTTTAAGCGTGCGGACCCTACGGGTTCGAGAACTATGTAGACATGACCGAGACACGTCTCCGGTCAATAACCAATAGCGGAACCTGGATGCTCATATTGGCTCCTACATATTCTACAAAGATCTTTATCGGTCAGACTGCATAACAATATATGTTGTTCCCTTTGTCATCGGTATGTTACTTGCCCGAGATTCGATCGTCGGTATCTCAATACCTAGTTCAATCTCGTTACTGGCAAGTCTCTTTACTCATTCCGTAATACATCATCCCGCAACTAACTTATTAGTTGCAATGCTTGCAAGGCTTGAGTGATGTGCATTACCGAGAGGGCCCAGAGATACCTCTCCGACAATCGGAGTGACAAATCCTAATCTTGAAATACGCCAACCCAACAAATACCTTCAGAGACAACTGTAGAGCACCTTTATAATCACCCAGTTACGTTGTGACGTTTGGTAGCACACAAAGTGTTCCTACGGTAAACGGGAGTTGCATAATCTCATAGTCATAGGAACATATATAAGTTATAAAGAAAGCAATAGCAACAAACTAAACAATCAAGTGCTAAGCTAATGGAATGGGTCAAGTCAATCACATCATTCTCCTAATGATGTGATCCCGTTTAACCAAATGACAACTCATGTCTATGGTTAGGAAACATAACCATCTTTGATCAACGAGCTAGTCAAGTAGAGGCATACTAGTGACACTCTGTTTGTTTATGTATTCACACATGTATTATGTTTCCGGTTTAATACAATTCTAGCATGAATAATAAACATTTATCATGATACAAGGAAATAAATAATAACTTTATTATTGCCTCTAGGGCATATTTCCTTCAGTCTCCCACTTGCACTAGAGTCAATAATCTAGATTACACAGTAATGATTCTAACACCCATGGAGCCTTGGTGCTGATCATGTTTTGCTCATGGAAGAGGCTTAGTCAGCGGGTCTGCAACATTCAGATCCGTATGTATCTTGCAAATTTCTATGTCTCCCACTTGGACTAAATCCCGAATGGAATTGAAGCGTCTCTTGATGTGCTTGGTTCTCTTGTGAAATTTGGATTCCTTTGCCAAGGCAATTGCACCAGTATTGTCACAAAAGATTTTCATTGGACCCGATGCACTAGGTATGACACCTAGATTGGATATGAACTCCTTCATCCAGACTCCTTCATTTCCTGCTTCCGAAGAAGCTATGTACTCCGATTCACATGTAGATCCCGCCACGACGCTTTGTTTAGAACTGCACCAACTGACAGCTCCACCGTTTAATGTAAACATGTATCCGGTTTGCGATTTAGAATCGTCCGGATCAGTGTCAAAGCTTGCATCAACGTAACCATTTACGATGAGCTCTTTGTCACCTCCATATACGAGAAACATATCCTTAGTTCTTTTCAGGTACTTCAGAATGTTCTTGACCGTTGTCCAGTGATCCACTCCTGGATTACTTTGGTACCTCCCTGCTAGACTTATAGCAAGGCATACATCAGGTCTGGTACACAGCATAGCATACATGATAGAGCCTACGGCTGAAGCATAGGGAACATCTTTCATTTTCTCTCTATCTTCTGCAGTAGTCGGACATTGAGTCTTACTCAACTTCACACCTTGTAACACAAGCAAGAACCCTTTCTTTGCTTGATCCATTTTGAACTTCTTCAAAACTTTGTCAAGGTATGTGCTTTGTGAAAGTCCAATTAAGCGTCTTGATCTATCTCTATAGATCTTAATGCCCAATATGTAAGCAGCTTCACCGAGGTCTTTCATTGAAAAACTCTTATTCAAGTATCCCTTTATGCTATCCAGAAATTCTATATTATTTCCAATCAATAATATGTCATCCACATATAATATCAGAAATGCTACAGAGCTCCCACTCACTTTCTTGTAAATAAAGGCTTCTCCAAAAGTCTGTATAAAACCAAATGCTTTGATCACACTATCAAAGCGTTTATTCCAACTCCGAGAGGATTGCACCAGTCCATAAATGGATCGCTGGAGCTTGCACACTTTGTTAGCTCCCTTTGGATCGACAAAACCTTCTGGTTGCATCATATACAACTCTTCTTCCAGAAATCCATTCAGGAATGCAGTTTTGACATCCATTTGCCAAATTTCATAATCATAAAATGCGGCAATTGCTAACATGATTCGGACAGACTTAAGCATCGCTACGGGTGAGAAGGTCTCATCGTAGTCAATCCCTTGAACTTGTCGAAAATCGTTCGCAACAAGTCGAGCTTTGTAGACAGTAACATTACTGTCAGCGTCAGTCTTCTTCTTGAAGATCCATTTATTCTCAATTGCTTGCCGATCAACGGGCAAGTCAACCAAAGTCCATACTTTGTTCTCATACATGGATCCCATCTCAGATTTCATGGCTTCTAGCCATTTTGCAGAATCTGGGCTCACCATCGCTTCTTCATAGTTCGTAGGTTCATCATGATCTAGTAGCATGACTTCCAGAACAGGATTACCGTACCAATCTGGTGCGGATCTTCCTCTGGTTGATCTACGAGGTTCGATAGTAACTTGATCTGAAGTTTCATGATCATTATCATTAGCTTCCTCACTAATTGGTGTAGGTGTCACAGAAACTAGTTTCTGTGATGTACTACTTTCCAATAAGGGAGCAGGTACAGTTACCTCATCAAGTTCTACTTTTCTCCCACTCACTTCTTTCGAGAGAAACTCCTTCTCTAGAAAAACTCCGAATTTAGCAACAAAAGTCTTGCCTTCGGATCTATGATAGAACGTGTACCCAACAGTCTCCTTTGGGTATCCTATGAAGACACATTTCTCCGATTTGGGTTCGAGCTTATCAGGTTGAAGCTTTTTCACATAAGCATCGCAGCCCCAAACTTTCAGAAATGACAACTTTGGTTTCTTGCCAAACCATAGTTCATCAGGCGTCGTCTCAACGGATTTCTATGGTGTCCTATTTAACATGAATGCAGCCGTCTCTAAAGCATAACCCCAAAATGATAGCGGTAAATCAGTAAGAGACATCATAGATTGCAACATATCTAATATAAGTACGATTACGATGTTCGGACACACCATTACGCTGTGGTGTTCCGGGTGGCGTGAGTTGCGAAACTATTCCGCATTGTTTCAAATGTAGACCAAACTCGTAACTCAAATATTCTCCTCCACGATCAGATCGTAGAAACTTTATTTTCTTGTCACGATGATTTTCAACTTCACTCTGAAATTCTTTGAACTTTTCAAATGTTTCAGACTTATGTTTCATTAAGTAGATATACCCATTCTGCTTAAATCATCTGTGAAGGTGAGAAAATAACGATATCCGCCATGAGCCTCAACATTCATTGGACCACATACATCTGTATGTATGATTTTCAACAAATCCGTTGCTCTCTCCATAGTATCGGAGAACGACGTTTTAGTCATCTTACCCATGAGGCACGGTTCACAAGTACCAAGTGATTCATAATCAAGTGGTTCCAGAAGTCCATCGGAATGGAGTTTCTTCATGCGCTTTGCACCAATATGACCTAAACGGCAGTGCCACAAATAAGTTGCACTATCATTATCAACTCTGCATCTTTTGATTTCAACATTATGAATATGTGTATCACTACTATCGAGATTCATCAAAAATAGACCACTCTTCAAGGGTGCATGACCATAAAAGATATTACTCATATAAATAGAACAGCCATTATTCTCTGATTTAAATGAATAACCGTCTCGCATCAAACAAGATCCAGATATAATGTTCATGCAAAACGCTGGCACCAAATAACAATTATTTAGGTCTAATACTAATCCCGAAGGTAGATGTAGAGGTAGCGTGCCGACCGCGATCACATCGACTTTGGAACCATTTCCCATGCGCATCGTCACCTCGTCCTTAGCCAATCTTCGCTTAATCCGTAGCCCCTGTTTCGAGTTGCAAATGTTAGCAACAGAACCGGTATCAAATACCCAGGTGCTACTGCGAGCATTAGTAAGGTACACATCAATAACATGTATATCACATATACCTTTGTTCACTTTGCCATCCTTCTTATCCGCCAAATACTTGGGGCAGTTCCGCTTCCAGTGACCAGTCTGCTTGCAGTAGAAGCACTCAGTCTCAGGCTTAGGTCCAGACTTGGGTTTCTTCTCCTAAGAAGCAACTTGTTTGTTGTTCTTCTTGAAGTTCCCTTTCTTCTTCCCTTTGCCCTTTTTCTTGAAACTGGTGGTCTTATTGACCATCAACACTTGATGCTCCTTCTTGATTTCTACCTCCGCGGCTTTTAGCATCGCGAAGAGCTCAGGAATAGTCTTATTCATCCCTTGCACATCATAGTTCATCACGAAGCTTTTGTAGCTTGGTGGCAGTGATTGAAGAACTCTGTCAATGACACTATCAACAGGAAGATTAACCCCCAGTTGAGTCAAGTGATTATGATACCCAGACATTTTGAGTATATGTTCACTGACAGAACTATTCTCCTACATCTTGCAGCTATAGAACTTATTGGAGACTTCATATCTCTCAATCTGGGCATTTGCTTGAAATATTAACTTCAACTCCTGGAACATCTCACATGCTCCATGATGTTCAAAACGTCGTTGAAGACCCGGTTCTAAGCCGTAAAGCATGGCACACTGAACTATCGAGTAGTCATCAGCTTTGCTCTCCCAGACGTTCATAACATCTGGTGTTGCTCCTGCAGCAGGCTTGGCACTTAGCGGTGCTTCCAGGACGTAATTCTTCTGTGCAGCAATGAGGATAATCCTCAAGTTACGGACCCAGTCTGTGTAATTGCTACCATCATCTTTCAACTTTGCTTTCTCAAGGAACGCATTAAAATTCAACGGAACAACAACACGAGCCATCTATCTACAATCAAACATAGACAAGCAAGATACTATTAAGAACTCCCACTTAGAAAGATATCCCTCTAATCTTCTAAGTGATCACGTGATCCAAATCAACTAAACCATGTCCGATCATCACGTGAGATGGAGTAGTATCAATGGTGAACATCAATATGTTGATCATATCTACTATATGATTCACGCTCGACCTTTCGGTCTACGTGTTCCGAGGCCATATCTGTTATATGCTAGGCTCGTCAAGTTTAACCTGAGTATTCCGCGTGTGCAACTGTTTTGCACCCGTTGTATTTGAACGTAGAGCCTATCACACCCGATCATCACGTGGTGTCTCAGCACGAAGAAATTTCGCAACGGTGCATACTCAAGGAGAACACTTATACTTTGATAATTTAGTGAGGGATCATCTTATAATGCTACCGTCAATCAAAGCAAGATAAGATGCATAAAAGATAAACATCACATGCAATCAATATAAGTGATATGATATGGCCATCATCATCTTGTACTTGTGATCTCCATCTCCGAAGTACCGTCATGATCACCATCATCACCGGCGTGACACCTTGATCTCCATCATAGCATCGTTGTCGTCTCGCCAATCTTATGCTTCCATGACTATCGCTACTGCTTAGTGATAAAGTAAAGCATTACAGCGCGATTGTATTGCATACAATAAAGCGACAACCATATGGCTCCTGCCAGTTGCCGATAACTCGGTTACAAAACATAATCATCTCATACAATAAAATTTAGCATCATGTCTTGACCATATCACATCACAACATGCCCTGCAAAAACAAGTTAGATGTCATCTACTTTGTTGTTGCAAGTTTTACGTGGCTGCTACGGGCTTAGCGAGAACCGTTCTTACCTACGCATCAAAACCACAACGATAGTTTGTCAAGTTGGTGTTGTTTTAACCTTCGCAAGGACCAGGCGTAGCCACACTTGGTTCAACTAAAGTTGGAGAAACTGACACCCGCCAGCCACCTGTGTGCAAAGCACGTCGGTAGAACCAGTCTCGCGTACGCGTAATGTCGGTCCGGGCCGCTTCATCCAACAATACCGCAGAACCATAGTATGACATGCTGGTAAGCAGTATGACTTATATCGCCCACAACTCACTTGTGTTCTACTCGTGCATAACATCAACGCATAAAACCTGGCTCGGATGCCACTGTTGGGGAACGTAGTAATTTTAAAAAAATTCCTACGCACACGCAAGATCATGGTGATGCATAGCAACGAGAGGGGAGAGTGTTGTCTACGTACCCTCGTAGACTGGCAACGAAAGTGTTGACACAACGTAGAGGAAGTAGTCGTACGTCTTCCCGATCCGACCGATCCAAGTATCGAACGTACGACACCTCCGAGTTCTGCACACGTTCAACTCGGTGACGTCCTTCGAGCTCTGATCCAGCAAAGTGTTGAGGGAGATTTTCGTCAGCACGACGGCGTAATGACGGTGATGATGTTCTACCAACGCAGGGCTTCGCCTAAGCACCGCTACGATATGACCGAGGTGGAATATGGTGGAAGGGGGCACCGCACACGGCTAAGGAACGATCACGAAGATCAACTTGTGTGTCATGGGGTGCCCCCTTGCCTCCGTATATAAAGGAGGGAGAGGGGGAGGTGCGGCCGGCCCAAGGGGTGCGCTCTCTTGCCTTGTTGGAAAAGGAAGGGGGAAGGGAGAAAAAGGAAAGGGGGGCGCCCCCCCCCCTTCCTTGTCCTATTCGGACTAGGGGGAGGGGGTGCACGGCCTGCCCTGGCCGGCCCTCCTCTTCTCCCTTAGAGCCCATGTAGGCCCAATAACCCCGGGGGGGTTCCGGTAACCTCCCGGTACTCCGGTAAAATCCCGATTTCACCCGGAACGTTTCCGATATCCAAATATAGGCTTCCAATATATCAATCTTTATGTCTCGACCATTTTGAGACTCCTCGTCATGTCCGTGATCACATCCGGGACACCGAACAACCTTCGGTACATCAAAGCACAAAAACCCTAATTACGATCGTCACCGAACTTTAAGCGTGCGGACCCTACGGGTTCGAGAACTATGTAGACATGACCGAGACACGTCTCCGGTCAATAACCAATAGCGGAACCTGGATGCTCATATTGGCTCCTACATATTCTACGAAGATCTTTATCGGTCAGACTGCATAACAATATATGTTGTTCCCTTTGTCATCGGTATGTTACTTGCCCGAGATTCGATCGTCGTTATCTTAATACCTAGTTTAATCTCGTTACCGGCAAGTCTCTTTACTCATTTTGTAATACATCATCCCGCAACTAACTTATTAGTTGCAATGCTTGCAAGGCTTGAGTGATGTGCATTACCGAGAGGGCCCAGAGATACCTCTCCGACAATCGGAGTGACCAATCCTAATCTTGAAATACGCCAACCCAACAAATACCTTCGGAGACAACTGTAGAGCACCTTTATAATCACCCAGTTACGTTGTGACGTTTGGTAGCACACAGAGTGTTCCTCCGGTAAACGGGAGTTGCATAATCTCATAGTCATAGGAACATATATAAGTTATGAAGAAAGCAATAGCAACAAACTAAACGATCAAGTGCTAAGCTAATGGAATGGGTTAAGTCAATCACATCATTCTCCTAATGATGTGATCTCGTTTAACCAAATGACAACTCATGTCTATGGTTAGGAAACATAACCATCTTTGATCAACGAGCTAGTTAAGTAGAGGCATACTAGTGACACTCTGTTTGTTTGTGTATTCACACATGTATTATGTTTCCGGTTTAATACAATTCTAGCATGAATAATAAACATTTATCACGATACAAGGAAATAAATAATAACTTTATTATTGCCTCTAGGGCATATTTCCTTCACCATGGCAGCGGGGTCCTATTGGAAACTAAGGGATATTTACGGCCTCCTTTTAATAGAGAACCGGACCAAAGCATTAGCACTTAGTGAATACACAAACTCCTCAAACTACGGTCATCACCGGGAAGTGTCCCGACTATTGTCACTCCGGGGGTGCCAGATCATAACACGTAGTGGGTGACTATAACTTGCAAGATAGGATCAAGAACACAAATATATTCATCAAAACATAATAGATTCAGATCTGAAATCATGTCACTCAGGCCCTAGTGACAAGCATTAAGCATAGCAAAGTCATAGCAACATCAATCTTAGAACATAATGGATACTAGGGATCAAACCCTAACAAAACTAACTCGATTACATGGTAAATCTCATCCAACCCATCACCGTCCAGCAAGCCTACGATGGAATTACTCACGCACAGCGGTGAGCATCATGAAATTGGTGATGGAGGATGGTTGATGATGACGATAGCGACAATTTCCCCTCTCCGGAACCCAAAACGGACTCCAGACCTGCCCTCCCGAGGAAGAACGGGAGATGGCGGCGGCTCCGTATCGTAAAACGCGATGAATCCTTATCTCTGATATTTTTCTCCCCTAACGTGAATATATGGAGTTGAAGTTGAGGTCGGTGGAGGTCTGTGGGACCCACAAGACAGGAGGACGTTCCCTAGGGGGTGGGGGCGCCCTCCACCCTTGTGGACAGGATGTGGGTTCTCTTCGGTTGATTCTTTCACCAATATTTTTTATTTATTCCAAAAATAATCTCCATGAAGTTTCACGCCATTCCGAGAACTTTATTTCTGCACGAAAATAACACCATGGCAATTCTGCTGAAAACAGCGTCGGATCGGATTAGTTCCATTCAAATCATGCAAATTAGAGTACAAAATAAGGGCAAAAAAGTTTGAAAAAGTAGATACGATGGAGACGTATCAGCGCCCAGTCTCCCCACCCGTTTCCAATGCTTGAGACGCGTGAACGGACGTGATAAACGGCTCTAACCCGCATTCAAACCGGTTCACGTTCGTCCGTATGTCGGCATTAAACAGGCGTGACGAATGAGAAACCTACTCCGGTGCCCGCATTGACATAGTCCACCGCTTGTCCTGGTCGGCACCTGCTATTTTAGCGGTGCCTCCTTGGCCAGCACGACTAGCACAGCACCACCTCCGTCGTGAGCATTTGAGAGATGTGGGAGAGGCTTGCAACGGAGTAGAACCAGGAGTTGGTCGGCATTGCGGCCGCCTGGTAGGCCCGTCGTGCTAACCGGATAGAGGTTCTCTTGTCAGCGAGCTCGCCGGAGGGCAGCGACGGGGCAAAGACGACAGACTAAGTGTACAAAGACGAGTTGGTGCCACCGCCCTCGCTGGTCCATGCCAGCATCACCTTGGAGGAGGCAAGGGCGCACTTCAACGTCGCAATGGCGAAAGAGCTGCAGGTGTCGCCGGTGTTTGTGTTCTCGCGGGAGGACCAAAGTACAACCTGCGGCTCCTCGACGAGCACCGGCTCATGAAGGGGCAAATCCTCGATGAGCAGGCGAACGACCATGTCGTCACGGCAATGGTTACAGAGGATCAAGACTTCCTGGATGAGCAGCAGGTGATGTACCAGTCTCTGCTCACCGCCCGCGAGATCCGCCACGAGCTATAGCGATCGCGCGTCCTATGGAAGGAGAGGGACGCATGTTCGCAAAGATCGACACAGAGGTGGCCGGAGAGGAGGTCCAGGCAACCGCAGACAGCGTCGTCGACAGGGCGCACTCCGGCGAGGAAGAGTAGCACACGGGACGCCGCCATGGCTTGGGTACCGAGAAGGCTACTCCTATTCTTCCCCTCCTGTTGATGCACCGCCGGCGAGCTTGCCAGACGTAAAGAAGACGAGATGTGTGACACGGACTCCGCCACGATTGGCGATCATTTAGATTAGGTTAAAAGAATATCGCCCGCTTTTGTTTATTTGCAATGTATGAAAAACGCAATGAATTTGATCTGTTTGAATGAAATCATCTAATCTGCAAAAATTTGGCCATTTTGTTCAAATTTCTTTGAAATGTACGGACACGGTTGGATAGCCAGTTTTCACATCAGTGTCCATGAACGGGTCCGAACCAATACGTAGATAAATACATGGCCGCGTTGGAGAGATGGTGACCATACGTATAATACAAGCCACTAATCCCAGCTCGTATTTTTTACTGGTCTCAAGCAGTAGGATTTTATGCAATCCAGCTCATGCCTTGTTCATTCTAGTCAACCTCGGCCCCACCCTGTCCTCCACCAAGGGCCAAGGCTCACCCTACCCACTCTATGGGGATCTCCGTCGCCGTCCCCTCCCTCCTCCTCCTCCTCCTCCTCTCCGTCGCCCTCCTCCTGCCGCCGGCCGCCGCGCGATTCTCCTTCACCTACAACTTCACCGCCGCCTCGGACTCGGCCCCATCGGGCATCTCCTTCCAGGGCGACGCCTTCTTCAACAAGTTCATCCGCCTCACCCGCGACGAGCGCGTCGGGCCCCTCACCAGCAGCGCCGGCCGGGCCTTCTTCTCCCGCCCCATCCCACTCCTCGACCCCGTCTCCCGCCGCCCCGCCTCGTTCGCCTCCGCCTTCTCCTTCTCCATCTCCGCCCCCGAACCCTCCGCCGCCTCCGGCGACGGCCTCGCCTTCTTCCTCTCCCCGTTCCCCTCAGTCATCCCCAACAGATCCGCTGGCGGCCTTCTCGGGCTCTTCAACTCCTCCGCCCGCAACGGGGGCCGCTCCCTCGTCGCCGTCGAATTCGACACCTACAGGAACGATTGGGACCCCAGCGACGACCACGTCGGCATCGACCTCGGGGGCATCGCCTCCGTGGCCACCGCCGACTGGCCAACCAGCATGAAGGACGGCCGCACGGCGCACGCGCGCGTCGCGTACGACGCGGAGGCCAAGAACCTCACCGTGGCCCTCTCCTACGGCGACGCTCCCCCCACGGACGTCCTTCTGTGGTACGCCGTCGATTTGAGGGAGCACCTGCCCGACGCCGTGGCCGTTGGCTTCTCCGCCGCCACCGGCGAGGCCGCCGAGCTGCACAAGGTCCTGTACTGGGATTTCACCTCCAGCGTCGACAGCAAGGAGCAGACGGTGGTGCTGTGGGTGGTACTGGGATTGTGTGGATTCTTTGTTGTGCTCGTCGGTGCAGGGATTGTTTGGTTCGTGAAGGAATGGAGGAAGACAGGAGAGTGTGTCCCCTACGTCGATATCGACGATGCAATGGGGTACGACGAGCTGACTGACGAGTTCATCGTGCAGAGCGGGCCAAGAAGGTTCCGTTATGCTGAATTGGTGGCGGCAACCAATAATTTCTCCGAGCAGAGGAAGCTCGGGCAGGGCGGGTTCGGTGCTGTTTACCGGGGATTCTTGAAGGAGCTTGGTCAGGAGGTGGCCATCAAGAGGGTCTCCAAGGGGTCGACCCAGGGCCGCAAGGAGTATGCGGCCGAGGTACGCATCATCAGCCAGCTGCGCCACCGGCATTTGGTCCGGCTTGTCGGGTGGTGCCATGAACACCGTGGTGACTTCTTGCTCGTCTATGAGCTCATGCCCAATGGCAGCGTCGACCAGCACCTCTACGGCAAGGGCGTGCACCTCACCTGGCCGACACGGTACGACATTGCACTGGGCCTCGCGTCGGCACTGCTCTACCTCCACGAGGAGTGCCTTCAGTGCATCGTGCACCGCGACATCAAGCCGAGCAACGTGATGCTGGATGCCACCTTCAGTGCCAAGCTCGGCGACTTTGGCCTTGCCAAGCTCGTTGAGCATGGCAGTCAGCCCTACACCACCGTCCTGGCTGGCACGCTGGGCTACTTGGCGCCAGAGTGCCTGACGACAGGCAAGTCAAGCCGAGAGTCGGACGTGTACAGCTTCGGCGTCGTGGCACTGGAAATTGCTTGCGGACGACAGCCATCGGAGCCCACGGCGGAGCCGAGCAAGGCAAGGCTGGTGCCGTGGGTGTGGGAGCTGTATGGGAAAAAAGCCCTTCTCGAAGCGGCAGACTGGAGGTTGAAGGGGGAGTTCGATGAGAAGCAGATGGAGCATCTGATGGTGGTTGGACTATGGTGCGCTCATCCTGACTACACGCATAGGCCAAGCATCAGGCAGGCCCTGAATGCCCTGAAGTTTGAGGCGCCATTGCCTGTGCTGGCACCGAAGATGCCGGTGCCGACGTTCTTCCCTTTGCCTGACTTGGCTGCTCTGGTGTCATCAGTTGGAGGTGCGTCCAACACACAGAACCCAGGCGGCGTTACTGAGTGCGAGTCATCAGGGGCTAATGCTGGCAAAGGGTCTTCGGTGAGGGATAGACTTCTGGAGCCGTGAATGTGGTGGATTTTGTGAAGCTGCTTTCACGATGATTTTGTGTGTTTCGTCTTGTGCTGTAACATGGAGGTGTGATTGATTGTACAATTATATCAGTATGAGTTGAGCTTCGTTTGTATAGCATGAAAATATGTTGGATTATATCGGTCAAAAGGACCGAACAAGAAAAAATATCTTGAGGCAGTTTGAGGTATTAGGTTGAGTCATCAGGTGATAAAGCTGCTAGATTGCTTATAACTGTGAGATGATAGCCGATACGAGCCAACTAGATGTCGCCACCGTTTTTGTGTAGCAGGTCACATGCAACGTCAAAACCAACAACGAGACTGGAACACCGCTCAAACTTTCACATGGTTATATACAACCGCACTGAACAGACAGACGCATGTAAGCCAAAAAGTAGATTAGAATGTGCTGACGAAAACTTGTACAAATATAAGTTAACTAACAACATTTTGCTTTGTTATATCTTCATAATAGTCAAACGACACCATTGCAGCCAATTGAAAGTTAACCTGAGGGTCGGGTCCCTACTTGCAGTGCCAAAAGAATTGGATGGTCTAACAACCACAATGACATCTTTCAACTACAAAATCTCAACACCTGTACAGACTAAAAGCACTAGGCCCCTATAGAAATGCTATTTGTTACCTCCCCTGAGAAACATTTATCTATCACTGCCCCTATTACACCATTCCATGAGCAAAATTGTGTTCCATCTCAGGAGGTGATGCTAAACCATGAACAAATAATTCAAGTCGTCCACTGTCAGTCGAGTCTGACCGCCACCAGATTTATCTTCCCCAAAAGCTGAAGCAACCATCTCCCGCTTTTTCTCCTGAGACAAATTATACATCTTAGTATGCACTGCATGAAACAGTGCATCTAAAAATTCAGTGCCAAACAGAATATATCGATAAATAGTACCCTCTCGTCGAGGACCAATGGGAAGGGTTACATCACATAGGATTTAACCGAGTGAGCAGTTGGAACTCAAAGCAAGAAATTAAATATTTCATATTAAGATAGCCCTTGTGCAGTTTCTCTTTTGTAATTTTTCTCTCTTCTAACAAAATTTTACTGTCAGGGCCTTCCCTACAGTTTCGGTTCAAAAAGATAGCACTGTTTTGTATGGTGATCAAGTTGTACCCTATTCGGTCCAGGTGAATTCTGGTGCCTACCTATTGTTCCGGTTGGTCTCAAGTGATCCCAGGAAAATGAAGCTATATATTTACAACATCACAAGGATGTGAATAATGTTAGGGATATACTTAAAGCTACAAAAATAGACTTTCCAACTTCTTTAGTATCTCTCACTGCTCAAAAGGAGGGGCGGGAGTAGGCAAGAATCCTACACGTCTATACTTTTAAAAACTGGATCAGTGATAAAAAAGGTGAAGACACCCTACTTGATGGTTCATAGTCCACGGTGTTGATTTGACCCACCAATTTCTCATTCGACTGAGAACAATCTCTAAGAGAAACCGGGACATTGGTACCTACGGCCAGTTTGAGCACAGTGCAAGTATCGATATCCTGGCCAATCTAAGCATCCTACGCGTATATACTTTTAAAAGCTGGACCGATGATCAAAACGGTGAAGACACCCTACTCGAGGATTCATAGTCCAGGGTGTCCGTGGTTCACCGGTTGACCCACCAATTCTCTCATGCGACTGAGACCAGTCTCTTGAAGAGAGAGACATTGGTCCCTACAGCCAGTATGAGCACATAGCTAGTAGCCTAGTATCGATATCCTGGCCAGTCTAAAAGGTGGGTAGGCATACTAAATGAAGTGATCTTACGCTGATGGTTTTAAATTTACCTGGAGTGCCAGAATACGATCTTCAACAGTATCTTTGACAGTTAACCTAGATACTGTGACTGGTCGTGTTTGGCCAATACGATGTGCTCTATCAACAGCTTGGTCCTCAGTAGTAGGATTCCACCAAAGATCGAGCATAAGCACATGGCAGGCAGCCACCATATTTAGACCAAGACTCGCAGCTTTGAGAGACATGATCATAACAGAAACCTGCCAACAGCAGAAATCATCAGAGAACAAATTGTGATACACTCGAGAAAGTTGCATGTAAAAAATATCATTGAACACGAACCTCTGGAACTGTTTTGAAGTCATTCACAGCTTTTTCCCGAGCAGCAACAGACATTGTTCCATCAAGCCTCCGGTAGGTCACATGAGAAGCTTTCAAATGAACCTCTAGCAAATCCAGCATTCTAGTCCATTGAGAGAAAACAATGGCCTTCTCTGTCGTCTTGGTGTCAGCATATTCTGAACTCATCCCATTGGTATTTTCAGAGGCAAGCCCAATTGTTTTTTTGCTATCACTACTTTGGGTGGGGTCAACTTTAGGTAATGAGAGAATGATATCTAGGGCAGCCCTCACTTTAGAAGATGCATAAGATGAATCAATCCCAGTTTGATTTTCAGTATGTACCATCTCTGTACAGGAATCATTAGACTGGAATTCACTTGTTGATTTGCACGAGAATTCAAGGGTGCCTCGAGAAAATAATGAAGTTGCATTAAGTCGGACTCTGCAATTAGAGACTGGACATATGCTGTCATCACCAGTAAGTTGCTCCAATATGCACTGGTTGCAAAAAACATGCCCGCATGTAGTAACGACAGCATCTTCTGGTGCATCCTGCACAATTTAAGTCAGCTAAGATTTAGGTATGAACTGAAGAAGAATATTAGGCATGACAAAGCTGGGGTCAAGAAACTGGAATGAAGCCAAGGGTTTCCTTTCCAGTTTTTGTTTCTTTTATCTAGTTCCGATTAATGCTGACACGATCTTAGGAAATTGCAATACCTTTCAATGTTTCCCTTCTGTGTGTCCAAGAAAGCAAACCCCCCTTTCGAGTATTTAACATTACGAGCCACAATTATTCAAATAAATTACAATACACCACACCCCGCAGCATGACAATAGCAAAATGAAATATTGTAGAACATGGTGTAGATACAAAGAGTAAACATAGATATTAGGGAGATATTATAACTATAGGTGAGAAAGAGAAGAGGCAAATACACTTACGTTGCAGAGAGCACATATAGCTGAACAAGATTGCAAACAAACCAGCAATTCTTGTTTTCGTTCCATTGGAAGTTTATTCGCACTCTCCAATGAAGAGGTCCAGCTAGACTCATGACCTTTAACTAGATGAGGGTGATCACATGCCTGTCTAAGCCGTAAAAGCATCAGCAGGATATTCACGTAGTTTTGCCTAACAGTACCAGCAGCTGCATAGACCTGCAGATAAATTGTCAGATTAGACCAGGTGAGCAATTGACCATGTAGGTAGGCTCCTTCAGTTTAAGAATGGAACACATAAATAAGGAGCCATAGTCAACTTGGCGTGAAGTGAACATGAAATGAGTGGTCAAACATGCCATCATCTCATAAATGTTCATATGAACTGTTTAGTATCAAGACTGTACAAGTTCTTTTTTGTGTGTTATCCAGACTGTACTAATCCAATCCCATAAGTAAAGTAACATGTTTGCTGTCCAGGTATGTGGAGCAATGTAATCCATATATTCCAAAAGCATAGATAGAAATTAACCAAATATATATGAGTTATGTTTCACAATACAAAGGAATAACATTCATAATTAAGAATATAATCCTGACTGATTTATTGTGGAGAAATAGCAAGACAATATCAAAAATCAAAATATTGAAAGAATCAATAAAAGAATGCATCAGAAAGTGGATGGATAATTAACACTGCGAACACACCTTAAATTGTGCTCGCGATTCAGCTTCTAGGGTGTTATAAAATGCACGCTCCTCACTTGTGAAGTTCACAGCCTTGAGAGATATAGTCTTCGGCGGTAGGGAAATGATTGGTTTTCCATCCAACATTGTCGCTACATTACCAAATAAATATAACTTTCAGCACCAATTACAAAGCTTAAAATTATGGGGACCACAAATCAACTACTTTGGAACAGAAAGAATATTACACAGGAATAGCAGGGTGCCAGATCATAAGCACGCAAATGAAATTAAAAGCACAGCAGTAGCGATTACGAACATAAAACGACAGAAATTTCAAATGTGGGAATGTTCTAAACAATAGGAACATATATTTGATCTGTCAATAATATAATGCATGTTCCTTGTATTAAGACCTAGAATACCCATTTTTAGAGTACTAACTGTGGAAATAGCCAATAGAAGTTTCAAATGGTACAAATTATGCTTAACATGCTAATTGATGATTTGATGCCATCCTCTAATGTATCATCCACTAAGATATTTTCATCAATGGTCTGAAGACACCTAGCAACTCCAACTCTTCAACATGTTATTTGGTGAAAGATTAATAAAAAAATATCATGATTAACTAGCAACACTAGCTTCACTATCATAATTTTCATAAATTCTAAGCCAAAGTTAACTCTGATTAAAATGTCAAATGTAAAATGTGGTTTAAGTACAATCAGCAAGCCATCTTGTTGGGAGACAACAAAGTAAGACTTCTTAGATATGCACAGGCTAAGAGATGGAAAACACAAATAGTAAGTTCAGTAACTGACCTTTAGTCCGACGTAGCATTACAGTCTTCAAAACAACTTGCAGCTTCTTGTAACCATTAATTGGGTTCCTGCTGATTGGCATTTTTATCATGGTGCAAAAATGCTTGTATTCACAATACGGTTCATATCGGAGAAATTTAAAATAGCTAAAGAGATCTTCAACAGCATTCTGTATTGGTGTCCCTGACAAGCACCACCTTCTTTTGGCTCGCAAATTCCAGCAAGACCCGGCAACATTGGTTCGGTAATTTTTAATACTTTGTGCTTCATCAAGAATAACCCTGAACCATGCTACTCTTGCAAGAGGTTTCTCTGGTAAGTTACTCTTCTCTGTTGTGGCCTTTTTAGTTTTCTTAGAAGAGGAAGCCTTCCTCTTTTTGCTGCCTGAAACAGGAGCACCATATCTGTCTGCCTTCCCTTTCTCTTCATCATCGCTATCAGGACTTGATTGCTTTGGTACCTCCATACTTACTATAGAATACGTAGTTAGCACAACATCATATTTAGTGAGCTCGTTAGGATCTTTCGTACGGTTGCTACCATGATATATTAGAAAGGACAAATTAGCTTTACTGGTAACTTTGTTCCTCAGTTCTTCCGCCCACTGCCGTAGAACACTTGTCGGGCAAACAACCAGAGTCCCAGCAGCTGGCCTGGCCTTAATCTCTACAATATGATTCTCTGTCTTAACTGTAGTGCTTGTTGTCACTTCAGAGCTACATGTCTGTGACCTCCTTTTCAAACAAAGATCAGTGGGGTCGTCTTCGTCATCATCAAGAGATACAGCTTCACACAGCTCTGGCTTAATGGCAGTTGACCTTGGTACTGGTGATCTTTCTGTCAATATCAGTGAAATAGTTGATATAGTTTTACCCAAGCCCTGAAAAGCATCAGATGACATCTAAGACACATTCGCACACTTTGCTGAACAGAAGGGAGAAATTAACTAGTATACCTGATCATCTGCTAGAATTCCACCAGAGCAATGTGAACCATTTTTCTCCTTTTGCACCATCCATGACAGAGCAATTTTCTGTAAAAATAAGATGAAATATAGTACTAAATACGCAGAAGCTGGTGACACTATTTTTCAGGGAATCACATTACATTGACTGCAAGGTGTACCTGATGCCTCAATAAAGGAACTGATAAAAGCCCATCAGGTGGATTAGCCTCAGACTTTGGCTGGGATATATCCTGGCAAACTTCAAATATGTTAAGCATACTGAAGCAGCACATGAAAACTAGGTGCCAGAAAAAAAATACTGAATGATGTTACTTTCTCCGTCATCAGATAAATTCCGTGCTCAATCACTAATTTTCACGGCAATAAAGGCAAACCAAGTGTTCTATAGGGTATGGTTATAGGATATCATAGGAAGATGGGAGACATAATCACCAGCAGTTACCAGAACAGAAAGTACTTAGTAAGCTCAAGAACCAGCATATGGGAACTTGCCCAAAAAATTAATAATTACCAACATGAAAGATCAAGTGAATAAACATTATCAGAGAATTTCTAAATGTTGATACTCAACAAACTAAAAGTGTGTATTAAGTATCCCAAGTGTTGCTTACGAAAAACTGCAATTGGGGATTTTGAGTAATCATTCACAATAAGGTCTCATTTAGTTTGGAGGATTTTCACACAAAAAACCTAGAAACAAGGATTCCAGAGGAAAAATCCGTAGTAATACTATTCATTTCTTTTGTTTTTGGAGAAAACTACATATCCAGTCAAAGCTCATTTTGTGCATAGGACCGAGGCAAGACAATTCCTTAGGATGACAAGTGTCATCCTATCAAATTCCTATAGTACTCCTAATTCCTACATTTTAGTTTCCTCCAAACCAAATGAGCCGTAATCATTATTCGGCCAATGATTTTGTGATTCGTGATAGCAGGTATAACCAAGTTAAATAAGTGTGAAAAGGAGGATCCAACAGTACAGAGGGATATATAACCTGCAATGCGAGTCGTAGAGTCGCCCTTTCATCATGCGACTTATATGCCATCCCGCCAAATCGAGGAACAAAAGGATTGGCAGACAAAGATTGCTGAAAGTTATTTAGTTTTCCTTGGATTCCCTGGGGTGGCAATATATGACCAGGAGCACAATGGCTACTAAGGTTAAGTAAATCAGAACCACCATTGACATTTGCACCGAAGCAACTTCTTGATAAATTCCCCCGAGCAAAGGAGTTGCCACTTCTGTGAATATCATATTGTTCATGAAAAGCTGGAGGCATTTGATCTGTCAGGCTCCTATACGGGTGTTGGTGGCTGACAGGAACTAAACTAGAGTTCAGCAACTGTTTTGTTGAGCCTCCTAAGTATTTATCAGCATCCTCTGTAGTAGAGTTTCTGCTTGAGGGTATTGGAGAAGAGTCGGTGCTAGACTCACTCTTGAAACCAATATATTCAGACTGGATCTGCTCACAGGATAATGAATCTGGGGAGGACATGTAGTAACCTGATAAAGATGTATCATCACAATACTGATCCGGAGAGCCTGTCTGCATCGAACTGCTTTCACATATATTCTGTGGGATCTGTTCCATCTCATAGGACTGATTGTTATGCGGCAAATCATGCATTGACATTTCACCAGCCATATCAAGAGAACCATACTCTGCTTTGGGACATTCTCCAAACTCCGCCTGCAGATAATCTCCCTGTACAGTTAGGCAACTGCTATTGCCATTGTTCATGCTTCCAGTCGCCTCACCAATGTTCAGCTCAGTGTAAGAAATATCAGGGATAGCAGCATTATGGTCAAAAGAGAATGTGTTCATTGGTATGAATTGATTACCCGCCTGACCAGTGTTATCAAATATTGCCCCTGTATCCTCGCTTTTAACTTCACTCAAACCAGATTGCTCTGGGAACTGATTATGTGGCAAATCTGCAGTAGATATGAAATGAATATGATTTCTTTAAACTCAGATGATGCAAGCTATATATTGCCAAGGAGAAATTTGACATACAAGTATTCGTTGGTGGCCCCATGCCCTCTAAGTGGTTCTCTGCTTTGACCTGTGCTTTGCCAAAGTACTGCTCACCAACATATGAACAATTTGACAGAACTTCGTATGGAGATGCGTTTGCTTCTTCAGCAGCATTTATATGGTTTAATGTGTCCCTTGGTAAAGGTTGGTTGTTATGATTGGTAGTTCTGCAGTTTCCAGATAAATCTGCGAAGAAATGATCAAATAAATAGTGCATCATACAGAGTGCAACATAAAGTGTCAGTTTAAAGCAATTTTTCTGTTTCTCACCACTGCCAACCAAACCATAAGGCTTAGCATCGGAGTCATCAAAGGTTCCATCTCCTTGTTCAACCATTGCTTCCATCTGGTATTGCGAAGGGTCTATGTGTGACCAAAAACCTTCATCCTCCAAAAATTCTGCTCATTGATAAAACAATAGCTTAACAATGATTTTATTTGTTGAAGGAAAGCTCTCGTAAAAACATATGATGAACTGAGAAGCTAAGTCTACCTTCATGGTTTTCAAATCCATTTGCATAACCTGTCGTGTCCACTGGCACCTCTAAGGAATCTTGATTGGCCTGCATTTCATCCTCCAAAAATTCTGCTCATTGATAGAACAATAGCTTAACAATGATTTTTTTAAGGAAAGCTCTCGTAAAAACATATGGTAAACTGAAAAGCTCAGTATACCTTCATGGCTTTCAAAACCATTTGCAAAACCTGTCTTGTCCACTGGCGCACCTTGATTGGCCTGCATTTGAATAACATGATATTTAATGACGGGGTATGACATAAGGGACACATTCCAAAAAATGTTAATGATACAGCATGTCTAGATATAGACGCACAATCTTGCGACTGCTGAGCACAGGCATCCATATGATGCTAGAAATAGTAGACGGAACATTTTTACTTGATTTTATGCTCTGGCTTGTTAGGAAAAAGGAACATGCACTATGATTATTCAACAACAAATTACCGCAATACCGATGGATGAAATCTGAAACCCTAGCATTCAACAGCTTAGTGTCACATTTTCAAACAATCAAGTAGCTCAAGTAACAAGCTGAGCTCTCAAAAGTCATATGTTGATCCAAATCCAATCATATACTGGAGAAACACCTTTCACCATAACAACCAATCACCAATGAATAATTGGATGTTCAATGTATTACACTGCACTGAGTCACTCACAGTAAGAATCCAAGATTCCCACCATCGCCCCGCAGAAAATCAAATCAAACTGATTCATCTAATTTTTATAATAAAATTACAGCCAGCTTAGAATATCTGAGTGTAACTCCTTCGCTCCATAAGCACACCCAAGAAGGTATGACAACAAATAGCTGAATGCTGACAAAAAGAAAAACTTAACCGTTCTCACACTCTGGAGATCATATAAGCAACTAGAAAGTAGAGGTAGATGCATACATATCTACCCTACACATCGAAACAAGAATTGGGAGCCGATATACCATACCAGAAAAGGGAAAAAAAACAATGCAACTCCTGCTAACCCCTTATAATCCTCACTTGGCCACATGCCGCGATCATCAACGACCTAACTAGTCAGCACTAGTCCACATATCTCATCATAGACTCGTTGCTACCAACCACCCCAATCGGCTCAGCTGCCATCCTACCACAGGCGAGGGCAGTGACCCAACACTCGGCCATTTTTTGGACCCAATGCATCAGGGCCGAAGCCTCTTCAAGTCAACAACCTCCAGTGACAAAGGCAGCACCATATGACCATTGCTCATGTGATTGGGTTCAAATACCAAAAGATGGATGTCATTTCCCAACAACATTTAACAAGCACATATATAGACGGCATAACTTAATTGCATCTCATGCTATAACTGAGCTTTTAGCATCAACAAGCATGTGTGTGCCACTTAGTAGGGAGAAACAAAAAAAATAACTCCACCCAAACTAAAAAGTCGCACCAAATCCCTTGCCAAGGCTTGATCAACGCTTGGCTCACGCACATCTCACTCGAAAAGGCACGGCGTCTAAGAGACAAGACCCCAGGCATCGCGAATTGCGGATATGTAGGGGGGGGGGGGGGGGGGGGCATGGCACCCCCAAACAGTCGTACGCGTCCGCTCCGACGCAATCCAAAACCCTAGCCCCGGGCGCGGCCAACCCTGCCTACCGAATTGGATCCGGCCGGTCCGAGCGAGATGCGAATTAGGGCAGGGGCGGGGCGGCGAAAGGCACGGACGCACGCACCTCGGGCTGCGGGTCCTCCCCGTCGTCGGCGGGCTCGCTCTCGAGGAAGGCCATGAAGTCGCCGAGGGGCATGGAGAGGTTGTCCTCGGCGCCGCCGCCAAAGCCCCCGTCGTCGAAATCCATCGCCGGTTCCTCCGCCATCATCCGCCGCGGCGCGATTCGATCATGCAATTCGCCGCGGGAGCGGGGCCTTGCTTTTTCTCCGCCGGACGAGCCCGAGGCCCCTTTCTCTCTCGCCCTCGTTTTTAATCGTGGCGGGGGTGGGGGGCGGCTGCGCTGCGGTGCGGTGGGCTGAGGAGATGCCGTCCGCGTCGAAGTGGTGGAAAAGAGGAGCAGGAGGCCAAGGGGAAAAATTCGTTCCGGGTTGGGGGATTTTTAAAAGCGAGCGAGCCCCAGGAAAGGGTCGGCGTCGAGGGTTTGGGAATGGCCGGGTACAGGCCGGACTCGGGTTCGTGGGGGGTGGAGTTATTTCGCGGCATGTGCACCACGCGGTGGGCGGACGAGCCGCGGACCGGACCCCGGTTGGCTGGCTGGCTCTGGGGCCAGGGACTCTGGCTCGGTTTTCGGAGCCGAGGGCCGTCCAGCTTTCGGGGTCGTCGTCGTGGGTCGGGTCACGGGTCCGTGTGCCACACGGAACCGTGCGGCGGGCGGGCGTGGCTTTTTGCAGGACAGCCCCGGGAATACGTGTATATTCGACTCGAGGATTGAAATGAAATGATGGAACCGGGATTGGGTGTCCATATCCATTGTTGCGAAATGAGAGACAGTGGTAACACGTTGTTGTTTAAGAAACACGTGATGATCATAGTAGGATAAAGACCGCCCTAGTGCTCAATCTTATGATAGTTTAAGTTTGTACCATACGCCAAGGGGGTTTGCGGGCCCGCAACGCCGCCACGCAGGACTCCGACATTCTTGGTCTACTTAAATTCCTTTTCCGGTCACATTGCCTTTCAATCCGTCCCTGCTTCCCTTTGTTTTGCATTCGCGCCATCCTGTTTTGATGTCGCTGTTGTACCTTTTCGGCCACCACCCAGACATTGTTAGACGTCCGCAACCATCATCCAAACGCGTGCTCGTCTTTTACTATGGCGCCATCCATCCAAGATCCGTCTGCAACTAGGTACCCTCTGTCCTCCTGCCAATACCGCAACTTATGGTTTTTGAACTTCATGTCATTTTTTAGAGTAAGAGGGATGGCGGGTACTCGACCCCATCGAGATTGAGTTGTTTGTACGATGCGTGCTTGATCGTACTTATGGACTTTCTACGCAGGAGCACAAGAGGGTGGGGCCTTTTGAGAGGGTGTGCATGGTTCGTTTCATGCCGAGACTTGAGTATCAACAATATTACTTCTTCCGTTTCATAATGTAATGCATATAGATTTTTTTTTAAATCAAACCTTACAAACTTTGCTTAAGTTTATAGAGTAATTTGTTTATATGTACATCTTATAAAGAATCTAATGATATATGTTTTTGCGAGAAAACTTTCAATTTATTCATTTTCAATCATGACAATACAACGTACATCGAAAATAATAAAAATTACATCCAGATTCGTAGACCACCTAGCGACGACTACAAGCACTAAAGCAAGCCGAAGGCGCGCTGCCGTCATCGCCCCTCCATTGCCGGAGCCAGGCAAAACTTGTTGTAGTAGACAGTCGAGAAGTTGTTGTGCTAAGGTCTCATAGGACCAACGCAAAAGAACAGCAGCCGCCGCCGATAAAGAGTAGCGTAAATTAGAAGGATCCAACCTGAAGAAACACAAACGTAGACGAACTACGACCAGATCCGAGCAAATCCACCAAGGATAGATCCACCGGAGACACACCTCCACACGCCCACCGACGATGCTAGACACACCACCGAAACGGGAACTAGGTGAGGAAAACTTTATTCCATCTTTAGGGAGTCGTCGTCGTCTCGTCTTCCTAAGCAGAACACAAACCCTAACAAAAGTTGAACAAACATCTAAAAACGGAGCCCTCCCGCCGGCAAGGGCCGAGATCCACCGCACCGCCATGACCAGGCCACTGGAGACGAGGCGGACCGGCAGCGACGCCGGCGGGAGGCAAAGAAACCCTAAACTTTTTCTTGGAAAGAAAGTGTTGCTAGCAGACGTTGTAATGATATATGTTTGACATTTTAAATGTAAATATTTTTCTCTACAGACTTGGTCAAAATGTATGAGGTTTAATTTAAAAAAAATCTATATACACTACATTATGAAACTGATGGATTACAAAATATGTGTTGAACTGCATTGAATATCTTGGGAGTTGATAATCAATGTGACGGTGGATATCCTGGTCGGATGCTTTACCAATTATAGGCTGCAATGCGTTACTAATCGTACCAGAACATAAGTGTACGGGTCACTCGCATTTACCCTAGCGTATAAAGTTACATTCTTAGTTGTTGTGAGTAATTGCTTAGCTGTTGCCTTTATTGCTCAGTTGAGAGTATCTGAAAAAGAAAAAATCGATATTCTTCATATATATTTAAGACAAAGCGTTCTAGTTATGTGCAGTAAATATGCACAAACTGCTCATAGTGGAAGTAATTTAGCTAATAACGTAATGCATCCCGAGGTTAATTTGCCTATGTGGCAATGAGTTAATAAAGATAGAGATGTTTGTGAAACATAACATTTTCAATATAAACCTACAAGCTAATAAATGAAGTCATCCATGACATTACTACTATGATACTTTACACTATGAAGTTAGCTTTTCCAAAATGAGTTTACAAGCTAATAAATAAAGTGATACTCCACACTTGTATAATATAGCATTTTCCGAATTGGATGCGGTGTCCAATTTGGATGTCGCGCTTGCGCAATGAAGAGCAGGAGGGGCTGCAGGTGTCCGGCTTGACATGGAGGAGTGTCTCCGTTGCCGCCGTTGGGCCGTTGATGTGGAGGACGGAGCGATGGAGTATGACCTCCATCTGCTGCTCGTACTCATCGTAATAGCGTACACCGCGTCTTGCGTCGCCAGCTGTTGCTGCAGCGGTTGGTCCTTCTCGTCGCTAAAGGAGATGACGATCTCCTCCTTCACCCAGGCGTCGGTCATGATGAGGACAAAGGCCCCGGAGTGTGAGGGCGGCGTCGCCACGACCCTCCGGATACCATTGGCCCATGACTTGCCCGTCGAAAGTTGTAGATGAAGAGAGGAGGTGTTGAGCGATGCGATGAACCGGGATTGGGTGTGCATATCCATTTGTTGCAAGATGGGAGACAGTGGTAACACGTTGTTGTTTAAGAAACACGTGATGATCATAGTAGGATAAAGTCCGCCCTAGTGCTCAATCTCATGATAGTTTAATACTATACGTTAAGAGCATCCACAGGCGGACTTGGCAAATCCAACCCTCCAAATGCCCGCGGACGCACGCCACAAAAAATACATTCCACATCCGGATATCACAAATTAGAAACCTCAAATCTATATTATTACATGCAAGACCGCGATCTTTGAGTGGAGCTTCGTCCGGTTCCGCTCCCTGCCCGATCGGCCCCGCCGTGACCATGTCCGACGGATGGCTACGCCCCTCAGAGTGTTGGTTCGGTCGCCGACAAGTTAGAGTAGGGCATGGGAGACGGGTTGGCTCACGAGACTGAAGGCGCTGCCGTCTCCCATGCCCTATTCTTCCTCGTCGGAGCCCGGAACCCGCTGGGTGCCGGTGGACGTCCGATCGATGACGGATCCGTCCTGGGATGAGCCGCCAACGTCCACCATGACGTCGTTACGCCGCCCAGACTGATGCGCCGTACAGGGAGCGCTGGAGAATGCGACCCTACCTCATCTACGTCCATCGCCGCAAGGGTTGCGGTCGTCTCCCGTGCCCGGTGCCTTGCACAGTGGGCACGCCATGTCATGTTCTCGTCGGGCGAAGCCCATGGTGCGTCCCGATGCTCGGCGCGCCAACGGAGGGGTTGCATGTCCGCCGGCTCGTTCGGACGCCGGATAGACCGCATGGCCTCCGGCGAGGCGGCTACGACTGGCCTAGCGTCAGATCCATGCGCCATTTGGGCGGACGCAATGGATTTCCGACGGAAAGAGTCTGAGCACTGTCGTGCACGAGCTTCCTCCCGGGCGCAGCGGAGCGCAAGCCGGACGGCCATCTCCTCCTCGGGGCCGCATGGAATGAGCTCGGGGTCGACGAATCTAGAGGTGAAGGACTCGGATCCGCTGTCCGCCATGCCGGAGATGGCTGGAAGGAGTCGGAGACGAGTTTGGGTGCCGGAGGGGAGTGGAGTGGAGTGGCTCCGGTGAGCGGACAGGGAGGAATATATGTGGGGTTGGGTGGGCCAGCGTGGGCTGGATCCGACGTGGCAGGCGTGCCCGGGTGCCCCCATATCCACCCCATATTTTGGGGCTCGATATGAGGGATGCCGGTGTAACACCCTCGATGCGACTATATCTCCCACGTGTCGAGGCACGACTTAGAGGCATAATCGCATTGAAGGCATATGTCGCAAGTGAGGTAATCTTCACACAACCCATGTAATATAATAAGGAAAAGGATACATAGTTGGCTTACAATCGCCACTTCACACAATTACATGAATAAACATTACATCAATCAAATAAACTCAGGGTCCGACTACGGAACCAAAATAAAAGAAGAACCCCAAATGGGACAAAGGTCCCCGATCGACCCCAACTGGGCTCCACTACTGATCAACTAGAACGAAACAACACAAATAAACAAGGTCTTCAACGAGCTCCTCCTGAGCTTGGTTGCGTCATCTGCACGGACTCATCGGCACCTGCAAACTGGTTTTGGAAGTATTTGTGAGCCACATGGACTCAGCAATCTCGCACCCTCGTGATCAAGACTATTTAAGCTTATGGGAAAGGTAAAGGTATGAGGTGGAGCTGCAGCAAGCGACTAGCATATATGGTGGCTAACATACGCAAAAGAGAGCGAGAAGAGAAGGCAAAGCACGGTCGATAAAAGTATGATCAAGAAGTGATCCTGGACTACCTACATCAAGCATAACTCCAACAACCGTGTTCACTTCCCGGACTCCGCCGGAAAGAGACCATCACGGTTACACGCGCGGTTGATTCATTTTAATTAAGGTTAACTTCAGGTTTTCTACAACCGGACATTAACAAATTCCCATCTACCCATAATCGCGGGCACGGCTTTCGAAAGTTCAAATCCCTGCAGGGGTGTCCCAACTTAGCCCATCACAAGCTCTCACGGTCAACGAAGGAATAGACCTTCACCCGAGACATTCCGATCAGACTCAGTATCCCAGTACAACAAGACATTTCGACAGGGTAAAACTAAACTAGCAACACCGCCCGATGCGCCGACATCCTGATGGGAGCTGCACATATCTCGTTCTCAGGGCAACACCGGATAGGTCAAGCCACGAGTAAAACCAGCCCTCAAGTTTCCCCGAGGTGGCCCCGCAGGCTGCCCATTTCGGACCAACACTTAGACAAGCATTGGCCCGGGGGGGTTAAAATAAAGATGACCCTCGAGAGAGCGACTCCCAAGGGAAAAGTAGGTGGTGGTGAGGCAAATGGTAAAACCAAGGTTGGGCATTGCTGGAGGAGCTTTACTTAAGGCGAACTGTCAAGGGGTTCCCATTATAGCCCAACCGCGTAAGGGACGCAAAATCCGGGAACATAACACCGATATGACGGAAACTAGGGCGGCAAGAGTGGAACAAAACACCAGGCATAAGGCCGAGCCTTCCACCCTTTACCAAGTATATAGATGCATTAATTAAATAAGATATATTGTGATATCCCAACAAGTAAATAAATGTTCCAACAAGGAACGGCCTCCAATCTTCACCTGCAACTAGCAATGCTATAAGAGGGGCTGAGCAAAGCGGTAACATAGCCAAATAACGGTTTGCTAGGACATTGGTCAGTTAGAGGCTGAACATGGCAATTTGGGAGGCTGACAAGCAAGTGTAGGCATCGTAGCAATGGCATAGCAAAAGAGCAGGCAAACTAGCATAGCAAAGATAGTAGTGATTTCGAGGGTATGATCATCTTGCCTGAAATCCCGCAAGGAAGAAGAACGAGTCCATGAAGAAGACAAACGGACGTAGTCGAACGGATCCTCACAAACTCGACGTTACCGGAACCAACCCGAAGAAGCAATCACCGGAAAAGAAGCACACAACATGGCATGATGCATAATCAAGTATGATGCATGTCCAGTTTAAAGAGGCATGGCATGGCAAAATGCACAAACAATCCTACAAATTAAGTGGAGCTCAATATGCAACGAGATGCATATTGACAAAACACCACATCAATTATTTAGTTCTCTCTCATTTATGTACCCAATAATATTAAATGTTGATTAACATGGCAAGAGGTGAAGCACAACAAAACTACCTATCTAGGCAAATTTAAATGAGGCCGGAAGCAACGAACAACAATTCCGGAAAATCCTCATATGCATAATTTAAGGTTTGGTACTGTTCTGCCCTAAACATTATTTTAGAGTTACTAGACATGCAAGATGATGCCACCATGTTGAACTAGGCAAAATTCTACCCCATTTACATATAAAGATTATTTAAATCGGAGCTACGGTTATTTAGTTATGAATTAAACCGTTTTAGCATGGCATAGGGGCAAATTAATGCAAACAACATTTTAAACATTTTAATTGTTGTTAACATGATGCGGATGACATGAGCAAGTTTTATGCAATATTTATTAAAAGTTGACAATGGCATTATGAAGCATTTGTCATCGTGGCGGAAAAGAAAAAGGAGTGCCACGTCAACGATAACGAAACAGTGCCACGGCAACGTCCCGGTTTCCGGTAACTCGATTGAGATGCCGGTGCAAAAGGAAAAGTGACGGGGCATGTCATGCAAGGATGGTGGGGTGCTCCCGGATACCGGGTTCCCACGGGTTAGGGGCATGGAAACGAGTGTCAAAACGGACACGGTGCAGGCAAAGGGTGCGTCTCATACAACACAAGCATTCGTTCTCGGACGTCGATCTCGGTGGTTATACCTTTGTAGCGTGCAAAGGAGACGGTTCTCGTTCGGTGCCAAGTAGAGGAAGTAGACGTTCTCGAGACGTTCGTCGTGGAGGTAGTCGTACACGACGACGGTAGTTGTACACGGGTTCTCGCCACGGAAGTAGTCGTACAACGTTTTCGTAGAGGTTCGGGATCACGAGACGGAACTTGACGTCCATGGGGTCTTCGAGGGTCGACGGTAGTGGTACTCGTGACAGTAGTGGAACTTGACGCTCCGAAGAGGTACTTGGCGGGCAACGGTCGTCTCGTGACTTGTCGATCCATGAAGTCGTTCTCCCGCGTCTTGTCGTACACGTATCGGAGAAGAACTTGGTGTATCCATGTACTTGGAGTTTCCTGGTTCGGTACTCGTTCGGGCCTCCGTGTGGTCTTGTCGGTGGTGTACTTGGTGAACTTCCACGGAGATGGTCTTTGGCAGGCACCGAGCAGCGACACGGTGCACTGACGCTGCAACGCAGGCGGGTGCTCGAGCAGGACTTGGCGCCTGTCGTCGTCCTCACGTTCTCGCACAACAAAGAAAAACAGGGCCGAAAGGAAAGGCACGGGCAGGAGGACGGTGAAGGATGAAGGGACCGACATCGGCCTTGGCGCGAAGCAAGGGAGGCCATGGCGTCGGGCAGGGGTTCCCGAGGTGGTGCAGGTGGCCCAAGGCGAGGTGCAGTGGGACAGAGCTCGACGGAGCAAGGTGGTGGAGGTGATCAACGCGGGCCGACGCAATCTGGCCGGATCCGGCGGCTGGGGGTCGGGGATGAGGTCGGAGACGCGAGGATGAGGCGGGTCGACGGGGCGGCGCTGCTTGCCCTAGCAGAGGAGGTCGAGGTAGGTGCAACAGAGCAGGGGCTCGCCGGTAGCAGCCATGGAGGACGGCGGCGCTGAGGCGCAACCGCGTCGGAGTAGGGGCCCAGCTCGGTCGTGGCGCAGGCGGAGGGAGGAGCTGGCGAACGGGGAGGACGAGGGGATCGGCACTGGTGGAGGGAGTCGAGCAAGGCGTGCTGCGGGGAGAGACGAGGGGGATGGGGATCGAGGAGAGGTGGATCGAGGGAGAGAAACGAGAGGTGGGAGAGATGGATCGAGCGGGGCTCTCCTGGCGGCGCAGCGAGGGGAAAAACGGGAGAGACCGAACGAGGGGATCGGGCCTAGGGTTGGAGGAGATAGATGGGGGCGGCTGGGCCTTGGGAGGCCGGCCCAAAGGAGAGGGAGGCTGCTGGGCTCTCCACTCCCTCAAGTTCTTTAAAAAAAACCTCTAGAAAACAGAAAACCGCAAGGAAAGAAAGGAGAGAAAAGAAAAGATTAGAGGAAGGATTTGTGCACGCGGAATATTTTCCCGGACTCGCAAAAATATGCTTGTTCCGCGAAAATAGAAAAGGCCATGATAGAAAGATTCAAATTCAAACTCATTTGATTTAAATTCAAATGATTTGAATAGGAAGTGGGTGAAAGAAGGTCCAAAAATGTTCAGATTCTTGGTGGAGCTCCGGAAAATAGAGAAAGGATATATAGCAAAGTTAGAGGCCAAGAGTAGAAATAATAAAAGGCATTGGGATCTTTGCAAGTGTGTTATGATGATTCCAAATTAATGGGATATTTAATATAGCTCCCTAAAATATTGGGAGGATATGCTATAAAGAGAATTCACCATGTGAATACCCTCGGTTTAAATGGATCAAAGATCCATGCCATTTATTTATTTGAGTTACGGAAATAAATAACTTGATGGCATGATGACATGATGCAATGCACATGATGCAATGATGAATGCAACACGCAAGCAAAATACAACACAACAACATCGAATAACTGCACGACACGTGGCACATCGGTCTCGGGGCGTTACAACACTCCACCACTACGAGAGGATCTCGTCCCGAGATCTAGAATGGCACCGAAGGGGCAACGGAAGAGATAAGAGAAGAGGTAAAACTAAGTTGCTCCTTTGACAAACGAGTGAAACCAAAAAACCTTGCGAGGTTGAACAAATTCAGGAAAAGAATACCACGAAGGTGAACTAGGTCGAAAACACTCCGTTAGAAATGAGGGACAAAGAGCATTGCGAAACCTTGAGGTTGAAGGGAAGATATATATAGAAAAACACTCCGGTTAAGGAAGGGGATCAAGGAAAAATCCAAAATTCGGGCAGCACTCCGGTTGAAAAGAAAAGGAATTGAATAAGGTCTTGAAAAGATGAGAAGATTGTTGGGGAACGCAGTAATTTCAAAAAATTTCCTACGCACACGCAAGATCATGGTGATGCACATCAACGAGAGGGGAGAGTGTTGTCTACGTACCAACGCAGACCGACTGCGGAAGCGATCACACAACGTAGAGGAAGTAGTCGTACGTCTTCTTCCCGATCCGACCGATCCAAGCACCGTTACTCCGGCACCTCCGAGTTCTTAGCACACGTTCAGCTCGATGACGATCCCCGGGCTCCGATCCAGCAAAGCTTCGGGGAGGAGTTCCGTCAGCACGATGGCGTGGTGACGATCTTGATGTACTACCGACGCAGGGCTTCGCCTAAGCACTACAACGGTACGATCGAGGTGGAATTTGGTGGCAGGGGGCACTGCACACGGCTAAGGAGCGATCTCAAGGATCAAGTTGTGTGTCTTGGGGTGCCCCCTGCCCCCGTATATAAAGGTTGGAGGAGGGGGGCCGGCCGGCCAAGGGAGGGGAGGCGCAGGGGAGTCCTACTCCCACCGGGAGTAGGACTCCTCCCCCCAATCCTAATCCAATTAGGACTCCCGGGGGGGAAAAGAGAGAGAAGGGGGGACGGCCCCTTATCCTATTCCTAATAGGACTTGGGGAAGGGGGGGCGCCGGCCAGCTTGGGCCTTTTCCCTTTTTCTCCTTTTTCCACTAAGGCCCAATAGGCCCATTAGTCTCCCGGGGGGTTCCGGTAACCCTCCCGGTATTCCGGTAAAATCCCGATTTCACCCGGAACACTTCCGATGTCCAAACATAGGCTTCCAATATATCAATCTTTACGTCTCGACCATTTCGAGACTCCTCGTCATGTCCGTGATCTCATCCGGGACTCCGAACAACCTTCGGTACATCAAAATGCATAAACTCATAATAACTGTCATCGTAACGTTAAGCGTGCGGACCCTACGGTTCGAGAACAATGTAGACATGACCGAGACACGTCTCCGGTCAATAACCAATAGCGGGACCTGGATGCCCATATTGGCTCCTACATATTCTACGAAGATCTTTATCGGTCAGACCGCATAACAACATACGTTGTTCCCTTTGTCATCGGTATGTTACTTGCCCGAGATTCGATCGTCGGTATCCAATACCTAGTTCAATCTCGTTACCGGCAATTCTCTTTACTCGTTCCGTAATACATCATCTCACAACTAACTTATTAGTTGCAGTGCTTGCAAGGCTTATGTGATGTGCATTACCGAGAGGGCCCAGAGATACCTCTCCGCCAATCGGAGTGACAAACCCTAATCTCGAAATACGCCAACCCAACATCTACCATTGGAGACACCTGTAGTACTCCTTTATAATCACCCAGTTACGTTGTGACGTTTGGTAGTACCCAAAGTGTTCCTCCGGTAAACGGGAGTTGCATAATCTCATAGTTATAGGAACATGTATAAGTCATGAAGAAAGCAATAGCAACATACTAAACGATCGGGTGCTAAGCTAATGGAATGGGTCATGTCAATCAGATCATTCTACTAATGATGTGACCTCGTTAATCAAATAACAACTCCTTGTTCATGGTTAGGAAACATAACCATCTTTGATTAACGAGCTAGTCAAGTAGAGGCATACTAGTGACACTCTGTTGGTCTATGTATTCACACATGTATTATGTTTCCGGTTAATACAATTCTAGCATGAATAATAAACATTTATCATGATATAAGGAAATAAATAATAACTTTATTATTGCCTCTAGGGCATATTTCCTTCAGTCTCCCACTTGCACTAGAGTCAATAATCTAGTTCACATCGCCATGTGATTTAGCAGCAATAGTTCACATCACCATGTGATTAACACCCATAGTTCACATCGTTATGTGACCAACACTCAAAGGGTTTACTAGAGTCAGTAATCTAGTTCACATCTCTATGTGATTAACACCCAAAGAGTACTAAGGTGTGATCATGTTTTGCTTGTGAGATAATTTTAGTCAACGGGTTTGTCACATTCAGATCCGTAAGTATTTTGCAAAATTCTTTGTCTATAATGCTCTGCAAGGAGCTACTCTAGCTAATTGCTCCCACTTTCAATATGTATCTAGATTGAGACTTTTAGATTCATCTGGATCAGTGTCAAAAACTTGCATCGACGTAACCCTTTACGACGAACCTTTTTGTCACGTCCATAATCGAGAAACATATCCTTATTTCACTAAGGATAATTTTGACCGCTGTCCAGTGATCTACTCCTAGATCACTATTGTACTCCCTTGCCAAATCAGTGCAGGGTATACAATAGATCTGGTACATAGCATGGCATACTTTATAGAACCTATGAATGAGGCATAGGGAATGACTTTCATTCTCTTTCTATCTTCTGTCGTGGTCGGGCTTTGAGTATTTACTCAACTTCACACCTTGTAACAGAGGCAAGAAACTTTTTCTTTGACTGTTCCATTTTGAACTACTTCAAAATCTTGTCTCGGTATGTACTTATTGAAAAACTTATCAAGCGTCTTGATCTATCTCTATAGATCTTGAAGCTCAATATGTAAGCAGCTTTACCGAAGTCTTTCTTTGAAAAACTCCTTTCAAACACTCCTTTTATGCTTTACAGAATAATTCTACATTATTTCCGATCAACAATATGTCATTCACATATACTTGTCAGAAACACTGTAGTGCTCCCACTCACTTTCTCGTAAATACAGGCTTCACCGCAAGTCTGTATAAAACTATATGCTTTGATCAACTCATCAAAGCGTATATTCCAACTCCGAGATGCTTGCACCAGTCCACAGATAGATCGCTGGAGCTTGCATATTTAGTTAACATCTTTAGGATCGACAAAACCTTCTAGTTGCATCGTATACAACTCTTCTTTAGCAAATCCATTAAGGAATGCAATTTTGTTTATCCATTTGCCAGATTTCATAAAATGCGGCAATTGCTAACATGATTCGGACAGACTTAAGCATAGATACGAGTGAGAAAATCTCATCATAGTCAACACCTTGAACTTGTCGAAAACCTTTTGCGACAATTCTAGCTTTGTAGATAGTAACACTACTATCAGCGTCCGTCTTCCTCTTGAAGATGCATTTTTCTATGGCTTGTCGATCATCGGGCAAGTCAACCAAAGTCCATACTTTGTTCTCATACATGGATCATATCTCAGATTTGATGGCTTCAAGCCACTTTGCGGAATCTGGGCTCACCATCGCTTCCTCATAGTTCGTAGGTTCATCATGATCTAGTAGCATGACTTCTAGAGAAGGATTACCGTACCACTCTGGCGTGGATCTTACTCTGGTTTACCTACAAGGTTCGGTAGTAACTTGATCTGAAGTTCCATGATCATCATCATTAGCTTCCTCACTAATTGGTGTAGGTGTCACAGAAACTGTTTTCTGTGATGTACTACTTTCCAATAAGGGAGCAGGTACAGTTACCTCGTCAAGTTCTACTTTCCTCCCACTCACTTCTTTCGAGAGAAACTCCTTCTCCAGAAAGTTTCCGAATTTTAGCAACAAAAGTCTTGCCTTCGGATCTGTGATAGAAGGTGTATCCAATAGTTTCCTTTGGATATCATATGAAGACGCACTTCTCCGATTTGAGTTTGAGCTTATCAGGATGAAACTTTTTCATATAAGCATCGCAACCCCAAATTTTAAGAAATGACAGCTTAGGTTTCTTGCCAAACCATAGTTCACACGGTGTCGTCTCAACGGATTTAGATGGTGCCCTATTTGACGTGAATGCAGCTGTCTCTAATGCATAACCCCAAAACGATAGTGGTAGATCGGTAAGATACATCATAGATTGCACTATATCCAATAAAGTACGGTTATGACGTTAGGACACACCATTATGCTGTGGTGTTCCATGTGGCATGATTTTGTGAAACTATTCCACATTTTTTTTAATTGAAGACCAAACTCGTAACTCAAATATTTTACCTCTACGATCATATCGTAGAAACTTTTATTTTCTTGTCACGATGATTTTCCACTTCACTCTGAAATTCTTTGAACTTTTCAAATGTTTCAGACTTATGTTTCATCAAGTAGATATACTCATATCTGCTCAAATCATCTGTGAAGATCAGAAAATAATGATACCTGTCGCGAGCCTCAATATTCATCGGACCACATACATCAGTATGTATGATTTCCAACAAATCTGTTGCTCGCTCCATTGTTCCGAAGAACGAAGTTTTAGTCATCTTGCCCAAAAGGCATGGTTCGCAAGCATCAAGTGATTTCGAAAGCCCATCAGCATGGAGTTTCTTCATGCTCTTTATACCAATATGACCTAAACGGCAGTGCCACAAATAAGTTGCACTATCATTATTAACTTTGAATCTTTTTGGTTTCAATATTATAAATATGTGTATCACTATGATCGAGATCCAACGAACTTGTTTCATTGGGTGTATGACCATCGAAGGTTTTATTCATGTAAACAGAACAACAATTATTCTCTGACTTTAATGAATAACCGTGTTGCAATAAACATGATCAAATCATATTCACGCTCAACGCAAAAACCAAATAACACTTATTTAAGTTCAACACTAATCCCGAAAGTATAGGGGAGTGTGCGATGATGATCATATCAATCTTGGAACTACTTCCAACACACATCGTCACTTCACCCTTAACTAGTCTCTGTTTATTCTGCAACTCCCGTTTCGAGTTACTAATCTTAGCAACTGAACTAGCATCAAATACTGAGGGGTTGCTATAAACACTAGTATAGTACACATCAATAACATGTATATCAAATATACTTATGTTCACTTTGCCATCCTACTTATCCGCCAATCACTTGGGGTAGTTCCGCTTCCAGTGACCAGTCCCTTTGCAGTAGAATCACTTAGTCTTAGGCTTAGGATCAGACTTGGGCTTCTTCACTTGAGCAGCAACTTGCTTGCCGTTCTTCTTGAAGTTCCCCTTCTTTCCTTTGCCCTTTTTCTTGAAACTAGTGGTCTTGTCAACCATCAACACTTGATGTTTTTCTTTGATTTCTACCTTCGTTGATTTCAGCATCACGAAGAGCTTGGGAGTTGTCTCCGTTATCCCTTGCATATTATAGTTCATCACGAAGTTCTACTAACTTAGTGATGGTGACTAGAGAATTCTGTCAATCACTATCTTATCTGGAAGATTAACTCCCACTTGATTCAAGCGATTGTAGTACCCAGACAATCTGAGCACATGCTCACTAGTTGAGCGATTCTCCTCCATCTTTTAGCTATAGAACTTGTTGGAGACTTCATATCTCTCAACTCGGGTATTTGCTTGAAATATTAACTTCAACTCCTGGAACATCTCATATGGTCCATGACGTTCAAAACGTCTTTGAAGTCCCGATTCTAAGCTGTTAAGTATGGTGCACTAAACTATCAAATAGTCATCATATTGAGCTAGCCAAACGTTCATAACGTCTGCATCTGCTCCTGCAATAGGTCTGTCACCTAGCGGTGCATCAAGGACATAATTCTTCTGTGCAGCAATGAGGATAAACCTCAGATCACGGATCCAATCCGCATCATTGCTACTAACATCTTTCAACACAATTTTCTCTAGGAACATATCAAAATAAATACAGGGAAGCAATAACGCGAGCTATTGATCTACAACATGATTTGCAAAATACTACCAGGACTAAGTTCATGATAAATTTAAGTTCAATTTAATCATATTACTTAAGAACTCCCACTTAGATAGACATCCCTCTAATCCTCTAAGTGATCACGTGATCCAAATCAACTAAACCATAACCGATCATCACGTGAGATGGAGTAGTTTTCAATGGTGAACATCGTTATGTTGATCATATCTACTATATGATTCACGCTCGACCTTTCGGTTTCCGTGTTCCGAGGCCATATCTGCATATGCTAGGCTCGTCAAGTTTAACCTGAGTATTCTGCGTGTGCAAAACTGGCTTGCACCCGTTGTAGATGGACGTAGAGCTTATCACACCCGATCATCACGTGGTGTCTGGGCACGACGAACTTTGGCAACGGTGCATACTCAGGGAGAACACTTCTTGATAATTTAGTGAGAGATCATCTTATAATGCTACCGTCAATCAAAGCAAGATAAGATGCATAAAAGGATAAACATCACATGCAATCAATATAAGTGATATGATATGGCCATCATCATCTTGTGCTTGTGATCTCCATCTCCGAAGCACCGTCATGATCACCATCGTCACCGGCGCGACACCTTGATCTCCATCGTAGCATCGTTGTCGTCTCGCCAATCTTATGCTTCCACGACTATCACTACCGCTTAGTAATAAAGTAAAGCATTACATCGCGATTGCATTGCATACAATAAAGCGACAACCATATGGCTCCTGCCAGTTGCCGATAACTCGGTTACAAAACATGATCATCTCATACAATAAAATCAGCATCATGTCTTGACCATATCACATCACAACATGCCCTGCAAAAACAAGTTAGACGCCCTCTACTTTATTGTTGCAAGTTTTACGTGGCTGCTACGGGCTTAAGTAAGAACTCATCTCACCTACGCATCAAAACCACAACGATAGTTCGTCAAATAGACTCCGTTTTAACCTTCTCAAGGACCGGGCGTAGTCACACTTGGTTCAACTAAAGTTGGAGAGACAGTCTTCCGCAAGCCATCTATGTGCAAAGCACGTCGAGGGAACCGGTCTCGCGTAAGAGTACGCGTAAGGTTGGTCCGGATCGTCTCGTCCAACAATACCGCCGAACCAAAGTATGACATGCTGGTAGGCAGTATGACTTGTATCGCCCACAACTCACTTGTGTTCTACTCGTGCAAATAACATCAAACCATAAAACCTAGGCTCTGATACCACTGTTGGGGAACGCAGTAATTTCAAAAAATTTCCTACGCACACGCAAGATCATGGTGATGCACAGCAACGAGAGGGGAGAGTGTTGTCTACGTACCAACGCAGACCGACTGCGGAAGCGATCACACAACGTAGAGGAAGTAGTCGTACGTCTTCTTCCTGATCCGACCGATCCAAGCACCGTTACTACGGCACCTCCGAGTTCTTAGCACACGTTCAGCTCGATGACGATCCCCGGGCTCCGATCCAGCAAAGCTTCGGGGAGGAGTTCCGTCAGCACGACGGCGTGGTGACGATCTTGATGTACTACCGACGCAGGGCTTCGCCTAAGCACTACAACGGTACGATCGAGGTGGAATTTGGTGGCAGGGGGCACCGCACACGGCTAAGGAGCGATCTCAAGGATCAAGTTGTGTGTCTTGGGGTGCCCCCTGCCCCCGTATATAAAGGTTGGAGGAGGGGGGCCGGCCGGCCAAGGGAGGGGAGGCGCAGGGGAGTCCTACTCCCACCGGGAGTAGGACTCCTCCCCCCAATCCTAATCCAATTAGGACTCCCGGGGGGGGGGGGGGGGGGAAGAGAGAGAAGGGGGGCCGGCCCCTTATCCTATTCCTAATAGGACTTGGGGAAGGGGGGCGCCGGCCAGCTTGGGCCTTTTCCCTTTTTCTCTTTTTTCCACTAAGGCCCAATAGGCCCATTAGTCTCCCGGGGGGTTCCGGTAACCCTCCCGGTATTCCGGTAAAATCCCGATTTCACCCGGAACACTTCCGATGTCTAAACATAGGCTTCCAATATATCAATCTTTACGTCTCGACCATTTCGAGACTCCTCGTCATGTCCGTGATCTCATCCGGGACTCCGAACAACCTTCGGTACATCAAAATGCATAAACTCATAATAACTGTCATCGTAACGTTAAGCGTGCGGACCCTACGGTTCGAGAACAATGTAGACATGACCGAGACACGTCTCCGGTCAATAACCAATAGCGGGACCTGGATGCCCATATTGGCTCCTACATATTCTACGAAGATCTTTATCGGTCAGACCGCATAACAACATACGTTGTTCCCTTTGTCATCGGTATGTTACTTGCCCGAGATTCGATCGTCGGTATCCAATACCTAGTTCAATCTCGTTACCGGCAATTCTCTTTACTCGTTCCGTAATACATCATCTCACAACTAACTTATTAGTTGCAGTGCTTGCAAGGCTTATGTGATGTGCATTACCGAGAGGGCCCAGAGATACCTCTCCGCCAATCGGAGTGACAAACCCTAATCTCGAAATACGCCAACCCAACATCTACCATTGGAGACACCTGTAGTACTCCTTTATAATCACCCAGTTACGTTGTGACGTTTGGTAGTACCTGTTGGAAATATGCCCTAGAGGCAATAATAAATTAGTTATTATTATATTTCCTTGTTCATGATAATCGTTTATTATCCATGCTAGAATTGTATTGATAGGAAACTCAGATGCATGTGTGGATACATAGACAACACCATGTCCCTAGTAAGCCTCTAGTTGACTAGCTCGTTGATCAATAGATGGTTACGGTTTCCTGACCATGGACATTGGATGTCATTGATAACGGGATCACATCATTAGGAGAATGATGTGATGGACAAGACCCAATCCTAAGCATAGCACTAGATCGTGTAGTTCGTATGCTAAAGCTTTGCTGATGTCAAGTATCATTTCCTTAGACCATGAGATTGTGCAACTCCCGGATACCGTAGGAGTGCTTTGGGTGTGCCAAACGTCACAACGTAACTGGGTGACTATAAAGGTACACTACGGGTATCTCTGAAAGTGTCTGTTGGGTTGGCACGAATCGAGACTGGGATTTGTCACTCCGTGTAAGCGGAGAGGTATCTCTGGGCCCACTCGGTAGGACATCATCATAATGTGCACAATGTGATCAAGGAGTTGATCACGGGATGATGTGTTACGGAACGAGTAAAGAGACTTGCCGGTAACGAGATTGAACAAGGTATCGGGATACCGACGATCGAATCTCGGGCTAGTGTCGTACCGATAGACAAAGGGAATTGTATACGGGATTGATTAAGTCCTTGACATCGTGGTTCATCCGATGAGATCATCGTGGAACATGTGGGAGCCAACATGGGTATCCAGATCCCGCTGTTGGTTATTGACCGGAGAACGTCTCGGTCATGTCTGCATGTCTCCCGAACCCGTAGGGTCTACACACTTAAGGTTCGATGACGCTAGGGTTATAAAGGAAGTTAGTATGTGGTTACCGAATGTTGTTCGGAGTCCCGGATGAGATCCCGGACGTCACGAGGAGTTCCGGAATGGTCCGGAGGTAAAGATTTATATATGGGAAGTCCTGTTTTGGACACCGGAAGAGTTTCGGGGTTTATCGGTAACGTACCGGGACCACCGGGAGGGTCCCGGGGGTCCACCAAGTGGGGCCACCAACCCCAGAAGGCTGCGTGGGCCAAGTGTGGGAGGGGACCAGCCCCTAGGAGGGCTGGTGCGCCCCCCACAAGGGGCCCAAGGCGCAAGGATAAGTGGGAGGGGGCAAACCCTAGTCCAGTTGGGCCTTAAGGCCCACCTAGTGGGTTCCTTCCCCTCTTTCCCCTCTTGGCCGCCCCTTTGGATCCCATCTAGGGCTGCCGCCCCCCCTAGGGGTGGGAAACCCTAGAGGGGGCGCAGCCCTCCCCTTCCCCTATATATATGAGGCCTAGGGGCTGCCCACAACACGCGATTCAATCTCTTGGTGCAGCCCTGCGTCTCTCTCTCTCCCTCCTCTTCTGTGGTGCTTGGCGAAGCCCTGCAGGATAGCCACGCTCCTCCACCACCACCACGCCGTTGTGCTGCTGTTGGATGAAGTCTTCCTCAACCTCTCCCTCTCTCCTTGCTGGATCAAGGCGTGGGAGACGTCACCGGGCTGTACGTGTGTTGAACGCGGAGGTGCCGTGCGTTCGGCACTTGGTCATCGGTGATTTGAATCACGACAAGTACGACTCCATCAACCCCGTTCACTTGAACGCTTCCGCTTAGCGATCTACAAGGGTATGTAGATGCAACTCTTCTTTCTACTCGTTGCTAGTCTCTCCATAGATAGATCTTGGTGATACGTAGGAAAATTTTGAATTTCTGCTACGTTCCCCAACAGTGGTATCAGAGCTAGGTCTATTGCGTAGATTCTATGCACGAGTAGAACACAAAGTAGTTGTGAGCGTTGATTTTGTTCAATATGCTTGCCGTTACTAGTCTTATCTTGATTCGGCGGCATCGTGGGATGAAGCGGCCCGGACCGACCTTACACGTACTCTTACGTGAGACTGGTTCCACCGACTGACATGCACTAGTTGCATAAGGTGGCTAGCGGGTGTCTGTCTCTCCCACTTTAGTCGGATCGGATTCGATGAAAAGGGTCCTTATGAAGGGTAAATAGCAATTGGCATATCACGTTGTGGTCTTTGCGTAGGTAAGAACCGTTCTTGCTAGAAACCCATAGCAGCCACGTAAAACATGCAAACAACAATTAGAGGACGTCTAACTTGTTTTTGCAGGGTATGCCATGTGATGTGATATGGCCTAAGGATGTGATGAATGATATATGTGATGTATGAGATTGATCATGTTCTTGTAATAGGAATCACGACTTGCATGTCGATGAGTATGACAACCGGCAGGAGCCATAGGAGTTGTCTTTATTTATTTATGACCTGCGTGTCAACTTAAACGTCATGTAATTACTTTACTTTATTGCTAACCGTTAGCTGTAGTAGTAGAAGTAATAGATGACGTGACAACTTCAAGAAGACACGATGATGGAGATCATGATGATGGAGATCATGGTGTCATGCCGGTGACGATGATGATCATGGAGCCCCGAAGATGGAGATCAAAAGGAGCAAAGTGATATTGGCCATATCATGTCACTATTTGATTGCATGTGATGTTTATCATGTTTATACATCTTATTTGCTTAGAACGACGGTAGTAAATAAGATGATCCCTCATAAAAAATTTCAAGAAGTGTTCTCCCCTAACTGTGCACCGTTGCTAAAGTTCGTCGTTTCGAAGCACCACGTGATGATCGGGTGTGATAGATTCTTACGTTCACATACAACGGGTGTAAGACAGTTTTACACATGCAAAACACTTAGGGTTAACTTGACGAGCCTAGCATGTACAGACATGGCCTCGGAACACAGAAGACCGAAAGGTCGAGCATGAGTCGTATAGAAGATACGATCAACATGAAGATGTTCACCGACGTTGACTAGTCCGTCTCACGTGATGATCGGACATGGCCTAGTTGACTCGGATCATGTAATCACTTAGATGACTAGAGGGATGTCTATCTGAGTGGGAGTTCATAAGATGAACATAATTATCCTGAACATAGTCAAAAGGATTTTGCAAATTATGTCGTAGCTCACGCTATAGTTCTACTGTTTAGATATGTTCCTAGAGAAAAATTAGTTGAAAGTTGATAGTAGCAATTATGCGGACTAGGTCCGTAAACTGAGGATTGTCCTCGTTGCTTCATAGAAGGCTTATGTCCTTAATGCACCGCTCAGTGTGCTGAACCTCGAACGTTGTCTTGGATGTTGCGAACATCTGACATGCACATTTTGATAACTACGTGATAGTTCAGTTAAACGGTTTAGAGTTGAGGCACCAAAGACGTTTTTGAAACGTCACAAAACATATGAGATGTTTTGAGGGCTGAAATTGGGATTTCAGGCTCGTGCCCACGTCAAGAGGTATAAGACCTCCGACGATTTTCTTAGCCTACAAACTAAGGGAGAAAAGCTCAATTGTTGAGCTTGTGCTCAGATTGTCTGAGTACAACAATCATTTGAATCAAGTGGGAGTTGATCTTCCAGATGAGATAGTGATGTTTCTCGGAAGTCATTACCACCAAGCCGCTAGAGCTTCGTGATGAACTATGATATATCAGGGACATATATGATGATCCTTGAGATATTCGCGATGTTTGACACCGCAAAAGTAGATATCAAGAAGGAGCATCAATTGTTGATGGTTAGTGAAACCACTAGTTTCAAGAAGGGCAAGGGCAAGAAGGGATGCTTCATGAAACGGCAAATCAGCTGCTGCTCTGGTGAAGAAACCCAAGGTTGAACCCAAACCCGAGACTAAGTGCTTCTGTAATAAGAGGAACAGCCACTGGAGCAGAATTACCCTAGATACTTGGTAGATAAGAAGGCTGGCAAGGTCGATAGAAGTATATTGGATATACATTATGTTAATGTGTACTTTACTAATACTCCTAGTAGCACCAGGGTATTAGATACCGGTTCGGTTGCTAAGTGTTGGTAACTCGAAATAAAAGCTGCGGAATAAACGGAGACTAGCTAAAGGTGAGATAACGATATGTGTTGGAAGTATTTCCAAGGTTGATCAAATATCGTACGCTCCCTCTACCATCGAGATTGGTGTTTGCGTTGAGCATAGACATGATTGGATTATGTCTATCGCAATACGGTTATTCATTTAAGGAGAATAATGGTTACTCTGTTTATTTGAATAATACCTTCAATGGTCTTACACCTAAAATGAATGGTTTATTGAATCTCGATCGTAGTGATACACATGTTCATGCCAAAAGATAGTAATGATAGTACCACCTACTTTTGGCACTGCCACGTAAGTCATATCGGTATAAAACGCATGAGGAAGCTCCATGTTGATGGATCTTTGGGCTCACTCATTTTTGAAAAGTTTGAGACATGCGAACCATGTCTATTGGTGTATATGCATGAATAAACTCCATGCAAATGGACCGTTTGGACTCACTTGATTTTGAATCACTTGAGACATGTAAATCATACCACATGGGCAAGATGACTGAAAGCCTCGGTTTCAGTAAAATGGAACTAGAAAGCAACTTGTTGGAAGTAATGCATTTTGATGTGTGCAGTCCAATGAGTGTTGAGGCATGTAGTGGATATCATTATGTTCTTACTTCACAGATGATTTTGTTGAGTATATTTACTTGATGAATCACGAGTCTGAATTATTGAAAGGTTCAAGTAATTTCAGGGTGAAGTTTAAAGATCGTCGTGACGAGAGGATAAAGTATCTATGATATGATCATAGAGATGAATATCTGAATTACGAGTTTGGCACAGAATTAAGACATTGTGGAAATTGTTTCACAACCAATACAGCCTGGAACACCATAGTGTGATGGTGTGTCCGAACATCATAACTGCACCCTATTGGATATGATGCATACCATGATGTCTCTTATCGAATTACCACGATAGTTTATGGGTTAGGCATTAGAGACAACCACATTCACTTTAAATAGGGCACCACGTAATTCCGATAAGATGGCACCGTATGAACTATGGTTTAGAGAAACCTAAGCTGTCATTTCTTAAAAGGTTTGGGGCTACGACGCTTATGTGAAAAAGTTTCAGGCTGATAAGCTCGAACCCAAAGCGGATAAATGCATCTTCATAGGACACCCAAAACAGTTGGGTATACCTCCTGTCTCAGATCCAAAAGCAATAAGGGATTGCTTCTAGAATCAGGTCCTTTCTCGAGGAAAAGTTTCTCTCGAAAGAATTGAGTGGGAGGATGGTGGAAACTTGATGAGGTTATTGAACCGTCTCTTCAACTAGTGTGTGGCAGGGCACAGGAAATTGTTCCTGTGGCACCTACACCAATTGAAGTGGAAGCTTATGATATTGATCACGAGACTTCGGATCAAGTCACTCCCAAACCTCGTAGGATGACAAGGATACGTAATCCTGTCTTGGAAGTCATGTTGCGAGACAACAATGAACCTACGAGCTATGAAGAAGCGATGGTGGGCCCGGATTCCGATAAATGGCTCGAGGCCATAAAATCCGAGAGAGAATCCATGTATGAAAACAAAGTGTAGACTTTGGCAGAATGGCTCGATGGTCGTAAAGCTGTTGAGTATAGATGGATTTTAAAAGGAAGACGGACAATGATGGTAAGTGTCACCATTAAGAAAGCTCGACTTGTCGTTAAGATGTTTTCCGACAAGTTCAAGGAGTTGACTACGGTGAGACTTTCTCACCCGTAGCGATGCTAAGAGTCTGTTGGAATTATATTAGCAATTACTGCATCATTTATGAAATCTTGCAGATAGGATGTCAAAACATTGTTTCCTCGACGATTTTTTGAGGAAAGGTTGTATGTGATACAACCGGAAAGTTTTTTGTCTATCCTGAAATATGCTAATAAGTATGCAAAGCTCCAGCAATCCTTCTAAGGACTGGAGTAAGCATCTCGGAGTTGGAATGTATGCTTTGATGAGATGATCAAAGATTTTGGTGTATACAAAGTTTATGAGAAACTTGTATTTCCAAAGAAGTGAGTGGGAGCACTATAGAATTTCTGATGAGTATATGTTGTTGACATATTGTTGATCAGAAGTGACATAGAATTTCTGGAAAGCATATAGGGTTATTTGAAAAGTGTTTTTCAATGAAAGCCTGGATTAAGCTACTTGAACATTGAGCATCAAGATCTATAAGGATAGATCAAAACGCTTAATGGTACTTTCAAATGAGCACATACCTTGACATGATCTTGAAGGTGTTCAAGATGGATCAGTCAAAGAAGAAGTTCTTGCCTGAGTTATAAGGTATGAAGTTAAGACTTAAAGCTCGACCACGGCAGAATAGAGAGAAAGGACGAAGGTCGTCCCCTATGCTTAAAACGTAGGCTCTACAGTATGCTATGCTGTGTACCGCACCTGAAGTGTGCCTTGCCATGAGTCAGTCAAGGGGTACAAGAGTGATCCAAGAATGGATCACAGGACAGCGGTCAAAGTTATCCTTAGTAACTAGTGGACTAAGGAATTTTTCTCGATTATGGAGGTGGTAAAGAGTTCGTCGTAAAGGGTTATGTCGATGCAAGCTTTAACACCTATCCGGATAGCTCTGAGTAGAGATACCGGATACGTATAATGGAGCAACAAAGTAGAATAGTTATTTGGAATAGCTCCAAATAGAACGTGGTAGCTACATCTAGGAGATGACATAGAGATTTGTAAAGCACACACGGATCTGAAAGGTTCAGACCCGTTGACTAAAACCTCTCTCACAAGCAACATGATCAAACCTAGAACTCATTGAGTGTTAATCACATAGTGATGTGAACTAGACTACTGACTCTAGTAAACTCTTGGGTGTTAGTCACATGGCGATGTGACATGTGAGTGTTAATCACATGGCGATGTGAACTAGATTATTGACTCTAGTGCAAGTGGGAGACTGTTGGAAATATGCCCTAGAGGCAATAATAAATTAGTTATTATTATATTTCCTTGTTCATGATAATCGTTTATTATCCATGCTAGAATTGTATTGATAGGAAACTCAGATGCATGTGTGGATACATAGACAACACCATGTCCCTAGTAAGCCTCTAGTTGACTAGCTCGTTGATCAATAGATGGTTACGGTTTCCTGACCATGGACATTGGATGTCATTGATAACGGGATCACATCATTAGGAGAATGATGTGATGGACAAGACCCAATCCTAAGCATAGCACTAGATCGTGTAGTTCGTATGCTAAAGCTTTGCTGATGTCAAGTATCATTTCCTTAGACCATGAGATTGTGCAACTCCCGGATACCGTAGGAGTGCTTTGGGTGTGCCAAACGTCACAACGTAACTGGGTGACTATAAAGGTACACTACGGGTATCTCTGAAAGTGTCTGTTGGGTTGGCACGAATCGAGACTGGGATTTGTCACTCCGTGTAAGCGGAGAGGTATCTCTGGGCCCACTCGGTAGGACATCATCATAATGTGCACAATGTGATCAAGGAGTTGATCACGGGATGATGTGTTACGGAACGAGTAAAGAGACTTGCCGGTAACGAGATTGAACAAGGTATCGGGATACCGACGATCGAATCTCGGGCTAGTGTCGTACCGATAGACAAAGGGAATTGTATACGGGATTGATTAAGTCCTTGACATCGTGGTTCATCCGATGAGATCATAGTGGAACATGTGGGAGCCAACATGGGTATCCAGATCCCGCTGTTGGTTATTGACCGGAGAACGTCTCGGTCATGTCTGCATGTCTCCCGAACCCGTAGGGTCTACACACTTAAGGTTCGATGACGCTAGGGTTATAAAGGAAGTTAGTATGTGGTTACCGAATGTTGTTCGGAGTCCCGGATGAGATCCCGGACGTCACGAGGAGTTCCGGAATGGTCCGGAGGTAAAGATTTATATATGGGAAGTCCTGTTTTGGACACCGGAAGAGTTTCGGGGTTTATCGGTAACGTACCGGGACCACCGGGAGGGTCCCGGGGGTCCACCAAGTGGGGCCACCAATCCCAGAAGGCTGCGTGGGCCAAGTGTGGGAGGGGACCAGCCCCTAGGAGGGCTGGTGCGCCCCCCACAAGGGGCCCAAGGCGCAAGGATAAGTGGGAGGGGGCAAACCCTAGTCCAGTTGGGCCTTAAGGCCCACCTAGTGGGTTCCTTCCCCTCTTTCCCCTCTTGGCCGCCCCTTTGGATCCCATCTAGGGCTGCCGCCCCCCCTAGGGGTGGGAAACCCTAGAGGGGGCGCAGCCCTCCCCTTCCCCTATATATATGAGGCCTAGGGGCTGCCCACAACACGCGATTCAATCTCTTGGTGCAGCCCTGCGTCTCTCTCTCTCCCTCCTCTTCTGTGGTGCTTGGCGAAGCCCTGCAGGATAGCCACGCTCCTCCACCACCACCACGCCGTTGTGCTGCTGTTGGATGAAGTCTTCCTCAACCTCTCCCTCTCTCCTTGCTGGATCAAGGCGTGGGAGACGTCACCGGGCTGTACGTGTGTTGAACGCGGAGGTGCCGTGCGTTCGGCACTTGGTCATCGGTGATTTGAATCACGACAAGTACGACTCCATCAACCCCGTTCACTTGAACGCTTCCGCTTAGCGATCTACAAGGGTATGTAGATGCAACTCTTCTTTCTACTCGTTGCTAGTCTCTCCATAGATAGATCTTGGTGATACGTAGGAAAATTTTGAATTTCTGCTACGTTCCCCAACAGTGGTATCAGAGCTAGGTCTATTGCGTAGATTCTATGCACGAGTAGAACACAAAGTAGTTGTGAGCGTTGATTTTGTTCAATATGCTTGCCGTTACTAGTCTTATCTTGATTCGGCGGCATCGTGGGATGAAGCGGCCCGGACCGACCTTACACGTACTCTTACGTGAGACTGGTTCCACCGACTGACATGCACTAGTTGCATAAGGTGGCTAGCGGGTGTCTGTCTCTCCCACTTTAGTCGGATCGGATTCGATGAAAAGGGTCCTTATGAAGGGTAAATAGCAATTGGCATATCACGTTGTGGTCTTTGCGTAGGTAAGAACCGTTCTTGCTAGAAACCCATAGCAGCCACGTAAAACATGCAAACAACAATTAGAGGACGTCTAACTTGTTTTTGCAGGGTATGCCATGTGATGTGATATGGCCTAAGGATGTGATGAATGATATATGTGATGTATGAGATTGATCATGTTCTTGTAATAGGAATCACGACTTGCATGTCGATGAGTATGACAACCGGCAGGAGCCATAGGAGTTGTCTTTATTTATTTATGACCTGCGTGTCAACTTAAACGTCATGTAATTACTTTACTTTATTGCTAACCGTTAGCTGTAGTAGTAGAAGTAATAGATGACGTGACAACTTCAAGAAGACACGATGATGGAGATCATGATGATGGAGATCATGGTGTCATGCCGGTGACGATGATGATCATGGAGCCCCGAAGATGGAGATCAAAAGGAGCAAAGTGATATTGGCCATATCATGTCACTATTTGATTGCATGTGATGTTTATCATGTTTATACATCTTATTTGCTTAGAACGACGGTAGTAAATAAGATGATCCCTCATAAAAAATTTCAAGAAGTGTTCTCCCCTAACTGTGCACCGTTGCTAAAGTTCGTCGTTTCGAAGCACCACGTGATGATCGGGTGTGATAGATTCTTACGTTCACATACAACGGGTGTAAGACAGTTTTACACATGCAAAACACTTAGGGTTAACTTGACGAGCCTAGCATGTACAGACATGGCCTCGGAACACAGAAGACCGAAAGGTCGAGCATGAGTCGTATAGAAGATACGATCAACATGAAGATGTTCACCGACGTTGACTAGTCCGTCTCACGTGATGATCGGACACGGCCTAGTTGACTCGGATCATGTAATCACTTAGATGACTAGAGGGATGTCTATCTGAGTGGGAGTTCATAAGATGAACATAATTATCCTGAACATAGTCAAAAGGATTTTGCAAATTATGTCGTAGCTCACGCTATAGTTCTACTGTTTAGATATGTTCCTAGAGAAAAATTAGTTGAAAGTTGATAGTAGCAATTATGCGGACTAGGTCCGTAAACTGAGGATTGTCCTCGTTGCTTCATAGAAGGCTTATGTCCTTAATGCACCGCTCAGTGTGCTGAACCTCGAACGTTGTCTTGGATGTTGCGAACATCTGACATGCACATTTTGATAACTACGTGATAGTTCAGTTAAACGGTTTAGAGTTGAGGCACCAAAGACGTTTTTGAAACGTCACAAAACATATGAGATGTTTTGAGGGCTGAAATTGGGATTTCAGGCTCGTGCCCACGTCAAGAGGTATAAGACCTCCGACGATTTTCTTAGCCTACAAACTAAGGGAGAAAAGCTCAATTGTTGAGCTTGTGCTCAGATTGTCTGAGTACAACAATCATTTGAATCAAGTGGGAGTTGATCTTCCAGATGAGATAGTGATGTTTCTCGGAAGTCATTACCACCAAGCCGCTAGAGCTTCGTGATGAACTATGATATATCAGGGACATATATGATGATCCTTGAGATATTCGCGATGTTTGACACCGCAAAAGTAGATATCAAGAAGGAGCATCAATTGTTGATGGTTAGTGAAACCACTAGTTTCAAGAAGGGCAAGGGCAAGAAGGGATGCTTCATGAAACGGCAAATCAGCTGCTGCTCTGGTGAAGAAACCCAAGGTTGAACCCAAACCCGAGACTAAGTGCTTCTGTAATAAGAGGAACAGCCACTGGAGCAGAATTACCCTAGATACTTGGTAGATAAGAAGGCTGGCAAGGTCGATAGAAGTATATTGGATATACATTATGTTAATGTGTACTTTACTAATACTCCTAGTAGCACCAGGGTATTAGATACCGGTTCGGTTGCTAAGTGTTGGTAACTCGAAATAAAAGCTGCGGAATAAACGGAGACTAGCTAAAGGTGAGATAACGATATGTGTTGGAAGTATTTCCAAGGTTGATCAAATATCGTACGCTCCCTCTACCATCGAGATTGGTGTTTGCGTTGAGCATAGACATGATTGGATTATGTCTATCGCAATACGGTTATTCATTTAAGGAGAATAATGGTTACTCTGTTTATTTGAATAATACCTTCAATGGTCTTACACCTAAAATGAATGGTTTATTGAATCTCGATCGTAGTGATACACATGTTCATGCCAAAAGATAGTAATGATAGTACCACCTACTTTTGGCACTGCCACGTAAGTCATATCGGTATAAAACGCATGAGGAAGCTCCATGTTGATGGATCTTTGGGCTCACTCATTTTTGAAAAGTTTGAGACATGCGAACCATGTCTATTGGTGTATATGCATGAATAAACTCCATGCAAATGGACCGTTTGGACTCACTTGATTTTGAATCACTTGAGACATGTAAATCATACCACATGGGCAAGATGACTGAAAGCCTCGGTTTCAGTAAAATGGAACTAGAAAGCAACTTGTTGGAAGTAATGCATTTTGATGTGTGCAGTCCAATGAGTGTTGAGGCATGTAGTGGATATCATTATGTTCTTACTTCACAGATGATTTTGTTGAGTATATTTACTTGATGAATCACGAGTCTGAATTATTGAAAGGTTCAAGTAATTTCAGGGTGAAGTTTAAAGATCGTCGTGACGAGAGGATAAAGTATCTATGATATGATCATAGAGATGAATATCTGAATTACGAGTTTGGCACAGAATTAAGACATTGTGGAAATTGTTTCACAACCAATACAGCCTGGAACACCATAGTGTGATGGTGTGTCCGAACATCATAACTGCACCCTATTGGATATGATGCATACCATGATGTCTCTTATCGAATTACCACGATAGTTTATGGGTTAGGCATTAGAGACAACCACATTCACTTTAAATAGGGCACCACGTAATTCCGATAAGATGGCACCGTATGAACTATGGTTTAGAGAAACCTAAGCTGTCATTTCTTAAAAGGTTTGGGGCTACGACGCTTATGTGAAAAAGTTTCAGGCTGATAAGCTCGAACCCAAAGCGGATAAATGCATCTTCATAGGACACCCAAAACAGTTGGGTATACCTCCTGTCTCAGATCCAAAAGCAATAAGGGATTGCTTCTAGAATCAGGTCCTTTCTCGAGGAAAAGTTTCTCTCGAAAGAATTGAGTGGGAGGATGGTGGAAACTTGATGAGGTTATTGAACCGTCTCTTCAACTAGTGTGTGGCAGGGCACAGGAAATTGTTCCTGTGGCACCTACACCAATTGAAGTGGAAGCTTATGATATTGATCACGAGACTTCGGATCAAGTCACTCCCAAACCTCGTAGGATGACAAGGATACGTAATCCTGTCTTGGAAGTCATGTTGCGAGACAACAATGAACCTACGAGCTATGAAGAAGCGATGGTGGGCCCGGATTCCGATAAATGGCTCGAGGCCATAAAATCCGAGAGAGAATCCATGTATGAAAACAAAGTGTAGACTTTGGCAGAATGGCTCGATGGTCGTAAAGCTGTTGAGTATAGATGGATTTTAAAAGGAAGACGGACAATGATGGTAAGTGTCACCATTAAGAAAGCTCGACTTGTCGTTAAGATGTTTTCCGACAAGTTCAAGGAGTTGACTACGGTGAGACTTTCTCACCCGTAGCGATGCTAAGAGTCTGTTGGAATTATATTAGCAATTACTGCATCATTTATGAAATCTTGCAGATAGGATGTAAAAAGAATTCCTAAACTCGCCGATATATAATTCCTAAATGACTCAAAACATTTTTCTAGACACAACTCGGCCGCTAAAAACGATCAATCAGTGGGGCTCCTAAGGTCGGGGAAGGCTCTGATTACCAACTTGTAACACCCTCGATGCGACTATATCTCCCACGTGTCGAGGCACGACTTAGAGGCATAATCGCATTGAAGGCATATGTCGCAAGTGAGGTAATCTTCACACAACCCATGTAATATAATAAGAAAAAGGATACATAGTTGGCTTACAATCGCCACTTCACACAATTACATGAATAAACATTACATCAAACAAATACACTCAGGGTCCGACTACGCAACCAAAATAAAAGAAGAACCCCAAATGCGACAAAGGTCCCCGATCGACCCCAACTGGGCTCCACTACTGATCAACTAGAACGAAACAACACAAATAAACAAGGTCTTCAACGAGCTCCTCCTGAGCTTGGTTGCGTCATCTGCACGGACTCATCAGCACCTGCAAACTGGTTTTGGAAGTATTTGTGAGCCACATGGACTCAGCAATCTCGCACCCTCGCGATCAAGACTATTTAAGCTTATGGGAAAGGTAAAGGTATGAGGTGGAGCTGCAGCAAGCGACTGGCATATATGGTGGCTAACATACGCAAAAGAGAGCGAGAAGAGAAGGCAAAGCACGGTCGATAAAAGTATGATCAAGAAGTGATCCTGGACTACCTACGTCAAGCATAACTCCAACAACCGTGTTCACTTTCCGGACTCCGCCGGAAAGAGACCATCACGGTTACACGCGCGGTTGATTCATTTTAATTAAGGTTAACTTCAGGTTTTCTACAACCGGACGTTAACAAATTCCCATCTACCCATAACTGCGGGCACGGCTTTCGAAAGTTCAAATCCCTGCAGGGGTGTCCCAACTTAGCCCATCACAAGCTCTCACGGTCAACGAAGGAATAGACCTCCACCCGAGACATTCCGATCAGACTCGGTATCCCAGTACAACAAGGCATTTCGACAGGGTACAACTAAACCAGCAACACCGCCCGATGCGCCGACATCCTGATGGGAGCTGCACATATCTCGTTCTCAGGGCAACACCGGATAGGTCAAGCTACGAGTAAAACCAGCCCTCAAGTTTCCCCGAGGTGGCCCCGCAGGCTGCCCATTTCGGACCAACACTTAGACAAGCACTGGCCCCGGGGGGGTTAAAATAAAGATGACCCTCGAGAGAGCGACTCCCAAGGGAAAAGTAGGTGGTGGTGAGGCAAATGGTAAAACCAAGGTTGGGCATTGCTGGAGGAGCTTTACTTAAGGCGAACTGTCAAGGGGTTCCCATTATAACCCAACCGCGTAAGGGACGCAAAATCCGGGAACATAACACCGATATGACGGAAACTAGGGCGGCAAGAGTGGAACAAAACACCAGGCATAAGGCCGAGCCTTCCACCCTTTACCAAGTATATAGATGCATTAATTAAATAAGATATATTGTGATATCCCAACAAGTAAATAAATGTTCCAACAAGGAACGGCCTCCAATCTTCACCTGCAACTAGCAATGCTATAAGAGGGGCTGAGCAAAGCGGTAACATAGCCAAACAACGGTTTGCTAGGACATTGGTCAGTTAGAGGCTGAACATGGCAATTTGGGAGGCTGACAAGCAAGTGTAGGCATCGTAGCAATGGCATAGCAAAAGAGCGGGCAAACTAGCATAGCAAAGATAGTAGTGATTTCGAGGGTATGATCATCTTGCCTGAAATCCCGCAAGGAAGAAGAACGAGTCCATGAAGAAGACAAACGGACGTAGTCGAACGGATCCTCACAAACTCGACGTTACCGGAACCAACCCGAAGAAGCAATCACCGGAAAAGAAGCACACAACATAGTAAACAACCAACACATCAACATGGCATGATGCACAATCAAGTATGATACATGTCCGGTTTAAAGAGGCATGGCATGGCAAAATGCACAAACAATCCTACAAATTAAGTGGAGCTCAATATGCAACGAGATGCATATTGACAAAACACCACATCAATTATTTAGTTCTCTCTCGTTTATGTACCCAACAATATTAAATATTGATTAACATGGCAAGAGGTGAAGCACAACAAAACTACCTATCTAGGCAAATTTAAATGAGGCCGGAAGCAATGAACAACAATTCCGGAAAATCCTCATATGCATAATTTAAGGTTTGGTACTGTTCTGCCCTAAACATTATTTTAGAGTTATTATACATGCAAGATGATGCCACCATGTTGAACTAGGCAAAATTCTACCCCATTTACATATAAAGATTATTTAAATTGGAGCTACGGTTATTTAGTTATGAATTAAACCGTTTTAGCATGGCATAGGGGCAAATTAATGCAAACAACATTTTAATTGTTGTTAACATGATGCGGATGACATGAGCAAGTTTTATGCAATATTTATTAAAAGTTGACAATGGCATTATGAAGCATTTTTCATCGTGGCGAAAAGGAAAAAGGAGTGCCACGTCAACGATAACGAAACGGTGCCACGGCAACGTCCCGGTTTCCGGTAACTCGATTGAGATGCCGGTGCAAAAGGAAAAGTGACGGGGCGTGTCATGCAAGGATGGTGGGGTGCTCACGGATACCGGGTTCCCACGGGTTAGGGGCATGGAAACGAGTGTCAAAACGGACACGGTGCAGGCAAAGGGTGCGTCTCATACAACACAAGCATTCGTTCTCGGACGTCGATCTCGGTGGTTATACCTTTGTAGCGTGCAAAGGAGACGGTTCTCGTTCGGTGCCAAGTAGAGGAAGTAGACGTTCTCGAGACGTTCGTCGTGGAGGTAGTCGTACACGGCGACGGTAGTTGTACACGGGTTCTCGCCACGGAAGTAGTCGTACAACGTTTTCGTAGAGGTTCGGGATCACGAGACGGAACTTGACGTCCATGGGGTCTTCGAGGGTCGACGGTAGTGGTACTCGTGACGGTAGTGGAACTTGACGCTCCGAAGGGGTACTTGGCGGGCAACGGTCGTCTCGTGACTTGTCGATCCATGAAGTCGTTCTCCCGCGTCTTGTCGTACACGTATCGGAGAAGAACTTGGTGTATCCATGTACTTGGCGTTTCCTGGTTCGGTACTCGTTCGGGCCTCCGTGTGGTCTTGTCGGTGGTGTACTTGGTGAACTTCCACGGAGACGGTCTTTGGCAGGCACCGAGCAGCGACACGGTGCACTGACGCTGCAACGCAGGCGGGTGCTCGAGCAGGACTTGGCGCCGGTCGTCGTCCTCACGTTCTCGCACAACAAAGAAAAACAGGGCCGAAAGGAAAGGCATGGGCAGGAGGACGGTGAAGGATGAAGGGACCGACATCGGCCTTGGCACGAAGCAAGGGAGGCCATGGCGTCGGGCAGGGGTTCCCGAGGTGGTGCAGGTGGCCCAAGGCGAGGTGCAGTGGGACAGATCTCGATGGAGCAAGGTGGTGGAGGTGATCGACGCGGGCCGACTCAATCTGGCCGGATCCGGCGGCTGGGGGTCGGGGATGAGGTCGGAGACGCGAGGATGAGGCGGGTCGACGGGGCGGCGCTGCTTGCCCTAGCAGAGGAGGTCGAGGTAGGTGCAGCAGAGCAGGGGCTCGCCGGTAGCAGCCATGGAGGACGGCGGCGCTGAGGCGCAACCGCGTCGGAGTAGGGGCCCAGCTCGGTCGTGGCGCAGGCGGAGGGAGGAGCTGGCGAACGGGGAGGACGAGGGGATCGGCACTGGTGGAGGGAGTCGAGCGAGGCGTGCTGCGGGGAGAGACGAGGGGGGTGGGGATCGAGGAGAGGTGGATCGAGGGAGAGAAACGAGAGGTGGGAGAGATGGATCGAGCGGGGCTCTCCTGGCAGAGGCGGCGCCAGGGGTATGCTCCTGTATTCACAGGAATACCCAAGATTTTGATGCAAAAATAATAATTATATGTATACATATTCACAGTCCAGCAGTCCAAGAGGCCCAGAGCCCACGCCTCTCGTGGTCTCGCCCTCTCCTCGACTCCTCGTACGCATGCCCAGTCGCCCGACTCACGCGAGTAACTAGACACGTTCGCCCTGTGTCTGCCCCTCTCCCTCTCGCCCGGTTCTGCTCTCGCCTCTCCTCATCTCTCCCAGTCCCAGATCCCGCGTGGCCGCGTCCGCCGTCCGGCGTCCCACCCGCGATGCAGCAGCCCGGAGGCGGAGCAGCAGGCGACGGACCAGCCGGTGCCGGTCCGCCGGCGCCCCCCTTTCCACCCCCGCAGCTGCAGCGGCGGCGCCCCAGCACCGCCGGCCCCCGCCCGCCGACCCCACCGGCCCCCTCCTCCAGTTCGTCCCCGAGCAGCAGCAGTTCGTCCCAGTCCTCTGGTTCGTCCCTTCCTCCAGTTCTCCTCCAATTCCAATCAGTGGCTGATTCCAATGCCTCTAATTTCTGGATTTGTTTCTATAATGGACTAGATGCAAGTTTTAATTTTTTTGTTTCTTTGTTTTCTTGTACTGTAGATTAAGAAAAATAAGATTGCTGGCAGTAGCATATTTGCAATGTGGGAAAAGGCTTCAAAGACAAAGAAAAGAGATGAATCATCCACACCAAATCAGGCAGCAGCTGCATCTAGTACTTGTGCTTCTCCTGTTCATCTTGAGAGGAATGAGAGCAATTTGCAGTTGGTGTTATGGCAACAGCCAAAGAGTAGAGGCGAAACCTCAACACCTCATGTAGAAGATGATGATTCTATTGATGAAGATGATGAACCAATGCAAGCAGATTTGGATGCACTTGAACCCGATCCTGCTTGGTTTAAAGAATTCTATTGTCATTATGGCGTACTATTTTGTTCATATATTGCAATAGCCGCACTATTTGGTTCAGATAATGAAATTCTCGTACTATTTGGTCATATATTGCATTTAGAGTAAAAAAAAATTTGGGTGAATACCCAGCCAGCAATTCCTGGCGCCGCCACTGTCTCCTGGCGGCGCAGCGAGGGGAAAAACGGGAGAGACCGAACGAGGGGATCGGGCCTAGGGTTGGAGGAGATAGATGGGGGCGGCTGGGCCTTGGGAGGCCGGCCCAAAGGAGAGGGAGGCTGCTGGGCTCTCCACTCCCTCAAGTTCTTTAAAAAAACCCTCTAGAAAACAGAAAACCGTAAGGAAAGAAAGGAGAGAAAAGAAAAGATTAGAGGAAGGATTTGTGCACGTGGAATATTTTCCCGGACTCGCAAAAATATGCTTGTTCCGCGAAAATAGAAAAGGCCATGATAGAAAGATTCAAATTCAAACTCATTTGATTTAAATTCAAATGATTTGAATAGGAAGTGGGTGAAAGAAGGTCCAAAAATGTTCGGATATTTGGTGGAGCTCCGGAAAATAGAGAAAGGATATATAGCAAAGTTAGAGGCCAAGAGTAGAAATAATAAAAGGCATTGGGATCTTTGCAAGTGTGTTATGATGATTCCAAATTAATGGGATATTTAATATAGCTCCCTAAAATATTGGGAGGATATGTTATAAAGAGAATTCACCATGTGAATACCCTCGGTTTAAATGGATCAAAGATCCATGCCATTTATTTATTTGAGTTACGAAAATAAATAACTTGATGGCATGATGACATGATGCAATGCACATGATGCAATGATGAATGCAACACGCAAGCAAAAGACAACGCAACAACATCGAATAACTGCACGACACCTGGCACGTCGGTCTCGGGGCGTTACAGCCGGTTAGTCAGGGCGTTTGAGGGCCGTTTGAAGGGGCCGTTTGAGTCAAAATTTTGTGACAGGACACTGATCGGGCCGCCCACCCAGGCGTATGAGGCGGGTTTGAGGCGCTCGGTTGTAGATGCTCGAAGGGCATGTCCGGACTTTTTACCCTATCGGTCGGCGGAGCGGTTCAAACGTCCATTTTCCCTTAAATTGGAATCAAACTGAGGGCTTTCGGGAGGCCGCAGCGCCGCCATGTAGGACTCTGACACCCTTGGTCCACATAAATCCCTCTCCCTGTCACATTGCCTTCCAATCCGCTCGTGCTCCCCCTTGTTTTGCATTCGCACCATCCTGCTTCGATGCCGCCGTTGTACTTCTTCGGTGTCCACCCGGGCATTGCTAGACGTCAGCAACCACCACCCAAACGCGCACTCGTCTTGTACTATGGCGTTGTCCACCCAAGATCCATCCGTGGCTAGGTACCCTCTGTCCTCTTGCCAACACCACAACATATGGTTTTCGAACTTCATGTTGTTTTTTAGAGTAAGAAGGATGTCGGGTACTCAAGCACGAAGAGTGAGTTGTTTGTGCAACACGTGGTTGGTCGTACCTGCGAACTTCCTAGGCTGGAGCGCAAGGGGGCGGGGTCTTTTGAGAGTGCGTGCATGGTTTGTTTCATGGTCAGGCTTGAGTATCAACAATATAATTGTCCAATCGCCACGCTTGAGTATCAACAATATTACTCCTTCCGTTCCATAATCGCCAGGCTTGAGTATCAACAATATTACTCTTTCCGTTTCATAATGTAGCGTGTGTCGAATTTTTGAAAAATCAAACTTTACAAACTTTGTTTAAGTTTATAGATAAATTTGTTTATATGTACATACCAAATATATAAAATATGAAACATCTTATAAAGAATTTAATGATATATGTTTGATATTTTAGATGTGAGTATTTTTCTCTACAAACTTGATTAAAATGTATCAGGTTTAGTTTTAGAAAAAATCTATATGCCCATCGGAAAAATAAATATACACACTATATTACAAAACAGATGGACTACAAAATATTTATTGAAGTGCGTTGAATATCTCGGGAGTTGATAATCAATGTAACGATGGATATCGTGGTCGGATGCTTTACCAATTGTAGGCTGTAATGCGTTACTAATCGTACCAGAACAAATTGTAGTACGGGTCATTCGTATTTACCCTGGTGTATAAAGTGGAGTACATTCTTAGTAGTTGTGAGTAATTGCTTAGTTGTTGCCTTTATTGCTCAGTTGGGAGTATCCGACAAACAAAGAATCAATATTCTTCATATATATATTTAAGACAAGCGTCCTAGTTATATGCAGTAAATATGATTAGACCCCTCACAGTAGGAGTAATTTGGCCAATAACGTAATGCATGCCGAGGTAAATTCGCCACACGTTTGTGAAACATAGCATTTTCAAAATGAACCTACAAGCTAATAAATGAAGTCATCCCTAACACTACTACTACTACGACACCTTACTCTACGAAGGTAACATTTCTAAAATAAGTCTACAACCTAATAAATAAAACCATCTGTGACACTACTATTATGATACTTTACACTATGAAGATACTCCTCACTTGTATAACTTACTCCTCTTAGTATAACATAGCATTTCCGAATTGGATGCGGTGTCCGATTTGGATGTCGCGCTTGCGCGATGAAGAGGGGGGGGGGGGGGGGGGCACAGGGTCCGGCTTGACATGGAGGAGTGTCTCCGTTGGCGTCATCGGGCCGTTGACGTGGAGGACGGAGCGACAGAGCATGACCTCCATCTGCTGCTCGTACTCATCGTCATAACATACACCGCATCTTGCGTCGCCGGTTGTTGCTGTAGCGACTGGTCCTCCTCCTCGTCAAAGGAGATGACGATCTCCTCCTTCACCGAGGCGTCGGGCGCGGTGAGGACGAAGGCCCTGGAGTGTGAGGGCGGCGTCGCCACGCCCCTCCGGAGCCCATTGGCCCATGACTTGCCCGTCGATGGAGTTGTAGATGAAGATGGGAGGTGCTGAGCGATCCAGTGAGTGTGATGTGGATGGCGCTGAAGCATGGCTTATATAGCCTCGGCCAAGCCATGCGAATGGACGGTCAGCCACTTCAATGCGGCGCAGCGTCTGAAGTTCGTTTCTCGAGAATCCGCCTCCGCATTGAAGCGGCGGTTTCCGAGAGATCACGTCTGTCGGCGCAGCGGCCGTAGTTGGTTCCTCAAGAAGTTGTGTCCGCATTTAAGCGGCGGCTCTTGAGAGGTTCCTTCAGTCGGCGTTCCTTCAGAAGCTGCATCTGCATTGAAGTGTCATCGGTCACATTAGTGACATCAATGTCGGCTGCCTACATGCTCTGGGCCAGCATTTATGCGGAGCAGGAAGCAACATGTGCATCGAACGGAAAGCGCGAGAGCATCGGGTGGGATTTTCTGGTGGGCCAGGTTAGACAAACTCGGACGTGGTAGAGGTACAGACGTCTGCATAGCCCCTCCCCCTTTGTCTCCGGTTCTGCGAGAAAAAAATTAGTTTGGACCGATGCATGACCGTTTTGAATGATAAAACACGTCAAACCGATGTTTTAATAGTTGCGAGCGGCTTACGGATCCGTGTTGAAAATGTCCTTGTAGTGTGGCTCGTAAATAGCAATTAACTCAATTGGCTTGGGGTGCGGGGAAGAAGGGAGGAATCCCCATTCCCAATCCCGCCCGACGGCTCGCAGTGCGGTTTGACACTGCCAAATCTAATTTGCAGCGGCTCTTCGTTTCGAAAAAAAAAATTGCGGCAGCTGGGAGGAGCTACTGGTTCGGTGGGGGTTGTTGGTTTTTGATTCACTCTCGCATTGCGTCATCGCAGGCGTTGGCAAAGTACCACGGCGTATCATTCGAACCAGACCCCGGCGGAACCGCGGAAGCAAACAAAGTATCCAAGATTCCAGAGACAAAGGCATGCCATGTTCACACTTTACTAAACCCTTCACACTGTCAGGTATTAGCCGTGTACTTGCTCCGAACAAAAGATGACATCCATACTGTAATCATTCCACGGCTGGCTACGGAGGTAGGGCATCTCCAATGGCAACATGCAAAAAACTTCCATCCGTCCGTGCAAAAGGTATCAGTTCACAGACACGAATGCAGGAGACAGTCATCCAACGTGAACCGCATATATCCGGCCAATAATTCGAACCAATAGGGTGAAATTCGAAACCGGACGGATTTCATTCAAGTTTGTATATCATTTACATAAAAAGGTTGATATTTCGACCGTTTAACTAAAAAACTAGAAAAAAAAACTAAACCCTATATTGGACGACCATCTCGTATGCATAGCCGCCCTGCTCTGCCGCACCTCGTCGTCATCCCTCCAGCGGCAGTACGGCGCCGGAGGGCCGCGGCAGTCTTGTCCAGCGGGCTGCCTGCCGCTCACGGAGGGGCCACTCCGCCTCCTGCTGCATCGTGTGGAGTGTCGCCGCGGCCACTGCCGACGCGGCCTTCGGAGCTCTGGCGGTGGCCTTGTCACGGCCGGCATTGGCAAATCAGTCGCTAAGCCACCACTCCTCGCTGATCTTGGCGAGCTCGATGTCAAGACGGCGGCGACGCCTGGCGGCCGTCTCCACAGTGGTCATGGAGCGGTCGAGCGCCCACGCGGCGGCGAGGTCTGGGTCATTGCGGAGCCGATCCGGCGTGACATCGCTCTTGGCGAACGCGGAAAGGCAACTGTCATTGCGCCGATCTTACCGGTCCTACTGCTGAGCCACGCGCTCCGCCTCAGAGATGACGGACCTCGAGCCTGAGGGGTCGCCGAGGTAGTGGAGGAGGCAGCCCCGCGCCTTCCTGGTCGCGGGTGGCGGCTCCTCCTTGACGGCAAGGCGGTGGCAGCGCGACAGTGAGAACGGCGCGTCGATGCGGCCGTAGAGGCTGCATGGCGGGGACGCAGGCTCGTCCTTGACGTAGCGTCCGATTTGGATGCCACAGTTCTGCCGGGGCGAGAACAACTCCTCCTTAGCCCCTGCTCGGTCTTGATGCGGTGGCGCGGCGGGAAGGCCGACTCCTCCTTCACGCGCGCCGACGATGGCGACATCCCATGTCATAGAGTGACCGCTCCGTCATTAACTCGATCCGACGGACGGAATCTTCGTCCGTCAGAGCGGCCTCCTTAAGGAGTCGAGGTGGTTGCTGCAGTGGCGGCGGCACCTGCTCCTCCTCGTCATAGGAGGAGATGACGATCTCCTCCTTGGTGGAGGAGCCCGCCGCTATGGACACGGACGGCCCCGGAGAGCGTCTGCAGCGACGCCAAGATCCGCCGGAGGAGGAACTTCCGCCTACTTCGCCTGCCTGCACGGAGTACCACGACTTCGGCATTGCCGCGGCTTGGTTCGAAGAGGATGGGGGGGGGGGGGAGGGGCACGAAGACGGGGGAGGGGAGGGGGCCGATGCTCGGGGAGGGGTGGTGCATCTCTGTGTAAACTCCGGTGCACGGCTTAAATAGCCGCGACGAGAACCAAGCGAATGGTCGGTCAGCTGCTTCAATGCGGCGCAAAACAGCCGGAGTTGGTTCCTCGGGAACCTGCGGCTGCATTGAAGCGTCAGCTGCCGAGAGGTCGCGTCGGTTAGCGCCGCCTTGCCTCCTTCTCTTCGGTCACATCGCGATATCAACGCCGGCCTCCGCATGCTTTAGGCCGACATGATGCGGCACTATAAGCGGCGGGTGCATCGAAAGGAAAGTACGGGAGGGGCGGGCGACAATTTTTTTTGGGCCAGAGCGGTCAGAAGCGGGCTTGGGATCGATCCGGACTTCTGCAAATCTCCCCACATTTGTCCCCGGTTTATAAAAGAATCACGTTCGGACCATTTTACTAACCCATACAAGTTGATGTTGGATGGATTCCGCGGTCCGACAGTTGCGGGAGGTTTACGGTGCGCGTTGGAGATGCCCTCGCCTGACATTACGCGGTGAAACAGTGGCATTTGCCGGGAGAATTGCCCCGTAAAAACAAGCTGCACATACAGTACGTACGTACTTATTTGTTTGCGCAGCCTATTTTCTGCTTGCTCCTTCGTGGTGGCCATGCAGGGAACGTCAGTTTCAGCTCTGCAACCAGTCATTTTCACTGAACGCGTTCTTCTTCAGATTTCATCTCCTTCTCTCGGAAAGTCTAGAGCGCAGTGACAAGCACTCGCATAAATGATTTCTCATCGACTGTTGTCCTTCCTGCAACTCCGTTTACGTGCTACCCGAAAGCCCTGAAAGCAACAGGTTTCTGCTAAATCCTGCCTGTTATGGTGTCCGGGCTGTACTACAACGTTTCCTCCAGGCAAAATCATTTTCCCTTGGGATCTGCCATCTATGTTTAGCTTATCGCAATAAATCCTTTTCCCCCGGGGAGGAGGGACGACGGCTACGCCGACACAGATGCTTCTCGGACCACCGGCGGTGTGAAGAACAGGTAACGTGACTAACGTCGCCGTCGTCGTCGATGGAACCGCCGAAACTGCTGCCCGATTTCCCGGTCGGTCTGAGGCATCGAAGTCTTGTATCGCAAGACGGGCAAAGTCGCGTCGACCGCAAGGACGCACCGACACATCCACGCTGGGGAAACAAGACGGGAGCTTTATAATGAGTTATAATCTGCAGTGCTACCGCGTTGTACTCTAGCAGTACGGCGGTTGGCAAAGAATCTCCCATCCGGACCACCACGCGCTCGGTGTGGACTGTGGAGTGTGGAGTCATCGGAACACTCGGTAGGTGCCAAGCATCTTCACTTTTCTTTCTTTATTATCTGTGCTGCGCTCGTCTCTCTGCCGGGTAGTAGGCTGCAGCGGATGTTGCTTGTGCGAAGACCGGCAAGATCGTGTGTCGGTTTTCCCGGAAACTTTGTCCCCGTTTCGCAGCATTGTGCAAGCAAGCAGAACGTAGTAGGATATGGTAGCGCTGATCGTATCTTGTGAGTGCAGTTTTAGTCGCATCGATGAAATTTCCAACGAATTTCATGGTTCTCTTCTTGGGGAAAACCAATCTGCACTTCTTGATTTCCCGTGGCTGTTCTCAGAGGCTGTTCGGTGACTCTGTGTATGTTGCGCGCTATAGGAGCAACTCATGCTCCCTTTTTTTCTTTAGACTGGAGCCAGGTCATTATGGTGCCCAGATGTATTTCAGTTTGGAGACTTACAGCCCACTACAGTCCACTTGAAAGGCCCCTTATACGGCCTAGCTCTATAAGCCTGGGCTAAGTAGGACGCTGGATGGGCGCGCCTATGTCTCGCTTCAAGCGAGACACGTCTTGCTGAAGGCAGCCGCCGGATTGGGCAGGCCCAGCGTGGACACAGGCCTTCAACACTTTTTTCTTCCGTTTTTTTCCACATTTTTTGCATTTTTTGTTTTCTTTTTAATACTTTTGTAGGTTTTTCCAAATACAAGTTTTCTATTTTTTTTTAAAATGCTATCATGCATTTACAAAATATTAGACGTGTATAAAAAATGTTTTTCATGTATATGCAAAACATATACAAAAACATACAATGTATATGGGAAAAATAGACATAAACATAAATTTTAAAATGTTAATAATGTATCTGCACAATGTTGAACATGTATATAAAAATGTTCCTGATGTATACCAAAAATATAGAAAGTGCATGAAAGAAGAAGACCTGAATAAATATATAATTTAAATTTTAAAAATGTTTTAAAAATGTTAATGTTTATACTAAAATGTTCCTGGTGTATTAAAAAAATGTACAATGTGTACAGAAAAAAGCAAATATCAAAAGATACAAGTTGTCAAAAATATTAATCACATATTTGGAAAATGGAAAACGTGTATATAAAAAAAATTCCTATTGTGGACGAAAAATATAAAAATGCATCTAGAAAAAGTAGACATAAAAACATACGTTGGAAAAATTTAAATCATGCATTTTGAAAAAATATGCAGTTTAAAAAATAGGTACTACAATAAAAAAATGTTCAGCGTGTATTCAAAAATATATTGACCGTGTATTTAAAAAAGTGTTCATAACATGTTTCTTAAGAAAATGTACATCATGTATTTGAGAAATCTATAACGTGTATCAATAAAATATTTTACATGTAACCAAAAATGTACATTGTGCTCTGAAAAATTTAGATATGTGTTGAAGAAAAAAGAAAAATGATGAAAAGCGACAAATAAAGCAAAGAGAAACGAGAAAGAACAAGAGGAAACCAAAGTATAACAAAGGGAAAATGGTGGAAGAAACAAAGGAAAACAAGAAAACCAGAAGCCAGAGAAAAACCAAAAAAAAGAAAATGAAACAAAGGTAGCAAAGAAAACCGAGGAAAGAAACAAAAAAACTGAAGCAAGAAGGAAAAAGAAAGGAAAAACCTAAAAGAAACAAAGAAAAGCAAATGAAAACAATAAACCAAAGAAAAAAAAGTGTGAAAACCGAAAGAAATGAAGAAAACCAGAGAAAAAAAACAGAAAACCAAAGAAAACCATTGATGAAATAGAGACAACCGAAAAAAAAGCGAAGCTAATGCAGCATGAGAGCGAACAAACGGCCTGGCCCAGTACTGTAGTGTGCGGGAAAAAGCTTCAGCGAGAAGGTAGATAGTTGCCTACCGCGTACCGCCCCTACATGTTGTTCCGCGAAGATGGTCTGGCCCAATAAAGCCTCCAGTGACTTCTCTTTCCAATTTTGGGAAAGTTCTAAAACCTTTTTAGAATGATTTTCTTTCTTTTCTGGTGTTTCCTTCTGGTTTTTGATTCTTTTTATTTTTCAAATTCATAAATACTTTTGAATTGGCAAATATTTTTCATTGCCATGAACATTTTTTTTGCATCCATGATGTATTTTTCTATTTTTAGAATATTTTTTGTTTCGTGAATCTAGTTTGAATGCACCAACATTTTTAACAATTCACGAACTCTAATTGAATTCCTGATTTGTTACAAATTTACGAAATTTCTCAAATTCATATTATTCATCCTCTTTTAAAATCACAAACATTTTTTTTCAATTTCACGAATATTTATTTATTTACAATTTTTTTGAATTACTGAACATTTTATGAATTCGTGAATTCAAAAATCACAAGTATTTTTTGAGTTCACACATATTTTGAAATTCACAAACATTTTTTCAAATTCATGAACAATTTTCAAAATCATGACCTTTTTAGATTTATCAAGTTGATCAAAACGATCTGCACATATATGTAGTAGAAAGCTGATACGTCTCAAACATATGTATAATTTTTAATTGTTTCATGCTATTATAATATCATTTTTGAATAAGCAGTATGACTATTATCGCCCACAATTCTTTGTGTTCTACTCGTGCATATATCATGTACGCATAGATCTGGTTCTGATGCCACTGTAGGAGAACGTAGTAATTCAAAAAAATTCCTACGATCACACAAGATCTAACTAGGAGATGCATAACAACGAGAGGGGAAAGTATGTGTCCATGTACCCTCGTAGACCGAAAGCGGAAGCGTTTAGTAACGCGGTTGATATAGTCGAACGTCTTCACGATCCAGCCGATCCAAGTACCGAACGTACGGCACCTCCGTGTTCAGCACACGTTCAGCATGATGACGTCCCTCAAACTCTTGATCCAGTAGCGGGTCAAGGGAGAGTTCCGTCAGCACAACGGCGTGGCGACGGTGTTGGTGATGTGATCCGCACAGGGCTTCGCCTAAGAACTACGACAATATGACCGAGGTGGTAAACTGTGGAGGGGGGCACCACACACGACTAAGGAAAAATTATTGTGTATTTGGGATGCCCCTGCCCCCGTATATAAATGAGGAGGGGAGGAGGTGGCCGGCCTAGGGGGCGCTCCAAGGGGGGGGGGAGTCCAACTAGGACTCTCAATCTTAGTTGGACTCCCTTTCCTTTTTCTAGAAGGGGAAAGAGGGAAGGGAGAGGAAGAGAGGGAAAGGGGTGGGGCCTCCCTAGTCCAATTCGGACTCTCTATAGGGAGGGGCCGCGGCTACCCCTCGTTGGCTGCCTCCCCTCTCCCCTATGGCCCATGTAGGCCCAATATTCCCCCGGGGGATTTTGGTAACCCCTCGGTACTGCAGAAAAATACCCGAATCACTCGAAACCATTTCGATGTCCTAATACAACCTTCCAATATATGAATATTTGCCTCTCAACCATTCAGAGACTCCTCGTTATGTCCATGATCTCATCCGGGACTCCAAACAAACTTCGGTCACCAAAACACATAACTCATAATACAAATCATCATCGAACGTTAAGCGCGCGGACCCTACGGGTTTGAGAACTATGTAGACATGACCGAGACATATCTTCGGTCAATAACCAACAGTGGAACCTGGATGCTCATATTGGTTCCTACATATTCTACGAAGATCTTTATCGGTCAAACTGTAATGACAACATACGTTATTCCCTTTGTCATCGGTATGTTACTTGCCCGAGATTCGATCGTCGGTATCATCATACCTAGTTCAATCTCATTACTGACAAGTCTCTTTACTCGTTCCATAATACATCATCACGCAACTAACTCATTAGTCACATTGCTTGCAAGGATTATAGTGATGTGCATTACCGAGAGGGCCCAGAGATGCCTCTCCGATACTTGGAGTGACAAATCCTAATATTGATCTATGCCAACCCAACAAACACCTTCGGAGACACCTGCAGAGCATCTTTATAATCACCCAGTTACGTTGTGACGTTTGATAGCACACAAGGTGTTCCTCCGGCATTCGGGAGTTGTATAATATCATAGTCAGAGGAATATGTATAAGTCATGAAGAAAGCAATAGCAATAAAACTAAACGATCATAATGCTAAGCTAACGGATGGGTCTTGTCCATCACATCATTCTCCTAATGATGTGACCCCGTTCATCAAATGACAACACATGTGTATGGTTAGGACACTTAACCATCTTTGACTAATGAGCTAGTCAAGTAGAGGCATACTAGGGACACTTTGTTTTGTCTATGTATTCACACATGTATCAAGTTTCCGGTTAATACAATTCTAGCATGAATAAAAAAATTTATCATGATATAAGGAAATATAAATAACAACTTTATTATTGCCTCTAGGGCATATTTCCTTCATATGAATATAAATTATTGCAATTTAATCGCTTCCCAACTGTAATTTGTTCATCACACCACATTTATTGTGCTGGAGAGATGCCTCTAATGGAACTATGGCCCCCTTGGTCTATCTTCCTTTGCTGAAAACACCATTACTGTCGGGGGATGACCTCCAAGTGGGCACCTCAAGCACTTAGCAATTTTCAAAACATCGGGGCGGCAAGTGATACGTCCCAAACGTATCTACTTCTCAAAACATTTTGCTCTTATTTTGGACTCTGATTTCCATGATTTGAATGGAACTAACTGGGACTCACGTAATTTTTAGCAGAATTGCCATGGTGTTGTTTTTGTGCAAAAATAAAAGTTCTCGGATTGAGCAAACAATTTACGGAGAATATTTTCAGACTATATAAAAAATACCGATGAAGAGAAATACTAGTGGGGGCCACCAGGGCGCCACAAGGCACAAGCTCAAGGGGCGCGCCTGGCAGGCTTGTGGGCCCCTGACAACTCATGCAACCCTAACCCCAACTCCATAAGTGCCTATTCGTACAAAAAAATCAGAGAAAAAGAATCATCATTTTTACGATACGGAGCCGCTGCCACCTCATGTGCTTCATCGGGAGGGCTGATCTGGAGTCAGTTCGGGGCTCCGGAGAGGGGCATTCGACACCGTCGTCATCATCAACCATCCTCCATCACCCAATTTCATGATGCTCACCACCGGGAGTGAGTAATTCCTTCGTAGGCTCGCTAGACGGTGATGGGTTGGATGAGATTTATCATGTAATCGAGTCAGTTTTGTTAGGGCTTGATCCCTAGTATCCACTATTTTCTGGGATTGATGTTGCTATGACTTTGCTATGATTAATGCTTGTCACTAGGGCCCGAGTGCCATGATTTCAGATCCGAACCCTTTATATTTTCATGAATATATTTGTGTTCTTGATCCGATCTTGCAAGTTGTATGCACCTATTATGTGTTATGATCCGCATACCCCAAGGTGAAAAATAATTGGGATTCTTTTCGGTGATTACCGTAGTTTCAGGAGTTCATGTATTTACCATGTGCTAATGCTTTGTTCCGGTTCTCTATTAAAATGAGGCCTTAATATCCCTTAAATTTCCTTATGGACCCCGCTGTCATGGGAGGGTAGGACAAATGATGTCATGCAAGTTATTAGTACAAGCACCCATGACTATATACAGAATACATGCTTACATTATATTAATGAATTGGATCTAGTTCCATGTCACCTTAGGTTATTGGAGCTAGTTACATGCCAACATTATTGTCCATCACTGATCCAATGCCTACGACTTTCGCATATTGATATTTGTTAAGTTACTTTCGTTGCTGCTATTGCTACAATCAGTATAAAACTGCTACTGCTACTGTTACTGTTACTATTGCTACTATTATCACTGCTATCAAACTATCTATTGATGAAAGTTATTTATGCTGGTGGCAGATGAAATCTGTTACCTGTTGTTCTTGTTGCTTCCCTAGAATTTGCGTATTTCTGATCTTGAAACGACATGGTGGAATTTCACAAAGTTCTGGCAATCCGCGATCCTGATTGACCAATGAAGTGCTATCAGTTCTTTGGGTTCCACCATAGTTGAAAGAAAGATGAAATTGCACAGACAAAAGGGCAATGCAGATGTGATCTACACGTGGGTCATGTGTATGACGAAGTTTATTATGGGGTTCAAGATTTTATTATCTCGTGCTTCATACACCCTGTGAAGTTAATCTAGTGACTTGAATAATCATACTTGATGATGAACGTTGGTAGCTGCGGTTTAAGTCAAAACCTTATAAGCCACGTAAAATAAAATTTTGCATAAACCGATTAGAGGCGTCTAACTTGGTTTTGCAGGATGGTATGCATGTGATGTGGTATAGCAAGTCTCATATTAATTCTATTATGTATGAGATGACTATATGATGTAATTGATTAACATGACCTGCGTGTCATGATTTGGCATGATGGCTGGAGCCATATGATTTTCACTTTAATGACCTGCGTGTCAATCTTAAGTAATGCACTTATTTTATTAGCTATAGAGATAGCAATATTATCTGGTGCATCGACAAGGTGGTGGCAATCTTCACGAAGGTGAACACAGACGCAAATGCCGAAGACGAAGAAATACTTGACTTCTCCGTCGGGAAGGGCTATACCATATCATGCTATTATGAATTACCTAAGATATTTTATCCTTTATGACGCACCCTTTTGATTGCGCAGTAGTCGCTTTTTATTAGGGTGATATCTCACTTAAAATACCAAGTAGTTAGTGTTCTCCCAAGTGTAGCACCGTCACGGCACCTATCTCTTCGGGGTACCACATGGATACATGGGTACGAACGATTAGAGAAGTGTGAGGCGGGTGAGTTGAGACCTCACAGTGAGATCACTTGGTTGTCTTGACGTTCTGGCATGAAAGTCATGAGCTCGGAACACACGCATCGAAAGATGAACAAGAATCACATAGAGATGTGATTGGCAAGTTGGCCTACTAATTGAAATTCTTGTCACTCGAGATGGATACATCCTTGGCGTTGAATTAGAATTTGGATCTTGAATCACTCACAATCAATTTTGAGGGATATTGATTTGAGTGGGAGCGCACTTTAGAATAAAATTGTTTATTCACTAGTGCAATTTTATTATGAACAAAGTCTAAGTGAAACTTGTGTTTGCCGTTGTAGATCAAATGGCTCGCAACACCGCGTTCAACTTCGGCCCGTGTTCAACTTGTGTTTGTCGTCTTTGATGTAGTGTTCGTCATTTTCTCTCTAGTATTCGACCTTTTTGTGAAGTTGTTGCAGTTTCTCGTTTGGATAGTAAGCACATTTGGTATCAATGGTCCAGACAATCACGAATTGTTTCATTCCTGCATTATTGTTTTCACTTGGTGACCATGTGATGCCAGGAAAATACTGAGAAGAGAGGGGCAGATTCCTGTTGTTGAACTAAACATGCTGCTGGATTTGACAAGTGGGATAGGACAAGTATGTGCAGTCTGTGTGCTGTGTGGATTGACGGGTATGAATTCCTCTTCTTGAACATGTGTGCTTTGCTATCTGAAATTCAGGGCTAGAATACACACCATGCATGTTTGGAACAAGACATGTCTATGATTCACAAGTTATTATGGCCCTAGAACTGGCACTATATAACAAAATTAGCAAACACGATGATATAGAAGCAAAATGCATATCAGAGCTTGTGTAATTAACATTGCATATAATTTCAAACATAATAGGAACCCACAGCATAATACTATTTCCAAGCAACCTACAGCCTATTGCTCAATCAGGCACAACTCTAGGAAACAATATGCTACCTAGTATCTTGACAAAAACTAGCAGGAAAGTTCATGAGTCAAAGCCGAAAAGGCGGGAATATCAAATAGTTTCAGTTAGCCTGATCCTGCTGAAGGAAATATGCCCTAGAGGCAATAATAAAGTTATTATTTATTTCCTTATATCATGATAAATGTTTATTAATCATGCTAGAATTGTATTAACCGGAAACATAATACATGTGTGAATACATAGACAAACTTAGTGTCACTAGTATGCCTCTACTAGACTAGCTCGTTAATCAAAGATGGTTATGTTTCCTAAACCATGAACAATGTGTTGTTATTTGATTAACGAGGTCACATCATTAGTTGAATGATCTGATTGACATGACCCATTCCATTAGCTTAGCACCCAATCGTTTAGTATGTTGCTATTGCTTTCTTCATGACTTATACATGTTCCTATGACTATGAGATTATGCAACTCCCGTTTGCCGGAGGAACACTTTGGGTGCTACCAAACGTCACAACGTAACTGGGTGATTATAAAGGAGTACTACAGGTGTCTCCAATGGTAGATGTTGGGTTGGCGTATTTCGAGATTAGGATTTGTCACTCCGATTGTCGGAGAGGTATCTCTGGGCCCTCTCGGTAATGCACATTACACAAGCCTTGCAAGCATTGCAACTAATGAGTTAGTTGCGGGATGATGTATTACAGAACGAGTAAAGATACTTGCCGGTAACGAGATTGAACTAGGTATTGGATACCGACGATCGAATCTCGGGCAAGTAACATACCGATGACAAAGGGAACAACGTATGTTGTTATGCGGTCTGACCGATAAAAGATCTTCATAGAATATGTAGGAGCCAATATGGGCATCCAGGTCCCGCTATTGGTTATTGACCGGAGACGTGTCTCGGTCATGTCTACATTGTTCTCGAACCGTAGGGTCCGCACGCTTAAGGTTTCGATGACAGTTATATTATGAGTTTATGAGTTTTGATGTACCAAAGGAGTTCGGAGTCCCGGATGAGATCAGGGACATGACGAGGAGTCTCGAAATGGTCGATACGTAAAGATCGATATATTGGACGACTATATTCGGACTTCGGAAAGGTTCCGAGTGATTCGGGTATTTTTCGGAGTACCGGAGAGTTACGGGAATTCGCCGGGGAGTATATGGGCCTTATTGGGCCATACGGGAATAGAGGAAAGAGGCCAAAAGGAAGGAGGCCTGCGCCCCCCCTCTGGTCCGAATTGGACAAGGGGCGCAACCCCCTTTTCCTTATTCCTCTCCCCCTCTTTCCCCTTCTCCTACTCCAACAAGGAAGGAGGGAGTCCTACTCCCGGTGGGAGTAGGACTCCCCTTGGCGCGCCTCCTCTTAGGCCGGCCGCCCCCTCCCCCTTGCTCCTTTATATACGGAGGCAGGGGGCACCCCATGACACACAAGTTGATCCTTGGTGATCGTTCCTTAGCCGTGTGCGGTGCCCCCTACCACTAAATTCCACCTTGATCATATTGTTGCAGTGCTTAGGCGAAACCCTGCGTCGGTAGTACATCAAGATCGTCACCACGCCGTCGTGCTGACGGAACTCTTCCTCGACGCTTTGCTGGATCGGAGCCCGAGGATCATCATCGAGCTGAACGTGTGCTAAGAACTCGGAGGTGCCGGAGTAACGGTGCTTGGATCGGTCGGATCGGGAAGAAGACGTATGACTACTTCCTCTACGTTGTGTCAACGCTTCTGTTGCGATCTACAAGGGTACGTAGATCAGACTCTCCCCCTCGTTGCTGTGCATCACCATGATCTTGCGTGTGCGTAGGAATTTTTTTAAAATTACTACGTTCCCCAACACCTGCATCTATGACATTCCTCCTACATGATCTACAGTGCAAAAACATGAACATGCAGTTGATCAATCACGCACACAATGATGAGCAGAACGAACTGGCGTGTAGATAACCTGCACAGCAAACCCATAACATGGTCATTCAGGTTACTACACCTTAACACCGTGTTCAACTTGGTTTCTCGATTTTTGGCTAAATCAGGGCTTGAGTATGATGTTGAATGACTGCTGGATAGGAGGATTGAAGTTTTAGTTGAGCATTTTTTAATTTGTGACCTTTGTTACTACCGGATCTGGGGAGTTCGTGCATCCGTTCCTAGAGCGGTACTACCGCCCCAGTTTCGCGGTACTACCGCTCGAGGCCCCAACTTCCAGAATGCTCACCTAAGCTTTCCTTTCTCACATTTGTTTCTCCCTGGCTTATGCATAGTTTATATTCATGCTTTCCCTTGCAGTTTTGTGTCTCTTCAGGTGGTAGTAGCTCCAAGGTTCGTCGCAAGAATGCGAATCTCCCATCCAAGCGTGGGCGCACCTATCTTGCCCGAATTGTGTATTCTAAAGATGAAGAAGAGGTTGCCCCCACACCGCCGCCTGCTCATCATCAGTCTGCCAGGAACAAGGGCAAATCCAATGTCAAGTCAACCGTTGCTCGCAAGAAGAAGGAACCGGTCAAGACGACTGTTGAATTGAAGCAAAATGAGTATTTGCAATACTGTGAGCAAAACCGATACCTCATTCCTCAGGATCCTTCTCTTGTTGGCTCACCGTTCTGGAACAAGGACCAATCACTTGTGTACTTTGATCGGATCAAGGGAAGGAAGAACCTGTTTGTGAAGACCAAGTCAATCAACCCGGATCACATGGAGAAGTACCAGGCATACTTTGGAGAAGCTCGTGCCCTCCATGATCAGCTCAACATCGTGCCCCTCGTGACCTTCAACCATGATTCCGATGCAGAGTTGGTTGCACAGTTCTTTGCAACCATATGGTATGGCACAAACACATACACACTTTGATCTGGATGACCAATGGCAGGCAGTTGCGCGCCACTTGGGGTGCTTTTATGGAGCTTCTGGGATATCCTGACGAGGGGCTGAGGATGCCTCTTGGCCTTCGTCCTCACCATGAGGGGGTGCCTACTCACAAGGATGAGCTGAAGCCTCATATGATTATTACTAAGACAGAGAAAGGAGTCAAGAAGGAGCTGAAGCCATTCTTTGACATTATGCATCGCATCTTTCGGCACACTCTCTTTCCTCGTATTGGCAACTTGGACATGGTGCATGGGCACCTTGTGGACATGCTACTGTTATGCCACTCTGAGAAGGGCATGGATGCGGTCTTGGATGTCTCTCATGTCATGTGGAAGGAGCTAGTGAATGCTACCTATGGAGATCATTGCCCAATTTTGAAGGAAATATGCCCTAGAGGCAATAATAAAGTTATTATTTATTTCCTTATATCATGATAAATGTTTATTATTCATGCTAGAATTGTATTAACCGGAAACATAATACATGTGTGAATACATAGACCAACAGAATGTCACTAGTATGCCTCTACTAGACTAGCTCGTTAATCAAAGATGGTTATGTTTCCTAACCATGAACAAAGAGTTGTTATTTGATTAATGAGGTCACATCATTAGTTGAATGATCTGATTGACATGACCCATTCCATTAGCTTAGCACCCGATCGTTTAGTATGTTGCTATTGCTTTCTTCATGACTTATACATGTTCCTATAACTATGAGATTATGCAACTCCCGTTTACCGGAGGAACACTTTGGGTACTACCAAACGTCACAACGTAACTGGGTGATTATAAAGGAGTACTACAGGTGTCTCCAATGGTAGATGTTGGGTTGGCGTATTTCGAGATTAGGTTTTGTCACTCCGATTGTCGGAGAGGTATCTTTGGGCCCTCTCGGTAATACACATCACATAAGCCTTGCAAGCATAATAACTAAGATGTTAGTTATGAGATGATGTATTACGGAACGAGTAAAGAGACTTGCCAGTAACGAGATTGAACTAGGTATTGGATACCGACGATCGAATCTCGGGCAAGTAACATACCGATGACAAAGGGAACAACGTATGTTGTTATGCGGTCTGACCGATAAAGATCTTCGTAGAATATGTAGGAGCCAATATGGGCATCCAGGTCCCACTATTGGTTATTGACCGGAGACATGTCTCGGTCATGTCTACATTGTTCTCGAACCGTAGGGTCCGCACGCTTAACGTTACGATGACAGTTATTATGAGTTTATGCATTTTGATGTACCGAAGGTTGTTCGGAGTCCCGGATGAGATCAAGGACATGACGAGGAGTCTCGAAATGGTCGAGACGTAAAGATTGATATATTGGAAGCCTATGTTTGGGCACCGGAAGCGTTCCGGGTGAAATCGGGATTTTACCGGATTACCGGGAGGGTTACCGGAACCCCCCCGGGATGCAAATGGGCCTATTGGGCCTTAGTGGAAAAAGAGAAAAAGGGAAAAGGCCCAAGCTGGCCGGCGCCCCCCTTCCCCAAATCCTATTAGGAATAGGATAAGGGGCCGGCCCCCCTTCTCTCTCTTTCCCCCCCGGGAATCCTAATTGGATTAGGATTGGGGGGGAGGAGTCCTACTCCCGGTGGGAGTAGGACTCCCCTGCGCCTCCCCCTCTTGGCCGGCCAGCCCCCCCTCCTCCGACATATAAATACGGGGGCAGGGGACACCCCAAGACACACAAGTTGATCCTTGAGATCGTTCCTTAGCCGTGTGCGGTGCCCCCTGCCACCAAATTCCACCTCGATCATACCGTTACAGTGCTTAGGCGAAGCCCTGCGTCGGTAGTACATCAAGATCGTCACCACGCCGTTGTGCTGACGGAACTCTTCCTTGACGCTTTGCTGGATCGGAGCCCGAGGAACGTCATCGAGCTGAACGTGTGCTAAGAACTCGGAGGTGCCGGAGTAACGGTGCTTAGATCGGTCGGATCGGGAAGAAGACGTACGACTACTTCCACTACGTTGTGTGATCGCTTCCGCAGTCGGTCTGCATTGGTACGTAGACAACACTCTCCCCTCTCGTTGCTGTGCATCACCATGATCTTGCGTGTGCGTAGGAAAATTTTCGAAATTACTGCGTTCCCCAACAGTGGTATCAGAGCCTAGGTTTTATGGTTTGATGTTATATGCACGAGTAGAACACAAGTGAGTTGTGGGCGATACAAGTCATACTGCCTACCAGCATGTCATACTTTGGTTCGGCGGTATTGTTGGACGAGACGATCCGGACCAACCTTACGCATACTCTTACGCGAGACCGGTTCCCTCGACGTGCTTTGCACACAGATGGCTTGCGGAAGACTGTCTCTCCAACTTTAGTTGAACCAAGTGTGACTACGCCCGGTCCTTGAGAAGGTTAAAACGGAGTCTATTTGACGAACTATCGTTGTGGTTATGATGCGTAGGTGAGATGAGTTCTTACTTAAGCCCATAGCAGCCACGTAAAACTTGCAACAACAAAGTAGAGGACGTCTAACTTGTTTTTGCAGGGTATGTTGTGATGTGATATGGTCAAGGCATGATGCTGATTTTATTGTATGAGATGATCATGTTTTGTAACTAAGTTATCGGCAACTGGCAGGAGCCATATGGTTGTCGCTTTATTGTATGCAATGCAATCGCGATGTAATGCTTTACTAGATTACTAAACGGTAGTAATAGTCGTGAAAGCATAAGATTGGCAAGACGACAACGTTGCTACGATGGAGATCAAGGTGGCGCACCGGTGACGATGGTGATCATGACGGTGCTTCGGAGATGGAGATCACAAGCACAAGATGATGATGGCCATATCATATCACTTATATTGATTGCATGTGATGTTTATCCTTTTTATGCATCTTATCTTGCTTTGATTGACGGTAGCATTATAAGATGATCTCTCACTAAATTATCAAGAAGTGTTCTCCCTGAGTATGCACCGTTGCAAAAGTTCTTCGTGCTGAGACACCACGTGATGATCGGGTGTGATAGGCTCTACGTTCAAATACAACGGGTGCAAAACAGTTGCACACGCAGAATACTCAGGTTATACTTGACGAGCTATGCATATAAGATATGACCTCGGAACACGGAGACCGAAAGGTCGAGCGTGAATCATATAGTAGATATGATCAACATATTGATGTTCACCATTGAAAACTACTCCATCTCACGTGATGATCGGTTATGGTTTAGTTGATTTGGATCACGTGATCACTTAGAGGATTAGAGGGATGTCTATCTAAGTGGGAGTTCTTAAGTAAATTAATTGAACTTAAATTTATCATGAACTTAGTCCTGGTAGTATTTTGCAAATCATGTTGTAGATCAATAGCTCGCGTTGTTGATTCCCTGTGTTTATTTTGATATGTTCCTAGAGAAAATTGTGTTGAAAGATGTTAGTAGCAATGATGCGGATTGGATCCGTGATCTGAGGTTTATCCTCATTGCTGCACAGAAGAATAATGTCCTTGATGCACCGCTAGGTGACAGACCTATTGCAGAGCAGATGCAGACGTTATGAACGTTTGGCTAGCTCAATATGATGACTACTTGATAGTTTAGTGCACCATGCTTAATGGCTTAGAATCGGGACTTCAAAGACGTTTTTGAACGTCATGGACCATATGAGATGTTCCAGCAGTTGAAGTTAATATTTCAAGTAAATACCCGAGTTGAGAGATATGAAGTCTCCAACAAGTTCTATAGCTGAAAGATGGAGGAGAATCGCTCAACTAGTGAGCATGTGCCCAGATTGTCTGAGTACTACAATCGCTTGAATCAAGTGGGAGTTAATCTTCCAGATAAAATAGTGATTGACAGAATTCTCTAGTCACCATCACCAAGTTAGCAGAACTTCGTGATGAACTATAATATGCAAGGGATAACGGAAACAACTCCCAAGCTCTTCGTGATGCTGAAATCAACGAAGAAAAACATCAAGTGTTGATGGTTGACAAGATCACTAGTTTCAAGAAAAGGGCAAAGGGAAGAAGGGGAACTTCAAGAAGAACGGCAAGCAAGTTGCTGCTCAAGTGAAGAAGCCCAAGTCTGATCCTAAGCCTGAGACTAAGTGCTTCTACTGCAAAGGGACTGGTCACTGGAAGTGGAATTACCCCAAGTGATTGGTGGATAAGAAGGATGGCAGAGTGAACATAAGTATATTTGATATACATGTTATCGATGTGTACTTTACTAGTGTTTATAGCAAACCCTCAGTATTTGATACTAGTTCAGTTGCTAAGATTAGTAACTCGAAACGGGAGTTGCAGAATAAACAGAGACTAGTTAAGGGTAAAGTGACGATGTGTGTTGGAAGTGGTTCCAAGATTGATATGATCGTCATCGCACACTCCCCATAATTTCGGGATTAGTGTTGAACCTAAATAAGTGTTATTTGGTGTTTGCGTTGAGCATGAATATGATTTGATCATGTTTATTGTAATACGGTTATTCATTTAAGTAAGAGAATAAATTGTTGCTCTGTTTACATGAATAAAACCTTATATGGTTACACACCCAATGAAAATAGTTCATTGGATCTCGATCGTAGTGATACACATAATCATAATATTGAAAACAAAAGATGCAAAGTTAATAATGATAGTGCAACTTATTTGTAGCACTGCTGTTTAGGTCATATTGGTATAAAGCGCATGAAGAAACTCCATGCTGATGGGCTTTTGGAATCACTTGATTATGAATCAGTTGATGCTTGCGAACCATGCCTTTTGGGCAAGATGACTAAAACTCCGTTCTTCAGAACAATGGAGCGAGCAACAGATTTGTTGGAAATCATACATACTGATGTATGTGGTCCGATGAATATTGAGGCTCGCGACAGGTATCACTATTTTCTGATCTTCACAGATGATTTGAGCAGATATGAGTATATCTACTTGATGAAACATAAGTCTGAAACATTTGAAAAGTTCAAAGAATTTCAGAGTGAAGTGAAAAATCATCGTAACAAGAAAATAAAGTTTCTATGATCTGATCATAGAGAAGAGTATTTGAGTTACGAGTTTGGTCTTCAGTTAAAAACAATGTGAAATAGTTTCACTACTCAAGCCACCTGGAACACCACAGCATAATGGTGTGTCCGAACGTCATAACCGTACTTTATTGGACATAGTGCAATATATGATGTTTCTTACCGATTTACCACTATCGTTTTTGGGGTCATGCATTAGAGACAGCTGCATTCACGTTAAATAGGGCACCATATAAATCCGTTGAGACGACACCGTGTGAACTATGGTTTGGCAAGAAACCTAAGCTGTCGTTTCTTAAAGTTTGGGGTTACGATGCTTATATGAAAAGGTTTTCATCCTGATAAGCTCAAACTCAAATCGGAGAAGTGCGTCTTCATAGGATATCCAAAGGAAACTACTGGATACACCTTCTATCACAGATCCGAAGGCAAGACTTTTGTTGCTAAAATTCGGAAACTTTCTGGAGAAGGAGTTTCTCTCGAAAGAAGTGAGTGGGAGGAAAGTAGAACTTGATGAGGTAACTGTACCTGCTCCCTTATTGGAAAGTAGTACATCACAGAAAAATGTTTCTGTGACACCTACACCAGTTAGTGAGGAAGCTAATGATGATGATCATGAAACTTCAGAACAAGACACTACTGAACCTCGTAGATCAACTAGAGTAAGATCCGCGCCAGAGTGGTACGGTAATACTGTTCTAGAAGTCATGCTACTAGATCATGATGATCCTACGAACTATGAAGAAGCGATGGTGAGCCCAGATTCCGCGAAGTGGCTTGAAGCCATGAAATCTGAGATATGATCCATGTATGAGAACAAAGTATGGACTTTGGTTGACTTGCCCGATGATCGGCAAGCCATAGAAAATAAATGGATCTTCAAGAGGAAGACGGACGCTGATAGTAGTGTTACTATCTACAAAGCTAGAATTGTCGCAAAAGGTTTTCGACAAGTTCAAGGTGTTGACTACGATGAGATTTTCTCACTCGTATTTATGCTTAAGTCTGTCCGAATCATGTTAGCAATTGCCACATTTTATGAAATCTGGCAAATGGATAAACAAAACTGCATTCCTTAATGGATTTGCTAAAGAAAAGTTGTATACGATGCAACTAGAAGGTTTTGTCGATCCTAAAGGTGTTAACTAAATATGCAAGCTCCAGCGATCTATCTATGGACTGGTGCAAACATCTCGGAGTTGGAATATACGCTTTGATGAGTTGATCAAAGCATATAGTTTTATACAGACTTGCGGTGAAGCCTGTATTTACAAGAAAGTGAGTGGGAGCACTACAGCATTTCTGATAAGTATATGTGAATGACATACTGTTGATCGGAAATAATGTAGAATTATTCTGTAAAGCATAAAGGAGTGTTTGAAAGGAGTTTTTCAAAGAAAGACTTCGGTGAAGCTGCTTACATATTGAGCTTCAAGATCTATAGAGATAGATCAAGACGCTTGATAAGTTCTTTCAATGAGTACATACCTTGACAAAGATTTTGAAGTAGTTCAAAATGGAGCAGTCAAAGAAAGAATTCTTGCCTGTATTATAAGGTGTGAAGTTGAGTAAGACTCAAAGCCCGACCACGGCAGAAGATAGAAAGAGAATGAAAGTCATTCCCTATGCCTTGGCCATAGGTTCTATAAAGTATGTCATGCTGTATACCAGATCTATTGTATACCCTACACTGATTTAGCAAGGGAGTACGATGGTGATCTAGGAGTAGATCACTGGACAGCGGTCAGAATTATCCTTAGTGAAATAAGGATATGTTTCTCGATTATGGACGTGACAAAAAGGTTCGTCGTAAAAGGTTACGTCGATGCAAGTTTTGACACTGATCTGGATGACTCTAAGTCTCGATCTAGATACATATTGAAAGTGGGAGCAATTAGCTAGAGTAGCTCCGTGCAGAGCATTGTATACATAGAAAATTGCAAAATACTTACGGATCTGAATGTGACAGACCCATTGACTAAAATTATCTCACAAGCAAAACATGATCACACCTTAGTACTCTTTGGGTGTTAATCACATAGATATGTGAACTAGATTACTGACTCTAGTAAACCCTTTGAGTGTTGGTCACATGACGATGTGAACTGTGGGTGTTAATCACATGGTGATGTGAACTATTGCTGCTAAATCACATGGCGATGTGAACTAGATTATTGACTCTAGTGCAAGTGGGAGACTGAAGGAAATATGCCCTAGAGGCAATAATAAAGTTATTATTTATTTCCTTATATCATGATAAATGTTTATTATTCATGCTAGAATTGTATTAACCGGAAACATAATACATGTGTGAATACATAGACCAACAGAATGTCACTAGTATGCCTCTACTAGACTAGCTCGTTAATCAAAGATGGTTATGTTTCCTAACCATGAACAAAGAGTTGTTATTTGATTAATGAGGTCACATCATTAGTTGAATGATCTGATTGACATGACCCATTCCATTAGCTTAGCACCCGATCGTTTAGTATGTTGCTATTGCTTTCTTCATGACTTATACATGTTCCTATAACTATGAGATTATGCAACTCCCGTTTACCGGAGGAACACTTTGGGTACTACCAAACGTCACAACGTAACTGGGTGATTATAAAGGAGTACTACAGGTGTCTCCAATGGTAGATGTTGGGTTGGCGTATTTCGAGATTAGGTTTTGTCACTCCGATTGTCGGAGAGGTATCTCTGGGCCCTCTCGGTAATACACATCACATAAGCCTTGCAAGCATAATAACTAAGATGTTAGTTATGAGATGATGTATTACGGAACGAGTAAAGAGACTTGCCAGTAACGAGATTGAACTAGGTATTGGATACCGACGATCGAATCTCGGGCAAGTAACATACCGATGACAAAGGGAACAACGTATGTTGTTATGCGGTCTGACCGATAAAGATCTTCGTAGAATATGTAGGAGCCAATATGGGCATCCAGGTCCCGCTATTGGTTATTGACCGGAGACATGTCTCGGTCATGTATACATTGTTCTCGAACCGTAGGGTCCGCACGCTTAACGTTACGATGACAGTTATTATGAGTTTATGCATTTTGATGTACCGAAGGTTGTTCGGAGTCCCGGATGAGATCACGGACACGACGAGGAGTCTCGAAATGGTCGAGACGTAAAGATTGATATATTGGAAGCCTATGTTTGGGCACCGGAAGCGTTCCGGGTGAAATCGGGATTTTACCGGATTACCGGGAGGGTTACCGGAACCCCCCCGGGATGCAAATGGGCCTATTGGGCCTTAGTGGAAAAAGAGAAAAAGGGAAAAGGCCCAAGCTGGCCGGCGCCCCCCTTCCCCAAATCCTATTAGGAATAGGATAAGGGGCCGGCCCCCCTTCTCTCTCTTTCCCCCCCGGGAATCCTAATTGGATTAGGATTGGGGGGGAGGAGTCCTACTCCCGGTGGGAGTAGGACTCCCCTGCGCCTCCCCCTCTTGGCCGGCCAGCCCCCCCTCCTCCGACATATAAATACGGGGGCAGGGGACACCCCAAGACACACAAGTTGATCCTTGAGATCGTTCCTTAGCCGTGTGCGGTGCCCCCTGCCACCAAATTCCACCTCGATCATACCGTTACAGTGCTTAGGCGAAGCCCTGCGTCGGTAGTACATCAAGATCGTCACCACGCCGTCGTGCTGACGGAACTCTTCCTCGACGCTTTGCTGGATCGGAGCCCGAGGAACGTCATCGAGCTGAACGTGTGCTAAGAACTCGGAGGTGCCGGAGTAACGGTGCTTGGATCGGTCGGATCGGGAAGAAGACGTACGACTACTTCCACTATGTTGTGTGATCGCTTCCGCAGTCGGTCTGCGTTGGTACGTAGACAACACTCTCCCCTCTCGTTGCTGTGCATCACCATGATCTTGCGTGTGCGTAGGAAAATTTTCGAAATTACTGCGTTCCCCAACAAATTTATGCTCCCTTCATCTTCAAGTTGATTCAGACTACCTAGAGCTCCACTTTCCCTGGTGTGTCTCTTGAGATCGGACCCTTGACTCCTCATGACGTCCTTAACTTGCATCAGAAGGAGCTTTGGGCCTCTACTACTCGTCCTGAGGCGGCAGTGTCTTCTGCTTCTAGACAGGATCAAGGTGATGATGGTGGTCTTGCTCCAGGCATAGAGCATTATTCTGGTCAGTCAGGTTGGGCGGCTAAGCTCAAGCACAAGGTGAAGAAGCTCTTCTGCCTCCAGACCGATGTTCAACACAAGATGTACTTGGCACATGTGGATGCCAAGAAGGCTCGTCGGGAGAGGAAGGCTACTATGAGGAAGCTTGAGATTCCAGTTCAGGATGGCTCTGAGGATCGTATCACTCCAGAGGACAAGTGGATTTCTTTGCACTCTCACTGGATGGACTCAGATGAGTCCAATGCTGCTACATCCACTCTAGCTCAGGATCAGGAGTTCGAGGAGGAGACCGACGAGTCTGCGGAGGAGTCTGCTGATGTGTCTAATTTTGAGGAGTCTGACGAGTCCATGGGAGGAGACTAGTGCCACCCGGAGTTGTGTTAGGTCACTCTTCGCCCCTTTTGGTGTCTCGATGCCAAAGGGGGAGAGGTCTAGGGCCGGGGATTTATCTTTATGCAGGGTGTTTTTGATTAACAAGCTTGGTTCTTGTTGCTTCTGTGTTTCTACTTGTGAACTCTTTTCCTTTGTTTGCTTTGGTTTGGTGTGAGACTCTATCATATGGTGTAAGACATATGCTACACTGGTTTTCCTTATTATGTCCCTATGTGCGTGAGTTTATGCTCATTTATCTTATTATTTTCCTTGCTTAAGTGTCTCTTATATTGTTGCAAGGATTGCCTGGTCTATAAAATATAAGGGGGGGTGTTGATCCTAGTGTGTGTGTGTGTTGTGCAGTCCAAAGCACATATATAGAATGCACACATCGAGGGGGAGTCTGTCTATATTTTATAGATTTTTGGTTTGCTTATGCTCATTATATATCTCTATGTGCAAATCCCGTATTGTCATCAATCCATCAAAAAGGGGGAGATTGTAAGGTCATATTTCTCCCTAAGTGGTTTTGGTGATTGATGACAATGCATTTGCAGACTAATCGTGTGCATTGAGCATTTCAGATATCTCATGTCTAGGCACTAGACGATTCGATGCCCCTCGGAGCCTTTCGAAGACGACGGTTCTTGTCGGTGTCAAAACCGGCGGATCTCGGGTAGGGGGTCCCGAACTGTGCGTCTAGGCCGGAAGGTAACAGGAGGCAAGGGACATGAAGTTTTACCCAGGTTCGGGCCCTCTTGATGGAGGTAAAACCCTACGTCCTGCTTGATTAATATTGATGATATGGGTAGTACAAGAGTAGATCTACCACGAGATCAGAGAGGCTAAACCCTAGAAGCTAGCCTATGGTATAATTGTTGTTCTGTATGTTGTCCTACGGACTAAAACCCTCCGGTTTATATAGACACCGGAGAGGGTTAGGGTTACACAAAGTCGGTTACAATGGTAGGAGATCTACATATCCGTATCGCCAAGCTTGCCTTCCACGCCAAGGAAAGTCCCTTCCGGACACGGGACGAAGTCTTCAATCTTGTATCTTCATAGTCCAGGAGTCCGGCTGAAGGTATAGTCCGGCCAACCGGACACCCCCTAGTCCAGGACTCCCTTAGTAGCCCCCGAACCAAGCTTCAATGACGATGAGTCCGGCGCGCAGATTGTCTTCGGCATTGCAAGGCGGGTTCTCCTCCAAATTCCGTGTACCTGTTGAATAAAGTCCGGTTTCTTGTAAATGTTGCGCTCCTTGGCTTCTATGCCCAATAATGGCCGTCTCCCACATGTCAAACGAATATGAAAAGTCTGAGTGTTTTTACATCCACACCCCTAGCCGCGTAAATGAGCCGCCCATTTAAGGGGACGAGGATTTAGATCCAAACCACACCTTCTCCCCTTCGCGAGTGTTCATCAGAGTGCATCCGACAAAGCTCCATACCACCATGGCCAGCCGTCGCAACTCCTCCTTTCGCCCTTCCAGCCCTCAACCTAGATATTGGGAGAGATGCTCCATCCCGCATAGCGAGCTAGTGACGCTCCAGACCAAGGGATTTCTCCCCCGGCCTATATGGTCCCGGTTCGAGCCGGTCTTGCCATCTATAATGGTGGAGAGCAAGCGGAGAGTGCCCCTAATCCCTCCAAAGGAGAGCGGGTATGCCTCGTCCCTTATTTAATAAGAGGGCTCGGATTTCCAATCCATCCGTTTCTCCGGGGGCTCCTGGAGTTCTATGGCCTCCAGCTACACAATCTTACGCCTACCTCCGTATTGCATATCGCGGGCTTCGTAGCCCTCTGCGAGCTGTTTTTGGGTGTTGAGGCTCATTTCGGGCTGTGGAAAGAGCTATTATGCCTTGTGCCCCGTTCTCAGAAGGGGTCGGTATATCAAGTGGGTGGAGCCGAAGTGTGGCGCATCGCCGGGACCGGATATCTATCCGGAACCCCAAAGAAGGCGTCCGAGGACTGGCCTTCGGAATGGTTTTACATAGAGGACGTCCCGCTGCCGGATCCTGTCCGGATCGGCCTCCCTGAGTTTGACAGTGCTCCACTAAAGAAGCGCCTAAGTTGGCGTCCATGGAGCCCTTAGAGGGAAAGTGACAAGGACGTCCGTTACCTGATGGGCCGGATAAGATTGTTAGCTCATTCCGGACTGACCATGATCGGGGTCATGGCCGCATGCATCATGCGAGGGGTGCAGCCGCTACAGTACAGAGGCCACCCCATGTGGGATTTCAACGGGGAGGACGACGCCACCCGCTACGGCCGTAAGGGACCGGATTCGGCTGTGGCCCTAACAAAGACCTTGTCCGTTTTGTACAAGGGAGAAGAGGAGGAATTTCTCCGCGTCAACCCACAGGGTGGATTTTCTATGTACAGTCCCCCAAGCTGGGTAAGTGGTTTACTTGCCCATCCGTTTTATATTCCCATTGTTAAATATTCAGTCTAACGACTTCAACGCAGGAACTGCGCCAGGCTGTTAAAGAAATAAACAGCCCTCCTCCACAACCCGAGGACCCAGGACGGTCCCTCGACCCGGCCTCTCAAGAGGATCCAGACTTATCTGTGGAGCTGATTGATGGAGTGTTCCATCAATTGAGCAAGGACAACGCCTTGGTGTCCATTACGGCCGATTACCCAGGGCTAATCCTGGCCTCCCAGGTAATCAAGATCGAAGTCCCGGTACCCCGAATAGGGGTCCGCCCTCTCGTGTTTTTCAGTTTCCTAATTACAACCGAGCTTTGCAGGGGAGGTTTTTGAGACAGGAGGCCGAACCTGCGGCGACAAGCCAACGAGGGGCCACAGGGCCCCGTGGGCAGAAAAGAGGTGCAGTCCGGACCGAGGCGTCAGCGCAAAGGTATGGCACGCCCCCTTATCCCAGGTGTTATACCTTCAAGGCATATCAACACTCGTGCTCTCTTCAAGACAAAGAGACCTCGGCGGACTATATCGAGAGAGGCTGCCAATCGCGCCTCCACCAGCCAGGCTCCAAAGCCTAGTCCGAAGGCGGAGGTGAACACAAGGCACGCACCGGACGCTCCTCCGACGGAGGATGTGGACAGGTTGTCTGCTACCAACTGTGAGGTGGAGAGTGCCATGAACCACAGGCGTCGCTGGACAATTCTTCGCGGCGCTTGTTTCTCCCGAGAGGCATTAGATGCCTTCAATTCGGGAGATGCGTACCTCCGTGCCGCTCAAAATGGTCTAGCCAGAGCCACGGAGCAATATGTAAAAGACATAAGGGTAAGAAAATTTTGGTAATTATATATATACCAGTAGCCCCCGAGACTTGAAACAGTTAGAATAACTGATTTAAGGATCATTTGTTATGCAGGTTCTTACAGAAAAGAATTCCCTACTGTCCCAGGAGCTGGAAGAGTGCAAAGCCCAACTTGAGGCCGCACTAGCCACGGCAGGGGAGCCCAAGGAGACCCCCTATGGTAATATACACTTCGAAAGATAAGTATTTTGCGAAGCACGACATGGGTGCGAATCTGACAAATGAAATTGCAGATGGCGCCGGATTGAGTCCGGAAAGGCAACAACTCCTATGCCAGCTGAAGGCTGGTGAGAAGGTGCTGACAAAGGTGAGGCGGGAGAAGAACGATCTCCAAGATGCCAACACCAAGCTGGGCGTCGACCTGAAAGATGTTCGTGCCCAGCTGTCAGACTCCGTTAAGGAGAATCAGCGGCTTCGGCGCAGCATATTTAGTAAGTGCTTGAACGAACCTTTGAAAAAAAGTTCGGCGGGGAAGTCGACTAACAGAGTAATGTCTGTAGGTGTGCTAACAGGTCGTCCTGTAGAGGAGATGCCCGGTTCTACGGGTGACCTTCTTCCCGAGCTCTCGCAACTGCTTGAGCGAGTTTGGCAGGCAATGCAAGGCGTCGCCCAGGCCTTGTGGCCGTCCATCTCCATGCCCGAAGGTCTTGGAGAGCTTACGGAGAAGCTAAAGGGAGCACGGCGGCGCTTCCGATTGTGGAATATATCGGCCTACCGTCAAGGCGCTAGGGAGGCCTGGGCCATGGTGAAGACGCGGTACACAAAGGCTGACCCCAACCACATGGCCGAGGTCGGTCCTGTGGGGCCCGATGGGAAGGAGATCCCTGTAAGCTTAGTATACGGCCAAGTAGAATTGGCCACAAAGTATTCCCAGCAGGACTGTAAATTAGACAGCCTGTTAGATGGTATTGAAGAGGAATACAATCAGTCATAATGACTATGTAATTTAATTGACATTTATAATGCCTTCTAGCCGGATTGTAGATCGTTTGTCATGGCCGACCTTTTCGCTTCAGCCTCGGGACCTGACGGTCCGGAGTGTGTCCGAATTCCCATGCGGTTATATAAGAACCGGGGAATGCATGGAGACCAGGCGTAGGGGTCATTAGTGCGTGAACAGACAAGTGCCCGACTAGTTATGTTATATTACATGGTTAGTAAGAAACATCTTCCAGGGAGAATAGTTCCGTTAGGGGTTCCTTTCCCTGGGAGGCATGCCCTAAAGTGCATGCCCATTCTGCAAAAAAGACGTGGGAAAAAGCATCTGGGGGCGCATAAATAAATAAGTGAAAAGATCATCTTTTAGGTCACCGACTGAATATTCCCTTAAGAACGCTAGCTTTCGGCTTCACCCAGTATGAGGTACACATCCGGCTGATCCGGCAGTAACAATCGCAGAGGTGCTCCCTTTACCACCTAGCCGAATAATCGGGAACGTAGGGGTAAGCACAGGAGCCAGGCAACCCAGCTTGGCCAAACCTTAAGTCATATCGATGCATATAATGGTGAAATAAAAGGTACATGCGGAAGTGTAACACATGTGTTGGGCATGAAGCCCGTATAAATAAGCTTCTGTTAAAAGAAGCCCAAGGTTTAATGAGTGCGGATAGCACATCATTTGATGAGCCTTTAAAGGCTATAAGAGAAAGGAAGGGGGGAAGGAGAGAAATGTAAGACAAACAATATATAAAAAATGGACAGAGGAAGGAGACGAACACAGAGTCCGACGCTAGGCATAGAATCTTCGGAGATGGGCTGCGTTCCATGGGTTTGGCTCGAGTCGGTTATCCGATGCATCTCGCAGGCGGTACGCTCCACCAGTCAGGACTTGGTCAATTTTGAAGGGACCTTCCTACTTGGGCTTGAGTTTGTCCTTTTTCTTGTCCGGCAGGTGTAGAACTAATTCGCCAACATTGTAATTTTTGGCCCGTACTTCTCTGCTTTGGTATCTTCGAGCCTGTTGTTGATAGAATGCGGAACGGGCTTTTGCCACGTCACGCTCCTCCTCCAATGCGTCCAAACTGTCCTGCCGATCGAGCTCAGCTTCTCTTTCTTCGTACATGCGCACCCGAGGTGAGTCATGAATTATGTCGCAAGGCAAAACTGCCTCTGCGCCGTACACCATAAAGAATGGTGTGTATCCGGTGGTGTGATTCAGCGTGGTCCGCAGCCCCCAGAGTACAGAGTCGAGCTCCTCTACCCAGTGCGTGTTAGATTCCTTGAGGGACCGCACTAATCTGGGTTTGATGCCGCTCATGATAAGATCATTTGCACGTTCGACCTGGCCGTTAGTTTGTGGGTGATAGACGGAAGCATAATCGAGCTTGATGCCCATGTTTTTGCACCGGAGTTTTACCTCGTCGGCCGTAAAGTTCGTGCCGTTATCAGTGATGATGCTGTGGGGGACGCCGTAACGGTGTACAACCCCGGATATAAAGTCTATCACCGGTCCGGATTCGACCGTCTTAACAGGCTTGGCTTCTATCCATTTGGTGAACTTATCCACCATGACCAGTAAGTATTTTTGCTTGTGGGTTCCGCCTTTAAGGGGTCCAACCATGTCAAGCCCCTAGACCGTGAAGGGCCAAGTGATGGGGATAGTTTGGAGGGCAGTGGGTGGCATATGGCTTTGGTTTGCAAAGAGCTGGCAACCGACGCATTGTTGGACTAAGTCATGGGCGTCTGCCCGGGCCGTCGGCCAATAAAAGCCTGTACGGAAGGCCTTGCTTACAAGGGACCGAGCTGCAGCGTGATGACCGCCGAGTCCGGCATGAATTTTAGCCAGGAGGTTCCGCCCTTCCTCTTCGGAGATGCACCTTTGAAGGACTCCGGTAGTGCTTTTCTTATAAAGCTCTCCATCATGGACTTTGTAGGCTTTGGATCGCCGCACTATGCAGCGTGCCTCATTTTGGTCCTCGGGGAGTTCCTGCCTAGTAAGGTAGGCGAGGAATGGTTCTGTCCATGGGGCGATAACAGCCATTATTACATGGGCTGAAGGTGTTGTTTCATTGGCAGAGCCTCCGATTGTGTCAGAATGTTCGGTGTCGGGTAGTGCGGTTGGGTCCGGGCTGTTATTGTTCGGCTCCCCCTCCCATACTATGGATGGCTTGAACAGCCTTTCCAAGAAGATGTTGGGGGGGGGGGGCTACATCGCGTTTTGCGCCGATGCGTGCCAGGACATCTGCCGCCTGATTATTTTCCCGGGCTATATGGTGAAATTCAAGCCCTTCGAACCGAGCTGACATTTTTAGGACGGCGTTGCGGTAAGCTGCCATTTTTGGAGCCTTGGCATTGAAGTCTCCATTTATTTGGGATATTGCGAGGTTTGAGTCCCCGCGCACCTCTAGGCGTTGAATGCCCATGGATACTGCCATCCGGAGACCATGTAAAAGCGCCTCATATTTGGCTGCATTGTTGAAGTCTGTGTACATAATCTGGAGTACGTATTGAACTGTGTCTCCTGTGGGGGACGTCAAAACGACGCCAGCCCCTAGTCCGGCCAACATCTTGGAGCCGTCAAAATGCATGATCCAATTCGAATATGTGCCGTACTCTTTAGGGAGTTTGGCCTCCGTCCATTCTGCAACGAAGTCGGCCAAAACTTGCGACTTGATGGCTCGCCGTGGCTTATAAGTTATGTCGAACGGGAGGAGCTCAATGGACCATTTTGCAATCCGGCCCGTTGCGTCACGGTTGTTTATAATATCGTTAAATGGTACTTCCGAGGCTACTGTTATTGAACACTCTTGAAAGCAGTGTCATAGCTTCCAGGATGCCAGGAATACCGCGTAAGCAATCTTTTGATAATGCGGGTACCGTGATTTGCACGGAGTGAGGACAATGGACACATAATAGACCGGCTTTTGAAGGGGGAATTTGTGTCCGTCCGTTTCTCGTTCGACGACGAGCACTGCGCTTACAACCTGATGTGTTACTGCAATGTACAATAGCATTGGTTCGCCAATGTTTGGCGCGGCCAGGACTGGGTTTGTTGCCAATATGGCTTTTATTTCGTCGAGTCCGGCCATGGCTGCATCCGTCCATTCGAAGTGTTCGGTGCGCTGAAGGAGACGGTAAAGGGGTAGGGCCTTTTCTCCCAAGCAGGAGATAAAGCGGCTTAGAGCCGCCACGCATCCGGTAAACTTTTGTATTTGTTTGAGGTCCTTTGGGATATCCAATTGTGACAGAGCTCGGATCTTGGCTGGATTTGCTTCAATTCCTCTACCGGATACAATGAAGCCCAAGAGCTTTCCGGCTGGGACGCCGAAAACGCATTTTTCCGGGTTGAGCTTGATGTCGTATGTTCAGAGGTTATCAAATGTGAGCCTCAAGTCGTCTACTAGAGATTCGACATGTCTTGTTTTGACAACCACATCATCTACATATGCCTCCACTATTTTGCCGATCTGGTTTGCCAGACATGTCTGAATCATGCGCTGATATGTTGCGCCAGCGTTTTTGAGCCCGAAGGGCATTGTGTTGAAGCATAATGGGCCATATGGTGTGATAAATGTCGTTGCGGCTTGGTCTGATTCTGCCATCTTGATTTGATGGTAGCGTAATATGCGTCGAGGAAACACAACGAATCGTGTCCTGCGGTAGCGTCGATAATTTGATCGATGCGGGGGAGACGGAAGGGATCCTTTGGGCAAGCCTTGTTAAGGTCTTTAAAATCAACGCACAAGCGCCAAGATTTGTCCTTCTTTAGTACCATCACCAGGTTTGCTAGCCAGTCCAGATGTTTTATGTCTCTGATGAATCCGGCCTCCAATAGCTTTGCTAGCTCCTCTCCCATGGCCTGTCTCTTAGGTTCGGAAAAATGCCGAAGAGCTTGTTTGACAGGTTTGAATGCTTTTAGGATATTTAAGCTGTGCTCGGCCAGCCTGCGTGGGATTCCTGGCATGTCTGAAGGGTGCCAGGCAAAAATGTCCTAGTTCTCTCGTAGGAACTCTCGCAGTGTGGCATCTACATCAGGGTTTAACTGTGCCCCATAGGAAGCTGTTTTATTGGGGTCCGTTGGATGGACCTGGAATTTGACTATTTCGTCTGCCGGTTTAAAGGAGGTGGACTTGGATCTTTTGTCGAGTACCACATCGTCCCTATTCACCATGGAGCGCAGCACAGTCAGTTCCTCAGCCGCTAGGGCTTCGGATAGTGCCTCGAGGGCCAGTGCGGCTGTCTTGTTTTTGGCGCGGAGTGCTATGTCCGGATCACTAGCGAGAGTGATGATCCTGTTGGGCCCGGGTATCTTGAGCTTCATGTACCCGTAATGGGGTATTGCTTGGAAGATTGTGAACGCTTCCTGCCCTAGCAGAGCGTGATAACCGCCGCTGAACGGAGCCACATGGAACGTGACCTCTTCGGACCTGTAATTATCCGGCGTGCCGAACACCACATCTAGTGTGATTTTTCCTATACAGCGCGCTTCTCGACTGGGGATTATTCCTCTAAAGGTTGTGCTGCTTCGCTCAATGCGGTTCGAGTCTATTTCCATTTTTTGAAGGGTTTCCTCATAAATGAGGTTCAATCCGCTGCCGCCGTCCATGAGTACCTTGGTAAGACGAAGGCCGTCCACTATTGGACTGAGGACCAATGCGGCTGGTGCTCGGGCTGTTCGGAATTTAGGTTCATCACTGGCGTTAAAGGTAATAGCCGTGTCACTCCATGGGTTTATTGTTGCTACTTGGTAGACTTCGGCAAGGCTGCGGAGTGTCCTTTTTCATATATTATTTGATGCGAAAGTCTCGAAGACTGTTAATACCGTATTGGTGTCTCTGGGGTGGCTTTCTGTGGCCTCCGGAATTAGGATATCTTCGCCAATTTTGGCCACCTACCGGAGTATCCAACATGCTCTAAGGCTGTGAGTTGGTGTGGCATCCTCTGTATTGTGAATTTTATAGGGTCCATTAAGCCATCCTTCCAGTACGGTTCCATGCCCTGTAGAGGGTTTTTGCTTTTTGGTGTTTGACCCGGGTGTCTGGCGATGATGCACCCTTTTATTTTAGACTGAGTTTGTATTCAGGGCCGGATCGTCCCAAAATTTTATTTCGGTTTTCCAGGCGCTTTCCATCGCACAGTACTTTCGTACAATGGACGCTAAGTCAGCCAAGCGTGTAATATCACGGCGACTTATTGTTGGGGAACGTTGCAGAAAAAAAAAAATTCCTACGGTTTCACCAAGATCTTGAAGGAAATATGCCCTAGAGGCAATAATAAAGTTATTATTTATTTCCTTATATCATGATAAATGTTTATTATTCATGCTAGAATTGTATTAACCGGAAACATAATACATGTGTGAATACATAGACAAACAGAGTGTCACTAGTATGCCTCTACTTGACTAGCTCGTTAATCAAAGATGGTTATGTTTCCTAACCATGAACAAAGAGTTGTTATTTGATTAACGAGGTCACATCATTAGTTGAATGATCTGATTGACATGACCCATTCCATTAGCTTAGCACCTGATCGTTTAGTATGTTGCTATTGCTTTTCTTCATGACTTATACATGTTCCTATGACTATGAGATTATGCAACTCCCATTTACCGGAGGAACACTTTGGGTGCTACCAAACGTCACAACGTAACTGGGTGATTATAAAGGAGCATTACAGGTGTCTCCAAAGGTACACGTTGGGTTGACGTATTTCGAGATTAGGATTTGTCACTTCGATTGTCGGAGAGGTATCTCTGGGCCCTCTCGGTAATACACATCACATAGGCCTTGCAAGCATTATAACTAAGATGTTAGTTGTGAGATGATGTATTACGGAACGAGTAAAGAGACTTGCCAGTAACGAGATTGAACTAGGTATTGGATGACGACGATCGAATCTCGGGCAAGTAACATACCGATGACAAAGGGAACAACGTATGTTGTTATGCGGTCTGACCGATAAAGATCTTCGTAGAATATGTAGGAGCCAATATGGGCATCCAGGTCCCGCTATTGGTTATTGACCGGAGATGTGTCTCGGTCATGTCTACAATGTTCTCGAACCGTAGGGTCCGCACGCTTAACGTTACGATGACAGTTATTATGAGTTTATGCATTTTGATGTACCGAAGGTTGTTCGGAGTCCCGGATGAGATCACGGACATGACGAGGAGTCTCGAAATGGTCGAGACGTAAAGATTGATATATTGGAAGCCTATGTTTGGACATCGGAAGTGTTCCGGGTGAAATCTGGATTTTACCGGATTACCGGGAGGGTTACCGGAACCCCCCGGGAGCCAAATGGGCCAACATGGGCCTTAGTGGAAAGGTGAGAAGGCAGCCCACATGGGGCTGCGCCTCCCCCCTCTCCCTAGTCCTATTAGGACTAGGAGAGGGGCCGGCCACCTCTCTCTTTCACTTCCCACTTGAGGAAACCTAGTTGGACTAGGATTGGAAGGGGGAGTCCTACTCCCGGTAGGAGTAGGACTCCTCTTGCGCCTCCCACCTTGGCCGGCCAGCTCCTCCTCCTCCATCCTTTATATACGGGGGCAGGGGACACCCCAAGACACACAAGTTGATCCTTGAGATCGTTCCTTAGCCGTGTGCGGTGCCCCCTGCCACCAAATTCCACCTCGATCATACCGTTGCAGTGCTTAGGCGAAGCCCTGCGTCGGTAGTACATCAAGATCGTCACCACGCCGTCGTGCTGACAGAACTCTTCCTCGACGCTTTGCTGGATCGGAGCCCGAGGAACGTCATCGAGCTGAACGTGTGCTAAGAACTCGGAGGTGCCGGAGTAACGGTGCTTGGATCGGTCGGATCGGGAAGAAGACGTACGACTACTTCCTCTACGTTGTGTCAACGCTTCCGTTGCGATCTACAAGGGTACGTAGATCAGACTCTCCCCCTCGTTGCTATGCATCACCATGATCTTGCGTGTGCGTAGGAAATTTTTGAAATTACTGCGTTCCCCAACAGTGGCATCCGAGCCTAGGTTTTTATGGTTTGATGTTATTTGCACGAGTAGAACACAAGTGAGTTGTGGGCGATACAAGTCATACTGCCTACCAGCATGTCATACTTTGGTTCGGCGGTATTGTTGGGTGAGACGATCCGGACCAACATTACGCGTACTCTTACGCGAGACCGGTTCCCTCGACGTGCTTTGCACATAGATGGCTTGCGGAAGACTGTCTCTCCAACTTTAGTTGAACCAAGTGTGACTACGCCCGGTCCTTGAGAAGGTTAAAACGGAGTCTATTTGACGAACTATCGTTGTGGTTTTGATGCGTAGGTGAGATGAGTTCTTACTTAAGCCCGTAGCAGCCACGTAAAACTTGCAACAACAAAGTAGAGGACGTCTAACTTGTTTTTGCAGGGTATGTTGTGATGTGATATGGTCAAGGCATGATGCTGATTTTATTGTATGAGATGATCATGTTTTGTAACCGAGTTATCGGCAACTGGCAGGAGCCATATGGTTGTCGCTTTATTGTATGCAATGCAATCGCGATGTAATGCTTTACTTTATTACTAAACGGTAGTGATAGTCGTGGAAGCATAAGATTGGCGAGACGACAATGATGCTACGATGGAGATCAAGGTGTCGCGCCGGTGACGATGGAGATCATGACGGTGCTTCGGAGATGGAGATCACAAGCACAAGATGATGATGGCCATATCATATCACTTATATTGATTGCATGTGATGTTTATCCTTTTATGCATCTTATCTTGCTTTGATTGACGGTAGCATTATAAGATGATCTCTCACTAAATTATCAAGAAGTGTTCTCCCTGAGTATGCACCGTTGCCAAAGTTCGTCATGCCCAGACACCACGTGATGATCGGGTGTGATAAGCTCTACGTCCATCTACAACGGGTGCAAGCCAGTTTTGCACACGCAGGTTATACTTGACGAGCCAAGCATATACAGATATGGCCTCGGAACACGGAGACCGAAAGGTCGAGCGTGAATCATATAGTAGATATGATCAACATAACGATGTTCACCATTGAAAACTACTCCATCTCACGTGATGATCGGTTATGGTTTAGTTGATTTGGATCACGTGATCACTTAGAGGATTAGAGGGATGTCTATCTAAGTGGGAGTTCTTAAGTAATATGATTAAATTGAACTTAAATTTATCATGAACTTAGTCCTGGTAGTATTTTGCAAATCATGTTGTAGATCAATAGCTCGCGTTATTGCTTCCCTGTATTTATTTTGATATGTTCCTAGAGAAAATTGTGTTGAAAGATGTTAGTAGCAATGATGCGGATTGGATCCGTGATCTGAGGTTTATCCTCATTGCTGCATAGAAGAATTATGTCCTTGATGCACCGCTAGGTGACAGACCTATTGCAGGAGCAGATGCAGACGTTATGAACGTTTGGCTAGCTCAATATGATGACTACTTGATAGTTTAGTGCACCATGCTTAACGGCTTAGAATCGGGACTTCAAAGACGTTTTGAACGTCATGGACCATATGAGATGTTCCAGGAGTTGAAGTTAATATTTCAAGCAAATACCCGAGTTGAGAGACATGAAGTCTCCAGCAAGTTCTATAGCTAAAAGATGGAGGAGAATCGCTCAACTAGTGAGCATGTGCTCAGATTGTCTGGGTACTACAATCGCTTGAATCAAGTGGGAGTTAATCTTCCAGATAAGATAGTGATTGACAGAATTCTCTAGTCACCATGACCAAGTTAGTAGAACTTCGTGATGAACTATAGTATGCAAGGGATGACGAAAACGACTCCCGAGCTTTTCATGATGATGAAATCGATGAAGGTAGAAATCAAGAAAAACATCAAGTGTTGATGGTAGACAAGACCACTAGTTTCAAGAAAAGGGCAAAGGGAAGAAGGGGAACTTCAAGAAGAACGGCAAGCAAGTTGCTACTCAAGTGAAGAAGCCCAAGTCTGGACCTAAGCCTGAGACTAAGTGCTTCTACTGCAAAGGGACTGGTCACTGGAAGCGGAACTACCCCAAGTGATTGGCGGATAAGAAGGATGGCAAAGTGAACATAAGTATATTTGATATACATGTTATTGATGTGTACTTTACTAGTGTTTATAGCAACCCCTTAGTATTTGATGCTAGTTCAGTTGCTAAGAGTAGTAACTCGAAACGGGAGTTGCATAATAAACAGAGACTAGTTAAGGGTGAAGTGACGATGTGTGTTGGAAGTGGTTCCATGATTGATATGATCATCATCGCACACTCCCTATAATTTCGGGATTAGTGTTGAACCTAAATAAGTGTTATTTGGTGTTTGCGTTGAACATGAATATGATTTGATCATGTTTATTGTAATACGGTTATTCATTTAAGTAAGAGAATAAATTGTTGTTCTGTTTACATGAATAAAACCTAATATGGTTTCACACCCAATGAAAATAGTTCATTGGATCTCGATCTTAACAATACACATATTCATAATATTGAAACCAATAGATGCAAAGTTAATAATGATAGTGCAACTTATTTGTGGCACTGCTGTTTAGGTCATATTGGTATAAAGCGCATGAAGAAACTCCATGCTGATGGGCTTTCGGAATCACTTGATTATGAATCACTTGATGCTTGCGAACCATGCCTTTTGGGCAAGATGACTAAAACGCCGTTCTCCGGAACAATGGAGCGAGAAAAGATTTGTTGGAAATCATACATACTGATGTATGTGGTCCGATGAATATTGAGGCTCGCGACAGATATCATTATTTTCTGATCTTCACAAATGATTTGAGCAGATATGAGTATATCTACTTGATGAAACATAAGTCTGAAACATTTGAAAAGTTCAAAGAATTTCAGAGTGAAGTGGAAAATCATCGTGACAAGAAAATAAAAGTTTCTACGATATGATCGCAGAGGTAAAATATTTGAGTTACGAGTTTGGTCTTCAATTAAAACAATGTGGAATAGTTTCACAAAATCATGCCACATGGAACACCACAGCATAATGGTGTGTCCGAACGTCATAACCGTACTTTATTGGATATAGTGCAATCTATGATGTATCTTACCGATCTACCACTATCGTTTTGGGGTTATGCATTAGAGACAGCTGCATTCACGTTAAATAGGGCACCATCTAAATCCGTTGAGACGACACCGTGTGAACTATGGTTTGGCAAGAAACCAAAGTTGTCGTTTCTTAAAGTTTGGGGTTGCGATGCTTATATGAAAAAGTTTCATCCTGATAAGCTCAAAACTCAAATCGGAGAAGTGCATCTTCATAAGATATCCAAAGGAAACTATTGGATACACCTTCTATCACAGATCCGAAGGCAAGACTTTTGTTGCTAAATTCGGAAACTTTCTGGAGAAGGAGTTTCTCTCGAAAGAAGTGAGTGGGAGGAAAGTAGAACTTGACGAGGTAACTGTACCTGCTCCCTTATTGGAAAGTAGTACATCACAGAAAAATGTTTCTGTGACACCTACACCAGTTAGTGAGGAAGCTAATGATGATGATCATGAAACTTCAGAACAAGACACTACTGAACCACGTAGATCGACCAGAGTGAGATCCGCACCAGAGTGGTACGGTAATCCAATTCTGGAAGTCATGCTACTAGATCATGATGAACCTACGAACTATGAGGAAGCGATGATGAGCCCAGATTCCGCGAAATGGTTTGAGGCCATGAAATCTGAGATATGATCCATGTATGAGAACAAAGTATGGACTTTGATGGATTTGCCCGATGATCGGCAAGCCATAGAAAATAAATGGGTCTTCAAGAGGAAGACGGACGCTGATAGTAGTGTTACTATCTACAAAGCTAGAATTGTCGCAAAAGTTTTCAACAAGTTCAAGGTGTTGACTACGATGAGAGTTTCTCACTCGTATCTATGCTTAAGTCTGTCCGAATCATGTTAGCAATTGCCGCATTTTATGAAATCTGGCAAATGGACAAACAAAACTGCATTCCTTAATGGATTTATTAAAGAAGAGTTGTATGTGATGCAACTAGAAGGTTTTGTCAATCCAAAAGGTGCTAACAAAATGTGCAAGCACCAGCGATCCATCTGTGGACTGGTGCAAGCATCTCGGAGTTGGAATATACGCTTTGATAAGTTGATCAAAGCATATAGTTTTATACAGACTTGCGGCGAAGCCTGTATTTACAAGAAAGTGAGTGGGAGCACTACAGCATTTCTGATAAGTATATGTGATTGACATATTGTTGATCGGAAATAATGTAGAATTATTCTGTAAAGCATAAAGGAGTGTTTGAAAGGAGTTTTTCAAAGAAAGACTTCGGTGAAGCTGCTTACATATTGAGCTTCAAGATCTATAGAGATAGATCAAGACGCTTGATAAGTTCTTTCAATGAGTACATACCTTGACAAAGATTTTGAAGTAGTTCAAAATGGAGCAGTCAAAGAAAGAGTTCTTGCCTGTATTATAAGGTGTGAAGTTGAGTAAGACTCAAAGACCGACCACGGCAGAAGATAGAAAGAGAATGAAAGTCATTCCCTATGCCTTGGCCACAGGTTCTATAAAGTATGTCATGCTGTATACCAGATCTATTGTATACCCTGCACTGATTTGGCAAGGGAGTACAATAGTGATCTAGGAGTAGATCACTAGACAGCGGTCAGAATTATCCTTAGTGAAATAAGGATATGTTTCTCGATTATGGACGTGATAAAAAAAAAGGTTCGTCGTAAAGGGTTACGCCGATTCAAGTTTTGACACTAATCTAGATGACTCTAAGTCTCGGTCTAGATACATATTGAAAGTGGGAGCAATTAGCTAGAGTAGCTCCATGCAGAGCATTATAGACAAAGAATTTTGCAAAATACCTACGGATCTGAATGTGACAGACCCGTTGACTAAAATTATCTCACAAGCAAAACATGATCACACCTTAGTACTCTTTGGGTATTAATCACATAGAGATGTGAACTAGATTACTGACTCTAGTAAACCCTTTGAGTGTTGGTCACATAACGATGTGAACTATGGGTGTTAATCACATGGTGATGTGAACTATTGCTGTTAAATCACATGGCGATGTGAACTAGATTATTGACTCTAGTGCAAGTGGGAGACTGAAGGAAATATGCCCTAGAGGCAATAATAAAGTTATTATTTATTTCCTTATATCATGATAAATGTTTATTATTCATGCTAGAATTGTATTAACCGGAAACATAATACATGTGTGAATACATAGACAAACAGAGTGTCACTAGTATGCCTCTACTTGACTAGCTCGTTAATCAAAGATGGTTATGTTTCCTAACCATGAACAAAGAGTTGTTATTTGATTAACGAGGTCACATCATTAGTTGAATGATCTGATTGACATGACCCATTCCATTAGCTTAGCACCCGATCGTTTAGTATGTTGCTATTGCTTTTCTTCATGACTTATACATGTTCCTATGACTATGAGATTATGCAACTCCCGTTTACCGGAGGAACACTTTGGGTGCTACCAAACGTCACAACGTAACTGGGTGATTATAAAGGAGCATTACAGGTGTCTCCAAAGGTACACGTTGGGTTGACGTATTTCGAGATTAGGATTTGTCACTTCGATTGTCGGAGAGGTATCTCTGGGCCCTCTCGGTAATACACATCACATAGGCCTTGCAAGCATTATAACTAAGATGTTAGTTGTGAGATGATGTATTACGGAACGAGTAAAGAGACTTGCCAGTAACGAGATTGAACTAGGTATTGGATGACGACGATCGAATCTCGGGCAAGTAACATACCGATGACAAAGGGAACAACGTATGTTGTTATGCGGTCTGACCGATAAAGATCTTCGTAGAATATGTAGGAGCCAATATGGGCATCCAGGTCCCGCTATTGGTTATTGACCGGAGATGTGTCTCGGTCATGTCTACAATGTTCTCGAACCGTAGGGTCCGCACGCTTAACGTTACGATGACAATTATTATGAGTTTATGCATTTTGATGTACCGAAGGTTGTTCGAAGTCCCGGATGAGATCACGGACATGACGAGGAGTCTCGAAATGGTCGAGACGTAAAGATTGATATATTGGAAGCCTATGTTTGGACATCGGAAGTGTTCCGGGTGAAATCGGGATTTTACCGGATTACCGGGAGGGTTACCGGAACCCCCCGGGAGCCAAATGGGCCAACATGGGCCTTAGTGGAAAGGTGGGAAGGCAGCCCACATGGAGCTGCGCCTCCCCCCTCTCCCTAGTCCTATTAGGACTAGGAGAGGGGCCGGCCACCTCTCTCTTTCACTTCCCACTTGAGGAAACCTAGTTGGACTAGGATTGGAAGGGGGAGTCCTACTCCCGGTAGGAGTAGGACTCCTCCTGCGCCTCCCACCTTGGCCGGCCAGCTCCTCCTCCTCCATCCTTTATATACGGGGGCAGGGGACACCCCAAGACACACAAGTTGATCCTTGAGATCGTTCCTTAGCCGTGTGCGGTGCCCCCTGCCACCAAATTCCACCTCGATCATACTGTTGCAGTGCTTAGGCGAAGCCCTGCGTCGGTAGTACATCAAGATCGTCACCACGCCGTCGTGCTGACGGAACTCTTCCTCGACGCTTTGCTGGATCGGAGCCCGAGGAACGTCATCGAGCTGAACGTGTGCTAAGAACTCGGAGGTGCCGGAGTAACGGTGCTTGGATCGGTCGGATCGGGAAGAAGACGTACGACTACTTCCTCTACGTTGTGTCAACGCTTCCGTTGCGATCTACAAGGGTACGTAGATCAGACTCTCCCCCTCGTTGCTATGCATCACCATGATCTTGCGTGTGCGTAGGAAATTTTTGAAATTACTGCGTTCCCCAACAGATCTATCTATGAGTTCATCTAGCAACGAGTCATTGGATGCATCTACATACCTTTGTAGATCGCGAGCGGAAGCGTTCAAAGAACGTGGATGAAGTAGTCGCACATGACGTGATCCAAATCACCGGAGATCCTAGCGCCGAACGGACGGCACCTCCGCGTTCAACACACGTACGGTTAGCGCAACGTCTCCTTCTTCTTGATCCAGTAAGAGGGAAGAAGAGGTTGAGGAAGATGGCTCCAGCAGTAGCACGATGGTGTGGTGATGGTGGAGCTGCAGAACTCCGTCAGGGCTTCGCCAAGCACTATGGAGGAGGAGGAGGTGTTGGAGAGGGAGAGGGAGGCAACCAAAGGCGTGTATCAAACAGCCCTCCTTCCCCCACTATATATAGGAGGGCCTAGGAGGGGCGCCGACCCTAGGAGATCCAATCTCCTAGGGGGGCGGCGGCCAAGGGGAGGTTTCCCTCCCCCCCAAGGCACCTAGGGGTGCCTTCCACAAGTGGGACTCTTCCCCTTTGGGAAACCCTAGGCGCATGGGCCCTTGGGGCTGGTGCCCTTGGCCCATGTAGGCCAAGGTGCGCCCCCTACAGCCCATGTGGCCCCCACGGGGCAGGTGGCCCCACCCTGTGGACCCCCGGGACCCCTCCGGTGGTCCCGGTACAATACCGATAACCCCGAAACTTGTCCCGATGACCGAAACAACACTTCCTATATATAATTATTTACCTCCGGACCATTCCGGAACTCCTCGTGACGTCCGGGATCTCACCCGGGACTCCGAACAACATTCGGGTTACTGCATATACATATCCCTACAACCCTAGCGTCACCGAACCTTAAGTGTGTAGACCCTACGGGTTCGGGAGACAGGCAGACATGACCGAGATGACTCTCCGGTCAATAACCAACAGCGGGATGTGGATACCCATGTTGGCTCCCACATGCTCCACGATGATCTCATCAGATGAACCACGATGTCGAGGATTCAAGCAACCCCGTATACAATTCCCTTTGTCAATCAGTATGTTACTTGCCCGAGATTCGATCGTCGGTATCCCAATACCTCGTTCAATCTCGTTACCGGCAAGTCACTTTACTCGTACCGTAATGCATGAACCCGTGACCAGACACTTGGTCACTTTGAGCTCATTATGATGATGCATTACCGAGTGGGCCCAGTGATACCTCTCCGTCATACGGAGTGACAAATCCCAGTCTTGATCCATGTCAACCCAACAGACACTTTTGGAGATACCCGTAGTATACCTTTATAGTCACCCAGTTACGTTGTGATGTTTGGTACACCCAAAGCACTCTTACGGTATCCGGGAGTTACACGATCTCATGGTCTAAGGAAAAGATACTTGACATTGGAAAAACTCTAGCAAACGAACTACATGATCTTTATGCTATGTTTAGGATTGGGTCTTGTCCATCACACCATTCTCCTAATGATGTGATCTCGTTATCAATGACATCCAATGTCCATAGTCAGGAAACCATGACTATCTGTCGATCAACGAGCTAGTCAACTAGAGGCTTACTAGGGACATGTTGGTGTCTGTTATTCACACATGTATTACGATTTCCGGATAACACAATTATAGCATGAATAAAGACAATTATCATGAACAAGGAAATATAATAATAATGCTTTTATTATTGCCTCTAGGGCATATTTCCAACAGTCTCCCACTTGCACTAGAGTCAATAATCTAGTTACATTGTGATGAATCGAACACCCATGGAATTTTGGTGTTGATCATGTTTTGCTCTAGGGAGAGGTTTAGTCAACAGATCTGCTACATTCAGGTCCGTATGTACTTTACAAATATCTATGTCTCCATCTTGAACATTTTCACGAATGGAGTTGAAGCGACGCTTGATGTGCCTTGTCTTCTTGTGAAACCTGGGCTCCTTGGCGAGTGCAATATCTCCAGTGTTGTCACAGAAGAGCTTGATCGGCCCCGACGCATTGGGTATGACTCCTAGGTCGGTGATGAACTCCTTCACCCAAATTGCTTCATGTGCTGCCTCCGAGGCTGCCATGTACTCCGCTTCACATGTAGATCCCGCCACGACGCTCTGCTTGCAACTGCACCAGCTTACTGCCCCACCATTCAAAATATACACGTATCCGGTTTGTGACTTAGAGTCATCCAGATCTGCGTCGAAGCTAGCGTCGACGTAACCCTTTACGATGAGCTCTTCGTCACCTCCATAAACGAGAAACATTTCCTTAGTCCTTTTCAGGTACTTCAGGATATTCTTGACCGCTGTCCAGTGTTCCTTGCCGGGATTACTTTGGTACCTTCCTACCAAACTTACGGCAAGGTTTACATCAGGTCTGGTACACAGCATGGCATACATAATAGAACCTATGGCTGAGGCATAGGGGATGACACTCATCTCTTCTATATCTTCTGCCGTGGTCGGACATTGAGCTGAGCTCAATTTCATACCTTGTAACACAGGCAAGAACCCCTTCTTAGATTGATCCATATTGAACTTCTTCAATATCTTCTCAAGGTATGTGCTTTGTGAAAGACCTATGAGGCGTCTTGATCTATCTCTATAGATCTTGATGCCTAATATATAAGCAGCTTCTCCAAGGTCCTTCATTGAAAAACTCTTATTCAAGTAGGCCTTGATGCTGTCCAAGAGTTCTATATCATTTCCCATCAAAAGTATGTCATCTACATATAGTATGAGAAATGCTACGGAGCTCCCACTCACTTTCTTGTAAACGCAGGCTTCTCCATAAGTCTGCATAAACCCAAACGCTTTGATCATCTCATCAAAGCGAATGTTCCAACTCCGAGATGCTTGCACCAGCCCATAAATCGAGCGTTGGAGCTTGCACACCTTGTCAGCATTCTTAGGATCGACAAAACCTTCCGGCTGCATCATATACAATTCTTCCTTAAGGAAAACATTAAGGAATGCCGTTTTGACATCCATTTGCCATATCTCATAATCGTAGAATGCGGCAATTGCTAACATGATTCGGACGGACTTCAGCTTCGCTACTGGTGAGAAAGTCTCATCGTAGTCAACCCCTTGAACTTGTCGATAACCCTTAGCGACAAGCCGAGCTTTATAGATGGTCACGTTACCATCCGCGTCTGTCTTCTTCTTAAAGATCCATTTATTTTCTATGGCTCGCCGTTCAACGGGCAAGTCAGTCAAAGTCCATACTTCGTTTTCATACACGGATCCTATCTCGGATTTCATGGCTTCTAGCCATTTGTCGGAATCCGGGCCCGCCATCGCTTCTTCATAGTTCGAAGGTTCACTGTTGTCTAACAACACGATTTCCAGGACAGGGTTGCCGTACCACTCTGGTGCGGAACGTGTCCCTGTGGACCTTCAAAGTTCAGTAGCAACTTGATCAAAAGTTTCATGATCATCATCATTAACTTCCTCTCTAGTCGGTGCAGGCACCTCAGGAACATTTTCTTGAGTTGCGCCATTTTCCGGTTCAAGAGGTATACTTCATCAAGTTCTACTTTCCTCCCACTTACTTCTTTCGAGAGAAACTCCTTCTCTAGAAAGCATCCATTCCTGGCAACAAAGATCTTGCCTTCGGATCTGAGGTAGAAGGTATACCCAACAGTTTCTTTAGGGTATCCTATGAAGACGCATTTTTCCGACTTGGGTTCGAGCTTTTCAGGTTGAAGTTTCTTGACATAAGCATCGCATCCCCAAACTTTTAGAAACGACAGCTTAGGTTTCTTCCCAAACCATAATTCAAACGGTGTCGTCTCAACGGATTTTGATGGAGCCCTATTTAAAGTGAATGCGGTAGTCTCTAAAGCATAGCCCCAAAAAGATAGTGGTAAATCGGTAAGAGACATTATAGATCGTACCATATCTAATAGAGTGCAATTACGACGTTCGGACACACCGTTACGCTGAGGTGTTCCAGGCGGCGTGAGTTGTGAAACTATTCCACATTTTCTTAAGTGTGTGCCAAATTCGTGACTCAAGTATTCTCCTCCACGATCTGATCGTAGAAACTTGATTTTCCTGTCACGTTGATTCGCAACCTCACTCTGAAATTCCTTGAACTTTTCAAAGGTTTCAGACTTGTGTTTCATTAAGTAGACATACCCATATCTACTCAAGTCATCAGTGAGGGTGAGAACATAACGATAGCCACCGCGAGCCTCAACGCTCATTGGACCGCACACATCAGTATGTATGATTTCCAATAAGTTGGTTGCTCGCTCCATTGTTCCTGAGAACGGAGTCTTGGTCATTTTACCCATGAGGCATGGTTCACACGTGTCAAATGATTCATAATCAAGAGACTCTAAAAGTCCATCTGCATGGAGCTTCTTCATGCGTTTGACACCTATGTGACCAAGGCGGCAGTGCCACAAGTATGTGGGACTATCATTATCAACCTTACATCTTCTGGTACTCACACTATGAATATGTAACGCCCCAGATATTACTTTCCCAATTTGTACTCCAACTCTTGCCGTTTCCGGCATTAAGTTATATTTATTCCTCGGGTTCGGGTCTTTGTCTCCGTGTGTTGTTTTCGTTTTCGTGCCTCTCATATCATGTCATCACGTGCATTGCATTTGCATACATGTTCATCTCATGCATTCGAGCATTTTCCCCGTTGTCCGTTTTGCATTCCGGTGCTTCGTTCTCCTTCGGTGGCCATTTCTAGCTTTCTTTCGTGTGTGGGGATTAAACATTTCCGGATTGGACCGAGACTTGCCATGCGGCCTTGGTTTACTACCGGTAGACCGCCTGTCAAGTTTGGTACCATTTGGACTTCGTTTGATACTCCAACGGTTAACCGAGGGACCGAAAAGGCCTCGTGTGTGTTGCAGCCCAACACCCCTCCAATTTGGCCCAAAACCCACCAAACTCTGCTCCATCGTCTCGGTCGTTCGATCACGATCGCGTGGGCGAAAACCGCACCTCATTTGGACTCTCCTAGCTCCACTTATGCCTATAAATACCCCCTCCATTCGGATCTCTTCTTCCCCCGTCCAAAACCCTAAAAAAACATCTCCCTCCTCCGCCGCTGACGGACGTGTCCGGCCCGCGCCGGACAACGTCTGAACTCGCCGCCACCAGTCACGCGCCGCCACGTGGCGCGCGTCGTCCGCCGCCGCCGCCGAAGCCCGCCGGCCCGCGGGAGGCCCGCCCCTCGCCCCCCACGGGCCAGATCCGCGCCGCCGCTCCGCTCCTTCTTCCTCGACGTCGATCCGCCGCGCCGCTGCTTCCCTCGCCGGCCGGCACCACCGCCGCCGCACCGGACTGCCTCCGCCGCTGCGGTCCGCCCCGACCTCGCCGCCCGAGGGAGCTGGAGCTCGCCGGCGCCCCCATCGCCGTCCGCGCCGCCCCGGCGAGCTTCCCCACCGGCCGGCCCCTCCTTCCCCGTCGAATCTGGCGAGCTCTCCCACGCCGGCCAACCTCGGCATCCGTGCCCGTGAACAGTGCCCGGGATCCGGATCTGGATCTAGATCCATCTCGGTTGACTTCTCTCCCCCTAACCCTAATTTTTTGTGCTATGTTTGACTGCTCATATCTCCGCATCCGTAGCCCCGTTTTGGACATATGATATATCAAAATCTTTCGACGAGTACATCATTTCATTCCATTGCATCATTTGCATTTGAGTTCATTTTGATGCCCAAAATGCTGTTAGAAGGGGGCATCGTGAGTTAAATTGCAGATCCGTTAGCTCATCATCGACTTTTGTCATTTTTGCCATGTTTATTGTGTGCATGATATGCCTGTGCCCCTTTGGGATGAATTATTAAGCATTTTGTCTTGTTTCCAGAGGTGCCACCCATGCATTTTTAGGATGTGCGTGGTGTCTTGTGCAAGCTTGCAAAGAGGGGTACCTGAGATTGCTGATTTCAGGGACTTAGTGATTTTCACTAAGTCTGGGATGTTTTAGTTCATGATGCCATATGCCCAGCTTGTTTCCTAGTGATCCGTGCCTCTTTTGAGGATGATCAGTAAGAGTGATTTGTTAATATTATTATGATCTATCCATCCATGTCTTTACTTGTTATGTTGGAGCACCCTAGGTTGAGTCAATCGAGCTCAACTTTTGCATCGTTGTTAATTTGGGCAGATTGTGAACTCTTTTGCGATTTTGCCGGTGCTATTGCTAGTGATCCATGCATGCTATGCCTTTGTTCTTGCCATGTCTAGCTAGCATTTTGTGCCTTCTTCATGGATATATGCTTGCCTTGCCATGACTTGCACCGTAGTGAGTGCATCGAGCTCGTTTACATGCCTCCGTGAGTTATAATTTCATCATGTCTCAGTTTTCACAAAGTCTGAAAACTGATTGTGTTTCATCTATGTTCGTGTGTTTCATCCAAGTTGAGGCCAGGTTCATGCATTTCCTGTCACGTCTTGCATTTTGCATCCCGCATCGCATCCCGCATAGCATACCATCTTTGCATATTATTGGTTGCCCTTGCACGTGGTTGATTGTATCCTTGTTGCTTGTTTGTGTTGTTGGGTAGAGCCGGAAGACGAGTTCGCTAACGAGGAGCCCGTTGAGTTTGCTTTTGAGGATCCAGGCAACTCTGACAACTGTGCAGGCAAGATGATCATACCCTCGAAATCACTACTATCTTTGCTATGCTAGTTTGCTCGCTCTTTTGCTTTGCCAATGCTACGATGCCTACCACTTTCTTGTCAGCCTCCCAATTGCCATGATTGAGCCTCTAACCCACCATTGTCCTAGCAAACCGTTGATTGGCTATGTTACCGCTTTGCTCAGCCCCCTTCTTATAGCGTTGCTAGTTGCAGGTGAAGATTGGAGCCGTTCCTTGTTGGAACATTTATTTACTTGTTGGGATATCATTATATTGCCATGTTATCTTAATGCATCTATATACTTGGTAAAGGGTGGAAGGCTCAGCCTCTCGCCTAGTGTTTTGTTCCACTCTTGCCGCCCTTGTTTCCGTCATATCGGTGTTATGTTCCCGGATTGTTGCGTCCCTTACGCGGTTGGGCTATAATGGGAACCCCTTCATAGTTCGCCTTGATTAAAGCTTTTCCAGCAATGCCCAACATTGGTTTTACCATTTGCCACCTAGCCTCTTTTTCCCTTGGGTTTCCGGAGCCCGAGGGTCATCTTATTTTAACCCCCCCGGGCCAGTGCTCCTCTGAGTGTTGGTCCCACCGAGCGATGTCCGGGGCTACCAGGGGCAACCCTGGGCTGGCCTACCCGACGTCTGGCTCATCTGAGTGTGCCCTGAGAACGAGATATGTGCAGCTCCTATTGGGATTTGTCGGCACATTCGGGCGGTGTTGCTGGACTTGTTTTGACCTGTCGAATCATCTTGTTGTACCGAGATACCGAGTCTGATCGGTGTGTCTTGGGTGGAGGTCTATTCCTTCGTTGACCGTGAGAGCTTGTTATGGGCTAAGTTGGGACCCCCCTGCAGGGATTGATCTTCCGAAAGCCGTGCCCGCGGTTATGGGCAGATGGGAATTTGTTAATGTCCGGTTGTAGATAACTTGAACCTTAATTAATTAAAATGAATCAACTGAGTGTGTTGCCGTGATGGTCTCTTCTCGGCGGAGTCCGGGAAGTGGACACGGTGTTGGAGTTATGTTTGCGCAGGTTGCTCTCTAGTTTCTCGCTCGTGCTTTGCCTCCTCTTCTCGCTCTCTTTTGCGAATAAGTTAGCCACCATATATGCTAGTCGCTTGCTGCAGCTCCACTTATACATTACCCCTTCCTACCTATTAAGCTTAAATAGTCTTGATCGCGAGGGTGCGAGATTGCTGAGTCCCTGTGGCTCACAGATTACTATTACACCAGATGCAGGGACAGATGATACAGCTCCAGATGGCGCGCTCGAGCTCAAGTGGGAGTACAACGAGGACTCTCAGCGTTACTATGTGTCTTTTCCTGATGATCAGTAGTGGTGCCTATTCGGGGTTAGATTCAGGGCCTTGTCGCATGTTGGGGGTCTTTTCTATTTTGGCGCCGTAGTCGGGCCATGTGTGATTTGTATGATGGATGTTATTTATGTACTTTGATGTGACGTGGCGAGTGTAAGACAACTATGTTATCCCTCTTTATTATTATATTACATGGGATGTTTGTGATGATTACCCGACTTACGACATATACCTTCAATGCGATTATGCCTCTAAGTCGTGCCTCGACACGTGGGAGATATAGTCGCATCGAGGACGTTACAAGTTGGTAATCAGAGCCTTCCCCGACCTTAGGAGCCCCCATTGCTTGATCGTTTTTAGCAGCCGAGTTGTGTCTAGAAAATGTTTTGAGTCCCTAGAAATTATATATCGGAGAGCTTAGGAATTCTTTTTACTTCCCAGTCTCCTCATCGCTCTGGTAAGGCATCCTGACATAGAGTTTTGACTCTTCTCTTCTTAAATTTCACTAAATTTTTTTTAGGATCACGTGAGTATCTTGGTTTTGTTCCGATGGCTTATGATGAGAATACTGTCTTGGTGCCTCCTGTCAGGGGTTTAGTGGAAGTGTCCTGGGGAGTTGAGCTCTGAGGTGTTGTCATCATAATTTTATCGTTGCAATTCTGGCATACTTGAGATATGTGCGCGACATCGAAAATCTCCTTTATGCAGTTCGTTGGTGAGATAACCTCGACGCCACCCAGTACTGGGGCGGGAGTTCAGGAGTATCGCCATAACTTGTATAACGGATGCTTTTCGAAGGTTGAGGTAGATGGTTTCCGATGGTTTCTTGGTTATGTGTTGAAGGATGGATACAGCTGGATGTATGATTTGCTAGCTTGGGTGAGATATTATTGCTTCCCCTGTATCCCCAACACCTGATTGCATAACCGGAAAGTTTCGGGAGTTTCTTAGGTGGGAATTCAAGTAGCTCTTAGGGTATCTTTCCAACAGATGTATGATATGGAATTGGGGTTCGACGTCTAGTGGTTCGCCTATTCACGGTCGATTTTACAGTGGTCTTGTTGTGTCTTAAAGAGTCCTTGGCTATGCTGACTCGGGGACGCTTCGTATGTCATGTGCACTGCCTTGTACATGATGGTGCTGTACGGTCAAGCCCGTGTAGGTCCCACCACGAAAACTTCGGACGAAATTTCTATCATATGTTTGTTCCGGCTTATTCCGCAAGCCAACCCTTGGTTTTATTTTCAGTTGTGGTATTCGAGTTGCTTCGACGTCATGTGTTGATTCCATCCCTCGTTGATGTACCTCTTCTACCTGATTCTTTGTGGCTTCGCAACTTAGGAATATGTGACCACTTCAAGAGAAGTGCATTCATTCATTTTGTTCGGATGTGAAGACTTTATGTTGCAATTTTCATTTCGTTGGATTCACCTTCAATATTTGTCTATTTGTGTGCTAATGGTGGTCAACCTCTTCAGGATGGCTCCTCCAACGCGCACGACTCCGAACCCTGATCCGCCACCACCTCCACCGCCTCCGGAGGCTTGGCAAGCTGTGATGGCCGCAACTAATGCAAATACACAGTTGATCATGCAAATCCTCCAAGAGCGGAATCAAGGCAGTCAAGGGAATCAAGGCAACAATCAGAACCATTTTGCTACTCTGAACCAGTTCCTCGCAAATGGTCCAAAGACGTCCAACAATTGTGTGGAGGCTACCGATGCTGACGATTGGCTAGTGGATCTGGGCAAGCATTTTGAATGCAGCAACGTCAGGCCTGAAGATTTCGTCAAGTTCGCTTCTTTCCAGCTCAAAGATCAGGCCGCAGAGTGGTTCCAGCAGTACAAGGATTCCAGAGGTGGATGTTTGATCACTTGGGATGATTTCCGTCGTGATTTCTGAGCTCATCACATCCCTCAGAGTGTGACTAAAAGCAAACGTGAAGAATTCCGCAATCTGAAGCAGGGCTCTTTGTTTGCCTATGACTACAACAAGTTGTTCCAGAAGCTCGCCCATTTTTCCAAGCAGGATGTTCCTGATGAGAAGAGCATGATCTATCAGTTCAGGGGTGGTCTCCGTGAAGAAATTCAGCTCGCTCTTGTCCTCTTTGAGCCGCTGAGATACGATGAGTTCTACAACATGGCACTAAAGCAAGAGGCTGCTCAGTTGAGGTGTGATGCTTCCAGGAAGCGAGTCAGAGACACTACGCCTTGTTCGTCTACTCAAGTGGCCAAGCAGCAGAAGTATTGGCTTCCTCCTCCTCCGTTCCGTCAGCCGTATCAGCAGAAGAGCAAAGGTGGCAGTGGTTCATCCCACCCACCCAACCTAGGCTTTCAAAACAAGACTTCATCTCAAGCTCCAAGATCGAGTGCTCCGTACCACCGTCCGCTTTCTGAAGTCACGTGCAACAAGTGCCAACAGAAGGGTCACTACGCCAACAAGTGTTTCAACCAGAGGCGTCTTCCTCCTCCTCCTCCTGTCAGATCGGCAAGTACAGCTGTGGTCAAGCATAACCCCAAGTCCGCCAAGGTCAACTTGATGAACGCAGCTCAGGCAGAGGACTCGTCAGATGTCATCATGGGTAACCTTCCTGTTAATGATATTCCTGCAAAAGTTCTTTTTGATACGGGTGCATCTCATTGTTTCATCTCGAGGCCATTTGTTTCTAAGCATGAGTTGCCTTTGCAAGATTTTCCTAGACAGTTGTCTGTTGTTTCTCCGGGCAAATTCATGAATGCAAGCGCTATTGTTCCGGATATTTCTATCACATTGGGCGAGTACAAGTTTCTCTCTTCTCCGGTGGTTCTTGGTAATTCGGATATCGATCTTATTCTTGGGATGGACTGGCTCTCTAAACACAAGGCTCACCTCGATTGTGCAGCCAGGCAGATTCAACTGACTCATTCGTCTGAGGATGTAATTGTCTTTGCTGCTCGGGATAATACCATCCGGTTGTTTTCTCTCAATGAGAAGGGTGAACCGGATGCTATTTCGCAAATTCCGGTTGTTTGTGAGTATCAAGACGTCTTCCCAGAAGAACTCCCAGGCATGCCTCTGCACCGGCCGGTTGAATTTGTTATTGAACTTGAGCCCGGTACGGAACCTGTGTGCAAACGTCCCTACAAGCTCGGCCCCGAAGAGTTGAAGGAGTTGAAGAAACAACTCGATGTTCAAGAAAGAATGGGTCTCATTCGGCCTAGTACTTCTCCGTGGGGTTGTGGTGTTCTTTTTGTGAAGAAGAAGGATGGAACGGACCGACTTTGTGTTGATTATCGTCCATTGAACAAGAAGACCATCAAGAACAAATACCCACTTCCCAACATTAATGAGCTGTTTGAACAACTCAAGGGTGCCCAAGTATTCTCCAAGCTTGACCTTCGTATGGGTTATCATCAAATTCACATTCGTGAGCAAGATATTCCCAAGACGGCTTTCAGGACAAGCTATGGGTCATATGAATACACTGTCATGTCTTTTGGCCTCGCCAACGCTCCTCCGACGTTCTCTCGCATGATGAACTTCATCTTCAACCCCTACACCAATGACTTCATTTTTGTCTATCTCGACGACATTCTGGTTTTCTCGAAGAACAAGGAAGATCATGCCAAGCACTTGCGTTTGGTTCTTGACAAGCTCAGGGAACATCAGTTCTACGCCAAGTTCTCCAAGTGTGAATTTTGGCTCAATGAGGTGCTTTATATTGGCCATATCATCTCTGCCAAGGGCATTTCCGTGGATCCTGAGATGGTGTCTGCAATTGTTAATTGGGAACCTCCTCAGAACGTGAAGCAACTCCGTAGCTTCCTCGGTCTCGCAAGCTACTATCGAAGATTCGTTGAAAACTTTTCCAAGATCGCGAAGCCTCTCTCAAATCTTCTTCAGAAGCACGTCAAGTACGTTTGGTCTCTGGAGTGTGATATTGCTTTCAACGCTTTGAAAGAGAAATTGATCACTGCTCCAGTTCTGACTCCGCCCGATGAAACCAAGCCGTATGAGGTCTTTTGTGATGCCTCTCTCCAAGGTCTCGGTCCTGTACTGATGCAAGAGAAGAAAGTTGTTGCTTATACCTCTCGCCAGTTGAAGCCTAATGAGAAGAACTACCCCACTCATGATCTCGAGTTGGCGGCAGTTGTGCACGCTTTGTTGACTTGGAGACATCTTCTATTGGGAAGAAAAGTGGACATTTTCACTGATCACAAGAGTCTCAAGTACATCTTCACCCAGCCTAATCTCAACCTCAGGCAGACTCGATGGGTCGAAATGATTCAAGAGTACAATCCGAGTATTGAGTATACTCCAGGCAAGGCTAATGTGATTGCTGACGCTTTGAGCAGAAAAGCATATTGCAACAGTCTGATTTTCAAGCCTTATCAACCCGAGCTTTGTGAAGCTTTCCGCAAACTTAATCTGCAAATTGTTCCTCAAGGTTTCCTCGCCAACCTTCAAGTCTCTCCTACCTTGGAGGACCAGATTCGCCAAGCCCAGCTTCTTGATGCTATGGTGAAAAAGGTGAAGATTGGTATTGCAAAGAGTCAGTCCAAGTACAAGTGCTACCGACTTGATGACAAGGACACTCTCTTCTTCGAGGATTGAATTGTTGTGCCCAAAGGTGAACTTCGTAAAGTGATCATGAACGAGGCTCACAACTCTCTCCTCTCCATCCACCCTGGTAGCACGAAGATGTATCAGGATCTGAAGCAAACTTATTGGTGGACTCGAATGAAGCGCGAGATCGCTCAATTCGTGAATGACCGTGATGTCTGCAGAAGAGTGAAGGCAGAACACCAAAGGCTAGCAGGTCTCCTCCAACCTCTTGCCATTCCAGAATGGAAGTTTGACCACATTGAAATGGACTTCGTGACTGGGTTTCCAAAGTCCAAGCATGGCAATGATGCTATATTCGTTGTCATCGACAAGCTCACCAAAGTGGCTCACTTTCTGCCTATCAAAGAGTCGATCACTGCAGCTCAATTGGCGGAACTCTATACCTCTCGAATTGTCTCTCTGCACGGTATTCCTCAAGTGATATCTTCAGACCGTGGCAGCATCTTTACCTCCAAGTTTTGGGATTCTTTTCAGAAGGCCATGGGCACCAACGTTCGCTTCAGCACTGCTTTCCATCCTCAAACAAGCGGTCAAGTCGAGCGTGTCAATCAGATTCTTGAAGATATGCTCAGGGCTTGTGTTATCACCTTCGGCATGAAGTGGGAGGATTGTCTTCCTTATACTGAATTCTCATACAACAACAGTTTTCAAGCAAGTTCGGGCAAGGCCCCATTTGAAATTCTGTATGGTAGGAAGTGCCGTACACCTCTCAACTGGTCTGAAACCGGTGAACGTCAGCTGCTGGGTAATGACTTAATCACAGAGGCAGAAGAGATGTGCAAGGTCATTCGTGATAACCACAAAGCAGCCCAATCCCGCCAGAAGAGCTACTATGACAGTAAGCACCGTGATTTGGCTTTCGAGATCGGAGATCATGTTTACCTCCGCGTCTCTCCTATGAAAGGGACTCGTCGCTTCGGTATCAAAGGGAAGCTTGCCCCCAGATACGTCGGACCTTTCAAGATTGTCAGCAAGAGAGGCGACCTCGCCTATCAACTCGAGCTTCCTTCAAACTTTGCTAATGTTCATGATGTGTTCCATGTCTCCCAACTCCGTAAGTGCTTCAAGACGCCTGAGCGCACCATCAACTTCGAGGACATTGAGCTCCAAGAAGATCTCTCCTATCGTGAGCACCCAATTGCAATCCTTGAAGAGACTGAACGCAGGACTCGCAACAAGTCAATCAAATTTCTCAAAGTCAAGTGGTCACACCATTCCGACCGTGAAGCTACCTGGGAACACGAGGATCACCTCCTTTCTGAGTACCCGGAGTTCTTTCAGTCCTAGATCTCGGGACGAGATCTTTTCGTAGTGGTGGAGTGTTGTAACGCCCCAGATATTACTTTCCCAATTTGTACTCCAACTCTTGCCGTTTCCGGCATTAAGTTATATTTATTCCTCGGGTTCGGGTCTTTGTCTCCGTGTGTTGTTTTCGTTTTCGTGCCTCTCATATCATGTCATCACGTGCATTGCATTTGCATACATGTTCATCTCATGCATTCGAGCATTTTCCCCGTTGTACGTTTTGCATTCCGGCGCTTCGTTCTCCTTCGGTGGCCATTTCTAGCTTTCTTTCGTGTGTGGGGATTAAACATTTCCGGATTGGACCGAGACTTGCCATGCGGCCTTGGTTTACTACTGGTAGACCGCCTGTCAAGTTTGGTACCATTTGGACTTCGTTTGATAGTCCAACGGTTAACCGAGGGACCGAAAAGGCCTCGTGTGTGTTGCAGCCCAACACCCCTCCAATTTGGCCCAAAACCCACCAAACTCTGCTCCATCGTCTCGGTCGTTCGATCACGATCGCGTGGGCGAAAACCGCACCTCATTTGGACTCTCCTAGCTCCACTTATGCCTATAAATACCCCCTCCATTCGGATCTCTTCTCCCCCCGTCCAAAATCCTAAAAAAAACATCTCCCTCCTCCGCCGCGGACGGACGTGTCCGGCCCGCGCCGGACAACGTCCGAACTCGCCGCCGCCAGTCACGTGCCGCCACGTGGCGCGCGTCGTCCGCCGCCGCTGCCGAAACCCGCCGGCCCGCGGGAGGCCCACCCCTCGCCCCCCACGGGCCAGATCCGCGCCGCCGCTCCGCTCCTTCTTCCTCGACGCCGATCCGCCGCGCCACTGCTTCCCTCACCGACCGGCACCGCCGCCGCCGCGCCGGACTGCCTCCGCCGCTGCGGTCCGCCCCGACCTCGCCGCCCGAGCCGGAGCTCGCCGGCGCCCCCATCGCCGTCCGCGCCGCCCCGACGAGCTTCCCCACCGGCCGGCCCCTCCTTCCCCATCGAATCCGGCGAGCTCTCCCACGCCGGCCAACCTCGGCATCCGTGCCTGTGAACAGTGCCCGGGATCCGGATCTGGATCTAGATCCATCTCGGGTGACTTCTCTCCCCCTAACCCTAATTTTTCGTGCTATGTTTGACTGCTCATATCTCCGCATCCGTAGCTCCATTTTGGACATATGATATATCAAAATCTTCGTCTCGACGAGTACATCATTTCATTCCATTGCATCATTTGCATTTGAGTTCATTTTGATGCCCAAAATGCTGTTAGAAGGGGGCATCGTGAGTTAAATTGCAGATACGTTAGCTCATCATCGACTTTTGTCATTTTTGCCATGGTTATTGTGTGCATGATATGCCTGTGCCCCTTTGGGATGAATTGTTAAGCATTTTGTCTTCTTTCCAGAGGTGCCACCCATGCATTTTTAGGATGTGCGTGGTGTCTTGTGGAAGCTTGCAAAGTGGGGTACCTGAGATTGCTGATTTCAGGGACTTAGTGATTTTCACAAAGTCTGGGATGTTTTAGTTCATGATGCCATATGTCCAGCTTGTTTCCTAGTGATCCGTGCCTCTTTTGAGGATGGTCAGTAAGAGTGTTTTGTTAATATTATTATGCTCTATCCATCCATGTCTTTACTTGTTATGTTGGAGCACCCTAGGTTGAGTCAATCGAGCTCAACTTTTGCATCGTTGTTAATTTGGGCAGATCGTGAACTCTTTTGCGATTTTGCCGGTGCTATTGCTAGTGATCCATGCATGCTATGCCTTTGTTCTTGCCATGTCTAGCTAGCATTTTGTGCCTTCTTTATGGATATATGCTTGCCTTGCCATGACTTGCACCGTAGTGAGTGCATCGAGCTCGTTTACATGCCTCCGTGAGTTATAATTTCAGCATGTCTCAGTTTTCACAAAGTCTGAAAACTGATTGTGTTTCATCTATGTTCGTGTGCTCGTTAGAGTATTTTGTGAACCCTTTTGGCCCCAGGCCACTTTGGGTGTTTTGTTAAGCTTGTTGAGTAGCTCCATGCCATGCTCTTTCTTGCCATGTTCAGGTTATATTTCATGTTGTTTTGCTGCTCCGAAGAGAGCATCATGGTCTGAAATTTCAGACTAGTGTTAATTTCACTAAGTCTGAAATTTGTTTTGCTTATTCAGTTTTGCCATGCTTGTTTGAGCCCCTTAATGGATGAATTTGCCTATGGCTCAGTCCTAGTGATTTGTTAAGCATCTTGTGTACATCCCTTCCATGTATTTTATTTTCATGTTTGGTGGCTGTAGCATGTTCATTTCATTGCATTTAGGAGCCTACCTGCTGTAAATTGCAGATCGGTTCGTTTCGTAAAACGCATGCCATTTCCAAACCGTAGCTCCGATTCCTATGATCTTTATATCGTTTTCAGGGGATTTCTTCCCCTCTATCCAGTGGCACACTTGGTTTTCCAAGTTGAGGCCAGGTTCATACATTTCCTGTCACGTCTTGCATTTTGCATCCCGCATCGCATCCCGCATAGCATACCATCTTTGCATATTATTGGTTGCCCTTGCACGTGGTTGATTGTATCCTTGTTGCTTGTTTATGTTGTTGGGTAGAGCCGGGAGATGAGTTCGCTAATGAGGAGCCCGTTGAGTTTGCTTTTGAGGATCCAGGCAACTCTGACAACTGTGCAGGCAAGATGATCATACCCTCGAAATCACTACTATCTTTGCTATGCTAGTTTGCTCGCTCTTTTGCTTTGCCAATGCTACGATGCCTACCACTTGCTTGTCAACCTCCCAATTGCCATGATTGAGCCTCTAACCCACCATTGTCCTAGCAAACCGTTGATTGGCTATGTTACCGCTTTGCTCAGCCCCCTTCTTATAGCGTTGCTAGTTGCAGGTGAAGATTGGAGCCGTTCCTTGTTGGAACATTTATTTACTTGTTGGGATATCATTATATTGCCATGTTATCTTAATGCATCTATATACTTGGTAAAGGGTGGAAGGCTCGGCCTCTCGCCTAGTGTTTTGTTCCACTCTTGCCGCCCTAGTTTCCGTCATATCGGTGTTATGTTCCCGGATTGTTGCGTCCCTTACGCGGTTGGGCTATAATGGGAACCCCTTGATAGTTCGCCTTGATTAAAGCTTTTCCAGCAATGCCCAACGTTGGTTTTACCATTTGCCACCTAGCCTCTTTTTCCCTTGGGTTTCCGGAGCCCGAGGGTCATCTTATTTTAACCCCCCGGGGCCAGTGTTCCTCTGAGTGTTGGTCCCACCGAGCGATGTCCGGGGCTACCAGGGGCAACCCTGGGCTGGCCTACCCGACGTCTGGCTCATCTGAGTGTGCCCTGAGAACGAGATATGTGCAGCTCCTATCGGGATTTGTCGGCACATTCGGGCGGTGTTGCTGGACTTGTTTTGACCTGTCGAATCATCTTGTTGTACCGAGATACCGAGTCTGATCGGTGTGTCTTGGGTGGAGGTCTATTCCTTCGTTGACCGTGAGAGCTTGTTATGGGCTAAGTTGGGACCCCCCTGCAGGGATTGATCTTCCGAAAGCCGTGCCCGCGGTTATGGGCAGATGGGAATTTGTTAATGTCTGGTTGTAGATAACTTGAACCTTAATTAATTAAAATGAATCAACTGAGTGTGTTGCCGTGATGGTCTCTTCTCGGCGGAGTCCGGGAAGTGGACACGGTGTTGGAGTTATGTTTGCGCAGGTTGCTCTCTAGTTTCTCGCTCGTGCTTTGCCTCCTCTTCTCGCTCTCTTTTGCGAATAAGTTAGCCACCATATATGCTAGTCGCTTGCTGCAGCTCCACTTATACATTACCCCTTCCTACCTATTAAGCTTAAATAGTCTTGATCGCGAGGGTGCGAGATTGCTGAGTCCCTGTGGCTCACAGATTACTATTACACCAGATGCAGGGACAGATGATACAGCTCCAGATGGCGCGCTCGAGCTCAAGTGGGAGTACAACGAGGACTCTCAGCGTTACTATGTGTCTTTTCCTGATGATCAGTAGTGGTGCCTATTCGGGGTTAGATTCAGGGCCTTGTCGCATGTTGGGGGTCTTTTCTATTTGGCGCCGTAGTCGGGCCATGTGTGATTTGTATGATGGATGTTATTTATGTACTTTGATGTGACGTGGCGAGTGTAAGCCAACTATGTTATCCCTCTTTATTATTATATTACATGGGATGTTTGTGATGATTACCCGACTTACGACATATACCTTCAATGCTATTATGCCTCTAAGTCGTGCCTCGACACGTGGGAGATATAGTCGCATCGAGGACATTACAAGTTGTTAATCAGAGCCTTCCCCGACCTTAGGAGCCCCCATTGCTTGATCGTTTTTAGCAGCCGAGTTGTGTCTAGAAAATGTTTTGAGTCCCTAGGAATTATATATCGGAGAGCTTAGGAGTTCTTTTTTACTTCCCAGTCTCCTCATCGCTCTGGTAAGGCATCCTGACGTAGAGTTTTGACTCTTCTCTTCTTAAATTTCACTAAATTTTTTTTAGGATCACGTGAGTATCTTGGTTTTGTTCCGATGGCTTATGATGAGAATACTGTCTTGGTGCCTCCTGTCAGGGGTTTAGTGGAAGTGTCCCGGGGAGTTGAGCTCTGAGGTGTTGTCATCATAATTTTATCGTTGCAATTCTGGCATACTTGAGATATGTGCGCGACATCGAAAATCTCCTTTATGCAGTTCGTTTGTGAGATAACCTCGACGCCACCCAGTACTGGGGCGGGAGTTCAGGAGTATCGCCATAACTTGTATAACGGATGCTTTTCGAAGGTTGAGGTAGATGGTTTCCGAAGGTTTCTTGGTTATGTGTTGAAGGATGGATACAGCTGGATGTATGATTTGCTAGCTTGGGTGAGATATTATTGCTTCCCCTGTATCCCCAACACCTGATTGCATAACCGGAAAGTTTCGGGAGTTTCTTAGGTGGGAATTCAAGTAGCTCTTAGGGTATCTTTCCAACAGATGTATGATATGGAATTGGGGTTCGACGTCTAGTGGTTCGCCTATTCACGGTCGATTTTACAGTGGTCTTGTTGTGTCTTAAAGAGTCCTTGGCTATGCTGACTCGGGGACGCTTCGTATGTCATGTGCACTGCCTTGTACATGATGGTGCTGTACGGTCAAGCCCGTGTAGGTCCCACCACGAAAACTTCGGACGAAATTTCTATCATATGTTTGTTCCGGCTTATTCCGCAAGCCAACCCTTGGTTTTATTTTCAGTTGTGGTATTCGAGTTGCTTCGACGTCATGTGTTGATTCCATCCCTCGTTGATGTACCTCTTCTACCTGATTCTTCGTGGCTTCGCAACTTAGGAATATGTGACCACTTCAAGAGAAGTGCATTCATTCATTTTGTTCGGATGTGAAGACTTTATGTTGCAATTTTCATTCCGTTGGATTCACCTTCAATATTTGTCTATTTGTGTGCTAATGGTGGTCAACCTCTTCAGGATGGCTCCTCCAACACGCACGACTCCGAACCCTGATCCGCCACCACCTCCACCGCCTCCGGAGGCTTGGCAAGCTGTGATGGCCGCAACTAATGCAAATACACAGTTGATCATGCAAATCCTCCAAGAGCGGAATCAAGGCAGTCAAGGGAATCAAGGCAACAATCAGAACCATTTTGCTACTCTGAACCAGTTCCTCGCAAATGGTCCAAAGACGTCCAGCAATTGTGTGGAGGCTACCGATGCTGACGATTGGCTAGTGGATCTGGGCAAGCATTTTGAATGCAGCAACGTCAGGCCTGAAGATTTCGTCAAGTTCGCTTCTTTCCAGCTCAAAGATCAGGCCGCAGAGTGGTTCCAGCAGTACAAGGATTCCAGAGGTGGATGTTTGATCACTTGGGATGATTTCCGTCGTGATTTCTGAGCTCATCACATCCCTCAGAGTGTGACTAAAAGCAAACGTGAAGAATTCCGCAATCTGAAGCAAGGCTCTTTGTTTGTCTATGACTACAACAAGTTGTTCCAGAAGCTCGCCCGTTTTGCCAAGCAGGATGTTCCTGATGAGAAGAGCATGATCTATCAGTTCAGGGGTGGTCTCCGTGAAGAAATTCAGCTCGCTCTTGTCCTCTTTGAGCCGCTGAGATACGATGAGTTCTACAACATGGCACTAAAGCAAGAGGCTGCTCAGTTGAGGTGTGATGCTTCCAGGAAGCGAGTCAGAGACACTACGCCTTGTTCGTCTACTCAAGTGGCCAAGCAGCAGAAGTATTGGCTTCCTCCTCCTCCGTTCCATCAGCCGTATCAGTAGAAGAGCAAAGGTGGCAGTGGTTCATCCCACCCACCCAACCCAGGCTTTCAGAACAAGACTTCATCTCAAGCTCCAAGATCGAGTGCTCCGTACCACCGTCCACTTTCTGAAGTCACGTGCAACAAGTGCCAACAGAAGGGTCACTACGCCAACAAGTGTTTCAACCAGAGGCGTCTTCCTCCTCCTCCTCCTGTCAGATCGGCAAGTACAGCTGTGGTCAAGCATAACCCCAAGTCCGCCAAGGTCAACTTGATGAACGCAGCTCAGGCAGAGGACTCGTCAGATGTCATCATGGGTAACCTTCCTGTTAATGATATTCCTGCAAAAGTTCTTTTTGATACGGGTGCATCTCATTGTTTCATCTCGAGGCCATTTGTTTCTAAGCATGAGTTGCCTTTGCAAGATTTTCCTAGACAGTTGTCTGTTGTTTCTCCGGGCAAATTCATGAATGCAAGCGCTATTGTTCCGGATATTTCTATCACATTGGGCGAGTACAAGTTTCTCTCTTCTCCGGTGGTTCTTGGTAATTCGGATATCGATCTTATTCTTGGGATGGACTGGCTCTCTAAACACAAGGCTCACCTCGATTGTGCAGCCAGGCAGATTCAACTGACTCATTCGTCTGAGGATGTAATTGTCTTTACTGCTCGGGATAATACCATCCGGTTGTTTTCTCTCAATGAGAAGGGTGAACCGGATGCTATTTCGCAAATTCCGGTTGTTTGTGAGTATCAAGACGTCTTCCCAGAAGAACTCCCAGGCATGCCTCTGCACCGGCCGGTTGAATTTGTTATTGAACTTGAGCCCGGTACGGAACCTGTGTGCAAACGTCCCTACAAGCTCGGCCCCGAATAGTTGAAGGAGTTGAAGAAACAACTCGATGTTCAAGAAAGAATGGGTCTCATTCGGCCTAGTACTTCTCCGTGGGGTTGTGGTGTTCTTTTTGTGAAGAAGAAGGATGGAACGGACCGACTTTGTGTTGATTATCGTCCATTGAACAAGAAGACCATCAAGAACAAATACCCACTTCCCAACATTAATGAGCTGTTTGAACAACTCAAGGGTGCCCAAGTATTCTCCAAGCTTGACCTTCGTATGGGTTATCATCAAATTCACATTCGTGAGCAAGATATTCCCAAGACGGCTTTCAGGACAAGCTATGGGTCATATGAATACACTGTCATGTCTTTTGGCCTCGCCAACGCTCCTCCGACGTTCTCTCGCATGATGAACTTCATCTTCAACCCCTACACCAATGACTTCATTTTGGTCTATCTCGACGACATTCTGGTTTTCTCGAAGAACAAGGAAGATCATGCCAAGCACTTGCGTTTGGTTCTTGACAAGCTCAGGGAACATCAGTTCTACGCCAAGTTCTCCAAGTGTGAATTTTGGCTCGATGAGGTGCTTTATATTGGCCATATCATCTCTGCCAAGGGCATTTCCGTGGATCCTGAGATGGTGTCTGCAATTGTTAATTGGGAACCTCCTCAGAACGTGAAGCAACTCCGTAGCTTCCTCGGTCTCGCAAGCTACTATCGAAGATTCGTTGAAAACTTTTCCAAGATCGCGAAGCCTCTCTCAAATCTTCTTCAGAAGCACGTCAAGTACGTTTGGTCTCTGGAGTGTGATATTGCTTTCAACGCTTTGAAAGAGAAATTGATCACTGCTCCAGTTCTGACTCCGCCCGATGAAACCAAGCCGTATGAGGTCTTTTGTGATGCCTCTCTCCAAGGTCTCGGTGCTGTACTGATGCAAGAGAAGAAAGTTGTTGCTTATACCTCTCGCCAGTTGAAGCCTAATGAGAAGAACTACCCCACTCATGATCTCGAGTTGGCGGCAGTTGTGCACGCTTTGTTGACTTGGAGACATCTTCTATTGGGAAGAAAAGTGGACATTTTCACTGATCACAAGAGTCTCAAGTACATCTTCACCCAGCCTAATCTCAACCTCAGGCAGACTCGATGGGTCGAAATGATTCAAGAGTACAATCCGAGTATTGAGTATACTCCAGGCAAGGCTAATGTGATTGCTGACGCTTTGAGCAGAAAAGCAATTGCAACAGTCTGATTTTCAAGCCTTATCAACCCGAGCTTTGTGAAGCTTTCCGCAAACTTAATCTGCAAATTGTTCCTCAAGGTTTCCTCGCCAACCTTCAAGTCTCTCCTACCTTGGAGGACCAGATTCGCCAAGCCCAGCTTCTTGATGCTATGGTGAAAAAGGTGAAGATTGGTATTGCAAAGAGTCAGTCCAAGTACAAGTGCTACCGACTTGATGACAAGGACACAATCTTCTTCGAGGATTGAATTGTTGTGCCCAAAGGTGAACTTCGTAAAGTGATCATGAACGAGGCTCACAACTCTCTCCTCTCCATCCACCCTGGTAGCACGAAGATGTATCAGGATCTGAAGCAAACTTATTGGTGGACTCGAATGAAGCGCGAGATCGCTCAATTCGTGAATGACCGTGATGTCTGCAGAAGAGTGAAGGCAGAACACCAAAGGCTAGCAGGTCTCCTCCAACCTCTTGCCATTCCAGAATGGAAGTTTGACCGCATTGAAATGGACTTCGTGACTGGGTTTCCAAAGTCCAAGCATGACAATGATGCTATATTCGTTGTCATCGACAAGCTCACCAAAGTGGCTCACTTTCTGCCTATCAAAGAGTCGATCACTGCAGCTCAATTGGCGGAACTCTATACCTCTCGAATTGTCTCTCTGCACGGTATTCCTCAAGTGATATCTTCAGACGGTGGCAGCATCTTTACCTCCAAGTTTTGGGATTCTTTTCAGAAGGCCATGGGCACCAACGTTCGCTTCAGCACTGCTTTCCATCCTCAAACAAGCGGTCAAGTCGAGCGTGTCAATCAGATTCTTGAAGATATGCTCAGGGCTTGTGTTATCACCTTCGGCATGAAGTGGGAGGATTGTCTTCCTTATACTGAATTCTCATACAACAACAGTTTTCAAGCAAGTTCGGGCAAGGCCCCATTTGAAATTCTGTATGGTAGGAAGTGCCGTACACCTCTCAACTGGTCTGAAACCGGTGAACGTCAGCTGCTGGGTAATGACTTAATCACAGAGGCAGAAGAGATGTGCAAGGTCATTCGTGATAACCACAAAGCAGCCCAATCCCGCCAGAAGAGCTACTATGACAGTAAGCACCGTGATTTGGCTTTCGAGATCGGAGATCATGTTTACCTCCGCGTCTCTCCTATGAAAGGGACTCGTCGCTTCGGTATCAAAGGGAAGCTTGCCCCCAGATACGTCGGACCTTTCAAGATTGTCAGCAAGAGAGGCGACCTCGCCTATCAACTCGAGCTTCCTTCAAACTTTGCTAATGTTCATGATGTGTTCCATGTCTCCCAACTCCGTAAGTGCTTCAAGACGCCTGAGCGCACCGTCAACTTCGAGGACATTGAGCTCCAAGAAGATCTCTCCTATCGTGAGCACCCAGTTGCAATCCTTGAAGAGACTGAACGCAGGACTCGCAACAAGTCAATCAAATTTCTCAAAGTCAAGTGGTCACACCATTCCGACCGTGAAGCTACCTGGGAACGCGAGGATCACCTCCTTTCTGAGTACCCGGAGTTCTTTCAGTCCTAGATCTCGGGACGAGATCTTTTCGTAGTGGTGGAGTGTTGTAACGCCCCAGATATTACTTTCCCAATTTGTACTCCAACTCTTGCCATTTCCGGCATTAAGTTATATTTATTCCTCGGGTTCGGGTCTTTGTCTCCGTGTGTTGTTTTCGTTTTCGTGCCTCTCATATCATGTCATCACGTGCATTGCATTTGCATACATGTTCATCTCATGCATTCGAGCATTTTCCCCGTTGTACGTTTTGCATTCCGGCGCTTCGTTCTCCTTCGGTGGCCATTTCTAGCTTTCTTTCGTGTGTGGGGATTAAACATTTCCGGATTGGACCGAGACTTGCCATGCGGCCTTGGTTTACTACTGGTAGACCGCCTGTCAAGTTTGGTACCATTTGGACTTCGTTTGATAGTCCAACGGTTAACCGAGGGACCGAAAAGGCCTCGTGTGTGTTGCAGCCCAACACCCCTCCAATTTGGCCCAAAACCCACCAAACTCTGCTCCATCGTCTCGGTCGTTCGATCACGATCGCGTGGGTGAAAACCGCACCTCATTTGGACTCTCCTAGCTCCACTTATGCCTATAAATACCCCCTCCATTCGGATCTCTTCTTCCCCCGTCCAAAACCCTAAAAAAAACATCTCCCTCCTCCGCCGCGGACGGACGTGTCCGGCCCGCGCCGGACAACGTCCGAACTCGCCGCCGCCAGTCACGTGCCGCCACGTGGCGCGCGTCGTCCGCCGCCGCTGCCGAAACCCGCCGGCCCGCGGGAGGCCCACCCCTCGCCCCCCACGGGCCAGATCCGCGCCGCCGCTCCGCTCCTTCTTCCTCGACGCCGATCCGCCGCGCCACTGCTTCCCTCGCCGACCGGCACCGCCGCCGCCGCGCCGGACTGCCTCCGCCGCTGCGGTCCGCCCCGACCTCGCCGCCCGAGGGAGCCGGAGCTCGCCGGCGCCCCCATCGCCGTCCGCGCCGCCCCGACGAGCTTCCCCACCGGCCGGCCCCTTCTTCCCCATCGAATCCGGCGAGCTCTCCCACGCCGGCCAACCTCGGCATCCGTGCCCGTGAACAGTGCCCGGGATCCGGATCTGGATCTAGATCCATCTCGGGTGACTTCTCTCCCCCTAACCCTAATTTTTCGTGCTATGTTTGACTGCTCATATCTCCGCATCCGTAGCTCCATTTTGGACATATGATATATCAAAATCTTCGTCTCGACGAGTACATCATTTCATTCCATTGCATCATTTGCATTTGAGTTCAGTTTGATGCCCAAAATGCTATTAGAAGGGGGCATCATGAGTTAAATTGTAGATACGTTAGCTCATCATCGACTTTTGTCATTTTTGCCATGGTTATTGTGTGCATGATATGCCTGTGCCCCTTTGGGATGAATTGTTAAGCATTTTGTCTTCTTTCCAGAGGTGCCACCCATGCATTTTTAGGATGTGCGTGGTGTCTTGTGGAAGCTTGCAAAGTGGGGTACCTGAGATTGCTGATTTCAGGGACTTAGTGATTTTCACAAAGTCTGGGATGTTTTAGTTCATGATGCCATATGTCCAGCTTGTTTCCTAGTGATCCGTGCCTCTTTTGAGGATGGTCAGTAAGAGTGATTTGTTAATATTATTATGCTCTATCCATCCATGTCTTTACTTGTTATGTTGGAGCACCCTAGGTTGAGTCAATCGAGCTCAACTTTTGCATCGTTGTTCATTTGGGCAGATCGTGAACTCTTTTGCGATTTTGCCGGTGCTATTGCTAGTGATCCATGCATGCTATGCCTTTGTTCTTGCCATGTCTAGCTAGCATTTTGTGCCTTCTTTATGGATATATGCTTGCCTTGCCATGACTTGCACCGTAGTGAGTGCATCGAGCTCGTTTACATGCCTCCGTGAGTTATAATTTCAGCATGTCTCAGTTTTCACAAAGTCTGAAAACTGATTGTGTTTCATCTATGTTCGTGTGCTTGTTAGAGTATTTTGTGAACCCTTTTGGCCCCAGGTCACTTTGGGTGTTTTGTTAAGCTTGTTGAGTAGCTCCATGCCATGCTCTTTCTTGCCATGTTAAGGTTATGTTTCATGTTGTTTTGCTGCTCCGAAGAGAGCATCGTGGTCTGAAATTTCAGACTAGTGTTAATTTCATTAAGTCTAAAATTTGTTTTGCTTATTCAGTTTTGCCATGCTTGTTTGAGCCCCTTAATGGATGAATTTGCCTATGGCTCAGTCCTAGTGATTTGTTAAGCATCTTGTGTACATCCCTTCCATGTATTTTATTTTCATGTTTGGTGGCTGTAGCATGTTCATTTCATTGCATTTAGGAGCCTACCTGCTGTAAATCGCAGATCGGTTCGTTTCGTAAAACGCATGCCATTTCCAAACCGTAGCTCCGATTCCTATGATCTTTATATCGTTTTCAGGGGATTTCTTCCCCTCTATCCAGTGGCACACTTGGTTTTCCAAGTTGAGGCCAGGTTCATACATTTCCTGTCACGTCTTGCATTTTGCATCCCGCATCGCATCCCGCATAGCATACCATCTTTGCATATTATTGGTTGCCCTTGCACGTGGTTGATTGTATCCTTGTTGCTTGTTTATGTTGTTGGGTAGAGCCGGGAGATGAGTTCGCTAATGAGGAGCCCGTTGAGTTTGCTTTTGAGGATCCAGGCAACTCTGACAACTGTGCAGGCAAGATGATCATACCCTCGAAATCACTACTATCTTTGCTATGCTAGTTTGCTCGCTCTTTTGCTTTGCCAATGCTACGATGCCTACCACTTGCTTGTCAACCTCCCAATTGCCATGATTGAGCCTCTAACCCACCATTGTCCTAGCAAACCGTTGATTGGCTATGTTACCGCTTTGCTCAGCCCCCTTCTTATAGCGTTGCTAGTTGCAGGTGAAGATTGGAGCCGTTCCTTGTTGGAACATTTATTTACTTGTTGGGATATCATTATATTGCCATGTTATCTTAATGCATCTATATACTTGGTAAAGGGTGGAAGGCTCGGCCTCTCGCCTAGTGTTTTGTTCCACTCTTGCCGCCCTAGTTTCCGTCATATCGGTGTTATGTTCCCGGATTGTTGCGTCCCTTACGCGGTTGGGCTATAATGGGAACCCCTTGATAGTTCGCCTTGATTAAAGCTTTTCCAGCAATGCCCAACGTTGGTTTTACCATTTGCCACCTAGCCTCTTTTTCCCTTGGGTTTCCGGAGCCCGAGGGTCATCTTATTTTAACCCCCCGGGGCCAGTGTTCCTCTGAGTGTTGGTCCCACCGAGCGATGTCCGGGGCTACCAGGGGCAACCCTGGGCTGGCCTACCCGACGTCTGGCTCATCTGAGTGTGCCCTGAGAACGAGATATGTGCAGCTCCTATCGGGATTTGTCGGCACATTCGGGCGGTGTTGCTGGACTTGTTTTGACCTGTCGAATCATCTTGTTGTACCGAGATACCGAGTCTGATCGGTGTGTCTTGGGTGGAGGTCTATTCCTTCGTTGACCATGAGAGCTTGTTATGGGCTAAGTTGGGACCCCCCTACAGGGATTGATCTTTCGAAAGCCGTGACCGCGGTTATGGGCAGATGGGAATTTTTTAATGTCCGGTTGTAGATAACTTGAACCTTAATTAATTAAAATGAATCAACTGAGTGTGTTGCCATGATGGTCTCTTCTCGGCGGAGTCCGGGAAGTGGACACGGTGTTGGAGTTATGTTTGCGCAGGTTGCTCTCTAGTTTCTCGCTCGTGCTTTGCCTCCTCTTCTCGCTCTCTTTTGCGAATAAGTTAGCCACCATATATGCTAGTCGCTTGCTGCAGCTCCACTTATACATTACCCCTTCCTACCTATTAAGCTTAAATAGTCTTGATCGCGAGGGTGCGAGATTGCTGAGTCCCTGTGGCTCACAAATTACTATTACACCAGATGCATGGACAGATGATACAGCTCCAGATGGCACGCTCGAGCTCAAGTGGGAGTACGACGAGGACTCTCAGCGTTACTATGTGTCTTTTCCTGATGATCAGTAGTGGTGCCTATTCGGGGTTAGATTCAGGGCCTTGTCGCATGTTGGGGGTCTTTTCTATTTTGGCGCCGTAGTCGGGCCATGAGTGATTTGTATGATGGATGTTATTTATGTACTTTGATGTGACGTGGCGAGTGTAAGCCAACTATGTTATCCCTCTTTATTATTATATTACATGGGATGTTTGTGATGATTACCCGACTTGCGACATATACCTTCAATGCGATTATGCCTCTAAGTCGTGCCTCGACACGTGGGAGATATAGTCGCCTCGAGGGCGTTACAGAATATGTGTAGCATTACGCTCGAGATTCATTAAGAATAAACCATTCACCATAGGAGCATGACCATAAAACATATCTCTCATATAAATAGAACAACCATTATTCTCGGATTTAAATGTGTAGCCATCTCGAATTAAACGAGATCCCGATACAATGTTCATGCTCAAAGCTGGCACTAAATAACAATTATTAAGGTTTAAAACTAATCCCGAAGGTAAATATAGAGGTAACGTGCCGACGGCGATCACATTGACCTTGGAACCATTCCCGACGCGCATCGTCACCTCGTCCTTCGCCAGTCTCCTCTTATTCCGCAGCCCCTGCTTTGAGTTACAAATGTGAGCAACTGCACCGGTATCAAATACCCAGGAGCTACTACGGGTACTGGTAAGGTACACATCAATTACATGTATATCACATATACCTTTTGTTTTGCCGGCCTTCTTGTCCGCTAAGTATTTGGGGCAGTTCCTCTTCCAGTGACCGCTTCCCTTGCAATAAAAGCACTCAGTCTCGGGCTTGGGTCCATTCTTTGGCTTCTTCTCGGCAGCTTGCTTGCCGGGCGCGGCAACCCCCTTGCCGTCCTTCTTGAAGTTCTTTTTACCCTTGCCCTTCTTGAACTTAGTGGTTTTATTGACCATCAACACTGGATGTTCCTTCTTGACTTCTACCTCTGCTGATTTCAGCATTGCAAATACCTCAGGAATGGTCTTTTCCATCCCCTGCATATTGAAGTTCATCACAAAGCTCTTGTAGCTTGGTGGAAGCGACTGGAGAATTCTGTCAATGACCGCATCATCCGGGAGATTAACTCCCAGCTGAGTCAAGCGGTTATGTAACCCAGACATAGTGAGTATGTGCTCACTGACAGAACTATTTTCCTCCATCTTACAGCTAAAGAATTTGTCAGAGACTTCATATCTCTCGACCCGGGCATGAGCTTGAAAAACCATTTTCAGCTCTTCGAACATCTCATATGCTCCATGTCTCTCAAAACGCTTTTGGAGCCCCGGCTCTAAACTGTAAAGCATGCCGCACTGAACGAGGGAGTAGTCATCAGCACGTGTCTGCCAAGCGTTCATAACGTCTTGGTTCTGTGGGACGGGAGCTTCACCTAGTGGTGCTTGTAGGACATAATCTTTCTTGGCAGCTATGAGGATGATCCTCAGGTTCCGGACCCAGTCCATGTAGTTGCTGCCATCGTCTATCAGCTTGGTTTTTCTCTAAGAACGTGTTGAAGTTGAGGACTACGTTGGCCATTTGATCTACAAGACATATTGTAAAGATTTTAGACTAAGTTCATGATAATTAAGTTCATCTAATCAAATTATGCAATGAACTCCCACTTAGATAGACATCCCTCTTCTAGTCATCTAAGTATAACATGATCCGAGTCAACTAGGCCGTGTCCGATCATCACGTGAGACGGACTAGTCAACGTCGGTGAACATCTTCATGTTGATCGTATCTTCTATACGACTCATGCTCGACCTTTCGGTCTTCTGTGTTCCGAGGCCATGTCTATACACATGCTAGGCTCGTCAAGTCAACCTAAGTGTTTGCATGTGTAAATCTGTCTTACACCCGTTGTATGTGAACGTTTGAATCAAACACCCGATCATCACGTGGTGCATTGAAGCAACGAACTGTCACAACGGTGCACAGTTAGGGGGAACACTTGCTTGAAATTATTATGAGGGATCATCTTATTCACTACCGTCGTTCTAAGTAAACAAGATGCAAAACATGATAAACATCACATGCAATCAAATAATAATAGTGACATGATATGGCCAATATCACATAGCTCCTTTGATCTCCATCTTGGGGCTCCATGATCATCTTGTCACCGGCATGACACCATGATCTCCATCATCATGATCTCCATCATCGTGTCTCCATGAAGTTGCTCGCCAACTATTACTTCTACTACTATGGCTAACGTGTTTAGCAATAAAGTAAAGTAATTTACATGGCGTTTCTCAATGACACGCAGGTCATATAAAAGAATAAAGACAACTCCTATGGCTCCTGCCGGTTGTCATACTCATCGACATGCAAGTCGTGATTCCTATTACAATGGCACGAACATCTCATACATCACATATGTATCATTCATCATTCATCACAACTTTGGCCATATCATATCACAAAGCACTTGCTGCAAAAACAAGTTAGACGTCCTCTAATTGTTGTTGCAAGTTTTACGTGGCTGAAGTAGGGTTCTAGCAAGAACGTTTTCTTACCTACGTGAAAGCCACAACGTGATTTGTCAACTTATATTTACCCTTCATAAGGACCCTTTTCATCGAATCCGCTCGAACTAAAGTAGGAGAGACAGTCACCCGCCAGCCACCTTATGCAACTAGTGCATGTTTGTCGGTGGAACCGGTCTCACGTAAGCATACGTGTAAGGTTGGTCCGGGCCGCTTCATCCCACAATACCGTCGAAGCAAGATAAAACTAGTAGCGGCAAGAAAGTTGACAACATCTACGTCCACAACAAATTGTGTTCTACTCGCGCAAGAAGAACTACGCATAGACCTAGCTCATGATGCCACTGTTGGGGAACGTTGCAGAAAACAAAAAATTTCCTACGGTTTCACCAAGATCTATCTATGAGTTCATCTAGCAACGAGTCATCGGATGCATCTACATACCTTTGTAGATCGCGAGCGGAAGCGTTCAAAGAACGTGGATGAAGTAGTCGCACACGACGTGATCCAAATCACCGGAGATCATAGCGCCGAACGGACGGCACCTCCGCGTTCAACACACGTACGGTTAGCGCAACGTCTCCTTCTTCTTGATCCAGCAAGAGGGAAGAAGAGGTTGAGGAAGATGGCTCCAGCAACAGCACGACGGCGTGGTGATGGTGGAGCTGCAGAACTCCGTCAGGGCTTCGCCTAGCACTATGGAGGAGGAGGAGGTGTTGGAGAGGGAGAGGGAGGCAACCAAAGGCGTGTATCAAACAGCCCTCCTTCCCCCACTATATATAGGAGGGCCTAGGGGGGGGCGCCGGCCCTAGGAGATCCAATCTCCTAGGGGGGGCGGCGGCCAAGGGGAGGTTTCCCTCCCCCCCAAGGCACCTAGGGGTGCCTTCCACAAGTGGGACTCTTCCCCTTTGGGAAACCCTAGGCGCATGGGCCCTTGGGGCTGGTGCCCTTGGCCCATGTAGGCCAAGGTGCGCCCCCTACAGCCCATGTGGCCCCCACGGGGCAGGTGGCCCCACCCTGTGGACCCCCGGGACCCCTCCGGTGGTCCCGGTACAATACCGATAACCCCGAAACTTGTCCCGATGGCCGAAACAGCACTTCCTATATATAATTCTTTACCTCCGGACCATTCTGGAACTCCTCGTGACATCCGGGATCTCATCCGGGACTCCGAACAACATTTGGGTTACTGCATATACATATCCCTACAACCCTAGCGTCACCGAACCTTAAGTGTGTAGACCCTACGGGTTCGGGAGACAGGCAGACATGACCGAGATGACTCTCCGGTCAATAACCAACAGCGGGATCTGGATACCCATGTTGGCTCCCACATGCTCCACGATGATCTCATCGAATGAACCACGATGTCGAGGATTCAAGCAACCCCGTATACAATTCCCTTTGTCAATCGGTATGTTACTTGCCCGAGATTCGATCGTCGGTATCCCAATACCTCGTTCAATCTCGTTACCGGCAAGTCACTTTACTCGTACCGTAATGCATGATCCTTTGACCAGACACTTGGTCACTTTGAGCTCATTATGATGATGCATTACCGAGTGGGCCCAGTGATACCTCTCCGTCATACGGAGTGACAAATCCCAGTCTTGATCCGTGTCAACCCAACAGACACTTTCGGAGATACCCGTAGTATACCTTTATAGTCACCCAGTTACGTTGTGACGTTTGGTACACCCAAAGCACTCTTACGGTATCCGGGAGTTACACGATCTCATGGTCTAAGGAAAAGATACTTGACATTGGAGAAACTCTATCAAACGAACTACACGATCTTTATGCTATGTTTAGGATTGGGTCTTGTCCATCACATCATTCTCCTAATGATGTGATCTCGTTATCAATGACATCCAATGTCCATAGTCAGGAAACCATGACTATCTGTCGATCAACGAGCTAGTCAACTAGAGGCTTACTAGGGACATGTTGGTGTCTGTTATTCACACATGTATTACGATTTCCGGATAACACAATTATAGCATGAATAAAGACAATTATCATGAACAAGGAAATATAATAATAATGCTTTTATTATTGCCTCTAGGGCATATTTCCAACACTTATGGCGTTGAGGATTCCTTTGTCCGTGCAATTATTGCAGAAGATTGAGATTGCGTCTTCCTCGCGGCAGTCCCTTATCCTGCTCCTAACCAGGAGGAATCTGGCCCAGTAATGATGTACTGTTTCATCGGGCTGTTGCCTGATTTGAGATAGATCACTTATGTTCGGGTGGGTGGGTGGAATTAAATCCGAAGCCTCACCCAATCTGAGGCTCAGAGGCCGAGGAATTTCCGAACTCAAAAATTTGGATTCCTGGATGTTGTCCAATGAATCCAACCCGTCGCCTGACTCTAAGTTCAGGTCTTGAGTGATATCCTCCCCTCCGCGGGTATCCGGCTTGGAGGGATCGGGAATCCGGACATAGCTAGTCCTTAAGATAGATGAAGGGTCGCCGCACTGTCCCTCTACCATGGCAACGTGATGGGTGACTTGGGGAGAGTTAATCTCTCTCAGATCGGGTTTAGGCCCAATCTGGTCGTAATCCATAGCGACTCCCAGGGCGGCGATGCGATCCAAGAGCTCGTTTATGGAAGAGAGCTCCATTGGATCTAACTGCTCGGCGAGTTCCGAGCTGACATGAAGATTGTTTTCGATGGCTCGAGAGGTCATCGTCGGCGTAGAAGCCGAACAGGCGGTCATAAGAAAACCACCTAGCCGGAGGGTTTGGCCGACAGCCAAAGCTCCCTTAGCAACGGTGTTGTCTTTAAAGATGGGGCAAGGCATCCTTCCTGATGGCGACGACACAGAGGAACTCTCAATGAAAGCACCAATGTCGGTGTCAAAACCGGCGGATCTCGGGTAGGGGGTCCCGAACTGTGCGTCTAGGCCGGATGGTAACAGGAGGCAAGGGACACGAAGTTTTACCTAGGTTCGGGCCCTCTTGATGGAGGTAAAACCCTACGTCCTGCTTGATTAATATTGATGATATGGGTAGTACAAGAGTAGATCTACCACGAGATCAGAGAGGCTAAACCCTAGAAGCTAGCCTATGGTATGATTGTTGTTTTGTAAGTTGTCCTACGGACTAAAACCCTCCGGTTTATATAGACACCGGAGAGGGTTAGGGTTACACAAAGTGTGACGCCCGATTCAATCGTACACTAATCATACATGCAAACGTGTATGATCAAGATCAGGGACTCACGGGAAGATATCACAACACAACTCTACCAATAAAATAAGTCATACAAGCACCATATTACAAGCCAGGGGCCTCGAGGGCTCGAATACAAGAGCTTGATCATAGACGAGCCAACGGAAGCAACAATATCTGAGTACAGACATAAGTTAAACAAGTTTGCCTTAAGAAGGCTAGCACAAACTGGGATACAGATCGAAAGAGGCGCAGGCCTCCTGCCTGGGATCCTCCTAAACTAGTCCTGGTCGTCGTCAGCGGGCTGCAGGTAGTAGTAGGCACCTCCCGAGTAGTAGTAGTCGTCATCGACGGTGGCGTCTGGCTCCAGGGCTCCAACGTCTGGTCGCAGCAATCGAGTATAGAAACGGGGAAAAGGGGGAGCAAAGCAACCGTGAGTACTCATCCAAAGTACTCGCAAGCAAGGAGCTACACTACATATGTATGCATTGGTATCAAATGGAAAAGGCTATCATATGTGGACTGAACTGCAGAATGCCGGAATAAGAGGGGGATAGCTAGGCCTTTCGAAGACTACGCTTCTGGTAACCTCCATCTTGCAACAGGAGAAGAGAGTAGAAGGTAAGTTCACCAAGTAACATCACATAGCATAATCCTAACCGATGATCCTCTCCTCGTCGCCCTATTAGAGAGCGACCAACGGGTTGTATCTGGCACTTGGAAGGGTGTGTTTTATTAAGTATCCGGTTCTGGTTGTCATAAGGTCAAGGTACAACTCCAAGTCGTCCTGTTACCGAAGATCACGGCTATTCGAATAGATTAACTTCCTTGCAGGGGTGCACCACATAACCCAACACGCTCGATCCCATTTGGCCGAACACACTTTCTTGGGTCATGCCCGGCCTCGGAAGATCAACACGTCGCAGCCCTACCTAGGCACAACAGAGAGGTCAGCACGCCGGTCTAAATCCTATGGCGCAGGGGTCTAGGCCCATCGCCCTTTGCACGCCTGCATGTTGCGAACGCGGCCGGAGAGCAGACCTAGCAACCACCATTACAAAGGAAGTTGCGTTACGCGGTCCAACCCGGCACGCGCCGCTCAGTCGCTAAAGTCACGAAGGCTTCGGCTGATACCACGACGTCGAGTGCCCATAACTGTCCCCGCGTAGATGGTTAGTGCGTATAGGCCAGTAGCCAGACTCAGATCAAATACCAAGATCTCGTTAAGCGTGTTATTTTGAAATAACCATGGACGCCGACCAGGGCCAGGCCCACCTCTCTCCTAGGTGGCCTCAACCTGCCCTGTCGCTCCGCCACAAAGCAACAGTCGGGGGTCGTCGGGAACCCAGGCCCACCTCTACCGGGATGGAGCCACCTGCCCCTTCAGCCCCCATCTCCGAACAGTATCATAAGTAATGTAACAGTATAAGTATATATCATATGCCCGTGATCACCTCCCGAGTGATCGCAGCCCGATAGTATAGCATGGCAGACGGACTAGAATGTAGGGCCACTGATGTAGTACTAGCAACCTATACTAAGCATGTAGGATTGCAGGTAAGGTATCAACAGTTGTAGCAACAATGACAGTCTACGCATCAGGATAGGATTAACGGAAAGCAGTAACATGCTACACTACTCTAATGCAAGCAGTAGAGATGAATAGGCGATATCTGGTGATCAAGGGGGGGCTTGCCTGGTTGCTTTGGCAAGAGAGAGGGGTCGTCAACAGCGTAGTCGATCGGGGCACCAGCAGCGGCGTTAGTCTCGTAGTCTATTGGAGAGAAGAGTGGGAAGAAACAATGAATATAATACAAACAAATGCATAGCGATGGATGACATGACAAGTAGCGGTGCTAGGGGTGCCCTAACGCGGTATGAGGTGATACCGGTGAAAGGGGGAAAACATCCGGGAAAATATCCCCCGTGTTTCGCGTTTTTGGACAAATGAATCGAAGGGGAAAGTTGCGTGTTTGCTATGCTAGAGACGTACAACGGACGAACAGACCGTGTATTCAAATTCGTCTCGTCGTTCTGAGCAACTTTCATGTAGAAAACATTTTCATCCGAGCTACGGTTTATTTTCTATAATTTTTTAAAATTTTAGATGATTTTCTAAATTTTCTTATTTGTTTTTTATTTCGAAAATCAGCAGTTAAAAACTGGGTGCACCCGGTGCAGTGCACGAGAGGTGCACCAGTGAGGCTGACCAGTGGGTCCAATCAACTGCTGACCAAGCAGTTGACTGGTCCATGGTTGACCAGTCAAAGGTCCTGTGGGACCCGGTTGTCATACCCTGCAATATTTTAACAGTGTTTAGTTAATTTCTAATTAGGCTTATTAGAGGGTGGCCCACCTGTCTTAAGGCTATATCTAATCTAATAAAAAAATTAACCTAATCAAATGGGGTCCATACGTCATAGTGTAGCAACCAACCTAACTACTACTACCAATTAGTCCTAATCTAATTTGCACGCCCGGCCAGTGTGGCTGTGCACACCCACGCACACAGCATGGCCGCCATGGCCATTAGCAGCAGCAAAGTAGCGCATAGCAGCGGCAGCAACTAAGCAATAGCAGCAGCGGCAGAAGCTAAGCAGCTAAGAAACGGCAGAAGCAGAAGGCAGTAACAGGGGCAGCGCTAGGCCGCGGGCGGCAGTAGGGGCGGCAGTAGGCGATGGCCGGCGAGCAGCGGCACGCGGAGGCAAGGTCAAGGCGGGCGCGCGGTGGCAGCAGTACGCAGCAGCAATAGATGGCTGTTAAGCAGCAGCAGCTCACGCACACACGTATGTATGCGTACACGCGAGCTCGGATGTGCTCGGGGACGGCAAACGGCGACCGAATCGAGGTTGGGGAAGAGGGGAATCGGCGGAGAAGCTCACTGTGGAGCTCATGCACGGGGTTAGGGAGTGCGGGGATGGCCGGATATGTCGAGCCCGATGACGAGTTGCGACGGCCGTGGCGAAGAAGACCGGCGATGGTGAGCGTACGGCGCGGTCTGACTCAATTCAAGGCACGTAGGCGAAGTAGTGGACGACGAGGAAGCTCCTCGGCATCCTTCGGGGCGCCGGGGAGGCCAGTGGGCGCGACGACCACCGCAACCATGGCAAGCACCGTTCGTGCGACGACTATTTTGACGAGAGCGAGCGGATAAGGGGAAAATGAGGGCTAGGGTTTGTCAAGGGGGTCAGGGGTGTGCTTATCCATATCGGGGCACCGGTGGATGGTCGACAGGTGGTCATCTATGGCCTGGACGGCGTGCGCGTGTGCTCGGTGCCATGGCCTCTGCCTCTGTCCAGAGATAGGGGAAAAGGCCGGCCAGGTGGGCTGGGCCTGATACAGTTAAGTGTTGGGCTTCACACTGTAGCACTAGACTTTAGGTGTGCAATGTGTGATTTTCTCTTTAATCTATCTGTAATTTAAAAAGCTATTGCTTTGCAACTAATTTGGTCACCATTTGATCTTTGTTAGATGCGATATTTAACACAAAAATACTTGGCTACTTTCTAGTCTGGCACAAAAAATTTGGGGCCAAAAGGAGTTGTTCAAATTCAGTTTTGAATTTATGTGCGTATATTTAATGCCGCTAGCCCTATTTTAAATAGGTTAAGGCCATTTTAAAAATTCAAAAGATGCTGGTTTCTACACGACAATTACTTAGTGAATACTTGCAACATCTCCAACATTTTAGTTTTTTCAGTTTGTTGAATATTTTATTTGAAAAATAATTTATATATGAAAATGGCTTTGATTTTTATCAAGTGGCAATTTGGCTTAGTTAAACATGATGACATGGCACCATTAGGGTGAGGTCGTTGTAGCATGACACTTGGGGTGTTACAGTTCTCCTCCACTACAAGAAATCTCGTCCCGAGATTTAACACGTGAAATAAGAGGGAAAGATCTGGTTACAAAATTCTAACGAATCTTGTCGGTCTTGGTTGCTCTTCTCGAAGAGGTCGATCCTTTACATTGATGTATTCATTTCTCCGCTTCAAGCCATCATGATGAAGTCGTTATCCTTTCTTCAGGAACACTATCGTACTTACGAATGGGGTATATGTGGAAAGATATAAGGACGGATGTCTGAAAGGACCGGCATCCGGTAGTTATCTCAAGGAAAGAGATTTTAGAAGCAACAGGAAATGTACCAAGAGTGCTATAAGGTGGTCCAACAAGTTTCAACCAGGTACGCATCCAGTTGATGCCTAAAACAAGTGATGAAGTGGTTCAGAGCATTGAAGAATAATGTTGCCTCTGATACCAGAATGAAACATGGTGAGGAAGTTAGCTCATGAATTACAAATGAAGCCAAGTGCAAATAATATTTCAGAATCAAGGTTGTACAGGAGAGTCAGGTTTCGATCCTGTGGATTTGTGGGTTATGGGCCCACCATGTGGGTTAAAGGTAGAAATGACGCTGACCTCTTGCCCGATCATGTAAGCAAGGCATGTCAGAGGATAGCCTGCCAGTTATGTCGGCAACAACATCGGTACCAAGGGCGAGGGACAAGGAGAACCATTTTCCTGCTCGTCCATCGGTGGCTACCGAAATGTCATCAACAATAGTAACAGGGTCTTATTGACAGAGTAGTACACCAAGGTGTTTACATAAGCAGTGAATTATTACTGCTTAGATCATATAGATCACAAGAAATATTAAACAAAATAATGGAAAGGAAAAAGTGATCATCAGATTAAACATAACAATGGAAAGGAAAATGTGTTTAAACACATATTTTAGGCGTATATCCTTCCCAAGGGCAAGGAGAGCATGATATCCATGACGGGATATAATGTAGAAAACTCTTTAGGTAAGGGGAGATAGACTTCATGACATTACTCATACAACGGTGTTTGGATAATTGAGCAAGAAACATTTAGCATTGGGCTTCAAGTGTTCTTTGTTGAAAATTGGAGTACCACAGACATGCTTCGAGATATCATTAACACGGTCTTCAAGCAAAGGACGGACTTGGATACACAAAGGATTCATCAGGAACAACTTATAGAATAAGCCTTACAATTTCCTCATGGAAGTATGGTTAACCCTGCTAAACAGGAAACTATAACAACAGTCCTCCGGCCAGGTGTGATAGGCATGACATCACCTTACCGATATATAAGGACCAATGTTATAACTCTTGGAAATATGTCCCAACCATCATATCTGACCGAGAAGCTGATCTGATTGGTGTCAGGATACCTCAGAGTCAGGATGTCTGAGAAGAAAAGGTGCAACACAAATTGACGAGATGACAATGTAACATTCTTGGGAAATGAACTATAGAAGTAGGTTCCAAAACAAAATTTCATCATAACCAAGGAGAAATGAGGATGTGGTTGATGGAGTCAGCGACAATTCATCGAGATTAACCAAAGATGGATTTCCATAATTATGTGAACAAGGATGTAACACTTGTCAGATCAACTGATATAATGATGTATGTTCGAGGAAAACATACACAATTAAACATTGGTTGAAAAGGTGCACCCGAAATATGGGCTTAGGTAGCATGATCAATGTTGGAATGGTGATTCAATAACCAAAAGACTTAGAATGAACCTATCGACCATTAACTTCATATCAATAGAGTTGCTAGAAGGGCAGAATCCAAACAGCACCGTTCACTTGTTGGTATTCTTGGTTAGTCAATACGGGGACCAAGAAAGAATGGTACTCGTGAGAAGTATCACTATACCAAGTACTATTAAGAGGTGGAGAAATCCTTGCAACATCCTTGACATAAGGACAATAATACTTCAAGATAGAACATAACACAAACTGGATAGCAAGTGGCTCCATAACAATATCAAGTTGGTGCCGGAGGGGAGGCAATAATGTTGTCGATGATAACACAGATCATCGAGGGGAAAGGGTGGTATTTCTCATCAAGAATTCAATAGTTATCTTGGAAGAGCTCAGAATGTTGATGATGATCATGACACATTTGTCGAGAGATTTCAAGACGTAATCGATCGGTGATGACATCGAGTCAAATGAATGGTGAAGCGAAAGGTTATTGTAACCAAGGGTATGACACAAACTCCAAACCAAGTTTGTTGTTCAAGGCGAAATGGCATGATGAGGAAGATCGACATAAGCTTAGCTCATCGTCAAAAATTGTGCTCCAGGAAGAAGGACCAGGTAGCACAGTTAAAATTTAGTACGATAATGATATAGCCGATAAGGCTTGGGATGACTTGAAGGATTATTAAACTTGTAAGCAACAAAAATTACTTAGAGTTATCGAATCGGAGTGCGAACTCGATTCACAATTCGATGTTCTCGGTTGACGACAACCCAAAATCCAGGAAAATTGGAATCGATGGAAAATAACAGTTGATGAAGAACCCATAAGAAGTTATGCAGTTACATGATATTCTCGAGATACCAGAGTGTAATACTCGACGGTAGGTCAGAGTAGAGGGTGGACACGTTAAATGATCTGCAGAAGACAAGTACTTCATCTTGTCTGAGAAATGGAATCAAAGGAGAACAATCATGGTCGGAACCACGATTGCAAAGGCTCAATTTACAGATACCAAATTATATTAAGGGAATAGTTATTATTACAAGAAGCTTCCATGATAGGATATACATCGTGTCCATGGGCATGAACACAAAGTTCAAGGTCGACTCCCACTCCAATGTATAACCTTCCATTCACCTCTCGCTTTTCGAAAATGACATTAGTTGTCGAAAGTTTTACCTGGTGCAATACTAGATGATTATGACCCGTGAAATCTTTCGGGTTCACACAGAGTAAGGAAGGCATAGTTTTAACCCATCGGGGCATCTTATGAACACATACCACCAACTTCAGGAGCGAATAAGTCAAGCTTAGGAGCAGAGCATGGTTGACAAAAGCAAGGGATACAATTTACCAAAGGCATTATGTATCCGATGAAAGGCTCACAAGTTCAATGAATATGAAGGATGGTGTCGGACAAAATCCAACAAAGGATCTGGTGGTCCATAAGGGATCTGATGTGAGTATCGGTACTCAACCAGATGAAGAAAGAATGCAAGGGGATCAGATTATAGAAACAACTGACTAACTCAAAGCTCAAATGCAAAGGAATTATGAATTCCAAGACAAGGGATCAGAAGCAATGCTCTGATTAGGGCTGGATAAGTTGAATAGCCTTAGAGGTACAATCGATGGCAATTTGATTGGTCGAGATCCAGCTCATGTTTAAAATGACGTCGGAGCCGAAAGGACGAAATGAAGGATCTGATTAAGGAATGCGAGCATTCGCAGCATATTGATTCAACAGACTCAAACTGATAATGAATAATGATGCCAATAAGATTACCAGACTTATGAGGTTAATCATAATGCAAGCAAGCAAGAATTTTAAGAGCAATAGGCTGTTGAGGATTTTCGAGGATTGAATGGTATTTCGAAGACTTTTGTGAAATACATGAATCAACTGGGGATGAGCTGATACTCGATAAGTGCAAGAAATTATCCGTAAGGGTATGTCTGTGGCAAAGAGCTGCAAAGCGGTGGGCACAAAGGTTTCTCGAATTATCGAAGCAATTTTCAGGGTATCAAGTAATAACAGGGGCAACTAGGAACAAAGGTAAGAACAACAAGCGTAAGCAATTATCCATAAGGATTTATCGGTGGTCGGGAATAGCAAAAGTGGTGGGCACAAGGTCTCGAGATAATAACGAAGAGTATCTTCGGAATCTTCTGGTGAAGCAGGCCATCATCTGGAATGAAGGGGCTCTTCAGGAGAAAGTATTTACGAGAACCTAGAGTTAGAGCTAGCAAAATCATTTAACCCAAATAGAAGAGAGATCGGAGTCCCAGAGTATAGACGAGGAGTAAAAGATCCTAATACCACCCAAATGGCAACGTGGGCCCGTAATACACACATCCATGTTAGTAAAAAGTTTTGTAATGTCTAGACTCGATTTCGGCCAAGGAGTGTGGAAGGGGGATTCCTACAGGCAGTCGGCTCTGATACCAACTTGTGACGCCCCCGATTCAATCGTACACTAATCATACACGCAAACATGTATGATCAAGATCAGGGACTCACGGGAAGATATCACAACACAACTCTACCAATAAAATAAGTCATACAAGCATCATATTACAAGCCAGGGGCCTCGAGGGCTCGAATACAATAGCTCGATCATAGACGAGCCAGCGGAAGCAACAATATCTGAGTACAGACATAAGTTAAACAAGTTTGCCTTAAGAAGGCTAGCACAAACTGGGATACAGATCGAAAGAGGCGCAGGCCTCCTGCCTGGGATCCTCCTAAACTACTCCTGGTCATCGTCAGCGGGCTGCACGTAGTAGTAGGCACCTCCCGAGTAGTAGTAGTCGTCATCGACGGTGGCGTCTGGCTCCAGGGCTCCAACGTCTGGTCGCAGCAATCGAGTATAGAAAGGGGGAAAAGGGGGAGCAAAGCAACCGTGAGTACTCATCCAAAGTACTCGCAAGCAAGGAACTACACTACATATGTATGCATTGGTATCAAATGGAAAAGGCTATCATATGTGGATTGAACTGCAGAATGCCGGAATAAGAGGGGGATAGCTAGGCCTTTCGAAGACTACGCTTCTGGTAACCTCCATCTTGCAACAGGAGAAGAGCGTAGAAGGTAAGTTCACCAAGTAACATCGCATAGCATAATCCTAACCGATGATCCTCTCCTCGTCGCCCTGTTAGAGAGCGACCACCAGGTTGTATCTGGCACTTGGAAGGGTGTGTTTTATTAAGTATCCGGTTCTAGTTGTCATAAGGTCAAGGTACAACTCCAAGTCGTCCTGTTACCGAAGATCACGACTATTCGAATAGATTAACTTCCCTGAAGGGGTGCACCACATAACCCAACACGCTCGATCCCATTTGGCCGGACACACTTTCCTGGGTCATGCCCGGCCTCGGAAGATCAACACGTCACAGCCCTATCTAGGCACAACAGAGAGGTCAGCACGCCGGTCTAAATCCTATGGCGCAGGGGTCTGGGCCCATCGCCCTTTGCACACCTGCATGTTGCGAACGCGGCCGGAGAGCAGACCTAGCAACCTCCATCACAAAGGAAGTTGCGTTACGCGGTCCAACCCGGCGCGCGCCGCTCAGTCGCTGACGTCACGAAGGCTTCGGCTGATACCACGACGTCGAGTGCCCATAACTGTCCCCGCGTAGATGGTTAGTGCGTATAGGCCAGTAGCCAGACTCAGATCAAATACCAAGATCTCGTTAAGCGTGTTATTTTGAAATAACCATGGACGCCGACCAGGGCCAGGCCCATCTCTCTTCTAGGTGGCCTCAACCTGCCCTGTCGCTCCGCCACAAAGCAACAGTCGGGGGCCGTCAGGAACCCAGACCCACCTCTACCGGGATGGAGCCACCTGCCCCTTCAGCCCCCATCTCTGAACAGTATCATAAGTAATGTAATAGTATAAGTATATATCATATGCCCGTGATCACCTCCCGAGTGATCACAACCCGATAGTATAGCATGGAAGACGGACTAGAATGTAGGGCCACTGATGTAGTACTAGCAACCTATACTAAGCATGTAGGATTGTAGGTAAGGTATCAACAGTTGTAGCAACAATGACAGTCTATGCATCAGGATAGGATTAACGGAAAGCAGTAACATGCTACACTACTCTAATGCAAGCAGTAGAGATGAATAGGCGATATCTGGTGATCAAGGGGGGGGGGGCTTGCCTGGTTGCTCTGGCAAGAGAGAGGGGTCGTCAACAGTGTAGTCGATCGGGGCACCAGCAGCGGCGTCAGTCTCGTAGTCTATCAGAGAGAAGAGGGGGAAGAAACAATGAATATAATACAAACAAATGCATAGCGATGCATGACATGACAAGTAGCGGTGCTAGGGGTGCCCTAACGCGGTATGAGGTGATACCGGTGAAAGGGGGAAAACATCCGGGAAAATATCCCCGGTGTTTCGCGTTTTTGGACAAATGAATCAAAGGGGAAAGTTGCGTGTTCGCTATGCTAGAGACGTGCAGCGGACGAACGCGTGTATTCAAATTCATCTCGTCGTTCTGAGCAACTTTCATGTAGAAAACATTTTCATCCGAGCTACGGTTTATTTTCTATGATTTTTCAAAGTTTTAAATGATTTTCTAAATTTTCTTATTTGTTCTTGATTTCGAAAATCAGCAGTTCAAAACTGGGTGCACCCGGTGCAGTGCACAAGTGAGGCTGACCAATGGGTCCAATCAACTGCTGACCAAGCAGTTGACTGGTCCACGGTTGACCGGGCAAAGGTCCTGTGGGACCCGGTTGTCATACCCTGTAATATTTTAACAGTGTTTAGTTAATTTCTAATTAGGCTTATTAGAGGGTGGCCCACCTATCTTAAGGCTATATCTAATCTAATAAAAAAATTAACCTAATCAAATGGGGTCCATACGTCATAGTGTAGCAACCAACCTAACTAGTACTACCAATTAGTCCTAATATCCTAATTTGCACGCCCGGCCAGTGTGGCTGTGCACACCCACGCACACAGCATGGCCGCCATGGCCATTAGCAGCAACAAAGTAGCGCATAGCAGCGGCAGCAACTAAGCAATAGCAGCAGCGGCAGAAGCTAAGCAGCTAAGCAACGGCAGAAGCAGAAGGCAGCAACAAGGGCAGCGCTAGGCCGCGGGCGGCAGTAGGGGCGGCAGTAGGCGATGGCCGGCGAGCAGCGGCACGCGGAGGCAAGGTCAAGGCGGGCGCGCGGTGGTAGCAGTACGCAGCAGCAATAGATGGCTGTTAAGCAGCAGCAGCTCACGCACACACATATGTACGCGTACACGCGAGCTCGGATGTGCTCGGGGACGGCAAACGGCGACCGAATCGAGGTTGGGGAAGAGGGGGATCGGCGGAGAAGCTCACCGTGGAGCTCATGGACGAGGTTAGGGAGTGCGGGGGTGGCCGGATATGTCGAGCCCGATGACGAGTTGCGATGGCCGTGGCGAAGAAGACTGGCGATGGCGCGCGTACGACGCGGTCCGACTCAATTCAAGGCACGTAGGCGAAGTAGTGGACGACGAGGAAGCTCCTGGGCATCCTCCCGGGCGCCGGGGAGGTCAGTGGGCGCGACGACCACCGCAACCATGGCAAGCACCGTTCGTGCGACGACTATTTTGACGAGAGCGAGCGGATGAGGGGAAATGAGGGCTATGGTTTGTCAAGGGGGTCAGGGGTGTGCTTATCCATATTGGGGCACCGGTGGATGGTCGACAGATGATCATCTATGGCCTGGACGGCGTGCGCGCGTGCTCGGTGCCATGGCCTCTGCCTCTGTCCAGAGGTAGGGGAAAAGGTCGGCCAGGTGGGCTGGGCCTGATACAGTTAAGTGTTGGGCTTCACACTGTAGCACTAGGCTTTAGGTGTGCAATGTGTGCTTTTCTCTTTAATCTATGTGTAATTTAAAAAGCTATTGCTTTGCAATTAATTTGGTCACCATTTGATCTTTGTTAGATGCGATATTTAACACAAAAATACTTGGCTGCTTTCTAGTCTGGCACAAAAAATTTGGGGCCAAAAGGAGTTGTTCAAATTCAGTTTTGAATTTATGTGCGTATATTTAATGCCGCTAGCCCTATTTTAAATAGGTTAAGGCCATTTTAAAAATTCAAAAGATGCTGGTTTCTACACGACAATTACTTAGTGAATACTTGCAACATCTCGAACATTTTAGTTTTTCAGTTTGTAGAATATTTTATTTGGAAAATAATTTATATATGAAAATGGCTTTGATTTTTATCAAGTGGCAATTTGGCTTAGTTAAACATGATGACATGGCACCATTAGGGTGAGGTCGTTGTAGCATGACACTTGGGGTGTTACACAAAGTCGGTTACAATGGTAGGAGATCTACATATCCGTATCGCCAAGCTTGCCTTCCGCGCCAAGGAAAGTCTCTTCCGGACATGGGACGAAGTCTTCAATTTTGTATCTTCATAGTCCAGGAGTCCGGCTGAAGGTATAGTCCGGCCAACCGGACACCCCCTAATCCAGGACTCCCTCAGTTCTCTACATTTCTTTTCGGTGGATTTGAGTCGTAGGAAAGCCATACTATTAAGAGGGGGTCCGCTTCGGAAAGGTATGGGTGGAATCAACACGTACACAGTCCCATATGCACCCACATCCTCCTTTCCCTTCTCTGGAGCTTTTCCATGTTTTCTCTGGTGTTTTCAGCATCTTGCCAGCGGTAGTATAGCTTATGCGGTAGTACTGCTGGGTACTTCCGTGGCACTACCACTTAGGGTTTCCCCAAGCGTGCAACATCCGGTTGTCGGTCTGCAATTCACGGTAGTAGGGCGGTAGTAGTGCGGTAGTACCACTCCAGTGGTACTACAACCCGTACTACCGTCTCCACTACCGCTTATGGGGTCTTCCTCTGTGCAAGGTTCTGTTCCCATTTTGCTCCAAGCTGTAGTAGAGCGGCACTAGTTGTTGGGGAATGTAGCATGCAATTTCAAAAAAAAAAATCCTACGATCATGCAAGATCTATCTAGGAGATGCATAGCAATGAGAGGGGGAGAGTGCGTCCATGTACCCTCGTAGACCGAAAGCGGAAGTGTTAGTTTAACGCGGTTAATGTAGTCAAACGTCATCGCGATCCAACCGATCAAGTACCGAACATACGACACCTCCGAGTTCAACACACGTTCAGCTCCATGACGTCCCTCGAACTCATCCAGCAAAGTGTTGAGGGTGAGTTTCACCAGCACGATGGCGTGGTGACGGTGATGGTGAAGTGATCAGCGCACGGCTTCGCCTAAGCACTATGACAATATGACCGGAGGAGTAAACGGTGGAGGGGGGCACCACACACGGCTAAGAACAATTAATGTGCCTAGAGGTGCTGCCCCCGCCCCCGTATATAAAGGAGGGAGGGGGGAGGAGGCCGACCTAGGGCGCGCCAAGTGGGAGGATTCCCACTTGGACCCCTAGTCCAATTCGCCCCCTTTCCTTTTACCGGAAGGGGAAACGGGAAAAGAGAGGGAGGAGGAGAAGGAAAGGGGGTGATGTCTACTACACAACCTTCTTCTTGTAGACGTTGTTGGGCCTCCAAGTGCAGAGGTTTGTAGGACAGTAGCAAATTTCCCTCAAGTGGATGTCCTAAGGTTTATCAATCCGTGGGAGGCGTAGGATGAAGATGGCCTCTCTCAAACAACCCTGCAACCAAATAACAAAGAGTCTCTTGTGTCCCCAACACACCCAATACAATGGTAAATTGTATAGGTGCACTAGTTCGACGAAGAGATGGTGATACAAGTGCAATATGTATGGTAGATATAGGTTTTTGTAATCTGAAAATATAAAAACAGCAAGGTAACTAATGATAAAAGTGAGCACAAACGGTATTGCAATGCGTTGAAACAAGGCCTAGGGTTCATACTTTCACTAGTGCAAGTTCTATCAATAATAATAACATAATTGGATTATATAACTATCCCTCAACATACAACAAAGAGTCACTCCAAAGTCACTAATAACGAAGAACAAATGAAGAGATTATGGTAGGGTACGAAACCACCTCAAAGTTATCGTTTATGATCAATCTATTCAAGAGTCCGTAGTAAAATAACACGAATCTATTCTTTTTGTTCAATCTATCATAGAGGTCGTACTAGAATAACACCTTAAGACACAAATCAACCAAAACTCTAATGTCACCTAGACACTCCAATGTCACCTCAAGTATCCGTGGGTATGATTATACGATATGCATTACACAATTTCATATTCATCTATTCAACAAACACAAAGAACTTCAAAGAGTGCCCCAAAGTTTCTACCAGAGAATCAAGACGAAAACATGTGCCAACCCCTATGCATAAGTTCACGAGGTCACGGAACTCGCAAGTTGATCACCAAAACATACATCAAGTGGATCACGTGATATCCCATTGTCACCACAGATAAGCACATGCAAGACATACATCAAGAGTTCTCATATCCTTAAAGACTCAATCCGATAAGATAACTTCAAAGGGAAAAGTCAATCCATCACAAGAGAGTAGAGGGGGAGAAACATCATAAGATCCAACTATAATAGCAAAGCTCGCGATACATCAAGATCGTACCACCTCAAGAACACGAGAGAGAGAGAGAGAGAGATCAAACACATAGCTACTGGTACATACCCTCAGCCCCGAGGGTGGACTACTCCCTCCTCGTCATGGAGAGCACCGGGATGATGAAGATGGCCACCGGAGAGTGATTCCCCCCTCCGGCAGGGTGCTGGAACGGGTCTAGATTGGTTTTTGGTGGCTACAGAGGCTTCTGGCGGCGGAACTCCCGATCTATTCTATTCTTTGATGTTTTTAGGGTATATGGATATATATATAGGCGGAAGAAGTCGGTCAGGGGAGCCACAAGGGGCCCACGAGGGTGGGGGCGTGCCCAGGGGGGCAGGCACGCCTCCCTGCCTCGTGGACACCTCGAAGCTTCCTTGACTTCAACTCCAAGTCTCTTGGATCACGTTTGTTCCAAAAATCACGCTCCCGAAGGTTTCATTCCGTTTGGACTCCGTTTGATATTCCTTTTCTGCGAAACACTGAAACAAGGGAAAAACAGAAACGGGCACTGGTCTCTGGGTTAATAGGTTAGTCCCAAAAATAATATAAAAGTGCATAATAAAGCCCATAAACATCCAAAACAGATAATATAATAACATGGAACAATCAAAAATTATAGATATGTTGGAGACGTATCAGCATCCCCAAGCTTAATTCCTGCTCGTCCTCGAGTAGGTAAATGATAAAAAACATAATTTTTGATGTGGAATGCTACCTAACATATTTATACATGTAATTCTCTCTATTGTGGCATGAATATTCAGATCCGAAAGATTCAAGATAAAAGTTTAATATTGACATAAAAATAATAATACTTCAAGCATACTAACTAAGCAATTATGTTTTCTCAAAATAACATGGCCAAAGAAAGCTATCCCTACAAAATCATATAGTCTGGCTATGCTCTATCTTCATCACACAAAATATTTAATCATGCACAACCCCGATGACAAGCCAAGCAATTGTTTCATTCTTTTGATGTTCTCAAACTTTTTCAATCTTCACGCAATATATGAGCGTGAGCCATGGATATAGCACTATGGTGGAATAGAATGGTGGTTGTGGAGAAGACAAAAAATGAGAAGATAGTCTCACATCAGCTAGGCATATCAACGGGCTATGGAGATGCCCATTAATATATATAAATGTGAGTGAGTAGGGATTGCCATGCAACGGATGCACTAGAGCTATAAGTGTATGAAAGCTCAACAAAATAAACTAAGTGGGTGTGCATCCAACTTGCTTGCTCACGAAGACCTAGGGCAATTTGAGGAAGCCCATCATTGGAATATACAAGCCAAGTTCTATAATGAAAGATTCCCACTAGTATATGAAAGTGACAACATAGGAGACTCTCTATCACGAAGATCGTGGTGCTACTTTGAAGCACAAGTGTGGAAAAAGGATAGTAGCATTGTCCCTTCTCTATTTTTCTCTCATTTTTTGGCCTTCTCCCTTTTTTATGACCTTTCTCTCTTTTTTTCGTCCGGAGTCTCATCCTGACTTGTGGGGGAATCATAGTCTCCATCATCCTTTCCTCACTGGGACAATGCTCTAATAATGATGATCATCACACTTTTATTTACTTACAACTCAAGAATTACAACTCGATACTTAGAACAAAATATAACTCTATATGAATGCCTCCGGCGGTGTACCGGGATGTGCAATGACTCATGAATGACATGTATGAAAAAATTATGAACGGTGGCTTTACCACAAATACGATGTCAACTACATGATCATGCAAAGCAATATGACAATGATGGAGCGTGTCATAATAAATGGAACGGTGGAAAGTTGCATGGCAATATATCTCGGAAGGGTGAGAGTGCGTATAATCCATGGAATCAACATTAGTCATAAAAACTCACATACTTATTGCAAAAATCTATTAGTAATCGAAACAAAGTACTACGCGCATGCTCCTAGGGGGATAGATTGGTAGGAAAAGACCATCGCTCGTCCCCGACCGCCACTCATAAGCAAGACAATCAATAAATAAATCATGCTCCGACTTCATCACATAACGGTTCACCATACGTGCATGCTACGAGAATCACAAACTTTAACACAAGTATTTCTCAAATTCACAACTACTCAACTAGCATGACTCTAATATCACCATCTTCATATCTCAAAACAATCATAAGGAATCAAACTTCTCATAGTATTCAATGCACTTTCTATGAAAGTTTTTATTATACCCCTCTTGGATGCCCATCATATTAAGACTAAATTCATAACCAAAGCAAATTACCATGCTGTTTAGAACTCTCAAAATAATATAAGTGACGCATGAGAGTTCATCTATTTCTATAAAATAAAACCACCACCGTGCTCTAAAAAGATGTAAGTGAAGCACTAGAGCAACAACAAACTACTCCGAAAGATATAAGTGAAGATCAATGAGTAGTCGAATAATTATGCAACTATATGAAGACTCTCTAACATTTAAGAATTTCAGATCTTGGTATTTTATTCAAACAGCAAGCAAAACAAAAGAAAATAAAATGACGCTCCAAGCAAAACACATATCATGTGGTGAATAAAAATATAGCTCCAAGTAAAGTTACCGATGAACGAAGACGGAAGAGGGGATGCCTTCCGGGGCATCCCAAAGCTTAGGCTCTTGGTTGTCCTTGAATATTACCTTGGCATGCCTTGGGAATCCCCAAGCTTAGGCTCTTTCCACTCCTTATTCCATAGTCCATCGAATCTTTACCCAAAACTTGAAAACTTCACAACACAAAACTTAACAGAAAACTCGTAAGCTCCGTTAGTATAAGAAAATAAATCACCACTTAAGTACTGTTGTGAACTCATTCTAAGTTCGTATTGGTGTAATATCTACTGTATTCCAACTTCTCTATGGTTCATAACCTCCGATACTACTCATAGATTCATCAAAATAAGCAAACAACACATAGAGAACAGAATCTGTCAAAAACAGAACAGTCTGTAGTAATCTGTAGGTTGCGAATACTTCTATAACTACAAAAATCCTTATAAATTAGGAATTCCTAGTCAATTTGTTTATTAATCTACTTCAAGTGGAATTGGTATTTTATCGCTCTCTGGTAAAAAAATGAAAATTATTCTCGTGAGCGCATACTTTCTGTTTTTTACAGCAAGATCAAATAATAATCACCCAAGAAGATCCTAAAGGCTTTACAAACAGTAATTAAAACATAAAAAACACAATCATAACATAGCATATATGATTAATTTATGACTAAACAGTAACAAAAAGCAAGGAGCAAAAATAAAATTGGGTTGCCTCCCAACAAGCGCTGTCGTTAAACGCCCCTAGCTAGGGATGATGATTTTAATGGTACTCATATAAAAGATAGGAATTGAAACATAATGGGAGCATCATGAAGAATATGACTAGCACATTTAAGCCTAACCCAGTTCCTATACATAGAGATTTTGTGAGCAAACAACTTATGGGAACAAGAATCAACTTGCATAGGAAGGTAAAATAAGCATAGCTTCAAGATTTTCAATACATAGAGAGGAAACTTGATATTGTTGCAACTCCTACAAGCATATATTCCTCCCTCATAATAATTTTCAGTAGCATCATGAATGCATTCAACAATATAATCATCACATAAAGCATTCTTTTCATGATCTACAAGCATAGAAATTTTATTACTCTCCACATAAGCAAAATTCTTCTCATGAATAGTAGTGGGAGCAAACTCAACAAAATAACTATCATGGGATTGAAAATTGAAATCAAGATGACAAGTTTCATTGTTATCATTATTCTTTAAAGCATACGTGTCATCACAATAATCATAATAGATAGGAGGCATGCTTTCATCATAATAAATTTGCACATCAAAACTTGAGGGAGAGAAAATATCATCTTCATCAAACATAGAATCCCCATGCTTGTGGTTTTGCATATCATTAGCATCATGGACATTGAAAGAATTCATACTAATAACATTGCAATCATGCTCATCATCCAAAGATTTAGTGCCAAACATTTAGTACATTCTTCCTTTAGCAATTGAGCACAATTATCGGAATCCTTATTTTCATGAAAGATATTAAAAAGATGAAGCATATGAGGTACCCTCAATTCCATTTTTTGTAATTTTCTTTTATAGACTAAACTAGTGATAAAACAAGAAACTAAAAGATTCGATTGCAAGATCTAAAGATATACCTTCAAGCGCTAACCTCCCCGGCAACGGCGCCAGAAAAGAGCTTGATGTCTACTACACAACCTTCTTCTTGTAGACGTTGTTGGGCCTCCAAGTGAGAGGTTTGTAGGACAGTAGCAAATTTCCCTCAAGTGGATGACCTAAGGTTTATCAATCCGTGGAAGGCGTAGGATGAAGATGGTCTCTCTCAAACAACCATGCAACCAAATAACAAAGAGTCTCTTGTGTCCCGAACACACTCAATACAATGGTAAATTGTATAGGTGCACTAGTTCGACGAAGAGATGGTGATACAAGTGCAATATGGATGCTAGATATAGGTTTTCGTAATCTGAAAATATAAAACAGCAAGGTAACTAATGATAAAAATGAGCACAAACGGTATTGCAATGCGTTGAAACAAGGCCTAGGGTTCATACTTTCACTAGTGCAAGTTCTCTCAACAAGAATAACATAATTGGATCATATAACTATCCCTCAACATGCAACAAAGAGTCACTCCAAAGTCACTAATAGCGGAGAACAAACGAAGAGATTATGGTAGGGTACGAAACCACCTCAAAGTTATCGTTTATGATCAATCTATTCAAGAGTCCGTAGTAAAATAACACGAAGCTATTCTTTCCGTTCAATCTATCATAGAGTTCATACTAGAATAACACCTTAAGACACAAATCAACCAAAACCCTAATGTCACCTAGATACTCCAATGTCACCTGAAGTATCTATGGGCATGATTATACGATATGCATCACACAATCTCAGATTCATCTATTCAACCAACACAGAGAACTTCAAAGAGTGCCCCAAAGTTTCTACTAGAGAATCAAGACGAAAACGTGTGCCAACCCCTATGCATAAGTTCACGAGGTCACGGAACTCGCAAGTTGATCACCAAAACATACATCAAGTGGATCACGTGATATCCCATTGTCACCACAGGTAAGCACATGCAAGACATACATCAAGAGTTCTCAAATCCTTAAAGACTCAATCCGATAAGATAACTTCAAAGGGAAAAGTCAATCCATCACAAGAGAGTAGAGGGGGAGAAACATCATAAGATCCAACTATAATAGCAAAGCTCGCGATACATCAAGATCGTACCACCTCAAGAACACGAGAGAGAGAGAGATCAAACACATAGCTACTGGTACATACCCTCAGCCCCGAGGGTGGACTACTCCCTCCTCGTCATGGAGAGCACCGGGATGATGAAGATGGCCATCGGAGAGGGATTCCCCCCTCCGGCAGGGTGCCGAAATGGGTCTAGATTGGTTTTCGGTTGCTACGGAGGCTTCTGGCGACGGAACTCCCGATCTATTCTTTTCTTCGATGTTTTTAGGGTATATGGATATATATAGGCGAAAGAAGTCGGTTAGGGGAGCCACGAGGGGCCCACGAGGGTGGGGGCGCGCCCGGGGGGTAGGCGCGCCTCCCTTCCTTGTGGCCACCTTGAAGCTTCCTTGACTTCAACTCCAACTCTCCTGGATCACGTTCGTTCCAAAAATCACGCTCCCGAAGGTTTCATTCCGTTTGGACTCCGTTTGATATTCCTTTTCTGCGAAACACTGAAACAAGAGAAAAAAAGAAACTGGCACTGGGCTCTGGGTTAATAGATTAGTCCCAAAAATAATATAAAAGTGCATAATAAAGCCCATAAACATCCAAAACAGATAATATAATAGCATTGAACAATCAAAAATTATAGATACGTTGGAGACGTATCAGGGGGCCACACCCCCTCCCCTTGTCCAATTCGGACTCCCCATGGGGGGGTGCTACCTCTTGAGCACTGCATTGGATTTCCCCGAAGAGGAAAGGATGATGCAGCAAAGTAGCGTAAGTATTTCCCTCAATTTTTGAGAACCAAGGTATCAATCCAGTAGGAGGCTCGCGCGAAGTCCCTAGTACCTGCACAAGACAAATAACTCCTCGCAACCAACGCGATAAGGGGTTGTCAATCCCTTCACGGTCACTTACGAGAGTGAGATCTGATAGATATGATAAGATAATATTTTTGGTATTTTTGTGATAAAGATGCAAAGTAAAATAAAACCAAAGTAAAAAGCAAAGGAAATAACTAAGCAATGGAGGATTAATATGATGAAGATAGACCCCAGGGCCATAGTTTTGACTAGTGGCTTCTCTCAAGAGCATAAGTATTTTATGGTGGGTGAACGAATTACTGTTGAGCAATTGACAGAATTGAGCATAGTTATGAGAGTATGTAGGTATGATCATGTATATAGGCATCACGTCCGAGACAAGTAGACCGAGTCCTGCCTGCATCTACTACTATTACTCCACTCATCGACCGCTATCCAGCATGCATCTAGAGTATTAAGTTCATGAAAACAGACTAACACCTTAAGCAAGATGACATGATGTAGAGGGATAAATTCATGCAATATGATAAAAACCCCATCTTGTTATCCTCGATGGCAACAATACAATACGTGCCTTGCTGCCCCTGCTGTCATTGGGAAAGGACACCGCAAGATTGAAGCCAAAGCTAAGAACTTCTCCCATTGCAAGAAAGATCAATCTAGTAGGCCAAACCAAACTGATAATTCAAAGAGACTTGCAAAGATAACCAATCATACATAAAAGAATTCAAAGAAGATTCATATATTATCCATAGATAGTCTTGATCATAAACCCACAATTCATCGGTCTCAACAAACACACCGCAAAAAGAAGATTACATCGAATAGATCTCCACAAGAGAGGGGGAGAACATTGTATTGACATCCAAAAAGAGAGAAGAAGCCATCTAGCTAATAACTATGGACCCGAAGGTCTGAGGTAAACTACTCGCACTTCATCGGAGAGGCTATGGTGTTGATGTAGAAGCCCTCCGTGATGGATGCCCCCTCCGGTGGAGCTCCGAAACAGGCCCCAAGATGGGATCTCGTGGATAGAGGAAGTTACGACGGTGGAATTAGGGTTTTGGCTCCGTATCTGACCGTTTGGGGGTATGTAGGTATATATAGGAGGAAGGAGTACGTCGATGGAGCAACAGGGGGGCCACGAGGGTGGAGGGTGCGCTTGGGGGGGGGGGGGGTAGGCGCGCCCCTACCTCGTGGCCTCCTCCTTTGTTTCTTGACGTAGGGTCCAAGTCTCCTGGATCATGTTCGGTGAGAAAATCACGTTCCCGAAGGTTTCATTCTGTTTGGACTTCGTTTGATATTCCTTTTCTTCGAAACCCTAAAATAGGCAAAAAACAGCAATTCTGGGCTGGGCCTCCAGTTAATAGGTTAGTCCCAAAAATAATATAAAAGTGAATAATAAAGCCCAATAATGTCCAAAACAGTAGATAATATAGCATGGAGCAATCAAAAATTATAGATACGTTGGAGACGTATCAAGCATCCCCAAGCTTAATTCCTGCTCGTCCTCGAGTAGGTAAATGATAAAAACAAATTTTTTGATGCGGAGTGCTACTTGGCATAATTTTAATGTAATTCTTCTTAATTGTGGTATGAATATTCAGATCCGAAATATTGAAGATAAAAGTTTAATATTGACATAAAAATAATAATACTTCAAGCATACTAACAAAGCAATCATGTCTTCTCAAAATAACATGGCAAAAGAAAGTTATCCCCACAAAATCATATAGTCTGGCTATGCTCTATCTTCACCACATAAAATATTTAAATCATGCACAACCCTGATAACAAGCCAATCAATTGTTTCATACTTTTGACATTCTCAAACTTTTTCAATCTTCACGCAATACATGAGCGTGAGCCATGGATATAGCACTATAGGTGGAATAGAATGGTGGTTGTGGAGAAGACAAAAAGGGAGAAGATAGTCTCACATCAACTAGGCGTATCAACGGGCTATGGAGATGCCCATTAATAGATATCAATGTGAGTGAGTAGGGATTTCCATGCAATGGATGCACTAGAGCTATAAGTATATGAAAGCTCAACAAAAGAAATTAAGTGGGTGTGCATCCAACTTGCTTGCTCATGAAGACCTAGGGCATTTTGAGGAAGCCCATCACTGGAATATACAAGACAAGTTCTATAATGAAAAATTCCCACTAGTATATGAAAGTGACGAAATGAGAGACTCTCTATCATGAATATCATGGTGCTACTTTGAAGCACAAGTGTGGTAAAAGGATAGTAGCATTGTCCCTTTTTCTCTCATTTTTTTATTTGGGCCTTTTTATGGCCTCTTTTCTTTCTATTTTTTATTTTTCGTCCGGAGTCTCATCCTGACTTTGGGGGAATCATAGTCTCCACCATCCTTTCCTCACTGGGACAATGCTCTAATAATGATCATCACACTTTTATTTTCTTACAACTCAACAATTACAACTCGATACTTAGAACAAGATATGACTCTATATGAATGCCTCCGGCGGTGTACCGGGATATGCAGTGAATCATGAGTGACATGTGTGAAAGAATTATGAATGGTGGCTTTGCCAGAAATATGATGTCAACTACATGATCATGCTAAGCAATATGACAATGATGGAGTGTGTCATAATAAACGGAATGGTGGAAAGTTGCATGGCAATATATCTCGGAATGGCTATGGAAATGCCATAATAGGTAGGTATGGTGGCTGTTTTGAGGAAGGTATATGGTGGGTGTATGATACTGGCGAAAGGTGCGTGGTATTAGAGAGGCTAGCAAGGGTGGAAGGGTGAGAGTGCGTATGATCCATGGACTCAACATTAGTCATAAATAACTCATATACTTATTGCAAAAATCTACAAGTTATCCAAGCAAAGTGAGGGAGTCCTGGATTAGGGGGTGTCTGGATAGCCGGACTATACCTTCGGCTGGACTCCTGGACTATGAAGATACAAGATTGAAGACTTCGTCCCGTGTTCGGAAGGGACTTTCCTTGGCATGGAAGGCAATCTTGGCGATACGGATATGTAGATCTCCTACCATTGTAACCGACTCTGTGTAACCCTAGCCCTCCCCGGTGTCTATATAAACCGGAGGGTTTTAGTCCGTAGGACGAACAACAATCATACCATAGGCTAGCTTACAGGGTTTAGCCTCTCTGATCTCGTGGTAGATCTACTCTTGTACTACCCATATCATCAATATTAATCAAGCAGGACGTAGGGTTTTACCTCCATCAAGAGGGCCCGAACCTGGATAAAAACATCGTGTCTCTCGTCTCCTGTTACCATCCGCCTAGACGAACAGTTCGGGACCCCCTACCCAAGATCCGCCGGTTTTGACACCGACATTGGTGCTTTCATTGAGAGTTCTTCTATGTCGTCACTTTTAGGCCCGATGGCTTCTCTGATCATCAACAGCGATGCGATCCAGGGTGAGACTTTTCTCCCCGGACAGATCTTCGTATTCGGCGGCTTTGCACTGCGGGCCAATTCGCTTGGTCATCTGGAGCAGATCGAAAGCTACGCCCCTGGCCATCAGGTCATATTTGGAAGTTTGAACTACACGGCCGACATCCGCGGAGACTTGATCTTCGACGGATTCGAGCCACAGCTGAGCGCGCCGCACTGTCACGATGGGCATGATCTAGCTCTGCCGCCGAACAGTGCCCTAGAGGCCGCACCCGCATCAGCTCCGACCCTTAATTCGGAGCCAACTGCGCCAATCGAGGATGGGTGGTTGGACACCGCCTCAGGGGCTGCAATCTCTACGGCGATCGAGCCGAACACCAGCCCTATTCTCTGCGAAGCCCGTGACTCCAAGGAGCCGGACTCCTCTCCAGACTCCGAGCCCTCCGCGCCCCTATCGATCGAACCCGATTGGGCGCCGATCATGGAGTTCACCGCCACGGACATCTTTCAGCACTCGCCCTTCGGCGATATTCTGAATTCACTAAAGTCTTTCTCTTTATCAGGAGAGCCCTGGCCGGACTATGGTTAGCAAGGTTGGGATGCGGATGATGACGAAATTCAAAGCCCACCCACCACCCACTTCGTAGCCACTGTCGATGATTTAACCGACATGCTCGACTTCGACTCCGAAGACATCGACGGTATGGATGCCGATGCAGGAGACTGGAAAGCCACCTCGTCGTATGATATATACATGGTGGACACCCCAAAAGAAGGCAATGGTGATGGAACAGCGGAGGATGACCCCTCCAAGAAGCAGCCTAAGCGCCGGCGTCAGCGGCGCCGCTCTAAATCCCGCCAAAGCAAAAACGGTGATTCCCGCATGGGAGATAATAACACCCCGGACAGTGCCGAAGACAACCACCTCTAGTAAGATTCAGCACAGGAGGATGGAGAAGCCAGCCCTCATGAGAGAGCGGCAGACAGAGAGGTCGAGGACGATAATTACATGCCTCCCTCTGAAGACGAGGCAAGCCTCGACGACGACGAATTTGTCGTGCCGGAGGATCCCGTCGAACAAGAGCGTTTCAAACGCAGGCTTATGGCCATGGCAAGCAGCGTCGAGAGAAAACAGCAACAACTTAGAGCTGATCAAGATTTGCTAGCCGACAAATGGACCGAAGTCCTTGCGGCCGAAGAGTATGAACTCGAACGCCCTCCAAGAGCTACCCAAAGCGCAGGTTGCTACCCTGATTAGAGGAGGAAGCACCTAAACCTACATCACCAGCGCATGATGCGGCCGACCGGCCACCCCGTGGCCGCGACAGAGAGGCCTCTCGGCCCTCCACTCAAGCCGCACCCCGGCGCCGCTAAAAAAATACCAAGGCATGGGAAAATGCGCCAGACCTACGAGATATATTGGAGGACAAGGCAAGGCAAACAAGATCGATCTACGGATCGCATGGGCGCCCCACGGCATGAGACGGTAATCGTCACTCCGGATACAGTAAATCCGGCCGGGCCGAACGCAGTAGACAAAGCTTGTTTGAGCTGCGTCGTGATATAGCCCAATACAGAGGTGCCGCACACCCACTATGCTTCATAGATGAAGTAATGGATCATCAAATCCCCGAGGGTTTCAAACCCGTGAACATCAAATCATACGATGGCGCAACAGATCCTGCGGTATTGATCGAGGACCATCTCCTTCATATCCACATGGCCCGCGGTGATGACCTACACGCCATCAAATACCTCCCACTCAAGCTTAAAGGACCAGCTCGGCATTGGCTTAACAGCTTGCTAGCAGAATCAATTGGTTGTTGGGAGGACCTGGAAACCGCATTCCTTGACAATTTCCAGGGCACTTATGTGCGACCACCAGACGCCGATGACCTAAGCCACATAATTCAGCAGCCAGAGGAATCGGCCAGACAATTCTGGACACGGTTCCTAACCAAGAAAAATCAAATCGTCGACTGTTCGGACGCAGAGGCCCTAGCAGCCTTCAAGCATAATATCCGCGACGAGTGGCTTGCAGGGCACCTAGGATAGGAAAAGCCGAAATCTATGGTAGCCCTCACGACACTTATGACCCGCTTTTGCGTGGGAGAAGACAGCTGGCTAGCTCGCAGCAATAACATGACCAAGAGCCTTGGTAATTCTGATACTAAGGACAGCAGTGGCAGGTCGTGTCGCAAGAAGCAAAAGCGCCACATTAACGGCGACAATGCTGAGGATACGGAAGTTAATGCCGGATTCAGAGGCTCTAAACCCGGTCAGCGGAAAAAGCCATTCAAAAGAAATACTCCGGGCCCGTCCTGTTTGGACCGAATACTCGACCGCTCATGCCAGATACATGGCACCCCCAAAAACTAGCCAATCACACCAACAGGGATTGTAGGGTGTTCAAGCAGGCATGCAAGTTAAATGCCGAAAGCAGAGACAAGGGGCTGCATAGCGATGATGAGGAGGAGCCCCGGCCGCTGAACAACAGTGGACAGAAAGGTTTTCCCCCACAAGTGTGGACGGTGAACATGATCTACGCAACCCACGTCCCCAAGAGGGAGCGGAAGCGTGCGCTAAGGGACGTATACGCGATGGAGCCAGTCGCCCCAAAGTTCGACCCATGGTCTTCCTGCCTGATCACTTTTGATCGAAGGGACCACCCCACTAGCATCCGTCATGGCGGATTCACCGCATTGGTTCTAGACCCAATTATTGACGGATTTCACCTCACTAGAGTCCTTATGGACGACGGCAGCAGCCTGAACCTGCTTTACCAGGATACAGTGCGGAAAATGGGCATCGATCCCTCGAGGATTAAACCCACTAAAACGACCTTTAAAGGCGTCATACCAGGTGCGAGGAGTTAATCTTCGACATAGTCCCGTTCCGCAGTGGCTATCACGCACTGCTCGGGCGTACGGCATTTGCCAAGTTCAATGCGGTGCCGCACTATGCATACCTCAAGCTCAAGATGCCAGGCCCTCGAGGAGTCATCACGGTCAATGGAAACACCGAACGCTCTCTCCGAACGGAGGAGCATACGGCGGCTATCGCAGCGGAAGTACAAAGCAGCCTCTTAAGGCAATTCTCCAGTCCGGCCATTAAACGTCTGGACACCGTCAAGCGCGCCCGGAGTAACCTACAACAAGACCGCCTCGCACGTTCCGAGCAAGCGTAGCAATGCGGCCCAACCCCAGCCCTCGTGAACTTGCGAAACCAGTGTTGCACGTACATAACTACGCTCTGGAAATACCATGGGCACAGGGGGAGGGGCATCATCACGGCACGCCCAAAACGCGGCTTAAACCGCACTAGGGGCTGCCGATTTCTTCATTTTCTCTTATATTCAGGACTCCATTCTTCGGAAGGCTTGTCCGGCAGTACAATTGCCGCACAAACGATACAACCAGGGAAGCAGAAAGCTACGCCGCACTACAGAACTCTAAGGTGGTCTTTATAACGAGCAGTATACCTGTTTGACATAACATTCCGTAGCTCGCCCCTGGAAAGGACATGTTAAATAGTCCCATCTTTTGCTTATCACACTTTTTGTATCGTTCTGCTTTGATCGCAGCCTTTTTAAGTGAACAATGCATAGCTTCCGTCTATTATTGCATTACTCTTTTTTACGAATATATGTTCATTAATGACATGTTGCACCCGTACACTTTGGTACGGCCAATACGCCAGGGGCTTAAGTACCCCACAACACGGTGTGAGAAGTCCGAACACTTTCACAAGTGCGGCACCCCGAACTTATAGCATTATATGCATCGGTTCCGAATCATGTCTTGGGTCAATAGTTGGGTTTGCCTGGCTCCTATGTTTTGGTACCTTACGTTCTGTTATATCAGCTAAGGTAGCACTAGGAGAACTACTGCGATTGTGCCCCAGTTGAGCTGGGCTAAGCACCTCAGTAGAGAAAGCTAAAACTGACCGTCATGATGAGGCGAGAGCTGGTCGCTGTTCAAGAGGTTTTCGAGTCCCTAAAGACTTATGCCGCTTAGAGCGAGGAGTCGGCTTTGTCCGGCCTAGGCGTGGATAGCGCCCCGAACTCGGTCTTCCGAACACTAGGGGCTTCGCCGAAATTTAAAATTATAGAATTCTATGGCTAAGTGAGAGTGTTCAAGCATTATAGTCCGATTGCCTTGTTCGTTGTGTTGAGCGCCTCCCTCGAAGGACCCAAGAATGGGAAAAAGAGCGCTCATGTTTATCCCGAACACCCCAGCACTCGTGGCATGGGGGCAGAAGCCGACGACTCGCCATCTCTCAAATTTGATAAACGGCCGCACAAAAGGTAATATTGTAAATTCAAAAAGCATTGCTTAGCGCACATGAACAAGTTTTCAGCGCACAGGACAAAACGAGCGAGTTTACTCAAAAATTACATCCCTGGAACATTCATCTACCATAAGGCGGGCACCCTTCAGAACACCCTCATAATACATCTCGGGCTTGCGATGCTCCTTGCCCGGCGGTGGCCCGTCCTTCACAAGCTTCTCAGCATCCAGCTTGCCCCAGTGCACCTTCGCACGGGCAAGCACCCTACGGGCACCCTCGATGCATACGGAGCGCTTGATGACTTCGAGCCTTGGACAGGCCTCCACCAGCCGCCTCACCAGCCCGAAGTAGCTCCCAGGCATGGCCTCTCCAGGCCATAGCCGGACTATGAGGCCCTTCATGGCCTGTTCGGCCACCTTATGGAGCTCGACCAGCTATTTCAGCTGGTCGCTTAAGGGCACCGGGTGTTCGGCCTCAACATACTAAGACCAGAACACCTTCTCCGTCGAGCTTCCCTCCTCGGCTCGATAGAAGGCGGCGACATCCGACACGCTACGGCGCAAGTCTGTGAATGCTCCTGGAGAGCTCCGGATTCAGGTAAGTAACAAGTAATTCACTTTTACGTGCTTGCTTTGCATAAAGAATGCCTTACCCGCTGCTATCTTTTTTATTGCCTCAACCTCCTAGAGGGCCTTTTGGGCTTCGGCCTTGGCAGACTTGGCATCCTCAATGGCTGTCGCTGTCGGATCTCGGGTTCCGGCAGACCCTTAAGGTTCGAACACTGGGTGCGCGCGGAAATATACTGGTTCGGGCCACCATTGTGGTGTAATACCCTACTCCACTGTGTGATGGATGGATTGCCTCTTGGGGCTGGTGATGATGAACAATACAAGGAAGAACAGCCTCGCGAGGGTCTGTTCTTGGCTGGGGCGATGAACTGCTAGGAGGAGTTCAGTCGCCCTTCTCTCTCTCTCTTTCTCTCTGATTTCCGATCTTCGATCCCCCTATCATGTGGGTGGCTGGTCCTATTCATAGAGGCCCTGGTCCTCTTCCCAAATATTGAGCGGGAAGGGAGCCAGCAATGGCGGGCTAATTTGAAGGGGGGCAGCAAGTACATCTATCCTGACTAAAGGTGGTCTTCGCCTACGAAAGACTCTGTGGTGATGCCGTGCTGGGCCCCATGGTGACCTCCGTCTCATAGTCCGCTTGGTCCTGGTCTTGTTGCACCGAAACGACAACCTTTGCCTGATGCCTCGGTACTCCGCGGCTGCGCTTGCCCCCTTTGCACCAAAGAGGAAAGAAGGACGCTGCACGCGCTGGCGCCTTCCTGGTGCCCTCGATCGTCATGGCTTGCGTCACGGGCGCCTCGCAAGACACCCCGCCTTGATATCTCCATCTCCTCGCGAGCCAGCCTGAGGAGGCTATGCCTGAGGATGCGCCGTGTCGTCCGCCTCGCGAGGCTTGGCCCCTCGCGAGGGTCTTGAGTCTTGTGCTCGATGAAGATGGGCCATGTTGGGCCCCCACTCGAGCCACGCCGCAGGCTGTAGGCAAGCAAGTCTGGGGACCCCCGTTCCCAGAACGCCGACAGTAGCCCCCGGGCCCAAGGCCCGCACGGACTTGGCCATGCCGAGAGGCGAAAGGGCAAGGGCGAAGCTCCGCGGGCCCTAACAGCCTGCGGCCTTGGGCGCCACGTGGCAGTTGATTGGACATGGGCGACTCCACTTCCCCATGATGCCTTGGTGACCGCGCGAGGTGGACAAGTCCCTGCATGCAAATCGTGTCATGATTACCTGTGATCGTGGAGGCCGGCGGTTGGCCTTCGCCGGCTATAAGTACGGCACCGCACGTACCCTTCCAATCCATCTCTTCTTGCTCCCCCACTCGCCTCAATTCTCGCTCCGTCTTGGTGTGATGGCTCCATCGAGGAGGTACTCGGCTGCAGAGAAGGGGAAGGCCCTCCAGGTTGGTCCTGCCTCTCCCCCGCCCAAGCGCGGTCGTGGGAGCCCTCGGAAGCATCCGGTGGCTGCCCCGGCCGTGCTCGGTGGCCATGGGGGCGGCTCCCAGCGCGGCGGCGGGCGAGCCGCCGTAGCTGAAGGACGTGCCTGGGTCGCGCGTTCTCCCAGGCCGCGCTTCCGCGCTGTGCAGGCGCTGCCGGAGTTCGTCGTCTGGTCGGCGGAGGCGACTCGCGCCCGGCTCCCGCTCCCTCGCTTCCTCCTTGGTGAACTCCCGGCCGGCGCTCCTGGCGGCCTCTGGCTCCAGGCAGAGGGCTGCTGCAGCAGATCCTCGTGGGTCGCGCTGGAGGTCTCCGCCAGCGGGGGCTTGGCCTTCACTCGTGGCTGGCAGGCGTTCGCCCGTGCTCGCGGCCTGGAGCGTCGGTGCACTCTGCACTTCAGGTTCGACGGCGACGCCACCCTCTATGTGAGGGTGTTTGGGGAAGATGGTCGCCGCGCGGGGTGCTGCCCTGAGGACGACGACCGCGTCCACGGGCCCCGCTCCGATGGCGATGGAGGAGATAGCGCCCGCGCGGATGGCAGCGTCCGCGACTCCCCAAGCTTCGTCAGCTCCTCCTCAAGCGACTCCTCCAACGGTGGCAGCAGTCCTCCCCCGCACTGTCGAGCTTGCTTGGGAGGTGGTGGTTCGTCCGCCCGCCGTCGTGCCCCGGTGAAGCGCGAGAGGGAGTCCGCCTGAGGCCCTGAGGCAGCCCGTGTCGCCTCCGCGGGCCAATGTGAAGGGGGGCTGCACCGGGCTCGTCTTTTTTCCTTTCTCTTTTGTTACTTGTTTAAGACAGAACAGCTGCATGGAGCCCCCTTGGGGCGTGTTGGGAAACATTGCCGTTTTGGCTGTTACCTTGATCTCATTTTTTGCACCTCTTGATTTCTCGCCTGTGCATAGATAGTTTTTGACCCCTGCCGGGGGGTGGGGCGACCGATCCAGGCTCTGTGTGCACGTCGCGGTGCCCGAGGGGCACGGACTAGGAGGGGTGCTCCTGTAATGTGCCAGGGTCGTGAGAACCTTCCTGCGGCTAAGGCAGAAACCCTCGCGAGGACGTCTGAGCACTATCCCTCGCGAGGTTGTTTACGAGAGAAACCAAAGCGAGGGGCGAAAATCGACGAACCACAAATCAGCAACAGCAACAACTTCAATAAGACTCCAAATGCAAACAAACACATCAACTGCGGAAAGCAAATGAAAAAGCCGTGTCCGACACCTAGTCTAGTCTTCGACGTCTTCTCACCAGCGCGGAGCTAAGTGCTGCCACTGGGCGTGGGAGGGAGCCCCAGGGCCTGAGGCCGGCGCTCCTGAGACTCCGGGGCGTGTACAACCCCACTCATTATTACGTGAGAGTGTCACGGGGCGGCGAGCTTCACAGGCATTGGCCTTTCTTCACAGGCTCCGGGCCTTTTCCCGAGCGATAGCTTCACAGGCGCTCGCCTTGCTTCACAGGCTCTGGACCTTTTCAAAGAGATGATCTTCACAGGCACCCGCCTTGCTTCACAGGCTCCGGCCTTTTTCCAAAGCGATGATCTTCACAGGCATTCGCCTTGCTTCACAGGCTCTGGGCCTTTCCAAAAGAGATGGTCTTCACAGGCACTCGCCTTGCTTCACAGGCTTCGGGCCTTTTTCCAAAGCGATGATCTTCACATGCATTCACCTTGCTTCACAGGCTCTGGGCCTTTCCAAAAGAGATGGTCTTCACAGGCACTCGCCTTGCTTCACAGGCTCCGGGCCTTTTTCCAAAGCGATGATCTTCACAGGCATTCGCCTTGCTTCACAGGCTCTGGGCCTTTCCAAAAGAGATGGTCTTCACAGGCACTCGCCTTGCTTCACAGGCTCCGGGCCTTTTTCCAAAGCGATGATCTTCACAGGCATTCGCCTTGCTTCACAGGCTCTGGGCCTTTTCAGGGGTAGAACCTCCGGAGGTGCTGGATGTTCCACGCATTCTGGATTGGCACTCCCTCCTGAGTCTCCAAGCGCGCGGAGACGGGCCTGGAAACATGAACAACCTTGAACGAGCCCTCCCACATGGGAGAGAGCTTGTGCAACCCCTCCCTGGAGAGAACCCGCCTAAGCACGAGGTCTCCTACCTCGAGAGTCCTGGGGCGGATGTTGCGGCAGTGATATCGCCGGCGCCTGTTGATACCTCGCCGCTCGCAGCACGGCCTCCCGGCGACGTTCCTCCCCCAGTACGAGGTCCATCCCCCGCATGGCGTCCTGCTGCGCCTTGTGGAACGCCAGGACCAGCGCGGAGCGACGTCTGACCTCGTGAGGGAGGACTGCTTCCGCTTCGTAGACCAGGAAGAATGGGGTCTCCCAGTCGGTTTGGTCGCGGTGGTGCGGATGGACCACAACACGGACTGCAGCTCGTCGTACCATCCCCTGCTGCAGGCCTCCAGCTTCTTCTTGAACCTCCTAGTCTTGAGGCCCCTCAGGACCTCCATGTTGGCTCGCTCGGCCAGGCCGTTGCTTCGGGGGTGCGCTACTGAGGCGTAGCATATCTGTGTTCCAAGGTTAGCACAGTATGTTTTGAAGAGGTTACTGGTGAACTGCGAACCGTTGTCTGTGATGATGCGGTTTGGCACCCCGAACCGGCTCACGATGCCCCTGATGAACTTAACCGCGGAGCCCGCGGGGATGGTGCGAACGGCCTCCACTTCAGCCCACTTGGTGAACTTGTCCACGGCGACGTAGAGGTAGCGGTAGCCCCCTGCCGCCCGAGGAAACGGGCCCAGGATGTCCAGCCCCCAGACTGCGAATGGCCATGAAAGGGGTATAGTCTGCAGGCCTCCCACCGGCTGATGAATTTGCTTGGCGTGGAACTGGCAGGCCTCACAAGCTTTCACCAGTTCGACGGCGTCATTGAGTGCGGTGGGCCAATAAAACCCACTGCGGAACGCCTTGCCGACGAGGGTCCGTGATGATGAATGATGTCCACAGTCTTCGCCGTGTATGTCTTCCAGCAGTTCCTTTCCTTGCTCCCTGGAGATGCAGCGCAGGGATACATCATTTGGTCGCTTCTGGTAGAGCTCTCCATCCTTGATACAGTACGCCGTGGCCTGCTGTGCCACACGCTCCGCTTCCTCCTCCTTCTCCGGCAAGGTCCCTTGTGTTAGGTAGCTCCGGAGCTCTGCGATCCAACAACCCTCCTGAGGTTCCATCACCAGGAGCAGGCGCGCCCCTGAGGCTGGGCCACAGGTCGGAGCTCCCGAGGTAGGCGGCTGGGGGAGCTCCTCCAAGGGCTGAGCCGCGTTTGACAGCAACGGCAGAGCTGAGGGTTTGAAGAGCCGCTCCTCGAAAACGCCAGGCTATTGGGGTAACCACCTGGACACGCGCTTGGCGATATTGTCGGCCTCCTGATTGGTGCCGCGAGGCACATGCTGCAGTTCCAGCCCCCAGAACTGCTTTTCCATCCTGCGGACCTCCGCTAGGTAGGCCTCCATATGCTCGTCCTTCGGCTCGTACACCTTGTTGGAGAAGTTGACTAGGAGCTGCGAGTCGCCCTTGACGATGAGGCGTTTCACCCCCAGGGCTACTACGGCCTTCAACCCGGCTATTAGTCCCTCATATTCTACAATATTGTTGGAGACCTTCTCACCTTGCTGGAAACAGAGCTGCACGGCATAGTAGAGCTTATCCTGAGTGGGCGATATAAGCACCGCCCCGGCCCCAGCACCATGTCTGGAGAACGCCCCGTCGAAGTGCATGACCCAGCCTTCTGGTGCCTCGCTCCCTGGGGAGAGGGACCGATCCTCGTCGGCCTCGAGACCTGGTGCCTCCGTCCATTCTGCCACAAAATCCGCCAACGCTGCTCCTTTGATGACCCTGGTTGTGCTGAACTCGAGCTGAAATGCCTGCAGCTCTATGTTCCACTCAGCGACCCTTCCGGCTGAGTTAGGGCTCCTGAGCACTCTCTCCAGGGGGTATGACGAGACAACTTTGATGGGATGGGCTTGGAAGTAGTGACGCAGCTTGTGCGAGGCCACCAGTAGCGCGAGGAGGAGCTTCTGAGGCATTGGGTACCGTGCCCTCGCGTCCAGTAACACCGTGCTAACAAAGTAGACCGGGTGCTCAACAAGGCTGAGAGCATCTGCGGTCGCGACGCCCTCGGGAGGTGGGGGCGCCTCGCGAGGTGAAGTGACCTCGGGAGGCGGCCCATCTGGGCGTGCAGCCTCTCCTGCCTCTGATACATTCTTCGGCAGCTGCCCCTCTTCCACTGCGGTCGCGGCTTCCGCAGGCTCTCCTTGTTCCCGTCTTGCCTTGCCTCGGGCTGCCGCTGCGGTCTTGACCTGGCGCTCCTCCCTAACCGCCACCAGGGCTGCGCTGGTGGAGTAAGGAGTGGCGGCGAGGTAAAGCAGCAGGGGCTCCTGAGGGCGCAGAGCCACCATGACTGGGGGACTGGTCAGATACCTCTTGAGATCTTGAAATGCCTTATCTGCCTCTTCAGTCCATTCGAAGGGCCCCGTCTTCTTCATTAGCTGAAAGAAGGGCAGCGCTCGTTCTCCCAATTTGGAGATGAAGCGCCCTAGCGCGGTCACGCGCCCGGTAAGCTTCTGCATCTCTGTGAGGGTGTTCGGCGGGCTCATGTCCTCGACCGCCTTGACCTTCTCGGGGTTGGCCTCGATGCCATGATGGGACACGAGGAAACCCAAAAGCTTGCCCGAGGGGACGCCAAACACACATTTCTCCGGGTTGAGCCGCAGGTTTACTGCGTCGAGGCTCGTGAAGGTCTCCTCCAGGTCCTATATCAGGGTCTTGGCCTCCCGAGACTTTACCACAATGTCATCTACGTAGGCCTCGACATTCTTTCCGAGTTGTGGGCCCAAGGCGATGTGCATCAGCCGCTGAAAGGTTGCTCCCGCGTTGCGCAACCCGAACGGCATGCATGTATAGCAGTATACCCCGCACGGGGTCAAGAAGGCGGTCTTCTCGACGTCTTCTACCGCCATCTTGATCTGGTGATACCCGGAGAAGGCGTCCAGGAAGCATAGCAGGTCGCACTCCACAGTGGAGTCGACGATCTGGTCGATGCGGGGGAGCGGAAACGGATCTTGCGGGCATGCCTTGTTAAGGTTGGTGAAGTCGACACACATGCGTTCCTTCCCTCCTTTCTTGGGCACAACAATAGGGTTGGCCAACCAATCCGGGTATCGGACCTCGCGAATGACCCCAGCGGCTTCTAGCTTGCGGGTCTCTTGAACAATGAAGGCCTGCTTCTCCACGGACTGCCGCCTGGCCTTCTGCTTCACAGGGTGCACATTTGGGCACACGTTGAGGTGATGCTCGATGACACTCCTGGGGATTCCCGCCAGCTGATCGGGCTCCCAAGCAAATACCTTCTTATGTGCGTGCAAGAACTTGACCAAGGCCTCCTCCTGCTCAGGGTCAAGGTTGGCGCCTATGGTGAAAGTGGCACTGGAGGACCCGTCCTCGTCGACGGGCATCTGCTTGGTCTCTGCCTTGTCCTGGGTGAATAACTGCTTCTTCTTGGCGGGCGCAGCCCCCTTGGGCTCAGGGGCCTCCGCGTTGGCGGGCCGTGCCGACGCCACTGTCTTGAAGGCGAGCTCGAGTACTCGCAGGGCGTCCCCGGTGTCCCCGCGCATGGTGAGGGTACCATTGCTCCCGGGCATCTTCATGAGGTTGTACGCCGGGTGTGTGGCGGCCATGAACTGGGCCAGTGCCAGGTAGCCGAGGATGGCGTTGTAGGGAAGGCCGATGGGGGTGATGTCGAAGTCGACCGTCTCCGTGCGGAAGTTGTCGTAGGTGCCGAAGGTCACCGGGAGCCGGATCTGTCCTAGGGAGTCGGATGATCCACCCCCGACGCCCGAGAAGGATCGGCTGGGTCGCAGCCGCTCCCGGGGTATGCAGAAGAGGTCAAAAGTCTCGACCGAAAGCACGCTGAGGCCCGCGCCGCCATCGATGAGGGTTCGGGTGACGGCCACCTGGTAGATGGTGGGGGTGCACAACAAGGGGAGCGTGCCTGAGCCGACCTGGTTGGTGGGGTGGTCCTCCGAGCTGAAGGTCAGATCGACCTCGCTTGCCACCCGGTCCGGGGGAGCTCCCTGCCGCGCGGCAGCGGAGCTAACCCGGCGGGCAAAAGGCTTGACGTGGCGACTTGTGGGCGGCGCCTGCGAGCCGCCCAGGAGGGCCGCAACGACCGGAGGCGTCGGTGCCACGGTGCAGTTGCTCTACCGCGTAGGCGGATGCTGGGGTGGTGCTTGCAGCTCGTTTCCCGCCGAGCCGGTGGCGGTGTTGATGGCGGGCGACGGGGAACGACGAGGACGCACACCGACGGGGGCTGTCTGGGCGGCACGAGAAGCGATGGCGGCCCGGCGCTCGGCGTGGGTCCGACGAGCGTCGGACATGGATGCGACGGTCGGAGGAGAACGGAGTGGTGGAAGACAGATTCCGGCGCACCCCTACCTGGCGCGCCAAATGTCAGATCTTGGGTTCCGGCAGACCCTTAAGGTTCGAACACTGGGGTGCGCACGGAAATCACGTCCTCAACCTCCCCGCCTCGCAAAGATCTAAACTACTAAATGAATCACACAAGAGGCACAAGATTTATACTGGTTCGGGCCACCATTGTGGTGTAATACCCTACTCCAGTGTGTGGTGGATGGATTGCCTCTTGGGGCTAGTGATGATGAACAATACAAGGAAGAACAGCCTCGCGAGGGTCTGTTCTTGGCTGGGGCGATGAACTGCTAGGAGGAGTTTAGTCGCCCTTCTCTCTCTCTCTCTTTCTCTCTGATTTCCGATCTTCTATCCCCCTATCATGTGGGTGGCTGGTCCTATTTATAGAGGCCCTGGTCCTCTTCCCAAATATCAAGCGGGAAGGGAGCCAACAATGGCGGGCTAATTTGAAGGGGGACAGCAAGTACATCTATCCTGACTAAAGGTGGTCTTCGCCTGCGAAAGACTCTGCGGTGACGCCGTGCTGGACCCCATGGTGACCTCCGTCTCGTAGTCCGCTTTGTCCTGGTTTTGTTGCACCGAAACGGCAACCTTTGCCTGATGCCTCGGTACTCCGCGGCTGCGCTTGCCCCCTTTGCACCAAAGAGGAAAGAAGGACGCTCCGCGCACTGGCGCCTTCCTGGCGCCCTCGATCGTCATGGCTTGCGTCACGGGCGCCTCGCGAGACACCCCGCCTTGATATCTCCATCTCCTCGCGAGCCATCCTGAGGAGGCTATGCCTAAGGATGCGCTGTGCCGTCCGCCTCGCGAGGCTTGGCCCCTCGCGAGGGTCTTGAGTCTTGTGCTCGATGAAGATGGGCCATGTTGGGCCCCCACTCGAGCCACGCCGTAGGCCGCAGGCAGGCAAGTCTGGGGACCCCCGTTCCCAGAACGCCGACAGCCGCGAGCTCAGACTCTCGTGTCTTCGAGTCAAGCTCCAAACTCTCTTGTTTTTCATGAGAGCCTGGAGCTCTTGCAGCACCTCACCAACCTGCATCTCATGCTTCTCCCGCTCGGTGCGCTCCGTGGCCGCCCTCTTCCCGGCCTCGGACAACGCTTGCTTAAGGGTCGCCACCTCAGTTGTGGCCCCTACAATAGCCACGTTAATCCTGTCACTTTTTGCAATTGCACCTTTCACATATTTAAATAAGGTATTTCTTACCTTCATTCTCCTCGAGCTGCTGCTTGGCTAGGCCGAGCTCTTGCTCGGACCGCTCGAGGTTCTGCTTCAGCATGCCCACCTCCGCAGCCAGTGCGGCGGATGCTAGCAGCGAAGCCTGCATACGCATATTGACTTACTTTTGTTAGACTCCTGCGAACATTATTAGATCCTCTATTCAGCTTTTCTTTCTGAACGCCAAATAGAGCATCAGGGGCTACTGTCTATGCGGTAATATTTTTACATATCTTTTACTTACCTCAAAGCCTATTAGAAGGCTGGCACAAGCTTCAGTCAGTCTGCTCTTGGCGGACTGAACCTTCTGGATCACCACACTCATAACAGTTCGGTGCTCCTCGTGGATGGAGGCGCCGTTAAGCACCTCCAGCAAATTGTCCGGTGTCTCCGGTTGGACAGAGGTCAATGGCTCGGTAGGCTTGCTCCTCTTGGAAGGAGGCCGCCTGCCGGAGTCCGGAACCATTGAAGGTTCCGGCATGGTGTTCGGCTCAAGGCCGGACTTGGAGCCCTTGGGGGTTCTATCCCCTTTACGCCTGGAGTCTGGGAGGTCGCCTTGAGGCGCCTCCAGGACCACCTCCTCCTGGCTTGGAACCTGTTGGGACAGCACCTCGGCGTCATCCGTAGGGTGGGGGGAGGTAGCGGGCGGAAGTGAATTCACGTACGACGAATCCAGGGAGTCGCTCGATGACCCGTCGAGCCCGGCCTTGGGCGGACTACATAGTCATATTCGGCGTAAGGAGGAGCTCTGCAAGAAAGAAACACTATGAATTGCTCTGGTGGCCGAATACTTACGATCTCGCCAGGGGCTTGGCCCTGTGCGGCCACTCCTCTTCGTCATCGTCGGCGTCGGCGGAGTAGTCCGTAGGAAGGGTCTTCCCCTTCTTGGACCCTTCGGCCTCCCAAGTTGGGGCGGCCTTCCTTTTCTTCCCTCCCCCCGCTGGAGGGGGAGAGGTGTCTTCTTCTTGCTCCTCGTCTTCATGGGAGGAGTGAGTCTTGGAGTCGTCGGATGATGAATCCGACACCTCCTGGCGCCGGGCACTCTTTCGAGTCCCCGTGGCCTTCTTCTTGGCCTTCTTCTCCGGCACCAAATAGGGTGCCGGAACCAGCAGCTTCGCCAAGCGAGCGTCCACTGGGCCTTCGGGCAAAGGAGCCGGACAGTTGATCTGTCCGGACGTCTCCTGCCAATCCTATCAAAGGTAAGGGATCTTAGATCCCGCATGGAGTCAAACTATGAAAAACTAATACCCTGTAAAAGGTAAAAATAGCTTACCCCACTAGCGTGACGCTGCGTGCTGAATCCGCGTTCCTCGGTAGCGGATGCGGGGGCCTCGGCGTCCTTGAAAAGCACCTTCCAGGCATCTTCGTATGTTGTGTCGAAGAGCCTGCTCAGAGTTCGGTGCTGTGCCGGGTCGAACTCCCACAGGTTGAAAGCCCGTTGTTGGCACGGGAGGATCCGGCGGATAAGCATAACCTGGACTATGTTGACAAGTTTGAGCTTCTTGTCCACCAGGGTTTGGATGCTTGTTTGGAGTCCGGTCAGCTCTCCTTTTTTACCCCACGACAGGCCCGTCTCTTTCCAGGAGGTGAGCTGCGTAGGGGATCCGGATCGGAACTCAGGGGCTGCGACCCATTCAGGGTCGCGCGGCTCGGTGATGTAAAACCACCCGGATTGCCACCCCTTTAGGGTCTCCACGAAGGAGCCCTCGAGCCATAGGATGTTGGGCATCTTGCCCACCATGGCGCCTCCGCACTCCGCCTGGGTGCCGTGCACCACCTTCGGCTTGACATTGAAAGTCTTGAGGCATAGGCCGAAATGGGGGCGGATGCAGAGGAAAGCCTCGCACACGACGATAAACGCCGAGATGTCGAGGACAAAGTTCAGGGCCAGATCGTGGAAATCCAGGCCATAGTAGAACATGAGCCCCCGGACAAATGGGTGGAGAGGGAAGCCCAGTCCACGAAGGAAATGGGGAAGGAACACCACCCTCTCATGGGGCCTAGGGGTGGGGATGACCTGCCCCTCTTCGGGAAGCCGGTGCGCAATGTCATTAGACAAGTATCCAGCCTTCCTCAATTTTTTGATGAGTCCCTCCGTGACGGAGGAGACCATCCACTTGCCTCCCGCTCCGGACATGGCTAGAGAAGGTTGAGGTGGGGTGTGCAGACTTGGGCGCTGGAGCTCGAGTGCGCGGAAATGGATAGGCAAAGGAGTAAGAAGGCGTGGATGAAAAGGTGGATCCTTATCCCCTTATATGGGCGGACGCGACTATGCGTCCCCACCAGCTTGGTAAAACTCGCTTATCTCCCAAGTGCCGTAATCAATGGCGCGGTTGGGTTACCCATGCCCGTATTGATGAGAATCCCGGAATAGGGGGACACGATCTCTGCTTACAAGACGTGTCAAGGAAACGGCCTCGCTAAACACGCTGAGGTGGGACAGTAAAACGATTCGAATAAAGACTTGGCCGTGGTGTGATGTCACGCTACGGAATACGTCAGCAGATTAGATTTGTGTAAATATTATTCTCTCTATGGCAATATGTGGAAACTTATTTTGCAGAGCCGGACACTACCTTTGTGTTCAAAATCTTCTATTAAGTACTTAGTGGAGGAACCCGCCTTGCAATGCCGAAGACAATCTGCGCGCCAGACTCGTCGTCATTGAAGCCTGGTTTAGGGGCTACTGAGGGAGTCCTGGATTAGGGGGTGTCCGGATAGCCGAACTATACCTTCGGCCGGACTCCTGGACTATGAAGATACAAGATTGAAGACTTCGTCCCGTGTCCGAAAGGGACTTTCCTTGGCATGGAAGGCAAGCTTGATGATACGGATATGTAGATCTCCTACCATTGTAACCGACTCTGTGTAACCCTAGCTGTCGGTGTCAAAACCGGTGGATCTCGGGTAGGGGGTCCCGAACTGTGCGTCTAGGCCGGATGGTAACAGGAGGCAAGGGACACGAAGTTTTACCTAGGTTTGGGCCCTCTTGATGGAGGTAAAACCCTACGTCCTGCTTGATTATTATTGATGATATGGGTAGTACAAGAGTAGATCTACCACGAGATCGGAGAGGCTAAACCCTAGAAGCTAGCCTATGGTATGATTGTTGTTCTGTATGTTGTCCTACGGACTAAAACCCTCTGGTTTATATAGACACTGGAGAGGGTTAGGGTTACACCAAGTCGGTTACAATGGTAGGAGATCCACATATCCGTATCGCCAAGCTTGCCTTCCACGCCAAGGAAAGTCCCTCCCGGACACAGGACGAAGTCTTCAATCTTGTATCTTCAAAGTCCAAGAGTCCGGCTGAAGGTATAGTCTGGCCATCCGGACACCCCCTAATCTAGGACTCCCTCAGTAGCCCCTGAACCAGGCTTCAATGACGACGAGCCTGGCGCACAGATTGTCTTCGACATTGCAAGGCGGGTTCCTCCTCCAAGTACTTCATAGAAGATTTTGAACACAAAGATAGTGTCCGGCTCTGCAAAATAAGTTTCCGCATATTGCCATAGAGAGAATAATATTTACACAAATCTAATCTGCTGACGTATTCCGTAGTGTGACATCGCACCACAGCCAAGCCTTTATTCGAATCATTTTATTGTCCCACCTCAGCATGTCATGCGAGGCGGTTTCCTTGGCGCGTCTTGTCGAAGCAGAGATCGTGTCCCCTTATTCCGGGATTCTCATCAATACGGGCGTGGGTAACCCAAATACGCCATTGATTACGGCGCTTGGAGATAAGTGAGTTTTACCAGGCCGGTGGGGACATGTAGTTGCATCCACCCATATAACGGGATAAGGATCCACCTTTTCACCTACGCCTTCTTCCTCCTTTGCCTATCCATTCTCGCGCACTCGAGCTCCAGCGCCCAAGTCCACACTCACCACCTCAACCTTCTTCAGCCATGTCCGGAGCGGGAGGCAAGTGGATGGTCTCCTCCGTCACAGAGGGACACATCAAAAAACTGAGGAAGGCCGGATACTTGTCTAACGACATCGCGTGCCGGCTTCCCGAAGAGGGGCAGCTCCTCCCCACCCCAAGGCCCCATGAGAGGGTAGTGTTCCTTCCCCACTTCCTCCGCGGACTGGGCTTTCCTATCCACCCATTCATCCGGGGACTCATGTTCTACTACGGCCTGGATTTCCATGATCTGGCCCCGAACTTCATCCTCAACATCTCGGCGTTTATCGTCGTGTGCGAGGCTTTCCTCCGCATCCGTCCCCATTTCGGCCTATGGCTCAAGACTTTCAATGTCAAGCCAAAGGTGGTGCGCGGCAACCAGTCGGAGTGCGGAGGCGCCATGGTGGGCAAGATGCACAACGTCTTATGGCTCGAGGGCTCCTTTGTGGAGATCCTGAAGGGGTGGCAATCGGGGTGGTTTTACATCACCGAGACGCGCGACCCTGAGTGGGTCGCAGCCCCCGGGTTCCAGTCCGGACCCCCAACGCGGCTCAGATCCTGGAAAGAGATGGGCCTATCATGGGGCAGCAAAGGAGAGGTGACTGGACTGCAAACATGCATCCAAACCCTGGTGAACAAGCAGCTCAAGCTTGTCAACGTAGTCCAAGTTATGCTCATCCGCTGGATCCTCCCGTGTCAACAACGGGCCTTCAATCTGTGGGAGTTCAACCCGGCGCAGCACCGAACTCTGAGCAGGCTCTTCGACACGGCGTATGAAGATGCCTGGAAGGTGCTTTTCAAGGGCGCCGAGGCTCCCGCATCCGCTACCGAGGATCGCGAATTCAGCGCGCAGCGTCACGCTAGCGCGGTAAGTTGTTTGTACCTTTTACAGGGTATTAGTTTTTCATAGTTTAACTCTATGCGGGATCTAAGCTCCCTTACCTTTGACAGGATTGGCAGGCGATGTCTGGACAGATCGACTGTCCGGCTCCTTTGCCCGAAGACCCAGCCGATGCCCGCTTGGTGAAGCTGTTGGTTCCGGCACCCTATGTGGTGCCGGAGAAGAAGGCCACGAAGAAGGCCACGGGGACTCGAAAAAGTGCCCGGCACCAGGAGGTGTCGGGTTCATCATCCGACGGTTCCAAGGCGCATTCCTCCCGTAAAGACGAGGAGGAGGAAGAAGAGACCTCTCCCCCTCCAGCGGGGGGAGAGAAGAAAAGGAAGGCCGCCCTCACTGGGGAGGCCGAAGGGTCCAAGAAGGGGAAAATCCTTCCTCCAGACTACTCCATCAACGCCGACGACGGCGGAGAGGAGTGGCCGCTCAAGGCTAAGCCCTTGGCGAAATCGTAAATATCCGGATACCAGAGTAATTCATAGTATTCCTTTATTGCACAACTTTCCCTTATGTCGAATATGATTATGCAGCCCACCCAAAGACCGGCTCGATTCGTCGTCGAGCGGTTCACTGGACTCGTCGGATGTGAATTCGCTTCCAACGGCTACCTCCCCCCGCCCTACGGACGACGCCGAAGTGTTGTCCCAACAGGTTCCAAGCCAGGAGGAGGTGGTCCTGGAGGCACCGCAAGGCGACCTCCTGGACTCCAGGAGTAAAGGGGATAAAACCCCCCAGGGCTCCAAGTCCGGCTCTAGGCCGGACACCGCTCCGGAACCTTCAAAGGTTCCAGAGTCCGGCGGGCGACCTCCTTCCAAGAGGAGCAAGCCCACTGTGCTGGTGACCCCCGTCCAACAGGAGGCGTCGGACAATTTGTTGGAGGTGCTCAAAGGCGCCTCCATCGACGAGGAGCACCGCGCCATTATGAGTGCGGTGGTCCAGAAGGTTCAGTCCGCCAAGAGCGGACTGACTGAAGCTGGTGCTAGCCTTTTAACAGGCTTTGAGGTAAGTAAAGAATGTGTAAATAATATTACCGCATAGACAGTAGCCCCTGATGCTTTGTTTGGCGTTCGGGAAGAAAAACCGAATAGAGGATCAAATAAAATTCACAGGAGTCTAACAAAAAGGAGTCAATATGCGTATGCAGGCTTCTCTGCTGGCGTCCGCCGCATTGACTGTGGAAGTGGACACGCTAAAGCAGAACCTCGAGCAGTCCGAGCAAGAGCTCGGGCGTGCCAGGAAGCAGCTCGAGGACAAGGAAGGTAAGAAATACCTTGTTTAAATATGTAAAAAAGGTGCAATTGCAAAAAAATGACTGGATTATCGTGGCTATTGTAGGGGCCACGTCTGAGGTGGCGACCCTTAAGCAAGCGCTGTTCGAGGCCGGGAAGAGGGCGGCCATGGAGCGCACCGAGCGGGAGAAGTATGAGGCCCAGGTTGGCAAGGTGCGGCAAGAGCTCCAGGCTCTCATGAAAAAACATGAGAGTTTGGAGCTTGACTCAAAGACGCGAGCGTCCGAGCTCGCGGTGGCTATTGAAAATGCCAAGTCTGCCAAGGCCGAATCCCAGAAGACCCTCCAGGAGTTGGATGCGGTGAAAAAGATAGCGGCAGGTAAGGCATTCTTTATGCAAAGCAAACACATAAACGTGAGTTACTTGTTACTTACCCGAATCCGGAGCTCTCCAGGAGCATTCGCAGATCTTCCCCGTAGCGTGTCCGATGCCGCCGCATTCTATCGAGCCGAGGAGGGCAGCTCTACAGAGAAGGTGTTCTGGTCTCAGTATGCCGAGGCCGAACACCCCGTGCCCCTAAGCGACCAGCGGAAGCAACTGGTCGAGCTCCACAAGGCGGCCGAACAGGCCATGAAGGGCCTCATAGTTTGGCTGTGGCCTGGAGAGGCTCTGCCTGGGAGCTATTTCGGGCTGGTGCGGCGGCTGGTGGGGGCCTGTCCAAGGCTCGAAGTCATCAAGCGCTCCGTCTGCATTGAAGGTGCCCGTAGGGCCCTTGCCCGTGCTAAGGTGCACTGGGGCAAACTGGATGCTGAGAAGCTTGTGAAGGACGGGCCACCACCGGGGAAAGAGCATCGCAAAACCGAGAATTATTATAAGGATGTTCTGAAGGGTGCTCGCCTTATGGCGGATGAATGTTCCAGGGATGTAATTTTTGAGTAAAACTCGCTCGTTTTGTCCTGTGCGCTGAAAACTTGTTCATATGCGCTAAGCAATGCTGTTGGAATTTAAAATATTACCTTCTGTGCGGCTGTTTATCAATTCTGAGAGATGGCGAGTCATCGGCTTCTGCCCCCATGCCGCTAGTGCTGGGGTGTTCGGGGATAAACCTGAGCGCTCTTTTTCCCATGTTTGGGTCCTTCGAGGGAGGCGCTCAGCACAACGAACAAGGCAATCAGACTATAATTCTATAAATTTAAATTTCGGCGAAGCCCCTGGTATTCGGAAGACCGAGTTCGGGGCGCTATCCACGCCTTGGCCGGACAGAGCCGACTCCTCGCTCTAAGCAGCATAAGTCTTTAGGGACTCGAAAAACCTCCCGAACAGCGACTAGCTCTTGCTTCATCATGACAGTCAATTTTAGCTTTCTCTACTGAGGTGCTCAACCTAGCTCAACTGGGGCACAATCGCAGTAGTTCTCCTAGTGCTACCTTAGCCGACATAGCGGAACATAAGGCACCAAAACATAGGAGCCGGGCAAACCCAACTATTGACCCAAGACATGATTCGGAGCCGATGCATATAATGCTATAAGTTCGGGGTGCCACACTTGTTAAAGTGTTCGGACTTCTCACACCATATTGAGGGGTACTAAAGCCCCTGGCGTATTTTGGCCGTACCAAAGTGTACGGGGGCAACATGTCGTTAAGGAACATATATTTGTAAAAAAAGAGTAATGCAAAAATAAACAAAAGCTATGCATTGTTTATTAAAAAGGGCTGCGATCAAAGCAGAACGATACAAATAATGCGATAAGCAAAAGGTTGGACTATTTATCATGTCCGTTCCAGGGGCAGGCTGCGGAATGGTATGCGAAACAGGTATACTGCTCGTGATAGAGACCACCTGGGAGTTCCGTAATGCGGCATCGCTTGTCTGCTTCCTTGGTTCTTGCATCGTTTGTGCGGCAATTGAACTGCCGAACAGGCCTTCCGAAGAATGAAGTCCTGAAAGTAAGAGAAAATTAAAAAATCGGCAGCCCCTGGTGCGGTTTAAGCCGTGTTTCGGGCGTGCCGTGATGGTGCCCCTCCCCCTGTACCCATGGTATTTCTAGAGCGTAGTTATGTACGCGAAGCACTGGTGTCGCATTTTTGCAAGGTCTTGGGTTGGGGCCGCATTGCTACGCCTGCTCGGAACGTGCCAGGCAGTCTTGTTGTAGGTTACTCCAGGCGCGCTTGACGGTGTCCGGACGTTTAATGGCATGACTGGAGAACTGCCCGGAGAGGCTACTTTGTACTTCTGCTGCAAGGGCCGCCGTGTGCTCCTCCGTTCGGAGGAGCATTCGGTGTTTCCATTAATCGTAATTACTCCTCAAGGGCCTGGCATCTTGAGCTTAAGGTATGCGTAGTGCGGTACCGCATTGAACTTGGCGAATGCGGTTCGCCCGTGCAGTGCGTGATAGCCACTGCGTAATGGCACTATGTCGAAGATTAACTCCTCGCTTTGGAAATTATCCGGAGATCCAAAGACCACTTCAAGTGTGACTGAGCCTGTACAGTTGGCCTCTACACCTGGTATTACGCCTTTAAAGGTCATTTTGGTGGGCTTAATCCTCGAGGGATCTATGCCCATTTTCCGCACTGTATCCTGGTAAAGCAGGTTCAGGTTGCTGCTGCCGTCCATAAGGACTCTAGTGAGATGAAATCCGTCAATAATTGGGTCTAGAACCAATGCGGCGAATCCGCCATGTCGGGTGCTAGTGGGATGGTCCCTTCGATCAAAGGTGATCGGGCAGGAGGACCATGGGTTGAACTTTGGGGCGATTGGCTCTACCGCGTATACGTCCCTTAACGCGCGCTTCCGCTCGCTCTTGGGGATGTGGGTTGCGTATATCATGTTCACCATCCGCACTTGTGGGGGAAAACCCTTCTGTCCACTGTTGTTCGGCGGCAGGGGCTCTTCGTCGTCATCGCTATGCAGCCCCTCGTCTTTATTTTCGGCATTTAACTTGCCTGCCTGCTTGAACACCCAACAATCCCTGTTGGTGTGATTGGCCGGCTTTTCGGGGGTGCCATGTATCTGGCACAAGCGGTTGAGTATTCGGTCCAAACTGGACGGGCCCCTAGGATTTCTTTTGAATGGCTTTTTCCGCTGACCGGATTTATAGCCTCTGAATCCGGCATTAACTACCGTATCCTCAGCATTGTCGCCGTTAATGCGGCGCTTCTTCTTGTTGTGACGTGACCTGCCACTACTGTCCCTGGTATCCGAATTACCAGGGTTTTTGGTCATATTGTTGCTACGAGCAAGCCAGCTGTCTTCTCCCGCGCAAAAGCGGGTCATGAGTGTCGTGAGTGCTGCCATAGATTTCCGCTTTTCCTGTCCAAGGTGCCGGGTAAGCCACTCGTCACGGATATTGTTCTGGAAGGCTGCTAGGGCCTCTACGTCCGGACAGTCGACTATTTGATTTTTCTTTATTAGGAACCGTGTCCAGAATTGCCTGGCTGATTCCTCTGGCTGCTGAATTACATGGCTTAGGTCATCGGCGTCTGGTGGTCGCACATAAGTGCCCTGGAAATTGTCTAGGAATGCGGCTTCCAGGTCCTCCCAACAACTGATTGATCCTGCTGGCAAGCTGTTAAGCCAATGCCGAGCTGGTCCTTTAAGCTTGAGTGGGAGGTATTTGATGGTGTGGAGATCATCGCCGCGGGCCATGTGGATATGAAGGAGATAATCCTCGATCCATACCGCAGGATCTGTTGTGCCATCGTATGATTCGATGTTTACGGGTTTGAAACCCTTGGGGATTTGATGATCCATTACTTCGTCTGTGAAGCATAGTGGGTGTGCGGCACCTCTGTACTGGGCTATATCACGATGTAGCTCCAATGAGCTTTGTCTGCTGTGTTCGGTCCTACTGGATTTGTGTCCGGCATGACGGTTATCGTCTCGAGTCATGGGGCGCCCACGCGATCCGTAGATCGATCTTGTTTGCCTTGCCTTGTCCTCCAACATATCTGGCAGGTCTGGCGCATTTTCCCGTGCCTTGGTACGGGGTGCGGCTTGAGTGGAGGGCCGAGAGGCCTCTCTGTCGCGGCCACGAGGTGGCCGGTCGGTCGTATCAAGTGCTGGTGATGTAGGTTTACGTGCTTCCTCCTCTAATCGGGGTAGCAACCTGCGCTTTGGGTAGCTCTTGGAGGGGCGTTCGAGTTTATGCTCTTCGACCGCAAGGATTTCAGTCCATCTGTCGACTAGCAAATCTTGATCAGCTCTAAGCTGTTGCTGTTTTTTCTTGAGGCTTCTTGCCGTGGCCATAAGCCTGCGTTGAAAACGCTCTTCCTCGACGGGATCCTCTAGCACGACGAATTCGTCGTCGTCAAGGCTTGCCTCGTCTTCGGAGGGAGGCATATAATTATCGTCCTCGACCTCTCTGTCTGCCGCTCTCTCATGAGGGCTGGCTTCTCCATCCTCCTGTGCTGAATCTTGCTGGAGGGGGTTTTCTTCGGCACTCCCCGGAGTATTATTATCTCCCGTGCTGGAATCACCGTATTTGCTTTGGCAGGATTTTGAGCGGCGCCACTGACGCTGGTGCTTAGGCTGTTTCTTGGAGGGGTCATCCTCCGTTGTTCCATCGCCATCTCCTTCTTTTGGGTTGTCCACCATGTATATGTCATATGACAAGGTGGCTTTCTAGGGCCCAATAGGCGCTGGTTATTCATCGTCTCCTGCATCGGCGTCCATACCGTCGATGTCTTCGGAGTCGAAGTCGAGCATGTCGGTTAAATCGTCGACAGTGGCTACAAAGTGGGTGGTGGGTGGGCTTTGAATTTCTTCATTGTCCGTATCCCAACCTTGCTGACCGTAGTCCGGCTAGGGCTCTCCTGATAAAGAGAGAGACTTTAGTGTCTTCAGAATATCGCCGAAAGGCGAGTGCTGAAAGATATCCGCGGCAGTAAACTCCATGATCGGCGCCCAATCGGATTCGATCGGCAGGGGCGCGGATGGTTCGGAGTCCAGAGAGGAGTCCGGCTCCTTGGAGTCACGAGTCTCGCGGAGTGCGGGGCTGGTGTTCGGCTCGATTGCCATTGGGATCGCAGCCCCGAGGCGGCGTCCAACCACCCATCCTCGATCGGTGCAGTTGGCTCCGAATTAAGGGTCGAAGCCGATGCGGGTGCGGCCTCCAGGGCACTGTTCGGCGGTAGAGCTAGATCATGCTCGTTGTGACAGTGCGGCGCGCTCGGCAGTGGCTCGAATCCGTCGAAGATCAAGTCCCCGCGGATGTCAGCCGTGTAGTTTAAACTTCCAAATCTAACCTGACGGCCAGGGGCATAGCTTTCGATCTGCTCTAGATGGCCAAGTGAATTGGCCCGCAGTGCGAAGCCGCCGAAGACGAAGATCTATTCGGGGAGGAAGCTCTCACCCTGGACTGCATCGCTATTGATGATCGTAGGAGCCATCAAGCCTAACGGCGACGACACAGAGGAACTCTCAATGAAAGCACCAATGTCGGTGTCAAAACCGGCGGATCTCGGGTAGGGGGTCCCAAACTGTGCGTCTAGGCCAGATGGTAACAGGAGGCAAGGGACACGAAGTTTTACCCAGGTTTGGGCCCTCTTGATGGAGGTAAAACCCTACGTCCTTCTTGATTAATATTGATGATATGGGTAGTACAAGAGTAGATCTACCACGAGATCGGAGAGGCTAAACTCTAGAAGCTAGCCTATGGTATGATTGTTGTTCTGTATGTTGTCCTACGGACTAAAACCCTCCGGTTTATATAGACACCGGAGAGGGTTAGGGTTACACAAAGTCGGTTACAATGGTAGGAGATCCACATATCCGTATCGCCAAGCTTGCCTTCCACGCCAAGGAAAGTCCCTCCCGGACACGGGACGAAGTCTTCAATCTTGTATCTTCATAGTCCAGGAGTCCGGCTGAAGGTATAGTCCGGCCATCCGGACACCCCCTAATCCAGGACTCCCTCACTAGCCCTCCCCGGTGTCTATATAAACCGGAGGGTTTTAGTCCGTAGGACGAACAACAATCATACCATATGCTAGCTTCTAGGGTTTAGCCTCTCTGATCTCGTGGTAGATCTACTCTTGTACTACCCATATCATCAATATTAATCAAGCAGGACGTAGGGTTTTACCTCCATCAAGAGGGCCCGAACCTGGGTGAAAACATCGTGTCCCTCGTCTCCTGTTACCATCCGCCTAGACGCACAGTTCGGGACCCCCTACCCGAGATCCGCCAGTTTTGACACTGACACAAAGTATTACGCGCATGCTCCTAGGGGGATAGATTGGTAGGAAAAGACCATCGCTCGTCCCCGACCGCCACTCATAAGGAAGACAATCAAAAAATAAATCATGCTCCGACTTCATCACATAACAATTCACCATACGTGCATGCTATGAGAATCACAAGCTTTAACACAAGTATTTCTCAAATGCACAACTACTCAACTAGCATGACTCTAATATCACCATCTTCATATCTCAAAACAATTATCAAGCATCAAACTTCTCATAACATTCAACACACTCATAAGATTTTTTTTACTATTCTTGAATACCAAGCATATTAGGATTATTTAAGAAAATTACCATGCTATTTAAGACTCTCAAAATAATCTAAGTGAAGCATGAGAGATCAATAGTTTCTATAAAACAATTCCACCACCGTGCTCTAAAAAATATAAGTGAAGTACTAGAGCAAAATTATATAACTCAAATGATATAAGTGAATTACATCGAGTATTCTAAAAAATTCGAAATCATGTATGGCTCTCTCAAAAGGTGTGTACAGCAAGGATGATTGTGGTAAACTAAAAATCAAAGACTCAAATCATACAAGACGCTCCAAGCAAAACACATATCATGTGGTGAATAAAAATATAGCTCCAAGTAAAGTTATCGATAGAAGTAGACGAAAGACGGGATGCCTTCCGGGGAATCCCCAAGCTTTGGCTTTTAGGTGTCCTTAGATTATATTGGGGGTGCCATGGGCATCCCCAATCTTAGGCTCTTGCAACTCCTTGTTCCATAATCCATCAAATCTTTACCCAAAACTTGAAAACTTCACAACACAAAACTTAAAGTAGAAAATCTCACGAGCTCCGTTAGCGAAAGAAAACAAAAGACCACTTCAAGGTACTGTAATGAACTCATTCTTTATTTATATTGGTGTTAAACCTACTTTATTCCAACTTCTCTATGGTTTATAAACTATTTTACTAGCCATAGATTCATCAAAATGTAACGCCCCGGACACACCCGCCGGTGGTTGTTACTCCTGGCAGGATCTAGACTGGAAAATCAAAGACTCAAATCATACAAGACGCTCCAAGCAAAACACATATCATGTGGTGAATAAAAATATAGCTCCAAGTAAAGTTATCGATAGAAGTAGACGAAAGACGGGATGCCTTCCGGGGAATCCCCAAGCTTTGGCTTTTAGGTGTCCTTAGATTATATTGGGGGTGCCATGGGCATCCCCAATCTTAGGCTCTTGCAACTCCTTGTTCCATAATCCATCAAATCTTTACCCAAAACTTGAAAACTTCACAACACAAAACTTAAAGTAGAAAATCTCGCGAGCTCCGTTAGCGAAAGAAAACAAAAGACCACTTCAAGGTACTGTAATGAACTCATTCTTTATTTATATTGGTGTTAAACCTACTTTATTCCAACTTCTCTATGGTTTATAAACTATTTTACTAGCCATAGATTCATCAAAATGTAACGCCCCGGACACACCCGCCGGTGCTTGTTACTCCTGGCAGGATCTAGACTGGCCCCACAGATCAATACTAGTCTTTTCTGCGCACTTTGTCCTCACTCATGCGCACCCGGGAACAACTTCCCGGTCGGTCACCCATCCTGACACTACTCCAAGCTGAGCACGCTTAACTTTGGAGTTCTGTCCGAATGGGCTACCGGAAAAGAAGGAATTCCTTATTGGTATGAGTAGTCTATCATCCCTAATAAGCCAGGCCATTACATACACCCCCACTCAGAGGAACCGACGTCCTCGTCTGGCCACATGAACGTTCCCTCTTGGCACATACGTCTGTGCTTCCAGTCCAGTACATGTGCCATGCCGTATGCCATGATGGGTCACAACCGTGATGAACAACATGACCACGCACCTGTCCGCAACCATCCGTGTAACCGCGAGGGTCGGCTCTAATACCAACTTGTAACGCCCTGTACACACCCGCCGGTGGTCGTTACTCCTGGCAGGATCTAGACTGGCCCCACAGATCAATACTAGTCTTTTCTGCGCACCTTGTCCTCACTCATGCGCACCCGGGAACAACTTCCCGGTTGGTCACCCATCCTGACACTACTCCAAGCTGAGCACGCTTAACTTTGGAGTTCTGTCCGAATGGGCTACCGGAAAAGAAGGAATTCCTTATTGGTATGAGTAGTCTATCATCCCTAATAAGCCAGGCCATTACACAAAATAAGCAAACAACACACGAAAAATAGAATCTGTCAAAAACAGAACGGTCTGTAGTAATCTGTAGCTAGCGCAAGATCTGGAGCCCCAAAAATTCTAAAATAAATTGCTGGACGTGAGGAATTTATCTATTAATTATCTGCAAAATGAATTAACTAAATAGCACTATCCAAATAAAAATGGCAGCAGTTCGTGTGAGCGCTAAAGTTTCTGTTTTTTACAGCAAGATATCAAGACTTTCCCCAAGTCTTCCCAACGGTTCTACTTGGCACAAACACTAATTAAACACAAAAAACACAACCAAAACAAAGGCTAGATAAATTATTTATTACTAAACAGGAGCAAAAAGCAAGGAATAAAAATAAAATTGGGTTGGCTCCCAATAAGCGCTATTGTTTAACGCCCCTAGCTAGGCATAAAAAGCAAGGATAGATCTAGGTATTGCCATAATAGTAAGATAGATCATTAAAACTCATTTCATATTCTCTACGTTCGGCAGCAAGTTTTCTTTGAGGTAAGAAAAAGTAATCAAAAGGGCTAAATTTAATGGGACAATAGTCCCCAAGATCAACCTTGGGAGGTATAGGTTCCTCCTTTGGTCCTTCGTATTGCACAACCAATTCATCATTATAAGCATTCTTTTGACAGAACTTTGTGAGCCTATATTCAAGAGAATATCCTAGTTCATTATTTCGAATGGACAAATCATCATTAAGTTCAGAAATTCGATCAACTAAAACATTGGTAGGAACCCTTTTTCTAAGATTTTCATTGAAAGCAACATAGTCTAGAGATTGAAAACGCATTATTTCTTCCTGATCAAAAAGGATAGCCTGTATGGGAGGACGGCAAGCATCCACCCTATAATGCGCAAAGATTTCTTTGGCATCTTTTATTATGAATCTAAACTCATGAGCCCAAAAGATAGTGGCGGCACGCTTAACAGAAGAATGCTCAATATTAGAAAATTCTAGGAAATCCTTTATATGCAAGGATGCATGTGCATGAATTGTCTTTCAAGTTCAACTACAAGCATGGCAATAGCGTCTGCAAGACTACTAGTTCTATGAAGAATAGAACTACCCATAGAAGGTAAAGCACCGACACAAGTAAAGAAATCTTGAATAACTCCTTGTCCAATAATATTACCACTACCAACACGGAATTTTTTGTATGTAAGATGGGGGGTTCTTTAGCAAGAGCATCAGAATTTTTCATGATATTATTATTGTCCATATCGACAATAATTTCCCCAATTTCAGACATAACGACGGAAGGTGCAAAGGGCAAAAAGAGGCAAATAGAGAAGGAGAGGGAGGATAGAGAGAGAGAGAGAGGGCGAATAAAACGGCAAGGGTGAAGTGGAGGAGAGGAAAACGAGAGGCAAATGGCAAATAATGTAATGCGGGAGATAAGGGTATGTGATGGGTACTTGGTATGTTGACTTTTGCATAGACTTCCCGGCAACGACGCCAGAAATGGCTCGTTGTCGGGAGTCAAACCTTGACTTGCGCGAACCTCCCCGGCAACGACGCCAGAAATTCTTCTTCCTACCTCTTGAGCACTGCATTGGATTTCCCCGAAGAGGAAAGGATGATGCAGCAAAGTAGCGTAAGTATTTCCCTCAGTTTTTGAGAACCAAGGTATCAATCCAGTAGGAGGCTGCGCGCGAAGTCCCTAGTACCTGCACAAGACAAATAACTCCTCGCAACCAATGCAATAAGGGGTTGTCAATCCCTTCACGGTCACTTACGAGAGTGAGATATGATAGATATGATAAGATAATATTTTTGGTATTTTTGTGATAAAGATGCAAAGTAAAAAGCAAAGGAAATAACTAAGTATTAGAGGATTAATATGATGAAGATAGACCCGGGGGCCATAGGTTTCACTACTGGCTTCTCTCAAGAGCATAAGTATTTTACGGTGGGTGAATGAATTACTGTTGAGCAATTGACAGAATTCAGCATAGTTATGAGAGTATCTAGGTATGATCATGTATATAGCATCACGTTTGAGACAAGTAGACCGACTCCTGCCTGCATCTACTACTATTACTTCACTCATCGACCGCTATCCAGCATGCATCTAGAGTATTAAGTTCATGAAAACAGAGTAACACCTTAAGTAAGATGACATGATGTAGAGGGATAAATTCATGCAATATGATAAAAAACCATCTTGTTATCCTCGATGGCAACAATACAATACGTGCCTTGCTGCCCCTGCTGTCACTCGGAAAGGACACCGCAAGATTGAACCCAAAGCTAAGCACTTCTCCCATTGCAAGAAAGATCAATCTAGTAGGCCAAACCAAACTGATTCGAAGAGAATTGCAAAGATAACCAATCATACATAAAAGAATTCAAAGAAGATTCAAATATTATTCATAGATAGTCTCGATCATAAACCCATAATTCATCAGTCTCAACAAACACACCACAAAAAGAAGATTACATCGAATAGATCTCCACAAGAGAGGGGGAGAACATTGTATTGAGATCCAAAAAGAGAGAAGAAGCCATCTAGCTAATAACTATGGACCCGAAGGTCTGAGGTAAACTACACACACTTCATCGGAGAGGCTATGGTGTTGATGTAGAAGCCCTCCGTGATGGATGCCCCCTCCGGCGGAGCTCCGGAACAGGCCCCAAGATGGGATCTCGTGGATACAAGAAGTTACGGTAGTGGAATTAGGGTTTTGGCTCCGTATCTGATTGTTTGGGGGTACGTAGGTATATATAGGAGGAAGGAGTACGTCAGTGGAGCAACAGGGGGCCGACGAGGGTGGAGGGCGCGCCCCCTACCTCGTGGCCTCCTCCTTTGTTTCTTGACGTAGGGTCCAAGTCTCCTGGATCATGTTCGGTGAGAAAATCACATTCCCGAAGGTTTCATTCTGTTTGGATTCCGTTTGATATTCCTTTTCTTCGAAACCCTAAAATAGGCAAAAAAAACAACAATTCTGGGTTGGGCCTCCAGTTAATAGGTTAGTCCCGCCCAATAATGTCCAAAACAGTAGATAATATAGCATGGAGCAATCAAAAATTATAGGTACGTTGGAGACGTATCAGGGGGGGGCGCTACCCCCTTGCGGGATGTCTTACCTCCCCTCTATGGCCCATATGGCCCATATCTTTCCCCCGGGGGTTCCGGTAACCCCCCCCCCCCCCCCCGATACTCCGATATGTACCCCATACATTCCGAAACACTTTCGGTGTCTGAATACTATCGTCCAATATATCAATCTTTACCTATTGACCATTTGGAGACTCCTCGTCATGCCCGTGATCTCATCTAGGACTCCGAACAATCTTCGGTCACCAAAAACACATAACTCATAATACAAATCGTCATCGAACATTAAGCGTGCGGACCCTACGGGTTCGAGAACTATGTAGACATGACCAAGACACATCTCTAGTCAATAACCAACAACGGAACCTGGATGCTCATATTGGTTCCTACATATTCTACGAAGAAATTTACCAGCCAAACCATAATGACAACCTACCTAATTCCCTTTGTCATTGGTATGTTACTTGCCCGAGATTCGATCGTGGTATCTTCATACCTAGTTCAATCTCGTTACCGGCAAGTCTCTTTACTCATTCCATAATGCATCATCCCATAACTAACTGATTTGTCACATTTCTTGCTAGGCTTATTATGATGTGCATTACCGAGAGGGCCTAGAGATACCTCTCTGATACTCGGAGTGACAAATCCTAATCTTGATCTATGCCAACCCAACAAACACCTTCAGAGACAACAGCATAGCATATTTATAATCACCCAGTTATGTTGTGATGTTTGATAGCACACAAGGTGTTCCTCCGGTATTCGGGAGTTGCATAATCTCATAGTCAAAGGAATATGTATAAGTCATGAAGAAAGCAATAGCAATAAAACTTAACGATCATAATGCTAAGCTAACGGGTGGGCCTAGTCCATCACATCATTCTCCTAATGATGTGATTCCATTCATCAAATGACAATACATGTCTATGGTTAGGAAACTTAACCATCTTTGATTAACGAGCTAGTCTAGTAGAGGCATACTAGGGACACTGTGTTTTGTCTATGTATCCACTCATGTATCAAGTTTCCGGTTAATACAATTCTAGCATGAATAACAAACATTTATTATGATATAAGGAAATATAAATAACAACTTTATTATTGCCTCTAGGGCATATTTCATTCAGTCTCCCACTTGCACTAGAGTCAATAATCTAGATTACATTGTAATGATTCTAACACCCATGGAGTCTTGGTGCTGATCATGTTTTGCTCGTGGAAGAGGCTTAGTCAACGGGCCTGCAACATTCAGATCCTTATGTATTTTGCAAATCTTTATGTCCCCCTCCTTGACTTGATCATGGATGGAGTTGAAGCGTCTCTTGATTTGTTTGGTTATGTTGTGAAATCTGGATTCCTTCGCTAAGGCAATTGCTCCAATATTGTCACAAAAGATTTTCATTGGACCCAATGCACTAGGTGTTACATCTAGATCGGATATGAACTCCTTCATCCAGACTCCTTCATTTTCTGCTTCCGAAGCAGCTATATACTCCGTTTCACATGTAAATCCCACCACGATGCTTTGCTTGGAACTGCACCAACTGACAACTCACCACTCAATATAAATTACGTATCCGGTTTGTGACTTAGAGTCATCCAGATCAGTGTCAAAGCTAGCATCAATGTAACCATTTATGATGAGCTCTTTGTCACCTCCATAAACGAGAAACATATCCTTAGTCCTTTTCAAGTATTTCAGGATGTTCTTGACCGCTATCCAGTGATCCACTCCTGGATTACTTTGGTACCTCCCTGCTAAACTTATAGCAAGCCACACATCTGGTCTGGTACACAACATTGCATACATGATAGAACCTATGGCTGAGGCATAGGGAATGACTTCCATTTTCTCTCTATCTTCTGCAGTGGTTGGGCATTGAGTCTGACTCAACTTCACACCTTGTAACACAGGCAAGAACGCTTTCTATTACTGATCCATTTTCAACTTCTTCAAAACTTTATCAAGGTATGTGCTTTGTGAAAGTCCAATTAAGCGTCTTGATCTATCTCTACAGATCTTGATGCCCAATATATAAGCAGCTTCACCATGGTCTTTCATTGAAAAATTCTTATTCAAGTATCCCTTTATGCTATCAAGAAATTCTATATCATTTCCAATGAACAATATGTCATCCACCTATAATATTAGAAATGCTACACAGCTCCCACTCACTTTCTTGTAAATACATGCTTCTCCAAAGTCTGTATAAAACCATATGCTTTGATCACACTATCAAAGCGTATATTGCAACTCCGAGATGCTTGCACCAGTCCATAAATGGATCGCGGGAGCTTGCACAATTTGTTAGCACCTTTAGGATCAACAAAACCTTCTGGTTGCATCATATACAACTCTTCTTTAAGAAATCCTTTAAGGAATGCAGTTTTGACGTCCATTTGCCAGATTTCATAATCATAAAATGCGGCAATTGCTAACATGATTCAGACAGACTTAAGCATCGCTACGGGTGAGAAGGTCTCATCGTGGTCAACTCATTGGACTTGTCGAAAACCTTTCACAACAAGTCGAGCTTTGTAGACAGTAACATTACCATCAGCGTCAGTCTTCTTATTGAAGATCCATTTATTCTCTATGGTTTGCCATCATCAGGAAAATAAACCAAAGTCCACACTTTGTTCTCATACATGGATCCCATCTCAGATTTCATGGCCTCAAGCCATTTCGCGGAATCTGGGCTCATCATCGCTTCCTCATAGTTCGTAGGTTCGTCATGGTCTAGTAACATGACTTCCAGAACAGGATTACCATACCACTCAGGTGCGGAACGTACTCTAGTTGACCTACGAGGTTCGGTAGTAACTTGATGTGAAGTTTCATGATCATCATCATTAGCTTCCTCATTAATCAGTGTAGGCACCACCGGAACAGTATACTGTGATGAACTACTTTCCAATTCAAGAGAAGGTACAAATACCTCATCAAGTTCTACTTTCCTCCCACTCTTTCGAGAGAAACTCCTTCTCTAGAAAGGATCCATTGTTAGCAACAATTATCTTGCCTTTGGATCTGTGATAGAAGGTGTACCAAATAGTTTCTTTTGGGTATCCTATGAAGACACACTTCTCCAATTTGGGTTCGAGCTTATCAGGCTGAAACTTTTTCACATAAGCATCGCAACCCCAAACTTTAAGAAACGATAGCTTAGGTTTCTTGCCAAACCACAGTTCATACGGTGTCATCTCAGCGGATTTAGATGGTTCCCTATTTAACGTGAATGCAGTTGTCTTTAATGCATAACCCCAAAACGATAGTGGTAACTCGGTAAGTGTTGGGGATATTACTACTGGAGGTAAACCGGCCTTATGTAGCCGGGTTAACTCCTTGAAGAGTAGAAGCCCATGAAGATGCAAGGATGATGGCGCTTCACGAAGGCCCAAGGCCCAAAGGCGGGTTAAAGCCTGTAAATGTAAACTGGCCTAGTCATGAAACTTGTATGATAAGATAGGAAGGATAGAGACCGAACTGGATACGTTTATGATCCGGCTTCGGGACTCTATAGCCCGGCGGGCATCAACCTATGTATATAAAGGGACAACCCGGCCGCGGTTTAGGGACAGACAACAACTCGAGAGCCAGACAAAGCGGATTCGCTCCCTGGCCTTCTAAACCCTAGCAATACCAATCACAACTAGACGTAGGCTTTTACCTTCCTTGAAGGGGCCGAACTAGTATAAAATCCCCGTGTCCCCTTGTCCGGTTTATGTTGGGGAACGTAGTAATTAAAAAAAATCCTATGCACACGCAAGATCATGGTGATGCATCGCAACAAGAGGGGAGAGTGTTGTCTACGTACCCTCGTAGAACGGAAGCGGAAGCGTTAGCACAACGCGGTTGATGTATTCGTATGTCTTCACGGCCCGACCGATCAAGCACTGAAACTACGGCACCTCCGAGTTCTAGCACACGTTCAGCTCGATGACGATCCCCGGACTCTGATCCAGCAGAATGTCGGGGAAGAGTTCCGTCAGCACGACGGCGTGGTGGCGATCTTGATGTTCTACCGTCGCAGGGCTTCGTCTAAGCACCGCTACAATATTATCAAGGATTATGGTGGAGGAGGGCACCGCACACGGCTAATAGATCTCAAGGATCAATTGTTGTATCTTTGGGGTGCCCCCCTGCACCCATATATAAAGGAGCAAGGGAGGAGGAGGCCAACCCTAGGAGGGGGCGCGCCAAGTGTGGAGTCCTACTAGGACTCCCTAGTCCTAGTAGGATTCCACCTCCCATATGGAATAGGAAAAGAGGAAGGGAAAAGGAGAAGGAAGGAACGGGGCGCCCCCTTCCCTAGTCCAATTCGGGCTAAACAAAGGGGAGGGGTGCGGCCACCCTTGAGGCCCTTTTCCTTCTTTCCCGTATGGCCCAATACGTATTCCCGTAACTCTCCGGTACTCCGAAAAATACCCGAATCACTCGGAACCTTTCCGATGTCTGAATATAGTCGTCCAATATATCGATCTTTACGTCTTGACCATTTCGAGACTCCTCGTCATGTCCCTGATCTCATCCAGGACTCCGAACTCCTTCGGTACATCAAAACTCATAAACTCATAATATAACTGTCATCGAAACCTTAAGCGTGCGGACCCTATGGGTTCGAGAACAATGTAGACATGACCGAGACACGTCTCCGGTCAATAACCAATAGCGGAACCTGGATGCTCATATTGGCTCCCACATATTTTATGAAGATATTTATCGGTCAGACCGCATAACAACATACGTTGTTCCCTTTGTCATCGGTATGTTACTTGCCCGAGATTCGATCGTCGGTATCTCAATACCTAGTTCAATCTCGTTACCGGCAAGTCTCTTTACTCGTTTTGTAATACATCATCCTGCAACTAACTCATTAGTTGCAATGCTTGCAAGGCTTAAGTGATGTGCATTACCGAGAGGGCCCAGAGATACCTCTTCGACAATCAGAGTGACAAATCCTAATCTCGAAATACGCCAACCCAACAAGTACCTTCGGAGATAACTGTAGAGCACCTTTATAATCACCCAGTTACATTGTGACATTTGGTGGCACATAAAGTGTTCCTCCGATAAACGGGAGTTGCAAAATCTCATAGTCATAGGAACATGTATAAGTCATGAAGAAAGCAATAGCAACAAACTAAGTGATCAAGTGCTATGCTAACAGAATGGGCCAATTCAATCACATCATTGTCCTAATGATGTGATCTTGTTAATCAAATGACAACTCATGTCTATGGTTAGGAAACATAACCATCTTTGATCAACGAGCTAGTCAAGTAGAGGCATACTAGTGACACTCTGTTTGTCTATGTATTCACACATGTATTATGTTTCCGGTTAATACAATTCTAGCATGAATAATAAACATTTATCATGATATAAGGAAATAAATAATAACTTTATTATTGCCTCTAGGGCATATTTCCTTCAGTTTAACCGCTTTGAGCTAACCCGTAGTGATGGCTCCACAACTAAGTCCTTTCATAAGGACATCTGCCGTGACAAACCCACGACAGTTGGCGCCCACCGTGGGGCTATCACACGATGGTTTTGAGTTCTTGAAGGGCAGCTTTGATGGACTTAAGGGATATGCTGTGGGCCGGATGACGAAGAGTCGTCGCAACAAGCTCTACAGCGACAATACAGGATGGGGTCCCGAGGCCGATTCAATCGAGTACGGGTACTGGGTCCCCTTCGGTGGGATTCACGTCTTCATCGGCAAGATCGGCGAACCGGCCCCTGAGCCAGACATCTGCACCGACATCATAGAAATGGCTCGGCGTGCAAGTTCTTCGACGGTTCAGCCCGAGGCAAGGCATGTTTTCGTAGGTGTCATCCATGGATCGAGATACGAGGACGGGCCGGTGTCCGATGGAGAGACTGTGGTCTGTTCTGATGACGAGTCTTTTGGAGAGACCGAATCGCTTTATCAGTTGCAGGACGGCCGGATTGATGGAGGATCCGAGGGCAACAGTATTCCGGATTCCCCTGATCTGCCAAACCGGGACGCCATCTTCATGGCCGGCACACAATCAGCGCCTCATTCATCGACCGCCGCAGCAATACTCTTCGGTTCAACAACGGCTACACCGGCAGGGGCAGGAAGCTCTGCGCCGCCTCCAACCCAAGTCCTGTCTGATTTGTTCGACACTTTGGCAACGTTGATGGCCGCAGAGGTGGATGCAGCAGCTAGGGATCAGCACAATGCGGAGATTGCAAAAGTGAAAGATCAGATAGCTCAGGCTAAAGTGGACCTAGCGATAGAGAACGCTAGGATGGCTACAGAGCGGGCTTAATTGGAAGCACATGCCTACCGGATTAGGCTGGATCAGAATGCTTCAGAGGAAGTCATGAGAAGAAGGTACCGATCGCGTCTCCCATCGGTTTATGAGCCACAGAATCTCTTCAACACACCAGGAGCAGGAGCTGGTAACCAACCCATACTAAACCGGGTGGAGGCATCGGGAACAGGAGCGCCGGTTCAACCGCGCATGATGGACCCGCCTCACCAGAACAACTTGTGCCACAGTATGTACCAACACCTCCCGGGCATTATTCCAACCCGTTGGACAATATTGTGGCCGCCACTTCACGCCTAGCAGCCCTCCCAACCAACGGCGAGTCACTAGTTGCGGTGGAAGCACGTCGGGCCAGGGATCTCCTTCAAACAGCTCTAAATCAATAGCAGGCATATTCACACAGTTGTGAGAGGATTCATTCCACTCCCCGTCCAAGCCAGCGCTATAGCAGACACATGGAGGACGAACTGGCTGTGTCCAGCAGTGCACGTCGCCGAAATTCACCATGAGGAAACAACCCGATAGGGGGAGGCGCTAATGCGTAGGATGTTGTGGACCACGACCGCGCACGTCGAGAGGCCGAGTTGGCAGCTCGACATGGAGCACGACAACATACTCCGGTTCACCCTACGACTTCAGTAGAGCCAGGTGTGGTGTTCAGTTCCTTAGGGGTGCCGTGTCTCACCCCCGCTTTGCGTAACGTGAGACTGCCCAAGGACTTCAAGGGACCTCGTAAGGTACCAAATTACACCGCCGATTTGCAACCAGAGGTGTGGGTGGAGAGCTATGAGATGGCAATGGAGATGTTAGATGTGGATGAGGCAGTGTGTGCTAAATATTTCACCATGATGTTGGAAGGAACAACTCGTACTTGGTTGAAGAGCTTGCCAACTAACTCTATCGGATCATGGGCCGAATTGAAGCACCGGTTTATCCAGAATTTCAAAGATACTTGTAAGCAGCCAATGTCAATCATGGATCTGGCCGCTTGTGTCCAAGAGGAAGGGGAGTCCACGACCCATTGGGTTAACGGGTCTCAGCAATTTTGCACTCATCAGATCGTATCAATGCAGACACCGCAATGTTAGCATTAGAGGGCAATTGCCATTTCAAGCCGCTCAAACAGAAATTCGGAAGGCTCAAACGTCACTGCAAGGATATGTCAATGCTCATGGCTTCTTTGGTTAAATACGCCGATTCAGATAATACCAAGGACCCGGATTCAGAGGAGGACAAACCGGAGAAAGGGAAAAAGAACGGCAATGCCAAGGGTCAGCAGCCTAATCCGGCAGGCCATGGGAACAGCAGTAAGTGCAAGGCCGACAGCAGCTTGGACTTTGTTGCTAACATCATGCTCAGGAGAATGGCCAGCGCCGTAAGGGCAAGCAGCCCCAGAGGGGAGGAGGATCAGGCCCCAATTTGGAGCGCCTGTTAAATCAGCCCTGTCCAAAGCATGGATCAAAGGAGAAGCCATCATCGCATCTTTGGAAGGACTGTTATATCATGCGGGATTTCAAGAATTCCAATATGTTCCAGTATGATAATGGCCCGCCCGGCGGTTCAGGAGGTGGTTTCCACGGGCCGGGTTACAGAGGTGGTGGTTCCGGTTCAGGGTTTCAAGGCAACCAAACCGGGCACATCAATCAAGGGCACCAAAGCAACGAGGGAGGCTACAACCATCAGGGGAATCAGCAGCAACAGCAGCAGTCGGGTTACCAGAGCAATCCCAAGCAGCTAAATAGCGGGCAATATCATGTTTTCACCACTAGTTTGTGTGAGCGTGATCAGAAACTTCACAAAAGGGCAGTAAACTTTGTTGAATCGGCAGTGCCTCAGTACTTACGCTGGTCCGAGCAACCCATTTTGTGGAGTAGGGAGGATCACCCACCTCAGGTTGATAATCTGGGTCACTTGGCCCTGGTGGTAGCCCCGCAAGTCGGGGGATACAAGTTTACTAAAGTGCTCATGGATGGCGAAAGCAGTATCAACATTATGTATTATGACACATTCCGTCATATGGGGTTGATAGATAAGAATCTTAAACCGTCAAATACCATTTTTCATGGCGTGGTGCCTGGTAAGTCTGCATATCCTGTTGGCAAGATAGCCTTAGAGGTGGATTTTGGAGATGATTATGATTCAAGGTCAGAAACATTGATGTTTGAGGTGGTAAAAATCAAAAGTCCATACCACGCCTTGTTTGGGCGGCCGACTTATGCTAAATTCTTGGAAATGCCATGTTATGTTTATTTACAGCTTAAAATGCCAGGTCATAAGGGGACTATCACAGTACATGGAAGTAGAAAGATCGCTTTGGAATGTGAGGAAGGTGATGCGGCTTATGCTGAGTCGGTTTGTGCCACGGAGGAGCTGAAATTCTATAAGGAGCAAGTTGATCCGGCAGACATGACTTCTTTGAAAAATCCAACTACGGAACACGATCCGACATTGAAGTTTAAATCAGCGACAGATACTAAGATGGTTGACTTTGTTCCTGGCGATTCATCCAAATAGTTCAGCATCAACGCTAACCTGGATCCCAAATAGGAAAGCGCGCTCATCGAGTTCATCCATGAGAATCGGGACATCTTTGCATGGAAACCTTCTGACATGCCAGGTGTACCGAGGGAACTCGCTGAGCACACACTTAACATTGATCCTAAGTTTAAACCGGTCCAGCAGTTTCTCCGCCGCTTCAATGAAGACAGGCGTAAGGATATTGGTGAAGAGGTAGCCCGTCTATTGGCCGCAGGGTTTATTGTAGAGGTATTTCATCCAGAGTGGTTGGCTAATAAGGTGCTGGTTCTTAAGAAAAACGACACTTGGCGTATGTGTGTGGATTACACAGATTTAAACAAAGCTTGCCCTACAGACCACTTTGCTCTCCCTCGCATTGATCAGATAATTGATGCAACGACAGGTTGTGACCGTTTGTGTTTTCTGGATGCGTATTCTGGTTATCATCAGATCAAGATGGCAGTTAAGGACTAGGAGAAGACAGCTTTCATAACTCCCTTTGGAGCCTTCTGCTATGTTTCCATGCCTTTTGGACTCAAGAGTGCCTAGGCAACTTACCAGCGATGTGTTCAGAATTGCCTTCATAAGCAAATTGGGCGCAATGTTCATGCATATGTGGATGATATTATGGTAAAGTCCAGAAAGGAGGAGACATTGATAGATGATTTGAGAGAAACCTTTGACAATCTCCGGGTTTACAAGATGATGCTCAATCCGGAGAAGTGTGTCTTTGGTGTCCCGGCAGGCAAGCTCTTGGGTTTTCTGGTGTCAAACAGAGGCATTGAGGCTAATCCGGAAAAAATTGCAGCAATTACATCCTTGGCTAAACCGGCGTGTATCAACGATGTTCAATGTCTGGCCGGCCGGATTACAGCTTTGAGCCGGTTTATCAGCCGCCTTGGAGAGAAGGCCATCCCCTTATATCAGATGCTCAAGAAAACAGATAACTTTGTCTGGAGCGAGGCAGTTGATAAAGCGTTCGAGGATCTGAAGAGGCAGCTAGCTGAACCGCCCGTGCTTGCAGCGCCGATCGATAAAGAGCCATTATTACTATATGTGGCTGCTAATGCCCGGGCTGTTAGCGTAGCCATTGTGGTAGAGCGCAAGGAGCTTGGCAAGGAATATCCGGTTCAACGGCCGGTTTATTATATCAGCGAGGTGCTCATTGAGTCAAAGGAGAGGTATCCGCATTGGCAGAAGCTGGTGTATGGAGTATTTATGGCAAGCCGGAAGCTTAAACATTATTTTCAGGGCCATCCCATCACAGTGGTCAGTTCAGCTCCTCTGGGCGAAATCATTCAAAACAGAGAAGCAACTGGCCGGATTGCCAAGTGGGCTATTGAGCTTGGACCTCATGGGCTCAAATATATACCCCGCACAGCGATCAAATCCCAAGCACTCGTGGACTTCATCAATGATTGGACGGAGTTACAGGCACCTGAAGAGAAACCAGATAATACATATTGGACTATCCATTTTGATGGGTCCAGACAGTTGGAGGGATCGGGGGCTGGAGTCATACTAACTTCCCCACGAGGTGACAAGTTTTGTTATGTCCTCCATTTATTGTTCCCTTGTACTAACAATGCAGCTGAATATGAGGCTTTGCTCCACGGTCTTCGAATGGCTAAGGAGATGAATTTGAGCCGGGTTAAGTGCTTTGGCGGTTCAGATCTAGTGGCTCAGCAGGTGTCTGGCACCTGGGATTCTAAGGACCCACTCATGGCTGCATATCGGCGAGAGGTGGACACAGTGGCTGGTCACTTTAAGGGTTATCACGTGGACCATATATACCGGCGGAAGAATGAAGCGGCGGAAGCTTTAAGTCATCTTGGTTCCCAGCGTAAACTGGTCCCGCCCAATGTCTTTCTTGATGTGTTGCATAATCCGTCAGTTAAGGTGCCAACCGAAGAAGATTTGGCTATTCCTAATCCGGAGGCTCAGTTGGTGGCAGCTCTGCATGCCATACCGGATTGGACAATCCCATATCTGGCTTACATGAACCGGGGCGAGTTACCAGACGATGAAACGTTGGCCCGACAGATAATCCGGCGTTCCAAGTCCATGACCATAGTCAATGGGGAGTTACATCGCTGCAGCGTTTCAGGAGCAATTCAACGTTGTGTTTCTCCTCAAGATGGTTGTGAGATTTTGCGAGAAATCCATGAAGGGGGCTGCGGTCACCACGCCGGTTCAAAGTCTTTGGTTGCTAAAGCTTTTCGCCACGGTTTTTACTGGTTGACGGCGCATGCTGATGCGGAAGATTTAGTCAAGAGATGTGATGGGTGTCAAAAATTCACCCGCCATGCGCATGTTCCGGCTCAAGAGTTGCGGATGATTCCAATTACGTGGCCGTTTGCAACTTGGGGGCTTGATATGGTTGGACCCTTCAAGCGATCTAAGGACAAAAAGACCCACCTGTTAGTAGCAGTTGATAAATTCACCAAATGGGTGGAGGCAGAGCCAGTCAGCAAGTGTGGCGGTTCAATTCATCAAGAAGGTGATATTCCGGTTTGGTTTTCCACACAGCATTATAACAGATAATGGTACTAACTTGTCAAAGGGGGAGATGGAAGAATTTTGTCAACGTGAGCACATCCGGCTCGATCTAGCGTCGGTGGCTCACCCCCAATCTAATGGTCAAGCAGAGAGGGCAAATCAAGAAATTCCACGGGGTATCAAACCCAGGCTTATGGTTCCCTTAAAGCAGACACCGGGTTGTTGGGTTGAGGAGCTACCTTCTGTGCTATGGAGCATCAACACCACACCCAATAGGTCTACGGGTTACACACCTTTCTTCATGGTCTATGGAGCGGAGGCCGTTCTTCCTAGTGACATCTGTCACGACTCACCCCGTGTGACAGCTTATGTTGAAGCTGATAATGAGAAGGCACGTCGGGATTCTCTGGTACTGTTGGATGAAGAGCGTGATCTTGCAGCAACACGATCAGTGATTTATCAACAAGATCTCCGATGTTATCACAGCCGCCGGGTTAAAACCAGAATCTTTCAAGAAGGCGATTTGGTGCTCCGGCTCATCCAGGATCAGACTGATATGCACAAGTTATCCCCACCTTGGGAAGGACCCTTTGTGGTCAGCAAAAATCTGCACAACGGGTCTTACTACCTCATTGATGTTCAAGAGCATAAAGACTCACGTCAATTGGAGGAGGAGACCAAGCGGCCATGGAACATAGCTCTCCTTTGGCCTTACTATACTTGAAGCCATAGGCTCTTCATCTGTACATATTTATGACAGTGTATATATCATATAATAAACCGGAGCCTCCATTATAAGCGGGGTATCTGTTCTTTTTACATCTTGTGTGTGTTATACGAGTTAACTGACAAAGCGGAGTTTTTATTAATCCGGTCTTAGCAGTTGGACGGATATAAAGAAAATCACTAGGGGGCTTGATCATATTTGAACTACAGCTACACCTCTTGATCGGTTTTGAAACCACGAAGGGATATCACTAGGGGGCTTGGTTGTTATCACACCATAGCTACACCTCTTGATAGGCATTTAGGCCACAGAAGAAAAATATGTGGAGCCAAAGAGAGTATGGCACAAAGCACAGACTCAAACATGGGCACACACTGAGCACAACTAACAAAGTTACTTGGGGGCTCTTTTTGCAAAGCAACAAAGAGTTTGAAAGGACCCTTCTAATTGGCTATCAAGCCACAGCTTGGAAGCCTGGTGTATTCACCTACAAACCTGGGTTAACCTGCCTTCATCAAGTAAGCCACTCCTGTCCAGGTAATCCTAGTATGACCCATCGAATGTTTGACATGTCAATCTTTTATAGACCCTGAACTTGTCAAAGTTAAAATGATGATTGGTTAATTGGAGGCCCATCTTAAAAGGCTTTGTTAAATGGTTTAACTCGGAGGCCTGGCAGCCCATGAAAAGCCTCGATTTGGAGCCTGGCAGCTCGTAAAAAGCCTTGCATATTTTCCTTTTTGAGTTTTATTTGTTGAAGTTCATAAGTATTTTTTGATAAACCGGCGTCCTTGACCCGGCTTGCTTTTCAACTACAAGTTGTCGGCACATCATCAATTATAAGCCGGTGTTTATTCGCCTAGTCTGGTTTGACTAAATCACCAGTGTTATAAAGAAAACCCGGTAGTTATCCCGGTCCGGTTTAATATATAGACCGACATTACAAAGATGGGGTTATCAACGTTCCGGACTGGTATTAACACCTTTGTCGTATACACTATTGGTCAGCCAATGAGGTATGTTATGTATATTGCTTTTTGTACAAACACTTCGATTATCTCATCTATGTCTTATACACTTCCTGGACATTATGACCCATCTAGCGGTAAACCGCTAGCTACTTTTGAGTTGTTATACCCAGGAACACAATTCATCATGGGTTGTGTGTAAAAATATCTCAAAAGGTGGCAAAAGTCGTCATGAGGCATTACAAAACATGCTCGATGGCATGGCAAATCATCCGAGTTTTGGCTATCTTATTACAAGAAGATTTCAAAGCGGCTCCAATGGCATAATTGTTTTTCACAAGGTCGGCACACAGTAGCCAGTAAACCGGCGACTGGTTTAGGACGCTTCGTCTGGACGGTTTGATGGTTGAGGGTCAGTTGGTGTGGGCACTTCTTCATCCCTCCCCAGACGCTGGAAATCAACCGTCGACCAATCGATTCTAGTTAAAGCTTGAAATACTGCTTCCTCATGGATAAGATTGGAGGGGTTGATATCAGGAGCATAAGTGTGCTTACAAATCGGAGGCACAAGTTCTTCAACTTCATGGATGTCGGCCGGTTGTCTTTTCCCTTCAGCGTCATAAACCGGTTGAAAATGGGACAAGTCTGTATCATCGGCCAGTTTGCTGGCTACTGGCCGCATCTGTTTGGTCAGCCGCCGGAGGTCATCATTATCAAAGTTTGAACCGTCTTCCTTCACAACTGGATATCCTTTAATGATATCATCCGCTTCAAGGTCTGGAATCCAGGCTTTGGCTTGAATAAGTGTGGTTAAAGCTCCGAACATGGCTACTGCCCTCTTCAATTCGGCAATACAGGCTGGTAACTTGGCCAACTTCTCAAGTGTTTCTTTAATCAAAGTTGGGGGCGGTTTGTTATAAGCTGCCGTGCAAATAGCCCGCTGAGACCCAGAGTACAACTGTTCAACCAATGCATATGCCGCTTTGAGTTTCATGTGCATATCTGTACCAAGATGAGCAATCCGGGTGCCTGTCATGGTTTAACATCAGCATTCTGGTCAAAGATAAGGTTCCACAAGTTATACCAAATACATAAAGGGCACACTTACCAAAGATTGCAGAAGTCATGGCGTTAATTTGCCGTTTCAAACCAGTCAGTTCTTCCACAACTGGTTTCAAGGCAGCCTTGGCGTCTTCGGCACTCTTTATTAAACCGGATTTCTCGATCTCCCATTCAGCATGGTCTTTGTTGAAAGATTCTTTGAGTTTTTCCATGGCGGCTAGGGCTTTCGTCAGCTCCTCTTTGGTTTTGGTGGCTTCTTCTTGTTGGGAGTTCACATTGTTTTGCAAATCAATGATTCGGGTCTCTTTATTTCTCAAATCAGATTGCAAACATTGAAGATATATGAAATGACAGGATACGTACATATTCTAAGTACAAACCACATAACAGGTTATGCACTTCGTAATTGGGGGCTAATGCCTATTTGCTCTAAATTGCTACAGTTTATACAAGTCTCCAGAACAATGTAAACATTATCCTTGACACTTGGGGGCTAATGTATGTTGATTCAAAAATGGATTCATGGATTAAAACCCGGATTAACTTGCTAGAGTTAAACCGGCCTTTGAGGGATACGCAGCAGAAAGCTATCTATTTGCTAAAGGGTAAATCTGGTTCTTATCAGTTGTTTAAAGTGCTACGAAGACCCGGGTTATGATTCACATTATAACCCGGCCCTTGCGGGCTATTTGGGCTAGCATTTTCAGGCTATGAATCAAGATACAAAGGAGGAAGAAAATACCTCATATCGCTCCTTCATCAAATTTACCAACCCGGCTTCATAATCCCGGTTTGCATGCAAGCGATTCAACAAGCCAGAGTGAAGCTCCTCTGCGTTGAGATGAGCATAACTTGCCAAATCACTGCTCCATTTGTCTTTTTCTCTAGCAGCCTGCTCTTCTTTGGCACTATGTTGAGCCAAAACTACAGGATGGCCATGAGAGCTATGGCCTATTCCAGTAATAATAACGTCATCACCTCGGCCTTCAGGGTTTTTGGTTGGTGATATTGGAATTTCAGCATCTTTCACCAGACTAGCCCGGTTTGGTTCTGCCGGTTCAACATCGGGCGCGGCAGGCTCAGCGTCTGTTGGCTCATCAGTATTTTGGCCTTCAAGGGGCGGGTTATCAGAAGTAGCTTCAGGATGAGGGCCTTCTGATTCACAAGTTTGTTCCGGTTCACCTCTTGGTTCTTCTTCTTCGGCGACCGGGTCTTCGGGCGGATTGGTAACCCGAGCTTTCTTGCTGGGTCTGGCTTTGGCCCTGCAAACAGAATAAAAGAGGATTAACATCCTATTCAAAGGATTTATGACGCATTGAAAGGAAAAGTTTTTACAACTTACCCAGCCACAATTTTCAAAGGGGGAGTTGAGTTGCTGTCGATTCACTAGAAGATGAAGGAGGTGTCACCTGATAATTTGAATCGGACGGATTAAGAGGCTGTCTGAAATAACCTGCCTTGGGGTAAGAATGGTCAGAAGTAGGAGAGACCTCAGACCGGTGCTTCCGAACCAGGGTATCAGGTAAACCGGTTGAAGTGACCTGCTGGCCACTGTGCCGGGTTGTCCGGCGAGCTTCATGCTACTGAGTCTTCAAAATAAATGTTGGATCCAAGTGAGCAAGAGGATGAGAAAAGCTTACTTTCCGGACTGCTTGGCAAGTTTTTTTGTGTTGGCATAGAGTCTGAACCGGAGGAAAGGGTAATTACCTCTACATCATCAGCTTGACTAGCCTCTGCGTCCTCCTGAGGAAGATCATTGTTAATGAGATGCATGAAAAGAGAGCCAAGTGAGTCAAGTTCTACCTCAACTTCTGGATCATCAGTGTCATCATCAAGCTCCATGTTGATCCGGTCAGCCGTTTTCCGTTTTGACGTCCGTTTTACGGCTTTGGTTTTGGGGCGGGATGGCTTGACCACTTTATCCCCAGTCGGCTTTGCCGCTTTCTCTACGGTTTCCCGTTTCAGAAGGGGTCATCACCCTACATACACAGAAGAAGGATTACATGTTGCATAAGCTAAAAATATTAGAGATGAAAAGGGAGTATAATGCTTACAGCAGGTGGTTTGTTCTTGGCATAGAAGGGACTCAGACCGGTTTGACTACAGGCCAGTTCTGATTCATTCAGAATCTTCTTTACACCTTCAGTGACTTCTTCCTCAGATAGTTGAAGGTTGCTATGGCGTTGAGGGTCGTCAACCTCACCGGTATACTCACACATTAAACCGGAACACCGGCTTAGTGGCAAGATGCTCCAAGATATCCAACAGCGCACAAAGTCCACGCCTGTTAAATCGTTCGCCATAAAGGCCCGGAGTTTGGCGAGTTGAGGGGCATATTTCGCCCTTTCTGAAAGTGACTTCTTTACACCTTTAGTGAGTTCTTCCTCAAATAATTGAAGGTTGCAATGGCGTTGAGGGTCGTCAACCTCACCGGTATACTCACACATTAAACCGGAACGCCGGCTTAGTGGCAAGATGCTCCAGGATATCCAACAGCGCACAAAGTCCACGCCTATTAAACCGTTCGCCATAAAGGCCCGGAGTTTGGCGAGTTGAGGGGCATATTTCGCCCTTTCTGAAGAGCTCGGGCATTGTGGCATTGGATGGGTATTGGATAGTCTGTGATCACGAAAGCCGGGGAGGGGATTTTCATCTTCAGGGGATGTATCTCTGCAATAAAAGCAAGTTTGGTTCCATTCCTTTGGATGGCTGTGCAATTTGGCATGAGGAAAGTCAACCTCTTTCCGCTTTTGAATTGAGACATCCCAAAGTTCAGTGTTAGGGCCATTTACAAATTATGTGCGCCGGTTTAAATGAAAGAAGTCCCGAAACAGCTCGGCGGTTGGTTCTTCTTGTAAATATACTTCACAGAAGACCTGGAAGTTGCATAAATTGGAGACCAAGTTGGGACCAATATCTTGAGGATGAAGTTGGAAGCTGGCAAGCACATCTCGGTAAAACTTTGACCCTGGCGGTTTGAAGCCACGACCTATGTGGTCAACAAAGACAACCACCTTAGCCTGCCTTGGGGTTGGAGGATTTTCTATTCCTGGAACTCGCCAGTTGATTTCAGTTTTCTTAGCCAAAGTGCCAATGTTGACCATATCATTCAATTGTTCCTCTGTGACCCGGGAACGAGCCCAGTTGCAAGCAGTGAATTGCTTGGCCATCGTGGAACAAACGAGCTAGAAACAAAAGGCCGGTTTATAAATCACACAGGATAACATACAAGATGCAAGGGAGTAAAATATGCCCTGATAGGGGACATGGCATAAACCGGAGATCAAGGCAATAATGCATAAAAGGTAGTACCACGACAGGGGTACTCAGATACTGTTAAACCGGAATATAATTATGGAGGGAAAAGGCTCTTCCGGTTTGTCAGAGGGTAATGGTATAGATTGCTTATACAAAATTAAATCGCCTATGATGGTGTGAGGAGAAACAGATTTCACAGGGGTATGTGAAATTTTCAAATCTAAGATAAGACAGAAAAGTAAAAATAATTGGATCTAGAAAGGGTGAAGAACCGAAGCAACTTATGAAGGACTAGATCAGTTCTTTGCGCATAAGGGTTTGTGGTGATAGCAGAAGATTGGCTACGGCAAGGAGTACGTCAGGTACAAAGTGTTCACCTAAAGGCCAAGAAAGAACAACACTAAAAGCTCTGATGAACCTCAAGAATAGCAAAGAGCAAGGAAACCCTAATGGATCTAGGAAAGAAGGGGGAAAGGACTTACTGCGACCGCGGAAGCAGCGGAAGGGCGCTATGGAACTCTAGTGCGAACATGTTGATGCAGCGGCCGACGGCGAAGCAGAGGCGAGGTTCGAAGATGACGGCGGCGCTCGAGTGCGGGGTCGTCGAGACGAAGAATAAGAGATGAATGGGTAGCGGAAAGAAAAGAAAGGGGTCCTCTTCCCCTATTTATAAGGCAAAGTGATAAAACGGCAAGTGCGAGAATCGAGGAGCCCAAAAATGGATAAATTAATAAAAGTGTCGCCTCGGTGAGTGAATACACATTAAATGAAGGTAATCGTCAACATCAACGGATAGATGACATCAGGGCGGTTTATCATAATCTGGGAGTATGACGTCACGGCAGTTTACAAGATCAAGGTAAAGATATGAGGGAATAATTTTTCTAAGTGTAGAAGATTGACATGAACAAGTTCAAACCAATCTGGGGCCTAATGTTGGGGATATTACTATTGGAGGTAAACCGGCCTTATGTAGCCGGGTTAACTCCTTGAAGATTAGAAGCCCATGAAGATGCAAGGATGATGGCGCTTCACGAAGGCCCAAGGCCCAAAGGCGGGTTAAATCATGTAAATGTAAACCGACCTAGTCATGAAACTTGTATTATAAGATAGGAAGGATAGAGACCGAACTGGATACGTTTATGATCCGGCTTCGGGACTCTGTAGCCCGGCCGGCGTCAACCTATGTATATAAAGGGACGACCCGACCGCGGTTTAGGGACAGACAACAACTCGAGAGCCAGACAAAGCGGATTCGCTCCCTGGCCTTCGAAACCCTAGCAATACCAATCACAACTAGACGTAGGCTTTTATCTTCCTTGAATGGGCCGAACTAGTATAAAATCCCCGTGTCCCCTTGTCCGATTTAACCCCTTTGAGCTAACCCATAGCGATGGCTCCACGACTAAGTCCTTTCACAAGGACATCTGCCGTGATAAACCCACGACAGTAAGAGACATCATAGATCGCACCATATCTAATAAAGTGCGGTTATGACGTTCGGACACACCATTATGCTGTGGTGTTCCAGGTGGCGTGAGTTGCGAAACTATTCCACATTATTTTAAATGAAGACCAAACTCGTAACTCAAATATTCTCCTCCGTGATCACATCGTAGAAACTTTATTTTCTTGTTACGATGATTTTCCACTTCACTCTAAAATTCTTTGAACTTTTCAAATGTTTCAGACTTGTGTTTCATTAAGTAGATATACACATATCTGCTCAAATCATCTGTGAAGGTTAGAAAATAACGATACCTGCCGCGAGCCTCAACACTCATCGGACTACATCGGTATGTATTATTTTCAATAAGTCAGTTGCTCCCTCCATTGTTCCGGAGAACGAAGTCTTAGTCATCTTGCCCATGAGGCATGGTTCGCAAGCATCAAATGATTCATAATCAAGTGATTCCAAAAGTCCATCCGCATGGAGTTTCTTCATGCGCTTTACACCAATATGACCTAAACGGCAGTGCCACAAATATGTTGCACTATCATTATCAACTTTGCATCTTTTTGCATCAATATTATGAATATGTGTATCACCACGATAGAGATTCAACAAAAATAGACCACTCTTCAAGGGTGCATGGCCATAAAAGATATTACTCATATAAATAGAACAACCATTATTCTCTGATTTAAATCAATAACCGTCTCGCATCAAACAAGATCCGGATATAATGTTCATGCTCAACGCTGGCACCAAATAACAATTATTCAGGTCCAAAACAAACTCGAAGGTAGATGTCGAGGTAGCGTGCCGACAGTGATCACATCGACCTTGGAACCATTTCCGACGCGCATCATCACCTCGTCCTTAGCCAATCTTCATTTAATACGTAGCCCCTGTTTTGAGTTGCAAATATGAGCAACAGAACCAGTATCAAATACCCAGGCGCTACTACGAGCATTAGTAAGGTACACATTGTTGGGGAACGCAGTAATTTAAAAAAAATCCTATGCACACGCAAGATCTATCATGGTGATGCATAGTAACGAGAGGGGAAGAGTGTTGTCCACGTACCCTCATAGACCGTAAGCGGAAGCATTATGACAACGTGGTTGATGTAGTCGTACGTCTTCACGATCCGACCGATCCTAGCACCGAAGGTACGACACCTCCGCGATCTGCACACGTTCAACTCAGTGACGTCCCATTTACTCTAGATCTAGCTGAGCTCGAGAGAGAGTTTTGTCAGCACGACGGCGTGGTGACGGTGATGATGAAGCTACCGGCGCAGGGCTTCACCCAAGCACTGCAATGATATGACCAAGGTGGAAATCTGTGGAGGGGGGCACCACACACGGCTAAACAATCAACTTATGTGTCTATGGGGTGCCCCCCTCCCCCATATATAAAGGAGTGGAGGAGGGGAGGGCCGGCCCTCTCTATGGCGCGCCCCAAAGGGGATTCCTACTCCTAGTAGGAGTAGGTTCCCCCCTTCCCTAGTTGGAGTAGGAGAAGAAGGAAGGGGAGGAGGGAGAGAAGGAAAGAGGGGGCGACGCCCCCTCCCTAGTCCAATTCGGACCAGCCCATGGGGGGGGCGCAGCCACCCCTTGAGGCCCTTCTATCCTTTCTCGTATGGCCCATTACTTCCTCGGCGAATTTCCGTAACTCTCCGGTACTCCGAAAAAATACCTGAATCACTCGGAACCTTTCCAATGTCCGAATATAGCTTTCCAATATATCGATCTTTTCGTCTCGACCATTTCGAGACTCCTCGTCATGTCCGTGATCTCATCCGGGACTCCGAACAACCTTCGGTACATCAAATCACATAACTCATAATACATATCGTCATCGAACGTTAAGCGTGCGGGCCCTACGGGTTTGAGAACTATGTAGACATGACCGAGACACATCTCCGGTCAATAACCAATAGCGGAACCTGGATGCTCATATTGGCTCCTACATATTCTACGAAGATCTTTATCGGTCAAACCGCATAACAACATACGTTGTTCCCTTTTTCATTGGTATGTTACTTGCCCAAGATTCGATCGTGGGTATCATCATACCTAGTTCAATCTCATTGTCGTCAAGTCTCTTTACTCGTTCCGTAATGCAACATCCCATAACTAACTCATTAGTCACATTGCTTGCATGGCTTATAGTGATGTGCATTACCGAGAGGGCCCAGAGATACCTCTCCGATACACGAAGTCACAAATCCTAATCCCGATCTATGCCAACTCAACAAACACCATCGGAGACACCTATAGAGCATCTTTATAGTCACCCAGTTATGTTGTGACGTTTGATAGCACACTAAGTGTTCCTCTGGTATTCGGGAGTTGCATAATCTCATAGTCATAGGAATATGTATAAGTCATGAAGAAAGCAACAGCAATAAACTAAACGATCATAGTGCTAAGCTAACGGATGGGTCTTGTCCATTACATCATTCTCTAATGATGTGATCCCATTCATCAAATGACAACACATGTCTATGGCTAGGAAACTTAACCATCTTTGATCAACGAGCTAGTCAAGTAGAGGCATACTAGGGACACTCTGTTTTGTCTATGTATTCACACATGTACTAAGTTTCCGGTTAATACAATTCTAGCATGAATAATAAACATTTACCATGATATAAGGAAATATAAATAACAACTTTATTATTGCCTCTAGGGCATATTTCCTTCACACATCAATAACATGTATATCAAATATACCTTTGTTCACTTTGCCATCCTTCTTATCCGTTAAATACTTGGGGTAGTCCCGCTTCCAGTGTCCAGTCCCTTTGCAGTAGAAGCACTCAGTTTCAGGCCTAGGTCCAGACTTAGGCTTCTTCCTGGGAGTAGCAACTTGCTTGCCATTCTTCTTAAAGTTCCCGTTCTTTCCTTTGCCCCTTTTCTTGAAACTAGTGGTCTTGTTAACCATAAACACTTGATGCTCCTTCTTGATTTCTACCTCCGCAACTTTGAGCATTGCGAAGAGCTCGGGAATAGTCTTTTCCATCCCTTGCATATTATAGTTCATCATGAAGCCTTTGTAGCTTGGTGCCAGTGATTGAAGAACTCTGTCAATAACACTATCATCCGGAAGATTAACTCCCAACTGAGTCAAGTGGTTATGGTACGCAGACATTCTAAGTATGTGTTCAATGAGAAAACTGTTCTTCTCCATCTTACAACTATAGAACTTGTTGGAGACTTCATATCTCTCAACTCGGGCATTTGCTTGAAATATTAACTTCAACTCCTGGAACATCTCATATGGTCCATGACATTCAAAACATCTTTGAAGTCCCGATTCTAAGTCGTAAAGCATGGCACAATGAACTATCGAGTAGTCATCAGATCGAGCTTGCCAAACGTTCATAACGTTAGCATCTGCTCCTGCCGCAGGCCTTTCACCTAGTGGTGCATCAAGGACATAATTCTTCTGTGCAGGAGTGAGGATAATCCTCAAGTTACGGACCCAGTCCGTGTAGTTGCTACCAGCATCTTTCAACTTAGCTTTCTCTAGGAACACATTAAAATTCAAGAGAACAGTAGCACGAGCCATTGATCTACAACATAGATATGCAAAAACTATCAGGACTAAGTTCATGATAAATTGAAGTTCAATTAATCATATTACTTAAGAACTCCCACTTAGATGAACATCCCTCGAGTCATCTAAATGATCATGTGATCCATATCAACTAAAGCATGTCCAATCAGCACATGAGATGGAGAAGTTTTCGATGGTGAACATCTCTATGTTGATCATACTACTATATGATTCACATTCGACCTTTCGGTCTCAGTGTTCCAAGGCCATGTCTGTACATGCTAGGCTCGTCAAGTTTAACCTCAGTATTCCGCGCGTGCAAAACTGCCTTGCACCCATTGTATGTGAACGTAGAGCTTATCACACCCGATCATCATGTGGTGTCTCGGCACGACAAACTGTCGCAACGGTGCATACTCACTTATACCTTGAAATTTTAGTGAGGGATCATCTTATAATGCTACTGTCATACTAAGTAGAATAAGATGCATAAAAGATAAACATCACATGCAATCAAAATATGTGACATGATATGGCCATCATCATCTTGTGCCTTTGATCTCCATCTCCAAAGCACCTTCATGATCTCCATCGTCATTGGCTTGACACCTTGATCTCCATCGTAGCGTCATTGTCGTCTCGCCAACTATTTCTTCTACAACTATCGCTAACGCATAGTGATAAAGTGAAGCAATTACATGGCGTTTGCATTTCATACAATAAAGTGACAACCATAAGGCTCCTGCCAGTTGCCAATAACTTTTACAAAACATGATCATCTCATACAACAATGTATATCACATCATGTCTTGACCATATCACATCACAACATGCCCAGCAAAAACAAGTTAGACGTCCTCTAATTTGTTGTTGCAAGTTTTACGTGGCTGCTACGGCTTCTAGTAAGAACCGTTCTTACCTACGCATGAAAACCACAATGGTGTTTCATCAAGTTTGCTGTTTTAACCTTCAACAAGGACCGGCTATAGTCAAATTTGATTCAACTAAAGTTGGAGAAACAAACACCCGCCAGCCACCTTTATGCAAAACAAGTTGCATGTCTATCGGTGGAAACGGTCTCATGAACGTGGTCATGTAAGGTTGGTCCGGGCCGCTTCATCCAACAACACCGCCGAATCAAAATAAGCCGTTGGTGGTAAGCAGTGTGACTATGATCGTCCACAACTTTTGTGTTCTACTCATGCATATCATCTACACATAGACCTGGCTCTGATACCACTGTTGGGGAACATAGCATGCAACTTCAAAAAATGTCCTACGATCATGCAAGATCTATGTAGGAGATGCATAGCAATGAGAGGGGGAAAGTGTTTCCACGTACCCTCGTAGACCGAAAGCGGAAGCGTTAGTTTAATGTGGTTGATGTAGTCAAACATCTTCGCGATCCAACCGATCAAGTACTGAACATACGGCACCTCCGAGTTCAGCACACGTTCATCTTGATGACGTCCCTCGAACTCTTGATCCAGCAGAGTGTCGAGGGAGAGATTCGTCAGCACAGCGGCGTGGTGACGGTGAAGTGATCCCCGCAGGGCTTCGCCTAAGCACTACGATAATATGACCGGAGGAGTAAACGATGGAGGGGGGCACCGCATGTCAGTGTCAAAACCGGCGGATCTTGGGTAGGGGGTCCCGAACTGTGCGTCTAAGGTCGATGGTAACAGGAGACATGGGACACGATGTTTACCCAGGTTTGGGCCTTCTCTATGGAGGTAATACCCTACTTCCTGCTTGATTGATCTTGATGGATATGAGTATTACTAGAGTTGATCTACCACGAGATCGTAATGGCTAAACCCTAGAAGTCTAGCATGTATGACTATGGTAATGAGTATATCTCTTTCTGGACTAAGTCCTCCAGTTTATATAAACACCAGGAGGATCTAGGGTTACACAATGTCGGTTACAAAGAAAGGAATCTACATATTCGGTCGCCAAGCTTGCCTTCCACGCTAACGAGAGTCCCATCCGGACATGAGTGTAGTCTTCGGTCTTCGTATCTTCACAGCTCATCAGTCCGGCCCAAGGCTAACAGGCCGGACGCCCGAGGACCCCTTAGTCCAGGACTCCCTCAGTAGCCCCTGAACCTGGCTTCAATGAAAAAGTATCCGACACGTAGATCTGTCTTCGGCATTGCAAGACAGGTTCCTCCTTCCGAACTGTACCCGAAATAGTCTTCGGACGTATCGATGTGTCTGGATCTGTAACACACACACCCAACACAACCGTAGAGAGAATATAATACTTCACGAATCCAATCCGCCGACAACTTTTTGTAACATGATATCACGTCCGTCCGGTCATAATTTTGAACAGTTTTCCGTCTGCCGCTCCATGTTTCGAGACGCGGTTGCCATTGGCACATCTTGTCAATGCAGAGATCGTGTCCCCTTATTGCGGGATTCTCATCAAGACGGGCGTGGGTAACCCAATCGTGCCGTTTACATAGCCCTTGGGAATAGGCAAGTTTTAGGGCGAGTGGGGGGGGGCGTTTGACATTCGCGGCCTTTATAAGGGGATAAGGATTCATCCTCATTCACCCACGCCTTCTCCTTCCTCTGTCCATCCATTCTTGAGCTCCAGCTCCCAAGCCCTAGCTTTCCCCGCCCGAGAAAGCACTCCAACCATGTCTGGATCCGGAGCTGGGGGCAAGTGGATGGCCTCCTCTATTAAGAAGAGAGATATCAAGGAGCTCCGAGAGACCGGATACCTAGCCAAGGAGATCCTTCACCAACTCCCGGCCAAGGGACAGATCGTCCCTACCCCGAGCCTCATGAGAGGGTGGTGTTCCTCGCGCATTTCGTCCGCGGGCTGGGATTCCCTATCCACCCATTTGTTCGCGGACTGATGTTTTACTACAGGCTAGACTTCCATGATCTAGCCCCCAACTTCATCCTCAACATCTCAGCATTTATAGTCGTGTGCAAGGCCTTTCTCCACATCCCGCCTCACTTCGGCCTATGGCTGAAGACCTTCAATGTGAAGCCGAAGGTGGTGAGCGGCCAACAAGCAGAGTGCAGAGGTACCATGGTGGGCAAGATGCCCAATATCACCTGGCTCAAAGGCTCCTTTGTGGAGATGGTGAAGGGATGGCAATCGGGGTGGTTCTACATCATCGAGCCGCGCGATACCAACTGGGAGGCGGCCCTTGAATTCTGATCCGGAGTTCCGATGCGGCTCACCTCCTGGCAAGAGAAGGGCCTGACCTGGGGATCTTCGAACAAGCTGACTGGGCTCCAGACGTGCGTCCAGAACATGATAACCAAGAAGATCAAGCTTGTCAATGTGATCTAGGTTATGCTCATCCATTGGATCCTTCCGTTCCAACGCCGGACCTACTATTTGTGGGAGTTCGATCTGACCAAGCATCAGACGCTGCTAGAGCTCTTTGGCATGACGCACGAAGACATATGGAAAGTGATCTTCAAGGTCGGCGAGACACCACCGCCTACGACCGAGGATCGTGGGCTTAGCTTAAAGTGCCAGGCTAATTCGGTAAGCTCTTTCATGTTTTCAAGGCATAGCTTTTACTGGCATATTTTGAGGAAGGAGTCTAAGCCTTCCTATCAATTTCTTTTAGGCCTAGACCGACATAGCAGGGCGGATTAATTGTCCAGCTCCGCTACCCGAAGATGAGGAAACCCCACTCCTGACGAAGATGTTGTTTCCGGCACCTTATGATGTGCCGAAGAAGAAGGCCAAGAAGACTGCCAAAGGGACCAGGAATGGCCTTCGCCGAAACGGTTCTTCGGACCTGTTGTCCGAAGACGAGACTGACTCTTCGGCCGCCGAAGACGACGACGAGGAGGAGGAAGCAGACGGCTCCCCCCTAAGGGGGGAAGGAAGAAAAGGGGGGCCTCCACGAATCTTGAGGCGAAGGCGCCCAAGAGGGGGAAGGGCTCCCTTGCGGATAACTCCACAAGGGACATTGATAGCAGTCTGGAGCAAATGCCCTGGACCAAGCCTCGGGCTGCCTCGTAAGTACCAAAAACCCTATGCACCTCCCAATACCTTGCCTTTCCAGTTTATGATATTAATATGTTTAAATTATGCCATTACAGTCTGGCCCGTGATGGCTCCCCGCGATCCTTGACAGAGGGTTCGCTAGACTCAAAGGAGATGGCTAGCATGTCTCCGCCGCCCGCTCACTCTGTCTCGCCCAAAGGTGATGATGAGGTTGTGTCCCAAAGGACCTTCCCAGACCGGGGGGAGATTCCGGGAACCGTTAGGGTGGCGCCCCAGGATGACTCCTCGGCTGCCGGACACATGGGGGAAAAAGCCCCCATGAGGACTGGTGATGGGGGCCAAGTTCCATCCGGCCCTCAGCCGGACACCATTCCGGAGACTTTCACGGCTTCGGAGTCCAGCGAACGGCCTTCCCCAATAGGAGGAGGTGTGCCTGTTCCACCGGTGACCTCTGTCCACCTAGAGACACTGGATAATTTGTTGGAAACGCTGCGAGGCGCCTCCATTGTGGATGAACACCGTGTCCTTATGGGTACGGTGATCAAGAAGGTCCAGTCCGCCAAAAGCGATCTGACCGAGGCCTACGCTAGCCTTTTAATAGGCTTTGAGGTAATAATTGTAGAAAGAATATCATAGTGTGGACAGTAGCCCCTGATGCTCTGTTCGGTGTTCGGAAAGAAAAAGCCGAACAGAGGATCAAAACAATTTTTGCAGGAGTCTAACATAAGATGTCTATGTGAATAAGCAGGCGTCACTGCTGGTGGCTGCCGCTCATACTGCGGAGGTCTCCGGCCTGAAGCAAAGCCTGGAGCGGGCCAACGAAGAGCTCGGCCTCATAAAGAAGCAGCTGGAGGACAGCCAAGGTATGCAGTAACCTGCGCATATATTTTAGGAAGGATGAATGTTTCATGCTGACTAAAGCGTCATGAACTTTGTTAGGGGCCACGACCGAGGTGGCGGCCCTCAAGAAGGCGTTAGCCGAGGCCGAGGACAAAGCGGCCAAGGAACGCGCCGCGCGCGAGAAGCACGAGGCCCGGGTCGGCGATGTCCAGCAAGAGCTCCAGGACGCCGTCAAGAAGTACGAGTCCTTGGAGCATGATTCTAAGATGCAAGCGTCCGAACTTGCGAACGCCCGCCGGAGCGCACAAGAGGCTCGAGCCGAGGCCCAGAGCGCCCTTCAGGAGATCCAAGCGGACAAGAATATCGCGGCGGGTAAGGCTTTCATTATGCAAAGTAAATCTGTGAAGGAAGCTTTCCTTTTACTTACCCGAATTTGGAGCTCTCCAGGGGCGTTTACAGATTTGCCGCGCAGCGTATCAGACGCTGCCGAGTTCTATCGAGCCGAAGAAGGGAGTTCTACGGAGAAGCTGTTCTGGTCTCAATATCTTGGACCCGTACATCCGGTGTCCTTCAGCGACCAGCTGAAATAGCTGGTCGAGCTGCACAAGGCAGCCGAGCTAGCCATGAAGGAGCTAATAGTCCGACTATGGCCTGCCGTGCCGATACCCAGCAGCTACTTCGGACTTGTGAAGTGGCTTGTTGATGCCTGCCCACGGCTTGAGGTTATAAAGCGGTCGTTCTATATCGAAGGTGCACGGATGGACTTTGCCCTCGTCAAGATGCACTGGGCGAAGATGGATGCCAAGAAGATAATGACCTAGGGGCCGCCTGAGGGAAGGAGCACCTTCGACCCGAGTTATATTTTGATGGTGTCCTGGAGGGATCCTGCCTTGTGGCGGAGCAATGTACGAAGGTTGTTATATTCCCATGAAAACATTCGTATTATCCTGTCTTGTAATATGGAACAACGATGCTATGTAATATACTGCTTGTGATTTTAAAATTTTACCTCCTATGCCGTCGTTTATGAAATCTGAGGGTTGGCCAGTTGTCGACTTCTGCCCCAGGTAGATGGTACGGGGGTGTTCGAGATAAATCTAAACACTCTTTACTACATATTCCGGTCCTTAAAGGAGGTGTTTAGCGCAACGAACAAGGCAATCAGACTATACAGCCTTTATCGCCCTCACTTAGCCATAGAAGTTTGACAATGAAAATTTTGGCGAAGCTCCTGGTATTCAGAAGGCCGAACTTGGGGCGCTACACGCGCTTGATCGGATAAGAAACCGATTCCTCGCATAAAGCGGAAAAAATCTCTAAGGATTTGAAACCTCTCGAACAGCTGACCAGCTCACGCTGCATCATGACAGTTAGTTTTCAGCTTTCTCTACTGAGGCGCTCGTCCAGAAGAACCGGGACACAATCGCAATAGTTCTCCCTTTACTACCCTAGCCGATATAGCGGAACATAAGTTAGTAAGCACAGGAGCCGGGCAACCCAACTATTGACCAAAGACATGATTCAGAGCCGATGCATATAATGCTATAAGTTCAGAGTGCCGAACTGCACTAAAAAAGGTGTTCGGACTTTATTGCCATACTGCGGGGCGCGAAAGCCCCTGGTGAAGTAAAATGTACCAGAGTGTACGTGCGCAATGAGTAATAGATACAAAGGTAAAGAAAAGGGGGGAAAATTAAGTAATAAGCTAACGCTATCATTTATTTACCATTTGTAATGTGATTAATACGTCGAGGCGTACTTGTACAAGTAATGCCATAAGCAAGTAAGGCTATTTAACATGCCATGACCAAGAGCGAGTTGCGTGCGAATATGTAAAACAGGTATAACAATCATTAGCAGAGATCACCTGGGGATTCCCTTGTACGCCAATGCTCCTTGCCTCCTTGGTGTGTCTGACAAATGGGTTGTCAGGAGAAACCTCGAAAAGCGAAAAACCCGAAATGAAAAGGAAAAGTAAAAGTGTGCGAATCCTAGGGTCGGTCGAGCCACACTGTGGATCGCGAGCTAGCTATGCCTCCGTCGATACCCATGGGATTTTGAGTGCATAGTTATGTACGCGCGGTACGAATGCCGCTATTTGATCGGGACTGGGATGGAGGCCAAATTGCTAGTTAAGGTCTTGACGAGCCGGGCTGTCTTGCTGCAGAATAGTCTGGACTCTTTTAATGGTGTCCGGGGGCTTGGCCGCTGAACTAAGGTTCTGCTACAAAAGGTCGCGTTGTATTTCTGCTGCTAAGGCTGTTGTGTGCTCCTCGGTATGAAGGGAGCATTCCGTATTTCCATTGATTGTTATGATGCCATGTGGACCGTGCATCTTCAGGTTGAGATAAGCTTAGTGAGGTACCGCATTGAATCGAGTGAATGCGGTTTGTCCGAGCAGTGCGTGATAGCCGCTGCGAAAGGGGACGATATAGAAGATTAACTCCTCGCTTCGGAAGTTATCCGGCGATCCGAAGACGACCTCCAGTGTGATTGAGCCCATACAGCGGGCCTCTATGCCTGGTATGACTCCTTTAAAGGTAGTCCTTGTGGGGTTGATCCGTGATGGGTTAATGCCCATTTTGCGTACTCTATCCTGATAGAGCAGATTGAGGCTGCTGTCACCATCCATGAGGACTTGCGTTAGGTGGAATCCATCGATGATTGGGTCTAGGACTTGTACGGCTGATCCGCCGTGCCGGATAATGGTCGGATGATCTCGACGGCCAAAAGTGATCGGGTACGATGATCATGGATTGAATTTTGGGGCGACTGGCTCTATCGCATAGATGTCCCTTAGTGCGCGCTTGCGCTCCCTCTTGGGGATGTGTGTAGCATATATCATGTTCACCGTTTTGACTTGAGGGGGAAACTTCTTCTGTCCCCCTGTGGTTGGCTGCAGGGGCTCCTCGTCAGCATCCTCGCTCTGCGATCCCTTGTCCTTATTCTCGGCATTTAACTTGCCGACTTGCTTAAAAACCCAGCAATCTCTGTTAGTATGATTGGCTAGTTTGTGCGGGGTGCCATGGATTTGGCATGGATGGTCAAGTATGCGGTCCATCCTGGATGGTCCTTGATTGTTTCTTTGATACGCCTTTTTCCGCTGACTGGACTTGGAGTCGTTGAATCCGGCATTTACAGCAGTTTCATCGGTGTTATCGCCATTGCTTAGGCGTTTGTGTCTGCTGCGTCGGAGCTTGCTGTTGCTGTTTTTGGCCTCGAAGGGGCCTGCCTCACTCACCGTATTTTTACTACGAGCCAGCCAGCTGTCCTCACCCACACAAAAGCGGGTCATGAGGGCCGTGAGGGCGGCCATAGTTTTCGGCTTTTCTTGGCCGAGGTGGTGGGTGAGCCATTCGTCGCGGATGCTGTGTTTAAAGGCCGTTAGGGCTTCTGCATCCGGACAGTCGATGATCTGGTTCTTTTTAGTTAGGAACCTAGTCCAGAATTTCCTGGCTGACTCCCCGGGCTGTTGAACTATGTGATTTAAGTCATCGGCGTCTGGCCGCCGGACATATGTAGCTTGGAAGTTGTCGAGAAAGGCTTCTTCCAAGTCCTCCCAGCTGCCGATGGAATTTTCAAGCAGGTTGTTTAACCAGTGTTGAGCTGGCCCTTTGAGTTTTAATGGGAGGTATTTGATAGCATGGAGGTCATCTCCGCGGGCCATGTGAATGTGGAGAATAAAATCCTCGATCCATACCGCGGGATCGGTTGTTCCGTCGTATGATTCAATGTTGATGGGTTTGAACCCTTCGGGGAATTCATGGTCCATTACTTCATCAGTGAAGCAAAGAGGGTGTGCGGCACCTCTATATCGAGCCGTGTCGCGACGTAACTCCGATGGAGTCTGTCTATGATTATCGGCTCGAGCGTGACTAGGTTTGTCACGTCCGAATAGGTAGCCGTCGTCGCGTATCAAGGTACGTCCTCGCGATCCGTAGATTGATCTTGTATTACCTGCTCTACTGTCTGGGTCTTGACGAAGGTCATATGTATAGCCCCGAGCTGTCTTATCCCTGCCTTTGCGGCGAGGTGGGACTATCTGTTTTTCGGCTCGGGTTGCCATTTTATCCCGGCCGCGCGGTGGCCGATCGACCGCATTGCATGATGTTGGTGCGGGATCTGGCGCCTCATCATCGAACTGAGGTAGCAATTTGTGCTTCGGGTAACTTTTGGCTGGTCGTTTAAGGCCGTATTCTTCGGCTGCCAGGACATCGGTCCATCTGTCATTGAGCAGGTCTTGATCAGCTTGAAGCTACTGCTGCTTCTTTTCCAGGCTCCTCGCAGTGGCTATTAGCTGAAGCTTAAAGCGCTCCTGCTCGAGAGGTTCCTCAGGCACTGTAGTCTTTGTTCCCGAGGCTCACCTCCTCCACGGAGAGCGGATGGTATCTACTGTCCTTCGAGTCTTCTTCTATGGCCTGTTTGTCAGGGCGGAATTGCCCCTCTTCCCGATGGTCTTGTTGGGAAGTTTGTTCCTCGGACTCCTCTGTGTCTTCGGCACCATCCGGAGTGTTGTTGTTTCCTGTGCCGGTATTGTTGTCTCTGCTGCGGCGTGATTTAGAGCGGCGCCGTTGACGCCGGCTCTTTGGTTGTGTCTTAGGAGGGTCCTCCTTCACTGGGTTTTCCTTGTCATCTCCGCTATTATTTTTGGGCGTATCTACCATGTATACGTCATATGAGGAAGTGGTTGTCTAGCGTCCAGTGAATGGCGGGTCTTGGCCTTGCTCCTCATTGGCATCATCATCCATACCGTTGATGTTTTCAGAGTCGTAATCAAGCATGTCGGTTAAGTCCTAGACAACGGCTATGAAGTGGGTGGCGGGTGGGGAGCAAATTTCTCGATCATCAGCCCCTAGTTCGAACCAGACATAGTTCGGTTGCACGTCCCCCGCCAAGGATAGACTCTTTAATGAGTTTAGCACATCGCCCAAAGGCGAGTGCTGGAAGATGTCAGTGACGCTGAATTCAAAGATTGATGAGCGATCAAGTTCGGCGTCCGCGGGCTCACATGGTTCGGAACTTATAACCAGAGACGAGTCCGGGATTCCGGTGACACAAATATTGTGTGAGGTTATGTCCATGTGCGGCTCCAACACCAGGGAATCTGTGGCCTCCACGGTGAGGTCGAACCTACGTCCTTGGATGCCGTAGTGTGCTCCAGGTCTGAGGCCAGAGTGGTCACATGAACTATCTCTTGGGTGCGGTCTGACGACAGATTTAGGTCATGTTCGTCAAGGTGACCAGGAGCGATCGTCGCGGTCTCGAATCCGGTGAAGATCAAATCTCCATGAATGTCCGCAACATAATTCAGGCTCCCAAACCTGACCAGATGGCCAGGGGCGTCGCTATCGATCTGCTCCAGGTGGCCAAACGAGTTGGCCCACAGTGCGAAGCCGCCGAACGCGAAGATCTGTCCGGGGAGGAAGGTTTCTCCTTGGATAGCGTCATTGTTGATGATTGAAGGGGCCATCGAACCTTTTGGGGACGGCACAACGGAACTCTCAATGAAAGCACCAATGTCGTTGTCAAAACCGACGGATCTCAGGTAGGGGTCCCGAACTGTGTGTCTAAGGTCGATGGTAACAGGAGATAGGGGACATGATGTTTACCCAAGTTCGGGCCCTCTCTATGGAGGTAATACCCTACTTCCTGCTTGATTGATCTTGATGGATATGAGTATTACAAGAGTTGATCTAACACGAGATCGTAATGGCTAAACCCTAGAAGTCTAGCCTGTATGACTATGGTAATGAGTATATCTCTTTCCGGACTAAGTCCTCCGGTTTATATAGACACTAGGAGGATCTAGGGTTACACACGGTCGGTTACAAAGAAAGGAATCTACATATTCGGTCACCAAGCTTGCCTTCCACACCAAGGAGAGTCCCATCCGGACATGAGTACAGTCTTCGGTCTTCGTATCTTCACAGCTCCTCAGTCCGGCCCATGGCTAACAAGCCGGACGCCCGAGGACCCCTTAGTCCAGGACTCCCTCACCGCACACGGCTAAGAAGAAATGATGTGCCTAGAGGTGCCCCCCGCCCCCGTATAAAGGAGGGAGAGAGGAGGAGGCCGGCCTAGGGCGCGCCAAGTGGGAGGAATCCCACTTGGACCCCTAGTCCAATTCACCCCCTTTCCTTTTACCGGAACGGGAAAGGGGAAAGGAGAGGGAGGAGGAGAAGGAAAGGGGGGCCGCGCCCCCTCCCCTTATCCAATTCGGACTCCCCATGGGGGGCCACCCCCTTGTGGGCTGCCTTGCCTCCCCTCTATGGCCCATATGGCCCATATCTTCCCCCGGGGCTTCCGGTAACCCCCCGATACTCCGATATGAACCCGATACATTCCGAAACACTTCTGGTGTCCGAATACTATCGTCCAATATATCAATATTTACCTCTCGACCATTTCAAGACTCCTCTTCATGTCCGCGATCTCATACGGGACTCCGAACAATCTTCGGTCACCAAAAACACATAACTCATAATACAAATCGTCATCAAACGTTAAGCGTGCGGACCCTATGGGTTTGAGAACTATGTAGACATGACCGAGACGCATCTCTACTCAATAACCAACAGCGGAACCTGGATGCTCATATTGGTTCCTACATATTCTAAGAAGATCTTATCGGTCAAACCGCAATGACAACATACATCATTCCCTTTGTCATCGGTATGTTACTTGCCTGAGATTCGATCGTCGGTATCTTCATACCTAGTTCAATCTTGTTACCGGCAAGTCTCTTTACTCGTTCCGTAATGCATCATCCTATAACTAACTCATTAGTCACATTGCTTACAAGGCTTATTATGATGTGCATTACCGAGAGGGCCTAGAGATACCTCTCCGATAGTCGGAGTGACAAATCGTAATCTCGATCTATGCCAACCCAACAAACACCTCCGGAGACACTTGTAGAGCATCTTTATAATCACCTAGTTACATTCTGACGTTTGATAGCACACAAGGTGTTCCTCTGGTATTCGGCAGTTGCATAATCCAATAGTCAAAGGAATATGTATAAGTCATGAAGAAAGCAATATCAATAAAACTTACGATCATAATGCTAAGCTAACAGGTGGGTCTGGTCCATCACATCATTCTCCTAATGATGTGATCCCGTTCATCAAATGGCAAAACATGTCTATGGTTAGGAAACTAAACCATCTTTGATTAACGAGCTAGTCTAGTAGAGGCATAATAGGGACACTGTGTTTTTTCTATGTATCCACACATGTATCAAGTTTCGGGTTAATATAATTCTAGCATGAATAATAAACATTCATCATGATATAAGGAAATATAAACAACAACTTTATTATTGCCTCTAGGGCATATTTCCTTCACTAGGACGGTAGTACCGCTTCGCACGGTACTGCCGCCCCTGGCACCCTCTACCTATTACCGCCTCTCTAGGTCTAAAACCCTAGGCGGTAGTACCACCAGGGCCAGCGGTAGTACCGCTTCGGCGGCACTACCGTAGGTACACTTTGTGTATTTTTAGGCTTTTGAGGAGTAGTACTGCGTAAGCGGTAGTACCGCTCCTAGGAGTGGTAGTACCGCTTAGCTGCGGGCACAGGGTAGAAAACAGTTGAATTTTGGTTTCCCTATATAAAGGAGTGGTCTTCTTCTTCCTAGGGTTGACCTCTCTCCCCAAGATCCATTGCCTTACAAAAGCTCATTCTTGCCCGATCTCTCTCCCTAGCCAATCAAACTTGTTGATTTTCTAGGGATTGGTTGAGAAGGCCCCGATCTACACTTCCACCATGATAAATTTGACCCCCCCCCCCACTAATCCCTTGCGGATCTTGTTACTCTTGGGTGTTTGAGCACCCTAGATGGTTGAGGTCACCTCGGAGCCATATTCCATTGTGGTGAAGCTCCGTGGTTTCGTAGGGAGCCTCCAATTCGATTGTGGAGAGAGCCCCAACCTTGTTTGTAAAGGTTCGGTCGCCGCCTTCAAGGGCACCAATAGTGGAATCACGGCTTCTCGCATTGTGCGAGCGCGTGAGGAGAATACGGTGGCCCTTGTGGCTTCTTGGGGAGCATTGTGCCTCCACACTGCTCCAACAGAGATGTACTTCCTCTCAAAGGGAAGGAACTTCGGTAACACATCCTCGTCTCCACCGGCTCCACTCTTGGTTCTCACTTACCTTTACTTGTGAAAGCTTTTATTATGTTGTATCCCTTGCTTGCTTGTGTGCTTGTTGTTGTTGCATCATATAGGTTGCTCACCTAGTTGCACATCTAGACAACCTATTTTGTTACTAAGTTTAATTTGGTTAAGAAAAGATAAAAATTGCTAGTTGCCTATTCACCCCCTCTAGTCAACCATATCGATCCTTTCAGCTGGGCGATGATCCCACTGCTACCGCGACCGAACTAGAGGCGACCTGCAAGCACTTGCTTGCCGAGGCCAACGAGCTCGCCGCCGTGCAATGCCAAATGGAATCCGCTCACCACAAGTACAACATCGTCTTTAGCCTCACTCCGGCTGGCGCCGAGGCCAGCTGGCAGGGAGACATGTGGCGCCATGGTTGAGCCATCGGCGAGCTTTTGGAAAAAATGACATGCACATCAGTGAGCGGTGGGGGTTGTCTTTGAGCAGTGCATCTCTGTCGAACACGCTGTCTAGCTTCACGTATGCTTGACCAAATGGGCATGGGGTGATTTCTGAAAACCCTATGTGCTTGACTTCAGAGAGGAAATCTGTGAGTACCTCACGGACATTGTTGAGGGCCACTGGAAGATTGGGCATGGGGACGACTATAGCAATGACCGATTCTTCGTGCACCCGCACCACTGCACCAGCCACAACCCTTGCGCGTGCAAGTCGACCTTCCACCTCAATTATCTGATGATTAGGCGGATTAAAGGGGTGGGATCAAAGGGGAAAGCGGACATTTGATTGCGAGGAGGAGGGTGGAGGATGGTGCTGGTCGGAGAAGTGGGGGGCGACACAAGATTGCAGAAGCAGAGGGGTGAGGGCCTTGAAAAGCCGGAGTGGGATGGTAATGGCTAGTACCAAGCAGGGTTAATGCCCACGATGCGACTATATCTCCCACGTGTCGAGAGAGAGCAGTTTTACAGAAAAGCCCTCCTACTTCATGCATTTAATAACTCCACAACCGTGCATCACATGTAAAAACTTTAAATATGTAACTTGCTTAGAAAATTGCATAGATTAACATGGTGCACTTACTTTGCATGTTCAACAACTCTAAAATATGGTTTAGGGCAGAACAATACCAAATTCTAAAATATGCACATGAGGATTATCCGGACATGTTGTTTGTTGTTCCGGCCTCATGTAAACTTGCCTAGATAGGTAGTTTTATATATGTTTCACCTCTTGCCATGTTTAACAATATTTAATATTGTTGAGTAGACTAAACAAGAGCAAACTAAATAAATGTTGTGAAGTTTCGTCAATATGCAACTCATTACATATTGAGCTCCACTTAACTTGTAGTGTTGTTTGTTGCACTTTGCCTTGCCATGTTTTCTTTAAACCGGACATGCCTCATACTTAGTTGTGCATCATGCCATGTTTACCTTTGGTTGTTTAACTTGATGTTTCCTTCTTTCCGGTTTGGACTTCTCCTTGATAGTTCCGGTAATGTTGCATTTGTGAGGATCCGTTTGACTATGTTGGTTCGTCTTCTTCTTCATGGATTTTGGTGTTCTTCCTAGCGGGATTGCAGGCAAGATGACCATTACCCTCGATATCACTTCTATCTTTGCTTGCTAGTTGTTAGCTCTATCGCTATGTCGCGCTACCTACCACTTGTTTATCATGCCTCCCATATTGCCATGTCAAGCCTCTGACCCACCTTCCTAGCAAACTGTTGTTTGGCCATTTTACCGCTTTTGCTCAGCCCCTCTTTAAGCATTGCTAGTTGTAGGTGCCTTCCAGGTTGTTCCATGTTGGAACATGGATATATTTGGGATATCATATTATCTATTGTTTAATTTAATGCATCTATATACTTGGTAAAGGGTGGAAGGCTCGGCCTTTTGCCTGGTGTTTTGTTCCACTCTCGCCGCCCTAGTTTCCGTCATACCGGTGTTATGTTCCTTGCTTTTGTGTCCTAACGCGGTTGGGGTTATGGGACCCCCTTGACAGTTCGCTTTGAATAAAACTCCTCCAGCAAGGCCCAAGCTTGGTTTTAACATTTGCCACCACCTATTACTTTTCCCTTGGGAGTCGCGTTTGACGAAGCTATGTACCTAGGGTAGGGTCATGGATCTGTCCAGGATACCCTCCCCAAGGACATCTCTAAAAGAACCAGAAGCAGTCGTAGAGAAATCATCATCCACTCGACCCAAAAGCTATGTTCCACTCGACCATGCGAACAACCACTCGACCACCAGAAGATGTGAAGCCATTCACTCCGCAACGGTCGGGATTTAAGTCATAGCTTTAATAATCATTTATAGCACTTTACTTCGGACATTACCAGTAACACTCCTCCTTTATGAACATTGAACCATGTGTAACGGAGGGGAGCTGGGGTCCTGGCGGACTCTATATAAGCCACCCCCCTCCTCTGGGACAAGGGTTCGCACCTCCTGTAACTCACACGCATATATCCAGTCGACCGCCTCCGGGCTCTGAGACATAGCGTTGTTACTTCCTCCGAGAAGGGCCTGAACTCGTAAAACTCGCATGTACAACTCCTCCATAGCTAGGATCTTGCCTCTACATACCCACACCCATTCTACTATCAGACTTAGAACCACGACAGTTGGCGCCCACCGTGGGGTAGGTGTCTTAGCGACTTTTTGGAGAAGTTGCAATTTTTCCGATCCCTTTCATCATGGTTTTAGGTGAAGATTTGGCTGAGGGCCGCGAGATCCGTCTCGGCGCACTCGTGTTTGTCACGATGACTCCGCTTGGCTTCAGGAGGCTCCACTCGACGTCGACACACTCCCCGCCCGCGGGGCGACGCACTTTCGCGCGTGCGTCCGCGGCATCCTCCTGCGGCAGCCATCGACCCAGTATCGATCGGCTCCTATGGCTTCCCCCTCCCTGCGGCCCGCCGGAGGAAACGTTCTGGTCGGTCGAGGCTTCAGCGGTGGGTGAAGCATGCGGTGGCTCGTCAGTCGGCCACCCCTCAAGTCGCGGCAACCGAGCCCGACGAAACCCTCTACGGCTTGTTCGATCTGTCGACTGGCTCCGTAGAGACCACATCCGAGTGCGATAGCAGCGACCTCGCGGCAGAAGTTTTGATGGTCAATGGACCACGCAGTCCTCCTAGCTTCACCCGTGAAGACGGAGGCGATGGGAACGGCGATCCGTCGCGCGTTCATGAAGAGTACCGCCCCGAACCCCTCTCCTCGCAGCGGAGAGAAGAACTTCACCACCGAAACATGGATGCACTTCACACTCCTATCGTTGGAGAAACCCCTGAGGCCCAGGCCTTGGAGGAGGCGCGCCTGGCCAACTTGGCTGAGCGCACTCGACTGGAGAATCTCCAATGCGCACTCGACGAGCGTGCTCCTGAATCCAGTCGACGTCAACTCTTTCCGCCTCCAACTCAGGTATACCGAACTCCGATCCAGAATATCGCAGCTGCAGCCCGGATAGTGGAGTCGATCCAACCTTCCCAATCAGAAGCTGGTAGAGGTCTGGTGTAGATCCGAGCTTTGCTCCGTGCAGCAGGAGAGCAGAATACAGCAGTATCTCAGTCGCGGAATAAGATCCATAGCAGGTCCGTGGTTGCAGACACAGTTCAGTCGGCTCACAGCCCAAGATCGCCCCCGAGGCGTGAGGGACGTGGAGACCGACGAGATCAGTATAGAAACCGTGAGCAGTATGATCACCGAGTCGATCACGATGATCGTCGTTGAGTGCCCACACCTTCCCCAAGGAGTGGGTCGTACGTGCCTCGGCAGCATGATGACAGACGCCCTCATAGTATGGGGCAAGAGGTTCCAGTCGACCCTAGAGAGCCGGGCTTTGATGCGAGATCTATTCTCGTTCAGGGCTTGGTCGACAGAAACAAAGCTCACCGAGAGGGTCATGACAGAGATGTACCAACCAGTAGCAGGGTGCATGTCTCAGGTCCAGAGTGCTTCAGCAGAGCCATCAGGGCTGCGGTGATTCCCCACAACTTCAGGTTGGCGACGGAAGTCAGTAAGTTCACTGGTGAGTCCAAGCCTGATACTTGGCTTGAAGACTACCGAGTGGCTGTCCAGATTGGTGGCGGCAATGATGAAGTGGCCATGAAACACCTTCCTCTGATGTTGGAGGGCTCGGCTAGAGCATGGCTGAATCAGTTAGCACCAAGCAGTATTTATACTTGGGAAGATCTTGCCCGAGTATTTATCAGAACATTCGAAGAGACTTGCAAACGGCCGGCAGGGCTGACCAAATTACAGTGTTGCGTGCAGAAACCGAATGAGTCTTTGTGGGATTATATTCAGAGATGGATCACATTGCATCACACGGTGGAGAATGTGTCTGATCATCAAGCAATTTGTGCCTTTAAAGAAGGTGTCAAGTATCAGGAGTTGAATATGAAGTTCGGTTGGACAGGAGATATGACTCTGACTTGGATGGTGGAAATTGCTACCAAGTATGCCAACGGTGAAGAAGAAGACCGACTCCGGAGTGGCAAGCACAAAACAGTCGCCCATGAAACTGGAGGAGGAAACTCCAGTCGGAAACAGAAGTGCAAGGCTGAGCCGGCCGCTCCTGGTGAAGCCTTAGCTGTGACTCAAGGGAAGTTCAAGGGGAAGCCCAAGGGGCCGTGGAACCCCAAGAAAGTAAAAGATCAAGATGGAAATGTTGTGCTGGATTTGCCGTGCCACATCCACACCAAAAAAGATGAAGAGGGTAATTTCATTTACCCGAAGCATACCACTCGACAGTGTCGACTCCTAATCCAACAGTTCCGAGAGAAACAACCCAAGGAAAAGGAGAAGGAAGCAGACAAGGTTGAGGATGAGGAAGAGGATGATGATGGTTATCCCCACGTGAATTCCACCTTGATGATTTTCGCTGACGTTGAGAGTAAAAGTCGATTAAAAGTCATCAATAGAGAAGTGAACATGGTCGCTCCGGTGACACCCAGTTATTCGAAGTGGTCCCAGACTGCCATTACATTCGACTAGTCTAATCACCCAGCGCACATAGCCACCCCTGGGAGGCAAGCATTGGTGGTCGACCCTGTAGTCGAAGGCACCCGACTGACAAAGGTTCTGATGGATGGTGGCAGTGGCCTGAATATACTGCATGCAGAGACGTTGAAAGGAATGGGCATTCCGATGTCCAGACTCAGTGAGAGTAATATGAGTTTCCATGGGGTCATTCCAGGCAAGAAGGCTGCTTCACTCGGCCAGATTGCTCTCGATGTGGTTTTCGGTGATTCCAAGAATTACCGCAAAGAAAAGTTGACATTTGAAGTTGTGGATTTTCAGAGTGCCTATCATGCTATTCTGGGCAGGCCAGCTTATGCACGTTTTATGGCTCGACCATGTTACGTGTACCTCAAATTAAAGATGCCTGGACCCAAAGGGGTGATCACTATCACTGGTAATCGGAAGAAGGCGGAAGAGTGCCTCCAGAAGGGTTCAAAGATCGCCGATGCACAGATGGCCGTAGTAGAATTGCAAGAATATCAGAAAAATGCAGATCTGAGTGATTTGTTGTGAGCCAAGAAGCCCGCCACAGATTCAGCATTCCAGTCGTCTGGCGAAACAAAGTCGATTCACATTCACCCGACAGACCCCAATGCTGCTCCGACTCACATTTTAACCACACTCGACTCCAAATAGGAAGAAGCGCTCATCCAGTTCCTCCGTGAGAACTGGGACATCTTTGCATGGAAACCTTCGGACATGCCAGGTGTTCCCAGGGGACTGGCTGAGCATCATTTGTGAGTCGACCCAAAAGTGAAACCAGTTAAAGAACATCTTCGATGGTGCACCGTACAGAAGAGGAAGGCAATCGGTGAAGAGGTGGCTCGGCTTTTGGCAGCTGAGTTTATCCGTGAGATTTACCACTCCGAGTGGTTAGCTAATGTTGTCATGGTCCCAAAGAAGGATGACTCACTTCGCATGTGCATTGACTTCAAGCATATCAATCGGGACTGCCCGAAAGATCACTTTCCTCTCCCTCGCATCGACCAGATAGTCGACTCGACTGCAGGCTGCGAGCGTTTGTCCTTTTTGGACGCCTACTGTGGGTACCACCAAATCCGTTTGTACGGACCCGACGAGATAAAAACAGCTTTCATCACCCCATTTGGGTGCTTCTGTTATGTCACTATGCCATTCGGTTTGAAGAACGCTGGAGCCACATTCATGCGGATGATTCAGAAGTGCCTGCTCACTCAGATAAGTCCGAATGTGGAAGCATACATGGATGACATTGTGGTCAAGTCACGTAAAGGTTCCGACCTACTGACTGACCTTGCTGAAACCTTTGCCAACCTCAGAAGGTATGATATCAAGCTCAATCCATCAAAGTGCATGTTTGGAGTTCCGGGCGGAAAATTACTCGGTTTTCTCGTTTCCGAACGAGGGATCGATGCTAACCCAGAGAAAGTGGGTGCTATACTCCGGATGAAATGCCCTGTGCGTGTGCATGATGTCCAGAAGCTTACTGGTTGCTTGGCCGCGCTAAGTCGATTCATTTCTTGCCTCGGTGAAAAGGCACTGCCTCTTTACCGACTGATGAAGAAATCAGATAAGTTCAAGTGGACTCCTGAAGCTGATGCAACATTTGTAGAGCTAAAAGCCCTGCTTTCCACCCAGCCGGTGCTTGCTGCCCCAATCAGCAAAGAGCCTTTACTGCTTTATATAGCAGCCACTGGACAAGTTGTCAGTACAGTACTTACGGTCGAGCGGGAAGAAGAGGGAAAAGCCTATAAAGTTCAGTGCCCAGTTTATTATATTTCTGAAGTTCTGACTCCGTCAAAGCAGAGATATCCGCACTATCAGAAGCTCGTTTATGGGATTTACATGACCACGAAGAAGGTTGCACACTATTTCTCTGATCACTCTGTTACAGTCGTCAGCGACGCTCCATTGTCAGAGATTCTGCACAACAGAGATGCAACTGGTCGAGTGGCAAAATGGGCGATTAAACTCCTTCCCTTAGATATCAAGTTTGAGGCAAAGAAGGCTATTAAGTCCCAAGCAATAGCAGATTTCCTCGCCGAGTGGATTGAACAACAACTGCCGACTCAAGTTCACTCGGAGCACTGGACCATGTTCTTTGATGGATCCAAAATGCTGAATGGTTCCGGAGCTGGGGTGATTCTGGTATCCCCCCAAGGAGACAAGCTCAGATATGTCCTCCAGATTCACTTTGATTCCTCCAATAATGAAGTTGAATATGAAGCACTCATGTATGGGTTGCGTATGGCCATCTCACTCGGCGTCCGTCGCCTCATGGTCTGCCACGACTCAGATTTGGTAGTCAATCAAGTGATGAAGGAGTGGGACGTCAGAAGCCCTGCCATGACTGGTTACTGCAACACGGTGAGGAAGCTGGAAAAGAAGTTTGAGGGGTTAGAGCTCCATCACATACCCCAATTGAAAAATCAAGCAACCGATGACTTGGCAAAGATAGGTTCCAAGAGAGAAGCCATTCCCGACAATGTGTTTTTGGAGCATATTCACACATCGACAGTTCAGGAAGATCCTTTTACTTAAGAGCCCCCGCAACCTAGGAGCGCCACAGATCCGACTGAAGGCGAGGTTGTTGGGGAACGTAGTAATTTCAAAAATTTCCTACGCACACGCAAGATCATGGTGATGCATAGCAACGAGAGGGGAGAGTGTGATCTACGTACCCTTGCAGATCGACAACGAAAGCGTTTGGTTGATGTAGTCGTACGTCTCCACGGCCCGACCAATCAAGCACCGAAACTACGGCACCTCCGACTTTTAGCACACGTTCAGCTCAATGACGATCCCCGGACTCCGATCCAGCAAAATGTTGGGGAAGAGTTCCGTCAGCACGATGGCGTGGTGACGATCTTGATGTACTACTGTCGCAGGGCTTCGCCTAAGCACCGCTACAATATTATCGAGGACTATGGTGGCAGGGGGCGCCGCACACGGCTAAGAATATGATCACGTGGATCAACTTGTGTTCCTCTGGAGTGCCCCTGCCTCCGTATATAAAGGCTCAAGGGGGGGTGCGGCCGGCCTAGGAGAGGCGCGCCAGGAGGAGTCCTACTCCCTCTAGGAGTAGGATTCCCCCCCCCCCCCAATCCTAGTTGGAATAGGATTCGCGGAGGGGGGAAAAGAGAAAGGGGGCCGGCCCCCTCTCCTTGTCCTATTCGGACCAAGGGAGGGGAGGGGCGCGCGGCCCATCTAGGCTACCTCTTCTCTTTTCCACTAAGGCCCACTAAGGCCCATATAGCTCCCGGGGGGTTCCGGTAACCTCCCGGTACTCCGATAAAATCCCAATTTCACCCGGAACACTTCCGATATCCAAACATAGGCTTCTAATATATCAATATTTATGTCTCAACCATTTCAAGACTCCTTGTCATGTCCGTGATCACATCCGGGACTCCGAACAACCTTCGGTACATCAAAACGTATAAACTCATAATATAACTGTCATCGAAACCTTAAGCGTGCGGACCCTACGGGTTCGAGAACAATGTAGACATGACCGAGACATGTCTCTGGTCAATAACCAATAGCGGGACCTGGATGCCCATATTGGCTCCTACATATTCTACGAAGATCTTTATCGGTAAGACCGCATAACAACATACGTTGTTCCCTTTGTCATCGGTATGTTACTTGCCCGAGATTCGATCGTCGGTATCTCAATACCTAGTTCAATCTTGTTACCGGCAAGTCTCTTTACTCGTGCCGTAATACATCATCTCGCAACTAACTCATTAGTTGCAATGCTTGCAAGGATTATGTGATGTGCATTACCGAGAGGGCCCAGAGAAACCTCTCCGACAATCGGAGTGACAAATCCTAATCTCAAAATACGCCAACCCAACAAGTACCTTCGGAGACACCTGTAGAGCACCTTTATAATCACCCAGTTACGTTGTGACGTTTGGTAGCACACAAAGTGTTCCTCCGGTAAACGGGAGTTGCATAATCTCATAGTCATAGGAACATGTATAAGTCATGAAGAAAGCAATAGCAACATACTAAGCGATCGGGTGCTAAGCTAACGGAATGGGTCATGTCAATCACATCATTCTCCTAATGATGTGATCCCGTTAATCAAATGACAACTGATGTCTATGGCTAGGAAACATAACCATCTTTGATCAATGAGCTAGTCAAGTAGAGGCATACTAGTGACACTCTGTTTGTCTATGTATTCACGCATGTATCATGTTTCCGGTTAATACAATTCTAGCATGAATAATAAACATTTATCATGAAATAAGGAAATAAATAATAACTTTATTATTGCCTCTAGGGCATATTTCCTTCAGTCTCCCACTTGCACTAGAGTCAATAATCTAGTTCACATCACCATGTGATTTTACACCAATAGTTCACATCATCATGTGATTAACACCCATAGTTCACATCGTTATGTGACCAACACTCAAAGAACTTACTAGAGTCAATAATCTAGTTCACATCGCTATGTGATTAACACCCAAAGAGTACTAAGGTGTGATCATGTTTTGCTTGTGAGAGAAGTTTAGTCAACGGGTCTGCCACATTCAGATCCGTATGTATTTTGCAAATTTCTATGTCAACAATACTCTCCTCGGAGCTACTCTAGCTAATTGCTCCCACTTTCAATATGTATCTAGATTGAGACTTAGAGTCATCTAGATTAGTGTCAAAACTTGCATCAACGTAACCCTTTACGACGAACCTTTTTGTCACCTCCATAATCGAGAAACATATCCTTATTCCACTAAGGATAATTTTGACCGCTGTCCAGTGATCTACTCCTAGATCATTATTGTACTCCCTTGCCAAAATCAGTGTAGGGTATACAATAGATCTGGTACATAGCATGGCATACTTTATAGAACCTATGGCTGAGGCATAGGGAATGACTTTCATTCTCTTTCTATCTTCTGCCATGGTCGGGCTTTGAGTCTTACTCAATTTCACACCTTGTTACACAGGCAAGAACTCTTTCTTTGACTGTTCCATTTTGAACTACTTCAAAATCTTGTCAAGGTATGTCTCTTTGAAAAAACTTATCGAGTGTTTTGATCTATCTCTATAGATCTTGATGCTCAATATGTAAGCAGCTTCACCGACGTTTTTCTTTGAAAAACTCCTTTCAAACACTCCTTTATGCTTTGCAGAATAATTCTACATTATTTCCGATCAACAATATGTCATTTACATATACTTATCAGAAATGTTGTAGTGCTCCCACTCACTTTCTTGTAAATACAGGCTTCGCCGCAAGTCTGTATAAAACTATATGCTTTGATCAACTTATCAAAGCGTATATTCCAACTCCGAGATGCTTGCATCAGTCCATAAATGGATCGCTGGAGCTTGCATATTTTGGTAGCACCTTTAGGATTGACAAAACCTTCTTGTTTCATCACATACAACTCTTCTTTAATAAATCCATTAAGGAATGCAATTTTGTTTATCCATTTGCCGGATTTCATAAAATGCGGCAATTGCTAACATGATTCGGACAGACTTAAGCATAGATACGAGTGAGAAACTCTCATCGTAGTCAACACCTTGAACTTGTCGAAAACTTTTGCGACAATTCTAGCTTTGTAGATAGTAACACTACTATCAGTGTCCGTCTTCCTCTTGAAGATCCATTTATTTTCTATGGCTTGCCGATCATCGGGCAAATCCATCAAAGTCCATACTTTGTTCTCATACATGGATCATATCTCAGATTTCATGGCCTCAAACCATTTCGCGGAATCTGGGCTCATCATCGCTTCCTCATAGTTCGTAGGTTCATCATGGTCAAGTAACATGACCTCCAGAACAGGATTACCGTACCACTCTGGTGCGGATCTCACTCTGGTTTACCTACGAGATTCGGTAGTAACTTGATCTGAAATTACATGATCATCATCATTAGCTTCCTCACTAATTGGTGTAGGTGTCACAGAAACTGGTTTCTGTGATGTACTACTTTCCAACAAGGGAGCAGGTACAGTTACCTCATCAAGTTCTACTTTCCTCCCACTCACTTATTTCGAGAGAAACTCCTTCTCTAGAAAGGATCCATTCTTAGCAACGAATGTCTTGCCTTCAGATCTGTGATAGAAGGTGTACCCAACTGTCTCCTTTGGGTATCCTATGAAGACATATTTCTCCGATTTGGGTTTGAGCTTATCAGGATGAAACTTTTTCATATAAGCATCGCAACCCCAAACTTTAAGAAATGACAACTTTGGTTTCTTGCCAAACCACGGTTCATAAGGCGTCGTCTCAACGGATTTTGATGGTGCCCTATTAACGTGAATGCAGCTGTCTCTAATGCATGACCCCAAAACGATAGTGGTAAATCGGTAAGAAACATCATAGATTGTATTATATCCAATAAAGTACGGTTATGATGTTCGGACACACCATTATGCTATGGTGTTCCAGGTGGCATGAATTTGTGAAACTATTCCACATTGTTTTAATTGAAGACCAAACTCGTAACTCAAATATTCGTCTCCGCGATCAGATCGTGGAAACCTTATCTTCTTGTCACGATGATTTTCAACTTCACTCTGAAATTCTTTGAACTTTTCAAATGTTTCAGACTTATGTTTCATTAAGTAGATATACCCATATCTGCTTAAGTCATCTGTGAAGGTGAGAAAACAACGATATCCGCCACGAGCCTCAATATTCATCGGACCACATACATCTGTATGTATAATTTTCCAACAAATCTGTTGCTCTCTCCATAGTACCGGAGAACGGTGTTTTAGTCATCAGTCCCATGAGGCACGGTTCACAAGTACCAAGTGATTCATAATCAAGTGGCTCCAAAAGTCCATCAGTATGGAGTTTCTTCATGCGCTTTACACCGATATGACCTAAACGGTAGTGCCACAAATAAGTTGCACCATCATTATCAACTCTGCATCTTTTGGTTTCAATATTATGAATATGTGTATCACTATGATCGAGATCCAATGAACTTGTTTCATTGGGTGTATGACCATCGAAGGTTTTATTCATGTAAACAGAACAACAATTATTCTCTAACTTTAATGAATAACCGTATTGCAATAAACATGATCAAATCATATTCATGCTTAACGCAAAAACCAAATAACACTTATTTAGGTTCAACACTAATCCCGAAAGTGTAGGGGAGTGTGCAATGATGATCATATCAATCTTGGAACTACTTCCAACACACATCGTCACTTCACCCTTAACTAGTCTCTGTTTATTTTGCAACTCCCGTTTCGAGTTACTACTCTTAGCAACTGAACCAGTATCAAATACCGAGGGGTTGCTATGAACACTAGTAAAATACACATCAATAATCTGTATATCAAATATACCTTTGTTCACTTTGCCGTCCTTCTTATCCGCCAAATACTTGGGGCAGTTCTGCTTCCAGCGACCAGTCCCTTTGCAGTAGAAGCACTTAGTCTCAGGCTTAGGACCAGACTTGGGCTTCTTCACTTGAGCAGCAACTTGCTTGTTGTTTTTCTTGAAGTTCCCCTTTTTCCCTTTGCCTTTTTCTTGAAACTAGTGATCTTGTCAACCATCAACACTTGATGCACTTTCTTGATTTCTACCTTCATTGATTTCATCATCATGAAAAGCTCGGGAGTCGTTTTCGTCATCCCTTCCATACTATAGTTCATCACGAAGTTCTACTAACTTGGTGATGGTGACTAGAGAATTCTGTCAATCACTATCTTATCTGGAAGATTAACTCCCACTTGATTCAAGCGATTGTAGTACCCAGACAATCTGAGCACATGCTCACTAGTTGAGCGATTCTCCTCCATCTTTTAGCTACAGAACTTGTTGGAGACTTCATATCTCTCAACTCGGGTATTTTCTTGAAATATTAACTTCAACTCCTGGAACATCTCATATGGTCCATGACGTTCAAAACGTCTTTGAAGTCCCGATTCTAAGCCGTTAAGCATGGTGCACTAAACTATCAAGTAGTCATCATATTTAGCTAGCCAAACGTTCATAACGTCTACATCTGCTCCTGCAATAGGTCTGTCACTTAGCGGTGCATCAAGGACATAATTCTTCTGTGCAGCAATGAGGATAAACCTCAGATCACGGATCCAATCCGCATCAATGCTACTAACATCTTTCAACACAATTTTCTCTAGGAACATATCAAAATAAACACAGGGAAGCAACAACGCGAGCTATTGATCTACAACATGATTTGCAAAATACTACCAGGACTAAGTTCATGATAAATTTAAGTTCAATTAATCATATTACTTAAGAACTCCCACTTAGACAGACATCTCTCTAGTCATCTAAGTGATCACGTGATCCAAATCAACTAAACCATGTCCGATCATCACGTGAGATGGAGTTGTTTTCAATGGTGAACATCGCTATGTTGATCATATCTACTATATGATTCACGCTCGACCTTTCGGTCTCCGTGTTCCGAGGCCATATCTGTATATGCTTGGCTCGTCAAGTATAACCTGAGTATTCCGCGTGTGCAACTGTTTTGCACCCGTTGTATTTGAACGTAGAGCCTATCACACCCGATCATCACGTGGTGTCTCAGCACGAAGGACTTTCGCAACGGTGCATACTCAGGGAGAACACTTCTTGATAATTAGTGAGAGATCATCTTAAAATGCTACCGTCAAACAAAGCAAAAATAAGATGTATAAAAGATAAACATCATATGCAATCTAAATATGTGACATGATATGGACATCATCATCTTGCGCCTTTGATCTCTATCTCCAAAGCATCGTCATGATCTCCATCGTCACCGGCATGACACCATGATCTCCATCATCTTGATCTATATCAATGTGTCATCACATGGTCGTCTTGCCAACAATTGCTCTTGCAACTATTGCTACCGCATAGCGATAAAGTAAAGCAATTATTTGGCGCTTGCATCTTATGCAATAGACAGACAACCATAAGGTGTTTGCCAGTTGCCGATAACTTCAACAAAACATGATCATCTTATACAACAACTTATAACTCATCACGTTTTGACCATATCACATCACAACATGCCCTGCAAAAACAAGTTAGACGTCCTCTACTTTGTTGTTGCAAATTTTACGTGGCTGCTACGGGCTTAAGCAAGAACCAATCTTACCTACGCATCAAAACCACAACGATAGTTTGTCAAGTTGGTGCTGTTTTAACCTTCGCAAGGACCGGGCGTAGCCACACTCGGTTCAACTAAAGTTGGAGAAACTGTCACCCGCTAGCCACCTTTGTGCAAAGCACGTCGGGAGAACCGGTCTCGCGTAAGCGTACGCGTAATGTTGGTCCGGGCCGCTTCATCTAACAATACTGCCGAACCAAAGTATGACATGCTGGTAAGCAGTATGACTTATATCACCCACAACTCACTTGTGTTCTACTCATGCATATAACATCAACACATAAAAACCTAGGCTCTGATACCACTGTTGGGGAACGTAGTAATTTCAAAAATTTCCTACGCACACGCAAGATCATGGTGATGCATAGCAACGAGAGGGGAGAGTGTGATCTACGTACCCATGTAGATCGACAACAGAAGCGTTTGGTTGATGTAGTCGTACGTCTCCATGGCCCGACGGATCAAGCACCGAAACTATGGCACCTCCGAATTTTAGCACACGTTCAGCTCGATGACGATCTCCGGACTCCGATCCAGCAAAGTGTCGGGGAAGAGTTCCGTCAGCACGACGGCGTGGTGACGATCTTGATGTACTACTGTCGCAGGGCTTCGCCTAAGCACCGCTACAATATTATCGAGGACTATGGTGGCAGGGGGGGCCGCACACGGCTAAGAATATGATCACGTGGATCAACTTGTGTTCCTCTGGGGTGCCCCTGCCTCCGTATATAAAGGCTCAAGGGGGGGGCTAGGAGAGGCGCGCCAGGAGGAGTCCTACTCCCTGTGGGAGTAGGATCCCCCCCCCCAATCCTAGTTGGAATAGGATTCGCGGAGGGAGGAAAAGAGAAAGGGGGCCGGCCCCCTCTCCTTGTCCTATTCAGACCAAGGGAGGGGAGGGGCGCGCGGCCCATCTAGGCTACCTCTTCTCTTTTCCACTAAGGCCCATATAGCTCCTGGGGGTCCGGTAACCTCCCGGTACTCCGGTAAAATCCCGATTTCACCCGGAACACTTCCGATATCCAAACATAGGCTTCCAATATATCAATCTTCATGTCTCGACCATTTTGAGACTCCTCGTCATGTCCGTGATCACATCTGGGACTCCGAACAACCTTCGGTACATCAAAACGTATAAACTCATAATATAACTGTCATCGAAACCTTAAGCGTGCGGACCCTACGGGTTCGAGAACAATGTAGACATGACCGAGACATGTCTCCGGTCAATAACCAATAGCGGGACCTGGATGCCCATATTGGCTCCTACATATTCTACGAAGATCTTTATCGGTCAGACCATATAACAACATACGTTGTTCCCTTTGTCATCGGTATGTTACTTGCCCGAGATTCGATCGTCGGTATCTCAATACCTAGTTCAATCTCGTTACCGGCAAATCTCTTTACTCGTTTCGTAATACATCATCTCGCAACTAACTCATTAGTTGGAATGCTTGCAAGGCTTATGTGATGTGCATTACCGAGAGGGCCCAGAGATACCTCTCTGACAATCGGAGTGACAAATCCTAATCTCAAAATACGCCCACCCAACAAGTACCTTCGAAGACACCTGTAGAGCACCTTTATAATCACCCAGTTACGTTGTGACGTTTGGTAGCACACAAAGTGTTCCTCTAGTAAACGGGAGTTGCATAATCTCATAGTCATAGGAACATGTATAAGTCATGAAGAAAGCAATAGCAACATACTAAACGATCAGGTGCTAAGCTAACGAAATGGGTCATGTCAATCACATCATTCTCCTAATGATGTGATCCCGTTAATCAAATGACAACTCATGTCTATGGCTAGGAAACATAACCATCTTTGATCAATGAGCTAGTCAAGTAGAGGCATACTAGTGACACTCTGTTTGTCTATGTATTCACACATGTATCATGTTTCCGGTTAATACAATTCTAGCATGAATAATAAACATTTATCATGAAATAAGGAAGTAAATAATAACTTTATTATTGCCTCTAGGGCATATTTCCTTCAGAGGTCCCAGCCGTGGTCGACCTGATCATGGAGGTTCTGGCCATTACTCCCAACTGGACAGTGCCGTACATTGCGTACATCCTTAGGAAAGAACTCCCAGAGGACGAGGAAGAGGCTGGACAGATCGTCCATCGATCCAAGGCCTTTACTGTGATAAGAGGACAACTGTTCAGGGAAAGCGTGACTGGAGTCGGTCAGAAATGCATAACGTCAGAAGAAGGTCGAATAATCCTCAATGACATCCACTCGGGGACCTGTGGTCACGCGTCCTCTCAGGCCATCGTGGCTAAAGCATACCGAGCCGGATTCTGTTGGCCACGAGCAAATGAAATGGCGAAAGATATAGTCGATAGATGTGAAGGTTGCCAGTTTTACTCTGACATGTCTCACAAGCCAGCGTCAGCCCTGGAGACCATTCCCCTCGACTGGCCCTTTGCTGTTTGGGGATTGGATATGGTTGGACCACTGAGAACTGGTAGGAGCGGATTCACTCATGTGCTCGTAGCAGTCGACAAGTTTACCAAATGAATCGAAGCTAAACCTATCAAGAACCTTGAAGCCGGCACCGCTGTCGGTTTTATCAGAGAATTGACATTCAGATATGGAGTTCCACACAGCATCATCACGGACAACGGGTCGAACTTCGGTTCTGATGAGTTTAGAGCTTTCTGCGCTTCTCAAGGCACACGGGTCGACTATGCTTCAGTCGCTCACCCGCAATCGAACGGACAAGCAGAAAGAGCCAATGGCCTAATTCTCAAAGGATTGAAACCCCGACTGATGCGTGATCTCAAACACGCAGCAAGCGCTTGGGTCGATGAACTTCCGTCAGTTCTGTGGGGTTTGAGGACAACTCCCAATCGGTCGACTGGACGAACTCCTTTCTTCTTGGTCTATGGAGCCGAAGCTGTTCTGCCAAGTGACCTGCTCCACAATGCACCCCGAGTCGAGCTCTTCTCCGAAGAAGAAGCAGAGCAGGCCCGGCAGGATTCAGTCGATCTCTTAGAGGAGGAAAGAGAGATGGCCTTGATCCGGTCGACCATTTATCAGCAAGACTTGCGTCGATTCCACGCTAGGAATGTGAGGAGCCGAACCTTTCAAGAGGGAGACCTGGTTCTTCGAGTGGATCAACAGAAACCACACAAGCTCGCCCCGGCTTGGGAAGGCCCCTTCATCATCACCAAAGTTCTCCACAATGGAGCATACCATCTTTACAGTGTTGAGCATCAGAAAGACGAGCCACGGGCTTGGAACGCGGAGCTGCTCCGCCCCTTTTATACTTAAGCACTCATTCGAATAAAATGTAATAAGAAGTACCTCTGTAATTTGTTCGTCAAAGACAAGAGCTTTTCAGTCTTCTCGCATGATTGTTGTTGCTTTTATTTACCTCTGAAATCCCCCAGTGGGTGGGCTTAGCCGCGAATCCGTTTTGCTTAAGTTCGAAAGAAAATCCTACCGAGTGATGGGTAAGCCTCTCACTCGGGAGGCTTAGCCACGAATCTGTTTCGCCTAAGTTTGTAAAATCCTACCGAGTGGAGAGCAATCCTCCCACTCAGGGGCTTAGCTGCAGTTTAGTACTCGCCTAAGTTCTCCCACTCGGAGGCTTAGCTGCAGTCCAGTACTCGCCTAAGTTTGTAAAATCCTACCGAGTGGAGAGCAATCCTCCCACTCGGGGGCTTAGCTGCAGTCTAGTACTCGCCTAAGTTCTCCCACTCGGAGGCTTAGCTGCAGTCCAGTACTCGCCTAAGTTTGTAAAATCCTACCGAGTGGAGAGCAATCCTCCCACTCGTGGGCTTAGCTGCAGTCTAGTACTCGCCTAAGTTCTCCCACTCGGAGGCTTAGCTGCAATCTAGTACTGGCCTAAGTTTGTAAAATCCTACCGAGTGGAGAGCAATCCTCCCACTCGGAGGCTTAGCTGCAGTCCAGTACTCGCCTAAGTTTGTAAAATCCTACCGAGTGGAGAGCAATCCTCCCACTCGGGGGCTTAGCTGCAGTCTAGTACTCACCTAAGTTCTCCCACTCGGAGGCTTAGCTGCAGTCCAGTACTCACCTAAGTTTGTAAAATCCAACCGAGTGGAGAGCAATCCTCCCACTCGGAGGCTTAGCTGCAGTCTAGCACTCGCCTAAGTTCTCCCACTCGGAGGCTTAGCTGCAGTCCAGTACTCGCCTAAGTTTGTAAAATCCTACCAAGTGGAGAGCAATCCTCCCACTCGGGGGCTTAGCTGCAGTCTAGTACTCGCCTAAGTTCTCCCACTCAGGGGCTTAGCTGCAGTCCAGTACTCGCCTAAGTTTGTAAAATCCTACCGAGTGGAGAGCAACCCTCCCACTCGGGGGCTTAGCTGCAGTCCAGTACTCGCCTAAGTTTAAAAAATCCTACCGAGTGGAGAGCAACCCTCCCACTCGGGGGCTTAGCTGCAGTCTAGTACTCGCCTAAGTTCTCCCACTCGGAGGCTTAGCTGCAGTCCAGTACTCACCTAAGTTTGTAAAATCCTACCGGGTGGAGAGCAATCCTCCCACTTGGGGGCTTAGTTGCAGTCTAGTACTCGCCTAAGTTCTCCCACTCAGAGGCTTAGCTGCAGTCCAGTACTCGCCTAAGTTTGTAAAATCCTACCGAGTGGAGAGCAACCCTCCCACTCGGGGGTTTAGCTGCAGTCCAGTACTCGCCTAAGTTTTAAAAATCCTACTGAGTGGAAAGCAACCCTCCCACTCGGGGGCTTAGACGCAGTTTATTACTCGCCTAAGTTCGGAGCTACGCCACAAGTACAATGTGCGCTCCATCCCTGTCCGCAAGGATGACGAGGTGCAGGTCGACCGCAACCTTCTCTTTCGGAGCTACGCCACAAGTACAATGTGTGCTCCATCCCTATCCGCATGGATGACGAGGTGCAGGTCGACGGCAACCTTATCCTTCGGAGCTACGCCACAAGTACAATGTGCGCTCCATCCCTATCCGCAAGGACGAGGAGGTGTAGGTCGACTGCAACCTTCTCCTTCGGGACTACGCCACAAGTACAATGTGCGCTCCATCCCTATACGCAAGGACGACGAAGGGCAGGTCGACTGGAGTCACCACCTCAAAGCTACATCTCCAGTGCAAAGATTATTCCGAGCAGAGAACAAAGTCCACTTGAAGGCAAAACACAAGCATATTCGGAAAGAAACCAAATTCGGATAAATCCTAAAGTTCCAAGCAGCAAACCAAAAGTATTCAAGCATCAAGCCCGAAGGAGTTTAACGGTTACAACAATCACTCGGCATTCCGAGGCAAATTTAAGGCAGATTCAAGTCTCATAAGTTTGTTCACTCGGCAGGAGGAGGGCTGGCAGGCTCGATGAATTCGTCCAAGTCGATCCCATCCGCGATCCGAGTAGTAGCAACGATGAAAGTCTCCATGAAGAACTAGAAGTCATGCCTTTTGGTGTTAGCGACCTTGATCGCCGCCAGCTTGTCTTCACGAGCTTCCTTGCAGTGGACTAGCACCAAGGACAGCGCCACGTCAGCACCACACCGGGCGGAGGACTTCTTCCATTCTTGCACTCGGTCAGGGATCTCGTTGAGTCGAGCCATCAGGGATTCCAGGTCATTTTGAAGCATCGCCCTTGGCCAGAGCAATGAGTCGACTCGTGAGACTGCTTCCTTCAGACGCGCGAGGTAGCCTGTGACGCCGGCGACACGAGACTCCAGTCGGAGCATGTTCATTGCAGTTTCGTCGCAAACTGGAGAAGCGATAGGGTCCAGACCCATCTCGACCCTTCCAGTTTCCGCGTCAAAGTCTTGGCAGAATTCTGCAGTCAAAAAATTAGTGAGTCGACTGGACAGGGTTCATTTGCAAGCATCAACACAATCGGGTTGAAAGGAGTACCTTCCAGCATCAGATAGAGCTTCTTGGCGAGAGTTCTTAGATAAGTTTCCGTGTCATTCCTCTTGTGGACCGTAGATTCTAGCTTTTCATTCAGGACAATTTTATCCTTCTTCAGACGACTCACTTCTCGGTTGGACTCATTGAGGCAGGACTTCAGTTTGTTCACCTCCCCTTCCAGCGGTCTGACTGAAGCCAGCTTCTCGTCTGCAAGGGCAGTTTTATCTTGGGCTTCTTTCTGCATGGCGGTGAGGTACGAGTCCTTCTTCTCTAGAGCCAACTTCATTTTCTCTGCAAAAGAAGCAATCGAATCAAACAAGAGATCGAAGAAATATATTGAAAGACAGTCGACACGCAGTTACCTTCCATACCAGCAGCTTCATCTTGAGCTTTCTTCAGATTCTGCTGGGCCAATTCCAAGTCGAGGTTAAGTTGCCTCTGCTTCTCCTCAAGTTCGGCAAACTTGGAAATGAGAGTACAAGACTTCTGCAGAAGGCAAAAGACGTGTCAACCGACAAGATCAAAGGTTGTTTACTTCCAAGTGGATAAAACCTAAAGAGGTCACTTAAGACCCCATCCGACTGCACGCGGTCGACTCTGGTCTCGGGGACTACACCCAGCGGGTGCACTTGGCATGCCCCCGATGATCTAGACCCCACTCGACCGGTCTGCCCGGGTCGAGTAAAAAAACTATTCAGACCCCGGCTGACTGCCAGTAGTCGACCACGGTCTCGGGGACTACACCCAGTGGGTGCACTTGACGTGCCCCCATTGGTTCAGATCCCATTTAACCGGTCCGCCCGGGTCGAGTGGAAGAAAAGAAAGGAAAAAGAAATCAAATCCCAGTCGACTGCCAACAGTCGACTGCGGTCCCGGGGACTACACCCAGTGGGCGCACTTAGCGTGCCCCCACCGGTTCAGATCCTACTCGCCCAGACCGAGTGGAAGAGCGCAAACACCAAAGACAAAAAAACACCCAGCGGGTGTACAGATTCGACGCAAACAACAGGAGATTGTATAGAAGAAAAAATTTCGGGTAGCATATCCTGATAGAACAAGGTCAGTTGAAAGTTAACTTACCTGGACATTGGCCCGGAGAGCAGCGCTGGCGTCGTAAGCGGCCTGGCTATTCTCGTGCACCGTCTTCATCCGCTCCATCATCACGTTAGCCCGACGGATGGCTTCCGCAGCCGCATCCGACTGTTTTTCCGGGACAGGGTAGCTGGTGAAGAAGAGGGCAGACGACCCAGGTGCAGTAGCTTGGACCTCCAAGGCGTGAGATGGGACGACTGAAGGAATCACCGGTACAGTCGACGGTGCGGGGTGCTCACTCGACAAGGGTACAACGAAGGTTACAGAGGCCCCGCCCGCATCTTCAGATTGATGGACGGTTGGTGTTGTCGTTGGTCCCTACTGAGACGCCTTACCAGCCGCCACCTTTTTATTCTTCCTGGGCCTAGGAGTCACATCTTCATCGTCATCTGGGAGATCGATGACGTTGGGCTGGAGCTGCGGAGAAGATCAGTCGACCCCCAAGTGAACCGCTATAATTCAATCGACCGAGTAGTCAAAAGCAAGATCATAAGAGTTTTTACCTGGGTTGGAGGTAACCGCATCTTCCATCTCCTTGTCTCGATACTGGTAAGAAGAGGTTCCCGATGTAGCAGCACTGCAAAGGCCCACACTCAATCAGTTACGTTCTGTTGCTTGAGTCGACGAAAAGAACAAGTCAGATGATTACCTGGAGATGGTAGGGACGGTCACTTTGATCCTGGGCAAAGCCTTTGGCAGTTTGGAGGAGGTGGCTTTCGGTGCTTTTGGCGCTGGAGGCGGCACAACCTTGGGCTGCTTCGGAGCCTTCTCAATCGGCGTTGGGGAAGATGTCCGGGGGCGCTTCAAAGACTACCCAGTCGGCGCGGTCGCCAGGTCTGGAGTGCTCGACGGGTCATGAGCGTGCTTGGATCTCCTCTCTCTGCGAGGAGGCGAGTCGACCTCTTCGTCATTAGTCGAGTCGTCACTCTCCTCGTCCTCCTCGGCATCCGAGTGCCACCCGCCGCTCTCGCCACCGCTCGCTCCTTCCTCGACGTCTTGCCCCTGCACTCCATTGGGAATCGAGTACATGTCAATGAGGGCCTGAAAGGACAACGATCAAAATAAATTCATTCGACGATCAACAAGGTGTCACACAAAGAATCAAGAAGATACTTGACAAAGTAGAGTCATACCTGTTCCGGCTGGCGCGAGTGGTCGAATGGAATCACCCTCCTAGACCCTCGGGGATTGTCTTTGTTGCTGGTGATTCCCTTCAGACACTTCTCCAAGGTGTCTTCGCTGACGTCCTCCGGGTGGATCCGAGTGGAGTCCTCAAGCCCCGAGTACATCCACATCGGATGGTCACGGGCCTGAAGCGGTTGGATGCGTCGACTGAGAAAGACCTCCAGCAGGTCCATCCCAGTCACCCCGTCGTGGACAAGTTGGACGACCCGCTCGACAAACACCTTGACCCGCGCCTTCTCTTCTGGGACCACCCACAAGGAGGAGGGCTTCTCCACTCGATCTAGGGAAAAGGGAGGAAGTCCAGTCGACTGGCCCGGAGTTGGCTGGTCCTTACAGTAAAACCAAGTCGATTGCCAGCCCCGCACCGAGTCAGGAAGGATCATCGCTGGGAAGGTGCTCTTGTTCCTCATCTGGATCCCTAGACCCCCGCACATCTGGATCACGTGCGTCCTCTCATCACTCGGATTGGCCTTTTTGACCGACTGGGAGTAGCAGGTGAAGATGTGTTTGAAGAGACCCCAGTGCGGTCGACAGCCCAAGAAATTTTCACACATTGACACAAAGGCAGCCAGATAAACTATGGTGTTTGGAGTGAACTGGTGAAGTTGAGCCCTGAAGAAGTTCAGAAAGCCATGAAAGAAAGGATGGGGAGGCAGAGAAAACCCGCGATCGACATGGGTGGCGAGGAGAACGCACTCACCCTCCCGTGGCTGTTGCTCGGTCTCGTTCCCCGAGAGCCGCACCGATGTGTGGGGGATCGGTCCCCCCTCCACCAGGTCGTCGAGGTCGTCCTGGCTAATCGTCAAGCGGACAATCACCCTGGATCCAGCCCAGCGGCAGGCCGGATCTTGACGAGGATCCGCCTCGACTGGTCCTCTTGCCCTTCGCCTTCGCGGTCGCCTTCTTCGCGCGCTCCAGCGACACCGTCTTCTCTTTTCCCATGGCGGCGGATCGAGTTCGAGCGAGGTTTCGACGCAGAGAGTGGAAGCGTGCGCGGCGGAGAGGTCTGAGGAAGAAGAAAGAGAATGGGAGCGCGCGGTGCAAAGACCCAGTCCGGTACCTTTTATAAGGTCATTCTCCGAGTGACTGACTGGTAGGCCCAGACGATCTAAACAAATCCCGCAGCAGTCGCGCGCCCAATATGTGGCGAAAAAGGTGGCGCGGAGATCGAGGCGACCTGCCTAATCCGTCCTGATTACCACGGCCTCACCCGTCCGGTGCGCTTCCCAAAATTCGAATCCCGCGAAATCCGCGGAGAGCAGAGCAACTTGTCAGACTGAAAACGTCCTCCACATTATCATTCGGAATTCTACCGTGAAAATCCACTCGACAAAAACCAAGAATGGACCAAGGCGACTGAAAAAGAAGTTGACGTTGTCTCCTCAGTTCATGGCTCCAGAACAAGTTATACTCACAACACGAAGAATGAGTCGGAAGTGTTCTCAACTCCTTCCCCACTCAAACCCTGATCCATTCGGGGGCTAATGACGAAGCTATGTACCTAGGGTAGGGTCATGGATCTGTCCAAGATACCCTCCCCAAGGACATCTCTAAAAGAACTAGAAGCAGTCGCAGAGAAATCATCATCCACTCGACCCAAAAGCTATGTTCCACTCTACAGTCTTGAAGACACTCGACCATGCGAACAACCACTCGACCACCAGAAGATGTGAAGCCACTCACTCGGCAACGGTCGGGATTTAAGTCATAGCTTTAATAATCATTTATAGCACTTTACTTCGGACGTTACCAGTAACGCTCCTCCTTTATGAACATTGAACCCTGTGTAATGGAGGGGAGCTGGGGTCCTGGCGCACTCTATATAAGCCACCCCCTCCTCTGGGACAAGGGTTTGCACCTCCTGTAACTCACACGCATATATCCAGTCGACCGCCTCAGGGCTCCGAGACATAGGGCTGTTACTTCCTCCGAGAAGGGCCTGAACTCGTAAAACTCGCGTGTACAACTCCTCCATAGCTAGGATCTTGCCTCTACATACCTACCCCCCATTGTACTGTCAGACTTAGAACCACGACAGCGCTCCCGAGGGTCATCTTTATTTAACCCCCCGGGCAAGTGCTTCTCTAAGTGTTGGTCCGAACTGAGTAGACTTCGGGGCCACCTTGGGGAAACTTGAGAGCTGGTTTTACTCGTAGGATGTCCCATCCGGTGTGCCCCGAGAACGAGATATGTGCAGCTCCTATCGGGATTTGTCGGCACATTCGGGCGGTCTTGCTGGTCTTGTTTTACCATTGTCGAAATGTCTTGTAACCGAGATTCCGAGTCTGATCGGGTTGTTCCGGGAGAAGGAATATCCTTCATTGATCGTGAGACCTTGTGATGGGCTAAGTTGGGACACCCCTGCAGGCTATAAACATTTGAGAGCTGTGCCCGCGGTTATGTGGCAGATGGGAATTTGTTAATATCTGGTTGTAGAGAACTTGACACTTGACTTAATTAAATGCATCAACCGCGTGTGTAGCCGTGATGGTCGCTTTCCGGCGGAGTCTGGGAAGTGAACACGGTTTGGGTTATGTTTGAACATAAGTAGTTTCAGGATCACTTCTTGATCACTTCTAGCTTCACAACCATTGCGTAGCTTCTCATCTTACTCTTATTTGTTTATGCTAGCCACCATATTTTCTTAGCACTTGCTGCAACTCCACCTCATGACCTTGTCCTACCCATAAGCTTAAATAGTCTTGATCGCGAGGGTTTTGATATTGCTGAGTCCTCGTGACTCACGGATACGTCCAAAATAGTTGCAGGTGCCGATGATACCAGTGCAGGTGACGCAACCGAGCTCAACTAGGAGCTCGATGAAGATCTTGGTCGTTGTTATGTGTCTTTTCCGGATGATCAGTAGTGGTTCCCAGTTGAGATGATCGGGGATCTAGCATTTGGGGTTGTCTTCTTTTATTTTGGTTCCGTAGTCGGGCCTTGATTGTACTCTAGATGATGTATGTTTAACTTGTTATGTGTGTGAAGTGGCGGTTGTAAGCCAACTCTTTATCCCTTTCTTATTCAGTACATGGGAATGTGTGAAGATTACCCGTCTTGCGACAAAAACCATCATCCGGTTATGCCTCTAAGTCGTGCCTCGACATGTGGGAGATATAGCCGCATCGTGGGTGTTACACGGGGAAGGGGCAAAGAAGGTAGGAAAACGAAGACCGCTAGGATTAGTGACAATGACAGTGGGTCTGGTCATGTCCGCTGCGGGAAGCGAGCCAGTCCTGCACCGTTCAAGGGGGGGGGGTGATTGGCAAGTAGGATGTTGGGCTCTATGTTGGGTTTGGTGTGGATCAGTCCCAGTCTTGCCGTAGAAGTCTTTGGCGATATGGCCCCATGTCTTGCATGATCTGCACTTGATCATATTCATGCATTCGTGCTTGTAGTGGCCCGTTAGGAGACACCAAACGCAGAAAGGCTTCGCGTTGGGCCTGGTAGGTGAGCGGGCCGGTGCGTGATCACGTGAGATTTGAAACGGACTAGAAACTGCTCCGGGATTGACCACAATTGATTGCATGCGGCTATGATCATGCCCCTGGTGAGCCGCTAAGGATGAAATGCTCCGATTCGTATTGTTGGGTGGATTAGCCATCATGCGCAAATAGAAATGAACAGGAGTAGTAATCGCTTGAGCAGAGGATTTTCTAGGTTGTTTGCGGAAGACATGGGTCCATTCATCCTCCTTTCTCTTGGAGGTATAAGTCAAGTTCATAAGAGGAATTGGGGCCTCCATCACCCAGAGAAGGAGGTTGAGATTGAATTCTGGCACCGAGATGTTACCTCCTTTTATGATGGTGAAACCCACTTCTTCGGATGAGACCAAAACTTGAAGGACAAATTCTGTAGCTGCTTGACTTTGAAAAGCGATGCGCGTCCTCCAAAACAAGACAACAGAATTGTACTCACTGATTCTCCTGTGAGGTGGATCTTGGATCGAGTGAATTTCGCCGGCAAGATGAACTCCTCATGCTCCTGATCCTCTCTAAAATTGGTGCGCACTCCCCACTTCTTCCATACCTCTTCCTCCAAGGAGTGTCCCTTGGCGAAGTTGAGATCTGACAGTGACATGATGAGGTCAACAGGGGCCGGTGGGAAAGGTTGCTGGTGGGAGGGATGTCGGGAGAGTAGGAGGGTGGGGGAGGGAAGCCGGGGCCGGTGGGTGCCGCCGTGGCCGGAGTGGCCAGCGGCGCAGGCTAGCGAGGAGGGCATTTTTTATGTGAATGTTGAACTTTTGAGATAAGCGGTTCCAAGAGTGATACATGTGTTTGCGCTATTGACAGAAAAACGAAGCGAGAGAAAGAGGCACGGGAGCGGATGTAGAGAGGGAGATATAAGGCTTCCCTCTACGCGGGCGGTTGGCTTTGGGGCGTGCTTGAAAACAATGTCCATGGTTTTACGACCCTTATTTTGAAGAACATTTTTTCTAATGATACTATGGTAGAGTGTTATCATCTCATCTTTTTTTATCATAATATCTATTAATTATCCAGGCAATCGAGTCCTTTCAATGACTCTAGCACCTTGTTCTTAGCTAAAATCTACCCTGTCAGCCAATGTTAAGAACAAGTCTCAGTTCCTTAAATATCTTTTCATAAAACTAGTTTTTTTTGCTTCCCGTAACCTTTAGGGGGAGTTGTCTGAAAATAAAATTTGTCAATTCCGTGAACTTCTTATCCTAAATCTATTTTTATTTCATTTTTCATTTAACAAAACTACCAAAATGGACCAGGGCCCACTGGTCAGTGACACGCGTGAAGGCTATCGGTGGGCGGCGGCGGTGTGAGGTCCTCCAGCGGGTGGCAAGACGGGCGCATGGTGGCCGCCGGAAAGGGGCTGCGGCCCGGCGTGGCGGCACGACGCGGATAACAGTGACGTCCCAACGAGGTTCTGGCGGGGCGACGGCTTTCCAACGGGCCGCACACAGAAGTTTCAGTCGGCTACAATCCCGCCAAAAAATACAGAAAGGACATCTCTTTGTAAATCTGAAGGGAGAAGAGGCCTCTTTTATGGAATTCTCTAAGGCCTTGTACAATCCAAGATGCTTAGTAAGATAAATTGAGTATTTCTCTAGCATCAATGCTTATCTTTATAGCAAAGATGCATAATTAAGCGTCTACCATCTACAAACAAGCATCAGTGCTTAAGAAAAAATGATTTGTTTTTTTAAACACCATTGTATATAACACCTAAATTCCCGCAAAAAAGAGTATATAAGAATTAAAGATAAAGTCAGTTCACGTAAACTGTTAGAGAGGTTTTTTTGTTCATCTTCATGCAAAACGGCGGATATTTCCGAGATAGAGAAACTGTTGTTGCTCTAACTAATCACCAGGGCGGCAGCTTTACCCATTGCCCGACACGAATCATCTGTTCCGTGTACCGGCTTCGCAGCACTTCTACAGCATAGCCATGGATTGCAAAGCAAAGCTGCCGCTAAGACGGCGCTGGTCCCTGGTCCTCTCCAGCGATCACGGCCCACCCTGTTCGTCGCTGGTATAGCAAAGGTGGGTGCCAGAAATCCGCCCGCCGTTCCTCTCCCCAAACACGGCGATCTGATTCGCACGAGGAATTCCCGTGGGCCTGGAGACGAGAGGAGAAACTGGTCAATGAGCACGATGCGGCCTTTGGCTTCGATCGACCGAAGCACTGCAGCTGGACGACGAGACGCGAACCAACAGTCCAACGCAGCCGTGGCTGACGGCCGCAGGCACGTGGTCAAGCAGTTCGCAGCAGAGACACAGAGGGCAGCGCCAGCGGAGAAGCCAAGGGCGAGGGGCGAGCCTGCGCCGACACGTCAATTCTGCTGGTCTTCTTTACTTGCAAGCCAAAATGGCCAGCCAGTGGACGGCGCAGCGGAAGAAAACAAGGCGGGATCTCGTGATCTCCCACAGCGCGCGTGGAGAGATGATTTGTTTTTTAACACCGGCGGGGGCATCGTCACCCCCTCGGATGCAATGCAATGCGGAGATCTGTTTTTTGCCTAGGTTGATGGGCGCTTTGCGGATCTGATTCTTTCTGATTAGATCAGAAAGCTGCGTGGATGTTCCTGAGACATTGCTCGTTCGATTCGATGGCACCACACGGTGGCATGGCGTGGCGTGGTGGGGCAGCACTGATGAAAGCATCCGATGTCTGACCTCTCAAGCCTGACGCACTTATTCAACAACCGAGGTCATCTCAGGTTCAGAACTGAGCACTGGACCACTACCAAAGTGCGATTTGCAATGTTCGAGGCAGTATGGGTCACCAACACAACCTAATCTTCTTCCAACTTGCCTACTTCCTTAAGAACTGATTAAAGATGAGGCTCTAGCAACCCAAAGGAAATGGCAGTATAGCACTCAGAAGCAAGGCTTGAAGAATTTTAGTTAAACAGATCGGCAAAATACAACGAGGATCACCCACAAGAGCCAAAGAAGACGACCCCACACAAGACCCAACGCGTAAGCCAAAAGCCACCAGCATTTCGCGGGAAGATGGCGGCAGCGTTACATCACCGCGAACCTGCTACACTTTTTTACTGCTGCTAGCCCAGGTTAATCAGCACGCCACACCTAAACAGGGATTAGTGGAGACATTCGAAGGAGGATAGCGGGAAATCGGACCAGCATCAGAGGAAGATGAAGCACTCCATGGACACCAGCGGGTTCTCCAGCGACTCCTTTCCCTCGCCGTCGCCGTCGCCTTGGCCGTCGGCACCGGCACTGGGCTCCGCGACGCTTTCCTCGCCTGCCGTGGTGACGGCGTCCTCTTCCGGCTGCGGCGGTGGAGGGGCCTCCCGAGCCCGCCGCGGCGAGGCGCGGCTGCACGGCCTGCTCGGGACGGGCGGCTTTCGCTGCAGGGACTCGACCGGGCTCGCGGCCCGATGCTGCTCCGGCGACGCCCGCTTCGCCGCGGGCGACGGCGACCTCCGCACGGAGCGATCCCGTGGCTCCCGCCGCGGAGGAGGGGACGGCGAGCCCCGGCAGCTGCGGGACCGGACGCCATAGGCGGCGGTGACAGCGCGGTCGCGCCGGACTAGCCCCAGCTCGCCGGAGACAGCGCGCTTCCTGGCCGGCTTCCCCGGCGACCGGTCCGGCCCCGCCAGCGAGCTGGTCGCGACGGACGACTCGGACGCCACCTCGGACCTCTCGTCGGTGGCCATGGACAGGCAGCTCCCGAGATCGCTCACCGCGGGGACGGGGTCGACACTAGCCTTCACCTTCAGCACTTCTTGCTCCTCCACAGCCACTACACTGGCGACGGGCTTAGGCTCGGCCGCCACCTTAGTGCTCGGCGTCTCCGAGAGCACCTCCTTGACCTTCTCCTCCTCCGGCGACGGTGGGGGCGGGGGGTCGCGGTCCTCCGGCTTGTAGCGGCGAGGGACGGCAGCAGAGCCGTCTGGATGCTTCATGCGCTTCTTGCTGAAGCAGCAGCCCATCTCTCCAGCTGCCGCCGGCTCACTTGGCGGCCGTCTCCGGCCTCCGGCGGTCGATGTGGCGGTTGAAATCAGTTAGTGGCAGTGCCGCGGGTAGTGTGTAGTGCTGGTGGTTGGGTTTGTAAAGGCTTCGTTCGCTGCGGGGTACTACTTCGAGGATCTGGGGGAGTGGGGACTGAATTTCTCTACGGTGTACGAGTAGTGGTGAAGCCGGAAGTGGCAATCTTGACGGTGTCGGCTCATAAAATACCGCGCGTAAAGCCGATCTTGATTGATACGACGCCTTACAAAATATACAAAATGTTAGCACGTCATTTTTATATCTACATCAAGCCCATTTTGCATAGAAAGTCACGTGTAAACATGTCTGCGAGGGTACACAGTGTGGCATATCTGAGCCCGTATACGTTTGCGGCTGTGCACGGACGCATTGCCACGGTGAAATCATGGCAGATGGCATGAGATGGCTAAACATGGGGCTGCGTGAGGATGCCGGTGAGTACCGGCGAGGTTGGCATGCGCGAGTGTGAGACACAAGACTTACCTTGGTTCGGGTTCGGCCGAAATGGGATGGTATGCACAAGGACTGCAATAGCGCTCTTAGAGTTGTTTGGTGAAGGAGGAAGAATAAGCTAGCTCTTCATTCTTGCCTCTCGTATGAGTTCGTGTGTGCGTTGCGATTTATCCAACCCCCTGCATGGAGGGCTCCTGTGTGGTCTTATAGACTCCCCCCCCCACCTCCACAGGGTTACAAAGATAAAGTTACATGGGACGCGGGGCCCTGATGTCATCGTTTGGAGCCGGCAGCAGGGCCCGCTGGGTGCCCAGGTCCGCGGGGCGTGGGTCCCGCCGGCCGCACGTCATTGTTGCACGTCTCGCCCCGCCGTCGTGGGGCTACAGTGACAAGGGGCGCTGACATGGGTCGCCCCGATCAATGGACATGGCCGCACTGTAGCCACGCTCGTACGGCTGGATGGGACGACCGCTGACCCTCTACCAGGCGGCAAGCGGCCAGCCGGCTGGTCGTGTCGCCGTGCCCAGCCGGCCCGTATCGAGAAGCAGGATGGTGGACCAGCAGGATTGAGGGGCGCCAGCCGGCCCGATGTTTTGAAAAAGTGCTTGAGCTTGATTCGGGCTCCGATGCCTACCCGAGGGTCATCCCCGACACGCGTCCTTATTTATCCTCTGCTATAACCATACTTTTTTTAGCTTAATGTTAAATCCATGCAAATTCATGCATGTCCATCATATAGCACCATTCTTTTTCGATAAAAGGGGCCTAATAGCCTCCATTTTCATAACGAAAATGGACATCAACACAAGACTACTCCTACTACACAAGGTTGATGCATCACAACACCCACAGAACATAAGCCTGCATCCTAGATGTCAGTGTGAAAACCGGCAGACCTCGGGGTAGGAGGTCTCGAGCGGTGGATCTCGGACAGATGGTAACAGGAACAGGGAGATGATGTTTACCCAGGTTCGGCCCTCTCGATGGAGGTTAAACCCTACGTCCTACTCCTATTTATATTGATATGGATGTATCGAGTACATAGTTGATCTACCTCGAGATCGTCAGATGTGGTCTAACTCTAGGGCTAGGTGAATGATCTTGCGTTGATCTTCCCTCTACGGGCTAAACCCCTTGGCTTATAATATACACGCCAGGTAGGGTATCTAGGATTACAAGGTCGGTATCTTGGCGAGGCGATAGGAGCTTGGAGTATACGACAAGACTTCGGCAGATGCCCAGTCCTGATCACACCCCATCGTGCAGCCTCCGGAGTCCATCTTGATAAGAATGAGGGCCCATCAGCCCAATCCGCGGAGCATGAGCTAACTAGGTTAGTACCTCCTAGTTCAGGACACCGTCAGTAGCCCCGAACTGGTCTTCTATGCCGAGGATGATTCCCATGACGAGGATAACCTCGGATCCGAAGTCCTTGGCTCTCTAGACGAGTTCCCCTTCGTGATTTCTAGATTCCCAGACCACCCTTTAAAGGAGTGGTGTAAAACAAAATCTAGCCGAGATCATACATGCCCGAAGAAGCGTGGTAACTTAGCCTCAAAGGCCTACCACATAGGTGTGAACAATTCCACCTAGTTTGAGAACTTTACCGAAGTGGCGCACCCCACGACGGGTCGGGCAGTTACTGCTTCCCCTAAATAGTGGCTCGAGGTGGCCATTTTACTGGCGCATCCCATCGAAGTGGATATCGTGCCTGTTTTATCAGGGATATCATCAAGATTTTGCCCCCCCCCCTATGCATAACGACATCTTTTGCGGGAGTGGAGTTTTTATCGGCGCGGCAAGCGGGACTCTTGGCCTTTCAACAGCCTATAAGAGCAAAAAAGAGAACAACGCAAGCAACCATGCTCTCATTTCCCCCGCTTACTGCTTTGTCTAGCTCCACCGCCCAGATCCAATCTCGCACTCCTCTTCCTCAGCGAACCCAAGCTTCTCCTTCTTATGGGAGCAAGAATCAACTAGCATAAAAGTAACGGGAGCATCATGAAGCATATGACTAGCAAATTTAATCCTAACCCACTTCCTATGCATAGAGATTTTTTGAGCAAACAACTTATGGGAGCAATAATCAACTAGCATAGGAAGGCAAAACAAACATGACTTCAAAACTTTCAACACATAGAGAGGAAACTTGAGATTATTGAGATATGTAAAAGCATATGTTCCTCTCTCATAGTAATTTTCAGGTGCATCATGAATGAATTCAACAATATAGCTATCACATAAAGCACTCTTTTCATGATCCACATGCATAAAATTTTTATTACTCTCCACATAAGCAAATTTATTCTCATCCACAATGATGGGAGTATCATATGAAACTCGAATACTAAAAAATGTTTCTACACTAAAAGAGTAATGTTCAAAAAAGGGTAATCATAATTATGACAAGTTTTATAAGAATGATCATCACTACTTTTTATAACATAAGTGTCATCACAATAATCATCATAAGTAGCAACCTTGTTCTCATCATAATCAATTGAAACCTCTTCCAAGATAGTGGAAGCATTACTAAATAAAGCCACGACCTTTCCAAATCCACTTTTATCATTATAGTAAGATTCAACACCCTCCAAAATAGTGGGATCATTAATTAGAGTTGACACTCTTCCGAACCCACTTTCATCAATATAATCATCATAAATAGGAGGCATGCTATCATCATGATAAATTTTCTCATCAAAGCTTGGGGGACAAAAATATCATCTTCATCAAACATAGCATCCCCAAGCTTAGCTTATGGCCTTGTATATCATTAGAATCATGGATATTCAAAGAATTAATACCAACAACATTGCAATCATGCTCATCATTCAAAGATTTTGTGTCAAACATTTTATTGAATTCTTCTTCTATCAATTGAGCACAATTTCCTTTCCATCATTTTCACGAAAGACATTACAAAGATGAATAATATGAGGCAACCTCACTTCCATTTTTTCTATAGTTTTATTTTATAAACCAAACTAGTGATAAAACAAGAAACTAAAAGATTCAATTGCAAGATCTAAAGATATACTTTCAAGCACTCACCTCCTCGGCAACGGTGCCAGATAAGAGCTTGATGTCTACTAGACAACTTATTCTTGTAGACTCGTGTTGGGCCTCCTAGCGTAGTGTTTTGTAGGACAGTAGCAATTTTTCCCTCAAGTGGATGACCTAAGGTTTATCAATCCGTGGGAGGCGTGGGATGAAGATGATCTCTCTCAAACAACCCTGCAACCAAATAACAAAGAGTCTCTTGTGTCCCCAACACACCCAATACAATGGTAAATTTTATAGGTTTACTAGTTCAGCGAAGAGATGGTGATACAAGTGTAATATGGATAGTAGATATAGGTTTTTTTAATATGAAAATATGAAAACAACAAGGTAGCAAGTAGTAAAAGTGAGCAAAACGGTATTGCAATGCTTGAAAACAAGGCCTATGGTTCATACTTTCACTAGTACAAAATGTCTCAACAATGATAACATAATTGGATCATATAACAATCCCTCAACGTGAAACAAAGAATAACTCCAAAGTTTATATCGGAGAACGTAGGATGAAAACGTGCATCAACCCCTATGCATTGATTACCCCAATGTCACCTCGAGAATCCGCGAGTTGACTGCCAAAACATACATCAAGTGAATCAATATAATACCCCATTGTCACCATGGGAATCCATATGCAAGACATACATAAAGTTTCTCAAATCCAATATTCAATCCAACATAACGAAACCTCAAAGAGAAAGACTCAATTCATCACAAGAAGGTAGAGAGGGAAGAACACCATAAGATCCAAATATATTGACAAAGCTCGCAGTACATCAAGATCGTGCCAAATCAAGAACACGAGAGAGAGAGAGAGAGAGAGAGATCAAACACATAGCTACTGGTACATACCCTTAGCCCCGAGGGTGAACTACTCCCTCCTCATCATGGTGGCTGTCGGGATGATGAAGATGGCCTATAGTGATGATTTCCCCCTCCGACAGGGTGCCGGAATGGGGTCCTGATTGGTTTTTCCTGGCTATAGAGGCTTTCGGTGGAGGAACTTCTCATCTAGGATTCTTCTCGGGGTTTTTGGTATTTATTGGAATTTTTGGCGTCGATCTCACATCAAGGGGGTGCCCGAGGGGCCCACAAGCTCGAGTGGCGCGCCCTAGGGGGTGGGTGCGCCCCCAGGCTTGTGGCTCCCTCGTCCACTTCCTGGCCCAGCTCCGGTGCTTTGGGGATCTCTTTTGGTCCATAAAAATAACCATAAATTTTCAGCCCATTCCGGGAACTTTTATTTCTGCACAAAAAACGACACCACGGTAGTTCTGCAGAAACAGCGTCAGTCCGGGTTAGTTCTAATCAAATCATACCAAAACCATATAAAATTGTTGTAAACATGGCATGAATACTTCATAAATTATAGATACGTTGGAGACGTATCAAACCCAGATAAGGTGGAGGTCATGATCAAGAAGATCAAATAGTGGTCTTCCACAAGGAACCCCAGCTCGCTGATGTCGTCAACATCATGCTCCACCGCCGCATTCTACCGCTCCAACTCTGGGCCAACCCAATGTGGGAGCACAAATCTGGGGACGTCGGGCCCGTCCTCAACTTTTTCCACACCACCTTAGTTGGCATGTGGATGCGGCTATTCAAGATTGCCAAGGACAAGATTCCCAAGGAGGGGGAGGACCTCGGCTTCGAGGACAGCTACAAAGCTCCCCCCTACAGGTGCTCTAGCATAGAAGTTCATGTTTTTCCTTTCCCACATGGTGAGAAAGACTTTAACGAATCCTCTTGTTCTATATTTGCAAAAGTGGTCAGCCTGGATTCTAAAGTGTAGTGCACACCCCCATTACCAGAGGAGCCGAGGACCCCTATGCTCATGGCGCTCCTAGTCGAGGAGCCGCACGAGGTGGTCCCCAAGGGAACGAAGTCCCTAAAGGTCAAGGCGAGTGTTCAGAACCGAGAGACATCATTCACCCGGTCCAAGGAGACCCACACATCGTCCGCCCGCAAAGACGACGCGGAGGACGACGAGGAGAAGGAGAACCCTCCCCTCAAAGGGAAGAGGGCGGTGACGGAGGATGCAGAAGCCGGAATGCGGCCCATGGGCCAAAAGAGGTTAAGGAGGACCTCGACCGAGGTCGCCAGCAAGTCGTCGGAGAAGGTCGAGCTCTCCGACGAGTCAGAGGATGACCCCTTTGCCATGGGCAGGAAGATACCAGCACCCCGAGGTTACGTTACTGCTTTTATATACACTTCATGTTTTAGCAAGTCCCTTCAGCAGTAGCGAGCTTATACGGCTGTTTTTTATGTAGTCTGCCGAAGGTGCACCCAAGCGATTCTTCGAGTGGGTTGCCATCCGCCAGTGGGACCCCGAATCCCACTACTCCTCCACTAGTTCATGACGGGCTGGGGGAGGCAACGTCCACTCTGGCCCCGCCAGTCAACACAGCGGGGGCTAGAGAATCGACCGTCATGGCCGAGGTTGAGACCTTAGTCCCGCAGGACCAAGGAGACAAGATCCCCGAGGTCATCAAAGAGGGGTTGGGTCAGTCATAGGCCTAGCCAATGTCTGCTCCGGCTCCATCGCCGTAGCTGGAGACCCCCTGTAACGCCCTCGATGCGGCTATATCTCCCACGTGTCAAAGCATGACTTAGAGGCATAACCGCATTGAAAGCAATGTCGCAAGTGAGGTAATCTTCGCAAACAACCCATGTAATACAATAAGGGAAAAGGTACATAGTTGGATTACAATCGCCAATTCACACAAGTACATGAATAAAGCATTACATTATCCAAATACACTCAAGGTCCGACTACGGAACCAAAATAAAAAGAAGACTACCCCAAATGCTCCACAGATCCCCGATCGACCCCAACTGGGCTCCACTACTGATCAACTAGAACAAAACAACACAAAGGACAAGGTCTTCATCGAGCTCCTCCTTGAGCTTGGTTGCCTCACCTGCTCTGTAACATCGGCACTTGCAAACTGGTTTTGGAAGTATCTATCAGTCACGGGGACTCAGCAATTTCGCACCCTCGCGATCAAGACTATTTAAGCTTGTGGGTAAGGTAAAGGTATGAGGTGGAGCTGCAGCAAGCGACTAGCATCTATGGTGGCTAACATACGCAAATGAGAGCGAGAAGAGAAGGCAAAAGCATGGTCGAACAACTATGATCAAGAAGTGATCCTAGAAGCAACCTACGTCAAGCAAAACTCCAACACCGTGTTCACTTCCCGGACTCCGCCGGAAAGAGACCATCACGGTTACACACGCGGTTGATGTACTTTAAATAAGGTCAACTTTAGGTTTTCTACAACTGGACATTAACAAATTCCCATCTGCCCATAACCGCGGGCACGACTTTCGAAAGTTCAAATCCCTGCAGGGGTGTCCCAACTTAGCCCATCACAAGCTCTCACGGTCAACGAAGGATATTCCTTCTAGCGGGAAGACCCGATCAGGCTCGGAATCCCGGTTACAAGACATTTCGACAGGTAAAACAAGACCAACAAGACCGCCCGATGCGCCGACATCCTGATAGGAGCTGCACATATCTCGTTCTCAGGGCAACATCGGATAAGCAATCCGTACAACTAAATCCATCCCTCGAGTTTCCCCGAGGTGGCGCTGCAAGGGGCTCTAGTTTGGACCAACACTTAGACAAGCATTGGCCCGGGGGGTTACAATAAAGATGACCCTCGGGATGCGCGACTCCCAAGGGAAAAAGGATAGGTGGCGAATGGTAAAACCAAGGTTGGGCCTTGCTGGAGGAGTTTTATTCAAGAAGAACTGTCAAGGGGTTCCCATTATAACCCAACCGCGTAAGGAACGCAAAATCCGGGAACATAACACCGATATGACGGAAACTAGGGCGGCAAGAGTGGAACAAAACACCAGGCATAAGGCCGAGCCTTCCACCCTTTACCAAGTATATGGATGCATTAATTAAATAAGAGATATTGTGATATCCCAACAAAATATCCATGTTCCAAACATGGAACAAGCTCCAATCTTCACCTACAACTAACAACGCTATAAGAGGGGCTGAGCAAAGCGGTAACATAGCCAAACAACGGTTTGCTAGGACAAGGTGGGTTAGAGGCTTGGTTTAACAATATGGGAGGCATGATAAGCAAGTGGTAGGTATCACAGCATAGGCATAGCAAAAGAGCGAGCATCTAGCAAGCAAAGATAGAAGTGATTTCGAGGGTATGATCGTCTTGCCTGAAATCCCGCAAGGAAGAAGAACGAGTCCATGAAGAAGACAAACGGACGTAGATGAACGGGTCCTCACAAACGCGACAGTATCGGAACCAACCCGGAGAAGCAAACACCAGAAAGAAGCACACAACATAGTAAACAACCAGAACATGAACATGGTATGATATGCGGGATGCGGTATGCGATGCATACGCATGGTTTGCAAAGGAATGATTGAAACTGGCCTCAACTTGGAAATCCAAGAGTGTCACTGGAAAGGTGAGGTGATTTCGGTTGAAATCGATATAAAGATCGCCGAAATCGGATGCACGGTTTGGAAATGGCGAGCAAAACAAATATGGCACCGGTCTGCGATAAACAGCAAGTAGCCATCTAAATGCATCAAAATAATTATGCTACAACACTCAAACATGACAACAAAATACATGACAGGGATCCACTCATGATGCTTGACAAAAGATGAACACTGAGCTACGGCTAATTCATCCATTAACAGGTTCAAACAAGCATGGCAAAAGTGCAAACGATAACAGGTTTCAGACTTAGTGAAATAACATGTCAGGAATTTATCATCAAGAAGCACACTTTAGAGCATGAAAACTATATGCTACAGGAACATATCATGGCAAATCAAGGCATGTCATGAAGCTACTCAAAGAACTTAACAAAAGTCCCTTAGTGACCTTGAGCCAAAAGGGATCAGAGAATACAATTGCAAGCATGTGAACATGGCAAAAACATAAACAGATCTCAGACTTAGTGAAAAACTGGAGCATGCAAAACAGTTAACGAGTAGGGATGTTTACGAGCTCGATGCACTCACTACAGAGCATGGCATGACCAACTAAGCATACACCCATCAAGAAGACATGGCATAGAAGCTAGACATGTCAATAACAACAACATATCATGCACGGATCAATAGCAACATTCTCGGCAAAATCGCTAACAAGTCAACAATCTTCCAGGATACACGATATAGCAAAAGTAGAGCTCGATTGACTCAAGCTAGGGTGCTCCATAAATGCAAACAAATACATGGATGGATAGAGCACCACAATGTTAACAAAACATCCTTACTGATCATCCTCAAAAGAGGCACGGATCACTAGGAAAGAACATGAACATATGGCATAACGACAAAAACAGAACAAAGACTTAGTGAAATTCTAAGTCCCTGAAATCAGCATTTCCGATTACGCTACTTTGCAAGCTTGTTCTAGTCATCACAAATATCACAAACATACATGGCAAGCACCACTGTAAAGATGGCATGACATATAACAAAACACATGTAGAGCTCAGGGTCATAGCATGCACACATTAATCATGGCAAAAATGACAAAATGCCATTTGCTGAAACAGATCTGACAAATTACTCACATAGCCCTCTTCCAACAGCATTTCGGGCATCAAGATGAGCTCAAATGAAAATGATGCAATGAGATGAAATGATGTTCTCATCGAGGCGAACATTTTGATATGCTACACGTTCAAAACGGAGCCACGGATAATGACATACGATGCGATGAAATATGCAAAAAATTACAAGGACTTGGTAGAATTCTCACCCCCTCGTGAGATCTAGGGTTCGTGCATGCGAACTGAGGCATGGCAGATCTCGCCGGAGTCAATGGGGCGGCGGCCGGATCTGGCCGGACTTGCGCCGGGAGGAAGAAGGAGGCGGCTGGGGAGGCGTGCGGCGGCGCGGAGGCGGAGGAGGTCCGGCGGGGCACGCCGGGCGGTGATGCGGCAGCGCACGGCGCGGCGAATGCACCGGCGAAGGGCGGCGGTGGCCGGAGCAGCGACCACGGGCGGCGGCGACCCGCGGCGGCGGAGGCGGCTCGGGCGTCGCTCGGGCGGAGCTGGATCCAGGCGGCGGGGCTTCTAGGCGGCGGGGCGCGCGATGGGCCTCGGGGGCCCGGTTCGGGCCGCCCGGGCCGGCGGCGGAGAAGGCGGCGGCGGGTCAGGTGGCGGGAGGCGATTGGCGCGGACGGCGGCGGCGGGTTCGTCCGGCCGGGTTCGGACATGTCCGGCGCGGCCGGAGGGAAAATTTTAGGGTTAGGGAAAAGAAGACCCGGGAATGAAATGGAGGGATCTTTATATAGGCGTAGAGGGAGCTAGGAATGTCCAAATAAGGTGCGGTTTTCGGCCACGTGGTCGTGATCGAACGGCCAAGATGATGGAGGGGGTTTAGGTGGGTTTTGGGCCAGTTTGGAGGGGTGTTGGGCTGCAACACACACGAGGCCTTTTCGGTCCCTCGGTTAACCGTTGGAGTATCAAACGAAGTCCAAATGGCACGAAACTTGACAGGCGGTCTACCGGTAGTAAACCAAGGCCGCATGACAAGTCTCGGTCCAATCCGAAAACGTTTAACACCCGCACACGTAAAGAAGTAGAAAGGGACACCGGATGACATAGGAGCGCCGGATTGCAAAACGGACAACGGGGAAAATGCTTGTATGCATGAGACGAACATGTATGCAAATGAAATGCACATGATGACATGATATGCAATGCATGACACGCAAGCAATGACAACGCAACAACAACGAATAACTAGAGGACAACTGGCACATCGGCCTCGGGGTGTTACAACACTCCACCACTACGAGAGGATCTCGTCCCAAGATCTAGAATGGCACCGGAGGAAAAAAACAGAAGAGAAAGAGAAGAGGTAAAACTAAGTTGCTTCTTTGCAAACGAGTGAAACCACGAACCTTGAGAGGTTGAACAAATTGAAAGAAAGAATGCAACGAAGAAGAACAAAGTTGAAAGCACTCCGGTAGGGGAGAGTAACAAGGAAGAACAAATTCAGGCAGGACTCCGGTTGAAAAGAAAAGGAATTGAATAAGATCTTGGTAAGATAAGAAGATACTGAAGGAAATATGCCCTAGAGGCAATAATAAAGTTATTATTTATTTCCTTATATCATGATAAATGTTTATTATTCATGCTAGAATTGTATTAACCGAAAACATAATACATGTGTGAATACATAGACAAACAGAGTGTCACTAGTATGCCTCTACTAGACTAGCTCGTTAATCAAAGATGGCTAAGTTTCCTAACCATAAACAAAGAGTTGTTATTTGATTAATGAGGTCACATCATTAGTTGAATGATCTAATTGACATGACCCATTCCATTAGCTTAGCACCCGATCGTTTAGTATGTTGCTATTGCTTTCTTCATGACTTATACATGTTCCTATGACTATGAGATTATGCAACTCCCGTTTGCCGGAGGAACACTTTGTGTGCTACCAAACGTCACAACGTAACTGGGTGATTATAAAGGAGCTCTACAGGTGTCTCCAATGGTAGATGTTGGGTTGGCGTATTTCGAGAATAGGATTTGTCACTCCGATTGTCGGAGAGGTATCTCTGGGCCCTCTCGGTAATGCACATTACACAAGCCTTGCAAGCATTGCAACTAATGAGTTAGTTGCGGGATGATGTATTACAGAACGAGTAAAGAGACTTGCCGGTAACGAGATTGAACTAGGTATTGGATACCGACGATCGAATCTCGGGCAAGTAACATACCGATGACAAAGGGAACAACATATGTTGTTATGCGGTCTGACCGATAAAGATCTTCGTAGAATATGCAGGAGCCAATATGGGCATCCAGGTCCCGCTATTGGTTATTGACCGGAGACGTGTCTCGGTCATGTCTACATTTTTCTCGAACCGTAGGGTCCGCACGCTTAACGTTACGATGACAGTTATTATGAGTTTATGCATTTTGATGTACCGAAGGTAGTTCGGAGTCCCGGATGTGATCACGGACATGACGAGGAGTCTCGAAATGGTCGAGACATAAAGATTGATATATTGGAAGCCTATATTTGGATATCGGAAGTGTTCCGGGTAAAATCGGGATTTTACCGGATTACCGGTAGGTTAGCGGAACCCCCCGGGAGCCATATGGGCCTTATTGGGCTTTAGTGGAAAGGTGAAAGGGGCTGCCATGGTGGGTTGCGCGCCTCCCCTCATCCCCTAGTCCTATTAGGACTAGGAGAGGTGGCCAGCCACCTCTCTCTCTCTCTCTTTCCCCCTTGGGAGTCCTATTTGGAATAGGATTGGGGGGGGGGGAGTGCTACTCCCGGTAGGAGTAGGACTCCTCCTGCGCCCTCCTCTTGGCCGGCCAGCCCCTCCCCCTTGGTTCCTTTATATACGGGGGCAGGGAGCACCTCTAGACACACAAGTTGATCATTGAGATCGTTCCTTAGCCGTGTGCGGTGCCCCCTGCCACCATATTCCACCTCGATCATATCGTTGTAGAGCTTAGGCGAAGCCCTGCGTCGGTAGAACATCAAGATCGTCACCACGCCGTCGTGCTAACGGAACTCCTCCCCGAAGCTTTGCTGGATTGGAGCCCGGGGATCGTCATCGAGTTGTACGTGTGCTAAGAACTCGGAGGTGCCGGAGTAACGGTGCTTGGATCGGTCGGATCGGGAAGAAGACGTACGACTACTTCCTCTACGTTGTGTCAACTCTTCCGTTGCGATCTACAAGGGTATGTAGATCAGACTCTCCCCCTCGTTGCTATGCATCACCATGATCTTGCGTGTGCGTAGGAAAATTTTGAAATTACTACGTTCCCCAACAGTGGCATCCGAGCCTAGGTTTTATGGTTTGATGTTATGTGCACGAGTAGAACACAAGTGAGTTGTGGACGATATAAGTCATACTGCCTACCAGCATGTCATACTTTGGTTCGGCCGTATTGTTGGACGAGACGACCCGGACCAACCTTACGCGTACGCTTATGCGAGACCGGTTCCCTCAACGTGCTTTGCACATAGATGGCTTGCGGGCAACTGTCTCTCCAACTTTAGTTGAACCGAGTGTGGCTACGCCCGGTCCTTGAGAAGGTTAAAACAGAGTCTATTTGACAAACTATTGTTGTGGTTTTGATGCGTAGGTGAGATTGGTTCTTACTTAAAGCCTGTAGCAGCCACGTAAAACTTGCAACCACAAAGTAGAGGACGTCTAACTTGTTTTTGCAGGGCATGTTGTGATGTGATATGGTCAAGACATGATGCTAAATTTTATTGTATGAGATGATCATGTTTTGTAACCGAGTTATCGGCAACTGGTAGGAGCCATATGGTTGTCGCTTTATTGTATGCAATGCAATCGCGATGTAATGCTTTACTTTATCACTAAACGGTAGCGATAGTCGTGGAAGCATGAGATTGGCGAGACGACAATGATGCTACGATGGAGATCAAGGTGTCGCGCCGGTGACGATGGTGATCATGACGGAGGTTCAGAGATGGAGATCACAAGTACAAGATGATGATGGCCATATCATATCACTTATATTGATTGCATGTGATGTTTATCTTTTATGCATCTTATCTTGCTTTGATTGACGGCAGCATTATAAGATGATCTCTCACTAAATTATCAAGAAGTGTTCTCCCTGAGTATGCACCGTTGCAAAAGTTCTTCGTGCTGAGACACCACGTGATGATCGGCTGTGATAGGCTCTACGTTCAAATACAACGAGTGAAAAACAGTTGCACACGCGGAATACTCAGGTTATACTTGACGAGCCAAGCATATACAGATATGGCCTCGGAACACGGAGACCGAAAGGTCGAGCATGAATCATATAGTAGATATGATCAACATAATGATGTTCACCGATGAAACTACTCCATCTCACGTGATGATCGGACATGGTTTAGTTGATTTGGATCACGTGATCACTTAGAGGATTAGAGGGATGTCTATCTAAGTGGGAGTTCTTAAGTAATATGATTAATTGAACTTAAATTTATCATGAACTTAGTACCTGATAGTATCTTGCTTGTTTATGTTGATTGTAGATAGATGGCTCGTGCTGTTGTTCCGTTGAATTTTAATGCGTTCCTTGAGAAAGCAAAGTTGAAAGATGATGGTAGCAATTACACGGACCGGGTCCGTAACTTGAGGATTATCCTCATTGCTGCACAGAAGAATTACGTCCTGGAAGCACCGCTGGGTGCCAGGCCTGCTGCTGGAGCAACACCAGATGTTATGAACGTCTGGCAGAGCAAAGCTGATGACTACTCGATAGTTCAGTGTGCCATGCTTTATGGCTTAGAATCGGGACTTCAACGACGTTTTGAACGTCATGGAGCATATGAGATGTTCCAGGAGTTGAAGTTAATATTTCAAGCAAATGCCCGGATTGAGAGATATGAAGTCTCCAATAAGTTCTATAGCTGCAAGATGGAGGAGAACAGTTCTGTCAGTGAGCATATACTCAAAATGTCTGGGTATAACAATCACTTGATTCAGATGGGAGTTAATCTTCCAGATGATTGCGTCATTGACAGAATTCTCCAATCACTGCCACCAAGCTACAAGAGCTTCGTGATGAACTATAATATGCAAGGGATGAACAAGACTATTCCCGAGCTCTTCGCAATGCTGAAAGCTACGGAGGTAGAAATCAAGGAGGAGCATCAAGTGTTGATGGTTAACAAGACCACTAGTTTCAAGAAAAAGGGCAAAGGGAAGAAGAAGGGGAACTTCAAGAAGAACGGCAAGCAAGTTGCTGCTCAGGAAAAGAAGCCCAAGTCTGGACCTAAGCCTGAAACTGAGTGCTTCTACTGCAAGCAGACTGGTCACTGGAAGCGGAACTGCCCCAAGTATTTGGCGGATAAGAAGGATGGCAAGGTGAACAAAGGTATATGTGATATACATGTTATTGATGTGTACCTTACTAATGCTCGCAGTAGCACCTGGGTATTTGATACTGGTTCTGTTGCTAATATTTGCAACTTGAAACAGGGACCACGGATTAAGCAAAGATTGGCTAAGGACGAGGTGACGATGCGCGTGGGAAACGGTTCCAAAGTCGATGTGATCGCGGTGGGCACGCTACCTCTACATCTACCTTCGGGATTAATATTAGACCTAAATAATTGTTATTTGGTGCCAGCGTTGAGCATGAACATTATATCTGGATCTTGTTTAATGCGAGACGGTTATTCGTTTAAATCAGAGAATAATGGTTGTTCTATTTATATGAGTAATATCTTTTGTGGTCATGCACCCTTGAAGAGTGGTCTATTCTTGTTAAATCTCGATAGTAGTGATACACATATTCATAATGTAGAAGCCAAAAGATGCAGAGTTGATAATGATAGTGCAACTTATTTGTGGCACTGCCGTTTAGGTCATATCGGTATAAAGCGCATGAAGAAACTCCATACTGATGGACTTTTGGAACCACTTGATTATGAATCACTTGGTGCTTGCGAACCGTGCCTCATGGGCAAGATGACTAAAACACCATTCTCCGGTACTATGGAGAGAGCAACAGATTTGTTGGAAATCATACATACAGATGTATGCGGTCCGGTGAATATTGAGGCTCGTGGCGGATATCGTTATTTTCTCACCTTCATAGATGATTTAAGCAGATATGGGTATATCTACTTAATGAAACATAAGTCTGAAACATTTGAAAAGTTCAAAGAATTTCAGAGTGAAGTAGAAAATCATCGTAACAAGAAAATAAAGTTTCTACGATCTGATCGTGGAGGAGAATATTTGAGTTACGAGTTTGGTGTACATTTGAAAAATTGTGGAATAGTTTCGCAACTCACGCCACCCGGAACACCACAGCGTAATGGTGTGTCCGAACGTCGTAATCGTACTTTACTAGATATGGTGCGATCTATGATGTCTCTTACTGATTTACCGCTATCATTTTGGGGATACGCTCTAGAGACGGCCACATTCACGTTAAATAGGGCACCATCAAAATCCGTTGAGACGACGCCTTATGAACTATGGTTTGGCAAGAAACCAAAGTTGTCGTTTCTGAAAGTTTGGGGCTGCGATGCTTATGTGAAAAAGCTTCAACCTGATAAGCTCGAACCCAAATCGGAGAAATGTGTCTTCATAGGATATCCAAAGGAAACTATTGGATACACCTTCTATCACAGATCCGAAGGCAAGACTTTTGTTGCTAAATTCGGAAACTTTCTTGAGAAGGAGTTTCTCTCGAAAGAAGTGAGTGGGAGGAAAGTAGAAATTGAAGAGGTAACTGTACCCGCTCCCTTATTAGAAAGTAGTACATCACAGAAAACTGTTTCTGCGACACCTACACCAATAAGTGAGGAAGTTAATGATAATGATCATGAAACTTCAGAACAAGATACTACTGAACCTCGTAGATCAACCAGAGCAAGATCCGCGCCAGAGTGGTACGGTAATCCAGTTCTGGAAGTCATGCTACTAGATCATGATGAACCTACGAACTATGAAGAAGCGATGGTGAGCCCAGATTCCGCAAAGTGGCTTGAAGCCATGAAATCTGAGATGGGATCCATGTATGAGAACAAATTATGGACTTTGGTTGACTTGCCCGATGATCGGCAAGCAATTGAGAATAAATGGATCTTCAAGAAAAAGACTGATGCTGACGGCAATGTTACTGTCTATAAAGCTCGACTTGTCGCAAAAGGTTTTCGACAAGTTCAAGGGGTTGACTACGATGAGACCTTCTCACCCGTAGCGATGCTTAAGTCTGTCCGAATCATGTTAGCAATTGCCACGTTTTATGATTATGAAATATGGCAGATGGATGTCAAAACTGCATTCCTGAATGGATTTCTGGAAGAAGAGTTGTATATGATGCAACCGAAAGGTTTTGTCGATCCAAAGGGAGCTAACAAAGTGTGCAAGCTCCAGCGATCCATTTATGGACTGGTGCAAGCATCTCGGAGTTGGAATAAACGCTTTGATAGTGTGATCAAAGCATTTGGTTTTATACAGACTTTCGGTGAAGCCTGTATTTACAAGAAAGTGAGTGGGAGCTCTGTAGCATTTCTGATATTATATGTGGATGACATATTGCTGATTGGAAATGATATAGAATTTCTGGATAGCATAAAGGGATACTTGAATAAGAGTTTTTCAATGAAAGACCTCGGTGAAGCTGCTTACATATTAGGCATAAAGATCTATAGAGATAGATCAAGACGCTTAATTGGACTTTCACAAAGCACATACCTTGACAAGATTTTGAAGAAGTTCAAAATGGATCAAGCAAAGAAAGGGTTCTTGCCTGTGTTACAAGGTGTGAAGTTGAGCCAGACTCAATGCCCGACCACTGCAGAAGATAGAGAGAAAATGAAAGATGTTCCCTATGCTTCACCCATAGGCTCTATCATGTATGCAATGCTGTGTACCAGACCTGATGTGTGCCTTGCTATAAGTTTAGCAGGGAGGTACCAAAGTAATCCAGGAGTGGATCACTGGACAACGGTCAAGAACATCCTGAAATACCTAAAAAGGACTAAGGATATGTTTCTCGTATATGGAGGTGACAAAGAGCTCACCGTAAGAGGTTACGTTGATGCAAGCTTTGACACTGATCCGGACGATTCTAAATCGCAAACCGGATACATGTTTACTTTAAACGGTGGAGCTGTCAGTTGGTGCAGTTCTAAACAAAGCGTCGTAGCGGGATCTACATGTGAAGCGGAGTACATAGCTGCTTCGGAAGCAGCGAACGAAGGAGTCTCGATGAAGGAGTTCATATCCGATCTAGGTGTCATACCTAGTGCATCGGGTCCAATGAAAATCTTTTGTGACAATACTGGTGCAATTGCTTTGGCAAAGGAATCCAGATTTCACAAAAGGACCAAACACATCAAGAGACGCTTCAATTCCATCCGGGATCTAGTCCAGGTGGGAGACATAGAGATTTGCAAGATACATACGGATCTGAATGTTGCAGACCCGTTGACTAAGCCTCTTCCATGAGCAAAACATGATCAGCACCAAGGCTCCATGGGTGTTAGAATCATTACTGTGTAATCTAGATTATTGACTCTAGTGCAAGTGGGAGAATGAAGGAAATATGCCCTAGAGGCAATAATAAACTTATTATTTATTTCCTTATATCATGATAAATGTTTATTATTCATGCTAGAATTGTATTAACCGGAAACATAATACATGTGTGAATACATAGACAAACAGAGTGTCACTAGTATGTCTCTACTAGAATAGCTCGTTAATCAAAGATGGTTAAGTTTCCTAACCATAAACAAAGAGTTTTTATTTGATTAACGAGGTCACATCATTAGTTGAATGATCTGATTGACATGAACCATTCCATTAGCTTAGCACCCGATCGTTTAGTATGTTGCTATTGCTTTCTTCATGACTTATACATGTTCCTATGACTATGAGATTATGCAACTCCGGTTTGCCAGAGGAACACTTTGTGTGCTACCAAACGTCACAACGTAACTGGGTGATTATAAAGGAGCTCTACAGGTGTCTCCAATGGTAGATGTTGGGTTGGCGTATTTCGAGAATAGGATTTGTCACTCCGATTGTCGGAGAGGTATCTCTGGGCCCTCTCGGTAATGCACATTACACAAGCCTTGCAAGCATTGCAACTAATGAGTTAGTTGCGGGATGATGTATTACAGAACGCGTAAAGAGACTTGCCAGTAACGAGATTGAACTAGGTATTGGATACCGACGATCGAATCTCGGGCAAGTAACATACCGATGACAAAGGGAACAACGTATGTTGTTATGTGGTCTGACCGATAAAGATCTTCGTAGAATATGCAGGAGCCAATATGGGCATCCAGGTCCCGCTATTGGTTATTGACCGGAGACGTGTCTCGGTCATGTCTACATTGTTCTCGAACCGTAGGGTCAGCACGCTTAACGTTACGATGACAGTTATTATGAGTTTATGCATTTTGATGTACCGAAGGTAGTTCGGAGTCCCGGATGTGATCACGGACATGACGAGGAGTCTCGAAATGGTCGAGACATAGAGATTGATATATTGGAAGCCTATATTTGGATATCGGAAGTGTTCCGGGTAAAATCGGGATTTTACCGGATTACCGGGAGGTTACCGGAACCCCCCGTGAGACATATGGGCCTTATTGGGCTTTAGTGGAAAGGTGAAAGGGGCTGCCATGGTGGGCTGCGCGCCTCCCCCCTCCCCTAGTCCTATTAGGACTAGGAGAGGTGGCCGGCCACCTCTCTCTCTCTTTCCCCCTTGGGAGTCCTATTTGGAATAGGATTGGGGAGGGGGAGTCCTACTCCCGGTAGGAGTAGGACTCCTCCTGCGCCCTCCTCTTGGCCAGCCAGCCCCTCCCCCTTGGATCCTTTATATACAGGGGCAGGGGGCACCTCTAGACACACAAGTTGATCATTGAGATCGGTCCTTAGCCATGTGCGGTGCCCCCTGCCACCATATTCCACCTTGATCATATCGTTGTAGAGCTTAGGCGAAGCCCTGCGTCGGTAGAACATCAAGATCGTCACCACACCGTCGTGCTGACGGAACTCCTCCCCGAAGCTTTGCTAGATCGGAGCCCGGGGATCGTCATCGAGCTGTACGTGTGCTAAGAACTCGGAGGTGCCGGAGTAACGGTGCTTGGATCGGTCGGATCGGGAAGAAGACGTACGACTACTTCCTCTACGTTCTGTCAACGCTTCCGTTGCGATCTACAAGGGTACGTAGATCAGACTCTCCCCCTCGTTGCTATGCATCACCATGATCTTGCGTGTGCGTAGGAAAATTTTGAAATTACTACGTTCCCCAACAGATACTTGATGAAATCACAGCACACTGCCTCCGGGACTATTGAATGAATGGAACAAGGGGTAAGAAAGATCCCAGACAGGACTCTGGTTGAAAAGAGGTGCAAGGCTTGATAAGGCGAAAAGAACTTGAGAAAAAAGGTCACAACACTCCGGTTAAATAGGATAGGCATGAAAAGATCATGATCTTAATAATTCAAGATGATGACTGAAAAGAGCAACATCACAATGCCTCCGGAACGAAAAAATAGAAGATAGATAATTGAAATGGAGAATGGAGAAGAAAATGCCAACTTCTGCCACAAAAGAGCTTGAAAAGGCATCCTTAGGAGAAAGGTCGAACGGAATTGTTGGAAAACCAACAACGAAAAGAATAAGCTTGATATGGTCTTATGGAATACATCTCAAATTATGAGGTGACAACCTGCCACTCACGGGAAAAAAATTGGATTGATAAGAACAAGGAGAAGAGAAACTTATTTCACTGGGAGGATAGATGAAGAACTCGGGTCATTTATGAGCACCATAGGTAGCAACAATCCTTAGGGAAGGCTTTAGGTGAAATATAGCCCAAGGTAACTCCAATGACGAGATTGATGGATTTAAAGTATCTCATACTTAATAACATGTGAATCATGAAACATGAACTGAAATTATCAAGAATGACATAATACCACCTCCAAAGATACGGTAGAAAGAAATTGCACTCCGGATTGCAAGATGAAGAATGCTTGAACTTCCTAGAAAAGAATCTCGATGAAAACTTCAAGAATGAATTAAATCCTTGATGAACCATCATGTAGAACCTTCATGACCAACTCCGGTAATGAAAGGATAACGAAAAAGAAAGTGAAGTTGAAAACACAAGGTGAAACCTTGTAATGATTTAGATGGATCTCCGTGATAATTAGAGCTTGGATCTCCGAGAAAGAAAAGATGATCAAAAGAAAATCAAGAATTTTGATGAACCTCCGGAGTAAGGAATTAATCACTTGTATGAAACAAGAATAAGAATTACATTATGCTTACCCTTCACCAATTAAATTGATGACAAGCAACGGATTTGACATATTACTTATTCTCGTAGAAAAGGTTAAGAGATATATAACATAAACTTGGAAAAGTCTTGGACGGTCCACCGGAAGGATTGGGACATCGAATAAATTGATAAGTAAGAGAACTCTTGAACGAACCACCGTAAGAATCAAAATGACCGAGGAAAAGATAAGGACAACACCGGGAAGAATTAGCAAATGAATGAAGAAGCTTGAGAGAATTTAGATACATGAGAACGAAGCGATCACGAGCTGATAAGAGAATACTTGAATGATACACCGGTAAGATTGGAGGATGATGACTGAAAGCTGAGAATGAATAAACCTAAAATGATGTACTCTGGATAATCGAACTGAGAAGACTCTTGAATTGCTCCGGATAGGTGAAAAGAATTCTCACAATCGAAAATAATTATGAGAGGATGGCAACAAGCTAGCACCATGAATCTTGAAGAGAATGGAGCAAGATATGGAGGAGAAATCTTCTTCGGTCTTCAATTGCAGAGAATGACAATGAGAAACAACACCATGAATCGTTGAGATACTCCGGGATGATGATAGGAAAAGTTGAGCCAACGATGAAAAGATTTTGACAGATCTTGGAGAAAGACATTTGACTCATGATAATTCATTCTTACATCAAACTTTTAGAAAAGAATTTGAGAATAACTCTGGAAAATTAGAAGAGTCAGGTAAGATCTTGGGAAAAGACCTGTGGGTTAGGGCCCACTCAAAAGAAACACCGTTGAAATGATTACTTGAAAAGAGATATTGCATCGGTAGAATTAAATGTCTTGAATGAGATAACAATCTCGAAAGAGATTGAACAAATGCAGAGTGGAAACGTGAATATTCGAGATATCTTGAGCACTCTGGAATGATTGAATAGCGAGAAATGGATGGTTATGAGGCGCACCGGCATGAGAAAACATTTGAACCGAGGAAAGGATATGATCAACAAAGCTTGAATTGAATCCACCGCAGAAGAAAAAGAATGAAGAATGACGAACTTGAAGCTCCGTTAGAAAACTTCATGAGAATCACCGGATAAGAATATTGACGGAAAAGGATGGAAAGACTTCACAACAATAAAATGATACTTGAATAAGAAATCTGGTTCCTTGAAGAAAAGGGTGGGAGGGAGGGAAAACAAAGGCAACGTGGAGACGGATGAAACAAACACCGTTCAGAAGAAACAGATACTTAATCTTGCGGATGTTGAAATGATCGGCTCCACTTGAAGCGAAAGCACGCCGATTAAAAAGGATTGACAAGACAATCTCGATGATCAAGAAGGATTAGTATTCACATAGGAATATGAGAACACCATTTGGGGAAGGTATGGAATCAACACTTGACTTCGAAGCAACTCGAATACCACAACTCAAAACAAAACAAAGGATTGGCTTGCAAAATAAGCCGGAACAAACATATGATGGAGATTTCGTACGAAGTTTTCGTGGTGGGGCCTACACGAGCTCGATCGTACAACACCATCATGTAAAAGGCAGTGCACATGACATACGAAGCATCCCCAAGTCAGCATAGCCAAGGACTCTTTAAGACACAACGAGACCACTGTAAAACCAACCGTGGATAGGCGGACCACTAGACGTCGAACCCCAATTTCATATCATACATATGTCGGAAAGATATCCTAAGAGCTACTTGAATTCCCACTTATAAACTCCCGAAATGTTCCGGTTATGCAATCAGGTGTTGGGGATACAGGGGAAGCATAATATCTCACCCAAACTAACAAATCCTATATCCAGCTGTATCCATCCTTCAACACATAACCAAGAAACCTTCGGAAAACATCTACCTCAACCTTCGAAAAGCATCCGTTATACAAGTTATGGCAATACTCCCGAACTCCCGCCCCAGTACTGGGTGGCGTCGAGGTTATCTCACCAACAACTGCATAAAAGAGATTTTTGATGTGGGCGAAACTAAACTCGGGTATTCCAGAACTGCAACGATAAAATTGTGACGACAACACCTCGGAGCTCAACTCCCCGGGACACTGCCACAACCCCTAAATGACAGGAGGCACCAAGAACAATGTTCTCGTCACAAAACCATTGGAACGATTCCAAGATACCCGCGTGATCCTAAATTTTTTTAGTGAAATTTGAGAAGAGAAGAGTCAAAACTCTATGTCGGGATGCCTTACCAGAGCGACGAAGGGACTGAGGAGTAAAAAGAAGTCCTAACTCTCCGATATATATAATTCCTAAATGACTCAAAACATTTCTACACTCAATAACGCCAGTGATTTGATCAAGCAGGGGGCTCCTAAGGTCGGGGAAGGATCTGATTACCAACTTGTAACACCCTCGATGCGGCTATATCTCCCACGTGTCGAAGCACGACTTAGAGGCATAACCGCATTGAAAGCAATGTCGCAAGTGAGGTAATCTTCGCAGACAACCCATGTAATACAATAAGGGAAAAGATACATAGTTGGCTTACAATCGCCACTCCACACAAGTACATGAATAAAGCATTACATTATCCAAATACACTCAAGGTCCGACTACGGAACCAAAATAAAAAGAAGACTACCCCAAATGCTACACAGATCCCCGATTGACCCCAACTGGGCTCCACTACTGATCAACTAGAACAAAACAACACAAAGGACAAGGTCTTCATCGAGCTCCTCCTTGAGCTTGCTTGCGTCACCTGCTCTGTAACATCGCCACCTGCAAACTGGTTTTGGAAGTATCTGTGAGTCATGGGGACTCAGCAATCTCGCACCCTCGCGATCAAGACTATTTAAGCGTGTGGGTAAGGTAAAGGTATGAGGTGGAGCTGCAGCAAGCGACTAGCATATATGGTGGCTAACATACGCAAATGAGAGCGAGAAGAGAAGGCAAAAGCACGGTCGAACAACTATGATCAAGAAGTGATCCTAGAAACAACCTACGTCAAGCAAAACTCCGACATCGTGTTCACTTCCCGGACTCCGTCGGAAAGAGACCATCACGGTTACACACGCGGTTGATGTATTTTAAATAAGGTCAACTTCAAGTTTTCTACAACTGGACATTAACAAATTCCCATCTGCCCATAACCGCGGGCATGGCTTTCGAAAGTTCAAATCCCTGCAGGGGTGTCCAAACTTAGCCCATCACAAGCTCTCGCGGTCAACGAAGGATATTCCTTCCAGCGGGAAGACCCGATCAGGCTCGGAATCCCGGTTACAAGACATTTCGACAGGTAAAACAAGACCAGCAAGACCGCCCGATGCGCCGACATCCTGATAGGAGCTGCACATATCTCGTTCTCAGGGCAACACTGGATAAGCAATCCGTACAACTAAAACTAGTCGTCGAGTTTCCCCGAGGTGGCGCTGCAAGGGGCTCTAGTTTGGACCAACACTTAGACAAGCACTGGCCCGGGGGGTTAAAATAAAGATGACCCTCAGGATGCGCGACTCCCACGGGAAAAAGGCTAGGTGGTGAATGGTAAAACCAAGGTTGGGCCTTGCTGGAGGAGTTTTATTCAAGGCGAACTATCAAGGGGTTCCCATTATAACCCAACCACGTAAGGAACGCAAAATCCGGGAACATAACACCGATATGACGGAAACTAGGGCGGCATGAGTGGAACAAAACACCAGGCATAAGGCCGAGCCTTCCACCCTTTACCAAGTATATAGATGCATTAATTAAATAAGAGATATTGTGATATCCCAACAAAATATCCATGTTCCAAACATGGAACAAGCTCTAATCTTCACCTGCAACTAACAACGCTATAAGAGGGGCTGAGCAAAGCGGTCACATAGCCAAACAACGGTTTGCTAGGACAAGGTGGGTTAGAGGCTTGGTTTAACAATATGGGAGGAATGATAAGCAAGTGGTAGGTATCGCAGCATAGGCATAGCAAAAGAGCGAGCATCTAGCAAGCAAAGATAGAAGTGATTTTGAGGGTATGATCGTCTTGCCTGAAATCCCGCAAGGAAGAAGAACGAGTCCATGAAGAAGACAAACAGACATAGACGAACGGGTCCTCACAAACGCGACGTTATCAGAACCAACCCGGAGAAGCAAACACCGGAAAGAGGCACACAACATAGTAAACAACCAACACATGAACATGGTATGAGATGCGGGATGCGGTATGCGATGCATATGCATGGTTTGCAAAGGAATGATTGAACCTGGCCTCAACTTTGAAATCCAAGAGTTCCACTGGAAAGGTGAGGTGATTTCGGTTGAAATCGATATAAAGATCACCGGAATCGGATGCACGGTTTGGAAATGGCGAGCAAAACAAATATGGCACCGGTCTGCGATAAACAGCAAGTAGCCATCTAAATGCATCAAAATAAATATGCTACAGCACTCAAACATGACAACAAAATACATGGCAGGGATCCACTCATGATGCTTGACAAAAGATGAACACTGAGCTATGGCTAATTCATCCATTAACAGGTTCAAACAAGCATGGCAAAGTGCAAATGATAACAAGTTTCAGACTTAGTGAAATAACATGTGAGGAATTTATCATCAGAAAGCACACTTTAGAGCATGAAAACTATATGCTACTGGAACATATCATGGCAAAGCAAGGTATGTCATGAAGCTACTCAAAGCACTTAACAAAAGTCCCTTAGTGACCTTGACCCAAAAGGGATCAGAGAATACAATTACAAGCATGTGAACATGGCAAAAACATAAACAGATCTCAGACTTAGTGAAAAACTAGAGCATGCAAAACAGTTAACGAGTAGGCATGTTTACGAGCTTGATGCACTCACTACAGAGCATGGCATGACAAACTAAGAATACACCCATCAATAAGACATGTCATAGAAGGTAGACATGGCAAAACAACAACATAGCATGCACGGATCAATAGCAACATCCTTGACAAAATCGCTAACAAGTCAACAATCTGCCATGATACACGATATAGCAAAAGTAGAGCCTGATTGACTCAAGCTCGGGTGCTCCATAAATGCAAACAAAGAAATGGATGGATATAGCACCACAATGTTAACAAAACATCCTTACTGATCATGCTTAAAAGAGGCACAAATCACTAGGAAAGAACATGAACATATGGCATAACGACAAAAACAGAACAAGGACTTAGTGAAATTCGAAGTCCCTGAAATCAGCATTCCCGATTACGCTACTTTGCAAGCTTGTGCTAGTCACCACAAATATCACAAAAATACATGGCAAGCACCACTGTAAAGATGGCATGACATATAACAAAACACATGTAGAGCTCAGGGTCATAGCATGCACACATTAATCATGGCAAAAATGACAAAATGCCATTTGCTGAAACAGATCTGACAAATTACTCACATAGCCCTCTTCCAACAGCATTTAGGGCGTCAAGATGAGCTCAAATGAAAACGATGCAATGAGATGAAATGATGTTCTCATCGAGCCGAACATTTTGATATGCTACACGCTCAAAACGGAGCCACGGATGATGAGCTACGGTGCGATGAAATATGCAAAAAATTACAGGGACTTGGTAGAATTCTCACCCCCTCGTGAGATCTAGGGTTCGTGCACGCGGACCGAGGAATGGAAGATCTCGCTGGAGTCAACTGGGCGGCGTCCAGATCTGGCCGGACTTGCGCCGGGAGGAAGAAGGAGGCGTGCGGCGGCGCGGAGGCGGAGGAGGTCTGGTGGGGCACGCCGGGCGGCGATGCGGCAGCGCACGGCGCGACGAATGCGCCGGCGAAGGGCGGCGGTGGCCGGAGCAGCGACCACGGGAGGCGGGGCGGCGGCGACCCGCGGCGGCGGAGGCGGCTCGGGCGCCGCTCGAGCGGAGCTGGATCTGGGCGGCGGGGCGCGCAATGGGCCTCGGGGGCCCGGTTCGGGCCGCCCAGGCTGGCGGCGGAGAAGGCGGCGGCGGGACATGTGGCGGGAGGCGATTGGCGCAGATGGCTGCGGCGGGTTCGTCCGGCCGTGTTCGGACATGTCCGGCGCGGCGCGAGGGAAAATTTTAGGGTTAGGGAAAAGAAGACCCGGGAATGAAATGGAGGGATCTTTATATAGGCATAGAGGGAGCTAGGAATGTCCAAATGAGGTGCGGTTTTCGGCCACGTGATCGTGATCGAACGGCCGAGATGATGGAGGGGGTTTAGCTGGGTTTTGAGCCAGTTTGGAGGGGTATTGGGCTGCAACACACATGAGGCCTTTTCGGTCCCTCGGTTAACCGTTGGAGTATCAAACGAAGTCCAAATGGCACGAAACTTGACAGGCGGTCTACCGGTAATAAACCAAGGCCGCATGATAAGTCTCGGTCCGATCCGAAAACGTTTAACACCCGCACACATAAAGAGGTAGAAAGGGACACCGGATGACATAGGAGCGCCGGATTCCAAAACGGACAACGGGGAAAATGCTTGGATGCATGAGACGAACATGTATGCAAATGAAATGCACATGATGACATGATATGCAATGTATGACACACAAGCAATGACAACGCAATAACAACGAATAACTGGAGGACAACTGGCACATCGGTCTCGGGGCGTTACACCCCCATGCTCGGCATTGAAGTGCCGGGGTCCAAGGTTGCACCACCCCCACCCCTTCGCAAGAGCAGGCTAGCGTGGGGCGGGCTAAAGAAATGGAGGAGACCTTGAAGGTGAAAGCACAAGTGCTCCCTAGGTGGTTTTGATAATTGATGACAACATATCTCTTGTTGAACTAATGTTTTCACCTAGTATGTTTCAGATAAGTTCAACAATGGAGTGGCATGGACTAAAGGGTGTGGGAAGGTCTCCAAGACACTAAGAACAAAGGATTGGCTAAAGCTTGAAGTTCAAGACTCTTCATTTTACATTTTAGTGATCCAAGATCACATTGAGTCCATAGGAAAAGCCAATACTATCAAGGAGGGATGAGGTGTTGTTTAATGAGCCTCTTGCTCAAGTGCTTAATGATATTCTCCAAAATCCTCAGCTACTTTCCCATATCCACAAATGACCTAAACCCTAATTCAAACTCAGTCATACCGATTCTTTCAACCCGGCGCCACCGAGTTTCACATGTCATAGCCACTGCCAAACCCTAATCAGTTCGGTCTCACCGATGGGATCTCGGTCTCACCGAGATGGGCTTGCAAACTCTCTGTTACCTACTACATTACTCTCGGTCCCACCGAGATATGCAATCGGTTCCACCGAGTTTGCTTGGCCAACTCTCTGTTCTGCTTATTACCCAAATCGGTCCCACCGAGTTTGAGTAATCGGTCAAACCGAGTTTTGGATTTTTCCCTAACCCTAGCACATCGGTCCCACCGAGTTGTTCCAATCGGTCCCACCGAAATTCATAACGGTCACTAGGTTTACCATTTCGGTCCGACCGAGTTTTCTGATTCGGTCCCACCGAGATTGGTAAATTGTGTGTAACGGTTGGATTTTGTGTGGAGGCTATAAATACCCCTCCACCTCCTCTTCACTCGTGGAGAGAGCCATCAGACTAAACCTACACTTCCAGCATCCTATTTCTGAGAGAGAACTACCTACTCATGTGTTGAGGCCAAGACATTCCATTTCTACCATATGAATCTTGATCTCTAGCCTTTCCCAAGTTGCTTTCCACTCAAATCTTCTTTCCACCAGATCCAAATCATATGAGAGAGAGTTGAGTGTTGGCGAGACTATCATTTGAAGCACAAGAGCAAGGAGTTCATCATCAACACACCATTTGTTACTTCTTGGAGAGTGGTGTCTCCTAGATTGGCTAGGTGGCACTTGGGAGCCTCCGACAAGATTGTGGAGTTGAACCAAGGAGTTTGTAAGGGCAAGGAGATCGCCTACTTCATGAAGATCTACCGCTAGTGAGGCAAGTCCTTCGTGGGCGATGGCCATGGTGGGATAGACAAGGTTGCTTCTTCGTGGACCCTTCGTGGGTGGAGCCCTCCGTGGACTCGCGCAACCGTTACCCTTCGTGGGTTGAAGTCTCCATCAACGTGGATGTAGGATAGCACCACCTATCCGAACCACGGGAAAAACATCCGTGTCTCCGATTGCGTTTGAATTCTCCAAACCCTTCCCTTTACATTCTTGCAAGTTGCATGCTTTACTTTCCGCTGCCTATATACACTTTGCATACTTGCTTGATATGTATTGTGAGTGCTGAAATTATGCTTAAACTCCACTCAAATCGAAAAAGCTTAAAAAATTACAACTTTGGCATGAAGTGTCTAATCACCCCCCTCTAGACACATATACTTTCGATCCTACAAGTGGTATCAGAGCTTTGGTCTCCATTGCCTTGGTTTAATCACCATTGGAGGAAGATGGATGTGTCTACTTTAGGGAGTCTTAGACATAGAGTGCCTATTCTTGATGGAGAATATTTTCATGAGTGGAAAAATGAGATGCTGGTAATCTTCAACCAATATCATTTGAACAAGTATATTGCTAGCCCTTGTGCACCTCACATTGATCCTTTGCACCCTACCCTAGATGAAGATATTGACATGATTCGCAATCTTAGAACTATTGAGCTCATCATTAGAGGATTGCCCAAAAACTTGATTGCTAGTTTGCCTACTCTTAATTGTGCTTATACTATATGGAAATTTCTTGAGGAACGATTTCCCGACCATTCCTTAAAAAAATTGGATAAAATTCTCCATAAATCTATTGCCTCGAGTAAGATGAACTCTAGTGATCCTAACCTTGGTGATTGTCTACTTGAGCTTGCCAATCTCAAGCGAGCTAAGGGGGATGTTGGAATCATTAGTGATATTATATTCGAAGCAATAAGAATTCATAAAAGTGACCATTTTGATGATCATTTATCTAATGAATTACCCTCTCCAGGAAATGATGAGTCACAGGATCATGGTGAACATGAATACTATGATGATGATGATGATGATAGTGACTTCAATCTTGATGATGCAATGAGACACTTTGGTCTTACGGCAAATCTTCGGGGATATGAATCATGAGGAAAGGAATGGGTTCTTGATAGTGGATGTACTGATCATATGACCGGGGATGAGGAGATGTTCCGTGAGCTTGCCGAAAATGATGGCCCTCGAAAATATGTCACCTTTGGTGATAATTCAAAGGGTAAAGTAGTTGGCCTTGGTAAGGTGGCCATCTCACATGATAGTTCCATTCAAAATGTCATGATCGTTGAATCTCTCGGCTACAACTTACTTTCAGTATCTAGACTTGCTGATTTCGGTTTAAATGTCCTATTTACTAAGGTAGATTGCCAAGTGTTTCGTCGAGACAATCATAAAATGGTCTTTACCGGTAGGCGTAAAGGTGACCTTTACATTGTCGACTTCTCTAAAAAGGCACAACCTAAAACTTGCTTTATTGCGAAATCCTCAAAAGGTTGGTTGTGGCATAGACGACTAGGTCACGTTGGCATGAGAAATCTTGACAAGCTTATTAGAGGAAATCATATCCTTGGAGTTAACGATGTCATATTTGACAAGGACAGACTTTGCAGTGCTTGTCAAGCAGGTAAACTGGTTGGAGGAAGACATCCCGTGAAGAACATCATGACCACAAGGAGGCCACTCGAGCTACTTCATATGGATCTTTTTGGTCCCAACGCCTACAAGAGTCTCGGTGGAAATTCTTTTGGTTTAGTTATAATTGATGATTTTTCAAGATTTACGTGGGTGTTCTTTCTTAATGACAAGTCGCAGGTCCAGAAGATCTTCAAAAACTTCGCTAGGAAGGCCCAAAACCAGTTTGACGTAAAGATGAAAAAGGTTCGGAGTGACAACGGAACGGAGTTCAAGAACGTAAATGTGGACACCTTTCTTAACGAAGAAGGGATTTCACACGAGTTCTCTGCTACATACACACCTCAACAAAATGGAGTTGTTGAGAGGAAGAACCGGACGCTCATCGAAATGGCAAGAACAATGCTTGATGAATACAAGACACCAAAGCATTTTTGGGCAGAAGCGGTGGAGACAGCTTGTCATGCAACAAATCGCTTGTATCTTCACAAGCTACTCGGCAAGACGGCATACGAGCTCATCACCGGTAACAAACCCCAAGTTGGATACTTTCGAGTATTCAGCTCAAAGTACTACATTCTTGATAAACATCGTCGTTCAAAGTTTGCTCCTAAATCTCATGAAGGTTTCCTACTTGGTTATGGCTCAAACTCTCACACTTACCGTGTCTACAACAATTTCACCCGAAAGGTTGAGGAGACGGTAGATGTGAAGTTTGATGAATCTAATGGCTCGCAAGTAGAGCAATTGCCAATTGATGTAGGAGACAAAGACCCTTCAAAAGCAATCCAAGACTTGCCCATAGGCAAAGTTCGTCCAACGGAGGTGAAGGAGAGTACTTCATCCGTCCAAGTGGAGGCTTCTACTTCACAACAAGGTGAACCAAGAATTGATATGGAAGCATCCACAAGTGGGACACACCAAGATGAAGAAGACAAGGAAATGCATCAAGACGAACATCAACAACCTCCTCCACCACGACAAGACAATGACAACGTCAACAATGAAGAAGGCCAAGAAGAAGAACAAGATGAAGAAAATGTTCAACGAAGACCCAAGCAAAAGCTCTCACGAGTTCGAGCAAGAATTGCCAAAGATCATCCCGTCGAGCAAATCTTCAATGATATACAAACCGGGAGAATCACTCGCTCAAAAACTCGTTTAGCTAACTTTTGTGAAAACTATTCATTCATCTCTAGCATTGAACCTATGAAGGTTGAAGAAGCATTGGAAGATCCGGATTGGATAAACGCCATGCATGAAGAACTACACAACTTTGAGAGAAACCAAGTTTGGACATTGGTTGAGAAGCCCGACGACAACCACAACATCATTGGTACCAAATGGGTGTTTCACAACAAGCAAGATGAAGATGGACAAGTGGTTCGCAACAAAGCACGTCTCGTCGCCCAAGGGTACACACAAGTCAAAGGTATGGACTATGGTGAGACATATGCTCCCGTTGCTAGACTTAAGTCCATTCGCATCTTACTTGCCTATGCTAATCACCATAACATCACATTGTACCAAATGGACATTAAAAGTGCTTTTCCTTGCTAGAACTAATCCATGTAGGTAGATGAACTCAAACTCCAAGTGGTGCTCCAAACTCTTGATGGGCTACATCAACCACGAGCACCCACACAAGCTCAACTACATGAGAAAGAACCACACCACCACCCAAGGTATGTTGTTCCATCTTAGAGAAGCTTTACTCTGAGACATGAGTCAAAGCAACTCAACAAGATGTGAATACATCAAGATGCTTAAACAAAAAATGGTAACCCCATTTTGAGCTTAAACGATGAGTATGACCTATGATCAAGTGTTCTCACTTGACTCCTAAGTCAATATACTCTAACATAGGTGACTATGTCACCGCCCAACTCTAGATGAAGTTCTCTTGTGTTCCTTCTTTGTGTTATTGCATTTGTCTCATGCTTGTGTAGTTGTTCCCTTTCTCTTTTTCACTTCATCTAGATCTTTCAGTCTTTTTTTTCTTTTCTTTTTGTTTTTGTTCTGCATTTTCTGCATTTAATTCATTGCAAATCTTTTTGAGATCTTACATGTCTAGTGAGCTGAGGTGACAAGTGTTTTTCTCTGTGTAAACTCAGTTTCACCGACTTGCAATCTTCGGTCCAACCGAATCTTTTCGGTACCATCGAGATATGCCACTCGGTGCCACCGACTTTGCAGTCAGAAAAACAGTTTGCCACTTCCTCTACATTTCTACTCTCCAGCTCCACTCAATGAATCTTGTCCTCTACAAGCATCACAATTTTATTCTTTGCTTCATGCTGAATCTCAAGGACCAAACCTCTTGACTCACACTCTAGAAGATCCCTTCTTGGAAATTGATGTCAAAGGGGGAGAGAGATCACATCAAAGCCTATCTTCGGGGAGAGAAAGATCACATCACAATACTAGAGGGGGAGAGAAAGTCTCAAGGATCCCAGACGTCCCAGATAATGTATTAAGGGGGAGAAAGAGATCTCTAGGGGGAGAGACAATACTCAAGGATCCCAGATGCTTGATGTTCAAGAGGAGACATGTCACATGTCTTTTTAGGGGGAAAGACATATTCATTTGTATCTTTCAGCTCTGATTTTCTGTTCCCTATCTTCTCCCAATATCCCATGAAAGATTCAGGGGGAGCAAGACACCCATGGGAAAGAAATCAGTCAAATTCTTTGCATATCTTTACTCTTGGGGACATGTTGAATTCAATGTAGTACCTAGTACTTACTTTCTACATGTCATCCCAGTCTTGGTATTCTTGTGGTTTCTTTTGCTTGCTCTGGCTAGTGGATGTACCTGTGTTATCTAACCTTGTTTGTGCAGGTTCATTCCATCCTAAGCCAACTTAAGACTACATGGTAAGTGTATGCATCAAATCATGAGCATGAGGAATTCTTGCCTATGTACATACTGTTTGCAAGAAGGACTCATGAGCATGAAGGTATTTTCCTTAATAATCTTTTGCTCTGATGCATATGGCCAAGATACATGTAACACATTGCCTACTCTGTCATGATTATGCTCTCACATGCTTCTATATTTTATATTCACATGATTGCATACATGTAGGGGGAGCCTATGTTTGTTACATGTCCTTCCAAAGCTTTACTCACTATTCTTTGTATCTTTATCTAAAGCTTTGATGTATGTTGCCATCAATTACCAAAAAGGGGGAGATTGAAAGCACAAGTGCTCCCTAGGTGGTTTTGATAATTGATGACAACATATCTCTTGTTGAACTAATGTTTTCACCTAGTATGTTTCAGATAAGTTCAACAATGGAGTGGCATGGACTAAAGGGTGTGGGAAGGTCTCCAAGACACTAAGAACAAAGGATTGGCTAAAGCTTGAAGTTCAAGACTCTTCATTTTAAATTTTAGTGATCCAAGATCACATTGAGTCCATAGGAAAAGCCAATACTATCAAGGAGGGATGAGGTGTTGTTTAATGAGCCTCTTGCTCAAGTGCTTAATGATATGCTCCAAAATCCTCAGCTACTTTCCCATATCCACAAATGACCTAAACCCTAATTCAAACTCGGTCATACCGATTCTTTCAACCCGGCGCCACCGAGTTTCACATGTCATAGCCACTGCCAAACCCTAATCAGTTCGGTCTCACCGATGGGATCTCGGTCTCACCGAGATGGGCTTGCAAACTCTTTGTTACCTACTGCATTACTCTCGGTCCCACCGAGATATGCAATCGGTCCCACCAAGTTTGCTTGGCCAACTCTCTGTCCCGCTTATTACCCAAATCGGTCCCACCGAGTTTGAGTAATCGGTCAAACCGAGTTTTGGATTTTTCCCTAACCCTAGCACATCGGTCCCACCGAGTTATTCCAATCGGTCCCACCGAAATTCATAACGGTCACTAGGTTTACCATTTCGGTCCGACTGAGTTTTCTGATTCGGTCCCACCGAGATTGGTAAATTGTGTGTAACGGTTGGATTTTGTGTGGAGGCTATAAATACCCCTCCACCTCCTCTACACTCGTGGAGAGAGCCATCAGACTAAACCTACACTTCCAGCATCCTATTTCTGAGAGAGAACTACCTACTCATGTGTTGAGGCCAAGACATTCCATTTCTACCATATGAATCTTGATCTCTAGCCTTTCCCAAGTTGCTTTCCACTCAAATCTTCTTTCCACCAGATCCAAATCATATGAGAGAGAGAGAGTTGAGTGTTGGGGAGACTATCATTTGAAGCACAAGAGCAAGGAGTTCATCATCAACACACCATTTGTTACTTCTTGGAGAGTGGTGTCTCCTAGATTGGCTAGGTGTCACTTGGGAGCCTCCGACAAGATTGTGGAGTTGAACCAAGGAGTTTGTAAGGGCAAGGAGATCGCCTACTTCGTGAAGATCTACCACTAGTGAGGCAAGTCCTTCGTGGGCAATGGCCATGGTGGGATAGACAAGGTTGCTTCTTTGTGGACCCTTTGTGGGTGGAGCCCTCCATGGACTCGCGCAACCGTTACCCTTCGTGGGTTGAAGTCTCCATCAACGTGGATGTAGGATAGCACCACCTATCCGAACCACGGGAAAAACATCCGTGTCTCCGATTGCGTTTGAATTCTCCAAACCCTTCCCTTTACATTCTTGCAAGTTGCATGCTTTACTTTCCGCTGCCTATATACACTTTGCATACTTGCTTGATATGTATTGTGAGTGCTGAAATTATGCTTAAACTCCACTCAAACCGAAAAAGCTTAAAAAATTGCAACTTTGGCATGAAGTGTCTAATCACCCCCCTCTAGACACATATACTTTCGATCCTATAGAAGGGCTCCTCCGTAAAGGAAGAGGATCGAGCCTTAATAGGCTTGGCGCTACATGGCTTCTGGTTCATGGGGGACGAATTGCAAGAGGTCTTCAAGGGCCTCGTCACGAGCTTCGAGGTACTCCTTTATCCTTGTGCGAAAATAAATTTTTGTTTGTGTTGACTTTGTAAATCTGCGTATGTATTTGAGGACATATTCTCATGGCCTTCTAAACGGTATGGTTAGTGAGTAGCTCCCGAGCCCAAGGCTAGTTTTAAGAAACTCGCGTTGGGATCGTATGAAAGTAGGAGCTTAATGTGTAACCCCGAGGACGCTGCCCAATGATATGAAGCGCTTGTCTGAAGTTTCAGAAATCGATTTGTCGGATCACGGGTTCCGGCAAAACCCTCAAGGTTTGAACACTGGGGTGCGCACGAAGATTTCCCCCCTACCGATCGACGTCCTAACTTGGCTAAGATCTGACGAGCTACTCGACGAACTCGCAACACAAAGGACACGAGATTTATACTGGTTCGGGCTACCGTTGTGGTGTAATACCCTACTCTAGTGTGTGGTGGTGGATTGCCTCTTGGGCTGATGATGAACAGTACAAGGGGAAGAGCAACCTCCTGAGGAGAGGTGTTCTTGTGGTGGGTGTGTGGCCAAGGATGTGGTGGCTCCAAGCTAAGATGAGGTCGATCCCCGTTATGGTAGTGGCTAGTCCTACTTATAGATGCCCTGGTACTCTCCCCACATATAGAGCGGGAAGGGAGCCAACAACGGCCAGTTTGAAAGGGGACATCTAGTACAACTTATCCTGACAAAAGTAGTCTTTGCCTGCAAAAGGCTCTGGTGGTGACGCCGCCTTGGGCTCCATGGTGACCTCCATCTTGCCGTCTTGCTGGTCTTGGTCTCGTTGCACCGATATGGGAACCTTTGCTTGATGCCTCAGTACTCTTCGCCTGCCCTTTCCCCCTTAGCACCAAAGAGGAAACAAGGATGCTGCGCACGCTAGCGCCAGCCTGGCCTCGAGCGTCATGGCTTACGTCATGAGAACCTCGCGAGGTTTGCCCTGCCTTGATCTCTCCGCCCCTTGCGAGCCAACCTGGTGAGGCCGCTCCTCAGGAGATCTTGCATCGTCCGTCTCGCGAGGCTTGGCTCCTCGTGAGGGTCTTGAATGCTTTGTTGATGAAGATGGGCCGTACGGGCCTGCTAGCAAAGCCACGCCATGGGCCGCAGGCAGGCAAGTCTGGGGACTCCCGTTCCCAGAACGCCGACAGTAGCCCCCGGGCCCAAGGCGCGCTCGGGCTTGGCTTCGAGACGAAGCCAAAGGTTAAGGGCGGAGCACCGCGGGCCCCAATAGCTGCGGCCTTTGTCACAGCGTGGTGGTTGATTGGATGTGTGCGTCTCCGCTTCCCCATGCTGCCTCGACAACTGCTCGACTTGACATGTCCCTGCGACATGCAAGGAAAACCATCATTGCCTGTGATCGTGGGGGGTGCTGGTTGGCCTTCTCCTGGTACAAATGGGAGGGAGGCGGAGCCCCCATCGCCCATCTTTCCTATGCCTCTGCTGCCTCTTCTCCTTCCTTGCTCCACTCCTTCGAGTGGCGCCATCGAGGAGGTTCACTGCCACGGAGAAGGGGAAGGCCCCACGCGAGGGGCTGATGTCTACTACACAACCTTCTTCTTGTAGACGTTGTTGGGCCTCCAAGTGCAGAGGTTTGTAGGACAGTAGCAAATTTCCCTCAAGTGGATGACCTAAGGTTTATCAATCCGTAGAGGCGTAGGATGAAGATTGTCTCTCTCAAGCAACCCTGCAACCAAATAACAAAGAGTCTCTTGTGTCCCCAACACACCCAATACAATCGTAAATTGTATAGGTGCACTAGTTCGGCGAAGCGATGGTGAAACAAGTGGTATATGGATAGTAGATAAAGGTATTTGTAATCTGAAATAATAAAAACAGCAAGGTAGCAAGTGATAAAAGTGAGCATAAACGGTATTGCAATGATAGGAAATAAGGCCTAGGGTTCATACTTTCGCTAGTGTAAGTTCCCTCAACAATAATATCATAATTGGATCACATAACTATCCCTCAACATGCAACAAAGAGTCACTCCAAAGTCACTAATAGCGGAGAATGAACGAAGAGATTATGGTAGGGTACGAAACCACCTCAAAGTTATTCTTTCCAATCAATCCGTTGGGCTATTCCTATAAGTGTCACAAACAGCCCTAGAGTTCGTACTATAATAACACCTTAAGACACAAATCAATCAAAACCCTAATGTCACCTCAAGTATCCGTGGGTATGATTATACGATATGCGTCACACAATCTCAGATTCACCTATTCAACCAACACAAAGGACCTCAAAGAGTGCCCCAAAGTTCTACTGGAGAATCACGACGAAAACATGTGCCAACCCCTATGCATAGGTTCATGGGCGAAACCCGCAAGTTGATCACCAAAACATACATCAAGTGAATCACGTGGTATCTCGTTGTCACCACAGATACGCACAGCAAGACATACATCAAGTGTTCTCAAATCTTTAAAGACTCAATCCGATAAGATAACTCCAAAGGGGAAACTTAATTCATCACAAGAGAGTAGAGGGGGAGGAGAAACATAAGATCCAACTATAATAGCAAAGCTCACGATACATCAAGATCGTGCCAAATCAAGAACACGAGAGAGAGAGATCAAACACATAGCTACTGGTACATACCCTCAGCCCCGAGGGAGAACTACTCCCTCCTCGTCATGGAGAGCGCCGGGATCATGAAGATGGCCACCGGAGAAGGATTGGCCCCTCTGGCAGGGTGCCGGAACGAGTCTAGATTGGTTTTCGGTGGCTACGGAGGCTTCTGGCGGCGGAACTCCCGATCTATTGTGCTCTTTGGAAGTTTTAGGGTACGTGAGTATATATGGGTGTAGGAAGTACGTCGATGGAGCTTCGGGGGCCCCACGAGGCAGGGGGCGCGCCCTAGGGGGCCCCCCACCCTCGTGAGCAGCTCCCTTGGCTCCTGACGTGGGGTCCAAGTCCATCTGGTAGCTTTCCTTCCAAAAATAACTTCTCCAGTTGATTTTGTTCCGTTTCGACTCCGTTTGATATTCCTTTTCTTCGAAACACTGAAATAGGCAAAAAACAGCAATTCTGGGCTGGGCCTCCGGTTAATAGGTTAGTCCGAAAAATAATATAAAAGTGGATAATAAAGCCTAATATTGCCCAAAATAGTAGATAACATAGCATGGAGCAATGAAAAATTATAGATACGTTGGAGACGTATCAAGCATCCCCAAGCTTAATTCCTGCTTGTCCTCGAGTAGGTAAATGATAAAAACAGAATTTTTGATGCGGAGTGCTACTTGGCATAATTTCAATGTAATTCTTCTTAATTGTGGTATGAATATTCAGATCCGAAAGATTCAAGACAAAAGTTCATATTGACATAAAAATGATAATACTTCAAGCATACTAACTAAGCAATTATGTCTTCTCAAAATAACATGGCCAAAGAAAGTTCATCCCTACAAAATCATATAGTTTAGTCATGTTTGATTTTTGTCACACAAGAATGCTCTCATCATGCACAACCCCGATGACAAACCAAGCAATTGTTTCATTCTTTAGTAATCTCAAACCTATAAACTTTCACGCAATACATGAGCGCGAGCCATGGATATAGCACTATGGGTGGAATAGAATAATGAGGGGGTTATGTGGAGAAGACAAAAAGGAGAAAGTATCACATCAACGAGGCTAATCAATGGGCTATGGAGATGCCCACCGATTGATGTTAATGCAAGGATTAGGGATTTCCATGCAACGGATGCACTAGAACTATAAATGTATGAAATCTCAACAAAAGAAACTAGTGGGTGTGCATCCAACTTGCTTGCTCACGAAGACCTAGGGCACTTGAGGAGGCCCATTCTTGGAATATACAAGCCAAGTTCTATAATGGAAAATTCCCACTAGTATATGAAAGTGACAAAACAAGAGACTCTCTATCATGAAGATCATGGTGCTACTTTGAAGCACAAGTGTGGCAAAGGATAGTAACATTGTCCCTTCTCTCTTTTTCTCTCATTTTTTATTTTCTTTATTTGGGCCTTTCTCCCTTTTTATGGTGTAGGACCTTGAAGTAGATGTGTCTAGAGGGGGGGGGGGTGATTAGACACTTAATGCTAAAGTTGCAGTTTTTAAGCTTTTTCGGTTTAAGTGGAGTTTAGGCATAATTTCAACATTCACAATACATATCAAGCAAGCATGCAAAGAGTATATAGGCAGCGGAAAGTAAAGCATGCAACTTGCAAAAATGTAAAGGGAAGGGTTTGGAGAATTCAAACGCAATTTGGAGACACAGATGTTTTTCCCGTGGTTCGGATAGGTGGTGCTATCCTACATCCACGTTGATGGAGACTTCAACCCACGAAGGGTAACGGTTGCGCGAGTCCACGGAGGGCTCCACCCACGAAGGGTCCACGAAAAAGCAACCTTGTCTATCCCACCATGGCCATCGCCCACGAAGGACTTGCCTCACTAGCGGTAGATCTTCATGAAGTAGGCGATCTCCTTGCCCTTACAAACTCCTTGGTTCAACTCCACAATCTTGTTGGAGGCTCCAAAGTGACACCTAGCCAATCTAGGAGACACCACTCTCCAAGAACTAACAAATGGTGTGTTGATGATGAACTCCTTGCTCTTGTGCTTCAAATGATAGTCTCCCCAACACTCAACTCTCTCTCACAGGATTTGGATTTGGTGGAAAGAAGATTTGAGTGGAAAGCAACTTGGGGAAGGCTAGAGATCAAGATTCATATGGTAGGAATGGAATATCTTGGCCTCAACACATGAGTAGGTGGTTCTCTCTCAGAACATATGAGTTGGAAGTGTAGATGTGTTCTGATGGCTGTCTTTACGAGTGAAGAGGAGGTGGAGGGGTATATATAGCCTCCACACAAAATCCAACCGTTACACACAATTTACAAATCTCGGTGGGACCGAATCAACAAACTCGGTCGGACCGAAATAGTAAACCTAGTGACCGTTAGAGATTTTCGGTGGGACCGACTGGATCAACTCGGTGGGACCGATGTGCTAGGGTTAGGGTAAATCCAAAACTCGGTTTGACCGATTACTCAAACTCGGTGGGACCGATTTGGGTAATAAGTGAAACACAGAGTTGGCCAAGCAAACTTGGTGGGACCAATTGCATATCTCGGTGGGACCGAGAGTAATGCAGTAGGTAACAGAGAGTTTGCAAGCCCATCTCGGTGAGACCGAGATCCCATCGGTGTGACCGAATTGATTAGGGTTTTGGCAGTGGCTATGACGTCTGAACTCGGTGGTGCCGGATAGAAGGAATCGGTGGGGCCGAGTTTGACTTTTGGTTTAGGTCATATGTGGAAGTGGGAAAGTAGCTGAGGATTTTGGAGCATATCATTAAGCACTTGAAGCAAGAGGCTCATTAAGCAACACCTCATCCCTCCTTGATAGTATTGACTTTTCCTATGGACTCAATGTGATCTTGGATCACTAAAATGTAAAATGAAGAGTCTTGAGCTTTAAGCTTTGGCCAATCCTTTGTCCTTAGCATCTTGGAGAATTTCCCACAACCTTTAGTCCATGCCACTCCATTGTTGAACTTATCTGAAACATAGTAGATAGAAACGTTAGTCCAACAAGAGATATGTTGTCATTAATTACCAAATCCACCTAGGGAGCACTTGTGCTTTCAATCTCCCCCTTTTTAGTAATTGATGGCAACATACATCAAAGCTTTAGATAAAGATATAAAGAACAACAAGTAAAGCTTTGGAAGGACATGTGACAAGCATAGGCTCCCCCTACATGTATGCACTCATGTAAATGTCAAATATAGAGGCATGTGAGAGCATAACCATGACAGAGTAGGCAATGTGTTACATGTATCTTGGCCATATGCATCAGAGCAAAAGATTATCAAGGAAAATACCTTCATGCTCATGAGTCCTTCTTGCAAACAGTATGTACATAAGCAAGAATTCCTTATACTCATGATTTTGATGCATACAGTTACCTTGTAGTCTTTAGCTGGCTTAGGATGGAATGAACCTGCACAAACAAGGTTAGATAACACAGGTACCTCCACTAGCCAGAGCAAACCAAAGAAGCCACAAGAGTACCAAGACTGGGATGACATGTAGAGAGTGAGTACAAGGTACCACAATGGATTCAACATGTCCCCAAGAGTAAAGATATGCCATGAATTTGACTGATTTCTTTCCCTTAGGTGTCTTGCTCCCCCTGAATCTTACATGGGATATTGGGAGAAGATAGGGAACAGAAAATTAGAGCTGAAAGATACAAATGGATAGAACTTAATTCAAATCAGCACGTATGAACATGTCTTTCCCCCAAAAAGACATGTGACATCTCTCCTCTTAAACATCAAGCATCTGGGATCCTTGAGTATTCTCTCCCCTGGAAATCTCTTTCTCCCCCTTAATACTTTCTCCCTTGTAGGTTTGGTCCTTGAGACTCTCTCTCCCCCTTGAGCTTTGATGTGATCTCTCTCTCCCCCTTTGACATCAATTTCCAAGAAGGGCTTTCTGGAATCCGTCGTATAGGTTTGGTCCTTGAGACTCAGCACAAAGCAGTGGATAAAACTGTGATGCTTGTAGAGGACAAGATTCATTGAGTAGATCTGGATCAAAAGAAATATAGAACAAGTGGCAAGCTGTTTTTCCTGTTGTGAAGTCGGTGACACCAAGTGGCATGTTTCGGTGGTACCGAAAAGATTCGGTTGGACTGAAAACTACAAGTCGGTGAAACCGAGTTCAACACAGAGAAAAACACTTGTCACCTCAGCTCACTAAACATGTAGGATCTCACAAAGATTTGCAATGAATTATCTGAAGGATTTGCAAGGAATTGAATGCAGAAAATGCAGAACAAAAACAAAAAGAAAAGAGAAGAAACTGAAAGATCTAGATGAAGTTTTTTTTTGAAAAAGAGAAAGAAAATAAATATGCATGAGACAAATGCAATAACACAGAAAAGAACACAAGAGTACTTCATCTAGAGTTGGGCGGTGACATAGTCACCTATGTTAGAGTATATTGACTTAGGAGTCAAGTGAGAACACTTGACCATAGGTCATACTCATCGTTTAAGCTCAAAATGGGGTTACCATTTTTCGTTTAAGCATCTTGATGTATTCACATCTTGTTGAGATGCTTTGACTCATGTCTTGGAGTAAAGCTTCTCTAAGATGGAATAACATACCTTGGGTGGTGGTGTGGTTCTTGCTCATGTAGTTGAACTTGTGTGGGTGCTCAAGGTTGATGTAGCTCATCAAGAGTTGGGAGCACCACTTGGAGTTTGAGTTCATCTACCTACATGGGTTAGTTCTTGCAAGGAAGAGCACTTGTGTATCCAAAAATGACAATCATGAAGCTCAACATAGAATTTGTCAAAGGATATGTTTGAATGGTTTTGTGCTTCCTTGTCTTCAACCACCATTGTGTAGAGACTTGGTGATGTAGAGATTGCTCAAGATGTGAGTGAGTCGCAATCTCATGGAATTAGATTCAACCAAGCACCTACATGGGTTAGACAACATGCAAGGTACAAATATATCCAAGACATAAGATAGTCATCATAAGAGATATATCATGGATTAGTCATAAGCTCATGTCTTGCATGTACCCAATGGAGTTCCTACTCCAAGTTTGAAGCATCATAATGTTCAATTCACCTCTCAACCTACAAAATACTTTCTCATCAAGAGGTTTAGTAAATATATCCGCTAATTGCTTATCGGTGCGAACATGCTTAAGATCAATGTCACCCTTAGCAACATGGTCTCGAATGAAATGATGACGAGCTTCAATATGCTTAGTTCAAGAATGTTGTACAGGATTATGACCAATTTTGATAGCACTTTCATTGTCACAAAGCAGTGGAACATGTTTCACATAGATCCCATAATCTTTAAGAGTTTGGGTCATCCAAAGTAATTGAGCACAACATGAACCAGCGACAATGTATTCCGCTTCGGCGGTGGATAAGGATACCGAGTTTTGTTTCTTGGAAGACCAAGACACAAGAGATCTACCAAGAAATTGACAAGTACCTGAAGTGTACTTTCTATCAACCTTGTCTCCGGCATAATCCGAGTCGGAATAGCCAACAAGATCAAAATAAGACCTCTTAGGATACCAAATGCCAAAGTTTGGTGTATGAATGAAGTATCTCACTATCCTTTTCACGGCCTTAAGATGACATTCTTTGGGAGCAGCTTGATATCGTGCACACATGCACACACTTAGCATAATGTCGGGACGTGAAGCACATAGGTATAACAAAGAACCAATCATAGAGCGATACCTTTCGATCAACCGGTTCACCATCTTTGGTCAAATCAAGATGTCCACTAGTAGGCATGGGTGTAGGCATACCTTTGCATTCTTGCATATTGAACTTCTTGAATAAGTCCTTGGTGTACTTCGTTTGAGAGGCAAATGTACCTTCCTTAGTTTGCTTGATTTGCAAACCGAGAAAGAATTTGAGTTCACTCATCATAGACATCTCAAACTTCTCTGACATTAGCTTTCCAAACTTTTCACTAAAGAGAGGGTTAGTTGAAACAAATATGATACCATCAACATAAATTTGGCATACAAATAGTTCTCCATTAACCCTTTTAGTAAAAAGAGTAGAATCAATTTTACCAATTTCAAAACCACTTGCAATAAGGAACTTGGTCAAGCATTTATACCATGCTCTAGGAGCTTGTTTAAGACCATAAAGAGCTTTGTGAAGTTTGTAAACATGATTTGGTTTCTTAGGATTGATAAAGCCAGGAGGTTGTTTAACATAAACTTCCTCCTCTATTTCACCATTTAGAAAAGCACTTTTAATGTCCATTTGGTACAAGGCGATATTATGGTGATTAGCATAGGCAAGTAAGATGCGAATGGACTCAAGTATAGCAACGGGAGCATATGTCTCACCATAGTCCATACCTTCGACTTGCGTGTACCCTTGGGCGAGGAGACGTGCTTTGTTGAGAACCACTTGTCCATCTTCATCTTGCTTGTTGCGAAACACCCATTTGGTACCAATGATGTTGTGGTTGTTGTCGGGCTTCTCAACCAATGTCCAAACTTGGTTTCTCTCAAACTTGTGTAGCTCTTCATGCATAGCGTTTATCCAATCCGGATCTTCCAATGCTTCTTCAACCTTCATAGGTTCAATGCTAGAGATGAATGAATAGTTTTCACAAAAGTTAGCTAAACGAGTTTTTGAGTGAGTGATTCTCCCGGTTTGTATATCATTGTAGATTTTCTCGACGGGATGATCTTTGGAAATTCTTGCTCGAACTCGTGAGAGCTTTTGCTTGGGTCTTCGTTGAACATCTTCTTCATCTTGTTCTTCTTCTTGGCCATCTTCATTGTTGACGTTGTCATTCTCTTGTCGTGGTGGAGAAGGCGGTTGTTGATGTTCGTCTTGATGCACTTCCTCGTCTTCTTTATCTTGGTGTGTCCCACTTGTGGATGCTTCCATATCAATTCTTGGTTCACCTTGTCATGAAGTAGAAGCTTCCACTTGGACGGACGAGGTACTCTCCTTCACCTCCGTTGGACGAATCTTGCCAATAGACAAGTCTTGGATTGCTTCTGAAGGGTCTTTGTCTCCTACATCGATTGGCAATTGCTCTACTTGCGAGCCATTAGATTCATCAAACTTCACATCTACCGTCTCTTCAACCTTTCGGGTGAAATTGTTGTAGACACGGTAAGTGTGAGAGTTTGAACCATAACCAAGTAGAAAACCTTCATGAGATTTAGGAGCAAACTTTGAATGACGATGCTTGTCAATAATGTAGCACTTTGAGCCGAATACTCGAAAGTATCCAACTTGGGGTTTGTTACCGGTGAGGAGCTCGTATGCCATCTTGCCGACTAGCTTGTGAAGATACAAGCGATTTGTTGCATGACAAGCTGTCTCAACCACTTCTGCCAAAAGTGCTTCGGCGTCTTGTACTCATCAAGCATCGTTCTCGCCATTTCGATGAGCGTCCGGCTCTTCCTCTCAACAACTCCATTTTGTTGAGGTGTGTACGTAGCCGAGAACTCGTGTGAAATCCCGTCTTCGTCAAGAAAGGTGTCCATGTTTGTGTTCTTGAACTCCGTTCCATTGTCACTCCGAACCTTCTTGATCTTCACGTCAAACTGATTTTGGGCCTTCCTAGCGACGTTTTTGAAGATCTTCTGAACCTGCGACTTGTCATCAAGAAAGAACACCCACGTAAATCTTGAAAAATCATCAACTATAACTAGACCAAAAGAATTTCCACCGAGACTCTTGTAGGCGTTGGGACCAAAAAGATCCATGTGAAGTAGCTCGAGTGGCCTCCTTGTGGTCATGATGTTCTTCACGGGATGCCTTCCTCCAACCTGTTTACTTGCTTGACAAGCACTACAAAGTCTATCCTTATCAAATATGACATCGTTGACTCCAAGGATATGATTTCCTTTAATAAGCTTGTCAAGGTTTCTCAAGCCAACGTGACCTAGTCGTCTATGCCACAACCAACCTTTTGAGGATTTAGCAATAAAGCAAGTTTTAGGTTGTGCCTTTTTAGAGAAATCGACAATGTAAATATCACCTCTACGCATACCGGTAAAGACCATTTTATGATTGTCTCGACAAAACACTTGGCAATCTACCTCAGTAAATAGGACATTCAAACCGAAATCAGCAAGTCTAGATACTGAAAGTAAGTTGTAGCCGAGAGATTCAACGAGCATGACATTTTGAATGGAACTATCATGTGAGATGGCCACCTTACCAAGGCCAACCACTTTACCCTTTGAATTATCACCAAAGGTGACATATTTTCGAGGGCCGTCATTTTCAGCAAGCTCACGGAACATCTCTTCATCTCCGGTCATATGATCAGTACGTCCACTATCAAGAACCCATTCCTTTCCTCCTGACACATATCCCCGAAGAATTGCCGTAAGACCAAAATGTCTCATTGCATCATCAAGATCGAAGTCACTATCATTAGCATCATCATAGTATCCATGTTCACCATGATCTCGTGACTCATCATTTCCTAGAGAGGGTAATTCATTAGATAAATGATCATCAAAGTGGTCACCTTTATGAATTCTTATAGCTTCAGATATAATGATTCCAACATCTCCTTTAGCACTCTTGACATTGGTAAGCTCAAATAGACAATCACCAAAACTAGGATCACTAGAGTTCATCTTACTGAAAGCAATAGATTTATGGAGAATTTCATCCAAATTTTTCAAGGAATAATCGGGAAATCGTTCCTCAAGAAATTTCCATATAGTATAGGCACAATTAAGAGTAGGCAAACTAGCAATCAAATTTTTGGACAATCCTCTAATGATGAGCTCAATAGTTCTAAGATTGTGAATTATGTCAATATCTTCATCTAGGGTAGGATGCAAAGGATCAATATGAGGTGCACAAGGGCTAGCAATATACTTGTTCAAATGATATTGATTGAAAATTACAAGCATCTCATTTTTCCACTCATGAAAATACTCTCCCTCAAGAATAGGCACTCTATGTCTAAGACTCCCTAAAGTAGACACATCCATCTTCCTCCAATGGTGATTAAACCAAGGAAATGGAGACCAAAGCTCTGATACCACTTGTAGGACCTTGAAGTAGATGTGTCTAGAGGGGGGGGGGGGTGATTAGACACTTAATGCTAAAGTTGCAGTTTTTAAGCTTTTCGGTTTAAGTGGAGTTTAGGCACAATTTCAACATTCACAATACATATCAAGCAAGCATGCAAAGAGTATATAGGCAGCGGAAAGTAAAGCATGCAACTTGCAAAAATGTAAAGGGAAGGGTTTGGAGAATTCAAACGCAATTTGGAGATACGGATGTTTTTCCCGTGGTTTGGATAGGTGGTGCTATCCTACATCCACGTTGATGGAGACTTCAACCCACGAAGGGTAATGGTTGCGCGAGTCCACGGAGGGCTCCACCCACGAAGGGTCCACGAAGAAGCAACCTTGTCTATCCCACCATGGCCATCGCCCACGAAGGACTTGCCTCACTAGCGGTAGATCTTCACGAAGTAGGCGATCTCCTTGCCCTTACAAACTCCTTGGTTCAACTCCACAATCTTGTTGGTGGCTCCAAAGTGACACCTAGCCAATCTAGGAGACACCACTCTCCTAGAAGTAACAAATGGTGTGTTGATGATGAACTCCTTGCTCTTGTGCTTCAAATGATAGTCTCCCCAACACTCAACTCTCTCTCATAGGATTTGGATTTGGTGGAAAGAAGATTTGAGTGGAAAGCAACTTGGGGAAGGCTAGAGATCAAGATTCATATGGTAGGAATGGAATATCTTGGCCTCAATACATGAGTAGGTGGTTCTCTCTCAGAACATATGAGTTGGAAGTGTAGATGTGTTCTGATGGCTCTCTCTACGAGTGAAGAGGAGGTGGAGGGGTATATATAGCCTCCACACAAAATCCAACCGTTACACACAATTTACAAATCTCGGTGGGACCGAATCAACAAACTCGGTCAGACCGAAATAGTAAACCTAGTGACCGTTAGAGATTTTTGGTGGGACCGACTAGATCAACTCGGTGGGACCGATGTGCTAGGGTTAGGGTAAATCCAAAACTCGGTTTGACCGATTACTCAAACTCGGTGGGACCGATTTGGGTAATAAGTGAAATAGAGAGTTGGCCAAGCAAACTCGGTGGGACCAATTGCATATCTCGGTGGGACCGAGAGTAATGCAGTAGGTAACAGAGAGTTTGCAAGCCCATCTCGGTGAGACCGAGATCCCATCGGTGCGACCGAATTGATTAGGGTTTTGGCAGTGGCTATGACGTCTGAACTCGGTGGCGCCGGATAGAAGGAATCGGTGGGGCCGAGTTTGACTTTTGGTTTAGGTCATATGTGGAAGTGGGAAAGTAGCTGAGGATTTTGGAGCATATCATTAAGCACTTGAAGCAAGAGGCTCATTAAGCAACACCTCATCCCTCCTTGATAGTATTGGCTTTTCCTATGGACTCAATGTGATCTTGGATCACTAAAATGTAAAATGAAGAGTCTTGAGCTTTAAGCTTTGGCCAATCCTTTGTCCTTAGCATCTTGTTGAATTTCCTACAACCTTTAGTCCATGCCACTCCATTGTTGAACTTATCTGAAACATACTAGATAGAAACGTTAGTCCAACAAGAGATATGTTGTCATTAATTACCAAAACCACCTAGGGAGCATTTGTGCTTTCATATGGCCTTTCTATTTTTTATGGCCTTTCTCTTTTTTTATGGCCTTTCTTTTTTTATTTCCTCGCTTGGGACAATGCTCTAGAAAATGATGATCATCACACTTCTATTGATTTACAACTCAATGATTACAACTCGATACTAGAACAAAGTATGACTCTATATGAATGCCTCCGGCGGTGTACCGGGATTGCGATGAATCAAGAGAGACATGTATGAAAAATTATGAACAGTGGCTTTGCCACAAATACGATGTCAACTACATGATCATGCAAAGCAATATGACAATGATGATGCATGTCATAATAAACGGAACGGTGGAAAGTTGCATGGCAATATATCTCGGAATGGCTATGGAAATGCCATAATAGGTAGGTATGGTGGCTATTTTGAGGAAGATATAAGGAGGTTTATGTGTGACAGAGCGTATCATATCACGGGGTTTGGATGCACCGGCGAAGTTTGCGCCAACTCTCAATGTGAGAAAGGGCAATGCACGGTACCGAAGAGGCTAGCAATGATGGAAGGGTGAGAGTGCGTATAATCAATGGACTCAGCATTAGTCATAAAGAACTCACATACTTATTGCAAAATCTAGAAGTCATCAGAAACCTCGGCACTACGCGCATGCTCCTAGGGGGATAGATTGGTAGGAAAAGAGCATCGCTCGTCCCCGACTGCCACTCATAAGGAGGACAATCAAATAACACCTCATGTTTCAAATTTGTTACATAACGTTTACCATACATGCATGCTATGGGACTTGCAAACTTCAACACAAGTATTCCTCAAATTCACAACTACTCAACTAGCACGACTTTGATATTATTACCTCCATATCTCAAAACAATCATCAAGCATCAAACTTCTCTTAGTATTCAAAACACTCATAAGAAAGTTTTACTAATCTTCAATACCTAGCATATTAGGATTTTAAGCAAATTACCATGCTATTTAAGACTCTCAAAATAATCTAAGTGAATCATGAGAGTTCATCTATTTCTTCAAAATAAAACTACCGCTATGCTCTAAAAGATATAAGTGAAGCACTAGAGCAAATGACAAACTACTCCGAAAGATATAAGTGAAGATCAATGAGTAGTTGAATAATTATGCAACTATGTGAAGAATGTGTAACATTTAATAATTTCAGATCTTGGTATTTTATTCAAACAACAAGCAAAACAAAATGAAATAAAATGACGCTCCAAGCAAAACACATATCATGTCGTAAATAAAAATATAGCTCCAAGTAAAGTTACCGATGAACGAAGACGAAAGAGGGGATGCCTTCCGGGGCATCCCCAAGCTTAGGCTCTTGGTTGTCCTTGAATATTACCTTGGGGTGCCTTGGGAAACCCCAAGCTTAGGCTCTTGCCACTCCTTATTCCATAGTCCATCGAATCCTTACCCAAAACTTGAAAACTTCACAACACAAAACTTAACAGAAAACTCGTATGCTCCGTTAGCGAAAGAAAACAAAACACCACTTCAAGGTACTGTAATGAACTCATTATTTATTTATATTGGTGTTAAACCTACTGTATTCCAACTTCTCTATGGTTTATAAACTCTTTTACTAGCCATAGATTCATCAAAATAAGCAAACAACACACGAAAAACAGAATCTGTCAAAAACAGAACAGTCTGTAGTAATCTGTAACTAACGTAAACTTCTGGAACCCCAAAAATTCTAAAATAAATTTCTGTACCCGAGGAATTTATCTATTAATCATATGAAAAAATAATTAACTAAATAGAGCTCACCAAATAAAAATGGCAGCAATTCTCGTGAGCACTAAAGTTTCTGTTTTTTTACAGCATGATCAACAAGACTTTCCCCAAGTCTTCCAACGGTTCTACTTGGCACAAACACTAATTAAAAGCATAAAACCACATCTAAACAGAGGCTAGATGAATTATTTATTACTAAACAGGAGGAAAAAAATCAAGGAACAAAAATAAAGTTGGGTTGCCTCCCAACAAGCGCTATCGTTTAACGCCCCTAGCTAGGCATGATGATTTCAATGATGCTCACATAAAAGATAAGGATTGAAACATAAAGAGAGCATCATGAAGAATATGACTAGCACATTTAATTCTAACCCACTTCCTATGCATAGGGATTTTGTGAGCAAACAACTTATGTGAACAAGAATCAACTTGCATAGGAAGTTAAAGCAAGCAACACTTCAAGATTTTAAGCACATAGAGAGGAAACTTGATATTATTGCAATTCCTACAAGCATATGTTCCTCCCTCATAATAATTTTCAGTAGCATCATGAATGAATTCAACAATATAACCAGCACCTAAATCATTATTTTCATGATCTTCAAGCATAGAAATTTTACTACTCTCCACATAAGCAAAATTCTTCTCATGAATAATAGTGAGAGCAAACTCAACAAAATAATTATCATGTGAGGCATAATGCAATTGAAAACTAAAATCATGATGACAAGTTTCATGGATATCATTATTCTTTATATCATACATGTCATCACAATAATCATCATAGATAGCAACTTTATTCTCATAATCAATTGGAATCTCTTCCGAAATAGTGGATTCATCACTAAATAAAGTCATGACCTCTCCAAATCTACTTTCATAATTATCACAATAAGATTCAACATCCTCCAAAATAGTGGGATCATTACTTCCTAAAGTTGACACTCTTACAAACCCACTTTCATAAATATAATCATCATAGATAGGAGGCATGCTTTCATCATAATAAATTTGCTCATCAAAACATGGGGGACAAAAAATATCATCTTCATCAAACATAGCTTCCCCAAGCTTGTGGCTTTGCATATCATTAGCATCATAAATATTCAAGGAATTCATACTAACAACATTACAATCATGCTCATCATTCAAATATTTAGTGCCAAACATTCTAATGCATTCTTCTTCTAGCACTTGAGCACAATTATCGGAATCCTTATTTTCATGATAGATATTAAAAAGATGAAGCATATGAGGTAACCTTAATTCCATTTTTTGTAGTTTTCTTTTATAGACTAAACTAGTGATAAAACAAGAAACTAAAAGAATCGATTGCAAGATCTAAAGATATACCTTCAAGCACTCACCTCCCCGGCAACGGCGCCAGAAAAGAGCTTGATGTCTACTACACAACCTTCTTCTTGTAGACGTTGCTGGGCCTCCAAGTGCAGAGGTTTGTAGGACAGTAGCAAATTTCCCTCAAGTGGATGACCTAAGGTTTATCAATCCGTAGGAGGCGTAGGATGAAGATGGTCTCTCTCAAGCAACCCTGCAACCAAATAACAAAGAGTCTCTTGTGTCCCCAACACACCCAATACAATGGTAAATTGTATAGGTGCACTAGTTCGGCGAAGAGATGGTGAAACAAGTGGTATATGGATAGTAGATAAAGGTATTTGTAATCTGAAATAATAAAAATAGCAAGGTAGAAAGTGATAAAAGTGAGCATAAACGGTATTGCAATGATAGGAAATAAGCCCTAGGGTTCATACTTTCGCTAGTGTAAGTACCCTCAACAATAATATAATAATTGGATCACATAACTATCCCTCAACATGCAACAAAGAGTCATTCCAAAGTCACTAATAGCGGAGAACGAACGAAGAGATTATGGTAGGGTACGAAACCACCTCAAAGTTATTCTTTCCAATCAATCCGTTGGGCTATTCCTATAAGTGTCACAAACAGCCCTAGAGTTCGTACTAGAATAACACCTTAAGACACAAATCAATCAAAACCCTAATGTCACCTAGATACTCCAATGTCACCTCAAGTATGCGTGGGTATGATTATACGATATGCATCACACAATCTCAGATTCACCTATTCAACCAACACAAAGGACCTCAAAGAGTGCCCCAAAGTTCTACCGGAGAATCACGACAAAAACGTGTGCCAACCCCTATGCATATGTTCATGGGCGGAACCTGCAAGTTGATCACCAAAACATACATCAAGTGAATCACGTGGTATCCCATTGTCACCACAGATACACACGGCAAGACATACATCAAGTGTTCTCAAATCTTTAAAGACTCAATCTGATAAGATAACTCCAAAGGGGAAACTCAATTCATTACAAGAGAGTAGAGGGGGAGGAGAAACATAAGATCCAACTATAATAGCAAAGCTCGCGATACATCAAGATCGTGCCAAATTGAGAACACGAGAGAGAGAGAGAGAGAGAGAGAGAGAGAGAGATCAAACACATAGCTACTGGTACATACCCTCAACCCCGAGGGAGAACTACTCCCTCCTCATCATGGAGAGTGCCGGGATGATGAAGATGGCCACCGGAGAAGGATTGCCCCCTCCGGCAGGGTGCCGGAACGGGTCTAGATTGGTTTTCAGTGGCTACGGAGGCTTCTGGCGGCGTAACTCCCGATCTATTGTGCTCTTTGGAAGTTTTAGGGTACGTGAGTATATATGGGTGCAGGAATTATGTCGGTGGAGCTTCGGGGGCGCCATGAGGCAGGGGGCGCGCCCTAGGGGGGCCACCCTCGTGAGCACCTCCCTTGGCTCCTGACGTGGGGTCCAAGTCCATCCGGTAGCTTTCCTTCCAAAAATAACTTCTCCAGTTGATTTCGTTCCGTTTCGACTCCGTTTGATATTCCTTTTCTTCGAAACACTGAAATAGGCAAAAAAAACAGCAATTCTGGGCTGGGCCTCTGTCGCCATTCTGGGAACGGGGGTCCCCAGACTTGCCTGCCTGCAGCCTGCGGCGTGGCTCGAATGGGGGCCCAACATGGCCCATCTTCATCAAGCGCAAGACTCAAGACCCTCGCGAGGCGGACGACATGGCGCATCCTCAGGCGCAACCTCCTTAGGCTAGCTCGCGAGGAGACGGAGATATCAAGGCAGGGTACCTCGCGAGGTGCCAGTGATGCAAGCCATGACAATCTAGGGCGCCAGGCGGGCGCCAGCGCGCGCAGCGTCCTTCTTTCCTCTTTGGTGCAAAGGGGGCAAGCGCAGCCGCGGAGTACCGAGGCATCAGGCAAAGGTTGCCATTTCGGTGCAACAAGACCAGGACCAAGCGGACTACGAGACGGAGGTCACCATGGAGCCCAGCGCGGCGTCACCGCAGAGCCTTTCACAGGCGAAGACCACCTTTAGTCAGGATAGATGTACTTGCTGTCCCCCTTCAAATTAGCCCGCCATTGTTGGCTCCCTTCCCGCTCGATATTTGGGAAGAGGACCAGGGCCCCTATAAATAGGACCGGCCACCCACGTAGTAGGGGGGGGGGGCAGTTGGTTCCTCCGGTTTGATGAGAAGGCACACGGAGTAGAGAAAGAGAGAGAGAGAGAGGTGACCGAACTCCTCCCAGCAGTTCATCACCCCAGCCAAGAACAGACCCTCGCGAGGCTGTTCTTCCTTGTATTGTTCTTCATCACCAGCCCCAGGAGGCAATCCATCCACCACACACTGGAGTAGGGTATTATACCACAATGGTGGCCCGAACCAGTATAAACCTCGTGTCTCTTGTATGATCCTTTTAGTAGTTTAGATCTTTGTGAGACGGGGAGGTTGAGGACGTGATCTCCGCGCGCACCCCAGTGTTCGAACCTTAAGGGTCTGCCGGAACCCAAAATCCGACAGCCTCCGGTTAATAGGTTAGTCCCAAAAATAATATAAAAGTGGATAATAAAGCCCAATATTGCCCAAAATAGTAGATAACATAGCATGGAGCAATCAAAAATTATAGATACGTTGGAGACTTATCAGGGGCCTGGCTCTCCGGGGCCCAAGCGTGGATGTGGCCGTCCCCGCAAGCACACCACGACCCCTGCCGCGGCCCCGCGCAACCATGGTGGTGCCGCTTTGCGGGGCAGGGGTCACTCCAGTCGTGGCGATCTTGTTGATGAAGGGAGACGTGCCATGGTCGCGCGGCCTCCTCGGCCGCGCTTCCACTCGACGGAGATGCTGCCGAAGTTTGTCGCCTAGTCGGAGAACCCGGCCGACAACTGGCTTCAGCTCCCGTGCTTCTTCATCGACAAGCTGCCGGCCTCAGGTCGAGGCGGGCTTTGGCTGCAGGCAGACGACTGCTGCAGTAGGGATTCATGGGTCGCGGTCGAGGTCTCCGCCACGGGCAATATAGCTCTGGCCCACGGTTGGCATACATTCGCCCGCGTGCGCGGCCTGGGCAGGCGGTGCACCCTCCACTTCAAGTACGACGGCGACGTGACCCTTTATGTAAGGGTGTTTGGGGAAGATGGTCGCCGTGCCGGGTGCTGCCCCGAGGTGAACGACGGCGAGGAGGTGCTCGGCCTTGGCGATGGTCGTGATGAGGATGATGGCGAACCCGCTCTTGGGGCCGACCACGTCTCGTCCAGCTATGGCGGCTCTTCCTCCGGCGACAGCTCCAATAGCCTCGGTTACGACCAGCTGCCACGCAGCCGCGCTCGCTTCGAAGGCGGCAGTGGGTCATCTCGTCACCGTGTCTCTGTGAAGCGCGAGGAGGGGTCTGGCTGAGCTCGGGACGATGCCAAGAGCCCTCCCTCACGGACCGCTGCAGGGGCACGTGCCACTTTTATTTTGTTCTTCCTTTCCTTCCTGCATCAGAAAGAAACCAGAATGGGCCCCAAAGGGGCGTGTATCGAACTATGGTCTCAATCGTTATGTTGTGTTTGTCGTTCCTGTGCTATGTCGCAACATCATCGTTTTATGTAGGGATAACTTAGCTTGACTTGCTCAGAGTAGCCTCCTTGCTCGGAGTAGCCTCCTCCTCACGAGGTGCTTGCTTCCTAATGCCTGCCGAGGCCTCCTTGGCCTGGTAGGCGCTTAGGAACTGCAAAAAAATCGTCAAGAGGTTTATCGTTCACCCGGGGCTTGGTCATAGGCGCAGCTGGCCTTGACCCGGCGCTTCGCATCGCGATACCCTTGGGGCACAGAACAGGAGAAGTGCGCCAGCTTGTGGGCTCGAACGAGGGTGCCTCATGAAAAGTCAGAAGGAGGAATCTCACGAAGGTACCTGTTCAGCCCCTCACGAGGGACGTGGGGGAGAGTACAGGTCGACCAAAGAGGCGAAGGCAAAAATAGAGGCGGGAAGCGATAAAACGGGACCAGCAAGAGACATCAGAAAGCAAATTTCGATTAAAAGAGGGGCAAGCCAACTTCGGAAAGCAAATGAAAAGCCGCGTCCGATGCTACCTCTTGAGCACTGCGTTGGTTTTCCCCGAAGAGGAAGGGATGATGCAGCAAAGTACCGTAAGTATTTCCCTTAGTTTTTGAGAACCAAGGTATCGATCCAGTAGGAGGCTATGCGCGAGTCCCTCGCACCTGCACAAAACAAATAAATCCTCGCAACCAACGCAAATAGGGGTTGTCAATCCCTATAAGGCCACTTACGAGAGTGAGATCTGATAGATATGATAAGATAATATTTTTTGGTATTTTTATGATAAAGATGCAAAGTAAAATAAAGGCAAAGTAAAAGCAAAAGGAAATAACTAAGTATTGATATATTAATATGATGAAGATAGACCCGGGGGCCATAGGTTTCACTTGTGGCTTCTCTCGAGAGCATAAGTATTCTACGGTGGGTGAACAAATTACTGTTGAGCAATTGACAGAATTGAGCATAGTTATGAGAATATCTAGGTATGATCATGTATATAGGCATCACGTCCGAGACAAGTAGACCGACTCCTGCCTGCATCTACTACTATTACTCCACTCATCGGCCGCTATCCAGCATGCATCTAGAGTATTAAGTTAAAAACAGAGTAACGCCTTAAGCAAGATGACATGATGTAGAGGGATAGACTCATGCAATATGAAGAAAACCCCATCTTGTTATCCTCAATGGCAACAATACAATACGTGCCTTGCTGCCCTTACTGTCACCGGGAAAGGACACCGCAAGATTGAACCCAAAGATAAGCACTTCTCCCATTGCAAGAAAGATCAATCTAGTAGGCCAAACCAAATTGATAATTTGAAGAGACTTGCAAATATAACCAATCATCAATAAAATAATTCAGAGAAGATTCAAATATTGTTCTTAGATAGACTTGATCATAAACCCACAATTCATCGGTCTCAACAAACACACCGCAAAAAGAAGATTACATCGAATAGATCTCCACAAGAGAGGGGGAGAACTTTGTATTGAGATCCAAAAAGAGAGAAGAAGCCATCAAGCTACTAACTATGGACCCGTAGGTCTGAAGTAAACTACTCACACTTCATCGAAGGGGTTATTGTGTTGATGTAGAAGCCCTCCGTGATCGATGCCCCCTCCGGCGGAGCTCCAGAACAGGCCCCAAGATGGGATCTCGTGGATATAGAAAGTTGCGGGGGTGGAATTAGGTTTTTGGCTCCGTATCTGATCGTTTGGGGGGCACGTAGGTATATATAGGAGGAAGGAGTACGTCGGTGGAGCAACAGGGGGCCCATGAGGGTGGTGGGCGCGCCTAGTGGGGGTGGGCGCGCCCCCTACCTCGTGGCCTCCTCTCTTGTGCCTTGACGTAGGGTCCATGTCTCCCGGGTCTTGTTCGTTGAGAAAATCACGTTCCTGAAGGTTTCATTCCGTTTGGACTCCGTTTGATATTCCTTTTCTTCGAAACCCTAAAACAGGCAAAAAACAACAATTCTAGGCTGGGCCTCCGGTTAATAGGTTAGTCCCAAAAATAATATAAAAGTGGATAATAAAGCCCAATAATGTCCAAAACAGTAGATAATATAGCATGGAGCAATCAAAAATTATAGATACGTTGGAGACGTATCAAGCATCCCCAAGCTTAATTCCTACTCGTCCTCGAGTAGGTAAATGATAAAAACAGAATTTTTGATGCGGAGTGCTACTTGGCATAATTTTAATGTAATTCTTCTTAATTGTGGTATGAATATTTAGATCTGAAAGATTCAAGACAAAAGTTCATATTGACATAAAAATAATAATACTTCAAGCATACTAACAAAGCAATTATGTCTTCTCAAAATAACATGGCCAAAGAAAGTTCATTCCTAGAAAGTCATATAGTTTAGTCATGCTTCATTTTCCTCACACAAGAATGCTCTTGTCATGCACAACCCCGATGACAAGCCAAGCAATTGTTTGATACTTTAGTAATCTCAAACCTATAAACTTTCACACAATATATGAGCGCGAGCCATGGACATAGCACTATGGGTGGAATAGAATATAATGAGGGGATTTATTTGGAGAAGACAAAAAAGAAGAAAAGTCTCACATCAACGAGGCTAATCAATGGGCTATGGAGATGCCCATCGATTGATTAATGCAAGGAGTAGGGATTGCCATGCAACGGATGCACTAGAGCTATAAATGTATGAAAGCTCAACAAAAGAAACTAGTGGGTGTGCGTCCAACTTGCTTGATCACGAAGACCTAGGGAACTTGAGGAGGCCCATTGTTGGAATATACAAGCCAAGTTCTATAATGAAAATTCCCACTACTATATGAAAGTGACAAAACAAGAGACTCTCTATCATGAAGATTACGGTGCTACTTTGAAGCACAAGTGTGGCAAAGGATAGTAACATTGTCCCTTCTCTCTTTTTCTCTCATTCTTTTCTTTTCTTTTCTTTTTTTGGGCCTTCTCTTTTTATGGCCTTTCTCTTTTTTGGGCCTTCTCTTTTTTTTATTCCTCACTTGGGACAATGCTCTAGAAAATGATGATCATCACACTTCTATTTATTTACAACTCAATGATTACAACTCGATACTAGATCAAAAGATGACTCTATATGAATGCCTCCGGCGGTGTACCGGGATATGCAATGGACCAAGAGTGACATGTATGAAAGAATTATGAATGGTGGCTTTGCCACAAATACTATGTCAACTATATGATCATGCTAAGCAATATGACAATAATGAATGTGTCATGATGAACGGAATGGTGGAAAGTTGCATGGCAATATATCTCGGAATGGCTATGGAAATGCAATAATAGGTAGGTATGGTGGCTGTTTTGAGGAAGATATAAGGAGGTTTATGTGTGAAAGAGCGTATCATATCACGGGGTTTGGATGCACTGGCGAAGTTTGCGCCAACTCTCGATGTGAGAAAGGGCAATGCACGGTACCGAAGAGGCTAGCAAGGATGGAAAGGTAAGAGTGCGTATAATCCATGGACTCAACATTAGTCATAAAGAACTCACATACTTATTGCAAAAATCTACAAGTCATCAAAAACCTCGGCACTACGCGCATGCTCCTAGGGGGATAAATTGGTAGGAAAAGACCATCGCTCGTCCCCGACCGCCACTCATAAGGAGGACAATCAAATAACACCTCATTTTTCAAATTTGTTACATAACGTTTACCATACGTGCATGCTACGGGACTTGCAAACTTCAACACAAGCATTCCTCAGTTTCACAACTACTCAACTAGCACGACTTTGATATTATTACCTCCATATCTCAAAACAATCATCAACCATCAAACTTATCTTATTATTCAAATCACTCATAAGAAAATTTTATTAATCTTGAATACCTAGCATATTAGGACTTTAAGCAAATTACCATGCTATTAAAACTCTCAAAATACTCTAAGTGAAGCATGAGAGATCAATAATTTCTGTAAAACAAATCCACCACCGTGCTCTAAAAGATATAAGTGAAGTACTAGAGCAAAACTATATAACTGAAAAGATATAAGTGAAGCACATAGAGTATTCTAACAAATTCCAAATCATGTATGGCTCTCTCAAAAGGTGTGTACATCAAGGATGATTGTGGTAAACTAAAAAGTAAAGACTCAAATCATACAAGACGCTCCAAGCAATACACATATCATGTGGCGAATAAAAATATAGCTCCAAGTAAAGTTACCGATAGAAGTAGACGAAAGAGGGGATGACTTCCGGGGCACCCCCAAGCTTTGGCTTTTAGGCGTCCTTAGATTATCTTGGGGGTGCCATGGGCATCCCCAAGCTTAGGCTCTTTCCACTCCTTGTTCCATAATCCATCAAATCTTTACCCAAAACTTGAAAACTTCACAACACAAAACTTAAAGTAGAAAATCTCGGGAGCTCCGTTAGCAAAAGAAAACAAAAGACCACTTCAAGGTACTGTAATGAACTCATTATTTATTTATATTGGTGTTAAACCTACTGTATTACAACTTCTCTATGGTTTATAAACTATTTTACTAGCCATAGATTCATCAAAATAAGCAAACAACCCACGAAAAACAGAATCTGTCAAAACAGAACAATCTGTAGTAATCTGTAGCTAGCGCAAGATCTGGAACACCAAAAATTCTAAAATAAATTGCGGGACGTGAGGAATTTCTATATTAATCATATTCAAAAAGAATTAACTAAATAGCACTTTTAAAATAAAAATAGCATCAGTTCTCGTGAGCACTAAAGTTTCTGTTTTTTACAGCAAGTTCAACAAGACTTTCCCCAAGTCTTCCCAACGGTTCTACTTGGCACAAACACTAATTAAACGCAAAAAAACACAACCAAAAAATAGGCTAGATAAATTATTTATTACTAAACAGGAGCAAAAATCAAGGAATAGAAATAAAATTGGGTTGCCTCCCAACAAGCGCTATCGTTTAACGCTCCTAGCTAGGCATTGATAATTTTAATGATGCTCACATGAAAGACAAGAATTGAAGCAAAAAGAGAGCATCATAAAACACGTGACAAACACATCTAAGTCTAACATACTTCCTATGCATAGGCATTTTGTAGGCAAACAAATTATCAAGGCTATAAAAAACTAGCATATGCAAGGAAGCGGAAAGAAACAATAGCTATCTCAACATAACGAGAGGTAATTTAGTAACATGAAAATTTCTACCACCATATTTTCCTCTCTCATAATAATTAAATGTATGATCATAAGAAAATTCTACAAGATAGCTATCACATAAAATATTTTCAACATGATCCACATGCATGCAAAATTGACACTCTTCCAAAATAGTGGGATTAACATTAACTAAAGTCATGACCTCTCCAAACCCACTTTTATCAAAAACTTCATAAGATTGAACATTCTCCAAATATGTGGGATCTAAAGTTGACACTCTTCCAAATCCACTTTCAATAATATTGCAAACACTATTATCAATCTCATATTCATCATGGGGATTAAATAGATTTTCAAGATCAAAAGAAGAATCACCCCAATCATGATCATTGCAACAAATAGTAGTCATAGCAAAACTAGCATCCCCAAGCTTAGGGTTTTGCAAATCATTAACACAATTGACATTAAGAGAATTTATAATAACATCATTACAATCATGCTTTTCATCGAAGGAACTATCAAGTATGGGTGCAATAGCAACGATCTCATGTGTAACATAAGGAACTATAGCAAATTCATCTTCATAAATATTGGCATCATGGCCACAAGAATAGCAAGCATCATGTTCATCAAGGGATATTTCAACCAAATCATCAGAATCATCGTTATCTATAGATTCATGCATATCATTATTTTCTTCCAAAGCAACGGTCATTCTTTCAATAAATTCTTGAACATAGACATTATGGGCAAAGTTTTCATTACAATATTTAAGTATGACAGAATTTTCAGATTTATTGAGAGTAAAATCATACTTTTCAATCAAAGAAGCAACTTCATGAGCACCCTTAAAAGTGACAAATTCTTCAATTTGTTCGATATCATAGTAACTATAAACACCCTTTGCATAAGAAGATAATATTTCATTATCATTGAACTCACATAGGTAGGGAAGGTGTTTTTTAGGGTTCTTAGAGCAACAAGTAAAATCACACATTTCACAAAGATTCCAAGCATAGCATAGCAAACTATTTATATGATACCATAAGAGCTTCCCTTTTTCAGACAAACGATGACGCACAAAATGAGCATGCTCATCTAAAGATTTCCCATCAACTAGGCTAGTTGGGGTTTCAGCACGAGCGCATAAGGATCGAAGATGATCCAAGTAGAACACTTTAAGTGGATCCATATCAATAGATTATTAGCAAGCAAAGATGCAAGCAAATGGAAGGCACATGGAAACACAAGCAAACAAGCAAAAGAGGCAAATAGAGAAAGAGAGGGAGGATAGAGAGAGAGGGCGAATAAAACGACAAGGGTGAAGTGGGGGAGAGGAAAATGAGAGGCAAATGGCAAATAATGTAATGCGGGAGATAAGCGTATGTGATGGGTACTTGGTATATTGACTTTTGCGTAGACCTCCCCGGCAACGGCGCCAGAAATCCTTCTTGCTACCTCTTGAGCACTGTGTTGGTTTTCCCCGAAGAGGAAGGGATGATGCAGCAAAGTAGCGTAAGTATTTCCCTCAGTTTTTGAGAACCAAGGTATCAATCCAGTAGGAGGCTACGCGCGAGTCCCTCGCACCTGCACAAAACAAATAATTCCTCGCAACCAACGCAAATAGGGGTTGTCAATCCCTATAAGACCACTTACGAGAGTGAGATCTGATAGATACGATAAGATAATATTTTTTGGTATTTTTATGATAAAGATGCAAAGTAAAATAAAGGCAAAGTAAAAGAAAAAGGAAATAACTAAGTATTGATAGATTAATATGATGAAGATAGACCCGGGGGCCATAGGTTTCACTTGTGGCTTCTCTCGAGAGCATAAGTATTCTACGGTGGGTGAACAAATTATTGTTGAGCAATTGACAAAATTGAGCATAGTTATGAGAATATCTAGGTATGATCATGTATATAGGCATCACGTCCGAGACAAGTAGACCGACTCCTGCCTGCATCTACTACTATTACTCCACTCATCGACCGCTATCCAGCATGCATCTAGAGTATTAAGTTAAAAACAGGGTAACACCTTAAGCAAGATGACATGATGTAGAGGGATAGACTCATGCAATATGAAGAAAACCCCATCTTGCTATCCTCGATGGCAACAATACAATACGTGCCTTGCTGCCCTTACTGTCACCGGGAAAGGACACCGCAAGATTGAACCCAAAGCTAAGCACTTCTCCCATTGCAAGAAAGATCAATCTAGTAGGCCAAACCAAACTGATAATTCGAAGAGACTTGCAAAGATAACCAATCATACATAAAAGAATTCAGAGAAGATTCAAATACTGTTCTTAGATAGACTTGATCATAAACCCACAATTCATCGGTCTCAACAAACACACCGCAAAAATAAGATTACATCGAATAGATCTCCACAAGAGAGGGGGAGAACTTTGTATTGAGATCCAAAAAGAGAGAAGAAGCCATCAAGCTACTAACTATGGACCCGTAGGTCTGAAGTAAACTACTCACACTTCATCGGAGGGGCTATGGTGTTGATGTAGAAGCCCTCCATGATCGATGCCCGTTCCGGCGGAGCTCCGGAACAGGCCCCAAGATGGGATCTCGTGGATACAGAAAGTTGCGGTGGTGGAATTAGGTTTTTGGCTCTGTATCTGATCGTTTGGGTGTACGTAGGTATATATAGGAGGAAGGAGTACATCGGTGGAGCAACAGGGGGCCCACGAGGGTGGAGGGCGCGCCTGGTGGGGGTGGGCGCGCCCCCAACCTTGTGGCCTCCTCTCTTGTGCCTTGATGTAGGGTCCAAGTCTCCTGGGTCTTGTTCATTGAGAAAATCATGTTCCCGAAGGTTTCATTCCATTTGGACTCCGTTTGATATTCCTTTTCTTCGAAACCCTAAAACAAGCAAAAAACAGCAATTCTGGGCTGGGCCTCCGGTTAATAGGTTAGTCCCAAAAATAATATAAAAGTGGATAATAAAGCCCAATAATGTCCAAAACAGTAGATAATATAGCATGGAGCATTCAAAAATTATAGATACGTTGGAGACGTATCATCCGACACCTAGTCTAGTCCTCGATGTCTTCTCTCCAGCGCGGAGCTAAGTGCTGCCACTGGGCGTGGGAGGGAGCCTCCGAGGCTCGAGGGCGGCACTCCTGAGACTCCGGGCGTGTACAACCCCACTCATTATTATGTGAGAGTGTCATGGGCGGCGATTCTTCATAGGCACGGGGCCTTGCTTCACAGGCATTGCGACTTTCTTCACAGGCACCGGGCCTTCTTCACAGGCGTTGGGCCTTTCTTCATGGGTAGAACTTCCGGAGGTGTTGGATGTTCCAGGCGTTCTGGACGGGTACCCCGTCCTGCGTCTCCAGGAGCACGGCGCCAGGCCTGGAGACGTGGACGACCTTGAACGGGCCCTCCCACATGGGTGAGAGCTTATGCAGCCCCTCCCTGGATAGCACCTGCCTCAGGGCGAGGTCACCCACCTCAAGAGTCCTGGAGAGGATGCTGCGACAGTGGTACTGATACGTCTCCGTTATATCTACTTTTCCAAACACTTTTGCCCTTGTTTTGGACTCTAACTTCCATGATTTGAATGGAACTAACCCAGACTGACGCTGTTTTCAGCAGAATTACCATGGTGTTATTTATGTGCAGAAACAAACGTTCTCGGAATGACCGGAAACTTCACGGAGCAAATTTTCAGAAAATATAAAAAATACCTACAAAAGATGAAGGCCAAGGGCCCCACCACCTGTCCACGAGGGTGGGGGACGCGCCTGCCCCCCTAGGGCGCGCCCCTACCTCGTGGGCCCCCTGGAGGTCCTCCGACTCCATCTCCAACTCTACATATTGTGTTTCGGGGAGAAAAAAACCAGAGAGACGAATTCATCGCGTTTTACGATACGGAGCCTCCGCCAAGCCCTAAAACCTCTCGGGAGGGCTGATCTGGAGTCCGTTCGGGGCTTCAGAGAGGGGAATCCGTCGCCATCATCATCATCTACCATCCTCCATCACCAATTTCATGATGCTCACTGGCATGTGTGAGTAATTCCATCGTAGGCTTGCTGGACGGTGATGGGTTGGATGTAACATCCCAAATTTTCAATTTGGAATGTTATACATTAGATCATCATGCATGTCATATTTTCTTGCATTTTGTCGATCCTAGAAATTTCACGCAACTCAAGGACCCTCGGAGAGAGTTGGAGATTTCGTTATTTTAATATTTGAGTTCTTCTCAAATTTTGAAGAAAGGATCATTGGTTTTGTCGGAGTTTATTTACCTTTTATTTGGATAGGGAAAAATGCGTGTTTTCAAAAATTGCATTCTAGGTCCCGAGAAAAGTTCATTTTGTTCGACTCATTTTTAGGAGTCGGGGAAAATTTACTTTGGGAGTTTTGGAGTTCGTTTAGATGTTCTTTTATTTGTTTTTCCGCGCGCGTAACCGTTTAAAAAAAAATCCCGCAGCGTGCCTGGGCCAAGGCCCAGCCGTAGGCCAGGCCAGGCCGGCCGCCGCGCCAGCGCCGCGCGCGCGCCTGCTAAGGCCGCCGCCGCCCTAGTGGAGTCCTAGTAGGACTCTAGTCCTGCTCCGTTTTCCTCTTTCCTTTTCCTTCTCTTTTTCTTGCCCCCTAGCCCAAGTCTCCTCTCCCCTCCCCACTTTATATACCCCCACACCCCCCCTCGAAACCCACATCAAACCCCAAGCCCCAAGCCCCACCCGAGCCCCACACCCCGCGCCGCGCCGCCGCCGCCGCCCAACGCCGCCGTCACCGGAGCCCCTCGCCGGAGACCTCGCTGAGGTTGCCCCGCGTCTCTTTTTCTCCCCTTGGTTTGATTTTCTTCTAAACCGTTCCGATTCTTTTCTTCTCTAAACCGTTCCGGTTTTCTAGATCGGTTTTTCGTTCGGTTTTCTTTTCTCGAAACCCTAGATCGGATTCGTCTTCTTTTCCGATTTAGTTGTCTAGAGACCGTTCGCCAGACCGTTCGTCTTAACGAACGTGATCACCGGATTGTTCTAGGTTAACGAATGTCCGTTCGTTTAACCGTTCTTCTTTTTCTTTTCGTCGGATTTATTCCGCGATCGTGATCTCAGATCCGATCTTCTTTCTAGTCTATCTTCTCGCTCGTTTATCGGAACCAGGTGATTCAAGCGCCTGGAGTTTCGTTTTGAAACCACCGTTCCGACTAATCAACTCAAACCAGTTTTTGCTACTGTAAAACTTGACCTAGTTTCAACTTGCTAGAACCGAGTTGTTTTTTTCCGCCGTTTGTTTTCCGTTGTTTTGTTCGGTTCGATCTTTCTTTGAAACCGGAGTTCTTAAGTTGAACTTTCTGGTTCGATCTCTTGTTCGAGTTTTACCTGTGCATTAGATGAGTACTTATTGTATGCTTGCTGTTTGTTTGCGGTAGATTACCCAGATTGCGCCGCTTGTTACTTCGAATCTCTAGGACTCGCGAATCATCAGCAAGGCAAGTAACACTTTGATCATACCTTTTCTACAACCCAGTTTTATTGCATTAGATCAATCCTCACACATTGCATGATTAGGATCTAATTAAATTGTGGGATGGGAAGTAGATGAGGTAGTACCTATTACCTGTTTATTATGAAACCTTTGGGAGTTACTTCTACGTTTGCTTATTATGCCATGCTATGAGAGTAGACGTGGATTGGGTGAGTGATATCCATGACAGATGTGAGATTGGTAATTTTAATGGTTTATCTAAGGTGGCAACTTAAACACACATCTGGGTGGATTGAGGCACCTGATGTCTATCGGGACTTTCCTGTTTTATTTTGGACCGCCACCCAGGCTCAAGGGGATCATAAGATCTTTCATGCTAAATACTTACGTGTGCAGCCACAACCCATTATGGGCTCTGGCATAGTTGACTAAGTCGTGCGAACTCTTACAGGTAGACTAGCAGATGTAGGGGAAAGTAGGTGTACCGGTCTATCCACCGTAAGGTGCTAGCGCTTCTGAAATACTGTGTCTCGGTCATCCGTTTCTCAAACACCGGTAGTGCGAGAAATCCAACGGAGGCGATCGAGTCTTGTGGGAAAAAATGCGCAAACCTCTGCAGAGTGTAACAAACTAATCATGATTAGCCGTGTCCCCAGTTATGGACATCTTGAGTATCTAGTACTTGAATATCATGTGAATCTCATCGTGTTACTTTTAATTAATATTGTTGGGTTATTGATGACTACTTTTAATTGGGATTGAGAATGCTGTCAACCATTCTCAATGTTTAACAACCACCATGATAGTTAAATAAATTTATTCCTTTGTTGTAGGGAAAAACTGGCTTTACACAAAACAGTAACCATAGAGCTTTCCACCAGCCAAATATGCATATAGTATAGCCGTTACATTTCATTACTCTCTATGTGTTACCTTGCCAGCATATTCCATGTGCTGACCTGTTTCGGGCTGCAACGATAATGTAGTAGACTTTTCAGACGACGATTAAGGTGCTTTTAGGTCGTGGTTCTATACTCAGTGATGCCGTTGGAGTTGATGGACCCATTTATCTTCCAAGTCTTCCGCTGTTATCGAATTAGATGGCCTTAAGCCATATTATTGTAATAAGTTCTCTTTTGAGACATCAATGTAATAAGTGTGTGGTTGCTACTCTGCTATAAATCCTTCGAAGTACTGTGTGGTGTCAGCATTACTGATCCAGGGATGACACCGGAGCACAGTAGACTTGATCCATTCGGGTCGGGTCGCTACAGAGATGGTATCAGAGCACACGCTGACTATAGGACACGACCACTAAGTTAAAGCCTTAGATCACTATTCTCCCCTCATTTTCTAACTCCTCAACTTTTCTACTCTTTAGGATGAAGGACGCGAAGATTAAGTACGCTCAACCGGATGAAGGCACACCTTTTGGATTTCACTTGAAGGAAGTCACCAAGTACCTAAACATCGGATTACCAAGTTTCACGGGAACCTTCAACGCCACCTTGCCTGAAGAGGAGCGCTGGAAGATTCAAGCTCATGTTCTGGGAAGGACATTCGCGTCAATCACGAAGCCCATAGATAGTGTTTTCAATGCACCAACTTGGAGTCTAGGAAGGAGCATGGCAGCCCATATCACCATAGGACGCATTGGAGAAGTTTATCAAGAAGACCTCAAGGACACTATCTACCAGATTTGCGGACGCCGAGATGAACAATGGGAGTTAGTCACCACCAAGAAGGATAGATCCATTGCAGCATTCATCCAGGAGTTAAACCAGCACATTCGATGCCACGAGAACCAGATGTGCAACGATATGATAGAGTTGAAGAATTCGAAGGCAAGGATCATCGAGTTAGAAGGAGAACTGAAGGCTACACGCAAGGACTACATGGACGAGATAGTAGCTCTAGCAAGACACAACGGCGATCTTAAGCAAGAGATTGAAGAACTCAAGATGGAGTTAGCATCCAGGAAGGAAGACATGTACGTCGCATGCCCGGACAACTACATCATCATCAACGACACCGATTCGGATCCAAGTGAACCCGACTTTGAAGACGAAGCTGGAGCGGACATCATGGAGTCTTCCATCGGTTCAAATTTTTAGATGACCACCAAAATATTAGTAGTATTCCCCCATGTAAACACTATAGTTCGAGCACTTTTGTGATAGCTAGATCGATTGTAAGCCCTTGTTTGAATTGAATGAAGTGATTTTGTGTGAATTTGCTCATGTGCATTGGGGTAGTGTTTTCTCTTTAGACCTCATTCTATTCTTATATCTCTTCCTTTCTAAACCCTCAGATGCCTCCGAGACGTGACAATGGATTTCCACCGGAGCTCACTCAATTGATCCAGCAGCAGAATCAATTGATGCAGATGTTAGTTCAGAATCAGCAGAACAACAAAAACAACAACCCACCTCCACCATCGCCACGTGTTGACCACTTAGCCCGTTTCCTTAGGCTAAATCCGCCGGTGTTTTCTAGTAGCACCGAGCCGATAGTAGCAGACGATTGGCTCCGCAAGATAGGAAGGGAGTTGACCACTGCAGGATGCACAGATGGTGAGAAAGTGAAGTTTGCCGCACATCAGTTAGAAGGACCCGCGGCAGCATGGTGGGAGAATTTCACAGCCACTTTCCCAGTTGACACTGTCACATGGGATCAGTTTCAGCAAGCTTTCCGCACTGCACATGTTTCAGCAGGAGCTATGGCCATGAAGAAGCGTGAGTTTCGCAACTTACGCCAAGGAGGAAGGACAGTTGGCCAGTACGTTGACGACTTCAGCAAGTTAGCATGTTATGCCCCAGATGACGTTGCTACGGATGCGGCTAAGCAGGAGAAGTTTCTGGAAGGATTGAATGATGAGTTAAGCATGCAGTTGATGGTAGCAAGTTTCAACAATTACCAGGAGTTGGTAGATCGTGCCATCATGATTGAAGGGAAGCAACAGCAGATTGAGAACCGCAAGAGGAAGTATGGACAGGGGAAGTATAACTCTGGAGCCCAGCAGAAGCCCCGTTTTACCCCTAAATATGGATTTCAGTTTCAGCATACCCATGGAGGAGGTAGTTCGCACAACCACAATGGCCACAAGAATGGTAATGGGAATGGAGGAAGCAACGGCCAGAACCGGACCACCCCATCAACCCCAGCCAAGAGAGATCTGAGTCAAGTCACCTGTTTCAAGTGTTCCAAGACCGGACATTATGCCAATGAATGTCCTGAAGGCCAGAATGGAAATGGCAATGGGAGCTCAGGGAAGAAGCCGAACCCTTTCAATAGGGGACAGGTGAACCACGTTAGCGTGGAGGAGGTTGAAGATCAGCCTGACGCAGTAATCGGTAAGTTTTTGGTTAAGTCATTTACCGCACTTGTTCTTTTCGATACTGGTGCATCGCATTCATACATATCAAGGGGATTTGTGGAAAAATATAGCCTGCCCACTAGGATTCTTAAAACGCCTATGCTAGTAAGTTCGCCAGGAGCAGAATACATGGCCAGTCAATGATGTTTTCAAGTGCCATTAAGCATAGGAAGGCATGTTTTCCCAATGGATTTAATTATTCTGGAATCCCAAGGTTTGGATGTAATTCTTGGTATGGATTGGCTGTCGATGTATGGAGGAAACATCGATTGCGCCAGTAAGTCAATTTTGCTCACAACGCCAGAAGGAAAAAGGATCAAGTATGTATCCCGGCATGTGCCAAATAGGACACAAGTAAATTGCCTAACAGGAGCTGTGCAGGAGGAAGTACCAGTGGTAAAGGATTTTCCTGACGTATTTCCGGAAGAGTTGCCAGGCATGCCACCGGATAGAGACATTGAGTTTTTGATTGAGTTATTGCCAGGTACAGGCCCAATATCAAAGAGACCGTACCGAATGCCTGCAAAGGATTTGGTAGAAATTAAGAATTAGATTAAGGAGTTATTGGAGAAAGGTTATATACGCCCAAGTTCTTCGCCTTGGGGATCACCCGTACTTCTAGTGGAGAAGAAGGATGGATCATTACGGATGGTTGTTGATTACCGTGGATTGAATGAAGTAACCATCAAGAACAAGTACCCACTGCCAATGATCAATGATCTGTTTGATCGTTTGCAAGGAGCTAAAGTGTTTTCCAAGATCGATTTGCGATCAGGGTACCACCAGTTGAAGATCCGAGAGCAGGACATACCTAAGATAGCATTCACCACAAGATATGGACTGTATGAGTATACCGTTATGTCATTTGGATTGACTAACGCGCCTGCCTATTTTATGAACCTGATGAACAAAGTGTTTATGGAGTTTTTGGATAAGTTTGTCGTAGTGTTCATTGATGATATCCTGGTTTATTCAAAGAATGAAGAAGAGCATAAGGAACATTTGCGTTTGGTTTTGGAGAAACTAAGGGAACATCAGTTATATGCCAAATTTAGCAAATGTGAGTTTTGGTTGAAGGAAGTAGGATTCCTCGGACACGTTATATCCGGAGAAGGGATAGCAGTTGACCCCGCAAAGGTTGAGACCGTAACCGAATGGGAAGCACCAACGACAGTTGGAGAGATCCGGAGTTTTCTTGGACTCGCAGGATACTACCGGAGATTCATTGAGAACTTTTCAAAGATTGCAAAGCCTATGACGGAGTTATTGAAGAAGGACACTAAGTTCAAATGGACTGAGGAGTGTGAGGCTAGTTTCCAGGAGTTGAAGAAACAATCGGTTACCTCACCAGTGTTGATTTTGCCAGATCAGACCAAGGATTATGAGGTGTATTGCGACGCTTCACGTCGAGGACTTGGAGCAGTGCTTATGCAGGAAGGGAGAGTTGTTTCGTATGCTTCACGACAACTGAAGCCTCATGAGTTGAACTACGCCACACATGATTTGGAGTTAGCAGCCGTAGTGCATGCATTGAAGACATGGAGACATTTCCTCATTGGAAATCATTGTGAGGTGTACACGGATCACAAGAGTTTGAAGTACATTTTCACGCAGAAGGAGTTGAATCTCAGACAAAGGAGATGGTTGGAGCTCATTAAGGATTATGACATGAGATTGCATTACCATCCCGGAAAGGCGAATGTAGTAGCTGATGCATTGAGCTGTAAGAGCCATGTCAATATGTTAATAACGAAAGAAATACCCAAGGAGTTAGCAGAAAACCTTCGTGGACTAAGTTTAGAGATAGTTCCGAAAGGCTATGTAGCAGCATTGGAGATTCAGTCAACCTTGATGGATAAAATCAGAGAAGCTCAGAAATCTGACAAGGAGATTACTTCTATAAAGGAGAAACTAAGCAAAGGAAAAGCAAAGGGATTTCGTGAGGATGAGCATGATACCCTATGGTTTGAGGACCGTGTTTATGTGCCCAATGACCCGGAGATCAGGAAGTTGATTCTACAAGAGGCACATGATTCACCATATTCGATTCACCCAGGAAATACCAAGATGTATTTGGATTTAAAGGAGACATTCTGGTGCACCGGAATGAAGAAGGATATTGCAGCCTATGTAGCAGTTTGTGACGTATGTCATAGAGTGAAGGCAGAGCATCAGAAGCCAGCCGGATTGTTGCAACCATTGCCGATACCCGAATGGAAGTGGGATAAGATAGGCATGAATTTTATCATAGGACTACCCAGGACGAAAGCTGGTTATGACTCGATATGGGTAGTAGTTGATCGTTTGACGAAGGTAGCACATTTCATTCCAGTTAAGACCACTTACACCAGTGCTAAGTTGGCCAAGATATACATGACTAGGATCATTTGCTTGCATGGAGTTCCAAGGAGTATTGTATCAGACAGAGGAACCCAATTTACCTCAAAGTTTTGGAATCAGTTGCATGAAACTTTGGGAACTAGGCTAGAGTTCAGCACCGCGTTTCATCCGCAGACAGATGGACAGACCGAGAGAGTCAATCAGATTTTGGAAGATATGCTGAGAGCTTGTGCACTAGATTATGGATCTAGTTGGGACGATAATTTGCCGTATGTGGAATTTTCTTATAACAACAGTTACCAAACCAGTTTGAAGATGGCACCTTTCGAAGCTTTATACGGAAGGAGGTGCAGGACACCGTTGTCATGGGACGAAGTTGGAGACCGCCAGTTGTTTGGACCAGATTTGATTAAGGAGTCTGAACGGAAAGTTAAGTTGATTCGCGATAGGCTCAAGGTAGCCCAGTCCAGGCAGAAGAGCTATGCAGATTCTAAACGCAAGGAGACAGTTTACGAAATTGGAGACAGAGTGTATCTCCGAGTATCCCCACTTCGAGGAGTTAAGCGATTTGGAGTTAAGGGAAAGTTAGCACCGCGTTTCGTTGGACCATATAAGATCTTGCAACGTATGGGAGAAGTCGCTTATAAGTTGGAATTACCAGAGGGACTGTTAGGAGTTCATGACGTATTCCATGTTTCTCAGCTGAAGAAATGTCACGCTGAGATGGCGGAGGTACCACTAAGAGATACAGTGCCGCTTGAAGCGATTCAGTTGAAGGACGACTTAACGTATGAAGAGAAACCTGTCAAGATTCTCGATTATGCCAGCAGAGTTACCCGCAGCAAGGTTATCAGGTTTTGCAAAGTTCAGTGGAACCACCACTCTGAGGATGAAGCCACCTGGGAGAGAGAAGAAGATTTGCTCAAGGACCACTCTCACCTATTTTCTAGCCAACCCGAATCTCGAGGGCGAGATTCATTTTAAGGGGGGTAGGTTTGTAACATCCCAAATTTTCAATTTGGAATGTTATACATTAGATCATCATGCATATCATATTTTCTTGCATTTTGTCGATCCTAGAAATTTCACGCAACTCAAGGACCCTCGGAGAGAGTTGGAGATTTCCTTATTTTCATATTTGAGTTCTTCTCAAATTTTGAAGAAAGGATCATTGGTTTTGTCGGAGTTTATTTGCCTTTTATTTGGATAGGGAAAAATGCGTGTTTTCAAAAATTGCATTCTAGGTCCCGAGAAAAGTTCATTTTGTTCGACTCGTTTTTAGGAGTCGGGGAAAATTTACTTTGGGAGTTTTGGAGTTCGTTTAGATGTTCTTTTATTTGTTTTTCGGCGCACGTAACCATTTAAAAAAAATCCCGCAGCGCGCCTGGGCCAAGGCCCAGCCGCAGGCCAGGCCAGGCCGGCCGCCGTGCCAGCGCCGCGCGCGCGCCTGCTAAGGCCGCCGCCGCCCTAGTGGAGTCCTAGTAGGACTCTAGTCCTACTCCGTTTTCCTCTTTCCTTTTCCTTCTCTTTTTCTTGCCCTCTACCCCAAGTCGCCTCTCCCCTCCCCTCTTTATATACCCCCACACCCCCCTCTAAACCCACATCAAACCCCAAGCCCCAAGCCCCACCCGCGCCCCACACCCCGCGCCGCGCCCCTTAGCCCGCGCCGCCGCCGCCCTGCGTCACCGCCGCCGCCACCCTAGTGCCTCGCCGCCGCCCAACGCCGCCGTCACCGGAGCCCCTCGCCGGAGACCTCGCCGAGGTTGCCCCGCGTCTCTTTTTCTCCCCTTGGTTCGATTTTCTTCTAAACCGTTCCGATTCTTTTCTTCTCTAAACCGTTCTGGTTTTCTAGATTGGTTTTTCGTTCGGTTTTCTTTTCTCGAAACCCTAGATCGGATTCGTCTTCTTTTCCGATTTAGTTGTCTAGAGACCGTTCGCTGGACCGTTCGTCTTAACGAACGTGATCACCGGATTGTTCTAGGTTAACGAACATCCGTTCGTTTAACCGTTCTTCTTTTTCTTTTCGTCGGATTTATTCCGCGATCGTGATCTCAGATCCGATCTTCTTTCTAGTCTATCTTCTCGCTCGTTTATCAGAACCAGGTGATTCAAGCGCCTGGAGTTTCGTTTCGAAACCACCGTTCCGACTAATCAACTCAAACCAGTTTTTGCTACTATAAAACTTGACCTAGTTTCAACTTGCTAGAACCGAGTTGTTTTTTTCCGCCGTTTGTTTTCCGTTGTTTTGTTCGGTTCGATCTTTCTTTGCAACCGGAGTTCTTAAGTTGAATTTTCTGGTTCGATCTCTTGTTCGAGTTTTACCTGTGCATTAGATGAGTACTTATTGTATGCTTGCTGTTTGTTTGCGGTAGATTACCCGGATTGCGCCGCCTGTTACTTCGAATCTCTAGGACTCGCGGATCATCAGCAAGGCAAGTAACACTTTGATCATACCTTTTCTACAACCCAGTTTTATTGCATTAGATCAATCCTCACACATTGCATGATTAGGATCTTATTAAATTGTGGGATGGGAAGTAGATGAGGTAGTACCTATTACCTGTTTATTATGAAACCTTTGGGAGTTACTTCTACGTTTGCTTATTATGCCATGCTATGCGAGTAGACGTGGATTGGGTGAGTGATATCCATGACAGATGTGAGATTGATAATTTTAATGGTTTATCTAAGGTGGCAACTTAAACACACATCTGGGTGGATTGAGGCACCTGATGTCTATCGGGACTTGCCTGTTTTATTTTGGACCGCCAACCAGGCTCAAGGGGATCATAAGATCTTTCATGCTAAATACTTACGTGTGCAGCCACAAGCCATTATGGGCTCTGGCATAGTTGACTAAGTCGTGCGAACTCTTACAGGGTAGACTAGCAGATGTAGGGGAAAGTAGGTGTACCGGTCTATCCACCGTAAGGTGCTAGCGCTTCTGAAAGACTGTGTCTCGGTCATCCGTTTCTCAAACACCGGTAGTGCGAGAAATCCAACGGAGGCGATCGAGTCTTGTGGGGAAAAGTGCGCAAACCTCTGCAGAGTGTAACAAACTAATCATGATTAGTTGTGTCCCCGGTTATGGACATCTTGAGTATCTAGTACTTGAATATCATGTGAATCTCATCATGTTACTTCTAATTAATATTGTTGGGTTATTGATGACTACTTTTAATTGGGATTGAGAATGCTGTCAACCATTCTCAATGTTTAACAACCACCATGATAGTTAAATAAATTTATTCATTTGCTGTAGGGAAAAACTGGCTTTACGCAAAACAGTAACCATAGAGCTTTCCACCAGCCAAATATGCATATAGTATAGCTGTTACATTTCATTACTCTCTATGTGTTACCTTGCCAGCATATTCCATGTGCTGACCCGTTTTGTGCTGCAACGATAATGTTGTAGACTTTTCAGACGATGATTAAGGTGCTTTTAGGTTGTGGTTCTATACTCAGTGATGCCGTTGGAGTTGATGGACCCATTTATCTTCCAAGTATTCCGCCGTTATCGAATTAGATGGCCTTAAGCCATATTATTGTAATAAGTTCTCTTTTGAGACATCGATGTAATAAGTGTGTGGTTGCTACTCTGCTATAAATCCTTCGAAGTACTGTGTGGTGTCAGCATTACTGATCCAGGGATGACACCGGAGCACAGTAGACTTGATCCATTCGGATCGGGTCGCTACATTGGATGGGATCTATCATGTAATCGAGTTAGTTTTGTTAGGGTTTGATCCCTAGTATCCACTATGTTCTGAGATTGATGTTGCTATGACTTTGCTATGCTTAATGCTTGTCACTAGGGCCCGAGTGCCATGATTTCAGATATGAACCTATTATGTTTTCATCAATATATGAGAGTTCTTGATCCTATCTTGCAAGTCTATAGTCACCTATTATGTGTTATGATCCGTTAGCCCCGAAGTGATAATAATCGGGATACTTACCGGTGATGACCGTAGTTTGAGGAGTTCATGTATTCACTATGTGTTAATGCTTTGTTCTGGTACTCTATTAAAAGGAGGCCTTAATATCCCTTAGTTTCCGTAAGGACCCCGCTGCCACGGGAGGGTAGGATAAAAGATGTCATGCAAGTTCTTTTCCGTAAGCACGTATGACTATATTTGGAATACATGCCTACATTACATTGATGAACTAGAGCTAGTTCTGTGTCACCCTAGGTTATGACTGTTACATGATGAACCGCATCCGGCATAATTCTCCATCACCGATCCATTGCCTACGAGCTTTCCATATATTGTTCTTCGCTTATTTACTTTTCTGTTGCTATTACTATCATCACTACAAAATACCAAAAACATTACTTTTGCTACTGTTACCTTTTGCTACCGTTACCACTACTATCATATTACTTTGCTACTAGATACTTTGCTGCAGATATTAAGTTTCCTGGTGTGGTTGAATTGACAACTCAGCTGCTAATACTTGAGAATATTCTTTGGCTCCCCTTGTGTCAAATCAATAAATTTGGGTTGAATACTTTACCCTCGAAAACTGTTGCAATCCCCTATACTTGTGGGTTATCAAGACTATTTTCTGGCGCTGTTGCCGGGGAGCAAAGCTCTATTTTTGAGTCACTCGGGATTTATATCTGCTTATCATTATGAAGAACTTGAAGGATCCAAGAACCAAGATTTATCCCTCAACTACGAGGGGAGGTAAGGAACTGCCATCTAGCTCTGCACTTGATTCACCTTATCTTTTGAGTAAGCTTGCGACACCTGAACCTGCTTCTGCTATTCGTTCTGATATGTCGCGTGTTATTGATGATGGCACGTCTTCTATACATGATACTTATGATGAAACTACTTCTATGCTTGATACTACTGTGCCACTTGGTGAATTTCTTGATGAACAACTTGCTAGGGCTAGAGAGATTGAAAATATTGAATCTGATAATACTGATGAAATTGATGATGAAGACTTGCCTTTTATTCCTGAGGGTTATGTTTTTGATAAAGAAGCTTCTAAAGCTATTTTAGCTTGCAAAGATAGGTACGAACTTAAGAGCTTATTAGCTAAATGGAATATGCAATCTCTAAATTCTAGGATGAAAGCTGACCCTGCTTTTCCTACTTCACCTATCTGTGTTACTGATAAGGATTATGAATTCCCTGTTGATCCTGATATAATTACTTTGGTTGAATCTGATCCTTTTCATGGCTATGAATCTGAAATTGTTGCGGCACATCTTACTAAATTAAATGATATAGCCACCCTGTTCACTATTGATGAGAGAACTCATTACTTTTATATCCTTAAAATATTTCCGTTCTCATTAAAGGGTGATGCTAAGATATATGGTTTAATTCTCTTGATCCTGGTTGTGTGCGTAGTCCCCATGATATGATTTATTACTTCTCTACTAAATATTTCCCTGCTCATAAGAAACAAGCTGCTTTAAGGGATATATATAATTTTGTGCAAATTGAAGAAGAGAGTCTCCCACAAGCTTGGGGGAGGCTTCTCCAATTACTCAATGCTTTGCCTGATCATCCTCTGTAGAAAAATGAAATACTTGATATCTTTTATAATGGACTAACCGATGCCTCCAGAGATTACCTGGACAGTTGTGCTGATTCTGTTTTCAGGGAAAGAACATGGGATGAAGCTGGAATTCTATTGAATAATATGTTGACAAATGAAAATAATTGGACACCACCGGAGCCAGTTCCTGAGCCTATTCCTAAACCAACTCCGAAGAAGAGGGGTATTCTATTTCTCAGTCCTGAAGATATGCAAGAGGCAAAGAAATCTATGAAAGAAGAAGGTATTAAAGCTAAAGATGTTAAGAATTTACCTCCTATTGAAGAAATACATGGTCTTAATTTACCGCCTATTGAAGAAACATATCATCTTAATCGTTTACCTATTGAAGAAACTCATGGTCTTGATAACCCGACACAGGTAGTAAAGGTAAATTCTCTCTATAGATTTGATAAAGTTGAAATCCCATTTACTAAGTTTGCTAGCCCATGCTTAGATTAGTTTGATAAATTTATGGCTAAGCAAGAAGATCTTAATGCTTATTTTGGTAGACAATTGAAATACAATTCAAATATGCTTGAACACTTGGGTGATTATATGGCTAATGTCAAAGGTGAACTTAAACTTATTAGTGAACATGCTTCTATGGTTACCACTCAAGTAGAACAAGTACTTAAAGCTCAAAATGATTTGCTCAATGAATTGAATAGTAAGGATAATGATAATGTTGTTAGAGTTATGACTAGAGGTGGTAGAATGACTCAGGAACCTTTGTATCCTCAAGGCCACCCTAAGAGAATTGAGCAAGATTCTCAGAGAAATAATATAGATGCACCTAGTCCTTCTAAAAGGAAGAAAAGGAAAAATGATAGGACTTTGCATACTTCTAGTGAACCTATTACTGAAACACCTGAGAATCCAAATGATATCTCTATTTCTGATGCTGATACACAATCTGGTAATGAACCTGAAACTAGTGATAATGTTAATGATAATGTTCATGATGATGCTCAACCTAGTAATGATAATGATATAGAAATTGAACCTGCTGTTGATCTTGATGACCCACAATCAAAGAATCAACGTTATGATAAGAAAGACTTTGTTGCTAGGAAACACGGTAAAGAAAGAGAACCATGGGTTCAGAAACCCATGCCGTTTCCTCCCAAACCATGCAAGAAAAAGGATGATGAGTATTTTGAGCGCTTTGCTGAAATGATTAGACCTATCTTTTTGCGTATGCGGTTAACTGATATGCTCAAAATGAATCCTTATGCTAAGTATATGAATGATATTGTTACAAATAAAAGAAAGATACCGGAAGCTGAAATTTCCACCATGCTTCCTAGTTATACTTTTGAGGGTGGAATACCAAAAAAACTTGGAGATCCCGGTGTACCAACTATACCATGCTCCATTAAAAGAAACTATGTTAAAACTGCTTTATGTGATCTTGGAGCCGGTGTTAGTGTTATGCCTCTCTCTTTATATCGTAGACTTGATTTGAATAAGTTGACACCTACTGAAATATCTTTGCAAATGGCTGATAAATCAACTGCTATACCTGTCGGTACTTGTGAGGATGTGCATGTTGTAATTGCAAACGTTACTATTTTAACGGACTTTGTTATTCTTGATATTCTCGAGGACGATAGTATGTCTATTATTCTTGGAAGACCATTTTTGAATACTGCAGGGGTTGTTATTGATTGCACTAAAGGCAATGTCACTTTTCATGTTAATGGCAATGAGCATACGGTGCACTTTCCGAGGAAACAACCTCAAGTTCATAGTATCAACTCTATTGGAAAAATTCCATCAATTATATTTGGAGGTTTTGAATTTCATCTTCCTACTGTCAAGAAGAAATATGATATTCTTATTATTGGGGATGTGCATATCCCCGTTGAGGTAACAGTGTTATTTGAAATTTCTCCGGTTCCATGTTATTCGGAATGACTTCATTAACAAGACTTGATCAACCTTGTTAGTGGATTCCTTTTGATGATCATGAGATGGATGGAAGTAGAAGGCAAAATCTTCTGTACCCTCCTTTTACTTTCTGTTATTTATATTAAATAAAATAAAAATAGCAATTTTCTGTCTGTTATCTGATTATCCATGGAATATAAAAATACCCCGAAAATAAAAGTTCTCCAAATGCCTTGAAATTTAAATATGACTTTTTCTAGAATATTTGGCACTGAGACCACAACAGGAGGAGCTGGCACCTGGCCACGAGGGTCAGGGGCACGCCCTACCCCCTGGGCGAGCCCCCTGCCTCGTGGGCCCATGGTGGACCTCCTCCACTTATTTCTGCACCCACACACTTCTTCTTCCTCCCACAAACACGAATATCCAGCTCAAGCACGAGTTCTAGCTCATTTTGCTGCCATTTTCGATCTCCTTGCTCAAAGCACCTCTCACAAAACTGCTTGGGGAGATTGTTCCTTGGTATGTGACTCGTCCATCGGTCCAATTAGTTTTTGTTCTAGTGCTTTATTCATTTCATATTTTTGCTGCTTAGGTGAGCCTGTTCTTGAGCTTGCATGTCAAATTTATATGGTCAAAAGTAGTTTTGATGCATGATATAGGCCCTAGGCACTTGTAGGAGTAGTTGCTATCAATATTATTGAGCTTGGTTTACTTTTATTTTGAAGTTACTAAAAATTTCAGAATTTTTCAGAAAATGATGAAGAGACTTTTGAGGGGCTCATCGAGCCGAAGCTCGCAGGAAAAGGCACCGAAACCTAAGTATAATCTGCCTCGCACCGCGGAGGTTCGGTCGTGTGAATGGCCTTCTGATGATTTCTTGAGAGCAGCCGGGATTTATGAAGATTTTCATGAATTGGCTAAGAATGCAGGCCTCACCACTCTCCTCCACGACCGACGCGATCAGTATCTCTTACTCACAAATATCTTTGTGCAAAACTTTCACTTCCATTCTAGGAGCTCACCACCTATAGTGGAGTTTCATTTATATGATGAGCATAAGGAGATGCCACTTTATGATTTTTGTTGGGTTTGTTTAGTCCCTTTCAAGGGCAAGATAGAGGAACCACATCGCGAGTATGTGGATGGGTTTATTGATACTATCATTGTAGGGGAAACAAGGAAGGTTTCCGATGCACGAATCACTAGCATACATTTTCCTGTTTTATGCTATTTTGCATTATTTGCTAGTCGTTGTTTAATTGGCCGCGGAAACTGTGGAAATCTTAGTGTCCCTGATATTATTATTTTGCTCCACGGTTTATACGGAGATAACTCTGTTAGTATGGGCGGCATTATTGCTAAACGGTTAAGTCTGAACCGTACAAAGGGCCCCGTCTTTGGAGGCATCTATGCTTCACGCCTAGCTGCATATTTTAATATACCTATTAGGCATTATGAGAAGGAAGAAAAAGTGATGCCTCGTGTTTATTTGGATTGCAAAAGTATGGTGGCCCATGATTTTATTGTTAAGAATAGGGAAGGAGAGCTTAAATACAAATTGTTCTTTGATAAACATCATCTTGAGACTATTACCCTGCCCGCTCCTTCTTTGTTTGATTTATTTGCAAGCCAGTACCTTGTTCCGTTAAAGGCTATTCACGCCTACCGGAACCCTGCACCAGCCATGGAGCCAGAGCCGGAACCACAAGTTGATCCTCCACAACAGTCTAATTACCTGTGGGATCCGGAGATGATTGCCAACCAGTGGCAATCGGAGCTTTCGTCATCGCAGTACGACCCCAACTATTACTATGGATATCAGCCTGGCCAACCGTGGCCATAGACCAACTTAGGCCAAAAGCATAAGCTTGGGGGAGTACGTATTTCCCACCGACATTACATTCATGTTCACACATTCATTGCTAGATGTCGGTGCTCATACTTTTTCATTATATCATCCATGCTAGTTTATTTTCTTTTTATGCTTTCTTCTTGTGTGTTTAATAAACCTTAAGAAAAAATCCAAAAAATTAGTTGTAGCTTTTAATTAGTTTACTTTCCATGCTTGTAATAGTAAATAAAAAGAAAACCCAAAAAGATTTCTTGTTCTGCTTTTACTTGTTGGGAGCTCTCCCGTGTAAATAGTTTTATTTCTTTTCTTTTCCTTGGGGGTCGATAGGAGAAGACCATTATTAAATTGTTGAAGCGGCTCTTGTATGCATACTTGTTGATCTGACAAAAGAGCCCATATTGCCTTGTCTTCTCCTGTTTATTGAATGTTGCAGATTCCAGCTTAGTCCAATGCACGTGCACTATTATTATTATTCACATCGTTCGGTCGTGCAAGTGAAAGGCAATTATGACAATATATGATGGACTGGTTGAGATGAGAAAAGCTGGTATGAACTCGACCTCTTTTATTTTTGTAAATATGATTAGTTCATCGTTCCTGATTCAGCCTATTATGAATAAACATGTTTGCAATGACAACTAGAGATCATAGTTTCTTGTTGCATGCTTGATTAGCTATGACTTATAATGGTTTACCTTGCGTGGCAACATGCTATTAAGATGGTTGTGATGTGGTATGATAGGGTGGTATCCTCCTCTGAATGATTTAAATGAATTGACTTGGCGCATGTTCACGCATGTAGTTTAAACAAAATCAACATAGCCTTCATGATATTTATGTTCATGGTGGATTATATCCTACTCATGCTTGCATTCGGTGTTGATTAATTTTAATGCATGTTCATGACTGTTGTCGCTCTCTAGCTGGTCACTTCCCAGTCTTTTGCTAGCCTTCACCTATACCAAGCGGGAATACTGCTTGTGCATCCAATCCCATAAACCCCAAAATTATTCCACATGAGTCCACTACACCTTCCTATATGCGGTATCTACCTGCCGTGCCAAGTAAATTTGTATGTGCCAAACTCTAAACCTTCAAATAATCATCCTGTTTTGCATGCTTGAATAGCTCATGTATCAACTAGGGCTGTCAGTATCTTCCATGTTAGGCGGGTTATTTGGACTCCGCTCCTCACTCATGAGAAAGTGGCTGCTCACCGGGATGCCCAGTCCCATGCTTAATGCAAACTAAATCAAAATAATTGCTAAACAAAACTCCCCCTGGGACTGTTGCTAGTTGGAGGCACTCGTTGTTTCGAGCAAGCCATGGATTGATGCTTGTTGGTGGAGGGGGAGTATAAACTTTACCATTTTGTTTTGGGAACCACCTATAATGTGTGTAGCATGCAAGATATCGCCATCTCTTGGTTGTTATGTTGACAATGAAAGTATACCGCTCAAAATATTATTCATCTCTATTTCAAAACCGAGCTCTGGCACCTCTACAAATCCCTGCTTCCCTCTGCGAAGGGCCTATATATTTACATTCATGTTGAGTCATCACCCTCTTATTAAAAAGCACCAGTTGGAGAGCACCGCTGTCATTTGCATTCATTATAGTTAGTTTACATTGAGTATGACTTGACTGGATCTCTTTTACCATGAATTACAATGTCTAGTCAGTCCTTGGTCTTTAAAGGTGCTCTGCATTTATGTTTTGCGGTCTTAGAAAGGGCTAGCGAGATACCATCTTGTTATATCATATTATGATTGTTCTGAGAAAGTGTTGTCACCCTAGATTTATTATTATTGCTCGCTAGTTGATTATGCTATTGATATGAGTAAACTTGAGACCTAAGCGTTATTGCGAATGTGGTTAGTTATAATCTTTGCTGAAAACTTGAATGCTGGCTTTACATATTTACAACAACAAGAGCAAACAAAGTTTGTATAAGTTTTCTTTATCACTTTCAGTTTGTTAACTGAATTGCTTGAGGACAAGCAAAGGTTTAAGCTTGGGGGAGTTGATACGTCTCCGTCGTATCTACTTTTCCAAACACTTTTGCCCTTGTTTTGGACTCTAACTTGCATGATTTGAATGGAACTAACCCGGACTGACGCTGTTTTCAGCAGAATTACCATGGTGCTATTTATGTGCAGAAACAAACATTCTCGGAATGACCCAAAATTTCACAGAGCAACTTTTTGGAAAATATAAAAAAATACCTGCAAAAGATGAAGGCCAGGGGGCCCACCACCTGTCCACGAGGGTGGCGGCGTGCATGCCCCCCTAGGGCGCGCCCCCTACCTCGTGGCCCCCCTGGAGCTCCTCCGACTCGAACTCCAACTCTATATATTGTGTTTCGGGGAGAAAAAACCAGAGAGAAGAATTCATCGCGTTTTACGATATGGAGCCGCCGCCAAGCCCTAAAACCTCTCGGGAGCGCTGATCTAGAGTCCATTCGGGGCTCCGGAGAGGGGAATTCATCGCCATCGTCATCATCAACCATCCTCCATCACCAATTTCATGATGCTCACCGCTGTGCGTGAGTAATTCCATCGTAGGCTTGCTGAACGGTGATGGGTTGGATGGGATCTATCATGTAATCGAGTTAGTTTTGCTAGGGTTTGATCCCTAGTATCCACTATGTTCTGAGATTGATGTTGCTATGACTTTGCTATGCTTAATGCTTGTCACTACGGCCCGAGTGCCATGATTTCAGATCTGAACCTATTATGTTTTCATCAATATATGAGAGTTCTTGATCCTCTCTTGCAAGTCTACAGTCACCTATTATGTGTTATGATCCGTTAACCCCGAAGTGACAATAATCGGGATACTTACCGGTGATGACCGTAGTTTGAGGAGTTCATGTATTCACTATGTGTTAATGCTTTGTTCCGGTACTCTATTAAAAGGAGGCCTTAATATCCCTTAGTTCCGGTAAGGACCCCGCTGCCACGGGAGGGTAGGACAAAAGATGTCATGCAAGTTCTTTTCCATAAGCACATATGTCTATATTCGGAACACATGCCTACATTACAGTGATGAACTAGAGCTAGTTCTGTGTCACCCTAGGTTATGATTGTTACATGATGAACCGCATCCGGCATAATTCTCCATCACCGATCCATTGCCTACGAGCTTTCCACATATTGTTCTTCGCTTATTTACTTTTCCGTTGCTATTACTATCATCACTACAAAATACCAAAAACATTACTTTTGCTACTATTACCTTTTGCTACCGTTACCACTACTATCATATTACTTTGCTACTAAATACTTTGCTATGGATATTAAGTTTCCAGGTGTGCTTGAATTGACAACTCAGCTGCTAATACTTAAGAATATTCTTTGGCTCCCCTTGTGTCGAATCAATAAATTTGGGTTGAATACTTTACCCTCGAAAACTGTTGCGATCCCCTATACTTGTCGGTTATCAGGTACTGCCACAGCGCCTGCTGGTATCTTGCCGCCCATAGTGCAGCTTCATGGTGACATTCCTCCCCCAACACGAGGTTCATCCCCCACGTGGCGTCTTGTTGCGTCTCATCAAACTCCAGGACCCGTGTGGAGCGATGCTTGACCTCATGAGGGAGGACTGCTTCTGCTCCGTAGACGAGGAAGAACGGGGTTTCCCCTGTTGGTTTGGTGGGGGTGGTGCGGATCGACCACAGCACGGAATGGAGCTCGTCGTGCCAGCCCCTGCCGCAGGCTTCGAGCTTCTTTTTGAAGGTCCTGGTCTTGAGGCCCCTCAGGACCTCCGCGTTGGCGCGTTCGGCCTGGCCATTGCTCCTGGGGTGTGCTACCGAGGCATAGCAGAGATGCGTTCCAAGGTTAGCACAATATGACTTGAAGAGATTACTAGTGAACTGCGAGCCTTTATCGGTGATGATGCAGTTGGGGACCCAAAACGACTCATAAGGCCCTTGATGAACTTGACCGCGGAGCCAACTGGGATGGTGTGGATGGCTTCAACCTTCGACCACTTAGTGAACTTGTCGATGGCGACGTAGAGGTATCGATAGCCCCCAGGCGCCCGAGGAAACGGGCCCAGAATATCCAGCCCCCAGACTGTGAATGGCCACGAGAGTGGAATGGTCTGGAGACCCTGAGCTGGCTGATGGATCTGCTTGGCATGGAATTAGCAGGCCTCGCAGGACTTCACCAGCTCAGCTGCGTCGTTGAGCATCATAGGCCAGTAAAATCCACTTCGGAATGCCTTGCCGACGAGGGTTCGCGACGACGAGTGGTGCCCGCAGTCCCCGCCATGTATGTCGGTATCAACTATTTCCCCTGTTCCCTGGAGATACAACGCAATGAAACGTCATTTGGCCGCTTCCTGTACAACTCACCGTCCTGGACGCAGTATGTCGTGGCCTGCCGGTCCACTCGCTCCACGTCCTCCTCCTTCTCCGGCAACGTCCCTTGCATCAGGTATTCCATGAATTACTTGGTCCAACATCCCTCCTGGGGCTTGAGCGCCAAGAGTAGGCACGCTCCCGAGGTCGGGCCATAGGCTAAGGCTCCTGTGGCAGGTGGCTGCGGGAGTTCCTCCCGAGGCTGAGCTGTTCTTGAAAGTGGTAGTGTTGCCGATGGCTTGAAGAGCCGCTCCTCGAAGACACCAGGCTCTTGGGGCTACCGCTTGGATGCCCTTCTAGCGATGTTGTCAGCTTCCTTGTTGGTGCCACGGGGCACGTGCTGCAACTCCAGTCCCAAGAATTGGTTCTCCATCTTGCGCACCTCCATGAGGTATGCTTCCATGTGCTCGAACTTCGGCTCGTATACCTTGTTGGAGAAGTTGACGAGGAGCTGTGAGTCACCCTTGATAGTGAGACGCTTCACCCCAGCACCGCCGCGTCCTTCAGGCCGGTTATGAGGCCTTCATATTCTGCAATATTGTTGGAGACCTTCTCCCCCTGCTGGAAGAAGAGCTGCACGACGTAGTAGATCTTGTCCTGAGTGGGTGAGATGAGCACTGCTCCAGCCCCCGCGCCCTGGCGCGTGAAGGCGCCATTGAAATACATGACCCAACCATCAGGCGCCTTGCTTCCTGGCGAGAGGGACCGGTCTTCGCCTACTTCAAGCGTCGGGGCATCTGTCCATTCTGCCACGAAATCAGTGAGCGCGGCTCCCTTGATGACCGTGGTAGTACTGAAATCCAACTGGAATGCTTGCAACTCGATGTTCCATTCAACGACTCTTCCAACACAGTTGGGGCTCCTGAGCACTCTCTCCAATGGGTAAGCCAACACGACCTTGATGGGGTGGCCCTGGAAGTAGTGCCACAGCTTTCGTGAGGCCACCAGGAGCGCGAGTAGGAGCTTCTGAGACATGCGGTACCGGACTCTCGCATCCCGCAACACCGTGTTGACGAAGTATACCAGGTGCTCGACAATGGTAGGCGCGCTGATGAGGCTTGCGCCCTCCTGGAGTTGGGGTGGCTGCTGAGGCGAGGGAACTCCTAATGCTTGATCGCTAGTCGGGGCCTTCGCGGGTTTGGGGGCATCGTCCTGCTGAGCCCGATCCTCTGCCGCCGCCGCTGTGGCCCTTGCGGCGCCCTTCTGGTCTTGCATCGTCTCTGCTGGAGGCGTGGCACGGTGCGATGCGCCCTCGGCTTGGTGTTCTTCCCGAACCGCCACCAGAGCCGCGCTGGCTGAGTACGAGGTGGCGGCAAGATAGAGCACTAGGGGCTCACGAGGTCGCGGCGCCACCATCACTGGAGGGCTGGTCAGGTATCTCTTGAGGTCTTGAAAAGCTTGGTCGGCCTCTGGGGTCCACTCGAACGGGCCCTTCTTTTTCATCAACTTGAAGAAGGGTAGGGTGCGCTCTCCCAGCTTGGAGATTAAGCGCCCCAACACAGTCACCCGACCAGCGAACTTCTGCATTTCCTTGAGGGTCTGTGGTGGACTCATGTCTTCAATGGCCTTGACCTTCTCCGGGTTGGCCTTGATCCCCCTGTGGGACACCAGGAAACCCAGCTGCTTGCCGGAAGGGACGCAAAACACGCATTTCTCCGGGTTGAGCCGCAAGTCCACCTGGCGGAGGCTTTCAAAGGTCTCTTCCAGGTCTTGGATCAAGGTCCCCGCCTCCTGGGACTTCACCATGATGTCGTCGACATAGGCTTCAGCGTTTCTCCTGAGCTGCCGCCCTAAAGCGATGTGCATGAGCTGCTGGAAGGTTGCGCCTGCGTTGCGTAACCCGAACGGCATGCAAGTGTAGCAGTACACCCCATACAGGGTCAGGAAGGCCGTCTTCTCCACATCTTCTACCGCCATCTTGATATGGTGATATCCTGAGAATGCATCCAGGAAGCATAGCAAGTCACACTCTGCGGTAGAGTCAACAATCTGGTCGATGCACAGAAGCGAGAACGGATCTTGGGGGTAGGCCTTGTTGAGGTTGGTGAAGTCGACGCACATCCGCTCCTTCCCGCCTTTCTTGGGGACGACGACGGGGTTCGCCAGCCACTCAGGGTACCGAACCTCGCGAATGACACCCACGACATCCAACTTGCGGGTTTCTTGGACGATGAAAGCTTGCTTCTCCGTGGACTGCTGCCTCGCCTTCTGCTTGACGGGCGTACATTGGGGCACTCCTTCAGGTGGTGCTCTATTACCTCTCTTGGGACCCCTACCAGCTGATCAGGCTCCCAGGCGAACACTCCCTTGTTTACACGCAAGAACTTCACTAGCACCTCCTCCTGACCAGGCTCAAGGATGGTGCCTATGGTAAAGGTTGCCCCTGAGGACCCGTCCTCCTCGACCGGCACTTGCTTGGTTTCTGCTTTGTCCTGAGTGAAGAACTGCTTCTTCTTGGTTGGTGCGGCTCCCTTGGCCTTGGAGGTATCCGCGTCGGCGGGTCGTGCTGTCGCGGTGGCCTTGAGGGCAAGCTTGAGCGCCGCCAGGGCCTCCTTGGCGCCCCCCTTGACGGTGAGGACACGTTCGCTCCCCGGCGTCTTCATGAGGTTGTAAGCAGGATGGGTCGCTGCCATGAACTGGGCCAGAGCTGGGTACCCGAGGATGGCGTTGTACGGGAGGCCAATGCAGGTGATGTCGAAGTCGATGAGCTCGGTGCGGTAGTTGTCGCGTGTGCCGAAGGTCACGGGGAGGCGGATCTGCCCCACGGAGCGGGCGGAGCCTCCGCCAACCCCCGAGAAGGGCTTGCTGGGGCGGAGCCGCTTAAACGGTACGTGAAGGAGGCTGAAGGCTTCGATGGAGAGCACATTGAGTCCGGTGCCGCCGTCAACGAGCGTCTTGGTGATGGATACACGTGGCAGATGGTGGGCGCGCACAGCATCGGGAGCGCACCCGAGCCGACGGTGGAGGCGGGGTGATCCTCTGAGTCAAAGGTGAGGTCGGCCTTAGGCGCGGCCCAGCCAGGCGGAGCCCCCAGGCGATTGGAAGCGGCACCGATTTGGCGAAAGTATGGCTTGACATGCCAATCCGAGGGTGGTGCTTGCGAACCGCCGAGAAGAGCTGCGATGATGGGGGCTGCCGGTTCCCCGAAGCAAGTGATGAAGAGGTTGCGCAGCTCCTCCCAGGTGGCAACAGAAGACTCCGGCAAATGGAGGAGCCAGGCGCGCGACGCGACTACAAGGGCCATTGGAAACCAGTTGGTCATGATCTTGCCGTCGCCCCAGGCTTCCAGAACGGCCTCCTCGTACGCCACCAGGAAAGCCGACGGGTCCGCCACGCCGTCGTAGCGCGGCGGCATCTCCCGCTTGAACTTGGGTGGCCACTCCACCTGCCGCAAGGCTGGGGCAAGGGCTCGGAGCCCCCGAGCACCGCTGCGGGCACCGGTAGATCCAACTGGAGGGGCGCCCGCCATGGGGGAGCAGGTCTGGAGATGGTGCAGCGCGAATCGACGGAAGAAAGACTTTGGCGCACCCCTACCTGGCCCGCCAAATGTCGGATCACGGGTTCTGGCAAAACCCTCAAGGTTCGAACACTGGGGTGCGCACGAAGATTTACCCCCTACCGATCCACGTCCTAACTTGGCTAAGATCTGACGAGCTACTCGATGAACACGCAACACAAAGGACACGAGATTTATACTAGTTCGGCCCACCGTTGTTTTGTAATACCCTACTCTAGTGTGTGGTGGTGGATTGCCTCTTGGGCTGATGATGAACAGTACAAGGGGAAGAACAGCCTCCTGAGGAGAGGTGTTCTTGTGCCTGGTGGGTGTGTGGCCAAGGATGTGGTGGATCCAAGATAAGATGAGATTGATCCCCCGTTATGGTGGTGGCTAGTCCTATTTATAGAGGCCCTGGTCCTATCCCCAAATATCGAGCGGGAAGGGAGCCAACAACGGCCAGTTTGAAAGGGGACAACTAGTACAGCTTATCCTGACAAAAGTAGTCTTCGCCTGCAAAAGACTCTAGTGGTGACGCCGCCTTGGGCTCCATGGTGATCTATGTCTTGCCATCCTGCTGGTCTAGATCTCATTGCACCGATATGGAAACCTTTGCTTGATGCCTCGGTACTCCGCGCCTGCCCTTGCCCCCTTAGCACCAAAGAGGAAAGAAGGACGCTGTGCGCACTGGCGCCCGCCTGGCCTCGATCGTCATGGCTTATGTCTCGAGGACCTCGCGAGGTTTGCCCTGCCTTGATCTCTCTGCCCCTCGCGAGCCAACCTGGTGAGGCCGCTCCTGAGGAGGTCTTGCGGCGTCCGCCTTGCGAGGCTTGGCTCCTCGCGAGGGTCTTGACTACTTTGTTGATGAAGATGGGTCGTACGGGCCTGCTAGCAAAGCCACGCCATGAGCCGTGTGCAGGCAAGTCTGGGGACCCCCGTTCCCAGAACGCCGACATGATTGTGGGGCTTGTGTTAAAAAAATCCTTGTTTGTAGGTTTGTATCTCAGATACGAGTTCCATCTCTGAGAAGGACCTCAACCTGATGAACGAGCGGTTCAAGCAATCTCAAGGTAAGAAGTACGTCGTGCATTTCAATGTTACTTTAGATACGAAAAGGTTTGCTATTTTTTGTTTTGAATTGGGAGTGCTACTTGTGAGCTGCGTTGGGGTTTCCTCGAAGAGGAGAGGAAGATGTAGTATAGTATAGATAAGTATTTCCCTCAGTTATGAAATGAAGGTTATCAATCCAGTAGAAGAACCAAGCAACACTATGTAAACAACACATGCACACAAACAACATATACTTGCAACCCAACGCGTAGAGGGGTTGTCAATCCCTCAACGGATGTGAGCAATATTAAATTGTATAGTTTTTGATTGATAGATATATTAGATAAAAATAGAAAATAAAATAAATGAAAGAAAATTGCATTAAGGTATTTTTTGTTTTAATATATGATAAAAGATAGACCCGAGGGCCGTAGTTTTCACTAGAGGCTTCTCTCAAGAAAATAGCATATGGTGGGTAAAGAAATTACTGTTGAACAATTGATAAAAAAGCAAATAATTATGACAATATCCAAGGAAATGATCATATATAGACATCACGTCCGAGACAAGCAGAACTGAAATGATTCTGCATCTACTACTATTACTCCATACATCGACCGCTATCCAACATACATCTAGTGTATTAAGTTCATGGGAAAACGAAGTAACACCTTAAGCAAGATGGCATGATGTAGACAAGATAAATCCACATATGAATAAAACCCATCTTTTTACCCTTAATAGCAATGATACATACGTGTCATGTCCCTTTCTGTCACTGGGACTGATCACCGCAAGATAGAACCCATTACAAAGCACCTCTTCCCATGGCAAGCGAAATCAATCTAGTTGGCTAAACCAAACCAATAAATCGGAGAAGAAATACGAAGCTATATTAATCATGCATAAAAGATTTCAAATAGAACTCAAATAATATTCATGGATAGATCTGATCATAAATTCACAATTCATCAGATCCCAACAAACACACCACAAAAAGTCATTACATCAAATAGATCTCCAAGAACACCGAGGAGAAAATTGTATTGAAGATCAAAAAGAGAGAAGAATCCATCTAGCTACTAACTATGGACCCATAGGTCCGTGTTAAACTACTCAGACATCATCAGAGGGGCAGCAAGGATGATGAAGAACCCCTTCGTGATCGATTCCCCCTCCGGCAGACTGCCGAAAAGGCCTCCAGATGGAATCTCGTGGTTCTGGAACTTGTGGCAGTGGAAAAAATATTTTGTGGAATCCCCTGTTGGTTTCGCGATGTTAGAGAATTTATAGATGCGGACTTAGGTTAAATGGAGCTTCGTGGGCCCCACAAGCCACTAGGACGTGCCCGGGTGCCTTGTGCGCTACTGCTCTGGCTTCTCATCCCCTTCCGAAGCTTCCGGGGTCTCTTATTGCCAGAAAAAATCACCAAAAAGTTTTGTGGCATTTGGGCTTTGTTTGGTATTGATATTCTACAAAAAAAGCAAAAATACAACAACTCGCACTAGGCACTAAGTTAATAGGTTAGTCCCAAAAATTGATACATTCTTGCTTGAAAGTGTATATAAAACATCCATGATTGATAATATAATAGCATGGAACAATAAAAAATTATAGGTACGTTGGAGATGTATCAAGCATCCCCAAGCTTAATTCCTACTCGTCCTCGAGTAGGTAAATGATAAGAACAAATTTTTTGATGTGAAATGCTACCTAACAGATTCATCATATATTCCTTTCTTTGTATAATGGATATTTGGACTTGAATGATTCAAACCAATAGTCTACAATTTGACATGAAAACGTCAATACTCAAGCATATCAACAAGCAACCAAGTCTTTCAAAATATCAATGCCTAAAGAAATCTATCCCTAACTCATTATGCTCAATCATTTATCCATTCATGAAACACACTCAAATATTAGCTAAATCCAATGCACAAGTATGACAAGAGTGTTCCCTAGTTGGTGATTTGGAAGAGGTGGAGACTCAAATAAAAATAAAATTGCATAAAAGTAAATAGATAGGCCCTTCGCATAGGGAAGCAAATATTTGTAGAGGTGCACCAGTGGGATACAAGCCCATAGGGCGCGCCCACCCCCTAGGCGTGCCTACATGGCTTGTGGGTCCCGCGTGGGCCCCCCTCACTTATGCCAGCACCCATTCACTTCATCTTCCTCCAGAAAAAATCTCACCATTGCTCAAACCCGTGTTCTAGCTCATTTTGCTGCCATTTTTGATCTCCTTGCTTGGAGCTTTCTTTCTGAAACTGTTTCAGCAGATTGTTCATCAGTATGTGACTCCTCCAATGGTCCAATTAGTTTTTGTTCTAGTGTTTTATATATTGCAATTTTTTTTGTTGTGATGACCTTGCTCTTGAGCTTGCATGCCAAATTTATATGGTCCAAAGTAGTTTTGTTGCATGATATAGCCTGTAGACACTTGTGTTGCTATCAATCTTGTTGAGTTTTGTTTACTTTTATTTTGAGTCACTAACAATTTCAGAAAATCTTCAGAGGGAGAAAATGTTTAGGAAAATATACCAAGGTGGTTCCTCAACGAAGAAAACCCCGAGGATGGCGATACGTGAGCCAGACCTTGAACCACCGAGGGAAGCGCTAGTGCGGCCTTGCGAATGGTCGTCGGATCAGTTCATGTCTCATGCAGGGTTTAAGGAGGAATTTGATGCGTATATGCAAAATGTTGGCCTTCAGGAATTCATGTCAGATAAGTGCCGACAATACTATCATCTCACTGATTCATTTGTGCGGAGATTTGAGTTTACATCCAAGTGCAATAATCATTCTGCTTTGTTTGATCTATATGATAAGTTCTTTCAAATGGACCTTGGAGATTTTAATGAAATATGTAAAATCCCGCAATGGGGCATTCATAGTGAGCCTCGTAAATATGATTGTTCTGAGTTCCTTGCTAGCATTACTGTAGGAGAAACCAGAACCATAACCCAAGCCACTATAGGTGAAAGGATCGATACAGTCGACTAGAGGAGGGGGGTGAATAGGAGACTACATATTTTAATCTTTCTTGTCAATTTTAAGATTTAGCGGATAAATAGGGTTCACTAGATATGCAACTATGGGAACACAACCTATATGACAAGCAAGCTTAAAGCAAAGTATGCTAGGCAACAATCTAATTAGATGGCCAACAAGCATACAAGGCAACGTGAAGTGTGGGAAAGGATTAACCACAAGTGAGGCGAGGATGTAGATTTTATCCCGAAGTTCACTCTTCCTTGGGGATGAGCCACTCTCTGTTTAGAGCAACGCCGGAGCCAAAGCTTGAGGAATGCCACGAAGGCTCACTGTAGTCTCTTTCGAGTCACCCCCAACATATGAGCCTCGAATCACCCGAGGTTGGTCTTGAAGGCGACCACCACACCTTTACAAACTTCTCCGGAGCACACCAAAATCAAGGAAGCTTCCGGAGAAACCTCTAACCGCATAGGAGCCAAAGCTCCAAGAGTAATAAGTCAATGGGGAAGAAATGTTGCCGGGAACACGATTTGGTTTGGTCAAGATGTAGATCGGGTCTTGCTCTCCCAATTCCCAAAGTTTCAACAAGATTAGGTGGAGGGATTGAGAGTATTGTGCAAAATGAGGTGTAGAAATGGTGGAGCTCAACAATACATTAGGGTTAGGGATGGAGGAAGAAGAAGGGGGGCTTTTATAGTGTTTGTGCCCGGGTGGCCGTTTCTGCCCATTGGACCTGCTACTTCTTGAGCTTGCGTTGGTTTTTTCCTTGAAGAGGAAAGGGTGATGCAGCAAAGTAGAGTAAGTATTTCCCTCAGTTTTGAGAACCAAGGTATCAATCCAGTAGGAGAAAACGTCCAAGTCACTGAATACCTGCACAAACGAACACCAACTTGCACCCAATACGATAAAGGGGTTGTCAATCCCTTCATGGTTATTTGCAAAGTGAGATCTGATAGAGATGGATAAACGGTAAAGTAATATTTTTGGTATTTTTGGTTTATGGAGTGGAAAGTAAAGAAAGTAAATAGGAAACTAAAACAGTAGATCGGAAACTTATCATGGAAGATAGAAGATTATATGATGGAAAATAGACCCAGGGCCATAGGTTTCACTATAGGCTTCTCTCAAGATAGAAAATATTACGATGGGTAAACAAATTACTGCCAAGCAATTGATACAAAAGATCAAAGTTATGACGATATCTAAGGCAATGATCATGAATACATGCATCACGTCTGTATCAAGTAGATAGACTCCTGCCTGCATCTACTACTATTACTCTACACATCAACCGACTCCTGCCTGCATCTAGAGTATTAAGTTCATGAAGAACAGAGTAACACATTAAATAAGATGACATGATGTAGCGGGATAAACTTAAGCAATATGATGAAAACCCCATCTTGTTATCCTCGATGGCAACAATACAACATGTGTCAGATCCCCTTCTGTCACTGGGATCAAGCACCACAAGATTGAACCCAAAGCTAAGCACTTATCCTATTGCAAGAAAAACTAATCCGGTTGGCCAAACCAAATCGATAGTTCGAAGATACTTGCAAAGATATCAAATCATGCATATAAGAATTCAGAGGAGATTCAAATAATATTCATAGATAAGCTAATCATAAATCCACACAATTCATCGGATCTCGGCAAACACACCGTAAAAGAGTATTACATCGAATAGATCTCCAAGAACATCGAGGAGAACATGGTATTGAGAATGAAATAGAGAGAAGAAGCCATCTAGCTACTAGCTATGGACCCGTAGGTCTGAAATAAACTACTCACACTTCATCGGAGAGGCGATGGTGTTGATGTAGAAGCCCTCCATGATCGAACCCCCCTCCGACAGGATGCCGGAAAAGGCCCCTAGATGGGGTCTCATGGGTACATAAGGTTGGGGCGATGGAAAAGTGTTTTCGTGGCTATCCTGGTTGGTTTGGGAATATTTGAGAATATATAGGCGGAAGAAATAGGTCGGTGGAGTCACAAGGGGCCCATAAGGGTGGGGGCGCCCTACCCCCTGGGTGCACCCTCCATCCTTATGGCCACCTCGTGGGTTCCCTGATGTCTACTCCAAGTCCTCTGGATGTCTTCTGGTCCAAGAAAAATCATCACGAAAGTTTTATTCCATTTGGACTCTGTTTGATATTCCTTTTCTGCAAAACTCTAAAACAAGGAAAAAACAAAAACTGGCACTGGGCTCTAGGTTAATAGGTTAGTCCCAAAAATAATATAAAATAGCATAATAATGCATATAAAACATCCAAAACAGATAATATAATAGCATGGAACAATAAAAAAAATTATAGATACGTTGGAGACGTATCAAGCATCCCCAAGCTTAATTCCTACTCGTCCTCGAGTAGCTAAATGATAAAAATAGAATTTTTGATGTGGAATGCTACCTAACATATTTATCCATGTAATTTTCTCTATTGTGACATGAATGTTCAGATCTGTATGATTCAAAACAAAACTTTAATATTGACATAAAAACAATAATACTTAGAGCTTACTAACAAGGCAATTACGTCTTCTCAAAATAACATGGCCAAAGAAAGTTTATCCCAATAAAATCATATTGTCTGGATATGCTCCATTTTCATCACACAAAATATTTAAATCATGCACAACCCCGATGACAAGCCAAGCAATTTTTTCATACTTTTGATGTTCTCAAATGTTTTCAACTTTCACGCAATACATGAGCATAAGCCATGGACATAGCACTATAGGTGGAATAGACGGTGGTTCTGGAGAAGACAAAAAGAAGGAGATAGTCCACATCAACTAGGCGTGTCAACGGGCTATGGAGATGCCCATCAATAGATATCAATGTGAGTGTGTAGGGATTGCCATGCAACGGATGCACTAGAGCTATAAGTTTATGAAAGCTCAAAAAGAAACTAAGTGGGTGTGCATCCAACTTGCTTCCTCATGAAGATCTAGGACAATTCGAGGAAGCCCATCATTGGAATATACAAGCCAAGTTCTGTAATGAAAAATTCCGACTAGTATATGAAAGTGAAAATATAAGAGACTCTCTTTTCATGAACATCATGGTGCTACTTTGAAGCACAAGTGTGGTAAAAGGATAGTAGCATTGCCCCTTCTCTCTTTTCTCTCATTTTTTATTTGGACCTTCTCTCGTTTTTTCTCTCTTTTTTTATTCGTCTAGAGTCTCATCCCGACTTGTGGGGGAATCACAGTCTCCATCATCCTTTCCTCACATGGGACAATGCTCTAATAATGAAGATCATCACACTTTTATTTACTTACAACTCAAGAATTACAACTCGATACTTAGAACAAAATATGACTCTATGTGAATGCCTCTCGCGGTGTACCGGGATGTGCAATGAATCAAGAGTGACATGGATGAAAGAATTATGAATGGTGTCTTTGCCACAAATACGATGTCAACTACATGATCATGCATAGCAATATGACAATGATGGAGCGTGTCATAATAAACGGAACGGTGGAAAGTTGCATGGCAATATATCTCAGAATGGCTATGGAAATGCCATAATAGGTAGGTATGGTGGCTGTTTTGAGGAAGGCATATGGTGGGTTTATGGTACTGGTGAAAGTTGCGCGGCATAAGAGAGGCTAGCAAAGGTGGAAGGGTAAGAGTGCGATAATACATGGGCTCAACATTAGTCATAAAGAACTCACATACTTATTGTAAAAATCTATTAGTTATCAAAACGAAGTACTACATGCATGCTCCTAGGGGGATAGATTGGTAGGAAAATACCATTGCTCGTCCCCGATCGCCACTCATAAGGAAGACAATCAATAAATAAATCATGCTCCAACTTCATCACATAACGGTTCACCATACGTGCATGCTACGGGAATCACAAACTTTAACACAAGTATTTCTCAAATTCACAATCTCTTACTAGCATGACTCTAATATCAACATCTTCATATCTCAAAACAATCATAAGGAATAAAACTTCTCATAGTATTCAATGCACTTTATATGAAAGTTTTTATTATATTCCTCTTGGATGCCTACCATATTAGGACTAAATTTATGACCAAAGCAAATCACCATGCTGTTTAGAGACTCTCAAAATAATATAAGTGAAGCACGAGAGTTCATAAATTTCTATAAAATAAAACCACCACCGTGCTCTAAAAATATATAAGTGAAGCACTAGAGAAAAATTGCCTAGCTCAAAAGATATAAGTGAAGCACAAAGAGTATTCTAATAAATCACAATTCATGAGTGTCTCTCTCAAAAGGTGTGTACAGCAAGGTTGATTGTGGCAAACTAAAAAGCAAAGACTCAAATCATACAAGACGCTTGTTGGGCCTCCAAGCGCAGAGTTTTGTAGGACAGTAGCAATTTCCCCTCCAATGGATAACCTAAGGTTTATCAATCTGTGGGAGGCGTAGGTTGAAGATGGTCTCCCTCAAACAACCCTGCAACTAAATAATAAAAAGTCTATTGTGTTCCCAACTGTAACACCCACAATGCGGCTATATCTCCCACATGTCGGGGCACGACTTAGAGGCATAGCCGCTTGGTAGGCTTGTCGCAAGAGGGGTAATCTTCACACATCCCATGTAGTGAATAAGGAAGGGATAAAGAGTCGGCTTACAATCGCAACTTCATACAATACATAAATAATCCTTACATCATCCAAGGTACAAACAAAGGTCCGACTACGGAACAAAAATAAAGGAAGACAACCCCAAATGCTAGACCCACGATCATCCCAACTAGGCTCCACTGCTGATCAACAGGAAACGAAACAACACAATGAACAAGATCTTTATCGAGCTCCCACTTGAGCTCGGTTGCATCATCTGCACTGGTATCATCGGCACCTGCAACTGTTTGGAAGTATCTGTGAGTCAGGAGGACTCAGCAATCTCACACCCGCGAGATCAAGACTATTTAAGCTTATGGGTAGGAGAAGGTAGTGAGGTGGAGCTGTAGCAAGCACTAGCATATATGGTGGCTAACATACACAAAAGAGAGCGAGAAGAGAAGCAACGCACGGTCGAGAATCTAGAAATGATCAAGAAGTGATCCTGAAACTACTTACGTTCAAGCATAACACAAGACCGTGTTTACTTTCCGCACTCCACCGAGAAGAGACCATCACGGCAACGCACGCGGTTGATTCATTTTAATTAAGTTAAGTGTCAAGTATTCTACAACCGGATATTAACAAATTCCCATCTGCCACATAACCACGGGCACAACTTTCAAAATTTTATACACTGCAGGGGTGTCCCAACTTAGCCCATCACAAGCTCTCACGGCCAACAAAGGATATTCCTTCTCCCAGAAAGACCCGATCAGTCTCGGAATCCCAGTTACAAGACATTTCGACAATGGTAAAACAAGACCAGCTAAGCTGCTCGAATGTGCCGCAAATCCCGATAGGAGCTGCACATATCTCGTTCTCAGGGCACACCGGATGAGCAGTCTGTACAACTACAACCAACCCTCAAGTTTCCCCGAGGTGGCGCTGCAAGGGGCTCTAGTTTGGACCAACACTCAGAGGAGCACGGGCCCGGGGGTTTAAAATAAAGATGACCCTCGGGCTCACGAAATCCCAAGGGAAAAGGGCTTAGGTGGCAAATGTTAAAACCAAGGTTGGGCCTTGTTGTAGGAGTTTTATTCAAAGTGAACTGTCAAGGGGTTCCCATAACACCCAACCGCGTAAGGAACGCAAAATCAAGGAACATAACACCGGTATGACAGAAACTAGGGCGACAAGAGTGGAACAAAACACCAGGCATAAGGCTGAGCCTTCCACCCTTTACGAAGTATATAGATGCATTAATTAAAATAAGAGGTATTGTGATATCCCAACAATATCCATGTTCCAACATGGAACAAACTTCATCTTCACCTGCAACTAGCAACGCTATAAGAGGGGCTGAGCAAAAGCGGTAACATAGCCAAACAACGGTTCGCTAGGGAAGGTGGGTTAGAGGCTTGACATGGCAATATGGGAGGCATGATATAGCAAGTGGTAGGTAGCGCGGCATAGAAATAGAGCGAACAACTAGCAAGCAAAGATAGAAGTGATTTCAAGGGTATGGCCATCTTGCCTACAAAGTTCTCCGAGTTGTCGAAAGCTTGATCCTCCTAAGCATACTCAACAAGTTCCTCGTTCACGTACTCGTCTCCCGGCTCTACCCAAAGCAAGAACACAAGCAAAGGACCAACAATCAATCACGGTGCAATGCACAAGCAACATGATGCAATACATGGCATGCTATGCGAGATGTGATATGCAATGCATATGCGTGCTCTAGAAGGAAAAGAAAGATCAAGGCATCAACTTGGCAAACGAAGTATGCCGCTGGAAAGATAACATGATTTCGGTTGAAATCGATATAAAGATCACTAGAAACAAATGCACGGTTTGCAAATGGAAAGCAAAACAAGGATGGTGCAAAACTGTAATTAACAACACGATGCTACTTAGAATGCAACAAGAAACTTAGCTACTGCACTCCAACATAGCAACAAAGTATATGGAAGTGATGTACACGAGATGCTTGACAAAACATTAACACTGAGATACGGCTAAATCACACAAGAGCGGGTTCAAACAAGCATGGAAAAAGTGCAAAAGATATCAGCATCACAAACTTAGTGAAAATACTAACATGGCAAAAATAAAATCAGGAAGCAATGTTTAGAGCAAGCAAACAACATGCTACAAGAACATATCTCAGCAACTCAAGGCATGTCATGGATATACTAAATGCATAGAACAAAAGTCCCTTTCTAAACATGAGCCAAAAAGGCACAAAAGATATGATGGCACCCATGTAAACATAGCAAGTTTTATTAACAGTTTCAGACTTAGCAGAAAACAGAGCATGGCATAAACAGAATTATGATAGCAACTTTGCGAGCTCATGCCACTCACCACAAAGCATTGCATGACAAAACAAGCATACCAACAGCAAGATGACATGTTCATGAAGCTAACCATGGAAAGAGCTAGTTCATAGGATGCATGGATCACTAGCAACTACCATGGCAATATTGACTAACATGTTAACATTCTGCCAGGAACATTTTATAGCAAACGTAGAGCAATAACATGGCATGCTAGACAACTCCATAATTGCAAACAGGGGCATGGATGGATATAGCATAACCATATGTTCCAAACATCCTTACTAAAGTATCCCAAAATAAGCACGGATCTCACTGTAGCATCAAGTTTACATGGCATCAAAATAACACCAGGAAAAGACTTAGCAAAATCCTAAGTCCCTGAAAACAGCAACATCATGGAGCCTAGTTTGCATGCTTGTGCTAGTCACCACATAGATCACAAAAATACAAGACAAGAACCTATGTAAATATGGCATGATGTAGTTCAAAACACATGTAGAGCTCATTCTCATATGATGCACACATCAAATGCAACAAAAAATGACAAATCACCATGATCTGATAAGTACCAATAGTTAACATTTTATAGCACTCTTGCATCAATGAAAATGGTATCACAACCAACAGTAACATTCATGGAAATGCTTCTAACATGAATAGATCAACGAGACGAACAATTCGACATATCATACGCATGATTTCGAGCTATGGTAACCGAGATACGACATGATGAACCTGGCATGAAAATTATCAGCATTTGGGACTTAGAGAAAATTACCCACGCGAAAAGCGGGATGAGGAGGAACCGGGATGGAGTGGTACGATGCGGGACGAAGCGTTTGGATTGGGGACCGGTGGATCTGGTCCCGATCCGGATCCGAGCTCCGGCGAGGGGGGCGGGCGGCGGCCGGGGACGACGCAGCGGCGGGCGGCGCTGAGCGGCGACGAGGTGGTGCGGCGAGGCGGCAGGGCGAGGTCCGGCGGGTGGCGCGCGGCCGGAGATGGGCGACGAGGTGGCGCGGAGGCGGCATGGGTGAGCGGCGGCGGCCGGTTGCGGTGGTGCACGCGCCGGCGTGCGGCGAAGGGCGGCGGAGGCGGCGACTGGCGCCCCGGGCACGCGGGCGGGCGGCGCGGCCGGATCGGGCCCAGAGGGCCCCGCCTGGGCCCCGGCAGGCCGACGCGGCGAAGTGGGGCGTGGGCACCTCGGCCAACGGCGTGCTGCCATGTGGCGACGGAGGAGGCGGCGGACACATTTGCCGGTGGGGAAGAAACGTCCGGCGGCACGAGGTGAGCGGTGCTAGGGTTTCGTCCGCGAATTTTTGGAGGGATACACATATATATAGATAGAATGAGGTGGGAGTGTCCTAATGAGGTGCGGTTTTCGCCCACATGATCGTGATCTGACGACGGAGAACATGGAGATGGTTTAGATGGGTTATTGGGCTGTTTTGGAGGGGTGTTGGGATGCAACACACAAGGGGCTTTTACAGTTACCTGGTTAATTGTTGGAGCATCAAACGGCCTCCAAATGGAACAAAATTTGACAGGCGGTCTACCGGTGGTGTACCAAGAGGGGTGCGCCGGGTGCATGTGGGAGTGTTGGATTGCGAAACGGACAAAGGGGGAAAAAGCTCAGATGCATGAGACGAACACGTATGCAAATGCGATGCACATGATGACATGAAATAAAATGCATGACATGAACAAAATGCACAACAAAAGACAAAAACAAAACCACGAAGGGAATAACATATCGCATCTCCAGAAAAGGCAAGAGTCGGAGTTACAAATATGGAATGTTGTATCCGGCGTGTTAGACCAACACACCTAATACAATGGAAAATTGTATAGGTGCACTAGTTCGGCGAAGAGTTGGTGATAAAAGTGTAATATGGATGGTAGAAATATATTTTTATAATCTAAATAAATAAAAACACAAAGGTAGCAAATAGTAAACGGGCACAAAAATGGTATTGCAATGCTTGAAAATGAGGCCTAGGGTCCTTACTTTCGCTAGTGCAATCTCTCAACAATGCTAATATAATTGGATCATATAACCATCCCTCAATGTGCAACAAAGAATCACTCCAAAGTTCCTATCTAGTAGAGAACATACGAAGAAATCGTTTGTAGGGTACGAAACCACATCAAAGCTATTCTTTCCGATCGATCTATGCAAGAGTTCATACTAAAATAACACCAAATAATTTCAGATTCATAATACTCAATCCAACACAAAGAACCTCAAAGAGTGCCCCAAGATTTCTACCGGAAAAACAAAAGACGAGAACGTGCATCAACCCCTATGCGTAGATTACCCCAATGTCACCGCAGGAATCCGCGAGTTGAATGCCAAAACACATATCAAGTGAATCAATATGATACCCCATTATCACCACAAGTATTCATATGCAAGACGTATATCAAGTTCTCTCAAATCCATAGAATTATTCAATCCGATAATGACGAAATCTCAAAGGGAAAACTCAATTCATCACAACAAGATAGAGAGGGGAAAACACCATATGATCTGAATATATTAACAAAGGCCGCGATACATCAAGATCATGAGATCTCAAGAACACGAGAGAGAGAGAGAGAGATTAAACACATAGCTACTGGAAAAACCCTCTGCCCCAAGGGTGGACTACTCCCTCCTCATCATGGTGGCCACCGGGAGGATCAAGATGGCCACCGGTGATGATTTCACCCTCCGGGAGGGTGCCGGAACGGGGTCCAGATTGGTTTTCGTGGTTACAGAGCCTTGTAGTGGCGGAACTACTGATCTAGGTTTTCCCCGAGGGTTTTTGGAATATTTGATGAGTTATAGGGCAAAGACGGGGTGCGGGAGGCCACCGAGGTGGGCACAACCCACCTGCGCGTGCCTAGGCCCCCAGGCGCGCCATGGTGGGTTGTGCCCCCCTCGGGGCACCCCTCGATGATGCTCTGGCCCACTGTATGTCTTCTGGTCCATAAAAATCCATAAAAAGTTATGTAGTGTTTGGAATCCGTTTGATATTGATTTCCTGCGATGTAAAAAACAAGCAAAAAACAACAACTGGAACTGGGCAATGGGTCAATAGGTTAGTCCCAAAAATGATAAAAGTTGCTATAAAATGATTGTAAAACAACCAAGAATGATAGTATAACAACATGAATACTTTCATAAATTATAGATACGTTGGAGACGTATCAATGCTCCAAGCAAAACACATATAATGTGGTGAATAAAAATATAGCCTCAAGTAAGGTTATCGATAGACGAAGACGAAAGAGGGGATGCCTTCCGGGGCATCCCCAAGCTTAGGCTCTTGGTTGTCCTCAAATATTACCTTGGGGTGCCTTGGGCATCCCTAAGCTTAGGCTTTTACCACTCCTTATTCCATAGTCCATCATATCCTTACCCAAAACTTGAAAACTTCACAACACAAAACTTAACAGAAAATCTTATAAGCTCCGTTATTATAAGAAAATAAATAACCACTTTTGGTACTATTGTGAACTCATTCTTTATTTATATAGGTGTAATATGTACTATATTCCAACTTTTCCATGGTCCATACCCACCGATATGAGCCATCGATACATCAAAATAAGGAAACTACACATAGAAAACAGAATCTGTCAAAAACAAAACAGACTGAAGCAATCTGGAGATTACGAATTCTGAAAAATGAGGACGACCTAAGCAATTTGTTTAGTAATCTACTGCAAAAAGTATTAGTATTTTATCACGCTTCTGCTAAAAATGAAAATTAATTTCCTGAGCATAAAATTTTCTGTTTTTCAGCAAGATCAAATTAACTATCACCGTAAGCTATCCTAAAGGTGTGAATTGGCACAAACACTAATTAAAACACAAAACCACATATAACGAGAGGCTAGATTAATTATGTATTGCAAAAAGTAAATAAAAATATTGGGTTGACTCCCAACAAGCGCTTTTCTTTAAAGTCTTTTAGCTAGGCATTGATAATTTTAATGATGCTCACACGAAAGAATAGGATTGAAGCACAGAGAGAGCATCATAAAACACGTGACAAACATATCTAAGTCTAACATACTTCCTATGCATAGGCATTATATTGTTGGGGATCGTTGCAGAAATTAAAAAAATTCTACGCATCACCAAGATCAATCTATGGAGAGACTAGCAACAAGAGACGGGAGTACATCTTCATACCCTTGAAGATCGCTAAGCGTAAGCGTTGCAAGAACGTGGTTGGTGGAGTCGTACACGCAGCGATTCAGATCGCGGTCAATTCCGATCTAAGCACTGAACAACGGCGCCTCCGCGTTCAACACACGTACAGCCCGGTGATGTCTCCCACGCCTTGATCCAGCAAGGAGAGAGGGAGAGGTTGGGGAAGACAACTCCAACAGCGGCATGACAGCGTGGTGGTGGTGGAGCAGCGTGGTACTCCGGCAGGGCTTCGCCAAGCAACGCGGAAGGAGGATGAGGTGTTGGAGAGGGGGAGGGCTGTGGTGCGGCTGCCCTCCCACCCTCTCACTATTTATATGGGAAGGAGAGAGGGGGCTGGCCCCTCTAGATGGGATCTAGAGGGGGCGGCGGCCAGGGGAAGGGGACTTGCCCCCCCAAGCCAAAGGGGCACCCCTTTAGGGTTTCCCCCAAACCTTAGGCACATGGGCCCTAGGGGGAGAGGTGCCCAGCCCACTTAGGGGCTGTTTCCCTTCCACATACAGCCCATAGAGCCCTCCGGGGTAGGTGGACCCTCCCGATGGACCCCCGGAACCCCTTCGATGGTCCCGGTACAATGCCGACAACCCTGAGAACACTTCTGGTGACCGTATGATGACTTCCCATATATAAATCTTCACCTCCGGACCATTCCGGAACTCCTTTTGACTTCCGAGATCTCATCCGGGATTCCGAACAGCATTCGGTAACCACATACATACTTTCCCTATAACCCTAGCGTCATCGAACCTTAAGTGTGTAGACCCTACGGGTCCGGGAACCATGTAGACATGACCAAGATATGTCTCCAGCCAATAACCAACAGCGGGATCTGGATACCCATGTTGGCTCCCACATGTTCCACGATGATCTCATCGGATGAACCATGATGTCGGGGATTCAATCAATCCCGTATAGAATTCCCTTTGTCCATCGGTATGTTACTTGCCCGAGATTCTATCATCGGTATCCCAATACCTTGTTCAATCTCGTTACCGGCAAGTCTCTTGACTCGTTCCATAACACATCACCTCGTGCCTAACTCCTTAGTCACATTGATCTCATTACGATGATGTCTTACCGAGTGGGCCCAGAGATACCTCTCCGTCTCACGGAGTGACAAATCCCAGTCTCAATTCGTGCCAACCCAATAGATACTTTTGGGGATACCCGTAGTGCACCTGTATAGCCACCCAGTTACGCTGTGATGTTTGGCACACCCAAAGCATTCCTACGGTATCCGGGAGTTGCACAATCTCATGGTCCAAGGAAATGATACTTGACATTAGAAAAGCTCTAGCGAACGAACTACTACACAATCTTGTGCTATGCTTAAGATTGGTTCTTGTCCATCACATCGTTCTCCTAATGATGTTATCCCGTTATCAACGACATCCAACACGGTCAGGAAACCCTAACCATCTATTGATGAACGAGCTAGTCAACTAGAGGCTCACTAGGGACATGTTGTGGTCTATGTATTCACACATGTATTATGGTTTCCGGTTAATACAATTATAGCATGAACAATAGACAATTATCATGAACAAGGAAATATAATAATAACCATTTTATTATTGCCTCTAGGGCATATTTTCAACAGTCTCCCACTTGCATTAGAGTCAATAATCTAGTTACATTGTGATGAATCAAACACCCATAGAGTTGTGGTGTTGATCATTGAGGGAGTCCTGGATTAGGGGGTCTCCGGACAGCTGGACTACATCCTTTGGCCGGACTGTTGGACTATGAAGATACAAGATTGAAGACTTCGTCCCATGTCCGGATGGGACTCTACTTGGCGTGGAAGGCAAGCTAGGCAGTACGGATATGTATATCTCATCCTTTTTAACCGACCTTGTGGAACCCTAGCCCCCTCCGGTGTCTATATAAATCGAAGGGTTTTAGTCCGTAGGACAACATACAATCATACCATAGGCTAGCTTCTAGGGTTTAGCCTCTCTGATCTCGTGGTAGATCAACTCTCGTACTACTCATATTATGAAGAAAAATCAAGCAGGAAGTAGGGTATTACCTCCATCAAGAGGGCCCAAACCTGGGTAAACATTGTGTCCCCTGCCTCCTATTAGCATCCGCCTTAGACGCACAGTTCGGGACCCCCTACCCGAGATCTGCCAGTTTTGGCACTGACATTGGTGCTTTCATTGAGAGTTCCACTGTGTCATCGCCATAAGGCTTGATGGCTCCTTCGATCATCGCTAGCGATGCGGTCTAGGGTAAGGTTTTCCTCCCCGGACAAATCTTCGTATTCGGCGGCTTCGCACTGCAGGCCAATTCGCTTGGCCATCTGGAGCAGATCGAGAGTTAAGCCCCTGGCCATCAGGTCAGATTTGGAAACTTGAACTACACGGCTGACATCCGCGGAGACTTGATCTTCGACGGATTCGAGCACATGTCGGACGCGCCGCACAACCATGATGAGCATGACATAACTCTGCTGTCGGACTGTGTTCGGGGGATCGCATCCACAACTACTCCGACCATTAATCCGGGGCAAATCGCGCCACTCGAGTGCGGAGGGATAGACCCCGCCATGGAGGCCGCACTCTCAGTGGCGATAGAGCCAGATACTGACTTCACCCCTCACGAGAGCTGTGACGCCAAACCATTGGATTCATCTTCAGCCACGGACTCCGAGCCGCTCACATCCGTGCCCGTCGAGTCCGACAGGGCACCGTGGAGTTCACCTCCGCGGATATCTTCCAGCACTAACCTATCGGAGATGTGCTAAATTCATTAAGGTCTCTCTCCCTGTCAGGAGAACCTTGGCCAAACTATGTCTGGCTAGAATGGGATGCGGACGACGAAGAAATTTGCTGCCCACCCACCACCCACTTGGTAGCCACTGTCGACGACTTAACCGACATGCTGGACTTCGACTCCGAAGACATTGACGGCATGGACGACGATGCAGGAGACGAACAGGAACCACCGCCCACAGGGCGGCGGACCACCACTTCATCACATGACGTATTGATATGTCTCCATCGTATCTACTTTTCCAAGCACTTTTGCCCTTGTTTTGGACTCTAACTTGTATGATTTGAATGGAACTAACCCGGACTGATGCTGTCTTCAGCAGAACTGCCATGATGTTGTTTTATGTGCAGAAAACAAAAGTTCTCGGAATGACCTGAAACTCCACGGAATACCTTACAATAAATAATAAAAAATCCTCACCAAAGATGAAGACCAGGGGCCCACACCCTGCTCACGAGGGTGGGGGGCGCGCCCCCTACCTCGTGGGCCCCCTGGAGACTTCCCGACTCCAACTCCAACTCTATATATCTTCCTTCGGCGAGAAAAAAATAAAGGAGAAGAAATCTTCGCGTTTTAGGATACGGAGCCGCCGCCAAGACCTAAAACCTCTCGGGAGGGCTGATCTGGAGTCTGTTCGGGGCTCCGAAGAGGGGAATCCGTCGCCATCGTCATCATCAACCATCCTCCATCACCAATTTCATGATGCTCACTGTCGTGCGGGAGTAATTCCATCGTAGGCTTGCTGGACGGTGATGGGTTGGATGAGATTTATCATGTAATCGAGTTAGTTTTGTTAGGGTTTGATCCCTAGTACCCACAATGTTCTGAGATTGATGTTGCTATGACTTTGCTATGCTTAATGCTTGTCACTAGGGCCCAAGTGCCATGATTTCCGATCTGAACCTATTATGTTTTCATCAATATATGAGTGTTCTAGATCCTATCTTGCAAGTCTATAGTCACCTATTATGTGTTATGATCCGTTTACCCCAAAGCGACAATAATCGGGATACTTACCGGTGATGAACGTAGTTTGAGGAGTTCATGTATTCACTATGTGCTAATGCTTTGTTCCGGTTCTGTATTAAAAGGAGGCCTTAATATCCCTTAGTTTCCATTAGGACCCCGCTGCCATGGGAGGGTAGGACAAAAGATGTCATGCAAGTTCTTTTCCATAAGCACGTATGACTATATTCGGAATACATGCCTACATTACATTGATGAACTAGAGCTAGTTCTGTGTCACCCTATGTTATGAATGTTACATGATGAACCGCATCCGGCATAATTATCCATCATTGATCCGATGCCTACGAGCTTTCCATATACTGGTTTTATTTACTTTCCCGTTGCTATTGTTACAATCACTACAAAATACCAAAAACATTACTTTGCTTTCATTACTCTTTTGTTACCGTTACCATCACTATCATATTATTTTGCTACTAAACACTTTGCTGCAGATACTAAGTTTCCAGGTGTGGTTGAATTGACAACTCAGATGCTAATACTTGAGAATATTCTTTGGCTCCCCTTGTGTCGAATCAATAAATTTGGGTTGAATACTCTACCCTCGAAAGCTGTTGCGATCCCCTATACTTGTGGGTTATCAAGACTAATTTCTGGCGCCATTGCCAGGGAGCATAGCTTTATTCTTTGAGTCACTTGGGATTTATATCTGCTGGACACTATGAAGAACTTGAGAGATCCAACAACCAAGATCTATCCCTCAACTACGAGGGGAGGTAAGGAACTGCCATCTAGCCCTGCACTTGATTCACCATATGTTATGAGTAAATTTGTGACACCTACACCTGCTTCTGCTATTCATTCTGATATGTCGCATGTTATTGATGATGCCACTTCTGCTATGCATGATACTTATGACGAAACTACCTCTATGCCTGATACTACTATGCCACTTAGTGATTTTCTTGATGAACAACTTGCTAGGGCTAGAGAAATTGAAAATATGCACTCTGATTATAATGATGAAAGTGATGACGAAGAATAACTTGTTATTCCTGAGGGTTATTTATTTGATCAAGAAGCTTCTTTTGCTATTTTAGCTTGTAAAGATAGACGTGAACTTAAAAGATTATTAGCTAAATGGAGTAAGCAATCTCTAAATGCTAGAATGAAACCTGACCCTGCTTTTGCTACTTCACCTATCTTTGTTACTGATAAGGATTATGAATTCTCTGTTGATCCTGATATAATTACTTTGGTTGAATCTGATCCTTTTCATGGCTACGAATCTGAAACTGTTGTGGCACATCTTACTAAATTAAATGATATAGCCACCCTGTTCACTAATGATGAGAGATCTTGCAACTTTTATATCCTCAAAATATTTCCGTTCTCATTAAAGGGTGATGCTAAGATATGGTTTAATTCTGTTGATCCTGGTTGTGTGCGTAGTCCCCAGGATATGATTTATTACTTCTCTGATAAATATTTCCCTGCTCATAAGAAACAAGCTACTTTAAAGGAAATATACAACTTTGTGCAAATTAAAGAAGAGAGTCTCCCGCAAGCTTGGGGGATGCTTCTCAAGTTACTTAATGCTTTGCCTGATCATCCTCTTAAGAAAAATGAAATACTTGATATCTTTTATAATGGACTAACCGATGCTTCCAGAGATTACCAGGATAGTTTTGCTGGTTCTCTTTTCAGGGAAAGAAAACCGGATGAAGCTGAAATCCTATTGAACAATATGTTGACAAATGAAAATAATTGGGCACCTCTTGAGCCAGCTCCTGCTCCAATTAATGAGCCTATTCCTAAACCAACTCTAAAGAAGAGAGGTGTTCTATTTCTCAGTCACGAAGATATGCAAGAGGAAAAGAAATCTATGAAAGAAAAAAGGTATTAAAGCTGAAGATGTTAAGAATTTACCTCCTATTGAAGAAATACATGGTCTTAATTTACCGCCTGTTGAAGAAACTTATGGTCTTAATCCTTTATTTATTGAAGAACCTCCTGATCCCGATAACCCGACACAGGTAGTAAAGGTAAATTCTCTCTATAGATATGATAAAGCTGAAATCCCTCCTACTAAAATTGCTAGTAAGTGCTTGGATGAGTTTGATAGATTTATGTTTAAGCAATAAGACTTCAATGCTTATTTTGGTAGACTATTAAAACAAGATGCTGATATGATTAAATACTTGGGTGATTATATGGCTAATATTAGAGGTGAACTTAAACTTGTTAGCAAACATGCTTCTATGGTTACCACTCAAGTAGAACAAGTACTTAAAGCTCAAAAAGAATTGCTCGATGAAATGAATAGTAAGAAAAATTATTATGCTTTTAATGTGGATACTAGAAGCGGTAGAATGACACAGCAACATTTGTATCCTGAAGGCCACCCTAAGAGAATTGAGCAAGATTCTCAGAGAAATAAAATTGATGCACCTAGTTCTTCTAAAAGGAAAAAGAAAATGATAGAACTGTGCAAACTTCTAGTGAACCTATTGCTGAACCACCTGATAATCCAAATGATATTTCTATTTCTGATGCTGAAACACAATCTGGCAATGAACATGAACCTAGTGATAATGTTAATGATGATGTTCATAATGATGCTCAACCTAGTAATGATAATGATGTAGAAATGGAACCTGCTGTTGATCTTGATAACCCACAATCAAAGAATCAACATTATGATAAGAAAGACTTTGTTGCTAGAAAACATGGTAAAGAAAGAGAACCTTGGGTTCAGAAACCCATGCCTTTTCCTCCCAAACCATCCAAGAAAAAGGATGATGAGGATTTTGAGCGCTTTGCTGAAATGATTAGACCTATCTTTTTACGTATGCGATTGACTGATATGCTCAAAATGAATCCTTATGCTAAGTACATGAAAGATATTGTTACAAATAAAAGAAAGATACCGGAAGCTGAAATTTCCACCATGCTTGCTAATTATACTTTTAAAGGTGGAATACCAAAGAAACTTGCAAATCTCGGAGTACCTACTATACCATGCTCCATTAAAAGAAACTATGTTAAAACTGCTCTATGTGATCTTGGAGCCGGTGTTAGTGTTATGCCTCTCTCTTTATATCGTAGACTTGACTTGAATAAGTTGACTGTCGGTGTTCTGGGAACGGGGGTCCCCAGACTTGCCTGCCTGCGGCCTGCGGCGTGGCTCAAAGGAGGCCTAGCATGGCCCATCTTCATCAACACAAGGCTCAAGACCCTCGCGAGGGGCCAAGCCTCGCGGGGCGGACGACACGGTGCATCCTCAGGTGCAGCCTCCTCAGGCTGGCTCGCGAGGAGGCGGAGAAATCAAGGCGGGGTACCTCACGAGGTGCCCATGACGCAAGCCATGATGACTCAGGGCGCCAGGCGGGCGCCAGCGCGCGCAACATCCTTCTTTCCTCTTTGGTGCAAAGGGGGCAAGCGCAGCCGCGGAGTACCGAGGCATTAGGCAAAGGTTGCCATTTCGGTGCAACGAGACCAACACCAGGAGGACTACGAGACGGAGGTCACCATGGAGCCTAGCACGGCGTCACTGCAGAGCCTTTCGCAGGCAAAGACCAACTTTAGTCAGGATAAGTGTACTAGATGTTCCCCTTCAAATTAGCCCGCCATTGTTGGCGCCCTTCCCGCTCAATATTTGGGAAGAGGGCCAGGGCCTCCATAAATAGGACCGGTCACTCGCATAGCAAGGGGTGGGTTGGTCCGGCTAGCAAGCAGAGAGAGTGAGTAAGAGAGAGAGAAGGGTGACTGAACTCCTCCTAGCAGTTCATCACCCCAGCCAAGAACGGACCCTCGCGAGGCTGTTCTTCTTTGTATTGTTCATCATCATCAGCCCCAAGAGGCAATCCACCCACCACACACTGGAGTAGGGTATTACACCACAATGGTGGCCCGAACCAGTATAAACCTTGTGTCTCTTGTGCAGTTCTTTTAGTAGTTTAGATCCTTGCGAGACGGGGAGGTAGAAGGCGTGATCTCTGCGTGCACCGCAGTGTTCGAACCTTAAGGGTCTGCCGGAACCCGTGATCCGACATTTGGCGCGCCAGGTAGGGGTGCGCCGGAATCTGTCTTCCACCACTTCGCTCTTCTCCGACCGTTGCATCCATGTCTGACGCTCGTCGGGCCCGCGCCGAGCGCCGGGCCGCCATCGCTTCCCATGTCGCCCAGACAGCCCCCATCGGTGGGCGTCCTCGTCGTTCCCCGTCGCCCGCCGTCAACGCCGCCACCGGCCCGGCGGGGGGCGAGTAGCAAGCGTCGTCTCAGCACCCGTCCATGCGGCAAGACGGCCGCACCGCTACTCCATCGCTCGCCCCAGCCGGCTCTTCGTCCCGCGCGCTCCGCGCACCCTTGGAGGCTCAGGCTGCGCTCATCACGGCAAACGAACTCCTGCGCTACCGCCCCGTCGACGACGTGTACGAAGAGTGGCTCGACTGCGTCGCCGAGCTCGTCCGTGCCGTAGGGGGCTCTCCTGCGCCGTCCGCTTCGCTGCGCCGCACCCCGCCGCGCGTGGGCAATGAAGCTCCGGGGGTGGAACCCGCTCCGCCAGGTACCAGCACATCAAGAACGGAGCTGCCAAGAAGTCCCTCGCCCGCAAGGAGCCGCCCGGGCGCTCCTTGCTCCGGCACGCCGCGACCCTGCTCCAGCTCCGGCACGCCAAGCCCCCGCTCTGCACCTAGCTGCAGCGCGTGGGGACCCTCAAGGCCAAGCTCTCCCTCAACCGAAGCCTCCCGTAGCCACCGCAGGCTGCCGCGCCTACACCACCGAGCTGCGCAGCGTCACGTGGCCCGGCAAGTTCAAGCCAGACTTGCCTCCTCGCTACAACGGCACAACTGATCCCGCAGAGTTCCTCCAGCTCTATGAACTGGGCATCGAGGCTGCCAGCGGGGATGAAAAGGTCATGGCGAACTGGTTCCCCATGGCGCTCAAGGAAGGAGCTCGCACCTGGCTCCTGAATCTGGCTCCAGGCACGATCTCCTCCTGGGACCAGATGTGCACCCGCTTCATCGCCAACTTCCAAGGTACTCGCGACCGGCCACCCGCCGTGAGCGACATGCGCCGCATCAAGCAGCAACCTGGGGAGACCCTGCGAAAGTACATCCAGCGCTTCAAAAGTGTGCGCCTCAAGATCCCCAAGGTGTTCGAGGAAGCCATCATCTCGGCCTTCTCCGATGGCATGTGCGACGTCAAGATGAAGGAGGAGCTGGCGATGCATGAAGACCTCTGCACCTCCCTAGAGCTGTTCAACTTGGCGACCAAGTGCGCCAGGGCTGAGGAGGGACGTCTCTCCCTCCTCGAGCTGCCTACCGTGGACCCAAAAGAGAAGAAGCCCAAGGCCAAGGACGTGAAGCGCAAGGGGGCTGCCGTACTTGCAGCAGAACCAGACACCAAGCGGGGCAAGGATCTGCCCGAACCCTCCAGGGGCAGCCGGTACTGCGTGTACCATGACCTCCACACCCACAACACCAACGAATGTCAAGAACTCCGCGCCGTGCGAGAAGGAAGGATCGGCCGTCGCCCTGACCGTGCTGACCGGGGCTATGGCCGGGGAGGAGGAAGAAACCCAGGATGGTGGGAAGATCGCGGCCCGCACCAGGGGTGGCGCGACCAACCTTGCGAGGACCGCTGGCGGGACCTGCCTCGCGAGGGGGACTAGAGGGATCAGACTCATGAGGATCGCCCTCATGGCAACACAGGCCTACCTCCGCTGCTGCCTCAGCCAAGGAGCAACGAAGACCGCCATCAAGACGAGGGGGCTGGGGGCTTCCAAGAGCCGCGTGCAATCGCCTGCATCCTGGGCGGAGCTCAAGCCCCAGCCTCTCAATGTATCTTCAAGCAGTTTGCCCGCGAAGTGAATGCAGTTCTCCCCAAGCTCGAAGCCACGCGCCCCCTCAGGTGGTCGGCGTGCGCCATCACGTTCAGCTCAGCGGACCAGCTCAAGTGCGTGGCCACGGCCGGAGTCCTCCCGATGCTTTGCTCCCCAGTCATCAGCAACGTGCTGGTCACCAAGACCCTCATCGACGGAGGGGCGGGGCTCAATGTCCTTTCCGTGGAAACATTCAACAATCTCCAAGTGCCCTATGACCAGCTTCAGCCAACCAAGCCTTTCTCCGGAGTCACCGGCGGTTCCACAGTCCCGATCGGGCAGGTCCACCTCCCTGTCACCTTCGGGGCACGCAACAACTACCGCACCGAGCTCATCGACTTCGACATCACCCACATCCGCCTGCCGTACAACGCCATCCTCGGGTACCCAGCGCTGGCCAAGTTCATGGCCGTGACTCACCACGGCTACAACATCCTCAAGATGCCAGGAAGTGGCGGCGTCATCACGGTGCCCTGTGAAGAGAAGCATGTAGTGTGTTCCCTGGAGCGAGCCTTTCAGGCCGCGTCACTGGAAGACCCAGATCACGGAAGCAGGAGGCTTCCTGAGACCACCCCCAAGAAGAAGAAGATGTCATCAGGCTCGGCCCCTTAGGAGGCAGGCCCTTCAGGGCCCGTGTCTGCCCAGGGGACCCCCTTCCATCGCATAGGAAAGTGCGCCCAGTGCCCTCCCCAGGCAGGGCTCGGGGGCTCTCACCTGGAGGGCCACCGACCTAGCCAGGGTCACGAGGGAGGCGCTTGGGCACCATGTGGAGGCGTGCTTCGAAGCACGTTTCCCTCGAGAAGGAGCCATGCAAGGAAGGTCAGACCAGCCGGAGTTCGTTGACAAGGCCGTTCAAGAACTACAGGAGTCAAGGATCATGAGAGGTTGCCGCCGTCTACCAGCTGTGGCCCCACATCCAGGCGAGGATGGTGGGCTGCGCGTCTGCGTCGACGTACCAGGACTCGATCAGATCGCCACGACAGAGCGTCTCTGGCCCTCGCGAGTGGGGCGCTGCGGGGGTCTACCCCACAGCTATGTTCGCATGCCTTACGGCCTGCCGAACATGGCTGCGGTGTACCAACGCCTCATGAGGGGCATCATGGAGGCTCAGGAAGACAGGCGTTCCGCGGCCCTGGCTGAGATGAAGACAGCTCGCGAGGAGTCACCAGTGCCTCCGGAGCCTCCCGAGGCCCCGGGGCCTGGGGGCTCGTGAGGATCAGCTTCCGCAGCCCAATGAGTCTGCCGCACCAACGCCACTTCGCCGACGACATCCTCAGGTGACATCTTTCAAGCTTCATTCCCAGCTGGGAGCACCCTCCCAGGGTTGCATCACTCCCAGGCCGCGTGGGTCCGTCCCTGCGGCATGTATCCCCTTTTATTTTTTCGGTCGTTAGTTTGCCTTGTTGGGGGCGCCCCTCGGGCTGCATCATCCCCAAGCTGCTCACGCTAGGCCCAGCGGCGTGTATCTCCCTCGCATTTATTTCCAACTATGCATTCTCCTATCACGCTTGATTGCTTGATGCCTGTCCGCGGCATCCCTTCTTCTCCATGTCGGCCACTTGCACGTTAAAGGGGGGGCCTGAGCATCGCGACTCAGGGCTCTTATTGGCTCTCCAGCCCTCACCCTCTGGCCTTGTCCACGGCATCGCGACCTAGCATACCAGCGACGGCTGAGACAAGCTCGAGGGCCGGGACCCGTGGACGTAGAGTACCGGCATCTAACCAAATTTTGCAGGGACACATCTCAAGATACGGCCCAGTGCCAGGCGCAACCCGCCTAGAGGTAGGGCCTTGTGAGTCCCGCGCCGGCTCACGGGTGCCCAGATACACCTCACCTAGCCCTACCGTGCCGGCCACGTGTCAGGGCGGGGCTGTACACGCCCCGGGGGCTCCTCCCGGAGGGGAGCCCCCTCCCACGTACCAGTGGAAGCACCATGCTCCGCGCTGGCTGATGACACTGCCGAGGAGCGGCTATGCCCGTACACATACGGAAGCGCTATGCTCTGCGCTAGTGATAAACAACTGGGGGTGGCCTCCGGGCCGCATTAACCTCAGGGAGCCCAGAGCTTAGTGGCTGGCCTCATCGCAATGCCTCCCCTCGGGAGTGCCGCGCGAGGGGGCTAGGCACGGGGGCTACGACTGGGTCACGCCCAGACGTACGCCGCCCAGCCAGGCCCCTCGGGCCTGGTTCATCGCGCGTCTCTCCCTGAGCGGAGCCAAGGTATGAAGGCCGTTTGCGCGTCAAGGGGGGACCCTGAGCATCGCGACTCAGGGGCCTAACTGGTCCCGTAGCCCCTCACTCCTTAGTTCCGAAAGGCTATGCTGGGTGAGGTACACGCGGGGCCGGGCTCTGCAGACGTAGAACGGTAGCCCCACTTACATTGCAACTCATCACCCGCTGTTTGCGCGTCAAGGGGGGCTCCTGAGCATCGCGACTTAGGAGCCTAACTTGCTCCGTAGCCCCTCACTCCTTAGTTCCGAAAGGCTATGCTGGGTGAGGTACGTGCGGAGTCGGGCTCTGCAGACGTAGAACGGAAGATACACCTACATCACGCCTCCCTACTTGTTGTTCGCGCGCCAAGGGGGACTCCTGAGCATCGTGACTCAGGAGCCTAACTTGTCACGTAGCCCCTCACTCCTTTGGTCCCGTCCTGGTTTCCGGTCGGGGCTAATGCTGGGTGAGGCACGCGCGGGGCCGGGTTCTGCCGGCGTAGAACACAAGCAAGTAGGGAAGAAAAGCATAAAATTCAAGGAACTTAAAAGCAAATATTACAGTCCATATTGTCGTCTCAATACCAAACGCAAGTTTAAATGCCTCTCCGAGGCGTGATGCATGTGCAGGAATTGAAAGAAGAACAGGGATGGAACGGAGTCACTTGTTGGCGGTGAAGCTGTGCGGAGTGGCTTCGCCTCGTGGAGCAGCAGGGCCGGCAGCGCCTTGCTTTGGCTTGGTGCTGAAGGCCCAGAACTTCCCCAGCAGCGCCTCCGCGCGCCCCTTAACGGCTCCGACAGCGGCGGCAGCACCCTCGCCGCTCACCGGTTCCAGCAGGCCGTCGAGGTCGGCGTTGGGATCACGAAGGTAGATGTGGGCGAAGACCCGCGTCAGCGCAGCAGAAGACAGGACACGCGCCTCAGCCTCGGCCGTGGGGCCGATGCCAAGGGCGACATCCCCAAGGGCCTTAACTAGGAAAGGAAGCAGCTTGGCGGGGCCGTCACCATCACCAGCTAGCGGGCTGTCCAGGCCGCTCTCGTAAAGCGTCTTCAGCGAAGCGCGGGCATCTTTCTCCATGTCCGCGAAGGCCACGCGATCCTCGGCAAGAACCTTGGCCTTGCCGTCCAGCTCGACCCTCGTCGCCTCCAGCTCCTCCCCCAGCGCACTTAGGCAGTCGCGGCGCTTCTTGAGCTTGGCCTCCCGGCCCTCGATGGCCGCCTCGCAAGCTTTCATGCTTTCTTCTTGTTCCTGGCGAAGACGAAACTCCTTCGCAAGCTGGCCCCGCAAGCCTTGTAGCTCGTCCTCCAGCGCCTTGCAACGGCCGTGGACTTCAACCACCTCTCCCAGGGCCGCGTCTCGGGCAGCCTTCGCCTCGAGGGTGGCCTCCCTCTCTCCGTCACAGGCCGTTGAGGCCTGAACCAACGCTGCCCGAATCGAATCATCAGAGCGAATCCACCCCGAAGCCAGTTCCAGGCGCTCAGCCACCAAGCGAGGGTCGGCACCGAGAAGATCCTGCCGCAGCCAGTCCAGTTCAGCAACGGCACGCTCCAAGATGGAAGAAGAGGGCGGAGAAACATCACGGCGCTCCAGGATGACAGGAGGCGCCGGAGAAGCAACAGTCGGTGGAACGGGAGGAGAAAGTAGCGGCGGCGAGGCTGCAGTGTCCCGAGGCAGAGTCCGCTGCGCCTCCACAGCCGTAGCAGCGGCGCCAGACGAGGGCGCCTCGGGAGTCGTTTGAGCCATGGGGCCTGGGCTCGCCCCATCCAGCTCAGCCAAGCCTCGCAAGGATGAGCGGGCAGGAGAGGCCCGCGCGTCAGGATCTCCCTCCCCTGCAGGTGAAGGTGTCGCCGCAGATGGGGCCTCGGGGGCTCCCTTCGGCTTCTTCGCCGCTGGCGCCAGCCTATTCAAGAGAAGCAATCATCAAGCCTTGTCAGCGGAATGAGAAACAAAAGATCAAGGATCAAGCACTTACGGGTCATCGCCGGTGAGCTCGGGCAGCCTCCGGCCCAACTTGAAGCCTGACAGCCAGCTGGAAGGGTCAACCTCGGAAGCAGAAGGCGTGCTTGCGGACTGCCTCGGGGCAGGGGCAGACCTGCGGGAGATCAGCCCGGTCCTGTCCCTCTTCGGGACCGTGGGCGAGCTCCCGCTACCCAGTACGTCATCGTCATCATCATCATCATCGCTCGGCGGAAGGCGGGGAGTGCGGGACCGCACCGGGAGAGGGGAGCCCTCGACTCTCCATCAGTCGCCCCAGAGTCGGGGCCCTCTCCCCGCTCCTTTTCCTCCTCCTCATTGCTGGAGTCGCCGGAGGGCACATCCACCGGTCCTTCAGAAGCTGCCACGGGCACGAGCCCGTCCCCGTTAAAAACTGGCATGGACTTCACCGCCTGCTCCCAGTCGTCGCAAAGGAACAAGGGCTTGGGAGCGCCCTTCAACCTTGCCACCTCGCCCCGACCAGAGATTGGAGAACCACGGTCACATCCTCTTCGTCCACAGCCTCGGGGCTCGGATGAGGCCTCCATATTGGAGGAGAGTACCGCCGGAGTGAAGCCAGCTAGTGCTCCAGGAACTCCTTCAGCAGCGACGCACCGGTCAACTTCGCCGCCGCCATGTTGGCCGGCCTCAGGTCCACGTCCATCTTCTCCAACACCAGTTTCACGCGGGGGTCCGTGAGCTTCGCTCAGCACCAGGTGCTGGAGGTCACGGGCTGCTCCGCGGGCAAGATCAGCCGAGGGTGGATGTGAAGGAAATATGCCCTAGAGGCAATAATAAAGTTATTATTTATTTCCTTATATCATGATAAATGTTTATTATTCATGCTAGAATTGTATTAACCGGAAACATAATACATGTGTGAATACATAGACCAACAGAGTGTCACTAGTATGCCTCTACTTGACTAGCTCGTTAATCAAAGATGGTTATGTTTCCTAACCATGAACAAGGAGTTGTTATTTGATTAACGAGGTCACATCATTAGTAGAATGATCTGATTGACATGACCCATTCCATTAGCTTAGCACCCGATCGTTTAGTATGTTGCTATTGCTTTCTTCATGACTTATACATGTTCCTATAACTATGAGATTATGCAACTCCCGTTTACCGGAGGAACACTTTGGGTACTACCAAACGTCACAACGTAACTGGGTGATTATAAAGGAGTACTACAGGTGTCTCCAATGGTAGATGTTGGGTTGGCGTATTTCGAGATTAGGGTTTGTCACTCCGATTGTCGGAGAGGTATCTCTGGGCCCTCTCGGTAATGCACATCACATAAGCCTTGCAAGCACTGCAACTAATAAGTTAGTTGTGAGATGATGTATTACGGAACGAGTAAAGAGACTTGCCGGTAACAAGATTGTACTAGGTATTGGATACCGACGATCGAATCTCGGGCAAGTAACATACCGATGACAAAGGGAACAACGTATGTTGTTATGCGGTCTGACCGATAAAGATCTTCGTAGAATATGTAGGAGCCAATATGGGCATCCAGGTCCCGCTATTGGTTATTGACCGGAGACGTGTCTTGGTCATGTCTACATTGTTCTCGAACCGTAGGGTCCGCACGCTTAACGTTACGATGACAGTTATTATGAGTTTATGCATTTTGATGTACCGAAGGTTGTTCGGAGTCCCGGATGAGATCACGGACATGACGAGGAGTCTCGAAATGGTCGAGACGTAAAGATTGATATATTGGAAGCCTATGTTTGGACATCGGAAGTGTTCCGGGTGAAATCAGGATTTTACCGGATTACCGGGAGGGTTACCGGAACCCCCCGGGAGCCAAATGGGCCAACATGGGCCTTAGTGGAAAGGTGAGAGGGCAGCCCACATAGGGCTGCGCCTCCCCCCCTCTCCCTAGTCCTATTAGGACTAGGAGAGGGGCCGGCCACCTCTCTCTCTCTCCCCTTTGAAGGTTTCCTAGTTGGACTAGGATTGGAGGGGGGAGTCCTACTCCCGGTAGGAGTAGGACTCCTCCTGCGCCTACACCTCTTTGGCCGGCCAGCCCCCCTCCCTCCAACCTTTATATACGGGGGCAGGGGGCACCCCAAGAGACACAACTTGATCCTTGAGATCGTTCCTTAGCCGTGTGCGGTGCCCCCTGCCACCAAATTCCACCTCGATCATACCGTTACAGTGCTTAGGCGAAGCCCTGCGTCGGTAGTACATCAAGATCGTCACCACGCCGTCGTGCTGACGGAACTCTTCCTCGACGCTTTGCTGGATCAGAGCCCAAGGAACGTCATCGAGCTGAACGTGTGCTAAGAACTCGGAGGTGCCGGAGTAACGGTGCTTGGATCGGTCGGATCAGGAAGAAGACGTACGACTACTTCCTCTACGTTGTGTGATCGCTTCCGCAGTCGGTCTGCGTTGGTACGTAGACAACACTCTCCCCTCTCGTTGCTGTGCATCACCATGATCTTGCGTGTGCGTAGGAAATTTTTTGAAATTACTGCGTTCCCCAACAGTGGCATCCGAGCCTAGGTTTTTATGGTTTGATGTTATATGCACGAGTAGAACACAAGTGAGTTGTGGGCGATACAAGTAATACTGCCTACCAGCATGTCATACTTTGGTTCGGCGGTATTGTTGGACGAGACGATCCGGACCAACCTTACGCGTACTCTTACGCGAGACCGGTTCCCTCGACGTGCTTTGCACATAGATGGCTTGCGGAAGACTGCCTCTCCAACTTTAGTTGAACCAAGTGTGACTACGCCCGGTCCTTGAGAAGGTTAAAACGGAGTCTATTTGACGAACTATCGTTGTGGTTTTGATGCGTAGGTGAGATGAGTTCTTACTTAAGCCCGTAGCAGCCACGTAAAACTTGCAACAACAAAGTAGAGGACGTCTAACTTGTTTTTGCAGGGCATGTTGTGATGTGATATGGTCAAGGCATGATGCTGATTTTATTGTATGAGATGATCATGTTTTGTAACCGAGTTATCGGCAACTGGCAGGAGCCATATGGTTGTCGCTTTATTGTATGCAATGCAATCGCGATGTAATGCTTTACTTTATTGCTAAGCGGTAGTGATAGTCGTGGAAGCATAAGATTGGCGAGACGACAACGATGCTACGACGGAGATCAAGGTGTCGCGCCGGTGACGATGGTGATCATGACGGTGCTTCGGAGATGGAGATCACAAGCACAAGATGATGATGGCCATATCATATCACTTATATTGATTGCATGCATCTTATCTTGCTTTGATTGACGGTAGCATTATAAGATGATCTCTCACTAAATTATCAAGAAGTGTTCTCCCTGAGTATGCACCGTTGCAAAAGTTCTTCGTGCTGAGACACCACGTGATGATCGGGTGTGATAGGCTCTACGTTCAAATACAACGGGTGCAAAACAGTTGCACACGCGGAATACTCAGGTTATACTTGACGAGCCAAGCATATACAGATATGGCCTCGGAACACGGAGACCGAAAGGTCGAGCGTGAATCATATAGTAGATATGATCAACATAACGATGTTCACCATTGAAAACTACTCCATCTCACGTGATGATCGGTTATGGTTTAGTTGATTTGGATCACGTGATCACTTAGAGGATTAGAGGGATGTCTATCTAAGTGGGAGTTCCTAAGTAATTTGATTAATTGAACTTAAATTTATCATGAACTTAGTCCTGGTAGTATTTTGCAAATTATGTTGTAGATCAATAGCTCGCGTTGTTGCTTCCCTGTGTTTATTTTTGATATGTTCCTAGAGAAAATTGTGTTGAAAGATGTTAGTAGCAATGATGCGGATTGGATCCGTGATCTGAGGTTTATCCTCATTGCTGCACAGAAAAAATATGTCCTTGATGCACCGCTAGGTGACAGACCTATTGCAGGAGCAGATGCAGATGTTATGAACGTTTGGCTAGCTCAATATGATGACTACTTGATAGTTTAGTGCACCATGTTTAATGGCTTAGAATCGGGACTTCAAAGACGTTTTGAACGTCATGGACCATATGAGATGTTCCAGGAGTTGAAGATAATATTTCAAGCAAATACCCGAGTTGAGAGATATGAAGTCTCCAATAAGTTCTATAGCTAAAAGATGGAGGAGAATCGCTCAACTAGTGAGCATGTGCTCAGATTGTCTGGGTACTACAATCGCTTGAATCAAGTGGGAGTTAATCTTCCAGATAAGATAGTGATTGACAGAATTCTCTAGTCACCATGAACAAGTTAGTAGAACTTCGTGATGAACTATAATATGCAAGGGATGACAAAAGTAATTCCTAAAGCTCTTCGTGATGCTGAAATCAACGAAGGTAGAAATCTAGAAAAACATCAAGTGTTGATGGTTGACAAGACCACTAGTTTCAAGAAAAGGGCAAAGGGAAGAAGGGGAACTTCAAGAAGGACGGCAAGCAAGTTGCTGCTCAAGTGAAGAAGCCCAAGTCTGATCCTAAGCCTGAGACTAAGTGCTTCTACTGCAAAGGGACTGGTCACTGGAAGCGGAACTACCCCAAATATTTGGCGGATAAGAAGGATGGCAAAGTGAACAAAAGTATATTTGATATACATGTTATTGATGTGTGCTTTACTAGTGTTTATAGCAACCCCTCCGTATTTGATATTGGTTCAGTTGCTAAGAGTAGTAACTTGAAACAGGAGTTGCAGAATAAATAGAGACTAGTTAAGGGTGAAGTGACGATGTGTGTTGGAAGTAGTTCCAAGATTGATATGATCATCATCGCACACTCCCCTATACTTTCGGGATTAGTGTTGAACTTAAATAAGTGTTATTTGGTTTTTGCGTTGAGCATGAATATGATTTGATCATGTTTATTGCAATACGGTTATTCATTAAAGTCAGAGAATAATTATTGTTCTGTTTACATGAATAAAACCTTCGATGGTCATACACCCAATGAAACAAGTTCGTTGGATCTCGATCGTAGTGATACACATATTCATAATATTGAAACCAAAAGATGCAAAGTTAATAATGATAGTGCAACTTATTTGTGGCACTGCCGTTTAGGTCATATTGGTATAAAGCGCATGAAGAAACTCCATGCTGATGGGCTTTCGGAATCACTTGATTATGAATCACTTGATGCTTGCGAACCATGCCTTTTGGGCAAGATGACTGAAACGCCGTTCTCCGGAACAATGAAGCAAGCAACAGATTTGTTGGAAATCATACATACTGATGTATGTGGTCCGATGAATATTTAAGGCTTGCAGCGGGTATCATTATTTTCTGACCTTCACAGATGATTTGAGCAGATATGGGTATATCTACTTAATGAAATAGAAGTCTGATACATTTGAAAAGTTCATATAATTTCAGAGTAAAGTGGAAAATCATCGTAACAAGAAAATAAAGTTTCTACGATCTGATCGTGGAAAAGAGTATTTGAGTTACGAGTTTGGTCTTCAGTTAAAACAATGTGAAATAGTTTCACTACTCACGCCACCTGGAACACCACAGCATAATGGTGTGTCCGAACGTCATAACCGTACTTTATTGGATATAGTGCAATCTATGATGTTTCTTACCGATTTACCACTATCGTTTTTGGGGTTATGCATTAGAGACAGCTGCATTCACGTTAAATAGGGCACCATCTAAATCCGTTGAGACGACACTATATGAACTATGGTTTAGCAAGAAACCAAAGTTGTCGTTTCTTAAAAGTTTGGGGTTGTGATGCTTATGTGAAAAAGTTTCATCCTGATAAGCTCAAACTCAAATCGGAGAAGTGCGTCTTCATAGGATATCCAAAGGAAACTATTGGATACACCTTCTATCACAGATCCGAAGGCAAGACTTTTGTTGCTAAAATTCGGAAACTTTCTGGAGAAGGAGTTTCTCTCGAAAGAAGTGAGTGGGAGGAAAGTAGAAAACTTGATAAGGTAATTGTACCTTCTCCCTTATTGGAAAGTAGTACATCACAGAAAACTGTTTCAGTGACACCTATACCAATTAGTGAGGAAGCTAATGATGATGAGACTTCAGATCAAGTTACTACCGAATCTCGTAGGTAAACCAGAGTGAGATCCGCACCAGAGTGGTACGGTAATCCTATTCTGGAAGTCATGTTACTAGACCATGATAAACTTGCGAACTATGAGGAAGCGATGATGAGCCCAGATTCCGCAAAATGGCTTGAGGCCATGAAATCTGAGATGGGATTCATGTATGAAAACAAAGTATGGACTTTGGTTGACTTGCCCGATGATCGGCAAGCCATAGAAAATAAATGGATCTTCAAGAGGAAGACGGACGCTGATAGTAGTGTTACTATCTACAAAGCCAGAATTGTCGAAACAGGTTTTCGACAAGTTCAAGGTGTTGACTACGATGAGTTTTTTCTCACTCGTATCTATGCTTAAGTCTGTCCGAATCATGTTAGCAATTGCCGCATTTTATGAAATCTGGCAAATGGATAAAAAAAACTGCATTCCTTAATGGATCTATTAAAGAAGAGTTGTATGTGATGCAACTAGAAGGTTTTGTCAATCCGAAAGGTGCTAACAAAATGTGCAAGCTCCAGCGATCCATCTGTGGACTGGTGCAAGCATCTCGGACTTGGAATATACGCTTTGATAAGTTGATCAAAGCATATAGTTTTATACAGACTTGCGGTGAAGCCTGTATTTACAAGAAAGTGGGTGGGAGCACTACAGCATTTCTGATAAGTATATGTGAATGACATATTGTTGATCGGAAATAATGTAGAATTATTCTGTAAGGCATAAAGGAGTGTTTGAAAGGAGTTTTTCAAAGAAAGACTTCGATAAAGCTGCTTACATATTGAGCTTCAAGATCTATAGAGATAGATCAAGACGCTTGATAAGTTTTTCAATAAGTACATACCTTGACAAGATTTTGAAGTAGTTCAAAATGGAACAGTCAAAGAAAAGGTTTCTTGCCTGTGTTACAAGGTGTGAAGTTGAGTAAAGACTCAAAGCCCGACCACAGCAGAAGATAGAAAGAGAATGAGAGTCATTCCCTATGCCTCATTCATAGGTTCTATAAAGTATGCCATGCTGTGTACCAGATCTATTGTATACCCTGCACTGATTTGGCAAGGGAGTACAATAGTGATCTAGGAGTAGATCACTGGACAGCGGTCAGAATTATCCTTAGTGAAACAAGGATGTGTTTCTCGATTATGGACGTGACAAAAAGGTTTGTCGTAAAGGGTTATGTCAATGCAAGTTTTTGACACTGATCCAGATGAATCTAAAGTCACAATCTGGATACATATTGAAAGTGGGAGCAATTAGCTAGAGTAGCTCCGTGCAGAGCATTATAGACAAAGAATTTTGCAAAATACTTACGGATCTGAATGTGACAGACCCGTTGACTAAAATTATCTCACAAGCAAAAACATGATCACACCTTAATCACATAGCGATGTGAACTAGATTACTGAATCTAGTAAACCCTTTGGGCGTTGGTCACATGGCGATATGAACTATGGGTGTTAATCACATGGTGATGTGAACTATTGCTGTTAAATCACATGACGATGTGAACTAGATTATTGACTCTAGTGCAAGTGGGAGACTGAAGGAAATATGCCCTAGAGGCAATAATAAAGTTATTATTTATTTCCTTATATCATGATAAATGTTTATTATTCATGCTAGAATTGTATTAACCGGAAACATAATACATGTGTGAATACATAGACCAACAGAGTGTCACTAGTATGCCTCTACTTGACTAGCTCGTTAATCAAAGATGGTTATGTTTCCTAACCATGAACAAGGAGTTGTTATTTGATTAACGAGGTCACATCATTAGTAGAATGATCTGATTGACATGACCCATTCCATTAGCTTAGCACCCGATCGTTTAGTATGTTGCTATTGCTTTCTTCATGACTTATACATGTTCCTATAACTATGAGATTATGCAACTCCCGTTTACCGGAGGAACACTTTGGGTACTACCAAACGTCACAACGTAACTGGGTGATTATAAAGGAGTACTACAGGTGTCTCCAATGGTAGATGTTGGGTTGGCGTATTTCGAGATTAGGGTTTGTCACTCCGATTGTCGGAGAGGTATCTCTGGGCCCTCTCGGTAATGCACATCACATAAGCCTTGCAAGCACTGCAACTAATAAGTTAGTTGTGAGATGATGTATTACGGAACGAGTAAAGAGACTTGCCGGTAACGAGATTGAACTAGGTATTGGATACCGACGATCGAATCTCGGGCAAGTAACATACCGATGACAAAGGGAACAACGTATGTTGTTATGCGGTCTGACCGATAAAGATCTTTGTAGAATATGTAGGAGCCAATATGGGCATCCAGGTCCCGCTATTGGTTATTGACCGGAGACGTGTCTTGGTCATGTCTACATTGTTCTCGAACCGTAGGGTCCGCACGCTTAACGTTACGATGACAGTTATTATGAGTTTATGCATTTTGATGTACCGAAGGTTGTTCGGAGTCCCGGATGAGATCACGGACATGACGAGGAGTCTCGAAATGGTCGAGACGTAAAGATTGATATATTGGAAGCCTATGTTTGGACATCGGAAGTGTTCCGGGTGAAATCGGGATTTTACCGGATTACCGGGAGGGTTACCGGAACCCCCCGGGAGCCAAATGGGCCAACATGGGCCTTAGTGGAAAGGTGAGAGGGCAGCCCACATAGGGCTGCGCCTCCCCCCTCTCCCTAGTCCTATTAGGACTAGGAGAGGGGCCGGCCACCTCTCTCTCTCTCCCCTTTGAAGGTTTCCTAGTTGGACTAGGATTGGAGGGGGGAGTCCTACTCCCGGTAGGAGTAGGACTCCTCCTGCGCCTACACCTCTTTGGCCGGCCAGCCCCCCTCCCTCCAACCTTTATATACGGGGGCAGGGGGCACCCCAAGAGACACAACTTGATCCTTGAGATCGTTCCTTAGCCGTGTGCGGTGCCCCCTGCCACCAAATTCCACCTCGATCATACCGTTACAGTGCTTAGGCGAAGCCCTGGGTCGGTAGTACATCAAGATCGTCACCACGCCGTCGTGCTGACGGAACTCTTCCTCGACGCTTTGCTGGATCGGAGCCCGAGGAACGTCATCGAGCTGAACGTGTGCTAAGAACTCGGAGGTGCCGGAGTAACGGTGCTTGGATCGGTCGAATCAGGAAGAAGACGTACGACTACTTCCTCTATGTTGTGTGATCGCTTCCGCAGTCGGTCTGCGTTGGTACGTAGACAACACTCTCCCCTCTCGTTGCTGTGCATCACCATGATCTTGCGTGTGCGTAGGAAATTTTTTGAAATTACTGTGTTCCCCAACAGGATGCGCCCAGCATCTACCAAGACCCACTTGCTCCTGAAGCCCTCAATCCTCTTCCCGGGATTCGAGATGGCAATGGTGCCGCCATACGCGATGAAGCCCGCGCACGCAGAAGGAGAGCTGCCGGTGATCCGGAGGGAGAAGTAGTGGCGCAGCAAGGCCACCGAAGGTTGCACCCCTACGTGGGCCTCGCAGTAGTAAGCGAAGATCGCCAAAAGAAGAACGGAGTTGGGGTGGAGATGCAGAGCCTGCAAGTTGTAATGGCGGAGGACAGAGAAGAAGAACTCGGAGAAGGGAGGCACCAGGCCCGCAGCAATGGAGCTTGCAAAGAGAGGATAAAAGGTGCTCCCTCGGCCCTCAGGGGTGGCGGAGCCGGCCTTGAACACCTTCGTCCCTTTGATGCCCTGCGCCGCCGCCATCCGGCGCAGCCGGGCAAGGCCCGCCTTGGACACATTCGGCAAGTCCAGAGCAGGAGAATACCAAGCTTCGGCCGGAGGCTGGCGAGGCGCCATGGCTTCCTAGGTCGCGCAGCTGGAGTAGATCTGGAAGTTTGGATGAAGAAAGGGGAGGCGCAAGAAAGGGGATCTGAGCAATGACCGGAAAAAGCAAAAGGTGAAGTCTGGGCAGATGCCGCTCCTTTATCAACCTGCGCGGTTGCTGAAGCACTTGCGTCCAATCAACCACCACGCGGCGCTCAAGGCCGCAGGCTGTTAGGGCCCGCGGCGCTTCGCCCTTGCCCTTTCGCCTCTCGGCACGGCCAAGTCCATGCGCGCCTTGGGCCCGGGGGCTACTGTCGGCGTTCTGGGAACAGGGGTCCCTAGACTTGCCTGCCTGCGGCCTGCGGCGTGGCTCAAAGGAGGCCCAGCATGGCCCATCTTCATCAACACAAGGCTCAAGACCCTCGCGAGGGGCCAAGCCTCGCGGGGCGGACGACACGGCGCATCCTCAGGTGCAGCCTCCTCAGGCTGGCTCGCGAGGAGGCGGAGAAATCAAGGCGGGGTACCTCGCGAGGTGCCCATGAGGCATGCCATGACGACTCAGGGCGCCAGGCGGGCGCCAGCGCGTGCAGCATCCTTCTTTCCTATTTGGTGCAAAGGTGGCAAGCGCAGCCGCGGAGTACCAAGGCATCAGGCAAGGTTGCCATTTCAGAGCAACGAGACCAAGACCAGGAGGACTACGAGACGGAGGTCACCATGGAGCCCAGCACGGCGTCACCGCAGAGCCTTTCGCAGGCGAAGACCAACTTTAGTCAGGATAAGTGTACTAGATGTTCCCCTTCAAATTAGCCTGCCATTGTTGGCGCCCTTCCCGCTCAATATTTGGGAAGAGGACCAGGGCCTCCATAAATAGGACCGGCCACTCGCATAGCAAGGGGTGGGTTGGTCCGGCTAGCAAGCAGAGAGAGTGAGTAAGAGAGAGAGAAGGGTGACTGAACTCCTCCTAGTAGTTCATCACCCCAGCCAAGAACGGACCCTCGCGAGGCTGTTCTTCTTTGTATTGTTCATCATCATCAGCCCCAAGAGGCAATCCACCCACCACACACTGGAGTAGGGTATTACACCACAATGGTGGCCCGAACCAGTATAAACCTTGTGTCTCTTGTGCAGTTCTTTTAGTAGTTTAGATCCTTGCGAGACGGGGAGGTAGAAGCCGTGATCTCCGCGCGCACCCCAGTGTTCGATCCTTAAGGGTCTGCCGGAACCCGTGATCCGACATTGACACCTACTAAAATATCTTTGCAAATGGCTGATAAATCAACTACTATACATGTCAATATTTGTGAGGATGTGCCTGTTGTAGTTGCAAATGTTACTATTTTAACGGACTTTGTTATTCTTGATATTCCCGAGGACGATAGTATGCCTATTATTTTTGGAAGACCTTTTCTTAATACTGCAGGTGCTGTTATTGATTGCACTAAAGGCAATGTCACTTTTCATGTTAATGGTAATGAGCATACGGTACTCTTTCCGAGGAAACAACCTCAAGTTCATAGTATCAATTCTATCGGAAAAAATCCATCGATTATATTTGGAGGTTTTGAATTTCCTCTTCCTACTGTCAAGAAGAAATATGATATACTTATTATTGGGGATGTGCATATCCCCGTTGAGGTAACCTAGTGTTATTCGAAATTTCTCTGGTTTCATGTTAATCGGAATGAGTTTGTTAACAAGACTTGATCAACCTTGTTAGTGGATTCCTTTTGATGAGCATGAGATGGATGAAACTAGAAGCACTACCTTCTGTACCCTCTCTATACTTTCTGTTATTTAGTTGAAATAAAGAAAAATAATATTTTTCTATCTGTTTCCTGATTTATCTGTGCAATATAAAAAATATCCCGAAAATAAAAGTCCTCAGATTGACATGCCAATTTAATATGATTTTTTCAGGAATATTTGAGGATCTATAGTGCAAAAATTACCGCGGGGGGAGCTACCACCTGGTCACGAGGGTGGAGGGCGCGCCCTACCCCCGTGGGCGCGCCCCCTGCCTCGTGGGCCCACGATGGCCCTCCTCCACTTATTCCTGCACCCATCCTCTTCTTCTTCCTCCCACAAACACGAAAAACCAACTCAAGCATGAGTTCTAGCTCACTTTGCTGCCATTTTCGATCTCCTTGCTCAAAGCACCCCTCACAAAACTGCTTGGGGAGATTGTTCTTTGGTATGTGACTCCTCCATTGGTCCTATTAGTTTTTGTTCTAGTGCTTTATTCATTGCAAATTTGTGTTTCTTAGGTGACCCTGTTCTTGAGCTTGCATGTCAAATTTATATGGTTCCAAGTAGTTTTGATGCATGATATAGGGTCCAGGCACTTGTAGGAGTTGTTGCTATCAATATTATTGAGTTTGGTTTACTTTTATTTTGAAGTTACTAAAAAAATTTCAGAATTTTTCAGAGGAAGAAAATGTTTAGGAAAATGTTCCAAGGGGGTTCTTCAAAGAAGCAAGGACCCAGGCTTGCAATGCGTGATGCTGACGAAGAGCCACCAAGAGACGCTCCAGTGCATCCTTGTGAGTGGCCTTCTGAAGATTTGATGGATCGAGCGGGAATAAAAGAAGAATTCAACGCATATTTGCATAACGCTGTCCTTGATGACTTTGAGGCAGACAAATTCCCCCAGCATCATTATCTCACAAGCTCTTTTGTGAGGAGGTATGAGTATTCATCTTCGCGTAATTGTGCTTCAGTCATGTTTGATCTTTATGACAAATCTTATACCATGGACTTAGAGGATTTCACTTTAGCTTGCAAACTTCCACAATGGGGTAGTGTTAGGGATCCCCCTAAATCTGAATTTAGAGACTTTCTTGCTAGTATAACTGTAGGGGAATCTAGAGATATAACGCAAGCTACCATAGGGAGCATTCACTTTCCTGCTATACATTATTTTGCTCTCTTCATAGGTAGGTGCATAAATGCTAAGGATGAAGCATGTCACATGTGTGTCCCTGACCTTAGCATCCTCGGGAGTGCTGTGTCAGGAGACCAATCTTATCATATGGGAGCCATTGTAGCTCGTAGGTTGCATCATAATAGATATAATGGAGATTTCTTTGGAGGAATTTATGCAACCCGCTTAGCTAAATTTCTTGAGATAGACATTCGTGAAGGAGACATGGAGTTGCCTCCTGCTTATTTAGATTTTGATTCTATGGTTTCTCACCAGTTTGTTGAGAGGACTGAGCCACCTCACCAGTATCGATTAATCTTTAAAAAACGGCATGTTGTCTGTATTACTCTCCCTGCTCCTGCTTTCTTTGATTACCAGACAAACGGAAGACATACTATTACCAGAAAGGAGGCAGATGAGTACGAGAGGAGAGCGGAGGCCGCTCGTCGCCATGCAGCAGCTCAGGAGGCGATAGATGCAGCATCACAGTACGACCCCAACAACTATTATTATGGATATCAGCCAGGCCAGTTGTGGCCATAGACCAACTTAGGCCAAAAGCCTAAGCTTGGGGGAGTACGTATTTCCCATCGACATTACATTTATGTTCACACACACTCATTGCTAGATGTCGGTGCTCATACTTTTTCATTGTATCATCCGTGCTAGTTTACTTTCCTTTTTATGCTTTCTTCTTGTGTGTTTAATAAACCTTAAGAAAAACAAAAAAATAGTAGTAATTTACTTTCCATGCTTGTAGTAGTAACTAAAAAGAAAACCCAAAAATATTTCCCGTTCTTCTTTTGCTTGTTGGGAGCTTTCCCGTGTAAATAGTTTTATTTCTTTTCTTTTCTTTTCTTTGGGGGTCGATAGGAGAAGACCATAATTAAATTGTTGAAGTGGCTCTTATATGCATTATTGTTCATCTGACAAAAGAGCCCATATTGCTTTGTCTTCTCCTATTTATTGAATGCTCGCAGATTCCAGCTTAGTCCAATGCACGTGCACTCTTATTATTATTCATATCGTTCAGTCGTGCAAGTGAAAGGCAATTATGATGGTATATGATGGACTGACTGAGATGAGAAAAGCTGGTATGAACTCGACCTCTTTTGTTTTTGTAAATATGATGAGTTCATCGTTCTTGATTCAGCTTGTTATGAATAAACATGTTTGCAATGACAATTAGAGATCATAGTTGCTTGTGCCATGCTTGATTAGCTATGAGTTATAATGGTTTACCTTGCGTGCCAACATGCTATTAAGATGGTTATGATGTGGTATGATGGGGTGGTATCCTATTTTGAATGATTTAAGTGACTTGACTTGGCACATGTTCACGCATGTAGTTGAAACAAATCAACATAGCCTTCATGATATTTATGTTCATGGTGGATTATATCCTACTCATGCTTGCATCCAATGTCTATTAATTTTAATGCATGTACATGACTGTTTTCACTCTCTAGTTGGTCGCTTGCCAGTCTTTTGCTAGCCTTCACCTGTACTAAGCGAGAATACTGCTTGTGCATCCAATCCCTTAAACCCCAAAGTTATTCCAGATGAGTCCACTATACCTTCCTATATGCGGTATCTACCTGCCGTTCCAAGTAAATTTGTATGTGCCAAACTCTAAACCTTCAAATAAATATCCTGTTTTGTATGCTCAAATAGCTCATGTATGAACCAGGGCTGCCTGTATCTTCCATGCTAGGTGGGTTATTCTCAAGAGGAGTGGACTCTGCTCCTCACTCACGAGAAAATGGCTGGTCACCGGGATGCCTAGTCCCATGCTTTATGCAAACTAAATCAAAATAATTGTAAAACAAAACTCCCCCTGGGACTGTTGATAGTTGGAGGCACTCGTTGTTTCGAGCAAGCCATGGATTGATGTTTGTTGGTGGAGGGGGAGTATAAACTTTACCATTCTATTTGGGAACCGCCTATAATGTGTGTAGCATGGAAGATATCGCCATCTCTTGGTTGTTATGTTGACAATGAAAGTATATCACTCAAAATATCAATTATCTCTATTTCAAAACCGAGATTTGGTACCTCTACAAATCCCTGCTTCCCTCTGCGGAGGGCTTATCCATTTACTTTTATGTTCAGTCATCACCCTCTTATTAAAAGCACTAGCTGGAGAGCACAGTTGTCATTTGCATTCATTACAGTTAATTTATATTGGGTGTGACTATGATTGGATCTCTTTTACCATGAATTACAATGTCTAGTCAGTCCTTGATCTTTAAAGGTGCTCTGCATTTATGTTTTGCGGTCTCAGAAAGGGCTAGCGAGATACCATCTTGTTATATCATATTATGATTGTTTTGAGAAAGTGTTATCATCCGAGATTTATTATTATGGCTTGCTAGTTGATTATGCTATTGATATGACTAATCACGAGACCTGAGAATTATTGCAAATGTGGTTAGTTATAATCTTTGCTGAAAACTTGAATGCTAAGCTTGACATATTTACAACAACAAGAGCAAACAGAGTTTGAAAAAGCTTTTCTTTATTTCTTTCAGTTTGTCAACTGAATTGCTTCAGGACAAGCAAGGGTTTAAGCTTGGGGGAGTTGACACGTCTCCATCGTATCTACTTTTCCAAACACTTTTGCCCTTGTTTTGGACTCTAACTTGTATGATTTGAATGGAACTAACCCGGACTGACGCTATTTTCAGCAGAATTGCCATGATGTTGTTTTATGTGCAGAAAACAAAAGTTCTCAGAATGACCTGAAACTCCACGGAATACCTTACAATAAATAATAAAAAATCCTCGCCAAAGATGAAGACCAGGGGCCCCACACCCTGGTCACGAGGGTGGGGGGCGCCCGCCCTAGGGCGCGCCCCCTACCTCGTGGCCCCCCTAGAGACTTCCCGACTCCAACTCCAACTCTATATATCAGCCTTCGGGGAGAAAAAAATAAAGGAGAAGAAATCATTGTGTTTTACGATACGGAGCCGCCGCCAAGCCCTAAAACCTCTCGGGAGGGCTGATCTGGAGTCCGTTCTGGGCTCCGGAGAGGGGAATCCGTCGCCATCGTCATCATCAACCATCCTCCATCACCAATTTCAAGATGCTCACCGCCGTGCGTGAGTAATTCCGTCGTAGGCCTGCTGGACGGTGATGGGTTGGATGAGATTTATCATGTAATCGAGCTAGTTTTGTTAGGGTTTGTTCCCTAGTATCCACTATGTTCTGAGATTGATGTTGCTATGACTTTGCTATGCTTAATGCTTGTCACTAGGGCCCGAGTGCCATGATTTCAGATCTGAACCTATTATGTTTTCATAAATATATGAGTGTTCTAGATCCTATCTTGCAAGTCTATAGTCACCTATTATGTGTTATGATCCGTTAACCCCGAAGTCACAATAATCGGGATACTTACCGGTGATGACCGTAGTTTGAGGAGTTCATGTATTCACTATGTGCTAATGCTTTGTTCCGGTTCTCTATTAAAAGGAGGCCTGAATATCCCTTAGTTTCCATTAGGACCCCGCTGCCACGGGAGGGTAGGACAAAAGATATCATGCAAGTTCTTTTCCATAAGCACGTATGACTATATTCGGAATACATGCCTACATTACATTGATGAACTGGAGCTAGTTCTGTGTCACCCTATGTTATGACTGTTACATGATGAACCGCATCCGGCATAATTATCCATCATTGATCCGATGCCTACGAGCTTTCCATATACTAGTTTACGCTTATTTACTTTCCCGTTGCTATTGTTACAATCACTACAAAATACCAAAAACATTACTTTGCTTCCATTACTCTTTTGTTACCGTTACCATCACTATCATATTATTTTGCTACTAAACACTTTGCTACAGATACTAAGTTTCCAGGTGTGGTTGAATTGACAACTTAGTTGCTAATACTTGAGAATATTCTTTGGCTCCCCTTGTGTCGAATCAATAAATTTGGGTTGAATACTCTACCCTCGAGTTGCGATCCCCTATACTTGTGGGTTATCACGATACATGGTGGATACACCCAGAGAGGGCAATGGCGAAGAGATAGCGGAAGATGCACCCTCGAAGCAACCCAAGCGCTGATGTCAGCGCCACCGCTCTAAGTCCCGCCATAGAAAAAACAACGATAACAACACAAGAGGAAATAATAGCCACTCGACTCTGGAAGAAAGGCCAACTGCACCACCCCGGTGAGAGAGCACGGTCAAGATGCAAACTGCAAACATAGTACGGACCCAACGTCCGAACACGATGACACCAAGGATAAACCTCATCAAACCCCATCGGGGAGGAAAACAGTCCGGATGAAGATACACACATGATCCCGAAAACAAACCTGGAGCAAGAGAACCTCCGTAGAAGGCTTATTGCCACAGCGAGGAGCCTGAAGAAACATAAGCAAAGGCTTAAGGCCGCACAAGATACGCTCAACAGCAGGTGGAACAAAGTAACAAAGTATGGTGGAAGTTACCACACAAATAGCTATCCAAAGCGCAAGATATTACCGGAATTCGACGATGAGGCCTTAGAGCCCACACAGACGAAGAACGATACGGCCAACCGGCCGGATCTACCACCTTGTGTGTGCAATAGAGCGACTAACAAGGTCGCACATAAGTCAACCCACGATCTATGAGAGAACTTGCGCCAAAAATCCGGTGCAACCAGATCCATCTACGGATCTAGGAAGCGCGCTCCGATACAAAACCAAAACCGAATACTACAACCATCCGAACACCATGGCACATCCCAATATAGGGGTACCGCACACCCCTTATGTTTCACTGATGAGGTGCTGGATCATGAACCCCCAGAGGGATTCAAACCGGTGAACATAGAGGCGTACGATGGGACCATAGACCCTGGAGTCTGGACTCTGGATAGAGGACTTTGTCCTACACATTCATATGGCTCGTGGAGACGATCTCCATGCCATTAAATACTTGCCCCTCAAGCTCAAAGGGCCAGCTCGGCACTGGCTGAAAAGCCTCCCCGAAAACTCAATTGGAAGTTGGGAGGAGCTCGAGGACGCTTTTCGGGCTAATTTTCAAGGGACTTATGTCCGACCTCCAGATGCAGACGATTTAAGTCATATAATGCAACAGTCCGGAGAGTCCGCCTGAAAGCTTTGGAATAGGTTCCTCACCAAGAAGAACCAAATCGTCGACTGTCCAGACACCGAAGCCTTAGCACCTTTCAAACACAACGTCCGAGACGAATGGCTCACCAGACACCTCGGCCAAGAAAAACCGAGAACAATGGCAGCCCTAACAAGCCTCATGACCCGCTTTTGTGCGGGCGAGGACAGCTGGTTGGCCCGTAGCAGCACCAGCGACCCGAGCACATCCGAAGTCGGGGATGGCAATGGTAAACCATGACACAATAAAAACAAGTATCGAAATAAAGAAGGCAGCCCAGATAACACGGCGGTAAACGCTGGATTCAGGGGCTCCTACCAGGTCAGAGGAAAAAGCCTTTCAAAGGCAACAGAGAAGGACAATCTGGCCTAAACAAAATTCTTGACAAACTCTGTCAGATTCATGGGACCCCAGAAAAACCTGCAAATCATACCCATAGAGAATGTTGGGTCTTCAAGCAAGCCGGCAGGCTAAACGCCAAACACAAAGGGGAAGCGACACCAAGCGAAGACGAGGATGAACCTCGCCAGCTAAGCGCCGGAGGACAGAAAAAGTTCCCACCAGAGGTCAAAACAGTAAACATGATCCATGTGACAAAGGGGAGAAGCAAGCATGCACTCCGATGCACACGAGCCATAGAGCCCGGCACCCCTGGGTTCAACCCCTGGTTGGCCTACCCGATCACTTTTGATCGTAGGGATCACGATACAAATATCCGGCGCGAAGGAATGATAGCATTTCACACGAGTCCTCATGGACGGCGGTAGTGATCTAAATCTGATATATCAGGACACAGTCCACAAAATGGGGATATACCCGACACTAATAAGCCATAGTAATACTACCTTCAAGGGAGTAATACCAGGCCAAGAGGTCCGCTGTACGGGCTCTCTACTACTAGAAGTGATATTCGGTTCTCCCGATAACTTCCGAAGCGAAAGGTTAACTTTTCACATCACTCCATTCTGAAGTGATTATCAAGCACTACTCAGAAGGGCGGCTTTTGCTCGTTTTAACGCAATACTGCATTACTCTTTTCTCAATCTCAAAATGCCCGGTCCACGTGGCATCATCTCAGTTAGCGGAAGTACCGAATGTTTTTTACGTATGGACGAGAATGCGGCGGCTCTAACAACCGCAAACTAGACGGCCTCACCAACCAAAAGAAATGGCAGGTCGTCAAGACCATGGACACCGTTAGCCGAGTCCGGTGTTCCATCACATACACATAAAATGGGTTTGATGATGAAACCCTCATAAACGATACCAGGGGCTTCCCGCGTGTAATCAGGGCCAGCCCGGCTCAACTTGGTTTCTCTTAAATCTTGATAGTTCATTTATAGCAACCAATTCTTTTTTTTTGGCACGACAACTTTCACCTAACTCTTTCCTTTTACAGATGACAATCGTGCTACACCCGTCCAGGACACGGCACAATGGAGACGCAGGTGCAGACGTGCAGCAGGGACCTGCCCAAAGGTTTCTTTTTAGATTAAGACCCTGCGTAAACCATTTTACTGTCTCTTGTTGCTCACATCCTCTGGATACTCCACATAACCGAGAAGGATGCTGGCGGTATTGGCATGTGGCCATGCCAGTATTTTGCACGTACCTGGACACATGGGGTTTCTTATTAAGGGCATTGTTTAGCCCGGTATATGTTATAAAGACTGAACACCTTAGGGAGTGTTCGGCGTCGCGAGTTTGGCCCTATATGCATCAGCTCCGAATCATGTCTTTGGTAAAATGTTGGGTTTGTCCGGATCCCATGTTTTGGTACCTTATGTTCCGTTATATCGGTTAAGGTAGCACTTGGAGAACTACTGCGATTGTGCTGTGGTTCATCCGAACGAGCACCTCAGTAGAGAAAGCTGAAAACTGACTGTCATGATACAGCGAGAGACTGGTCAACCACTCTATGACTAATCAGAATCTTCAGGATTTCTCCGCATTAACGAAGGGCCGTTTCCCAGTCATGTACGTACGCGCCCCGTATTCAGAGGAGCGCAGAAGTACCAGGGGCTATATAGTAGCCCCACTGTCAAACTCCTATGGCTAAGTGAAAGTCTTAAAGCAATATTGTACGATTGTCTCGTTCGCTGCGCTATCACCTCCTTAACGGACCAAGACATTGGATCAAGTGTGGATATGCATTTTTTGCGAACACCCCCTCATTATATGCGTGGGGGCGGAAGCCGATGACTGCAAACTTTCAGGTTATATACATATATACATAAACGGCCACACAGGAGGCATCATAGTACTTTCGGCCAAAAGTATAAATACAGCCTTGATAATTCAATAAAACATTGTTTTTACAATGGGAATACATGTCACTCAAACATAATATTCTTCGAGCATTGAGCCTCTATCGAACGAGCGCATTCAAGCACTTCTTTGAAGTAGTGCTCGGCAGCCACTCGGCCTACGGCTGAACCCAGTGTCGCAACAGTGGTGGCCTCCATTTCCGCCTAGTATGTCTTGACATGGGCAAAGGCCATCCGCGCAACCTCTATGCATGCCGATCTCTTTACAGCATCGATGCGTGGCCCAACACCAAGGAACTATTGCACTAAACTAAAGTAGCTATTCGGCCTTGGCCCTCTCGGCCACAGGTGATCTACAACGGACCTCATGGCAAGTTAGGACAATCTATGGAGCTCGGCCCACTCGGCCATTTGCTCATTCAACAGCAGCGGGCGGGTTGGAGCTTGAAACTATGACCAAAATAGTTTTTCCACTTCGTGATCTTTCTGATCCTTGAAGTACTCGGCCGCATCAGCAGCACTTGCAGCCAAATCCACGTAGGCGTCCGCAGAACTCCATGGCCGGTCCAGAGGTGCATACTTCAGATCCCAAACTTAGTCCACAACAAGAAGGTCTTCCCAGATACAATATTTGCAGCTTGATGTAGCTCCTTCGTCGCTCTAATTTTGGAGCGGGCTTCCTTGGCAGCCACAAGGGCCTTCTCCAGGTCCATCGCCTTCGCCCGGTTTCCTTCTTCAAGAAGCTGGTAACGGTCAGTGGCATCTTTTAACTCTACAGCCATCTTGGCTATTTTCCCCTACTCTCGCAATGTGCGGCCTGTTCGGCCCGTAACTCTTCGGCCGCCTTTTGAGCGGTTGCTTTGCTACTCCTTGCTTGCTCCTTGGCTCGGGCAAGCTCCGCCCGAAGGGTCTCCACGGGCAGCTCCATCTGCAATCACAACATATTAAAGATACTGGCATGATGCTCCTCTTACTATGTGTCGATCAACGGAAAAATCACTTACCCTGTGCCTCGTGAAGCCACTTGTTGACAAGCACGATGTCGGCATCTGCCGCATCTAGTTGCCACTTTAGCTCGACAAACCCATCAGTCCGGCTAGCCACAGGAGCTTCAGCCACCTGCACATCATGGTGGTCTGGTTATTACCTAGGACTATGATCCTTTGTTTGCCGCCGTTTTCGACGACAACCAGAGTCTCAAGGGCTACTATCTGCATAGGGCACACCTAATGTGTGCGGTACTATAAAAAACATACACTATTTCATGTACCTCGAAGCCTTTCAGCAGACTCATAAATGCTTCATGCAAACCGCTTTCGGCAGATAAAATCCTTTCAATTACCGTACCCATCAGCATACGATGCGCTTCCGAGACGGCCGCTTGCCCCAGAAGATCCTTCAGCGCGTCTGACTGCATACTGTATGGACCCTTGCTGCCGCTCTCTTTAGGAGCCGGATATATGGATCCCGGGTAGCCAAAGGGTTATCCTCGGGCCTTGGCAGATCCGGAGATACCCTTCGCGACGACACTTCAAGTTCACCCGCTTCATGAGATGGGGAGCCAGGGGGAGGCGTTTCGCTCTCCATCATCTCCGGAAGAAGATCCCCCGAAGACGAACTCTGTCGAGATGGGCTACGATCCGGACTGCAATTTATAAAGCACTGGTTATTGTCTTTAGAAGTAAGGTAGGATATTTCCACCATTAAGTATGTTTCGTCTACCTACATCTCGGTAGAGGGCTGATCCCCGCACGGACATTGTGCGGCAAGAATACCCTCCGGGGAAGGACCCTCTGATGAAGATTTGTTCTCCCATTTGGAAACCTTAGTTTCCGGATCCTCGGAGGTAGTCCTCTTCCTTCCCTGGGGAGCAAGAATGTCAGATTCTTCCCTTTGGCCATCCTCCCTCGCGGAGGCGCTCATTCCCCCGATTGGAATGAGTAGCGAGTGATGCCCATTTCGCCCTCTCTATACCCCCCATCATCTTCCTTTGAGGGCACTGGATAAGGTGCCGGCTCGAGCATCTTGTCCAGTACCGGATTGTCCAAGCCCTCAGGAAGGGGGGCCGAACACCTGTTCATCATCGCCTTTGTTATCCAGTCCTGGTCAAAGAGCGGCTCTTTAGAATGATGTCTTGATAAATAAAAGGACAGCAGGTTTGGCATGGGATTACTTACTTGGGCAGCAGGGCGGTTGCAGCTCAGACCCACGTCCTCGGTGGTGTCCGGACACTCTATTTGGGTTCCGAAGAACGATTTGTACATCTCCTTGTGCGTCATGCCGAGGAAATGCTGAATAGCTCGCGGTCCTTCCGGGTTGAATTCCCACATGCGGAGGGGTCGGCATTTGCAAGGCTGGACTCGATGAAGTAGCATAACTTGCATTACCATAACCAGACTGAAATCTCTCTCAAAGAGATATCGGATATGGCTTTGCAGTATTGGCATGTCCTTGGCTGGACCCCAGCTTAGCCCCCTGCTGATCCATGACATCAGTTGTGGTGGGGGCCTGAGCGAAAGGTAGGGGCAGCTACCCACTTGGCACTTCGGGGAGCTATGATGTAGAACCACTCCCGCTGCCACAATCCAGACACCTCTCGGAAGGAACCCTCATGCCATGGAGCGTCAGCGATTTTGCTTATTAAAGCGCCTCCGCACGTTGCGTTCTGCCCCTCGATCATCTTCGGCTTCACATCGAAGGTCTTGAGCCACAGGCCGAAGTGAGGGGTAATGCGAAGGAAGGCCTCACATACGACAATAAATGATGAGATGTGAAGAAGGGAATCCGGGGCCATATCATGAAAATCTAGCCCATAATAGAACATAAGACCCCTAACAAAAGGATCCAAAGCGAGGCCTAGTCCTTGGAGGAAGTGCGACACGAACACGACGCTCTCGTTGGGTTCGGGAATAGGGACGACCTGCCCTCGGGCAGGCAGCCAATGCAAAATTTCGGCGGTCAGATATCAGGCCTCCCTCAACTTCTTGATGTCTTCCTCTGCGATGGAGGAAGGCATCCACCGACCTTGAAGGTTGGATCCAGACATAGTTGAAGGTCCGAAGCGCCTGACCTGAGCTTTGGGTGTTAGAACTCGAGGTGGGTAAAGGATTCGATTGAGCACGGGAGGGAAAAAAGAAAAGGCCTTGTCCCCTTTATAAAGAGGTGAATATCAAGCGTCCTCCTCGTGGCCGTTTGGGACTTGCCTAAGATCTAGGAGTCCTACCAATAGGCACGGTTGGGTTACCCACGTCTGTAATGATGAGAATCCCGTGATAAGGGGAACACGATCTCTGCTTTGACAAGACGTGTCGAGAAAACCGCCTCGCGATATGTGCGGAGCTGGTTGAGAAAAGCGGTTCGAATAATAACCGAGCCATGGCATAATGTCGTGCTATCAGGACACGTCAGCAGATTAGATTTGTGGAAATATTATTCTCTCTATGGTGGTATTTGGAACTTATTTTGTAGGGCCGGACACTATCCTTGTATTCAGAACTCTTCCATGATGTATGCGGAGGAGGAACCCGCCTTGCAATCCCGAACACAACACTGCGTGCCGGACTCATCATCATTGAAGCCTGGTTCAGGGGCTACTGAGGGAGTCCTGGATTAGGGGGTCTCCGGACAGCCGGACTATTGGACTATGAAGATACAAGATTGAAGACTTAGTCCCGTGTCCGGATGGGACTCTACTTGGCGTGGAAGGCAAGCTAGGCCGTACGGATATGTATATCTCCTTTGTAACCGACCTTGTGGAACCCTAGCCCCCTCTGGTGTCTATATAAACCAGAGGGTTTTAGTCCGTAGGACAACATACAATCATACCATAGGCTAGCTTCTAGGGTTTAGCCTCTCTGATCTCGTGGTAGATCAACTCTTGTACTACTCATATTATCAAGAACAATCAAGCAGGAAGTAGGGTATTACCTCTATCAAGAGGGCGCGAACCTGGGTAAACATCGTGTCCCCTGCCTCCTGTTACCATCCGCCTTAGACGCACAGTTCCGGACCCCCTACCCAAGATCCGCCGGTTTTGACACCGACAATCATGTTTTTCTCGTGGAAGAGGTTTAGTCAACGGATCTGTGACATTGAGAACCGTATGCACTTTACAAATATCTATGTGTCCATCCTGAATATATTCACGAATGGAGTTGAAGCGACGCTTGATATGCCTGGTCTTCTTGTAAAACCTAGGCTCCTTGGCAAGGGAAATAGCTCCAGTGTTGTCACAGAAGAGAGTCATTGGGCCCGACGCATTGGGAATAACTCATAGGTCGATGATGCACTCCTTCATCCAGACTGCTTCCTGTGCTGCCTCCGAGGCTGCTATGTACTCCGCTTCACATGTAGATCCCGCCAGAATGCTTTGTTTGCAACTGCACCAGCTAATTGCCCCACTGAGGGAGTCCTGGATTAGGGGGTGTCCGGATGGCCGGACTAAACCTTTAGCCGGACTCCTGGACTATGGAGATACAAGATTGAAGACTTCGTCCCGTGTCCGGAAGGGACTTTCCTTGGCGTGGAAGGCAAGCTTGGCGATACGGATATGTAGATCTCCTACCTTTGTAACCAACTTTGTGTAACCCTAACCCTCTCCGGTGTCTATATAAACCAGAGGGTTTTAGTTTGTAGGATAACATACAGAACAACAATCATACCATAGGCTAGCTTCTAGGGTTTAGCCTCTCCGATCTCGTGGTAGATCAACTCTTGTACTACCCATATCAACAATATTAATCAAGCAGGACGTAGGGTTTTACCTCCATCAAGAGGGCCCGAACCTGGGTAAAACTTCGTGTCCCTTTCCTCATGTTACCATCAGGCCTAGACACACAGTTCAGGACCCCCTACCCGAGATCCGCCCGTTTTGACACCGACATTGGTGCTTTCATTTAGAGTTCCTCTTTGTCGTCGCCGTTAGGCTTGATGGCTCCTACGATCATCAATAGTGATGCAGTCCAAGGTGAGACCTTCCTCCCCGGACAGATCTTCGTCTTCAGCGGCTTTGCACTGCGGGCCAATTCACTTGGCCATCTGGAGTAGATCGAAAGCTATGCCCCTGGACGTCAGGTCAGATTTGGAAGTTTAAACTACATGGCTGACATCCGCGGGGACTTGATCTTCGACGGATTCGAGCCACTGCTGAGCGCGCTGCACTTTCACGACGAGCATGATCTAGCTCTGCCGCCGAACAGTGCCCTGGAGGCCGCACCCGCATCGGCTTCGACCCTTAATTCGGAGCCAACTACGCGATCGAGGATGGGTGGTTGGACGCCGCCTCGGGGGCTGCGATCCCAACGGTGATCGAGCCGAACACCAGCCCCGCACTCTGCGAGACTCGTGACTCCAAGGAGCCGGACTCCTCTCCGGACTCCGAACCCTCTGTGCCCCTGCCAATCGAATCCGATTGGGTGCCGATCATGGAGTTTACTGCCACAGACATCTTTCAGCACTCGCCTTTCAGCGATATTCTGAAGACACTATAGTCTCTTTCTTTATCAGGAGAGCCCTGGCCAGACTACGGTCAGCAAGGTTGGGATACGGACGATGAAGAAATCCAAAGCCCACCCACCACCCACTTTGTAGCCACCGTCGACGATTTAACCGACATGCTTGACTTCGACTCTGAAGACTTCGATGGTATGGACACCGATGCAGGAGACGATGAAGTACCAGCACCTATTGGGCCCTGGAAAGCCACCTTGTCGTACGACATATACATGGTGGACACCCCAAAAGAAGGAGATGGCGATGGAACAGCGGAGGATGACCCTCCAAGAAATAGCCTAAGCGCCAGCGTTAGCGGCGCCGCTCAAAATCCCGCCAAAGCAAATACGGTGATTCCAGCACGGCAGATAATAATACTCCGGAGAGTGCCGAAGAAAACCCCCTCCAGCAAGATTCAGCACGGGAGGATGGAGAAGCTAGCCCTCATGAGAGAGCGGCAGACAGAGAGGTCAAGGACGATAATTATATGCCTCCCTCCAAAGACGAGGCAAGCCTCGACGACGACGAATTCGTCGTGCCTGAGGATCCCGTCAAGCAAGAGCGTTTTCAACGCAGGCTTATGGCCATGGCAAGAAGCCTCAAGAAAAAACAGCTGCAGTTTAGAGCTGATCAAGATTTGCTAGTCGACAGATGGACTGAAGTCCTTGCGGCCGAAGAGCATAAACTCGAACGCCCCTCCAAGAGCTACCCAAAGCACAGGTTGCTACCCCGATTAGAGGAGGAAGCACTTAAACCTACATCACCAGCACTTGATATGGCTGACCGGCCACCTCGTGGCCGCGACAGAGAGGCCTCTCGGCCCTCCACTCAAGCCACACCCCGTACCAAGGCACGAGAAAATGCGCCAGACCTGCGAGATATGTTGGAGGACAAGGCAAGGCAAACAATATCGATCTACGGATCGCGTGGGCGCCCCACGACTCGAGACGGTAACCGTCACGCCGGACACAAATCCAGTAGGGCCGAACACAGTAGACAAAGTTCATTAGAAATACGTCGTGATATAGCCCAGTACAGAGGCGCCGCACGCCCACTATGCTTCACAGACGAAGTAATGGATCATCAAATCCCCGAGGGTTTCAAACCCGTAAACATCGAATCATATGATGGCACAACAGATCCTGCGGTATGGATCAAGGATTATCTCCTTCATATCCACATGGCCCGCGGCAATGATCTCCACGCCATCAAATACCTCCCACTCAAGCTTAAAGGACTAGCTCGGCATTGGCTTAACAGCTTGTGAGCAGGATCAATCAGTTGTCGGGAGGACCTGGAAGCCGCATTCCTCGACAATTTCCAGGGCACTTATGTGCGACCACCAGACGCCGATGACCTAAGTCACGTAATTCAGGAGCCAGAGGAATCGGCCAGGCAATTCTGGACATGGTTCCTAACAAAGAAAAATCAAATAGTCGACTGTCCGGACACAGAGGCCCTAGCAGCCTTCAAGCACAATATCCGTGACGAGTGGCTTGCCCGGCACCTTAGATAGGAAAAGCCGAAATCTATGGCAGCACTCACGACACTCATGACCCGCTTTTGCGCGGGAGAAGACAGCTGGCTTGCTCGTAGCAACAATATGACCAAGAACCCTGGTAATTCGGATACCAGGGACAGTAGTGGCAGGTTGCGCCGCAACAAGCAGAAGCGCCGCATTAACGACGACAATGCTGAGGATACGGCAGTTAATGCCGGATTCAGAGGCTATAAATCCGGTCAGCGGAAAAGGCCATTCAAAAGAAATCCTAGGGGCCCGTCTAGTTTGGACCGAATACTCGACCGCTTGTGCCAGATACATGGCACCCCCGAAAAGCCGGCCAATCACACCAACAGGGATTGTTGGGTGTTCAAGCAGGCAGGCAAGTTAGATGCCGAAAATAAAGACACGGGGCTGCATAGCGATGACGACGAAGAGCCCCGGCTGCCGAACAACAGTGGACAGAAGGGTTTTCCCCCACAAGTGCGGACGGTGCACATGATATACGCAACCCACATCCCCAAGAGGGAGCGGAAGCGCGCGTTAAGGGACGTACTCGCGATAGAGCCAGTCGCCCCAAAGTTCAACCCATGGTCCTCCTGCCCGATCACCTTTGATCGAAGGGACCATCCCACTAGCACCCATCATGGCGGATTCGCCGCATTGGTTCTAGACCCAATTATTGACGGATTTTATCTCACTAGAGTCCTTATGGACGGCGGCAGCTGCCTGAACCTGCTTTACCAGGATACAGTGCGGAAAATGGGCATAGATCCCTCGAGGATTAAGCCCACCAAAATGACTTTAAAGGCGTAATACCAGGTGTAGAGGCCAACTGTACAGGCTCAGTCACACTTGAAGTGGTCTTCGGATCTCCAGATAATTTCCGAAGCGAGGAGTTAATATTCGACATAGTCCCATTCTGCAGTGGCTATCACGCACTACTCGGGCGAACCGCATTTGCCAAGTTCAAAGCGGTACCACACTATGCATACCTTAAGCTCAAGATGCCAGGCCCTCGAGGAGTAATTATGGTCAATGGAAACACCAAACGCTCTCTCCGAATGGAGGAGAACACGGCGGCCCTTGCAGCGGAAGTACAAAGCAGCCTCTCCAGGCAGTTCTCCAGTCCGGCCATTAAACGTCCGGACATCGTCAAGAGCGTCCGGAGTAACCTACAACAAGACCGCCTGGCACGTTCTGAGCAGGCGTAGCAATGCGGCCCCAACCCCAGCCCTCGCAAAAATGTGACACCAGTGCTTCGCGTACATAACTACGCTCTAGAAATACCATGGGTACAGGGGGAGGGGCACCATCACGGCATGCCCGAAACAAGGCTTAAACCGCACCAGGGGCTGCCGATTTTTTAATTTTCTCTTACTTTCAGGACTCCATTCTTCGGAAGGCATGTTCGGCAGTTCAATTGCCGCACAAACGATGCAAGAACCAAGGAAGCAGACAAACATGCCGCATTACGGAACTCCCAGGTGGTCTCTATCACTAGAAGTATACCTATTTTGCATACCATTCCGCAGCCTGCCCCTGGAATGGACATGTTAAATAGTCCAACCTTTTGCTTATCGCATTATTTGTATCGTTCTGCTTTGATCGCAGCCCTTTTTAATAAACAATGCATAGCTTCTGTGTATTTTTGCATTACTTTTCTTACAAATATATGTTCCTTAACGACATGTTGCACCTGTACACTTTGGTACAGCCAAAATACGCCAGGGGCTTTAGTACCCCTCAATATGGTGTGAGAAGTCCGAACACTTTAACAAGTGCGGCACCCCGAACTTATAGCATTATATGCATCGGCTTCGAATCATGTCTTGGGTCAATAGTTGGGTTTGCCCGGCTCCTATGTTTTGGTGCCTTACGTTCCGCTGTGTCGGCTAAGGTAGCACTAGGAGAACTACTGCGATTGTGCCCCAGTTGAGCTGGGTCGAGCACCTCAGTAGAGAAAGCTAAAACTGACTGTCATGATGAAGCGAGAGCTGGTCGCTGTTCGAGAGGTTTTTCGAGTCCCTAAAGACTTATGCCGCTTAGAGCAAGGAGTCAGCTCTGTCCGGCCAAGGCATGGATAGCGCCCCGAACTCGGTCTTCTGAATACCAGGGGCTTCGCCGAAATTTAAAATTATAGAATTCTATGGCTAAGTGAGAGTGTTCATGCATTATAGTCCGATTGCCTTGTTCGTTGTGCTGAGCGCCTCCCTCGAAGGACCCAAACATGGGAAAAAGAGTGCTCAGGTTTATCCCCGAACACCCCAGCACTAGCGGCACGGGGGCAGAAGCCGACGACTCGCCATCTCTCAGAATTGATAAACAGCCGCACGGAAGGTAATATTTTAAATTCCAACAACATTGCTTAGCGCATATGAACAAGTTTTCAGCGCACAGGACAAAACGAGCGAGTTTTACTCAAAAATTACATCCCTAGAACATTCATCCGCCACAAGGCGGGCACCCTTCAGAACATCCGTGTAACAATTCTCGGGCTTGCGATGCTCTTTACCCGGTGGTGGCCCGTCCTTCACAAGCTTCTCAGCATCTAGCTTGCCCCAGTGCACCTTAGCACGGGCAAGGGCCCTACGGGCACCTTCAATGCAGATGGAGCGCTTGATGACTTCGAGCCTTGGACAGGCCCCCACCAGCCGCCGCACCAACCCGAAATAGCTCCCAAGCAGAGCCTCTCCAGGCCACAGCCGAACTATGAGGCCTTTCATGGCCTGTTCGGCCGCCTTGTGGAGCTCGACTAGTTGCTTCAGCTGGTCGCTCAGGGGCACGGGGTGTCCGGCCTCAGCATACTGAGACCAGAACACCTTCTCTCTCGAGCTGCCCTCCTCGGCTCGATAGAATGCGGCGGCATCGGACACGCTATGGGGATGATCTGCGAATGCCCCTGGAGAGCTCCGGATTCAGGTAAGTAACAAGTAACTCACGTTTATGTGTTTGCTTTGCATAAAGAATGCCTTACCCGCCGCTATCTTTTTCACCGCATCCAACTCCTAGAGGGTCTTCTAGGATTCGGCGTTGGCAGACTTGGCATTTTCAATAGCCATCGCGAGCTCGGACGCTCGCGTCTTTGAGTCAAGCTCCAAACTCTCATGTTTTTTCATGAAAGCCTGGAGCTCTTGCCGCACCTTGCCAACCTGGGCCTCATACTTCTCCCGCTCGGTGCGGTCTGTAGCCGCCCTCTTCTCAGCCTCGACCAGCGCTTGCTTAAGGGTCGCCACCTCAGATGTGGCCCCTACAATAGCCACAATAATCTTGTCATTTTTTGCAATTGCACTTTCTATATATATATATATATAAACAAGGTATTTCTTACCTTCCTTGTCCTCGAGCTGCTTCTTGGCACGCCCGAGCTCTTGCTCGGACCGCTCGAGGTTCTGCTTTAGCGTGTCCACTTCCGCAGTCAGTGCGGCGGACGCCAGCAGAGAAGCCTGCATACGCATATTGACTCCTTTTTGTTAGACTCCTATGAATTTTATTTGATCCTTTATTCGGCTTTTCTTCCCGAACGCCAAACAGAGCATCAGGGCTACTGTCTATGCGGTAATATCATTTACACATTCTTTACTTACCTCAAAGCCTGTTAAAAGGCTAGCACAAGCTTTAGTCAGTCCACTCTTGGCAGACTAAACCTTCTGGACCACCGCACTCATAATGGTGCGGTGCTCCTCGTCGATGGAGGCGCCTTTGAGCACCTCCAACAGATTGTCCGGCGCCTCCGGTTGGACGGGGGTCACCAGCACGGTGGGCTTGCTCCTCTTGGAAGGAGGTCGCCCACCGGACTCTAGAACCTTTGAAGGTTCCGGAGCGGTGTCTGGCCTAGAGCCGGACTTGGAGCCCTGGGGTTTTTTATCCCCTTTACTCCTAGAGACCGGGAGGTCGCCTTGCGGCGCCTCCAGGACCACCTCCTCCTGGCTTGGAACCTGTTGGGACAACACTTCGGCATCGTCCGTAGGGCGGGGGGAGGTAGCCGTCGGAAGCTAATTCACATCCGACGAGTCCAGTGAACCGCTCGATGACGCGTCGAGCTGGTCTTTGGGTGGGCTTCATAATCATATTCGACATAAGGGAAAGTTGTGCAATAAAGGAATACTATGAATTACTCTGGTATTCGGATACTTACGATTTCGCCAGGGGCTTGGCCCTGAGCGGCCACTCCTCTCCGCCGTCGTCGGCGTCGGTGGAGTAGTCCGGAGGAAGGGTTGTCACAGCCCTAGTTCGGGCCTTGCCTGCCTTTGCTTTAGCCTCCATGCATCATGTCTAAATCTTATGAAACTTTGAAATGGGGGCTGATAAACCCTAGCAGCAAATGAAATTCAACTAGGGTCCAAATAAAATCATTTTCACTGAACCCAAAATGCCCTTCTAAAATGTTCATCATCTCTGCCTTGGTTCAGAACCTATGACAAAAATGGTGCACACTTTTCTAGGACAACGGAGGGTCACTGAATTAAATCATATGCTACCTGCATTTGGGCATTTAAATGCTATATATTATTTTAAGTGCTCAATTAATTCTGAACTTAAGTGTGGGCTGTTAGGAATAATCCTAACAGAGCCCACAATTATTTTCAGGATTTTTGGAAACGTTTTGGTATTTTTTTAATAAAGCTCAGAAGTTACAGAAAAATAGAAAACGGAATTTAATTAGAAGAGAGAGAGAAGTCCTTTGGGCCACTTACCTGACAGCCTACCTGTCGGCCCACTACTGTGCTAGGACCAGCCCACCTGGCAGCCCAGCCACCTAGCCGGCCCACCGAGGGCAGGGGCGTCTTCTTCCTCCAGCCAGAAGGCAGAGGAGAAGACAGCCACAGGGCCGCCGCGTGCCACGCCGGCAGCTGCCTGCCTGGCTGCCCCCTCGTCGCCCTGGACTCCCTCTCCGACGCCACGCTACCCCCTGGACCCCCTTGATGCTCTCGCACTCTCCCTCGCCCTCGTCCCCTTCTCCGTCACTCTCTCACGCGCGCGACCGAATGCAGCCGTCGCCGCCGACGAGCTCCCCCACGGCCACAACCATCTTTGAGCCTCTCCGATGCGCCCCCGAGCTCCGCCTGGTGCCCCTCTTCCTCCTCGCCAAGCCACGCAAGCCGAGGATCACCATGCCGTCGTCTTCGAGCTCGTCACCACCGCTTCTGCTCGCCGGACTTCGCCGGTCGATTCGCCGCCTCCGACGCTTCCCCGAGCACGCTGGCCATCCCTACGTCACCACAGTGAGCCCCGAGTAGTTTCCCCCTTTTCCCCTGGTCGTTTTTGACCTCTAGGCCATAGCCCCATCTTGGCCGAGAACTCCACGCCGCCGGCGATGTCGTCGCCGTGGCCACAGCCACCGCAGCTCGTGTACGAGCATACCATCATGCTCAGCATGATCCCATGAGCCCGCAGACAACCGTAGCGCCCCTTCCCGTGCTCTGTAGCGCTATCCCGAGGATGCCCGAGCTGCTGCCGCCGCTGAACCTCGTCGCCGACCACTTTTCCGGCCACCCCAGCTCCTACCACCACCCCCAATGGATGCGCCTCACTCCCAGGAACCCGTAGGTGCAACCCACGGATCGAATGGTCCCCTGTAGAGCATTTCCGAGCCGCCCCGCCGTCTTTGTCGTCGCCGGCAGCTAAACGCCGGCCACCCCTGACCCGTTGACCGGCATGGGTTGACCCCACTGCCCGGTTTGACCTCCCCCTCTCTCTCACTGACATAACTATTCTCCTCCATCTTACAACTGTAGAACTTGTCATAGACTTCATATCTCTCGACTCGGGCATGAGCTTGGAAAACCATTTTCAGCTCTTGGAACATCTCATATGCTCCGTGTTGCTCAAAACGCTTTTGGAGCCCTGATTCTAAGCTGTAAAACATGACACACTGAACAAGGGAGTAATCATCACTACACGATTGCGAGGCGTTCATAACGTCTTGAGTTGCTGGGAAAATGGATGCATCACCTAGCGGTGCTTCAAGGACATATGCTTTCTTGCCAGCTATGAGGATGATCCTCAGGTTACGGACCGAGTCTGTATAGTTGCTACCATCATCTTTCAGCTTGGTTTTCTCTAGGAATGCATTGAAGTTGAGGGCAACATTAGCGTGGGCCATTGGATCTACAAGATATATTTGTAAAGACAATTTTAGACTAAGTTCATGATAGTTAAGTTCACCTAATCAAATTACTTAATGAACTCCCACTTAGATAAAACATCCCTCTAGTCATCTAAGTGATTCATGATCCAAATCGACTAGGCCGTGTCCGATCATCACGTGAGACGGACCAGTCAACAATGGTGAACATCTCGATTTTGATTGTATCTACTATACGACTCATGTTCGACCTTTCGGTCTCTCGTGTTCGAGGCCATGTCTGTACATGCTAGGCTCGTCAAGTTAACCTAAGTGTTTCACGTGTGTGAATATGGCTTACACCCGTTGTATGCGAACGTTAGAGTCTATCGAACCCGATCATCACGTGGTGCTTCGAAACAATGATCCTTCGCAACGGTGCACACTTAGGGGGAACACATTCTTGAAATTCTTAGTGAGGGATCATCTTATTTATGCTACCGTCGTTCTAAGCAAATAATATGCAAACATGATAAACATCACATGCAAGACATTATATGGCCAATATCAGCTTGCGCCTTTGATCTCCATCTTCGAGGCATGGCATGATCTCCATCATCGTGTCTTCATGAAGTTGTCTCGCCAACTATTACTTCTACTACTATGGCTAACAGTTAGCAATAAAGTAAAGTAATTACATGGCATTTATGTTGACTCATAGGTCATAAATAAATTAAGACAACTCCTATGGCTCCTCCGGTTGCCATACTCATCGACATGCAAGTCGTGATTCCTTTTTACAAGAACATGATCAATCTCATACATCACATATATATCACTCATCACATCCTTTTGGCCATATCACATCACATAGCATACCCTGCAAAAACAAGTTAGACGTCCTCTAATTGTTGTTGCATGTTTTACGTGGCTGCTATGGGTTTCAAGCAAGAACGTTTCTTACCTACGCAAAACCACAACGGTGATATGCCAATTGCTATTTACCCTTCATAAGGACCCTTTTCATCGAATCCGATCTGACTAAAGTGGCAGAGACAGACATCCGCCAGCCACCTTATGCATCAAGTGCATGTCAGTTGGTGGAACCACTCTCACCTAAGCGTACGTGTAAGGTCAGTCCGGGCCGCTTCATCCCACAATACCGCCGAATCAAGATAAGACTAGTAATGGTAAGCAAATTGAACAAATCACCACCGACAACTACTTGTGTTCTACTCATGCATAGAATCTACGCATAGACCTAACTCTGATACCACTGTTGGGGATCGTTGCAAAAATTAAAAAAATTCTACGCATCACCAAGATCAATCTATGGAGAGACTAGCAACAAGAGAGGGGAGTGCATCTTCATACCCTTGAACATCGCTAAGTGGAAGCATTGCAAGAACACGGTTGGTGGAGTCGTACACGCAACGATTCAGATCTAAGTGCCGGACAACGGCGCCTTCGCTTTCAACACACGTACAGCCCGGTGACGTCTCCCATGCCTTGATCCAGCAAGGAGATAAGGAGAGGTTGGGAAGACAACTCCAGCAGCAGCACGACGACGTGTTGGTGGTGGAGCAGCGTGGTACTCCGGCAGGGCTTCGCCAAGCACCGCGGAAGGAGGATGAGGTGTTGGAGAGGGGGAGGGCTGCGCCAGAGCTGTGGTGCGGCTTCCCTCCCACCCCCTCACTATTTATAGGGGAAGGGGAGAGGGGGCCAGCCCCTCTAGATGGGATCTAGAGGGGGGCGGCGGCCAGGGAAAGGGGACTTGCTCCCCAGGCCAAAGGGGGGCGCCCCCTTTAGGGTTTCCCCCAAACCCTAGGCGCATGGGCCCTAGGGGGAGAGGCACCCAGCCCACTTAGGGGCTGGTTCCCTTCCACATACAACACATAGAGCCCTCCGGGGCCGGTGGACCCTCCCGGTGGACCCCTGAAACCCCATCGGTGGTCCCGGTACAATACCGGCAACCCCCCGAACACTTCTGGTGACCGTATGATGACTCCCCATATATAAATCTTCACCTCCGGACCATTTCAAAACTCCTCGTGACGTCTGAGATCTCATCCGAGACTCTGAACAACATTCGGTAACCATGTACATACTTTCCCTATAAGCCTAGCGTCATCGAACCTTAAGTGTGTAGACCCTACGGGTTCGGGAACCATGTAGACATGACCGAGATATCTCTCCGGCCAATAACCAACAGCGGGATCTGTTTACCCATGTTCGCTCCCACATGTTCCACGATGATCTCATCGGATAAACCACGATGTCGGGGATTCAATCAATCCCGTATACAATTCCATTTGTCCATTGGTATGTTACTTGCCCGAGATTCGATCGTCGGTATCCCAATACCTTGTTCAATCTCGTTACCAGCAATGCTCTTTACTCGTTCCGTAACACATCATCTCGTGGCTAACTCCTTAGTCACATTGAGCTCATTACGATGATGTCTTACCGAGTGGGCCCAGAGATACCTCTCCGTCTCACGGAGTGACAAATCCCAGTCTCGATTCGTGCCAACCCAACAGATACTTTCGGGGATACCCGTAGTGCACCTTTATAGCCACCCAGTTACATTGTGGCGTTTGACACACCCAAAGCATTCCTATGGTATCCGGGAGTTACACAATCTCATGGTCCAAGGAAATGATACTTGACATTAGAAAAGCTCTAGCGAACGAACTACACGATCTTGTGCTATGCTTAAGATTGGGTGTTGTCCATCACATCATTCTCTTAATGATGTGATCCCGTTATCAATGACATCCAATGTCCATGGTCAGGAAACCATAACCATCTATTGATCAATGAGCTAGTCAACTAGATGCTCACTAGGGACATGTTGTGGTCTATGTATTCACACATGTATTACGTTCTCCGGTTAATACAATTATAGCATGAACAATAGACAATTATCATGAACAAGGAAATATAATAATAACCATTTTATTATTGCCTCTAGGGCATATTTCCAACATATATGAGCAAAAAAAATTATCACGACAAGCAAAGACTAGCATAAGCAAGGAAGGTGAAAGAAACAATAGCAATACAACATAACGAGAGGTAATTTAGTGACACGAAAGTTTCTACAACCATATTTTCCTCTCTCATAGTAATTACATGTAGGATCATAATTAATGGAATTTAACTATATACCTATCACATAAAATTTTCTCTTCATGATCCACATGCATGCAAAGTTGAAACTCTTCCGAAATAGCGGGATGATCATGAAATAAAGTCATGACCTCTTCGAACCCACTTTTATCAAAAACTTCGTAAAATTGAACATTATCCAAATATGTGGGATCTAAAGTTGACACTCTTCCAAACGCACTTTCAGTATTATTGCAAACATTATTATCAATCTCATATCCATCATGGGGCTTAAAGAAAATTTCAAGATTGTAAGAAGAATCACCGCAATCATGATCATTGCAATAAGTAGAGGACATAGCAAAACTAGCATCCCCAAGCTTAGGGTTTTGCATATCATTAACACAATTGACATTAATAGAATTGATAATAATATCATGTCAATCATGCTTTTCATTCATGGAGCTATCGTGAACCACTTCATAAATTTCTTCTTTTAACACTTGATCACAACTTTCAAATTCATGAATTTCAAGCAAAACCTCGTAAAGATAATCTAGTGCACTCAACTCACTAGAAATTGGTTCATCAAAATTGGATCTCTTGAAAAGATTAGCAAATGGATGAGGATCCATAAATTTTTTGCATCTGATTTTCAATAAACACACAATTATACTGAGACGAGCAAACAAACCAAGTAAGACATAAGGGCAAATGAAAAGATGAACGAAAGAAGGGCGAAGAAAAGGGAAAATCTTTTCGAAAATCGTTTTAGAAGTGGGAAGAGAAAATGAGAGGCAAATGGCGAATAATGTAATGCAAGAGATGAGAGTTTGTGATGGGTACTTGGTATGTCTTGATTTGTCGTAGATCTCCCCGGCAATGGCGCAAGAAATTCTTCCTGCTACTTCTTGAGCTTGTGTTGGTTTTTCATTTGAAGAGGAAAGGGTGATGCAGCAAAGTAGAGTAAGTATTTCCCTCAGTTTTGAGAACCAAGGTGACAACACTCAAGTCACCGAGACCTGCACAAACAAACACCAACTTGCACCCAACGCGATAAAGGGGTTGTCAATCCCTTCATTGTTATTTGCAAAGTGAGATCTGATAGAGATGGATAAACGGCAAAGTAACATTTTTGGTATTTTTGGTTTGTGGAACGGAAAGTAAAGAAAGTAAATAGGAAACTAAAACAGTAGATCGGAAACTTATATGATGGAAGATAGAAGATTATATGATGGAAAATAGACCCGGGGGCCATAGGTTTCACTAGAGGCTTCTCTCAAGATAGAAAATATTATGATGGGTAAACAAATTACTGCCGAGCAATTGATTGAAAAGCGCAAATTTATGACGATATATAAGGCAATGATCATGAATATAGGCTTCACGTTTGTATCAAGTAGACTGACTCCTGCCTGCATCTACTACTATTACTCCACACATCGACCGACTCCTACCTGCACCTAGAGTATTAAGTTCATGAAGAACAGAGTAACGCATTAAGTAAGATGACATGATGTAGCGGGATAAACTCAAGCAATATTATGAAAACCCCATCTTGTTATCCTCGATGGCAACAACACAATACGTGTCGGTTCCCTTTCTGTCACTAGGATTAAGCACCACAGGATTGAGCCCAAAGCTAAGCACTTTTCCTATTGCAAGAAAAACCAATCTAGTTGGCCAAACCAAATAGATAGTTCGAAGAGACTTGCAAAGATATGAAATCATGCATATAAGAATTCAGAGGAGATTAAAATAATATTCATAGATAAATTGATCATAAATCTAAAATTCATCGGATCTCGGCAAACACACCAAAAAAGAGGATTACATCGAATAGATCTCCAAGAACATCGATGAGAACATGGTATTGAGAATCAAAGAGAGAGAAGAGCCATCTAGCTACTAGCTATGGACCCATAGGTCTGAAATAAACTACTCACGCTTCATCAGAGAGGCGATGGTGTTAATGTAGAAGCCCTTTGTGATCGAATCCCCCTCCAACAGGATGCCGAAAAAGGCCCCTAGATGGGATCTCATGGGTACAGAAGGTTGCGGTGCTGGAAAAGTGTTTTCGTGGCTCTCCTGGTTGGTTTGGGAATATTTGATAGTATATATGCGGAAGAAATAGGTCGGTGGAGTCACGAGGGGCCCACAAGGGTGGGGAGGTGGCCTACCCCCTAAGCGCGCCCTCCATCCTTGCGGCCACCTCGTGGCTTCCCTAACATGTACTCCAAGTCCTTTGGATGTCTTCTGGTCAAAGAAAAATCATCGTGAAAGTTTTATTCTGTTTGGACTCTGTTTGATATGACTATTGCAGGATGCTGCTAACGCGACACTACAATCAGAGACCCTTCGAGAAACTGTGTGTGATGCGATAATCGCAAACGGTGTTGTATGAAAACCGTCAAAAAAGGTGAAAACTTTTGCGATGAAGGATGCATCAAACATGATTTATATTTTAGTTGCGTATGCGATCTAGGGCATACGGTTCAGTCTGATGAACTATTTCCTATGAGGCGGAACAAAAGAAATGGGCAGCCTGATTAATGCGTGTGCAATATAGAGCATACGGTTCACTCGGATGAACTGTTTGTGATTAGGCAACACAAAAGAAATGGGCAGCCAGATGAAGGTGTGTGGGACATACAACATACGGTTCACTTGGATGAACTGTTTGTGATTAGGAAACACAAAAGAAACAATTAGCCAGATCAAGGTGTCTGTGATTGAGGGCATACGCTTCAGAAGGATTAACTATTTGCGATTAGGCAACAGAACAGAAACGGGTAAGCCATATCAAAGTGTCTGTGATTGATGGCATACACTTCACATGGATGAACTGTTTGCGATTAGCCACAACAAACTAAGATAGTTAGATAGATCAACGTGTGTGCGCTAGACGGGCACACCCATTCTAATTAAAAGACGTGTCCTGACATTGCCTATTGCGGTGCACCGTATGGTGCAAACGCCATGTACGCGGCCAAGAAGGCATACGTGCCCATGTTACGCCTTCAGGGAATAGTGCCACACTTATAACTGTTAGTAAATTTTAAGCATGCATCCCGTCACATTCCAAAATGCAAACCTATTCACACCGATCAAAACCTAAATGGTTTCCCACTTAGGAGCGTATTACTACGCGGTTATAAATACTACTACTCCAAGATGACTGCACATTCCTCCTCAACTCCTCATCCAAAAAAGCAAAAACAAACAAGTCATTCATCATCGTTCCCTTGCGTCCGCCATGGCCAGCGTGAGTTCTGGGTCAAGAGATTGCCATCAAGGAGAGGCGAGCCTGGATGCGGGAGCATGAGAGATGTCCCGCCTCACCGCGATAGCAGCCAACATGTCCCGCCGCACGACCGTAGTAGCAGAGAGGTCCCGTCGCGCTGCCGAAGCAGCACGAAGGACTCGCTGCGCCATCGATGTATCAGACTCGTCCTTCCGCGTCGCGGAAGGAGAAGAGATGTCCTGCCGTGCCGCGAATGCAGCAGAGATGTCCTCCCTTGCCACGGAGGCCTGGGAAAATGCCTCGCGGGCAGGCAAGGACTCTTATAGGCGCATGCTTGCCCTCATCCATAGGTAGATGGATTAGATCTCTAGGTGGGCGAGGTTGCAGGATGACCTCCAAGCCTTGTTTGAACAGTCTACCGACGTCATCCGGCAACTAAATGAGAGCAATGCGAAGCTTCGGGCCGAGTGCAACCTGTTGAGGGCGAAGATCATAGGAAGTGCGGAGCTGCAGGAGCAGACCACTGCCTTCTTGAAGAGGACCAGCGTCATCGTCGAGAAACTTATGGACGAGAATAACAAGCTGCGCATCAAGCACAAAAGGCTGGTGGAGGAATCCGTGGATGCTCTCAAGCAGCATCTTGAGGACAAGAAAGAGCCTGTCGCCGCTCATCGCGGAGACTAGTTCCCGCGGCCTGAAGCAACGCATCAAGAAACTAGAGATTAGTGAGCCAGATCGTTGTCTTCCTTCTTCTTTTGCCCTTGTGTATTTCGGGCGTTGCCGCATGTGGCTTTTTAAATTATGTTTCTAAATATGTAAGACAATTATTATCCACTATCATCGTCCTTATATTCATCATGCTTGCTATAAGTCACAGTCGATGCTATATAAGTCCGTCGGATCTTACATCAAGATCCGTGCAAAACTTTCTTTTTAGATTTTCATTTTTCTCTCTTAAATCTCAGTCCAGTGAGACATATAGCCACGCCGTAGAACAGGTGCTTGGGCGCCATTAATGGACACGTTGGGAGGGAGGTGCATGGCGGGTAGCGGTCAAAGGGCTCTCCTCCCAATGAGCACGCGCAGGGGTCTGATCGCACGCCTCCCGTACTCAAATAGCTACCCCGCACGACACCTCCTAGCCAATAAAAAAAGGGGACACGTGGCCGTACGTAATTGGTAAGTCGAACGCCCACGGTTTCAATAATACTTGTGTTTCCGATTTGTAACATGACAACACTTGTTCCAAAATAACTTTGGTGCACTCGAGCATGTGCCTATAGTTCAAATTTGAATTATGCACATTAAATGCCCAGAAACGCAATTAATGTATAAAAAAGGCAAAACAAACCTGGAATAATTCCAAAATTTAGCACGGTACTTCTATTTGGTCTAATCTGGCTGTGTAAAAAAATAAGGCGGGAGAAGGCAGTGTACGTATGTCGTTTCACACACGGAGGTGACACGTTCCCTCTCGGAACCACGAGCCTTCTTAAGGGAAGCTCCGGTTTGCAAGAAGCTTACACCAAAGCTTGTCCCAATTCGGCCAAAAATATTACCGCGGCATGTTGGTGCCATGTCATGACACCATGCCAAGTTTCATGATTTTCAGGCGTGTTTTGGAATTACATCAATTCTAAATCCAAGTTTCACAATCTTTCTGGCCGAGACACGATGCCCAGATGTTTGAATTTCACTCTCATCTCTTGCATGGGAACTAGAAATTCACCCAAGGACACACATGTGATTTTTCAAACAACTTTGGTGCACTTGAGCATGTGCTTGTAGTTAAAATTTGAATTATGCACATTAAATGCCCATAAACTCAATTAATATATAAAAAGGTGAAACGAGCCCGGAGTAATTCCAAAATTTAGCATGGTACTTCTATTTGGTCTAATCTGGCTATGTAAAAAAATAAGGCGGGAGAAGGCAGTGGACGTATGTCGTTTCACACACGGAGGTGACACATTCCCTCTTGAAACCACGAACCTTCTTGAGGTAAGTTCCGGTTTGCAAGAAGCTTACACCAAAGCTTGTCCCAATTCGGCCAAAAATATTACCGCAGCATGTTGGTGCCATGTCATGACACCATGCCAAGTTTCATGATTTTCAGGCGTGTTTTGGAATTACAGCAATTCTAAATCCAAGTTTCGCAATCTTTCCGGCCGAGACACGACGCCCAGATGTTTGAATTTCACTCTCATCTCTTGCATGGGGACTAGAAATTCACCCAAGGACACACATGTGATTTTTCAAACAACTTTGGTGCACTTGAGCATGTGCTTGTAGTTAAAATTTGAATTATGCACATTAAATGCCCAGAAACTCAATTAATGTATAAAAAGGCGAAATGAGCCCGGAATAATTCCAAAATTTAGCATGGTACTTCTATTTGGTCTAATCTGGCTGTGTAAAAAAATAAGGCGGGAGAAGGAAGTGTACGTATGTCGTTTCACACACGGAGGTGACACATTCCCTCTCAGAACCACGAGCCTTCTTGAGGTAAGTTCCGGTTTGCAAGAAGCCTACACCAAAGCTTGTCCCAATTCGGACAAAAATATTACCGCAGCATGTTGGTGCCATGTCATGACACAATGCCAAGTTTCATGATTTTTAGGCGTGTTTTGGAATTACAGGAATTAAAAACCAAGTTTCTCAATCTTTCCGGCCGAGATACGACGCCCAGATGTTTGAATTTCACTCCCATTTCTTGCATGGGACCTAGAAATTCACCCAAGGACACACATGTGATTTTTCAAACAACTTTGGTGCACTGGAGCATGTGCTTGCAGTTAAAATTTGAATTATGCACATTAAATGCCCAGAAAATTAATTAATGTATAAAAAAGGCGAAACGAGCCCGGAATAATTCCAAAATTTAGCACGGTACTTCTATTTGGTCTAATCTGGCTGTGTAAAAAAATAAGGCAGGAGAAGGCAGTGTACGTATGTCGTTGCACACACGGAGGTGACACGTTCCCTCTCGGAACCACGAGCCTTCTTGAGGGAAGCTTCGGTTTGCAAGAAGCTTACACCAAAGCTTGTCCCAATTCGGCCAAAAATATTACCGCAACATGTTGGTGCCATGTCACCATGCCAAGTTTCATGATTTTCAGGCGTGTTTTGGAATTACAGGAATTAAAAAAATCAAGTTTCTCAATCTTTCTGGCCGAGCCACGATGCCCAGATGTTTGAATTTCACTTCCATCTCTTGCATGGGACCTAGAAATTCACCAAAGGACACACATGTGATTTTTCAAACAACTTTGGTGCACTGGAGCCTGTGCTTGTAGTTCAAATTTGAATTAAGCATATTAAATGCCCATAAACTCAATTAATGTATAAAAAGGCGAAACAAGCACGGAATAATTTCAAAATTTAGCACGGTACTTCTATTTGTTCTAATCTGGCGATGTAAAAAAATAAGGCAGGAGAAGGCAGTGTACGTATGTCGTTTCGCATAGGGAGGTGACACGTTCCCTCTCGGAACCACGAGCCTTCTTGAGGGAAGCTTCGGTTTGCAAGAAGCTTACACCAAAGCTTGTCCCAATTCAGCTAAAAGTATTACCGCAACATGTCGGTGCCATGTGATGACACGATGCCAAGTTTCATGATTTTCAGGTGTGTTTTGGAATTACAGCAATTAAAAAACCAAGTTTCTCAATCTTTCCGCCGAGCCACGACGTCTAGATGTTTGAATTTCGCTCCCATCTCTTGCATGGGACCTAGAAATTCACCCAAGGACACACATGCGATTTTTTAAACAACTTTGGTGCACTGGAGCCTGTGCTTGTAGTTCAAATTTGAATTATGCACATTAAATGCCCAGAAACTCAATTAATGTATAAAAAAGGTGAAACGAGCCTGAAATAATTCCAAATTTTAGCACAGTACTTCTATTTGGTCTAATCTGGATGTGCAAAAAAAATTAAGGCGGGAGAAGGCAGTGTACGTATGTCGTTTCGCACACGGAGATCACACGTTCCCTCTCGGAACCAGGATCCTTCTTGGGGGAAGCTCCGGTTTGCAAGGAGCTTACACCAAAGCTTGTCCCAATTCGGCCAATAAAATTACTACAGCTTGTTGGTGCCATGTCATGACACCATGCCAAGTTTCATGATTTTCAGCAGTGTATTGGATTTACAGGAATTAAAAAACCAAGTTTCTCAATCATTCCGGCTGAGCCACGACACCCAGATGTTTGAATTTTATTCCCATTTCTTGCATGGGACCTATAAATTCACCGAAAGACACACATGTGATTTTTCAGCAAACTTTGGTGCATTGGAGCATGTGCTTGTAGTACAAATTTGAATTATGCACATCAAATGCCCACAAACTCAATTAATGCATAAAAATGCCAAACGAACCTGGAATAATTCCAAATTTAAACATGACACTCATGTACTAGTTGCATGTTCACTGTACGTAAATGTTCTAGCAATTCAAACACCATCCTTTCCCTCTGTAACACCATTTTGTCTTTCAGAACATAATGAAAAAAATCAGGTATACCACAAATAGTTTACTAGAAAGAATCGTGTGGGATGCGATATAAAATATCTTGACGCAGCATCTTGTATGGCTTACGCAGGAAGCTTCGTCGTCTACAGTCCATCGCCCCCGCTTGAACCACACTTGTGCCCTAGTTTCTCGTGGCATCGAGCGAAATGTTTTTGCCACCACGGAAATATCTATCTCCCCGCCCCTCCGTCGTACCAAAAGCGACATTTCCACTGTTGCTCCTTGCTTTCCAAGTTCAAACCTTCACTGCTGCTTACTGCCAGCTTAGCCTCCTCGCCGACGACCCTTCTTCTGCTTGCTTTCCAAGTTTGGTCTTCTGAAATGTAATGTTCAGTTAACACTTTGGTCCAACAATTTCTACACTTCGTAGTACTGTTCTCAAGCATTCTTTGTTTTGTTAACTGTCTTATCTTCTAGTACATGTTTCTATTCTGCAATGTCATGCTCAGTTAACTATTTTGGTTCATTTGGTCTATTGTCCATTTAACTGTTTGGTTCAATTCTGCAATTTGATTTTCATTTGCTGTGGGTACAATTTTGTATTGGTATGCATGTGACACCAATCAAATTTGGTTGTACTCAATACATATTCTACTGATAGTATGGCAACTCTCAGTTAACATGATCAAGATCTACCTTATGTGTGTTGCAGGGAAACAATGGGAGACACTACGGTTTACCATCGAGGTTTGTTCAAGCAGGGTCCTTTGGCTAATAGCACATTATTGTGCAGTTGCAGGAATCATTCTAAAATTTAGGTTTCTAACAATTTGGTCTTGCACATGTAGGTCCTGCTGTCAGAGGCTTAGACCCACTGTTCGACCCATTTTGCATATGGGGAAATGAGAGGTCCATGAATATCATTCAAGTCAAGAAACTCAAAAAGATTGTTAGGATGAAGAAACTTATGACGAATAACAGCAAGATCTTTGTTTGCACAATGAAGAAGACATCAGTCAACTATAGGATGGTACCAACTCTTTTACCTTGTTTTTACCCCTTGCGCCATTTCAAAATTTACAACAGCGATTTATGCATAGCTATGTTTTCAGTACTTTTCAAAGCAGTTCACCGATGATTACCTCTCAAACCACCTGCATGGTCAAGAGGCGAGGAAGGTATTCATTCAACACCCACGGTACAATATTGAAGTCTTGCTAAAGAGTACGAAGGTTGGGCAGGCAATTATCCATAGCCACTGGCCTAAAGTTGCAAGGACATTCAACATCACTAAAGGCTCAATATTTGCCTTCCGCTTCTACAGTTTCCCAGATGAGATTCATCTGTCTATTTACCGTGCATGATGCTACTTTCCAAAGGTTTTTGATGCTGCATGTGAAACTTGGTGCTGTTGTGTAATGGCGTAACTGAGTGCAAAGCTATCTGATGTAATTCGATTATGAAATCCTGGTTGCTTTTATATGGATATGAAATATCTGGCGTGTTTTATAAGAAATATCAGTTTGATTAGTAAATGGATTATCAATAATAGGCTAATTACCCTGCTTATTGGGGTTTTCTATTGCAAACGGTTACTCAGACATCATCGTGGGTGATGAACTCAAACAACCCGCACGGTTTCTAGAAAGTAGGCGTGTTCGGTCAACTAACAATCACACACGACTTCCCGCAGCGAACTGTTTGTGTTAGGACACCTTGCACACACATTTCCACACAAAGAACTGTGTAGGATGTACATACCTACGGAAATGATTTTCTGGGATTCATCGTGTGGGATGTACATACCTACGGAAATGATTTCTGGGATTAACCGTGTGGGATGAACATACATACGGAAATGATTTCTGGGATTCATCATGTGGGATGTACATACCTATGAAAATGATTTCTGGGATTCACCGTGTGGGATGCACATACCTATGAAAATGATTGGGTTTCCATGCCTCGCTCGATCACACACGGCCCCAGCCTGGGTCCCACGAGGGCCTATCCCCGACGATTTCGGGGTCATGTGGGAAGGACCCCCCCCCCTATCGCCCACACTCACTTGGTGATGGTTCCAAATGCCGTCGCGGAAAGGGGTTTTAAACCGTTTGTTTAGGACGTCGTTGTACCAGTGTATTCCTTTTCTGCGAAACTCTAAAACAAGGAAAAAAGAAACTAGCTCTAGGCTATAGGTTAATAGGTTAGTCAAAAATAATATAAAATAGCATAATATAGCATATAAAGGCCACCTCATGGCTTCCCTGACGTGTACTCCAAATCCTCTGGATGTCTTCTCGTCCAAGAAAAATCATCGCAAAAGTTTTATTACGTTTGGACTCCATTTGATATTCCTTTTCTGCGAAACTCTAAAACAAGGAAAAAACTAAAACTAGCACTGGTTAATAGGTTAGTCCCCAAAATAATATAAAATAGCATAATAATAATGCATATAAAACATCCAAAATAGATAATATAATAGCATGGAACAATAAAAAATTATAGATACGTTGGAGACGTATCAGGACCCCGTGCACATGGGGTACTTGGAGACTTTCACACCAACCCGTGCGCACGGGGGTCAAAAGACTCCATGCGCACAGGGTACTGATGACCTACAAGTATAGGGGATATATCGTAGTCCTTTCGATAAGTAAGAGTGTCGAACCCAACGAGGAGTAGAAGGAAATGACAAGCGGGTTTCAACAAGGTATTCTCTGCAAGCACTAAAATTATCGGTAACAGATAGTTGTGTGATAAGATAATTCGTAACGGGTAACAAGTAACAAAAGTAACTAAGGTGCAGCAAGGTGGCGCAATCCTTTTTGCAGCAAAGGACAAGCGTGGACAAACTCTTATATAAAGCAAAGCACTCCCAAGGACAGATGGGAATTACTGTCAAGCAAGTTTTCATCATGCTCATATGATTCGCGTTTGTTACTTTGATAATTTGATATGTGTGTGGACCGGTGCTTGGATGCTGTCCTTTCTTGGACAAGCCTCCAATTATGATTAACCCCTCTCGCAAGTATCCGCAACTACGAAAGAAGAATTAAGATAAATCTAACCATAGCATGAAACATATGGATCCAAATTAGCCCCTTACGAAGCAACATATAAACTAGGGTTTAAGCTTCTATCACTCTAGCAACCCATCATCTACTTATTAATTCCCAATGCCTTCCCCTAGGCCCAAATCATGGTGAAGTGTCATGTAGTCGACGTTCAATTAACACCACTAGAGGAGAGACAACACACATCTCATCAAAATATCAAACGAATACCAAATTCACATGATTACTTATAACAAGACTTCTCCCATGTCCTTAGGAACAAACGTAAATACTCACAAAGCATATTCATGTCCATAATAATAGGAGTAATAATTATCATTAATGATCTGAACATATGATCTTCCACCGAATAAACCAACTAGCATCAATGCTACTTCTTGAGCTTGCGTTGGTTTTTTCCTTGAAGAGGAAAGGGTGATGCAGCATAATAGAGGTAAGTATTTCCCTCATTTAGAGAACCAAGGTATCAATCCAGTAGGACACAATGCACAAGTCATCAATACTTGCACAAACAATCAAACAACTTGCACCCAACGCGATCAAGGGGTTATCAATCCCTTCACGGTCACTTACAAAAGTGATATCTAATAGAGCTAGATGAATCTAAAAAAAAGATAAAGTAAATATTTTTGGTATTTTTTTAGTTCATAGATCTGATACTTCTTGAGCTTGTGTTGGTTTTTCCCTTGAAGATGAAAGGGTGATGCAGCAAAGTAGAGATAAGTATTTCCCTTAGTTTGAGAACCAAGGTATCAATCCAGTAGGAGACAACGCACAAGTCACCGAATACCTGCACCAACAATCAAACAACTTGCACCCAACGTGATAAAGGGGTTGTCAATCGCTTCACGGTTACTTGCAAATGTGAGATCTGATAGAGATAGATAAACAGTAAAGTAAATATTTTTGGTATTTTTGGTTTATAGATCGGAAATTAAAAGATTGCAAAATAGTAAACCAAAAACTAAAATTATAGATTGGAAACTTATATGATGGAAAATAGAAACTTATATGATGCAAAATAGACCTGGGGGCCATAGGTTTCACTAGAGGCTTCTCTCATGATAGCAAATAATACGGTGGGTGAACAAATTACTGCCGAGCAATTTATAGAAAAGCGCAAAGTTATGAAGATATCTAAGGCAATGATCTTGAATATAGGCATCACATCTGTGTCAAGTAGACCGAAACGATTCTGCATCTACTACTATTACTCCACACATCGATCGCTATCCAGCAAGCATCTAGAGTATTAAGTTCATAAAGAACGGAGTAACGCATTAAGCAAGATGACATGATGTAGAGGAATTAACTCAAGAAATATGATGAAAACCCCATTTTTTATCCTTGATGGAAACAATGCAATACGTTCCTTGCTGCCCCTACTGTCACTGGGAAAGGACACCGCAAGATTGAACCCCAAGTTAAGCACTTCTCCCATTGCAAGAAAAACCAATCTAGTTGGCAAAACCAAACCGATAGTTCGACGAGAATTACAAAGATATCAAATCAGGCATAAAAGAATTCATAGGAGATTCAAATAATATTCATAGATAAGTTGATCATAAATCCACAATTCAGCGGATCTCGGCAAACACACCGCGAAAGAGTATTACATCGAATAGATCTCCAAGAACATCGAGGAGAACATGGTATTGAGAATCAAATAGAGAGAAGAAGCCATCTAGCTACTAGCTATGGACCCATAGGTCTATGGTAAACTACTCACGCTTCATCGGAAGGGCAATAGAGTTGATGTAGAAGCCCTCTGTGATCAAATCCCCCTCCGGTAGGACGCCGAAAAAGGTCCCTAGATGGGATCTCAAGGGTATAGAAGGTTGTGGTGGTGGAAAAGTGTTTTCGTGGATGCCTCTATTGGTTTGGGGATATATGGGTATATATAGGCGAAAGAATTAGGTCAGGAGGTGCACGAGGGGCCCACTAGGGTGGGGGCGCGCCCTCCGTCCTTGTGGCCGCCTCGTGGCTCCTCCGACTTCATCTCCAAGTCTCCTGGTTGTCTTCTGGTCCAAGAAAAAACATCGCGAAGGTTTTGTTCCATTTGGACACCGTTTGGTATTCCTTTTCTGCGAAACTCAAAAACTGGGGAAAACAGGAACTGGCACTGGGCTCTAGGTTAATAGGTTAGTCCCAAAAAATAATATAAAATAGCATATTAATGCATATAAAACATCCAAAACAGATAATATAATAGCATGGAACAAATAAAAATTATAGATACGTTGGAGACATATCAAGCATCCCCAAGCTTAATTTTTGCTCGTCCTCGAGTAGGTAAGTGATAAAAACAGAATTTTTGATGTGGAATGCTACCTAACATATTTATTCATGTAATCTCTTTATTGTGGCATGAATGTTCAGATCCATAAGATTCAAAAAAAGTTTAATATTGACATCAAAACAATAGTACTTCAAGCATACTAACAAGGCAATTATGTGTTCTCAAAATAACATGGCCAAAGAAAGCTTATTCCTTCAAAATCATATAGTCTGGATATGCTCCATCTTCGGCACACAAAATATTTAAATCATGCACAACACCGATAACAAGCCAAGCAATTGTTTCATACTTTTGATGTTCTCAAACTTTTTCAACTTTCACGCAATACATGAGCGTGTGCCATGGACATATCACTATGGGTGGAACAGAAGGTGATTGTGGAGAAGACAAAAAGAAGGAGATAGTATCACATCAACTAGGCGTATCAATGGGCTATCGAGATGCCCATCAATAGATATCAATTTGATTGAGTAGGGATTGCCATGCAACGGATGCACTAGAGCTATAAGTTTATGAAAGGTCAACAAGAAAAACTAAGTGGGTGTGCATCCAACTTGCTTGCTCAGGAAGACCTAGGACAATTTGAGGAAGCACATGATTGGAATATACAAGCCAAGTTCTATAATGAAAATTCCCTCTAATATATGGAAGTGATAATATAGGAGACTCTCTATCATGAAGATCATGGTGCTACTTTGAAGCACAAGTGTGGTAAAAGGATAGTAACATTGCCCCTTCTCTCTTTTCTCCCAATTTTATTTGGGACTTTTCTCATTTTTTGGCCTCTTTTTTTCTTTTCTTTTTTTTGTCCGGATTTTCATCCCGACTTGTGGGGGAATCATAATCTCCATCATCATTTCATCACATGTGACAATGCTCTAATAATGAAGATCATCACACTTTTATTTACTTACAACTCAAGAATTACAACTCGATGCTTAGAACAAAATATGACTCTATATGAATGGCTCCGGCGGTATACTAGGATGTGCAATGAATCAAGATTGACATGTATGAAAGTATTATGAACAGCGGCTTTGCCACAAATACGATGTCAACTACATGATCATGCAAAGCAATATGACAATGATGATATTGTTGGAAATATGCCTTGGAGGCAATAATAAAGTGGTTATTATTATATTTCCTTGTTCATGATAATCGTTTATTATCCATATTATAATTGTATTGACCAGAAACTCAAATACATGTGTGGATACATAGACAATAACATGTCCCTACTAAGCCTCTACCAGACTATATCGTTGATCAAAGATGGCTATGGTTTCCTAGCCATGGTCATGAGTTGTCATTTGATAATGGGATCACATCATTAGGAGAATGATGTGATGGACAAGACCCAAGCTATGAACGTAGGATATGGTCGTATCAAGTTTATTGTTATCGTTTTTCTGCATGTTAAGTAGATGTTCCTATGACCATGAGATCATGCAACTCACGGACACCGGAGGAGTGCCTTGTGTGTACCAGACGTTGCAACGTAATTGGGTGACTATAAAGGTGCTCTACAGGTATCACCGAGGGTGTTTGTTGAGTTGGCATGGATCAAGACTGGGATTTTTCACTCCATATGACTGTCAGGACCCCGATTCCAAGTCACATCGATCTAGCTGGTAACACCTCATATCACTTTGCAGCCTCACGCACGGTATTCCACGGGTGTCGCCTTACCATGGCCCGGGCCGACATGGCTAGTCGTGAACCCAAAGCGGCACAGACCTATGGAGACATGCATACATGAATCACATCGAGCATGTCGGTCATCAGCGAGTGATTCCGGGCTGTAGCACTGGGCTAACAGGACTCCGGGGAACCCGGGCTATAGCAGGCTAGGCAGCACTCCGGAAGTCACCGCGTGACATTTCCCCGAAGGGACAGACATAGGAACGAAGTGAATCACATGCCGGCCAGTCAAGTGTCCTGAACAGTAGTGCTGGGCTAACAGGACTCCGGTGAACCGGGCTGTAGCGGACTACTATGGCTCGAGGAACACTAGACTACATTTCCCCATAAGAAAGGCTGCCAAGGATAAACAACTAGATTGTCGGATCCCACTCATACCAAGCATTTCAATCATACACACAATATGCCCGATATGAGTACATACAACATGGCATCACAACAAAACTCTACAACTCAAGTACTTTATTTAAAGGCTCCAGAGAGCCATACATAACATGTTCATACAGATAGGGGTCACATGACCCGACACTCAAGTCATACAATCATACAAGCACATGCGGAAGCAACTAGTCTGAGTACAGACTCTAGAAAGAAAGAAGGCTTCTCGAAGCCTGTCTATCTACATAGGGCCCTCCATGGCCAGGGTCACCACTTGGGTGGCTAGTCACTCGTTGATGTCAAGGTCTACATAGAACCCATCGGACGGGGCGGTGTTGTCGTCTGAAAACAGTAATTAAGCAAACACGAGTACAAAGGTACTCAGCAAGTCTTACATCAGAACCTACTATACATGCTCATTCTCAAGAAGGTGGAGGGGTTATTGCAGCAAGCTAGCTTTGACTGTTGGCTAAGGTATCCTACGGAACTTCTTTAGTAAAATAGTTCTCGCACACGAGTCCACTACTCACTAACACAATACTCCACCGAGGATCCTCCCTCGTCCTCCTACGAGAGGGCCATCCTCGTTACTCACACTTATCTTGAGTCTTTTAGTAGTATCCATTAACTTGTCTATGAACTGTATAGGCAACCAAGTAGTCCTTTACCGCGGACGCGGCTATTCGAATAGTTTTATACCCTGCAGGGGTGTACTTCGTCATACACGCTTTCACCACTTACCGCCGTTTACACGACATGTACTCGGCAACCTTCAAGCGGAAGCCCAGCGAGGGTGTCGGCCACGGCCTACCTAAACACTTAAGTCTCTAGTCCAGGTTTATCGCCTATCCAGGTTCCATCCGCAGGGAGTCCGGCCGAGGTTTCCACATACGGCCCCGAACAATGTGAACAGGGTTCCCGAGACACCAAACGGGTGACTCGGTACACCGTGCCACGGTGTATCTACCACAACATAGCCCACCCCTAGGGTCAGCGCTACGCACGGCCGCCAACACATAACCTACAAACACCAGAAACTATTTGCAACTCCTGGACAGAGTACTAGTGTGATTAAGAAGCCGAGAGGGTCCATTGGTTTCGGGCCCAATGTACGGTAGTAACTGCATCTTAAATCACACATACAGATCTCAGTTCTTATGGACGGCCTTAATGAAACAACCCACCATGTACTCCTACATGGCCTCTCATCGATACCTTTATCAAAACATGTTCAACACACCCCTCATATTACCGACATAAGCATTTCACTCTAGCCCATCACCCAGATGAACCATACCTGACACAACTCTAAGCATAGCAGGCATAACAAGGTAGGAATCACATACATGGCTCAATCAACTCCTACACATGCTAGTGGGTTTCATCTAGTTACTGTGGCAATGACAGGTCATGCAGAGGATAAGGGTTCAACTACCGTAGCACACAGCAGTTTGAATCGCGATGTCTTAATGCAGTAAACAAGAGCAGAAGCGAGAACATGGGTTGTATCAGAATGATCAATGGTTGCTTACCTGATGGAGTGGTAGCGGGATAGTGCCCTTCAGTTGGATACTCGTGAATATCCTCGGAGGCAGAACCTACCACGAAGAACACATCGGAACACAATCAACACATGACGATATGCAACAATATGATGCATGCTATGACATGGCAATATGAATGTGTCTTGGCCTAATGCAACCTATAACAGAAAGGAATGAACTCATTTGAATCAAAGATTCAAATATTAGCTCATTAAACATGGCCTTAATAGTGCATTTCCTTATTCTGCTTAAAAAACAAGGTAAACTTCTTTTTTCATGCATGAAACCATTACAAATAGATAGATTGAATTTTTCTGATAATTTTTCATATATAAATTATTTCATTTGGAGCTATGGTTGATTTTCTATGAATTTTTGAAGTTTGAACTATTTCCTGGAATTTCCTGTATAAAACTAATTCCAGTAAATCAATTACTGCGTCAGCAATGCATCAGGGTGACGTCAGGGTCAACAGGGACGTCCAGGTCAAACCTGACTGGTAGGTCCCGCGTGTCAGTAGTTAATTAAGCTAATTAACTTTAATTAAAACTAATGTGATTTGGTTAGCAGAGGGGGCCCACTTGTCATTGACTCAGGGGAGTCAAACTGGGCCCACCCAGTCCACGTAAGTGGTCAAACCCACCGGTCAACAGGCTAATCCCGCCGGCGTTGAGTCGCCGGCGAGGCCGAGACGGCGGAGGGCTTCGGAAAACGCCCTCAGGCGACCAAAACGACGGTGGAAATCGTCTACGGGTAGCTGGGAACGAGCCGCAGCGTTTGGTGGTGGTGGTTGGGCTCAGGGTGGCCGGAAACGTCGCCGGCGACGAGCTTTGCAGTCGCCGGAGTCGGGTGAAAGTGAGCTCGAGGCTACGGGGCACGGCGAGGCGCGTGGTGAGGTGCGTTGTGCCCCTAGGGATGTGGTGAAGTTGTTAGACTAGGTGGCGTGGCCGGTGTTTGGCCGGAGACACGTCGGCGATGAGCTCCGCGGCGGCGCGTGCGGGTGAGCTTCGTGTGCTCGTTGTGGTGCACGAGAAGAAGAGCGGAGAGGATGGAGAGGTGCAGCAGCTCACGGCGATCGCGTAGGAGCAGACGGCACGGTCGGGTACGAGCCGGAGCAAGCGGGGCGACGGAGGCGATCTAGGCAGCCCGAGGTTGAAGACGAGCTCGGTGGAGTCGTTTGAAGGCCTCCGGCGGGGCGTGGCTTGGTGGAGCGATCGAGGAGGAAGTGGCGGAGCTTCATGAAATGGTGGAGCAGCGCGGGGACGACGGGGAGCACGGTTTCACGATGGCGCGGGCGCGTCAGCGTCGGCCATGGCGGAGGAAGAGCGAGGGAGAGAGACCAGAGGGAGGTGCGGGTGTCTGTGAGGTCGGGGAGAGCGAGGAAGCTCGTCCCACGTCGACAGCTCGACGAGGGGAGCGGCGAGGCGGCGGCAGCTGCGTGGTGCACATGCGGTGCTCGCCATCGAGCACCTGGCTGCCTGCCTGGCCAAGCCAAGCTGCTCGCTGGCGCGGTGGCTGGGCTGGGCCGGCAGGTGGGCCTGGTGGGTGGCGCCAGGTAAGTTTTCCCTTTCTGTTTTCTTTTTCTATATTTTGTAGGTTTAGGGCTTTATTAAAAATACCTAGGCATTTTCTAAAATCCTAACAGTCCTGACAGTCCTGACAGTCCTGACTTAAATCATAAATGTGGGCTTTGTTGGGATTATTCCTAACAGTCCTGACTTAAATCCAGAATTATTTGAACATTTAAAATATTTATTAGTATTTAAATGTCCAAAAGCAACATACATATGATTTAATTCAGTGACCTTCTGATGACCTAGAAAATTGTGCACCAAATTTGCCAGAGGTTCTAACCCAAGACAAAGAGGGTGAACATTTTACAAGGGCATTTCAGGTTCATTGAAATTATTTTTTAGTAAACCCTAGTTGATTTCAGGGGGGGGGCTGGGGGTTCTGCCTTCCCCATTTCAAGTTTCTGTTGAAAGAAGACATGATGCAACACTCTAATGCATGGTCTAGCTAGGATGTGACAACTCACCCCCACTCGAAAGAATCTCGTCCTGAGATTTAGGCTCCTCTGGAAAGAAGGTAGGGTACTCAAGTCGAAGACGATCCTCCCTTTCCCATGTAGCTTCTTGCTCGGTATGGTGTGACCATTGAACTTTGAGAAACTTGATATTCTAGCGTTTCGTGGTCCACTCCATGGATAGGATCCGCGAAGCAACACCTGAGTTGTGAAACGTGGAAGACATCATGAACTCTGGAAAGATGCGGAGGTAGTTCCAATTGGTAGGCAACTTCTTCTCGTTTGGCAAGAATGCGAAAGGGTCCAATGTAACGAGGAGCCAATTTGCCTTTGATACCTAAATGATGGGTTCCCTTTAACGGGGTAACCCGAAGGTAAGCCTTCTCGTCAACTTCATAAGTCATAGGCTTATGTTTACGATCATATTGACTCTTTTGACGAGATTGGGCTGTTTTCAATTTCTCACGAATAACGCGAACCTGCTCTTCCGCTTCCTGAATCATATCCGGGCCAAAGAGTTGTCTTTCCCCGGTTTTTGACCAGTTAAGAGGCGTTCGACATTTTCGTCCATAGAGAACTTCGAAAGGAGCTTTGCCCAAGCTAGCTTGATAACTATTGTTATAAGCAAACTCCGCGAATGGGAGGCATTTCTCCCAACTCATTCCGAACGAGATAACAGAAGCTCGGAGCATATCTTCCAGAATTTGATTGACTCGCTCTACTTGATCACTTGATTGAGGATGGAAGGTGGTGCTAAAGGAGAGATGAGTTCCCATAGCATTTTGGAAACTTTCCCAAAATCGAGAGGTGAAGAGACTCCCACGGTCTGAGTTAATTTCCAATGGGACACCATGGAGAGACACTATTCGGGAGATGTACAAATCGGCTAGCTGGCTAGCGGTGATACTCTCACGAACAGGTAGGAAATGGGCTACTTTGGAAAGTCGGTCGATCACAACGAAGATGGCATTATTCCCTCTCTTGGTTCTGGGAAACCCAGTGATGAAATCCATACTGATTTTATCCCATTTCCATTCAGGGATAGCCAAAGGTTGAAGGGTGCCAGCAGGCCGTTGATGCTCTGCTTTAACGCGACGACAAACGTCGCAATTAGCAATGTATTGAGCGATTTCTCTCTTCATCCTAGTCCACCAGAACCTCTGGCATAGGTCTTGATACATTTTGGTACTACCGGGATGAATGGTGAGAGGGGATTCATGAGCTTCCTTAAGGATCAGCCGCCTCAGGTTTCGTGCCTTTGGAACCACTAGGCGATTCCCAAAGTATATGATACCTTGATCATCAATGGAGAAACAGTTCGCGACTCCTTTCTTAATGTTTCTTTTAATACGGGAGATTCCCGGATCTACCTTCTGTGCCTTGATGATCTGATCCGTAAGGGTAGGTTTCGCCACCAGGGTGGATAGGAATCCTCGAGGAACAATGTGAAGATTAAGCTTACGAAATTCCTCATGGAGAAGTGGTTGACTTTGTTGTAACATCAGGTTGTTACAATAGGATTTACGGCTTAGCGCATCAGCCATGACATTGGCTTTGCCCGGGGTGTAGGTTATTCCTAAGTCGTAATCCGAGATCAACTCGACCCAACGTCTTTGCCTGAGATTCAAATCTGGTTGGGTGAAGATATATTTCAAACTTTGGTGATCGGTGAAGATCTCGCAACGATTACCGAGGAGGTAATGTCACCAAGTTTTAAGTGCATGGACTACAGCTGCAAGCTCTAGATCATGTGTGGGATAATTTTCCTCATGTGGGTGTAATTGCCGTGAAGCATAGGCAATTACCTGACGATCTTGCATGAGTATGCAACCTAGTCCTTGTCGCGAGGCGTCGCAATAGATAATAAAGTCCTTGGAGAAATCTGGTGGTACCAGTACGGGAGCAGATGTCAGGCGTCTTTTCAGTTCCTAAAAACTGAACTCGCACTGTGGAGTCCACTCGAACCTTTTATCTCTCTTGAGGAGTTCAGTTAGAGGTTTAGCAACCTTGGAGAAATTCTCGACAAAGCGGCGGCAATAGCTCGCTAAGCCAAGGAAGCTCCGAACTTGCTTGACCGTCTCAGGTGGAGTCCAATCAAGGACGGCTTGAACTTGCTCGGGATTAATAGCAATACCCTTACCAGAGATTACATGGCCTAGATAGGTTACTTCTGGCAACCAAAATTCACACTTGGAGAATTTGGCATAAAGGCGATGCTCTTGAAGTTTCATCAATACCAGCCTTAGATGTTCGGCATGTTCCTCTTCATTCTTGGAGTAGATGAGTATGTCGTCGAGGTATACTATGACAAATTTGTCCAAGTACTCCATGAAAACCGAGTTCATTAACCGGGAGAAGGTGGCTGGGGCATTGGTTAAACCGAAGGACATAACGGTGTACTCATATTGGCCATAACGAGTAACAAAAGTCGTTTTGGGAATGTCCCCGTTTCTGATTTTGATTTGATGGTAGCCCAACCTCAAATCCATCTTGGAGAAGACTGAGGATCCAGCGAGCTGATCATGCAGGTCGTTGATCCTGGGAAGCGGGTATTTTTTCTTGATGGTGACCAAGTTGACAGCTCGGTAATCCACAACCATTCGATCCGTTCCATCCTTCTTCTTGACGAAGAGGACAGGGCAAGCCCAAGGAGAGGAACTAGGACGGATGAAACCCTTTTTCAAGGACTCATCGAGTTGGTTCTTAAGCTCGGCTAGTTCTAGGGGTGCCATCTTATAGGGTCTTCTAGAAATTGGAACGGTTCCCGGAACAAGGTCTATCACAAACTCGACATCCCTGTCAGGTGGAACACCTGGCAGTTCTTCTGGAAAGACATCCGAAAAGTCTCGGACTACCGGAACATCTTCAAGGTCTGGAAGGGGGTTGGCATTTAGGGAGTAAAGTTGGCACTTGGCCACTCGAGTTAAGACATTAACTGTCTTGCCCGACGGGTGAGTAAGTTGAACGGTTCTAGTGGCACAATCAATCTTAGCATAATGAGCTGACATCCAGTCCATACCTAAGATGATGTTTATGTCCGAGGACTTGAGAGCTATTAAGGATGCAAGGAAGACAAGTCTATCGACAAGAATTTCGTTCCCATGGCTTACTCTAGAAGTTTGCCATTTGGAACCTGGAGTTTGAATTACCATGGAAGTGGGCATGTCACAGAATGTCGTGTTATGCAATCGGGCATAGTTCTCGGATATGAATGAATGAGATGCTCCAGTATCAAAAAGAACAGATGCCGGATGGCAGTTAACAAGGAGCGTACCAAGGACGGCGTTAGGATCCTCATGATCCTCCTTGGCTGAAACATAGTTGACATGGCCACGTGCAGTGGTGGCCGGCTTGGCGTAGAATGTTTTTCCCGCGGGCTTACCACGGCCAACAGACTTCCCAGATTGAACGGGGTTGTTATTTTGGGGACACTCTCGGCTATAGTGACCCGGCTCTCCACACTTGAAGCATGTCACCACATTGGGGCGTGGAGCAGCATTAACAGCGGGGCCACCATAGGGCTTGGGCGGTGCAAATTGCTGGTTGGGACGAGGCGCCTCAAAGGATGGCCTCAGGATGAACCTGGGTGGTAGTGCCGTGCTTGGGATCCACACCTGGCGCTTCTGAGCTCCAGAGCCGGATGAAGAGCCAAAATCACAAGAGTACTTGCGTGAAGCATCATAATCAGTCTGGCCTGTCTCAGCACTGATGGCTTTATTGACCAACTTGTGAAAGGATATGCACTCGTGCAGACGGAGAACGCGGCAAAGCTCAGGGCTAAGTCCCTTGCGGAACCTTGCCTGCTTCTTGGCGTCAGTAGATACCTCTTCAGGGGCATAACGTGCCAGATTCCCAAATTCACGACTGTAAGCATCCACAGTCAGTCTTCCTTGGGTGAAGTTGCAGAACTCCTCCCTCTTGCGATCCATGAGACCTTCCGGAATGTGATGCTCACGGAAAGCCTCACTGAATTCAGCCCAAGTAGTGATTTGGCCGATCGGGCGCATAGCTTCGAAGTTTTCCCACCAAAGGCTAGCAGGGCCTTCGAGGTGATAGGCAGCATAAGTAACCTTGTCGGCTTCGGCTACGTTGGCAAAACGTAGCTTGTGGGTGATGCTGCGAAGCCAGTCATCCGCGTCGAGGGGCTCGACGGAATGGTTAAACTTTGGTGGGTACAGCTTGATAAAGTCATTGATTGACACCAAGTCATTTCGTGGGTGGCGTGCAGTGTTCTGCTCAATCCGCTCCGGCAGGCGGTTGGTCTCACGCTTGTTTCTTTCCGCCTCCAGCATTACTTCGGCCAGAGAAGGCGGGTGAGGCAGATTTTCACCTCTAGCTGCACTGGCTTCCCCCTGCTCCGGGGCAGCAGGGTTGCTGCGGGTGTTGACCATCCTAGGAGAAACAAGACAACGGTTTAGACAAGGATGACTCAAACTTAGCAAGGAAGTGCAGAATGTAATGGATAACACGGAATGCAGAGATGTTCATCCGTATGTCATGGTAATATAAAACTGCCATATATATACCAATGGTCATACACATCATACATAGTTTAGTACAAGCCCAGGCTACAGTACAACTATGATGAAAGATGTTACATCTCATCGGAGGCATTCCAAGCTCCTATACATTATTTGTCTACACCTCCGGAATCGATTACACACAAAGTCATATTCCACAAGTCACGCAGGACAGTGAAGATACAACTATTACAATACTAGTGGAACTACTACTAACTCAGACAGCTCCGTAGTAGTCCTCATAGAAGTCACCTCCATAGCCTGGAAGTTCAACGTGATCATCCGGAAACAGACGGTCCTAAGGAGCCTGTGGACCATAGGGGCTAGGATGAGGTCTTGGACCAACAAACGGTGGCCTGCGGGGACCACGGGGTGGGGTGATGCCTCCCACATCACGCCAATCCACCATGTCTGGCAGAGCTAATCTCACAGGATACAGATCCCTTGTATCCATACATCCAGCTTGCACCGCAAGTGCAAACCGAGTCAATGTGGCCCAATGATCAGCACGGGTATTGAAAAGCTCCCGCCTCAAGGCCCGATTCTCTCGGTCCTTATCTTCGAGCATCTCAGTAGTAGTACGAGTTAATGAATCCTCCTGAGTGGAGTCAGCATAAATAGCCTGAAGATAACCTTGCGCTCCCGGAAGTGAAGCTGGCATGTAACGAAAATCAGTGTTCCGAAGCAGGCCAGTCCGGACTCGCATGATGGTCATCATGGAATAGGCAGCGTCCTGCACAGCCATCTCAACGGTAACCCCGAGTCCATAGGAATAGTGAAGGGGCTCGGTAGATCCAGGATAAGAAGGAAATATCCTGACGGTGCAGAAATACTGGCTTTGATTAAAGTCGCGGAACTGCTCTTCGACGGTGTATTCAGGATACTAACGGTAACCTGTCTCGATCATGACCCGGACTAACATAGCAGTATGACCGGGCACGTTGAGGCACCTGGTCAGGCGAACCACTTGGTTATGAACACGGTTGACCATCTGAAAGCACAACCACAAGGCAAAGACATTAGAATTTCTAGGGAAAATTGGACAGCATAACAGCTGTAAATGCTCAGAAAAAGAATTGAGACATCCACAACAGTTCGCAAAAACACTCAACAACATTATATCAAGGTTCTGATCCAATTAGCAACATACTAGGAATAGTAGAAACTGAACTAGGACTTGTAACAATAATCCTATAAGCTACTACGGATTAGTAACACGTGAACCTGATAGAAGAAGAGAGCCTAGTCCTTAACCCATGTTGAATGAGGAGAGAATGACTCAGATAAGAGGCATAGGGTAAAGGAGTAAAAGAGCCTTACGTTCCCTCCCACAATCAATTCCCCTACATATAACTAAAGCATTTCTAGACTCGACATCGACCAGTTTGGCTTAACGAATTTACAGGCAGTCCGGCTCTGATGCCAACGCTGTCAGGACCCCGATTCCAAGTCACATCGATCTAGCTGGTAACACCTCATATCACTTTGCGGCCTCACGCACGGTATTCCACGGGTGTCGCCTTACCATGGCCCGGGACCGTTTGCGCCTTTTGGCTCACATATATGATAGTGTCTCCAGCATCCATATGACAGAGAACCCGGGCCGACATGGCTAGTCGTGAACCCAAAGCGGCACAGACCAATGGAGACAGGCATACATGAATCACATCGAGCATGTCGGTCATCAGCGAGTGATTCCAGGCTGTAGCACTGGGCTAACAGGACTCCGGGGAACCCGGGCTGTAGCAGGCTAGGCAGGACTCCGGAAGTCAGCGCATGACATTTCCCCGAAGGGACAGACATAGGAACGAAGTGAATCACATGCCGGCCAGTCAAGTATCCTGAATAGTAGTGCTGGGCTAACAGGACTCCGGTGAACCGGGCTGTAGCGGACTACTATGGCTCAAGGAACACTAGACTACATTTCCCCATAAGAAAGGCTGCCAAGGATAAACAACTAGATTGTCGGATCCCACTCATACCAAGCATTTCAATCATACACACAATATGCCCGATATGAGTACATACAACATGGCATCACAACAAAACTCTACAACTCAAGTACTTTATTTAAAGGCTCTAGAGAGCCATACATAACATGTTCATACAGATAGGGGTCACATGACCCGACACTCAAGTCATACAATCATACAAGCACATGCGGAAGCAACTAGTCTGAGTACAGACTCTAGAAAGAAAAAAGGCTTCTCGAAGCCTGTCTATCTACATAGGGCCCTCCATGGCCAGGGTCACCACCTGGGTGGCTAGTCACTCGTTGACGTCAAGGTCTACATAGAACCCATCGGAGGGGGCGGTGTTGCCGTCTGAAAACAGTAATTAAGCAAAAATGAGTATAAAGGTACTCAGCAAGTCTTACATCAGAACCTACTATACATGCTCATTCTCAAGAAGGTGGAGGGGTTATTGCAGCAAGCCAGCTTTGACTCTTAGCTAAGCTATCCTACGGAACTTCTTTAGTAAAATAGTTCTCGCACACGAGTTCACTACTCACTAACACAATACTCCACCGGGGATCCTCCCTCGTCCTCCTACGAGAGGGCCATCCTCGGTACTCACACTTATCTTGAGTCTTTTAGTAGCAACCAAGTAGTCCTTTACCGCGGACGCGGCTATTCGAATAGTTTTTTACCCTGCAGGGGTGTACTTCGTCATACACGCTTTCACCACTTACCGTCGTTTACACGACATGTACTCGGCAACCTTCAAGCGGAAGCCCAGCGAGGGTGTCGGCTACGGCCTACCTAAACACTTAAGTCTCTAGTCCAGGTTTATCGCCTATCCAGGTTCCATCCGCAGGGAGTCCGGCCGAGGTTTCCACATACGGCCCCGAACGATGTGAACAGGGTTCCCGAGACACCAAACGGGTGACTCAGTACACCGTGCCACGGTGTATCTACCGCAACATAGCCCACCCCTAGGGTCAGCGCTACGCACGGCCGCCAACACATAACCTACAAACACCAGAAACTATTTGCAACTCCTGGACAGAGTACTAGGGTGATTAAGAAGCCGAGAGGGTCCATTGGTTTCGGGCCCAATGTACGGTAGTAACTGCATCTTAAATCACACATACAGATCTCAGTTCTTATGGACGGCCTCAATGAAACAACCCACCATGTACTCCTACATGGCCTCTCATCGACACCTTTATCAAAACATGTTCAACACACCCCTCATATTACCAACATAAGCATTTCACTCTAGCCCATCACCCAGATGAACCAGACCTGACACAACTCTAAGCATAGCAGGCATAGCAAGGTAGGAATCACATACATGGCTTAATCAACTCCTACACATGCTAGTGGGTTTCATCTAGTTACTGTGGCAATGACAGGTCATGCAGAGGATAAGGGTTCAACTACCGTAGCACACAGCAGTTTGAATCGCGATGTCTTAATGCAGTAAACAAGAGCAAAAGCGAGAACATGGGTTGTATCGGAATGATCAATGGTTGCTTGCCTGATGGAGTGGTAGCGGGATACTGCCCTTTAGTTGGATACTCGTGAATATCCTCGGAGGCAGAACCTACCACGAAGAACACATCGGAACACAATCAACACATGACGATATGCAACAATATGATGCATGCTATGACATGGCAATATGAATGTGTCTTGGCCTAATGCAACCTATAATAGAAAGGAATGAACTCATTTGAATCAAAGATTCAATTATTAGCTCATTAAACATGGCCTTAATAGTGCATTTCCTTATTCTGCTTAAACAGCAAGGTAAACTTGTTTTGTCATGCATGAAACCATTACAGATGGATAGATTGAATTTTTCTGATAATTTTTCATATATAAATTATTTCATTTGGAGCTATGGTTGATTTTCTATGAATTTTTGAAGTTTGAACTATTTCCTGGAATTTCCTGTATAAAACTAATTCCAGTAATCAATTACTACGTCAGCAATGCGTCAGGGTGACGTCAGGGTCAACGGGGACGTCCAGGTCAAACCTGACTGGTGGGTCCCGCGTGTCAGTAGTTAATTAAGCTAATTAACTTTAATTAAAACTAATCTGATTTGGTTAGCAGAGGGGGGCCACTTGTCATTGACTCAGGGGAGTCAAACTGGGCCCACCCAGTCCATGTCAGTGGTCAAACCCACCGGTCAACAGGCTAATCCCGCCGGCGTTGAGTCGCCGGCAAGGCCGAGATGGCGGAGGGCTTCGGAAAACGCCCTCAGGCGACCAAAACGATGGCGGACATCATCTACGGGTAGCTGGGAACGAGCCGCAGCGTTTGGTGGTGGTGGTTGGGCTCGGGGTGGCCGGAAACGTCGCCGGTGACGAGCTTTGCGGTCACCGGAGTCGGGTGAAAGTGAGCCCGAGGCTACGGGGCACGGCGAGGTGCGTGGTGAGGTGCGTTGTGCCCCTAGGGATGCGGTGAAGTTGTTAGACTAGGTGGCGTGGCCAGTGTTTGGCCGGAGACACGTCGGCGACGAGCTCCGCGGCGATGCGTGCGGGTGAGCTTCGTGTGCTCGTTGTGGTGCACGAGAAGAAGAGCGGAGAGGATGGAGAGGTGCAGCAGCTCACGGCAATCACGTAGGAGCAGACGGCGCGGTAGGGGACGAGCCGGAGCAAGCGGGGCGGCGGAGGCGATCTGGGCAGCCCGAGGTTGAAGACGAGCTCGGTGGAGTCGTTTGCAGGCCTCCGGCGGGGCGTGGCTTGGTGGAGCGATCGAGGAGGAAGTGGCGGAGCTTCAGGACACGGTGGAGCAGCGCGGGGATGACGGGGAGCACGGTTTCACGGTGGCGCGGGCACGTCAGCATCGGCCATGGCGGAGGAAGAGCGAGGGAGAGAGACCAGAGGGAGGTGCGGGTGTCTGTGAGGTCGGGGAGAGCGAGGAAGCTCGTCCCACGTCGACAGCTCGACGAGGGGAGCGGCGAGGCGGCGGCAGCTGCGTGGCGCGCATGCGGTGCTCGCCGTCGAGCACCTGGCTGCCTGCCTGGCCAAGCCAAGCTGCTCGCTGGCGCGGTGGCTAGGCTGGGCCGGCAGGTGGGCCTCGTGGGTGGCGCCAGGTAAGTTTTCCCTTTCTGTTTTCTTTTTCTATTTTTCTGTAGGTTTAGGGCTTTATTAAAAATACCTAGGCATTTTCTAAAATCCTAAAAATAAATGTGGGCTCTGTTGGGATTATTCCTAACAGTCCTGACTTAAATCCAGAATTATTTGAACATTTAAAATATTTATTAGTATTTAAATGTCCAAAAGCAACATACATATGATTTAATTCAGTGACCTTCTGATGACCTAGAAAATTGTGCACCAAATTTGTCAGAGGTTCTAACCCAAGACAAAGAGGGTGAACAATTTAGAAGGGCATTTCAGGTTCATTGAAATTATTTTTAGTAAACCCTAGTTGATTTCAGGGGGAGGGTGCTGGGGGTTCTGCCTTCCCCATTTCAAGTTTCTGTTGAAAGAAGACATGATGCAACACTCTAATGCATGGTCTAGCTAGTGTGACAATGATGGAGAGGTATCTCAGGGCCCACTCAATAACACAACATCACAATAAGCATGCAAACAATGTGACTAATAAGTTAGTCACGGGATCTTGTATTAAGGAACGAGTAAAGAGACTTGCCGATGATGAGATTGAACTAGGTATGGAGATACCAACGATCGAATCTCGGGAAAGTAACATACCGATAGACAAAGGGGACTCCATACGGGATTAGCTGAATCCTTGACATCGAGGTTCGACCGATAAGATCTTCGTAGAATATGTTGGAACCAATATGGGCATCCAGGTCCCGCTATTGGTTATTGATCGTAGAGGTGTCACGGTCATGTCTGCATAGCTCTTGAACCCGCAGGGTCTACACACTCAACGTTTGGTGACGATATAAGTATAGTTGAGTCATTATGGTGGTTACTGAAGGTTGTTCGGAGTCCTGGATGAGATCCCGGACGTGACGAGGAACTACGAAATGGTCCTGAGGTGAAGATTGATATATTGGACGAAGGGTATTGGAGTCCGGAATTGTTCCGGGGGTATCGGGTGAGGACTAGCGTCACCGAAAGGGGTTTCGGTGGGCACTTGCAAGTGTTGGGGGCCCATGGGCTAAGGGAGGGGGCAAACTAGCCCACTAAGGGTCTGAGCACCCCCCCTCACCCCATCTCACGTAACCAGGAGGGTTGAGGGCGCCCCCCTAGGGCTTCCCACCTCCCGGCTTGGGGGGCAAGTCACCCTAGGGGAAATCCCATCTGCCCTGGCCGCCGCCCCTTACAGGAACCATAGGGGCGCCACCCCCTCCTCCCTTGCCCTATATATAGACAGAGGTAGAGAGAGGGAAGCTGCACCCCTTGAGCACATCTCCATGCCACGGTGCTGCCTCTCCTATCCCTTGCATCCCTCTTTTTCTTCGTAGTGCTTAGCGAAGCTCTGCTGAGATTTCTCCACCACCACCGCCACCACACCGTCGTGCTGCCAGAGGACTCGAGCTACTACTTCACCATCGCTCACTGGATCGAGGAGGTGAAGGCATCATCAAGCCGTACATGTGTTGAACGCAGTGGTGCCGTCCATTAGGCACTTGGATCGGGAGTTCGCAGGACGGATCGTGATTGGATAGTGAAGACATTTGACTACATCAACCGCGTTTCTTAACGCTTCCGCTTAGCGATCTACAAGGGTATGTGGATCCAACCTCTCCTCTCATAGATGGTCATTGAGGGAGTCCTGGATTAGGGGGTGTTCGGGTAGCCGGACTATACCTTCATCCGGACTCCTGGATTATGAAGATACAAGATTGAAGACTTCGTCCCGTGTCCGGAGGGGACTTTCCTTGGCGTGGAAGGCAAGCTTGGCGATGTAGATATTCAAGATCTCCTACCATTGTAACCGACTCTATGTAACCCTAACCCTATCTGGTGTCTATATAAACCGGAGGGTTGTAGTCCGTAGGACAGAATCAACTCCATACACAATCATACCATAGGCTAGCTTCTAGGGTTTAGCCTCCTTGATCTCGTGGTAGATCTACTCTTGTACTACCCATATCATCAATATTAATCAAGCAGGAGTAGGGTTTTACCTCCATCGAGAGGGCCCGAACCTGGGTAAACAAAGTGTCCCCTGTCTCCTGTTACCATCCGGCCTGGACGCACAGTTCGGGACCCCCTAACCGAGATCCGCCGGTTTTGACACCGACATTGGTTCTTTCATTGAGAGTTCCTCTGTGTCATCGCCTTTAGGCCCGATGGCTCCTTCGATCTTCAACAACGATGTGGTCCGGGGTAAGACTTTTCTCCCCGGACAGATCTTCGTCTTCGGCGGCTTCGCACTGCGGACCAATTCGCTTGGCCACCTTGAGCAGATCGAAAGCTACGCCCCTGGCCGTCAGGTCAGGTTTGGAAGCCTAAACTACACGGCTGACATCCGCGGGGACTTGATCTTCGACGGATTCGAGCCACAGCCAAGCGCGCCGCGCTGTCTCGATGGGCATGATATAGCTCTGATGCCGAACAGTGCTTCGGAGGCCGCACACGCATCGGTCTCGACCATTGATTCAGAACCTACTGCGCCGACCGAGGATCAGCGGTTGGACGCTGCCTCAGGGGCTGCGATCTCAGAGGCGATTGAGCCGAACTCCAGCTCCGCACTCCGCGTGGCCCATGACTCCGAGGAGCTGGATTCCTCTCCGAACTCCAAGCCCCCCGCACCCCTGCCAATCGAATCCGATTGGGCGCCGGTAATGGCGTTCACTACCGTGGACATCTTTACGCATTCACCTTTTGGAGACATCCTGAATTCTCTGAAATCTCTCTCTTTATCAGGAGAGCCCTGGCCGAACTACGGTCAGCAAGGATGGGATACGGACGGTGAGGAAATTCAAAACCCACCCACCACCCACTTGGTAGCCACTGTCGACGATTTAACCGACATGCTAGACTTCGACTCCGAAGACATCGACGGCATGGACGACGATATAGGAGACGAATAGGAACCAGCACCTGTAGGATGCTGGAACGCCACCTCGTCATATGACATATACATGGTGGATACTCCAAAAGACGGAGATGGCGACGGAACAATGGGGGATGACGCCCCCAAGAAACAGCCAAAGCGCCGACGTCAGCGGCGCCGCTCTAAATCCCGCCAAAGCACAAACGGTGATTCCGGCACGGGAGATAATACGACCCCGGATAATGCGAAGAACACCCACCCCAGCAAGATTCGGCACAGGAAGATGGAAAAGCCAGCCCTCATGAAAGAGCGGCAGACCGAGAGGTCAAGGATGATAACTATACTCCTCCCTCCGAAGACGAGGCAAGCCTCGATGACGACGAATTCGTCATACCATCAGACCCTGCCGAACAAGAGCGTTTTAAATGCAGGCTTTTAGCCACGGCAAGCAGCCTCAAGAAAAAGCAGCAACAGCTTAGAGCTGCCAAAGAATTGCTAGCTTTCAGATGGACTGAAGACCTTGCGGCCGAAGAGTATGAACTCGAACGCCCCTCCAAGAGTTACCCGAAGCGTAGGTCACTACCCCGATCAGAAGAGGACGAACCTACATCACCAGCGCATGACATGGCAGACCGGCCACCTCGTGGCCGCGACAGAGAGGCCTCTCAGCCCCCCACCCAAGCCATGCCCCGACGCCGCACAACTAAGGCACGGGAAAATGCGCCCGACCTGCGAGGCATACTGGAGGACAAGGCAAGACAGACAAGATTGATCTATGGATCACGCAGGCGCCCTACGGCACGTGACAATGATCCACACGCCGGATACAACAAATTCGGCCGGGCCGAACACAACAGACATAGCTCTTCCGAGCTGCGTCGTGATATAGCCCAGTACAGAGGCGTCGCACACCCGCTGTGCTTCACGAATGAAGTAATGGATCACAAAAATCCCAGAGGGCTTTAAACCCGTAAACATCGAATCATACGATGGCACCACAGACCCGGCGGTATGGATTGAGGATTATCTCCTTCACATCCATATGGCACGCGGTGATGATCTACACGCCATCAAGTACCTCCCGCTCAAACTCAAAGGACCGGCCTGGCATTGGCTTAACAGCTTGCCAGCAGACTCAATCAGTTCTTGGGAGGACCTGGAAGCCGCATTCCTCGACAACTTCCAGGGCACTTACGTGCGACCGCCGGATGCCGACGACTTAAGCCACATAATTCAGCAGCCAGAAGAATCAGCCAGACAATTCTGGACATTGTTCCTAACTAAGAAAAACCAGATAGTCGACTGTCCGGACGTAGAGGCCCTAGCAGCCTTCAAACATAACATCCGCGACGAGTGGCTTGCCCGGCACCTGGGACAGGAAAAGCCGAAATCCATGGCAGCCCTCATGACACTCATGACCCGCTTTTGCGCGGGAGAAAACAGTTGGCTAGCTCGCAGTAACAACCTATCAAAGAACCCTGGTAATTCGGATACCAAGGACAAAAGTGGCAGGACAGCGACAGCAATGAAGACACGGTAGTCAATGCCGGATTCAGAGGCTATAAATCCGCTCAGCAGAAAAAGGCATTCAAAAAGAATACTCAGGGCCCGTCCAGTTTGGACCGAATACTCGATTGCTTGTGCCAGATACATGGCACCCCCGAAAAGCCAGCCAATCACACCAACAGGGATTGTTGGGTGTTCAAGCAGGCAGGCAAGTTAAGAGCCAAAACAGAGAGAAGGGGCTGCACAGCGACGACGAGGAGCCCAAGCCGCCGAACAACAATGGACAGAAGGGCTTTCCCCCACAAGTGCAGACGGTGAACATGATATACGCAACCCACATTCCCAAGCGGGAGCGGAAGCGTGCGCTACGAGACGTATACGCGATGGAGCCAGTTGCCCCAAAGTTCAACCCATGGTCCTCCTGCCCGATCACTTTTGATCGAAGGGACCATCCCACTAGCATCCATCACGGCGGCTTCGCCACATTGGTTCTTGACCCAATCATCGATGGATTTCACCTCACAAGAGTCCTCATGGACGGCGGCAGTAGCCTGAACCTGCTTTATCAGGACATAGTGCGGAAAATGGGCATAGATCCCTCAACGATCAAACCCACAAGAACGACCTTTAAAGGCGTCATACCAGGTGTAGAAGCCAACTGTACAGGCTCAGTAACACTTGACGTGGTCTTCGGATCCCCGGACAATTTCCGAAACGAAGAGTTAATCTTCGATATAGTCCTGTTTCGCAGTGGCTATCACGCCCTGCTCGGACGAACCGCATTCGCAAAATTCAATGCGGTGCCGTACTACGCATATCTCAAACTCAAGATGCCAGGCCCTCGAGGAGTAATCACGGTCAACGGCAACACCGAACGCTCTCTTCGTACAGAGGAGCATACGGCGGCTCTAGCAGCGGAGGTACAAAGTAGCCTTCTTCGGCAATTCTCCAGTCCGGCCATTAAAAAACCAGACACTGCCAAGCGCGCCCAGAGTAACCTACAGCAGGACCGCCTGGCACACTCTGAGCAAGCGTAGCAATGCGGCCCCAACCCCAGCTTCCGCGACCTAGCGAAACCAGTACCTCGCGTACATAACTACGCCCTTGAAATACCATGGGCACAGGGGAAGGGGCAAAATAACAGCACGCCCAACATACGGCGTAAAACGTACCAGGGGCTGCCGGATTCCTTTTTTAATTTTTTCTTACTTTCAGGACTCCATACTTCGGACGACCTGTTCGGCAATTAGATTGCCACACAAACGATGCAAGACCCAGGAAGGCAGACAAGCCATGCCGCATTATGGAACTCCCAGGTGGTCTCTGTTACGAGCAATATACCTACTTTATATATAATTCCGCGGCCTGCCCTGGTCAGGACATACTGAATAGTCCAATATCTTTTGCTTACCGCACAATCTATATCGTTCGGCTTTGATAAGTAGCCTCTCCATAAACAATGCCTAGCTTTTTGTCTATTTTTTGCGTTACTCTTTTCATATATATGCTCATTAATGACATGTCGCGCCCGTACATTGTGGTACGGCAAGTAAGCCAACGGCTTCAGTACCCTTTAATATGGTGTGAGAAGTCCGTACACTTTAACAAGTGCGGCACCCCGAACTTATAGCACTATATGCATCGGCTCCGAATCATGATTTGGGTCAATAGTTGGGTTTGCCCGGCTCCTATGTTTTGGTGCCTTACGTTCCGCAATATAGGCTAAGGTAGCACTTGGAGAACCACTGTGATTGTGCCCCGGTTGAGCTGGGTTAAGCACCTCAGTGGAGAAAGCTAAAACTGACTGTCATGATGAGGCGAGAGACCGATCGCTGTTCGAGAGGTTTTTCGAGTCCCTAAAGGCTTATGCCACTTCGAGCGAGGAGCTGGATGACCCCAGCCTAGGTGTGGATAGCGCCCCGAATTCGGTCTTCCGAATTAGGGGCTTCGCCGAAATTTAAAATTATAACGTTCTATGGCTAAGTGTGAGTGTTCAAGCATTATAGTCCGATTGCCTGGTTCGTCGTGCTGTGCGCCTCCCTCGAAGGACCCAACCATGGGAAAAAGAGCGCCCAGATTCATCACCAAACACCCCAGCACTCGTGGCATGGGGGCAGAAGCCGACGACTGGCCATCTCTCAATTTTTCATAAACGGCCGAACAGAAAATAATATTTTAAATTCAATAAGCATTGCTTAGCGCATATGAGCAAGTTTTCAGCGCATAGGATAAACACGAGCGAATTCATTCAAAAATTACATCCTTGGTGCACTCATCTGCCACAAGGCGGGCACCCGCAAGAACATCCTTATAGTAGTTCTCCGGCTTGTGATGCTCCTTCCCCGGCGGCAGCCCGTCCGTCACAAGCTTCTCGCCGTCCAGCTTACCCCAGTGCACCTTTACACGGGCAAGGGCCCTACGGGCACCTTCGATGCAGACAGAGCGCTTGACGACCTCGAGCCTTGGACAGGCCTCCACCAGCCGCCGCACCAGCCCGAAGTAGCTCCCAGGCAAGGCCTCTCCGGGCCATAGCCGAACTATGAAGCCTTCATGGCTTGTTCGGCCGCCTTGTGGAGTTCGACCAGCTGTTTTAGCTGGTCGCTCAAGGGCACAGGGTGTCCGGCCTCAGCATACTGAGACCAGAACACCTTCTCCGTCGAGTTGCCGTCTTCAGCTCGGTAGAATGCGGCGGCATCAGATACGCTGCGGGGAAGATCTGCGAATGCCCCTGGAGAACTCCGGATTCGGGTAAGTAACAAGTAGTTTACTTTTATATTTCTGCTTTGCATAAAGAATGCCTTACCCGCAGCTATCTTTTTCAAATCCTCCAATTCTTGGAGGGCCTTTTGGGCTTCGGCCTTGGCAGACTTGGTAGTCTCGAGGGCCGCCGCGAGCTCAGACGCTTGGGTCTTCGACTCAAGCTCCAAACTCTCATGTTTTTTCATGAGAGCCTGAAGCTCTTGCTGCATCTCGCCGACCTGAGACCCAATTTTCTCTCACTCGGTGCGCTCCGCGGCCGTTTTCTTTTCGGCCTCGGACAGCGCTTGCTTGAGGGTTGCCACCTCAGTCGTGGCCCCTACAATAAGCAGTTCAATCCTGTTATTTTTTGCAATCACGCCTCTCTATAGGCATCTTTTTATAAGGTATTTCCTACCTTCTTTCTCCTCGAGCTCCTGCTTGGCAAGGCCGAGTTCTTGCTCGGACCACTCGAGTCCCTGTTTTAGGGTATCCACCTCCGCGGTCAGTGCGGCGGTGGCTAGCAGCGAAGCCTACATACGCATATTGACTCTTTATTGTTAGACTCCTGTGAAATTTGATAGATCCTCTATTCGGCTTTCCTTTCCAGACACCAAATAGAGCATCAGGGGCTACTGTCTATGCGGTAATATTTTTACATATTTTTACTTACCTCAAAGCCTGTTAGGAGGCCAGTGCAAGCTTCATTCAGCCCGCTCTTGGCGGTCTGAACCTTCCGGATCACCGTACTAATAATAGTACGGTGCTCCTCGTCGATGGAGGCGCCTTCAAGCACCTCCAGCAGATTGTCCGGCGGCTCCGGTTGGACGGAGGTTGCCGGCTCAGAAGGCTTCCTCCTCTTGGAAGGAGTTCGCCTGCCGCGGTCCGGAATTGATGAAGATTCTGGCATGGTGTCCGGCTTAAAGCCGGACTTGGAGCCCTGAGGGGTCTTGTCCCCTTCACTCCTGGGGTCTGGGAGGTTGCCTTGCGGCCCCTCCGGGACCACCTCCTCCTGTCCCGGAGCTCGTTGCGATGCCACTTTGGCGTCATCCGCAGTGCGGGGGGAGACAGCGGGCGGAACAGAGTTCACGTCCGATGAATCCAGGGAGCCGCTCGACGAATCATTGAGTGCAGCTCGGGGTGGGCTGCATGATTACATTCGACATTACGGAAAGCTGCGCAATAAAGGAACATCATGAGTTACTCTGATACCCGAACTTACGATTTTGCCGGACGCTTGGTCCTGTCCGGCCACTCCTCTTCGCCCTCTTCGGCGTCAGGGGTGTAGTCCGGCGGAGGGGTCTTCCTTTTCCTGGACCCCTCGGTCTCCCCCGTTGGGACGACCTTCCTCTTCTCTCCTCCCTCCACTGGAGGGGGAGAGTTTTCTTCTTCCACCTCCTCGTTCTCGCAGGAGGAGGGCACCTCGGACTCGTCAGATGACGAGTCCAACGCCACCATGTTGCGGGCACTCTTTTGAGTCCCCGTGGTCTTCTTCTTCTTGGCCTTCTTCTCCGGCACCACATAAGGCGTCGGGGCCAGTAGCTTCACCAGTAAAGCTGGGGCTGGATCTTCGGGCAGCGGAGCCAGACAGTTAATCGGCTCGGCTACCGCCCGCCAAGCCTGTCAAAGGTAAGGGAGTTCAGATCCCGCATAGTGTCAAACTATGAAAAAAGGCTTAAACATCCTGTGAAGGGTGTAGATGGCGTACCTTGCTAGCGTGACGCTGCGAGCTGTATCCGCGGTCCTCGGAAGCAGATGCGGGAGCCTCGGCGCCCTTGGATAGCACCTTCCAGGCATCTTCACATGTCGTGTCGAATAGCCTGTTGAGGGTTTGGTGCTGCGCCGGGTCGAACTCCCATAGATTGAAATCCCGTTGTTGGCACGGGAGGATCCGGCGGACGAGCATAACCTGGATTATATTAACTAGCCGGACTGGCTTGTTCACCAGGGACCGGATGCACGTTTGCAATCCGGTCACCTCTTTTTCGTCACCCCACGACAGGCCCATCTCTTTCCAGGACACAAGCCGCGTGGGGGGTCCGGATCGGAACTCGGGGGCTGCGGTCCATTCCGGATTGCGTGGCTCGATGATGTAGAACCACCCGGATTTCCATCCCTTTAGGGTCTCTACGAAAGAGCCCTCGAACCATAGGGCGTTGGCCATCTTGCCCGCCATAGCGCCTCCGCACTCTGCCTGGCTGCCGCGCACCACCTTGGGCTTGACGTTGAAAGTCTTGAGCCAGAGGCCGAAATGGGGGGGGCGGGACGCGGAGGAAAGCCTCGCACACGACGATAAACGCCGAGATGTTGAGGATGAAGTTCGGAGCCAGATCGTGGAAATCTAGGCCGTAGTAGAACATGAGCCCCCGGACAAATGGGTGGAGTGGAAAACCCAGTCCGTGGAGGAAGTGGAGGAGAAAACCACCCTCTCATGGGGCCTTGGGGTGGGGATGAGCTGCCCCTCCTCGGGAAGCCGGTACGCGATGTCCTTGGACAGATACCCGGCCTTCCTTAGCTTCTTGATTTTTCCCTCCGTAACGGAGGAGGCCATCCATTTGGCTCCCACTCTGGACATTGCTGGAGAAGGTTGAGATGGGAAGTGCGGGCTTGGGCGCTAGAGCTCAGGTGCGCGAGAGATGGGTAGGCAAGGGAGGAAGAAGGCGTAGGTGAAAAGGGTGGATTCTTATCCCCTTATATAGGCGGATGCGGTTATGCGTCCCCACCTGCCTAATAAAACTCGCTTGCCTCCCGAGCGCCATGATAAATGGCGCGGTTGGGTTACCCACGTCCGCATTGATGAGAATCCCGTAAAAAGGGTACACGATCTCTGCTTTGACAAGCCGTGCCAAGGAAACCACCACGCAAAACATGCTGAGGTGGAAAAATAAAAACGATTCGAGTAAAGGACTTGGCTGTAGTGTGATGGCGCACTGCAGGATACATCAGCAAATTTGATTTGTGCTAATATTATTCTCTTTATGGCAATATGTGGTAACTCATTTTTCAGAGCCGGACACTACTCTTGGTGATTACAATCTTCTGCGAAGGACTTGGAGGAGGAACCCGCCTTGCAATGCCGAAAACAATTTGCGCGCCGGACTCGTCGTCATTGAAGCCTGGTTCAGGGGCTACTGAGGGAGTCCTGGATTAGGGGGTGTTCGGGTAGCCGGACTATACCTTCAGCCGGACTCCTGGATTATGAAGATACAAGATTGAAGACTTCGTCCCGTGTCCGGAGGGGACTTTCCTTGGCGTGGAAGGCAAGCTTGGCGATGCGGATATTCAAGATCTCCTACCATTGTAACCGACTCTATGTAACCCTAACCCTATCCGGTGTCTATATAAACCGGAGGGTTGTAGTCCGTAGGACAAAATCAACTCCATACTCAATCATACCATAGGCTAGCTTCTAGGGTTTATCCTCCTTGATCTCGTGGTAGATCTACTCTTGTACTACCCATATCATCAATATTAATCAAGCAGGAGTAGGGTTTTACCTCCATCGAGAGGGCCCGAACCTGGGTAAAACAAAGTGTCCCCTGTCTCCTGTAACCATCCGGCCTAGATACACAGTTCGGGACCCCCTACCCGAGATCCGCCGGTTTTGACACCGACAGTCATCTCCTAGATTGGATCTTGGGTGTTCATAGGAAATTTTTTGTTTCCCATTGACGGTGTCCTGGACTAGGGGGTACTCACCACGTCGTCTCCCGATCTATTAGATTGGGCCGAGGACCCCCATGGCCGTATACTCATGGGCCAGTTCGGACAGCTGCCGCATACATGAAATATTCCACAAGACTTGGTGATCAAGACAAGGACTCCTCCCCACCGGCGTATTCGGCTAGGACTCTTGTTATCCTAGGCCTCTGGTGCATTATATAAACCAAGGTCAGGCTAGTCGATAGATCAGATATACAACAACTACAACATACTATCATACCATAGGCTAGCTTCTAGGGTTTAGCCTCTCTGATCTCGTGGTAGATCTACTCTTGTACTACTCATATCATCAATATTAATCAAGCACGACGTAGGGTTTTACCTCCATCAAGAGGGCCCGAACCTGGGTAAAACATTGTGTCCCCTGCCTCCTGTTATCATCCGGCCTAGACGCACAGTTCGGGACCCCTACCCAAGATCCGCCGGTTTTGACACCGACATTGGTGCTTTCATTGAGAGTTCTGCTGTGTGTTCGGCAAAAGGTTGATGGCTCGCCTGCAGATCAACGGCGACTTCGGCATCTTCGTCACCAGCTCGACTGGTCACCTTGGTTCGACCAAGGACTGCACCCTACCTCCGATCGTCATGTTTGGATGAGGGACTTTATAAACATCAACTCCGATCTCTATCAAGATCATGGAGGAATCATCCAGGGAGCCCGGGGGCTCAACGTCAACATTGCCCTCGGGTGACCGTGCTGTTTTTCTGGACAGCAAACTTGTGTCCGCTGCCACCGCCCCCTCAAGTGTCTTTTTAACGATTGCTTCAGTGGAATTGTGCGGAATTGAGTCTACAACAACCCTGGAAAATTTTCGTTGAGTTCCGATGGAGCAATCTCTGGCAATCCACGATATACCGGAGCCCTGTCAAATCTGGACGGGAATCTGGATGAGTTTAGGGCGTGGTGTTGAGCTTCTAGCTCGGACGTCCTTTGGAAGATCCAACCGTTGACCGGCTGCGTAATTCCTATATCTACCACCTCTCAAAATTTCATCTCGATCGGACCGTCCAAACTCCGGGAACCTTCCGATTAGTGCATCCCTTTTCGGATCTGTTTTATGCACGAAAACGAATCCGACCCGAGTTCATCTTTTTTGTGAACGAGATTTCGGACATCCCTTTTGAAGGAAGTTTTGTATGTGGTATTGTGTTCTGTTCCCGAACACATCCCACTAACTTTAAGATCTTTTGAACATAATTTTCAACATCATGCTGGTGTCAAACCAGTCCGGCAATATTGCTCCACGGCTGCCGACCTGTGCTAGACACGTCGTCACTTTGTTGAGCCGAGGTCAACTTCTTCGGATCATCATCTCGGCAAGCCGAGCAAGAGTTCGACATCGCGAAGGATAAATCATCACCAACATCGCCGCCCCACGGATTACCCAGAGCGGGCACACCGGCATCGCCGCACGATCACTTCATCAAGCCAGCATTGACCACGCCACGACCTGCATCGGCAGGGCCGCACTATTGCTCCTTCAAGCCGGTGTCCATCATGCCGACCTACTACGACTCATTGGCTGACATCGAGGCTTCGACATCTCGGCTGGACCGGGGGCTGCGCCATTTCTTCATCAAACTACTTCAGAGACTTCGGCGACACTGGCCGACCAGCTACGTCACGTTAGCTGGACCGAGGGCTTTACCTCGGCGAGCCAACCTTTGCCAGCATCGCCATACTGTCGCTTTATCACCCATCAGGCAATGGGTGTGCGGATTGAGTCCCAATTTTGGGAATCATCTTTCTTTGGATTGCTACAACAAATAAACCAGGTGCTATTAATCCTAGTATTTTATTTTTGCTTGTTTGGGTTTATTTTTCCTAATGAATTATTACTCTGGTTTGTCCATCATCTGTACACAGGTCTATCAAATGATGGCCGCATTAACGATGGTCGCGTGGTGGTTCGGTCAGTTTCCGTACATAGTCCGGTGAACGCCGCATCCGGAACTCGGACCGACCTTTGAATTCAGGCTTTGCCACGCCCTTACCGCATCGCGCCGACGCCCTGCATCGACGTTGACTTCGGCGCCAGGCCATATTTCTTTTATTACTCACTTTGCATAAATTATTTATTATGCAATGATTTTTTTAAATTATTATTATTACTATTATCTCCGGTTTGCACTATTTTTTGTGCACAGGAAAATGATCCGGGTTGGGCAGTATCGTCAACTCGGCATACATACATACCACGTCACCTCGGCTGGACGAGGGGCTTCGTCAACACTTCATTACCCCATGCCAGGGACTTCGGCATTACTCTGCTGTCCCGCATTGGCCGTGCTATGTCACCACTTCGGAGTGTCGAGCTCTTTGCTCCGCCACCTTGGGACCGGCTTGGGCGATGGAACCTTGTCCCGCATCAAGCTCGGGCCGCGTCATCAATACCGAACACATTAACCAGCTAAGTTGCATTCATGCTCAAAGTTTTAAATTTTTAACTTGTGTTCGGTTCGACCAAGAATTATACTTTTTTGGAAAAAAATTTGCTTGTAAAAATTTCCTTGTCCAAACTTTGTTTGTGACGCACAAATTCAAATACCCCGTTTATTTGGGGGCTTCCTTTATGAAGCTTTTCCTCTTGCATATGATTATACTTGTATGGCTTCGTTCCTTGTTCGTGTAATACGCCACAATATGCACCATATTGACTTAAGCGATTTGCAAGCTGGGTTGCCTGGCTTCTGTGCTTACCCCTACGTTCCCGATTGTTCGGCTAGGGAGTAAAGGGAGCACCTCTGCGATTGTCATGACCGGGTCCTCCGAGCTCTGACCTCAGACTGGGTGAAGCCGAAAGCTAGCGCTCTTATTGTTTTCAATCTTGGTCGGCACACAACGGAACTCATGAGTACAAAAAATCTATTGCACAACTCTCATAGTAATAATGATCACCGAAGAAAGGGATCGGTGGGGGTACTATTTTCTTCAAAGATGCTTCTTACACTTCGTTTGTAATATAGCATAAGTTCCCTGAGCGCGCTTTGTCTGTTACAGCCTTATGGCCTGGTTGCCTGGTTATCGGTAACACTGTCGATATTCTTGACAGGTGGAGTACATAACACTTTTCAGTCCTTGACCGAAGAGGGAGAAGCCGACGGTCAGTTAAGACGCGTTTAAAGTTTGCGTGAACAAAGATATGATATTAGTACTTCGGTACATACAATCATTTTACATAAAATTCTTTTACCCAAGTCACTTGGGGGCTCTTAAATTTATATGAGCCGTTTTATAATAAGTGTTCTTCTTCTTAGATGTTCAAAGTTTTTATTACTATTATTATTCATCACTCCTTTTTTTCGACATGAGTGTGTGGTCACTAGCCGGGGAGCCTAATTTCTCTCTCAAAGCCGCTAGAGTTTAGTTTGCTAAACTAGCCTAATGAGAAGTACTCCATCTTCGGGATAGGAGGTTGAAGCCGTAGGCTGACCCGCTTGAAGTCTTGAGATAGGATGTGTCATGTTAAAGCACGACAGAAGCACTCTTTTTTTCTAAGACCAATTTTCGGATTGGCACCGAACACTTGATCTTGTTTGGATGTCAAGTTTTTACTGATGTTTTTTGGTTTTCCAAGCTTTTTGGCACTTTTAAACTATTTGTCTATTTCCAGCACAAGTCTCATAGTGCAATGCCGGACACCTTTACGGATTCGGCAAAAACATTCTCGGATCTTACTATATATGCATTGGTTTCGAATTGTGTCTTCGGTCAATAGTTGGGTTGTCCGGCTCCTGCGCTTGCCTCCTGTTGGAGAACGTAGTAATTTCAAAAACTTTCCTACGCACACGCAAGATCATGGTGATGCATAGCAACGAGAGGGGAGAGTGTTGTCTACGTACCCTCGTAGACCGTTCGCGGAAGCGTTATATCAACGCGGTTGATGTAGTCGTACGTCTTCATGATCCGACCGATCCAAGCACCGAAAGCACGACACCTATGAGTTATGCACACGTTCGGCTCAGTGACGTCCTCGCCTTCTCGATCCAGCAAGAGGGGCGAAGTAGTAGATGAGTTCCGGCAGCACAACAGCGTGGTGACGGTGTTGGTGAAGAACAATCTCCACAGGGCTTCGCCTAAGCACTACGAAAACTATGAAGGAGGATAAACTAGACGGGACGGGGTTGCCGGCACACAGCTTGGTGTTTCTTGATGTGTCTTTGGTGCTAGCCCTGCCCCTCTATTTATATGTTGAGCCCTGGGGTCAAAACTTGGAGTAAAAGCCTCCACAAAGTCGGTTTCACCCGAAAGGCAAGAGTTCTTCTTGGACTCCAGGGCCAGACGCCAGGGTTCCCGGCGTCTGGACCCAGACGCCAGGGACCCTGGCGTCTGGCCCCTGGACTCCGCAAAACTTCCTTTTGCGCTTTCCAAAAACCTTGTGGGATTTCCCCTTTGGCCCAAATAAAGTGTTCTCGTACCCAAACATTTCAGGAAACATCCGGAACCCCTTCCGGTGAATTCCGGAACCCTTCCGGTGACCAAACACTATTATCCCATATATCAAACTTTATCTCCGGACCATTCCGGAGTTCCTCGTCATGTCCGTGATCTCATCCCGGACTCCGAACAACATTCGATCATCAACATACATAACTAATGTAGTACTATATCGTCAACGAACGTTAAGCGTGCGGACCCTACGGGTTCGAGAACTATGTAGACATGACCGAGACACCTCTCTAGTCAATAACCAATAGCGGGAACTGGATGCCCATATTGGCTCCTACATATTCTACGAAGATCTTTATCGGTCAGACCGCATAACAACATACGTTGTTCCCATAGTCATCGGTATGTTACTTGCCCGAGATTCGATCGTCGGTATCTCAATACCTATTTCAATCTCGTTACCGGCAAGTCTCTTTACTCGTTCAGTAATACATCATCCCACAACTAACTCATTAGTTGCAATGCTTGCAAGGCTATAGTGATGTGTATCACCGAGTGGGCCCAGAGATACCTCTCCGACAATCGGAGTGACAAATCCTAATCTCGAAATACGCCAACCCAACAAGTACCTTTGGAGACACCTGTAGAGCACCTTTATAATCACCCAGTTACGTTGTGATGTTTGGTGGCACACAAAGTGTTCCTCCAGTAAACGGGAGTTGCATAATCTCATAGTCATAGGAACATGTATAAGTCATGAAGAAAGCAATAGCAACAAACTAAACGATCAAGTGCTAAGCTAACGGAATGGGTCAAGTCAATCACATCATTCTCCTGTTGATGTGATCCCGTTAATCAAATGACATCTCATGTCTATGGCTAGGAAACTTAACCATCTTTGATTCGACGAGCTAGTCAAGTAGAGGCATACTAGTGACATATTGTTTGTCTATGTATTCACACATGCATTATGTTTCCGGCTAATACAAATCTAGCATGAATAATAAACATTTATCATGATATAAGGAAATAAATAATAACTTTATTATTGCCTCTAGGGCATATTTCCTTCAGTCTCCCACTTGCACTAGAGTCAATAATCTAGTTCACATCGCCATATGATTTAACATCAATAGTTCACATCACCATGTGATTAACACCCATAGTTCACATCGACATGTGACCAACACCCAAAGGGTTTACTAGAGTCAATAATCTAGTTCACATCGCTATGTGATTAACACCCAAAGAGTACTAAGGTGTGATCATGTTTTGTTTGTGAGTGAAGTTTAGTCAACGGGTCTGCCACATTCAGATCCGTAAGTATTTTGCAAATTTCTATGTCAACAATGCTCTGCACGGAGCTACTCTAGCTAATTGCTCCCACTTTCAATATGTATCCAGATTGAGACTTAGAGTCATCTGGATCAGTGTCAAAACTTGCATCGACATAACCCTTTACGACGAACCTTTTGTCACCTCCATAATCGAGAAACATATCCTTATTCCACTAAGGATAATTTTGACCAATGTCCAGTGATCTACTCCTAGATCACTATTGTACTCCTTTGCCAAACTCAGGGTAGGGTACACAATAGGTCTGGTACACAGCATGGCATACTTTTTAGAACCTATGGCTGAGGCATAGGGAATGACTTTCATTCTCTCTCTATCTTCTGCCGTGGTCGGGTTTTGAGTCTTACTCAACTTCACACCTTGTAACAAAGGCAAGAACTTCTTCTTTGACTGTTCCATTTTGAACTACTTCAAAATCTTGTCAAGGTATGTATTCATTGAAAAACTTATCAAGCGTCTTGATCTATCTCTATAGATCTTGATGCTCAATATGTAAGCAGCTTCACCGAGGTCTTTATTTGAAAAACTCCTTTCAAACATTCCTTTATGCTTTGTAGAATAATTCTACATTATCTCCGATCAACAATATGTCATTCACATATATTTATCAGAAATGTTGTAGTGCTCCCACTCACTTTATTGTAAATACAGGCTTCACCGCAAGTCTGTATAAAACTATATTCTTTGATCAACTTATCAAAGCATATATTCCAACTCCGAGATGCTTGCACCAGTCCATAGATGGATCGCTGGAGCTTGCATATTTTGTTAGTACCTTTTGGATTGACAAAACCTTCTTGTTGCATCATATACAACTCTTCTTTAATAAATCTATTAAGGAATGCAGTTTTGTTTATCCACTTGCCAAATTTCATAAAATGCGGCAATTGCTAACATGATTCGGACAGACTTAAGCATAGATACGAGTGAGAAACTCTCATCATAGTCAACACCTTGAACTTGTCGAAAACCTTTTTGCGACAATTCTAGCTTTTGCAGATAGTGACACTACTATCAGCGTCTGTCTTCCTCTTGAAGATCCATTTAATATCAATGGCTCGCCGACCAATGGGCAAGTCAATCAAAGTCCATACTTTGTTCTCATACATGGATCTCATCTCAGATTTCATGGCCTCAAGCCATTTCGCGAAATCTGGGCTCATCATCGCTTCCTCATAGTTCGTAGGCTCGTCATGGTTAAGTAACATGACCTTTAGAATAGGATTACCGTACCACTTTGGTGCGGATATCACTCTTGTTTACCTACGAGGTTCGGTAGTAACTTGATCTGAAGTTACATGATCATCATCATTAGCTTCCTCGCTAATTGGTATAGTAGTCACAGGAATAGATTTCTGTGATGAACTACTTTCCAATAAGGGAGCAGGTACAGTTACCTCATCAAGTTCTACTTTCCTCCCACTCACTTCTTTCGAGAGAAACTCCTTCTCTAGAAAGGATCCATTCTCAGCTATGAATATCTTGCCTTCAGATCTGTGATAGAAGGTGTACCCAACATTTTCTTTTGGGTATCCTATGAAGACGCACTTCTCCGATTTGGGTTTGAGCTTATCAGGTTGAAACTTTTTCACATAAGCATTGCAACCTCAAACTTTAAGAAACGAAAGCTTAGGTTTCTTGCCAAACCATAGTTCATACGGTGTCGTCTCAATGGATTTAGATGGTGCCCTATTTAACGTGAATGTAGCTGTCTCCAATGCATAACCCCAAAATGATAGTGGTAGATCGGTAAGAGACATCATAGATCGCACCATATCTAATAAAGTACGGTTATGACGTTCGGACACACCATTACACTGTGGTGTTCCAGGTGGCGTGAGTAGTGAAACTATTTCACATTGTTTTAACTCAAGGCCAAACTCGTAACTCAAATATTTTACTTCTGCGATCATATCGTAGAAACTTTTATTTTTGTCACGATGATTTTCCACATCACTCTGAAGTTCTTTGAACTTTTCAAATGTTTCAGACTTATGTTTCATCAAGTAGATATACTCATATCTGCTCATATCATATGTGAAGATCAGAAAATAATGATACCTGCTACGAGCCTCAATATTCATTGGACCACATACATCAGTATGTATGATTTCCAACAAATCTGTTGCTCACTCCATTGTTCCGGAGAACGGAGTCTTAGTCATCTTGCCCATGAGGCATGGTTCGCAAGCATCAACTGATTCATAATCAAGTGATTCCAAAAGCCCATCGGCATGGATTTTCTTCATGCGCTTTACACCAATATGACCTAAACAGCAGTGCCACAAATAAGTTGCACTATCATTATTAACTTTGCATCTTTTGGTTTCAATATTATGAATACTAGTTGAGTGCCCGTGCGTTGCCACGGACCATCAAATTTGATTATTGCTCACAATCCTTACTGGCCGCCTACACAGATCCGACCTCGCGAGTTGTCTCACCACCATCACCAACACCTTATCACCCCCTTGATCTCCTTCAACGTTGCCACGGAATAATATTATAAAATAAAGATCAAACAATTGTTCTATTTCAAACATGTGTGTCAAAAATGGCATTTGCTTCGTATTCCTATAATGGCAAATTGGTGTTCTCTCCCACTCCTATCTTCCTCAGACCCCTTTCCCCTCAACCTTCACTCTTTTATTGTTGTGCAATGATCCTCAACCTTCATACTCAGGACCGTGTTTAATATATGTTTTTATGTTCTTATTCTTTCAACATATTATATTATTTTTATGGACTCAAAATCCTTCTAACATCATTTTTGGAGAGCAATCAATTGAATAAATAGATAGCAATAATTTAATTGTTCGTATTTTCCATTTTAGTAATGCAAATAAAGTTTGACACTGACTTGGCACGGATTTGATCAAAACATTTGTATCAAGAAGTTGTGATTCAACTGCTCTCCTGAGATCGTGACGTCCTGTTTAAGGCCATTGATGAAATGAGTTACAACACTGGGTTTGCACGTCAATCTGCATGCCTGGTCAATGATCACCACCTTCAGTGAGCACCATGATTATGGCCACCAACCACTCCCCCATGCCATCCATAGTTTCATGGGTACTACTGGAATCCTATTCAGAGCATTGGGTTTGAATGGAGTGGTCGCAGCCTTTCGATAAAATCAAACCAACATTGATCGAACCCAAAGAGGATTAGCGAACTTATCAATTTACCAGTACAATCAAGTGTAGTGAAAGCATGATTCAGACCAAAATAAAGCTTTTAATTATACCAACTGTTGAGCTAACTTAGGTTTAGGGAGAATCAGAACACACGAGGATGACAAGAAATTTGGAAGTAGATAGGGAAGAACAGGAGAGTTCCCAGAAGGGGCGGGTGGGATTGAAAATTACTCTATTCGTTCCTAAACATAATTCTTTTTAGAGATTTCAATATGGGCTACATGCGAAGAAAAATGAGTAAATCTACACTCTAAAATACGTCTATATACATCCATATGTAGTCTATATTGAAATCTCTAGAAAGACATATTTAGGAACGGAGGAAGTATATTTCAGTATGAACGATTCGCTAGCACATTAAATGACCCACGCACACGCACACACACACACACCCACACCCACACACACACACACACACACACACACACACACACACACACAAGCACATGTAAAACTCCCACACGATTCTAATTCTGACGTCTAAAACACATTGGTCTAGCCCATCCCCTCGTCATCTTCAGTATGCACTTTGTCGGTCCTGACAGTGACTGACCTGCAGACACAGGAAAAATGAATCACAATTAATACTATTTGTACAGGAATGAGGAAGAAAGGACATAGTATAACTTTTTCCATAACAAAAGTACATAACCCAAAATAGAAAAGCTGAAACATGTGAAAGGATGTAAGAGAAAAGACAACTATTCCAATTAAAGGACAACTGTAGAATTCTTAGAATGCAAAAGTTAATTATACAAGAAGAAATATATCCTAGATTGAGCTAAATCTGGTGTAGGGAATTAAACACAAAGCAAAAACATAGAGCTCCCTATGAACATTTGATTTTTTTAAAGGGACACAGTAACTGTTAAGTGCTTACGGCTTTAGAGAATGAAATGTCCAAGTCAAACAACTACTCACCAGTCACACCTCAGAGTGAAAAGGTAATTCATCAAAGGAAATCTGAAGGAAGTGTCACAAAGTGTGATAGAAATTGAAACCTTGAACTTCCACCCATTTAATAATGCAAGTGGAGAACTCGAACATGCACTAACTTGGCTTTTCCACTCATTAATAGACCCTGTCAATAGAAGTGTGAATCTTTATTAAAGCCTTTCTGCTTAATCAAGCCTCATTATCATCAATACGAGAAACTAAGCCTTCTGTATGATGTTTGAGAAACTACAAAGAATAAATGATTTTTTTACTCAAATGCATAAAATGGCGAGCCTAAACACTAACGTCCAAATTTATCAAATTTCATGAAGAAAAGTTAGTTTTTCTTAGAAAAAAAATTTAGTTTGTCAATTAAATGAAGTCATTGTTGGAGTGCTTAGTCAGACAATGGCAATTTGGAGATTAAAAGGAGCTACAGTGGAGTATTACAGTTTTTGCAGAAAAAAATTCCATCAATGATGAAACCATGGTTTTGGTTCGATTGCTATCAACAAGAGCACATTCGTACACGGATCACTCGAGATCGAATAATTATCTTCTGAAGCAACAAATATAATGCTTCAAGAAACCAAGACCTTCTCTTATACGTGCCAGTCCATAGAAAGATGGTACCAATCTGTAGAAAATTACCAAATAGATGCATACAAAACACAGAAACATTGACTACTATGGGTTTTCATGATCGACAAAAGATAAGTAACACTACAATTTCCACCTATGTACCTAGATCTCATGGAAGCAACAAATTTGCAAGGCATCTAATTCGACCAGTTTAATTGAAAACTCTAATACCATTAGTGGAGGAGCAAAGTAATACTCACAGGTTGAGTAGCTCAGTGTGTTTCTGACAACGGCGTGAGCATCAACGTCTAGTGCCACTGATCAACCAGCACAGAGATGGCGCATAAGATGAGGAGATGGGAGATCAGTGTCAGCAGGAGAGATCATCAGAACAGTGTTGTTGTACATAGGGGCAGCGCGAGCAGCAAGGAAAAAGTCATGCAAGCAGGCTATGCTGCGCTTGAGAGACTGGAGAAACCATGGAAGCACCTTAGCAAAATGTGAAGCGGGACGCTGCCCGACTGGAAGCTTTGTTTTAAGATGCATGAAACCAAACTCCGTCCCTTGATAGAAATTCAAGCAGAACAAAATATAGGTCACATAGAAAAAAAATAAAGCATAGGTAAACACAACTCTGATGTATTCACGTAAAATAGGATGATAATGATCTAAAGAAAACAGCGATCATCAAGGATGTCTCACCTTGAAACACCCTGCTGAATTAAGGTTTGCTCTAAAATAAACAACTAAAAGATATAAAATATTTAAAGCATTACAGTGACATGGTGTTTTGTTTTTCTTCACAAACTAACATGATCAGGATCGCGCAACATGGACAAACAAACATTCCTCATGTTTTTCTTTTTTTGCTTTCAATTCACTGAAGGAAAGTAAACACCCGGTGTTGTGTGTGACTCGCCCACACCCAAGGGGAAGATAGGTCCATGGGCTCTGGCCACCCACAACCAGACTGCATGATCCAGCGTAAAGGCACTGCTTGCTGCTACCTCAGCTCCCCAACCATCACAACGGCAGGTTTGCGTCGACTTGCACACAAAACCACGTCTCTACTGGCTGCAACATAACCGTGTCTTCCTATGTGGTTACCACACTCCTCTTTGATGTCCCTCCATCTCTCTCTCCTTCTCCCTCCTCTCAACTACCAGCACAAGGGACAAAGAATAGCATGGAAAACAACACTCATCAACTCTTAACTACAACCCTTAGAGGCATATCATCATAAATGTTGTTTGTAAAGGAGGAGCCAAGACAACATCTCAAAAGCTTATAGACCATGAACACCATCCTGTGACAAGCCTCGGATTTCACAGGTCTGGCCTGCAACTTTACAATAGTTTTGCTAGAACTGAGTGTCATGGTCCAAATGTAGCAGTAGGACAGGAAGAAGTGGTTGAGGCCAAACCTGCACAAAACTATCCATCTTGAGCAATGAGAGACCATAGAGGTTAAGTGGCATCAGCGAGTTGACAAGGCCTCCCTGATTGCAGTGCAACCAAGAGCTCCCTGGTGATGGAGTCATCAAAACGGAGCTGTGCATCTCTAGGGGTCATCAAAACAGAGCAAAATATCCATTTCAGTAGTAAAGAGAAAAGTGACAAAAGAAAACTTTTCACACAAAATCAGAACATGGATCCATATCAGAGCTAGAATACTTTTCACAAATAATCAGAATTGAGATCCATATCAGATCATGAAAACTTTTCGCTGAGTCAGTACCGATAATGATATGAACCAGTTTTTTAGACTATAAGATATGAACCAGTTTATAAAAAGAAATTGCAGTAATGAAGATTAAATGTGTAAATTGCAGCAATGAACTACCAGAATCGATTAAACTGGAATTTCAAATAACATATACACAGGCACTATAGTTCAATTACGACATAATCAGAATCGATTAAACTGGAATTTCAAATAACATATACAGAGGCACTATAATTCAATTATGACATAATCATATTCTCACAATCCGAGCCGAAAACAGTACTCAGTGTGATGAGAAGAAACGTTGTAGGTAGAGAGGCCAGTGAAGACACAGATCGAGGTGGGTGTGGCCAGCGATGATGTAGCAACAAGGTCGCCATGTACATAGACATCAATGAGTGATAGTTCTTAGGAGGGAGGAGGTGGCCACCACCACTCACCTTCTCCAGCTCATCATCGTCGTCATCAATATAATTGTTCTGCTGAAGCTAACCTCCGCACACATAAATCCTTGTGTAGCATCCGAGTTTGGACCTTGGATATATGCTAAGGTGCCAAGCCTAAATCATGTTAACCAGTGTCTAGATTAATCATTATGAACTAACGTTTGCTCAAAACGAAGGAAACAACCAATGTGACATATCTTATAACTATTGAAAAGTAAGGCGATATATGGATAAACTATATTTAAGGGAAGTGTTTCCTATGTTCTATATGAACAAAAAGAAATTGTCATCATTGGTCTAGTATGAGTTAAAATTGCCAAAGCAAAAGAACTAAAATACCATCAAAATGAACAGGGTTACATGTACCTGATCTGTAATATTTCATCGTACATAATCTTCACTTCTCTCATCTTCTTCATCAGGCAATGGGTCAATGCATTATTTCATCGTCGCTGTCGGCTGTCACAAGAGGCTAACATGCAATGAGGCACTCAAATGTGAAAAGCGTGAGTGTGCAGAGAAGAGGATGAGATGCACATACCTCGCCATGCTCGCGGACCAACTGTAGATGTAACTTTCCTCTATCCAATACTGCAGGTCCCAGATTCAAAGCGTCCTCCTCGCTGGGCCAGCCGGCGGCTGTGTCGGGGTAGCCGAACCGCTACACGTCGCGACCTAGGGAGGCGGCGGTGCTGTGCCTGCTCGTACACAATGTTCTGGGGTGGCGGCGGCTGGCCCCCTTTGCCGGCGTGAGTGAGAGGAGGAAGAGATGGGTGGGTGGCCGGTGCGGTGGTTGCTGCGGGAGAGATGGGCCGCCGTTGGGTGGTTGCAGACTCATGGGAGGGAGCCAGGAGGGGTGCCATCAGGTAGTTCGGGATTGGGAGAGAGGTCTGGTTCTGGAGATGGAGATTCGGTCGGGAGAAGGTGGAGGACGTGGGTCCTGCCCTGTTTTTGCGTTGGTGTGGTGCGCGAGGTTTTCGGCAGATTGTTTTTAGTGCGTGCTATCGTACGAGGGGAGGAAAGGGCCGATGTGTATCTCGTACGTGGGCTGAGCTGGCGATTTTTGGGCTGCTGCGGGCATGTGGCCCTCGCGCGATGCTTTTCATTCGAAGGGAGGATCGAAGAAGGTCAAACCATCACGACGTTCGATCCTCCTTTAATAGTAGAGATGTGTATCACTACGATCGAGATCCAACGAACCATTTTCATTGGGTGTGTATGTGGGATCATGGGTTCCGGCAGACCCTTAAGGTTCGAACACTGAGGTGCGCGCGGAGATCACGCCTTCTACCTCCCCGTCTTACAAGGATCTAAACTACTAAAAGAACTACACAAGGGACGCGAGATTTATACTGGTTCGGGCCACCGTTGCGGTGTAATACCCTACTCCAGTGTGTGGTTGGTGGATTGCCTCTTGGGGCTGATGATGATGAACAATACAGGGAAGAACAGCCTCTCGAGGGTCTGTTCTTGGCTGGGGTGATGAACTGCTAAGAGGAGTTCAGTCACCTCTCTCTCTCTCTCACTCTCTCTCTGCTTGCTAGCCAGACGAATGAACCCCCTTGCTATGCGGGTGGCTGGTCCTATTTATAGGCAAAGGCCCTGGGCCTCTTCCCAAATATTGAGCGGGAAGGGCGCCAACAATTGGTCAATTCGAAGGGGAACATCTAGTACACTTATCCTGACTAAAGTTGGTCTTCACCTGCGAAAGGCTCTGCGGTGACGCCGTGCTGGGCTCCATGGTGACCTCCGTCTCATAGTCTGCCTGGTCTTGGTCTCGTTGCACCGAAATGGCAACATTTGCCTGATGCCTCGGTACTCCGCGGCTGCGCTTGCCCCCTTTGCACCAAAGAGGAAAGAAGGACGCTGCGCACGCTGGCGCCCGCCTGGCGCCCTGAGTCGTCATGGCTTGCGTCATGGGCACCTCGCGAGGTACCCCGCCTTGATTTCTCTGCCTCCTTGTGAGCCAGCCTGAGGAGGCTGCGCCTGAGGATACGCCGTGTCATCTGCCCCGCGAGGCTTGGCCCCTCGCGAGGGTCTTGAGTCTTGTGTTGATGAAGATGGGCCATGCTGGGCCCCCTTTGAGCCACGCCGCGGGCCGCAGGCAGGCAAGTCTGGGGACCCCCATTCCCAGAACACCGACAGTAGCCCCCGGGCCCAAGGCGCGCCCGGACTTGGCCGTGCTGAGAGGCGAAAGGGCAGGGGCGAAGCACCGCGGGCCCTAACAGCCTGCGGCCTTGGGCGCCGCGTGGCGGTTGATTGGACGTGGGCGGTACCGTTTGCCCACGCTCCCTTATTTTGCGCCCTGCTAGGCGGATTTGTAGTTGCACACAGTCGCTCCCCTTCCTGTTGCTCGAGCGTCGCCTGTTCTTCCTTCCTTCGAACGCCTGCTCCCGCCTCCAATTCAATCTCAAATCTTCCCCCCTCCTTCCCATCGCCATGACTCCGACGAGGAAGGAGAGAGGGGAGAAATCCACGCCTCCATCTTGTGCGCTGCCATCGGTGGCCCCCGTCGTTGGCCAGTCGACCGTACTCAATCAAGAGTGCCTGGGTAGGGACAGCTTGGCTCTGACCACCGTCTTCAATGAGTGCGGGAGGACGACGGCCTGGCCCGCGTCCCACTTCTCCATTGACAGGATAGCAACTGAGGTCCCATGTTTTACCGACGCCTTGTGGGCGGGTCTGGTTCCCCCCTTCTCTGATTTCTTCAATGTCGTGCTCTCCCATTATCAGATCCACATGATGCATCTAAGCCCTGAGTCCATCACCCTCCTTTCGGTCTTCGCCTTCGTTTGCGAAGCCATGGTGGGCATCCCTCCTTCGGTTGCCTTGCTGCGCCACTTCTTCTCGCTGCGCCTTGTCGACCCTTCCCAATGCTGGGCATGCGCGAGCTTTGCTGCCGAGCCTGAGACCGAAGCTTCTGGGATCAACTTCAAACTCCCCCTCCCGCGGTTGGGTTCCGCGAGCGGTGGTTGTACGTGGACGCTGGGGTGCCCAGCCCCCTGCTATCGAAGCCGACCTCGCCTGCTATCCCCAATTTGGGTTGGGGCTAGGAGACGCTCAAGAGCCCCCGACTCGTCTTTGTCTAGACCCGCTTCACGCTCCTGAGGAAGCTCGGCGTGACAGCGCCCAAAGTGGTGAAGGAGTTTCTGTTGTGCCGTGTCGCTCCCCTGCAATGCCACTCTCGCCGGATGTGGGCCTTCCGTGGGCGCGAGGATAATATAAGGCTCCAGGAAGAGGACCTGTCTCCTGCGGCGCTAAAGTCGACGCTCTTGACCTTGGCCGGGGACCCCAACCCTGGCTACGTCCGGCAGGGAGGGGCCTTGTTGTATCTCTGCCAGAGCAGGGCCGACTTCGTGAAGCAGATGCCCGTCTTTGATGAGTGGGGGCCGCGCCCCGCCGGCCTCCAGGGACCTCTCTAGAATCTAATGGTGGTGACTGCCCTTCCAATCGGCCAAGGCGACTCCTCCTCAAGTGGCGGAGCAGGGAGGTAGGAGTCGCCGGAGGCCGAGGGGGCTCCTGAGATCCGTGCCGCTGCAGCTGAAGGTGGCAAGCAATCGCTCCCAGCGCCGGGGGCTGAGGCCTTGGAGGCCCCAGCCGCGTCTTCTGGTGAGGTGATGAATAGCACGCGCCAGGCTAGCGCCCCTGACGCGGACCGCTCTGATGCTCCGTCCTCGCGGCAGGTTGATCCTTGCGCTCTTCTCTTGGGTCGCTTCCGCGTGGACTTTGAGGCCCTCCGGAGGAAGAGGGAGGCCTTGGGTGATGACTTCCCTTGTCGCATGCTAAATCGCAGGAAGTACTTCGCCACTGACGAGCACGTCTTCTTCCTCACTGGCTCATGATCCTCTTGTTGCTTTCACTAATCCTTGCTCCGCAGGCCCGTTCCGGCCGAGCTCGCGGAAGTAGCAGAGGTGCCGCCTCCTTTAGCTTCGCCCCCTCTACCGCCCTCAAATGCTCCGAGCAGCTCTGCCCTTGTGGTGAGGGCATCTGAAGGGGTGGACCATCCCGAGGTGCACCGCGGCCCTTCACTCCCCATGATTTTCCTTCGTGAGCCCTCTCGGGGAATAGCCAGTCTGCCGTGGGCTTCTCGTCTAGTCGGGGACTACGACTGGTTGAGGCGCCTCTTGCGCCCTTCATCTGGAGACGGGCTGGCCCTAGGCCGGGCTTCTGGTGCGGCGCGCCCGGCCGTCGCGAGGGCGCCAGCCCCCAGCCCCCTGCCCGGAGGAGGAACGATGATTCGCGGCCCCCGGCGCTTGCTTGGGACGGATGACGGTGTGGAAGACGTGCTTGAGCGTGCTCGGGAGCGCCGCGCTCGCCGCCAAGGGTTCCTTCGAAGAGCGACCGACGCGGTGAACTCGCTTGGGGAGGAGCTCACTGACGAAGACGCGCGCCTGGAGGCCGAGGGCCTGCGTCTGGCTGTAGGGAGGCGCGAGCTGGAGGCCACCATCACCCTCGCGCGTCGTCAACATGATCTTGACGATGAAGAGGCGAAGGCGTCGCTGGAGGCCTCTTGAGCGGCCCGATCCCAGGCCACCGAGGAGCCCCGGAGAGCTGACCGATGGCGAGAGTCGGCGGAGGAGCGGGCTCACGAGCTCCTGGCCCGGTGTCACTCACTGGAGGAGCAAGTGGAGCTGCGCGAGCTGGCCCTTGCGTCGATGCGGGTGGCCTCCGGCGACCCAGCCGAGCTCCAGAGGCACGAAGAAGTGTTGACGCTGGAAGCCGCCGAACGCACTCATGAGTATGAGCGGCTGGAGACGAGGGAGCGCCTAGTGACGCAGGCGGAAGACGATGTCGCTGTGCGGGAAGCGCGTGTGCTGGAGGAGGTTTGTCATCGGGTGGCGACGGCGCGCCAAGGCCTCGAGCGTGAGTTCGAGAGGAAGCTGGGGATGATCCGGGTCGAAGTCGAGGGCAGAACCGCAGCCCTGAGGGCCCAACGGGATGAGGCGACGCGGCGGGTTGACGCCTCCCGGGCCGCCCTTGAGGCAGCGCAAAAGGAGTTAGCCGCCTCCCAGGCCGAGGTGCTCCGTCTTCGCCAGCGGATGGAAGAGGCCGAGGGCATCGCGCGCCAGAACGCGGACGAGATACGTCAGCGGCAGGTCCTGGAACATGTGCATGGTCCCATGCTCGCCACGCTCCGGGAGAGAGCTAGCGCGGCCTTGGGCAACATCTGTGAGGCGGCTGTTGGCGAGCCGCACACAGCCAACTATGCCTGTCGGATTTTGGGTTCCGGCAGACCCTTAAGGTTCGAACACTGGGGTGCACGCGGAGATCACGTCCTCGACCTCTCCGTCTCACAAAGATCTAAACTAATAAAGGAATCGCACAAGAGACACAAGATTTATACTGGTTCGGCCACCACTGTGGTGTAATACCCTACTCCAGTGTGTGGTGGATGGATTGCCTCTTGGGGCTGGTGATGAAGAACAATACAAGGATGCCTTGCGAGGGTCTGTTCTTGGCTGGGGTGATGAACTGCTGGGAGGAGTTCGGTCACCTCTCTCTCTCTCTCTCTCTTTCTCTACTCTGTGCGCCTTCTCATCAAAACCGGACGAACCAACTGCCCCCCTGCTACATGGGTGGCCAGTCCTATTTATAGGGGCCCTGGTCCTCTTCCCAAATATCGAGCGGGAAGGGAGCCAACAATGGCGGGCTAATTTGAAGGGGGACAGCAAGTACATCTATCCTGACTAAAGGTGGTCTTCGCCTGCGAAAGGCTGTGCGCTGACGCCGTGCTGGGCTCCATGGTGACCTCCGTCTCGTAGTCCGCTTGGTCCTGGTCTTGTTGCACCGAAACGGCAACCTTTGCCTGATGCCTCGGTACTCCGCGGCTGCGCTTGCCCCCTTTGCACCAAAGAGGAAAGAAGGACGCTGCGCGCGCTGGCGCCCGCCTGGCGCCCTCGATCGTCATGGCTTGCATCACTGGCACCTCGCGGGGTACCCCGCCTTGATATCTCCGTCTCCTCGCGAGGTAGCCCGAGGAGGCTGCGCCTGAGGATGCGCCGTGTCGTCCGCCTCGCGGGGCTTGGCCCCTCGCGAGGGTCTTGAGTCTTGTGCTTGATGAAGATGGGCCATGTTGGGCCCCCATTCGAGCCACGCCGCAGGCCGCTGGCAGGCAAGTATGGGGACCCCCATTCCCAGAACGCCGACAGTAGCCCCCGGGCCCATGGCGTGCATGGGCTTGGCCGTGCCGAGAGGCGAAAGGGCAAGGGCGAAGCGCCGCGGGCCCTAACAGCCTGCGACCTCGGGCGCCGCGTGGCGGTTGACGGGACGTGGGCGACTCCACTTCCCCATAACGCCTTGGTGACCGCGCGAGGTGGACAAGTCCCTGCATGCAAATCGTGTCATGATTACCTGTGACAGTGGAGGCCGGAGGTTGGCCTTCGCCGGCTGTAAGTACTGTACGGCGCGTGCCCTTCTAGTCCATTCCTCCTGGCTTCTCCTTCTTCCTGATCCTTGCTCCGTCTTGGTGTGATGGCTCCGATCCGCCGGTTCTCCGCAGCGGAGAAGGGAAAAGCTCCTTGAGAGGGGCCAGACCCGCTCCCGCTGAAGAAGCGGCACGCCATTTGTAGCCGGGGCGAGGAAGATCGTCAGGTGGAGCCGAGGCCCCGGTGCGAGCGGGCTCCGCCGGGGTTCCTGCTTCCTTTGTACGCACCCGCTGAGGGCCCCGAGGGTGTCGATGCTGATCTCTACGGCCGGCGCCGTCGTAGGCGCCATCGGGTCATGAAGGCGTGGGTTGTCCCTCCCGGAGTCCATGCCGAGGGCTCCTCCCATGAGTTTGTGCTCCACGTCGTCGTTCCTCTTCAATCCTGGATCCGTCTGCCTCCCTTCTTCGCCTCCGTCGTCCCTCCAGGAGGGCCTCTGGAGCTCTGGCTGTAGCACGCCGGCTGCAGCGCCCTCATGACCGAGGCTGAGGTCGTGGTCGCCGCCCCGGGCGAGGTCTACTTGTCCCGCGGATGGAGAGAAATCGCCCGTATCTGGAAGGAGAGGGGCGTCTTCGCGGTCCACCTGGAGTACGATGGCGTTGCAGTGATGTTCCTCAAGGTCTTCGACGCGATTGGGCACTGGCTGGAGTGTTGCCGCGGGAGAGGTGGCCAGGACCTTGCCCTGGCGAGGGTTAGGCCTGTCGACCGCTCCCTTGGAGAAGGCGCCGGGGGGTCCAGCGATTCCAGCCAAGTCTTCGCGACTCCGGAGACGAGCGACGACAGCTACGAGCCCCCGAGCCGGCGTCGCTCCCGGAGCAGGGCGGGCTCGTCAGGCCGTCGCCGACCCTGATCTGGATGTGGTTGGCGCCGGTGCCTAACGGCCCACTGTTGATGATGGCATCTTCTGCTGGAGCCCGTGTAGTTAGCACTCCTTAGGATCCGTTCCCTGCGAGGAATCAAAATGCGCCCCACGGGGGCTTGTAACGTGTCTGTAGTCCCGTTTGTTAATATATGACCTTTTCTATGGATTTGTGTGAGCTGCTGATTTCGTCATAGCTTAGTTCTCCCTTTCGAACCTCGCGAGGGCTTGGTGCTCTACACCGACAGGTCCCAGTCCCAAGGCGGCGTCAGCCGTCGCTGGTATGCCAGGTCGCGATGCCGTGGTCAAGGCCAGGAGGTGAGCGACCCGGGTCCGATAAGAGCCCCTGAGTCGCGATGCTCAGGAGGTCCCCCTTGGCGCCCAAGCAGCCATTGCTCGGTGAGAAAGGGAAGCGATGTCGCTAGTACGGAATTGCTTTAGGTGCGGGGGCTGTGTCACAGTACCCAGTGTTTTGGATGGTGACTTATCTTGAGAGTCGGGGATTATTCCTGGTGCGCCGTCGGGTCCGCGCGCCGGTAGGAGCGGAATCGCTCGGCAAGGTCCTCGCGAGCCCCTTCTCCCTCGCCTCTGCTCCCCTTTCTGCTCTACGTCCTCGGGTCCCGGCCCTCGAGCTTGTCTCAGCCGTCGCCGGTATGCCAGGTCGCGATGCCATGGACAAGGCCAGAGGGTGAGGGCTAGAGAGCCAGTAAGAGCCCTGAGTCGCGATGCTCAGGCACCCCCCTTTAACGTGCAAGCGGTTCGCACAGGCGAGGGTGAAGGAAACCATGTGAGGGCCTTGGCTGGCGCAGTTCCATCCATGGATCCTGCAAAGTCATCACAGAAAGAAGATGGTGTTGCCATGGAGGCCATTAGTCGATCGTTAGTCATTCGAGAGCTTGCTGGTTGGAGTAGGTGAGGCGTATCTGGGCACCCGTGAGCCAGCGCGGGGCCCACGAGGCCCTACCTCTAGGCGGGTTGTGCCTGGCACTGGGCCGTATCTTGAGATGTGTCCCTGCAAAATTTGGTTAGATGCCGGTACTCTACGTCCTCGGGTCCCGGCGCTCGAGCTTGTCTCAGCCGTCGCTGGTATGCCAGGTCGCGATGCCGTGGACAAGGCCAGAGGGTGAGGGCTGGAGAGCCAGTAAGAGCCCTGAGTCGCGATGCTCAGGCACCCCCCCTTTAACGTGCAAGTAGTCGACATGGAGAAGAAGGGATGCCGCGGACGGGCATCATGCAATCAAGCGTGATAGGCAAATGCATAGTTGGAAATAAACGTGAGTGGGGTACATGCCACTGGGCCTGGCCCCAGCGGCTTGGGGATGATGCAGCCCGAGGGGCGCCCCCAATCAAGGCAAACTAACGACCGATAAGTAAATGCAGATACATGTCGCGGGGACGGACCCACGCGGCCTAGGAGCTCCCAGCTGGGAATGAGGCTTGGAAGACGTCACCTGAGAATGTCGTTGGCAAAGTGGCGTTGGTGCAGTAGGCTCGGTGGGCTGCGGAAGCTGATCCTCACGAGCCCCCAGGCCCGAGGGCCTCGGGAGGCTCCGGAGGCACTGGTGACTCCTCGTGAGTTGCCTTCATCTCCGCCAAGGCCGCGGAACGCCTGTCTTCCTGAACCTCCATGATGCCCCTCATGAGGCGCTGGTACGCCGCAGCCATGCTCGGCAGGCCGTAAGGCATGCGAACATAGCTGTGGGGTGGACCTCCGCAGCGCCCCACTTGCGAGGGCCAGAGGCGCTCCATCGTGGCGATCTGATTGAGCCTTGGTACGTCGACACAGGCGCGCAGCCCACCATCCTCGCCTGGATGTGGGGCCACAGCTGGTAGGCGGTGGCAACCACTCATGATCCTCGTCTCCTGTAGCTCTTGAATGGCCTTGTTAACGAACTCCTGCTGGTCTGACCTTCCTGGCGCGACTCCTTCCCGGGGGAAACGTGCTACGAAGCACGCCTCCACATGGTGCCCAAGTGCCTCCCTCGTGACCCTGGCCACGTCGGTGGCCCTCCAGGTGAGAGCCCCCGAGCCCTGCCTAAGGAGCGCGCCGGGCACGCTTTCCTATGCGATGGAAGGAGGGTCCCCCTGGGCAGACGTGGGCCCTGAGGGGCCTGCCTCCTGAGGGGCCGAGCCTGACGATGTCTTCTTCTTCTTGGGGGAGGGTCTTAGGAAGCCTCCTGCTTCCGCGATTTGGGTCTTCTAGCGACGCGGCCTGATAGGCCCGCTCCAGGGAACACACTACATCCTTCTCTTCACAGGGCACCATGATGACGCCGCCACTTCCTAGCATCTTGAGGACGTTGTAGCCGAGGTGGGTCGCAGCCATGAACTTGGCCAGCGCTGGGTACCCGAGGATGGCGTTGTATGGCAGGCGGATGTGGGCGACGTCGAAGTCGATGAGCTCGGTGCGGTAGTTGCTGCGGGCCCCGAAGGTGACAGGGAGGCAGACCTGCCCAATCGGGACTGTGGAACCGTCGGTGATCCCGGAGAAAGGCTTGGTCGGCTGAAGCTGGTCATAGGGCACTTGGAGATTGTTGAATGTTTCCATGGACAGGACGTTGAGCCCTGCCCCGCCATCAATGAGGGTCTCGGTGACCAGCAGGTTGCTGATGACTGGGGAGCAGAGCATCGGGAGGACTCCTGCCGTGGCCGCGCACTTGAGCTGGTCTGCCGAGCTGAACGTGATGGGGCACGCCGACCACCTGAGGGGGCGCGTTGCTTCAAGCTTGGGGAGGACCGCATTCACTTCGCGGGCAAACTGCTTGAAGATGTGTTGGGAGGCTAGGGCTTGAGCTCCACCAAGGATGCAGGCTATTGCGCGCGGCTCCTGGAAGCCCCCAGCCCCCTCGTCTTGATGGCGGTCTTCATTCCTCCTTGGCTGAGGCGGCAGCGGAGGTAGGCCTGCATTGCCATGAGGGTGGTCCTCACGAGGCTGATCCCTCCAGTCTCCCTCGCGAGGCAGGTCCCGCCAGCGGTCCTCGCGAGGCTGGTCGCGCCACCCCTGGCGCGGGCCGCGATCTTCCCAGCGTCCTGGGTTTCTTCCTCCTCCTCAGCCATAGCTCCGGTCAGTACGGTCAGGGCGTCGGCCGATCCTTCCTTCTCGCACGGCGCGGAGCTCTTGACATTCGTTGGTGTTGTGGGTGTGGAGGTCATGGTACACGCAGTACCGGCTGCCTCTGGAGGGTTCGGGCAGATCCTTGCCCCGCTTTGTGTCTGGTTCTGCCGCGAGTACGGCAGCCCCCTTGCGCTTCGCGTCCTTGGCTTTGGGCTTCTTCTCTTCTGGGTCCGTGGCAGGCTACTCGAGGAGGGAGAGACGTCCCTCCTCGGCCCTGGCGCACTTGTTCGCCAAGTTGAACAGCTCCAGGGAGGTGCGGAGGTCTTTGTGCATCGCCAGCTCCTCCTTCATCTTGACGTCACGCACGCCGTCAGAGAAGGCCGAGATGATGACCTCCTCGGACACCCTAGGGATCTTGAGGCGCGCGCTGTTGAAGCGCTGGATGTACTTTTGCAGGGTCTCTCCGGGTTGTTGCTTGATGCGGCGCATGTCGCTCACGGCGGGCGGCCGGTCGCGAGTACCTTGGAAGTTGGCGATGAAGCGGGCGCGCATATGGTCCCAGGAGGAGATCGTGCCTGGAGCCAGGTTCAGGAGCCAGGTTCGAGCTCCTTCCTTGAGCGCCATGGGGAACCAGTTCACCATGACCTTTTCATCCCCGCCGGCAGCCTCGATGCCCAGCTCGTAGAGCTGGAGGAACTCTGCGGGATCGGTTGTGCCATCATAGCAACGAGGCAGGTCAGGCTTGAACTTGCCGGGCCACGCGACGCTGCGCAGCTCAGTGGTGTAGGCGTGGCAGCCTGCGGTGGCCACAAAAGGCCTCGGTTGGTGGAGAGCTTGGTCTTGAGGGTCCCCACGCGCTGCAGCTAGGAGCAGGGCGGGGTCTTGGTGTGCCGGAGCTGGAGCAGGGTCGCGGCGCGCCAGAGCAGGGAGCGCCCTGGCAGCCCCTTGTGGGCGAGGAACTTCTTGGCAGCTCCGCTCTTTCTGCGCTGGTGCCTGATGGAGCGGGTTCCGCCCAGGGGGCAAGCGCCTTGGAGCCATGGCATCTTCTTGACGGGAGGCGGCTGGTGCGCCTCTGGAGCTTCGTTGCCCGCGCGGGGCGGAGTGTGGCGCAGAGGGACGGACGGCGCGGAGGAGCCCCCTGCGGCGCCGACAAGCTTGGCGACGCGGTCGAGCCACTCCTCATAGACGTCGTCGACGGGGCGGTAGCGCAGGAGCTTGTTTGCCGCGAGGAGCGCAGCTCGAGCCTCCAAGGGTGCGCGGAGCGCGCGGGACGAAGAACCGGCTGGAGCGAGTGATGTAGTAGCGGTGCGGCCGTCTTGCCGCACGGACGGGTGCTGAGACGATGCTTGCTGCTCGCCCCCCGCCGGGCCGGTGGTGGCGTTGATGGCGGGCGACAGGGAACGACGAGGACGCCCACCGATGGGGGCCGTCTGGGCAACGCGAGAAGCGATGGCGGCTCGGCGCTCGGCGCGGGCCCGACGAGCGTCAGACATGGATGCGACGGTCGGAGGAGAAAGGAGCGGTGGAAGACGATTTCCGGCGCACCCCTACCTGGCGCGCCAAATGTCGGATTTCGAGTTCTGGCAGACCCTTAAGGTTCGAACACTGGGGTGCGCGCGGAGATCACGTCCTCGACCTCTCCGTCTCACAAAGATCTAAACTACTAAAGGAATCGCACAAGAGACACAAGATTTATACTGGTTCGGGCCACCATTGTGGTGTAATACCCTACTCCAGTGTGTGGTGGATGGATTGCCTCCTGGGGCTAGTGATGAAGAACAATACAAGGAAGAACAGCCTCGCGAGGGTCTGTTCTTAGCTGGGGTGATGAACTGCTGGGAGGAGTTCGGTCACCTCTCTCTCTCTCTCTCTTTCTCTACTCTGTGCGCCTTCTCATCAAAACCGGACGAACCAACTGCCCCCCCTGCTACGTGGGTGGCCGGTCCTATTTATAGGGGCCTTGGTCCTCTTCCCAAATATCGAGCGGGAAGGGAGCCAACAATGGTGGGCTAATTTGAAGGGGGACAGCAAGTACATCTATCCTGACTAAAGGTGGTCTTCGCCTGCGAAAGGCTCTGCGGTGACGCCGTGCTGGGCTCCATGGTGACCTCCGTCTCATAGTCCGCTTGGTCCTGGTCTTGTTGCTGAAGGAAATATGCCCTAGAGGCAATAATAAAGTTATTATTTATTTCCTTATATCATGATAAATGTTTATTATTCATGCTAGAATTGTATTAACCGGAAACATAATACATGTGTGAATACATAGACCAACAGAATGTCACTAGTATGCCTCTACTAGACTAGCTCGTTAATCAAAGATGGTTATGTTTCCTAACCATGAACAAAGAGTTGTTATTTGATTAATGAGGTCACATCATTAGTTGAATGATCTGATTGACATGACCCATTCCATTAGCTTAGCACCCGATCGTTTAGTATGTTGCTATTGCTTTCTTCATGACTTATACATGTTCCTATAACTATGAGATTATGCAACTCCCGTTTACCGGAGGAACACTTTGGGTACTACCAAACGTCACAACGTAACTGGGTGATTATAAAGGAGTACTACAGGTGTCTCCAATGGTAGATGTTGGGTTGGCGTATTTCGAGATTAGGTTTTGTCACTCCGATTGTCGGAGAGGTATCTCTGGGCCCTCTCGGTAATACACATCACATAAGCCTTGCAAGCATAATAACTAAGATGTTAGTTATGAGATGATGTATTACGGAACGAGTAAAGAGACTTGCCAGTAACGAGATTGAACTAGGTATTGGATACCGACGATCGAATCTCGGGCAAGTAACATACCGATGACAAAGGGAACAACGTATGTTGTTATGCGGTCTGACCGATAAAGATCTTCGTAGAATACGTAGGAGCCAATATGGGCATCCAGGTCCCGCTATTGGTTATTGACCGGAGACATGTCTCGGTCATGTCTACATTGTTCTCGAACCGTAGGGTCCGCACGCTTAACGTTACGATGACAGTTATTATGAGTTTATGCATTTTGATGTACCAAAGGTTGTTCGGAGTCCCGGATGAGATCACGGACATGACGAGGAGTCTCGAAATGGTCGAGACGTAAAGATTGATATATTGGAAGCCTATGTTTGGGCACCGGAAGCGTTCCGGGTGAAATCGGGATTTTACCGGATTACCGGGAGGGTTACCGGAACCCCCCCCGGGATGCAAATGGGCCTATTGGGCCTTAGTGGAAAAAGAGAAAAAGGGAAAAGGCCCAAGCTGGCCGGCGCCCCCCTTCCCCAAATCCTATTAGGAATAGGATAAGGGGCCGGCCCCCCTTCTCTCTCTTTCCCCCCCGGGAATCCTAATTGGATTAGGATTGGGGGGGAGGAGTCCTACTCCCGGTGGGAGTAGGACTCCCCTGCGCCTCCCCCTCTTGGCCGGCCAGCCCCCCCTCCTCCAACATATAAATACGGGGGCAGGGGACACCCCAAGACACACAAGTTGATCCTTGAGATCGTTCCTTAGCCGTGTGCGGTGCCCCCTGCCACCAAATTCCACCTCGATCATACCGTTACAGTGCTTAGGCGAAGCCCTGCGTCGGTAGTACATCAAGATCGTCACCACGCCGTCGTGCTGACGGAACTCTTCCTCGACGCTTTGCTGGATCGGAGCCCGAGGAACGTCATCGAGCTGAACGTGTGCTAAGAACTCGGAGGTGCCGGTGTAACGGTGCTTGGATCGGTCGGATCGGGAAGAAGACGTACGACTACTTCCACTATGTTGTGTGATTGCTTCCGCAGTCGGTCTGCGTTGGTACGTAGACAACACTCTCCCCTCTCGTTGCTGTGCATCACCATGATCTTGCGTGTGCGTAGGAAAATTTTCGAAATTACTGCGTTCCCCAACAGTGGCATCCGAGCCTAGGTTTTATGGTTTGATGTTATATGCACGAGTAGAACACAAGTGAGTTGTGGGCGATACAAGTCATACTGCCTACCAGCATGTCATACTTTGGTTCGGCGGTATTGTTGGACGAGACGATCCGGACCAACCTTACGCGTACTCTTACGCGAGACCGGTTCCCTCGACGTGCTTTGCACACAGATGGCTTGCGGAAGACTGTCTCTCCAACTTTAGTTGAACCAAGTGTGACTACGCCCGGTCCTTGAGAAGGTTAAAACGGAGTCTATTTGACGAACTATCGTTGCGGTTTTGATGCGTAGGTGAGATGAGTTCTTACTTAAGCCCGTAGCAGCCACGTAAAACTTGCAACAACAAAGTAGAGGACGTCTAACTTGTTTTTGCAGGGTATGTTGTGATGTGATATGGTCAAGGCATGATGCTGATTTTATTGTATGATCATGTTTTGTAACTAAGTTATCGGCAACTGGCAGGAGCCATATGGTTGTCGCTTTATTGTATGCAATGCAATCGCGATGTAATGCTTTACTAGATTACTAAACGGTAGTAATAGTCGTGGAAGCATAAGATTGGCAAGACGACAACGTTGCTACGATGGAGATCAAGGTGGCGCGCCGGTGACGATGGTGATCATGACGGTGCTTCGGAGATGGAGATCACAAGCACAAGATGATGATGGCCATATCATATCACTTATATTGATTGCATGTGATGTTTATCCTTTTTATGCATCTTATCTTGCTTTGATTGACGGTAGCATTATAAGATGATCTCTCACTAAATTATCAAGAAGTGTTCTCCCTGAGTATGCACCGTTGCAAAAGTTCTTCGTGCTGAGACACCACGTGATGATCGGGTGTGATAGGCTCTACGTTCAAATACAACGGGTGCAAAACAGTTGCACACGCAGAATACTCAGGTTATACTTGACGAGCTATGCATATAAGATATGACCTCGGAACACGGAGACCGAAAGGTCGAGCGTGAATCATATAGTAGATATGATCAACATATTGATGTTCACCATTGAAAACTACTCCATCTCACGTGATGATCGGTTATGGTTTAGTTGATTTGGATCACGTGATCACTTAGAGGATTAGAGGGATGTCTATCTAGGTGGGAGTTCTTAAGTAAATTAATTGAACTTAAATTTATCATGAACTTAGTCCTGGTAGTATTTTGCAAATCATGTTGTAGATCAATAGCTCGCGTTGTTGATTCCCTGTGTTTATTTTGATATGTTCCTAGAGAAAATTGTGTTGAAAGATGTTAGTAGCAATGATGCGGATTGAATCCGTGATCTGAGGTTTATCCTCATTGCTGCACAGAAGAATAATGTCCTTGATGCAGCGCTAGGTGACAGACCTATTGCAGAGCAGATGCAGACGTTATGAACGTTTGGCTAGCTCAATATGATGACTACTTGATAGTTTAGTGCACCATGCTTAATGGCTTAGAATCGGGACTTCAAAGACGTTTTTGAACGTCATGGACCATATGAGATGTTCCAGCAGTTGAAGTTAATATTTCAAGTAAATACCCGAGTTGAGAGATATGAAGTCTCCAACAAGTTCTATAGCTGAAAGATGGAGGAGAATCGCTCAACTAGTGAGCATGTGCCCAGATTGTCTGAGTACTACAATCGCTTGAATCAAGTGGGAGTTAATCTTCCAGATAAAATAGTGATTGACAGAATTCTCTAGTCACCATCACCAAGTTAGCAGAACTTCGTGATGAACTATAATATGCAAGGGATAACGGAAACAACTCCCAAGCTCTTCGTGATGCTGAAATCAACGAAGAAAAACATCAAGTGTTGATGGTTCACAAGATCACTAGTTTCAAGAAAAGGGCAAAGGGAAGAAGGGGAACTTCAAGAAGAACGGCAAGCAAGTTGCTGCTCAAGTGAAGAAGCCCAAGTCTGATCCTAAGCCTGAGACTAAGTGCTTCTACTGCAAAGGGACTGGTCACTGGAAGTGGAATTACCCCAAGTGATTGGTGGATAAGAAGGATGGCAGAGTGAACATAAGTATATTTGATATACATGTTATCGATGTGTACTTTACTAGTGTTTATAGCAAACCCTCAGTATTTGATACTAGTTCAGTTGCTAAGATTAGTAACTCGAAACGGGAGTTGCAGAATAAACAGAGACTAGTTAAGGGTAAAGTGACGATGTGTGTTGGAAGTGGTTCCAAGATTGATATGATCATCATCGCACACTCCCCATAATTTCGGGATTAGTGTTGAACCTAAATAAGTGTTATTTGGTGTTTGCGTTGAGCATGAATATGATTTGATCATGTTTATTGTAATACAGTTATTCATTTAAGTAAGAGAATAAATTGTTGCTCTGTTTACATGAATAAAACCTTATATGGTTACACACCCAATGAAAATAGTTCATTGGATCTCGATCGTAGTGATACACATAATCATAATATTGAAAACAAAAGATGCAAAGTTAATAATGATAGTGCAACTTATTTGTAGCACTGCTGTTTAGGTCATATTGGTATAAAGCGCATGAAGAAACTCCATGCTGATGGGCTTTTGGAATCACTTGATTATGAATCAGTTGATGCTTGCGAACCATGCCTTTTGGGCAAGATGACTAAAACTCCGTTCTTCGGAACAATGGAGCGAGCAACAGATTTGTTGGAAATCATACATACTGATGTATGTGGTCCGATGAATATTGAGGCTCGCGACAGGTATCATTATTTTCTGATCTTCACAGATGATTTGAGCAGATATGAGTATATCTACTTGATGAAACATAAGTCTGAAACATTTGAAAAGTTCAAAGAATTTCAGAGTGAAGTGAAAAATCATCGTAACAAGAAAATAAAGTTTCTATGATCTGATCATAGAGAAGAGTATTTGAGTTACGAGTTTGGTCTTCAGTTAAAAACAATGTGAAATAGTTTCACTACTCAAGCCACCTGGAACACCACAGCATAATGGTGTGTCCGAACGTCATAACCGTACTTTATTGGATATAGTGCAATATATGATGTTTCTTACCGATTTACCACTATCGTTTTTGGGGTCATGCATTAGAGACAGCTGCATTCACGTTAAATAGGGCACCATATAAATCCGTTGAGACGACACCGTGTGAACTATGGTTTGGCAAGAAACCTAAGCTGTCGTTTCTTAAAGTTTGGGGTTATGATGCTTATATGAAAAGGTTTTCATCCTGATAAGCTCAAACTCAAATCGGAGAAGTGCGTCTTCATAGGATATCCAAAGGAAACTACTGGATACACCTTCTATCACAGATCCGAAGGCAAGACTTTTGTTGCTAAAATTCGGAAACTTTCTGGAGAAGGAGTTTCTCTTGAAAGAAGTGAGTGGGAGGAAAGTAGAACTTGATGAGGTAACTGTGCCTGCTCCCTTATTGGAAAGTAGTACATCACAGAAAAATGTTTCTGTGACACCTACACCAGTTAGTGAGGAAGCTAATGATGATGATCATGAAACTTCAGAACAAGACACTACTGAACCTCGTAGATCAACTAGAGTAAGATCCGCGCCAGAGTGGTTCGGTAATACTGTTCTAGAAGTCATGCTACTAGATCATGATGATCCTACGAACTATGAAGAAGCGATGGTGAGCCCAGGTTCCGCGAAGTGGCTTGAAGCCATGAAATCTGAGATATGATCCATGTATGAGAACAAAGTATGCACTTTGGTTGACTTGCCCGATGATCGGCAAGCCATAGAAAATAAATGGATCTTCAAGAGGAAGACGGACGCTGATAGTAGTGTTACTATCTACAAAGCTAGAATTGTCGCAAAAGGTTTTCGACAAGTTCAAGGTGTTGACTACGATGAGATTTTCTCACTCGTATTTATGCTTAAGTCTGTCCGAATCATGTTAGCAATTGCCACATTTTATGAAATCTGGCAAATGGATAAACAAAACTGCATTCCTTAATGGATTTGCTAAAGAAAAGTTGTATACGATGCAACTAGAAGGTTTTGTCGATCCTAAAGGTGTTAACTAAATATGCAAGCTCCAGCGATCTATCTATGGACTGGTGCAAACATCTCGGAGTTGGAATATACGCTTTGATGAGTTGATCAAAGCATATAGTTTTATACAGACTTGCGGTGAAGCCTGTATTTACAAGAAAGTGAGTGGGAGCACTACAGCATTTCTGATAAGTATATGTGAATGACATACTGTTGATCGGAAATAATGTAGAATTATTCTGTAAAGCATAAAGGAGTGTTTGAAAGGAGTTTTTCAAAGAAAGACTTCGGTGAAGCTGCTTACATATTGAGCTTCAAGATCTATAGAGATAGATCAAGACGCTTGATAAGTTCTTTCAATGAGTACATACCTTGACAAAGATTTTGAAGTAGTTCAAAATGGAGCAGTCAAAGAAAGAATTCTTGCCTGTATTATAAGGTGTGAAGTTGAGTAAGACTCAAAGCCCGACCACGGCAGAAGATAGAAAGAGAATGAAAGTCATTCCCTATGCCTTGGCCATAGGTTCTATAAAGTATGTCATGCTGTATACCAGATCTATTGTATACCCTACACTGATTTAGTAAGGGAGTACGATGGTGATCTAGGAGTAGATCACTGGACAGCGGTCAGAATTATCCTTAGTGAAATAAGGATATGTTTCTCGATTATGGACGTGACAAAAAGGTTCGTCGTAAAAGGTTACGTCGATGCAAGTTTTGACACTGATCTGGATGACTCTAAGTCTCGATCTAGATACATATTGAAAGTGGGAGCAATTAGCTAGAGTAGCTCCGTGCAGAGCATTGTATACATAGAAAATTGCAAAATACTTACGGATCTGAATGTGACAGACCCATTGACTAAAATTATCTCACAAGCAAAACATGATCACACCTTAGTACTCTTTGGGTGTTAATCACATAGATATGTGAACTAGATTACTGACTCTAGTAAACCCTTTGAGTGTTGGTCACATGACGATGTGAACTGTGGGTGTTAATCACATGGTGATGTGAACTATTGCTGCTAAATCACATGGCGATGTGAACTAGATTATTGACTCTAGTGCAAGTGGGAGACTGAAGGAAATATGCCCTAGAGGCAATAATAAAGTTATTATTTATTTCCTTATATCATGATAAATGTTTATTATTCATGCTAGAATTGTATTAACCGGAAACATAATACATGTGTGAATACATAGACCAACAAAATGTCACTAGTATGCCTCTACTAGACTAGCTCGTTAATCAAAGATGGTTATGTTTCCTAACCATGAACAAAGAGTTGTTATTTGATTAATGAGGTCACATCATTAGTTGAATGATCTGATTGACATGACCCATTCCATTAGCTTAGCACCCGATCGTTTAGTATGTTGCTATTGCTTTCTTCATGACTTATACATGTTCCTATAACTATGAGATTATGCAACTCCCGTTTACCGGAGGAACACTTTGGGTACTACCAAACGTCACAACGTAACTGGGTGATTATAAAGGAGTACTACAGGTGTCTCCAATGGTAGATGTTGGGTTGGCGTATTTCGAGATTAGGTTTTGTCACTCCGATTGTCGGAGAGGTATCTCTGGGCCCTCTCGGTAATACACATCACATAAGCCTTGCAAGCATAATAACTAAGATGTTAGTTATGAGATGATGTATTACGGAACGAGTAAAGAGACTTGCCAGTAACGAGATTGAACTAGGTATTGGATACCGACGATCGAATCTCGGGCAAGTAACATACCGATGACAAAGGGAACAACGTATGTTGTTATGCGGTCTGACCGATAAAGATCTTCGTAGAATATGTAGGAGCCAATATGGGCATCCAGGTCCCGCTATTGGTTATTGACCGGAGACATGTCTCGGTCATGTCTACATTGTTCTCGAACCGTAGGGTCCGCACGCTTAACGTTACGATGACAGTTATTATGAGTTTATGCATTTTGATGTACCGAAGGTTGTTCGGAGTCCCGGATGAGATCACGGACATGACGAGGAGTCTCGAAATGGTCGAGACGTAAAGATTGATATATTGGAAGCCTATGTTTGGGCACCGGAAGCGTTCCGGGTGAAATCGGGATTTTACCGGATTACCGGGAGGGTTACCGGAACCCCCCCGGGATGCAAATGGGCCTATTGGGCCTTAGTGGAAAAAGAGAAAAAGGGAAAAGGCCCAAGCTGGCCGGCGCCCCCCTTCCCCAAATCCTATTAGGAATAGGATAAGGGGCCGGCCCCCCTTCTCTCTCTTTCCCCCCCCCGGGAATCCTAATTGGATTAGGATTGGGGGGGAGGAGTCCTACTCCCGGTGGGAGTAGGACTCCCCTGCGCCTCCCCCTCTTGGCCGGCCAGCCCCCCCTCCTCCAACATATAAATACGGGGGCAGGGGACACCCAAGACACACAAGTTGATCCTTGAGATCGTTCCTTAGCCGTGTGCGGTGCCCCCTGCCACCAAATTCCACCTCGATCATACCGTTACAGTGCTTAGGCGAAGCCCTGCGTCGGTAGTACATCAAGATCGTCACCACGCCGTCGTGCTGACGGAACTCTTGAAGGAAATATGCCCTAGAGGCAATAATAAAGTTATTATTTATTTCCTTATATCATGATAAATGTTTATTATTCATGCTAGAATTGTATTAACCGGAAACATAATACATGTGTGAATACATAGACCAACAGAATGTCACTAGTATGCCTCTACTAGACTAGCTCGTTAATCAAAGATGGTTATGTTTCCTAACCATGAACAAAGAGTTGTTATTTGATTAATGAGGTCACATCATTAGTTGAATGATCTGATTGACATGACCCATTCCATTAGCTTAGCACCCGATCGTTTAGTATGTTGCTATTGCTTTCTTCATGACTTATACATGTTCTTATAACTATGAGATTATGCAACTCCCGTTTACCGGAGGAACACTTTGGGTACTACCAAACGTCACAACGTAACTGGGTGATTATAAAGGAGTACTACAGGTGTCTCCAATGGTAGATGTTGGGTTGGCGTATTTCGAGATTAGGTTTTGTCACTCCGATTGTCGGAGAGGTATCTCTGGGCCCTCTCGGTAATACACATCACATAAGCCTTGCAAGCATAATAACTAAGATGTTAGTTATGAGATGATGTATTACGGAACGAGTAAAGAGACTTGCCAGTAACGAGATTGAACTAGGTATTGGATACCGACGATCGAATCTCGGGCAAGTAACATACCGATGACAAAGGGAACAACGTATGTTGTTATGCGGTCTGACCGATAAAGATCTTCGTAGAATATGTAGGATCCAATATGGGCATCCAGGTCCCGCTATTGGTTATTGACCGGAGACATGTCTCGGTCATGTCTACATTGTTCTCGAACCGTAGGGTCCGCACGCTTAACGTTACGATGACAGTTATTATGAGTTTATGCATTTTGATGTTCCGAAGGTTGTTCGGAGTCCCGGATGAGATCACGGACATGACGAGGAGTCTCGAAATGGTCGAGACGTAAAGATTGATATATTGGAAGCCTACGTTTGGGCACCGGAAGCGTTCCGGGTGAAATCGGGATTTTACCGGATTACCGGGAGGGTTACCGGAACCCCCCCCGGGATGCAAATGGGCCTATTGGGCCTTAGTGGAAAAAGAGAAAAAGGGAAAAGGCCCAAGCTGGCCGGCGCCCCCCTTCCCCAAATCCTATTAGGAATAGGATAAGGGGCCGGCCCCCCTTCTCTCTCTTTCCCCCCCGGGAATCCTAATTGGATTAGGATTGGGGGGGGAGGAGTCCTACTCCCGGTGGGAGTAGGACTCCCCTGCGCCTCCCCCTCTTGGCCGGCCAGCCCCCCCTCCTCCAACATATAAATACGGGGGCAGGGGACACCCCAAGACACACAAGTTGATCCTTGAGATCGTTCCTTAGCCGTGTGCGGTGCCCCCTGCCACCAAATTCCACCTCGATCATACCGTTACAGTGCTTAGGCGAAGCCCTGCGTCGGTAGTACATCAAGATCGTCACCACGCCGTCGTGCTGACGGAACTCTTCCTCGACGCTTTGCTGGATCGGAGCCCGAGGAACGTCATCGAGCTGAACGTGTGCTAAGAACTCGGAGGTGCCGTAGTAACGGTGCTTGGATCGGTCGGATCGGGAAGAAGACGTACGACGACTTCCACTACGTTGTGTGATCGCTTCCGCAGTCGGTCTGCGTTGGTACGTAGACAACACTCTCCCCTCTCGTTGCTGTGCATCACCATGATCTTGCGTGTGCGTAGGAAAATTTTCGAAATTACTGCGTTCCCCAACAGTGGCATCCGAGCCTAGGTTTTATGGTTTGATGTTATATGCACGAGTAGAACACAAGTGAGTTGTGGGCGATACAAGTCATACTGCCTACCAGCATGTCATACTTTGGTTCGGCGGTATTGTTGGACGAGACGATCCGGACCAACCTTACGCGTACTCTTACGCGAGACCGGTTCCCTCGACGTGCTTTGCACACAGATGGCTTGCGGAAGACTGTCTCTCCAACTTAGTTGAACCAAGTGTGACTACGCCCGGTCCTTGAGAAGGTTAAAACGGAGTCTATTTGACGAACTATCGTTGTGGTTTTGATGCGTAGGTGAGATGAGTTCTTACTTAAGCCCGTAGCAGCCACGTAAAACTTGCAACAACAAAGTAGAGGACGTCTAACTTGTTTTTGCAGGGTATGTTGTGATGTGATATGGTCAAGGCATGATGCTGATTTTATTGTATGAGATGATCATGTTTTGTAACTAAGTTATCGGCAACTGGCAGGAGCCATATGGTTGTCGCTTTATTGTATGCAATGCAATCGCGATGTAATGCTTTACTAGATTACTAAACGGTAGTAATAGTCGTGGAAGCATAAGATTGGCAAGACGACAACGTTGCTACGATGGAGATCAAGGTGGCGCGCCGGTGACGATGGTGATCATGACGGTGCTTCGGAGATGGAGATCACAAGCACAAGATGATGATGGCCATATCATATCACTTATATTGATTGCATGTGATGTTTATCCTTTTTATGCATCTTATCTTGCTTTGATTGACGGTAGCATTATAAGATGATCTCTCACTAAATTATCAAGAAGTTGTCTCCCTGAGTATGCACCGTTGCAAAAGTTCTTCGTGCTGAGACACCACGTGATGATCGGGTGTGATAGGCTCTACGTTCAAATACAACGGGTGCAAAACAGTTGCACACGCAGAATACTCAGGTTATACTTGACGAGCTATGCATATAAGATATGACCACGGAACACGGAGACCGAAAGGTCGAGCGTGAATCATATAGTAGATATGATCAACATATTGATGTTCACCATTGAAAACTACTCCATCTCACGTGATGATCGGTTATGGTTTAGTTGATTTGGATCACGTGATCACTTAGAGGATTAGAGGGATGTCTATCTAAGTGGGAGTTCTTAAGTAAATTAATTGAACTTAAATTTATCATGAACTTAGTCCTGGTAGTATTTTGCAAATCATTTTGTAGATCAATAGCTCGCGTTGTTGATTCCCTGTGTTTATTTTGATATGTTCCTAGAGAAAATTGTGTTGAAAGATGTTAGTAGCAATGATGCGGATTGGATCCGTGATCTGAGGTTTATCCTCATTGCTGCATAGAAGAATAATGTCCTTGATGCACCGCTAGGTGACAGACCTATTGCAGAGCAGATGCAGACGTTATGAACGTTTGGCTAGCTCAATATGATGACTACTTGATAGTTTAGTGCACCATGCTTAATGGCTTAGAATCGGGACTTCAAAGACGTTTTTGAACGTCATGGACCATATGAGATGTTCCAGCAGTTGAAGTTAATATTTCAAGTAAATACCCGAGTTGAGAGATATGAAGTCTCCAACAAGTTCTATAGCTGAAAGATGGAGGAGAATCGCTCAACTAGTGAGCATGTGCCCAGATTGTCTGAGTACTACAATCGCTTGAATCAAGTGGGAGTTAATCTTCCAGATAAAATAGTGATTGACAGAATTCTCTAGTCACCATCACCAAGTTAGCAGAACTTCGTGATGAACTATAATATGCAAGGGATAACGGAAACAACTCCCAAGCTCTTCGTGATGCTGAAATCAACGAAGAAAAACATCAAGTGTTGATGGTTGACAAGATCACTAGTTTCAAGAAAAGGGCAAAGGGAAGAAGGGGAACTTCAAGAAGAACGGCAAGCAAGTTGCTGCTCAAGTGAAGAAGCCCAAGTCTGATCCTAAGCCTGAGACTAAGTGCTTCTACTGCAAAGGGACTGGTCACTGGAAGTGGAATTACCCCAAGTGATTGGTGGATAAGAAGGATGGCAGAGTGAACATAAGTATATTTGATATACATGTTATCGATGTGTACTTTACTAGTGTTTATAGCAAACCCTCAGTATTTGATACTAGTTCAGTTGCTAAGATTAGTAACTCGAAACGGGAGTTGCAGAATAAATAGAGACTAGTTAAGGGTAAAGTGACGATGTGTGTTGGAAGTGGTTCCAAGATTGATATGATCATCATCGCACACTCCCCATAATTTTGGGATTAGTGTTGAACCTAAATAAGTGTTATTTGGTGTTTGCGTTGAGCATGAATATGATTTGATCATGTTTATTGTAATACGGTTATTCATTTAAGTAAGAGAATAAATTGTTGCTCTGTTTACATGAATAAAACCTTATATGGTTACACACCCAATGAAAATAGTTCATTGGATCTCGATCGTAGTGATACACATAATCATAATATTGAAAACAAAAGATGCAAAGTTAATAATGATAGTGCAACTTATTTGTAGCACTGCTGTTTAGGTCATATTGGTATAAAGCGCATGAAGAAACTCCATGCTGATGGGCTTTTGGAATCACTTGATTATGAATCAGTTGATGCTTGCGAACCATGCCTTTTGGGCAAGATGACTAAAACTCCGTTCTTTGGAACAATGGAGCGAGCAACAGATTTGTTGGAAATCATACATACTGATGTATGTGGTCCGATGAATATTGAGGCTCGCGACAGGTATCATTATTTTCTGATCTTCACAGATGATTTGAGCAGATATGAGTATATCTACTTGATGAAACATAAGTCTGAAACATTTGAAAAGTTCAAAGAATTTCAGAGTGAAGTGAAAAATCATCGTAACAAGAAAATAAAGTTTCTATGATCTGATCATAGAGAAGAGTATTTGAGTTACGAGTTTGGTCTTCAGTTAAAAACAATGTGAAATAGTTTCACTACTCAAGCCACCTGGAACACCACAGCATAATGGTGTGTCCGAACGTCATAACCGTACTTTATTGGATATAGTGCAATATATGATGTTTCTTACCGATTTACCACTATCGTTTTTGGGGTCATGCATTAGAGACAGCTGCATTCACGTTAAATAGGGCACCATATAAATCCGTTGAGACGACACCGTGTGAACTATGGTTTGGCAAGAAACCTAAGCTGTCGTTTCTTAAAGTTTGGGGTTACGATGCTTATATGAAAAAGTTTTCATCCTGATAAGCTCAAACTCAAATCGGAGAAGTGCGTCTTCATAGGATATCCAAAGGAAACTACTGGATACACCTTCTATCACAGATCCGAAGGCAAGACTTTTGTTGCTAAAATTCGGAAACTTTCTGGAGAAGGAGTTTCTCTCGAAAGAAGTGAGTGGGAGGAAAGTAGAACTTGATGAGGTAACTGTACCTGCTCCCTTATTGGAAAGTAGTACATCACAGAAAAATGTTTCTGTGACACCTACACCAGTTAGTGAGGAAGCTAATGATGATGATCATGAAACTTCAGAACAAGACACTACTGAACCTCGTAGATCAACTAGAGTAAGATCCGCGCCAGAGTGGTACGGTAATACTGTGCTAGAAGTCATGCTACTAGATCATGATGATCCTACGAACTATGAAGAAGCGATGGTGAGCCCAGCTTCCGCGAAGTGGCTTGAAGCCATGAAATCTGAGATATGATCCATGTATGAGAACAAAGTATGGACTTTGGTTGACTTGCCCGATGATCGGCAAGCCATAGAAAATAAATGGATCTTCAAGAGGAAGACGGACGCTGATAGTAGTGTTACTATCTATAAAGCTAGAATTGTCGCAAAAGGTTTTCGACAAGTTCAAGGTGTTGACTACGATGAGATTTTCTCACTCGTATTTATGCTTAAGTCTGTCCGAATCATGTTAGCAATTGCCACATTTTATGAAATCTGGCAAATGGATAAACAAAACTGCATTCCTTAATGGATTTGCTAAAGAAAAGTTGTATACGATGCAACTAGAAGGTTTTGTCGATCCTAAAGGTGTTAACTAAATATGCAAGCTCCAGCGATCTATCTATGGACTGGTGCAAACATCTCGGAGTTGGAATATACGCTTTGATGATTTGATCAAAGCATATAGTTTTATACAGACTTGCGGTGAAGCCTGTATTTACAAGAAAGTGAGTGGGAGCACTACAGCATTTCTGATAAGTATATGTGAATGACATACTGTTGATCGGAAATAATGTAGAATTATTCTGTAAAGCATAAAGGAGTGTTTGAAAGGAGTTTTTCAAAGAAAGACTTCGGTGAAGCTGCTTACATATTGAGCTTCAAGATCTATAGAGATAGATCAAGACGCTTGATAAGTTCTTTCAATGAGTACATACCTTGACAAAGATTTTGAAGTAGTTCAAAATGGAGCAGTCAAAGAAAGAATTCTTGCCTGTATTATAAGGTGTGAAGTTGAGTAAGACTCAAAGCCCGACCACGGCAGAAGATAGAAAGAGAATGAAAGTCATTCCCTATGCCTTGGCCATAGGTTCTATAAAGTATGTCATGCTGTATACCAGATCTATTGTATACCCTACACTGATTTAGCAAGGGAGTACGATGGTGATCTAGGAGTAGATCACTGGACAGCGGTCAGAATTATCCTTAGTGAAATAAGGATATGTTTCTCGATTATGGACGTGACAAAAAGGTTCGTCGTAAAAGGTTACGTCGATGCAAGTTTTGACACTGATCTGGATGACTCTAAGTCTCGATCTAGATACATATTGAAAGTGGGAGCAATTAGCTAGAGTAGCTCCGTGCAGAGCATTGTATACATAGAAAATTGCAAAATACTTACGGATCTGAATGTGACAGACCCATTGACTAAAATTATCTCACAAGCAAAACATGATCACACCTTAGTACTCTTTGGGTGTTAATCACATAGATATGTGAACTAGATTACTGACTCTAGTAAACCCTTTGAGTGTTGGTCACATGACGATGTGAACTGTGGGTGTTAATCACATGGTGATGTGAATTATTGCTGCTAAATCACATGGCGATGTGAACTAGATTATTGACTCTAGTGTAAGTGGGAGACTGAAGGAAATATGCCCTAGAGGCAATAATAAAGTTATTATTTATTTCCTTATATCATGATAAATGTTTATTATTCATGCTAGAATTGTATTAACCGGAAACATAATACATGTGTGAATACATAGACCAACAGAATGTCACTAGTATGCCTCTACTAGACTAGCTCGTTAATCAAAGATGGTTATGTTTCCTAACCATGAACAAAGAGTTGTTATTTGATTAATGAGGTCACATCATTAGTTGAATGATCTGATTGACATGACCCATTCCATTAGCTTAGCACCCGATCGTTTAGTATGTTGCTATTGCTTTCTTCATGACTTATACATGTTCCTATAACTATGAGATTATGCAACTCCCGTTTACCGGAGGAACACTTTGGGTACTACCAAACGTCACAACGTAACTGGGTGATTATAAAGGAGTACTACAGGTGTCTCCAATGGTAGATGTTGGGTTGGCGTATTTCGAGATTAGGTTTTGTCACTCCGATTGTCGGAGAGGTATCTCTGGGCCCTCTCGGTAATACACATCACATAAGCCTTGCAAGCATAATAACTAAGATGTTAGTTATGAGATGATGTATTACGGAACGAGTAAAGAGACTTGCCAGTAATGAGATTGAACTAGGTATTGGATACCGACGATCGAATCTCGGGCAAGTAACATACCGATGACAAAGGGAACAACGTATGTTGTTATGCGGTCTGACCGATAAAGATCTTCGTAGAATATGTAGGAGCCAATATGGGCATCCAGGTCCCGCTATTGGTTATTGACCGGAGACATGTCTCGGTCATGTCTACATTGTCCTCGAACCGTAGGGTCCGCACGCTTAACGTTACGATGACAGTTATTATGAGTTTATGCATTTTGATGTACCGAAGGTTGTTCGGAGTCCCGGATGAGATCACGGACATGACGAGGAGTCTCGAAATGGTCGAGACGTAAAGATTGATATATTGGAAGCCTATGTTTGGGCACCGGAAGCGTTCCGGGTGAAATCGGGATTTTACCGGATTACCGGGAGGGTTACCGGAACCCCCCCCCCCCCCCCCGGGATGCAAATGGGCCTATTGGGCCTTAGTGGAAAAAGAGAAAAAGGGAAAAGGCCCAAGCTGGCCGGCGCCCCCCTTCCCCAAATCCTATTAGGAATAGGATAAGGGGCCGGCCCCCCTTCTCTCTCTTTCCCCCCGGGAATCCTAATTGGATTAGGATTGGGGGGGAGGAGTCCTACTCCCGGTGGGAGTAGGACTCCCCTGCGCCTCCCCCTCTTGGCCGGCCAGCCCCCCCTCCTCCGACATATAAATACGGGGGCAGGGGACACCCCAAGACACACAAGTTGATCCTTGAGATCGTTCCTTAGCCGTGTGCGGTGCCCCCTGCCACAAAATTCCACCTCGATCATACCGTTACAGTGCTTAGGCGAAGCCCTGCGTCGGTAGTACATCAAGATCGTCACCACGCCGTCGTGCTGACGGAACTCTTCCTCGACGCTTTGCTGGATCGGAGCCCGAGGAACGTCATCGAGCTGAACGTGTGCTAAGAACTCGGAGGTGCCGGAGTAACGGTGCTTGGATCGGTCGGATCGGGAAGAAGACGTACGACTACTTCCACTACGTTGTGTGATCGCTTCCGCAGTCGGTCTGCGTTGGTACGTAGACAACACTCTCCCCTCTCGTTGCTGTGCATCACCATGATCTTGCATGTGCGTAGGAAAATTTTCGAAATTACTGCGTTCCCCAACAACTCTTCCTCGACGCTTTGCTGGATCGGAGCCCGAGGAACGTCATCGAGCTGAACGTGTGCTAAGAACTCGGAGGTGCCGGTGTAACGGTGCTTGGATCGGTCGGATCGGGAAGAAGACGTACGACTACTTCCACTACGTTGTGTGATTGCTTCCGCAGTCGGTCTGCGTTGGTACGTAGACAACACTCTCCCCTCTCGTTGCTGTGCATCACCATGATCTTGCGTGTGCGTAGGAAAATTTTCGAAATTACTGCGTTCCCCAACAGTTGCACCGAAGCGACAACCTTAGCCTGATGCCTCGGTACTCCGCGGCTGCGCTTGCCCCCTTTGCACCAAAGAGGAAAGAAGGACGCTGCGCGCGCTGGCGCCCGCCTGGCGCCCTTGATCGTCATGGCTTGCGTCACTGGCACCTCGCGAGGTACCCCGCCTTGATATCTCCGTCTCCTCGCGAGCTAGCCTGAGGAGGCTGCGCCTGAGGATGCGCCGTGTCGTCCGCCTCGCGAGGGTCTTAAGTCTTGTGCTTGATGAAGATGGGCCATGTTGGGCCCCCATTCGAGCCACGCCGCAGGCCGCAGGCAGGCAAGTCTGGGGACCCCCGTTCCCAGAACACCGACAATGTGGGCAACCTTCAGTTCTTCACTGCCATTGTGACGCAGCTGGAGGCGCGTTCGGCAAGGGCCGATAGGTTGGTGGAAGAGAGGGGCCGTGCGCTGCTCGGGTGTGCCTTCTCCTCTGTCTTCAGCCATCTCCTGAACATGGATTCCCGCTTCGATTTTGACGCTGTCATCGCCCCAGTCCCCCAAGCTGTCCGAGGTGACCTGGCGCACTACATGGAAGACAATGTGGACGCTCTTGTCAGGGCCTTCGCTTCGGACGACGACGACGTGATCGTGGGTGCTAACGAGGGCGGCGCGGCGAGCGGCCCTGACGCCGCTGGCGGCGATGCAGACGACGATGGCGAATTCGGCGACCCCAACGAAGGCTCGGGAGGTGCTCCCGGGGACGCATTGGGGGATTGGTCCAACTGAGCGTGTACCACTCCTGTCTTTTTCACCCTGGATGAATAGAACTCAGGTTTTTGACCTGATGGCTTGTGAGAGCATTTTGGGAGGGGAAGCCCCTCATGTAAAACCCATGTTCAGCATATTAATCGTTGTCATATTGCACGAGCGCCCGCGCCTGGTAGCTGGCTGGTTTACCTTTGTTTCGCGTAAGCCCCGAAGCAGCCTGTGGGAGGGCATGACGCCCTTGGTGTTCTTTAGTTGAATCCGTTGGATACGAGAGTGTCGCTGACGGGGAGTTTCACAAGCGTTGGCCTCCTTCATAGGCTCTGGGCCTTTTCCTGAACGTGTGAGCTTCACAGGCACTCGCCTTCTTCACAGGCTCTGGGCCTTTTCTGGAACACGATAGCTTCACAGGCACTCGCCTTGCTTCACAGGCTCTGGGCCTTTTCCTAAACGCAATGACTTCACAAGCACTCGCCTTGCTTCACAGGCTCTGGGCCTTTTCCTAAACGCAGTGACTTCACAGGCACTCGCCTTGCTTCACAAGCTCTGGGCCTTTTCCTAAACGCAATGACTTCACAGGCACTCGCCTTGCTTCACAGGCTCCGGGCCTTTCCTAGAGCACGATAGCTTCACAGGCACTCGCCTTGCTTCACAGGCTCTGGGCCTTTTTCTAGAGCACGATAGCTTCACAGGCACTCGCCTTGCTTCACAGGCTCTCGGCCTTTTTCTAGAGCATGATAGCTTCACAGGCACTCGCCTTGCTTCACAGGCTCTGGGCCTTTTCCTGAACGCAGTGACTTCACAGGCACTCGCCTTGCTTCACAGGCTCTGGGCCTTTTTCTAAACGCAGTGACTTCACAGGCACTCGCCTTGCTTCACAGGCTCTAGGCCTTTTTCTAAACGCAGTGACTTCACAGGCACTCGCCTTGCTTCACAGGCTCTGGGCCTTTTCTAGAACGGGGCAACCTCCGCAGGCACCCGAAGATCCTCCCGAGAGGGAGCGACAGCAGCAATTTAGGTCGCGCACGAGCCAGGCCTGACCGGACTCGCGAGGGGCTCGCGAGGGGAGGCAGCTGTGGCGAAGCGGTAACCAGAATGCGAGAAATGGCTCGAGCGAGAATAAGCACCCCTTCCCTGAACACACGCAAATCTCAAATTCGAATCCAACTTAAATCCAGCAAGGGAAAGCTTCATCTAAAGGGAAAGGCAACGAAAAGCAGATAAAACGCCGCGTCCGGCACCTAATCTAGTCTTGGACGTCTTCTCACCAGCGCGGAGCTAAGTGCTGTCCACTGGGCGTGGGAGGGAGCCCCAGGGCCTGAGGCCGGCACCCCTGAGACTCCGGGGCGTGTATAGCCCCACTCATTATTACGTGAGAGTGTCACGGGGCGGCGAGCTTCACAGGCACTGGGCCTTCTTCACAGGTACCGGCCTTGCTTCATATCCCCAGATGAGGGCCCCGCCTTGCGCCACACTCTAGTGCCATCAGCAACGACCGGAACCCAGGACGCCACCCGATGGGGTAGAGCGGTCGCCAGCGGTTCCCCCGACGACCACGGATCCTCTGCCAGGGGCAGGCCCTGAGGCACCTCCCTAGCAGAGGGCCTACCTCCTGAGAACGCCTTGCTCCGAACGCCACGGTGGTGATGTCGGATCCCGGCCCCTCTCCCGTAGTCCCCTGCACCCTCCTCCAGAGGGGTAGGAGACTGTGGGAGCGGGGCAGCTGCTTGCCGCGGCGACCTGCACCTCCTGCGATCCATGGTTAGCGTATACCTGCCCCTGAAGAGTTAGTGGTGCCCGATAATCGTTGCCTCCAGCGTGGCCAGCGGGTTCGTCCCGGGGCTCCCGGAAGGGCTCAGCTTCCATTGCCTCGTCCCCCCAGCTTGGGCCGAGGAGCGAGCCTTGTCCGTTCTCGTGAGGGTGTCCTTGGTCCATCATGAGGGGCACGTATTCCTCCATCGCCGTCATCCCGAGTGCCACGCTGTGACGCCCGGCATGCCACGCGGTCCCACCTGCCATGCCTACTGCGGGGTGGCAGTGCGGCCGCCCTTCGGGGCCGCGGGTCGCGTCAAGTCCTTCTTCTTCGCAGCCGGGGGCGGGGGCAGCGCCACCACCGGTCCGGTGCTGACAGCTTCGCTGGCGTCGGAGTAGCCTTGGAGTCCGCGGGCGCATGCGGAGCCCCCGCGCGGGTCGCCCTGGGCTTGAGATGGGAGCTGGGTGGAGAAGGGGTGAGCCCCCGAGGCGGCGAAGCCCAGGAGCTCCGCCACTCGCTCCAGCAGCACATCGTGGCCGCCCTCCGGCAGTCTGCACCGCAGCAGCTCTCGGGCCACCGTGAGCGCGGCCCTTGAATTCGCCTGCTCCCGGCGGGTGTACGGTGTCGTGGTTGCGGCGTGATTGGAGGCCCTTGCCGCCGACCGCGCTTGTCGCGGTGTGAGGGTTGCGGAGGCCTGTCCGCGTCGCCCGCGGCCCGCAGCGCCCTGCGGGCCACGAGCTTCCTGGGGCGCGGGGTCGCCCGAGGCGGGCGGCTCCGCGCAGGTGGGCCACGCCGCCCAGGGACCTTGGTTGCCCGCCTGGTCGCCGGACATGGTGATGACGATGCGACGGGAGGCGGAGCGGTAGGAAGGCAAATTCCGGCGCACCCCTACCTGGCGCACCAAATGTCGGATCACGGGTTCCGGCAGACCCTTAAGGTTCGAACACTGGGGTGCGCGCGGAGATCACGCCTTCTACCTCCCCGTCTTGCAAGGATCTAATCTACTAAAAGAACTGCACAAGGGACGCAAGATTTATACTAGTTCGGGCCACCGTTGCGGTGTAATACCCTACTCCAGTGTGTGGTTGGTGGATTGCCTCTTGGGGCTGATGATGATGAACAATACAGGGAAGAACAGCCTCTCGAGGGTCTGTTCTTGGCTGGGGTGATGAACTGCTAAGAGGAGTTCAGTCACCTCTCTCTCTCTCACTCACTCTCTCTCTCTGCTTGCTAGCCGGACGAACGAACCCCCTTGCTATACGGGTGGCTGGTCCTATTTATAGGCAAAGGCCCTGGGCCTCTTCCCAAATATTGAGCGGGAAGGGCACCAACAATTGGCCAATTCGAAGGGGAACATCTAGTACACTTATCCTGACTAAAGTTGGTCTTCGCCTGCGAAAGGCTCTGCGGTGACACCGTGCTGGGCTCCATGGTGACCTCCGTCTCGTAGTCCGCCTGGTCTTGGTCTCGTTGCACCGAAATGGCAACCTTTGCCTGATGCCTCGGTACTCCACGGCTGTGCTTGCCCCCTTTGCACCAAAGAGGAAAGAAGGACGCTGCGCGCGCTGGCGCCCGCCTGGCGCCCTGAGTCGTCATGGCTTGCGTCATGGGCACCTCGCGAGGTACCCCGCCTTGATTTCTCCGCCTCCTCGTGAGCCAGCCTGAAGAGGCTGTGCCTGAGGATACGCCGTGTCGTCCGCCCCGCGAGGCTTGGCCCCTCGCGAGGCTCTTGAGTCTTGTGTTGATGAAGATGGGCCATGCTGGGCCCCCTTTGAGCCACGCCGCGGGCCGCAGGCACGCAAGTCTGGGGACCCCCTGTTCCCAGAACGCCGACAGTGTAACCATATAAGGTTTTATTCATGTAAATAGAACAACAATTTATTCTCTTACTTAAATGAATAACCGTATTGCAATAAACATGATCAAATCATATTCATGCTCAACACAAACACCAAATAACACTTATTTAGGTTCAACACTAATCCCGAAAGTATAGGGAGTGTGCGATTATGATCATATCAATCTTGGAACCATTTCCAATACACATCGTCACTTCACCCTTAACTAGTCTCTGTTCATTTTGCAACTCCCGTTTCGAGTTACTACTCTTAGCAACTGAACCAGTATCAAATACCAAGGGGTTTCTACGAACACTAGTAAAATACACATCAATAATCTATATATCAAATATACATTTGTTCACTTTGCCATCCTTCTTATCCGCCAAATACTTGGGGCAGTTCTGCTTCCAGTGACCAGTCCCTTTGCAGTAGAAGCACTTAGTCTCAGGCTTAGGATCAGACTTGGGCTTCTTCACAAAGTTCTACTAACTTGGTGATGGTGACTAGAGAATTCTGTCAATCACTATTTTATCTGGAAGATTAACTCCCACTTGATTCAAGCGATTGTAGTACCCAGACAATCTGAGCACACGCTCACTGCTTGAGCTATTCTCCTCCATCTTTTAGCTATAGAACTTGTTGGAGACTTCATATCTCTCAACTCGGGTATTTACTTGAAATATTAACTTCAACTCCTAGAAAATCTCATATGGTCCATGACGTTCAAAACGTCTTGAAAATCCCGATTCTAAGCTGTTAAGCATGGTGCACTAAAATATCACGTAGTCATCATATTGAGCTAGCCAAACGTTCATAACGTCTGCATCTGCTCCTGCAATAGGTCAGTCACCTAGCGGTGCATCAAGGACATAATTCTTCTATGCAGCAATAAGGATAAACCTCAGATCACGGATCCAATCCGCATCATTGCTACTAACATTTTTCAACTTAGTTTTCTCTAGGAACATATAAAAATTAAACGGGGAGCAACATCGCGAGCTATTGATCTACAACATAGATATGCTAATACTACCAGGACAAAGTTCATGATAAATTAAAGTTCAATTAATCATATTACTTAAGAACTCCCACTTAGATAGACATCCCTCTAATCATCTAAGTGATCACGTGATCCAAATCAACTAAACCATAACCGATCATCACGTGAAATGGAATAGCTTTCAATGGTGAACATCATTATGTTGATCATATCTACTATATGATCCACGCTCGACCTTTCGGTCTTAGTGTTCCGAGGCCATATCTGCATATGCTAGGCTCGTCAAGTTTAACCTGAGTATTCTGCGTGTGCAAAACTGGCTTGCACCCGCTGTAGATGGACGTAGAGCTTATCATAGCCGATCATCACGTGGTGTCTGGGCACAATGAACTTTGGCAACAGCACATACTCAGGGAGAACACTTTTATCTTGAAATTTAGTGAGAGATCATCTCATAATGCTACCGTCATAACTATGCAAAGTAAGATGTATAAAAGATAAACATCACATGCAATCAAACTATGTGACATGATATGGCCATCATCATCTTGTGCCTTTGATCTCTATCTCCAAAGCATCGTCATGATCTCCATCGTCACCAGCATGACACCATGATCTCCATCATCTTGATCTATATCAATGTGTCGTCACATGGTCATCTCGCCAACTATTGCTCTTGCAACTATTGCTATCGCATAGCGATAAAGTAAAGCAATTATTTGGCACTTGCATCTTATGCAATAAAGAGACAACCATAAGGCTTCTGCCAGTTGCCGATAACTTCAACAAAACATGATCATCTTATACAACAACTTTTATCTCATCACGTCTCAACCATATCACATCACAACATGCCCTGCAAAAACAAGTTAGACATCCTCTACTTTGTTGTTGCAAGTTTTACGTGGCTGCTACTGGGCTTAAGCAAGAACCGTTCTTACCTACGCATCAAAACCACAATGATAGTTTGTCAAGTTGGTGTTGTTTTAACCTTCGCAAGGACCGGGCGTAGCCCCACTTGGTTCAACTAAAGTTGGAGAAACTGACGCCCGCTAGTCACCTGTGTGCATAACACGGCGGTAAAACCAGTCTCGCGTAAGCGTACTTGTATGTCGGTCCGGGCCGCTTCATCCAACAATACCGCCGAACCAAAGTATGACATGCTGGTAAGCAGTATGACTTATATTGCCCACAACTCACTTGTGTTCTACTCGTGCACAACATCAACGCATAAAACCTAGGCTCGGATGCCACTGTTGGAGAACGTAGTAATTTCAAAAAAATTCCTACGCACACGCAAGATCATGGTGATGCATAGCAACGAGAGGGGAGAGTGTTGTCTATGTACCCTCGTAGACCGTTCGTGGAAGCGTTATATCAACGCGGTTGATGTAGTCGTACGTCTTCATGATCCGACCGATCCAAGCACCGAAAGCACGGCACCTCCGAGTTCTGCACACGTTCGGCTCAGTGATGTCCTCGCCTTCTCGGTCCAGCAAGAGGGGCGAAGTAGTAGATGAGTTCCGGCAGCACGACGGCGTGGTGACTGTTGGTGAAGAACAATCTCTGTAGGGCTTCGCCTAAGCACTACGAAAACTATGACGGAGGATAAACTAGAGGGGACGAGGTTACCGGCACACAGCTTGGTGTTTCTTGATGTGTCTTTGGTGCTAGCGCTGCCCCTCTATTTATATGTTGAGCCCTGGGGTCGAAACTTGGAGTAAAAGCCTCCACAAAGTCGGTTTCACCCGAAAGGCAAGAGTCCTTCTCAGACTTCAGGGCCAGACGCCAGGGTTCCGGGCGTCTGGACCCAGACGCCAGGGACCCTGGCGTCTGGCCCCTTGACTCCGCAAAACTTCCTTTTGCGCTTTCCAAAAACCTTGTGGGCTTTCCCCTTTGGCCCAAATAAAGTGTTCTCGTACCCAAACATTTCGGGAAACATCCGGAACCCCTTCCGGTGAATTCTGGAACCCTTCCGGTGACCAAACACTACTATCCCATATATCAAACTTTATCTCAGGACCATTCCGGAGTTCCTCGTCATGTCCGTGATCTCACCCCAGACTCCGAACAACATTCGGTAATCAACATACATATCTCATATAGTACTATATCGTCAATGAACGTTAAGCGTGCGGACCCTACGGGTTCGAGAACTATGTAGACATGATCGAGACACCTCTCTGGTAAATAACCAATAGCGGGACCTGGATGCCCATATTGGCTCCTACATATTCTACGAAGATCTTTATCGGTCAGACCGCATAACTACATACGTTGTTCCCTTTGTCATTGGTATGTTACTTGCCCGAGATTCGATCGTCGGTATCTCAATACCTAGTTCAATCTCATTACCAGCAAGTCTCTTTACTCATTCTGTAATACATCATCCCGCAACTAACTCATTAGTTGCAATGCTTGCAAGGCTTATAGTGATGTGTATTACCGAGTGGGCCCAGAGATACCTCTCTAACAATTGGAGTGACAAATCCTAATCTCGAAATACGCCAACCCAACAAGTACCTTTGGAGACACCTGTAGAGCACCTTTATAATCACCCAGTTTTGTTGTGACGTTTGGTGGCACACAAAGTGTTCCTCCGGTAAACAGGAGTTGCATAATCTCATAGTCATAGGAACATGTATAAGTCATGAAGAAAGCAATAGCAACAAACTAAACGATCAAGTGCTAAGCTAACGGAATGGGTCAAGTCAATCACATCATTCTCCTAATGATGTGATCCCGTTAATCAAATGACATCTCATGTCTATGGCTAGGAAACTTAACCATCTTTGATTCAATGAGCTAGTCAAGTAGAGGCATACTAGTGACATGTATTCACACATGTATTATGTTTCCGGTTAATACAATTCTAGCATGAATAATAAACATTTATCATGATATAAGGAAATAAATAATAACTTTATTATTGCCTCTAGGGCATATTTCCTTCACCTCCTACGTTCCACTTTGTTCGGCTAGGTGTGCAAAGGGAGAACCACCGCGATTGTGCTTCCAGCTCACATGGTTAAGCACCTCAGTGGAGAAAGCCGAAAACTGACTGTCACAATAAGCGTAAACTAGTCAGCGATCAGATGACTGTGTTAAATGACGGGCCATTCATAACATTGGCCGAAGTGTTTACGGCTTGACCTCGACTATCGCCGAACACTACCGGGGACTAGTAACTGGCCTCCCAAACTAAATCCTCGATATTCTGCTCTTACATTAGAGCCGAGGTTTCATGATCATGCTTAGCATGACAACCCAAAGAAAGGAACCTATAGCGGGACTATTTTCTTTGGAAGACATTTCTTATGTTAAATAGTAATATAACATACCTCTCTGCGTACCTTTGTTTATAAAATTGTATGGCCAGATTGCCTTGTTTGTCGTAAATATTTGCCCTCATAAAGGCTTTATAAAGTAGGACAAACACTCCTCGGCTACTGGCCGAGGAGGTGGAAGCCGATGGTCGGTCAACAAAGTTTTGTACAATGCGGATCTGAGCATTAATGACGTAAAGTACTCGGATACATAGAGTCATTACACATAATTTGTGATTTTACTATGGATATCGATCCTTAATTCGGCCACCCGTTCCCGCATTAAGGCTCGGGGGCTACTGGGCTTCGGGCTTATTATTTACAAATATTAAAGGGGCACATCGATCCCCTGATCTGGTGTTGCCTCCCGACCAGTGTCTCGGGGGCTACTGCATTGCATGTCCAATGCAGAAAATTTTAAGTGCAATACAGTTTCCGAGGAGATTTTGATCCTTAGGTTGGTCGGCCGGACCCAACCTGAGTCTCGAGGACTGAGCACGCCGCTCTTTGTGTCCCGAAGTATTCTGCCAAGCTAGGAGTTGATACTCAGACCGATTTTGCAAATCAACCTGAGTCTCAGCGGCTACAGGGATCAGCGGTCCTATGTCATCCTTCAGGTGCATCTCGGGTTTTAGACTGATACACACCTTAAGGGCTACTAGCCATATATCTCGGCAGAGAATAAATTGCACCAATAAAAAATATTGACAAAAAATCGGGCCACAGTCGGGGTGGTGCACCACCTCAGAAGCAGTCCGGCATAAAGCTCGGGCGCTAATGGCTGGCTCCATAGAGGGCATTTCCAGCATTAAGCTCGGCTAAACTCCTTCAACTTTTTTGAACCAAGGTGATTTATGACACCTCGGATATAGTCCGGCATTGGAGCTCAGATACAGTCCGGCGTTGGAGCTTGGATACAGTCCAGCGTTGGAGCTTAGACATAGTCCAGCGTTGGAGCTCGGATACAGTTGGGCGTTGGAGCGTGGACATAGTCCGGCGTTGGAGCTCGGACACATTCCGGCGTTGGAGCTCGGAAGCGGTCTAGCATTGGTGCTCGGCTGCAAAAGATACCTCGAATGCAGTCCGGTGTTAGAGCTCAGACGCAAGAGGACACTGCCTCCCGAGAACAACTTCAAACCCGAGGTGTGGCATAAAAATAACAAGGCATTGATAAAGGCCGGAAACTTAAAGGGGCTCCTCGGATACCTGACGTGTAAAATTGTCGAATGCATTTCGGCGATCCTCAAGATCGAAGATGAGAAGATTTGTTGAACCAGTTTTCAAGACTGACGACTGAAGATGAAGAACAGTTCAGAAGAATCGAGGAGCGTCCCTAACTTGAAGACCGGTTCAGGGGGCTACTGACGGTGTCCTGGACTAGGGGGTACTCACCACGTCGTCTCCCGATCTATTAGATTGGGCCGAGGACCCCCATGGCCGTATACTCATGGGCCAGTTCGGACAGCTGCCGCATACATGGAAGATTCCACAAGACTTGGTGATCAAGACAAGGACTCCTCCCCACCGGCATATTCGGCTAGGACTCTTGTTATCCTAGGCCTCAGGTGCATTATATAAACCGAGGCCAGGCTAGTCGATAGATTAGACATACAACAACTACAACATACAATCATACCATAGGCTAGCTTCTAGGGTTTAGCCTCTTTGATCTCGTGGTAGATCTACTCTTGTACTACCCATATCATCAATATTAATCAAGCAGGACGTAGGTTTTTACCTCCAGCAAGAGGGACCGAACCTGGGTAAAACATCGTCTCCCCTGCCTCCTGTTACCATCCGCCTTAGACGCACAGTTCAGGACCCCCTACCCAAGATCCACCGGTTTTGACACCGACACCCATGCACATTTCCCTTCAGTGGTATCAGAGCTAGGTCTATGCGTAGATGATGTCACGAGTAGAACACAAAGGGGTTTGTGGGCATTGATATTCAAATTGCTTCCTTCCTTGGTATTTTCTTGATTCGGCCATATTGTGGGATGAAGCGGCCCATACCAACCTTACATGTCCATGTACATGAGATCGGTTCCATCGACAGACATGTGACTTTCTTGCATAAAGATGGCTTGCGGGTGTCTATCTCTCCCCTCAACCAACATCACTTACTGAAAATGTTGAATATGAAATTCCTTCGGGTATGACAGAAAAACTGCTAGCTAATCCTTATGCTGGAGATGGAACTAAACATCCTGATATGCACTTGATATATGTGGAATGCTACCTCTTGAGCACTGCGTTGGATTTCCTCGAAGAGGAGAGGATGATGCAGCAAAGTAGCGTAAGTATTTCCCTCAGTTTTTGAGAACCAAGGTATCAATCCAGTAGGAGGCTACGCTTCAAGTCCCTTGTACCTACACAAAACAATAGCAAAACGCAACCAACGCGCTTAGGGGTTGTCAATCCCTTCAGGTCACTTATGAAAGTGAGATCTGATATAGCTGATAAATAATATTTTTGGTATTTTTGGTATAAAGATGCAAAGTAAAAAGTAAAAGCAAAGCAATAATAAAGTGATGGAGATTGATATGATAAGAAAGAGACCCGGGGGCCATAGGTTTCACTAGTGGTTTCTCTCAAGAGCATAAGTATTCTACGGTGGGTGAACAAATTACTGTTGAGCAATTGACAGAATTGAGCATACTTTTGAGAATATCTAGGTATGATCATGTATATAGGCATCAGGTCCGAGACAAGTAGACCGAAATGATTCTTCATCTACTACTATTACTCCACTCATCGACCGCTATCCAGCATGCATCTAGAGTATTAAGTTAAAAACAGAGTAACGCCTTAAGCAAGATGACATGATGTAGAGGGATAGTTTCATGCAATATGATAAAAACCCCATCTTGTTATCATCGATGGCAACGATACAATACGTGCCTTGTTACCCCTTTTGTCACTGGGAAAGGACACCGCAAGATCGAACCCAAAGCTAAGCACTTCTCCCATGGCAAGAACAACCAATCTAGTAGGCCAAACCAAACTAATAATTCGAAGAGACTTGCAAAGATATATAACCAATCATACATAAAATAATTCAGAGAAGATTCAAATATTATTCATAGATAAACTGGATCATAAACCCACAATTCATCGGTCTCAACAAACACACCGCAAAAAGAAGATTACATCGAGTAGATCCCCACAAGAGAAGGGGTGAACATTGTATTGAGATCCAAAAAGAGAGAAGAAGCCATCTAGCTACTAGCTATGGACCCGTAGGTCTGAAATAAACTACTCACACTTCATCGGAGAGGCTTGGATGATGATGTAGAAGCCCTCCGTGATCGATGCCTCCTCTGACGTAGCTCCGAAACAGACCCCAAGATGGGATCTTGTGGATACAGAAAGTTGTGGCGGTGGAATTAGGTTTTTGGCTCCGTCCCCGATCGTTTGGGGCTACGTGGATATATATAGGAGGAAGAAGTAAGTCCGAGGGGCCCACGAGGCAGGGAGGTGCGCCCTAGGGGGGGCGCCCCCACCCTCGTGACCACCTCGTGGCTTTCTTGATGGGGGGTCCAACTCTCCTGGATCTTATCTGATGAGAAAATCACGTTTCCGAAGATTTTATTCCGTTTGGACTCCGTTTGATATTTTGTTTCTCCGAAACACTGAAATAGGCAAAAAAACAGCAATTCTGGGCTGGGCCTCCGGTTAATAGGTTAGTCCCAAAAATAATATAAAAGTGGAAAATAAAGCCCAATATAGTCCAAAATAGTAGATAATATAGCATGGAGCAATCAAAAATTATAGATACGTTGGAGACGTATCAAGCATCCCCAAGCTTAATTCCTGCTCGTCCTCGAGTAGGTAAATGATAAAAAGAGAATATTTGATGCGAAGTGCTACTTGGCATAATTTTAATGTAATTCTTCTTAATTGTGGTATGAATATTCAGATCCGAAAGATTCAAGACAAAAGTTCATATTGACATAAAAATGATAATACTTCAAGCATACTAACTAAGCAATTATGTCTTCTCAAAATAACATGGCCAAAGAAAGTTCATCCCTACAAAATCATATAGTTTAGTCATGTTTCATTTTCGTCACACAAGAATGCTCTCTGATCCACAACCCCGATGACAAGCCAAGCAATTGTTTCATACTTTAGTAATCTCAAACCTATAAACTTTCACGCAATACATGAGCGCGAGCCATGGATATAGCACTATGGATGGAATAGAATATAGTGAGGGGGTTATGTGGAGAAGACAAAAAAGGATAAAGTCTCACATCTACGAGGCTAATCAATGGGCTATGGAGATGCCCACCGATTGATGTTAATGCAAGGAGTAGGGATTGCCATGCAACGGATGCACTAGAGCTATAAATGTATGAAAGCTCAACAAAAGAAACTAGTGGGTGTGCATCCAACTTGCTTGCTCACGAAGACCTAGGGCACTTGAGGAGGCCCATTGTTGGAATATACAAGCCAAGTTCTATAATGAAAAAATTCCCACTAGTATATGAAAGTAATAACATGAGAGACTCTCTACTATGAAGATCATGGTGCTACTTTGAAGCACAAGTGTGGTAAAAGGATAGTAACATTGTCCCTTCTCTCTTTTTCTCTCATTTTTTTGGGCCTTTTCTTTTTTATAGCCTTTTTTGGGCCTTCTCCTTTTTTATGGCCTTTTTTATTTATTCCTCACTTGGGACAATGCTCTAATAATGATGATCATCACACTTCTATTTATTTACAACTCAATGATTACAACTCGATACTAGAACAAGATGACTCTATATGAATGCCTCCGGCGGTGTACCAGGATATGCAATGAATCAAGAGTGACATGTATGAAAGAATTATGAACGGTGGCTTTGCCACAAATACGATGTCAACTACATGATCATGCAAAGCAATATGACAATGATGATGCATGTTATAATAAATGGAACGGTGGAAAGTTGCATGGCAATATATCTCGGAATGGCTATGGAAATGCCATGATAGGTATGGTGGCTGTTTTGAGGAAGATATAAGGAGGTTTATGTGTGAAAGAGCGTATCATATCACGGGGTTTGGATGCACCGGCGAAGTTTGCGCCAACTCTCAATGTGAGAAAGGGTAATGCATGGTACCGAAGAGGCTAGCAAGGATGGAAGGGTGAGAGTGCGTATAATCCATGGACTCAACATTAGTCATAAAGAACTCACATACTTATTGCAAAAATCTACAAGTCATCAGAAACCTCGGCACTAGGCGCATGCTCCTAGAGGGATAGATTGGTAGGAAAAGACCATCGCTCGTCCCCGACCGCCACTAGTAAGGAAGACAATCAAATAACACCTCATGTTTCAAATTTGTTGCATAACATTTACCATACGTCCATGCTACGGGACTTGCAAACCTCAACACAAGTATTTCTCAATTTCACAACTACTCAACTAGCATGAATTTGATATTATTACCTCCATATCTCAAAACAATCATCAAGCATCAAACTTTTATTAGTATTCAACACACTCATAAGAAAGTTTTATTATTAATCTTGCATACCAAGCATATTAAGATTTTAAGCAAATTACCATGCTATTAAGACTCTCAAAATAATCTAAGTGAAGCATGAGAGATCAAAAGTTTCTATAAAACAAATCCACCACCGTGGTCTAAAAGATATAAGTGAAGCACTAGAGGAAAACTATAAAGCTCAAAAGATATAAGTGAAGCACATAGAGCAAAACTGTAAAGCTCAAAAGATGTAAGTGAAGCACATAGAGTATTCTATCAAATTCCAAATCATGTATGGCTCTCTAAAAAGTTGTGTACAACAAGGATGATTGTGGTAGACTAACAAGCAAAGACTCAAATCATAAAATACGCTCCAAGCAAAACACATATCATGTGGTGAATAAAAATATAGCTCCAAGTAAAGTTACCGATAGAAGTAGACGAAAGAGGGGATGCCTTCCGGGGCATCCCCAAGCTTTGGCTTTTAGGTGTCCTTAGATTATCTTGGGGGTGCCATGGGAATCCCCAAGCTTAGGCTCTTGCCACTCCTTGTTCCATAATCCATCAAATCTTTACCCAAAACTTGAAAACTTCACAACACAAAACTTAAAGTAGAAAATCTCGTGAGCTCCGTTAGTGAAAGAAAACAAAAGACCACTTCAAGGTACTGTAATGAACTCATTATTTATTTATATTGGTGTTAAACCTACTGTATTCCAACTTCTCTATGGTTTATAAACTATTTTACTAGCCATAGATTCATCAAAATAAACAAACAACACACGAAAAACAGAATCTGTCAAAAACAGAATAGTCTGTAGTAATCTGTAGCTAGCGCAAAATATGGAACCCCAAAAATTCTAAAATAAATTGATGGATGTGAGGAATTTATCTATTAATCATCTTCAAAAATAATTAACTAAGTAGCACTTTCCAAATAAAAATGACAGCAGTTCTCATGAGCGTTAAAGTTTCTGTTTTTTACAGCAAGTTTAACAAGACTTTCCCCAAGTCTTCCCAATGGTTCTACTTGGCACAAACACTAATTAAACACAAAAAACACAACCAAAACAGAGACTAGATAAATTATTTATTACTAAACAGGAGAAAAAAGAAAGGAATAAAAAATAAAATTGGGTTGCCTCCCAACAAGCGCTATCGTTTAACGCCCCTAGCTAGGCATAACGAGCAAGAATAGATCTAGGTATTGCCATCTTTGTTTTTCAACTTTTTAGCGGAATCAAGCTTGAATCCAGGAGATTCTTTATGTTTCCCTTCATATTATGAAATTTTTAGATCTAATGAATCCAACCACTTATTGCAAAGGGTAATTAACATATTCATGCGGTGAATATTTCCACTAATGTTCTTAAGAGGTTCAAGAGATTTCTGCAAGATTTTAGTAACTTCACAAATTTTTCAAAAACTTGTGTCTCTTCCTGAGTAGGATGAGGCCCCTTTTGTTGAGGTAGTGTTCCCACTATACCTTCTATAATTTCAAGTGCAATATGGGGATCGATTTCAATAAAATTGCCTTTGGCAACGCAATCCAAGAGTTGTCTATGAGACATATTTAATCCAACATAAAAATTGCAAAGCAAAATTCTCAGATTTATTTAAGAGGTACAATTGTGATGCGATTCCATTATTCTCAACCAGGCATCTTTTAAGTTTTCTCCTAACCTTTGTTTAAAGTGAAAGATTTCGAACTCAGGGGTCAACGGAGAATATAAGGGACTAGCCATGACGACAAGCAAACAAACTAACACACGAGCAGACAAAAAGCAAACGGGCAAAAAGAGGCAAATAGAGAGGGAGGATAGAGAGAGAGGGCGAACAAAACGGCAAGGGTGAAGTGGGGGAGAGGAAAACGAGAGGCAAATGGCAAATAATGTAATGCGGGAGATAGGGATTGTGATGGGCACTTGGTATGTTGACATTTGCGTAGACTCCCCGACAACGGCACCAGAAATTCTTCTTGCTACCTCTTGAGCACTGCGTTGGATTTCCCCGAAGAGGAGAGGATGATGCAGCAAAGTAGCGTAAGTATTTCCCTCAGTTTTTGAGAACCAAGGTATCAATCCAGTAGGAGGCTACTGTTCAAGTCCCTTGTACCTACACAAAACAATAGCTCAACGCAACCAACGCGCTTAGGGGTTGTCAATCCCTTCACGGTCACTTACGAAAGTGAGATCTGATAGAGATGATAAATAATATTTTTGGTATTTTTGGTATAAAGATGCAAAGTAAAAAAGTAAAAGCAAAGCAATAATAAAGTGATGGAGATTGATATGATAAGAAAGAGACCCGGGGGCCATAGGTTTCACTAGTGGCTTCTCTCAAGAGCATAAGTATTCTATGGTGGGTGAACAAATTACTGTTGAGCAATTGACAAAATTGAGCATAGTTATGAGAATATCTAGGTATGATCATGTATATAGGCATCATGTCCGAGACAAGTAGACCGAAACGTTTTTGCATCTACTACTATTACTCCACTCATCGACCGCTATCCAGCATGCATCTAGAGTATTAAGTTAAAAACAGAGTAACGCCTTAAGCAAGATGACATGATGTAGAGGGATAGTTTCATACAATATGATAAAACCCCATCTTGTTATCCTCGATGGCAACGATACAATACGTGCCTTGCTGCCCCTTCTGTCACTGGGAAAGGACACCGCAAGATTGAACCAAAAGCTAAGCACTTCTCCGATGGCAAGAACAACCAATCTAGTAGGCCAAACCAAACTGATAATTCGAAGAGACTTGCAATGATAACTATGGGAGTCCTGGATTAGGGGGTCTCTGGACAGCCGGACTATATCCTTTGGCCGGACTGTTAGACTATGAAGATACAAGATTGAAGACTTCGTCTCGTGTCCGGATGGGACTCTACTTGGCGTGGATGGCTAGCTAGGCAGTACGGATATGGAAATATCCTCCTTTGTAACCGACCTTGTGTAACCCTAACCCTCTCCGGTGTCTATATAAACTGGAGGGTTTTAGTCCGTAGGACATAACAACTACAACATACAATCATACCATAGGCTAGCTTCTAGGGTTTAGCCTCTCTGATCCCGTGGTAGATCTACTCTTGTACTACCCATATCATCAATATTAATCAAGCAGGACGTAGGGTTTTACCTCCATCAAGAAGGCCCGAACCTGGGTAAACGTAGTAATTTCAAAAAAAATCCTACGTACACACAAGATCATGGTGATGCATAGCAACGAGAGGGGAGAGTATGATCTACGTACCCTTGTAGACCGACAGCGGAAGCGTTATGACAACGCGGTTCATGTAGTCGTACGTCTTCACGGCCCAACCGATCAAGCACCGAAGCTATGGTACCTCCGAGTTTTAGCACACGTTCAGCTCGATGACGATCCCCGAACTCCGATCCAGCAAAGTGTCGGGGAAGAGTTCCGTCAGCACGATGGCGTGGTGACGATCTTGATGTTCTACCTCGCAGGGTTTCGCCTAAGCTCCGCTACAATATTATCAAGGATTATGGTGGAAGGGGGCACCGCACACGGCTAAGAAAACAATCACGTGGATCAACTTGTGTGTCTAGGGGTGCCCCTGCCCCCGTATATAAAGGAGCCAGGGGAGGAGGCCGGCCGGCCCTATTGGCGCGCCAAGGAGGAGTCCTCCTCCTAGTAGTAGTAGGACTCCTACTAGGAGGGGAAAAGGAAGTGGGGAGGGAGAAGGAAAGGGGAGCACCGCCCCCCCCCCCTCTCCTAGTCCAATTCGGACCAGGGGGGAGGAGGCGCGTGGCCCACCCTGGCTGCCCTTCTCTCTCTCCACTAAGGCCCATATGGCCCATTACTTCTCCCGGGGGGTTCTGGTAACCCTCCGGCACTCCGATTTTCTCCGAAATCACCCGGAACACTTCCGGTGTCCGAATATAGCCGTCCAATATATCAATCGTTATGTCTCGACCATTTCGAGACTCCTCGTTATGTCCGTGATCACATCCGGGACTCCGAACTAACTTCGGTATATCAAAAACTCATAAGCTCATATAACTGTCATCGAAACCTTAAGCGTGCGGACCCTACGGGTTCGAGAACAATGTAGACATGACCGAGACATGTCTCTGGTCAATAACCAATAGCGGAACCTGTATGCTCATATTGGCTCCCACATATTCTACGAAGATCTTTATCGGTCATATCGCATAACAACATACGTTGTTCCCTTTGTCATCGGTATGTTACTTGCCCGAGATTTGATCGTCGGTATCTCAATACCAAGTTCAATCTCGTTACCGGCAAGTCTCTTTACTCGTTACGTAATACATCATCTCGCAACTAACTCATTAGTTGCAATGCTTGCAAGGCTTGTGTGATGTGCATTACCGAGAGGGCCCAGAGATACCTCTCCGACAATCGGAGTGACAAATCCTAATCTCGAAATACGCCAACCCAACATTTACCTTTGGAGACACCTGTAGAGCTCCTTTATAATCACCCAGTTACGTTGTGACGTTTGGTAGCACACAAAGTGTTCCTCCGGCAAACGAGAGTTGCATAATCTCATAGTCATAGGAACATGTATAAGTCATGAAGAAAGCAATAGCAACGTACTAAACGATCGGGTGCTAAGCTAATGGAATGGGTCATGTCAATCACATCATTCTCCTAATAATGTGATCCCGTTAATCAAATGACAACACATGTCTATGGTTAGGAAACATAACCATCTTTGATTAATGAGCTAGTCAAGTAGAGGCATACTAGTGACGTTTAGTTTGTCTATGTATTCACACAAGTATTATGTTTCCGGATAATACAATTCTAGCATGAATAATATACATTTATCATGATATAAGGAAATAATATAATAACATTATTATTGCCTCTAGGGCATATTTCCTTCACCCGCCGCGGAGGCCCTACCCTCAGCGGCGATCGAGCCGAATATCGACCTTACCTTGCACGAAAGTCGTGCTGATAAACTGTCGGATCCTTCTTCAGCCACGGACTCCGAACCGCCTGCGCCCGTTCCTATCGAATCTGATTTGGTGCCGATCATGGAGTTTACCTCTGCGGATATTTTTCAGCACTCGCCCTTTGGCGACATACTGAACTCGTTAAGGTCTCTCTCCTTGTCAGGAGAATCCTGGCTGAACTATGTCCGGCAGGACTCGGATGCGGACGACGAAGAAATTTGTGACCCACCAACCACCCACTTAGTAGCCACTGTCGATGACTTAACCGACATGCTCGACTTCGACTCCGAAGACATTGATGGTATGGACAACGATGCGGGAGACGAAGAGGAACCACTTCCTATGGGGCACAGGACATGCACCTCATCATACGATATATACATGGTGGATACACCCAAACAAGGCAATGGCGATGAGATAGCGGAGGATGACCCCTCCAAGAAGCAACCCAAGCGCCGACGTCAGCGGCGCCTCTCTAAGTCCCGCCAAAGAAAAAGTGGTGATACCGGCACAGGAGATAATAACACTCCGGATAGTGCCGAAGACAACAACAATCCCCTGCAGCAAGATTTAGAGCAGGAGGATGGAGGAGCCAACCCTCCTGAGAGAGCGGAAGACGGAGAGGAGGAGGATGATAATTACATGCCCCCTCCGAAGACGAGGCAAGCCTCGGCGACGACGACGAATTCGCTGTGCCAGAGGATCCCGTCGAACAAGAGCGCTTCAAGTGCCGGCTTATGGCCACGTCAAATAGCCTGAAGAAAAAGCAGCAGCTTCAAGCTGATCAAGATCTGCTAGCTGACAGATGGACTAAAGTCCTCGCTGCCGAGGAATATAAACTCGAGCGCCCCTCCAAGAGTTACCCAAAGTGCAGGTTGCTACCCCGACTGGAGGAAGAAGCGTATGCCGCGGCTGATCGGCCACCTCGTAGCCGCGATAGAGAGGCATTCCAGCCAAAAACTCAGCCCGCACCCCGACGTCATTCAAATAAAAAGGCATGGGGAGATACGCCAGACCTGCGAGACATATTGGCGGACAAAGCAAAGCATGCAAGATCGATCTACGGATCACGAGGGCGTGCCACCATGAAAGACGATAAACATCACGCCGGATACAGTAAAAGCAAATCCGGCCGGGCCGAACACAGCGGGCAAGACCCATTCAAGCTGCGTCGCGATATAGCCCAATACAGATGCGCCGCACACCCTTTATGCTTCACAGACGAAGTAATGGATCATCAAATCCGAGAAGGTTTCAAACCTGTAAATATTGAATCATACGACGGCACTACAGATCCTGCGGTATGGATCGAAGATTTCCTCCTCCACATCCACATGCCCCGCGGTGATGACTTACACGCCATCAAATACCTCCCACTAAAGCTCAAAGGACCAGCGTGGCATTGGCTTAACAGCTTGCCAGCAGATTCCATTAGCTGTTGGGAAGATCTGGAAGCCGCATTCCTCGACAACTTTCAGGGCACTTATGTGCGACCACCAGATGCCGATGACTTGAGCCACATAATTCGGTAGCCAGAAGAGTCGGCCAGACAATTCTAGACTCGGTTCCTTACAAAGAAAAATCAAATCGTCGATTGTCCGGCTGCAGAGGCCTTAGCGGCTTTCAAACACAACATCCGTGACGAGTGGCTAGCCCGGCACCTTGGTCAAGAAAATCCGAAATCTATGGCAGTCCTCACAACACTCATGAGCCGCTTTTGTGCGGGAGAAGACAGCTGGCTAGCTCACAGCAATAACATGTCAAAGAACCATGGTACTTCGGATACCAAGGACGGCAATAGCAGGTCACGTCGCAACAGACTTAGCGACGCATTAACAGCAATAATACTAAAGATATGGCAGTCACTGCCGGATTCAAAGGCTCTAAACCCGGTTAGCGAAAAAAGCCATTTAAACAAAGTACGTCAGGCCCGTCTAGTTTGGACCGCATACTCGATCGCTCGTGTCAAATACACGGCACCCCCGACAAGCCAGCCAACCACACCAATAGGGATTGTTGGGTATTCAAGCAGGCCGGCAAGTTAATTGCCGAAAACAAAGATAAGGGGCCACATAGCGATGACAAGGAGGAGACCCGGCAGCCAAACACCGGAGGACAGAAGAGGTTCCCCCCACAAGTGCGGACGGTGAACATGATATATGCAACGCACATCCCCAAACAGGAACGGAAGCATGTGCTTAGGGACGTATATGCGTTGGAGCCAGTCGCCCCAAAGTTCAACCCATGGTCCTCCTGTCCGATCACCTTCGATCGCAGGGACCATCCCACTAGTATTCGTCATGGCGGATTCGCCGGACTGGTCCTAGACCCAATCATTGATGGATTTCACCTCACTCGAGTCCTTATGGATGGCGGCAGCAGCCTGAACCTGCTTTATCAGGACACAGTGCGCAAAATGGGTATAGACCCCTCAAGGATCAGACCCACAAAAATGACCTTTAAAGGCGTCATTCGAGGTGTAGAGGCCCATTGCACAGGCTCAATTACACTGGAAGTGGTCTTCAGATCCCCGGATAACTTCCGAAGCAAAGAGTTAATCTTTGATATTGTCTCGTTCCGCGGTGGTTATCATGCACTGCTCGGGCAAACCGCATTTGTTAGATTCAATGCGGTACTGCATTATGCATACCTCAAGCTCAAGATGCCAGGACCTCGCGGAGTTATTACTGTCAATGGAAACACAGAGCGCTCTCTCCGAACAGAGGAGCACATCGCGGCCCTCGCAGTAGAAGCGCAAAGCAGCCTCTCAAGGCAATTAACCAGTTCGGCGTTTCAAAACCCGGACACCGTCAAGCGCGCTTGGAGCAATTGGCAAACAGACCATCTGGCGCGATCTGAGCTCGAGTAGCAATGCGGCCCCCACCCCAGTCCCAGCCATACGGCGAAACTCGTGTCACGCGTACATAATTACACATTAAAAATACCATGGGCACAGGTGGGGAGGGGGCACAACTGCGGCACGCCCCAAGACACGGCTTAAACCGCACTAGGGGCTCCCCGTTTGGTTATTCTTCTCTTTTTCAGGACCTTAATCTCTGGAAACCCTGTCCGACAGCACTATTGTCGAACACATGATGCAGCAACCAAGGAGGCCGAAAGCTACGTCACACCACGGAACTCCCATGTGGATTACAGTAATGAGCGAAATATTTGATTTAATATCATTGCTCAGCTTGCCCTTGGAAGGGACATAGTCCCACTCTTTGCTTATCGCACTATCTGTATCATTGTGCTTTAACGCAATTTTTTGAATAAACAATGCATGACATTACGACTATTATTGCATTCTTGTTATGTATATATATATGTGTGTGTGTGTGTTCACTAATGACGCCTTGCAACCGCACACTTTGGTACGGCCAATACACCAGGGGCTTACGTACCCCACAACACGGTGTGAAAAGTCTGAACACTTTCACAAGTGCGGCACCCCGAACTTATAGCATTATATGCATCAGCTCCGAATCATGTCTGTGGTCAAATGTTGGGTTTGCCCGGCTCCTATGTTTTGGTACCTTACGTTCCGCTCATCAGCTAAGGTAGCGCTAGGAGAACTACTGCGATTATGCCCCGGTTCTGCTGGGTTCAGCACCTTAGTAGAGAAAGCTAAAACTGATTGTCATGATAAGGCAAGAGACTTGTCGCTGTTCGGCGAGGTTTTCAAGTCCCTAAAGACTTATGCCGCTTAGAGCGAGGGGCCGGCCCTGTCCGGCTTAAAGGCATGTATCGCGCCCCGAATTCGGCCTTCCAAATACCAGGGGCTTCGCTGAAATTTAAAATTATAGAATTCTATGGCTAAGTGAGAGTGATAAAGCATTATTAGTCTGGTTGCCTTGTTCGTTGTGCTGAGCACCTCCCTCGAAGGACCCAAATATGGGAACAAGAGTGCTCAGGTTTATCCCGAACACCCCAGCACTCATGGCATGGGGGCAGAAGCCGAGGACTAGCCATCTCTCAGATTGGATAAACAGCCAAACAGAAGGTAATAATTTAAATTCACACAAGCGTTGCATAGCGCATATGAAACAAGTTTTCATCATACAGGATCACACGAGGAAGTTTACTCAAATATTACATCCTTTTAACATTCGTCCGCTACAAGACGGGCACCCTTCAGGACACCCTCATAATAAATTTCGGCGGTTCGATGCTCCTTGCCCTGCGGTGGCCCTTCCTTGATCAGCTTCACGGCGTCTAGCTTGGCCCACTGCACCTTCACGCGGGCGAAAGCCCGGCGTGCACCTTCGATGCAAATGGACCGCTTGACGACCTCCAGCCATGGGCAGGCATCCACAAGCAGCCTCACCAAGCCGAAGTAGTTGTTCGGAAGGGCGTCGCCAGGCCATAGCCGGACTATAAGGCCCTTCATGGCCTGTTCGGCCGCCTTGTGTAGCTCGACCAGCTGCTTTAGCTGGTCGCTCAGAGGCATCGGGTGTTCAGTCCCAGTATACTGAGACCAGAATAGCTTCTCCGTTGTGCTTCCCTCCTCGTCCTGGTAAAACTGTGCGGCATCCGACACGCTGCGGGGCAAATCTGTGAATGCTTCCGGAGAGCTCCGTATTCGGGTAAGTAATCGGTAATTTACTTTTGCATGCTAAAAGATGGAGGAGAATCGCTCAACTAGTGAGCATGTGCTCAGATTGTCTGGGTACTACAATCGCTTGAATCAAGTGGGATTTAATCTTCCAGATAAGATAGTGATTGACAGAATTCTCTAGTCATCATCACTAAGTTAGTAGAACTTCGTGATGAACTATAATATGCAAGGGATAACGGAAACAACTCCCAAGCTCTTCGTGATGCTGAAATCAACGAAGGTAGAAATCAAGAAAAACATCAAGTGTTGATGGTTGACAAGACCACTAGTTTCAAGAAAAGGGCAAAGGGAAGAAGGGGAACTTCAAGGAGAACGGCAAGCAAGTTGCTGCTCAAGTGAAGAAGCCCAAGTCTGATCCTAAGCCTGAGACTAAGTGATTCTGCTGCAAAGGGACTGGTCACTGGAAGCGGAACTACCCCAAGTGATTGGCGGATAAGTAGGATGGCAAAGTGAACAACAGTATATTTGATATACATGTTATTGATGTGTACTATACTAGTGTTTATAGCAACCCCTCAGTATTTGATGCTAGTTCAGTTGCTAAGATTAGTAACTCGAAACGGGAGTTGCAGAATAAACAGAGACTAGTTAAGGGTGAAGTGACGATGTGTGTTGGAAGTAGTTCCAAGATTGATATGATCATCATCGCACACTCCCCTATACTTTCGGGATTAGTGTTGAACTTAAATAAGTGTTATTTGGTTTTTGCGTTGAGCATGAATATGATTTGATCATGTTTATTGTAATACGGTTATTCATTTAAGTAAAAGAATAAATTGTTGTTCTCTTTACATGAATAAAACCTTATATGGTTACACACCCAATGAAAATAGTTCATTGGATCTCGATCTTAATAATACACATATTCATAATATTGAAACCAAAAGATGCAAAGTTAATAATGATAGTGCAACTTATTTGTGGCACTGCTGTTTAGGTCATATTGGTATAAAGCGCATGAAGAAACTCCATGCTGATGGGCTTTCGGAATCACTTGATTATGAATCACTTGATGCTTGCGAACCATGCCTTTTGGGCAAGATGACTAAAACGCCGTTCTCCGGAACAATGGAGCGAAAAAAGATTTATTGGAAATCATACATACTGATGTATGTGGTCCGATAAATATTGCTCGCGACAGGTATCATTATTTTCTGATCTTCACAGATGATTTGAGCAGATATGAGTATATCTACTTGATGAAACATAAGTCTGAAACATTTGAAAAGTTCAAAGAATTTCAGAGTGAAGTGGAAAATCATCGTGACAAGAAAATAAAAGTTTCTACGATATGATCGCAGAGGTAAAATATTTGAGTTACGAGTTTGGTCTTCAATTAAAACAATGTGGAATAGTTTCACAAAATCATGCCACATGGAACACCACAGCATAATGGTGTGTCCGAACATCATAACCGTACTTTATTGGATATAGTGCAATCTATGATGTATCTAACCGATCTACCACTATCGTTTTGGGGTTATGCATTAGAGACAGCTGCATTCACGTTAAATAGGGCACCATCTAAATCCGTTGAGATGACACCGTGTGAACTATGGTTTGGCAAGAAACCTAAGCTGTCGTTTCTTAAAAATTTGGGGTTGCGATGCTTATATGAAAAGGTTTCATCCTGATAAGCTCAAACTCAAACGGAGAAGTGCGTCTTCATAGGATATCCAAAGGAAACTATTGGATAAACCTTCTATCACAAATCCGAAGGCAAGACTTTTGTTGCTAAAATTCGGAAACTTTCTGGTGAAGGAGTTTCTCTCGAAAGAAGTGAGTGGGAGGAAAGTAGAACTTAACGAGGTAACTGTACCTGCTCCCTTATTGGAAAGTAGTACATCACAGAAAAATGTTTCTGTGACACCTACACCAGTTAGTGAGGAAGCTAATGATGATGATCATGAAACTTCAGAACAAGACACTACTGAACCTCGTAGATCAACCAGAGTAAGATCCGCGCCAGAGTGGTACGGTAATCCTGTTCTGGAAGTCATGCTACTAGATCATGATGATCCTACGAACCATGAAGAAGCGATGGTGAGCCCAGATTCCGCAAAGTGGCTTGAAGCCATGAAATCTGAGATATGATCCATGTATGAGAACAAAGTATGGACTTTAGTTGACTTGCCCGATGATCGGCAAGCCATAGAAAATAAATGGATCTTCAAGAGGAAGACGAACGCCGATAGTAGTGTTACTATCTACAAAGCTAGAATTGTCGCAAAAGGTTTTCGACAAGTTCAAGGTGTTGACTACGATGAGATTTTCTCACTCGTATCTATGCTTAAGTCTGTCCGAATCATGTTAGTAATTGCCGCGTTTTATGAAATCTGGCAAACGGATAAACAAAACTGCATTCCCTAATGGATTAATTAAAGAAGAGTTGTATATGATGCAACCAGAAGGTTTTGTCAATCCAAAAGGTGCTAACAAAATGTGCAAACACCAGCGATCCATCTGTGGACTGGTGCAAGCATCTCGGAGTTGGAATATACGCTTGATGAGTTGATCAAAGCGTATAGTTTTATACAGACTTGCGGTGAAACCTGTATTTACGAGAAAGTGAGTGGGAGCACTACAGCATTTCTGATAAGTATATGTGAATGACATATTGTTGATCGGAAATAATGTAGAATTATTCTGTAAAGCATAAAAGGAGTGTTTGAAAGGAGTTTTTCAAAGAAAGACTTCGGTAAAGCTGCTTACATATTGAGCTTCAAGATCTATAGAGATAGATCAAGACGCTTGATAAGTTTTTCAATAAGTACATACCTTGACAAGATTTTGAAGTAGTTCAAAATGGAACAGTCAAAGAAAAAGTTTCTTGCCTGTGTTACAAGGTGTGAAGTTGAGTAAAGACTCAAAGCCCGACCACGGCAGAAGATAGAAAGAGAATGAAAGTCATTCCCTATGCCTCATTCATAGGTTCTATAAAGTATGCCATGCTGTGTACCGGATCTATTCTATACCCTGCACTGATTTGGCAAGGGAGTACAATAGTGATCTAGGAGTAGATCACTGGACAGCGGTCAGAATTATCCTTAATGAAATAAGGAAATGTTTCTCGATTATGGACGTAACAAAAAGGTTCGTCGTAAAGGGTTACGTCGATGCAAGTTTTTGACACTGATCCAGATGATTCTAAATCTGGATACATATTGAAAGTGGGAGCAATTAGCTAGAGTAGCTCCGTGTAGAGCATTGTAGACATAGAACTTGCAAAATACTTACGGATCTGAATGTGACAGACCCGTTGACTAAAATTATCTCACAAGCAAAACATGATCACACCTTAGTACTCTTTGGGTGTTAATCACATAGATATGTGAACTAGATTGCTGACTCTGGTAATCCCTTTGAGTGTTGGTCACATGACGATGTGAACTATGGGTGCTAATCACATGGTGATGTGAACCATTGCTGCTAAATCACATGGCGATGTGAACTAGATTATTGACTCTAGTGCAAGTGGGAGACTGAAGGAAATGTGCCCTAGAGGCAATAATAAAGTTATTATTTATTTCCTTATATCATGATAAATGTTTATTATTCATGCTAGAATTGTATTAACCGGAAACATAATACATGCGTGAATACATAGACCAACAGAGTGTCACTAGTATGCCTCTACTTGACTAGCTCGTTAATCAAAGATGGTTATGTTTCCTAACCATGAACAAAGAGTTGTTATTTGATTAACGAGGTCACATCATTAGTTGAATGATCTGATTGACATGACCCATTCCATTAGCTTAGCACCCGATCGTTTAGTATGTTGCTATTGCTTTCTTCATGACTTATACATGTTCCTATAACTATGAGATTATGCAACTCCCGTTTACCGGAGGAACACTTTGGGTACTACCAAACGTCACAACGTAACTGGGTGATTATAAAGGAGTACTACAGGTGTCTCCAATGGTAGATGTTGGGTTGGCGTATTTCGAGATTAGGGTTTGTCACTCCGATTGTCGGAGAGGTATCTCTGGGCCCTCTCGGTAATATACATCACATAAGCCTTGCAAGCATAATAACTAAGATGTTAGTTATGAGATGATGTATTACGGAACGAGTAAAGAGACTTGCCAGTAACGAGATTGAACTAGGTATTGGATACCGACAATCGAATCTCGGGCAAGTAACATACCGATGACAAAGGGAACAACGTATGTTGTTATGCGGTCTGACCGATAAAGATCTTCGTAGAATATGTAGGAGCCAATATGGGAATCCAGGTCCCGCTATTGGTTATTGACCGGAGACGTGTCTCGGTCATGTCTACATTGTTCTCGAACCGTAGGGTCCGCACGCTTAACGTTACGATGACAGTTATTATGAGTTTATGCATTTTGATGTACCGAAGGTTGTTCGGAGTCCCGGATGAGATCACGGACATGACGAGGAGTCTCGAAAAGGTCGAGACGTAAAGATTGATATATTGGAAGCCTATGTTTGGGCACCGGAAGCGTTCCGGGTGATATCGGGATTTTTCCGGATTACCGGGAGGGTTACCGGAACCCCCCCGGGAGGTAAATGGGCCTATTGGGCCTTAGTGGAAAAGAGAGAAGAGGCAGCCCACACCTGGCCGGCGCCCCCCACCTTTCCCAAGTCCTATTAGGACTAGGAGAGGTGGGCCGGCCCCCTCTTTCTCCTTCTTCCCCAAGAATCCTAGTTGGAATAGGATTGGGGGGAAGGAGTCCTACTCCCGGTGGGAGTAGGACTCCTCCCTGCGCCTCCCTCCTAGCCGGCCGAACCCCCTGCCCCTGGCCTTTATATACGGGGGCAGGGGGCACCACAACACACACAAGTTAATCGTTCCTTAGCCGTGTGCGGTGCCCCCTGCCACCAAATTCCACCTCGATCATACCGTTACAGTGCTTAGGCGAAGCCCTGCGTCGGTAGTACATCAAGATCGTCACCACGCCATCGTGCTGACGGAACTCTTCCTCGACGCTTTGCTGGATCGGAGCCCGAGGAACGTCATCGAGCTGAACGTGTGCTAAGAACTCGGAGGTGCCGGAGTAACGGTGCTTGGATCGGTTGGATCGGGAAGAAGACGTACGACTACTTCCTCTACGTTGTGTGATCGCTTCCGCAGTCGGTCTGCGTTGGTACGTAGACATCACTCTCCCCTCTCGTTGATGTGCATCACCATGATCTTGCGTGTGCGTAGGAAATTTTTTGAAATTACTGCGTTCCCCAACAGTGGTATCAGAGCCAGGTTTTTTATGGTTTGATGTTATATGCACGAGTAGAACACAAGTGAGTTGTGGGCGATACAAGTCATACTGCCTACCAGCATGTCATACTTTGGTTCGGCGGTATTGTTGGACGAGACGATCCGGACCAACCTTACGCGTACTCTTACGCGAGACCGGTTCCCTCGACGTGCTATGCACACAGATGGCTAGCGGAAGACTGTCTCTCCAACTTTAGTTGAACCAAGTGTGACTACGCCCGGTCCTTGAGAAGGTTAAAATGGAGTCTATTTGACGAACTATCGTTGTGGTTTTGATGCGTAGGTGAGATGAGTTCTTACTTAAGCCCGTAGCAGCCACGTAAAACTTGCAACAACAAAGTAGAGGACGTCTAACTTGTTTTTGCAGGGCATGTTGTGATGTGATATGGTCAAGGCATGATGCTGATTTTATTGTATGAGATGATCATGTTTTGTAACCGAGTTATCGGCAACTGGCAGGAGCCATATGGTTGTCGCTTTATTGTATGCAATGCAATCGCGATGTAATGCTTTATTTTATTACTAAGCGGTAGTGATAGTCGTGGAAGCATAAGATTGGCGAGACGACAACGATGCTACGATGGAGATCAAGGTGTCGCGCCGGTGACGATGGTGATCATGACGGTGCTTCGGAGATGGAGATCACAAAGCACAAGATGATGATGGCCATATCATATCACTTATATTGATTGCATGTGATGTTTATCCTTTTATGCATCTTATCTTGCTTTGATTGACGGTAGCATTATAAGATGATCTCTCACTAAATTATCAAGAAGTGTTCTCCCTGAGTATGCACCGTTGCAAAAGTTCTTCGTGCTGAGACACCACGTGATGATCGGGTGTGATAGGCTCTACGTTCAAATACAACGGGTGCAAAACAGTTGCACACGCGGAATACTCAGGTTATACTTGACGAGCCAAGCATATACAGATATGGCCTCGGAACACGGAGACCGAAAGGTCGAGCGTGAATCATATAGTAGATATGATCAACATAACGATGTTCACCATTGAAAACTACTCCATCTCACGTGATGATCGGTTATGGTTTAGTTGATTTGGATCACGTGATCACTTAGAGGATTAGAGGGATGTCTATCTAAGTGGGAGTTCTTAAGTAATATGATTAAATTGAACTTAAATTTATCATGAACTTAGTCCTGGTAGTATCTTGCAAATCATGTTGTAGATCAATAGCTCGCGTTGTTGCTTCCCTATGTTTATTTTGATATGTTCCTAGAGAAAATTATGTTGAAAGATGTTAGTAGCAATGATGCGGATTGGATCCGTGATCTGAGGTTTATCCTCATTGCTGCACAGAAGAATTATGTCCTTGATGCACCGCTAGGTGATAGACCTATTGCAGGAGCAGATGCAGACGTTATGAACGTTTGGCTAGCTCAATATGATGACTACTTGATAGTTTAGTGCACCATGCTTAACAGCTTAGAATCGGGACTTCAAAGACGTTTTGAACGTCATGGACCATATGAGATGTTCCAGGAGTTGAAGTTAATATTTCAAGCAAATACCCGAGTTGAGAGACATGAAGTCTCCAGCAAGTTCTATAGCTAAAAGATGGAGGAGAATCGCTCAACTAGTGAGCATGTGCTCAGATTGTCTGGGTACTACAATCGCTTGAATCAAGTGGGAGTTAATCTTCCAGATAAGATAGTGATTGACAGAATTCTCTAGTCATCATCACTAAGTTAGTAGAACTTCGTGATGAACTATAATATGCAAGGGATAACGGAAACAACTCCCAAGCTCTTCGTGATGCTGAAATCAACGAAGGTAGAAATCAAGAAAAACATCAAGTGTTGATGGTTGACAAGACCACTAGTTTCAAGAAAAGGGCAAAGGGAAGAAGGGGAACTTCAAGGAGAACGGCAAGCAAGTTGCTGCTCAAGTGAAGAAGCCCAAGTCTGATCCTAAGCCTGAGACTAAGTGATTCTGCTGCAAAGGGACTGGTCACTGGAAGCGGAACTACCCCAAGTGATTGGCGGATAAGTAGGATGGCAAAGTGAACAACAGTATATTTGATATACATGTTATTGATGTGTACTATACTAGTGTTTATAGCAACCCCTCAGTATTTGATGCTAGTTCAGTTGCTAAGATTAGTAACTCGAAACGGGAGTTGCAGAATAAACAGAGACTAGTTAAGGGTGAAGTGACGATGTGTGTTGGAAGTAGTTCCAAGATTGATATGATCATCATCGCACACTCCCCTATACTTTCGGGATTAGTGTTGAACTTAAATAAGTGTTATTTGGTTTTTGCGTTGAGCATGAATATGATTTGATCATGTTTATTGTAATACGGTTATTCATTTAAGTAAAAGAATAAATTGTTGTTCTCTTTACATGAATAAAACCTTATATGGTTACACACCCAATGAAAATAGTTCATTGGATCTCGATCTTAATAATACACATATTCATAATATTGAAACCAAAAGATGCAAAGTTAATAATGATAGTGCAACTTATTTGTGGCACTGCTGTTTAGGTCATATTGGTATAAAGCGCATGAAGAAACTCCATGCTGATGGGCTTTCGGAATCACTTGATTATGAATCACTTGATGCTTGCGAACCATGCCTTTTGGGCAAGATGACTAAAACGCCGTTCTCCGGAACAATGGAGCGAAAAAAGATTTATTGGAAATCATACATACTGATGTATGTGGTCCGATAAATATTGCTCGCGACAGGTATCATTATTTTCTGATCTTCACAGATGATTTGAGCAGATATGAGTATATCTACTTGATGAAACATAAGTCTGAAACATTTGAAAAGTTCAAAGAATTTCAGAGTGAAGTGGAAAATCATCGTGACAAGAAAATAAAAGTTTCTACGATATGATCGCAGAGGTAAAATATTTGAGTTACGAGTTTGGTCTTCAATTAAAACAATGTGGAATAGTTTCACAAAATCATGCCACATGGAACACCACAGCATAATGGTGTGTCCGAACATCATAACCGTACTTTATTGGATATAGTGCAATCTATGATGTATCTAACCGATCTACCACTATCGTTTTGGGGTTATGCATTAGAGACAGCTGCATTCACGTTAAATAGGGCACCATCTAAATCCGTTGAGATGACACCGTGTGAACTATGGTTTGGCAAGAAACCTAAGCTGTCGTTTCTTAAAAATTTGGGGTTGCGATGCTTATATGAAAAGGTTTCATCCTGATAAGCTCAAACTCAAACGGAGAAGTGCGTCTTCATAGGATATCCAAAGGAAACTATTGGATAAACCTTCTATCACAAATCCGAAGGCAAGACTTTTGTTGCTAAAATTCGGAAACTTTCTGGTGAAGGAGTTTCTCTCGAAAGAAGTGAGTGGGAGGAAAGTAGAACTTAACGAGGTAACTGTACCTGCTCCCTTATTGGAAAGTAGTACATCACAGAAAAATGTTTCTGTGACACCTACACCAGTTAGTGAGGAAGCTAATGATGATGATCATGAAACTTCAGAACAAGACACTACTGAACCTCGTAGATCAACCAGAGTAAGATCCGCGCCAGAGTGGTACGGTAATCCTGTTCTGGAAGTCATGCTACTAGATCATGATGATCCTATGAACCATGAAGAAGCGATGGTGAGCCCAGATTCCGCAAAGTGGCTTGAAGCCATGAAATCTGAGATATGATCCATGTATGAGAACAAAGTATGGACTTTAGTTGACTTGCCCGATGATCGGCAAGCCATAGAAAATAAATGGATCTTCAAGAGGAAGACGAACGCCGATAGTAGTGTTACTATCTACAAAGCTAGAATTGTCGCAAAAGGTTTTCGACAAGTTCAAGGTGTTGACTATGATGAGATTTTCTCACTCGTATCTATGCTTAAGTCTGTCCGAATCATGTTAGTAATTGCCGCGTTTTATGAAATCTGGCAAACGGATAAACAAAACTGCATTCCCTAATGGATTAATTAAAGAAGAGTTGTATATGATGCAACCAGAAGGTTTTGTCAATCCAAAAGGTGCTAACAAAATGTGCAAACACCAGCGATCCATCTGTGGACTGGTGCAAGCATCTCGGAGTTGGAATATACGCTTGATGAGTTGATCAAAGCGTATAGTTTTATACAGACTTGCGGTGAAACCTGTATTTACGAGAAAGTGAGTGGGAGCACTACAGCATTTCTGATAAGTATATGTGAATGACATATTGTTGATCGGAAATAATGTAGAATTATTCTGTAAAGCATAAAAGGAGTGTTTGAAAGGAGTTTTTCAAAGAAAGACTTCGGTAAAGCTGCTTACATATTGAGCTTCAAGATCTATAGAGATAGATCAAGACGCTTGATAAGTTTTTCAATAAGTACATACCTTGACAAGATTTTGAAGTAGTTCAAAATGGAACAGTCAAAGAAAAAGTTTCTTGCCTGTGTTACAAGGTGTGAAGTTGAGTAAAGACTCAAAGCCCGACCACGGCAGAAGATAGAAAGAGAATGAAAGTCATTCCCTATGCCTCATTCATAGGTTCTATAAAGTATGCCATGCTGTGTACCGGATCTATTCTATACCCTGCACTGATTTGGCAAGGGAGTACAATAGTGATCTAGGAGTAGATCACTGGACAGCGGTCAGAATTATCCTTAATGAAATAAGGAAATGTTTCTCGATTATGGACGTAACAAAAAGGTTCGTCGTAAAGGGTTACGTCGATGCAAGTTTTTGACACTGATCCAGATGATTCTAAATCTGGATACATATTGAAAGTGGGAGCAATTAGCTAGAGTAGCTCCGTGTAGAGCATTGTAGACATAGAACTTGCAAAATACTTACGGATCTGAATGTGACAGACCCGTTGACTAAAATTATCTCACAAGCAAAACATGATCACACCTTAGTACTCTTTGGGTGTTAATCACATAGATATGTGAACTAGATTGCTGACTCTGGTAATCCCTTTGAGTGTTGGTCACATGACGATGTGAACTATGGGTGCTAATCACATGGTGATGTGAACCATTGCTGCTAAATCACATGGCGATGTGAACTAGATTATTGACTCTAGTGCAAGTGGGAGACTGAAGGAAATGTGCCCTAGAGGCAATAATAAAGTTATTATTTATTTCCTTATATCATGATAAATGTTTATTATTCATGCTAGAATTGTATTAACCGGAAACATAATACATGCGTGAATACATAGACCAACAGAGTGTCACTAGTATGCCTCTACTTGACTAGCTCGTTAATCAAAGATGGTTATGTTTCCTAACCATGAACAAAGAGTTGTTATTTGATTAACGAGGTCACATCATTAGTTGAATGATCTGATTGACATGACCCATTCCATTAGCTTAGCACCCGATCGTTTAGTATGTTGCTATTGCTTTCTTCATGACTTATACATGTTCCTATAACTATGAGATTATGCAACTCCCGTTTACCGGAGGAACACTTTGGGTACTACCAAACGTCACAACGTAACTGGGTGATTATAAAGGAGTACTACAGGTGTCTCCAATGGTAGATGTTGGGTTGGCGTATTTTGAGATTAGGGTTTGTCACTCCGATTGTCGGAGAGGTATCTCTGGGCCCTCTCGGTAATATACATCACATAAGCCTTGCAAGCATAATAACTAAGATGTTAGTTATGAGATGATGTATTACGGAACGAGTAAAGAGACTTGCCAGTAACGAGATTGAACTAGGTATTGGATACCGACGATCGAATCTCGGGCAAGTAACATACCGATGACAAAGGGAACAACGTATGTTGTTATGCGGTCTGACCGATAAAGATCTTCGTAGAATATGTAGGAGCCAATATGGGCATCCAGGTCCCGCTATTGGTTATTGACCGGAGACGTGTCTCGGTCATGTCTACATTGTTCTCGAACCGTAGGGTCCGCACGCTTAACGTTACGATGACAGTTATTATGAGTTTATGCATTTTGATGTACCGAAGGTTGTTCGGAGTCCCGGATGAGATCACGGACATGACGAGGAGTCTCGAAAAGGTCGAGACGTAAAGATTGATATATTGGAAGCCTATGTTTGGGCACCGGAAGCGTTCCGGGTGATATCGGGATTTTTCCGGATTACCGGGAGGGTTACCGGAACCCCCCCGGGAGGTAAATGGGCCTATTGGGCCTTAGTGGAAAAGAGAGAAGAGGCAGCCCACACCTGGCCGGCGCCCCCCACCTTTCCCAAGTCCTATTAGGACTAGGAGAGGTGGGCCGGCCCCCTCTTTCTCCTTCTTCCCCAAGAATCCTAGTTGGAATAGGATTGGGGGGAAGGAGTCCTACTCCCGGTGGGAGTAGGACTCCTCCCTGCGCCTCCCTCCTAGCCGGCCGAACCCCCTGCCCCTGGCCTTTATATACGGGGGCAGGGGGCACCACAACACACACAAGTTAATCGTTCCTTAGCCGTGTGCGGTGCCCCCTGCCACCAAATTCCACCTCGATCATACCGTTACAGTGCTTAGGCGAAGCCCTGCGTCGGTAGTACATCAAGATCGTCACCACGCCATCGTGCTGACGGAACTCTTCCTCGACGCTTTGCTGGATCGGAGCCCGAGGAACGTCATCGAGCTGAACGTGTGCTAAGAACTCGGAGGTGCCGGAGTAACGGTGCTTGGATCGGTTGGATCGGGAAGAAGACGTACGACTACTTCCTCTACGTTGTGTGATCGCTTCCGCAGTCGGTCTGCGTTGGTACGTAGACATCACTCTCCCCTCTCGTTGCTGTGCATCACCATGATCTTGCGTGTGCGTAGGAAATTTTTTGAAATTACTGCGTTCCCCAACAATTGTCTGGCGCCTCTGGATGGACAGAGGTCACCGGCACAGGCGTCTCGCCCCTCTCGGAAGAAGGTCGCCTGCCCGAGCCCGGAACCATTGGAGGTTCCAGCGCGGTGTTCGGTTGAGGACCGAACTCGGAGCTCTCAGGGGCCCCGTCCCCTCGGCTCCCGGCTCCGTTAGGTCGCCTTGAGGCGCCTCCGGGACTGTCTCCCCTCGACTCGGTGCCTCTTGAGACAGCACCTCGGCGTCGTCAGCAGGATGAGGGGAGGTGGCGGTCGGGACTAGATCGCTATCTATGTCCGACGAGCCCAGGGAGCCGTCCGATGATACATCGATACTGGCTCGTGGCGGCCTGCATAATCATGTTTGGCGTTAGGGAAAAGCAGTGCGGCAAAGGAATACTATGACTTACTCTGGTATCCAAATACTTACGACTACCCCAGGGGCTTGGCCCTGGGTAGCCACTCGTCTTCGCCGTCGGCGGCGGTGGTAGAGTAGTCCGGAAGGAGAGTTCTCCCCTTCTTGGACCCTTCGGCCTCTCCAGTTGGGGCGGCCTTCCTTTTCTTGTCTCCCACGTCTGGAGGGGGAGCATCCTCTTCTACCTCCTCGTCTTTGGGGGAGGATTGCGCTGTAGAGTCCTCGGACGGTGAGTGCAATGACACCTGGCGTCGGGAACTCTTTCGGGTTCCCTTGGCCTTCTTGGTCTTCTCCGGCACGCTTCACGCTGAATCCGCGATCCTTAGTAGTAGGAGGGGGGACCTCGGCGCTCTTGAACAGTACCCTCCAGGCATCTTCGTGAGTTGTGTCAAAGAGCCTGTTCAGAGTTCGGTGCTGCATCGGGTCGAACTCCCACAAGTTGAATGCCCATTGTTGGCACGGGAGGATCCGGCGGATTAGCATGACCTGGACTACATTGACGAGTTTGAGCTTTTTGTTGACCATGTTTTGAATACATGTTTGGAGTCCAGTCAACTCTCCCGAACTGCCCCAGGACAGGCCCTTCTCTTGCCAGGAGGTGAGCCGTGTGGGGAAGCCAGATCGGAACTCGGGGGGGGGGGGGCTACCCATGTAGGGTCACGCGGCTCGGTGATGTAGAACCACCCCAACTGCCACCCCTTTATTGTCTCCATGAAGGAGCCCTCGAGCCATGTGACGTTGGGCATCCTGCCCACCATGGCGCCTCCGCACTCCGCCTAGCGGCCGCTCACTACCTCAACTTGACATTAAAAGTCTTCAGCCATAAGCCGAAGTGGGGCTTGATGCGGAGGAAGGCCTCGCACACGACGATAAACACCGAGATGTTGAGGATGAAGTTCGGGGCCAGTTCGTGGAAATCCAAGCCATAGTAGAACATGAGCCCCCGGACAAATGGGTAGAGAGGAAATCCCAATGCGCGGAGGAAATGGGTGAGGAACACCACCCTCTCATGGGGCCTGGGGGTGGGGATGAGCTGCCCCTCATCTGGGAGCCGATGCGCGATGTCGTCGGGCAGGTATCCGGCTCTCCTCAGCTTCTTGATGTCTCCCTCCGTGACGGAGGAGACCATCCACCTGCCTCCCACTCCGGACATGGTTGGGGAAGGTTGAGGTGGGAAGTGTGGACTTGGGCGCTAGAGCTCGAGTGTGCGAAAACGGATGAGCAAAGGAGGAAGAAGGCGTGGATGAAAAGGTGAATCCTTATCCCTTTATATGGGCGAATGAAACTAAGCGTCCCACTAGCCTGGTAAAACTCTCTTACCCCCAAGCGCCATAATCGATGGCGCGGTTGGGTTACCCACACCCGTATTGATGAGAATCCCGTAATAAGGGGACACGATCTCTGCTTTGACAAGACGTGTCAAAAAACTGCCTCGCGTTATGTGCGGGGCTAGTTAAAGGAAACGGTTCGAATAATCACCGGGTCGTGACGTAATGTCATGTTGCCAAAATAAGTCAGCAAATTGGATTTGTGAAATATTATTCTCTCTACAGTGATATGTGGAACTTGTTTTGCAGGGTCGGACACTATCCTTATATTCAAAATTCTTCTGTGGTGTATTCGGAGGAGGAACCCGTCTTGCAATGCCGAAGACAATACTACGCGCCGGACTCATCATCATTGAAAGCCTGGTTCAGGGGCTACTGTGGGAGTCCTGGATTAGGGGGTCTCCGGACAGCCGAACTATATCCTTTGGCCGGACTGTTAGACTATGAAGATACAAGATTGAAGACTTCGTCTCATGCCGGATGGGACTCTACTTGGCGTGGAAGGCAAGCTAGGCAGTAGGGATATGGAAATCTCCTCCTTTGTAACCGACCTTGTGTAACCCTAACCCTCTCCGGTGTCTATATAAACCGGAGGGTTTTAGTCCTTAGGACACAACAACTACCACACACAATCATACCATAGGCTAGCTTCTAGGGTTTAGCCTCTTTGATCTCGTGGTAGATCTACTCTTGTACTACCCATATCATCAATATTAATCAAGCAGGACGTAGGGTTTTACCTCCATCAAGAGGGCCCAAACCTGGGTAAAACATTGTGTCCCCTGCCCCCCGTTACCATCCGGCCTAGACGCACAGTTCGGGGTCCCTACCCGAGATCCGCCGGTTTTGACACCGATAATAACCAATCATACATAAAAGAATTCAGAGAAGATTCAAATATTATTCATAGATAAACTGGATCATAAACCCACAATTCATCGGTCTCAACAAACACACCGCAAAAAGAAGATTGCATCGAATAGATCTCCACAAGAGAGGGGGAGAACATTGTATTGAGATCCAAAAAGAGAGAACAAGCCATCTAGCTACTAGCTATGGACCCGTAGGTCTGAAGTAAACTACTCATGCTTCATCGGAGAGGCTTGGATGATGATGTAGAAGCCCTCCGTGATCGATGCCTCCTCCGGCGGAGCTCCGGAACAAGCCCCGAGATGGGATATCGTGGATACAGAAAGTTGCGGCGGTGGAATTAGGTTTTTGGCTCTGTCCCCGATCGTTTGGGGGTAAGTGGATATATATATATATATATATATATATATATATATATATATATATATATATATATATATATATACACACACACACATAAACACTATTCTGATCACGGGATCAGAATAATATTCTGATCACAACATGAACTTCCCGAGTAACGCGCCTGACCTTCCCCGAGTACTAGGTTGAACTTCAGCTAAAAGGTGTCCAAATGGGGCTTGTGATATACCGTTGGAAAGCTATGGACATCAGTATCATGACCCAAGTTAAATTTTTGGCAAAATGTAAGCGGTTTAAGAGCAGTTTTGAAAACCGTTTTTTCTTCATACAAAAAACGTGAATCGTATTTTCGATCGCATTTTTAAACCGTTTATCGGAATGAGGCAAATAATATGGCGTTAGAAAGCTTCTGCAAAACCGCTCCTTCCATATGTTGAAAGTTTTCTCTAATTCCCTACGGTTAAAGAATAATTTGGAAAATCGTAGAATTTCGCAAACCGAACAGCCGAGTTCGTTTTTTCGATGCCATTTCTAAACGACTAATCCAATTCAGGCAAATAATATGGCGTTGGAAAGCTTATGAAAATATGCTACTTTTTCATGTTAAAAGTTTTTTCTAATTTTGAACATATTAAAAGTAATTTAGAAAATGGTACAACTTCCACTGAGTTCGTATTTTTGAGCTAATTTTTTAACCGTACGTCCAAATGCAGCAAATGATATGGCGTTGGAAAGCTTGAAGAAATGCGAAAATGTTTTGTATATATTGTCTCTCCTAATTCATTACGGTTTTATGTCAGTTTTGAAAATGGCTAAAAACGTATTTTTGCCTAATTTGTACAAACTTTATCGGAATGGGGCAAATAATATACCGCTGAAAAGCTACGGAAAAATGCGAAACTTTTTCATGTTGATGGTTTTCTCTGATTCCTAGCCGTTTTTATGTAATTTCGAAAATGGCGAGATTACTCGTTCTGCCTTTATTTTGAAACGGATTCTTTGAAAATGCACCGCGTGAAGAACCTGAACTTCACTCTGTTTTTCATGTGTTTTTTTCCCGCAACTCTCCATCCACTGCTCGTAGCTCTCCATCCATTCCCCGGAATTGAGTAGGTGATATACAGATGGAAAGTTGATGTAAGCACGCAAGTTTCCCGTGTTAATCATCTTTTCATACTCGCGACGATTTTAAAAGTTTTTCATCTAAAATTCATTCAGCGTAGTAGTTGAACTTCCTGCTGTTTTCACGTTGAACTTTTGTGACGTATTTTTGTTTGTAATTTTCTCATCCATTCGTGAGTGTTACACAAATAATATTCCTTTTGTACAAACGTCTCTCACAATAAATTTTTTAACTTTCTCCGACCGAGGACTTGAACTTATACAAATGACTAGCTAAGTGTCCGTGCGTTGCCACGGACTAACAAATATATATATACAAAGAGAAAATTCATGTGACATGAGAGTCAAAGGCCATTTTTATGGGATGATATCTCATGGTCATGATCTAGTAGGTACATACATCTCGTCATTGTCTTTCTTCCACACTCCATGTCTGAGCTACCACGCGACACTCGACTTCCTTCTCCCACCATGCATGCTTTTATCTCCTATTTCTCCTACCTCTACCTTGCACAACAGTACCAAGTTTCTTGTCCAACTATCATAATCTTCTCCGGTAGGGCACCCCCTTAGATTATTACTGACTTGTACATGTTGCAAATAAGATCAACGAAAATGGATACTAAATTTCTGATGAGAAATGAGAATTCAGGGCAATATCTTCCCAAGAAAATAATAATTCCAAGACAATCTTTTTATACCTTCTGTCAACATTGGGACACACATTCCACACAATAAGCATGCAATGATGTTGATACTTGATTAATTGTCAATATATGTCTACAGTAAAGATAACTTTACTCAAAACCGCCTACCTTAGCCAAATGAACAAATCTCTCTCATTAATGCAATTTTCTTTAGGAAACAAATAATAGATTCTTTCCTACCTTAGCCAAATCAACGGATCTCTTTCATTAATGCAATTTGCTTTAGCAAACAAATAATAGATTCTTTCCTACCTTAGCCAAATCAACGGATCTCTCCCATTAATGCAATTTGCTTTAGGAAACAAATAATAGATTCTTTCCTACTTTAGCCAAATCAACGGATCTCTCTCATTAATGCAATTTTCTTTAGGAAACAAATAATAGATTCTTTCCTACCTTAGCCAAATCAACAGATCTCTTTCATTAATGCAATTTGCTTTAGCAAACAAATAATAGATTCTTTCCTACCTTAGCCAAATGAACGGATCTCTCCCATTAATGCAATTTGCTTTAGGAAACAAATAATAGATTCTTTCCTACCTTAGCCAAATCAACAGATCTCTCTCATTAATGCAATTTTCTTTAGGAAACAAATAATAGATTCTTTCCTACATTAGCCAAATCAACGGATCTCTTTCATTAATGCAATTTGCTTTAGCAAACAAATAATAGATTCTTTCCTACCTTAGCCAAATCAACGGATCTCTCTCATTAATGCAATTTTTCTTTAGGAAACAAATAATAGATTCTTTCCTACCTTAGCCAAATCAACGGATCTCTTCCATTAATGCAATTTGCTTTAGCAAACAAATAATAGATTCTTTCCTACCTTAGCCAAATCAACGGATCTCTCCCCGGTTTGCTGGGCGCGTTTCGGTGGGTGGGCGTGGGGGTGGGGGTAATTTGATGGAAAAAAACCGGTTGAAAATGAACCGGTTGAAAGTGGGGGGGGACTATTCAACCAAGTGGCACGCTGCTCATTCTTCCAGGAGTGGCTGCTGCGAGGAAGGATCCCGAACCTCCGCAACTTGTAGCTATCAAAGTGATAGAGCTCATAACCATGCATGGATGCCGCTGCTGCCACGGACCTAAGAAAACCAAAATAAGATGAAACACGAGTAAGGATTTGAGAACATAACTCCGATCGGATCGTAAGAAGATGAGACGGGTGTCGATTGGATCAAGCAACAACAATACAAGTGTCTCTCGCACGCCATGTCCAATACTGAAACAAAACAAATTGCATTGGTGTAAAACTACAACTATTAGCTCTTTCACCTTGTCACATAGTCCCTTTAATCCAAGAATACAACAACAAAAGGATAAACAAATTGGATTTTCAAAACAAAACCTGCACCTGCACAAGTATATGTTATATTAGCACATTGCAGATCCTGTCTCACTCTTCACTTTCTTTACAATAAACTTCAGAATAGCAATCTTGGCGAGTGATCTCGACGGGGTTCAATCGGCGTGGCGCGCCGCTGATTCTTCCAGGAGTGGGTGCTGAGAGGAAGGATCCCAAACCTCCATTGTCAATCGGCCGGAGCTGCATCGTCCTTTGGATCAGAGCGTGGACGGGATCAAGACGGTAGGGTTTGAGGAATTTGTAGGACGTGAGGGTTTATGGTTGGCAGCACGAGAACTCACCCATATCTTGGCAGACGGCAGGCCCGAGGTGCGGTCATGTTCATGCTTCGGGAGCTGCCACGTGCTGTCCTCGCCGCCATCAGCGACACCACCGCCATCGCCTGTTGCCACCACTTCAGCGCCACGAGCGTGGGACCGAGGGACGAAGGGAAGGGAAGGAAGTGAATTGACGTACCTATGTTTGGTATATATCACACGAGGAATCAAAACTGGATGCACGTGAAAGCATAGAGATGGGAGAGGAGGAGAGAGGAAGGGAAGGGCAAGAGGAACCTGAGGATGTGCGATGAAGGAGCGATGCCAAAACATAACAAAGGGGGACCCGTAGCTCGTCACGTAGCGCGGCCGCCTCATTGCCGGCTGCCACCCCGCGCTACCGCCTCCGTGCGTAGGTTCTGTTCGTGGAGCGTGAGGAGCGCATGACCTGCCTTCACCGCGGCCTGGTCCTCCCCACTATCGTGAAGCTCGCCCGCATCGCCGCCCCAATTGCTCAGGATGACGGATGAAGATCCTGCAACAGCGACGTGGGTGAGGGATGCAGCCGACGATGGAGGGATGATTTTCGTGGCTAAACCCTCCCTATCAAAATAACTACTTAAAAAAGGCAAAGATCGATGCATTAGGAAAATTAGGATTTGGAATTGATTGTCATAAAACAAAATTTTATTAATTGATAACATGCTATCGGTACCTGCCCGTTTATAACGTGTCTAGTTAGGAAACTTTGGAAAAGTTAGGAAAGTTTTTATTGTGGGGGTAAAAAAGTCAATGTGAGGAGATATGGTGGTGGGATATGAGAAGAAAATAAACCGGACGAAAATAAACCAGACGAAATATAACCAGACAAAAATAAACCGTGGACGCAATCCTACCAACTGCTCCATTAGGAGTAGTTGGTAGGAATTGACGTACCTATGTTTGGTATATATCACACGAGGAATCAAAACTGGATGCACGTGAAATCATAGAGATGGGAGAGGACGACAGAGGAAGGGAAGGGCAAGAGGAACCTGAAGATGTGCGATGAAGGAGCGATGCCAAAACATCACAAAGGGGGACCCGTAGCTCGTCACGTAGCGCGGCCGCCTCATTGTCGGCTGCCACCCCGCGCTACCGCCTCCGTGCGCAGGTTCCGTTCGTGGAGCGTGAGGAGCGCATGACCTGCCTTCACCGCGGCCTGGTACTCCCCACTATCGTGAAGCTCGCCCGCATCACCGCCCCAATTGCTCAGGATGACGGATGAAGATCCTGCAATAGCGACGTGGGTGAGGGATGCAGCCGACGATGGAGGGATGATTTTCGTGGCTAAACCCTCCCTATCAAAATAACTACTTAAAAAAGGCAAAGATCGATGCATTAGGAAAATTAGGATTTGGAATTGATTGTCATAAAACAAAATTTTATTAATTGATAACGTGCTATCGGTACCTGCCCGTTTATAACCTGTCTAGTTAGGAAACTTTGGAAAGGTTAGGAAAGTTTTTATTGTGAGGGTAAAAAAATCAATGTGAGGAGATATGGTGGTGGGATATGAGACGAAAATAAGCCGGACGAAAATAAACCAGACGAAAATAAACCATGGACGCAATCCTACCAACTGCTCCATTAGGAGTAGAGATATTCCTGTCGTTTTGAGGTAAATTAAAAAATGGCGAGATCATGATTTATGCATTCATCGCGAATGAAAATGCACTGTGTGAAGTAGTTGAACTTCTGGGGCATGTTTGTTTGAACTTCACTCTGTTTTTGACGTGCTGTTTTTTTGTTTTTTGCACCGCGTGAAGTAGTTGAACTTCTGGGACATGTCTGTTTGAACTTCACTCAGTTTCACTTTATTGTATTTTTCTTATATGAAATACACACCACGTAGTACGTGAACTTCTGGTTGTTATCACTTTGAACTTCTCTCTGGTTTGAGAGAATTATTTTAAAACACAAAAAACTATATTTTTTTATGTTTTTTGGACATCTAAATACATGGTGAACCTCTCTCACAAGAATTTTTTGAACTTTTCCTTGCCGAGCACTTGAACTTCTAGCAACCATTTTTTTCCGTTTATGAGTTGTTTTTAAAAGTGCAAAAAATGGCGTTGCGTTTTTTATTTTTTGAACAGGTAAATCCTAGGTTTTAATAAACTTCGAACTTCTATGTTATTTCAGTTTGAACTTCACCTTTTTATATTTTGATTAAAGAATTGTATTCGATTTTTATACGAAAAAAAATCGAGCATGGAAATACAAGGTGAACCTCTCTCACAAGAATTATGAATTTTTCTCGGGGCGATCACTTGAACTTCTAGCAACAAAATTTGTAGAGTTTGGATTTTAATTCTTCCTTTTGTTCTCGTTTGAACTTCGTCTTTTCTAATGATGAACTTCCTTTTTGATTTTCGGTGACGTGATAATTTCTTACTTTTGTTCTCGTTTGAACTTCATCTTTTTTTAATGATGAACTTCCTTTCTGATTATTAGTGACGTGATACTTTCTTCCTTTTGTGCTCGTTTGAACTTCGCCTTTTTTTAATGATGATCTTCTTGCGTGAATTTTACATGGCTTTTCCCATGTGTTTAGAAGTGAGAGAGTGAATGAAATCTGCTTGTTTATGTCATTGAAGTTTTTGACTTTTTTGAATGTTATTTTTCTTCTTTATTGTCAAATATTACATATCTTGAAATTTAACTATTCTTGTTTTTGAACTGTAAGTAGTGAAAATATTAGAGCAAATAATCTCAAATTCTTTTATAAAGTTCTAGTGTGAATCAGAGTTAAAAAAAGTTCAAGAAGTTCAAGCTTTTATAGCTGATCGTGAGCACTAGGTAAATAGAACGTTGCTTTTTCTCTAAACCACAAGTTATTTTTATCACTGAATAGTAACACACATCCCTTATCCTCTCACACACCACACGTTTCATATCCACACCACGTAGGCACTCTACTCTTTTATCTCTTTCACTCCATAATTTTCTCTCTTTGTCTTCTTCCCGGTAACGCCCAAATTGGTTGTGCAAGCTAAAACAAGCAGTAGCAATAGTAGCTCGGTGCTGGCCTTTCTTCTCCTCTATTGGCAGTAGGAGAAACACATAAATTAAAACAATTTCAAGAGGAAAATGGTCCTGCCGCCGCAGCCTACACCGCACAGTGAAATGTTGTTGTTGCCTTTTCTGAACCTGAAGATGTAGTAGAAGAGCAACAACAACAACATGATATCTTGGTCGTCCTTGTGGTGTGGAGGAGGGGTGCAGTGAGACGCTGGCAGCAGTGGGGCACCACCTCGGTAGGCTTCGACGACCGGCGCAGGCAACCCAGTAGATCATACAGTCTAGAACTCCATATTTAGATGACCTGAAACAACGTGACAAATTGTACATGTTTCTAAGCCAATAGAACTCTGAACCTTCTGAAGAAAAATCACGGTTTGAACAAGACTGTACGATAAGCTGAGTTCGCCTTAACCTAATAGAACTCTGAACCTTCTGAAGAAAAATCACTCTCCCACGGTCCCACACAACACAAACACAGAAAGCACACCCAGTTCGCCATCTCACCTGGCATGCGGCGAAAAAATGTATTACATGTTGAAAACAATTTATCGCGGCACAAACTGAGCCCAGGGCGCATACAAGATTACTCTCGAAATTACTTGCTAATCCTGCTGTGTTCCCGACACCATATCTCGTTCCATCAAGTGATGCAGCAGCTCAAGATACACAAGGATGTTGTTTCTCCGTGGGCTTGTCTATTTGCGGTCTTGAAGCTTCATCAGGCACTGTGGGTAGTCTGGGTACAAACAACATCAGCTAGGTAGTGGAAGGAACCAATCTGGCATGCACGCCTACTTATGTGCTATAGAAGATGAGTCCATGAACTGCAAAATGAGTACAAGAAATGAAGGAGATCAGTACTTGGCGAACAAGTAGGCCGATAACAATCAGAATTCAGAACATCCAACCACGTATATCTAAGCATTCCAACAAGGAGTAACTAATGGAACTTATCATGCTTTGCTTGAAAGTATACACTAAAAGTAACTTCTGAGATGCTTCACTCAGCTGATCAGCTACAAGAAACCAAAAGTAATACACAGCAACCTCTAAACACTAGGAAGTGCATAAACCAGAAAAATTTGTCAGCCACAAGTGTTTTTGTGTTCCCCTACATACACACAACAATCATCATCTTCCATATACATGGACTTCATTTTTCTGACAACATGAACTTTGTTGTTGTCGCTGTATATGAACTTCTCCTGTAAACAAAGAGAGAGAATGCACTAAGCCAAGGTAGAATCTTACAAAGAAAACACACTTTTTTGTTTGAGGCATATACACAAACAGCTTGTGTGCACTGCCAGTTGAAGGAGAGGGCAGCTCAATGTGGAGGCTATGGAGTGCGGGGGCAGAGTCGAAGGCAGCAGCAGCATGGAGGAAGAGGGCAGCAGTAGCATGGAGGAAGAGGGCAGGAACAACATGGAGGAAGAGGGGCACTAATGCTGACTAGTGTGGTGCGCGGTAGCACTGCTCTGTACAGGAGCGCCGGATCCGGGAGATCGACCGGGAGGAGGAAGGTGGCAGCGCGGGGTGGCGTGGGTAGCTCTCAGGCCGGCGATGGAGGGAAGAGAGTGAACTCAAGGGGAGGGTCACCGGTGGGGGAACGTGCATCGCGTCGCTGATCTGGGGAGGCACATGAGGGAAGAAGGCCGCAGTGGCAGAGGTGGAAGGTCGCGGCAGCAGAGGAGGAAGGCCGCTGAAGGGTGAATTCCGGCGACGCGGGAGGTGAGTTGGTGGCTGTCGCGTGACGGCAGGATCCCGGCGATGGGAGGTTGCGTTGGTGGCGGTTGTGCAGCAGCGGGATCCCGGCGGCAGGGAGATGGATTGGTGGCTGGATCCCGACGACGGGGCGGTGGATTCGTGGCTGGATCCCGGCGGCGGGGGAGGTGGGTTGGTGGTGGTCGCCGACTCGCCGTTGGCTGGATCCCGGCGGCGGGACGGTGGGATGGTGGAGTACGGGACGGGAGGTGGAAGAGATGGGGTGCGGGAACAGTGGGGGCGCTGTTTTTTTTCTTTCCCACCTTTCGGGAGTTCGGAAACACCTAAGGGGCCCTATATATGGTGATCGTGATCCAAATAGTTATTCTAATCATGGGATTAGAATAGTGCCACTATATATGTAATATCATGGATATATATATAGGAGGAAGAAGTACGTCGGTGGAGCTCCGAGGGGCCCACGAGGCAGGGGGCGTGCCCTAGGGGGGCGCCCCCCACCCTCATGACCACCTCGTGGCTTTCTTGACGGGGGTCCTGAAGGAAATATGCCCTAGAGGCAATAATAATGTTATTATTTTATTTCCTCATATCATGATAAATGTTTATTATTCATGCTAGAATTGTATTATCCGGAAACGTAATACTTGTGTGAATACATAGACAAACCAAACGTCACTAGTATGCCTCTACTTGACTAGCTCGTTAATCGAAGACGGTTATGTTTCCTAACCATAGACATGTGTTGTCATTTGATTAATGGGATCACATCATTAGGAGAATGATGTGATTGACATGACCCATTCCATTAGCTTAGCACCCGATCGTTTAGTATGTTGCTATTGCTTTCTTCATGACTTATACATGTTCCTATGACTATGAGATTATGCAACTCCCGTTTGCCGGAGGAACACTTTGTGTGCTACCAAATGTCACAACATAACTGGGTGATTATAAAGGAGCTCTACAGGTGTCTCCAAAGGTACATGTTGGGTTGGCGTATTTTGAGAATAGGATTTGTCACTCCGATTGTCAGAGAGGTATCTCTGGGCCCTCTCGGTAATGCACATCACATAAGCCTTGCAAGCATTACAACTAACGAGTTAGTTGCAAGATGATGTATTACGAAATGAGTAAAGAGACTTGCCGGTAACGAGATTGAACTAGGTATTGAGATACCGACGATCGAATCTCGGGCAAGTAACATACCGATGACAAAGGGAACAACGTATGTTGTTATGCGGTCTGACCGATAAAGATCTTCGTAGAATATGTGGGAGCCAATATGAGCATCCAGGTTCCGCTATTGGTTATTGACCGGAGACGTGTCTCAGTCATGTCTACATTGTTCTCGAACCCATAGGGTCCGCACGCTTAAGGTTTTGATGACAGTTATATTATGAGTTTATGCATTTTGATGTATCAAAGTTTGTTCGGAGTCCCAGATGTGATCACGGACATGACGAGGAGTCTCGAAATGGTCGAGACATACAGATTGATATATTGGAAGCCTATATTTGCATATCAGAAGTGTTCCGGGTGAAATCGGGATTTTACCGGAGTACCGGGAGGTTACCAGAACCCCCCGGGAGGTATATGGGTCTTAGTGGGCTTTAGTGGAAGAGAGGAGAGGTGGCCAGGGCTGGGCCGCGCGCCCCTCCCCCCTAGTCCGAATAGGACAAGGAGAGGGGGGCGGCGCCCCCCCTTCCTTCTCTCTCTCCTCTTTCCCCCTCCCGAATCCTATTCCGACTAGGAAAAGGGGAGGAATCCTACTCCCAGTGGGAGTAGGACTCCTCCTGGCGCGCCCTCCTCCTGGCCGGCCGCACCTTCCCCTGCTCCTTTATATACGGGGGCAGGGGGCACCCCTAGACACACAAGTTGATCCACGTGATCATATTCTTAGCCGTGTGCGGTGCCCCCTGCCACCATAATCCTCGATAATATTGTAGTGGTGCTTAGGCGAAGCCCTGCGACGGTAGTACATCAAGATCGTCACCACGCCGTCGTACTGACAGAACTCTTCCCTGACACTTTGCTAGATCGGAGTCCGGGGATCGTCATCGAGCTAAACGTGTGCTAGAACTCGGAGGTGCCGTAGTTTTGGTGCTTGATCGGTCGGGCCGTGAAGACGTACGACTACATCAACCGCGTTGTGCTAACGCTTCCGCTGTCGGTCTACAAGGGTACGTAGATCACACTCTCCCCTCCCGTTGCTATGCATCACCATGATCTTGCGTGTGCGTAGGAATTTTTTCGAAATTACTACGTTACCCAAAAGTGGCATCCGAGCCTAGGTTTTATGTGTTGATGTTATATGCACGAGTAGAACACAAGTGAGTTGTGGGCGATATAAGTCATACTGCTTACCAGCATGTCATACTTTGGTTCGGCGGTATTGTTGGACGAAGTGGCCCGGACCGACATTTCGCGTACGCTTACGCGAGACCGGTTCTCCCGACGTGCTTTGCACAAAGGTGGCTAGCGGGTGACAGTTTCTCCAACTTTAGTTGAACCGAGTGTGGCTATGCCCGGTCCTTGCGAAGGTTAAAATAGCACCAACTTGAGAAACTATCGTTGTGGTTTTGATGCGTAGGTGAGATTGGTTCTTGCTTAAACCCGTAGTAGCCACGTAAAACTTGCAACAAGAAAGTAGAGGACGTCTAACTTGTTTTTGCAGGGCATGTTGTGATGTGATATGGTCAAGACATGATGGTAAATTTTATTGTATGAGATGATCATGTTTTGTAACCAAGTTATCGGCAACTGGCAGGAGCCATATGGTTGTCGCTTTATTGTATGCAATGCAATCGCGCTGTAATGCTTTACTTTATCACTAAGCGATAGCGATAGTCGTGGAAGCATAAGATTGGCGAGACGACAACGATGCTACGATGGAGATCAAGGTGTCACGCCGGAGACAATGGTGATCACGACGGTGCTTCGAAGATGGAGATCACAAGCACAAGATGATGATGACCATATCATATCACTTATATTGATTGCATGTGATGTTTATCTTTTATGCATCTTATCTTGCTTTGATTGACGTTAGCATTATAAGATGATCTCTCACTAATTATCAAGAAGTGTTCTCCCTGAGTATGCACCGTTGCGAAAGTTCTTCGTGCTGAGACACCACGTGATGATCGGGTGTGATAGGCTCTACGTTCAAATACAACGGGTGCAAAACAGTTGCACACGCGGAATACTCAGGTTATACTTGACGAGCCAAGCATATACAAATATGGCCTCGGAACACGGAGACTGAAAGGTCGAGCGTGAATCATATAGTAGATATGATCAACATAGTGATGTTCACCAATGAAACTACTCCATCTCACGTGATGATCGGACATGGTTTAGTTGATTTGGATCACGTAATCACTTAGAGGATTAGAGGGATGTCTATCTAAGTGGGAGTTCTTTAAGTAATATGATTAATTGAACCTAAATTTATCATGAAACTTAGTACCTGATAGTATCTTGCTTGTTTATGTTTGATTGTAGATAGATGGCCCGTGCTGTTGTTCCGTTGAATTTTAATGCGTACCTTGAGAAAGCAAAGTTGAAAGATGATGGTAGCAATTACACGGACTGGGTCCGTAACTTGAGGATTATCCTCAATGCTGCACAAAAGAATTACGTCCTGGAAGCACCGCTGGGTGCCAGGCCTGCTGCTGGAGCAACACCAGATGTTATGAACGTCAGGCAGAGCAAAGCTGATGACTACTCGATAGTTCAGTGTGCCATGCTTTACGGCTTAGAATCGGGACTTCAACGACGTTTTGAACGTCATGGAGCATATGAGATGTTCTAGGAGTTGAAGTTGATATTTCAAGCAAATGCCCGGATTGAGAGATATGAAGTCTCCAATAAGTTCTATAGCTGCAAGATGGAGGAGAACAGTTCTGTCAGTGAGCATATACTCAAAATGTCTGGGTATAATAATCACTTGATTCAATTGGGAGTTAATCTTCCAGATGATTGCATCATTGACAGAATTCTCCAATCACTACCACCAAGCTACAAGAGCTTCGTGATGAACTATAATATGCAAGGGATGAATAAGACTATTCCCGAGCTCTTCGCAATGCTGAAAGCTGCGGAGGTAGAAATCAAGAAGGAGCATCAAGTGTTGATGGTCAACAAGACCACTAGTTTCAAGAAAAGGGGCAAAGGGAATAAGAAGGGGAACTTCAAAAAGACCAGCAAGCAAGTTGCTACTCAAGAGAAGAAACCCAAACCTGGACCTAAGACTGAAACTGAGTGCTTCTACGGCAAGCAGACTGGTCACTGGAAGCGGAACTGCCCCAAGTATTTGGCGGATAAGAAGGATGGCAAGGTGAACAAAGGTATATGTGATATACATGTTATTGATGTGTACCTTACTAATGCTCGCAGTAGCACCTGGGTATTTGGTACTGATTCTGTTGCTAATATTTGCAACTCGAAACAGGGACTATGGATTAAGCAAAGATTGGCTAAGGACGAGGTGACGATGCGCGTGGAAATGGTTCCAAAGTCGATGTGATCGCAGTCGGCACGCTACCTCTACATCTACCTTCAGGATTAGTATTAGACCTAAATAATTGTTATTTGGTGCCAGCGTTAAGCATGAACATTATATCTGGATCTGGTTTGATGCGAGACGGTTATTCATTTAAATCAGAGAATAATGGTTGTTCTATTTACATGAGTAATATCTTTTATGGTCATGCACCCTTAAAGAGTGGTCTATTTTTATTAAATCTCGATAGTAGTGACACACATATTCATAGTGTTGAAGCCAAAAGATGCAGAGTTGACAATGATAGTGCAACTTATTTGTGGCACTGCCGTTTGGGTCATATCAGTATAAAGCAGATGAAGAAACTCCATACTGATGGGGCTTTTGGAACCACTTGATTATGAATCACTTGGTACTAGCGAACCGTGCCTTATGGGTAAGATGACAAAAACACCGTTCTCCGGTACTATGGAAAGAGCAATAGATTTATTGGAAATCATACATACAGATGTATGTGTCCGATGAATGTTGAGGCTCGTGGCGGATATCGTTATTTTCTCACCTTCATAGATGACTTAAGCAGATATGGGTATATCTACTTAATGAAACATAAGTTTGAAACATTTGAAAAGTTCAAAGAATTTCAGAGTGAAGTTGAAAATTATCGTAACAAGAAAATAAAATTCCTACGATCTGATCGTGGAGGAGAATATTTGAGTTACGAGTTTGGTGTACATTTAAGACAATGTGGAATAATTTCGCAACTCACGCTACCCGGAACACCACAACATAATGGTGTGTCCGAACGTCGTAATCGTACTTTACTAGATATAATGCGATCTATGATGTCTCTTACCGATTTACCGCTATCGTTTTGGGGATATGCTCTAGAGACGACCGCATTCACGTTAAATAGGGCACCATCAAAATCCGTTGAGACAACGCCATATGAACTGTGGTTTGGCAAGAAACCAAAGTTGTCGTTTTTGAAAGTTTGGGGCTGCGATGCTTATGTGAAAAAACTTCAACCTGATAAGCTCGAACCCAAATCAGAGAAATGTGTCTTAATAGGATAATCAAAGGAAACTATTGGATACACCTTCTATCATAGATCCGAAGGCAAGACTTTTGTTGCTAAATTCAGAAACTTTCTAGAGAAGGAGTTTCTCTCGAAAGAAGTGAGTGGGAGGAAAGTAGAACTTGACGAGGTAACTGTACCTGCTCCCTTATTGGAAAGTAGTACATCACAGAAACCAGTTTCTATGACGCCTACACCAATTAGTGAGGAAGCTAATGATAATGACCATGAAACTTCAGAACAAGATACTACTGAACCTCGTAGATCAACCAGAGTAAGATCCGCACCAGAGTGGTACGGTAATCCTGCTACTAGATCATGATGAACCTACGAACTATGAAGAAGCGATGGTGAGCCTAGATTCCGCAAAATGGCTTGAAGCCATGAAATCTGAGATGGGATCCATGTATGAGAACAAATTATGGACTTTGGTTGACTTGCCCAATGATCGGCAAGCAATTGAAAATAAATGGATCTTCAAGAAGAAGACTGACGCTGACGGTAATATTACTGTCTACAAAGCTCGACTTGTCGCAAAAGGTTTTCGGCAAGTTCAAGGGATTGACTATGATGAGACCTTCTCACCCGTAGCGATGCTTAAGTCTGTCCAAATCATGCTAGCAATTGCCGCATTTTATGATTATGAAATTTGGCAAATGGATGTCAAAACTGCATTCCTGAATGGATTTCTGCAAGAAGAGTTGTATATGATGCAGCCGGAAGGTTTTGTCGATCCAAAGGGAGCTAACAAAGCGTGCAAGCTCCAGCGATCCATTTATGGACTGGTGCAAGCCTCTTGGATTTGGAACAAACGCTTTGATAGTGTGATCAAAGCATTTGGTTTTGTACACACTTTTGGAGAAGCCTGTATTTACAAGAAAGTGAGTGGGAGCTCTGTAGCATTTCTGATATTATATGTAGATGACATATTGCTAATCGGAAATGATATAGAATTTCTGGATAGCATAAAAGGATACTTGAATAAGAGTTTTTCAATGAAAGACCTCGGTGAAGCTGCTTACATATTGGTCATTAAGATCTATAGAGATAGATCAAGACGCTTAATTGGACTTTCACAAAGCACATACCTTGACAAAGTTTTGAAGAAGTTCAAAATGGATCAAGCAAAGAAAGGATTCTTGCCTGTGTTACAAGGTGTGAAATTGAGTAAGACTCAATCCCCGACCAATGCAGAAGATAGAGAGAAAATGAAAGATGTTCCCTATGCTTCAGCCATAGGTTCTATCATGTATACAATGCTGTGTACCAGACCTGATGTGTGTCTTGCTATAAGTCTAGCAGGGAGGTACCAAAGTAATCCAGGAGTGGATCACTGGACAGCGGTCAAGAACATCCTGAAATACCTGAAAAGGACTAAGGATATGTTTCTCATATATGGAGGTGACAAAGAGCTCACCGTAAATGGTTACGTTGATGCAAGCTTTGACACTGATCCGGACGATTCTAAATCGCAAACCGGATACGTGTTTACATTAAACGGTGGAGCTATCAGTTGGTGCAGTTCTAAACAAAGCATTGTGGCGGGATCTACATGTGAAGCGGAGTACATAGCTACTTCGGAAGCAGCAAACGAAGGAGTCTGGATGAAGGAGTTCATATCCGATCTAGGTGTCATACCTAGTGCATCGGGTCCAATGAAAATCTTTTGTGACAATACTGGTGCAATTGCCTTGGCAAAGGAATCCAGATTACACAAGAGAACCAAGCACATCAAGAGACGCTTCAATTCCATCCGGGATCTAGTCCAGGTGGGAGACATAGAGATTTGCAAGATACATACGAATCTGAATATAGCAGACCCGTTGACTAAGCCTCTTCCACGAGCAAAACATGATCAGCACCAAAGCTCCATGGGTGTTAGAATCATTACTGTGTAATCTAGATTATTGACTCTAGTGCAAGTGGGAGACTGAAGGAAATATGCCCTAGAGGCAATAATAATGTTATTATTTTATTTCCTCATATCATGATAAATGTTTATTATTCATGCTAGAATTGTATTATCCGGAAACGTAATACTTGTGTGAATACATAGACAAACCAAACGTCACTAGTATGCCTCTACTTGACTAGCTCGTTAATCAAAGATGGTTATGTTTCCTAACCATAGACATGTGTTGTCATTTGATTAATGGGATCACATCATTAGGAGAATGATGTGATTGACATGACCCATTCCATTAGCTTAGCACCCAATCGTTTAGTATGTTGCTATTGCTTTCTTCATGACTTATACATGTTCCTATGACTATGAGATTATGCAACTCCCGTTTGCCGGAGGAACACTTTGTGTGCTACCAAACGTCACAACATAACTGGGTGATTATAAAGGAGCTCTACAGGTGTCTCCAAAGGTACATGTTGGGTTGGCGTATTTCGAGATTAGGATTTGTCACTCCGAATGTCGGAGAGGTATCTCTGGGCCCTCTCGGTAATGCACATCACATAAGCCTTGCAAGCATTACAACTAATGAGTTAGTTGCAAGATGATGTATTACGAAACGAGTAAAGAGACATGCCGGTAACGAGATTGAACTAGGTATTGAGATACCGACGATCGAATCTCGGGCAAGTAACATACCGATGACAAAGGGAACAACGTATGTTGTTATGCGGTCTGACCGATAAAGATCTTCGTAGAATATGTGGGAGACAATATGAGCATCCAGGTTCCGCTATTGGTTATTGACCGGAGACGTGTCTCGGTCATGTCTACATTGTTCTCGAACCCGTAGGGTCCGCACGCTTAAGGTTTTGATGACAGTTATATTATGAGTTTATGCATTTTGATGTATCGAAGTTTGTTCGGAGTCCCAGATGTGATCACGGACATGACGAGGAGTCTCGAAATAGTCGAGACATACAGATTGATATATTGGAAGCCTATATTTGCATATCAAAAGTGTTCCGGGTGAAATCGGGATTTTACCGGAGTACCGGGAGGTTACCGGAACCCCCCGGGAGGTATATGGGCCTTAGTGGGCTTTAGTGGAAGAGAGGAGAGGTGGCCAGGGCTGGGCCGCGCACCCCTTCCCCCCTAGTCCGAATAGGACAAGGAGAGGGGGGCGGCGCCCCCCTTCCTTCTCTCTCTCCTCTTTCCCCCTCCCGAATCCTATTCCAACTAGGAAAAGGGGAGGAATCCTACTCCCGGTGGGAGTAGGACTCCTCCTGGCGCGTCCTCCTCCTGGCCGGCCGCACCTTCCACTGCTCCTTTATATACGGGGGCAGGGGGCACCCCTAGACACACAAGTTGATCCACGTGATCATATTCTTAGCCGTGTGCGGTGCCCCCTGCCACCATAATCTTCGATAATATTGTAGCGGTGCTTAGGCGAAGCCCTGCGACGGTAGAACATCAAGATCATCACCACACCATCGTGCTGACGGAACTCTTCCCCGACACTTTGCTGGATCGGAGTCCAGGGATCGTCATCGAGCTGAACGTGTGCTAGAACTCGGAGGTGCCGTAGTTTCGGTGCTTGATCGGTCGGGCCGTGAAGACATACGACTACATCAACCGCGTTGTGCTAACGCTTCCGCCGTCGGTCTACAAGGGTACGTAGATCACACTCTCCCCTCTCGTTGCTATGCATCACCATGATCTTGCGTGTGCGTAGGAATTTTTTTGAAATTACTACGTTACCCAAAAGGTCCAAGTCTCCTGGATCTTATCTGATGAGAAAATCACGTTTCCGAAGATTTTATTCTGTTTGGACTCCGTTTGATATTCTGTTTCTCCGAAACACTGAAATAGGCAAAAAAAACAACAATTCTGGTCTGGGCCTCCGTTTAGTAGGTTAGTCCCAAAAATAATATAAAAGTGGAAAATAAAGCCCAATATAGTCCAAAACAGTAGATAATATAGCATGGAGCAATCAAAAATTATAGATACGTTGGAGACGTATCATGGAACAAATTTGTGATTGTTTAAGCTTGCATGTTTACCCGGAGATGAGGTGATGAGAAAGGTTTTCCATTTATCTTTGAAGGGGAAAGCATTGGCATGGTATAGGCTATGTGATGATATTGGATCATGGAATTGGAATCGTTTGAAATTGGAGTTCCACGAAAAATATTATCCTATGCATCTAGTTCATCGTGATCGGAATTATATATATAATTTTTGGCCTCGTGAAGGAGAAAGTATCGCTCTAGCTTTGGGGAGGCTTAAGCCAATGTTATATTGATGCCCCAATCATGAGCTCTCAAGAGAAATTATTTCCAGAATTTTTATGCTCGGCTTTCTCATAATGATCAAACCATGCTCAAGAGAAATTATTTCCAGAATTTTTATGCTCGGCTTTCTCATAATGATCAAACCATGCTTGATACTTCTTATGCTGGTTCTTTTATGAAGAAGACTATTGAATTCCGGTGGGATCTTTTGGGAAGAATTAAACGCAACTCTGAAGATTGGGAACTCGACGAAGGTAAAGAGTCAGGTATTAAACTTAAGTATGATTGTGTTAAATCTTTTATGGATACCGATGCTTTTCAAAAGTTTAGCACTAAATATGGACTTGACTCTGAGATAGTAGCCTCCTTTTATGAATCATTTTCTACTCATGTTGAACTCCCTAAGGAGAAGTGGTTTAAATATTACCCACCTATTAAAGAAGAAAATAAAGAACCGGTACCAGTTAAAGAAGAAGCTATACTTTATAATGTTGATCCAGTTGTACCTACTTCTTATTTTGAGAAACCTCCTTTTCCTGTTAGGATAAAGGAACATGCTAAAGTTTCAACTGTGGTTAACAGAAGCTCTGTTAGAACACCTAAACCAGATGAACAAATTAGAGTTTAACCTAATATTGCTATGGTTAAAGATCTCTTGGAAGAAGATGTGGACGGGCATGTTATCTACTTTTGTGCAGAAGTTGCTAGAATTTCCAAACCCGAAAAAGGGATAAAAATAGACTAGTTGTTGGCATGCCTGTCATTTCATTTAAAATAGGATATCACTATTATCATGGTTTATGTGACATGGGTGCTAGTGTGAGTGCTATTCCTTACAAGTTATATCAAGAAATTAGGGAAGACATAGCACCTACAAAGTTAGAAGACATAGATGTTACTATTAAACTCGCAAATAGAGACAATATATCACCTTGTGGTATTATTAGAGATGTTGAAGTCTTGTGTGGGAAAATAAAATATCCTACTGATTTTCTTGTTCTTTGTTCCCCACAAGATGACTTTTGTCCCATTATCTTTGGTAGACCTTTCTTGAACATAGTTAATGCTAAGATAGATTGTCAGAAACAAACTGTGGGTGTTAGCTTTGGTGATGAGTCTCATGAGTTTAATTTTTCCAAGTTTAGTAGGAACCATCATGAAAAAAAATGCCTAGCAAGGATGAATTAATTGGTCTTGCTTCTATTGTTGTGCCACCTATTGATCCTTTAGAACAATATTTGCTAGACCATGAGAATGATTTACATATGCATGAAAGGAATGAAATAGATTATATTTTCTTTGAACAACGTCCTCTGCTTAAACACAATTTGCCTATTGAAACTCTTGGAGGTCCTCCTCCACCTAAGGGTGATCCACTTAAGAGACGTCTTTGAACCTGGAGCAACATGCAGCATGATCCGTTGCTCGAACAACTCGACTAGTTCTTTTACTTCGCTCCACTGGACACGCGTGTAGCTGCCACTTAAGGGACATCTTTACACCTGGAGCAACATGCAACACGATCCGTTGCTCGACTAGTTCTTTACTTCGCTCCACTGGACACACATGTACCCCAACACGCTAGTTAAACCACTCTGCAAACCAGTCTCAGATCATACCCCTTGTGTCATGAGCATTGAAACAAAAATACCATGTGCCAAGATTTTCCGATTTGAATCATATTGGTTGCTACACCCCAGATTCATGGACGTGGTCAAAAAAGTTTAGGAACGACCTATCAACTATCACCAAATGCTGCCACGGTCCTCTGTCGCAAATTCGAGCTCTTATGACAAGAATTAAAAGGGTGGAGTAAGAATATTTCTCGGTTATCAGTGGCCATTGAGAATACAAACAAGACGTTGAATGATCTAGACGAGCTTGAGAACAGACGACCACTTACTATTCCTGAATCCAACTTTCGCAAAATCATCAAAAAACAACTCCTCAGACTGCTGGATTATCAGAAGAAATATTGGAAAAAGCGTTGCATAATATGTTGGGTTAAATTCGAAGATGAAAACACTAAATTTTTTCAAGCAGTTGCAACCGAAAGGTACAGGAGAAACAATATCACTACCCTTCAAACTCTGGATGGCCTGGTAGTGGAGGATCATACAAGAAAAGAAGCCCTTCTTTTCCAAGCTTATATTGAAAGACTTGGCACCTCCAACCCTACACAGGTGAGGTTTAATCTGCCATCATTGATCCGACCGACAAAAAACCTTGACCACCTCACGCTACCATTCACGCATGAGGAAATCGACTCGATCGTCAAAGAAATGCCAGCAGACAGGGCTCCGGGGCTGGACGGTTTCAGTGTCTTATTCCTCAAGGCTTGCTAGCCAATTATCAAGGAGGATTTTAATACCCTTTGCATGCAATTCCATGCAGGGGATCTCAATCTCCAAAGCATAAATGATGGGCTAATCATCCTCATCCCAAAGGTTGGGTCACCCTCCACGGTCAATGATTACCATCTGGTCACTTTGCTTAGCTGTTGCCTCAAGCTCATTACAAAGATCCTTGCCAACCGCCTACAAAAAGTTATCTTGGTAATTATTCATCGCAACCAATATGGCTTCATCCGAGGGAGAACAATCCAAGACTGCCTTGCTTGGACATTCCAGTACATTCATCAATGCCAGGCCTCCAAGCGAAAAATTGTCCTCCTAAAGTTGGATTTTGCAAAAGCCTTCGACATGATTGAACACGACTCCATGATCAAAATTATGAAACACACGGGGTTTAATGACAAGTGGTTATCATGGATTCAGTCGATTTTTTCCTATGGGCGATTGTCCACCTTGCTCAATGGAGTCCCGGGCTGACAATTTCATTGCCGCAGAGGTGTTCACCAGGGGGACCCACTCTCCCCTCTCATCTTCGTGCTGGCGGCGGATCTCCTACAATCAGCCATCAATGATGCCTACAGGAGAGGTTTAATTGAGCTGCCATTTCCCTCCAATGGGAACATGGACTATCCAATCGTACAATATGCTGATGACACGCTCCTTCTCATGCCTGCCTGCCCTCAACAAGCTGCAATCATTAAGAACATATTACCTGATTATGCTCATTCCATCGGGCTGAAAATTAATTCCCACAAGTCAATGCTTATACCGATCAACTTGAACTTGGAAATGGCCACCAACATTGCTACGGTTTTTGGCTGCTCGATTGGCTCCATGCCGTTTACCTCTCTTGGCCTCCCATTGGGCACTTCCCGTCCAACACTGCATGACTTTATGCCTCTGGTCGGCTCCATCGAAAGGAACTTGTCATCAACGCTCTCACTTATGTCATAGGCAGGGAAACTTACTTTAGTCAACACAACAGTTACCTCTCTGCTCATTTATGCAATGTGCACGCTCAAGTTTCCTCCAAAACTCATTGAAATGCTTGACAAAACTAGAAGAAGATGCCTCTGGATCAAAAAGACAGACCAAGGTGACAAATGCAACTCTTTGGCTGCTTGGGACATGGCATGCAAACCAAAAAACAAGGGAGGTCACGGCGTGCTAAACCTCAAGATCTAGAATGAGGCCCTCCTCATGAAGTTCTTGCATAAATTTTACAATAAGATGGACATCCCTTGGGTTCAGCTTACTTGGGCTACTTATTATGATCAGAAAATCCCACATGCCATGGATCCTATTGGGTCGTTCTGGTGGCGTGACGTGCTCAAGCTAACCCCAGATTTTCACGGGATCTCTCGTGTCAACATTGTGTGTGGAACCACAACGCTCTTTTGGAAAGATCTTTGGACGGATCAATTACTCTCAGAGTCGCACCCACATGCTTTCTCGTATGCAATAAATGGGGATGTATCCATGAGAGATTTCTTGGGGATCATGTCACTTGGAACGGCCTTTCATCTCCCACTCACCTCTCAGGCTCATGATGAGGTCAGAAACATACAACTGATAGCATCCTCCCTACAACCAATGGCTGCCACGTCGGATGTGTGGCACTATGTTTGGGGCAAAACCACCTTCAAATCCACGGATTAATACCACTTCCTTTTCAGGGAGATTCAATCTCCCCAAGTCTTTCGTTGGCTCTAGAAATCCAAATGCACAATGAAGCTGAAAGTTTTTTCCTGGTTACTACTCAACGACAGGCTCAACACCCGAAATATGCTCAATAGGCGTCACTACAACATAGGCGACGATCACAACTGCCTTCTCTGTGGGCTTAACATTGAAGAAACATTCGAGCACATGATCTTCACCTGCTCCTTTAGTAAACATTGCTGACGCGCCTTGGACATAAATTGGGAACCATTCTCTAGGCGACTACAAGCTATTGAAGATCAGAGAAATATCCATCGTACACCTATGCTGTTTGAAAAAATCACTGTGGTAGCGTGGAGTATTTGGAAGGAAAGGAAAAATAAACACTTTAGAGCTATAGACCCCTCCTTCCGATCCTGGCTAGACAGATTCAAGAAAGACTTTCAGCTCCTTCAACACAGGGTCAAAGAGGTCCATTAGCCATTTGTACTCAACTTTGTAAACTCTTTACACTAGACCTCTACTCTTGTATATCTGCCTCCCCCTCTTGACCCAAAGTGGTCAAGCCCTCATCCCCCTCCATCATGTAAATACTCACACTTGTACAGTGCGCTATTTATTAATATAATTATACAGTAGGAGCCTTTCCTACTGTCCATGGTCAAAAAAACCTAAGGCTGATCCTATGTTTGAATTAAAACAATTGCTAGACACCTTGAAATATGCTTATCTTGATGAAAAGAAAATATATCCAGTTATTATCAGTGCTAACCTTTCAGAACATGAAGAAGAAAGATTATTAAAAGTTCTAAGGAAGCATCGAACTGCTATTGGATATAATCTTGATGATTTAAAGGGCATTAGTCCCACTCTATGTCAGCACAAAATTAATATGGAACCTGATGCTAAACCAGTTGTTGATCATCAACGCTGGTTAAATATGAAGATCAAAGAGGTGGTTAGAACAAAAATATTAAAACATTTGGAAGCATGTATAATTTATCCTATAGCTGATAGTAGATGGATAAGTCCTATTCATTGTGTTCCTAAGAAAGGAGGTATTACTGTTGATCCTAATGATAATAATGAACTCATTCCACAAAGAATTGTTACACGCTATAGAATGGTAATTGATCTTAGAAAATTAAATAAAGCAACTAGAAAGATCATTACCCTTTGCCTTTTATTGAACAAATGCTTGAAAGATTATCTAAGCACACACACTTTTGCTTCCTTGATGGATATTCTGGCTTTTCAAAAATACCTATTTCTCAACCTGATCAAGAAAATACCACTTTTACTTGTCCATTTGGAACCTATGCTTATAGACATATGCCTTTTGGTTTATGTAATGCACCTGTTACCTTTCAAAGATGTATGACTGCTATATTCTCTGACTATTGTGAAAAGATTGTTGAGGTTTTTATGGATGACTTTCTATTTATGGGAAGTCTTTTGATGATTGTTTAAGCAATCTTGAGCGAGGTTTGCAGAGATGTAAACAAACATATCTTGTCTTGAATTGGGAGAAGTGCCACTTTATGGTTAATGAAGGCATTGTCTTGGGTCATAAAATTTCTGAAAGAGGTATTGAATTGGACCAAGCTAAGGTTGATGCAATTGAGAAAATGCCATGTACTAAGGACAACAAAGGTATTCATAGTTTCCTACGTCATGTTGGTTTCTATAGGAGGTTTATTAATGACTTCTCTAAAATTTCCAGGCCTCTCACTAGTTCCTTTTGTTTTTGATGATGATTGTTTAGAAGCCTTTGAAACACTCAAGAAAGCCTTAATATCTTCAACCACCTGATTGGAACTTGCCTTCTGAAATTATGTGTGATGCTAGTGATTATGCTGTTGGTGCTGTTCTAGGACAACGAGTTGATAAGAAACTTAATGTTATTCATTATGCTAGTAAAACTCTAGACACTGCTCAAAGGAATTATGCTACTACTGAAAAAGAATTCTTAGCAGTGGTGTTTTCTTGTGATAAATTTAGACCTTATATTGTTGATTCCAAAGTAATTGTTCACACAAACCATGTTGCTATTAAATATTGTTGGGTAATCTTGTTACAAGAATTTGATTTACATATCATTGATAGAAAAGGAGTTGAGAACCCCGTAGCTGATAATTTGTCTAGGATTGAAAATGTGCTTGATGACCCACTTCCTATTGATGATAGTTTTCCCAATGAGCATTTAGCTGCATTAAATGTTGTTAATGGTACTCCTTGGTATGCTGACTATGCTAATTACATTGTTGCTAAATATTTGCCACCTAGCTTCACATATCAACAAAACAAAAAAATTCTTCTATGATTTAAGACGTTACTTTTGGGATGACCCACATCTTTATAAAGGAGTAGATGGTATTATTAGACATTGTGTACCTGAGCATGAACATGGACAAATCCTACGGAAATGTCGCTCCAAGGCTTATGGAGGGCATCATGCTGGAGATAGAACTGCTCACAAGGCACTGCAATTTGGATTTTATCGGCCTACTCCCTTCAAGGATGCCCGTAAGTTTGTCTCATCTTGTGATGAATGTCATAGAATAGGTAATATCGGTAAGCATCAAGAAATGCCTATGAATTATTAACTTGTTGTTGAGCCTTTTGGTGTTTGGGGATTTGATTACATGGGACCTTTTCCTTCCTCTAATGGGTATACACATATTTTGGTTGCACCTGGGCGCGCCAGGCCCCCCTAGCGCGCCCTGGTGGGTTGTGGCCTCCTCGGCCCACATTCGGTGCCCATCTTCTGGTATGTAAGTGGTTTTGACCTAGAAAAAAATAAGAGGAGGACTTTCGGTACGAAGCACCGCCGCCTCGAGGCGGAACTTGGGCATGAGCACCTTTTCCCTCTGGTGGAGCGATTCTGCCGGGGGAACTTCGCTCTCGGAGGGGGAAATCATCATCATCGTCATCAACAACAACTCTCCCATCTTGGGGAGGGCAATCTCCATCAACATCTTCACCAGCACCATCTCATCTCCAACCCTAGTTCATCTCTTGTATTCAATCTTGTTACTGGAACTATAGATTGTTTCTAGGGGGTGACTAGTAGTGTTGATTACATCTTGTAGTTGATTACTATATGGTTTATTTGGTGGAAGATTATAAGTTCAGATCCATTATGCATATTTATACCCCTCTGATCATGAGCATGTTTGTTGTTTGTGAGTAGTTACATTCGTTCTTGAGGTCACGGGATAAATCATGTTGCAAGTAATCATGTGAATTTGATATGTGTTTGATATTTTGATAGTATGTATGTTGTGATTCCCTTAGTGGTGTCATGTGAACGTCGACTACATGACACTTCACCACATTTGGGCCTAAGGGAATGCATTGTGGAGTAGAAAATAGATGGTGGTTGCGAGAGTGACAGAAACTTAAACCCCAATTGATGCACTATTCTGTAAGGGACCGATTGGATCCTAGAGTTTAATGCTATGGTTAGAATTTATTCTTAATACTTTTCTCGTAGTTGCGGATGCTTGTGGGAGGGTTAATCATAAGTAGGAGGTTTGTTAAAGTAAGAACAACACCTAAGCACCGGTCCACCCACATATCAAATTATCAAAGTAGCGAACACAAATTGAACCAACATGGTGAAAGTGACTAGATGAAATTCTTGTGTACCCTCAAGAATGCTTTGCTTATTATAAGAAACCGTTTTGGCCTGTCATTTGCCTCAAGAGGATTGGGCTACCTTGCTGCATACTTGTTACTATTATAGTTACTTGCTTGTTACAAACTATCTTGCTATCAAAGTACCGGCTACTTACAATTTTAGCACTTGCAGACACTACCTTACTGAAAACTACTTGTCATTTCCTTCTACTCCTTGGTTCGACACTCTTACTTATCGAAAAGAGCTACTGTTGGGGATATTACTACTGGGCGTCAACCGGCCTATCTGGGCCGGGTTAACTTCATTAGTAGTTAATTATGTTAAAGCCCAAGAAGGCAGATGAGAGCTCAAGGCCCATAGTCGGTTCAAGGCCTGTAGCCGTAAACCGGTGTTGGTATTTAACTTGTATTATAAGTTAGGAATAAGTAGAGACCAAACCGGACACATCTATGAGCCCGTATTAGGACTCTGTGAACCGACGGGCATCACCCGTGTATATAAGGGGACGACCCGGCGGCGGTTCAAGGAGAACAGACAACAACTCGAGACTTAGGCGAAGCTTGTTTGCTCCCTAGTCATCGAAACCCCATCAATTCCATCACAACTAGATGTAGGCTTTTACCTTCATCGAAGGGGCCGAACTAGTATAAACCCTCTTGTGTCCCTATGTCCGCTTTAACCCCTTCAAGCTAACCCATTCCGATGGCTCCACGACTAAGTCCTTTCTCTAGGACATCTGCCGTGACAAAACCACGACAGTTGGTGCCCACCGTGGGGCTATCGCATGATGGTTTCAAGTTCTTGGAGGGCCGCTTTGAAGGACTCGAGGGCTACGCTGTGGGCCGGATGACTAAGAGTCGTCGCGGCAAGCTCTAGATTGATGATGCAGGCTGGGGCCCCGAGGCCGGCTCAGTTGAGAACGGGTACCGGGTCCCCTTTGGTGGCATACACGTTTTCATCGGCAAGATCGGTGAACCGGGCCCTGAGCCGGACATCTGCACCAACCTCGTCGAAACGGCTCAGCGTGCCCGGTCCGCCCGGGTTAAACCGGCCGTGAAGCGTGCCTTCGTGGGAGTCATCCATGGAGGAAGTTACGAGGATGGATCGGAATCTCGTGGTGGGACCGTCGTTTATTCCGGCGACGAGTCATCAACCGGAGAAACCGAATCTCTATATCAGCTACAAGATGGCCGGATTGGGGGCTGTTCCGATGGCGACAGTATTCCGGACCCCTCTGATCTACCCAACCGAGATGGAATATTCATGGCCGGCACACAAGCAGCGCTTCATTCTTCGACCGCTGTGCCAATAACCTCCGGTTCAGTAGCGGCGACAGCTGCCGGGGCAGGAAGCTCTGCACGCCCGCCGGCTCAAGTTCTATCAGATCTATTTGATGCATTGGTTGTGCTTATGGCAGAAGCTAATCCGGCGGATCAGGAAGTCCACAATGCGGAGATTGCAAAGGTGAAGGAACAGATCACCCAGGCCAAGGCGGAGCTGGCAGCTGAGAGTGCCAGGATGACCGTAGAGCGGGCCGCTTTAGACGCACAAGCCTACAGGCTCATGCTGGACCAAAACGCGTCGCATGAAGTCATGAAGAGGAAGTACCGATCCCGTTTACCTTCGGTTTTCGAGGCCAGAGACCTTTTCAACACCCCAGGAGCAGGAACCAGTAATCCGCTGGAGGGAAACAAGCCGGAAGCTCCGGGGACCGGTGCACCGGTTCAGCCCCGTCTGATGAATCCGCCTCGTCAAAACTCTGTTATACCTCAGGGTGTTTCAACACCTCTGGGTCACTACTCCAACCCAATGGACAATCTCATTGCCGCTGCTGCACGGCTGGAGGCCATTGCAATTGAAGGTGACTCACCGCAGGCAGTAGAGACATGACGGGTCAAAGAGCTTCTTAGGACAGCTTTGGTCCAACAGGAAGCATACTCGTACAGCCGCGACCGGATCCACTCGACCCCTCGTCCAAGCCAGAGCTATAGCAGGCGTATGGATGAACTAGCACTATCAAGCAATGAACGACGTGGAGCACCCCGCGGCAACAACCCGACGGGTGGTGCTGATAACGCTCAGGAAGTGGTGGACCAGGCCCGAGCGCGCAGGGAGGCCGAGCTAGCCGCACAGTATCAGGCTCGGCAGCTTACGCCGGTTCGTCCAACTATTTCGATCGAACCCGGTGTTACTTCTAGCTCTTTGGGGGTGCCTTTCCTTGTCCCCGCTTTTTGCAATATGCGCCTGCCCAAGGATTTCAAGGGCCCGCGCAAGGTACCAAATTACACGGCGGATCAACCCCCAGAGACATGGGTGGAGAGCTATGAGATGGCCATGGAGATGCTTGATGTGGATGATGCGGCATGTGCGAAGTACTTCACTATGATGCTTGAAGGAACGGCCCGCACTTGGTTAAAAAGCTTACCGACCAACTCTATCAGTTCATGGGCCCAATTACGAGCCCGGTTTATCAGTAATTTCAAGGATACATGTAAGCAGCATATGTCAATAGTGGACTTAGCTGCCTGTGTCCAGGAGGAAGGAGAATCGACGACTCATTGGGTGCGCCGGGTCTCACAAGTGTTGCATTCATCAGACCGCATCAACGCTGACACCACAGTCTTAACCCTAGAAGGCAACTGCCGGTTTGGGCCCCTAAAGCTGAAGTTGGGACAGATGAAGCGCCATTGCACTGACATGGGGACCCTCATGGCTGCTTTGGTAAAGTATGCTGATTCTGATAGTACCAAGGATCCCGAATCTGATGAGGACAAGGCAGGGAAGGGAAAGAGGAACAGCAAATCCAAAGGTCAGCAGCATCACTTGGCAGGCAATGGTGGCGGAGGCAAGCATAAAGCGGATGGTAACATGGACTTTGTGGCTAATACCAACGCGCGGGACAAGGGCCAGCGACGCAAGGGTAAACCGCCAAATCGCAGTGGGGTACCCAACCCTAACCCGGACCGCCTAAATTATCTATTGAGCCAGCCCTGTCCAAGACATGGGACGAAGGAGGTGCTAGCAAACCACCTTTAGAAGGATTGCTTCATTATGCAGGAGTTCAAGAATTCTAATGCTTTCCGGTATGATCACGGCTCCGGCGGTGGCTCAGGATCCGGGCCGGGTTACGGTGGAGGAAATTCCGGTTCAGGATTTAATGGTAATCCGTGCGGACATAATAATCAAAATAATCAGAACAACCAGGGTGGTTACAACCAGCAGCAGCAACAGTCAGGTTACCAGAGCAACCCAAAGCAGTTGAATAGTGGGCAGTACCATGTCTTCACCACTAGCTTGGACAAGCGAGACCGGAAGGTTCAGAGGCGGGCAGTCAACTCTGTTGAATCGGCCGTGCCCCGTTATCTATGCTGGTCTGAACAGCCAATCATATGGAGCAGAGAGGATCACCCTCCCCAGGTTGATAATTCGGGTCAGTTGGCTCTGGTGGTGGCGCCTCAGGTGGGAGGTTACAAGTTCACCAAAGTGCTCATGGATGGAGGGAGCAACATTAATATCTTGTACTATGAGACCTTTCGTCGTATGGGGCTAACAGATAAAAATCTCAAACCGTCTAATATGGTGTTCCACGGTGTGGTACCTGGCAAGTCAGCATATCCTGTTGGTAAGATAGCTCTAGAAGTGGCCTTTGGAGATGATCATGATTCCAGGTCGGAAACATTGACGTTTGAAGTGTTGAAAATCCAAAGTCCATATCACGCCCTGTTTGGGCGACCGGCCTACGCCAAGTTTATGGCACGACCCTGTTATGTGTATTTGCAGCTCAAGATGCCGGGTCACAAGGGGACAATAACGGTTCACGGAAGCCGTAAAATCGCTTTGGAGTGCGAGGAAGGAGATGCGGCCTACGCAGAGTCGATTTGTGCCACCGAGGAGCTGAAGTATTATAAGGACAATGTTGATCCGACGGACATGACTCCATTAAAGAAGCCAACTACGGAGCATGATCCAGCCCTGAAGTTCAAATCGGTAGCAGAAACTAAGCTTGTTGACTTCGTACCTGGCGATTCATCCAAGTAGTTCAGCATCAGTGCCAACTTGGATCTGAAATAGGAAAGCGCGCTCATCGAGTTCATCCGTGAGAATCGGGACATTTTTGCATGGAAGCCCTCTAACATGTTAGGTGTACCGAGGCAACTCGCTGAGCACACCCTTAATGTGGACCCTAAATACAAACCGGTGAAACAGTTCCTCCGTCGGTTTAACGAAGAAAGACGGAAGGCGGTTGGAGAAGAGGTAGCCAGGCTCTTAGCAGCTGGCTTTATTGTTGAAGTTTTTCACCCTGAGTGGCTTGCCAATCCGGTGCTGGTCCTTAAGAAAAATGGCACCTAGCGCATGTGTGTGGATTACACAGATCTTAATAAGGCTTGTCCAGTAGATCCTTTTGCCCTCCCCCGTATTGATCAAATTATTGATGCTACGGCGGGTTGTGAGCGTTTAAGTTTTTTGGATGCATATTGGCTATCATCAGATCAAAATGGCAGTTAAGGACCAGGAGAAGACGGCATTCATAACTCCCTTTGGAGCCTTCTATTATGTGTCTATGCCCTTTGGGCTCAAGAGTGCCGAGGCAACTTATCAACGGTGTGTACAAAATTGTCTTCACAAGCAGATTGGCCATAATGTACATGCTTACGTGGATGATATCGTGGTTAAGTCCGGGGAAAAGGAGACTCTGGTTGACGATTTGAAGGAAACCTTTGATAACCTGAGGACGTACAAGATGATGCTTAATCCGGCCAAGTGTGTCTTTGGTGTACCGGCAGGCAAGTTATTGGGTTTTCTGGTGTCCAACAGGGGAATTGAGGCTAATCCGGAGAAGATCACAGCCATCACCTCCCTAGCTAAACCGAAGTGTATCAATGATGTTCAACGCCTGGCAGGCCGGATTGCCGCGTTAAGCCGGTTTATCAACCACCTTGGGGAGAAGGCAATCCCTTTGTATCAGATGTTGAAGAAGACGGATCAGTTCGTCTAGAGTTCCGCTGCTGCCGAAGCATTTGAGGACTTAAAGCGGCAATTGGCCAATCCGCCTGTGCTCACCGCTCCTATTGACAAGGAGCCGTTACTGCTATATGTTGCTGCTAATGCTCGTGCGGTCAGCATGGCTATTGTGGTGGAGCGAAAGGAGGCAGGTAAGGAGCATCCGGTTCAACGTCCAGTCTATTATATCAGCGAGGTACTCATTGAGTCCAAGCAAAGGTATCCGCATTAGCAGAAGCTGGTGTACGGAGTTTTTATGGCAAGCCGGAAGCTTAAGCAATACTTCCAAGGGCACCCAATTACGGTGGTCAGTTCTGCTCCTTTGGGGGATATCATCCAGAACCGGGAAGTGACTGGCGGGATTGCCAAGTGGGCTATAGAGCTTGGGCCGCACGGATTGAAGTATGTGCCTCGGACGGCGGTTAAGTCTCAAGCACTTGTTGATTTCGTCAATGATTGGACGGAACTGCAAGCACCTGAAGAAAAGCTGGATCACACATATTGGACCATCCATTTTGACGGATCGAGGGAATTGGAAGGCTCGGGGGCTGGAGTCATATTAACTTCCCCACGAGGTGATAAGTTTTGTTACGTTCTCCGGTTAATGTTCCCTTGTACTAACAATGCAGCTGAGTATGAAGCCTTGATCCATGGTCTTCGGATGGCTAAGGAGATGAATCTAAGTCGAGTCAAGTGGTTCGGTGACTCGGACCTCGTGGCTCAACAAGTATCTGGCACTTGGGACTCCAAGGACCCACTCATGGCAGCATATCGTCGTGAGGTGGATATTGTTTCAGGTCACTTTAAAGGCTATCAGGTGGACCACGTGAACCGACGAAAGAATGAAGCAGCGGACACTTTAAGCCGGCTGGGCTCTCAGCGCAAACCGGTCCCGCCCAACGTTTTTCTGGATGTGCTGCACAACCCGTCGGTCAAGCTCCCTGGTGAAGCGGATTTGGCTATTCCTGATCCGGATGCTCAATTGGTGGCAGCTCTTCATGTCATTCCAGATTGGACGCTTCCATACCTGGCGTACATGAACCGGGGCGAGTTACCAGAGGATGAGACTCTGGCCCGACAGATAATCTGGTGGTCCAAGTCCATGGCTATTGTCAATGGCGAGTTGCATCATTGCAGTGTATCAGGGGCGTTTCAACGCTGTGCGTCTCCTGAAGAAGGCTGTGAAATTTTGCGTGAGATCCACAAAGGAGATTGTGGTCACCACGCTGGTTCAAAATCTTTGGTAGCTAAAGCGTTTCACCATGGCTTCTATTGGTTAACTGCTCATGCTGATGCGGAGGATCTAGTCAGACGATGTGACGGTTGCCAAAAGTTTTCAAGACGTGCTCATGTGCCGGCTCAAGAATTGAGAATGATTCCAATTACTTGGCCGTTTGCGACTTGGGGGCTGGATATGGTTGGGCCTTTCAAAAGGTCCAAAGATAAGAAGACCCACCTCCTGGTGGCGGTTGACAAGTTTACAAAGTGGGTGGAAGCAGAACCTGTTAGCAAGTGTGATGCGGCCACGGCGGCTCAGTTCATCAAAAAAGTGATTTTCTGGTTTGGCTTTCCACACAGTATCATCACAGATAATGGTACCAATTTGTCCAAGGGTGCCATGAAGAAGTTCTGCGAACGGGAGCACATCCGGCTTGATGTTTCATCAGTGGCACACCCACAGTCCAATGGTCAAGCAGAAAGGGCTAATCAAGAGATCTTGAGAGGCATCAAGCCCCGGCTTATGGTTCCTTTGCAGAGAACGCCGGGTTGTTGGGTAGAAGAGTTACCATCTGTGTTATGGAGCATCAATACTACACCCAACAGATCAACAGGATACACACCATTCATGGTTTACGGAGCGGAGGCAGTTCTCCCCAGTGATATCCATCATGACTCACCTCGTGTGGCGGCTTATGTTGAAGCGAGCAATGAGACAGCACGGCAAGACGCTTTGGACCTGTTGGACGAAGAACGTGACATAGCAGCCGCCCGATCGGCGATTTACCAACAGGATCTTCGTTGTTATCACAGTCGCCGAGTCAGAACCAGAACTTTTCAGGAAGGAGATTTGGTGCTTCGGCTCATCCAAGATCAGACTGATATGCATAAGCTACACCCACCTTCGGAGGGGCCTTTCGTGGTCAGCAAGAATCTGCACAACGGGTCATACTATCTGATCGATATTCGAGAGCATAAAGACTCACGTACATCAGAGGAGGAGACCAACAGGCCGTGGAACATAGCTCATCTTCGGCCTTACTATACCTGAGCCATTGGCTCTACTTATGTACATATTACGACGATGTACATATTATGATAATAAACCAGAACCTCAGCTAAAGCGGGGTATCTGTTCTTTTACATCATGTGTGGTTACACGGAGTTGTTCTAAAGCGGCCTCTGGTTTACCTCTTGAGTTAGCTTTTCAAAAGCATCATGTTATATCACTTGGGGGCTTGGTCGTGTCCGAACCAATGCAACACCTCTTGATAGGCGAGAGCCACCAGATCACTTGGGGACTTGGTCACGTCTGAACCAATCACACCTCTTGATCGGCCTAAGGCCACAAAATCACTTGGGGGCTTGGTCGAACCTGAACCATTGCCACGCCTCTTGATCGGCATAAATGCCACGGTTTCATTTGGGGACCTGGCTGACTTGAACCATAGCTACACCTATCGGGAGCTTGGTCGTGTCCGACCATGGTAACGCCATCTGATCAGCTCAAATAAGCCTCCTTTTGCAAACGGTTTTATCATTACCTTTGCTTCACAATTTTCTTTGATAGATATTTCTTTCTTTTTGTTGCGTTTTTTAAACCGACAAAATTTTAAACCGGTTCACACTGTCAATTGACGGAACACGGTCCATTTTTAATCCGGAGACTATTTGCTCGGTTTGATTTTTTGTTAACATCCTATTACAGAGTAACACAGTGTTTTATTATAACCCGACACGGTTTACATGGTAAACCGGCATTATATATATACAAGAGCTGCTATCTCCTCCAACAGTGTGGGTTTATGAAACCTCCGCTTCAAGATTGGCTAAGCCAACTTCATGCCCAACGATGGCAGGTATGATGTATCTCAAAGATTTGATCATATGCTTAAAATTCAGATACTTTGATTTTATATATGCAGACATCATACTCCACTTGACGATACAACCGCGGTGGCACTTTAAGATTTTTTATGTTGCATAAAATACTTTGGAAAGTTCATCACCCAAAGGAAGCACAAGTTGCAGTGGTTATGCACGAAGGCATATTAAGATCAAGAGTATCAGCTAGCCTATTACAAGGCAACATGGTGCCCAAAACAAGATCATTGTTTTTTCAAAGGAGAAGCAGTTTAAACCGGCTTCTGGTTCAAGCTTGGTCACCAGCCTGGCCTGATGGTTGTGGGTCATCCCGCGCCGCTTCAACTTCAGTTTCTCTACCCTGTGGCTAGAAATCAACAGCTGTCCAGTCGATTCCCATTAATGCTCGAAAGACAGCTTCATCATGGATCAACAACGACGGTTCAATATCGGGAGCGTAAGTATGCTTACGGATTGGAGGGATAAGATTTTCCGCTTCATGAATCGGTGCAGCTACTCGCTTGTTTTGCTTGTCATATTGGGCTTGATAATGAGACAAGTCTACTTCTTCAACCAATTGACAAGCTAGCGGACGCACCTCCCGGTTTATTGCTCGCAGATCCGCTTCACTAAACTCTGACTCGTCTTCTTTCAAGCTGGGATAGCCCTGAGCCACTTCAATAGGATCAAAATCCGGCACCCAAGCTTTTGTCCGGATTAAGGCATTGATCGCACCGGTTCGAGCAGCAGATTTCTTCAGCTCTTCAACCCGGGCAGGAAGCACCGACAGTTTCTTCAGAGTATCCTGAATCAAAGTGGGCGCCGGATTGTTGTGGGATGCAGTACAAATGATCCGCTGTGCACCAGTGTACAGTTGTTCGATCAACGTGTAGGCGGCTTTCAATTTCTTCCGCACATCTGACCCCAAGTGACCAATGCGTGTCCCTGAAATATCACAAAGGGTTAACAAACCGGCAGCTCTGTAAGACGGCCGAATCAATTCAGAAATGAAACCGGCTTACGAAAGATAGCAGCGGTCATGGCATGCACGTGCCGCTTTATGCTGGTCAGTTCATCCACCACCGGTTTTAGTGCAGCCTCGGCATCTTTTGCTCGTTTGGTTAAAGCGGATTTTTCAGTAGCCCAATCCGCCCGCTCCTTCTTGAAATCCTTCTTAAGCTGTTCCATGACGCTTAAGGCGCTGGTCAACCCCTATTTTGCTTTTGAGGTTTCAGTCTGTTGGGACTTCAGATTTTCTTGGAGATTGGCGATTTGGGTCTCTTTTGTCTTCAGCTCAGCCTGCATACAGACAGTTATATGATTCAGCAAGCAGTGCAATAATTAAAGCACCAACCACATAACAAGTTATGCACTTGGCGCTTGGGGGCTAATGCCTATTTGATCTTCATATTTCACTTGATTATAAAGTCCCAAGATCAATACAAGTATTCAACTTGGCACTTGGGGGCTAATGGCTATTTGCTTGAATATATTCTGATGCGGCGATCTCAGTTACCTAAAGTCCCAGTTCAACTACACTAAGTTAAACCGGCCCTTGGGGGCTACATTAGCGAATTCCGAAGCATTGGGATTTATATTAGCAAGTCCCGGTTTAACTATACTAAGTTGAACCGGCCCTTGGGGGCTACATCAGTGAGTTCCGAAGCATTGGGATTTATATTAGCAAGTCCCGGTTTGGATACAAATTCTAAAACGGCCCTTGGGGGCTAGGAGAGTTAACAAGATTGAAATATCCAAACAGGAAAAAGCACATGGAAGTTACCTCAAATTTCTCTTTCATCATATTAACCAGACCAGCTTCATAGTCATGGCTGGTGTATAGCCGGTTCAGATAGCCAGAATGGAGATCTTGGGCGTTCAAAGCGGCATAAGTTGTCAGATCAGCATTCCATTTCCCCTTGCCAATGGCAGCAAATTCTTCCTTGCCAGTGTGTCTGGATAAAGCAACGGGATTGCCTGGCTCTTTGTGACCAATGCCAGTAATAACAACCTCATCATCCTTGGCATCGCCGGTTTGCACTGGGGCCATTGGCTCATCAGTAGGCATTGATGGATTGGTGGATTTCTCAATCCGGATGGCGCTTGTGGGCTGGCTGACAGGACTTGAGGTATCAATAGGCCTCTCTTCAGCAATAAGATCGTCATCTCACTGCGGTGGATCATTGGGTATATCTTCAGGAATAGCCGCTTCAAGATCTGGTGTTCTGCCCAGTTCAGGGACGGCATCCTCCTCGGACGCTTTATCCAGGCGAGCCTTCTTGCTCGGCCTAGGCTTGGCCCTGAAAGGAATAACAAAGTCAAATACAGCGTATGTTCCAAGGTGATGTACCAGAAATATTATGATAAGTATAGCTTATCCAAGCACCGTTTTGAGCGGTGGCAGCTGAGTAGCCGATGACTCACCAGAGGATGAGTGGGAAGTAACCTGATAATCGGAGTCAGATGGATTAAGAGGTTGACGAAAACAGCCCGCTTTAGGACAAGCACTGACAAGCAAATTAGAGACCTCTGAACGGCATTTCCGAACCGGACTATTCGGTAAACCGGCGGAGGTAACTACCTGGCCGTTGTGCCGGGTTGTGCGGCGAGCTTCGTCCTGTTGGGTCTTCATAAGAAATTTGGGATCCAAGTAAGCGAGAGGATGAGAAAATTTAACTTTCCGGTTTGCCTGACGGATTTTTAGTGAAGGCAAAGGTTCTGAATCGGAAGAAAGAATAATTACCTCTGCAGCATCAGCATGGCTGGCTTCGGCATCATCATGACAAATATCATCATCAATAAGACGCATGAAAAATAAGCCAAGTGAGTCAAGCTCTACCTCAAGGTCCAGATTATCCACATCATCATCAGGGGCCAGATCAGAAGATGCAGTGGTTTTCTTCTTGTGAGCAGGCCGTTTCACGACTTTAGTCTTTGGCCGGGTTGGTCGTTCCGGTTTGTCTGGTTTTTCTGGCTTCTCCTGTGGAAGTTTCTTGCTCCAAAACGGATCATTACCCTGTTTAAATGGACATTGATATTAAACAATGACCAGATATATCAATAGCAGGTTCAGTAAAAAGAAAAAAAATCAAATTCTTACAGCTGGCGGTTTGTTGGTGGCACAGAAGGGAAGCAGGCCGGTTCGAGCACAGACGTGTTCCGGTTCATTCAGCATTTTATTCACAGCCTCTGTGATTTCTTCGTCGGTAAGCTGGATGTTAGCATGTCGCAGTGGGTCATCAACACTGCCAGTATACTCGCACATCAAACCGGAGCGCTGACTAAGGGGCAGTATGCTCCACGATATCCAACAGCGAGCGAGATCAACTCCTGTTAAACCATTGGCCATGAAGGCTCTGAGCTTGGACAGTTGAGGAGCGTATTTGCTTCTCTCCTTGGCAGTCAACCTTTGTGGAAAGGGGTGTGTATTGCTAAGCGCTCCGGACGAAAGCCAAGCAAAGGATTTTCACCAGCAGGGGAGGTGTCTTTGCAATAGACACATGTTTGATTCCACTCTTTGGGGTGGCTGTGCAGCTTGGCGTGAGGGTATGTGACCTCTTTCCTTTTCTGAATCGCCACACCGCCCAATTCCGTATTGGAACCATCAGAAAACTCAGTACGGCGGTTTAGATGGAAACAGTCTCTGAACCACTCCACTATGGGCTCCTCTTGAAAGAACACCTCACAGAGCACTTGGAAGTGACACATGTTTGTAACAGAGTTGGGACTAGTGTCTTGTGGGTGGAGTTGAAAATCGGCTAAAACGTCCCGGTAAAATTTAGAACCGGGCGGCTTAAAGCCCCGGGCTAAGTGATCTACGAAAACGATGACCTCTCCTTCTTGAGGTGTGGGAGGGCATTCTTTGCCAGGGGCTCTCCAATGGATGGTGTTTTTGCTGCCTAAAGCGCCGATCAGGACTAAATTGTTCAGTTGAGTCTCTATGACGCGAGAAGGAACCCAGTTGCACTCATATACTTGCTTGGCCATGATGAAATCTACAAGATAGGTAATTCTAGTTCAAGAATGCATTGGTTAAAGTGCACTGGTATGTACAATGTTAAACCGGAGACAGCTCTATCTAAACCGGAGTTTTATGAAGCAACAGCATCAGGCGGTTCAACAAGGGGACTAATGGTATATACCAGTTTGGCAATTTTTCTATAAAGTTAAACCGCCGGATCTAAGCATTGAAATAGTTGAGATTGTGGATAGATAAGTGTACAGAAATAGATTTCACAAGATTTCTCTACAGCTATGGATCTGAAGCAAGTTCAGAAAAGAAGGAAAATATTCAAGGTTCAAAAAAGAACAGTACCGAATCAATGGGCGGAGATACAGGTAGATCTATGGTCTTGAGGCATATAAGTAAAGGCGGATGCTAAGAACTACCGCTACACAGAGCAAAGGTTCACAGGTTCATCTAGGATCTATCATATGAGTATGAAGCAGACGATGAACACTGAAGAACTTGGAAACCCTAGAACGGATCTACAGAGGAAAAGGTGAAGAACTCACCGGAGCCGAGGAAGAAACAGAAGGTCGCCGCGATGCTCTGGTACAATCAGGGTGATGCAGCGGCCAAGGTTGGAGCAGAGGTCGTCGACGGCGGCGGAGCTCCGAAGCTGGACGACGCGGGGAAGACGAAGCAGAAGGGCACGAAGGGGAAAAAGAAATGACCCTTCAGTCCTATCTATAAGGCAAGGGACAGGAGTCAGGCGCGAAAATCAAGGGACCGTGGGTTTGGAAATGAAGCTGTCGCCTTAATTGTCGAAGACCTGTTAAACAAAAAAACAAAAAGGGGGTATCATGGATAAAGTTCTTTATAACAAGTGACGTCACGCCGGTTTACAACGACCAGAGAAGATGACATCACGGCGGTTCAACAAACTACAACAAGATATTGAAGATGAAGATTTTTGCTAAGGATTGACATGAACCTGTTCAAATCAATCTGGGGCCTAATGTTGGGGATATTACTACTGGGCGTAAACCGGCCTATCTGGGCCGGGTTAACTTCATTAGTAGTTAATTATGTTAAAGCCCAAGAAGGCAGATGAGAGCTCAAGGCCCATAGTCGGTTCAAGGCATGTAGCCGTAAACCGGTGTTGGTATTTAACTTGTATTATAAGTTAGGAATAAGTAGAAACCAAACCAGACACATCTATGAGCCGGTATTAGGACTCTGTGAACCGACGGGCGTCACCCGTGTATATAAGGGGACGACCCGGCGGCGGTTCAAGGAGAACAGACAACAACTCGAGACTTAGGCGAAGCTTGTTTGCTCCCTAGTCATCGAAACCCCATCAATTCGATCACAACTAGACGTGGGATTTTACCTTCATCGAAGGGGCCGAACTAGTATAAACCCTCTTGCGTCCCTGTGTCCGCTTTAACCCCTTCAAGCTAACCCGTTGCAATGTCTCCACGACTAAGTCCTTTCTCTAGGACATCTGCCGTGACAAAACCATGACAGCTACAATTGATCCCCTACACTTGTGGGTCATCAAAGCCGCTTGAAGCTCGTGTCACGGCTGGGATTCGAATGCCTGACATTGGAACCGGAGCCACCACCTATGTCAAACGAGAAAAACAAGAAGTATTATTGCAAAGACCAAGGCAACGACCAAATGAAACACATAGAAATGAGATTGAGTGGTCAAAACAAAGTAGTTTTGAAGTCAACAATAGTTCGATTCCAGCCTACGGAAGTAAAATTTTACATCCGCTCTAGCCGTGGTAGTACTGTGCCTGGTTGGCACGGTAGTACCACGCTTAGAGCGGAAGTAAAATTTTACTTCCGCACATCGGGCGGTAGTACCGCTCCAGTGGAGCAGTAGTACCGCACGGGGCGGATCTCGCCAGAGCAGGCGGTAGTACTGCTCCGGGAGGAGTGGTAGTATCGCACGGGTTGAATCTCGCCAAAGCGGGTCTAGGAACATCCATAAATTTGGATCGGTACTACCGTTGATCAAAACTACATTGCTGCAACACAAAAAATAGCATATCTACTGCACAAGCACTCTCCTACATTCTCCTTTGGCAAAGAATTAGCCAAAAACCCTCAAGAACTACACATGCATCTCCCAAAACCTAGAAGCACAACAATGGGGCAAATAGAGAGGGACTGAGGGAGATACCAAGTTCCATGGCAAGAGGGCGAGGTGGGGATCGATCCCACCGGTTGGAATGCCAGGAGAGTGGCCCAGGACGGAGATCCGGCGAGGTCCTCCAGCGCCATTCTTGGGGAGGAGAGAGAGAGAGAGACGAAGTGAGGGGAGGAGATGAATGGGTATGGGGGAGTTGGAACTCCCCCTGCCCACTCTTAACCCCCACGCGCTCGTGACGATGCGGTAGTACCGCGGGTTATTGCGGTAGTACCGCCTGGGCGAAAGTACCACACATAGGTCGGTAGTACCGCTCTTCCAGCGGTAGTAAAAAAGTACTGCCACGATGGAAGCGGTAGTACTGTGTGTGGGATGTAGCTGTGCACGCACAGGAGCAACCCATCTCCAGCGGTAGTACCTTGGCTTGCCACGATAGTAGTGTAAACCCAAGAAAGTGCATGTTTTGACAAAAACAGAAAACACGGCCTTTGCAACGCAAACTTCAAGCAACCGGACATGCAAACGAGCACACACATGAGGCAACTCAAACACAAACATGACTCAAAAGAAGGCAAAAGCCAACAAGGACCAAACAATAACCAAAACTCTCAAAGAGAGAGGGCGGTGGCCGGAGCCACCTATGTTTGAGTCAATTGGTATGGCACCACGAAGAATTATCCTTGGGCCCATGACCAAAACTCATCTTTGAAGCACAAGTACCATAAAAATGGCTAATGCGAAAGAGTTGATCAATTTATGCATAATAGGGGGAGGGAGAGTTCCTTGAGAGAACAACACTCCCCCTATATCCATGCCTACACCTAAACAAGACATCAAGATGAATATGGTGGGGTGTGCAAAGGTTCAAGCCACATTGCTCGAATCAATGATATTTAGCTCATGCCTTAACTCGCAAAATCTTGCTTCATCCAAGGGCTTCGTGAAAATATCTGCAAGGTTATCATGAGTGTTGACATAGTTGAGCTCGATCTCCCCTCGCCTAATGTGATCCCGGATGAAGTGATACCGAATCTCAATATGCTTCATCTTGAAGTGTTGCACCAGGTTGAGAAAAATATTGATGGCACTTTAATTGTCACACCAAAGAGGCACTTTGTCCCAAATGACACCGTAATCCTTTAAAGTTTGCCTCATCCGTAGAAGTTGAGCACAAAAACTACCGGCGGCCACATACTCCGCTTCTGTGGACGAGAGAGACATACAAATTTGCTTCTTAGAAGACCAACTCACCAAAGAGAAACCAGGAAATTGGCACCCTCCGGAAGTTGACTTCCTATCCACTTTGTCTCCCGCCCAATCCGAGTCCGAAAAGCCCACAAGGTTGAAGTTAGCTCCTCTTGGGTACCATAAGCCAAAGTTTGGGGTATGAGCCAAATATCGAAAGATTCGCTTGACTGCCACATAGTGGCTTTCCTTAGGTGTGGCTTGAAACCGTGCACAAATTCCCACACTCAACATGATATCCGGTCTATATGCACAAAGGTAAATCAAGGATCCAATCATGGTGCGATATACCTTTTGAACCACCACTTTACCATTGGGATCTATGTCAAGTTGGCATTTAACAGGCATTGGAGTGGAAGCCGGCTTGACATCACTTAGCTTGAATCTCTCCAGCATGTCTTGAGTATATTTGGCTTGGTTGATGAAGGTTCCTTCTCTTCTTTGTTTGACTTAGAACCCGAGAAATAACTTAAACTCTCCCATTATGGACATCTTTAACTTCAAGGTCATGAGAGCGGCAAACTCTTCATTGAAAGCTTTGTTAGGAGAACCAAAGATAATATCATCAACATATAGTTGGAAATACAAACAAATCCCCTTTGACCTTCTTAGTAAAAAGAGTGGGGTCGATTTTCCCAATTTAAAACCCTAAATCTTGCAACAACTCGGTAAGGTGCACATACCACACACGTGGGGCTTGTTTAAGGCCATAGAGTGCCTTATCGAGTTGGTACACATGATTGGGGAAATCGGGATCCTCAAACCCCAGGGGTTGTTTGACATGTACCAACTCATTAATAGGACCATTAAGAAAAGCACTCTTCACATCCATCTGTTGCAACTTGAAGTTATGATGAGAAGCATAAGCAATCAACAAACGAATGGATTCAAGGCGAGCAACGGGATCAAAGGTTTCACCATAGTCGATACCCTCGACTTGGGATTAGCCTTGTGCTACCAAACAAGCCTTGTTGCGAACGATAATCCCATGAGCATCTTGGTTGTTCTTGAATATCCACTTGGTTCCAATGACATTATGGTTCCTCTTTAGCCTTGGAACCAATCTCCACACCTTGTTGTTCTCGAATTTGTTGAGTTCTTTATGCATGGCATTAAGCCAATCCCGATCCTCGAGCGCCTCATAGACCTTTTGTGGTTCAACACAAGAAATAAACGCGTGATGTTCACAATAGTTTGCTAATTGTCTACGAGTGCTTACCCCTTTCTTAAGCTTCCAAGCACATTCTTCATGATATGATCTTTGTTAGTGAGCTTGGATGCAATCTTGGCGACACGACGCTCCAAATCCTCCTCCGGAGAGAATTGAGGAGCGGTAACTTGATCATCTTGAGCATCGTCTTGAGCTTGCTCTTGATCTTGAACTTGCTCAGTGGTGAAAACTTGACCTTGGGCATCACTTGGTGGTTCACCACCATCTTGAGGTTGATCTTTCCCTTGATCTTGTTCATTTGGTTGAGGGCCTTCACTTTGTTCTTCTGAAGCATGTGGGTCTTGGGTTGGTGATGGTTCCACTTGAGTGGAACATTGTCCTTCTCCTTCGGCCACAAGGGGTTCCTCAATGGGTAGGAATTTCATCACCTACATCACAAGTACCACTTTGCTCCACTTGGGAGCCGTTATTCTCATCAAATGGACTTTTTGAGGACACGGTAAGCATGAGAGTTTGTAGCATAACCAACAAGTATGCCCTCATGAGCTCTAGCCTCTAATTTAGACAAACAAACTCCTTTCTTGAGAATGAAACACTTACACCTGAACACCCGAAAGTACTTGAGGTTGGGCTTGTTGCCGGTGAGTATCTCATATGGAGTCTTGTTCAAGTCTTTGCGGAGATAGAGTCGATTGTCTGGATGACAAGCGGTGTTGATGGCTTCGGCCCAAAATTTGTACGAAGACTTGAACTCCTCCATCATGGTCCTTGCCGCATCCATCAACGTCCGGTTCTTCCTGTCTGCTACACTATTTTGTTGAGGGGTGTAAGGTGTAGAATATTGATGCTTGATCCCCTCATCACTAAGAAACTCATCCAAAGTGTAGTTCTTGAACTCGGTGCCATTGTCACTTCTTATTATCAAGATCTTTGCATTGTGTTGACGTTGAGCTTAATTTGCAAAGTCAATGACGGTTTGTTGGGTCTCACTCTTCCTCTTGAAGAAATATACCCAATTGTATCTTTAATAATCATCCACAATCACCAAGCAATACTTTCTACCCCCAAGACTTTCAATGGATGGAGGCCCAAAAAGATCCAAGTCAAGGAGCTCTAAGGGCCTCTTCGAGTAGATGATAGTCGTGGGAGGGTGAGCCTTCTCATGTAGCTTTCCTTTGATATAAGCACTGCAAGCACGATCTTTGGCAAACCTAACATTTGTTAGTCCGTGGACATTGTCGGCGTTCTGGGAACGGGGGTCCCCAGACTTGCCTGCCTGCGGCCCGCGGTGTGGCAGAGCCAGCAGACCGTACGGCCCATCTTCGTCAATAAAGCATCCAAGACCCTCGCGAGGGTCCAAGCCTCATGAGGCGGACGACACAAGACCTCCTCCCGAGCGGCCTAGTCAGGCAGGCTCACGAGGGGTGGAGATATCAAGGCGAGGTGAACCTCATGAAGCTCTCGTGACGTAAGCCATGACGATCGATTCCATGCGGGCACCAGGCGGGCACCAGCGCGCGCACTGTCCTTGTTTCCTATTTGGTGCAAAGGAGGCAAGCGCAGCCGCAGAGTACCGAGGCCTCAGGCAAAGGTTGCCATTTTGGTGCAACGAGACCAAGACCAGAAGGACGTCAAGACGGAGGTCATCGTGGAGCCCGAGACGGCGTCACCACCAGAGCCTTTCACGGGCGCAGACCACTTTTGTCAGGATAGCTTGTACTAGCTGTCCCCCTTCGAATTATCCCGCCATTGTTGGCTCCCTTCCCACTCAATATTTGGGAAGAGGACCAGGGCCTATATAAGTACAGCTAGCCACCATAGTAGAGAGGAAAGAGGGAGACCAGAGAGGAGAGATCTGCTCATCGGACCCAGAGATACGCATAAGTCCGAAAGCATAAGAACACCTCGACCTCAGTAGGCTGTTCTTCCCTTGTATTGTTCATCATCAGCCCAAGAGGCAATCCACCACCACCACACTAGAGTAGGGTATTACACCACCACGGTGGCCCGAACCAGTATAAACCTCGTGTCTTTATGTGTTGCGAGTTCGTCGAGTTCGTCCGCGAGATTTTAGTAAGCTAGGGAGTAGATTGGTAGGAGGGAAACACTCCGCGCGCACCCCAATGTTCGAACCTTAAGTGTTTGCCGAAACCCCACATCTGACAGACATAGTCCCACTTGAGAAGACTTTGCGAAGATCTCATATTGACGTGGGCTAAACGGCGATGCCAAACCCATCCCACGTCAACTTTAGCCATTAGGCATGTCGCGGTCTTAGTGGGTCGCTCTGAAAAGTTAATCACATAGAGACCGTTCTCGACATGCCCAACAAAGGTTGCTTTAAGAGTCATGCTCCACAAGAGGGCCACGTTATCAGTATCAAAGAAAGTGGAAAACCCATGAGGGCAAGTTGACAAACGGAAAGTAAGTTGTATGCAAGGGACTCAACAAGCATGGCTTTCTCGTTCGTGAGATCATTAGAAATGACAACCTTGCCAAGATCCAATACCTTAGAAGATGATGCATCACCCCACTCGACATTGGTGGGCATAGATGAAATCGTGTGCACGTCCATCACTAAGTCCTTGCTTCTGGTCATATGATTTGTGGCTCCACTATCGAGCAACCATGATCCCCCACCGGAAGCAAACACCTACAAGAGATCAATGCTTGGTTTTAGGTACCCATTTTGTATGATTCTCCATGTGGAATCTCTTTCTCTCACACAAACACAAAACTTTGTACAAAACTGACCGTCAGCTCTCCCACCTAGCCCTCCCACCTTGCGCCGGTGGCCACTCCGGCCCCGGCGGCCACAAGCCCTACCAGTGGCCGCTCCGGCGCTGGTAGCCACCCCTCCCTTCATGATGGCTCCTTTTGCCCTTAACTTTGATCATGGGAAGAAGTTTCAAGCGGATATGAAGGCCAAGTTTGGGCACCCGGCGGTCTTCTCCCCGGGTTTTCATCAAAAGGAATTCACCATGGTGGTTTCATTTAGACGTGCCTCCTTTAGGCTCAATGTGCACACGGTTAGTGTATCTCTCCTTGCCATGTTTGGGGGCTATGCCCAAGGTTTTTGTGTTCGTTTCTTGAAGGATAGGTCTTTCAAGTTCTCGGTAGCTTCAAAAGCAGTGGGTTTTGAGATCTACAATGCTGGTAATATTGTTGTGAAGGATTTTGATGTGGGTTTCAATCTTTGGAACTTTGGGGGCCCGAATTGGCAATGGGAAGAAGCTCTATACTATGCCGAGCTTGATAAAGAATGGACCCTAGTGGGTAGGTCCGGCAAGGCCATTGTTCCTCACTCCGGTGATCACCGGAGTTATTCTGCGGTGGTCTGGGACGGTAGATCGGTTTTTGAAAGATTATCGCGACCCATTAAAGAGGGCTCTAATCAAGGTCTTTACGACACTTCATTGCACGTTAATCCTGGTCAAGACAGGCCCCAGATGGAGCTCCAGGTCATGCAACGTTCTATTGCACGTAATCACGTGGTTTGCCATGCATGTGGGGCCAACGACCACATGGCCCGTTTTTGCACCACTCCGAACCTTCCTGGGCTTTGGCCGTTTATCCCTTTTGATTCTTTCCCAATCCCACCAGCCGAGGCTTGGGCCGAAGCTGCAGTGGAATCTTGGTTTCGTTGTATTGGGCCGGCGCTACAGACTCAGCAGGTGCCTTCATTTAAGGAGTTGGTCAAGGATTTTTTCCCAAACTTCCAGCCAAGACCGTCGCTTGCCTCCTCGCCTTCCACTTCACTTTCCTTCTCTGCCACCAACTCTGCTTCTGCCTCGACAAGCTCGCCACCGCTGCCATTGCTGTCAGACAGGGCTCTGGTCACCACCTCTCCGGAGCCGTTGCCGATGGCCAACATTTCCATAGACCCTCAACCTTTTGTTCCTCATGGCTTTCAGATTCAGGTGATTGAAGGCCGCAATGGGGTTTCTCATGCGATTGTTCCTCATCGCCCGAGACGACGCGAAGACTGGGCGATTGCCACTATCCACCCGCATCCAGATGAGGTATTTTTCCCAAATGTGCGTGAGGTTCTTGAAGAGTTTCTTGAGGGAGTTGAGCAAGTAGGCTTTAGAGAAATCCAACCCTGTCCTTTTGGAGAGGCTTATGTCAGGTTCACGCATGTCAGAGACAGAGATAGGCTCATTAAGCAGGGTCTGCATGCTTTTGGCGATGTTTTTATTTCATTTACTAAGCACAATCAAGGAAGGAATTGGCGTAGGGTTCATTTCAACAGAACTTGTTGGTTGCTGTTTGTGGGGGTTCCATTTGATTTCTGTAATACTGAAGATATTGCTTCTACGATTTCAAAGTGGGGCAAGATCATTAGTTGGGAGAAAGAAGATGCTTTGAAGGGTAAGATTTTGGTCAAGGCTAGAGTAACTGACCTCGGTGATATCCCTAAGAGTATAAGATGGTATGAAGGAGAACTATTTGAGGAGGAGTCCTGGACCTGCTCTGTTGAGGTACTTCGTGAGGAAATGTTGGGGGTGGTCCAGCAGATGAGGACCCTTTTCCACCTGAGGGTGTGGACCCACACCCTGTGCCACAGCATGCAAATGATTTTCCAGGCTTTCCACCACTGCCTAATCCTAACAATCAAGCTCCTAATAAAGAATGGGATGATTGGGAAGAGCAGGCAGAGCAAGAGGATCACTGGGCTTTCCCACAGCCAGCACCTGTCCTTCCTCAGGAGCCTCAAGTTGAAATTGCTGCCTTGGCAGAAGAAGGGGCTCCAAACAGCAGCATTACTACTACAGTTTCACTGTCTGATGGTTTGGTTTCCTTGACCCACTCTGCTAGTGAGGAGGTTAACCAAGGTGCTCAGGCCCCTCATATTGGTCAAGGGCTCCTGAACATTGCATTGGCTTATGATGCAGTTGAAGAAGAGGAGGATTTACAGGATGTACAGCCCAATGTTGAAGAGACACAGAATGTGAACATGGTGCATGCTGAACAGACTCTGAATGTGGTTGCTGTAGAACAACAAAACATGCAGACAGAGGGTGCTGTAACTCAACAATATATGCAGCCAGTTCCCACTCCAGGCATGTCCTCTTCTGTCAGAGATATTGAAGCTTTTGGCTCCTCTTTGCCCATTGTTCAACAAGACAAACAACCTGAGATTTTGAAGGAAGTCCCTGCTACTGAAAATTGTGTTGTGCATCTGGAAGTTGCTACTAATGCAACTGTGGGAGATTCTATTCCTTCACATCAAGTCCATATCCCAGATATCAAGGGCAAGGATGATGTTCCAGTACCCCACATTAGATCCTCACCTGCAGCAAACCCTAAAGGTAACTATGGGTCCTTCTCTTTGCCAGGTTCTCCTTCCTTGCTTACATTACATACATTGGCCCAAGATCATGCTTTGCAAATCATTGATGGTTCACATTTAATATCTGAAGAAGGACTAGATTTATGGATACAACACTTTGCACCAGCAACATAAGGAGCTACACCAACTTTCAAAATAGAAATACCAGTAAGTTGGTTTAACTTCATAATTCACTTACTGTTGACACCTGACAAGTTTGGATGGACCATGCATTTGCTAAAGTCTGATGTCTAGAAATTTTTGACTGCTAATTGTGAGCATGAGGACACTTTGCTTTTTCACATACCTGATGGATGTGCAACTTCTCAGGCACCTGCATGTAAGGATTTCATCCTGGGGCTAGGCAAAGAAAATGAGGGTATTAGCCCTGCTGCTCACTCTTCCACTGGGGCTAGCAGTCCTCTTCAGCAGGTGTCCCCAAATAAAGTCCTGCCCCTTGGAGAGGCCATATCAAGGAAAAGGAGGGAGAAAGAACCTATGATAGAAAATGAGGTAAGAAGAAGTGATAGGATTAAAAAGGATAACAATGGCTATAGAAGGAAGTCTTTTCCTACTCAGTCTTGTTTACCATGTAATGTCATACCTCCAATTATTCACAATTCAGTGGTTAAAAACCTGTCTAAATCTTTCTGCAAGGTTGCTGAGGAAGAGATACATGAGAAGTTGACCAAGAAGCCCAAGAAGAAGGGGCAGGAAGATGTGGCTAAGGTGTCCAAGGCCACAACAGAAGCAGCAAAGTCTAGGCCCGTGTGATGATGTGTCTACAACATCAGTCTATGATAGATAGCAGGATGGCCTACTATTCTCTTTTGGGAATTACTTGTCTTATGTATGCAGTCAAATGTAATGCTTGCAACTGCTGCACAATGCTTGTTTGCCCTGGTAGGCACCTTTTGTATGTTATATGCACTTTGCTGCTGTGTCAGCTCTGGTATCTCCTTGTGGTAGAGACTACTATTCTATCTGATGCTATGGAAGCTTCTAGCCATCATATGTGGTTGCTTTGGTTCACCTACTCATCTGCTTATGTCTCCTGCCGGAATGTTTCCACATGCTTTCAGTGTTTTGTCCTTTTTGTGGATCCCGGTAATTTTATGGCCTGGGATTGTCATTAGGGGGTGGGCCCTGCTGACTACAGTAACATCAAATTGATTGTTAATGAATAACAATACAACATGGAATATCTTAAACTAGAATGCGAGGGGCATTAATTCCTCAGATAAGTGGTTGGCTATCAGGCAAAAAGTGGAAGAAAGTGATGCTGGAATTGTTTGTATACAGGAAACTAAGAGAGAAAACTTTGATCTGGCCTACATTCATAAAGTATGTCCTCAACGGTTTAATAAATTTGAGTACTTACCTTCCATTGGGGCATCAGGTGGCATACTCACTGCTTGGAATGGAGCTCTATTCTGTGGGGAGCTAATGTTTCAAAACAAATTCTCATTATCTATTTAGTTTACATGCAGGACATCCTCCAAAAGTTGGGTCCTCACAAACATCTATGGTCCTTGCAATCATGAGGATAAAATTGAGTTCATTGACTGGTTTGGTAATATTCAGATGCCTAATGATATAGATTGGATTATTATGGGGGATTTTAATTTTATCAGAACTCCTGAAGACAAAAACAGACCTGGAGGGGATGTAAATGAAATGCTCATGTTTAATGAGGCAATAAGTGAACTTGGCCTGATTGAATTACCCCTAAAAGGCAGGCAGTTTAGTTGGAGCAACATGCAAGACAACCCACTACTGGAGAAATTAGATTGGTTTTTTACCTCTGCAGCTTGGATGACCAGCTATCCTGATACCTTGGCTCTTCCCATGGCTAAACCAATTTCTGATCACCTCCCTTGCATGATTAAAATTGGCACAAATATCCCAAAGTCTAGAGTGTTCAGATTTGAAAACTATTGGCTTAACAACAGTTCTTTTAAACAGGTGGTTCGGACTGCTTGGACTATTCCAGTAGGTCATTCAGACTGTGCTAAGAAGATTACTGCAAAATTCAAGAATGTCGGAAGAGCTCTAAAGCTGTGGGCCAAAAACCTTGCCTGTCATAAGAAGCAAATTGCAGATCTAAATGACTATATATTTCTCTGGGATGTGATTGAGGAATTTAGGGACCTTACTCTATTTGAAAATAATTGCAGGACCTTGCTCAAGGAGTATCTATTAACTATGCTCAATGATTAGAAGATTTATTGGAAACAGAGAGGAAAAATTAAAGGAGTAAAGTTTGGAGATGAAAACACAAAATTCTTCCACACTAAAGCCTCTATTAATCATAGGCACAATAAGATTGCTATGCTGCTGAACAAAGATCAAGTTGAAGTAACAGATCATGATGGAAAGGCTGCAATCCTCTGGGAGGCTTTTAAAAATAGATTGGGACAATCTAATGGACACTCAATGCACTTTGACCTTAATGATATTTATGAAAACACAGTGGACCCCAAAATCTTCATTGATCTAGAAAAGCCTTTTACCCAAGAGGAAGTTGAGGAAGTGGTCAAAAACCTACCTACGGATAAATCACCAGGGCCAGATGGATTCAATAATGAGTTTATTAAAAGTTTTTGAGATATTATTAAGACTGATGTCTTTGAGCTTATATTGGCATTTCATGCTGGGAATGTAAATCTTGAAAGCATTAACTCCTCTTTCATCACTTTAGTGCCAAAAAAAGAGGTGCCACTTTCTCCAAATGACTTCAGGCCAATTTCTTTACTAAATGGTGTTCTGAAAATCATTACAAAACTGTTGGCCAATAGACTGCAAAGAGTTATTCTACAGTTGGTGCATATTAATCAATATGGCTTTCTCAAAGATAGAGTGATCCAGGACTGCCTTGGTTGGGCATATGAATACATTCACCAGTGTCATAAATCTAAGGAGGAAATCTTAGTAATAAAACTGGATTTTGAGAAGGCTTTTGATACAATTGAGCATGATGCAATCATTGATATTTTTAGAGCTAAAGGATTTGGAGAGAAGTGGATTTCCTGGATGGAAGCTTTGTTCACAACTGCATCCTCTTCTGTATTACTCAATGGAGTTCCTGGGAAAAGAATTTACATAAGGAGGGGAGTAAGACAAGGAGACCCTTACTCTCCTTTAATTTTTGTGCTGGCTGCTGATTTGCTACAATCCATTCTTAATAAAGCCATGAGATTAAACCTGATCACTGCTCCACTGCAAGTAAACTCATGCCCTCACTTCCCAATTGTGCAATATGCAGATGACACCTTAGTGGTTATACAAGCTGACTCTAGGCAGTTGTTCTGCTTAAAAGTACTTCTGAATACTTTTGCCACAGCAACTAGGCTAAAAGTTAATTATGGGAAGTCCATCATGGTACCCTTGAATATTGCTGAAGACAGGGTAGAAATTTATGCAAACACCTTGCAGTGTGCTAGAGGACAATTCCCATTTACCTACCTTGGTATGCCCTTTGGAATATACAAACCAAGTGTTGAGCAATGTCTCCCCCTAGTTAACAGGATTGCAAAAAGATTGGTTGGTATCTCTATCTTCATGACCCAAGCTGGAAAATTACTGTTGGTCAAGTCAGTGATGACATCTTTATCAGTCTTCTTCATGTGATGTTTGGACATACCTGTTACAATAAAAAAGCAGATCATTAAATACTCGAGACACTGTCTTTGGAGAGGACCTAGTATGGAGGACAAAAGGCCTGCCTTGGTGGCATGGACCACGGTGTGTAGACCAAAAGACCAGGGAGGCTTAGGAGTTCTAGATATCTTTACACATAATAAAACCCTGCTCATGAAAAATCTTCACAAATTCTTCAATATACATGATATTCCCTAGGTCAACTTGATCTGGGAAACATACTATAATGATGGAAAATTACCAGGGGACAACATGATTGGATCTTTCTGGTGGAAGTCCAACTTAGCTCTCATTGATCAGTACAAAGCTATTGCTAGATGTAATGTGGGAGATGGTGCCAGTGCTTTCTTTTGGGATGATCTATGGAGCCAACCAATACTTAAACACCAATTTCCTCACTTGTTCTCTTTTGTCATAAACCCCCAGCTGAATATTCAACAAGTATTGCAGACTGAGTACCTGCAGGATTTATTCTTCCTCCCCTTGACAACTGAGGCCTATGAGGAATTCTTACAAATGGAAGACATTTGTATAGCCATGAGACAATCTAAGCATTTAGACTCTTTAGACACATGGAGTTACATTTGGGGGACTAAGCACTATTCCTCCATCAAAGCATATAAAGTCTTAATTGGTCACAAACAGACACCCCCACACTTCAACTGGATCTGGCAGAGTTCATGCCAACCAAAGCATAAAGTTTTCTTCTGGCAACTTCTTCATGATCGAGTCAATATCAGAAACTTACTTAGAAGGAAGAATTTTGTGTTGGAGGATTACAACTGTGCTGTTGGAGGCTGTCAACAAGAAGAAACACTACACCATCTCTTTCGGGGTTGTCCATTTGTTCAACAATGTTGGGACTTCATTTGTCCAACAAGAGCTCCAAACCTGTCTGTGTTAGAAGCATTCCAAGACCTCAAAGAAAAGCTAAGGTATCCATTTTACATGGAGATAATCATTCTTCGAGCATGGACCATTTGGATCACCAGAAACAATAAGATTTTTCAAAATATTGCACCTTCATTCCAAGGGTGGAAGTTGATATTTCTGGAGGAACTGAAGCTTCTCAAATATAGAATGAGGAAGAAGCATGAGAGACAATTTTCAGTTTGGCTTGATAGCATGTTGTGATCCTTTGTTCTTAGGCTAGTTGGTTGTTTAGTTTTTTCTTTCTTCCTTTGTTTCCTAGGTTTTAGGTTTTTTTAGTCTTTTTGTTTCTTGGGCTTACCTCAAGCCTTTCAGACATCTTTGTTTCTCTGCGTTATTTATTAATAAAATTGCAGTGGGGTTTTACCCTACTGTTTATAGTCAAAAAAAGCTACCCATTTTGTAATGGGTCCTTTGATGTTAGTAACTAGGGTCTTAGGAGCCCAAAGAAGTTGACTTCCTATCCACTTTGTCTCCCACCCAATCCGAGTCTGGAAAGCCCACAAGGTTGAAGTTAGCTCCTCTTGGGTACCATAAGCCAAAGTTTGGGGTATGAGCCAAATATCGAAAGATTCGCTTTACTGCCACATAGTGGCTTTCCTTAGGTGCAGCTTGAAACCGTGCACAAATTCCCACGCTCGACATGATATCCGATATATATGCACAAATGTAAAGCAAGGAGCCAATCATGGAGCGATATACCTTTTGATCCACCACTTTACCATTGGGATCTATGTCGAGTTGGCATTTGACGGGCATTGGAATGGAAGCCGGCTTGACATCACTTAGCTTGAATCTATTTAGCATGTCTTGAGTATATTTGGCTTGGTTGATGAAGGTTCCTTCTCTTCTTTGTTTGATTTGGAACCCGAGAAAGAACTTCAACTCTCCCATCATGGACATCTTAAACTTCGAGGTCATGAGAGCGGCAAACTCCTCATTGAAAGCTTTGTTAGGAGAACCAAAGATAATATTATCAACATATAGTTGGCATACAAACATCTCCCCTTTGACCTTCTTAGTAAAAAGAGTGGGGTCGATTTTCCCAATTTCAAACCCATGATCTTGCAACAACTCGGTAAGGTGCACATACCACGCACGTGGAGCTTGTTTAAGGCCATAGAGTGCCTTATTGAGATGGTACACATGATTGGGGAACTCGGGATCCTCAAACCCCGGGGTTTGTTTGACATAAACCAACTCATTAATAGGACCATTAAGAAAAGCAATCTTCACATCCATTTGTTGCGACTTGAAGTTATGATGAGAAGCATAAGCAATCAACAAACAAATGGATTCAAGGCGAGCAACGGGAGCAAAGGTTTCACCATAGTGAATATCCTCGACTTGGGAGTAGCCTTGTGCTACCAAACGAGCCTTGTTGCAAACGATAATCCCATGAGCATGTTGCTTGTTATTGAATATCCACTTGTTTCCAATGACATTATGGTTCCTCTTTGGCCTTGGCACCAATCTCTACACCTTGTTGTGCTCGATGTTGTTGAGTTCTTCATGCATGGCATTAAGCCAATCCGGATCCTCGAGCGCCTCATAGACCTTTTGGGGTTCAACACAAGAAACAAACGCGTGATGTTCACAATAGTTTGCTAATTGTCTACGAGTGCTTACCCCCTTTCTTAAGCTTCCAAGCATATTCTTCATGATATGATCTTTGTTAGTGAGCTTGGATGCAATCTTGGCGGCACGACGCTCCAATTCCTCCTCTGGAGAGAGTTGAGGAGCGGTAACTTGATCATCTTGAGCATCATCTTGAGCTTGCTCTTGAACTTGCTCGGTGGTGAAAACTTGACCTTGGGAATCACTTGGTGGTTCACCACCATCTTGAGGTTGATCTTGCCCTTGATCTTGTTCATTTGGTTGAGGGCCTTCACTTTGTTCTTCGAAAGCGTGTGGGTCTTGGGTTGGTGATGGTTCCACTTGAGTGGAACATTGTCCTTCTCCTTCGGCCACAAGGGGTTCCTCAATGGGTAGGAGTTTCATCACCTACATCACAAGTACCACTTTGCTCCACTTGGGAGCCATTATTCTCATCAAATGGACTTGTTGAGGACACGGTAAGCATGAGAGTTTGTAGCATAACCAACAAATATACCCTCATGATCTCTAGCCTCTAATTTAGTCAAACGAACACCTTTCTTGAGAATGAAACACTTAGACCTGAACACCCGAAAGTACTTGAGGTTGGGCTTGTTGCTGATGAGTATCTCATATGGAGTATTGTTCAAGCCTTTGCGGAGATAGAGCAGATTGGATGCATGACAAGCGGTGTTGATGGCTTCGGCCCAAAATTTATACGAAGAATTGAACTACGCCATCATGGTCCTTGCCGCATCCATCAACATCCGGTTCTTCCTCTTTGCTACACCATTTTGTTGAGGGGTGTAAGGTGCGGAATATTGATGCTTGATCCCCTCATCACTAAGAAACTCATCCAAAGTGTAGTTCTTGAACTCGGTGCCATTATCACTTCTCATTGTCAATATCTTTGCATTGTGTTGACATTGAGCTGCATTTACAAAGTTGATGACGTTTTGTTGGGTCTCACTCTTCCTCCTTCAGAAATATACCAAATTGTATCTTGAATAATCATCCACAATCACCAAGCAATACTTTCTACCCCCAAGACTTTCAAAGGATGGAGGACCAAAAAGATCCAAGTGAAGGAGCTCCAAGGGCCTCTTCGAGTAGATGATAGTCATGGGAGGGTGAGCCTTCTGATGTAGCTTTCCTTCGATACAAGCACTGCAAGCATGGTCTTTGGCAAAACTAACATTTGTTAGTCCATGGACATAGTCCCCCTTGAGAAGACTTTGCAAAGATCTCATATTGGCGTGGGCTAAACGGCAATGCCAAAGCCATCCCACGTTAACTTTAGCCATTAGGCATGTCGCGGTCTTAGTGGGTCGCTTCAAAAAGTTAATCTCATAGAGACCGTTCTCGACATGCCCAAGAAAAGCTACTTTAAGAGTCTTGCTCCACAATTGGGCCATGGTATCAATATCAAAGAAAGTGGCAAAGCCCATGATTGCAAATTGATGAATGAATAGTAAGATGTATGCAAGGGACTCAACAAGCATGGCTTTCTCGGTCGTGAGATCATGAGAAATGACAACCTTGCCAAGACCCAATACCTTAGAAGATGAGGCATCACCCCACTTGACATTGGTAGGCATAGATGAAATCTTGTGCACATCCACCACCAAGTCCTTTCTTCCGGTCATATGATTTGTGGCTCCACTATCGAGCAACCGGAAGCAAACACCTACAAGAGATCAATGCTTGGTTTTGGGTACCCATTTTTTATTGGGTCCTTTGATGTTAGTAACAACGGTCTTAGGAAGCCAAATAGACCATTCAATGTACTCACAAGGAGAACCAACAAATTTGGCATAAACATGCCCATCACTAGCACAACATAATGCATAAGAAGGGTTAAAGTCACCGGCTTTGTTGGAAGGGGTGGCACTGCCACCATCTCCCTCCTTCACAAAAGTTTGCTTGAGGGGAGGAGGTTGTTTGGCCTTGTCATTCTCCTTATTGTTCTTGGACTTGGGAGCAAACCCAATCCCCTCCTTGCCCACAACTTCCTTTTGATTGCTCAAAAGGTCGTTGAGGTTCTTCTCAACTTGTATGCACGACACAAGGCCTTTCTCAAGTTGCTCCCTTCAACTTAGCATTCTCCTCCACAAGATGCACATGCTCACAACACAGGTTAGTAGCATTTGCATTATCAATTAAAGCCATATGAGGAAATGTGGCTTTCTCCTTGGTTAGCTTCACTTGGAGTTGATCATAAGACTCTTTGAGGCTAGCATGAGCATCCTTCAAGGCCTTGTGAGCCTTGTCAAGTATATCAAACTCCTCCTTGAGTATAGCATGGTCAACCCCAAGTTTAGCCTTCTTGGAATTGAGCACACGAGATACAACAAGAGTATGATTAAGATCTTTCTTTAATTTAGCATGATCATCGTTGTGTGACTCCTCATGAGCCAAACGATGACCGTGCTCTTCCTCAAGCGCATTAGAGAGATCCGATATCTCATCGGCATAGTCATGACTATGCCCTTCCATCTTAGATATGGTTTCTTCATGAGCCTCGATCATGTCATTGGCTTCACCAAGTTGTTCCAAGAGAGCAACGAAGTGATTCTTGGGTTTGCCGCTTAGCTTACTCATAAGAGACTCAAATTCATTTTCTTCCTCCTTCGACCCCTCACTTACATCAATGGAGTCCGTCAAGGAAGGATTAATAGTGATGGTGGTTTTGATGTTGGGGGTTACCTTGTTGGTGGCTTTGGCCATGAGGCATTTGGCGGTGATGTTCTTGTTGGGTGAGTCGAAGAGAGACACCCGTGGAGTTGTTGCAATGGCAACGGAGGCCATGGCAACTGTCTCACCATTTTCATCATCATCATCCTCATTGTACTCTTCTTGTGCCACCAACCCCTTGGGAGGAATTTCTTGGTGAAGTTGTTCTTGTTGGGGAAAGACTTGGCCTTGTCTTTTCGGATAAGCTTGCCACCATTGTCTTCCCTCTTCTCGCATGGGCACTCCGCAACAAAGTGGCTCACATTTCCACAATTATAGCATGTCCTCACACGTTGCTTGACCTTGGCGCTACTTGAGTTGTTCTTGTTGAAGTTGGGCATGTAGTTCTTCTTGCTCCAAAATTGCCGTGAAGCAAGAGCCATGTGCTCATGATAAGCATACTTGGTATCTTTGGGCAACACTCCTCTTCTTCCCCTTCACCCTCTTCTTCCACACTAGCCTTGACCTTCAAAGCAAGGTTGGGCTTCTTTGCTCATTGCGAATGCAACACTGCATTGTCGGCGGTCTTGTCCAGGATCCTCATTGCAACAAACTCATCCAACACTTCACTTGAGGACAAGGCATGAAAGTCCGGCCTTTGACGGATGACGGAGGACATGGCCTTATGGTAAGGCATCATGGCCTTGAGAAACTTGCGCTTGATCCAATTGTCATCTGTATCCTTGCTCCCATGATCTTGGAGTGAGACTGCGAGAGTGGTTAATCTCTGGTAAAGCTCACGAGGTTCTTCATCTTCATTCATTGCAAACTCATCGGCTTCATCTTGCACCACTTCATAGTTGGAGTGTTGAATGCTTGCGCTTCCCTTGTAAATGGAAACAACATGTTGCCATGCTTCCTTTGCCACGGTGAAAGGTTGGAGATGTGCAATATCTTCGGGTGGAATTGCATCTTGGAGAATGAAGAGAGCGGACTCATTGAATTTATGATCCGCGGCTTCTCTAGGCATGAAGTTGCTTGGGTCATGCAGGTAGAAACCTTGCTCAATAATTCTCCAAAGATTAGTAGAACTATGATTGAAATGGCGTCTAAAGCGGCAAACCCAAGAGGCAAAATCCTCATTTTTCACAAACTTAGGAGGAGGACCAACATGATTCAAATGTGTGGAGGGAACCAGTCTTCCATAAGTAAGGGGTGGTTCAACATGGGAAAAGATGTTGTTTCCACTTCTACCACTAGTCAAAGGAACTTTATCACTAGTAGCTTCCCCCTTGTCGGAGTTAGCATCCGTCACCTTGTTAGTGGGATCGACCACTTCCAACGTTGCAGTGAATAATTTAAGACCACCAAGAAAATCTTTAAACATGCCTTTGACCTCGGTCATCATGGAGGGTTTCAATGTCTCCAAAGCCGCATTGAACTCCTCACAAGAGACCGAGGATCCCCAATCAGCCGTAGACTGGAGCGGATTCACACCGGAGTGCTCCTCCCCACCATCTACAGTGTCAACCATACTCTTCGGACAGCAAAGTCCTTAATAAATAGACGAGTCTCTGATACCAATTGAAAGGACCGATATAGTTGACTAGAGGGGGTGAATAGGCAACTAGCAATTTTTACCTTTTCTTTACCAAATTAAACTTTGCATGAAAGTAGGTTGTCTAGATATGCAACTAGGTGAGCAACCTATATGATGCAACAACAACAAGCACACAAGCAAGAAAGGGATATAACTAAATATAAGCTTGCACGAGTAAAGGTAAAAGATAACCAAGAATGGAGCCGGTGGAGACGAGGATGTGTTACTGAAGTTCCTTCCCTTTGAGAGGAAGTACATCTCTGTTGGAGCCGTGTGATGGCACAATGCTCCCGAAGAAGCCACTATAGGGCCACCATATTCTCCTCACACCCTCACACAATGCGAGATTCCGTGATTCCACTATTGGTGCCCTTGGAGGCAGCGACCGAACCTTTACAAACAAGGTTGGGGCAATCTCCACAACTTAATCGGAGGCTCCCAACAACACCACGAAGCCTCACCATAATGGAATATGGCTCCGCGGTGACCTCAACCGTCTAGGGTGCTCAAACACCCAAGAGTAACAAGATCCGCAAAGGATTAGTGGGGGGAATCAAACTTCTCTTGGTGGAAGTGTAGATCGGGGCCTTCTCAACCAATCCCTAGAGAATCAACAAGTTTGATTGGCTAGGGAGAGAGATCGGGCGAAAATGGAGCTTTGAGCAACAATGAAGTTTGGAGAGGGAAGGGGTGGTCAACTTGGGGAAGAAGACCCCCTTTATGTAGTAGGGGAAAGATCCAACCGTTACCCACTTATTCAGCCCGCGACATACGGTACTACCGCGCATACACACGGTACTACTCAAGGGCTTGCGGTACACCACTAGGCGGTGCGGTTCTCACTACAAAAAAAATACACTCCCGTGATGATACATGTTTGTCACAGTAGGTCGCGTTTTCTGTCATGCATGTACATCCATGACAAATTTATGACAGAATCAAGATAGTCATACCTGTGCTGTTGTAGAAGTGTTCCATGACATTACCAAAATTATCATCACGGAAGTGTCCACTTCCATGACGATAAATCGCGCGTCACAGAAGTGCTTTCGTCAAGGGTGACCGACACGTGGCATCCACCGTAACGGAACACCGTTAAGCTATCGGGTCGGGTTTTGGATCCGATAACCCGTTAACAGCCCCGACCAATGGGGATTTTCCACGTGTAAAATCATCATTGGCTGGAGGAAACACGTGTCGGCTCATCGTTGGGACAGATGTCAACCACTCATTGGACGGAAGGCGCCTATGATACTCGACACATGGCACGGCCCAACAGAGGCCCATTCATGTGAAAAGGCCGGCCCGTTTGACTTGGTCAAAAGCTGGCGGGCCGGCCCATGGAAAGCATGTTAACGACATGTTCGAGTATAGCCCATTTACAGCCCGCTAACCCAAGGCCCGTTACGCCCTATCCGAATTAGGCCCAGTAGCATCATCTAGGCCATCCAATATGATTCCAGCCCGTTTTCACTTGTGGCCCATGTACGGCCCATGACGTCTTTCGGCCCATATGAGGCCCTATGTAACTCTTGGCCTACTAATGGCCCGTGGTGAAACTGGCCCGTAATGAACAGTGTATCACTTTACACCCATTAACAGCCCGTGGTGAAACTGGCCCGTAATGAACAGTGTATCACTTTATACCCATTAACGGCCCGTTATTCCATTGGGCCGTTTCCAGCCCATGTTATCTTTCGGCCTTCTCAGAGCCCATTTATTCTTGGGCTCATTTCCAGCATTCATTTACTTACGGCCTGTTACTGTCATTTTCTGCTTGTGGGCCAAATTCAGCTCATGGTTACAGTCAGCCCGTTTGTGGTCCGTTAATACGTTGGGCCGATTTCATAGCGTCATCAAATACGGCCTATTAACAATGGCCCGTTCTAGTCGGCCCATGAACGGACGATTCCAACTCTAGCCCGTTTACGGCCATAATGCGGTCTGTTTGGCCCATGTTTGGCCAATCGATTATACGACCCATATAAGGCCCATTGATAATACGGCCCGCAGAAGGCCCATTGTTTCTACGGCCCGTAGAAGGCCCATTGTTCCTACGACCCATAGAAGGCCCACTGTTTCTACGGCCAGTAGGAGGCCCAGTGTCACTACAGTAAATATTAGCCCATGGTTATTGTGGCCTAGTTTTAAAAAATAGGTTATTGCAGCCACTAGCTAACCGCGGAAAAAGAACTACAATGACTACAAGCAAACAAATAAACAAGACAACAAGGAAATAAATAAGCAAGCAACTAACGCTAGGCTATCATGGCTATTACACATATTACATCCACTGGGTGTCAAAGTTCACCACGAGTGCAAATATAGGGAACAAAGCAGCATATCATATACACTGGTTGTCAAAGTTGGCGACCAGCGCAAATAAATGCCACAGCAAAACAAATCCATAACTAAAACCACTTCAGAAGATCTCAAGAAACAATATCCTGGGTACCCATAATGCTGGCAAGATGCTTAGCAAGCTTATTAACTTTCTCTTGTTTGGCGCTTAAATCCTCCAGCGCTTGCTATTGCACCAGAAAATATGCATCTGAATTCTGCAGGGACTTCCTCAGTCCTTCAGCTTCCTGTCGCAGCACATCTGATCGATGTCTTTCAACTTGAAGTTGAGACTCAAGAAGACAAACTGATTCATGCAGCGAGTTCGAAGAGCTTGTGCCAGCAGTAGTGGCCAGTAACTCGAACACTACATCAAGACAGGACTTTTGGGTTCCCTCACTGTCGTCAAGATAGTTTTTATCAGCTTTCTTGGAGACCAACAGGGATGTCTCACTATCTTGAACCTTATCTGCATTACTTCCTTTACCATTGGATAACGCAATACTGTTCTCCAATATTTTGTCCGCATTCTAAAAGAGAAACAAGCAGACACATCACATGTTTACCATGTTGTATATGAAACTCATTTTGGCAAATGAGTTCAGTAGTAAAGTGGACAGGATAACAACATGAAATAAACATATATCTATGTACCATGGTCACTTTATGGTCTATATCATTCTAGTTTTTGTTGCCAAATCAAGATAGAGACACAGTTCAAATAATATTTGTTCAAGACAAAGCAGAATAGACAGAATATAAGTGCGGGTAACTATAGAGCAATAACAACACTTGTAATGTGCATGGCATGAGAACATAACTGTTTATTCAATTGAAACTGAAATCAACATAGAGCAGGTTACAACAACAAACCAGTTAATGAAACAGGTTTAAAACATACCTGTTGCGCCATTGGAGTTTCAATTCCATCCTTCAAATTTGAAAATAGTTGGTATGAGTAAATACAGTCATGCAAGAGCAAAGTAGTATGAACCATAGCTACAGAACCTGACCTGAGAACAAATCTTCTTCTCCTTTAAGCGTTGAGTTGGGATTCAGAGTGGTGGTCCTCGTGCTTTGGGCACTGTAGTTCCCTTACTAACTGCTCGTGTTTGGGTGCTCTGTGGTGGAGACGGTGCTGTGTCAACTGGAACTGGGTTACTATCTGCCGGGGTTGGGGTTACAAGGGGTGTAGCTGGTTCTCTGTCCAACTGGGTAGGGGTACAATCTGCGAGAGTCTGGGTTATGTGTGGTGGATCTGGTCCTTGGGCAAGTACAACAGTGGTTCTATCTGCATCAACTAGTAGCACTATCTTTTCTGAAGACCGTGTTGTTACTCCCTTAGATACTGCCATCACGCTCTCCAATTCAAATGGCTGATAAACAAGAAAAGTAATTGAAAGTATAGACATTGTATGATAGATAGGTGCAATGGATAGTGGGGAATAAAAGAGGGCATGAAATAATTCATATTTGTGTTGTCTAACCAAACAGGATAGCATGACACAATTTCACATATATGATGGCTAACTAAACAGGATAACATGACACAATTTCATATTATGATGGCTAACTAAAAAAGATGGAAAGATATAGTTCAAAATATGAGACTATGTAAACAGGATGACATGACATAACTATATAATGTGTTTACTAAATAGGTTGGCATGCCATAATTCACATACATTCACGGATAGAATGCCATAATTCAAAATATGATGACTGTAAACACTAAACAGGATGAGATGATATAACTATATGATGTCTTTATTAAATGGGTTGCCATGCCATAATTCAGATAGATGATGTGTATGTACTATGTAAACATGATGGCATGATATAATTCAAATATATTATTTATATAGTAAGCAAGTAAGCGGATGGCAATCCATATATGATGTAAAAAATAAACAATGCAAGACAACATGCATGACATGGGTAATATAACCCTACCAAGTTTGAGCATAGACCTCACGGGGAAAATAGGACTGGTCCTAAGTCTCTGAATCCTCCTCTGAGGAGCTCTCTGTAACCAGCAAGATGTCTGCTTCAGCAGGTAGCATTGTCTGCTCTGAATACCTTGTTTTCAGTCTAGATACTTCCATCACCGCTTCAAATGGCTGATGCACAGGAAGAGTAGTTGAATATACAAACGTTGTCAACAAATGGAACACGTAATACAAAAAAAATTATAGCATGATATAATTCACATACATCATGATTGGCTAAACAGCATGGCATTTCATAATTCACATATATAATGCCTTTGCAACAAGATAGCATTGTATAATTCACATATATAATGTCTTGCAACAAGATGGCAATGCATAATTCACATATATGGTAATTAGACATTGAACAAGTGGCATTCACACAAAGCATGACTAAACTAATCAAATGACATAGCAATGTGAGACACCATACGCACGATATGAGCAACATAACCCTACCAAGTTAGAGCATACACCTCGGGGGGGGGATAGGACTGGTCATCTGTCTCTTAATCCTCCTCTGAGGAGCTATCCATAACCAGCGAGATATCCACTTCGTCAGATAGCATAGTCTGCTCTGAAGACCTTGTTTTCACTCCAGAATTTTCCATCACCATGTCAAATGGCTGATGCACACGAAGAGCAGTTGAATGTAATAACATTGTTGACAAATGTAATATGTAACGAAAAAAAAGGATGGCCTAATATAATTTACATATAAGATGACTGGCTAAGCAGGATGGCATTGCAAAATTCACATATATGATGCCTGGCTAAACAAGATGGCGTTGCATAATTCACATAAACAATGAATAAACTAAACAGATGGCATTCGCACAAAGGATGTCTAAACTAAGCAGATGACATATTTGATGTATAAAGTAAGCAATGCAAGACACCATATGCATGATATAACCAACATCAGCATGCCAAGTTAGAGCGAAGACCTCAGGGGGTAAATAGGAGTTGTCTTCTCCTTCTGAATCCCCCTCAGAACAGATATCTTCCTCTCGATTACAATCCGAAATGCGTGGAGGGGGGCTGCCTTTGCGCCTACAATGGAGCTGTTGGAAATATGCCCTAGAGGCAATAATAAATTAGTTATTATTATATTTCCTTGTTCATGATAATCGTTTATTATCCATGCTAGAATTGTATTGTTAGGAAACTCGGATACATGTGTGGATACATAAACAACACCATGTCCCTAGTAAGCCTCTAGTTGACTAGCTCGTTGATCAATAGATGGTTACGGTTTCCTGACCATGGACATTGGATGTCGTTGATAACGAGATCACATCATTAGGAGAATGATGTGATGGACAAGACCCAATCCTAAGCCTAGCACAAGATTGTGTAGTTCGTATGCTAAAGCTTTTCTAATGTCAAGTATCATTTCCTTATACCATGAGATTGTGCAACTCCCGGATACCGTAGGAATGCTTTGGGTGTACCAAACGTCACAACGTAACTGGGTGGCTATAAAGGTTCACTACAAGTATCTCCGAAAGTGTCTGTTGAGTTGGCACGAATCGAGACTGGGATTTGTCACTCCGTGTGACGGAGAGGTATCTCTAGGCCCACTCGGTAGGACATCATCATAATGTGCACAATGTGATCAAGGAGTTGATCATGGGATGATGTGTTACAGAACGAGTAAAGAGACTTGCCGGTAACGAGATTGAACAAGGTATCGAGATACCGACGATCGAATCTCGGGCAAGTAATATACCGGTAGACAAAGGGAATTGTATACGGGATTGATTGAATCCTTGACATCGTGGTTCATCCGATGAGATCACCATGGAGCATGTGGGAGCCAACATGGGTATCCAGATCCCGCTGTTGGTTATTGACCGGAGAGTTGTCTCGGCCATGTCTGCATGACTCCCGAGCCCGTAGGGTCTACACACTTAAGGTTCGATGACGCTAGGGTTATAGGGAAAGTATGTACGCGGTTACCGAATGTTGTTCGGAGTCCCGGATGAGATCCCGGACATCACGAGGAGTTCCGGAATGGTCTGGAGGTAAATATTTATATATGGGAAGTCCCGTTTTGGTCACCGGAAAAGTTTCGGGTGCTATCGGTAACGTACCGGGACCACCGGGAGGGTCCCGGGGGTCCACCAGGTGGGGCCACCAGCCCTAGAAGGCTGTGTGGGCCAAGTTTGGGAGGGGACAAGCCCCGGGTGGGCTGGTGCGCCCCCCACCAAGGCCCAAGGCGCAAGGGAGAGTGGGAGGGGCAAACCCTAGGTCCAGATGAGCCTTAAGGCCCACCCTAGGTGCGCCCCCTCTCTTCCCCCTTGGCCGCCACCCTAGATAGGTTTTGGGGCTGCCGCCACCCCTAGGGAGGGAACCCTAGATGGGGGCGCAGCCCCTCCCCTTCCCCTATATATACTTGAGGTATTGGGGGCTGCAGGACACACGAGATCATCTCCCTCTTGGCGCAGCCCTACCTCTCTCCCTCCTCGTCTCTCATAGTGCTTGGCGAAGCCCTGCTGGAGTTCCGTGCTCCTCCACCACCACCACGCCATCGTGCTGCTGCTGGACGGAGTCTTCCCCAACCTCTACTTCTCCCCTTGCTGGATCAAGGCGTGGGAGACGTCACCGGGCTGCACGTGTGTTGAACGCGGAGGCGCCGTGGTTCGGCGCTTAGATCGGAATCAACCGCGATCTGAATCGCTACGAGTACGACTCCTTCATCCACGTTCTTGCAATGCTTCCGCTTAGCGATCTACAAGGGTATGTAGATGCACTCCCCTTACCCTTGTTGCTAGACTACTCCATAGATTGATCTTGGTGATGCGTAGAAAATTTTAAATTTCTGCTATGATCTCCAACAGTGGCATCATGAGCTAGGTCTATGCGTAGTTTCTATGCACGAGTAGAACACAAGTTGTTGTGGGCGTCGATTTTGTCAATTTACTTGCTGTTACTAGTCTTATCTTGATTCGGCGGCATCGTGGGATGAAGCGGCCCGGACCGACCTTACACGTACTCTTACGTGAGACAGGTTCCACCGACTGACATGCACTAGTTGCATAAGGTGGCTAGCGGGTGTCTGTCTCTCCCACTTTAGTCGGATCGGATTTGATGAAAAGGGTCCTTATGAAGGGTAAATATAAATTGGCATATCACGTTGTGGTTTTGGCGTAGGTAAGAAACGTTCTTGCTAAGAAACCTATAGCAGCCACGTAAAAATTTGCAACAACAATTAGAGGACGTCTAACTTGTTTTTGCAGCATATGTCGTGTGATGTGATATGGCCAAAAGGATGTGATGTATGAGATTGATCATGTTCTTGTAATAGGAATCACGACTTGCATGTCAATGAGTATGACAACCGGCAGGAGCCATAGGAGTTGTCTTAATTTATTTATGACCTGCGTGTCAACATAAACGTCATGTAATTACTTTACTTTATTGCTGAACCGTTAGCCATAGTAGTAGAAGTAATAGATGACGAGACAACTTCATGAAGACGATGGTGGAGATCATGATGATGGAGATCATGGTGTCATGCCGGTGACAATGATGATCATGGCGCCCCAAAGATGGAGATCAAAATGAGCAAAATGATATTGGCCATATCATGTCACTATTTGATTGCATGTGATATTTATCATGTTTTACATCTTATTTTCTTAGAACGACGGTAGCTTAAATAAGATGATCCCTCGCAATAATTTCAAGAAAGTGTCCCCCCTAACTGTGCACCGTTGCAAAGGTTCGTTGTTTCGAAGCACCATGTGATGATCGGGTGTGATAGATTCTAACGTTCGAATACAACGGGTGTAAGCCAGATTTACACACGCAATACACTTAGGTTGACTTGACGAGCCTAGCATGTACATACATGGCCTCGGAACACAGAAGACCGAAAGGTCGAACATGAGTCGTATAGAAGATACGATCAACATGAAGATGTTCACCGATGATGACTAGTCCGTCTCACGTGATGATCGGACACGGCCTAGTTGACTCGGATCATGTATCACTTAGATGACTAGAGGGATGTCTATCTGAGTGGGAGTTCATTAAATAGTTTGATTAGATGAACTTAATTATCATGAACAATAGTCTAAGTTGTCTTTGCAAAAAAGGTTGTAGATCAATAGCTCGTGTTGTAGATCCCTGTTTCAATACGTTCCTAGAGAAAGATTAAGTTGAAAGATATTGTAAGCAATGATGCGGACTAGGTCCGTTGCCTGAGGAGTGTCCTCACTGCTACACAGAAGGCTTACGTCTTTGATGCACCGCTCGATGTGCAAACCCCTACAACGTCGTCTGTGGATGTTGTGAACACCTGACAGACATGTCCTGATGACTACTTGATAGTTTAGTGCACCATACTTTACGTCTTAGAATCGGGATTCCAATGACGTTTTGAATGCCATAAGACATATGAGATGTTCCAAGAGCTGAAATTGGGATTTCAGGCTCATGCTCGTGTTGAGAGGTATGAGACCTTTGACAAGTTCTTTTGCCAACAAGATGGAGGAGAATGGCTCAGCTAGTGAGCATGTGCTCAGAATGTCTGGGTGCTACAATCACTTAAATCAAGTGGGAGTTAAACTTCCAGATAAGATAGTGATTGATTGAGTTCTCTAGTCACTATCACTAAGCTACTAGATCTTCGTGATGAACTATGACATGCAAGGGATGGAGATGATCCCAGAGCTGTTCGCGGTGCTTAAGACCGCAACAAGTAGAAATCAAGAAGGAGCATCAAGTGTTGATGGTTTAACAAGACCACTGGTTTCAAGAAGGGCAAGGGCTAGAAGGGAAACTTCATGAATGGCAAACCAGTTGCCGCTCCAGTGAAGGAACCCAAGGTTGAACCCAAACCCGAGACTAAGTGCTTCTAAGGTAAGGGGAACGGTCACTGGTAGCGGAACTACCCCAAATGCATGGTAGATAAGAAGGCTGGCAACTTCAACAAAGTATATACATGTTATTAATTTGTACCTCACTAGTACTCCTGGTAGCGCCTGGGTATTGGATACCGGTTCAGTTGCTATTATTGGTGACTTGAAGCAAAAGCTACAGACTAAACGGAGACTGGCTAAGGGAGAGGTGACGATGTGTGTTGGAAGTGTTTCCAAAGTTGATGAGATCACCATCGCACGCTCCATCTGCCTTCGGGATTAGTATTGAACCTAGATAAATGTTATCAGGTGTCTACGTTGAGCATGAATATGATTAGATCATGTTCATTGCAATACGGTCATTCATTTAAGTTAGAGAATAATGGTTATTCTGTTTACATGAATGATACCTTTCATGGTCATGCACCCTATGTGAATGGTTCATTGAATTTCGGTCGTGGTAATACACATGTTCACACCAAAAGATGTAGAGTTAATAATGATAGTACCACTTTCTCGTGGCACTGCCGCTTAGGTCATATTGGCGTAAGATGCATGAAGAAACTCCGTGTCGATGGATGTTTGGAGTCACTTGATTTTGAATCACTTGACACATGTGAGCCATGCCTCATGGGCAGGATGACTAAGACCCCGTTTTCAGGTACAATGAAACGGGCAAGTGACTTGTTGGAAATCATACATGCTGATGCATGTGATCCAATGAGAATTGAAGTGTGCGGTGGATATCGCTATTTTCTCATCTTCACTAACGATTTGAGTAGATATAGGTATATTTACTTAATGAAGCACAAGTCTGAAACGTTTGAAAAGTTCAAGCGATTTCAGAGTGAAGTTAGGAGCCATCATAACAAGAAGATCAAATTCCTATGATCTGATCGATGAGAATTTCCGAATTATGAGTTTGGCAATCACTTAAGACATTGTGGAATTGTTTCACAGTTGAAGCCACCTGGAACACCACAGGGTAATGGTGTGTCCGGACGTCGTAATTGAACCCTATGAGATATGGTGCGATCTATGATATCTTTTACCAATCTACCGTTTTCATTTTGAGGTTATGCGTTGGAGACAGCTGCATTCACTTTAGATAGGACACCATCTAAGTCCGTTGAGACGACGTCATATGAACATTGGTTTGGCAATAAACCAAAATTGACGTTTCTTAATGTTTGGGGCTGCGATGCTTAAGGCTTCAGACGAAGAAGCTCTAACCCAAAAGCGGACAAACACATCTTCATAGGATACCCAAAGTTGACAGTTGGGTATACTTTCTATCTCAGATCCGAGGGAAAATTGTTTGTCGCTAAGAATGAGTACTTTCTCGAGGAGTTTCTCTTGAAAGAATTGAGTGGGAGGAAGGTAGAACTTGATGAGGTTGTTGAACCTCTACTTCAACCAAAAAGTGGTGCAACGCAAAAAGATGTTTCTGTGGCACCTATGTCGGTTGAAGAGGAAGTTAATGATAGTGATCATGAAGCTTCAGATCAAGTTGCTATCGAACCTCGTAGGTCGACAAGGATATGTACTACTCCTGAGTGGTACGGTAATCCTGTCTTAGATATCATGTTGTTAGACAACAATGAACCTACAAGCTATGGAGAAGCGATGGTGGGCCCGTGTTTCGACAAATGGTTAGAAGCCATGAAATCCGAGATAGGATCCATGTATCAGAACAAAGTATGGACTTTGGTGGACTTGCCTGGTGATCGGCAAGCCATTGAGAATAAATGGATCTTTAAGAAGAAGACGGACGCGGACGGTAATGTCATCGTCTATGAAGCTCGACTTGTGGCAAAGAGTTTTTTCACAAGTTCAAGGAGTTGACTACGATGAGATTTTCTCACCTGTAGCGATGCTTAAGTCCGTCGGAATCATGTTAGCATTAGCTGTATTTTTCGATTATGAAATCTGACAGATGGATGTCAAAACAAGTTTTCTTGCCAGTTTTTGTAAGAAAGAGTTGTATGTGATACAATCAAAGTTTTTGTCGATCCTAAGGATGCTAAAAGGTATGCTGGCTCCAGCGATCCTTCTATGGACTAGAGCAACCATCTCGGAGTCGGAATATATGCTTTGATGGAGTGATCAAAGCTTTTAGGTTTATACAATGTTTGCTAGAAACTTGTATTTACAAGAAAGTGAGTGGGAGCACTACAAAATTTCTGATAAGTATATGTGGATGACATATTGTTGATCCGAAATGATGTAGAATTTCTGGAAAGCATAAATGGTTGTTTGAAGAGTGATTTTCAAAGGAAGACCTGGATAAAGCTGCTTGCATATTGGGCATCAAGATCTATAGAGATAGATCAAGATGCCTGATGATACTTTCAAAGAACACACACCTTGACATGATTTTGAAGGAGTTCAAAATAGATCAGTCAAAGAAGGGATTCTTACCTGAGTTATAAAGTGTGAACTTGAGTAAGACTCAAAGATTGACCACGGCAAAAGAAAGAGGAAGGACGAAGGTCGTCCCCTATGCTTTTGTCATAGGCTCTATGCGGTATGCCATGCTGAGTACCGCACCTGATGTGTGCATTGCCACATGTCTGGCAAGAGGGTACAAAGGTGATCTAGGAGTGGATCATCAGATAACGATCAAAATTACCCTTAGAGGAATAAGGAAATGTTTCTCAATTATGGAGGTGATAAAGAGTTCGACGTAAAGAGTTACGTCGATGCAAGCTTAACACCTATCCGGATATCTCTGAGTAGAGATGCCGGATACGTATAATGGAGCAACAATTTGGAATAGCTCCAAGTGGAACGTGGTAGCAGCATCTATGATATGACATAAAGTTTTGCGAAATACATAGGGATCTGAATATTGCAGACCCGTTGACTACAACCTCTCTCACAAGCATAACATGATCAAACCCAGAAATCATTTAGTGTTAATCACATAGTGATGTGAACTAGATTATTGACTCTAGCAAAACTCTTTGGATGTTGGTTACATGGCGATGTGACCTGTGAGTGTTAATCACATGGCGATGTGAACTAGATTATTGACTCTAGTGCCAGTGGGAGACTGTTGGAAATATGCCCTAGAGGCAATAATAAATTAGTTATTATTATATTTCCTTGTTCATGATAATCGTTTATTATCCATGCTAGAATTGTATTGATAGGAAACTCAGATACATGTGTGGATACATAGACAACACCATGTCCCTAGTAAGCCTCTAGTTTACTAGCTCGTTGATCAATAGATGGTTACGGTTTCCTGACCATGGACATTGGATGTCGTTGATAATGGGATCACATCATTAGGAGAATGATGTGATGGACAAGACCCAATCCTAAGCCTAGCAGAAGATCGTGTAGTTCGTATGCTAAAGCTTTTCTAATGTCAAGTATCATTTACTTAGACCATGAGATTGTGCAACTCCCGGATACCGTAGGAATGCTTTGGGTGTACCAAACATCACAACGTAACTGGGTGGATATAAAGGTGCACTACAGGTATCTCTGAAAGTGTCTGTTGAGTTGGCACGAATCGAGACTGGGATTTGTTACTCCGTGTGACGGAGAGGTATCTCTGGGCCCACTCGGTAGGACATCATCATAATGTGCACAATGTGATCAAGGAGTTGATCACGGGATGATGTGTTATGGAACGAGTAAAGAGACTTGCCGGTAACGAGATTGAACAAGGTATCGGGATACCGACGATCGAATCTCGGGCAAGTAATATACCGGTAGAGAAAGGGAATTGTATACGGGATTGATTGAATCCTTGACATCATGGTTCATCCGATGAGATCATCGTGGAGCATGTGGGAGCCAACATGGGTATCCAGATCCCGCTGTTGGTTATTGACCGGAGAGTTGTCTCGGCCATGTCTGCATGACTCCCGAGCCCGTAGGGTCTACACACTTAAGGTTCGATAACGCTAGGGTTATAGGGAAAGTATGTACGCGGTTACCGAATGTTGTTCGGAGTCCCGAATGAGATCCCGGACGTCATGAGGAGTTCCAGAATGGTCCGGAGGTAAAGATTTATATATGGGAAGTGCCGTTTTGGTCACCGGAAAAGTTTCGGGTGCTATCGGTAACGTATCGGGACCACCGGGAGGGTCCCGGGGGTCCACCAGGTGGGGCCACCAGCCCTAGAAGGCTGCGTGGGCCAAGTGTGGGAGGGGACCAGCCCCAGGTGGGCTGGTGCGCCCCCCACCAAGGCCCAAGGCGCAAGGGAGAGTGGGAGGGGCAAACCCTAGGTCCAGATGGGCCTTAAGGCCCACCCTAGGTGCGCCCCCACTCTCTTCCCCCTTGGCCACCACCCTAGATGGGTTTTGGGGCTGCCGCCACCCATAGGGAGGGAACCCTAGATGGGGTCGCAGCCCTTCCCCTTCCCCTATATATACTTGAGGTATTGGGGGCTACAGGACACACGAGATCATCTCCCTCTTGGCGCAACCCTACCTCTCTCCCTCCTCGTCTCTCGTAGTGCTTGGCGAAGCCCTGCTGGAGTTCCGCGCTCCTCCACCACCACCACGCCGTCGTGCTGCTACTGGATGGAGTCTTCCCCAACCACTCCTTCTCCCCTTGCTGGATCAAGGTGTGGGAGACGTCACCGGGCTGCACGTGTGTTGAACGCGGAGGCGCCGTGGTTCGGCGCTTAGATCGAAATCAACCGCGATCTGAATCGCTACGAGTACGACTCCTTCATCCGCGTTCTTGCAACACTTCCGCTTAGCAATCTACAAGGGTATGTAGATGCACTCCCCTTCCCCTCGTTGCTAGACTACTCCATAGATTGATCTTGGTGATGCGTAGAAAATTTTAAATTTCTGCTACGATCTCCAACAGGAGCGACGTCTGCATGAAATTTTATTGCCACGCAAGGCTCGTCTCTTTTGCTATACATGTTCAGTTCCATTGTTTACAATAACTGTCATGCATAGGAATAAAACATAGTGAGATTATGTAAGGAGTGCATGCAGAAATCCAGAGTGATGGTAGCAACCTGTGGATAGACCCAAAACCAATAATAGCAGGCACATAATGGCTTCAGTTAAAAAATACAGATAATGGCTTCTTTACTGTTTGTTTCCCACCCAACATGAAACTCATAGTAGACACCGGAGATTAACCAGATAGTAGATAGATACTATTGATAGCGGCCCCGATATGTACCCCACAACCATTTAAAAACTCAAGTTTGACCATTAGTTTGGAGCTGACTCAGAGTCTAATCGGTGAACAGGATGATAAAGTAGCATGTAATATTAAGCGATGCATAACGTAAGCAGACACGAAAGAGTGCGACCTCTCTTGCGGACCCGTGTAGTCCTCGAGGTCATCTGCTCGGTTGATGATGGTAGTGCAGTTTTCATGGCTGCCGGCGGTGGGGAAGAAGATCTGAGGCAGCGAAAGACAGTCTGGAGGCCGGATCCCTGTTGTGCTGGACCCTTCTGTCGTTCGAGCAGCTGAGCTGGGGCGGACGACGGCGCAGCAGGAGCGGGACAAACCACGCAAGGTTTTCTTTGACAACTATCTGTAAGAGAAGTAATTCTGTAAGGGCTCGTTTGAATTGGAGGATTCCAACAATGTAGGGATAGGAAATAGACAGAAATAGGATAGGAATGCACGTGCAAAATAGAGAATTTAAAAACACAGGATTTCTGTCAATCTGGATGTTTGATTCACAACAATTGGAAGATCACATGATGCAAAGAAGCATGGTGAGATTAAGTCAAACCACAAGAAAATGTATGGTTATAATGCTATTATGCTACTATCTCTTAGTCTTGTGGTTCATGAATAGGAATTTGAAAATGAGGACAAGTGAAAATTAAAATTCCTACGTTTTTTCTTTCAAGGAGACACTAAAGGAACAAATCCATGTGCTCAGTGAACAATGTATATAACATGTAGAGTAAAAAAATAGATGCAATAAGTGTACAACCTCTTTGGCGAAGCCATGTCGATCTCAGTGTGATTGGGTTGGCCGGTGAGGATGCTCTGGCTGACTTGGCTGTCGGAGGAGGGGAAGAAGATCTTAGGCGTCTGGAGATGGAGCCCAAGGTACTGCTCCGCTGTGATGGACAGTTTCGTCGTTGGAGCAGCTCCGGTGAGTTGTACGACGCAGAGGCTGAAGTAGGACAAGAGAGACAACGAACAACGTTAACCTGAGTGGAATTCTAATAGAATCTCCAATACATGACGTAAAATACATAAACACAAAGTGCTAGATGTAAAATACATCAGCCGCTCATCTCTGGACTTAACTGTCGAAACTGAATTTAACTGTCGAAACTGAACTTAACTGTCGAAAGTGAACTTGTCGGGGATATACCTCGCAGCGTAAACCGGCCGGAAGTATAACCCGGCCGGACTTGGTGTTTAATTGGTAACCCGCCAGAGGATTGGCGACTTACGTGTGTGGCGGTTCACTAGTATGACGATTCACAAGCCTGAAGACTCATTGGTGACCCGACGCGTGTTTCAGATGGATGACAAGGCCCAAGGCCCAGAAGGCCGGCTCATGTTATGATGAGCTGGTTTATGAGAAAAGGCGTGAGGAACATTTATCTTACAAGGAGTTAAGACTTGAATTTGTATCCGATTTGTATTAGAAGGTAGATTAGTCCTAGTCCTAATAGGACTCCACATGTAACCCGCCCCTCTAACTTATATAAGGAGGGGCAGGGCTCCCCAAAGAGGGACAGGCAACAAGTAAGAAGAAACAATCTCTAGTGCTAGACAAAAAGAACCGGTTTACTGGTGACTCCAACGTGAGCATAATGAGATCTAGCCACAAATAGCATGTAGGATTATTACCGGATGATATTTTCCGGGGTCCGAAGCTGTCTAAATCCTTATCTTGTGTTTCGTCTCTCGATTCCACTTAACCCCTCTTAAGTTACCGCATAGATGCATTGGCCTCGCGACTAAGTCCTGACACTAAGGACATCTGCCATGATAAAACCACGACAGTTGACGCCCATCGTGTGGCTCGCGCACAGTGGTGTTGAATTTTTGAAAGGATCTCTTTAAAGATCGAGGAGTTCACGAATTTTCAGACGAAGAAAGGATCTACGTCATAAACGAGCAGTCAGAGAAATTAGGGTGGCAGCGTACCGTGAGCCGCCGCCGATGCGACCTGAGGATCCATCAATCCGAGGCAAGATCGTTTTTCTTCAGTGCAGTCAGACGTTATCGAGACCGACAAGTATTTTTAGTGCTGAGTCGATTCGTACACAGCAGTGGAGGTCTGCAGTCAATCGACCAAAACTACCGGCGCGTCTACATCAAGCCGTCAAGTTGCCAAGTCGCCGAGACAAGTAAATTTCTGCTATTGTGTGTTGTTCAAAGTACAAGGGGGCGTCAACTCGGAGCTGCTGGTGATACTCCTACCACGAATACTACTTGGAGACCTGTACTTGCTCACGTGAGCTCTCAATAAAAAAAATGCCCCGACCCAGAAGCAGGATAGAGCGACGACGCGGACTCAACCTCTACGTTCACGCACTTGCCTGCGAATCATCCCTGTCGCGCCGCCCCGCCTCCGCTGGCTCGTTGGGGGCCAGTCTTCTACCATGGCCGAATCACCCGAGACACCGCACGGTCTCGTCGCTGAGTCGCCGGGCTCCGCTGCGGCTCCACCTTGCGTCGCCTCCATTGGTCCGCTGCCGCGGCCCGTCCCCGCCGATGCGGCGCAGAGTCGTCTTCACCACGCCGCCGGAGAGCCATCTTTTGCACTGCCCTTGAGATGCCGCGCCTCGGGAGAAGGCCCCTCGTGCCCCCCCCCCCCCCCCCCCCCCCCCCCCCCCCCCCCCGCGGCTCGTCCATACCTCTGCCGCTCGAGCGGCCAGTCGCGGCATCGGCCATCTCAGTGGCTTCAACCCGCCGCCGGCTCGCCGAGCCTGAGCCACCACCGCGGTACCCTCACTGAGCTGCCTTGGCCTGCTCAACTTTACAGCGGGACGCCCATGCCGGAGTTGCCCGTTTCTGAGGCGCCGCCGCCTTTGTTTTTGCCTCCGCTCTGAGCCGCCATGGCCTCGCCGCCGCTGAGAGCTGCCTCTGTGGCAAGTCACCATCGCCCTTTTTTGCTACAGTCGTCGACGGATTTTTTGCTTTGGCCGAGCTGCAGTTGCGGTCTCGTTTCCGTTGCTCGCGCTTCAAGTCGCTATAGCCTGGGTCTCATGGTGTTGTCTTCATCTCAAGACGCCTCGCTTCCTCTGCAAGTTGTCACCGCTGGCCGTACCAAGCATGCCTCGCCCTAATTTTCCGTCGGACAATTTTTGCGACCGATCTGACACAGCAGGGGCGAGTTGCTCGAACGCTAGCCTCAGGTGGATTTCAAAAAGTTGCGGAGGCCAGGAGATCAGCAAGGAAAAGCGTGTACTCATATCACCAATGCAAAGGACAACAGTGGCTCTCACATCAATAATCTAAGCGGGCACAAGACTAATTGGTTATTTGGCTTCCGTAAAGACAAAACCAGCCGCTCTGGGTACTAGTGTTTGGAGACAATGAAACGGGGTCGACAAAATCGGAGTACCAAGCAAGAAGGAAGATGATTTCCTTTTAAAAAAAGGTCGAATTGTGATGTCCACAGTTGGGTTCAACTTCTGAGCCAGTAGGAGACAAGAAATCGGATAGATGTGTCCCTGGTGTTTGCAAGATCAGATAAGTTAAAAAAAGAGGAGGGCCGCGGTTGACTTCAACTCCACCGCAGGCATTGTCAACCCTTCGACTGATATTTTCTGACAAATATATCTGGACAATTATTCACTGCAAGAGTAATTAAATATTATCAAAAGATTTTTTCGGGGTCGCATCTACATCTGCACTACGTCAAATTGCTCACTAGACACGCGCAAGACATCGTCCCTGCAGCCCGGACTACTTCGACTTGCCGGGACTGTGCCTACAATTGCCTCGCCTGACCATGCTGGCTTACAACGTCGTTGCCGGCTCATCTGTCTGCTCCTGCGGCCGGCTCAGCCGTGATTGGTTTCCGCGTCACCATGGTGATCATCAAATCCATGGCGGATAATTTCCGGCCTAACATATCAGGTGATATCCATCTAAGGTCTATTTTTATTAGCACATATTGTTTTTGTCAAGGAACAATTACTCTGACTTGTGATATTTTTTGAGGCAGGACAATTATTCACTACATCAACATGACGTGGTTGATTCGCCCGTCCGTACGGCTTACCGTGCCTGCGATTGACTCGCCCGTCCGCGCCGGCTTACAACACCGCGGCCGATTCATCTATCCGAGCCGCCTCTAATGCTACGGTAGTTTTTGCCGTCCGTCTCTCGCGGCCTGGTCTACATCAACATACCGGGCCGCACCTATCTGCATGAGTTGTTTATTGAGTATGAGCAAGTCACAGCTTGGGTAGCCCGGTTTTCTCTCAACAAAATGGAGGCAAATTATCATATACTATCAACCGCCGCCTGCACTGGATGGCTCAATGGGCAAGCACACAAGTCATCGCCACTACAGTTTGGTTAACTTCAAATGGCCAGTTGGAAGGAACCATTGGCCGAGTTGCTGACACGGCTCATACGGGATCATTTATAACCCGCCATAGTCACCTCAACCTTCTGTGGATTCACATCGTGCTATCAACACCAATGATATACAACTTATGTCGGTTTATATCACGGTACAATATATATGGAGAATCTCAAGCCAACTCCTCGAGTCACCTTGAGACTCGGGGGCTACGATGACATGACTCAGCAAATCTTGCCAGTTTCAGAAAATTTAAGAACCGCAGGACGATTGAGGGAAAGATAACCCGGTCCCAGAGGCTACTGTTATATTGATGAAAATTTAAAGGCCGTCAGAAAATTTCCGTCTTAGAAAGTATATGACAGTTACAAAATCCCGGCTGAATAAAGAAGTTCCGGGTCATCACAAAGGATTCCACTTTAAAATCCGGCTCAAGGGAAGTCAGTTTCACTGAAGCTCTCAAATATCCGGTTTACAATCCGGTTCAAGGGAAATCGGTCTCCCGCAAAGCTCTGAAGCTCTCAAATCCGGTTTAAGAATTTCCGGTTCAAAAAGAATTAATTTCTCGCAAGTTCGAGTTTAAAGGCCGTCAGAAAAATTCCGGCCGAAAATGAAGATTCCGGTTTAAAATTTGGTTCAAGGAAAAGATGTCTCCCATAAAGCGTTGAAGCTCTCAAATATCTGGTTTAACATCTGGTTCAAGAAGAAGTTATCTCTTGCAAAAAATTAAAGATTGCCAAAGAGAACTTGCTGCCATGATGCGCGGTTCAAACATGGGCATCCTGCCTTATTGGTTTATCATATTATTGGTCACATGGGGGCTTCTGTTTATAAAGCGGAGTTCTGATTACATATTGATCCGGCTATCAAAGCCAATATTATCATAAGGGGCCAAAGAGAGTTTGTTGCACATCACAACTCAAACATAGGCACACGATGAGCACAGCTCAGAAATATATCACTTGGGGGCTTGGTCGTATTCAAACCATAGCTACACCTCTTGATCGGCGTAAGGCCACCAAGGAAGTTACTTGGGAGCTCTTTGCTTCGCATCGAACTAAGAGTCTGCACCCTTGTAATAGGCTATCAAGCCCGGCTTGGAAGCCTGGTGTTCGCACCTAAAACCCCGGATTAACCTGCCTTCTTTAAGTAAGTCACTCCGCCCAGGTAAACCTGGTACTACCCGCGAACGTTTGACAGACAATCTCATAGACCCTGAACTTGTCAAAGTTAAAACGTGATTGGTTAAAGATTGAGGTTCATCTTAAGAGGCTTTGTGAAATGGTTAATTTAGTGGCCTGGCAGCCCATGAAAAGCCTCGATTTGGAGCCTGGCAGCCCGTAAAAAGCCTCGGCTACAAGTTTTCATATGCTTTCATTTGCCAAGTTTTTTCTCCTTTGATGAGATTTATAACATCTTATGATAAACCGGCGTCCTTGACCCGGCTTTGCTTTCAACTAAAAAGTTGTCAGTGCATGATCAATTCTAATCCGGCGTTCTTTAACCCGGTTTGGTTTTGACTAACAAGTCGCCAATGTTATAAGGAAAATCCGGTGTTTATTATATCCCGGTACGGTTTATTATCATAATCCGGCAAATTAAGGAAGGAGTTCTCAAATACTCAAGATTGGGGTTACTGTCGGCGTTCTGGGAACGAGGGTCCCCAGACTTGCCTGCCTGCGGCCTGCAGCGTGGCTCAAAGGGGGGCCCAGCGCGGCCCATCTTCACCAACACAAACCCAAGACCCGCGCGAGGGGCCAAGCCTCGCGGGGTGAACGACGCGGAGCTTCCTCAGGCGCGGCCTCGTCAGGCTGGCTCACGAGGAGGTGGAGAGATCAAGGCGGGGTACCTCACGAGGTGCCCGTGACGCAAGCCATGACGACGGGGGGCGCTAGGCGGGTGCCAGCCCGCGCAGTGTCCTCCCTTCCTCTTTGGTGCAAAGGGGGCAAGCGCAGCCGTGGAGTACCGAGGCATCAGGCAAAGGTTGCCATTTCGGTGCAACGAGACCAAGACCAGGAGGACTACGAGATGGAGGTCACCGTGGAGCCCAAGACGGCGTCATCACCAGAGCTTTGCGCAGGCGAAGACTACTTTTGTCAGGATAACTGATACTAGCTGTCCCCCTTCAAATTAGCCCACCATTGTTGGCTCCCTTCCCGCTCGATATTTGGGAAGAGGACCAGGGCCTCTATAAATAGGACCAGCCACCCGCAAAGGAAAGCGAGCCGGAGAGGTTGGAAGGAAAGAGAGGGGTTTCGATCAGAAAGAGAGAGAGAGAAAGGTGACTGAACTCCTCCCAGCAGTTCCTCGCCCCAGCCAAGAACAGACTCTCGCGAGGCTGTTCATCCTTGTATTGTTCATCATCATCAGCCCAAGAGGCAATCCACCACACCACACACTCGAGTAGGGTATTACACCACAACGGTGGCCCGAACCAGTATAAACCATGCGTCTCTTGTGTTGTTCTTTCCATAGTTTAGATCCTAGCAAGGCGGAGGAGTGCAGGTAGGTAGGAGGCGAAATCTCCGCGCGCACCCCAGTGTTCGAACCTCAAGGGTCTGCCGGAACCCGAAATCCGACATTTGGCGCGCCAGGTAGGGGTGCGTTGGGATTCGTCTTCCACCACCCCGTTCTCCTCCGACCATCACGCCCATGTCCGACGCTCGTCGGGCCCGCGCCAAGCACCGGGCTGCGCTCGCTGCCCGCATCGCCCAAACGGCCCCTATCGGCGGGCGTCCTCACCGTTCCCCGTCACCTGCCGTCAACGCCGCCACCGGCCCGACGGGGGACTGAAGGAAATATGCCCTAGAGGCAATAATAAAGTTATTATTTATTTCCTTACATCATGATAAATGTTTATTATTCATGCTAGAATTGTATTAACCGGAAACATAATACATGTGTGAATACATAGACAAACAGAGTGTCACTAGCATGCCTCTACTTGACTAGCTCGTTAATCAAAGATGGTTATGTTTCCTAACCATGAACAAAGAGTTGTTATTTGATTAACGAGATCACATCATTATTTGAATGATCTGATTGACATGACCCATTCCATTAGCTTAGCACCCGATCGTTTAGTATGTTGCTATTGCTTTCTTCATGACTTATACATGTTCCTATGACAATGAGATTATGCAACTCCCGTTTGCTGGAGGAACACTTTATGTGCTACCAAACATCATAACGTAAATGGGTGATTATAAAGGTGCTCTACAAGTGTCTCCAAAGGTAGATGTTGGGTTGGCGTATTTCGAGATTAGGATTTGTCACTCCGATTGTCGGAGAGGTATCTCTGGGCCCTCTCAGTAATGCACATCACATAAGCCTTGCAAGCATTACAACTAATGAGTTAGTTGTGAGATGATGTATTACGGAATGAGTAAAGAGACTTGCCGGTAACGAGATTGAACTAGGTATTGGATACCGACGATCGAATCTCGGGCAAGTAACATACCGATGACAAAGGGAACAACGTATGTTGTATGCGGTCTGACCGATAAAGATCTTCGTAGAATATGTAGGAGCCAATATGGGCATCCAAGTCCCGCTATTGGTTATTGACCGGAGACGTGTCTCAGTCATGTCTACATTGTTCTCGAACCGTAGGGTCCGCACGCTTAACGTTACGATGACAGTTATTATGAGTTTATACATTTTGATGTACCGAAGTTAGTTCGGAGTCCCGGATGTGATCACGGACATGACGAGGAGTCTCGAAATGGTCGAGACATAAAGATTGATATATTGGATGACTATATTCGGACACCGGAAGCATTCCGGTGAAGTTTCGGATAAAACCGGAGCACCGGGGGGTTACCGGAACCCCCCGGGGGTTAATGAGCCTCATGGGCCTAAAGTGGAGAAGAGGAAGGGGCTGCCAGGGCAGGCCGCGCGCCCCCTCTTCCCCTAGTCCGAATTGGACTAGGAGGTAGGGGTGGCGCCCCCCTCTTTCCCTCTCTTCTCCCACCTCTCCTAATTGGACAAGGAAAGTGGGGAGTCCTACTCCCGGTAGGAGTAGGACTCCTCCTGCGCGCCTCCATAGGGCCGGCCGCACCCCCCCTGGATCCTTTATATACGGAGGCAAGGGGTCACCCTAGGACACACAAGTTGATCCTCGTGATCGTTCCTTAGCCGTGTGCGGTGCCCCCTTCCACCATATTCCACCTCGGTCATATCGTTGTAGTGCTTAGGTGAAGCCCTGCGTCGGTAGAACATCATCATCATCACCACGCCGTTGTGCTGATGGAACTCATCCCCGAAGCTTTCCTGTCGGAGCCCGGGGAGCGTCATCGAGTTGTACGTGTGCTAAGAACTCGGAGGTGCCGGAGTAACGGTGCTTGGATCGGTCGGATCAGGAAGACGTACGACTACTTCCTCTACGTTGTGTCAACGCTTCCACTTCGGTCTACGAGGGTACGTAGACAACACTCTCCCCTCTCGTTGCTATACATCACCATGATCTTGCGTGTGCGTAGGAAAATTTTGAAATTACTACATTCCCCAACAGTGGCATCCGAGCCTAGGTTTTATGGTTTGATGTTATATGCACGAGTAGAACACAAGTGAGTTGTGGGCGATATAAGTCATACTGCCTACCAGCATGTCATAATTTGGTTCGGCGGTATTGTTGGATGAAGCGGCCCGGACCGACATTACGCGTACGCTTACGCGAGACCGGTTCTCCCGACGTGCTTTGCACAAAGGTGGCTTGCGGGTGACTGTTTCTCCAACTTTAGTTGAACCGAGTGTGGCTACGCCCGGTCCTTGCGAAGGTTAAAACGGAATCAACTTGACAAACTATCTTTGTGGTTTTGATGCGTAGGTAAGATTGGTTCTTGCTTAAGCCCGTAGCAGCCACGTAAAACATGCAACAACAAAGTAGCGGACGTCTAACTTGTTTTTGCAGGGCATGTTGTGATGTGATATGGTCAAGACATGATGCTAAATTTTATTGTATGAGATGATCATGTTTTGTAACCAAGTTATCGGCAACTGGCAGGAGCCATATGGTTGTCGCTTTATTGTATGCAATGCAATCGCGCTGTAACGCTTTACTTTATCACTAAGCGGTAGCGATAGTCGTGGAAGCATAAGATTGGCGAGACGACAACGATGCTACGATGGAGATCAAGGTGTCGCACCGGTGACGATGGTGATCATGACGGTGCTTCGGAGATGGAGATCACAAGCACAAGATGATGATGGCCATATCATATCACTTATATTGATTGCATGTGATGTTTATCTTTTATGTATCTTATCTTGCTTTGATTGACGGTAGCATTATAAGATGATCTCTCACTAAATTATCAAGATAAAAGTGTTCTCCCTGAGTATGCACCGTTGCCAAAGTTCGTCGTGCCCAGACACCACGTGATGATCGGGTGTGATAAGCTCTACGTCCATCTACAATGGGTGCAAGCCAGTTTTGCACACACAGAATACTCAGGTTAAACTTGACGAGCCTAGCATATGCAGATATGGCCTCGGAACACTGAGATCGAAAGATCGAGCGTGAATCATATAGTAGATATGATCAACATAGCGATGTTCACCATTGAAAACTACTCCATTTCACGTGATGATTGGTTATGGTTTAGTTGATTTGGATCACGTGATCACTTAGAGGATTAGAGGGATGTCTATCTAAGTGGGAGTTCTTAAGTAATTTGATTAATTGAACTTAAATTTATCATGAACTTAGTACCTGATAGTATCTTGCTTATGTATGTTTGATTGTAGATAGATGGCCCGTGCCGTTGTTCCGTTGAATTTTAATGCGTTCCTTGAGAAAGCAAAGTTGAAAGATGATGGTAGCAATTACACGGACTGGGTCCGTAACCTGAGGATTATCCTCATTGCTGCACAGAAGAATTACGTCCTGGAAGCACCGCTGGGTGCTAGGCCTGCTGTTGGAGCAACACCGGATGTTATGAACGTCTGGCAGAGCAAAGCTGATGACTACTCGATAGTTCAGTGTGCCATGCTTTACAGCTTAGAATCGGGACTTCAACGATGTTTTGAACGCCATGGAGCATATGAGATGTTCCAGGAGTTGAAGTTAATATTTCAAGCAAATGCCCGGATTGAGAGATATGAAGTCTCCAATAAGTTCTATAGCTGCAAGATGGAGGAGAACAGTTCTGTCAGTGAGCATATACTCAAAATGTCTGGGTATAATAATCGCTTGATTCAGATGGGAGTTAATCTTCCAGATGATTGCGTCATTGACAGAATTCTCCAATCACTGCCACCAAGCTACAAGAGCTTCGTGATGAACTATAATATGCAAGGGATGAATAAGACTATTCCCGAGCTCTTTGCAATGCTGAAAGCTGCGGAGGTAGAAATCAAAAAGGAGCATCAAGTGTTGATGGTCAACAAGACCACTAGTTTCAAGAAAAAGGGCAAGGGGAAGAAGAAGGGGAACTTCAAGAAGGACAGCAGGCAAGTTGCTGCTCAAGAGAAGAAACCCAAGTCTGGACCTAAGCCTGAAACTGAGTGCTTCTACTGCAAGCAGACTGGTCACTGGAAGCGGAACTGCCCCAAGTATTTGGCGGATAAGAAGGATGGCAAGGTGAACAAAGGTATATGTGATATACATGTTATTGATGTGTACCTTACTAGAGCTCGCAGTAGCACCTGGGTATTTGATACTGGTTCTGTTGCTAATATTTGCAACTCAAAACAGGGACAACGGATTAAGCAAACACTGGCAAAGGACGAGGTGACGATGCGCGTGGGAAATGGTTCCAAAGTCGATGTGATCGCGGTCGGCACGCTACCTCTACATCTACCTTCGGGATTAGTATTAGACCTAAATAATTGTTATTTGGTGCCAGCGTTGAGCATGAACATTATATCTGGATCTTGTTTGATGCGAGACGGTTATTCATTTAAATCAGAGAATAATGGTTGTTCTATTTATATGAGTAATACCTTTTATGGTCATGCACCTTTGAAGAGTGGTCTATTTTTGATGAATCTCGATAGTAGTAACACACATATTCATAATGTTGAAGCCAAAAGATGCAGAGTTGATAATGATAGTGCAACTTATTTGTGGCACTACCGTTTAGGTCATATCGGTATAAAACGCATGAAGAAACTCCATACTGATGGACTTTTGGAACCACTTGATTATGAATCACTTGGTACTTGCGAACCGTGCCTCATGGGCAAGATGACTAAAACACCGTTCTCCGGTACTATGGAGAGAGCAACAGATTTGTTGGAAATCATACATACCGATGTATGTGGTCCGATGAATATTGAGGCTCGTGGCGGATATCGTTATTTTCTCACCTTCACAGATGACTTAAGCAGATATGGGTATATCTACTTAATGAAACACAAGTGTGAAACATTTGAAAAGTTCAAAGAATTTCAGAGTGAAGTTGAAAATCATCGTAACAAGAAAATAAAGTTTCTACGATCTGATCGTGGTGGAGAATATTTGAGTTACGAGTTTGGTGTACATTTGAAACAATGCGGAATAGTTTTGCAACTTACGCCACCCGGAACACCACGGCGTAATGGTGTGTCCGAACGTCGTAATCGTACTTTACTAGATATGGTGCGATCTATGATGTCTCTTACTGATTTACCGCTATCGTTTTGGGGTTATGCTTTAGAGACGGCCACATTCATGTTAAATAGGGCACCATCAAAATCCGTTGAGACGACGCCTTATGAACTATGGTTTGGCAAGAAACCAAAGTTGTCGTTTCTTAAAGTTTGGGGCTGCGATGCTTATGTGAAAAAGCTTCAACCTGATAAGCTCGAACCCAAATCGGAGAAATGTGTCTCCATAGGATACCCAAAGGAGACTGTTGGGTACACCTTCTATCACAGATCCGAAGGCAAGACATTCGTTGCTAAGAATGGATCATTTCTAGAGAAGGAGTTTCTCTCAAAAGAAGTGAGTGGGAGGAAAGTAGAACTTGACGAGGTAACTGTACCTACTCCCTTATTGGAAAGTAGTACATCACAGAAATCTGTTTCTGCGACACCTACACCAATTAGTGAGGAAGCTAATGATAATGATCATGAAACTTCAGGACAAGATACTACTGAACCTCGTAGATCAACCAGAGTGAGAACCGTGCCAGAGTGGTACGGAAATCCTGTTCTGGAAATCATGCTACTAGATCATGATGAACCTACGAACTATGAAGAAGCGATGGTGAGCCCAGATTCCGCAAAATGGCTTGAAGCCATGAAATCTGAGATGTGATCCATGTATGAGAACAAAGTCTGGACTTTGGTTGACTTGCCCGATGGTCGGCAAGCAATTGAGAATAAATGGATCTTCAAGAAGAAGACTGACGCTGACGGTAATGTTACTGTCTACAAAGCTCGACTTGTCACAAAAGGTTTTCGACAAGTTCAAGGGGTTGACTACGATGAGACCTTCTCACCCGTAGCGGTGCTTAAGTCCGTCGGAATCATGTTAGCAATTGCCGCATTTTATGATTATGAAATTTGGCAGATGGATGTCAAAACTGCGTTCCTGAATGGATTTCTGGAAGAAGAGTTGTATATGATGCAACCGGAAGGTTTTGTCGATCCCAAGGGAGCTAACAAAGTGTGCAAGCTCCAGCGATCCATCTATGGACTGGTGCAAGCCTCTCGGAGTTGGAATAAACGCTTTGATAGTGTGATCAAAGCATTTGGTTTATACAGACTTTCGGAGAAGCCTGTATTTACAAGAAAGTGAGTGGGAGCTCTGTAGCATTTCTGATATTATATGTGGATGACATATTACTGATTGGAAATGATATAGAATTTCTGGATAGCATAAAGGGATACTTGAATAAGAGTTTTTCAATGAAAGACCTCGGTGAAGCTGCTTACATATTAGGCATAAATATCTATACAGATAGATCAAGACGCTTAATTGGACTTTCACAAAGCACATACCTTGACAAGATTTTGAAGAAGTTCAAAATGGATCAAGCAAAGAAAGGGTTCTTGCCTGTGTTACAAGGTGTGAAGTTGAGTCAGACTCAATGCCCGACCACTGCAGAACATAGAGAGAAAATGAAAGATGTTCCCTATGCTTCAGCCATAGGCTCAATCATGTATGCAATGCTGTGTACCAGACCTGATGTGTGCCTTGCTATAAGTCTAGCAGGGAGGTACCAAAGTAATCCAGGAGTGGATCACTGGACAGCGGTCAAGAACATCCTGAAGTACCTGAAAAGGACTAAGGATATGTTTCTCGTATATGGAGGTGACAAAGAGCTCATCATAAACGGTTACGTTGATCAAGCTTTGACACTGATCCGGACGATTCTAAATCGCAAACCGGATACGTGTTTACATTAAACGGTGGAGCTATCAGTTGGTGCAGTTCTAAACAAAGCGTTGTGGCGGGATCTACATGTGAAGCGGAGTACATAGCTGCTTCGGAAGCAGCAAACGAAGGAGTCTGGATGAAGGAGTTCATATCCGATCTAGGTGTCATACCTAGTGCATCGGGTCCAATGAAAATCTTTTGTGACAATACTGGTGCAATTGCCTTGGCAAAGGAATCCAGATTTCACAAGAGAACCAAGCACATCAAGAGACGCTTCAATTCCATCCGGGATCTAGTCCAGGTGGGAGACATAGAGATTTGCAAGATACATACGGATCTGAATGTTGCAGACCCACTGACTAAGCCTCTTCCACGAGCAAAACATGATCAGTACCAAGGCTCCATGGGTGTTAGAATCATTACAGTGTAATCTATATTATTGACTCTAGTGCAAGTGGGAGATTGAAGGAAATATGCCCTAGAGGCAATAATAAAGTTATTATTTATTTCCTTACATCATGATAAATGCTTATTATTCATGCTAGAATTGTATTAACCGGAAACATAATACATGTGTGAATACATAGACAAACAGAGTGTCACTAGTATGCCTCTACTTGACTAGCTCGCTAATCAAAGATGGTTATGTTTCCTAACCATGAACAAAGAGTTGTTATTTGATTAACGAGATCACATCATTAGTTGAATGATCTGATTGACATGACCCATTCCATTAGCTTAGCACCCGATTGTTTAGTATCTTTCTATTGCTTTCTTCATGACTTATACATGCTCCTATGACTATGAGATTATGCAACTCCCGTTTGCCAGAGGAACACTTTGTGTGCTACCAAACGTCACAACGTAAATGGGTGATTATAAAGGTGCTCTACAGGTGTCTCCAAAGGTAGATGTTGGGTTGGCGTATTTCGAGATTAGGATTTGTCACTCCGATTGTCGAAGAGGTATCTCTGGGCCCTCTGGGTAATGCACATCACATAAGCCTTGCAAGCATTACAACTAATGAGTTAGTTGTGAGATGATGTATTATGGAACGAGTAAAGAGACTTGCGGTAACGAGATTGAACTAGGTATTGGATACCGACGATCGAATCTCGGGCAAGTAACATACCGATGACAAAGGGAGCAACATATGTTGTTATGCGGTCTGACCGATAAAGATCTTCGTAGAATATGTAGGAGCCAATATGGGCATCCAGGTCCCGCTATTGGTTATTGACCGGAGACGTGTCTCGGTCATGTCTACATTGTTCTCGAACCGTAGGGTCCGCACGCTTAACGTTACGATGACAGTTATTATGAGTTTATACATTTTGATGTACCGAAGTTAGTTCGAGTCCCGGATGTGATCACGGACATGACGAGGAGTCTCGAAATGGTCGAGACATAAAGATTGATATATTGGATGACTATATTCGGACACCGGAAGCGTTCCGGTGAAGTTTCGGATAAAACCGGAGCACCGGGGGGTTACCGGAACCCCCCGGGGGTTAATGGGCCTCATGGGCCTAAAGTGGAGAAGAGGAAGGGGCTGCCAGGGCAGGCCGCGCGCCCCCTCTTCCCCTAGTCGGAATTGGACTAGGAGGGAGGGGCGGCGCCCCCCTCCTTCCCTCTCCTCTCCCACCTCTCCTAATTGGACAAGGAAAGGGGGGAGTCCTACTCCCGGTAGGAGTAGGACTCCTCCTGCGCGCCTCCATAGGGCCGGCCGCACCCCCCCTTGGATCCTTTATATACGGAGGCAAGGGGGCACCCTAGGACACACAAGTTGATCCTCGTGATCGTTCCTTAGCCGTGTGCGGTGCCCCCTTCCACCATATTCCACCTCGGTCATATCGTTGTAGTGCTTAGGCGAAGCCCTGCGTCGGTAGAACATCATCATCGTCACCACGCTGTTGTGCTGACGGAACTCATCCCCGAAGCTTTGCTGGATCGGAGCCCGGGGAGCGTCATCGAGCTGTACGTGTGCTAAGAACTCGGAGGTGCCGGAGTAACGGTGCTTGGATCGGTCGGATCGGGAAGACGTACGACTACTTCCTCTACGTTGTGTCAACGCTTCCGCTTCGGTCTATGAGGGTACGTAGACAACACTCTCCCCTCACGTTGCTATACATCACCATGATCTTGCGTGTGCGTAGGAAAATTTCGAAATTACTACGTTCCCCAACAGGGACGAGCAGCAAGCATCGTCCCAGTATCCGTCCGTGCGGCAAGACGGCCGCACCGCGACTCCCTCGCTCACCCCAGCTGGTTCTTCGTCCCGCGCGCTCCGCGCGCCCATGGAGGTTCGGGCTGCACTCATAGCGGCGAACGAGCTCCTACGCTACCGTCTCGTCGATGACGTCTACGAAGAATGGCTCGACCGCATTGCCGGGCTCGTCCGCGCCGCAGGGGGCTCTCCTGCGCCGTCCGTTCCGCTGCACCGCACCCCGCCCCGTGCGGGCAATGAAGCTCCGGCGGCGCCCCGGCCGCCTCCTCCTCCTCAGGAAGGCGCCATGGCTCCAAGGCGCGTGGCCCCTGGGCGGAACCCGCTCCGTCTGGCGCCAGCGCAGCAAGAGCAGAGCTGTCAAGAAGTCCCCCGCCCGCAAGAAGCTGCCCAGGCGCTCCCTGCTCCAGCATGTCGCGACCATGCTCCTGCTCCCGCGCGTCAAGACCCCGTGTTGCTCCCAGCTGCAGCGCGTGGGGACATGCAAGACCAAGCTCCCCGTCATCCAAGGCCTCCCGTGGCCACAACAGGTTGCCGCGCCTTCACCGCCGAGCTACACAGCGTTGCGTGGCCCGGCAAGTTCAAGCCAGACTTGCCTCCTCGCTACGACGGCACGGCTGACCCTGCGGAGTTCCTCTAGCTCTATGAGCTGGGCATCGAAGCTGCCAACAGAGACGAGAAGGTCATGGCGAACTGGTTCCCCATGGCACTCAAGGACGGGGCCCGCACCTGGCTCCTGAACCCGGCTCCAGGCACAATCTCCTCCTGGGACGAGATGCACACCCGCTTCATCGCCAACTTCTAAGGCACTCGCGATCGGCCACCCGCCGTGAGCGACATGCGCCGCATCAAGCAACAGTCCAGGGCGACCCTGCAGAAGTACATCCAGTGCTTCAACAACGCACGCCTCAAGATTCCCAAGGTGACTGAGGAGGCCATCATCTCGGGTTTCTCCAACGGCGTGCGCGATGTCAAGATGAAGGAGGAGCTGGCGATGCATGAAGACCTGTGCACTTCCTTGGAACTGTTCAACCTGGCAACCAAGTGCGCCTGCCGCAAACCTAGAAGAGAAGAAGCCCAAGGCCAAGGATGTGAAGCGCAAGGGGGCTGCCGTGCTCGCGGCAGAACCAGACACCAAGCGGGGCAGAGATCAGCCCGAACCTTCCAAGGGCAGCTGGTACTGTGTGTACCAAGACCTCCAACCCACAACACTAACGAATGTCAAGAGCTCCGAGCCGTGCGAGAAGGAAGGATCGGCTGTCGCCCTGACCGCAGTGACCGGGGCTACGGCCGAGGAGGAGGAAGGAACGCAGGACGCTGGGAAGACCGTGGCCCGCGCCAAGGGTGGTGCGATCAACCTCGCGAGGATCGCTGGCAAGACCCGCCTCGCGAGGGAGGCTGGAGGGATCAGCCTCGCGAGGGAGACTGGAGGGATCAGCCTCGCGAGGATCGGCCCGCAAGGCAACGCAGGCCTCCCACCGCTGCCGCCGCAGCCAAGGAGAAACGAGGACCGCCACCAGGACGAGGGGGCTGGGGGCTTCCAGGAGCCCCGCACGATCGCCTGCACCCTGGGCGGGGCACAAGCCCCAGCCTCTTAGCGCATCTTCAAGCAGTTCGCCTGCGAAGTGAACGCAGTCCTCCCCGCGCTCGAAGCCACGCGCCCTCTCAGGTGGTCGGCGTGCGCCATCACGTTCAGCTCAGCAGATCAGCTCAAGTGTGCGGCTACAGCCGGAGTTCTCCCGATGCTTTGTTCCCCAATCATCAGCAACATGGTGGTCACCAAGATCCTCATCGATGGCGGGGCAGGGCTCCACGTCCTGTCCATGGAAACATTCAACAACCTCCAAGTGCCCTACAGCCAGCTTCAGCCAACCAAGCCTTTCTCCGGTATCACCGACGGCTCCACGGTCCCGATTGGGCAGGTCCGCCTCCCTGTCACCTTCGGGGCACGCAACAACTACCGCACCGAGCTCATTGACTTCGACGTCGCTCACATCCGCCTGCCATACAACACCATCCTTCAGTACCCAGCGCTGACCAAGTTCATGGCCGTAACTCACCATGGCTACAACGTCCTCAAGATGCCAGGAAGCGGCGGAGTCATCACGATGCCATGTGAAGAGAAGGACGCGGTGTGTTCCCTGGAACGAGCCTTTCAGGCCGCGTCACTGGAAGACCCGGATCGTGGAAGCAGGAGGCCTCCCGAGACTGCCCCTAAGAAGAAGAAGACATCATCCGCCCGACCACCCAGGAGGCAGGCCCCTCTAGGCCTGCGCCTACCCAGGGGGAACCTCCTTCCATCGCAAAGGAAAGCGCGCCCGGTGCCCTCCTCAGGCAGGGCTCGGGTGCTCTCCCCTGGAGGGCCACCGACCTAGCTAGGGTCACTGTCGGATTTCGGGTTCCGGCAGACCCTTAAGGTTCGAACACTGCGGTGCGCGTGGAAATCTCGCCTTCAACCTCTCCGTCTCGATGGGATCTAAACTACTAAAAGAGCTGCACGAAAGACACAAGATTTATACCGGTTCGGGCCACCGATGTGGTGTAATACCTGAAGGAAATATGCCCTAGAGGCAATAATAAAGTTATTATTTATTTCCTTATTTCATGATAAATGTTTATTATTCATGCTAGAATTGTATTAACCGGAAACATAATACATGTGTGAATACATAGACAAACAGAGTGTCACTAATATGCCTCTACTTGACTAGCTCGTTAATCAAAGATGGTTATGTTTCCTAACCATGGACAAAGAGTTGTTATTTGATTAACGGGATCACATCATTAGTTGAATGATCTGATTGACACGACCCATTCCATTAGCTTAGCACCCGATCGTTTAGTATGTTGCTATTGCTTTCTTCATGACTTATACATGTTCCTATGACTATGAGATTATGCAACTCCCGTTTGCCGGAGGAACACTTTGTGTGCTACCAAACGTCACAACGTAACTGGGTGATTATAAAGGAGCTCTACAGGTGTCTCCGAAGGTACATGTTGGGTTGGCGTATTTCGAAATTAGGATTTGTCACTCCGAATATCGGAGAAGTATCTCTGGGCCCTCTCGGTAATGCACATCACTTAAGCCTTGCAAGCATTGCAACTAATGAGTTAGTTGCGGGATGATGTATTACGGAACAAGTAAAGAGACTTGCCGGTAACGAGATTGAACTAGGTATTGAGATACCGATGATCGAATCTCGGGCAAGTAACATACCGATGACAAAGGGAACAACATATGTTGTTATGCGGTCTGACCGATAAAGATCTTCGTAGAATATGTAGGAGCCAATATGGGCATCCAGGTCCCGCTATTGGTTATTGACCGGAGACGTGTCTCGGTCATGTCTACATTGTTCTCGAACCGTAGGGTCCGCACGCTTAAGGTTTCGATGGCAGTTATATTATGAGTTTATGAGTTTTGATGTACCGAAGGAGTTCGGAGTCCCGGATGAGATCGGGGACATGACGAGGAGTCTCGAAATGGTCGAGACGTATAAATTGATATATTGGACGACTATATTCGGACATCGGAAAGGTTCCGAGTGATCCGAGTATTTTTCGGAGTACCGGAGAGTTACGGGAATTCGCCGGGGAGTATATGGGCCTTATTGGGCTTTAGGGGAAAGAGATAGGAGAGGTTGGGCGCCCCCCAAGGCCTAGTCCGAATTGGACTAGGGGGAAGGGCTGCGCCCCCTCCTTCCTTCTCTCCTCTTTTCCCTTGCCTTGACTCCTACTCCTACTACATGGAAGGACTCCTAGTTGGACTAGGAAAGGGGGAATCATACTCCCGGTGGGAGTAGGACTCCCCTAGGGCGCGCCATAGAGAGGGCCGGCCCTCCCCTCCTCCACTCCTTTATATACGGGGGCAGGGGGCACCCCATAGACACACAAGTTGATCATTGAGATCGTTCCTTAGCCGTGTGCGGTGCCCCCTGCCACCATATTCCACCTTGATTATATTGTAGCAGTGCTTAGGCGAAGCCCTGCGACGGTAGTACATCAAGATCGTCACCACGCCGTCGTGCTGACGGAACTCCTCCCCGACGCTTTGCTGGATTGGAGCCCGGGGATCATCATCGAGTTGTACGTGTGCTAAGAACTCGGAGGTGCCGGAGTAATGGTGCTTGGATCGGTCGGATCGGGAAGACGTACGACTACTTCCTCTACGTTGTGTCAACGCTTCCGCAGTCGGTCTGCGTGCGTACGTAGGCAACACTCTCCCCTCTCGTTGCTGTGCATCACCATGATCTTGCGTGTGCGTAGGAAAATTTTGAAATTACTACGTTCCCCAACAGTGGTCTCAGAGCCTAGGTTTTATGGTTTGATGTTATATGCACGAGTAGAACACAAGTGAGTTGTGGGCGATATAAGTCATAGTGCCTACCAGCATGTCATACTTTGGTTCGGCGGTATTGTTGGATGAAGTGGCCCGGACCGACATTACGCGTACGCTTACGCGAGGCGGGTTCTCCCGACGTGCTTTGCACAAAGGTGGCTTGCGGGTGACTGTTTCTCCAACTTTAGTTGAACCCAGTGTGGCTACGCCCGGTCCTTGCGAAGGTTAAAACGGAGTCAAATTGACAAACTATCGTTGTGGTTTTGATGCGTAGGTGAGATTGGTTCTTGCTTAAGCCCGTAGCAGCCACGTAAAACTTGCAACAACAAAGTAGAGGACGTCTAACTTGTTTTTGCAGGGCATGTTGTGATGTGATATGGCCAAGACATGATGCTAAATTTTATTGTATGAGATGATCATGTTTTGTAACTGAGTTATCGGCAACTGGCAGGAGCCATATGGTTGTCGCTTTATTGTATGCAATGCAATGCAATCGCGATGTAATGCTTTACTTTATCACTAAGCGGTAGCGATAGTCGTGGAAGCATAAGATTGGTGAGACGACAACGATGCTACGATGGAGATCAAGGTGTCGTGCCGGTGACGATGGTGATCATGACGGTGCTTCGGAGATGGAGATCACAAGCACAAGATGATGATGGCCATATCATATCACTTATATTGATTGCATGTGATGTTTATCTTTTTATGCATCTTATCTTGCTTTGATTGACGGTAGCATTATAAGATGATCTCTCACTAAATTATCAAGAAGTGTTCTCCCTGAGTATGCACCGTTGCCAAAGTTCGTCGTGCCCAGACACCACGTGATGATCGGGTGTGATAAGCTCTACGTCCATCTACAACGGGTGCAAGCCAGTTTTTGCACACGCAGAATACTCAGGTTAAACTTGACGAGCCTAGCATATGCAGATATGGCCTCGGAACACGGAGACCGAAAGGTCGAGCTTGAATCATATAGTAGATATGATCAACATAATGATTTTCACCCTTGAAGACTAATCCATTTCACGTGATGATTGGTTATAGTTTAGTTGATTTGGATCACGTGATCACTTAGAAGATTAGAGGGATGTCTATCTAAGTGGGAGTTCTTAAGTAATTTGATTAATTGAACTTAAATTTATCATGAACTTAGTCCTGGTAGTATTTTGTAAATCATGTTGTAGATCAATAGCTCGCATTGTTGCTTCCCTGTGTTTATTTTGATATGTTCCTAGAGAAAATTGTATTGAAAGATGTTAGTAGCAATGATGCGGATTGGATCCGTGATCTGAGGTTTATCCTCATTGCTGCACAGAAGAATTATGTCCTTGATGCACCGCTAGGTGACAGACCTATTGCAGGAGCAGATGCAGACGTTATGAACGTTTGGCTAGCTCAATATGATGACTACTTGATAGTTTAGTGAACCATGCTTAATGGCTTAGAATCGGGACTTCAAAGACGTTTTGAACGCCATGGACCATATGAGATGTTCCAGGAGTTGAAGATAATATTTCAAGAAAATACCCGAGTGGAGAGATATGAAGTTTCCAACAAGTTCTATAGCTAAAAGATGGAGGAGAATCGCTCAACTAGTGAGCATGTGCTCAGATTGTCTGGGTACTACAATCGCTTGAATCAAGTGGGAGTTAATCTTCCAGATAAGATAGTGATTGACAGAATTCTCTAGTCACCATGACCAAGTTAGTAGAACTTCGTGATGAACTATAGTATGCAAGGGATGACGAAAACGACTCCCGAGCTTTTCATGATGATGAAATCGATGAAGGTAGAAATCAAGAAAAACATCAAGTGTTGATGGTAGACAAGACCACCAGTTTCAAGAAAAGGGCAGAGGGAAGAAGGGTAACTTCAAAAAGAACAGCAAGCAAGTTGCTGCTCAAGTGAAGAAGCCCAAGTCTGGACCTAAGCCTGAGACTGAGTGCTTCTACTGCAAAGGGACTGGTCACTTGAAGCGGAACCACCCCAAGTGATTGGCAGATAAGAAGGATGGCAAAGTGAACATAAGTATATTTGATATACATGTTATTGATGTGTACTTTACTAGTGTTTATAGCAACACCTCAGTATTTGATACTAGTTCAGTTGCTAAGATTAGTAACTCGAAACGGGAGTTGCAGAATAAACAGAAACTAGTTAAGGGTGAAGTGACGATGTGTGTTGGAAGTGGTTCCAAGATTGATGTGATCATCATCGCACACTCCCTACAAATTCGGGATTAGTGTTGAACCTAAATAAGTGTTATTTGGTGTTTACGTTGAGCATGAATATGATTTGATCATGTTTTTGTAATACGGTTATTCATTTAAGTAAGAGAATAAATTGTTGTTCTGTTTACATGAATAAAACCTTATATGGTTACACACCCAATGAAAATAGTTCGTTGGATCTCGATCGTAGTGATACACATAATCATAATATTGAAACCAAAAGATGCAAAGTTAATAATGATAGTGCAACTTATTTGTAGCACTGCCATTTAGGTCATATTGGTGTAAAGCGCATGAAGAAACTCCATGCTGATGGGCTTTTGGAATCACTTGATTATGAATCAGTTGATGCTTGCGAACCATGCCTCATGGGCAAGATGACTAAGACTCCGTTCTTCAGAACAATGGAGCGAGCAACAGATTTGTTGGAAATCATACATACTGATGTATGTGGTCCGATGAATATTGAGGCTCGTGATAGGTATCATTATTTTCTGATCTTCACAGATGATTTGAGAAGATATGAGTATATCTATTTGATGAAACATAAGTCTGAAACATTTGAAAAGTTCAAAGAATTTCAGAGTGAAGTGGAGAATCATTGTAACAAGAAAATAAGGTTTCTACGATCTAATCGCGGAGACAAATATTTGAGTTCGAGTTTGGTCTTCAATTAAAACAATGTGGAATAGTTTCACAAATTCGTGCCACCCGGAACACCACAACATAATGGTGTGTCCGAACGTCATAGCCGTACTTTATTAGATATAGTGCAAATCTATGCTGTTTCTTACCGATTTACCACTATCATTTTTGAGGTTATGCATTAAAGACAGTTGCATTCACGTTAAAAAAGGGGCACCATCTAAGTCCGTTGAGACGACACAATCTGAACTATGGTTTAGCAAGAAACCAAAGTTGTCGTTTCTTAAAGTTTGGGATTGTGATGCTTATGTGAAAACGTTTCATCCTGATAAGCTCAAAACCAAATCGGAGAAATATGTCTTCATAGGATACCCAAAAGGAGACTGTTGGGTACACCTTCTATCACAGATCCTAAGGCAAGACATTCGTTGCTTATAATGGATCCTTTCTAGAGAAGGAGTTTCTCTCGAAAGAAGTGAGTGGGAGGAAAGTAGAACTTGATAAGGTAATTGTACCTTCTCCCTTATTGGAAAGTAGTTCATCACAGAAATCTGTTCCTGTGACTACTACACCAATTAGTGAGGAAGCTAATGATAATGATCATAAAACTTCAGATCAAGTTACTACCGAATCTCATAGGTAAACCAGAGTGAGATCCGCACCAGAGTGGTACAGTAATCCTGTTCTGGAAGTCATGTTACTAGACCATGACAAACTTGCGAACTATGAGGAAGCGATGATGAGCCCAGATTCCGCAAAATGGCTTGAGGCCATGAAATCTGAGATGGGATTCATGTATGAAAACAAAGTATGGACTTTGGTTGACTTGCCCAATGATCGGCAAGCCATAGAAAATAAATGGATCTTCAAGAGGAAGACAGACGCTGATAGTAGTGTTACTATCTACAAAGCTAGAATTGTCGCAAAAGGTTTTCGACAAGTTCAAGGTGTTGACTACGATGAGAGTTTCTCACTCGTATCTATGCTTGAGTCTGTCCGAATCATGTTAGTAATTGCCGCATTTTATGAAATCTGGCAAATGGATACACAAAACTACATTCCTTAATGGATTTATTAAAGAAGAGTTGTATATGATGCAACCAGAAGGTTTTGTTAATCCGAAAGGTGCTAACAAAATGTGCAAACTCCAGCGATCCATCTGTGGACTGGTGCAAGCATCTCGGAGTTGGAATATACACTTTGATAAGTTGATCAAAGCATATAGTTTTATACAGACTTGCGGTGAAGCCTGTATTTACAAGAAAGTGAGTGGGAGCACTACAGCGTTTCTGATAAGTATATGTGAGTGACATATTGTTGATCGGAAATAATGTAGAATTATTCTGTAAAGCATAAAGGAGTGTTTGAAAGGAGTTTTTTCAAAGAAAGACCTCGGTGAAGCTACTTACATATTGAGCATCAAAGATCCATGGAGATAGATCAAGACGCTTGATAAGTTTTTTCAATGAGTACATACCTTGACAAGATTTTGAAGTAGTTCAAAATGGAACAGTCAAAGAAAGAGTTTCTTGCCTATGTTACAAGGTGTGAAATTGAGTAAGACTCAAAGCCCGACCACGGCAGAAGATAGAAAGAGAATGAATGTCATTCCCTATGCCTTGGCCATAGGTTCTATAAAGTATGCCATGCTGTGTACCAGATCTATTGTATACCCTACCACTGAGTTTGGCAAGGGAGTACAATAGTGATCTAGGAGTAGATCACTGGACAACAGTCAAAATTATCCTTAGTGGAATAAGGATATGTTTCTCGATTATGGAAGTGAAAAAAGGTTCGTCGTAAAGGGTTACGCCGATGCAAGTTTTGACACTAATCTAGATGACTCTAAGTCTCGGTCTAGATACATATTGAAAGTGGGAGCAATTAGCTAGAGTAGCTCCATGCAGAGCACTGTTGACATAGAAATTTGCAAAATACATGTGGATCTGAATGTGGCAGACCCGTTGACTAAGATTCTCTCACAAGCAAAACATGATCACACGTTAGTACTCTTTGGGTGTTAATCACATAGCGATGTGAACTAGATTACTGAATCTAGTAAACCCTTTGGGTATCGGTCACATGGCGATGTGAACTATGGGTGTTAATCACATGATGATGTGAACTATCGATGTTAATCACATGGTGATGTGATCTAGATTATTGACTCTAGTGCAAGTGGGAGACTGAAGGAAATATGCCCTAGAGGCAATAATAAAGTTATTATTTATTTCCTTATTTCATGATAAATGTTTATTATTCATGCTAGAATTGTATTAAACGGAAACATAATACATGTGTGAATACATAGACAAACAGAGTGTCACTAGTATGCCTCTACTTGACTAGCTCGTTAATCAAAGATGGTTATGTTTCCTAACCATGGACAAAGAGTTGTTATTTGATTAACGGGATCACATCATTAGTTGAATGATCTGATTGACATGACCCATTCCATTAGCTTAGCACCCGATCGTTTAGTATGTTGCTATTGCTTTCTTCATGACTTATACATGTTCCTATGACTATGAGATTATGCAACTCCCGTTTGCCGGAGGAACACTTTGTGTGCTACCAAACGTCACAACGTAACTGGGTGATTATAAAGGAGCTCTACAGGTGTCTCCGAAGGTACATGTTGGGTTGGCGTATTTCGAAATTAGGATTTGTCACTCCGAATATCGGAGAGGTATCTCTGGGCCCTCTTGGTAATGCACATCACTTAAGCCTTGCAAGCATTGCAACTAATGAGTTAGTTGCGGGATGATGTATTATGGAACGAGTAAAGAGACTTGCCGGTAATGAGATTGAACTAGGTAGTGAGATACCGACGATCGAATCTCGGGCAAGTAACATACCGATGACAAAGGGAACAACGTATGTTGTTATGCGGTCTGACCGATAAAGATCTTCATAGAATATGTAGGAGCCAATATGGGCATCCAGGTCCCGCTATTGGTTATTGACCGGAGACGTGTCTCGGTCATGTCTACATTGTTCTCGAACCGTAGGGTCCGCACGCTTAAGGTTTCGATGACAGTTATATTATGAGTTTATGAGTTTTGATGTACCGAAGGAGTTCGGAGTCCCGGATGAGATCGGGGACATGATGAGGAGTCTCGAAATGGTCGAGACTTATAAATCGATATATTGGACGACTATATTCGGACATCGGAAAGGTTCCGAGTGATCCGAGTATTTTCGGAGTACCGGAGAGTTACGGGAATTCGCCCGGGAGTATATGGGCCTTATTGGGCTTTAGGGGAAAGAGATAGGAGAGGTTGGGCACCCCCCCAAGGCCTAGTCCGAATTGGACTAGGGGGAAGGGCTGCAGCCCCTCCTTCCTTCTCTCCTCTTTTCCCTTGCCTTGACTCCTACTCCTACTACATGGATGGACTCCTAGTTGGAGCAGGAAAGGGGGAATCATACTCCCAGTGGGAGTAGGACTCCCCTAGGGCCCGCCATAGAGAGGGCCGGCCCTCCCCTCCTCCACTCCTTTATATACGGGGGCAGGGGGCACCCCATAGACACACAAGTTGATCATTGAGATCGTCCCTTAGCCGTGTGCGGTGCCCCCTGCCACCATATTCCACCTTGATTATATTGTAGCAGTGCTTAGGCGAAGCCCTGCGATGGTAGTACATCAAGATCGTCACCACGCCGTTGTGCTGACGGAACTCCTCCCCGACGCTTTGCTGGGTCGGAGCCAGGGGATCGTCATCGAGCTGTACGTGTGCTAAGAACTCGGAGGTGCCGGAGTAAAGGTGCTTGGATCGGTCGGATTGGGAAGACGTACGACTACTTCCTCTACGTTGTGTCAACGCGTCCGCAGTCAGTCTGCGTGGGTACGTAGACAACACTCTCCCCTTTCGTTGCTGTGCATCACCATGATCTTGCGTGTGCGTAGGAAAATTTTGAAATTACTACGTTCCCCAACAATACCCTACTCCAGTGTGTGGTGGATGGATTGCCTCCTGGGGCTGGTGTGGATGAACAAGACAAGGAAGAACAGCCTCGCGAGGGTCTGTTCTTGGCTGTGGTGATGAACTGCTATGAAGAGTTTAGTCACCTTTCTCTCTCTTTCTCTCTCAGATCCCGGACCGAGCAACCAGGAATCGAACCCTAGGAATCGAACCCAACGAACCGAACCCCTTGCTACGTGGGTGGCTAGTCCTATTTATAGAGGCCCTGGTCCTCTCCCCAAATATTGAGCGGGAAGGGATCCAACAATGGTGGGCTAATTTGAAGGGGGACAGCGAGTACATCTATCCTGACAAAAGCAGTCTTCGCCTGCCAAAGGCTCTGGTGATGACGCCGCGCTGGGCTCCATGGTGACCTCCATCTCGTAGTCCTCTTGGTCTTGGTCTCGTTGCACCGAAGTGGCAACCTTTGCCTGATGCCTCGGTACTCCGCGGATACGCTTGCCCCCTTTGCACCAAAGAGGAAAGAGGGACGCCGCGCGCGCTGGCACCCGCCTGGTGCCCCGTGTCGTCATGGCTTGCGTCATGGGCACCTCGCGAGGTACCCCGCCTTGAACTCTCCGCCTCCTCGCGAGCCAGCCTAACGAGGCTGTGCCTGAGGATGCGCTGTGTTGTCCGCCTCGCGAGGCTGGGCCCCTCGCGAGGGTCTTGAGCCTCGTGTTGATGAAGATGGGCCGCGCTGGGCCCCCACTTGAGCCACGCCGCAGGCCGCAGGCAGGCAAGTCTGGGGACCCCTGTTCCCAGAACGCCGATAGTAGCCCCCGGGCCCAAGGCGCGCATGGACTTGGCCGTGCCGAGAGGCGAAAGGGCAAGGGCGAAGCGCCCCGGGCCCTAACAGCCTGTGGCCTTGGACGCCGCGTGGCAGTTGATTGGACGTGGGCGGCACCGTTCCCCCACGCTTCCTTATCGTGCGCCCTGCTAGGCGGACTGGTAGTTGTACTCAGCCATCCCCTTTCCTGTTGCTCGGGTGTCCTCTGTTCTTCCTTCTTTCGAGCGCCTCCCCCTGCCTTCAATCCAATCTCGAATCCCCCCCTCCTTCCCATCGCCATGGCTCCGACGGGGAAGGAGAGAGAGCAGGGAAACCCATGCCTTCGTCTTGTGCGCCACCAACGGTGGCCCCCCTCGTCGGTCGGTCGACTGTGCTCAACCAAGAGTGCCTGGGCAGGGACAGCTTGGCCCTGGGCATCGTCTTCAATGAGTGCGGAAGGACGACTGCTAGCCCGCGTCCCACTTCTCCATTGACAGGATAGCCACTGAGGTCCCATGTTTTACCGATGCCTTGTGGGCGGGTCTGGTTCCCCCTTTCTCCGATTTCTTCAATGCCGTGCTTTCGCATTATCAGATCCACTTAATGCATCTAAGTCCTGAGTCCATCACCCTCCTTTTGGTCTTTCCCTTCGTTTGCGAAGCCATGGTGGGCATCTCTCCTTCGGTCGCCCTGCTGCGCCACTTCTTCTCGCTGCGTCTTGTCGATCCTTCCCAGCGCCGAGCATGTGCGAGCTTTGCTGCCGAGCCTGTGTCCGAGGCGTCTGGAATTGACTTCCAACTCCCCCAGCCCGCGGCCGGGTTCCGCGAGCGGTCGTTGTATGTGGGCGCAGGGGTGCCCAGCCCCCTCTCCTTCGGAGCCGACCTCGCCTGCCGTCCCCAATTCGGGTTGGGGCCAGGAGACGCTGAAGAGCCCTCGGCTTGTCTTCGTCTGGCCCGCTTCGCGCTCCTGAGGAAACTCAGCGTGACAGCGCCCAAAGTGGTGAAGGAGTTTCTGTTGTGCCATGTCGCTCCTCTGCAGCGGCACTCTCGCCGAATGTGGGCCTTCCGGGGGCGCGAGGACGACATGAGGCTCCAGGAAGAAGACCTGGCTCCCGCGGCGCTGAAGTCGACGCTCCTGACTTTGGCCGGGGACCCCAATCCTGGCAACATCCGGCAAGGCGGGGCCTTGCTATATCTCTGTCAGAGCAAGGCTGACTTCGTGAAGCAGATGCCCGCCTTTGATGAGTGGGGGCTGCGCCCCGCCGGTCTCCAAGGGCCTCGCGAGAACCCTGTAGTGGTGACTCCCCTCCCAATCGGCCAAGGCGACTCCTCCTCGAGCGGTGGAGAAGGGAGACAGGAGGCGCCTGAGGCCGAGGAGGCTCCGGAGGAGGGGGCAGCGTTGTGCGCCGCTCGTGAGGGGACGGCTCCGGAGGAGGGTGCGGCGCCCGAGGCTGCTCGTGCGGGGCCAGCTCCGGAGGAGGGTGCAGCGCCCGATGCCGCTCGTGAGGAGACAGCTCCTGAGGCCCGTACTGCTGTGGCTGAAGGTGGTAGGCAGCCGCTCCCAGCGCCCGGGGCTGGGGCCTTGGAGGCGCTGGTCCCGGCATCTGATGAGGTTATTGGTGGCACGCGCCAGGCGGGCGCTCCCGACGCGGGCCGTCCTGGTGCCTCGTCCTCGCGGCAGGTTGATCCTTGCGCTCTTCTCTTGGGCCGCTTCCGCGTGGACTTCGAGGCCCTCCGGAGGAAGAGGGAGGCTCTGGGTGTTGACTCCCCTTGTCGCGTGCTGAAGCGCAGGAAGTACTTCGCCACTGACGAGTAAGTCTTTTTCCTCTCTGACTCCCGATCCTCTTGTTTCTTTCGCTGATTCTTGCTCCGCAGGCCCCTTCCAACTGAGATCGCGGGAGTCGCCGAGGCACCACCTCCCTCGGCTTCGCCTCCTCCGCCATCCTCAAGTGCTCCGAGCAGCTCTGCCCTCGTGGTGAGGGCGTCTGATGGGGCGGATCGTCCCGAGGTGCGCCGCGGCCCTTCATTCCCCGCGCTTCTCCTCCGCGGGCCTTCTCAGGGGATAGCCAGTCTGTAGGGTACCTCCCGTCCGGCCTTGGGCTGCGACTGGTTGAGGCGCCACCTACGCCCCTCATCTGGAGGCGGGCTGGCCCTTGGTCGGGCTTCTGATGTGGCGCGTCCGGCCGTTGCGAGGTCGCCAGCCCCCAGCCCCCTGCCCGGAGGGGGAACGATGACCCGCAGCCCCTGGCGCCTGCTTGGGGTGGATGATGACGTGGAAGATGTGCTCGAGCGCGCTCGGGAGAGCCGCTCTCGCCGCCAAGGGTTCCTTCGACGAGCGGCCGACGCGGTGGACATGCTTGTGGAAGAGCTTGCCGCTGAAGATGCTCGCCTGGAGGCCGAGGGCCTGCACCTAGCTGCAGGGAGCCGCGAGCTGGAGGCCGCCGTCGCCCTTGCGCGCTGCCAACGCGACCTTGATGATGAAGAAGCGAAGGCGTCGCTGGAGGCCTCCCGAGTGGCCCGCTCCCAGGCCATTGAGGAGGCCCCGAGAGCTGACGGATGGCGAGAGGCGGCGGAGGAGCGAGCTCACGAGCTCCTAGCCCGATGCCACTCGTTGAAGGAGCAAGCGGAGCTGCGCGAGGCAGCCCTTGCGTCGATGGAGGTGGCCTCCGGTGACCCAGCTGAGCTTCAGAAGCGCGAGGAAGCGTTGGTGCTGGAGGCCGCCGAACGCTCCCATGAGTACGAGAGGCTGGAGATGAGGGAGCGCCTAGTGACGCAGGCGGAGGACGACGTCGCTACGCGGGAAGCGCATGTCCTGGAGGAGGTTTGCCGTCGGGTGGCGATGGCGCACCAAGGCCTCGAGCGTGAGTTCGAGGGGAAGCTGGGGATGATCCGGGTCGAAGCCGAAGGCAGAACCGCAGCCCTGAGGACCCAACGGGACGAGGCGATGCGGCTGGCCGGCGCCTCGCGGGCCGCCCTTGAGGCAACGCAGAAAGAGCTGGCCGCCTCTCAAGCCGAGGTGCTCCGCCTTCGCCAACGGATGGAAGAGGCCGAGGCCGTCGAGCGCCAGAACGCCGAAGAAATACGCCAGCGCCGGCTCCTGGAGCACGCGCATGGCCCAATGTTCACCACGCTAAGGGAGAGGGCCAACTCGGCCTTGGACAACATCTGCGAGGCGTCCGTCCGTGAGCCACACACGATCAACTACGCCGGTAACCTGCAGTTCTTCACCGCTGTGGTGGCGCAGCTGGAGGCGCGGTCGGTTAGGGCCGATAGGTTGGTGGAGGCGAGGAGCCGCGCCTTGCTCAAGCGCGCCTTCTCCCGTGTCTTTAGCCATCTTCAGAACATGAATCCCTGCTTCGACTTCGACGACATCATCGCCCCAGTCCCCCAGGCCGTCCGGGACGACCTGTCGCGCTGGGTGGAGGATAACGTGGACGCCCTCGTCAGGGCCTTCACTTCGGACGACAGCGACGTGGTCGTGGGTGCTGACGAGGATGGCGCGGCGAGCGGCCCTGACGCCGCCGGCAGTGACGCAGGCGTCGATGGCGAGCTCAGCGACTCCGGCGTGGGCTCAGGAGGTGCTTCCGGGGACGCATTGGGGGATTGGTCTGACTGAGAGCGTATCGCTCCTGTCTTTTTCACTCTGCATGAATAGAACTCAGGCTTTTGACCTGGTGGTGTGTGAGAGCATTTTGGGAGGGGAAGCCCCTAATGTAAAAACCTATGTCTATCATATCAGTAGTAACCAAATTGCGCTCGCGCCTGACGGTGGGCTGGTTTACCTTTGTCCCACGCTGGTTCTGAGGCGGCCTGCAGGAGGGCGCAACGCCTTGGGCGCTTTCTAGCTGGGTCCTCAGGATGTGAGGTTGTTGCTGATGAGAAACTCCTCATGCGTTGGCCTTCTCCACGGGCCCTGGGCCTTCTCCCGAACGCGATGACTTCGCAAGCACTCGCCTTGCTTCGCAGGCTCCGGTCCTTTCCCTCGAGCGCGAGAGCTTCACAGGCGCTCGCCTTGCTTCACAGGCTCTGGGCCTTTTCCTCGAGCGCGAGAGCTTCACAGGCACTCGCCTTGCTTCACAGGCTCTGGGCCTTTTCCTCGAGCGCGAGAGCTTCACAGGCACTCGCCTTGCTTCACAGGCTCTGGGCCTTTTCCTCGAGCGCGAGAGCTTCACAGGCACTCGGCTTGCTACATAGGCTCTGGGCCTTTTCCTCGAGCGCGAGAGCTTCACAGGCGCTCGCCTTGTTTCGCAGGCTCTGGGCCTTTTCCTCGAGCGCGAGAGCTTCACAGGCACTCGCCTTGCTTCACAGGCTCTGGGCGTTTTCCGGATAGGTCAACCTTCGCAGACACCCAAAAATCCTCCTGAGAGGGAGCAACAGCGGCAGCCTGGGCTGCGCACTAGCCTGGCCTGACCCGGCTCGCGAGGGGCTCGCGAGGGGAGGCAGCTGTGACGAAACGGCAACCAGAATGCGAGAACAGCTCGAGCGAGAACAAGCACCCCTCCCCCAAACACACGCAAATCTCAAATTCGAATCCAACTTAAATCCAGCGAGAGAAAAGCTACAACCAAAGGGAAGGGCAACAAAAAAGGCAGACAAAAGGCCGCGTCCGACACCTAATCTAGTCTTGGACGTCTTCTCACCAACGCGGAGCTAAGTGCTGTCCACTGGGCGTGGGAGGGAGCCCCAGGGCCTGAGGCTGGCACCCCTGAGACTCCGGGGCGTGTACAGCCCCACTCATTATTACGTGAGAGTGTCACGGGGCGGCGAGCTTCACAGGCACTGGGCCTTCTTCACAGGTACTAGCCTTGCTTCATATCGCCAGACGAGGGCCCCGCCTTGCGCCACACTCTAGTGCCATCAGCAACGACCGGAACCCAAGACGCCGCCCGATGGGGTTGAGCGGTCGCCAGCGGTTCCCCCGACGACCACGGGTCCTCTGCCAGGGGCAGGCCCTGAGGCACCTCCCCAGCAGAGGGCCTACTTCCTGAGAACGCCTTGCTCCGAACGCCGCGGTGGTGATGTCAGATCCCGGCCCCTCCCCTGCAGCCCCCTGCACCCTCCTCCCGAGGGGTGAGGGACTGTAGGAGCGGGGCAGCCGCTTGCTGCGGCGACCTGCACCTCCTGCGATCCATGGTTAGCATATACCTGCCCCTGAAGAGTTAGCGGCACCCAATGATTGCTGCCTCCAGCGTGGCCAGCGGGCTCGTCCTGGAGCACCTGGAAGGGCCCAGCCTCCACCACCTCGTCACCCCAGCTGGGGCCGAGGAGTGAGCCCTGCCCGTCCTCGTGAGGGTGTCCTTGGTCCATCATGAGGGGCACGTACTCTTCCGTCGCCGTCATCCCGTACGCCATGCCGTGGCGCCCCGCATGCCATGCGGCCCCACCTGTCATGCCTGCCACTGGGTGGCAATGCGGCCGCCCTCCAGGGCCGCGGGTCGCGTCGAGTCCTCCTTCACGGGCCGGGGGTGGGGGCAGCGCCGCCACCGGTCCGGTGCTGACAGCTTCGCTGGCGCCGGAGTAGCCTTGAAGCCCGCGGGCGCGCGCGGAGCCCCCGTGCGGGTCGCTCTGGGCTTGAGATGGGAGCTGGGTGGAGAAGGGGTGAGCCCCCGAGGCGGCGAAGCCCAGGAGCTCCGCCACTCGCTCTAGCAGCATGTCGTGGCCGCCCTCTAGCAACCGGCACCGCCGCAGCTCTCGGGCCACCGTGAGCGCGGCCCTCGAATTCGCCTACTCCCGGCGGGTGTATGGTGTCGTTGTCGCAGCGTGATTGGAGGCCCTTGCTGCCTACCGAGCCTGCCGCGGCGTAAGAGTTGCCGAAGTCTCTCCGCGTCGCCCGCGGCCCGCAGCGCCCTGCGGACCGCGAGCTGCCTGGGGCGCGGGGTCGCCCGAGGCGAGTGGTTCCGCGCGTTTGGGCCATGCAGCCCACGGGTCGGGGTTGACCTCCTGGTCGCCGGGCATGGCGATGAAGACGCGACGGGGCACGGAGCGGTGGAAGACGAATTCCGGCGCACCCCTACCTGGCGCGCCAAATGTCGGATTTCGGGTTCCGGCAGACCCTTAAGGTTCGAACACTGGGGTGCGCGCGGAAATCTCGCCTTCAACCTCTCCGTCTCGATGGGATCTAAACTACTAAAAGAGCTGCACGAAAGACACAAGATTTATACTGGTTCGGGCCACCGATGTGGTGTAATACCCTACTCCAGTGTGTGGTGGATGGATTGCCTCCTGGGGCTGGTGTGGATGAACAAGACAAGGAAGAACAGCCTCGCGAGGGTCTGTTCTTGGCTGTGGTGATGAACTGCTATGAAGAGTTCAGTCACCTTTCTCTCTCTTTCTCTCTCAGATCCCGGACCGAGCAACCAGGAATCGAACCCTAGGAATCGAACCCAACGAACCGAACCCCTTGCTACATGGGTGGCTAGTCCTATTTATAGAGGCCCTGGTCCTCTCCCCAAATATTGAGCGGGAAGGGATCCAACAATGGCGGGCTAATTTGAAGGGGGACAGCGAGTACATCTATCCTGACAAAAGCAGTCTTCGCCAGCCAAAGGCTCTGGTGATGACGCCGCGCTGGGCTCCATGGTGACCTCTGTCTCGTAGTCCTCCTGGTCTTGGTCTCGTTGCACCTAAGTGGCAACCTTTGCCTGATGCCTCGGTACTCCGCGGATACGCTTGCCCCCTTTGCACCAAAGAGGAAAGAGGGACGCTGCGCACGCTGGCACCCGCCTGGTGCCCTGTGTCGTCATGGCTTGCGTCATGGGCACCTCACGAGGTACCCCGCCTTGAACTCTCCGCCTCCCCGCGAGCCAGCCTGACGAGGCTGTGCCTGAGGATGCGCTGTGTCGTCCGCCTCGTGAGGCTTGGCCCCTCGCGAGGGTCTTGAGCCTCGTGTTGATGAAGATGGCCCGCACTGGGGCCCCACTTGAGCCACGCCGCAGGCCGCAGGTAGGCAAGTCTGGGGACCCCCGTTCCCAGAACACCGACAGTCATGAGGGAGGCGCTTGGGCACCACATGGAGGCGTGTTTTGAAGCACGTTTCCCTCAAGAAGGAGCAAGGCAAGGAGACCCAGACCCCCAGGAGTTCGTCAGCAAGGCCATTCAGGAGCTATAGGAGTCAAGAGCCATGAAAGGCGGCCACCGCCTACCAGGAGTGGCTCCCCATCCACGCGAGGATGGTGGGCTGCGTGTCTGCATCGACATACCAGGGCTCAACCGAGTCGCCTCTCTGGAGTGCCTCTGGCCCTCGCGAGTGGGGCGCTGCGGAGGCCCACCCCACAGCTGCGTTCGCATGCCTTACGGCTTGCCGAACGCGGCTGACACGTACCAGCGCCTCATGAGGGGCATCACGGAGGCACGAGAGGCAGGGCGTTCCGCAGCCCTGGCAGGGATGGAGATGGCCCGTGAGGAGCCGCCAGCGCCTCCGGAGCCTCCCGAGGCCCCTGGGCCTAGGGGCTCATGAGGATCAGCTCCCGCAGCCCACCGAGCCTGCTACACCAACGCTCCTTCGTCCTCAAGATCATCAGGTGACATCTTTCGAGTTTTATTTCCAGCTGGGAGCGCCCCCCAGGGCTGCATTATTCCCAGGCCGCGTGGGTCCGTCCCTGTGGCGTGTATCCCTTTTTTTATTCCATGTTGTTAGCTTACCTTGTTGGGGGCGCCCCTCGGGCTGCATGACCCCCCAAGTCGCTCGGGCCTGACCCAGTGATGTCCGTATTCCCAGTCCACTCCTTCGTGGCTAATGTGTTTTACCTAGTTGCCTGCTCAGCTGACGCCAACTAACGGAGCTGCTCCCAAACGGCACGACGCTTGCGCATGGGTCCGTCCCTGCAACACCGACAAACCTGGATGGCTGAGCTCTGGCCGCAGCAGCCCCGCATAGCATCACCTCGTCAAGCCTTCAGTGCCTCACTACCCCTCGGAAGCAACCAACGGTGGACTGTCAATTGTCATGGCAACCCCTTGTTTTTTCTATGATGGACCTCCAGGACCTCCTGAAGGAGCTGCGTCAGGCAAATCCCTTGCGGTTTCTCCTTCGCTCTCGTCCGCGCGAACCGCTTGCACGTTAAAGGGGGGTGCCTGAGCATCGCAACTCAGGGCTCCTACTGGCTCTCCAGCCCTCACCCTCTGGCCTTGACCACGGCATCGCGACCTGGCATACCAGCGATGGCTGAGACTCGCTCGAGGGCCGGGACCCGAGGACGTAGAGAAGAAAGGGGAGCACAGGTGAGAGGGGAGAGACACACGAGGACCTCACCGAGTAACCTCGCGCCTGCTGATGCACGGACCCGGCGACACACCAGAGAGCGGCCCCTGATCCTCGAGATAAGTCATCACCCGGAAGCGCCAACCGCCGTGGCACCATCCCCGCACCTAATGCTATCCCGTGTTAGCGACGCCGCTCTCCTTTCTCACCAAACGACGGCTGCTTGGGTGCCAAAGGGGACCTCCTGAGCATCGCGACTCAGGGGCTCTTACCGGACTCCGGGTCGCTCACCTCCTGGCCTTGACCACGGCATCGCGACCTGGCATACCAGCGACGGCTGAAGCCGCCTTGGGACTGGGACCTGTTAGCGCAGAGCACCAAGCCCTCGTGAGGTTTAAAAGGGAGGACTGAGCTAAGACGGAATGAGCAACTCACGCAATTCTACGACAAAGGTTATATTAACGAACAGGATCACAGGCACCTTACAAGCCCCCACGGGACGCGTTTTTGATTCCTCGCAGGGAACAGATCCTAAAGGGACACAAACTACGCGCGACCCTGCAAAAGACGCCATCATCAACAGTGGGCCGTCAAGCACCGACGCCAACCCCATCCAGATCAGAGTCGGCGGCGGCCTAACGAGCCCGCCCTGCTCCAGGAGCGGCGTCGGCTCAGGGGCTCGTAGCTGTCATCGCTCGTCTCCGGAGTCGCGAAGAGCTCACCGGAGTCGCTGGAACCTCCGACGCCTCCACCGCCTGACGAGCCGCCAAGGGAGCGGTTAGCGGGCCCAGTCCTCGTCGCGGCAGGGTCCTGGACACCTTCCCCGGAGCAGCACTCCAGCCGGCGCCCTCTCGCATCGAAGACCTTGAAGAGCATCACCGAAGCACCATCATAATCCAAGTGGACCGCGAAGACGCCCCTTACCCTGCAAACCCGAGCGATCTCTCTCCAGCCCCGAGTCATGAAGACCTCGCCCGGGGCAACGACCGCGACCTCTGGCTCGGTCGTGAGGGTGCTGCAGCCGGCGTGCTGCAGCCAGAGCTCCAGGGGCTCCCCCTGCGGGATGATGGAGGCGAAGAAGGGAGGAAGGAGGATCCAAGATTGAAGAGGAATGGCGACGTGGAGCACGAACTCTTGGGAGGAGCCCTCGGTGTGGACCCCAGGGGGGACGACCCACACCTTCGTGACCCGTTGGCGCCGACGGCGGCGCCGCCCATGGCGGTCAACATCAGCTCCTTCGGGGCCCTCGACGTGGGCGTACAATGGTAGCGGGAACCCCGGCGGCACCCGCTCGCACCAAGGCCTCGACACCACCTGAAGGGCCCCCTCGTCCGGGCCACGGGGGGCAAGCCGTTTCTTCGGCGGGAGTGGGTCTGGTTCCCCTCGGGGAGCCTTTCCCTTCTCTGCCATCGAGAACTGGCGGATCGGAGCCATCACAGCAAGACGGAGCAAGGATCAGGAAGAAGGAGAAGCAAGGAGGGATGGACTGAAAGGGCGCGCGCTGTTCCGTACTTATGGCCGGCGAAGGCCAACCGCCTACATCCACGATTGCAGGTAATCATGACCCACTTTGCATGCAGGGACTTGCCCAACCCGTGCAGTTGCCGAGGCGCCATGGGGAAGTGGAGACGCCCACGTCCAATAAACCGCCACGCGGCGCCCAAGGCCGTAGGCTGTTAGGGCCCGCGGCGCTTCGCTCTTGCCCTTCCGCCTCCCTGCATGGCCAACTCCGGGCATGCCTTGGGCCCGGGGGCTACTATCAGCGTTCCGGGAACGGGGTTCCCCAGACTTGCTTGCCTGTGGCCTGCGGCGTGGCTCAAAGGGAGGCCCAGCGCGGCCCATCTTCACCAACACAAACCCAAGACCCTCGCGAGGGGCCAAGCCTCGCGGGGCAGACGACGCGGAGCTTCCTCAGGCGCGGCCTCGTCAGGCTGGCTCACGAGGAGGCGGAGAGATCAATGTGGGGTACCTCACGAGGTGCCCGTGACGCAAGCCATGACGACCGGGGGCGCCAGGCGGGTGCCAGCCCACGCAGTGTCCTCCCTTCCTCTTTGGTGCAAAGGGGGCAAGCGCAACCGCAGAGTACCGAGGCATCAGGAAAAGGTTGCCATTTCAGTGCAACGAGACCAAGACCAGGAGGACTACGAGACGGAGGTCACCGTGGAGCCCAAGATGGCGTCATCACCAGAGCTTTGCACAGGCGAAGACTACTTTTGTCAGGATAGCTGATACTAGCTGTCCCCCTTCAAATTAGCCCGCCATTGTTGGCTCCCTTCCCGCTCGATATTTGGGAAGAGGGCCAGGGCCTCTATAAATAGGACCAGCCACCCGCAAAGGAAAGCAAGCCGGAGAGGTTGGAAGGAAAGAGAGGGGTTTCGATGAGAAAGAGAGAGAGAGATAAAGGTGACTGAACTCCTCCCAGCAGTTCCTCGCCCCAGCCAAGAACAGACCCTCGCGAGGCTGTTCTTCCTTGTATTGTTCATCATCATCAGCCCAAGAGGCAATCCACCACACCACACATTCGAGTAGGGTATTACACCACAACGGTGGCCCGAACCAGTATAAACCATGCATCTCTTTTGTTGTTCTTTCCATAGTTTAGATCCTAACAAGGCGGAGGAGTGCAGGTAGGCAGGAGGCGAAATCTCCGTGCGCACCCCAGTGTTCGAACCTCAAGGGTCTGCCGGAACCCGAAATCTGACAGTTACCACCCTCACTACAAGAATTGGTTAAACCAATGAGGTGATTCAATGTCACAGGTATCATCTATGTCATATTTGATTATCTTCAATTACAGCTTTGGTTATAAACCCTAGCTATTTATATGGGCATTATGACCCGCCCTACGGTAAACCGCCAAGGATTCTTGTGATTTACTTGTGTGCAAGATAAGAATGCATTCGGGTGGCTACCCACCCTAGCTTTCGATGTTAAGTCGCCAGGGCATATGTTATTTCAATTTTTGCAGGATTTGCAGAATTATGACATATAAATTCAAGCCTATCATCCAAATTGATGCTTCAAAAGGGTTATCCATTTTGGATTTTCTCAAAGGCTATCAGCCGCCGGGTTATAAAAATTCCGGCTTACAATGAATGCGCATTAAGTCGCCATCAGCCAAGAGCCGCCGAGTATTTAAACTCTGGATTTACTTATCAACTGGTAAGATATTCATATCTTTCATAGCCAAAATTGGCTGGATTTTCATGATGATATTGAATGATTGAGGTTTTTAGACCGGATTATATTATTCAAATCTTCAAATAGCCAACATGGCTGGATTTTTATTATGGTTATCAATAACCAATATTATGATTGAGGTTTTCAAAGTCGCTTTAGCGCAGTTGCTATCATATTATCAATGGATATGATTTATTATACAATTGAAGGAATAGTACCGAGTCGCTGCAGGCTTACGACCCGGCACTTGGGGGCTACATTATTCAGGTTGGGATTACATCAAGTATGCAAGTCTCATGTCGCTGCAAGCATGCATAATGATACTTGGGGGCTAATGCAAAGTTATTTTTTGCTCACCTTATTGAAGACCCGACTCATCACATTCTAATGAGCCGGCCCTTGGGGGCTACCAATTGCTCCTGTCAACAATTCAAGGTACACAAGTTTTAAAACCATTATATTGAAAGGTTCACTACTCAGTTGGTAAAGCACAAAGCTCTTAACCTTGTGGACGTGGGTTCAAAGCCCCATGGTGGAGTTACATCATATGATGTTATTTTCAATGAAGCATGATTATATTTATAAAGTCCCTGCTCATTATTGCATAATGACCCGGCCCTTGGGGGCTACACTGGTTGAAGTTTTTTTTGAGCATCAGGCAATTACAAGTCCCAGGTTGCTGCAAGCATGACAACCAGACACTTGGGGGCTACATAATATGGAGTATTCAGTTTTTACTAAGTGACTGGGATGAACAACATGGATTTCTTCTTAAAGTGGCAGTATTTATACTGAAGCAAGTCTTAAGCCATCACTTTGTTCTACTCAAGACTTGGGGGCTACAGGTAATATGGATATAAGGGAGAAAAATCTTCAAATTCTCAGTTTTGAATAAACCAGATTGACCCGGTGTCTGCAACAATCATAACCCGGCGTCATCAATAATCATGAACCGGTTTTGGAAGTCATAGCTTGGCAAGTTCTACATTTCCAAGCCGGCTAAATATTAGTTGAATATTTGAAGATCAATGTTTTTGTCAAGTTAGAGCATTGAAGGCCGATTCAAATGGATTCTTTACTTACAATATTTATTCTACAAGCAAATTGATTATGAAGCTGGTCTATTGACCCGGATTTTCTAGAAGAAGGAAATGACAAGGACTTAAGCATGTTCAGGTGTGTGTTTACAAGAGTTCTTAACTCGGAGCACAACCTATCAAATTGGTTCTTGTGTTTATTTTGCAGTATAAGTTTACCATGGATAAATCCAAGCTAAACTTGGGGGCTAATGTCGGGGATATACCTCGCGGTGTAAACCGGCCGGAAGTATAACTCGGCCGGACTTGGTGTTTAATTGGTAACCCGCCAGAGGATTGGCGACTTACGTGTCTGGCGGTTCACTGGTATGACGATTCACGAGCCTGAAGACTCATTGGTGACCCGGGGCGTGTTTCAGATGGATGACAAGGCCCAAGGCCCAGAAGGCCGGCTCATGTTATGGTGGGCTGGTTTACGAGGAAAGGCGTGAGGAACATTTATCTTACAAGGAGTTAAGACTTGGACTTGTATCCGGTTTGTATTAGAAGGTAGATTAGTCCTAGTCCTAATAGGACTCCACATGTAACCCGCCCCTCTAACTTATATAAGGAGGGGCAGGGCTCCCCAAAGAGGGACATGCAACAAGTAAGAAGAAATAATCTCTAGGGCTAGACAAAAAGAACCGGTTTACCGGTGACTCCAACGTGAGCATAATGAGACCTAGCCACAAACAACATGTAGGGTTATTACCGGATGATGTTTCCCGGGGCCCTAAGCTGTCTAAATCCTTGTCTTGTGTTGCATCTCTCGATTCCACTCAACCCCTCTCAAGCTACCGCATAGATGCGTTGGCCTCGCAACTAAGTCTTGACACTAAGGACATCTGCCATGACAAAACCACGACAAAACTTAAGTGTCGAAACTGAATTTTGCTGTCGAAACTGAACGCACTAGCAAGGTGAGGCTACACGTCGGTCGACTGACTTTTTCACCTCTGGTCAGTCGATTTTGCAGCCGTTGGATACGAAATCAAGGGCATGCGGTTCATCTTCAACCTCTACCCCCCTAAGCCGGCCAAACAGCAGCCCCCCGCCGCCCACGGCCGGCGGTGCGCCGCCCCGCCCGCCCCGAAAACACTCCCCACCGCCGGTCCGCCGCCGACCCGGCCATCCCTCTAGGCCCCCCCGTGCCGAGCTTTTTCTCCGGCGATCCCCACGCCACCACCCCGCCACCGCCGGTGACCACCGCCCCCATCCTGAACCCTACGATAGATAGTGGGGTACCTCTCCGGCGAGCCCCCCTCCCCGCTGCGGCTGGTTCTTCCTTCACCCCGGCGGCATCGGAGTGAAGTGTAGCTAAATCGGAGCAGCATCTTAAGCAAGAGCAAGAGCGAGAGCAGCAGTGCGAGCAAGAGCAATAGCAAGAGCAGAGCAGCAGCGCGAGCGAGAGCTAAAGCAGCAGCAGGTCCTACTGATGTGGACGTCGCTGCCGAGGGAGCGACGCCATGGAGGAAGTGGCCGGCAACGCCGCCGTGGATGGAGCCGCGCCGTGTCGGCTCGGGACCAAGCGCCGGCAGCACCGTGAGATCGAATCAAGAAAAAAATGTGGCGATTAGTGTACAACCTCTTTGGTGGCTCCGATTAGGCTGCAGCTTCATCCGAGGAAACAGTGATGATGATGCTCTTCCGGTGGTGCAGGTGAAGACAGCGGTGTGGGAATGGAGGTGGCGCGAAAGACAAGGGGAACGCCGGGGCAGCTCCTTGGAGGTGGAGGACGGGGTGGCTGAACCGGCGGGACGATGAGATCGATGATGGATCCTCATCCGGTACGGTGGATGAGGGACGTCGAAGTGTTGCTGTGGACGACGTCGTCGGGGAAGAGGCTCCGGCTGGGTGGCGGACGGAGCAGGGTGTGGGGTTTCATCGCGGGTTTTCGCGGCCTCGGTGTACGAATGGGTGGGCGGATGGGATGGCAGTGGGGAACCATGGCTTAGAGACGCGCTTGTCCGAAATGTGGGGTAAGTTACGAAAGTACCCCCATCGATTTGAGGTGGTTCTTTCGGTTCAGGGGTACCACGGGCATTTCGCATGTCGGGATTTCACAGGAGGTGGGAGTTTTCGCACGCGTTGTAATTTCGGAATAGCAAGGCGCGGGTTGAGATGGAGGGAGTTGTCGGAGCACAACGAGACAAAGATATATCTGAAATATTTTGAGCGAACAAGGCGCGGGTTGAAATTTCCGGACAAGCCTAATGTGTACTGTACCAAATCAATGTGCCCTACAAATGTCATTCAAAACTTTGAATTCATGTTATGTTCAATTAAAATATTTCACTATGTGTATAATCCATGCAACCTACTACTCAAAGGAACGTTTTAGTGCATTCCAAACGTATATACTACTGCTTCAATATGAACTAAATTTGAATTCGTTTCTCTATTTAAGATCTACAGTAATGATTGTTGTGAAGTCAAAGCATTTGAATTAGTTTCTCTGTTTTAATAAGATCTACAATCATCACTATTGTTAAGTTAAACCATCGTTTGTGTATTATCTTCACAGCACACCACATGATTAGTCTCGAGTTACATATGAACTATGTGTACTATATGAACTCAAACTAGATTTTTTTGAATCCACTTTATTTTGATTTCAAATCACATTACATTTCTAGCTCTAGCTAGATCTTCATAATCTAAACCATGTCTCATATGTATTATGTGTTTATCACATTATGTATGGTGCCCCGCCCCCTACGCCTACAAGTATTTAGATGTGAGTTGCAAACACCACACATTATGACAAATTCAAATAAAATGTGAGAATGTTCGATATATAGTATTGTTTAGATTGTTCGATATTTAGTTGTAAGATGCAAACGCCACACATTATCACAAATTCAAATAAAATGTGAGATTGTTTGATGTATAGTATGGTTTAGATTGTTTGGCATTTAGCTGTGAGTTGCAAATGCCATGCATTATCACATTATGGTATAACATGTGCACAACACGTGTATCACCGCTATATTCATGCATGCAATGTTTAAAACACTATAATATCCTATTCAAATATATGAATCCGCTTTCATATCAAATTATGATCTTTGTTAGTCTCTTACACCCACACAATCCTCTAACCTTGTAGCTACCACTAACTTTCTCTCGTGCATGCACACGCCCTCCTCGCCCTCCCCCTCCCTCGGCATTCTATCCACCGGGCACATTCATTTTTTTCTTTAGGTCGTTCTCCCAGAGCCTCCACAACTCCTTTCCGACACACACCGATCGATAAACCTCTCCAGCGATGCCTGTCTACAACATACAAACACACCTTCAATCTCCTCCTTTATGTGTCCTTGCCTCGTGTCTCTCATACGGTCAGACACACGTGTAAACTCTTGCCCATCTTTTCATCGCTCTCACAACCGCACACTCCTCCCCCTATCTAGCTAGTAGTTGGGCCTCTCGCACCACCTCCTAGCTCCATTCTCTCTGTCTATCCGTCTCGCTGGGCCTTATTTGCCTCCAACAAATGGGCGTACACCGACCGATTTCTCGCTATACATATAGCTAGCTAGGTCCTTATAACTCGTTTTTACCCACACGTCAATCGATCTACCTCATTAGTTGTGTCTCTCCCTTCCTCCGACAAACAACAATTGATCTACCGATCTAGTTAGGTTTGCTTACCAAACACATGGTTCCCCTTCATCATCCATGGATGCGTCCCGAGAGATCTATCACGCACAAGCACACACAGAAACACATCCCCACTCTTATTGATAAAATTGCAGTTCCACCCTCAGTTTGTCTAGTAGGCATCTCCCACCATCTTCGAGAAGCAACTCCATCACCCATCCAACACTCTACCCCTCTCCCTCCCTCTCCCTCCCTCTCTCTCTCTCCTCTCTCTCTCCCATCATATTTCCCGTCCTTCAGTTATGTATGGATGTTGACCGATCTCCCTCAAGACATAGCTGGGTCTCTCCTTCTCAACACATATACGAGTCGTTCTACCTCTATAGTTATGCCTCTGCCTACCCCTCCCACCACCCCCTCCCCCCCACACACACGGATACATCGAGCGCTCTAGTCATGTCTCCCTGCCACACACAAACTTGGCGTGTGCCCTCTAACGTTCCGGTAGGCCAGTCGCCCTATATCTTTGACTTGTACACACACATAATTTCGATGGCTCTCTTCATTGATCTCGCACCCACCCACTTGATCCTCTCTTCGACTCTATCGATAGCTATGACCCATCCCTCTCTTCTCGTGGATTGCCCGACCCTCTATATATGATATGGATAGGCCTCCATTTCACACACATTGCATGCAAAATTTTGTTTGAGATGTCATCGACACATATTCCCACAAATAATTCACTAAATCAACCCCCCACCCCACCCCACCCCAAAACAAAAAACACTCATGAACGCGGTTTGTATCTCTCACACACACCCACGTAGGTGGGGGACGTGCACGAAGAGAAGAGGTGCATGCACGACGCACGTACTCCCGTCTCATTCCCAACCACACCCGTGCGGGTACACGGTGGAGCTCATTTCTGTACGAAAAAGGCAGCCCACATGGTAATTTGGCACGTGTACTGGTTGTCCACTTGGTGGAGGGAGGATCATCTACCATGGGTGAACAAACAAATTGCGACTTGACGTGTTATGTTAAAAAAAGAGGCAAACCATGTGGGGCCTACCTTAGAGGCAAGGCTCTATACACTGGAGTACTTTTGATGTGTCCCGTCAACTCATAGAACGAGGAGAAGCTTGCTTAGTACGCCGTCTCCCCCGCCCACGGGCGCGGTGGCTCACAGGATGAGGTGAAGCTTGCTTACGACGCCTTATGCCCGCTCCCTCGCCCATCCGCGCGGTGGCTCGCAGGACGAGGAGAAAATTTACTACTCCCTCCGTTTACTCCTCGTCCCTACTACCTTGCTTGGAGAGATTATATCATATTGTTTGGAATATATATGTCCTTTAGTAGATTTCAATATGAACTACTAGTACATACTCCAAACACTGATGTATATAGACGTATTTTAGAGTGTAGATTCCCTCATTTTTCTCTGTATGTAGCACTCTCCCTCGCCCCTCGACCCTCGCCCACATGGTGGACGTGCAGCAATTCATTCGGTCTCATATAGCTAGAACGATATATACTTCACTACCATTATTGCTCGACTTCCCAAAGAGGCGAAGAGCCAATCGCAAGGTTAATATTTTGGAGATGCCAAGCGCAAGGTTATAGGAGAACGAGTAGTAGGTGTCGCGTCATTTATAAATAAAGTTTTTTTTCTTCAGTGGCACATACGCAATATGATAGGTTCATATGGAGAGAAAAGGAAACCGCTCCACTATATACATAGTCAGGACGGGCCAGCCTACACGGTTGCTTGCTGGGGTTGCTCTCTTCACACTCTCTCGCACAAAACGACTGTGGCCACATCCCTAACATCCCGGTGGATCACGTCCGCTTGGGGAAGGGGTGGATGCTTAGTGTAGATGCGGTGGCCGTCGCCGACGGCGAAAACCCACTGTCGGCACGTCCCGATCAGGGGTCCCCGCCGTTCTCTCTCACAAAGCCGGTGAGGTTGCCTTCGTCCCTTGCTCACTACCGCGACGTGGGCAGTTGCTGCCTCCCGCCGCCCTCCTCAAGGTTGGGCTACGTCCCTCAGGTACAACTCCCTTTTAAGTCGGCTTGCACCACTGCTCCAGCTGCCCACATCACTCCATGTGGATATTTCTCTACTTCTTTGCCCCGCACATACCTCTACTGGCTTCTACGTACTGTATTTGTGATGAGTTTATGTCTCATCAACTAGTCCCAGTAATCTTATTCTAATCACGCTTGCTAAATTTCTTTGCCACAGGGATGCTCATCTCGATTTTTGTGAAACTGCACAAAATGATCCGATGGTCAAAAGGCTGTGAACTTCATTTATTAGGAAGCTCGAACGTTGCCAGCAAATTGAAGCCTGGTCAGGGTTCACGGTTCAAGGGCTAGGGACTGCATGGATCGTTTTTTTTCTTTAGCTGCCTCTGTTCCAAAATAAGTGTCAACTTTAGTAGTAGTACAACTTTGTACTAAAGTTTGCACAAAGTTGAGAAACTTATTTTGGAACGGAGGGAGTACATATTTGTTATGATCTGTCAATCATTGAGATGCAATAACATGCATGTTAGTCTCCTTTGTATTTGATGAAATGTTGCAACGGGCAACCTTGGACGCAAGATACATGTAACAGAAGTTGGAAGCTTCATAGCATTGTACAAATTTATCTCGCTGATAAATTACAGTACGTACTATACTAGTACTTCCTCTGTTCCTAAATATAAGTCTTTGTAGAGATTTCACCATGAACCACATGCGGATGTATATAGATGCATTTTAAGTGTAGATTCATTCATTTTGTTCCGTATGTGGAATCTCTACAAAGACTTATATCTACTAGTAATAGCTAGCCCCCACTACTAGGAATTCTCTATCCTCTCCTTGAGCCACATCATCAAAATTGATGTAGCCGTTAGATGAAGTAAATCAGTCCATAATAGCCGTCTGATCTTGACGTTGAGAGGCTATGCACTAAGCCACATGGAAGCATGCAGAAATACCGTGCCACATGCATGTGAGTGGGTTTTAAATCACATCAACATGTCTGCATGCAAGCATGCACCGGTAGCATGCATGTAAGTGAGCTTTTAAGTCCCATTAACATGTCCAAAAGAAAAATATAATCCCATTATGCAGTAGGAGTTGGCTGATCTTTTTTCTTACGTGGGATGATCTAAATGATGATGGGATTTTATTTAGCTTGGCTACCCCATTTGTCATGCGGTTATAGAGTTTTTTTTGTTCTATGAAATCGATAATTTTGCGCAGAGAGATATACCGCTGTTCCGCGCCAACGCGCGGGGACTCATCTAGTAATATTTAGGAACAGAGGGAGTACTATGTAAATAGTTAGGTGTCGCACGGTGATAGTGTGAGGTGGGACATGTAATCACTGAGCCTGCGTGTTTTCACTGCTCTTGCACGCCTCTGCTGTAAGAATGGAGAAAATTGTAATCTAGTAGTAGTATACCTTCTTTCACTGAAAGCATGGGACATCCAGCAGTCCTACCACCTCAGTAATAAAGACCAATGAGCCGTAAAATCACATAGACCCAACAGTAAGTTTGACGGATGAAGCAACCATCACTCTTGCGCTAGTGAGAGGTCGCGTCCGCACTGCCCGGGCATGAATGCGGCACCGATTCTTTGGAGCGGCGTTGACCGTTTCAGGCGGGAAGCGCGCACGGGCGATGGAGGGGCTTTGGGTGGGCCAGGCTAGTCAGGAGCGGGCGTGGCAGCTGTCCGCATGTCCCTACCGGACACGCCTGGAAACGAGATGATGCACCGACTCTCGCGGCTAAAATCGTACACTACACAACATCTCTCTGTAGGAGTAGGTCGATATGTCGCTCTCTCTAACACACACATGGTGTTAAACACACACACACACACACACACGCACGCACCTTGGTCCCATTGCACCTTCTAACATGACTTATTACACCTAGACGGAGGGAGTAGTAAGTATACGAGATACGGTGGCACACTGACTTAAGTTAAGTACAAGTGCCGAAAATTTGTGTGCATGTTATAATAAGGATTCACTTAAAATAGTACGTGAGCGAACAAAGGGATCAATTGGACAGTGTTCCCGAGCAGTAGCGAGATGTGTGAGGTAAGATACACCGCTGGCGCTTTTAATTTCTTACCGATTATTCGTTCTTGATCTGTACCTTGTTCATTTATTTCTCTACCTTAATTCTACGTGGCTTCTCAATTTATGGATATGTGACCATTTCAAGAGGAATGCATTCGTTCATTTTGTTCAGATGTGAAGACTATATGTTGCAATTTTCATTCCGTTGGATTCAGCTTCAATATTTGTCTATTAAGGTGCTAATGGATGTCAACCTCTTCAGGATGGCTCCTCCAATGCGCACGACTCCGAATCCTGATCCGCCACCACCTCCACCTCCTCCGGAGGCATGGCAAGCTGTGATGGCCGCCACCAATGCAAACACACAGTTAATCATGCAAATTCTTCAAGAGCGCAATCAAGGCAACCAAGGGAATCAAAGCAACAATCAGAATCACTTTGCTACACTCAACCAGTTCCTTGCTAACGGGGCAAAGACTTTCAGCAATTGTGTTGAGGCAACCGATGCTGACGATTGGCTTGTGGATCTGTGCAAGCATTTCGAGTGCAGTAATGTCAGGCCTGAGGATTTCGTCAAGTTCGCTTCCTTCCAACTCAAAGATCAAGCTGCAGAATGGTTCCAGCAGTACAATGATTCCAGAGGTGGACGTGTTATCACTTGGGATGAATTCCGTCAAGATTTCCGAGCTCATCATATCCCTCAGAGCGTGGTTGAAAGTAAGCGTGAGGAATTTCGCAACCTGAAGCAAGGCTCTTTGTCTGTCTATGACTACAACAAGTTGTTTCAGAAGCTCGCCCGCTTTGCTAAGAAGGACGTGCCTGATGAGAAGAGCATGATATACCAGTTCAGGGGTGGTCTCAGAGAAGAAATTCAGCTAGCTCTTGTTCTCTTTGAGCCCTTGAGGTACGATGAGTTCTACAACATGGCACTGAAGCAAGAGGCCGCTCAATTGAGGTGTGATGCTTCCAAGAAACGAGTCAGAGATCTTACTCCTTCTTCCACTACTCAAGTGGCCAAGCAGCAGAAGTATTGGCTTCCTCCTCCTCCGTTCCGTCAGCCGTATCAGCAGAAGAGCAGGGGTGGCAGTGGTTCTTCCCACCCACCCAACCCTGGCTTTAAGAACAAGACTTCGTCTCAAGCTCCAAGATTAAGTGCTCCGTACCACCGTCCGCTTTCAGAGGTCACGTGCAACAAGTGCCAACAGAAGGGTCACTATGCCAACAAGTGTCTCAACCAGAGGCGCCTTCCTCCTCCTCCTCCTCCTCCTCCTCCTGTGAGATCGGCAAGTACGGCTGTGGTCAAGCATAACCCCAAGTACGCCAAGGTCAATATGGTGAATGCAGCTCAGGCAAAGGATTCATCAGATGTCATCATGGGTAACCTTCCAGTTAATGATATTCCAGCTAAAGTTCTTTTTGACACTGGTGCATCACATTGTTTTATCTCGAGACCTTTTGCATCTAAGCATGGTTGGTTTTCTCAAGTCATGCATAAACCGTTAGCAGTTGTCTCTCCGAGTAGATGTTTGCTCGCTAACTACGAGGTTCTGGATATTTCTATCTCGATGGGTGATTTCAAGTTTCTGGCTTCTCCAATGATCCTTGGTAACTCAGATATTGATCTTATTCTCGGAATGGATTGGCTTTCTAAGCACAAGGCTCAACTTGATTGTGCAGCCAGGCAGATTCAATTGACTCATTCGTTTAAGGATGTAATTGTTTTTGCCGCTCGGGATAATACCATCCGTCTGTTTTCTCTCAATGAGAAGGGTGAACTGGATGCTATCTCGCAAATTCCAGTCGTTTGCGAATATCAAGACGTCTTTCCAGAAGAGCTTCCAGGAATGCCTCCGCACCGGCCAGTTGAATTCATTATTGATCTTGAGCCTGGCACGGAACCTGTGTGCAAGCGTCCTTACAAGCTCGGACCTGAAGAGTTGAAGGAGCTGAAGAAACAACTCGATATTCAAGAAAGAATGGGTCTCATCCGGCCTAGTTCTTCTCCGTGGGGTTGTGGTGTTCTTTTTGTGAAGAAGAAGGATGGAACGGACCGACTTTGTGTTGATTACCGTCCATTGAACAAGAAGACCATCAAGAACAAATACCCACTTCCCAACATCAATGAGCTGTTCGAACAACTCAAAGGTGCCCAAGTATTCTCCAAGCTTGATCTCTGTATGGGTTATCATCAGATTCGAATCCGTGAGCAAGATATTCCCAGGACGGCTTTCAGGACAAACTATGGTTCATATGAATACACTGTCATGTCTTTTGGCCTCGTCAACGCTCCTCCGACGTTCTCTCGCATGATGAATTTCATCTTCAATGCCAACACCAATGACTTCATTTTGGTCTATCTCGACGACATTCTGGTTTTCTCGAAGAACAAGGAAGATCATGCCAAGCACTTGCACTTGGTGCTCGATAAGCTCGGAGAACATCAGTTCTATGCCAAGTTCTCCAAGTGTGAATTTTGGCTCGATGAGGTTCTTTATCTTGGTCATATCATCTCCGCCAAGGGCATTGCCGTGAATCCTGAGAAGGTGTCTGCAATTGTGAATTGGGAACCTCCTTAGAACGTGAAGCAACTCCGCAGCTTCCTCGGTCTCGCAAGCTACTGTCGAAGATTCATTGAAAACTTTTCTAAGATTGCGAAGCCTCTCTCTAATCTTCTCCAGAAGCACGTCAAGTACGTTTGGTCTCCGGAGTGTGACATTGCTTTCAACACTTTGAAAGAGAAATTGATCACTGCTCCAGTTCTGACTCCGCCCGATGAATCCAAACCGTGCGAGGTCTTTTGTGATGCCTCTCTCCAAGGTCTTGGCGCAGTGTTGATGCAAGAGAATAAAGTTGTTGCTTATACCTCTCGCCAATTGAAGCCAAATGAGAAGAACTACCCCACTCATGATCTCGAGTTGGTGGCAGTTGTGCATGCTCTTTTGACTTGGAGACATGTCTTATTGGGAAGAAAAGTGGACATCTTCACCGATCACAAGAGTCTCAAGTACATCTTCACTCAGCCTAATCTCAACCTCAGGCAAACTCGATGGGTCGAAATGATTCAAGAGTATAATCCGAGTATTGAGTATACTCCAGGCAAGGCCAATGTGATTGCTGACGCATTGAGCAGGAAGGCTTATTGCAATAGTCTGATTCTTAAGCCTTATCAACCCGAGCTTTGTGAAGCTTTCCGCAAACTTAATCTGCAAGTTGGTCCTCAAGGTTTCCTCGCCAACCTTCAAGTCTCTCCTACCTTGGAAGACCAGATTCGCCAAGCTCAGCTTCTTGATGCGATGGTGAAAAAGGTGAAGATTGGGATTGCCAAGAGTCAACCCAAGTACAAGTGCTACCGCCTTGATGACAAGGATACTCTCTTCTTCGAGGATCGTATTGTTGTGCCCAAAGGTGAACTTCGTAAAGTGATCATGAACGAGGCTCACAATTCTCTCCTCTCCATCCACCCCGGGAGCACGAAGATGTATCAGGACCTCAAGCAGGCTTATTGGTGGACTCGAATGAAGCGCGAGATTGCTCAGTTCATCAATGAGTGTGATGTCTGCAGAAGAGTGAAGGCAGAACACCAAAGGCCAGCAGGTCTCCTCCAACCTCTTGCCATTCCAGAATGGAAGTTTGACCACATTGAAATGGACTTCGTGACTGGGTTTCCAAAGTCCAAGCATGGCAATGATGCTATATTCGTTGTCATCGACAAACTCACCAAAGTGGCTCACTTTCTGCCTATCAAAGAGTCGATCACTGCAGCTCAATTGGCGGAACTCTATACCTCTCGGATTGTCTCTCTGCATGGTATTCCACAAGTGATCTCTTCAGACCATGGCAGCATCTTTACCTCCAAGTTTTGGGATTCTTTTCAAAAGGCCATGGGCACCAACATCCGTTTCAGCACAACTTTCCATCCTCAAACTAGCGGTCAAGTCGAGCGTGTCAACCAAATTCTTGAAGATATGCTCAGGGCTTGTGTGATCTCCTTCGGCATGAAGTGGGAGGATTGTCTTCCTTATGCTGAATTCTCCTACAACAACAGTTTTCAAGCAAGTTCGGGCAAGGCCCCATTTGAAATTCTGTATGGCAAGAAGTGCCGTACCCCTCTCAACTGGTCCGAAACCGGTGAACGTCAGCTTTTGGGTAATGGCTTAATCACAGAGGCAGAGGAAATGTGCAAAGTCATTCGAGATAACCTCAAAGCAGCCCAATCCCGCCAGAAGAGCTACTATGATAGTAAGCACCGTGATTTGGCTTTCGAGATCGGAGATCATGTTTACCTCCGCATCTCTCCTATGAAAGGTACTCGTCGCTTCGGTATCAAAGGGAAGCTTGCCCTAGATATGTGGGACCTTTCAAGATTGTCAGCAAGAGAGGCGATCTCGCCTATCAACTCGAGCTTCCTTCAAACTTTGCAAATGTTCATGATGTGTTCCATGTCTCTCAGCTTCGAAAGTGCTTCAAGACTCCTGACCGCACCATCAACTTCGAGGACATTGAGCTCCAAGAAGATCTCTCCTATCGTGAGCACCCAGTTGCTATTCTTGAAGAGACTGAACGCAAGACTCGCAACAAGTCAATCAAATTCCTCAAAGTCAAGTGGTCACACCATTCCGACCATGAAGCTACCTGGGAACGCGAGGATCACCTCCGTTCTGAGTACCCGGCGTTCTTTCAGTCCTAGATCTCGGGACGAGATCCTTTCGTAGTGGTGGAGTGTTGTAACACCTAGGATGTGACTTTCCCAATATGTATTCCAATTCTTGCCGTTTCTGGCGTTAAGTTATTTTATTTTCTCGGGTTCGGGTCTTTGTCTCCGTGTGTTGTCATCGTTGTCATGCATCTCATATCATGTCATCATGTGCATTGCATTTGCATACGTGTTCATCTCATGCATTCGAGCATTTCCCCGTTGTCCGTTTTGCATTCCGGCGCTTCGTTCTCCTCCGGTGGTCATTTCTAGCTTTCTTTCGTGTGTGGGGACTAAACATTTCTGGATTGGACCGAGACTTGCGAAGCGGCCTTGGTTTACTACCGGTAGACCACCTGTCAAGTTTCGTATCATTTGGACTTCGTTTGATGCTCCAACGGTTAACAGAGGAACCGAAAAGGCCTCGTGTGTGTTGCAGCCCAACACCCCTCCAAGTTGGCCCAAAACCCACCTAAACCTGCTCCATCATCTAAAGCGTTCGCTCACGATCGCGTGGCCGAAAACCGCACCTCATTTGGACTCTCCTAGGTCCTCCTATGCCTATTTATACCTTCCCCATTCCAAATCTCGGATCTCCTCTTGCTAACCCTAAATAAAATATCTCCTCCGCCGCGCCGGACACGTCCGCCGCCGTCCCCTCGTCCTCTCCCGTCGCGCCACGTGGCCGCCGCCGGCTGCCCCCGCGTCGAGGCTCGAGGAGCCCACAACGGGCCCTCCCGGCCCGTTCCTCCGCTGCCGAGGCGCCTCGCCTCCCGCCGCCTCCTTCCCCGAGGCCGGCGACCCAGACCACCGCACCGGCCACCACCTCGCCGCGCCGCCGCACCGGCCGGCGCACCGACCCCGCCGCCCGGCGCCCTGCCGCCCTGGCCGGCAACCGCCGCCGCCGCCTCCGCCCCTCGTCGCCCCGGCCACCGGCGCCCGACGCCGCCGTTCCTCTTCCTCCGGCGAGCCGCAACGAACTCCGGCGACTCCCTGCTGCTACAGTGTTTCGGCCAACCTCGGTTCCCATGCAGCCAGATCTGAGATCTAAATCTCGAGGGTTGACTTTTTCTCCCGAAACCCTAATCCATGTGCCCATCTTCATCATGCTATATCTCCGCATTCGTAGCTCCTTTTTGGCATATAGCATATCAAAATGTTCGTCTCAGAGAGTACATCATTTCATTCCATTGCATCATTTTCATTTGAGTTCATATTGATGCCCGAAATTCTATTAGAAAGAGGCTACTTGAGTTATTTGTCAGATCTGCTACTCCATTTAGACATTTGTCATTTTTGCCATGATTATTGTGTGTATGATATGCCCTGATGCTCTACATATGTTTTGTTAAGCGTTTTGTCATCTTTCCAGATGTGCAACCCATGTATTTTTTGTGATGTGTGTGGTGAGTAGCACAAGCTTGCCAAGTGAGGCACTTGGTAATTCTGATTTCAGGGACTTAGCATTTCCACTAAGTCCTTGAGCTGTTTATCTCATATGGCCATATGTTCTTGTTGTTTCCTAGTGATCCGTGTCTCTTTTGAGGATGATCAGTAAGGATGTTTTGTTAATCTTGTAGTGCTCTATCCATTCATGTCTTTGTTGGCAATTATGGAGCACCCTAGCTTGAGTCAATCGAGCTCTACTTTTGCTACTTCGTGAATCTGGGCAGATTGTCAACTTGTTTGCAATTTTGCCGATGTTGTTGTAGTTGATCCGTGCATGCTATGTTTTTGTTCTTGCCATGTATAGCTTGAATTTTGTGTGTTCTTGATGGATGTATCCTTAGCTTGTCATGACTTGCTCTGTAGTGAGTGCATCGAGCTCGTAAATATGCCTACTTGAGTTATGTTTCAGCATGTGCCAGTTTTCACTAAGTCTGAAAACTGATTATGCTTTTGCTATGTTCACATGCTTGCAAATGTGTTTTCTGATCCCTTTTGGATCAAGGTCACTAAGGGACTTTTGTTAAGATTTTTGAGTAGCTCCATGTCATGTTTTACTTTGCTATGTTCAGGTCCTGTAGCATGTAGTTTTGTTGCTCCGAAGAGTGCTACCTGATCTGAAATTCCAGACAAGTGTTAATTTCACTAAGTCTGAGATCTGTTTACCATATGCATTTTTGCCATGCTTGTTTGAACCTGTTAATGGATGAATTAGCCGTAGCTCAGTGCTAGACTTTTGTTAAGCATCTTGAATGCATCCCTGCCATGTATTTTGTTGCCATGCTTGAATGCTGTAGCAGGTTCATCTCATTGCATTTAGATGGCTACTTGTTGTAAATCGCAGACCGGTGTCATATTTGAATCGCTTGCCATTTCCAAACCGTAACTCCGATTCCGGCGTTCTTTATATCGTTTTCAAGCGATTTCATCTCATCTTTACAGTGGAACACTTGGTTTTCCAAGTTGAGGCCAGGTTAATGCATTACTTGTCAAATCTTGCATATGCATCCCACATCGCATCCCGCATAGCATTTCATCATTGCACCATATTGTTTGATCCTTGCACGTGGTTGATTGTGTCCTTGTTGCTTGTTTGTCTTGTTTGGGTAGAGCCGGAAGACAAGTTCGCTAATGAGGAGCCCGTTGAGTTTGCTTTCGAGGATCCAGCCAACTCTGACAACTTTGCAGGCAAGATGATCATACCCTCGAAATCACTACTATCTTTGCCATGCTAGTTTGCTCGCTCTTTTGCTATGCCAATGCTACGATGCCTACCATTTGCTTTCAAGCCTCCCAAATTGCCATGTCAAACCTCTAACCCATCTGGTCCTAGCAAACCGTTGATTGGCTATGTTACCTCTTTGCTCAGCCCCTCTTATAGCGTTGCTAGTTGCAGGTGAAGATTGGAGACCGTTCCTTGTTGGAACATTATTTTACTTGTTGGGCTAGCATTATATTGTCATGTTATCTTAATGCATCTATATACTTGGTAAAGGGTGGAAGGCTCGGCCTCTCGCCTAGTGTTTTGTTCCACTCTTGCCGCCCTAGTTTTCATCATATCAGTGTTATGTTCCCGGATTTTGTGTTCCTTATGCGGTTGGGTTATAATGGGAACCCCTTGATAGTCCGCCTTGATTAAAGCTTTTCCAGCAATGCCCAACCTTGGTTTTACCATTTGCCACCTAGCCTCTTTTCCCTTGGGTTTCCGGAGCCCGAGGGTCATCTTATTTTAACCCCCCCGGGCCAGTGCTCCTCTGAGTGTTGGTCCAACCCGTCAGCCGCCGGTGGCTACCAGGGGCAACTCTGGGCTGGCCTACCGGAAGTTTAGACAATCTGAGTGTGCCCTGAGAACAAGATAATGCAGCTCCTATCGGGATTTGTCAACACATTCGGGCGGTGTTGCTGGACTTGTTTTAACCTGTCGAAGTGTCTTGAAGAACCGAGGTACCGAGTCTGATCGGAACGTCTCGGGAGGAGGTCTATTCCTTCGTTGACCGTGAGAGCTTGTCATGGGCTAAGTTGGGACTCCCCTGCAGGGATTTGAACTTTCGAAAGCCGTGCCGCGGTTATGGGCAGATGGGAATTTGTTAATGTCCGGTTGTAGATAACTTGAACCTTAACTTAATTAAAATGAATCAACCGTGTGAGTTACCGTGATGGCCTCTTCTCGGCGGAGTCCGGGAAGTGGACACGGTGTTGGAGTAATGTTTGCGCAGGTTGTCCTCTAGTTTCTCGCTCGCGCCTTGCCTTCTCTTCTCGCTCTCTTTTGCGAACAGGATAGCCACCATATATGCTAGTCGCTTGCTGCAGCTCCACATATATTTACCTTAACTTACCTATTAAGCTTAAATAGTCTTGATCGCGATGGTGCGAGATTCTTGAGTCCCCGTGGCTCACAGATTACTATTACACCATATGCAGGGCCTGACGATTCTGCTCCAGGTGACGCGCTCGAGCTCAAGTGGGAGTTCGACGAGGACTCTCAACGTTACTATGTTTCCTTTCCTGATGATCAGTAGTGGTGCCCTGTTGGGGGGTGATCGGGACCGTGTCGCATGTTGGGTTATCTTTTATTTTGGCGTCGTAGTCGGGCCATGAGTGTTTGGATGATGTAATGTTATTTATGTACCTTGATTGACGTGGCGAGTGTAAGCCAACTATGTTATCCCTTTTTATTATCTATATTACATGGGATGTTTGTGAAGATTTCCTGACTTGCGACATATGCCTTCAATGCGATTATGCCTCTAAGTCGTGCCTCGACACGTGGGAGATATAGTCGCATCGAGGGTGTTACAGTAACTAATGATAAAAGTGAGCACAAACGGTATTGCAATGCTAGGAAACAAGGCCTAGGGTTCATACTTTGACTAGTGCAAGTTCTCTCAACAATAATAACATAATTGGATCACATAACTATCCCTCAACATGCAACAAAGAGTCACTCCAAAGTCACTAATAGCGGAGAACAAACGAAGAGATTATGGTAGGGTACGAAACCACCTCAAAGTTATTCTGTCCAATCAATCTGTTGGGCTATTCCTATAAGTGTCACAAACATCCCTAGAGTTCGTACTAGAATAACACCTTAAGACACAAATTAACCAAAACCCTAATGTCACCTAGATACTCCAATGTCACCTCAAGTATCTGTGGGTATGATTATACGGTATGCATCACACAATCTCAGATTCATCTATTCAACCAACACATAGAACCTCAAAGAGTGCCCCAAAGTTTCTACCGGAGAATCAAGACGAAAACGTGTGCCAACCCCTATGCATAAGTTCATGGGTGGAACCCGCAAGTTGATCACCAAGACATCCATCAAGTGAATCACGTGATATCCCATTGTCACCAGAGATACGCACGGCAAGCCATACATCAAGTGTTCTCAAGTCATTAAAGACTCAATACGATAAGATTTACTTCAAAGGGAAAACTCAATCCATTACAAGAGAGTAGAGGGGGAGAAGAAACATAAGATCCAACTATAATAGAAAAGCTCGCGATACATCAAGATCGTGCCAAATCAAGAACACGAGAGAGAGAGAGAGAGAGAGAGAGAGAGAGATCAAACACATAGCTACTGGTACATACCCTCAGCCCCGAGGGAGAACTACTCCCTCCTCATCATGGAGAGCGCCGGTATGATGAAGATGGCCACCAGAGAGGGATTCCCCCTCCGGCAGGGTGCCGGAACGGGTCTAGATTGGTTTTCCGTGGCTACGGAGGCTTCTGGCGGCGGAACTCCCCATCTATTGTGTTCCCCGAAGTTTTTAGGGTATATGGGTATATATGGGAGGAAGAAGTACGTCGGTGGACTTCCGGGCTGCCCACGAGGTAGGGGCGCGCCTGATTCGTCTGCGGCGGCCTGATTCTTCGCCACCTCCTGGGCCTTCTCATTATCGGCCTGCTTCAGGATGAGCTCCCGCTTGCGCTCCTCCAGCTCACCCTGTGCGGCCCTTAGTTCATCCCTGGCCTCGCCGAACCAGACCTGCGTCTCAGCGATGCGCTCCTCAAAAGCCGCCTCCTCCTTATCCACCGCCGCCATCCTGGATTTTACCTTGTCTTTGGCGGGCCCGGTGGAGCGCCTGGAGCCTCTGGAAGTTGGCGCTCATGGCTCGGAGGAGCTCCTCCTCCTGGGAACCGCTGCCGCCCGCAGTCGGTTCATCAACAACCTGGAGCCCGGTGGAGGCGAGCACTTCATCATCACACACCTCCCCTTGGTTGGCGCCCTAGTGCTCGCCGTCCCTGGGAGGTGGACGAAAGGTCGTCGCCCACCTTCAAGTATTTGCCCGGGCCAGGGGCGGCAGATGAGGAAGGTTGGTTGTCAACCACCCACTCCCCGGCAGGCCCTTTGCCGGCCTCCTCGGCAGGCCCCTTGCCGGCCTCCTTGGCAGCGGCCTTGCCGGCCTCCCAAACAGGCCCCTTGGCGGCCTCCTCAGCGGCAGTCTTGGCGGACTCCTCGGCGGCAATCTTGTTGGCCTCAGCCTCGGCATCCTTAGCGACCTCCCCGATGACGGTGTCAATATCCTCCTGGTCCGCCGAGGGAGGGTCTGGATACCAAGAAAGGAAATGGGGCAGAGCCAAGATCAAGGTTTGAAAAGAAGAAGAAAGAACAGAGACAGGAAGTGTCGGGGATATACCCCGTGATATGACCCGGACGGAAATATGACCCGACCGGACTTGGCGGTTTACTTGAGACCCGGCTGACACTTGGCGATTCACTGGTGACCCGCCCTGACCTGGCGGTTAACAAGCAACCCGCCTGAACATTATGACTCACTGGTGACCCGACGGGCGGGTTAGACGGATGACAAGGCCCAAGGCCCAGAAGGCCGATTCATGTTAATGGTGGGCCGGTTTATGAGGAAAGCACAACGAATATTCTCCTACAAAGGAAGCAAGAATTGGACTCCACTTGTAATAGAGCAATCCTAATCCTATTAGGACTAGTCATGTAACCCGCCCCTTCAACATATATAAGGAGGGGCAGGGCACCCCAAGAGGGACAGAGAAAATCTTAAGGGTTAGACATAACTAGGAGAGCTAGTTTACGGCGACTCCCTCATGACGATAATGAGACCTAGCTACAACAGCATGTAGGGTTGTTACCGGATGATTTTTCCTGGGGCCCGAAGCTGTCTAAATCCTTGTCTTGCGTATTGCGTCTCTCGATTCCGATCTACCCCTTCAAGCTATCGCGTAGATGCGTTGGCCTCATGACTAAGTCGTCACACTAGGACATCTGCCGTGACAGTTCCACAACAGTTGGTGCCCACCGTGGGGCTTGCGCATGATGGTGTTGAGTTCTTGGAGGGATCTTTCCTAGGGATCGAGAGTTCAAAATTTTCCGGATGAAGAAGAGTTGGTTTTGAAAGGATCTGCATCAACGTTAAATTCACTAGAAATTTTCTGACGTTGTTCGTCGGCTTGTTTGTCCAGATCATCAAAGAAGATTTCGAAGGATGTGGATCTTTGTTTGGTTTAACAAGGATTCACCGGGTTGGATGGATGAAAATCGCTGATAGGCGCAAGGCCAAGTCTCCGTCGAAGTCAAAAAATAATATTAAAAAGAAGCACTGTTCATCGCATCCAAGGATTTCGAATAGTACTAGTGCATCTTCGGCCACCTCGTCTGAAATCAAATCAGTCTTTTCCTTTGTCAACTCTGATTGGATCCATCAAGAAAAAATTATGACGGGTAGGACTCGTCTCCGCCTCGGTCAGCGCTTTCGAGTCGGTTGCAGGTCACCTGGCCCATGGCTTCCGAGCCGCTGCGACGACCCGCCACCGGCTGCTACACTTCTGCTAAGCCACCTCCGATGACTGCCGACGCCGTCCGAAGGCCACTGCTAGCTCGTCCCTCTGCTTCATCGCGCCGCGAGCCGCCGGGCCTTGCGAAGCTGCCCCCCCGGCCTCATCTCTTTTTCAAGCTGCCATTGCGCTCTTTTGCTGTCGCTGTGGCCCTACGTGCATCTAAGCCAGGGAAGAATTGTCAACGACCAGGGGCAGGAGAGGAATACGGACTCGTAAACTCGGCTCCGAGCCGCCTCTGATTCACGTGATTGCTGAATTGTTGAGCCATCCCTGCCTTTACTCTGCGCTGAGTCACCATTTTACTGGCCCCGCAACGCTAAACCACCAGCTGCTATCCCTGTCACCAGATCCACCCGTTCGCTGGTTCCTCTCTGCTAAGCTAGACCTGACGCGTTTAAAAGCATTATTAATAAAGCCCTTAAATCATCAAACCCCTAAAAATAACCACTTTTTTTTACAGTTTTCGCCGAAAAAACGCCGTAGACTAGAACCTCTAAACCCTCAAACCCGTAAAAAAATTAAAGGTCCAACCCTCAAACCACTTTGCAATCTGTAGAAATAGGGGTTGAGGGGAAAATCGCCCCCCAACCTGCACTCCTCCTCCTCGCTCGCTCCTCGCTCGCGCGGGAGCATACCGCCTCCTCCTCCCGCCGCCTCCCGCCGCGCCGGCCATGAAGGGCCCCGCCGCCACCGCGCCCCCGCCCGCCACGCCCGCCTCGCCCGCCCCCGCCCCCGCCCACCCGACCGTGGCCAACGTGGTGGCGGCGACCCACGTTGGGGCCAAGCGGCGGCGGGCGGGCCTCGCACCTCCTCCTGCCGCCCCGACCACCGTCACCGTCACCGCCCCGGCGCCCGCCCTCGCCGCCTCCCCGCGCCCGCCCCAGCCACCAAGAAGAGCCGGCCGAAGGCGGCCTCTCATGGGCCGCGAGGGCGGCCTCCAAGGTCGCCGGCTCGTCCCCGGTCGTGACCAAGCCGCGGAAGAAGCCCGCGGCGTGGAAGAAGCCCGCGGCGGCCGCCGTCGCCGAACATCCTCCCGCCGCGCACGAGGTGTTCGAGGAAATGGCAACCCCATCCTCGTTCATGGACCTCCTCCAAAACGCGGAGGTGGACCTTGGAGCTCCGCCTCTAGACCCCTTTAGGGTTGGTGGCGACTTGGAGGAAAAGGAGGAAGATGAGGAGGATGAAGGGGATGACGAGGAGGAGGTGGCCGAGATAGGGGAGGAGGCATTCGCCGCCGCTTCCCTCCCACACGCGTGGTCGACAAACTACACCGAGGCGGAAGATGTCCTCTTGGTTTGTGCTTGGGCAGCTGTGGGAATGGATGCAACCACCGGCACCGATCAAATCGGTAAAAGGTATTGGCAAAGGATCGAGGACGTCTATTGTAGGATCAAGCCGAAGAATAGTGGGTTCATCCATCGCACTTTCTGGTCGCTTCAAGGTCGGTGGGAGTTGATCAAGCCCGCTTATTCTCGTTGGAGTGCGGCCATGGACCAAGTGATAGATGCACCACCTAGTGGAACCGTGGAGAGTGACTATGTGAGTACATATTTCTTCACTATTTTGATTATGTGTGTGCACTATGCTATTGGTGAGTTCTTATGTGATTTATGTGTGGTTGATAGGAGACAATTGCCGGCATGAGGTACAAGGAGATGGCCGCTTCCAAGGGCAAGCCATTCCCATTTAAGTATGTTTGGTCAATTCTTCAAACTTTTGACAAGTGGAAGTTGAGGGATCAAGAGACCGTACCCAAGAAGTCGGCAATGCTAAGGATGGATGATAGTGAAGATGAGAAGGAGAGGAACTTGGGCAAGCCCGAGGGAACCAAGAAGGGCAAGCTAAGGGTGAATATGAAAGAAGAGGCGCCAAGCCTAAGGGAGAAGATGGACCACATGATGAAGGCAAGAGAGGAATTGACAACGAAGACATTGGAGACGAAATTTCTTATCACCGAGAAGAAGAAAGAGGTCAAGCTTGCACAAGTTAAAGCAAAGCGTGAAGAAGCAAAGCGCAAGGCCGAGTTGGAGGAGAGGATGATCAAGCTCAAAGAGGCAAAGGTATGGAAAGAACTCATGGTGAAAGAGAAAGAGCACATGATGATGTCCAAGAAGGACATGGATGAAGACCAATTGCAATGGTGGAAGGACTACAAGGAGGACATCGCGGAGAGGAAGAGGATGTTCCGTGTTGCGTGCTTTACTTTTCGAGGTGACACTCCGACGAGTAGTTGTGGTGATGGCGGTGTGTACGACTCCACCGGTGCCGATGGAGATGCTTGATGGAGCCCGCTTGTGGTCTAGGAGATGGCGCCGAGGTGTAACTTTTTGGTGATGGTGCCGATGAGAGGAGGAAGATGATGATTTTGTGATGTAAACTATTAAACCATGCATCAATGATTGTCATTTGGTAGTTTGTTTGAAAGTTGATTGTGTTCTTGTTGTCATAAATTGTGAGATGTCAAATGATAGATTTAAAGATTGGGGTCGAGGCAAAGACTAGAACCCTCAAACTCTTAAATCCTTAAAGCAGTTTAAGGATTGGGTTTGAGGGTTCTAATATTTGTCCCTATTTTTCAACCCTTAAAAGTGTTAAAAAATGACACTTCTCAATTCTTAAAACTACTTTAAAGATTTAAGGGTTTGAAAGTTCTACTGCTCTAAACCGCCATTGTGAGGGGAACGCCGGGCGAGCTGCCGCTCGAGTGCCGACTTCCATCAAGAATCACTTTGGCCACATCTCCTCGTCCACCTACAGCTTTAAGTCCCGAGGGAATCGGGGCGGCTATTATTTTTCATGCAGTGGAGACTAATTAAATCCAAAGAAACAAAGTGCTACTTGCATTAGTACAGACGAAGGCTGGTGCTGGTTGATCTCTAACCCGACCGCAGAGATCCAAGGGATAATCCAACGTGACTGGTGCTAGTATTCTATATTGAGCTGATTTTCTTTGGATATCAGTTTGCGTAAATTGGATGGGATACATATATGTAGAGACCAGCTGCGCGCTAATGGACGCGCCTGCATGCGTCCAAAAAATAAATCAGGTATTATTTCTCTTATATATTTTCTTAATATACTTTAATTACTCCAACGCAACTACTCTGCTTTATGGTATTTTTTATGTGCAGGGTAATTCTTTACTGCAAAAGTGGCATTATACCGCGGATACGGAGAGCACGACATTGTCATTTTGCACTGTCGGTCCATTCGATCGTTCTCGCGTCCGGCTCGTCCGTCCGCAAGGTTTACGATGCCGTGGCCGACTCATGCGTCCACTCCATCGTCTAAATGTCGCGATCGACTCTCCCACCCACACCGGCTTACAACGCCACGGATGACTCGCACGTCCGCTTTCGCGGCCGGTTCACACGTCCACACCGGCTTACAACGAGGAGGATAACTACTGGCCTGACGTATCAGGTGAAATCTATCCATTATATTTTTTTATTATATATTGCTTTCTTCAAAAAAGAGCAATTACTTTGGGTTGCGATATTTTTTGATGCAGGACAATTGTTCACTGCAAGAGCGATGGTCATGTTGTGGATATCATGCACTAGCATCCGAGCCGCCATAATGATCAACGAATATCTATGTAAGCCACGGCCTCTGCAACCCAGTCAACATCAACACAACGAGGCTAATTTGCCTGTCCGCGTGGCTTACCGCGCCTACGATTGACTCGCCCGACCACACCGGCTTATAACACCGCGGCCAATTTATCTGTCTATGCCGCCTCTGATGCTACGGTTGTCTTGCCCGTCCTTCCCTTGCGGTTTGGTCTATATCAACACACCGAGCCGCATCTGTGCGCACAAGTTTGCTTAACAAAGCGCGTGCAAGTCGCCGCTCCCGCTGTCCGGTCTATTACAACAACTCTGAAGAAGGTCATAGTGTCAGCCTCTGTCTCCACCAGATGATTCATTGGATAGGCGTACAAATCACCGCCACTGCGTTTTGGTTAAACAACCAGCTGGGATACACCGCTGGCCGGATTACTGACACAAATCATACGGGGTCATTCATAACCCGCCACGGTCGACCTCAAGTTTCCGCGGATTCACATCGTGTTATCAACATCAAGGATATATAATGAGGGTTGCGAAGATTGTTAACTCGCCACGTTGCTTTCAGCTTCAACATATTCCAGAGTTCCACTATTCAAATATATGCCGGTTTATATCACGGTCAAGTATGGAGAGTCTCAAGCCAACTCCTCGAGTCATCTTAAGACTTGGGGGCTACAATGATATGACTCAGCAAAGTCTTAAACAGTTTCAGCAAATTCAAGAACCAAGGACGTTTAAGGGGAAGATAACCCGGTCCCGGAGGCTACTGCTATATTGATAAAAAAAATTAAGGGCCGTCAGGAAATTTCCGGCTCAAAATAAAGGGTGTCGGTTTAAAATCCGGCTTAAGGGCAATCTGTCCCTGACCAAACTTTGAAGCTCTCAATATCCGGTTTAAAATTCCGGATCAAGAAGAATATTGTCTATCGCAAAGTTCGAGTTCTCAGAAAAATTAAAGGGACCAAAGGGAGTCTATTGCAAAGCACAACTCAAACATAGGTGCCCCTTGAGCACAACTCACAAGAACACTTGGGGGCTTGGTCGTATTCGAACCATAGCTACACCTCTTGATCGGTGTAAGGCCACCAGGGAAATCACTTGGGGGCTTGGTCGTATTTGAACCGTAGCTACACCTCTTGATCGGCGTAAGGCCACTAGGGAAATCACTTGAGGGCTTGGTCGTATTCGCACCATAGCTACACCTCTTGATCGGCGTAAGTCCACCAGGGAAATCACTTGGGGGCTTGGTCGTATTCGAACCATAGCTACACCTCTTGATCGGCGTAAGGCCACCAGGGAAATCACTTGGGGGCTTGGTCGCATTCGAACCATAGCTACACCTCTTGATTGGCGTAAGGCCACTAGGGAAATCACTTGTGGGCTTTGGTCGTATTCGAACCAAGGCTTAAACCCTCTTGATCGAATATGTTACTTGGGGGCTTCTTGTTCAAACATAGGTGTATTCACCAAAGAGAACATAGCGTTACTACCCACTTGATCTTGATAATTGGGCTACCAAGCCAATATGATAAATTCATAAGAGCACAACTTTGATTACCTTGATAATTCCGCTACCAAGCCAGTATGATAATTTCATGAGAGCACAACACTGATTACCTTGGGATTTCGGCTATCAAGCCAGTATTTATAGCTTCACGTGAGCATAGCTCTGACCTACTTGGCGGATTAATGACCGGGTTACACAGACCAAAGAGAGTCTGATTGCATAGCACAGCTCAAACATAGGTTTATGGTAACCCGACAGCATATTATGGTATTAAGTACTTGGAATTATTCGTCTTCCAAGTTTTGGGTTATCACCCTTACTGCATTGGTATGATAAACCGGCAGTATGAGCAAATATCACAGGTATGGTATTTTGTTATGATTATATAAGGTTGTGATTAAACCGACCCTGGCTTTAGACGTTAAGTCGCCAGGGCATATGTTGTTTAAACTCCATGCAGGATTTGCAGAGCTATGACTTACATAAATGATTAGGTTCAAGCCCATCATCAAAAATTGAAATTGGTGTTTCAAAAGGGGTTATCAATTATTGATTTTCTCAAAGGCTATAAGTTGCCAGGTTATAAAAATTCCGGTTTACAATGAATGCACATTAAGTCGCCATCAGCCAAGAGCCGTCGAGTATTTAAACTCCAGATTTACTTGTCAACCGATAAGGTATTCACATCTTTAATAGCCAAACTTGGCTGGATTGTCATGATGATATTGAATGATTAAGGTTTTCATACCGGATTATATTGTTCAAATCTCGAATAGCCAACATGGCTGGATTTTTATTATGGTTATCAATAACCAGTATTATGATTGAGGTTTTCAAAGTCGCTTCGCCGCAAAGGCTATTATTTCTTTATAGATATGATTTATTCTGCAATGGAAGGAATAGTCCTGAATCGCTGCAGGCTTACGACCCAACACTTGGGGGCTACATTATTCAAGTGGAGATTATGTCAAATATGCAAGTCCCATGTCACTGCCAGCATGCACCATGGCACTTGGGGGCTAATGCAAAGTCATTTTTTACTTGCCTTATTGAAGACCTGACTCATCACATTGTAATGAGCTGGCCCTTGGGGGCTACCAATTGCTCCTGTCAACAATTCAAGGTACACAAGTCTTAATCCATTATATTGAAGGGTCCACTCCTTTCTTGGTAAAGCACAAAGCTCTTAACCTTGTGGGCGTGGGTTCAAGCCCCATGATGGGAGTTACATCATATGATGTTATTTTCAATCAATTATATATAAAGTCCCAGCTCAGTATTATCTTACTGAGCCGGCCCTTGGAGGCTACACGTTGCTGTTAAAGTCTACATGATCATATCTACAAAGTCCCTGCTCATTAGTGCATAATGACCCGGCCCTTGGGGGTTACACTGGTTGAAATTTTTATGAGCATAAGGAAATTATAAGTCCCAGGTTGCTACAAGCATGACAACCCGACACTTGGGGGCTACATATGTGGAATATTCAGTTTTCTACTAGAGACTGAGATGAACAACACGGATTTCTTCAAAGTGGTTATTTATATTGAAGTAAGTCTTAAGTCATCACTTTGCTCTGCTCAAGACTTGGGGGCTACAGGTAACACGGATATAAGGGAAAAATATTTTCAAAACCTGTGTTTTGAGCAAACCAGATTGACCCGGCGTCACCAATCATTATGACCTGGTGTCTGCAATAATCATAAACCGACGTCATCAATAATCATGAAATCGGCGCTGGCAACAATCATGAATCGATGTTGGCAACAATCATGACCCGGAATTATCGGTTTTTATAACCCAACAATGGTGGTAATCATAACCGACAAGTTCTACATCTTCAAGCTGGCTGAATGTCAGTTGAATATTTGAAGACCAATATTTTTTTCAAGTCAGAGCATCGAAGACCGACTCAAATGGATTCTTTATTTACAATATTTCTTCTGTAAGAAAGTTGATTATGAAGCTGGCCTATTAACCCGGATTTTCTAGAAGGAGGAAATGACAAGGACTTAAGGATGATCGGGTGCCGGCTTACAAGAATATTTAACCCGGTGCACAACTTGTCAAAGTTGTTCTAGCGTTTATTTTGCAGGATCAGTTTAACATGGATAAATCCAAATTAAACCGGGGGCTAATGTCGGGGATATACCCCGCCGCATGACCCGGCCGGAAATATGACCCGGCCGGACTTGATGGTTTACTTGAGACCCGACTGACACTTGGTGATTCACTGGCGACCCGCCCTGACCTGGCGGTTTACAAGCAACCCGCCTGAACATTATGACTCACTGGTGACCCGGCGGGCGGGTGAGACGGATGACAAGGCCCAAGGCCCAGAAGGCCGATTCATGTTAATGGTGGGTCGGTTTATGAGGAAAGTACGAGGAATATTCTCCTACAAAGGAAGCAAGACTAGGACTCCACTTGTAATAGAGCAATCCTAATCCTACTAGGACTAGTCATGTAACCCGCCCCTTCAACATATATATGGAGGGGCAGGGCACCCCAAGAGGGACAGAGAAACTCTTAAGGTTAGATATAACTAGGAGAGCCGGTTTACGGCGACTCCCTCATGACGATAATGAGACCTAGCCACAAACAGCATGTAGGGTTGTTACCGAATGATGTTTCCCGGGGCCCGAAGCTGTCTAAATCTTTGTCTTGTGCATTGCGTCTCTCAATTCCGATCAACCCCTTCAAGCTACCGCGTAGATGCGTTGGCCTCACGACTAAGTCCTCACACTAGGACATCTGTCGTGACAGTTCCACGACAGGAAGCAAATGACTTACCCGCACCGGGCTGGGAAGAAGTGGCGCCCTCCCCGCCAACATTCGTTGCCGGGGCAGAACCACCGGCACCCAAGCTCGCCTCCTCCTCCTCCTCCATGTGCGTGGGCTCGGGGGTGGATGCCCTTGCCGGGGACGCCCCTCTGGGCGGCGTAGTCGAGGGGGCAGGATGTTGGGAGTGGCCCTCAGCGGCTCCTACTGTCGTTCTTCTCCTACAAACCCGGCAAGGTCAGCATCAAGAATTCACACTCCAATGCTCATCAGTGAAGAAGTGAGTGATGAACTCACGTTGGGGGCTGAAGTGAGGGCTGCGTCGGGGGCTGCTATTCGGGCTACTCTCCACCAACACTGGCGTACGCGAAGTACCCGCCAGGGGCTTGTCGCCCGTCGAGGCCCTGGCCCTCTTTGCCACCCTCTGGGCCAACGTCTCCGTGTCCCTGTGAAGATAACATCAAATCGAAAGAGGATAACACGGGTGTAAGGTTAGGAGATGACGGGGGGCGAAATACTTACCCGTCATCCACCTCCTCCTCCACTGGCTTCCTTTTCCTCTTCGGGATAAAAGATCCAAGGACGAATTCCGCCTCCAGGGTGCTGTCCGAGGGAGGGGAGAAGGAGATGGGGTCCGGCACCGCTTGGACGAGGAGGAGGCAGTCGCCGTCTTCTTTGCCACCGTGGCCTTCACCGTCTTCTTCGGTGCCGTGGCCTTCATCGCCCTCGTCTAGCGCACGAGCTGCTCCTGAGCCGGTTGCTGCTGTGTGGGCCTACCGGGCTGGACCGTCTCGCCGGAGCTGGCCCGCCGCAGGACGCGGTTCTTCCCCGTGGGCGGAGGGTCGCCCGCTTCAGCTTCCTCTTCGGGCGACTCGTTGCCCGCTTCTTCAGTAAAGGGGGCCCGGTGCCGGCGCTGCGGGCCTCCCCGGTGGACTCCGCCCACTAGGCGAGCTCCTTCTCCTCCGCGGCCGTGTCGGCCTCGTCCTCCACGGCGCTGGCGGCGATGTAATCCAGCTCCTCCTTGGAGGTGTCGCGGATGAGGAGCGGCTCGTCGCGAACATAGCCCTCCGACAAGTTGTCGAGAAACTCCTGCACTTGCTCTGCTGACGGCTCGACCTAGGCTGGGTCAAGGCCGTGCGCGTTGAAGTACGGCATCATGGCGATTATGACGGACTGACGAGAGTTGTTGCTCAGCGGGACCACTCCCGCCGGCAACCCAAACAGGGGCCCCTTGACGGCCTTGCCGGCCTTCACAGCCCTTTGCAGCCCTTCCGGTCCTCTCAGCCCTCCCGTCGTCGTCCACGTTGAGCTGGAAGAGCCTCTGACAAAAATGGGCCAGGCCGGAGCTGCATGGCATCAGCCGCATTCTTGAAATCCCGGCCGGCCTCCCCTTGTTGTGCGACGGAGCGATTCGGCGACGAATGAAATCGGTCCCAATCCTCTCAAGGGTGAGCCCAGCCATGGTGAGGCAATGGATCCTGGTGGTGGCGACCGTGAGCTTCTTGTCGTTGACATCAAGGTCGCTCCAGTCCTTGCGGCGGGTCGGCGGGCTCTGACGAACTTGGCAGAACTACTGCGGATCCACCTCCTTGATCCAGAGCCACCGGCCCCGCCACTCATCCCACCTCTCCTTTTGGGCACCCTCCGGGTATGTGCCCTTCTCCTAGGTCCTCGGGATCCAGGTGATGCACCCGGAAATGGCATCCCCTGGCTGGATGCGAAGATAGAAGTAATGGCGGAATAGCGTCGTGCCGAGGAGCACTCCGGCAAAGCCCTCGCAGAGATGGGTGAAGAGGACCATGCACGCCACGTCATTCGACACAAAGTCGAGGAGGTGAAAGCCGTAGGTGTGCGTGATGTCGTTGAAGAAATCAGAGAAAGGGGGCAGAGCCCGTAAGAAAAGTAATCGACGAAGAAGGGGTACCGGTCTGGGCCGGCGTTTGCGAAATCGGTAGGGATGATGTGCGTAGCAGGGTGCCCCATTGTATTCCTCCCCCACAGGGGCTTGAAGTAGTCCCTGAGGTGGACCGCATCGACTGTCGGGGGGAAATAGGCGTGCTGCGTCCGCAGCACCACCAACTCCCTCTCCGACGCCTTTTTCTCCCCGACGTCCTTGGCCACCCCTTTGCCTCTGCCCATCTTGGCCGCCATGGCAACTGAGAGGGGATGGAGGATTAAGGGCAGTGACGGCGCAGCGGCGGCGAGCAAAGGCGAAAGCTTGTGGAGGAAGAAGGGAGCGGCGGTTTCAAGATTGGAGAAGGCACAAGGGGTAAATGAGGCGCGCCCCTGCGTTTTCCTCTTTTTATGGGGAAGGCGCGGGCCGCCTCTTTACCATTTACCATGATGTGATGTAAGAGTGCATCAACCACCCCACACACGACCCCCACGTCCCACATTCAACACGGGTCGTGGGGAAGCGCAACGGGCGAGGGAGTTACTGTGGTAAAACTCCACCGCATGCGCGCCCGTGCACCGTTATGGGCCTGGCCCAATAATGCTCCGCACTTATATGTGGCCCAGGCCCGGGGGCTCCCGTCGGTGTTCAAAAGTAGGGGTCCTTTTTGTACCCCTTTACTTTAGGGCGGGCAGTCGCAACCATGCGCCTGCGGCCATGCTTGGCAGAGAACAGGAAGCACAGACCCAAGACTACCAGAGCAGCGCCAAGCCGAAGGCGTGAGAAGCAGAGGGGCGAGGTGAAACTCCCCCGGCAAGGCCCTTGCCAGGGTGGCCTTCACGGCCCCGGCAAGGGCCTTGCCGGGGCAACTTTCCCAACACTAACAAGGCCGCCACCCTTGAGTCTAAGAGTCCCGACGCCATCAACCACACCGGAACCAAGGCTCGGGAGGCACCTCTATGGTGGCATGCAGACCTTTGTGAAGGCAAAGGGAATGTGAGGCCTAGATAGGATCCAAGAAACAAGACAACGGCAAGGCTCCTTGCCGATGATGCCCACGAGGCCGCGGCAAGGCTCCTGCCAAAGATACTCATGAGGCCCCGGCAACACCCTTGCCGAGGGTGCCCAGAAGGCCCCGGCAAGACCCTTGCCGGGAAGATCAGCAAGACCGTGGCAAGGCCTTGCCGCCCCGTCACCACCCCAGCTCAACGGCCGGCCACCAACTAAGCAGGTACCCACGTGGCAGTACGTGGCTCCTAAGACAACTAGTCAAGCACCTACGTGGTGGCATGCAAATCTTCGTGAAGACCCTGCCACCACGCTAGCTCAGCAGCCTGCTAGCCTACATGGCGCTGCATGCCTCGTTGGCCTGGACGCATGTCAGGGCAAGGAGAAGAGGTGATGGATAGAACAGGCTTCGTTGTCATCCTCGATAAAGCAAGAGGACACCTAAGTAGCACCATTAATGTGTTTTGTCCCATAATGTCAGGCGATAAACTCGACTATTGTACAACTTTCCACCTCCTGTGTGCCACTGGGCAGCCCCTTTGACTATAAAAGGAGGCCCACGGCATACTATGAGAGGATTCAGACATTTTGGACCCTGCATGCTTTGTAGCTAGTCCAAGAACACCAGATAAACACAAACCAGCAGGAGTAGGGTGTTACGCATCACTTGCGGCCCGAACCTGGATAAACTTCCCCTGTGTTGATCTTCTAAACCCGCTCTTTCCACAGCCCCGCACCCGCCGACCGTAGAAGGGATTCCCTGTGATCCCATATGTGTCATTCTCACCGACAAACTAAAACTATAGATCAGAAACTTATATGATGGAAAATAGAAACTTATATGATGGAAAATAGAAACTTAAATGATGGAAAATAGACATGGGGCCATAGGTATCCCTAGAGGCTTCTCTCACGATAGCAAATAATACGATGGGTGAACAAATTACTATCGAGCAATTAATAGAAAAGCGCAAAGTTATGATGATATCTAAGGCAATGATCATGAATATAGGCATCACGTTCGTGTCAAGTAGACCGAAACAATTCTGCATCTACTACTATTACTCCACACATCGACCGCTATCCAGCATGCATCTAGAGTATTAAGTTCATAAAGAGCGGAAACGCATTAAGCAAGATGACATGATGTAGAGGAATTAACTCAAGCAATATGATGAAACCCCATCTTTTTACCCTTGATGGCAACAATGCAATACGTGCCTTGCTGCCCCTACTATCACCAGGAAAGGACACCGCAAGATTGAACCCAAAGCTGAGCACTTCTCCCATTGCAAGAAAAACCAATCTAGTTGGCGAAACCAAACCGATAGTTCAAAGAGAAATACAAAGATACCAAATTATGCATAAAAGAATTTAGAGGAGATTCAAATAATATTCATAGATAAGCTGATCATAAATACACAATTCATCGGATCTCGGCAAACACACCGCAAAAGAGTATTAGATCGAATAGATCTCCAAGAACATTGAGGAAAACATGGTATTGAGAATCAAAGAGAGAGAAGAAGCCATCTAGCTACTAGCTATGGACCCGTAGGTCTATGGTAAAATACTCACGCTTCATCGGAAGGGCAATAGAGTTGATGTAGAATCCCTCCATGATCGAATCCCCCTCCAGCAGGATGCCGAAAAAGGTCCCTAGATGGGATCTCACGGGTATAGAAGGTTGCGGCGGTGGAAAAGTGTTTTCATGGATGCCTCTATTTGGTTTGGGGATATATGGGTATATATATGCGAAAGAATTAGGTCAGGAGGTGCATGAGGGCCCACGAGAGTGGGGCGCGCTCTACCCCCCTGGGCGCACCATCCGTCCTTGTGGCCGCCTCATGGCTCCTCCGACTTCATCTCCAAGTCTCCTGGTTGTCTTCTAGTCCAAGAAAAATCATCACGAAGGTTTTATTTCATTTGGACTCCGTTTGGTATTCCTTTTATGCGAAACTCAATAACAGGGAAAAAATAGGAACTGGCACTGGGCTCTAGGTTAATGGGTTAGTCCCAAAATATAATATAAAATAGCATATTAATGCATATAAAACATCCAAAATAGATAATATAATAGCATGGAACAATAAAGAATTATAGATATGTTGGAGATGTATCAAGACCAGAAAGTAAAAGATTGCAAAATAGTAGATCGGAAACTAATATGATGGAAAATAGAACCGCAGGCCATAGGTTTCACTTGTGGCTTCTCTCAAGATAGCAAATAGTACGGTGGGTGAACAAATTACTGCCGAGCAATTGATAGAAAAACGCAAAGTTATGATGATATCTAAGGCAATGATTATGAAAGGCATCACTCCATGTCAAATAGACCAAAATGATTCTGCATCTACTACTATTACTCCACACATCGAGTGAATCCTGCCTGCATCTAGAGTATTAAGTTCATGAAGAACAGAGTAATGCATTAAGTAAGATGACATGATGTAGAGGAATAAATTCAAGCAATATGATGTAAACCCCATCTTTTTATCCTCGATGGCAACAATACAATACGTGCCTTGTTGCCCCTACTGTCACTGGGAAAGGACACCGCAAGATTGGACCCAAAGCTAAGCACTTCTCCCATTCCAAGAAAAACCAATCTAGTTGGCCAAACTAAATCGATAGTTCGAAGAGAATTACAAAGATATCAAATCATGCATAAAATAATTCAAAGAAGATTCAAATAATATTCATAGATAAGCTGATCATAAATCCACAATTCAACGGATCTCGACAAACAAACCGCGAAAGAAGATTACATCGGATAGATCTAAAAGAACATCAAGGAGAACATGGTATTGAGAATCAAAGAGAGAGAAGAAGCCATCTAGATACTAGCTATGGACCCGTAGGTTTGAGGTAAACTACTCACGCTTCATCGGAAGGGAAATAGAGTCGATGTAGAAGCCCTCCATGATTGAACTAGGATGCTGGAAAAGGCCCCTAGATGGGATCTCACGGGAACATAAGGTTGCGCCGGTGGAGAAGTGTTTTTGTGGATGCCTTCGGTGGCCTGGGAATATATGTGAATATATAGGAGGAAGATCTAGGTCAGGGGGTCACCGAGGGGATCACTAGGTAGGGGGCACGCCCTCCACCCTTGTGGTCGACTCGTGGCTCTTCTGACTTGCACTCCAAGTCTCCTGGGTGTCTTCTGGTCCAAGAAAAATCATCGCAAAGGTTTTATTCCGTTTGGACTCCATTTGGTATTCCTTTTCCACAAAGCTCAAAAACAAGGAAAAAATAGAAACTGACACTCGGCTCTAGGTTAATATGTTAGTCCCAAAAATAATATAAAATAACATATTAATGCATATAAAAATCCAAAACTGATAATATAATAGCATGGAACAATAAAAAATTATAGATACGTTGGAGACGTATCAATCAACTACAAGGAGTAATCAACACTACTAGCAACCCACATGTACCAATCTGAGGTTTTGAGACAAAGATCGGATACTAGAGATGAACTAGGGTTTGAGAGGAGATTGTGCTGGTGAAGATGTTGATGGAGATTGACCCCCTCTCGATGAGAGGATCGTTGGTGACGACGATAACAATGATTTCCAGCTCCGAGATGGAAGTTTCCCCGACAGAACAGCTCCGCCGGAGCCCAAGATTGGTTCTTCCCAAGTTTCGCCTCGAGACGGCGGCACTTCGTCCCAAAACCTTCCTCTTGATTTTTTTCCAGGAAAAAACTTCATATAGCAGAAGATGGGCACCGGGGGCCAGCCAGGTGGACGGTAAGGAAGAGGGCGCGCCCAGGCGGGTAGGGCGTGCCCCCCACCCTTGTGGTTGCCTAGTGGGTCCCCTCTGGTGCTTTCGTCACCCAATATTTTATATATATTCCAAAATAATTCTCCGTGAAGTTTAAGGACTTTTGGAGTTGTGTAGAATAGGTCTCTCAGATTTGCTCCTTTCTAGTCCAGAATTCTAGCTGCCGGCATTCTCCCTCTTCATGTAAACCTTGTGAAATAAGAGAGACAAGGCATAAGTATTGTGCTATAATGTGTAATAACAACACATAATGCAATAAATATCAATATAAAAGCATGATGCAAAATGGACGTATCAACTCCCCCAAGCTTAGACCTCGCTTGTCGTCAAGCAAAAGCCGAAATCGATAAATATGACCACATGGTTAGAGATAGAGGTGTCGATAAAATAAAATATAGACATGAGGGCATCATGATCATCTTTACAACAGCAACATATATGGTCATATAAATTCTTATGCTAAAGTAACAATTCGTTCACAAGGTAAAGTATCAATCAGAAACTTTATTGAAGACTAACAAACTATAATCTCAGTCATTAAAGAAATTGCAATTTATCATAACTTCGGAAAGAGTCAATACAAGAGCTTTTCAGCAAGTCCACATACTCAACTATCATTTAGTCTTTCACAATTGCTAATACTCACACGATACTTATGGGTTCAAAGTTTCAATCAGACACAGAGAAAGATAGGGGCTTTTCGTTTCGCCTCCCAACCTTTTACCTCAAGGGTAATGTCAACAATAATACTTTATGAAAACCTACATCCGAGTGGATATATATCTTTCTCCAACACATAGTGCTTGCCAAAAAGAAAAAAAGTGTAAAAAGGAAAGCTGAAGATCACCATGACTCTTGTATAAGGGTAGAAGACAAAAGTAAAAGATAGGCCCTTCGCAGAGGGAAGCAGAGGTTGTCATGCGCTTTTATGGTTGGATGCACACAATCTTAATGAACAGAACGTCACTTTATATTGCCGCTTGTGATAAAAACTTTATTATGCAGTCTGTCGCTTTTATTTCTTCCATATCACAAGTTCGTATAAAGCTTATTTTCTTCACACAAATAGATCATACATATTTAGAGAGCAATTTTTATTGCTTGCACCAATGACAACTTACTTGAAGGGTCTTACTCAATCCATAGGTAGGTATGGTGGACTCTCATGGCAAAACTGGTTTAAGGGATGTTTGGAAGCACAAGTAGTATCTCTACTTGGTGCAAAGGATTTGGCTAGCATAAGAGGGAAAAGGCAGGTTCAACACGTTGGAGGATCCATGCCAATATAACTTCTATTCGGATATAAGAAAACATAATCCATTACGTTGTCTTCCTTGTCCAACATCAAATTTTTAGCATGTCATATTTTTATGAGTGCTCACAATTTGAAAAGATGTCCAAGATAGTATATTTATATGTGAAAACTCTCTTTTCTTTATTACTTCCTATTAATTGCAACAATGACCAAAACTATGTTTGTCAACTCCCAACAAATTTTATTCATCATACTTCCTGTGTGTGAAGTCATCACTTCCCATAAGATCACTATATGATCTTTTTATTTCTTTTTATTATTATTTTATTCCCTCAAGATCATAGCAAGAAAACAGAGCCCTCAACTCAAAACTACTCTTTATTATATAACTCATGGACTCGATTACATAGATATAGATCAAAACAAGACTCAAAGCTAGATCATACTAAAATCTTTATTCTACTAGATCAAGATATAACCAAAATGATCGAACTAAGAAAAACGATAAAGGTAAAGTTGTGATGGTGATACGATACTGGGGCACCTCCCCCAAGCTTGGCAGTTGCGAAGGGGAGTGCCCATACCCATGTATTTATGTCTCTTTCTTCGTAGGTGGTGATGATGAATTTGTTGACATTGTAGGCTTGTCGTCCATCTTCTAGGGCCTCATCATCATAGAAGGCTGAACGAGTCTCCGGGATCCTCAAATCTGCAGCCAAAACTCATCCTCTTAAATTTGTATTCATACTCACAGTTTGGCTTTTGTAGGTCATAGATCTGGGCTTGGAGGTTCTCGATTTTCTCGTGAAGCTTGAAGATGGCATCCCCAATGTTCTTGGCATCCAGCTTGTGATTATTGGTAAATTCAATGATCACCAAGTGATTGGCGTTGAGCCCATGTTCCACCATCACTTGACACTTGAAAACCTGCCGCTCCATTGCTTCGAGTCTTGTCTCCACGCTTCCGGTCTTCTTTGGCCCTTCAACATTGTGGATGTGCAGCACCCCCTCACGCATCTCAATGGTTTTAGGGTGTTGCAGCACATCCGCAAGGTAGGGGTTGATGACCTTCTCAAAAAACTTGTCCTTGGGGGCGCTTGGAGATGTCATGGTGATCTAGATCTGTCAAAAAAAACAGCTCGAAACAAGAACGAAGGATTTTGTCATGGTACGGTGGTCAAAACCTTTGGGAGATTATATAATGAATTTTTACCGACCAAAATAAGTATTGTGCAAGAAAATGGAGTCTGGAGGGTACACGAAGTGGCCACAAGGGTGGGGGTGCACCCAGGGGGGTAGGGCGCACCCTCCTGCCTTGCCGCCTCCTCGTGCACTCTTCAGACTACTTTTAATTTTCCCAATTTTTTAAATATTCCAAAATGGAGAAAAAATGCCATTGGAAACATTTTGGAGTCGGTTTAATTACCCTACCACATACCTATTCCTTTTCAGAGTCTAAAATGTTCTGGAAAGTATCCCTTAGGTACTCCTCTGGTGTTATGGTATTACTTATATTTGTCTCAACATTTATGGGAGTACCTAAAATATAATGTTTGATTCTTTGATCGTTTACCGCCTTCGGGTTAGTGCCTTCGGCATTGTTGATTTTGATCCTAGAAAACCTTTTTCTTTTGCTAGTATGTGAAACTGTAAATAGCATAATTAGCATAATACCTGGTTCTGATACCAACTTGTAACGCCCTCGATGCGGCTATATCTCCTACGTGTCGAAGCACGACTTAGAGGCATAACCGCATTGAAAGCAATGTCGCAAGTAAGGTAATCTTCATAACAACCCATGTAAATAGATAATAAGGGGAAAGGTACATAGTTGGCTTACACTCGCCATGTCACACAAATACATAAATTACATTACAATCATCCAATACACTCATGGTCCGACTATGGTACCAAAATAAAAAATCAACCCCAACATGCGACACGGTCCCGATCGCCCCAACTGGGCACCACTACTGATCATCAGGGAAAGACACATAGTAACGGCGTGAGTCTTCATCGAACTCCCACTTGAGCTCAAGCGCATCATTTGGAACGGAATCACCGGGCCCTGCATCTGGTTTGGTAGTAAATCTGCGAGTCACGGGGACTCAGCAATCTCGCACCCTCGCGATCAAGACTATTTAAGCTTATAGGTAAGGCAAGGTAATATGTGGAGCTGCAGCAAGCGACTAGCATATATGGTGGCTAACCTGTTCGCAAATGAGAGCGAGAAGAGAAGGCAAAGCACGAATGAAGAACTATAGAACAACCTACGGCAAGCATTACTCCAACACCGTGTTCACTTCCTGGACTCCGTCGAGAAGAGACCATCACGGTAACACACGCAGTTGATTCATTTTAATTAAGTTAAGGTTCATGTTATCTACAATCGGACATTAACAAATTCCCATCTGCCCATAACCGCGGGCACGGCTTTCGAAAGTTCAAATCCATGCAGGGGAGTCCCAACTTAGCCCATCACAAGCTCTCACAATCAACGAAGGATAAACCTTCTCCCGAGACATTCCGATCAGATTCGGCATCCCGGTTATACAAGACAACTTTGATAAGGTAAAACAAATCCAGCAACACCGCCTGAATGTGCCGACAAATCCCGATAGGAGCTGCCCATATCTCGTTCTCAGGGCACACTCAGATGAGCACTCCATACAACTAAAACCAAACCTCGAGTTTCCCCGAGGGGGCGCTGCACAGGGCTCTAGTTTGGACCAACACTCAGAGGAGCACTGGCCCCCCCCGGGGGGGGGGGGGGGGTTAAATAAAGATGACCCTTGGGCTCCGGAAACCCGAGGGAAAAGAGGCTAGGTGGCAAATGGTAAAACCAAGGTTGGGCATTGTTGGAGGAGTTTTATTCAAGGCGAACTGTCAAGGGGTTCCCATTATCACCCAACCGCGTAAGGAACGCAAAATCCGGGAACATAACACCGATATGACGGAAACTAGGGCGGCAAGAGTGGAACAAAACACTAGGTAAAAAGGCCGAGCCTTCCATCCTTTACCAAGTATATAGATGCATTAAGATAACAAGATAATATAGTGATATCCTGACAAATAAACAATGTTCCAACAAGGAACGATCTCCAATCTTCACCTGCATCTAGCAACGCTATAAGAGGGGCTGAGCAAAGCGGTAACATAGCCAATCAACGGTTTGCTAGGACATGGTGAGTTAGAGGTCTGACATGGCAATTTGGGAGGCATGATAAGCAAGTGGTAGGTATCGTAGCATAGGCATAGCAAAAGAGCGAGCATCTAGCAAGCAAAGATAGAAGTGATTTCGAGGGTATGATCATCTTGCCTGCAAAGTTGTCAGAGTTGACTGGATCCTCGAAAGCAAACTCAACGGGCTCCTCGTTAGCGAACTCGTCTCCCGGCTCTACCAAACAAGACAAACAAGAAAAAGGAACACAATCAACCACGTGCAAAACTCAAGCAAATATGATGCAAACATGGTATGCTATGCGGGATGCGATATGTGATGCATATGCAAGATTTGGCAAGGAATGATTGAACCTGGCCTCAACTTGGAAATCCAAGAGTGCCACTGGAAAGGTGAGGTGATTTCGGTTGAAATCGATATAAAGATCACCGGAATCGGATGCACGGTTTGGAAATGGCAAGCAAAACAAATGTGGCACCGGTCTGCGATAAACATCAAGTAGCCATCTAAATGCATCAAGATAATTATGCTACGGCACTCAAACATGGCAACAAAATATGTGGCAGGGATCCACTCATAATGCTTGACAAAAGATGAACACTGAGATACGGCCAATTCATCCATTAGCAGGTTCAAACAAGCATGGAAAAGTGCAAATGATAACAGGTTTCAGACTTGGTGAAATTAACATAAGTCTGGAATTTCAGATCAGGTAGCACACTTTGGAGCATGAAAACTATATGCTACAGGAACTTAACATGGCAAAGCAAGGCATGAAATGAAGCTACTCAAAGAGCTTAAGAAAAATCCCTTAGTGACCTTGAGCCAAAAGGGATCAGAAAATACAATTGTAAGCATGTGAACATGGCAAAAACATAAACATATTACAGACTTAGAGAAAAACTGGAGCATGCAAATATGTTAACGAGTAGGCATGTTGACGAGCTCGATGCACTCACTACGGAGCATGGCATGTAAAATTAAGCATACACCCATCAAGAATACATATTATGTAAGCTAGACATGGCAATAACAACAATATAGCATGCACGGATCAACAACAACATCCTCGGAAAAGTCGCTAACAAGTAAACAATCTGCCAGGATTCACGAAATAGCAAAAGTAGAGCTCGATTGACTCAAGCTAGGGTGCTCCATAATTGCAAACAAGGACATGGATGGATAGAGAACCACCATATTAACAAATCATCCTTACTGATCATCCTCAAAAGAGGCACGAATCACTAGGAAACAACATGAACATATGTCATCATATCACAAAAATACATCGTAAGCACCTCTGTAAAGATGGCATGGCATATAACAAAACTCATGTAGAGCCCGGGGGCATATCATGCACACAAATATCATGGCAAAAATGACAAATAGTTGTTTGATGCAGCAGATCTGACAATTAACTCAAATAGCTCTCTTCCAACAGCATTTCGTGCATCAAGATGAGCTAAAATGAAAATGATGCAATGAGATGAAATGATGTAGTCTCTCAGGCGAACATTTTGATATGCTACACGCCCAAAACGGAGCTACGGATGCAAAGTTACGGCATGATGAAAAACACAAAAAAATCTTGGGTTTCAGGGAAAGTCAACCCCCCGGATCTAGATATGAGATCACTATAGCTTCACGTGAACCGAGGATCATCGGCCGGAGTTCTTGCTCGCCGGAGCTGTTGGATGTCGCCGGAGGAAGGGGAGGAAGCCGAGGTGGCATGATGCGGTGGCGGTGGATGGCGGCGCCGGCCTCGGGCGGCGCGGCGGACGCGAACGCCGGCGGGCGGCGCGGCGAGCGCCGGCGGTTGAGGAGGCGGCGGCCGCGGTCGTCATCGCCGGAGATGGCGCGCGGCGGCACCGGGTGGCCGGGCTCGGGGAAGAAGGGCGGCGGGGCGCGGGCGCTCGGGCGGTGAAGGAACGGGCCAGGAGGGCTGGCGATGGGCCCTGCGAGCCCTGTCGGCGGCGGCGAAGTGGGCACTCGGGCGGGCGAATCAGCCGACGACAAGTGGCGGTGGCGGGGTGGAAATGGACATGTCCGTCGGTGGAGTCTTTGTCCGGTCGCGAGGAGAGGGAGAGGGTTAGGGTTTCACCCGTGAATTTCGGAGGGGGTTCTTTATGTAGGCATAGAGGGAGCTAGGAGAGTCTAAATGAGGTGCGGTTTGTGGCCACGCGATCGTGATCGAATGCTCTAGATGATGGAGAGGGTTTTGGTGGGTTTTGGGCCAAATTGGAGGGGTGTTGGGCTGCAACACACACGAGGCCTTCTTGGTCCTTCGGTTAACCATGGGAGCATCAAACGAAGTCCAAATGGTACGAAACTTGATAGGCGGTCTACCGGTAGTAAACCAAGGCCGCTTGGAAAGTCTCGGTCCAATCCGGAAATGTTTAACCCCCACACATGAAAAGAGGGTAGAAAGGACCACCGGAGGAGATAGGAGCGCCGGAATGCAAAACGGACAATGGGGAAAATGCTTGGATGCATGAGACGAACACGTATGCAAATGCAATGCACATGATGACATGATATGAGATGCATGACAATGACAACAAAAAACAGAGACAAAAACCTGAACCTGAGGAAATAAAATAACTTAGCGCCGGAAACGGCAAGAGTTGGGATACATATAAGGTAAATTACATCCAGGGTGTTACAATTATGAGAAGCATTTATGACAGCTAATTGCTCATCGGGAAAACTATCATCAATGGCTAGTGGGTCATCAAGAACATTTTCTAACCTAGACAAATTGTCTACAACGTGGTTCTCAGCACCCTTTCTATCAATAATATGCAAATCAAATTCTTTTAGCAAGAGAACCCATCTAATAAGTCTAGGTTTAACAGCTTTCTTTTCCATAAGATATTTAATAGTAGCATGATCAGTGTGTGCAGTTACTTTGGAATCAATGATATAAGATCTGAACTTATCACAAGCAAAAACAACTGCTAAGAATTCCTTTTCAGTAGTAGCATAATTTCTATGGGCACTGTCTAGAGTTTTAGTAGCATAATGAATAACATTCAACTCTTTGTCCTAGAACAGCACCAACAACATAATCACTAGCATCACACATAATTTCAAAGGGTAAATTCTAATCAGGTGGTTGAACAATAGGTGCAGAAATCAAGGCTTTGTCAAGTATTTCAAATGCTTCTACACAATCATCATCGAAAACAAAAGGAACATATTTTTGCAAGAGATTAGTGAGAGGCTTAGAAATGTTAGAGAAGTCTTTAGTAAACCTCCTATAGAAACCAGCATGACCAAGGAAACTTCTTATGCCTTTGATATCTTTAGGACACGACATCTTTTCAATAGCATCTACTTTAGCTTTATAAACTTCAATACCTCTTTCAGAAATTTTATGCCCCAAGACAATACCTTCATTAACCATAAAGCGGCACTTCTCCCAATTCAAGACAAGATTGGTTTATTCACATCTCTACAAAACTCGATCAAGGTTGCTTAAGCAATCATCAAAATAAGTTTCATAAACGGAGAAATCATCCATGAAAACCTCAGCAATCTTTTCACAAAAGTCAGAGAATATAGCAGTCATACATCTTTGAAAGGTAGTGCATTGTATAAACCAAAAGGCATACGTCTATAAGAAAAAGTACCAAAAGGGCAAGTAAAAGTGGTATTTTCTTGATCCTCTTTTGACATAGGTATTTGAGAAAAAAATAGAATAACCATCTAGAAAGCAACAATAAAAGGTCGAGGGTAATGATCTTTTCTAGTAGCTTTGTTTAATTTGTGAAAATCAATTACCATTCTATAACCTGTAACAATTTTTTGTGGGATCAACTCATTCTTATCATAAGGAACAACAGTAATACCTCCCTTCTTAGGGACATAATGAACAGGACTTACCCACCTACTATCAGCAATATGATAAATTATACCTACCTCCAGAAGCTTTAGTGTTTCATCTCTTACCACTTCTTTCATTTTTGGATTTAACCGTCGTTGGTGATCAACAACTGGCTTAGCATCAGGCTCCATATTAATTTTAGGCTAACATAGAGTGGGACTAATGCCCTTAAGATCATCAAGAGTGTATCCAATAGCGGCACGATGCTTCTTTAGAGTTTTCAATAATCTCCTTTCTTCATGCTCTGAAAGGTTAACACTAATAATAACGTGATATATCTTCTTTTCATAAAGATGAGCATATTTCAAAGTATCAGGTAATTGTTTAAGCTCAAACACAGGATCACCCTTGGGTGGAGGAGGATCCCCAAGGATTTCAACAGGAAAATTGTGTTTCAAAACAGGCATTTGGTTAAATAATATTTCATCTAATTCCATCCTTTCATTCATAAACATATCATTTTCATGGTCTAGCAAATAATGTTCTAAAGGATCAGTAGGAGGCACGACAATAGAAGCAAGACTAATAATTTCATCCTTACTAGGAAATTCTTTATCATGGAGTTATCTACGAAATTTAGAGAAATTAAAATCATGAGACACATCCCCAAAACTTACACTAACAATTTCTTTCTCATAGTTTATTTTAGTATGAATAGTGTTTAAGAAAGGTCTACCAAATATAATGGGACAAATATCAACTTGTGGGGAACCAAGAACAAGAAAATTAGAAGGGTATTTTATTTTCCCACACAAGACTTCAACATCTATAACAATCCCAATTGGTGATGTAGTATCTCTATTGGCAAGCTTAATAGTAACATCAACATCTTCTATCTCAGCAGGTGCAATATTATTAATAATTTCTTGATATAAACTAAAAGGGATTGCACTCATAGTAGCACCCATATCACATAAGCCATGGTAACAATGATCTCCTATTTTAATAGAAACAATAGGCATTCCAACAATAGGTCTATGTTTATCTTTCTCATCGGGTTTGGAAATTCTAGCAGCTTCATCAAAGAAATAAATAACATGCCCATCAATATTATTAACCTAGAGATCCTTAACCATAGAAAGGTTCAACTTTAATTTGTTCAGGGGGTGTAGGTGTTCTAGTATAACTCTTACGAACCACAGTTGAAGCTTTATCATGATTCTTTATCCTAACAGGAAAAGGTGGTTTCTCAATATAGGCAGTAGGAACAACATGATCAACATTATAAGTAATAGTTTCTTCTTCAACTTTAATAGGTTCTACTACTTTCACTTCAACGGGAGGATGATATTTAAACCACTTCTCCTTAGGGAGATCAACATGAGTAGCAAATGAGTCACAAAAGAGGCTACTATCTCAGAGTCAAGTCCATATTTAGTGCTAAAATCACAAAAAGCATCGATATCCCTAAAAGATTTAACACAATCATACTTCAGGTTTATACATGACTCCTTACCTTCAACGAGTTCCCAATCTTCAGAGTTGCATTTAATTCTTTCCAATAAATCCCATCTGAATTCAATAGCCTTCTTCACTAAAGAACCAATAAAAGAAGTATCAAGCATGGATTGATCATTACGAGAAAGCTGAGCATAAAAATTCTGAATAATAATTTCTCTTGAGAGCTCATGATTAGAGCATGAACATAACATTGACTTATGCCTCCCCCAAGCTTGAGCGATACTTTCTCCTTCACAAGGCCAAAAATTATATATGTAATTCCGATCACGATAAACTAGATGCATAGGATAAAACTTCTGATGAAATTCCAATCTCAATCAATTGTTGTTCCAAGTCCCAATATCATCGTATAGCCTATACCATGTCAATGGCTTCTCCTTCAAATATAAAGGGAAGACCTTATTCTTTACTTCATCCTCGGGCAAACCTGCAAGCTTAAATAATCCACAACCTTCATCCACATAGATTAGATGCATATCAGGATGTAATGTTCCATCTCCTGTGTAAGGATTAGCTAGCAGTTTCTCTATCATACCTGAAGGAATTTCATAATAAATATTTTCAGTAGGTGAAGTAGGTTTAGGGGTAACTCTTTTATCTTCCGGTCGGGGTGAAGATACCCCGAACAAACCCCTCAAAGTCTTATTTTCCATAGTAACAAGTGACAGTAAATTTCAGCACACTGTATATATACATGTTTACTTACCAAATTCCACTTACCAAAGGCGCTTCACTCCCCGGCAACGGCACCAGAAAAGAGTCTTGATGACCCACAAGTAAAGGGTATCTTTCATAGTTCTTTTGATAAGTTAGAGTGTTGAACCCAACAAGGAGTAGAACGTAATGACAAGCGGGTTTCAGCAAGGTTTCTCTGCAAGCACTAAAATTATCGGTAATAGATAGTTGTGTGGTAAGATAATTTGTAACGGGTAACAAGTAACAAAATTAACTAAGGTGCACCAAGGTGGCCCAATCTTTTTTGTAGAAAAAGACAAGCCTGGACGAACTCTTATATAAAGCAAAGCGCTCCCGATGACACATGAGAATTACTATCAAGCTAGTTTTCATCAAGCTCATATGATTCGCGTTCGTTACTTTGATAATTTGATATGTAGGTGGACCGGTGCTTGGGTGTTGTCCTTTCTTGGACAAGCCTCCCACTTATGATTAACCTCGCTCGCAAGCATCTGCAACTACGAAAGAAGAATTAACCCCTCTCGCAAGCATCCAAATCAGCACCTTACCAAGCAACGCATAAACTAGGGTTTAAGCTTCTGTCACTCTAGCAACCCATCATCTACTTATTACTTCCCAATGCCTTCCCCTAGGCCCAAATCATGATGAAGTGTCATGTAGTCGTCGTTCACAAAAAACCACTAGAGGAGAGATAACATACATCTCATTAAAATATCAAACGAATACCAAATTCACATGATTACTTATAACAAGACTTCTCCCATGTCCTTAGGAAAAAACGTAACTACTCACAAAGCATATACATGTTCATAATCAGAGGAGTAATAATTATCATTAAGGATCTGAACATATGATCTTCCACCGAATAAACCAACTAGCATCAACTACAAGGAGTAATCAACACTACCAGCGACCCACAGGTACCAATCCAAAGTTTTGAGACAAAGATTGGATACAAGAGATGAACTAGGGTTTGAGAGGAGATGGTGCTAGTGAATATGCTGATGGAGATTGACCCCCTCTCAATGAGAGGATCGTTGGTGATGACGATGACGAAGATTTCCCCCTCCGGGAGGGAAGTTTCCTCGGCAAAACAGCTTCGCCGAAGCCCTAGATTGGTTCTGCCCAAGTTCCGCCTCGAGATGGCGGCATTTCGTCCCGAAACCTTCCTCTTGATTTTTTCAGGTAAAAACCCTTCATATAGAAAAAGGTGGGCACCGGGGGCCTACCATGTGGACGACAAGGCAAGGGGCGCGCCCACCCTTGTGGTTGCCTAGTGGGTCCTCTCTGGTGCTTTCCTCACCCAATATTTTTTATATATTCCAAAATAATTCTCCATGAAGTTTCGAGACTTTTGGAGTTGTGCAGAATAGGTTTATCAGATTTTCTCCTTTTCCATTCCAGAATTCCAGCTGTCGGCATTCTCCTTCTTCATCTAAACCTTGTGAAATAAGAGAGAAACGACATAAGTATTGTGCTATAATGTGTAATAACAGCCCATAATGCAATAAATATCAATATAAAAACATGATGCAAAATGGACGAATCAGGTACCCAGAGAGTTTATGCAGTACCCCGTGCTCATGGGGGTCAAAAGACCCCGTCGCCCGGGGTACCCAGAGAGTTATGCAGTACCCGGTGTGCACGGGGGTCCAAAGACCCCGCGCGCGGGGGGTACCTAGTAACTTTCTGTTGCAAGAACTCTGAGTATCAAATGCATGCACACTATGGATTTGAGGGGTAGGAATGGGTAGGCTAGCGTATATGGTTCGGCGATGGCATTCCCACACGACATTTATCCACACGGACCCCTCTTAATAGTGCAGACTTTCTTACGACGGCTCGAAGCAAACCAAAGCTAAAACCTTCGAATCGCCGGTAGACCACGCCTTTGACCTTTTTGAATTGGGGGGGGGGGCGTCGGATATCTCCATCATGAAGCACTTGGAACCAATATCCTGAGATAAACTTTAGCAACCGATATTAGTTCTACTGACCACATTGTCATTACACCAAAATATAGTTTAAGTGCCACTTGCACTTTGAATCTCCCACTTTTTGGTGCGTTGATGACAACGTGGTTAGAGCATGGCATAAGAGATATGAATTTTTAGATAGCCAAGTGGCAACAATTGATCATAGTAGCTCCCCCTATATGTGTGTCCGGATAAAATGAATGCTTGAGAATGCATCAAGTACACACATAGGAGGCTCGCCCAATATCAACATTATCAAGAAATGAGATCAACATAATAAACTTATAACTGTGCCTAGATCTCATGAGATGGTGTAGTGAGCAAATAACGTGAGACACATAATAAACAACATAATATGCACAATATGACCGTTGCATAAGGTTCAAGATAAAGCAAGAGTCTCACGAGCATATATGACTAGCTCACTCCCACACTAAGACACGCAAAATAAGATTATCTCAAGCCAACTAAAAACAACCAACAAACTAGACAAACACAAGGCTTGAGATCTCAACACATGCTAAAGAGCACCAACACGAACCAACACACCACACCACTCAACAACTTCTCCCCCTTTGTCATCAAGACAACAAAAAGGGAAAAGAGGTGGCACACAAACGCACTAGACAAGAGGTGGAGCGCTCGAAGCATCATCATCATCATCAAACCGCCATTCTACCATCAGAACGGAACGAGTTGTGGCCTCACTATCAATGTCCTCTGACCCTGGATCGACCTCCTCACCAGCTGCAACCCTTGCTGCCTTTTTGCTGACGCCTCACAAGCTTCTCCTTGTTGATCTCCTTAACCTGACGGCGTTGGATAGACTAGCACATCTTGAACATGTTTCTCATAGTCTTTGTCAGAACCCCGATTCCAAATCACATCGATCTAGCCGGTAACACCTCATATCACTTTGCGGCCTCACGAACGATATTCCCACAGGTGTCGCCTTACCATGGCCCGGGACCGTTTGCGCCTTTTGGCTCACGTATATGATAGTGTCGCTAGCATCCATATGACAGAGAACCCGGGCCGACATGGCTAGTCGTGAACCCAAAGCGGCACTAACCCATGGGGACAGGCATACACGAATCAACTTCGAGCATGTCGGTCAGCATCGTGCGAATCCGGGCTGTAGCACTGGGCTAACAGGACTCCGGTAACCCGGGCTGTAGCAGGCTAGGCAGGACTCCGGATGTCACCGCGTGACATTTCCCTGAAGGGACAGACACGGGAACGAAGTGAAACACATGCCGGCCAGTCAAGTGTCCTGAGCAGTAGTGCTGGGCTACCAGGACTACTATGGCTCATGGAGGCACTAGACTACATTTCCCCATAAGAGAGGCTGCCAAGGATAAACAACTAGATTGTTGTATCCCACACATAGCAAGCATTTCAATCATACACACAATATGCTCGATATGTGTAAATACAACATGGCATCACAACATAACTCTACGGCTCAAAGTATTTATTCATTAGGCTCCGAGGAGCGAGAAATTACAAACATGGGTCTCATGACCCAACATCCAGAGCATACAAATCAAAGCACATGCGGAAGCTTAACATGTCTCACTAAAGACACCTACAAATGAAAAAGGCTGAGAAGCCTGACTATCTACCAGATCCTGCCGAGGGCACAAGATCGTAGCTGAGGTATCAAGCTAAACGTTGAAGTCCACACGGAACTACTAGCGAGCTGACGTCTCTCTGCAAAACATAAAATAGGCAAACGTGAGTACAAATGTACCCAGCAAGACTTACATCAGAACTAGCTACATATGCATCAGTATCAATAAAGGGGGTGGTGGAGTTTGACTACAGCAAGCCAGCTTTGACTCGGTGGCTATCCTGAACTACGACTGCAAGTAACTCTTCTGAGGTGGCGCACATGAGTCCACATATTCACCATATCAATACACCACTATGGATCCACTCCCGTCTCCCTATGAGAATGCCTCCATACCACTCACGCTTATCGTGCGCATTTTAGAGTATCCACTTTCACTTGTCTATGAACTATTATAGGCAACCCAGAAGTCCTTTACCGCGGACACGGCTATTCGAATAGATCATTTATAACCCTGTAGGGGTGTACTTCTTTACACACGCTCTCGCCACTTACCACCATGTACACGTCGTGTATCTCGGCAACCTTCAAGCGGAAGCCTGGCGAGGGAGTCGGCCACGACCTGACTAACCACACAAGTCTCTAGTCCAGGTTTATCGCCTATTCGGGTTCCATCCTCAAGGAGATCCGGCCGGGGTGTCACTCACGGCCCCAAACGATGAGAGCAGGGTTCCCGAGACACCAAACAGGCGTCCCGGTACACCGTGCCTCGTGTCTCTACTGCAACATAGCCCACCCCTAGGGCCAGCGCTACGCACGGCCCCCAACACATATCCTACAAACACCAGAAACTAGTTGCAACTCCTGGACAGAGATCTATGCAATTAATAAGTCGAGAGGGGCACTTAAGCATTCCAATGCATGGTAGTAGCTGTTCATGGATCGCAAACACAGAACTCCGTTCTTGAGGACGACTGCAATGAGACAACACACCATGTACTCCTACATGGCCTCTCACCGCTACCTTTACCAAATCGTGTTCACACACTTAGCTCTCAACAGTAGGACATGTTCACCACATTCCAATTCATTCCCGATGAATCAGACCTGACTCAACTCTAAGCAGTAGCAGGCATGACAACAAGCATGAATGAGTAGGCACATAAGGGCTCAAACAACTCCTACTCATGCTAGTGGGTTTCATCTATTTACTGTGGCAATGATAGGTCATGGAGAGGAAAGGAGTTCAACTACCGCAGCAAGTAACAGATGAATCGTTGTTGTCCTAATGCAGTAAAAGAGAGCAGGAGCGAGAGAGTGGGATTGTATCGAAATGAACAAGGGGGTTTTGCTTGCCTGGCACTTTTGAAGATAATATAGTTCTTCATCGATGTCATCGATCTCATCGTCGGAACACATCTATCGAGAGGGAACAACCACCGGCAAACAAGAGGGAACACAATCAATGCAATGCGACAATATGATGCATGATCATGACATGGAAAAATGAATGTGTTTGAGCTAATGCAACTAGCAGCAGTTTAAATGAAGTTGGTTTGAACACTAGGTTCAAATTCAAACTCCATATGTGCTCTCTTAAATGCCATTTAATTGAATTGTCCTAAACAGGGGACATAAGTTACTCTAACATGCATGCGAATGGCATAAATAGATTCTTTGGATTTTTCTGATAATTTTTCATATATAATTTATTTCATTTGGAGTTATAGATTATTTTCTATGATTTTTAGAAGTTTTAGCTATTTTCTGAAATAAATAAATCATTTCTGATTTATTTAAAATCCCAGAAAAGTTTTACTGCATCAGCATTGCGCAAGGGTGATGTCAGTGGGTCAACTGGTCGGCCAGGTCAAACCTGACCTGTGGGACCCATTGGTCAGTGACCCTGGGCTAGTTAGGTCGCCGACAGGTGGGCCCGGTCAACGTTGACTAAGTCAAAGTCAAGCTGACACGTGGGGTATGCAGGATTAGCACTAATTTAAGCAGGATATTTAGACTAACCTAATTAGGCTCGGGGACCCACATGTCAGTGTCTGTTAGGATGGGTAATTAACGGAGATTAGCACTAATTACACCACCACGTCAGCATGCCGGAGTTTACCCGGCGGCAACCTCAAGCCGTGGCGGAGTCTGCTCGGGATTGAGCTACAGGTGATGGTTTTGAGCGTGGTTTGTAGCTACGGGACGCTGGCACTCGCGCGCATCCAATGGTGCCATCAGTTAGTCGTGGGGTGGCCGGATACGTTGACGGCGTCAAGTTCCGCGGCGGCCGGAGTTCGGACCTTGACAGAAATGACGCTATGGGGCATCTCCGGGCGAGCTGGTGGTGTCTGTGGGTTCCTAGGGGTGCAGTGAGAATGAAAACGTGCTCAGACGCGACGTGTGTGGGCTCTAGCCACGGCGGTGACATGGCCGGCAGGTGGGAGCTCACGGCTCCGGTAGTTAGCGCGGCAGAGGAAGAAAACCGGCGGCGGGGCTAAGGGAAATAATCAGGGGCTCATAGCGGTCACGGAGAGCTTCTCGGTGTGGCCGGGGATGATCTGTAGGAGGCGAACCGACCGGTGGTGTCCGGTGGCCGTGGCGAGGGAAACAGCGACGGTGTGCTGCTCCCAAGCTTGCGTGCGTCGTTGAGGGGAACGTCCATGCCATGGTGATGCTCTGGAACCAGGCTGTGGGGTGGTTTGAGGGCTCTGACCACGGTGATTCTCGGTGGCGCCCCGGCGTTCTCGGGTCCGAGGGGGGAGCGAGGCAGAGAGCGGGGTGGGGGCAAGTGAGAGGTCGGGCGGATCCGTACGGCAATGGGGTGGTCATCTGCAGCGTCGACGTGTGTCGGGGCAAGCAGGAGGTGGAGGCTGGCGCGCGTGCTGGCGCCACGCACCTGCCTGTCCTCCTGGCAGGAGGTGGAAGACGGGTGTGCCCCTGGTGGGCTGGGCCGCCAGGTGGCCTGCTGCTACAGGTAAGCCAGTAAGTCTCTCTCTCTTTTTATTTGTTTCTGTTTTCTAATTTTCTGCAACTGTTGGGCTTTATTAAAAATACTAAAACATTTCCAGAAATCCTGAAAATAATTCTGGGCTCTATTGGGATTATTCCTAATAGCCCTCACTTAAATCCAGAATTATTTGGGCATTTAAATTATGTAATAGCATTTATATGCCCAAATGCAAATACTATATGATTTAATTCAGAGCCCAAATATGTCATGCAAAAATGTAAACCATTTTTGGTAGATACTTCAAGCTCAAACCAGAAATGTTGAACATTTTCAAAGGCATATTGAGTTCAATGAAAAAGATTTTATTTTGACCCTAGTTGAATTCACTTGGTGCTAGGGTTTAAGCATCCCCATTTCAAATTTAAAAATTAATTTAGACAAAATGCATGGATGCTTGTGCCACTAGTTGCAAACAATTCTAGGGCTGTGACAACTCACCCCCACTAAACAAGAATCTCGTCCCGAGATTCAAGACGTGAGGTAAGAAGACAGAGGGGGCACAAGCTAACACGGTCTTCACGATCCAGGTTGCACTTCATAGGAATGTTGACATGATCACCATCTTTGTCTCGATGTCTTGCTCTGATAACTCCATCCAACATGATAACGGGAAGAAAAGAAACTCTCGAAAATCAATCTTCTCGAAGATCGAGCAACCGACGATCAACCCACAGAACAAGACGTAGCGACATCTGTCGAGATGAGACACGATACACACATCAAGAATGATGGAAATGGGCATATGACAAGGTTTAAATAAGTAGCGGAATTCCCACACCTAGGAGGGTGGTGAACGGTGCCAACGTAGCGAGGAGTTGCGTTGCCATGATACCACAACGAGACACCTTAAGGAAGGTGACTCGAAGAACTATTCCCTTAAGTGGCAAAAAAATAATTTTGATCCATAGATCATTGGAACTCTTCATACCATCTTAAGGCAATCGCAAACGATCATTCAAGGAGGTTCGAAAGAATGGCATACCCATACTATAATGGACAATCTGGACTACCTTGTTGAAGACAACGCAATGGATGATTTTGCTTGCGCGTGCTCTCAAGAACTTGAGCATTTCCATATTCATCAAGGTTCTACCAACATCCGCGTTGAGGATCCTGGCAACACATCTTACTACCTTGACGAATAGTGATGGACAATGCAGATGCATAGAAAGACACCCCTTTCTCAGATTTCACCTTAGCGAGGCCAAGGGAACAAAATCTGGATGATCGACCGAGAGACATTTAGCACCCCGCTTCTAATGTTCTCCTTGATGTGCTAGCGCAGCCCATTTATAGCTATGGTTTGATAACTAGGACATCAAGTAAAAGGTCGGACTTCGGAAGCTCAAGAGTCCATCAGGAATAACTACGGAGGCAGATCCTGCGAGATCCTTATGGGTAGGTGACCAACTTCTTCAACCAAGATATTACAATAATAGGCCTTCCGGCTAGGTGGGTTGGCCACGGCATCCACATTACCGGGTTACCGAGAGACCAATATTATAATTCTTGGAACACGTTCCAACCATCATATCAACACTGTCAGGATATTCTAGACTCATCAAGTCTAGAAAGAAAAATGAAGGTTTGCAATGCAATACGACGAGATGAGGTTGCGAGATTCTCGGGAATGAGCTACGATAGCAAGCTCCAAAACATGAGCTGGTTCTGCTACAAACCTGTGAACACGCTATCCAAGACAAGCATGACCATGTGGTAGTCTTATAATAAAACACTACCGAGTTCAGGTGGGGAACCATCATCGAGGATATCGAAGTCCTTGTGCACTTATCGATGAACTTCTTATCCTTGAGCAAGTCAATCAGTGGCTTGGTGTGCTAGGAACACATATAGAATGGAGGCGGCCAACCTATCAAACCATAGAGCACTTCACACGTGCATGACTAACTTGGGATGATTCCAGAGGAGGCAAAAACAAACTTTCTCGAATTCACGGTGGCAACTTACATCTAATGCATGTGAATCAAAGGAAGCCACTCCTTTCATCCAAACATAGGCTTCATGAACGGAACACGAAGATAATGCTTACAAAAGTTTCCAATACTAGCTTGATGTTCAACATGAATCATGGAGGAGACAAAATGCTGCTGATGGGCTCAACAGTAACTCATCGGAATTTCCATATCACTGGACTTCCACCATCATGTGAACACGGTGATAGCATTGGTCAGACCAAAGGATGTAATGGTGTATGCTCGAGGGATCAACCACGAGTAAGACAACATTACGAACATCGTTGGTTCTGATTTGACTTGACAATAGCCCATGCTCAAGTCAAAGTTTTGACAAGGCAATAGATCCAACAACTGATCACGAGGACCAATCGACGGAGATATCATCTTTCTTCAACACACACACACACACACAAAGATATCCCTTATCATGAACTAAGTCAGACAAGCTTTTATCTCCCAACTCTCCAAGTTGTTGTTTGGCTTAACCAACTAGCTCAGGGGTATCCCACACAGATTCTTGGAGAATGGGTGGTTTGGAGGAACCCAACATGATCACGAACTCAACATAGCGGTCAGGTGACAACCTGGTAATACTTCCGAGAAGATATTTGGAACATCACGAACCACCGATATGTTACTAAGCTTGAGAACAATCTTGCTTTTTGGAGCAAAACGATATGATCAACTAAGCAAGGGATTGAATAATCCTAACTCATTGATCGAAGAGTGCACCAGAAATAAGGACTAGGTAGCACAGTCAATCTTAGGATGATGATTTAATAACCAACACGCTAAGAATGAGAATATTGTCCATTTACTACCAAGCAACGAGTTGCTCGGAGCATTGATTTCACACATCACAATTCACTTGTCGGCATTCCGGTTACAACAACACGAGGGCTGAGGAATGAATGATGGCGGTGAGAAGTATCACTGCATTAAGAATTCATAAGAGATGGTGCAATTCCTATAATATTCTTGACATAAATAGGGTAATATTCTAAGGTAGAACAGACTAGAAGCTGGATTAGCATTCTTAATCTGCGAAATACAATTGCTTTGACCCAATCCTAGATATGGATGAGGTGCTGGAGTTTATTTCTCCTAGTCATTCTGTAATAGAATAGCTTAACGGACCACACGAATGATAGGCATCGATGAACGAATGCACGCATACTCTTGAGTATCAAATGATAGATGGGGATCAGAATACAACTAAAGAGAACAACTCAAGGAACATATAACTTTCTGAGTTGTGGATTCATGGGTTAGTATGTCAAACGAGTTCAACAAATTTCTTCCGGATAACCCATGCAGAATGATAGAACTGGCAGGGTCACAATATGAATGGAGTACTCCTCAAGAGCACCCTGGTTGTGATCTTTTGGTTCAAAGAACATCTACCTTAATGGTTCATGGTATGCTCCACGCCATTGAGGGGAAGCTCCACGCCATGGTGATGCTCCGGAACCAGGCGGTAGGGTGGTTTGAGGGCTCTGACCATGGTGATTCTCGACGGCACGCTCCGGCATTCTCGGGTCCGAGGGGGGAGCGAGGCAAAGAGCGGGGTGGGGGCAAGTGAGAGGTCGGGCGGATCCGTACGGCAACGGGGTGGTCATCTATGGCGTCGACATGTGTCGGGGCAAGCAGGAGGTGGAGGCTGGTGCGCGTGCTGGCGCCACACACCAGCCTGTCCTCTTGGCAGGAGGTGGAAGACGGGTGTGCCCCTGGTGGGCTGGGCCGCCAGGTGGCCTGGCCAGGTGGGCTGCTGCTACAGGTAAGCCAGTAAATCTCTCTCTCTCTCTCTCTCTCTCTCTCTCTCTCTTTATTTGTTTCTGTTTTCTAATTTTCTACAAGTGTTGGGCTTTATTAAAAATACTAAAACATTTCCAGAAATCCTAAAAATAATTGTGGGCTGTGTTGGGATTATTCCTAACAGCCCTCACTTAAATCCAGAATTATTTGGGCATTTAAATTATTTAATAGCATTTATATGCCCAAATGCAAATACTATATGATTTAATTCAGAGCCCAAATATGTCCTGCAAAAATGTAAACCATTTTTGGTAGATGCTTCCACCTCAAACCAGAAATGTAACATTTTCAAAGGCATATTGAGTTCAATGAAAAAGATTTTATTTTGACCCTAGTTGAATTCACTTGGTGCTAGGGTTTAAGCATCCCCATTTCAAATTTAAAAAGTAATTTAGACAAAATGCATGGATGCTTGTGCCACTAGTTGCAAACAATTCTAGGGCTGTGGCAGTCTTGAACAAAGACTTCTTCTCCCCTCTGGAGAAAATAGCCTCAGAACCTATCGTCTTGGCCTTACCACATGAGATCTGTGCAGTGGAGGACATACCCAGGGTGTATGTGGCATGATCCTCAAGCCTAGGGTTGTGCCCCTTCTTGGTAGGCACATATGGAGCAGGAGCAGCTGGGGTCCAATTGGAGTTGCGCCTGGGAATAGAAGTCTTGTACTAAGATATATACTTAGTTGGGAAGACGGACTCAATCAACGCCTGGACGAACGGAGCATAGATCAAGGACTTGTTCTCTTGCACACACTGATGGAGCTCATAGAACATGAAATCCAGAACATCCACTGTCTTCTTTCTATGTAGGTACACAAAGACATCCAACATGGAACTCCGTATGTTGTGGGAATCACCGGCCTTTGGAGTGAGAGTATACCTCAAGATATGGCGCATAGTATCATAGAGGGGCAGAAGGTCTTTGATGGACCTAGTGACAAACAACTTATCTTGCTTGTATGTGAATGCAATCTCATCCTTAGTGTGCTGCCCACTTTCATGAACCCTGCCAAACTCATCAGATGCCTCTTCCTTATCAATGAACAGATAAGGAATGATCTCAGAAAAATGGCCATAGGAGTGGAGCACCGATGCATCCCGGACATCCATGTGAGGGTGCGAGCAGAGTCATCGGAGAAGAACAAGGTTGCAAAGAACTACATCACCAGATCTCATTGTACGAATAATTGAATGTGACAAAAGGAATGAGGCCCAACCTCCCGAGAGCTGAATAAACACCGGGATACAGATGATCATTGTTGCGCAGACTCTCAGTATTAACGTACTTGTGCAGAGCAAACTTCTTTGCCTTGGTCATGAGAAGCTCATGGTACCCTCTTTGCTGAAATCATTCTTGAAGCGGGATCCACTCCCAAAGCTGTGGCAGCAGCATATGGATGACTATGTCTCTCATCCCAAAGCTCGGTCTTGGTCCATTTGGCAAGGGGAAGCTTCCTAAGATCTCGCTCACCGGAGATGGCTTGCTCGGGACTACACATCTCTTCTTCATCTTCGTCCTCATCACCTCCATCAACAAGATCATCCTCAACCTCTATCTCGGCATCATCTTTTGGGTTTACATAGTGAGCATCCTCCTTAGAGTCATACTCTTCCTCTGACTCATCTGAGGCTTCAACAATGGGTTGCTTGGTAGCTGCACGGCAAGCACGACCCTGCCCCGACCCTAGCCCCTGCCCAATGCCCTTTGGCGGCTAGCGACGAGCAACAATGAACTCCTTAGAACTTCCCCTAGGGCTCTTGCGATGGAGCTCAGCCCTCTTGTCAGCGGAGTATGAAACACACACAAAAACCCAACAACACAATGCAAATAACACAAATGAGTACATGTGCTTGAGAAGGAGAAGAACAGAACCTAGGCAGAAGTTCCTGTGTATCCCGTGTGCACGGTACACGACCATGGGCACATGGACCTAATACGTCAATTTTGCATCATGCTTTTATATCGATATTTATTGCATTATTTGTTGTTATTACACATTATATCACAATACTTATGCCTTTTCTCTCTTAATTTATAAGGTTTACATGATGAGGGAGAATGCTGGCAGTTGGAATTCTGGAATGGAAAAGGAGCAAATATTAGAGACCTATTTTGCACAACGTCAAAAGTCTTGAAACTTCATAGAGAATTATTTTGGAATATATAAAAAATATTGGGCAAACAAAGCACCAGAGGGGGGCCACCAGCCATCCATAAAGGTGGAGGGCGTGCCCCTGCCTTGTGGGCAACTTGGCAGACCCCCAATGCCCATCTTCTGATATATGGTGTGTTTTGACCTGGAAAAAATAAGCAGGAAGCTTTAGGGATGAAGCGCCGTGTCTCGAGGCAGAACCTGGGAAGAACCAATCTAGGGCTCCGGCGGAGCTGTTCTGTTAGGGAAACTTCCCTCTAAGGTGTCGGCGTTCTGGGAACGGGGGTCCCCAGACTTGCCTACCTGCGGCCTGCGGCGTGGCTCAAGTGGGGGCCCAGCGCGGCCCATCTTCATCAACACGAGGCTCAAGACCCTCGCGAGGGGCCAAGTCTCGCGAGGCGGACGACACGGCGCATCCTCAGGCACAGCCTCGTCAGGCTGGCTCACGAGGAGGCGGAGAGTTCAAGGCGGGGTACCTCGCGAGGTACCTATGACGTAAGCCATGACGACACGGGGCACCAGGCGGGTGCCAGCGCGCAGCGTCCCTCTTTCCTCTTTGGTGCAAAGGGAGCAAGCGTATCAGCGGAGTACCGAGGCATCAGGCAAAGGTTGCCACTTCGGTGCAACGAGACCAAGGCTAGGAGGACTACGAGACGGAGGTCACCGTGGAGCCCAGCGTGGCGTCATCACCAGAGCCTTTGGCAGGCGAAGACTGCTTTTGTCAGGATAGATGTACTCGCTGTCCCCCTTCAAATTAGCCCGCCATTGTTGGATCCCTTCCCGCTCAATATTTGGGGAGAGGACCAGGGCCTCTATAAATAGGACTAGCCACCCACATAGCAAGAGGGGGGGGGTTGGGAGTTGTTCGGTCGGTTCGTTTGGTTCACAAGTAGAGAGAGAGAGAGAGAAAGAGGGTGACTGAACTCTTCACAACCGTTCATCACCACAGCCAAGAACAGACCCTCGCGAGGCTGTTCTTCCTTGTATTATTCATCCTCACCAGCCCCAGGAGGCAATCCATCCACCTCACACTGGAGTAGGGTATTACACCACATCGGTGGCCCGAACCAGTATAAATCTTGTGTCTTTCGTGCAGTTCTTTTAGTAGTTTAGATCCCCTCGAGATGGAGAGGTTGAGGGTGAGATTTCCGCGCGCACCCCAGTGTTCGAACCTTAAGGGTCTGCCGGAACCCGAAATCCGACATTTGGCGCGCCAGGTAGGGGTGCGCCAGAAATCGTCTTCCACCGCTCCGCTCTCCTCCGACCGTCGCGTCCATGTCTGACGCTCGTCGAGCCCGCGCCGAGCGCCGGGCCGCCATCACTTCTCGCGTCGCCCAGACGGCCCCCGTCGGTGGGTGTCCTCGTCGTTCCCCGTCACCCGCCGTCAACGCCGCCACCGGCCCGGCGGGGGGAGAGCAACATGCATCGTCCCAGCACCCGTCCATCAAGGAGGGATGAGGTGTTGCTTAATGAGCCTCTTGCTTTATGTGCTTAGTGATATGCTCCAAAATCCTCAACCACCTTTCCATATCCACAAATGACCTAAATCCTAAGCCAAACTCGGTCATACCGATTCTGTCAATCCGGCGCCACCGAGTTTCACTTGTCATTTGCCACTGCCAAACCCTAGCAATTCGGTCCTACCGATAAGGTTCTCGGTCTCACCGAGATGGGCTTGCAAACTCTCTGTTTCCCTTTTGTAACTTTTCGGTCTCACCGAAAGAGCTAATCGGTCCCACTGAGAATGCAAGGTAAACTCTATGTTTCCTTCTTGTAACATTTCGGTATCACCGAAAGAGCAAGTCGGTCCCACCGGGTTTGCCTGACCAACTCTCTGGTTAGCTAATTGCCGAACTCGGTCTCACCGAGTTTGTGCAATCGGTCTCACCGATATTACGTTATGCCCAAACCCTAACCGAATCGGTCCTACCGAGTTGCATCTCAGTCCCACCGAGATTCCTAACGGTCACTAGGTTTACTATTTCGGTCAAACCGAGTTTTCTGATTTGGTCCCACCGAGATTGGTAGATTGTGTGTAACGGTTGGATTTTGTGTGGAGGCTATATATACCCCTCCACCACCTCTTCATTCGAAGAGAGAGCCATCAGAACACATACATCATTCCTACTCATATGTTCTGAGAAAGAACCACCTACTCATGTGTTGAGACCAAGATATTCCATTCCTACCATATGAATCTTGATCTCTAGCCTTCCCCAAGTTGCTTTCCACTCAAATCTTCTTTCCACCAGATCCAAATCCTACGAGAGAGAGTTGAGTGTTGGGGAGACTATCATTTGAATCACAAGAGCAAGGAGTTCATCATCAACACACCATTTGTTACTTCTTGGAGAGTGGTGTCTCCTAGATTGGCTAGGTGTCACTTGGGAGCCTCCGACAAGATTGTGGAGTTGAACCAAGGAGTTTGTAAGGGCAAGGAGATCGCCTACTTCGTGAAGATCTACCGCTAGTGAGGCAAGTCCTTCGTGGGTGATGGCCATGGTGGAATAGACAAGGTTGCTTCTTCGTGGACCCTTCGTGGGTGGAGCCCTCCATGGACTCGTGCAACCGTTACCCTCCGTGGGTTTAAGTCTCCATCAACGTGGATGTAGGATAGCACCACCTATCCGAACCACGGGAAAACATCCGTGTCTCCAATTGCGTTTGAATCCTCCAAACCCTTCCCTTTACATTCTTGCAAGTTGCATGCTTTACTTTCCGCTGCCAATAAACTCTTTGCATGCTTGCTTGAATTGTGTGATGATTGCTTGACTTGCTCTAAGATAGCTAAAATCTGCCAAGAACTAAAATTGGGAAAAGGCTAAGTTTTTAATTTGTCAAGTAGTCTAATCACCCCCCCTCTAGACATACTTTCGATCCTACAAGTGGTATCAGAGCTTTGGTCTCCATTTGCCTTGATCTCCATAGCTTTTGGTGGTCATAGCCTTGGTTTCACAACCTAGGAGAGTATGGCGTCTAGCAAGGGAAATTATCACCGTAGAGGTCCTTACTTTGATGGCACTAATTTTGCTAGTTGGAAGCATAAAATGAAAATGCATATTCTTGGACATAACCCCGCCGTATGGGCTATTGTTTGTGTTGGCTTGCAAGGTGAGTTCTTCGATGGGAGGCAACCAAACCGTGAAGCTACCGCGGATGAGTTGAAGATGTTGCAATACAATGCTCAAGCTTGTGATATTCTCTTCAACGGATTGTGCCCCGAAGAATTCAACAAAATCAGCCGCCTTGAGAATGCAAAGGAGATTTGGGATACTTTGATTGATATGCACGAAGGTACCGACTCCGTCAAGGAATCCAAGTTGGATGTGCTCCAAAGTCAACTTGACAAGTTCAAGATGAAGGATGGTGAAGGTGTCGCTGAAATGTACTCTAGGCTTGCTCTCATCACAAATGAGATTGCCGGCTTAGGAAGTGAAGAGATGACCGATAGATTCATCATCAAGAAGATCCTAAGAGCCTTGGATGGGAAATATGATACCGTGTGCACATTAATCCAAATGATGCCCAACTACAAAGATCTCAAGCCAACGGAAATAATTGGAAGGATTGTTGCTCATGAGATGTCACTCAAGGATAAAGAGGAACTTCACAATAAATCAAGTGGTGCCTACAAAGCGTCATGCGAAGCCCCCGCATCATCAAGTGAGAAACAAAACTTCAATGAAGAATTGAGCTTAATGGTGAAGAACTTCAACAAGTTCTACAAGAGTAGAAACAAAGATAGAAGCTTCAAGTCAAGGTCCTACAATGACAAAAGATCTTCTAGTCGAGAGCGAAACTGCTATAATTGTGGAAGACCCGGACACTATTCCAATGAGTGTACGGCTCCCTACAAGAGAAGAGAAGATTCTCCAAAAAGAAGAAGCAAAGAATCTCCACCAAGAGAGAGAAGGAGTAGAGATGATCGTTATGAACGAAGATACTCACGGAGAAGCAAGGACTCGGAAAGGAAGGAAAAATCATCAAGGAGCTATACAAAACAAAGACATCAAGCTCATGTTGGTGAATGGGTATCCGGCTCCGACTCCGACAGCCACTCCGAGAGAAGTTATCACTCCGACTCCGAAGATACTCAAGATGAAGGTGTTGCCAGTCTAGCACTTGTGTCAACCAACTCCTATGACATATTTGACTCCCCAAATGAAGGAATTGGAAGATGCTTCATGGCCAAAGGTCCTAAGGTAACACACCCTGAGTACGTTGATTTTAATAGTGATGAATATGACTTGTTAGGTGATGATGATTTGCTTGTTGACAACTCTAGTGATGAGTACTATGATGAAACATCAATTAATCATGCTAAAACGAATGACAATGATAAGGAGAAGATTGAGGCTCTAACTAAAGAACTAAACACTCTTAAGTTAGCTCATGAAAATATCTTCGAAGATCATCGAGAACTTTTAAGAGCTCATGAGAAATTATGCTTTGAAAAGCTCAATCTTGAGCAAGAGCAAGAGTTCTTAAAAGCAATCAATGATGATCTCCGCAAGAATAGTTCTTCTTACATTGCCAAGCGTTTACTATTATCAACTTACATGCCTCAAGTCAAGACTAGTAACAAGAATAAGAGAGATTCTTCCTCTAGTAGTAACAATGATCATGCTAAATCCAATATTGTTGCTTCTAGTAGTTCTCTTGATTCCACTAATGATTCTCTTAGCCAAGTTACACTTGAGCAAGAAAATAGCTTATTGAAGGGAATTATAGAGAAAGGTGTTTACAAGAGCCTTGCCGGAAGTAAGCAATTCGAGGAAATTGTGCGCAAGCAAGGAATGCACCGGAAGAATCAAGGTGTTGGTTTTGAACGAAAGTTCAATGCCAATGGAGTTGAATGGGAAGAAGATCAATACCCCAAGACAAAGTTTGTTCCTCAACAAGAGAAGTATGACACTTCTTTCAAGGGGACACAAGCTCAAGATGATCTTCCACCACAAGACTACAAGCAAAAAGGCAAGGACAAGCTTCAAGAGGAGATTGATGCATTTGAAGAAGCTCCCAAGACCTTAGTCAAGTGGATTCCCAAGACTACTTCAAGTTCCACTACATCAAGTACGACTACAATCCAAGGATTCCCATCAAGATGGTGTGGATCCAAAAGAAGAAGAACTAGAGAGTTCTTGAGGGTGACTCCGCCAACATACTTCACTCTTATCATTTTGGCAAGAACAAGTGCGATCAACTTCCACATCTTGCACTAGTTCAAGGAGTCACAAAACCTCTCGTTGGTAAGACAAGGGACAAGGTAACCTAAAGTTTTCATGGACATCATCCTGTGTGTGCATCACTCTATGTGTATGGATATCCGTGTTTGTTCCTTGTGGGACTAACCCATGTAGGTATTGAAAGTGCAATTCACTCAAATGGATAGCTCCAAGTGATCTACATCAACATTGAGCATCAACATCTTCAACATCTACATGAAGTCATCATCGACAAAACCCAAGGTTAGTTCATCCCTCTTAGGGGGGATATCACATCTAGGGGGAGCTTTACTCTAAGACTTGAGCTAAAGCAACTCTAAAGATGTGAATACAACAATGCTTTATGTAAAAGTGGTAACCCCACTTGAGCTTAAACGATGAGTATGACCTATGATCAAGTGTTCTCACTTGACTCCTATGTCAATATACTCATATATAGATGACCTAGTCATCGCAAATTGCTTGATAGATGCTAGAATTGGTTGTGCATGCTTTGCCACATATTTCATTTGCCATATTATTGTGTGAGCATGTTGGTTGCATATTTTACTCATTCGAGGACATCCACTTGTTGTTTTGATTGTTTGGCTTTCTTCTTTTGCCAAGTGGATGGACAAGAATGCCTAAGAACCTCCTCTAGCTATCTATGCTTTTCTCGTCTCAAACTGTATTCATGCTGCATCACAAAACTTGATCAAGTCAGATTCGAACCACTCTGTGTGAGGAGCGCTCGGAGTCCCCGATTCGTCATAGACTTAAACTTCCAAAACCTCTTTATGAATCTCGGTCTGACCGATACTCCATTTTCGGTCCTATCGAGTTCATTAAGTTGATCTAGGTTTTCGATCTCGGTGCAACCGATTTTTACTTTTTGGTCACACCGAGTTGCAATAACTGCACACAGTTTTGCATCTCGGTACCACCGAGTTGTTCCACTCGGTCACACCGACAGGGTCGGGCTATATATAGTGAGGGGCAAAATTTTGGAAATTTCTCCGAAACCTCTTCGCCCACGCGATAGCCTGCTCTGCCTTCGTGGTCTCCGGATCGTCTTCTCGTCGCCAGCAGCCTCCAGTCGCTTGTCTCCGCCGCCGTCAATGGATTTTTGCCCCGCCGTTGCCGCCGTAGCGAGTCTCCGCCGAACTAGGGTATGGACTCGATCTTTGTGCTATTCTCCACTCCGATTCCTAGCACATTGTGATCATTATGATTCTTGCCACGATTGAAACAATGCTATCCAGTCAATGATCTCGTAGAATAGGTTTAATTCGAAAAATTTAGGGTTAGGTTTCCGCCGAAACCATCTCGGACCCACCGAGTTGAAAAACTCGGTCCCACCGATCTGGATTTTGCCATTGCACAAGTGAAACTCGGTCTGACCGAGAATAACTTACCGGTGCGATCGATTTTGGAATTCTGTGAAACCCTAGCAGTCTCGGTGGCACCGAACTATGACTCGGTCTGACCGAGTTCACCAGTTCTGGTGCCAAAACTGCTTCGGTGTCACCGAGTTTGAAAATCGGTAGATCCGAGATGCTTTCTGTGGAAAACTAAAACTAAGTTTTTGAATTAATCTTTTGCAAAAATCTCTGCTTTTTGTGATGCTCATCCACTCTATCTTATCCATAATCTATTCACAGGGTCAGCAGTCAGTGTGCAACATGTCTGATCAAAGTGACAGCCAGAATGTGTCTGAGCAGCAAGTTGTGATGAGTGAGGGCACTAGCCCCTCGAGCTCTTCTGATGATGGCAGCAGGAGCACCCCCAGCAATCTGCCCAAGGCTGCCACACGTCAAAGGAAGAAGAGAACGTCTGATTCTGAGGATGAAGACTATGTGGCAGAGGAAGAGGCCACATCCAAGAGAGCTGAACCAGCTCAAGGAACCAAGCCAGGGCTGAAGATCAAAAGGCCAGCAGGCAGGCAGCCCATGTCAAAGGCTAGGGCTTCAACTGTGAAGCCTGCTCCCACTGAGCCCATTGCCGTTGAGGGCAAGAAAAGGAAAGAGAGGGTGAAAAAGACTGTAGCCAGAGTGCTTGGGAAGGCCTCCATCATGGTCGATGAGGAGGAAGAAGAAGAAGAGGTTGCTGCACCAGCACCCAAGGCAGCCAAACTCATGGGAGATGCTATAAGGTCAGGAACAGCTGCATCCAAGCCCAAGGATGCACCTAAGGCTGCATCTAAGCCTAAGAGTGCACCCAAGAGAAACACACGAAGCATCCCAGCTGCAGAAAAGAACAAGGCCCCAATGCCTGAAGCAATCGAAGAAGAGGAAGAGAGTGTCCTTAGGAAGCTCAAGCCCAAGATCCCAGACCACAACGATGCTCATCCTGTGGCTGAGGATATGAAGCTCAGGAGAGATTCAGGGCTGAGGAAATGGAGAGAAGCAGATCCGTATGCTTCTAGGAGAAGGACTGCCGTGGATTACAGATTCCATACCAAGTAGCAACAAGATTTCTATGAGACTGTTTTGCTTGACAAGAAGCCAATCGTTTGTGACATGAGATGGGTCAACTGGACCTACATCAAGGACAATGAAGAGCACTACCCCGGTGTATTTGACAGCTTTAGTGCATGTGGAGTTGCAGACTTTGTTGGGCAGAAGCTCACAAAGTGGAACGAGGAGCTGATCATGCAATTCTACTCCACAACACACTTTTATCCGGATGGCAGGATCACATGGATGTCTGAGGGTACAAGGTACCAATCCACTATGGAAGAATGGGCGAAGTTGATCAATGCCCCAGAGGAGCAAGCTGATGACTTGGACATCTATGCCAAGAAAAAGATGGATCACAACTCCATGTCCAACATGTACAAGGAGATCCCGAATGAAGCGCTTGACACGTTTAAGTTTGGGTCAGTGCACTATCTGCTCTCAGGATTGCCTACGATCAACTGGATCCTTAGGCACACCCTTCTACCCAAATCAGGAGATCACAAGATGATCAGAGGTCACGCGATCAACTTGCTTCATGTCTTTGACGTGCCTCAGAAATTCAAGGTCATGAGTCTCATTGTGGAAACAATCAAGAGGACAGCTGCAGACCAGAAGAGGAGTTGTGGGTATGCCCCACAGATTCAGGAGCTCATCAACTCCAAGATGGGCACGGGCATGTATTTATTGGATAAGGAACACCTGCCCATCCGTCCAGATTTTGAGGATACCAAGTGGTTGTGACTGAAAATGAACCCTCATCTGCACATGCACAACCTCAGAAGGAGAAGGCGAGGAAGGAAAAGGCTGCCAGGATGCCTACTCAAGCAGAGGCATCTGATTACTTCTTGAAGACCAAACAAGAGCAGCTCGGTTACCTGATAGCGTCCACCCTGCGTTTTGAGCAAGGACTTGCCACCTTGACTCAGAACCAGGCGAGCCAAGAGAGGATCATGGAACAGAGATTCTATGACATGGACATCAAGGTGACGGAAATACAGACCGCCGTGGAGCAGCTTCAGGAGGACATGAATGAAAGGAGAGGCAGGACCACAACTGATGCTTTTGCCAGGGTGCCACGAGGTCCGAGGTCATCTGCACTGCCAGTTGCTGACACCAGAGCCACAACGTCTGCACCAGCTACAGCCTCCATTCCACCAGCTCCAGCATCCACTTCAGCCTCGACTGCGACCACTTCTACTGAAGGCTTCGTCCTTGGTGTGCTCTGGACTCCACCACCACCTGAAGATCAAGCCTGAGCGTCGACTTAGCACTACGCATTTTCTAGGAACTTTTTGGTAACTTGTTGCCAAAGGGGGAGAAGATGGATAGATCATAGGCTTCGAGAGAGAGAGAGTGTTGCTTTTCTCTCTTGCTTTATTTGGTGGTTTTTCGAACTCTGTTTGCTTGTGTGTGAGATACTACGTCCTTATGTTTGTGAGACATCGATGATCAAGTGTTTGATCATAAGCTACACTTAATGTTTGCTTACTGCTTGCTTAAATATTATCATTCTATCTATCGTTTGTGATCATTCACTATTCTTGGTGATGAGTGCATGTATTTCAATCCTATCATTTTTGAGCGCTCCACCAAGATGTATGTGACATGGAAGAGTAACCCATGATTCTAACTCCATGTGCATTTGCAGTCCAAAGCAAATTTTAAATATGCACAAATTTAGGGGGAGCTCTTATTTGTCACATACTTCTCAAAGCGACGATATATTACATGCTTATTATCATTTGTCGAAGCTTTGATCTATATGTTGTCATCAATTACCAAAAAGGGGGAGATTGAAAGTGCAACTATCCCTAGGTGGTTTTGGTAATTCATAACAACATATAGCTCATTGAGCTAATGATATTCCAAGATGATTATTTCAGGAAAGCTCAATGATTGGCATGGCATGGATGTGAAAGTGGAACCCTCAAAATGCTAAGGACAAAGAATTGGCTCAAGCTCAAAAGTTCAAGACTCTTCATTTTATATTTTAGTGATCCAAGATCACATTGAGTCTTTAGGAAAAGCCAATACTATCAAGGAGGGATGAGGTATTGCTTAATGAGCCTCTTGCTTTATGTGCTTAGTGATATGCTCCAAAGTCCTCAACCACCTTTCCATATCCACAAATGACCTAAACCCTAAGCCAAACTCGGTCATACCGATTCTGTCAATCCGGCGCCACCGAGTTTCACTTGTCATTTTCCACTGCCAAACCCTAGCAATTCGGTCCTACTGATAAGGTTCTCGGTCTCACCGAGATGGGCTTGCAAACTCTCTGTTTCCCTTTCGTAACTTTTCGGTCTCACCGAAAGAGCGAATCGGTCCCACCGAGAATGCAAGGTAAACTCTATGTTTCCTTCTTGTAACGTTTCGGTCTCACCGAAAGAGCAAGTCGGCCCCACCGAGTTTGCCTAACCAACTCTCTGGTTAGCTAATTGCCGAACTCGGTCTCACCGATTTTGTGCAATCGGTGTCACCGAGATTACGTTATGCCCAAACCCTAACCGAATCGGTCCTACCGAGTTGCATCTCAGTCCCACCGAGATTCCTAACGGTCACTAGGTTTACTATTTCGGTCAGACCGAGTTTTCTGATTCGGTCCCACCGAGATTAGTAGATTGTGTGTAACGGTTGGATTTTGTGTGGAGGCTATATATACCCCTCCACCATCTCTTCATTCGAAGAGAGAGCCATCAGAACACATACATCATTCGTACTCATATGTTCTGAGAAAGAACCACCTACTCATGTGTTGAGACCAAGATATTCCATTCCTACCATATGAATCTTGGTCTCTAGCCTTCCCCAAGTTTCTTTCCACTCAAATCTTCTTTCCACCAGATCCAAATCCTATGAGAGAGAGTTGAGTGTTGGGGAGACTATCATTTGAAGCACAAGAGCAAGGAGTTCATCATCAACACACCATTTGTTACTTCTTGGAGAGTGGTGTCTCCTAGATTGGCTAGGTGTCACTTGGGAGCCTCCGACAAGATTGCGGAGTTGAACCAAGGAGTTTGTAAGGGCAAGGAGATCGCCTACTTCGTGAAGATCTACTGCTAGTGAGGCAAGTCCTTCGCGGGTGATGGCCATGGTGGAATAGACAAGGTTGCTTCTTCGTGGACCCTTCGTGGGTGGAGCCCTCCGTGGACTCGCGCAACCGTTACCCTCTGTGGGTTGAAGTCTCCATCAACGTGGATGTAGGATAGCACCACCTATCCGAACCACGGGAAAACATCCGTGTCTCCAATTGCGTTTGAATCCTCCAAACCCTTCCCTTTACATTCTTGCAAGTTGCATGCTTTACTTTCCGCTGCCAATAAACTCTTTGCATGCTTGCTTGAATTGTGTGATGATTGCTTGACTTGCTCTAAGATAGCTAAAATCTGCCAAGAACTAAAATTGGGAAAAGGCTAAGTTTTTAATTTGTCAAGTAGTCTAATCACCCCCCCTCTAGACATACTTTCGATCCTACACCAAGAAATCCCTTGCCCCTAGGGGGCTGCCAGGGCGCTCCCTGCTCCGGCACGCCGCGACCCCGCTCCAGCTCCAGCATGACAAGACCCCGCCCTGCTCCTAGCTGCAGCGCGTGGGGGCCCTCAAGACCAAGCTCTCCACCAACCGAGGCCTTTTGTGGCCACCGCGGGCTGCCACGCCTACACCACTGAGCTGCGCAGCGTCGCGTGGCCCGGCAAGTTCAAGCCCGACCTGCCTCCTCGCTACGACGGCACAACTGACCCCGCGGAATTCCTCCAGCTCTATGAGCTGGGCATCGAGGCTGCCGGCGGGGATGAAAAGGTCATGGCGAACTGGTTCCCCATGGCGCTGAAGGAAGGGGCGTGAACCTGGCTCCTGAATCTGGCTCCAGGCACGATCTCCTCCTGGGACCAGATGCGCGCCCGCTTCATCGCAAACTTCCAAGGTACTCATGACCGGCCGCCTGCCGTGAGCGACATGCGCCGCATCAAGCAACAACCCGGAGAGACCTTGCAGAAGTACATCCAGCGCTTCAACAGCGCGCGCCTCAAGATCCCCAGGGTGTCAGAGGAGGCCATCATCTCCGCCTTCTCTGACGGCGTGCGTGACGTCAAGATGAAGGAGGAGCTGGCGATGCACGAGGACCTCTGCACCACCCTGGAGCTGTTCAACTTGGCGAACAAGTGCACCAGGGCTGAGGAGGGACGTCTCTCCCTCCTCGAGCTGCCTGCCGCGGACCCAGAAGAGAAGAAGCCCAAGGCCAAGGATGTGAAGCGCAAGGGGGCTGCCGTGCTCGCAGCCGAACCAGACACCAAGTGGGGCAAGGATCTGCGCGAACCCTCCAGAGGCAGCCGGTACTGTGTGTACCATGACCTCCACACCCACAACACCAATGAATGTCAAGAGATCCGCGTCGTGCGAGAAGGAAGGATCGGCCGTCGCCCTGACCGTGCTGACCGGGGCTACGGCCGGGGAGGAGGAACAAACCCAGGGCGCTGGGAAGACCGTGGCCTGCGCCAGGGGTGGCGCGACGAGCCTTGCGAGGACCACTGGCGGGACCTGCCTCGCGAGGGGGACTGGAGAGACCAAACTCATGAGGACCGCCCTCATGGCAACGCAGGCCTACCCCCGCTGTCGCCTCCACCAAGAAGGAACGAAGACCGCCATCAAGACGAGGGGGCTGGGGGCTTCCAGGAGCCGCGCGCGATCGCCTGCATCCTGGGCGGAGCTCAAGCCCCAGCCTCCCAACGCATCTTCAAGCAGTTTGCCCGCGAAGTGAATGCAGTTCTCCCCAAGCTCGAAGCAACGCGCCCCCTCAGATGGTCGGCGTGCCCCATCACGTTCAGCTCAGCAGACCAGCTCAAGTGCGCGGCCATTGCAGGAGTCCTCCCGATGCTCTGCTCCCCAGTCATCAGCAACGTGCAGGTCACCAAGACCTTCATCGATGGTGGGGCAGGGCTCAACGTCCTGTCCGTGGAAACATTCAGCAACCTCCAAGTGCCCTATGACCAGCTTCAGCCAACCAGGCCTTTCTCCGGGATCACCGACGGTTCCACAATCCCGATCGGGCAGGTCCGCCTCCCTGTCACCTTCGGGGCCCGCAGCAACTACCGCACCGAGCTCATCGACTTCGACGTCGCCCACATCCTCCTACCGTACAATGCCATCCTCGGGTACCCAGCGCTGGCCAAGTTCATGGCCGTGACCCACCACAGCTACAACGTCCTCAAGATGCCAGGAAGTGGCGGCGTCATCACGGTGCCCTGTGAAGAGAGAGATGCAGTGTGTTCCCTGGAGCGAGCCTTTCAGGCCGCGTTGCTAGAAGACCCAGATCGCGGAAGCAGGAGGCTTCCCGAGACCACCCCCAAGAAGAAGAAGACGTCGTCAGGCTCGGCTCCTCAGGGCCCGTGCCCCCTCAAGAGGGCCCTCCATCCATCGCATAGGAAAGCGCGCCCGGCGCCCTTCTCAGGCAGGGCTCGGGGGCTCTCACCTGGAGGGCCACCGACCTAGCCAGGGTCACGAGGGAGGCGCTTGGGCACCATGTGGAGGCGTGCTTCGCAGCATGTTTCCCTCGAGAGGGAGCCAGGCGAGGAAGATCAGACCAGCAAGAGTTCGTTGACGAGGCCATTCAAGAGCTACGGGAGACAAGGATCATGAGAGGTTGCCGCTGCTTGCCAGCCGTGGCCCCACATCCAGGCGAGGATGGTGGGCTGCGCGTCTGCGTCGACGTACCAGGGCTCAATCAAATCGCCACAACAGAGCGCCTCTGGCCCTCGCAAGTGGGGCGCTGCGGAGGTCCACCCCACAGCTATGTTCGCATGCCTTACGGCCTGCCGAGCATGGCTGCGGCGTACCAGCGCCTCATGAGGGGCATTGTGGAGGCTCAGGAAGACAGGCGTTCCGCGGCTCTGGCGGAGGTGGAGACAGCTCGCGAGGAGTCACCAGTGCCTCCGGTGCCTCCCGAGGCCCCGAGGCCTGGGGGCTCGTGAGGATCGGCTTCTGCAGCCCGCCAAGTCTGCCGCACCAACGCCACTACGCCGACGACATCCTCAGGTGACATCTTTCAAGTTCCGTTCTCAGCTGGGAGCACCCCCCCAGGGTTGGATCACTCCCAGGCCGCGTGGGACCGTCCCCGCGGCATGTATCTGCATTCACCTTTCTGTCGTTAGTTTGCCTTGTTGGGGGCGCCCCTCGGGCTGCATCATCCCCAAGCCGTTCGGGCCAGACCCAACAGCGTGTATCCCCCTAGCGTTTATTTCCAACTATGCATTGCCTATCACGCTTAGCTGCATGGTGCCCGTCCGCGGCATCTTCTCTTCCCATGTCGGCCACTTGCACGTTAAAGGGGGGGTGCCTGAGCATCGCGACTCAGGGCTCTTACTGGCCCTCCAGCCCTCACCCTCTGGCCTTGTCCATGGCATCGCGACCTGGCATACCAGCGACGGCTGAGACAAGCTCGAGGGCCGGGACCCGAGGAAGTAGAGTACCGGCATCTAACCAAATTTTGCAGGGACACATCTCAAGATACGGCCTAGTGCCGGGCGCAACCCGCCCAGAGGTAGGGCCTCGGGAGTCCCGCGCTGGCTCACGGGTGCCCAGATACGCCTCGCCTACCTCAACCAGCAAGCTCTTGAGTGACTAACGATCAACTAATGGCCGCCATGGCAACACCATCTTCCTTCTGTGATGACCCTGCAGGATCCCTGGAGGGAACCGCGCAAGTCGAGGCCCTCACGAGGTTTCCTTCGCCCTCGCCCGCGCGAACTGCTTGCACGTTAAAGGGGGGGTGCCTGAGCATCGCGACTCAGGGCTCTTACTGGCTCTCCAGCCCTCACCCTCTGGCCTTGTCCACGACATCGCGGCCTGGCATACCAGCGACGGCTGAGACAAGCTCAAGGGCTGGGACCCGAGGACGTAGAGAAGAAAGGGGAGCAGAGGCGGGGAAGAAGGGGTCTCGCGAGGACCTTGCCGAGCGTTTCCGCTCCTATCCACACACGGACCCAACGGCGCACCTCGAACGGCCCCTGATCCTCAAGATAAGTCACCACCCATGGCACTGGCTGCTGCAGCACTACCCCCGCACCTAAAGCGACTCCGTACTAGCGACGTTGCTTCCCTTTCTCACTAAGTGATGGCTTCTTGGGCGCCAAAGGGGACCTCCTGAGCATCGCGACTCAAGGGCTCTTACCGGACCTCGGGTCGCTCACCTCCTGGCCTTGACCACGGCATCGTGACCTGGCATACCAGCGACGGCTGACGCCGCCTTGGGACTGGGACCTGTCGGCGTAGAGCACCAAGCCCTCGCGAGGTTCGAAAGGGAGAACTCAGCTATGACGGAATCAGCGACTCACGCAAATCCATAGCAAAGGTCATATATTAACAAACGGGACTACAGACACCTTACAAGCCCCATGGGGCACATTTTGATTCCTCGCAGGGAACGGATCCTAAGGAGTGCTAACTATACGGGCTCCTACAGAAGATGCCATCATCAACAGTGGGCCGTCAGGCACCGGCGCCAACCACATCCAGATCAGGGTTGGCGACGGCCTGACGCGTCTGCCCTGCTCCTGGAGCGACGGCGACTCGGGGGCTCATAGCTATCGTCGCTCGTCTCCGGAGTCACGTAGCCTCCGCTGGAGCCGCTGGACCCTCGGGCGCCACTGCCAAGGGGGCGGTCGACGGGCCTAGCCCTCACCAGGGCGAGGTCCTGGTCGCCTCTCCCGCGACAGCACTCCAGGCGGCGCCCGATCACGTCAAAGACCTTGAGGAACACCACGGCCGCGCCGTCATACTCCAGGTGGACCGTGAAGACGCCTCTTTCCCTGCAGACCCGGGCGATCTCCCTCCAGTCGCGGGACATGTAGACCGCGCCCGGGGCAGTGACGACGACCTCGGCCTCGGTCGCAGGGGCGCCGTAGTCGGCGTGCTGCAGCTGGAGCTCCATAGGCCCCCCTAGAAGAACCACGGAGGCGAAGAAGGGAGGAAGGCGGATGCAGGACTGAAGAGGAGTGACGACGTGGAGCACGAACTCGTGGGAGGAGCCCTCGGCATGGACTCCAGGAGGAACCACCCACGGCTTGACAACCCGACGGCGCCGACGACGGCGCTGACCGCGGGGATCAGCATCGGCACCTCTGGGGCCCTCGACATGGTTGTACAAGGGCAGCGGGAACCTCGGCGGAGCCCGCTCGCCCCGGGGCCTCGCCACCACAGGGTCGTCCTCATCGTCCCGGCTGCAATGGGCGAGTCGCTTCTTTGGCGGGAGAGGGTTTGGCCCTTCTCGAGGAGCCTTTCCCTTCTCCGCTGTAGAGAATCGGCGAATCGGAGCCATCACACCAAGACGGAGCAAGAACTGAGGCGAAGGAGAGAGCAAGAGGAGATGGACTTGACGGGCACGAGCGGTGCCGTACTTATAGCCGGCGAAGGCCAACCGCCAGTCTCCACGATCACAGGTAATCATAACACGTTCTGCATGCAGGGACTTGTCCAACTCGCACGATCACCAAGGTGTCATGGGGAAGCGGAGGCGCCACGTCCAATCAACCGCCACGCGGCGTCGTCCAAGGCCGCAGGCTGTTAGGGCCCGCGACGCTTCGCCCTTGCCCTTTCGCCTCTCGGCACGGCCAAGTCCATGCGCGCCTTGGGCCCGGGGGCTACTGTCGGCGTTCTGGGAATGGGGGTCCCCAGACTTGCCTGCCTGCGGGGTGGCTCAAGTGGGGGCCCAGCGCGGCCCATCTTAATCAACACGAGGCTCAAGACCCTCGCGAGGGGCCAAGCCTCGCGAGGCGGACGACACGGTGCATCCTCAGGCACAGCCTCGTCAGGCTGGCTCGCGAGGAGGCGGAGAGTTCAAGGCGGGGTACCTCGCGAGGTACCTATGACGTAAGCCATGACGACATGGGGCACCAGGCGGGTGCCAGCGCGTGCAGTGTCCCTCTTTCCTCTTTGGTGCAAAGGGAGCAAGCGTATCAGTGGAGTACCGAGGCATCAGGTAAAGGTTGCCACTTCGGCGCAACGAGACCAAGGCCAGGAGGACTACGAGACGGAGGTCACCATGGAGCCCAGCGTGGCGTCATCACCAGAGCCTTTGGCAGGCGAAGACTGCTTTTGTCAGGATAGACGTACTTTTTGTCCCCGTTCAAATTAGCCCGCCATTGTTGGATCCCTTCCCGCTCAATGTTTGGGGAGAGGACCAGGGCCTCTATAAATAGGACTAGCCACCCACATAGCAAGAGGGGGGGGGGGTTGGGAGTTGTTCGGTCGGTTTGTTTGGTTCACAAGTAGAGAGAGAGAGAAAGAGGGTGAGTGAACTCTTCACAACAGTTCATCACCACAGCCAAGAACAGACCCTCGCGAGGCTGTTCTTCCTTGTATTGTTCATCCTCACCAGCCCCAGGAGGCAATCCATCCACCTCACACTGGATTAGGGTATTACACCACATCGGTGGCCCGAACCAGTATAAATCTTGTGTCTTTCGTGCAGTTCTTTTAGTAGTTTAGATACCCTCGAGACGGAGAGGTTGAGGGTGAGATTTCCGCGCGCGCCCCAGTGTTCGAACCTTAAGGGTCTGCCGGAACCAGAAATCCGACATGAGGGGAGGAAATCGAAGCCACCGTCATCACCAACGATCCTATCATCGAGAGGGGGTCAATCTCCATCAACATCTTCACCAACACCATCTCCTCTCAAACCATAGTTCATCTCTTGTATCCAATCTTTGTCTGAAAACCTCAAATTGGTACCTGTGGGTTGCTAGTGGTGTTGATTACTCCTTGTAGTCGATGTTAGTTGGTTTATTCAGTGGAAGATCATATGTTCAGATCCTTAATGATAATTAATACTCCTCTGATTATGAACATGAACATGCTTTGTGAGTAGTTATGTTTGTTCCTCGGGACATGGGAGAAGTCTTGTTATAAGTAATCATGTGAATTTGGTATGCGTTCGATATTTTGATGAGATGTATGTTGTCTTTCCTCTAGTGGTGTTATGTGAACGTTGACTACATGACACTTCACCATGATTTGGGCCTAGGGGAAGGCATTGGGAAGTAATAAGTAGATGATGGGTTGCTAGAGTGACAGAAGCTTAAACCCTAGTTTATGTGTTGCTTCATAAGGGGCTGATTTGGATCCATATGTTTCATGTTGTGGTTAGATCTATCTTAATTTTATTTCGTAGTTGCGGATGCTTGCGAGAGGGGTCAATCATAAGTGGGAGACTTGTCCAAGGAAGGGAGAACCCAAGCACCGGTCCACCCACATATCAAATTATCAAAGTAACGAACGCAAATCATATAAGCATGATGAAAACTAGCTTGACAATAATTCCCATGTGTCCTCGGGAGCGCTTTGCTTTATATAAGAGTTCGTCCAGGCTTGTCCTTTGCTACAAAAAGGATTGGGCCACCTTGTTGCACCTTGCTTACTTTTGTTACTTGTTACCCGTTATGAATTATGTCATCATACAATTATTTGTCACAGATAATTTTAGTGCTTGCACAGAATACCTTGCTGAAAATAGCTTGTCATTTACTTTTTCTCCTCGTTGGGTTCGACACTCTTACTTATCGGAAGGACTATGATATATCCCATATACTTGTGGGTCATCAGGCCCCGTGCGCATGGGGGTCAAACACCCCGTGGACACAGAGGTTCCCCAGCGGCAGCCACTTCCAGATCAAGATCTGGGACTCGGTGCGGTAGAGGGACCCCAAGAACTAAGCACAAGATTAGTCCTAAACAAGGGGGAGCTATCCTATTCTAGTGAGACCCTAAAATATAGATAGGTATCCATGGAGAAAAAAGATGAAGAGGGGGAGCACCAATCGGAGGAGGAGCCCATCCTGAGAGATTTCCACGGAGCAAGGATCCTGACAGTGCCCGGAGGAGCTCCCGCGAGCGGAGGCCACGACAGCGGTCCTAGAGGCTTCCTGGGGAGTGGAGGGGTCGACTGGTGGGAATGAACCCAAGGCCCCCCTCCATGCCCTACCTCTTCAGGGTCGGGAATCGCAGACCCCATACGCACGGGCTAAGTGAACCCCGTGCGCACGGAGGTCCTGTGCGCATAGTATAGAGCCCATGGGCATGGTGTCGGTGTCAAAACCGGCAGATCTCGGGTAGGGGGTCCCGAACTGTGTCGTCTAAGGATCGAAGGTAACTGGAGGCAGGGGACATGATGTTTACCCAGGTTCAGGCCCTCTTGATGGAGTTAAAACCCTACGTCATGCTTGATTGACTTTGATGAGTATAGGGTTACAAGAGTTGATCTACCTCAAGATCGTAATGACTAAACCCTGGATGTCTAGCCTATATGATTATGATTGCCTCTACGGACTAAACCCTTCGGTTTATATAGACACCGGAGGGGCTTAAGTTTGTACAGAGTCGGTTTACAGAGAAAGGTATTTTCATATCTGGGCACCAAGCTTGCCTTCCACGCCAAGGAGAGTCCCATCCGGACACGGGGAAGGTCCTTGATCTTGTATCTTCACGGCCCATCAATCCAGCCCATGCCGCATAGCCCGGCCATCCGAGGACCCCATAATCCAGGACTCCCTCAGTAGCCCCCGTACTCGCCTTCAATGACGACGTAGTCTTTGGTCTCATGTTTTCGGCTTTGAAAGGTGGGTTCTTCATTACAATCCAGACTATCGATAATCTGGCGACGATCTTAACGTTTTTTACAACCCCCCCCGATGGTGCTTCGACTTTAGCGTGCAGGATGAATATGAATTGTCCATGTACTTTTTGTAAATAAGTACTTTACCATGTTCGGATGGCATCTATATAAGGTGATATAGACCTCCAAATGATATCCCTCATCGCGCAGAAAGGAAATCGGCAAATCCAGTGACGAGCAAAGCCTTCGACCATGGCTAGCGCTCCAGGCTCCTCCTCACGTCCCCATGGCCCTCAAGAGGGCGATTGGCAGAGTTGCTCCATGCCTCATCTTTAGTTAAGTCTTCTCCACACGCAAGGCTACCTCCCTCCCGCGGATCTAGTCTCCGCTCGAGCAGGATTGTACTTAACAGGCAATGACGTGATGGCCGAGAATTTCCCCAACCCCAATAAGGAGGAGAGGGTGTGCTTCGTCCCATTCTTGTTGCGGGGTCTAGGATTTCCAATCCATCCCTTTCTCAGGGGGTTATCGGAATTTTACGGCATCCAACTACACAACCTCACCCCAGGTTCGATTTTGCACATCTCAGGCTTTGTTGCCCTCTACGAGCTAATTTTGGGTATCGAAGCCCACTTTGAATTATGGAGGAAGTTCTTTTGTCTCATTCCTCGCCACCGAGGAGGCTCTATTTTCGAGGTGGGCGCCGCCGAAGTATGGCGTATAGCCAGGTACAAATACCTTGTAGGAACACCTAAAGAGGTTTACCCGCAATGGACTTCGGAATGGTTTTATGTGGACGACGTCCGGCTACCGGACCCAGTTCGAAGTGGCCTCCCTAAATTCTCTAGTGCTCCTTTAAGGAAGCGACTCAACTAGAATCCCCGAAGTCCCAAAGAAGAGGACAGCACGGATATACAACGGTTGGTCAGCAAGGTCGGGCTCCTGGCCCACTCCGAACTCTCAATAGTCGAAGTCATGGCGATCGTAATAAAGAGGTGTGTGCAGCCCCTCCAATCCAGACTAACTCCTTTATGGTGTTACAATGGAGAAGATAACGCGTCCCGTTACAGACGGCAGGGTCCGGATACCCCAACCGAACTGGCCTCTACTTTGGCCGATCTGTATATGGGCGAAAAAGAAGATTTTCATCGTTTAAACTGTCGGGAGGCCTATTCCATGTACACTCCTATTGAATGGGTAAGATCTCGAGGACCCACTTTAGTCATGGAAGAGGATGATCGAGGACATCCACTGTCCTGCTCCTCAGCCGGAGGATCAGAATCACGATAAGGATCCTGGCTTTTGTGAGGATCTGGATATATATATATATATATATATATGGAATTTGATGATGGGGTATTCTATCAGGCGAGCCTTGAAGGTTTGGTAGTGGCCATTATCGCCGACTACCCTCGCCTTTTCCCATTCTGCATCGTGAGTACCTAGAGGCTTCCTGAGAAGAGATCCTCATTTGTATCCTTTCCTGCTGTACTAATCCGGATTCCATCAGGATCGGCGTTCCAAGGACCGTAACTCTTCGAGGGCGTCCCCCACGCAAGGTTGTCGTTCAAAACCAAAAAGAGTCGGGAGTACTGCAGAGGCTTCACAGTCTTCCAAGAGGTATTTGTACTTAATGCATGCCTAGTCATGAGTCTGGATTGTTTAAGGGTCTCCCCTTCTTTATCTTCTTATCTTTTAGGAGGAGTACACGGAAAACGATGGGAAAGCGCCCAATTATCCAAATGCACACTAATCCGGTGTCGAACTCGCCAATTAGGACGGGAGCAAATGCCGCGCCCGTTCCTCCTCCTCAAGAAGATTCGGATGACGTGTCGGTCACAAATTCCGAAGTGGAGAGTGTGATGAATCACCGTCACTTGAAGGAAGCCATATGTATGCCGACCTTGTCCGAACAAGAATTCACCGCACTGAATTCGACGGATGCCTATATCCGGGCCGCTCGAGATGGCCTTGACGGAATTGTTCAGTTGTTCTCAAAGAAAATACAGGTGAAATTTGTCACAATTCAACATGTTCATATGCCCGTAACCCCCGAGACTTGAAGCAGTTGGCCCAACTGATTGAAGGATTGTTATATCGTCAGGTACTCATGGAGAATAATAACACATTGTCCAAGGAGCTTCAAGGGTGTCGGACCAGCTAACGGTTGTTACCGCCGAACTGGAGAGTTTGAAGAATTCTAGAAAGGCATCTGATGGTAAGCACAACAGTTTCCGGGAAATACGATTCTGCGCCAACAATGATTTTAAAATATGCGTTGTTTTGTTTTCAGCGGCAGGATCGACAGAGTAGTTGGAGGAAAGGCTAAAGGCTGCTCAGGCGGATAAGGAGCATGCCGAAGGGCAAGAAGCCGTTGGTCAATGTATACTAACGCAGACCAGGGATGAGAAAAACAAGCTGCAAGATGCCAACATCAAGCATGCCGAGGAGCTAAAGTACATACAAGCCTAACTGGTGGATACCCTGAAAGAGAACGGAAAGCGGAAAGGCGGCATATTCGGTATGCTTTGTAACCTTACTTCCATACAGTCCCCTAATGGGATGTTTAACAAGTTTATTTCTGTAGGTGTGCTGACTGGGCGGCCCGAAGGAGAGGTGTCTGGATTTCAAGGTGATCTGCTGTAAGAGCTGTCCAAAGTGCATGAGCGAGCCCGGAAGGCAATGAGTAATATTGCTAAAGCTTTATGGCCGGCCGATTCACCTCCAGGAAGTATGGAGGAACTCGAGAATTTATTCAAGGGATCTCGTCGCCGCTCTGGACTATGGAAGATATCGGCATGCCGAGAAGACGCACGAGAGGCCTAGACCATGGTGAAAACACGGTACACCAGACTTGATCCGAATCATAGGGCCCGGGTCGGGCCTCGGGTACAAGATGGATATGAAATTCCTATTAGCTTGGTATATGACCAAGTAAGGATAGCCGCCAAGTTTTCGCAACAGGATTGTAAGCTAGACAACTTATTAGATGGTCTAGAGGAAGAGGAAGAGGAAGTTTTCAACTCCAAGTAGTAATGTACTTTTATCGACAAACGTATCTCCAGCCGAATTGTAAAATGATTGTCATGGTAGACCTTCCACTTTAACCTCCGAAATCCAAAGTTTGGAGTGTTTCCGAATATTGTACCGGTGGTAAACACCGACGTATGTTCAGAAACCAGGCAGTCCGGTCATAGTTGCTTGAACAGACAAGTTGTATTCAAGGAGTTATGTTATATTACATTTGATTGTAAGAACATCTTCCAGAGAGAATAGTTCCGTTAAGGGTTCTTCTCCCTGGGCCAGCATGCGTTGTTGTGCATGCCTGAGCTGTGATGCTAAAAATCACAGTACATGTTGTATTTTGGGGGCTTGTATCACAACAAGGGCAGTTCATCTTTTGTCCGCCGACCTATTATTCCCTTAAGAACGCTAGCTTTCGGCTTCACCCGTGTAAGGTGCACGTCCGAATAACCCAGTTGTCACAATCCCAGAGGTGCTCCATTTATGCCCTAGCCGAACAAGCAAGAACATAGGGCATAAGCACAGGAGCCAGACAACCCATCTTGGCAAAAACTTAAGTCATAAAGGTGCATATAATGGCTAAGAAAATACATATATGAGAAGACGACACATACATACGGTGAACTTGATGCTCGAAAAATAATAATAAGCTTATGTGACTAGAAGCCCCCAGGTATTGGGGGGATGTACATTTAAGGATGTATACCTGTTAAGTGTGCAGTTTATCCGAGCATGGGCTATGAGTCATACAAAAACGAAAAGAAGAAAGCGAGAAAAGAGAAAAAGGTAACATACAATGATTTAGGACTTAGGCGTAGAATCTTCAGAGTCTGGCAGGGTTCCGTGGATTCGGCTCTAGGAGATTGCCCGATGCATTACGAAGGCGATAGGCTCCTCTAGTGAGAACTTCATCTATAATGAAGGGACCCTCCCATTTGGGCTTGAGGTTGTCCTTTTTCTTCTCTGGTAGGCGTAGTACGAGTTCACCTACATTATAAGTCTTGGCCCGCACTTCTCTACTTTGGTATCTTCAAGCTTGTTGTTGGTAGAATATTGAACGAGCTTTTGCAACATCCCGCTCCTCCTCCAGGCCATCTATGTCATCTTGCCAATCGAGCTCGGCCTCTCTCTGTTCGTACATGCATACGTGAGGTGAGTCGTGAATAATATCGCAGGGCAAGACGGCCTCTGTGCCGTACACCATAAAGAATAGTGTGTATCCGTCCGTGCGATTGGGCGTGGTCCGCAGCCCCCAGAGTACGGAGTCGAGCTCCTCAACCTAGTGTTTATCTAACTCCTTTAAGGATCGCACTAGTCTGGGTTTAATGCCACTCATTATCAAGCCATTAGCCTGTTTGACTTGACTGTTTGTTTGAGGGTGATAGAAGGAGGCAAAATCGAGCTTGATGCCCAGATTAGCACAAACTACAAGAAAAAGACACATCCGTGACATTTTGGGCCGAACAAATTTTTTTCTGTCATACTTACGACACTTCTATGACAATAATTGTGACAAAACCCAGTATCATCATAGATGTGGTGGGGTCCTTCTTCTATGACAAAAAATCATGATAGAAAATGGGCTTTTCGTCCTGGGTGGGTCGGAGACGCAGCTGCATGACATTCATTGGGCCATCCATGACGGAAAAAACCATGGTAGAAGCGAGGGCAAGGAAAATATCGGGGAGTTCCTGGTTATGGTGGGTGGTCGGGGGCCGAGCGATGCGCGTTTCTCTCGTACGTACGCGCGCGTGTGCGAGGCGTTGGGCTCTAATTGAACCCAAACGATTGCACTGCAGACTACGCGTTACTAAACCCGAGCGATCGATCGATCCCTTGCTGTTTACTGAACCAGAGTAATTCCTTCGCTACTGTTGCTAACTAAAGCCGATCGATGCTGCCTCTAGATGAACAGTGAGCATTGTGTGTGTGTGGGGGGGGAGGGGGGGTTGGATGAACAGTTCTTGGTGGGGGGGGGGTTGGATGAACAGGACCCCGCGGTAGTAGAGGTCGTTGCCGCTAGGTGAACAGTACCCTGATCGATCGATCCGGTGGACGGGTGGATGAACAGGACCCCGTGGAGGGTTGGATGAACAAGACGACCCCGTGGAGGGCTGGTTGAACAGTAGCTGGTGGAGGGCTGGATGAATAGCAGCCCGTGGAGGGGTGGTTGAAAAGGACCCCGTGGAGAGGGCTGGTTGAACAGTAGCCGGTGGAGGCTGGATGAATAGGAGCCTGTGGATGAACAGTTGCAGTTGGAGGCTGGAGGAGGTCGACGCTGGATGAACAGTAGCCCATGGAGGCTGGAGGAGGTCGACAGTGGAGATCAACAATATCCCGTGGAGTCCCGTTTTGCGGTATACCACACCCCTCCAATGAACAGGACCCCCGTTTCGACCGTAGCACTCCAAGAGAAGTCTGTTTCCTCCGTTTTGCGGTACGCCACACCCCTCCCGGTCAACAGGACCCTATTTCGAACGTAGGAAGTCCAGCAGAAGTCCGTTTCCTCCGTTTTGCGGTATGCTAGACCCCTCCCGATGAACAGGATCTCGTTTCCACCGTGGCCGGTCAAACACAAGGCCGTTTCCTCCGTTCTGCGGTACGCCAGGCCTCGTTTCCATTGGTTGTTCTGTCCAAGCCGGTTGGCTCCCGATGAACACGATGACGCATTCCATTCCGACCCAGCTGGTTGGCTCCCCATGAACACGACGACGACGCAGTTTCTTCGTTCCGACCCAGCCACAACCATGTATATGAGCCCTGGCTGTACGTATGTGCGAGTAGGCGTTCGAGACCCCGCCCATATGTACGTACGTCGCCGTATTTTCTTTCTTGCACCATGGCCATTGTATGTACATGTACATGCTACGTGCGCGCCTCTACTACGACACGTGCCCTTCCTTGCACGACCACGGTTCATCGCTGCGGCCTGCAGACAGACCGATCGTATGTACGTCCACGTTCGCGACCAGAATGACAACGCTAAGTACGCATCGACCAGGTGGGTCCCGACTATCAGGCACTTCCTTGCATACGAAGATGTAGCTGGTGGGTCCCAGCAGTCAGGGGGGAAATGTTTTTTTTCGTGAAATGCGGTGGCCCGTCAACTTAGTACGCCCACAAGTCAGCCTCCCACTATGCTAGGTCCGAGCTAGTAGGGGACTATTCATTTTTTTGTGCGCAATAAGGAGGCACTTCCTTGCATGCGAAGATATAGCTGGTGGGTCCGAGATGTCAGCGGGGGGAACGTATTTTTTGCAAAATACAGAGGCCCTTCCGGTGGGTCCCAGATGTTAGGTGGAGGAATCGTTATTTTGCTCGTAATAAGGAGGCATTTCCTTGTGTGCGGTCGTGGACCCAGCTATCAGCCTCTCCACGTACAGTCCACTTCCGATGGATGTCATTCGTTGACCATGTTGACTACGCCATGTCGGCGTCCTAGGAACGGGGGTCCCCAGAGTTGCCTGTCTGCGGCCCGCGGCGTGGCTGAGCCAGCAGGCCGTATGACCCATCTTCACCAACAAGGCACCCAAGACCCTCGCGAGGGGCCAAGCCTCGCGAGGGGGACGACACAAGACCTCCTCTCGAGTGGCCTAGTCAGGCAGGCTCACGAGGAGCGGAGATATCAAGGCGAGGCGAACCTCACGAGGCTCTTGTGACGTGAGCCATGACGATCGATACCAGGCGGGCGCCAGCGCGGGCAGCGTCCTTGTTTCCTCTTTGGTGCAAAGGAGGCAAGCGCAGCCGCGGAGTACCGAGGCCTCAGGCAAAGGTCGCCATTTCAGTGCAACAAGACCAAGACCAGAAGGACAGCAAGACGGAGGTCATCGTGGAGCCCAAGACGGCGTCACCACTAGAGCCTTTCCCAGGCGGAGACCACCTTTTGTCAGGATGGCTTGTACTAGTTGTCCCCCTTCAAATTTGCCCGCCATTGTTGGCTCCCTTCCCGCTCAATATTTGGGAAGAGGACTAGGGCCTCTATAAGTAGGGCTATCCACCACCATAGGGGGGAGGGGAAAATAAAGAGAGAGGAAAAGGGGGATCGGAAATCAGACGGAAGAAGGAGGGGCGAGGAGACAGCATCCTAGATCCCTCTCTCACCTACACAAGCAAGCCGCGCACAAGAACACCTCAACCTCAGGAGGCTCTTCTTCCCCTTGTATTGTTCATCATCGGCCCAAGAGGAAATCCACCACCACCACACTGGAGTAGAGTGTTACACCACAACACGAGACCTCCTCTTGAGTGGCCTAGTCAGGCAGGATCACGAGGAGCGGAGATATCAAGGCGAGGCGCACCTCACGAGGCTCTCGTGATGTGAGCCATGACGATCGATACCAGGCGGGCGCCAGTGCGGCAGCATCCTTGTTTCCTCTTTGGTGCAAAGGAGGCAAGCGCAGTTGCGGAGTACCGAGGCCTCAGGCAAAGGTTGCCATTTCGGTGCAACAAGACCAAGACCAGAAGGACGACAAGACAGAGGTCATCGTGGAGCCCAAGACGGCGTCACCACCAGAGCCTTTCCCAGACGGAGACCACCTTTTGTTAGGATGGCTTGTACTAGTTGTCCCCCTTCAAATTTGCCCGCCATTGTTGGCTCCCTTCCCGCTCAATATTTGGGAAGAGGACCAGGGCCTCTATAAGTAGGGCTGTCCACCACCATAGGGGGGAGGGGAAAATAAATAGAGATGAAAAAGGGGATAGGAAATCAGACGGAAGAAGGAGGGGCGAGGAGACGGCATCCTAGATCCCTCTCTCACCCACACAAGCAAGCCGCACACAAGAACACCTCAACCTCAGGAGGCTGTTCTTCCCCTTGTATTGTTCATCATCCGCCTAAGAGGGAATCCACCACCACCACACTGGAGTAGAGTGTTACACCACAACGGTGGCCTGAACCAATATAAATCTTATGTCTTTCTTTGCCGCGAGTTCTTCGAGTTCGTCCACAAGATCTTAGCGAGCTAGGGCGTAGATCGGTAGGAGGGAAAGACTTCGCGCGCACCCCAGTGTTCGAACCTTAAGGGTTTGCCGGAACCCCACATCCGACATTTGGCGCGCCAGGTAGGGGTGTGCCGTAGCTTTCCTTCCGTCATTTCGTCGCTCCGTCGCTCCATCGCCTCCATGGCGGACGCTCGTCGCGCTCGAGCTGAGCATCGGGCTGCCCTCACCGCCCGCGTTGCTCAGACGGCTCCCATCGGCATGCCACCTCGTCGTTCTCCTTCTCCCGCCGCCAACGTTGCCACCAGCCCGATGGGGAATGAGCAGCAAATGTCTTCACTACATCATTCGGTACGGCAGGACGGCCGCACCGCTACCCCGTCACTGCCCCCGGCCGGTTCCTCGTCTCATGCATGTCGCGCTCCTATGGAGGCATGGGCCACACTCCGCGCCACAAACAAACTCCTGCACTACCGCCCGGTCGACGACCTTTACGAGGAGTGGCTCAACCGCGTCGCCGATCTCGTCCGTGCTGCAGGGGGCTCCCCGACGCCATCCCACTCTCTGCCTCATCCTCAGCCGGCCACGGGCGACGAGGCCCGTGGCGCGCCTCCACCACCCTAGCCCAAAGACGGCGCTTTGGCACCAAGGCGTGCGGTCCCGCGGTGTGATCTGCCACGCCCGATGCCCGCGCGCGAAGAGAGAAGCTGTCAAGAAATCCCACGGCCGCGAGAAGCTGCACCCGCGCTGCCTCGCCAAGACCGTGCGCCGCCTGCGGCGGTGCCGCGCGAACCGCATCAAGACCAAGCTCCACCTCCAAGGCCGGCCCCGGTAACCATGGTCGGCTGCCGCGCTTTCACCCCAGAGCTACGGAGCGTTGCCTGGCCAAGCAACTTCAAGCTGGATCTGCCTCCTCGTTACGACGGCACCGCTGACCCTGCGGAGTTCCTGCAGCTCTACGAGCTGAGCATCGAAGCAGCCAACGATGATGAGAAGGTCATGGAAAACTGGTTTCCCATGGCTCTCAAGGACGGGGCCCGCTCCTGGCTCCTAAACCTGCAGCACGGCTCGATCTCCTCCTGGGACGAGATGTGCGACCGCTTCATCGCCAACTTCCAGGGCACTCGCGACCATCCACCGGCCGCGGGCGACCTGCGTCGCATCAAGCAACAACCAGGGGATACCCTCCATAAGTACATCCAGTGCTTCAACAACACCCGCCTCAAGATCCCCAAGATCATGGATGAGGCCATCATCTCCGCTTTCTCCGACGGCGTCCATCACGTCAAGATGAAGCAAGAGCTCGCTATCCACGAGGAGCTCTGCACATCTCAGGAGCTGTTCAACCTGGCGACCAAGTGCGCAAGGGCTGAGGAGGGGCGCCTCTCCCTCGTTGAGCTGCCAACCATGGGCACAGAGGAGAAGAAAGCCAAGGCCAAGGACATGAAGCGCAAGGAAGTAGTGGTGCTTGCAGCGAAGCCCGACCCCAAGCGGGGCAGAGATCAGCCCGATTTATCCAAGGACAACCGACCATTTTGTGCCTTTCACAACCTGAACACACACAACACCAGCGACTGTCAAGAGCTCAGAGCCATACGAGAAGGACGCTACGGTCGATGCCCCGAGCGCAGCGACCGGGGCTACGACCGTGGAGGAGGACGCGGAGGCGGAAGCTGGGACGACCGTGGCCTGTGCCAGGAATGGCGCGACACGCCTTGTGAGGATCACTGGCAGGACCATCCTCGCGAGGGGCCCTAGAGGGACCAGCCTCGTGAGGATCGCCCCCAAGGCAATGCCGGTCTTCCTCCACTGCTGCCACCAAAAAGGAATGACGACCATCATCCAGACGAGGGGGCTGGGGGCTTCCAGGAGCCGCGTGCAATCGCCTGCATCTTGGGTAGTGCCCAGGCCCCAGCCTCTCAGCGCATCTTCAAACGGTTCACTCGCGAGGTGAACGCGGCGCTCCCCAAGCTTGAGGCTGCGCGCCCGCTCAAGTGGTCCCAGTGCGCCATCACCTTCAGCTCGGCTGATCAGCTCAAGTGCGCGGCCACCGCCGGCATCCTCCCGATGCTGTGTTCCCCAGTCATCAGCAACGTGCAGGTCACCAAGACCCTCATCGACGGTGGTGCAGGGCTCAACTCCTATCCGTTGAAACTTTCGACAACCTCCAAGTGCCATACGAGCAACTCCATCCTACCAAACCTTTCTCAGGAGTGACCGATGGCTCCACCACACCGATAGGGCAGGTCCGCCTGCCTGTCACCTTCGGCACACGCGACAACTACCGCACTGAGCTCATCGACTTCAACGTCGCGCACATCCGCATTCTGTACAACGCTATCCTTAGGTATCTGGCCCTGGCGAAGTTCTTGGTGGTCACCCACCACGGCTACAACATCCTCAAGATGTCTGGAAGTGGTGGGGTCATCGCTGTCCCGTGTGAAGAAAGGGATGTGGTGTGCTCCCTCGAGCGCGCCTTCCAAGCTGCAGCAATCGACAGCCCCGACAGCAGGAGTGAGGGTCCTCCGGAGGCCATCCCCAAGAAGAAGCATATGCGTCGCGCAGGACCTCAGGAGGATGGTGTTGCGACAGGAGCCTCGTCAGGATCAGCGCCCATCCCAGGGGCGCCTCCCTCCATCGCATAGGAAGGAGCGCCCGGCGCCCTCCTCGGGCAGGGCTCGGGGGCTCTCTTCTGGAGGGCCTCGGACCTTGCCAACCTCACGAGGGAGGCGCTTGGCCACCACTTGGAGGCGTGCTACGCTGCTTGTTTTCCTCTGGAGAACACAAGGCAAGGGGTGCCCACCATTCAGGAGTTCATCACCAAGACCACACAGGAGCTGCAAGACGCGAGAGCCATGCGTGGCGACAGCCACTCACAGAGCACGACTCACCATCCGGGCGAGGGTGCTGAGCTGCGTGTCTGCATCGACATCCGAGGGCTCAATAGGGCCGCATCCCAGGAGCACTTCTGGCCTTCGCGTGTGGGCCGTTCCAAGGGCCTGCCGCACAGCTACGTTCACATGCCCTTCAGCCTGCCGAGCGTGGCATCAGCCTACTAGCACAACATGCGGCGGGACTTGGCGGCTCAGGAGGCCAGGTACCGCGTCGTTCTGGAGGAAATGGAGATAGTCTTCAGGGAGCCTCCTGAGCCCCAGAGCCTCCCGAGGCTCAGCGCTCTGGTGGCTCACCAGGAGTCGATTCTTCGACGCGCGCCTATAGCTGCACCAACTCTGCTTCATCTTCAGAACCAGGTGACATCTTCCAAGCTTGTTAAGCTGGGAGCGCCCCTTGGGCTGTATTATTCCCAGGCCGTGTGGGTCCATCCCTTCGACATGTATCCCATTTGCTTATGTCTTTAGCTTACCTTGCTGGGGCGCCCCTCGGGCTGCATCATCCCCAAGCCGCTCGGGCCGGACCCAGTGGCATGTATCTTCCTGTATTTACCCAAGCTTATTTGCCTTCCCTGCTTAACCTGCCTATGGTTATCACCTGCTCGATTTCTGCCCGCCACGGGCACATTCACCCCGTGCAATCCACTTGCGCGTTAAAAGGGGGGCTCCTGAGCATCGCGACTCAGGAGCACTTACTGGCTCTCCAGCCCTCACCCCCTAGCCTTGACCACGACATTGCGACCTGGCATACCAGCAGCGTGTGAGCTCGCTCGAGGGCCGGGACCTGAGGACGTAGAGTGCTTACACCTAACCGCCTTGCAGGAACACACAGTCACCAAGACTCAAGACCAGGCGCAACCCTCCTTGAGGTAGGGCCTCGTGAGTCCCGCGCTGGCTCACGAGTGCCCAGATACACCTCGCAGACCTTCCGTGCAAGCCATGTGTCAGGTCGGGTCTGTACATGCCTCGGGGGCTCCTCCCGGAGGGGGGCCCCATCCCACGCACAAGTGGAAGGACCATGCTCCGCACTGGACGTCGACACTGCCGAGGAGCGGCTATGCCCGTGCACAAGTGGAAATACTATGCTCTGCGCTGGTGATAAACAACTGAGGGCGGCCCCACGGTCGTACCAACCTCGGGGAAACCAGAGCTCAACGTCCAGCCCCACCGCAACACCTCCCCTCGGGAGAGCCATGTGAGGGAGCTGGGCACAGGGGCTGCCCTTGGGCCACGCCCAAACGCACGACACCCAATCGGGTCTCCCGGACTTGGGCATCACGCGCCCCTCCCGAGGGCTCAGCGAGGGCAGGTATGGAAATTGTTTGCGCGTCAAGGGGGACTCCTGAGCATCGCGACTCAGGAGCCTAACTGGTCACGTAGCCCGTCACTCCTTGGTCCGTCATGGTCTCCAGTCGGTCCAATGGTGGTTGAGGTATCCGCGGGGTCGGGCCCTGCCGACGTAGAACATCAGTCTATTCTCGCGAACGCTCCCTATAAGCTATTTGCGCGTTAAGGGGGACTACTGAGCACCGCGACTCAGGAGCCTAACTGGTCACGTAGCCCCTCACTCCTTGGTCCTTCTTGGTTTCCAGTCGGCCCAATGGCGGTTGAGGTATGCGCAGGGCCGGGCTCTGCCGACGCAGAATGCAAAGAAATAGGAAGAAAATCGCAAAATCTTGAAGCAAATATTACAAACATATTGTCCTCACACTTCAAATGAAAAGTCTAAACGCCTCCCCGAGGCCTAATGCATGTTGCAGGAATGAAACAGGAGAATTGCTGCAGGTCACCCTTGGACGCCGCCATCACCTGTGGAACACGCTACCTCGTGAGCAACGTTGTCTTCGCCTTCACCACCAGCTGCAGGATCGGTGACATCGCCGGACAGAGGAGCGGAGAAAAAGCCGTGAAACTTCTCCAACAAGGCCTCCACCTGACCTTGCAAATCTGTGGCGACGGCTTCGTATTGCTCTTTAGCCACAGACTCCAGCAGCTTGTCAAGGCGAGCAGTTGACGAGGCAGCATGGGGAAGCGGAGACGCCCACGTCCAATGAACCGCCACGCGTCAACCGAGGCTGCAGGATTTTGGGCCCATGCTTGGCCCTTGGCTCCGCCGCGAAGCCAAGCCCGAGCGCATCTTGGGCCCAGGGGCTACTATCAGCGTCCTTGGGAACGGGGGTCCCCAGACTTTCCTGCATGCGGCTTGTGGCGTGGCTGAGCCAGCAGGCCGTACGGCCCATCTTCACCAACAAGGCACCCAAGACCCTCGTGAGGGGCCAAGCCCTGCGAGGGGGACAACACGAGACCTCCTCTCGAGTGGCCTAGTCAGGCAGGCTCACGAGGAGCGGAGATATCAAGACGAGGCGCACCTCACGAGGCTCTCATGATGTGAGCCATGACGATCGATACCAGGCGGGCGCCAGCGCGGCAGCGTCCTTGTTTCCTCTTTGGTGCAAAGGAGGCAAGCGCAGTTGCGGAGTATCGAGGCCTCAGGCAAAGGTTGCCATTTCGGTGCAACAAGACCAAGACCAGAAGGACGACAAGACAGAGGTCATCGTGGAGCCCAAGACGGTGTCACCACCAGAGCCTTTCCCAGACGGAGACCACCTTTTGTTAGGATGGCTTGTACTAGTTGTCCCCCTTCAAATTTGCCCGCCATTGTTGGCTCCCTTCCCGCTCAATATTTGGGAAGAGGACCAGGGCCTCTATAAGTAGGGCTATCCACCACCATAGGGGGGAGGGGAAAATAAAGAGAGAGGAAAAAGGGGATCAGAAATCAGACGGAAGAAGGAGGGGCGAGGAGACGGCATCCTAGATCCCTCTCTCACCCACACAAGCAAGCCGCGCACAAGAACACCTCAACCTCAGGAGGCTCTTCTTCCCCTTGTATTGTTCATCATCGGCCCAAGAGGAAATCCACCACCACACTGGAGTAGGGTGTTACACCACAACGGTGGCCGAACCAGTATAAATCTTGTGTCTTTCTAGGTCGCGAGTTCATTGAGTTCGTCCGCGAGATCTTAGCGAGCTAGGGCTTAGATCGGTAGGAGGGAAAGACTTCGTGCGCACCCCAGTGTTCGAACCTTAAGGTTTTGTCGGAACCCCACATCCGACACGCCGTGCCGAGAGCACCTGGGCGGTGCAGGATGGCGAGGCCTATGAAGGGAATGACACGGAGTTTTGGAAGACACGGCAGTGGCTGCCCACGCGGTGGGGAGTACAAGGGTTGACTGGTTCGGCTGTCATCGCCAGAGAATAACAACAGGTGTGGGTGAGTAAAGGGATGGCTAGGCCAGCGATGGGAGTACCATGGGGCAGTGAGGCCTGTGCGGCAGCACAGCTGGCTGCGGGAGGAGGGAGCAGGTAGTCCCGCCAGCGTTTGTTTGAGCGGCTGGAGCAGGAAGAGTAGAGATTGAAGAAGCACGACGACCGTTGTATGGACATCCAACAGTCACTGCTTGTGCGTCATCCTTTTTTAGGAAAGCCTCAAATCTGTGGGAAACAACATACAGCCCATCTGCCATTATTTCTAATAATTTATAGCCCATTTGCTAATTCTTAAGGTTTTCTTTGGAGTCCATTTTTTGTTAGCATTACAACCCATATTGTGGCCACGGTTAAAAAATTATACGAAATTTTGCATATTTCGGTGCGGTTCGAACTGTTTTTAATCCCGAAATTCCGAATCACATTCAAATTGATTTTAGAAATAAATGTATATCAATACAAAATCCATCAAATTGTCCACGCATAAAAATCAATGCAATTTAAAATTCAAAATGATAAATAAATAAATTTGAAACTAATTGTTGGTTTGATGTGTTTTAAAAATGTACATCCCATTTCTCATTACTGGTAGGCCATTTTCTCGGCAAGCCGAATGAAGCTCTCCTCGTCTCGAAAGTATGCAGCCCAACAGGCCTGACAAAGCGACCTACTTGACAAATCACAAAAAAACTGGGCTTGCCATTTTCAGAAAGAACAAAAAAACTACCGGGCTGGTCTATGGTAAACATAAAAGAAAGGGCTATCTAGACAGGCTAGAGTGCCCCACATAGCCCAGTTGACACCCTGCTTCCGTCTCAAAAACAAATTAGATAAATGCCACTCCAATTATGGCGATTCATAAAAATGCCACTGCAATTTTCGAACTTTGAAAAATTCCACTGCAATTTTTGCAAACTTTGAAAAACGCCACTTCAATTTGCAAACTTTGAAAAGCGCCACTCCAGACTTCGAAAAATGCCACTGGAAATGGCATGAAATGGCATTTTTCAAAGTTTGGAAATTGCAGTGGCATTTCTCGGAATCACCAGATTTGGAGTGGCATTTATCAAATTAATCCAAAACAAAAATAACTGGGCGAGTTGCTGGGTCCCTGGTGTCAGCCGCTCGTTGTGCAATTCTCTCGTTTATTGACTACGTTGACAATGGCATGGGACCCAGATGTGAGAAATCCATTAGGAGGAGCCATTTTTTATTGGCTTGAAATAAGAAGGCACTTGCTTGCGTAGTGCCATGACCTTGGTGGGTCCCCGCTGTCATCCTCTCCACGTACAATCATCTCCTGATTGTGTACTGGTCAACCTGGAAGGGCCACAAGTCAGCCTCTAAACCCATGGTGGACAAATACAACCCATTTAAAAAAATAACAGCCCATTCCATACGTTCAAACGGAAAGTTCAACATTCAAAGCAAAGTAACAGGTCTGATCTAGATATAGAGTACTGAACTTCCACGCTGACAACCATCATAGCCAAGTTAACTCTCTACTCCCACTAATACTCTAGTAGTGTACAAGTACTGACTTACTCTTAGCTAACTAGACGATGCAGGCCGCCATCTGCGGCACACGCTAAACGCCGGCACGGGCGTGCTCCACCTCACCTCGGACTTGCCAGAGGTGCGATAGGGCGCATTGCTCACGCGTGTTGGCCCTTTCCATGCTGGCGTGGTCCACCGAAGCTTCGGCTTCTAAGAGGGAAACCCACTTGACGAGCTTGTAGTAAAATTCGATGTCGCGAACACATGCGTGCCCGACAGCCTCCAGGGATATTTTCCGGGCGCCGGCCTCCATGTAGTCGGCCCAGTTGCGGGCGCTCTGCTCGCGACTCAGAGCGCCGGTGCGCTACTGCTCCATGCCCTGCTGGCGGCGCAAATTGGCAATACGCTGCTCCCCCGCCAAGCGGTCGCGCTCCAACAACTCCTCATACTCCGCATTGCCATCTAAAGACCGATAGAATGCCTCCTCCCTCCGTCTGTCTTCCGGTGAAAAACTGAACACTAGTTTTGGCGGTGACCGCCTCCGGCGTTGCCTATCACGGACGGGCGGGGGCATGGCAAACATGGCAAGAGCGAGGATAAGTGGCAAGCAACATCGGGCCGGTGGGGGCTTATAAGGATAGGGCGAGTTGGGTGATGGTGCCACCGGAGAAGCCCGGGAAACAGTAATTATAGGCGGAAGGTAGGCGAACTAGCATGTCATGGGAAACGCGACGGTCATCACGGTCATCGGAATTCAATGCATAAGCAGGCATGGCTTAGCGAGCTAGCTTGCCATGGAAAACTAGAAAAACTGAAATTATGACTGTGTCGTTCCGTCCCGTCAGTGGTGCGTCCCGTCCTTGTTGGGTCGCACGCCGGCATGACGGTCAAACGGGTGCACTCAAATCATCCAGATGAGGTACTCCCTCCTTGTCAATAATGATACCATGGATTTAAATGGCCCGCAACAATTAAAGCGCATATTTTTTTGCATCAGTTAGCTGTCTTAATTACGGCCGGCTGCATGCAACCTCTCAGAATCGCTCGCGGCCAGTACGCGGAGCAGCATGCAACGAGGCGCAGCCGAGGGCACGCATATAGCCACTTAAATCGCTGGAATTAATTAGGCTTAAACTTCTGCATGTAGTTAATTATTGTCATGCCTTGGTCTTGCTATTTTGGCTCACGGGACTAATAAACCCGGACAGAGGGAGTACCTTGGTTGGTGAGATTTTTTAATTAAGCCCTGCAAACCGGAAAGGAGGTACTAGTACGTGCATGATCCGCTATTTATTCGTGTAGGATCGAGTAGGTCGCTTCTTGAATTGAGCCCTACAAACCGGAAAGGAGGTAGTACGAGCGTGATCCGCTATTTATCTGTGTAGGAACGAGTAGTTCGGATAGTGTACATGTAGGATCGAGTAGGTCGGATGGTGTATGTTTATGATCGCATTAGTTGATGAACGTTAGCTGGGAGATAGGGCATTTGCAAATGTTTTTGCTGGCAGTTTCTTCAGATTCGCATGGCATTTTCTTCAGAGCAGCTTGTTAGTTTCTTCATAGATAGGCATTTTTATTCAAAAAATTGCCACTTCGGATCTTGCGTCGCAACTAAAACTGCCAGGAGCGCATTAGTAGGCTAGCTAGTGATCGATCAGTAACTTGTAAACACTGAGCGAACAGAAATAAGGAATTGTTAGTAACTTGTAAACACTGAGAACACAGAAATAAGGATCAACTTGTGCACCATAGTAAGAGCCGATCTGTTCGAAATTTTCACACGAGACTCCCATGCCTAGCATTGTAATATGTTCACATTAGTATCCCAAATTCAAAACGAACTAGTACGATTCCCATACATAAGATCAACATGTTAATGCATCTCAATGATTCACAAATCATATACAAATATGTAGCTCCAAAAGCAAAGATCTAGAAAAAACATTTGTTCTTCCTACTAATATGGATGCTTCTCTTGGCCAACATTTAGTACAGACTGAAAGAATTTTTTTTGTGAAGTCTACAATTCCTCTTGCAAACGTAAGTGGTTTCACCAACAGCTGGAACCATGAGAATGAGCCACACATGATGGAGGAACATCCACTGCAATATGATTTGGTCTTCTCTCGATCACACGACGAGACTATTTTCAGAATACAAACTTTAACTTAGGCAAAATGATGCCCATCGTATAATCAGACCAAAGCAATGGAGCACCTAATGTTGGCCAATAAATAGTACAGTACTCCTTTTCTGCAATCCATGAAGTGACTATCCAATCTTTCTGTGTCTATTTTCAAATGACACTACATGCAGTGACTATACTATTCTCTTGTGCAGTTCAACCAAAATTGCGGTCACTTTGTTTGTTTGCCAAATAGCAACGGGCAGACATCTCTGTCTGCACACATATCAAGCAGCTAGTAAAGATATACCCCACCTTGTATTTTCAGTTTAAACACATCTCTTCCACTTAGCATCTGTCATGTTTTGCACTGGACAATTTGATATAGTCATGTTTTGCCCTAGAAACTTCATGCTGAATTGATTTGCTAGTTCAGAGCAGAAATATAGCGCCTATTCTTCATCAGACCAAGGATATCCATGTTCACAGACTAAGGCATAGCCTAGTGGTAGGAAGGGGCTGATGCCTTCCCACCCACCTAGGTTCGAGGCATGGTACTTGCAATTTGGGTTTGTTGCATCAATTATACTGTAGGGGGTTCCCTAAAGTATTTCTGTCAAAAAAAGAGGTGAAATCGATACAACCGAAATTGAGCATCCAATTATTGAATCCTGTCCTGCACTTCCAATGTAGGTCCACCCTGCCAATAAATTCACATGCAAAACAGCTCATAGTGCCACCCATTGGATATAAAGGTTTGGAAGAAAACATGCTCCTAATGTTGAACCATTTGGACTTTTTGTGCAATTCCACTAAAGTCGAGCATCCCTGTTTGCCTAGATATTGAAAGTGTGATTACGATAAAAGTGGCACTAGTTGAAGCATAGACTCACAAATATAAGCATTCCAATTTCTTAATGGGAAAAGGTAGCAAGACTGTTTCTAACCACCTGTTTGAAGGAATAAATAAGGCAACAATGGCTGGTGTCAGGAAGATATATATAGTTCTTTATGAAAGAATGGTCAATTGCTAACTTTTCCTCTTCTTTTAAGCATATTTTGTGCAGTTCAACTAAAATAAAATGCCATCACCACCTTGACAATTAGTGACACTGTACAAAAGGAAATGACTTAACATTACATCATGATGTCAGTTCTGTAGTCGACAGGCATTAGAGACAAACATACAGACCTCATCAGATAACATAATGAACATTAATTTTAACAAAGGTGTGACTAGCTTTACCGGGATAATTTGAGTGAACTCTACACCCTCTGTTCCTTAATATAAGACGTTTTCGCAGTTCAATTTAAAGTACCCAAATGTCTAGTATTTAGAAAAACAGGTAGTAGTTTTCTTGAGCACATATCTGGGAAAGCTTGCCACACTTTATTTATGTCCATACACTAATGCAACACCATTCAAATAGTACAAATATACACTAATCCAGTGGCTAGTGCAACAATAGAGTAGTTATTTCATTACAGGGTACAGTACAATGGTTTTACTGAATATATTTCAATAAACTCTAGCACTGGAAGATTTCTATAAGAATTAACAATACAAAATGTAAAGGTAGCAAGTTTCAGCTTTGGTATACTAGTTGTGCATGAGCATTAAACCAAATACAAAAGTCTGAAGGTAACTAGCATTATTAACTAATTACAGTATAAAAAAATTGCAAACCATGTACGTTCAAGGTAAATATCATTTCGAATTCGAGGGGACCTAAAAATTGCTATCCCAATCATGATAATCGGTCAAACATAAAAACTTGATCGAACGAATCAAGAGAACAACCGGAGGAAGAGATGCCCACTCTTAACCTTTCCTCTTGACACTGTACAAAAAAATTGACTTATCTCATGAAAGTGAGGTATGTAATCTATAAGCATTAACAGTGCAAAAATTAGAAGGTAGTAACAAGATTCATCGTTGGTATATTGGCTGTGCAACAGCATTAGAATGGCTTAGCTGAAAAATCTATAATACATCCACAATCAACAACTAACCCTGAATAATCCAGTGACATTAAATGGTATTGCTTAAATTTATCGGTGGTATTAGACTGAGTGCAGCATTAGTTAAATGTGGCATCACTTTAGCAGTAGCATTGCTTGACTTGACTATTGGTGTTATACTAACAGCAAAAAGGTGGCAATAAGAGCATAGGAGTCCCATTCAAATAGTGGGCACTCCAGTACGATGTACCTCCATGGACGCATAGAGTGGTGAGGGAGGTATGGTTGCCGAGAGCAACAAATATCCAGGCAGCATATGTGGATTACATCCCATTTTTGTTCTCTTTAGCCACCTTTTTCCTATGTGAGAACAACAAACCGATCGACCTGGTCAATCTCTATTGCGTTGTCATGCATTTCTACCCTTCTTAAACCAAGAGACACGGGACTCGTTCCTTAGCTACTGATTTTTCCCCTTTTCAACCTAGATGTGGGTTCGATGCCTACTCCCTTGGACAGTACAGTCTCCCTTCCTTTCCTTATTCAACCCATGCATGAATTAGTCTCCATGAAGTAGGGTTTCCTTTAATAGTGCAAATTAAGGTTATCATCTGCGTGACCAGCAGAGCAGAGGATAGCAAATTGGGAAGATGGTGGAGTGGAAAAAGATCCACATGCTGCGACGTGGCAGATGGGGCAATAGAACAAGGGTATGGTTCGAAAAGAGGTAGCATTCCTGAGGGTCGGCGGGAAGTGGCTTCGCTCATGGTCGTCGTCCTCCGCACACACTACGGCAGCGAGCTTGGGGACGGAGGCCATCCCGCGCGGGCGCTAGGTCTGAGAGGATGGCCTTGTCGTTAGTGCGTGACCTCGCTCACCAACGAGGAGTGCGTCAACGCTGCACGTCCTTTTCTTCCCCGGCGGATCTGTGACCATCGATGAGGTGTGAAAGAGAGCCCGTCTTTTTTAGATGTGGAGAGAGGCTGATAGTGTGAGAAGCAAGTGGGTAGCCCTTAGCAAGAAAGCACTGAAGCTCCAGCCTATATATCTTTTTTATACTACTAGTCCTAGAGGTGGAGTAGTGGTAGAGTAGTTTAAATTTTCTCTGCATATAGTACCAGTTAGTCGTGCTTCAAAACTGAACGACACGCCATTAAAAAATTAAGTCACAAAATAATGCGACACTTCGGGCCAACGCGGCCGGATCGCATTTTGCACGAGAAATGACACACCATGTTTCGTTGACATGTGGTCCTGTACCAACATGTCAGTGAGATGATGGTGAGTCCTTTTGTACAATTTTCGAACAGACGTCTATGTTGGCCGGGGCACCTCTTCGTGTACCGTGGCAACTGTCCACCGCCTCTTCGCCTTCCCCTCTCGATTTGGAACTGATGTTGCACACTTTTCCTCCCTCCTCCATTTGCCTTCACCCTTTCCGTCTGCCATTGTTCGATGGTCTTCTCCATGGAGGGAACAAGCCAGAAATGACCCCTTTATTCTTGCCCCGATCTGAAAGATGACGTGGTGGAGGAACTCATTGAACAGTGCGACGTCATCACCTCGGCTAGCATGGCAGGTTCGTTCAAGACCATTCTCAACTCAACTAATAACATCATTACAAGGAACCCAAGGGTCCAGGAGCGGTTTGAACTCCCTTATCTTCTTCGCTATAAGTCCGTTCGCATGGGCGCGGACGACGGAGGCCACACCTTGTGCAAGTTGATGTCGCTTGATAACGATACGTGTGATGTCAAGATGCCATCGCTTAATGGTAAGGCCTAGGCTGGCGCAAATGGAGATTGGGTTGTTTATATTGGGTACAATTGCGAGTGGGAACTTGTGAATGTGTACACTTGTCAGCGGATTCCACTTCCAAAAATCTCAGAGTGCCCAGAGGTTGAGCACACAGATGATCTACGTACGTTCAAATACGATCATGGTGGCTATCGTCTATGGAAGATAGCAATTTGTCGAGTTCCCAACCGCTCTTGGAATCACGAGAACTATGAAGTTGTTGATATCTTCGACAAGCTTGTTGCCGTCGTTACTGATTCCATGGTTTGTCCATGGATATTGATAAAAAACCGGTTTCTGTACACGGATGAGTACTATGATGCAATTGAATATGAGGACCGTGTGTTTGCTGCCAACACTCCTGCCATTATTTTTGCATGGGATCCTCGTAGTTTCGGTACATTAGTCTTCCACCGTAATTAAAATTGTTTCATCCACATGCATGCGGGTTAGCAAGTTTCCCTTTACTAATTAAGCTATTTGTGTTTCCAAGGTCCTGTGAACATTCCACCACCTATACTTGAAAAATTTTATAACCAAGGGGGAGATGACGATGGTGATGATCACGAGTGAGGGAGTCCTGGATTAGGGGGTATCCGGATAGCCGGACTATATCCTTTGGCCGGACTATTGGACTATGAAGATACAAGATTGAAGACTTCGTCCCGTGTCCGGATGGGACTCTCCTTAGCGTGGAAGGCAAGCTTAGCAATACGGATATGTAGATCTCTTTCCTAGTAACCGACTCTATGTAACCCTAGCCCCCTCTGGTGTCTATATAAATCGGAGGGTTTTAGTCCGTAGGACAACATAAAATCATACCATAGGCTAGCTTCTAGGGTTTAACCTCTCTGATCTCGTGGTAGATCTACTCTTGTACTACTCATATTATCAAGAATAATCAAGCAGGACGTAGGGTTTTACCTCTATCAAGAGGGCCCGAACCTGGGTAAAACATCGTGTCCCTTGCCTCATGTTACCATCTGCCTTAGACGCACAGTCCGGGACCCCCTACCCGAGATCCACCGGTTTTGACACCGACATTGGTGCTTTCATTGAGAGTTCCTCTGTGTCGTCGCTGTTAGGCTTGATGGCTCCCTCGATCATCGATAGCGATGCAGTCCAGGATGAGACTTTTCTCCCCGGATAGATCTTTGTATTCGGCGGCTTCGCACTATAGGCCAACTCGCTTGGCCATCTGGAGCAGATCGAGAGTTACGGCCCTGGCCACCAGGTCAGGTTTGGAAGCTTAAACTACATGGCCGACATCCGCGGAGACTTGATCTTCGACGGATTCGAGCCCCCGCCAAGTGTGCCGCACAGTCACAATGAGCATGATTTAGCTCTACCATCGGACAGTGTTCAGGACACCGCACCGGCAACCGCTCTGACCCTCAATTCGGAGCCAATTGTGCCATCCATGGATGGGTGGATAGACCCCGCCACAAAGGCCGCATTCTCAGCAGCGATCGAGCCGAATATCGACCTTACCCTTCACGAGAGCCGTGACGCCAAATTGCTGGATTCTTTCCTGGCCACGGACTCCGAACCGCCTGCGCCCGTGCCTATCGAATCCGACTGGGCGCCGATCATGGAGTTTACCTCCGCAGATATCTTTCAGCACTCGCCCTTCGGTGACATAATGAATTCATTAAGGTCTCTCTCCCTGTCAGGAGAGTCCTGGCCGAACTATGTTCGGCAGGATTGGGATGCGGATGATGAAGAAATTCGCCGCCCACCCACCACCCATTTAGTAGCCATTGTCGACAATTTGACCGACATGCTCGACTTTGACTCCGAAGACATTGACAGTATGGACGATGATGCGGGAGACGAAGAGGAACCACTGCCCACAGGGCACTGGACAGCCACCTCATCATATGAAATATACATGGTGGACACAACCAAAGAAGGCAATGGCGACGAGACAGCGGAGGATGACCCCTCCAAGAAGCAACCCCAGCGCCAACGTCAGCGGCGCCACTCTAAGTCTCACCAAAGCAAAAGCGGTGACACCGGCACAGGAGATAATAACACTCCGGACAGTGCCAAAGACGACAACAATCCCCTCCAGCAAGATTTAGAGCAGGAGGATGGAGAAGCCAGCCCTCCCGAGAGAGCGGCAGATGAAGAGGCGGAGGATGACAATTACATGCCTCCCTCCGAAGACGAGGCAAGCCTCGAGGACGACGAATTTGTCGAACCGGAGGATCCCGCCAAGCAAGAGTGCTTCAAGCACCGGCTTATAGCCATGGCAAATAGCCTTAAGAAAAAGCAGCAGCAGCTTCAAGCTGATCAAGATTTGCTAGCTCACAGATGGACTGAAGTCCTTGCGGCTGAGGAATATGACCTCGAACGCCCCTCCAAGAGTTACCCAAAGCGCAGGTTGCTGCCCCGACTGGAGGAGGAAGCATTAAAACCAACATCTCCAGCATATGACGCGGCCGATCGGCCACCTCGTGGCCGTGACAGAGAGGCATTTCAACCAAAAACTCAGCCCGCACCCCGACGCCGTGCAAATACAAATGACAAGGCACGGGGAAACACGCTAGACTTGCGAGACGTATTGGAGGACAAAGCCAAACATGCAAGATCGATCTACGGATCACGAGGGCGCGCCACTACGCGAGATGATAGCCGTCATGCCGGATACAGTAAAAGTAAATCCGGCCGGGCCGAACACAGCGGACGAGACTCATTTGAGCTGCGTCACAACATAGCCCACTACAGAGGCGCCGCACACCCCATATGCTTCACAGACGAAGTAATGGATCACCAAATCCCAAAGGGTTTTAAACCCGTAAATATCGAATCATACGACAGCACAACAGATCCTGCGATATGGGTCGAGGACTTCCCCCTGCACATCCACATGGCCCGCGGTGACGATCTACACGCCATCAAATACCTCCCACTCAAGCTCAAAGGACCAGCTCGGCATTGGCTCAACAGCCTGCTAGCAGAATCCATTGGTTGTTGGGAAGATCTGGAAGCCGCATTCCTCGACAACTTCCAGGGCACTTATGTGCAACCATCAGATGTCGACGACTTGAGCCACATAATTCAGCAGCCAGAGGAATCGGCCAGGCAATTCTGGACACGGTTCCTAACAAAGAAAAATCAAATCGTCGACTGTACGGATGCAGAGGCCCTAGCAGCTTTCAAGTACAACATCCGCGACGAGTGGCTCGCCCGGCACCTTGGCCAGGAAAAGCCGAAATCTATGGCAGCCCTCACGACACTCATGACCCGCTTTTGCGTGGGAGAAGACAGTTGGCTGGCTCGCATCAATAACATATCAAAGAACCACGGTACTTCAGATACCAAGGATAGCAATGGCAGGTCACGTCGCAACAAACATAAGCGCCGCGTCAATAGCGACAATACGGAGGATACAACAGTCAATGCCAGATTCAGAGGCTCTAAACCCGGTCAGTGAAAAAAGCCATTCAAAAGAAGCACTCTGGGCCCGTCCAGTTTGGACCATATACTCGATCGCTCGTGCCAAATACATGGCACCCCCGACACGCCAGCCAACCACACCAACAAGGAATGTTGGGTGTTCAAGCAGGCTGGCAAGTTAAACGCCGAAAACAAAGACAAGGGGCTACATAGCGATGACGAGGAAGAGCCCCGGCAGCCGAACACCAGAGGACAGAAGAGGTTCCACCCACAAGTGCAGATAGTGAACATGATATACGCAACCCACATCCCCAAGAGGGCGCGGAAGCGTGCATTAAGGGATGTATACGCGTTGGAGTCAGTCGCCCCAAAGTTCAACCCATGGTCCTCCTGTCCGATCACCTTCGATCGCATGGACCACCCCACTAGTATCCATCATGGCGGATTCGCCGCACTGGTCCTAGACCCAATCATCGACGGATTTCACCTCACTCGAGTCCTTAAGGACGGCGGCAGCAGCCTGAACCTGCTTTATCAGGACACAATGCGCAAAATGGATATAGACCCCTCAAGGATCAAACCCACAAAAACGACCTTTAAAGGCGTCATACCAGGTGTAGAGGCCCATTGTACAGGCTCAGTAGCACTGGAAGTGGTCTTCGGATCCCCGGATAACTTCTGAAGCGAGGAGTTAATCTTCGATATAGTCCCGTTCCACAATGGCTATCATGCACTGCTCGGGCGAACCGCGATTACGAGATTCAACGCGGTACCGCACTATGCATATCTCAAGCTCAAGATGTCAGGACGTTGGGGGGTCATCAGAGTCAATGGAAACACAGAGTGCTCTCTCCGCACGGAGGAGCACACTGCGGCCCTCGCAGCAGAAGCACAAAGCAGCCTCTTAAGGCAATCCACCAGTTCGGCGATTAAGGACCCGGACACCTTCAAGCGCGCCCGGAGTAATCGGCAACAAGACTGCCTGGCATGTTCCGAGCTCGCATAGGAATGTGGCCCCCACCCTAGTACCAGCCAAACGGTGAAATCTGTGCCACGCATACATAATTACGCATTGAAAATACCATGGGCACAGGTGGAGAGGGGGGCACGACTACGGCACGCCCCAAGACGTGGCTCAACCGCACTAGGGGCTTCCCGCTTTGTTATTTTTCTCTCTTTCAGGACTTTAATCTCTGGAAACCCCGTCCGGCAGTACGATTGCCGGACACACGATGCAACAACCAAGGAGGCAGAAAGCTATGTCGCACCATGGAACTCCCAGGTGGTCTCTGACAACAAGTGAAATACATGCTTTAAATACCATTCCTCAGCTTGCCCTTGGAAGGGACATGTCAAATAGTCCTACTTTTTTGCTTATCGCACTAACTGTATCATTCTGCTTTGACGCACCTTTTTTGAATAAACAATGCATAGCACTAGTCTATTACAACATTCTCTATTCTTTTTTATATATATGTTCATTCATGACATTCAGCACCCGCACACTCTGGTATGGCCAATACGTCAGGGGCTTAAGCATACCCCATAATACGGCGTGAGAAGTCCGAACACTTTTGATAGTGTGGCACCCCGAACTCATAGCATTATATGCATCGGCTCCGAATCATGTCTTGGGTCAATAGTTGGGTTTGCCCGACTCCCATGTTTTGGTACCTTACGTTCCGCTATATCGGCTAAGGTAGCACTGGGGGAACTACTGTGATTTGTGCCCTGGTTCAGCTGGGCTAAGCACCTCAGTAGGGAAAGCTAAAACTGATTGTCATGATAAGGCGAGAGCTGGTCGCTGTCCGAGACGTCTCGAGTCCTTAAAGACTTAGGCCGCTTAGGATGAGGAGTTGGCTTTGCCCGGCTTAGGCGTGTATAGCGCCCTGAATTCGGCCTTCCGAATACTAGGGGCTTTGCCAAAATTTAAAATTGTAGATTTCTATGGCTAAGTGAGAGTGATAAAGCATTATAGTCTGATTGCCTTGTTCGTTGTGTTGAGCACCTCCCTCGAAGGACCCAACAATGGGAAAAAGAGTGCTCAGATTTATCCCGAACACCCCAGCACTCGTGGCATGGGGGCAGAAGCCGACGATTGGCCGCGGCGGCCCCTCGTTTATTCAAGTTTATTCAAAATACAGGATCACACGAGCAAGTTTATTCAAAAATTACATCCTTCGCACACTCGTCCGCTAGAAGACGGGCACCCTTCAGGACACCGTCATAATACATCTCAGGGTGGCGATGCTCCTTGCCCTGCGGTGGCCCCTCTTTTACCAGCTTCTCGGCGTCCATCTTGGCCCAGTGCACCTTCGCACGAGCAAAAGCCCGGCGGGCACCTTCGATGCAGACGGACCGCTTGATGACTTCCAGCTGGGGGCAGGCATCCACAAGCCACCTCACCAGGCCGAAGTAGCTGTTGGGAAGGGAGTCGCCAGGCCACATCCAGACTATAAAGCCCTTCATGGCCTGTTCGGCCGCCTTGTGCAGCTCGACCAGTTGCTTCAGCTGGTTGCTCATGGGCATCGGGTGTTCGGTCCTAGTATACTGAGACCAGAACAACTTCTCCGTCGAGCTTCCCTCCTTGGCCTGGTAATACTTCGCGGCATCCGACACGCCACGGGGCAAATCTGTGAATGCTCCTAGAGAGCTCCGGACTCGGGTAAGTAACAAGTAATTTACTTTCACATGCTAGCTTTGCATAATGAATGCCTTACCCGCCGCTATCTTCCTCATCGCTTCAATTTCCTGGAGGGCCTTTTGGGCCTCAGCCTTGGCATGCTTTGTGCTCTCGAGGGCCGCGGCAAGCTCGGACTCTCGCGTCTTCGAGTCAAGCTCCAAAGCCTTGTGCTTCGTCACGAAAGCCTGGAGCTCTTGCTGCACCTCGCCCACACGTTCCTCTTGTTTCTCATGCTCGGTGTGCTCCTTGGCCGCTTTGTTTTTGGCCTCGGATAGCGCTTGCTTCAGGGTCACCACTTCGGTCGTGGCCCCTGGCACATCCATGATTATCCTATCATTTTGCAACCATATCTTTTATATATATATATAGACAAGGTATTACTTACCTTTGTTCTCCTCGAGCTGCCTCTTGGCAAGGCCGAGCTCTTTCTCGGACCGCTTGAAGTTGTGCTTCACAGCAGCGACCTCCGCAGTCAGTGCGACCGAGGCCAGCAGCGAAGCCTGCATACGCATACAGAAATACTTATTTAGACTCCTGTGGTTATTATTTGATGCTCTATTAGTCTTTTCTTTGTGAACACCAAACAGAGCATCAGGGGCTACTGTCTATGCGGTAATATTTTTCTATATTTTAAATACTCACCTCAAAGCCTGTTCGAAGGCTGGCACAGGCTTCAGTCAGTACGCTCCTAGCGGACTGAACCTTCTCGATCACCGCACTCATAATAGTGCGGTGCCCTTCGTCGAAGGAAGCGCCACGAAGCGCTCCCAGCCAGTTGTCCGGTGCCTCTGGATGGACAGAGGTCACCGGTATGGATGGCTTGCCCCTCTTGGAAGGGGGCTGCCTGCCCGAGTCCGGAACCACTAAAGATTCGGGCACGGTGTTCGGCTGAGCACCGAACTTGGAGTCCCTGGGAGCCTTGCTCCCTTTGCTCCTGGAGTCCGGAAGGTCGCCTTGAGGCACCTCCGGGATTGTGTCCCCCCGGCTCGGTGCCCCTTGAGACAATACCTCAGCATTGCCTGTAGGGCGAGGAGAGGAGGCAGATGGAAGTGGATCGCTATCCATATCCGACGAGTCCAAGGAACCGTCCGACGAGGATACGCCGAGATGGGCTCGGGGCGGACTGCAGGATCATATTCGACGTTAGGAGGAGCAGTGTGATAAAAGTTTGCTATGAGTTACTCTGGTATCTGAATACTTTCGACTTCGCCAGGGGCTTGGCCCTAAGCAACCACTCGTCTTCGCCATCGGGGGCGGTGGTGGAACAGTCCGGAAGAAGAGTCCTTCCCTTCTTGGACCCTTCTGCCTCCTCGGTTGGGGTGGCCTTCCTTTTCTTTTCTCCCACGGCTGGAGGGGGAGAGTCTTCATCTTCCTCCTCCTTGTTTTCATGGGAGGAGTGTGTCTTGGAGTTATCGGATGATGAGTCCGATACCACCTGGCGCCGGGAACTCTTTCGGGTTCCCTTGGCCTTCTTCTTGATCTTCCCCGGCACCTCATAAGGTGCCGGAGTCTGCATCTTCATCAAGAGAGCGTCCGCAGGGTCTTTGGGCAGAGGGGCCGGATAGTTAACCTGCTCCGATGTCTCCACCCAGTCCTATCAAAGGCATGGGAGCACATACCCCACACATGGATAAGCTATGGGAAATAAATACCCTACCAGATGTACAGAACTTACCAGATTCGCAAGGCGCTTCGCGCTTAGCCCGCGGTCCTCGGTAAGAGAAGGAGGGACCTCGGCGCCCTTGAACAACGCCTTCTAGACGTCCTTATGCCTCGTGTCGAAGAGCTCGTGCACAGTCTGGTGCTGGGCCGGGTCGAACTCCCATAAGTTGAAAGACCGTTGTTGACACGGGAGGATCCGGCGGAAGAGCATGACTTGGACTATATTGACAAGCTTAACTTTCTTGCTTGTCATGTTCCGGATACATTTCTGGAGTCTGTCCAGCTCCATCGATGAACCCCAGGACAGGCCCTTCTCCTTCCAGGAAGTGAGCCGCATGGGGATTCCGGATCGAAACTCGGGGGCCGCCACCCAGTTGGTGTCGCGCGGCTCGGTGATGTAGAACCACCCCGATTGCCACCCCTTTATGGTCTCCACGAAGGAGCCCTCGAGCCATGTAACGTTGGGCATTTTACCCACCATGGCTCCGCCGCATTCCGCTTGTTGGCCGCCTACTACCTTCGGCTTGATATTAAAGGTCTTCAGCCACAGGCCGAAGTGGGGCCAGATGCGGAGGAAAGCCTTGCACACGATGATAAACGCCAAGATGTTGAGGATGAAATTCGGGGCCAGATCATGAAAGCCCAGCCCATAATAGAACATAAGGTCGTGGACGAATGGATGGAGGGGAATCCCCAGTCCACGGACGAAGTGGGGGAGGAAAACCACCCTTTCGTGAGGTTCCGGGGTAGGGACGATCTGCCCCACGGCGGCCAGCCAGTGCGCGATATCTGTGGCTAAGTATCCGGCCCCGTGCAACTTTTTAATGTCTCTCTCCGTGATGGAGGAGACCATCCACTTGCCTCCCGCTCCGGACATGTTGGAGAGGGTTGAGGAGAAGGATGTGGACTTGGGCGCTGGAGCTCGAGTGCGCAAGAATGGATGAGCAAGGAGGAAGAAGGCGTGGGCAGAAAAAGGTGAAACCTTATCCCTTTGTAAGGGCGGACGAAACTATGCGCCCCCACCAGCCTGGTAAACTCGCTTATCCCCCAAAGCGCCGTAATTGGTGGCGCGGCTGGGTTACCCATGTCCGTATTGATGGGAATCCCGTAATAAGGGGACACGATCTCTGCTTCGACAAGACGTGCCAAGGAAACCGCCTCGCGAAACACACTGAGATAGGTTATGAAAAACGATTCGAATAAAGACTTGTGTGTGGTGTGATGCCACGCTACGGGGTACGTCAGCAGATCAGATTTGTGAAAACATTATTCTCTCTACGGTGGTATGTGGAACTTGTTTTGCAGATCCGGACACGATCCTCGTGTTCAAAATCTTCTATGAAGTATTCGGAGGAGGAACCCGCCTTGCAATGCCGAAGACAATCTACGCGCCGGACTCATCGTCATTGAAGCCTGGTTCAGGGGCTACTGAGGGAGTCCTGGATTAGGGGGTATCCGGACAGCCGGACTATATCCTTTGGCCAGACTATTGGACTATGAAGATACAAGATTGAAGACTTCGTCCCGTGTCCAGATGGGACTCAAGCTTGGCAATACGGATATGTAGATCTCCTTCCTTGTAACCGACTCTGTGTAACCCTAGCCCCCTCCGGTGTCTATATAAACCGGAGGGTTTTAGTCCGTAGGACAACATACAATCATACCATAGGCTAGCTTCTAGGGTTTAGCCTCTCTGATCTCGTGGTAGATCTACTCTTGTACTACTCATATTATCAAGAACAATCAAGCAGGACGTAGGGTTTTACCTCTATCAAGAGGGCCCGAACCTGGGTAAAACATCGTGTCCCCTGCCTCCTGTTACCATCCGCCTTAGACGCACATTTCGGGACCCCCTACCCGAGATCCACCAGTTTTGACACCTACAACGAGCATGAGGACGAGCAGAACTTATATACTCAGTGGCGCCTGGCAACTAATTCCAATGGATCACCTCTTCTTGTCTGTATACAGTGCACTAAGATTGTTACTACCTCTTCTGCGCCGGACCTATTCCAACACCCGTTGAAGGGTATTCGGTATGGATACTAGTGTGCTAGCACCAACACCTTCTCCCTGGTACAGTATTGATAGTCTTGGAGAAAATTCGCTCTTCCTTGGACCAAACTATCCCATGATGGTGAAAGGCGATCCAGCTGTTGTTGACACAATGTTACTACCATTTATGAGAAGTAATTGTATCTATACCTTGGACATTGCGGTGGTTCCCTACCCTGGTCCTGATATATGCTGCTTCAGCCTGGATGATCAGTCATGCGTTGCTCTCAATATTGACAATAGCTGGCCCTTCCCAGAGCACCTATGGTTCGAAGCAAGAGTTTCCAACACCGAGGATTGGTTGAGTTGAAGTTCATTTCATTTCATTTCTTGTTATTTGTTGTGTGATGAAAACTTCATTATTTACTAGAATGTTTTGTTGGAAATAATCTATAATCCAACATGTATCGTTGTTGTCGTTGTGTGTTGATGACTAGTTGTATGTAATGAATGGTACATTTGCAAATGCATGTCATAGACTCAATTTATGAATTATTTTCGAGTCACTTCTTGGAGTGTGAGTACCATAGTAGAATAGCCAGCATCCAGTTAGTATATGAAGTTGCCACATCACATAGAGCCAACCTAATATTGGAGTATTCTAGCCCTCCACCAGCGCGCCGCTTCAAATGGCAGACGAAGTGAGAGGTCATGTCACCTTGTGTCTAGATCTGAGATGCCATGTGTACCAGATGAATGACTCCATGTTCGACCATCGTGATGCTAGGTGTGAGCCGAGGAACACTGTTGCAGAGACCCCCCTCATAATTTTCCTGCATTGGTCGTTTGATTCATAGGATAGAATGATATAGGATTTTTTCCTATGTAATCATGTTTTAATTGGCAATCTAGCATCCGCTCCAACTTTTGTTTCACTTCCTTTGTTCCTACAAAGAGAGTACTTGCTCTAAACGATGTGCCGCTGCAAGAGCCGCCTATATTAATTAACCATGCTCTAAAAAGGTGGACCAACTTTGGCTATAGTAGTACTCTACTAGGTTAGTAGGTGACCTTGCGCTTGGCTCTTCTCGTCTTCTGGAATTCGAACAATAATGATGGTAGTACAGTAGTACTTCTGGCAATCTGACACCAAATGAACTGCTGCACGTCCACCACTTGTAAGCAAAAGTTTCACCTCGTGCTGTGTGCCACCGCGCACGCGTTGGCGAGGGAGAAGGCGTAGTAAGAAAGCTTCTCATCGTTCTGTGAGTAGACAGGACACATCAAAGTTATTTATTAGTACTCTCTTCAAAAAGGGCCGACCATGTTCATTGCTACCATCACGTGCTCTATCATTGAGTACGTGCACTATTCACATGCCATCGAGGAGAAAAAATATTGCGTAGTACTAGGTGCCATCAAAGTGCACGACTCACTTACGCATTGCATATCTCCATTTTCTTACATGACATGCCACCTTGATGCTAGATGTCCCATGTGTCATGGCGGCATATAGTATGATTTTTAAAATGGAGGCATATAGATGTCCCGCGTGTCGGCAAAAGAATGAACAAAGCTCATTTCTTAAACGAAAGAGTGGAAGAACATAGATTCCCGACGACCGAGAAGGAGCGAAAAACCTCACGGTGGAGCGTCTGCACTCATAATATTTCATATTATTCAGCGATATAAAATCAACTAAATCTCTCCACGTTCCTATACCATTCTATAGTATGAGAATAAATTAGAACATAAGCCATTGATTCACTCTATCCAATGGTCATAGTTGGAAAATCCAAACAAAACCAAGCATTGGATCAACTATTTTAGCACTTAGATTGTTGCCGCCTGCCCACCTAGCCCATCTATATATCTGCTCACGTGTGATGACCACAGGAGCTATCCACTCAGATTGTATGTTAAAAAAATAAAGGTCGATAACTAATGCGGCATCTCGGGCCAACACGGCCAAATCGCATTTTGCACGAGAAATTACACACCATGTTCCATTGACATGTGGTCCCGCTGCAACATGTCAGCGAGACGATGGCGAGTCCTTTTGTACAATTTCCGAACGGACGTGTAGGCCGGGGCACCTCTTCATGTACTGTGGCAAACTGGCAACCATCCACCGACTCTTCGCCTTTCCTTCTTGATTTGGAACTACAGTCGCACGCTCTTCCTCCCTCCTCCATTTGCCTTCACCCTTACTTCTGCCATTGTTCGATCGTCTTCTCCATGGAGGGAACAGGCCAGAAATGACCTTGTTATTCTTGCCCCGATCTGAAAGATGATGTGGTGGAGGAACTCATTGATCGGTGCGACATCATCACGTCGGCTAGCATGGCAGGTTCGTTCAAGACCATTCTCGACTCAACTAATAACATCATTACAAGGAACCCAAGGGTCCAAGAGCGGTTTGATCTCCCCTATCTTCTTTGTCGTGACCCTGCTGACTGGCGCGGGGACGAGGGAAGCCTCGCCTTGTGCAAGTTGATGCCGCTTGATAATGATATGTATGATGTTAAGATGCCATCGCTTGAGGGCAAGGCTTGGGCAGGCACAAATGATGATTGGGTTGTTTATATTGGGCACAACTGCGAGTGGGAACTTGTGAATGTGTACACTCATCACCGGGTTCCACTTCCAAATATCTCAGACTGCCCAGAGGTTGAGCACACCGGCATTCTACGCATGTTCAAATATGATCATGGTGACTGTCTTCTACGGAAGATAGCAATTTGTCGAGTTCCCAACCGCTCTTGGCATTATAGGAACTATGGAGTTGTTGCTATCTTCGACAAGCTTGTTGCCATCCTTCGTGGTTCGACTGGATGGATATTGCTCAAAAATCAGTATCGATACACAGATGTGTACTGTGATGCAATTCAATACGAGGGTCTTGTGTTTGCTGCCACCACTCGTGGCACTGTTTTTGCATGGGATCCTCGTAGTTTCGGTACGTTTGTCTTCCACCATAATTATAATTGTTTCATCCACATGCATGCGGGTTAGCAATTTTCCCTTTACTAATTAACCTTCTTCTCGTGTTTCCAAGGTCTTGTGAACATTCCACCACCTATACTTGAAAAAAATTATAACCAAGGGGGAGATGACGATGGTGATGGTCACGAACATGAGGACGAGGAGGGCCCGTATACTCAGTGGCGCCTGGCAACTTATTCCGATGGATCACCCCTTCTTGTCTGTATACATCCCACTACTGATGTTCCTACTAAGGAAGCAGGTGTTGTCTCCCATGGTCGCACTCTCCGGACCTATTCCAACACTCATTGCATGGTATTCGGGATGGATACTAGTGTGCTAGAGCCAACACCTTCTCCCTGGTATAGTATTGATAGTCTTGGAGAAAACTCGCTCTTCCTTGGAAAAAACTATCCAATGATGGTGCAAGGCGATCCAACTGCTGTTGACACAACATTACTACCATTTATGAGAAGTAATTGTATCTATACCTCGGACATTGTGGTGGTTCCCTACCCTGGTCATGATATAGTAGGCCGCTTCAGCCTGGATGATCACTCCTGCGTTGGTCTTGAGATTGACAGTAGCTGGCCCTTCCCAGAGAATCACTTGTGGTTGAAAGCAAGCGTTTCCAACACCGAGGATTGGTTGAGTTGAAGTTCATTTCATTGCTTGTTATTTGTTGTGTGACAAAAACTTTAGTATTTATAATGTATCCTCGTTGTTGTTGTGGGTTGATGACCTGTTGTATGTAACAAAATGATATGCATGTGATAAACTTACTAAATTTATGAATGGATTCGAGTCGCTTCTCTGAGTTGTGCGTGCATTGCAACAGGTTATCGGATGAGGACAATCAACAATAGTACACTATTTGTACTAGCTTCACATGTTGCACTATCTCTATGTCTACGTACGTAATACAACAAGTTTTAAACTTGAGACCAGCCACCCACCCTCACAAAGAACAATTTTTAACCTAGCACAAACTCCAGGAAATTTGGCCACAGTGTGAGGTGGGGCATATGTTAATGTGTTTGCTGTATGTAACCATCACGTAGAATCCTCGATACTACTACTATATAGTAGGGTGGCATGGACCAAAACAAGCATTCACGTCTAGGAGTACGGCACAGGCTACCAACATGACTTCCATCTGACACCATATTTCTTGGAGTCCATGCTACAGCTATCTCTTCAACCTCGTCATTTCTCTAACTCAGCAATCTCGTGGAGGGTGAGGTGGGGGTTTGCTGATAGTCTGATTCCTCAACTGCGGTCCCACTTGTAAGGCCAACTCCAATGCACGACCCCAAACGGACCTCCGTTTTGCCCGGATTCTGTCCGTTTGGGTAGGGCAATGGGGCCGTGTCCAGGCCATTTCTCGGATGCGGTGGCCGTGCGCCCAACGCGCGGACGCATCCCGGCCCCGTACATTTTTCTTTGCAAACACATATCTTTTTTCATCATTGATTTTTTGTACATGGAAATACATCACTAAAATTTGACTAGAAAAGCAAGACCAAAGAAAACAAGAATCACAAGAATACATTTTAGAAGATATCCAACTTCCATAACTACTCCTGTAAGTTGGATTAGTGCCTTCTCGACGCATTCATTGTTGATCTGTGGAGGCTCGATCTTGCGTGCTTCTTTATTCTTCGAGTGTAAAGAAGTAGATGTTGCTTCCTCACATCTAGTCTCATGTCTAGCCTCTATTCTATCAACAAGTACACTAGTCTCATCTCTAGCCTATATGCTAGCTAAAAGTGCTACAACATCTACTAAATTGCGCTCTATCAATATATCGATGTACTCTTCTTCCCAATACCAAAACTTGCATCCATTCTACACAATTAAATTTTAAGTTAGCACAACAAGTCAAATCCGAGATGCACATACCCCATCAGTTGAGCACTTGATGAACACTCATCCGGGATGTTCTGGTGTTGTAGAAACGTGGTGCATGACCTACTTTGGGCAGTTGTCACACGTAATGAGTGGCTACGGTGGGCCGACGAGCTTTTGGGCCAGCACCGAACTCGGCCGACCGCCATTCATGTATCTGCCGGCGGACCACCGACGGTGTAGATCCGAGTAGCTAGAGGAGGAGTCAGTACCTGCATGCGGCCTTGCGGCCTTACCTGGGCCTTCCGGCCCGGTGCCCGGCCAGTCCATGGTGCAACGCGGCCTCCCACAACCGGGCGAGCTCAAGCCCGACAGGATCCGCTCCAAATCCGGTTGTCGGGTGCGCAAAACACATAGCCGTGGTTGGGTAGCTCTGGGGCATCGAGGGAAAGGGGGCAGAGAGAGCGCGCGTCCGAGCTGCACATGCTGGAGTTGGCCTAGCGGTGTGGCGGACGAACCGTGTGGGGGTGTCAAGTGGCTTCGCTCGTGTGGGGGACGGAAGCCATCCCACGCGGGCGCTAGGTCTGATAGGACGGCCTTGTCATCAAGGTGTGATCTCTGTGGCAACCGTCCACTCCCCACTAGCCTCTTCATTGACATGTGGTCTCGTTCCCACATGTCAGTGAGACGATGACTAGTCCTTTTGTACAATTTCTGAATGGATGTATATATAGGTCGGGGCACCTCTTCGTGTACCGTGGCAACCATCCACCGACTCTTCGGCTTTCCCTCTCGATTTGGAACTGATGTCGCACGCTCCTCCTCCCTCCTCCATTTTCCTTCACCCTTCCTTCTGCCATTGTTCGATCGTCTTCTCCATGGAGGGAACAGACCGCAAAAGACCCCATTATTCTTGCCCCGATCTGAATGATGACGTGGTGGAGGAACTCATTGATCAGTGCAATGTCATCACCTCGGCTAGCATGGTGGGTTCGTTCAATACCATTCTTGACTCAACTAATAACATCATTACAACGAACCCAAGGGTCCAGGAGTGGTTTGATCTCTCCTATCTTCTTCACCGTGACCCTGCTCACTGGTGCGCGGACGACGAAGGCCTCGCCTTGTGCAAGTTGGTGCTGCTTGATAATGATATGTGTGATGTTAAGATGCCATCGCTTGAGGGTAAGGCTTGGGCAGGCGCAAATGGAGATTGGGTTGTTTATATTGGGTCCAACTGCGAGTGGGAACTTGTGAATGTGTACACTCATCACCGGGTTCCACTTCCAAAAATCTCAGACTGCCCAGAGGTTGAGCACACCGGTTATGACCGTACTTTCAACTACGGTCATGGTGAGTGTCATCTACAGAACATAGCAATTTCTCAAGTTCCCGACCACTCTTGAGATTTAATGGAATATGTAGTTGTTGCTATCTTCGACAAGATTCTTGCCTTCCTTCGTAGTTCGTCTAGTTGGATATTGCTCAAAAATCAATTTCTATACAAGGATGAGTACTGTGATGCAATTCAGTACGAGGGTCTTGTGTTTGCTGCCACAACTCGTGGCACTATTTTTGCATGGAATCCTTATGCTTTCGGTACATTTGTCTTCCACCGTAATTATAATTGTTTCATCCACATGCATGCGGGTTAGCTAGTTTCCCTTTACTAATTAACCTTGTTGTGTTTCCGAGGTCCTATGAACATTCCACCACCTATACTTGAAAAATTTTATAACCAAGGGGGAGATGACGATGGTGATGGTCACGAACATGAGGACGAGGAGGGCCCATATACTCGGTGGCGCCTGGCAACTTATTCCGATAGATCACCTCTTCTTGTCTGTATACAGGGCACCGCTGTTGTGACTAAGGAAGCAGGTGTTGTCTCCCATGGTCGCACTCTCCGGACCTATTCCAACATCCGTTGCAGGGTATTCCGGATGGATACTACTGTGCTAGCGTCAACACCTTCTCCCTCGTTTAGTATTGATATTCTTGGAGGAAACTCGCTCTTCCTTGGACATAACTATCCAATCATGGTGAAAGGCGATCCAGCTGTTGTTGATACAACATTACTACCATTTATGAGAAGCAATTGTATCTATACCTCAGACATTGCTATGCTTCCCTACCATGGCTATCTCAATATGGGTCATGAAATAGGCCGCTTCAGCCTGGATGGTCCGTCCTGCGTTGGTCTTGAGATTAACAGTAGCTGGCCCTTCCGAGACAAAATCTTCTGGTTCAAAGCAAGCGTTTCCAACGCCGACGAGTGATTGAGCTGAAGTTCATTTCATTGCTTGTTATTTGTTGTGTGATGAAAACTTTAGTATTTACTAGAATGTTTTGTTGGAACTAGTCTATAATCCAACATGTATCCTCGTTGTCGTTGTGTGTTGTTGACTTGTTGTATGTAATGAAAGGTACATTTGAATATGCATGTCATAAACTCAATTTATAAATGGTTTTGACTCACTTCTTGGAGTGTTAGTGTCGTAGTAGTATACCCAGCATCCGTAGTAGTACGAAGTTGCCACATCACATAGATCCAACCAATAGTTAGATGTCGCACAGAGGCCGAGAAATATGGTGAGAGCGTGACTGCGTGAGGTGGGCTTGAACGTAGTATGATGTACGTACAGGGCTTGCCGTGTTTCCTACTCCTCCGGTCTGCCTCCTTTTGCCGACACGTGGGACATCCATCATCCAGGTCGTGTCATGCAAGAAAATGGAGTGCTAGTTGAAGCCACGTACTGTGCATCTTAGGTTAAACTGTAGATAGAATCTTACTACTCTTGAGTAACTCCAAAAGCGGCCACCGGAGATCTTTATTGGATTTGTTTTTCATCACCACCACGTCGACGTGAAAGATGTGCAGGTTCAGTGGGTCCTCTTGCGTTTTCACTGACATGTGGGACCGCATGAGAGCAAACAGACGATGGGCTCAGCGCGTCTGCTGGCTGGCTGAGAAGAGAGATAGAGGAGGGCTTAGCACGAACTCTAGGAAATTTGTTGTACATAACCAGCACCTCGATATAGGCTAGATATAGTGGGGTGGCATGGGCCATAACTAGCATTCACGTCTAGCAGTACGGCACACGCCACCCACACGAGTCCCATCCGACACCAATTTTCTTGGAGTCCATGCTACAACCATATCTTCTCCCTCCTGTTTTCTTGCCATCGCGCTCTGGGCAGGGTGGGGGTTTGCCGATAGTTGGTTTGCTCAACTGCGGTCCCACTTGTAAGTGAAAATGCAACACAATATGCTTTCCCCCTTGAGCGGCGTGCCGGACCAACCGTGTGGACAGCGGGGTGCGACGCGAACACGGCAAGCTTTTCCTTTTGAACTTGTAAAATTTGGTTGTGCTCCATGGCACGACCGATAGATGGAAATAATGATTTTTCCCTAGAGTAATGAGAAGTTAGGTTTTTGTGCGGTTCATGCATGGAGTACGTACAAAAATTATGAAGTTGATGCGAAAGATAAGATAATTACTAGTAGTACCATATACTACTACATGGATTTGAAGGAAAGATAAATATACATACAGATCCATCAACGACATCCTCATGCCCTAGTGCGCCGGGTCACCAACCGACGTGTGAGGAGCAGCGGCGTTGGCGGCGAGCTCAACGTGCTTCTGAACAATGCCGTCCATGGTTGCCATGCGAGTCAAGAAGGCCAGCGACCTGTCGTCCTCCTCTGGCACGTAGTGGCCCTTGTGGATGATTTGCGCATGGACGTGGGTGATTATGTCGATGGTGTCTTGATGCGCCAGGCGCTGCACGGTGAGCGCGACCTCGAGGTGGAGATTCTCCGGCGCGACGGCAGGTAGTCGCAGGGCCACCAGTGCGTCGAAGAGGTTGTCACCATAGAGGCCGTTGAGGGTGGCGGGCATCGCAGAGCCTGGGCGCGTGGGCTGGAGGCGTACGTCAAGGTCATCCGCGAGCTTCTTGACGACAGTGAACTTGTCGAGGATGCCGACGAGGACCTTGTCGAACAAGGAGATGAAGCTGTCGTCCAAGCAGCCTCCCACCCTGGCGGCCTCAGCACAACCTGGAGACGTCCCTTGGTGCCGGGCTGCAGGTCGGGTTTGTGGACCATCTGGGTCTAGCTTCTAGTCAATTGATCTTGCGATTGGAGTGATCACCCTTGCCCTAGGTTAGGGTGCGTAGGATTTCGTAGATTGGACTGGCGGGGAGCCTTTATATGAGAAGTGCAGACTGTGTTGAATTCACGTGCGTGTTGGCCATATACTCCTAGGCCCTCTACTGCACCTGCCTTTGGTTGTATGACAGGCGGGCCAGCCACCTGTTGGCCCACGTGTCATACAACCAAAGACAGGTGCAGTAAGTCAATGAAGCTGCGTCCCCCTCCGTGCCGGTGTAGTATAGTCATCTCACCGGACCTCTAGTTGGGGCCAAACGAGAGAACTTTGATGTTTACTAGTTTATTGGCCCCCTTTTCATTTTGCGCCAAGTTTTGACCTTTGATTTAACTAATAAAATGTTAATGCATGTAACCAAAAATGTTGTGTAATCCCAAAACACTTAGGCACGGTACATTAACTCCCTCCTCATTTCTTATTTCGTGACATATCAACCAATGAGAGATGTGGGCCGTGCATGCTTTCAATGACTTGAGACTACCAAACATGACATGCAGTGGTTAGTTCATTGCATGTAATCCTATTAATTAGCAAAAAGACATTAAGTTCTCTCGCCGATAGGAATAAAACAATACATCATGTATTTATTTACAGAGGGAGTAGTACATTTTTTGTGACATGCATTACTAGATATTGCTAGTCAAATACTAAATCCAGACGGTGGTACTAGTACTAGTAGCAGTACTACCAATGTACTAGTAGCACTGTACTACCCGTTGGTCAAATTATTACGTGTTGCGCCTCACAGTGAAGTAACAAGACCCTGCGCCGGAGATGACACCTGAGTATAGGCGCCGTGTTCGGCATACCATAGTCAGCCTCATAGTCTGCAGTCACTATCATCATGGCTGTAGAGCTAGCCTGCTTACAACTAGCCGTGTTCAACATAATTTCCCGTGCATAGATGCATGTGCGTTGCACAGAACACCAAGACTGAGGGTAGACGGCGCCGGCAGCGGCCATCGCGCCAGATTTTTCCATGGCCTTCTAGATGTGGTGGGGAGGAGATAAGGTTGATTGTGAGAGACAAGGATTTGTTTGTAAATAGGGAACAAGTGCGGACATCTTTTTGCAAAATTGGAGAAGTTTGGTTTGTATGCATCAGACCTAGATCCGACGGCTATTGGTGAAAGATGGCAGGCACAACATCATCACCAACTCAGGACCTCTTTGATTCACGGGATTTTGAAAACGCGGGAATAGGACACGACAATATTACAAGTTTCAAACTGATATTACAAATGTTAGGAGTAATGTTGCACCTACGAAGAGGGAATTACTAGGAAGTTTACGTAAGAACTTTCGTTACTTTAGGTGGATGCAAGATTATCGTACAAACTAAAATCCACCGCCCTGACAAGTCACTAATGGGAAAATAAATTTTCGAGTCCCTGGCCACTTGATGTTTCAAAAACAAATTCAGCTTCCGTGGAGACTTTGTCATTTAGGCTTAGACGCTTGTGGTGACCAGCACGCCATTCATTGTTGCGCCAGAGAACGCCAAACCTCATTACCTTGAGCACACTTGCCTCCAGAACAAAGAACATGGCCAGTTTAACCTCAGATGTGCTGCCTCGGTAGTCGATCGAATCAATTTCTATAAGATGGAGATCAAGGCATTCGATGAGATTGTTATAGTGCAGCACATTTTTCACTTTTGGGTCTTTTTTATCTACAAAAGAAGAGAACATATTAGAGCAGCCGGCTGTATAAGATTGTCGTGTCATCAAGAGGTAACAATATCATTCGCTCATACGATAGGGTTGACTGGCTAGTGATAATTTTTCACTCGCTCTCCCTCTCCTTCTCTTTCCTCTCATTTACCTCGGAGCACGTGAAGAACTTGGGCATTTGTTGCCTTCCACTATGTGGTCGATGCCATATTTCTCAAAATTATTCCCCATAATACGCATCGATGTCAAATCAAAAGATTTTGGCACCGCTCTCGCGATGTAAGAGAGTTAGCACCGCTGTGCACACAGACCCACATGTATAAACAAATCAATCAAATCAACTACACCAGCCTATCACTCTCCCAAACAAGTGTTTTTTATTGCCTCAGTCCTCTCTCTCTCCCACGCAAGTGTTTTTTCATTGCGTGAGTTAATTTGGCACCGGAGCAAAGTCGGTGATCCAGATTGAGGCACCAAGTGAGCAATGGAGGGGCATCGATGCCAAATGCATCACAAGTGAATTTGGCACGTGTTTTGGCCTACATATTAGAGGGTCGTTATAGCCCATTTTTGCACTACCTCGTATTTAGTGTAAAATTTCGACCATAGATTTACCTAAGAAAATGCCAATGCATGTCACCAAAAATTATTCCATTTGAAATTATCTTCAAATACGAATCCAACAATATAATTTTTAGTGACATGCATTAACATTTTGTCAGTTAAATCTAAGGTCAAATTTAGATACTCCAAAATAGGAAGAATAAACCAGGACGGAGGTAGTAGTTGCTCTTAGGGTAACCATAGAGTTACTAGTCTAAGTTACTTTCCACTATGACTAGCCTAGGCTACTATAGTAGTACAACAACAAAATGATGCAGGTGATCACATGAGAAAAAATACAAAAAACATTTCTTTCGGTGCAGTGCGTAGATGCAATTTTGAAAACTACACTTGTCATCATAATTTGGGAAAATTACGAAAAAAATTGAGCTACGTTGTGATTACTATTTACTAATAGGAAAGAAATTTCACCTCGATGGGTAGCTTCTCCGTGCACGTAAAGCATGTAAGGAATCCAACAACTTGATCCAGATTGGTGCCGATAGATTTTATTTCCAAGATCTTCAATGTGCGCCTAGACTGGGTCAAGCTTGTGGGAATCATTTTCTGGAAGACGGTCGTAAATACATCAAGAAGAAATTTAAAAATGTGAATTTCAAGAAGACGGAGAAGAATATGAGTGTTGTACCTGAACGATTACGGATCCAATAGAGTTAGGAGAATTTGGCAGACGAGTACACCAACACTGTCAATTTTGGCGCATCAATGACCCTGATTTTTGTTGGACCTTCTAGATCAGATACAAGCAATCTCTCAAGGAAAGGCGCATTCTCAATGACCATAACGTGGAACAGCTAGAGTGATCTCTTCCCAATTGATGTCTTGTTGTGGGGCTAGCAAGACACAAAAATCCATCGGAGATTCGTCGAGGTGATGTGGAGGCTAATGAACCCGTGGATCTGCTCAAGACGAGGGTACTCGAGCATAGTACAGCTGCGGAGCAGGTGCTCCATATCCTGCTTCGAGATGCCAACGTCAAAGAGGTCGAGCTACTTGAGTTGAGGGAGAAGAAGGGCGGGTGCGACATTAATCTGGGGAAGATAGCAGGAGCTGAAGCTAGCGCGGCATAGCGTTGGCGTGAGGCGGAGCGCGGACGGCGGCAGAGAGCGACATCGTCCAGCTTCAAAGCTGAGCTCCTCGAGCTGATCTAGGGCGGGGGATAAGAACCACTCGTCGAACTTGGCTTGGACCTTGTAGTTGGTACTGAACATGCGGATGTCAAGGCGTCTGGCTGGCCCAGGGTGCGATGAAAGGAACTTGGAGACTGCGGCCATGTGTTTGCAATCCCCGCCGCAGAGGGAACTATCAACGTTGAGGTAGAGGGGGACGCGGCGCCAGAGGGGGCGCCACCACCGGGAGAGTAGGGCGGTCCGCACGGCAGATTTGGTGGGGAGGAGGCCGATGATGACGAGCGGCATGTTGTCGGGGAGGCTGCTGATGAAGTCCAGGCTCGCCGGATGCGGTTTTGGCTCGAGCCGCCTCCGCTTGTTGGCTGCCTCGCCGTCCATATCAACCGGCGACGACGCTGGTGTACACGTGTGCTGGTATGTGTTGTGTGTGGCCTATTGGGTGTGCGCAAGTGCGTCCTTCTGTGCATGCTGCTGCGCAGTGGTGAATTGTGCGCGAGTGCGTCCTTCACGCGGAAGAAGTGTGTCCTCAATGCGCCCTCAATTTACTAGCATGCAGGGTGCTACCCTGAGTGGTTTCAACTTTGTTTACTTCACCGCGTGTCAGATGGGCCTCTAGTTTACTTATTTTCACCCACTGCCACATGGGCCAGCACATGAAGATAGAGAACACGAGCTCACATGGGAGCATGTGGACTGGTTGACTGATGAACTAAACAATATACGGAGCTATACGCTGACACAGTGAGCGTATAATCTGTCGGTATAGAGAGTTCGAGTGAGAGGGAAGGCCCATGAGAGATAGCAGAGAGAGAGAGAAAGAGCTACACCCTCCGTTCGATAATGTAGTGCCAACATTTTTTTATAGGTCAAACTTTTCAAACTTTAACCAAGTTTATAAAGAAATTACTTATATCTATAATACCATAGATAAATGATGGTATGAAGTAAGTACATGTTGTAATGAATCTAATGATCGTTCCAGATGTAATTTTTTTTCTCCACATATACCTGGTCAAACTTTTCTGAGGTTTGACTTTTCAAAACATCCATATGCTTATGGATGTGAGAGAGTCCCTAACTAGAGAGAGAATGAGAGAGAGTGTGTGTGTGTGAAATAGAAAGAGTGAGTGAAAAAAGTGTGTGTGTGTGTGTGTGTGTGAAAGAGACATGGACAACACACGATAAAAGTATAGAAAAGGCGTGTGTGTGTGTGTGTCTTATGCAAACATATCACACATGCATCGTCGACAACGGAAGCAAGGTGAGGAGATAGTGTGTGGTTTTTTGCAACCGAAAGAGAAAGACCCCTAGCACGTGGCCAACAGGGGTCTGACAAGCAAGGGAGAGAGGTCGAGAGAGACGTATGGAGAAAATGCAGACATGGGGAGGAGAGAGTGTATGTTTGTGATAGAGAGATCCCCTGGAGATCGCGATGGGACGACATGGGTGGGAGATCGAGTGACAAGGTGTGTGCGCGATAGAAGATACCCTGAGAGATATCGAGATAGACGTATGGATGGAAGGAGACAATACGTGTGTTCCTGATGGCTAGTGAGAGATAATCATACTTAGGGGGAGTGCATGCGCCTATGATGGAGTGAGGGATTATGGTACTTAGGGGGTGTGTGTCACATAGAGAGAGAACAAGGGCGGAGAATGTTGGATGGGTGTATATGTAGCGCGAGCGAGACATGTGTATGTGTGAACCAGGGAGATATAAAGTTTGAGAGAGATAGAGGAGCCCCAATAAGGTTGAGTGGTACGTCAGATAGCTGAGAGGGGGAAAGAGATATTACATCCGCTCGATAATGCAGTACATGTAAAAAAAATTAGATGTCGAACTTTGGAAACATTGATCAGGTTTATGCAAATTTTATTTGTATCTACAATACCAAAGATATATCATATGAAACTACATCTCATGATGAATCTAATGGTATATGTTTGCCGTTCTAGATTTGAATGTTTTTCTCCACGTACATGGTCAAACTTTGTGATGTTTGACTTTTCAATAAATCTATATGCTATGGACCGAAGAGAGTTCCTAAGTCGAGAGAGATCAAGTGCGTGTGAAGGAGAATGAGTGAGTGTGCAAAAATAGTATGTGTGTGAAAGAGAAAGGGACAACAAACGATAAATTAGAGAGAGTGTGTGTTTTTTCATTTCTTATGCAAACATATCAAGCATGCATCTCCGAGATAGAAAAGCAAGGTGAGGAGATACACGAAGATAGCTAGTGCGTGATTGTTTGCAACAGAGAGAGAAACCCCTATAGCACATGTCCAATAGAGGTCTGGCCAACAAGGAACAAAGGTCGAGAGGGACACATGGAGAACATGGACGCATGGGGAGGGAGAGAGGGTGTGTTTGTGATAGAGAGATCCCCTCGAGATCATGAGGGGACTTATATGAGTGGGAGATCAAGGGAGGTGCGTGCGAGATAGAAAGATGCCCTGAGAGAAATCAAGATAGACCATGCACATGTGTGATGGAGACTAAGATTAGCTAGTCATATACATATAGGGGGGACTGCATGTGCCTACATTTGAGTGAGAGACCATCATACTTGGCTAGGCATGATATTGTGTGTGTGTGTGCGTGTGAGATGGAGAGAGAACGAGGGAGAGAGATAAAGTTTTAGATGGATCTATCAAGTGTGAGTGAGATATTCATGTGTATGTGTGACCCAGGTAGATGGAGAGTTTGAGAGAGAGAGAGGGAAGAGCTCCGAGACGACAGAGTGGTGCGTGAGAGAGTTACGGGCAACGAGCCAAGGAATTTGTGTGCGTACGATGAGTGCACCCAAGATATTTAGCTTGGACTAGAGAATCATACATATTGTGCGAGAGAGACCTATAGATGGAGTATATATGCATGCGAACTAGAAAGACCCCCCCCCCCCACACACAGAGAGAGAGAGAGGGAGAGGGACCAACAAGGTTTGTGTGTTGGATGCGTACGACAGAATTGAAGATTGTCGATGAGAGAGAGAGAGAGCAGGAGTCCGGCAGAGGGGGAGGTCGCGTTTTATGCATCAAAGACTGATATAAACCATGTTTCGATATAAACTTGCATTCAAATATTTAAATTGGAGAACATGTTGTCTGCAATCCACACATGAACGGAGATATGTGTATATCAAACAAGTTCATTAATTTGACTCTCAACATGTTCATGGAGTACTATAATACTGTACAACATGCTACTCGATTGAGGTGTTTAATTTTGGATTTAGTTCTCTATTTTGACCTGGTGAACGAGCTATTTCATTGAATCGAGATATTTCATTTTGGGTTTGATTCCCGTTTTTGAGTGGGTCAACTATTTGTCATATAGTAAATCTCTAGCAACAAGCATGTAAAAACACAGTATTCCGTGCATCATCTCTCCATCTAAAAAAAAGTGGCAAGCTAATATTTCAAAATTTGATTCGAATCGACTTGGTAAGGTAGACGTGGATGCTTGTTCTCCCAAAATTTGAACGAACCGTTAAACACAATCTGATCAGTGGAATTCTCCCGAGCAAATAAATGGGAGACGCGAAATTACCGGCCTATGTGGGACACGCATCAATTGGCCTGTTGTAGATCGAGGGTAGGTTCGTAACTTCATCCAAGAACGCCTTCTCCTCGGCCGAAATGACATGTGCCGAATAATTCATAAAACATGGTCGGCAGAACACCCTCTCCTCGCCCGAAATAGCTCGCGCCCACTATTTGAAAACACGCTCTCCTCGCCCGAAATTGCTCGTGCCCACTATATTTCAAAACACGCCCTCCTCGCCCGAAATCACTCGTGCCCACTATATTTCAAAACACGCCCTCCTCGCCCGAAATTGCTCGCGCCCACTATATTTCAAAACACGCCCTCCTCGCCTGAAATTGCTCGCGCCCACTATATTTCAAAACACGCCCTCCTCGCCTGAAATCGCTCGCGCCCACTATTTGGGAGAAGCAAAGTTACTCTACTATCCCCGACCCTTAGTACACAGACCCAAGCTAAAAAGCCTAAAGGCAGGGGTAGAACTATACCCCCGCCCCACACACACACACACATTTCTGACAAATGTGTCCGTAAGACATGGTTCCCCCTCCCAATTCCCCATTCATACCTCATGGGCACCAAATCACCTTCTCCCAAGAAGGTCCCTTCTCCCGAGTCGCGAAACCTCAGCCCCTCCTCCATGGCGCCCCCACCGCACCAAATTCACAGCCGCCCTCCTCTCTAATCCCGGAGACGTTGTCCATTTGTTTTCATGCACTGGGTCGTGTGCCTCTTACTCTGTGCTGCTGGAGCTACCTCGACGACGGCCGCGTGAACCGTACCTGAGCCGATTCACCATGCCATTGTTCACGGCGCCGGAGTGCCTCCAACTTTGGACCCGTCCAGAGCCCCGGTGCTGCTTCCCCGTAGCCATCAATCATGGCGACATCTCTACTTCCCTGCCGCCGGTAGCCACCGGAGCCGCGTCGGCCTCACCGACTAGGCAGCTGGAGCTGCCTACTTCACTGGGCCGCCAGATAGGTCGCACCCTCACCTCAAATCAATTTATTTAGGCGTCAGTTGTCTGAATTTTTATTCTGGGCCAATCGATTCCCAATGGGAAGCAGCACCCCTCGAGCTGGCGGAGCTCCTAGGCGGCAAGTTGGCTGGCGTCTAACGTAAGGGTATGGGGGCGGAAGTTCGCCGTGAAAGCAGCGCTTAGATGGCTATCTTAGAGTTGCATGGATTGAAGGTACTGCCGCTGCCGGATCTGGATGACGGCGAGTCTTTGTGGATTGGCCCGGGGGCGGCGCAACCACGACAGTGTGGTGGGGCGGGGAGCGGGGTTTTGGTCGGGGCCACGGACGGTGGAGGTAGGCTGCTCTGCCGGTGGTCGCTAGCTCTTCGGGGAAGATTCCAAAAAGTGTCAGCCGGGAGGCACAAGACAGCCATCAAGCCATCCGACGTAGATCGGATAGTACCAAAATAAAAATAAAATCGTGTGACCCTAGTTTAGTCTTCAGTCAACAGACATGTGACCACTCTCGTATCTTGTTGTTGATCTCTTAGGGTATTTCTTCAGATCAGAGAGATGTGTTGTTCTTAACATTATGTGTTTTTTGCATCTTCAGCCACAGCGTCTTCCGACTAACACAGCTGCTCCAACAAGGGAATCATGGACCAGAAGGGACCTATAGTCCCCACTCAACAGTTCCCTGCATCAAATGCGCATGCTCGACATGGACAACCACAACAACTGCAGGGCCATATACAAGTCAGCACATGATGCTCACTCCTATGGATGGCAGCCAGATAGGTTGTACCCTCATCTTACTTGTGTGTAACATTTATGGCTTTGTTATTCATCTAAGCATTCAAAATAGATTATCACATTTCACTATATATTCATGTTGATCTCTTACGGGTCTTATTCAGGAGTTAACATTGTTCCATAGTTTAGCTAAGAGACTTGTTCTTTAGGTAACATTGTTCCATAGTTATCATCCATCAGCCAATGCTATCCCACAGGCTGGTGATTATAGTATTATACCACACCTAGTATAACCTATGTTGTTCCTTAATACTTTTGTGTGCCATCTAGTTAATCCCGAGTATAAACGATGCATATTCTGTAGCTTTCATCTGTGTTCTCCCTTTAGTTTTTGAGACCTGTTGCTGCTAGTTAACCCCAGTCCTACTATTTATGTCGTCTCCTGCAGGCACTCATTACATAAATCTAACTACTAGTTGTCTTCCATGCATGTCAGATATTATTACACACACTGATTTATCCACAAGAACCTCACGGAGCAATGTAACGGCCAACAAATTTGACGTCAATGATACCCAATATGATGGAACATGAAAAGGGAGTTCTTCACAAGACTTGCAGAAAGATGATGAATCCTCTTCACCCCATAAGGTCCTTGCTCTAACTTGGCCCCTGATATCGGTACATCATGCATATAATGTCCTGGAGTTCATCTACTCTGTTGCAATGCCTTATGCTTCGCCTGCTGATCATGCATGTAAATATGGCATGCTTTCCTGTTTTTCAGTACCTATTCCATTATTGATAACATGTTTTCAAATTCAAGTATTGTCATTCTACTCTATCGCAATGCCATCTGCTTAGTTTGGACATCATGCTTCTCAATATCTTATGCATTGTTATTCATCAGTATGTACTTCATCTGTCTACCATACCATGTTCTTTTTTTACATTGAAGTGTTGTTCTAGTGGTCTCTTGCAATGCCATCTTAATTTCCCAATCATACACGCATATGTTGCATTAGTGTTTTTCTGTAATGTATTCCGCTAGCATACAGTTTTACATTCAAGTAGTGTTTTTTACACTGTTGTCCTGTCATATCCCTAGCTCTTACATCATACTCCCTCCGTCCGGATTACATGTCGCAGAAATGGATAAAACTGGATGTATCTAGAACTGAAATACGCCTAGACCCATCCATTTATTTCCGGATGGAGAGAATACATGTCAATATGTCATGCCTTTCTATTCTTTAGTACCTATTCCATCTTTGCTATAGCATGTTTTATAATTGAAGCACCATTCTTTTATATAAGGCATGCAAGGGGAAGATGGATATGTTAGAATCTGAAGGGTTACAAACCAGGTCTTTGCTAAAGATCCAAACGCCAGGAGATAATAAACCAACTCCAGTTTTCATAGATACTGCTCCAGCACAGAGAAACTCAACTCCCACTGATAATAAGCAAATTCCAGTGGCCAAAGAACTAGTCCGCTCCAGTCTAGCAAAAATATGTCAACTCCATTCTAAGAAGCGTGTGCGTATCCTCGCATCATGAAATTTAATAGTATTCTGATCATATTTTCTACATGTTTCTTACCCATCTCTCTTTTAGAAAATAAGGTTAAACGATAGAAGATTCCCTCCATTGGGATCGTATTCAAGAAAAGTATCTTGCGGGAATTCTCTGTGCTCCAATGCTGGTGTAAGTACTGTATATCACTATATTTTTACATCAGCACGTATTTTGTTAATTGGTGTGAATCCAACCTTTATCTGATCTAAATTCAGTTGTAGAAAAATGTTAAAGGCGACAATGTTGATTTTTGTAAGGAAAACTGCCTGGTAGTTTTGCATACTAAGCTGCATCATTGTACTATCTCATATCATGCACATTACTGAATTGTAGTGCTGCTCTGGTTGCCCATTCATTCATTGTGTTAATGTTGCTTTCGTATTACCTTACCTGGCTTATGATAGATGTGCCATATTGTGTGAATTTGGTGTAGGCTAGTGTGGTCTAGTTGCCCAAATGTTCGTTGTGTCAATGTTGCTTTCCTATTATCTGACCTGGCCAATGATAGCAATGCTAGTGTGTTAATTTGGTGTAGGCTGCTAAAGATAAGAAGACAAACTCTGAAAACAGCAAGACAACCCCATTATTTCTTTCCAATAAATCTAGGCCAGGTAATATGGCAATAACTCATGATTAATTTGTTTGGTTCCCCTCCTAATTTATGTTATGATGCAGTGGTCGAGACACTCTCCACTATCAATAATACAAGCCTGCCAAAATCGTCATATGAATCCATTCTGTTTCCTCTGTCTCGAATGCAACGGAAAAAATGTATGTTTGTGAACCAATTAATGGTTGAAGCAATGATGGAAATGGTGGAGGAATCAGAGTTGCACATTGATGTGCAACAACAACTGATCAATGTTTTCAGAGACAATGTAGCAAAGCAGCAAGAACATGCCCACATGCTTATGGGCGTCATCCGCGCTGAGGTTGCAGATTGTGACGTTGTAGATCGTTAGGCTCTGTTCATTTATTTGCACTGGCATCAATCTTTGATTGCCCAATGGATGTAATTTCCTGTAATGTATGCTAGATGTGCAACGTTTTCCCCTGTATGTCGTACCTTTGCTTGATCACTTTTGGTCCTGTGCATAATTGCTCACCATAATGGGTTCAAATTATCTAATTGGGCCTAAAGACATGTATGAACTCTAGTGGGCCCATTATGTTAATGGGCCGTTACCAGGCCAAAAGTTAATGGTCGGCCCTCTTACCTCCCGGGTTGTTAATAGGCCGACGTCGAACCGGGAAACAGGTGGGCCCATTTGATTTCACGGGCCGTTAACAGGCCGTTACAAAGGTCGGGCTACATATGGCCCAACTATACTGTGGGCCTTTAGCAGGCCGAAAGATACAACGGGCTCGTACTGGACCATGAAGAGCATGGGCCGCTAAGAGGCCAAAAGAGAAAGCGGGCTGGTATTGGACCATGAAGAGCATGGGTCATTAAAAGGCCAAAACTCAGGCCCGACTACAAATGGCCCAAATCATTTATGGGCCGTCAATAGGCTGAAAAACACACTAGGATGGGAATTGGCCCAACACTTAAATGGTCGCTAAAAGGCCAAAGCTAAGGTCCGACTACAAATGGCCCAACTCATTTATGGGCCATCAATAGGCTGAAAGGCACACCGGGGCGGAAATTGGAGCAACACTTACATGGGTCGCTAAAAGGGTGAAAGATGTACATCCTGAAAATTGGCCCATCCCTTGAATGGGTCGTTAACAGGCCAAAATCACATCGGGCCGATATTGAGCCCAAATATATAGCGGGTTGTTAACGGGCTTGAACTGATGATGGGCTGCAATGGTGTCAAATCGTTAACGGGTCATTGATGGGCATAATTGGCACATCTCGTATGGGCCGTGGGCTTAAATGGACCTGACACAAGTAGGCCTTATATGGGCTGGCCTGCTAATTTTTACTGGGCCGGCCTTTTTCACCGGAATGGGCCACTATTAGGTCGTGCCACGTGTCGACCTATCATAGGCGCCTCCTGTCCAATTAATGGATGACATCTGTCCCAACGGTGAGCCAACATGTGTTTCCTCTGGCCAATGAGAATTTTACACGTGGAAAATCCTTATTGGTCCGGGCTGTTAGTGGGTTATCGAATCCAAAACCGGACCCAATAGCTTAACGGCGTTCCATTACGGTGGATGCCACGTGTCGGTCACCCTTGACGAAAGCACTTCCATGACGCGTGATTTATCGTCATGGAAGTGGGCACTTCCGTGATGATAATTTTGGTAATGTCATGGAACACTTCTATGACAGCACATGTATGACTATCTTGATTCTGTCATAAAATCGCCATGGATGTACATGCATGACAAAAAACATGACCTACTGTGACAAACACGTATCATCACGGAAGTGTATTTTTTTGTAGTGACACCAAGTTTTTACCTCGTCAGCTGTGAAGTTAGATCCGTTATCGGTAATGATGCTGTGTGGGACACCATAACAGTGTATGACATCGGATAAGAAATCTATCACTGGTCCGGCTTTGGCCGTTTTAACTGGTTTGGCCTCTATCAACTTAGTGAATTTATCCACCATGACCAGCAGGTATTTTTCCTTATGGCTTCCCCCTTTAAGGGGTCCGACCATGTCCAGCCCCCAGACCGCAAAAGGCAAGGTAATGGGGATTATTTATAGGGCAGTAGGCGGCATATGGCTTTGTTGGCGAAAAGCTAGCATCCTACACAACGTTACATGAGGTCTTCTACATCTGCTCGAGCCGTAGGCCAGAAAAAACCGGTACGAAAGGCCTTACTCACAAGGGCCCGAGCTGTGGCGTGACGACCGCCAAGACCAGCATGGATTTCGGCCAAAAGTTACCGCCCCTCTTCTTCGGAGATACATCTTTGAAGGAATCTGGTAGTACTTTTCTTGTAGAGCTCACGTTCATGAACCTTGTAGGCTTTCGAGTGTCGAATGATACATCGAGCCTCATTCTGGTCCTCAGGGAGCTCTCGCCAATTAAGGTAGTGTAAGTGCATCTAGTGCCACCCCTAGTTGGTTTTGGAGTATTGACGACAAACCTAGTTGAGGGACTAATGTGTTTGTGAGAATTACAGGATAACACAGGTAGAAGTCCCTCATTGATTCGGTTTAGCTACCAGAGATGACCCCTAAAAATGTACGAAGACATTGAAGACAATGGTGGTTTATGAAGACATTCATGTCGAAGACAATGACATGTGAAGACTCCCCATGAAGCCTATGGAACTCGAAGACTTAGATCCTTCGTAGTTTTACTTCATTCATGTTGTGTCATAGGAACCACCGTACTGTTAAGTGGGGTCCAAGAGAACCAGTCTGGATGACTGAAGTGATGCCTAATTCAAATCCTATGTCTTTGAGTGAAGACAATGAGAGAAAATCTTGTCCAGAGTCAGACAAGTCAGCTTTACTTGTAGCCCAAGTAAAGTTGCCGTGTGAGTTCGAAATCCGACCGTTAGTACACGTGTCAGTTCCTTAGTGACCCAGGGTCATTTCGGACAAATCAGGTCGGGTTGCCAAGTGGCTATAAATAGTCCACCCCTACAACCATAAACGGTTGGCTGCTCAGATTTCAGTGCACGGCTTTTGTCGTTTGAGAGCAACCCACCTCGAAGCCTTTGAGAGAAAATCCCTAGCGAGGAGAAAAGCCCTAACCACCCAGAGCCAGAGTAATTGGGCATCACTTAAGTCTTCTTGTCTGAGTGATTTGAAGACTTATTACACTTGAGGACTGTGCATCCTCCAGACGGTTAGGCGTCGCGTTCTGAGCATCCAAGAGAAATTGTGGATTGCCGGTGAACGAAGTCTGTGAAGGTTTGGGAGTCTACCTTGAAGACTTACCAGAGTGATTGGGCGAGGTCTGTGTGACCTTAGCTCAAGGAGAAAACGGTAAGGACTGGGTGTCCTGAGCTGCGTGTTCAGGACTGGGTGTCCGGGACTGTGTGTCCTTCGGTTTAAATACCTAGCCGCTCCAACCAGACGTACAGTTGTCACAGCAACTGGAACTGGTCCAACATATCATTGTCTTCAGCGTGTCATTGGTTTCATCTTCACCTCTCTTTACTTGCCAGTACACATTGTGCAGCCATTGCATGCTTGCTTTATCTTCTGTCTTCACAACTTGACTGTATGATCTGTTTGGCTTCATAACTTCTTCCTACCTGATCCGCATTACACTAAAGCTATTTGTCACTGTGCTTTCACTATATTGTATACTTGACTATGGCTTGCCTTGTGTAATCTAACTTCCGCTACATAGTGATAGGCTTGTCTACTCTGTTTGTCTTCATAACTTCCACGTTTTGAAGACTTTCATAAAAATCTCCTATTCACCCCCCCCCCTCTAGTCGATATAACGCACTTTCAATTGGTATCAGAGCAAGGTGCTCCCTTGTTCTGTGTGATTCGGTTTAACCACCTGGAGTTTTAGCTATGTCGACTACAGGGATAATTAAAGTCTCCGTTGCGTGCCCCGTCTTCGATGGAACTGAATATCCCTACTGGAAGAATAAAATGCTCATGCATCTTGAAGCCATTGACGTTGACCTATGGTATGTCGTCGAAAACGGCATTCCCAAGGCTGGAGAAGGTGTCACTTCTGCTGATGTCAAGAAGTTCACTCAACTGGACTCTACTGCCAAGAATATTATCTATGGTCATCTGACCAAGGGACAGTACGGCCGTGTGAGTGCCTTGAAGACATCCAAGCTGGTTTGGGACTGGCTCTCCAAGGTCAATGAAGGCATCTCAACCCAGAGAGATCAGAGAATCAGTGTTCTTCGCAACCTCTTCAACCGCTTCAAGCAAAATGACAATGAGAATGTCTAGCACACATTTGACCGGCTCACTGACATCACAAATGAGCTTCAAGCCCTCGGCGCCACTGAGATCACCAAACATGAAATCGTCAAGACGCTGCTGAGATCACTTGACAGTTCGTTTGACATCCTAGCCCTGATGATTCAAGAACGTCCAGACTTCAAGACACTCGATCCGTCTGACATACTTGAGAGGCTCAACACACATGAGTTTCATCTTTATGAGAAAAGAGATATCTACGGTCCAAACTATGGGCGAACTCGTGCCTTGAAGGCAAAAGCTGTGTCCTCATCTGAAGAAGAATCTGACAGCAGTTCTGATGATCCTGAAGACATTGGAAGGGAACTTGCAATGCTAGTGAAGAAGTTCCAGAAATTCACCAAGAAGAAAGGCTTCAGAAAGTCTTCACGATCAAGCTCAAGGAATGATGAAGCTTCTGCTCATGACTACAAGAAGAAAACATGTCACAAGTGCAAGAAAACTGGACACTTCATCTCTGAGTGTCCACAGTGGGACAATGAGAACAGAAAGAAGAAGAAGAGCAAGTAATATGACTCTGACGATAAGAAGACGAAGAAATACTCAAAGTCTTCGTCCAAGTCTTCCTCAAAGTCTTCATCACACAAGAAGAGTTCATCTGGCAAGGCTCGTGCGTTTGTTGGCAAGGAAATGGATTCAGAGGAGGAGTCCGCTTCTGAGGAGGCAGAGGTGGAGTCTGAGGAGGAGTCTGATTCAGGCATTGCGAGTCTGGCTATAGCCTATGTCGCCAAGTCCATCTTCAACACTGAAGACAATGACTTCATCACCAACACCAATGCAAATGACAAGGTCGACTCTACTCCTACCTACTGCTTCATGGCACGTGGTGCCAAGGTAAACACACGCACTACTCACTATCAAACATCCAGTGACGATGACTCTGATTGTGATTCAAAACCCAGCTACAAAACACTTGCTAAATTGCAACTGAACAATAAAAGGCCATGGAACATATTCAAAAACTGTTAGACAGAAGCGATGATCTGTTGGGTGCTGAAATGACTCGTTCTGAATCCTTAATTGAAGACATAAAAAATCTTCATGTTAAGTATCAGGAACTCGAAGATCGTCTTGAGACTCTCTCAACTACTCATGAAAAGCTTTCCTATGATTATCTTCAAAAGAAGCAAGATCTTGAGAAGTTGAGAGCGGATCATGAAGATCTTCAAAAAGAAAACGAGTCACTTCGAGCCGAACAGATCAGTTCTGCTCAGGAAGGATTTGAACCACCATGCCTTAAATGCATTGAGCGTGATAATGCTACTTCTGTTGCTGAATGTTCCACTGCTACTGCTGTTGCAATATCTTCAACTGTTGAAGTGGTAACTAACCCCTCTGCTGAGGATACCACTGCTATTGCTGATGAGAATGGTAGGTTGAAGACATTGCTTGAAACAGGGATGTACAAAAGTCTCAAAGGACATCAGACCTTGTGTGACGTCCTCAAGAAGCAGATTCTGAACCGAAACCCTAGGAAAGAGGGTGTTGGGTTCGTGAGGAAAATTAATGCTGATGGATCTTACTGGAAACCTGAGCAGTACCCCAAAACCACATGGGTTGCTGCAAAGCAATCCTCAGCAGATCCATCCAATCTATCTGGCTTCACTTGTGCTGATCCTATTATCATTGATGAATCCTTTGATGCAAACTATAAACTGTTTAAAAATCAGAATGGTGAAGTATTTGCCAGGTACATTGGTACTAACTGCAGGAATGGACCGCCTATGAAGAAGATCTGGGTTCCAAAAACGTGTCTGGAGAATCTTCCTGTGAATGTCCTCATGACACCTCACATGAAGAAGACAAATCTCAGACCAAAGGCTTCATACGGTCCAAAGGCTTCATACAGGCAGAGGACTCACCTGAGTCGCACTAACGCAAATGTTTTGCAGGGAAACTATGCTCAAGCATATGAGAGCGGTTCTTCAAACCGTTCTGCTCATATGACCAAGAACTATTCTGCCTATTCTTATGAGTACTATTGCCCGCCTGCTAGACTGTTTGCCAGGGCTCCAAAGCCAAAATTCTCAGATGCTGCACTTAGACTTATTGCTTCTAAGCCACCCTTGAAGATGTGGGTGGTTAAGAAAGCTTAACTCTCTTTTGCAGGGAAAGGTCTCCAGCAGAAAACCAAAATCTTCTGACGCTATTGCTGGGGACCTTAAAAATCTTGTGGGGCGCAAGATCAAATGCCCGAATGGCATCACTATGTATTTCATACCTGAATCGCATGCTACTCTCCCTACTTGCCCTAACCTGGATTTAAGTTTTCATAACCCACTGGTTTGTCAAATGTTTTTGCTTCACAATACTCTTGGTGAAGCCTATCCCCCTAACTGCACTGTAGGGTACGACACCAGCGACTTCAGAGTCTTCAGAATGGATTATTGACAGTGGGTGTACAAATCACATGACTGGCAAAAGAAGTCTCTTTGTGGACTCAACCTTACGTCCATCCGACAAGAGCCACATCACATTTGCTGACACTGGTAAAAGTAAGGTATTGGGTCTAGGTAGAGTTGCAATCTCAAAGGATCAACACATGGATAAAGTCATGTTTGTTGAATCCCTTGGCTTCAACTTAATGTCTGTCTCAATGCTTTGCGATTTGAACATGATTCTAATCTTTGGAAAATTTCGTTGCCTGGTACTAATGGAATCTGACAAGTCTCTAGTGTTTGAAGGGTATCGGAAAGATGATTTGTACGTGGTAGATTTCTCAGCAGGGGCACAGGTTGCAGTATGTCTTCTCGCAAAGGCTTCAGAATGCTGGCTTTGGCATCGGAGGCTCGGGCATGCTGGCATGAGGAACCTCCACACCCTTGCGAAGAAGAAGCATGTCATAGGCATCGAGGGCGTCAAGTTCAAGAAAGATCACTTATGCGGTGCCTGTGAAGCAGGGAAGATGACAAGGGCAAAACATCCTTCGAAGACAATCATGACCACTACTCAACCCTTCGAACTGCTTCACATGGATCTCTTTGGTCCCACTCACTACTCAACTTTTTCCACTACTGCTTGCCTCTATGGCTTCGTTATTGTTGATGATTACTCTAGATATACTTGGGTGCACATAATCCTTTACAAGACTGAAGTGCAGGATGTCTTCAGACGCTTCGCAAATCGGGCTATGAACAATTATGGCGCCAAGATAAAGCACATCAGAAGTGACAATGGCACTGAATTCAAGAACACTGGCCTTGACACATATCTTGATACATTGGGCATCACTCATGAATTCTCAGCTCTGTACACGCCACAACAGAATGGCATCGTCGAACGCAAGAACAGAACACTCATTGAGATGGCCAGAACATTGCTAGATGAGTACAAGACTCCAAGAAAATTCTGGACTGAAGCCATTGACACTGCATGCCATACTATCAACCGTGTATATCTTCACAAGCTTCTGAACAAGACATCTTATGAACTTCTAACTGGCAAGAAGCCAAATGTCAGTTACTTCAGAGTATTTGGATCAAGATGCTGGATCAAGGACCCTCACCACACCTCAAAATTTGCTCCAAAAGCACATGAGGGCTTTATGCTTGGATATGGAAAGGATTCGCACTCCTACAGAGTCTTCAATCTCTTTCACTACAAAGTGGTTGAAACAGTGGATGTGCGGTTCGATGAGACCAATGGGTCACAAAGAGAGCAACTGCCAAGTGTGCTAGATGAAGTTCCAGCCAGTGAATCAATCAAGCTAATGGGAACTGGAGAAATTATTCCTTCTGAAGCTCATCCTGAAGAAGAACTTATCATCTCAACACCTGATCCACACGAAGACAATGCTCAGCCTGAAGACATTCCTCCCCATGACAACGTAGATCAGCAAGAGCAAAGTCTTCGACCCTTACATCCTCGTGTTGCCAATGAAGTGCAGATTGACAGAATAATTGATAGCATCAATGCACCTGGTCGACTGACTCGTTCAAGGGCAACTCAACTGGCAAATTTCTGCGGAACCTTCGCATTCGTTTCAATCACAGAACCCAAGAAAATTGATGAAGCTTTTATGGAACCTGAATGGATTCAAGCTATGCAAGAAGAGCTTCAACAGTTTGAGCTGAACAATGTATGGGAGTTGGTTAAGCGTCCTGATCCACGGAAGCATAACATAATAGGCACCAAATGGATGTACCGCAACAAGCAAGATGAGCATGGTCAAATCATCAGAAACAAGGCTCGTCTCGTTGCTCAAGGATACACTCAAGTGGAAGGCATTGACTTCGATGAAACATTTGCTCCTGTTGCCAGACTTGAAGCTATCCGTATACTGCTGGCCTACGCAAATCATCACAACATAATTCTGTATCAAATGGATGTGAAGAGTGCCTTTCTCAATGGCAAAATTGAAGAAGAAGTGTATGTTGCACAACCACCTGGGTTTGAAGATCCAAAACATCCTGACATGGTTTACAAGCTCAATAAGGCACTATATGGCCTCAAACAAGCCCCTCGGGCCTGGTATGATACACTCAAATACTTCCTGAAGAGCAAAGGCTTCATACCTGGTTCCCTAGATCCCACTCTCTTCACGAAGACATATGATGGTGAACTGTTTGTGTGCCAAATATATGTGGATGACATTATCTTCGGCTGCACCAATCAGAAGTACAGTGAGGAGTTCGGATATATGATGCAAGAGCAATATCAGATGTCTATGATGGGGGAGCTGAAATTCTTCCTCGGTCTTCAGATACGGAAACAACGCAATGGCATCTTCATATCTCAAGAGAAATATCTCAAAGATTGCCTGAAGAAGTTCGGTATGCAAGACTGCAAAGGCTTCACAACACCAATGCCAGCCAAACATCATCTGGGTCCTGACGACAATGGTAAAGAGTTCGATCAAAAGGTATACCGCTCCATGATTGGTTCTTTGCTTTATTTATGTGCATCTAGGCCAGATATCATGCTTAGTGTTTGCATGTGTGCTCGATTCCAAGCGGCACCAAAGGAGTCGCATCACTTAGCTGTGAAGCGAATTCTTCGATATTTGGCTCACACCCCAACTCTAGGGTTATGGTATCCAAAGGGCTCAGAGTTTGATCTGGTTGGATTTTCGGATGCTGATTACGCTGGTGAAAAGGTAGATCGGAAGTCCACATCAGGCACATGTCACTTTCTAGGCCGATCACTTGTATGTTGGTCTTCAAAGAAGCATAACTGTGTATCTCTCTCCACTGCTGAATCTGAATATATTGCTGCTGGATCCTGCTGCGCTCAGCTTCTATGGATGAAGCAAACCCTCAAGGATTATGGCATTCATCTAAAGCAAGTGCCACTCTACTGCGACAACGAAAGCGCCATCAAGATCGCCAACAACCCAGTTCAGCAATTGAAGACAAAGCACATTGAAATTCGTCATCATTTCCTCAGAGATCATGTTGCAAAGGAAGACATTGATATCATACACGTCAACACTGAAGAGCAATTGGCAGATATCTTCACCAAGCCCTTGGATGAGAAGAGATTTTGCAAGTTACGGTGTGAGCTAAATATCTTGGAATCCTCAAATGTCCTGTGATCAGGCACACATCCTAACACTTATGCATGTTGATGACTTAGATGTGCAACACACGAAGTAACGTATATCTTCAATCAATGAAGACATACATTCTAAGTGTGAATACATTAACGTGGAATTTGACTTCAGAGCGCCACGATAATTGTGCGCCGTGTCTGGGTCTAATACTTCCTATATGGTGGGTAACGCCACCACCAAATTCTCTGCTTGAAGTGTTTCACTCATGGCGTTACATTTGCTATGTCTTCACATTTGGTTTGGCTTCAATCTCAACATGTCTTGATGATTATCTTCACTATGTTGGTTATATATGTACTGGTGTTCTGTCCTCTACAGCATTCACTTATAGCTATGTCTTCTTGTTTGAATCTTTTGAACTAAGTGAATGTGATCGGACCCTAACCTCTCCATGCTTCCTACCTCAAACTCTATCTCTCCAAGTCGTATGCATTCTATTGAAACTGTCGAATGTCTTCACTGCATCCTTGTCAGCAAAAGACACAGAGACAAACTTTAAAACTATTTTCAATGTTATTACATCAACAAGAAATCCAGAGAAGTAGGAACGACCCCCGACAAACAAGGCGTGCGTGGGGTGTGGAACTGCCCCCACAATACCGCATGCTGGCCACGTACTGATCAGATGCGAATCGCCAGGGGCACCTGAGTAATAGCGTAGTGCCGCCCGTATCCCTATAAATACATGATTCACTACGGTCATTATCCCTTCTTCCACCCTCGCACGAACCCTAGCGCCACCGCTAACTCTCAACGACGCCGACGATGAAGTGCTTCAATGCTGCAACCTCTCTGACGCCGTTTTCACGCCGACTACGGACATCGGTCTCTCCGCCGTCGCCGTAGGTGTCTTCCGTCGCCAAGTTAGGGCACGGAGGATCGAACTGCTCGGCCTCAACTCTCTCTTCGTCTAGCAGTTCCAAGTCTGGTAAATAAAACGTCTTTTTACAACCTCTTTTGATCCTATAGCTCCATCACTTTCTGCCATAAGAAGTTTATATTCACACAAGTTTCATCTCTCTCATCTGCATCTCATAACTTGCCTAGTATATTCACTTGTTCTTCATGAAGTAGTTAGATTCCTCACTTGTACTGATCTATGGGTTCGTACAAATCTGGAACCAACTTCTTTTCTATAAAGTGAATGTCTTCGCATGATGAGGTCAATATCTTCTAAACTGATTTGTCTTCAAAATCTTCTGAGAATGCATATGACCTCTTCCCCTTCCCTCGCACCTTAATGCTGTCACAGGTACATGTCCGTGGGAGAATCTTTTGGTTCTCATAGTCTGCATTCATTTGCAGAGTTCTTACAGCGTCACATCAATTCTCCCGAAGCGAGTTCCTGTTGGTCAAGCAAAAGGAAGCCTTTGAAGACTTTGAATTTCTTGAAGCCTTCCAAGTTAAGCTTCATGGCAACAGAAAAGCCAGCAAGGAAGGGAGGCAGACAGAGACGTGGTGAAACGTCTAAGGATCTGCCTGAGGACTTGGCAGAAATGTACCAAACTGATCCTGAAGAGAGCTATGGTCAGCGCAAGACACGAATCCAATGGATTCGAAGATATTGGGCAGAGCAGTGGTTCCAATACCGCTTCGTCACCAAGGAATATGCAGAAAAGTGCGCCATCAAGCGACCATGGGGAGACGTACTGTACAAAAACCTCGTACCCCGGACCAGAGACGAAGCCATTGCTCAAGGCTTCTTTCCATGCATGGTCAGAGGACCACAGCCAGCTGACGCACATCCGTCATCCCTTCTCTGGTGTCGCGATGACACTCTGTTCAAGCGCAACTTCCAATTTGCTCAGAACTCTACGAAGCAAAACAAGAAGGAGTTTGGGTTGGACTTCAACCCTGGTCCCTCCAAACCAAGGGCAGATGGCACACGCGACGCAAATCCCAATATCATCAGGCCGTATGCCAATCTCGAAGGCCTCATCACTCGCATTCTAGTCCAAGGGGCTGCTGTGAACGACCCTCCAACAGACACTGAGTCTGATGACGCTCCTGCTGCAACGGAGCCGAAGCAGATGAAGAAGAAGCCAAAAGCTTCAAAGCCAGCCACTTCTCCCAAGATCTCCAGAGCGAAGCCATTGGCCACTGCACCTCCTGAAGCAAGTGTGCAGTCTAAAGACTTATCACGAGTCTCCAAGCCCCAAGAAGCCAAGAAGCCTCAGCCACACACTGGCAAAGAGCTCACTGCCGCTGCCATTCTGCGCTGCGAGGCCATTGATCTGTCAAGTGACGAAGATCTTGCCGATGACGCTCTTGAGCAGCTCATCAAGAGCAAGGAGGAGGCTGAAATCTTCAACAATCTGCCTCTGTTTGATGCAGCAATCATCCACAACTTCATTGATGAGTGGTTTGATACACCCAACATCAGCTTCGATGATCTGCAGCTGCCCATTGGCCTCAGCGTAGCCTTCCAAGGAGCTATTGCTTCAGAACTCGCAATTGCCCAGCGCATAGTGGAACTGAGCAGAAGATAGATTTTGAAAAGGCTCAGTTCAAGCAGAACATGGCCAAGCTCAGCGTCCAGGAAGTCAAGGACTTCAAGGTCATGCTGCACGAGTTGAAGAAAAACTTTATGAAGAAACGTGCAGAAGCTCAGGGTTCGCGTGAGCGAATGAAGAATTTGGTTGACCTCTGTGTGTAGGCCTACAATGAGGCCGAGAAGCGCAAGGCACTTGGGCGTCCCGGCATCGACCCCAGGATGGCCGCGAAGAAAAAGAAGAAGCCCGCTGTGGCTGAACAAGAGGCACCAAGGCCAGAAGCTGTTCCGATTGTGTTCCCCACTGCCAAGACTGGCTCGAAGCCAAAGCACCGGTCAACCGCTTCAGAGCTTAAGAAGACAAGGACAGCCGAAGCTGAAGCAAGGAAGAGGAAACACCCTGAAGCCTCTCCTTCTGACCCCACCATCAAGAAGCGCAAGACCAAGAAATCTCGGGCTGCTCCCATAGAGCCCTTGATAGTCGAACCCCTCTCCGTCCGCTTTCCTAACGAAGATCGTCAGCTGACCATGCATGAGCCTGCTTTCACAGAGGCTCCGCACGCTGACGACATTCCAGCAGCCGACCCCAACGCTGCTGAAGACATTGGTCTCCAAGACAATGTGCAAGGTGATGCAGTCCTTCTTCAGCTTGAAACAAGCGAAATGATCAGCATTGGTCGTCCCTTGACGCCAATCACCCAAGATGCATCGTGGGCAGATTGCCCGCAGGAGGAAGAGGATGAGCCCCAGCCCACTGCAACTCCACCGGCATCGCCTACATTCCGTAGGCTTTGCAAAGGGCCAAGGGCTCAGGCTGCTGACGACATTCCGGCTGCATCAGCCGAAGAACATGAAGAAGAGCATGAAGAACCTCAAGCTCCCTCTCCCCCGCACCAACAAGAAGAAGTTCTCAAGGAAAACGTACCTGAATCCGTCCCTCTCACTACACGTGATGAGGCTGACACCATTGCGGCTGCCACACCCAACACTGAAGCATTTGTGGAGCCCGACCAACCAACAGCTTCAAGAGACACTGAAGCTACTGCGTCTGAACCTTATGTGCCTGCGTCTGCTGCCGGTCCACAGTACAACTATCATGTTGCACACAGGCCCTAGGTCCAGAAGCCAATCCCCCGACTGCCAAGGTTCCCAGGTCCTGCATCAGCTCCTGGCTCCTTTAATGTCAATAGCTTCAGGGCAGACAACACTTTCTTCAATAGCTCCAAGAACCCCTATTCACGGGAACGGATTGTATCAGATAGGTTCTGGAGCTACCCACAGCGCAGCTACTACTCCTGCGTCCTATACAACCAAGGCCGTATCTTTCCACACCAGCGCCTTGAGGTTGAAGCTATTGCTGGTCTGCCTGGTCTGGAAGAAGCACTGGACTGCTTCAAGCAAGCTGGCCTGCTACCGTTTATCACAGATGAAGAGCACTGGAATGAAGAGCTTCTGCTCCAGTTCTATGCCACACTGCACATCAAAGGCTACAACAGAGATCCGAAGACTTGGGTCCTGGAGTGGATGACCAGCAATGTCCATCATGAAGCCAATGCATTCGATATCATTGAGCTTACCGGCCTACCCACTCCTGGCGAACTCTTCGAAGAAGGCTGCCAACTCCATGCTGAAGCAATTGAGAGCATATTTCAGCGACTTGAGCCAAATATGAGTCAGATGCTCTCAATGATGAAGCCATTGCTTCTTGATGCACCTTACCCAACTGAGTTCTTCGTTGAAGACTTAGAGTACCTGCCCAGAACTATATATCACATCGTCAGGCGGACTCTATGGCCCATTAAAGGGCACTCTCGATATGCCAAGGTTGAAGGTGCCATGAAGACTCTCATCTTCTGTATCCTGCACGGCAAATGCTTCAACGCTCAGGATCTCTTTATACGCCAACTTGCAGCGTCTGGCTCAGATCTCTTTGGTTTGAAGATTTATGATCCATGGGTTATGAGGCTAATGAAGCTCCACTCTGCTATCTCCTATCAGCCCTTTGCCCGCAACCATAGAATCTTCTTACCTGATGTGGACACCTCTGCTAAAGCAATATATCCTGAGCCTGCCAAGCAGCCATTAAGTCTTCAGAATGCAGAACACCAGAGCTTCACTCAGCATGATGAAGGTGTTGAAGCCATTTCCAGAGTATATCCAATGGCTGGCACCACACGTGCCCCTGCATCAACTGAAGCCACTAACAGCACAGCTGCACAGAGACCCAAGAAACGCGCTCGTACACTCACTGACCGTGAACTTCTTGTGGCTCTGCACCAAAAGCAAGATAGGCATCACGACTGGCTAAAAAGGCAGATGCGCAGTATCATGCAAGACGTCAATCGCATCAGAAATCTGGCCACCAAGAATGCCTTTGTCGCACATGAAACCTGTCGCCGCACTTGGAAAGGCCTCACCATGATGTGCACCGAAGCTGAACTTCAAGACGATGGCTTCAAAGAGAGATTCAAGTTTGACTCCACACCCCCCAGAAGAGCTGTGCTGCGCGGAACTCCGTCGCTTGAAGAATCAGAGTTCTCTTCCTCTGCTGCCAAAGTGACTGGAAAAATCATTGAGGAAGAAGACGACACTACATCACCACCACCTTCTTCAGCACACGTCGACCCTGCACCAAGCTCGTCAGCACCACCAAACGCCTCCACCGACCCTGCTGCGCCTGGGAACGCGTAGAAAAATCTATGTCTTCAAACCTTTTTGGTCATCACTGACAAAAGGGGGAGAAGCATATGATGTTTATAGTCTTCAAGCGGGTCAATAATATGGGCGGGTGCTTTATATTTTGCATTTTTCTTCGTGCTTACAACTCTCATTTTGCTACATTTGGTTCTTTGAGTTGTAACACTTAAACTTGATGGTTGTCTGCTACTTGTTTGCCACTATGTTTGTGCGAAGATGAATTCCGCATGTACGACGATAATTTCCGCACTTATATCATTTCGCAGACGTCCATTTTTCATTGTGAATGTCATTCTCTTCATATACCTTTACATGCATGATGGATTGTCATCATAAGTTGAAGTGGATTCCCACAAGTACAACCTGCCATGTGCATTTGCGTTCCAGAAGCAAATCACTTATATGCACATCTTCAGGGGGAGCCCTTGCAGCTTATGAAGACAACTCCTTTACAATTTCACAAATTATATTCCCCGTTGAAAACTTCAACTAGTTTTTCATCAATCACCAAAAAGGGGGAGATTGTAAGTGCATCTAGTGCCACCCCTAGTTGGTTTTGGAGTATTGACGACAAACCTAGTTGAGGGACTAATGTGTTTGTGAGAATTGCAGGATAACACAGGTAGAAGTCCCTCATTGATTCGGTTTAGCTACCAGAGATGACCCCTAAAAATGTACGAAGACATTGAAGACAATGGTGGTTTATGAAGACATTCATGTCGAAGACAATGACATGTGAAGACTCCCCATGAAGCCTATGGAACTCGAAGACTTAGATCCTTCGTAGTTTTACTTCATTCATGTTGTGTCATAGGAACCACCGTACTGTTAAGTGGGGTCCAAGAGAACCAGTCTGGATGACTGAAGTGATGCCTAATTCAAATCCTATGTCTTCGAGTGAAGACAATGAGAGAAAATCTTGTCCAGAGTCAGACAAGTCAGCTTTACTTGTAGCCCAAGTAAAGTTGCCGTGTGAGTTCGAAATCCGACCGTTAGTACACGTGTCAGTTCCTTAGTGACCCAGGGTCATTTCGGACAAATCAGGTCGGGTTGCCAAGTGGCTATAAATAGTCCACCCCTACAACCATAAACGGTTGGCTGCTCAGATTTCAGTGCACGGCTTTTGTCGTTTGAGAGCAACCCACCTCGAAGCCTTTGAGAGAAAATCCCTAGCGAGGAGAAAAGCCCTAACCACCCAGAGCCAGAGTAATTGGGCATCACTTAAGTCTTCTTGTCTGAGTGATCTGAAGACTTATTACACTTGAGGACTGTGCATCCTCCAGACGGTTAGGCGTCGCGTTCTGAGCATCCAAGAGAAATTGTGGATTGCCGGTGAACAAAGTCTGTGAAGGTTTGGGAGTCTACCTTGAAGACTTACCAGAGTGATTGGGCGAGGTCTGTGTGACCTTAGCTCAAGGAGAAAATGGTGAGGACTGGGTGTCCTGAGCTGCGTGTTCAGGACTGGGTGTCCGGGACTGTGTGTCCTTTGGTTTAAATACCTAGCCGCTCCAACCAGACGTACAGTTGTCACAGCAACTGGAACTGGTCCAACATATCATTGTCTTTAGCGTGTCACTGGTTTCATCTTCACCTCTCTTTACTTGCCAGTACACATTGTGAAGCCATTGCATGCTTGCTTTATCTTCTGTCTTCACAACTTGACTGTATGATCTATTTGGCTTCATAACTTCTTCCTACCTGATCCGCATTACACTGAAGCTATTTGTCACTGTGCTTTCACTATATTGTATACTTGACTATGGCTTGCCTTGTGTAATCTAACTTCCGTTGCATAGTGATAGGCTTGTCTACTCTGTTTGTCTTCATAACTTCCACATTTTGAAGACTTTCATAAAAATCGCCTATTCACCCCCCTCTAGTCGATATAACGCACTTTCAGGTAGGCCGGGAAGGGTTCGGTCCATGGGGCGATTACTGCCATGATTACATGGGCCGATGGTGTAATTTCGGTGGCCGAGCCCCCGATGATATCGGAATTGTGTTCGAAATCTGGGGGTATGATCGGCTCTAGACTGGTGTTGCTGCTCTCATCCTGCCATACCACGGATGGCTTGAATAGCCTCTCCATGAAGGTATTAGGTGGGATGGGGTCGCGCTTAGCACCCATGCAAGCAAGGATGTCCGCTTCTTGATTACTCTCTCGGCCCACGTGATGAAACTCAAGCCCTTCAAACCGAGCTGATATTTTAAGTACGGCGTTGCCGTAAGCCGCCATCTTTGGATCTTTGGCATCAAATTCTCCGTTTATTTGGGGTATTGCGAGGTTTGAATCCCCGCGCACCTCGAGGTGTTGTATGCCCATGGAGACGGCCATCTGAAGACCATGCAACAGGGCCTCATATTTGGCTGCGTTATTAGAGTCTGTATACAGTATTTGGAGCACATAATGAACCATGTCTCCTGTAGGGGATGTCAGGACGACACTAGCCCCAAGTCCAGCTAGCATTTTAGAGCCGTCAAAGTGCATCACCCAGTTGGAATATGTGCCGTACCCTTTAGGGAGTTCGACCTCTATCCATTCGGTGATGAAGTCAGCCAATACCTGATATTTAATGGCTCAGTGTGGCTTATATGTTATTTCAAACGGTTAGAGCTCAATGGCCCATTTGGCAATCCGGCCGGTGGCATCCTGGTTTTTTACGATATCATTAAGTGGTACTTCGGAAGCCACCGTGATCAAACATTCTTGAAAGTAGTGCCGCGGCTTTCGGGATGCCATGAAGACCGCATACGCTATCTTTTGATAATGTGGGTATCGGGTTTTGCATGGTGTGAGGACCGTCGATACATAGTATACGGGGTTTTGAAGTGGGAATTTATGTCCCTCTTCCTCTCGTTCGACTACGAGCATCGCACTCACCACCTGGTGCGTTGCCGATATATATAGCAACATGGGTTCGCCGATGTTTGGCGCGGCCAGGATTGGGTTGCTTGCTAACAAAGCTTTTATTTCTTCCAGTCCGGCTATTGCAGCATCCGTCCACGCAAAATGGTCGGTGCGTCGGAGCAGGTGATACAATGGAAGTGCCTTTTCTCCTAATCTGGAGATAAATTGGCTCAAAGCTGCCACGCACCCGGCGAGTTTTTGGACCTACTTGAGGTCTGTTGGTGTAGCTAACTGTGACAGGGCTCGGATTTGGGCTGGGTTTTCTTCGCTTCCCCTATTGGAAAAAATGAACCCAAGCAGTTTTCCAGTGGGAACACCGAAAACACACTTTTCCGGATTGAGTCATATGTCATATCTTCGGAGGTTGTCGAATGTAAGGCGTAAGTCGTCCACCAATGATTCGACATGCTTAGTTTTGATGACTACATCATCTACATATGCCTCAACTGTCTTGCCGATTTGCTTTTCCAGGCATTTTTGAATCATGTGTTGATATGTAGCGTCGGCGTTTTTGAGCCTGAAAGGCATGCTGTTGAAGCAAAAGGGCATGTATGGGGTAATTAATGTCGTTGCTGCTAGGTCGGATTCCTTCATTTTGATTTGATGGTATCCAGAGTATGTGTTGAGGAAGCACAGTGAGTCGTGCCCTGCGGTTGCATCAATAATCTGGTCGGTGCGAGGTAGTGGGAAGGGTTCCTTAGAGCAGGCTTTATTAAGGTCCTTGAAGTCGACACACAAGCGCCAGGATTTGTCCTTCTTTGGCACCATGATCAGGTTTGCTAGCCAGTCCAGATGTTTGATCTCTCTGATAAACCTGGCCTCGAGTATTGGCTAGCTCCTCACCCATAGCCTATCGCTTGGGTTCGGAAAATCGTCATAGTGTTTGCTTGACTGGTTTGTATCCCCTCATTATATTGAGACTATGTTCGGCCAGCGCGCGTGGGATTCCTGGCATATCTGAGGGATGCCAGGCGAAGATGTCCCAATTCTCGCGGAAGAGCGCGCACAATGTGGCGCCGACCGTCGGATTCAGGTGTGCCCCAATGGACTTGTCTTCTTGGGGTCCGTCAGTCGAACTTGAAATTTGACTTTCTCATATGCTGGCTTGAATGGATTTAGACCTTTTATCAAGAATTGCGTTGTCTCTATCCACTGTGGAACGCAGAGCCGTGAGCTCCTCGGCCACCAGGGCTTCAGACAGTGCCTCCAGGGCCAAGGATGCGGTTTTGTTTTTGGCACGGAGTTCTATGTCCGGATCATTGGCGATAGTGATAACACCGTTGGGCCCGGGCATTTTGAGCTTCATGTACCCATAATGAGGTATGGCTTGAAAGCGTGTGAATGCGTCTCGCCCTAACAGGGCATGATATCCACTGTTGAAAGGGGCCAACTGGAATATTATCTCTTCGGACCTATAGTTCTGTAGCGTGTCGAATACCACGTCGAGTTTAATTTTCCCCGAGCATCTTGCTTCCCGACTGAGGATAATTTCTCGAAAGGTTGTATTACTTTGCTCAATGCGGCTCCTGTCCATTTGCATTTTATTGAGCGTGTCTTCGTAGATGAGGTTCAGTCCACTGCCGCCGTCCATGAGCACTTTAGTGAGGTGAAAGCCGTCTACAATTGGGTTTAGAACCAAAGCGGCTGGTGCTCGGATAGATCGGGCCCTTGGCTCGACACTGGCATTAAAGGTTATCACCATATCGTTCCAAGGATTTATTGCAGCTACGTGATTGACTTCGGCGAGGTCACGGAGCGCCCTTTTACGCCGGTTGTTTGAAGAAAAGGTCTCGAAGACCGTAAAGACATTGAGGTCGTTATCCTCGATAGAATGCCTTGCCGTAGTAGTGTTGGTGAGAATAGCATCCCCGCTTTTAGCCACCTGCTGGAGTATCCAACGTGCCCGGAGGCTATGAGTTGGTTCAGATTTTGGCATCGTGTGTATCTCACACGGCTTGTCGAGCCATTCATCAAGGACGGTTCTGTGTCCCGGTAAGGGTTTAATTTTTCTTTCCGTGAAGTAATGATCAGGTGCCCCATAAGGGTGCATCCATTTTGTTTGGCCGGTGGGTGGCTTAAAGGCCGGTGGTTCCCACTGAGTTGTCTGGGCTTTCCAGGCGCTTTTCATTGCGCAATACTTCTGTATTATGTGTGCCAAATCTGCAAAGTGTAGTATGTGGCACCGATTGAGGGCATTAAGGATACCCTCGTCCATACAGTTGCGGCAAAAGACTAACACCGTGTTGTCGCAACAGCAATCTTTAATCTTGTTTTTAACAAGTAGGAATCTAGCCCAAAAGTGATGGACTGTTTCCTGAGTTTGTTGTCGTATATACTCCCTCCGGTCCTTTTTACTCTGCATATAAGAATTGTCTATAGTCAAACTTCGTAAACTTTGACCATATTTATATGAGAAACTACTAACCTCTACAGTGCTAAACTTATACGGTATGGAAATTTAAGTTATGACGCACCTAATGATATCGATTTCATGTTATGAATGTTGGTATTTTTCTATAAGGTTGGTAAAACTTTACAAGGTTTGACTTCAGACAAATCTTATATGCGAACTAAAAAGGACCGGAGGGAGTACATTAAATCGCATGTGTCTAGGGGACCAGAATTGCTTGGAGAGTATTGATTGTGGTGGGTGGGTGGGTTTAAATCCGAACCCTGACCCATTGTGGAATCCGGATTTTGAAAATTTTCTAAGGTCATTGGCCCAGGATCCGGAGTGTCCTGGGGCTTTTTAGACTCGGCACCTGATTCTATGTTCAGAGGACAGATGATTGATAACCCACAAGTATAGGGGATCTATCATAGTCCTTTCAATAAGTAAGAGTGTCGAACCTAACGAGGAGCAAAAGGAAATGATAATCCGTTTTCAGCAAGGTATTCTCTACAAGTACTGAAATAAGTGGTAACATATAGTTTTGTGATCGGATAAATTGTAACGAGCAACAAGTAGCAAAAGTAAATAAAGTGCAGCAAGGTGGCCCAATCCTTTTTGTAGCAAAGGACAAGCCGGAACAAACTCTTATATAAGGAAAAGCGCTCCCGATGACACATGGGAATATCGTCAAGCTAGTTTTCATCACGTTCATATGATTCGCGTTCGATACTTTGATAATTTGATATGTGGGTGGACCGGTGCTTGGGTGCTGTTCTTACTTGAACAAGCATCTCACTTATGATTAACCTCTATTGCAAGCATCCGCAACTACAACAAAAGTATTAAGGTAAACCTAACCATAGCATGAAACATGTGGATCCAAATCAGCCCCTTATGAAGCAACGCATAAACTAGGGTTTAAGCTTTTGTCACTCTAGCAACCCATCATCTACTTATTACTTCCCAATGCCTTCCTCTAGGCCCAAATAATGGTGAAGTGTTATGTAGTCGACGTTCACATAACACCACTAGAGGCTAGACAACATACATCTTATCAAAATATCAAACGAATACCAAATTCACATGACTACTCATAGCAAGACTTCTCCCTTGTCCTCAGGAACGAACGTAATTACTCACAAAGCATATTCATGTTCATAATCAGAGGGGTAATAATATGCATATAGGATATGAACATATGATCTTCCACCAATTAAACCAACTAGCATCAACTACAAGGAGTAATCAACACTACTAGCAACCTACTAGCACCAATCCCGGACTTTGAGACAAGAATTGGATACAAGAGATGAACTAGGGTTTGGAGATGAGATGGTGCTGGTGAATATGTTGATGGAGATTGCCCTCTCCCGATGAGAGGAGCATTGGTGATGACGATGGTGATGATTTCCCCCTCCGAGAGGGAAGTATCCCAGGCAGAACAGCTCTGTCGGAGCTCTAGATTGGATCCGCCAAGGTTCTGCCTCATGGCGGCGGAGTCTCGTCCCGAAAGGTTCCTTCCCATTTTTTTCTCATCAAAATACCTCATATAGGAGAAGATGGGCGTCGGAGAGCCACCAGGGGGCCCACGAGGTAGGGGGCGCGCCCTAGGGGGCGCCCCCACCCTCGTGAGAAGGGTGTGGGCCCCCTGGCCTTCATCTTTGGCGAGGATTTTTCTTTATTTATTTTAAGACGTTCCGTGGAGTTTCAGGACTTTTGGAGTTGCGCAAAATAGGTCTCTAATATTTGCTGCTTTTCCAGCCCAGAATTCCAGCTGCCGGCATTCTCCCTCCTTATGTAAACCTTGTAAAATAAGAGCGAATAGCCATAAGTATTATGACATAAAGTGAAATAACAGTCCATAATGCAATAAATATCGATATAAAAGCATGATGCAAAATGGACGTATCAACTCCCCCAAGCTTAGACCTCGCTTGTCCTCAAGCGAAAAGCCGATAACAATAAATATGTCCTCATGTTTAGAGGTAGAGGCATCGATAAAAATAAAATATGGACATGAAGGCATCATGATTATTCTCTTAACAGCAACTTATATAACTTTTGTCATATGATTACTTATGTTCAAGTGATGATCTATTCACAATGCAAAAGTATAAATCATAAACCTTATTGGGCTCCGACAAACTATAATCTCAGTCATTGAAGCAATTGCAATTTATCATAACGTCGGAAAGAGTCTATGTTAGAGCTGAAAAGCAAGTCCACATACTCAACTATCATCTAGTCCTTCATAATTGCTAACACTCACGCAATACTTGTGGTTACGGAGTTTTAATCGGACACAGAGAAAGATAGGGGCTTATAGTTTTGCCCCACAACCTTTTACCTCAAGGGTAATGTCAACAATAATGGTTCATGCTCCCCTACATCCAATTAGATATATATATCATGTTCTTTCCAACTTGCTGAGCTTGCCAAAGGATAAAATGAAAAATAAAAGGTGAAGATTACCATGACTCTTGCATAAGGTAGAAGATAATAATAAAAGATATGCCCTTCGCAGAGGGAAGCAGAGGTTGCCAAGCGCTTTTATGGTTGGATGCATAAAATCTCAATGCAAAAGAACGTCACTTTATATTGCCCCTTGTGATATGAACCTTTATTATGCAGTCCATCGCTTTTATTACTTCCACATCACAAGATCGTATAAAGCTTATTTCTCCCACACCAATCGATCATACATATTTAGAGCAATTTTTATTGCTTTGCACCGATGACAACTTACTTGAAGGATCTTACTCAATCCATAGGTAGATATGGTGGGCTCTCATGGCAAAACTGGTTTAAGGGTATTTGGAAGCACAAGTAGTATTTCTACTTGGTGCTGAGAATTTGGCTATCATGAGGGGGAAAGGCAAGCTCAACAAGTTAGAGGAACCATGACAACATACTTTATCTTAGATATAAGAAAGACATAACTCATTGCGTTGTCTTCCTTGTCCAACATCAACTCTTTAGCATGTCATATTTTAATGAGTGCTCCCAATCATAAAAGATGTCAATGATAATATATCTATATGTGAAAACCTCTCTTTCCTTATTACTTCCTATTAATTGCAACAATGACCAAAGCTATGTCTGCCAACTCCCAACAACTTTTAATCATCATACTCTTTCTATGTGAAGTCATAACTCTCAATAAGATCAATATGAACTTTTTGTTTCTTTTTATTCTTTTCTTCTTTCTTTTATTCACCCAAGATCATGGCAAAATAATCAAGCCCTTGACTCAACACTAATCTTTATTATATATAACTCACGGACTCAATTACATAGAGAGATCAAAAAGCAAAACTCAAAACTAGGTCATGCCATAAACTTTATTCTACTAGATCAAGATACTACTAATAGGATCGAACCAAGAAAAACGATAAAGATAGGAGTTGTGTTGGTGATATGATACCGGGGCACCTCCCCCAAGCTTTGCAGTTGCCAAGGGGAGTGCCCATACCCATGTGATTATGTCTCCTTCTTTTTTGTTGGTGTAAGATTCTTGGCGATGATTCACCTTAGGATGCGGTTCTCCTCCTCGAGCTTATTGACTTGTTGTTTGAGGTCCATTATTTCCTTACGCAGCTTTCCTGTGACAGCTAGAGCTCCTTGCACCCAAGGGTGTTGCATAGCTGCGGGAGAACAAGTGACACTCCTCTTCATATTTTCATAAGAAAGAAATCTAACATTAGAAGGGATAACCGAGTTTGGAATAGCTGAGCTCTGTAGTCCCCCATCGTGAACCCAGCTCGGAGGCGAGAGGTGACTTCTTGATCCTCCATGGCATCTACTCTCATCAAATCAGCCTCCATCTCTTCCTCCGTTCACTACAGAAATCAGCTACTTTGCCATCTGCCACGGCGGACGGCAAAGGCATGAATGGCGGACGGCAAAGGTCTTTACCGTCCGCCGCGGACGGCAAAAGTGGACGGCAAAGAAAGGTCCGGTAAAGAGCTACTTTGCCGTCTGCTTTTGGTAGCTGACGGCAAAGGGGCCTTTGCCATCAGCAGCTGACGGCAAAGTAAGCAGACGGCAATAATTATGCTGTTAGTCCGTTAGGTGGCTAACGGCAGCCATTGCCGTCCGCCGCTGACGGCAAAATTTGTCCGGCCTTTGCCGTCCGTCGAATGATGTCAGCTGGACGTCACTACACGAACGGCAAATCTCCTTCTTTGCCATCTTTGTCATTGATTTACAGTATGTTCAGCAATTCATATTCATATGTATAGCCCATGCATATATCACAAATATCTAACACAGACCACAGGAGAAAAAGAACATCACAAGATCATCCATAAAAACATATATATCGTACAACTTGTATCACAAAGTAAGACGAGATCACACAAGTGTCGACAAATAAGATCAGAAAGGTTGGCCTCCACATAACACAAAACTTAGGTGAGCACCATGGGATCTAGCAGCAACAACACCTAACCTACTGGATGGACGCTGCAGTCCAGACCCAACTCCACAAGCACACTACATACTGATTTGCGACCGCAACGGTGATGCAACCACCACAACCAAAATTAAAAAGGCAAGGGAGGTGGGTGGTCCAGGTTGTTGTCTCCACGCCGCCTGTGTTTGCCATCTCTAAATGCCAAAAGGTCCAGGTTGTGGTCATCAGCCTTCTTCATGCCATCAGCATGATCACCATTGCCTTCCGCACCCCGTCATCATCAGGCTGATTTGCTGCTGTTGCTCGTCCTCCTACTCCATAACTTCTGCCAAGCAAGCAGTTATCATACTATCAGCTAAAAGAAAAACAAAGGAAGATCACGTGTCACTTTCATGGAAAACATCAGAAGTACTCCCTCCGTTCCGAAATAATTGTCGTTGGGAGTTCCTCTCCGACCAGGTGAAAACGCACAAAAGTACAGAAATACCCCTCGTTTGAAAACAGATCGTCTTCCTCCTCCATCCGCGAGGCAGCATCCCTAATGTAAGAGAAGAGAAAAAGGAGTGAGAAGCAAGAATTCAGTTAATTTTAATTAACTGGAAAAGGATTTAGTTAATTTTTACTCCTACACTAAATCTGGAATACTCCTACAGATCAGTACATTATTTAACAATGGAGAATGAAAACTGAACTCAGTCATTACTCATTAATACAACTTTTTGGTAGCAAAGTAGATTGACAGCTTAACTACTCAAGCAGCGATACAAATGGGAAAATGGGGCTAAGGGATGAACATGATGGAGTATATATTGATTATATGGCTACTGGAGATGAGAAGACTTCAAGCAGAGGAACAAATGCCTCTAAATATAGCACTAGTAAGAAAAGCCTGACTAGTGTGACACTGGAACTAGTAATGTGAGAAAGTAAAGGTCTAGCTAGTGGTTTGTATGAACTACTCCATTTAGATTTGTGTAGATTCATTTAGTTGAACAACATAAAAGCAAAATGGAGTAGTTCGACTACACAAAATGAAATACGCAGCAAGAACGCGGCTCACTTCAACTAAACTAAACTGAACTTATTTAGCTACTGAAGAAATAAGCAGCGACTGAAGCAACTAAACTGCAGTTATAAGGAGGAGTAGCAAGCAGTGACTGAAACTGCAGATACGTCAAGGTTAACATTGACAAACTACTGCAACTTTTCCTTATTACTCCAGCAAAACTACTGGAAAACTAACTGAATCTTTTCACTTGAATCAACTACTGCAACCAAATTCAGTGAATTAAGTATGCAGAGATACAAGTACTACCATTAGAGAGAAACTACTGCAACCAAACTGAATTAAGTATGCAGAGATACAGGAGTACAACTAACTGAATCTTTTCACTGAATTAAGTGTGGGCGAGGAACATCTCCTGCACCCTCCGGGGAAGAAGAAGAGGCGAGTGCAGTTGGCTCCTCCCTCGTGCACCAGCCCCGCACGAATGCCGCACCAGCTCAAGACGGTCATCTACTATTGCAGCCAGCGAGATCAAAAACATGTTGTCGTCAGAAAAAAAGAGGTATCTCAATCCAATGGGAATATGGGATCACTTACTCTGTTGACATAGTGCGTGTTCCTTGTACTCCTTGCTTCTTCTCCCTGACACAAGCAAACCAAATGAAATGATCTTATTTATTTACAATCAAATCAAAACAAGGAAGCAAGGAAAGGTGAAGATGGGCTGCACTTTAGTTTACTTCATTTCATTTCAGACAAGCAAACCAAAAGTAAGTTTATTTTTGTCATTGGATTGATGAATTGCAGCAACAGGGGTCCTCTCGTGTAAATTAACATGAAGAGAAGATGAAACTAACTGGATTATTATCCTGGAGTACCAATTTCCTGACCATACTAGTCTTGCACATATTTAAACAAGCTAGGTAATTTGACTCGACGGTGTATACAAACAACAAGGAAGTGTTCATATAGCAGATTTAGGTGGAAACAAAATCACAGGTAAGCTTAAAGCTAGCTACCATCGTACCTCTCTCTCACACACACAGCAGAGCAAACTCCAAACTGAAATGCAGTTCTCACAAAAGAAAAAGAGAGGGAGGATGGCAAGTGAGGCTCACCATTGCATTGCAGTTGAAGTAGGACTCGCTAGTGATTTTGAATCGGCGCCCACACCACATGGTGCTCAGTCTCCTACTACCACCGTATGGTCTCGAGCTGGGTGAGCTCGGCCTCCACCGCCCCCGTGTCGCGCCATGGTCTGCTGCCGGACGGCGAGCACCCGGCAGCCCAGGAAGCTCACACCAGCGTACGGGCTTGGCGGTCTGACAAAAAGTCACGAGAACAGAAGCAAATTCATAGCCTGGCAGCTCCCAGCGAGTTCAGATAGCTGAATTTATTCAGTTACCTGTAGAGGAAGCTCTTGTCGTGGAGGCTGACAAGGAGCGTGGACGACCGGAGCTGCCCCGCCGCCGCCGCCACCGTCTCACCGAGCTCCCGCTCCCGCACCACGATCTCCACCCTGGCCTCCTCCTCCCGCTGCTCCAGCACGGATTGAGCACTGCTGCCCATGGATCGAGCATAGCCACCCACGAATCAAGGACCGCCGCCCACAAATCGAGCACCGCCGCCACGAATCGAGCACCCCGGCTGCTAAAAATGTCACCTTTGACCGACGAGAGGGAGGAGCGGCCGGTCGGAGGAGGGTATTGGGACGGGGAGAGCTGGAAGCTCGGTGGTGGTGCGACGGCATCCTGGTGGCGCTGGGTGGCGTGGTTGCCGGAGGAAGGAGGCGATTGGGACGAGGAGAGCTAGAAGCTCGGTGGTGGTGCGGCGGCGTCCTGGTGGCGCTGGGTGGCGTGGTCGCCGGAGGAAGAGGCGTCCTGGCGCGCGTGGGTGGCGTCGATGTCAGCACGGGCGGCAAGGGTGCGGGAGGCGAGGTCTGCGGCGCGACGCTCGAGGAGGAGGCGGTGCCGCTCGAGGCGGCGGGCGGCGGCGGCCTTGGCGGCGAAGAGGCGGGACTCTCCTGGGCGAGGAGAGAAACCAGTCAGTGGAGATAGTGAGCAGGGAGAGGTGACCTCGGGGAGGAGAGCTGGGCGGTGGGGAACGGCGGGGATCGCCGAAATCTGGCGCCGGCGTGGGGTGGAGAAAGGGGATCGAGGAAGACGAGAGAGATGGGATCCAACGTGGGTGTGTGTGCGCGTGGGTTGGGTGTGTGTGCATCGTGGGTGGGGCCCGAGGCTGTGTGGGTCGTGGGTGGGTGTGTGCCGGGGGCGGCCGTTAGATACGTTAGGTTATTTTCTTTGCCTTCTGCTTTCGGGCTCTTTGCCGTCCGCTAGCAGACGGCAAAGAAAGTATTCGTTAGTTTTTTCATTAGTGGGTGTCATCTTCCTCTTTGCCGTCAGCCAGCGGACGGCAAAGCAGATGGCAAAGACCTTCTTTGCCGTCTGCCATTTGTTTGTCGTCAGCTTCTTGGTAGCTAATGGCAAAGACCTTCTTTGTCGTCTGCTAACTGACGGCAAAGAATTGGCATACGGCAAATTCCATGATTCCAGTAGTGGTTGCTGGCCCAAAGTGGTCAGCGTCGCTGATTTCCCTTGGTTCCGGTGCCGGATTAGATACCCGGCTCTCCCCGATTGACTCTTGAGAAGACATCTTGCACTAATCTGCAGCAGCCACAACTCGAAAGCAAAAAACAGAAGAAATTTGCGTGATACGGGAGTCAAAACCTTCGGGAGAAAATATAATGAATTTTTACCGACCAAAATACGTATCGTGCAAGAAAACGGAGTCCGGAAGGCACACGAGGTGCTCACGAGGTAGGGGGCGCGCCCAGGGGGGTAGGGCGCGCCCACCACCCTCGTGGGGCCCTCATGTCGTTCCCAGACTTCTACTTATTTTTCTATTTTTCTAAATATTCCAGAATGGAGAAATATTGCCTTAAAAATTGTTTTGGAGTCGGTTTACTTACCGTACCACATACCTAGTCCTTTTCGGAGTCTGAAACCTTCCGGAAAGTGTCCCTTATGTATTCCTCCGGGGTTACGGTTTCAATAATATTGGTTTCAATATTATTGGGATTACCTGAGATATAATGTTTAATTCTTTGACCATTTACCACCTTCGGATTTGTGCCCTCGAAGTTGTTGATTTTTATGGCACCAGAACGATAGACCTCCTCGATAACATAGGGGCCTTCCCATTTAGAGAGAAGTTTTCCTGCAAAAAATCTTAAACGAGAGTTGTATAGCAATACATAATCACCTGCATTAAACTCATGCTTTTGTATCCTTTTGTCATGCCATCTTTTAACTTTTTCTTTAAACAACTTGGCATTTCATAAGCTTGGGTTCTCCATTCATCAAGTGAGCTAATATCAAATAACCTCTTCATACTGGCAAGTTTGAAATCATAGTTAAGCTCTTTAATAGCCCAATATGCCTTATCTTCTAGTTCGAGAGGTAAGTGACATGCTTTTCCATAAACCATTTTATACGGAGACATACCCATAGGATTTTTATATGCAGTTCTATAAGCCCATAATGCATCATCAAGTTTCTTAGATCAATTCTTTCTAGACCTATTAACAGTCTTTTGCAAAATTAATTTGAGCTCTCTATTGCTCAACTCTAGTTGACCACTAGACTGTGGGTGATAAGTAGATGCAATTCTATGATTAACATCATATTTAGCAAGCATTTTACGGAAGGCACCATGAATAAAGTGTGAACCACCATCAGTCATTAAATATCTAGGGACTCCAAACCTCGGAAAAATAACTTCTTTAAGCATTTTAATAGAAGTGTTATGATTAGCAATACTAGTTGGAATAGCTTCTACCCACTTAGTAACGTAATCAACAGCAACTAGAATATGTGTGTATCCATTAGAGGCAAGAAAAGGTCCCATATAATCAAAGCCCCAAACATCAAATGGTTCAATAACAAGTGAATAATTCATAGGAATTTCTTGACTTCTACTAATATTACCAATTCTTTGACATTCATCACAAGACAATACAAACTTACAGGCATCCTTGAAGAGAGTAGGCCAATAAAAACTAGATTGCAGTACCTTATGTGCAGTTCTATCTCCAGCGTGGTGTCCTCCATAAGACTCGGAATGACACTTGCGTAGAATCTGTTCCTGTTCATGCTCACGTACACAATGTCTAATAACACCATCTACTCCTTATTTATAAAGATGTGGGTCATCCCAAAAGTAATGTCTCAAATCATAGAATAACTTTTTCTTTTACTGGTATGTGAAGCTAGGTGGTATGAACTTGGCAACAATATAATTAGCATAATCAGCATACCATGGAGTACTACGAGAAGTACTTATAACATTTAATTGTTCATCAGGAAAGTTATCATTAATAGGCAGTGGGTCATCAAGAATATTTTCTAACCTAGACAAGTTGTCTGCAACAGGGGTTCTCAGCTCCCTTTCTATCAACAATATGCAAATCACATTCTTGTAGCAAGAGAACCCATCTAATAAGTCTAGGTTTAGCATCTTTATTTTCCATAAGGTATTTAATAGCAGCATGATCAGTTTGAATAGTTACTTTAGAATCAACAATATAAGATCTGAACATATCACAAGCAAATACAACTGCTAAAAGCTCTTTTTCAGTAGTAGCATAATTTCTTTGAGCATTGTCTAGAGTCTTATTAGCATATTGAATAACATTTAAGTTCTTCTCAACTCTTTGCCCTAGAATAGCACCTACAGTATAATCACTAGCATCACACATAATTTCAAAGGGTAAATTCCAATCAGGTGGCTGAACAACAGGTGTAGAGACTAATGCTTTCTTAAGTATTTCAAATGCTTCTACACAATCATCATCAAAGACAAATGGTATATCTTTTTGCAATAAATTAGTCAGAGGCCGAGAAATTTTTTAGAAGTCCTTAATGAACCTCCTATAAAATCCAGCGTGACCTAGGAAACTTCTTATACCTTTGATGTCCTTGGGACATGGCATCTTTTCAATAGCATCAACCTTGGCTTTATCAACTTCAATACCTCTTTCAGAAACTTTGTGCCCCAAGATAATACCTTCATTAACCATAAAGTGGCACTTTTCCCAATTCAAGACAAGATTAGTTTCTTCACATCTCTGCAAAACTCGATCAAGATTGCTCAAGCAATCATCAAAGGAGGAACCATAGACGGAAAAGTCGTCCATGAAAACCTCACAAATCTTTTCACAAAAGTCAGGGCATACGTCTATAAGCAAAAGTACCAAAAGGGCATGTAAAAGTAGTCTTTGATTGATATCTAGCCGACACGGGTATTTGAGAGAAACCAGAAAAATCATCTAGAAAGCAATAGTGTGTATGTTTGCATTATCTTTCTAGCATTTGATCAATAAAAGGTAAGGGGTAATGATCTTTCTTAGTAGCTTTATTTAATTTGCGGAAATCAATTACCATCCTATAACCTATGATAATTCTTTGTGGAATCAATTCATCTTTATCATTAGGAACAACAGTAATACCTCCCTTCTTAGGGACACAATGGACAGGACTTACCCACTCACTATCAGCAACGGGATAGATTATACGTGCCTCCAGAAGCTTAAGTATTTCTTTTCTTACCACTTCTTTCATTTTAGGATTCAGACGTCGCTGAGGATCACGAATTGGTTTGGCATCTGCTTCCAAATTTATTTTATGTTGACATAGAGTGGGACTAATGCCCTTAAGATCATCAAGAGTATATCTAATAGCAGCACTATGCTTCTTCAGAGTTTTTAATAATCTTTCTTCTTCATGCTCTGAAAGGTTAGCACTATAATAATAGGATATATCTTCTTTTCAGCAAGATAAGCATATTTAAGATTATCAGGCAATGGTTTAAGCTCAAACACGGGATCACCCTTGGGTGGAGGAGGTTCCCCTAGAATTTCAACATGCAAATTGTGTTGCAGAATTGGTTCATGTTTAAAGAATACTTTATCTATTTCCCTTCTTTCATTCATGAACATATCATTTTCATGGTCTAGTAAATAGTGTTCTAAAGGATCACTAGGAGGTACGGCAATAGAAGCAAGACCAATAATTTTATCCTTACTAGGTAATTCTTCCTCACAATGTTGTTTACTAAATTTAGAGAAATTAAACTCATGAACCATATCATCCAAGCCAATAGTAACAACATTCTTTTCGCAGTCTATCTTAGCATTAACAGTGTTCAAGAAGGGTCTACCAAATATAATGGGACAAAAGCTATCTTGCGGAGAAGTAAGAACAAGAAAATCAGCAGGATATTTAATTTTCCCACACAAGACTTCAACATCTCTAACAATTCCAATTGGTGAAATAGTATCTCTATTAGCAAGTTTAATTGTGACATCAATATCTTCTAACTCAACAGGTGCAATATCATGCATAATTTCTTTGTGTAAGTCATGAGGTATAACACTAGCACTGGCACCCATATCACATAAGCCATGATAACAGTGATCTACTATTTTAACAGAAATAACAGGCACGCCTATCACAGGTCTATGTTTATCTTCATCACAAGGTTTAGCAATTCTAGCAGTTTCACCTTCGAACTGAATAACATGACCATCAATATTACCAGACAAGAGATCTTTAACAATAGCAATTTTAGGTTCTACTTTAGCTTTCTCAGGAGGTGTATAAGTTCTAATATTTCTTTTACGAACAACAGTTGAAGCTTTAGCATGATCCTTTACTCTAACAGGGAAAGGTGGTTTCTCAACATAAGAAGTAGGAATAATGGGATCATTATAAGTAACAGTCTTTTCTTCAACTTGAATAGGTGCAGCTACTTTTACTTCTATGGGAGGATGATATTTAAACCACTTCCCCTTAGGGAGATCAACATAAGTAGCAAAGGATTCATAGAAAGAAGCTATTATCTCAGAATCAAGTCCATATTTAGTGCTAAACTTACGGAAAATGTCGGTATCCATAAAAGATTTAACACAATCAAACTTAAGTGTCATACCTGACTCTTTACCTTCGTCAAGGTCCCAATCTTCAGAGTTGTGTTTAACTCTATCCAATAAATTCCATCCGAATTCAATAGTCTTCATCATAAAAGAGCCAGCACAAGAAGTATCGAGCATGGTGTGATTGTTTTCAGAAAGCCGAGCATAAAAACTTTGCAAAATTATTTCTCTTGGAAGCTCATAATTGGGGCATGAATATAACATTGATTTAAGCCTCCCCCAAGCTTGAGCGATGCTTTCTCCTTCGCGAGGCCAGAAATTATATATATAATTGCGATCACGATGAACAAGATGCATAGGGTAATACTTTTGATGAAATTCAAACTTCAATCTTTTATAGTCCCATGATCTCATATCATCACATAGCCTATACCATATCAATGCGTCTCCCTTCAAAGATAAAGGGAAGACCTTCTTCTTAGCAACATCATCGGGTATTCCTGCAAGCTTAAATAATCCACAAACTTCATCCACATATATTAAGTGCTCATCAGGATGCTTTGCTCCATCTCCTGTAAAAGGGTTAGCTAGCAGTTTTTCCATCATAGCTGAAGGAAATTCAAAAGGAGTTTCATTTTCAATAGGTTCAGTAGGTTGAGGAGCAACTCTTTGCTCTACTGTATGGGGTGAAGATACCCCGAACAAGCCCCTCAGAGAATTACTTTACATAGTAACAAGTGACAGTAAATTTTAGCACAGTATATAAATTTTTCCTTACCAAATTCCACCTACCAAAGGCGCTACACTCCCCGGCAACGGCGCCAGAAAAGAGTCTTGATGACCCACAAGTATAGGGGATCTATCGTAGTCCTTTCAACAAGTAAGAGTGTCGAACCCAACGAGGAGCAGAAGGAAATGATAAGCGGTTTTCAGCAAGGTATTCTCTGCAAGTACTGAAATAAGAGGTACCAGATAGTTTTGTGATAGGATAAATTGTAACGAGCAACAAGTAACAAAAGTAAATAAAGTGCAGCAAGGTGGCCCAATCCTTTTTGTAGCGAAGGACAAGCCGGAACAAACTCTTATATAAGGAAAAGTGCTCCCGAGGACACATGGGAATATCGTCAAGCTAGTTTTCATCACGTTCATATGATTCGCGTTCGATACTTTGATAATTTGATATGTGGGTGGACCGGTGCTTGGGTGCTGTTCCTACTTGAACAAGCATCTCACTTATGATTAACCTCTATTGCAAGCATCCGCAACTACAACAAAAGTAATAAGGTAAACCTAACCATAGCATGAAACATGTGGATCCAAATCAGCCCCTTACGAAGCAACGCATAAACTAGGGTTTAAGCTTCTGTCACTCTAGAAACCCATCATCTACTTATTACTTCCCAATGCCTTCCTCTAGGCCCAAATAATGGTCAAGTGTTATGTAGTTGACGTTCACATAACACCACTAGTGGCTAGACAACATACATCTTATCAAAATATCAAACGAATACCAAATTCACATGACTACTCATAGAAAGACTTCTCCCTTGTCCTCAGGAACGAACGTAATTACTCACAAAGCATATTCATGTTCATAATCAGAGGGGTAATAATATGCATATAGGATCTGAACATATGATCTTCCACCAATTAAACCAACTAGCATCAACTACAAGGAGTAATCGACACTACTAGCAACCTACTAGCACCAATCCCGAACTTTGAGACAAGAATTGGATACAAGAGATGAACTAGGGTTTGGAGATGAGATGGTGCTGGTGAAGATGTTGATGGAGATTGATCTCTCCCGGTGAGAGGAGCGTTGGTGATGACGATGGTGATGATTCCCCCCTCTGAGAGGGAAGTATCCCAGACAGAACAGCTCTGCCGGAGCTCTAGATTGGATCCGCCAAGGTTCCACCTCGTGGCATCGGAGTCTCGTCCCGAAAGGTTCCTTCCCATTTTTTTTCTCATCGAAAGACCTCATATAGGAGAAGATGGGCGTCGGAGAGCCACCAGGGGGACCACAAGGTAGGGGGCGCGCCCTAGGGGGGCGCCCCCACCCTCGTGAGAAGGGTGTGGGCCCCCTGGCCTTCATCTTTGGCGAGGATTTTTCTTTATTTATTTTAAGACGTTCCATGGAGTTTCAGGACTTTTGGAGTTGCGCAGAATAGGTCTCTTATATTTGCTCCTTTTCCAGCCCAGAATTCCAGCTGCCGGCATTCTCCCTCCTTATGTAAACCTTGTAAAATAAGAGAGAATAGCCATAAGTATTGTGACATAAAGTGGAATAACTGTCCATAATGCAATAAATATCGATATAAAAGCATGATGCAAAATGGACGTATCAATGATCTCTTCTCAAGCATGAGTGTCCGGCTCGTAGGGCTCGGAGATCCGAACATAGTTTGTTTTCAGCATAGGAGGAGCGGTATCCTCAACTTGTTCTTCCACGACAGTCATGATAACCCACAAGTATAGGGAATCGCAACAGTTTTTGAGGGTAAAGTATTCAACCCAAATTTATTGATTCGACACAAGGGGAGCCAAAGAATATTCTCAAGTATTAGCAGCTGAGTTGTCAATTCAACCACACCTGGAAACTTAGTATCTGCAGCAAAGTATTTAGTAGCAAAGTAATATGATAGTAGTGGTAACGGTAGCAAAAGGTAACAGTAGCAGAAGTAATGTTTTTGGTATTTTGTAGTGATGATAGCAATAGCAACGGAAAAGTAAATAAGCAAAGAACAATATGTGGAAAGCTCGTAGGCAATGGATCGGTGATGGAGAATTATGCCGGATGCGGTTCATCATATAACAATCATAACATAGGGTGACACAGAACTAGCTCCAATTCATTAATATAATATAGGCATGTATTCCGAATATAGTCATACATGCTTATGGAAAAGAACTTGCATGACATCTTTTGTCCTACCCTCCCGTGGCAGCGGGGTCCTAATGGAAACTAAGGGATATTAAGGCCTCCTTTTAATAGAGTACTGGAACAACGCATTAGCACATAGTGAATACATGAACTCCTCAAACTATGGTCATCACCGGGAGTGGTCCCGGTTATTGTCACTTCGGGGTTGCCGGATCATAGCACATAGTAGGTGACTAGACTTGCAAGAAAGGATCTAGAACACTCATATATTGATGAAAACATAATATGTTCAGATCTGAAATCATGGCACTCGGGCCCTAGTGACAAGCATTAAGCATAGCAAAGTCATAGCAACATCAATCTCAGAACATAGTGGACACTAGGGATCAAACCCTAACAAAAACTAACTCGATTACATGATAGATCTCATCCAACCCATCATCGTCCAACAAGCCTACGATGGAATTACACACGCACAGCGGTGAGCATCATGAAATTGGTGATGGAGGATGGTTGATGATGACGATGGCGATGGATTCCCCTCTCTGGAGCCCCGAACGGACTCCAGATCAGCCCTCCCTAGAGGTTTTAGGGCTCGGCAGCGGCTCCGTATCGTAAAACGCGATGAATCTTTCTCCTAGATTTTTTTTCTCCCCGAAACCAAATATATAGAGTTGGAGTTGAGGTTGTCGGCGTTCTGGGAACGGGGGTCCCCAGACTTGCCTGCCTGCGGCCTGCGGTGTGGCTCAAAGGGGGCCCGGCACGGCCCATCTTCATCAACACAAGACTCAAGACCCTCGCGAGGGGCCAAGCCTTGCAGGGCGGACGACGTGGAGCTTCCTCAAGAGCGGCCTCGTCAGGCTGGCTCACGAGGAGGCGGAGAGATCAAGGCGGGGTACCTCGCGAGGTGCCCGTGACGCAAGCCATGACGATGAAAGGCGCCAGGTGGGTGCCAGCCCGCGCAGCGTCCTCCTTTCCTCTTTGGTGCAAAGGGGGCAAGCGCCGCCGCGGAGTACCAAGGCATCAGGCAAAGGTTGCCACTTCGATGCAACGATACCAAGACCAGGAGGACTACGAGACGGAGGTCACAGTGGAGCCCAAGACGGCGTCATCACCAGAGCTTTGCGCAAGCGAAGACTGCTTTTGTCAAGATAGCTGATACTTGCTGTCCCCCTTCAAATTAGCCCGCCATTGTTGGCTCCCTTCCCGCTCGATATTTGGGAAGAGGACCAGGGCCTCTATAAATAGGACCAGCCACCCACATATCAACTAGGACGGTGATTGAGAGTAAGTTAGAAGAGGTTGGAAGAAAGGAAGGAGATCGGATCGAAACCAGAGAGAGACAAGGGTGACCGAACTCCTCCTAACAGTTCATCACCCCAGCCAAGAGCAGACCCTTGTGAGGCTGTTCTTCCTTGTATTGTTCATCATCATCAGCCCCAAGAGGCAATCCACCCACCACACACTGGAGTAGGGTATTACACCACAACGGTGGCCCGAACCAGTATAAACCTTGTGTCTCTTGTGCAGTTCTTTCAGTAATCTAGATCTTTGCGATACGGTGAGGTAGAAGGCGTAATCTTCGCGCGCACCCTAGAGTTCGAACCTTAAGGGTCTGCCGGAACCCGAAATCCGACATTTGGCGCGCCAGGTAGGGGTGCGCCGGAGTTCGTCTTCCACCGCCGCGTTCTCCTCCGACCGTCGCGCCCATGTCCGACGCTCCTCGGGCCCGCGCCGAGCGCCGGGCCGCCATCGCTTCCCGCGTCGCCCAGACGGCGCCCGTCGGCGGACGTCCTCGTCATTCCCCGTCACCCGCCATCAATGCCGCCACCGGCCCGGCGGGGGGCGAGCAGCAAGCATCGTCTCAGCATCCATCCGTGCGGCAAGACGGCCGCACCGCTACTCCATCGCTCACACCAGCTGGTTCTTCGTCCCGCGCGCTCCGCGCACCCTTGGAGGCTTGAGCTGCGCTCATCGCGGCAAACGAGCTCCTGCGCTACCGTCCCGTCAACGACGTCTACGAAGAGTGGCTCGACCGCGTCGTCGAGCTCGTCCGCGCCGCAGGGGGCTCTACCGCGCCGTCCGTTCCGCTGCGCCGCACCCCGCCCCGCGCGGGCAACGAAGCTCCGGGGGCGTACCAGCCGCCTCCTCTCCAAGAAGACGCCATGGCTCGAAGGCGCGTGGCCCCTGGGCGGAACCCGCTCCGCCAGGTGCCAGCGCAGCAAGAATGGAGCGGCCATGAAGTCCCTCGCCCGCAAGGAGCTGCCCGGGTGCTCCCTGCTCCGGTACGCCGCGACCCTGCTCCAACTCTGGCACGCCAAGACCCCGCGCTTCTCCTAGCTGCAGCGCGTGGGGACCCTCAAGACCGAGCTCTCCACCAGCTGAAGCCTTTTGTGGACACCGCAGGCTGCCATGCCTACACCACCGAGCTGCGTAGCGTCGCGTGGGCCGGCAAGTTCAATACAGACCTGCCTCCTCGTTATGAAGGCACGACTGACCCTGCAGAGTTCCTCCAGCTCTATGAGTTGGGCATCGAAGCTGCCAGCGGGGACGAGAAGGTCATGGCGAACTGGTTCCCCATGGCGCTCAAGGAAGGAGCTCGCACCTGGCTCCTGAATCTGGCTCCAGGCACGATCTCTTCCTGGGACCAGATGCGCACCCGCTTCATCGCCAACTTCCAAGGTACTCGCGACCGGCCACCCGCCGTGAGCGACATGCGCCGCATCAAGCAACAACCCGGAGAGACCCTGCAAAAGAACATCCAGCGCTTCAACAGCGCGCGCCTCAAGATCCCCAAGGTGTCCGAGGAGGCAATCATCTCGGCCTTCTCCGATGGTGTGCGCAACGTCAAGATGAAGGAGGAGCTGGCGATGCATGAAGACCTGTGCACCTCCCTGGAGCTGTTCAACTTGGCGACCAAGTGCGCCAGGGCTGAGGAGGGACGCCTTTGAAGGAAATATGCCCTAGAGGCAATAATAAAGTTATTATTTATTTCCTTATATCATGATAAATGTTTATTATTCATGCTAGAATTGTATTAACCGGAAACATAATACATGTGTGAATACATAGACAAACTTAGTGTCACTAGTATGCCTCTACTTGACTAGCTCGTTAATCAAAGATGGTTATGTTTCCTAACCATAAACAAGGTGTTGTTATTTGATTAACAAGGTCACATCATTAGTTGAATGATCTGATTGACATGACCCATTTCATTAGCTTAGCACCCGATCGTTTACTATGTTGCTATTGCTTTCTTCATGACTTATACATGTTCCTATGACTATGAGATTATGCAATTCCCGTTTACCGGAGGAACACTTTGTGTGCTACCAAACGTCACAACGTAACTGGGTGATTATAAAGGAGCTCTACAGGTGTCTCCAAAGGTAGATGTTGGGTTGGCATATTTTGAGATTAGGATTTGTCACTCCGATTGTCGGAGAGGTATCTCTGGGCCCTCTCGGTAATGCACATCACATAAGCCTTGCAAGCATTGCGACTAATGAGTTAGTTGTGAGATGATATATTACAGAACGAGTAAAGAGACTTGCCGGTAACAAGATTGAACTAGGTATTGGATACCGACGATCGAATCTCGGGCAAGTAACATACCGATAAAAGATCTTCGTAGAATACATAGGAGCCAATATGGGCATCCAGGTCCCGCTATTGGTTATTGACCGGAGACGTGTCTCGGTCATGTCTACATTGTTCTCGAACCGTAGGGTCCGCACGCTTAACGTTACGATGACAGTTATTATGAGTTTATGCATTTTGATGTACCGAAGTTAGTTCGGAGTCCCGGATGTGATCACGGACATGACGAGGAGTCTCGAAATGGTCGAGACATAAAGTTTGATATGTTGGATGACTATATTCGGACACCGGAAGGGTTCCGGAAGAGTATCGGATAAAACCGGAGCACCGGGGGGTTACCGGAACCCCCCGGGGGTTAATGGGCCTTATGGGCCTAAAGTGGAGAAGTGGGAGGGGCTGCCAGGGCAGGCCACGCGCCCCCTCTCCCCCTAGTCCGAATTGGACTAGGAGGGAGGGGCGGCGCCCCCCTCTTTCCCTCTCTTCTCCACCAATCCTACTTGGACTAGGAAAAGGGGGGAGTCCTACTCCCGGTAGGAGTAGGACTCCTCCTGCGCCACCATAGGGCCGGCCGAACCCCTCCCCCTTGGATCCTTTATATACGGGGGCAGGGAGGCACCTCTAAACACACAAGTTGATCTTTGAGATCGTTCCTTAGCCGTGTGTGGTGCCCCCTGCCACCATATTCCACCTCGATCATATCGTTGTAGTGCTTAGGCAAAGCCCTGCGTCGGTAGAACATCAAGATCGTCACCACGCCGTCGTGCTGACGGAACTCCTCCCTGAAGCTTTGCTGGATCGGAGCCCGGGGATCGTCATCGAGCTGTACGTGTGCTAAGAACTCGGAGGCGCCGGAGTAACGGTGCTTGGATCGGTCGGACCGGGAAGAAGACGTACGACTACTTCCTCTATGTTGTGTCAACGCTTCTGTTGCGATCTATAAGGGTATGTAGATCATGCTCTTCCCTCGTTGCTATGCATCACCATGATCTTGCGTGTGCGTATGAAATTTTTTGAAATTACTACGTTCCCCAACAGTGGCATCCGAGCCTAGGTTTTATGGTTTGATGTTATTTGCACGAGTAGAACACAAGTGAGTTGTGGGCGATATAAGTCATACTGCCTACCAGCATGTCATACTTTGGTTCGGCGGTATTGTTGGATGAAGCGGCCCGGACCGACATTACGTGTACGCTTACGCGAGACTAGTTCTACCGCCGTGCTTTGCACACAGGTGGCTGGCGGGTGTCCGTTTCTCCAACTTTAGTTGAACCGAGTGTGGCTACGCCCGGTCCTTGCGAAGGTTAAAACAGAGTCTATTTGACAAACTATCGTTGTGGTTTTGATGCGTAGGTGAGATTGGTTCTTATTTAAGCCCGCCGCAGCCACGTAAAACTTGCAACAACAAAGTAGAGGACGTCTAACTTGTTTTTGCAGGGCATGTTGTGATGTGATATGGCCAAGACATGATGCTAAATTTTATTGTATGAGATGATCATGTTTTGTAACCAAGTTATCGGCAACTGGCAGGAGCCACATGGTTGCCGCTTTATTGTATGCAATGCAATCGCGATGTAATGCTTTACTTTATCACTATGCGGTAGTGATAGTCGGGGAGCATAAGATTGGCGAGACAACAACGATGCTACGATGGAGATCAAGGTGTCGCGCCGGTGACGATGGTGATCATGATGGTGCTTTGGAGATGGAGATCACAAGCACAAGATGATGATGGCCATATCATATCACTTATATTGATTGCATGTGATGTTTATCTTTTTATGCATCTTATCTTGCTTTGATTGACGGTAGCATTATAAGATGATCTCTCACTAAATTATCAAGAAGTATTCTCCCTAAGTATGCACCGTTGCGAAAGTTCTTCGTGCTGAGACACCACGTGATGATCGGGTGTGATAGGTTCTACGTTCAAATACAACGGGTGCAAAACAGTTGCACACACAGAATACTCAGGTTATACTTGACGAGCCAAGCATATACAGATATGGCCTCGGAACACGGAGACCGAAAGGTCGAGTGTGAATCATATAGCAGATATGATCAACATAGTGATGTTCACCAATGAAACTACTCCATCTCACGTGATGATCGGACATGGTTTAGTTGATTTGGATCACGTGATCACTTAGAGGATTAGAGGGATGTCTATCTAAGTGAGAGTTCTTAAGTAATTTGATTAATTGAACTTAAACTTATCATGAACTTAGTACCTGATAGTATCTTGCTTGTTTCTGTTTGATTGTAGATAGATGACTCGTGCTGTTGTTCCGTTGAATTTTAATGCGTTCCTTGAGAAAGCAAAGTTGAAAGATGATGGTAGCAATTACACGGACTGGGTCCATAACTTGAGGATTATCCTCATTGCTGCTAAGAATATTTACGTCCTAGAAGCACCGCTGAGTGCCAGGCCTGCTGCTGGAGCAACACCAGATGTTATGAACGTCTGGTAGAGCAAAGCTGATGACTACTCGATAGTTCAGTGTGCCATGATTTATGGCTTAGAATCGGGACTTCAACGACGTTTTGAACGTCATGGAGCATATGAGATGTTTCAGGAGTTGAAATTAATATTTCAAGCAAATGCCCAGATTGAGAGATATGAAGTCTCCAGTAAGTTCTATAGCTGCAAGATGGAGGAGAACAGTTCTGTCAGTGAGCATATACTCAAAATGTCTGGGTATAATAATCACTTGATTCAGATAGGAGTTAATCTTCCAAATGATTGCGTCATTGACAGAATTCTCCAATCACTGCCACCAAGCTACAAGAGCTTCGTGATGAACTATAGTATGCAAGGGATGAACAAGACTATTCCCGAGCTCTTTGCAATGCTGAAAGCTGCGGAGGTAGAAATCAAGAAGGAGCATCAAGTGTTGATGGTTAACAAAACCACTAGTTTCAAGAAAAAGGGCAAAGGGAAGAAGAAGGGGAACTTCAAGAAGAACGGCAAGCAAGTTGCTGCTCAGGAGAAGAAACCCAAGTCTGGACCTAAGCCTGAAACTGAGTGCTTCTACTTCAAGCAGACTGGTCACTGGAAGCGGAACTGCCCCAAGTATTTGGCGGATAAGAAGGATGGCAAGGTGAACAAAGGTATATGTGATATACATGTTATTGATGTGTACCTTATTAATGCTCGCAGTAGCACCTGGGTATTTGATACTGGTTCTGTTGCTAATATTTGCAACTCAAAACAGGGACTACAGATTAAGCGAAGATTGGCTAAGGACGAGGTGACGATGTGCGTGGGAAACGGTTCCAAAGTCGATGTGATCGCAGTCGGCACGCTACCTCTACATCTACCTTCGGGATTAGTATTAGACCTAAATAATTGTTATTTTGTGCCAGCATTGAGCATGAACATTATATCTGGATCTTGTTTAATGCGAGACGGTTATTCATTTAAATCAGAGAATAACGGTTGTTCTATTTATATGAGTAATATCTTTTATGGTCATGCACCCTTGAAGAGTGGTATATTCTTGTTGAATCTCGATAGTAGTGATACACATATTCATAGTGTAGAAGCCAAAAGATGCAGAGTTGATAATGATAGTGCAACTTATTTGTGGCACTGCCGTTTAGGTCATATCGGTGTAAAGCGCATGAAGAAACTCCATACTGATGGACTTTTGGAACCACTTGATTATGAATCACTTGGCACTTGCGAACCGTGACTCATGGGCGAGATGACTAAAACACCATTCTCTGGTACTATGGAGAGAGCAACAGATTTGTTGGAAATCATACATACAGATGTATGTGGTCCGATGAATGTTGAGGCTCATGGCGGATATCGTTATTTTCTCACCTTCACAGATGACTTAAGCAGATATGGGTATATCTACTTAATGAAACATAAGTCTAAAACGTTTGAAAAGTTCAAAGAATTTCAGAGTGAAGTTGAAAATCATCGTAACAAGAAAATAAAGTTTCTACGATCGGATCGTGGAGGACAATATTTGAGTTACGAGTTTGGTGTACATTTGAAAAATTGTGGAATAGTTTCACAACTCACGCCACCCGGAACACCACAGCGTAATGGTGTGTCCGAACGTCGTAATCGTACTTTACTAGATATGGTGCGATCTATGATGTCTCTTACTGATTTACCGCTATCATTTTTGGGATACGCTCTAGAGACGGCCGCATTCACGTTAAATAGGGCACCATCAAAATCCGTTGAGACGACGCCTTATGAACTGTGGTTTGGCAAGAAACCAAAGTTGTCGTTTCTTAAAGTTTGGGGCTGCGATGCTTATGTGAAAAAACTTCAACCTGATAAGCTCGAACCCAAATCGGAGAAATGTGTCTTCATAGGATATCCAAAGGAAACTATTGGATGCACCTTCTATCACAGATCCGAAGGCAAGACTTTTGTTGCTAAATTCGGAAACTTTCTTGAGAAGGAGTTTCTCTCGAAAGAAGTGAGTGGGAGGAAAGTAGAACTTGACGAGGTAACTGTACCTGCTCCCTTATTGGAAAGTAGTACATCACAGAAAACTGTTTCTGCGACACCTACACCAATAAGTGAGGAACTTAATGATAATGATCATGAAACTTCAGAACAAGATACTACTGAACCTCGTAGATCAACCAGAGCAAGATCCGCGCCAGAGTGGTACGGTAATCCAGTTCTGGAAGTCATGCTACTAGATCATGATGAACCTACGAACTATGAAGAAGCAATGGTGAGCCCAGATTCCGCAAAGTGGCTTGAAGCCATGAAATCTGAGATGGGATCCATGTATGAGAACAAAGTATGGACTTTGGTTGACTTGCCCGATGATCGGCAAGCAATTGAGAATAAATGGATCTTCAAGAAAAAGACTGACGCTGATGGTAATGTTACTGTCTATAAAGCTCGACTTGTCGCAAAAGGTTTTCGACAAGTTCAAGGGGTTGACTACGATGAGACCTTCTCACCCGTAGCGATGCTTAAGTCTGTCCGAATCATGTTAGCAATTGCCGCGTTTTATAATTATGAAATTTGGCAAATGGATGTCAAAACTGCATTCCTGAATGGATTTCTGGAAGAAGAGTTGTATATGATGCAACCGGAAGGTTTTGTCGATCCAAAGGGAGCTAACAAAGTGTGCAAGCTCCAGCGATCCATTTATGGACTGGTGCAAGCCTCTCGGAGTTGGAATAAACGCTTTGATAGTGTGATTAAAGCATTTGGTTTTATACAGACTTTCGGAGAAGCTTGTATTTATAAGAAAGTGAGTGGGAGCTCTGTAGCATTTCTGATATTATATGTGGATGACATATTGCTGATTGGAAATGATATAGAATTTCTGGATAGCATAAAGGGATACTTGAATAAGAGTTTTTCAATGAAAGACCTCGGTGAAGCTGCTTATATATTAGGCATAAATATCTGTAGAGATAGATCAATACGCTTAATTGGACTTTCACAAAGCACATACCTTGACAAGATTTTGAAGAAGTTCAAAATGGATCAAGTAAAGAAAGGGTTCTTGCCTGTGTTACAAGGTGTGAAGTTGAGTCAGACTCAATGCCCGACCACTGCAGAACATAGAGAGAAAATGAAAGATGTTCCCTATGCTTCAGCCATAGGCTCTATCATGTATGCAATGCTGTGTACCAGACCTGATGTGTGCCTTGCTATAAGTTTAGCAGGGAGGTACCAAAGTAATCCAGGAGTGGATCACTAGACAGCAGTCAAGAACATCCTGAAATACCTGAAAAGGACTAAGGATATGTTTCTCCTATATGGAGGTGACAAAGAGCTCACCGTAAGAGGTTACGTTGATGCAAGCTTTGACACTGATCCGGACGATTCTAAATCGCAAACCGGATACGTGTTTATATTAAATGGTGGAGCTGTCAGTTGGTGCAGTTCTAAACAAAGTGTCGTAGTGGGATCTACATGTGAAGCGGAGTACATAGCTGCTTCGGAAGCAGCGAACGAAGGAGTCTGGATGAAGGAGTTCATATCCGATCTAGGTGTCATACCTAGTGCATCGGGTCCAATGAAAATCTTTTGTGACAATACTGGTGCAATTGCCTTGGCAAAGGAATCCAGATTTCACAAGAGGACCAAGCACATCAAGAGGCGCTTCAATTCCATCCGGGATCTAGTCCAGGTGGGATACATAGAGATTTGCAAGATACATACGGATCTGAATGTTGCAGACCCGTTGACTAAGCCTCTTCCACGAGCAAAACATGATCAGCACCAAGGCTCCATGGGTGTTAGAATCATTACTGTGTAATCTAGATTATTGACTCTAGTGCAAGTGGGAGACTGAAGGAAATATGCCCTAGAGGCAATAATAAAGTTATTATTTATTTCCTTATATCATGATAAATGTTTATTATTCATGCTAGAATTGTATTAACCGGAAACATAATACATGTGTGAATACATAGACAAACTTAGTGTCACTAGTATGCCTCTACTTGACTAGCTCGTTAATCAAAGATGGTTATGTTTCCTAACCATAAACAAGGTGTTGTTATTTGATTAATGAGGTCACATCTTTAGTTGAATGATCTGATTGACATGACCCATTTCATTAGCTTAGCACCCGATCGTTTAGTATGTTGCTATTGCTTTCTTCATGACTTATACATGTTCCTATGACTATGAGATTATGCAACTCCCATTTACCGGAGGAACACTTTGTGTGCTACCAAACATCACAATGTAACTGGGTGATTATAAAGGAGCTCTACAGGTGTCTCCAAAGGTAGATGTTGGGTTGGCGTATTTCGAGATTAGGATTTGTCACTCCGATTGTCGGAGAGGTATCTCTGGGCCCTCTCGGTAATGCACCTCACATAAGCCTTGCAAGCATTGCGACTAATGAGTTAGTTGCGAGATGATGTATTACAGAACGAGTAAAGAGACTTTCCGGTAACGAGATTGAACTAGGTATTGGATATTGACGATCGAATCTCGGGCAAGTAACATACCGATGACAAAGGGAAGAACGTATGTTGTTATGCGGTCTGACCGATAAAAGATCTTCATAGAATATGTAGGAGCCAATATGGGCATCCAGGTCCCGCTATTGGTTATTAACCGGAGACGTGTCTCGGTCATGTCTACATTGTTCTCGAACTGTAGGGTCTGCATGCTTAACTTTATGATGACAGTTATTATGAGTTTATGCATTTTGATGTACCGAAGTTAGTTCGGAGTCCCGGATGTGATCACGGACATGACGAGGAGTCTCGAAATGGTCGAGACATAAAGATTGATATATTGGATGACTATATTCGGACACCGGAAGGGTTCAGGAAGAGTATCGGATAAAACTGGAGCACCGGGGGGTTACCGGAACCCCCCGGGGGGTTAATGGGCCTTATGGGCCTAAAGTGGAGAAGTGGGAGGGGCTGCCAGGGCAGGCCGCGCGCCCCCTCTCCCCCTAGTCCGAATTGGACTAGGAGGGAGGGGCGGCACCCCCCTCTTTCCCTCTCTTCTCTGCCAATCCTACTTGGACTAGGAAAAGGGGGGAGTCCTACTCCCGGTAGGAGTAGGACTCCTCCTGCGCCACCATAGGGCCGGCCGAACCCCTCCCCCTTGGATCATTTATATACGGGGGCAGGGGGGCACCTCTAAACACACAAGTTGATCTTTGAGATCGTTCCTTAGCCGTGTGCGGTGCCCCCTGCCACCATATTCCACCTCGATCATATCGTTGTAGTGCTTAGGCGAAGCCCTACGTCCGTAGAACATCAAGATCGTCACCACGCCGTCGTGCTGATGGAACTCCTCCCCGAAGCTTTGCTGGATCAGAGCCCGGGGATCGTCATCGAGCTGTACGTGTGCTAAGAACTCAGAGGCGCTGGAGTAACGGTGCTTGGATCGGTCGGACCGCGAAGAAGACGTACGACTACTTCCTCTACGTTGTGTCAACGCTTCCGTTGCGATCTACAAGGGTATGTAGATCATGCTCTTCCCTCGTTGCTATGCATCACCAAGATCTTGCGTGTGCGTAGGAATTTTTTTGAAATTACTACGTTCCCCAACAGCCTCTCCCTCCTCGAGCTGCCTGCCGCAGACCCAGAAGAGAAGAAGCCCAAGGCCAAGGACGTGAAGCGCAAGGGGGCTGCCGTGCTCGCGGTAAAACCAGACACCAAGCGGGGCAAAGATATGCCTGAGTCCTCCAGGGGCAGCCGGTACTGTGTGTACCACGACCTCCACACCCACAACACCAACGAATGCCAAGAACTCCGCGCCGTGCGAGAAGGAAGGATCGGCCGTCGTCCCGACCGCGCCGATCGGGGCTACGGCCAAGGAGGAGGAAGAAACGCAGGACGCTGGGAAGACCGCGGCCCGCGCCCATGGTGGCGCGATCAACCTCATGAGGATCGCTGGCGAGACCTGCCTCGCGAGGGGGACTGGAGGGATCAGCCTCGTGAGGATCACCCACAGGGCCACGCAGGCCTCTCTCCACTGCCACCTCAGCCAAGGAGGAATGAGGACCGCCATCAAGACGAGGGGCTGGGGGCTTCTAGGAGCCACGCGCAATTGTCTGCATCCTGGGCGGAGCTCAAGCCCCAGCCTCCCAACGCATCTTCAAGCAGTTTGCCCATGAAGTGAATGCAGTCCTCCCCAGGCTTGAAGCAACGCGCCCTCTCAGGTGGTCGGCATGCGCCATCACATTCAGCTCAGCGGATCAACTCAAGTGTGCGGCCACATCCGGAGTCCTCCCCATGCTTTGCTCCCCAGTCATCAGCAATGTACTGGTCACCAGGACCCTCATTGATGGTGGGGCATGGCTCAATGTCCTGTCCGTGGAAACGTTCAACAATCTCCAAGTGCCCTACGACCAGCTTCAGCCAACCAAGCCCTTCTCCGAAGTCACCGACGGCTCCACGGTCCCGATTGGGCAGGTTCGCCTCCCTGTCACCTTCGGGGCACGCAACAACTACCGTGCCGAGCTCATCGACTTCAACGTCGCCCACATCCGCCTGCCGTACAACGCCATCCTCGGGTACCCAGCGCTGGCCAAGTTCATGGTCGTAACTCACCATGGCTAAAACGTCCTCAAGATGCCAGGAAGTGGTGGAGTCATCACGGTGCCCTGTGAAGAGAAGGATGCAGTGTGTTCCCTGGAGCGAGCCTTTCAGGCCGCGTCACTGGAAGACCCGGATCGCGGAAGCATGAGGCTTCCCAAGACCACCCCCAAGAAGAAGAAGACATCATCCGGACCGGCCCCTCAGGAGGCGGGCTCCTCAGGGCCCGCATCTGCCCAGGGGGAACCTCCTTCCATCGCATAGGAAAGCGCGCCCGGCGGCCTCCTCAGGCAGGGCTTGGGGGCTCTCCCCTGGAGGGCCACCGACCTGGCCAGGGTCACAAGGGAGGCGCTTGGGCACCACATGGAGGCGTGTTTTGAAGCACGTTTCCCTCAAGAAGGAGCAAGGCAAGGAAGGTCAGACCCGCAGGAGTTCGTCAACAAGGCCATTCAAGAACTACAGGAATCAAGAATCATGAGGGGTTGCCGCCATCTACCGGCTGTGGCTCCCCATCCAGGTGAGGATGGTGGGCTGCTCGTCTGCATCGACGTACCAGGGCTCAACCAAGTCGCTACGATGGAGCGCCTCTGGCCCTCGCGAGTGGGGCGTTGTGGGGTCCGCCCCACAGCTACGTTCGCATGCCTTACGGCTTGCCGAGCGCGGTTGCTACGTGCCAGTGCCTCATGAGGGGCATCATGGAGGCTCAAGAAGACAGGCGTTCCGCAGCCTTGGCGGAGATGGAGACGATTCGCGAAGAGCTACCAGTGCCTCCGGAGCCTCCCGAGGCCCCTGGGCCTGGGGGCTCGTGAGGATCGGCTTCCGCAGCCCACCGAGTCTGCTGCACCAACACCCCTTCGCCCTCGACACCCTCAGGTGACATCTTACAAGTTTCATTTCCAGCTGGGAGCGCCCTCCCAGGGCTGCATCGTTCCCATGCCGCGTGGGTCCGTCCCTGCGGTATGTATCCCTTTTTATTTCATGTCGTTAGCTTGCCTTGTTGGGGGCGCCCCTCGGGCTGCATCATCCCCAAGTCGCTCGGGCCAGGCCCAGCGGCATGTATCCCCCTTGCGTTTATTTCCGGTTATGCATTTTCCCATCATGCTTGATTACTTGGTGCCTGTCCACGGCACCTCTTCTTCTCCATGTCGACCACTTGCACGTTTAAAGGGGGGGTACCTGAGCATCGCGACTCAGGGCTCTTACTGGCTCTCCAGCCCTCACCCTCTGGCCATGTCCATGGCATCGCGACCTGGCATACCAGCGATGGTTGAGACAAGCTCGAGGGCCGGGACCCGAGGACGTAGAGTGTCGGCATCTAACCAAATTTGCAGGAACACAACGCAAGATAAGGCCCAGTGCCAGGTGCAACCCGCCTAGAGGTAGGGCCCCGTGAGTCCCGCGCTGGCTCATGGGTGCCCAGATACACCTCACCTAGCCATACCGTGCCGGCCACGTGTTAGGGCGGGGCTGTACATGCCCCGGGGGCTCCTCCCGGAGGGGAGCCCCCTCCCACGTACCAGTGGAAGCACCATGCTCCGCGCTGGCTGACGACATTGCCGAGGAGCGGCTATGCCCGTACACATGCGGAAGCGCTATGCTCCACGCTGGTGATAAACAACTAAGGGTGGCCCCCGGGCCGCATCAACCTCGGGGAGCCCAGAGCTCAGTGTCTAGCATCATCGCAACACCTCCCCTCGGGAGCGCCGCGCGAGGGGGCTGGGCATGGGGGCCGCGCCTGGGTCACGCCCATACGTACGCCACCCAGCCAGGCCCCTCTGGCTTGGTTCGTCGCGCGTCTCTTCCCGAGCGGAGCCAAGGTATGAAGGCCGTTTGAGCGTCAAGGGGGACCCCTGAGCATCGCGACTCAGGGGCCTAACTGGTCCCGTAGCCCCTCACTCCTTAGTTCCGAAAGGCTAATGCTGGGTGAGGCACGCGCGGGGCCGGGCTCTGCAGACATAGAACGGTGGTCCCACTTGCATCTCACCTCATCACTAGCTGTTTGCGCGTCAAGGGGGACTCCTGAGCATCGCGACTCAGGAGCCTAATTGGCTCCGTAGCCCCTCAGTCCTTTGGTCCCGTCCTGGTTTCCGGTCGGGGCTAATGCTGGGTGAGGTACGCGCGAAGTCGGGCTCTGCAGACGTAAAACGGAAGATCCACCTACATCACACCTCCCTACTTCTTGTTCGTGCGCCAAGGGGGACTCCTGAGCATCGCGACTCAGGAGCCTAACTGACTCCGTAGCCCCTCACTCCTTTGGTCCCGTCCTGGCTTCCGGTCGGGGCTAATGCTGGGTGAGGTACGCACGGGGCCGGGCTCTGCCGGCGTAGAACACAAGCAAGTAGGGAAGAAAAGCATAAAATTCAAGGAATTTAAAAGCAAATATTACAATCCATACTGTCGTCTCAATACCAAACGCGAGTTTAAATGCCTCCCCGAGGCATGGTGCATGTGCAGGAATTCAAAGCAGGGCAGGAGTAGTAGCGGAGTCACTTGGCGGCGGTGGAGCAGCCAGGGTGGCCCCGCCTCATGGAGCAGCAGGACCGGCAGCATCCTGCTTCGACTTGGTACTGAAGGCCCGGAACTTCCCCAGCGGAGCCTCCGTGCGACCCTTCACGGCCTCGACAGCGGCGGCAGCACCCTCGCCGCTTACTGGCTCCAACAGGCTGTCGAGGTCGGCGCAGGGGTCGCGAAGGTAGATGTGGGTGAAGACCCGCGTCAGCGCACCAGAAGACAGGGCACGCGCCTCGGCCTCGGCTGTGGGGCCAAGGCCAAGGGTGACATCCTCAAGAGCACGAACCAGGAAGGGAAGCAGCTTGGCGGGGCCGTCCTCGGCGCCGGCCAGCGGGCTCTCCAGGCCACTGGCATAGAGCATCTTCAGCGAAGCACGAGCCTTCTTCTCCATGTCTGCGAAGGCCAGGCGATCCTCGGCAAGAACCTGGGCCTTGCTGTCCAGCTCAACCTTCATCGCCTCCAGCTCTTTCCCCAGTGCACCTAGGCGGTCGCGGCGCTTCTTGAGCTTGGCCTCCCGGCCCTCGATGGCCACCTCGCGAGCCTTCCTGCCTTCTTCTTGCTCCTGGTGAAGACGAACTTCTTTCGCGAGCTGGTCCCGCAGGCCTTGCAGCTCGTCCTCCAGCGCCTTGCAACGACTGTGGACTTCAACCACCTCCCCCAGGGCTGCGTCACAAGAAGCCTTCGTCTCAAGGACGGCCCGCCTCTCCTCATCGCAGGCCATCGAGGCTTGAACCAGCGCCGCCCGGATCAAGGCGTCGGAGCGAATCCATCCTGAAGCCAGCTCCAAGCGCCCGGCCACCAGGCGAGGGTCGGCGCCAAGAAGATCCTGCCGCAGCCGGTCCAGCCCAGCAACCGCACGCTCCAGGACGGCAGGGGGAGTTGGAGAAACAACAATCGGCGGAACGGGGGAAGAAGGCGGTGACGGCAAGACCACAGCATCCTGAGGTGGAGCCTGCTGCGCCCCAGCAGCTGTGGTGGCGGCAGTGGGCAAAGGCACCACAGGAGTCACTTGGGCCATGGGGGCTGAGCTCACCCCAGCCAGCTCGGGCAGGCCTCGCGAGGACGACCGGGCAGGAGAAGCCTGCGCGCCGCGGTCACCCCCCTCCACAGGCGGAGGCGCTGCCGCGGATGGAGCCTCAGGAGCCCCCTTCGGCTTCTTCGCCGCGGGCGCTAGCCTATTCAAGAGATGCGAACGTCAAACCTCGGCAACGGAATAAGAAATAAAGACAAGGGTCAAGCACTTACGGGTCATCGCCGGTGAGCTCGGGCAGCCTCCGGCCAAACTTGAAGCCTGATAGCCGGCTGGAAGGGTCAACCTCGGAAGCAGAAGGCGCGTCTGCGGATTGCCTCGGGCCAGGGGCAGACCCGCGGGAGATCAGCCTAGTCCTATCCTTCTTCGGGATCAGGGGCAAGCTCCCGCCGACCTGCTCGTCTCCATCCTCGTCATCATCGCTCGAAGAAAGGCAGAGACTGCGGGGCCTGCGCCGGGGGAGGGGAGCCCTCGACTCTCCGTCGGTCGCCTCAGAGTCAGGCCCCTTTTCCCGCTCCTCTTTGTCCTCCACTTTGCTGGAGTCGCCGGAGGACACGTCCACCAGTCCCTTGGAAGCCGCCACAGGCACGGGCCCGTCCCCGTTAAAAACGGGCATGGACTCCACCACCTGCTCCCAGTCGTCGCGAAGGAACAAGGGCTTGGGAGCGCCCTCCAACCTTGCCACCTCGCCCCCGACCAGAGATTGGAGGACCGCGGCCAAATCTTCGCCGCCCAAGGCCGCGGGGCTCGGATGAGGTCTCCACATCGGAGGTGAGTACTGCCGGAGTGGAGCCAGCTGGTGCTCCAGGAACTCCCTCAGCAGCAACGCACCGGTCAACTTCGCCGCCGCCGTGCTGACCAGCCTCAGGTCCGCGTCCATCTTCTCCAATAGCAGTTTCGCGCGGGGGTCCGTGAGCTCCGCTCGGCACCAGTCGCTGGAGCTCGCGGGCTGCTTCGCGGGCAAGATCAGCCGAGGGTGGATGCGCCCGGCATCTACCAAGACCCACTTGCTCCTAAAGCCCTCAATCCTCCTCCCGAGATTCGAGATGGCAATGGTGCCGCCATACGCGACGAAGCTCGCACACGCGGAAGGAGAACCGCGAGACACCCGAAGGGAGAAGTAGTGGCGCAGCAAGGCTACTGAGGGATGCACCCCTACGTGAGCCTCGCAGTAATAAGCAAAGATCGCCAGGAGAAGGACGGAGTTGAGGTGGAGATGCAGAGCCTGCAAGTTGTAATGGCGGAGGACAGAGAAGAAAAACTCAGAGAAGGGAGGCACCAGGCCCGCGGCAATGGAGCTTACAAAGAGAGGATAAAAGGTGCTCCCTCGGCCCTCAGGAGTGGCGGAGCCGCCTTGAACACCCGCGCCCCGTCGATGCCCTGCGCCGCCGCCATCCGGCGCAGCCGGGCAAGGCCCGCCTCGGACACGCTCGGCAAGTCCAGAGCGGGCGAGTACCAGGCTTCGGCCGGAGACTGACGAGGCGCCATGGCTTCCTAGGTCACGCAGCCGGAGTAGATCTGGAAATTTGGAGGAAGAAAGGGGAGGCGCAAGAAAGGGGATCTGAGCAGCAACCAGAGAAAGCAAAAGGCAAAGTCTGGGCAGATGCCGCTCCTTTATCAACCTGCACGGTTGCTGAAGCACTTGCGTCCAATCAACCGCCATGCGGCGCCCAAGGCCGCAGGCTGTTAGGGTCCACGGTGCTTCGCCCTTGCCCTTTTGCCTCTCGGCACGGCCAAGTTCGGGCACGCCTTGGGCCCGGGGGCTACTATCGGCGTTCTGAGAACGGGGGTCCCCAGACTTGCCTGCCTGGGGCCTGCGGCGTGGCTCAAAGGGGGCCCAGCACGGCCCATCTTCATCAACACAAGACTCAAGACCCTCGCGAGGGGCCAAGCCTGCGGGGCGGACAACGTGGAGCATCCTCAGGCGCGGCCTCGTTAGGCTGGCTCACGAGGAGGCGGAGAGATCAAGGCGGGGTACCTCGCGAGGTGCCCGTGACGCAAGCCATGATGATCAAAGGCGCCAGGCGGGTACCAGCCCGCGCAGCGTCCTCCTTTCCTCTTTGGTGCAAAGGGGGCAAGCGCAGCCGCGGAGTACCGAGACATCAGGCAAAGGTTGCCATTTCGGTGCAACGAGACCAAGACCAGGAGGACTACGAGATGGAGGTCACCGTGGAGCCCAAGACGGCGTCATCACCAGAGCTTTGCGCAGGCAAAGACTGCTTTTGTCAGGATAGCTGATACTTGCTGTCCCCCTTCAAATTAGCCCGCCATTGTTGGCTCCCTTCCCGCTCGATATTTGGGAAGAGGACCAGGGCCTCTATAAATAGGACCAGCCACCCACATAGCAAGTAGGACGGTGAGTGAGAGTAAGTTAGAAGAGGTTGCAACAAAGGAAGGAGATCGGATCGAAACCAGAGAGAGAGAGAAGGGTGACCGAACTCCTCCTAACAGTTCATCGCCCTAGCCAAGAGCATACCCTCGCGAGGTTGTTCTTCCTTGTATTGCTCATCATCATCAGCCCCAAGGGGCAATCCACCCTCCACACAATAGAGTAGGGTATTACACCACAACGGTGGCCCGAACCAGTATAAACCTTGTGTCTCTTGTGCAGTTCTTTCAGTAGTCTGGATCTTTGCGAGATGGTGAGGTAGAAGGCGTAATCTTCGCGCGCACCCCAGAGTTCGAACCTTAAGGGTCTGCCGGAACCCGAAATCCGACAGAGGTCAGAGCAGCTCCAGGGGGGCCATGAGGTAGGGGGCGCGCCTTCCACCCTCATGGACAGGTGGTGGGCCCCCTGGTCTTCATCTTTTGCAATGATTTTTTATTATTACCGATAAGATGTTCCATGAAGTTTCAGGTCATTCCGAGAACTTTTGTTTCTGCACATAAATAACACCATGGCAATTCTGCTGAAAACAGCGTTAGTCCAGGTTAGTTCCATTCAAATCATGCAAGTTAGAGTCCAAAACAAGGGCAAAAGTGTTTGGAAAAGTAGATACGATGGAGACGTATCAACTCCCCCAAGCTTAATCCATTGCTTGTCCTCAAGCAATTCAGTTGATAAACTGAAAGAGATAAAGAAAAATTTTACAAACTCTGTTTGCTCTTGTTGTTGTAAATATGTAAAGCCAGCATTCAAGTTTTCAACAAATATTATGAACTAACCATATTCACAATAACGCATAGGTCTCATGTTTACTCGTATCAATGGCATAATCAACTAGTGAGCAATAATAATAAATCTCGGATGACAACACTTTCTCAAAACAATCATAATATGATATAAAACATTATGGTATCTCGCTAGCCCTTTCTGAGACCGCAAAACATAAATGTAGAGCACCTTTAAAGATCAAGGACTGACTAGACATTGTAATTCATGGTAAAAGAGATCCAGTCAAGTCATACTCAATGTAAACTAATAGTAATGAATGCAAATGACAGTGGTGCTCTCCAACTGGTGCTTTTTAATAAGAGGGTGATGACTCAACATGAAAGTAAATAGATAGGCCCTTCGCACAGGGAAGCAGGGATTTGAAGAGGTGTGTAGCGACCCGACCCGAATGGAACAAGTCTCTGTGCTTAAGTGTCATCCCTGGATCGGTATGCTGACACACACAGTACTCGAGGATTTATAACAGAGGTAAATCACATGTAAAAATTAACGTAAATACTATTACCTCAATCCAAATAGCGGAAGTAACAAGGTTGTGGATTCCCATCAACACCAACGGCAAAGTTCAGTGTAGAAATCGTAACCCTAACGTATCACTTACTCGTCCTAAGATTCCTGCAACATGAGACGTTGCAGCCACAAAGGGTCAGTACATTGAATGTACTGGCAAATTCACACCATAGAGAGAAATGATGAACAATGGCTATCACTACATGCATATTTGGCTGGTGGAAAAGCTCTATGGTTATAGTTTTTGCGAAAAGCCAATTTTTCCCAACTGCAAAGGAATAAATTTTATTTAACTATCATGGTGGTTGTTGAACATTGAGAATGGTTGACAGCATTCTCAATCCCAATTAAATAACATCATTAAACCCAACAAACTTCATTGAAAGTAACGTGATGAGATCAACAGGATAATCCAAGCACTAGAGACTCAAGATGTCCATAACCGGGGACACGGCTAATCATGATTAGTTTGTACACTTTGTAGAGGTTTGCGCACTTTTCCCCACAAGACCCGATCTCCTCCGTTGGATTTCTCGCACTATAAGGTGTTTGAGAAATGGATGACCGAGACATAGTCTTTCAGAAGCGTTTGCACCTTACGATTGGTAGACCGTTCCACCTACAACCCCTACATCTGCTAGTCTACCACTGTAAGAGTTCACACGACTTAATCAACTATGCTAGAGCCAATAATAGCTTGTGGCTGCACACGGAAGTTTCTAGCATGAATAATCCTATGATCCCTTTGAGCCTGGGTGGCGGACCGTAGGATGATCACATGGTATATCCCAGGGATCTCCTAGGACAACATTGGTATTTCCCCAGGTGTCTGGGCAAGTCCACTGGTATATCTCCAGGGTGCCCCTAGCAATCCACCCAGATGTGTATTAAAGTTGCCACCTTAAGTTGAACCATTAATTAACAATCTCACATTTGTCATGAAATACTCTCAAACCCAATCCACGTCTACGAGCATAGCATGGCAATGTAAGCATAACGTAATAGTAACTCCCAAGGTTTGAATGCAGGGCAATAGGTTCCTACCTCATCAACTACTTCCCAATACCCACATGTTATCAATCCTACTCATGCAATGTTTGAGGGTGAAACTAATGCATAAAAACTGGGTATGAAAGGGGATATGATCAAAGTGTGAACTTGCCTGCAATGTTGATGAAGATGATTAGCACTCAAAACTCTTGATAGATCTACTCGTCTCACTCCGGTCAATCTATCGTAAGCAAGCAATAGTAACCACACATAAGCAATCACTCAAAGATCAGAAAGATCGAAGAAGACAATTCGGAAAACATCAAAACCAAGCAAATAACTCTTGCAACATAAAACAATTTCTAATAGTACCAAAATTATATGAATTTGGCCTTATCAGAAAGTTTAGGTCAAGAGCTTCGATTTGCAAAAAGAATCAACTCAAACGGAGCTACGAAACTCAAGTTATGATCAAATGAACTTTGAATTCAAATCTGATCTAATTCAAATTTTAAACTTTTCAAAAACATGTTTGCATTAGATTACTGGATAGAGGAGATCATAACGAAGACGTGGGCGTTGGTTTCGTTGGATTTGCACTAACGAGTAAAAAGTTATGAGGGTTTGAAGTACATGGACTAATCTGTGAAGAAATTTATCACGAATAGGTCCCTGGCCGAAATTAAACAGAAAAGGAAAAAACCTATCTAACGAACGTTCGCTGCAGAAGCTTATAAAACAAAAACCGTTCGCTCCAAACACTAAAACAACGGACGTTCACTACTTAAAGAAAACGGTTGGGAGAAAAAAACAACAGATCTATTCCTAACCGTAGATCTCGGATCGGACGGACGAGGGGGAGAGGCGGTGGTTACCGCGGCGTGGAGGTCGCCGGCGACCAGAAAGACGGCGGCGGCAGCTCGGACGTCGACGAGGCGGCGGCTCCGGTGGGTCCCCGGCAACGGCGAGGGCGTCAAGGCGCTCGGCGCGGCGCGGCGGTGACGACGGTGGTGGCGGTAGCGGTCGGGGGTGACGGGGTGGAGCGGGCAGCGGTGGCTGGATCTCGCCGGAGCGGCGGCTTCCGCGAGCGTGGCGAGAAGTGCGGCGGCGGTGCGGCGTGCGAGGAGGAGAAGAACGGGGCCGGGGCCTCGGGTCCTTATGGAGGGAGGGGCGAGCGATGCGTGGGCGAGGGGCAAAGGCGGCGGGCACAGAGTCCGAGGCGGGGACGTTGGCCATGGCGGAGCGGCGGCGTGCGGGCGAGAGACTCCGCCCGGGGTCGATGGCGACGGTGCGGATGGGCTGGGCCGCGGCCTGGATGGGAGCTGGGCCGGCCCAGTCGGCGAAGAGGAGAAAGTTTTTTAAAAAACATTATTTGCCAGATAACGAAAATAACAAAACCAAAATAAATAAAAATATTATATAGGCATATAATATATCAAAATTTTCAGAAAAAGATTTTCTACGACGTGAACATTTTTATAACTTCAAATAAAATCCATACAAATTCAGATAAATCAAGGAGTGCTACTGGTCTATTAAAATCCAAAAAAATTATTTTAAAAATACCAAAATGATTTCAAATTAATTTTTCTCCAATTTTCTAATGTAGGGAATCATGTTACCCTATTTTCAATATATATTTTTTTGGAGAAAAATAATTTGAATAAAACTCAAATAACTCCAAATTGTAAATAAATTCAGAAGAACTTTAAATTTAATTCTTTGAAACTCCCAACTCATATTTCATATAATTTGAAGAAGTCATTTTATATTCTCTCGTGAAAATCATTGAGTTGGTTAAAGTTTCTGAATTGGAAATATTTCCCAATGGAATTCAAATATTTTTCAAACACCCTTTTCATTTATTTAAATGGAAGAAGTCATGTCATCTTCTCTCTAGGGTTTTGTATTTGAAAAGAATTTGAATTCACGAAGATCATAAATGAAAAAATGAAAGTTTGGGAAAGTCCTTTTATTCCCTCTCATTTAACTTTCAAAAAGTTTCGAATTTCACTCAATCAATCACACAACAAACAAACAATCAATCAAATCTATTTATTTAATATAACATTCCAAAATTTAGAATTTTGGGATGTTACAAACCTACCACCCTTAAAATGAATCTCGTCCTCGAGATTCGGAGAGGCTAGCAAGGAAAGGTTAGGGTTTGGGGGTCTCCTCAAAATCCATCAATCATCACCGGGGTTCGGGGTGCTACCACCCTTAGAAGCATGGTTACGGTTCCATCAAAACCCATATACTCCATCCTTATTCTTGACAGTGTCGGTCTTCTCAGATCATAAGGATAATTCCTTCTCTGGGCTCTTCCGATAGTGACATAACCATTTCCTCAATTCTTCTGTCCTTTTCTCTTGGTAAGGTTATTCCAAGATTGGGTCTTCTTAGCTGCCAGGTCTGGCGCCAATACTAATCAACTATCGATATCTCATGGTGGTCAACAATTTATGGTTTCTCCTGTAGGAAATGGGTCTGGGTTGATCCTCACCGTATAACCTACGGTTGGCAAAAAGCTGCCGTGTACAAGGGAAAAATTCTTATACCATTCTAAGTTTAAACAGGGTTTTGATCGTCGTCTCTTTACTATAGGTAAGTCACTCAGATTTACCGTCCCACATAGCAAGGCGAATAATAAGAATAAGTCGGTATGGTGATCAATCCATCCCGCACCCAAATCATTACCTTGTATACGGTTTAGCGAATCTCGCATTCTAACACTCGGTCATCCTCACAAGCATTGCAGAATTTCTCTTGTCCACGAACTGCGTTCGGAATAATCCATTGATTCTGCAAGCCAAACAAACATCTATCGTTCCTTCACCACTCTCAGGTTTTGGGTAAACTCCTATAAAATCGTCGGTTGATAAGTCGTAACTCCCTCCAAGGTTTTTTCCCTTCAGCAAAATGTGCTTGCTTCTTGGCAGGTCCTGGGGCCTGTGGGTTATGGCCCATCTCATCACTTGTAGTCCTTGAACTTATCATCGGGCAACTGATCATTATTCCAACTTCCAACTTCCTAGTATTCTTAAATCCATCCAATTGTAATGTCTTCCTTCCTTCTATTGGCACCAAACTAGGACATGATTACTCAGACTCATCATGGAGTTTCCATTGATCCATATTTCCAACATCATACCTCCTTTATATCCAATAGTAATTTATCTCTTCATCCTCGTGGGATATCCCACATATCGAGATAAAATTTATACTCATGAAGTCCATATTCCACTTCGTGGAACTGAAGGAAATAGGCCCTAGAGGCAATAATAAAGTTATTATTTCTTTCCTTATTTCATGATAAATGTTTATTATTCATGCTAGAATTGTATTAACCGGAAACATAATACATGTGTGAATACATAGACAAATAGAGTGTCACTAGTATGCCTCTACTTGACTAGCTCGTTAATCAAAGATGGTTATGTTTCCTAACCATAGACAAAGAGTTGTTATTTGATTAACGGGATCACATCATTAGGAGAATGATGTGATTGACATGACCCATTCCATTAGCTTAGCACCCGATCGTTTAGTATGTTGCTATTGCTTTCTTCATGACTTATACATGTTCCTATGACTATGAGATTATGAAACTCCCGTTTACCGGAGGAACACTTTGTGTGCTACCAAACGTCACAACGTAACTGGGTGATTATAAAGGAGCTCTACAGGTGTCTCCAAAGGTACATGTTGGGTTGGCGTATTTCGAGATTAGGATTTGTCACTCCGATTGTCGGAGAGGTATCTCTGGGCCCTCTCGGTAATGCACATCACATAAGCCTTGCAAGCATTGCAACTAATGAGTTAGTTGCGTGATGATGTATTACGGAATGAGTAAAGAGACTTGTCGGTAACGAGATTGAACTAGGTATTGAGATACCGACGATCGAATCTCGGGCAAGTAACATACCGATGAAAAAGGGAACAACGTATGTTGTTATGCGGTCTGACCGATAAAGATCTTCGTAGGATATGTAGGAGCCAATATGGGCATCCAGGTCCCGCTATTGGTTATTGACCAGAGAGGTGTCTCGGTCATGTCTACATAGTTCTCGAACCCGTAGGGTCCGCACGCTTAACGTTCGTTGACAATATAGTACTATGTGAGTTATGTATGTTGATGACCGAATGTTGTTCGGAGTCCGGGATGAGATCACGGACATGACGAGGAACTCCGGAATGGTCCGGAGACAAAGTTTGATATATGGGGTAATGGTGTTTGGTCACCGGAAGGGTTCCGGAAATCACCGGAAGGGTTTCCGGATGTTTCCTGAAATGTTTGGGTACGAGAACACTTTATTTGGGCCAAAGGGGAAAGCCCACAAGGTTTTTGGAAAGCGCAAAAGGAAGTTTTGCGGAGTCCAGGGGCCAGACGCCAGGGTCCCTGGCGTCTGGGTCCAGACGCCGGGAACCCTGGCGTCTGGCCCTGGAGTCCGAGAAGGACTCTTGCCTTTCGGGTGAAACCGACTTTGTGGAGGCTTATACTCCAAGTTTCGACCCCAGGGCTCAACATATAAATAGAGGGGCATAGCTAGCACCAAAGACACATCAAGAAACACCAAGCCGTGTGCCGGCAACCCCATCCCCTCTAGTTTATCCTCCGTCATAGTTTTCGTAGTGCTTAGGCGAAGCCCTGCGGAGATTGTTCTTCACCAACACCGTCACCACGCCGTTGTGCTGCCGGAACTCATCTACTACTTCGCCCCTCTTGCTGGATCGAGAAGCCGAGGACGTCACCGAGCTGAACGTGTGCAGAACTCGGAGATGCCGTGCTTTCGGTACTTGTATTGGTCGGACGTGAAGACATATGACTACATCAACCGCGTTGATATAACGCTTCCGTGAACGGTCTACGAGGGTACGTAGACAACACTCTCCCCTCTCGTTGCTATGCATCACCATGATCTTGCGTGTGCGTAGGAAATTTTTTGAAATTACTACGTTCCCCAACAGTGGTATCAGAGCCTAGGTTTTATGTGTTGATGTTATATGCATGAGTAGAACACAAGTGAGTTGTGGGCGATATAAGTCATACTGCTTACCAGCATGTCATACTTTGGTTCGGCGGTATTGTTGGACGAAGCGGCCCGGACCGACATTACGCGTACGCTTACGCGAGACCGGTTCTCCCGACGTGCTTTGCACAAAGGTGGCTAGCGGGTGTCAGTTTCTTCAACTTTAGTTGAACTGGGTGTGGCTACGCCCGGTCCTTGCGAAGGTTAAAACAGCACCAACTTGACAAACTATCGTTGTGGTTTTGATGCGTAGGTAAGATTGGTTCTTGCTTAAGCCCGTAGCAGCCACGTAAAACTTGCAACAACAAAGTAGAGGACATCTAACTTGTTTTTGCAGGGCTTGTTGTGATGTGATATGGTCAAGACATGATGCTAAATTTTATTGTATGAGATGATCATGTTTTGTAACCAAGTTATCGGCAACTGGCAGGAGCCATATGGTTGTCACCTTATTGTATGCAATGCAATTGCGCTGTAATGCTTTACTTTATCACTAAGCGGTAGCGATAGTCGTGGAAGCATAAGATTGGCGAGACAACAATGATGCTACGATGGTGATCAAGGTGTCATGCCGGTGACGATGGTGATCACGACGGTGCTTCGAAGATGGAGATCACAAGCACAAGATGATGATGGCCATATCATATCACTTATATTGATTGCATGTGATGTTTATCTTTTATACATCTTATCTTGCTTTGATTGATGGTAGCATTTTAAGATGATCTCTCACTAATTATCAAGAAGTGTTCTCCCTGAGTATGCACCGTTGCGAAAGTTCTTCGTGCTGAGACACCACGTGATGATCGGGTGTGATAGGCTCTACGTTCAAATACAACGGGTGCAAAACAGTTGCAAACGCAGAATACTCAGGTTATACTTGACGAGCCAAGGATATACAGATATGGCCTCGGAACACGGAGACCGAAAGGTCGAGCGAGTATCATATAGTAGATATGATCAACATAGTGATGTTCACCAATGAAACTACTCCATCTCACGTGATGATCGGACATGGTTTAGTTGATTTGGATCACGTGATCACTTAGATGACTAGAGGGATGTCTGTCTAAGTGGGAGTTCTTAAGTAATATGATTAATTGAACTTAAATTTATCATGAACTTAGTCCTGGTAGTATTTTGCAAATCATGTTGTAGATCAATAGATCGCGTTGTTGCTTCCCTGTGTTTATTTTGATATGTTCCTAGAGAAAATTGTGTTGAAAGATGTTAGTAGCAATGATGCGGATTGGATCCATGATCTGAGGTTTATCCTCATTGCTGCATAGAGGAATTATGTCCTTGATGCACCGCTAGGTGACAAACCTATTGCAGTAGCAGATGCAGATGTTATGAACGTTTGGCTAGCTCAATATGATGACTACTTGATAGTTTAGTGCACCATGCTTGATGGCTTAGAATCGGGACTTCAAAGACGTTTTGAACGTCATGGACCATATGAGATGTTCCAGGAGTTGAAGTTAATATTTCAAGCAAATACCCGAGTTGAGAGATATGAAGTCTCCAACAAGTTCTATAGCTAAAAGATGGAGGAGAATCGCTCAACTAGTGAGCATGTGCTCAGATTGTCTGGGTACTACAATCGCTTGAATCAAGTGGGAGTTAATCTTCCAGATAAGATAGTGATTGACAGAATTCTCTAGTCACCATCACCAAGTTAGTAGAACTTCGTGATGAACTTTAATATGCAAGGGATAACGGAAACAACTCCCAAGCTCTTCGTGATGCTGAAATCAACGAAGGTAAAAATCAAGAAAAACATCAAGTGTTGATGGTTGACAAGACCACTAGTTTCAAGAAAAGGGCAAAGGGAAGAAGGGGAACTTCAAGAAGAACGGCAAGCAAGTTGCTGCTCAAGTGAAGAAGCCCAAGTCTGATCCTAAGCCCGAGACTAAGTGCTTCTACTGCAAAGGGACTGGTCACTGGAAGTGGAACTGCCCCAAGTATTTGGTGGATAAGAAGGATGGCAAGGTAAACAAAGGTATATTGGATATGCGTGTTATTGATGTGTACTTTACTAGTGTTTATAGCAACCCCTCGGCATTTGATACTGGTTCAGTTGCTAAGATTAGTAACTCGAAACGGGAGTTGCAGAATAAACAAAGACTAGTTAAGGGTGAAGTGACGATGTGTGTTGGAAGTGGTTCCAAGATTGATATGATCATTATCGCACGCTCCCTATACTTTCGGGATTAGTGTGGAACCTAAATAAGTGTTATTTGGTGTTTGCGTTGAGCATGAATATGATTTGATCATGTTTATTGTAATACGGTTATTCATTTAAGTAAGAGAATAAATTGTTGTTCTGTTTACATGAATAAAACCTAATATGGTTACACACCCAATGAAAATGGTTCATTGGATCTCGATCGTAGTGATACACATATTCATAATATTGAAGCCAAAAGATGCAAAGTTAATAATGATAGTGCAACTTATTTGTGGCACTGCCGTTTAGGTCATATTGGTGTAAAGCGCATGAAGAAACTCCATGCTGGTGGGATTTTGGAATCACTTGATTATGAATCACTTGGTGCTTGCGAACCATGCCTTATGGGAAAGATGACTAAAGACTCCGTTTTCCGGAACAATGGAGCGAGCAACAGATTTGTTGGAAATCATACATACTGATGTATGTGGTCCGATGAATATTAAAGCTCGCGACAAGTATCATTATTTTCTGACCTTCACAGATGATTTAAGCAGATATGAGTATATCTACTTGATGAAACATAACTCTGAAAAGTTCAAAGTATTTCAGAGTGAAGTGGAAAATCATCGTGACAAAAAAATAAAGTTTCTACGATATGATCGCAGAGACGAATATTTGAGTTACGAGTTTGGTCTTCAATTAAAACTATGTAGAATAGTTTCACAAATTCATGCCACCTGGAACACCACAGCATAATGATGTGTCCGAACGTCATAACCGTACTTTATTAGATATGGTGTGATCTATGATGTCTCTTACCGATCTACCACTATCGTTTTGGGGTTATGCATTAGAGACAGCTACATTCACGTTAAATAGGGCACCATCAAAATCTGTTGAGATGACGCCTTATGAACTGTGGTTTGGCAAGAAACCAAAGTTGTCGTTTCTGAAAGTTTGGGGCTGCAATGCTTATGTGAAAAAGCTTCAACCTGATAAGCTCGAACCCAAATCGGAGAAATGTGTCTTCATAGGATATCCAAAGGAAACTATTGGATACACCTTCTATCACAGATCCGAAGGCAAGACTTTTGTTGCTAAATTCTGAAACTTTCTGGAGAAGGAGTTTCTCTCGAAAGAAGTAAGTGGGAGGAAAGTAGAAAAACTTGATAAGGTAATTGTACCTTCTCCCTTATTGAAAAGTAGTTAATCACAGAAATCTGTTCTTGTGACTACTACACCAATTAGTGAGGAAGCTAATGATGATGATCATGTAACTTCATATCAAGTTACTACCGAATCTCGTAGGTAAACCAGAGTGAGATCCGCACCAGAGTAGTACGGTAATCCTATTCTGGAAGTCATGTTACTAGACCATGACGAACTTGCGAACTATGAGGAAGCGATGATGAGCCCAGATTCAGCGAAATGGTTTGAGGCCATGAAATATGAGATATGATCCAAGTATGAGAACAAAGTATGGACTTTGATGGATTTGCCCGATGATCGGCAAGCCATAGAAAATAAATGGATCTTCAAGAGGAAGACGGACGCTGATAGTAGTGTTACTATCTACAAAGCTAGACTTGTCGAAAAAGGTTTTTGACAAAGTTCAAGGTGTTGACTATGATGAAATTTTCTCACTCGTAGCGATGCTTAAGTCTGTCTAAATCATGTTAGCAATTGCCGCATTTTTATGAAATCTGGCAAATGGATAAACAAAACTACATTCCTTAATGGATTTAAAGAAGAGTTGTATATGATGCAACCAGAAGGTTTTGTCAATCCTAAATGTGCTAACAAAATATGCAAGCTCCAGCGATCCATCTATGGACTGGTGCAAGCATCTCGGAGTTGGAATATACGCTTTGATAAGTTGATCAAAGCATATAGTTTTATATAGACTTGCGTGAAGCCTGTATTTACAAGAAAGTGAGTGGGAGCACTACAGCATTTCTGATAAGTATATGTGTATGACATATTGTTGATCGGAAATAATGTAGAATTATTCTGCAAAGCATAAAGGAGTGTTTGAAAGGATTTTTTTCAAAGAAAACCTCGGTGAAGCTGCTTACATATTGAGCATCAAGACCTATAGAGATAGATCAAGACGCTTGATAAGTTTTTCAATGAGTACATACCTTGACAATATTTTGAAGTAGTTCAAAAAATTGGAACAGTCAAAGAAAGAGTTCTTGGCTGTGTTACAAGGTGTGAAATTGAGTAAGACTCAAAGCCCGACCACGGGAGAAGATAGAAAGAGAATGAAAGTCATTCCCTATGCCTCAGCCATAGGTTCTATAAAGTATGCCATGCTGTGTACCAGATCTATTGTATACCCTACACTGTGTTAAGCAAGGGAGTACAATAGTGATCTAAGAGTAGATCACTGGACAGCGGTCAAAATTATCCTTAGTGGATTAAGGAAATATTTCTCAATTATGGAGGTGACAAAAAGGTTCGTCGTAAAAAGTTACGTCGATGCAAGTTTTGGCACTGATCCGGATGACTCTAAGTCTTCATCTGGATACATATTGAAAGTGGGAGCAATTAGCTAAAGTAGCTCCGTGCAGAGCATTGTAGACATAGAAAATTGCAAAATACTTACGGATCTGAATATGGCAGACCCGTTGACTAAACTTCTCTCACAGGCAAAACATGATCACACCTTAGTACTCTTTGGGTGTTAATCACATAGCAATGTGAACTAGATTACTGACTCTAGTAAACCCTTTGGGTGTTGGTCACATATCGATGTGAACTATGGGTGTTAACCACATAAAGATGTGAACTATTGATGTTAGATCACATGGCGATGTGAACTAGATTATTGACTCTAGTGCAAGTGGGAGACTGAAGGAAATATGCCCTAGAGGCAATAATAAAGTTATTATTTATTTCCTTATTTCATGATAAATGTTTATTATTCATGCTAGAATTGTATTAACCGGAAACATAATACATGTGTGAATACATAGACAAATAGAGTGTCACTAGTATGCCTCTACTTGACTAGCTCGTTAATCAAAGATGGTTATGTTTCCTAACCATAGACAAAGAGTTGTTATTTGATTAACGGGATCACATCATTAGGAGAATGATGTGATTGACATGACCCATTCCATTAGCTTAGCACCCGATCGTTTAGTATGTTGCTATTGCTTTCTTCATGACTTATACATGTTCCTATGACTATGAGATTATGCAACTCCCGTTTACCGGAGGAACACTTTGTGTGCTACCAAACGTCACAACGTAACTGGGTGATTATAAAGGAGCTCTACAGGTGTCTCCAAAGGTGAATGTTGGGTTGGCGTATTTCGAGATTAGGATTTGTCACTCCGATTGTTGGAGAGGTATCTCTGGGCCCTCTCGGTAATGCACATCACATAAGCCTTGCAAGCATTGCAACTAATGAGTTAGTTGCGTGATGATGTATTACAGAACGAGTGAAGAGACTTGCCGGTAACGAGATTGAACTAGGTATTGAGATACCGACGATCGAATCTCGGGCAAGTAACATACCGATGACAAAGGGAACAACGTATGTTGTTATGCGGTCTGACCGATAAAGATCTTCGTAGGATATGTAGGAACCAATATGGGCATCCAGGTCCCACTATTGGTTATTGACCAGAGAGGTGTCTCGGTCATGTCTACATAGTTCTCGAACCCGTAGGGTCCGCACGCTTAACGTTCGTTGACGATATAGTACTATGTGAGTTATGTATGTTGATGACCGAATGTTGTTTGGAGTCCGGGATGAGATCACGGACATGACGAGGAACTCCGGAATGGTCCAGAGACAAAGTTTGATATATGGGATAATGGTGTTTGGTCACCGGAAGGGTTTCCGGATGTTTCCTGAAATGTTTGGGTACGAGAACACTTTATTTGGGCCAAAGGGGAACGCCCACAAGGTTTTTGGAAAGCGCAAAAGGAAGTTTTGCGGAGTCCAGGGGCCAGACGCCAGGGTCCCTGGCGTCTGGGTCCAGACGTCGGGAACCCTGGCGTCTGGCCCTGGAGTCCGAGAAGGACTCTTGCCTTTCGGATGAAACCGACTTTGTGGAGGCTTTTACTCCAAGTTTCGACCCCAGGGCTCAACATATAAATAGAGGGGCAGAGCTAGCACCAAAGACACATCAAGAAACACCAAGCCGTGTGCCGGCAACCCCGTCCCCTCTAGTTTATCCCCCGTCATAGTTTTCGTAGTGCTTAGGCGAAGCCCTGCGGAGATTGTTCTTCACCAACACCGTCACCACGCCGTCGTGCTGCCGGAAGTCATCTACTACTTCGCCCCTCTTGCTGGATCGAGAAGGCAAGGACGTCACCGAGCCGAACGTGTGCAGAACTCGGAGGCGCCGTGCTTTTGGTACTTGGATCGGTCGGACGTGAAGACGTACGACTACATCAACTGCGTTGATATAACGCTTCCGCGAACGGTCTACGAGGGTACGTAGACAACACTCTCCCCTCTCATTGCTATGCATCACCATGATCTTGCGTGTGCGTAGGAATTTTTTGAAATTACTACGTTCCCCAACAGGAACATCATTATCCTTTCCAGGGTCAAGCGTCCTTACAGGGGAATATTGGCCATCTCTACATGGCACTTGTTCAACTGGGAAACATGAAACACATCTTGAACTCCTAACAGTCCTTCGGGTGACTCCAACTTGTTGGCCACTTCTCCCATACACTCCAAAACTCGGTATGGTCCTACAAATCTCGGGGCTAACTTTCCCTTAACTCCAATTCGTTTAACTCCTCGCAGAGGGGACACACAAAGACATGCTCTATCTCCAATTTCATAGGCTACCTCCTTGCATTTTTATTTTTGAGTCTGCATAGTCTATCTCGAATCAACTTAACATTCTCTTTGGACTCCTTGATCACCTTTGGTCCAAACAACTGACGATCTCCAACTTCATCCCACATACTCTTGGGGCATCACACATATCGAGACAAAACTCATATTCATTTTGTCCGAAATCCATTATAGGGTACTACCACCCTTAAAATGCACAAATCTTCCATAGACCATATTTCTCTTATCCTCAAAAATGGTTAAAATCCTTCTTCATAGAGTAACAACTCATAAAATCCATATCAGTGCCAACGATGCTACTTTATTCATTCTCAAATGATTACAATCTCTCGCTTCTCCATTGCATGTCTCAACTCAACACCTCAATATAAAAGAAAAATGTTCTCACTTCTACTACTCCATTTCTTTTGTTCCAAACTCAACTATCTAGTACAAGTTTCCTTCTCCTTGGGGCATTCTCTGGCAAAGTGCCCTGCTCCATTACAACTAAAACATATTACTTCTGACAAGTATCGAGGTTTCCTTTTTGGGCAATTATTGAGGTAGTGCCCTGACCCTTGCACCTGTAACAGATGATATGACTCAGGTCCCTCCTGGGCTCCAATCGGTTTCTCTTCCTGGACTTTTCCATTCCAATCAGGGCTTCTATTTCCTGTGGGTCATATTCTACTTCCTCTGTCGGGAATTCTACTAGATCCCCATTCAAACAATTTTGGGAGATGTGTCCTTCTTCTCCACATGAATAGCAAGACTTAGTGCAGGGTTTACTCGGGTATTCTTTAGGTGTGTCCTCCGTCTCTTCCTTCATCACAGCTTCTTCTAAAATTTCCATGAGGGCTCCTTTCATTACTTCTTTCTTCTGTTGGATGGTTCGTTGTACCATGGGGTAAATGTGACACTGAGTAGGATAGTGGGTAGTCCCTTCACACAAGAAACAAGTAATCTGCCTAGTTGGGCATTCTTCAACTGGGTGACTTCCTTCGCAATTAGGGCATTCATCCTTGTGTTCTTTATGGGTGTGTCCTATTTCTCCACAAATCTTGCATGCACAAGGTTTCTTCATACCCTTTCCATAAGGCTTCAACTTCTGGGACACAAGTTGAGATCTCTGCAGAGTCAACTTTAATTCTTTCCAAGTGGTTACTCCTTGCCATCCATTGATGGTTTGGTATATCCTCCACCAAGTAGCAGCACCTCTTTCAAAGCACTGAAGAGCATGCTGGGTCATATCATGTCCAACTATAGGGTTATTCTCCATGTGATCCTCCATGTTCTGAATCCATCGGTCCGTCTCCAATTGACTCATCGGTCCAGAAAATATAAGCTCATCTCCATTCATCGTCTATTGGGTCCATGGGTTTGGGGTGAGATAAGAGAGATAGAGAGGGATACACACAATGCAAACAACAGTTTTGAAAAGACAGATTTTTGTTGTGGCTGTCAAAAAACATCAAACAAATGACAGCTCACAATCGTCGCATCTAACGTAGGTATATAACAGGGGTTTGGTCTTCTAAGGTCAATAAATCTTCAACGTCTCCAAACTCTTCAAGCCTTGTTCATGCCTCCAATGGCTTCTTCCGATCATGCTTATCTCTCTCAAGTTCTTTTGCCAAATCATCTCTATTGACGTGAAGTCTCTCGTGACATTCTTTAATACTCCGGAGTTGCATTTCAAACTTCTAGGTTTCAACATCCTTGGCATGAACCATGGTCTAGTTCCTGACGAATCTCCAGTTTCTCAAGTTTTGCTCCTCCAGCTTGCTACTTCAGCTTCTTAGACCTAAGTTCTTCACGAAATGTTTCCTTGTCAAAATACGGCTTCATGGAGCTCCACCTTAAACTTCTTGATGTACTACTCCAGATCCTAGTGATACACCAGCTAAGGTTAAAACTTCATCTTACTGATAGGTGCTCCATCAGCCTTCTTCCATCAAATCCATTCTGAAGAAATGCATCCTTAACTCAGCACGGTGACAATAGCATCAGTGGCGATGACATCACGGATAACCGTGGTTCTGCCCTTGTCATTGCCATGAGCAATCTTCCATAGTTGATATCTCCTGCCTTAGGGTTTTCTTGACAAAACTTTGAGTTCTCATGCTCCATGCTCCGGTCTTTCTCCGATACACCTTGATCTTGGGTATTGACAACTTCCATAGTTTGCCAAGTTCCATAAGGGTTGCCTTCCTAGGTCACACAAATCTGGAAATTCTTCAGAGCCTTCAAATTCTACTTGTCTTCGGTCTTCAACCGTTGTAGTTTCCATTATTCAGATGCACAGAAAATACTCTTCATTCCAAAGTGGTCTTAGTTGTCAGATATCTTGTACTTCTTGGAGTGGTCTCATCAGTCGAATCTGAAGGAAATATGCCCTAGAGGCAATAATAAAGTTATTATTTATTTCCTTACATCATGATAAATGTTTATTATTCATGCTAGAATTGTATTAACCGGAAACATAATACATCTGTGAATACATAGACCAACAGAGTGTCACTAGTATGCCTCTACTTGACTAGCTCGTTAATCAAAGATGGTTATGTTTCTTAACCATGAACAAGGAGTTGTTATTTGATTAACGAGGTCACATCATTAGTAGAATGATCTGATTGACATGACCCATTCCATTAGCTTAGCACCCGATCGTTTAGTATGTTGCTATTGCTTTCTTCATGACTTATACATGTTCCTATAACTATGAGATTATGCAACTCCCGTTTACCGGAGGAACACTTTGGGTACTACCAAACGTCACAACGTAACTGGGTGATTATAAAGGAGTACTACAGGTGTCTCCAATGGTAGATGTTGGGTTGGCGTATTTCGAGATTAGGGTTTGTCACTCCGATTGTCGGAGAGGTATCTCTGGGCCCTCTCGGTAATGCACATCACATAAGCCTTGCAAGCACTACAACTAATATGTTAGTTGTGAGATGATGTATTACGGAACGAGTAAAGAGACTTGCCGGTAATGAGATTGAACTAGGTATTGGATACCGACGATCGAATCTCGGGCAAGTAACATACCGATGACAAAGGGAACAACGTATGTTGTTATGCGGTCTGACCGATAAAGATCTTCGTAGAATATGTAGGAGCCAATATGGGCATCCAGGTCCCGCTATTGGTTATTGACCGGAGACGTGTCTCGGTCATGTCTACATTGTTCTCGAACCGTAGGGTCCGCACGCTTAACGTTACGATGACAGTTATTATGAGTTTATGCATTTTGATGAACCGAAGGTTGTTCGGAGTCCCAGATGAGATCACGGACATGACGAGGAGTCTCGAAATGGTCGAGACGTAAAGATTGATATATTGGAAGCCTATGTTTGGGCACCGGAAGTGTTCCGGGTGAAATCGGGATTTTACCGGATTACCGGGAGGGTTACCGGAACCCCCCTGGAGGCAAATGGGCCTATTGGGCCTTAGTGGAAAAGAGAGAAGGGGCAGCCCACAGGCTAGCCGGCCGAACCCCCCTTCACTAGTCCTATTAGGACTAGGAGAAGGGGCCGGCCCCCCTCTCTTCTCTTTCTCCCGAAGAGTCCTACTAGGAATAGGATTTGGGGGAAGGAGTCCTACTCCCGGTAGGAGTGGGACTCCTCCCTGCGCCTCCCTCCTAGCCGGCCGACCCCTTGCCCCTGGTCCTTTATATACGGGGGCAGGGGGCACCCCATAGACACACAACTTGATCCTTGAGATCGTTCCTTAGCCGTGTGCGGTGCCCCCTGCCACCAAATTCCACCTCGATCGTACCGTTGTAGTGCTTAGGCGAAGCCCTGTGTCGGTAGTACATCAAGATCGTCATCACGCCGTCGTGCTGATGGAACTCTTCCTCGACGCTTTGCTGGATCGGAGCCCGAGGAACGTCATCGAGCTGAACGTGTGCTAAGAACTCGGAGGTGCCGGAGTAACGGTGCTTGGATCGGTCGGATCGGGAAGAAGACGTACGACTACTTCCTCTACGTTGTGTGATCGCTTCCGCAGTCGGTCTGCGTTGGTACGTAGACAACACTCTCCCCTCTCGTTGCTGTGCATCACCATGATCTTGCGTGTGCGTAGGAATTTTTTTGAAATTACTGCATTCCCCAACAGTGGCATCCGAGCCTAGGTTTTATGGTTTAATGTTATATGCACGAGTAGAACACAAGTGAGTTGTGGGTGATACAAGTCATACTGCCTACCAGCATGTCATACTTTGGTTCGGCGGTATTGTTGGTTGAGACGATCCGGACCAACCTTACGCGTACTCTTACGCGAGACCGGTTCCCTCGACGTGCTTTGCACATAGATGGCTTGCGGAAGACTGTCTCTCCAACTTTAGTTGAACCAAGTGTGACTACGCTCGGTCCTTGAGAAGGTTAAAAGGGAGTCTATTTGACGAACTATCGTTGTGGTTTTGATGCGTAGGTGAGATGAGTTCTTACTTAAGCCCGTAGCAGCCACGTAAAACTTGCAACAACAAAGTAGAGGACGTCTAACTTGTTTTTGCAGGGTATGTTGTGATGTGATATGGTCAAGGCATGATGCTGATTTTATTGTATGAGATGATCATGTTTTGTAACTAAGTTATCAGCAACTGGCAGGAGCCATATGGTTGTCGCTTTATTGTATGCAATGCAATCGCGATGTAATGCTTTACTAGATTACTAAACGGTAGTAATAGTCGTGGGAGCATAAGATTGGCGAGACGACAACGTTGCTACGATGGAGATCAAGGTGGCGCGCCGGTGACGATGGTGATCATGACGGTGCTTCGGAGATGGAGATCACAAGCACAAGATGATGATGGCCATATCATATCACTTATATTGATTGCATGTGATGTTTATCCTTTTATGCATCTTATCTTGCTTTGATTGACAGTAGCATTATAAGATGATCTCTCACTAAATTATCAAGAAGTGTTCTCCCTGAGTATGCACCATTGCCAAAGTTCGTCGTGCCCAGACACCACGTGATGATCGGGTGTGATAAGCTCTACGTCCATCTACAACGGGTGCAAGCCAGTTTTGCACACGCAGAATACTCAGGTTAAACTTGACGAGCCTAGCATATGCAGATATGGCCTCGGAACACAGAGACCGAAAGGTCGAGCGCGAATCATATAGTAGATATGATCAACATGACGATGTTCACCATTGAAAACTACTCCATCTCACGTGATGATCGGTTATGGTTTAGTTGATTTGGATCACATGATCACTTAGAGGATTAGAGGGATGTCTATCTAAGTGGGAGTTCCTAAGTAATTTGATTAACTGAACTTAAACTTATCATGAACTTAGTACCTGATAGTATCTTGCTTGTTTATGTTGCTTGTAGATAGATGGCTCGTGCTATTGTTCCGTTGAATTTTAATGCGTTCCTTGAGAAAGCAAAGTTGAAAGATGATGGTAGCAATTACACGGACTGGGTCCGTAACCTGAGGATTATCCTCATTGCTGCACAGAAGAATTACGTCCTGGAAGCACCGCTGGGTGACAGGCCTGCTGCTGGAGCAACGCCAGATGTTATGAACGTCTGGCAGAGCAAAGCTGATGACTACTCGATAGTTCAGTGTGCCATGCTTTACGGCTTAGAATCGGGACTTCAACGACGTTTTGAATGTCATGGAGCATATGAGATGTTCCAGGAGTTGAAGTTAATATTTCAAGCAAATGCCCGAATTGAGAGATATGAAGTCTCCAATAAGTTCTATAGCTGTAAGATGGAGGAGAACAGTTCTGCCAGTGAGCATATACTCAAAATGTCTGGGTATAATAATCACTTGATTCAGATGGGAGTTAATCTTCCAGATGATTGCGTCATTGACAGAATTCTCCAATCACTACCACCAAGCTACAAGAGCTTCGTGATGAACTATAATATGCAAGGGATGAACAAGACTATTCCCGAGCTCTTCGCAATGCTGAAAGCTGCGGAGGTAGAAATCAAGAAGGAGCATCAAGTGTTGATGGTTAGCAAAACCACTAGTTTCAAGAAAAAGGGCAAAGGGAAGAAGAAGAAGGGAAACTTCAAGAAGAACAGCAAGCAAGTTGCTGCTCAGGAGAAGAAACCCAAGTCTGGACCTAAGCCTAAAACTGAGTGCTTCTACTGCAAGCAGACTGGTCACTGGAAGCGGAACTGCCCCAAGTATTTGGCAGATAAGAAGGATGGCAAAGTGAGCAAAGGTATATGTGATATACATGTTATTGATGTGTACCTTACTAGAGCTCGCAGTAGCACCTGGGTATTTGATACTGGTTCTGTTGCTAATATTTGCAACTCGAAACAGGGACTACGGAATAAGCGGACACTAGCAAAGGACGAGGTGACGATGCGCGTGGGAAACGGTTCCAAAGTCGATGTGATCGCGGTCGGCACGCTACCTCTACATCTACCTTCGGGATTAATATTAGACCTAAATAATTGCTATTTGGTGCCAGCGTTGAGCATGAACATTATATCTGGATCTTGTTTAATGCGAGACGGTTATTCATTTAAATCAGAGAATAATGGTTGTTCTATTTATATGAATAATATCTTTTATGGTCATGCACCTTTGAAGAGTGGTCTATTCTTGTTGAATCTCGAAGATAGTGATACACATATTCATAATGTAGAAGCCAAAAGATGCAAAGTTAATAATGATAGTGCAACTTATTTGTGGCACTGCCGTTTAGGTCATATCGGTGTAAAGCGCATGAAGAAACTCCATACTGATGGGCTTTTGGAATCACTTGATTATGAATCACTTGGTACTTGCGAACCGTGCCTCATAGGCAAGATGACTAAAACACCGTTCTCCGGTACTATGGAGAGAGCAACAGATTTGTTGGAAATCATACATACCGATGTATGTGGTCCAATGAATATTGAGGCTCGCGGCGGATATCGTTATTTTCTCACCTTCACAGATGATTTAAGCAGATATGGGTATATCTACTTAATGAAACATAAGTCTGAAACATTTGAAAAGTTCAAGGAATTTCAGAGTGAAGTTGAAAATCATCGTAACAAGAAAATAAAATTTCTACGATCTGATCGTGGAGGAGAATATTTGAGTTATGAGTTTGGTGTACATTTGAAAAATTGTGGAATAGTTTCGCAACTCACGCCACCCGGAACACCACAGCGTAATGGTGTGTCCGAACGTCGTAATCGTACTTTACTAGATATGGTGCGATCCATGATGTCTCTTACTGATTTACCGCTATCGTTTTGGGGTTATGCTTTAGAGACGGCCGCATTCACGTTAAATAGGGCACCATCAAAATCCGTTGAGACGACGCCTTATGAACTATGGTTTGGCAAGAAACCAAAGTTGTCGTTTCTTAAAGTTTGGGGCTGCGATGCTTATGTGAAAAAGCTTCAACCTGATAAGCTCGAACCCAAAGTGGAGAAATGTGTCTTCGTAGGATACCCAAAGGAAACTGTTGGGTATACCTTCTATCACAGATCCGAAGGCAAGACATTCGTTGCTAAGAATGGATCATTTCTAGAGAAGGAGTTTCTCTCAAAAGAAGTGAGTGGGAGGAAAGTAGAACTTGACGAGGTAACTGTACCTGCTCCCTTATTGGAAAATAGTACATCACAGAAAACTGTTTCTGCGACACCTATGCCAATCAGTGAGGAAGCTAATGATGATGATCATGAAGCTTCAGAACAAGATACTACTGAACCACGTAGATCAACCAGAGTGAGATCCGCACCAGAGTGGTACGGTAATCCAGTTCTGGAAGTCATGATGCTAGATCATGATGAACCTACGAACTATGAAGAAGCGATGGTGAGCCCAGATTCCGCAAAGTGGCTTGAGGCCATGAAATCTGAGATGGGATCCATGTATGAGAACAAAGTATGGACTTTGGTTGACTTGCCCGATGATCGGCAAGCAATTGAGAATAAATGGATCTTCAAGAAAAAGACTGACGCTGACGGTAATGTTACTGTCTATAAAGCTCGACTTGTCGCGAAAGGTTTTCGACAAGTTCAAGGGGTTGACTACGATGAGACTTTCTCACCCGTAGCGATGCTTAAGTCCGTCAGAATTATGTTAGCAATTGCCGCATTTTATGATTATGAAATATGGCAGATGGATGTCAAAACTGCATTCCTGAATGGATTTCTGGAAGAAGAGTTGTATATGGTACAACCAGAAGGTTTTGTCGATCCAAAAGGAGCTAACAAAGTATGCAAACTCCAGCGATCCATTTATGGACTGGTGCAAGCATCTCGGAGTTGGAATAAATGCTTTGATAGTGTGATCAAAGCATTTGGCTTTATACAGACTTTTGGAGAAGCCTGTATTTACAAGAAAGTGAGTGGGAGCTCTGTAGCATTTCTGATATTATATGTGGATGACATATTGCTAATTGGAAATGATATAGAATTTCTGGATAGCATAAAGGGATACTTGAATAAAAGTTTTTCGATGAAAGACCTCGGGGAAGCTGCATACATATTAGGCATAAAGATCTATAGAGATAGATCAAAACGCTTAATTGGACTTTCACAATGCACATACCTTGACAAAATTTTGAAGAAGCTCAAGATGGATCAAGCAAAGAAAGGGTTCTTGCCTGTGCTACAAGGTGTGAAGTTGAGTAAGACTCAATGCCTGACCACTGCAGAAGATAGAGAGAAAATGAAAGATGTTCCCTATGCTTCAGCCATAGGCTCTATCATGTATGCAATGCTGTGTACCAGACCTGATGTGTGCCTTGCTATAAGTTTAGCAGGGAGGTACCAAAGTAATCCTGGAATGGATCACTGGACAGCGGTCAAGAACATCCTGAAATACCTGAAAAGGACTAAGGATATGTTTCTCGTATATGGAGGTGACAAAGAGCTCACCGTAAGAGGTTACAAGCTTTGACACTGATCCGGACGATTCTAAATCGCAAACCGGATACGTGTTTACATTAAACGGTGGAGCTGTCAGTTGGTGCAGTTCTAAACAAAGCGTCGTAGCGGGATCTACATGTGAAGCGGAGTACATAGCTGCTTCTGAAGCAGCAAACGAAGGAGTCTGGATGAAGGAGTTCATATCCGATCTAGGTGTCATACCTAGTGCATCGGGTCCTATGAAAATCTTCTGTGACAATACTGGTGCAATTGCCCTGGCAAAGGAATCCAGATTTCACAAAAGAACCAAACACATCAAGAGACGCTTCAACTCCATCCGGGATCTAGTCCAGGTGGGAGACATAGAGATTTGCAAGATACATACGGATCTGAATGTTGCAGACCCGTTGACTAAGCCTCTTCCACGAGCAAAACATGATCAGCACCAAGGCTCCATGGGTGTTAGAATCATTACTGTGTAATCTAGATTATTGACTCTAGTGCAAGTGGGAGACTGAAGGAAATATGCCCTAGAGGCAATAATAAAGTTATTATTTATTTCCTTACATCATGATAAATGTTTATTATTCATGCTAGAATTGTATTAACCGGAAACATAATACATGTGTGAATACATAGACCAACAGAGTGTCACTAGTATGCCTCTACTTGACTAGCTCGTTAATCAAAGATGGTTATGTTTCCTAACCATGAACAAGGAGTTGTTATTTGATTAACGAGGTCACATCATTAGTAGAATGATCTGATTGACATGACCCATTCCATTAGCTTAGCACCCGATCGTTTAGTATGTTGCTATTGCTTTCTTCATGACTTATACATGTTCCTATAACTATGAGCTTATGCAACTCCCGTTTACCGGAGGAACACTTTGGGTACTACCAAACGTCACAACGTAACTGGGTGATTATAAAGGAGTACTACAGGTGTCTCCAATGGTAGATGTTGGGTTGGCGTATTTCGAGATTAGGGTTTGTCACTCCGATTGTCGGAGAGGTATCTCTGGGCCCTCTCGGTAATGCACATCACATAAGCCTTGCAAGCACTACAACTAATATGTTAGTTGTGAGATGATGTATTACGGAACGAGTAAAGAGACTTGCCGGTAACGAGATTGAACTAGGTATTGGATACCGACGATCGAATCTCGGGCAAGTAACATACCGATGACAAAGGGAACAACGTATGTTGTTATGCGGTCTGACCGATAAAGATCTTCGTAGAATATGTAGGAGCCAATATGGGCATCCAGGTCCCGCTATTGGTTATTGACCGGAGACGTGTCTCGGTCATGTCTACATTGTTCTCGAACCGTAGGGTCCGCACGCTTAACGTTACGATGACAGTTATTATGAGTTTATGCATTTTGATGTACCGAAGGTTGTTCGGAGTCCCGGATGAGATCACGGACATGACGAGGAGTCTCGAAATGGTCGAGACGTAAAGATTGATATATTGGAAGCCTATGTTTGGGCACCGGAAGTGTTCCGGGTGAAATCGGGATTTTACCGGATTACCGGGAGGGTTACCGGAACCCCCCGGGAGGCAAATGGGCCTATTGGGCCTTAGTGGAAAAGAGAGAAGGGGCAGCCCACAGGCTAGCCGGCCGAACCCCCCTTCACTAGTCCTATTAGGACTAGGAGAAGGGGCCGGCCCCCCTCTCTTCTCTTTCTCCCGAAGAGTCCTACTAGGAATAGGATTTGGGGGAAGGAGTCCTACTCCCGGTAGGAGTGGGACTCCTCCCTGCGCCTCCCTCCTAGCCGGCCGACCCCTTGCCCCTGGTCCTTTATATACGGGGGCAGGGGGCACCCCATAGACACACAGCTTGATCCTTGAGATCGTTCCTTAGCCGTGTGCGGTGCCCCCTGCCACCAAATTCCACCTCGATCGTACCGTTGTAGTGCTTAGGCGAAGCCCTGCGTCGGTAGTACATCAAGATCGTCATCACGCTGTCGTGCTGACGGAACTCTTCCTCGACGCTTTGCTGGATCGGAGCCCGAGGAACGTCATCGAGCTGAACGTGTGCTAAGAACTCGGAGGTGCCGGAGTAACGGTGCTTGGATCGGTCGGATCAGGAAGAAGACGTACGACTACTTCCTCTACGTTGTGTGATCGCTTCCGCAGTCGGTCTGCGTTGGTACGTAGACAACACTCTCCCCTCTTGTTGCTGTGCATCACCATGATCTTGCGTGTGCGTAGGAATTTTTTTGAAATTACTGCGTTCCCCAACAGAATCTTCGTGTGGTCAAAAGGGGAAAAGGGGTATGGTCTCACTAAAGGGAATTTTGAATAAGCTCATAAGAGAAGAGAGGTAAAAGATCCTTTTGAAGAGTAAAGTTTTAGAAAAAAATCTTTCCTATGGGCTTGCAAGTTTCCAGGGTCACGTCCTATAGTCAACATGTGCTCTGATACCATCTTGTAGCGACCCGACCCGAATGGATCAAGTCTCTATGCTTAAGTGTCATCCCTGGATCGGTATGATGACACACACAATACTCGAGGATTTATAACAGAGGTAAATCACATGTAAAAAGTAACGTAAATACTATTACCTCAATCCAAATAGTGGAAGTAACAAGGTTGTGGATTCCCATCAACACCAACGGCAAAGTTGAGTGTAGAAATCGTAACCCTAACGTATCACTTACTCATCGTAAGATTCCTGCAACATGAGATGTTGCAGCCACAAAGGGTCAGTACATTGAATGTACTGGCAAATTCACACCATAGAGAGAAATGATGAACAATGGCTGTCACTACATGCATATTTGGCTGGTGGAAAAGCTCTATGGTTATAGTTTTTGCGAAAAGCCAATTTTTCCCTACTACAAAGGAATAAATTTTATTTAACTATCATGGTGGTTGTTGAACATTGAGAATGGTTGACAGCATTCTCAATCCCAATTAAATAACATCATTAAACCCAACAAACTTCATTTAAAGTAACATGATGAGATCAACAGGATAATCCAAGTACCGGAGACTCAAGATGTCCATAACCGGGGACACGGCTAATCATGATTAGTTTGTACACTCTGCAGAGGTTTGCACACTTTTCCCCACAAGACCTGATCTCCTCCGTTGGATTTCTCGCACTACATGGTGTTTGAGAAACGGATGACCGAGACATAGTATTTCAGAAGCGTTTGCACCTTACGATGGGTAGACCGTTCCACCTACAACCCCTACATCTGCTAGTCTACCACTGTAAGAGTTCACACGACTTAATCAACTATGCTAGAGCCCATAATAGCTTGTGGCTGCACATGGAAGTTTCTAGCATGAATAATCTTATGATCCCTTTGAGCCTGGGTGGCGGACCGTAGGATGATCACACGGTATATCCCCGGGATCTCCTAGGACAACACTATTATTTCCCCAGGTGTCCGGGCAAGTCCACTGGTATATCCCCAAGGTGCCCCTAGCAATCCACCCAGATGTGTATTAAAGTTGCCACCTTAAGTTGAACCATTAATTAACAATCTCACATCTGTCATGAAATACTCTCAAACCCAATCCACGTCTACAAGCATAGCATGGCAATGTAAGCATAACGTAATAGTAACTCCCAAGGTTTGAATGCAGGGCAATAGGTTCCTACCTCATCAACTACTTCCCAATACCCACATGTTATCAATCCTATTCATGCAATATTTGAGGGTGAAACTAATGCATAAAAACTGGGTATGAAAGGGGATATGATCAAAGTGTGAACTTGCCTGCAATGTTGATGAAGATGATTCACACTCAAAACTCTTGATAGATCTACTCGTCTCACTCCGGTCAATCTATCGTAAGCAAGCAATAATAACCACACATAAGCAATCACTCAAAGATCAGAAAGATCGAAGAAGACAATTCGGAAAACATCAAAACCAAGAAAATAACTCTTGCAACATAAAACAATTTCTAACAGTACCAAAATTATATGAATTTGGCCTTATCAGAAAGTTTAGGTCAAGAGCTTCGATTTGCAAAAAGAATCAACTCAAACGGAGCTACGAAACTCAAGTTATGATCAAACGAAGTTTGAATTCAAATCTGATCTAATTCAAATTTTAAACTTTTCAAAAACACGTTTGAGTCGGATTACTGGATAGAGGAGATCATAACGAAGACGTGGGCGTTGGTTTCGTTGGATTTGGACTAACGAGTAAAAAGTTATGAGGGTTTGAAGTACAGGGACTAATATGTGAAGAAATTTATCACGAATAGGTCCCTGGCTGAAATTAAACAAAAAAAGAAAAAAAACCTATCTAACGAACGTTCACTGCAGAAGCTTATAAAACAAAAACCGTTTGCTTCAAACACTAAAACAACGGACGTTCACTACTGAAAGAAAACGGTTGGGAGAAAAAAACGAACAGATCTATTCCTAACCGTAGATCTCAGATCGGACAGACGAGGGGGAGAGGCGGTGGTTACCGTGGCGTGGAGGTCGCCGGCGACCGGAAAGACGGCGGCGGCGGCTCGGATGTCGACGAGGCAGCGGCTCCGGTGGGTCTCCGGCAACGGTGAGGGCGTCAAGGCGCTCGGCGCGGCGGTGACGACGGTGGTGGCGGTAGCGGTCGGGGGCGACGGAGTGGAGCGGGCAGCGGTGGCTGGATCTCGCCGGAGCGGCGGCTTCCGGAGCGTGGCGAGAAGTGCGGCGGCGGCACGGCATGCGAGGAGGAGAGGAACGGGGCCGGGGCCTCGGGTTCTTATGGAGGGACGGGCGAGCGATGCGTGGGCGAGGGGCAAAGGCGGCGAGCGCAGAGTCCGAGGCGGGGACGGCGACCATGGCGGCGCGGCGGCGTGCGGGCGAGGGACTCCGCCCGGGGTCGGTGGCGACGGTGCGGATGGGCTGGGCCGCGGCCTGGCTGGGAGCCGGGTCGGCCCAGTCGGCGAAGAGGAGAAAGTTTTTTTAAAAAAAACATTATTTTCCAGACAACGAAAATAACAAAACCAAAATAAATAAAAATATTATATAGGCATATAATATATCAAAATTTTCAGAAAAAGATTTTTCTACGATGTGAACATTTTTATAACTTCAAATAAAATCCGCACAAAGTCAGATAAATCAAAGAGTGCTACTGGTCTATTAAAATCCAAAAAATCATTTTAAAAATACCAAAATTATTCCAAATTAATTTTTCTCCAATTTTCTAATGTAGGGAATCATGTTACCCTATTTTCCATATATTTTATTTTTAGAGAAAAATAATTTGAATAAAACTCAAATAACTCCAAATTGTAAATAAATTCAGAAGGACTTTGAATTTAATTCTTTCAAACTCCCAACTCATATTTCATATAATTTGAAGAAGTCATTTTATCTTCTCTCGTGAAAATCATTGAGTTGCTTAAAGTTTCTTTATTGGAAATATTTCCCAATGGAATTCAAATATCTTTCAAACACCCTTTTCATTTATTTAAATGGAAGAAGTCATGTCATCTTCTCTCTAGGGTTTTGTATTTGAAAAGAATTTGAATTCACGAAGATCATAAATGAAAAAAAATTAAAGTTTGGGAAAGTCCTTTTATTCCCTCTCATTTAACTTTCAAAAAGTTTCGAATTTCACTCAATCAATCACACAACAAACAAACAATCAATCAAATCTATCTATTTAATATAACATTCCAAAATTTAGAATTTTGGGATGTTACAAGGTGCCAGAGCTCGGTTTTGAAATATAGGTGGATAATATTTTGAGCGGTATACTTTCATTGTCAACATAACAACCAAGAGATGGCGATATCTTCCACGCTACACACATTATAGGCGGTTCCCAAACAGAATGGTAAAGTTTATACTCCCCCTCCACCAACAAACATCAATCCATGGCTTGCTCGAAACAACGAGTGCCTCCAACTAACAATAGTCCCAGGGGGGTTTTGTTTGCAATTATTTTGATTTAGTTTGCATAAAGCATGGGACTGGGCATCCCGGTGACCAGCCACTTTCTTGTGAGTGAGGAGCGGAGTCCACTCCTCTTGAGAATAACCCGCCTAACATGGAAGATACGGACAGCCCTAGTTGATACATGAGCTATTCGAGCATACAAAACAGGATGATTATTTGAAGGTTTAGAGTTTGGCACATACAAATTTACTTGGAACGGCAGGTAGATACCGCATATAGGAAGGTATAGTGGACTCATATGGAATAACTTGGGGTTTTATGGGATTGGATGCACAAGCAGTATTCCCGCTTAGTACAGGTGAAGGCTAGCAAAAGACTGGGAAGCGACCAGCTAGAGAGCGACAACAGTCATGAACATGCATTAAAATTAATCAACACTGAATGCAAGCATGAGTAGGATATAATCCACCATGAACATAAATGTCGTGAAGGCTATGTTGATTTTGTTTCAACTACATGTGTGAACATGTGCCAAGTCAATTCACTTAAATCATTCAGAGGAGGATACCACCCTATCATACCACATCACAACCATTTTAATAGCATGTTGGCAAGCAAGGTAAACCATTATAACTCATAGCTAATCAAGCATGGCACAAGAAACTATGATCTCTAGTTGTCATTGCAAACATGTTTACCCATAATAGGGTGAATCAGGAACGATGAACTAATCATATTTACAAAAACAAAAGAGGTCGAGTTCATACCAGCTTTTCTCATCTCAGTTAGTCCATCATATATCGTCATAATTTCCTTTCACTTGCACGATCGAATGAGGTGAATAATAATAATAGTGCACGTGCATTGGACTAAGCTGGAATCTGCAAGCATTCAATAAGCAGGAGAAGACAAGGCAATATGGGCTCTTTGTCAGATCAACACTAATGCATATAAGAGCAACTTCAACAATTTAACTATGGTCTTCTCCTATCGCCCCCCAAAGAAAAGAAAAAGAAATAAAACTATTTACACGGGAAAGCTCCCAAGAAGCAAAAAGAAGAACATGAAATCTTTTTGGGTTTTCTTATTAATTACTACTACAAGCATGGAAAGTAAACTAATTAAAAACTACAACTAATTTTTTTTGGTATTTCTTAAGGTTTATCAAACACACAAGAAGAAAGCATGAAAAGGAAAAGAAACTAGCATGGATGATACAATGAAAAAGTATGAGCACCGACATCTAGCAATGTGTGTGAACATGAATATAATGTCGGTGAGAAATAAGTACTCCCCCAAGCTTAGGCTTTTGGCCTAAGTTGGTCTATGGCCATGGTTGGCCTGGCTGATATCCGTAGTAATAGTTGGGGTCGTTCTGAGATGTAGCGGCTATTGCCTCCTGAGCTGCAGCGTGGCGACGAGCGGCCTCCGCTCTCCTCTCGTACTCATCTACCTCCTCTCTGGTAATAACATATCTTCCTTTTGCCTGAAAGTCAAACAAAGTAGAAGCAGGGAGAGCGACGTGATAGGTGCATCGTTTGTCAAAGATTAGTCGGTACTAGAGGAACTGATCATTCCTCTCAACAAACTGATGGTGAACCATAGCCTCATAATCTAGATAAGCAGGAGGCAACTCAATATCATCCTCACACATGTCTATACCCAGAAAATTAGCTATACGGGTTGCATAAATTCCACCAAAGAAATCTCCATTAAATCTATTAAGATGCAACCTACGTGCAACAATGGCTCCCAAGTTATAAGATTTATCCCCTAACACAACACTCCTAAGAATACTGAGGTCAGGGACACACATGTGACATGCTTCATCTTTACCGTTAATGCATCTACCAATAAAGAGGGCAAAATAATGTATAGCAGGAAATTGAATGCTCTCTATGGTAGCTTGTGTTATATCTCTAGATTCCCCCACAGTTATACTAGCAAGAAAATCTCTAAATACAGATTTGCGAGGTTCCCGAATACTACCCCATTGTGGAAGTTTGCAAGCAGTGGTAAAATCCTCTAAGTCCATAGTATAAGACTTTTCATAAAGATCGAACAGGACAGTTGGAGAATTGCGTGAAGATGAAAATTCAAACCTCCTCACAAAGGAACTAGTGAGATAGTGATACTAACGGCATTTTTCTTCCTCGAAGCCCACAAGATCAGCGTTATGCAAATATGTGTTAAATTCTTCCTTAATACTCGCTCGATCCATGAAGTCTTCTGAAGGCCATTCATAAGGACGCACTGGAGCGTCTCTTGGTGGCTCTCCATCGGTATCACGCATTGCAAGCCTGGGTCCATGCATCCTTGAAGAACCACCTTGGTACATTTTTCTAAACATATTTCTTCCTCTGAAAAATTTCTGAAATTTTTAGTACCTTCAAAATAAAAGTGAAACAAACTCAATAAAATTGATAACAACTACTCCTACAAGTGCCTAGAGCCTATATCATGCATCAAAACTACTTTTGACCATATAAGTTTGACATGCAAGCTCAAGAACAGGATCACCTAAGCAGCAAAAATATGCAATGAATAAAGCACTAGAACAAAAACTAATTGGACCAATGGAGGAGTCACATACCAAGGAACAATCTCCCCAAGCAGTTTTGTGAGAGGTTCTTTGAGCAAGGAGATCGAAAATTGCAGCAAAATGAGCTAGAACTCGTGCTTGAGCTGGATATTCGTGTTTGTGGGAGGAAGAACAAGTGTATGGGTGCAGGATAAGTGGAGGAGGTCCACCGTGGGCCCACAAGGCAGGGGGTGCACCCAGGGGGTAGGGCGCGCCCTGCACCCTCGTGGCCAGGTGGTTGACCCCCCTGCTATGTTTTCAGTTCCAGATATTCTCAAATATTCCAGAAAAATCATATTTAAATTTCAGGGCATTTGGAGAACTTTTATTTTCGAGGTATTTTTATATTGCACGGATATTTAGATAACAGACGGGAAATACTTATTTTTATTTTATTTAATATAAATAACAGAAAGTAAAAGGAAGGTATAGAGAGTTGTGCTTTCTAGTTTCATCCATCTCATGCTCATCAAAAGGAACCCACTAACAAGGTTGATCAAGTCTTGTTAACGAACTCATTCCGAATAACATGGAACCGGAGAAATTTCGAATAACACTATGTTACCTCAACGGGGATATGCACATCCCCAATAATAAGAATAGCATATTTCTTCTTGACAGTAGGAAGAGGAAATTCAAAACCTCCAAATATAATTGATGGAATTTTTCCAATAGAGTTGATACTATGAACTTGAGGTTGTTTCCTCGGAAAGTGTACCATGTGCTCATTACCATTAACATGAAAAGTGACATTGCCTTTATTGCAATCAATAAAAGCCCCTACAGTGTTCAAAAAAGGTCTTCCAAGAATAATAGACATACTATCGTCCTCGGGAATATCAAGAATAACAAAGTCCGTTAAAATAGTAACGTTTGCAACTACAACAGGCACATCCTCACAAATACCGACAGGTATAGCAGTTGACTTATCAGCCATTTGTAAAGATATTTCAGTAGGTGTCAACTTATTCAAATCAAGTCTACGATATAAAAAAAGAGGCATAACACTAACATCGGCTCCAAGAACACATAAAGCAGTTTTAACATAATTTATTTTAATGGAACATGGTATAGTGGGTACTCCTGGATCTCCAAGTTTCTTTGGTATTCCACCCTTAAAAGTATAATTAGCAAGCATGGTGGAAATTTCAGCTTCCGGTATCTTTCTTTTATTAGTAACAATTTCTTTCATGTACTTAGCATAAGGATTCATTTTGAGCATATCAGTTAATCGCATACGCAAAAAGATAGGTCTAATCATTTCAGCAAAGCGCTCAAAATCCTCATCATCCTTTTTCTTGGATGGTTTCGGAGGGAAAGGCATGGGTTTCTGAACCCAAGGCTCTCTTTCCTTACTGTGTTTCCTAGCAACAAATTCCTTCTTATCATAATGTTGATTCTTTGATTGTGGGTTATCAAGATCAACAACACGTTCAATTTCTATATCATTATCATTACTAGGTTGAGCATCATCATTAACATTATCACTAGTTTCAGGTTCATTACCAGATTGTGTTTCAGCATCATAAATAGAAATATCATTGGGATTCTCAGGTGGTTCAGTAATAGGTTCACTAGAAGCATGCAAAGTCTTATCATTTTTTCTTCCTTTTAGAAGGACTAGGTGCATCTATATTATTTCTCTGAGAATCTTGCTCAATTCTCTTAGGATGGCCTTCAGGATGCAAAGGTTCCCGAGTCATTCTACCACCTCTAGTCATAACTCTGACAGCGTTATCATTATTCTTACTATTCAATTAATTGAGGAAATCATTTTGAGCTTTAAGTACTTGTTCTACTTGAGTGGTAACCATAGAAGCATGTTTACTAATAAGTTTAAGTTCACCTTTGACATTAGCCATATAATCACCCAAGTGTTCAAGCATATTTGAATTGTATTTCAATTGTCTACCAAAATAAGCATTAAAATCTTCTTGCTTAGCCATAAATTTATCAAACTCATCTAAACATGGGCTAGCAAATTTAGTAAACGGGATTTCAGCTTTATCATATCTATAGAGAGAATTTACCTTTACTACCTGTGTCGGGTTATCAAGACCATGAGTTTCTTCAATAGGTGGAGGATTAAGATCATATGTTTCTTCAACAGGCGGTAAATTAAGACCGTGTATTTCTTCAATAGGAGGTAAATTCTTAATATCTTCAGCTTTAATACCCTTTTCTTTCATAGATTTCTTTGCCTCTTGCATATCTTCAGGACTAAGGAATAGAACACCTCTTTTCTTCGGAGTTGGTTTAGGAATAGGCTCGGGAAGTGTCCAATTATTTTAATTTGTCAACATATTATTCAATAGAATTTCAGCTTCATATGGTGTTCTTTCCCTGAAAACAGAACCAACACAACTATCCAGGTAATCTCTGGATGCATCGGTTAGTCCATTATAAAAGATATCAAGTATTTCATTTTTCTTAAGAGGATGATCAGGCAAAGCATTAAGTAATTGGAGAAGCCTCCCCCAAGCTTGTGGGAGACTCTCTTCTTCAATTTGCACAAAATTATATATATATATCCCTTACAGCAGCTTGTTTCTTATGAGCAGGGAAATATTTAGCAGAGAAGTAATAAGTCATATCCTGGGGACTACGCACACAACCAGGATCCAGAGAATTAAACCATATCTGAGCATCACCCTTTAATGCGAACGAAAATATTTTAAGGATATAAAAGTAGCGAGTTTTCTCATCATTGGTGAACAGGGTAGCTATATCATTCAATTTAGTAAGATGTGCCGCAACAGTTTCAGATTCATAGCCATGAAAAGGATCAGATTCAACCAAAGTAATTATATCAGGATCAATAGAGAATTCATAATCCTTATCGGTAACAAAGATAGGTGAAGTAGGAAAAGCAAGGTCAGGTTTCATTCTAGCATTTAGAGATTGCTTATTCCATTTAGCTAATAACCTCTTAAGTTCATATCTGTCCTTGCAAGCTAAAATAGCTAAAGAAGCATCTTGATCAAATAAATAACCCTCGGGGATAACAAGTGGTTCATTATAAGGGGAAGAGTCTTCATCATTACTTGCATTAATATTATCAGATTCAAAATTTTCAGTCTCTCTAACTCTAGCAAGTTGTTCATCAAGAAATTCACCAAGTGGCACAGTAGTATCAAGCATAGAAGTAGTTTCATCATAAGTATCATTCATAGCAGAAGTGGCATCATCAATAACATGTGACATATCCGAACGAATAGCAGAAGCAGGTTTAGGTGTCGCAAGCTTACTCAAAACAGAAGGTGAATCGAGTGCAAAGCTAGATGGCAGTTCCTTACCTCCCCTCGTAGTTGAGGGATAAATCTTGGTTTTTGGATCTCTCAAGTTCTTCATAATGATAAGTAGATATAAATCTCAAGTGACTCAAAGATTAGAGCTATGCTCCCCGGCAACGGCCCCAAAAAATAGTCTTGATAACCCGCAAGTATAGGGGATCGCAACAGTTTTCGAGGGTAAAGTATTCAACCCAAATTTATTGATTTGACACAAGGGGAGCCAAAGAATATTCTCAAGTATTAGCAGCTGAGTTGTCAATTCAACCACACCTGGAAACTTAGTATCTGCAGCAAAGTATTTAGTAGCAAAGTAATATGATAGTAGTGGTAATGGTAGCAAAAGGTAACAGTAGCAGAAGTAATGTTTTTGGTATTTTGTAGTGATGATAACAATAGCAACGGAAAAGTAAATAAGCGAAGAACAATATGTGGAAAGCTCGTAGGCAATGGATCGGTGATGGAGAATTATGTCATATGTGGTTCATCATGTAACAATCATAACATAGGGTGACACAGAACTAGCTCCAATTCATTAATATAATGTCGGCATGTATTCCGAATATAGTCATGCGTGCTTATGGAAAAGAACTTGCATGACATCTTTTGTCCTACCCTCCCGTGGCAGCGGGGTCCTAATGGAAACTAAGGGATATTAAGGCCTCCTTTTAATAGAGTACCAGAACAAAGCATTAGCACATAGTGAATACATGAACTCCTCAAACTATGGTCATCACCGGGAGTGGTCCCGATTATTGTCACTTCGGGGTTGCCGGATCATAACACATAGTAGGTGACTATAGACTTGCAAGATAGGATCTAGAACACTCATATATTGATGAAAACATAATATGTTCAGATCTGAAATCATGGCACTCGGGCCCTAGTGACAAGCATTAAGCATAGCAAAGTCATAGCAACATCAATCTCAGAACATAGTGGACACTAGGGATCAAACCCTAACAAAAACTAACTCGATTACATGATAGATCTCATCCAACCCATCACCGTCCAGCAAGCCTACGATGGAATTACTCACGCATGGCGGTGAGCATCATGAAATTGGTGATGGAGGATGGTTGATGATGACGATGGCGACAGATTCCCCTCTTCGGAGCCCCAAACGGACTCCAGATCAGCCCTCCCGAGAGGTTTTAGGGCTTGGCGGTGGCTCCATATCGTAAAACGCGATGAATCTTTCTCCTTGATTTTTTTCTCCCCGAAACCAAATATATAGAGTTGGAGTTGAGGTCGGAGGAGCACCAGGGGGCCACAAGGTAGGGGGCGCGCCCTAAGGGGCGCACCCTCCACCCTCGTGGACAGGTGATGGGCCCCTTAGTCTTCATCTTTTGCAATGATTTTTTATTATTTCCGAAAAGGTGTTCCGTGAAATTTCAAGTCATTCCGAGAACTTTTGTTTGTGCACATAAATAATACCATGGCAATTCTACTGAAAACAGCGTCAGTCCGGGTTAGTTCCATTCAAATCATGCAAGTTAGAGTCCAAAACAAGGGCAAAGGTGTTTGGAAAAGTAGATACGATGGAGATGTATCAGGTCACCAGGTGGGTGACAGGTGGAGACCTGATTTCACTCTGATCGGGTTTAAGCCCAATCAGCTCATAATCTATTGCGACCCCCAGGGCGGCGATGTGATATAGCAGTTCGTTTAAACACAAGACATCTGTCGGATCCATCTTATCGACGCTTTTGGGGTTGATGCAGAGATGATTTTTTGGCAATCCGGGGGGACCGCCTCAGGCTTGATGGTCGGGCGGGTGCCTATGGCGAAATTGCCGATTTGGAGGATCTGCCTAGGAACTAGGGCTCTTCTAGAGGTGATTTTGTCGTTGATGACAAGGCGAGCCATCGATCCTTCTATCGACAACACGGAGGAACTCCCAATGAAAGCACTGATGTCAGTGTCAAAAGCGGCAGATCTCGGGTAGGGGGTCCCAAACTGTGTCGTCTAAGGATCGAAGGTAACAGGAGGCAAGGGACATGATGTTTACCCAGGTTCGGGCCCTCTTGATGGAGGTAAAACCCTACGTCCTGCTTGATTGACTTCGATGAGTATAAGGGTTACAAGAGTTGATCTACCTCGAGATTGTAATGGCTAAACCCTAGATGTCTAGCATGTATGATTATGATTGCCTCTACGGACTAAACCCTTCGGTTTATATAGATTCTAGAGGGGCTTAAGTTTGTACAGGGTCGGTTTAGAGAGAAAGGGATCTTCATATCTGAGCGCCAAGCTTGCCTTCCACGCCAAGGAGAGTCCCATCCGGACACAGGGGAAGGTCCTCGGTCTTGTATCTTCACGACCCACCAATCCGGCCAATGCCGCATAGCCCGGCCATCCGAGGACCCCATAATCCAGGACTCCCTCACACGGGGCCCCCGTGTACACGGTACAAGCCCGTGGACACAGGGTACTCATGAATTTTGACGAGAGGTATTTTTGAAGGTATGGCTGAGTGTCAACTCTTACCAAGCCTTTTCAAAGCATCGCGGTCTATGTTTTTGAATACGTCGCGGGAGAATACCTATCACTACGAGAAGGGAATATATGAAGCACTTGTACAAGAAGAGATGGGACATAAAGCAACACAAAACATAGAGAAAAACAGAAGAAGGTCAAACACACCACACATAAGAAAACGGACACAACCCTCAAAGGAGGGCGATGGTTGAGGCCACCATGTTTGAGTTTGTTTGGTATGGCACACACTCATATTTGAAGCACAAGTTCCACCTACAAGTGGCTAATGTGAAAGATTTTGTTCGATTTATGCACTTCTAGGATAAGATAACTCATGAGTTGAGCTAGCTCCCCCTAGACATGTTCCTACATCTAAGCAAGATATTATATGAGTGTGTCTAGATGAGCGAGAATTTCAACCCAAGTTACTTATATCCACAATATTTATCTCATGCCTTAACTTGCGAAATCTTGCTTCTTCAAGTGGCTTGGTGAAGATATCGGCTAGTTGATTCTCAGTGTTGACATGGAGTAGTTCAATGTTTCCCTTGGCCACATGATCCCTAATGAAGTGATGACGAATCTCAATATGCTTGGCCTTGCTGTGTTGTATAGGGTTCTTGACGATCTTGATTGCACTTTCATTGTCGCACCAAAGAGGCACTTTGTCACATTTGACACTATAATACATCAAGGTTTCCCTCAATCTAAAACCTTTGTTGTTGCACTGGATTAATTCTTTGCCCTAGTTGGCTCGATGTATTTATGTATATTTACCTGTAGATATGTACATAGGTAAATAGGTAAGTAGTTTTCCTCCCCTAGTTTATTTTCTCAGAACCTCTTGTATTTTGGCGGTTGAGCTTTAATAAAATAATGTGGGGTTGTTGCCTCACAGTTTCTAGTCAAAAAATAATAATAGATCAAGGGTTGCCTCATCCATAATAACTGAGCACAACAACTTCTGGCGGCAATGTACTTGGCTGTCGTCAAGAGAGATATACAATTTTGCTTCTTTGAAGACCAACTTACCAAGTATCTCCCAAGAAATTGGCATGAACGGGAAGTGGACTTGTGGTCAACCTTGTCTCCGGCTCAATCTGAATCCGAGTATCCCATTAACTCGAAAGATGATCCTTTGGGATACCAAAGGCCCAAGTTTGGGGTATGAACCAAATATCGAAGGATTCTTTTCACTACCGAATAGTGGCCCTCCTTGGGAGCAAGTTGAAATATTGCACACATACACACATCAACATAATATCCGGTCTAGACGCACAAAGGTAAAGCAAGGAACTGGTCATGAGCGACATACCTTTTGATCCACTTCTTTACCATTAGGATCTAGATGAAGTTGGCCATTAGTGGGCATGGGTGTCTTCATGAGCTTTACATCTTGCATTTTAAACCTCTTGAGAATGTCTTGAATATAAAGAGATTGGTTGTTGAAGGTTCCTCCTCTCAATTGCTTCACTTGAAAACCAAGGAAGAACTTCAAATCTCCCATCATGCTCATAGCAAATTTCTTCATCGTAAGATTCTCAAACTCAACGTTAATAGCATGGTTAGTGGACCCAAAGATAATATAAGCAACATATATTTGGCACACAAACAATTCCCCTTTTACTCTCTTTGTGAAGAGAGTGGAATCTATTACCCCAATTTGGAACCCCTTCTCGCATAGGAACGTCATAAGATCATCATACCAAGCACGAGGTGCTTGTTTAAGACTATATAGCGCCTTATGGAGTTCATAAATGTGAGAGGGGTGATCGGGGTCTTCGAAACCGGGAGGTTGCTTGACATACACCAACTCCTTAAGAGGACCATTAAGAAATGCACTCTTCACATCCATTTGATATAATTTAAAATCATGATGAGAGGCATATGCAAGCAAGATGTGAATGGATTCAAGATGGGCAACAGGGGCAAAATTTTCACCGAAGTCCAAACCTTCAACTTGGGTGAAACCTTGTGCCACTAACCTTGCATTGTTCCTTATTACTTGTCCATGTTCATTTTGTTTGTTCTTGAAGATCCACTTTGTCCCAATGACATTATGATGCTCTTTGGGTCTTTCCACAAGGGTCTACACTTTGTTGCGGGTGAAGTTGTTGAGTTCTTCATGCATGGCATCTACCCAATCTAGGTCGTCAAGACCATCTTCTTGAAGGAAATATGCCCTAGAGGCAATAATAAAGTTATTATTTATTTCCTTATATCATGATAAAAGTTTATTATTCATGCTAGAATTGTATTAACCGGAAACATAATACATGTGTGAATACATAGACAAACTTAGTGTCACTAGTATGCCTCTACTTGACTAGCTTGTTAATCAAAGATGGTTATGTTTCCTAACCATAAATAAAGTGTTGTTATTTGATTAATGAGGTCACATCATTAGTTGAATGATCTGATTGACATGACCCATTTCATTAGCTTAGCACCCGATCGTTTAGTATGTTGCTATTGCTTTCTTCATGACTTATACATGTTCCTATGACTATGAGATTATGCAACTCCCGTTTACCAGAGGAACACTTTGTGTGCTACCAAACGTCACAACATAACTGGGTGATTATAAAGGTGCTCTACAGGTGTCTCCAAAGGTAGATGTTGGGTTGGCGTATTTTGAGATTAGGATTTGTCACTCCGATTGTCGGAGAGGTATCTCTGGGCCCTCTCGGTAATGCACATCACATAAGCCTTGCAAGCATTGCAACTAATGAGTTAGTTGCGGGATGATGTATTACAGAACGAGTAAAGAGACTTGCCGGTAACGAGATTGAACTAGGTATTGGATACCGACGATCGAATCTCGGACAAGTAACATACCGATAACAAAGGGAACAACGTATGTTGTTATGCGGTCTGACCGATAAAGATCTTCGTAGAATATGTAGGAGCCAATATGGGCATCCAGGTCCCGCTATTGGTTATTGACCGGAGACGTGTCTCGGTCATGTCTACATTGTTCTCGAACCGTAGGGTCCGCACGCTTAACGTTACGATGACAGTTATTATGAGTTTATGCATTTTGATGTACCGAAGTTAGTTCGGAGTCCCGGATGTGATCACGGACATGACGAGGAGTCTCAGAATGGTTGAGACATAAAGATTGATATATTGGACGGCTATATTCGGACACCGGAAGTGTTCCGGGTGATTTCGGAGAAAACCAGAGTACCGGAAGGGTTACCGGAACCCTCCGGGGAAGTAATGGGCCTTATTGGGCCTTAGGGGAGAGAGAGGGCTGCGGCCTAGGAGGTGCCCCCCCACATGGGGAGTCCAAATTGGACTAGGGAGGGGGCGCGGCCCCTCTTTCCCTATCCCTCTCCCCCTCTTTCCTTCCCCCTTAGGGTTTCCTAATTGGATTAGGAAAGGGGAGTCCTACTCCCACTAGGAGGAGGAATTCCCCTCCCCTTGGCGCGCCCCATAGGGTCGGCCGGCCTCCCCCTTGCTCCTTTATATACGGGGGCAGGGGGCACCCTAGGACACACAAGTTGATCATTCAGATCGTTCCTTAGCCGTGTGCGGTGCCCCCTGCCACCATATTCCACCTCGATCATATCGTTGTAGTGCTTAGGCGAAGCTCTGCGTCGGTATAACATCAAGATCGTCACCACGCCGTCGTGCTGACAGGACTCCTCCCCGAAGCTTTGCTGGATCGGAGCCCGGGGATCGTCATCGAGCTGTACGTGTGCTAAGAACTCTAAGGTGCCGGAGTAACGGTGCTTGGATCAGTCGGATCGGGAAGAAGACATACGACTACTTCCTCTACGTTGTGTCAACGCTTCCGTTATGATCTACAAGGGTACGTAGATATGCTCTCCCCCTCGTTGCTATGCATCACCATGATCTTGCGTGTGCGTAGGAATTTTTTTGAAATTACTACGTTCCCCAACAGTGGCATCCGAGCCTAGGTTTTATGGTTTGATGTTATATGCACGAGTAGAACACAAATGAGTTGTGGGCGATATAAGTCATACTGCCTACCAGCATGTCATACTTTGGTTCGGTGGTATTGTTGGATGAAGCGGCCTGGACCGACATTACGCGTACGCTTACGCGAGACCGGTTCTCCCGACGTGCTTTGCACACAGGTGGCTTGCGGGTGTTGTTTCTCCAACTTTAGTTGAACCAAGTGTGGCTACGCCCGGTCCTTGCGAAGGTTAAAACAGAGTCTATTTGACAAACTATCGTTGTGGTTTTGATGCGTAGGTGAGATTGGTTCTTGCTTAAGCCCGTAGCAGCCACGTAAAACTTGCAACAACAAAGTAGAGGACGTCTAACTTGTTTTTGCAGGGCATGTTGTGATGTGATATGGTCAAGACATGATGCTAAATTTTATTGTATGAGATGATCATGTTTTGTAACCGAGTTATCGGCAACTGGCAGGAGCCATATGGTTGTCGCTTTATTGTATGCAATGCAATCGCGATGTAATGCTTTACTTTATCACTAAGCGGTAGCGATAGTCGTGGAAGCATAAGGTTGGCGAGACGACAATGATGCTACGATGGAGATCAAGGTGTCGCGCCGGTGACGATGGTGATCATGACGGTGCTTCGGAGATGGAGATCATAAGCACAAGATGATGATGGCCATATCATATCACTTATATTGATTGCATGTGATGTTTATCTTTTTATGCACCTTATCTTGCTTTGATTGACGGTAGCATTATAAGATGACCTCTCACTAAATTATCAAGAAGTGTTCTCCCTGAGTATGCACCGTTGCCAAAGTTCGTCGTGCCCAGACACCACGTGATGATCGGGTGTGATAAGCTCTACGTCCATCTACAACGGGTGCAAGCCAGTTTTGCACACGCAGAATACTCAGGTTAAACTTGACGAGCCTAGCATATGCAGATATGGCCTCGGAACACGGAGACCGAAAGGTCGAGCGTGAATCATATACTAGATATGATCAACATAGCGATGTTCACCAGTGAAAACTACTCCATCTCACGTGATGATCGTTATGGTTTAGTTGATTTGGATCACGTGATCACTTAGAGGATTAGAGGGATGTCTATCTAAGTGGGAGTTCTTTAAGTAATATGATTAATTGAACTTAAATTTATCATGAACTTAGTCCTGGTAGTATTTTGCAAATTATGTTGTAGATCAATAGCTCGCGTTGTTGCTTCCTTGTGTTTATTTTGATATGTTCCTAGAGAAAATTGTGTTGAAAGATGTTAGTAGCAATGATGCGGATATGATCCGTGATCTGAGGTTTATCCTCATTGCTGCAAAGAAGAATTATGTCCTTGATGCACCGCTAGGTGACAGACCTATTGCAGGAGCAGATGCAGACGTTATGAACGTTTGGCTAGCTCAATATGATGACTACTTGATAGTTTAGTGCACCATGCTTAACAGCTTAGAATCGGGACTTCAAAGACGTTTTGAACATCATGGACCATATGAGATGTTCCAGGAGTTGAAGTTAATATTTCAAGCAAATACCCGAGTTTAGAGATATGAAGTCTCCAACAAGTTCTATAGCTAAAAGATGGAGGAGAATCGCTCAACTAGTGAGCATGTGCTCAGATTGTCTGGGTACTACAATCGCTTGAATCAAGTGGGAGTTAATCTTCCAGATAAGATAGTGATTGACAGAATTCTCTAGTCACCATCACCAAGTTAGTAGAACTTCATGATGAACTATAGTATGCAAGGGATGACGAAAACGAATCCCGAGCTTTTCATGATGATGAAATCGATAAAGGTAGAAATCAAGAAAGAGCATCAAATGTTGATGACAAGATCACTAGTTTCAAGAAAAGGGCAAAAGAAAAAAAGGGAACTTCAAGAAAAACAGCAAGCAAGTTGCTGCTCAAGTGAAGAAGCCCAAGTCTGGTCCTAAGCCTGAGACTAAGTACTTCTACTGCAAAGGGACTGGTCACCGGAAGCGGAACTGCCCCAAGTGATTGGCGGATAAGAAGGATGGCAAAGTGAACATAAGTATATTTGATATACATGTTATTGATGTGTACTTTACTAGTGTTTATAGCAACCCCTCAGTATTTGATACTAGTTCAGTTGCTAAGAGTAGTAACTCGAAACAGGAGTTGCAGAATAAACAGAGACTAGTTAAGGGTGAAGTGATGATGTGTGTTGGAAGTAGTTCCAAGATTGATATGATCATCATCACACACTCCCCTATACTTTCGGGATTAGTGTTGAACCTAAATAAGTGTTATTTTGTTTTTGCGTTGAGCATGAATATGATTTGATCATGTTTATTGCAATGCGGTTATTCATTAAAGTCAGAGAATAATTATTGTTCTGTTTACATGAATAAAACCTTCGATGGTCCTACACCCAATGAAACAAGTTCGTTGGATCTCGATCGTAGTAATACACATATTCATAATATTGAAACCTAAAGATGCAAAGTTAATAATGATAGTGCAACTTATTTGTGGCACTGCAGTTTAAGTCATATTAGTGTAAAGCGCATGAAGAAACTCCATGCTGATGGGCTTTTGGAATCACTTGATTATGAATCACTTGATGCTTGCGAACCATGCCTTATGGGCAAGATGACTAAAATGCCGTTCTCCGGAACAATGAAGCAAGCAACAGATTTGTTGGAAATCATACATACTGATGTATGTGGTCCGATGAATATTAAGGCTTGCAGCAGGTATCATTATTTTCTGACCTTCACACATGATTTGAGCAGATATGGGGATATCTACTTGATGAAACATAAGTCTGAAACATTTGAACAGTTCAAAGAATTTCAGAGTGAAGTGGAAAATCATCGTGACAAGAAAATAGAAGTTTCTACGAAATGATCGCAGAGGTAAAATATTTGAGTTACGAGTTTGGCCTTCAATTAAAACAATGTGAAATAGTTTCACTACTCACGCCACCTGGAACACCATAGTGTAATGGTGTGTCAGAACGTCATAACCGTACTTTATTAGATATAGTGCGATCTATGATGTCTCTTACCGATCTACCACTATCGTTTTGGGGTTATGCATTAGAGACAGCTGCATTCACGTTAAATAGGGCACCATCTAAATCCGTTGAGACGACACCGTCTGAATTATGGTTTGGCAAGAAACCTAAGCTGTCGTTTCTTAAAAAGTTTGAGGTTGCAATGCTCATGTGAAAAGGTTTCAACCTGATAAGCTCAAACCCAAATCGGAGAAGTGCGTCTTCATAGGATACCCAAAGGAAACTGTTGGGTACACCTTCTATCACAGATCCGAAGGCAAGACATTCATAGCTAAGAATGGATCCTTTCCAGAGAAGGAGTTTCTCTCGAAAGAAGTGAGTGGGAGGAAAGTAGAAAACTTGATAAGGTAATTGTACCTTCTCCCTTATTGGAAAGTAGTTCATCACAAAAATCTGTTCTTGTGACTACTACACCAATTAGTGAGGAAGCTAATGATGATGATCATGTAACTTCAGATCAAGTTACTACCGAATCTCGTAGGTAAACCAGAGTGAGATCCGCACCAGAGTGGTACGGTAATCCTGTTCTGGAAGTCATGTTACTAGACCATGACGAACTTGCGAACTATGAGGAAGCGATGATGAGCCCAGATTCTGCGAAATGGTTTGAGGCCATGAAATCTGAGATATGATCCATGTATGAGAACAAAGTTTGGACTTTGGTTGACTTGCCCGATGATCAGCAAGCAATTGAGAATAAATGGATCTTCCAGAGGAAGACGGACACTGATAGTAGTATTACTATCTACAAAGCTAGAATTGTCGCAAAAGGTTTTCGACAAGTTCAAGGTGTTGACTACGATGAGAGTTTCTCACTCGTATCTATGCTAGAGTCTGTCCGAATCATGTTAGTAATTGCCGCATTTTATGAAATCTGGCAAATGGATAAACAAAACTGCATTCCTTAATGGATTTATTAAAGAAGAGTTGTATATGATGCAACCAGAAGGTTTTGTCAATCCGAAAGGTGCTAACAAAATGTGCAAGCTCCAGCGATCCATCTGTGGACTGGTTCAAGCATCTCGGAGTTGGAATATACACTTTGATGAGTTGATCAAAGCATATAGTTTTATACAGACTTGCGGTGAAGCCTGTATTTACAAGAAAGTGAGTGGGAGCACTACAGCATTTCTGATAAGTATATGTGAATGACATATTGTTGATTGGAAATAATGTAGAATTATTCTGTAAAGCATAAAGGAGTGTTTGAAAGGAGTTTTTCAAAGAAAGACTTCGGTGAAGCTGCTTACATATTGAGCTTCAAGATCTATAGAGATAGATCAAGACGCTTGATAAGTTTTTTCAATGAGTACATACCTTGACAAGATTTTGAAGTAGTTCAAAATGGAGCAGTCAAAGAAAGAGTTCTTGCCTGTATTACAAGGTGTGAAGTTGAGTAAGACTCAAAGCCCGACCACGGCAGAAGATAGAAAGAGAATGAAAGTCATTCCCTATGCCTTGGCCATAGGTTCTATAAAGTATGTCATGTTGTATACCAGATCTATTGTATACCCTGCACTGATTTGGCAAGGGAATATAATAGTGATCTAGGAGTAGATCACTAGACAGCGGTCTGAATTATCCTTAGTGAAATAAGGATATGTTTCTCGATTATGGACGTGACAAAAAGGTTCGTCGTAAAGGGTTACGTCGTTGCAAGTTTTTGACACTGATCCAGATGATTCTAAGTCTCAATCTGGATACATATTAAAAGTGGGAGCAATTAGCTAGAGTAGCTCTGTGCAGAGCATTGTAGACATAGAATTTTGCAAAATACATACAGATCTGAATATGGCAGGCCCGTTGACTAAATTTCTCTCACAAGCAAAACATGATCACTCTTTGGGTGTTAATCACATAGCGATGTGAACTAGATTATTGAATCTAGTAAACCCTTTGGCTGTTAGTCACATGGAGATGTGAACCAATCACATAAAGATGTGAACTATTGGTGTTAATCACATAGCGATGTGAACTAGATTATTGACTCTAGTGCAAGTGGGAGACAGAAGGAAATATGCCCTAGAGGCAATAATAAAGTTATTATTTATTTCCTTATATCATGATAAAAGTTTATTATTCATGCTAGAATTGTATTAACCGGAAACATAATACATGTGTGAATACATAGACAAACTTAGTGTCACTAGTATGCCTCTACTTGACTAGCTCGTTAATCAAAGATGGTTATGTTTCCTAGCCATAAACAAAGTGTTGTTATTTGATTAACGAGGTCAGATCATTAGTTGAATGATCTGATTGACATGACCCATTTCATTAGCTTAGCACCCGATCGTTTAGTATGTTGCTATTGCTTTCTTCATGACTTATACATGTTCCTATGACTATGAGATTATGCAACTCCCGTTTACCAGAGGAACACTTTGTGTGCTACCAAACGTCACAACGTAACTGGGTGATTATAAAGGTGCTCTACAGGTGTCTCCAAAGATAGATGTTGGGTTGGCGTATTTTGAGATTAGGATTTGTCACTCCCATTGTCGGAGAGGTATCTCTGGGCCCTCTCTGTAATGCACATCACATAAGCCTTGCAAGCATTGCAACTAATGAGTTAGTTGCGGGATGATTTATTACAGAACGAGTAAAGAGACTTGCCGGTAACGAGATTGAACTAGGTGTTGGATACCGACGATCGAATCTCGGACAAGTAACATACCGATGACAAAGGGAACAACGTATGTTGTTATGCGGTCTGACCGATAAAGATCTTCGTAGAATATGTAGGAGCCAATATGGGCATCCAGGTCCCGCTATTGGTTATTGACCGGAGACGTGTCTCGGTCATGTCTACATTGTTCTCGAACCGTAGGGTCCGCACGCTTAACGTTACGATGACAGTTATTATGAGTTTATGCATTTTGATGTACCGAAGTTAGTTCGGAGTCCCGGATGTGATCACGGACATGACGAGGAGTCTCGGAATGGTCGAGACATAAAGATTGATATATTGGACGGCTATATTCGGACACCGGAAGTGTTCCGGGTGATTTCGGAGAAACCGGAGTACCAGAAGGGTTACCGGAACCCTCCGGGGAAGTAATGGGCCTTATTGGGCCTTAGGGGAGAGAGAGGGCTGCGGCCTAGGAGGTGGCGCCCCCCTGCCCCACATGGGGAGTCCGAATTGGACTAGGGAGGGGGCGCGGCCCCTCTTTCCCTCTCCCTCTCCCCCTCTTTCCTTCCCCCTTAGGGTTTCCTAATTGGATTAGGAAAGGGGAGTCCTACTCCCACTAGGAGGAGGACTCCCCCTCCCCATGGTGCGCCCCATAGGGCCGGCCGGCCTCCCCCTTGCTCCTTTATATACGGGGGCAGGGGGTCACCCTAGGACACACAAGTTGATCATTGAGATCGTTCCTTAGCCGTGTGCGGTGCCCCCTGCCACCATATTCCACCTCGATCATATCGTTGTAGTGCTTAGGCGAAGCTCTGCGTCGGTAGAACATCAAGATCGTCACCACGCCGTCGTGCTGACAGGACTCCTCCCCGAAGCTTTGCTGGATCGGAGCCCGGGGATCGTCATCGAGCTGTACGTGTGCTAAGAACTCAGAGGTGCCGGAGTAACGGTGCTTGGATCGGTCGGATCGGGAAGAAGACGTACGACTACTTCCTCTACGTTGTGTCAACGCTTCCGTTGCGATCTACAAGGGTACGTAGATCATGCTCCCCCCCTTGTTGCTATGCATCACCATGATCTTGCGTGTGCGTAGGAATTTTTTTGAAATTACTATGTTCCCCAACACTTCTACCTTAAGGGGCTCAACACAAGAGACAAACGAGTGATGCTCACAAAATTTTTGTAAACGTCTATGAGTAGTTACCCCCTTTTTATGCTTCCATAGATGTTCTCGGTGAGATGTTGAAGATGCTTTAGCTTGGCGGACACTTTTTTGCTCTTTTATTGCACGCTCTTCTTCACTTGGTTTTGGACTTGATGAAGAAGCTTGTCCTTGATATTGTTTTAGCCTTGGAGACACCCTTCTCTTTGCAACCACAAGTTCTTGTTCATTGGGAATAGACGATGATAAAGAACCTTGTGATTGGGTTTGATCTTGATCTTGATCACAAACTTGAGCTTGATCTTGATCCTCAATAATTGGTTCTTCACCATTTGAATGAGCTTGCCCTTGATCTTTCTTGGTAATATGAGGGACTTTATCTTGTTCATGGATAGGTTCATGATCTCCCGTAGCATCTTGTACAAGCGGCATCGGTGATGACTTCCCTTGTGGAGACTCCACAAGAGGGGCTCTTACTCCTTCTTCTTCTACTTGGACTTGGGGTGTTTCTTGTCGAAGAATGTGGCCTATCCCCATCGTCCTTATAGCTTGTGAAGGAGCCTCATCACCTACAACACCAGGAACAATTTTCTCCACACGGGAGCCGTTATCTTCATCAAACTCCACATTTTCCGTTTCCTCAACGCATCCGGTGGATTTATTGAGAACTCGGTAAGCATGACAGTTTGATGCATATCCAATAAATATGCCCTCATAAGTTCTAGGCTCAAACTTAGCTAAACGGGATTTATTGTTTAGCATGAAACACTTACAACCAAATACCTGAAAGTATTTGACGTTAGGTTTTCTGATACGTCTCCAATGTATCTATAATTTTTGATTGCTCCATGCTATATTATCTACTGTTTTGGACATTATTGGGCTTTATTATCCACTTTTATATTATTTTTGGGACTAACCTATTAACCGGAGGCCCAGCCCAGAATTGCTATTTTTTTTGCCTATTTTAGGGTTTCAAAGAAAAGGAATATCAAACAGAGTCCAAACGGAATGAAACCTTTGGGGACATGATTTTCTCAACGAACAAGACCCAGGCGACTTGGACCCTACGTCAAGACACAAAAGAGGGGGCCCACGAGGGTGGAGGGCGCGCCTGTATAGTCTGGCTATGCTCCATCTTCACCACACAAAGTATTTAAATCATGCACAACCCCGATGACAAGCCAAGCAATTGTTTCATACTTTTGACATTCTCAAAACTTTTTCAATCTTCACACTATACATGAGCGTGAGCCATGGATATAGAACTATAGGTGGAATAGAGTGGTGGTTGTGGAGAAGACAAAAAGGGAGAAGATAGTCTCACATCAACTAGGCATATCAACGGGCTATGGAGATGCCCATCAATAGATATCAATGTGAGTGAGTAGGGATTGCCATGCAACGGATGCACTAGAGCTATAAGTATATGAAAGCTCAACAAAAGAAACTAAGTGGGTGTGCATCCAACTTGCTTGCTCATGAAGACCTAGGGCATTTTGAGGAAGCCCATCATTGGAATATACAAGCCAAGTTCTATAATGAAAAATTCCCACTAGTATATGAAAGTGACAACATAGGAGACTCTCTATCATGAAGATCATGGTGCTACTTTGAAGCACAAGTGTGGTAAAAGGATAGTAGCATTGTCCCTTCTCTCTTTTTCTCTCATTTTTTTATTTATTTGGACCTTTCTCTTTTTTATGGCCTCTTTTTTCGTCTGGAGTCTCATCCCGACTTGTGGGGGAATCATAGTCTCCATCATTCTTTCCTCACTGGGACAATGCTCTAATAATGGTGATCATCACACTTTTATTTTCTTACAACTCAAGAATTACAACTCGATACTTAGAACAAGATATGACTCTATATGAATGCCTCCAGCGGTGTACCGGGATATGCAATGACTCATGAGTGACAAGTATCAAAAAATTATGAACGGTGGCTTTGCCACAAATATGACGTCAACTACATGATCATGCTAAGCAATATGACAATGATGGAGTGTGTCATAATAAACAGAAAGGTGGAAAGTTGCATGGCAATATATCCCGGAAGGGCTATGGAAATGCCATGATAGGTAGGTATGGTGGCTGTTTTGAGGAAGGTATATGGTGGGTGTATGATACCGGCGAAAGGTGCGCAATATTAGAGAGGCTAGCAACGGTGGAAGGGTGAGAGTGTGTATGATCCATGGACTCAACATTAGTCATAAAGAACTCATATACTTATTGCGAAAATCTACAAGTTATCAAAGCAAAGTATTACGCGCATGCTCCTAGGGGGATAGATTGGTTGGAAAAGACCATCGCTCGTCCCCGACCGCCACCCATAAGGAAGACAATCAATAAATAAATCATGATCCGACTTCATCACGTAACGGTTCACCATACGTGCATGCTACGGGAATCACAAGCTTCAACACAAGTATTTCTCAAATTCACAACTACTCAACTAGCATGACTTTAATATCACCATCTCCATATCTCAAAACAATTATCAAGTATCAAACTTATCATAATATTCAACACACTAATAAGAGAATTTATTATTCTTGAATACCTAGCATATTAGGATTTTAAGCAAATTACCATGCTATTAAGACTCTCAAAATAATCTAAGTGAAGCATGAGAGATCAATAGTTTCTATAAAACAAATCCACCATCGTGCTCTAAAAGATATAAGTGAAGTACTAGAGCAAAACTATATAACTCAAAAAATATAAGCGAAGCACATAAAGTATTCTAACAAATTCCAAATCATGTATGGCTCTCTCAAAAGGTGTGTACAGCAAGGATGCTTGTGGTAAACTAAAAAGTAAAGACTCAAATCATACAATACGCTCCAAGCAAAACACATATCATGTGGTGAATAAAAATATAGCTCCAAGTAAAGTTACCGATATAAGTAGACGAAATAGGGGATGCCTTCTGGGGCATCCCCAAGCTTTGGCTTTTAGGTGTTGTCGATGTCAAGACCGGCGGATCTCGGGTAGGGGGTCCTGAACTGTGCGTCTAAGGCGGATGGTAACAGGAGGCACGGGACACGATGTTTTACCCAGGTTCGGGCCCTCTTGATGGAGGTAAAACCCTACGTCCTGCTTGATTTATTCTTGATAATATGAGTAGTACAAGATTTGATCTACCACGAGATCGGAGAGGCTAAACCCTAGAAGCTAGCCTATGGTATGATTGTATGTTGTCCTACGGACTAAAACCCTCTTGTTTATATAGACGCCGGAGGGGGCTAGGGTTACACAAGGTCGGTTACAAAGGAGGAGATATACATATCCGTATTGCCTAGCTTGCCTTCCATGCCAAGTAGACTCCCATCCGGACACGGGACGAAGTCTTCAATCTTGTATCCTCATAGTCCAACAGTCCGGCCAAAGGATATACTCCGGCTGTTCGGAGACCCCCTTATCCAGGACTCCCTCAGTAGCCCCTGAACCAGGCTTCAATGACGATGCGTCCGGCGCACAGTGTTGTCTTCGGCATTGCAAGGCGGGTTCCTCCTCCGAATACATCACAGAAGAGTTTGAATACAAGGATAGTGTCCGACCATGCAAAATAAGTTCCACATACCACCATAGAGAGAATAATATTTCCACAAATCCAATCTGCTGACATGTTTTGGCAGCATGACATTATGCCATGGCCCGGTAATTATTCGAACCATTTTTCCTTAACCAGCCCCGCACATAACGCGAGGCAGTTTCTTGACACGTTTTGTCAAAGCAGAGATCATGTTCCCCTTATTACGGGATTCTCATCAATACGGACGTGGGTAACCCAACCGCGCCATCAATTACGGCGCTTAGTGGATAAGCGAGTTTTACGAGGCTAGTGGAGGTGCATAGTTTAGTCCGCCCTTATAAAGGGATAAGATCTCACCTTTTTCTACCCACACCTTCTTCCTCCTTGCTCATCCATTCTCGCGCACTCGAGCTCTAGCGCCCAAGTCCGCATCTTCCTCCTCAACCTTCTCCAAAACATGTCCGGAGCGGGAGGCAAGTGGATGGCCTCCTCCATCACAGAGGGGCACATCAAAAAGTTACGCGGAGCCGGATACTTAGCTGCGGATATCGCGCACCGGCTGCCAGCTGCGGGGCAGGTCATCCCTACCCCAGAACCTCACAAGAGGGTGGTCTTCCTCCCCCACTTCGTCCGCGGACTGGGGTTTCCCCTCCATCCATTTGTCCGCGGCCTCATGTTCTATTACGGGCTGGACTTTCACGATTTGGCCCCGAACTTCATCCTCAACATCTCGGCGTTTATCGTTGTGTGCGAGGCTTTCCTCCGCATCTGGCCTCAGTTCGGCCTATGGCTGAAGACCTTCAATATCAAGCCGAAGATAGTGGGCGGCCAACAAGCGGAGTGCGGAGGAGCCATGGTGGGCAAGATGCCCAACGTTACATGGCTCGAGGGCTCCTTCGTGGACACCATAAAGGGGTGGCAATCGGGGTGGTTCTACATCACCGAGCCGCGCGACACCAACTGGGAGGCGGCCCCTGAGTTTCGATCCGGATTCCCCACGCGGCTCACTTCCTGGAAGGAGAAGGGCATGTCCTGGGGTTCATCGGGGGAGCTGGACGAACTCCAAAAATATATCCGGAACATGACAAGCAAGAAACTCAAGCTTGTCAACGTAGTCCAGGTCATGCTCTACCGCCGGATCCTCCCGTGTCAACAACGGGATTTCAACTTATGGGAGTTCGACCCGGCCCAGCACCAGACTCTAAGCGAGCTCTTTGACACGATGCATAAAGACGTCTGGAGGGTGCTGTTCAAGGGCGCCGAGGTCCCTCCCTCTCTTACCGAGAACCGCAGGCTAAGCGCGAAGCGCCCTACGAATCCTGTAATCCGGTAAGTTCTGTACATCTGGTAGGATATTTATTTCCCATAGCTTAACCATGTGCGGGGTCTGAGCTCCCGTGCCCTTGACAGGACTGGTGGAGGCATCGGAGCAGGTTAACTATCCGCCCCCCCTGCCCGAAGACACCACAGACGCTCTCCTGACGGAGATGCTGACTCCAGCTCCTTATAAGGTGCCGAAGAAGACCTAGAAGAAGGCCAAGGGAACCCGAAAGAGTTCCCGGTGCCAGGTGGTATCGGACACATCGTCCGATAACTCTGCGATGCACTCCTCCCCTGAAGACGAGGAGGAGGATGAAGATGCTCCCCCTCCAGCCGGGGGAGACAAGAAAAGGAAGGCCGCCCCAACTGGGGAGGCCGAAGGGTCCAAGAAGGGAAGGACTCTCCTTCCGGACTGCTCCACCACCGCCGCCGAAGGTGAAGACAAGTGGCTGCTATCGGATTTCGGGTTCCGGCAGACCCTTAAGGTTCGAACACTGGGGTGCGCGCGGAAATCACGTCCTCAACCTCCCCGCCTCACAAAGATCTAAACTACTAAAAGAATCACACAAGAGACACAAGATTTATACTGGTTTGGGCCACCATTGTGGTGTAATACCCTACTCCAGTGTGTGGTGGATGGATTGCCTCCTGGGGCTGGTGATGATGAACAATACAAGGAAGAACGGCCTCGCGAGGGTCTGTTCTTGGCTGGGGCGATGAACTGCTAGGAGGAGTTCAGTCGCCCTTCTCTCTCTCCCTCTCTGATTTTCGATCCCCCCCTATCATGTGGGTGGCTGGTCCTATTTATAGAGGCCCTGGTCCTCTTCCCAAATATCGAGCGAGAAGGGAGCCAACAATGGCGGGCTAATTTGAAGGGGGACAGCAAGTACATCTATCCTGACTAAAGGTGGTCTTCGCCTGCGAAAGACTCTGCGGTGACGCCGTGCTGGGCTCCATGGTGACCTCCGTCTCGTAGTCCGCTTGGTCCTGGTCTTGTTGCACCGAAACGGCAACCTTTGCCTGATGCCTCAGTACTCCGCGGCTGCGCTTGCCCCCTTTGCACCAAAGAGGAAAGAAGGACGCTGCGCACGCTGGCGCCCGCCTGGCGCCCTCGATCGTCATGGCTTGCGTCACTGGCACCTCGCGAGGTACCCCGCCTTGATATCTCCGTTTCCTCGCGAGCCAGCCTGAGGAGGCTGCGCCTGAGGATGCACCGTGTCGTCCACCTCGCGAGGCTTGGCCCCTCGTGAGGGTCTTGAGTCTTGTGCTTGATGAAGATGGGCCATGTTGGGCCCCCATTCGAGGCACGCCGCAGGCAGGCAAGTCTGGGGACCCTCATTCCCAGAACACCGACAGCTGCCCTCAGGCCCGTGGCGCGCATGGGCTTGGCCGTGCCGAGAGGCGAAGGGGCAAGGGCGAAGTGCGCGGGCCCAAACAGCCTGCGGCCTTGGGCGCCGCGTGGCGGTTGATGGGATGTGGGCGGCACTGTTCCCCCCACGCCGCCTTATTCTGCGCCTTGTCAGGCGGACTTGTGGTTGCACACAGTCGCTCCCCTTCTTGTTGCTCGGGCGTCTCCTGCTCTCCTTCCTTCGCACGCCGGCTCCCGCCTCCAATCCAATCTCAAATCTTCCCCCTCCTTACCATCGCCATGACTCCGACGAGGAAGGAGAGAGGGGAGAAATCCACGCCTCTGTCTTGTGTGCCGCCATCGGTGGCCCCCGCCGTCGGCCAGTCGACCGTACTCAACCAAGAGTGCCTGGGCAGGGACAGCTTGGCCCTGGCCTCCGTCTTCAATGAGTGCGGGAGGACGACGGCTTGGCCCGCGTCCCACTTCTCCATCAACAGGATAGCAACCGAGGTTCCATGTTTCACCGACGCCTTGTGGGCGGGTCTGGTTCCCCCCTTCTCCGATTTCTTCAATGCCGTGCTCTCCCATTATCAGATCCACTTGATGCATCTAAGTCCTGAGTCCATCACCCTTCTTTCGGTCTTCGCCTTCGTTTGCGAAGCCATGGTGGGCATCCCTCCTTCGGTGGCCTTGTCGCGCCACTTCTTCTCGTTGCGTCTTGTCGACCCTTCCCAGCGCTGGGCATGCGTGAGCTTCGCTGCCGAGCCTGCGACCGAGGCCTCTGGGATTGACTTCAAACTCCCCCAGTCCGCGCTTGGGTTCCGCGAGCGGTGGTTGTACGTGGACGCAGGCGTACCCAGCCCCCTGCTATTGGAGCCGACCTCGCCTGCTGTCCCCAATTCGGGTTGGGGCCAGGAGACGCTCAAGAGCCCCCGGCTCGTCTTCATCTGGAGCCGCTTCACGCTCCTGAGGAAGCTCGGCGTGACAGTGCCCAAAGTGGTGAAGGAGTTTCTGTTGTGCCGCGTCGCTCCCCTGCAGCGCCACTTTCGCCGGATGTGGGCTTTCCGTGGAAGCGAGGATAACATGAGGCTCCGGGAGGAGGACCTGGCTCCGGCGGTGTTGAAGTCGACGCTCTTGACCTTAGTCGGTGACCTCAACCCCGGCAACGTCCGGCAGGGAGGGGCCCTGCTGTACCTCTGCCAGAGTAGGGCCGACTTCGTGAAGTAGATGTCTGTCTTCGATGAATGGGGGCTGCGCCCGGCCGGCCTCCAGGGACCTCGCGAGAACCCGGTGGTGGTGACTGCCCTTCCAACCGGCCATGGCGGCTCCTCCTCAAGTGGCGGAGCAGGGAGGCAGGAGGCGCCTGAGGCCGAGGGTGCCCCTGATGAGGTGGCAGCGTCGGGTGGCGCTCGCGAGGGGACAGCTCCTGAGGCCCGCGCCGCTGCGGCTGAAGGTGGCAAGCAGCCGCTCCCGGCGCCTGGGGCTGAGGCCTCGGAGGCCCCAGTCGCGTCTTCTGGCGAGGCAATGGAAGGCAGGCGCCAGGCAGGCGCCCCTGACGCGGACCGCTCTGATGCCCCGCCCCCGCGGCGGGATGACCTTTGCGCTCTTCGCTTGGGCCGCTTCTGCATGGACTTTGAGGCCCTCCGGAGGAAGAGGGAGGCCCTAGGTGATGACTTCCCTTGTCGCGCACTGAAGCGCAGGAAGTACTTCACCACTGACGAGTAAGTCCTCTTTCTCTCTGGCTCCTGATCCCCTTGCTGCTTCCGCTGATCCTCGTTCTGCAGGCCCCTCCCAACTGAGCTCGCGGAAGTCGCCGAGGTGCCGCCTCCCTTAGCTCCGTCCCCTCTACTGTCTTCAAGTGCTCCGAGCAGCTCTGCCCTGGTGGTAAGGGCGTCTGAAGGGGCGGACCATCCCGAGGCGCACCGTGGCCCGTCATTCCCCGCGATCTTCCTTCGCGGGCCCTCTCAGGGAATAGCCAGCTTGCCGTGGGCTTCTCGTCTGGTCGGGGACCACGACTGGTTGAGGCGCCTCCTGCGCCCCTCATCTGGAGACGGGCTGGCTCTAGGCCGGGCTCCCGGCGCGACGCGCCCGGCCATCGCGAGGGCGCCAGCCCCCAGCCCCCTGCCCGGAGGGGGAACAATGGTTTGCGGCCCCCAGCGCTTGCTTGGGGCGGATGACGGTGTGGAAGATGTGCTTGAGCGGGCCCGGGAGCGCCGCGCCCGCCGCCAAGGGTTCCTTCGAAGAGCGGCTGACGCAGTGAACTTGCTTGGGGAGGAGCTCACTGATGAAGACGCGCGCCTGGAGGCCGAGGGCCTGCGCCTGGCTGCAGGGAGGCACGAGCTGGAGGTAGCCATCACCCTCGCGCGCCGTCAGCAGGATCTTGATGACGAAGAGGCGAAGGCGTCGCTGGAGGCCTCTCGAGTGGCCCGATCCCAGGCCACCGAGGAGGCCCGGAGAGCAGACCGATGGCGAGAAGCAGCGGAGGAGCAAGCTCGCGAGCTCCTGGCCCGGTGCCACTCACTAGAGGAGCAGGCGGAGCTGTGCGAGCTGGCCCTTGCGTCGATGCGGGTGGCCTCCGGTGACCCAACCGAGCTCCAGAGGCGCGAAGAAGCGTTGACGCTGGAAGCCGATGAACGCACTCGCGAGTACGAGCGGCTGGAGACGAGGGAGCGCCTAGTGACGCAGGCAGAAGACGATGTCGCTGCGCGGGAAGTGCGTGTCCTGGAGGAGGTTTGCCTTCGGGTGGCGACAGCGCGCCAAGGCCTTGAACGAGAGTTCGAGGGGAAGCTGGGGATGATCTGGGTCGAATCCGAGGGCAGAACCACAGCCCTGAGGGTCCAACGCGATGAGGCGACGCGGCTGGCCGACGCCTCCCGAGCCGCCCTTGAGGCAGCGCAAAAGGAGCTGGCTGCCTCCCAGGCCGAGGTGCTCCGTCTTTGCCAGCGGATGGAAGAGGTCGAGGCCGTTGAGCGTCAAAATGCCGACGAGATACGCCAGCGGCGACTCCTGGAGCATGCGCATGGCCCCATGCTCACCACGCTCAGGGAGAGGGCTAACGTGGCCTTAGGCAACATCTGCGAGGCGTCCGTCGGCGAACCACACACGATCAATTATGCCGGTAACTTGCAGTTCTTCACCGCCGTGGTGACGCAGCTGGAGGCATGGTCGGTCAGGGCCGACAGGTTGGTGGAGGAGAGGAGCCGCGCCTTGCTCAAGCGCACCTTTTCCCGTGTCTTCAGCCATCTCCAGAACATTAATCCCCACTTCGATTTTGACGCTGTCATCGCCCCAGTCTCCCAGGCCGTCCGAGATGACTTGGCGCGCTGGGTGGAGGATAACGTGGACGCCCTTGTCAGGGCCTTCGCTTTGGACGACAGCGACATGGTCGTGGGTGCTAACGAGGACGGCGCGGCGAGCGGCCCTGACGCTGCCGGCAGCGATGCAGGTGGCGATGGCGAGCTCGGTGACTCCGGCGAAGGCTCAGGAGGTGCCTCCGGGGACGCATTAGGGGATTGGTCCGACTGAGTGCGTATCGCTCCTGTCTTTTTCACCCTGCATGAATAGAACTCAGGCTTTTGACTTGGTGGCTTGTGAGAGCATTTTGGGAGAGGAAGCCCCTCATGTAAAAACCTGTGTCCATCGTATCAGTACTAATCAAATTGCGCTCATGCCTGATGGTGGGCTGGTTTACCTTTGCCCCATGCTGGTTCCAAGGCGGCCTGCAGGAGGGCGCGACGCCTTGGGCGCTCTCTAGTTGGGTCCTCAGGATGTGAGATCGTTGCTGGTGAAAAACTTCACAGGCGTTGGCCTTCTTCACAGGCTCTGGGCCTTCTCCTGAGCGTGAGGGCTTCACAGGCACTCGCCTTGCTTCACAGGCTCTGGGCCTTTTCCTTAGCGCGAGGGCTTCACGGGCACTCGCCTTGCTTCACGGGCTCTGGGCCTTTTCCTTAGCGCGAGGGCTTCACGGGCACTCGCCTTGCTTCACGGGCTCTGGGCCTTTTCCTTAGCGCGAGGGCTTCACAGGCACTCGCCTTGCTTCACAGGCTTTGGGCCTTTTCCTTAGCGCGAGGGCTTCACAGGCACTCGCCTTGCTTCATAGGCTCTGGGCCTTTTCCTTAGCGCGAGGGCTTCACAGGCGCCCGCCTTGCTTCACAGGCTCTGGGCCTTTTCCTTAGTGCGAGGGCTTCATAGGCACTCGCCTTGCTTCGCAGGATCTGGGCCTTTTCCTTAGCGCGAGGGCTTCATAGGCACTCGCCTTGCTTCACAGGCTCTAGGCCTTTTCCTTAGCGCGAGGGCTTCACAGGCACTCGCCTTGCTTCACAGGCTCTGGGCCTTTTCCTTAGTGCGAGGGCTTCACAGGCGCTCGCCTTGATTCACAGGCTCTGGGCCTTTTCCTTAGTGCGAGGGCTTCACAGGCTCTGGGCCTTTTCCTTAGCGCGAGGGCTTCACAGGCACTCGCCTTGCTTCACAGGCTCTGGGCCTTTTTAAACAGGACAGCCTCCGTAGGCACCCGAAAATCCTCCCGAGGGGGAGTAACAGTGGCAGTCTGGGTTGTGCGCGAGCCAGGCCTGGCCCGACTCGCGAGGGGCTTGCGAGGGGAGGCAGCTGTGACGGAGCGGTAACCAGAACGCGAGAAATGGCTCGAGCGAGAATAAGCACCCCTTCCCCGAACACACGCAAATCTCAAATTCGAATCCAACATAAATCCAGCGGGGGAAAGCAACAGCCAAAGGGAAATGCAACGAAAAGCAGACAAAAAGCCGCGTCCGGCACCTAATCTAGTCTTGGACGTCTTCTCACCAGCGCGGAGCTAAGTGCTGTCCACTGGGCGTGGGAGGGAGCCCCAGGGCCTGAGGCCGGCACCCCTGAGATTCCGGGGCGTGTACAACCCCACTCATTATTACGTGAGAGTGTCACGGGGCGGCGAGCTTCACAGGCACTGGGCCTTCCTCACAGGTACTGGCCTTGCTTCATATCGCCAGACGAGGGCCCCGCCTTGCACCACACTCTAGTGCCATCAGCAACGACCGGAACCCAGGACGCCGCCCGATGGGGTAGAGCGGTCGCCAGCGGTTCCCCCGACGACCACGGGTCCTCCGCCAGGGGCAGGCCCTGAGGCACCTCCCCAGCAGAGGGCCTACCTCCTGAGAACGCCTTGCTCCGAATGCCGCGGTGGTGATGTAGGATCTCGACCCCTCTCCCGCAGCTCCCTGCGCCCTCCTCCCGAGGGGTAGGAGACTGTGGGAGCGGGGCAGCTGCTTGCCGCGGCGACCTGCACCTCCTGTGATCCATGGTTAGCATATACCTGCCCCTGAAGGGTTAGCGGTGCCGGATAGTCGCTGCCTCCAGCGTGGCCAGCGGGCTCGTCCATGGGCTCCTGGAAGGGCTCGGCTTCTACTGCCTCGTCCCCCCAGCTTGGGCCGAGGAGCGAGCCTTGCCTGCTCTCGCGAGGGTGTCCTTGGTCCAGCATGAAGGGCACATATTCCTCCGTCGTCGTCATCCCGAATGCCACGCCATGATGCCCCGCACGCCACGCGGTCCCACCGGCCGTGCCTACCGCGGGGTGGCAGCGCGGCAGCCCTCCAGGGCCGCGGGTCGCGTCGAGTCCTTCTTCACGGGTTGGGGGCGGAGGCAGCGCCACCGCCGGTCCGGTGCTGACAGCTTCGCTGGCGTCGGAGTAGCCTTGGAGTCCGTGGGCGCGCGCAGAGCCCCCGCGCGGGCCGCTCTGGGCTTGAGATGGGATCTGGGTGGAGAAGGGGTGAGCCCCCGAGGCGGCGAAGCCCAGGAGCTCCTCCACTCGCTCCAGCAGCACGTCGTGGCAGCCCTCCAGCAGCCTGCACCGCAGCAGCTCCCGGGCCACCGTGAGCGCCGCCCTCGAGTTTGCCTGCTCCTGGCGGGTGTATGGCGTCATTGTCGCGGCGTGATTGGAGGCCCTTGCTGCCGACCGAGCCTGCCGCGGCGTAAGAGTTGCCGAAGTCTGTCCGCGTCGCCCGCGGCCTGCAGCGCCCTGCGGACCGCGAGCTGCCTGGGGCGCGGGGTGCCCGAGGCGGGCGGTTCCGCGCGTTTGGGCCACGCAGCCCATGGGTCGGGATTGCCCTCCTGGTCGCCGGGCATGGTGATGAAGACGCGACGGGGCACAGAGTGGTGGAAGACGAACTCCGGCGCACCCCTACCTGGCGCGCCAAATGTCGGATTTCGGGTTCCGGCAGACCCTTAAGGTTCGAACACTGGGGTGCGCGCGGAAATCACGTCCTCAACCTCCCCGCCTCACAAAGATCTAAACTACTAAAAGAATCACACAAGAGACACAAGATTTATACTGGTTCGGGCCACCATTGTGGTGTAATACCCTACTCCAGTGTGTGGTGGATGGATTGCCTCCTGGGGCTGGTGATGATGAACAATACAAGGAAGAACAGCCTCGCGAGGGTCTGTTCTTGGCTGGGGCGATGAACTGCTAGGACGAGTTCAGTCGCCCTTCTCTCTCTCTCCCTCTCTAATTTTTGATCCCCCCTATCATGTGGGTGGCTGGTCCTATTTATAGAGGCCCTGGTCCTCTTCCCAAATATCGAGCGGGAAGGGAGCCAACAATGGCAGGCTAATTTGAAGGGGGACAGCAAGTACATCTATCCTGACTAAAGGTGGTCTTCACCTGCAAAAGACTCTGCGGTGACGCCGTGCTGGGCTCCATGGTGACCTCCGTCTAGTAGTCCGCTTGGTCCTGGTCTTGTTGCACCGAAACGTCAACCTTTGCCTGATGCCTCGGTACTCCGCGGCTGCGCTTGCCCCCTTTGCACCAAAGAGGAAAGAAGGACGCTGCGCGCGCTGGCGCCCGCCTGGCGCCCTCGATCGTCATGGCTTGCGTCACTAGCACCTCGCGAGGTACCCCGCCTTGATATCTTCGTCTCCTCGTGAGCCAGCCTGAGGAGGCTGCGCCTGAGGATGCGCCTTGTCGTCCACCTCGCGAGGCTTGGCCCCTCGCGAGGGTCTTGAGTCTTGTGCTTGATGAAGATGGGCAATGTTGGGCCCCCATTCGAGCCACGCCGCAGGCCGCAGGCAGGCAAGTCTGGGGACCCCCGTTCCCAGAACGCCGACAGCTGCTCAGGGCCAAGCCCCTGGCGAAGTCGTAAGTATTCGGATACCAGAGTAACTCATAGCATACCGTTATCGCACTGCTTTTCCTAACGCCGAATATGATCATGCAGACCGCCCCAAGCCCATATCGACGTACCTTCGTCGGACGGCTCCTTGGACTCGTCGGATATGGATAGCGATCCACTTCCGACCGCCTCCTCCCCCTGCCCTACAGACAATGCTGAGGTATTGTCTCAAGGGGTGCCAAGCCAGAGGGAGACAGTCCCGGAGGCGCCTCAAGGCGACCTTCCGGACTCCAGGAGCAAAGGGAGCAAGGCTCCTGGGGGCTCCAAGTTCGGCTCTCAGCCGAACACCGCGTCGGTACCTCTAGTGGTTCCGGACTCGGGCAGGTGGCTCCCTTCCCAAAGGGACAAGACGCCCGTGCCAGTGACCTCTGTCCATCCAGAAGCGCCGGACAACCTGCTGGGAGCGCTTCGCGGCGCTTCGATCGACGAAGAGCACCGCACTATTATGAGTGCGGTGATCAAGAAGGTTCAGTCCGCCAAGAGCGGACTGACTGAAGCCTGTGCCAGCCTTCTAACAGGCTTTGAGGTAAGTATTTAAAATATAGGAAAAATGTTACCGCATAGACAGTAGCCCTGATGCTCTGTTTGGTGTTCACAAAGAAAAGCCGAATAGAGGATCAAATAATATCTGCAGGAGTCTAATACAAGTTTGTCTATATGCGTATGCAGGCTTCGCTGCTGACCTCTGCCGCACTGAGTGCGGAGGTCGCCGTACTGAAGCAGGACCTCGAGGGGTCTGAGAAAGAGCTCGGCCTTGCTAAGAGGCAGCTCGAAGTAATACCTAGTCTATAGATATATATATATATATATATATATATATAAAAGATGCGATTGCAAAATGACAGGATCATCATGAATTTGCCAGGGGCCACGACCGAAGTGGCAACCCTGAAGTAAGCATTGTCCGAGGCCGAAAACAAAGCCGCCCAGGAGTGCACCGAGCGGGAAAAGCAAGAGGCACGGGTGGGCGAGGTGCAACAAGAGCTTCAAGCTCTCGTGACGAAGCTCGAGGCGTTGGAGCTTGACTCGAAGACGCGAGAGTCTGAGCTTGTCGCGGCCCTTTAGAGCGCGAAGAATGCCAAGGCTGAAGCCAAAAAGGCCCTCCAGGAGATTGAGGCGATGAGGAAGATAGCGGCGGATAAGGCATTCAATATGCAAAGCAAGCGTCTGAAAGTAAATTACTTGTTACTTACCCGAGTCTGGAGCTCTCCAAGAGCATTCACAGATTTGCCCCGCAGCGTGTCGGATGCCGCACAGTTTTACCAGGCCGAGGAGGGAGGCTCGACGAAGAAGCTATTCTGGTCTCAGTATACTGGGACCGAACACCCGATGCCTATGAGCGACCAGCTGAAGCAACTGGTCGAGCTGCACAAGACGGTCGAACAGGCCATGAAGGGCCTTATAGTCCGGATGTGGCCTGGCGACGCCCTTCCCAACAGCTACTTCGGCCTAGTGAGGCGGCTTGTGGATGCCTGCCCATGGCTGGAAGTCGTCAAGCGGTCTGTCTGCATCGAAGGTGCATGCCGGGCTTTTGCCCGTGCGAAGGTGTACTGGGCGAAGCTGGACGCCGTAAAGCTAGTGAAGGAGGGGCCGGCGCAGGGCAAGGAGCATCGCCACCCCGAGATGTACTATGAGGGTGTCCTGAAGGGTGCCCGTCTTGTAGCGAACGAGTGTGTGAAAGATGTAATATTTGAATGAACTTGCTCGTGTGATCCTGTATTATGAAAACTTGTTCATATGCACTATGCAATGCTTGTTTGAATTTAAAATATTACCTTCTGTGCGGCTGTTTATCAAATCTGAGAGATGGCTAGTCGTCGGCTTCTGCCCCCATGCCACGAGTGCTGGGGTGTTCGGGATAAACCTGAGCACTCCTGTTCCCATTTTTGGGTCCTTTGAGGGAGGTGCTCAGCACAACGAACAAGGCAATCGGACTATAATGCTTTATCACTCTCACTTAGCCATAGAATTCTGTAATTTTAAATTTTGGCGAAGCCCCTAGTATTCGGAAGGCCGAATTCGGGGCGCTATACACGCCTTAAGTCGGACAAAGCTGACTCCTCGCTCTAAGCGGCATAAGTCTTTAGGGACTCGAAACCTCTCGAACAGCGACCAGTCTCTCACCTTATCATGACAGTCAGTTTTAGCTTTCTCTACTGAGGTGCTTAGCCCAGCAAAACCGGGGCACTATCGCAGTAGTTCTCCCAGTGCTACCTTAGCCGATATAGCATAATGTAAGGTACCAAAACATGGGAGCCGGGCAAACCCAACTATTGACCCAAGACATGATTCGAAGCTGATGCATATAATGCTATAAGTTTGGGGTGCCGCACTGTTGAAAGTGTTCGGACTTCTCACGCCGTAATAAGGGGTATGCTTAAGCCCCTAGTGTATTAGCCGTACCAGAGTGTACGGGTGCTAAATGTCATGAATGAACGTATATATGTATATATAAAAGGAAGAATAAAGAATGCGATAATAGTCTAGTGCTATGCATTGTTTATTCAAAAAGGTGTGTTAAAGCAAAATGATACAAGTAGTGCGATAAGCAAAAAGTAGGACTATTTGACGTGTCCCTTCCAAGGGAAAGCTGAGGAATGGCATTAAAGCAAGTATTTCACTCGTTATCATAATCCACCTGGGAGTTCCGTGGTGCGATGTAGCCTTCTGCCTCCTTGGTTGCTGCATCATGTGTTCGGCAATCATACTGCCATACAGGGTTTCCAGAGATTAAAGTCCTGAAAGAGAGAAAAAATAATAAAGCATGAAGCCCCTAGTGCGGTTGAGCCGCATCTTGGGGCGTGTCGTAGTTGTGCCCCCCTCCCCACCTATGCCCATGGTATTTTCAATGCGTAATTATGTACGCGTGGCACGGATTTCGCCGTCTGGCTGGGACTGGGGTGGGGGCCGCATTGCTATGCGAGCTCGGAACATGCCAGGCGGTCTTGTTGCTGATTACTCCGGGTGCGCTTGAAGGTGTCCGGGTGCTTAATCGCCGAACTAGTGGATTGCCTTAAGAGGCTGCTTTGCGCTTCTGCTGCGAGGGCCGCAGTGTGCTCCTCCGTGCAAAGAGAGCGCTTTGTGTTTCCATTAACTGTGATGACCCCCCGAGGGCCTGGCATCTTGAGCTTGAGGTATGCATAATGCAGTACCGCATTGAATCTTGCAAATGCGGTTCGCCCAAGCAGTGCATGATAGCCACTGCAGAACGGGACTATATCGAAGATTAACTCCTCACTTCAAAAGTTATCCGGGGATCCAAAGACCACTTCTAGTGTGACTGAGCCTGTGCAATGGGCCTCTACACCTGGTATGACGCCTTTAAAGGTCGTTTTTGTGGGTTTGATCCTTGAGGGGTCTATACCCATTTTGCGCACTGTGTCCTGGTAAAGCAGGTTCAGCCTGCTGCCGCCATCCATAAGGACTCGAGTGAGGTGAAATCCGTCATTGATTGGGTCTAGGACCAGTGTGGCGAATCCGCCATGACGGATACTAGTGGGGTGGTCCCTGTGATCGAAGGTGATCGGAAAAGAGGACCATGGGTTGAACTTTGGGGCGACTGGCTCCAACGCATATACGTCCCTCAGCGCATGCTTCCGCTCCCTCTTGGGGATGTGGGTTGCGTATATCATGTTCACCGTCCGCACTTGTGGGGGGAACCTCTTCTGTCCTCCGGTGATCGGCTGCCGGGGCTCCTCTTCGTCATCGCTATGTGACCCCTTATCTTTGTGTTTGGAAATTAACTTGTCGGCCTGCTTGAACACCCAACAATCCCTTTTGGTGTGGTTGGCTAGCTTGTTGGGGGTGCCGTGTATTTGACACGAGCGGTCGAGTATACGGTCCATAATGGACGGGCCCGGAGTGCTACTTTTGAATGGCTTTTTCCACTGACCGGGTTTGGAGCCTTTGAATCCGGCATTGACTGTCGTATCCTCAGTATTGTCGCTGTTAATGCGGCGCTTATGTTTGTTGCGACGTGACCTGCCATTGCCATCCTTGGTATCCGAAGTACCATGGTTCTTTGATATGTTATTGCTGCGAGCCAGCCAGCTGTCTTCTCCCGCGCAGAAGCGGGTCATGAGTGTTGCGAGGGATGCCATAGATTTCGGCTTTTCCTGGCCAAGGTGCCGGGCTAGCCACTCGCCGTGGATGTGGTGCTTAAAAGCTGCTAGGGCCTCTGCATCCGGACAATCGACGATTTGATTTTTCTTTGTTAGCAACCGTGTCCAGAATTGCCTGGCCGATTCTTCTGGCTGCTGAATTATGTGGCTCAAGTCATCGGCATCCGGTGGTCGCACATAAGTGCCCTGGAAGTTGTCAAGGAATGCGGCTTCCAGGTCTTCCCAATAGCCAATGGATTCTGCTAACAGGCTGTTGAGCCAATGCCGAGCTGGTCCTTTGAGCTTGAGTGGGAGGTATTTGATGGCGTGTAGATCATCACTGCAGGCCATGTGGATGTGCAGGAGGAAATCCTCGATCCATACCACAGGATCTGTTGTGCCGTCATATGATTCGATATTTACAGGTTTGAAATCCTTTGGGATTTGATGATCCATTACTTCGTCTGTGAAGCATAGGGGGTGTGCGGCACCTCTGTACTGGGCTATATCGCGAAGCAGCTCAAATGAGTCTTGCCCGCTGTGTTCGGCCTAGCCGGACTTACTTTTACTGTATCCGACGTGACAATTATCATCTCGCATAGTGGCGTGCCCTCGCGATCCATAGATCGATCTTGCATGTTTTGCTTTGTCCTCCAATACGTCTCGCAGGTCTGGCGTATTTCCCCATGCCTTGATATTTTTATTTGAGTGGCGTCGGAGTGCGGGCTGAGCTTTTGGCTGAAGTGCCTCTCTATCGCGGCCACGAGGTGGCCGATCAGCCGCGTCATACACTGGAGATGTAGGTTTTGGTGCTTCCTCCTCCAGTTGGGGTAGCAATCTGCGCTTTGGGTAACTCTTGGAGGGACGTTCGAGTTTATATTCCTCGGCCGCAAGCACTTCAGTCCATCTGTCGGCTAGCAAATCTTGATCAGCTTGAAGCTGTTGTTGCTTTTTCTTAAGGCTATTTGTCGTGGCTATAAGCCGGTGCTTCAAGTGCTCTTGTTCGACGGGATCCTCAGGCACGACGAATTCGTCATCGTCGAGGCTTGCCTCGTCTTCAGAGGGAGGCATGTCATTATCATCATCCGCCTCTCCATCTGCCGCTCTCTCGGGAGGGATGGATTCTCCATCCTCCTGCCCTAAATCTTGCTGGAGGGGATTGTTATCGTCTTCGGCACTGTACGGAGTGGTATTGTCTCATGTGCCGGTGTCACCGCTTTTGCTTTGGCGAGACTTAGAGCGACGCCGCTGACATCGGCGCTTGGATTGCTTCTTGGAGGGGTCATCCTCCGCTGTCTCGTCGCCATTGCCTTCTTTGGGTGTGTCCACCATGTATATATCGTATGGTGAGGTGGCTGTCCAGTGCCCTATGGGCAGTGGTTCCTCTTCGTCTCCCGCGTCGTCGTCCATACCGTCGATGTCTTCGGATAAGGATGACAATTTTACCCATGGGCATGGATACCCATGGATATCCGACCCGAATGGATAGGGTTTGGATATGCTTTTGTGTCCATGGCGGCGCCCAAACCCGACCCGATTGCTCGTGGGTAGGGCATGGATATAATCTTGTACCCGTGGGTATACCCAAACCCGATCCGATAGTATGACTTAATGGGCAAAAAATTGCTATCCCTACCCCACAGTCACGTGTCCCACTACAATTTTACACTTTGTTATCTAAAACATGCAAAATAAATTGCATAATCCCCGTTGTAACTTTTATTAGTTGACATTTAATCCCCTCAGTAACATACTCCAACGACCAACGCCCCTTCCCTTATTTTTATCTCCTTGTTAAGTGAATCTTCATTCTCATCTATTAGAAAATATTAAATATCTTAAGTTGTTAGTGGACGTTGATTTACCATAAAGTTGATGTTTACCATAATTGAGGCCTAGCCTGCCACGAGGTGAATACTGGAAGAGCTTATGTTAACATTGTGTTATGTCTTATTTATATGTCTTGAGGGGACCCAATGGATATCCAGTGGGTATGGATATCCATTGGGTTTGGACATGGACACAATTTTTCACCCATGGATTTTTTCATTCGCGGACAAGGACTGTCTTCATCGACATGGATATGGATTTGATATTTTTCAACCCGATCCAAACCCGACCCATTGCCATCCTTATCTTCGGAGTCGAAGTCGAGCATGTCGGTTAAGTCGTCGACAGTGGCTACTAAGTAGGTGGTGGGTGGGCGGCAAATTTCTTCGTCATCCACATCCCAATCCTGCCGGACATAGTTCGGCCAGGACTCTCCTGATAAGGAGAGAGACCTTAATGAGTTCAGTATGTCACCAAAGGGCGAGTGCTGAAAAATATCCGCGGAGGTAAACTCCATGATCGGCGCCCAATCGGATTCGATAGGCACGGGCGCAGGCAGTTCGGAGTCCGTGGCCGGGGAGGAATCCAGGAGTTTGGCATCACGGCTCTCGTGAAGGGTAAGGTCGATACTCGGCTTGATTGCCGATGAGAGTGCGGCCTCCGTGGCGGGGTCTATCCACCCGTCCATGGATGGCGCAACTGGTTCCGAATTGAAGGTCGGAGCAATTGCCGGTGCGATCTCCTGAACATTGTCCGATGGTAGAGCTAAATCGTACTCATCGTGACCGTGTGGCGCACAAGGCAGGGGCTCGAATCCGTCGAAGATCAAGTCTCCGCGGATATCGGCCGTGTAGTTTAAGCTTCCATACCTGACCTGGTGGCCAGGGGCGTAACTCTCGATCTGCTCCAGATGGCCAAGCGAGTTGGCCCGCAGTGCGAATTCGTCGAATACAAAGATCTGTCTGGGGAGAAAAGTCTCACCCTGGACTGCATCGCTATCGATGATCGTAGGAGCCATCAAGCCTAACAGTGACGACACAGAGGAACTCTCAATGAAAGTACCAATGTCGGTGCCAAAACCGGCGGATCTCGGGTAGGGGGTCCCGAACTGTGCGTCTAAGGCGGATGGTAACAGGAGGAAGGGGACACGATATTTTACCCAGGTTCGGGCCCTCTTGATGGAGGTAAAACCCTACGTCCTGCTTGATTTATTCTTGATAATATGAGTAGTACAAGAGTTGATCTACCACGAGATCGGAGAGGCTAAACCCTAGAAGCTAGCCTATGGTATGATTGTATGTTGTCCTACGGACTAAAACCCTCCGGTTTATATAGACACCGTAGGGGGCTAGGGTTACACAAGGTCGGTTACAAAGTAGGAGATATACATATCCATATTGCCTAGCTTGCCTTCCACGCCAAGTAGAGTCCCATCCGGACACGGGACGAAGTCTTCAATCTTGTATCCTCATAGTCCAACAGTCCGGCCAAAGGATACAGTCCGGCTGTCCGGAGACCCCCTTATCCAGGACTCCCTTAGGTGTCCTTAGATTATCTTGGGGGTGCCATGGGCATCCCCAAGCTTAGTCTCTTGCCACTCCTTGTTCCATAATCCATCAAATCTTTACCCAAAACTTGAAAACTTCACAACACAAAACTTAATGTAGAAAATCTCGTGAGCTCCGTTAGCGAAAGAAAACAAAAGACCACTTCAAGGTACTGTAATGAACTCATTCTTTATTTATCTTGGCGTTAAACCTACTTTATTCCAAATTCTCTATGGTTTATAAACTATTTTACTAGCCATAGATTCATGAAAATAAGCAAACAACACCCGAAAAACAGAATCTGTCAAAAACAGAACAGTCTGTAGTAATCTGTAGCTGTCGCAAGATATGGAACCCAAAAATTCTAAAATAAATTGCTGGACGTGAGTAATTTATCTATTTAATCATCTGAAAAAATAATTAAATAAATAGCACTTTCCAAATAAAAATGACAGCAGTTCTCGTGAGCGCTAAAGTTTCTGTTATTTACAGCAAGTTCAACAAGACTTTCCCCAAGTCTTCCCAACGGTTCTACTTGGCACAAACACTAATTAAACACAAAAACACAACCAAAAAAGTGGCTAGATAAATTATTTATTACTAAACAGGAGCAAAAGCAAGGAATAAAAATAAAATTGGGTTGCCTCCCAACAAGCGCTTTTCTTTAAAGCCTTATAGCTAGGCATTGATAATTTTAATGATGCTCACATGAAAGACAAGAATTGAAGCACAAAGAGAGCATCATAAAACACGTGACAAACACGTCTAAGTCTAACATACTTCCTGTGCATAGGCATCTTATAGGCAAACAAATTATCAAGGCAAGCCAAAACTAGCATATGAAAGGAAGCGGAAAGAAATAATAGCAATCTCAATATAACGAGAGGTAATTTAGTAACATGAAAATTTCTACCACCATATTTTCCTCTCTCATAATAATTACATGTAGGATCATAAGAAAATTCAACAAAATAGCTATCACATAAAATATTTTCAACATGATCCACATGCATGCAAAGTTGACACTCTTCCAAAATAGTGGGATTATCATTAACTAAAGGCATGACCTCTCCAAACCCACTTTTATCAAAAACTTCATAAGATTGAACATTCTCCAAATATGTGGGATCTAAAGTTGACACTCTTACAAACCCACTTTCAATAATATTTCAAACACTATTATCAATCTCATATTCATCATGGGGCTTAAATAAATTTTCAAGATCAAAAGAAGAATCACCCCAATCATGATCATTGCAACAAATAGTACTCATAGCAAAACTAGCATCCCCAAGCTTAGGGTTTTCCATATCATTAACACAATCTACATTAAGAGAATTTATAATAACATCATTGCAATCATGCTTTTCATCGAAGGAACTATCAACTATGGGTGCAATAGCAACGATCTCATGTTTAACATAAGGAACTCTAGCAAATTCATCTTCATAAATATTGGCATCATGGCCACAAGAATAGCAAGCATCATGTTCATCAAGGGATATTTCAAAGAAATCATCGGAATCATCATTACCTATAGATTCATGCATATCATTATTTTCTTCCAAAGCAACGGTCATGCTGCATTGGGGCATGATGGCCAGACATCGGCGTTCTCCTTCCCGGCCTTGTAGGCGGCAGCCCACCGTGCTTTGATCTCAGCCAAGCTCTCCTCATCACGGTGTGCAACCTCTTCTTTCTTGCAGCGGCAGGACTCTCTTTTATTGACTGCTTTCTGCCTTTTCCGCTCCTTCTGTGCGGCTTTGGCCGCCTCTAGATCCACCACCCATTCGGCCATGGCAGCCTCAAAGTCCGCCCATGTAACTGTGTGGCCGCCGGCGGCGATGAACTCGGTGCGGCGAGATGCCATCGCTTCCTTACCATGTGTGCGGTCACAGGCAGCAAGGAACGCGGCGCGGCGGGATGCCATCACTTCCTTACGAATTACTGTGTGTCGCGGTGCCATGGACGACGCCTGGAGAGAGCTCTGGGACGGAGGGGCTGGGCAGCTGTACAGTGCAGTGGTATTCAAGATCTCAACAACAAAGGACAACAGAAATTTGGCTTCCCTTACAATTTTACTCGTTCATTATCGCACACAGTTCATCTCCGTCGCTTCCAGAAACAGTGTGCGCTGAGCCTATTGTGTGTTGCGTTATGATTGGCCGGAACCCCAGCCACATGGATCGCGCGTGTGCACCGTAGGATGCGCCGTGGTTGAACGACAATCCACGTCCCTCACATCACACCCGTGCAGCTGTAGATGGATTGGATTTATATGCGCTAAATGCCTAGAAAATGCACATGATCCCCTAAATATGGTAAATGAGCCTGGAAAAATGCCAAATTTGAACACGGTGATTGTAGGATGTATGTTCATCATAGAAAAAATCTCCAGGGCAAAGAACGAAGAAAATTTGGATTCGCCTTCAGTCTTGGTGATTTCCCTCTCAAAAGCATGGAACTTCTTTGGTGATGGTTTGATTTATGAAGGGCATGCATGACGACATAAGCCAAACCTTCTCAAATTTTTACCAGGGCATGGTGAGGTCATACCATGGCACACCATGCCAGGTGTCATGTTTTTCAAGCATTTATTTCATTTTTTCTATAGTTGAAAACCCAATAAACAAACATTTGTGGTTGACTATTGCCACATATTTCATCGAAAATATCTGTCCATTCCTTGTAAAAGGCATGAGAATTTACTAAATGGCACGAGCATGGTTTTCCAGGCCGCCCTTGTGCACCATTTCAAACACCGATTGTTTGAACTTGAATTATGTGCATTAATGCCTAGGAAATGCATATAATCCCCTAAATATGGTAAATGAACCCGGAAAAGTGCCAAATTTGAACACGGTGATTTGCAGGGCGTATGTTCATTATAGAAAAAAAACTCGTGGACAAAGGACAAAGGAAATTTGGATCCCCCTTCAATCTTGGTGATTTCCCCCTTGAAACCATGAAACTTCCTCGTTGATGGTTCGATTTACGAAAGGCGTGCATCACAGCATAAGGAAAACATTCTCCGTTTTTACTAGGGCATGGTGAGGCCATACCATGGCACCATGCCAGGCTTCATGTTTTCCAACCATGTATTTCATTTTTTGTATAGTTTTTAACCCAGTAAACGACACGTTTATGGTTGACTATTGCCACACATTTACATGAAATATCTGTCCATTCCTTGTAAAAGGCATGAGAATGTACTAAGTAACATGAGCATGGTTTTCCAGACCGTTCTTGTGCACCTTTTCATGCACCGATTGTTCGAATTTGAATTATGTGCATTAATGCCTAGAAAATGTACATAATCCCATAAATATGGTAAATGAGTCCGAAAAATGTAAAATTTGAACACGCTGCATTTGAGGCGGTATGTTGATTGTTGGAAAAAAATTGAATGACAAACTAGGACAAAAATTAAGATTCCCCTTCAATCTTGGTGATTTCCCTCTCGAAAGCATGGAACTTTCTCGGTGATGGTTCGATTTATGAAGGGCGTGCATGACGACATAAGCCTAACCTTGTCAAATTTTTACCATGGCATGGTGAGTTCATACCATGGCACCATGCGAGGCGTCATGTTTTTCAAGCATTTATTTTATTTTTTTCAATATTTGAAAACCCAACAAACAAACATTTGTGGTTGACTATTGCCACACATTTCATCGAAATATCTGTCCATTCCTTGTAAAAGGCATGAGAATTTATTAAATGGCACGAGCATGGTTTTCCAGGCCGTTGTTGTGCACCCTTTCATGCACGGATTGTTTGAACTTGAATTATGTGCATTAATGCCTAGGAAATGCACATAATCCCCTAAATATGGCAAATGAACCCGGAAAAGTGCCAAATTTGAACACGGTGATTGTAGGGTGTATGTTCATCGTAGAAAAAAAGTCATGGACAAAGGACAAAGGAAATTTGGATCCCCCTTCATTCTTGGTGATTACCCCCTCGAAACCATGAAACTTCCTCGATGATGGTTCGATTTATGAAAGGCGTGCATGACAACATAAGGAAAACATTCTCAAATATTTACCAGGGCACGGTGAGGCCACACCATGGCGCCACACCAAGCGTCATGTTTTCCAAGCATGTATTTTATTTTTGTATAGTTGTTAACCCAGTAAACGACGCGTTTATGGTTGACTATTACCACACATTTCCTTGAAATATTTGCCCATTCCTTGTAAAAGGCATGAGAATTTCTAAATAGCACGAGCATGGACCGTTCTTGTGCACCTTTTCATGCACCGATTGTTCGAATTTGAATTATGTGCATAATTAATGCCTATAAAATACACATAATCCCCTAAATATGGTAAATGAGCCTGAAAAAATGTCAAATTTGAACATGTTGCATTTGAGGCGGTATGTTGATTGTTGGAAAAAAACGGAATGACAAACTAGGACGGAAATTTGGATTCCCCTTCAGTCTTGGTGATTTCCCTCTCGAAAGCATTGAACTTCCTCGGTGATGGTTCGATTTATGAAGGGCGTGCATGATGACATAAATCAAACCTTCTCAGCTTTTAAACAGGGCACGGTGAGGCCATACCATGGCATCATGCCAGGCATCATGTTTTTCAAGCACGTATTTCATTGTCCTATAGTTGATAACCCAGTAAATGATGCGTTTGTGGTTGACTATTGCCACACATTCCCTTGAAAAATCTACCCATTCCTTGTAAAAGGCTCGAGAAGTTACTAAATACCACGAGTATGGTTTTTCTAGACTGTTCTTGTGCACCTTTTCAAGCACCAAATGTTTGAATTTGAATTATGTGCATTAATGCCTACAAAATGCACATAATCCCCTAAATATTGTAAATGAACCCAGAAAAGTGTCAAATTTGAGCACAGTGATTAGCAGGGTTTATGTTCATCGTAGAAAAAACTCATGGATGAAGGACAAAGGAATTTTGGATTCTGATTCAATCTCGATGATTTACTATTGCACACGATTCATCTTTGTCCCTCTGCGAACCGTGTGTGTTCACTCACACATGCAAAAGGAAAAAAGAAAACCCTCTCCCGCTTCATCCCCACCCACTCGTCGCGGACACCTCCGCAACTCTGCACCTCATCAACTTCTATCGCGGCAGCCACCCTAAGCTCAATGGCTATTGTCGACGGGCGTAGGTCGCACTCCAAACGGCATGGGATTTCGCCCCTACCGCTTTCCACCGCCTATCTACACCGACATTCTAGACTATGGTCAACTGGGGTTTTCTGCGGATTGGGCCGGGGATTTTTCTCATGGAGAAGGTAATCAACTTAGCCAAATATTCACTCATCTCTTATCATGGTCCGTTTGTCGCTATTAATCAACCAGCGGAAATCATCGTGGAATCATTTTTGTTCTAGCTGATTCGCGGGTGTTCATTCATGTGTCCATAGTGCGAGCACAAATCGGGCAAGTGTGGTCATGGCCAGTCGGAAACGAAGTTCTATCTCACCATTCCGGATGACTTCAGGGAGCGCTCGATATGTTCAATATCAACCTACCACGGTCGGCATAGCCTAAATTTGTGAACATATATCATTTGTTGCTACATTATCTATTTTTAATTCTATATTTTTGTACATTCCTTTCATCTATATATTGATCTGTTCTATCAGTTACTTCCATATTTGCATCTTGCTCTGTTATTTCAATATATCTAATTTACGATCTTAATTTTCAATTCAAGCAGTACATCCCTTGCTTTGCAAGAACAGGAGTAGAAGGAAATCTTGGACTTTACTTGGTTGATGACTCCCAGGATGTCATATTGACAACGCAGCATGGATTTACAATGACAGTTAGCGTAAAACTTGATAAAGATGGTCACTCCTATTTTAATGTGGAACTTTGGAGAAAAATGTCTAGGTGTTATGAACTTAAAGTTGGTAATAAAATTCTAGTGCGTGCACCACAGCCTGGTCTAATTAACATGGATGTTTACTTCCCCAACGTCATCAGCCATCAAAGTCTGATCGAGGTTAGTGTCCTTTCAACTTTCTCCATGTTGTCATATTACTTAGCAAAATCAAGGTATTTGTTCTGACTAATTGATCACTATTTAAGCAACCAATTGTGATTTCATATTCTGACTCCGTTCCTAGCCAATAACAAATTCTATTTACCAATTTATGCACATTATATATTCTTCTGCCATGTTTTGAATAAATAATACCTTTCCACCTTTTAAGCAGGATGTGTTGGATGCATAGTGAACGATCTGTATGTTACTAAGCATACCAAATTTCACTGGAAGGACTTGAAGCATGTCATAAACTTTGTTGATTATCTGACAGACATAGCACAGCGTATGAACACTGGATTTTGGATGGGATTAATTAGACCTATGGTGCACACGTTGAACAAGACCAATTGTGTGCACAAAATGCTGGTAAAAAGTCTTATTTTAATGTTGATTCTCATAAACTATATATATCTTCAAGGATATATTGCACTTGGTTTTTATTTTACATGTCAACAGAAATTGCCCACTGTAGCAGTTCTTGGATCGATTTCCCGGCGTGATCAAATTACACTTGTGCCTGCTAATAACGCCAAAGTGATTGCAAGGTACTGCGTTTCCCGCAGAAATGGAACCATTCAAATTAACAAGTTCTTGCTTATTGTGGCAATGCATACATATCAGAAAATTGGAGACACTGTTCTACTCATGCTCTACCAAGGCATAGGAGGGCTCTTTCTTTTCATTGGCGAGATGTCGAGTCATCGTTATCAAGCTGCTTCCAGCGGATAGTTGTGGTTGTTGGCCCTCAGCCTCTGAAAATGTGCTAGCTGTTACTATATTAAGTATGTAGATATGGACCATATGGTTGTTGGCCCTTAGCCTCTTAAAATGTGATAGTTGTTACTATGTTAAGTATGTAGATATGGACCATATGGTTGTCAAAACCTTGTTACAAAGATCCTCCTTTTGTCGAGTAGTGTAACCACTATATATATGCTACTCAAATGTTGTTACCCAAGTTCTTAATTTTTCAGGAAAGTATTAGTATCGTACACAGTTCATTGAGTTTAAGCGTGTGCCTGATGTCCAGAAGGCATTTGCATATTAACTGTCCATATTGCAAATTCACACACATGTTAACATAAGGAAACGTATGTGTAACTTACTAATCATCGCACACGAGTACTCGCAGATGCATTGTGTGTGATACTCCTAGACACCGCAAGCAACTAGTTTCACTTTTAAAAGTTTTTTGTACACACAACATCGCACACGAACTAACTATACTAACCGTCTGTGTTGTAATTTCTCATCGCAAACAGTTCATCCGAGTCGGTTGTTTGCCACGTATCACACACATCTTGTTTACACGACTCGTTTGTGTTCTTTCGGCTCATCGCAAACAGTTCATCCATGTGAACTGTATGCCGCATATCAAACACATCTTGTTAAGTTGAACCGTTTCTGTTGTGTTCCCTAATCGAAAACAGTTTGTCCGAGTGAACCGTATGTCGTATATCGCACACACATTGATATGGTTGCCCGTTTCTGTTGTTCTACCTCATCGCAAACAGTTCGAATGGATTAACTGTGTGCCTTGCATCACACACACATTGTTATGGTTGCCTATTTCTGTTATTCTGCCTCATCGCAAATAGTTTGAATGGATTAACCGTATGTTGTATATCGCACACACAACTAAAATCCGAGCCGTGTTTGATGCCTCCTCCATCGCAAATGTTTTGCACCATTTTTGATGGTTTTTTACACCACTGTTTGCTATTAATGCATCACACATAGTTTCGGCAAAGGATCTATGATTGTAGTGTCGCGTTAGCAGTATCCTGTAGTAGTGTGTCCTTGTTTGGAGAGTCGAAGAGGCCAGTGGTGGAGGAGGAGTTAGTGGCATGCATGGCAATGGCGGTCGTGCCCACTTGATCATCATCACCGTCATCTCCATCTTCGGACATGTATTCTTCATGGACAAGAGCCTTTTCATCTTTCCTCTTTGAAAACTTGGTGAGCTTCTTCTTCTTCTTAAGCACAAGCTTCTCGGATTTGTCTTCACGTCTCTCATACGGACAATCATGCACAAAGTGTCTTGGGCTATCACAATTGTAGCATTTCCTTTGTCCAAACGATCTTCCCTGAAGATTCTTCCCTTTGTTTTCCATGGTTCTGGAGTACTTTTTGACTAAAAGATCCAAGTCTCCCACAAAGTCATTTGCCGGGCATGAGGTGTCAACGTCTTCCGCACATATCTCTTCACTCACTTCTTCATCCCTTGAGGGTTGGCTCATCACTTTCTTGGCCTTCAAGGCAAGATTGGAGTTCTTGGTTGCTTGAGCAATTGCAAAGGTCTTCTTGGACTTGGTCTCCAAAAGAACATGAGTGGAGAAAGTGGAAACAACTTGAGCCGCGGTCAACTTGTGATAGTCCGGATGTTGATGAATCATCATGACCATGGTATGTTCTGTGACAACCATAGCATCTATGAACTTGTCCTTGATGAAGTCATCATTTTCCCAAGTGCATCCAAAGGTTCTCAAGTTGAGCACAAGGGACTTTAACCTTCGGTAAACCTCTTCCACGAACTCACCCTCATTCCTCACAAAGAGATTGATTTCTTGCTTGAGCAAAGCCAATCGATATCTTCGAATTGCTTCATCTCCTTCGAGAAACTCCTCAAGGCAATCCCAGATTTCCTTGGCAGTCTTAAGAAGAGCAATGGAGTCATTATAGTCTTCGGTCACCGCGGCGTGCAACATGTTGTGGGCGGTTGCATTAAGTTGATCATCAACCGCTTCTCTTCGAGTGAGATTCATTGTGTCCTTGGGGTTGAATCCATTGACCACAATCCACCAAAGTTGTGTTGAAGCACTGCGAATATGAGACTCCATATCTAGCTTCCATTTAGCAAACGCATTAGCTTTCAAAGGGGGCAGAGGCCCAATAGGATTAATGCGAGGATGTTGCAAGGGTTGCGGTGAGTAAAAGGGTTCCACAACATTGTACTTGGGAACTAGAGTATGAGTCGGAGATGCAAGAGGTTCTCTCGAGTCATCCACATCATGAATGGCATTTGGATCAAATGAGTTTGATGCGGATGTCGAGGGCTTTAAGCGAGCATCAATTTCCTCTTTGACCGAGGAACGAACTTCTTTCAACATAGAGGCTTTAAGGTCCGCAAACATTGAAAGAATATCAGCCACGGTCAAACGGGCACCCGGGTTAACAGGAGCGGCGGGAGCAACGTCTGGGGCACCAAGTGCCTCGGGCGCGGCGGGGGGTAGGTTTTGACCATCCTCCGCAACGGGTGCGCCACCTCCCTCATTCCCTAGATCGACCATATCATCTAAGGTTGTAAAACCTTATATTATAGTATGAGGCTCTGATACCAATTAAAAGGATCGATACGGTCGACTAGAGGGGGGTGAATAGGAGACTACAAATTTTAATCTTTCTTGTCAATTTTAAGGTTTAGCGGAGAAATAGGGTTCACTAGATATGCAACTAGGTGAACATAACCTATATGACAAGCAAGCTTAAAGCAAAGTATGCTAGGAAAAAATCTAATTAGCAAGCCAACAAGCATACAAGGCAAAGTAAAGTGCGGGAAAGGATTAACCACAAGTGAGGCGAGACGCGGATTTTATCTTGAAGTTCACTCTTCCTTGGGGAAGAGCTACTCTCCGTTTAGAGCGGTGCCGGAGCCAAAACTTGCGGAACGCCACGAAGGCTCACCGTAATCTCTTTTGAGTCACCCCCAATGGATGACTCCTCGAATCACTCGGGTTGGTCTTGAAGGTGACCACCACACCTTAAGAAACTCCTCCGGAGCACACCACAAGCAAGGAAGCTTCCGGAGGAACCTCTAACCGCCTAGGAGCCCAAGATCCAAGAGTAACAAGTCAATGGGGAAGAAATGTTGCGGGGAACGCAATTTGGTTTGGTCAAGATGTAGATCGGGTCTTGCTCTCCCAAACCCCAAAGTTTCAACAAGTTTGCATGGAGGGATTGAGAGTATTGAGAAAAATAAGGTGTAGCAATGCTGGAGCTCAACAAGACATTAGGATTAGCAATGGAGGAAGAAAAGGGGGGGCTTTTATAGTGTTTGTGCCCGGGTGGCTGTTTCTCCCCGTTGGACCCCGTGCACACGGGCTAAGTCAGCCCTGTCCGCATGAGGTACTTAGAGACTTCCACACCACCCAGTGCGCATGGGGTACCACATGCACGCACACTATGGATTTGAGTGGTAGAAATGGGTAGGCTAGTGTATATGGTTTGGTGATGGCATTCCCACACAACATTTATCCACACGAACCCCTCTTAATAGTGCGGTCTTTCCTACGACTCGAAGCAAACCAAAACTAAAACCTTCGAATCGCCGGTAGACCATGCCTTTGACCTTTTTGAATTGGGGGGTCGCACATCTCCATCACGAAGCACTTGGAACCAATATCCTGAGATAAACTTTAGCGACCGATATTAGTTCTACTAACCACATTGTCATCACACCGAAATATAGTTTAAGTGCCGCTTGCACTTTCAATAGGGAGCATTCACTTTCCTGCTATACACTATTTTGCTCTCTTTATAGGTAGGTGCATTAATGGTAAACATGATCATAGCCACCTTTGTGCATCAGATCTTAGTGTCCTCAAGAATGCGGTAACGGGTGATAGACAATATAACTTGGGGGCTATTGTTGCAAGGCAGTTACATAATAATGCTAAAGATGGAGATTTCTTTGGTGGGATTTATGCCACTCAGATAGCTAATTATCTCGGGGTACCCATAATAGAAAATGATGTTGAGTTACCACCCTCTTACCTTGATAATGATGCTATGGTTCATTACCAGTTTCTAGAGAGGAGCGAACCGCCCCTCCTGTACCGACTAATCTTTGACAGGGAGCGCGTCTTCTATGTTACGCTTCCCGCTCCTGCCTTCTTTGACTTTCAGGTAAAACGGAGATACTTCATAACCAGAGAGGAAGCAAATGAGTATAAGAGAGAGGGGGAGGCCGCTCGCCTCCATGTTGCAGCCCTTCAAGCAGTAGCGGCCACAGCTCAGTACAACCCCAACTACGACTTTGGATACTATCCAGGCCAACCATGGCCCTAGACCAACTTAGGCCAAAAGCCTAAGCTTGGGGAAGTACGTATTTCTCACCAACATTACATTCATGTTCACACATTCATTCCAGTTGTCGGTGTTCATCCTTTTTCATTGTATTATCCATGTTAGTTTATTTTTCTTGCTTTCTTCTTGTGTGTTTGAAAAACTTTGAGAAAATCCAAAAAAATAGTTCTCGCTTCTTTCTAGTTATTCTTTCCAGTTTATTTAGTAGTAGTATTAAAAAGAAAACCCAAAAAGATTTCCCGTTCTTCTTTTGCTTGTTGGGAGCTTTCCCATGTAAATAGTTTTTCTCATTTTTGTTTTATTTTCTTTAGAAAAACAAAAATTCCAAAAGCATTTCAGTGTGTTTCTTTGAAATTCTTTTCTTTTCTTTGGATCGAAAGGAGAAGACCGCGATGAAAATGTTGAGTGGCTCTCATATGCATTATTGTTGATCTAACAAAGAGCCCATATTACCTTGTCTTCTCCTTTGAAGAAATGTTTGCAGATTCCAGCTTAGTCCATGCACGTGCACTCTTATTATCCACACCGTTCGGTCGTGCAAGTGAAAGGCAATAATGACTTATATGATGAAATGATTGAGATGGAGAAAAGCTGGTACAAACTCGACCGATTTTGTTTTTGTAAATATGATTATCTCATCGTTCTTGATTCGGCCCATTATGAATGAAACATATTTGCAATGACAATTAGAGATTATAGTTACTCATGCCATGCTTGATTAGCTAGGACTGGATAATGGTTTATATTGTGTGCCAACATGCTTTTAAAATGGTTATTATTTAGTATGATAGCATGGTATCCTCCTTTGAATGATTCAAGTGGCTTGACTTGGCACATGTTCACTCATGTAATTGAAACAAAAACAACATAGCCTCCACGATATTCATGTTCATGGTGATTTATATCCTACTCATGCTTGCACTCAATGTTGATTAACCTCAATGCATGTTTATGACCATTGTTGCTCTCTAGTTGATCGCTTCTCAATCTATTTGCTAGCTTTCACTTGTACTAAGCGGGAATACTGCTTGTGCATCCACTTCCTTAAACCCAAAGTTGTTCCATATGAGTCCACCATACCTACCTATATGCGGTATTTACCTATCATTCCAAATAAATTTGCATGTGCCAAACTCTAAACCTTCAAATAATAAACTATTTTGTATGCCCGAATCGCTCATGTAGCAACTGGGGGTTGTCAGTATCTTCCATACTAGGTGGGTTGTTCTTACTATGAGTGTTTATTCACTTGTCATTCACGGGAAAGTGGCTGGTATTCGGGATGCCCAGCTCCATGCTCAAAATCAAAATCAAATCAAAATATAATCATAAAACAAAACTCCCCCAGGACTGTTGTTGGTATGGACGGTACGCGTGGATTCAGCTAGACGTGGAGTGTGATTGTTGGTGGAGGGGAGTAAAAACTTTACCATTCTGTGTGGGAACTGCCTATAATGTATCTAGCATGGAATATAGTGAGATCTCTTGGTTGTTATGTTGATAATGAAAGCATTCCGCTCAAAATTATATTCATCTCTGTTTCAAAAAGCTCGAGCTCTGGCACATCTGCAAATCCCTGGTTCCCTATGCGAAGGGCCTATCTATTTACTTTTATTGTTAAGTCATCATCTTCTTATAAAAAGCACCAGCTGGAGAGCACCACTACCATTTATATGATTTGTTTTTAATTGATGTTGAGTATGAGTGTGACTGGATCTCTTTTGCCATCAATTATAATGTCTAGTCAGTCCTTGATCTTCAGGGGTGCTATGCATTTATGTTTTGTGGTCTCAGAAAGGGCTAGCGAGATACCATTTTGTCATATTATATCATGATTGTTTTGAAAAAGTGTTGCCATCCGAAATTTATTATTATTGCTCGCTAGTTGATTGTGCCATTGATATGAGTAAATGTGAGACCTAAATGATATTGTGAATATGGTTAGTTCATAATCTTTGCTGAAATCTTGAATATTGGCTAGACATATTTGCAACAACAAGATCAAACAGAGTTTGTAAAAGTTTTCTTTGTCACTTTCAGTTTGTCAACTGAATTGCTTGAGGACAAGCAATGGGTTAAGCTTGGGGGAGTTGATACATCTCCATCATATCTACTTTTCCAAACTCTTTTGCCCTTGGTTTGGACTCTAATTTGCATGGTTTGAATGGAACTAACCCGGAGTGACGCTATTTTCACCATAATTGTCATGGTGTTATTTTTGTGCAGAAATAAAAGTTCTCGCATTGACTTGAAAATTTACGGAGATTTTTTGTGGAATATATAAAAATATTGGCACAATAATTAACTAAAGGGGGTCCACCCAGAGGCCACAAGCCTGGGGGGGGCCTGGGGTGCGCCTAGAGGGCTTGTGGCCCCCCTAGAGCTCCTCTGACCCTAACTCCAACTCTATATAACCCTATTCAGGGAGAAAAATTAGAGAGAAGGATTCATCGCGTTTTACGATACGGAGCCACCGCTGCCTCTTGTTCTTCATCGGGAGCGCTGATCTGGAGTCTGTTCAGGGCTCCGAAGAGGGGGATTCGTCGCCATCATAATCACCAATTTCATGATGCTCACTAAGGGAGTCCTGGATTAGGGGGTCCTCGTACATCTAGACTATATCCTTTGGCCGGACTTTTGGACTATGAAGATACAAGATTGAAGACTTCGTCCCGTGTCTGGGTGGGACTCTCCTTTGCGTGGAAGGCAAGCTTGGCAATTCGGATATGTAGATCTCCTCCCTTGTAACCGACTCTGTGTAACCCTAGCCCCCTCCGGTGTCTATATAAACTGGAGGGTTTGGTCTGTAGGACAAAAAAATCATAAGCATAGGCTAGCTTCTAGGGTTTAGCCTCTACGATCTCGTGGTAAATCAACTCATGTAATACTCATATCATCAAGATCAATCAAGCAGGAAGTAGGGTATTACCTCCATCGAGAGGGCCCGAACTTGGGTAAATATTGTGTCCCCTGCCTCCTGTTACCATCCGCCTTAGACGCACAGTTCGGGACCCCCTACCCGAGATCCGCCAGTTTTGACACCGACATTGGTGCTTTCATTGAGAGTTCCATTGTGCCGTCACCATAAGGCTTGATGGCTCCTTCGATCATCGGCAATGATGCGATCCAGGGTGAGGTTTTTCTCCCCGGACAGATCTTAGTATTCAGCGGCTCCGCACTACGGGCCAACTCGATTGACCATCTGGAGCAGATCGAGAGCTACGCCCCTGGCCGTCAGGTCAGGCTTGGAAGTTTAAACTATACTACCGACATCCATGGAGACATGATCTTCGACGGATTCAAGCCCATGTCAGGTGCGCCGCACAGTCACGACGAGCATGACTTAGCTCTACCGTCGGACGGTGTTCGGGAGATCACACCTGTGGTAACTCCGGCCCTTGATCCGGAGTAGATCACGCCGTCCGAGGACGGGTGGATGGACCCCGCTGATGTCTACTACACAACCTTCTTCTTGTAGACGTTGTTGGGCCTCCAAGTGCAGAGGTTTGTAGGACAGTAGAAAATTTCCCTCAAGTGGATGACCTAAGCTTTATCAATCTGTAGGAGGCGTAGGATGAAGATGGGGCCTCTCAAGCAACCCTGCGACCAAATAACAAAGAGTCTCTTGTGCCCCCAAGACACCCAATACAATGGTAAATTGTATAGGTGCACTAGTTCGGCGAAGAGATGGTGATACAAGTGGTATATGGATAATAGATAATAGTTTTTGTAATCTGAAAATATAAAAACAGCAAGGTAGCAAGTGATAAAAGTGAGCATAAACGGTATTGCAATGATAGGAAACAAGGCCTATGGTTCATACTTTCACTAGTGCAAGTCCTCTCAACAATAATAACATAATTGGATCATATAACTATCCCTCAACATGCAACAAAGAGTCACTCCAAAGTCACTAATAGCGGAGAACGAACGAAGAGATTATGGTAGGGTACGAAACCATCTCAAATTTATTCTTTCCAAATCCGTTGGGCTATTCCTATAAGTGTCACAAACAGCCCTAGAGTTCGTACTAGAATAACACCTTAAGACACAAATCAACCAAAACCCTAATGTCACCTAGATACTCCAATGTCACCTCAAGTATCCGTGGGTATGATTATACAATATGCGTCACACAATCTCAGATTCATCTATTCAACCAACACATAGAACCTCAAAGAGTGCCCCAAAGTTTCTATCGGGTAATCACAACGAAAACATGTGCCAACCCCTATGCATAGGTTCATCGGCGGAACCCGCAAGTTGATCACCAAAACATACATCAAGTGAATCACGTGATATCCCATTGTCACCACAGATACGCATGGCAAGACATACATCAGGTGTTCTCAAATCTTTAAAGACTCAATCCGATAAGATAACTTCAAAGGGAAACCTCAATCCATTACACGAGAGTAGAGGGGAGAAGAAACATAAGATCCAACTATAATAGCGAAGCTCGCGATACATCAAGATCGTGCCAAATCAATAACACGAGAGAGAGAGAGAGAGAGAGATCAAACACATAGCTACTGGTACATACCCTTAGCCCCGAGGGAGAACTACTCCCTCCTCTTCATGGAGAGCACCGGGATGATGAAGATGGCCACCGGAGAGGGATTCCCCCTCCGGCAGGGTGCCGGAACGGGTCTAGATTGGCTTTCGGTGGCTACGGAGGCTTCTGGCGGCGGAACTCCTGATCTATTGTGCTCACCGATGTTTTTAGGGTATATGGAGATATATAGGCGGAAGAAGTACGTCAGGGGGGGCACGAGGGGCCCACGAGGGTGGAGGGTGCGCCATGGGGGGGTGGGCGCGCCCCCCTGCCTCGTGGCCTCCTCGTTGATCCCCTGATGTGCACTCCAAGTCTTCTGGGCTTCTTCTGATCCAAAAATAAGTTCTGTGAAGTTTCAGGTCAATTGGACTCCATTTGGTTTTCCTTTTCTGCGATATTCTAAAACAAGGTAAAAACAGAAACTGGCACTGGGCTCTGGGTTAATAGGTTAGTCCCAAAAAATGATATAAAAGTGTATAATAAAGCCCATAAACATCCAAAACAGTAGATAATATAGCATGGAGCAATCAAAAATTATAGATACATTGGAGACGTATCAGCATCCCCAAGCTTAATTCCTGCTCGTCCTCGAGTAGGTAAATGATAAAAACAGAATTTTTGATGTGGAATGCTACTTGGCATAATTTCAATGTAATTCTTCTTAATTGTGGCATGAATATTTAGATCCGAAAGATTCAAGATAAAAGTTCATATTGACATAAAAATAATAATACTTCAAGCATACTAACTAAGCAATTATGTCTTCTCAAAATAACATGGCCAAAGAAAGTTCATCCCTACAAAATCATATAGTTTAGTCATGCTCCATTTTCGTCACACAAGAATGCTCTCATCATGCACAACCCCAATGACAAGCCAAGCAATTGTTTCATACTTTAGTAATCTCAAACCTATAAACTTTCACGCAATACATGAGCGCGAGCCATGGATATAGCACTATGGGTGGAATAGAATAATGAGGGGGTTATGTGGAGAAGACAAAAAGGAGAAAGTCTCACATCAACGAGGCTAATCAATGGGCTATGGAGATGCCCATCGATTGATGTTAATGCGAGGAGTAGGTATTGCCATGCAAGGGATGCACTAGAGCTATAAATGCATGAAAGCTCAACAAAAGAAACTAAGTGGGTGTGCATCCAACTTGCTTGCTCACGAAGACCTAGGGCACTTGAGGAGGCCCATTGTTGGAATATACAAACCAAGTTCTATAATGAAAAATTCCCACTAGTATATGAAAGTGACAGAACAAGAGACTCTCTATCATAAAGATCATGGTGCTACTTTGAAGCACAAGTGTGGCAAAGGATAGTAGCATTGTCTTTTCTCTCTTTTTCTCTCATTTTCATTTTTTCATGTTTTGGGCCTTCTCTTTTTTATGGCCTTTCTCTTTTGGGGGGGGGCTTCTCTTTTTTTATGGCCTTTCTCTTTTTTTCTTTTTTTTATTCCTCACTTGGGACAATGCTCTAGAAAATGATCATCATCACACTTCTATTTATTTACAACTCAATGATTACAACTCGATACTAGAACAAGATATGACTCTATATGAATGCCTCCGGCGGTGTACCGGGATTGCGATGATGCATGAGTGACATGTATGAAAGAATTATGAGAGGTGGCTTTGCCACAAATACGATGTCAACTACATGATCATGCAAAGCAATATGACAATGATGATGTGTGTCATAATAAACGGAACAGTGGAAAGTTGCATGGCAATATATCTCGGAATGGCTATGGAAATGCCATAATAGGTAGGTATGGTGGCTCTTTTGAGAAAGATATAAAGAGGTTTATGTGTGATAGAGCGTATCATATCATGGGGTTTGGATGCACCGGCGAAGTTTGCACCAACTCTCAATGTGAGAAAGGGCAATGCACGGTACCAAAGAGGCTAGCAAGGATGGAAGGGTAAAAGTGCGTATAATCCATGGACTCAACATTAGTCATAAAGAACTCACATACTTATTGCAAAAATATACAAGTCATCAAAAACCTCGGTACTACGCGCATGCTCCTAGGGGGATAGATTGGTAGGAAAATACCATCACTCGTCCCCGACCGCCACTCATAAGGAGGACAATCAAATAACACCTCATGTTTCAAATTTGTTACATAACGTTTACCATACGTGCATGCTACGGGACTTGCAAACTTCAACACAAGTATTTCTCAATTTCACAACTACTCAACTAGCACGACTTTGATATTATTACCTCCATATCTCAAAACAATCATCAAGCATCAAACTTCTCTTAGTATTCAAAACACTCATAAGAAAATTTTACTAATCTTGAATACCTAGCATATTAGGATTTTAAGAAAATTACCATGCTATTTAAGACTATCAAAATATTGTAAGTGAAGGATGAGAGTTCATCTATTTCTTCAAAATATAGCTACCACCATGCTCTAAAAGATATAAGTGAAGCACTAGAGCAAATGACAAACTACTCCGAAAGATATAAGTGAAGATCAATGAGTAGTTGTATAATTATGCAACTATGTGAAGACTCTCTAACATTTAAGAGTTTCAGATATTGATATTTTATTCAAAAAACAAGCAAAACTAAATAAAATAAAATGACACTCCAAGAAAAACACATGTCATGTGGTAAATAAAAATATAGCTCCAAGTAAAGTTACCGATGAACGAAGACGAAAGAGGGGATGCCTTCCGGGGCATCCCCAAGCTTAGGCTCTTGGCTATCCTTGAATATTACCTTGGAGTGCCTTGGGCATCCCCAAGTTTAGGCTCTTCCCACTCCTTATTCCATAGTCCATCGAATCCTTACCCAAAACTTGAAAACTTCACAACACAAAACTTAACAGAAAACTCGTAAGCTCCGTTAGTATAAGAAAATAAATCACCACTTCAAGGTACTGTAATGAACTCATTCTTGATTTATGTTGGTGTTAAACCTACTGTATACCAACTTCTTAATGGTTTATAAACTCTTTAACTAGCCATAGATTCATCAAAATAAGTACACAACACATGAAAAACAGAATCTGTCAAAAACAGAACAGTCTGTAGTAATCTGGATCAAACGTATACTTCTGGAACTCATAAAATTCTCAAATAAATTTCTGGACCTTAGGAATTTATCTATTAATCATCTGCAAAAATAATTAACTAAATATAACTTTCCAAATAAAAATGGCAGCAATTCTCGTGAGCGCTAAAGTTTCTGTTTTTTACAGCATGATCAACAAGACTTTCCCAAAGTCTTCCCAAAGGTTCTACTTGGCACAAACACTAATTAAAAGCATAAAACCACATATAAACAGAGGCTAGATGAATTATTTATTACTAAACAGGAGAAAAAAAGAAAGGAGCAAAAATAAAATTGGGTTGCCTCCCAACAAGCGCTATCGTTTAACGCCCCTAGCTAGGAATGATGATTTCAATGATGCTCACATAAAGGATAAGAATTGAAACATAAAGAGAGCATAATGAAGAATATGTCTAGCACATTTAAGTCTAACCCACTTCCTATGCATAGGGATTTTGTGATCAAACAACTTGTGGGAACAAGAATCAACTTGCATAGGAAGGTAAAACAAGCATAACTTCAAAACTTTAAGCACATAGAGAGGAAAGTTGATATTATTGCAATTCCTACAAGCATATATTCCTCCCTCATAATAATTTTCAGTAGCATCATGAATGAATTCAATAATATAACCAGAACCTAAAGCATTCTTTTCATGATCTACAAGCATAGAAATTTTACTACTCTCCACATAAGCAAAATTCTTCTCATGAATAATAGTGGGAGCAAACTCAACAAAATAATTATCATGCGAGGCATACTCCAATTGAAAACTAAAATCATGAAGACAAGTTTCATGGATATCATTATTCTTTATAGCATACAAGTCATCACAATAATCATCATAGATATCAACTTTGTTCTCATAATCAATTGGAACCTCTTCCAGAATAGTGGATTCATCACAAAATAAAGTCATGACCTCTCCAAATCCACTTTCATCTATATAATCATCATAAATAGGAGGCATGCTTTCATCATAATAAATTTGCTCATCAAAACTTGGGGGACAAAAATTATCATATTCATCAAACATAGCTTCCCCAAGCTTGTGGCTTTGCATATCATTAGCATTATGGATATTCAAGGAATTAGTACTAACAACATTGCAATCATGCTCATTCAAATATTTAGTGCCAAACATTTTATAGATTTCTTCTTCTTGCACTTGAGCACAATTATCCTTTCCATCATACTCACGAAAGATATTAAAAAGGTGAAGCGTATGAGACAAACTCAATTCCATTTTTTTATAGTTTTCTATTATAGACTAAACTAGTGATAAAACAAGAAACTAAAAGACTCGATTGCAAGATATAAAGATATACCTTCAAGCACTCACCTCCCCGGCAACAGCGCCAGAAAAGAGCTTGATGTCTACTACACAACCTTCTTCTTGTAGACATTGTTGGGCCTCCAAGTGCAGAGGTTTGTAGGACAGTAGCAAATTTCCCTCAAGTGGATGACCTAAGGTTTATCAATCCTTAGCAGGCGTAGGATGAAGATGGTCTCTCTCAAGCAACCCTGCAACAAAATAACAAAGAGTCTCTTGTGTCCCCAACACACCCAATACAATGGTAAATTGTATAGGTGCACTAGTTCAGCGAAGAGATGGTGATACAAGTGGTATATGGATAGTAGATAATAGTTTTTATAATCTGAAAAAATATAAAAACAGCAAGGTAGCAAGTGATAAAAGTGAGCATAAACGGTATTGCAATGATAGGAAACAAGGCCTACGGTTCATACTTTCACTAGTGCAAGTCCTCTCAACAATAATAACATAATTGGATCATATAACTATCCCTCAACATGCAACAAAGAGTCACTCCAAAGCCACTAATAGCGGAGAACGAACGAAGAGATTATGGTAGGGTACGAAACCACCTCAAAGTTATTCTTTCCAATCAATCCATTGGGCTATTCCTATAAGTGTCACAAAGAGCCCTAGAGTTCGTACTGGAATAACACCTTAAGACACAAATCAACCAAAACCCTAATGTCACCTAGATACTCCAATGTCACCTCAAGTATCTGTGGGTATGATTATATGATATGCGTCACATTCATCTATTCAACCAACACATAGAACCTCAAAGAGTGCCCCAAAGTTTCTATCGGAGAATCACGACAAAAACGTGTGCCAACCCCTATGCATAGGTTCATGGGCGGAACCCGCAAGTTGATCACCAAAACATACATGAAGTGAATCACGTGATATCCCATTGTCACCACAGATACGCACGGCAAGACATACATCAAGTGTTCTCAAATCTTTAAAGACTCAATCCGATAAGATAACTTCAAAGGGGAAACTCAATCCATTACAAGAGAGTAGAGGGGGAGAAGAAACATAAGATCCAACTATAATAGCAAAGCTCGCGATACATCAAGATCGTGCCAAATCAAGAACACGAGAGAGAGAGAGAGAGAGAGAGAGAGATCAAACACATAGCTACTGGTACATACCCTAAGCCCCGAGGGAGAACTACTCCCTCCTCATCATGGAGAGCACCCGGATGATAAAGATGGCCACCGGAGAGGGGTTCCCCCTCCGGCAGGGTGCCGGAACGGGTCTAGATTGGCTTTCGGTGGCTACGGAGGCTTTTGGCGGTGGAACTCCTGATCTATTTGTGCTCCCCAATGTTTTTAGGGTATATGAAGATATATAGGCGGAAGAAGTACGTCAGGGGGGCCATGAGGGGCCCACGAGGGTGGAGGGCGTGCCCTGGGGGGTGGGCGCGCCCCCTGCCTCGTGGCCTCCTCTTAGATCCCCTGACTTGCACTCCAAGTCTTCTCGGCTTCTTCTGATCCAAAAATAAGTTCCGTGAAATTTTAGGTCGACTGGACTCCGTTTGGTTTTCCTTTTCTGCGATATTCTAAAACAAGGTAAAAATAGAAACTAGCACTGGGCTCTGGGTTAATAGGTTAGTCCCAAAAAATGACATAAAAGTGTATAATAAAGCCCATAAACATCCAAAACAGTAGATAATATAGCATGGAGCAATCAAAAATTATAGATACATTGGAGACGTATCACCCGCCACGGAGGTCGCACACTCAGCGGCGATAGAGCCGAATACTGACTTCACCTCCTACGAGACCTGTGTTGCCAGACCCGTGGATTCGTCCCCGTCCCCAGGCTCCGAACCGCCTGCATCCGTGCCTATCGAATTGGATTAGGCACCGATCATGGAGTTTACCTCCGTGGATATCTTTCAGCACTCGCCCTTGGGCGACGTGCTAAATTCATTAAGGTCTCTCTCCTTGTCAGGGGAACCTTGGACGAACTATGTCTGGCTTGAGTGGGAAGCGGACGACGAAGAAATCCGTTCCCCACCCACCACCCACTTAATAGCCACTGTCAACAATTTAACCGACATGCTCGATTTCGGCTCCGAAGACATCGACGGTATGGACGACGATGCAGGAGAAGAACAGGAACCACCACCCACAGGGCGCTGGACAGCAACTTCATCACACGATATATACATGGTGGATACACCCAAAGAAAATAATGACGAGGAACGGAAGGATGCAGCGAAGGATAATCCCCTCGAGAAGCAACCAAAGCGACGACGTAGGTGCCGCTCCAAATCCTGCCTCGGCAAAAACAGCGACAACTGCGCAGGAAAGAATAATACCACGGTCGACTCCAAAGGAAACGATGACTGCATGGACGCAGCAACAGAGCATGATGAACCAGCGGACGGCAAACATAGTACGGAGCCGCTGTCCGATCACGGCGAAGCCGAGGGTAAAGCTAATCAACCCATCTCCGGAGAGGAGAACAGTCCGGACGACGATGCACACATCATCCTGGAAAGGCACTCGGAGCAAGAGAACCTCCATAAAAGGCTTATTGCCACCGCGAGGAGTCTAAAGAAGCAAAAGCAAAGGCTTAAGGCCGCGCAAAATACACTCAACAGTAGATGGAACAAAGTGCTCGACACTGAAGAAAAGTACGGTGGCAGTCGCCACACAAAGAGCTATCCAAAGCGCAAGCTGCTGCCTGAATTCGATGACGAGGCTTTAGAGCCTATACAACCGAAAAATAAAATGGTCGATCAGCCGGATCGACCGCCCCGTGGCCACGATAGGGCGGCTAATGATGTTGCACATAAGTCAGCACACGATTTACGCGAGGACTTGCACCAAAAAGCCGGAATGACCAGGTCCATCTACGGATCTAGGAAGCGCGCTCTGGCACAGAACCAAAGCTGAACACTACAACCGTCAGAATGCCATGACACATCCAAATACAGGGGTGCCGCACACCCCCTATGCTTCACCGATGAGGTGCTGGATCACGAATTTCTCGAGGGATTCAAACCCGTGAACATAGAGGCATACGATGGAACGACATACCCTGGGGTCTGGATTGAGGACTTTATCCTTCATATCCACATGGCTCGCGGAGATGATCTCCACGCCATCAAATACTTGCCCCTCAAGTTGAAAGGACCAGGTCGGCACTGCCTGAATAGCCTCCTTGAAAACTCAATTGGAAGTTGGGAGGAGCTTGAGGATGCTTTTAGGTCTAATTTTCAAGGGACCTATGTCCGACCTCCGGATGCAGACGATTTAAGTCATATGATTCAACAGCCCGGAGAGTCAGTCCGAAAGCTTTGGAACAGATTCCTCACTAAGAAGAATCAAATTGTCGACTACCCGGACGCCGAAGCCTTAGCGGCTTTCAAATACAGTGTCCGGGACGAATGGCTCGCCAGACACCTCGGCCAAGAAAAACCAAGAATAATGGCAGCCCTAACAAGCCTTATGACCCGCTTTTGCGCGGGCGAAGATAGTTGGTTGGCCCGTAGTGGCACCAGCGACCCAGGCACATCCAAAGTCAGAGATGGCAATGAAAAACCACAACACAATAAAAGCAAGCGTCGAAACAATGAAGACAGCCCAGACAACACGGCGGTAAACTCCGGATTCAGGGGCTCTCGACTCGGTCAATGGAAAAAGCCATTTAAAGGCAGCAGAGATGGACCGTCCAGCCTAAACAAGATTCTAGATAGATTATGTCAGATCCATGGCACCTCCGACAAACCTACAAATCACACCAACAGAGACTGATGGGTCTTCAAGTAGGCCGGCAAGCTAAACGGCGAACACAAGGGGAGGGAGACGAGGATGAGCCTCGCCAGCCGAACACCGGGGAACAGAAAAAATTCCCACCAGAGGTCAAAACAGTGAACATGATTCACGCAACTCACATACCGAAGAGGAGGCGCCAGCATGCAACCCGAGACATATACGCCGTGGAGCCCGTCACCCCCAAGTTCAACCCTTGGTCGGCCTGCCCGATCACTTTTGATCACAGGGATCACCCGACTAGTATCCGACATGAAGGATCGGCTGCCTTGGTCCTAGACCCAATAATAGACGGATACCATCTCACCCGAGTCCCTATGGACGGCGGCAGTAGTCTTAATCTGATATATCAGGACACAGTCCACAAAATGGGGATAGACCCGACAAGAATCAGCCAAAGCAATACTACCTTTAAAGAAGTAATACCAGGCCCAGAGGCCGCTGCACGGGCTCTCTAGTACTAGAGGTTGTATTCGGTTCTCCCGACAACTTCCGAAGTGAAAATTTAACCTTCAACATCGCTCCATTCCGAAGCGGCTATCAAGCACTACTCGGAAGAACGGCCTTCACTCGTTTTAATGCAATACCGCATTACACTTATCTTAAGCTTAAGATGCCCGGTCCATGCGGCATCATCATAGTTAGCGGAAACATAGAGCGTTCCTTACGTGCGGAAGAATGTGTGGCGGCTTTAGCAGCCGAACACTGAACGACCTCTCCAACCAGAATAAATGATCGGTCATCAAGACTGCAGACATGGCTAGACGAGTCTGGCGAACCACTAGCTGTAACAGCTCAGATAAACCTGATATTGGGTCGATCGATATACCCCCATAGGTGGTGCTAGGGGCTTCCTGCATGTAAAAAGAACTACAGTTCGGCTGGACCTTATTTAGATTAAATTTTTATGGTTTATTAAGAATAACCAATTTTTCGCACAGGTTTTTCTCTTTTACAGATGATCATCATGCTACACCCTTCCAGGATACGACACAACGGAGACACAGGCGCAGACGTGCAGCAGGGCCCCGCTCAAAGGTTTCTTTTTAGATTAAGACCATATGTAAACCTTTTTTATTGTCTCTTATTGCTTCACTCCCTCCGGATACTCAACACAGCCGAAAGGGATGCTGGCCTTATTGACATTTCGTCACGTCAGACTAATGCAAGTACCTGGAAATTCAGGGCTCATTATCGAGGGCATTACTCAGCCCAGTATATGTTGTAAAGTCCGAATACCTTAGGGAGTGTTTGGCGTCGCGAGTTTGGCCTTATATGCATCAGCTTCGAATCATGTCTTTGGTCAATAGTTTGGTTTGCCCAGCTCCCGTGTTTTGCTACCTTACATTCCGCTCTATCAGCTAAGGTGGCACCGAGAGAACTACTACGATTGTGCCCTGATTCATCTGGACGAGCACCTCAATAGAGAAAGCCGAAAACTAACTGTCATGATAAAGCGCAAGACTGGTCAACCACTCGATGACTCAACGGAATCTTCGCGGTTCCTCCGCATTAACGAAGGACCGGTTTCCCGGTCATGTACGTACGCACACCATATTCGGATAAGCGCGGAAGTACCAGGGGCTATATAGTAGCCCCACTGTCAAACTCCCACGGCTAAGTGAAAGTGTTAAAGCAATATAGTCTGATTGCCTTGTTCGCCGCGCTATCACCTCCTTAATGGACCAAGACGTTGGATCAAGTGTGAATGCGCGTTTTTCCGAACACCCCCGCATTATATGCGTGGGGGCTGAAGCCAACGACTGCAAACTTTCAGGTTATATACATACATAAACGGCCGCACAGGAGGCATCACAATACTTTCAGGAAAATTATAAACACAGCCTTTATAATCCAAATAGCATTGTTTTTACAATTGGGATACATGTCACTCGAACATGACACTCTTCGAGCACTGAGCCTCTATTAAACGAGCGCCTTCTAGGACTTCTTCAAAATAGTGCTCGGCTGAGACCTGGCCTATGGCCGGACCCCGGGTTGCAATAGCGGTGGCATCCATCTCTGCCTAGTATGTCTTAACACGGGCAAGAGCCATCCGCGCACCCTCTATGCACGCTGACCTCTTTACAGCGTCGATATGCAGGACAACACCAAGGAATCATTGCACTAAACCAAAATAACTATTCGGCCTTGGTCCTTCCGGCCAAAGATGATCCACGACAGACCTCATGGCAAGCCCGGACAACCTATGGAGCTCAGCCCACTCGGCCATTTGCTCATTTAACAGCAGCGAACGCGTTGGAGCACCGAACTGCGACCAGAACAACTTTTCCACTTCATGATATTTTTGATCTTTGAAAAACGCAGTCGCATCAGCAGCACTCATTGCCAAGTCCGAATACGCGTCTGCAGCACTCCATAATTGATCCAGAGGGGCATACTTCGGATCTCCAAACTTCGTCCACAACAAAAAGGGCTTCCCAGCCGTGATATCTCCGGCTTGGCGGAGCTCCTCCTTCGCCGCTCTGATTTTAGAATGGGTTTCCTTGGCTGCTTCCACGACTTTCTTCAGGTCAGCCGCTCTCGCTTGGCTTTCCTTTTCAAGAAGCTCATATCGGCCGGCGGCATCTTTTAGCTCAACAACCATCTTGACTATTTTATCTTCGCTCTTGCGATGAGCAGCCTATTCGGCCCTTAAGTCTTCGGCCGCCTTTAGGGCGGCCGCATCACTTCTCCTGGCTTGTTCCTTGGCTTGGGCAAGTTCCGCCCAAAGGGTCTCCATGGTGGTAGCTCCATCTACGGTCATAGCATATTATAGATACCAGCATCATGCTCCTCTTAATATTTGTTGACCACCCGAAAATACATACCATGTGCCTCGTCAAGCCGCTTGTTCACAAGCGCAATGTCGGCATCTGCCGCGTCGAGTTGCCGGCTCAGTCCGGCCAGCCACCGGACTGTTAGCCGCCTGCACATGAAAGCAGCACGCTCATTACCTAGGACTACGATCCTCTGTTTGCCGCCTCTGGACAGCAACCAGAGTCTCAGTGGCTACTATCTGTATAGAGCACACCTAGGGTGTGCGGTACCGTCAAAAAAATTATATATTACTTTGCATACCTCAAAGCCTCTTAGCAGGCTCGTAAAGCTTCATGCAACCCACTTTTGGCGGATGAGATCCTCTCAACCACCGTACCCATTAAAGTACGATGCTCCTATGAGATAGCCGATTGCTCCAAAAGACCCATCAGTACGTCCGGTTGTGCACCGGACAATCCTGGACTCTTTCTATTGCTCCCCTTAGGAGCCGAATACTCCGGACTGCGGGTGGCCGAAGGGTTACCTTCTGGCCTTGGCGGATCAGGAGAAATCCTTCGTGATGACACCTTAGGTTCATCCGCCCCAGGAGGCGGGGAGATAAGGGGAGGCGTTTTGCTCTCCATCATCTCCGAAAGAAGATCCCCCAAAGACAAACTCTGTCGAGAAGGGCTACGATCCTTACTACAAGACATATGTCTCGGTTATTGTCCTCGGAGATAAAACAGAATATATTTACCAAAAGTATCTCTTGTTCACTTACAACTCGGTGGAGGGCTGATCCCCTTGCGGGCACTGTGCGGTAAGGATGCCCTCCGGGGCAGGGCCCCCTGGCGAAGGTTTCTTCCCTTGTTTGGAAACCCTTGTTTCCAAGTCTTCAGAGGCGCTCCTTTTCCTTCCTTGGGGATTGGGAATTTCATATTCTTCTCCTCGATTATCCTCCTTCGCGGAGACACTAATTCCCCTGGTTTGGATGAGTAATGCGTGAGGCCCGCTTTCAGCTTCTTTATTCCTCCCTTTATCTTCCCCTGATGGCACTTGATAAGGTGCGTGCTCAAGCATCCAGGCTAGTACATGATCCGGTGAGCCTTCGGGAAGGGGGGCCGAACACTTGATCATCTTCGCTTTTCTTATCCAGTCCTGGCCAAGAGCAATTTTTCAGAATGATGTTATATGAAAAGACGGTGTGTTCAGCCGCAGAATTACTTACGTGGGTATTTGGACGATTGCAGTTTAGACCCGCATCCTCGATGGTGTCTAGACACTTTATTCGTGATCCAAAGAACAATCCATACATCTCTTCGAGCGTCACGCCGAAGAATTGCTGAATAGTTCGCGGTCCTTCCGGGTTGAACTCCCACATACGGAGAGATCGACATTGGCATGGCAGGACCCGACGAACTAGCATAACTTGCATTACCCTGACAAGACTGACATCTCTCTTGAGGAGATCTCGGATGTGACTTTGCAATGTCGGCACGTCATTAACTGGCCCCCAGTCCAGCCCCTTGTTAACCCATGACGCCAGTTGTGGCGGGGGGCCCAAACGGAAGGCGGGGGCGGCTACCCACTTAGTACTTCAGGGAGCTGTGATGTAAAACCACTCCCGCTGCCATAGGTTGGACATCTCCAGGAAGGAGCCCTTTGGCCATGGAGCATCGACGCCTTTGCTTATTATAGCACCTCCGCATTTTGTGTGTCGCCGATCGATCATCTTCGGCTTCACATTGATGGTCTTGAGCCATAATCCGAAGTGTGGGGTGATGCGGAGGAAGGCCTCACACACGACGATAAACGACGAGATGTGAAGGATGGAATCTGGAGCTAGATCATGGAAGTCGAGCCCGTAATAGAACATAAGCCCTCTAACAAAAGGATCAAGACTAAATCCTAGCCCTCAGAGGAGGTGGGAAACAAATACGACACTTTCGTTGGGTTCGGGAGTAGGGATGACCTGCCCTTTAGCAGGCAGCCTGTGCGAGATTTCGGTGGTCAGATACCTGGCTTCCCTTAGCTTCTTGATGTCCTCCTTTGTGATAGAGGAAGCCATCCACCAGCCTTGAAGGTTGGATCCGGACATGGTTGAAGGTCTGAAGTGCTTAGCCTGAGCCTTGGGTGTTGGAACTCGGGGTGGGGGAAGGGAAGGATCGAGCGTGAGAAGAAAAGGACAGGCCTTGGCCCCTTTATAAAGAGGGCGAATATCAAGCGTCCTCCGCGTGGCCGTTTGGAACTTGCCTAAAATTGAGGAGTCATATTAACAAGCACGATTGGGATACCCACACCCGTATTGATGAGACTCCCGTGATAAGGGGAACACGATCTCTGCTTCAACAAGACGTGCCAATAAGACCGCCTCGCAACACGTGCAATGGCAGGCAGGGAAAAACGGTTCGTAATGACCGGGCCACGGCAGGATGTCACGTTATAAAAAGTTGACAGCAGATTAGATTTGTGGAATAATATGCTCTATACAGTGGTATGTGGAATTTGTTTTGCAGAGCCGAACACGATCCTTGTGTTCAAAATCTTCTATGGAGTATTCGGAGAAGGAACCAGCCTTGCAATGCCGAAGACAATCTCTGCGTCGGACTCATCGTCATTGAAGCCTGGTTCAGGGGCTACTGAGGGAGTCCTGGATTAGGGGGTCCTCGGACAGCCGGACTATATCCTTTGGCCGGACTGTTGGACTATGAAGATACAAGATTGAAGACTTTGTCCTGTGTCCGGGTGGGACTCTCCTTTGCGTGGAAGGCAAGCTTGGCAATTCGTATATGTAGATCTCCTCCATTGTAACCGACTCTGTGTAACCCTAGCCCCCTCCGGTGTCTATATAAACCGGAGGGTTTGGTCCGTAGGACAACAAAACAACCATAATCATAGGCTAGCTTGTAGGGTTTAGCCTCTACGATCTCATGGTAGATCAACTCTTGTAATACTCATATCATCAAGATCAATCAAGCAGGAAGTAGGGTATTACCTCCATCGAGAGGGCCCGAACCTGGGTAAACATTGTGTCCCCCGCCTCCTGTTACCATCCGCCTTACACGCACAGTTCGGGACCCCCTACCCGAGATCCACCGGTTTTGGCACCGACACTCACCACCGTGCGTGAGTAATTCCATCGTAGGCTTGCTGGACGGTGATGGGTTGGATGAGATTTATCATGTAATCAAGTTAGTTTTCTTAGGGTTTGATCCCTAGTATCCACTATGTTCTGAGATTAATTTTGCTATGACTTTGTTATGCTTAATGCTTGTCACTAGGGCCCGAGTGCCATGATTTCAGATCTGAACCTATTATGTTTTCATGAATATATTTGTGTTCTTGATCCTATCTTGCAAGTTGTAGACACCTATTATGAATTATGATCCGCATACCCCAAGGTGACAATAATTGGGATCCGGTGATTACCGTAGTTTGAGGAGTTCATGTATTCACTAAGTGCTAATGCTTTGTTCCGGATATCTATTAAAAGGAAACCTTAATATCCCTTAGTTCCCATTAGAACCCTGATGCCATGGGAGGGTAGGACAAAACATGTCATGCAATTTCTTTTCCATAAGCACGTATGACTATATACGAAATACATGCCTACATTATATTGATGAATTGGAGATAGTTCTGTGTCACCCTAGGTTATGACTGCTACATGATGAATATCATCCAACACAATTATCATTGCCGATCCAATGCCTATGAGCTTTTCACATATTGATCTTTGCCAAGTTACTTTTTTTGCTACTCTTGTTACAATCACTACAAAACTGCTACTGTTACTTTTGCCACCATTACCTTTACTTCCATATTACTTTACTACTAAATACTTTGCTGCAGATATTAAGTCTTTCAGTTGTGGTTGAATTGACAACTCAGTTGCTAATACTCGCGAATATTCTTTGGCTCCCCTTGTGTTGAATCAATAAATTTGGGTTGAATACTCTACCCTCGAAAACGGTTGCGATCCCTTATACTTGTGGGTTATCAGCGACTACGTGGGCGGTGGGTGGGATGTAAATTTCCCTATCGTCGGCTTTAAGTCCGATCTTGTTGTAAACCAAAGTCTTGCCATCCGAGATTGACATACTTTGGATACGATCAAGCATCTCATTTAGGTGAGATAATTCTTCGGGATTCATGTCCTGGCTATAAGCGGGGCTGACTTAAAGTATGTCTGGCGCATAGCTCGAGACGTTTTCGGCACGGGGAGTGAGGGAGTCCTGGATTAGGGGGTGTGCCGGTAGCCGGACTATACCTTCAGCCGGACTCCTGGACTATGAAGATACAAGATTGAAGACTTCGTCCCGTGTCCGGATGGGACTTTCCTTGGCGTGGAAGGCAAGCTTGGCGATGCGATATTCAAGATCTCCTACCATTGTAACCGACTCTGTGTAACCCTAACCCTATCCGGTGTCTATATAAACCGGAGGGTTGTAGTCCGTAGGACAGAATCAACTCCATACACGACAATCATACCATAGGCTAGCTTCTAGGGTTTAGCCTCCTTGATCTCGTGGTAGATCTACTCTTGTACTACCCATATCATCAATATTAATCAAGCAGGAGTAGGGTTTTACCTCCATCGAGAGGGCCCGAACCTGGGTAAAACAAAGTGTCCCCTGTCTCCTATTACCATCTGGCCTAGACGCACAATTCGGGACCCCCTACCTGAGATCCGCCGGTTTTGACACCGACATTGGTGCTTTCATTGAGAGTTCCTCTGTGTCGTCGCCTTTCGGTCCGATGGCTCCTTCGATCATTAACAACGATGCGGTCCAGGTTGAGACTTTTCTCCCTGGACAGATCTTTGTCTTCGGCGGCTTCGCACTGCGGGCCAATTCGCTTGGCCACCTTGAGCAGATCGAAAGCTACGCCCCTGGCCATCAGGTCAGGTTTGGAAGCCTAAACTACACGGCTGACATCCACGGCGACTTGATCTTCGACGGATTCGAGCCACAGCCAAGCATGCCGCACTGTCTCGATGGGCATGATATAGCTCTGCCGCCGAACAGCGCCTTGGAGGCCGCACACGCATCGGTTTCGACCATTGATTCGGAACCTACTGCGCCGACCGAGGATCAGCGGTTGGACGCTGCCTCAGGGGCTGCGATCTCAGAGGCGATCGAGCCGAACTCCAGCCCCGCACTCCACGTGGCCCGTGACTCCAAGGAGCCGGATTCCTCTCCGAACTCCAAGCCCCCCGCACCCCTGCCAATCGAATCCGATTGGGCGCCGGTAATGGAGTTCACCGCCGCGGACATCTTTCAGCATTTGCCTTTTGGCGACATCCTGAATTCTCTTAAGTCTCTCTCTTTATCAGGAGAGCCCTGGCCGAACTACGGTCAGCAAGGGTGGGATACAGACGGTGAGGAAATTCAAAACCCACCAACCACCCACTTTATAGCCACTGTCGACGATTTAACCGACATGCCTGACTTCGGCTTCGAGGACATCAACAGCATGGATGACGATGGAGGAGATACTAACGAACCAACGCCCATAGGGCATTGGACAGCCACCTCATCTCACGATGTGTACATGGTGGACACCCCTAAGGGAAGCGACAACGAGGAAAAAGGGGAGGGGACGAGAGATCGACCCCCCAAAAAGCAATCAAGGCGTCGGCGTAAACACCGACCCAAGCCCCGCCTCGACAAAAACCCAGCCATAGAGCAGGACGAGCCGGTAGACGACGGGCAGGCCTTAGAGCAACTGCCCGAACAGGGCAACACGGATAGAGAAACCGAACATCCCTCCTCCGACGAAAACGGCATTCCGGACGACCTCATGCCGAATAAACTCACGGAGCAGAAGAATCTCCATGAGAGGCTTGTTGCCACTGCACGCAGCTTAAAAAGCAGAAGCGGAAGCTAAAAACAGCGGAAGATGCACTCCGGATCAGATGGAGCAAGGTAATCAATGCCACACATAAGTACGGCGACAGTCGCCGCACTAGAAGCTATCCGAAAAGAAAGCTACTGCATGAATTCGACGAAGAGGCCTTAGAGCCCTCGCATTCAAAAAATGAAAAAGCCACGCGGTCGGATAGACGACCCCATAAAGCGACAAGCGGCGCCGCACCTAAATCGGCATGCGACCCACTTAAGGATTCGCATCATGGCCCAGTCAGGTCCATTTATGGGCCAAGAAAGCAAGCTCTCGTAAGCAACGCTATGAAGCCATCATCGGAATCCGGCATACCCAAATACAAGGGTGCCGCACACCCCCTATGTTTCACCGATGAGGTCCTGGACTATGAATTCCCAGAAGGATTCAACCCCGTAAACATAGAGGCATATGATGGAACAACAGACCCTGGAGTCTGGATCGAGGACTATATCCTCCACATACACATGGCTCGAGGAGATGATCTCCATGCCATAAAATATCTACCCCTTAAGCTTAAAGGGCCAGCCCGGCATTGGCTTAAAAGCCTTCCAGAAACACAATTGGAAGCTGGGAAGAACTCGAGGATGCTTTCCGAGCAAACTTTCAAGGGACCTATGTCCGTCCTCCGGATGCAGACGATCTTAGTCACATAACTCAACAACCCGGAGAATCAGCTCGACAATTCTGGAATAGATTCCTCACTAAAAAGAATCAGATAGTCGACTGTCCGGACGCCGAAGCCTTAGCAGCTTTCAGGCATAACGTCCGAGACGAATGGCTCGCCAGACACCTCGGCCAAGAAAAACCAAGAACGATGGCCGCACTTACAAGCCTCATGACCCGCTTTTGTGCAGGGGAGGACAGCTGGTTGGCAAGGTGCAGCCCCAGCGACCCAAGTACATCCGAAACCAGGGATAGAAACGGAAGACCGCGACGCAACAAGGACCGTCACCGGACTAAGGACAAAAGTCCGAAGAGCACGGCAGTCAACGCCGGATTCAAAGGCTCACGACAAAATCAGGAAAAATCGCCCCCCCAGGATAAGAGGGACGATCCATCCAACCTAAATAAAATCCTGGACAAGATATGTCAGATACACAGTACTCCCGCGAAGCCTGCGAACCATGCCCACAGAGACTGTTGGGTCTTCAAACAATCCGGCAGACTCAATGCCGAACACAAGGGGCTCGACACACCAAGTGAAGACGAGGACGAACCCCAACAGCAGAGCACTAGGAAACAAAAGAACTTCCCGCAAGAAGTAAAAACAGTGAACTCACTTCACATAACAAAACGTGCGGTGCCCGTAAAGGTACGCACCACGCGGCCCATCCCCAAAGGATCCTGCCACTGGTTGTCAAAACCGATCACCTTCAATCAGCTAGATTATTCTAGGAATATCAAGAATGTAGGATGGACTGCCTTGGTACTCGATCCAATAATTGGCGGACTCAAGTTTTCAAATGTCCTTATGGACGGCGGCAGCGGACTAAACCTGATATATCAGGATACAATACAGAACATGGGGATAAACCCAGCAAGAATCCGTCGCAGCAAAACCTCCTTTCAAGGGGTAATACCTGGTCTGGACACCCATTGTACGGGTTTTCTCCGGCTCACAGTCGCATTCGGCTCTGCCGATAACCTCCGGCGCGAAAAGCTGAGCGTCCACGTCATCCCGTTCTCAAGTCGCTATCAAGCACTACTGGGACGCGAAGCTTTCGCTCGATTTAACGCAATACCGCATTATGCATCTCTTACGCTTAAGATGCCCGGTCCACGAGGCACCATCTCTTTGATGGGAAAGCACTAAAGTGCGCCTCCCCAAGCGGAGGATAGTGCGGCCGCTTTAACAGCCCCACAGCAAAATGGCCTCACCGGCCAAAAAACTTCAAAATAGGTCATTTAAAGACCACGAACACGGATAGACGAGTTCGGTGCAAAATCATCATTGATGCAGGCCTAGAAGCCGTATACCCCCGCACAAGGGGCTCCATGCATATACAATAAGAGACAATAAAGCTCAAACTTCCATATCTTACTTTATAATTTGCTTATTTTAATCTTTTTTGGCACGACCCGTTCTCAACTCAGTTCCTCTCTTTTACAGATGAACGTCGTGCGGCGCCCATCCAGGATACGGCACAACGGAGACACTGGTGCAGACGTGCAGTAGGGACCCGTCCTAAAGGATTCTTTTTAGATTAAGACCCTGCGTAAACCTTTTTTACTATCTCTTGTTGCTACACATCCCCTGGTTTTTTCTTTCCAGTATAACCAAGGAGGAGGCTGGCGTCTTGGCATGTGGCCACGTCAGAATTTTTGCACGTACCTAGACACTAGGGGCTTTTTTAATAAAGAGTGTTGTTTGGCCCGCACTCATAAAGACCGAACACCTTAGGGAGTGTTCGGCGTCGCGAGTTTTGGCATTATATGCATCAGCTCCGAATCATGTCTTTGGTTAAATGTTGGGTTGCCCGGCTCCTGAGTTCGGCTACCTTACATTCCGCTCTATCGGCTAAGGTAGCACCAGGAGAACTACTGCGATTGTGCCCCCGGTTCGGCCAGGGCGAGCACCTCAATAGAGAAAGCCGAAAACTGACTATCATGATGTAGCATGAGACTGGTCAGCCACTCGATGACCGATCGGAATCTATCGGATTCCTCCGCTTTAACGAAGGGCTGCTTCCCGGTCAGGCACATACGCGCCCCGAATTCGGACGAGCGCAGTTGCCACCAAGGAGCTACCTAAAGAGTCTCATTTTCAAACTCCTATGGCTAAGTGAAAGTGTTAAAGCATTATAGTCCAGTTGCCTGGCCCGCTGCGCTATCACCTCCTTTGTAGGACCAAGACGTTGGGTTAAGTGTGAAAATGTGTCTTCTGCGAGAACCCCCGCACTATGTGCGTGGGGGCTTAAGCCAACGACTGCCATCTTTCAGATTCTATACATACATACATACATATATATATATATATATATATATATATATATATCTTAAAACGGCCGCATAGAAGGTGTTTACAATACTTGGAGGCACAAGTATAAAAAAAAAGGCCACTACAGTTTATCAAAATACTACTTTATAATTACATATGCTATCATAACATAGCATCCTTCGGGCACTGCGTCTCTATTACACGAGCGCCTTCAAGAACTTCCTGAAAATAGTGCTCCGAGGGTACTCGGCTTTGGTCCAAATCTCGGGACGCAACAACGGTGGTCTCCATCTCTGCCCAGTATGTCTTAACACGGGCTAGAGCCATCCTAGCGCCCTCTATGCATGCTGACCTCTTAATTGCATTTATACGCGGCACCGCGTCAAGGAATTGCTGCACCAAGCTGAAATAACTCTTCGGCTCCGAACTACCCGGCCACAGGTGACCCACGACGTACTTCATGGCGAGTCCAGACAACCTATTCAGTTCGGCCCATTGAGCCAAACGATCATCCACTGCCAGTGGACACTATGGATTGTGAAACTGCGACCAGAAAAGCCTTTCCACTTCGCGATCTCTCTGATCTCGAAAGTGTTCGGTCACATCAGCAGAACTCGCTGCCAAATCTAGATAGGTGTCCTCCACACTCCACATCCGGTCCAACGGAGCAAACTTCGGATCACAAACCTTCCTTCGCAGCATAAAGGGCTTTCCAGCCGCAATCTGTTCGGCCTGACGCAGCTCCTCCTTCGCAGCTCTCATCGCAGAGCGCGCGTCCTTGGCATTGGTGACGGCCTTCTCTAAGTCCGTCTGTTTCGCCTGGCCTTCTTTTTCAAGAAGTCTGCAACGGTCGGTAGCGCTATTTAACTTTTCGGCCATCTCGGCCATCTCCTCTTTGCTTCGGCAATGAGCAGCCTGTTCAGCTCTCAGCTCTTCAAGGGCCTTCTGGGCAGCCGCATCGCTTTTTCTGGCTTGCTCCTTAGCTTGGGCAAGTCCTGCCCTAAGATTCTCCACAGTAGCCGTACCATCTGCGTCAAGCACACACATTGTAAGACACTGGCATGAAGCTCCTCTTACCTGGCGCCGCCCGAAGAATTACATACCTTGAGCCTCATCAAGCCGCTTGTTGACAAGCGCGATGTCGGCATCTGCCACGTCCAGTTGCCGCTTTAGTTCGGCAAATTCATCAGTTCGGCTCGATTCCGAACACCTCGCCACCTAAAATCAAAGGCGACATCTTACACCTGGGATTATGATCCTCCGCGTGCCGTCATTTCTTGACAACGTGCAGAGTCTCAGGGGCTACTATCTACACAGGGCGCATCTTACTTATGCGCAACTGACAAAAGTGTACATTATCTAACGTACCTCAAAACCCGTCAGTAAACTTTTGACGGCCTCATGTAGTCCATTTTCTGCGGATGAAATCCTTTCAATCACCATGCCCATCAATGCACGGTGCTCCTCTGAGATAGAAGCTCGCCCCAGCAGAATCTTTAGATCCTCCGGCCGAGCACCAGACGGTGCCGGACTTGTCCTATGGCCTCTTTCGAAGGCCGGACGTGGAGAACTTCGGGGGGCCGCACTGCCACCTTCCGCCCCTGCCGGATTCAGAGAAACCCTCCGCGACGACACCTCAGGGTCGCCCGCCTTGCTAGGCGGCACGGCGGGGGGAGGCGTCCCGCTCTCCATCATCTCCGGAAGAAGATCCCCCGAAGACGAGCTCTGTTGAGAAGGGCTGAGGTCCGAGCTACAAGGTAAAATTTCGGTTAATCTTCTCAGATATAAATCAAAGATTTCTCTCATCCCTCAAAAGGAAAAACCTTTCTCTACTTACGGCTCGCTGGAGGGCTGATCCCCTTGAGGGCATAGTCCGGCCGAGGAATTCCCCGGCGCCGGACCCTCTGACGAGGATTTTCTCCCCCGTTTCAAGACCATGGTTTCCGGGTCGTCAGAGGCGGCTCTCTTCTTCCCCTCGGGAGAGGAATTGTCGGTTCCTCCCTTCGGGGCAGCCTCCTTCGAGGAGGCCATAGCTTCCTTGTCCTCCCCCTCCAAAGGCACTATCTCCAGCATCCTGGCCAGCACGGGATCCAGCCTGGTTTCAGGAAGGGGAGCCGGACACCTGATCAGCTTTGCCTTCGCTATCCACTCCTGTTTAAAAAGACGGCTCTTTTAGGGGCAAGTTTATGACAATTATGCGGATAGAAGGTCCGGGCACAAGGTTGCTTACTTGAGTATCCGGGCGATTGCAGGTTAGACCTATGTCCTTGGTAAAATCCGGACACATCTCTTGTGATCCGAAGAACAGTCTATACATCTCCGCGGGCGTTGCGCCCATGAAGTTCTGGAGAGCTCGCGGTCCCTCTAGATTAAACTCCCACAGGCGAAGGGGGCGACGTTTGCCGGGCAATATTCGGTGAATCAGCATGACCTGCGTCACCTTGACCAGGTTGAGGTCTCCTTCTAAGAGATCCCTAATGCGGCCCTGCAGCAGGGGCACGTCTTTGGATAACCCCCAATCTAATCCTTTGTTAACCCATGACGCTAGCCGTGGTGGGGGACCCGAGCGAAAGGCAGGAGGCGCCACCCACTTGGCGCTCCTGGGAGCGGTGATATAGAACCACTCTCGTTGCCACAAGCCGAGCTCCTCTTGAAAGGAGCCCTCGGGCCATGGAGCATCGGCATTCTTACTTATGACAGCACCTCCGCACTCTGCGTGTCGTCCCTCGATCATCTTCGGCTCCACTCCAAAAGTCTTGAGCCATAATCCAAAGTGAGGAGTAACACTGAGGAATACTTCGCACACGACGATGAATGAGGAAATTTGGAGGATAGACTCCGGGGCTAAGTCATGAAATTCCAGCCCGTAATAAAACAGCAGCCCCCTCACGAAGGGATCCATCGGGAAGCCTAACCCCCGAAGGAGGTGAGACATGAACACTACGCTCTCGCCGGGCTGGGGATTGGGAATAGCCTGCCCTTGAGCAGGCAACCTATGCGGAATTTCGGCGGTCAAGAACTTAGCCTCTCTCAACTTTAGCACGTCCTCCTCCGTAACGGAGGAGGGCATCCATCGGCCTTGAAGGTCGGAACCGGACATTGTCGAAGGTCCGAGGTGCCCGGAATCTGAAGCCTAGGGTGTTGGAACTCGAGGTGACGGGCGAACTCGTTTGAGATTGGAAAAAGGAGTAAGGCCTTGGTCTCTTTATAAGAGGTCGAATACCAGGAGCCCTCCCCGTTACCGTTTGGGACTCGCCTTTAATCGAGAAAAAGTGCTAACAGGCACGATTGGGTTACCCACGTCCATATTGATGAGAATCCCGTGAAAGGGGGGTACAAGAACTCTGCTTTGACAAGACGTGCCAAGGAAACTACCTCGCAAAACATGCTGAGGTGGAAAAGTAAAAACGATTCGAGTAAAGGACTTGGCTGTAATGTGATGGTGCATTGCAGAATACGTCAGCAGATTTGGTTTGTGATTAATATTATTCTCTCTATGGCAATATGTGGAAACTTATTTTACAGAGCCGGACACTACTCTTGGTGATTACAATCTTCTATGAAGGACTTGGAGGAGGAACCCGCCTTGCAATGCCGAAGACAATTTTGCGCGCCGGACTCGTCGTCATTGAAGCCTGGTTCAGGGGCTACTGAGGGAGTCCTGGATTAGGGGGTGTTCGGGTAGCCGGACTATACCTTCAGCCGGACTCCTGGACTATGAAGATACAAGATTGAAGACTTCGTCCCCTGTCCGGATGGGACTTTCCTTGGCGTGGAAGGCAAGCTTGGCGATGCGATATTCAAGATCTCCTACCATTGTAACCGACTCTGTGTAACCCTAACCCTATCCGCTGTCTATATAAACCGGAGGGTTGTAGTCCGTAGGACAGAATCAACTCCATACACAACAATCATACCATAGCCTAGCTTCTAGGGTTTAGCCTCCTTGATCTCGCGGTAGATCTACTCTTGTACTACCCATATCATCAATATTAATCAAGCAGGAGTAGGGTTTTACCTCCATCGAGAGGGCCCGAACCTGGGTAAAACAAAGTGTCCCCTGTCTCCTGTTACCATCCGGCCTAGACGCATAGTTCGGGACCCCCTACCCGAGATCTGCCGGTTTTGACACCGACAGGGAGGATCCGAGGGTGGTCCTAGATCCTGCCCCGAGGTCGGCTCTAAGTCTGATGTGATTTCCTAGATAGGGGTCGAGTCCGAGCTCAGACCGGTGGTCACGGGGAGATTGCCCCAAGCCATTACGTCGGGATTCTCGGGTGACGCTAGGGAGTCTGATCCGATGTCCTTGAGGCCAGATTGCCAGTCGAGTCGGCGCAGAACATCATGCCGCTGAACACAAAAAGTAGGCCAGGGGAGTAGACATTCCTGTGGCCGTTGCCGCAGTTGATCTGCAGGTGAGCCATCGGTCCTTCTGTCGATCTCATAGCGGAACTCTCAATGAAATCATCAGTGTCGATGTGAAAACCTGCAGACCTCGCTGTAGGGGGTCCCGAGCTGTCCATCTCAGACAGATGGTCACATGAACAAGGAGACGATGTTTACCCAGGTTTGGGCTCTCTCGATGAAGGTAAAACCCTATGTCCTACTCTTGTTTATATTGATATATGGATGTATCGGTACATGGTTGATCTACCTCGAGATTGTCAGATGTAGTCTAACTCTTGGGCTAGGTAAATGATATTGCGTTGATCTCCCCTCTGGGGGCTAAACCCCTTGGCTTATATACATGCCAGGTAGGGTATCTAGGGTTAAAAGGTCGGTATCTTGGCGTGGAGGTGGTAGGAGAAGTCTTGGAGTATACGACAAGTCTTCAGCAGATGCAGTCCTGATCATGCCCCATCGTGCAGCCACCGTAGTACATCTTGATAAGAATGAGGGCCCATCAGCCCAATCCGCGGAGCACGGGCCAACTAGGTTAGTACCCCCTAGTCTAGGACACCGTCACTAGACATATAACCACATCTGAAGGATGCTTAACCACCCATTACAGGGAGAGAAACATACTTAACATTCCAGGTTGTTGTACATGAACCAAAACAAGAACATGACTAAAGCTGAACGCAACAAGGGATCACCACTACTCAGGCAGAACCAAACAAAGTCTTTGAGTAGAAGGATTCCATCCATATACTCTCTTATGTGGACCTCATTTTCTACCCGAAATATCCTCCGGGAAACCTCCTTAAGCATTTTTTTTCTCCTTTTTTTCAACAGAATCACCCATGAATCCAACAAAGTGCACAAGGTAAATAAATGAATTCAAAGGTTTAACTTAAACATGGAGATGTGAGCAAAAAAGTTTCAAACCAAGGAGAAGAGGCTTAAGTAATTCATGAAGACATGGGAAAAGAAGTTCAAGCTAAGAGCATCTACAATCGGACTTGGCAAATCCGACCCCTCAAACGCCAGCGGACGCGCCTGGGCGCTTCCGCGGATAGTGACCGGTCACCCTCAAAAAACGCATTCCACATCCGGATACCTCAAATTAGAAACCTCAAATCCATATTATTACATGCAACGTGAAACCTAATCTAAGCGGAGCTCGTCCGGTTTCGCTCCCCGCTTGCCCGGCTCCGCCCTAGCCATGTCCGGTGGCTGGCTGCGCTCCTCAGAGTGTTGGTCCGGTCACCGGTAAGGTAGGGTAGGGCATGGGACACGAGCCGGCCCACGGGACTCAAGGCGTCGTTGCCTCCGATGCCCTACTCTTCCTGGTTGGAGCCCGGAACCCAAACGGTGCCCGTGGACGTCGGATCGATGACGGATCCGTCCGGGGATGAGCCACCGACGTCCACGACGATGCTGTTGCGGCGTCCGAACGGATGCGCCATACGGGGCGCCGGAGAATGCGACTCTGCCTCGCCGATGTCCGCCGCCGCGAGGGCTGTCGCCGCCTCCCGCGCCCAGTGCCTTGCACAGTGGGCACGCCGTGCCATGACCTCGTGGGACGATAGTGCGTCCCGAATATCGACGCGCCATCGGAGGGGTTGCGCGTCCGCCAATGCGTTCGGACGCCGGATGGACCCACGGCCTCCGATGAGGTAGCTATGGCCGGTGTAGCGCCGGGTCCATGCGCCATTTGGGCGGACGCAATGGATTCCCGGCGGATGGACTTCGAGCACAACCGTGCACGGGTCTCCTCCCGGGTGCGGCGGAGCGCAAGCCGGACGGCCATCTCGTCCTCGGGGCCGCGTGGGATGAGTTCGGGGTCGACAGATCTGGAGGTGAAGGACCCGGATCCGGTGCCCGCCATGCCGGAGACAACCGGAAGGAGCCAGAGACGAGCTTGGGTGACGGTGACGAATGGAGGGGGGAGAGTGAAGTGGCTAGGGTTTGGTCCGGCGAGCGGATGGGGGGATTTTATGTCGGATCGGGTGGGTCAGCGTGGTCCGGGTCCAACATGGTGGGCGCCCCATATCCGCCTCATATTTGCGTTGGATATGGGGGTGACAGTTAGCCCACGCGTTTGAGGGCCTTTTGAAGGACCGTCTGAATCAAACAATCATAACCGGACAGTGACCGAGCGGTCCGCCCGAATGTATAAAGCGGGTTTAAGAGATCCGGTTGTAGATGCTCTAAGAAGAAGAGGCTTGCACTTGAGAGATGTGCAAGATGTCCAAGGTCATGTTGGTCAAGTCCAACGACTTGGATGACAATGTTGGTGGCGTGGGTTTGCCGTATGCGTTGCGGCATCAATGCACGCTTTGCAAATGGTGACGGGCATGGTTCATTGGCCTTGCCTGGATTATTTTTTTTGAAACAGAGGAAAAAGAAATTGTCTCATTGATTAATTAAGCATAAGAAAATCATCAGTTAATTAACATAAAATCAAACAAAAAGCGGTACAATTCAATCACATGTGAACTATTCCCAAAGTATGCAACCCCATAAATACATAATTAGCCCAACAACTATACGCAACACGTAACGATCATCAACCTCCGCACTGTTACATAGCAAAGACAGCCCCAACAAAAATAATTCGGCCGAAGATCACGGGTGCCACCAAATCCATGAAGACAAGCCAGACTATAAGGACCCTTTCCGGATTATGAACTACTCTGGAGTATGTTTGAATTGTTAAATTGTTGGTTAGGCATAATTTGACTTTCAATTACTCTGAAACATGATTATTACTATCTCCGTCCCAAATATATGACGTTTTTGCACCTCGCACCGAGGTGCACCTCGACGCGTTTCGTGTCATTGTGTGGACGCCCAGTGTCTTCCCTGCCCGGTCTCCGGCCTCTCGCTGACTACTCAAGACCCTGGAAGTATGTGCAGTTGACGGGGAAACACAGGAGGACTGGACGTGACCGTACTGGCCCCATTCCTAGGATGCTATACAGTGGGTTCACACGCGTGTGTGGCGCAAACAAATCGGATGAGATTTACTGTATCATACCGTACAAAAATCGCATGAGATTCTATCGTATATGCATAGTAATTTCACGTAAACAAATGCAGCGTCAGGTCGCCTTGCCCCGTCGTAGTCGCTGGTAGTGCGATTGACGCAACACGCTAAAGTATCCTTGCCGCAGAGAGAGACCGTGTGCAGGCTGCAGCTACGCATACGCCCACGCGCCTACGCTGTTAAAGTATTAATAGATGTGTCGTGCTCGTGCAAGCACGCAATATACTACTACTACTACGGCGTGCAGTGAGAATCCAAGCCCGGACCCCGGAACCCACGTCTGCGACACGCATCGTCGGCTATTTAGCCACACTTTTGGCTTTGACTATTATATTTTTTATATCTATGACATGTAGGGTTCACTGTTTATAAAAAAAATCTTGTCTTAGATGTTGCTAGAACCAAACACCTATTTAACTTGATCAAACTTGTCAAGGTTAGGTGTGACAACAGCCCCATAGTTCCCATACGAGCTCCCTCATGCACAGCGGAGCGTTCATGTAACTGCTGCTTTTACGTCGACATGATGCAGCGTATCCTCGCGCTCTGGCCACCGGCCATGTGCCAGTACGTTTGTGAAGAGTTTCCGTGCAGTTCAGCAGTGTACTGTTAGCAGTTGCATCAATCTGCTTCTGCTTGGACAACCCTTTGCGGTACTGTTCGGTCATCCATTCATTGTGAACTGTAGCATGTTGCCTCAGTGGACGGTGGAGCGCTATGAGTTGCAGGCCGCGGCGAGATAATGCATTCTCAGTTTCCTGTACTCTCGAAAAAAGTTTCCTGCCGCAGAGTCCGTCCCGACCTGCCCCCAGAGCGAATCGCTACGGCGGAGGATCAGTGCACGCGTGCGCTTTCACGGGCACCACAGGCCTGCACCTGCAAACACTTCGGTCCATCCGGATCGTTCTTCTACACGAGGCCGGAGGCAGATCCGGTGCGGTGCATCTGCTATTTTTCTGCACGGATGCGCTTCAAAAAAAAATTTTGAGGGAAAGGATTTGCTTCAAGTTTTTTTTTTTGAGCAGTGGATTCGCTTCAAGTGAAGAGTGATGAGAGAGCACGCACACAGTCGCACAGATACATGATGCAGCCCAGTACGGCCCGAAAAGGAGTTGGGCGGCGATTAATACCCCGACGGCCTCTCTACCAACCATACTACTACTTGGGTTTCTATTTTGTCCGGCCCGTTCACGTTGAATGCAGCGTCCGGCCATGAACTGCTGGCCCGCGACTCAACGACCAAAAACATCTTGAAACTTCTTCAGGTGCTTGGCCAATCATTCGAGTTCAGGCCATGAACGATATTTCTTTCCTTTTTCTTTTCCGCATATGATGGAACAGTGCTGGTATTAGCAGATGATATTTGACTTGTATTTCCAAATCGAGTGGCGTGTTTTGTTAAAATAGAGAGTGTTGTGTTTCGTAGGGTAGATCATCACCCATGGTTTGGTAAGGAGTGAAGAAATCTCACCGTCACCTCCATTTCACGTCTGAGACTATTAATTATTAAATGAAAATTCCTTCAGAAACAAGCTGAATCAGAGAGCAGCATTGCTATGGTAGCACGGGTGGTAAACTGCAAAGTATGCCCAATCTGGAACCATATCTTAGTAGTCATTTTTTTAACACAGTATAGACACAAACGTTCATGTATAGCACAGCCTATTTTCATGAATACCTTCAAAAAATTGAGTGGACACATTATGTTCAGAATGACGTGCTAAACTAAACAGACGTGCATGAACTAGCTTCGCATGTATTGTAGCATTCCAGTTCAGCTCTTTCTTAGAGAGACAATCCAGCTTTGTTAACCGCCAGCCTAAGCGCAATCATTGACACCTGTGCTAATTCCGTGCGACCCATTGGCTGGAGCCCGGCAAAGCATAGGTGTCGCCACATGCCATGGTGTAGTGGAAGCCCTCCGCCGAAGGGGCCCGGCATCTGCACGCGCCGCCCATCTTCCTCGCACACGACAACCAGCACTGCATGTGCATGCACCTCGTCATCCGCAGCGCACGTCCCAGCTCACGCATGTTTCTGCAAAGCCAACAAGTACTATGGCCGTGCCACCTCGTGAGCCACCGTCCGCCGCAGCGCAGCTCGGCGCTGTCCGGCCGGTTTGTTCGCGGGCGGAAGGCGGGACGGAGGTGCTGGAAAACACACGCGGACACGGGGAAGTGGCCTCTGCCGGCCCCTGCTCCCGAGCGACGTCTCACCAGACGGCCTCCCTCTCCCTACAAAATACGCCGAAAGCTTCACGTCCGTGCTTTGTCCATGGCTGGGGCAGTGCCTGTGAAGCGTCGCTGTGGACCGTTGTGCGCGTGCGGTTTAGCCAGCTCACGCCAACTCTCTAGCAGAGCAATTTTGTGTGGGAGATTCGGTGGGTGGAGATGCGCGTATCTGCTGAAACTGACGGCTCCTCGTCGTTTGCTTGGATGTGTTTGGTTGTCTTTTTTTTGCCACAAAAGAATGTGGTTGGTTCTCGATCGCCTACTCTTCAAGAGAGCTTTTATTTCTTCTCGAAAAGAAAACTTTTATGACCTTCCAACCAAAGGCCATGTTCATATTGCCGTCCCCTTGCTATAATTAGACAATATGTAATTAATTTACAATCACAACTGATAATCGTCATATTGTAGTTTAATTTGCCCGGTATCCGTTTCTAATAGAGCCATGCATTGTGTTGTATCATCCACCCTACAAAGTTGCAGGGGCATGCACCTGCCCAGCCGTGTTGGTCATCCGATTGCTTTATGATCCGCAAAGTCATTGAATCCCGCACGAGGACACAACAAATTTTAAAGTTTTAGTTTTTGAAACTTATGATTTTGTCAGTCATAGGTTCTAAAACCTACGATTCTATCGCTCGATTGTATCAAGTTTTAGAAGTTGAAACTAAATTTTAAAACCTCGTCGAAACGTTTTCAAAATGGATCTCATCTAATAGCCCTACAAGAAACGTGAATATGCAAATGAAACTTAATTTAAACTTTTGGTTCCAAGTATATGAAAGATTGAAAATTGAAAGCCAAAAGAAATAATGGGTTACGTGCCCGTCCTTGTGTGCTGCAAACCCCCTGCCCCATCCACCCTCTTAGGTAACCTTGATCTCCATTGCATCATTTTGGGTCATCTCTGACGATGTTCATTGAAACACCCCCTACTTCATGCACCCTCTTAAGTAACCTTGATTTCCATTGCATCATTTTGGGTCATCTCTCACGATGTCCATGGAAACACCTCCTACTTGTCCGTAGACATGTCCAGACATGTGCGGGGAAAATTTCTACTTGTCTGCAGACAAAGTACTACCCAACGACATCCCCTTCTTGTTAGTAGATAAATGGTTGCAACGACTGGTTTTCTTGTTGTCAATTTTGAACATTTAAGCATAGACATTCAAAAGTATCCAGGTGGAGTTTCATGCATCCTATGTATATGTAACATAATAGGTAGCTTAAACACACTAAAACCCTAGAGGGCGCTGCTAAAAGGGAGGTGGAACTCAAAGGAGGTTAGGCGGACGCTGCTGGCGTTGTCGTCAAAGGAGGACCCATCCGAGTCGTCATCGTTGTCCCCGTGACATCTCCAATGGGCTGCGGTGACAACATTTGGGTGGGAGGTGGTCGAATAGGATGGAGAGAGAGGGGGATAGATAGATAGATAGATAGTGAAGGAAATATGCCCTAGAGGCAATAATAAAGTTATTATTTATTTCCTTATATCATGATAAATGTTTATTATTCATGCTAGAGTTGTATTAACCGGAAACATAATACATGTGCGAATACATAGACAAACAGAGTGTCACTAGTATGCCTCTACTTGACTAGCTCGTTAATCGAAGATGGTTATGTTTTCTAACAATGAACAAAAGAGTTGTTATTTGATTAACGCGATCACATCATTAGAAGAATGATGTGATTGACATGACCCATTCCGTTAGCTTAGCACTCGATCGTTTAGTATGTTGCTATTGCTTTCTTCATGACTTATACATGTTTCTATGACTATGAGATTATGCAACTCCCGTTTGTCGGAGGAACACTTTGTGTGCTACCAAACATCACAACGTAACTGGGTGATTATAAAGGAGCTCTACAGGTGTCTCCAAAGGTACATGTTGGGTTGGCGTATTTCGAGATTAGGATTTGTCACTCCGATTATCGGAGAGGTATCTCTGGGCCCTCTCGGTAATGCACATCACATAAGCCTTGCAAGCATTGCAACTAATGAGTTAGTTGTGAGATAATGTATTACGGAACGAGTAAAGAGACTTGCCGGTAACGAGATTGAACTAGGTATTAAGATACCGACGATCGAATCTCGGGCAAGTAACATACCGATGACAAAGGAAACACCGTATGTTGTTATGCGGTCTGACCAATAAAGATCTTCGTAGAATATGTGGGAGCCAATATGAGCATCCAGGTTCCGCTATTGGTTATTGACCGGAGACATGTCTCGGTCATGTCTACATTGTTCTCGAACCCGTAGGGTCCACACGCTTAAGGTTTCGATGATAGTTATATTATGAGTTTATAAGTTTTGATGTACCGAAGGAGTTCGGAGTCCCGGATGAGATCGGGGACATGACGAGGAGTCTCGAAATGGTCGAGACATAAAGATCGATATATTGGACGACTATATTCGGACATCGGAAAGGTTCCGAGTGATTCAGGTATTTTCGGAGGTACCGGGGAGTTACGGGAATACGAGGAAGAAGCAATGGGCCTTAATGGGCCTTAGTGGGAAGGACCAGGAGGTGGCGCGCGCCCCTCCCAAGCCCAGTCCGAATTGGACAAGGGGTTTGGGGCGCGGCCCCTCTCTCCCTTCCTTCCCCTCTTCCCCCTTTCCCCCTTCTCCTAGTTGGACTAGGAAAGGAGGAAACCTACTCCAACTAGGAGTAGGAATCCTACTCCCCTGGCGCGCCCCTCCTAGGGCCGGCCTCCTCCCCCCTTGCTCCTTTATATACGGGGGCAGGGGGCACCTCTAGACACACAAGTTGATCTCTAAGATCGTTCTCTAAGCCGTGTGCGGTGCCCCCTTCCATCATAGTCCTCGATAATATTGTAGTGGTGCTTAGGCGAAGCCCTGTGACAGTAGAACATCAAGATCGTCACCACGCCGTCGTGCTGATGGAACTCTTCCCTGACACTTTGCTGGATCGGAGTCCGGGGATCGTCATCGAGCTGAACGTGTGCTAGAACTCGGAAGTGCCGTAGTTTCGGTGCTTGATCGGTCGGGCCGTGAAGACGTACGACTACATCAACCGCGTTGTCATAACGCTTCCGCTGTCGGTCTACAAGGGTACGTAGATCACACTCTCCCCTCTCGTTGCTATGCATCACCATGATCTTGCGTGTGCGTAGGAATTCTTTTGAAATTACTACGTTCCCCAACAGATAGATAGATAGGGGGTACAAGAAGGTTTGTGGATAGCGTCGGGCTGTCAGGCCGACATGTCGAATAATCAAGATGAAACGTACCCCTCCCGTTTGTTTGACATCGTATTGGGTGAGGGGGGGGGGGGGGGTTGACTGGCTGGATCGAAGTAGGGGAGCATGTTAAAGGCCCGTTTTGTTCGTATTGTCCAATCAGGCCAAGTAGCGGTGCCTGTTGGGGACACACTTAACATCTTTGTCATGTGGGGGATGCTTCTTTCTTTACCTGCCGGGATAATGGACATTTGCTACCCATATACTCCAGTTTCTCAACTTGATCACGATCCAGGCCATTATCTAATTGTTTGGATGTTAATACCTAAGGGATAATGCCGAACACTATCGGCTTGAGGCGTTACTAACTTGGAGTCACGGAGAGCACTCGTTACCCGTTAGACTTGTATGGTGCAAGGTGCATATGAGTACATATGAGTGAGACGTTTTTTCGCCATCTCTCTCTCTCTCCCAATCTCATTTTACCATCACAACTTCATCCTCTTTGGGCATGACATTCCATGCAACCCTTCTACCATTCAAGTCCTCTCTTTAACGACATATCGGCGGCAACTATCTTGGCATGCCAATGTCACTGAAGCCAACACCCGATCGAAGGATACTATCGCCGCAACCGTCAACCGATCTCCATGTTGCATTTCACAATGTACCATACCACACATGATCAACATTTCATCGAATAATAGAAAAAACATCAGAGAGGTCTCATCTAAACAAGCGCGAGTTGAAGACGATCCAGTCAGTATTTCTTACCCATGTGATTCAAAATAAGTGTCGTGTTTTAGTTCGGGATCGGAGTTAGTATATTGAATAATGCGCTAACATAAAAGGTCAGGAGATTATCCCTTTCCACGGCAAGGCCGTGCAAGAGAGGTTTTTATTCGTTTCAACGTTTGGGCCGTCTCTCTTCCGTCCCCTTCCAACAGCAACGAACGCGAGAAGAGGAACCTCTTTCCTTTATTGCGCTTTGGTACAAAAAAGAAAAGAAACGAGACCAAAAGCGAAGCCAAGGGGAAGGGGCAGGAGGACCCAGGAGAGAGAAAGGACGACAAAAACTCCACTCTCCCACCCACCCACGCCGCTCCACACCCATCCTTCTCACTGCTGCGACTGCGAGCAAGAGAGAGAGAGAGAGAGCGGGGAGAGAAAGGCGAAGCGGCTCTCGTCTCGCTCGCCCCCTCCACATACCACTCGGATCCGAAATTCTCAACCCCGCTCCCGCCCCTGCTCCACTCGTCCTCTACTCGTCGTCGTCCACTGCACGGCGACCCCAGGGCCAGCGCCCGGGGGCCGGCGGCCCGGAGCGGGGGAGAGGCGGAGGGGGGATGGACCCCGAGAAGCGCGGCTACAAGTTCCGTATCCTTTTTTTTTGTCTGCTTACGCTACGAGAGCTGTTCTTGGTTGACGACTCCTGTTCTTTGTTCGATTTAGCTCGCGGGGGCAGGAGCCAACTGTTTCTTCAAGTAATCCGGGGTGGGCATTTGCGGTCCAGCGGACGGAGATTGATATTCCCCCCGCAAATTCGTGTGTTCGTTCGCGGTTTGTCGAAGCAACGGGAGGGGAGGGGGGATAGATTCGCGAGAAAAGATTTACCCCCTTTTGTCTCCCCTTTCTTGGCAAGCTACGTCAACGAAGGCTCTGCCATTTCTCTTTGGAATGTTGGCAGGAGAGCTGCCAAATCCGTTGATTAGAAAGGGGTGTTACAGGAACACCCCCATTTCTTGAAGCAACTACTAAGCTAAACCTTGAGCGTTGCAGCTTCCCCCCTTTTGCCCCAATTTAGGTTCGCAATGCCTGGTAATCAAATTGTATTTCGCCTTTCAAGCAACTATTGCTAATGGGATCCCAAATGTTCCCTCACAAAAAAGAATATAGGAGTAAGAGTAAAGACCAAATGCTGACACACTTAGGGTGTTTCAGTAAAAAAACAGTAATGTGGATGGTGGTTTGCATAGTTGTCATTAGAAACGAAGGAAAATTCCCCATGAGGTTGGGCTCAATGAAAATTTTCCTCTGGAGTTGCATAGTGGTGGTCCATAAGAAAAGTTGTTATGTAAGCCCTGTAGAATAAATTCCTTAGGACCATAGTCCTCCAAAATTCATATTAAAGTCCTTGGAATCAAAGACATCCAAGTTATTGTTGGAGGACCAATGAACAGTTCAAACCCATACTCCAATAGTTCCTCGAGACGAAATTTTGTGGTAAGGAATCAAGTCGCAAACGTCTTTTTTCTTTCGGTGCAACATGCTTTATCTGCACTTGTCCTTACCATGCATATCACCTCACTTTCCAAGCTACAGCATAATTATGTCAACTAGAAAAATGGTTGGGGGTGATTTGCCTTCCAGCTTACCTAACAACACATATGAGTAATGTATAGTTGTTGTGCTTACTGCTTAGCTGCATGTTCACTAAACATAAGACACTTATATGTCGTGTCAAAGGATGATTTAGTATGCACATCATGCCAACCAATACATATGTAGGAAAGTCAATATAAAGCTCTGAAAATCTGCAGTTCTCAAACTTGACTCTCCTTAACCAGTAATCTGAAACTAGAGGAGTTTGTGGCGCACGATGCTGAAGTGAGGTCCTTGGCCATCGGCAAGAAGTCGAGCCGTGTGTTCATTACTGGTGGCAGTGACCGCAACGTCAACTTGTGGGCAATTGGCAAGCAGACTCCTCTCCTGGTTTGTGCCCTATGACATTATGAGCATGATACTACAGTCCTCTTTGGCTATTTGATAATTTGACTCATGTTGTGTTTTTCAATGGGCGTCTGTTGTTTGCACAGAGCTTGTCAGGCCACACAAGCTCGGTCGAGGCTGTAGAGTTTGATACAGCAGAGGTGCTTGTGCTTGCTGGCTCATCAAACGGCTCCATCAAGCTCTGGGACTTGGAAGAAGCTAAAGGTGTGGTTAGTGCTTATATAAAGCCCCCAGAAGAGGGTTATTATATCTACTGTTTTTCTTTTTTCCTTTATATTGTTGTTCATTGTAACCAGCTTTTTGAGCATGGCAATTGCATTATATGGTATCTTTGTGTGTTCATCACAAAATTTATATATTTTGGTACACATGGAAACACACTGTTAGAGTGGGTGAGTTTGTATTACTGAGTGCCTGTATATGAATCTTGACTTTATATGTAGTAATATATACTCAAGAACCCTTGAAATCTTTGTCAAATGTCTTTGCTGGTCACGAAACATGAGTACACTGTATGAATTTCTCAGCTGAGCTAATGTTCTTGATAGCAGCTGAAAGCATAAGATCTTTTGGGAGGGTGTTTTCATAACACTAGTGCTTTTCTTGGTAGACTGTAAACTATGCTTTGCTGAAAGTAGGTGTCTGGTTGTTGTTTTGAATTGAAATGCAGTTGTGCGGTCTCTCACTGGGCATAGATCGAGTTGCACTGCTGTTGAATTCCATCCATTCGGCGAATTTTTTGCATCTGGTTCTTCAGATACAGATCTTAAGATCTGGGACATAAAGAAAAAAGGATGCCTTCATACATATAAGGGTCACAGAGGAGCAATTAAATCAATCCGATTTACACCCGATGGGCGATGGATCGTCACCGGTGGAGAAGATAACATTGTGAAGGTGTGGGATCTGACAGCTGGAAAGCTCTTACATGATTTCAAGTTCCACAGTGGACAAATCCGATGCATTGATTTTCATCCTCAAGAATTTTTGCTTGCAACAGGTACTGACTTTTCCTTCCAAATGTTTGAAGTGTTAAGATTTCTGAGAGTACATATTTTGTTTTTGTAATGCAACATAAATCATCAAGAATCGTTTGTTGTTTAGTACTGTATGACCTAAGAACAAGTTTAAGTGTCTGAGGAATCCAATTTTAATTGTGTAATATATTTAGAAACATCTTTTTGGCTTAGAAAAATCTGTATTCTTGTTAGACTTAACTATAATTACTGAAGTTTTACTGTTTTAGGAAGCTGAAGTATATTCTCAGTCAGTTTACTGTTATTTTCCAGGCTCAGCTGATCGAACAGTGAAGTTTTGGGATCTTGAAACTTTTGAATTGATAGGTTCTGCTGGACCCGAGGTACATGCAAGTGATTTTCTTATACCATTTCATTTTTGTGCAAGTCGAAGGCATAAGCTATGAATCCTCAATTACGTTGTATGCAATATGCATGGTATCCAAATACAGTAGTTGCTCACTGCGGCTGATATTTATGCATCTATTTCTTTTTTTCTTTTCAAATTAGCACCATAGGAATTCCTTGAAACAAGTTTGAGGAAAATATATCGTATTCCATTTGAAATACTTGAAAAGTTGATGATGCCCCTTCTCACATTTCTCTGTGATTGATTGTTTGAGTTATTTTCAGTGATGCTTTTATATCTATACTGAAGTTGCTTACTGCTCTTCTGCATTTGTTTTTGTTCCTGTATTAAAACATGCATGGTGAGCGCACACACACCTTCCTGTTATGATAGATTTATTTACTTTACAAGCATCTTTTATTCCAGGATACTGGTGTACGTTCTATGGTCTTTCACCCAGATGGAAAAACCCTTTTCTGCGGATTAGAGCAAAGCTTAAAGGTAGGTCTGATTTTCATGTGTTCTATTGATATTGCTTGCATGGCATTTGCTGACTACATGGACACCTTCAGGTATTCTCTTGGGAACCAGTAAGATGTCATGATGCTGTTGACATGCGATGGAACAATTTAGCTGACCTTAGTATTTACGAAGGAAAACTGTTGGGATGCTCATACCATGAACGCCGTGTTGGTGTTTGGGTTGCTGATATATCAGTGAGTGTCATTCTTTGCATGTAATATATACCTTTGTTTGTATGTTCTAACCTTTATCTTTTGACCCAGCTCATTGAACCCTATGCTCTTGGTGTTTTGCCAAAAGCAAATTTTTTTGCTGAGCTTGTGGATTCTGTGGATGATAATCCTGTGAAACCAAATGGTAGCACTGCAAAGCCCATTCGTGCTGTAGCAACATCACATCCAAAAAACATGTACAAAGTCCAGGAGTCAGGAATTGGTATGGCTTTAAATTATCAATATATTTTTAAGTTTGCACTGAAATGACTAACTTTATCCAAGTATTCCATACTGAATAGTGATAATATATCTTATTGATATCAGCTGAAAGCAGAGTTCGGGCCTTACATTTAACTCCAGGAAGTACAGACAAAATAAAGAAAGATAGGAGCAGCAGCATTCCTCGAAGACCTGATTCATCTGTCAAACCATCTACTCCAGTACGACGTATGAAGCCCATCGACAGTCCTTCCACAAATTTAAAAACAGCAGAACGCAGTTTCGGACAGCGGGACATCCAATTATTATCTCGCACTGGGATGGCTATTAATTCTTCAACCACTAAAAAAGCTCCGCCTGCAGAGTCGGTAGCTGTAAAAGATATTTACACTACATCACAGGCTGTTTCTGTGCCTGTTGTTGTTCCTAGAGACATTTTGGAGGACAAATCAGCAGGAAGTATTCATAGAGGAATTGGAGGCAGAACTGCAGTCCCAGATGATTTTTACAGTCCAGTGCACTTGAGAAAACGTTTACCTAGTGGCGATAGTGTCAGCTCAGTAAAATCCATGCTCGCTGAGCCTGATGTTTGCTCAGAGGGTTTTTCTGGGTTAAAGTTCTCCTTTGGACTAACTCCAAATGACAAGAAAGAAGAATCTGACGGTACTGATAAAGGAGAAATTAGACAAATAGCAGAAAAGATGGACAGAATAGTATCATTTGATCATCCGGCGCATTCAAATGATGACAAGGGTATAGCTCTTTCTTTGTTCTTAAGCATTCAAGTGCTGCGCTTTTGCTCATTTTGGGAATTTAACATTATAGCTCTTTTTACAGCAGCATATGAATCACCGTGCTCGACGACAGGAACAGCCAGGGTCAAATATGTTAGAGGAGGTGTGTGTGTGTGTGTGTGTGTGTGTGTTAAACTGATGTTATCAAGAGCAATCTTGTATCCACGCTGAAGCTTGAGGTTACTTGGCGTAAATATAATTTTCTAATGATATTGTCACTCCTTTTGCAGTTGCTGTGCCGTTAGGAAAAACTAAGTCTCTTGTTGAGAGATTTGAAAAGAGAGAGAGTTCTAGCATTGATTGTTCATCGCCAACTGGCTCTTGTGGTGATCATGCAGTGAAAGCTGATAGCCCTCCCACCAGTTCGGTATGCTTTCATGTTTTTACTGTAGTTAACTTTTAACATGATTTTGTGCTTCTTATGAATCATCAGTATAGTGGTATTAAGAAATGCTTAATGTTTAAGAATCATCAGTATAATGGTATTAAGAAATGACGAAGTATAATGTTCTCAATTAGTAACTCATTCATACTTTGTCTGTGCATGTTATGATAATGTAAAATCCTGAATCCCGAACCCCTACTAGTCATTTGGAGATACAAGTAATGATGAAATTTGTTCAGAAACCAGATATAAGAGGGGGCAGTCACTGACTTAATCTGTTCTGGAGTTTACAATATGCTAGTATGCGTCTGGAAGGCTGTAGCTATAGTATTTTCAGAAACTTTGTACAGAATACAAGTCAAACAAATATGGCTATACTATTGTTATATTTTTATCATTTGATGTTCTCTAGTGTTTGTGATTCATTTTGCTGTTTAACTTATTTGGTTTGCGGTGATTGTAATTGACAGGCAGAAGCAAGTCGCACATATGAAAGGGACTTGCCAACAGTGGACGAGATGACGAGTCCAATCGATTTGGTGCGGAACCATGATGAATTTATAAATGTTGTAAAATCTCGGTTGACAAAGCTAGAGGTGATTCTTCTGTTCTTTACTTGCGAACCTCTGTTTCTTACTAGCCCAGGGAACTTACGCCCAACAAATTGATGGGAAATCTTGCAAACCGTGTCAAGTTTATTTGTTAATGCAGCTTGTGGATGTCAACAAGTTTTCCGTTATTCTTCTATGAACTTTAGCTTGATTTACTTGGGACTTAAGAAATGACCCATATGGAACCTGCAAATATGAAACATAGGTTGATATATCAGTGCAGGTTACTAGAAATCAAAATACATGCCATGCACCCTAGAAGAATTCACACCCATCAGGCGAAATCCATGTACTTGGAGATGTGGGAAATTGGCTTAACTTTCTGTAGGTTCTTCAGTACAAAGCTTAACATTAACATCTGCCTATGATCGAATGACATGTGGTAAATGTAGGTTGTTATCCTTCCTGTCTTGTAGGCCTGTGTATGGAATGAGTACATGTTCTTGTAAAGTGATGTTGATTAGTCACCTAAAAATTAACGCTAGTGTGTTCTTGTATAGTGTTACCAATATAATACTAGTACTAACCCTAATGTGTTCAGATGATGCGGCATGTCTTTAACCTAAATGGCATCAAAGGAGCAATTGCTGCGGTCGCAAAGTTGCCTGATATCGCTGTAAGTTTTTCCTCAGATGTATGATGGTTGTACATGATGCTCTACACATTGTTTTTAGCTACTAATTGTTGAATTTGAACAGGTTCAAGCTGATGTCGTTAGTACTCTCAAGGGAAAACTTGGTCTTTTCAACCTAGATATTTTCTCAAGCCTTCTGCCTGTTCTTGCTGGGTTACTGAACAGCAAAACTGAAAGGTATTACACCTGATAGTAACACAGATGCACAATGCCAATGCATACTATATATCTTCATGCAAATCTGTACTACTGGAACAGAAGATCGTCTTATGTTTTTCAGACCCATATAATTATCCTGCAACATGTGAATGAATGCTTATATTGGTATCCTACTGTAGGAAATGGTTAGTTTAGCAGTAATTATTGTGTCTTCTAATTACATTTTCCTCAAATTTGCAGGCATGCTATTGTTGCTTTGGAGATGTTATTGGATCTTATAAAGATTTTTGGACCGGTTATTCATTCAACATTGTCAAGTAGTTCACCTGTTGGAGTAGATCTCCAAGCCGAACAGAGGTATGCTCTCCAACTTCACTCGGGGAAGGGTGCTGAGTGTTGCTAAGAGTAAGAGAGATGCTGCAAAAACTTGTTTTGCTACAAGCCTAGCAATGAACTCGGTGCGAGGTGGCAAGTTGGCCCCGAACATATGTTTTGCCGAAACTGTTGCCCTAAATGAATGAACTGCAGCCATCAGTAGCGGATTACCCTAGCTGGGGCCTTTATATACTTTAGGGATATATATAACCAGGGCAGTAACCAATTTGTGTGATGCCATGCAGGTTGCAGCGTTGCACCCGGTGTTTTAACCATTTGCAAAAGATTGTGCAAGCTCTACAACCTTTGATGATGTAATCCCTCCATTCCCTTCAACACTCTACTAAGTAGTTGTTTTCATGCATGTTCTTCTACTCCCTTTATGCACCGAGCAAATCGTTGCGCCACGACAAGCAACATGCGTATCTGACGCTCTGCAATTTTTCATCCTCTCTTGTTCTTGTTGGCGCAGGCGGAGCGGCCAGTCGGCCCAACTTGCTCAAGAGCTGAACATGTCCTTGCAAGACCTGGTGGTCTTCTGAAACTAGCCGGAAGCTCAAGTTCACCGTCAGAGTAGATACCATTCTTTTTGTTACAGAAAATGGAAGCGCCATATGGTGGCGGGGCGGGGTAGCCTGTTGTGGTGGTGTAATTGTTTGTTGTTCCCTGTTGTACATGTGAGCGAGCGAGCGAGAGAGCTTGGCTGTTCATCAGTCTGTAATTAGCCCCCATTTTACTGCATGGACAGCCCCGGACGGACGACCGAGGGAGTGGAGATGAATGAATGGATGGAAAAAACGCCTGTTAGTTTACTCCTGTGTTCGGTCCGGTCTTCGCTTTCTGTGGTGCTGGTTCGCTCCACCATTAGCCGTGTGGTAGAAGTTTTGAAGACAACCATCTCTCCTCCAGAGGTTGGTACGGTACGGCCGTTTGACCGTTCCTTTGTTTAGCATGAGATCACCAGCTGGTTGCCTAGGACTGCTCGTTTGAATATCGTCCTAAAAATGTGAACTCATACTTGGCTGCTAAGGAAACAATATTGTGAAGTCTACCACCAGCTGCCCGCTGTTTTTTCCCCCTCCTTCCTAAAACTCAGCTCTAAGAAAGTGGGATTCTGTGTAATAAGTTGTTGAATATCAACAACTCTGTAAAAAATAATCAAAGAAGTTTAATGTGCTGTGTAAAAAATAATCACAGAAATTTAATGTGCCGTGTAAAAAATAATCACATAAATCTAAACATTTCTTGGCGTTTCCAGGTTAGGCTGCAGTTGCAATGTTGGGTTAGGCTAGGCCCCATCTAATGCTCCCTTTTGTCCCTGAATGCCATGTCAGAACAAATCAGTCTTCCACTTCCTTCCAGTCCTGCTTGCCCCACCGGGGCCCACCTGTCGGCCACTGAACCCGTACGCGTTAACCCATCGGCAGTCAGGTTTGCACGGCGGCAGGAGGGCCGGAGTATAAAATAAACCCCCTCAACAAATCCACATTCCAAACCCACCTAGTCACGTAAATAACCCCCCGTCCGTCGAAAAAGCGGAAGTCCAAAGCAGTTGGTCGCTCCCTCGCTCGCTCGCCACCGCCGCGTTGGACTTTTCCCTCGCCGGAGAAACCGCCGCGACCACAGCCGCAACCGCCGCCACCGCCTCCGGAGGAGGAGGAGGAGGAGTAGTACTACCAGGGAGGGAGGAGGCCATGGCGGGGAGGTACGACCGCAACCCCTTCGACGAGGATGACGTCAACCCCTTCGCGGTGAGTCGCCTACTCCGTTTCTACTTTCTACCCGCCTCGCCGTGCTACCCCGCACCGCGCCTCCTCCCGCCCCGCGGTTCACCTTGTCTTCGGCTCCCTGGCTCGCGTAGATGTCGAATTTGGTCCGGATCGCCGGTGGAGTTGCTTGTTGCGGGTTTTCGCCTATAACCCCCTGGCCTCGCCGTTCTGGGTGCTCCGGTGGATCTGGTTGAATCACTGCCTTCAGGGCTAGAGAGGGATTCGATGGATGGATGCGTTTATATGCGTGCCCTGTTGTGTTGGCCGATCGCGAGCGAGAGGGGCAGCGGGTGCTGGTGTCTTCTGTATTTGTTTTGGGGTTTTTTCAGGGTAGAAATGATGCTTACATACGAAATCGCCACTTGAGCTCGGATAATTTTTATCCAACTAGATGCGCAGAACTTTGGAAGTAGGCGATCTGCTCTTCCAAATTATATGCCGCAAACGACAAAATGGAAAAAAATACCTCGTACCTTCTTGCTGGCTGAAGATTGTTTTAGTACCGCCGTTCAGTGGGATCAGTGGCAGTCGTGGTTTGGCGGGTGTCTATGGATCTGCTGCCGCTGAATGCGTTGCATTTAATACAAGGATCGTTATCTATACCAGCAGTTCGGATTGCTATGCCAACTTTCACTGACAAGGATATCTGATTGTTCATAAGCTTCTAATAAACTGGTAGTTTTTCTCTTTTAACTATTGTTTGGTTGATTTTCCGAATGTATGATGTTCTGCAGGGAGGAGGTGTACCCCCTGCTTCTAATTCTCGGATGCCACCTCTTCCTCACGAGCCTGCTGGATTCTATAATGATCGCGCTACCGTGGACATACCTCTTGGTTCATCGAAGGTGCCTGTGCTTCGATTAAGCTTGTCAATTCTTCACTATTTATTTTGAAATTGATTACAGAATTCTTTCACAGCGTGTCCTTGATTGCTTATGCCGCGTGTATATTATTTTCAAATGTAGGACTTAAAGCAAAAGGAGAAAGAACTGCAGTCGAAGGAGGCCGAGCTTAACAAACGGGAAAGAGTAAGTGTCTTTTGCTTGAAACTTGAAATTCCAGCTTTACACTCACATCACATGTTATCCTACATGTCATTTGAGGTATTGTTTTGTTCAAACCATTGTTTTGTGAATTCAGAAGTTGTTTCGTACTTTTGTAATTCACTCAGTGATCAAAATCCCCTATGCTAAAGTAAAACCTTAAGTTCTCCTGGATGAAACTTTGTGAAGCTTCCCAGATACTGACAAACCATTGTGCTTAGATACGTAGACGGATATAGCTAACAAAGTTTATATGGCCTTGTCCAGAGTTGTTGAAGTAGTAACCATGATGCAGCATGGAAACTGGTGTGCTGTGATTGACATGGATTTACCTAAGGCTCCCTTATAGTCATTACTGCTCTAACTATTGATCAGATCATTGACAGTGCTTGCCTCATGCCATAGTGAGATAAAACCATGGGATCTCCATGCCGACGCTTATAGCCCTATGAGGTGAAGGGTGGTTGTGCTTGTGGAAACTGCCTATTGTATCAAAAGGTTTCATATAGCCATCATCTCTTCATTAACCCAGACAATCAAATGATAAAATTCTTATGAATGTACAATGTGCTGAATCAAGAGTTAGCAGTGGTTCTACGTAATCAGTAAAACCTTTCTCGACAACGTTTGACATGATTGAAACAGCCCAGATGTGCTCATGAGCATTCACTTGTAATTCTTTCTTTAACTGTACTATCTGATATTTATATTTTCCTGAAACCAGGAACTTAAAAGAAGGGAAGAAGCTGCAGCTAGAGGTATATAGTTCTTCCTATAGCTGATGCAGTTATTTTTTGTATATTTCTAGCCATAATATTGATGGGAAGAGGTAGATAAGATATTGGCCCAAGTTGATTAATGAGGATATTTATCTGGAAACTTGTTCGGGTCAACTTCAGTTAAGACCTTGAATGATTCAGTGAAAGGCTATTTCAGCTAATTTTATCATTATGTTCTTGTTGTTACAGTTCAATATTTCACTACCCTGCCTCTCAGTGTCATACTATCTTCCTTTTCATTTGCAGCTGGTATTGTCATTGAAACGAAAAACTGGCCACCATTTATGCCCATCATTCATCATGACATTTCAAATGAGATACCAATCCACCTACAAAGGATGCAGTACCTTGCATTTTGTTCATTGTTGGGTAAGTGTTAGTTCGTCTTTCACCTCTCCTCAAAATATCTTCTGAACCATCATTTTGTACATCTTTACTTCTATTCAAATATTGCAAACACTATTTTTACTGGGGAACTCACATTCACATTCACACTGTCCAACTAATGCACTTACTTCACCTGGATCAATGTGATTGCCATATCATCTCCCAGGGCGTGAATCTGCCATTGTCTTCTGAGAAGTGGCATGAGAAAACAAGATTAGTGTTTCAAAACTTCAACAAACTTCCCGTATGTTGACAATCTGTACTTTGTAACTATTAATTCTTATGAAAATATAATTCTTCTAATCTAAATCTTATTACTAAAGCATAAGAATTTGGTGCTTTCTCTTCTTTTGGGTTGGGCTTAAACTTCCAATGGTCATGAAAAAATGTCCAACAAATGCTAGTAATCAAATAATGGTGGGCCCAGATGGGCAGCAGATATTAGAATTAGGAGATTCGAATCTAAGATTGTCATGCGTTGGCACAGACTGCTGATTTCTGCAAATTTTGATGCCATGCAGGATTGACGTTATGCCTCTTTTGGAACATCATTGCAACTACCGCAGCATGGATTAAAGGGGCAGGTATGGCTTAGTAGTACCTTACTGTCTACATCTTGTGGGTCAACTGCTATCTGCCCTGGCACCTGAAACAAATCTGGCGGTTCCTTTCGATAGGTGTTGTCATCTGGTTGCTAGCAATTATCTACTTCATCTCTGGTGTCCCTGGGGCCTATGTGCTATGGTATCGGCCGCTTTATAATGCAATGAGGTTTGTGTACATGCATATGCTTTTGTTATTGTTACAAGTCGCTTCTTTGTATATCTTTACACCTTATGCTACTGAAATTCATGTTACAGGACTGAAAGTGCTCTGAAGTTTGGATGGTTTTTTCTGCTGTACTTGGTAACAACATTGCCATCTAGTATTACTCTTCTAGACTAAATGGTTTCCACATTTGTGATGCATTTGTTGATATTTGATTCTTTTTTTTTCGCGACGAGTTAATATTCCATTCATTGCTAATTATCTTTGCCCCTTCCAGATCCATATAATATTCTGCATCTGGTCAGCTGTGTCTCCCCCATTTCCTTTCAAAGGAAAATCTATCGCGTAAGTGTTACATCACTTATGTATAATTGAAATTACTTCTGTTTGTGCCATGCGTAAATATGGTAGTTATTCACTTATTCTGGCTAAGCCACAAAATTCGGACACACCGAATGCATCGTAAAAGAATTTTGTGTGTTGTTATTCTTTAGTATCTTTACCATACACAAATATTAACTGATAAAAGGCACCACCACCAAAGCCGTTGTGGCTCCTTTGTTACATATGCTGGATGTGCCGACTAAGGGTACACACCATACTACTTACTAAACTGAGAGAAATTACTTAGTGGGTGGGATCAGTCTCTACAAAGATTTCGATTGACAGTCGGTACACGACCGAATTGATGCAGGTAATACTACCCGAAAGAATAGCAACACCACCTACTCAGTACATTGTCACGTATAGCACTTCCAGCACTGATTAGGTGGTGTTGCTATTTTTTAGGGTAGCATTGCCTGGATCAATTCGGTTGCTGCTCTAAACTGTTCATGTTAAGAATACTTAGCTTTCAGACTATCCGCTCTCTTTTCAAATCATAGATAGGTGGGTATCATCTCTCCTCTTATCTACAACTCATTCACATTATCTAACTTTGCCTGTCGTATTGTTTCTGGTGTTACAGTGGGTTTTTGCCGGCAATTGACGTCATAGGCAGCAACGTTATTGTGGGGGTAAGTATTTCTGTCTATCTCGAGTTAATTTGGCATGACTGCTTTTCTGGGTGTTTGATGAAGCATCTTCCACACCCGCGTCTCCTCTGTAGATTTTTTCTTTTTGAGCCAGTCTCCCCTGTAGATGACTAGTCATTTACGTTGTCTCTACATTTTCTCCTGGCAGATATTTTACTTTGTTGGATTCGGACTGTTCTGCCTTGAAGCACTGCTCAGCATTGTGGTCATCCAGGTGCGTTTATGCATAACCTTTGCCTTCTGTTTCCTTCCCCGAGAGAGATTATCATTCTGAACTTGGTCGCTCTGAATGCAGCAAGTATACATGTACTTCCGTGGAAGTGGAAAGGCTGCGCAGATGAGGCAAGAGGCAGCACGTGGTGCTATGAGATCTGCCTTCTGATAGAGCGGTCTCGCTGATGAATGGATGAGAATAGGATGTGCCAATCGGTGGGGGTGATGGCGTCTTGTCTTTGTACATCCCTATACATATCTGTGGGTGGCTGAGAGAGAATACCTGTAGCTATAGATCTTCTTGCATTCTTGTAATATATACGAGTGCTTCATTCCTTTTCTAGGCCCCAGATCCATGTGCTTTATATGTAGCTTAATCTTTTGACGAGCTTGATTGCAATATCACTATATTATGGTCAATGTATGTGAAGTGCTAAAACTAGTTTATTTCGCAGCATCTTATTGCAGTACATTACACTATATATCTAGTCTGTTAAATATAGCCATTACTACTACCTTTAAACAAATGAAAATGGGAGACGAATCTATAACTCTGGCGTGAGCTGAGATTTCATACTCTACTTTTTGGGGCGCCTCTCTCTCTATTTGCCGCTCATGGCAGGCTGCGCCTGCTGCACCTTGGCTCCGAAGCCGCACTTCCTGGTGAGGATGCTCCACGACCTCCGGGGCTTCCCGAGCCGCCGGATCTCCTGCTTCATGCTCACGCACTCCTTCTCCAGCTCCGACACCCGCGCCTTCACGTTGCTCATGGTCTCGCTTCCCTTCCCCTCGGGCGTCACCATCACCACCTCCTCGTCCTGCCCGGCCGCGCCGCTGTCCACAACGGCACTGCCCTTGGGGACGATGGCTCCAGCGTTGCCGGGGTGGTGCAGGTGCGCGCCGTCGGTGGCCGTGGCGGCGTTGTCCGACACGAAGAACCACCCGGCGATGGAGGTGCGGAGGCGCAGCTGCTCGAAGAAGAGCACCTGCACCACCACCCGCAGGGGCAGCCGCTCGTTCTGCGCCGCGTGCGTGCACGCCTCCAGCGACAGCTTCTGGCAGTTCATCAGCCGGCACAGCTGCTCCCGCTCCGACTCCGACAGCCAATGGTGGGACTGCACGCACGCGGCTCAAATGTTAAGTACTAAGAGAGAGACAGTGATGAAATGCCAACGGAGCAAACCGAAATGTGTCCGTGAGTTGTTGTGACCTTGAGGTATATGTCCATGGCGCGGTAGATGCCGTCGTCGACGGTCCGCGCGTAGTCGGGCACCACGGCGGCGAGCGCCTGGAACTTGGCCAGCTTCAGGTTGGTGTCCGGCGCCACCTCCGCGAGGTACCCGTCCATGAGCTTGGCCACCATGGCGATCGGAGCCACGGCGGGCGGCGTCGCGGCGTGGGGCAGCCCCAGCTGGCTCCCGTCCTCGGCCAGCGCCGGCGACGTGTACCCGGTCCCCAGCCCGTCCATGGACGACATGAAGTAGTCCAGTATCCTCTGCACGCAGTCGATGTCGTACAGCGTGTCCACGGTGTAGCCGAGGTTGGGCACCAGCAGGTCCTCGAGGCTGGCGTCCTCCAGCTGCGCGCCGATGCGCCGCTCCAGGCTCTCCCGGCACAGCGGGCTGGCGTGGAGGAGCATGGCCGTGCGGAGCAGCCCCAGCAGGAACTTGGTGGAGGTGACGCCCTTCTTAGTCGGCAGCAGCGCAATGATCTCCTCCAGGAAGTACCTCTGGTCGCCGTCGGACGTCCCGGAGAGGCTGGCGGTAGCGGAGCGCGGGGTGGCGCTACGGCTGCCGGCGATCCCGCCGTAGTCGCCGCCGAAGCTGGCGTTGCTGAAGCTGGCGCTGCGGTTCAGGCCCGGGAGGAGCCGCCCCGCGTAGAACATGATGGCGCCGGCGATGCTCTCGGCGCGCATGCTCTTGGCCTCCATGGCCTGGATCAGCCGCTTGAACATGGGCAGGCTCAGGAGCGACACGTCCTCGTACCACCAGTCCATGGCCGAGGCCGCGGCCGCTGCCGCCGCGCCGCGCGGCGTGTCGCCCGAGCCGATGCCGTTCCAGAGCGCGTCCCTGTCGAGGCTGGCGCCCTTGGCGCCGTGGGTGGACCAGGCGGCGGCGTCGGAGGCGCAGGCCTTGGAGGCGAGCGCGGTGATGCAGCGGGGGACGATTTGGAGGTCCTCGGCGGCGGGGAGCACGCCCTCGCAGGTCTCTAGCGCCCTGACGGAGTCCTTCCAGTTGGCGAGCACGTCGGCGAGGAACGACTCGGCCTGCGCGATCAGGTTGCCCTCCGCGTAGTCGTCCGTCATGCCCAGGTACTCGGCGGCGCACCGGAGGCACACCACGTTGAGCGCGTTGAGCTCGATCTTGACGTCGTAGCAGAAGCGCGCCGCCAGCTCGAACGCCTTGGCGCCGCCCGGGATGTCGTCCAGCTGCAGCGTGCACATGCCGCCGCCGCCGCCGCCGTCCGACGGCGGCTGGTGGTACTCGCTGATCAGACGCTGCAGCACGCCGCTCCGGCTCAGCAGCGGGAACTGCGTACCCATAATGACGACCGATGCACCATTCGTTAGCCACATTAACGCGCGCGATCGGTCGGTTTGTGCAGTTCAGTTGGTGAATGCGAAATGTGACGGCGACACACTCGATTGTGCTAACCTTGTGGAGATAAAAGGACATGTCTCCTACTTCGACGACGACATCGCTCTCGAGCTCGGTCATGCATCTCCTGGGGAAAATGATGCATGGATCACGTAAACATCTAAAATACTTCCTTCATTTTTATATACAAGGCCACAAACTTAAATTATAAGTATTAATGTAAAATTTAATGTCTGTTTTAAAAGTCAGCTTTTCTTTTCGTTTACTGGAATCATTAATCCTCCACATCCGTGCAAGAAAACTGAATGGAGGAAGTAGCTGACTGTCATTATAATTGCATGCATGTAACTATTAAACAAGTTGCTAGTACGAGAAAATGTCATTAATTTTGCCTCGATTACTGTTGATGGCCTTATATAAATGCAAAACGTATATTTTATAGTGGCCTTGTATATAAAAATAAGGGAGTAGTACTCATCAAATTTGCATGCATGCTCGTGATCTCGAAACCACGACTGAGAAGTATATGGATTGGACCTTAGATCGAAATAAACAATACTGAACATGATAAACCTATGCGATGTATTTTGTGGCGCGCGAGAATTTCTTCAGCGCATGCATAAGATTGGACTTGATTCGTCAATGGAACTTACCTTACAATGGGCATTACATTTTCTGCACAATCAATATCCGCCATGCTTACCAACTAAATTTGTTATCCTTCACATGTCACATGTACAAATTGCAAAAAAAAAAACGTTTGATTTACCATGGGTAAATCCCGAAGGTTCGGGACTCATCCGCGTCCGAATACGCGTGATGATATGAACCCACGATAAAAAATGGAACCAGTTGTGCCTAGAGAAAGATTCACATGTACCAAACCATGTTCGATCAAACATTGAGAGTAATCATGCATCTCGAAGTGCAGCGCGCGGCTTAGAAAAATCAACCGAGTGAGAGGAGTAATCAACTAATAGGAGTATATGAAATGAGGAAGGGGGGTAACCATGTGAGGCCTTCGAGGACGAAGATGTCCGGTTTGGAACCCAACTTCATGGTCACCATCTTCTTCTCCCAGAATTATTCCACCTAGGCCAGTGGATCTAGGCCTTCTTCTCCCGGACCGAGCCAGGCGCCACCCCGGGGTAGGGTCTCTGTCTAGTGGATCTGGAGGGGTACTCTTTTGAGGAAACGGAAGCCGAGGGAAGGGAGCGAGCAAGGATTTATTGGCAGAGAGACATGGCGGTTGCTGTGGTTGCGCATGCGGGAGGGAGGGAGGGAGGGAGGGGAGTTCGTAGCTGAGGTGGCGCGCGCTGCAGGCAGATGCGCGATAGGACGAGCGACATGCATGCACGGACAGTTCAAAGCTTGGCCCTGGTCCAAAGGGGAGAGGTATGACTTCGCAGCCTGCATGTTCGATTTTTTATTTTTTGTTAATCTTCCCAAGTCATGGGGCCCACCGAGTAATGCTACACGCACGGGGACTTCACGGGGGTTTTACGGGCTAATTGAAGATTAATGGCTGTGATTTAGTTAATTAGGATGGGCCCCACCACTTAGAATAGGGGGGAGGGGGGGCAATTAGATTACAGCACGTCCTCCATCCCGTGAAAGCCCGTTGAATGTTGCCCGTGAATGTAGTATTATACGGGCCTACCTGGTGCATCGTGTTCTTGCTCCATTGGCCACCACCTGTATCCAGTAAGAAAATAGAGGGTGGGCTTAAAATTGATTTTTTTTACAGAAAAACATACAATCTATTTATCTCCAAACATGATAGTACAACGGACACTAGAAATAATAAAAATTATATCCAAATTCATAAACCACCTAGCGACGACCAGAAGCAATGAAGCGAACCGAAGATGCCCCACCGTCATCGCCCCTCCTTCACCGGAGTGGGTAAAACTTGTCCTAGTAGACAGTTGGAAAGTCGTCGTGCTAAGGCCACATAGGACCAGCGCATCAGAACAACAACCGCCGCCGATGAAGAGCGGTGTAGATCGGACGGATCCAACATGAAGACACACGAAGGAGACGAACAACGAACTGATTCGAACAAATCCACCAAAGACAGATCCGTCGGAGATACACCTCTACACCCCCGCCGACGATGCTAGATGCACCACCGGAATGGGGGCTAGGCGGGGAGAACGTTATTCCATCTTCAGGGGGATGCCGCCGTCTCGTCTTTCTGAGTAGGACAGAAATCCTACAAAACTCAAAAACACATCTAAAAACGAAACCCTCTCACCAAGGGCCGGGATCCACCACACCCCATTGCCCTAAGGCCACTGATGAGGCGGACCAATGGCGGCGCTGGCGGGAGGCAAAGGAACCCTATTTTATTAACCCCTCTCCACAAAAAAAGAGTGCTTAAAATTGATTTAGTAAACCAGACTCTATTCTTCACCAAACTTTGGAGCTGTTCAATAAGACGGTCATTTCCTTCTAATCGTATTGTCTACATAAGCCCAAAGTTCTGTAAATACTACTGCGAATATATGCTGTTTATCGAAATTGTTTGGGATTTTTTAAATAAAATGAAATTTTATTCTGTAAGATAGCCATTTTATTCTATCAGAATTATTTTTTAGGCCTGAAATAGATATTTTTGTATACTAATGTAGTAGCAAGGGAAGGTCAAATACGGCTAGTTTCTCATGCCTGCTCCCTCCCTATGCGCCCATCCGTGCTTCTACTTCATCCTACGACTGTCTTTTTTTCTTGTTTCTTTCTAATCTAGTTATCTCCCTCCTGATTTTAAGAGGATGGGGCTAGGTCTTAATATGTTCCAATCAAATTAGGCCACGTATGCAGGAACATGGATGGATACACGCACGGGAAACAGACAAGTCTTGTCCTTTCGAATGCACCCAAAATCAAAATTTTCTATTTCTGCACGTGAAGCTGTCCATGTGTAGATGGGCTAGGTAGTAGTAGAGAAAAATAATAATTTTTGGAGGGTAGGCTTTAACCTGTTGAAACCTCCCTACTCGCTTTATATCAAATTAAGTGTTGTTGATTTAGTATAAAGTTTCTCTACCCCCACCCCCCGTTGCGACACTTAATATGAAATGAAAGGAGTAGAGTCTGTTGTGCAGATAGACGCTTGGGCTTGGGATGAATCGATGACTTGTCTCCTCTCCCAAGGTGCCAGTGTCATGCATCTCTTGGATATATGTGATGCCCCGAGACCGATGCCTCAGAAAACTTTCATATTTTTTTGATCACCGTGTGTTTCATTTGTGCTTGCTCTTTTATTTTTTGCAATGCATTATATGTCATCATGGCATCACATCATTAATCTTTGCATCTCAACTCAACTAATAAATTGCATAGATGGTTGATCTATTTAAATCGAAGGAAGGGTGACTTCTCTTTATAACATATCCTCCCAATATTAGGGAGCTATATTAAATATTTCTTTAATTTGGAATTCACCATAACACACTTGTAAATTATCCCAATACCTTTGTTATCTTAATTCTTGGTCTCCAATCTTGCCATATATTCTTCCATCATATTCCGGAGCTCCACCAAAAATCCGAACATTTTTGAACCTTCCCAACCCTCATTTCCTATTCAAATCATTTGAATTTAAATCAAATGAGTTTGAATTTAAAGCTTTCAATCATGGCCTTTTCTATTTTCTCGGAACAAGCACATTTTTGTTAGTCCGGGAAAATTATCCGCGTGTTCAACTTCTTTCCCTAACCCCCTCTTTCTTTTTCTTCTCATTATTTGTTTTTTCGGTTAAAGTTGGAGTAGAGAGAGAGAGAACAACCCAGCTGGACCTCCTAGCGGCCATCCCTCCCTACAGTCTTCCAGGCCGGCCCATTCCCCGACCCTCTAGGCCCCCCTAAACCTAGCTAACCCTAGCCCCGACCCCCTCACCCCCGATCCCTTCTCACTCCCTCGCCTCCCGCCTCCTTCATCTTCTGCGCCTCCATGCCGTCTTTCGCACCCCGACCTCCTCGTCATCGCTTCGCCCGTCCTCGGCCACCGGTGCCCTCGCCGGAGCCACCTTGCCTCGCCCGCCGGCGAGCCCCATCTCCGGCGACCCCGTACTCTGCTCGCCCGCCTTGCCTCGCGCGCGTCCACCACCGCCATCTTGCTCCATCGCCCGCTTCCCCTGTTTCTCCTTCCCATGCGCCGACTCCTTCTCCCTCGCGCCGAAGCCTTGCTGCTGCCTGTGTTTCGCCCACCACTTGCAGTTGACGGAGCAGGACCTCCTCATCGTGGCTCTGCCTCCACCAGCAGCCTCCTGCTGCCTGTCATCTACATGGCCTTGAGGAGCCACCCAAGCTATCGGTCGCTCTGGCCCTTGCGCATCACGTTTGAACCGAGGAGACTGACACAGCCAAGTCCAAGGACGATCCCCGAAGATTTTGGACGCGCCAAGTTCCTCTTCAGGAGTATGTCTACATGATGACCAGCCAAGTACCGTGGCACCGAAGACCTTTGACGCGTTAAGTCCCTCTTCGACAATTGTTGGACTACCATCCCATGCATTGCGCCAAGTACCCCTTCGGATCGCCAAGGAGTATCTCTACCATTGACGAGGTTCTGATAAGACCGTCAAGCGAACGACTACTTCCACGATGATACGAGAACAACTACCGTCGACATGCATTTCGCCAAGTACCCCTACCGATGACCCGAACATCTACGATCCGTGTACCACTACAACCGGTGTGTATTTCGCCAAGTCCGACTACGACACAAACGACTACACGATGACTCCGAAGAACATGGAAACGTCAAGTTCCGTCCCGAACGTGTACGACTGCTTCGACGACACCCCGTGAACGTCTACTTCCCCTACGTCCCATCGAACCCGAACCGTCTCAAACGCACGCTTCGAAGGTATAACCGCCGAGAACGACCGCCCGTGGATGAATGCATGTGTTGTATGACATGCATGTTTAGATGTTGTATCCGCCCGTGAACGATTGTCGTTCCTCCTCTGTTGCCATGCCGTCGACCCGTGGGAACCCGATATCCGGGAGCACCCCACCATCCTTGCATGACATGCTCCCATCACATTTCCTTTTGCACCGGTATCTCCATGAGCTACCGGAACCGATATGTTGTCGTGGCATCATTTTCGGATTCGTTGCCGTGGCACCCCTTTCATTTCCGCCACGATGACAAATGCTTCATAACATGCTCTTATCAACATTTTCATAAATATTGCATAAAACTTGCAAATTTCATCCGCATGATGATAACAACATCAAGAATGTTTAAATTGTTGTTTGCTTCAATTGCTAAATGACATGTGGGATTTACCGGAATGGTTATTTGTTGTTTCTGGCCTCACTTAAAATTGCCTAAAATGTGTAGTTTTCATATGCTTCACCTCTTGCCATGTTTACCAACATTTAATATTATTGGGTACATAACCGAGAGAGAACTAAATAAGTCATGTGGTGTTTCGTCAATATGGAACTCGTTGCATATTGAACTCCACTTAATTTGTAGTATTGTTTGTTGCACTTTGCCACGCCATGCCTCATTAAACCGGACATGCATCATACTTGGTTGTGCATCATGCCATGTTTATGTGAAGGTTGTTTACAATGTTGCTTGCTTATTTCCGGGTTGCTTCTCTCGTTAGCTTCGGTTCCGTTCCGGAGTTGTGAGGATTCGTTCGACTATGTTGGGTCGTCTACTTCTTGGACTCGTTCTTCTTCCTTGCGGGATCTCAGGCAAGATGATCATACCCTCGAAATCACTTCTATCTTTGCTTGCTAGTTGTTCGTTCTATCGCCATGTCGCGCTACCTACCACTTGTTATATCATGCCTCCCATATTGCCATGTCAAGCCTCTAACCCTCCTTCCTAGCAAACCGTTGTTTGGCTAAGTTACCACTTTTGCTCAGCCCCTCTTATAGCGTTGCTAGTTGCAGGTGAAGTTGAAGTTTGTTCCATGTTGGAACATGGATATGTTGGGATATCACATTATCTCTTATTTAATTAATGCATCTATATACTTGGTAAAGGGTGGAAGGCTCTGCCTTATGCCTGGTGTTTTGTTCCACTCTTGCCGCCCTAGTTTCCGTCATACCGGTGTTATGTTCCTTGATTTTTGCGTTCCTTACGCGGTTGGGGACTTATGGGACCCCCTTGACAGTTCGCTTTGAATAAAAAATCCTCCAACAAGGCCCAACCTTTGTTTTACATTTGCCTAACAACCTATTACCCTTCCCTTGGGTCGGCCAACCCGAGGGTCATCTTTATTTTAACCCCCCGTGGAGTGATTCTCTAAGTGTTGGTCCAAACCGGGTAGCCTGCGGGGCCACCTCGGGGAAACTTAAGGGCTGATTTTACTCGTAGCTTGACCTATCCGGTGTGCCCTGAGAACGAGATATGTGCAACTCCTACTGGGATTGTCGGCACATCAGGCGGCTTTGCTGGTCTTGTTTTACCATTGTCGAAATGTCTTGTAACCGGGATTCCGAGATTGATCGGGTCTTTCCGGGAGAAGGAATATCCTTCATTGACCATGAGAGCTTGTGATGGGCTAAGTTGGGACACCCCTGCAGGGTTTAAACTTTTGAGAGCCGTGCCCGTGGTTATGTGGCAGATGTGAATTTGTTAATGTCCTGTTGTAGAGGACTTAACACTTGACTTAATTAAAATGCATCAACCGCGTGTGTAGCCGTCATGGTCTCTTTTAGGCGGAGTCCGGTAAGTGAACACGGTTCTTGTGTTATGGTTGTGGGTAAGTAGTTTTAGGATCACTTCTTGATCACTTCTAGCTTCATGCCCGTTGCGTTGCTTCTCTTCTCGCTCTTTTTTACGTATGTTAGCCACCATACTTGCTTAGTGCTTGCTGCAGCTCCACCTCATTACCTTACCCTACCCATAAGCTTAAATAGTCTTGATCTCGCGGGTGTGAGATTGCTGAGTCCTCGTGGGTCACAGATACTTCCAAACAGTTGCAGGTGCCGATGATAACAGTTGCAGGTGGCTCAACCGAGCTCAAGTGGCAGCTCGATGAAGATCTTGGTCGTTGTTATGTGTCTTTTCCGGATGATCAGTAGTGGAGCCCAGTTGGGACGATCGGGGATCTAGCATTTGGGGTTGTCTTCCTTTATTTTGGTTCCATAGTCGGACCTTTGATTGTACTCTAGATGATATATGTTTAACTTGTTATTTATGTGAAGTGGCGATTGTAAGCCAACTCTTTATCCCTTTCTTATTCAGTACATGGGATTGTGTAAAGATTACCCCACTTGTGACTAAACACCATGCGGTTATGCCTCTAAGTCGTGCCTCGACATGTGGGAGATATAGCCGCATCATGGGTGTTACAAGTTGGTATCAGAGCCATCCCTGACTTAGGAGCCCCCTGCTTGATCGAATCGCTGACGTTGTTGAGTCTAGAAAAAATGTTTTGAGTCTTAGGATTATATATATCGGAGAGTAGGATTCTTTTTACTCCTCAGTCCCTTCGTCGCTCTGGTGAGGCCTCCTGACGTAGAAGTTTTGACTTCCCTCTCCTCAAATTTCACTAAATTTTTTTTAGGATCACGCGGGTATCTTGGAATCGTTCTGATAGTCTTGTGACGAGAACATTGTTCTTGGTGCCTCCTGACATTTAGGGGTTGTGGCAGTGCCCCGGGAGTTGAGCTCCGAGGTGTTTTCGTCACAATTTTATCGTTGTAGTTCTGGAATACCTGAGTTCGCCGACATCGAAAATCTCTTTTATGTAGTTGTTGGTGAGATAACCTCGACGCCACTCAGTACTGGGGCGGGAGTTCGGGGGTATTGCCACAACTTGTATAACGAATGCTTTTCAAAGGTTGAGGTACACGATTTCCGAAGGTTTCTTGGTTATGTGTTGACGGATGGATACAGCTGGATGTAGGGATTGTTAGTTTGGGTGAGATATTATGCTTCCCCTGTATCCCCAACACCAGATTGCATAACCAGAAAGTTTCGGGAGTTTATAGGTGGGAATTCAAGTAGCTCCTAGGATATCTTTCCGATAGATGCATGATATGAGATTGGGGTTCGACGTCTAGTGGTCCGCCTATCCACGGTTGGTTTTACAGTGGTCTCATTGTGTCTTAAAGAGTCCTTGGCTATGCTGACTTGAGGACGCTTCGTATGTCATGTGCACTGCCTTGTACATGATGGTGCTGTACGATCGAGCCCGTGTGGGCCCCACCATGAAAACTTCTGACGAAATCTCTATCATATATTTGTTTCGGTTTATTCTGCAAGCCAAATCTTTGTTTTGTTTTGAGTTGTGGTAATCGAGTTGCTTCAATGTCAAGTGTTGATTCCATACCTTCCCTTAATGGTGTTTTCGTATTTCTATGGGAGTGCTAATCCTTTTCGATCATCGAGATGGTCATGCCAATTCTTTTTCAACCGACGTGTTTCTCTTCAAGTGGATCCGATCATTTTCAATATTTGCTAGGTCAATTCTAAGTTTTCTCAACGGTATCCATTCCATCTGCCCAAGTTGCCTTTGTTTTCCCGCCCTCCCACCCTTTTTCTTCGAGGACTCAGATTTCTTAATCAAGTATCCTTTTATTTATAGGAAGTCTCTCCATTCTTTTCCATCAACGTTCTTATCCGGTGATTCTCAGGAAGATACTAACGTAGCTTCAAGTTCATCATTCTTCATTCTTTTTCTTCTCCGGTGGATTCAATTCAAGCTTTCGGTGTTGATAATACCATTTCCTGCGTTTCAAATGTTTTCTCATGCCGGTGCACCTCTTAATCATTCACTTCTCGTTATTCATTTGTTCTGGAGTGCTGAAGATATCTCAGAAGGCTCGTCTTTTCATTCAAGATCCGTTCAACCTATCTCGAGGTTGTTATCTCTTTTGAGTCATTTAATTCAACCGGTGCAATCTCTCTTCAAAATCATTCCAACGGTATTTCTCTTGAGTGGGCCCTAACCCACAGGTCTTTTCCCAGGATCTTACCTGACTCTTCTAATTTTTCTGCAGTTATTCTCAAATTTATTTCAAAGCTTGACGTAAGAATTAATTGTCATCAGTCAAATGTCTTTCTCCAAGATCTTTCAAATTCTTTTCATCGTTGGTTCAACCTTTCTAATTTTCATCCCGGAGTATCTCAACAATTCATGGTGGTGTTTCTCATGGTCATTCTCAACATTTGAAGACCGAAGAAGTGTTTCCTCTAAATCTTGGTCCGTTCTCTCGAAGATGCGAAGTTCCAGCGTTATGCCATCCTCTCATAATTGTTTTCGATTGTGAGAATTCTTTTCACCCATTCGAAGCAATTCAGCAGTCTTTTCAGGTTGATTCTTCGGAGCCCATCATCTCAGAATTATTCATTCCAGCTTTCACCTCTCGTTATCCAAATCTTACCGGTGCATCATTCAAGTATTCTCTAGTCAGTTCATGATCTCTTTGTTTCACTTGTATCTAAATTCTCTCAAGTATCTTCATTCATTTTCTAATTTTTCCCGGTGAATTGTGCCTTTGCTACTTTCATTTTCAATTCTTATGGTGGTTCATTCAAGAGTTCTCTTCCTTCGTTATCATATATAATTCATTCGTTGTTTCCATATCCCATCGGTGGTTCCATCAAGACAATCTCAAGTTTGCGCTATACCTCTCTTTAATCCTTTCTACGAGAATAAGTAGTATGCCAAATCTGTTGCTTGTCATCAATTTAAATTGGTGAAGGCTACGCATAATGTAATTCTTATTCTTCTTTCACCCAAGTGATTAATTCCTTCCTTTGGAGTTTGTTCATGATGAATAAATTCTCGGTTTCAATTGTTTCATCTTTTCTTTTCCCGGAGTTCCAAGCTCTCATCATCACGAAGATCCATCTAAATCATTGCAAGGCTTCACCTTGTGTTTTGAACTTATCTTTCTTTTTATCATCCTTTTATTACCGAAGTTCTTCATGGAGGCTCTACATGGTTGTTCATCAAGGTTTCCTTTCATTCTTCAATTGTCCTCAAGATTTCTCTCGAAGTTAAGATCCGCCAAACTATACTCTCTAATAAACATGGTGCTCAACACATGTCTTGTTTTGAGGAGTTCAAGCATTCTTCATCTTGCATTCCTAAGTGCAATTCCTTCTATCTTATCTTCTGAGGTGGTGTTATGTCACTCTTGACAATTTCTTCATGTTTCGCGATTCACATGTTGCCAAGTATGAGGTGTTTTAAATCCACCAATCTCTTCCTTGGAGTTATCTTGTTATAGATTTCACCTAAAGCATTCCATTGGGAATGTTGCTCTTTGTGGTGATTATCTATGATCCAAGTTTTATCCTTATCACCTCGATGGAAGAAGCTTTCTATCTTTTCTAGCTCGCAATCAAATCTTGTTTCCATTTGTGGCAGAAGTTCACCTCAAGTTTTGAGATGTTTTTATAAGCCCACAAGCAGCTTATTCTTTTCACTGTTGATTTTCAACAACTCCGTTCAAGCCTTCTTAGTAAGGATGTTTCTTTCAAATTCATTTGTGGGAGGAGTTATCTTTTTCTTCCCCGTTCTTTTCGTTCCATCAATCTAGATTCTATTCCCTCGTTCCGGAGACATTGTGATTTTAACTCCCTTGTAACCATCATCTCATGGTATCAAAGACCATGTTCTTTCCTTGCTTATTCCGTTTCAACCAGAGTGGTTACATGTCCTATCTTGTCGCCGGAGCTCTTCATTCATGTCTTTCAACCCACAAGGCTCTAGTAAGGTTCCTTGTTCCTCTTTTCTAACAGAGTGTTTTCAACTTTGTTCATCTTTGATGTATTCTTTCATTCAATTTTTCCAACCTCTCAAGGTTTGTGTGTTTCACTCGTTTGTCAAAGAAGCAACTTTGTTTTACCTCTTCCTCTTCTGCTTCTCTCCGGTGCCATCCTTAGATCTCGGGACGAGATATCTTGTAAGCGGAGGAGTGTTGTGACGCCCCGAGTCTGACGCTTCAGAAGACTTCCTTATTTTCGTGATCACCGTGTGTTTCATTTGTGCTTGCTCTTTTATTTTTGCATTGCATCATGTCATCATGCATCATGTCATTAATCTTTGCATCTCAACTCAACTAATAAATTGCATAGATGGTTGATCTATTTAAATCGAGGGAAGGGTGAATTCTCTTTATAACATATCCTCCCAATATTAGGGAGCTATATTAAATATTTCTTTAATTTGGAATTCACTATAAAACACTTGCAAATTATCCCAATGCCTTTGTTATCTTAATTCTTGGTCTCCAACGTTGCCATATATTCTTCCATCATATTCCGGAGCTCCACCAAAAATCCGAACATTTTTGGACCTTCCCAACCCTCACTTCCTATTCAAATCATTTGAATTTAAATCAAATGAGTTTGAATTTAAATCTTCCAATCATGACCTTTTCTATTTTCTCGGAACTAGCACATTTTTGTGAGTCCGGGAAAATTATCCGCGTGGTCAACTTCTTTCCCTAACCCCTCTTTCTTTTTCTTCTCTTTATTTGTTTTTTCAGTTAAAGTTGGAGTAGAGAGAGAGAGAACAACCCATCTGGGACTCCCAGCGGCCAACCCTCCCTGCAGTCTTCCAGGCCGGCCTAGTCCCCGACACTCTAGGCCCACCTAAACCTAGCTAACCCTAGCCCCGACCCCCTCACCCCCGATCCCTTCTCACTCCCTCGCCTCCCGCCTCCTTCATCTTTTGCACCTCCACGCCGTCTTCCACACCCGGCCTCCTCGTCACCGCTTCCCCCGTCCCCGGCCATCGGTGCCCTTGCCGGAGCCACCTTGCCTCGCCCGCTGGCGAGCCCCTTCACCGGCGACCCCGTACTCTGCTCGCTCGCCTTGCCTCGCGCGCGTCCACCACCACCATCTTGCTCCATCGCCCGCTTCCTGATACGTCTCCAACATATCTATAATTTTTGATTGCTCCATGCTATATTATCTACTGTTTTGGACTATATTGGGCTTTATTTTCCACTTTTATATTATTTTTGGGACTAACCTATTAACCGGAGGCCTAACCCAGAATTGCTGTTTTTTTGCCTATTTCAGTATTTTGGAGAAACAGAATATCAAACGAGTCAAAACGGAATAAAATCTTCGGGAACATGATTTTCTCACTGAACGTGATCCAAGAGACTTGGACCCTGCTCCAAGGAACAAAAGAGGCGGTCACGAGGGTGGGGGGCGCGCCCCCCTAGGGCGCCCCCCTGCCTCATGGGCCCCTCATTGCTCCTCCGGCGTACTTCTTCCTCCTATATATACACACGTACCCCCAAACGATCAAAACAGGAGCCAAAAACCTAATTCCACCGCCGCAACTTTCTGTATCCACGAGATCCCATCTCGGGGCCTGTTCCGGAGCTCCGCCGGAAGAGGGCCGTCATCACGGAGGGCTTCTACATCATCATAGCCTCTCCAATGAAGTGTGAGTAGTTTACCTCAGACCTTCGGGTCCATAGTTAGTAGCTAGATGGCTTCTTCTCTCTCTTTGAATCTCAATACAAAGTTCTCCCCCTCTCTCATGGAGATCTATTCGATGTAAACTTCTTTTTGCGGTGTGTTTGTTGAGATCAATGAATTATGGGTTTATGATCAAGTCTATCTATGAATAATATTTGAATCTTCTCTGAATTCTTTTATGTATGATTGTTATCTTTGCAAGTCTCTTCGAATTATCCGTTTGGTTTGGCTAACTAGATTGGTAGTTCTTGCCACGGGAGAAGTGCTTAGCTTTGGGTTCGATCTTGCGGTGTCCTTACCCAGCGACAGAAGGGGCAGCAAGGCACGTATTGCATCGTTGCCATCGAGGATAACAAGATGGGGTTTATTTCATATTGCATGAATTTATCTCTCTACATCATGTCATCTTGCTTAAGGCGTTACTCTGTTTTTAACTTAATACTCTAGATGCATGCTGGATAGCGGTCGATGAGTGGAGTAATAGTAGTAGATGCAGAATCGTTTCTGTCTACTTGTCACGGACGTGACGCCTATATACATGATCATGCCTAGATATTCTCATAATTATGCTCAATTCTGTCAATTGCTCAATAGTAATTTGTTCACCCACCGTAGAATGCTTATGCTCTTGAGAGAAGCCACTAGTGAAACCTATGGCCCCCGGGTCTATTCTCATCATATCAATCTCCATCACTTTAATATCGTTTTGCTATTTACTTTGCCTTTACTTTTTACTTTGCATCTTTATATCAAAAATACCAAAAATATTCTATCTATCAGATCTCACTCTCGTAAGTGTCCGTGAAGGGCTTGACAACCCCTAATCGCGTTGGTTGCGAGTAGCTATCGTTTTGTGCAGGTACGAGGGACTTGAGCGTGGCCCCCTACTGGATTGATACCTTGGTTCTCAAAAACTAAGGGAAATACTTACGCTACTCTGCTGCATCATCCCTTCCTCTTCGGGGAAAACCAACGCAAGCTCAAGACATAGCAAGAAGGATTTCTGGCGCCGTTGCCGGGGAGTCTACGCAAAAGTCAACATACCAAGTACCCATCACAATCCCTATCTCTCGCATTACATTATTTGCCATTTGCCTCTCGTTTTCCTCTCCCCCAATTCACCCTTGCCATTTTATTCGCCCTCTCTCTCTCTATCCTCCCTCTCTATTTGCCTCTTTTGCCCGTTTGCTCTTGTTTGCTCGTGTGCTAGTTTGTTTGGTTGTTTGTCGCGATGGCTCAAGATACTACTAAATTGTGTGACTTCACCAATACCAATAATAATGATTTCCTTAGCACTCCGATTGCTCCTCTTACCGATGCTGAATCTTGTGAAATTAATACTGCTTTGTTGAATCTTGTTATGAAAGATTAATTCGCCGACCTTCCTAGTGAAGATGCCGCTACTCATCTGAATAGCTTCGTTGATTTATGTGATATGCAAAAGAAAAAAGATGTCAATAATGATATCATTAAATTGAAGCTATTTCCTTTTTCGCTTAGAGATCGTGCTAAAGCTTGGTTTTCATCTTTGCCTAAGAATAGTATTGATTCATGGAACAAGTGCAAAGATGCTTTTATCTCTAAGTATTTTCCTCTCGCTAAGATCATCTCTCTTAGAAACGATATTATGAACTTTAAACAACTTGATGATGAACATGTTGCAGAAGCTTGGGAGAGAATGAAATTAATGATACGTAATTGCCCTACTCATGGTTTGAATTTGTGGATGATTATACAGAATTTTTATGCCGGATTGAATTTTGCTTCTAGAAGTCTTTTAGATTCGGCCACGGGAGGAACTTTTATGGAAATCACTTTAGGAGATGCTACTAAACTCCTAGATAATATTATGGCTAATTATTCTCAATGGCACACTGAAAGATCATCTAATAAAAAAGTGCACGCGATAGAAGAAATTAATGTGTTAAGTGGAAAGATGGATGAACTTATGAAATTATTTGCTACTAAGAGTGTTTCTTCTGATCCTAATGATATGCCTTTGTCTACTTTGATTGAGAATAACAATGAATCTATGGATGTGAATTTTGTTGGTAGGAATAATTTTGGTAACAACGCTTATAGAGGGAATTTTAATCCTAGGCCATATCCTAGTAATCCTTCTAATAATTATGGGAATTCCTACAACAACTCTTATGGAAATTATAATAAGATGCCCTCTGATTTTGAATCTAATATTAAAGAATTTATTTCTTCGCAAATTTTTTTTAATGCTATGATTGAAGAAAAATTGCTTAAGATTGATGATTTGGCTAGGAACGTTGATAGAATTGCTCTTGATGTTGATGCTTTAAAACTTAGATCTATTCCACCTAATAATGATATCAATGAGTCTCTAAAAGCCATGAGAATTTCTATTGATGAGTGTAAAGAAAGAACCGCTAGGATGCGTGCTTCCAAAGATGCCTTTATTAAAGCGTGTTCTTCCAATTCCTATGAAAATCAAGATGAAGATCTAAAAGTTATTGATGTGTGTCCAATTAAATATTTATTTTGCAATATGAATCTTGATGAAACTGAATATGATCTTCCTTTACCTAGAAGGCGTTCTAAAAATTCGGAGTATTTAGATCTTAATGATGAAATTGACGAAAGTGGGATTGAAAGAAATAAAAATCTAGATGTTGCTAAACCCACTATATTGGATTTCAACGAATTTAATTATGAAATTTGCTCTTTAATTGATTGTATTTCCTTGTTGCAATCCTTGCTAAATTCTCCACATGCTTATAGTCGAAATAAAGCCTTTACCGAACATATTGTTGATGCCTTGATGCAATCTTATGAAGAAAAACTTGAGTTGAAAGTTTCTATCCCTAGAAAACTCTATGATGAGTGGGAACCAACTATTAAAATTAAAATTAAAGATTATGAGTTTTATGCTTTGTGTGATTTGGGTGCTAGTGTCTCTACTATTCCCAAGACTTTGTGTGATTTACTAGATTTTCGTAATTTTGATGATTGCTCTCTAAACTTGCATCTTGCGGATTCCACTATTAAGAAACCTACGGGAAGAATTAATGATGTTCTTATTTTTGCAAATAGGAACTATGTGCCCGTAGATTTCATTGTTCTTGATATAGATTGCAATCCTTCTTGCCCTATTATTCTTGGTAGACCTTTCCTTAGAACGGTTGGTGCGATTATTGATATGAAGGAAGGGAATATTAGATTTCAATTTCCATTAAAAAGGGCATGGGACACTTTCCAAGAAAGAAAATAAAATTACCATATGAAACTATCATGAGAGCCACTTATGGATTTCCTACCAAAGATGGCAATACCTAGATCTATCCTCGCTTGTTATGCCTAGCTAGGGGCGTTAAACGATAGCGCTTGTTGGGAGGCAACCCAATTTTATTTTTATTCCTTGCTTTTTGCTCCTGTTTAGTAATAAATAAATTATCTAGCCTCTGTTTTGGTTGTGTTTTTTGTGTTTAATTAGTGTTTGTGCCAAGTAGAACCGTTGGGAAGACTTGCGGAAAGTCTTGTTGAACTTGCTGTAAAAAACAGAAACTTTAGCGCTCACGAGAACTGCTGCCATTTTTATTTGAAGAGTGCTATTTAGTTAATTATTTTTTAAGATGATTAATAGATAAATTACTCACGTCCAGAAATTTATTTTAGAATTTTTGGGGTTCCATATCTTGCGCTAACTACAGATTACTACAGACTGTTCTGTTTTTGACAGATTCTGTTTTTCGTGTGTTGTTTGCTTATTTTGATGAATCTATGGCTAGTAAAATAGTTTATAATCCATAGAGAAGTTGGAATACAGTAGGCTTAACACCAATATAAATAAATAATGAGTTCATTACAGTACCTTGAAGTGGTCTTTTGCTTTCTTTCGCTAACGGAGCTCACGAGTTTTCTATTTTGAGTTTTGTGTTGTGAAGTTTTCAAGTTTTGGGTAAGAATTTGATGGATTATGGAACAAGGAGTGGCAAGAGCCTAAGCTTGGGGATGCCCATGGCACCCCCAAGATAATCCAAGGACACCAAAAAGTCAAAGCTTGGGGATGCCCCGGAAGGCATCCCCTCTTTCGTCCACTTCCATCGGTAACTTTACTTGGAGCTATATTTTTATTCACCAACATGATATGTGTTTTGCTTGGAGCGTCTTGTATTATTTGTGTCTTTGTTTGTTAGTATGCCACAATCATCCTTGATGTACACACCTTTTGAGAGAGCCATACATGAATTAAAATTTGATAGAATACTCTATGTGCTTCACTTATATCTTTTGAGCTAAGTAGTTTTGCTCCATGTGCTTCACTTATATCTTTTGAGCATTATAATTTTGCCCTGTATGCTTCACTTATATCTTTTGAGCTAAGTAATTTTGCTCTATGTGCTTCACTTAGATCTTTTAGAGCACGGTGGTGGATTTGTTTTAAAGAAACTATTGATCTCTCATGCTTCACTTAAATTATTTTGAGAGTCTCTTAATAGCATGGTAATTTGCTTAATAATAATATGCTTGGTATTCAAGATTTGTGAAACTTACTTTTGAGTGTGTTGAATACTAAGAAAAGATTGAAGCATGATAATTGTTTTGAGATATGGAAGTGATAATATTAAAGTCATGCAACTTTCCATCATCTAGTTCATCATGACACATCCATCATTGTCATATTGCTTAGCATGATCATGTAGTTGACATAGTATTTGTGGCAAAGCCACCATTCATATTTTTCATACTTGTCACTCTTGATTCATTGCATATCTCGGTACACCGCCGGAGGCATTCATATAGAGTCATATTTTGTTCTAAGTATCGAGTTGTAATTGTTGAGTTGTAAGAAAATAAAAGTGTGATGATCATCATTATTAGAGCATTGTCCCAGTGAGGAAAGAATGATTCCCCCACAAGTCGGGATGAGACTCCGAACGAAAAAAGAGAGGCCAAAGAAGCCAAAAAAAAGAGAAAGGCCATAAAAAAGAGAAAAGGCCCAAATAAAAAAATGAGAGAAAAAGAGAGAAGGGACAATGTTACTACCCTTTTACCACACTTGTGCTTCAAAGTAGCACCATGATCTTCATAGTAGAGAGTCTCTCATGTTATCACTTTCATATACTAGTGGGAATTTTACATTATAGAACTTGGCTTGTATATTCCAATGATGGGCTTCCTCAAATTGCCCTAGGTCTTCATGAGCAAGCAAGTTGGATGCACACCCACTTAGTTTCTTTTTGAGCTTTCATATACTTATAGCTCTAGTGCATCCGTTGCATGGCAATCCCTACTCACTCACAGTGATATCTATTGATGGGCATATCCATAGCCCGTTGATACGCCTAGTTGATGTGAGACTATCTTCTCCTTTTTGTCTTCTCCACAACTACCATTCTATTCCACCTATAGTGCTATGTCCATGGCTCACGCTCATGTATTGCGTGAAGATTGAAAAAGTTTTGAAAAAGTTAGAGTATGAAACAATTGCTTGGCTTGTCATCGGGGTTGTGCATGATTTAAATACTTTGTGTGGTGAAGATAGAGCATAGCCAGACTATATGATTTTGTAGGGATAACTTTCTTTGACCATGTTATTTTGAGAAGACATAATTGCTTTGTTAGTATGCTTGAAGTATTATTTTTTATGTCAATATAAACTTTTGTCTTGAATCTTTCTAATCTGAATATTCATACCACAATTAAGAAGATTTGCATTGAAATTATGCCAAGTAGCACTCCGCATCAAAAATTCTCTTTTTTATCATTTACCTACTCGAGGACGAGCAGGAATTAAGCTTGGGGATGCCTGATACGTCTCCAACCTATCTATAATTTTTGATTGCTCCATGCTATATTATCTACTGTTTTTGACTATATTGGGCTTTATTTTCCACTTTTATATTATTTTTGGGACTAACCTATTAACCAGAGGCCCAACCCAGAATTGTTGGTTTTTTTGCCTATTTCAGTGTTTCGGAGAAACAGAATATCAAACGGAGTCCAAACGGAATAAAATCTTCGGGAACATGATTTTCTCACCGAACGTGATCCAGGAGACTTGGACCCTGCTCCAAGGAACAAAAGAGGCGGTCATGAGGGTGGGGGGCACGCCCCCTGCCTTGTGGGCCCCTCGTTGCTCCTCCGGCGTACTTCTTCCTCCTATATATACACACGTACCCCCAAACAATCAGAACAGGAGCCAAAAACCTAATTCCACCGCTGCAACTTTCTGTATCCACGAGATCCCATCTCGGGGCCTGTTCCAGAGCTCCGCCGGAAGAGGGCCGTCATCACGGAGGGCTTCTACATCATCATAGCCTCTCTGATGAAGTGTGAGTAGTTTACCTCAGACCTTCGGGTCCATAGTTAGTAGCTAGATGGATTCTTCTCTCTCTTTGAATCTCAATACAAAGTTCTCCCCCTCTCTCATGGAGATCTATTCGATGTAATCTTGTTTTTGCGGTGTGTTTGTTGAGATCGATGAATTGTGGGTTTATGATCAAGTCTATCTATGAATAATATTTGAATCTTCTCAAAATTCTTTTATGTATGATTGGTTATCTTTGCAAGTCTCTGCCGTGGTATTTCTCACGGGGGGCTTGCGAGTCGACAGATGCCACAAGGGCTTAGTGTGTGGGTAAGACTGCTGCTGATAGGACCGGGAGCGGGTATGCGAGTAGCACGTGGTGGTTTACCCAGCTTCGGAGCTCTCCGGAGAGATAATACTCCTACTGCTGCATGTCTGAGCGTATCTATCTGGGGTGTACATCGGGCAGTACAAAATGCTCCTAGAGCTGTATCCGAGATCAGTGCCAGGTGCATCTGATCTCGTATGTGCATATGAGCACAAGTGTGTGCTAGGCTGAATGGATATGTGTGCGCTAGCTAGCTTGCTTGCTAGCTAGCATGCATGCATGCGTGGAGTGTGTGAGAATGCCTAGGGAGCCATTGTGGCCGGCCTCGTGCAAGTGGCGTGGCCTCGTGCAAGTGGCGTGGCCTCGTGCAAGTGGCGTGGCCTCAATGGTGAATGGATGGATGGGTGCCTTATATAGGCATGGTGGTAGCTTACTACCTAAGCTAGGTAGTGGCGTGGGGGGCAAGTGGGCATGGGGCACCATGCCCATGTACATGATGTGCATGCCTCTTTGTCCCTGGTGCACTTTATAAAATAGTGCCCAGGGACGGATACACTGTAGATGATGTCATCGCTACTATTCATCAATAGTGTCGGGTACGGTCGTCTCATCGGTGTCTTCTCGGTGTCGGGTCGGGCTGCAGTCGGCAGCCGGCTGGTTGGTGCAGTCGGCAGTCGGCTGGTTGGCGTAGTCGGCAGCCGGCAGTCGGCAGCCAGCCGGGCAGAGCAGTCAGACGGGGAGCCGGCAGGAGTGGCCGGACAGTCGGACTGAGGGGCTTTGCTAGCCCCGATGTCTTGAAATATCATCTTGCCGTCCTTGGGGTACCCGTGGTCGGTTACTCCTACAGTAGCCCCCAAGCCTCCGGGCAACTTGGCAAAGTTGGGCGGATGTTTTTTGGCGAGCGTTCATGGAAATTGTCAAGAAAAAAGACAAAGTTAGTCCATGCAGATATATCGAATGTTTGCTTTTAGCATGGCAAGTTTTATGCGGAGGGTGCCGACTCGGTTTCGTCCGAGCCCCCTTAATCTTTTTCGTGTTCCCTCCGCTCTTTGGCTTGTGCTCTTGCTTGCCGGACAGCCGCTCTGCGGTCTGTGGCTAAGAGTGGGCCGCGAAGTGGAGTGTACAGTACTCAGAGTCTAGGAGCAGATTCAACCGAGTAGATACTTGTAAAGGAAACGGCCGGATCGCCTGATCCGTTTTTCTTCCCGGACGTTTTTCGCGTGGGTGACCTCCAGCGCTCACTCTTGCTAGTCGGACAGCCGCTCTGCGGTCTGTGACTAAGAGTGGGCCTTTGGTACTGCGCACGGTACTAAGCCGTTTGCGAGAACTAACGTCTCAGGCCAAGCGGCCAGCCCCCGGGCCAACTCTGGCTGGCGCCGGGGCGAACAGTGATGCTACTGTAATAAAATGCGGAGACAGCCCCCGTGCATCGCTCGTGGTTATCCATGCTTGCATGGTGCAAAAAATACGCGGGTGAGGAGCTCACATTGATTTTCGTGTAGTCGCGGTCGTTGAAGACAGTTGGCGCGACTCGGCGCTCGCGGAGCGCGTCGGCGCACCCGCTGGGTGAAGCCTTCGAGCCTCCGGATGCTCGAAGGAGGGTCCCGGCCAGTCAGGCTCGACCGGCCAGGCGGCGAGGCGTCTTGAAGCACCTATCTTCTTCTTTTTCTCTTCTGTCGGCTGTTCGGAGCCGGACAAAATTCTTCTCTTATTTGCAATCTTTCGTGGGGGCGCGCCAGCGCACCCACTGGGTGTAGCCCCTGAGATTTGGGCCGACTGCTGAGCAGTCGGGCCGGATCTTCCGGCAACTACTTTGTCTTCTCCTTCGTGAGGGCGTGTCAGCGCACCCGCTGGGTGTAGCCCCCGAGATTCAGGCCGACTGCTGAGCAGTCGGGCCGGATCTCCCGGCAACTACTTTGTCTTCTCTTTCTTCGCGGGGGCGCGTCAGCGCACCTGTTGGGTGTAGCCCCTGAGATTTGGGCCGACTGCTGAGCAGTCGGGCCGGATCTCCCGGCAACTACTTTGTCTTCTTTTTTTTAGTCAGCCGGCCGTGGGCACCCGGCCTTTTCTTTTTCAACCGGATGTGGGCAGTCGGATGCACACACATATTTTATTTTATTACACGGCCTTTTTCTCGGCCGGATTGGGCACTCAGCCTCTTTCTTTCTGTCCCAGCCAGCCTCTCTCTTTCTTTTTTCACGAGAAGCCGGCCCGCGGATTTTTCTCCAGCCGGCTCTATGCAAGCAGCCGACCCTTGGACTTTTTTCTTTCCCTTTTCTTTTAGCAACCGACTGTTGACTCGGTCAACCGGACCTCTTACTTTTCTTTGCAACTGGCTTCTTCTTACTTCTTTTTCTTTCTCCCAACCGGCAGCAGACTGCAGCAAGGAACAGCAGGGGCCGACTGGGGCGCCAGGCGCGGCCGAAGGCAGGGCAGCGAGCCGGCCATCCGGCGGATACCGACCGCGGCGACAACGAAGGCCGGACGCAGCCGGAGTGGGGCGGAGGCCGGCTGCTTGAGAACCCGTAGGGGCGGCGCGGGAAGCGGCTCGGCGAAGCGGAGCCGGCCAGCAGCGGCGAGGCGGAGCTGGCACGGGGCACGCGCGAGGCGAAGTCGGAGGGGGCCGGAGCAGCGAACAGAGCTGGGCGGAAGGAAGCGGGGCGCCAGGCCGACAGGCGGGTGCGTTCATAGGAGGAACCGGAGGCGCGGGGCGGCAACCTGGTGGGCGCACGGGGCAGGAGCCGGCCGGGGCCAGCAGGCGGACGCAGGAGCCGGCCGTGTCCAGCAGGCGGACGGCAGGCGGCGACGCGGGAACCGGCACAGGGCAGAGGCGCTAGGGCAGCCGTCCGCGGCAGGCGGCATCGCGGGAGCTGGCGCGGGGCGGACGCGCGGCAGCGTGGTCAGGGGAGCCGGCGACGAGCGGAGCCGGCCCGGGGCAGCCGGCGCCGGGCGGAGGAGCAGCCGGCGCGGGGGAGGCTGGCTCGCGGGAGGTCGGTGCCCGGCGACCCGGCGGACAAGCACGGGAGCAGCGCAGGCGGAGTCCGGTGACCTGCAGCAGCGCGGGCGCGTGTCTGCGCGGGGTACTGGATGCGAGCGGGGCCAGGGGAGCAGAGGCAATGCAGCAAGGCCATCGGGGCCGCGCGCGAGCGTACGGGGGCAAAGGACGCGACTCGCAGTGGTGGGACGGCGTGATGCAGGCGGAACAGGCGGACGGCTGTCCATGGATCGGCTGGGCCAATGCGGGCGTGGAGTGGGCGTATCTAGTTAGTGTACATGTGAGATCTGGCTATGGTATGCCTAATGGTTTGACCATTGTTGACTAGCATCCAGCTAGCTAGCCTAGATGATATATGGAGGAGCGAAGGCGCGTTCCGGCCACAGCAAGGCGCAACACGGAGGGAAGCAAACGCGAGCAGCGCGTGGATGGCCACGGCCGACCGAAGCGAGGCCCCGCGTGCGGCGCGCGCGCAGACTGACGGCCGATGTTGCGGTGGTGATGATGAAGGCGCGGCCGACAATGAGGACGCGCCGCCCCTCGCGGCCATTCCGGGGGCGTGTCAATGTCGAGCCCCAGACCGCTATCAGAGAGACGGCGCGACGCCGCGGTGGTGAAGACAAAGAGGCCGATAGCGAGGACGCGCCACCCCTCGCGGCCGCTCCGGGGGCGGGTCGATGTCGAGCCCCCGAGCGCTACCGGAGAGACGGCGCGACGCCGCGTCGGAGGCGATGAAGAAAAAAGGGGTCCCGACCGGACAGCGAAACCAGCAGCAGCGTGGTAGCATAGTAGTAGTACCGCCCCACGGTGGGCGCCAACTGTCGTGGTATTTCTCACGGGGGGCTTGCGAGTCGACAGATGCCACAAGGGCTTAGTGTGTGGGTAAGACTGCTGCTGATAGGACCGGGAGCGGGTATGCGAGTAGCACGCGGTGGTTTACCCAGCTTCGGAGCTCTCCGGAGAGATAATACTCCTACTGCTGCATGTCTGAGCGTATCTATCTGGGGTGTACATCGGGCAGTACAAAATGCTCCTGGAGCTGTATCCGAGATCAGTGCCAGGTGCATCTGATCTCGTATGTGCATATGAGCACAAGTGTGTGCTAGGCTGAATGGATATGTGTGAGCTAGCTAGCTTGCTTGCTAGCTAGCATGCATGCATGCGTGGAGTGTGTGAGAATGCCCAGGGAGCCATTGTGGCCGGCCTCGTGCAAGTGGCATGGCCTCAATGGTGAATGGATGGATGGGTGCCTTATATAGGCATGGTGGTAGCTTACTACCTAAGCTAGGTAGTGGCGTGGGGGGCAAGTGGGCATGGGGCACCATGCCCATGTACATGATGTGCATGCCTCTTTGTCCCTGGTGCACTTTATAAAACAGTGCCCAGGGACGGATACACTGTAGATGATGTTGTCGCTACTATTCATAAATAGTGTCGGGTACGGTCGTTTTGTCGGTGTCTTCTCGGTGTCGGGTCGTGCTGCAGTCGGCAGCCGGCTGGTTGGCGTAGTCGGCAGCCGGCCGGGCAGAGCAGTCGGACGGGGAGCCGGTAGGAGCGGCCGGATAGTCGGACTGAGGGGCTTTGCTAGCCCCGATGTCTTGAAATATCGTCTTGCCGTCCTCGGGGTACCCGTGGTCGGTTACTCCGACAGTGTCTTCGAATTATCCGTTTGGTTTGGCCAACTAGATTGGTAGTTCTTGCCATGGGAGAAGTTCTTAGCTTTGGGTTCGATCTTGCGGTGTCCTTACCCAGTGACAGAAGGGGCAGCAAGGCACGTATTGCATCGTTGCCATCGATGATAACAAGATGGGGTTTATTTCATATTGCATGAATTTATCTCTCTACATCATGTCATCTTGCTTAAGGCGTTACTCTATTTTTAACTTAATACTCTAGATGCATGCTCGATAGCGGTCGATGAGTGGAGTAATAGTAGTAGACGCAGAATCGTTTCGGTCTACTTGTCATGGACGTGATGCCTATATACATGATCATGCCTAGATATTCTCATAATTATGCTCAATTCTGTCAATTTCTCAACAGTAATTTGTTCAACAGTAATTTGTTCACCCACCGTAGAATACTTATACTCTTGAGAGAAGCCACTAGTGAAACCTATGGCCCCCGGGTCTATTCTCATCATATCAATCTCCATCACTTTAATATCGTTTTGCTATTTACTTTGCATCTTTATATCAAAAATACCAAAAATATTCTATCTAACAGATCTCACTCTCGTAAGTGACTGTGAAGGGCTTGACAACCCCTAATCGCGTTGGTTGCGAGTAGCTATCATTTTGTGCAGGTACGAGGGACTTGAGCGTGGCCTCCTACTAGATTGATACCTTGGTTCTCAAAAACTAAGGGAAATACTTACGCTACTCTGCTGCATCATCCCTTCCTCTTCGGGGAAAACCAACGCAAGCTCAAGACGTAGCACTTCTCCTGTTTCTCCTTCCCACACACCGACTCCTTCTCCCTCGCGCCAAAGCCTTGCTGCTGCCTGTGTTTCACCCACCACTTGCAGCTGACGGAGCAAGATCTCCTTGTTGTGGCTCTGCCTCCACCAGCAGCCTCCTGCTGCCTATCATCTACATGGCCTTGAGGAGCCACCCAAGCTATCGGTCGCTCTGGCCCTTGCGCATCACGTTTGAACCGAGGAGACTGACACAGCCAAGTCCAAGGACGATCCCCGAAGATTTTGGACGCGCCAAGTTCCTCTTCGGAAGTACGTCTACATGATGACCGACCAAGTACTATGGCACCAAATACCTTTGACGCATTAAGTCCCTCTTCGACAATTGTTGGACTACCATCCCGCGCATTGTGCCAAGTACCCCTTTGGATCGCCAAGGAGGATCTGTACCGTTGACGAGGTTCCGACAAGACCGTCAAGCGAACGACAACTTCCACGATGATACGAGAACAACTACCGTCGACGTGCATTTCGCCAAGTACCCCTACCGATGACCGGAACATCTATGATTCGTGCACCACTACAGCTAGTGTGTATTTCACCAAGTCCGACTACACGATGACTCCGAAGAACATGGAAATGTCAAGTTCCATCCTGAACATGTATGACTGCTTCGACGACACCCCGTGAACGTCTACTTCCCCTACGTCCCATCGAACCCGAACCGTCTCAAATGCACGCTTCGAAGGTATAACCGCCGAGAACGACCGCGTGTGGATGAATGCATGTGTTGTATGACATGCATGTTTAGATGTTGTATCCGCCCGTGAACGATTGTCGTTCCTCCTCGGTTGCCATGCCGTCGACCCGTAGGAACCCGGTATCCGGGAGCACCCCACCATCCTTGCATGACATGCTCCTGTCACATTTCCATTTTCACCGGTATCTCTATGAGCTACCGGAACCGATATGTTGCCGTGGCATCATTTTCGGATTCGTTGCCGTGGCACCCCTTTCATTTCTCCCAGGATGACAAATGCTTCATAACATGCTCTTATCAACATTTTCATAAATATTGCATAAATCTTGCAAATGTCATCCGCGTCATGATAACAACATCAAGAGTGTTTAAATTCTTGTTTGCTTCAATTGCTAAATGACATGTGGTTACCGAAATGGTTATTTGTTGTTTCCGGCCTCACTTAAAATTGCCTAAAATGTGTAGTTTTCATATGCTTCACCTCTTTCCATGTTTAACAACATTTAATATTGTTGGGTACATAACCGAGAGAGAACTAAATAAGTCATGTGGTGTTTCGTCAATATGCAACTCGTTGCATATTGAGCTCCACTTAACTTGTAGTATTGTTTGTTGCACTTTGCCATGCCATGCCTCATTAAACCGGACATGCATCATACTTGGTTGTGCATCATGCCATGTTTATGTGATGGTTGTTTACTATGTTGCTTGCTTCTTTCCAGGTTGCTTCTCTCGTTAGCTTCAGTTTCGTTCTGGAGTTGTGAGGATTCGTTCGACTACGTTGGGTCGTCTACTTCTTGACTCGTTCTTCCTTCTTGTGGGATCTCAGGCAAGATGATCATACCCTCAAAATCACTTCTATCTTTGGTTGCTAGTTGTTCGTTCTATCGCTATGTCGCGCTACCTACCACTTGTTATATCATGCCTCCCGTATTGCCATGTCAAGCCTCTAACCCTCCTTCCTAGCAAACCGTTGTTTGGCCAAGTTACCGCTTTTGCTTAGCCCCTCTTATAGCATTGCTAGTTGCAGGTGAAGTTGAAGTTTGTTCCATATTGGAACATGGATATGTTGGGATATCACATTATCTCTTATTTAATTAATGCATCTATATACTTGGTAAAGGGTGGAAGGCTCGGCCTTATGGCTGGTATTTTGTTCCACTCTTGCCGCCCTAGTTTCCGTCATACCGGTGTTATGTTCCTTGATTTTTGCGTTCCTTATGTGGTTGGGGATTTATGGGACCCCCTTGATAGTTCGCTTTGAATAAAACTCCTCCAGCAAGGCCCGACCTTGGTTTTACATTTGGCTAACAACCTATTACCCTTCCCTTGGTCCGGCCAACCCGAGGGTCATCGTTATTTTAACCCCTCGGGCTAGTGCTTCTCTAAGCGTTGGTTCGAACCGGGCAGCGTGCGGGACCACCTCGGGGAAACTTGAGGGCTGGTTTTACTCGTAGCTTGACCTATCCGGTGTGCCCTGAGAACGAGATATGTGCAGCTCCTATCGGGATTGTCGGCACATCGGGCGGCTTTGCTGGTCTTGTTTTACCATTGTCAAAATGTCTTGTAACCGGGATTCCGAGACTGGTCGGGTCTTTCCGGGAGAAGGAATATCCTTCATTGACCATGAGAGCTTGTGATGGGTTAAGTTGGGACACCCCTGCAGGGTTTAAACTTTCGATAGCCGTGCCCGCGGTTATATATGTGGCAGATGGGAATTTGTTAATGTCCGGTTGTAGAGGACTTGACACTTGACTTAATTAAAATGCATCAACCGCATGTATAGTCGTGATGGTCTCTTTTCGACAGAGTCCGGGAAGTGAACATGGTTCTTGTGTTATGGTTGTGCGTAAGTAGTTTCAGGATCACTTCTTGATCACTTCTAGCTTCACGACCGTTGCGTTGCTTCTCTTCTCGCTCTTATTTGCGTATGTTGGCCACCATACTTGCTTAGTGCTTGCTGCAGCTCCACCTCATTACCTTACCCTACCCATAAGCTTAAATATTCTTGATCTCACGGGTGTGAGATTGCTAACTCCTCATGACTCACAGATACTTCCAAACAGTTGCAGGTGCCGATGATAACAGTTGCAGGTGGCACAACCAAGCTCAAGTGGGAGCTCGATGAAGATCTTGGTCGTTGTTATGTGTCTTTTCCAGATGATCAGTAGCGGAGCCCAGTTGGGACGATCGGGGATCTAGCATTTGGGGTTGTCTTCCTTTATTTTGGTTCCGTAGTCGGACCTTTGATTGTACTCTGGATGATGTATGTTTAACTTGTTATTTGTGTGAAGTGGAGATTGTAAGCCAACTCTTTATCCCTTTCTTATTCAGTACATGGGATTGTGTGAAGATTACCCCACTTGCGACTAAACCACCATGCGGTTATGCCTCTAAGTCGTGCCTCGACACGTGGGAGATATAGCCGCATCGTGGTTGTTACAATAGACTTGCATGGATGACGTTTGCCTGGCTATATCCTCATAGTTACTAATTTCTGAGGAAACAGAGCCCTGCTAGAGCTTGAATTTAAAGGCTTATTGGTACATTAATTTTGCATCATGCTTTCTTACTGTTATTTATAATGTTTTGGAGTTATATTTCAATTTATGGTTTTTTATTTCTATGCCCCTGGTTCGTTAGTTGTACTCATTCATCCCTACACTCTTAATTTTCGCTCACATTTCCCCACTTCCTTTCCCGAAACCCTCAGAACAGGTTACAACGGACGTTGTCGTCGGGTCAAAGCCTTTGATCGTTAACTCTGACGAGTGGGGCCGCGTAGGTCTGAGTCCACCTTTGACCGTTGACTCTGACGAGTGGAGCCGCTCCCTCGCCGCCCTGGATGAAACCGTATAGTGCTTTCGTATACTGACCGTACAGTGGTATTCGTATACGTGGGCGCATGCAACTGACCACGGTCGTGGGGTAGCACGTGCCCATGGGACATGCCTGAAATGTCCCATCGTATAAAGAGGGGGAACCACCTCCTGGCGCATCGCCCCTACCATTTCCCCCAAATCCCCTCCCTGCCGCATCGTCTTCCACCCCCCCGGCGTCGTCTCGCTCTCCTCCACTGCCTCCACCGCACCGTCTCGCTCTCCCCCGCCGCATCCTCTTCCTCGCCTTCATCGCCTCCATCTGTCTGATGGCAGACGGTCATGGCGACACCAGCGCAATAGCTAGAGATGTAGTGGAGCTGCAGGGCGTGGTGAACGCGGATGAAGTGAAGGAGGTTGGCGGCGTCCACGGCGGTGCGGGGAAACTCGGAAGCGCTGCGGATGTGGAGAAGGAGGTGGCAGGCTCTGCCTCAGCACTGTCAGAGCAGAAGGTGATGGCATCGAGCAGCGCAGTCCATCCCAATGCGCAGCCTGGCGAGGAGCAGTAGGTATTTGCACTTGCTAGTTAATTGCAATATTGATGATATTAGCTTGTAGAGTTAGTTGCAACGGCTATATTGTGATTCGTATGGTAGTACAGATGGTTAGAGTAGTTGGTTTGACGGATGGGCCGGGGTTTTTTGTATGGAGGGGATGGGGGGTTTTGTACTAGGGTTTTTGGATTACATTCGTTGCAAAAATGCTAGATAGATCTATATGAGAGATAGGGATCTCTGTGCTTCAATGCTACACAAATGTTGAAGGAAATATGCCCTAGATGCAATAATAAAGTTGTTATTTATATTTCCTTATATCATGATAAATGTTTATAATTCATGCTAGAATTGTATTAACCGAAAACTTGATACATGTATGAATACATAGACAAACAAAGTGTCCCTAGTATGCCTCTACTTGATTAGCTCGTTAATCAAAGATGGTTAAGTTTCCTAGCTATAGACATGTGTTGTCATTTGATGAACGGGATCACATCATTAGAGAATGATGTGATGGACAAGACCCATCCATTATCTTAGCACTATGATCGTTTAGTTTGTTTCTATTGCTTTCTTCATGACTTATACATGTTCCTATGACTATGAGATTATACAACTCCCGAATACCGGAGGAACACATAGTGTGCTATCAAACGCCACAACGTAACTGGGTGATTATAAAGATGCTCTACAGGTGTCTCCGATGGTGTTTGTTGAGTTGGCATAGATCGAGATTAGGATTTGTCACTCCAATTGTCGGAGAGGTATCTCTGGGCCCTCTCGGTAATGCTCATCACTATAAGACTTGCAAGAAATGTGACTAAAGAGATATTTACGGGATCATGCATTACAGAACAAGTAAAGAGACTTGCCAGTAACGAGATTGAACTAGGCATGAGGATACCGATGATCGAATCTCGGCAAGTAACATACCGATGACAAAGGGAACAACGTATGTTGTTATGCGGTTTGACCGATAAAGATCTTCGTATAATATGTAGGTGCCAATATGAGCATTCAGGTTCCGCTATTGGTTATTGACCGGAGATGTGTCTCGGTCATGTCTACATAGTTCTCGAACCCGTAGGGTCCGTACGCTTAACGTTCAATCACAATTTGTATTATGAGTTATGTGATTTGATGTACCGAAGGTTGTTCGGAGTCCCGGATGAGATCACGGACATGACAAGGAGTCTCGAAATGGTCGAGACATAAAGATTTATATATTGAAAGGTTATGTTTGGACACCGGAAAGGTTTCAGATAGGTTCAGGCATTTTCCGGAGTACCGGGGGGGGAGGGGGGGGTTACCGGAACCCCCCGGGGGGTTAATGGGCCTTCATGGGCTTTAGTGGAAGAGAGGAGGAGGCGGCCAAGGGGAGGGGCATGCCCCCCAAGCCCAATCCGAATTGGGGAGGGGGCCCGGGCCCCCTTTCCTTCTTCCCCTCTTCCCTTTCCTTCCCCTCCTAGTTGGACTAGGAAAGGGGGGGAACCTACTCCTAGTAGGAGTAGGATTCCCCCCCTTGGGGCGCGCCCTATGAGGCCGGCCGCCCCCCTAATCCACTCCTTTATGTACGGGGGAGGGGGCATCCCATAGACAGACAAGTTGATTTCCTAGCCATGTGCGGTGCCCCCCTCCACAGATTTCCACCTCGGTCATATTGTCGTAGTGCTTAGGAGAAGCCCTGCATCGGTAACTTCATCATCATTGTCAACACACCGTCGTGCTGACGAAACTCTCCCTCGGCCTCATCTCGATCTAGAGTTTGAGGGACGTCACCAAGCTGAACGTGTGCATATCGTGGAGGTGCTGTGCATTCGGTACTTGATCGGTTGGATCGCGAAGACGGTCGACTACATCAACCGGGTTACTCAACGCTTCCGCTTTCGGTCTACGAGGGTACGTAGACACACTCTTCCCTCTCGTTGCTATGTATCTCCTAGATATATCTTGCGTGATCGTAGGATTTTTTTTAAAATACTGCGTTCCCCAATAGTGGTATCAGATCCAGGTCTATGCGTAGATGTTATATGCATGAGTAGAACACAAAGGAGTTGTGGGCGTGGGTATCACTACAAAAAAATACACTCCGTGATGATACGTGTTTGTCACAGTAGGTCGCTTTTTTTGTCATGCATGTACATCCATGACAAATTTATGACAGAATCAAGATAGTCATACCTGTGCTGTCGTAGAAGTGTTCCATGACATTACCAAAATTATCATCACGGAAGTGTCCACTTCCATGATGATAAATTGCGCGTCATAGAAGTGCTTTCGTCAAGGGTGACCGACACGTGGCATCCACCGTAACGGAACACCGTTAAGCTATCGGGTCGGGTTTTGGATTCGATAACCCGTTAACAGCCCCGACCAATGGGGATTTTCCATGTGTAAAATCATCATTGGCTAGAGGAAACACGTGTCGGCTCATCGTTGGGACAGATGTCATCCACTCACTGGACAGAAGGCGCCTATGATACGTCGACACGTGGCACAGCCCAACAGTGTCCCATTCATGTAAAAAGGCCGGCCCATTTGACTTGGTCAAAAGCTGGCGGGCCGGCCCATGGAAAGCCTGTTAACGGCCTGTTCGCATATAGCCCATTTACAGCCCGCTAATCCAAGGCCCGTTATGCCCTATCCGAATTAGGCCCAGTAGCGTCATCTGGGCCATACAATATGATTCCAGCCCGTTTTCACTTCTGGCCCATGTATAGCCCATGACGTCTTTCGGCCCATATGAGGCCCTTTGTAAATCTTGGCCCATTAGCGGCCCATGCTGAAACTGGCCCGTAATGAACAGTGTATTACTTTACACCCATTAACGGCCCGTGGTGAAACTGGCCCGTAATGAATAGTGTATCACTTTATACCCATTAACGGCCCATTATTCCATTGGGCCGTTTCCATCCCAAGTTAACTTTCGACCTTCTGAGGGCCCATTTATTCTTGGGCTCATTTGCAGCATTCGGTTACTTACGGCCCGTTACTGTCATTTTCTGTTTGTGGGCCAAATTCAGCCCGTCATTACGGTCGGCCTGTTTGCGGACCGTTAGTCTGTTGGGCCATTTTCATAGCATCACCAAATACGGCCTATTAACGACCCATTATGGTCAGCCCATAAAACGTACAATTTCCATTAAAGGCCCATCTACGGCCCATTAAAGGCCCGTACAAGACCCATAAATGAGCCGGCGGCCCATGGATCCTACGCGATGTACAAGGCCCATGGATCCTACGAGACGTAGAAGGCCCATGGATCCTACGAGACGTAGAAGGCCCATGGATCCTATGAGACGTAGAAGGCCCATGGATCCTACGAGACATAGAAGGCCCATGGATCCGACGGCCCGTGAAGGGCCATGGTCGGGCGAATTGGCCCCCGTTTGAACGATATAGCATATTCAAAGAATTATCCTACTCAATACTATCACCTCTAAAAAGCCTACACTATTACAACAAAGAGATCAAGGTATAGAAAGGTAGAATAATCCTACACTATACAATAAAGAAATTACAGCTGATTATACCCACTGTGCATTATGGTTCGGCACAGGTGATAATAAAGCATACACAAACAACAAATTACATACACTGGGCAAATACAGCTCATACATCATGGACGTGCATCAACTTAACTCCAATTGAACTATAATCTCTTTAGAAAATAGGATTGGCTGGATTCAGATATCACAAATTTCAGTCTACAAAATCTCCAATTCCTTCATGGTTACCTCAGTGTCTTGTTTCATTTTTTGACTCCTGCATCTAATACCCGCATGTCCAGTCTCAACTTGTTGATTATACATTGACAATCATGTACACGTTGTCTTGCCACCTCTAGTTGATGCTCGAGAACATCAGCATATTCCAATTCCAATCCATAATCATTCGGTAACGACCATGCCGCACTGCTCGCAGATCTTTGTGTTGATGTCACTTCATCCTGAAATGTTTCTATAAGTACACATGACTAGGGAAAAATATAGTTACAACAGTGAAGTGAACAAGACACTATTTTGTACTACATGGCAAAACAGGACTAACAATAATGTTACACGTCACTTTCAAAAAAAAATGTTACACGTCATGAAGCATAAGTAGGTGATATTTTAAAAATTATAAAAAAGATAGTCTGTGCAGCCTGCATACAGAAATCCCTCTTAGCTCACCAGAGGAGCACGATGTTGGGGCCCAATCGAAAACACAGACAAGTTACAAATTTAGACAACACATTGCGTATAAGTAAGCAAGCAGTTGGCCATTCTGTGCCTCAATTAAAGTCTTAGGGAGCATAGTGAACAGCAGAGGGTTTCATAGAAACATACTACAACAGGCAAAACTATGCAATCATTAGCATAGTATAAACTAGATTGTGAGCCTCATGCAATAATAGTTGGTTAATAGACTTCAAAGCTTCAGGCGCACTTCCGTAGAGTAATTAAATGGTAAGGCCTTTAATTATGTCAACTAGTAGTGATACAAGTACCAAACATCAGGCATGATTATTTGGGCATCTCATTAACCGAGGAGAAATAAAGCAATTGAAAAGAGAAAATTAACTATGCCTGAAACAAACAAGGAATTGAACTGTTGAGTTGCATACAGTGACTTACCTTAGCAGGTTGAAGAGGCTCAGCGCAGCTCCTACTTCTCTTGCAAGGTTCCTCCCTAACATCTTGTACTTGGAAATCCTCAATCTTATCTTCATTGCACCCCCTCTGCAAGGTGACACAAAGTAGTTACTCGTCTCCTTGGAAGATAAATATGCATACTTTCCAGTCTGTGAACACAAAAGAATGAGATTATAACAAAACAACACCACATAATGAAACATGCCGCATCTCTTGCACTTGCACACAATGAAATGAGCATTTACTATGTATGCACTATGTAAAAACTAGGCATACCTTCGAACTGGATCTCCAGGTACTCTTGGAGAGCCTACTGTAGTGTACAACCAAACCTTTATGTCACCTATGAGTTAGACAAGGCCCCACTATAGCAGCCCTTAGTGTTTAAATAGTTGACAAGCTCTGTTAGAGTGTTATGTCAAGAACAGCAAGTAATCAAAGCAAACGGTCCTAGTATGGCTGGGTGATGCAAACAAACAATTGAACAGATGTGTGACCAAATCTTACATATCAAGAAAAGAAGCAAAGAAGGAGGCTTAAAGACCATCACTTGACTGACCAGATTTAAGGGGCATTTAAACATCATGTGCAACGTATGAACTAACATAAACATTGCATATTTCCAGATTCTACAATGGAATGCACATGTATTAGGTTATGCCATGTATGATGATGCCTAAATGTACAGATAGCAGGCATGAGTGATTCATCATTGCACACAATTGAATTGCAGGTTAAGGGCCAGTTCGATTCCGCCTTTTCAGGGCATATTTTCAAAATAAACCATAAAAGATGTAAAGAAGTCATTTTTGAGTTATGGGCTTGGGCTTAACTAATTTCGCTTTGGAGGGGGGGGGGGTGTTTCGGGTAGAACCTCACTAAAAATTGAAGGGAAGGGGAATAGTGAAATGATTCTATTGTCTGCCTATATTACACTCAAAATGCAACTGCTGAGGCCCGTGTCACACCTGACCATCAAGTAAAAACAAACACGCAAGCATTCATTGCCCTGCCCGCTTGCATCTCCTCTCCCCTTTCCACTATACGATGAATTGCTATGAGCTGCTTCTGCTGCTGCTATATGATGCATTGCTATGAGCTGCTCCTGCTGCCGCTATATGATGAATTACTATGAGCTGTTGTTGTATGATGAGTTGCTATGAGCTACTGCTGCTATATGATGAATTGCTATGAGCAGCTGCTGCTATATGATGAGTTGCTACAAGCTGCTCCTGCTGCTGCTATATGATGAGTTGCTGCAAGATGCTCCTGCTGCTGCTATATGATGAATTGCTATGAGCTGCTCCTGCTGCTGCTATATGATGAAGTGCTATGAGCTGCTCCTGCTGCTGCTATATGATGAAGTGCTATGAGCTGCTGCTAGTATATGATGAATTGCAGACTGTTGCTGCTGCTGTATGATGAGTTGCTATGAGTTGTTGTTGCTGCTATATGATGCTTTCAGGTGGTGCTGCTATACGATAATAACTAGCCACTTGGACCATTGAATTTCAATAAATAATTATTCTTCATTTAAATGTGGATCATGCATTCTTCGTTTAAATTAGGCAATGGGATCTCTATGGAAAACATTGACCAAAGTAGATTGTGCCAAGTAGATGGTATCTTTGTATTTGCATTTTGAGCAAATAGTGATGGTCTGTTTTCCTATCATATTAATTACTGCACTGGGTTAAATTTGTGATATTTGCAAGTCAAATTAATTTCCATATGGGCAGCAAAATGAAAAAATATAATGCAATCTAGACTTTCCACTGATCATACCAAAGATAAGCTGAAAACACAATGAAAATAACTGGTTAGCTTATTACATGGAGCTTATATTCACAGGTTCTTATTTTCTTAGGATAACTCGTAATAACTGTCCCTAAGAAACTTGGCTAATAGAACTGGCATACAAATAACATGTCACGATGATTGCAATGGAGGAGTGATGTACCATGGCACACTGTATAGGCTCACCACTGCCTCTCCTTTTTTTGCGATGTTCCATGAAATTGCCACATACATCTTGTACTTTTTCATTGTGTAACCCTATCTGCAAGTTGACACAGCTAATTTCAGACATCTCTACATGATACTACATTGCATATCCCTTGCGCATATTTAAACCACCAATTAACGATTGTGTGCGTACCATAAACTAGCCATGAGTCTGTATGCTGGACTAGCAGGCACTCTAAGGGAGCCTAATGTAGTGCACTGGAATTCCTACACGCCACCTATGATTTTGTGTAATGTACTGCCCCTATTCCTAAATATATGTCTTTGTAGAAATTCCAGTATGGACCACGTACAGATGTATATAGATGCATTTTCGAGTGTAGATCCACTCATTTTGCTCCGTATGTAGCCTATAGTGGAATCTCTAGAAAGACTTGTATTTAGGAACGGAGGTACGAGGTTAGGGGTGGAAAGTGGTAGTGGATAATCCGAAATATCTGATATTCGTATTCGAGAAAATGCCTATCCGTATCCGAAACATCCGCATCCGGATCAAAATGGAAATGGAAATTATCCGTATCGGAATTTATTAAACAAATAATAAATAAAATATGGTAGGAGATTTTGACACAAATATGGATATGGAAGTGGATATGTCCATATCCGGATAAGATTATGGGAGGTAATTTTCAAAATTCTAGACCCAGTATTCCAATTATCCAACATAAAAGCCAAATAACGGGTCCAATTTTACACTTTATATGATTAAGCTTATAAATTATTATGCATTACAATAGTATTTATTCATAAACCTATTTATCATTGACTTATTGTATGTCACAAGTTGATTATTTCAGGTCACATAGCTATGGACTAATTTACTTAAGCAATATGTTGATATTATTCGTATCCATTCCGAATTAAGAAAATATTCGATACGTATCCGTATTCGAATAATATCCGAGCCACATCCGTATCCGATAACATCCGTATTCGGATTCATATTTGTTTTGAAAATATGAAAATGGAAGTGGTAAGAGCACTATCCGATCCGCATCCGATCCGTTTCCACCCCTATACGAGGTAGTATCATGTATGACATGTACATATCTAATTTAGCAGCCATTAGTAGAAATCATTGTCTGCACAAAGGGATTACTGGTCGAAAATCCTAGCAAAGCATGTTGGCAGGCACAGAACAATACAAGAGAGAGAGAGAGAGAGAGAGAGAGAGACGCGCTTACGAGATCATAGCAATGCCTCAGTCTAGGATCTTGGTTGGCCAAGTTGTTAGATCTAGAAGAAACATCATCCTTGTAGTTTTTGCCAGCTGCATAACAGGTAACAATGACCGGTTAGTATATTTGAAGTACATCGGGCAGGTGATGCTGGATGGGTTTAAAGGTGACAAGTACCTAGGCCGTGGCGGGTGCTTGGCATCTCTCCAGACTGTGGGAATCAGGTTAGAAACGTCGAAGGTGATGACGTTGCGCTGGCTATCATGGTCCGGTAAGGAGATCTAGAACCGCCGAGTAGGGTGTTTGTGGAGCGGCTCCGGTAGGGTGGACTACGGTGTGGGCGAAGCGGATCTATGGCCGTGGACGAGGGCGTAGGTGAAGCTGCTCCGGTGGTTGGGTTAAGGATGGTGTCGACGATGCGGATCTGCGGCCGTGGACGGGGCGTCAGAAGCTGCTCCGGTGGTTGGGTTAAGGGTGGTGTCGACGATGCGGATCCGCGGCCATGGATGGGGCATCAGAAGTTGCTCCGGTAGGTTGGATGAGGGTGCGAGGAAGCGGATCTGAGGCCGTGGACTTGTGAGTTGGCAAAGCAGCCCCGGTAGGGTTGAGAATGATATAGGCGAAGCTACTCCGGTAGGGTTGAGGAAGGTGTCGGCGAAGCGGCTCCGGTAGGGTGGAGGAAGGTGTCGGCAAAGAGGATCAGAGGCCGTTGACGGGGGCGTCGGTGGGGCGGCTCCGGGGGGTGTGGACGAAGCGTCTCCAGTGGGGAGTACGAATGAGCCGCTGTAGATGCGCGGCGGTTGACGAGAGTACCGGCGAAGCAGATCCGGCGCCGTGGACAAGGCCGGCACTGAATGGGCTGTGGTACAATGGTGGATGAGCAGTCTACTTTTTTCTAGGGGAGGTGGGAGGGGTAGATGCGGCCGCAGAAGCAGATCCAGCGAGGTGGACGCCGCTGGCAATGAATGGGCTATGGTACGCCGGTGGATGAGCAGTCTAGGGTTTCGAGAGGGGAGGGGAGAAAGGGTGATGAAGTACGCATGGCGTGATGTAAGATGCTCTGGTGCCGTGGAGTTAGTCATTTTTGCGGGAGGGGGAGAGGAAATGGGGGTGCCGTGTAGTGGGGGAACCGGAAGTTACCAAAGCATCCCTGACCTATCATGTAGATGAGGGCGGTATTGTAACTGTTGGTCTCCGTGCACCAATGACAAAAGGAGGATTTCGGATGCTAAAGACTAAGGTGGCGGAAATTTTAGAAGGAGGCGGGAGATTTTGCCGCTCGCGGGATCGTTCGTATCCAGTTTCAACTAATTTTGGACCGTGCTAGCGGGAAGGTCATGCTAGACTATGTACACGGGGCACGCGTCAGCAGTTAATAACTGGTGTGAAGTCGACCCCAGAAAAAAGACAATAACTCGGGATGATGCGCCGATAACTTGGACGTTCACACGGGCGCGGCCAATCGTACGGGTGTAGTGGCGCGTTCACAAAAAAGGGATCAAACGCTCAGCCTATGTATTTCTCGTGTAAATAGATAATTTAGTGCCATTGGTTATTTACTTTAAACATAATGCATTGACGTGTTAGTGTAGAGGCGCACAAAAAGAAATGGATATTGTAGTCAGCTACTTAAAAGTGTTACCTCATATGATTACATAGCCTCCATTTCATAAATTGCATACCCGTTGAATTCATATATGAATATTACATATATTACTTCAAAATAGAAACTTAAATCATCCAAGACTAATGAATTTGAATGCAAGAGTAACAATGGTGCATGCTCATGATAGCTACATTGGTTGTTTGAAGAAACATCACTGTAACTTTGGCATGCACAACTAAAAAGGCTTAAAAATAGAAAAAATGTGATATGTGAGTGTCCAATCTTTATAGTGTTGAATCGATATTGTACCTTTGGCCACGATACGAAGTAGATATTGACTTATGTTCAAGCGATGCACGTCCACGATCGCTAGATAGTGATACGTGAATGAATTGTGCAATCTCTCTCACACGCATACATATCTCATTTCCCTGTGGGCATCGGAATCACACACGCGCACTTCGTGTATTTCTCTCCCTCCGTCAGGGTTAAATTCGTCTTTCTATCCCGTCCTACAAGTCTCTCACACAGAAACACACATGCTCTCTATGTCTAACATGTCCACCCCTTTAATTCCGTCCACCCACAACCACTAATGTCTCTCACACATATGCTATCTACCTATCCCTTAATATAGCTAGATATGTGTCACACAAACTTCTTCTCCCTACTAGCAAGATGCCCATGTGTTGCACGGAACATCAAGATGCATTTGTATGAGAAGTTTATCTTGTGGGAGAAAAGGATGAACGAGGGAATGCCTTATTTGGAAATGCGGAGAGGGGTGTGGGTATCTTTTTGCAAAATTGCCATAGTTTCCTTCCTGTCCGTCAGATATAAAATGGATGGCCTATATTGCAGGATGGCAGGAACACCATCATCACGAATGCTGTTTTTTTATAAGAGTAGAGATATGTGAGTGTCACTGCCCCCCTCCCCACACACCCACACTTCCCAACACTGAAGGAGTAGGGTGACACCTCGATCTTGATACTAATCTATCGACTGGCTTCTCTCTCAAACATACACACACACACTATCCGGCACCGAAGGAGCTAGTAGGGTGGCACATCGATCTTGATAATAATCTATCTACTCCTCTTTCAAACACACACACACACACACACACACACACTCGCTAGTTGTTCCTCTGTGCCTACCACGCACACTCTCGATATGTCTTTCTCTCCCTCCCCCCAACAATGACAGTAGAAGGGTGACAACTCGATCTGATCATAATCTGTCAATTGGTTTCTCTCTCAAACATTGTGTCTCGGTGCCTCGCTCGGTAGCCCCCTCGATATGTAGACTTCTCGCGCGCGCACAGCTGTAGTGACGATGACGCTGAACCCAGTGTGCCTTGTTTTTACCAGCCTCATGTGATAGTTTTCACCTTGTTTTGTGTTAATTAACAAGGCAAACTTTTCTTTGTTACTACTAGTGAATTTGAAATCATTCGGGGCAGACATAAAATATATCACTTCAACCCAATTATCGCAGCAACTATTTTAAAAGAAATAAGCCAGCTGCCCGTGCGTTGCACGGAACATCAAGATGCATTTGTATGAGTAGTTTATCTTGTGAGAGAAAAGGTTGAATGAGGGAAGGCCTTATTTGCGAACGTAGAGAGACGTGTGGGTATATTTTTGCAAAATTGCCATAGTTTCTTTCCTATCCGTTAGATATAAATCCGACGGCCTATATTGTAGGATTGCACGCACACCATCATCACCAACTCTGTTTTCTACTCCCTCCGTCCGAAAATACTTGTCATCAAAATGGATAAAAAGAGATGTATCTAAAACTAAAATACGTCTAGATACATTTCCTTTTATCCATTTTGATGACAAGTATTTCCGTACGGAGGGAGTATTTGTCTTTTTAGAGATTTCAACAAGTGACTATGACCGGACCTTACCAATATACTCAAAAAAGTAGTCCATAATTTTGATGTTACCCTCTTTTCTTGGCGGTGTAGTGCCATCTGGATACCTCATAAATAAATAAAGTACTACATGATACTAATATATGATACATGGCGCAGGAGTACTAAGTATTATTAATACACTTTTGCTAGAACTCATCTAGATGAGATATAATTTGGTCTCATTCATCTTTTATAGCCATTGGATGTGATGCTATATAAGATGCGTGTGTGCTGACGTGGGTTGTATTTGTTCTTGTGCAACGAACTGACCACTGCATGTCATGTTTGATAGTCTCAACTCATTAAAAGCATACAAGCCCCACATCTCTTCTTGGTTGATTCCTCTATTTATGTCAAAAAATAAGAAACAACGTGAGAGTTAATGCACCATGCCTATGTGTTTACTATTTGGTTTTCGTAAGATGACTTAATACTACTCACCTAGACGTAGGGAATATTCGATTTGACAGCGAGCGGTGCAGTTCCCGATACGGCTTTAATGCAGACGAGGGAGGGAGTAGCGGTTCCCAATATGTTGAACGGCCAATGCATCCTTCTTCAATTAATGCATGAGGGAAGTAATGGGAGGAGGTCCGGGAAAAGAGGCTGCACGATGTGAATGCAACGTAGTTTGCCCTCATTGCCCTCGTATAAAGGCGCCCCTCCATTCCAATGCATCTACCACATCGTACGCACCTAAGCATTTTCCTAAGCACCTACACTAAGCGCAAAAGAGCTCACTCCAGACCCATGGCGGCGATGCTCGTGAGCGGCCAGCGGCTGCGCCAGATGGTCCACGACGCCGGCCTGCGGCATGGCACCGAGGATCGTCTCCAGACGGTGTTGGAGACCGGCTGGTGGATGGCCGCCTTCGACGCCAACTACGACTCTCAGTTGGACCAGATGATCGTTGCCACCAGCAACAAGTTCACCGTCCTCAAGAAGCTCGCGGACGACATCGCCGTACTCCTCCAGCCCGTGCGCCCGGGCTCCTCATTGCCTGCCACCCTAATTGGCATCCATGGCCGGAACCTCTTTCAAGCACTGGTGGCCCTGTGACTGCCCGCTGACGCCATGAAGAATGTCCACCTGGAGGTCGCGCTCGCCGCGAGGCGCCTCACCCTGCAAGAATTCGTCGACCTACACATCCACATGTACGAGGAAATCATGTACATAGGTATCTACAAGGCCAGTGAGGATGCTACGACGTTGGCCTTCCTCAACCGGTTGGAAGCCTTGGATGCCTTTGCTGAGAAGCACCTCGACCTCGCCACAAAAGCCGCCGCTCCTTAGCCGCCGGTCGGTGGCCCGGCACAATAAGTTGAGGAGGAGGAGGTCGCACGTTCATGGATCCATATTTCTTCTTGCCTTCTGTAACCACCACTGTGATTGCATCATCGTGGCCTTAATTCTTATTGTGCTGTTGCATTCTCGTTCCAGTCAATACCGACATGTGCGATCCCTTTGCTTAATTATATGCATCACTGTAACTAGTACTCCATCCGTCAATTTATAAGTTGTGCTTACCTTTTCCATCAACTTCGTGCAACATGCGAGCATCTTGCTAGAAACACTAGAATATGTCTATATAATCCGTATGTGATAGTCCATTTGAAATCTCAAAAAAGACAAATATTTAGGTACGGAGGGAGTAATATATTAGGAGTATATCAAAACAATAGTGATTTCTTTCAAGTTTGTGAACAAATACTACTATTCTACTACTTTGGATCCGCCGCAACGCACGAGCACATTGCTGGTAAAAGGAAAAGGCCTGCCGCGTTCGCGTCTCACCCCCACACGCCCGGGAATCGGGAGTACAACACGGCCCGTCCGGCACGACACATGGCTTAGGGAAGGCATGTTGCCTAGCATTTTCACTTTCATGTGGGACCGCCGTTGAGCAAACCGACACCCCGCCCACCGCCGGGTTGGAAAAAAGAAACGAGGGGAAGATCTAGCTGTAGCACGGAAGCCAAGAAATTTGGTGTCAGACGAGGCTCGTTGATAGAGTAGGAGCATTCCGTACTAGTACTACTCCTACTAGTACCAAGTTTGTACTCCTAATACTATAATACTATATTACTAGTACTACCACTATACAACTAGTAGGTACGTGCACGACACAACATTGTAGGAACAAAAAACGGGAAGATCTTGTTTTGGGTGATTTATCTATTTTTCAATCAACGTAGTATGAATAATATGATGTGGGGGGCACCCATGAAGCTTATGTGGCTTGGTTGCATGGCTACGGAAGGTTAGAGAAAAATAAATAGATAATGTGTTTAGAGTGCACTCCACTAAATAGATATATATATATACTTTGGATCCATTGCAATGGACCGGCACATCTATATCTATGCCCCCTATATAGTGTGTGAAAAACTTTGAAAGTTGGTCGTTGGATGAAGCCAATCCGATGGTACAAAGATGGCAAATCCCAGCACTACTTGCCGTTGGATATCATCCACCAGATTCTGCCACATGTATAATCTAGAAGACTCCATGGTTGAACTTAATTCATGACTAAGGGCCTCTTTGATTCATAGGATTGCAGAAACACAGGAATAGGAAAAAAAATAGGATTGGAATGGCATGTTCATTGGATCCCTATAGGATTTGAGTTTGTTTGATTGTGTCACATGCAAAACAAAGGATTTCTTTCAAGAGGTTGGAGTGCATGTTAGAATTCCTGTGAAACGTAGTACAAATGAATCCTTAGGAAAATATTCTACATGATTCAATTCTACGAATCAAACGACCAACGTAGGAAAAATTCCTAAGGATTCTAATCCTTCAAAGATCCTATGAAAATCCTTTGAATCAAATAGACCCTAACTTTGCCACAAGTAAGCTTAGGCAAAGTTATTAGTTCTTCAAAACGAGAGAAACAAGTTGGCAAGCCTAAGGGAATCTTGCCACATTTTTTGTGTGTATGTCATGTGGGGCCTTAGTGTGGCTTGCCTAAGGTGCGGCTTGAATCAAACACTCGCCTAAGTTAATAAAAATTGCCTAACCTTGCATTCCACCAGATTTTGCCACATGTTAGAATCCAGAAAGCTCCACATGTAGAAGCATAAGGCACAAACCACCAGAATCTCATGTGTGCAATGCACGTGTACCTTACTAGTACTAGTTGGTAGTAGTAAGAAACAAATTCCAGTTTTGGCACGAGCTCGTACTGCGGGAGCACCACAAGGCCTGCTGCAGGAGTTACATTTCCCTCTCGGGGCCCTCGGGACCGAACTTCAGTGGCTTAGTGGTAGAAACAAGAAACGTGATGGTCGTCGTGGTTCAACTTCCATGGACAAGCTGTCATGTCTGCTGACACATGTATATCAAAACTAGAGTGTTTATATTTCAAGCACGTGAACAAGTATTATTCTACTACTTTGGATCCATTGCAACGCACGGGCCAGCACATTGGTAGTAGTAGTGTCCATCTCTATCTCTAGAGGCCTTCCCTTGTTCATCCTTTTCTCTCACAAGATAAACTACTCATACAAATGCATCTTGATGTTCCGTGGAACGCACGAGGATGTTTCCTTGGGGGTCTCTCCAGCGCGGCGTGGCCGTAGTTGCAAGTTGACGCCCCTTGAGATGCCGACATTGAGGGGCACTCGGATTTCCTCCGATGAGCAGGTAAGATGAGTTTGATCACGTAGTAAATGCATTCTAAAGACTACTTCCGTGTCCATTTCCTAATTCTCCCCCTGCCCACTGTTTCACAGGTTAGGCTCGGTGCGAGTGGAGATTGGCTTGCATATGTACGGGAGGGTACCAACATCAATTTGCACAACATTTACAATGGTGAAACCGTTCCCGTAGAACCTTCGTCCAACATTGGGATCAGCCATGCAACGGGCCACCGCATGAATTGGTACGATGGAACCACGGTGAGATTTGAATAAGATAGCACGAACCTTGCACATGGCGGTCAAAGGCGGACTAAGGGAGTCCTGGATTAGGGGGTCTCCGGACAGCCGGACTATCTCCATTGGCCGGACTGTTAGATTATGAAGATACAAGATTGAAGACTTCGTCTCCTGTCCGGATGGAACTCTACTTGGCGTGGAAGGCAAGCTAGGCAATACGTATATGGATATCTCCTCCTTTGTAACCGACCTTATGTAACCCTAACCCTCTCCGGTGTCTATATAAACCGAAGGGTTTTAGTCCGTAGGACAACAATCAGAACATACAATCATACCATAGGCTAGCTTCTAGGGTTTAGCCTCTCTGATCTCATGGTAGATCTACTCTTGTAACACCCATATCATCAATATTAATCAAGCAGGACGTAGGGTTTTACCTCCATCAAGAGGGCCCGAACCTGGGTAAAACTTTGTGTCCCTTGCCTCCTGTTACCATCCGGCCTAGACGCACAGTTCGGGACCCCCTACCCAAGATCCGCCGGTTTTGACACCGACATTGGTGCTTTCATTGAGAGTTCCTCTGTGTCGTCGCCGTTAGGCTTGATGGCTCCAACTATCATCGATAGCGATGTGGTCCAGGGCGAGACTTTTCTCCCCGGACAGATCTTCGTATTCGGCAGCTTTGCACTGCAGGCTAATTCTCTTGGCCATATGGAGCAGATCGAAAGCTACGCACCTGGCCATCAGGTCAGATTTGGAAGTTTGAACTACACGGCCGACATCCACGGAGACTTGATCTTCGATGGATTCGAGCCACAGCCAGGCGCGCCGCACTATCGCGATGGGTATGGCCTAGCTCTGCCGCCGAACAGTACCCCAGAAGCCGCGACCCTTAGTTCGGGGCCAACTACGCCAATCGAGGACGGGCGGTTTGACACCGCCTCAGGGGCTGCAGTCTCAACAGCGATCGAGCCGAACACCAGCATAATCCTCTATGCAGCCCGTGACTCCAAGGCGCCGGACTCTTTTTCTGACTCCGAACCGCCCGCGCCCCTGCCAATCAAATCTGATTGGGCGCCGATCATGGAATTCACTGCTATGGATATCTTTCAGCACTCGCCCTTCGACAGCATTCTGAATTCACTAAGGTCTCTCTCTTTGTCAGGAGAGCCCTGGCCGGATTATGGCCAACAGGATTGGGATTCGGACGACGAAGAAATTCGACGCCCACCCACCACCCACTTAATAGTCACTGTCGATGACTCAACCGACATGCTCGACTTCGACTCTGAAGACATCGACGGTATGGACGACGATGCGGGAGGCGAAGAGGAACCACCGCCCACAGGGCGCTGGACGTCCACTTCATCATATGACATACACATGATGGACACACAAAAAGAAGACGACGACGAGGAACGAAAGGACGCACCAAAGGCTTGTTCCCTCGAGAAGCAGTCAAAGCGGCGGCGCAAGCACCGCCCAAAATCCCGCCTCGGCAAAAATAACGATCATACAGACCCAGCGTTGGAGCAGGGCGAACCACTGCCGGACCACGACAATACGGAGAATCAAACCGAACAAACCAATTCTGTCAAAGATAATGGTCCGGACGACATAACGCCGGACAGGCACCCGGAGCAGCAGAATGCCCGTGAAAGGCTTGTTGCCACCGCGAGGAGTCTGAAAAAGCAGAAGCAAAGGCTCAAGGCTGCGCAAGACACACTACAAATCAAATGGAGTAAAGTACTCAACACAGCAGCGAGGTACGGCGACAATCGCCCCACCAAGAGCTACCCAAAGCGGAAGTTGCTACCTGAATTCGATGAGGAGGCCTAAGACCCCCCACAACCAAAAATCAAAACAGCCACCTGGCCGGATAGACGACCTCACGGCTAACATCGAGCGGTAAACAACGCCACTCACAAGCCAATACGCGATCCACACGAGGGCTCGCACCAAAAGGACGGCGCAACCAGATCCATCTATGGACCATGCAAGCGCGCCCCAGCATACAACATAACACAACAAACATCCGAACAACGCGGTACACCCAGATACAGGGGTGCCGCACACCCCCTATGTTTCACCGATGAGGTGCTGGACCATGAATTTCCGGAGGGATTCAAACCCGTAAACATAGAGGCATACGACGGAACAACAGACCCTGGGGTCTGGATTGAGGATTATATCCTCCATATCCATATGGCTCGAGGAGATGATCTCCACGCCATCAAGTACTTACCCCTCAAGCTCAAAGGGCCAGCTCGTCACTGGCTTAAAGGCCTCCCCGAAAAATCCATAGGAAGCTGGGAAGAGCTCGAAGACGCTTTTCGGGCAAATTTTCAAGGAACTTATGTCCGATCTCCGGACGCGGACGATTTGAGCCATATAACTCAACAGCCCGGAGAGTCAGCCCGAAAACTTTGGAACATGTTTCTTACTAAAACCAAATTGTCGATTGTCCGGACGCCGAAGCCCTGGCAGCTTTTAAGCATAGCGTCCGTGAAAAATGGCTCGCCAGACACCTCGGCCAAGAAAAGCCGAGAACAATGGTAGCATTAACAAGCCTCATGACCCGCTTTTGCGCAGGTGAGGACAGCGGGCTAGCCAGATGCAGCACCAGCCACCCCAGTACATCTGAAGCTAGAGATGGAAACGGGAAATCACGGCACAACACCAGTAACAAACACCGGAACAAAGAAGACAACACGAAGAGCATGACAGTAAACGCCGGATTCAAAAGCTCTCAGCCAGGTCAGCAAAAGCCGCCCTCTAAAGGCGCCAGAGATGAACTGTCCAGCCTAAAAAAAATTCTGGACCAAATAACTCAGATCCATAGCACCCCTGGTAAACCTGCTAATCATACCCACAGAGAATGTTGGGTCTTCAAGCAGTCCGGTAAGCTCAACGCCGTACACAAAGGGGAGGATACACTAAGCGAGGAAGAGGATGAGCCTCTCAAGCAAGACAATGGGGAACAAAAGAAATTTCCACCAGAAGTCAAAACAGTAAACATGTTACACGTGATCAAGGGAAGAAACAAAACGGCACTCCCAGAATAATATGCCCAAGGGCCTATCACCGCGGAGTCCTGCCACTGGTCGTTTCAACCGATCACTTTCGACCATCGTGATTACTCAGCAAGTATCCGGCGTGCAGGATGGGCTGCCCTGGTATTAGACCCAATAGTTGACGGATATCACTCCACACGAGTCCTGATGGACGGTGGCAGAAGTCTAAACCTGATATATCAAGATACAATCCGCGAAATGGGGATAGACCCAACAAAAATTTGCCATAGCAATACTACCTTTAAAGGAGTAACGCCAGGCCTAGGGGCTCATTGCACGGGCTCCCTGCTACTAAAAGTTATATTCGGCTCCCCCAATAACTTCCGTAGCGAACATTTAACCTTCCACATCACTCCGTTCCAAAGTGGCTATCAAGCACTACTCGGACGCGCAGCTTTCGCTCGCTTTAATGCAATACTGCACTATGCCTTCCTCACACTCAAGATGCCCGGACCACATGGCATCATTACAGTAAATGGAAGTATTAAGTGATCTTTGTGCGCCGAAGAGAGTGTGACTGCCTTGGCAGTCGCACACTAAAAACGTCCTCACCAACTAAAGCATTTAACAGGTTGTCAAGACCTCGGACACGGTTAGACGAGTCCAGCACAGGTATATGTAATTCGTACCGGATCAATGGTCACACCCCTATACAAGGGGCTCAACGCGCGTAGACAAGTGGCAATTTTTACTCATCTTGAATTATACTTGGTGCCTTTAAAAACTATCCTTTCGCGTGACAACTTTTTCACCTAAGTTCCTCTCTTTTACAGATGATCATCGTGCTACACCCGTCCAGGATACGGCACAACGGAGACATAGGCGCAGACGTGCATCAGCGACCCGCTCCAAGGATTCTTTTTAGATTAAGACCCTGCATAAACCTTTTTTACTGTCTCTTGTTGATACATATCCACCGAATTCTTAGCACAGTTGAGAAGGATGCTGACGTCTTGGCATGTGGCCACGTCAGAATAATGCACGTACTTGGACACAAGGGGCTTCTTACGAAGGGCGCTATTTAGGCCCGGTTTATACCATAAAGACCGAACACCTTAGGGAGTGTTCGGCGTCGCGAGTTTGGCCTTATATGCATCAGCTCCGAATCATTGTCTTTGGTCAAATGTTGGGTTTGTTCCGCTCCTGTGTTTTGGTGCCTTATGTTCCGCTTTACCGGCTAAGGTAGCACCAGGAGAACTACTGCGATTGTGCCCTGGTTCATCCGGACGAGCACCTCAGTAGAGAAAGCCGAAAACTGACTGTCACGATATAGCGTGAGACTGGTCAACCACTCGGTGACCTATCAGAATGTTAGAATTCCTCCGCCTTAACGAAGGGCCATTTTTCGGCCAGGCATGTACGCACCCCGCGATCGGGAGAGTGTGGAGCCACCAGGGGCTATCTAGTAGCCCCATTGTCAAACTCCTATGGCTAAGTGAAAGTGTTAAAGCATTATAGTCCGGTTGCCTCGCTCGCTACGCTATCACCTCCTTAATAGGACCAAGACGTTGGGTTAAGTGTGAACATGCGTTTTTTGCGAGCACCCCCCGCATTCTACGCGTGGGGGTTGAAGCCGACGGCTGCAATCTTTCAGGTTATACACAGTATACATAAACGGCCGCACAGGAGGCATCATACTACTTTCAGGCAAAAGTATAAAAATAACCTTATAAAAAATTCATAAAAGCATTGTGCTTACAATGCGAATGCATATCACTCAAACATAATATTTTTCGAGCACTGGGCCTCTATCAAACGAGCACCCTCGAGAACTTCCTCGAAATAGTGCTCGGCAGCCACCCGGCCTATGGCCGAACCCTGCGCCGCAACAGTGGTAGTGTCCATCTCCGCCCAGTATGCTTTAACATGGGCAAGGGCCATCCGCGAGCCTTCTATGCACGCCGACCTCTTCATCGCATTAATGCGCGGCACCGCATCAAGGAACTGCTGCACTAAGCTAAAATAGCTATTCGGCTTTGGCCTTTCCGGCCATAGCTGATCCACAACAGACCTCATGGCGAGTCCGAACAACCTATTCAGTTTGGCCCATTCGGCTAGCTGGTCAGTCAATGAAAGCGGACGCTCTGGAACGTGGAATTGCGTCCAGAACAGCTTGTCCACTTCACGATCTGTCTGACCTTGGAAGTACTTGGCCGCATCGGCAACGCTCGCCGCCAAATCCATATACGCATCTGCCGAACTCCACAGCCGATCCAGAGGGGCATACTATGGATCTCCGAACTTCCTCCATAACATGAAGGGTTTCCCAGCCGCAATATCCCCGGCTTCCCGCAGCTCCTCCTTCGTTCTCATAGCAGAACGGGTGTCTTTGTCCGCCGCCGCGGCCTTCTCAAGGTCCGTTGCCTTCGCTTGGTTTTCTTTCTCAAGGACCCGGCAACGGTCGGCAGTGTCTTTTAATCCTGCGGCCATCTTGGCCATCTTCTCCTGGCTCTCGCAATGTGCGGCCTTCTCGGCTTTAAACTCTTCGGCCGCCTTCAAAGCAGTCACATTACTAATCCTCGCTTGTTCCTTGGCTCGGGCAAGTTCCGCCCGCAAGGCTTCCACGGTGGTAGCTCCATCTGCAGTCACAACATATTAAAGATACTGGCATTATGCTGCTCTTACTATGTGGCATTCATCGGATAATAACACTTACCCTATGCCTCATCAAGCCTCTTGTTAACAAGCTCGATGTCGGCGTCTGCCGCATCCAGTTGCCGTTTTAATTTGGCAAACTCACTAGTCCGGCTAGCCACCAGAGCTTCCACCACCTGCACGTAGGGGCAGTCTGGTTATTGCCTGGGAATATGATCCTCTGTTCGCCGCCGTTCTCAACGACAACCAGAGTCTCATGGGCTACTATCTACACAGGGCACACTTAACACGTGCAGTACTATCACATATTATCTCGCGTACCTCAAAGCTCGTCAGTAGACTCATAAAGGCTTCATGTAATCCGCTTTCGGCGGACGAGATTCCCTCCATCGCCGTACCCATCAGCATACAGTGTTCTTCTGAGATGGCCGCTCGCCCCAGCAACTCCCTCAGAACGTCCGATCGCACACCAGACGGTGCCGGACTCTTTTGTATGCTCTCTTCGTGAGCCGAACACTATGGACTTCGGGGGTCTACGGGATTATCTTTTGGCCTCACCGGATCCGGAGAGGCCCTCCATGACGACACTTCGGGGTCGCTCGCTTCTGGAGCGGAGGAGTCTGGGGGAGGCGTTTCGCTCTCCATCATCTCTGGAAGAAGATCTCCCGAAGACGAGCTCATTTGAGAGGGGCTAAGGCCCGAACTGCAAGATACATGCGGTGGTTATTTTCTCAGAGAAAAAAAGATAGCATACCATTACTATTAAAGTATTTTGGATCACTTACGACTCGTGGGAGGGCTGACCCCCCCGCAGACTTTGTGCGGCAAAAGCACCCCCAAGGCAGGACCCTCTATGGGAGACTTCTTCTCCCGTTTGGAGGCTTCGGCTTCCGGATCCTCGGAAGTAGTCCTTTTCCTCCCCCAGTCGTCCTCCTTCATGGAGACGCTCGTTCCCTCGGTTGGAACGGGCGGCAATGGGGGACCGTGTCCGCCCGTATTATCCCCCCAGTATCTTCCTTTGAGGGCTCCGGGCAAGGTGCGACCTCGAGCATCCTTTCCAATACCGGATTTTCCAAACCCTCAGGGAGGGGGGCCAAACACCGAATCATCTTCGCCTTTGTTAGCCAGTCCTGGTCAGAAAGCAAACTCTCAGAAATAACTTCGAATAAAAGACAATGTGTTCGGCTAGAGGGTTTCTTACTTGTTCGGTGGCACGGTTACTGCTCAGGCCCGCGTCCTCGGTAATATCCGGACATTCTACTTTAGGTCCAAAGAATGACTTGTACATCTCCTCGTGCGTCAGGTTGAGGAAACTTTGAATGGCACGTGGTCCCTCTGGGTTGAACTCCCACAAGCGAAGGGGCCGGCGTTTGCAAGGCTGGACTTGACGAACCAGCATAACTTGTATTACCACAACCAAACTAAAATCTCCCTTGAAGAGATCTCGGATGCGGCTTTGCAGTATAGGCACGTCCTTGGCTGGACCCCAGCTCAGACCCCTGCTAATCCATGACATCAGTTGTGGTGGGGGGCCCGAGCAAAAAGCGGGGGCAGCCACCCACTTGGCACTTCTGGGAGCCGTGACGTAAAATCACTCCCGTTGCCATAATTCGGACACCTCTGGAAAGGAACCTTTTGGCCATGGAGATCCTGCCATCTTGCCTATTGATGCACCTCCGCACGCTGCATGTTGCCCCTCGATCATCTTTGGCTTTACTTCAAAGGTCTTGAGCCACAGGCCGAAGTGAGGGGTAACACGGAGGAAGGCCTCACACACGACAATAAATGTCGTGATGTGGAGAAAGGAGTCCGGAGCTAGATCGTGGAAATCTAGCCCGTAATAGAACATCAAGCCCCTGACGAAAGGATCCAGAGTGAGGCCTAGACCTCAGTGGAAGTGGGAGACGAACAAAACATTCTCGTTGGGTTTGGGACTAGGGACGATCTGCCCTCGAGCAGGCAGCCGATGCGAAACCTCGACGGTGAGATATCTTGCCTCCCTCAACTTCTTAATGTCCTCTTCCGTAACGGAGGAGGGCGTCCATCGGCCTTGAAGGCTGGATCCGGACATGGTTGAAGATCCGGAGCACCATCCGGAGCACCTAACCTGGGCTTTGGGTGTTAGAACTCGAGGCGGGGGAAGGGTTCGATTGAGCACGAGAGGGAAAAAGCGAAAACCTTGTCCCCTTATAAAGAGGGAGAATATCAAGCGTCCTCTCCGTAGCCGTTTGGGACTTGCCTATAATCTAGGAGTCTTAGACACGGTTGGGTTACCCACGACCACATTAATGAGAATCCCATAATTAGGGGAACACGATCTACACTTCGGCAAGACGTGTCAAGAAACCGCCTCGCATTATGTGTGGAGCTGGTTAAAAGAAACGGTTCGAATAATCACCGGGCCATGACATAATGTCATGTTGCCAAAACAAGCCAGCAAATTAGATCTGCGGAAAAATTATTCTCTCTATGGTGGGATGTGGAACTTATTTTGCAGGGTCAGACACTATCCTCGTATTCAAATTCTTCTGTGATGTATTCGGAGAAGGAACCCGCCTTGCAATGCCGAAGACAATACTGCGCACCGGAATCATCGTCATTGAAGCCTGGTTCAGGGGCTACCGATGAAGTCCTGGATTAGGGGGTCTCCGGACAGCCGGACTATCTCCATTGGCCGGACTGTTAGATTATGAAGATACAAGATTGAAGACTTCGTCTCGTGTCCGGATGGAACTCTACTTGGCGTGGAAGGCAAGCTAGGCAATACGTATATGGATATGTCCTCCTTTATAACCGACTTTGTGTAACCCTAACCCTCTCCGGTGTCTATATAAACCGAAGGGTTTTAGTCCATAGGACAACAATCACAACATACAATCATACCATAGGCTAGCTTCTAGGGTTTAGCCTCTCTGATCTCGTGGTAGATCTACTCTTGTAACACCCATATCATCAATATTAATCAAGCAGGACGTAGGGTTTTACCTCCATCAAGAGGGCCCGAACCTGGGTAAAACTTCGTGTCCCGTGCCTCCTATTACCATCCGGCCTAGACGCACAGTTCGGGACCCCCTACCCAAGATCCGCCGGTTTTGATACCGACACGGACCATGCTGTCTGCGGCCGATTTGTTGCGGTACGAGTAGGAAGACGCTGTGCTCCTTTCTAACCGCATCTGCATGGTGACAAACCAGGGGACTTATTTTGTATGAGACACATCCTACGATATACTCCCTCTCGCCCAGTTTATTTGTTTTGAATCTTTTCATTTTATAAGTTTGAAATTCAAAGTTAGAGCTCCCCATCACATGTTGAGATTACAAGGTCCACTAAATCATTGCGTGCATGTATATTAAAGAAACAAATCTCGAGTTTGGCATGAGTTCATGCTGTGGGAGCACCACAAGCCCTGGCGCAGGAGTTACATTTCCTTCTCAGGGCCGTCGGGACTGAGCTTCAGCGCCTTACTACACCTACCTTTGAGTCAATAACATGTGGACCCGATAGGTGACTGGTCCACATGTAATGCTCCCGTAGGCAGAGGGGCAGTGGGGCCAAGAGGGGTGAGCCGCAGGTCGGGGGACGTGTGGTTTCATGGGTTCGAGCAGCGTCGTGGGAATCGCGGGTGGCTGTGGTAGAAACTTGATGCTCGCCGCATTTAGGTGGCCCACATGTCATGCACACAAAGGCAGAGGGGTGGTGCGGCCGAGAGGGGTGAGGCGCACGTCGGGGGGCGTGGTGCCGTGGGTTGGAGAGGCATCGTGGGAATCATGAGATGAAACGTGATGGTCGCCGTAGTTGAACTTCCATGGACAAGTTGTCATGTCTACGGACACATGCACTGCATAACGATCACTAGAAGGAGTAGCAGAGAAAGCTATATATGTGGATAAATAGTTCCTTATAGTCAAGCGAACCCATGCTACTACTCTATTCCAAAGACATGCACACCATCGAAATAGTCCATCTATATCAATATACACCAAGAGGGAATAATTTTTTTTACAAGAGAGGAAATAGTTCATCCATCCATAATGCCCTCCTGCTGGTGCAGCCTCTTCTTCTTCTTCTTCTTCTTCTTCTTCTTCTTCTTCCTCTTCTTCTTCTTCTTCTTCTTCTTCTTCTTCTTCTTCTTCTTCTTCTTCTTCTTCTTCTTCTTCTTCTTCTTCTTCTTCTTCTTCCTCTTCTTCTTCTTCTTCTTCTTCTTCTTCTTCTTCTTCTTCTTCTTCTTCTTCTCCTCCTCCTCCTCTTCTTCTTCCTCTTCTTCTTCTTCTTCTTCTTCTTCTTCTTCTTCTTCTTCTTCTTCTTCTTCTTCTTCTTCTTCTTCTTCTTCTTCTTCTTCTTCTTCTTCTTCTTCTTCTTCTTCTTCTTCTTCTTCTTCTTCTTCTTCTTCTTCTTCTTCTTCTTCTTCTTCTTCTTCTTCTTCTTCTTCTTCTTCTTCTTCTTCTTCTTCTTCTTCTTCTCATTCTCTGTGGGAGACGGCTTCGCAACAAGCTCTTTGGACCTTGCAGCTATCTCGAAACTCACACGGACATCGAGGGCAACATATTTTATCCGCTCGTACGTCAAGGGATAATTCTCCCATCCAGACGACCTTAATGCCACCGTCTTGTCATACTTCTGAAGATTTGTACCGAGCACAAAATTTTCTACGTCGAATAGGGATGGTGTCTGTTTATCACAAACTTCTACATGAATTTTGATTCTGGTTTGTAGGTCAGTGATGCTATTCAAATCAAGCTTGTATGGCTCCAGGTTCTGTTTGTCCCCTTCGATGGCTGCCCCACAGAAGTATACGTCCTCCCGAGACAAGAAATCGTTAAGCTCACCTGGTATGGAGGGCGAGTGTATGATGTGGTACACCAAAACATCATCTTCGAAGCACAGCTGAAGGACGGCGGCGCATTGGATCTTCCCAGGGGCACGCTCCGTGTACTCTGCGTCGAGACCGATGACCCTCGTCTCTACCTTTTCGAGGGAGTTGGATACATTGTTGATCCACTACCGAACAACCCTTGGGTGGACGGTGACGGTGGAAACTATGCGCATCGAGCCTTCGACGAGGACATGTTGGACGCTAAAAACCTACATCTCGATCTCTCTCGCCATTTGGAACTGCTGGAACGGAGGGCTATGGTTTGGAGAATTAGGATTAGATGGCTAGTCTAACTGAAGTAGTAGATGATTATTTAAAGAGGTTAAAACAATGTGAACACAGTGGGGTTTGGATGCAATTGAAGACGAAGGGCAGGTGAAGAAGCCGAGGAGAATCGGTTCCCGATGGAGAAGTAAATGGGAGAAGTGGCGTGCATGCAGTTGATTAGACGGCTAGGTAGACTAAACGAAAAGGCTATGCGGGTAGACTGATGAGTCGTACCTGTTCGTGTACGTGCCCATCCTTCCTGATAGGTGGGACCTATGCAAACTGATAAAAAATGTGTCGTAGTTTTTTTTGAGCGCGTGAGTGGGAGACACAACATTCTCTGGTTAAGGAATACTCCCTCCGTTTAGGTGAGTATAAGTCACCTTATGAAAATCAGGTTTTCCCAAAACCTTTAGGCGTGGAGCATTAACTTCCTGCTCGATCCCCTCCCAGCCTCGTTAGCCAGTGTTCTCTTCCTCTGCTCCCGCGTTCTACCTTTCCATTTTTCCTCTTCTCAAGTGTGGAACGATCTGCATGCCGTCCTTGATGCACCAGAACAACCACTGCATGCATCGCGACAGAGCGTTGATTGGGCATGCATGAGAATTTGGTTCTTCTCACAATATGGATGATACCTGAACGATGAAGTGAACAGGCATGCTAGCACGGGAGACCTATTTACGCTATACAATACTGGAGTACTCATGTACCTACTGGTAGTAGTAGTAGTAGTACAACTGTGGTACACTTGATGGTCAAAATACTATTCATCCGGTCCTCACAGTGAAGTGACAACACCCTGCGCCTGACACTAGTCCAAGCGGCGTGTTCGGGTTACTGAAGTCAGCCTCACCCTGTGCACAGTGCAGTCTGTCACCGCCGCTGTACAGCACATTGGCGCCTCGCCTCATCTCCCTCTCCACTCCCATAGCACCACTCCATCTCCATCTCCATCTCCTTCTCCGTCTCCATCTCACTATGCCCCCGTGTACCATCGCCTCACTCGCCTCCCCCAGTACTACTATTCCCTCGCTAGCCGCTCCAGCACCGACATCCTTCTCCCCCGTAAATCAAGCCCCCTTCCAAACTCCACCATGGCCGAACGCGAATCGCGCAGCATCCATATGAGCCACGATTGGAGCAATCTCCCCAGTGACATCCTCGACCTCTGTTGTTCGTGTATGGATATGTTGAGCGCCCTGCGGCTGGCTGCATGCTCGAGGGACATGCACACGACCATCGTCGAAGCGAGGCCTAAGCTTTTCAAGAAACCCTGCTTGCTGCTATCTGGTCTTGCGAGATTGGCTCACCATGATACGGAGGCGTGCATGACGCCCCTCGACTTTAATCCGATATCCATTAGCCAAAACTTCTTTGCAGGTATGTAGTGGGTTGCCGTGCATCATTTCCCTCGACATCGATCTGATCACCATCGCCCGAAACTTCTTGGCAGGTATGTACTGGGTCGGCATGAACTCCCACTGGATGGCTGCCTTCAGAGAAGATGGTAAAAAGTTTGTGCTCGTGAACTTCCAGACCTCCCATGAGATTATCCTTCCTTCGTTGGATTATATAGAGTATTACCATCACGGTCCAAGTCATCTAGATTACTACGTCAGTTGGACGGACCTTGTTTTGCAGAAGATTGTAATCTGCCAAGTGCCCACACGACATGCGAATTACGCAGACTTCAAGCTAATTGCCTTGTTCGACCGCGGACTCGCCTATCTTTACGCCGGTGCCTTCTTTAGCTGGAGACAACTCGGCTCGCAGTGGATCATCGTCAAAGCTGATACACACTTCTATGATGCTATTGAACACAATGGCATCATCTACGCGATCGACAAAGCAAATGGCACCACGTATTGCTGGGACGACGCGTGTAAGTTGTTTCCTCTCATGTTAATGATGACGCCATGACACTGTTTGAAATTTTTGTGATGATTGGCATATCTTTGTTTGAGCAGAATTTGAGTAGAACTATGTCAATGTATTAGAGACGCCGTAAATCAGCTATATTTGGAATGAGTTAATTCATGCGATTGTGACCATGTCATTACAGCCAATTTATACCCTGAATAATCAAACGGTTAGGAATATATGGATATTATCCTTATTTTACAGTAATCTATATACTACTACTAAATATGAGTGTGTGAGTGTGTATCAATGGCCATGTTAGTTTGCTCATTTTCATGATGTAGAAACATGCACCACACCGTTGGTTTCATCTAACCATACATTAGGGAAGTAAATGTGCATATGGAGAACTCTATATTTGGAAGTAGTGAAATCCTGCAATGCTTACCATGTGTACATACCTATATTCGCCCTTCAGCAATCAATGGCTAGAATAATATCCTCACAATTTTTTTCCCACAGAACACGTGTATATAACAATGCAGGGTCTGTTAGTTACCTTGAAGAATTTGTTTGTGAGGATAGAACATGATTACATAACATGCATGACATGGTAGTTTCTTGTGAAGAATCGATTGCGAGATAACATGAGTATAACCATGCATGGCACTTCTATATTTTCGAACCTAGTATACATTTCCCTGTATTTTCCTCCCAGTTCCAACAAGGACATATCAATGCTGTTTCTTGCATTATCCTACTCATACTCTGAACAATGCTGGTCTTACATTAACAATACTTGTCCTTTTTGATATGACGCGGTGTCCCTACAGTTACTGCCCTTTGTAATCACACCACCTTTGCCAAAAACAGGGAAGCACAACTGGTTCCTTGCTCGATCAGATGACAGCAAAAGACTGATGATCATTCGGACACATGAGCCGGAAAAGTTATATTGTAAAAACCCCACTGTATACAAGCACCGTGTAATACGTGAGTATCCGAACAGTGGCTGTTACATCTATGAGCAGGATACCAGCTTGTTGGGGCCTTTAGGATTTTTTAGTTGGAGGCGGGTAAACAGCCTTGGTTCACACTCTCTGTTTCTCGGACTCAATTATCCGATTAACTAGGAGATCACCATTGGCAAGGACCTTGATGGCAGAGAGGCTCTGTTTGCTATGGAAAACTGCGTCTACACGGCGAGCCCTAGGAGTTCGGGAGCAAACTCCCCTGATTGTCAACGATACAACCTGCAGCCAAAAGAAGGTGAGAATGACAAAGGCATCCGGATTAACTTTGATCCTTGTATGTCTCAATTACGATAGGCAGTGATGTGGTTCGAGCCTTCAGGTTGATAGGTAATTGGGCTGTTGCATCGAAAGGGTGGAGTACTGGTGTCTCCGGATCACTGGTCACTGAAGCGGGGCTGCAAATTATGATGGTGTTGGATCATCTCTTCGAATGACTTTGTTGTCTTTGCTGCTGGTTCTGGATGGGTAGTTCTTTCTTTTGTTATGCATATTCCTTGTCATTTGGTCATCCTCGTCTATGTCACTCTTACTATGTAATAGTTGCTTCTGTTTAGAATGTCATTCTCGTCTGGATCACGAGAGTCTGAGCGCTGCAGATGGATGCATTTTGGTGGTGTAGCAAGACTTCTTATGAACTATCATGTCTTGCTGTTTATGTCAGTAGTAGTCACTAGTCAATGTTTGAATGTTGTATATATCGTTGTTTTGAACCGTTTATTGTCTCGAACTACTGGTGGGCTAAATGAGGGCATCACCATTCTCCAGTGTTCAGAGTATATCTCCTTTTTTCAAGTTATATAATTTGAGCTCAGTGTCTTTTCGATGATGTACACTTGTTTGGGCCAGTGAGGTGTCGTTGAATATGGGCCGAGTAGTAACGCAATGCCAAACAGGTCAATTATGACTCTCAGGCCGGGCTCTCAAAAGATCCTGAAAAAAGGCCGGGCTCTCCAAAAAAGAATGAATAAGGACTCTTAGGACGACATGTGGGCGCCACCGGTGTTTTCGTGCGCTTGCGCGCCGACAGCATATTGGCGCATGCTCGAAATTCATGCTACCTTTTCATCTGCAGTCTCCCGCCCCTCCCCCACCTCTGGAATCTCGATTCCTACTCCAGTTCCCCCAAACCTCCCTCCTGTACTCCCTGTACTCAAGCGCACTATCATGTCGCCGGTCAACACGGATCTCCAAGCTGGAGATCCTGAGGTCCGTCCTGCCTTCGGTCGCTGCGTGCCGTCGCTCAACAGTGGCATGGCGGTGCTTGGCGACCAGTTTGCCGGCAAAGTGCTGATGGTAACCATCAACGGTGACCGGCCTCCCGTCTCGCCGGGATGACCTTGTCAAAGCTCTTGGCATTGCGCACGGCATCCAAATAAGTGACTTGCTCGTCGAAGTATGTCCGCCACCGGCTGATTTCTTCGTCAGGTTCCGGACAACTTTCGGTTGCAGTCGTGTGTTTGAATCTTCCCGGCGTTTGTTCTGTGATGGCGCGCTGGTGAGCTTTGATCGGTGGCACCCAGGATGGGGCTCGGTGCCCTCTGAGCTTGAGTTTTTAACAAAGCTTACCTTCCACGGCATGCCTCGACGTGCTTGGAACAACGAGTCCATGAACGAGCTTATCAACGACCTTTGAGGTGAGGTCGTAAGTATGTTTGTTCCTCTAGACAGCTGGGCTCTGACGGTTATGGCATGGATGAAGAAGCCGTCCACCATACCGAAGGTGATTGGTGTTGAGATACCGGTCCAGGAACCGGGGTTGTACTATTCGTCGCCACCAAGGATGCCGCGGACCACGTTAGGGATGTACCTGTATCGAGTGTTCGTGCATGTTGAAGAAGTGGTCAATCCATCAATCGAAGTCCTGCCGCCACCGCTGGTGCCAGGGTCCATTGATGACATCCATTACAGGAGTCAACGTGAGACTTTCCCTGTGTTGCTCGGAATGATGGATGGCACAGGGCCTACTCCATCGCGCGGCGGAGGCCACTACTTCTTTGGGAGAAGAGGCGGGGCTGGCTGCCTGGATGTGCTCCAATTTGAGGTAACAACTGAATCTTGTCAGATACTAGTTAAATCCGAGCTATGGGTGTGAAGCACTGATATGCCAGTACATTTGATTGTGACCTGTTCTAATTTTGTACCTGAACTTTTTTAAGAAAGGGTTGTACGTCAACTTAATGTGCTAGGAGAACTTATTGTGTTGTCTGTCTGTTTTCTTTGCACAACATTCAAGATATTTCCCCGTCATTGATAAAGACGATGAACCGTTATGTACGACTTCGTTGGTTTCAACATAGCCCTTCCCGTAGCAATCCACTGCTTCCATCCTGATTGTGCCGCGTGTGTGAAATTTCTGTATGCAAGTTCAGTGTGCTATGATGTTCTATATGATTGTGTCAACTATATAAGTTTTTACTGAGCATCAGCAATGCATATGGCTGAAAAATGTATTTATGAGCATCGGCCGATGGGTCTCTCTCTCTATCTCTCTCTCTCTCTCTCTCACACACACACACACACACGCGCACATGCACAAGTGGGACCCATTGAATTATTTATTTGCTTGTGACAACTTTTAATTAGGTTCCACTCTAATCTAACTTTTTTCTTAAGTTATTAATTGAGCTCAGTGACTTGAAAAAGTTGTACAGAAGCCTTGTTTGGGCCTTTCCGGCGTCGCTGAATGTGGGCTGAGTAACCATGTTAGGTTGTACTGTACTACATAGGCCTTTTTTCGCTATTTTTCTTAAATAATACTTTTTTTTATTAATTTTCATAAATATTACGCTGGGTATTTTTTTTCAAAAATAATACACCGTCCGCCCGCTGCAGGCCGACTGGGCCTAGTCAGCCCACAGCAGGCCGATTGGATTCCAGTCGGCCTACAACTGGCCGACTGGCCCCTGTCGGCCCACTGTGGGCCGACTGGAGCTAATTGGCTCGCTGTGGGCTAATTGTTTTTGCAAAAGTGTTAATCATGTATTAAAAAATATGTGTATTGTAACCTCCTCCGCTCGCTGTGGGCCCACTGTTGACTAAAAATATGTTTTAAAAAGTGTTAATCATGTATTTAAAAATTGTTAAATATGTGTATAAAAATGTTCCTTATCTATACAATTTTTTTAATGTGTGTATAAAAAATAGCTTTTTTTCAACATCAGCAATGCAACTGGGCCGACAGTTGTACACAATATCCGGGTCAACTTCTTATTCTACGCCCCGTTGGGCTGTAAACTTTCCTAGGAGGTATGCATTAGGCTTAACAAGAAAATTGACTTTAAGAAATAATAAATGGGATGTAATTATAATAACTAGACAGTTACTATGCAGCAAACACGTAATTAGTTTGAAAAATATATTATTTTTGGAATTTGAAAATTTTAATTTCATTACTTGTTGCGCGCGCAATATTTCGTTGGATTTTAACGTAATACAACTTTATTTTGAAATTATATTTAACCTGAATAGAAATTTTGGATACAAATATTTCGGATCCCATCAAAATGTGGGAATTTTTTTAATTCTGTTTTGAGCGGTTGTTTGAAATTATTAATCGTTGTCCTAGCTAGAAGTTGGGTTGTACTTTTACCAAACTATAAATGAGCTGTAGTAAATTCCATTAGAATTAAAAAATGGGTTGTACATTCTTACAAATCGCAAATGGGCTATATGTTCTCTGCCAAATCTGAGCTGTGGGCCTACTAAGTTAACGCGTACCAAGGGCTTTGTCAACTTAGTCAATATAAATGATTCTAGCTGCAGTGATCGTATGATGTCCATCCAACGGCCGTAGTGCTTCTTCATCCTCTGGTCTTCTTGCTCCAGCCACCCAAAGCAGCGCCGATCATGTCATGTGCTGAAAGTGCGTTATATCGACTAGAGGGGGGGGGGTGAATAGGCGATTTTTATGAAATTCTTCACTGAGGAATTTGCTGGTGAGGAAATTCCTTAGCGAAGAACTACTAGCAGCAGAATAAGTACTCAAAAGTAAACATAACAGAATAAAAGCATATTCATCATGATGAAATGAAGACATGCACAGAGTACAGGAAGCGTAATCACAGGATAACACAGGATGAAGATAAACAGACTGAAGAAATTGAACTGAGGAAATTGAGAAAGTCTTCAGTCAGAGTCTTCAAACACAGATATGAACAAACACACAACACAGTTATGAGGAAATGAAAGAGTTGAGGGAATAGAACCAGTAACCTTGGTGAAGACAATGATTTGGTAGACCAGTTCCAACTGCTGTCTCAGTTGTACGTCTGGTTGGAGCGGCTGAGTATTTAAACTCGAGGACACACAGTCCCGGACACCCAGTCCTGAACACGCAGCTCAGGACACCCAGTCCTCACCGTATTCTCCCTGAACTAAGGTCACACAGACCTCGTCTAATCACTCGTGGTAAGTCTTCAGGCAACTTCCAAACCTTCACAAACTCGGTCACTCGGCGATCCACAATTCCTCTTGGATGCTCTAGACCATGACGCCTAACCGTCTGGAAGAAGCATAGTCTCCAAAGGTAACAAGCGTCAGATCCACTCAGGATCAATCTCTTCAGTGATGCTCAATCACTTGGGGTTTGTAGGTGTTTGGGTTTTGGGTTTTTGTGTTTTTCCTCACTTGATGATTTTCGCTCAAAGTCCTCAAAGGATGGGTTGCTCTCAAATGACAAGTGTTAGTTTCTCTCGGAGCAGCCAACCAGCTAGTGGTTGTAGGGGGCGGCTATTTATAGCCTAGGGAGCAGCCCGACATGATAAGACATAAATGCCCTTCAATGATATGACCGTTCGGTGGATAGATATTTTGGGACAGCTGGCGCATAGCACAACAACGGTCGAAATTTTGAGTAGCAAAATCCTCAGGGCTATCATGTTCCTCACTGTGTAGGCAATCCACACTGGCGAATTTTTAACTCCTCAGTCAGGACAAATTCCTCAGAGACCAGAAGAACTTCATCTCTGTCACTGAAGAAATTGACTGAACTGTATGAGATTTCCAATGGCTTCACTCGAAGGGATTGGTAGGTGTAGGATTTTGAGTTGAGCATCACGTGGAAAATTTTCCTTAGTATTTCCTCGACCCCGTTTAACAGTACGGTGTTTCCTATGACTCAAGAAAGAGAAAACAAAACTATGAAAACGAAAGTCTTCAAGCTTCATATTCCTCGCATGAATATCAAGTCTTCACGGACACACCAATTTCTTCACTTTCAAAGTCTTCATGAAAGTCTTCAGAAATACCAAAATCTTTAGTCGAAGATATTCATTTTTAGGGGTCGACTTTTCCTGTAAATATCAAACTCCTCATAGACTTATAGACCTGTGTACACTCAGAAACGCATTAGTCCCTTAACCTATAAGTCTTCAATACACCAAAATCACTAAGGGGCACTAGATGCACTTACAATCTACCCCTTTTTGGTGATTGATGACAATATAGGTTAAGTTTTCAACGGGGATAAACATATGAAGTGTAACCACTGATATTGAGGAATATGATTGCAAGATATAGAAGAACTCCCCCTGAAGATGTGCATAGTGAGGAATTTGCTTTTGAAGCAATGCACACTTGAAGAGTTGAATCATGGAGATCTCCCCCTATATCTTGTAATTCATACACGCATTTAACATATAATATGAAGAATTTGAAATGCATGATGAACATATGGTGCCTGATGAAATTCAGCATGTGTGCAATAATATTAACGAGGAATAAGCATGCAGAGTAGTGCATCAAAAGTATCAGAGCACAGTGCATCAAAAGTATCAGAGCACCATCGGGTTTAAGATTACAACTCGATCCAATAAAGTTTTAGAAGAACGAGAGTTGTAACTTAGCAAAAAAACGCCCATATAGTAGACCAGACTAACTCATATTTCTCCCCCTTTGTCATCGAATGACCAAAAGGATCGAAAATGAGGACTAACACCCCATAAGATAATCATGTTGATGAAGGAGCGCCATCGTTGTTGGGGTCATTTGTTGATGTAGGGACTGCCACAGTGTCGTCCAAATCTTCATGTTCATCAGTGTCGCGCGATGAAGAATATGAGCTGGCCACCAGAGAAGGAACCTGGACCTTCTTGAATTTCTTCGGTGGAGGTGCAGACCAGTCAAAATCTTCTTTGAGACCCATGTTCTTCAGATCTTCTTCACCATACAGATGTGACAGGATTGCCTAGGTGCGACCAAAGACTTGATGGAGGTAGTAGTGGTTTTTCTTCACTGCATTGTGTGTGGTAGTCATGTTGTGAAGAAGTGAACCAAACTGACGCTTAACCCATTTGTGATTTCGATCCACCTTCTGGTGAAGACTAAGCAGAAGTTCACGGTCAGTCATCACGCGCGGAGCAGTGGCTTGAGGAGTAGACTTGGGTGCATTGGCAGAGTCATGTGTGGCAGAGTCATCATTGGTGGAATAAGATGCAGCTTTGCGAAACTAACCATCCAATGGACGAATGCCTTCATCTATTACAGCTGGTGCCTTGCCCTTTCCATCAACTGAGGAATATGTCTGCTTGAGGACTTCAATTGGGGGCAAGTAGCTGAGGTGATTCTGGAAATTAGCTTTGTAGTTGAGTGAAGACCTTGTTCCAAGGTACATAAGGCTTCAGCTCAAATGGAGACAGTGCAACATTGGCCATAGTCCTCATGAAGAAATCGTGATAATTAACAGGAATGCCATGAACGATGTTGAATACCAGATTCTTCATGATGCCAACAATTTCCTCATCAGATGAGTCGTGGCCTTTGATAGGACTGATTGTCCTTGTAAGAATACGACAGACAGTTCTGGGCACGTACAACAATTCCTTCACGAGGAATTTGGTTCTTGGTGCCTGACCTGGATTCAAAGGTTTCATCAGCACCTGCATGTAATGATGTGTGAGCTCAGGTTCACTGTAGATGCAGCGAGCTTCTTCGAGGGGAGGACTGAGTGGTAGAGCACGAAGCAATTCAGAGGCTGGTGCAGTGTAGTGAGTGTTTTCAGACATCCAGTCCGGCACCCATGAATTCACATCTTCAGCATCTCCGGTGATGTGCAGTGTTGCATAGAATTGAAGAATCAGTTCTTCATTCCAATCGCAGATGTCAGAGCAAAAGTTTAGCAGTCCAGCATCATGAAGAACACTGAGGACTGGTGCAATGCACGACAGAGATTCCATATCCACGTGAGGAATATGCTCATGGTAGAAGATCTTCTCCTTGTTGAACAACACTGAGAAATAGAAATTGGCTTGACTAGCAGTCCAGAAACGCCTCTTCCTAATGCGAGCAGAGTCATATGGGTTGTAATCTTCGAAGAATACGTGCTCACCAAAGAAATCATCAACCTTGAACTTTTGCTTGCGTGAGAATGGATCCTTTGGCTTCGGCAGAGGAGTGTCAATGATTTGCATCACGACCTCAGGAATCTCAATCGCAGGTTCTTCAAGCTGAGGAATTTCTGATTCCTCCTTAGTGGCAGTCTGCGTCGTTGGTTGTTCAGCAGCAGCTGTTTCTTCAGCGCTAGTGGCTGGAATTTCCTCATGGACAGATGCAGTGGGATGAGTTTCTTCAGAGCCCATGTGAACAGTTTGTGTGGGGGACTGAGGAATTTGCTGTAGAGAGGTGAACATTGGAGAGTTTGGATGCTGACTTTCCTAGAATTCATCACTAATTACGGGTGTGGAGCAGCCAATGTCCACATCTTCATCTTCCATTTCTTCAACGCCAGCCTCTTTAGCTGTGAACTAAGGCATAGGCGAGGAGATGATAGGTGTTGAAGGGATCGCAACCACTTCAATTTCTTCATCCAACGGTTCAGACGAAGTAGCAGAAAGAGTTTCTTCATCAGATCCGCTGGGGATCACATATTCTTCATCAAAAGGAACAAGGTCCTTTGATGGCCTAGTTGAGATGGGAACAACATCAATCAGATGTGCAAATGAACTTGCCATAGGCTTCATTTTCTTCGGAGCTGAAGAATCTGAAGCAGCTCATGCTTTCCTTTTGTTCACTGCAGCACGCTTTGCAGCCTTGGTCTTCTTCACATCTGATGCAGATGGAAGGATTGGAGTTGAAGTTGGTGCAGGAGCAGCTGAGGAATCTGGTTGATTTTCTTCAGGCACAATTGATGCAGTTGCCCTCAGTTCTTTAGTTTCTTCAGGCACACCACTAGTGGGTGCCTTGGCAATTTCTTCAGCGGCTGGAATGCAGTCATCAGCCCTGGAACTCACATTATCTTTAGCAGCCTGATTGTCATCAGCGGTGCTGGCATTTTCTTCAGTAGGCTGAGCAGATGCTTCAGCCTGAGGCATTTCCTGTTGCGTTGGGGCTGCAACATTGCAAGTGAAGTTATCCGCAAGTTTCACAAAACGAACCTTGGCTCCAAGCCAATCAGCGCGATATGCGTCAAAGTCATCACTGATTTTCTTAATCTCAGTCTGAATAGTGACAAGTTCTTCAGTTGTCATAGAGACAACATTTTTCTTCAGATAGCGCTCTTTCTTGTACTGCGCTTTCTTGATCTGCTTGGCCTTCTCAAATTTCCACTTTTCTTCTTGAATGAAGTAGGTCAGCATGTGACTCTGGCCAGGAGTCAGCTTGAAGCCAGGCAAGGGAGTGTTGGGGTCCTTGTCCCAATCATCAATGTAGTCGAGGATCAGCTTGGGATCCAAAAGTAGTGGCACCTCTCATCCTTTGGCTCTAGCGGCCCTAACTTGCCTGTCTCTGATGATTTCTGCAAGTTCATCATCATCAGCTTCGTATTCTTCAGACGACACTTGGAAAGCGACTTGCTTCTTTTGAGGACTTGGGCGAGGACCTCTTCCAGCAGTGGCCTTTGTCTTCAGTGAGAGGCCAACTGAGGAACTTGGTGCAGCTGAGGAACTAGCTGAGACACCTGAGGTAATGGAGATGCCGGCAGTCCTTTGGCATGAGGCGAGATGCACAGGTGCTGAGGATTTAGTTGGAACAGCTGAAGGCTTTCGCGGAGGAGCTGAGGACTTTGGAGGAACAGGAGCAGCACGAGGAATTTGACACGAGGGCTTTGAGGATTCTGGCCGTGAGGGCATTGCTGAGGAACTTGGCCTGCGCGCAGGCTTCTTAGACATAGCCTTCTTTGGCTTGACAGCAGAGGCCTCAGCAGAGGCAGTAGTAGCAGAAGAGTCTTCATTGAATTTCCTCACTGCTTCTCTGGCTTGCTTAGCCAGCTTGGCTTGGCGCTTGGCCCATTCATCAAGATAGTCCTCACCGCGCTTGAGGCTGGTGGGATCTGCTATTTGGCCAGGTGCCAATGGAGCTCTTGGGCATGGAGGATTGAGTGCGAATTTCTTCATGTACTTAGGAGTGACATATCTGTACTCCCTCCATTCTCTTGCCCATCTCCTCTCTATCCTCTGTTTGCGCACTTTGCGCTCATTCTTGGTTTCCTCAGTAGGTGTGCAGTACCCAGCATATATGTCATCAGGGATCTCAAACACTATATTTACCTCAGGCCTCTTTCCTCCCTTCTGTGGCTTCTTACCATCAACCATTTTCTTCAGTTGAGGAATTTGAATAATTGAATTCTCTGAAGAAGTATGCAACTTTTCTTCGAGGAATGCTGCAAATGAGTTAAGTTGATGAGAACCTAGTGATTCAGCAGCTGACATGTGTACCTGTGAAGAGAGTATAGTTGCGAGGAATTTGGAGAGGTCATATGCGTTCTCAGAAGGTTTTGTAAAAAGAACAAGTTTGAGGAATTTGACCAGATGAGTCTTGAAGAATTTCACTAAGCTTTCTTTGCCTTAGGTTCCAGAGATGTGTAAATTAAAAATCCACACATTTGAGGAATCTTGAAGAAAACATGGCTTAGAGAAACGAATCAAGAACGGATAATATGTGAGGTGTTTTAGTGTGTGAAGATATGAAGAAAAAACACCTTTGAAGATTTTGTAGATAATCATTTGAATCAACGAGGGTAGTAAAAGTAACTTTTAATTACCTTGGACGAAGAACACGATGAACTGGAGTGAGGAGATGTGAAGTTCGTCTGTGCAGATCTTCCACGCCCTAACTTGGCGGAGGAAGACGGCTAGGGCGGCGGCGGAGTGAAGATTTCCGCGGTCGGCACGAGTATGTCGGCGACGAGGTCGAGGCAGTGAATCTCTTCCTCATCGACGGCGATGAAGTAGCGGCGGCGCTAGGGTTTGAGAAGCTCGAGCTGGAGAGAGAGATCGAGCGGAGTAAAAGAAGTGAGGAAGGGAAGAGGGGTATTTATAGCCACGGTGAAAAACTGCTTGCCCAAAGAAATTGGATGAACGTGCCCCTGACCCTTCTCATTCGCATGACATGTGTCACCCACATAGTGAGAGGTGGAGATCATGTTAGATCATGGGTGAGTGGATAAGTGTATCGTGGGATGCGGAACGGTTTGAGCGGCAAAGCCGCAAATTTCGATAAGATAGGTTTTAAAGTTCTGTTCGCAATTTCTTCAGCTGACAAGGACACAGTGAATATGTAACACCCTCGATGTGACTATATCTCCCACGTGTCGAGGCACGACTTAGAGGCATAATCGCATTGAAGGCATATGTCGCAAGTGAGGTAATCTTCACACAACCCATGTAATATAATAAGGGAAAGAGATACATAGTTGGCATACAATCGCCACTTCACAAAATTACATAAATAAAGCATTACAACATCCAAATACAATCAGGGCCCGACTACGGAGCCAAAATAAAAGAAGAACCCCAAATGCGACAAAGGTCCCCAATCGACCCCAACTGGGCTCCACTACTGATCAACTAGAACGGAACATCACAAAGGACAAGATCTTCATCGAGCTCCTCCTGAGCTGGGTTGCGTCATCTGCATGGACTCATCGGCACCTGCAAACTGGTTTTGGAAGTATCTGTGAGCCACGGGGACTCAGCAATCTCGCACCCTCGCGATCAAGACTATTTAAGCTTATGGGTAAGATAAAGGTATGAGGTGGAGCTGCAGCAAGCGACTAGCATATATGGTGGCTAACATACGCAAATGAGAGCGAGAAGAGAAGGCAAAGCACGGTCGATAAAAGTACGATCAAGAAGTGATCCTGGACTACCTACGTCAAGCATAACTCCAACAACCGTGTTCACTTCTCGGACTCCGCGGGAAAGAGACCATCACGGTTACACACGCGGTTGATTCATTTTAATTAAGGTTAACTTCAGGTTTTCTACAACCGGACATTAACAAATTCCCATCTGCCCATAACCGCGGGCACGGCTTTCGAAAGTTCAAATCCCTGCAGGGGAGTCCCAACTTAGCCCATCACAAGCTCTCACGGTCAACGAAGGAATAGACCTCCACCCGAGACATTCCGATCAGACTCGGTATCCCGGTACAACAAGACATTTCGACAGGGTAAAACTAAACCAGCAACACCGCCCGAATGTGCCGACAAATCCCGATAGGAGCTGCACATATCTCTTTCTCAGGGCACACTCAGATTGTCCTAGGTATGGGTAGGCCAGCCCAGAGTTGCCCTTGGTGGCCACCGGTAGCTGACAGGTGGACCAACACTCAGAGGAGCACTGGCCCGGGAGGGGGGGGGGTAAAATAATGATGACCCTTGAGTCTGCAGAACCCAAGGGAAAGAAAAGGCTAGGTGGCAAATGGTAAAACCAATGTTGGGCATTGCTGGAGAAGCTTTACTTAAGGCGAACTGTCAAGGGGTTCCCATTATAGCCCAACCGCGTAAGGGACGCAATATCTGGGAACATAACACTGATATGACGGAAACTAGGGCGGCAAGAGTGGAACAAAACACCAGGCATAAGGCCGAGCCTTCCACCCTTTACCAAGTATATAGATGCATTAATTAAATAAGATATATTGTGATATCCCAACAAGTAAACATGTTCCAACAAGGAACAACATCTCCATGTTCCAACAAGGAACAAACTTCAATCTTCACCTGCAACTAACAACGCTATAAGAAGGGCTGAGCAAAGCGGTAACATAGCCAATCAACGGTTTGCTAGGACAAGGTGGGTTAGAGGCTTGGTTCAACAATATAGGAGGCATGATAAGCAAGTGGTGGGTATCGCGGCATAGGCATAGCAAAAGACCGAGCAACTAGCAAGCAAAGATAGTAGTGATTTCGAGGGTATGATCATCTTGCCTGAAATCCCGCAAGGAAGACGAGCGAGTCCATGAAGAAGACAAGCGGACGTAGTCGAACGAATCCTCACAACACGACGTTATCGGAACCAACTCGAAGAAGCAACACCGGAAAGAAGCAAACGACATAGTAAACAACCACCACATAGACATGGCATGATGCACAAACAAGAATGATGCATGTCCGGTTTAATGAAGCATGACATGGCAAAGTGCACAAACAATCCTACAAATTAAGTGGAGCTCAATATGCAACGAGATGCATATTGACAAAACACCACATCAATTATTTAGTTCTCTCCCGGTTATGTACTCAACAATATTAAATGTTGTTAGCATGGCAAGAGGTGAAACATGAAGAAACTATCTAATCTAGGCAAGTTTAAATGAGGCCGGAAGCAACGAACAACAATTCCGGTAAATCCCCATGTGCATATATTAGGTTTGGTCCTGTTTTTCCCTAAACCATATTTTTGGGTTGTTTAACATGCAAAATAATGTCACCATGATAAACTAGGCAAAATTCTACCCCATTTACATATAAAGATTATTAAAATCGGAGCTACGGTTGTTTAGTTACAAATTAAAGCATTTTAACATGGCATAGGAGTAAATATATGCAAACAACATTTTAAACATTTTGAACATGGATGAAAGTGACATATTATTAAACTAGACAAAATTCTGAGCAAGTTTCATATATAAATCATTTAGATCCGATGCACGGTTATTAAGTTATTATATGCATGATCAACAAGGGCTTTTCTGCAAAACTGCTATTCTCTGGATAATTGGACAGAATCGCAGGACCCGAAAAAAACATATCGGGCCGAATTAGAGCTGCAGGCCGAAACAGGACATGGGCGCTGGGGGTTTCTCACCATGGGCCATGGCCCAGTTGGAAGCAGAGGGAGGCCGGCAGACTGGGCAGGCCGCGAAGGGGCGCGCTGGGCCTTGGGAAGGCGTTGGTGAGTGGCTGGGCCGGCTGGCCAGGCCGCGGCCCACGTGCGCAGGAGACAGGCGCCTGGAGATGGGCTTCGCGCGGTCTACGCTGGAGGTCAACGCGTGGAGGTCGAGCGGATGAGGCAAAGGTTGCGGGCGCTGACCTCCTCTGCTCTAGAAGAAGCAAAGCAGAGCAGCGGCGTCAGGGAACTCGGGCGCGGCGGCGAAGGATGGAGGGCGTGGAACCGGGCGCTGCGGATCTGGGTCATGGGATGGCCGGTCCTCGCCGGAAGCATGGCCGGATGCGGGCGACTACTACTCGTAGATGTGTAAGTGCATCTAGTGCCACCCCTAGTTGGTTTTGGAGTATTGACGACAAACCTAGTTGAGGGACTAATGTGTTTGTGAGAATTGCAGGATAACATAGGTAGAAGTCCCTCATTGGTTCAGTTTCACTACCAGAGATGACCCCTAAAAATGTACGAAGACATTGAAGACAATGGTGGTTTATGAAGATATTCATATTGAAGACAATGACATGTGAAGACTCCCTATGAAGCTTATGGAACTCGAAGACTTAGATCCTTCGTAGTTTTACTTCATTTATGTTGTGTCATAGGAACCACCATACTGTTAAGTGGGGTCCAAGAGAACCAGTCAGGATGACTGAAGTGATGCCTAATTCAAATCCTATGTCTTCGAGTGAAGACTATGAGAGAAAATCTTGTCCAGAGTCAGACAAGTCAGCTTTGCTTGTAGCCCAAGTAAAGTTGCTGTGTGAGTTCGAAATCCGACAGTTGGTACACGTGTCAGTTCCTTAGTGACCCAGGGTCATTTCGGACAAATCAGGTCGGGTTGCCCAGTGGCTATAAATAGTCCACCCCCTACAACTATAAACGGTTGGCTGCTCAGATTTCAGTGCACGGCTTTTGTCGTTTGAGAGCAACCCACCTCGAAGCCTTTGAGAGAAAATTCCTAGCGAGGAGAAAAGCCCTAACCACCCAGAGCCAGAGTAAATTGGGCATCACTTAAGTCTTCTTGTCTGAGTGATCTGAAGACTTATTACACTTGAGGATTGTGCATCCTCCAGCCGGTTAGGCGTCGCGTTCTGAGCATCCAAGAGAAATTGTGGATTGCCGGTGAACGAAGTCTGTGAAGGTTTGGGAGTCTACCTTGAAGACTTACCAGAGTGATTGGGCGAGGTCTGTGTGACCTTAGCTCAAGGAGAAAACGGTGAGGACTGGGTGTCCTGAGCTGCGTGTTCAGGACTGGGTGTCCGGGACTGTGTGTCCTTTGGTTTAAATACCTAGCCGCTCCAACCAGACGTACAGTTGTCACAGCAACTGGAACTGGTCCAACAAATCATTGTCTTCAGCGTGTCACTGGTTTCATCTTCACTTCCTTTTACTTTCTGTTACACACTGTGAAGCCATTGCATGCTTGCTTTATCTTCTGTCTTCACAACATAACTGTATGATCTATTTGGCTTCATAACTTCTTCCTACCTGATCCTTATTACACTGCAGCTACTTGTCTTGTGTTTTTACTCTATTGAATACTTGACCATGGCTTGCCTAGTGTAATCTAACTTCTGCTGCTTAAGTGATTGGCATATCTGTACTGTTTGTCTTCATAACCTTCATGTTTTGAAGACTTTCATAAAAATCGCCTATTCACCCCCCCTTTAGTCGATATAACGCACTTTCAATTGGTATCAGAGCAAGGTGCTCCCTTGTTCTGTGTGATTCGGTTTAACCACCTGGAGTTTTAGCTATGTTGACTGCAGGGATAATTAAAGTCTCCGCTGCGTGCCCCGTCTTCGATGGAACTGAATATCCCTACTGGAAGAATAAGATGCGCATGCATCTTGAAGCCATTGACGTCGACCTATGGTATGTCGTCGAAAACGGCGTTCCCAAGTCTGGAGAAGGTGTCACTGCTGTTGATGTCAAGAAGTTCACTCAACTGGACTCTACTGCCAAGAATATCATTTGTGGTCATCTGACCAAGGGACAGTACGGCCGTGTAAGTGCCTTGAAGACATCCAAGCTGGTCTGGGACTGGCTCTCCAAAGTCAATGAAGGCATCTCAACCCAGAGAGATCAGAGAATCAGTGTTCTTCGCAATCTCTTCAACCGCTTCAAGCGAAATGACAATGAGAATGTCCAGCACACATTTGACCGGCTCACCGACATCACAAATGAGCTTCAAGCCCTCGGCGCCACTGAGATCACCAAACATGAAATCGTCAAGACGCTGCTGAGATCACTTGACAGTTCGTTTGACATCCTAGCCCTGATGATTCAAGAACGTCCAGATTTCAAGACACTCGATCTGTCTGACATACTTGAGAGGATCAACACACATGAGTTTCAGCTTTCTGAGAAAAGAGATATCTATGGTCCAAACTATGGGCGAACTCGTGCCTTGAAGGCAAAAGCTGTGTCCTCATCTGAAGAAGAATCTGACAGCTGTTCTGATGATCCTGAAGACATTGGACGGGAACTTGCAATGCTAGTGAAGAAGTTCCAGAAATTCACAAAGAAGAAAGGCTTCAGAAAGTCTTCACGATCAAGCTCAAGGAATGATGAAGCTTCTGTTCATGACTACAAGAAGAAAACATGTCACAAGTGCAAGAAATCTGGACACTTCATCTCCGAGTGTCCACAGTGGGACAATGAGAGCAGAAAGAAGAAGAAGAGCAAGGAATATGACTCCGACGACAAGAAGAAGAAATACTCAAAGTCTTCTTCCAAGTCTTCCTCAAAGTCTTCATCACACAAGAAGAGCTCAACTGGCAAGGCTCGTGCGTTTGTTGGCAAGGAAATGGATTCAGAGGAGGAGTACGCTTCTGAGGAGGCAGAGGTGGAGTCTGAGGAGGAGTCTGATTCTAGCATTGCGAGTCTGGCTACAGCCTACGTCGCCAAGTCCATCTTCAACACTGAAGACAATGACTTCATCACCAACACCGATGCAAATGACAAGGACGACTCTATTCCTACCTACTGCTTCATGGCACGCGGTGCCAAGGTAAACACACGCACTACTCACTATCAAACATCCAGTGACGATGACTCTGATTGTGATTCAAAACCCAGCTACAAAACACTTGCTAAAATTGCAACTGAACAACAAAAGGCTATGGAACATATTCAAAAACTGTTAGACAGAAGCGATGATCTGTTGGGTGCTGAAATGACTCGTTCCGAATCCTTAATTGAAGACATAAAAAATCTTCATGTTAAGTATCAGGAACTTGAAGATCGTCTTGAGACTCTCTCAACTACTCATGAAAAGCTTTCCTATGATTATCTTCAAAAGAAGCAAGATCTTGAGAAGTTGAGAGCGGATCATGAAGATCTTCAAAAGGAAAACGAGTCACTTCGAGCCGAACAGATCAGTTCCGCTCAGGAAGGATTTGAACCACCATGCCTTAAATGCATTGAGCGTGATAATGCTACCTCTGTTGCTGAATGTTCCACTGCTACTGCTGTTACAATATCTTCAACTATTGAAGTGGTAACAAACCCCTCTGCTGAGGGTACCACTGCTATTGCTGATGAGAATGCTAGGTTGAAGACATTGCTTGAAACAGGGATGTACAAAAGTCTCAAAGGACATCAGACATTATGTGATGTCCTCAAGAAGCAGATTCTGAACCGAAACCCTAGGAAAGAGGGTGTTGGGTTCGTGAGAAAATTAATGCAGATGGCTCTTACTGGAAACCTGAGCAGTACCCCAAAACCACATGGGTTGCTGCAAAGGAATCCTCAGCAGATCCATCCAATCTATCTGGCTTCACTTGTGCTAATCCTATTATCATTGATGAATCCTTTGATGCAAACTATAAACTGTTTAAAAATTAGAATGGTGAAGTATTTGCCAGGTACATTGGTACTAACTGCAGGAATGGACCGCCTATGAAGAAGATCTGGGTTCCAAAAACGTGTCTGGAGAATCTTCCTGTGAATGTCCTCATGACACCTCACATGAAGAATACAAACCTCAGACCAAAGGCTTCATATGGTCCAAAGGCTTCATACAGGCAGATGACTCACCTGAGTTGCACTAACGCAAATGTTTTGCAGGGAAACCATGCTCAGGCATATGAGAGCGGTTCTTCAAACCGTCATGTTCATATGACCAAGAACTATTCTGCCTATTCTTATGAGTACTATTGCCCGCCTGCTAGACTGTTTGCTAGGGCTCCAAAGCCAAAATTCTCAGATGCTGCACTTAGACTTATTGCTTCTAAGCCACCCTTGAAGATGTGGGTGGTTAAGAAAGCTTAACTCTATTTTGCAGGGAAAGGTCTCCAGCAGAAAACCAAAATCTTCTGACGCTATTGCTGGGGACCTTAAAAATCTTGTGGGGCGCAAGATCAAATGCCTGAATGGCATCACTATGTATTTCGTATCTGAATCGCATGCTACTCTCCCTATTAGTCCTAACCTGGATCTAAGTTTTCATAACCCACTAGTTCGTCAAATGTTTTTGCTTCACAATACTCTTCGTGAAGCCTATCCCCCTAACTGCACTGTAGGGTACGACACCAACGTCTTCAGAGTCTTCAGAATGGATTATTGACAGTGGGTGTACAAATCACATGACTGGCAAAAGAAGTCTTTTTATGGACTCAACCTTACGTCCATCCGACAAGAGCCACATCACATTTGCTGACACTGGTAAAAGTAAGGTATTGGGTCTAGGTAGAGTTGCAATCTCAAAGGATCAACACATGGATAAAGTCATGTTTGTTGAATCCCTTGGCTTCAACTTAATGTCTGTCTCAATGCTTTGCGATTTGAACATGATTGTAATTTTTGGAAAATATCGTTGCCTAGTACTAATGGAATCTGACAAGTCTCTAGTGTTTGAAGGGTATTGGAAAGATGATCTGTATGTGGTAGATTTCTCAGCAGGGCCACAGCTTGCAGTATGTCTTCTGGCAAAGGCTTCAGAATGCTGGCTTTGGCATCGGAGGCTTGGGCATGCTGGCATGAGGAACCTCCACACCCTTGCAAAGAAGAAGCATGTCATAGGCATCGAGGGCGTCAAGTTCAAGAAAGATCACTTATGCGGTGCCTGTGAAGCAGGGAAGACGACAAGGGCAAAACATCCTTCAAAGACAATCATGACCACTACTCAACCCTTCGAACTGCTTCACATGGATCTCTTTGGTCCCATTCACTACTCAACTTTTTCCACTACTGCTTGCCTCTATGGCTTTGTCATTGTTGATGATTACTCTAAATATACTTGGGTGCACATAATCATTTACAAGACTGAAGTGCAGGATGTCTTCAGATGCTTCGCAAATCGGGCTATGAACAATTATGGCGCCAAGATAAAGCACATCAGAAGTGACAATGGCACTGAATTCAAGAACACTGGCCTTGACACATATCTGGATACCTTGGGCATCACACATGAATTCTCAGCTCCGTACACGCCACAGCAGAATGGCATCATCGAACGCAAGAACAGAACACTCATTGAGATGGCCAGAACAATGCTAGATGAGTACAAGACTCCAAGAAAATTCTGGCCTGAAGCCATTGACACTGCATGCCATACAATCAACCGTGTTTATCTTCACAAGCTTCTGAAGAAGACATCTTATGAACTTCTAACTGGCAAGAAGCCAAATGTCAGTTACTTCAGAGTATTTGGCTCAAGATGCTGGATCAAGGACCCACACCACACCTCAAAATTTGCACCCAAAGCACATGAGGGCTTTATCCTTGGATATGGAAAGGATTCGCACTCCTACAGAGTCTTCAATCTCTTTCACTACAAAGTGGTTGAAATAGTGGATGTGCGGTTCGATGAGACCAATGGGTCACAAAGAGAGCAACTGCCAGATGTGCTAGATGAAGTTCCAGCCAGTGAATCAATCAAGCTAATGGGAACTAGAGAAATTATACCTTCTGAAGCTCATCCTGAAGAAGAACTTATCATCTCAGCACCTGATCCACATGAAGACAATGCTCAGCCTGAAGACATTCCTCCCCACGACAACATAGATCGGCAAGAGCAAAGTCTTCGACCCATACATCCTCGTGTTGCCAATGAAGTGCAGATTGACAGAATAATTGACAGCATCAATGCACCTGGTCCACTGACTCGTTCAAGGGCAACTCAACTGGCAAATTTCTGCGGACACTTCACATTCATTTCAATCACAGAACCCAAGAAAGTTGAAGAAGCTTTTATGGAACCTGAGTGGATTCAAGCAATGCAAGAAGAGCTTCATCAGTTTGAGCTGAACAATGTATGGGAATTGGTTAAGCGTCCTGATCCACGGAAGCATAACATAATAGGCACCAAATGGATATACCGCAACAAGCAAGATGAGCATGGTCAAGTTGTCAGAAACAAAGCTTGTCTCATTGCTCAAGGACATACTCAAGTGGAAGGCATTGACTTCGATGAAACATTTGCTCCTGTGGCCAGACTTGAAGCCATCCGTATACTGCTGGCCTATGCAAATCATCATAACATACTTTTATATCAAATGGATGTGAAGAGTGCCTTTCTCAATGGCAAGATTGAAGAAGAAGTGTATGTTGCACAACCACCTGGGTTTGAAGATCCAAAACATCCTGACATGGTTTACAAGCTCAATAAGGCACTATATGGCCTGAAACAAGCCCCTCGGGCCTGGTATGACACACTCAAATACTTCCTGAAGAGCAAAGGCTTCTTACCTGGCTCCCTAGATCCCACTCTCTTCACGAAGGCATATGATGGTGAACTGTTTGTGTGCCAAATATATGTGGATGACATTATCTTCGGCTGCACCAATTAGAAGTACAGTGAGGAGTTCGGATATATGATGCAAGAGCAATATCAGATGTCTATGATGGGGGAGCTGAAATTCTTCCTCGGTCTTCAGGTACGGCAACAACGCAATGGCATCTTCATATCTCAAGAGAAGTATCTCAAAGATTGCCTGAAGAAGTTCGGTATGCAAGACTGCAAAGGTTTCACAACACCAATGCCAGCCAAACATCATCTGGGTCCTGACGATAATGGTAAAGAGTTCGATCAAAAGGTATACCGCTCCATGATTGGTTCTTTGCTTTATTTATGTGCATCTAGGCCAGATATTATGCTTAGTGTTTGCATGTGTGCTCGATTCCAAGTGGCACCAAAGGAGTCGCATCACTTAGCTGTGAAGCGAATTCTTCGATATTTGGCTCACACCCCAACTCTAGGGTTATGGTATCCGAAGGGCTCAGAGTTTGATCTGGTTGGATTCTCGGATGCTGATTACGCTGGTGACAAGGTTGATCGGAAGTCCACGTCAGGCACATGTCACTTTCTGGGCCGATCACTTGTATGTTGGTCTTCAAAGAAGCAGAACTGTGTATCTCTCTCCACTACTGAATCTGAATACATTGCTGCTGGATCCTGCTGCGCTCAGCTTCTATGGATGAAGCAAACCCTCAAGGATTATGGCATTCATCTGAAGCAAGTGCCACTTTACTGCGACAACGAAAGCGCCATCAAGATCGCCAACAACCCAGTTCAGCACTCGAAGACAAAGCACATTGAAATTCATCATCATTTTCTCAGAGATCGTGTTGCAAAGGAAGATATTGATATCATACACGTCAACACTGAAGAGCAATTGGCAGATATCTTCACCAAGCCCTTGGATGAGAAGAGATTTTGCAAGTTACGGTGTGAGCTAAATATCTTGGAATCCTCAAAGGCTTGTGATCAGGCACACATCCTAACACTTATGCATGTTGATGACTTAGATGTGCAACACACGAAGTAACGTATATCTTCAATCAATGAAGACATACATTCTAAGTGTGAATACATTAATGTGGAATTTTACTTCGGAGCGCCACGATAATTGTGCGCCGTGTCTGGGTCTAATACTTCCTATACGGTGGGTAACGCCACCACCAAATTTTCTATTTGAAGTGTTTCACTCATGGCGTTACATTTGCTATGTCTTCACATTTGGTTTGGCATCAATCTCAACATGTCTTCATGATTATCTTCACTATGTTGATTATATATATGTACTGGTGTTCTGTCCTCTACAACATTCACTTATAGCTATGTCTTCTTGTTTGAATCTTTTGAACTAAGTGAATGTGATCGGACCCTAACCTCTGCATGCTTCCTACCTCAAACTCTATCTCTCCAAGTCGTATGCATTCTATTGAAACGGTCGAATGTCTTCACTGCATCCTTGTCAGCAGAAGACATAGAGACAAACTTTAAAACAGTTTTCAATGCTTTTTCATCAACAAGAAATCCGGAGAAGTAGGAACGACACCCGACAATCAAGGCGTGCGTGGGATGCGGAACTGCCCCCAAAATACCGCATGATGGCCACGTGCTGTTCAGATGCGAATCGCCAGGGGCACTTGAGTAATAGCGCAGTGCCGCCTCTATCCCTATAAATACACGATTCACTGCGGTCATTATCTCTTCTTCCACCCTCGCACGAACCCTAGCGCCATCGCTAGCTCTCGATGATGCCGGCGACGAAGCGCTTCACTGCCGCAACCTCTCCGACGCCGTTTTCACGCCGACCGCGGACATCACTCTCTCTGCCGTCGCCATAGGTGTCTTCCGTCGCCAAGTTAGGGCATGGAGGATCGAACTGCTCGGCCTCAACTCCCACTTCGTCTAGCAGTTCCAAGTGTGGTAAATAAAACCTCTTTTTACATCCTCTTTTGATCCTATAGTTCGGTCACTTTCTGCCATAAGAAGTTTCTATTCACACAAGTTAGAACTGTCTCAGTCTGCATCTCATAACTTGCCTAGTATATTCACTTGTGCTTCATGAAGTAGTTAGATTCCTCACTTGTACTGATCTATGGGTTCGTACAAATCTGGAACCAACTTCCTTCTATGAGTGAATGTCTTCGCATGATGAGGTCAATATCTTCTAAACTGATTTATCTTCAAAATCTTCTGAGAATGCATATGACCTCTTCCCCTTCCCTCGCACCTTAATGCTGTCACAGGTACATGTCCGTGGGAGAATCTTTTGGTTCTCATAGTCTGCATTCATTTGCAGAATTCTTACAGCGTCACATCAATTCTCGTGAAGCCAGTTCCTATTGGTCCAGCAAAAGAAAACCTTTGAAGCCTTTGAACGCTTTGAAGCCTTCCAAGTTAAGCTTCATGGCAGCAGAAAAACCAGCAAGGAAGGGTGGCAGAAAGCGTCGAGGGGAAACATCAAGAGATCTGCCCGATGACCTCTTAGAGCTGTACAATACAGATCCTGAAGAGGACTACAATCAGCGCAAGACACGAATCCAATGGATTTGACGCTATTGGGCGGAGCAATGGTTCCAATACCGCTTCGTCACCAAGGAGTACGCTAAGAAAAGCGTCATCAAGAGACCCTGGGGAGACATACTATACAAAAATCTCGTGCCCAGGTCCAGAGACGAAGCCATTGCTCAAGGCTTCTATCCATGCATGGTCAGAGGACCGCAGCCTGCTGATGCTCATCCGTCGTCAGTACTCTAGTGTCGTGACGACACTGAGTCTGATGACGCTCCTGCTGCACCGAAGCCGGAGCAGACGAAGAAGCCAAAAGCTTCAAAGCCAGCCGCTTCTCCCAAAATCTCCAGAGCGAAGCCATTGGCAACTGCACCTCCTGAAGCCAGTGTGCAGTCTGAAGACTTATCACGAGTCTCCAAGCCCCAAGAAGCCAAGAAGCCTCAGCCACACACAGGCAAAGAGCTCATAGCTGCTGCCATTCTGCGCAGCGAGACCATTGATCTGTCCAGTGACGAAGATCTTGGAGATGACGCTCTTGAGCAGCTCATCAAGAGCAAGGAGGAGGCTGAAATCTTCAACAATCTGCCTCTGTTTGATGTAGCAATCATCCACAACTTCATCGATGAGTGGTTTGCTACACCAAATATCAGCTTCGATGATCTGCAGCTGCCCATTGGCCTCAGCGTCGCCTTCCAAGGCGCTATTGCTTCAGAACTTGCAATTGCCCAGCGCATTGTTGAACTGAAGCAGAAAATTGATTATGAAAAGGCTCAGTTCAAGCAGAATATGGCCAGGCTCAGCGTCCAAGAAATCAAGGACTTCAAGATCATGCTGCACGAGTTAAAGGAAAACTTTCTGAAGAAACGTGCAGAAGCTCAGGGTTCGCGGGAGCGAATGAAGACTCTGGCTGATCGTTGTGTGCAGGCCTACAATGAGGCCGAGAAGCGCAAGGCACTTGGGCGTCCCGGCATCGACCCCAGGATGGCCGCGAAGAAAAAGAAGAAGCCTGCTGTGGCTGAACCAGAGGCACCAAGGCAAGAAGCTGTTCCAATTGTCTTCCCCACTGCTACGACTGGCTCAAAGCCAAAGAACCGGTCAACCGCTTCAGAGCTCAAGAAGACACGGACAACCGAAGCTGAAGCAAGGAAGAGGAAACACTCTGAAGCCTCTCCTTCTGACCCCACCAAAAAGAAGCACAAGACTAAGAAATCTCGGGCTGCTCCCACAGAGCCCTTGATAGTCGAACCCCTCTCCATCCGCTATCCTGACGAAGATCGTCAGTTGACAGTGCATGAGCCTGCTTTCATAGAGGCTCCGCAAGCTGAAGACATTCCAGCAGCCGACCCCTACGCTGCTGAAGACATTGGTCTCCAAGACAATGTACAAGATGATACAGCCCTTCCTCAGCTTGAGACAAGCGAAATGATCAGCATTGGTCGTCCATTCACACCAATCACACAAGATGCATCGTGGGCAGATCGCCCACAGGAGGAAGATAATGAGCCCCAGCCCACTGCAACTCCACCAGCGTCGCCTACATTCCGTAGGCTTCGCAAAGGGCCAAGGGCTCAGGCTGCTGACAACATTCCGGCTGCATCTGCCGAAGATATTGAAGAAGAACCTCAAGCTCCATCTCCCCCGCACCAACAAGAAGCAGTTTTCCAGGAGAACGTACCTGAATCCGTCCCTCTCACTACACGTGTTGAGGCTGAAAACGTTGAGGCTGCCACAACCAACACTGAAGCAATTGTGGAGCCCTTCCCAACAACAGCTTCAAGAGACACTGAAGCTACTGCACCTGAACCTTCTATGTCTGAGTCTGCTGCCGGTCCACAATTCAACTATCATGTTGCGCACAGGCCCCAGGTCCAGAAGCCGATCCCACGACTGCCAAGGTTCCCAGGTCCTGCATCAGCTCCTGGCTCCTTCAACATCAACAGCTCCAGGGCAGATAACACATTCTTCAATAGCTCCACAAACCCTTACTCAAGGGAACGGATTGTATCAGATAGGTTCTGGAGCTACCCACAACGCAGTTATTATTCATGCATCCTATACAACCAAGGCCGCATCTTTCCTCACCAGCGCCTTGAGGTTGAAGCTGTTGCTGGTCTGCCGGGTCTGGAAGAAGCACTGGATTGCTTCAAGCAAGTGGGTCTGCTGCCGTTTATCACCGATGAAGAGCACTGGAATGAAGAGCTTCTGCTCCAGTTCTATGCCACCCTGCATATCAAAGGCTATAACAGAGATCCGAAGACTTGGGTCCTGGAGTGGATGACCGGCAATGTCCATCAAGAAGCTAATGCATTCGATATGATTGAGCTTACCGGCCTACCCACTCCTGGCGAACTCTTCGAAGAAGGCTGCCAACTCCATACTGAAGCAATTGCGAGCATAATCCAGCGGCCTGAGCCAAATATGAGTCAGATGCTCTCAATGATAAAGCCATTGCCTCATGATGCACCTTATCCAACTGAGTTCTTTGTTGAAGCCTTAGAGTACCTGCCCAGAACCATATATCACATCGTCAGGCAGACTCTATGGCCCATTAAGGGGCACTCTCCATATGCCAAGGTTGAAGGTGCAATAAAGACTCTCATCTTCTGTATCCTGCATGGGAAATGCTTCAACGCACAGGATCTCTTTATCCGCCAACTTGCAGCGTCTAGCTTAGATCTCTTGGGCTTGAAGTTTTATGCTCCTTGGGTTATGAGGCTGATCAAGCTTCACTCTGCCATCTCCTATCAGCCCTCAGCCCGCAACCATAGGATCTTCTTACCCGATGTGGACACTTCTGCTGAAGCAATATATCCTGAGCCTGCCAAGCAACCATTAAGTCTTCAGAATGCAGAACACCAGAGCTTCACTCAGAATGATGAAGGTGTTGAAGCCATCTCAAGAGTGTATCCAATGGCTGGCACCACACGTGCCCCTGCATCAACTGAAGCCACTGACAGCACAGCTGCACCGAGACCCAAGAAACGCGCTCGTGCACTCAATGACCGAGAACTTCTTGTGGCTCTACACCAAAAGCAAGATAGGCATCACGACTGGCTCAAGAGGCAGATGAGAAGTATCATGCAAGACGTCAATCGCATCAGAAATCTGGCCACCAAGAATGCCTTCGTCTCACACGAAACTTGTCGCCGCACTTGGAAAGGCCTCACCATGATGTGCACTGAAGCTGAACTTCAAGAGGATGGCTTCAGAGAGAGATTCAAGTTTGACTCCACACCCCCCAGAAGAGCCGTGCTGCGCGGAACTCCATCCCTTGAAGATTCTGAGTTCTCTTCCTCTGCTGCCACCATGACTGCAAGAATCATTGAGGAAGAAGACGGCGCTACATCACCACCACCTCCTTCAGCACGCGTCGACCCTGCACCAAGCTCTTCAGCACCACCAAACGCCTCCACCGACCCTGCTGCGCTCGGGAACGCGTAGAAAACTCTATGTCTTCAAACCTTTTTGGTCATCACTGACAAAAGGGGGAGAAGCATATGATGTTTATAGTCTTCAAGCGGGTCAATAAGGGCGGGTGCTTTATATTTTGATACATTTTGCTTCGTGCTTACAACTCTTGTTTTGCTACATTTGGTTCTTTGAGTTGTAACACTTAAACTTGATGGTCGTCTGCTACTTGTTTGCCACTATGTTTTTGCAAAGATAAATTCCGCATGTACGATGATAATTTCCGCACTTATATCATTTCGCAGACGTCCATTTTTCATTATGCATGTCATTCTCTTCATATACTTTTACATGCATGGTGGATTGTCATCATAAGTTGAAGTGGATTTCCACAAGTACAACCTGCCATGTGCATTTGCGTTCCAGAAGCAAATTACTTATATGCACATCTTCAGGGGGAGCCCTTGCAGCTTATGAAGACAATTCCTTTACAATTTCACAAATTATATTCCCCGTTGAAAACTTCAACTAGTTTGTCATCAATCACCAAAAAGGGGGAGATTGTAAGTGCATCTAGTGCCACCCCTAGTTGGTTTTGGAGTATTGACGACAAACCTAGTTGAGGGACTAATGTGTTTGTGAGAATTGCAGGATAACACAGGTAGAAGTCCCTCATTGATTTGGTTTCACTACCAGAGATGACCCCTAAAAATGTACGAAGACATTGAAGACAATGGTGGTTTATGAAGATATTCATATTGAAGACAATGACATGTGAAGACTCCCTATGAAGCTTATGGAACTCGAAGACTTAGATCCTTCGTAGTTTTACTTCATTTATGTTGTGTCATAGGAACCACCGTACTGTTAAGTGGGGTCCAAGAGAACCAGTCAGGATGACTGAAGTGATGCCTAATTCAAATCCTATGTCTTCGAGTGAAGACTATGAGAGAAAATCTTGTCCAGAGTCAGACAAGTCAGCTTTGCTTGTAGCCCAAGTAAAGTTTCCGTGTGAGTTTGAAATCCGACCGTTGGTACACAGTCAGTTCCTTAGTGACCCAGGGTCATTTCGGACAAATCAGGTCGGGTTGCCCAGTGGCTATAAATAGTCCACCCCCTACAACCATAAACGGTTGGCTGCTCAGATTTCAGTGCACGGCTTTTGTTGTTTGAGAGCAACCCACCTTGAAGCCTTTGAGAGAAAATTCCTAGCGAGGAGAAAAGCCCTAACCACCCAGAGCCAGAGTAAATTGGGCATCACTTAAGTCTTCTTGTCTGAGTGATCTGAAGACTTATTACACTTGAGGACTGTGCATCCTCCAGCCGGTTAGGCGTCGCGTTCTGAGCATCCAAGAGAAATTGTGGATTGCCGGTGAACGAAGTCTGTGAAGGTTTGGGAGTCTACCTTGAAGACTTGCCAGAGTGATTGGGCGAGGTCTGTGTGACCTTAGCTCAAGGAGAAAACGGTGAGGACTGGGTGTCCTGAGCTGCGTGTTCAGGACTGGGTGTCCGAGACTGTGTGTCCTTTGGTTTAAATACCTAGTCGCTCCAACCAGACGTACAGTTGTCACAGCAACTGGAACTGGTCCAACAAATCATTGTCTTCAGTGTGTCACTGGTTTCATCTTCACTTCCTTTAACTTTCGGTTACACACTGTGAAGCTATTGCATGCTTGCTTTATCTTCTGTCTTCACAACATAACTGTATGATCTGTTTGGCTTCATAACTTCTTCCTACCTGATCCTTATTACACTGCAGCTACTTGTCTTGTGTTTTTACTCTATTGAATACTTGACCATGGCTTTCCTAGTGTAATCTAACTTCCGCTGCTTAAGTGATTGGCATATCTGTACTGTTTGTCTTCATAACCTTCACGTTTTGAAGACTTTCATAAAAATCGCCTATTCATCCCCCCTCTAGTTGATATAACGCACTTTCAAGATGGACTTGGCGCGGGCGAGCAGGGACTTGGAGCTTGGTTCCCATGGCGGCGATGAAGCGGCGGAACGGCGCGATGAAGGGAGCTCGTGTTCTTCCTGTACAGGCACTAGACTAAGAGAGAGAGAGGAGAAATCGAGAGGAAGGAGGGGACCAAGGCGAGGGTCAGCTGAGCATGGCCTGCTGGACCTTCCGATGAGCAGCGTGGGGACGAGGTGAGGAGGCGCTCAAGCGCCTGCGCGCTGGATCGAGGGCTCGGGGAGCATCTCTCCTTTGGTGTTGGACACGCACGGGAGCAGGGAAGGGGAGGCGGCTGCGAGCTAGTTGGGAGGCGGCGCAAATCGAGGGCGATGGTCGGAGCAAGGTGATTGGACTGGCATTGAAATTGAGGAGAAAGTGGGCGGCGGCGGCGGCTGGGAGGATCCCTAAAAAATTAGGGTTGTCCAAAATGGACTAGGGATAGACTATATATATAGTAGGTGGGTTAGATTAGGGGCTACTCGGGTCCTCCGATAATGATCGGACGGTCTCGGATTAACAGGCTAGGGAGATCGAATAAGAAAACGGAGACGTTTTGTAGATGTTTGGGGATGATCCGGACACGACGGTGACGACTGTCCGGGTCGGGTCCGGGACAACTTTCGGACGCGTGCGAGGAGGGCTGCGGGCTAACGAGAGAGGTTAGGTTGGGCCTGGTGGTAGGTAGTGGGCTGTGTAGATGGTCTCGAGCTGAGAGAAGAGAAGAGAGGGAGGCCCGGCATCTGTTTCCGGAGACCAAAAACGTCCGACGTTAGACCGGCTATACTGCCGCTATAGTTATCTGTTGGGGCATCAAACGATCTCCGAATGCGATGAAACTTGACAGGCGGTCTATCTACACTATAATAAGACCACACGTCAACTCTCATCCCATTCCGAGTACATTTTCTGGCCACTTATAAAATACTATTTCGGACATGCCGCGGGCGCGTGCAAGTGTGGTTGGGCTCAGAACGGACAACGGACGGAACTGGGGGAACCCGGACGGATGCAAGTTTTGAAAACATGATGATGCAATGCACATGATGACATGATAAGATGCAACAGGCAAGCAAATGACATGGCAATGACAGCGAATAACTGGAAGACACCTGGCACATCGGTCTCGGGGCATTACAACACTCCACCACTACGAGAGGATCTCGTCCCGAGATCTAGAATGGCACCGGGGAAACAACGAAAGAGAGAAAGAGAAGAGGTAAAACTAAGTTGCTTCTTGGACAAACGAGTGAAACCAAAGAACCTTGAAAAGGTTAAGCCATTTCGAGAAAAGAATACAACGAGATGACAAATTTGAAAAAACTCCATTAGAAAAGAGGGACAAGGAAGAACAAAGTTGGAAGCACTCCGGTAGGGAAGATTAATAAGGAAGAACAAATTCGGACAACACTCCGGTAGAAAAGAGATGCAAGGCTTGATAAGATGAAAAGAACTTGAGGAAAAAAGGCACAACACTCTGGTTAAAAAAACAAGATAGAGAGGGAAATAATGGTATAATTTGGGCAGCACTTCGACTGAAAATGGAAGGAACTAAACATGATCTTGACAACCAAGATGATGGGTTGAAGAGAGCAACATCACAAAGCCTCCGGAACAAAAGTACGAATGGAATGGAATGAACGACGAGAAAACAAGATCTTAGGGAGCACGCTTACAACAAGTGCTAGAATGGAGTTGTTGGAAAACCAACAATGGAAAGGATAAACTTGATATGGTCTTATGGAATACATCTCAAATTATGAGGTGACAACCTGCCACTCACGGGAAGAAGAATTGGATTGATAAGAACAAGGAGACAAGAAACTATTTCACCGGGAGGATAAATGAAGAGCTTGGGTCAATTATACGCCTCACAATATCAAGATCCTTAGGGAAAGCTTTAGGAGAAACATAACCCAAGATAACTCCAATGACGAGATTGATGGATTTAAAATACCTCATTCTTAACCACATGTGAATCATGAAACATGAACTCAAATTATCAAGAATGACATAATACCACCTGCAATGATACGGAAGAAAGAAAACACTCCGGATTACAATATGAAGAAAGTTTGAGCTCTTAGAAAAGAATCTCAACGAACTCTTGGAGAAGGGATATAAATCGTTGATGGACCACCATGTATAGCCTCCATGAAGAAACTCCGGTAATCAAAAGAATAACGAAAATAGAGAGAAGTTGGAAACACAAGGTGAAACCTTGTAATGATTTAGATGGATCTCCGTGATAACATAATTGCGAGAGCTCGAAACTCCGGGAAAGAAAGACAAGCACTTGAAACCAAGAACAAGTATGATGAACCGCTCCGGAAAAACAGGAATTGAATAAACTCGATGAAACAAGAATAAGAATTACATTATGCTTATCCTTCACCAATTAAATTGATGACAATCAACGGATTTGGCATATTGCTTATTCTCATAGAAAAGATTAAGAGAGATATAACATAAACTTGAGAATGTCTTCGACGAACCACCGGTAGGATCGAAACAACTAATGAATTGGTATGATAAAGAAGGAAGAGAAATCTTAAACGAACCACCGTAAGGATTGAAAAAGAACGAATAAAAGATAACGAATCACCGGGAAGAATTATGAAATGAACGAAGATACTTGAGAAAATTTAGATACAAGAGGACGAATAGTTCACGAACTGATTAGAGAATACTTGACTGATGCACCGGTAAGATTTGGAGAACAATGGCTGAAAGCTAAGAATGAACAAGTCTTCTGAAATGATGAGCTCCGGATAATCAAATTGAAAAGACTCTTGAATTACTCCGGAAGGGTGAAAAGAATTCTCACAGTCAAAACAATTATGAGAGGATGGCAACAAGCTAGAATCACGAATCTTGAAGAGAATGGAGCAAGATTAAAGAGAAACTCTTGTTCGGTCTTCGAAATCCGAGAATGACGACGAGAAACATCACCAAGAATTATTTAGACACTCCGGAAGAATCAAAACAAAGAGATTGAGGCAACGATGAAAAGAATTAGAAAGATCTTGGAGAAGGGCATTTGACTGATGATAAATCATTCTTACGTCAAACTTCGAAAGAATTTAGGCTAACTCCGGTAGAATAAGAAGAGTCAGGTAAGATCCTGGGAAAAGACCTGTGGGTTAGGGCCCACTCAAAAGATACACCGTTGAACGATTACTTGAAAAGAGAGATTGCACCGGTTGAATTAAAAGGCTTAAATGATATAACATCCTCAAAAGAGTTTGAGCGAAAGCAGAGTGGTAACATGAATCTTCGAAATATCTTGAGCACTCCGGAACAATTGAATAGCAAATGAGGAATGATTAAGAGGTACGCCGGCAAGAGAAGACATTTAAAACGAGGAAAGGATGTAACCAACATAGAAAACTTGAATTGAATCCACCGGACAAGAAAGAGAATGAATAATGATGAACTAGAAGCTCCGTTAGAATCTTCATGAGAATCACCGGATAAGAACATTGAAGGAAAGAATGGAGAGATTTCCATCAATAAAATGGATACTTGATTAAGAAATTTGAATCCTTGAAGAAAAAGGGGTGGGTGGGCAGGAAAACAAAGGCAACTTGGAGACGGATCAAACAAACACCGTTGAGAAGAAGTGATAATTGATCTTGCAGAAGTTGAAATGTTCGGATCCACTAGAAGAGAAGCACACCGGTTGAAAAGGATTGACATGACAGTCTCGATGACCAAGAAGGATTAGTACTCACATCGGGGTATGAGAAGACCACTTTGGGAAGGTATGGAATCAACATTTGACTTCGAAGCAACTCGAATACCACAACTCTAAACAAAAACAAAGGGTTGGCTTGCCGAATAAGCCGGAACAAACATATGATAGAGATTTCGTCCGAAGTTTTCGTGGTGGGGCCTACACGGGCTCGACCGTACAACACCATCATGTACAAGGCAGTGCACATGACATACGAAGCGTCCCCGAGTCGGCAAGGCCAAGGACTCTTTAAGACACAACGAGACCACTGTAAAATTGACCGTGAATAGGCGGACCACTAGACGTCGAACCCCAATTTCATATCATACATCTGTCGAAAAAGATATCCTAAGAGCTACTTGAATTCCCACCTATGAAACTCCCGAAATTATCCGGTTATGCAATCAGGTGTTGGGGATACTGGGGAAGCATAATATCTCACCCAAACTAGCAAATCCTACATCCAGCTGTATCCATCCTTCAACACATAACCAAGAAACCTTCGGAAATCATCTACCTCAACCTTCGAAAAGCATCCGTTATACAAGTTATGGCGATACTCCCAAACTCCCACCCCAGTACTGGGTGGCGTCAAGGTTATCTCACCAACGAACTGCATAAAAGAGATTTTCGATGTCGGCGTACTAAACTCAGGTATTCCAGAACTACAACGATAAAATTATGATGACAACACCTCAGAGCTCAACTCCCCGGGACACTTCCACTAAACCCCTGACAGGAGGCACCAAGACAATGTTCTCATCATAAAACCATCGGAACGATTCCAAGATACCCGCGTGATCCTAAAAAAATTTAGTGAAATTTGAGAAGAGAAGAGTCAAAACTCTATGTCAGGATGCCTTACCAGAGCGATGAGGAGACTGGGAAGTAAAAAGAATTCCTAAACTCTCCGATATATAATTCCTAGATGACTCAAAACATTTTTCTAGACACAACTCGGCCGCTAAAAACGATCAAGCAATGGGGCTCCTAAGGTCGGGGAAGGCTCTGATTACCAACTTGTAACACCCTCGATGCGACTATATCTCCCACGTGTCGAGGCACGACTTAGAGGCATAATCGCATTGAAGACATATGTCGCAAGTGAGGTAATCTTCACACAACCCATGTAATATAATAAGGGAAAGAGATACATAGTTTACAATCGCCACTTCACACAATTACATAAATAAAGAATTACAACATCCAAATACAATCAGGGCCCGACTACGGAGCCAAAATAAAAGAAGAACCCCAAATGCGACAAAGGTCCCCGATCGACCCCAACTGGGCTCCACTACTGATCAACTAGAACGGAACATCACAAAGGACAAGATCTTCATCGAGCTCCTCCTAAGCTGGGTTGCGTCATCTGCATGGACTCATCGGCACCTGCAAACTGGTTTTGGAAGTATCTGTGAGCCACGGGGACTCAGCAATCTCGCACCCTCGCGATCAAGACTATTTAAGCTTATGGGTAAGGTAAAGGTATGAGGTGGAGCTGCAGCAAGCGACTAGCATATATGGTGGCTAACATACGCAAATGAGAGCGAGAAGAGAAGGCAAAGCACGGTCGATAGAAGTATGATCAAGAAGTGATCCTGGACTACCTACGTCAAGCATAACTCCAACAACCGTGTTCACTTCCCGGACTCCGTCGGAAAGAGACCATCACGGTTACACACGCGGTTGATTCATTTTAATTAAGGTTAACTTCAGGTTTTCTACAACCGGACATTAAAAAATTCCCATCTGCCCATAACCACGAGCACGGCTTTCGAAAGTTCAAATCCCTGCAGGGGAGTCCCAACTTAGCCCATCACAAGCTCTCACGGTCAACGAAGGAATAGACCTCCACCCGAGACATTCCGATCAGACTCGGTATCCCGGTACAACAAGACATTTCGACAGGGTAAAACTAAACCAGCAACACCGCCCGAATGTGCCGACAAATCCCGATAGGAGCTGCACATATCTCTTTCTCAGGGCACACTCAGATTGTCCTAGGTACGGGTAGGCCAGCCCAGAGTTGCCCCTGGTGGCCACCGGTAGCTGACAGGTGGACCAACACTCAGAGGAGCACTGGCCCGGGGGGGGGGGGTAAAATAATGATGACCCTTGAGTCTACAGAACCCAAGGGAAAGAAAAGGCTAGGTGGCAAATGGTAAAACCAATGTTGGGCATTGCTGGAGAAGCTTTACTTAAGGCGAACTGTCAAGGGGTTCCCATTATAGCCCACCGCGTAAGGGACGCAAAATCCGGGAACATAACACCGATATGACGGAAACTAGGGCGGCAAGAGTGGAACAAAACACCAGGCATAAGGCCGAGCCTTCCACCCTTTACCAAGTATATTAATTAAATAAGATATATTGTGATATCCCAACAAGTAAACATGTTCCAACAAGGAACAACATCTCCATGTTCCAACAAGGAACAAACTTCAATCTTCACCTGCAACTAACAACGCTATAAGAAGGGCTGAGCAAAGCGGTAACATAGCCAATCAATGCTTTGCTAGGACAAGGTGGGTTAGAGGCTTGGTTCAACAATATAGGAGGCATGATAAGCAAGTGGTGGGTATCGCGGCATAGGCATAGCAAAAGAGCGAGCAACTAGCAAGCAAAGATAGTAGTGATTTCGAGGGTATGATCATCTTGCCTGAAATCCCGCAAGGAAGAAGAACGAGTCCATGAAGAAGACAAGCGGACGCAGTCGAACGAATCCTCACAACACGACGTTATCGGAACCAACCCGAAGAAGCAACACCGGAAAGAAGCAAATGACATAGTAAACAACCACCACATAGACATGGCATGATGCGCAAACAAGAATGATGCATGTCCGGTTTAATGAAGCATGACATGGCAAAGTGCACAAACAATCCTACAAATTAAGTGGAGCTCAATATGCAACGAGATGCATATTGACAAAACACCACATCAATTATTTAGTTCTCTCCCGGTTATGTACTCAACAATATTAAATGTTGTTAGCATGGCAAGAGGTGAAACATGAAGAAACTATCTAATCTAGGCAAGTTTAAATGAGGCCGGAAGCAACGAACAACAATTCCGGTAAATCCCCATGTGCATATATTAGGTTTGGTCCTGTTCTGCCCTAAACCATATTTTTGGGTTGTTTAACATGCAAAACAATGTCACCATGATAAACTAGGCAAAATTCTACCCCATTTACATATAAAGATTATTAAAATCGGAGCTACGGTTATTTAGTTACAAATTAAAGCATTTTAACATGGCATAGGAGTAAATATATGCAAACAACATTTTAAACATTTTGAACATGGATGAAAGTGACATATTATTAAACTAGACAAAATTCTGAGCAAGTTTCATATATAAATCATTTAGATCCGATGCACGGTTATTAAGTTATTATATGCATGATCAACAAGGGCTTTTCTGCAAAACTGCTATTCTCTGGATAATTGGACAAAATCGCAGGACCCGAAAAAAACATATCGGGCCGAATTAGAGCTGCAGTCCGAGACAGGACATGGGCGCTGGGGGTTTCTCACCATGGGCCATGGCCTAGTTGGAAGCAGAGGGAGGCCGGCAGACTGGGCAGGCCGCGAAGGGGCGCGCTGGGCCTTGGGAAGGCGTTGGTGAGTGGCTGGGCCGGCTGGCCAGGCCGCGGCCCACGTGCGCAGGAGACAGGCGCCTGGAGATGGGCTTCGCACGGTCTACGCTGGAGGTCAACGCGTGGAGGTCGAGCGGATGAGGCAGAGGTTGCGGGCGCTGACCTCCTCTCCTCTAGAAGAAGCAAAGCAGAGCAGCGGCGTCAGGGAACTCCGGTGCGGCGGCGAAGGATGGAGGCGTGGAACCGGGCGCGCTGCGGATCTGGATCGTGGGATGGCCGGTCCTCGCCGGAAGCATGGCCGGATGCGGGCGACTGCTACTCGTAGATGGACTTGGCGCAGGCGAGCAGGGACTTGGAGCTTGGTTCCCATGGCGGCGATGAAGCGGCGGAACGGCGCCACGGCGCGATGAAGGGAGCTCGTGTTCTTCCTGTACAGGCACTAGACTAAGAGAGAGAGAGAGAGGAGAAATCGAGAGGAAGGAGGGGACCAAGGCGAGGGTCAGCTGAGCATGGCCTGCTGGACCTTCCGATGAGCAGCGTGGGGAGGAGGTGAGGAGGCGCTCAGGCGCCTGCGCGCTGGATCGAGGGCTCGGGGAGCATCTATCCTTTGGTGCTGGACACGCACGGGAGCAGGGAAGGGGAGGCGGCTGCGAGCTAGTTGGGAGGCGGCGCAAATCGAGGGAGATGGTCGGAGCAAGGTGATTGGACTGGCATTGAAATTGAGGAGAAAGTGGGCGGCGGCGGCGGCTGGGAGGATCCCTAAAAAATTAGGGTTGTCCAAAATGGACTAGGGATAGACTATATATATAGTTGGTGGGTTAGATTAGGGGCTACTCGGGTCCTCCGATAATAATCGGACGGTCTCGGATTAACAGGCTAGGGAGATCGAATAAGAAAACGGAGACGTTTTCTAGATGTTTGGGGATGATCCGGACACGATGGTGACGACTGTCCGGGTCGGGTCTGGGACAACTTTCGGACGCGCGCGAGGAGGGCTGTGGGCTAACGAGAGAGGTTAGGTTGGGCCTGGTGGTAGGTAGTGGGCTGTGTATAATTTGAAGACTATGAAAAGTTGAAGAATATGAATAATTTGAGGAATTTCAACTTTTGGTGGTGGCGTGATCCACCGTATAAGAATGATGATTTCAGACACCGCGTACAATTATCGTAGGGTTCTGAGAATCAAATTCTTCATTAATTTCTTCACACTACGAGTGTTATTCTTCATTGATTGAAGAAAGACGTTTCTTCATGTGTTGCACATCTAAGTCATCAATTTTGCATAAGTGTTAGGATGAGTGTCCTTTTCAAAGAAAATTCGAGGATTCTAGGATATTTAGCTCACACCGCAACTTGCTAAATCTCTTCTCATCCAAGGGCTTTGTGAAGATATCGGCTAGCTGTTCTTCAGTCTTCACATGCTCAATCGAAATGTCGCCCTTCAACACATGATTACAAAGAAAATGATGACGTATCTGAATGTGCTTTGTCTTCGAGTGCTGAACTGGGTTGTGAGCAATCTTGATGGCACTCTCATTGTCACAGAAGAGAGGGACATTCTTCATGTTGACGCCGTAGTCCTTGAGAGTTTGCTTCATCCATAGCAATTGGGCACAGCAAGAATCAGCGGCAATGTACTCAGCCTCAGCAGTAGATAGTGATACGCAGTTCTGTTTCTTCGAGGACCAACAGACCAAAGATCGTCCGAGGAAATGACATGTACCAGATGTTGACTTGCGATCCACACGATCACCAGCATAGTCAGAGTCAGAATATCCAACAAGATCAAAAGCCGAGCCCTTGGGGTACCATAATCCAAGTGTTGGTGTGTGAGCTAGATATCGAAGAATATGCTTCACAGCCTTATGGTGTGATTCCTTCGGTGTAGCTTGAAATCGAGCACACATGCAAACACTAAGCATTATATCTGGCCTAGATGCACATAAGTACAATAAGGAACCTATCATGGAGCGATATACCTTATGATCGAAGTCAATACCATTTTCATCAGTGCACAGATGGCCATTTGTGGGCATAGGAATTTTGACGCCTTTGCAATCTTGCATGCCGAATTTCCTCAGTACATCCTTGAGGTATTTCTCCTGAGAGATGAATATGCCATTGTGTTGTTGATGAATTTGAAGACCTAAGAAGAATTTCAACTCTCCCATCCTAGACATTTGATATTCATCACTCATCATATAGGCAAATTCATCACTATAACGTTGGTCAGTACAGCCAAAGATAATATCATCAACATATATTTGGCACACAAACAATTCACCATCATAAGATTTAGTGAAAAGAGTAGGGTCGAGTGAACCGGATTTGAAGCCTTTCTTCATGAAGAGTTCCTTCAAGGTATCATACGAAGCCCGTGGGGCCTGCTTGAGGCCATAGAGGGACTTGTTGAGTCTGAAGACTTTGTCAGGATTCTTTGGATCTTCAAAACCTGGGGGTTGAGCAACATATACTTCTTCCTCAAGCTTACCATTGAGGAATGCACTTTTCACATCCATTTGATATAAAGTGGTATCATGATGGTTAGCATAAGCAAGTAATATGCGAATAGCCTCAAGTCTAGCAACAGGTGCAAAAGTTTCATCGAAATCAATTCCTTCAACCTATGTGTAGCCTTGAGCTACAAGCCGTGCCTTATTCCTCACCACAAGGCCATTTTCATCTTGCTTGTTGAGGTAGATCCACTTTGTGCTGATGATATTGTGCTTGCGAGGATCTGGACGTTTGACCAGTTCCCAGACATTGTTGAGCTTGAACTGATGTAATTCTTCTTGCATGGCCTGAATCCACTCAGGCTCCAGAAATGCTTCATCTACCTTAGTGGGCTCCGTAATAGAGACAAAAGCATAGTGCCCACAAAAGTTAGACAAATGTGATGCTTTTGAGCGTGTGAGAGGACCTGGCGGTTTGATGTCATTGATGATCATTTCAACTTGCACTTCTTTTGCAATGCGAGGATGAGCTGGTTGTCGTTGAAGAATTTGATCAGCGTTTTCTTCAGCACCATTTTCTTTAGGTGCATTAGCCCGATGTTCTTCATGTTCTGGAATGAATTCTTCTGCAGATTCTTCAGTAGGAATGACATCCTCAGTACCCTTGAACTTGATAGTTTCCTCAGGTGCTGGTTCATCTATGATAGTAGGTAGGTGCTCTCTTTGCGAGCCATTAGTTTCATCGAACCGCACATCTACAGTTTCAACAACTTTGTGAAGAACGTTGTTGAAGACTCTGTAGGTGTGCGAGTCCTTTCCGTAACCAAGCATAAAACCTTCATGTGCTTTCGGTGCAAATTTTGAGTTGTGATGAGGATCTCTAATCCAACATTTAGCACCGAAGACTTTGAAATAACTTACATTGGGTTTCTTATCAGTGAGGAGTTCATAGGCAGTCTTTTTGAAGAATTTGTGAAGATATACTCTGTTGATGATGTGGCACGCAGTATCAATTGCCTCAGTCCAGAAACGACGAGGCGTTTTGTATTCATCAAGCATAGTGCGAGCCTTCTCAGCAAGAGTCTTGTTCTTGCGCTCCACGACGCCATTCTGCTGAGGAGTGTAAGGAGCAGATAACTCATGAGTAATACCAAGTTCACCAAGATAGTCATCGAGACCAGAATTCTTGAACTCAGTGCCATTGTCACTTCTGATGTACTTGATCTTCACGCCAAAGTTGGTTGAAGCCCTTGAGGAAAATCGTTTGAAGACTTCCTGCACTTCATGTTTGTAAGTAACAAGGTGTACCCATGTGTAGCGAGAATAATCATCAACAATAACAAAGCCATATTGAGATGCTTCATTTGAAATAGCAGAATAATGATTAGGACCAAAGAGATCCTTGTGAAGCAATTCAAACGGGCGAGTGGTGGTCATGATAGTCTTTGCTGGATGCTTGGCCTTGGTCATCTTCCCAGCTTCACAGGCTCCGCATAGGTGATCCTTGAGGAATTTGACATTCTCGATGCCAATGACATGCTTCTTCTTCGCAAGCATGTGCAAATTCCTCATGCCTGCATGACCAAGTCGTCGATGCCAGAGCCAGCCTTCTGAAGCTTTTGCAAGTAAGCACACAGCTGGTTGTGGTCCTATAGAGAAATCAACAATATACAGGTCTCCTCTCCTAAAGCCTTCGAAGACTTTGGATTGTCAGCTTCCATAACCACAACACAACGGTACTTGACAAAGACAACAGCCATATCAAGATCACAAAGCATTGAGACAGACATAAGGTTGTATCCTAAGGACTCAACAAGCATGACTTTGTCCATGTGTTGATCATTTGTAGTCGCAACCTTACCTAGACCCAATACCAGACTTTTGCCTTTGTCAGCAAAGATGATATGCTTCATATGCGACGGAGATAATGGAGCATCCATCAATAGATTCTTGTCACCAGTCATGTGGTTTGTACATCCACTATCGAGGACCCACTCAGTGGCTTTGGGTTGATCATCTTGCAGATGAATTAGTGTAGATTACAAACTCATATACTTCATCAGTGAAGAATATGACATCAATTCATCAGATCAATTTCATCAAGTAAAAGAACTGATAAAGCAATATGAGGACGTGAGAAATGAAAGTTCATTTCTTCATGATTAGCCTGCGTCCTATCAGGCATGCTCAGGTCTCTAGCAAGTTCTTCAGACGACTATGTGCGTCTGGAGACCTGACCCTGCAGAAGAGATTAGTTCTTTTTCTTCACCACCCACATCTGAAGGGGCGGCAAAGAGTTCATCATTCTGCGAGCTCCATACGAGAAGGATGGCATAGAAGCCAGTCCATTTCGTTTCACATAAGAGGGGTTAGAGTAAGCATAAGAGTATGCAGAGAAATTCTTCGTGGACTTATGGACATAATGATTTGAAGAATAATGCACATATCCATAATCCTTAGATCTTCCCTGCGGAACAGACGGGTTAGCACGATGATGTTCATATGAGGACTTTGATCCATATGAGGAATTTGGTCCGTATGAGGAATTTGATCTGGGGTTCCTATTCTTCATAGGTGGCATCATGATGACATTCACCTGAAGATTTTCAAGGCATCTTTTGGGAACCCAGATTTTCTTAATCGGGAGCCGTTCCTGCAGTTAGTGCCAACATATCTAGCAAATACTTCACCATTCTGATTTTTGAATAGTTTATAGTTGGAGTCAATTGACTCATCAGAATGAGGAGATTCACATGCAAATCCAGATAAGTTAGATGGATCAACTGGAGGTCCCTTTGCAGCAACCCATGTAGTTTTGGGGTACTGCTCAGGCTTCCAATATGTACCATCAGCATTGAGTTTCCTCTCAAAGGTGATACCCTCTTTCCTAGGGTTCCTGTTGAGAATCTTCTTTTTAAGCACATCACAAAGAGCTTGATGCCCTTTGAGGCTTTTGTACATGCATGTCGTGTACGATTCCTTCAGCCCTGCATCGTCAGTGATACTAGCAATGTCCTCAGATGAGGAATTAGTGATAGCAAAGGCATGTGAAGAATTTGAAACATTAACAGCATTTGAACATTCAGGTGAAGAATTAGCAGATTCACGTTCAATGCACTTCAAGCATGGAGGAACAAATTCTTCCTGAGATGCGCTGATTTGTTGAGCAAGTAATGAATCGCGCTCCTTCTGAAGATCTTCATAACTCACTCTTAGCTTCTCAAGGTCTTGCTTTCTTTGAAGAAATTCATAAGAAAGCTTCTCATGATCCGATAAGAGAGATTTATGATGACTTTGAAGTTTGTCAAGCTTGGACTGAAGTCTCTGAAGATTTTCAGTCAAAGTTTCAGTGCGATCCATTTCTTCACCCAACATATCATCACTTCTATTGAGCATGTTTTGAACCTTTTCTAAAGCCCTTTGTTGTTTTATAGCAATCTTAGCAAGTTTAGAATAGCTGGGCTTAAGGTTTTCATCAGATTCATTCTCACTTGATTCAGAGGAGGTATATTTGAGTACCTTGGCACTCTTTGCCATGAAGCAATAGGTGGGAGCGTAGTCATCATCGCCTTCATCAGCCTTGTTGGTGAGGTCATTTTCTTCAGTGTTGAAGATAGACTTGCCGACGAATGCAGTAGCGAGAGCAAGGCTCGCCACTCTGGATTCGGACTCCTCAGATGACTCCTCTTCCTCATTTTCTTCAGATTCAGCCTCAGAGTCCATTTCCTTGCCAATGAATGCCCTGGCCTTCTTGGAGATGCTCTTCTTGTGATATGAAGGCTTTGAGGATTTTGATGATGAGGATTTTGTGGATTTCTTCTTTTTCTTCGCATCATCAGAACTGTAATCCTTGTATTTCTTCTTCTTTGATTCCTTTTCCCACTGAGGACAATCTTAAATGAAATGTCTAGGTTTCTTGCATTTGTGACAGAGCCTCTTCTTGTAGTCACTGGATGAGAAATCATTGCTCCTTGAGGATCTTCCAAGGCGACCACGTCTTGAGAACTTTTGGAACTTCTTCACGAGCAGAGCCAGATCATGGCTCAGTTCTTCAGGATCACCAAGGATGCTACCAGAGTCTTCATCTTCGGACTCAGATACTGCCTTGGCCTTCATTGCACGTGTTTTTCCATAGCTTGAACCATAGAGATCTCTCTTTTCAGCAAGTTGGAACTCATGAGTATTTAGCCTCTCGAGAATATCAGTGGGATCAAGTGACTTGTAATCAGCACGTTCTTGTATCATCAATGCCAGAGTGTCAAATGAGGAATCAAGCGATCTCAGCAATTTCTTCACCACCTCATGGTCGGTGATGTCAGTGGCACCAAGCGCTTGAAGCTCATTTGAGATGTCAGTGAGGCGATCGAAGGTTTGTTGAACATTTTCATTGTCGAGTCTTTTGAAGCGGTTGAAGAGATTGCAAAGAACATCAACTCAAGAGTCACGCTGAGTTGAGACTCCTTCATTCACTTTGGACAACCTATCCCAGATTAGCTTCGCTGTCTCCAAAGCACTCACTCTGCCATACTGTCTTTTGCTTAGATGGCCACATATGATATTCTTCGCTTGAGAGTCGAGTTGCTTGAATCTCTTCACATCAGTAGCATTTAGATAAGGTGTGACTGAGGGAACACCATTTTCCACAACATACCAAAGATCGTTATCAATTGCTTCAAGATGCATTCACATCTTATTCTTCAAGTAGGGGTAGTCCGTCCCATCGAAGGTGAGGAAATTCCTTAGCGAAGAACTACTAGCAGCGGAATGAGTACTCAAAAGTAAACATAACATAATACAAGCATATTCATCATGATGAAATGAAGACAGGCACAGAGTACAGGAAGCGTAATCATAGGATAACACAGGATGAAGACAAACAGACTAAAGAAATTGAACTGAGGAAATTGAGAAAGTCTTCAGTCAGAGTCTTCAAACACATATATGAACAAACACACAACACAGTTATGAGGAAATGAAAGAGTTGAGGGAATAGAACCAGTAAGCTTGGTGAAGACAATGATTTGGTAGACCAGCTCCAACTACTGTCTCAGTTGTACGTCTCGTTGGAGCGGCTGAGTATTTAAACTCGAGGACACACAGTCCCGGACACCCAGTCCTGAACACGCAGCTCAGGACACCTAGTCCTTACCGTATTCTCCTTGAACTAAGGTCACACAGACCTTGTCCAACCACTCGTGGTAAGTCTTTAGGCGACTTCCAAACCTTCACAAACTCGGTCACTCGGCGATCCACAATTCCTCTTGGATGCTCTAGACCATGACGCCTAACCGTCTGGAAGAAGCATAGTCTCCAAAGGTAACAAGCGTCGGATCCACTTAGGATCAATCTCTTCAGTGATGCTCAATCACTTGGGGTTTGTAGGTGTTTGGGTTTTGGGTTTTTGTGTTTTTCTTCACTTGATGATTTTCTCTCAAAGTCCTCAGAGGATGGGTTGCTCTCAAATGACAAGTGTTAGTTTCTCTCGGAGCAGCCAACCAGCTAGTGGTTGTAGGGGGTGGCTATTTATAGCCTAGGGAGCAGCCCGACATGATAAGACATAAATGCCCTTCAATGATATGACCGTTAGGTGGATATATATTTTGGGACAGCTGGTGCATAGCACAACAACGGTAGGAATTTTGAGTAGCAAAATCCTCAGGGCTATCATGTTCCTCACTGTGTAGGCAATCCACACTGGCGAATTCCTAACTCCTCAGTCAGGACAAAATCCTCAGAGACCAGAAGAACTTCGTCTCTATCACTGAAGAAATTGACTGAAGTGTATGAGATTTCCAATGGCTTCACTCGAAGGTATTGGTAGGTGTAGGATTTTGAGTTGAGCATCACATGGAAATGTTTCCTTAGTATTTCCTCGACCCCCTTTAATAGTACGGTGTTTCCTATGACTCAAGAAAGAGAAAACAAAACTATGAAAACGAAAGTCTTCAAGCTTCATATTCCTCGCATGAATATCAAGTCTTCACGGACACACCAATTTCTTCACTTTCAAAGTCTTCATGAAAGTCTTCAAAAATACCAAAATCTTCAGTCGAAGATATTCATTTTTAGGGGTCGAATTTTCCTGTAAATATCAGACTCCTCATAGACTTATAGACCTGTGTACACTCACAAACGCATTAGTCCCTTAACCTATAAGTCTTCAATACACCAAAATCACTAAGGGGCACTAGACGCACTTACACGTGCTCCTGCCTCCCGTGGCCGGCTGCGATGCCACGGAGGCCTCACCGCCGCGTACTACTCCCACCGCTGGCCAGGCCATCCCTCTACTTACCCACACCCCCTGTTATTCTGCGGGGACAGCAGCCTCACACCGCAGCCGAACCAGTGAACCCTTGTACTCCTCTCCGCACGGGCTTCCACTGTTGCGTCTTCCCCGGCTCCGCGTCGTCCCCTTCCTAGACCTTGCCGTCGTCCAGACCACCGCCCTGGTGCTCTCGGCGCGGCGTGGTCAACATGGTCAACGACTGACTTCCATCGGAAGAGTACTGTACGTGGAGAGGCTGACAGCTGGGTCCACGGCAGCCGCAAGGAAGTGCCTCCTTATTACGCGCAAAATAATTATTCCTCCACCTGACAGCGGGGACCCACCGGATGGGCCAACGTATTTCGGAAAAAATGATTCGCCCCCTGACTGCTAGGACCCACGAGCTACATCTTCGCACGCAAGGAAGTGTGTCCAAAAAAATGATTCACCCCCTGACTGCTGGTACCCACCAGGCCCCCGACTGCTGGGACCCACCAGCTACATCTTCGCACCCAAGGAAGTGCGTTCGGGCAAAAAAAAACAAAACGATTCGCCCCTTGACTGCTGGGACCGACCAGCTACATCTTCGCAGGCAAGGAAGTGCCTGACAGTCGGGACCCACCTAGTCGAAGCATACATAGCGTTATAATTCTGGTCGCGAACGTGTACGTACATACTGGTCGATGTAGAGGCGTGCACGTGTCGTAGTAGAGGCGAGCACGTGTCGTAGTAGAGGCGCGCACATAGCATGTACACGTACGTACAGCGGCCAGGGTGCAAGAAAGAAAATATGACCACGTATGTGTACATATGGGCGGGGTCTCGAACGCCTACTCGCGCATACGTACGGCGAGGGCTCGTGTACATGGCTGGGTCGGAACGGAGAAACAGCGTCGTCATCGTGTTCATGGGGAGGCAACGGAATGCGTCGTGTTCATCGGGAGGGTTTGGACGGAACAGGCGATGGAAACGAGGTCTGGCGTAATGCAGAACGGAGGAAACGGCCTTGTGTTCAGCCGGCCACGTTCGAAACAGGATCATGTTCATCGGGAGGGGTCTGGCGTACCGCAAAATGGAGGAAACGGACCTCCTACGGTCGAAATGGGGGTCCTATTGATCGGGAGGGGTGTGGTGTACCGCAAAATGAAGGAAACAGACTTGTGTTGGAGTGTTACGGTCGAAACGGGGGTCGTGTTCATCGGGAGGGGTGTGGCGTACCGCAAAACGGGATACTATTCATCTCCACCATCGACGCCCTGCAGCCTCCACGAGCTACTGTTCATCCACCGTCGACCTCCTCCAGCCTCCACCTGCGACTGTTCATCCACGGGCTCCTGTTCATCCAGCCTCCACCGCGCGCTACTCCACCGGCTACTATTCAACCACCCCTCCACCGTCTACTGTTCATCCAGCCCTCCACACCACGGGGTACTGTTCAACCACCCCTCCACGGGCACCCCTCCACCGTCTACTGTTCATCCAGCCCTCCACACCACGGGGTCCTGTTCAACCACCCCTCCACCGTCAACTGTTCATCCAGCCCTCCACACCACAGGGTCCTGTTCATCCACCCCTCCACCATCTACTATTCATCCAGCCCTCCACCACACCACGGGGTCCTGTTCATCCAGAGGCAACGCCACCGCTCACTGTTCATCCAAACCCCCCGCAACGCTCACTGTTCATCCCATCGACCGGCTTCAGTTAGCAGCAGTAGCGAAGGAATCGCTCGATCGGGTTCAGTTAATAGCCATCGATCGATTGCTCGGGTTCAGTAACGCATAGCCTGCAGTGCAATCGCTCGGGTTCAGTTAGAGCCCAACGCCTCGCTCGGGTTCAGTTAGAGCCAACGCCTTGCACACACGTGCGTACGTGTACGAGAGAAACACGCATCGCTCGGCCCCTGACCTCCCACCGTAACCGGGAACTCCCCGAAATTTTCCTCCCCCTCGCTTCTACCACGGTTTTTTCCGTCATGGACGGCCCAAAGAATGTCATGCAGCTGCGTCTCTGGCCCGCCCAGGACGAAAAGACCATTTTCTATCATGATTTTTGTCATAGAAGTAGGAGCCCACCACATCTATGATGATACCGGGTTTTGTCACAATTATCGTCATAGAAGTGTCATATGAATGACATAATTTTTTTTCGTTCGGCCCAAAATGTCACGGATGTGTCTCTTTTTTTGGAGTGTATATACATATTGCTTGCCGTCACTACTTGTTTCTTGATTTGGCGGTATTGTTGGATGAAGCGGCCCGAACTGACATTACATGACCGCGTTCATGAGACTGGTTCTATCGACGTGCTTTGCACACAGGCGGCTAGCGGGTGTCTATTTCTCCAACTTTAGTTGAATCGGATTCAATGAACAGGGTTCTTTCTGAAGATCAAAAAGCAATCACTATACCACGTTGTGGTTTTGATGCGTAGGTAAGAAAGGTTCTTGCTAAAGCCCATAGCAGCCACGTAAAACTTGCAACAACAAAGTAGAGGATGTCTAACTTGTTTTTGCAGGGAATGTTGTGATGTGATATGGTCAAGACGTGATGAGATATAAATTTTTATATAATATGATCATGTTTTGTTAAAGTTATCGGCAACTGGCAGGAGCCTTATGGTTGTCTCTTTATTGCATAAGATGCAAGCGCCATATAATTGCTTTACTTTATCACTATGTGATAGCAATAGTTGAAAAGCAATAGTTGGCGAGACGACCATGTGACTACACGTTGATAAAGATCAAGATGATGGAGATCATGGTGTCATGCCGGTGATGATGGAGATCATGACGGTACTTTGGAGATGGAGATCAAAGGCACAAGATGATGATGGCCATATCATGTCACATATTTTGATTGCATGTGATGTTTATCTTTTATGCATCTTATTTTGCTTAGTACGGCGGTAGTATTATAAGATGATCTCTCACTAAATTTCAAGGTATAAGTGTTCTTCCTGAGTATGCACCGTTGCTATAGTTCTTCATGCCGAGACACCACGTGATGATTGGGTGTGATAAGCTCTACGTTCACATACAATGGGTGCAAGCCAGTTTTGCACACGCAAAATACTCGGGTTAAACTTGACGAGCCTAGCATATGCAGATATGTCCTCGGAACACTGAGACCGAAAGGTCGAGCATGAACCATATAGTAGATATGATCAACATAGTGATGTTCACCATTGAAAACTACTCCATCTCACATGATGATCGGACATGGTTTAGTTGATATGGATCATGTGATCATTTAGATGACTAGAGGGATGTCTATCTAAGTGGGAGTTCTTAAGTAATATGATTAATTGAACTTTAATTTATCATGAACTTAGTCTTGGTAGTTTTTCCATATCTATGTTGTAGATCAATAGCTCGCGTATAGCTCCCCTGTTTTATTTTTGATATGTTCCTAGAGAAAAATAAGTTGAAAGATGATAGTAGCAATGATGCGGACTGGGTCCATAATCTGAGGATTATCCTCATTGCTGCACAGAAGAATTATGTCCTAGATTCATCGCTAGGTGACGGGCCTATTGCAGGAGCAGATGCAGATGTTATGAACGTTTGGCAAGCTCGGTATGATGACTACTTGATAGTTTAGTGCGCCATGCTTTATGGCTTAGAACCGGGACTTGAAAAACCGTTTTGAACACCACGGAGCATATAAGATGTTCCAAGAGCTGAAATTGGTATTTCAGACTCATGCCCGAGTCAAGAGGTATGAGACCTCTGACAAGTACTTTGCCTACAAGATGGAGGAGAATAACTCAACCAGTGAGCTTGTGCTCAGAATGTCTGAGTACTACAATCACTTGAATCAAGTGGGAGTTAATCTTCCAGATAAGATAGTGATTGACAGAGTTCTCTAGTCACTATCACCAAGTTACTAGAACTTCGTGATGAACTATAATATGCAAGGGATGACGAATACGATTCCCAAGCTCTTCGTGATGCTAAAATCGACGAAGGAAGAATTCAAGAAAGAGCATCAAGTGTTGATGGTTAACAAGACCACTAGTTTCAAGAAAAGGGGGCAAATGAAAAGAAAGGGAACTTCAAAGAATTACAAGCAAGTTGCCACTCCCATGAAGAAACTCAAAGCTAGACCTAAGCCTGAAACTGAGTGCTTCTACTACAAAGGGAATGGTCACTGGAAGTGGAACTACCCCAAATACTTGGCGGATAAGAAGGATGGCAAAGTGAACAAAGGTATATTTGATATATAGATTATTGATGTGTACTTTACTAGTGTTCATAATAGCCCCAGGGTATATGATACTGGTTCAGTTGCTATGATTAGTAACTTGAAACAGGAGTTACAAAATGAACAAAAACTAGTTGAGGGCAAGGTGACGATGTGTGTTGGAAGTGATTCCAAGGTTGACAAGATCACCATCACACACTCTCTTTACCTTCGGGATTAGTGTTGAACCTGAAATAAATGTTATTTGGTGTTTGCGTTGAGTATAAATATGATTGGATCATGTTTATTGCAATACGGTTATTCATTTAAGTCAAAGAATAATTGTTGTTCTATTCACATTAATAAAACCTTCTATGGTCATACACTCAATATAAATGCTTTACTGAATCTCGATCATAGTGATACAGATATTCATAATATTGAAACAAAAATGCAAAGTTAATAATGATAGTGCAACTTATATGTGGCACTGCCGTTTAGGTCATATTGGTGTAAATCGCATGAAGAAACTCCATGCTGATGGGCTTTTGGAATCACTTGATTATGAATCATTCGATGCTTGCGAACCATGCCTCATGGGCAAGATGACTAAGACTCCGTTCTCAAGAACAATAGAGAAAGCAACTGGCTTATTGGAAATAATACATACCGATGTATGCGATCCGATGAGTGTTGAGGCTCGCTGCGGGTATCGTTATTTTTTGAACTTCATAGATGATTTGAGCTGATATGGGTATATCTACTTGATGAAATATAAGTCTGAAACATTTGAAAAGTTTAAAGAATTTCAGAGTGAAGTGGAAAATCATCGTAACAAGAAAATAAAGTTTCTACGATCTGATCGCGGAGACGAATATTTGAGTCACGACTTTGGTCTTCATTTGAAACGATCTGGAATAGTTTCACAACTCACGCCACCTGGAACACCACAGCGTAATGGTGTGTCCGAACGTCATAACCGTACTTTATTAGATATGGTGCGATCTATGATGTCTCTTACCGATTTATCACTATCGTTTTGGGGTTATGCATTAGAGACAGCTGCATTCACATTAAATAGGGCACCATCTAAATCCGTTGAGACGACACCATATGGAGTGTGGTTTAGCAAGAAACCTAAGCTATCATTTCTTAAAGTTTGGGGCTATGATGCTTATGTGAAAAAGTTTCAACCTAATAAGCTCAAACCCAAATCGGAGAAATGCGTCTTCATAGGATACCCAAAGGAAACTGTTGGGTACACCTTCTATCATAGATCTGAAGGCAAGATATTCGTTGCTAAGGATGGATCCTTTCTAGAGAAGAAGTTTCTCTCGAAAGAAGTGAGTGGGAGGAATGTATAACTTGATGAGGTAATTGTACCTTCTCCCGAATTGGAAAGTAGTTCATCACAGAAATCAGTTCTACTGATTCCTATGCCAATTAGTGAGGAAGCTAATGATGATGATCATGAAACTTCAGATCAAGTTACTATCGAACCCCGTAGGTCAACCAGAGTATGGTCCGCACCAGAGTGGTACGGTAATACTTTCTGGAAGTCATGTTACTAGACCATGACGAACCTACTAACTACGAGGAAGCGATGATGAGCCCAGATTCCGCAAAATGGCTTGAGGCCATGAAATCTGGGATGGGATCCATGTATGAGAACAAAGTGTGGACTTTGGTTGACTTGCCCTTGAGAATAAATGGTTCTTTAAGAGGAAGACAGACGCTGATAGTAGTATTACTATATACAAAGCTCGAATTGTTGCAAAAGGTTTTTGACAAGTTCAAGATGTTGACTATGATGAGATTTTCTCACTCGTAGCGATGCTTAAGTCTGTCTGAATCATGTTAGCAATTGCCACATTTTATGAAATCTGGCAAATGGATGTCAAAACTGCATTCCTTAATGGATTTCTTAAACAAGAGTTGTATCTGATGCAACAAGAAGGTTTTGTCAATCCTAAAGGTGCTAACAAAGTATGCAAGCTCCAGCGATCCATCTATGGACTGGTGAAAGCATCTCGGAGTTGGAATATATGCTTTGATAAAGTGATCAAAGCACATGGTTTTACCCAAACTTGCGGTGAAGACTGTATTTACAAGAAAGTGAGTAGGAGCACTACAGCCTTTCTGATAAGTTTATGTGAATGACATATTGTTGATCGGAAATGATGTAGAATTTTCTGGAAAGCATAAAGGAATGTTTGAAAGGAGTTTTTCAAAGGAAGACCTCGGTGAAGCTACTTACATATTGAGCATCAAGATCTATAGAGATAGATCAAGATGCTTGATGTATTTTTCAATGAGTACATACCTTGACAAGATTTTGAAGTAGTTCAAAATGGAACAATCAAAGAAGGAGTTCTTGCCTGTGTTGCAAGGTGTGAAGTTGAGTAAAGACTCAAAACCCGACCACGGCAGAAAATAGAAAGAGAATGAAAAGTCATTCCCTATGCCTCAGCTATAGGTTCTATAAAGTATGCTATGCCGTGTACCAGACCTATTGTGTACCTCACCAAAAGTTTGGCAAGAGGGTCCAATATCATCCAGGAGTGGATCACTAGACATCGGTCAAAATTATCCTTAGTGGAATAAGGATACGTTTCTCGGTTATGGAGGTGACAAAAAGTTCGTCGTAAAGAGTTACGTCGATGCAAGTTTTGACACCGATCTGGATGACTCCGAGTCTCAATCTGGATACATATTGAAAGTGGGAGCAATTAGCTAGAGTAGCTCCGTGCAGAGCATTGTAGACATATTTTTTTGCAAAATACATAAGGCTATGAATGTGGCAGACACGTTAACTAAATTTCTCTCACAAGAAAAACATGATCACTCTTTGGGTGTTAATCAAATAGAGATGTGAACTAGATTATTGACTCTAGTAAACCCTTTGGGTATTAGTCACATGGAGATGTGAACTAATCACATAAAGATGTGAACTATTGGTGTTAAATCCCATGACGATGTGAACTAGATTATTGACTCTAGTTCAAGTGGGAGACTGAAAGAAATATGCCCTAGAGGCAATAATAAAGTTGTTATTTATATTTCCTTATATCATGATAAATATTTATTATTCATGGTAGAATTGTATTAACCAAAAACTTGATACATCTGTGAATACATAGACAAACAGAGTGTCCCTAGTATGCCTCTACTTGACTAGCTCGTTAATCAAAGATGGCTAAGTTTCCTAGCCATAGACATGTGTTGTCATTTGATGAACGGGATCACATCATTAGAGAATGATGTGATGGACAAGACCCACCCATTAGCTTAGCACTATGATCGTTTAGTTTGTTGCTATTGCTTTCTTCATGACTTATACATGTTCCTATGACTATGAGATTATGCAATTCCTGAATACCGGAGGAACACTTAGTGTGCTATCAAACGTCACAATGTAACTAGGTGATTATAAAGATGCTCTACAGGTGTCTCCGATGGTATTTGTTGAGTTGGCATAGATGGAGACTAGGATTTGTCACTCCGATTGTCGGAGAGGTGCCTCTGGGCCCTCTCAGTAATGCTCATCACTATAAGCCTTGCAAGCAATGTGACTAAAGAGTTAGTTATGGGATGATGCATTACAGAACAAGTAAAGAGACATGCCGGTAACGAGATTGAACTAGGTATGAGGATACTGACGATCGAATCTCGGGAAAGTAACATACCGGTGACAAAGGGAACAACGTATGTTGTTATGCGGTTTAACCGAGAAAGATCTTCGTAGAATATGTAGGAGCCAATATGAGCATCCAAGTTCCGCTATTGGTTATTGACCGGAGATGTGTCTCGGTCATGTCTACATAGTTCTCGAACCCATAGGGTCCGCACACTTAACGTTCGATGATGATTTGTATTATGAGTTATGTGATTTGATGTACTGAAGGTTGTTCGGAGTCTCGGATGAGATCACAGACATGACGAGGAGTCTCGAAATGGTCAAGACATAAAGATTGATATATTGGAAGGTTATGTTTGGACACCGGAAAGGTTTCGGATAGGTTTGGGAATTTTCCGGAGTACCGGGGGTTACCGGAACCCCCCGAGGGTTTAATGGGCCCTCATGGGCTTTAGTGGGCGAGAGGAGGAGGCGGCCAAGAGGAGAGGCGCGCCCCCAAGCCCAATCCGAATTGGGGAGGGGGGCCAGCCCCCTTGAGGGAGTCCTGGATTAGGGGGTGTTTGGGTAGCCGGACTATACCTTCAGCCGGACTCCTGGATTATGAAGATACAAGATTGAAGACTTCGTCCTGTGTCCGGATGGGACTTTCCTTGGCCTAGAAGGCAAGCTTGGCGATGCGGATATTCAAGATCTCCTACCATTGTAACCGACTCTGTGTAACCCTAACCCTATCCGGTGTCTATATAAACTGGAGGGTTGTAGTCCGTAGGACAGAATCAACTCCATACACATCAATCATACCATAGGGTAGCTTCTAGGGTTTAGCCTCCTTGATCTTGTGGTAGATCTACTCTTGTACTACCCATATCACCAATATTAATCAAGCAGGAGTAGGGTTTTACCTCCATCGAGAGGGCCCGAACCTAGGTAAAACAAAGTGTTCCCTGCCTCCTGTTACCATTCGGCCTAGACGCATAGTTCGGGACCCCCTACCCGAGATCTGCCGGTTTTGACACCGACATTGGTGCTTTCATTGAGAGTTCCTCTGTGTCGTCGCCTTTAGGCTTGATGGCTCCTTCGATCTTCAACAACGATGCGGTACAGGGTGAGACTTTTCTCCCCGGACAGATCTTCATCTTCGGCGGCTTCGCACTGCGGGCCAACTCGCTTGGCCACCTTGAGCAGATCGAAAGGTACGCCCCTGGCCATCTGGTCAGGTTTGGAAGCCTAAACTACACGGCTGACATCCGCGGGGACTTGATCTTCGACGAATTCGAGCCACAGCCAAGCATGGCGCACTGTCTAGATGGGCATGATATAGCTCTGCCGCTGAGCAGCGCCTTGGAGGCCGCACACGCATCGGTTTCGACCATTGATTAAGAACCTACTACGCCAATCGAGGATCAGCGATTGGACGCTGCCTCAGGGGCTGTGATCTCAGAGGCGATCGAGCCAAACTCCAGCCCCGCACTCCGCGTGGCCCATGACTCCGAGGAGCTGGATTCCTCTCCGAACTCCGAGCCTCCCGCACCCCTGCCAATTGAATCCGATTGGGCGCCGGTAATGGAGTTCACCGCCGCGGACATCTTTCAGCATTCGCCTTTTGGCGACATCCTGAATTCTCTTAAGTCTCTCTCTTTATCAGGAGAGCCCTGGCCGAACTACGGTCAGCAAGGGTGGGATACGGACGGTGAGGAAATTCAAAACCCACCCACCACCCACTTTGTAGCCACTGTCGACGATTTAACCGACATACTTGACTTCGGCTCCGAAGACATCGACGGCATGGACGACGATATACGAGACGAATAGGAACCAGCACCTGTAGGGCACTGGAACGCCACCTCGTCATATGACATATACATGGTGGATACCCCAAAAGACGGACATGGCGATGTAACAATGGGGAATGACGCCCCCAAGAAAAAGCCAAAGCGCCGGCGTCAGCGGCGCCGCTCTAAATCCCGCCAAAGCAAAAACGGTGATTCCGGCATGGGAGATAATACTACCTTGGATAGCACCGAAGAACACCCACCCCAGCAAGATTCGGCACAGGAAGATGGAGAAGCCAGCCCTCATGAGAGAGCGGCAGACCGAGAGGTCGAGGATGATAACTATACGCCTCCCTCCGAAGACGAGGCAAGCCTCGATGACGACGAATTCGTCATACCATCAGACCCCACCGAACAAGAGCGTTTTAGACGCAGGATTTTAGCCACGGCAAGCAGCCTCAAGAAAAAGCAGCAACAGCTTAAAGCTGCCCAAGATTTGCTAGCTGACAGATGGACTAAAGTCCTTGCGGCCGAAGAGTATGAACTCAAACGCCCCTCCAAGAGTTACCCGAAGCGCAGGCCGCTGCCCCGATCAGAGGAGGAAGCACCTACATCACCAGTGCATGACATGGCAGACCGGCCACCTCGTGGCCGCGACAGAGAGGCCTCTCAACCCTCCACCCAAGCCATGCCCCGACGCTGCACAACTAAGGCGCGGGAAAATGCGCCCGACCTGCAAGACATACTGGAGGACAAGGCAAGACAGACAAGATCGATCTACGGATCGCGCAGGCGCCCTACGGCATGTGACAATGATCCTCACGCCGGATACAACAAATCCAGCCGGGCCGAACACAACAGACATAGCTCTTCTGAGCTGCGTTGTGATATAGCCCAGTACAGAGGCGCCGCACACCCGCTATGCTTCACGAATGAAGTAATGGATCATAAAATCCCAGAGGGCTTTAAACCCATAAACATCGAATCATACGATGGCACCAAAGACCCGGCGGTATGGATTGAGGATTATCTCCTTCACATCCACATGGCACGTGGCGATGATCTACACGCCATCAAGTACCTCCCGCTCAAACTTAAAGGACCGGCCCGGCATTGGCTTAATAGCTTGCCAGCAGACTCAATCAGTTCTTGGGAGGACCTGGAAGCCGCATTCCTCGACAACTTCCAGGGCACTTACGTGCGACCGCCGGATGCCGACGACTTAAGCCACATAATTCAGCAGCCAGAAGAATCGGCCAGACAATTCTGGACATGGTTCCTAACAAAGAAAAACCAGATAGTCGACTGTCCGGACGCAGAGGCCCTAGCAGCCTTCAAGCATAACATCCGCGACGAGTGGCTTGCCCGGCACCTGGGACAGGAAAAGCCGAAATCCATGGCAGCCCTCACGACACTCATGACCCGCTTTTGCGCGGGTGAAGACAGCTGGCTAGCTCGCAGTAACAACTTATCAAAGAACCCTGGTAATTCGGATACCAAGGACAAAAGTGGCAGGACACATTGGAACAAGCAAAAACGCCGCGTTAACAGCGACAACAATGAAGACACGATAGTCAATGCCGGATTTAGAGGCTATAAATCCGGTCAGCAGAAAAAGCCATTCAAAAAGAATACTCAGGGCCCATCCAGTTTGGACCGAATACTCGATCGCTTGTGCCAGATACATGGCACCCCCGAAAAGCCAGCCAATGACACTAACAGGGATTGTTGGGTGTTCAAGCAGGCAGGCAAGTTAAGAGCCAAAAACAGAGACAAGGGGCTGCACAGCGACGACGAGGAGCCCAAGCCGCCGAACAACAATGGACAGAAGGGCTTCCCCCACAAGTGCGGAAGGTGAACATGATATATGCAACCCACATTCCCAAGCGGGAGCGGAAGCATGCGCTACGGGACGTATACGCGATGGAGCCAGTCGCCCCAAAGTTCAACCCATGGTTCTCCTGCCTGATCACTTTTGATCAAAGGGACCATCCCACTAGCATCCGTCATGGCGGCTTTGCCGCATTGGTTCTTGACCCAATCATCGACGGATTTCACCTCACAAGAGTCCACATGGACGGCGGCAGTAGCCTGAACCTGCTTTATCAGGACACAATGCGGAAAATGGGCATAGATCCCTCAAGGATCAAACCCACAAGAACGACCTTTAAACGCGTCATACCAGGTGTAGAAGCCAACTGTACAGGCTCAGTAACACTTGACGTGGTCTTCGGATCCCCGGATAATTTCCGAAGCGAAGAGTTAATCTTTGATATAGTCCCGTTTCGCAGTGGCTATCACGCCCAGCTCGGACGAACTGCATTCGCAAAATTCAATGCGGTGCCGCACTACGCATATCTCAAACTCAAGATGCCAGGCCCTCGAGGAGTAATCACAGTCAATGGAAACACCGAACGCTCCCTCCGTACGGAGGAGCATATGGCGGCTCTCACAGTGGAGGTACAAAGTAGCCTTCTTAGGCAATTCTCAAGTCTGGCCATTAAAAAGCCAGACACTGCCAAGCGCGCCCGGAGTAACCTACAGCAGGACCGCCTGGCACACTCTGAGCAAGCGTAGCAATGCGGCCCCAACCCCAGCTTTCGCGACCTAGCGAAACCAGTACCTCGCGTACATAACTACGCCCTTGAAATACCATGGGCACAGGGGAAGGGGCACAATAACGGCACGCCCAAAATACGGCTTAAAACGTACCAGGGGCTGCCGGATTTTTTTAATTTTTTCTTACTTTCAGGACTCCATACTTCGGACGACCTGTTCGGCAATTCGACTGCCGCACAAACGATGCAAGATCCAAGGAGGCAGACAAGCCATGCCGCATTATGGAACTCCCAGGTGGTCTCTGTTACGAGCAGTATACCTGCTTTAAATATAATTCCGTGGCCTGCCCCTGGTCAGGACATACTGAATAGTCCAATATCTTTTGCTTACCACACTATTTGTATCGTTTGGCTCTGATAAATAGCCTCTCCATCAACAATGCTTAGCTTTTTGTCTATTTTTTGCATTATTCTTTTCATATATATGTTCATTGATGACATGTTGCATCCGCACACTATGGTACGACTAGTACGCCAGGGGCTTCAGTACCCTTTAAATATGGTGTGAGAAGTCCGTACACTTTCACAAGTGCGGCACCCCGAACTTATAGCACTATATGCATCGGCTCCGAATCATGATTTGGGTCAATAGTTGGGTTTGCCCGGCTCCTATGTTTTGGTGCCTTACATTCCGCTATATCGGCTAAGGTAGCACTAGGAGAACCACTGCGATTGTGCCCCGGTTGAGCTGGTTAAGCACCTCAGTGGAGAAAGCTAAAACTGACTGTCATGATGAGGCGAGAGACTGGTCGCTGTTCGAGAGGTTTTTCGAGTCCCTAAAGGCTTATGCCGCTTCGAGCGAGGAGCTGGATAACCCCAGCCAAGGCGTGGATAGCGCCCCGAACTCGGTCTTCCGAACTAGGGGCTTCGCCGAAATTTAAAATTATAATGTTCTATGGCTAAGTGAGAGTGTTCAAGCATTATAGTCCGATTGCCTGGTTCGTCGTGCTGAGCGCCTCCCTCGAAGGACCCAACCATGGGAAAAAGAGCGCCCAGGTTTATCACCGAACACCCCAGCACTAGTGGCATGGGGGCAGAAGCCGACGACTGGCCATCTCTCAATTTTTGATAAACGGCCGCACAGAAAATAATATTTTAAATTCAATAAGCATTGCTTAGCGCATATGAACAAGTTTTCAGCGCACATGATAAACACGAGCGAATTCATTCAAAAATTACATCCTTCGTGCACTCATCCGCCACAAGGCGGGCACCCGCAAGAACATCCTTATAGTAGTTCTCCGGCTTGCGATGCTCCTTCCCCGGCGGCGGCCCGTCTGTCACAAGCTTCTCACCGTCCAGCTTACCCCCAGTGCACCTTTACACGGGCAAGGGCCCTACGGGCACCTTCGATGCAGACGGAGCGCTTGATGACCTCGAGCCTTGGACAGGCCTCCACCAGCCGCCGCACCAGCCCGAAGTAGCTCCTAGGCAGGGCCTCTCCGGGCCACAGCCGAACTATGAAGCCCTTCATGGCCTGTTCGGCCGTCTTGTGGAGTTCGACCAGCTGTTTCAGCTGGTCGCTCAAGGGCACAGGGTGTCCGGCCTCAGCATACTGAGACCAGAACACCTTCTCCGTCGAGCTGCCCTCTTCAGCTCGGTAGAATGCGGCGGCATCGGATACGCTGCAGGGAAGATCTGTGAAGGCCCCTGGAGAACTCCGGATTCGGGTAAGTAACAAGTAGTTTACTTTTATGTTTCTGCTTTGCATAAAGAATGCCTTACCCGCGGCTATCTTCTTCATATCCTCCAACTCTCGGAGAGCCTTTTGGGCTTCGGCCTTGGCAGACTTGGCAGTCTCAAGGGTCGTCGCCAGCTCGGACGCTTGGGTCTTTGACTCCAGCTCCAAACTCTCATGTTTTTTCATGAGTGCCTGAAGCTCTTGCTGCACCTCGCCGACCTGAGCCCAAGTTTCTCTCGCTCGGTGCGCTCCGCGGCGGTTTTCTTTTCGGCCTCAGACAGCGCCTGCTTGAGGGTCGCCACCTCAGTCGTGGCCCCTACAATAAGCAGTACAATCCTGTTATTTTTTGCAATCACGCCTCTCTATAGGCACTTTTTTATAAGGTATTTCTTACCTTCTTTCTCCTCGAGCTGCTGCTTGGCAAGGCCGAGCTCTTCCTCAGACCGCTCGAGTCCCTGCTTCAGGGCATCCACCTCCGCAGTCAGTGCAGCGGTGGCTAGCAGCGAAGCCTGCATACGCATATTGACTCTTCATTATTAGACTCCTGCGAATTTTAATAGATCCTCTATTCGGCTTTTCTTTCCAAACGCCAAACAGAGCATCAGGGGCTACTGTCTATGCGGTAATATTTTTACATATTTTTACTTACATCGAAGCCTATTAGGAGGCTAGCGCAAGCTTCATTCAGCCCGCTCTTGGCGGACTGAACCTTCTGGATCACCGTACTCATAATAGTACGATGCTCCTCGTCAATGGAGGCGCCTTCAAGCACCTCCAGCAGATTGTCCGGCACCTCCGGTTGGACGGAGGCTGCCGGCTCAGAAGGCTTGCTCCTCTTGGAAGGAGTTCGCCTGCCACGGTCCAGAATTGTTGAAGATTCCGACATGGTGTCCGGCTTAAGGCCGGACTTGGAGCCCTGGGGGGTCTTGTCCCCTTCACTCCTGGGGTCCGGGAGGTCACCTTGCGGCTCCTCCAGGACCACCTCCTCCTGCCCCGGAGCTCGTTGCGATGCCACTTCGGCATCATCCGCAGTGCGGGGGGAGACAGCGGGCGGAACAGAGTTCACGTCCGATGAATCCAGGGAGCCGCTCGACGACTCGTTGAGTGCGGCCCGGGGCGGGTTGCATGATTATATTCGACATTAGGGGAAACTGTGCAACAAAAGGAATATCATGAGTTACTCTGGTATCTGAACACTTACGATTTCCCCGGACGCCTGGCCCTGTCCGGCCACTCCTCTTCGCCCTTGTCGGTGTCGGGGGCGTAGTCCGGTGGAGGGGTTTTCCTCTTCTTGGACCCTTCGCCCCCCCCACTGGGGCGGCCTTCCTTTTCTTTCCTCCCCCCTGCTGGAGGGGGAGAGGCTTCTTCTCCCTCCTCCTCGTTTTCACGGGAAGAGGGCACCTCAGACTCGTCGGATGACGAGTCCGACAACACCACATTACGGGTACTCTTTCGAGTCCCCGTGGTCTTCTTCTTCTTGGCCTTCTTTTCCGGCACCACATAAGGCGCCGGAGCCAGTAGCTTCACTAGTAGAGCTGGGGCTGGGTCTTCGGGCAACGGAGCCGGACAGTTAATTGGTTCGGCTATCGCCCGCCAAGCCTGTCAAAGGTAAGGGGGTTTAGATCCCGCATAGAGTCAAACTATGAAAAAAGCTTAACATCCTGTAAAAGGTGTAGATGGCATACCTTGCTAGCGGGACGCTGCGAGCTGTATCCGCGGTCCTCGGAGGCGGATGTGGGAGCCTCGGCGCCCTTGAATAGCATCTTCCAGGCATCCTCGTACATTGTGTCGAAGAGCCTGCTGAGGGTTTGATGCTACACCGGGTCGAACTCCCACAGATTGAAATCCCGTTGTTGGCACGGGAGGATCCGGCGGACGAGCATAACCTGGATTATATTAACTAGCCGGACTGGCTTGTCCACCAGGGACTGGATGCATGTTTGCAATCCGGTCACCTCTTTTTCGTCGCCCCACGACAGGCCCATCTCTTTCCAGGACACAAGCCGGGTGGGGGGTCCGGATCGGAACTCAGGGGTCGCAGTCCATTCCGGATCATGTGGCTCGGTGATGTAAAACCACCCGGATTGCCATCCCTTTAGGGTCTCCACGAAAGAGCCCTCGAACCATAGGGTGTTGGCCATCTTGCCCGCCATGGCGCCTCCGCACTCCGCCTGGCCGCCGCTCACCACCTTGGGCTTGACGTTGAAAGTCTTGAGCCAGAGGCCGAAATGGGGGCGGACGCAGAGAAAAGCCTCGCACACGACGATAAACGCCGAGATATTGAGGATGAAGTTCGGAGCCAGATCGTGGAAATCTAGGCCGTAGTAGAACATGAGCCCCCAGACAAATGGGTGGAGTGGAAAACCCAGTCCGTGGAGGAAGTGGAGGAGAAATACCACCCTCTCATGGGGCCTTGGGGTAGGGATACGCTACCCCTCCTCAGGAAGCCGGTACGCGATGTCCTTGGACAGATACCCGGCCTTCCTTAGCTTCTTGATTTTGCCCTCCGTAACGGAGGAGACCATCCATTTGCATCCCGCTCCGGACATTGCTGGAGAAGGTTGAGGTGGGAAGTGCGGGCTTGGGCGCTGGAGCTTGGGTGCGGGAGAGATGGGTAGGCAAGGGAGGAAGAAGGCGTAGGTAAAAAGGATGGATCCTTATCCTCTTATATAGGCGGATGCGGTTATGCGTCCCCACCTGCCTAATAAAACTCGCTTGCCTCCCGAGCGCCGTGATAAATGGCGCAGTTGGGTTACCCACGTCTGTATTAATGAGAATCCCGTAAAAAGGGTACGCGATCTCTGCTTTGACAAGATGTGCCAAGGAAACCGCCTCGCAAAACATGCTGAGGTGGAAAAGTAAAAACGATTCGAGTAAAGGGCTTGGCTGTGGTGTGATGGCGCACTGCAGAATACGTCAGAAGATTTGATTTGTGTTAATATAATTCTCTCTATGGCAATATGTGGAAACTTATTTTATAGAGCCGGACACTTCTCTTGGTGATCACAATCTTCTATGAAGGACTTGGAGGAGGAACCCGCCTTGCAATGCCGAAGACGATTTTGCGTGCCGGACTCGTCGTCATTGAAGCCTGGTTCAGGGGCTACTGAGGGAGTCCTGGATTAGGGGGTGTTCGGGTAGCCGGACTGTACCTTCAGCCGGACTCCTGGATTATGAAGATACAAGATTGAAGACTTCGTCCCGTGTCCGGATGGGACTTTCCTTGGCGTAGAAGGCAAGCTTGGCGATGCGGATATTCAAGATCTCCTACCATTGTAACCGACTCTGTGTAACCCTAACCCTATCCGGTGTCTATATAAACCAGAGGGTTGTAGTCCGTAGGAAAGAATCAACTCCATACACATCAATCATACCATAGGCTAGCTTCTAGGGTTTAGCCTCCTTGATCTCGTGGTAGATCTACTCTTGTACTACCCATATCATCAATATTAATCAAGCAGGAGTAGGGTTTTACCTCCATCAAGAGGGCCTGAACCTGGGTAAAACAAAGTGTTCCCTGCCTCCTGTTACCATCCGGCCTAGACGCACAGTTCGGGACCCCCTACCCGAGATCTACCGGTTTTGACACTGACACCCCTTTCCTTCTTCCCCTCTTCCCTTTCCTTCCCCTCCTAGTTGGACTAGGAAAGGGGGGAACCTACTCCTAGTAGGAGTAGGATTCCCCCCTTGGGGCACACCCTATGAGGCCGGCTGGCCCCCTCCTCCACTCCTTTATATACGGGGGAGGGGCACCCCATAGACACACAAGTTGATTTCTTAGCTGTGTGCGGTCCCCCCTCCATAGATTTGCACCTTGGTCATATTGTCGTAGTGCTTAGGCGAAGCCCTGTGTCAGGAACTTCATCATCACCGTCAACACGCCATCATGCCGACGAAACTCTCCCTCGGCCACAGTTGGATCTAGAGTTCGAGGGACGTCACCGAGCTGAATGCGTGCAGATCGCGGAGGTGTCGTGTGTTCGGTACTTGATCGGTTGGATCACGAAGACGTTCAACTACGTCAACCGCGTTACTCAACGGTTCCGCTTTGGGTCTATGAGGGTACGTAGACACACTCTCCCCTCTCGTTGCTATGCATCTCCTTGATAGATCTTGCGTGATCTTAGGAATTTTTTTGAAATACTGCGTTCCCCAACAAATGTATGCTTACATATTTGTTTTTAATGCTACACAGATTGGTTTTTTATGCTACACACATGTATGCTTATTAGATTGGGTCCCTATTAGATTTGTTTTCAAATGCTACGTAGATTGGGGTTTTGAATGTCATATTCCCAAATGGAATCCATTGATTAATAAGTTATTTGATTCATTAGTATATAGATTTTTCCACAATATGTAGTTATATTAGCTCTGTTGTTCAATGTGTGTGCATGACAATTGAAAATGCAAATAGGATCATAGTATATTAGCCCTATGATCAATGTGTCATGTGTGCATATCAAAATTTTCAATTGGCTTTTGTATTTACTATGATGGATGTAATTGTATATTCAGGAGGGCAATGGTTGGGGGAAAAGAGGAAGTTGGACCTTACTGGGTTCAAGGACCCGTACGATCCAGGGTATAGTGACGACGAAGAGTATGAGGAAAGCCTACTTGAAATTTAGATTGTTCATTTAGTTCCTTGACATGGTGTATATGAATCTATAATGTATTAATGTAATTCATTCGTGTGTGCAGTATGCCTTTGGAGAATATGTGGATGTGGATGATGGCAACTTCGCGTCCTTCAAAGCGAAGGAAGAGGAGAAGATCAGGGCCAAGGGAGATGATTACTACTACGAGCGCAAGACCAACATTTGGCGCTGCCCCTACTGCACCACCAAGCCGAACCCAAAGTCCAGCCTCTTAGTTCACCTTCTAGCTCATGCAGAAGATGTAGCCATCCATAGCAAGGACTACAAGATCAGGGGGCGGCATGCTGCCCTCGCGAAAGTCCTGACTCCCCTTCCCAATTGATGTGATGATGTGTTTTAATTACTTTTGGCTGTTTGGTGAACTTTGTGTGTGAACTGGATGTGTTCTATGGATGGTATGGTACTATGATGTGTTCTATATATGCATGTGGCTATCTATATTGGGTATTTGTGTGTTTTTAAATTTGTCTGCTATGATTTGTTTCAGTGTTTATTTTCAAAGTTTCGGTGTTGCAATGATCACACATGCTATTTTAGTGTTGCTTCACTGATTAGACATGCTGCAAAGGACAAGAAAAAAGAGCAAATAGTCCATCATTTTATCAAATATTCCAATAACAGAGAAAAAACAACATTTGAATGAAGACGTAATGATTTGTGTAATAAAGGAGTATTAGATACGTCTCCAACGTATCTATAATTTTTGATTGTTCCATGCTAGTATATTATCTATTGGATGTTAATGGGCTTATTTATACACTTCTATATTATTTTTTGGACTAACCTACAAACCCAAGGCCCAGTGCAAATTGCTATATTTTTGCCTATTTCAGTGTTTTGCAGAAAAGGAATATCAAACGGAATCCAAACGGAATGAAACCTTCAGGAGAGTTATTTTTGGAACAAACGTGATCCAGAGGACTTGGAGTGGACGTTAGGAAATCAACAAGGAGGCCACGAGGCAGGGAGGCGTGCCTGCCCCCTGGGCGCGTCCCCACCCTCTTGGCCCCCTCGTGGCTCCACCGACCTACTTCTTCCTCCTATATATGTCCATATACCCCGAAAACATCCAGGAGCACCACAAAACCCAATTTCCACCGCCGCAACCTTCTGTACCCAAGAGATCCCATCTTGGGGTATTTTCTGGAGCTCCGTCGGAGGGAGAATCAATCACGGAGGGCTTCTACATCAACACCATAGCCTCTCCGATGATGTGCGAGTAGTTACCTCAGACCTTCGGGTCCATAGTTATTAGCTAGATGGCTTATTCTCTCTCTTTGGATATCAATACAAAGTTCTCCTCGATCTTCTTGGAGATCTATTCGATGTAACTATTTTTGCGGTGTGTTTGTCGAGATCCGATGAATTGTGGGTTTATGATCAAGATTATCTATGAACAATACTTGGTTCTTCTCTGAATTCTTATATGTATGATTTAATTATCTTTGCAATTCTCTTCGAATTATCGGTTTGGTTTGTCTACTAGATTGATCTTTCTTGCAATGGGAGAAGTGCTTAGCTCTGGGTTCAATCTTGCAGTGTCCTTTCCGAGAGACAGCAGGGGCAGCAAGGAATGTATTGTATTGTTGCCATCGAGGATAAAAGGATGGGGTTTATATCATATTTCTTGAGTTTGTCCCTCTACACCATGTCATCTTGCTTAATGCGTTACTCTGTTCTTATAAACTTAATACTCTAGATGCATGCTGGATAGCGGTCGATGTGTGGAGTAATAGTAGTAGATGCAGAATCGTTCCGGTCTACTTGTCGCAGACGTGATACCTATATACATGATCATGCCTAGATATTCTCATAATTATGCACTTTTCTATCAATTGCTTGGCAATAATCTGTTCACCCACCGTAATACTTATGCTATCTTGAGAGAAGGCACTAGTGAAACCTATGGCCCCTGGGTCTATTCTCTATTATATTAATCTCCCGTCAACTAGCTATTTCTGGCACAGTTTATTTTTCAATCTTTATATTCCAATCTATATCATAAAAATACCAAAAATATTTATCTTATTATCTCTATCAGATCTCACTCTCGTAAGTGACCGTGAAGGGATTGAGAACCCCTTTATCGCATTGGTTGCAAGGTTCTTATTTGTTTGTGCAGGTACGAGGGACTTGCATGTAGTCTCGTACTGGATTGATACCTTGGTTCTCAAAAACTGAGGGAAATACTTACGCTACTTTGCTACATCACCCTTTCCTCTTCAAGGAAAACCAATGTAGTGCTCAAGACGTAGCAAGAAGGATTTCTGGCGCCGTTGCCGGGGAGATCTACGCACAAGTCAAGACATACCAAGTACCCATCACAAACTCTTATCCCTCGCATTACATTATTTTCCATTTGCCTCTCGTTTTCCTCTCCCCCACTTCACCCTTGCCGTTTTATTCGCCCTCTTTTTCTGTTCCCCTTCCCTTTTCCGTTCGTCTCTTTTCGCCTGCTTCTTGTGTGCTTGTGTGTTGGATTGTTTGTCACGATGGCTCAAGATAATACTAAATTGTGTGACTTTTCTAGTACTAACAATAATGATTTTATTAGCACTCCGATTGCTCCTCTTACCGATGTTGAATCTTATGAAATTAATACTGCTTTGCTGAATCTTGTCATGAAAGATACGTTTTCCGGCCTTCCAAGTGAAGATGCCACTACCCATCCAAACAACTTTGTTGATTTGTGTGATATGCACAAGAAGAAAGATGTGGATAATGATATTGTTAAATTGAAACTATTCCCGTTTTCGCTTAGAGATCGTGCTAAAACTTGGTTTTCGTCTTTGCCTAAAAATAGTATTGATTCTTGGAACAAGTGCAAATATGCTTTTATCTCTAAGTATTTTCCTCCCGCTAAGATCATCTCTCTTAGAAAGGATATTATGAACTTTAAGCAACTAGATCATGGGCATGTTGCACAATCTTGGGAGAGGATGAAATTAATGATTCGTAATTGCCCTACACATGGTTTGAATTTATGGATGATCATACAATTTTTTTATGACGGATTGAATTTTGCTTCTAGAAATCTTTTAGATTCGGCCGCGAGAGGCACTTCTATGGAAATCACTTTAGGAGAAGCTACTAAACTCCTAGATAATATTATGGTTAATTATTCTCAATGGCACACTGAAAGATCTACTAGTAAAAAGGTGCATGCAATAGAAGAAATTAATGTTTTGAGTAGAAGGATGGATGAATTTATGAAATTGTTTACTAATAAGAGTGTTTCTTATGATACTAATGATATGCCTTTGTCTACTTTGATTGAGAATAATAATGAATCTATGGATGTGAATTTTGTTGGTAGGAACAATTTTGGTAACAACGTGTATAGAGGAAACTTTAATCCTAGGCCATATCCTAGTAATTCCTCTAATAATTATGGTAATTCCTACAACAATTCTTATGGAAATTATAATAAGATGCCCTCTGATTTTTAATCTAGTATTAAAAAATTTATTAGTTCGCAAAAGAGTTTCAATGCTTTGATTGAAGAAAAATTGTCTAAGATTGATGAGTTGGCTAGGAACATGGATAGAATTTCTCTTGATGTTGATTCTTTGAAACTTAGATCTATTCCACCTAAGCATGATATCAATGAGTCTCTCAAAGCCATGAGAATTTCCATTGATGAGTGCAAATAAAGAACCGCTAGGATGCGTGCCAAAAAAGATTGCTTCATAAAAGCGTGCTCTTCTAGTTTTGATGATAATAAGGATGAAGATCTAAAAGTGATTGATGTGTCTCCTATTAAATCTTTGTTTTGCAATATGAATCTTGATAATGACGGGATTGGATATGAGTCAACTTTAGTTAAAAGGCGTCCCAATGATTCGGAGTTTTTAGATCTTGATGCTAAAATTGGTAAAAGTGGGATTGGAGAGATCAAAACTTTACATAGCAATGAACCCACTATTTTGGATTTCAAGGAATTTAATTATGATAATTGCTCTTTGATAGATTGTATTTCCTTGTTGCAATCTGTGCTAAATTCCCCGCATGCTTATAATCAAAATAAAGCTTTTACCAAACATATCGTTGATGCTGTAATGCAATCTTATGAAGAAAATCTTGAATTGGAAGTTTCTATCCCTAGAAAACTTCAGGATGAGTGGGAACCTACTATTAAAATTAAAATTAAAGATCATGAATGCTATGCTTTATGTGATTTGGGTGCTAATGTTTCCACGATTCCGAAAACTTTGTGTGATGTGTTAGGTTTCCGTGAATTTGATGATTGTTCTTTAAATTTGCACCTCGCGGATTCCACTATTAAGAAACCTACGAGAAGAATTAATGATGTTCTTATTGTCGCAAATAGGAATTATGTACCCGTAGATTTCATTGTTCTTGATATAGATTGCAATCCTACATGTCCCATTATTCTTGGTAGGCCTTTCCTTAGAACGATTGGTGCAATTATTGATATGAAAGAAGGGACTATTAGATTCCAATTTCCATTAAGGAAGGGCATGGAACACTTTCCTAGAAAGAAAATTAAATTATCTTATGAATCTATTATGAGAGCCACTTATGGATTGCATACCAAAGATGATAATACGTAGATCTACCCTTGCTTTTATGCCTAGCTAGGAGCGTTCAACAATAGCGCTTGTTGGGAGGCAACCCAATTTTATTTTTGTTTCTTACTTTTTGGTTCGGTTTAGTAATAAACAATTCATCTAGACTCTGTTTAGATGTGGTTTTATGCTTTTAATTAGTGTTTGTGCCAAGTAGAACCTTTGGGAAGACTTGGGGAAAGTCTTTGCGATCTTGCTGTAAAGAACAGAAACTTTAGCGCTCACGAGATTTGCTGCCATTTTTTACTGGAAAGTGTGATTCGGTTGATTATTTTTGCAGATGATTAATAGATAAATTACTCACGTGCAGAAATTTATTTTATAATTTTTGGGGTTACATAAGTATTCAAAAGCTACAGATTACTACAGATTGTTCTGTTTTTGTCAGATTCTGTTTTTCGTGTGTTGTTTGCTTATTTTGATGAATCAATGGCTAGAATCGGAGGTTATGAACCATAGATAAGTTGGAATACATTAGGTTTAACACCAAAATAAATAAAGAATGAGTTCATTACAGTACCTTAAGTGGTGGTTTGTTTTCTTATACTAATGGAGCCCATGAGATTTTCTGTTTAAGTTTTGTGTTGTGAAGTTTTCAAGTTTTGGGTAAAGTTTTGATGGATTATGGAATAAGGAGTGGCAAGAGCCTAAGCTTGGGGATGCCCATGGCACCCCAAGGTAAAATTCAAGGACATCCAAAAGCCTAAGCTTGGGGATGCCCCGGAAGGCATCCCCTCTTTCGTCTTCTTCCATCGGTAACTTTACTTGAGGCTATATTTTTATTCACCACATGATATGTGTTTTGCTTGGAGCGGCTTGTATGATTTGAGTCTTTGCTTTTTCGTTTACCAAAATCATCCTTGATGTACACACTTTTTGGGAGAGACACACATGAATTGGAATTTATTAGAATACTCTATGTGCTTCACTTATATATTTTGAGCTAGATAATTTTGCTCTAGTGCTTCACTTATATCTTTTAGAGCACGGTGGTGGTTTTAATTTATAAAAAATACTGATCTCTCATGCTTCACTTATATTATTTTGAGAGTCTTTTAGAACAACATGGTAATTTTCTTTGGTTATAAAATTAGTCCTAATATGATAGGCATCCAAGATGGGTATAATAAAAACTATCATAAAAGTGCATTGAATACTATGATAAGTTTGATACTTGATGATTGTTTTGAGATATGAAAATGGCGATATTAGAGTCATGCTAGTTGAGTAGTTGTGAATTTGAGAAATACTTGTGTTGACGTTTGTGACTCCCGTATCATGCACGTATGGTGAACCGTTATGTGATGAAGTCGGAGCATGATTTATTTATTGATTGTCTTCCTTATGAGTGGCGGTCGGGGACGAGCGATGGTCTTTACCTACCAATCTATCCCCCTAGGAGCATGCGCACAGTACTTTGTTTAGATAACTAATAAATTTTTGCAATAAGTACGTGAGTTCTTTATGACTAATGTTGTGTCCATGGATTATACGCACTCTCACCCTTCCACCATTGCTAGCCTCTCTAGTACTGCGCAACTTTCGCCGGTACCCTAAACCGACCATATACCTTCCTCAAAATAGCCACCATACCTACCTATTATGGCATTTCCATAGCCATTCCGAGATATATTGCCATGCAACTTTCCACAGTTCCGTTATTATGAAACGCTTCATCATTGTCATATTGCTTTGCATGATCATGTAGTTGACATCGTATTTGTGGCAAAGCCACCGTTCATAATTCGTTCATACATGTAACTCTTGATTCATTGCATATCCCGGTACACCACCGGAGGCATTCACATAGAGTCATATTTTGTTCTAAGTATTGAGTTGTAATCTTTGAGTTGTAAGTAAATAAAAGTGTGATGATCATCATTATTAGAGCATTGTCCCAAGTGAGGAAAGGATGATGGAGACTATGATTCCTCCATAAGTCGGGATGAGACTCCGGACGAAAAAGAGGCCATAAAAAAGAAGAAGAAGGCCCAAATAAAAAAAATGAAAAATGAGAGAAAAAGAGAGAAGGGACAATGTTACTATCCTTTTTCCACACTTGTGCTTCAAAGTAGCACCATGATCTTCATGATAATGAGTCTCCTATTTCGTCACTTTCATATACTAGTGGGAATTTTACATTATAGAACTTGGCTTGTATATTCCAATGATGGGCTTCCTCAAAATGCCCTAGGTCTTCGTGAGCAAGCGAGTTGGATGCACACCCACTTAGTTTCTTTTGTTGAGCTTTCATACACTTATAGCTCTAGTGCATCCATTGCATGGCAATCCCTACTCACTCACATTGATATCTATTGATGGGCATCTCCATAGCATGTTGATACGTGTAGTTCATGTGAGACTATCTTCTCCATTTTTGTCTTCTCCACAACCACCATTCTATTCCACCTATAGTGCTATGTCCATGGCTCACACTCCTGTATTGCGTGAAGATTGAATAAGTTTGAGAACACCAAAAGTATGAAACAATTGCTTGGCTTGTCATCAGGGTTGTGCATGATTAAATACTTTGTGTAATGAAGATAGAGCATAGCCACACTATATGATTTTGTAGGGATAACTTTCTTTGGCCATGTTATTTTGAGAAGACATGATTGCTTTGTTAGTATGCTTGAAGTATTACTATTTTTATGTCAATATTAAACTTTTGTCTTGAATCCTTCGGATCTGAACATTCATGCCACAATAAAGAAAATTACATTGATAATTATGCTAGGTAGCATTCCACATAAAAAATTCTGTTTTTATCATTTACCTACTCGAGGACGAGCAGGAATTAAGCTTGGGGATGCTTGATATGTCTCCAACATATCTATAATTTTTTATTGTTCCATGCTATTATATTATCTGTTTCGGACGTTAATGGGCTTATTTATACACTTTTATATTATTTTTGGGACTAACCTACTAACCCAAGGCCCAGCGCAAATTGTTGTTTTTTTTGCCTATTTCAGTGTTTCGCAGAAAAGGAATATGAAACGGAATCCGAGCGGAATGGATCCTTCGAGAGAGTTATTTTTGGAACAAACGTGATCCAGAGGACTTGGAGTGGACGTCAAGAAATCAACGAGGAGGCCACGAGGCGGGGAGGCGCGCCTGCCCCCTGGGCGCGCCCCCACCCTCGTGGGCCCCTCGTGGCTCCACCGACCTACTTCTTCCTCCTATATATATGTCCATATACCCTGAAAACATCCAGGAGCACCACAAAACCCTATTTCCACCGACGCAACCTTCTGTACCCAAGAGATCCCATCTTGGGGCCTTTTCCGGAGCTCCACCAAAGGGGGAATCAATCACGGAGGGCTTCCACATCAACACCGTAGCCTCTCTGATGATGTGTGAGTAGTTTACCTCAGACCTTCGGGTCCATAGTTATTATCTACATGGCTTCTTCTCTTTCTTTGGATCTCAATACAAATTTCTCCTCGATCTTCTCGGAGATCTATTCGATGTAACTCCTTTTGTGGTGTGTTTGTCGAGATCCGATGAATTGTGGGTTTATGATCAAGATTATCTATGAACAATATTTGGTTCTTCTCTGAATTCTTATATGTATGATTTAATTATCTTTGCAAGTCTCCTCGAATTATCAGTTAGGTTTGGCCTACTAGATTGATCTTTCTTGCAATGGGAGAAGTGCTTAGCTTTGGGTTCAATCTTGCGGTGTCCTTTACTAGTGATAGCAGGGGCAGCAAGGCACGTCTTGTATTGTTGCCATCGAGGATAAAATGATGGGGTTTATATCACATTGCTTGAGTTTATCCCTCTACATCATGTCATCTTGCTTAATGCATTACTCTGTTCTTATGAACTTAATACTCTAGATGCATGCTGGATAGCGGTCAATGTGTGGAGTAATAGTAGTAGATGCAGAATCGTTCCGGTCTACTTGTCGCGGACGTGATGCCTATATACATGATCATGCCTAGATATTCTCATAATTATGCACTTTTCTATCAATTGCTCGACAGTAATTTGTTCACCCACCGTAAGACTTATGCTATCTTGAGAGAAGCCACTAGTGAAACCTATGGCCCCTGGGTCTATTCTCTGTTATATTAATCTCCCTTCAACTAGCTATTTCTCGCACCATTTATTTTGCAATCTTTATATTCCAATCTATATCATAAAAATACCAAAAATATTTATCTTATTATCTCTATCAGATCTCACTCTCGTATGTGACCGCGAAGATTGACAACCCCTTCATCACGTTGGTTGCTAGGTTCTTATTTGTTTGTGCAGGTACGAGGGACTTGCTTGTAGTCTCCTACTGGATTGATACCTTGGTTCTCAAAAACTGAGGGAAATACTTACGCTACTTTGCTGCATCACCCTTTCCTCTTCAAGGGAAAAGCAACACAGTGCTCAAGAGGTAGCAGTATCATCCTAATTATTTGTCTCATGTTTATTAATCAAATGCATGCCTTTTCCCACCAGCATGTCTCGTTATCTGATATTTTGAACTGACATTCGACAGGATGATATAAATTCAAAAAAATGCAAAAAATAAACAAAACATTGGCAATCTATCTATGTTTGTGTAGGAGACCATGTGTGCAAAATATGAGGTGATTTAGAGGAGGTCAAAGAAATTTGAATTTGAGAAATATGCTCCAAATGAGTTCCCAGGCTAGGGTAAACAACCCATTTGTAACCAAGTTTTTTTGGACCTACTCTAAATGAGCCAAATGTTTTTTATTAACACCTATTCATGAAGGAAATATGCCCTAGAGGCAATAATAAAGTTGTTATTTTATATTTCCTTATATCATGATAAATGTTTATAATTCATGCTAGAATTATATTAACCAGAAACTTGATACATGTGTGGATACATAGACAAAACACTGTGTCCCTAGTAAGCCTCTACTAGACTAGCTCGTTAATCAGAGATAGTTAAGTTTCCTAACCATAGACATGTGTTGTCATTTCATGAACGAGATCACATCATTAGGAGAATGATGTGATGGACAAGACCCATCCGTTAGCTTAGCATGTTGATCGTTTAGTTTTATTGCTATTGCTTTCTTGATGTCAAATACATATTCCTTCGACTATGAGATTATGCAACTCCCAGATACTAGAGGAATACCTTGTGTGCTATCAAACGTCACAACTTAAATGGGTGATTATAAAGATGCTCTACAGGTATCTCCGATGGTGTTTGTTGGGTTGGCATAGATCGAGATTAGGATTGGTCACTCCGAGTATCGGAGAGGTATCTCTGGGCCCTCTCGGTAATGCACATCATAATAAGCCTTGCAAGAAATGTGACTAATGAGTTAGTTGCGGGATGATGTATTACAAAACGAGTAAAGAGACTTGCCGGTAATGAGATTGAACTAGGTATGAAGATACCAACGATCGAATCTCGGGCAAGTAACATACCGATGACAAAGGGAATAATGTATCTTGTCATTATAGTATGATCGATAAAGATGTTCGTATAATATGTGGGAACCAATATGAGCATCCAGGTTCTGCTGTTGGTTATTGACCGGAGAGGTGTCTCGGTCATGTCTACATAGTTCTCGAACCCGTAGGGTCTGCACGCTTAACGTTCGATGACGATTTTGTATTATATGAGTTATGTGATTTGGTGACCGAATGTTGATCGGAGTCCTGGATGAGATCATAGACATGACGAGGAGTCTCGAAATGGTTTAGAGGTAAAGATTGATATATTGGACGATAGTATTTGGACACCGGAATGGTTTCAAGACGTTTTGGGTATTTATCAGAGTACCGAGGGCTTACCGGAACCCCCCGAGGAAGTAATGGGCCAACATGGGCCATAGGGAGAGAGAGGGGAGCCCACAAGGGGTGGCACACGCCCCCCATGGGTTGTCCGATATGGACAAGGGGAAGGGGGCGCGACCCCCCTTTCCTTTCCCCTTCTCCCTCTCCTTCCCTCTTTCCTCCTCCATGAGAAGGAAAAAAGGGGGGCGGAATCCTACTAGGACTGGAGTCCTAGTAGGACTCCCCCCTCTTGGTGCGCCCCCTGGTGGCCGGCCTCCTCATCTCCCTCCTTTATATACGTTGGCAGGGCACCCCTTGGAGACACACCAATTATTTCAATCCGTGTGCAGCGTCTCTCTCCACGGTTTACTCCTTCGGTCATATTCACGTAGAGCTTAGGCGAAGCCCTGCATGGATCACATCACCATCACCGTCACCACGCCGTCGTGCTAACGAATCTCTCCCTCGACACTCTGCTAGATCAAGAGTTCGAGGGACGTCATCGAGATGAACGTGTGCTGGACTCGAAGGTGCCGTACATTCGGAACTTGATCGGTTGGATCGTGAAGACATTCGACTACATCAACCGCGTTAACCTAACGCTTCCGTTTTCAGTCTACGAGGGTACATGGACACACTCTCCCCCTCTCGTTGCTATGCATCTCCTAGATAGATCTTGCGTGATCGTAGGAATTTTTTTGAAATGGCATGCTATGTTCCCCAATAGTGGCATCCGAGCTAGGTCTATGTGTAGATGATATGCACGAGTAGAACACAAAGAGTTGTGGGAGGTGATCGTCATACTTCTTACCACCAATGTCTTATTTTGATTCGGCGGTATTGTTGGATGAAGCGGCCCGGACCAACCTTACATGACCACATTCACGAGACCAGTTCCATCGACAGACATGCAACTAGTTTTGCATAAAAGTGGCTGGCGGTAGTCTGTTTCTCCAACTTTAGTTGAACCGGATTTGACTGCGGCCGATCCTTGTTGAAGGTTAAAACACCAAACTTGATAAATCACCGTTGTGGTTTTGATGCGTAGGTAAGAACGGTTCTTACTAGAAGCCCGTAGCAGCCACGTAAAACTTGCACCAATAAAGTAGATGACGTCTAACTTGTTTTTGCAGGGTATGTTGTGATGTGATATGGTCAAGACATGATGTGATATACGTTATTGTATGAGATAATCATGTTTTGTAAAAGTTATCGGCAACTGGCATGAGCCTTATGGTTGTTGCTTTATTGTATGAAATGTAACCGCCATGTAATTGCCTTACTTTATCATTATGCGTTAGTGATAGTTGTAGAAGCAATAGTTGGCGAGACGACAATGATGCTACGATGGAGATCAAGGTGTCAAGCCGGTGACGATGGAAATCATGAAGGTGCTTTGGAGATGGAGATCAAAGGCACAAGATGATGATGGCCATATCATGTCACATATTTTGATTGCATGTGATGTTTATCTTTTATGCATCTTATTTTGCTTAGTACGGCGGTAGCATTATAATATGACCCCTGACTAAAATTTCAATGTATAAGTGTTCTCCATGAGTATGCACCGTTGCGACAGTTTGTCGTGCCGAGACACCACGTGATGATCGGGTGTGATAAGCTCTACATTCACATACAACGGGTGCAAGACAGTTTTACACGTGTGGAATACTCGGGTTAAACTTGACGAGCCTAGCATGTACAGACATGGCCTCGGAACACTGGAGACTGAAAGGTCGAACGTGTGTCATATAGTAGATATGATCAACATAAAGATGTTCACCATTGAAGACTACTGAGGGTGTCCTGGATTAGGGGGTCTCCGGATAGCCGGACTATATCCTTTGGCCGGACTGTTGGACTATGAAGATACAAGATTGAAGACTTCGTCCTGTGTCCGGATGGGACTCTACTTGGCGTGGAAGGCAAGCTAGGCAATACAGATATGTATATCTCCTCCCTTGTAACCGACGTTGTGTAACCCTAGCCCCCTCCGGTGTCTATATAAACCAGAGGGTTTTAGTCCGTAGGACAACATACAATCATACCATAGGCTAGCTTCTAGGGTTTAGCCTCTCTGATCTCGTGGTAGATCAACTGTTGTAATACTCATATCATCAAGAACAATCAAGCAGGACGTAGGGTATTACCTCCATCAAGAGGGCCCGAACCTGGGTAAACATCGTGTCCCCTGCCTCATGTTACCATCTGCCTTAGACGCACAGTTCGGGACCCCCTACCCGAGATACGCCGGTTTTGACACCGACATTGGTGCTTTCATTGAGAGCTCCGCTGTGCCGTCACCGTAAGGCTCGATGGCCCCTTCGATCATCAGTAATGATGCGGTCCAGGGTGAGGTTTTCCTCCCCGGACAGATCTTCGTATTCGGCGGCTTCACACTGCGGGCCAATTCGCTTGGCCATCTGGAGCAGATCGAGAGCTACGCCCCTTGCCATCAGGTCAGATCTGGAAACTTGAACTACACATCCGACATCCGCAGAGACTTGATCTTCGACGCATTCAAGCTCATGACAGATGCGCCGCACAGTCGCGACGAGCATGAAGTAACTCTACCATCGGACAACGTTCGGGAGATCGCATCTGTAACTACTCCGGCCATCAGTCTGGAGCAAGTCATGCCATCCGAGAGCGGAGGGATAGACCACGCCATGGAGGCCGCACTTTCAGTGGCGATAGAGCCAGATACTGACTTCACCCCTTATGAGAGCCGCGTCGCCGAACCACTGGATTCTTCTCCGGCCACGGGCTCCGAGCCGCCTTCATCCGCACCCATCGAATCCGATTGGGCGCCGATCATGGAGTTCACCTCCGCGGATATCTTTCTGCACTCACCTTTTGGCGATGTGCTAAATTCATTAAGGTCTCTCTCCCTGTCAAGAGAACCTTGGCCGAACTATGTCCGGCTAGAATGGGATGCGGACGACAAAAAATTCGCTGCGCACCCACCACCCACTTAGTAGCCACTGTCGACGACTTAACCGACATGCTCGACTTTGACTCCGAAGACTTTGACGGCATGGACGACGGTGCGGGAGACAAACAGGAATCACCGCTGACAGGGCGCTGGACCGCCACCTCAGCATATGATATTTGCATGGTGGACACCCCCAAAGAAGGCAATGGCGATGAGACAGCGGAGGATGACCCCTCCAAGAAGCAACCCAAGCGCCGACGTCAGCGGCGCCGCTCTAAGTCCCGCCATAGCAAAAATAGTGATACCGGCACAGCAGATAACAACACTCCAGATAGTGCCGAAGAAAACAACAATCCCCTCCAGCATGATGTAGAGCCGGAGGACGAACAAGCTAGCCCTCCAGAGCGGGCAGCGGATGGAGAACCGGAGGAGGACAATTACATGCCTCTCCCCGAAGACGAGGCGAGCCTCAACGACGAAGAATTTATCATGCCTGAGGACCCCGTCGAACAAGAGCGCTTCAAGCGCCGGCTTATGGCCACGGCAAATAGCCTGAAGAAAAAGCAGCAAGAGCTTCAAGCTGATCAAGACTTGCTAGGAGACAGGTGGACCGAAGTCCTTGCGGCCGAGGAGTATGAACTCGAGCGCCCCTCCAAGAGTTACCCAAAACACAGATTGCTACCTCGCCTCGAGGAGGAAGCATTGAAACCTCATTCACTAGTGTATGATGCGGCTGACCAGCCACCGCATGGCCGAGCCAGAGAGGCGTTTCAGCCTGAAGTTCAGCCTGCACCCCGCCACCACTCACTCAAAAATACTAAGGCCCAGGACAACACAAGGGACCTGCGAGATGTATTGGACAGTAAGGCAAAAATCTCAAGGTCAATATACGGGTCACGGACACGCGCGCCAACACGGGACGATGATCGTCGCGTCGGATACACCAAGAGTAAATCCGGCTGGGCCAAATACAACAGACAAGATTCATATGAACTACGTCAGAATATAGCCCGGCACAGAGGCGCCGCACACCCCCTACGCTTCACTGATGAAGTTATGAATCATGAATTCATGGAGGGTTTCAAACACGTAAATATCGAATCATACGATGGCACAACAGATCCCGCTATATGGATTGAGGATTTCCTCCTTCACATCCACATGGCTCGCAGTGATGATCTACACGCCATAAAATACCTCCCACTAAAACTCAAAGGGGTAGGTCGGCATTGGCTGAACAGCTTGCCAGCAGAGTCCGTCGGCAGCTGGGAGGATCTGGAAGACGCATTTCTTGACAACTTCCAGGGCACTTATGTGCGGCCACCGGATGCTGATGACTTGAGCCACATAACCCAGCAGCCAGGGGAATCGGCCAGACAATTTTGGACATGGTTCCTAACTAAGAAAAACCAAATTGTAGACTGTCCGGACGCAGAGGCCCTAGCAGCATTCAAGCATAACATCCGCGACGAGTGGCTCGCCCGCCACCTCGGCCAGGAGAAGCCGGAATCTATGGCAGCCCTCACAACACTCATGACCCACTTTTGTGCGGGCGAGGATAGTTGGCTGGCTCGTAGCAACAACACATCGAGGAATCCGGACACCTCAGATACCAAAGATGTTAACGGTAGACAACGTCATAACAGACCAAAGCGCCGCAACAATGGCAATAACACGGAAGATACGTCAGTCAATGCGGGATTCAGAGGCTCTAAATCCAGTCAGCGGAAAAATCCATTTAAAAGAAATATTCCAGCTCCGTCCAGTTTGGATCGCATACTAGATCCATCGTGTCAAATCCACGGCACCCCCGACAAGCCAGCCAATCACACCAACAGAGAATGCTGGGTGTTCAAGCAGTCCCGCAAGTTAAATGCCGAAAACAAGGACAAGGGGCTGCATAGCGATGACGAGGAGAAGCCCCAGCCGCCGAACACAAGAGGACAGAAGGGTTTTCCCCCACAAGTGAAGACGGTGAACATGATATACGCAACCCACATTCCCAAGAGGGAGCGGAAGCATGCACTAAGGGACGTCTATGCCATGGAGCCCGTCGCCCCAAAGTTCAACCCATGGTCCGCTTGCCCGATCACCTTCGATTGCAGGGACCACCCCACTAGCATCCGTCATGGTGGATCCGCCGCACTGGTCCTTGACCCCATCATTGACGGATTTCACCTCACTCGAGTCCTTATGGACGGCGGCAGCAGCCTGAACCTGCTCTATCAGGATACAATGCGAAAAATGGGTATCGATCCCTCGAGGATCGAACCCAGCAAAACCACCTTTAAAGGCGTCATCTCAGGTGTAGAGGCCCATTGCAAAGGCTCAATCACACTAGAAGTGGTCTTCGGATCACCGGACAGCTTCCGAAGCAAAGAGTTAATCTTCGATATCGTCCCATTTCACAGCGGCTATCACGCACTGCTCGGACGGACATCATTTGCAAAATTTAATGCAGTGCCGCATTACGCATACCTCAAGCTCAAGATGCCAGGACCCAGGGGGTCATAACAGTAAATGGAAATATAGAACACTTGCTCCGCACGGAAGAGCACACTGCGGCCCTCGTAGCAGAAGCACAAAGCAGCCTTCTAAGGCAGACCACTCATTCGGCGTCATAGCCCCTGGAAACCTTCAAGCGAGTCCGGAACAAGCTGCAACAGGATCGCCTAGCACGATCAGAGCTCTCCTAGCAATTCGGCCCCCGTCCCAGTCCCAGTCAAGCGACGAAATCCGTGTCGCGCGTACATAACTACGCACTGAATATACCATGGACATAGGCGGGGGCACGATCAGGACACACCCTGCAATGTGGCTTAACCACTCTAGGGGCTATATACCTTTATCATTCCTTTTCTCTTTCAGGGCCAAACTCTCTGGAAGCCCTTTCCGGTAGTTCGATTGTCGGACACATTCCAGAAGAAACAACCAAGACGGCAAGAAGCTAAAGATGAACATGGGAACCCCCAGGTGGTCTCTAATAATACTTGATATACCTGTTTTTTACTATCTATGCACAGCTAGGCCTGGGATAGGACATTTTGAATTGTCCTACTTTTTGCTTATTGCACTACTTGTACCAGTACGCTTCGACGTATTATTTAAATAACAATGCATATCATTAATGTATCATTGCATTATTTTAGTTGTTCTCTCTCTTTCTCTTATATGTCCATCCGCACCCGCACGTTCGGGTATGGTCAGTTTGCCAGGGGCTCTTGTTTACCCAATAATACGACGCAAGAAGTCCGAACACTTTCGACAGTGCGGCACCCTGAACTTATAGCATTATATGCATCAGCTCCGAATCATGTCTTTGGTCAAATGTTGGATTCGCCCGGCTCCCATGCTTTGGTACCTTACGTTCCGCTATATCGGCTAAGATAGCGGTGGGAGAACTACTGCGATTATGTCCCGGTTCTTCCGGATGAGCACCTCAGTAGAGAAAGCCGAAACCTGACTGTCATTATAAGGTGAGAGACTGGTCGCTATTCGAGAGGTCTCAAGTCCTTAAAGACTTTTTCCGCTTCGGGTGAGGAGTCGGCCTTGTGAAAGTGCAACTATCCCTAGGTGGTTTTGGTAATTCATAACAACATATAGCTCATTGAGCTAATGCTATTCCAAGATGATTATTTCAGGAAAGCTCAATGATTGGCATGGCATGGATGTGAAAGTGGAACCCTCAAAATGCTAAGGACAAAGAATTGGCTCAAGCTCAAAAGTTCAAGACTCTTCATTTTATATTTTAGTGATCCAAGATCACATTGAGTCTTTAGGAAAAGCCAATACTATCAAGGAGGGATGAGTTGTTGCTTAATGAGCCTCTTGCTTTATGTGCTTAATGATATGCTCCAAAATCCTCAACCACCTTTCCATATCCACAAATGACATAAACCCTAAGCCAAACTCGGTCATACCGATTCTGTCAATTCGGCGCCACCGAGTTTCACTTATCATTTGCCACTGCCAAACCCTAGCAATTCGGTCCTACCGATAAGGATCTCGGTCACACCGAGATGGGCTTGCAAACTCTCTGTTTCCCTTTCGTAACTTTTCGGTCTCAGCGAAAGAGCGAATCGGTCCCACCGAGAATGCAAGGTAAACTCTATGTTTCCTTCTTATAACTTTTCGGTCTCACCGAAAGAGCAAGTCGGTCCCACCGAGTTTGCCTGACCAACTCTCTGGTTAGCTAATTGCCGAACTTGGTCTCACCGAGTTTGTGCGATCGGTCTCACCGAGATTACGTTATGCCCAAACCCTAACCGAATCGGTCCTACCGAGTTGCATCTCAGTCCCACCGAAATTCCTAATGGTCACTAGGTTTACTATTTCGGTCAGACCGAGTTTTCTGATTCGGTCCCACCGAGATTGGTAGATTGTGTGTAACGGTTGTATTTTGTGTGGAAGCTATATATACCCCTCCACCACCTCTTCATTTGAAGAGAGAGCCATCAGAACACATACACCATTCCTACTCATATGTTCTGAGAAAGAACCACCTACTCATGTGTTGAGACCAAGATATTCCATTCCTACAATATGAATCTTGAATTCTAGCCTACCCCAAGTTGCTTTCCACTCAAATCTTCTTTCCATCAGATCCAAATCCTATGAGAAAGAGTTGAGTGTTGGGGAGACTATCATTTGAAGCACAAGAGCAAGGAGTTCATCATCAACACACCATTTGTTACTTCTTGGAGAGTGGTGTCTCCTAGATTGGCTAGGTGTCACTTGGGAGCCTCTGACAAGATTGTGGAGTTGAACCAAGGAGTTTGTAAGGGCAAGGAGATTGCCTACTTCGTGAAGATCTACCGCTAGTGAGGCAAGTCCTTCGTGGGCGATGGCCATGGCGGAATAGACAAGGTTGCTTCTTCGTGGACCCTTCGTGGGTGGAGCCCTCCGTGGACTCGCGCAACCATTACCCTCCGTGGGTTGAAGTCTCCATCAACGTGGATGTAGGATAGCACCACCTATACGAACCACGGGAAAACATCCGTGTCTCCAATTGTGTTTGAATCCTCCAAACCCTTCCCTTTACATTCTTGCAAGTTGCATGCTTTACTTTCCGCTGCCAATAAACTCTTTGCATGCTTGCTTGAATTGTGTGATGATTGCTTGACTTGCTCTAAGATAGCTAAAATCTGCCAAGAACTAAAATTGGGAAAAGGCTAAGTTTTTATTTGGTCAAGTAGTCTAATCACCACCCCTCTAGACATACTTTCGATCCTACAAGTGGTATTAGAGCTTTGGTCTCCATTTGCCTTGTTCTCCATAGCTTTTGGTGGTCATAGCCTTGGTTTCACAACCTAGGAGAGTATGGCGTCTAGCGAGGGAAATTATCACCGTAGAGGTCCTTACTTTGATGGCACTAATTTTGCTAGTTGGAAGCATAAAATGAAAATGCATATTCTTGGACATAACCCCGCCGTATGGGCTATTGTTTGTGTTGGTTTGCAAGGTGAGTTCTTTGATGGGAGAGAACCAAACCATGAAGCTACCGCGGATGAGTTGAAGATATTGCAATACAATGCTCAAGCTTGTGATATTCTTTTCAACGGATTGTGCCCCGAAGAATTCAACAAAATCAGCCGCCTTGAGAATGCAAAGGAAATTTGGGATACTTTGATTGATATGCACGAAGGTACCGACTCCATCAAGGAATCCAAGTTGGATGTGTTCCAAAGTCAACTTGACAAGTTCAAGATGAAGGATGGTGAAGGTGTCGCTGAAATGTACTCTAGGCTTGCTCTCATCACAAATGATATTGCCAGCTTAGGAAGTGAAGAGATGACCGATAGATTCATCATCAAGAAGATCCTAAGAGCCTTGGATGGGAAATATGATACCGTGTGCACATTAATCCAAATGATGCCCAACTACAAAGATCTCAAGCCAACGGAAGTAATTGGAAGGATTGTTGCTCATGAGATGTCACTCAAGGATAAAGAGGAACTTCACAATAGATCAAGTGGTTCCTACAAAGCGTCATGTGAAGTCCCCACATCATCAAGTGAGAAACAAAACTTCAATGAAGAATTGAGCTTAATGGTGAAGAACTTCAACAAGTTCTACAAGAGTAGAAACAAAGATAGAAGCTTCAAGTCAAGGTCCTACAATGACAAAAGATCTTCTAGTCGAGAGCGAAACTGCTATAATTGTGGAAGACCCGGACACTATTCCAATGAGTGTACGGCTCCCTACAAGAGAAGAGAAGATTCTCCAAAAAGAAGAAGCAAAGAATCTCCACCAAGAGAGAGAAGGAGTAGAGATGATCGTTATGAACGAAGATACTCACGGAGAAGCAAGGATTCGGAAAGGAAGGAAAAATCATCAAGGAGCTATACAAAATGAAGACATCAAGCTCATGTTGGTGAATGGGTATCCGGCTCCGACTCCGACAGCCACTCCGAGAGAAGTTATCACTCCAACTCCGAAGATACTCAAGATGAAGGTGTTGCCGGTCTAGCACTTGTGTCAACCAACTCCTACGACATATTTGACTCACCAAATGAAGGAATTGGAAGATGCTTCATGGCCAAAGGTCCTAAGGTAACACACCCCGAGTACATTGATTTTAATAGTGATGAAGATGACTTGTTAGGTGATGATGATTTGCTTGTTGACAACTCTAGTGAAGAATATTATGGTGAAAAATCTATTAATCATGCTAAAACGAATGACAACGATAAGGAGAAGATTGAGGCTCTAACTAAAGAACTAAACACTCTTAAGTTAGCCCATGAAACTATCTTCGAAGATCATCGAGAACTTTTAAGAGCTCATGAGAAACTACGCTTTGAAAAGCTCAATCTTGAGCAAGAGCATGAGTTCTTAAAAGCAATCAATGATGATCTCCGCAAGAAAAGTTCTTCTTACATTGCCAAGCGTTTACTTTTACCCACCTACATGCCTCAAGTCAAGACTAGTAACAAGAATAAGAAAGATTCTTCCTCTAGTAGTAACAATGATCATGCTAAATCCAATATTGTTGCTTCTAGTAGTTCTCTTGATTCCACTAATGATTCTCTTAGCCAAGTTACACTTGAGCAAGAAAATAGCTTATTGAAGGGAATTATAGAGAAAGGTGTTTACAAGAGCCTTGCCGGGAGTAAGCAATTCGAGGAAATTGTGCGCAAGCAAGGAATGCACCGGAAGAATCAAGGTGTTGGTTTTGAACGAAAGTTCAATGCCAATGGAGTTGAATGGGAAGAAGATCAATACCCCAAGACAAAGTTTGTTCCTCAACAAGAGAAGGATGACACTTCCTTCAAGGGAACACAAGCTCAAGATAATCTTCCACCACAAGACTACAAGCAAAAAGGCAAGGACAAGCTTCAAGAGGAGATTGATGCATTTGAAGAAGCTCCTAAGACCTTAGTCAAGTGGATTCCCAAGACCACGTCAAGTTCTACTTCATCAAGTACGACTACAACTCCAAGGATTCCCATCAAGATGGTGTGGATCCAAAAGAAGAAGAACTAGAGAGTTCTTGAGGGTGACTCCGCCAACATACTTCACTCTTATCATTTTGGCAAGAACAAGTGCAATCAACTTCCCCATCTTGCACTAGTTCAAGGATTCACAAACCCTCTTGTTGGTAAGACAAGGGACAAGGTAACCTAAAGTTTTCATGGACATCATCTTGTGTGTGCATCACTCTATGTCTATGGATATCCTTGTTTGTTCCTTGTGGGACTAACCCATGTAGGTATTGAAAGTGCAATTCACTCAAATGGATAGCTCCAGGTGATCTACATCAACATTGAGCATCCACATCTTCAACATCTACATGAAGTCATCATCGACAAAACCCAAGGTTAGTTCATCCCTCTTAGGGGGGATATCACATCTAGGGGGAGCTTTACTCTAAGACTTGAGCTAAAGCAACTCTAAAGATGTGAATACAACAATGCTTTATGTAAAAGTGGTAACCCCACTTGAGCTTAAACGATGAGTATGACCTATGATCAAGTGTTCTCACTTGACTCCTAAGTCAATATAATCATATATAGATGACCTAGTCATCGTAAATTGCTTGATAGATGCTAGAATTGGTTGTGCATGCTTTGTCACATATTTCATTTGCCATCTTATTGTGTGAGCATGTTGGTTGCATATTTTACTCATTCGAGGACATCCACTTGTTTTTTTGATTGTTTGGCTTTCTTCTTTTGCCAACTGGATGGACAAGAATGCCTAAGAACCTCCTCTAGCTATCTATGCTTTTCTTGTCTCAAACTCTATTCATGCTGCATCACAAAACTTGATCAAGTCAGATTCAAACCGCTCTGTGTGAGGAGCACTCGGAGTCCCCGATTCGTCATAGACTTAAACTTCCAAAACCTCTTTATGAATCTCGGTCTGACCGATACTCCATTTTCGATCCTACCGAGTTCATTAAGTTGATCTAGGTTTTCGATCTCGGTGCAACCGATTTGAACTTTTCGGTCACACCGAGTTGCAATAACTGCACACATTTTTGCATCTCGGTGACACCGAGTTGTTCCACTCGGTCACACCGACAGGGTCGGGCTATATATAGTGACGGGCAAAATTTTGGAAATTTCTCCGAAACCTCTTCGCCTGCGCGATAGCCTGCTCTGGCTTCGTGGTCTCCGGATCGTCTTCTCGCCGTCAGCAGCCTCCAGTCGTTGGTCTCCGCCGCCGTCAACGGAATTCTGCCCCGCCGTTGCCGCTGTAGCGAGTCTCCGCCGAACTAGGGTATGGACTCGATATTTGTGCTATTCTCCACACCGATTCCTAGCACATTGTGATCATCATGATTCTTGCCATGATTGAAACACTCCTATCCAGTCAATGAACTCGTAGATTAGGTTTAATTCGAAAATTTTTAGGGTTAGGTTTCCGCCGAAACCATCTCGGACCCACCGAGTTGAAAAACTCGGTCCCACCGATCTGGCTTTTGCCATTGCACAAGTGAAACTCGGTCTGACCGAGAATAACTTATCGGTGCGACCGATTTTGGAATTCTGTGAAACCCTAGCAGTCTCGGTGCCACCGAACTGTGACTCGGTCTGTCCGAGTTCACCAGTTCTGGTGCCAAAACTGCTTCGGTGTCACCGAGTTTGAAAATCGGTAGATCCGAGATGCTTTCTGTGGAAAAGTAAAACTAAGTTTTTGGATTAATCTTTTGCAAAAATCTCTGCTTTTTGTGATGCTCATCCACTCTATCTTATCCATAATCTATTCACAGGGTCAGCAGTCAGTTTGCAACATGTCTGATCAAAGTGACAGCCAGAATGTGTCTGAGCAGCAAGTTGTGATGAGTGAGGGCACTAGCCCCTCAAGTTCTTCTGATGATGGCAGCAGGAGCACCCCCAGCAATCTGCCTAAGGCTACCACACGTCAAAGGAAGAAGAGAACGTCTGATTCTGAGGATGAAGACTATGTGGCAGAGGAAGAGGCCACATCAAAGAGAGCTGAGCCAGCAGCAGGCACAAAGCCAGGCCTGAAAATCAAAAGGCCAGCAGGCAGGCAACCCATGTCAAAGGCTAGGGCTTCAACTGTGAAGCCTGCTCCCATTGATCCCGTTGCTGCTGAGGGCAAGAAGAGGAAAGAGAAGGTAAAGAAGACTGTAGCCAGAGTGCTTGGGAAGGCCTCCATCATGGTAGATGAGGAGGAAGAAGAAGAAGAGGTTGCTGCACCAGAACCCAAAGCAGCCAAACTCATGGGAGATGCTATAAGGTCAGGAACAGCTGCATCCAAGCCCAAGGAAGCACCTAAGGCTGCATCTAAGCCTAAGAGTGCACCAAAGAGAAACACACGAAGCATCCCAGCTGCGGAAAAGAACAAGGCCCCAGTGCGTGAAGCTATCGAAGAATAGGAAGAGAGTGTCCTTAGGAAGCTCAAGCCCAAGATCCCAGACCACAACGATGCTCATCCTGTGGCTGAGGATATGAAGCTCGGGAGAGATTCAGGGCTGAGGAAATGCAGAGAAGCAGATCCGTATGCGTCTAGGAGAAGGACTACCGTGGATTACAGATTTCATACCAAGGAACAACAAGATTTCTATGAGACTGTTTTGCTTGACAAGAAGCCAATCGTTTGTGACATGAGATGGGTCGACTGGACCTACATCAAGGACAATGAAGAGTACTACCCCGGTGTATTTGACAGCTTTAGAGCATGTGGAGTTGCAGACTTTGTTGGGTAGAAGCTCACAAAGTGGAACGAGGAGCTGATCATGCAATTCTACTCCACAGCACACTTTTATCCGGATGGCAGGATCACACGGATGTCAGAGGGTACAAGGTAACAATCCACTATTGAAGAATGGGCGAAGTTGATCAATGCCCCAGAGGAGCAAGCTGATGACTTGGACATTTATGCCAAGAAAAAGATGGATCACAACTCCATGTCCAACATGTACAAGGAGATCCCGAATGAAGCGCTCGACACGTTCAAGTTTGGCTCAGTGCACTATCTGCTCTCAGGATTGCCTACGATCAACTGGATCCTTAGGCACACCCTTCTGCCCAAATCTGGAGATCACAAGATGATCAGAGGTCACGTGATCAACTTGCTTCATGTCTTTGATGTGCCTCAGAAATTCAAGGTCATGAGTCTCATTGTGGAAACAATCAGGAGGACAGTTGCAGACCAGAAGAGGAGTTGTGGGTATGCCCCACAGATTCAGGAGCTCATCAACTCCAAGATGGGCATGGGCGTGTATTTATTGGATAAGGAACACCTGCCCATCCATCCAGATTTTGAGGATAACCAAGTGGTTATGACTAAGAATGAACCCTCATCTGCACATGCACAAGCTCAGAAGGAGAAGGCAAAGAAGGAGAAAGCTGCTAGGATGCCTACTCAAGCGGAGGCATCTGATTACTTCTTGAAGACCAAACAAGAGCAGCTCGGTTACCTGATTGCGTCCACCCTGCGTATTGAGCAAGGACTTGCCACCCTGACTCAGAACCAGGCGAGCCTAGAGAGGATCATGGAACAGAGGTTCTATGACATGGACATCAAGGTGACAGAGATACAGACCGCCGTGGAGCAGCTTCAGGAGGACATGAATGAGAGGAGAGGCAGGACCACAACTGATGCTTTTGCGAGGGTGCCACGAGGTCCGAGGTCGTCTGAACTGCCAGTTGCTGACACCAGAGCCACAACGTCTGCGCCAGCCACAGCCTCAGTTCCACCAGCTCCAGCATCCACTTCAGCCTCGACTCCGACCACTTCTACCGAAGGCTTCGTCCTTGGCGTGCTCCGGACTCCACCTCCACCTGAAGATCAAGCCTGAGCGTCGACTTAGCACTATGCATTTTCTAGGAACTTTTTGGTAACTTGTTGCCAAAGGGGGAGAAATGTATAGATCATAGGCTTCGAGAGAGAGTGTTGCTTTTATTCTCTCTTGTTTATTTGGTGGTTTTTCGAACTTTGTTTGCTTGCGTGTGAGATACTATGTTTGTGAGACATCGATGATCAAGTGTTTGATCATAAGCTACACTTAATGGTTGCTTAATGCTTGCTTAAATATTATCATTCTATCTATCGTTTGTGATCATTCACTATTCTTGGTGATGAGTGCATGTATTTCAATCTTATCATTTTTTAGCGCTCCACCAAGATGTATGTGACATGGAAGAGTAACCCATGATTCTAACTCCTTGTGCATTTGCAGTCCAAAGCAAATTTTAAAATATGCACAAATTTAGGGGGAGCTCTTACTTATCACATACTTCTCAAAGCGACGATGTATTTCATGATTACTATTATTTGTCGAAGCTTTGATCTATATGTTGTCATCAATTACCAAAAAGGGGGAGACTGAAAGTGCAACTATCCCTAGGTGGTTTTGGTAATTCATAACAACATATAGCTCATTGAGCTAATGCTATTCCAAGATGATTATTTCAGGAAAGCTCAATGATTGGCATGGCATGGATGTGAAAGTGGAACCCTCAAAATGCTAAGGACAAAGAATTGGCTCAAGCTCAAAAGTTCAAGACTCTTCATTTTATATTTTAGTGATCCAAGATCACATTGAGTCTTTAGGAAAAGCCAATACTATCAAGGAGGGATGAGGTGTTGCTTAACGAGCCTCTTGCTTTATGTGCTTAGTGATATGCTCCAAAATCCTCAACCACCTTTCCATATCCACAAATGACCTAAACCCTAAGCCAAACTCGGTCATACCGATTCTGTCAATCCGGCGCCACCGAGTTTCACTTGTCATTTGCCACTGCCAAACCCTAGCAATTCGGTCCTACCGATAAGGATCTCGGTCACACCGAGATGGGCTTGCGAACACTCTGTTTCCCTTTCGTAACTTTTCGGTCTCACCGAAAGAGCGAATCGATCCCACCGAGAATGCAAGATAAACTCTATGTTTCCTTCTTGTAACTTTTCGGTCTCACCGAAAGAGCAAGTCGGTACCACCGAGTTTGCCTGACCAACTCTCTAGTAAGCTAATTGCCGAACTCGGTCTCACCGAGTTTGTGCGATCGGTCTCACCGAGATTACGTTATGCCCAAACCCTAACCGAATCGGTCCTACCGAGTTGCATCTCAGTCCCACCGAAATTCCTAACGGTCACTAGGTTTACTATTTCGGTCAGACCGAGTTTTCTGATTCGGTCCCACCGGGATTGGTAGATTGTGTGTAACGGTTGGATTTTGTGTGGAGGCTATATATACCCCTCCACCACCTCTTCATTTGAAGAGAGAGGCATCAGAACACATACACCATTCCTACTCATATGTTCTGAGAAAGAACCACCTACTCATGTGTTGAGACCAAGATATTCCATTCCTACCATATGAATCTTGATCTCTAGCCTACCCCAAGTTGCTTTCCACTCAAATCTTCTTTCCATCAGATCCAAATCCTATGAGAGAGAGTTGAGTGTTGGGGAGACTATCATTTGAAGCACAAGAGCAAGGAGTTCATCATCAACACACCATTTGTTACTTCTTGGAGAGTGGTGTCTCCTAGATTGGCTAGGTGTCACTTGGGAGCCTCCGACAAGATTGTGGAGTTGAACCAAGGAGTTTGTAAGGGCAAGGAGATCGCCTACTTCGTGAAGATCTACCGCTAGTGAGGCAAGTCCTTCGTGCCCGATGGCCATGGTGGAATAGACAAGGTTGCTTCTTCGTGGACCCTTCGTGGGTGGAGCCCTCCGTGGACTCGCGCAACCGTTACCCTCCATGGGTTGAAGTCTCCATCAACATGGATGTAGGATAGAACCACCTATCCGAACCACGGGAAAACATCCGTGTCTCCAATTGCGTTTGAATCCTCCAAACCCTTCCCTTTACATTCTTGCAAGTTGCATGCTTTACTTTCCGCTGCTAATAAACTCTTTGCATGCTTGCTTGAATTGTGTGATGATTGCTTGACTTGCTCTAAGATAGCTAAAATCTGCCAAGAACTAAAATTGGGAAAAGGCTAAGTTTTTATTTGGTCAAGTAGTCTAATCACCCCCCCTCTAGACATACTTTCGATCCTACACCTTGTCCGGCTTAGGCATGTAGAGCGCCCCAAATTCGGCCCTCCAAATACCGGGGGCTTCGCCAAAATTTAAAATTATAGACTTCCATGGCTAAGTGAGAGTGATAAAGCATTATAGTCCGATTACCTAGTTCGTTGCGCTGAAAACCTCCCTTGAAGGACCCAAAATTGGGGTAAAGAGTGCTCAGTTTTATCCCGAACACCCCGGTACTAGTTACATGGGGGCAGAAGACGACGACTGGCCAACTCTCAGATTTTATAAACGGCCGCACAGAAGGTAATATTTTAAATTAAGAAAGCGTCGCATGGCGCAAATGAACTCGTTTCATATTACAGGATCACATGAGCATGTTCATTCAAAAATAACATCCTTGGCACACTCATGCGCCACTAGGCGGGAACCCTTCAGGACACTCTCATAATAATTCTCGGGGTTGCGATGCTCCTTGCCCTCCGGCGGCCCCTCCTTCACCAGCTTCACGGTGTCCAGCTTCGCCCAGTGCACCCTCGCCCGGGCAAAAGCCCTGCGTGCACCCTTGATGCAGATGGACCGCTTTATGACTTCAAGCCGTGGGCAGGCTTCCACAAGCCGCCTCACCAGACCGAAGTAGCTGCCGGGCAGGGGCTCGCCAGGCCACATTCGGACTATAAGGCCCCTCATGGCCTGTTCGGCCGCCTTGTGAAGCTCGACCAACTGCTTTAGCTGGTCGCTCAAGGGCACGAGGTGTTCGGTCCTAGTATACTGAGACCAGAAAAACTTCTCTTTCGAGCTCCCCTCCCCAGCTCGGTAAAACTCGGCGGCATCCAGTACACTGCGGGGAAGATCTGCAAACGCTCGTGGAGAGCTTCGAACTCAGGTAAGAAAAATGAAAGTCTCCTTCACATGCTTGCTTTGCATAATGAATGCCTTACCCGCTGCTATCTTCTTCACCACGTCAACCTCCTGGAAGGCCTTGTGGGCTTCGGCCTTGGCGCTCCAGATGCTTTCAAGCGCCTGTGCGAGCTCGTACTCTCGCGTCTTAGAGTCAAGCTCCAAGGACTTGTGCTTTTTGGCGAGAGCCTCGAGCTCTTGCTGCACCTCGCCCACTCGGGCTTCTTGCTTCTCCCGTTCAATGCGCTCCTTGGCCGCTTTGTCCTCGGCTTCGGACAACGCCTTCCTCAGGGTCGCCACTTCGGTCGTGGCCCCTGGCAAACCCATGATGATCCTATTACTTTATGCCCAAACTTCTTTTTAAATATATAGACAAAGGTATTGCTTACCTTTGTTCTCCTCGAGCTGCCTCTTGGTAAGGCCGAGATCGGTCTCGAACCGCTCCAGGTCCCGCTTCAGTATAGAGACCTCTGCAGTACGTGTGGCAGCGGCCAGCAGTGAAGCCTGCACATACACATAGATACATTCCGATTAGACTCCTGAGTCATCATTTGATCCTCTATTCGGCTTTTCTTCTTGAACGCCGAATAGAGCATCAGGGGCTAGTATCTTTGCGGTGATATTTTCTTATATATGTATATCTTGATTACTTACCTCATAGCCTGTTAGGAGGCTGGCGCAAGCTTCGGTCAGCCCATTTTTGGTGGACTGAACCTTCTCGACCACCGCACTCATGATAGTGTGGCGCTCTTCGTTGATGGAAGCGCTGCAAAGCGCTTCCAGCAAGTTGTCCGGTGCCTCTGGATGGACAAAGGACACCGGCATGGATGGTTGGCCCCCTTAACGGGGGACCGCCTGCCGGAGTCCGGAACCATTGAAGGTTCCGGCGCAGTGTTCGGCTGGGGGCTGAACTCGGAGCCCGTAGGAGCCTCGCTCCCTTGGTACCCAGGGTCCGGGAAGTCGCCTCGAGGCGCCCCCAGGACCACCTCCCCTTGGCTTGGTGCCTTTTGAGACAACACCTTGGCGTTGTCCATAGGGCGAGGGGTGGAAGCAGTCGGGAGAGAACCACTGTTCATATCCGACGAGTCCAAAGAGCCGCTCGACAAGGATACGTCGAGATGAGCTCGGGATGGACTGCATAATCATGTTCGGCATGAGGAGAGGGAGTACAATAAAACATACCATGAAGTACTATGGTGTACGGACACTTACGACTTCGCCAGGGGCTTGACCCTGGGTAGCCACTCGTCACCGCCATCGGCGGCCATCGTGGCGCAGTCCGTCCCCGGATGGGTTGGCCTTCCTTTTATTGTCTCCCCCGGCTGGGGGGGGGGGGCTTTTCTCCTCCTCCTCCTCGTTTCCGTGGGAGGAGTGCGCGTCAGAGTCATCGGACGATGAGTCCATTACAACCTTGCGCCGGAGACCCTTTTGGGTCCCCGCGGCCTTCTTCTTGGCCTTCTTTGCCGGCACCTCGTAAGGTGCCGGAGTCAGCATCTTCTTTAGAAGAGCGTCTGCAGGATCTTTGGGCAGAGGGGCTGGGCAATCAAGCTGCTCCACCATCTTTATCCAGTCCTGTTAATGACATGGAAGCTTAGATCCTGCACATAACTAAATGGGGCAAATAGATACCTTGAGAAAAGAGCCTACTGGATTGGCATGGCGCTTTGCGCTGAGTCCGCGGTCCTCGGTGAGGGAGGGAGGAATCTCGGCGCTCTTGAACAGCACCCACTAGGCATCCTCGTGCGTCGTGTCATAGAGCTCTCGCAGCGTCTGGTGGTTGGCCGAGTCGAACTCCCACAAATCAAATGCCCGTCGTTGACACGGAAGGATCCGGCGGAAGAGCATAACCTGGACCACATTGACAAGCTTGATTTTCTTGTTCGTCATGTTCTGGATGCAGGTCTGGAGTCCGGTTAGCTCTACCAAAGAACCCCAGGACAGGCCCTTCTCTTTCCAGGAGGTGAGCCGCGTGGGGACTCCGGATCGAAATTTTGGGGCCGCCACACAGTTGGAGTCGCGCGGCTCGGTGATGTAGAACCACCCCGATTACCACCCCTTTATGGTCTCCACATAGGAGCCCTTGAGCCAGGTGACGTTAGGCATCTTGCCCACCATGGCGCCTCCACACTCTGCCTGCTGGCCGACCACCACCTTCGGTTTGACATTAAAAGTCTTCAGCCACAGGCCGAAATGGGGCTTGATGCGGAGGAAGGCCTCGCACACGACGATAAAGGCCGAGATGTTGAGAATGAAATTGGGGGCCAGATCGTGAAAATCCAGCCCGCAGTAGAACATGAGCCCGCAGACGAACGGGTGGAGAGGGAATCCCAGTCCGTGGACGAAGTGGGTAAGAAAAACTACCCTCTCATGGGGTTCAGCATAGGATGATCTGCCTTGCATCTGGCAGCTGGTGCGTGATGTCCATGGCCAGATATCCGGCTTCCCGTAGCTTTTTGATGTTCTCCTCCATGATGGAGGAGACCATCCACTTGCCTCCTGCTCTGGACATGCTTGGAGTGGTTTGAGAAGAAGAACGTGAGCTTGGGCGCTAGAGCTCGAGTGTGCGGGGATGGGTAAGCAAGGATGGAGAAGGCGTGGGTGAAAAGAGTAAATCCTTGCCCCTTTATAAGAGCGGAAGAGGCGATGTGTCTCCCCACTTGCCTGGTAAAACCACTTATTCCCCAGGCGCCGTAATTGATGGCGCGGTTGGGTTACCCACATCCGTATTGATGAGAATCCCGTGATAAGGGGAACACGATCTCTGCTTTGACAAGACGTGTCAAGAAAACCGCCTCGCGATATGTGCGGTGTTGGTTGAGAAAAACAGTTCAAATAATGATCGGGCCGTGGCATGATGTCATGCTGTCGAAACATGTCGGCATATTAGATTGGTGGAAATATTATTCTCTCTACGGTGGTATGTGGAACTTGTTTTGCAGGGCCGGACACTATCCTTGTCTTCAAACTCTTCCATGGAGTATTCGGAGGAGGAACCCGCCTTGCAATGCCGAAGACAATACTGCGCGCCGGACTCATCGTCATTGAAGCCTGGTTCAGGGGCTACTGAGGGAGTCCTGGATTAGGGGGTCTCCAGACAGCCGGACTATACCCTTTGGCCGGACTGTTGGACTATGAAGATACAATATTGAAGACTTCATCCCGTGTTCGGATGGGACTCTACTTGGTGTGGAAGGCAAGCTAGGCAATACGGATATGTATATCTCCTCCCTTGTAACCGATCTTGTGTAGCCCTAGCCCCCTCTGGTGTCTATATAAACCGGAGGGTTTTATTCCGTAGGACAACATACAATCATACCATAGGCTAGCTTCTAGGGTTTAGCCTCTCTGATCTCGTGGTAGATCAACTCTTGTAATACTCATATCATCAAGAACAATCAAGCAGGACGTAGGGTATTACCTCCATCAAGAGGGACCGAACCTGGGTAAACATCGTGTCCCCTGCCTCCAGTTACCATCCACCTTAGACACACAGTTCGGGACCCCCTACCCGAGATCCGCCGGTTTTGACATCGACAACTACTCCATCTCACGTGATGATCGAACATGGTTTAGTTGATTTGGATCACGTAATCATTTAGATGACTCGAGGGATGTCTATCTGAGTGGGATTTCTTAAGTAATTTGATTAATTGAACTTAATTTATCATGAACTTAGTCCTGATAGTATGTGCATATCTATGTTATAGACCAATAGCTCGCTTTATAGCTCCCCTAAGTTTTTAATATGTTCCTAGAGAAAACTAAGTTGAAAGATGATAGTACCAATGATGCGGACTGGGTCCATGATCTGAGGAATATCCTCATTGTTGCACAGAAGAATTATGTCCTTGAAGCACCGATAGGTGATAGACCTATTGCAGGAGCAGATGCCAACGTTATGAACATTTGATAAGATCGGTATGATGACTACTTGATTGTTTAGTGCACCATGCTTTACGGCTTAGAACCGGGACTTCAAAAACGTTTTGAACGCCACGGAGCATATGAGATGTTCCAAGAGTTGACATTAGTATTTCAGACTCATGCGCGTGTTAAGAGGTATGAGACCTCTGACAAGTACTTTGCCTACAAGATGGAGGATAATAGCTCATCTAGTGAGCATGTGCTCAGAATGTCTGGGTACTACAATTGCTTGAATCAAGTGGTAGTTAATCTTCCAGATAAGATAGTGATTGATAGAGTTCTCTAGTCACTATCACCAAGTTACTAGAACTTCGTGATGAACTATAATATGCAAGGGATGACGAATACGATTCCCAAGCTCTTCGTGATGCTAAAATCGACGAAGGAAGAATTCAAGAAAGAGCATCAAGTGTTGATGGTTAACAAGACCACTAGTTTCAAGAAAAGGGGGCAAATGAAAAGAAAGGGAACTTCAAAGAATTGCAAGCAAGTTGCCACTCCCGTGAAGAAACTCAAAGCTAGACCCAAGCCTGAAACTGAGTGGTTCTACTGCAAAAGGAAATGGTCACTGGAAGTGGAATTGCCCTAGATACTTGGCGGATAAGAAGGATGGCAAAGTGAACAAAGGTATATTTGATATACATGTTATCAATGTGTACTTTACTAGTGTTTATAGTAACCCTAGGGTATTTGATACCAGTTCATTTGCTAAGATTAGTAACTCGAAACATGAGTTGAAAAATAAACAGAGACTAGTTAAGGACGAAGTGACGATGTGTGTTGGAAGTGATTCCAAGGTCGATAAGATCACCATTGCACACTCCCTTTAGCTTCGGGATTAGTGTTGAACCTAAAATAAATGTTATTTGGTGTTTGCGTTGAGCATGAATATGATCGGATCATGTGTATTGCAATACAGTTATTCATTTAAGTCAAAGAATAATTGTTGTTCTGTTTACATGAATAAAACCTTCTTTGGTTATACATTTAATATAAACGGTTTATTGAATCTCGATCGTAGTGATACACATATTCATAATATTGATGTCAAAAGATGCAAAGTTGATAATGATAGTGCAACATACTTGTGGCCCTGCCGTTTAGGTCATATTGGTGTAAAGCGCATGAAGAAACTCCATGCGGATGGACTTTTGGAATCACTTGATGATGAATCATTTGATGCTTGCGAACCATGCCTCATGGGCAAGATGACTAAGACTCCGTTCTCCGAAACAATGGAGCGAGCCACTGACTTATTGGAAATAATACATATTGATGTATGCGGTCCGATGAGTGTTGAGGCTCGCGACGGGTATCGTTATTTTCTAACCTTCACAAATGATTTCAACAGATATGGGTATATCTACTAAATGAAACACAAGTATGAAACATTTGAAAAAGTTCAAAGAATTTCAGAGTGAAGTGGAGAATCATCGTAACAAGAAAATAAAGTTTCTACGATCTGATCGCGGAGGAGAATATTTGAGTTACGAGTTTGGCCTTCATTTAAAACAATGTGGAATAGTTTCACAACTCACGCCACCTAGAACACCACATTGTAATGTTGTGTCCGAACGTCGTAACCATACTTTATTAGATATGGTGCATTCTATGGTGTCTCTTACCGATTTACCACTATTTTTTTGGGGTTATGCATTAGAGACAGCTGCATTCACGTTAAAGAGGGCACCATCTAAATCTGTTAAAAGGACACCATATGAACTATGGTTTGACAAGAAACCTACGCTGTCGTTTCTTAAAGTTTGGGGTTGTGATGCTTATGTGAAAAAACTTTAGCCTCATAAGCTCGAACCCAAATCGGAGAAGTGCGCTTTCATAGGATACCCAAAAGAAACTGTTGGGTATACCTTCTATCACAAATCCGAAGGCAAGATCTTTGTTACTAAGAATGGATCCTTTCTAAAGAAGGAGTTTCTCTCGAAAGAAGTGAGTGGGAGGAAAGTAGAACTTGATGAGGTAATTGTACCTTCTCTCGAATTGGAAAGTAGTTCATCACATAAATCAGTTCCAGTGATGCCTACACCAACTAGAGAGGAAGCTAATGATAATGATCGTGAAAACTTCAGATCAAGTTATTACCGAACCTCGTAGGTCAACCAGAGCACGTTCCGCACCAGAGTGGTACGGTAATCCTGTTCTGGAAGTCATGTTACTAGACCATGACAAACCTACGAACTATGAGGAAGTGATGATGATCCCAAATTTCGATAAATGGCTTGAGGCCATGAAATCTGAGATAGGATCCATGTATGAGAACAAAGTGTGGACTTTGGTGGACTTGCCCGATGATTGGCAAGCCATTGAGAATAAATGGATCTTCAATAGGAAGACGGATGCTGATGGTAGGGTTACTATATACAAAGCTCGACTTTTTGCACAAATTTTTTTGAGAAGATCAAGGGGTTGACTACGATGATATTTTCTCACCCGTAGCGATGCTTAAGTCTGTTCGAATCATGTTAGCAATTGCCGCATTTTATGAAATCTGGCAAATGGATGTCAAAACTGCATTCCTTATTATATGTTCAAAGAAGAGTTGTATATGATGGAACCAAAAGGTTTTGTAGATCCTAAAGGTGCTAACAAAGTGTGCAAACTCCGGCAGTCCATTTATAGACTGGTGCAAGCATCTCGGAGTTGGAATATACGCTTTGATGTGGTGATCAAAGCATATGGTTTTATACAGACTTATGGTGAAGCCTGTATTTACATGAAAGTGAGTGGGAGCTCTGTAGCATTTCTAATATTATATGTGGATGACATATTGTTGATTGGAAATGATGTAGAGTTTCCGGATAGCATAAAAGGATACTTGAATAAGAGTTTTTCAATAAAAGACCTCGGTGAAGCTACTTATATTTTGGCATCAAGATCTATAGAGATAGATTGAGACGATTAATAGGACTTTCAAAAGCACATACCTTGACAAGATTTTGAAGAAGTTCAAAATGAATTAGTCAAAGAAAAGGTTCTTCCCTGTGTTGCAAGGTGTGAAGTTGAGTAAGACTCAAAGCTCGACCACGGGAGAAGATAGAGAGAGAATGAAAGTCATTCCCTATGCCTCAACCATAGGTTCTATAAAGTATGCCATGCTGTGTACCAGACATACTATGTACCTTATCAAGGGTTTGGCAAGGGGTACAATAGTGATCCAGGAGTAGATCACTGAACAGCGGTCAAAATTATCCTTAGTTACCTAAGAGGACTAAGGAAATCTTTCTCGGTTATGGAGATGATAAAGAGTTCATCGTAAAGAGTTACGTCGATGCAAGCTTTGACACTGATCTAGATGACTCTAACTCTCAATCTAGATATGTATTGAACGTGGGAGCAATTAGCTAGAGTAGCTCCATGCAGAGCATTGTAGACATAGAAATTTTCAAAATACATACGGATCTGAATGTGGCAGACCCATTGGCCAAAACTTCTCTCACAAGCATAACATGATCACACCTTAATACTCTTTGGGTGTTAATCACATAGTGATGTGAACTAGATTATTGACTCTAGTAAACCATTCGAGTGTTGGTCACATGGAAATGTGACCTACGGGTGTTAATCACATAAAGATGTGAACTATTGGTGTTAAATCACATGGCTATGTGAACTAGATTATTGACTCTAGTTCAAGTGGGAGACAGAAGGAAATATGCCCTAGTGGCAATAATAAAGTTGTTATTTTACATTTCCTTATATCATGATAAATGTTTATTATTCATGCTAGAATTGTATTAACTGAAAACTTGATACATGTGTGGATACATAGACAAAGCACTGTGTCCCTAGTAAGCCTCTACTAGACTAGCTCGTTAATCAAAGATGGTTAAGTTTCCCAACCATAGACATGTGTTGTCCTTTTATGAACAGGATCACATCATTAGGAGAATGATGTGATGGACAAGACCCATCCGTTAGCTTAGCATGTTGATCATTCAGTTTTATTGCTATTGCTTTCTTCATGTCAAATACATATTCCTTCGACTATGAGATTATGCAACTCCCGGATACCGGAGGAATACCTTGTGTGCTATCAAACGTCACAACGTAACTGGGTAATTATAAAGATGCTCTACACGTATCTTCGAAGGTGTTTGTTGGGTTGGCATAGATCGAGATTAGGATTTGTCACTCCAAGTATTAGAGAGGTATCTCTAGTCCCTCTCGGTAATGCACATCATAATAAGCCTTGCAAGCAATGTGACTAATGAGTTAGTTGCGGGATGATGTATTACGGTATGAGTAAAGAGACTTGGCAGTAACGATATTGAACTAGGTATGAAGATACCGACGATCGAATCTCGGGAAGGTAACATACCGATGACGAAGGGAATAACGTATGTTGTCATTACGGTATGACCGATAAAGATCTTCGTAGAATATGTGGGAACCAATATGAGCATCCAGGTTCCGCAATTAGTTATTGACGGAGAGGTGTCTTGGTCATGTCTACATTGTTCTCGAACCCGTAGGGTCCGCACGCTTAACGTTCGATGATGATTTTGTATTATATGAGTTATGTGATTTGGTGACTGAATGTTGTTTGGAGTCCCGGATGAGATCACGGACATGACGAGGAGTATCGAAATAGTCGAGAGGTAAAGATTGATATATTGGATGATAGTATTTGGACACCGGAATGGTTTCAGGACGTTTCGAATATTTACCGGAGTACCGAGGGGTTACCGGAACCCCTGGGGAAGTAATGGGCCAACATGGGCCATAGGGGCGAGAGAGGGGAGCCTACAAGGGGTGGCGCGCGCCTCCCATGGGATGTCCGAATTGGACAAGGGGAAGTGGGCGCGGCCCCCTTTCCTTTCCCCCTCTCCCTCTCCTTCCCTCTTTCCCACTCCATGAGAAGGAAAAGGGGGGGGGGCGAATCCTAGTAGGACTCCCCCTCTTGGTGCGCCCCCTGGTGGCCGGCCTCCTCATCTCTCTCCTTTATATACGTGGGCAGGGCACCCCTTGGAGACACACCAATTGTTCCAAGCCGTGTGTGGTGTCTCTCTCCATGGTTTACTCCTTCGGTCATATTCACGTAGTGCTTAGGCGAAGCCCTGCGTGGATCACATCACCATCACCGTCACCACGCCGTCGTGTTGATGAAACTCTCCCTCGGCCCTCAGCTGGATCAAGAGTTCGAGGGACGTCATAGAGCTAAACGTGTGCTGAACTCGGAGGTGCCGTATGTTTGGAACTTGATCAGTGGGATCGCGAAGACGTCCGACTACATCAACCGTGTTAGCCTAACGCTTCCGCTTTTGGTCTTCGAGGGTACGTGGACACACTCTTCCCCTCTTGTTGCTATGCATATCCTAGATAGATCTTGCATGATCGTAGGAATTTTTTTAAAATTGCACGCTACGTTCCCCAACAATTCAATCTATATAGTGTAGATTCGAAGTCTCACTGTTTTTTGAATTAATCTTCATATTTTTACATTTCGTTTTGAAAAAATATTTTCTAATATGAAAAAAATAATCAAAAACACGTTTAATATATGAAAATGGAAAACTAGTTCATATACTTCTTATTCAATTTGAAATAAAGCTTTGGTTATTTTTTTGATTTTTTTCAGTTTTTCAAAAACAGAAGGTAACCTTACCTCCTCTCCTTGAACTCTATGAAATGTTGTACATGATAGCTCATATGTGTGAAGGTTTTTTCATGAAAATGACCACAGACCAAGTTTATGATTTTTAGTTGGTAACATGACACATAAGACAACATTGTGCGCAAGTTTTATATTTTTTTGTTTTTTTAAATTAATGGTGCTCATTTGACCTCGATCGTCCCAGCTAGGTTTTTTTGAAAATGTTCATATACCAAGTTTAGTATGTTTCCTCGTTAGTGTGTCTTATAAAACGACGAATGGTGAAGGTTTCATATTTTTTCGATTAAAAAAAATTATGCTCAGTCAAAGCCTTGGAAACCCCGTTGACCAGCTCAAAACCCCACGGGGTTTTGCCTAACCCTAGCTCCGGACGTTAGTCGTCCGATCATAACCCACCGCCAAGCGACTGCCCTCATATGTGGTCTTCTAGAAGGAATTTGGTGGGCAGGCTGTGTGCAGGCTCCGCGCCGTCGGATGACATGGACGACTTTGCATCGTTGGATCATGGGGCGATCTGCGAGAGGCGACCCTGTTGGTTGTGCTCGGCTGCTTGCCCACCACTGACTCCGTGAAAAAACCCGTAGTTATTGGGCCCAAGAGGAAACCAAGCTCTGGTTGGGCCGTCAAATTGCATCATTTTTTTGCATCGTTTGCTTTGTTTTTTGTGAACGTGCTGGCTCTGTCTTTTTGCATCGTTTAAAATTACACAACAATTGACATTGCCTAGAAAATTTAGTGCTTTTTGTTGAATACAAATGCAAAATGACCAAATTTATGAGGGCCAAATTTATTTTATCATCCAAAATGCCCATGAACTATTGAAAAATTGTCTCTTTTTGTTCTTATAATATAGCTTCTTTTTCCACGCGTGTAATTAGCTTCTTTTTCTTCTTCTTTTCAAACCACAGTTTCCCATGCGTATACACTCCCGATGCCGCGGTGGGTGTGAAACGGTCTACTTCACGTTTGACCCTGTTTTTGCCACGGCGAAATAACACGTAGCACTACTGCTATTTAAGACATCCTCTGCCTCTGCCAACTCTCATCCATCTCCCATCCTCTGCCATATGCCCTTCTTGCTCTTCGACCCCTTCTCCTTCTTCTGCACATCTCTCAGCCATGTAGTACACCGGACCAACCTACCGCTTCCCACCCACCTTGCGGGAGAGGCTCTACCCTACTGGCGTGTACGTTGAGCACACAGTACGTGTGTGGGCGATATCAAGGTGGAGGACCGCAAGGAACTTCACCGAGTTCTTCCTCGCCGCCGGCTACCGCCACCTCCCACGGGGATCTCCAACGATGTTCCACGTTAAGGAGGTCAACCAAAATAGGGTGGTGGTTGCTCTCCTTGCCCACTTCACCAACACATTTAACGCCTTCTACATCCTCGGCCATGTGTTTTGGTGTGGCTGTGATACCTCTCCAACGTATCTACAATTTTTGATTGTTCCATGCTATTATATTATCTATTTTGGATGTTTAGTGGGCTTTAATATACCTTTTTATATTATTTTTGGGACTAACCTATTAACTAAAGGCCCAATGCAAATTACTGTTTTTTTGCCTATTTCAGTGTTTCGCAGAAAAGGAATATAAAATGGAATCCAAACGGAATGAAACCTTCAGGAGAGTTATTTTTGGAACAAACGTGATGAAGGAGACTTGAAGTGGACGTCAAGAAAGAAGCGAGGAGGCCACGAGGCAGGAGGGTGCGCCCAGGGGGTAGGCGTGCCCCCACCCTCATCGGCCCCTCGCAGCTCCACCGACGAACTTCTTCCTCCTATATATACCCATATACCCCGAAAACATCCAGGAGCACCACAAAACCCTATTTCTACCACCGCAACCTTCTGTACCCATGAGATCCCATCTTGGGGCCTTTTCCGGCTCTCCGCCGGAGGGGGACCGATCACGGAGGGCTTCTACATCAACACCATAGCCTCTCCGATGATGTGTGAGTAGTTTACCACATACCTTCAGATCCATTGTTATTATCTAGATGGCTTCTTCTCTCTCTTTGGATCTCAATACAAAGTTCTCCTCGATTCTCTTGGAGATCTATTCGATGTAATTATTTTTGCGGTGTGTTTGTCGAGATCCGATGGATTGTGGGTTTATGATCAAGATTATCTATGAAAAATATTTGATTCTTCTCTGGAATCTTTTATGCATGATTTAATATCTTTGCAAGTCTCTTCGAATTATCAGTTTGGTTTGGCCTACTAGATTGATCTTTCTTGCAATGGGAGAAGTGCTTAGCTTTGGGTTCAATCTTGCGGTGTCCTTTCCCAGTGACAGCAGGGGCAGCAAGGCACGTATTGTATTGTCGCCATCGAGGATAAAAAGATGGAGTTTATATCATATTGCTTGAGTTTATCCCTCTACATCATGTCATCTTGCCTAATGTGTTACTCTATTCTTATGAACTTAATACTCTAGATGCATGCTGGATAGCAGCCGATGTGTGGAGTAATAGTAGTAGATGCAGAATAGTTTCGGTCTACTTGTCATGGACGTGATGCCTATATACATGATCATGCCTAGATATTCTCATAATTATGCACTTTTTTATCAATTGCTCGACAGTAATTTGTTCACCAACCGTACAATTTGCTATCTTGAGAGAAGCCACTAGTGAAACCTATGCCCCCCGGGTCTATCTTCCATCATATTATTTTCCTATCAACTTTCTATTTCTATTTTTCAATCTTTATTTTCCAATCTATACAACAAGAATAGCAAAAATATTTATCATATGATCTCTATCAGATCTCACTTTCGTAAGTGACCGTGAAGGGATTGTCAACCCCTTTATCATGTTGGTTGCGTGGTTCTTGTTTGTTTGTGCAGGTATGAGGTGACTTGCTTGTTATCTCCTACTGGATTGATACCTTGGTTCTCAAAAACTGAGGGAAATACTTACGCTAATTTGCTGCATCACCCTTCCCTCTTCAAGGGAAAACCAACACATGCTCAAGAGGTAGCAAGAAGGATTTCTGGCGCCGTTGCCGGGGAGGTTGCATCAAGTCAAGACATACCAAGTAGCCATCACAAACACTTATCCCTCGCATTACATTATTTGCCATTTGCCTCTCGTTTTCCTCTCCCCCACTTCACCCTTGCCGTTTTATTTGCCCTCTTTTCCGTTCGCCTCTTTTTCGTCCATCTCTTTTCGCCTGCCTTTTGTTTGCTTGTGTGTTGGATTGTTTGTCACGATGGCTCAGGACAATACTAAATTGTGTGATTTTTCCAATACCAACAATAATGATTTTCTTAGCACTGCGATTGCTCCTCTTACCGATGCTGAATCTTGTGAAATTAATACTGCTTTGCTGAATCTTATCATGAAAGATCCGTTTTCTGGCCTTCCTAGTGAAGATGTCGCTACCCATCTAAACAGCTTTGTTGATTTATGTGATATGCAAAAGAAGAAAGATGTGGATAATGATATTGTTAAATTGAAGCTGTTTCCGTTTTCACTTAGAGATGATGGTAAAACTGTGTTTTCGTCTTTGCCTAAAAATAGTATTGATTCATGGAATATGTGCAAAGATGCTTTTATCTCTAAGTATTTTCCTCCCACTAAGACCATCTCTCTTAGAAACGATATCACTTGATCATGAGCATGTTGCACAAGCTTGGGAGGGGATGAAATCAATGATACGTAATTGCCCTACTCATGCATTAAATTTATGGTTGATCATACAATTTTTTTATGCCGGATAGAATTTTGCTTCTAGAAATCTTTTAGATTCGGCCGTGGGAGGCACTTTTATGGAAATAACTTTTGGAGAAGCTACTAAACTCCTATATAATATTATGGTTAATTATTGTCAATGGCACACCGAAAGATCTACTAGTAAAAAGGTTCATGCTATAGAAGAAATTAATGTTTTGTGTGGAAAGATGGATGAACTTATGAAATTGTTTGCTAATAAGAGTGTTTATTTTGATCACAATGATATGCCTTTGTCTACTTGGATTGAGAATAATAATGAATCTATGGATGCGAATTTTGTTGGTAGGAACAATTTTGGTAACAATGCGTATAGAGGAAACTTTAATCCTAGGCCGTTTCCTAGTAATTCCTCTAATAATTATGGTAATTCCTACAACAACTCTTATGGAAATTTTAATAAGATGCTCTCTGATTTTGAGACTAGTTTTAAAGAATTTATGATTTCGCAAAAGAATTTCAATGCTTTGCTTGAATAAAAATTGCCTAAGATTGATGAGTTGGCTAGGAACGTGGACAAAATTTCTCCTTATGTTGATTCTTTGAAACTTAGATCTATTCCACCTAAGCATGATATCAATGAGTCTCTCAAAGCCATGAGAATTTCCATTGATGAGTGCAAAGAAAGAACTGCTAGGATGCGTGCTAAGAAAGATTGCTTTGTGAAAGCGTGTTCTTCTAGTTTTCCTGATAATAATGATGAAGATATAAAGGGATTGGAGATGAGTCAACTTTAGTTAAAAGGCGTCCCAATGATTCGGAGTTTTTAGATCTTGATGCAAAAATTGGTAAAAGTGGGATTGAAGAGGTCAAAACTTTACATAGCAATGAACCCACTATTTTGGATTTCAAGGGATTTAATTATGATAATTGCTCTTTGATAGATTGCATTTCCTTGTTGCAATCCGTGCTAAATTATCCTCATGCTTATAGTCAAAATAAAGCTTTTACCAAACATATCGTTGATGCTTTAATGAAATCTGTCGGGGGTGGACTGATCCCCACGGACACCTATGGGACCACGGCGGACCGGGGCCCCTTTCGGTTCGGCAGGGGGGCGGAGAGTGCACGAAGAGCAGATCGAAGCGAAGCGCACGAGCGACGCGGGCAGTTTACCCAGGTTCAGGCCGCACGGATGCGTAAAACCCTACTCCTACTTTGGTTTGTATTTGTGTTCTTGCTCGGGAGCGACGAATGCTACAGTATACTCAACTGGCTGGCGAGACCGAGCGTGAGAATGATCGCCCCCCCTGTTGCGCATGGACCTCCTTTTATATGTCAAAGGGGTCACCGACAGGTGGCAACAGAGATGAGGGTAAAAATGTAAAAGAGGTGGTGGTTGGCGCCACCGCCTGCTACAGTTGTATCGTACCTAACCCTGACGGCAGGGGACAAAGGCATTAAATGCTTGTCTGTGTCGCCTAGACGGTGCGGAAAGGGACCGTCAGGGGCGCCACCGTTTGCCACGATGGCTATCTTGTCAGCGCCTGCTTGCCACCGCATGCCCCTGGTTGCACAGCCTCCCGCCATGTACGCCAGGAACGGTCCCAGAGCGACACGTTGGTGGGTGAGCTGGAGCGCGGGCTGCGGAGTAGTAGCTTGTCGCGGCAAGCGCCTTGCCGCGGATGTTGTCTTGTCGCGTCCGGGAGCTCGTCGCTCACCGGGTCTTGTCGCGTCCGGGATCTTGTCGCTCACTGGGTCTTGCCGGGACGCGCAGCGCGTTGCAGCAAAATTCTCGAGATGCCTTGGTTGGTCTTCCCGGCAAGCTCCTCTTGCTGGGGTCTTTGTGCTTCAAGTGGCCTTTCCGGCAAGCTCCTCTTGCCGGGGCCTTGCGCCTTGGCTTGAATACTTTGTCCTTGAATGGCTCCAAAGGAACCATGGAGGACCTTGGCGGTCACCCGGCAAGCCTTGCCGCGGGGTGCTGCGACTACCCATGCACAAGTTCGGGATACTAAGGTACCCCTACTTTAGTACACCGATGGGAGCCCCCGGGCCTGGGCCATACACGGTGCCGAGCGCTGTTGGGCAGGCCCAAAACAGTGCACGGGCACGCACGGCCTAGGTTACGCCATAACTCACTCCGCATCCACCGCGCCCTCCCCGCACGGCACGCGTCAAACGCGGCATCGTGGGAGAGTTCGTGGGCGGTTTTCGAGGTGTCCACTCCCCATGATCACGGGGTGGGGAGAGGTCGCCTCATCCGTCACCTCGGTTCTGCACTTCTGCCACGCGGCTCCCATGCGCTTGGGGTCGCGGACGGTGGGGGCGGGAAACCGGGCCGTCGTGGGTCGAGGCAGCGGGTCGGCCCCAGCTCCCTGCTCTTCCCATGTCTTGATTCGCTGAGCGGGGCGGCCGAGCCCCCACTTCGCTCCTTTATAAAGAGCGGGAGGGGAGGACGGAAGCCCGCATTCTCTCATCTCCTCGTTCCTTCAGCTTCTGCTCCCCTTTCTCTCATTCGCCATGGAGAAAGGGAACCCTGGTCCTTCATCGGTGGCGGCGAGGGTCGCCGCCAGACAGCGCATCCCTCCCTCTCCCGCACCCGTGGTGGCAGAGCCAGCTGTAAGGTGAAGAGGGAGGGGGCGAGGTCATGGACGAGGTTGAGGACGAGGTCGAGGCGCTCGGGGAAGAGGTGGACGGGGCGGCGCGCCGGCTTCGCCTCCGCCGGCGGTTCCTCTTCCCACGGGGTCCATATTGGGGACGACCCTTGCGAGTTCTTGGTCAGGCTACGCCGGTCGCCTCGTCGTCGCCTCCGGCTCCCAGCTCCGTTTGCGAGCGCGATGGAGTTGGACCCGCCCAAGACACTGAGACTGCACATGAGGGGCTGTGGGATCAGCGGCACGCGAGTCCGCGCCGAATTCCCAGCCCCTAATGTGATGTATCTTGGTCGAGGGTGGAAGACGTTCGCCCGTATCCACAGCCTGACGGGGGGGCTCACCCTCCATTTTAAGTTGATGGAGGGCGATCTCCTCTCCGTCAAGGTCTTCGGGTGCTTCGGCACTCGGGCAAAGTGCTGCGCGGACAGCTCCTCCGATAGCGAAGGCTCCTCCTCGAGCGAGAGTGACGAGGAGGAGAGCGACAGCGGCGACGAGGGTAGCGGGCGGTAGGATGACGGGTCTGACTAGGCGTCGGGCGCCGCTCCGTGCGGCACCGGCGACCCCATCATCCGTGTCGCCGGCACCTTGAACTCCCCGGGGTCGTCTCCTTGGGCGGCTGGCGTAGGGAGGCTGCGGAAGAGGAAGAGGGCTGGCGGCAAGGCCGTCAAGTCGGAGTACGAGGGCGTGGTGCCCTCGACAGCGTGCTGACGTCCTGCCGCCTCGTCTTCGAGCCCTGCTTCTGGCGCCGCCATCACCGTCCAGCCTTCGGACGGCCCCCGGGATGTTCTCTTGGTGTCTTCTGGCACCCGTAGCTCGCCTAGGCGCCCCTTTTGCCCTTTTCGCCTCCTTGATCTACCTCCTGAAGAGAGGGACAAGAAAGGGATTACGGGCATCTTATCTTTTTAATTTCTAAGCCTTCGGGCCTTAGTTGCATTTAAAACTTGTAATCCTCTCTTTCATGTTTTTCATCCTCTATGGACTGTACCTGAGTGGAATGTTTTTTTAATGAAAAGGGGATGCTTGCCGGGTCATTTGTCTCACGGGTAGAACCCACGTCAAGGAGCAAATCCTTGGCATCTTTCAGATAGACACTTCTTCTCCCAGCAACAGGCCCTGCCGTCTTCCCACGTCGCTCGACCTTTCTCACGCTCTTGACGGAGGCAGGGACGAGGCGGGTGCGGCCCCTCGTTTCATCCCTTTGCTACTGCGACTATGACCAAACTTGGCCCCAGGAACGAGCCCCAGGGCCTAGAGTTAAGGGAGCACGGTAGTTTTCAGGAAGAAACGAGGTTTTGTATTCCCCACTCCATAAGAGAATGCATGATGAGGGATGAAAGACTTATCTGAGATTGCAGCCCCCGGCAACTCTGGCTTGCCGTGGGTGAATCTTGGTACTTGCAGCTCCCGGCAACACTGGCTTGCCGGGGTCTAGATGCCGGTACGTCCTTCTTCTCCTTTTCGTCCTCAAGCGGTCCGGCAAGGATATGCGAGCCCTGCGAACCAAGGGAAACGAAAGAAAGGCAAAGGGACGCACACTCGACCTCTAAGCTAGGGGTTAGCCACTGTTAAGCACTATCAACCCTAATCAAGGATGAGACTCGATCTAGCATGCATGCTATAACTCAGGGCGCCAGCGCTTCATTTACTTGTGCTCAGGGTCTGCGGCTGGCTTTGTACAAAGGATTACATGCAATAGCGGCAAGACTTGTACAAAAGGGTGGTTGCCGGACAGGGTCCGACAATAGCGCCTTACGGGTAAAACTTACGAAGATGCTCAATATTCCAGGATTTGCTCACCGGAATGCCATCTTCGGTCTCAAGGCGGACAGCGCCAGGCCTAGTGACTCGTTTCACCCGGTAAGGGCCTTCCCACTTCGGCGTCAACTTGTTGGAATTCTTGGCAGACAGAACGCGCCGAAGAACAAGGACGCCTTCCTCGAAGCTTCTGGCTTTAACCTTGCGGCCATGGTAGCGGCGCAAAGCTTGCTGGTAGCGCGCAGCTCGTACAGCAGCCTGAAGACGATCTTCCTCAAGGAGCAGCGCGTCATCTTCACGCATCTGCTCTTGCTCAAGCTCATCATAAGCGAGCACTCGAGGTGACCCATATACGAGTTCCGTGGGGATAACTGCCTCTGCTCCATAGACTAGAGCGAAGGGTGTCTGGCCAGTGGCTCGATTTGGCCTCTTCCTGATCGACCGAAGAACCACCGGCAGCTCCTCGATCCAGTTTCTTCCACACTTGTGCAGCTTGTCGAAAGTTTTGGTCTTGAGCCCGCACAGCACTTCAGCATTTGCCCTCTTCGCTTGACCGTTGCTTCTCGGGTGGGCAACAGAAGCGAAGCAGACCTTGGCGCCAAGATCTTGGACGTACTGCATGAAGGTGTGGCTCGTAAATTGTGTACCGTTGTCGGTGATTATCCTGTTAGGGATCCCGAAGCGGCAAACAATCGACCTGAAGAACTTGACTGCTGACTGTGCTGTCACCTTCCTCACTGGTTCCACTTCCGGCCACTTTGTGAACTTGTCGATTGCAACGTACAAGTACTCAAGGCCCCCGACAGCTCGGGGAAAGGGGCCGAGGATGTCGAGCCCCCAGACCGAAAATGGCCAGGATAAAGGGATCGTCTGGAGAGCTTGAGCTGGCTGGTGTATCTGTTTGGAATGGAACTGGCACGCTTCACACTTGGTTACTTGTGCAGTTGCATCCTGGAGGGCTGTCGGCCAGAAGAAACCTTGCCGGAATGCTTTTCCGACAAGGGCTCTTGCGCCAATGTGGTGACCACATATGCCTCCATGTATCTCTGCCAACAGCTTCTGTCCATCTTCCCGGGGAATACACTTCAATTTCACACCGTTGAGTCTTCTTCTGCACAGTGTGTTATCGACAAACTGGTACATACTAGACTGCCGGGCTACTCTTTCCGCTTCTTCTTGCTCTTCGGGAAGTTCTCCTGTCTGGAGGAAACGGACAATTTGCTGCGCCCATGTTGGAGCCTGCGGCTCGACAACAAGGACTAAAGGTGATTCTGCTGCTGCGGGAACATCTGCTTCCACGGCAAGAGCCTGCGGCTCTGCCGGAGCTTGACGTTCCCCGGCAAGCTTGCCGGAGCAAAACTTGTCGGGATTGTCTGCTTCAACGGAACAAACCCTGGGGCTTGCCGGAGCAGACTGCTCCTCAGCACTGTTGGTGTTGATCCTGGGGACTTCCTTGGCGGCGGCTTCGGGGAGCTCTGCCGAAAAATAGTCGCCAGAAACCAACTTCCTCTTCTTGCTCTGTCCAGTTGGTGGTGTTACGGATGGCTGAGTCAGCTTGAGCACAAAAATCCTTGGTTCCACAGGTAATTTGAGTGCAACGCACTTTGACAGGCCATCGACAATGTCATTCTGAGCTCTTGGGACGTGCTCCATCTGCAGGCCGTCAAAGTGCTCTTCTAGCTTTCTCACTTCGTCGACGTAAGCTTCCATCAAAGGACTCTGGTAATTCTTGTTCACTTGGCGGACGACAAGCTGCGAGTCACCCCTGACAATAAGCTTCTTAATCCCAAGTTCTGCCGCGATCCTGAGACCGGCAAGCAAACCTTCATACTCTGCAGTATTGTTTGTCGCTTGCTCCCTGGGAAAGTGCATCTGGACTATGTACTTGAGGTGCTCTCCGGTGGGTGCGACAAGCAGCACTCCAGCACCGGCGCCTTGCAGTGAGAAGGCACCATCAAAGTACATAAGCCACTCTTTGTTTGTTTCCTTGGCGGGGATGCTTGTCTCCGGAATTTCTTCGTCTGGTGTTGGCATCCACTCTGCTATGAATTCTGCCAATGCTCTACTTTGGATTGTTGATGTACTCTCAAATTTGAGGCCAAAGCTTGATAGTTCCAGTGCCCACTCGACAATCTTGCCTGTTGCTTCTGGGTTTTGCAATATCCTCTTCAGCGGAAAGTGAGTGACAACCGTGATTTCATGTGCTTGGAAGTTATGGTGCAGCTTTCTCGAGGCCATGAGAAGACCGAAAAGCAACTTCTGCACACCAGAGTACCTAGACCTAGCCCCTGCAAAAGGGAACTGACAAAGTAAACTGGGCGCTGCACCATCTTCTTCTGTATCTCCTCTTGCATCTGCGCAGATCCTTGCTTGTCGGGACCAGAGCTTGTCGGGGAAGCCCCCTGCTTGTCGCTGGATGCGCTTGCCGCGGTTGCTGGCTCGTCATCTGTCTCCCTCTCCGCTACTAACGCAGCACTAACCACTTGATTGGTTGCCGCTATGTACAGCAGCAACTTCTCTTGTGGTTTAGGTGCGACAAGTGTTGGAGTGGAGGACAGGTATCTCTTCAAGTCTTGTAGCGCAGCCTCCGCTTCCGGAGTCCATTTCATTGGACCTGCCTTTTTCAAAATTTTGAAAAATGGCAGGGCGCGCTCAGCAGACCGAGAGATAAACCTGCTGAGAGCAGCCACGCAGCCGGCAAGCTTCCATACATCCTTGACGCGCTTTGGTGCTTCGATCTGCTCGATGGCCTTAATCTTGTTGGGATTGGCTTCAATTCCCCGCTGAGACACAAAGAACCCGAGAAGCTTGCCGGAAGGAACTCCAAACACACACTTCTCGGGGTTGAGCTTGAGGTTGATCTTGCGCAGATTTGAGAAAGTCTCTCCTAAATCTTGGATCAGAGTTGCCCTGTCCTTGCTTTTGACCACTATATCATCCATGTAAGCTTCTACATTTCTGTGTATCTGTGGCTTCAAAGCGACGTGGACTACTCTGGCAAATGTTGAACCAGCATTCTTTAAACCAAAAGGCATCCGTACGAAACAGTACGTGCCACATGGAGTAATGAATGCGGTTTTCTCCTCATCCTCTTCTGCCATGAAGATCTGATGGTATCCTGAGTATGCGTCAAGAAATGAAAGCAAATCACATCCGGCTGTGGAGTCAACAATCTGGTCGATGCGCGGCAAGGGAAATGGATCTTTGGGACAAGCTTTATTAACATCAGTAAAGTCAATACAAAGCCTCCATTTTCCATTTGCCTTGCGCACTACAACCGGATTGGCCAACCACATGGGATGGAGCACTCCTCTGACAAGGCCAGCTGCTTTCCAATTTCTTGATTTCTTCTGCTATGAATTCTTGGCGCTCCACTGCCTGTTTTCTGACCTTCTGCTTGACGGGCCGCGCATGAGGACAAACGACAAGATGGTGCTCAATTGCTTTCCTGGGAACACCGGGGATATCAGACGGTTGCCATGCAAACACGTCAACATTCGCCCGCAGGAAAGTAACGAGCGCGCTTTCCTATTTAGGGTCAAGCGTGGCACTGATGGTGAAGGTACCACTAGTGCCGTCCTCCTTGGCGGACACCTTCTTGGTACGTGGTGGAGCTGCCATTGCCTTTTTACACTTGCCGGTGGAGCTCGATGGTGCGTCCTCGACGGCAGCATAGCACTCCGAAGAGATGCGCTTGCTGGAGTGGGCATCAGAGCTCCGGCCGGACTTGGTCTTCTTCTTCCTCCCGGGAGCTTCAGCGGCAAGTGCCTTGCGGTCTGTCGCAGCAGCTGCTTCCCCGTAGATCTTGTCGGCGCAGATAAGGGCATCCTTCTTGCCGCCAGGGACAGAGATGACGCTTATCGGGCCTGGCATCTTGAGCATATTGTATGCATAGTGAGAGGCTGCCATGAACTAGGCGAGTGCTGGACGGCCAAGTATCCCATTGTAAGGCAATGGGAAATCAGCAACGTCAAAAGTGACCCTCTCCGTTCTGAAGTTCAGCTCGCTGCCAAATGTCACCGGCAACGTGACCTTCCCTTTCGGCTTGCTCCTTCCCGGGTTAATTCCTTGGAATGTACTGGTTTCTTCGAGCTCGCTGTCCGGGATCTCGAGTTTCTGGAGCACAGCGGAGGAGATCAGATTTAAGCCGGCCCCGCCATCAACTAGCATCTTAGTGACCTTGAGGTTGCGGATTGTTGGCGAAACCAACAACGGCAAGCACCCGACCGCAGTTGTGCGGTCAGGGTGGTCCTCAATGTCAAAGATGATAGGCGTGCTGGACCATTTCAGAAGTTTGCGCAACTCGACAAGTGGTTCTGCCGCATTAACTTCCCGCAGCCACTATTTGAATTGGCGGTGGGAAGTATGCAGAGAAGCACCGCCGTCAACACACAAGACTTCTGTAGCTTTCTGAAACTCCTGCTCACTGTTCTCAACATCATCCATGTCCTCGTCGTCGTCTTCGTCTTCATCCTTATCGCGGCCACGGGGAGGTCTGTCTCCTTGCCGCTGCTTGGCCTTGCTGCAGCGTCCTCCCCGGCCAGCACGCTTCTTGCCGGCCTCTCCACCGCTTCCTTGGGCTCTCTCCTTGTCGCGCCCCTCGTACTCAGCTTTTTGTTGCTGGACAAGCTGCTCGACCTTCTTGCAGCTCTGGAGGTCATGGCCCTTGGTGCGGTGGATCTTGCAGTACTGCTTGTCGGAGCCGCCCTGCTTGTCGGTGGCCGCCACAGCTTGGCAGTTGGTGCATGCGGCAACCTCCTTGCCGGAGCTACCAACTTTGGCTTGCTTGGCGGCGCCGTCATTGCCGGACTGCTCAACGACTAGCACCTCTTTGCCCTTCTTGTTTCTGTTGCGCCTCCGGTTTTTCTTTGCCGGGGCGGCATCCTCACTGTGAGATCCCCCTGCTCCAGTATTCTCTCCGGGGAGTTTCCTCCCTTCTTCAGCGTGTGCACACTTGTCGGCCAGGGCGTACAACTCGCTGACGTCTCTGATCCTGCTCATCGCCATCTCCTCCCGCATCCTGCGATTACGCACGTTCTGATGGAATGCGCTGATAACCGCGGCAGGGTGGATGTCTGGGATGTTACGCTGTACACGGCTGAATCTCTGGATATACTTGCGCAGGGGCTCTCCTTCCTTCTGGGCAAGCAGGTGGAGGTCACTTTCTTGGCCATGTGGTTTGTGGCCGCCCGTAAAGGCGCCGACAAACTGATGGCACAAATCCGCCCAAGAGGATATGGAGTTGTCCGGCAAGTGAATGAGCCAGGATCTGACTTCGGGCTTGAGCACGCGCGGGAAGTAGTTGGCAAGGACCTTGTCGTCTCGCCCCCCGGCAGCTTGCACCGCAATGGTGTAGATGCTGAGGAACTCAGACGGGTGCGACTTGCCGTCGTACTTCTCCGGTACGTCTGGCTTGAAATGCTTCTGGCTGGGCCACTGGACTTGCCGCAGCTCACGGGTAAACGTAGGACAACCTACCGCGTACGACAAGTCACCTGGCTCTCCGGGTGCATGCATGTCAACAGAGGGCCCAGCGCACAGGTCTGATTGACGCCGCGCTTCTCTTCGGCGCTCGATGCATGTTTGAGCGTCTTCTCGCTGTCTCTCATGAAGAACTTGGCGCTGATCGCGGCGAGCCCGCGGATCTGATGACGTGGTGGAGTCGCTGTCGAGGTGGATCCGGCGAGTCGGCGATCTTGGCCTTCGGGGCGAAGAGTGCACAGTTGTTGCACCCTCGCCGGTCTTGTCGCCACCGGCTCGTGCCTGGCTGACTTGCTGCGGCAGCGATGCGCTCGGCTGCCGCGGGTTGTCACCGTTGGCGAAGCCGATGAGGCTCTGGATAGTGGCCCTCCAGTCATCGATCTTCTCTGGCGCTGGAGGGTAGTCTAGGAGCAGTTGGGCCCGTGCCAACGCTTCTGCCGGAGTGGTGGGCGGCGGCGGCGAACGGTGCGAGGAACGGGATATGCTCGGACTTCTAACTACGTTAGAAGGAGCAGTATCTCGTCCAAGCGACCGTGCCACGCTCGCGCCAGCATGTTGGCGTGCGTGCTGGTCTTGAGCACTCCGGGATCTGCCAGCTTGATCTTGGCCCAGCAAACGTATGGTACCGTGAGCACCATGACGCTGCTGGTCCCGCGCCTCCTGGGACGGGTGCGGAGCGTGTATAGACGCTGAGGTCTTGGAGTGCGCTCGGTCGTTGTGGGAGCTGACCGCGCCGCCGACGTGCAGCGCAGTCTTGTCCTTGGACCTGGCAACACCATGAGTTCCCTCATCGGCGCCCGCTCTCCCGCCGGCGCCTACTCCACCAGCCGTTCGCTCTGGCGATGGTGGGCTCGGCGCAAACGGAGCAGCTACCTCCGAAGCCTCTTCTTCGGCGGCATGTCGATGAAGGGGATGAAGATTTGGCTCGTGCGAACGCCGGATCAGGTTCACACAACCTCGACGCGCCCCCTACCTGGCGCGCCAAAGATGTCGGGGGTGGACTGATCCCCACGGACACCTATGGGACCACGGCGGACCGGGGCCCCTTTCGGTTCGGCAGGGGGGGCGGAGAGTGCATGAAGAGCAGATCGAGGCAAAGCGCACGAGCGACGCGGGCAATTTACCCAAGTTCGGGCCGCACGGATGCGTAAAACCCTACTCCTGCTTTGGTTTGTATTTGTGTTCTTGCTCGGGAGCGACGAATGCTACAGTACACTCAACTGGCTGGCGAGACCGAGCGTGAGAATGATCGTCCCCCCTGTTGTGCATGGACCTCCTTTTATATGTCAAAGGGGTCACCGACAGGTGGCAACAGAGATGAGGGTAAAAAGGTAAAAGAGGTGGTGGTTGGCGCCACCACCTGCTACAGTTGTATTGTACCTAACCCTGACGGCAGGGGACAAAGGCATTAAATGCCTGTCTATGTTGCCTAGACGGTGCGGAAAGGGACCGTCAGGGGCGCCACCATTTGCCACGATGGCTATCTTATCAGCGCCTGCTTGCCACCGCATGCCCCTGGCTGCATAGCCTCCCGCCACGTACGCCAGGAACGGTCCTAGAGCGACACGTTGGTGGGTGAGCTGGAGCGCGGGCTGCGGAGTAGTAGCTTGCCGCGGCAAGCGCCTTGCCGCGGATGTTGTCTTGTCGCGTCTGGGAGCTCGTCGCTCACCGGGTCTTGTCGCGTCTGGGATCTTGTCGCTCACCGGGTCTTGACGGGACGCGCAGCGCGTCGCAGCAAACTTCTCGAGATGCCTTGGTTGGTCTTCCCGGCAAGCTCCTCTTGCCGGGGTCTTTGTGCTTTGAGTGGCCTTTCCGGCAAGCTCCTCTTGCCGGGGCCTTGCGCCTTGGCTTGAATACTTTGTCCTTGAATGGCTCCAAAGGAACCACGGAGGACCTTGGCGGTCACCCGGCAAGCCTTGCCGCGGGGTGCTGCGACTACCCGTGCACAAGTTCGGCATACTAAGGTACCCCTACTTTAGTACACCGACAAAATCTTATGAAGAAAAGCTTGAATTAGAAGTTTCTACCCCTAGAAAACTTTATGATGAGTGGGAGCCTACTATCAAAATAAATATTAAAGATCATGAATGCTTTGCTTTATGTGATTTGGGTGCTAGTGTTTCCATGATTCCAAAAACTTTGTGTGATGTGTTAGGTTTCCGTGAATTTGATGATTGTTCTTTAAATTTGCATCGTGCGGATTCCACTATAAAGAAACCTATGGGAAGGATTAATGATGTTCTTATTGTTACAAATAGGAATTATGTGCCCATAGATTTCATTGTTCTTGATATAGATTGCAATCCTACATGTCCTATTAATCTTGGTAGACCTTTCCTTAGAACGATTGGTGCAATTATTGATATGAAAGAAGGAAATATTAGATTCCAATTTCCGTTAAGGAAGGGCATGGAACACTTTCCTTGGAAGAAAATTAAATTACCTTATGAATCTATTATGAGATCCACTTATGGATTGCATACCAAAGATGAAAATACCTAGATCTATTCTTGCTTTTATGCCTAGCTAGGGGCGTTAAACGATAGCGCTTGTTGGGAGGCAGCCCAATTTTATTTTTGTTTCTTGTTTTTTGTTCCTGTTTACTAATAAATCATTCATCTAGCTTATGTTTATATGTGGTTTTATTCTTTTAATTAGTGTTTGTTCCAAGTAGAACCTTTGGGAAGGCTTGGGGGAAGTCTTTGCGATCTTGCTGTAAACAACAGAAACTTTAGCGCTCACGAGATTTGCTGCCATTTTTTACTGGAGAGTGAGATTAGGTTGATTCATTTTGCAGATGATTAATAGACAAATTCCTCATGTCCAACAATTTATTTCAGAATTTTTGGGGTTACATAAGTATTCGAAACCTACAGATTACTATATACTGTTCTGTTTTTGACAGATTCTATTTTTCAAGTGTTGTTTGCTTATTTTGATGAATCTATGGCTAGTATCGGGGGGTATGAACCATATAGAAGTTGGAATACAGTAGGTTTAACACCAATATAAATAAATATTGAGTTCATTACAGTGCCTTGAAGTGGTGGTTTGTTTTCTTATACTAACGGAGCTCATGAGATTTTCTGTTGAGTTTTGTGTTGTGAAGTTTTCAAGTTTTGGGTAAAGATTTGATGGATTTTGGAATAAGGGGTGAAAAGAGGCTAAGATTTGTGATGCCCAAGGCACCCCAAGGTAAAATTCAAGGACAACGAAAAGCCTAAGCTTGGGGATGCCCCGGAAGGCATCCCCTCTTTCGTCTTCGTCTATCGGTAACTTTACTTGAGGCTATATTTTTATTCACCACATGATATGTGTTTTTCTTGGAGCGTCTTGTATGATTTGAGTCTTTGATTTTTATTTTACCACAATCGTCCTTGCTGTACACACCTTTTGGAGAGACACACATGAATCGGAATTTATTAGAATACTCTATGTGCTTCACTTATATCTTTTAAGCTAGAAAATTTTACTCTAGTGCTTCACTTATATCTTTAAGAGCACGGTGGTGGCTTTATTTTATAGAAATTATTGATCTCTCATGCTTCACTTATATCATTTTGAGAGTCCTTTAGAACAGCATGGTAATTTGCTTTGGCTATAAAATTAGTCCTAATATGATAGGCATCCAAGATGGGTATAATAAAAACTATCATAAAAAGTGCATTGAATACTATGAGAAGTTTGATACTTGATAATTCTTTTGAGATATGAAGATGGTGATATTAGAGTTATGCTAGTTGAGTAGTTGTGAATTTTAGAAATACTTGTTCTAAAGTTTGTGATTCCCGTAGCATGCACGTACGGTGAACCGTTATGTGATGAAGTCGGAGCATGATTTATTTATTGATTGTCTTCCTTATTAGTGGCGGTCGGGGACGAGCCATGGTCTTTTCCTACCAATCTATCCCCCTAGGAGCATGCGCGTAGTACTTTTTTTGGATAACTAATAGATTTTTGCAATAAGTATGTGAGTTATTATGACTAATGTTGAGCCCATGGATTATACGCACTATCACACTTCCACCATTGTTATCCTCTCTAATACCGCACACCTTTTGCCGGTATTGTCGGTGTACTAAAGTAGGGGTACCTTAGTATCTCGAACTTGTGCACGGGCAGTCGCAGCGACCCGCGGCAAGGCTTGCCGGGCGACCGCCAAGACCCTCCGTGGTTCCTTTGGGGCCATTCAAGAACAAAGTATCCAAGAGCAAAACAAGGCCCCGGCAAGAGGAGCTTGCCGGGAAGGAGACGAGGCCCCGGCAAGAGGAGCTTGCCGGGAAGGAGACGAGACCCTGGCAAGAGGAGCTTGCCGGGAAGGAGACGAGACCTCGGCAAGAGGAGCTTGCCGGGAAGACAACCAAAGCATCTCAAGAAGCTCGCTGCCGTGCACTGCGCATCCCGACAAGACCCGGTGAGCGACAAGCTCCCGGACGCAACAAGGCAACATCCGCGGCAAGGCACTTGCCGCGGCAAGCTACTACTCCGCAGCCAGCGCTCCAGCTCACCCACCAACGTGTCGCTCTGGGACCGCTCCTGGCGTACGTGGCGGGAGGCTGTGCAGCCAGGGGCATGCTGTGGCAAACAAGCACTGACAAGATAGCCATCATGGCAAACGGTGGCGTTCCTAGCGGTCCCTCTCTGTACCGTCTAGGTGACACAGACAGGCATTTAATGCCCTTGTCCCCTGCCATCAGGGTTAGGTATGATACGACTGTCGTAGGCGGTGGAGCCAACTACCACCTCTTTTACAGTTTTACCCCCACCTCTGTTGCCACCTGTCGGTGACGCCTTAGACATATAAAAGGAGGCCCATGCGCAACAGAGAGGGAGGAGGACGGCCATTCTCACGCTCGGTCTCGCCAGCTGCTTGAGTGTACTGTAGCACTCATCGCTCCCGAGCAAGAACTCAATACAACCACCAAAGCAGGAGTAGGGTTTTACGCATCCGTGCGGCCCGAACCTGGGTAAACCGACCGCGTCGCTCGTGCGTTCGCCTCGATCTGCTCTTTGTGCATCCACCGCCCCCTGCCGAACCGAAAGGGGCTCGGTCCGCCGATCCCCATAGGTGTACGTGGGATCAGCAACCCCCGACAGGTATCATACACCCACCATATACCTTCCTCAAAACAGCCACCATACCTACCTATTGTGGCATTTCCATAGCCATTCCGAGATATATTGCCATGCAACTTACCACCATTCCGTTTATTATGACACGCTTCATCATTGTCATATTGCTTTGCATGATCATGTAGTTGACATCGTATTTGTGGCAAAGCCACCTTTATAATCCTTTCATACATGTCACTCTTGATTCATTGCACATCCCGGTACACTGCCGGAGGCATTCACATAGAGTCATATTTTGTTCTAGTATCGAGTTGTAATTTTTGAGTTGTAAGTAAATAAAAGTGTGATGATCATCATTATTAGAGCATGTCCCAAGTGAGGAAAGGATGATGGAGACTATGATTCCCCCACAAGTCGGCATGAGACTCCGGACGAAAAAAGGGCCATAAAAAAGAAAATGCCCAAAGAAAAAAAAAGAAAAAATGAGAGAAAAAGAGAGAAGGGACAATGCTACTATCCTTTTACCACACTTGTGCTTCAAAGTAGCACCATGATCTTCATGATAGAGAGTCGCCTATGTTGTCACTTTCATACACTAGTGGGAATTTTACATTATAGAACTTGGCTTGTATATTCCAATGATGGGCTTCCTCAAAATGCCCTAGGTCTTCGTGAGCAAGCGAGTTGGATGCACACCCACTTAGTTTCTTTTGTTGAGCTTTCATACACTTATAGCTCTAGTGCAGCCGTTGCATGGCAATCCCTACTCCCTGACATTGATATCTATTAATGGGCATCTCCATAGCCCGTTGATACACCTAGTTGATGTGAGACTATCTTCTCCTTTTTGTCTTCTCCACAACCACCATTCTATTCCACCTATAGTGCTATGTCCATGGCTCACGCTCATGTATTGCGTGAAGATTGAAGAAGTTTGAGAACATCAAAAGTATGAAACAACTGCTTGGCTTGTCATCGGGGTTGTGCATGACTTAAGTACTTTGTGTGGTGAAGATAGAGCATAGCCATACTATATTATTTTGTAGGGATAACTCTCTTTGGCCATGTTATTTTGAGAACACATGATTGCTTTGTTAGCATGCTTGAAGTATCATTATTTTTATGTCAATATTAAACTTTTCTCTTGAATCTTTTGAATCTGAACATTCATGCCACAATAAAGAAAATTACATTAAGAATTATGCTAGGTAGCATTCCACATCAAAAATTCTGTTTTTATCATTTACCTACTCGAGGACGAGAAGGAATTAAGCTTGGGGATGCTTGATGCGTCTCCAACATATCTATAATTTTTTATTGTTCCGTGCTATTATATTATCTGTTTTGGATGTTTAATGGGCTTTAATATACCTTTTTATATTATTTTTGGGACTAACCTATTAACCAAAGGCCCAATGCAAATTGCTGTTTTTTGCCTATTTCAGTGTTTCGCAGAAAAGGAATATCAAACGGAATCCAAATGGAATGAAACCTTCGGGAGAGTTATTTTTGGAATAAACGTGATCCAGGAGACTTGGAGTGGACGTCAAGAAAGAAGCAAGAAGGCCACGAGGCAGGAGGGCGCGCCTAGGGGGTAGGCACGCCCCCACCCTCGTGGGCCCCTCGCAGCTCCACCGACGTACTTCTTCCTCCTATATATGCCCATATACCCCGAGAACATCCAGGAGTACCACGAAACCCTATTTCCACCGCCACAACCTTCTGTACCCGTGAGATCCCATCTTGGGGCCTTTTCCGATGCTCCGCTGGAGGGGGAATCGATCACACATCTACATCAACACCATAGCCTCTCTGATGATGTGTGAGTAGTTTACCACAGACCTTTGGGTCCATAGTTATTAGCTAGATGGCTTCTTCTCTCTCTTTGGATCTCAATACAAAGTTCTCCTCGATTCTCTTGGAGATCTATTCGATGTAATTATTTTTGTGGTGTGTTTGTCGAGATCCGATGAGTTGTGGGTTTATGATCAAGATTATCTATGAACAATATTTTATACTTCTCTAAAATCTTTTATGCATGATTTAATATCTTTGCAAGTCTCTTCAAATTATCAGCTTGGTTTGGCCTACTAGATTGATCTTTCTTGCAATGGGAGAAGTGCTTAGCTTTGGGTTCAATCTTGCGGTGTCCTTTCCCAGTGACAGCAGGGCAGCAAGGCACGTATTGTATTGTCGCCATCAAGGATAAAAAGATGGGGTTTATATCATATTGCTTGATTTTATCCCTCTACATCATGTCATCTTGCCTAATGCGTTACTCTGTTCTTATGAACTTAATACTCTAGATGCATGCTGGATAGCGGTCGATGTGTGGAGTAATAGTAGTAGATGCAGAATCGTTTCGGTCTACTTGTCACGGACGTGATGCCTATATACATGATCATGCCTAGATATTCTCATAACTATGCGCTTTTCTATCAATTGCTCGACAGTAATTTGTTCACCCACCGTAGAATTTGCTATCTTGAGAGAAGCCACTAGTGAAACCTATGGCGCTCGGGTCTATCTTCCTTCATATTATTTTCCTATCAACTTGCTATTTCTATTTTGCAATCTTTATTTTGCAATCTAAACAACAAAAATACCAAAAATATTTATCATATGATCTCTATCAGATCTCACTTTCGTAAGTGACCGTGAAGGGATTGACAACCCATTTATCGCATTGTTTGCAAGGTTCTTGTTTGTTTGTGCAGGTACTAGGTGACTTGCGTGTTATCTCCTACTGGATTGATACCTTGGTTCTCAAAAACTAAGGGAAATACTTATGCTACTTTGCTGCATCACCCTTTCCTCTTCAAGGGAAAACCAACACATTCTCAAGAGGTATCAGGCTGTGAGTTCATCGCTTTCACCACCCACAACATGTTCACGGAGTACAGCAACATCTTCCCCATCGCGTCGCGCATGCACACTCTTCCGTACCCCATCGACACCGCCCCGGAGGAGCAGTGAAGGGCGCCCATAGGAGGAGCGAGGTGGAGAAGGCGACAGCTAGGGTTCTAAACCCTCTATCTATTTTTTGAGTCGATGTTATGTTAAGTTGTAATAGAACTATGTTGGAAATGCTATGGGCTTGTTGGCCCTTTTATTAAGTTCTATTATTAGGTTTTCTATCTATTCTATTATTAATTTCTTACTAGTTTGAACTATGGGCTTGTTGGCCCTATCTACATATTTGTTGATTGTTTTCTTAGAGAGCTCACAGTGTTAGTAATCACTTAGTGTGCATGCAGCCACAACAAACCTTTTTCTTTTTTTACACAAGGCACAAATTTGTACCCACCAAGCTAGTGCATGCAGCCACAAAAATATAGAACATATTGTCCAATTTATTTGTTGTAGCAAAACGGGTGCAGATGCGAGTGGATTGAAAAGGCTGAAACTGATCGTAAAAAAAACGATGCTCTAAATCGAGGACACATGCGTGCGAGAAGAGAGGAACCAGCGGCAGCCACCATCGTTGCATCCATGGCGGCTGGCATGCACGAAAGCGGCTCGGTCAGCGCATCGTGGTGGCACACATCGGCGCATGTAGGCTCGGTCAGCACATGATGGCGGCGCGCATCGACGCATGCAGGCAGGCTTGCTGGGTGCATGCATAGCAGGCTTCTACCGTGGCAGCGCGCGCATGCGTTTAATGCAAGGGACGGCCCAACGAAACCATGGCCCAACGGTCGAACAACGACACCGCCCAATGCGACCCCACTTGTCAAGTCCAACGAACAACACAGTCTAGCACTACCCCACTCGTCAGAGTTAACAGTCAAGCCATTGACCCAACGGCAACGTCCGTTGTGACCTGTTCTGAGGGTTTCTAGCAAGGGAGTGGGGAAAACTGAGAAAAAGTTAAGAGCGTGGGGATGAATGAGTAGAGCTAAGGAAGTAGGGGCACAGATGTAAAAAACCCTTCAATTTATGATGCAATTCTAATGTATTTTCTCACTTACGTATGTTGTCATAACGGTTTGACCAATAAAGATCTTCGTAGAATATGTAGGAGCCAACATGGGCATCCAGGTTCCGCTATTGGTTATTGACCGAAAAGGTGTCTCGGTCATGTCTACATAGTTCTCGAACCCGTAGGGTCCGCACGCTTAACATTCGTTGATGATATAGTGTTATATGAATTATATGATTTGGTGACCGAATGTTGTTTGGAGTCCCGGATGAGATCACACACATGATGAGGAGTCTCGAAATGGTCGAGAGGTAAAGATTGATATATAGGACGATGGTATTCGGACACCGGAAGTGTTTCAGAGGGTACCGGGTACTTATCGGGTCACCGAAGGAGTTTTGGGTATCCTCGGCAAAGATACGGACCTTATGGGCCAAGTGAGGGAACACACCAGCCCACAAGGGGCTGGTGCACCCTCTATAGGGCCAACATAAGGGGAGGGAAAGGAAAGGGAAGGAGGAAAGGAAAGTGTGGAGTTGGACTCCCACTTCCTTCCCTCTCCCCCTCTTTCCTTTCCCCCTTGTCCATACAAGGAAAGGGGGGCGTAGGAGGGCAGGAACCCTAGGGCTGGCGGCCAGCCCCTAGGGGCGTGCCCTGGCAGCCCCCCTCTCGCCCTCCCACCTATATATATGTGGGGAGGGGGCGCCACACAAGGACAACATTGTCTTAGCCGTGTGCGGCGCCCTCGTCCATCGTTTACTCCATCGGTCATATTTTCGTAGTGCTTAGGCGAAACCTTGCTGTTAGGGCATGTCTCGCTCTAAGTAGTTTTGGTGATTGATGACAATACTTTTGCGGACTAATGGTGTGCATTGAGCATTTCAGATGGCACGAGACGATTCTTTCCCCTCGGTGTTTAAGGAGAAGACGATGTGTTTCCTTCGTTTCAGTTGTGGTGGTCTTGAGTCGTAGGAAACACCGTACTATCAAGAGGGGGTCCGTATCGGATAGGTTAGGGTGGAATCAACACGTACACGTCTCCTTTGCACCCCCATCTCTTTCCTGCATCTTTGGAGTATCCTTCGTTGTCTTGGAAGTGGGATTGATATTGATCCAACGGTAGTACCGCGGCGCCGAGCGGAAGTACCGTTGTTCATCAGCGGTAGTACTGCCCGGGGGCTCTCGGCTGTAGTACCGCTTCGGTGCCATGCTATTACCGCCTTGATTCAAGAGAGTGGCTTCCCGTGTCGGGTTGTGCGGCAGTAGGAGCGGCAGTAGTGGCAGTAGTATCACTCACGAGTGGTAGTACCGCCCCTACCACCGTTGCTCGTGCCGCCTGGGCTCTCGCTCTCATTCCCATTGCCCCTCTAAGGCCCATGCTCTTAGTCTTCACGGTAGTACTGCTGCCCCCAGTGGTAGTACCGCTCCCATGAGCGGCAGTACCGCTCTATGCGGGCTGAGGAGGGGATAATGGTTGGATTGGTTCCCCCACTATAAAAGGAGGTCTTCTCCAAGAAGATTGACCACTTTTCCCCCAACCTCCATTGTTGCTCCAAAGCTCATTTTCGACCAATCTCTCTCCCTAGCCAATCAAACTTGTTGATTTTCTAGGGATTGGTTGAGAAGGCCCGGATCCACACTTCCACCAAGAGAAATTTCATTCTCCCCACTAATCCCTTGAGGATCTTGTTACTCTTGGGTGTTTGAGCACCCTAGATGGTTGAGGTCAGCTCGGAGCCACATTCCATTGTGGTGAAGCTCCGTGACATCATTGGGAGCCTCCAATCAAGTTGTGGAGATAGCCCCAACCTTGTTTGTAAAGGTTTGGTCGCCGCCTTCAAGGGCACCACCAGTGGAATCACGACATCTCCCATTGTGTGAGTGTGTGAGGAGAATACGGTGGCCCTAGTGGCTTCTTGGGGAGCATTGTGCCTCCACACCGCATCAACGGAGATGTACTTCCCCCAAAGGGAAGGAACTTCGGTAACACATCCTCGTCTCCACCGGCTCCACTTGTGGTTATCTCTTCCCTTTACTTTGTGCAAGCTTTTATTGTGTTGTATTCTTTGCTTGCACTTATTGTTGTTGTTGGTTGCATCATATAGGTTGTTCACCTAGTTGCACATCTAGACCACCTATTTGTTGTGAAACCTAATTTGTTAAGAAAAGCTAAAAATTGGTAGTTGCCTATTCACCCCCCTCTAGTCAACCATATTGATCCTTTCAATTGGTATCAGAGCCTCGTCTCTTTATTAAGGGATTCATCTCCCGAAGAGTATGGTTGACACCGGGGAGGAAGTGCTCGAGGCCGTGGAGTTGACTTCGATCACTTGAGATGATTTAAATGAAGTTATGGCTTCACTTAAGACGTCTGTGACAACTGAAGTCAAGTCCATTCTTAAAGAATTACTTGAGGGGTTGAAATCCACTCCCGATCCCTTGCTTGTGGTTAATCCCACAACATAGGACTCGGAGGCCAATTCCGCCAAGGAAGCAACTAAAAGTACTCATGTTCCTTCCCCTCATGACAAGAATGGTACGGGAACCTTTGCCTCGGTTCCCCCTCCCCCGGTCTATGGAGGACCATTCCCTACACTTCGCATTAATATTCATGGTCCTCCTCCCAAGCTTGTTAAGGGCGACTTTGCTAATTGGGTCTTTTGCATTAAGTCTCATTTGAATCATTGCTCAACTAACCTTTGGAGAATCATTCAGCAAGTCTTTTACCCGCGTGATCCAAACAACTTCACCCCAAGAGAAGAAGCGGATAATCAATAAAATCACTCTGCTTTGTTCATTCTTCAAGATGCGGTCCCTCCCGAAGATCTCTCGCATCTTCGACCTTTCACTCGTGCAAAGGATTTTTGGGACCACATTGTGTCTATGTACAAAGGAAGCTCAAGCATTCAACAGTCCAACTTTGAAGTGGTCCTTGATGAGGCCGATGAATTTGTGATGCTTGAAGATGAGGATCCACGTGATCTCTACCGGAGGGTGACAACTCTTGCGGTTGCCCTCCAAGACCATGGAAGTAAGGATACATATGACACTTGGATCAAGCGCAAGTTCCTCAAGGCTATCATGCCATTCAACAAGGCGATGTCTTTTGTGATTCGTCAAAGGCCGGACTTCCACACCTTAACCTCAAGTGAAATGTTCGATAAGTTCATTGCCATGAACATCATGAACAAGACCACCGACAATGCTCTTGCTCGTGTCCGGTCAAAAAAGTGCACTCCCTCCCTTGCTTTGAAGGCCAATGCCATTCCGGAAGAAGAAGAAGAAGAAGAAGAAGAAGAAGAAGAAGAAGAAGAAGAAGAAGAAGAAGAAGAGTGCACTACTGTAGGTTGCCGCTAACGTGACACTACGATCAGAGACCCTTTGACAAAACTGTGTGTGATGCATTAATCGCAAACGGTGATGTAAAAAACTATCAAAAAAGACGCAAAACGTTTGTGATGAATGATACATCAAACACGGTTCAGATTTTAGTTGCATGTGTGATGCTGGGCATATGGTTGATCCATACGAATTGTTTGTGATGAGACAGAACAATACAAACGGGCAGCCAAATCAAGGTGTGTGCAATATACAGCATACAGTTCGATCCGATGAACCGTTTGCGATGATTGAGGTGACCATATGTGTAACCAGATGTGTCTGATACCGGGCAAACAGGTCGGTAATCAGAATTGTGTGCGATCATTATAGACAACCCATACGGTCTTTTGTGAATTTTGTGCTCGTCAGGGCACGCAGTTCAACAAAGCAACCAGTGGCCGATAATGTAGAAGATCTCTGTTGAATATGTATTACTAACCGTGTGCGATGAGATTGACAGGATAAACAGGGATAACAAATTAATATGAGCGAACGGGAACAGAGAGATATATAGTCTGCTTAATATAGTCCTTCTTGTTGTTGTTGTTGTTGGATGGCCCCGCGACATCGTCTTGGAGAGGACGCTTATTGCCGTTGACCGTTAGCTTTTCATCACCACCGCCGTCATCGTCGTTGTCGTCGTTGTCCTCCTTGTTTGACCATTCCTCCTCGTCATCATCATCGTCCTCTTCTTCGTCCTTCGATGGCTCCTCATCCATCTGGTTGTCGTCTGACGACTCTGAAGGCGGCGCCCCTTCCATGGTCTGGATATAATCAAGGTCTGGGCTCGACACCAGACTCATGGAAGACGAGCGGGATGATTCCGATGTTGACCTATCATTGGGCGCCAGACTGCTAGCCAAACTATCATCATTGTTGTCGCTCGACATGGCTACAGAGTGTGTGCCAGTGTGTAACATGGCCTGCCGGGGACGATGAAGATGGTGGACACTTAAGCGAGGTGTGTAGAGAAGAGGAAATGCCAATTGAAGCGGGGGTTGACGTATTATATAACCGCTGATATAATCAACCGCAATTATTTGTACCCAGTCGCTCCAAATTCCCGGGGTTGCGCAGGACTCCTATTGGCTTTTTGTCTGGTTCCTTTTTTCAGGAAAAAAAACAAGGAACGGGTTTTGGGATTATACACCGGTACTGGTACGAACGGAGTAGGATAGTTGGCAAGCAATACATTGAGCTCTTCTTATTGATAAATCCAGTAATAATCAAACTACAAAGAAAAAGAAAAAAGACAAAGGAAAATATCTGCACGGGTCTTCGCGTAACATCAATGGCATAGGACCTAGATGTGCATTACTTAGAGCACATCTAGATGTGCTTTAGCAATACTGTCAAACAAAACCCCTAATCATCATTGCAAACAACGCATAGAACATGGCTAATGCGACAACCACAACTACACATGCTAGTTCCTTCTTGTCTCTTGCTTTCATTTGTTGCCTGTGATTGATTCTTTCTTTCTTCATCATATTGATTGTACATTGTACATTCCAGATCAACCAGTTTCTTCTTCAGCTTTACGTTATGTTCTGCGGGCTTGGTGATAACACTCCGAGCCCTGCCATGCCATTCTTCATCCAGCCAGTTAACAAAGGCACAAGCCTCATATCTCTGCAAATGTTAAATAGTATTCAGGATGAGCGGTGGCATTAACTCAAGTAAAATGATGAACTTAGCACTAACCTCTAAGGGGCAACTGAGAAACTGCCTGCCAATGTTGAATCCCTCCGTGCATACTGATACGTCTCCAACATATCTATAATTTTTGATTGCTCCATGCTATATTATCTACTGATTTGGACATTATTGGGCTTTACTTTCCACTTTTATATTATTTTTGGGACTAACCTATTAACTTGAGGCCCAGCCTAGAATTGCTATTTTTTTTGCCTATTTTAGGGTTTCGAAGAAAAGGAATATCAAACGGAGTCCAAATGGAATGAAACCTTCGGGAACGTGATTTTCTCACCGAACATGATCCAGGAGACTTAGACCCTACGTCAAGAAACAAAGAAGGAGGCCACGAGGTAGGTGGCGCGCCTACCCCCCTAGGCACGCCCTCCACCCTTGTGGGCCCCCTGTTGCTCCACCGACGTACTCCTTCCTCCTATATATACCTATGTACCCACAAACGATCAGATACGGAGCCAAAACCCTAATTCCACCGCCGTAACTTTCTGTATCCACGAGATCCCATCTTGGGGCCTGTTCCGGAGCTCCGCCGGAGGGGGTATCCATCACGGACGGCTTCTACATCAACACCATAGCCTCTCTGATGAAGTGTGAGTAGTTTACTTCAGACCTTCAGGTCCATAGTTATTAGCTAGATGGCTTCTTCTCTCCTTTTGGATCTCAATACAATGTTCTCCCCCTCTCTTGTGGAGATCAATTTGATGTAATCTTCTTTTTGCGTTGTGTTTGTTGAGACCGATGAATTGTGGGTTTATGATCAAGTTTACCTATGAACAATATTTGAATCTTCTCTGAATTCTTTTATGTATGATTGGTTATCTTTGCAAGTCTCTTCGAATTGTTAGTTTGGTTTGGCCTACTAGATTGATCTTTCTTGCAATGGGAGAAGTGCTTAGCTTTGGGTTCAATCTTGCGGTGTCCTTTCCCAGTGACAGTAGGGGCAGCAAGGCACATATTGTATTGTCGCCATCGAGGATAACAAGATGGGGTTTTTATCATATTGCATGAATTTATCCCTCTACATCATGCCATCTTGCTTAAGGAGTTACTCTATTTTCATGAACTTAATAGTCTAGATGCATGCTGGATAGCGGTCGATGAGTGGAGTAATAGTAGTAGATGCAGGCAGGAGTCGGTCTACTTGTCTTGGACATGATGCCTATGTACATGATCATACCTAGATATTCTCATTACTATGCTCAATTCTGTCAATTGCTCAACAGTAATTCGTTCATCCACCGTAAAATACTTATGCTCTTGAGAGAAGTCACTAGTGAAACCTATGGCCCCCGGGTCTATCTTCATCATATTAATCTTCTAATACTTAGTTATTTCCTTTGCTTTTTTACTTTTCTTTTATTTTACTTTGCATCTTTATCACAAAATACCAAAAATATTATCTTATCATATCTATCAAATCTCACTCTTGTAAGTGACAGTGAAGGGATTGACAACCCCTTATCACGTTGGTTGCGAGGAGTTATTTGCTTTGCGCAGGTACTATGGGACGCACGCGCAACCTCCTACTAGATTGATACCTTGGTTCTCAAAAACTGAGGGAAATACTTACGCTACTTTGCTGCATCATCCCTTCGTCTTTGGGGAAATCCAATGCAGTGCTCAAGAGGTAGCAAGAAGAATTTCTGGAGCCGTTGCCGGGGAGGTTCGTGCAAGTCAAGATTTGACTTCCAACAACAAGCCATTTCTGGCACCTACGCAAAAGTCAACATACCAAGTACCCATCACATACCCTTATCTCCCGCGTTACATTATTTTTCATTTGCCTCTCGTTTTCCTCTCCCCCACTTCACCCTTGCCGTTTTATTCGCCCTCTCTCTCTCTATCCTCCCTCTCTTTCTCTATTTGCCTATTTTTGCCCGCTTGCTTTTTGTTTGCTTGTGTGTTGGATTGCTTGCTTGTCTCGATGGCTCTTCCCCGATTTGGTGATCTTCACCTTAAAAGGTTAGAAGAAATCGAAAACAATGTTAGGAGTTTTATGGTCTTGCAATTTGAGCATAATAGTTTCTTTAGAAACGAGCTTAAGGACCAGAAAAGTTTTATGAGTTTTATGAATAAAGAGCTCGATGATATGTCTAAAGAATTTGACGGTTTAGGATCCCAAATTGCTTGTCTTGAGAAATTGACTGCTGAAATTTTGGATAAGCAGGCTACCTTAGTTAATAGGATGGCCGCTAAACCAGTTTTTTTATGAAAATAAAGATGAAGATCTAAAAGTTATTGATGTGTCCCCTATTAAATCTTTGTTTTGCAATATGAATCTTAATAATGATGGGACTGAATATGATCCACCTTTACCTAGAAGGCGTTCCAAAAATTCGGAGTTTTTAGATCTTGATGCTAAATTTGATGAAAGTGGGATCGAAGAAATTAAAACCCTAGATGTTGCTAAACCCACTATTTTGTATTTCAAGGAATTTAATTATTAAAATTTCTCTTTGATTGATTGTATTTCCTTGTTACAATCCGTGCTAAATTCTCCTCATGCTTATAGTCAAAATAAAGTGTTTACTAAACATATCATTGATGCCTTGATGTAATCTTATGAAGAAAAACTTGAATTGGAAGTTTCTATCCCTAGAAAACTTTATGATGAGTGGGAACCAAATATTAAAATTAAGATTAAAGATCATGAGTTCTATGCTTTATGTGATTTGGGTGCTAGTGTTTCCACGATTCCAAAGACTTTGTGTGATTTGTTAGGTTCCGTGATTTTGATGATTGCTCTCTAAACTTGCACCTTGCGGATTCCACTATTAATAACCTATGGGAAGAATTAATGATGTTCTTATTGTTGCAAATAGGAATTATGTGCCCGTTGATTTTATCGTTCTTGACATAGATTTTAATCCTTCATGTCCTATTATTCTTGGTAGACCTTTCCTTAGAATGATTGGTGCAATTATTGATATGAAGGAAGGAAATATTAGATTCCAATTTATGTTAAGGAAAGGCATGGAACACTTTCCTAGAAAGAAAATTAAATTACCTTATGAATCTATTATGATAGCCACTTATGGATTGCCTACCAAAGATGGCAATACCTAGATCTATCCTTGCTTTTTATGCCTAGCTAGGGGCGTTAAACGATAGCGCTTGTTGGGAAGCAAACCAATTTTATTTTTATTCCTTGATTTTTGCTCATGTTTATTAATAAATAATTTACCTAGCCTATGTTTTGGTTGTGTTTTTTGTGTTTAATTAGTGTTTGTGCCAAGTAGAACCGTTGGAAAGACTTGGTGAAAGTCTTGATATCTTGCTGTAAAAAACAGAAACTTTAGCGCTCACGAGAACTGCTGCCATTTTTATTTGGAAAGTGATATTTAGTTAATTATTTTTGAAGATGATTAATAGATAAATTCCTCACATCCAGAAATTTATTTCAGAATTTTTGGGGTTCCAGATCTTGCGCTAGCTACAGATTACTACAGACTGTTCTGTTTTTGATAGATTCTGTTTTTCGTGTGTTGTTTGCTTATTTTGATGAATCTATGGCTAGTAAAATAGTTTATAAACCATAGAGAATTTGGAATACAGTAGGTTTAACACCAATATAAATAAATAATGAGTTCATTCAGTACCTTGAAGTGGTCTTTTGTTTTCTTTCGCTAACGGAGCTCACGAGATTTTCTACTTTGAGTTTTGTGTTATGAGGTTTTCAAGTTTTGGGTAAAGATTTGATGGATTATGGAACAAGGAGTTGAAAGAGACTAATCTTGGGGATGCCCATGGAACCCCCAAGATAATCTAAGGACACCTAAAAGCCAAAGCTTGGGGATGCCCCGGAAGGCATCCCCTCTTTCGTCTACTTCTATCGGTAACTTTACTTGGAGCTATATTTTTATTCACCACATGATATGTGTTTTGCTTGGAGCGTCTTGTATGATTTGAGTCTTTGCTTTTTAGTTTACTACAATCATCCTTTCTGTACACACCTTTTGAGAGAGCCATACATGATTTGGAATTTGTTAGAATACTCTATGTGCTTCGCTTATATCTTTTGAGTTATATAGTTTTCCTCTAGTACTTCACTCATATCTTTTAGAGCACGGTGGTGGATTTGTTTTATAGAAACTATTGATCTCTCATGCTTCACTTAGATTATTTTGAGAGTCTTAAATAGCATGGTAATTTGCTTAAATAATCCTAATATGCTAGGTATTCAAGATTAGTAAAAAATCCTATGAGTGTTTTAAATACTAAGAGAAGTTTGATGCTTGATGATTGTTTTGAGATATGGAGGTAATAATATCAAAGTCGTGCTAGTTGAGTAGTTTTGAATTTGAGAAGTGCTTGTGTTGAAGTTTGCAAGTCCCGTAGCATGCACGTATGGTAAATGTTATGTAACAAATTTGAAACATGAGGTGTTCTTTGATTGTCTTCCTTATGAGTGGCGGTCGGGGACGAGCGATGGTCTTTTCCTACCAATCTATCCCCCTAGGAGCATGCGCGTAGTGCTTGGGTTTTTGAAGACTTGTAGATTTTTGCAATAAGTATGTGAGTTCTTTATGACTAATGTTTAGTCCATGGATTATACGCACTCTCACCCTTCCATCATTGCTAGCCTCTTCGGTACCGTGCATTGCCCTTTCTCACATTGAGAGTTGGTGCAAACTTCGCCGGTGCATCCAAACCATGTGATATGATACGCTCTTTCACACATAAACCTCCTTATATCTTCCTCAAAACAGCCACCATACCTACCTATTATGGCATTTCCATAGCCATTCCGAGATATATTGCCATGCAACTTTCCACCATTCCTTTTATCATGACACATTCATCATTGTCATATTGCTTAGCATGATCATGTAGTTGACATAGTATTTGTGGCAAAGCCACCGTTCATAATTTCCATACATGTCACTCTTGATTCATTGCATATCCCGGTACCCCCGCCGGAGGCATTCATATAGAGTCATCTTTTGTTCTAGTATCGAGTTGTAATCATTGAGTTGTAAATAAATAGAAGTGTGATGATCATCATTTTCTAGAGCATTGTCCCAAGTGAGGAATATAAAAAAAAGGCCATAAAAAAGAGAAGGCCCAAAAAATGAGAGAAAAAGAGAGAAGGGACAATGCTACTATCCTTTGCCACACTTGTGCTTCAAAGTAGCACAATAATCTTCGTGATAGAGAGTCTTTTGTTTTGTCACTTTCATATACTAGTGGGAATTTTTCATTATAGAACTTGGCTTGTATATCCCAACAATGGGCCTCCTCAAGTGCCCTAGGTCTTCGTGAGCAAGCAAGTTGGATGCACACCCACTTAGTTTTTTTGTTGTTGAGCTTTTCATACATTTATAGCTCTAGTGCATCCGTTGCATGGCAATCCCTACTCCTTGCATTAACATCAATCGATGGGCATCTCCATAGCCCATTGATTAGCCTCGTTGATGTGAAACTTTCTCCCTTTTGTCTTCTCCACATAACCCCCATCATCATATTCTATTCCACCCATAGTGCTATGTCCATCGCTCGCGCTCATATATTGCGTGAAAGTTTATAGGTTTGAGATTGCTAAAGTATGAAACAATTGCTTGGCTTGTCATCGGGGTTGTGCATGATGAGAGTATTCTTGTGTGACGAAAATGGAGCATGACTAAACTATATGATTTTGTAGGGATGAACTTGCTTTGGCCATGTTATTTTGAGAAGACATAATTGCTTTGTTAGTATGCTTGAAGTATTATTATTTTTATGTCAATATGAACTTTTATCTTGAATCTTACAGATCTGAATATTCATGCCACAATTAAGAAGAATTACATTGAAATTATGCCTAGTAGCATTCCACATCAAAAATTCTGTTTTTATCATTTACCTATTCGAGGACGAGCAGGAATTAAGCTTGGGGATGCTTGATACGTCTCCAACGTATCTACAATTTTTGATTGCTCGATGCTATATTACCTACTGTTTTGGACATTATTGGGCTTTATTTTCCACTTTTATATTATTTTTGGGACTAACCTATTAACCGGAGGCCCAACCCAGAATTGTTGTTTTTTTTGCCTATTTTAGGGTTTCGAAGAAAAGGAATATCAAACGGAGTCCAAACGGAATGAAACCTTCAGGAACGTGATTTTCTCACCAGACATGATCCAGGAGACTTGGACCCTACGTTAAGAAACAAAGGAGGAGGCCACGAGGTAGGGGGCACGCCTACACCCCATGCGCGCCCTCCACCCTCGTGGGCCCCCTATTGTCCACCGATGTACTCCTTCCTCCTATATATATCTACGTAACCCCAAACGATCAGATACGGAGCCAAAACCCTAATTCCACTGCCGTAACTTTCTGTATCCACAAGAACCCATCGTGGGGCCTGTTTTGGAGCTCCGCCGGAGGGGGTATCCATCATGGAGGGCTTCTACATCAACACCATAGCCTCTCTGATGAAGTGTGAGTAGTTTACTTCAAACCTTCGGGTCCATAGTTATTAGCTAGATGGCTTCTTCTCTCTTTTTGATCTCAATACAATGTTCTCCCCCTCTCTTGTGGAGATCTATTCGATGTAATCTTCTTTTTGCGGTGTGTTTGTTGAGACTGATGAATTGTGGGTTTATGATCAAGTTTATCTATGAACAATATTTGAATCTTCTCTGGATTCTTTTATGTATGATTGGTTATCTTTGCAAGTCTCTTCGAATTATCAGTTTGGTTTGGCCTACTAGATTGATCTTTCTTGCAATGGGAGAAGAGCTTAGCTTTGGGTTCAATCTTGCGGTGTCCTTTCCCAGTGACAGTAGGGGCAGCAAGGCACGTATTGTATTGTTGCCATCGAGGATAACAAGATGGGGTTTTTAGCATATTGCATGAATTTATCCCTCTACATCATGTCATCTTGCTTAAGGCGTTAGTCTATTTTCATGAACTTAATAGTCTAGATGTATGGTGGATTGCTCAACAGTAATTCGTTCACCCACCTTAAAATACTTATGCTCTTGAGAGAAGCCACTAGTGAAACCTATGGCCCCCGGGTCTATCTTCATCATATTAATCTTCCAATACTTAGTTATTTCCTTTGCCTTTTATTTTACTTTGCATCTTTATCACAAAAATACAAAAAATATTATCTTATCATATCTATCAGATCTCACTCTTGTAAGTGACCGTGAAGGTATTGACAACCCCTTATCGCGTTGGTTGCGAGGAGTTATTTGCTTTGTGCAGGTACTAGGGGACGCGCGTGCAACCTCCTATTGGATTGATACCTTGGTTCTCAAAAACTGAGGGAAATACTTATGCTACTTTGCTGCATCATCCCTTCCTCTTCGGGGAAATCCAACGCAGTGTTCAAGAGGTAGCAATACACGTTGAGCAGGAGTGTGCTCATGCACACAACTAAGCTTTTGGTACTTCTCAGTGGCGCAAAACTTGGAGTCGAACTTGTGTTGCGTGAGTCTGGAGTCATGCTCCGGATCCGACGACAGATCGCTTTCCTGGGGGGGGGTCATTCAGGACAGATTCAACAAAGAGCTACATTGGACATGCTAAAAAAGATCGGGATAGATTGGAACCTAACAGGACGATTCGGATCCATAGTACACCTGCCTGCTAATGACCTTAGGCAAGTGCTCGGCGGCGACCGCGGTCGTGGCGGCGATACGAGCAGGAGCAGCCACACCGAAACCATCAGCACCACTCGTCCGCATTTCCCCAATGTCAGCGCCACACGAGGAAATTTGGAGGCTATCTGGGGATTTGGGGGAAATGGGGAAACTGTGGGGATAAGATAATGGTCGGGAACTACTTATGGCACTATATGTTGCATACGACACACTGTTTATACATGTCGTTAGTTTTAGATATTACAACGTAACACACGATTTCCGCACCAAACTGTGTGAGAAGACAATGTAGGTGAGACACAGTTGTCATTACATAACCGTATGCGATGTACTACCCTATGCATATAATTGAGTTATAGTGATACCGGGTAAATAGCCTCTCTATGGATATCCATAAAAAAACAGCCGCTCTGCATATAGAGATGGCGGCAGCGGCCTAGGCAGCGGCTACCGGAGAAGAGGTCAATCCTCGGTCGGTGGGCGGTGCTTCTGTGCATATATAACCTAGCTCCTTGGTTGTGTATGAAGAAAAAATACATTATGATGTCAATGATTATCCAAGGCCCAAAGCAACCAGGAAATGACATCGACATTTACTTTCAGTTACTGGTAGAAGAACTGCTGACAGTGTGGATAGATGTGTCTATTGTAAAATGTTATGATGCTTATAGAAAGGAGATTCTCGATCCACATGCGATGCTGGTGCACACCATTCAAGATATGCCGGCATTAGGCAACACATCGGGGCAGAAAACAAAGGAAGATGTAGGGTGTGTCACATGCATAGATAGGATAGCTAGCAGAAGACTTCCCAACTCACGCAAAACCGTGTATTTGCGTCATTGTAGGTTCTTACGGAAAAACACCCATACCGAAATATGAAAGCTGAATTTGATGGTACAGCAGAGGTAGGTGTGGGCCCAAGACCCTATGATGGGGAGGTGGTCCACAAGATGGCTAAACAAATTAATGTTGTGCTTGGCAATAACCACCCTTTGACGGTGAAACAAACACCCAAGGGTCAAGTGTTTAAGAAGAAATCGGTGTTCTGGAAATTACCTTAGTGGGAGATTCGACGTGTACGTCACTGCATCGATGTCATGCACGCAGAGAAGAACGTATGTGAAAGCGTCCTTGGTACTCTGCTCAAGACTAAAGGTAAAAGAAAGGATGGTGATGGTTCACGGCTCGATATGCTTGCTGATCAATCAAAACGCAAGAGTGAAGCAGAAGATGATGACAAATTCATCAAAGCTCGCCAGAGTTAAAATTTCAGTACAAAAGAAGCAACATAGTTCTTCACCTATTTGTTATCAGTTAAGACACCCGTTTCCTGCTCTGCAAACATCAGAAGTCTTGTGGATGTGAGCTCAGGTAAAATGAAGTTGGGAGACATGAAGTCACATGATTGCCATGTAATGTTGACACAAATCCTCCCGGTGGCCATCAGGAATCTAATGGACAAAGATATAAGAAACACACTCATTAAGCTCTGTGATTTCTTCAACCAACTATGGCAGAAAGTTATAGATCCTGAAGAGTTGGATCATATGCAAGATGATATTGCAAGAATATTGTCCAACCTAGAGATGTTTTTCCCACCGTCATTCCTTGATGTCATGGTCCATCTCACTGTGCGCCTTGTCAACGAGATAAAGTATTGTGGTCCTGTGTTTCTTCGCAACATGTATCCCTTCGATCGGTTCATGGGAATACTGAAGTGCTTTTGTCGGAACCGAAACCATCCAGAGGCAAGCATCCTACAAGGTTATACCACGGAGGAGGTGGTTGAGTTTTGCACCAAATACATGAAACAAAGACCTATAGGTTTCCCCTCTCTCACCACGAGGGAAGGCTGAAAGGTAAGTCGGTCCTTGCTGGCATGCAAATGGCTGCACCCAGAGAATTGGGAGAGAAAGCCCATTTGATGGTACTACTTAATAGCCCAGTTCTCAGCGCTTATGCCGAAGAACACTTGGCAGAGATACACCAAAGCTTCTTACCAATGGTGCCTTCATCAGATGTGGAGATCAAGGAGCACACTAAGAACTACGCTTAATGGCTGAAGAATCGTTTGGCACAAGGATCCATCGATGACATTGCTACGTGGTTGGCACAAAAGCCATCACCTACGGTGTTGATGTAACAAGCATATGACATAAATGGATACACATTCTACACTGAGGAATGTGATCAGAAGACCTCATATCAGAACAACGCTGTTCGAATAGAATGCATGACTATAGATGAAGCTGATAAAATGGTATACTATGGAACCATCAAAGAGATTTTGGAGCTTAACTATGTGAAAGTTAAGGTGGCATTATTCAGGTGCGCATGGATCCCTCTTGGTCATGTGAGGGTTGATGATTACAGGAAGACCTGTGTTAACAGGACAACGATGGCATATCACACAGACTCGTTCATTCTTGCGAGCAATGCTACCTAGATTTTCATTGCGGAAGACCCCTTGCATAAGAACTGCCATGTAGTGATGCATGGGAAGAGGAGGGTACTAGGTGTCGAGGATGTTGCCGATGAGGACGAGTACTGATATGTCCATTTTGCATCATGTTTCCTTACTATTATTTATGATGTTTTTATGTGTAATAATGCTTTTTTGAGTAATACGAATGCCTTTTCTCTCATAATTTACAAGGTACACACAAAGAGGGAGATTTCCGACAGCTCAAAATCAGGACCTGGAAAAGCTACGTCAGGCCACCTATTCTGCACAACTCCAAACAAGCTAAAACTTCACAAAGATTTTTTTATCAAATATATGATGAATATTGGAGCAAATAACTACCATAGGGGGCCCACCAGGTGGGCACAACCCACCTGGGCGCGCCAGGGAGCCCAGGCGCGCCCTGGTGGGTTGTGATCACTCAGGCCCACCTCCGGTGCCCATCTTCTGGTATATAAGTCATTTTGACCTAGAAAAAAAATAAGGAGAGGACTTTCGGGATGGAGCGTCATCGTCTCGAGGCGGAACTTGGGCAGGAGCACTTTTGCCCTCCGACGGAGCGATTCCGCCGGGGGAACTTCCCTCCCGGAGGGGGAAATCATCGTCATCGTCATCACCAACAACTCTCGCATCTTGGGAGGGCAATCTCCATCAACATCTTCAACAACACCATCTCATCTCAAACCCTAGTTCATCTCTTGTGTTCAATCTTGTTACCAGAACTATAGGTTGGTGCTTGTGGGTGACTAGTGCTGATTACATCTTGTAGTTGATTACTGTATGGTTTATTTGGTGGAAGATTATATGTTCAGATCCCATATGCTATTTAATACCCCTTTGATCTTGAGCATGATTATCATTTGTGAGTAGCTACTTTTGTTCTTGAGGACACGGGAGAAATCATGTTGTAAGTAATCATGTGAACTTGATATGTGTATGATATTTTGATAGTATGTATGTTGTGATTCCCTTAGTGGTGTCATGTGAACGTCGACTACATGACACTTCACCATATTTGGGCCTAAGGGAATGCATTGTGGAGTAGCAATTAGATGATGGGTTGCGAGAGTGACAGAAGCTTAAACCCCAGTTTACGCGCTATTCCATAAAGGACCGATTGGATCCAAAAGTTTAATGCTATGGTTAGAATTTATTCTTCATACTTTTCTCGTAGTTGCGGCTGCTTGCGGGATGGTTAATCATAAGTAGGAGGTTTGTTCAAGTAAGAGCAGCACCTCAGCACCGGTCCACCCACATATCAAATTATCAAAGTAGCGAACGCAAATCGAACCAACATGGTGAAAGTGACTAGATGAAAATCCCGTGTACCCTCAAGAACGCTTTGCTTACCATAAGAGGCCGTTTTTCCCTGTCCTTTGCCTCAAAAGGATTGGGCTACCTTGCTGCAATTTTATTGCTACAATCGTTACTTGCTCGTTACAAATTATCTTGCTATCAAACTACTCCGCTACATACAATTTTAGCAGTTGTAGACATTACCTTGCTAAAAACCACTTGTCATTTCCTTCGGCTCCTCGTTGGGTTCGACACTCTTACTTATTGAAAAGAGCTACAATTGATCCCCTATACTTGTGGGTTATCAAGGCTATTTTCTGGCGCCGTTTCCGGGGAGTGAAGCGCCTTTGGTAAGTGGAATTTGGTATGGAAACATTTATATAGTGTGGTGGAATCTATTGTCACTTGTTACTATGGAAAACAATCCTTTGAGGGGTTTGTTTGGGGTATCTTCACCTCAACCGGAACCACAATTAGCTACCCCTCAATCTACTGCACATACTAAAAATATTGAATATGAAATTCCTTCGGGTATGATAGAACAACTCCTAGCTAATCCTTATGCAGGAGATGGAACCGAACATCCTGATATGCACTTGATATATGTAGAACAAATTTGTGGATTGTTCAAGCTTGCAGGTTTACCCGAGGATGAAGTTATGAAAAAGGTTTTCCCTTTATCTTAGAAGGGAAAAGCATTTGCATGGTATAGTCTATGCGATGATATTGGATCTTGGAACTGGAATCGTTTGAAATTGGAGTTCCACCAAAAATTTATCCTATGCATCTAGTTCATCGTGATCGGAATTATATATATATACTTTTTGGCCTCTTGAAGGAGAAAGTATTGCTCTAGCTTGGGGGAGGCTTAAGTCAATGTTATATTTGTGTCCGAATCATGAGCTCTCAAGAGAAATTATTATACATAACTTTTATGCTCGGCTTTCTCGTAATGATCAAACCATGCTCGATACTTCTTGTGCTGGTTCTTTTATGAAGAAGACCATTGAATTACGGTGGGATCTTTTGGAAAGAATTAAACGCAACTCTGGAGATTGGGAACTCGACAAAGGTAAAGAGTCAGGTATTAAACTTAAGTACGATTGTGTTAAATCTTTTATGAATACCGATGCTTTTCAAAAGTTTAGCACTAAATATGGAGTTGACTCTGATATAGTAGCTTCCTTCTATGAATCATGTGCCACTCATGTTGATCTCCCTAAAGAGAAATGGTTTAAATATCACCCACCTATTAAATAAGAAATCAAAGAACCTGTACCAGTTAAAGAAGAAACTGTACTTTACAATGTTGATCCAGTTGTTCCTTCTGCTTATATTGAGAAACCACATTTTCCTGTTAGGATAAAGGAACATGCTAAAGTTTCAACTGTGGTCAACAAAAGTTACATTAGAACACCTAAACCCGATGAACAAATTAAAGTGCAACCCAGTATTGCTATGGTTAAAGATCTCTTGGAAGAAAATGTAGATGGGCATGTTATTTACTTTTGTGAAGAAGTTGCTAGAATTGCCAAACCTGATAAAAAGGATAAACATAGACCTGTTGTTGGCATGTCTGTTGTCTCAGTTAAAATAGGAGATCATTGTTATCTTGGTTTATGTGACATAGGTGCTAGTGTGAGTGCTATTCCTTATTCCTTATATAAAGAAATTATGAATGACATAGCACCCACAGAGATAGAAGACATAGATGGTACTATCAAACTTGCTAATAGAGACACTATATCACCAATTGGGATTGTTAGAGATGTTGAAGTCTTGTGTGGGAAAATAAAATACCCTACTGATTTTCTTGGTCTTGGTTCCCCACAAGATGACTTTTGTCCCATTATCTTTGGTAGACCTTTCTTGAACACCGTTAATGCTAGAATAGACTGTGAGAAACAAACTGTCGGTGTTAGTTTGGTGATGAATCTCATGAGTTTAATTTTTCGAAGTTTAGTAGAAAGCTTCCTGAAAAAGAATTGCCTAGTGAGGATGAAATAATTGGTCTTGCTTCTATTGTTGTACCACCTACTGATCCTTTAGAAAAATATTTGCTAGACCATGAAAATGATTTACATATGCATGAAAGAAATGAAATAGGTAAGATTTTCTTTGAACAATGTCCTTTGCTTAAATACAACTTGCCTATTGAAACTCTAGGAGGTGCTCCTCCACCAAAAGGTGATCCTATGTTTACATTAAAACAATTGCCAGACACTTTGAAATATGCTTATCTTGATGAAAAGAATATATATCCTGTTATTATTAGTGCTAACCTTTCAGAACATGAAGAAGAAATATTATTGAAAGTTCTAAGGAAGCACCCAGCTGCTATTGGATATACTCTTCATGATTTAAAATGGCATTAGTCCCAGTCTATGTCAGCACAAAAATAATATGGAACCTGATGCTAAACCCGTTGTTGATCACCAACGTTGATTAAATCCAAAAATGAAGGAAGTGGTAAGAACGGAAATCTTAAAACTTCTAGAAGCAGGTATAATCTATCCTATAGCTGATAGTAGATGGGTAAGTCATATTCATTGTGTCCCTAAGAAAGGAGGTATAACTGTTGTTCCTAATGATAAGAATGAACTTATTCCACAAAGAATTGTTACAGGCTATAGAATGGTAATTGATTTTAAAAAAATAAACAAAGCAACTAGAAAAGATCATTACCCTCTGCCTTTTATTGATCAAATGCTTGAAAGATTATCTAAGCACACACATTTTTGCTTCCTTGATGGATATTCTGTTTTTTCACAAATACCTGTTTCTCAACCTAATCAAGAAAAGACCACTTTTACTTGTCCCTTTGGAACCTATGCTTATAGATGTATGCCTTTCGGTTTATGTAATGCTTAACCGATAGATAGGCCGGTACACCTACGATTCGCCTACATCTGCTAGCCCATCATGGAAAGGTTTCCCACAACTTACTTAACTATGCCAGAGCCCATAATGGCGCACACGGAAGTTTCTAGCATGAATAATCTTATGATCCCTTTGAGCCTGGATGGCATTCCGTAGGATGATCACACGGGGGTCCCGGGATCTCCTAGGACAACACTGGATTCCCCAGGTGCACGCAACCAATCCACCCAGATAAAGTACCCACCTTAAGTTAACCCTTAACTACCTCATGAACTACATAGCAAACCAAAATCCCAATCCTACTCATGCAAATTTGTAAGGGTGAAACCAATGCAAGTAAAACCGGGTATAGGAAGAGTATGATCAAAGTGTGAACTTGCCTTGTACTGTTAATGAAGATTGTTCACACATCATAATTCCTGACAGTTCTACTCGTCACACTTCGATCAATCTATTGTAACCAAGCAATTATAACCACACATAAGCAGTCACTCAAAGATCCAAAAGAAAAGGCAAAGAAACATTGCAAAAACTCCAAATGAACCAAATCAAATTATTTTGCAAGATCAGATCCTAATTTCGGTGAAAAAGTGTGGTGATGGCTCAAGATGTTAGATTACGCCTAAGGATTCAATTTGAAAAAAAATAATCAATTGAAAATGCGCTACAGTTTACAAGATATGATCAAGTAAAGCTTCGAGTTCAAATTTTGAATCGTTCAAATTTGAAAAGATCAAAAGTTGAAACTAACGATGCTACTGGATGTAGGAAGTCAATATAAATATGTAGGAAAAAAAGTTACTAGATTGAAAATAACGGATCAAGTAATTCAACATAGCATTGAATCTTCTTAGAATGTTGTGTAACAACTCTTTGGTGGACTAGTAGAGTAACTGGCTACGATCAAAATTATATGTTGGGAAGATGACACTAATTGTGCAAACGTAAAGATTACTTCAATACGAATCCGATGCATTTGGGTTCATCGGAAACAGAGCTACGGATAAAAAGATATGATCAAAAGAAGTTTAATATGAATCTATACAAATTTTGAAATTTATAAAGTTGCAAAAAGTTTATTCGACAGATTCACTAGATAAATCGAATCAAGATGAAAATGCAGGCGTTGGTTTTATCTAATTTGGATGAACAAGTAAAAAGTTATGGCTATTTGAAAAATCAGGGCCAAACTGTTTTACGGAAGAAAAAAATCTATTGCTAAAAGCTTTCTACGCCTAAAGTGTAAACAGAGAGACTAATTGATAATATAATTATTCTATCATACTAGTCTAGAAATAATAAGCTACGAGACTATATAAAAACATACCTTTATAAGGTAGATAAAATAGGACTTCGGAGAGAGTAGACAACTTCGAGAAGTCCCGCCAGAGAGAAGAAATATATTTTTCTTTAGTGAATTTAGTCAAACCAAAATAACAATTTAACCCAAATCGAAAGATTTTTTGAAGCTCTACGAGTCTATATTTATAGGTGGAACAAAGACTTAGAAATCAAAGGTTAGCCAATATGAGACTAAACATATACATACGCAGATGAAATTAAAAAAGATCATGCGCATGGGCTAAGAGTTCGGTCCGGCCGCGCGCGTACACTGCATGGCAGTTTTTTTTTAATATTTTTCTTTCGTGAACTTTTATTTTTTTGGAAAAAAGTAAATAAAATAAAAATGAAACAATATTTTAAACCTTAACGAAAATAAAAAGAGAAACAAAAAAATACGGGCCGGCCTGTCTACTATGCTGTGCATGTGGGCGACAAATAATTATAAGTCGCACGCACATTTTTTAACGCTGCGTTTGGATGTCTGTAATGAGGCGCCGTATTGGATTTGGTATTCCCAAATTTCCAATTCAGCTGTTTTGCATTCGCGTGGAAACAGCGGTCCGAAATAAAAGGAATACAGCGTCGAAATCGCTTACACACGCTGCACCCTCCCAGGTTTCCGAGCTCTGCCCCTCTGATTTGGCTGGAAACGTCCATCCCGCAAAACATAACGATTCAATCTTTCTTCAGCAGGCCCCCGCGCGACGTGAGAGGAGCGGCGCCCAGGGGAGGACCCCCGACGGCGGCGCCCAGTCCTCGCGCGGCCCTCCGGCACCTGAATCCCCGCCACCTCAGTTCATTCCCCTCCTTCAATGGATGCCTTATCTCCCCCTTCGATTCAGATCTAGGTGTGGAGTTGAAGTGGCCATCCGTCAGGCCTCTCAAGCCATGGCCGACACCAGCGGCGGCGCTGCCGATCCCGCCATGGCCGCCTCAATCTCCACCTGTGCGCACTAGTAACCTTCTGATCTCTCGTGGTTCCGTCCCTTGTCTGTTTCTTCTTTGCAACTGGTTATGGGTTGCCAAAAGATTGCAGTATTGCTCACCTCCTTTCAATCCGAAATTTAGTTTCCCTTCGCATATTGCTAAATGAGATTAGTAACAAGAGGATTGATTGTTAATTTTTGACGGGTGGATTGATTCTTAATTATGTGTGCAGTGTGGAACTTATGTCTCTGCTTTGGCTGATTGCTTTTCAAAAGAAGATAGGGAGGTCAGCAGGAGCATACTGTCAGGCAAGAGCCGGCGAGATAAGATGATCATCGACAACCCATCTTACTTGACAGCAAGAGCAACAAGGACCTTGATTATAGTCACATATTGTATAAATTTTGATTTGATGCATATAGAACAAGGCATTATGCAATTCCATAGTTTGTCATCCAAACAAGATTTGGTATTGAAACCTCACTGGGATTCCATGGGCCAATTCCATGACATCCAAACAAGTGAAATCGTATTCATGTCCATTACAGTTTCCTCACTGAATTGGTATTGAAACCAAATCAATACGGAGTCCTCCAATACAAACATCCAAACGCAGCGTAAAAGTAGAAACAGAAAGGAAAACTGAATAACGAAAATAACGAAAATAAAGTACAATTTTATATAGGCATATTATATATCAAAATTTTCATAAATGTTTTCCTAAAATATGAACATATTTTCAGCAGCAAATAAATTCCGCAAAAAATTTAAATAAAGCAAACAGTACTGCTGGTTCCTTTAAAAACCAAATAAGAATATTTTAAAATACCAAAATAATTTCAAACTCATTTTTCTCCAATTTTTCTACTGTAGGGAATCATTTTACCCTATTTTCCATATATTTTATTTTTGGAGAAAAAAAATTTGAATAAGAGCCAAATATCTCCAAATTGAAAATTGAGTTTCAAAATAACTTCAAAGGACTTTCAGTTTGATTCTTTGAAACTTCGAACTCTCTTTCTTAGCATTTGAAGAAGTCATTTTATCTTCTTAATGAAACTCATTGAGTTGCATAAAGTTTCCGAATTTGAAATAGTTGCAAATAGAATTCAAATCTTTTCAAACCCTTTTCATTTATTTAAATGGAAGAAGTCATATCATCTTCACTCAAGGGTTTTGTGATGAAATGAAGTTGTATTCATGGGGATCCTAAATGCAAGGTGAAAGTTTTGGGAACGTCATTTTATTCCCTCTCATTCAACTTTCAAAAGTTTCGAATTTTCCACTCAATTTTCCACCACAACTCACACAAGCAATCGGATATTACTTAATTAATATAACATTCCAAAATTCAGAATTTTGGGATGTCACAAGACGAGACCTGAAAATGGGCCAAAAAATCAAACCAAGGGTATATCCATGATTGTTTACCATGATGTTTTTTTGAGGCGGAGCGATGTAGTAACTCATGATTTGGAGTCCGAAGTGTCGCATCTCCTTTTCAAAAAAATGATCATTCTTGTTAGATGCTCCGACATGGAAGGTGCGAGCACCATAACTTGTTCCAAACTTTTCCAAATTTTTTCCATACGATCGTGAGAGCACGCCAAAGTGACACAATGATTTTCGTTATTTTCCGGACTCTATATGAATTTCTTGAAATTAAAATACCAACAAGGTCGACGCCTCTGGCCGCACCCTACGGCCGAACTGTTTGAAGTTTTTCCCCATTTCTCAAATAATGAATGAAAACTCACAAATCGACACAATGATGAACTCATGTTTCATTGAAACAAAAAATGATGTTAGTTAATGTAAATGTTTTCAAATAGCACACGGTTCACTCACGAAAGACGTGTGTCCACTAAATTGTGGCCAATGCCCCCCCTACCATGCGCGCGATCCGAGTCGTGTGTTCTGATTGGCCAGAACCCAAACCCCACGGATCATACGTCTGCACCGTTGTATGCTCCTTGATTGAACGGCGATCATCATCCCTTTCGACAGCACATGCAGTTCAGGTTGATGTAAATGTTTTCAAATAGCACACAGTTCACTCACAAAAGTCATGTGCTTACCAAACCATGGCCGATGCCCCCCTTGTTGCGCGTGTGATCTGAGTCGTGCGGAGAATCAGCAGAAGAAGGCGGCCGAAGACAAGGACGCCGAGCTGAAGGCAGCCCTTGCCAAGGCGGCCCATCTGGAGAAGGCACTCAAGGAGCGCGATCGTGCCATCAAATGGGGGCGGCGTGGTACGTTGCTTGAAGCGCAGCACCTGGAAGAGTCCTTCTCCAGTAAGTGCTTTTTCTTGTCATTTGCCGGGTCGGGATCCGGCCTTTCTTCCTTGTTGTTCTTCTTCTAACTTGCTTCTTCCTTTGCGGCAGGGGCCTTCCCGGAGACGCAGCGGCTGGTGGAGGAAGCCGTTCGCCACCAGGGTGACCCGGCCGGCGTCGTTGGGTCCGGGACGGATCCGCGGGTGGCCTGGACCTTCCAGAGATCATCGCCGCCGCTGAGGCCCGCCTACAGGTCCTGGGAACGCAGCTGGGGCGTCTGTCCCAGGCAAGCACCACGATGACAGCGGCCCTATGGCCGGGCTCCGTCCAACCGAGTAGCTTCTCGCGCCTGGTGCGTTGGTTGGAGATGGGGCCGGACCGGCTTGGCGAGTGGCACGTCTCCGCCACTCGTGCCGGTGCCAAGATGGCACTCCGGTTCACGCTATCCTGGCATCCGGACCTGCAGCTGGACGCATTGATGGGTCAGCGGGCTGGTTCAGAGCAGCACTTGCAGGAGCAAGCCGGCCGGATCGCCTCCCGGGCCAGCTACATCGCCGAGTTCTCCTTCCACGACAAGTTCCATCCGGTGCGGACGGAGGACGGCAGGGCCGTGGACGGTGAAGACTATGGCTTGCTTCTCCACGATCCGCAGGGGAGCTCGAAGGAGACGGGCATCTACCGCGATGCGGATGTTGAGGAGGATGCCGACACCTAGCTGGATCAGGAGGCCGCTAGGGGCGAGCCGTCGACGTCACGACGCGGCGCTGGAGATGCCTTAGACACTTTGTGTAATAATTTGTTAAATAGCAGGTCCACATACCCACTGGGGTTTTTTAGGGTTAATGAACTCGGGTTGTGGGCCTTTTCTTAAATACTTGTGTAGATGTGATACGTTTCCAACGTATCTATAATTTTTGATTGCTCCATGCTATATTATCTACTGTTTTGGACATTATTGGGCTTTATTATCCACTTTTATATTATTTTTGGGACTAACCTATTAACCGGAGGCCCAGCCCAAAATTGTTGTTTTTTTGCCTATTTCAGTGTTTCAGAGAAACAGAATATCAAACGGAGGCCAAATGGAATGAAACCTTCGGAAACGTGATTTTCTCATCAGATAAGATCCAGGAGACTTGGACCCTCCGTCAAGAAACCACGAGGTGGTCACAAGGGTGGAGGGCACCCCCCTAGGGCGTGCCCTTGCCTCATGGGCCCCTCGAAGCTCCACCGACGTACTCCTTCCTCCTATATATACCTACGTACCCCCAAACGATCGGGGATGGATCCAAAAACCTAATTCCACCGCCCAACTTTCTGTATCCACGAGATCCCATCTTGGGGCCTGTTCCGGAGCTCCGCCGGAGGGGGCATCGATCACGAAGGGCTTCTACATCATCATCCAAGCCCCTCCGATGAAGTGTGAGTAGTTTACTTCAGACCTACGGGTCCATAGTTAGTAGCTAGATGGCTTCTTCTCTCTTTTTGGATCTCAATACAATGTTCTCCCCCTCTCGTGTGGAGATCTATTCGATGTAATCTTCTTTTTGTGGTGTGTTTGTTGAGACCGATGAATTGTGGGTTTATGATCCAGTTTATCTATGAATAATATTTGAATCTTCTCTAAATTCTTTTATGTATGATTGGTTATCTTTGCAAGTCTCTTCGAATTATCAGTTTGGTTTGCCCTACTATATTGGTTGTTCTTGCCATGGGAGAAGTGCTTAGCTTTGGGTTCGATCTTGCGGTGTCCTTTCCCAGTGACAGAAGGGGAAGCAAGGCACATATTGTATTGTTGCCATCGAGGATAACAAGATGGTTTTTTTATCATATTGCATGAAACTATCCCTCTACATCATGTCATCTTGCTTAAGGCGTTACTCTACTTTTAACTTAATACTCTAGATGCATGTTGGATAGCGGTCGATGAGTGGAGTAATAGTAGTAGATGCAGGCAGGAGTCGGTCTACTTGTCTCGGATGTGATGCCTATATACATGATCATACCTAGATATTCTCATAACTATGCTCAATTCTGTCAATAGCTCAACAGTAATTTGTTCACCCACCGTAGAATACTTATGCTCTTGAGAGAAGCCACTAGTGAAACCTATGGCCCCCGGGTCTCTTTCTCATCATATCAATCTCCATCACATTATTATTGCTTTGCTTTTACTTTGCCTTTTACTTTTTACTTTGCATCTCTATACCAAAAATACCAAAAATATTATTTATCATCTCTATCAGATCTCACTTTCATAAGTGCCCGTGAAGGGATTGACAACCCCTAAGCGCGTTGGTTGCATTGAGCTATTGTTTTTGTGTAGGTATGAGGGACTCGCGCGTAGCCTCCTACTGGATTGATACCTTGGTTCTCAAAAACCGAGGGAAATACTTATGCTACTTTGCTGCATCATCATCTCCTCTTCGGGGAAATCCAACGCAGTGCTCAATAGGTAGCAAGATGTCATTGGTGCTTTTGCTTTTTGCCTTCCATTTTTTGGGACCGATTTCATGCGTTTTTTCCTTCCTCAAACCTCCCCCCCTCCGCCCCCCCCCCCCCCCCCGCGAGTCAGACGGCCGAGGCTCCAGTCCATGACTAGGAGTTCGGTTCTTTGCGAGGAGCGCGCAGGACTTGGGTCCCTCTAAACTTTGAGTGCGAGCGAAACACCCACTGGGCCGGCTGGCGGCAATCCCGCGAAGCCGGTTGGCGAGCAGCCGGTCGTGTGGCTGTTCATTTGATGAATGGCGGGCCAGGTTGATCGACCCAGCAGCCTTTGACTTAGTGTATGAAGTGTAAAGGAGCTTTGGCCCATTATGCTTGCCAGCCGGCAGCCAAAGCTGGATATGTGGATTTAGGGCAAAGTGGGGGACCGCGGCATCCAAACTTTATCAGGAATCACCAAGTAAGGCGGCGGGGTGGCGACCGAGCTGGCCAGCCCCCGAGCCCCCGGGTCGAACGAGTCGGACCGGTGGCCGGGTTCAGTAGTAAGAGAATAGGACACAATAAATTGGTCGACAAAAGGCATCCCCCGAGTTTTGTTTGAGGACCCTGTAGTTTCATGCGTTTATAAAAGGCGACAATGCATACGCTCATGTGACTAACTATAAAACGGGCGGAGGAGTTCCGTGTTCTAGGGCCGGATCGTTTCTTCACCGGCGGTGTCCTTCTTGCGCTTCCTTTACTTGCGTGCGTCAATGATGTAGTAGGCGTTGCGGTCGCGCAAGGCCCTGCTCACGATGAATGGGCCCTCACATGGAGGGGACAACTTCTGCTGGCCTGCCTGCTCTTGGACGAGTCGGAGGATGGCCGAGCGACTGAGCGCCAGGAGGCATGCTTCTTCGAGCAGGCCGACGCCATTTTTGCGGGCTTCTCTGGCTTCGGCTTCGATGTACATCGCGACGCGCGGCGAGTTGAACTCGACGTCGGTCGGGATGACGGCTTCGGCTCCATAGACAAGGAAGAACAGGGTGAACCCGGTCGACCGATTCAGCATGGTGTGTAGACTCCAGAGAACGGCTGGCAACTCGTCAAGCCAGCTGCCGGGTGAGCGGATGAGTGGCTCGACGAGTCGTGGCTTGACGCTGGACATGATGAGTCCATTGGCCCGCTTGACCTGCCCATTGGACTGCGGATGCGCAACGAAGGCTAGGTCGAGGCGGATGCCGGAGATGGAGCAGTATTGTTCGAGCGCGCCCTTGGTGAAGTTGGTGCCGTTGTCGGTGATGATGCTGTTTGGCATGCCGTAGCGCACCGCTATGTCCTTGATGAACCGGACGACTGTTGGCCCGTCCAGTTTCTTGATTGGTCTTGCCTCGATCCACTTGGTGAATTTGTCCACTGCCACCAGCAAGTGCGTCATGCCGCCTTGAGCGGTTTTTAAGGGTCCCTGTTGGGGAACGCAGTAATTTCAAAAAATTTCCTATGCACACGCAAGATCATGGTGATGCATAGCAACGCGGGGGAGAGTCTGATCTACGTACCCTTGTAGATCGCAACGGAAGCGTTGACACAACGTAGAGGAAGTAGTCGTACGTCTTCTTCCCGATCCGACCGATCCAAGCACCGTTACTCCGGCACCTCCGAGTTCTTAGCACACATTCAGCTCGATGACGTTCCTCGGGCTCCGATCCAGCAAAGCGTCGAGGAAGAGTTCCGTCAGCACGACGGCGTGGTGACGATCTTGATGTACTAACGATGCAGGGCTTCGCCTAAGCACTGTAACGGTATGATCGAGGTGGAATTTGGTGGCAGGGGGCACCGCACACGGCTAAGGAACGATCTCAAGGATCAACTTGTGTGTCTTGGGGTGTCCCCTGCCCCCGTATATAAAGGTTGGAGGGAGGGGGGCTGGCCGGCCAAAGAGAGGGAGGCGCAGGAGGAGTCCTACTCCTACCGGGAGTAGGACTCCCCCCTCCAATCCTATTCCAACTAGGACTCCTTGGAAAAAAGGGAGAGGGAAAGAGAGAGAGGTGGCCGGCCACCTCTCCTAGTCCTAATAGGACTAGGGGAGGGGGGAGGTGCGCAGCCCTCCTTGGCAGCCCCTTTCACCTTTCCACAATGGCCCATGTAGGCCCATTTGGCTCCCGGGGGGTTCCGGTAACCCTCCCGGTAATCCGGTAAAATCCCGATTTCACCCGGAACACTTCCGATGTCCAAACATAGGCTTCCAATATATCAATCTTTACGTCTCGACCATTTCGAGACTCCTCGTCATGTCCGTGATCACATCCGGGACTCCGAACAACCTTCGGTACATCAAAATGCATAAACTCATAATAACTGTCATCGTAACGTTAAGCGTGCGGACCCTATGGTTCGAGAACAATGTAGACATGACCGAGACACGTCTCCGGTCAATAACCAATAGCGGGACCTGGATGCCCATATTGGCTCCTACATATTCTATGAAGATCTTTATCGGTCAGACCGCATAACAACATACGTTGTTCCCTTTGTCATCGGTATGTTACTTGCCCGAGATTCGATCGTCGGTATCCAATACCTAGTTCAATCTCGTTACTGGCAAGTCTCTTTACTCGTTCCGTAATACATCATCTCATAACTAACATCTTTAGTTATTATGCTTGCAAGGCTTATGTGATGTGTACTACCGAGAGGGCCCAGAGATACCTCTCCGACAATCGGAGTGACAAACCCTAATCTCGAAATATGCCAACCCAACATCTACCATTGGAGACACCTGTAGTACTCCTTTATAATCACCCAGTTACGTTGTGACGTTTGGTAGTACCCAAAGTGTTCCTCCGGTAAACGGGAGTTGCATAATCTCATAGTTATAGGAACATGTATAAGTCATGAAGAAAGCAATAGCAACATACTAAACGATCGGGTGCTAAGCTAATGGAATGGGTCATGTCAATCCGATCATTCAACTAATGATGTGACCTCGTTAATCAAATAACAACTCTTTGTTCATGGTTAGGAAACATAACCATCTTTGATTAACGAGCTAGTCAAGTAGAGGCATACTAGTGACACTCTGTTGGTCTATGTATTCACACATGTATTATGTTTCCGGTTAATACAATTCTAGCATGAATAATAAACATTTATCATGATATAAGGAAATAAATAATAACTTTATTATTGCCTCTAGGGCATATTTCCTTCAGTCTCCCACTTGCACTAGAGTCAATAATCTAGATTACACAGTAATGATTCTAACACCCATGGAGCCTTGGTGCTGATCATGTTTTGCTCGTGGAAGAGGCTTAGTCAACGGGTCTGCAACATTCAGATCCGTATGTATCTTGCAAATCTCTATGTCTCCCACCTGGACTAAATCCCGGATGGAGTTGAAGCATCTCTTGATGTGTTTGGTTCTTTTGTGAAATCTGGATTCCTTTGCCAAGGCAATTGCACCAGTATTGTCACAGAAGATTTTCATTGGACCCGATGCACTAGGTATGACACCTAGATCGGATATGAACTCCTTCATCTAGACTCCTTCGTTCGCTGCTTCCGAAGCAGCTATGTACTCCGCTTCACATGTAGATCCCGCTACGACGCTTTGTTTAGAACTGCACCAACTGACAGCTCCACCGTTTAAAGTAAACACGTATCCGGTTTGCGATTTAGAATTGTCCGGATCAGTGTCAAAGCTTGCATCAACGTAACCTCTTACGGTGAGCTCTTTGTCACCTCCATATACGAGAAACATATCCTTAGTCCTTTTCAGGTATTTCAGGATGTTCTTGACCGCTGTCCAGTGATCCACTCCTGGATTACTTTGGTACCTCCCTGCTAAACTTATAGCAAGGCACACATCAGGTCTGGTACACAGCATTGCATACATGATAGAGCCTATGGCTGAAGCATAGGGAACATCTTTCATTTTCTCTCTATCTTTTGCATTGGTCGGGTATTGAGTCTGACTCAACTTCACACCTTGTAACACAGGCAAGAATCCTTTCTTCGATTGATCCATTTTGAACTTCTTCAAAATCTTGTCAAGGTATGTGCTTTGTGAAAGTCCAATTAAGCGTTTTGATCTATCTCTATAGATCTTTATGCCTAATATGTAAGCAGCTTCCCCGAGGTCTTTCATCGAAAAACTTTTATTCAAGTATCCCTTTATGCTATCCAGAAATTCTATATCATTTCCAATCAGTAATATGTCATCCACATATAATATCAGAAATGCTACAGAGCTCCCACTCACTTTCTTGTAAATACATGCTTCTCCAAAAGTCTGTATAAACCCAAATGCTTTGATCACACTATCAAAGCGTTTATTCCAACTCCGAGATGCTTGCACCAGTCCATAAATGGATCGCTGGAGTTTGCACACTTTGTTAGCTCCTTTTGGATCGACAAAACCTTCCGGTTGCATCATATACAACTCTTCTTCCAGAAATCCATTCAGGAATGCGGTTTTTACATCCATTTGCCAAATTTCATAATCATAAAATGCGGCAATTGCTAACATGATTCTGAAAGACTTAAGCATCGCTACGGGTGAGAAAGTCTCATCGTAGTCAACTCCTTGAACTTGTCGAAAACCTTTTGCGACAAGTCGAGCTTTGTAGACAGTAACATTACCATCAGCGTCAGTCTTTTTCTTAAAGATCCATTTATTCTCAATTGCTTGCCGATCATCGGGCAAGTCAACCAAAGTCCATACTTTGTTCTCATACATGGATCCCATGTCAGATTTCATGGCTTCAAGCCACTTTGCGGAATCTGGGCTCACCATCGCTTCTTCATAGTTCGTAGGTTCATCATGATCTAGTAGCATCACTTCCAGAACAGGATTACCGTACCACTCTGGTGCGGAGCTTACTCTGGTTGATCTACGAGGTACAGTAGTATCTTGATCTAAAGTTTCATGATCATCATCATTAACTTCCTCTCTTATTGGTGTAGGTCTCACAGAAATAGTTTTCTGTGATGTACTATGTCAGGACCCCGATCCTAGGTCACACCGATCTAGCATGTAACACATCATATCACTTTGTGGCCTCACGCACGGTATTCCCACGGGTGCCACCTTACCTGGCCCGGGACCGTTTGCGCCTTTTGGCTCACATATATGATAGTGTCGCTAGCATCCATATGAAAAAGAACCCGGGCCGACATGGCTAGTCGTGAACCCAAAGCGGCACTAACCCATGGGGACAGGCATACATGAATCAACCTCGAGCATGTCGGTCAACAGCGTGTGAATCCAGGCTGTAGCACTAGGCTAACAGGACTCCGGTAACCCGGGCTGTAGCAGGCTAGACAGGACTCCGGATGTCACCGCGTGACATTTCCCCGAAGGGACAGACACAGGAACGAAGTGAAACACATGCCGGCCAGTCAAGTGTCCTGAACAGTAGTGCTGGGCTAGCAGGACTCCGGTGAACCGGGCTGTAGCGGACTACTATGGCTCGAGGAACACTAGACTACATTTCCCCATAAGAAAGGCTGCGAAGGATAAACAACTAGGTTGTCGGATCCTACACATACCAAGCATTTCAATCATACACACAATATGCTCGATATGTGTAAATACAACATGGCATCACAACAAGACTCTACGACTCAAGTATTAATTCATTAGGCTCCGAAGAGCCAGATATTACAAGCATGGGTCTCATGACCCAACAATCATAGCATCCAATGCAAAGCACATGCGGAAGCTTAACATGTCTGAGTACAGACATCTATAAATGAAAAAGGCTAAGAAGCCTGACTATCTACCAGATCCTGTCGAGGGCACAAGATCGTAGCTGAGGTATCAAGCTAACGTCGAAGTCCACGCGGAACTACTAGCGAGACTGGAGTCTCTCTGCAAAACATAAATTGAGCAAACGTGATTACAAATGTACCCAGCAAGACTTACATCAGAACTAACTACATATGCATCGGTATCAACAAAGGGGGCTGGAGTTTAACTGCAGCAAGCCAGCTTTGACTCAGTGGCTAACCTGAACTACGACTGCAAGTAACTCTTTTGAGGTGGCGCACACGAGTCCACAAATTCACCATACCAATACACCACTATGGATCTGCTCCCGTCTCCCTACGAGAACACCATCCATAGCACTCACGCTTATCTTGCGCATTTTAGAGTATCCACTTTCACTTGTCTATGAACTATGCAAGGGGTCCAAGTTTCCATATCCGAGGAATCCGGCTATTCGAATAGATAATGATAACCCTGCAGGGGTGTACTTATTCACACACGCTCTCGCCACTTATAGCCCTGTACACGTCATGTACCTCGGCAACCTTCAAGCGGAAGCCGGGCGAGGGAGTCGGCCACGACCTGACTAACCAACAAGTCTCTCGTCCAGGTTTATCGCCTATTCGGGTTCCATCCGCAAGGAGATCCGGCCGGGGTGTCGCTCACGGCCCCAAACGATGTGTGCAGGGTTCCCAAGCCCACCATCCGGGTGCCACTTGGTACACCATGCCACGGTGCCTAGTCTGTCCCAAGCCCACCTGTACCGGGTGCCACTTGGTAGACTACTAACACTACCTACCAACACCAGAAACTAGTTGCAACTCCTGGACAGAGATCGAGTTGATTAATAAGCCGAGAGGGATCGAGTTATCGGAACCCAATGTGTGGTAGTAACTGTTCATGGATCACAAACACAGAACTCAGTTCCTGAGGACGGCTGCAATGAGACAACCCACCATGTACTCCTACATGGCCTCTCACCGCTACCTTTACCAAATCGTGTTCACACACTTAGCTCTCAACAGTAGGACATGTTTACACACCTCCGATTCATCCTGATGAATCAGACCTGACCCAACTCTAAGCAGTAGCAGGCATGACAAACAAGCATGAATGAGTAGGCACATCAGGGCTCAAACAACTCCTACTCATGCTAGTGGGTTTCATCTATTTACTGTGGCAATGACAGGTCATGCAGAGGATAAGGGGTTCAACTACCGCAACAAGTAGCAGATGATCGTTGTTGTCCTAATGCAGTAAAGGAGAGCAGGAGCGAGAGAGTGGGCTTGTATCGGAATGAACAAGGGGGTTTGCTTGCCTGGCACTTCTGAAGATAATATAGCTCTTCATCGGTGTCATCGATCACATCGTCGAAAACATCGTCGACTGAGAGGGGACGGTTACCGGCAAACAGAGAAGGACACAATCAATGCAATGCAACAATATGATGCATGATCATGACATGGCAACATGCTGTGATTTGAGCTAATGCATCTAGCTATGATTTAAATGAAGTTGGTTTGAGTACAAGATTCAAATTCCAACCCCATATATGATTATTTAAATGCCCTTTATTTGTTTTGTCCAAAACAGAGGACAAACATTGTTCAAACATGCATGAAAATGGTACAGATGAATTCCTTGAATTTTTCTGATAATTTTTCATATATAAATTATTTCATTTGGAGTTACGGTTGAATTTCTATGATTTTTCAAAGTTTTGGATATTTTCTGAAATAAATAAATCATTTAAGATTTATTTAAATCCCAGAAAAGGATTACTGCGTCAGCATGACATCGTCATGACGTCAGCAGGTCAACGGGGCAGGGTCCAGGTCAAACCTGACCAGTGGGACCCACTGGTCAGTGACCCAGTGCCGGTTTGTCTCACAGACAGGTGGGGCCAGTCAATTGCCACGTCAGCGTGGTCAACGCCGACGTGTGGGGCCACTGTGTTTAGATTAAGTCTAATCTAAACTTAACCCGAGGTTATTTAGTCGATGGGTCCCTATTGTCAGCGGCTGAGGTGATTAAGCTAAACGTGATTAGGCCATAATCTCGACGCCACGTCAGCAGTCGCCGGGGTTAAACGCCGGCGCTAGCAGAGGGCACCGGAGTTGCCTTCCCGGCCGTTTCCGGCGACGGGAGCAAGCGGGGCTGGGCTCTATGGACGCGTTGTGGTGAGGCGCATCTAGTGGAGCACGCGGGGCGAGCTGGGGTGGTCAGTGGCAGCGACGGTAGCGAGCTGGGCGGCCGCCGGAGCTCGGACATCGACGAAACCGATGATGCAGCGCGCGGAGAAACTAGCGGTTAGCACCTACGTGTTCCTCGCGTGCACACGAGGCCAACGGACATATGCACGGGACCAAAAGGTCACCGGAAGGACGCTGGCGTCGAGCTCGTGCAGCGGAGCATCTCGGCTCCGGTGGAGGAGGCGGCTAGAGGAAAGGGTTGACCGCAGGGAGAGGGGGAAAATGCTCAGGGGCTCACTGCGGTGCCGTAGGGATGGCCAGCGTGCTCGGGGCAGCTCGGACGGCGTCGAATCGTCGACGCTTGTCATCGGATCCCGCGGAAGAAGACGAAGGCGAGGACGACGGCATGGGGCTCCTGGCGTCATGTGTCTTGGCGATGAGGAAGAGGGCGTTGCGGCGGAGCCTATGGGCATGTTGGCAGGGGGTGCGGTGGTCGGTGGCCATGGCTACGGCGATCAGCGGCGACGGCAACGCTCGGGTGTGTGTGAGAGATCGAGACAGGGGAGGGGATGAGGGCGAGGGAGAGTGCGAGAGAGGTCGGGGGCTGCGTGGCGTCGCGAGGGAGGGCCAGAGCGATGAGGGGGCAGCCAGGCAGGGTGGAGGTGGCGCGCGCGCGGCGAGCACACGCCCGGCGTCCTCCTGGCAGCAGCTAGAAGATGACAAGGAAGGAGGTGGGCTGGGCCAACAGTGCTAGGCCACAGCTGGGCCGCCAGGTTTGCTTTCTCTCTCTCTGCTTTCTGTTTTAATCTGTCTTTTGCCACTGTTTTTCAAATTCAAAACAGAATTCAAGCAGTGCCAATAAACCTTTGAATATTTTTATGTTGCTAAATGGATTGTTCCTGATGCACATAAAATATTTCAAAGTTATTTGAATATATATTCTATATATTAAGAATATAGATCCAAATTCAAATACAATATGATTTCAATCCAATGTCCCAAACTATTCCATAAAAATGTTCCAGAATTTTGGTTTGATGTATAGCTCTTTCCAAAATTACGAAAACTATTTTTAGGGCATTTTGGCTTCACTGAATGCATTTTCAGGGTTCTTGCCCTTATTTTGTGTTTTGGTTCCTGTTTTCTATTTCTGACATTTGTTCTAATTTGGTTTTTGAACCAAACTAATTTTTCTGCTTCTGACAATTTTTGCAGGGACTAAATGGCTTATTCCAAAGCCCCTACACAATTATCAGAATTATTGGACATATGGTTAATATATCACCTATATAAATCCAATGCAAATAGTTATTGGATTAACTCAAATGCCCAAATAAATATTTCTATGACTCCAAAAATATTGGTTTGAATTTTACCTCTTGCCAATATTTTTATAGCTTTAACAGGAACATTTTCTTGGGTTTATTTGAAGCAATTTTTAATGTTGATCTTTTTTTCTGAAATGATTTCTGAGGCTTTCAGCTTTCCCCAATTCAACTTTCAGAAATTTAAACATGATGCAAGCAAGATGCAAACACTAGGCAGCACCAGAAGCTAGGGATGTGACAGCTCACCCCTACTAAACAAGAATCTCGTCCCGAGATTCAAGTCGTGAGGTAAGAAGACAGAGGGACACAAGCTAACACAATCTTCACGATATAGGTTGCATCTCATAAGGTTGTTGATCCGATCACCATCATTGTCTTGATGTCTTGCTCTGAGAATTTCATCCACTCATGACAATGAGAAGGAAGGAAAACCCTAAAGAGTCGATCTCCTCGAAGATCAGGCAACTCACGATCAACTCACGGAGTGAGACATAGAAACATCTCGCGAACTGAGAGGCGAAACTTGCATCAGGAGCGATAGAAGAAACAATTTGACGAGGGTTTCAAAGTAGCAAGGGGAATTGCCATGATTCTAAAATAGGGCACCTCGGGGAAGGTGACTCGAAGAACTATTCCCTTAAGTGGCAAAAAGAATTACTTTTGATTCAGAGATCGTTGGAACTCTTCATACCAGCTTAAGGCAATTTACAATTGATTGTTTGAGATAGCTTGAAGAGATGGCATACTTGGACTAGGATGGATGATGTGGACTACCTTGTTGAAGACAACGCAATGGATGATTTTTAGCTTATCATCGGAAATGGATGGGACCCATGGTAAGTCCACTTTTGAAGATGATCCTGAACAACAGCTACTGAGGTGTAAGCTGGGAACAAAATGCAAATGTTGGGAATGATTCTAGTAACTGGGGAGAAGGTTCACCGGCAAAGGTGATTCCACCAATTGGATGGCTATCAACAACTGCGAGGACGGAGGCACATTCCAGTTAACGACAGCATCAGAACCTAGTGCCTGAGCGTGCTCTCAAGAACTTGAGCATTTCCGTATTAATCAAGGTTCTGCCAGTATCCGTGTCAAGGATCCTGGCAACACAACATGCTACCATGATGAATGGTGATGGATAATGCAGATGCAAAGGAAGATAACACTTTCTCAGATTTCACCTTAGCGAGGCCAAGGGAACAAATCTGGATGGTCGATCGAGAGACATTTCGCACTCTGCTTCTAATGTTCTCCTTGATGTGGTAGCTTAAACCATTTATAGATATGGTTTGGTATCTAGAGCATCAGGTAAAAGGTCGGACTTCGGGAGCACAAGAATCCGTAAGGATTAACTACGGAGGTAAATCCTACGAAATCCTCATAGGGAGGTGGCCAACTTTCTTCAATCGAGATACTACAATAATAGGTCTTCCGACTGGATGTGTTGGCCAAGACATCCAATTTACCGGTTATCGAGAGACCAATATTATGGTTCTTGGAAAATGCTCCAACCATCATATCTGTCTGAGATTCAGATCTGGTTGGTGTCAGGATATTCCAGACTCATCGAGTCTAGAAAGGAAAAAGAAGGTTTGCAACACAAATCGATGAGACAACGTTGCGAGATTCTCGGGGAATGAACTACGATAGCAAGCTCCAAAACATGAGCCGGTTCTGCTACAAGCATGAACACCTTGTCCTAGACAAGCATGGCCACCTGGTAGTCTTACAACGAAACACTACCGAGTTCAGGAGGGAACCATCAACGAGGATATCGAAGTCCTTGCGTAAGTCTAGCTCCTAAGAAGAAACTTCTTCTCCTTGAACAAACCAATCAGTGGCTTGGTGTGCTAGGAACACATATGGAGTGGAGGTAATTAATCTACCAAACCATAGAATATTTCGCACATATGCATGACTGATTTGGGATGATTCCAAGGGAAACAAAACAAACCTTTCTCAAATTCATGGCGGCAACTTACACCTAATGCACGTGAAATCGAGGAAGTCACTTCTTCCATCCAAGCGTAAGCTTCATGAACGGAACATGAAGGCATTGCTTACAAAGTTTTCAACACTAGGTTGATGATCAACATGAATCATGGGGGAGACAAAATGCTGCTGATGGGCTCAACAACAACTCATCGAAATTTTCATATCACTGGACTTCCACCATCATGTGAACACGGTGATAGCATTGGTCAGACCAAAAGATATAATGGTGTATGCTCAAGGGATCAACCACGAGTAAGACAACATTACGAACATCGTTGTTCTGATTTGACTTGACGATAGCCCATACTCAAGTCTAAGTTTTGACAAGGCAATAGATCCAACAACTGATCACGAGGACCAATCGATGGAGATATCATCTTTCTTCAACACACACACAAACACAAAGATATCCCATAGTGATGAACTAAGTGGATTAAGCTTTCATCTTCCAACTCTCCAAGTTATTGTTTGGCTTAACCAACTAGTTCAGGGGTATCCCACACAGATTCTTGGAGATTGGGTGGTTTGGAGGAAAATCAACATGATCACGAACTCAACATAGCGGTCAGGTGACAACCTGGTAACACTTCCGAGAAGATGGTCGGAAAATCATGAACCACCGGTATGTTATTAAGCTCAAGAACAATCTTGCTTTTCAGGGCAAGACGATATGATCAAAGAGTGAGGGATTGGCACAATCCTAATCCATTGATCGAAGTGTGCACCAGAAATATGGACTAGGTAGCACGATCAGTCTTAGAATGATAATTCAATAACCAACGCGCTAAGAATGAGGGTATTGTCCATTAACTACCAAGCAACGGGGTTGCTAGGAGTATTGATTTCACACACCACGATTCACTTGTCGACATTCCGGTTGCAACAACACTGAAACCGAGAAATGAATAATGATGGAGAGAGTATCACTGCGTCAAGAATTCATAGGAGAAGGTGCAATTCTCATGACGCTCTTGACATAAAGTGGGTAATACTCTGAGGTAGAACAGAAAAAAAGCTGGATTGGCATTTTGATCTGCGGAATACAACCACTTTGACCCGATCCCAGAAATGGATGAGGTATTGGAGTTTGTTTCTCCTAGTCATTCCAAATAGAATGGCTTGACGGGCCACAGAAGTAAAAGGCACTGATAAACATGAATGCACGACTACTTCTGACTATCAAGTGATAGACGAAGGTCGGAATATAACTGAAGGGGGGAACAACCCAAGGAACATATAACTTTCTGTGTTGTGGATGCATAGGTTAGTATGTCGAACGAGTTCAACATATTTCTTCCGGATAACCCATGCAGAAAGGTAGAACTGGCAGAGCCATAATATAGAATGGAGAACTCATCAAGAGCACTCTGGTTGTGATCCTTTGGTTCAAGAACTTCTACCATAAGTGGTTCATAGTATTTGGAAGAAGGAAATACTATGGACCTCGAGGATTATCGCAAAGGTTACTAATATCTTAAGGGAACTAGCAAATACTAACAACATGGAGTAGGGTGAATCTCGGGTTCAAAACCCAGGGATAGAATACCTACCACTACATGGCATCACGGGATGCTTTTGAGAATAATGGCCAGAATCACACACTGGGGACACAAAACATGGTTCGATTACTAGGTGATCCTCTAAGACACCTAGGGTCATAATAACAGTTCCAACATAAATGCCGAGGCAACGGAGTACCTCAACTCACCGATTAGTGTGATTAACCTGGCCTAAATGGACATCAGGAACAAGGGAAAAGGTTTGCAAATGCATCAGACTATTTAGAAACCTGGGATGACTCGGACAGCATAACGGCTGTAATTGCTCAAAAATATTTGAGACAACCTGCAAAGATGGTGGCATAATCACTTAACAACACCATATCAAGGTTCGGGTGCCAGCTATGAACATATGGAAGTAGTAGGAACTGAACTGAGGCTTGAACTCAACAATCCTAGGCAACTACGGTTTAGTAACACGTCATCCTGAGAGATAGAAGAGAAGCCTAGTACTTAATCCCCGTAGGAAAGAAGAGGTTGACTCAGATCAGAAGGCCATGAGGTATAAGGAGTAAAAAGAGCCTTACGTTCCCTTCCACAATCAATTCCCTTATATAACTAAAGCATTCCTAGACACGACTTCGACCAGTTTGGCTTGGTAACCCTACAGGCAGTCAGGCTCTGATACCAATGCTGTCAGGACCCCGATCCTAGGTCACACCGATCTAGCATGTAACACATCATATCACTTTGTGGCCTCACGCACGGTATTCCCACGGGTGCCACCTTACCTGGCCCGGGAGCGTTTGCGCCTTTTGGCTCACATATATGATAGTGTCGCTAGCATCCATATGACAAAGAACCCGGGCCGACATGGCTAGTCGTGAACCCAAAGCGGCACTAACCCATGGGGACAGGCATACATGAATCAACCTCGAGCATGTCGGTCAACAGCGTGTGAATCCAGGCTGTAGCACTAGGCTAACAGGACTCCGGTAACCCGGGCTGTAGCAGGCTAGACAGGACTCCGGATGTCACCGCGTGACATTTCCCCGAAGGGACAGACACAGGAACGAAGTGAAACACATGCCGGCCAGTCAAGTGTCCTGAACAGTAGTGCTGGGCTAGCAGGACTCCGGTGAACCGGGCTGTAGCGGACTACTATGGCTCGAGGAACACTAGACTACATTTCCCCATAAGAAAGGCTGCGAAGGATAAACAACTAGGTTGTCGGATCCTACACATACCAAGCATTTCAATCATACACACAATATGCTCGATATGTGTAAATACAACATGGCATCACAACAAGACTCTACGACTCAAGTATTAATTCATTAGGCTCCGAAGAGCCAGATATTACAAGCATGGGTCTCATGACCCAACAATCATAGCATCCAATGCAAAGCACATGCGGAAGCTTAACATGTCTGAGTACAAACATCTATAAATGAAAAAGGCTAAGAAGCCTGACTATCTACCAGATCCTGTCGAGGGCACAAGATCGTAGCTGAGGTATCAAGCTAACGTCAAAGTCCACGCGGAACTACTAGCGAGACTGGAGTCTCTCTGCAAAACATAAATTGAGCAAACGTGAGTACAAATGTACCCAGCAAGACTTACATCAGAACTAACTACATATGCATCGGTATCAACAAAGGGGGGGTGGAGTTTAACTGCAGCAAGCCAGCTTTGACTCAGTGGCTAACCTGAACTACGACTGCAAGTAACTCTTTTGAGGTGGCGCACACGAGTCCACAAATTCACCATACCAATACACCACTATGGATCTGCTCCCGTCTCCCTATGAGAACACCATCCATAGCACTCACGCTTATCTTGCGCATTTTAGAGTATCCACTTTCACTTGTCTATGAACTATGCAAGGGGTCCAAGTTTCCATATCCGAGGAATCCGGCTATTCAAATAGATAATGATAACCCTGCAGGGGTGTACTTCTTCACACACGCTCTCACCACTTATAGCCCTGTACACGTCATGTACCTCGGCAACCTTCAAGCGGAAGCCGGGCGAGGGAGTCGGCCACGACCTGACTAACCAACAAGTCTCTCGTCCAGGTTTATCGCCTATTCGGGTTCCATCCGCAAGGAGATCCGGCCGGGGTGTCGCTCACGGCCCCAAACGATGTGTGCAGGGTTCCCAAGCCCACCATCCGGGTGCCACTTGGTACACCATGCCACGGTGCCTAGTCTATCCCAAGCCCACCTGTACCGGGTGCCACTTGGTAGACTACTAACACTACCTACCAACACCAGAAACTAGTTGCAACTCCTGGACAGAGATCGAGTTGATTAATAAGCCGAGAGGGGTCGAGTTATCGGAACCCAATGTGTGGTAGTAACTGTTCATGGATCACAAACACAGAACTCAGTTCCTGAGGACGGCTGCAATGAGACAACCCACCATGTACTCCTACATGGCCTCTCACCGCTACCTTTACCAAATCGTGTTCACACACTTAGCTCTCAACAGTAGGACATGTTTACACACCTCCGATTCATCCTGATGAATCAGACCTGACCCAACTCTAAGCAGTAGCAGGCATGACAAACAAGCATGAATGAGTAGGCACATCAGGGCTCAAACAACTCCTACTCATGCTAGTGGGTTTCATCTATTTACTGTGGCAATGACAGGTCATGCAGAGGATAAGGGGTTCAACTACCGCAACAAGTAGCAGATGATCGTTGTTGTCCTAATGCAGTAAAGGAGAGCAGGAGCGAGAGAGTGGGCTTGTATCGGAATGAACAAGGGGGTTTGCTTGCCTGGCACTTCTGAAGATAATATAGCTCTTCATCGGTGTCATCGATCACATCGTCGGAAACATCGTCGACTGAGAGGGGACGGTTACCGGCAAACAGAGAAGGACACAATCAATGCAATGCAACAATATGATGCATGATCATGACATGGCAACATGCTGTGATTTGAGCTAATGCATCTAGCTATGATTTAAATGAAGTTGGTTTGAGTACAAGATTCAAATTCCAACCCCATATATGATTATTTAAATGCCCTTTATTTGTTTTGTCCAAAACAGAGGACAAACATTGTTCAAACATGCATGAAAATGGTACAGATGAATTCCTTGAATTTTTCTGATAATTTTTCATATATAAATTATTTCATTTGGAGTTACGGTTGAATTTCTATGATTTTTCAAAGTTTTGGATATTTTCTGAAATAAATAAATCATTTAAGATTTATTTAAATCCCAGAAAAGGATTACTGCATCAGCATGACATCGTCATGACGTAAGCAGGTCAACGGGGGAGGGTCCAGGTCAAACCTGACCAGTGGGACCCACTGGTCAGTGACCCAGTGCCGGTTTGTCTCACAGACAGGTGGGGCCAGTCAATTGCCACGTCAGCGTGGTCAACGCTGACGTGTGGGGCCACTGTGTTTAGATTAAGTCTAATCTAAACTTAACCCGAGGTTATTTAGTCGGTGGGTCCCTATTGTCAGCGGCTGAGGTGATTAAGCTAAACGTGATTAGGCCATAATCTCGACGCCACGTCAGCAGTCGCCGGGGTTAAACACCGGCGCTAGCAGAGGGCACCGGAGTTGCCTTCCCGGCCGTTTCCGGCGACGGGAGCAAGCGGGGCTGGGCTCTATGGACGCGTTGTGGTGAGGCGCATCTAGTGGAGCACGCGGGGCGAGCTGGGTGGTCAGTGGCAGCGACGGTAGCGAGCTGGGCGGCCGCCGGAGCTCGGACATCGACGAAACCGATGACGCAGCGCGCGGAGAAACTAGCGGTTAGCACCTACGTGTTCCTCGCGTGCACACGAGGCCAACGGACATATGCACGGGACCAAAAGGTCACCGGAAGGACGCTGGCGTCGAGCTCGTGCGGCGGAGCGTCTCGGCTCCGGTGGAGGAGGCGGCTAGAGGAAAGGGTTGACCGCAGGGAGAGGGGGGAAATGCTCAGGGGCTCACTGCGGTGCCGTAGGGATGGCCAGCGTGCTCGGGGCAGCTCGGACGGCGTCGAATCGTCGACGCTTGTCATCGGATCCCGCGGAAGAAGACGAAGGCGAGGACGACGGCATGGGGCTCCCGGCGTCACGTGTCTTGGCGATGAGGAAGAGGGCGTTGCGGCGGAGCCTATGGGCATGTTGGCAGGGGATGCGGTGGTCGGTGGCCATGGCTACGGCGATCAGCGGCGACGGCAACGCTCGGGTGTGTGTGAGAGATCGAGACAGGGGAGGGGATGAGGGCGAGGGAGAGTGCGAGAGAGGTCGGGGGCTGCGTGGCGTCGCGAGGGAGGGCCAGAGCGATGAGGGGGCAGCCAGGCAGGGTGGAGGTGGCGCGCGCGCGGCGAGCACACGCCCGGCGTCCTCCTGGCAGCAGCTGGAAGAAGACAAGGAAGGAGGTGGGCTGGGCCAACAGTGCTGGGCCACAGCTGGGCCGCCAGGTTTGCTTTCTCTCTCTCTGCTTTCTGTTTTAATCTGTCTTTTGCCACTGTTTTTCAAATTCAAAACAGAATTCAAGCAGTGCCAATAAACCTTTGAATATTTTTATGTTGCTAAATGGATTGTTCCTGATGCACATAAAATATTTCAAAGTTATTTGAATATATATTCTATATATTAAGAATATAGATCCAAATTCAAATACAATATGATTTCAATCCAATGTCCCAAACTATTCCATAAAAATGTTCCAGAATTTTGGTTTGATGTATAGCTCTTTCCAAAATTACGAAAACTATTTTTAGGGCATTTTGGCTTCACTGAATGCATTTTCAGGGTTCTTGCCCTTATTTTGTGTTTTGGTTCCTGTTTTCTATTTCTGACATTTGTTCTAATTTGGTTTTTGAACCAAACTAATTTTTCTGCTTCTGACAATTTTTGCAGGGACTAAATGGCTTATTCCAAAGCCCCTCCACAATTATCAGAATTATTGGACATATGGTTAATATATCACCTATATAAATCCAATGCAAATAGTTATTGGATTAACTCAAATGCCCAAATAAATATTTCTATGACTCCAAAAATATTGGTTTGAATTTTACCTCTTGCCAATATTTTTATAGCTTTAACATGAACATTTTCTTGGGTTTATTTGAAGCAATTTTTAATGTTGATCTTTTTTTTCTGAAATGATTTCTGAGGCTTTCAGCTTTCGCCAATTCAACTTTCAGAAATTTAAACATGATGCAAGCAAGATGCAAACACTAGGCAGCACCAGAAGCTAGGGATGTGACATACTATTTCCCAATAATGGAGTAGGTACAGTTACCTCGTCAAGTTCTACTTTCCTCCCACTCACTTCTTTCGAGAGAAACTCCTTCTCAAGAAAGTTTCCGAATTTAGCAACAAAAGTCTTGCCTTCGGATCTGTGATAGAAGGTGTATCCAATAGTTTCCTTTGGATATCCTATGAAGACACATTTCTCCGATTTGGGTTCGAGCTTATCAGGTTGAAGCTTTTCCACATAAGCATCGCAGCCCCAAACTTTAAGAAACGACAACTTTGGTTTCTTGCCAAACCACAGTTCATAAGGCGTCGTCTCAACGGATTTAGATGGTGCCCTATTTAACGTGAATGCGGCCGTCTCTAAAGCATAACCCCAAAATGATAGCGGTAAATCAGTAAGAGACATCATAGATCGCACCATATCTAGTAAAGTACGATTACGACGTTCGGACACACCATTACGTTGTGGTGTTCCGGGTGGCGTGAGTTGCGAAACTATTCCACAATTTTTCAAATGTACACCAAACTCGTAACTCAAATATTCTCCTCCACGATCAGATCGTAGAAACTTTATTTTCTTGTTACGATGATTTTCAACTTCACTCTGAAATTCCTTGAACTTTTCAAATGTTTCAGACTTATGTTTCATTAAGTAGATATACCCATATCTGCTTAAATCATCTGTGAAGGTGAGAAAATAACGATATCCGCCACGAGCCTCAATATTCATCGGACCACATACATCGGTATGTATGATTTCCAATAAATCTGTTGCTCTCTCCATAGTACCGGAGAACGGTGTTTTAGTAATCTTGCCTATGAGGCACGGTTCGCAAGTACCAAGTGATTCATAATCAAGTGGTTCCAAAAGCCCATCAGTATGGAGTTTCTTCATGCGCTTTACACCGATATGACCTAAACGGCAGTGCCACAAATAAGTTGCACTATCATTATCAACTCTGCATCTTTTGGCTTCTACATTATGAATATGTGTATCACTACTATCGAGATTCAATAAGAATAGACCACTTTTGAAGGGTGCATGACCATAAAAGATATTACTCATATAAATAGAACAACCATTATTCTCTGATTTAAATGAATAACCGTCTCGCATCAAACAAGATCCAGATATAATGTTCATGCTCAACGCTGGCACCAAATAACAATTATTTAGGTCTAATATTAATCCCGAAGGTAGATGTAGAGGTAGCGTGCCGACCGCGATCACATCGACTTTGGAACCGTTTCCCACGCGCATCGTCACCTCGTCCTTTGCTAGTGTCCGCTTATTCTGTAGTCCCTGTTTCGAGTTGCAAATATTAGCAACAGAACCAGTATCAAATACCCAGGTGCTACTGCGCGCATTAGTAAGGTACACATCAATAACATGTATATCACATATACCTTTGTTCACCTTGCCATCCTTCTTATCCGCCAAATACTTGGGGCAGTTCCGCTTCCAGTGACCAGTCTGCTTGCAGTAGAAGCACTCAGTTTCAGGCTTAGGTCCAGACTTGGGTTTCTTCTCTTGAGCAGCAACTTGCTTGCCGTTCTTCTTGAAGTTCCCCTTCTTCTTCCCTTTGCCCTTTTTCTTGAAACTAGTGGTTTTGTTAACCATCAACACTTGATGCTCCTTCTTGATTTCTACCTCCGCAGCTTTCAGCATTGCGAAGAGCTCGGGAATAGTCTTGTTCATCCCTTGCATATTATAGTTCATCACAAAGCTCTTGTAGCTTGGTGGCAGTGATTGGAGAATTCTGTCAATGACGCAATCATCTGGAAGTGTAACTCCCAATTGAATCAAGTGATTATTATACCCAGACATTTTGAGTATATGCTCACTGACAGAACTGTTCTCCTCCATCTTGCAGCTATAGAACTTATTGGAGACTTCATATCTCTTAATCCGGGCATTTGCTTGAAATATTAACTTCAACTCCTGGAACATCTCATATGCTCCATGACATTCAAAACGTCGTTGAAGTCCCGATTCTAAGCCGTAAAGCATGGCACACTGAACTATTGAGTAGTCATCAGCTTTGCTCTGCCAGACGTTCATAACTTCTGGTGTTGCTCTTGCAGCAGGCCTGGCACTCAGCGGTGCTTCCAGGATGTAATTCTTCTGTGCAGCAATGAGGATAATCCTCAGGTTACGGACCCAGTCCGTGTAATTGCTACCATCATCTTTCAACTTTGCTTTCTCAAGGAACGCATTAAAATTCAACGGAACAACAGCACGAGCCATCTATCTACAATCAACATAAACAAGCAAGATACTATCAGGTACTAAGTTCATGATAATTTTTAAGTTCAGTTAATCAAATTTACTTAAGAACTCCCACTTAGATAGACATCCCTCTAATCCTCTAAGTGATCACGTGATCCAAATCAACTAAACCATAACCGATCATCAGGTGAGATGGAGTAGTTTTCAATGGTGAACATCAATATGTTGATCATATCTACTATATGATTCACGCTCGACCTTTCGGTCTCCGTGTTCCGAGGCCATATCTGTATATGCTTGGCTCGTCAAGTATAACCTGAGTATTCCGCGTGTGCAACTGTTTTGCACCCGTTGTATTTGAACGTAGAGCCTATCACACCCGATCATCACGTGGTGTCTCAGCACGAAGAACTTTTGCAACGGTGCATACTCAGGGAGAACACTTCTTGATAATTCAGTGAGAGATCATCTTATAATGCTACCGTCAATCAAAGCAAGATAAGATGCATAAAAGGATAAACATCACATGCAATCAATATAAGTGATATGATATGGCCATCATCATCTTGTGCTTTGTGATCTCCATCTCCGAAGCACCGTCATGATCACCATCGTCACCGGCGCGACACCTTGATCTCCATCGTAGCATCGTTGTCGTCTCGCCAATCTTATGCTTCCACGACTATCACTACCGCTTAGCAATAAAGTAAAGCATTACATCGCGATTGCATTGCATACAATAAAGCGACAACCATATGGCTCCTGCCAGTTGCCGATAACTCGGTTACAAAACATGATCATCTCATACAATAAAATCAGCATCATGCCTTGACCATATCACATCACAACATGCCCTGCAAAAACAAGTTAGACGTCCTCTACTTTGTTGTTGCAAGTTTTACGTGGCTGCTACGGGCTTAACTAAGAACTCGTCTCACCTACGCATCAAAACCACAACGATAGTTCGTCAAATAGACTCCGTTTTAACCTTCTCAAGGACCGGGCGTAGTCACACTTGGTTCAACTAAAGTTGGAGAGACAGTCTTCCGCAAGCCATCTATGTGCAAAGCACGTCGAGGGAACCGGTCTCGCGTAAGAGTACGCGTAAGGTTGGTCCGGATCGTCTCGTCCAACAATACCGCCGAACCAAAGTATGACATGCTGGTAGGCAGTATGACTTGTATCGCTCACAACTCACTTGTGTTCTACTCGTGCAAATAACATCAAACCATAAAACCTAGGCTCGGATGCCACTGTTGGGGAACGCAGTAATTTCAAAAAATTTCCTACACACACGCAAGATCATGGTGATGCATAGCAACGCGGGGGAGAGTCTGATCTACGTACCCTTGTAGATCGCAACGGAAGTGTTGACACAACGTAGAGGAAGTAGTCGTACGTCTTCTTCCCGATCCGACCGATCCAAGCACCGTTACTCCGGCACCTCCGAGTTCTTAGCACACGTTCAGCTCGATGACATTCCTCGGGCTCCGATCCAGCAAAGCGTCGAGGAAGAGTTCCGTCAGCACGACGGCGCGGTGACGATCTTGATGTACTACCGATGCAGGGCTTCGCCTAAGCACTGTAAAGGTATGATCGAGGTGGAATTTGGTGGCAGGGGGCACCGCACACGGCTAAGGAACGATCTCAAGGATCAACTTGTGTGTCTTGGGGTGTCCCCTGCCCCCGTATATAAAGGTTGGAGGGAGGGGGGCTGGCCGGCCAAAGAGAGGGAGGCGCAGGAGGAGTCCTACTCCTACCGGGAGTAGGACTCCCCCCTCCAATCCTATTCCAACTAGGACTCCTTGGAAAAAAGGGAGAGGGAAAGAGAGAGAGGTGGCCGGCCACCTCTCCTAGTCCTAATAGGACTAGGGGAGGGGGGGAGGTGCGCAGCCCTCCTTGGCAGCCCCTTTCACCTTTCCACAATGGCCCATGTAGGCCCATTTGGCTCCCGGGGGGTTCCGATAACCCTCCCGGTAATCCGGTAAAATCCCGATTTCACCCGGAACACTTCCGATGTCCAAACATAGGCTTCCAATATATCAATCTTTACGTCTCGACCATTTCGAGACTCCTCGTCATGTCCGTGATCACATCCGGGACTCCGAACAACCTTCGGTACATCAAAATGCATAAACTCATAATAACTGTCATCGTAACGTTAAGCGTGCGGACCCTACGGTTCGAGAACAATGCAGACATGACCGAGACACGTCTCCGGTCAATAACCAATAGCGGGACCTGGATGCCCATATTGGCTCCTACATATTCTACGAAGATTTTATCGGTCAGACCGCATAACAACATACGTTGTTCCCTTTGTCATCGGTATGTTACTTGCCCGAGATTCGATCGTCGGTATCCAATACCTAGTTCAATCTCGTTACTGGCAAGTCTCTTTACTCGTTCCGTAATACATCATCTCATAACTAACATCTTTAGTTATTATGCTTGCAAGGCTTATGTGATGTGTACTACCGAGAGGGCCCAGAGATACCTCTCCGACAATCGGAGTGACAAACCCTAATCTCGAAATATGCCAACCCAACATCTACCATTGGAGACACCTGTAGTACTCCTTTATAATCACCCAGTTACGTTGTGACGTTTGGTAGTACCCAAAGTGTTCCTCCGGTAAACGGGAGTTGCATAATCTCATAGTTATAGGAACATGTATAAGTCATGAAGAAAGCAATAGCAACATACTAAACGATCGGGTGCTAAGCTAATGGAATGGGTCATGTCAATCAGATCATTCAACTAATGATGTGACCTCGTTAATCAAATAACAACTCTTTGTTCATGGTTAGGAAACATAACCATCTTGGATTAACGAGCTAGTCAAGTAGAGGCATACTAGTGACACCCTGTTGGTCTATGTATTCACACAAGTATTATGTTTCCGGTTAATACAATTCTAGCATGAATAATAAACATTTATCATGATATGAGGAAATAAATAGTAACTTTATTATTGCCTCTAGGGCATATTTCCTTCAGTTGGGACGACGCCAAGGGCCCGGCCGATCGTGCCTCCCCGGGCACGCACGTCGGCGACCCGACTTGGGTCGGCCGCGGCGGGAGCGAATCCGTAGGTGGCATCGCGCTCCAGCTGAGCGGCGTCCAGGCAACGCTGAGTGGTGGCGAGCGTCTCGGACAAGTCCAGCATCTGCAGGCGCCTTTCCTCGAGCTGGGTTCGGGCCTCAGCGACGTTGGTGGCATCGACGTCGGTGCCGACGGGGATGCGGAGGCTCTACATCGTGGCGCGCAACGGATCGGACGGCTCGATCCGCTCCGCTGCGGCCCTGGCTTCGGCAGCCTTCCTTGTCTTGCTCGATGAAGAGGAGGGGCGGTCGCCGGTAACGAAAACCTCCACATGGACGCCCATTGCCCCGGCGGAAATGCAGCCACCGAGGGAGAGCGGAGAGTCGGAGTAGCTGAGCACCTCACTAGGGTACTCGTCGGCCGCGAACGCATCGGAGATGCGCAGCGCGGCGAAGGAGGCGGCTAGCGCGCCGACGACGTCATCCGCCAGTGCGACGGACTCGTCGGTGTAGGAGAAGGGCCCCGTCTGAAGCATGTTCCCGGCCAGCTCCTCGAGCTGCCCCACGGTGGGCGCCAACTGTCGTGGTGGGCGCATGGCAGATGCCAAGGGATGGCTACAGAGAGGAGGAGGATCGAGGGCGCTGGTGGACTCCAGAGGCGAGATTGGCATGAGCGGGCACGGGACGCCGGACATACCCAGGTTCGGGGCTCTCCGGGGAGATAATACCCCTAGTCCTGCCAAGTGTAGTTGGTTGATCGATAGTACAATGTTGCTCCTGGAGCTGTATGGAGGAGGAAGGAAGCTAGCCAAGGCTTGGGCTGCTCCTTCTCTCCGGTGTCGCTGTTTTGTTGCTAGTCCTATGCTTGCTTCCTTTCCTCTCGTATGTGTCTTCTGCTTTCTCTCTTTTTTGGTTGCCCATGATCGCGGGCTCCTAGGGGGTTTTATAGTCCAACCCCCCAGGGGTACAATGGTAATGTTACAAATTGGTGGGTCCAAATTGTCGATGTCCGGGAACCCGGGCTAGGTCCCGCTGAGGGCTTGTGGTTCGCCGGGTTCCCCTAGGTGCAGGCCCCGCATGCCAAGGGGGACTGTGCGCCATCTTCTCGATTGTCAGGGCATGGCCGAGTCAAGTCATGTACAGTGCTCTCCGTCAGGTTGCCGCTTGCTGTCGTCAGCGGTGATGGCGGGGGCACTGTAGCCACGTCAGCCCTGGTCAGCTGGTAGGTGAGGGGCACTGTTGCCACGTTCCTGCTGACCAGAGTCATGGGCGGGGCACTGTTACCTCGGTCATCGTTGATTGAGGTCTCGTCCCATCATATGGCCTAGATGGGACGGGAGTTGATCCGTGGCTGGATTGCGTAGCACACCACGGGTGGTGCTGGCTTGTCGAGGAGGCTTCGGCCGCACTGGGTTTGGCTGTCTTGCGCTAGTTGTTGGGGCGGAGTCGACGTGTCTTGTCGGGTCGGCTAGTCTGGCCGGCCTGCGGTGTTTGCCCGGGTCGAGCGACGCGGCCAAGCGCGTCCCGGTATTGGGGGGGGGGGGGCGGTGCCAGCCCCGTTGATTTTTGAAGGGGATCCGTGTTCCGTTGCTTGCGCGGGGTCCATTCCCGACAGTTAGGATTTGATTTATATGCCAAAATGCATGGTAAATGCCAAAAAATTTCTTAAATATAGCACACGGGGCCTGAAATGCGCCAGCAAATCAAACCTGTGGTATAATGGTGACGGCTTAACATTGGAACAATTTAGAGGCGAAACGATGAACTCACATCTTCATTTCAAAATTAGTACGTCTTCATTTCAAATGAAATTTTTCTCTTTCTGCACACGAGAGCTTAGAGGCAACTCTTTGCATAGGCCTTTCCGTGTGGCGACCGAGAATATTTTTCACCCTTTTCACCTAGGCCGCCAACACCCCCCACCACCTGCCTGCTTTTCACTCAATTAGTCCACCCAATCTCCACCGCCAGCTCCCCCTCCCCCAGATCCACAACAGAACCCTCTCCGGCGCCGGCGTACTCACCCTGGTCGTGTGCCCGCTCTTCGGCGTAAAGCCTACCTCCACTGCCATTCCCAACACATAGCTGCCCGCTGCTACCTCTTGAGCATGTGTTGGTTTTCCCTTGAATAACAAAGGGTGATGCAGCAAAGTGGCGTAAGTATTTCCCTCAGTTTTTGAGAACCAAGGTATCAATCCAGTAGGAGATAACACGCAAGTCACCTAGTACCTGCACAAACAATCAAGAACCTTGCAACCAACGCGATAAAGGAGTTGTCAATCCCTTCATGGTCACTCGCAAAAGTGAGATCTGATAAAGATAGTAAGATAAATATCTAAGTTTCAAAGAATCAACATCAACAAAAATTCTATCCACGTTCCTAGCCAACTCATCAATCTTAAGCAATTTTTCTTCAATCAAAGCATTGAAATTATTTTGCGAATTCATAAATTCTTTAACACCAGTCTCAAACCAAAAATATTTATCTTACTATCTTTATCAGATCCCACTTTTGCAAGTGGCCGTGAAGGGATTGACAACCCCTTTACCGTGTTGGTTGCAATGCTCTTGATTGTTTGTGCAGGTACTAGGCGACTTGCGTGTAGTCTCCTACTGGATTGATACCTTGGTTCTCAAAAACTGATGAAATACTTACGCTACTTTGCCACATCACCCTTTCCTCTTCAAGGGAAAACCAACGCATGCTCAAGAGGTGGAACTCTCCTGGATGTTTTTAGGGTATAAGAGTATATATATAGGCGAAAGAAGTACGTCGGTGGAGCTCTGTGGGGCCCATGAGGGTGGTGGTGCGCCCTCCTGCCTCGTGGCCGCCTCACGGACTTGCAGACTTCCACTCCAAGTCTCCTGGATTGAGTTTGTTCCAAGAAAGATCCTCGTGAAGGTTTCGTTCCGTTTGATATTCCTTTTCTGCGAAACAGTAAGATAGGCAAAAAAACAGAAACTGGCACTGGGCCTCCGGTTAATAGGTTAGTCCCAGATATAATATAAAAGAGCATATTAAATCCCATCAAACATCCAAAAAGATAATATAATAGCATGGAACAATCAAAAATTATAGATACGTTGGAGACGTGTCAAGCATCCCCAAGCTTAATTCATGCTCGTCCTCGAGTAGGTAAATGATAAAAACAGAATTTTTGATGTGGAATCCTACCTATCAAAATTTTCAATGCAATTTTCTTTATTGTGGCATGAATGTTCAGATCCAAAAGATTCAAGTCAAAAGTTTAATATTGACATAAAAATAATAATACTTCAAGCATACTAATAAAGTAATCATGTCTTCTCAAAATAACATGGCCAAAGAAAGTTATCCCTACAAAATCATATAGTTTGGCTATGCTCTATCTTCATCACACAAAATATTTAAATCATGCACAACCCCGATGACAAGCCAAGCAATTGTTTCATACTTTTGATGTTCTCAAACTTTTCAATCTTCACGCAATACATGAGCGTGAGCCATGGACATAGCACTATAGCTGGAATAGAACGGTGGTTGTGGAGAAGACAAAAAGGAGAAGATAATCTCACATCAACTAGGCGTATCAATGGGCTATGGAGATGCCCATCAATAGATATCAATGTGAGTGAGTAGGGATTGCCACGTAACGGGCGCACTAGAGCTATAAGTGTATGAAAGCTCAACAAGAAACCAAGTGGGTGTGCATCCAACTTGCTTGCTCACGAAGACCTAGGGCAATTTTGAGGAAGCCCATCATGGGAATATACAAGCCAAGTTCTATAATGAAAAATTCCCACTAGTATATGAAAGTGACAACATAGGAGACTCTCTATCATGAAGATCATGGTGCTACTTTGAAGCACAAGTGTGGTAAAAGGATAGTAGCATTGCCCCTTCTCTCTTTTTCTCTCATTTTTTTATTTGGGCCTTTCTCTCTCTCTTTTTATGGCCTCTTTTTTCCGTCCGGAGTCTCATCCGGACTTGTGGGGGAATCATAGTCTCCATCATCCTTTCCTCACTGGGACAATGCTCTGAAAAGGAAGATCATCACACTGTTTTTACTTACAACTCAAGAAATACAACTCCATAGTTAGAACAAAATATGACTCTATGTGAATGCCTCCGGCGGTGTACCGGGATGTGCAATGAATCAAGAATGACATGTATGAATAATTATGAACGGTGGCTTTGCCACAAATACTATGTCAACTACATGATCATGCAAAGCAATATGATAATGATGGAGCGTGTCATAATAAACGAAACAGTGGAAAGTTGCATGGCAATATATCTCGGAATGGCTATGGAAATGCCATAATAGGTAAGTATGGTGGCTGTTTTGAGGAAGATATATGGTGGGTTTATGGTACCGGCAAAAGTTGCGCGGTACTAGAGAGGCTAGCAATGGTGGAAAGGTGAGAGTGCGTATAATCCATGGACTCAACATTAGTCATAAAGAACTCACATACTTATTGCAAAAATCTTAGTTATCAAAAAGAAGTACTACGCGCATGCTCCTAGGGGGATAGATTGGTAGGAAAAGACCATCGCCCGTCCCCGACCGCCACTCATAAGGAAGACAATAAATAAATAAATCATGCTCCGACTTCATCACACAACGGTTCACCATACGTGCATGCTACGGAATCACAAACTTTAACACAAGTATCTCTAAAATTCACAACTACTCAATTAGCATGACTCTAATATCGCCATCTTCATATCTCAAAACAATCATAAAGAATCAAACTTCTCATAATATTCAATGCACTTTATATGAAAGTTTTTATTATACCCATCTTGGATGCCCATCATATTAGGACTAATTTTATAACCATGCTGTTCTAAAAGACTCTCAAAATAATATAAGTAAAGCATGAGAGATCAATAATTTCTATAAAATAAAACTACAACTCTTCTCTAAAAAGATATAAGTGAAGCACATAGAGCAAAATTATCTAACTCAAAAGATATAAGTGAAGCACATAGAGTATTCTAATAAATTCCGAATCATGTGTGTCTCTCCCAAAAGGTGTGTACAGCAAGGATGATTGTGGTAAACTAAAAATCAAACACTTAAATCATACAAGACGCTCCAAGCAAAACACATATCATGTGGCGAATAAAAATATAACCTCAAGTAAAGTTATCGATAGATGAAGATGAAAGAGGGAATGCCTTCCGGGGCTTCCCCAAGCTTAGGCTTTTGGTTGTCCTTGAATTTTCCTTTGGGTGCCTTGGGCATCCCCAAGATTAGGCTCTTGCCACCCCTTGTTCCAAAATCCATCAAATCTTTACCCAAAAACTTGAAAACTTCACAACACAAAACTCAACAGAAAATCTCATGAGCTCCGTTAGTATAAGAAAAGAAACCACCACTTTAAGGTACTGTAATCAACTCATTCTTTATTTATATTGGTGCTAAACCTACTTTATTCCAATTTCTCTATGGTTCATACCCCCGTTACTAGCCATAGATTCATCAAAATAAGCAAACAACACACGGAAAACAGAATCTGTCAAAAACGGAACAGTCTGTAGCAATCTGGAGCTTTCAAATACTTCTATAAATCCAGAAATTCTGAAAAAATAGGACGACCTAAATAATTTGTATAGCGATCTACTGCAGTTGGAATTGGTATTTTATCGCTCTCTGGTAAAAAAATGAAAATTATTTTCATGAGCGCATAATTTCTGTTTTTATCAGCAAGATCAAACAACAATCACCCAAGAAAATCCTAAAGGCTTTACTTGGCACAAACACTAACTAAAAAAACACAATCATAACAGAGGCTAGATAAATTATTTATTACTAAACAGGAACAAAAGTTAAAGAACAAAAATAAAATTGGGTTGCCTCCCAACAAGCGCTATTCTTTAAGGCCATTAAGCTAGGCATCTATAATTTTAATGATGCTCACATGAAAGATAGAAATTGAAACACGAAGGGAGCATCATGAAGAATATGAAAATCACATCTAAGTCTAACATACTTCCTATGCATAGGCATTATATAAGCAAAAAAATTATCAAGAAAAGCAAAAACTAGCATATGCAAGGAAGGAGAAAGAAACAATAGCAATCTCAACATAACGAGAGGTAATTTAGTGACACAAAAATTTCTACAACCATATTTTCCTCTCTCATAATAATTACATATAGGATCATAATCAAATTCAGCAATATAGCTATCACATAAAATTTTCTCTTCATGAATCCACATGCATGCAAAGTTGACACTCTTCCAAAATAGTGGGATTAACATTAACTAACGTCGTGACCTCTCCAAACCCACTTTATCAAAAACTTCATAAGATTGAACATTCTCCAAATATGTGGGATCTAAAGTTGACACTCTTACAAACCCACTTTCAATAATATTGCAAACGTTATTATCAATCTCATATTCATAATGGGGCTTAAATAAATTTTCAAGATCATAAGAAGAATCACCCCAATGATGATCATTGCAACAAATAGTAGTCATAGCAAAACTAGCATCACCAAGCTTGAGGTTTTGCATATGATTAACACAATTGACATTAATAGAATTTATAATAACATCATTGCAATCATGCTTTTCATTCAAGGAGCTATCGTGAATCACTTTATAATTTTCTTCTTTCAACACTTCATCACAATTTTCAGATTCACGAATTTCAAGCAGAACCTCATAAAGATAATCTAGTGCACTCAACTTACTAGCAATTGGTTCATCATAATTGGATATTTTAAAAAGATTAGAAAGAGGATGAGGATCCATAACAATAGATATTTAGCAAGCGAAGATGCAAGCTAATAGAAGGCACATGGTAACATGAACAAATAGAAGGACGGACGGAAGAAGGGCGAAGGAAAAGGGAAAATTGTGAAGTGGGGGAGAGGCAACGAGAGGCGAATGGCAAATAGTGTAATGCGAGGGAGAGGAGTTTATGATGGGTACTTGGTATGTCTTGACTTGGCGTAGATCTCCCCGGCAACGGCGCCAGAAATCCTTCTTGCTACCTCTTGAGCATGCATTGGTTTTCCCTTGAAGAGGAAAGGGTGATGCAGCAAAGTAGCGTAAGTATTTCCCTCAGTGTTTGAGAACCAAGGTATCAATCCAGTAGGAGATAACATGCAAGTCACCTAGTACTTGCACAAACAATCAAGAACCTTGCAACCAACGCAATAAAGGGGTTGTCAATCCCTTCACGGTCACTCGAAAAGTGAGATCTGATAAAGATAGTAAGATAAATATTTTTGGTATTTTTGTTGTATAGATTGGGAAGTAAAGATTGCAAAATAGTAAACAAGATGCAATGAAAATAAAAAGAGATGCAATATAATAAGAAAGATACCTAGGGTCCATAGGTTTCACTAGTGGCTTCTCTCATGATAGCATGTATTACGGTGGGTGAACAAATTACTGTCGAGCAATTGATAGAAGAGTGCATAGTTATGAGAATATCTAGGCAATGATAATGAATATCGGCATCACGTCTGTGTTAAGTAGACCGAAACGGTACTGCATCTACTACTATTACTCCACACATCGACCGCTATCCAGCATGCATCTAGAGTATTAAGTTCATAAGAACAGAGTAATGCATTAAGCAAGATGACATAATGTAGAGGGATAAACTCAAGCAATATGATATAAACCCCATCTTTTTATCCTCGATGGCAACAATACAATACGTGCCTTGCTGCCCCTACTGTCAATGGGAAAGGACACCGCAAGATTGAACCCAAAGCTAAGCACTTCTCCCATTGCAAGAAAGATCAATCTAGTAGGCCAAACTAAACCGATAATTCGAAGAGACTTGCAAAGATATCAAATCATGCATATAAGAATTCAAAGAAGAACTAAATATTATTCATAGATAAACTTGATCATAAATCTGCAATTCATCGGATCTCGGCAAACACACCGCAAAAAGTATTACATCGAATAGATCTCCAAGAACATCGAGGAGAACTTTGTATTGAGAACCAAAGAGAGAGAAGAAGCCATCTAGCTAATAACTATGGACCCAAAGGTCTGTGGTAAACTACTCACACATCATCGGAGAGGCTATGGTGTTGATGTAGAAGCCCTCCGTGATCGATTCCCCCTCCGGCAGATCACTGGAAAAGGCCCCAGATGGGGTACAGAAGGTTGCGGTGGTGGAAAAGTGGTTTCGTGGCTCTCCTAGATGTTTTAGGGTATAATAGTGTATATATAGGTGAAATAAGTACGTCGATGGAGCTCCATGGGGCCCACGAGGGTGGGGGGCGCGCCTACCCCCTAGGCGCGCCCTCCTGCCTCGTGGCCGCCTCGCATACTTCCAGACTTCCACTCCTAGTCTCCTGGATTGCGTTTGTTCCAAGAAAGATCCTCGTGAAGGTTTTGTTCCGTTTGGATTCCATTTGATATTCCTTTTCCTGCAAAACACTAAAATAGGCAAAAAAAAACTAGAACTGGGCCTCCGGTTAATAGGTTAGTCCTAAAAATAATATAAAGAGCATATTTAAGCTAATTATCCAAAACAGATAATATAATAGCATGGAACAATCAAAAATTATAGATGCGTTGGAGACGTATCACCCGCGCCTCGCCATCTTCATTTGCTCGCCTCCACCCTCAAGCATATCGATCTTGTAATCCTCGCCTCTCCTGTGGTTCGGCCGGGTTTGCTTTAAAAAGCCTGTTAGTTAGTGCTCTCTGTCGTCATGAGGCATATTTCCTCGCAATCCCTCCTCCTATTTCGTTCCGTATGTTCCCAAATTGGCTATAAAATAACGGAGAGCATATATATGTTCATTATCTACCTTCCTAACTAGTACATATAAGTTGTATTTGTTCCAATAAGTTACTGTCGATTTACAGATCGCGGACGCCCGAGTCATAAAAACTTAACAAATTGGCCCTACATTTTCTAAATTATTGCATGACATGTTTAGACAACTTCATACCAAGTTGTTAGTTTTATGCTTATCCTCCTTTCCCGAGTTTCGCATGTGTTCTTTGTAGATGCCAAGTAGCAGCGACAACACTCATGCTTCAGGCGATGTATCCTCATCTAATTTCGACAACCCTAGGTCTTTAGCAAATTGTGAGGGATCAAGTAATCTTGAACGGGATAGAGCTGCAGCAATTACCCTTCTGGTCAGGACATGGAGGAATGCTCCAAGGAAGCCCACACACCAGCCTAAAGGTGTATATGAAGTAACGAAGATTGACTTAAAGTCTTGGGCTCCAACTAAACCAGATAAAGCACGCACGAGGTTCAGGAGTGTGTGTGGATTTTTTGGCAAGGCAAGGCTCAACATTAATCCGCCGGGGTTTCGGAAGGCTGACACAGAAACACGGCCAAGGATAGTCTAGGAGATCATGGATCACTTCAACATTCCAGAGCAGTGGAGAATGCAGGTGGAATACACTGCACTTAAGAAGGCTAGGGATGCTTGGAGAAACTGGAAGCACGTGTTGTACAAGAAGTACTTAAGTGAAGGCAAGGACCCAATCCCCGCATACCCCCAAATTACAAAGGCTGACTTGGCAGAATTCAAAAGGGTCAGGGAAACTACAGAGTTTGCTGAGAAGAGTTCCAAGCAATTGGAACTTCAGAAGAAGAACGTACACCCCACCGTATGGGTGTGGCTGGATACTATGGCATGAAACCGATATGGGACCAGGGGGACAAAGAAGCAGTAGCGGCGGGGGCCAACTGGCCTTTAGTGAAATCAGGGGCGAACATGTCAGGACCCCGATCTTAAGTCACACCGATCTAGCATGTAACACATCATATCACTTTGCGGCCTTGAAAGTGCGTTATATCGACTAGAGGGGGGGTGAATAGGCGATTTTTATGGAAGTCTTCAAAACGTGAAGGTTATGAAGACAAAAAGTACAGATATGCCAATCACTTAAGCAGCGGAAGTTAGATTACACTAGGCACGCCATGGTCAAGTATTCAATGGAGTGAAAGCACAAGAAAAGTAGCTGCAGTGTAATAAGGATCAGGTAGGAAGAAGCTATGAAGCCAAACAAATCATACAGTTATGTTGTGAAGACAGAAGACAAAGCAAGCATGCAATGGCTTCACAGTGTGTAACAGAAAGTAAAAGGAAGTGAAGATGAAACCAGTGACACGCTGAAGACAATGATTTGTTGGACCAGTTCCAGTTGTTGTGACAACTGTACGTCTGGTTGGAGCGGCTAGGTATTTAAACCAAAGGACACACAGTCCCGGACACCCAGTCCTGAGCACGCAGCTTAGGACACCCAATCCTCACCGTTTTCTCCTTGAGCTAAGGTCACACAGACCTCGCCCAATCACTCTGGTAAGTCTTCAAGGTAGACTCCCAAACCTTCACAGACTTTGTTCACTGGCAATCCACAATTTCTCTTGGATGCTCAGAACGCGACGCCTAACCGGCTGGAGGATGCACAGTCCTCAAGTGTAATAAGTCTTCAGACCACTCAGACACGAAGACTTAAGTGATGCCCAATTTACTCTGGCTCTGGGTGGTTAGGGCTTTTCCCCTTGCTAGGAATTTTCTCTCCAAGGCTTCGAGGTGGGTGGCTCTCAAACGACAAAAGCCATGCACTGAAATCTGAGCAGCCAACAATTTATGGTTCTAGGGGATGGACTATTTATAGCCACTGGGCAACCCTACCTAATTTGTCTGAAATGACCCTGGGTCACTAAGGAACTGACACGTGTACCAACGGTCAGATTTCAAACTCACACGGCAACTTTACTTGGGCTACAGGTAAAGCTGACTTGTCCGACTCTGGACAAGATTTGCTCTCATTGTCTTCGCTCGAAGATATAGGTTTTGAATTAGGCATCACTTCAGTCATTCTGACTGGTTCTCTTGGACCCCACTTAAGAGTACGGTGGTTCCTATGACTCGACACAAATGAAATAAAACTACGAAGAATCTAAGTCTTCGAGTTCCATAGGCTTCACATGGTGTCTTCTCTTGTCATAGTCTTCAATATGAATATCTTCAAATACCACCATTGTCTTCAATGTCTTCGTACATTTTTAGGGGTCATCTCTGGTAGTAAAACCGAATCATTGAGGGACTTCTACCTGTGTTATCCTGCAATTCTCACAAACACATTAGTCCCTCAACTAGGTTTGTCGTCAATACTCCAAAACCAACTAGGGGTCGCACTAGATGCACTTACAATCTCCCCCTTTTTGGTGATTGATGACAAAGTAGTTGAAGTTTTCAACGGGGAATATAATTTGTGAAATTGTAAAGGAATTGTCTTCATAAGCTGCAAGGGCTCCCCCTGAAGATGTGCATATAAGTAATTTGCTTCTGGAGCGCAAATGCACATGGCAGGTTGTACTTGTGGAAATCCACTTCAACTTATGATGACAATCCACCATGCATGTAAAAGTATATGAAGAGAATGACATGCATAATGAAAAATGGACGTCTGCGGAATGATATAAGTGCGGAAATTATCGTCGTACATGCGGAATTTATCTTTGCAAAAACATAGTGGCAAACAAGTAGCAGACGACCATCGAGTTTAAGTGTTACAACTCAAAGAACCAAATGTAGCAAAACGAGAGTTGTAAGCACGAAGCAAAATGTAGCAAAATATAAAGCACCCGCCCATATTGACCCGCTTGAAGACTATCAACATCATACGCTTCTCCCCCTTTTTTCAGTGATGACCAAAAAGGTTTGAAGACATAGAGTTTTCTACGCGTTCCCAGGCGCAACAGGGTCGGTGGAGGCGTTTGGTGGTGCTGAAGAGCTAGGTGCAGGGTCGACGCGCGCTGAAGGAGGAGGTGGTGGTGATGTAGCGTCGTCTTCTTCCTCGATGATTCTTGCAGTCACCGTGGCAGCAGAGGAAGAGAACTCAGATTCTTCAAGTGAGGGAGTTCCGCGCAGCACAGCTCTTCTGGGGGTGTGGAGTCAAACTTGAATCTCTCTCTGAAGCCATCCTCATGAAGATCAGCTTCAGGGCACAGCATTGTGAGGCCTTTCCAGGTGTGGCGACAAGTTTCATGAGCCACGAATGCATTCTTGGTGGCAAGATTTCTGATGCGATTGACATCCACCAAGAGGCTTTCCAGGTGTGGCGACAAGTTTCATTGAGGGCACGAGCGCGCTTCTTGGGTCGCTGAGCAGTTGCGCTGTCAGTGGCTTCAGTGGATGCAGGTGCACGTGTAGTGCCAGCCAACGGGTACACCCTGGAGATGGCTTCAACACCTTCAACATTCTGCGTGAAGCTCTGGTGTTCTGCATTCTGAAGACTTAAGGGTTGCTTGGCAGGCTCAGGATATACAGCTTCAGCAGAGGTGTCCACATCTGGCAAGAAGATCCGATGGTTGCGGGCTGAGGGCTGATATGAAATCGCAGAATGAAGCTTGATTAGCCGCATAACCCAAGGAGCATAAAACTTCAAGCCAAATAAATATGAGCCGGATGCCGCAAGCTGGCGTATGAACAAGTCCTGCGCATTGAAGCATTTGCCATGAAGGATGTAGAATATGAGAGTCTTCATTGCACCCTCAACCTTGGCATGTGGAGAGTGTCCCTTGAGGGGCCAAAGAGTCCGCCTGATGATGTGATAAATGGTTCTGGGCAGGTACTCTAAGTCTTCAACGAAGAACTCAGTTGGATAGGGTGCATCATGGGGCAATGGCTTCATCATGGAAAGCATCTGACTCATATTTGGTTCAGGCCTCTGAAATATGCTTTTAATTGCTTCAGCATGTGATTGGCAGCCTTCTTCGAAGAATTCGCCAGGAGTGGGTAGGCCGGTAAGCTCAATGATATCAAATGCATTGGCTTCATGATGGACATTGCCGGTCATCCACTCCAGGATCCAAGTCTTCGGATCTCTGTTGTATCCTTTAATGTGGAGGGTGGCATAGAATTGAAGCAGAAGCTCTTCATTCCAGTGCTCTTCATCAGTTACGAACTGCAGCAGACCCACTTGCTTAAAGCAATCCAAAGCATCCTCCAAACAGGGCAGTCCAACAACGGCTTCAACATCAAGGCGCTTGTGCGGGAAGATGCGACCTTGGTTGTAGAGGATGTAGGAGTAGTAGCTGCTGTAACACCCTCGATGCGACTATAGCTCCCACGTGTCGAGGCACGACTTAGAGACATAATCGCATTGAAGGCATATGTCGCAAGTGAGGTAATCTTTACACAACCCATGTAATACCTAATGGACAGAGATACATAGTTGGCTTACAATCGCCACTTCACTCAAATACATGAATAAAGCATTACATCAACCAAATACACTCATGGTCCGACTACGGTACCAAAATAAAAGAAGAACCCCAAATGCGACAAAGGTCCCCGATCGACCCCAACTGGGCTCCACTACCGATCAACTAGAAAGAAAACAACACAAAGGACAAGATCTTCATCGAGCTCCTCCTGAGCTTGGTTGCGTCATCTGCACGGACTCATCGGCACCTGCAAGCTGGTTTTGGAAGTAATCTGTGAGCCACGGGGACTCAGCAATCTCGCACCCTCGCGATCAAGACTATTTAAGCTTATGGGTAAGGTAAAGGTATGAGGTGGAGCTGCAGCAAGCGACTAGCATATATGATGGCTAACATACGCCAATGAGAGCGAGAAGAGAAGGCAAAGCACGGTCGATAAAAGTATGATCAAGAAGTGATCCTGGACTACCTACGTCAAGCATAACTCCAACAACCGTGTTCACTTCCCGGACTCCGCCGGAAAGAGACCATCACGGTTACACACACGGTTGATTCATTTTAATTAAGGTCGACTTCAGGTTTACTACAACCGGACGTTAACAAATTCCCATTTGCCCATAACCGCGGGCACGGCTTTCGAAAGTTCAAATCCCTGCAGGGGTGTCCCAACTTAGCCCATAACAAGCTCTCACGATCAACGAAGGAATAGACCTCCACCCGAGACATTCCGATCAGACTCGGTATCCCAGTACAACAAGACATTTCGACAGGGTAAAACTAAACCAGCAACACCGCCCGAATGTGCCGACAAATCCCGATAGGAGCTGCACATATCTCTTTCTTAGGGCACACTCAGATTGTCCTAGGTGCGAGTAAGCCAGCCTAGAGTTGCCCCTGGTGGCCACCGGCAGCTGACAGGTGGACCAACACTCAAAGGAGCACTGGCCCGGGGGGGGTAAAATAATGATGACCCTTCAGTCTGCAGAACCCAATGGAAAGAAAAGGCTAGGTGGCAAATGGTAAAACCAATGTTGGGCATTGCTGGAGAGGCTTTACTTAAGGCGAACTGTCAAGGGGTTCCCATTATAGCCCAACCACGTAAGGGACGCAAAATCCGGAAACATAACACCGATATGACGGAAACTAGGGCGGCAAGAGTGGAACAAAACACCAAGCATAAGGCCGAGCCTTCCACCCTTTACCAAGTATATAGATGCATTAATTAAATAAGATATATAGTGATATCCCAACAAGTAAACATGTTCCAACAAGGAACGGTACCTCCATGTTCCAACAAGGAACAAACTTCAATCTTCACCTGCAACTAACAACGCTATAAGAGGGGCTGAGCAAAGAGGTAACATAGCCAATCAACGGTTTGCTAGGACATTGGTGGGTTAGAGGCTGAACATGGCAATTTGGAAGGCTGACAAGCAAGTGGTAGGCATCGTAGCATTGGCATAGCAAAAGAGCGAGCAAACTAGCATAGCAAAGATAGTAGTGATTTCGAGGGTATGATCATCTTGCCTGAAATCCCGCAAGGAAGAAGAACGAGTCCATGAAGAAGACAAGCGGACGTAGTCGAACGGATCCTCACAAACTCGACGTTACCGGATCCAACCCGAAGAAGCAATCACCGGAAAAGAAGCACACAACATAGTAAACAACCAACACATGAACATGGTATGATATGCGAGATGCGGGATGCGATGCGGGATGCAAAATGCAAGACGTAACAGGAATTGCATGAACCTGGCCTCAACTTGGAAAACCAAGTGTGCCACTAGATAGAGGGGAAGAAATCCCCTGAAAACGATATAAAGATCATAGGAATCAGAGCTACGGTTTGGAAATGGCAAGCGTTTTACGAAACGAACGGGTCTGCGATTTACAGCAAGTAGGCTCCTAAATGCAACGGAATGAACATGCTACAGCCACCAAACATGAAAACAAAATGCATGGCAGGGATGTACACAAGATGCTTAACAAATCACTAGGACTGAGCCATAGGCAAATTCATCCATTAAGGGGTTCAAACAAGCATGGCAAAACTGAATAAGCAAAACAGATTTCAGACTTAGTGAAATTAACACTAGTCTGAAATTTCAGACCACGATGCTCTCTTCGGAGCAGCAAAACAACATGAAACATGACAAGTAAGAGCATCGCATGGAGCTACTCAACAATCTTAACAAAACACCCAAAGTGACCTGGGGCCAAAAGGGTTCACAAAATACTCTAACGAGCACACGAACATAGATGAAACACAATCGGTTTTCAGACTAAGTGAAAACTGAGACATGCTGAAATTATAACTCACGAAGGCATGTAAACGAGCTCGATGCACTCACTACGGTGCAAGTCATAGCAAGGCAAGCATATATCCACAAAGAAGGCACAAAATTCTAGCTAGACATGGCAAGAACAATGGCATAGCATGCATGGATCACTAGCAATAGCACCGGCAAAATCGCAAAAGAGTTCACGATCTGCCCAAATTAACAACGATGCAAAAGTTGAGCTCGATTGACTCAACCTAGGGTGCTCCAACATAACAAGTAAAGACATGGATGGATAGAGCACAACATAAATATCAAAACTCCCTTACTGATCAGCCTCAAAATAGGCACGGATCACTAGGAAACAAGCTGGACATATGGCATCATGAACTAAAACATCCCAGACTTAGTGAAAATCACTAAGTCCCTAAAAACAGATTACTCAGGTGCCCCTCTTTGCAAGCTTGCACAAGACACCACACACATCCTAAAATTGCATGGGTGGCACCTCTGGAAAGAAGACGAAAAGCTTAACAATTCATCCCAAAGGGGCACAGGCATATCATGCACACAATAATCATGGCAAAAATGACAAAAGTCAATGATCAACTAACGGATCTGCAATTTAACTCATGATGCCTCATTCTAACAGAATTTTGGGCATCAAGACAATCTCAAATGCAAATGATGCAATGGTATGAAATGATGTACTCGTCGAGACGAAGATTTTGATATATTATATGTCCAAAACGGAGCTACGGATGCGGAGATATGAGCAGTCGAAGATAGCATAAAAAACTAGGGTTTCGGGGATGGAAAGTCAACCGATGCTCAGATCCAGATCCGGATCTCGCGGTACTGTTCACCGGCGCGTCACCCAAGGATGGCCGGAGTTAATGGCGGTGGCGGCCGGACTTGATGGTGGCCGGAGGAACTCGCACGGGAGGGAGAGGCCGGCCGGGGCGGCGCGGTCGCAGTGGCATGGCCGCGGCGAGGGGCGGCGTCCCCGGCGGGCGCGGATGGTGGCGGCGGCCTGCCGGATCGGGCGGAGGCCGAGCCCACCGGCGAGAGGTGCGGCGAGGGCGGCGTCGACCCGGAGGCGGAGCCGAGGCGGCTCGGGCGGCGCTCGACAGCGCGAGGTGCGCCGGGCGGTGGCGCGGATCTGGGCTCCGCGGGCCGCGGCGGCGGTGGGAGGAGAGAGAAGGTGGCGGCCGGCGACGTGGCGGCGCGGGATTCGCTGAGGAGGGTGGCGCGGACATGTCCGGCGGTGGAGGAGTTTTGTCCGGGCGCGAGGAGGAAGAAGGTTAGGGTTCATCCGCGAAAATTTCGGGGATGCCCACATATTTATAGGTAGAGGGAGCTAGGAGAGTCCAAATGAGGTGTGGTTTTCGGCCACGCGATCGTGATTGAAGGACCGAGAAGATGGAGTGGAGTTTGGTGGGTTTTGGGCCAAATTGGAGGGGTGTTGGTCTGCAACACACACGAGGCCTTTTCGGTCCCTCGGTTAACTGTTGGAGTATCAAACGAAGTCCAAATGACCCGAAACTTGACAGGCGGTCTACTGGTAGTAAACCAAGGCCGCATGGCAAGTCTCGGTCCAATCCGGAAATGTTTAATCCCCACACACAAAAGAAAACTCGAAATGACCACCGGAGGAGAACGAAGCGCCGGAATGCAAAACGGACAACGGGGAAAATGCTCGGATGCATGAGACGAACACGTATGAAAATGAAATGCACATGATGACATGATATGCAATGCATGACATGCAAGCAATGACAAAGCAACACCAACGAATAACTGATCGACACCTGGCACATCGGTCTCGGGGCGTTACAACACTCCACCACTACGAGAGGATCTCGTCCCGAGATCTAGAATGGCACCGGAGGGAAACAACGGAAGAGAAGAGAGGTGAGGTAAAACTAAGTTGCTCCTTTGACAAACGAGTGAAACCAAAGAACCTTGCGAGGTTGAACAAATTCGAGAAAAGAATACAACGAAGGTGAACAAAGTCGAAAACACTCCGTTAGACAAGAGGGACAAGGAGCATTGCGAAAAACCTTGAGGTTGAAGGGCAAGATATATATTGAAAGCACCCCGGTTAAGAAGTTATGCAAGACTTGATACGGTGAAAAGAACTTGAACAAATGGGCACAATACTCCGGTTAAATGGATAGGCATGAAAAGAACATGATCTTTGACAAAACGAGATGATGGGTTGAAAAGATGAACATCACAATGCTTCCGGAACAAAAGTAAGAACGGAATGGAGTGAATGAAGGAAAACAATATCTTGAGAGAGCACGGTTACAACAGAAGCTAGAACGGAGTTGTTGGAAAAAACCAGAACGAAAAGATAGGCTTGAAGTGGGCTTATGGAAAACATCTTAAAACCAAGAGTTGAAAATCTGCCACTAACGGAAACGATATATTGGATTGATAGGAACAAGGAGACGAGAAGGCTATATCACCGGGAGGATAAAAGAAGAACTTGGGTCATTTATAAGCACCATATAACAACAATCCTTAGGGAAGGCTTTAGGTGAAATATAACCCAAGATAACTCCAATGAAGAGATCGATGGATTTAAAATACATCATACTTAACAACATGTGAATCATGAAACATGAACTCAAATTATCAACAATGGCATAATACCACCTCCGGTAATATGGTAGAAAGAATTTGCACTCCGGATTGCAAGATGAAGAATACTTGAGCTCCTTAGAAAAGAATCTCCGCGAACTCTTGGAGAAGGGATAAAATCGTTGATGGACCACCATGTATAGCCTCCATGAAGAAACTCCGGTAAACAAAAGAAAGATCCAAAATAATTGAATGATGTAAAGAATAAGATTTAAGCCTCGCAATGATTTGGATGGATCTCCGTGATGATATAATTGAGAGAACTTGGAACTCCGGAAAAGAAAAGATAAAGCATCTCGAACCAAGAATGTGATATGATGAACCACTCCGGAAAAAGAATTAATCACTTGGATGAAACAAGAATAAGAATTATGTTATGCGTATCCTTCACCAATTAAATTGATGACAATCAACGGATTTGGCATATTACTTATTCTTGTAGAAAAGATTAAGAGAGATATAACATCAGACTTGGGAAGGTATTGAACGAACCACCGAAGGGTTGAAACAACGAATAAAATTGGTATGATAAGAAAGGAAGAGAAATATTGAACGAACCACCGTAAGAATTAAAATGAACGAAGAAAAGATAAAGGGAAAACGGGAAAAATTAGCAAATGGACAAAGATGCTTGAGATAATTTTGATGGAGTTTAATATAATAGATCATGGACCGATTAGAGATCACTTGAACGCTGCACCGGTATGATTTAGAGTATGAGAGTTGAAAGCTGGAATGAATAATTATGAGATGATGGGCTCCAGATGAACAAACTGAAAAGTCTTCTGAATTTGCACCGGATGGATAAAAAGAATATCTCACAGTCGCAAATAATTATGAGAGGATGGCAACAATATAGAATCACGAATCTTGAAGAGAATGGAGCAAGATTAAGAGAAAAATTCTTCTTCGGTCTTCAAAATCCAAGAATGACGATGAGAAACACCACCAGATTGTTGAGATCTCCGGAATCAATAATGGAAAGGTTGAGCGAATGATGAAAAGATTTTGAAATATCTTGGAGAAAAGCATCTGATTGATGATAAATCATTCTTATGTCAAACTTCGAAAGGAATTTGAGAATACCTCCGGGACAATAAGAAGAGTCAGGTAAGATCCTGGAAAAAGACCCGTGGGTTAGGGCCCACTCAAAAGAGAACACCATTGAAAAGATTTAAAAGAGAGGTTGCACCGGTTGAGTTAAATGGCTTGAATGAGGGAACATCCTCGAAAGAACTTGAACGAAAGTAGAGTGGAAACGTGAATCTTCGAGATATCTTGAGCACTCCGGAATAATAAATAGCGAGAAGTAGAATGATAAAGAATTACACCGGCATGAGAAAACATTGAAACGAGGAAAGGATATTATCAGCAAAGCTTGACTTGGTTCCACCGGAGAAGAAAAGAACAAAAAATGATGAACTTGCAGCTCCGTTAGAATATTCATGAGAATCACCGGATAAGAATGTTGATGGAAAAGAATGGAGAGGTTTCCATCAATGAGATGATACTTGATTAAGAAATCTGAGTCCTTGAAGAAAAACAAGGGAGGGAGGGTGGGAAAAACAAAGGCAACTTGGAGACGGATGAAACAAACACCGTTGAGAAGAAGTGATAATTGATCTTGTAAATGTTGAAGTGAACGGATCCACTTGAGGAGAGACACACCGGTTGAAAAGAATTAACATGACAATCTCGATTATCATGAAGGATTAGTATTCGCGTAGGAATATGAGAACACCACTTGAGGAAGGTATGGAATCAGTACTTGACATTGAAGCAACTCGAATACCACAACTCAAAACAAGAACAAAGGGTTGGCTTGCAGAATAAGCCAGAACAAACATATGATAGAGATTTCGTCCGAAGTTTTCATGGTGGGACCTACACGGGCTCGATCGTACAGCACCATCATGTACAAGGCAGTGCACATGACATACGAAGCGTCCCCGAGTCAGCATAGCCAAGGACTCTTTAAGACACAACGAGACCACTGTAAAATCGACCGTGAATAGGCGAACCACTAGACGTCGAACCCCAATTTCATATCATACATATGTTGGAAAGATATCCTAAGAGCTACTTGAATTCCCACCTATGAAACTCCCGAAACTTTCCGGTTATGCAATCAGGTGTTGGGGATACAGGGGAAGCATAATATCTCACCCAAGCTAGCAATCCTACATCCAGCTGTATCCATCCTTCAACACATAACCAAGAAACCTTCGGAAACCATCTACCTCAACCTTCGAAAAGCATCCGTTATACAAGTTATGGCGATACTCCCGAACTCCCGTCCCAGTACTGGGTGGCGTCGAGGTTATCTCACCAACGAACTGCATAAAAGAGATTTTTGATGTCGGCGAACATATCTCAAGTATTCCAGAATTGCAACGATAAAATTATGATGACAACACCTCAGAGCTCAACTCCCCGGGACACTTCCACTAAACCCCTGACAGGACGCACCAAGACAGTATTCTCATCATAAGCCATCGGAACAAATCCAAGATACTCGCGTGATCCTAAAAAAATTTAGTGAAATTTGAGAAGAGAAGAGTCAAAACTCTACGTCAGGATGCCTTACCAGAGTGACGAAGGGACTGGGAAGTAAAAAGAATTCCTAAACTCTCTGATATATAATTCCTAAGGACTCAAAACATTTTTCTAGACACAACTCGGCTGCTAAAAACGATCAAGCAATGGGGGCTCCTAAGGTCGGGGAAGGCTCTGATACCAACTTGTAACACCCTCGATGCGACTATAGCTCCCACGTGTCGAGGCACGACTTAGAGACATAATCGCATTGAAGGCATATGTCGCAAGTGAGGTAATCTTTACACAACCCATGTAATACCTAATGGACAGAGATACATAGTTGGCTAACAATCGCCACTTCACTCAAATACATGAATAAAGCATTACATCAACCAAATACACTCATGGTCCGACTACGGTACCAAAATAAAAGAAGAACCCCAAATGCGACAAAGGTCCCCGATCGACCCCAACTGGGCTCCACTACTGATCAACTAGAAAGAAAACAACACAAAGGACAAGATCTTCATCGAGCTCCTCCTGAGCTTGGTTGCGTCATCTGCACGGACTCATCGGCACCTGCAAGCTGGTTTTGGAAGTAATCTGTGAGCCACGGGGACTCAGCAATCTCGCACCCTCGCGATCAAGACTATTTAAGCTTATGAGTAAGGTAAAGGTATGAGGTGGAGCTGCAGCAAGCGACTAGCATATATGATGGCTAACATACGCCAATGAGAGCGAGAAGAGAAGGCAAAGCACGGTCGATAGAAGTATGATCAAGAAGTGATCCTGGACTACTACGTCAAGCATAACTCCAACAACCGTGTTCACTTCCCGGACTCCGCCGGAAAGAGACCATCATGGTTACACACGCGGTTGATTCATTTTAGTTAAGGTCGACTTCAGGTTTACTACCACCGGACGTTAACAAATTCCCATCTGCCCATAACCGCGGGCACGGCTTTCGAAAGTTCAAATCCCTGCAGGGGTGTCCCAACTTAGCCCATAACAAGCTCTGATGGTCAACGAAGGAATAGACCTCCACCCGAGACATTCCGATCAGACTCGGTATCCCAGTACAACAAGATATTTCGACAGGGTAAAACTAAACCAGCAACACCGCCCGAATGTGCCGACAAATCCCGATAGGAGCTGCACATATCTCTTTCTCAGGGCACACTCAGATTGTCCTAGGTACGGGTAAGCCAGCCCAGAGTTGCCCCTGGTGGCCACCGGCAGCTGACAGGTGGACCAACACTCAGAGGAGCACTGGCCCGGGGGGGTAAATTAATGATGACCCTTGAGTCTGCAGAACCCAAGGGAAAGAAAAGGCTAGGTGGCAAATGGTAAAACCAATGTTGGGCATTGCTGGAGAAGCTTTACTTAAGGCAAACTGTCAAGGGGTTCCCATTATAGCCCAACCGCGTAAGGGACGCAAAATCCGGGAACATAACACCGATATGGCGGAAACTAGGGCGGCAAGAGTGGAACAAAACACCAGGCATAAGGCCGAGCCTTCCACCCTTTACCAAGTATACAGATGCATTAATTAAATAAGATATATAGTGATATCCCAACAAGTAAACATGTTCCAACAAGGAACGGTACCTCCATGTTCCAACAAGGAACAAACTTCAATCTTCACCTGCAACTAACAACGCTATAAGAGGGGCTGAGCAAAGCGGTAACATAGCCAATCAACGGTTTGCTAGGACATTGGTGGGTTAGAGGCTGAACATGGCAATTTGGGAGGCAGACAAGCAAGTGGTAGGCATCGTAGCATTGGCATAGCAAAAGAGCGAGCAAACTAGCATAGCAAAGATAGTAGTGATTTCGAGGGTATGATCATCTTGCCTGAAATCCCGCAAGGAAGAAGAACGAGTCCATGAAGAAGACAAGCGGACGTAGTCGAACGGATCCTCACAAACTCGACATTACCGGATCCAACCCGAAGAAGCAATCACCGGAAAAGAAGCACACAACATAGTAAACAACCAACACATGAACATGGTATGATATGCGAGATGCGGGATGCGATGCGGGATGCAAAATGCAAGACGTAACAGGAATTGCATGAACCTGGCCTCAACTTGGAAAACCAAGTGTGCCACTAGATAGAGGGGAAGAAATCCCCTGAAAACGATATAAAGATCATAGGAATCAGAGCTACGGTTTGGAAATGGCAAGCGTTTTACGAAACGAACGGGTCTGCGATTTACAGCAAGTAGGCTCCTAAATGCAACGGAATGAACATGCTACAGCCACCAAACATGAAAACAAAATGCATGGCAGGGATGTACACAAGATGCTTAACAAATCACTAGGACTGAGCCATAGGCAAATTCATCCATTAAGGGGTTCAAACAAGCATGGCAAAACTGAATAAGCAAAACAGATTTCAGACTTAGTGAAATTAACACTAGTCTGAAATTTCAGACCACGATGCTCTCTTCGGAGCAGCAAAACAACATGAAACATGACAAGTAAGAGCATCGCATGGAGCTACTCAACAAGCTTAACAAAACACCCAAAGTGACCTGGGGCCAAAAGGGTTCACAAAATACTCTAACGAGCACACGAACATAGATGAAACACAATCAGTTTTCAGACTAAGTGAAAACTGAGACATGCTGAAATTATAACTCACGAAGGCATGTAAACGAGCTCGATGCACTCACTACGGTGCAAGTCATAGCAAGGCAAGCATATATCCACAAAGAAGGCACAAAATTCTAGCTAGACATGGCAAGAACAATGGCATAGCATGCATGGATCACTAGCAATAGCACCGACAAAATCGCAAAAGAGTTCACGATCTGCCCAAATTAACAACGATGTAAAAGTTGAGCTCGATTGACTCAACCTAGGGTGCTCCAACATAACAAGTAAAGACATGGATGGATAGAGCACAACATAAATATCAAAACTCCCTTACTGATCAGCCTCAAAATAGGCACGGATCACTAGGAAACATGCTGGACATATGGCATCATGAACTAAAACATCCCAGACTTAGTGAAAATCACTAAGTCCCTAAAAACAGATTACTCAGGTGCCCCTCTTTGCAAGCTTGCACAAGACACCACACACATCCTAAAATTGCATGGGTGGCACCTCTGGAAAGAAGACAAAAAGCTTAACAATTCATCCCAAAGGGGCACAGGCATATCATGCACACAATAATCATGGCAAAAATGACAAAAGTCAATGATCAACTAACGGATCTGCAATTTAACTCACGATGCCTCATTCTAACAGAATTTTGGGCATCAAGACGACCTCAAATGCAAATGATGCAATGGAATGAAATTATGTACTCGTCGAGACGAAGATTTTGATATATTATATGTCCAAAACGGAGCTACGGATGCGGAGATATGAGCAGTCGAAGGTAGCATAAAAAACTAGGGTTTCGGGGATGGAAAGTCAACCTATGCTCAGATCCAGATCCGGATCTCGCGGTACTGTTCACCGGCGCGTCACCCGAGGATGGCCGGAGTTCATGGCGGCGGCGGCCGGACTTGATGGTGGCCGGAGGAACTCGCACGGGAGGGAGAGGCCGGCCGGGGCGGCGCGGTCGCGGTGGCATGGCCGCGGCGAGGGGCGGCGTCCCCGGCGGGCGCGGATGGTGGCGGCGGCCTGCCGGATCGGGCGGAGGCTGAGCCCACCGGCGAGAGGTGCAGCGAGGGCGGCATCGACCCGGAGGCGGAGCAGAGGCGGCTCGGGCGGCGCTCGACAGCGCGAGGTGCGCCGGGCGGTGGCGCGGATCTGGGCCCGCGCGGGCCCCGGATGGGCCCCGCGGGCTGCGGCGGCGGTGGGAGGAGAGAGAAGGTGGCGGCCGGCGACGTGGCAGCGCGGGATTCGTTGAGGAGGGTGGCGCGGACATGTCCGGCGGTGGAGGGGTTTTGTCCGGGCGCGAGGAGGAAGAAGGTTAGGGTTCATCCGCGAAAATTTCGGGGATGCCCACATATTTATAGGTAGAGGGAGCTAGGAGAGTCCAAATCAGGTGCGGTTTTCGGCCACGCGATCGTGATCGAACGAACGAGATGATGGAGCAGAGTTTGGTGGGTTTTGGGCAAAATTGGAGGGGTGTTGGGCTGCAACACACACGAGGCCTTTTCGGTCCCTCGGTTAACCGTTGGAGTATCAAACGAAGTCCAAATGACCCAAAACTTGACAGGCGGTCTACCCGTAGTTAACCAAGGCCGCATGGCAAGTCTCGGTCCAATCTGGAAATGTTTAATCCCCACACACGAAAGAAAGCTCGAAATGACCACCGGAGGAGAACGAAGCGCCGGAATGCAAAACGGACAACGGGGAAAATGCTCGGATGCATGAGACGAACACGTATGCAAATGAAATGCACATGATGACATGATATGCAATGCATGACACGCAAGCAATGACAAAGCAACACCAACGAATAACTGATCGACACCTGGCACATCAGTCTCGGGGCGTTACAGCTCGCTGAGGATAGCTCCAGAACCTATCAGATACAATCCTTTCCCTTGAATAGGGGTTCTTGGAGCTGTTGAAGAACGTGTTGTCAGCCTTGAAGCTAGTGATATTGAAGGAGCCAGGAGCTGATGCAGGACCTGGGAACCTTGGCAGTCGAGGGATTGGCGTCTGGACCCGAGGCCTATGCTCAACATGGTAATCAAATTGAGGACCTACAGCAGACTCAGGAACAGACGTATCTGGATCAGTAGCTTCACTGTCTTCAGAAGCTTTGAGTGGGGAGGGCGCCACATTGGCTTCGGCTGACGCAGCCTCAACATTTTCAGCCTCCACTTGTGTAGTTGGAGGGACAGACTCCGGCACGTTCTCCTGGAGAACGGTTTCTTGTTGGAGCGGGGGAGTTGGAGCTTGTGGTACTTCTTCATGCTCTTCGGCTGATGCAGCCGGAATGTCGTTAGCAGAGTCCTAAGGCCTTGGACCTTTGCGAAGCCTGCGAAATGCAGACGACGCCTGTGGAGTTGGAGTGGGCTGGACCTCAGATTCTTCTTCCACTTGTGGGTGATCCGCCCATGATGCCTCTTGTGCAATTGGCGTCAGAGGACGACCAATGCTGATGAGTTCGCTTGTCTCAAGCTGAGGAAGGGCTGCATCATCTTGTACATGGTCCTGATGACCAATGTCTTCAGCAGCGATGGGGTCGGCTGCTGGAATATCTTCAGCTTCAGGAGCCTCTGTGGAAGCAGGCTCATGAACTGTGAGTTGGCGTTCTGCGTCAGGATAGATGACAGAGAGGGGTTCAACCATCAAGGGCTCTGTGGGAGCAGCCCGAGCTTTCTTGATCTTGCGCTTTTTCTTGGTGGGGTCAGAAGGAGAGGCTTCAGAGTGTTTCCTCTTCCTTGCTTCAGCTTCGGCTGTCCGTGTCTTCTTGAGCTCTGAAGTGTTTGACCGGCTCTTTGGCTTCGAGCCAGTCGTAGCAGTGGGGAAGACAATCGGAACAGCTCCTTGCCTTGGTGCCTCTGGTTCAGCCACAGCAGGCTTCTTCTTTTTCTTCGCGGCCATCCTGGGGTCGATGCCGGGACGCCCAAGTGCCTTGCGCTTCTCGGCCTCATTGTAGGCCTGCACACAGCGATCAGCTAGAATCTTCATTCGCTCCCGTGAACCCTGAGCTTCTGCACGTTTCTTCAGAAAGTTTTCCTTTAACTCATGCAACATGATCTTGAAGTCCTTGACTTCTTGGACGCTGAGCGTGGCCATATTCTGCTTGAACTAAGCCTTTTCAAAATCAATTTTCTGCTTCAGTTCAACAATGCGCTGGGCAATAGCAAGTTCTGAAGCAATAGCGCCTTGGAAGGCGACGCTGAGGCCAATGGGCAGCTGCAGATCATCGAAGCTGATATTTGGTGTAGCAAACCATTCATCGATGAAGTTGTGGATGATTGCTAAATCAAACAGAGGCAGATTGTTGAAGATTTCAGCCTCCTCCTTGCTCTTGATGAGCTGCTCAAGAGCGTCATCTCCAAGATCTTCGTCGCTGGACAGATCAATGGTTTCGCTATGCAGAATGGCAGCAGCTGTGAGCTCTTTGCCTGTGTGTGGCTGAGGCTTCTTTGCTTCCTGGGGCTTGGAGACTCGAGATAAGTCTTCAGACTGCGCACTGGCTTCAGGAGGTGCAGTTGCCAATGGCTTCGCCCTTGAGATTTTGGGTGAAGGGATCTGCTTTGAAGCTTTTGGCTTCTTTGCCTGCTTTGGCTTCGGTGCAGCAGGCGCTTCATCAGATTCAGAGTCAGCAGGAGGGTCATTGACGGCAGTCCCTTGGACTAAGATATGGGTGATGAGGCCCTCAAGATTTGCATACGGACCGATGATATTGGGGTCGGCCTCACGTGTGCCATCTGCCCTTGGTGCTGAGGGACCAGGGTTGAAGTCTAGACCCAATTTCTTCTTGTTGTGCTTCGCTGACCTTTGGGCAAACTAGAAGTTGCGCTTGAACAGATTGTCGTCACGACACCAGAGTAGTGACGACGGATGAGCATCAGCAGGCTGCGATCCTCTGACCATGCATGGATAGAAGCCTTGACCAATGGCTTCGTCTCTGGACCTGGGCACGAGATTTTTGTATAGTACGTCTCCCCATGGTCTCTTGATGGCGCTTTTCTCAGCGTACTCCTTGGTGACGAAGCGGTATTGGAACCATTGCTCCGCCCAATAGCGTCGAATCCATTGGATTCGTGTCTTGCGCTGATTGTAATCCTCTTCAGGATCTGTATTGTACAGCTCTAAGAGGTCATCGGGCAGATCTCGTGATGTTTCCCCTCAACGCTTTCTGCCACCCTTCCTTGCTGGTTTTTCTGCAGCCATGAAGCTTAACTTGGAAGGCTTCAAAACGTACAAAGTCTTCAAGGGCTTTCTTTTGCTGGACCAACAGGAACTGGCTTCAGGAGAATTGATGTGACGCTGTAAGAACTCTGCAAATGAATGTAGACTACGAGAAGCAAAAGATTCTCCCACGGACATGTACCTGTGACAGCATTAAGGTGCGAGGGAAGGGGAAGAGGTCATATGCATTCTCAGAAGATTTTGAAGATAAATCAGTTTAGAAGATATTGACCTCATCGTGCGAAGACATTCACTTATAGAAAAGAAGTTGGTTCCAAATTTGTACGAACCCATAGATCAGTACAAGTGAGGAATCTAACTACTTCATGAAGCACAAGTGAATATACTAGGCAAGTTATGAGATGCAGACTGAGACAGATCTAACTTGTGTGAATAGAAACTCCTTATGGCAGAAAGTGACCAAACTATAGGATCAAAAGAGGCTGTAAAAAGAGGTTTTATTTACCACACTTGGAACTGCTAGACGGAGTGGGAGATGAGGCCGAGTAGTTCGATCCTCCGTGCCCTAACTTGGCAACGAAAGACACCTATGGCGACGGCGGAGAGAGTGATGTCCGCGGTCGACGTGAAAACGGCGTCGGAGAGGTTGCGGCAGTGAAGCGCTTCGTCGCCGGCGTCGTCGAGAGCTAGCGGTGGCGCTAGGGTTCGTTCGAGGGAGGAAGAAGGAGAAGGAGATAATGACCGCAGTGAGTGTGTATTTATAGTCATAGGGGCTGCACTGCACTATTACACATGTGCCCCTGGCGATTCGCATCTGAACAACACGTGGCCATCATGCGGAGTCTTGGGGGCAGTTCCACAACCCATGCACGCCTGGATTATCGGGTGGTCGTTCCTACTTCTTCGGATTTCTTGTGGATGAATGAGCATTGAAAACGGTTTTACAGTTTGTCTCTGTGTCTTCTGCTGACAAGGACGCAGAGAAGACATTCGACAGTTTCAATAGGATGCATATGACTTGGAGAGATAGAATTTGAGATAGAGAGCATGGAGAGATTAGGGTCCGATCACATTCACATAGTTCAAAAGATTCAAAACAAGAAGACATAGCTATAAGTGAATGTTGTAGAGGATAGAACACTAGTATATATATATATATATATATATATATAATCCACGTAATGAAGATAATCATGAAGACATGTAGAGATTGAAGCCAAACCAAATGTGAAGACATTGCTAGGTAACGCCATGAGTGAAGCACTTCAAAAATAGAACATTTGGTGGTGGCGTTACCCACCGTATAGGAAGTATTAGACTGAGACACGGCGCACAATTATCGTGGCGCTCCGAAGTCAATTTCCACATTAATGTATTCACACTTAGAATATATGTCTTCATTGATTGAAGATATACGTTACTTTGTGCATTGCACATCTAAGTCATCAATATGCATAAGTGTTAGGATGTGTGCCTGATCACAAGACATTTGAGGATTCCAAGATATTTAGCTCACACCGTAACTTGCAAAATCTCTTCTCATCCAAGGGCTTGGTGAAGATATCTGGCAATTGCTCTTCAGTGTTGACGTGTATGATGTCAATATCTTCCTTTGCAACATGATCTCTGAGAAAGTGATGACGAATTTCAATGTGCTTTGTCTTCGAGTGCTGAACTGGGTTGTTGGTGATCTTGATGGCGCTTTCGTTGTCGCAGTAAAGAGGCACTTGCTTCAGTTGAATGCCATAGTCCTTGAGGGTTTGCTTCATCCAGAGAAGCTGAGCGCAGCAAGATCCAGCAGCAATGTATTCAGATTTAGTAGTGGAGAGGGATACACAGTTCTGCTTCTTTGAAGACCAACATACAAGTGATCGTTCCAGAAAGTGACATGTGCCTGATGTAGACTTCCGATCAACCGTGTCACCAGCATAATCAGCATCCGAGAATCCAACCAGATCAAACTCTAAGCCCTTTGGATACCACAATCCTAGACTTGGGGTGTGAGCCAAATATCTAAGAATTCGCTTCACTGCTAAGTGATGCAACTCCTTTGGTGCCGCTTGAAATCGAGCACACATGCAAACACTAAGCATCATATCTGGCCTAGATGCACATAAATAAAGCAAAGAACCAATCATGGAGCGGTATACCTTTTGATCGAACTCTTTACCATTGTCGTCAGGACCCAAATGATGTTTGGATGGCATTGGTGTTGTGAAGCCTTTGCAGTCTTGCATACCAAACTTCTTCAGGTAATCTTTGAGATACTTCTCTTGAGATATGAAGATGTCATTGCATTGTTGCCGTATCTGAAGACCGAGGAAGAATTTCAGCTCCCCCATCATAGACATCTGATATTGCTCTTGCATCATATATCCGAACTCCTCACTGTACTTCTGATTGGTGCAGCCGAAGATAATGTCATCCACATATATTTGGCACACAAACAGTTCACCATCATATGTCTTCGTGAAGAGAGTGGGATCTAGGGAGCCAGGTATGAAGCCTTTGCTCTTCAGGAAGTATTTGAGTGTATCATACCAGGCCCGAGGGGCTTGTTTGAGGCCATATAGTGCCTTATTGAGCTTGTAAACCATGTCAGGATGTTTCGGATCTTCAAACCCAGGTGGTTGTGCAACATACACTTCTTCTTCAATCTTGCCATTGAGAAAGGCACTCTTCACATCCATTTTATATAAAAGTATGTTATGATGATTTGCATAGGCCAGTAGTATACGGATGGCTTCAAGTCTGGCCACAGGAGCAAATGTTTCATCGCAGTCAATGCCTTCCACTTGAGTATATCCTTGAGCAACGAGACGAGCTTTGTTTCTGACAACTTGACCATGCTCATCTTGCTTGTTGCAGTATATCCATTTGGTGCCTATTATGTTATGCTTCCATGGATCAGGACGCTTAACCAATTCCCATACATTGTTCAGCTCAAACTGATGAAGCTCTTCTCGCATTGCTTGAATCCACTCAGGTTCCATAAAAGCTTCTTCAACTTTCTTGGGTTCTGTGATTGAAACGAATGCGAAGTGTCCACAGAAATTTGCCAGTTGAGTTGCCCTTGAACGAGTCAGTGGACCAGGTGCATTAATGCTGTCAATTATTCTGTCAATCTGCACTTAATTGGCAACACGAGGATGTATGGGTCGAAGACTTTGCTCTTGCTGATCTACGTTGTCGTGGGGAGGAATGTCTTCAGGCTGAGCATTGTCTTCATGTGGATCAGGTGCTGAGATGATAAGTTCTTCTTCAAGATGAGCTTCAGAAGGTATAATTTCTCCAGTTCCCATTAGCTTGATTGATTCACTGGCTGGAACTTCACCTAGCACATCTGGCAGTTGCTCTCTTTGTGAACCATTGGTCTCATCAAACCGCACATCCACTGTTTCAACCACTTTGTAGTGAAAGAGATTGAAGACTCTGTAGGAGTGCGAATCCTTTCCATATCCAAGCATAAAGCCCTCATGTGCTTTTGGTGAAAATTTTGAGGTGTGGTGTGGGTCCTTGATCCAGCATCTTGAGCCAAATACTCTGAAGTAACTGACATTTGGCTTCTTGCCAGTTAGAAGTTCATAAGATGTCTTGTTAAGAAGCTTGTGAAGATAAACACGGTTGATTCTATGGCATGCTGTGTCAATGGCTTCAGGCCAGAATTTTCTTGGAGTCTTGTATTCATCTAGCATTGTTCTGGCCATCTCAATGAGTGTTCTGTTCTTGCGTTCGATGACGCCATTCTGTTGTGGCATGTACGGAGCTGAGAATTCATGTGTGATGCCAAAGGTATCCAGATATGTATCAAGGCCAGTGTTCTTGAATTCAGTGCCATTGTCACTTCTGATGTGCTTTATCTTGGCGCCATAATTGTTCATAGCCCGATTAGCGAAGCGTCTGAAGACATCCTGCACTTCAGTCTTGTAAAGGATTATGTGCACCCAAGTATATCTAGAGTAATCATCAACAATGACAAAGCCATAGAGGCAAGCAGTAGTGGAAAAAGTTGAGTAGTGAGTGGGACCAAAGAGATCCATGTGAAGCAGTTCGAAGGGTCGAGTAGTGGTCATGATTGTCTTCGAAGGATGTTTTGCCCTTGTCATCTTCCCTGCTTCACAGGCACCGCATAAGTGATCTTTCTTGAACTTGACACCCTCGATGCCTATGACATGCTTCTTCTTCGCAAGGGTGTGGAGGTTCCTCATGCCAGCATGCCCAAGCCTCCGATGCCAAAGCCAGCATTCTGAAGCCTTTGCCAGAAGACATACTGCAAGCTGTGGCCCTGCTGAGAAATCTACCACATACAGATCATCTTTCCAATACCCTTCAAACACTAGAGACTTGTCAGATTCCATTAGTACTAGGCAACGATATTTTCCAAAAATTACAATCATGTTCAAATCGCAAAGCATTGAGACAGACATTAAGTTGAAGCCAAGGGATTCAACAAACATGACTTTATCCATGTGTTGATCCTTTGAGATTGCAACTCTACCTAGACCCAATACCTTACTTTTACCAGTGTCAGCAAATGTGATGTGGCTCTTGTCGGATGGACGTAAGGTTGAGTCCATAAAAAGACTTCATTTGCCAGTCATGTGATTTGTACACCCACTGTCAATAATCCATTCTGAAGACTCTGAAGGCGCTTGTGTCGTACCCTACAGTGCAGTTAGGGGGATAGCCTTCACGAAGAGAATTGTGAAGCAAAAACATTTGACGAACCAGTGGGTTATGAAAACTTAGATCCAGGTTAGGACTAATAGGAAGAGTAGCATGCGTTTCAGGTACGAAATACATAGTGACGCCATTCGGGCATTTGATCTTGCGCCCCACAAGATTTTTAAGGTCCCCAGCAATAGCGTCAGAAGATTTTGGTTTTCTGCTGGAGACCTTTCCCTGCAAAAGAGAGTTAAGCTTTATTAACCACCCACATCTTCAAGGGTGGCTTAGAAGCAATAAGTCTAAGTGTAGCATCTGAGAATTTTGGCTTTGGAGCCCTAGCAAACAGTCTAGCAGGCGGGCAATAGTACTCATAAGAATAGGCAGAATAGTTCTTGGTCATATGAACATGACGGTCTGAAGAACCGCTCTCATATGTCTGAGCATGGTTTCCCTGCAAAACATTTGCGTTAGTGCGACTCAGGTGAGTCCTCTGCCTGTATGAAGCCTTTGGACCATATGAAGCCTTTGGTCTGAGGTTTGTCTGCTTCATGTGAGGTGTCATGAGGAAATTCATAGGAAGATTCTCCAGACACGTTTTTGGAACCCAGATCTTCTTCATAGGCGGTCCATTCCTGCAGTTAGTACCAATGTACCTGGCAAATACTTCACCATTCTGATTCTTAAACAGTTTATAGTTTGCATCAAAGGATTCATCAATGATAATAGGATTAGCACAAGTGAAGCCAGATAGATTGGATGGATCTGCTGAGGATTCCTTTGCAGCAACCCATGTGGTTTTGGGGTACTGCTTAGGTTTCCAGTAAGAGCCATCTGCATTAATTTTCCTCACGAACCCAACACCCTCTTTCCTAGGGTTTCGGTTCAGAATCTGCTTCTTGAGGACATCACATAATGTCTGATACTCTTTGAGACTTTTGTACATCCCTGTTTCAAGCAATGTCTTCAACCTAGCATTCTCATCAGCAATAGCAGTGGTATCCTCAGCAGAGGGGTTAGTTACCACTTCAACAGTTGAAGATGTTGCAACAGCAGTAGCAGTGGAACATTCAGCAACAGAAGTAGCATTATCATGCTCAATGCATTTAAGGCATGGTGGTTCAAATCCTTCCTGAGCAGAACTGATCTGTTCGGTGCGAAGTGACTCGTTTTCCTTTTGAAGATCTTCATAAGCCGCTCTCAATTTCTCAAGATCTTGCTTCCTTTGAAGATAATCATAGGAAAGCTTTTCATGAGTTGTTGAGAGAGTATCATGACAATCTTCAAGTTCCTGATACTTAACATGAAGATTTTTATGTCTTCAATTAAGGATTCAGATCGAGTCATTTCAGCACCCAACAGATCATCGCTTCTGTCTAACAGTTTTTGAATATGTTCCATGGCTTTTTGTTGTTCAGTGGCAATTTTAGCAAGTGTTTTGTAGCTGGGTTTTGAATCACAATCAGAGTCATCGTCACTGGATGTTTGATAGTGAGTAGTGCGTGTGTTTACCTTGGCACCCCGTGCCATGAAGCAGTAGGTAGGAGTAGAGTCGTCCTTGTCATTTGCATCGGTGTTGGTGATGAAGTCATTGTCTTCAGTGTTGAAGATGGACTTGGCGACGTATGCTGTAGCCAGACTCGCAATGCCACAATCAGACTCCTCCTCAGACTCCACCTCTGCCTCCTCAGAAGAGGACTCCTCCTCTGAATCCATTTCCTTGCCAACAAACGCACGAGCCTTGCCAGTTGAGCTCTTCTTGTGTGATGAAGACTTTGAGGAAGACTTGGAAGAAGACTTTGAGTATTTCTTCTTCTTCTTGTCGTCAGAGTCATATTCCTTGCTTTTCTTCTTCTTTCTGCTCTCATTGTCCCACTGTGGACACTCAGAGATGAAGTGTCCAGTTTTCTTGCACTTGTGACATGTTTTCTTCTTGTAGTCATGAGCAGAAGCTTCATCATTCCTTGAGCTTGACCGTGAAGACTTTCTGAAGCCTTTCTTCTTGGTGAATTTTTGGAACTTCTTCACTAGCATTGCAAGTTCCCGTCCAATGTCTTCAGGATCATCAGAACTGCTGTCAGCTTCTTCTTCAAATGAGGACACAACTTTAGCCTTCAAGGCACGAGTTCGCCCATAGTTTGGACCGTAGATATCTCTTTTCTCAGAAAGCTGAAACTCATGTGTGTTGAGCCTCTCAAGTATGTCAGATGGATCGAGTGTCTTGAAGTCTGGACGTTCTTGAATCATCAGGGCTAGGATGTCAAACGAACTGTCAAGTGATCTCAGCAGCGTCTTGACGATTTCATGTTTGGTGATCTCAGTGGCACCGAGGGCTTGAAGCTCATTTGTGATGTCAGTGAGCCGGTCAAATGTGTGCTGGTCATTCTCATTGTCATTTCGCTTGAAGTGGTTGAAGAGATTGCGAAGAACACTGATTCTCTGATCTCTCTGGGATAAGATGCCTTCATTGACTTTGGAGAGCCAGTCCGAGACCAGCTTGGATGTCTTCAAGGCACTCACACGGCCGTACTGTACCTTGGTCAGATGACCACAGACGATATTCTTGGCCGTAGAGTCCAATTGAGTGAACTTCTTGACATCAGCAGCAGTGACACCTTCTCCAGCCTTGGGAACGCCGTTTTCGACGACATACCATAGGTCGATGTCAATGGCTTCAAGATGCATGCGCATCTTATTCTTCCAGTAGGGATATTCAGTTCCATCAAAGACGGGGCATGCAGCGGAGACTTTAATTATCCCTGTAGTCGACATAGCTAAACTCCAGGTGGTTAAACCGAATCACACAGAACAAGGGAGCACCTTGCTCTGATACCAATTGAAAGTGCGTTATATCGACTAGAAGGGGGGTGAATAGGCGATTTTTATGAAAGTCTTCAAAACGTGAAGGTTATGAAGACAAACAGTACAGATATGCCAATCACTTAAGCAGCGGAAGTTAGATTACACTAGGCACGCCATGGTCAAGTATTCAATAGAGTGAAAGCACAAGACAAGTAGCTGCAGTGTAATAAGGATCGGGTAGGAAGAAGCTATGAAGCCAAACAAATCATACAGTTATGTTGTGAAGACAGAAGATAAAGCAAGCATGCAATGGCTTCACAGTGTGTAACAGAAAGTAAAAGGAAGTGAAGATGAAACCAGTGACATGCTGAAGACAATGATTTGTTGGACCAGTTCCAGTTGCTGTGACAACTGTACGTCTGGTTGGAGCGGCTAGGTATTTAAACCAAAGGACACACAGTCCCGGACACCCAGTCCTGAACACGCAGCTCAGGACACCCAGTCCTCACCGTTTTCTCCTTGAGCTAAGGTCACACAGACCTCGCCCAATCACTCTGGTAAGTCTTCAAGGTAGACTCCCAAACCTTCACAGACTTCGTTCACTGGCAATCCACAATTTCTCTTGGATGCTCAGAAAGCGACGCCTAACCGGCTGGAGGATGTACAGTCCTCAAGTGTAATAAGTCTCCAGATCACTCAGACACGAAGACTTAAGTGATGCCCAATTTACTCTGGCTCTAGGTGGTTAGGGCTTTTCTCCTTGCTAGGAATTTTCTCTCAAAGGCTTCGAGGTGGGTTGCTCTCAAACGACAAAAGCCGTGCACTGAAATCTGAGCAGCCAACAATTTATGGTTGTAGGGGATGGACTATTTATAGCCACTGGGCAACCCGACCTGATTTGTCCAATATGACCCTGGGTCACTAAGGAACTGACACGTGTACCAACGGTCAGATTTCAAACTCACACGGCAACTTTACTTGGGCTACAGGTAAAGCTGACTTGTCCGACTCTGGACAAGATTTGCTCTCATTGTCTTCGCTCGAAGATATAGGTTTTGAATTAGGCATCACTTCAGTCATTCTGACTGGTTCTCTTGGACCCCACTTAATAGTACGGTGGTTCCTATGACTCGACACAAATGAAATAAAACTACGAAGAATCTAAGTCTTCGAGTTCCATAGGCTTCACATGGTGTCTTCTCTTGTCATAGTCTTCAATATGAATATCTTCAAATACCACCATTGTCTTCAATGTCTTCGTACATTTTTAGGGGTCATCTCTGGTAGTAAAACCGAATCATTGAGGGACTTCTACCTGTGTTATCCTGCAATTCTCACAAACACATTAGTCCCTCAACTAGGTTTGTCGTCAATACTCCAAAACCAACTAGGGGTGGCACTAGATGCACTTACAGGCCTCACGCACTGTATTCCCATGGGTGCCACCTTACCTGGCCTGGGACCGTTTGCGCCTTTTGGCTCACGTATATGATAGTGTCGCTAGCATCCATATGACAGGGAACCTGGGCCGACATGACTAGTAATAAACCCAAAGTGGCACTAACTTACAGCGACAAGCATACATGACCCAGCAATGAATGTGTCGGTCATCAATGTATGAACCCAAGTCGTAGCAAGCTACATGGACTTAAAGGAACAACGGTTGACATTTCCCCGAAGGGACTGACACAGGAACGAAGAAGGACACATGCCGACCAGCCTAAGTGTTCCAGAGAAGTAGCAAGCTACCATGGCTTAGTGGAAGAACTAGGAAACATTTCACAGAAAGAGAGGCTACCAAGAATAAACAACTAGGTTGTTGGATCCCACACATACCAAGCATTTCAATAACATACACACACTATGCCCGATATGTGCAAATACAACATGGCATCACAACAAGACTCTACGACATAAAGTATTTATTCAATAGGCTCCGAGGAGCCAAGTATTATAAACATGGGTCTCATGACCCAACATTCAGAGCATACAAACAACGGAAGCATAGCATGTCTGAGTACAAACAACTACAAATGGAAAAGGGCTGAGAAGCCTGACTATCTAGGCACACCAGGGCTCAAACAACTCCTACTCATGCTAGTGGGTTTCATCTATTTACTGTGGCAATGACAGGTCATGCAGAGGAAAAGGGGTTCAACTACCGCAGCATGTAACAGATGAATCATTGTTGTCCTAATGCAATAAAAGTGAGCAGGAGCGAGAGAGTGGGATTGTATGGGAATGAACAAGGGGGTTTTGCTTGCCTATCACTTCTGAAGATAGCATTGTGTCTTCATCAGTGTCATCGATCACATCGTCGAAACATACGTCTACCGAGGGGGAACAACCACCGGAAAACACAAAAAGGAACAACATTCACTACAATGCACAATCAAATGAATGACATTTTATGTTAAGGAATTGAATTGACCTAATGCAGTAGTAAGCCAAGTTAATTGAAGTGGAATTCAAACAAGGTTAAACTCCAACTCCAAATGCTAGTTCATAAATTGTCCTAATCATGATTTATCTTATTCAGTGAGGTTAACTTGTTCAAACATGCATGAAAGTGCCATAAATAGGTTCTTCATATTTTTCTGATGATGTTTCATATATGATTTATTTCTTTTGGAGTTACGGTTTAATTTCTATGATTTTTAGAAGTTTTAAACATTTTCTAGAATTTTCAGATTTATTCCTAAATAAGAAAATCCCAGCAAATGTAATTATGATGTCAGCAGTGTGTCACTACCGTGTCAGCAGGTCAACCGAGTTGACCAGGGTCAAAGCTGACCAATGGGGTCCACTGGTTAGTGACACAGGTGCTAAACCCGTGTTGACCCGCACTTTGACCAACCGTGGGGCCCTCTATTAGCTAACTAGCGGTGATTAGTACTAATGATGGTGCCACGTCGGCTGTCGCCAGAGTTCGGCCGGTGGCGACCAAAAGCACGGCGGGAACTCGCCGGACCTGCACTAGACGCGGCGGATGGACGTGCGGAGACCACCGGGGTATAGCCCGTTCTCGCCCGCATCCAGGTGAGCAGGTGGGAGGCCGTGGGTTGACCGAAGCTCATCGGAAACAAGCTCGCGGCAGCGGCCGGAGTTCGGTTGCGCGCGGGATCGTGTTGTGGTGCAGGAGGAGGGTGGCGGTGGCGTGATATCTGCTGCTGGGAGCGTGCTGAGCACGATGGAGTGCTCGGAAACGAGCTCCAGTGACTAGCGCGGCGGCGGCGATATGGCCGGTGGCAGAAGCTCTCAGGCGTGGTGGGGGATGGGGCTAGAGTGTACAAACGCGAGGGGTGAAAGATGGGTTTGGAGCAGGGGCTCACGGCGAGGTCAAGGAGCAGCTCTGGGGGCTCGGGGAGGCGCACGGGGCGGCGAATCGACGACGACGTTCTTCGGTGGCCGATGAGGGAAACGACGATGCTGGCGGTGTCCAAAGGCTTCCGGTGTCGTACAGCTCGGTGGAGAGGACGCGGCGTAGCTCGGGGATAGGTCGGAGAGGCTCGAGGGCGGCTGTGGGCACGACTACGGTGGCGACGAGCTCGGGCGTGCGTCGGCGTGAAGAGAGCAAGGGGGCGAGGGGGAAAGAGTGAGCGAGGGGCGGTGGGTTCCGGAGGCCACGGGGAGACGATCCCAACGTTGCGCTGGCCAGGAAGGGGCCAGGCAGGCAGCTGTGTGCCCGCGTGCGCGAGCGCCGTGCACTGCTTCCCCTCTACCTTCTGGCGAGAGGAGGAAGACAACTGGTAGGGGATGTGGCTGGGCTGGGCCGGCTTCAGCAGCAGGCCGCACAGGTAGGCACCAGGTAGGTTCTCTCTCTCTCTCTCTCTAGTTTTTCTATTTATTTAAGTTTTCTATTTTCTGCAATTGGTTTTGATTTGATTTAAATACCAGATCACTTTATAAAATTCTGAAAACTTTTGTGGGCACTATCTGATTTAAACCAGAGGCCCTCACCAAGTTTCAGAATATTTGGAGCTACCAAATATTTTATAGGAATTAATAGCTCCAATTCAAATACATTAAGAGTTAATTAAAAAAATCCAGAAATGACCTAGAAATATGTTCATCATTTTTGGCTGAGGTTTTCACCTTTATCAGAAACCATGAATATTTTCAAAGAGCATTTTGGTTCATTGAAAGTATTTTTATTTGAACCTAATTGAATTCCTTTGGTGCTAGGGTTTACCAATCCCCAATTCAAATTCATTTGAATTTTAACATGATGCATGGATGCTTTAATGCAACTAGTTACAAGCAATTTTAGGGCTGTGACAACTCACCCCCACTAAACAAGAATCTCGTCCCGAGATTCAGGATGTGAGATAATAAGATAGAGGGAACACAACGACAACACAATCTTCATGATCCATATTGCACTTCACCAGAACGTTGATTGCTTGCATCATATTGATCTTGACATCCTTGCTTTCAAGATCTTTGTCCAACACAGTGACGATGGAAGAAACTCTACAGGAATCGATATTCTCAAGATCGAGCAACTCAAGATCAACTCATGGAATGATACATAATAATATCTCTTGAGCTGAGACACATAACACACATCAGGGGTGATGGACAAGTAGATGAATAAGGTTCAAGTTGGTAGGCAACGATTCCACGCTTGAGTAAGATGGTGCATGGTTTCAAGTAGCATGGAGATAATTGCCATGATTCCATAACGTGACACCTTAGGGAAGGTGACTTGTAGAATTATCCCCTTAAGTGGAAAAAAGTATTACTTTTGATACATAGATCACAAAAACTCTCTATACCAAGCTAAGGCAATTCGTAATCGATCATTTGAAGAAGTCCAAAAGGATGGCATACTCATACTAGAATAGATGATGTGGACTACCTTGTTGAAGACAACGCAATGGATGATTTTCCTTATCGTCGGAAATGGATGGGACCCATGGTAGGACCACTTTTGAAGATGATCCCGAACAACAATTACTGAGAAGGGCGACCCATGGGAAATTGGCACAATGGCGGTGCAAGCTGGGAACAAAGTGCAAATGTTGGGAATGTTCCAACCATCATATATGCCCGAGATTCAGATCTGGTTAGTAATAGGATACTTTGGACTCAACATGTCTGAAAAGAAGAGTTGCAACACAAATCGACGAGATAACATTGCGAGATTCTTGGGAAATGGACTATGATAGCAAGCTCCAAAACATGAGTTGGTTCTGCTACACACATGTGAACATGCAAGCTCCACATAGTAGTCTTACAACAAAACACTACCGAGTTCAGGTGGGGAACCATCATCGAGGATTTTGAAATCTTTACTCAAGTCCATGGATTAGATCCCAAGCATAGACTTCTTTTTCTTGAACAAGTCAATCAGTGGCTTGATGTGCTAAGAATACACATAGAATGAAGGTTGCAAGTCTCCAGACCACAGAATACTTCGCACATTTGCATGACTGACTTGGAATGATTCCAGGGGAAGCAAAACAAGCTTTCTCAAATTCACGACGGCAACTTGCACCAAATGCACGTGAGTTAGAGGAAGTCACTTCTTTCATCCAAACATAGGCTTACTGAACGGAACACGAAGATAATTCTTACAAAAGTTTCCAACACTAGCTTGATGTTCAACATGAATCATGGAGGAGACAAAAAATGCTGCTGATGGGCTCAACAGCAACTCATCGGAATTTCCATATCACTAGACTTCCACCATTATGTGAACAATTTGATAGTATTGGTCAGACCAAAAGATATAATGGTGTATGCTCGAGGGACAACCGCGAGTAAGACAACATTACAGACATCGTTGGTTCTGATTTGATTTGATGATAGCCCATATGCAAATTGAAGATTTGGGTAAGACAATAGGTCCATCAATTGATCACAAGGACCAATCAATGAAGATATCATCTTTCTTGAACACACATACACAAAAATATCCCTTTGGAATGAGCGAGGTAAGGCAAAGCCTTTATCTTCCAACCCTCCAAGTTGTTTTAGCTTAACCAACTAGGTCAGGGGTATCCAACACAGATTCTTGGAGAGGGGTGGTATATAAGAAAACCAACTTGATCGCGAGCTCAACATAACGGTCAGGGGACAACCTGGTGATACTTCCGAGAGGATATTCAGAAAATCACAAACCACCGATATGTTATTAAGCTCGGGAACAATCTCGCTTTTCAGAGCAAGACGATATGATCAAATAAGCAAGGGATTGAATAATCCTAACTCATTGATTGAAGAGTGCACCAGAAATAAGGACTAGGTAGCACAATCTATCTTAGAGTGATGATTCAATAACCAACACGCTAAGAATGAGAATATTGTCCATTTACTACCAAGCAACGAGTTGCTCAGAGTATTAATTTCACACATCACAATTCACTTGTCGGCATTCCGGTTACAACAACACAAGGACCGAGGAATGAATGATGGTAGTGAGAAGTATCACTGCATCAAGAATTCATAAGAGATGGTGCAATTCCTATGATATTCTTGACATAAATAGGGTAATACTCCAAGGTAGAGTAGAACAAAAGCTGGTTTGGCATTTGATCTGCGGAATACAACTACTTTGACCCAATCCTAGTAATGGATAAGGTACTGGAGTTTGTTTCTCCTAGTCATTCTGGAATAGAATGAACTGACGGACCATAAAAATAATAGCCATCGATGAACACAAATGCACAACTACTCCTGACTATCAATTGATAGACAGAGGTTACAATACAACTAAAGAGGGACAACTCAAAGGAACATATGGTTTTCTAAGTTGTGGATGCATAGATTAGTATGCCGAACAACCTCAGCATATTTATTCCGGATAACCCATGCAGAAAGGTTGATCTACAGAGTCACAATATAGAATGGAGAACTCATCAAGAGCACTCTTGTTTTGATCATTGGTTCAAAGATCTTCTGGCATAATGGTTCATGGTATTGGAAGAATGATATACCACAGACCTCAAAGACTATCACAAAGGTTACTAATATCCTAAAGGAACTAGCAAACACTATCAACACGATGTAAGTAGAGTGAATCTCGGGTTCAAGAACCCAGAAATAGAATGCCTACAAACTAAATGGCATCACAGGATGCTTTCGAGAATAATGGCCAGAATCATCACACTGGGGATACAAAGCATTGCTAGATTATTAAGTGGTTCTCTAAGACACCTATGGCCATAATAATGGCTTCAGCATATACGCCGAGGCAACGAAGTACCTCAACTCGATGATTACTGTGGTAGATCTGGCCCAAAGGAACATCGAGAACGGAAAGAAGGGATTTGCAAATGCATTAGACTATTTAGAAACCTGAGATGACTCGGATAGCATAACGGTTGTAAATGCTCAAAAAGATTTGAGACATTCTGCAAAATGGTGGCATAACCACTCAACATCACAATATCAAGGTTCCGAGACCAACTATTAACACACAGAAGTACTAGAAACTGAACTGAGACTTGAATCCATCAATCTTATAAGTCTACAGATTAGTAACACGTGATCCTGATAGAAAGAAGAGAAATCCTAGTTTCTTAACCCCATAGAAAAGATAGGATGACTCAGATCAGAAGGCCATAAGGTAAAGAAGTAAAAAGAGCCTTACGTTCCTTCCCACAATCAATTCCCCTATATGTAACTAAAGCATTTCTAGACTCGACTTCGACCAATTTGGCTTCGTAATCGTACAGGCAGTCAGGCTCTGATACCAAAGCTGTCAGGACCCCGATCGTAAGTCACACTAATCTAGCATGTAACACATCATATCACTTTGCGGCCTCACGCACGGTATTCCCACGGGTGCCACCTTACCTGGCCCGGGACCGTTTGCGCCTTTTGGCTCACGTATATGATAGTGTCGCTAGCATCCATATGACAGAGAAACCGGGCCGACATGACTAGTCGTAAACCCAAAGTGGCACTAACATACAGGGACAGGCATACATGACCCAGCAATGAACGTGTCAGTCATCAACTTATGAACCCAAGTCGTAGCAAGCTACACGGACTTAAAGGAACAACGCATGACATTTCCCCGAAGGGACAGACACAGGAACAAAGAAGGACACATGTCGGCCAGCCTAAGTGTTCCGGAGCAGTAGCAAGCTACCATGGCTTATGAGACATTTCTCGGTAAGAGAGGCTACCAAGAATAAACAACTAGGTTGTCGGATCCCACACATACCAAGCATTTCAATAACATACACACAATATGTCTGATATGTGCAAATACAACATGGCATCACAACAAGACTCTACAACTTAAAGTATTTATTCAATAGGCTCCAAGGAGCCAAGCATTACAAACATGGGTCTCATGACCCAACATTCAGAGCATACAAACAACGGAAGCATAACATGTCTGAGTACAAACAACTACAAATGGAAAAGGGCTGAGAAGCCTGACTATCGACAAGATCCTCCCAAGGGTAAAAGATCGTAGCTGAGGCAACAAGCTAAACGTTGAAGTCCATGTGGAACTACTAGTGAGACTGAAGTCTCTCTGCAAAACATAAATGAAGAAAACGTGATTACAAATGTACCCAGCAAGACTTACATCAGAACTAGCTACATATGCATCTGTATCAACAAAGGGGGTGGTGGAGTTTAACTGCAGCAAGCCAGCTTTGACTGTGGCTACCCTGAACTATGACTGCAAGTAACTCTTTTGAGGTGGCGCACAAGAGTCCACATATTCACCAATCAATAAACCACTATGGATCGTCTCCCATCTCCCTACGAGAATGCCATCCATAGCACTCACGCTTATCTTGCGCATTTTAGAGTATCCACTTTCACTTGTCTATGAACTGTATAGGCAACCCAGAAGTCCTTTACCACGGATGCGGTTATTCGAATAGATGATGTTAACTCTACAGGGGTGTACTTCTTCACACACGCTCTCACCACTTATCGTTGTTTACATGACATGTACTCGGCAACCTTCAAGCGGAAGCCCAGCGAGGGTGTTGGCCACGAACTGACTAACCACACAAGTCCCTACTCCAGGTTTATCGCCTATTCAGGTTCCATCCGCAGGGAGTCCGGTCGAGGTTTCCACATACGGCCCCGAACGATGTGTGCAGGGTTCCCGAGGCACCAAACGGGCATCCCGGTACACCGTGCCACGTGCCTACCGCATCACAGCCCACCCCTCGGGTCAGTGCTGTGCACGGCCTCCAGCATACTACAAACACCAGAAACTACTTGCAACTCCCGGACAGAGGACATGGGCGGTTAATAAGTCAAGAGGGTCCATTGGTTTCGGGCCCAACGCATGGTAGTAGTTGTTCATGGTCACAAACACAGAACTCAGTTCCTGAGGACGATTTCAATGAGAAACCCACCATGTACTCCTACATGGCCTCTCACCGCTACCTTTACCAAATCGTGTTCACACAGTTAGCTCACACACAGTAGGACATGTTCATCACCATTCCAATTCATCCCCGATGAATTAGACCTGACTCAACTCTAAGCAGTAGCAGGCATGACAAACAAGCATGAATGAGTAGACACACCAGGGCTCAAACAACTCCTACTCATGCTAGTGGGTTTCATCTATTTACTATGGCAATGACAGGTCATGCAAAGGAAAAGGGGTTCAACTACCACAGCATGTAACAGATGAATCGTTGTTGTCCTAATGCAATAAAAGTGAGCAGGAGCGAGAGAGTGGGATTGTATGGGAATGAACAAGGGGGTTTTGCTTTGCCTGGCACTTCTGAAGACAGCATTGTGTCTTCATCAGTGTCATCGATCACATCGTCGGAACATACGTCTACCGAGGGGGAATAACCACCGGCAAACACAAAAAGGAACAACATTCACTACAATGCACAATCAAATGAATGGCATGTCATGTTAAGGAATTGAATTGACCTAATGCAGTAGTAAGCCAAGTTAATTGAAGTGGAATTCAAGCAAGGTTAAACTCCAACTCCAAATGCTAGTTCATAAATTGTCCTAATCATGATTTATCTTATTCAGTGAGGTTAACTTGTTCAAACATGCATGAAAGTGCCCTAAACAGGTTCTTCATATTTTTCTGATAATGTTTCATATATGATTTATTTCATTTGGAGTCACAGTTTAATTTCTATGATTTTTAGAAGTTTTAAACATTTTTTGGAATTTTTAGGTTTATTCCTAAATTAGAAAATCCCAGCAAATGTAATTATGACATCAGCAGTCTGTCACTACCGTGTCAGCAGGTCAACCGAGTTGACCAGGGTCAAACCTGACCAATGGGGTCCACTGGTCAGTGACACATGCACTAAACCCGCGTTGACCCGCACTTTGACCAATTGTGGGGCCCTCTATCAGCGTCTGTTAAGTAGTTAACTGGCGGTGATTAGTACTAATGATGGTGCCATGTCGGCTGTCGCTGGAGTTCGGCCGGCGGCGACCAAAAGCGTGGCGAGAACTCGCCGGACCTGTGCTAGAGGCGGCGAATGGACGTGCTGAGACCACCGGGGCGTAGCCCGTGCTCACCCGCATCCAGGGGAGTAGGTGGGAGGCCATGGGTTGACCGGAGCTCGTCGGAAACAAGCTCGCGGCGGCAGCCGGAGTTTGATTGCACACGGGATCGCGTTGTAGTGCACGGGGAGGGTGGCGGTGGCGTGATATCTGCTACTGGGAGCATGCTAAGCACGATGGAATGCTCGGAAACAAGCTCCAGTGACTAGCGCGGCGGCGGCGACATGGCCGGTGGCAGAAGCTCTCGGGCGCAGTGGGCGATGGTCCTAGAGTGCACAAACGCGAGGGGAGGAAGAGTGGTTTGGAGCAGGGGATCACGGTGAGTTCGAGGAGCAGCTCCATGGGCTCGGGGAGGCGCGCGGGGCAGCGAATCAACGACGACGATCATCGGTGGCCGATGAGGGAAACGGTGGTGTTGGCTGCGTCCAGGGACTTCTGGCATCGTACAGCTCAGTGGAGAGGTCGAGGCAGACAAGGTGGAGCTCGGGGATAGGTCGGAGAGGCTCGAGGGCGGCTGTGGGCATGACTACGACGGCGACGAGCTCGGGCGTGCGTCGGCCATGCCTTGAAGAGAGCGAGGGTGCGGGGGCAAAGAGTGAGCGAGGGGTCAGTGGGTTCCGGAGGCCACGGGGAGATGATCCCAACGTCGTGCTAGCCAGGGAGGGGCCAGGCAGGCAGCGGCGTGCCCGCGCGCGCGAGCGCCATGCACTGCTTCCCCTCTGCCTTCTGGCGAGAGGAGGAAGACAACTGGCAGGGGAGATGGCTGGGCTGGGCCGGCTTCAGCAGCAGGCCGGACAGGTAGGCGCCTGGTAGGTTCTCTCTCTCTGGTTTTTCTATTTATTTAAGTTTTCTATTTTTTGCAATTTGTTTTGATTTGATTTAAATACCATATCACTTTATAAAATTCTGCTATTTTGTGGGCACTATCTGATTTAAACCAGAGGCCCTCACCAAGTTTCAGAATATTTGGAGCTACCAAATATTTTATAGGAATTAATAGCTCCAATTCAAATACATTAAGAGTTAATTCAAAAATCCAAAAATGACCTAGAAATATGTTCATCATTTTTTGCAGAGGTTTTCACCTTTATCAGAAACCATGAACATTTTCAAATAGCATTTTAGGTTCATTGAAAGTATTTTTATTTGAACCTAGTTGAATTCATTTGGTGCTAGGGTTTACCAATCCCTAATTCAAATTCATTTGAATTTTAACATGATGCATGGATGCTTTAATGCAACTAGTTACAAGCAATTTTAGGGCTGTGACAGAACGTGCCAGAGACTACTTGCGGATGTGTGCAAAGAGGCATGATGACATAACTTATTACTTTAAAAAAATCACATGACGAAGAACTGTATCAAGTGATGTTAGAGGCTTCCAAGATCCCTAGAAGGTTCTTTAGGAACTCAGGGCCATGTGACATTCGGTCTGATGCTCTGGAAACAAGAGAGCCCCCTGGCCGTGCAAGGGGTATAGGTGTTAATGTCCTGCACAAGAGGGCTTTCACACTCAGCAAAGAAGAGAGGCTCATGATGAAAAAAGCCAGGAGTGAAATGAAGCAGAATGAATTGTATGAAAGGTTGAGAAAGGACATGTATCCAACTGTTCGAAAGGATATTGAGGAGTCAATGATGATGCAGAAGACTCTAACACTGACAGGCCAGCAGATGGGAGGGGAGGCAGGCATGGAAGATGCTGCTTATTGCGCGACAACACCGCACAAGAGTAGTTGTGCATCAGCTGACCCCAACGACACTGAGACTATAGCTACTCGTGATGATGCTATATCTGATCTATCTGGAATGAAAGACAGACTGAAGGTCATGCTTACACACTATGAAGGTACATTAAAATTTGAAATAGCCTGGGTTTGCCCACCCTTCTTGGAAGAGCGCCTCTTGTTGGACAATGTGTCAGTGAAGTCGGGCTATGTGAAGTGCTATGTGACTGAAGTAAAGCCTGGATTCAATGAATTTCCCCTGAAGAATGTCCTAGGAGGATTTGATGAGCAAAGGACCTTGGGAGAAACACTGTTACATCACATCTAGTGGCCATGAACGGAAATAGAGTTCATCGATGAGATCCCTGAAGCCCCACCAGGAGCAACCAATGTCGCCCCTCAACCGGTGACGCTCTCCTTACAACAGCAGCTCTCGCATGCTTCCCCCGAAGAACGTAATAATCGTACTTCGACGGCTGATGCATCAACCTGTGATCAGCCGGCCCGACTTTGTGTCGTACAAGCCATGTCATCCTCCGCCCCAGAGCAGCCAGTGGCAAGGCCTACAACTACTGAAGACGAACCACCAGTTCATATGCCGGCCGCTGAAGAAGCGGGGGAGACTCAGCTGCAGCACATGCTCAGCAGAACAACCTGGTGGAATGGACTGGTAAGCAGTCTGATACGTCAGAACCGCCTGCTAAGCAGTCTGTAGGTCCAGAACTGACTGCTCATCAGTTTGTCGGTCCGCAGTCGCGTGATCAGCATACCAATGCATCAGCACTTCCTACTCAGCAAACGAACGCATTGGCACGACCTCCTCAGCACACCGATAAGTTGGCACCACCTGTGCAGAAACCCGACATAGCTTCAACGCATGGTGAGCAGTCCGATGCCTCTGCTACTACAGCCCAGTAGTCCGTCACAGCAACACCGCCAGCTCAGTGGTCCCGCATAGATAAACCATCTGCTAAGAATTCCGTCGAAGCTTCATCGTCTGCTCAGTAGTCTACCTTGCAGCCAACCAGACATTCTGCCGGAAAGGCTTCAATTGCCAAGAAGGAAGCGGCCAAAATGCTGCACCCGAGAGGAAGCGCAGCGGGAGAGCGAAGAGGAAAGAGAACGATTGCCTCTGACTTAAAGCACTCATCGCCCAAAACCAAATTAACAGCAGGTTGTTTGAATCGGGAGTAATATTATTTCTGGCGGCGTGAATGATGAAAAAGTAGAGTTGTTGCTTGCTAAAAGTAAAGTAGCCGTACTTGAAGCACGCAATTACGTCCATGGCCAGCCATTTCTTGTTGGTGAATACTTTGATGAGTGCAGTTCTAGTTGCCGCGAGTTACATGAATATTGCATGGATCCAATGTCAATAGGTCAACATGGTTTGCTGGTCCACTACAACAGAGATCATTTCCGACACAATGTTGGTTCCATGAATGTGAGTTTCAAGGACTTACATCTCTTCTTCAACTTCGACGAGCTCGATGCCACTCTTGTTAGATGCCTGATTTTGTAAGTACTTAACAAACTCTAATCAACTTCTCCGTACAAGGCTGTAAATGATAAACAACTAATTGCATTTTATTCCTATCAGGGGATTGAATGTGCAGATTAGAAAATGGGAGAGTGTGTATTTCATAGATTCTGTATTAACAAATGACACAACATTAGATGGTAAGGACCTACGGGAGTGGGCCATTAACACATTTGTCCGTCTCTTCCAAAACACGTCCCATGCAGAATCATTTCTCTGGCCATATCATGAACAGTAAGTCAAGTAAACAACCACACATACATTGATTGTCTTTTAGATTTCGAAATAATTCGAAAGTTCATGGCTTTCTTACTATGTAACGATCACTGGATATTGGTATTCATTGTTCCAAACAAGAACATAGTTTACTACATGGATTCTCTCAGAGAGTCAACAAACGCTCAGGACCTGATGCATCTTCGGCAATTCATGGATAGGTATTGAATTCTATGATGTTGAAATTAATTTGCATTGATATTTGGTTCAATAATTGATGTTTTCAAAATTCATCTTCATTTGCAGCGTGCTCGCATTGTGGAAAACTAAACCAGGGAACCTGTTCAAGGGGGAACTACCTCTACAGCACGAGACCGTTTCTCCGGTAACACACTGAAATCCGTTATTTTCGGAAAATTTATCCAGTAGTCTGCAAATACCTTTTCTTACGCTAGTCAAATGTTCAAGCTTCTAAATAAACCTGTTTCTATTTTTGCCCAAAGAAAAAAATAATACATCTAACACCGGTTAGGTTGTTCCTAACAGGACAAATACATGACTAATTCTGTACAAAAAAATTCAGTGTCCTCAGCAACAAGCAGGGACCAACCTTTGTGGATACTATGTTTGCAGACACGTGATCTTCATCTGCAAATCTGTTGATAGTTGTGGTGATCCTCGCAAATTAGTACCAGTAAGTCTATCTTAATTAATATCTTCTACTCCACTCATATGACACATTCTGATCTTAAAAATACTGCATCTCATCTTAGAACCGAGGACCCCTGAACCGCTCTCGGCTGGTGAATTACTGATGGTTTGGAGATTTATCAGCGACTTCTTCCTGAATCACTACATCAATCCCACTGGTGATAATGAAGATTTCAGCATGCATTCTCCTTAAACATTGAGTAAGAGTTAGCCGCTAAACATATACACATGGATGCATTGTTTTCCATCTGATGAGGTCTTCATATTTTGTACACTATGATTTATTATGTAATGCATATATGTGTGGACAAATCATTGGAATTTAGCTACCATATGTTCAATTGCAATTGTTGCGAAATCTGATGAATGCTCTTCCTGTGGACACTATTTGTTCAATTGAATATTGTGGTGAATTTGCTTTTTGCATGCCGATTCAAAATGGGATATTTTTGTTTTAACCTTGCAATTGGTCCGCACACAGTTCAACTAAATGAGTGTGTGCGATCCACATCGGAAAGCATACGTCAATCGTAGCGGAACCGTCAGTGATACACAGCAGATCGCAAACGATTTGCAGCGCTACTACATGTGCGTAGGGTCTCTGGAACTATTTGTGATATCACGGTATTGCACACGAGAGCTCGGAGTAAACTGTTCCCAATGTAAAATACAATCCAAGTCGTAATATTTTCAGGAAACGTGTGGGATCCCAAACGAAAAGCACATGTCACTCTTGCCGCAACCGTCAGCAATACCCAACAAATGACAAACATTCTGCAGCACTTGTATGTGTGCGAAGCGGCTCCTGAACCGTTTGTGATAGAACATTACCGCGCACGGTAATTGTTGGGAAACATGTGCGATGGAATCTTGCATGGCAGACGGGTTCCGCGGAAAACACGTGTGCGATGGGGCACATATCGCACATAGTTCATATGTTGGCCCGTGTGCCTTACATACTGTTTCCAAAACGGTTCATTACGACACACCATTTGGTTTCACTACGTCATTAGAAACATTTAATCACCGATCCCACACGTGCGAAAGAATTTAGTGTGTGCTGCATCACACACGATTACACTTTGCAAGGCCTCTGGATCATGGCTCCGTATCCCCGACGATTCAGGGTCGTGTGGGAAGGACCCCCTATCGCCCACACTCACTTGGCGACGGTTCCAAATGCCGCCGCAGAAAGGGGTTAAAAACCGTGTGTATAGCACTGATGCTCACCAGTGGTGTGGTCCCGATGCTTACCATGAGCACATGGCTCTTGCGTCAAGGCAATTTTGGAGCAACAAGAGGAACTCAAGGCCCAACGTCACCAAGAACAACTCAAGTGGGTCAAAGAACAAGCAACGTGTAAGAACTTGCTACAATTGTGGCAATGTGAGTCTCTTCGTGGTGGATTGCCCCTACGAGAAGAGGGAAGACAATGGTGGCAAAATCATTCACAAAGATAAAGCCAAGTCCTTCCCTGCCAAGAACAACTTCACCAAGAAGAATCCTCCAAAGGGCTTGGTAGCTCATGAAGATTACCCCTCCAATGATGATGAGGAAGATACAAGTGGAGAAGGAATGGCAACGACAACCATTGCCATTGCTACATCTTCTCCCACCAAGGTGACTTTCTTTGGCGCCCCCAACGAAAACACCATTGCCAAGTGTCTCATGGCCAAAGGTATCAACAACGTAACTCCCAACATCAAAACCACCATCATTACTAATCCGATCCTTCATTGTTAGATTGTGTTGATGATAGTGAGCTGGAGAAAGTTGATGAGAATGTACTCACAAGTTTATGAGCAAGATCAAGAGTGAGTTTCTATATCTTGGGGCCTTTTCCGAAGGTTCGTCGGAGGGGGCATCGATCACGGAGGGCTTCTACATCAACACCATAGCCCCTCCGATGAAGTGTGAGTAGTTTACTTTAGACCTACGGGTCCATAGTTATTAGCTAGATGGCTTCTTCTCTCTTTTTGGATCTCAATACAAAGTTCTCCCCCTCTCTTGTGGAGATCTATTCGATGTAATCTTCTTTTGCGGTGTGTTTGTTGAGACCGATGAATTGTGGGTTTATGATCAAGTTTATCTATGAACAATATTTGAATCTTCTCTGAATTATTTTATGTCTGATTGGTTATCTTTGCAAGTCTCTTCAAATTATCAGTTTGGTTTGGCCTACTAGATTGATCTTTCTTGCAATGGGAGCAGTGCTTAGCTTTGGGTTTAATCTTGCGGTGTCCTTTCCCAGTGACAGTTGGGGCAGCAAGGCACGTATTGTATTTTTGCCATCGAGGATAACAAGATGGGGTTTATATCATATTGCATGAGTTTATCCCTCTACATCATGTCATCTTGCTTAAAGCGTTACTCTGTTCTCTTGAACTTAATACTCTAGATGCATGCTGGATAGCAGTCGATGTGTGGAGTAATAGTAGTAGATGAAGGCAGGAGTCGGTCTACTTGTCTCGGACGTGATGCCTATATACATGATCATACCTAGATATTCTCATAACTATGCTCAATTATGTCAATTGCTCAACAGTAATTTGTTCACCCACCGTAAATACTTATGCTCTTGAGAGAAGCCACTAGTGAAACCTATGGCCCCCGGGTCCATCTTCCATCATATTAGTCTTCCAATAATTAGTTATTTCCTTTGCCATTTATTTTACTTGCATCTTTTATCCCTCTTTATCATAAAAATACCAAAAATATTATCCTATCATATCTATCAGATCTCACTCTCATAAGTGACCGTGTAGGGATTGACAACCCCTTATCGTGTTGGTTGCAAGGATTTATTTGTTTGTACAGATGCGAGGGACTCGTGCGCGGCCTCCTACTGGATTGATACCTTGGTTCTCAAAAACTGAGGGAAATACTTACGCTACTTTGTTGCGTCACCCTTTCCTCTTCAAGGGAAAACCAACGCAGTGCTCAAGAGGTACACACCACAAGATTGAACCCAAAGCTAAGCACTTCTCCCATTGCAAGAAATATCAATCTAGTAGGCCAAACCAAACTGATAATTTGAAGATACTTGCAAAGATAACCAATCATGCATAAAAGATTTCAGAGAAGAATCAAATATTGTTCATAGATAGACTTGATCATAAACCCACAATTCATCGGATCTCGACAAACACACCGCAAAAAGAGTTACATCGAATAGATCTCCAAGAAGATCGAGGAGAACTTTGTATTGAGATCCAAAGAGAGAGAAGAAGCCATCTAGCTACTAGCTATGGACCCGAAGGTCTGAAGTAAACTACTCACACATCATCGGAGGGGCCACGGAGTTGATGTAGAGGCCCTCCGTGATCAATGCCCCCTTCGGCGGAGCTCCGGAAAAGGCCCCAAGATGGGATCTCTTGGGTACAGAAGTTTGCGGCGATGGGAATAGGGTTTCATGGTGCTCCCGGATGTTTTTGGGGTATGTGAACATATATAGGAGGAAGAAGTAGGTCGGCTGAGCCACGAGGGGGAGGGCGCGCCCAGGGGTTAGGCGTGTCCCCTGCCTCGTGGCCACCTCGTTGGTTGCTTGACGTCCACTCCAAGTCCTCTGGATCACATTTGTTCCAAAAATCACGCTCCGGAAGGTTTCATTCCGTTTGGACTCCATTTGATATTCCTTTTCTGTGAAACACGGAAATAGGCAAAAAACAGAGATTTGCACTAGGCCTTGGGTTAATAGGTTAGTCCCAAAAATAATATGAAAGTGTAAAATAAAGCCCATTAACATCCAAAACAGCTAATATAATAGCATGGAACAATAAAAAATTATAGATACGTTGGAGACATATCAGCATCCCCAAGCTTAATTCCTGCTCGTCCTCGAGTAGGTAAATGATAAAAACAGAATTTTTGATGTGGAATGTTTTCTAGCATGTTCTTTCAATGTATTTTTCTCTATTGTGGCAAGAATGTTCAGATCCGAAAGATTCAAGATAAAAGTTTATTGTTGACATAAAAATAGTAATACTCCAAGTATGCTAATCAAGCAATTATGTCTTATCAAAGTAACATGGACAAAGAAAACTTATCCCTACAAAATCATATAGTTCAGCCATGCTTCATTTTCGTCACACAAAATGCTCCCATCATGCACAACCCCGATGGCAAGCCAAGCAATTGTTTCATACTTAGCCTTTTCAAACTCTTTCAACTTTTACGCAATATATGAGCGCGAGCCATGGACATAGCACTATGGGTGGAATAGAATATGATGATTGAGATTGTGTGAGAAGACAAAAAGGTAGAAAGTCTCACATTGACGCGGCTAATGAATGGGCTATGCAGATGCCCACCGATGATGTCAATGCAAGGAGTAGGGATTGCCATGAAACGGATGCACTAGAGCTATAAATATATGAAAGCTCATCAAAGAAACTAAGTGGGTGTGCATCCAACTTGCTTGCTCACAAAGACCTAGGGCATTTGAGGAAGCCCATCATTGGAATATGCGAGCCAAGTTCTATAATGAAAAATTCTCACTAGTATATGAAAGTGACAAAATAAGAGACTCTCTATCATTAAGATCATGGTGCTACTTTCAAGCACAGGTGTGGAAAAAGGATAGTAACATTGTCCCTTCTCTCTTTTTCTCTCATTTTTTTATTTGGGCCTTCCTTTCTCCCTTTTTCATGGCCTCTTTTTTTTCGTTCGGAGTCTCATCTTGACTTGTGGGGGAATCATAGTCTCCTTCATCCTTTCCTCACATGGGACAATGCTCTAATGATGATCATCACACTTTTATTTACTTACAACTCAAGAATTACAACTCGATACTTAGAACAAAATATGACTCTATGTGAATGCCTCCAGCGGTGTACCGGGATTGCGATGAATCAAGACTGACATGTCTGAAAAATTAAGCATGTTGGCTTTGCCACAAATACGATGTCAACTACATGATCATGCAAAGCAATATAACAATGATGACGCGTGTCATAATAAATGGAACGGTGGAAAGTTGCATGGTAATATATCTCGGAATGGCTATGGAAATGCCATAATAGGTAGGTATGGTGGCTGTTATGAGGAAGATATAAGGAGGCTTATGTGTGATAGAGCGTATCATATCATGGGGTTTGGATGCACCGGCGAAGTTTGCACCAACTCTCAAGGTGAGAAAGGGCAATGCACGGTACCGAAGAGGCTAGAAATGATGGAAGGGTGAGAGTGCGTATAATCCATGGACTCAACATTAGTCATAAAGAACTCACATACTTATTGCAAAAATCTACAAGTCATCAAAACCAAGCACTACGCACATGCTCCTAGGGGGATAGATTGGTAGGGAAAGACCATCGCTCGTCCCCGACCGCCACTCATAAGGAAAGCAATCAAAGAACAACCCATGCTTCAAATTTGTCACATAATGTTTACCATACGCGCATGCTATGGGACTTTCCAACTTCAACACAAGTATTCATCAATTTCACAATTACTCAACTAGCACACCTCTAATATTACCACCTTTATATCTCAAAACCATCTATCAAGCATCCAACTTCTCTTAGCATTTAAAATTTATAGCCAAAGTGAATTACCATGCTGTTCTAAAGGACTCTCAAAATGATATAAGTTAAGCATGAGAGATCAATTATTTCTATAAAATAAAACCACCGCCGTGCTCTAAAAGATATAAGCGAAGCACTAGAACAAAAATTATCCAACTCAAAAGATATAAGTGAATCACATAGAGTATTCTAATAAATTAAAATTCATGTTGTGTCTCCAAAAAGGTGTGTACAGCAAGGATGATTGTGGTAAAATAAAAAGCAAAGACTCAAATCACACAAGACGCTCCAAGCAAAACACATATCATGTGGCAAATAAAAATATAGCTCCAAGTAAAGTTACCGATGGACAAAGACAAAAGAGGGGATGCCTTCCGGGGCATCCCAAAGATTAGGCTTTTGGTTGTCCTTGTATTTTACCTTGGAGTGCCTTGGGCATCCCCAAGCTTAGGATCTTGCCACTCCTTGTTCCGTAATCCATCAAATCTTTACCCACAACTTGAAAACTTCACAACACCAAACTTAAAAGAAAAATCTTCGTGAGCTCCGTTAGTAAAAGAAAACAAACCACCACTTCAAGGTACTATAATTAACTCATTCTTTATTTATAGTTGTGTTAAAACTACTGTATTCCAACTTTTCTATGGTTTATAAACTCTATTACTAGCCATAGATTCATCAAAATAAGCAAACAACACAAGAAAAACAGAATCTGTCAAAAACAGAACAGTCTATAGTAATTTGCGGGTTTAGAATACTGATGTAACCCCAAAAATTCTAAAATAAATTGCTGGACATGAGGAATTTATCTATTAATCATATTCAAAAATAATTAATTAAATAGCACTCTCCAATAAAAAATGGCAGCAATTTTCATGAGCGCTAAAGTTTCTGATTTTTACAGCAAGATCGCAAAGACTTTCCTCAAGTCTTCCCAAAGGTTCTACTTGGCACAAACACTAATTGAAAGCATAAAACCACATCTAAACAGAGGCTATATGAATTATTTATTACTAAACAGAATCAAAAAGCAAGAAACGAAAATAAAATTGGTTTGCCTCCCAACAAGCGCTATCGTTTAACGCCCCTAGCTAGGCATAAAAGAAAGGGTAGATATAGGTATTATAATCTTTGGTATGCAATCCATAAGTGGCGATCATAATAGATTCATAAGGTAATTTAATTTTATTTCTAGGAAAGTGTTCCATGCCCTTCCTTAATGGAAATTGGAATCTAATATTCCCTTCCTTCATATCAATAATTGCACCAATCGTCCTAAGGAAAGGTCTACCAAGAATAATAGGACATGTAGGATTGCAATCTATATCAAGGACAATGAAATCTATGCGTACATAATTCATATTTGCAACAATAAGAACATCATTAATTCTTCCCATAGGTTTCTTAATGGTGGAATCCGCAAGATGCAAGTTTAAAGAACAATCATCAAATTCACGGAAACCTAGCAAATCACACAAGGTTTTAGGAATCGCGGAAACACTAGTACCCAAATCACATAAAGCGAAGCATTCATGATCTTTAATCTTAATTTTAATAGTAGGTTCGCACTCATCATGAAGTTTTCTAGGGATACAAACTTCCAATTTCAAGCTTTTCTTCATAAGATTGCATTAAGGCATCAACGATATGTTTAGTAAAAGCTTAATTTTGACTACAAGCTTGCAGAGAATTTAACACGGATTGCAACGAGGAAATACAATCTATTAAAGAACAATTATCATAATTAAATTCCTTGAAATCCAAGATAGTGGGTTCATTGCTATTTAAAGTTTTGACCTCTCCAATCCCACTTTTATCAATTTTTGCATCAAGATCTAAAAACTCTGAATCATTGGGACGCCTTCTAACTAAAGTTGAATCATCTCTAGTCCCATCATTATCAAGATTCATATTGCAAAACAAAGATTTAATAGGGGACACATCCATAACTTTTAGATCTTCATCATTATTATCATGGAAACTAGAAGAACACGCTTTTATGAAGCAATCTTTTTTATCACGCATCCTAGCGGTTCTTTCTTTGCACTCATCAATGGAAATTCTCATAGCTTTGAGAGACTCATTGATATCATGCTTAGGTGGAATAGATCTAAGTTTCAAAGAATCAACATCAAGAGAAATTCTATCCACGTTCCTAGCCAACTCATCAATCTTAGACAATTTTTCTTCAATCAAAGCATTGAAACTCTATTGTGAACTAATAAATTCCTTAATATTAGATTCAAAATCAGAGGGCATCTTATTATAATTTCCATAAGAATTGTTGTAGGAATTACCATATTTATTAGAGGAATTACTAGGAAACGGCCTAGGATTAAAATTACCTCTATACGCGTTATTACCAAAATTGTTCCTACCAACGAAATTCACATCCATAGATTCATTATTATTCTCAATCAAAGTATACAAAGGCATATCATTAGGATCAGAAGAAACACTTTTATTAGCAAAAAAATTCATAAGTTCATCCGTCTTTCCACTCAAAACATTGATTTCTTCTATAGCATGCACCTTTTTATTAGTAGATCTTTCAGTATGCCATTGAGAATAATTAACCATAATATTATCTACGCCCTCTGTAAACTAATATAAGAGTGTTTAGATAACTAAAATAGTAATCTAAATGCTCTTATATTAATTTACGGAGGGAGTAGGAGTTTAGTAGCTTCTCCTAAAGTGATTTCCATAAAAGTGCCTCCCGCGGCCGAATCTAAAAGATTTCTGGAAGCAAAGTTTAATCCGGCATAAAAAATTTGTATAATCATCCAAAGATTCAAACCATGTGTCGGGCAATTACGTATTATTAATTTCATCCTCTCCCAAGCTTGTGCAACATTTTCATGATCAAGTCGCTTAAAATTCATAATATCGTTTCTAAGAGTGATGATCTTAGCGGGAGGAAAATACTTAGAGATCAAAGCATCTTTGCACTTATTCCATGAATCGATACTATTTCTAGGCAAAGACGAAAACCAAGTTTTAGCACGATCTCTAAGAGAAAACGGGAATAGATTTAAAAATATCATTATCCACATCTTTCTTCTTTTGCATATCACACAAATCAACGAAGTTGTTTAGATGGGTAGCGGCATCATCACTAGGAAGGCCGGAAAATGGATCTTTCATGACAAGATTCAGCAAGGCAGCATTAATTTCACAAGATTCAGCATCGGTAAGAGGAGCAATCGGAGTGCTAATAAAATCATTATTGTTGGAATTGGAAAAGTCACACAATTTAATAATATCTTGAGCCATCGTGACAAGCAAGCAATCCAACACACAAGCAAACAAGAAACAAGCAAAAAGAGACGAACTAGAAAAGGGAAGAGGAACGGGAAAAGAGGGCGAATAAAACGACAAGGGTGAAGTGGGGGAGAGGAAAATGAGAGGCAAATGGCAAATAATGTAATGCGAATGATAAGAGTTTGTGATGGCACTTGGTATGGCTTGACTTGTGTGTAGACTCCCTGGCAACGGCGCCAGAAATCCTTCTCGCTACCTCTTGAGCACTGTGTTGGTTTTCCCTTGAAGAGGAAAGGGTGATGCAGCAAAGTAGTGTAAGTATTTCCCTCAGTTTTTGAGAACCAAGGTATCAATCCAGTAGGAGGCCACATGCAAGTCCCTCATACCTACACAAACAAATAAGAACCTCGCAACCAACACGACAAAGGGGTTGTCAATCCCTTCATGGTCACATACGAGAGTGAGATCCGATAGAGATAATAATGATAAGGTAAATATTTTTGGTATTTTTATGATATATATTGATAGTAAAGAATGCAAAATAAAATAGATTGGTAACTTGTATGATGAAGAATAGACCCGGAGGCCATAGGTTTCACTAGTGGCTTCTCTCAAGATAGCATAAGTATTACGGTGGGTGAACGAATTACTGTCGATCAATTGATAGAAAAGCAAATAATTATGATAATATCTAGGCATGATCATGTATATAGGCATCACGTCCGCGATAAGTAGACCGACTCGTGCCTGCATCTACTACTATTACTCCACACATCGACCGCTATCTAGCATGCATCTAGAGTATTAAGTTCATAAGAACAGAGTAACGCCTTAGGTAAGATGACATGATGTAGAGGGATAAACTCAGGCAATATGATATAAACCCCATATTTTTATCCTTGATGGCAACAATACAATATGTTTCGTTTCCCTTTCTGTCACTGGGATCGAGCACCGCAAGATTGAACCCAAAGCTAAGTACTTCTCCCATTGCAAGAAAAATCAATCTAGTAGGCCAAACCAAACTGATAATTTGAAGAGACTTGCAAAGATAACCAATCATGCATAAAAGATTTTAGAGAAGAATCAAATATTGTTCATAGATAGACTTGATCATAAACCCACAATTCATCGGATCTCGACAAACACACCGCAAAAAGAGTTACATCGAATAGATCTCCTAGAAGATCGAGGAGAACTTTGTATTGAGATCCATAGAGATAGAAGAAACCATCTAGCCACTAGCTATGGACCCAAAGGTCTGAAGTAAACTATTCACACATCGTTGGAGGGGCCATGGAGTTGATGTAGAGGCCCTCCGTGATCAATGCCCCCTCCGGTGGAGCTCCGGAAAAGGCCCCAAGATGGGATCTCTTGGGTACAGAAGGTTGTGGTGGTGGAAATAGGGTTTCGTGGTGCTCCTGGATGCTTTCGGGTATGTGAACATATATAGGAGGAAGAAGTAGGTCGGTTGAGCCACGAGGGGCCCACGAGGGGTGAGGGTGCACCCCGGGGGGTAGACACGCCCCCTGCCTCGTGGCCACCTCGGTGGTTACTTGACGTCCACTCCAAGTCCTATGGATCATGTTTGTTCCAAAAATCACGCTCCCGAAGGTTTCATTCCGTTTGGACTCCGTTTGATATTCCTTTTCTGTGAAACACTGAAATAGTCAAAAAACAGCAATTTGCACTGGGCCTTGGGTTAATAGGTTAGTCCCAAAAATAATATAAAAGTGTGAAATAAAGCCCATTAACATCCAAAATAGATAATATAATAGCATGGAACAATCGAAAATTATAGATACGTTGGAGACGTATCACCTGACATGCATGAAAACATAAAAACAAGTGAGATTATCTTTGTAATGCAGAAGTGATTCTAATCCAATACTTCCTCCATGTAAACCCATTTGTGCTATCTCTGCAACTCTTCTAAGAGGTGCCATGCATGATATAATTTGGTGTGTGCATTAATATAATGTGGCCTACTACTCAAAATATGAGAGCTCCAGAAGTGATGATACTTCGCAGATGACAGGCTCAACATATAGTAAGGAAGAACAAGTCGACCTGTCCTGACAGATTCAAAATATACTAAGGGAGAATAACTAGACCTGACCAGTCGACCGCAAGAGAAGAGGATCATCTTAAAGAAGAGCAGAAGAGCAAGCAGATTGAAGATATTACAAGTCTTTCTATACAATGTCGGTTGGCCACCCATGATGAACCAGAGCGCACAGAGAAATACTATTCCTTCTGGTCTCTCCATATGTGGATCACATGCATTCCGAAACTAAAGTAGGAACATTTAGCTGACCAATTAAACATCTCTCAGTTTTACTAATATCAGCAAAATATCATATTTGAATTTGTACAACTAAGCTTTTTTAGCTCAATGGGTGGATTAGTGCTATTACGACACGAACCACGTAGGCTAATCGTGGTCATCATAAAATGGGGAAACCGTAAGCATGATGAGTATAGTGTTGACCGTGGTAGTGGGATGGTAGATCCGAAGCTGCAAACCGCGCAAAGGGTAGTTAGCAACCGATGTTTGCTTTGAAATAACAACTAATATTTGGTATGGACAAGAAAGTACAGTCAACAAGTGACAAAGAAATGCAATTATGCTGTCTCTCTATATGTCGCGACATGCATTTGGAAACTCAAGTGGGACCTTTAGCTAACCAATTACATGTGTCTATTAACTAATGTCGGTATCATATCACAATTATATTTGAACAACTAAGCTTTGGAATTTTGAGTGTTGTGTTGTTTAGCTTGAAGGGTGGAGTAATGCTAGTACGACAGAAAGCACCTACGCAGATCATAGTAGAGTAGATAAAAGGGGAAAACCCTAAGCATCAAGAGTAAAATTAGGAAAGTGGAACTAGCTGGACTAGTGGATGGCGCACATGCTTTTCGAAACGAATATAGGAACATTAGGTGACCAATTAAACGTTCTCTGTTTTAGTAATATGATCATCATATCAGATTTGTATTTCAACATGTAAGCTTTGGAATTATGAGTGGCATGTTGTTTCGCTTGATGGGTTGAGGTCTTGAGGAGCAGTGCTAGCATGACACAAAGCAGTGAAGCACCTACGATGATGGTAGTGAATATAAAGGGGCGAAACCATAAGCTTTACGAGTATAGTGACCGTGACATGGCGGATCTGGAGGTGCAAACCGGACAGAGCTACTTCGCAATCAATGTTTGCATTCAACTAGACACTACGATTTGGTACGGACAAGAAAAGTATAGTAAACAATTTAGATCTATTTTCTGGGTGAGATCAATAACTTAAGCACATAAGGAAGAGTACCACCTCTCTTGCGACACCGTGTAGGCCCCTGCTGATACGTTGAGGGTGCTGCGGGTGCGATGGCTGTCGGCGGCGGGGAAGAAGACTTTAGATGGCAGATGGCCAGGTCGGGGAATAAATCATGTTGCCATGGACGAGGCGGTCGTAGGAGCGGCAACGGCAAGGTGGACGACGGTGCCGATGAAGCGAGACGACACAATGAAAGGATCCTGGTCCAGCGCCGTGGATGAGAGACGTCCATCTCTTGCAGTGGACGACGGGGTAGGGGTAGAAGCTCCAGCAAGGTGGAGGATGGGGTGGCGGACGGAGGAGGCTGGCCGCAGTGGGGAGGTTGTCGTAGCGCCGATGGTGTATGAATGGGGAAATGGAGGGGGAGGGGGATCTCAAACTTTGGGACGCGCTTGTCTGAAATGTAGGAAAGTTACGAACTTATCCCTCGTTTAAAAATTTCCGACATCACGTCGGTTGGTGATAGGAAAGTAATCTCGCATCTCCCAAATATTTGCCTGTAACTATTTCGGGCGAGGAGAGGGTGTTTTGCCGCCCACGGTTGGCGCCCACGGTGTATGAACGGGGCTGACAGGTAGGGTGGTTGTGTCACATCTGCCCCTATTTAAAATATTAGCCTACATTGATTTCGGACGAGGAAAGTTTGTTTTGCCGCCCACCATGGATGAATGGGGAAATGGAGGGAGAGACACATGTCTTTCAGACGAGCTTGAATCAAATGTGTTTTGCCGCCCACGTTTGGCGCCCACCATGTCTGAATGGGCTCAGAGGCCGTCGTGTCACGTCTGATTGAAGTTACTAGTCTACCCCTATCGACAACAGTGTAAATCCGGTCGATAAGGATGTCAAGTGTCAGGGGTAGACAGTAATTTCCATCTCGCAAACACCTGGTTCGGGAAGCCCACAAATGATAGTGGGTGTTTAGCCACTTCGTTCAAAACTTGGGAGAATTAGCATTCACGTTTGCCCTGGGCCCTGGCAACTAAATCCAAATCTAATTTTTATTCGATTACGAATATCCACAAATAATTCTACGTTTTGTTATTTATTTCTTCAAAACCACAACAAAGATTTATTCCACCTTTATATATGATTATGATTTAGAAATGTCATGATCTTCGAATTCAGTAGGTTGGATACACTTTGAGTCAAACAGTTATTTCATCCAATCCAATATGCTCACACGAAAAACAGTTCACCTTATGTCAATCATACACGTACTGAGGATTACCTCACCTAAAAAATTCGGATCATTACAACACATGGACAACATAAGGGGTCTTACAACATAATCCATTTAGAGACATGACACAACATGCAAGTACAATAATCTAATGACCATTTCAATTGCTATCTAAAGAAGAACTGGGATTACCTTGGGCTTCAGATAGCAGAAGCAGCAGGACCTCCTCCGTATTCAAATGCAACATTCTTACTTCCTCTAATTCTTGGTTTGCTTGCATAATGTGTGCAGCTAATTGCATAATTTCCAGCTTCAAGATTGAGATTACCTCATTCATGGCAGCCACACCATCTCTTTCTGCCTCTAGTAGAGCCTCAAGAACTATAATATCTATGCTTAGACTGCTCTCCAGCGGTGTTGCCTCTGAACTGCTACCATCTGGTAACATGGATGGCGCACTCTTCCACAAATATATTCTAGGGTTGTACATTGTGTCCCAGTGTGAATGGCATCCTGAAAGGTTTCCGCTGGACATAAGTAAGAGATAGTTATCGCATGATCCAAGCACTAAGCTTACATGGTAAACGACATATGAATTATTGCTGAGCATGGCAAGCTATATTTAAATGGTTCGAAGCAGCATCAGCCGAAAAGAAATTAAAATGGTAAGATGAAACTAGGGATGTAAGTGGCAAATAAACGACATCCGCAAGTCCCATCTAGTTAGTTTTTGCTAGCTCCCTGGTTCATTTTCCACAAAAAAACAAAAACTCTTTTGAACTATCATACCACTAGTGGACTTTAATCGGGATTAAACGGGACCCAGTTAACATCCCTAGTTGAAAGGGAGTGTACCACCGCTATATTTAAGTTGCCAAGGCATCTAAGCAGTTGAAATAATCTGAGAGAGCACTTAACAGTGTGGCCTCATATAAACTACGAAGACAGTCTTGTGATGAAGTTCAGAGGAAAAGTTAAGGACTCAAATGAACTAGGCATGCATTTCTTTACGATAGTACAACAGGCACTGCTGACATATTGGCCAACTTAGGTATAGCGTAACAAGTAACAAACAAGCATTTGAATCAAGCAATACAGCAAAGCAGACAACCGAACTATTTGTTATTCTGTAGGATTACAGGTTGAGGGCACAAGCCAAGAAAGCAGCCCACATGCATTACATTTCACATGTACTAAAACACACTGGCTTACCATATGTTGTTGTGAAGCCTCGCTGCTGTTGCAATGTTCTTTGAAGATATCGTCACCATCCCGTGGTTGCAAATCTACTTGTTGTAGTTTATTCTGCACCCTTTATTTAGGTAAAATTAATTTTAATCACATGCACTGGTTAGAATTGATCATCAATGGTTCATCTAAACTAATGAAAGAAGGGTGTGCCACGACAATATATTTGCTTCCCTCTTTTTGTATGCTTGTTCGAGGTGCCAGCCCGAAAAGAACAAATATTTTGCTTGATGGGATTGGCAGATCCATAATTAATAGAAGCATCAAATTAGTCATGCAACTTGGGAAGATCAAGAACACACAAAAAAGTAATGAACAGAGGCTCGGAGCAGTGATGTAATAGCTAGCATCAAAAAATGTAGGGTAAAACAAACAAAAACCAGCGAAACCACATGCTAGTTTGCCGATGTGTAATTAAGCATAGAGAACATGAAGCAGTCTGATGGAACCAACAGGTGGCATCAGAACAACACCATTATCATAAATATAGCATGCAAGAAGTAAAATAGTAGGCAGTGATATCTAGGAAGTACAATAATACTTAGGACAAAACTAAAGCATATTAACTATATGCGCACTGATATGTAATTTAGCACATGTAACATGTTCACTGCTAAAAGTATGGCCCTACAGGTGCAAGAAGAATAACGTGTTTCATGAAAAAATGAATGATGCCCTGAAGAAATTCAAAGATGCGATGCTTATGCTAAGAAAGTGAACGTAGGTGCCGGCCCTTGGATAATAGTACATGAGTCTCGGCGGCGTATGGGTATCATTGGCATACTTGATAGCTAAGGATCGACGATGGTGCTCGTGTTGCGGTTGAGTTTGGGCCAGCTGTCGCCGTCGCTGAAGCGACTCCGGTGCTACGGTTCTGGCGCCTGTCGACATACAAGAAAGTTCATCTATGGTAAGTGAACAGTTGCATGATAAAGAGAAAAATTGAAGGAGTACAAATCGAAATAACCCGATGAGGCTGCGGCGTCGGTAAAGCAGGGCCGGTGGAGTTGAATATGGCGTCCGTGGAGCGGGTCCAGTGCAGTGGACGAAGGCTTCAGCGGGCGCGTTGTATAGTGCTTTCGGTGAGGCGGATCTGTTGCGGCAGACGATGGCTTGTATGAAGGGCCAGTGAAGGGACGAACGCGGGAGTCAGTGAAGGGCCTACACTATGGTGGACGAGGGCGCCAGTTAAGCAGATCTGATGTGGTGGACCATGATGGCGGTCAAGGAGATCTGGAGTGGTGGACAAGCCAGTCGCTGAAGCGGCTCTGGTGAAGTGGTGAGTTGGCAGTTGGGGGTTCCAAGGTACGGAAGGTAGATCTGTCGAGGTGTGAGGTCCACCGCTGCGGCGGAGGACTAGATTCGGTGGCTTGCCATGGTTGGGGGTCGGTGAGGGGAAGGGGAGGGGCTCTGGGGAAGAATGTTGGGGGCAAAGAGGGGAAAACAATGGATTTACCAAAGAAGCCCTTGAAAGTGCGTTACATCGACTAGAGGGGGGTGAATAGGCGATTTTTATGAAATTCTTCACTGAGGAATTTGCCGGTGAGGAAATTCCTTAGCGAAGAACTACCAGCAGCGGAATAAGTACTCAAGAGTAAACATGACAGAATACAAGCATGGTCATCATGATGAAATGAAGACAGGCACAGAGTACTGAAAGCGTAATCACATGATAACACTGGATGAAGACAAACAGACTAAAGAAATTGAATTGAGGAAATTGAGGAAGTCTTCAGTCAAAGTCTTCAAACACATATATAAACAAACACACAACATAGTTATGAGGAAATGAAAGAGTTGAGGAAATAGAACCAGTAAGCTTGGTGAAGACAATGATTTGGTAGACCAGTTCCAACTGCTGTCTCAGTTGTACATTTGGTTGGAGTGGCTGAGTATTTAAACTCGAGGACACACGGTCCCGGACACCCAGTCCTGAACACGCAGCTCAGGACACCCAGTCCTCACCGTATTCTCCTTGAGCTAAGGTCACACAGACCTCGCCCAATCACTCGTGGTAAGTCTTCAGGCGACTTCCAAACCTTCACAAACTTGGTCACTCGGCGATCCACAATTCCTCTTGGATGCTCTAGACCATGACTCCTAACCGTCTGGAAGAAGCACAGCCTTCAAAGGTAACAAGCGTCGGATCCACGCAGGATCAATCTCTTAAGTGATGCTCAATCACTTGGGGTTTGAAGGTGTTTGGGTTTGGGTTTTCGGTTTTTCCTCACTTGATGATTTTCGCTCAAAGTCCTCGGAGAATGGGTTGCTCTCAAATGACAAGTGTTAGTTTCTCTCGGAGCAGCCAACCAGCTAGTGGTTGTAGGGGGCGGCTATTTATAGCCTAGGGAGCAGCCCGACATGATAAGACATAAATGCCCTTCAATGATATGACCGTTAGGTGGATAGATATTTTGGGACAGCTGGCGCATAGCACAGCAACGGTCGATACTTTGAGTAGCAAAATCCTCAGGGCTATCATGTTCCTCACTGTGTAGGCAATCCGCACTGGCGAATTCCTAACTCCTCAGTCAGAACAAATTCCTCAGAGACCAGAAGAACTTCGTCTCTGTCACTGAAGAAATTGACTGAACTGTATGAGATTTCCAATGGCTTCCTTCGAAGGGATTGGTAGGTGTAGGATTTTGAGTTGAGCATCACATGGAAAATTTTCCTTAGTATTTCCTCGACCCCCTTTAACAGTACGGTGTTTCCTATGACTCAAGAAAGATAAAATGAAACTATGAAAACAAAAGTCTTCACGCTTCATGTTCCTCGAACGAATACCAAATCTTCAAGGTCACACCAATTTCTTCACTTTCAAAGTCTTCAGAATAGCAAAGTCTTCGGTCGAACTTCATTTTTAGGGGTCGACTTTCTCTGTAAATATCAAACTCCTTATAGACTTATAGACCTGTGTATACTCACAAACGCATTAGTCCCTTAACCTATAAGTCTTCAATACACCAAAATCACTAAGGGGCACTAGATGCACTTACAATCTCTCCCTTTTTGGTGATTGATGACAATATAGGTTAAGTTTTCAACGGGGATAAACATATGAAGTGTAAGTACTGATATTGAGGAATTCTATTGCACGATATAGAAGAACTCCCCCTGAAGATGTGCATAGTGAGGAATTTGCTTTTGAAGCAATGCACACTTGAAGTATTGAATCATGGAGATCTCCCCCTATATCCTATAATTCATACACGCATTTGACATATAATAGTGAAGAATTTGAAATGCATGATGAAATATGGTGACTGATGTAATTCAGGATGCGTGCAATAATATTTAACGAGGAATAGGCATGCAGAAAAACGTCTCAAGAGTATCAGAGAACCATTGGGTTTAAGTTTACAACTCGATCCAATAAAGTTTTAGAAGAACGAGAATTGTAACTTAACAAAAAAACGCCCATATAGAAAGACCCGCTTGAAGACTAACTCAAAATTCTCCCCCTTTGTCATCAAATGACCAAAAGGATCGAATATGAGGACTAACACCCCTGAAGAATATCAAGTTGATGAAGGAGCGCCAGTGTTGTTGGGGTTGTTTGTTGTCGTAGGGCCTGCCGCAGGGTCGTCCAAGTCTTCATTTTCATCGATGTCGCGCGATGAAGAAAATGAGCTGGCCACCAAAGAAGGAACCTTGACCTTCTTGAATTTCTTCGGTGGAGGTGCAAACCAGTCAAAATCTTCTTTGAGGCCCATTTTCTTCAGATCGTCTTCACCATATAGATGTGACAGGATTGCCCAGGTGCGACCGAAGACTTGATGGAGGTAGTAATGGTTTCTTCACTGCATTGTGTGTGGCAGTCATGTTGTGAAGAAATGAACCAAACTGACGCTTAATCCATTTGTGATTTCGATCCACCTTCTGGTGAAGACTAAGCAGAAGTTCACGGGCAGTCATCACGCGCGGAGCAGTGGCTTGAGGAGTGGACTTGGGTGCATTGGCAGAGTCATGTGTGGCAGAGTCATCATTGGTGGAATAAGAAGTAGCTTTGCGAAATTGACCATCCAATGGACGAATGCCTTCATCTATAATAGTTGGTGCCTTGCCCTTTCAATCAACTGAGGAATAGGTCTGCTTGAGGACTTCAATTGGGGGCAAGTAGCTGAGGTGATTCTAGAAATCAGCTTTGTAGTTAAGTGGAGACCTTGTCCTGAGGAATCTCATAATCCAAGGTGCATAAGGCTTCACCTCAAATGGAGACAGTGCAACATTTGCCAGAGTCCTCATGAAGAAATCATGATAATTGACAGGAATGCCATGAACGATGTTGAATACCAGATTCTTCATGATGCCAACAATTTCCTCATCAGATGAGTCGTGGCCTTTGATAGGACTCATTGTCCTCGTAAGAATACGATAGACAGTTCTGGGTACATAAAGCAATTCCTTCATAAGGAATTTGGTCCTTGGTGCTTGACCTGGCTTCAAAGGTTTCATCAGCACCTGCATGTAGTGATTTGTAAGCTTGGGTTCATTGTAGATGCAACGAGCTTCTTCAAGGGGAGGACTGAGTGGTAAGGCATGAAGCAATTCAGAAGCCGGTGCAGTGTAGTGAGTGTTTTCACATCCAGTCCAGCAGCCATGAATTCACATCTTCAGAATCTCCTGTGATGTGCAGTGTTGCATAGAATTGAAGAATCAGTTCTTCATTCCAATCGCAGATGTCAGAGCAAAAGTTTAGCAGTCCAGCATCGTGAAGAACACTGAGGACTGGTGCGAAGCACGGCAGAGATTCCATATCTACGTGAGGAATATGCTCATGGTAGAAGATTTTCTCTTTGTTGAACAACACTGAGGAATAGAAATTGGCTTGACTAGCAGTCCAGAAACGCCTCTTCCTAATGCGAGCAGAGTTATATGGGTTGTAATCTTTGAAGAATACGTGCTCGCCGAAGAAATCATCAGCCTTGAACTTTTGCTTGCGTGAGAATGGATCCTTTGGATTGGGTAGAGGAGTGTCAGTGAGTTGCATCACGACCTCAGGAATCTCAATCACGGGTTCTTCGGGCTGAGGAATTTCTGGTTCCTCCTCAGTGGCAGTCTGCGTCTTCAGTTGTTCAGCAGCAGCATTTTCTTCAGCACTAGTGGCTGGAATTTCCTCATGCACAGATGAAGTGGGGTGAGTTTCTTCAGAGCCCATTTGAACAGTTGGTGCAGGCGACTGAGGTATTTGCTGCAGTGGTGTGAATATTGGAGAATTTGGATGCTGACTTTCCTGGAATTCATCACTGATTACGGGTGTGGAGCAGCCAACGTCCACATCTTCATCTTCCATTTCTTCAACGCCAGCCTCTTCAGCTGTGAACTGAGGCATGGGCGAGGAGATGACAGGTGTTGAAGGGATCACATCCACTTCAATTTCTTCATCAATCTGCTCTGATGAAGCAGCAGAAGGAGTTTCTTCATCAGATCCGCTGGGGATCACATATTCTCATCAAAAGGAACAAGGTCCTTTGATGGCCTGGTTGAGATGGGAACAACATCAATGGGATTTGCAAATGAACTTGTCATAGGCTTCATCTTCTTTGGAGCTGAAGAATCTGAAGCAGCTGATGCTTTCCTTTTCTTCACTGCAGCATGCTCTGCAGCCTTGGTATTCTTCACATCTGATGCAGATGGAAGGATTGGAGTTGAAGTTCGCGCAGGAGCAGCTGAGGAATCCGGTTGATTTTCTTCATTTTCTTCAGGCGCACCACTAGTGGGTGCCCTGGCAATTTCTTCAGTGTCTGGAATGCAGTCATCAGCCCTGGAACTCACATTTTCTTCAGCAGCCTGATTGTCATAAGCGGTGCTGGCATTTTCTTCGGTAGGCTGAGCAGATGCTTCAGCCTGAGGAATTTCCTGTTGCGTTGGGGCTGCAACATTGGAGGTAAACTGTTCTGTAGTTTTTACAAATCTGACTTTGGCTCCCAGCCAGTCAGCATAATAGCGATCGAATTCATCACTCAGTCTCTTGATTTCTGATTGGAGAGCGGCAAGTTCTTCAGGTGAAAGCTTCAGAACGTTTTGCTTCAGAAAGCGCTCTTTCTTGTACTGTGCTTTGTTCATTCTCCTCCCCTGTTCAAATTTCCATTTCTCTTCTTGTATGAAATGAGTTAGCATGTGACTTTGACCTGGAGTCAGCTTGAAATCAGGCATGGGACTATTGGGGTCCTTGTGCCAAACATTAATGTATTCGAGGATCAACTTGGGATCCAAAAGTAGTGGCACATTTGTTCCCTTGGCTCTAGCGGCCCTGACTTGCCTGTCTCTGATGATTTCTGCAAGTTCATCATCATCAGCTTCGTCTTCGTCAGACGGCACTTGGAAAGCGACTTGCTTCTTTTGAGGACTTGGTCGAGGACCGCGTCCACCAGTTAACTTTGTCTTCAGCAGTGAGGGGCCAGCTGAGGAACTTGGTGCAGCTGAGGAACTTGCTGAGACACCTAAGGAAATGGACATGCCTGCAGTCCTTTGGCATGAGGCGAGATGCACAGGTGCTGAGGACTTTGTTGGAACAACTGAGGACTTTGGCGGAGGAGCTGAGGACTTTTGAGGAATAGGAGCAGCATGAGGAATTGGCCGTGAGGGCTTTGAGGATTCTGGCCGTGAGGGCATTGCTGAGGAACTTGGCCTTGAGGGCACTGTTGGTGAAGCACTTGGCTTGCTCGCAGGCTTCTTTATCATAGCCTTCTTCAGCTTGACAGCAGAGGCCTCAGCAGAGGCAGCAGCAGCAGCAGAGTCTTCATTGAATTTCCCCACTGCTTCTCTGGCTTGCTTAGCCAACTTGGCTTGGCGCTTGGCCCATTCATCAGGATAGTCCTCACCGCGCTTGAGGCTAGTGGGATCTGCTATTTGGCCAGGTGCCAATGGAGCTCTTGGGCATGGAGGATTGAGTGCGAATTTCTTCATCTACTTCGGAGTTACATACCTGTACTCACTCCATTCTCTTGCCCATCTCCTTTCTATTTTCTGAATGCGCACCTTGCGCTGATTTTTATCTTCCTCAGCAGGTGTGCAGTACCCTGCATAGATGTCATCAGGTATCTCAAAGGCAGTCATAACCTCAGGCTTCTTTCCTCCTTTCTGTGGCCTTTTACCATCAGCCATTTTTTCAGTTAAGGAATTGAACAATCGAATTCTCTGAAGAAGAATGCAACTTTTCTTCGAGGAACGCTGCAAATGAGTTAAGTTGATGAGAACCTAGTGATTCAGCAGCTGACATGGGCACATGTGAACAGAGTATAGTTGCGAGGAATTTGGAGAGGTCATATGCGTTCTCAGAAGGTTTTGTAAAAAGAACAAGTTTGAGAAATTTGACCAGATGAGTCTTGAAGAATTTCACTAAGCGTTCTTTGTCTTAGGTTCCAGAGATGTGTAAATTAAAAATCCACACATTTGAGGAATCTTGAAGAAAAACATGGCTTAGAGAAACGAATCAGGAATGGATAATATGTGAGGTGTTTTAGTGTGTGAAGTTATGAAGAAAAACACCTTTGAAGATTTTATAGATAATCTTTCGAATCAACGAGGGTAGTAAAAGTAACTTTTAATTACCCTGAACGAAGAACACGACGAACTTGAATATGGATATGCTTGAGGTATTTCTCCTGTGATATGAATATGCCATTGCGTTGTTGACGAATTTGAAGACCTAAGAAGAATTTCAACTCTCCCATCATAGACATTTGATATTATTCACTCATCATATAGGCAAATTCATCACTATAACGTTGGTCAGTACAGTCAAAGATAACATCATCAACATATATTTGGCACACAAACAATTCACCATCATAAGATTTAGTGAAAAGAGTAAGGTCGAGTGAACCGGGTTTGAAACCTTTCTTCATGAAGAATTCCTTCAAGGTATCATACCACGCCCATGGGGCCTGCTTGAGGCCATAGAGGGCCTTGTTGAGTCTGAAGACTTTGTCAGGATTCTTTGGATCTTCAAAACCTGGGGGTTGAGCAACATATACTTCTTCCTCAAGCTTACCATTGAGGAATGCACTTTTCACATCCATTTGATATAAAGTGATATCATGATGGTTAGCATAAGCAAGTAATATGCGAATAGCCTCAAGTCTTGCAATAGGTGCAAAAGTTTCATCGAAATCAATTCCTTCAACCTGTGTGTAGCCTTGAGCTACAAGTCGTGCCTTATTCCTCACCACAAGGCCATTTTCATCTTGCTTGTTGCGGTAGATCCACTTTGTGCCAATGATATTGTGCTTGCGAGGATCTGGGCGTTTGACCAGTTCCCAGACATTATTGAGCTCGAACTGATGTAATTCTTCTTGCATGGCCTAAATCCACTCAGGCTACATAAATGCTTCATCTACCTTAGTGGGCTCTATAATAGAGAAAAAAGCTTAGTGCCCACAAAAGTTAGATAAATGTGAAGCTTTTGAGTGTGTGAGAGGACCTGGCGCTTTGATGTCATTGATGATCTTTTCAACTTGCACTTATTTTGCAATGCAAGGATGAGCTGGTTGTCGTTGAAGAATTTGATCAACATTTTCTTCAGCACCATTTTCTTTAGTATTTTCTTCAGGTGCATTAGCTCGACGTTCTTCATGTTCTGGAATGAATCCTCCAGCAGATTCTTCAGTGGGAATGACATCCTCAGTAGCCTTGAACTTGATAGTTTCCTCAGGTGCTTATTCATCTATCATAGTAGGTAGGTGCTCTCTTTGCGAGCCATTAGTTTCATCGAACCGCACATCTACAATTTCAACAACCTTGTGAGGAACGTTGTTGAAGACTCTGTAGGTGTGCGAGTCCTTTCCATAACCAAGCATAAAACCTTCATGTGCTTTCGGTGCAAATTTTGAGTTGTGATGAGGATCTCTAATCCAACATTTAACACCGAAGACTTTGAAATAACTTACATTGGGTTTCTTATCAGTGAGGAGTTCATAGGCAGTCTTCTTGAAGAATTTGTGAAGATATACTTTGTTGATGATATGGCTCACAGTATCAATTGCCTCAGTCCAGAAACAATGAGGCGTTTTGTATTCATCAAGCATAGTGCGAGCCATCTCAGCAAGAGTCCTGTTCTCGCGCTCCACGACGTCGTTCTGCTGAGGAGTGTAAGGGGAAGATAACTCATGAGTAATACCAAGTTCATCAAGATAGTCATCGAGACTAGAATTCTTGAACGCAATGCCATTGTCACTTCTAATGTGCTTGATCTTCACACCAAAGTTGGTTGAAGCCCTCGAGGAAAATCGTTTGAAGACTTCCTGCACTTCATGTTTGTAAGTAACAAGGTGTACCCATGTATAACAAGAGTAATCATCAACAATAACAAAGCCATATTGAGATGCTTCATTTGAAACAGCGGAATAATGATTAGGACCGAAGAGATCCATATGAAGCAATTCAAATGAGCGAGTAGTGGTCATGATAGTCTTCGCTGAATGCTTGGCCTTTGTCATCTTCCCAGCTTCACAGGCTCCGCACAGGTGATCCTTGAGGAATTTGACATTTTCAATGCCAATGACATGCTTCTTCTTCGCAAGCGTGTGCAAATTCCTCATGCCTGTATGACCAAGTCATCGATGCCAGAGCCAGCCTTCTGAAGCTTTTGCAAGTAGGCACACGGCTAGTTGTGGTCCTATAGAGAAATCAACAATATACAGGTTTCCTCTCCTAAAGCCTTCAAATACTTTGGAATTGTCAGCTTCCATAATCACAACACAACGGTACTTGCCAAAGACAACAACCACATCAAGATCACAAAGCATTGTTACAGACATAAGGTTGTATGCTAAGGACTCAACAAGCATGACTTTGGCCATGTGTAGATACATTGTGATCGCAACCTTACCTAGCTCCAATACTTGACTTTTGCCTTTGTCAGCAAAGATGATATGCTTCAGATGCGACGGAGATAATGGAGCATCCATCAATAGATTCTTGTCACCAGTCATGTGATTTGTACATCCACTATCGAGGACCCACTCAGTGGCTTTGGGTTGATCATCTTGCAGATGAATTAGTGCAGCTTACAAACTGATATACTTCATTAGTGAAGAATATGACATCAATTCATCAGATCAATTTCATCAAGCAAAAGAACAAATAAAGCAATATGAGGACGTGAGAAATGAAAGTTCATTTCTTCATGATTAGCCTGCGTCCTATTAGGCATACTCAGGTCTCCAGCAAACTCTTCAGATGATTACGTACGTTTGGAGACCTGACCCTGCAGAAGAGATTAGTTCTTTTTCTTCACCACCCACATCTGAAGGTGTGGCAAAGAGTTCATCACTCTGCAAGCTCCATACGAGAAGGATGGCATAGAAGCCAGTCCATTTCGTCTTACATAAGAGGGGTTAGAATAAGAATAAGAGTAAGCAGAGAAATTCTTCGAGGACTTATGGACAAAATGATTTGAAGAATAATGCACATATCCATAATCATTAGATCTTCCCTGCAAAACAGACGGGTTAGCACGATGATGCTCATATGAGGACTTTGATCCTTTTGAGGAATATGATCCATGTGAGGAGTTCGGTCCGTATGAGGACTTGGATCCATATGAAGAATTTGATAAATATGAGGAATTTGATCTGGGGTTCCTATTCTTCACAGGTGGTGTCATGATGACAATCACCTGAAGATTTTCAAGGCATCTTTTGGGAACCCAGATTTTCTTCATAGGGGAGCCGTTCCTGCAGTTAGTGCCACCATATCTAGCAAATACTTCACCATTATGATTTTTGAACAATTTATAGTTGGAGTCAAATGACTCATCATCAGAATGAGGAGATTCACATGTAAATCCAGATAAGTTAGATGGATCAACTGGAGGTCCCTTTGCAGCAACCCATGTAGTTTTGGGGTATTGCTCAGGCTTCCAATATGTACCATCAGCATTGAGTTTCCTTTCAAAGGCAATACCCTCTTTCCTAGGGTTCCTATTAAGGATCTACTTTTTAAGCACATCACAAAGAGCCTAATGCCCTTTGAGGCTTTTGTACATGCCTATCATGTACAATTCCTTCACCCCTGCATCATCAGTGATACTAGCAATGTCCTCAGATGAGGAATTAGTGATAGCAGAGGCATGTGAAGAATTTGAAACATTAGCAGCATTTGAACATTCAGGTGAAGAATTAGTAGATTCACGTTCAATGCATTTCAAACATGGAGGAACAAATTCTTCCTGAGAAGCGCTGATTTGTTGAGCAAGTAATGAATCGCGCTCCTTCTGAAGATCTTCATAACTCACTCTTAGCTTCTCAAGATCTTGCTTTCTTTGAAGAAATTCATAAGAAAGCTTCTCATGATCAGATAAAAGAGTGTTATGATGACTTTGAAGATTGTCAAACCTAGTCTAAAATCTCTGAAGATTTTCAACCAAGGCTTTAGTGCGATCCATTTCTTCGCCCAACATATCATCACTTTTGTCTAGCATGTTTTGAACCTTTTCTAAAGCCCTTTGTTGTTTTACAGCAATCTTAGCAAGTTTAGAATAGTTGGGCTTAAGGTTTTCATCAGATTCATTCTCACTTGATTCAGATGAGGTATATTTGAGTACCTTGGCACCCTTTGCCATGAAGCAATAGGTGGGAGCGTAGTCATCATCCCCTTCATCAGCCTTGTTGGTGAGGTCATTTTCTTCAGTGTTGAAGATAGACTTGCTGAAGAATGCAGTAGCGAGAGCTAGGATCGCCACTCCGGATTTGGACTCCTCAGATGACTCCTCTTCCTCATTTTCTTCAGATTCAGCCTCAGAGTCCATTTCCTTGCCAATGAATGCCCTGGCCTTCTTGGAGCTTCCCTTCTTGTGATATGAAGGCTTTGAGGATTTTGATGATGAAGATTTTGTGGATTTCTTCTTTTTCTTCGCATCATCAGAACTGTAGTCCTTGTATTTCTTCTTCTTTGATTCCTTTTCCCACTAAGGACAATCTTGAATGTAATGTACAGGCTTCTTGCATTTGTGGCAGAGCCTCCTCTTGTAGTCACTGGATGAGGAATCACTTCTCCTTGAGGGTCTTCCAAGGCGACCACGTCTTGAGAACTTTTGGAACTTATTTACAAGCAGAGCCAGATCATGGCTTAGTTCTTCAGGATCACCAAGGCTGCTACCAGAGTCTTCATCTTTGGACTCAGATACTGCCTTGGCCTTCAGTGCACGTGTTCTGCCATAGCTTGAACCATAGAGATCTCTTTTTCAGCAAGTTGGAACTCATGACTATTTAGCCTCTCGAGAATATCAGTGGGATCAAGTGATTTGTAATCAGCACGTTCTTGTATCATCAATGCCAGAGTGTCAAATGAGGAATCAAGCGATCTCAGCAATTTCTTCACCACCTCATGGTCGGTGATGTCAGTGGCACCTAGTGCTTGAAGCTCATTTGAGATGTCAGTGAGGCGATTGACGTTTTGTTGAACATTTTCATTGTCAAGTCTTTTGAAGTGATTGAAGAGATTGCGAAGAACATCAACTCGAGAGTCACGCTGTGTTGAGACTCCTTCATTCACTTTGGACAACATGTCCCAGATAAGCTTCGCTGTCTCCAAAGCACTCACTCTGCCATATTGTCCTTTGCTCAGATGGCCACATATGATATTCTTCGCTTGAGAGTCGAGTTCCTTGAATCTCTTCACATCAGCAGCATTCAGAGAAGGTGTGACTGAGGGAACACCATTTTCCACAACATACCAGAGATCGTTATCAATTGCTTCAAGATGCATTCGCATCTTATTCTTCTAGTAGGGGTAGTCCGTCCCATCGAAGGTAGGACACCCAGCAGAGACCTTGATCATACCTGCAGTTGACATAACTAAAACTCTAGGTGGTTAAACCAAAATCACACAGAACAAGGGAGTACCTTGCTCTGATACCAATTGAAAGTGCGTTATATCGACTAGAGGGGGTGAATAGGCGATTTTTATGAAATTCTTCACTGAGGAATTTGCCGGCGAGGAAATTCCCTAGCGAAGAACTACTAGCAGCGGAATAAGTACTCAAGAGTAAACATGACATAATACAAGCATGGTCATCATGATGAAACGAAGACAAGCACAGAGTACTGAAAGCGTAATCACAGGATAATACAGGATGAAGACAAACAGACTAAAGAAATTGAACTGAGGAAATTGAGAAAGTCTTCAGTCAAAGTCTTCAAACACAGATACACAACACAGTTATGACGAAATGAAAGAGTTGAGGAAATTGAACCAGTAAGCTTGGTGAAGACAATGATTTGGTAGACCAGTTCCAACTGCTATCTTAGTTGTACATCTGGTTGGAGCGGCTGAGTATTTAAACTCGAGGACACACAGTCCCAGACACCCAATCATGAACACGCAGCTCAGGACACTCAGTCCTCACCATATTCTCCTTGAGCTAAGGTCACACAGACCTCGCCCAATCACCCGTGGTAAGTCTTCAAGCGACTTCCAAACCTTCACAAACTTGGTCACTCGGCGATCCACAATTCCTCGTGGATGCTCTAGACCATGACGCCTAACCGTCTGGAAGAAGCACAATCTTCAAAGGTAACAAGCATCGGATCCACGCAGGATCAATCTCTTCAGAGATGCTCAATCACTTGGGGTTTGAAGGTGTTTGGGTTTGGGTTTTCGGTTTTTCCTCACTTGATGATTTTCGCTCAAAGTCCTTGGAGGATGGGTTGCTCTCAAATGACAAGTGTCAGTTTCTCTCGGAGCAGCCAACCAGCTAGTGGTTGTAGGGGGCGGCTATTTATAGCCTAGGGAGCAGCCCGACATGATAAGACATAAATGCCCTTCAATGATATGACCGTTAGGTGGATAGATATTTTGGGACAGCTCGCGCATAACACAGCAATGGTCGGAATTTTGAGCAGCAAAATCCGCAGGGCTATCATGTTCCTCACTTTGTAGGCAATCCGCACTGGCGAATTCCTAACTCCTCAGTTAGAACAAATTCCTCATAGACCAGAAGAACTTCGTCTCTGTCACTGAAGAAATTGACAGAACTGTATGAGATTTCCAATGGCTTCACTCGAAGGGATTGGTAGGTGTAGGATTTTGAGTTGAGCATCACATGGAAAATTTTCCTTAGTATTTCCTCGACCCCCTTTAATAGTACGGTGTTTCCTATGACTCAAGAAACATAAAATGAAACTACGAAAACAAAAGTCTTCACGCTTCTTGTTCCTCGAACGAATACCAAGTCTTCAAGGTCACACCAATTTCTTCACTTTCAAAGTCTTCAGAATAGCAAAGTCTTCAGTCGAAGAACTTCATTTTTAGGGGTCGACTTTCTTTGTAAATATCAAACTCCTTATAGACTTATAGACCTGTGTATACTCACAAACGCATTAGTCACTTAACCTATAAGTCTTCAATACACCAAAATCACTAAGGGGCACTAGATGCACTTACAGCCCTTTTCCGTTCATGTGGCAGGGGTAAAACAGGAATATCGCAGGGCTAAACTTTCGGGCGCGAGATATTTCGATGTGAGCAGGAAATTTGAAAGCTTTTGGCGCCTAAAATTATATTCTTCTCTTGTACGGACAACTATGATATCATGGCCGAGAATTTGTTTGTTTTGCATGCAAAAAAGTGCAAGTTTTGAAAATCAGTGTCTCCAACTCGAAACTTATATTGTCCATTCAATTCAAATATGGATCATTGATCTACTACAAGAAAATAGCATCATACAGTCCAATTCAAATGAAATTCCAAATGTGTTTATCCTAAATATGATGACGAAAGCAAAAATGTGTATGTGTATGAATAAAATGGATGATTATAAAGTTTGAACATGCTCGTATGTGTATATCTCTAGGTTTGATATATGAATTTGACATCACGAAATCCCGGCTTAAAAATGTACCTCCATTTAAATGAATTACAAAAGCTAATGATGGATTCAAATTCCAAAATTCCAATCTTAGGTTTGTAATTCTGGTACATCAAGGTATATCACGCATGTTCAAAAGTACCGTTATCTCATAGTCCAAACTGTGAAACAAATTGATCAACCATGAGTGCACACACTATTGACCATGTATATCTCAATTACGCCTCACTCTTTATGTGAAGCCAACCCCCCCCCCCCCTCGTCGCCCCCCCCCCCCCCCACACACCCGGAGAAGTCAATCTCTCCCCCAAACACCAACACACGAGCACATTAATACCCCTCTCTCTTCTAAAGTCCGGACCCCAATATAGGTCTCTACCACTTTGTTTCTTGCACACATCTCTTCCCCCACTCTCTAGCTAAGTCTCCCGGCATCTCTCTTTCCCAAGCACACGCACTATGTAGAGTGTATCTTTCCCATACACACAAAACATCGCCACCAAACGTCTATCTCCCTAGTTATGTGGTTCTCGCACACTCACCTCACACACCACCCCCACTACAAACAAGCACACTTTGTCTCCTTTGCACCACTCTCCTCTTTCTATCTCTCCCACATGCGGACCCGCCCCAGCTCCTCCCTATATACATATATGTCGTGACTCTTTCCATATCTCCCTAATGTATCATCGTTCTCGATCTCGCACATTGTTCCCTACACCATCTATTCTAGATCTCTCATGAAGTCCCTATCACACACACGATGACTCGCTTCTATTGCGTCTCCGTACATAGGCCAATTTCAAACAACATCAACATTGTCTCCCTATCTATACGCCATTTATGGACACAAACGCCCCCTCTCTCACCCCCTCTCTTCCTCTCTCTCTCTCTCCATCGCTAGCTCTCTCTCTCTCTCTCTCTCTCGCTCTCACACCCCTCTCCTACACACACTCGATGTCTCTTCCAAATAGACTGCTCCCCCCGCCCGCACCCATGCTATCCCGCTACTACACATGTCACACCATTCCCCCTTCCCTTATACTAGGTTTACATCATTAGTGGTCTCTCTATTCCACATACACACACTCCCTTTCACACACAAATGCGCGCACAAACACACACAGACATGCACAAACACCCATTAATCTGGATTCTCATCTCGCCCCATGTCTGCATGTGTATCTCACACACTCACTCTCTAATTATGTATATGTGTCTCCATGTTACACAACACAAAGCCCCATGTACATCTCTCTCTCTCTATCGTCCACACACATAGACACAGAGAATCTGTTATCATTGCCTCAGTCTCTAGACATATCACACATGCTCTCTCTCTCTCTCTCTTGCAAACACGCTCAACAAGGGTTTCCCCGTGAATAACTTACCGTCTATTCATCAATAGTCGTGGCAGTATAGAGACGTGAAAAAGAATAAATCTACACGTGCTTAGACCACCTAGTATGACTACTAGGACTAGAGCAAGCCAAAAAGCATGCCACCGTCACCCCCTCCTTATCGGCGACAGGAAAACCTTTGTTTTACACAGTCGAGAAGTCATTGTGCCAAGGCCTCACATACTGAGGCATTGAATAGAATGTAGATGCTAGTTTACGGAAACAAGTATCGATAATACGTTTGTATCTCCATACTTATATTTCTTCTCTTATAAAAAATCGAGTTGGTTATGATGGTACGCGTGCCATCTTGCAATATAGACCGTCCGATCTATATCTGACGGATGGAAATTAAACTAATAGATACCCGCACCCCTCTCCACATTTGCATACAAGGCCTTCCCTCATTCATCCTTATCTCCAACAACCTCATTGTTGAGAAATTAAGAAAGGAAGCCTCTGAAACAAACTGGCCTGGTGGCCGCTGCCGGCGTCGTCAATCCCCATGCCTCCGCTCAGTCCGACCACCAATCACCACCACGCCGCACTCCTGATCACCTTATCTCCTTTTCTCGAGATATCATTAGTTTTACACATGGGATTACTCCTGCATGGGTCAATCACAACAAGTGTTTTATAAAAAAAATGCATCTTGATGTTCCGTGCAATGCACGAATCTTGCTAGTACTCCTACAGAAGACTAAGTTGGTGATGATGGTGTGTCTGCCATCCGTCTTTGTAACCATTAGATATACATCTAACGACTGTGAGGTAAGTTGTTGCCTTTTCTCACCAACATCCCACTTGTCTACCAATTTGCAGAAAAACCAATAGTGTCTTAAAACCAACAACATCCCTCCCTAACCTCACCAAAACAGCCTAAGGAATATATTCTAATTTAAACATAATATATCTCTAGTGATATATGTATATCAAAATTAGAGTGTTTTGTATCAAGTTTGTGAATAAGTATTATTCTAATTATGATTCGTTGCAATGCACATGAACATTGCTAGTATTTCCAACCATGCAATTTTTTTCCTAGTATTCCATAGTTTCGAGTTTTCCATCAAGATATTAGTCACTCATGGATGATATTTACTTTCAATCATGTACACATATGCACTATGTAACTAGCCTTGCTTATTGGGTTCCAAAGCATAACTTTCACTCCTACTTACAATATGTAGAGTATTTAACAAAAAAATACCACTTTCAACCAGCCCTAGGAAGAATCTATTGTACAAAAAAATAGCAAAAACATACCCAAAATTTCTTAATCCACGCCAAAAAATACTACCTAGTACGCCCTCCGTCCCATATTGTAAGACGTTTTTGCAAGCTAGTTTATCTTGAAAAACATCTTATATTATGGGACAGAGGGGGTACCGATTAGGTTAGTTTAAACCCATTTATGACAGGGTTGGCCCACACGTCTGTGCTGACGAGGTAGCTTAAACCAACACATTTTGTTTGACCGTTGGCACGAGGGACCCACATCTGACCTTCTATCCTGTTCTTCCCCCTCAAATCATTATTTTTCCTGAACATTAATTCAAACAGTACCGATGCGTGTTCATCAGTGGCGCCGGTGATGAGCGAGTTGGCGGTCGCTCCGCCGGACGGGCCGGACGCCGTGCTGGCCTCCGCACAGGTTGGCAGGTTGGCCCGAGCGTGACTCACGAGTGAGCAAGCCACCGCGCTAGCCTTCGCTTGAGCCAGATGGTTGGCCTTAGCACGGCGCGCGCGAGCAAGCCGCCACGCCGCCGTGCCAATCTAGCTAGCAAACCTTGCAGACAAGCAGCTAGAGGGAGCTATCTTGGCTAGCTAGCGGCCGCGAGTGCCAAACAGAGCTGGCATCCGGGCTGCCGCAAAATGGGCTCCGCACCACCGATGGTTTTGACCTCGCCTTCTGCCGGCGGCGGTAGCTGCGTCCCATGCCCGAGGATGACTAGGTGGACGGGCCGGAGGTAGGAGGTCACTAGGGGATTTTTGTGCAGACTGACATGTAGGTCCCACAAGTCATAACGCCTGGTCGAATAGAAGGCGTTGACCTAATGGGTGACATGGGCCCTGTTTGGATACTCTAAGTCAGAGGTTAGAGTTAGATTCTAACCCTGAACTAACTCTAACCAAAGTGGTGTTTGGTTGGCAGGGTTAGATTGACAAAAAATGTATCCAAACAGGGCCATGGGTTGAAACGTGCCTATAACGACACTTTGGAGAGTAGTCGTTTCTTGGTAGGGCTGGTTGGTAAGAGCGTGTACAATGGTTGATATGGTAGTCTTATTTGAAGTCTGCCACGTATGCAAGTGGTAGTAGTTTCTAGGCATTATTAGTGGTTTCTTGCATTATTAGGGGTTTCTTGTAAGGAACAATGTACTACTAGCGACAAAAGGCGATTCTAGGTTGCGTTGTACTCCAACGGGTACTACTAGTGGTCGCAGGATTGTATACCTCGTTTTGTGGGTTCGATCCCGGCCGAACGCACGGCGGCCTTTTTTTAAATAGTAAATTCGCTGCGAGCCAATATTTTACAAGGGTAGTTTGAGTTTTGAAATCAAACGGACGTGCGGCACCACAATTTGGGTGCACTGGATAGCCTAGCCACGTGAACGGTTTTTCCTTCTCAGCATCTTGTGGCTCGCGTGCTCGCCCTAGCCGCACCTCGCTTGCAGCTTCCTCATCAGCTAGTAGCATATTTAAACTAGCGCCTCCCAATTAAGCCCGAGGAGCCAGAAAATCGTGGCGGGGCATTGGGAACTGTGCAATATGGCTCTGTACATAAAGTGCTCTACTACTACTCTATAGCTTGTGGCATTGCACGCATGGACTTTACTCCATTATCGGCTCTATTATAAAAGAAATTCCTCTTGACATGTTTTTTTTGAAACGGAGGCAAAAGCTTTGCTTCATCTCATTCATAAAGAAGTAAATACTAACAAAGTTCGACGAGATCCATTACAGCTCCACAAATGGAATAGAAAAGCCTAGTCTCGTTGTATCAAATAACTCAAATGTTCTGCCCCCGCAGTAACCGTCGCTGATAAACAGGCTGCTAGTGTGTGCGTGAGAGGAGCAGATGAGTAGGCCAGCTACGTGAGAGGAGCGGCTGAATAGAGCACCGAGAGTACCCACTAGGCCACTACGCAAGTGTACTTTCCCTGCATTGATACTACAACGATGGTTCTAGAGAACAGTAGTACCCTCCACTTCCAACTGTAGCTCCTTGGCCCTGAGATTCAAGAGTTCAAAACTGGTTCACTATACTAGAAGTACAGTACATCGCACTACTAGTTGAGAAAGTAGTACTAGTACTGCTACAGTACGAGTACGTACTCCTCCGTCACATAATGTAAGACGTTTTTTGACACTAGTTGGCGTGTACAAAAAATAGCAAAAATATACCCAAAATTTCTTAATCCACGCCAAAAACTACTCCCTCCGTTCCAAATTACTCTTGGCACAAATGAATGTATCTAGAACTAAAATACATCTATAAACATCCATACCTGCGACAAGTAATTCGGAACGGAGGGAGTACTAGCTAGTGCCAAAAATTTCTTCCTAGTGCTAATATTTAGAGTATAATGCAATCCCATAACGTCCCATAATGCTAGTACTAGTAGTAAATAATAGCCTCACCCCTTCGCTAAGGAACGATCTACAGTTGGAAGGGACAAGGCCCTGCGGTTACTATGCTCTTATCTCCTCCTCGCTAGTTCCCCTCGCCCAAAGAGAATGCAGTTCGTTGCTGCTCCCATGGATTCGCCAGGCGGTTCTCCTCCTCGTCGGGGCTGGGAGACCTTGGACGACGATCCTCTGGGAGAAATCGCACGCCGCTCCGACGTCCTCACCGCCGCAAGACTCGGTGCTTCCTGCACCAACTTTTTCAAGACGCAGCTTAAAAAGGCTTGGGAAATGGCCATGCTTGTTGGTCTTCCATGCGTCCTCGAGGAGAAGGTTCTTCTATGGGACACTCCTTCAAATAGTCCACCGCTCCCTGGCCATGGTTGCATGTTGACTACACTGGAGTTGCCGACGTTGAGAGGTAGTCGGGTTTTATCCGATGAGCAGGTCAGTAATGGAGTTTGATCATGTAGTACTTAGTTATTCCATTTCCATCCCATAATTTCTCCGCTGCCCACCGTCTTATATATAGGTCTGGGTCGGTGCCAACGAAGATTGGCTTGCATACCTCCGGCCGGATACCACCATCATTTTGCACAACATCCACATCAGTTGCGGCCGTTCCGGTAGATCCCTTTGCCACCATTGGGATCGGCCTTCCAGACTGGCTGGGCTTGAATACGTATGATGATGCCTACATGAGATTGAAGAAGATAGAAATTGCGGACCCGCCGACAAAGCGTCGCGGCTACGATGATTACTATCTCATCGCGATGTTCGACATAAGGATTGCAATCAATGCAAGAGGATGTAACGACAGAGGCTAGCGCATGTTGGCGGCAACAGATTTGTACCCCTACACGTTTGAAGATGTTGTGCGCCATCTAGGCCGCATCTTCGCAGTGACAAGCCAGGGGACTTGTTTCATTTGGTTGCCATCCTACTGTACAGGAGATTACAAACGGAATGCACAAACCATCATTTGCATCCCTAATGGTACTCCATTATTTTGCAGGGACTAGTCATCCCGCGATCAAAATAAGATCGCCGATCCTGGATGTGCATTTGCATCCGCGATTCGGTCAAACCAGGAACCTTGTACTAACTTTGGCATATTGGGATCAACTATCTTAGCAGTCGTTACCCATGGTACCACTGATGTGCAACATGGCCGCACAATCTACAACGATCGGACCGTCACCATCTACCCAGGTATTCCATTTTTTAACCCTCTCGCCTTCTCTTTCATTATTGTACTAGTAGAGATACGTACTAGTAGGAGTACTTTTTACCTTGGAGGACGCGTATAGCTAGTGTAACGCCCTTGATGCGGCTATATCTCCCACGTGTCGAAGCACGACTTAGAGGCATAACCGCATTGAAAGCAATGTTGCAAGTGAGGTAATCTTCACACAACCCATGTAATACATAATGGAAAGAGAAACATAGTTGACTTACAATCGCCACTTCACACAAATACATGAATAAAGCATTACATCAACCAAATACAATCAAGGTCCGACTACGGAACCAAAATAAAAGAAGACTACCCCAAATGCTACACAGATCCCTGATCGACCCCAACTGGGCTCCACTACCGATCAACTGGAAATGGAAACGACATAACGAGCACGATCTTCATTGAGCTCCTCCTTGAGCTGGGTTGCGTCATCTGCACGGTTCAACGGCACCTGCAAGCTGGTTTTTGGAAGTATCTGTGAGTCACGGGGACTCAGCAATCTCACACCCTCACGATCAAGACTATTTAAGCTTATGGGTAAGGTAAAGGTATGAGGTGGAGCTGCGGCAAGCAACTCGCATATATGGTGGCTAACATACGCAAATGAGAGCGAGAAGAGAAGGCAAAGCACGGTCGAACAACTATGATCAAGAAGTGATCCTAGAACAACCCACGTCAAGCATAACTCCAACACCGTGTTCACTTCCCGGACTCCGCCGGAAAGAGACCATCACGGTTACACACGCGGTTGATGCATTTTAATTAAGGTCAACTTCAGGTTTTCTACAACCGGACATTAACAAATTCCCATCTGCCCATAACCACGGGCACGGCTTTCGAAAGTTCAATTTCCTGCAGGGGTGTCCCAACTTAGCCCATCACAAGCTCTCACGGTCAATGAAGGATATTCCTTCTAGCGGGAAGACCCGATCAGACTCGGAATCCCGGTTACAAGACATTTCGACAAGGTAAAACAAGACCAGCAACACTGCCCGAATGTGCCGACAAATCCCGATAGGAGCTACACATATCTCGCTCTCAGGGCACACTCAGATGAGCACTACGTCCAACTAAAACCAGCCCTAGAGTTTCCCCGAGGTGGCGCTGCAAGTGGCTCTGTTTGGACCAACACTCAGAGGAGCACTAGCCCGGGGGTTTAAATAAAGATGACCCTTGAGTCTGCAGAACCCAAGGGAAAGAAAAGGCTGGGTGGCGAATGGTAAAACCAATGTTGGGCATTGCTGGAGGAGTTTTATTCAAGGCGAACTATCAAGGGGTTCCCATTATAACCCAACTGCGTAAGGAACGCAAAATCCGGGAACATAACACCGATATGACGAAAACTAGGGCGGCAAGAGTGGAACAAAACACCAGGCATAAGGCCGAGCCTTCCACCCTTTACCAAGTATATAGATGCATTAATTAGATAAGAGATATTGTGATATCCCAACAAGTAAACATGTTCCAACAAGGAACAACATCTCCATGTTCCAACAGGGAACAAACTTCAATCTTCACCTGCAACTAACAACGCTATAAGAGGGGCTGAGCAAAGCGGTAACATAGCCAAAGAATAGTTTGCTAGGACAAGGTGGGTTAGAGGCTTGGTTCAACAATATAGGAGGCATGATAAGCAAGTGGTAGGTATCGCCGCATAGGCATAGCAAAAGAGCGAGCAACTAGCAAAGCAAAGATAGAAGTGATTTCGAGGGTATGGTCATCTTGCCTGAGAACCCGCAAGGAAGAAGAACGAGTCCATGAAGAAGACAAAGCGGACGTAGTCGAACCAAAACTCACAACTCCAGAACGAAACCGAAGCTAACGCGAGAAGCAACCCGGAAAGAAACAAACAACATAGTAAACAACCATCACATAAACATGGCATGATGCACAACCAAGTATGATGCATGTCCGGTTTAATGAAGCATGGCATGGCAAAGTGCAACAAACAACACTACAAATTAAGTGGAGCTCAATATGCAACAGAGTTGCATATTGAAGAAAACCCCACATGACTTATTTAGTTCACTCCCGGTTAGGTACTCAACAATATTAAATGTTGGTTAACATGTCAAGAGGTGAAGCAAAGTAAAACTACCTATCTAGGCAAGTTTAAATGAGGCCGGAACAACAAGCAATAAGTCCGGAAAATCCTCATGTGCATATTAATGGATTTGGTACTGTTCTGCCCTAAACACAAATTTAGGGTTGTTAAACATGCAAAGTGATGCCACCAAGTTAAACTAGACATTTTTCTACCCCATTTACATATAAAGATTATTAAATTTGGAGCTACGGTTATTTAGTTATGAATTAAATCATTTTAACATGCTATTTATGCAAGATAAAAGCAAACAGCAAGTTAAACATTTTTAACATGGATGAAAGTTGGATATTATGAAACTAGATGAATTTCTAAGCACTATTCATAGATAAATTATTTACATATGATGCATGATTAATAAGTTATTATATGCATGATAATGAGGGTTTTTCTGCAAAACAGTAAATCCTGGGATAATTTATTAAATCCGTCCAGAGGAAAAAACACTATAGGGCCGAATCTACTGAACTGGGCCAACAGAGAGGAGGGGCTGCGGGGAGCTCACCCATGGGCCAAGGCCCGGTCGGTGGGAGGCAAGACTGGCAGGCTTCGGCTAGGCCTTGCAGCCGCGGCAGCCCACGCGGGGGAGCATAGGAGGCCCACGCGGGTGTCTTGGAGCGGGGTCCACGCTGGATGTGGACGAGCGCACGAGGTCAACGCGGGGAAGCGGAACTTGGCGCTGGTCGTCGTCCTTGCGTGCTCGCACGCAGAAGCAGGGGAACGGCGCGCCAGCCGCCAGCATGATGCAGAGGAGGCAGCAGGCGGCGAGGAGGACCGGTCTCGACGGACTGGTGGCGGAGATCGCCAGATTTGAACGAAGACATCGGCTGGCCTGGCGGACTAGGCGGTGGAGCTGCTCGGCCTCGATGCGCTGCTAGATGTGGCCGACGCGTTGCGGGGAAAACAGAGGCCGGCGGGAGAGGTTCAAGGCGGTAGCGTCATGGAGGAACACCGGCGAGGACTTGAAGTGGGGCTCCGGCAGCTCGGCGTGGTTCAGCAAGTCGGGGACGGCCGGCTTCGGCTGCGGGACACCGGTTCCCGGCGACCACGAGGCGAACTGGAGCTCGGGGAGGCATCCATGGCGTTCGAGTGATGACGGAGACTGCGCGGGAGCATGAGACGAGGAGGTCCCTGGCGTCGCTCGTGGCGGCGGCCATCCATGGCGGAGGGGCTCCTCCTGTAGGCAAACAGAGAGGGACGGAGTCGGGTGAGAGAAGATGAGAGGGATCGAGAGAGGGAAGGGGTGAGGCTGGGCACGGCGGCTACGTGCTGGTCCGGTGGTGCTCCGATGAAGATGGAGGCAACGGGGTCAGGTGAAGGCGCGCACGGGAGGAGCTCATGCTCCTGGACGAGAGGAGGCTCGGGCGATGGGCAGAGGGGGTTGTGGATTGGGCAGCGGCGAAAATCAAGGGAGGTGGTCGGAGAGAATTCGAATTAGGTAGGAGATCGAGAGGTGGAGGCTCGGGCGCTGGTTGGAGGGAGATGGATCCGGGAGGATCCCGATGAAGATGCGAGAGACTGGCGGTGGAGGAGGGATTGGATGGATGGGACTGACTAGGCTAGGGTTTTACTGTTTATATAGGTAGGGGATTAGGTTAGGGGGTATCTCGTCCCTCTGACTGAAAATGGATGGTCGAGAAAAATAGGTTAGGTAGCCCAAAGAGAAAAATGGAGACGTTTTGTAGATGTTCGGGGATGATCCGAATCCAACGGTGATGACTGTCCGGGTCGCGTCGGGACAGCTTTCGGGCACGCGCGCGAGGAGGGCCTTGGGCTGACGAGAGAGGTTAGGTTGGGTCTGGCGGATGAGAGGTAGTGCAGAAGGCAGAGGGCTGAGAAGAGAGAAGAGGAGAGGCCCGACGACTGTTTCCGGAGACCGAAAGCGTTCGACGTTAGACCGGCTATACTTCCGCTATAGTTTAACGGTTGGGCTATCAAACGAACTCCGAATGTGATGAAACTTGACAGGCGGTCTATCTACACTATAATCGGACCACACGTCAACTCTCATCCCATTCCGAGAACATTTTCCGGCCACTTATAAAATAATATTTCGGACATGCCGCGGGCGCGTGGAAGTGTGTCTGGGCTCAGAACTGACAACGGACGGAACAAGGAGACCGGGACGGATGCAAGTTTTGAAAACATGATGATGCAATGCATATGATGACATGATAAAAAGCAACACGCAAGCAAATGACAAAGCAATAACAGCGAATAACTGGAGGACACCTGGCACATCGGTCTCGGGGCGTCACAGCTAGCTAGGCCCTTGAAGAGTTGAACCCACTAGCCACCATTTTTGTTTTTCCATGTCTTACTATCTCATCCATGTAGCCAAGAGTGGCTATATATAATAAGTCGGTTATTTTACTTCCTCTATACCGGAGTAGTACTATTTGGTGCAAAGTATTACTGACCGCCATATTTGAGCACAACATTATTATGCATGGACCTTGACTATGTAGGTCACCATGTGTCCAGATCTGAGATGCCGCGTGTACTAGATGAACGGCGCCGAGTTCAACCCCCGTGATGCTACGTGGGTGCTGAGGAACACTCTTGGAGGGTACTCGCTTTTCATTGGGGACAGCTACCCCATTGTGAAGCGGATGCCACCTTCCGTGCACGACACGGAAGGCCTGCCGTTCATGAAGCATGGTTGTGTCTTCAGTGCGCACCGCCGGATGAAGAACATGCTGGGACATGCTATCCCTGATTTATGTCGCTTCAGCTTGGATGAGTCTCCATCGCGTGGAACCGGACTAGAAAGCTGCGACAATGATTCCCGTTGCCCACCGCTATGGATCGTGTCGGATTTCGGGTTCCGGCAGACCCTTAAGGTTCGAACTCTGGGGTGCGCACGGAGATCTTTCCCCTATTGACTCGCGCTTCTATGGCTCGCAAGAAATCTCGGCCGGAAATAAGAACACACAAAGGAGACGAGGTTTATACTGGTTCGGGCCACCAATGTGGTGTAATACCCTACTCCAGTGTGTGGTGTAGTGGATTGCCTCAGGGGCCGATGAAGAACAATACAGGGGAAAGAACGGCCTCGCGAGAGGTGTTCTTGAGTTGGTGTGGTGTGTTCTACTTGGTCCGGATCTCTCTCTCTCTCTCTTTCTCTCCTCTCTCTCTTCTTTTCCCCTTTTTCGCTTTTCTCCTCCTTTCCTCCTTTCTCTTTTCTCTTCTCTTCCTCCTTTCTCTTTTATCTTCTCTTCCTCTCCTTTTCTCTTTAGGGGCTAGTCCTATTTATAGAGGCCCTGGTCCATTTCCCAAATAATGAGCAGGAAGGGCGCCAACAATTGGCCATTTTGAAGGGGAACATCTAGTACAAGTTATCCTGACCAAAGGTGGTCTTTGGCTGCCAAAAGCACTGGTGATGGCGCCGTCTTGGGCTCCATGGTGACCTTCGTCCTGCCGCTCTGCTGGTCTTGGTCTCGTTGCACCGGAATGGTAACCTTTGCCCAATGCCTTGGCCTGTGCTTGCTCACTTTGCACCGAAGGGGAAACAAGGACACTGCGCAGGCCGGCGCCCGCCTGGCGCCCGCCTAATCTCGATCGTCATGGCTTGCGTCACGGGCTCCTCGCGAGGCACCCCTGCCTTGATCTCTCCGCCTCCTCGCAAGCCTGCCCGCTGAGGCTGCTCTTGAGGAAGCCTCCTGTCGTCAGCCCCGCAAGGCTTGGCCCCTTGCGAGGGTCTTGAGCTTGCGCTGATGAAGCTGGGCCACACTGGGCCCCCACTCGAGCCACGCCACAGGCCGCAGGTAGGCAAGTCTGGGGACCCTCGTTCCCAGAACGCCGATAGTAGCCCCCGGGCCCAAGGCACGCCCGAGCTTGGCTTAGCAGAGAAGCGAAGGGGCAAGCGCGAAGCGCCGCGGGCCCCAATAGCCTGCGGGCTTGGGCGCCGTGTGGCGATTGATTGGATGCGGGCATCTGCGCTTCCCCATGACGCCTCGGCAACCGTCCATCTGACAAAGAGGTGCCTAGACCAGGCTTACTTGTTTTTTTCTCGTTCGCCTTGCCCCAGATCCCCTTTCTCGCTCTTCTCCTTCCTGCTCCCGAAATCCTCCAGATCTGTCTCAATCCTTCCCATCCGGCACGCCATGGCGCCTCGCAAGTCCCCGACCGAGGCCTGGTACTCGCCGGCTCTGGATCTCCTGAACTTGTCGGAGAAGAACCACGCCCTCACGCGCCTGATGATGGTCGCGCAGGCCAGCAAGGGGGCGATTGTGCTCAAGGCCGGCTCCGACTAGCCTGAGGGCAAGCGGAGCACCTTCTATCCGTTCTTTGTGTGTGCCATCATCGCCGGTCTGGTGCCTCCTTTCTCCGAGTTCTTCTTTGTTGTTCTCCGCAATACAACTTGCAAGCTCTGCATCTCCACCCCAACTCTGTTCTTCTCCTGGCGATTTTCGCTTACTATAGCGAGCATTGTTGACGAAATCATTAACTGGTAACTACTCGGTTGGCTGGCGAGTAGGGGATTAATAGGCTAATCGACAAGTTAATCGGCCATTTAGTCAGTTAATCGGACAATTTATCAGTTTATCGGCTACTTGGTGACCCTATGAGTAGGGATTAATCGGCAAGTTAACTGGTTAATCGGATGAATTCTTGAACAGGGATAGCAAGGCTCACGTTGGGGTGAAGCCCTCGGTGGCCTTGTTGCGCCACTATTTTTCCCTCCGGGTTTCTCGTGCCCATGTCTCCGCATGCATGAGCTTTATCGTATACTCCAATTCCAATGCTATCTCGAAGCCTGGGAAGAGAATCGAAGGCTTCCGGAGCAAGTGGGTCATGGTGGACGTCGGCCGCCTCCACCCCCGACTGGTGTTGCCTATGGGGCAGCCCAAGGCCGTTGACACGTGGTCCCACGCGGAGCTCGTCGACCCCCTTGCGAAGGTGGTGCTAAAGAGGATGAACGCAGACCTGAGGCCAGGCAACTTGGGGCGGCGAAGCTGACCGGGGATACACTCCTGAGGGAGTTCTTGGAGCACCGGGTGGCTCCACTCCAGGAGCACTCGCTCCCATTGTGGAGGCTTGGGGAAGCGGACGCCGCCCTGTGCCTAAGCTCCGAGGCCCTAACCGACGAGGATATGGTCACGGCCCTCCACTCCTTGGTTGCGGGAGACGTGGCGAGCCCGGTGGGCGCCCCCGTCCTCCTGTTCCTTCGTGACGACTGGGAGCAGGTGGTGAACACCATGCCCACCTTCAATGGTGAGGGGATGGTGCCTGCGGAAGCTCCCGAGGATCTGGCGGCACTGGCGATGGTGGACTTGTCCTCCGGTAGCTCCAGCGGAAGTGAGAGGGAAGAAGAGGCGGAGGCGGAAGAGTCTAACTCTGAGGCGACTGGCGAGGAGTCGGGGGAGTCCTTCCCTCGGCGCAGGTCCGGGCCCTCCGCTCCATGCCGGATGACGATGAGGCCGGCGCCAGACGAGGAGGGGAGGACTCTCCCTTGGTCACAAGGAAGGGCAGGTCGGGGCCGGTTCTCCCAGGGTCTGCTCTGGTCCCCGGGCGGTTTGAGGCCAGCTCCAGCCCTCCTGGCGTGCCTTCTGCTTCCGGGCCTCCCAAGGCTGACCCCAGCTGCAGGCTCTCGGGCTTCAAGTTTGGCCGGAAGCTGCTTGAGTCCACGAACGACGACCAGTAAGTGCTCGATTCGTGCTTCGCTTGATTTCTGCCTCCGAGGCTTGGTGTCTGCACTCTTTTGCCAGGCTGGCACCTGCAGCGAAGAGGTTGAGAGGGGCTTCTGCGACCCTGCTTGGGGCGAGTCCAACTGCCGGGGTGGCTCCTTCATCTACTGGGGAAGCAGACGGTGAGGCTCACGCCTCCCCTGCACGATCGTCTTCGCGAGGCCAACTGGGACGCTTAAGCGAGGAGTCAGCCCGCTGACCCTGGAGGCGGCTGCGCTCGATGCTGCAGCCGGGGTAGCCAAGGCCCAGAGGGTTCCTTCCTGCCAAGCTATGATCACGCTGCCGTCCTCTCCGCCTGCTCTAGTGGTTCCCGTCTCTTCTGATCCCTCTGTCGTCATCCTGGACCGGGTCGCTAACGAACTGAGCCAGCTACGGGAGGATCTTCTGACCATGGACCCTCACCTAGTGGCTGGGCGCCTGGAGCTAGCTTCTGGCTGGGCCCGTTCTGTTGCCTCCGTCCGAGCAGCGCTAAGCCAGGCCATGTCGGCCTTCGATGGGGAGAAGCAAGCCGCTAGCCAAGCCAAGGCCGCTCGCGACGCTGCCCTGGGAGACGCCGCAGTTGCCCAGGGCCGCTGCAAGGCGCTGGAGGTCAAGCTGCAAGGCCTGCGCGATGAGCTCGCCAAGGAGGTCCGTGGCCGCCAGGAGAAGGAGAAGGGGATGAAGGCTCGGGAGGCTGCCATCAAGGACCGGGGCACCAAGCTTGATGACCGCTGCGGCCGGTTGGAGACGCTGGAGCAGTCACTGAAGGTGGAGAGGACCAAGCTAGACGCCAAGGCGAAGGTGCTGGCCGAGGATCGGGTGGCCTTCGCACAGCTGGGGAAGAAAGCTCGCACCGCGCTGAAGACGCTTTACGAGGGCGGCTTGGAGGAGCCGTTGGCTGGTGCGGAGGACGGCCCCGCCGAGCTGCTTCCCTTCCTGGTCCGTGCGCCTGAAGATGTCGCAGACGGCCTCGGCCCCACGGCCGAGGCCGGGGCGTGTGTCCTGTCTTCTGCAGTGCTGACGCATGTCCTCAGCCACGTCTACCTGCGCGACCCCAACATCGACTTCGACAGCCTGCTGGAACCCGTGAGCGGTGACCTTGCCGCCGCTACCGCTGGGTTGTGAAAGGCCAAGCCGAGGCTTTGCTGGGGAGGTTCCCCGCCTTTAGTACCTTGCCCGAGCATGGTGCCGCCAGCTCCGCGGCCTCAGGAGGCGGAGTCGCCCAGCGTGACTCCACCACAGGCGGCGGCGCCACTGGAGAGTGATCCCTTCGCGGCTTCTGTCCTGTTTTTACTCCTGCAACATGCACCATGCCTCACGGAGGCTTTTAAACTTGTGTTTGGCGTCGTGAAACAATCTATGGCTTGTAATATTTGCTTTAAATTCCCTGGAATTTGAATTTTTCCCTCCTATTTGCTTGCGCTCTACGTCGGCAGGGCCCGGCCCCGCGCATACCTCAACCGCCGTTAGCCCCGACCGGAAACCAGGACGGGACTAAGGAGTGAGGGGCTACGTGGCAAGTTAGGCTCCTGAGTCACGATTCTCAGGAGTCCCCCTTGACGCGCGAGCAACAAGTAGGGAAGGGGGGAGCAAAGGAGTGGATTGGTCGTTCTGCGTCGGCAGGGCCCGGCCCCGTGCATACCTCAACCGCCGTTTGCCCCGACCGGAAACCAGGACGGGACTAAGGAGTGAGGGGCTACATGGCAAGTTAGGCTCCTGAGTCGCGATGCTCGGGAGTCCCCCTTGACGTTCAAACGGGTTTTCATACCTTGGCTCCGCTCGGGGAGGAGCGCGTGATGACCAGGTCTGAGGGACCTGGCTGGGTGGCATGCGCTCGGGCATGGCCCAGGCGTAGCCCCCGTGTCCAGCCCCCTCGCGCGGCACTCCCAAGGGGAGGCGTTGCGATGGTGCCAAAAACTGAGCTCCGGGCTCCCTAAGGTTGGTATGGCCGTGGGCAGCCCTCAGTTGTTTAACACCAGCGTGGAGCATAGCGCTTCCGTATGTGTATGGGCATAGCCGCTCCTCGGCAGTGTCGTCAGCCAGCGCGGAGCATGGTGCTTCCACTGGTACGTGGGAGGTGGGCTCCCCTCCGGGAGGAGCCCCCGGGGTGTGTACAGCCCCGCCCTGACATGTGGCCGGCACGGTAGGGCTAGGAGAGGTGTATCTAGTCACTCGTGAGCCAGCGTGGGACTCACGAGGCACTACCTCGAGGCGGGTTGCGCCTGGCTCTGGGCCTTTATCAATGGTGTGTTCCTGCAGGGTGGTTAGAATGCAAATGCTCTACGTCCTCAGGTCCTGGCCCTCGAGCGAGCTCAGCGCCGCTGGTATGACAGGTCGCGATGCCGTGGGTCAAGGCCAGGGGGTGAGTGCTAGAGAGCCAGTAGGAGCCCATGAGTCGCGATGTTCAGGTACCCCCCCTTTTAACGTGCAAGTTCTTTGCATGAGAGCGGAGAACTCCGCGATAAGCAGTAGATGACGATCATGGGAACCAGATTAAGCGCAGAGGAGCAAATTCGTTTCAAATAGATGCGGGAAAATAAAACGCCACTGGGCCAGGCCCGAGCAGCCTGGGGATGATGTAGCCCGTGGGGCGCCCCCAGCAAGGTAGGTAAAGAGCGTAAGCAAACCAGATACATGCCGCATGGACGGACCCACGCGACCTAGGAACGCCGCGGCCCTGTGGGCTCTCCCAGCTAAAAATGGAACTTGAAAGATGTCACCTGATGCCGTTGAAGATGAAGTGATGCCGAAGAAGTGGGCGACGCGCGGTGAAGACGTCGACCCTCACGAGCCCACAGGCCTAGGAGCCTCGGGAGGCTCCGGAGGCACGGGTAGGTCTTCGAGGTCCATCTCCACCTCCGCCAAGACCGCACATTGCCTGACCTCCTGAGCCTCCAGAATGCTCCTCAGCAGGCGCTGATGAGCGGCGACCACGTTTGGCAGGCCGAAAGGCATGCGAACGTAGCTGTGAGGTGGACCCTCGCAACGCCCCACGCGTGAAGGCCAGAGGCGCTCCTGAGACGCGGCTCGGTTGAGCCCTGGCACGTCGATGCAGACGCGCAGCCCACCATCCTCGCCTGGATGTGGGGCCACGGCGGGCAAGCGGCCGCTGCCACGCATGACTCTCGACTCCTGTAGCTCCTGGGTGTTTCCTGCGATGAACTCCTAAGGGTTTGGTCTTCCTTGCCTCGTACCTTCCTGAGGGAAACGTGCCCGGAAGCACCCCTCCAAGTGGTGCCCGAGCACCTCCCTCGTGACCTTGGCAAACTCGGTGGCTCTCCAAGAAAGAGCCCCCGAGCCCTGCCTGAGGAGGGCACCGGGCGTGCTTTCCTATGCGACAGAGGGTGGCGCTCCCTGAACGGGCGCAAATCCTGACGCAACGCCTCCGGAGGCGCCTGCCTCCTTATGGCTTGGGCTAGGCGAAGCCTTCTTCTTCTTAAGGGTCGCCTCGGGAAGTCTTCCGCTCTTGTGATCTGGGTCTTCGATTGCTGCGGCTTGGAACGCACGCTCAAGTGAACACACCGCGTCCCTTTCCTCACAGGGTAGGGTGATGACTCCACCGCTTCCTGGCATCTTGAGGACACTGTAGCCATGGTGAGTCACTGCCATGAACTTGGCTAGGGCTGGGTACCTGAGGATGGCGTTGTATGGCAGGCGAATGTGGGGGACGTCGAAGTCGATGAGCTCGGTGCGGTAGTTGTTGTGCTGCCCGAAGGTGACTGGCAGGCGAACTTGCCCTATCGGAACAATGGAACCATCAGTGACTCCTGAGAAAGGCTTGGTCGACTGGAGCTGATCATACGGTACTTGGAGATTGTCGAACGTCTCGACGGATAGGACGTTGAGTCCTGCTCCGCCATCAACGAGGGTCCTGGTGACTTGCACATTGCTGATGACTGGGGAGCAAAGCATCGGGAGGACTCCGGCCGTTGCCGCACACTTTAGCTGATCCACTGAGCTGAACGTGATGGCGCACGCAGACCACCTGAGAGGGCGCGTGGCCTCAAGCTTGGGGAGGACTGCATTCACCTTGCAAGCAAACTGCTTGAAGATGCGCTGTGATGTTGGGGCCTAGGCGCCACCCAAGATGCAAGCGATTGCGCGCGGCTCCTGGAAGCCCCCAGCCCCCTCGTCTTGATGTTGGTCTTTGTTCCTTCTTGGTGGTGGCAGTAGAGGAGGGAGGCATGTGTTGCCGTGCAAGCGATCCTCACGAGGCTGATCCCTCCAGCCTCCCTCGTGAGGCTGGTCCTGCCAGCGATCCTCGCGAGGTCGGTCACGCCACCCTTGGCGAGGGCCATGGTCTTCCCATCGTCCTCCACCTCTTCCTCCTCTTCGGCCATAGCCCCTGTCGTTGCGCTCGGGGCGTCAGCCGATGCGCCCATCTCGCACGGCCCTGAGCTCTTGGCATTCGTTGGTGTTGTGGGTGTGGAGGTCGTGGTACACGCAGTATCGGCTGCCCTTGGATGACTCAGGCTGATCCCTGCCTTGCTTGGTGTCTGGTTCCGCTGTGAGGACGACAACTCCCTTACGCTTCACGTCCTTGGCCTTGGGCTTTTTCTCTTCTGGGTCGGCAGCCGGGAGCTCGAGGAGGGAGAGGCATCCTTCCTCAGCCCTGGCGCACTTGGTCGCCAAGTTGAACAGCTCCAAGGATGTGCACAGGTCTTCATGGATTGCCAGCTCCTCCTTCATCTTGATGTCGCGCACGCCATCGGAGAAGGCTGGGAAAATGGCTTCCTCAGTCACCCTGGGGATCTTGAGGCGAGCGTTGTTGAAGCGCTGGATGTATTTCTGCAGGGTTTCCCCTGGCTGTTGCTTGATGCGGCGCAGGTCTCCTGTGGCCAGGGGCCGGTCGCGAGTGCCCTGGAAGTTGGCGATGAAGTGAGTGCGCATCTCATCCTAGGAGGAGATCGTGCTGGGAGCCAGGTTTAGGAGCCAGGTGCGGGCGCCGTCCTTGAGCGCCATGGGAAACCAGTTTGCCACGACCTTTTCGTCTCCATTGGCGGCTTCGATGCCCAGCTCGTAGAGCTGTAGGAATTCCGCGGGGTCCGCCATGCCATCGTAGCAAGGGGGCAGATCAGGCTTGAAGTTGCCTAGCCATGTGACGCCGCGTAGCTCGGGGGTGAAGGCGCGGCAGCCTGCTGTGGCCACCGGCGCCCTTTGCTGGTGTTGAACCTGCTCCTGGTGATTACCACGCGCCACCGCTTCGAGCAGCGCAGGGTCTCGGCGTGGAGGCGCAGGGACGCGATCTTGGCGTGCCGGTGCTGGGAGCGCGCGAGCACCTTCTTGGGGACGAGGGATCTATTGGCAGCTCCCTTCTTGCCGCGCAGGCGCCGGACATGGGGGGTCTCGCCCTGGGGCTGCGCACTTGGAGCCAGGGCGCCTTCTTGGGGAGGAGGTGGCGGAGGCGCCTCCTGATCCTCGCCCCCTGCGCGGAATGGAGCGCGAGGCAGCGAGAGGGACGGCAAAGGAGAGCCCCCTGCGGCGCTGACAAGCTCGGTGATGCGGGCGAGCCAGTCCTCATAGAGTTCGTCGATGGGCGGTAGTGTAGGAGCTCTCTTGCCATGAGCAGTGCGGCATGCGCGTCCGTGGGGGTGCGACGGGCGTGGGACGACGAACCGGCTGGAGTCAACGACGGGGTTGCGGTGCGGCCCTCCCGCCGCACCGAAGGATGCTGGGACGAGGCCTGCTGCTCGTTCCCTGTCGGGCCAGTGGCGGTGTTGGCGGCAGGCGACGGGGAATGACGAGGGCGTCCGCCGACGGGCGCCGTCTGGGCGACGCGGGTGGCGAGAGCAGCCCGGCGCTCGGCGCGAGCCTGACAAGCGTCATCCATGGACACGACGGAAGATCACACGTGAACAGCGGAAAAAAGATTCCGGTGCACCCCTACCTGGCGCGCCAAATGTCAGATTTCGGGTTCCAGCAGACCCTTAAGGTTCGAACTCTGGGGTGCGCATGGAGATCTTTCCCCTACCAACTCGCGCTTCTATGGCTCGCAAGAAATCTCGGCCGGAAATAAGAACACACAAAGGACACGAGGTTTATACTGGTTCAGGCCACCGATGTGGTGTAATACCCTACTCCAGTGTGTGGTGTAATGGATTGCCTCAGGGGCCGATGATGAACAATACAGGGGAAAGAATGGCCTCGCGAGAGGTGTTCTTGAGCTGGTGTGGTGTGTTCTACTTGGTCCGGATCTCTCTCTCTCTTTCTCTCCTCTCTCTCTTCTTTTCCCCTTTTTCTCTTTTCTCCTCCTTTCCTCCTTTCTCTTTTCTCTTCTCTTCCTCCTTTCTCTTTTCTCTTTTCTCTTCCCTTCCTCTCCTTCTCTCTTCGGGGGCTAGTCCTATTTATGGAGGCCCTGGTCCTCTTCCCAAATAATGAGCTGGAAGGGCGCCAACAATTGGCCATTTTGAAGGGGAACATCTAGTACAAGTTATCCTGACCAAAGGTGGTCTTCGGCTGCCAAAAGCACTGGTGATGACACCGTCTTGGGCTCCACGGTGACCTCCGTCCTGCCGCTCTGCTGGTCTTGGTCTTGTTGCCCCAGAATGGTAACCTTTGCCCGATGCCTTGGCATGTGCTTGCTCCCTTTGCACCGAAGGGGAAACAAGGACACTGCGCAGGCCGGCACCCGCCTGGCGCCCACCTAATCTCGATCGTCATGGCTTGTGTCACGGGCTCCCCATGAGGCACTGTCGGATTCACGGGTTCCGGCAGACCCTTAAGGTTCGAACACTTGGGTGCGCGCGGAAATCACACCTTCTACCTCCCCGTCTCACAAAGATCTAAACTACTAAAGGAACTACACAAGGGACACAAGATTTATACTGATTCGGGCCACCGTTGTGGTGTAATACCCTACTCCAGTGCGTGGTGGGTGGATTGCCTCTTCGGGCTGATGATGAAGAACGATACAAGGAAGAACAGCCTCGCGAGGGTCTGTTCTTGGCTAGGGGGATGAACTGCTAGGAGGAGTTCAGTCACCCTTCTCTCTCTCTCTCTCTCTCTGTCTCTGTCTCTGTCTCTCTCTACTTGCGAACCGGACGAACCAACTCCGCGAACCGAACCCCTTGCTACGTGGGTGGCCGGTCCTATTTATTGGCAAAGGCCTTGGGCCTCTTCCCAAATATTGAGCGGGAAGGGCGCCAACAATTGGCCAATTCGAAGGGGAACATCTACTACAGTTATCCTGACTAAAGTTGGTCTTCGCCTGCGAAAGACCCTGCGGTGACGCCGTGCTGGGCTCCATGGTGACCTCCGTCTCATAGTCCGCTTGGTCCTGGTCTCGTTGCACCAAAATGGTAACCTTTGCCTGATGCCTCGGTACTCCACGGCTGCGCTTGCCCCCTTTGCACCAAACAGGAAAGAAGGACGCTGCACGCGCTGGCGCCCGCCTAGCACCCTCGATCATCATGGCTTGCGTCATGGGCACCTCGCGAGGTACCCCGCCTTGATTCCTCTGCCTCCTCACGAGCCAGCCTGAGGAGGCTGCGGCTGGGGATGCGCTGTGTCGTCCGCCCCGCGAGGCTTGGCCCATCGCGAGGGTCTTGAGTCTTGTGTTGATGAAGATGGGCCATGCCGGGCCTCCTTTGAGCCACGTCGCAGGCCGCAGGCAGGCAAGTCTGGGGACCCCCGTTCCCAAAACACCGACAGTAGCCCCCAGGCCCAAGGCGCGCATGGGCTTGGCCGTGCCGAGAGGCGAAAGGGCAAGGGCGAAGCGCCGCGGGCCCTAACAGCCTGCGGTCTCGGGCGCCGCATGGCGGTTGATGGGACGTGGGCGTCTCCACTTCCCCACGACGCCTCGATGATCGCGCGAGGTGGACAAGTCCCTGCATGCAAATCGTGTCATGATTACCTGCGATCGTGGAGGCCGGCGGTTGGCCCTCGCCGGCTATAAGTACGAAGCCGTGCGTGCCCTTCTAGTCCATTCCTCCTGGCTTCTCCTTCTTCCCGATCCTTGCTCCGTCTTGCTGCGATGGCTCCGATCCGCCGGTTCTCTGCAGTGGAGAAGGGAAAGGCTCCTCGAGAGGGGCAAGACCTGCTCCCGCCGAAGAAACGGCTCGCCCTTTGCAGCCGGGGCGAGGAAGACCGTCAGGTGGAGCCGAGGCCCCGGTGCGAGCGGGCTCCGCCAGGGTTCCCACTTCCTTTGTATGCCCACGTCGAGGGCCCCGAAGGTGTCGATGCTGATCTCCGCGGTCGGCGCCGTCATAGGCGCCGTCGGGTCACGAAGGCGTGGGTTGTTCCTCCTGGAGTCCACGCCAAGGGCTCCTCCCTAGAGTTTGTGCTCCACGTCGTCATTCCTCTCCAGTCCTGGATCCGTCTGCCTCCCTTTTTCGCCTCCGTCGTCCCTCCAGGACGGCCCCTGGAGCTCTGGCTGCAGCACGCCGGCTGCAGCGCCCTCGCGACCGAGGCAGAGGTCGTGGTCGCTGCCCCGGGCGAGGTATACTTGTCCCGCGGCTGGAGAGAAATCGCCCGGGTTTGCAAGGAGAGGGGCGTCTTCGCGGTCCACCTAGAGTATGATGGCGCTGCGGTGATGTTCTTCAAGGTCTTCGACGCGATCGGGCGTCGGCTGGAGTGCTGCCCCGGGAGAGGTGGCCAGAACCTTGCCCTGGTGAGGGCTAGGCCCGTCGACCGCTCCCTTGGTGGAGGCGCCGGAGGGTCCAGCGACTCCAGCGAAATCGTCGCGACTCCGGAGACGAGCGACGACAGCTACGAGCCCCCGAGCCGGCGCCGCTCCCAGAGCAGGGCGGGCTCGTCAGGCCGTCGCCAAACCTGATCTGGATGGGGTTGGCGCCGGCGCCTGACAGCCCACTGTTGATGATGGCATATTTTGAAGGAGCCCGTGTAGTTAGCACTCCTTAGGATCCGTTCCCTGCGAGGAATCAAAATGCGCCCCACGGGGGCTTGTAAGGTGCATGTAGTCCCATTTGTTAATACATGACCTTTGCTATGGATTTGTGTGAGTTGCTGATTTCGTCATAGCTTAGTTCTCCCTTTCGAACCTCGCGAGGGCTTGGTGCTCTGCGTCGACAGGTCCCAGTCCCAAGGCGGCGTCAGCCGTCGCTGGTATGCCAGGTCGCGATGCCGTGGTCAAGGCCAGGAGGTGAGCGACCCGGGGTCCGGTAAGAGCCCCTGAGTCGTGATGCTCAGGAGGTCCCCTTTGGCGCCCAAGCAGCCGTCGCTCGGTGAGAAAGGGAAGCAACGTTGCTAGTACGGAATTGCTTTAGGTGCGGGGGTAGTGCCATGGTAGCCAGTGTGTGGGGACCCCGACTCATAAGTCGTGATCACCGAATGCACGTGTACAGTGATCCCAGAGATCAATGCTCACTGAACACATAGAAGCTGAATAACAAGAGTCTTACATCCATTCATATCGTCTTACACAAATTATGACCATTATGGTCAAGTATTACATAGATAAAGCCTTAAGGGCTGAACATCAAATGAAACATAAACAACGGAAATCTTCATCGATAGGTAGAACCCATGCCATCTGCCTTAACCCTACAGGCATTCTGACTGGGAAACGTCCTAGTTCGCATGTTCGTCTTCAAAGAACTCTTCTTCAAACTCCTGCTCTTCCATGCCTGGCCAATTAAATAACCAGTGGCAAGCCAATGAGTACTTTGAATGTACTCGCAAGCAACCCATGTTTTGGTTCAAGGTACAACAATGCATGATATAGGTAAATTTTTGCGGAAAGCTAATTTTCGAGTGCAATGGCATGTTCAACAACTTGTAAGACATGCATCAGGAGAATTTAAGTAACCATAAGGACAGGTTACAGATATCAACATAAATAAAGTGGGCACCAACCCAACTCAATCATGTCAAGTCCTTTGACTTGACCCAAGTAGTGGTATCAACATAAAAAGAGTGGGCACCAACCCAACTCAATCATGTCAAGTCCTTTGACTTGACCCGAGTAGTTCTTCCCACTTATCCAAACACTCACACTGGTTTGAAAGCATATGGACGTAGTTTAAGCAGCACCGCCCAACTGTCCTTGACCGCGGACACGGCTATTCGAATAGTTTTACACTCTGCAGAGGTTGCACACTTTACCCACAAGATCCGGGGAACTTTCATGTCATCCACGACCCGCGGTACCTCAAGTACCCGGGGTAAGCACCCGATCACTATCTTTCCCTATATGACACTAACAAGGAGCCCACTCGTTGTTCCGTCTCCTCACGATGTACATCATATGAGACTCACTCGAGATCATAACATCTGAGAGGGGACACAAAGGTGTATCCGATGCCCTGCGAAAACAATCATGGTCGCCCTACCTGGCACGACCCCGTCCCGAGAGAGAGCACCAACTCTCCCCCATCACTAGTAATGCGGGCTCCAAGCTAGTATCGGCCTAAGTAATCAATAATGCCCTTTCCCATATAAGGGTAGAGTGGTTGCGCATGTAAGGTTGGGACAGTCGACAAATCTTAAATCTAATCCGTTTTCAAAAAACAACACACACACACTTGCCTCGGTACACCACTTCGTCATCAAGTGGTTACCCATCTCATTGTCTCCCTCGGGCATAAGTGGCACCCGACGGGGTTTTCGAAAAGTCCTTTGAAAGTACTTGCCTTCTTCACCATGCATTTACCCATCCCTTTATGCGTAGCACTACTTTAGCATTCTATCTACTCCCACCGGCATAACCCTCATAAGGAGGTAGGGTCATGCACAATGTAAGTATCAACAAGGAGGAGATGAGGGCAACCCACCAAAGTGGCTCCCCTCTCATCATGATTCCGATGCAACAATAATAAAGTGCCACATGGAATGCATAAAAAGGGTTTCATAGACATGGTCAAAGGGCTGCTTGCCTGGCTCAACAAGGTCTTCTGGGTCTTCAAAGTCTTCTGGTCCAACTCCTTCATCAGCAACGCAATCTATCGTCGCAAAATAATAACGAGAAAATAAGGCAATAATAAAACAGAAAAACCAAAGTGCTTAGAAAAATGTCAACTTATTTTTGTAAAATACTAGGTGGAAAACTAAGAAGGGGAAAATTCCTAGTTTTGGTTTTGGAGTAGCAGAATAAGAAAAATGGATTTACAAGGGCATATTTAAATGCTTAAAATCACATTTAAATATTTACAGTGAAGAAAAGTTTGTTGGATTTGAATGAAAGTTGCACCATTAAATAGGTTGCAATATTTTGGGAATTTAGAAATTGGAATTAATTCATTTGGACATATATTCAGTCCTGTGGAATTTTTGGAAAAGGTGACAAAAAGGAAAAAGAAAAAGGCCCTGTGCCAGCTGGGCCGGAACAGCCGAAGGGCAGCAAGCCCAGCCAGCGAGGCGGCCCAGCGCGCTGGTGCATGCGCGCGCGCCAGGTTCAAACTTGACGGGCGGGGCCCAGGTGTCAGGGCGAGAGGCTGACGGACGGGCCCCACGGCCGTCATCGTCAACCCTAGGCCAGAGGGGATGGCGAGCTCACCGGCGATGGCGTAGGCCACGGCGAGGTCGGGCGAGGGCACAGCTGGACTCAGCGCTGCGTCGCCAATCGGGTGGAGGTGACGGGCGTCACTGGAGCTGCCTAGTTTGCCGGCGACGAGGTCTCGCGGCGGAGGAGCTTCGGGCGTCGACGGCTCCGGCCGTTTCCGGCTGCAAACGAGGCGGGGAAGAGAGGGGAAATGGTCAGTGGGATGCAGGGGTTCTAGATCAAGGCAAAGGAGGAGCGGGGGAGGCTTATACCTCGCGAACTCCAGCGAGCCGAGGCGGCAGAGCTCGAGCTGGATCTCGAGCTCGGGCGGCTCTAGAGGGGAACTGGGGGTGCAGGGGGAGGTTGTGGTGGTGCAGAGAGCGATTGGTGAGGAGAGAAGGGCTCAGGGAGGCCTTTATATAGGCGAACGTCGAGGTCCTGTAGACCCGTGCACCGGCGAGCTCACGCTCGTCGCTGCAGGGCTCGGGGGAAGCAGGCATGGTGTCTGAGGTGTTCGTGGGCTCGATCCAGAGCGAGGGAAAGAAGAGAGGGAGGGAGCAGGGGGCCGGAGGCGCGCGCGTGTGAGCCGCACCATTGGCGCGCTCGGGCGACCTCTATTCGCTAGCGCGGAGGCGCGGGGAGGAGGAGAGAGGAGAGGGGCGACAGCGTAGCGTGTTGCGGACGTCGAGGTGACCTCGGGGGACACGAGGGGGAGAGCCGAGGTGGCCGGATGTGGCTGGAAGGGGGTGGCTACAGTGCGGGATCGCACTGTAGCGCGCTCCAGAGCGTGCAAATGGCCGGCATGCCATTTTTTGGCAAAGTGGGCACGGCCAAGCATGTCTGGTAGCTCTAGGGAGGAGTAAAGAAAGGGGAGGGAGCATTGGATGCCATGGATGGCCACTGGGGTGAGGAGAGAAGAAGAAGAAGAATGGAAATGGGCTGTCCAGAGAGAGAAAGTGAGGGTTTCACCCCCAAATAATTGATCTGAGGTCTTGCCACTGCTAATGGAGGTATAAGGTGACTAGATTAAGCTCTGGTAAAAAGTTGAGCTTACCAAGAATAGTGGAAGGGGTCAAAACAGTGGTTTTTGCAAAATGTCAGAAGGTGTTTGATAATGGTTTGGGCAAGAAAATGAACTCCAATTGCCATGAGGCTCTATAGGGTGGAATGACACATATAATTAGGGTGTTCCACCAAATTTGAGCTCATTTGGGCAAAGTGGCCAATGCAACTTTTGTAATCCCTAGAAATCAACAGAAAGGGGTTTGTGTAGATTTAGTCATGCAAAACCATTCTCCTTGATGCACCACTTGGTGTAGTGTCATCATTTGGTCATATGAACATGCTCACAAAAGTTGGGGTCAAGGAGAGAAAGTTGGTAGTACAAACTTGCTCAAATTTGGTTCTGAACAAAAAGGGTTATGGGGCATTTTGGTGGACCAAAATGACCTTGATTGAAGTGAGGCTTTGCAAGATCATCACAATATGCATTTGTGACTTGCTAGGTTTTTCTTGTATTTTTATGAAAATATTTCCTGTAGAAATATTTCAAATCCTTGAAATGAGCAGAAATGGTTTTGGGAGGATTTGTCCAATATTTTGAACATGACCATGTGTTTAAACTCTTATATATGGGAAATATATGTCCACTGAGTTCCCCTAAATTTTCTCAAATATTTTTAAAACATTAAAATAATTTTAACCTATTAAAGACCATTTCTGGCCTTAAGAAAAAGCCTTTAAATAAAATAGGAAAATAGCTTTTAAAATTATATTTTTGGGGATTATGCGAATCCTATATCTAATAGGTTTCAAATATACTTTTTGAAAGATTTTTACTGCCCTGAATTAAGTACTTGCAGTACAAATCTTAATTCAGGGGTTTTTGGAAAATTAATTTTTGAAAATACCTTTTGGCCAAATTATTTTTGTAAGAAAATTCTATATTGTATTATACACATGGCATGGTCATTGGGCTGAAGTTTGGGGCAAGGAGATGAGGTATAGAAGGTGGAGTTGTGTTGACTTTAAAGAGCACTGAAAAGCACAGTGAGAAATCCAACTCCAAATAAAAGCCAAATAATGCAAAAGTTTTTGTTGGTCCAAATTTTCATGCTTTAATAATGCAAATGAAGAGTTACAAAATGCAGGGTGTGACACAGTGCTTTGGATGATGACTTATCTTTGAGGATCGGGGATCGCCCCCAGCGCATCGTCGGGTCCGTGGGGTAGTTGGGACAGAGTTGCTCGGCGAGGTCCTCGTGCGCCCCTTCTCCCTTGCCTCTGCTCCCCTTTCTGCTCTACGTCCTCGGGTCCCGGCCCTCGAGCTTGTCTCAGCCGTCGCTGGTATGCCAGGTCGCGATGCCGTGGGCAAGGCCAGAGGGTGAGGGCTTGAGAGCCAGTAAGAGCCCTGAGTCGCGATGCTCAGGCACCCCCCCTTTAACGTGCAAGCGGTTCACGCGGGCGAGGGTGAAGGGAACTCCGTGAGGGCCTTGGCTAGTCGCAGTTCCCTCCAAGGATCCTGCAGGTTCATCACAGAAAGAAGATGGGGTTGCCATGGCAATCATCAGTCGATCGTTAGTCGCTCAAGAGCTCGCTGGTTGGAGTAGGTGAGGTGTATCTGGGCACCCGTGAGCCAGCGCGGGACTCACGAGGCCCTACCTCTAGGCGGGTTGCGCCTGGCACTGGGTCGTATCTTTAGATGTGTCCCTGCAAAATTTGGTTAGATGCCGGTACTCTACGTCCTCGGGTCCCGGCCCTCGAGCTTGTCTCAACCGTCGCTGGTATGCCAGGTCGCGATGCCGTGGACAAGGCCAGAGGGTGAGGGCTGGAGAGCCAGTAAGAGTCCTGAGTCGCGATGCTCAGGCACCCCCCCCCCCTTTAACGTGCAAGTGGAGGACATGGAGAAGAAAGGATGCCGCGGACAGGCACCATGCAATCAAGCGTGATAGGCAATGCATAGTTGGAAATAAACGCGCGGGAGATACACGCCATTGGGCCTAGCCCGAGCGGCTTGGGGATGATGCAGCCCGAGGGGCGCCCCCAACGAGGCAAACTAATGACCAGAAAAATAAAAAAAGGGGATACATGCCGCAGGGACGGACCCACGCGGCCTGGGAGTGATGCAACCCTGGAAGGGTGCTCCCAGCTAGGAATGAAGCTTGGAAGATGTCACCTGGGGATGTCGTCGGCGAAGTGGCATTGGTGCAGCAGACTCGGTGGGCTGCGGAAGCTGATCCTCACGAGCCCCCGGGCCCCGGGGCCTCGGGAGGCTCCGGAGGCGCTGGTGACTCCTCGCGAGCTGCCTTCATCTCCGCCAAGGCCGCGGAATGCCTGTCTTCCTGAGCCTCCATGATGCCCCTTATGAGGCGCTGGTACGCCGCAGCCATGCTCGGCAGGCCATAAGGCATGCGAACATAGCTGTGGGGTGGACCCCCGCAGCGCCCCACTTGCAAGGGCCAGAGACGCTCCGTCGCGGCGATCTGATTGAGCCCTGGTACGTCGACGTAGACGCGCAGCCCACCATCCTCGCCTGGATGTGGGGCCACAGCTGGTAGGCGGCGGCAACCTCTCATGATCCTTGTCTCCTGTAGTTCTTGAATGGCCTTGTTAACGAACTCCTGCCGGTCTGACCTTCCTTGCCTGGCTCCTTCTCGGGGGAAACATGCTTCGAAGCACACCTCCACATGGTGCCCAAGCGCCTCCCTCGTGACCCTGGCTAGGTCGGTGGCCCTCTAGGTGAGAGCCCCCGAGCCCTGCCTGAGGAGGGCGTCGGGCGTGATTTCCTATGCGATTGATGGGGGGTCCCCCTGGGCAGACACGGGCCCTGAGGGGCCTGCCTCCTGAGGGGCTGAGCCTGACGATGTCTTCTTCTTCTTGGGGGTGGTCTCAGGAAGCCTCCTGCTTCCGCGATCTGGGTCTTCTAGCGACGCGGCCTGATAGGCCCGCTCCAGGGAACACACTGCATCCTTCTCTTCACAGGGCACCGTGATGACGCGGCCACTTCCTGGCATCTTGAGGACGTTGTACCCATGGTGAGTCACGGCCATGAACTTGGCCAGCGCTGGGTACCCGAGGATGGCGTTGTACGGCAGGCGGATGTGGGCGACGTCGAAGTCGATGAGCTCGGTGCGGTAGTTGCTGCGAGCCCCGAAGGTGACAGGGAGGCGGACCTGCCCGATCGGGACTCTGGAACCGTCGGTGATTTCGGAGAAAGGCTTGGTTGGCTGAAGCTGGTCATAGGGTACTTGGAGATTGTTGAATGTTTCCATGGACAGGACGTTGAGCCCTGCCCCACCATCGATGAGGGTCTTGGTGACTAGCACGTTGCTGATGACTGGGGAGCAAAGCATCGGGAGGACTCCTGCCGTGGCCGCGCACTTGAGCTTGTCTGCCAAGCTGAATGTGATGGAGCACGCCGACCACCTGAGGGGGCGCGTTGCTTCGAGCTTGGGGAGAACTACATTCACTTCGCGGGCAAACTGCTTGAAGATACATTGAGAGGCTGGGGCTTGAGGTCCGCCTAGGATGCAAGTGATTGCGCGCGGCTCTTGGAAGCCCCCAGCCCCCTTGTCTTGATGGCGGTCTTCATTCCTCCTTGGCTGAGGCGGCAGCGGAGGTAGGCCTGCGTTGCCATGAGGGCGATCCTCACGAGGCTGATCCCTCCAGTCTCCCTCGCGAGGCAGGTGCCGCCAGCGGTCCTCGCGAGGTTCGTCGCGCCACCCATGGTGCGGGTCGCGATCTTCCCAGCGTCCTGGGTTTCTTCCTCCTCCTCGGCTGTAGCTCCGGTCAGCACGGTCAGGGCGACGGCCGATCCTTCCTTCTCGCACGGCGCGGAGTTCTTGGCATTCGTTGGTGTTGTGGGTGTAGAGGTCATGGTACACACAGTGTCGGCTGCCCCTGGAGGATTTAGGCAGATCCTTGCCCCGCTTGGTGTCTGGTTTTGCGGCGAGTACGGCAGCCCCCTTGCGCTTCACATCCTTGGTCTTGGGCTTCTTCTCTTCTGGGTCCGCGGCAGGCAGCTCGAGGAGGGAGAGACGTCCCTCCTCAGCCCTGGCGCACTTGGTCGCCAGGTTGAACAGCTCCAAGGAGGTGCAGAGGTCTTGGTGCATCGCCAGCTCCTCCTTCATCTTGACGTCGCGCACGCCATCGGAGAAGGCCGAGATGATGGCTTCCTCGGACACCTTGGGGATCTTGAGGCGCGCGCTATTGAAGCGCTGGATGTACTTTTGCAGGGTCTCTCCGGGTTGTTGCTTGATGCGGCGCATGTCGCTCATGGCGGGTGGCCGGTCGCGAGTACCTTGGAAGTTGGCGATGAAGCGGGTGCGCATCTGGTCCCAGGAGGAGATCGTGCCTGGGGCCAGATTCAGGAGCCAAGTTCGAGCTCCTTCCTTGAGCGCCATGGGGAACCAGTTCGCCATGACCTTTTCATCCCCGCTGACAGCCTCGATGCCCAGCTCATAGAGCTGGAGGAACTTTGCGGGATCAGTTGTGCCGTCGTAGCGAGGAGGCAGGTCTGGCTTGAACTTGCCGGGCCACGCGACGCTGCGCAGCTCTGTGGTGTAGGCACGGCAGCCTGCGGGGGCCACGAAAGGCTTCGGCTGATGGAGAGCTTGGTCTTGAGGGTCCCCACGTGCTGCAGCTAGCAGCAGAGCGGGGTCTTGGCGCGCCGGAGCTGGAGCAGGGTTGCGGCGTGCCGGAGCAGGGAGTGCCCTGGCAGCTCCTTGCGGGCGAGGGACTTCTTGGCAGCTCCGTTCTTGTTGCGCAGGCGCCTGACGGAGCGGGTTCCGCCCAGGGGCCAAGCGCCTTGGAGCCATGGCATCTTCTTAGAGAGGAGGCGGCTGGTGCGCCTCTGGAGCTTCGTTGCCCGCACGGGGTGGGGTGTGGCGCAGAGGAACGGACGGCGCGGAAGATCCCCCTGCGGCACGGACAAGCTTGGCGACGCGGTCGAGCCACTCTTCGTAGACGTCGTCGACGGGGCGGTAGCGCAGGAGCTCGTTTGCCGCGAGGAGCGCAGCTCGGGCCTCCAAGGGTGCGCGGAGCACGCGCGAAGAAGAACCGGCGGGTGCGAGTGATGGAGTAGCGGTGCGGCCGTCTTGGTGCACGAACGGATGCTGAGACGATGCTTGCTGCTCGCCCCCCACCGGGCCGGTGGTGGCGTTGACGGCGGGCGACGAGGAACGACGAGGACGCCCACCGACGGGGGCCGTCTGGGCGACGCGAGAAGCGATGGCGGCCCGGCGCTCGGCGCGGGCCCGACGAGCGTCGGACATGGATGCGACGGTCGGAGGAGAACGGAGTGGTGGAAGACAGATTCCGGCGCACCCCTACCTGGCGCGCCAAATGTCGGATTCACGGGTTCCGGCAGACCCTTAAGGTTCGAACACTGGGGTGCGCGCGGAAATCACACCTTCTACCTCCCCGTCTCACAAAGATCTAAACTACTAAAGGAACTGCACAAGGGACACAAGATTTATACTGGTTCGGGCCACCGTTGTGGTGTAATACCCTACTCCAGTGCGTGGTGGGTGGATTGTCTCTTGGGGCTGATGATGATGAACGATACAAGGAAGAACAGCCTCGCGAGGATCTGTTCTTGGCTGGGGGATGAACTGCTAGGAGGAGTTCAGTCACCCTTCTCTCTCTCTCTCTCTCTCTCTCTCTCTCTACTTGCGAACCGGACGAACCAACTCCACGAACCGAACCCCTTGCTACGTGGGTGGCCGGTCCTATTTATAGGCAAAGGCCCTGGGCCTCTTCCCAAATATTAAGCGGGAAGGGCGCCAACAATTGGCCGATTCGAAGGGGAACATCTAGTACACTTATCCTGACTAAAGTTGGTCTTCGCCTGCGAAAGACCCTGCGGTGACGCCGTGCTGGGCTCCATGGTGACCTCGGTCTCGTAGTCCGCTTGGTCCTGGTCTCGTTGCACCGAAATGGCAACCTTTGCCTGATGCCTCGGTACTCCGCGGCTGCGCTTGCCCCCTTTGCACCAAAGAGGAAAGAAGGACGCTGCGCGCGCTGGCGCCCGCCTGGCACCCTCGATCGTCATGGCTTGCGTCATGGGCACCTCGCGAGGTACCCCGCCTTGATTCCTCCGCCTCCTCGCGAGCCAGCCTGAGGAGGCTGTGCCTGGGGATGCGCCGTGTCGTCCGCCCCGCGAGGCTTGGCCCCTCGCGAGGGTCTTGAGTCTTGTGTTGATGAAGATGGGCCATGCGGGGCCTCCTGTGAGCCACGCCGCAGGCCACAGGCAGGCAAGTCTGGGGACCCTCGTTCCCAGAACACCGACAGGCACCCTTGCCTTGATCTCTCCGCCTCCTCGCGAGCCTGCCCGACGAGGCTGCTCCTGAGGAAGCCTCTTGTCATCCGCCCCGCAAGGCTTGGCCCCTTGCGAGGGTCTTGAGCTTGAGCTGATGAAGCTGGGCCGCACTGGGCCCCCACTCGAGCCACACCGCAGGCCGCAGGCAGGCAAGTCTGGGGACCCCGTTCCCAGAACGCCGACAGATCATGCCATCCATGAAGAACACCCGGGGCTAGAACCTAGAGGAGGACATGTAGCCCATCTATAACGTGTAAGTGGAGTACGGTAAATTGTGAACGGTAGCGCTGTGAATATATGTAGACTAGTCGTGCACAAATTTATCACATGAATTGGAGATGAACTAGTGTGGCATACTGGCATTTGTCCTTTAGAATTTATTACTAGTAAATGTGTTATGTGTACGTGCAACTTGTGTGGTTATTGCACGGGCTCCAACATGCTCTTTGAGAAGAAAAAAAGGTACAATGGATATATGTGACGTGGCGGCATCATACAGTAGCATCATTCGCTATAGTTGTAGTACACTCCTACTAGGACGACAACTCCTATAAAACCTTGCGCTTGGCTCTTTGCCTCTTTGGGAGGTTCAACAGTTCATACTCGTGTGAACCTTGCACTTGGCTCTTTGCCTCTTCGGAAGGTCCAACAATTATGATACTACAGTACAATATGCTTCTGGCAATCTGACACCAATTGAACTGTTGCACGTCCACCGCGAGGGCAAGGGCAAGGGAGAGGGAGAGGGCGCTGTAGTCAAAACCCTCTCCTCGTCCTGCGAACCACCGCGCACGTGGGTGAGGGAGAGGCGTAGTAAGCAAGCTTCCCCTTGTTCGGCGAGTTGACGGGACACATCAAAGCAGTACTAGTACTAGTCCATACTGCATCCTTTCTGGTTAATATGGCTTAATTTGAAACAAGAAAAATACACTGGCAGTCAACGTATGTAACAATGTGCTCTTTACAGTCACTATATATAGTTTTGCGGTGATTATACGATCACTAGCTCATCGTAGAGCACCGTATTGCACCCTACTGACCAACCACATAGTCGACGTGGCACTTTGTTGACAAGTTAAATTGTCACCTGGTTTCTGGGTCCCACCTGTCAGTTGGCAGAGCAAAGAAATCAGTTAAACAAAACTTTACGCAGGCGCGACAGGAGTCCAACCCTTGCGCACGAACCACCCTGGCTGTGTATGTGAGTGCATGCACGTGTACTCCCTCGGTCTTCCAACAAAGAGTGTACATCGGCTAAAAACAAAGAGTGTAGTACATCTACACTTCCAATGCATTTAGCCTTTAATCTAAATCGATATTGATTGTGTAATGCACCAACTTGTGCTCTAGGTATAGGCTACATGTCTATCCTTAATTACAACATGCAACGACCTTCATTTAATCTTCTTCTCTCAATGGTCGCATGCACACATAAGTCTGCTACTTTTGGGTGTTAATTATGCCCTGATCAATGTGTAAATCTCTAAATGTACAGTCTTTCACGGACGTAGGGAGTAGGTTGAGCACTTGAGCGTGAGTGTGTCTGTTGCATCGTGTGATGTGTGCCGCATGGGTGCGTGAGTGTTGCGTGCGTCCATGTGTATGTGTGAGTGTTGCATGTTGCATGCATGCATGGGGCTTACTCCCTCCCATTGACATGTTCATATTTCAAGCTTCCTTTGTTCCCTCCATATGGTGATACTCCCTATGTTCCCAAATACGGAGTAAAATCCTCCCTCTGTTCCCAAATATGGAGTATTTGTCTTTCTAGAGATTTCAACAAGTGAGTACGTACAGAGCAAAATGAGTGAAGTGAGCGTAGAGGCATAGGGATAAAATAGAAAGGAAGTCTTCGCGATCCATTATCCCCCATCTCTGTCAGAGAGAACTATTCAACTAGTCTTCGCAGTGAAGTGACAGTACATGCTGCAGCAGATGGGACACTTAATTAATAAGCTGAACCAGCATGTTGGTGTTACTAAATCAGCCTTACCTAGTACTGCCATCATGTTTGCCAGTAGAGCACGCTTCTGTCCTCCATTAACTGACATATGGGCCCTCTTGTGGTAGACCCACATGTCATCGGTGTAACTATTTACACTCCGGAGGATGGTATATCCTGGTAGTAGTAGTAGAATTGAGATTTAATGCACTTTCTTCCCCTTCTTCCACTCTTCTTCCTCCTCTCTTCTTCTTCCTACACTCTTCCCCATCGTCGGCCGCACACCATTTCCCCCCGCTCACTGCTCGCCCACCCGCGCTATCTTCCTTGGTAGCTCACGCGTACCATATCCCCCCGCTCACTGCTCGGCCGAACGAGGAGAAGCTTCTTCGCTCGCCCGCCTGAATCCACTTCCCCGCTGGCTCGCCTGCATCAAAAACCCCAATGGCAGAACTGACTAACACGCAGAGCCGCGATTGGAATTCCCTCCCCGATGTTCTCTTGTAGCAGATCTGTAATCTTATGGACCTACTCAGCACCGTCTGTCTGGCCACATGCTTGGTGTCTTTGTACCGTCTACTCATCTGCAACCGGTCGGCTCTTTTCAAGACACCCTGCTTGCTAATGCCCGATCCTCGCAGGTGGCCCAGACACCAACTTGACGATCCTACGGAGGTTTCCGTGGTGCCCCTTGACACGCTACCACTACCCGTCCACCTGTCCTTCATGCGCGGCCACTACTGGGCGGGCATGAAGGCCAACTGGATCGTCCTCATCCACCAATCCGGTAGTCCGTGTCATCTCGTGGATATCTACACCCGGCGAGAGATCACCCTTCCATTGTTGGATACCGCCGCCATCGAGCCTCGCAGCCCGCCAGACACTCCTGCCACGATACGCGTCAAACTTTTGGCTCGACCTCTATTTGCTGAAAGTTGTAATCTGCGAAGTGCCCACACCATCAGAAGACTACATGGATTACAAGCTCATTGCCTTGTTCAACATGGGATTAGTCTATCTGGAATCCGGTCGCCATATATGGTTATGGCTCAGCATCAATCCTGTTGAGGCAACATTTCTGTTTGATATTATAGTGCACGATGGCATTGTTTACGCGTCGACGCACAGATTGGCTGCCTATACTGGTGGAATCTATCATCGTGTAATTGTTTTATCTCATCTCATCTTTACCTTATGAATAGGATTGTCTGTTCATTGTTACAAATTTAGAATGTATAGTATGTCTATAACCACATCATTGCTATATGTTCCTCTCATTTCCTAGATTTTTATGACCACACATGTTATTGTTAGAGTTGATATGAGAACAATTGGCATCTAATGATTGTTAGAATAGATATTATGAGCACAACATCATGATTGCTATATGTTACTCCCATTTCCAAGATTTTTATAACAACGCATGTTATTGCTTAGAGTTGATATGAGAACAGTAGTAGTAAGTGCTATGGTAGAATATGAGTAGGCTCTGTCATAGCTGTTTTCCTCTCATTGTTACATGATGTTTGAACCATGACATATTGCTAGAATATGAAAGCCATTGGCTTATTTTTTAACTTGGGGTATGATTATGACCACGACATTGCAATTCTCTGTCTATGATATGTGTCACTGTTATAATAATCTTAATTCCACACATACTCTAAACATGATTGTTTATTTTTGTCCTTTCGGTCTCCAATTTGAATTGTTGCAGCAGACGCAAATGCGTTGGCCTTCATGATTCTAGGACCTCGAATCATACCCGCCGATGGGTGGTGGTTTATCGCTCATTCAGCTGACGGTGGTCATTTGATTCTCATTCACACGTACCAAATTGACCAAACCATTACATCAAACCACATGCAGTACAATGCCTGGGGCGTTCGTGACATTGATGGCTATGGCTGCTTCGTGCTCGAGAAAGATCCCAGCTTCGTTGGGCCAAGCGTATTCAACTAGAGGCGGGTTTACAGCCTCAGCAACCACTCCATGTTCCTCGGCCTCAATTATCCGATAATCCAACCAATCATAGATCTTATCACCGGCGATGATTACCGTGCTATGCAACTTCCATTCGCTAGGGGGGACTGTGTTTACACATCATACCATGGGTTTCATGAATCACCATATCAAGAGAATCATTGACACAGCTTGTTGTCAGATAATCTTCAGTGTGTGAAAGGCATCAAGCTTCCATGCGATGGATGGCTTTTGCAAACCCGACATGTGGCGATGTGGTTCATGCCGACAGCAAATATGCACAACTTGATTTGTACTGATATCTAGACTGAGCCATGTATTCTGCTGTTGTAGCATGACCCTCTTTTGTTGGATATTACATACTATTGTTAGTTTGAAGCACTCCCCTGGTTTGAAGGATAGATACCTTTATGGGATCAAGTGCATCCTAACTCACCTGCGCAGGATGTACTGATAATGATGATGGAGATGTTGTGCAGTATATATATATATATATATATATATATATCAATTAGGCTTCAAGTGCGTACTTGTTAGTTAAACCTATGGTTGAAATGTGACGCTAAATACTACTAGTAAGTAGTACAGTAGCAGTACTAGTATATGTCGGTCAAATTATTCATCATGTCCACACATTGAATTGACGTGACAACACACTACGCGTGAGGTGACACAAGAATCCCGGCGGCGTGTTCGGGTATTCTGGACTTCAGATTTGGATTACCACTTATCTATCGAAATCTTTCATCATTCACTTAAAACAGTCGATTGGTCATACATTGAGTACCATATAACTGGAATTAACCGATGCAAGTCGAAGAACGATTGGCCGGTGCTGCCGGCTGGTGTCAAGTTTGATCCCACGGATCAGGAGCTGATCGAGCACCTCAAGGCCAAAGTGAGTGCTGACAGCGCGAGATCTCACCCTCTCATCCATTTGTTCATACCAACCATCGAAAGCGGGCACGACGTATGTTACACCCATCCTGAGAAACTTCTAGGTAAGACGTCGATCGGCCGTATACTTGTACAAACATATTCCTTTCTTTATAGCTCTATTTTTCTTTTTAGACACAGACCTGGTGAAGCAATTACAATTTGACAGTTAATAAAAAGTGAAACAAGTGACTGCAACATGCCAAAGATGTTACGAAAATGCCAACTACGTACACTAAAACCTGTATTCGACAATATTGCAGGTATCACACTGAGTGGCCTAAGCAAGCATTTCTTCCAGCGCAATTCCAGGGCGCTCAAAATGGGCACGTGGACGCGTCGCAAGATACAGTTGGAGTGCGGCATGCACGCAATGTGGCACAGCACTGGCAATACCTTGCCGGTGATGGTCAGCGGCCGGCAAACGGGCAGCAAAAAGGTTCTGGTGCTGCACACCAACAAGAACTTCGACCAGCAGAGGACCAACTGGGTGATGCACCAGTACCACCTTGGGGACCTGGAGCAAGAGAAGGAGCGGGAGCTGGTCCTCTGCAAGATTTTCTACGAGACGAACACTAGGGCCAGGAGTAAAAAGATTATAAGTTAGTTTGGTATTGGTACATGTACTACCTTGTCGTCCGCAAGTTGGTATTGTTGTTAACGATCTTTTGGTATGAAATTGGCATTTGCTTCCAACCATCATGCCGAGGGTCAACGTGGATATAAAGCTGAATCATTTGTTTCGAAACGAATTTTCAGGCATCTGATTTTTATTTGATGGGTAGCATAAGCACCTGCTGTTCGAATTCCCAGTTCTCCAATTTTTTCAAAACAAGTGCATGCACTTATTATGACGATGAAAAAACAATATCCCTGCTGCATCCCAGTTATCAGTATGTACTTACAGAATTCTCTCATTTATTGAGCACGTATATTGTTTTTTCAGGTCGAGCAAGTTTCAACAGGGATGTAGACTGCCCAGGCTTGGTTTTATTTTTAACAGTACCAGCCCATGACGACAACGGGGCACAAAGATCCAGCATGTATCTACTGGCCTCTGGCCCGCTAGCGTAGTTATATTTTGTCTTACAACATCGGCAGGCAGTTTTTTTTACTGAATCAAACACACAGCCCACTTCTTTTCCTCTTGAAACGCATGTCCTGCATCCGTTTTCTAATCTCTACCTATAGTTTTACTAGTTCATATACATGTATCATTATATTGAAAATACATAAAATTCCATTTTCATATTTACATCCTTATTTTTGTTGTTGTTTTCCCTCTCAGCGCTAATTTTTTTACCACTGGTTTTCCCTTAAACCAACTCAATTGTCCCACGTCTTATTTGCTTACAAGAAAAACAATTTTTTTTGGCAAATCAATAAGTTCTTAAAAAATTATCATTTCAGGATTACAAAAGTTTGGACTCCATCAAAATATGCAAAATAAGGTTGAACTTTTTGACCATGGTCCTGGGCAGAAAATGGGTTGTAATAAATTACTTAAGAATTAGCAAATGGGCTGCAAATTATTAAAAAATAGCAAATGGGCTCTATGTTGTCTGCCACAGATTTGGAGGCTGCCTTGTGGGCCTACTAAGTTCATGCGTACACAAGGTTTCTCAAAAAAGAAACTTAGTCAACAATCGACTCTACCAGCATCTGACCGTTAGATGTCAATCTAACGGCACTCGTGCTTCTTCAGTCTTTGATCTTCCTGCCCCAGCCGCCCAAACCAGCATCATCGGAACCGCCTGCTCCCGCCTCCTATGGTCGGCTGTGCTGCCGGGCAGGCCTCACGGCCCCATGATATACTCGCATCCCTGGCCTATCTATCCCTCTACTCGCCCACACCTCCTGTTATTTTCCGGAGACGGCAGCCGAACTAGTCAACCCTCGTACTCTCCACCGTGTGGGCAGCCACTGTCGTGTCTTCCCCGGCTCCGTGTCGTTTCCTTCATAGGCCTCGCCATTGTCCACCGCCCTGGTGCTCTCGGCGTGGCGTGGTCAACAAACGACATCCATCGGAAGTGTACTGTACGTGGAAAGGCTGACAGCTGGGTCCACGGCCGCACACAAGGAAATGCCTCCTTATTACGCGCAAAATAATGATTCCTCCACCTGACATCTGGGACCCGCCGAAAGGGCCTCTGTATTTCATGAAAAAAATGTTCCCTCCGCTGACAGATCAGACCCACCAACTATATCTTCGCACGCAAGGAAGTGCCTACTTATTGCGCACAAAAAGTGAATACCCCCTGCCAGTTGGGACCCACCACAGTGGGAGGCTGACTTGTGGGCCTACTAAGTTGACGAGGATGGAGGGCTTTGTGAACTTCGTCAATATATGAATGATTCTAGCTCCAGTGACCGTATGATGTCCATCCAAGGCCGTAGTGCTTCTTCAACCTCTGGTCTTCTTGCTCCAGCCGCCCAAACCAGCGTCGGTTGTGCCGCGTGCTCCTGCCTCCCGTGGCCGGCTGTGATGCCGTGGAGGCCTCACCGCCCCCTACTACTCCCACCACTGGCCAGGCCATCCCTCTACTCACCCACACCCCTTGTTATTCTGCGGCGACGGCAGCCTCACACCGTAGCCGAACCAGTGAACCCTCATACTCCTCTCCGCGTGGGCATCCACTGTCGCGTCTTCCCTGGCTCCGCGTCTTCCCCTTCCTAGGCCTCATCGTCGTCCACCGCCCTGGTGCTCTCGGCGCGGTCTGGTCAATGTGGTCAACGACCGGCTTCCATCGAAAGAGTACTGTACGTGGAAAGGCTGCCAGCTGGGTCCACGGCAGCCGCAAGGAAGTGCCTCCTTATTACACGCAAAATAATTATTCCTGCACCTGACAGCGGGGACCCACCGGATGGGCCACCATATTTCGTGAAAAAAATGTTTCCCCCTGACAGATGGGACCCACCAGCTACATCTTCGCACGCAAGGAAGTGCGTCCGGGAAAAAATGATTCGCCCCCCTGACTACTGGGACCCACCAGCTATATCTTCGCACGCAAGGAAGTGCCTAACAGTCGGGACCCACCTGGTCGAAACGTACGTAGCGTTGTCATTCTGGTCGCGAATGTGTACGTACATACTGGTCGATGTAGAGCGCACATGTGTCGTAGTAAAGGTGCGCATGTAGCATGTACATGTACATACAGCGGCAAGTGTGCAAGAAAGAAAATACGGCCACATACGTACATACGGGCGGGGTCTCGAACACCTACTCGCGCATACGTACGGCCAGGGCTCGTGTAGATGGCTGGGTCGGAATGGAGAAACTGCATTGTCGTCGTGTTCATGGGGAGCCAACCGGCTGGGTCAGAACGGAATGCGTCATCGTGTTCATCAGGAGGGTTTGGACAGAACAGCCGATGGAAACGAGGCCTGGCGTACCGCATAACGGAGGAAACGGCCTTGTGTTCGACCGGCCACGGTCGAAACGGGATCCTGTTCATCGGGAGGGGTATGGTGTACCGCAAAACGGAGGAAACAGACCTCCTACGGTCAAAACGGGGGTCCTGTTCATCGGGGGGGTGTGGCGTACTGCAAAACGGAGGAAACGGACTTGTGTTGGAGCGCTACGGTCGAAACAGGGGTCCTATTCATCGGGAGGGTGGCGTACCGCAAAACGGGACTCCACGGGATAATGTTCATCTCCACCGTCGACCCCCTCCAGCCTCCACGGGCTACTGTTCATCCACCGGCGACCTCCTCCAGCCTCTACTTGCGACTGTTCATCCACGGGCTCTTGTTCATCCAGCCTCCACCGTGCGCTACTCCACCGGCTACTATTCAACCAGCCCTCTCCACAGGCTCCTGTTCAACCACCCCTCCACGGGCTACTGTTCATCCAGCCCTTCACCATCTATTGTTCATCCAGCCCTCCACGGGGTGGTCCTGTTCATCCAGCCCTCCACGGGGTCATGTTCATCCAGCCCCAGCCGACTCGATCGATCGGGGTCCTATTCATCCAGAGGCAACACCACGGGGTCCTGTTCATCCACCCCCACCGGGAACTGTTCATCCAACCCTCCCCCCCAGCAACGCTCACTGTTCATCCAGAGGCAGCATCGATCGGCTTCAGTTAGTAGCAGTAACGAATGAATCGCTTGATCGGGTTCAGTTAACAGCCATCGATCGATCGCTCGGGTTCAGTAACACGTAGCCTGCAGTGCAATCGCTCGGGTTCAGTAGGCGAATGCCTCGCTCGAGTTCAGTTAGAGCCCAACGCCTCGCACCCACGCGTGTGCGTGTATGAGAGAAACGCGCGTCGCTCGGCCCTGACCACCCACCGTAACCGGGAACACCCCGATATTTTCCTCGCCTTGCTTCTACCATGGTTTTTTCCATCATGGACGGCCCAAAGAATGTCATGCAGCTGCGTCTCCGGCCCGCTCAGGACGAAAAGCCCATTTTTGTCATGATTTTTTGTCATAGAAGTAGGAGCCCACCACATCTATGATGATACCGGGTTTTGTCACAATTATCGTCATAGAAGTGTCATAAGTATGACAAAAAAATCCGTTCAACCCAAAATGTCATGGATGTGTCTTTTTGTTGTAGTGTGTGCATTGAGCATTTCAGGTATTCATTCATTAGCACGAGACGATTCTTTCCCCTCGGTGTTTAAGGAGAAGACGGTGTGTTTCCTTCGTTTCAGTTGTGGTGGTCTTGAGTCGTAGGAAACACCGTACTATCAAGAGGGGATCTGTATCGGAAAGGTTAGGGTGGAATCAACATGTACACGTCTCTTTTACACCCCCCAACTCTTTACTGCATCTTTGGAGTATCCTTTGTTTCCTCGGAAGTGAGCTTGATAGTGATCCAACGGTAGTACCGCGGCACCGAGCGGCAGTACCGCCGAGAGCCCCAGGTGGCACTACTGTTGTTCATCAGCGGTAGTACCGCCCGAGGCTCTCAGCTGTAGTACCGCTTCGGCACCGTGCTATTACCTCCTTGACTCAAGAGAGTCGCTTCTCGTGTCGGGTTGTGTGGCAGTAGGAGCGGCAGTAGTGGCGGCTGTACCGCTCACGAGCGGTAGTACCGCCCTTACCACCGCTACTAGTGTCGTCTGGGCTCTCGCTCTCGTTCCCCTTCCCCCTCTAAGGACCATGCTCTCAGTCTTCATGGTAGTACCGCTGCCCCCAGCGGTAGTACCGCTCCCATGAGCGGTAGTACCGCTCTGTGCGGGCTGGGAAAGGGATAACGGTTCGATTGGTTCCCCCACTATAAAAGGAGGTCTTCTTCTCCAAGAAGATTGACCTCTTTTCCCCAAAGCTCCATTGTTGCTCCAAAGCTCATTTTCTCCCAATCTCTCTCCCTAGCCAATCAAACTTGTTGATTTTCTAAGGATTGGTTGAGAAGGCCCGGATCTACATTTCCACCAAGAGAAATTTGATTTCCCCCACTAATCCCTTGCAGATCTTGTTACTCTTGGGTGTTTGAGCACCCTAGATGGTTGAGGTCACCTCGGATCCACATTCCATTATGGTAAAGCTCCATGGTATCGTTGGGAGCCTCCAATCAAGTTATGGAGATAGACCCAACCTTGTTTGTAAAGGTTCGGTCGCCGCCTTCAAGGGCACCACTAGTGGAATCATAGCATCTCGCATTGTGTCAGGGTATGAGGAGAATACAGTGGCCCTAGTGGCTTCTTGGGGAGCATTGTGCATTCACACCGCTCCAACGGAGACGTAATTCCCCCAAAGGGAAGGAACTTCGGTAACACATCCTCGTCTCCACCAGCTCCACTTGTGGTTATCTCTTCCCTTTACTTTGTGCAAGCTTTTATTGTGTTGTATCCTTTGCTTGCACTTGTTGTTGTTATTGGTTGCATCATATAGGTTGTTCACCTAGTTGCACATCTAGACCACCTATTTGTTGCTAAACCTAATTTGTTAAGAAAAGCTAAAAATTGGTAGTAGCCTATTCACCCCCCTCTAGTCAACCATATCGATCATTTCACCTGCGGAGATCACATCCCCATCACCGTCAGCATGACGTCGTGCTGCCAAAACTCATCTACTACCTCACCGTCTTGCTGGATCAAAAAGGAGGGGGACGTCACCGAGTTGAACGTGTGCAGAACATGGAGGTGTCGTGCGTTCGGTACTAGAGCGGTTGGAGCACGAAGAAAGTTTGACTACATCAACCGTGTTGTGAAATGCTTCCGCTTACGGTCTACGAGGGTACGTAGACACACTCTCCCCCTCTCGTTGCTATGCATCACCATGGATAGATCTTGCGTGCGCGTAGAATTTTTTTTCTGTTTTTCATGCAACGTTTCCCAACATTATTCTGTCTTGGACAACCTCCTTCATAACATCAAACAACCATTGTTTTGTCATGAAGAACCTCATTGCAACTTATATGCAATGGGCTAGAGTGTACAAAAACTTTAAAAATAAATTATGATAATAGATATAGAGGAAATACACTAATATAAATATTGTAACCTTTTACCATCCATCAAAATATTTTAAACTCATTATTTGTTGGTCATTTAGGTCGTTCGAAGTTTCTTGCAACGATTTGCAATAATATGCAATCGAGTTGATATCCTTGTGATTAACCTTTAACCACAACACCGAAGAATCAATGATCAACAAATTGATCATTTTTCTCAAGAACTACACTTTACTTGACCAACCACCTCTGCATCTCATAACTTGTATAACATTCACACCTGAGTTGGACATTCCAGTCTTCTTTTCTTTCTGCATTTTCCTTCTTATAGTTTTATTTCAATTTTTCTCTTACTCTTAGAATAAACAACAACTTTAAGAGTGAGGTGAGCCCCGAACTTCCCTAGGCGTGTAAGTCTCATTACATCCTTTGGTTTTATTCTTTCTTTACAAGTTTTCACCATCAACACATGACTGGCTTTCTTTCGGATCTTACACATTTCAGTCTTAAACATAGTTGAACACTTCACTAGAATTTGCAAAACAAAACACTTCTTGAGATATTGCATATCTTTTAGCCTTTGTTAGTTTCTGAAAATAATTTTTAGTTCCAAGAATATCACATAACTATCCCAAATATTTTGAAGTTTGCGTTTCTCGGAAGCAAGCAGGTCATAATGCAATAGTAGCTTTTGGATCAAAGGACGTGAGTCTCGTCATCCATAGGCGAGAGAGTATTGTAAACATGAGTAGCACAAAATCCTTCTTGGCACTTTTAGAGGATGGTCCTCTCAAACATAAACTTTCAACAAGATAAATAATAGTCAATCAATTTCAACAACAAATGTGGAACTGTGAGCCATAATTCTACAACTATAATGCAAACTACATATAGACAGTGTTCATAATTATTTTTCACAAGTTATTAAAATTAATTAATACATAGTTGTGCTCCCACTCAAATCAATATCTCGCATAATTGATAGTGAGTGATTCAAGATCCTAGCCTAGTTCTCAGCCATTGATATGGACATCACTAGTGACGAGAATTTTGACTGGTGGGCAAACTTTTGCCGATCATATCTCCGTATGACTCTTGTTCATCTTTTGATGTTTTGTGCTCCAAGATCAGAATGATACTGCTAGAACTTCAAGATAATCGAGTGCTATCTGCAAGCATGGCCTGACCATCCCCATCTTACACCTCACGTCCCGTTTGTGCCCATGTGGACATGACCCACTCCGGAACGCTACGTGTTATAGACAGTTGCAACACTGGGAAGAGCACCTTTTAACTTGATATTTACTTGTGAGAGATCACCCAAATAATTGACTAATGTGCAATCAAAGGGTCCAAACAACAAAGGGATAAACATCTCAGGCAATTCATAATACCATCATATGGTATAACCTTGGTGTTGGGGAATGCAGTAATTTCAAAAAAAAATCCTACGCACACGCAAGATCATGGTGATGCATAGCAATGAGAGGGGAGAGTATCATCTATGTACCCTCGTAGACCGTAAGAGGAAGCGTTATGACAACGCGGTTGATGTAGTCGTACGTCTTCACGATTGACCGATCTAGTACCGAAAATACGGCACCTACGCGATCTGCACACGTTCGGCTCAGTGACGTCCCGCGAACTCACGATCCAGTAGAGCTTCGAGGGAGAGCTACGTCAAAACGACGGCGTGATGACGATGATGATGTTGCTACCGGAACAGGGCTTCGCCTAAGCACCGCTACAATATTACCGAGGTGGATTATGGTGGAGGGGGCACCACACAGGCGAAAGATCAATGATCAACTTGTGTGTCCATGGGGTGCCCCCCTCCCACGTATATAAAGGAGTGGAGGAGGGGGAGGGGCCGGCCTCTCTAGGCGCGCCCCAAGGGAGTCCTACTCCCACCGGGAGTAGGACCCCCCCCCCTTCCCTTTGTTGGTTCTAGGAGAGAAGGAAGGAGGAGGAAGAAGGAAGGAAAGGGGGGTGGCCCCCTTCCCAATTCGGATTGGGCTTGGGGGGCGCCCCCTCCTTTGCTTCTTTTCCCTCTCTTCCACTAAGGCCCAATAAGGTCCATATACCTCCCGGGGGGTTCCGGTAACCTCCCAGTGCTTCGGTATACTCCTGATTTCACCCAGAACCATTTCGATGTCCAAACATAGGCTTCCAATATACCGATCTATACATCCCGACCATTTCGAGACTCCTCATCATGTCCGTGATCAAATCTGGGACTCCGGACTACCTTTGGTACATCAAAACACATAAACTCGTAATACCGAACGTTAAGCGTGCGGACCCTACGGGCTCAAGAACTATTTAGACATGACCGAGACATGTCTCCGATTAATAACCAATAGCGGAACCTGTATGCTCATATTGGTTCCTACATATTCTACGAAGATCTTTATCGGTCAAACCGCATAACGATATACGTTGTTCCCTTTGTCATCGGTATGTTATTTGTCCGAGATTCGATCGTGATACAAGGCTTATAGTGATGTACATTAGCTACATTGCTTGCAAGGCTTATAGTGATTTACATTACCGAGAGGGCCCAGAGATACCTCTCCGACAATCGGAGTGACAAATCCCAATCTTGATCCATGCGAACTCAACAAACACCATCGAAGACACCTGTAGAGCACCTTTATAATCACCCAATTACGCTGTGACGTTTGGTATCACGCAGTGTTCCTACGGTATTCGGGAGTTGCATGATCTCATAGTCATAGGAACATGTATAGTTATGGAGAAAGCAATAGCAACAAACTAAACGTTCATCGTGCTAAGCTAACGGATGGGTCAAGTCAATCACATCATTCTATAATGATGTGACCCCATTAATCAACTGACAACTCATGTCTATGGTCAGGAAACATAACCATCATTGATTCAACAAGCTAGTCAATTACAGGCAAACTAGTGACGCTCTATTTGTCTATGTATTCACACATGTACTAAGTTTTCGGTTAATACAATTCTAGCATGAATAATAAACATTTATCATGATATAAGGAAATATAAATAACAACTTTATTATTGCCTCTATGGCATATTTCCTTCAGTCTCCCACTTGCACTAGAGTCAGTAATCTAGTTCACATCGTCATGTGATTTAACACCAATAGTTCACATCTGTATGTGATTAGTTCACATCTCCATGTGACTAACACCCAATGGGTTTACTAGAGTCAATAATCTAGTTCACATCGCTATGTGATTAACACCCAAAGAGTGATCATGTTTTGCTTGTGAGAGAAATTTAGTCAACGGGTCTGGAACATTCAGAGCCGTATGTATTTTGCAAATTTTCTATGTCTACAATGCTTTGCACGGAGCTACTCTAGCTAATTGCTCCGACTTTTCATATGTATCTAGATCGAGACTTAGATTCATCCAGATTGGTGTCAAATCTTGCATCGACGTAACTCTTTACAACGAACTCTTTGTCACCTCCATAACCGAGAAACATTTCCTTATTCCACTAAGGATATTTTTTACCGCTGTCCAGTGATCCACTCTTGGATCACTATTGTACCCTCTTGCCAAACTTATGGTGAGGTACACAATAGGTCTGGTACACAACATAGAATACTTTATAGAACCTATGACTAAGGCATAGGGAATGACTTTTCATTCTCTTTCTATTTTCTACTGTGGTCGGGTTTTGAGTCTTTACTCAACTTCACACCTTGCAACACAGGCAAGAACTCCTTCTTTGACTTTTCCATTTTGAACTACTTCAAAATCTTGTCAAGGTATGTACTCATTGAAAATATATCAAGCATCTTGATCTATCTCTATAGATCTTGATGCTCAATATGTAAGTAGCTTCATCAAGGTCTTTCTTTGAAAAACTCTTGTCAAACACTCCTTTATGCTTTCTAAAAAATTCTACAATATTTCCGATCAACAATATGTCATTCACATATACTTATCAAAAATGTTGTAGTGCTCCCACTCACTTTCTTGTAAATACAGGCTTCACTGCAAGTCTGTATAAAACCATATGCTTTGATCACTTTATCAAAGTATATATTCCAACTCTGAGATGCTTGCACCAGTCCATAGATGGATCACTGGAGCTTGCACACTTTGATAGCACCTTTAGGATTGACAAAACCTTATTGTAGCACCATATACAACTCTTCTTTAAGAAATCCATTAAGGAATGCAGTTTTGACATCCATTTGCCAGATTTCATAAAATGTGGCAATTGCTAACATGATTCGGACAGACTTAAGCATCGCTGCGAGTGAGAAAATCTCATCGTAGTCAACATCTTGAACTTGACAAAAACCTTTTGCGGCAATTCGAGCTTTGTAGATAGTAACACTACTATCAGTGTCCGTCTTCCTCTTGAAAATCCATTTATTCTTAATGGCTCACTGATCAGCAGGCAAGTCAATCAAAGTCCATACTTTGTTCTAATACATGGATCTCATCTTAGATTTCATGGCTTCAAGCCATTTCGCAGAATCTGGGCTCATCATCACTTCCTCATAGTTCGTAGGTTCGTCATGGTCAAGTAACATGACCTCCAGAATAGGATTAAAAACCGTACTACTATGGTGTGGAACGTATTCTGGTTGACCTATGAGGTTCGATAGTAACTTAATCTAAAGTTTCATGATCATCATCATTAACTTCCTCACTAATTGGTGTAGGAATCACTAGAACTGATTTCTGTGATGAACAACTTTCCAATTCGGGAGAAGGTACAATTACCGCATCAAGTTTTACATTCCTAAACTTCTTCTCTAGAAAGGATCCATTCTTAGAACCGAATATCTTCCTTTCGGATCTGTGATAGAAGGTGTACCCAACAGTTTCCTTTGGGTATCCTATGAAGATGCATTTCTCCGATTTGGGTTTGAGCTTATCAGGTTGAAACTTTTTCACATAAGCATCATAGCCCCAAACTTTAAGAAACAACAGCTTAGGTTTCTTGCTAAACCACAGTTCATATGGTGTCGTCTCAACGGATTTAGATGGTCCCATATTTAACGTGAATGTAGCTGTCTATAATGCATAACCCCAAAACGATAGTGATAAATCGGTAAGAGACATCATAGATTGCACCATATCTAATAAAGTATGGTTATGACGTTCGGACACACCATTATGCTGTGGTGTTCTAGGTGGCGTGAGTTGCAAAACTATTCCGCATTGTTTCAAATGAAGTCCAAACTCATAACTAAAATACTCACCTCCACGATCAGATCGTAGAAACTTAATTTTCTTGTTACGATGATTTTCCACCTCACTCTGAAATTCTTTGAAATTTTCAAATGTTTCAGACTTATGTTTCATCAAGTAGATATACCCATATCTGCTCAAATCATCTGTAAAGGTGAGAAAATAATGATATCCGTCGTGAGCTTCAATGTTCATTGGACCACATACATCAGTATGTATGATTCCCAATAACTCTGTTGCTTGCTCCATTGTTCCGGAGAACGGAGTTTTAGTCATCTTGCCCATAAGGCATGGTTCGCAAGTACCAAGTGATTCATAATCAAGTGATTCCAGAAGTCCATCGGAATGGAGTTTCTTCATGCACTTTACACCAATATGACCTAAACGGCAGTGCCACAAACGAGTTGCACTAGCATTATCAACTCTGCATCTTTTGGCTTCAATACTATGAACATGTGTATCACCACTATCAAGATTTAGTAAAAATAGACCACTCATCAAGGGTGCATGACCATAAAATATATTACTCATATAAATAGAACAACCACTATTCTCTGATTTAAATGGATAAACGTCTCGCATTAAACAAGATCCAGATATAATGTTCATGCTCAACGCTGGCACCAAATAACAATTATTCAGGTCTAAAACTAATCCCGAAGGTAGATGTAGAGGTAGCGTGCCGACGGCGATCACATCGACTTTGGAACCATTTCCTACATGCATCGTCACCTCGTCCTGAGCCAATCTTCGCTTAATCCGTAGCCCCTGTTTTGAGTTGCAAATGTTAGCAACTGAACCAGCATCAAATACCCAGACACTACTGTGAGCATTAGTATGGTACACATCAATAACATGTATATCAAATATACCTTTCACTTTGCCATCCTTCTTCTCCGCCAAATACTTGGGGCAGTTCCGCTTTCAGTGACCAGTTCCTTTGCAGTAGAAGCACTCGGTCTCGGGCTTAGGTCCAGACTTGGGTTTCTTCACTTGAGCAGCAACTAGCTTGCTGTTCTTCTTGAAGTTCCCCTTCTTCCATTTACCCTTTTTCTTGAAACTGGTGGTCTTATTGACCATCAACACTTGATGCTCCTTCTTGATTTCTACCTCCGCAACCTTTAGCATTGCGAAGAGCTCAGGAATCGTCTTATCCATCCTTGCATATTATAGTTCATCATGAAGCTCTTGTAGCTTGGTGGTAGTGATTGAAGAACTCTGTCAATGACACTATCATTAGGAAGATTAACTCCCAGTTGAGTCAAGTGGTTATGGTACCCGGACATTCTGAGTATATGTTCACTGATAGAACTATTCGCCTCCATCTTGCAGCTGTAGAATTTATTGGAGACTTCATATCTCTCAATACGGGCATTCGCTCGAAATATTAACTTCAACTCCTGGAACATCTCATATGCTCCATGACGTTCAAAATGTCGTTGAAGTCCCGGCACACTGAACTATCGAGTAGTCATCAGCTTTGCTCTGCCAGGTGTTCATAACATCCGGCATTGCTCCTGCAGCGGGTTTGTCACCTAACGGTGCTTCCAAGACGTAATTCTTCTATGCAGCAATGAGGATAATCCTCAAGTTACGGACCTAGTCCGTGTAGTTGCTACCATCATCTTTCAACTTAGCTTTCTCTAGGAACACATTAAAATTCAACAGAACAACAGCACGGGCCATCTATCTACAACGACATAGACATGCAAAATACTATCAGGTACTAAGTTCATGATAAATTAAAGTTCAATTGATCAAATTACTTAAGAACTCCCATTTAGATAGACATCTCTCTAATCATCTAAGTTATCACGTGATCCATATCAACTAAACCATGTCCGATCATCACGTGAGATGGAGTAGTTTTCAATGGTGAACATCACTATGTTGATCATATCTACTATATGATTCACGCTCGACCTTTCGGTCTCCAGTGTTCACAGGCCATGTATGCATATGCTAGGCTCGTCAAGTTTAACCCGAGTATTCCACGTGTGCAAAACTGGCTTGCACCCATTGTATGTGAACGTAGAGCTTATCACACCCGATAATCACATGGTGTCTCGGCACGACGAACTGTAGCAACGGTGCATACTCAGGGAGAACACTTATACCTTGAAATTTAGTGAGAGATCATCTTATAATGCTACCGCCGATCTAAGCAAAATAAGATGCATAAAAGATAAACATCATATGCAATCAATATAAGTGATATGATATGGCCATCATCATCTTGTGCCTTTGATCTCCATCTCCAAAGCACCATCATGGTCACCATCGTCACCGGCTTGACACCTTGATCTCCATCGAAGCATCGTTGTTGTCTCGCCAACTATTGCTTCTACGACTATCGCTACCACTTAGTGATAATGTAAAGCAATTGCATGGCGATTGCATTTCATACAATAAAGCGACAACCATATGGCTCTTGCCAGTTGCCGATAACTCTATTACAAAACATGATCATCTCATACAATAAAATTTAGCATCATGTCTTGACCATATCACATCACAACATGCCCTGCAAAAATAAGTTAGACGTCCTCTACTTTGTTGTTGCAAGTTTTATGTGGCTGCTACGGGCTGAGCAAGAACCGTTCTTACCTACGCATCAAAAAACCAAAACGTGGTATAGTGATTGCTTTTTGATCTTCAGAAAGAACCCGGTTCATTGAATCCGATTCAACTAAAGCTGGAGAAACAGACACCCACTAGCCACCTCAGTGCGAAGCATGTCGGTAGAACCAGTCTCGCGTAAGCGTACGCGTAATGTCGGTCTGGGCCGCTTCGTCCAACAATGCCGCTGAATCAAGAATCAACTAGTGACGGCAAGCAATATGTATATACCCATGCACACAACTCCTTTGTGTTCTACTCGTGCATATAACATCTACGTATAAACCTGACTCTGATGCCACTATTGGGGAACGCAGTAATTTCAAAAAAAAATCCTACGCACACGCAAGATCATGCTGATGCATAGCAACGAGAGGGGAGAGTATCATCTATGTACCCTCGTAGACCGTAAGCGGAAGCGTTATGGAAATGCGGTTGATGTAGTCATACATCTTCACGATCGACCGATCTAGTACCGAAGATACGACACCTCCATGATCTGCACACGTTCGGCTCGGTGACGTCCGCGAACTCATGATCCAGTAGAGCTTCGAGGGAGAGCTACGTCAACACGACGGTGTGATGACGGTGATGATGTTGCTACCGGAACAGGGCTTCTCCTAAGCACTTCTACGATATTACCGAGGTGGATTATGGTGGAGGGGGGCACCGCACACGGCTAAAGATCAATGATCAACTTGTGTGTCCATGGGGTGCCCCCCTCCCCCGTATATAAAGGAGTGGAGGAGGGGGAGGGGGCTGGCCTCTCTAGGCGCGCCCCAAGGGAGTCCTACTCCCACCAGGAGTAGGATTCCCCCCTTCCCTTTGCTGGTTCTAGGAGAGAAGGAAGGACGAGGAAAAAGGAAGGAAAGGGGGGCCAACCCCCTTCCCAATTCGTATTGGGCTTGGGGGGCGCCCCCTCCTTTGCTTATTTTCCCTCTCTTCCACTAAGGCCCAATAAGGCCCATATACCTCTCGGGGGGTTTCGGTAACCTCCCGGTGCTCCGGTATACTCCTGATTTCACCCGGAACCATTTCGATGTCCAAACATAGGCTTCCAATATATCGATCTTTACATATCGACCATTTCGAGACTCCTCGTCATGTCGGTGATCAAATCCGGGACTCCGAACTATCTTCGGTACATCAAAACACATAAACTCGTAGTACAGATCATCACCGAACGTTAAGCATGCGGACCCTACAGGTTCGAGAACTATGTAGACATGACCGAGACATGTCTCCGGTCAAAAACCAATAGCGGAACCTAGATGCTCATATTGGTTCCTACATATTCTACGAAGATCTTTATCGGTCAAACCGCATAACGATATGCGTTGTTCCCTTTGTCATCGGTATGTTACTTGTTCGAGATTCGATCATCGGTATCTCAATACCTAGTTCAATCTCATTACTGGCAAGTCTCTTTACTCGTTCCGTAATGCTACATCCCGTAACTAACTCATTAGCTACATTGCTTGCAAGGCTTATAGTGATGTACATTAACGAGAGGGCCCAGAGATACCTCTCCGACAATCCGAGTGACAAATCCTAATCTTGATCCATGCCAACTCAACAAACACTATCGGAGACACATGTAGAGCACCTTTATAATCACCCAGTTACGTTGTGATGTTTGGTAGCACACAAAGTGTTCCTACGGTATTCGGGAGTTGCATGATCTCATAGTCATAGGAACATGTATAGTTATGGAGAAAGCAATAGCAACAAACTAAACGATCATCGTGCTAAGCTAACGGATAGTCAAGTCAATCACATCATTCTCTAATGATGTGATCTCGTTAATTAAATGACAACTCATGTCTATGGTCAGGAAACATAACCATCATTGATTCAACAAGCTAGTCAAGTAGAGGCAAACTAGTGTCACTCTGTTTGTCTATGTATTCACACATGTACTAAGTTTCCGGTCAATACAATTCTAGCATGAATAATAAACATTTATCATGATATAAGGAAATATAAATAACAACTTTATTATTGCCTCTAGGGCATATTTCCTTCACTTGGGTGCTGGGATTTCTCCGTGATCGTCTTCAATCTCAAGTTGAAGCAACACAACGGCCAATATTTTAGTGATGTGGCAACCGTTTCAAAAAAGTTGACATGGCTGCAATCTCAGAAAACTTGTCATGGAGACCGTTTCACAAAACGTTGTCGTGGCACCAAAATCTAAAATTCCGCCTTGGCACAAAATTATAGCTCCTCGTCCCGCGCCTTGGTACACCTTCTTCTTGTCGGGGTCCTCCGTGTACATCTTTCCACCATCGCATGTAACCTACCTCTACGATATTTATATTAAGGTGGCAATCTCGTGGCTCCAGCCATCATGCCATGACGCGCACGCCACTTAACATTACAACATATAACCATTTCATACATAAACTCATTATCATGATGAAGGCTATACCACATCATATGCAAACCCTGCAAAACCAAGTTAGACGTCCTCTAATCAGTTTGGCAAATTTTAATTATGTGGCTTCTAGGGTTTCCGAAAAAACCTAGCTACCTACGTGCACACCATAAAATGATAATCCTTGTTGCTAGATTAACTTTTAGGGTGTGTGAAAGAAGAGACTTAATTAAAAATCTTGTTCCCCCACACTAAACTTCGTCTAATACGTGTGACCACCTAGAAGATCATTCATCTTCATTGCCCCCTTGCGTACGCGACATTCACTATTCTTGACTATGGTGAAGCCCAAGGAACTGTTAGCGGATCGTCGACAGCCGGAGCCAATCGATTGTCAGAACCTTGTGAAAAGCGACACCATGCCATCAATGAACTGAACCAAAGCAACACTCGAGGGAAGCATAGCAAGAACATCACCCTCACATCCACATGTGATCCAAATCTCAACCTGCATCTACTCATAGAACCGCTCATGATGCCACTATTGGTAAGAATAGTAGAAAACAAAAAAATCGCCCTACGATCACCCAGGAACAATATCAAGATGCATAACGGGTTGAGATCAACAATAGTTACCGACTCCAGGAGTGCAGGGGAAGTAGATGAGTCGGTGTAGATCGTACTTGGAGTCCCTCGAACGTCGATGACAATCCCACGAACCGCCCTCGAACAATCCCTCGAACATAAGACCGTAAGCACGGCCTCTCTACTTGGTTGCAAGCATAGAGTCTTCACGATCCGACAGCACTTCACCGTCCAGAGCTAATCATCACTGGAGAATTAGAGGGAGGAGATTAGAACCACACAGGGCTTGTAATTATGAGGATTAGATGTGGCTAAGGCTAGCTCTAATTAGTCAACTAGGACCAACAAGAACTAGAACTAGATCAACTAGAGGGGGGGCCCAAAACTTGTGTTTCCATAGGGTGGAAACCCTCTAGTATATATATGTTAGAGGGGAGGGAGAGGGTAGCCACCAAAGGGGAAGGAGCCCCCTTGGTGCGCCAGCCTTGGGGGGAGGGGATTCCTACTCCCTCCCTAACTAGGATTCGCCCCTCCCCCTGAAAGTGCAACTATCCCTAGGTGGTTTTGGTAATTCATAACAACATATAGCTCATTGAGCTAATGCTATTCCAAGATGATTATTTCAGGAAAGCTCAATGATTGGCATGGCATGGATGGTGAAAGTGGAACCCTCAAAATGCTAAGGACAAAGGATTGGCTCAAGCTCAAAAGCTCAAGACTCTTCATGTTATATTTTAGTGATCCAAGATCACATTGAGTCTTTAGGAAAAGCCAATACTATCAAGGAGGGATGAGGTGTTGCTTAATGAGCCTCTTGCTTCATGTGCTTAGTGATATGCTCCAAAACCCTCAACTACTTTCCCATATCCACATATGACCTAAACCCTAAGCCAAACTCGGTCCTACCGATTCTTCCTATCCGGCGCCAACGAGTTTCACTTGTCATAAGCCACTGCCAAACCCTAGCAATTCGGTTCTACCAATAGGGATCTCGGTCTCACCGAGATGGGATTGCAAACTCTCTGTTTCCCTTTCGTAACTTTTTGGTCTCACCGAAAGAGCGGATCGGTCCCATCGAGATTGTAATGTAAATTCAGTGTTTCCTTTTTGTAACTTTTCAGTCTCACCGAAAGAGCAAATCGGTCCCACCGAGTTTACCTGACCAACTCTCTGGTTAGATTATTACCAAAATCGGTCTCACCGAGTTTGTGTAATCGGTCTCACCGAGATTACGTTATGCCCTAACCCTAACAAAATCGGTCCTACCGAGTTGCATGTCAGTCCCACCGAAAATCTCTAACGGTCACTAGGTTTACTATTTTGGTCTGACCGAGTTTGTTGATTCGGTCCCACCGAGATTGGTAAATTGTGTGTAACGGTTGGATTTTTTGTGGAGGCTATATATACCCCTCCACCTCCTCTTCACTCGTGGAGAGAGCCATCAGAACACATCTACACTCCAACTCATATGTTCTGAGAGAGAACCACCTACTCATGTGTTGAGACCAAGATATTCCATTCCTACCATATGAATCTTGATCTCTAGCCTTCCCCAAGTTGCTTTCCACTCAAATCTTCTTTCCACCAGATCCAAATCCTATGAGAGAGAGTTGAGTGTTGGGGAGACTATCATTTGAAGCACAAGAGCAAGGAGTTCATCATCAACACACCATTTGTTACTTCTTGGAGAGTGGTGTCTCCTAGATTGGCTAGGTGTCACTTGGGAGCCTCCGACAAGATTGTGGAGTTGAACCAAGGAGTTTGTAAGGGCAAGGAGATTGCCTACTTCATGAAGATCTACCGCTAGTGAGGCAAGTCCTTCGTGGGCGATGGCCATGGTGGGATAGACAAGGTTGCTTCTTCGTGGACCCTTCGTGGGTGGAGCCCTCCGTGGACTCGCGCAACCGTTACCCTTCGTGGGTTGAAGTCTCCATCAACGTGGTGAAGGAAATATGCCCTAGAGGCAATAATAAAGTTATTATTTATTTCCTTATATCATGATAAATGTTTATTATTCATGCTAGAATTGTATTAACCGGAAACATAATACATGTGTGAATACATAGACAAACAGAGTGTCACTAGTATGCCTCTACTTGACTAGCTCGTTAATCAAAGATGGTTATGTTTCCTAACCATAGACAAAAGAGTTGTTATTTGATTAACGAGGTCACATCATTAGTTGAATGATCTGATTGACATGACCCATTCCATTAGCTTAGCACCCGATCGTTTAGTATGTTGCTATTGCTTTCTTCATGACTTATACATGTTCCTATGACTATGAGATTATGCAACTCCCGTTTACCGGAGGAACACTTTGGGTACTACCAAACGTCACAATGTAACTGGGTGATTATAAAGGAGTACTACAGGTGTCTCCAAAGGTAGATGTTGGGTTGGCGTATTTCGAGATTAGGATTTGTCACTCCGATTGTCGGAGAGGTATCTCTGGGCCCTCTCGGTAATACACATCACATAAGCCTTGCAAGCATTGTGACTAATGAGTTAGTTGCGAGATGATGTATTACAGAACGAGTCAAGAGACTTGCCGGTAACGAGATTGAACTAGGTATTGGATACCGACGATCGAATCTCGGGCAAGTAACATACCGATGACAAAGGGAACAACGTATGTTGTTATGCGGTCTGACCGATAAAGATCTTCATAGAATATGTAGGAGCCAATATGGGCATCCAGGTCCCGCTATTGGTTATTGACCGGAGACGTGTCTCGGTCATGTCTACATTGTTCTCGAACCGTAGGGTCCGCACGCTTAAGGTTTCGATGACAGTTATATTATGAGTTTAGGAGTTTTGATGTACCAAAGGAGTTCGGAGTCCCGGATGAGATCGGGGACATGACGAGGAGTCTCAAAATGGTCGAGACGTAAAGATCAATATATTGGACGACTATATTCGGACTTCGGAAAGGTTCCGAGTGATTCGGGTATTTTTCGGAGTACCGGAGAGTTACGGGAATTCGCCGCGGAGTATATGGGCCTTATTGGGCCATACGGGAATAGAGGAGAGAGGCCAAAAGGAAGGAGGCCTGCGCCCCCCCCCCCTCTGGTCCGAATTGGACAAGGGGCGCAGCCCCCTTTTCCTTATTCCTCTCCACCTCTTTCCCCTTCTCCTACTCCAACAAGGAAGGAGGGAGTCCTACTCCCGGTGGGAGTAGGACTCCCCTTGGCGCGCCTCCTCCTAGGCCGGCCGGCCCCTCCCCCTTGCTCCTTTATATACGGAGGCAGGGGGGCACCCCAAGACACACAAGTTGATCCTTGGTGATCGTTCCTTAGCCGTGTGGGGTGCCGCCTGCCACCAAATTCCACCTCGATCATATTATTGCAGTGCTTAGGCGAAGCCTTGCGTCGGTAGCACATCAAGATCGTCACCACGCCGTCGTGCTGACGGAACTCCTCCCTGAAGCTTTGCTGGATCGGAGCCCGGGGATCGTCATCGAGATGTACGTGTGCTAAGAACTCAGAGGTGCCGGAGTAACGGTGCTTGGATCGGTCGGATCGGGAAGAAGACGTACGATTACTTCCTCTATATTGTGTCAACGCTTCCGTTGCGATCTACAAGGGTACGTAGATCAGACTCTCCCCTCGTTGCTATGCATCACCATGATCTTGCGTGTGCGTAGGAAATTTTTTGAAATTACTACATTCCCCAACAATGGCATCCGAGCCTAGGTTTTATGGTTTGATGTTATATGCACGAGTAGAACACAAGTGAGTTGTGGGCGATATAAGTCATACTGCCTACTAGCATGTCATACTTTGGTTCGGCGGTATTGTTGGATGAAGCGGCCCGGACCGACATTACGCGTACGCTTACGCGAGACCGGTTTCCCCGACGTGCTTTGCACATAGGTGACTTGCGGGTGACTGTTTCTCCAACTTTAGTTGAACCGAGTATGGCTACGCCCGGTCCTTGCGAAGGTTAAAACGGAGTCTATTTGACAAACTATCGTTGTGGTTTTGATGCGTAGGTGAGATTGGTTCTTGCTTAAGCCCGTAGCAGCCACGTAAAATTTGCAACAACAAAGTAGAGGACGTCTAACTTGTTTTTGCAGGGCATGTTGTGATGTTATATGGTCAAAACGTGATGAGTTATAAGTTGTTATATAAGATGATCATGTTTTGTTGAACTTATCGGCAACTGGCAAAAGCCTTATGGTTGTCTGTCTATTGCATAAGATGCAAGCACCCAATAATTGCTTTACTTTATCGCTATGCGATAGCAATAGTTGCAAGAGCAAGTGTTGGCGAGGCGACGACATGACGACACATTGATATAGATCAAGATGATGGAGATCATGGTGTCATGCCAGTAACAATATAGATCATGACAGTACTTTGGAGATGGAGATCAAGATGATGATGGCCATATCATGTCACATATTTTGATTGCATATGATGTTTATCTTTTATACATCTTATTTTGCTTAGTTTGACGGTAGCATTTTAGGATGATCTCTCACTAATTATCAAGAAGTGTTCTCCCTGAGTATGCACCGTTGCGAAAGTTCTTCGTGCTGAGACACCACGTGATGATCGGGTGTGATAGGCTCTACGTTCAAATACAACGGGTGCAAAACAGTTGCACACGCGGAATACTCAGGTTATACTTGACGAGCCAAGCATATACAGATATGGCCTCGGAACACGGAGACCGAAAGGTCGAGCGTGAATCATATAGTAGATATGATCAACATAGTGATGTTCACCAATGAAACTACTCCATCTCACGTGATGATCGGACATGGTTTAGTTGATTTGGATCACGTGATCACTTAGAGGATTAGAGGGATGTCCATCTAAGTGGGAGTTCTTAAGTAATATGATTAAACTGAACTTAAATTTATCATGAACTTAGTCCTGGTAGTATTTTGCAAATTATGTTGTAGATCAATAGCTCGCCTTGTTGCTTCCCTGTGTTTATTTTTGATATGTTCCTAGAGAAAATTATATTGAAAGATGTTAGTAGCAATGATGCGGATTGGGTCCGTGATCTGAGGTTTATCCTCATTGCTGCACAGAAGAATTATATCCTTGATGCACCGCTAGGTGACGGGCCTATTGCAGGAGCAGATGCAGACGTTATGAACGTTTGGCTAGCTCAATATGATGACTACTTGATAGTTTAGTGCACCATGCTTAACGGCTTAGAATCGGGACTTCAAAGACGTTTTGAACGTCATGGACCATATGAGATGTTCCAGGAGTTGAAGTTAATATTTCAAGCAAATACCCGAGTTGAGAGATATGAAGTCTCCAACAAAGTTCTATAGCTAAAAGATGGAGGAGAATCGCTCAACTAGTGAGCATGTGCTCAGATTGTCTGGGTACTACAATCGCTTGAATCAAGTGGGAGTTAATCTTCCAGATAAGATAGTGATTGACAGAATTCTCTAGTCACCATCACCAAGTTTGTAGAACTTCGTGATGAACTATAGTATGCAAGGGATGACGAAAAAGACTCCCGAGCTTTTCATGATGATGAAATCAATGAAGGTAGAAATCAAGAAAGAGCATCAAGTGTTGATGGTTGACAAGATCACTAGTTTCAAGAAAAGGGCAAAGGGAAGAAGGGGAACTTCAAAAAGAACAGCAAGCAAGTTGCTGCTCAAGTGAAGAAGCCCAAGTCTGATCCTAAGCCTGAGACTAAGTGCTTCTATTGCAAAGGGACTGGTCACTGGAAGCGGAACTACCCCAAGTGATTGGCGGATAAGAAGGATGGCAAAGTGAACATAAGTATATTTGATATACATGTTATTGATGTGTACTTTACTAGTGTTTATAGCAAACCCTCAGTATTTGATACTAGTTCAGTTGCTAAGATTAGTAACTCGAAACGGGAGTTGCAGAATAAACAGAGACTAGTTAAGGGTGAAGTGACGATGTGTGTTGGAAGGGGTTCCAAGATTCATATGATCATCATCGCACACTCCCTATAATTTCGGGATTAGTGTTGAACCAAAATAAGTGTTATTTGGTGTTTGCGTTGAACATGAATATGATTTGATCATGTTTATTGTAATACGGTTATTCGGTTAAGTAAGAGAATAAATTGTTGTTCTATTTACATGAATAAAACCTTATATGGTTACACACCCAATGAAAATAGTTCGTTGGATCTCGATCGTAGTGATACACATGATCATAATATTGAAACCAAAAGATGCAAAGTTAATAATGATAGTGCAACTTATTTGTAGCACTGTCGTTTAGGTCATATTGGTGTAAAGCGCATAAAGAAACTCCATGCTGATGGACTTTTGGAATCACTTGATTATGAATCAGTTGATGCTTGCGAACCATGCCTCATGGGCAAGATGACTAAGACTCTGTTCTTCGGAACAATGGAGCGAGCAAAAGATTTGTTGGAAATCATACATACTGATGTATGTGGTCCGATGAATATTGAGACTCGCGACAGGTATCATTATTTTCTGATCTTCACAGATGATTTGAGCAGATATGAGTATATCTACTTGATGAAACATAAGTCTGAAACATTTGAAAAGTTCAAAGAATTTCAGAGTGAAGTGAAAAATCATCGTGACAAGAAAATAAAGTTTCTACGATCTGATCGCGGAGACAAATATTTGAGTTACGAGTTTGGTCTTCAGTTAAAACAATGTGAAATAGTTTCACTACGCACGCCACCTAGAACACCACAGCATAATGGTGTGTCCGAACGTCATAACCATACTTTATTGGATATAGTACAATCTATGATGTATCTTACCGATCTACCACTATCGTTTTGGGGTTATGCATTAGAGACAGCTGCATTCACGTTAAATAGGGCACCATCTAAATCCGTTGAGACGACACCGTGTGAACTATGGTTTGGCAAGAAACCTAAGCTGTCGTTTCTTAAAGTTTGGAGTTGCGATGCTTATGTGAAAGAGTTTCATCTCGATAAGCTCAAACTCAAATCGGAGAAATATGTCTTCATAGGATACCCAAAAGTTACTATTGGGTACACCTCCTATCACAGATCCGAAGGCAAGACTTTTGTTGCTAAATTCAGAAACTTTCTGGAGAAGGAGTTTCTCTCGAAAGAAGTGAGTGGGAGGAAAGTAGAACTTGATGAGGTAACTGTACCTCCTCCCTTATTGGAAAGTAGTACACCACAGAAACCGGTTTCTGTGACACCTACACCAATTAGTGAGGAAGCTAATGATGATGATCATGAAACTTCAGATCAAGTTACTACCGAATCTCGTAGGTAAACCAGAGTGAGATCCGCATCAGAGTGGTACGGTAATCCTGTTCTGGAAGTCATGTTACTAGACCATGACGAACTTGCGAACTATGAGGAAGCGATGATGAGCCCAGATTCCGTGAAATGGTTTGAGGCCATGAAATCTGAGATATGATCCATGTATGAGAACAAAGTTTGGACTTTGGTTGACTTGCCCGATGATCAGCAAGCAATTGAGAATAAATGGATCTTCAAGAGGAAGACGAACGCTGATAGTAGTGTTACTATCTACAAAGCTAGAATTGTCGCAAAAGGTTTTCGACAAGTTCAAAGTGTTGACTACGATGAGAGTTTCTCACCCATATCTATGCTTAAGTCTATCCGAATCATGTTAGCAATTGCCGCATTTTATGAAATCTGGCAAATGGGTAAACAAAACTGCATTCCTTAATGGATTTCTTAAATAAGAGTTGTATATGATGCAACCAGTAGGTTTTGTCAATGCTAAAGGTGCTAACAAAATATGCAAGCTCCAGCGATTCATCTATGGACTGGTGCAAGCATCTCAGAGTTGGAATACACGCTTTGATAAGTTGATCAAAGCATATAGTTTTATACAGACTTGCGGTGAAGCATGTATTTACAAGAAAGTGAGTGGGAGCACTACAGCATTTCTGATAAAGTATATGTGAATGACATATTGTTGATCAGAAATAATGTAGAATTATTCTGTAAAGCATAAAGGAGTGTTTGAAAGGAGTTTTTCAAAGAAAGACTTCGGTGAAGCTGCTTACATATTGAGCTTCAAGATCTATAGAGATAGATCAAGACGCTTGATAAGTTTTTTCAATGAGTACATACCTTGACAAGATTTTGAAGTAGTTCAAAAATGGAGCAGTCAAAGAAAGATTTCTTGCCTGTAGTACAAGGTGTGAAGTTGAGTAAGACTCAAAGCCCGACCACGGCAGAAGATAGAAAGAGAATGAAAGTCATTCCCTATGCCTCAGCCATAGGTTCTATAAAGTATGCCATGCTGTGTACCAGATCTATTATATACCCTACACTGATTTGGCAAGGGAGTACAATAGTGATCTAGGAGTAGATCACTGGACAGCGGTCAGAATTATCCTTAGTGAAATAAGGATATGTTTCTCGATTATGGACGTGACAAAAGGCTCGTCGTAAAGGGTTACGCCGATGCAAGTTTTGACACTAATCTAGATGACTCTAAGTCTCGGTCTAGATACATATTGAAAGTGGGAGCAATTAGCAAGAGTAGCTCCATGCAGAGCATTGTTGACATAGAAATTTGCAAAATACATGTGGATCTGAATGTGGCAGACCCATTGACTAAGATTCTGTCACAAGCAAAACATGATCACACCTTAGTACTCTTTGGATGTTAATCACATAGCGATGTGAACTAGATTACTGAATCTAGTAAACCCTTTGGGTATTGGTCACATGGCGATGTGAAATATGGGTGTTAATCACATGATGATGTGAACTATCGATGTTAATCACATGGTGATGTGATCTAGATTATTGACTCTAGTGCAAGTGGGAGACTGAAGGAAATATGCCCTAGAGGCAATAATAAAGTTATTATTTATTTCCTTATATCATGATAAATGTTTATTATTCATGCTAGAATTGTATTAACCGGAAACATAATACATGTGTGAATACATAGACAAACAGAGTGTCACTAGTATGCCTCTACTTGACTAGCTCGTTAATCAAAGATGGTTATGTTTCCTAACCATAGACAAAAGAGTTGCTATTTGATTAACGAGGTCACATCATTAGTTGAATGATTTGATTGACATGACCCATTCCATTAGCTTAGCACCCGATCGTTTAGTATGTTGCTATTGCTTTCTTCATGACTTATACATGTTCCTATGACTATGAGATTATGCAACTTCCGTTTATGGGAGGAACACTTTGGGTACTACCAAACGTCACAACGTAACTGGGTGATTATAAAGGAGTACTACAGGTGTCTCCAAAGGTAGATGTTGGGTTGGCGTATTTCGAGATTAGGATTTGTCACTCCGATTGTCGGAGAGGTATCTCTGGGCCCTCTCGGTAATACACATCACATAAGCCTTGCAAGCATTGTGACTAATGAGTTAGTTGCGAGATGATGTATTACAGAACGAGTAAAGAGACTTGCCGGTAACGAGATTGAACTAGGTATTGGATACCGACGATCGAATCTCAGGCAAGTAACATACCGATGACAAAGGGAACAACGTATGTTGTTATGCGGTCTGACCGATAAAGATCTTCGTAGAATATGTAGGAGCCAACATGGGCATCCAGGTCCCACTATTGGTTATTGACCGGAGACGTGTCTCGGTCATGTCTACATTGTTCTCGAACCGTAGGGTCCGCACGCTTAAGGTTTCGATGACAGTTATATTATGAGTTTATGAGTTTTGATGTACCGAAGGAGTTCGGAGTCCCGGATGAGATCGGGGACATGACGAGGAGTCTCGAAATGGTCGAGATGTAAAGATCGATATATTGGACGACTATATTCGGACTTCGGAAAGGTTCCGAGTGATTCGGGTATTTTTCGGAGTACCGGAGAGTTACGGGAATTCGCCGGGGAGTATATAGGCCTTATTGGGCCATACGGGAATAGAGGAGAGAGGCCAAAAGGAAGGAGGCCTGCGCCCCCCCCCCCTCTGGTCCGAATTGGACAAGGGGCGCAGCCCCCTTTTCCTTATTCCTCTCCACCTCTTTCCCCTTCTCCTACTCCAACAAGGAAGGAGGGAGTCCTACTCCCGGTGGGAGTAGGACTCCCCTTGGCGCGCCTCCTCCTAGGCCGGCCGGCCCCTCCCCCTTGCTCCTTTATATACGGAGGCAGGGGGGCACCCCAAGACACACAAGTTGATCCTTGGTGATCGTTCCTTAGCCGTGTGGGGTGCCCCCTGCCACCAAATTCCACCTCGACCATATTATTGCAGTGCTTAGGCGAAGCCCTGCGTTGGTAGTACATCAAGATCGTCACCACGCCGTCGTGCTGACGGAACTCCTCCCTGAAGCTTTGCTGGATCAGAGCCCGGGGATCGTCATCGAGCTGTACGTGTGCTAAGAACTCGGAGGTGCCGGAGTAACGGTGCTTGGATCGGTCGGATCGGGAAGAAGACGTACGATTACTTCCTCTACGTTGTGTCAACGCTTCCGTTGCGATCTACAAGGGTACGTAGATCAGACTCTCCCCTCGTTGCTATGCATCACCATGATCTTGCGTGTGCGTAGGAAATTTTTTGAAATTACTACGTTCCCCAACACGTGGATGTAGGATAGGACCACCTATCCGAACCACAGGAAAAACATCTGTGTCTCCAATTGCGTTTGAATTTTCCAAACCCTTCCCTTTACATTCTTGCAAGTTGCATGCTTTACTTTCCGCTGCCAATATACTCTTTGCATGCTTGCTTGAATTGGGTGATGATTGCTTGACTTGTCCTAAAATAGCTAAAATCTGCCAAGAACTAAAATTGGGAAAAGGTTAAGTTTTTTATTTGGTCAAGTAGTCTAATCACCCCCCCCCCCCTCTAGACATACTTTCGATCCTACAAGTGGTATCAGAGCCTTGGTTTCCATTTGCTTTGATTTCCATAGCTGTTGGTGGTCATAGCCTTGGTTTCACAACCTAGGAGAGTATGGCGTCTAGCGAGGGAAATTATCACCGTAGAGGTCCTTACTTTGATGGTACTAATTTTGCTAGTTGGAAGCATAAAATGAAAATGCATATTCTTGGACATAACCCCGCCGTTTGGGCTATTGTGTGTGTCGGTTTGCAAGGTGACTTCTTTGATGGGAGAGAACCAAACCGTGAAGCTACCGTGGATGAGTTGAAGATGTTGCAATACAATGCTCAAGCTTGTGATATTCTCTTCAACGGATTGTGCCCCGAAGAATTCAACAAAATCAGCCGTCTTGAGAATGCAAAGGAAATTTGGGACACTTTGATTGATATGCACGAAGGTACCGACTCCGTCAAGGAATCCAAATTGGATGTGCTTCAAAGTCAACTTGACAAGTTCAAAATGAAGGATGGTGAAGGTGTCGCTGAAATGTACTCTAGGCTTGCTTTCATCACAAATGAGATTGCCGGCTTAGGAAGTGAAGAGATGACCGATAGATTCATCATCAAGAAGATTCTAAGAGCCTTGGATGGAAAATATGATACCGTGTGCACATTGATCCAAATGATGCCCAATTACAAAGATCTCAAGCCAACGGAGGTAATTGGAAGAATTGTTGCTCATGAGATGTCACTTAAGGATAAAGAGGAACTTCACAACAAATCTAGTGGTGCCTACAAAGCCTCATGTGAAGCCCCTACATCATCAAGTGACAAACAAAACTTCAATGAATAATTGAGCTTAATGGTGAAGAACTTCAACAAGTTCTACAAGAGTAGAAGCAAAGATAGAAGCTCCAAGTTAAGGTCCTACAATGACAAAAGATCTTCTAGTCGAGAGCGAAACTGCTACAATTGTGGAAGACCCGGACACTATTCCAATGAGTGTACGGCTCCCTACAAGAGAAGAGAAGACTCTCCAAAAAGAAGAAGCAAAAGAGAAGAATCACCACCAAGAGAGAGAAGGAGTAGAGATGATCGTTATGAACGAAGATACTCATGGAGAAGCAAGGATTCGGAAAGGAAGAAAAAATCATCAAGGAGCTACACAAAACGAAGACATCAAGCTCATGTTGGTGAATGTGTATCCGGCTCTGACTCCGACAGCCACTCCGAGAGAAGTTATCACTCCGATTCCGACTATACTCAAGATGAAGGTGTTGCCAGTCTAGCACTTGTGTCAACCAACTCCTACGACATATTTGACTCACCAAATGAAGGAATTGGAAGATTCTTCATGGCCAAAGGTCCTAAGGTAACACACCCCGAGTATGTTGATTTTAATAGTGATGAAGATGACTTGTTAGGTGATGATGATTTACTTGTTGACAACTCTAGTGATGAATACTATGATGAAACGTCAATTAATCATGCTAATCAAGATAAAACAAATGACAATGATAAGGAGAAGATTGAGGCTCTAACTAAAGAACTAAACACTCTTAAGTTAGCTCATGAAACTATCTTCGAAGATCATCGAGAACTTTTAAGAGCTCATGAGAAGTTACGCTTTGAAAAGCTCAAACTTGAGCAAGAGCATGAGTTTTTAAAGGCAATCAATGATGATCTCCGCAAGAAAAGTTCTTCTTACATTGCCAAGCGTTTACTCTTATCCACTTACATGCCTCAAGTCAAGTCTAGTAACAAGAACAAGAAAGATTCTTCCTCTAGTAGTAACAATGATCATGCTAAATCCAATATTGTTGCTTCTAGTAGTTCTCTTGATTCCACTAATGATTCTCTTAGCCAAGTTACACTTGAGCAAGAAAATAGCTTATTGAAGGGAATTATAGAGAAAGGAGTGTACAAAAGCCTTGCCGGGAGTAAGCAATTCGAGGAAATTGTGCGCAAGCAAGGAAGGCACCGGAAGAATCAAGGTATTGGTTTTGAACGAAAGTTCAATGCCAATGGAGTTGAGTGGGAAGAAGATCAATACCCCAAGACAAAGTTTGTTCCTCAATAAGAGAAGTATGATAATTCCTTCAAGGGGACACAAGCTCAAGATGATCTTCCACCACAAGACTACAAGCAAAAAGGCAAGGACAAGCTTCAAGAGGAAATTAATGCATTTGAAGAAGCTCCTAAGATCTTAGTCAAGTGGATTCCCAAGACCACTTCAAGTTCCACTTCATCAAGTACGACTACAACTCCAAGGATTCCCATCAAGATGGTGTGGATCCAAAAGAAGAAGAACTAGAGAGTTCTTGAGGGTGACTCCACCAACATACTTCACTCTTATCATTTTGGCAAGAACAAGTGCAATCAACTTCCACATCTTGCACTAGTTCAAGGAGTCACAAACCCTCTTGTTGGTAAGACAAGGGACAAGGTAACCTAAAGTTTTCATGGACATCATCTTGTGTGTGCATCACTCTATGTCTATGGATATCCTTGTTTGTTCCTTGTGGGACTAACCCATGTAGGTATTGAAAGTGCAATTCACTCAAATGGATAGCTCCAAGTGATCTACATCAACATTGAGCATCCACATCTTCAACATCTACATGAAGTCATCATTGACAAAACCCAAGGTTAGTTCATCCCTCTTAGGGGGGATATCACATCTAGGGGGAGCTTTACTCTAAGACTTGAGCTAAAGCAACTCTAAAGATGTGAACACAACAATGCTTTATGTAAAAGTGGTAACCCCACTTGAGCTTAAACGATGAGTATGACCTATGATCAAGTGTTCTCACTTGACTCCTAAGTCAATATACTCATATATAGATGACCTAGTCATCGCAAATTGCTTGATAGATGCTAGAATTGGTTGTGCATGCTTTGTCACATATTTCAATTGCCATCTTATTGTGTGAGCATGTTGGTTGCATATTTTACTCATTCGAGGACATCCACTTGTTGTTTTGATTATTTGGTTTTATTTCCTTTTGCCAAGTGGATGGACAAGAATGCTTAAGAACCTCCTCTAGCTATCTATGCTTTTCTCGTCTCAAACTCTATTCATGCTACATCACAAAATTTGATCAAGTCAGATTCGAACCACTCTGTGTGAGGAGCACTCGGAGTCCCCGATTCGTCATAGGCTTAAACTTCCAAAACCTCTTTGTGATTCTCGGTCTGACCGATATCCTACTTTCGGTCCTACCGAGGTCATTAAGTTGATCTATGCTTTCGATCTCGGTGCAACCGATTTGAACCATTCGGTCACACCGAGTTGCAATAACTGTATACAGTTTTGCATCTCGGTACCACCGAGTTGTTCCACTCGGTCACACCGACAGGGTCGGGCTATATATAGTCACGGGCAAAAAAATTGGAAATTTCTCCGAACCCCTTCGCCCGCGCGATAGCTCGCTCTGCCAACGTGGTCTCCGGATCGTCTCCTCGCTGCCAGCCGCCTCCAGTTGCTGGTCTCCGTCGTCGTCAACGGGAATCAACCCCGCCGTTGCCGCCGTAGCGAGTCTCCATCGAACTAGGGTATGGACTCGATCTTTGTGCTATTCCCCAATCCAATTCTTAGCACATTGTGATCATAATGACTCTTGCCACGTTTGATAAACTTCTATCCAGTCAATGAACTCGTAGATTAGGTTTGATTCGAAAATTTTAGGGTTAGGTTTCCGCCGAAACCATCTCGGACCCACCGAGTTGAAAAACTCGATCCCACCGATTTGGCTCGTGCCATTGCACAAGTAAGACTCGGTCTGACCGAGTATTACTAATCGGTGTGACCGATTTTGGAACTTTGTGAAACCCTAGCAGTCTTGGTGTCACTGAACCGTGACTCGGTCTGACCGAGTTCACTAGTTTATGTTCCAAAACTGCTTCGGTATCATCGAGTTTAAAAATCGGTCGATCCGAAATGCTTTCTGTGGGAAACTAAAACTAAGTTTTTAAATCATTCTTTTGCAAAAACCTCTGCATTTTGTGATGCTCATCCACTCTACCTCATCTATAAACTATTCACGGGGTCAGCAGTCAGCTTGTTCATCATGTCAGACCAAAGTGATCGCCAGAATTTGTCAGAGCAGCCAGTGCAAATGAGTGAGGGCACTAGTCCCTCCAGTTCTTCAGATGATGGCAGCAGGAGCACCCCTAGCAACCTGCCAAAAGCTGCCACAAGACAAAGAAAGAAGAGAACCTCAGAATCAGAGGATGAAGATTATGTGGCAGAGGAAGAGGAAGCCACATCAAAGAGAGTTGCACTCAAAAAGGAGCATGGCTCAAGATAGAGCACCAAGCCAGGCTTAAAGGTCAAAAGGCCAGCAGGTAGGCAGCCTATGCCAAAGGCCAGAGCCTCAACTCAGATTCCTGAAAAGCCTGAACCCAAAGAGGCTGCTGCAGAAGGGAAGAAGAGGAAGGAGAGGATCAAGAAGACCACTGCTAGAGTGCTTGGGAAATCCTCAATCATGAGAGACTCTGAAGAGGAAGAGGAAGAAGAGGTTGCTGCACCAGCACCTAAGGCACCTAAGCTTATGGGTGATGCTATCAGGACAGGGGATGCTGCATCCAAGCCCAAAGAAGCACCCAAAGCTGCCTCCAAGCCCAAGTCAGCACCCAAGAGGAATACAAGGAGCATACCAGCTGCTGAGAAGAACAAGGCCCCAGTGCCTGACATTGCTGAAGAAGAAGAAGAAGAAGAAGGTCAAGTGCTCAGGAAGCTTAAGCCCAAGATCCCAGACCACAATGATGCTCATCCTGTGGCTGAGGACATGAAGCTCAGAAGAGACTCAGGGCTGAGGAAGTGGAGAGAAGCAGATCCACATGCTTCAAGGAGAAGAACTGCTGTTGACTACAGGTTCCACACTAAGGAACGGCGGGACTTCTATGAGACAGTCTTGTTAGACAAGAAGCCAATTGTATGTGATATGAGATGGGTCAACTGGGAATATATCAAGGAGAATGAAGAGCACTACCCTGGATTGCAGGACAGCTTCAAGGCATGTGGAGTAGCAGACTTTGTTGGGCAGAAGCTCACAAAGTGGAATGAGGAGCTTATCATGCAGTTCTACTCCACAACACATTTTTATCCAGATGGAAGGATTGTTTGGATGTCTGAAGGTACGAGGTACCAATCAACAGTTGCTGAGTGGGCACAGCTTATCAATGCCCCAGAGGAAAATGAAGATGACTTGGATGTCTATTCCAAGAAGAAGATGGATCATAACTCTATGTCCAATATGTACAAGGAAATTCCAAACGAGGCACTTGATACTTTCAAGTTTGGGTCTGTGCATTGTCTTCTGTCAGGGCCGCCAACCATCAACTGGATCCTTAGGCACACACTTTTGCCCAAGTCTGGAGATCACAGGATGATCAGAGGTCATGCCATTAACTTGCTACATATCTTTGATGTGCCTCAGAAATTCAAGGTCATGAGCCTCATGGTAGAGACTATCAAGAGGACTGCAGCAGATCAGAAGAGGAGCTGTGGATATGCCCCTCAGATCCAGATGTTGATTAACTCAAGAATGGGCACAGACACATACTTGTTGGACAAGGAACATTTGCCTATCTATCCAGATTTCGAGGACAACCAAGTTGTGATGACCAAAGATGAACCATCTTCAGCCCATGCACAAGCCAAGGAGGAGAAGGCAATAAAGGAGAAAGCTGCCAAGATGCAAACTCAAGAGGAGGCATCTGAGTACTTCTTGAAGAACAAGCAAGAGCAGCTCGGTTACTTGATTACATCCACCCTGCGGATTGAGAAAGGACTGGCCACCCTAACTCAGAACCAGGCAAGCCTAGAGAGAATCGTAGAACAAAAGTTCTATGACTTGGATATCAAGGTGATAGAGATTCAGACTGTAGTGGAGCAGCTCCAGGATGACATGCGGGAGAGGAAAGGGAAGACAACCACTGATGCCTTTGCCAGAGTGGCACGAGGTCCGAGGTCATCTTCAATGCCAGTTCCTGACACAAGAGCAACCGCCTCAGCTCCAGTCGCAGCACCAGCCCAACCTGCTCCAGCATCTACTTCAGCTCCAACTCCAACCGCGTCTACGGAAGCCTTCGTCCTTGGAGTGATCCGGACTCCACCACCACCTGAAGATCAAGCCTGAGTGTCGATTTAGCACTATGCATTTTCTAGGAACTTTTTGGTAACTTGTTGCCAAAGGGGGAGAAAATGTATAGATCATAGGCTTCGAGAGAGAGTGTCGCTTTTCTCTCTTGCTTTATTTGGTGGTTTTTCAAACATTGTTTGCTTTTGGTCGAGATACTTTGATATGCTTGTGAGACATTGATGATCATGTGTTTGATCATAAGCTACACTTATGCATGCTTGGTGAATGCTATTATCTTATCTATCTTATGTGATCATTCACTTTTCTTGGTGATGAGTGCATGTATTTCATTCTTATCATTTTAAGCGCTCCACCAAGATGTATGTGACATGGAAGAGTAACCCATGACTCTAACTCTTTATGCATTTGCAGTCCAAAGCAAATCTTAAATATGCATAAATTTAGGGGGAGCTCTTACTTATCACATACTTCTCAAAGCGATGATATTTTTCATGCTTATTATCATTTGTCGAAGCTTTGATCTATATGTTGTCATCAATTACCAAAAAGGGGGAGATTGAAAGTGCAACTATCCCTAGGTGGTTTTGGTAATTCATAACAACATATAGCTCATTGAGCTAATGCTATTCCAAGATGATTATTTCAGGAAAGCTCAATGATTGGCATGGCATGGATGGTGAAAGTGGAACCCTCAAAATGCTAAGGACAAAGGATTGGCTCAAGCTCAAAAGCTCAAGACTCTTCATGTTATATTTTAGTGATCCAAGATCACATTGAGTCTTTAGGAAAAGCCAATACTATCAAGGAGGGATGAGGTGTTGCTTAATGAACCTCTTGCTTCATGTGCTTAGTGATATGCTCCAAAACCCTCAACTACTTTCCCATATCCACATATGACCTAAACCCTAAGCCAAACTCGGTCCTACCGATTCTTCCTATCCGGCGCCACCGAGTTTCACTTGTCATACGCCACTGCCAAACCCTAGCAATTCGGTTCTACCGATAGGGATCTCGGTCTCACCGAGATGGGATTGCAAACTCTCTGTTTCCCTTTCGTAACTTTTCGGTCTCACCGAAAGAGTGGATCGGTCCCACCGAGATTGTAATGTAAATTCAGTGTTTCCTTTTTGTAACTTTTCGGTCTCACCGAAAGAGCAAATCGGTCCCACCGAGTTTACCTGACCAACTCCCTGGTTAGATTATTACCAAAATCGGTCTCACCGAGTTTGTGTAATCGGTCTCACCAAGATTACGTTATGCCCTAACCCTAACAAAATCGGTCCTACCGAGTTGCATGTTAGTCCCACCGAAAATCTCTAACGGTCACTAGGTTTACTATTTCGGTCTGACCGAGTTTGTTGATTCGGTCCCACCGAGATTGGTAAATTGTGTGTAACAGTTGGATTTTGTGTGGAGGCTATATATACCCCTCCACCTCCTCTTCACTCGTGGAGAGAGCCATCAGAACACATCTACACTTCCAACTCATATGTTCTAAGAGAGAACCACCTACTCATGTGTTGAGACCAAGATATTCCATTCCTACCATATGAATCTTGATCTCTAGCCTTCCCCAAGTTGCTTTCCACTCAAATCTTCTTTCCACCAAATCCAAATCCTATGAGAGAGAGTTGAGTGTTGGGGAGACTATCATTTGAAGCACAAGAGCAAGGAGTTCATCATCAACACACCATTTGTTACTTCTTGGAGAGTGGTGTCTCCTAGATTGGCTAGGTGTCACTTGGGAGCCTCCGACAAGATTGTGGAGTTGAACCAAGGAGTTTGTAAGGGCAAGGAGATCGCCTACTTCGTGAAGATCTACCGCTAGTGAGGCAAGTCCTTCATGGGCGATGGCCATGGTGGGATAGACAAGGTTGCTTCTTCGTGGACCCTTCGTGGGTGGAGCCCTCCGTGGACTCGCGCAACCGTTACCCTTCGTGGGTTGAAGTCTCCATCAACGTGGATGTAGGATAGCACCACCTATCCAAACCACGGGAAAAACATCTGTGTCTCCAATTGCGTTTGAATTTTCCAAACCCTTCCCTTTACATTCTTGCAAGTTGCATGCTTTACTTTCCGCTGCCAATATACTCTTTGCATGCTTGCTTGAATTGTGTGATGATTGCTTGACTTGTCCTAAAATAGCTAAAATCTGCCAAGAACTAAAATTGGGAAAAGGTTAAGTTTTTATTTGGTCAAGTAGTCTAATCACCCCCCCCCCCTCTAGACATACTTTCGATCCTACACCCCCCCCCCCCCTCCTCACTAGGAAAGGGGGGGCACTTCCACTTGGGCCCTTGTGGCCCAAGTTGCCTTCCACCTCTGGCCCTTTTTAGGACCGTTGATATTTTAATTAAATATAAAATGTTCTAAATAATTTCATACCATTATATATATATAATTTAACATCCCCGGAAACATTTTCCACCCATATATAATTAATTGGTAATACCCGGTATTACCCGATATTCACCTGACCCCGAAACGCTTCCGGAACCTCTCGGAACTATTCCGGATATTGATGAAACAATTCCACAAATATATTCTCATCACTACTGTCCTACTAACACTCAGCAGATCGTGATTACCTTAAGCTTGTGACCCTGTAGGTTTCGTAAATCATAGACATGAATGAAACTCCGTCGTTCAATGACCGATAGCGGAACTGTGGACATCTATATCGGTCCCTATGATTACACGAATGATATTCGAGTGAACCTTCGGTTATCATGTGATGTTCCCTTTGCGTCGCGATACTTTACAAAACTTGGTGTGCATCGGCATCCTTCAAAGTCATCACCATTCTCAGTATACCGTTGCTCCTGTTACCGATTTTGTTCTTCTTTCTCGTTAACGTGTTTCGGTATAGCCATGATGTAGTCACCTATGTCTAGCCAGACGATGATGGATGTTGTCACAGTGAGGGGACCCTAATAATATATCTCCATCATTGGAGGAGCAAATCCTACTCTCGAGCTGTCTGGTCACTTGTCAAACTTTCCTATGAGCTTGAAAGTTTTTGTCATGATCACCTTGTTACAGATGACGTTTGAGCAACCCCAAAGCCCACCGTCCAGTAGGAAGTGACTGAGACACTCTCATGGTATTAGGAACTAAAACACATGCTAACACTTCGTGTTATAACAGATGATTTCAGACGATATGATCACATAGTATAACAAAGAAGTATTGGGTCGATTCAATACGATCGTTCTTCTAACGTCATATCCTCAATGTTGTTTTAGGGCTATCGTTACACTAGCGATATCCTAAGATCCAGAAAATGTGATCACCAACAACACTTGAGTCGGTCTTAGAGGTGAGACCGGGAACCTATTGTTTACCATTTATCATTTCACACATGCATATGAGCTTTCCACGAAATCACATATTCCATGATCATAGCAGCTATAGCATGAAATATAAACTCTTTGTTATGAATAACGGAAATATAATAATACAATATTATTGCCTCTAGGGCATATTTAGAACAAGAAGCAGTACAGTAGAGGTAAGTGTTTCCCTCAGTGAGAACCAAGGTTATCGAACCAATAGGAGAACCAAGCAAATTCCCTTTGACAACACCTACACACACAAAAGCAAATACTTGCACCCAACGCGGGCAAGAGGGTTGTCAATCCCCTTGAACTCGCTACTTACAAGGATTAATTCTGATAGTGATAGATAGATAAAAAGATAACTAAAACAAAAAATAAAGAAATTGCAACAAGGTATTTTTGGTTTTAATAATATGATAAAGGTAGACCCGGGGGCCATAGTTTTCACTAGAGGATTCTCTCTCGAACACATAGCATGCGGTGGGTAAAAAAATTACTATTGGGAAACTGATAGAAAAGCGCATAATTGGACGTTATTCATGGCAATGATCATTTATATAGGCATCACGTCCGTGACAAGTAGACCGACTCCTGCTTGCATATACTACTATTACTCCACCAATCGACCGCTATCCAGCATGCATCTATGGTATTAAGTTCATAACAAATAGAGTAACGCTTTAAGCAAGATGACATCTTGTAGACAAAGTAAACCCAATCAATATGAATAAACCAAATTGTCGTGGAATTGTCATGGCAGATGTCCTAGTGAAAGGACTTAGTCATGGAGCCATCGCAACTAGGAAGCTTAAAGGGTTAATCGGGACAAAGGACATGAGGGTTTATACTGGTTCGGCCCCTTATGATGAAGGTAAAAGCCTAATCCACTTCTTGGTGATATTGCTAGGGTTTCGATGACCAGGGAGCAAATATGCTAAGCCTGGCTCTCGATTTGATGTTACCTGCCCTAAGCCACCGCCGGGTCATCCCCTTATATACACGGGTTGACACCCTGCGGCCTACAGAGTCCCAGCCGGCTCATACAATGTGTCTGGCTCGGTGACATCTTTTACATGCCTTACTTTCAAGTCTTATTCATACATGGTGGTTTATACTTACGGGCCTTAAGCCACCTCTGGGCTTGGGCCTATTATAAGCCTAATCGCAAACCGTCATCTTGTATACTCTTGGGCTTTATTCTTTTAAACCGCCATTGTAGTTGACCTGGCCCCTCCTGGGCGGGTCATTCCTGGTAGTCATATCCTCAACAATAGGCCCCAGGTTGATTTGAACTTTGTTCATGTCAATCTTCAACACTTAGAAAAAATTCATCTATCACTGTTGTGAAAACCTTGTAACCCGCCATGACATCACCTCCGGAATTTTTGGAATCCCGCCACGACATCATCTCAACGGATCTTTATCTTAATGTCTTCCCAAAAATCGAGGCGTCCATCTAGCTGGATAGCTTTCATTTGCCTTCCTTGTTTTTCATGCCTGTCTGCTCGCCTATCTCCTTATAAATAGGCACGGCTGGTCTTCCTCCTCCTCCTTCTTCTTCCTTCTCTTGCAACCCCTCTGTCGCTCGAACTCCGCCGCCGCCGCAGCGCTCGCCGTCGTCCTCAACCTTGGCCGCTGCATCACCCTAAGCTTGCCGAGAGAACGGCGGTGACCCTCCGCAGTAGATTTGCGTTCGTAAGTTTTTGCCTTTCCGCACCTTAGGTCCGCATTAGGGTTTGCAAGTTCGTCTGTGTTCTTCGCTGTTCATCATGGATTCTTTGTAGTTTCTCCACTGCATCCTCTTTTGATCCAAAAGAACTATGAAACTCCTGCGGTAGCTGTTTCGCATCCATTTCGATGCTAGTAGATCCCCTTTTCTTGCACAAAGGCCTCTTTAGAACTGATGAACTCCTCTGCACTAGTTTTTTAGGTCTAGATTTATTTTCCTTTTTTGAACAATCTCGATCCAAAATAGTAGCAGCAGTCTGTGAAACTTGTTTATCTCAGTACTTAGCCATTTTTTTATCGTTGGCCTCTTTTGAATATCTTTAGTCATGGCGGCTTATCATGCCGGCTCATTTTTCCTTCATATATCATTAGCCCTTATTTAAGCCGCCATTACACATCTGTATTGCAAACATTAACCTATGATTCCACCATTTAATTTAAGTTGGCAAATTACTTCCTTTTTAGCTTGTCCTCTCACCATGCCGCCAAAGACGACGACCGTTTGCAATTGGGTCCCTTCCACAGTCACTGACGCCACTCTGAAGGATTTCGTTACCATTGGATATTTACCGGAGAAGAACATTATGTCTTACCGCGCTCCTGACCCGGCCGAAGAAAGATCTCAGCCCAAGGATGGCGAAGTCATCGTTTTTACTGATCATATGAACCAGGGTTTTTCACCACCCGACTCAAAATTCTTCAGAGATGTTCTGCATTTCTTCAAGCTTCATCCACAAGACCTTGGACCCAATTCCATATCAAACATCTGCAATTTTCAAGTTCTCTGCGAGGTTTATCTTCAAGAAGAACCTACTGTTGAACTCTTTAGTGAGTATTTCTATTTGAGCCGCCAGAATGAATGTACCAACGGCCCCAATTTGGAACTTGGTGGAATTTTGATTCAGCGCCGACAGGGTGCTATCTTTCCCTTAGTAGTCTTACCAAGCCATCCAAAGGATTGGAACCAAACTTGGTTTTATTGCAAAGACACGTCGCCAGCTGATGAAAAGCCAATTCCGGGTTATCGCGCGGAGCGTCTTGACTCAAAGTTTTTACTCCCTGACAAGCTTACTGCCGCTGAACGTAAGAAGCTCATCCCAACCATCAAAAGGATTCAAGCCTTGTTGGGAAATGGCTTAACTAGAGTTGACTTGATCTGTTGTTCGATCGCATGGCGGGTCATCCCTCTGAGCCGCCGCTCTGACTTGATGTATAGCTATGCCGGAGGACCACATGACCCTATGTGTCATAGTTCTCTACAACTGACTGAAGAGGCCATTGTTGAAATGTCAACCACCCTCGTAAATAGTAAATACAAGGACTGCAGTAAAGTTGGATTGAATCATTTCTACAAACTTAACCCGGCACCAGAGGTAAATCCCCTTGACCCCCTTTTTTCATCAATAGTTAAGTACTTGCATAACTTTTAACCTGTTATTTGCCTACAGGCCAAATCTGACTTTTGGAAGGCCAAATATGACCATGAAGCTGCCAAGAAGGCTAGAGCTAGAGCCACCGCCATAGCCTCCAAGAAGACAACCCGAAAATCCAAGAAGAAAAGAACGGCTTCTGATATGTTCAAGTTGGATGATGTTTCTGAGTCGGAGGTAGCCCTTGACCCTCTTGGCCTGCTTTTTAACAACCTTATTGACACTGACTATTGCCAGGATGACACGGGGGCCAGCCAGGCAATAGAAGAAGATGTAACTATTTCCTCATACTCAGAACCTTTGCCAAGACAGAAACCTCGACTGCTAACCCGGAAAGTAAGGTTTTCACACCCTTTGGCTTATTTGGATCCTCATTTTCTTTTGAAAAACAGCAACATGAGAGCCGCCATCTGGCCCAGACCAGTGACGACAATGAACTGCCCTCCGGCTTACCGAAAACTCCTCAGAAACGCCAGAATGAGGTTTCTTTCACTTTTGACTTTTGCTTTTGTCAATGAATCTACTTCCTTGCTCTTTTAAATTATGATTTCACTTTTTCAGGAGGTCTCTCGTTCTTCTCGTGATTCCCCACAAACCCAACTTCCGGCTTTCAAGACTGCCCCTGGGTAAAGATAATTACCTTTCTTCTGTATCTTTATGTCCATATCATTATACTGACTCATCAAACTCCTCTTAGCGGTCAAGCAAAACCCAAGAAAGCCAGGGTGATTAAGCCGACTGAAAACTCGGACGCTACTGAACCGGCACTGCCAACTCCTGCCCCGGGACAACCTGAAGCACCAGAAGACCCTGCTATCAACGTTCGAATAGATCCTCCTGAGCCGTCTGTTGACGAAACTGTTCTCAACCCATCCACTGTTGAACCATCAAGCTCAGCTAACCCGCCGACGACTTACGACAGTGACGTTTTAATCACTGGTAGTAGATTTGTTGAATCGGGCAATCCAACGGTACTGGCCATACACTCCGCCAAGCAAGAGGCTTTAGAAAAGCAGAAAGTTTGCTTTGACATCTCTCACTATGCTCACCTGAGCATTAGTGATGTGCTATCCGGCTATCTTAGTCACGTGCATTCTATCCGTGACTCTGAAATTGAGAGGGTCAAACAGCTGCAATTGAAATATGAGGTATGATCTCCAGCTTTCATTAACTTATATGCTCTGCCAGCCCCCCAAGTCTCCTGATTATGATAAATTTGAATGATCTGTAGACTTGTGATATATGTTGATGTTCTGACCTAGATTTTTCCAAGTCCGGTTTAGAACGTTTAACCAGAGTTATCTGATTAACATAATTTCACCTGTAGTCCCCAAGGCCGGCTTAATTCATCATGAATGAGTCAGTACTTAACTTCATAATTGTCTTGAATCAGTCCAAACTAATATTGTTATCCGGCTCAATATGAAAAACTTTTTGAATATCATGCATTAGCCCCCAAGTGCCAAGCATTGTTACTTGTAAAACACTTGGGACTTTAATCATAGAAGAGTTATTTTTGCATTTAAAAATTGCTTTGGCAGACATTAGCCCCCAAGTGTCAAGTGGTGTTGCATTGCAAAGCACTTGGGACTTTAATCTTTATGACCTTTATTGGAAAAAATGACACACCTGTGCATGTCTATAGACCGCCATAACTGAATTGGACTCTCAACTGACTGATGCGAAAACCTGGTTGGCGGCTCAAGAGACTGAGATAAAGAATGCTGACTCCAAACTCCAGTTGAGCCTATCTGAAGCAGAGAAACTGAAGACCAGCTTTGATGTAGATAAAAAATCTTAGGCCGATGAAAAAACCTTGTTGATATAGCGTGCTGAGACAACCGAAGCGGCTCTCAAGGAAGTTACCACGGAGCTCACCGGTTTAAAGAACCGTGTGTCTCAGATGGTCTCTGCAATCTTTGGCGAGTCTTTGTATTATTTACTTAAACTCTATTTTTGCCATAAATATAAGCCGCCCGCTTAACCTTTTAAAATACTCATAGGTCCACAGAGCAGCAATCTGAGCCAAAACAGCTTGATAAAACTCAAGGCGGTTTACACCCTGGTGGAGCAACTATACATTGGAGCTCAACGGGTGCTTGCCATTATTTCCCCAGCCAACCAAGGACCAAACCTCTTGAGTGATGTCTTGAAGAAGGTATCTATCTTACCCGCCAGATTCCAAGAGGTCAAGTGGTCTTGTGCAAGAGCCGGAGCTCTAACTGCTCTAAGCCGCTCCAAAGCCTGGGTGCCGGAGCTAGACCCGGTAGATGTAGCCAAGGGGTATCCCAGCTTTAAGGAAGACGGGACTCCGTTTGATCAAGAAGATTTTGCTGCTTGTGTGAGGGGAGTTCATCCTCATGCTACCATCCTTGGCGACGAGACCAATATTGATAAGTATCAGCCGGATTTTGACGTTGAGAATAAAAAGATGGTGACTCCTTCGTATAAAGTGACAGATCTCATCCCGCCGGTTCGCCAACACACCTTTGCCCCAGAAATTGACCCGGCTGGTCTAATTGATGATGAAGCTGAGTTTGTTGCTCTTCATGGCTTTGATTGGTCCAAGCCCAGTTTCCAACCAGTAGAGGAAGATGAACCGGCAAGGGAGGAGTCATAACCATCCAAATAATCCGGCTAAGATTTAATGAACCGGCCTTAGCTTAACATCTTCTTAGGAGAAAAAACAGTTTTAACCTTTTGGGCTCCCAAAGCCTTGTAATAGGCTAGCTTAAAACTGCATATTCTGCCTATGTCGTCGTGCATATCATACTGCGTACAATATTTTTATCCGTCATGTCAATATATGCTTTATATCCTTTATCATATATGTAGTGTTTAAATCTGTTCCTGTATGTAAAAGATGAGAAACTGTCCTGGCGGTTTGTCACTGGACGGGTCAAAACACCCAATACATAACTATGAAATTACCATAACGGAATAATCAGGGCTAGATGTAAAGATAAATAAGGCTGGAAAGCCTTTGATTAAAGAAAAACACAGATAAGTCTGTGTATGAACGATAATGTCATACCTGTGTTCTTTCATTCTGGACTGCTGGCTTATGTGACCCAGACAGTAAGGGTGACAACCCAATATTTTTAGAAGTCAATACTTCCATATGCCTGATGACTGTTATACATTGGCAACTTATTGTCAAACAACCAAGCTGGTTTAAATTGAAACCATACATACAATTAGATTCTAGACAACAAAAAACCAGTAAAACAAAAGAGCATATTTCAAACAATCTAAATCAAGCATCAAGAAAAATTTGGAGGCTTCTGATTCGAATATGATCAGTAAACCGGACCAAAGGGGTTAAGCTAGGATTCGAATACGATCATGTAGCCCCCGGTGGCTTTGGCGTTGAGCCAATCAAGAGGGTACCAACAGCTATGTTCTCTTTCGAATACGACCTATGTTTGAACAAAAGCCCCCAAATGACCTTAATGAGTTTTTTAACGACGCTGATTCGAATACGATCAACGTTGGACCCAAAAGGGGTTGAGCTATGATTCAAATACGATCAGGAAGCCCCCTAGTGAGTTTGGCAGTGTGCCGATCAAAAGGGTACCGACAGCTATGTTCTCTTTGGTTCGAATACGACCTATGTTTGAACAGGAAGCCCCCTAGTTACCATAAGCCGGACTGAGAGGGTTAAGCTAGATTCAAATACGATCGGCCCCCAACTGGTCGTTTAATAATTAGAATAATAAAGATATGTGAACATTGAGGATGAAAAGGACAGAGGTCCTGCTTTATTACTTATCATAATATATACAATGTCAAAGTATGTACATTATGAGAGCCGGTGGCTCAAGTATAGTAAGGCCGAAGATGAGCAATATTCCATGGCCGGCGTGTCTCCTCCTCCGATCTACGTAAGTCTTTGTGCTCTCGAATATCGATAAGGTAGTATGACCCGTTGTTCAAGTTTTTGCTGACCACAAAAGGTCCTTCCCAAGGTGGGGATAGCTTTTGGGCATCAGACTGATCTTGGGTGAGCCGGAGCACCAAGTCACCTTCTTGAAAGGTTCTAGATTTAACCCGGCGGCTGTGATAACAGCGCAGGTCCTGTTGGTAAATCGATGACCGGGCCGCTGCCAAATCTCGCTCTTCATCTAATAAGTCAAGCGCATCCTGACGGGCTTGTTCGTTATCAGCTTCAACATAAAGCCGCCATGCGGGGCGAGTCATGATGGATGTCTCTGGGCAGGACTACTTCTGCTCCATAAACCATGAAGAAAGGCGTATAACCCGTAGACCTGTTAGGGGTGGTATTGATGCTCCATAGTACCGAGGGTAACTCTTCTACCCAACAACCCGGCGTCCATTGTAACGGAACCATAAGCCGGGGCTTGAGACCTTTTAAAATTTCCTGATTTGCTCTCTCAGCTTGACCATTGGATTGGGGGTGAGCTACTGATGAAACATCAAGCCAGATATGCTCACGTTGACACAATTCCTCCATAGCACCTTTGGACAGATTAGTACCATTGTCAGTTATAATGCTGTGTGGAAAGCCAAAACGAAAGATCACCTTTCTCATGAACTGAATAGCTATGACTGCATCACACTTACTAACCGGTTCTGCCTCAACCCATTTTGTGAATTTGTTAACTACCACCAAAAGATGTGTCTTTTTATATTTGGATCTTTTGAAAGGTCCAACCATACCGAGCCCCCAAACTGCAAACGGCCAAGTAATTGGAATCATCCACAATTCTTGAGCCAGCACGTGCGCCCATCGTGCAAATTTCTGACAACCATCACACCTATTGACCAAATCCTCCGCATCAGCATGAGCCGTCAGCCAGTAAAAACCATGACGGAAGGCCTTGGCTACAAGAGATTTTGACCCAGCATGATGGCCACAATCTCCTTCATGGATCTCTCGAAGAATTTCTTGACCTTCTTCAGGAGAAACACAACGTTGAAACGCTCTGGTGACACTTCGATGATACAACTCACCATTGGAAATTGTCATTGACTTAGACCACCGGGTTATTTGTCTAGCCAAGGTCTCATCCTCCGGCAACTTGCCCCGGGTCATATAAGCCAAATACGGCACTGTCCAATCTGGAATGACATGAAGAGCCGCCACCAATTATGCTTCCGGGTCTGGAACGGCCAAGTCTTCCTCTGTAGGCAACTTGACAGAAGGGTTATGCAAAACATCTAAAAAAGTGTTAGACGGCACCGGCTTACGCTGATATCCCAACCGGCTTAAAGCATCGGCCGCTTCGTTCTTTCTGCGGTCAATGTGCTCCACTTGATAACCCTTGAAGTGTCCGACAACAGCGTCAACCTCACGGCGATAAGCCGCCATGAGAGGATCTTTGGAATCCCACTTGCCTGATACTTGCTGAGCCACCAAATCTAAGTCGCCGAGGCACCGTACCCGGCTTAAACTCATTTATTTAGCCATTCGAAGACCATGGAGTAAGGCCTCATACTCAGCTGCGTTGTTGGTACAAGGAAACATCAATCGCAACACATAACAAAATTTGTCACCTCAAGGAGAAGTTAAAACAACTCCAGCCCTCGAGCCTTCCAATTGTCTGGACCCATCAAAATGAATCGTCCAATATGTGTTGTCTGGCTTCTCTTCAGGTATCTGCAACTCCGTCCAATCGTTAATGAAGTCCATCAGTGCTTGAGATTTGATGGCAGTACGTGGCACATACTTTAAACCATGAGACCCAAGTTCAATGGCCCACTTGGTGACTCGTCCCATGGCTTCTCTATTTTGAATAATATCTCCTAAAGGAGCAGCGCTAACCACAATGATAGGATGGCCCTAAAAGTAATGCTTAAGCTTCCGGCTTGCCATGAACACCCCCATAAACAAGCTTCTGTCAACGTGGATGTCTCTGCTTGGACTCAATGAGCACCTCACTGACGTAGTAAACCGGCCGTTGAACCAGATATTCCTTGCCAGCCTCCTTGCGCTCTACAACAATGGCCACACTGACAGCACATGTGTTAGCAGCCACATATAACAACAGTGGATCATTCTCAACGGGAGCAGCAAGAACCGGCGTCTCGGCGAGCTATCTTTTCAGATCTTCAAAGGCAAAGTTAGCAGAATCACTCCAAACAAAATCATTTGTCTTCTTCATCATTTGATACAACGGCATAGCCTTCTCACCTAACCGGCTTATGAACCGGCTTAAAGCTGTGACACGACCCGCCAGCCGCTGAACATCATTGATGCACGCCGGCTTAGCCAAAGATGTAATCGCCTTAATTTTCTCCGGGTTAGCCTCAATGCCTCTGTTAGACACCAAAAAACACAAAAGCTTGCCAGCTGGGACTCCAAAAACGCACTTGGCCGGGTTAAGCATCATCTTGTAGACCTGGAGGTTACCAAAGGTTTCCATCAGATCATCTACCAGAGTTTCCTTCTCTCTGGATTTCACCACTATATCGTCTACATAAGCATGAACATTACGCCCAATCTGATTATGAAGACAGTTCTGCACACATCGCTGATAAGTCGCCTGGGCACTCTTAAGCCCAAAAGGCATAGACACATAGTAGAAGGCTCCAAGTGGGGTAATGAAAGTCTGTAGCAACCCGACCCGAATGGATCAAGTCTCTGTGCTTAAGTGTCATCCCTGGATCGGTATGCTGACACACACAGTACTCGAGGATTTATAACAGAGGTAAATCACATGTAAAAGTAACTTAAATACTATTACTTCAATCCAAATATAGCGGAAGCAACAAGGTTGTGGATTCCCATCAACACCAACGGCAAAGTTGAGTGTAGAAATCGTAACCCTAATGTATCACTTACTCGTCATAAGAAATCCTGCAATATGAGACGTTGCAGCCCGAAACGGGTCAGTACATTGAATGTACTGGCAAATTCACACCATAGAGAATGATGAATAAAGGCTATCACTACATGCATATTTGGCTGGTGGAAAAGCTCTATGGTTATAAGGTTTTTGCGTAAAGCCAATTTTTCCCTACTACAAAGGAATAAATTTTATTTAACTATCATGGTGGTTGTTGAACATTGAGAATGGTTGACAGCATTCTCAATCCCAATTAAGTAACATCATTAAAACCCAACAATATTCATTTAAAGTAACGTGATGAGATCAACAGGATAATCCAAGAACTAGATACTCAAATTGTCCATAACCGGGGACACGGCTAATCATGATTAGTTTATACACTCTGCAGAGGTTTGCGCACTTTTCCCCACAAGACTCGATCGCCTCCGTTTGGTTTCTCGCACTACATGGTGTTTGAGAAGATGGATGACCGAGACATAGTCTTTCAGAAGCGCTAGCACCTTACGATCGGGTAGACCGTACCACCTACATCCCCTACATCTGCTAGTCTACCACTGTAAGAGTTCGCACGACTTAGTCAACTATGCTAGAGCCCATAATAGCTTGTGGCTGCACACGGAAGTTTCTAGTATGAATAGTCTCATGATCCCTTTGAGCCTGGGTGGCGGTCCAAAAGAAAACAGGCAAGTCCTGGATTACCCAGGTGCCTAGACAGGCAATCCTAGAATAACCAGGTGCCTCAATCCACCCAGATGTGTGTTTAAGTTGCCACCTTAAGTAAACCATTAATTACAATCTCACATCTGTCATGGATTTCACTCATACCCAAACCACGTCTACGAGCATAGCATAGCAATATAAGCAACACGTAGAAGTAACTCCCAAGGGTTTGATAGTAACAGGGCAATAGGTTCCTACCTCATCAACTACTTCCCAACCCACAATTTGATTAGATCCTAATCATGCAATGTTGGAGGTTTGATCTAATGCAATAACAACTGGGTATGAAAGGGGATATGATCAAAGTGTGAACTTGCCTGCAATGTTGATGAAGATGATTCGCACTCAAAACTCTTGATAGTTCTACTCGTCACACTTCGGCCAATCTATCGTAAGCAAGCAATAGTAACCACACATAAGCAATCACTCAAAATACCAGAAAGATCGAAGAAGTCGATTCGGAAAACATCAAAACCAAGCAAATAACTCTTGCAACATAAAACAATTTCTAACAGTACCAAAATTATGTGAATTTGGCCTTATTAGAATGTTTAGGTCAAGAGCTTCGATTTGCAAAAAGAATCAACTCAAACGGAGTTACGAAACTCAAGTTATGATCAAACAAAGTTTGAATTCAAATCTGATCTAATTCAAATTTTAAACTTTTCAAAAACATGTTTGAGTTGGATTAATGGATAGAGGGGATCATAACGAACACGTGGGCGTTGGTTTCATTGGATTTGGACAAACGGTGTAAAAGTTATGACCGTTTGAAGTAGAGGGACTAATCTGTAAAAGAAATACTACCAATAGGTCTCTGGACAGAAAACTAAAATAAAAGAAAAGGCTAAATAACGAACGTTCGCTAACTAGTTCTAAACAGAGAACGTTCATTAAATAGCTCTAACTAAAAAAACTAAATCGTTTTTTTTAACAAAACCAGATCGGTTTTATAACACCTAGACTTAACGAAAAACCGGACGGGTGTGGCGGTTAATACCGGTTAGGCGGCTAGGCGGTTTTCAGCCGAAAACCAGCGACGACAGTTTTTTTTTCTAGCGCATCTCCGGCGTGGCAGCGGTTTTCAGTTCGGCGGCAGCGGCGTGCATCCGGCAACGGCGGCTGCGAGGCAGGGTGCGGAAACGGCGACGGGGCGACGACGCGTGCGGGTGGAGGCGGTGGTGCGGCGCGGTGGCGAGGTTCGGCAGCAGTAGCGACGAGGTCGACGGCAGCGCGGCAAAAGTGCGACGGCGGCGGCGGTTGGTGAGATACGGTGATGGCAGAGAGGGGAGGAGGGGATCCGGGGCGGCGCTTATATAGGTGGCGGGGGAGGTGCGAGGCATGGAGGAGGGGGCAGGCACAGGCGGCGGCGGGAGTCCATGCGGAGCACGGCGGCGGCGATGCGTGCACGCGGCGGAGTCCGGGCGGAGTCCCGCGGGAGCTCGGGGACGGCGTGGAGTTGGGCTGGGCCGCGGCCCAGTTCGGTGTAGTTCTCTTTTTTTTTAAACACACATTTTTCTAACACAGACAATTAGAAGCAAAAAAACAAAATGAATAAAAACATTATATAGGCATATAATATATCAAAATTTTCAGAAAAAGAATATCTACAACATGAACATTTTTGTAAAGTGAAATAAAATCCAGAAAAATTCAAATAAATCAAAGAGTTCTACTGGTCTATTAAAATCCAACCGAAATCATTTTAAAAATACCAAAATGATTTCAAATTAATTTTTCTCCAATTTTCTAATGTAGGGAATCATGTTACCCTAATTTCCATATATTTTATTTTTAGAGAAAAATAATTTGAATAAAACTCAAATAACTCCAAATTGAAAATAAATTCAAAGGGGCTTTGAATTTAATCCTTTTGAAACTCCCAACTCATATTTCATATAATTTGAAGAAGTCATATTATCTTCTCTCGTGAAAATCATTGAGTTGCATAAAGTTTCAGAATTGAAAATATTTTCAAATGAAATTCAAATATTTTCAACAACCCTTTTCATTTAATTTAAATGAAAGAAGTCATGTCATCTTCTCTCTAGGATTTTGAGTAGAAAAGAATTTGAATTCACGGAGATCAGAAAGCAAATATGAAAGTTTGGGAAAGTCCTTTTATTCCCTCTCATTTAACTTTCAAAAGTTTCGAATTCACTCACTTTCAGTCAATCAATCAAACCTATCTATTTATTACAACATTCCAAAATTTAGAATTTTGGGATGTTACAAAGTCGTTTTCTCCTGGTCCTTAACTGCCATCTTGATGTGATGATAGCCAGAATAAGCGTCCAAAAAACTCAAACACTCACAACCCGACTTAGCATCAATGATTTGATCAATACGGGGGAGAGCAAAAGGATCAGCCGGACAAGCCTTGTTTAAATCTGTGTAATCCACACACATACGCCAGGTGCCGTTCTTTTTTAGCACAAGCACCGGGTTAGCCAACCACTCTGGGTGAAAAACTTCAACAATAAACCCGACCGCCAAGAGTCGGGCCACCTCCTCACCAATAGCTTTCCGTCTTTCCTCATTATACCGTCAAAGAAACTGTCTAGCCGGCTTGAATTTTGGATCAATATTGAGAGTGTGCTCAGCGAGTTCTCTCGGTACACCCGGCATGTCAGAAGGTTTCCATGCAAAGATGTCTCGGTTCTCACAGATGAACTCGATGAGCGCGCTTTCCTATTTGGGATCCAGATTGGCACTGACACTGAACTACTTGGATGAATCGCCTGGAACAAAATCAACAAGCTTGGTGTCACCGGCCGACTTAAATTTCATCACCGGCTCATGCTCCGTGGTCGGCTTTTTCAAAGACGTCATGTCCGTCGGGTCAACATTATCCTTGTAGAACTTTAATTCTTCTGTTGCACAAACAGATTTGGCGTAAGCAGCATCACCTTCTTCACATTCCAAGGCTATCTTCCGACTTCCATGCACTGTGATGGTGCCCTTATAACCCAGCATTTTAAGTTGCAAGCAAACATAACACGGCCGTGCCATGAACTTAGCATAAGCCGGCCATCCAAACAGAGCGTGATACGGACTTTTGATTTTGACCACTTCAAAAGTTAACTTCTCAGCCCTAGAATCATGCTCATCTCCAAAGGCTACTTTCAGTTCAATCTTACCAACTGGATATGCCGACTTACCAGGCACTACTCCATGGAAAACAGTGTTGGACGTCTTAAGACTCTTATCAGTCAACCCCATGCGTCGGAAAGTCTCATAATACAAAATGTTGATGCTACTACCCCCGTCCATGAGCACTTTTGTGAACTTATATCCACCAACCTGAGGTTCCACCACCAAGGCCAGGTGACCCGGATTATCAACCCGGGGAGGGTGATCTTCCCTACTCCACAAAATAGGCTGCTCAGACCATCTCAAATAATGTGGAACCGCCGGTTCAATAACGTTCACAGCTCTCTTATGAAGTTTCTGGTCCCTTTTGCATAAGCTGGTGGTGAATACGTGATACTGCCCACTGTTTGTTGGGGAACGTTGCAGAAAACAAAAATTTTCCTACTCGTTTCACCAAGATCATCTAGGAGTTCATCTAGCAACGAGTCACGAGATGCATCTACATACCTTTGTAGATCGCGAGCGGAAGCGTTCGTTAGAACGAGGTTGATGTTGTCGAACACGACGTGATCCAAATCACCGATGACCAGCGCCGAACGGACGGCACCTCCGCGTTCAACACACGTACGGGACGGGAGACGTCTCCTCCTTCTTGATCCAGCAAGGGGGAAGGAGAGGTTGACGAAGATCCAGCAGCACGACGGCGTGATGGTGGATGCAGGGCGTCACGACAGCAGGGCTTCGCCGTGTACTACGAGAGAGAAAGGTGTAACAGGGAGAGAGGGAAGCACCAAAGGCGTGGGCATCAAGTCCCTCCTCTCCCCCACTATATATAGGGGTGCAAAGGGGGGGGCGCCGGCCCTGGTAGATGGGATCTACCAGGGGGGGCGGCGGCCAAGGGGTGGGGGGCTTGCCCCCCAAGCAAGGGGGCGCCCCCCTTAGGGTTCCCCCCCCCCCCACCAACCCTAGGCGCATGGGCCTTGGGGGGGATGGCGCCCCAGCCCACTATGGGCTGGGTTCCCACCTATTTCAGCCCAAGGAGCCCTCCGGGATAGGTGGCCCCACCCGGTGGACCCCCGGGACCCTTCCGGTGGTCCCGGTACAATACCGGGTACCCCGAAACTTGTCCCGATGGCCGAAACTGCACATCCTATATATAATTCTTTACCTCCGGACCATTCCGGAACTCCTCGTGACGTCCGGGATCTCATCCGGGACCCCGAACAACATTCGGGTTACTGCATATACTTATCTTTACAACCCTAGCGTCACCGAACCTTAAGTGTGTAGACCCTACGGGTTCGGGAGACAAGCAGACATGACCGAGACGACTCTCCAGTCAATAACCAACAGCGGGATCTGGATACCCATGTTGGCTCCCACATGCTCCACGATGATTTCATCGGATGAACCACGATGTCGAGGATTCAATCAACCCCGTATGCAATTCCCTTTGTCAATCGATATATTACTAGCCCGAGATTCGATCGTCGGTATCCCAATACCTCGTTCAATCTCGTTACCGGCAAGTCACTTTACTCGTACCGTAATGCATGATCCCGTGACCAGACACTTGGTCACTTTGAGCTCATTATGATGATGCATTACCGAGTGGGCCCAGTGATATCTCTCCGTCATACGGAGTGACAAATCCCAGTCTTGATCCGTGTCAACCCAACAGATACTTTCGGAGATACCCGTAGTCTACCTTTATAGTCACCCAGTTACGTTGTGACGTTTGGTATACCCAAAGCATTCCTACGGTATCCGGGAGTTACACGATCTCATGGTCTAAGGAAAAGATACTTGACATTGCAAAACTCTAGCAAACGAACTACACGATCTTCAAGCTATGTTTAGGATTGGGTCTTTGTCCATCACATCATTCTCCTAATGATGTGATCTCGTTATCAATGACATCCAATGTCCATAGTCAGGAAACCATGACTATCTGTTGATCAACGGGCTAGTCAACTAGAGGCTTACTAGGGACATGTTGGTGTCTGTTATTCACACATGTATTACGATTTCCGGATAACACAATTATAGCATGAATAAAGACAATTATCATGAACAAGGAAATATAATAATAATGCTTTTATTATTGCCTCTAGGGCATATTTCCAACAGTCTCCCACTTGCACTAGAGTCAATAATCTAGTTACATTGTGATGAATCGAACACCCATGGAATTCTGGTGCTGATCATGTTTTGCCCTAGGGAGAGGTTTAGTCAACGGATCTGCTACATTCAGGTCCGTATGTACTTTACAAATTTCTATGTCTCCATCTTGAACATTTTCACGAATGGAGTTGAAGCGACGCTTGATGTGCCTTGTCTTCTTGTGAAACCTGGGCTCCTTGGCAAGTGCAATAGCTCCAGTGTTGTCACAGAAGAGCTTGATCGGCCCCGACGCATTGGGTATGACTCCGAGGTCGGTGATGAACTCCTTCACCCAAATTGCCTCATGTGCTGCCTCCGAGGCTGCCATGTACTCTGCTTCACACGTAGATCCCGCCACGACGCTTTGCTTGCAACTGCACCAGCTTACTGCCCCACCATTCAAAATATACACGTATCCGGTTTGTGACTTCGAGTCATCCAGATCTGTGTCGAAGCTAGCGTCGACGTAACCCTTTACGACGAGCTCTTCGTCACCTCCATAAACGAGAAACATCTCCTTAGTCCTTTTCAGGTACTTCAGGATATTCTTGACCGCTGTCCAGTGTTCCTTGCCGGGATTACTTTGGTATCTTCCTACCAAACTTACGGCAAGGTTTACATCAGGTCTGGTACACAGCATGGCATACATAATAGAACCTATGGCTGAGGCATAGGGGATGACACTCATCTCTTCTATTTCTTCTGCCGTGGTCGGACTTTGAGCTGAGCTCAATTTCATACCTTGTAACACAGGCAAGAACCCCTTCTTAGACTGATCCATATTGAACTTCTTCAATATCTTATCAAGGTATGTACTTTGTGAAAGACCTATGAGGTGTCTCGATCTATCTCTATAGATTTTGATGCCTAATATATAAGCAGCTTCTCCAAGGTCCTTCATTGAAAAACTCTTATTCAAGTAGGCCTTAATGCTGTCCAAGAGTTCTATATCATTTCCCATCAAAAGTATGTCATCTACATATAATATGAGAAATGCTACAGAGCTCCCACTCACTTTCTTGTAAACGCAGGCTTCTCCATAAGTCTGTGTAAACCCAAACGCTTTGATCATCTCATCAAAGCGAATGTTCCAACTCCGAGATGCTTGCACCAGCCCATAAATCGAGCGTTGGAGCTTGCACACTTTGTCAGCATTCTTAGGATCGACAAAACCCTCCGGCTGCATCATATACAATTCTTCCTTAAGGAAACCATTAAGGAAAGCCGTTTTGACGTCCATTTGCCATATTTCATAATCGTAAAATGCGGCAATTGCTAACATGATTCGGACGGACTTTAGCTTCGCTACCGGTGAGAAAGTCTCATCGTAGTCAACCCCTTGAACTTGTCGATAACCCTTAGCGACAAGCCGAGCTTTATAGATGGTCACATTACCATCCGCGTCTGTCTTCTTCTTAAAGATCCATTTATTTTCTATGGCTCGCCGTTCAACGGGCAAGTCAGTCAAAGTCCACACTTCGTTTTCATACATGGATCCTATCTCGGATTTCATGGCTTCTAGCCATTTGTCGGAATCCGGGCCCGCCATTGCTTCTTCATAGTTCGAAGGTTCACCGTTGTCTAACAACATGATTTCCAAGACAGGGTTGCCGTACCACTCTGGTGCGGAACGTGTCCTTGTGGACCTTCGAATTTCAGTAGAAGCTAGATCAGAAGTATCTTGATCATTATCATTAACATCCTCTCTAGTCGGTGCTGGCACCTCAGGAACATTTTCATGAGTTGCGCCATTTTCCGGTACAAGAGGCAATACTTCATCTAGTTCTACTTTCCTCCCACTTACTTCTTTCGAGAGAAACTCCTTCTCTAGAAAGGATCCATTCTTGGCAACAAAGACCTTGCCTTCGGATCTGAGGTAGAAGGTATACCCAATAGTTTCTTTAGGGTATCCTATGAAGACGCATTTTTCCGACTTGGGTTCGAGCTTTTCAGGTTGAAGTTTCTTGACATAAGCATCGCATCCCCAAACTTTTAGAAATGACAGCTTAGGTTTCTTCCCAAACCATAATTCATACGGTGTCATCTCAACGGATTTTGACGGAGCCCTATTTAAAGTGAATGCGGCAGTCTCTAAAGCATAGCCCCAAAAAGATAGCGGTAAATCGGTAAGAGACATCATAGACCGCACCATATCTAATAGAGTGCGATTACGACGTTCGGACACACCGTTACGCTGAGGTGTTCCAGGCGGCGTTAGTTGTGAAACTATTCCACATTTTCTTAAGTGTGTGCCAAATTCGTGACTCAAGTATTCTCCTCCACGATCTGATCGTAGAAACTTGATTTTACTGTCACGTTGATTCTCGACCTCACTCTGAAATTCCTTAAACTTTTCAAAGGTTTCAGACTTGTGTTTCATTAAGTAGATATACCCATATCTACTCAAGTCATCAGTGAGAGTGAGAACATAACGATAGCCACCGCGTGCCTCAACGCTCATTGGACCGCACACATCAGTATGTATGATTTCCAATAAGTTGGTTGCTCGCTCCATTGTTCCTGAGAACGGAGTCTTGGTCATTTTACCCATAAGGCATGGTTCGCACGTGTCAAATGATTCATAGTCAAGAGACTCTAAAAGTCCATCTTTATGGAGCTTCTTCATGCGTTTGACACCTATGTGACCAAGGCGGCAGTGCCACAAATATGTGGGACTATCGTTATTAACCTTACATCTTTTGGTATTCACACTATGAACATGTGTAGCATTACGCTCGAGATTCATTAAGAATAAACCATTCACCACAGGAGCATGACCATAAAACATATCTCTCATATAAATAGAACAACCATTATTCTCGGATTTAAATGAGTAGCCATCTCGAATTAAACGAGATCCTGATACAATGTTCATGCTCAAAGCTGGTACTAAATAACAATTATTGAGGTTTAAAACTAATCCCGTAGGTAAATGAAGAGGTAGCGTGCCGACGGCGATCACATCGACTTTGGAACCATTCCCGACGCGCATCGTCACCTCGTCCTTCGCCAGTCTCCGCCTATTCCGTAGTTCCTGCTGTGAGTTACATATGTGAGCAACTGCACCGGTATCAAATACCCAAGAGCTACTACGATTACTGGTAAGGTACACATCAATTACATGTATATCACATATACCTTTTGTTTTGCCGGCCTTCTTGTCTGCTAAGTATTTGGGGCAGTTCCGCTTCCAGTGTCCGCTTCCCTTGCAATAAAAGCACTCGGTCTCAGGCTTGGGTCCATTCTTTGGCTTCTTCCCGGCAGCTTGCTTGCCGGGCGCGGCAACTTCCTTGCCGTCCTTCTTGAATGCTTTCTTACCCTTGCCCTTCTTGAACTTAGTGGTTTTATTGACCATCAACACTTGATGTTCCTTCTTGACTTCTACCTCTGCTGATTTCAGCATTGCAAACACCTCAGGAATGGTCTTTTGCATCCCTTGCATGTTGAAGTTCATCACAAAGCTCTTGTAGCTTGGTGGAAGCGACTGGAGGATTCTGTCAATGACCGCATCGTCCGGGAGATTGACTCCCAGCTGAGACAAGCGGTTATGTAATCCAGACATAGTGAGTATGTGCTCACTGACAGAACTATTTTCCTCCATCTTACAGCTGAAGAACTTATCGGAGACTTCATATCTCTCGATTCGGGCATGAGCTTGGAAAACCATTTTCAGCTCTTCGAACATCTCATATGCTCCATGTCTCTCAAAACGCTTTTGGAGCCCCGGTTCTAAACTGTAAAGCATGCCGCACTTAACGAGGGAGTAGTCGTCAACACGTGTCTGCCAGGCGTTCATAACGTCTAGGTTCTGTGGGACGGGAGCTTCACCTAGCGGTGCTTGTAGGACGTAATCTTTCTTGGCAGCTATGAGGATGATCCTCAGGTTCCGGACCCAGTCCGTATAGTTGCTGCCATCGTCTTTCAGCTTGGTTTTCTCTAGGAACGCGTTGAAGTTGAGGACTACGTGGGCCATTTGATCTACAAGACATATTGTAAAATGTTTTTAGACTAATGTTCATGATAATAAAGTTCATCTTAATCAAATTATATAATGAACTCCCACTTAGATTAGACATCCCTCTAGTCCTCTAAGTATTACATGATCCGAGTTAACTAGGCCGTGTCCGATCATCACGTGAGACGGACTAGTCAACGTCGGTGAACATCTTCATGTTGATCGCATCTTCTATACGACTCATGCTCGACCTTTCGGTCTTCTGTGTTCCGAGGCCATGTCTGTACATGCTAGGCTCGTCAAGTTAACCCTAAGTGTTTTGCATGTGTAAAACTGTCTTACACCCGTTGTATGTGAACGTAAGAATCTATCACACCCGATCATCACGTGGTGCTTCGAAACGACGAACTTTAGCAACGGTGCACAGTTAGGGGAGAACACTTCTTGAAATTGTTATGAGGGATCATCTTATTTACTACCGTCGTTCTAAGTAAACAAGATGCAAAACATGATAAACATCACATGTAATCAAATAATAAACGTGACATGATATGGCCATTATCACATAGCTCCTTTGATCTCCATCTTGGGGCTTCATGATCATCCTGTCACCGGCATGACACCATGATCTCCATCATTGTGCCTCCATGAAGTTGCTCGCCAACTATTACTTCTACTACTACGGCTAACGCGTTTAGCAATAAAGTAAAGTAATTTACATGGCGTTTCTTGATGACACGCAGGTCATATAAAAGAATAAAGACAACTCCTATGGCTCCTGCCGGTTGTCATACTCATCGACATGCAAGTCGTGATTCCTATTACAATAGCATGAACATCTCATACATCACATATAGATCATTCATCATTCATCACAACTTTGGCCATATCATATCACAAACCACTTGCTGCAAAAACAAGTTAGACGTCCTCTAATTGTTGTTGCAAGTTTTACGTGGCTGAATTAGGGTTCTAGCAAGAACGTTTTCTTACCTACGTGAAAGCCACAACGTGATTTGTCAACTTCTATTTACCCTTCATAAGGACCCTGTTCATCGAATCCGCTCCAGCTAAAGTGGGAGAGACAGACACCCGCCAGCCACCTTATGCAACTAGTGCATGTTAGTCGGTGGAACCGGTCTCACGTAAGCGTACGTGTAAGGTTGGTCCGGGCCGCTTCATCCCACAATACCGCTGAAGCAAGAAAAGACTAGTAGCGGCAAGAAGGTTGACAAATCCACGCCCACAACGAATTGTGTTCTACTCGCGCAAGAAGAACTACGCATAGACCTAGCTCATGATGCCACTGTTGGGGAACGTTGCAGAAAACAAAAATTTTCCTACTCGTTTCACCAAGATCATCTAGGAGTTCATCTAGCAACGAGTCACGAGATGCATCTACATACCTTTGTAGATCGCGAGCGGAAGCGTTCGTTAGAACGAGGTTGATGTTGTCGAACACGACGTGATCCAAATCACCGATGACCAGCGCCGAACGGACGGCACCTCCGCGTTCAACACACGTACGGGACGGGAGACGTCTCCTCCTTCTTGATCCAGCAAGGGGGAAGGAGAGGTTGACGAAGATCCAGCAGCACGACGGCGTGATGGTGGATGCAGGGTGTCACGACAGCAGGGCTTCGCCGTGTACTACGAGAGAGAAAGGTGTAACAGGGAGAGAGGGAAGCACCAAAGGCGTGGGCATCAAGTCCCTCCTCTCCCCCACTATATATAGGGGTGCAAAGGGGGGGGGCGCCGGCCCTGGTAGATGGGATCTACCAGGGGGGGCGGCGGCCAAGGGGTGGGGGGCTTGCCCCCCAAGCAAGGGGGCGCCCCCCTTAGGGTTCCCCCCCCCCCCACCAACCCTAGGCGCATGGGCCTTGGGGGGATGGCGCCCCAGCCCACTATGGGCTGGGTTCCCACCTATTTCAGCCCAAGGAGCCCTCCGGGATAGGTGGCCCCACCCGGTGGACCCCCGGGACCCTTCCGGTGGTCCCGGTACAATACCGGGTACCCCGAAACTTGTCCCGATGGCCGAAACTGCACATCCTATATATAATTCTTTACCTCCGGACCATTCCGGAACTCCTCGTGACGTCCGGGATCTCATCCGGGACCCCGAACAACATTCGGGTTACTGCATATACTTATCTTTACAACCCTAGCGTCACCGAACCTTAAGTGTGTAGACCCTACGGGTTCGGGAGACAAGCAGACATGACCGAGACGACTCTCCAGTCAATAACCAACAGCGGGATCTGGATACCCATGTTGGCTCCCACATGCTCCACGATGATTTCATCGGATGAACCACGATGTCGAGGATTCAATCAACCCCGTATGCAATTCCCTTTGTCAATCGATATATTACTAGCCCGAGATTCGATCGTCGGTATCCCAATACCTCGTTCAATCTCGTTACCGGCAAGTCACTTTACTCGTACCGTAATGCATGATCCCGTGACCAGACACTTGGTCACTTTGAGCTCATTATGATGATGCATTACCGAGTGGGCCCAGTGATATCTCTCCGTCATACGGAGTGACAAATCCCAGTCTTGATCCGTGTCAACCCAACAGATACTTTCGGAGATACCCGTAGTCTACCTTTATAGTCACCCAGTTACGTTGTGACGTTTGGTATACCCAAAGCATTCCTACGGTATCCGGGAGTTACACGATCTCATGGTCTAAGGAAAAGATACTTGACATTGCAAAACTCTAGCAAACGAACTACACGATCTTCAAGCTATGTTTAGGATTGGGTCTTTGTCCATCACATCATTCTCCTAATGATGTGATCTCGTTATCAATGACATCCAATGTCCATAGTCAGGAAACCATGACTATCTGTTGATCAACGGGCTAGTCAACTAGAGGCTTACTAGGGACATGTTGGTGTCTGTTATTCACACATGTATTACGATTTCCGGATAACACAATTATAGCATGAATAAAGACAATTATCATGAACAAGGAAATATAATAATAATGCTTTTATTATTGCCTCTAGGGCATATTTCCAACACTGTTCAGCTGCTTTGGGTTACTCTGATACCCGGATTGCTGCTGCTGCTGACTACCTTGGCCAGATTGCTGATTATAGCCGCCTTGATTGCCTTGAGGGCCCTGGCCATGAAAGCCGCCACCGCCTGAGCCGCCGCCCGGGCCATGAAAGCCGCCTCCGCCTAAACCGCCGCCCGGTCCATGATTACCGTCGAACATGTTAGAATTCTTGAAAGCCTTCATGATCATACAGTCCTTCCATAAGAGAGTGGGTGGCTTCTGTTGAGTATCGTGCCTTGGACAAGGCTCATTTAGCAGCTGCTCAAGAGTGGCACCTGACCCACCAGACCGAGGGGGTGGCCTCCCCTTACGTCGCTGATTATTACCTTGTGCCTTGGTGTTAGCCACAAACTCCAGACTACCGTCAGCCTTACGTTTATTATTACCTCCTTGATTTGTCGGGTTATGCTGGTGGCCCTTGCCGTTGCCGTTCTTCTTTCCCTTCCCTGTCTTCTCTTCGTCAGACGCGGGATCCTTGGTACTATCAGAGTCGGCGTATTTGACGAGAGTCGCCATTAGCTGGCCCATGTCATTACAATCGCGCTTGAGCCGCCCCGGCTTCTGTTTCAGAGGTTCAAAATGGCAATTTTTCTCCAACATTAAGACCGCAGAGCCGGCATCCATCTTATCATATGAATGTATTATTTCCTTCACCCGGCGCACCCAATGGGTCGTGGACTCACCTTCCTCTTGCTTGCAATTAGTTAAGTCCACAATCGACATGGGTTGCTTACACGTATCTTTGAAGTTCTGAATAAACCGGGCTTTTAACTCTGCCCATGAGCCGATGGAATTGGGTGGCAACCCCTTCAACCAAGTGCGAGCTGTTCCATCCAACATCATGGTGAAGTACTTGGCCATCGCTGCATCACTGACCTCCAATAACTCCATGGCCATCTTGTAACTTTCAATCCATGCCCCGGGCTGTAAGTCAGTTCTATAATTAGGCACCTTACGAGGCCCCTTAAAATCCTTTAGCAAGCGCTCATTATGCAGAGCCGGCACCAAGCAAGGGACACCTCCAGTCCTCGTGGTCACGCCCACTTCAACAGAGGTCGTCGGATAAACCGGAAAAGCCTGGCGAGCCGCCTGCTCACCTGTATGTTGAACCGCCCGCTCAGCCTCCTGGCGGATCCTATCCTGGTCAACCAAGTTAAGAGCTCCATCACGCGCCGGGTCATGCCTGCGCGGCTGGTTACGGCGCTGGGCATTACTTGACACGGCCGCTGAATCCATATGCCTGCTATAGCTCGGACTCCGGCTTGGGCGAGGGGTTGAATGAATCCTGTCTCGACTCTAAGAGTATGACTCCTGCTGTGCCAGAGCCGTCTGAAGAAGTTCTTTGACCTTCGTGTTTCGATCGCTGTCGGGGAGTCGCCTTCCATCGGGAGAGCCGCCAAACGTGTCGATGCAGCAATCAGATTCTCCAAAGGATTAGAAAAATGACCCGGTGGTGTTGGTGTATAATGAGGTGGAGCAGTATTCACACGAGGGGGTTCCATAACCCGCGGCTGAACCGGCGCCCCGGCCCTGGGTGTTGTAATCCGGTTTGCCTCCGACGGGTTACTGGGACCGGCCCGGGTGTGTGGAAGAGGTTCCTAGGATCGTAAGTCAGAGGCAGACGTGATTGAGTCTTCTGGTGCCTTCTCCTCATGACCTCGTTTGATGCGTTCAGATCCATCATGAGCCGAAAAGCCTCTGATTGAAGCTGCTGAGCCCGAGCGTCCAAAGTCGCCCGCTCTGCAGCCATCCTGACATCCTCCGCCGCCAAGTTTTCCTTAGCTTGTGCTACCTCCCCACGTAACCGTGCCACCTCCACATCATGCTGAGCCTTATCCGCCGATTCGACCACGGCGGTCAACAGGGCCGTCATCCTATCCATGAGATCCATCATCACCTGAGTCGGTGGTCGCACGGAGTCTCCTGACCCGGCCGCTGCCAACCCGGTGGTTATCGCTGCCGCGGCCGTAGAGTTTTGAGCGGGCTGCTTACCAGTCATGAAGATCCCCGCTCTATTCGGCGGCTCAAAGGGGTCTGGAATACTGCTGCCATCGGAACATCCCCCAAGCCCGCCATCTTGTAGTTGATACAATGAATCTGTCTCACCTGTGGATGACTCACCGTCAGAGTAGACAGCCGTCTCACCGCCATCCACTGATCCTTCAGAAAACTCTCCTCCATGGATGCAACCCATGAAGGCACGCCTCACGACGGGTTGAGTCTGGGCGGGTCTCGCACGCTAAGCCGTCTCGATGTCGTTGGTGCAGATGTCCGGCTCAGGGCTCGGCTCGCCGATCCGGCCGATGAAGACGTGGATTCCGCCGAAGGGGACCCGGTACCCATACTCAATTGAGCCGGCGCCGGGGCCCCATCCTGCGTCGTCGATGTAGAGCTTGCCGCGACGACTCTTGATCATCCGGCCCACGGCGTATCCTTTGAGCCCTTCAAAGCTGCCCTTCAAGAACTCAAATCCACCATGCGATGGCCCCACAGTGGGTGCCAACTGTCGTGGAATTGTCACGGCAGATGTCCTAGTGAAAGGACTTAGTCATGGAGCCATCGCAACTAGGAAGCTTAAAGGGGTTAATCGGGACAAAGGACACGAGGGTTTATACTGGTTCGGCCCCTTACGATGAAGGTAAAAGCCTAATCCAGTTCTTGGTGGTATTGCTAGGGTTTCGATGACCAGGGGAGCAAATACGCTAAGCCTGGCTCTCGATTTGATGTTACCTGCCCTAAGCCGCCGCCAGGTCATCCCCTTATATACACGGGTTGACGCCCTGTGGCCTACAGAGTCCCGGTCGGCTCATACAACGTGTCCGGCTCGGTGACATCTTTTACATGCCTTACTTTACAAGTCTTATTCATACATGGCAGTTTATACTTATGGGCCTTAAGCCGCCTCTGGGCTTGGGCCTATTATAAGCCTAATCATAAACAGTCATCTTGTATACTCTTGGGCTTTATTCTTTTAAACTGCCATTGTAGTTGACCCGGCCCCTCCTGGGCGGGTCATTCCTGGTAGTCATATCCTCAACACAAATCGTTTTACCCTTAATGGAGATAATACAATACGTGCCTCACTACTCCTTCTGTCACAAGGTGAGGACACCGCAAGATTGAACCCATCACAAAGCACCTCTCCCACTAAAGATAAATCAATCTAGTTGTCCAAAACGAATGGATATATCAAAGAGAAATACAAAGCTATAACAATCATGCATAATAAAGTTCAGAAAAGACTCAATTACTTTCAATGAATAATCTGATCATAAACCCATAATTCATCGGATCCCAACAAACACACCGCAAAAGAAGATTACATCAGATAGAACTCCAAGAAGATCAAGGAGAACATGGTATTGAAGATCAAAGAGAAGAAGCCATCTAGCTACTAGCTATGGACCCATATGTCTGTGGTAAACTACTCACGCATCATCGGAAGGCAGCGAGGATGATGTAGAAGCTCTATGTGACCGATTCCCCCTCCGGCAAACTACCCAAAAAGGCCTCTAGATGGGATCGCAGATGAACAAAAGCTTGTGGCGACGGAAAGTGATTCGAGTAGCTCTCTGTTGGCTTGGGAATATTTGTGAATTTATAGGGTTGGAATTAGGTCAAACGGAGTTGTGTGGGGCCCACGAGCTCAGGGGGCGCGCCCTCTAAGCTCGTGGCTCTCTCATAGCTCTTCTGGCCTCCTCCCGAAGCATCTAGGGTCACTTCTGGTCCGGAAAAAATAACAGTAAGGTTTCATCGCATTTGGACTTCGTTGGTACTGATTTTATGAAAAAGCAAAAAACAGGAACTGGCACTGGCACTGGGCACTGGGTTAATAGGTTAGTCCCAAAAAAGATATAAAATAGCATATAAAGCATCCAAGATCTATAATATAATAGCATGAAACAATCAAAAATTATAGATACGTTGGAGACGTATCAGTAATCATAAGTAGGTTGTTTGTTCAAGTAATCATACGTTGGAGTGTCGTTTTTGTTTTTTTGCCACGACTTCTAGGAATGTTCGTTCATGATAAATTTTTGCAAGCACATAGAACATTTGTCAAAGGTTGCCATAGAAAAAACAGAACTTTTTATTTTGTTTTTACTATTTTTTTTTTACTGTTCACAAGGAGCATTCGAGCTCGGGTGCAAATACTCCAAGTCCCGATGAACAAGGGACCTTCTAGAAGAGAAGCCCACCAACTCGTTGGATGCAGCTGCGAGGAACAAGATTTCAAAAGTACGCAACAAAAGTTGGAAGATCCAATTCAAAGAGCGACGCAATCCGATGAAGGCATGGACTTTTTAGTATCAAGTGTGTTGAGCATTAAGGAGCCTTTGAACCAAATGGTTCCCAATGCAGTTAGACACACTAGGCAAGAGGAATAAAAGGCATTTATTGGTTGCAACATTCCTACTCAAATTGATATACAGCCGCCAAATGATGCTCATTCGGTAGGGAGATGTAAAAGAATAAAGAGAGAAAAGGAATTGAATGGGGGAAACAAAAGAGAAGAACAAAGAAGCCAAAGTCAAGGTCACACGCTTGTGCAAGACGTGCAACCTAATAGAGTTTGATGATAGTCGCAATTGTCCAACCAAAAAAGGTCAAGGAAAAGAAGCCATGAATGTGCAAGGCATGCTTCCAAATGGTGAAACTTCATAGAGGAAACTCTTGTGAAAGGCAGAGCTTATTAATACCATTTCATTAGTTTTATTTAATTTTCAATCTACGTACGTAATGGATGAGAAATTGTGTTTATTCTCCAATTGTTTGTCCTATTTCTATCACATTTGATGTGTTTGTAATTACTTTCGAGTTGTTTATAGATGATGCGAATTCCAGTAGTTTATGATGGTTGAAACTTTTTTCTTGTTTATGAATATGAATTTGAATGCACATGCATTGGGTTTCAAAGGAGCGGGTAGCTTTTAATCCATGGATTCTTTGGGATGCTAGCTACTGCTAGCATGTATTAGGTGAAGAAGCATTCAAAATAAATTAGACTGCAATATTAGAGTTATATTACATCATGTAGTATATCAGAAACACCTCAATTGCCCATAGGAACAAAGTTAAAATGAATTGGATATTTTTTTTCTGCCATTTCCATTCACATCAGCTTACATTCATTTGTCTTCGTAATCCAATAATCACCATCGATAGGCCTCTGCATTCTAAACTCTGAAGCTATATGTACACACCCAACTGTTTGTACAAGTTCACAATCCACATTCAGGAAGTCAACCTGCAATTATCACAGGCCTACATCAATCAAGAAGGAAAATTAAGGGACATGGTCGACGTTGCTCTACAAAGGATCCTAGGTTGTACTCGCCGCGAAAAACCAAATGAGGCATGTATATTCCTATGATCCTTTGTAGGATTTCTATTCCTATGCATGCAGGCCTACATCAATCAAGAAGGAAAATTAAGGGACATGGTCGACGTTACATCTTTCTTTGAGGCATGGTTCTAAAGCGAAAAACAATGCAGGATTTCTATTCCTATGCAGGATAGGTTCTTATCCTTCATATCTCAATGGGAAAGAAATATTAGCTCAGACCTGATGGGAAAATTCCTGTCATATGAACATTTTTTTCCTGTAGGAACTGAGATACGTGTCAGCTCATTTCTATAACTGTCTTTGCTCATTTCTATGACTGCCTTTTTTTCCTATAGGAACTGAGATGCGTGCCATCTCATTTCTATGACTGCCTTATTCCTATGAATTTCCCATTGTATAAACCAAAGGAACACGTGCATGCATGCTGGTATGCACGTTGAACCCAGGTGGATAGGATCTCGATCGGGTGGCACAGCCTGCGAGCGGCGCGGTACCCTATGAAGCGCCTGGCAGACTGGACCTTACGCAAATACAACGTGCAAAAGATGGCAAGCCGCCGCACTGGATCGAGCACACGGCTCGCCACCATATCGCATGCTAGCTACGCCTCGCTTTCCTCGGCGGCAAAGCGCGTAGCACTCTACCCTATCGACCAAACAATCACCAGGCGCCATCCTACGCTCGCTGGGCCATGCATGTCAGTTTTGTCGCCTCCACCCTGCGCGCGAATCTCTGGCCGGATCCACCACGCCCATGCAATGCAAATGCATGCCACCTCCCATCGCTTTCACCGCTGCACGTACCGGCCACTGCTCCTCGTCCACAGCCAACTCGGGCGCGCGGCCTGTCGCCTTCCCAAGCACCACGGACGGGGCGCCAAACAGGGCAGGCACTGCCGCGGCGGGGCACCGCACACGCACAGGGGCTCGCTCCCCCGGCACTGTGCGCCGCTGCTCGCCTCCGACCGCCCAGCAGTGCCCGCCGCACGCCCAGCCTGTCATGTCGCCGCCCCAGATATCATACCTATTTTTCCACAATAGGCATGCCCCTTGTTTGCCACACGTTGCATGCATCAAAGCGACGAGATTATACCGACAACACAGAGGTGCATTTCATTGTAAACAGTTGGTGAACGGTATGCGGCAACAACAGGTACTACAACTGACTTTGCCTCCCCGGGTGGGTCTTATGGAAGCGGAGGCAAAGCGAAGACACGGGCGAACGAAACAACAGAACAATGTTTTCGGAATCGGAATAGGGTCCCTCCCCTCCCCGGTGATGTGCCGGGGAGGAAATAGCTACAGAGCCTGCCCCCCTCCGGATCGCCATGGGCGAGGGAGAGGGGGTGGGCCTTTTTAGGTGTTCTTAATGAATGCAATGGAACGAATGGCGGCTGGGATGATCATCCTACTCCTTGGAGTTGCGGTAGAAGTCGACGCAGGTCTGGCATCCGCAGTCGGTGAAGCGGCACATCTCGCACCCGAAGCACACGCACTTCTCGCAGCCCGCGCATGACGCCGCGCGGGAGCACCCCTTGAGCACCTTGCGGCTCCCTCGCTCCTCGTCGTCATCGCAGGTGACGCTGGTGGAATCACAAATGCATACATATCATGAGCCACAAGTCAGATAAGCGCTATGAACTGATGCCAGAGAAAAATAATGGAACAGCATGACTAAGGTTATAATTTAATATGGCACCCCTATCCGAACAGAAAGGAATTGTCAAAGTAAACTAGGCAAAGCAATGGTTCAATTCGATTTTCTTTTTAAAGCCAAACAAGAAAAGAAAAACAGAAGAGCTACAAACACCTTCAACCATCCCTGATAAATTTTCATATATGATGATATTATGCCAGCGGGCAAAGTTAAGAGATACAGTAATATCAATGATGGTGTACTGTAGTTACAGGCCACACGAATGTGCAGACAACTGACAATACTGGCAACAAACTTACACGGCCATGCTTTCACAGCATGTAATACAGGCCAGCAGTCTCTGGTTTCAACTTCCTAGTTCCTACGGTACAATTCTGAAAGTATTGGATTTTACTTCTCAAAAAAAGTATTTCATTTCTGTTGCCACTCATGTGTACTGTAGTCAGAAGTTGCAAAAAATATTTGGTACCACAAGTATGACATTTTATCAGCTTGCAGCGGCCTGCTGCCACAGCAGGCAGTGCCAATAATACCACGGGTGATGTACCTGCTGTTTGGATTATTATTCACTAGGTGTCACTATCCTTGTAACTCTACCGGCAGAGACAAAACAACCTATTTGGGAGTTTGTTTGGCACTCAACATCAGTTTCTTGTTGCTAGTCTTGCTGGAGAACAAGGGCCACAATTCTTTATGTTAACTTGATTGCTTCGGCGCTCTTAATGCTTATTATACTGTGTAACCCCTAATGCTCTTTGGTTAGGATTATCTGGTCATTCTCATAGCTGCTATCATAATATATACATTTCTTGGGCGTGAAATTGATATGAACTAATTAATATTATTAGTGGCACGGTGGATTTCTGTTGAGAGTGCCAAACATGAATTCGGAATGATGGCACAGAGGAAATAAATGTACGCTACAACTCAATATTTTAAACTAGACAATCAATTAACATAATTGGTTGCAACACATACCTATCAGCCGTCAAATTTGCACATGTCCGGTTAGGTTTTGCAAGAGCATCATGGTAAATACGGCACTCTTCTTTGGTCCGAAGACGAAACCTCCTCTCCTTGTCACATCTTGTACAGCGGATGAACTCATCACGGTGCAATGGACGTCCATTCCGACTTCTGTTCGAGCCATTAACAGACTTGTTTGACAGGTTGTAGTATTTGAGAAATTCTGTCTTTCCCAGTGGAACCTTTTCTCCATCAATCATGACCCACACAGTGTTCCTCCACTTTCCTGCAGTCTCCCTTCCAGAGTGCTTCTCAAACGCTGAAGGAGTCAGCTTTTCTGAATTCAAGGTAAAAAAAACTCAAATGACAATTATACTCAATAATTATGATAACAGAAGTTCAAAACTATTGTACAAAGCAGAATAACAAGCTGTGCGACGGTTTTCTGCAACAAAACACTAAACAGAAAAATTACAGCGTATGGTCATCTGTGATGTCACTCCAGCAAAGATAGCACTTATCAAGTTAACACAAGTAATTTCCTAAGTGGTCGGGTGTTGTTTTAGCAAGAAGCACCCCGCTGTATGTACCCAGATCAATAAACAACTTACTGAAGGCCGCCGTCATAACTTATTGGCATAAGGAACTGCATATTTTGAATGCAGAGCCTTTCACCTTTGTTAAATCACACATCAATCTAGGTTTCATAAACAAACCCTTAAAAACTGGAAGGTGCAGATGTAGATCAAATAGGATACGGCAAGTCGGAACTCGTAAGTGATGCCATCTTTTTCTGATGTTATTTCACACATTTCTTCCTTCAAAATTAAGCACCAGGCTAGATCAAATAAAGACCTACATTTGATGAAAGGATAAGAGAATTGTCGCTTAACTTGTTGAACTGCCCCAGAGACATTTTCAGCTAGAGACCTTTTCAGTTGAAAACACTGAACTACGTATGCAGACTCTGAACTCATACGAATGTACAGACAATGCAAGATGACCTACAGTACAGAGTACAGTAAAACCCTCGGTGGTACCACAATCATAGTCTACTAAGTTCGGTACGGATACACTGAAATACAGATATGGAAAACCAAAGGCATCATCAAGATATGTGTCAGAAATAAACGTCCAGGCGATCAAGTAGAACAGAGACAGGAGCAGGCCTCCCATATCCTATCCAATGCAAACAAGCACCCAAAGGATAGACACGGATGGGCATGGCCTAAGCAAAGCGCAACCTGATACCACATGCAAGAGAAAGACCTCAACACAAACAGAGAGAACAAGAACGTGTGGCCTGTCTGAACTGCGTGAACAGAGAGGCAATCCGATCATCGGCAGCATGCAGACAGTACACGAGACAAACTACGTGCGTTGGGCAAGTACCACGGAAGAAACGCTCCCATGTTACATGCGCTAGAGGACCTGCGGCACGAAGGTTCGCATGTATAAACCGAAGGAATGATGCAGGCGATATTAATCCAGAGACCAGCGACTCGGACGCGCTGGAGATATCCTGACATTAGCCAGAGCAACAATGACAATGCATGGGCGGCGGCGGCAGCATGGGGTACACCGAGTGGTAGTAGTAGTACTGGGCGGCAGGCGACGCCGGGCGCGAGCGGCGCCCGGGCGCATGTACCGGCATTGCATGCAGATCGAGTTAAGAAGCAGCTTGACCAAAAGACCAAACACCGTCCGTGCATAGCATCGATGCACGGACATGAAATCAAGAAAAGAAAAGGAAAAAAAAGTGACCGGACGTGGGCGTATGGTGGTGGGCCACTGACCTTCGCGGCAACCGGGCGTGCAGTCGCAGCTAATCTCCAGCTCGCCGGACGGGTAGATTAGGAGGCGGCCGACGGCGTCGCCGTAGCGGCGGCTGGTGCATCCGCACATCATCTCCACGAAGCCCTCGCGCAGGCGCAGCCCGCTCACTTCCCGGAGTTCCTCCTCGCTGAACAGCGCCGCGCCGCCTCCGTTCGCCGCCGCCATGGCTCCGACCGAGGACGGGGACCGCCTCAACCACTCCGGGGAAAAGAAAACACCAGAAAGCGATCTGGCCTGCGTCAAATCAAGAAACTGCCGGACGGAGAGCGATCGAATACCGAGACGGGGCGGATCAAAGTAAAAGGAAGTTAGGCGAGTAGGTGGACAGGAGGTGGAGATATATAGGGGGGCGGAAGACGGTGGAGAAACAAGAATCGAAGCGGCGCCTTTCCACGAGGAACCCCTGCGAATTGGGTTCCCACCAAATCTTGACGAGGGCGGTCTCCGAAGGGGCCGACGAAGAATGAATGCAAAAGGCGGCTGCTTTTGATCCGAGGCTACGAAGAACAACGAGCAGAGGCGAGGGCAACTTCTTGTCTCTGCAACAGACGATTTGGGGGAGAGTCCAGATCGCCCAAGACTACCCGAAAAAGCGGATCTGGGTAGGGGGCGCGCAGGCTTCAAGGAATGCCTCCTTCCCCAGCTCCAGCCCTCCCGACGGCTATGGCTGCCGGGGGTTTGGAGAGGGAGGGGAGGGCGAGGTAGGGGTGGAGAGAGGGGGAGGTGGAGGAGGATAGGAGATGGAGCTCGGTGTTGTGCGGGTGCCGGCCTTTTAACCTATGGACGGATGGGAGGATATCTGTGTTCCTCTCTTCTCCACAGGCACTCCATGTTAGATCAAGTGTGCTTACACTGTTTCCATTATTGCTAGTTAGAGCTGTTTATTCTACTAATTAGGATTTCCAAATAGCCAGAAGAAAGTCATTGTGTGTTAGAACAATTTAGTGATGACATGGTTAACTAGTAACTGCGAGAGGAGGGGGCGGCGGCGGCGGCGGGTCGGCGGAACCCTAGAGTTACCAACATGACCTAGGGCAAAGGTCGGTCCTCTCGGGTTTGTTGGGCCTGCATATAGGGCTAGCCCGGTTGTGTTGTATGCGGTCCATTAGGAGGCGCACTACTCTCTGGGCCCGTGTATGGGACCGTCATGTAGGCCCAGTACTCTCTAGGCCTGCATACGGGATCTAGGGTTATTTAGCATGACCTAGGGCAAAGGTCGGTCCTCTCGGGTTTACTGGGCCCGCATATAGGACATAACTTGGTCGTGTTGTATGCGGTCCATTAGGAGGCTCATTATTCTGGGCTGATATTCAAAAACTACCACGTAGAGTATAAAAGGTAAAAGCCGCATGTTCAGCGGTGAGGCGCCCGGCATGACCTAGGGCAACATCGGTCCTCTCGGATTTGCCGGGCTCGCATATGGGACCCAACTTGGTTGTGTCGTATGCGGTCCATTAGGAGGCTCACTACTCTAAGTTGACTATTCAAAACCACAATGTAGAATAGAAAATGTAAAAGCTGCATGTTCAGCGGTGAGGCACCCCGCATGACCTAGGGCAACATCGGTCCTCTCGGGTTTGTTGGGCTCGCATATAGGACCCAGCTTGGTTGTGTTGTATGCGGTCCATTAGGAAACTCACTACTCTAAACTGGTTATTCAAAACTACAATGTAGAATAAAAAAGGTAAAAGCCGCATGTTTTGCGGTGAGGCACCCCGCATGACCTAGGGCAACGTGGGTCCTCTCGGGTTTGCTCGGCTCGCATATGGGACCTAGCTTGGTTGTGTTGTACGCGGTCATTAGGAGGCTCACTACGCTAAGCTGACTGTTCAAAACTAGATGTGGAATAGAATAGGTAAAAACCACATGTTCGACGGTGAGGCACCCCACATGACCTAGGGCAACGTCGATCCTCTCAGGTTTGTTGGGCTCGCATATGAGGCCTAGCTTGGTTGCGTTGTATGCACTCCATCTTGAGGCCCACTGCTCTAAACCTACTATCTGGAAGTACAATGTAGAGTGGAAAAGTTAGAAGTTGCATGTTCGATGGTGAGGTTCATAGTGAAATGCACTTTCGGTCATAGTTTTGACTTGCATCCTCAATGTGGCACTCGATCTTGTGTTGTGACACGACTTGGGCTAACTTCGGTGAAAGTTGCAACCCATTGCTTTGTAGGAATATTCAATATAGAAACATAACGGGAGTAGTTATGTGAGTACTTCCGCCGAAGTCCAACCAAATAACAACATAAAACCTTGATTTATTTTATTCACTACTGTTCGTGAATTCACAAAAACACAAGTTGATCAATGTGGCATGTATATAAAAGCATAAATCTCACTCCAAGCATTTTTTTGCTTCATCAATTGTATATTCATTAACATAGATCCTTTTGTTTTTGGTAGACATTTTGTTTGGAAAAAAAGGAAGATAAGAGTTGTAGAGCCTTGGCTCCATCTATTCTCACTGAAAATAGCAGAGCTCGCCATTGCTCAACGATTGTCTAGCGAATAGCTTGCACAAGTAATGTGCTAGCATGACACTATTACTAACATATTTCACCGCATGTGGTATTATTTCATTGATGCGTTAGGACATGATTTTCCTAGTATATATGGACATGGAGGGTGCGATTTTGAACCGTTCGATCAATACAAAGAAGTTAATGGAACAACAACAATAAGGAGTTTTACTTGCCTATATATTCGGTTCTTAGTTGCATCACACTGCTCTAGTACTCACTCTGTTCCAAATTACTCGTCGCAGAAATGGGTGTATCTAGAACTAAAATACATCTAAATACATTCACACATGCGACAAGTAATTCAGAACGAAGGGAGTACTAGCTATTTCCATTTGTGAAACCACTTTTAAGAAGATGTTTGGTCGGGAACTCTGTTTGCCACGCCTAAGTTGAGGCAGGTGTGGCGTGCCCCAAGAAGTGTGGCGGCTGAAACGAGTGCCACACCTTTGACGAAAATTCTACTGCAAAAGCTCCTTAGAACTATGGCGAGCCAAACCTTGCTAAAGAACCAAACGTCTTTCTAGGAAGCTGTGGCGGTGTGGCTAGCTAAGGAAGTTGTTTATATTGCACTATGTTTTAATATGCCGAGTACTAAAGCTTAGCACATTTCTAGCAATGTTATTTCCCGTGGAGTAGGGATAATATGTACGTATTTGAAGGGGAAAAAGGCTAATGTGTTACTACTTGTGATAATTTTGAAAAATCAAGCGTCTAGCTAAGGAAGAACCAAACGTTTTCCTAAAAAGTTATGGCACGCCACACATTTGGCGTGCCTAGCTAAGGAAGTCATTTATATTGCATTATGTTTTAATATGCCGAGTGCTAAAGCTTAGCGCATTGCTAGTACAATATGTCATTTTCCAGAGAGTAGGGATAACATGTACTTCCTCTGTTCCAAATTACTCGTCGCAGAAATGGATGTATTTAAAACTAAAATACATTTAGATACATTCATACCCGCGACAAGTAATTTCGAATGGAGGAGTACGCTATTTAAAGGGGAAGAACAGGCTAATGTGTTACTTGTGATAATTTTAAAAAATCAAGTGGACGTGTCACTTGATACGCAGGCATCATCATCATCATCATATGGAGGACCCAGGAGGGCGTGGCGGATTGTCCAGAAAACAAAGGGGCTGTTTAGTTTTAGGACTAGCATTGCCACGCTTTGTCACATATTTTTGCCAATCTTGCTTAAGGTTAGTTCATCAAAATGAAAGCCACAAGTTGGCAAGCCTAAGTGAATCTTACCATATTTTTTATGTGTATGCCATGTGGGGCTCAAATGTGGCTTGCCTAAGATGTGACTTGAACTAAACACTCACCTAAATTGGTCAAACTTGACTGCTGTAAAACAAAAAACAAAAAGAGGAGGAGGCCCGCCCGCGCGCGCGGCCCCACGAGGCAGCGGCCGTAGCGTAGCGTGTAGGCGGCGGCGGGGCCCCCGGGCAGGGAAAGCCACTGCGCTGAACGCTGATACGGCGGGGACTGGGGGAGGAGGAGGCTCGGCTGCGGGAAAGGGCGGACGCGGGACCCCCACTCCCCGACTCCCGAGGCGGGAAATGGTGACGCGGAGGCGGTCAGCTGGCCGGCTGGCGCCCGGCGTGGAGGTTTTGAATTTTTTTATTTATGATGCACGGCGCGCATGACATCACGGCCCAGGCCCAGGGCTCCTGCTCCTGCTCCTGCTCCTGGAGTGCTGCCACTGGCTGCCCGTCCCCGTTGCGTCCCGTGCTGGTCTTCCTCCTCCTCGGTCGCCGGGCTGCCTACGTTCCTCGCCGCGTTCTCGCGGACGTGCGCGCCGGTGGTGTGGATGCTGGCCATACCCCGACGTGCACCGCGCACGGACGTGGCCGTCGGTAGAACGGTAGAGCAGCGCCGGTTTGCTGCGGCGACGGTGGGTTTCGCGCGCGTGCTTTGCGTGTGCGTGGCCATGTTGGTGGTGCTGTCGCAGTCTTGCGTCCCTGGCTCCAGCAAAAGTCTACCCGCTGCGCACTGGGCGCGCGTTTGGAGACAGCCGAGAGGCGCCATGGAGTGCCAAATCTAGATAGATACATCTATGATGAAATAAGAGTAATCGCATCGGTGTGTGAGCAGTCCTTGGTTAGTGCTCTGGCGAGTACGTTAGTACGCTTTTTTTTTAACAAGACGAGAAAGAAAGACACCTTCGTGGGCAGGATACCAAAAGAGTGCCTTCGTACGGCGAGTATCACTGTTATCAGGCTATATCTATAAAGAGCGCGCAAGACAAACTGAGACTATCGTTACCGAGTGTACTGCAATGTTTAACAAAGCAAGCGCCCGTACTCCTGATTCTAGCGAGACGATAATGTCCCCATATACTGTGCACGCTATCGCATGTTCTATAGTACAAGGCAAGCACGGGGGTTGACAAGAGGGGCAATGTGTCATGTGAGAGTGGTAATATTAAATTTGTAGAGGCGTCAAAGTGAATCCCCGTGTTCGTGTTGACGGGCGGTAGTAGCGTACGTTCGGGCACCGGCGAGCAGCCGCCGCGCGCGCGGCGTTGCACGACGCTCAACGTGTCTAGTTGTAGTACATGTGCATGCCCAGCTAGGCACCTAGCCCATGCTCCAGCCGTGCCTGCCCACGATTGCTAGCTAGCTCCTCTAGAGTCTAGACTAACGTTATGCATCGTGGCCACCTTCTCCCTGTAAATCAGCCACGTCTCTGTACATTGCTCGCCCTATATGTACTCTCCGTACTTGTGAATATACAACAGAGACACGGTGATGTCCAACAATCATCCTAAACCACTATTCTACACAATGGACACGCGCATGGCTCCCTCACTTCACACCCGCATGAAACGACCGTCGCGGAGATCCGTTCAACTGGCGTTAACCCGATCGGGCTGCGTACGCGGAAGCCCTTCTCCCCCACTCGTCGCCACACGCTTGTTGTGTCCACTGTCCACACTCCGATTCTTTCTGTTGTAGGAATAGTTTTTCCGGATGCCAAGACAAATATACTTGTAACTATAAGCATTTTTGAATATAACGTAAGTTTAATATAAAAGAAATTAATGCACAATTTCGCGCCCGCAAGTACTTTTGAAAAAAGGAAATGCTTCTAATCATCCGGCGGATTGTAGCTCCCACGTCTGCCACCTTCCCTGCACGCCATGTGCCTCACGGACCACCACCATTAGATTTGCAATTGGCTCGTTGTTGTAATTTTACCATCGCAACAAATGGTCGGTGGCAGACCGAGGAAGATGAAGGCGAGCCCGTGACATCCAGATCCTGCTGCGCCGAACGAGAGATGTGCGTCACCTGACGCTTCGGCGCTGGCGCCGACAACCGCCCACCTTGTCGGAGAGGATAATAGGGTGGCGAGGTTGCAGCCGGGGTCGGGCACACTGGTCGTTGTTGCCGCCTGCCTCCGCCAAGACTCTCGGCAGAGAGCGGTGCGCCCACCTTGTCGAAGGGGAGGATGCATCGAGCGACCTGGTCGGAGATCCGGCGCTCGCCGGCTGCGAGGAGAGGCGGCACCGCTCCTCCCTCACCACCATTCAACGAGAGCTCGCAGCAAACCGGTGGTGATTTTTTTCTTGCAACATCCTCTCTGTTGCAAGAAAGATTCTGCAGCATCAATAATGCTGCAAAACTTTCTTTCGTAAACACCTATATAATGGTCAAATGAAGACAAGAGAAATCTGCAACAGTAGCTCTGTTGCAAAAAAAAACCTGCAACAATACCTCTGTCGCATAAGTTATGAAACATGAACTCTATGAAAACGTTTGAGGGAAACATCATCCTTGTTGCAAAGTTGACAATTGGCTCTGACAACCATCTTACTTTGAATCCAATGGCTCGCAAAGCGGCGGATCTTGACCGACGGGTATCGTTGCCCTTTGAAATATGGAAACCGCTATCCTTCAACCGGCTGATGCACACGCAATGTTCGCCGCCTGCTTAGCGTTACATCGATTTGGATCGAGCGCTCACGCTGGCCACAAGTCCCATGTAGCCAGTTAAGGTTTTTGCAATAGAGGTCTTGTTTCATAAGGAAAATAACGGTTCGGTGGTGAATTTTTTTTCCAGCAACAGGGTCTAGTTTCAGAAGGTTACTGCAACATAGGTCTTATTTCAGGAAGAAAAAAGTGGTTCAAAAGTGAAGATTTTTTCTTCTGCGACAGGGCTCTTGTTTCAAAAACATAGCCACGGTTGCAGAAAGCGTCGGAGGAGCGCCTGGCGTTAGAGCGTACAAGGCCAAGCACTGTAACACGACGCATGTTTCAGAAACATTGCTTTGGGCACAAATCGCCAGAGGAGTGCCCAGTGTGAAAGCTCGTCGCCGCCGTGCTGGAATAGAGGCAGCTTCTTGGGGTGCTGGGTCGAAGGAAGCGTGGTAACTCCGGTCGAAAGCGCTTCATGGCCGAAGCGCTTAGGCCATGACGGGGCCGCGATGCTGTCTCGGTGGACCTTTGCAATAAGGTCAACAAGCTAGGTGTTGCAAAGGTCCTTAGTTGGTTGGTACGGTAGATCGGACGACTGGGATGATAGATCAGACGACTATTTTAGGTGGCATTGTACGTCTGTCGAGGCGGTCGATCCAATCAGTTTATTACCCGGTGGACGCGTAGCACTGCCTTTGAAATATATGATTTTATAGAAATTTCATAGGTAGACTAACATAAATTACTGGTTAAAAATATATTTTAGAGACCTTATCACGCCCAGGCCCAAGCAATAACTATTCCGACTGGATGTGGGCAGATACACCAAACCTACCAGATGATGAAACATATACTTTTTGTCCTCAGATGAAAGATAACTGATTAACTCTTTCTTTGCTACTCCCTCTGTTCACAAATACAAAGATGTTCTCATTTTTGTTTGAATCAGATGTATATGGACACGTTTTATATTCACACAATTTCAGTCCGTATGTAAGTGACGCGATGAATTGACCTTTCGCCAAGACATATTCTCCTTAAACAAGTTATTGATGGCTCGGAGACCTTATCGTGCTTAAACAAAAAACGGCCTAGATTCCATGCTCTATCGTCTGAATGATAAACAAGTCTTCAAGCTTCCCAGGAGCTAGTGCGTACCGTCTATGTCAATTTGTTAATCTATGCTCTCTCCATTCAGACTTCAGTGCCGTGGCAGCCTAGTGACGTTTATTAATCGCATCATCATTGCCAAATCCCTCCTGCCATCCCAACATTTCCTGATTGCGATGTCTCATGTCCGTCGTGCATATCCCGCTTGCGCCGTATTTTGTCGATCGTTGCAATAATCAGTTGTAACAACCGCAAATGCAGCACATAAAAAGTCCCTCTAGTAGGGTCTGTCATATGCCTCCCGATCGTTATAATTTATGAAGCTCACTTCAAAATCCGGTTTGTAACCTTCAAATACGAAGATTGTCGAGGCCTTCATCTTCTTTGTGCTCACATCACGATTGGGTTTTGAAGCTTCCTACCACCCAAACTGTTGGAATTTTTGCTAGTAGGCCTTTGGCCCAAAGCCTAATTAAAATTCTGAAATTCTCTTGGCCCATTCATGCACACATGTGAGTGGAGTGAGTGAGGCTAAAGTTTAGTCCCACATTGAAAGTTGAGAGAGAGTTGCACCTCTTTATAAGATGAGCTCTTCTACCACTTGTATGAGCATGAGAAGAGGAGACCTACACGCGCGCTCCTCCTCCTCGCTCGCCTCCTCCTCCTCGCTCGCCTCGCCACGCCACGCCTCGCCTCGCCTCGCCTCGCCTTGTCACGACGGGTTGCGGGATTGAGCCGAGCCGAGGACAGAGCTATGCACGTTGTCTATATTTTTGCTGCATGGGAAAATTGATGAGTCATTAATTAATAATTAATGGAAGCGTTAATTACTGAACCGTTTAGTCTTCTCCATCCCTCCTTCCGGCGTGCACCGCAAGAAGGGAACCCCGCCTCTCGTGATCCTGTACGGGAGAGGGGCGATCAGGTATTTGGGGAGCGCACTCGCGCGACTGCTGCCAGCGACGACTTCGCGAACGACGACTTCTTCCCCGACCTCGGCAACCTCATCCTCGACGACATGGGCGACAACATCAACGCCGGCGGTGCTGCACCCGCTGCACCGTATGTGATTCTATCCTTCCTGTTCGAGATCGTGGTAGAATTCATGTTTCTAGTATGTGCCCTAGATGTGATATGTTCATCTGCTATACTAGTTCGCATAATTAGTTTAATCTCTGCTGCTGTGGTCATGATTTATATTCTGTTTATTCGGATTAAATCTCGTAGTAATTTGCTCATATATTCAACAATCCAAAAACCTGATCGTAGGCAATTTACTCCGAGTGGTTTTGCTGCGCATCTGAAACCGCCTGCCTTTAAGGGGGCGCAATATAAGAGGTGGCGCACGAGAGCAGTCTACTGGTTTCAGACCATGGGCTGCTATGATGCCACCAAGGGCAAGCCTGAGGGCGATCTTAATCAAGCACAGCTGGAAGCTTTTGAGAAGATCGATACCCTCTTTAAAGGCGCTCTTCTGAGTGTTCTTGATGACTCCATTGTGGATTCGTATATGTCGTTTGACAACGGCAAGGACATGTGGGCTGCGCTCGAGGCCAAGTTTGGTGCCTCGGACGCCGGCAGCGAGTTGTACGTCATGGAGCAATTCTATGACTACAAGATGACTGATGAGCGCCCTGTTGTACAACAGGCTCATGAGATACAGTCGCTCGCAAAAGAACTTGAGTACTTCAAGTGTGTGTTACCGGACAAATTTGTTGCCGGAGGCATCATTGCCAAGCTTCCACCTTCGTGGAACAATTTTGCTACTTCCCTGAAACACAAGAGACAGGAGTTTTCCGTTGCGGATCTCATTGGTACTCTTGATGTTGAAGAGAAGGCGAGAGCAAAGGACACACGTGCTCGAGTTGCTGAGGGAGGTTCTAGTGCTCACATGGTACAGAAGAAGAACTCCCAGCCCAACAAGTACAAAAACAATAAGAACAAAACTCAGGGCAAAGGCAAGTTTGATACAAAGAACAAGCCATCACATTCTACCAACTTCAAGAAGAATTCTCATAAGAAGGGGAAGGGACTTTGCCATGTCTGCGGTGATCCTAATCACTGGGCTCCAAAGTGTCCTAACCGCTTTGAGGAGCGCGAACATGAGAAGAGCGGCAAGTCCGCTAATGTTGTCATCGGTGATATTGATATGAAGGAATCAGGGTACGGTATTTTTCCTACCATCCTTTCAGTATTTCAATCCCCTGATTGGTTAATTGACACCGGTGCCAATGTACATGTTTGTGCTGACGCCTCCATGTTTTCTTCTTACCAGGCAACAGGGACTTCACCCGTGCTGATGGGGAACGGGTCACATGCCATCGTTCGAGGTGTTGGTACGGTCGATCTGAAGTTTACTTCGGGGAAGACTGTGCGCCTGAAGAACGTTCATCATGTGCCGTCCATTAATAAAAATCTCGTTAGCGGTTCCCGTTTATGTCGAGATGGTTTTAAGTTGGTTTTCGAATCCAATAAAGTTGTAATTTCTAAGTATGGACAATTTGTTGGAAAAGGCTATGAGTGCGGAGGCTTGTTCCGCCTATCTTTGTCAGATATTTGCACTAAAGTTATTAATAATGTTTGCCACAATAATGAGTCTGATATTTGGCATTCACGACTCTGTCATATTAACTTTGGTTGCATGACGCGGTTAGCCAATATGAATTTAATTCCGAAAATCTCTACTGTCAAAGGTTCCAAGTGCCAAGTATGTGTGCAAGCTAAGCAACCTCGCAAGTCCCATAAGACTGCAGAGGCAAGAGACTTGGCGCCACTAGAGCTTATACATTCTGACCTTTGTGAGATGAATGGCGTGTTGACAAAAGGTGGAAAGAGATACTTCATGACGTTGATTGATGACTCCACTAGATATTGTTATGTGTATCTTCTGAAATCAAAAGATGAGGCTTTGACTTTCTTCAAAAACTATAAAGCTGAAGCAGAGAACCAACTTGATCGGAAAATTAAACGGCTTAGGTCCGATCGTGGTGGAGAGTATTTTTCCAATGAATTTGATCTGTTTTGTGCGGAACATGGTATAATCCATGAGAGGACGCCTCCCTACTCACCCCAGTCAAATGGGGTAGCCGAAAGAAAGAACCGAACTCTAACTGATATGGTTAACACCATGTTAGACACTTCGGGTCTACCCAAGGAATGGTGGGGGGAGGCGCTAATGACTGCGTGTCATGTCCTAAACCGAGTTCCCACAAAGCATAAGACCATGACTCCATTTGAGGAATGGGAAAGGAAAAGGTTGAAACTCTCTTACCTACGTACTTGGGGTTGTTTGGCGAAAGTCAATATACCAATTCCCAAGAAGCGCAAGCTTGGACCAAAAACCGTGGATTGTGTTCTTCTGGGCTATGCTTTTCATAGCATCGGCTATAGATTTGTGATAATAAAATCTGAGGTATCCGACATGTATGTTGGTACGATTATGGAATCAAATGATGCAACTTTCTTTGAGGACATATTTCCTATGAAGGATATGTCGAGTTCATCAAATCAGGAGATACCTACTCCATCTAGTGAGGAATTCACTGTAATTCCTGAACCCACCATTGCGATGGAACACGTTGAGAATCCTGTTGAGGGTAACAATGGAACTCCTGTGAGGAGTATGAGAAAGAGGACTGCAAAGTCCTTTGGTGATGATTTCATTGTGTACCTCGTGGATGACACACCCAGGACTATTTCAGAAGCCTATGCATCTCCTGATGCTGACTACTGGAAGGAAGCTGTACGTAGCGAGATGGATTCCATCTTAGCTAACGGTACCTGGGAGATCACTGACCGTCCATATGGGTGCAAACCTGTAGGATGTAAGTGGGTGTTCAAGAAGAAGCTTAGACCTGATGGTACGATTGAAAAGTACAAGGCACGGCTTGTGGCCAAGGGTTATACCCAGAAAGAAGGTGAAGACTTCTTTGATACTTACTCACCCGTGGCTAGACTGACCACAATTCGGGTGCTACTATCACTGGCTGCCTCACATGGTCTTCTCGTTCATCAAATGGACGTTAAGACGGCTTTTCTTAATGGAGAGTTGAAGGAGGAAATTTACATGGATCAGCCAGATGGTTTTGTAGTACCTGGTCAGGAAGGAAAGGTGTGCAAGTTATTAAAGTCTTTATATGGCCTTAAACAAGCTCCTAAGGAGTGGCATGAGAAGTTCGAAAGAACATTAACTGCTGCCGGCTTTGCAGTAAACGATGGTGACAAGTGCGTGTACTATCGCTATGGTGGGGGCGAAGGAGTTATTCTTTGTCTGTATGTCGATGACATATTGATCTTTGGAACCAAACTTGATTTAATCAAGGAGGTTAAGGATTTCTTATCTCGCTGTTTTGAGATGAAGGATCTAGGAGTAGCTGATGTTATCTTAAATATCAAGCTGTTGAGAGATGAGAATGGTGGGATCACACTGCTTCAGTCTCATTATGTGGAAAAGGTCTTGAGTCGTTTTGGGTATAGCGACTGCACGCCTTCTCCAACTCCATATGATGCTAGTGTGTTGCTTCGAAAGAATCGATGGATTGCTAGAGATCAACTGAGGTATTCTCAGATTATTGGCTCGCTTATGTATTTGGCGAGTGCCACGAGGCCTGACATCTCTTTTGCTGTGAGCAAGCTGAGTCGGTTTGTGTCAAAACCGGGAGATGATCATTGGCATGCGCTTGAGAGAGTTATGCGCTATTTGAAAGGCACCGCTAGCTATGGGATTCACTACACCGGGTATCCAAGGGTACTGGAGGGTTATAGTGACTCAAACTGGATATCTGATGCTGATGAGATTAAGGCCACAAGTGGTTATGTTTTTACACTTGGTGGTGGCGCTGTTTCCTGGAAGTCTTGCAAGCAGACCATCTTAACGAGGTCAACTATGGAAGCAGAACTCACAGCATTAGACACTGCCACTGTTGAAGCAGAGCGGCTTCGTGAACTCTTGATGGACTTACCTATGGTTGAAAAACCAATACCCCTATCCTGATGAACTGTGATAATCAAACTGTGATCGTCAAGATAAACAGTTCTAAGGACAATATGAAGTCCTCAAGGCATGTGAAGAGGAGACTAAAATCTGTCAGAAAATTGAGGAACTCCGGAGTTATTACGTTGGATTATATCCAAACGTCGAAAAACTTGGCAGATCCCTTCACAAAGGGTCTATCACGTAATGTGGTAGATAATGCATCGATGGAGATGGGTTTGAGACCCACCGCATGAGTTGTCCATAGTGGTAACCCACTCTATGTGATCGGAGATCCCGTGAAGTAGAAGTGGGAGACAAGCTGTTGGTCAGCTGGGAGGAGAGTATCCCTATATTAATTATCCCACTCCGTAAAGATGCAATACTCTCCTGATCTGCATGGCAGGTTGATAATTATCTTAATGTGTTCCAAGTGGCTTATTCGGGTAAGCAGAGATGTTGTCCTGCAGAACATCTTCTGAGGAACACACCTATATGAATTTGACTGTCAACGTCGCAGTCTGTGAGAATTGGGTGTTCTTTAATAAATTCATGAAAGGCCCTGGAGTATGACGTATACGCTCCACCCGCGGGGAAGCCTTGCGGCAGCCCAGTATCGGTCAAGAATTTGTGTGAAACTAGTTTCACAGAAAACTTGTAGTTCAAGGCATAGTCCACTATTCAAGTTGTGATTTAGTGTAGCATAAATTTCTAAGTGGAAGTTCAACTTCACAGTCTCCACTAAGCACCGATATATAAAACAATGTTTTGGAACTAAATGATGAGATGTGCCAATGAGACTTTGTGGGGGATTGTTGGAATTTTTGCTAGTAGGCCTTTGGCCCAAAGCCCAACTAAAATTCTGAAATTCTCTTGGCCCATTCATGCACACATGTGAGTGGAGTGAGTGAGGCTAAAGTTTAGTCCCACATTGGAAGTTGAGAGAGAGTTGCACCTCTTTATAAGGTGAGCTCTTCTACCACTTGTATGAGCATGAGAAGAGGAGACCTACACGCGCGCTCCTCCTCCTCGCTCGCCTCGCCACGCCACGCCTCGTCACGACGCGCCGCGGGTTGCGGGATTGAGCCGAGCCGAGGACAGAGCTATGCACGTTGTCTATATTTTTGCTGCATGGGAAAATTGATGAGTCATTAATTAATAATTAATGGACGCGTTAATTACTGAACCGTTTCCGATTCTTTTGGATCGTGACGACCCGGCCCGCAATATATATAGTCAGGCAGATGTCTACCCTAGCCGCCGCTTCGTATGGTTTCTCATCACCATTCCAGATCATTGCGCCGCCAAGATAGTCTTCTCCATCCCTCCTTCCGGCGTGCACCGCAAGAAGGGACAGCAGGCCTCCGGAACCCCGCCTCTCGTGATCCTGTACGGGAGAGGGGCGATCAGGTTTTTGGGGAGCGCACTCGCGCGACTGCTGGCAGCGACGACTTCGCGAACGACGACTTCTTCCCCGACCTCGGCAACCTCATCCTCGACGACATGGGCGACAACATCAACGCCGGCGGTGCTGCACCCGCTGCACCGTATGTGATTCTATCCTTCCTGTTCGAGATCGTGGTAGAATTCATGTTTCTAGTATGTGCCCTAGATGTGATATGTTCATCTGCTATGCTAGTTCGCATGATTAGTTTAATCTCTGCTGCTGTGGTCATGATTTATATTCTGTTTATTCGGATTAAATCTCGTAGTAATTTGCTCATATATTCAACAATCCAAAAACCTGATCGTAGGCAATTTACTCCGAGTGGTTTTGCTGCGCATCTGAAACCGCCTGCCTTTAAGGGGGCGCAATATAAGAGGTGGCGCACGAGAGCAGTCTACTGGTTTCAGACCATGGGCTGCTATGATGCCACCAAGGGCAAGCCTGAGGGCGATCTTAATCAAGCACAGCTGGAAGCTTTTGAGAAGATCGATACCCTCTTTAAAGGCGCTCTTCTGAGTGTTCTTGATGACTCCATTGTGGATTCGTATATGTCGTTTGACAACGGCAAGGACATGTGGGCTGCGCTCGAGGCCAAGTTTGGTGCCTCGGACGCCGGCAGCGAGTTGTACGTCATGGAGCAATTCTATGACTACAAGATGACTGATGAGCGCCCTGTTGTACAACAGGCTCATGAGATACAGTCGCTCGCAAAAGAACTTGAGTACTTCAAGTGTGTGTTACCGGACAAATTTGTTGCCGGAGGCATCATTGCCAAGCTTCCACCTTCGTGGAACAATTTTGCTACTTCCCTGAAACACAAGAGACAGGAGTTTTCCGTTGCGGAGCTCATTGGTACTCTTGATGTTGAAGAGAAGGCGAGAGCAAAGGACACACGTGCTCGAGTTGCTGAGGGAGGTTCTAGTGCTCACATGGTACAGAAGAAGAACTCCCAGCCCAACAAGTACAAAAACAATAAGAACAAAACTCAGGGCAAAGGCAAGTTTGATACAAAGAACAAGCCATCACATTCTACCAACTTCAAGAAGAATTCTCATAAGAAGGGGAAGGGACTTTGCCATGTCTGCGGTGATCCTAATCACTGGGCTCCAAAGTGTCCTAACCGCTTTGAGGAGCGCGAACATGAGAAGAGCGGCAAGTCCGCTAATGTTGTCATCGGTGATATTGATATGAAGGAATCAGGGTACGGTATTTTTCCTACCATCCTTTCAGTATTTCAATCCCCTGATTGGTTAATTGACACCGGTGCCAATGTACATGTTTGTGCTGACGCCTCCATGTTTTCTTCTTACCAGGCAACAGGTACTTCACCCGTGCTGATGGGGAACGGGTCACATGCCATCGTTCGAGGTGTTGGTACGGTCGATCTGAAGTTTACTTCGGGGAAGACTGTGCGCCTGAAGAACGTTCATCATGTGCCGTCCATTAATAAAAATCTCGTTAGCGGTTCCCATTTATGTCGAGATGGTTTTAAGTTGGTTTTCGAATCCAATAAAGTTGTAATTTCTAAGTATGGACAATTTGTTGGAAAAGGCTATGAGTGCGGAGGCTTGTTCCGCCTATCTTTGTCAGATATTTGCACTAAAGTTATTAATAATGTTTGCCACAATAATGAGTCTGATATCTGGCATTCACGACTCTGTCATATTAACTTTGGTTGCATGACGCGGTTAGCCAATATGAATTTAATTCCGAAAATCTCTACTGTCAAAGGTTCCAAGTGCCAAGTATGTGTGCAAGCTAAGCAACCTCGCAAGTCCCATAAGACTGCAGAGGCAAGAGACTTGGCGCCACTAGAGCTTATACATTCTGACCTTTGTGAGATGAATGGCGTGTTGACAAAAGGTGGAAAGAGATACTTCATGACGTTGATTGATGACTCCACTAGATATTGTTATGTGTATCTTCTGAAATCAAAAGATGAGGCTTTGACTTTCTTCAAAAACTATAAAGCTGAAGCAGAGAACCAACTTGATCGGAAAATTAAACGGCTTAGGTCCGATCGTGGTGGAGAGTATTTTTCCAATGAATTTGATCTGTTTTGTGCGGAACATGGTATAATCCATGAGAGGACGCCTCCCTACTCACCCCAGTCAAATGGGGTAGCCGAAAGAAAGAACCGAACTCTAACTGATATGGTTAACACCATGTTAGACACTTCGGGTCTACCCAAGGAATGGTGGGGGGAGGCGCTAATGACTGCGTGTCATGTCCTAAACCGAGTTCCCACAAAGCATAAGACCATGACTCCATTTGAGGAATGGGAAAGGAAAAGGTTGAAACTCTCTTACCTACGTACTTGGGGTTGTTTGGCGAAAGTCAATATACCAATTCCCAAGAAGCGCAAGCTTGGACCAAAAACCGTGGATTGTGTTCTTCTGGGCTATGCTTTTCATAGCATCGGCTATAGATTTGTGATAATAAAATCTGAGGTATCCGACATGCATGTTGGTACGATTATGGAATCAAATGATGCAACTTTCTTTGAGGACATATTTCCTATGAAGGATATGTCGAGTTCATCAAATCAGGAGATACCTACTCCATCTAGTGAGGAATTCACTGTAATTCCTGAACCCACCATTGCGATGGAACACGTTGAGAATCCTGTTGAGGGTAACAATGGAACTCCTGTGAGGAGTATGAGAAAGAGGACTGCAAAGTCCTTTGGTGATGATTTCATTGTGTACCTCGTGGATGACACACCCAGGACTATTTCAGAAGCCTATGCATCTCCTGATGCTGACTACTGGAAGGAAGCTGTACGTAGCGAGATGGATTCCATCTTAGCTAACGGTACCTGGGAGATCACTGACCGTCCATATGGGTGCAAACCTGTAGGATGTAAGTGGGTGTTCAAGAAGAAGCTTAGACCTGATGGTACGATTGAAAAGTACAAGGCACGGCTTGTGGCCAAGGGTTATACCCAGAAAGAAGGTGAAGACTTCTTTGATACTTACTCACCCGTGGCTAGACTGACCACAATTCGGGTGCTACTATCACTGGCTGCCTCACATGGTCTTCTCGTTCATCAAATGGACGTTAAGACGGCTTTTCTTAATGGAGAGTTGAAGGAGGAAATTTACATGGATCAGCCAGATGGTTTTGTAGTACCTGGTCAGGAAGGAAAGGTGTGCAAGTTATTAAAGTCTTTATATGGCCTTAAACAAGCTCCTAAGGAGTGGCATGAGAAGTTCGAAAGAACATTAACTGCTGCCGGCTTTGTAGTAAACGATGGTGACAAGTGCGTGTACTATCGCTATGGTGGGGGCGAAGGAGTTATTCTTTGTCTGTATGTCGATGACATATTGATCTTTGGAACCAAACTTGATTTAATCAAGGAGGTTAAGGATTTCTTATCTCACTGTTTTGAGATGAAGGATCTAGGAGTAGCTGATGTTATCTTAAACATCAAGCTGTTGAGAGATGAGAATGGTGGGATCACACTGCTTCAGTCTCATTATGTGGAAGAGGTCTTGAGTCGTTTTGGGTATAGCGACTGCACGCCTTCTCCAACTCCATATGATGCTAGTGTGTTGCTTCGAAAGAATCGATGGATTGCTAGAGATCAACTGAGGTATTCTCAGATTATTGGCTCGCTTATGTATTTGGCGAGTGCCACGAGGCCTGACATCTCTTTTGCTGTGAGCAAGCTGAGTCGGTTTGTGTCAAAACCGGGAGATGATCATTGGCATGCGCTTGAGAGAGTTATGCGCTATTTGAAAGGCACCGCTAGCTATGGGATTCACTACACCGGGTATCCAAGGGTACTTGAGGGTTATAGTGACTCAAACTGGATATCTGATGCTGATGAGATTAAGGCCACAAGTGGTTATGTTTTTACACTTGGTGGTGGCGCTGTTTCCTGGAAGTCTTGCAAGCAGACCATCTTAACGAGGTCAACTATGGAAGCAGAACTCACAGCATTAGACACTGCCACTGTTGAAGCAGAGTGGCTTCGTGAACTCTTGATGGACTTACCTATGGTTGAAAAACCAATACCCCTATCCTGATGAACTGTGATAATCAAACTGTGATCGTCAAGATAAACAGTTCTAAGGACAATATGAAGTCCTCAAGGCATGTGAAGAGGAGACTAAAATCTGTCAGAAAATTGAGGAACTCCGGAGTTATTACGTTGGATTATATCCAAACGTCGAAAAACTTGGCAGATCCCTTCACAAAGGGTCTATCACGTAATGTGGTAGATAATGCATCGATGGAGATGGGTTTGAGACCCACCGCATGAGTTGTCCATAGTGGTAACCCACTCTATGTGATCGGAGATCCCGTGAAGTAGAAGTGGGAGACAAGCTGTTGGTCAGCTGGGAGGAGAGTATCCCTATATTAATTATCCCACTCCGTAAAGATGCAATACTCTCCTGATCTACATGGCAGGTTGATAATTATCTTAATGTGTTCCAAGTGGCTTATTCGGGTAAGCAGAGATGTTGTCCTGCAGAACATCTTCTGAGGAACACACCTATATGAATTTGACTATCAACGTCGCAGTCTGTGAGAATTGGGTGTTCTTTAATAAATTCATGAAAGGCCCTGGAGTATGACGTATACGCTCCACCCGCGGGGAAGCCTTGCGGCAGCCCAGTATCGGTCAAGAATTTGTGTGAAACTAGTTTCACAGAAAACTTGTAGTTCAAGGCATAGTCCACTATTCAAGTTGTGATTTAGTGTAGCATAAATTTCTAAGTGGAAGTTCAACTTCACAGTCTCCACTAAGCACCGATATATAAAACAATGTTTTGGAACTAAATGATGAGATGTGCCAATGAGACTTTGTGGGGGATTGTTGGAATTTTTGCTAGTAGGCATTTGGCCCAAAGCCCAACTAAAATTCTGAAATTCTCTTGGCCCATTCATGCACACATGTGAGTGGAGTGAGTGAGGCTAAAGTTTAGTCCCACATTGGAAGTTGAGAGAGAGTTGCACCTCTTTATAAGGTGAGCTCTTCTACCACTTGTATGAGCATGAGAAGAGGAGACCTACACGCGCGCTCCTCCTCCTCGCTCGCCTCGCCACGCCACGCCTCGCCTCGCCTCGCCTCGTCACGACGGGTTGCGGGATTGAGTCGAGCCGAGGACAGAGCTATGCACGTTGTCTATATTTTTGCTGCATGGGAAAATTGATGAGTCATTAATTAATAATTAATGGACGCGTTAATTACTGAACCGTTTCCGATTCTTTTGGATCGTGACGACCCGGCCCGCAATATATATAGTCAGGCAGATGTCTACCCTAGCCGCCGCTTCGTATGGTTTCTCATCACCATTCCAGATCATTGCGCCGCCAAGATAGTCTTCTCCATCCCTCCTTCCGGCGTGCACCGCAAGAAGGGACAGCAGGCCTCCGGAACCCCGCCTCTCGTGATCCTGTACGGGAGAGGGGCGATCAGGTTTTTGGGGAGCGCACTCGCGCGACTGCTGGCAGCGACGACTTCGCGAACGACGACTTCTTCCCCGACCTCGGCAACCTCATCCTCGACGACATGGGCGACAACATCAACGCCGGCGGTGCTGCACCCGCTGCACCGTATGTGATTCTATCCTTCCTGTTCGAGATCGTGGTAGAATTCATGTTTCTAGTATGTGCCCTAGATGTGATATGTTCATCTGCTATGCTAGTTCGCATGATTAGTTTAATCTCTGCTGCTGTGGTCATGATTTATATTCTGTTTATTCAGATTAAATCTCGTAGTAATTTGCTCATATATTCAACAATCCAAAAACCTGATCGTAGGCAATTTACTCCGAGTGGTTTTGCTGCGCATCTGAAACCGCCTGCCTTTAAGGGGGCGCAATATAAGAGGTGGCGCACGAGAGCAGTCTACTGGTTTCAGACCATGGGCTGCTATGATGCCACCAAGGGCAAGCCTGAGGGCGATCTTAATCAAGCATAGCTGGAAGCTTTTGAGAAGATCGATGCCCTCTTTAAAGGCGCTCTTCTGAGTGTTCTTGATGACTCCATTGTGGATTCGTATATGTCGTTTGACAACGGCAAGGACATGTGGGCTGCGCTCGAGGCCAAGTTTGGTGCCTCGGACGCCGGCAGCGAGTTGTACGTCATGGAGCAATTCTATGACTACAAGATGACTGATGAGCGCCCTGTTGTACAACAGGCTCATGAGATACAGTCGCTCGCAAAAGAACTTGAGTACTTCAAGTGTGTGTTACCGGACAAATTTGTTGCCGGAGGCATCATTGCCAAGCTTCCACCTTCGTGGAACAATTTTGCTACTTCCCTGAAACACAAGAGACAGGAGTTTTCCGTTGCGGAGCTCATTGGTACTCTTGATGTTGAAGAGAAGGCGAGAGCAAAGGACACACGTGCTCGAGTTGCTGAGGGAGGTTCTAGTGCTCACATGGTACAGAAGAAGAACTCCCAGCCCAACAAGTACAAAAACAATAAGAACAAAACTCAGGGCAAAGGCAAGTTTGATACAAAGAACAAGCCATCACATTCTACCAACTTCAAGAAGAATTCTCATAAGAAGGGGAAGGGACTTTGCCATGTCTGCGGTGATCCTAATCACTGGGCTCCAAAGTGTCATAACCGCTTTGAGGAGCGCGAACATGAGAAGAGCGGCAAGTCCGCTAATGTTGTCATCGGTGATATTGATATGAAGGAATCAGGGTACGGTATTTTTCCTACCATCCTTTCAGTATTTCAATCCCCTGATTGGTTAATTGACACCGGTGCCAATGTACATGTTTGTGCTGACGCCTCCATGTTTTCTTCTTACCAGGCAACAGGGACTTCACCCGTGCTGATGGGGAACGGGTCACATGCCATCGTTCGAGGTGTTGGTACGGTCGATCTGAAGTTTACTTCGGGGAAGACTGTGCGCCTGAAGAACGTTCATCATGTGCCGTCCATTAATAAAAATCTCGTTAGCGGTTCCCGTTTATGTCGAGATGGTTTTAAGTTGGTTTTCGAATCCAATAATGTTGTAATTTCTAAGTATGGACAATTTGTTGGAAAAGGCTATGAGTGCGGAGGCTTGTTCCGCCTATCTTTGTCAGATATTTGCACTAAAGTTATTAATAATGTTTGCCACAATAATGAGTCTGATATTTGGCATTCACGACTCTGTCATATTAAGTTTGGTTGCATGACGCGGTTAGCCAATATGAATTTAATTCCGAAAATCTCTACTGTCAAAGGTTCCAAGTGCCAAGTATGTGTGCAAGCTAAGCAACCTCGCAAGTCCCATAAGACTGCAGAGGAAAGAGACTTGGCGCCACTAGAGCTTATACATTCTGACCTTTGTGAGATGAATGGTGTGTTGACAAAAGGTGGAAAGAGATACTTCATGACGTTGATTGATGACTCCACTAGATATTGGTATGTGTGTCTTCTGAAATCAAAAGATGAGGCTTTGACTTTCTTCAAAAACTATAAAGCTGAAGCAGAGAACCAACTTGATCGGAAAATTAAACGGCTTAGGTCCGATCGTGGTGGAGAGTATTTTTCCAATGAATTTGATCTGTTTTGTGCGGAACATGGTATAATCCATGAGAGGACGCCTCCCTACTCACCCCAGTCAAATGGGGTAGCCGAAAGAAAGAACCGAACTCTAACTGATATGGTTAACACCATGTTAGACACTTCGGGTCTACCCAAGGAATGGTGGGGGGAGGCGCTAATGACTGCGTGTCATGTCCTAAACCGAGTTCCCACAAAGCATAAGACCATGACTCCATTTGAGGAATGGGAAAGGAAAAGGTTGAAACTCTCTTACCTACGTACTTGGGGTTGTTTGGCGAAAGTCAATATACCAATTCCCAAGAAGCGCAAGCTTGGACCAAAAACCGTGGATTGTGTTCTTCTGGGCTATGCTTTTCATAGCATCGGCTATAGATTTGTGATAATAAAATCTGAGGTATCCGACATGCATGTTGGTACGATTATGGAATCAAATGATGCAACTTTCTTTGAGGACATATTTCCTATGAAGGATATGTCGAGTTCATCAAATCAGGAGATACCTACTCCATCTAGTGAGGAATTCACTGTAATTCCTGAACCCACCATTGCGATGGAACACGTTGAGAATCCTGTTGAGGGTAACAATGGAACTCCTGTGAGGAGTATGAGAAAGAGGACTGCAAAGTCCTTTGGTGATGATTTCATTGTGTACCTCGTGGATGACACACCCAGGACTATTTCAGAAGCCTATGCATCTCCTGATGCTGACTACTGGAAGGAAGCTGTACGTAGCGAGATGGATTCCATCTTAGCTAACGGTACCTGGGAGATCACTGACCATCCATATGGGTGCAAACCTATAGGATGTAAGTGGGTGTTCAAGAAGAAGCTTAGACCTGATGGTACGATTGAAAAGTACAAGGCACGGCTTGTGGCCAAGGGTTATACCCAGAAAGAAGGTGAAGACTTCTTTGATACTTACTCACCCGTGGCTAGACTGACCACAATTCGGGTGCTACTATCACTGGCTGCCTCACATGGTCTTCTCGTTCATCAAATGGACGTTAAGACGGCTTTCCTTAATGGAGAGTTGAAGGAGGAAATTTACATGGATCAGCCAGATGGTTTTGTAGTACCTGGTCAGGAAGGAAAGGTGTGCAAGTTATTAAAGTCTTTATATGGCCTTAAACAAGCTCCTAAGGAGTGGCATGAGAAGTTCGAAAGAACATTAACTGCTGCCGGCTTTGTAGTAAACGATGGTGACAAGTGCGTGTACTATCGCTATGGTGGGGGCGAAGGAGTTATTCTTTGTCTGTATGTCGATGACATATTGATCTTTGGAACCAAACTTGATTTAATCAAGGAGGTTAAGGATTTCTTATCTCGCTGTTTTGAGATGAAGGATCTAGGAGTAGCTGATGTTATCTTAAACATCAAGCTGTTGAGAGATGAGAATGGTGGGATCACACTGCTTCAGTCTCATTATGTGGAAAAGGTCTTGAGTCGTTTTGGGTATAGCGACTGCACGCCTTCTCCAACTCCATATGATGCTAGTGTGTTGCTTCGAAAGAATCAATAGATTGCTAGAGATCAACTGAGGTATTCTCAGATTATTGGCTCGCTTATGTATTTGGCGAGTGCCACGAGGCCTGACATCTCTTTTGCTGTGAGCAAGCTGAGTCGGTTTGTGTCAAAACCGGGAGATGATCATTGGCATGCGCTTGAGAGAGTTATGCGCTATTTGAAAGGCACCGCTAGCTATGGGATTCACTACACCGGGTATCCAAGGGTACTGGAGGGTTATAGTGACTCAAACTGGATATCTGATGCTGATGAGATTAAGGCCACAAGTGGTTATGTTTTTACACTTGGTGGTGGCGCTGTTTCCTGGAAGTCTTGCAAGCAGACCATCTTAACGAGGTCAACTATGGAAGCAGAACTCACAGCATTAGACACTGCCACTGTTGAAGCAGAGTGGCTTCGTGAACTCTTGATGGACTTACCTATGGTTGAAAAACCAATACCCCTATCCTGATGAACTGTGATAATCAAACTGTGATCGTCAAGATAAACAGTTCTAAGGACAATATGAAGTCCTCAAGGCATGTGAAGAGGAGACTAAAATCTGTCAGAAAATTGAGGAACTCCGGAGTTATTACGTTGGATTATATCCAAACGTCGAAAAACTTGGCAGATCCCTTCACAAAGGGTCTATCACGTAATGTGGTAGATAATGCATCGATGGAGATGGGTTTGAGACCCACCGCATGAGTTGTCCATAGTGGTAACCCACTCTATGTGATCGGAGATCCCGTGAAGTAGAAGTGGGAGACAAGCTGTTGGTCAGCTGGGAGGAGAGTATCCCTATATTAATTATCCCACTCCGTAAAGATGCAATACTCTCCTGATCTGCATGGCAGGTTGATAATTATCTTAATGTGTTCCAAGTGGCTTATTCGGGTAAGCAGAGATGTTGTCCTGCAGAACATCTTCTGAGGAACACACCTATATGAATTTGACTGTCAACGTCGCAGTCTGTGAGAATTGGGTGTTCTTTAATAAATTCATGAAAGGCCCTGGAGTATGACGTATACGCTCCACCCGCGGGGAAGCCTTGCGGCAGCCCAGTATCGGTAAAGAATTTGTGTGAAACTAGTTTCACAGAAAACTTGTAGTTCAAGGCATAGTCCACTATTCAAGTTGTGATTTAGTGTAGCATAAATTTCTAAGTGGAAGTTCAACTTCACAGTCTCCACTAAGCACCGATATATAAAACAATGTTTTGGAACTAAATGATGAGATGTGCCAATGAGACTTTGTGGGGGATTGTTGGAATTTTTGCTAGTAGGCCTTTGGCCCAAAGCCCAACTAAAATTCTGAAATTCTCTTGGCCCATTCATGCACACATGTGAGTGGAGTGAGTGAGGCTAAAGTTTAGTCCCACATTGGAAGTTGAGAGAGAGTTGCACCTCTTTATAAGGTGAGCTCTTCTACCACTTGTATGAGCATGAGAAGAGGAGACCTACACGCGCGCTCCTCCTCCTCGCTCGCCTCGCCACGCCACGCCTCGTCACGACGCGCCGCGGGTTGCGGGATTGAGCCGAGCCGAGGACAGAGCTATGCACGTTGTCTATATTTTTGCTGCATGGGAAAATTGATGAGTCATTAATTAATAATTAATGGACGCGTTAATTACTGAACCGTTTCCGATTCTTTTGGATCGTGACGACCCGGCCCGCAATATATATAGTCAGGCAGACGTCTACCCTAGCCGCCGCTTCATATGGTTTCTCATCACCATTCCAGATCATTGCGCCGCCAAGATAGTCTTCTCCATCCCTCCTTCCGGCGTGCACCGCAAGAAGGGACAGCAGGCCTCCGGAACCCCGCCTCTCGTGATCCTGTACAGGAGAGGGGCGATCAGGTTTTTGGGGAGCGCACTCGCGCGACTGCTGGCAGCGACGACTTCGCGAACGACGACTTCTTCCCCGACCTCGGCAACCTCATCCTCGACGACATGGGCGACAACATCAACGCCGGCGGTGCTGCACCCGCTGCACCGTATGTGATTCTATCCTTCCTGTTCGAGATCGTGGTAGAATTCATGTTTCTAGTATGTGCCCGAGATGTGATATGTTCATCTGCTATGCTAGTTCGCATGATTAGTTTAATCTCTGCTGCTGTGGTCATGATTTATATTCTGTTTATTCGGATTAAATCTCGTAGTAATTTGCTCATATATTCAACAATCCAAAAACCTGATCGTAGGCAATTTACTCCGAGTGGTTTTGCTGCGCATCTGAAACCGCCTGCCTTTAAGGGGGCGCAATATAAGAGGTGGCGCACGAGAGCAGTCTACTGGTTTCAGACCATGGGCTGCTATGATGCCACCAAGGGCAAGCCTGAGGGCGATCTTAATCAAGCACAGCTGGAAGCTTTTGAGAAGATCGATACCCTCTTTAAAGGCGCTCTTCTGAGTGTTCTTGATGACTCCATTGTGGATTCGTATATGTCGTTTGACAACGGCAAGGACATGTGGGCTGCGCTCGAGGCCAAGTTTGGTGCCTCGGACGCCGGCAGCGAGTTGTACGTCATGGAGCAATTCTATGACTACAAGATGACTGATGAGCGCCCTGTTGTACAACAGGCTCATGAGATACAGTCGCTCGCAAAAGAACTTGAGTACTTCAAGTGTGTGTTACCGGACAAATTTGTTGCCGGAGGCATCATTGCCAAGCTTCCACCTTCGTGGAACAATTTTGCTACTTCCCTGAAACACAAGAGACAGGAGTTTTCCGTTGCGGATCTCATTGGTACTCTTGATGTTGAAGAGAAGGCGAGAGCAAAGGACACACGTGCTCGAGTTGCTGAGGGAGGTTCTAGTGCTCACATGGTACAGAAGAAGAACTCCCAGCCCAACAAGTACAAAAACAATAAGAACAAAACTCAGGGCAAAGGCAAGTTTGATACAAAGAACAAGCCATCACATTCTACCAACTTCAAGAAGAATTCTCATAAGAAGGGGAAGGGACTTTGCCATGTCTGCGGTGATCCTAATCACTGGGCTCCAAAGTGTCCTAACCACTTTGAGGAGCGCGAACATGAGAAGAGCGGCAAGTCCGCTAATGTTGTCATCGGTGATATTGATATGAAGGAATCAGGGTACGGTATTTTTCCTACCATCCTTTCAGTATTTCAATCCCCTGATTGGTTAATTGACACCGGTGCCAATGTACATGTTTGTGCTGACGCCTCCATGTTTTCTTCTTACCAGGCAACAGGTACTTCACCCGTGCTGATGGGGAACGGGTCACATGCCATCGTTCGAGGTGTTGGTACGGTCGATCTGAAGTTTACTTCGGGGAAGACTGTGCGCCTGAAGAACGTTCATCATGTGCCGTCCATTAATAAAAATCTCGTTAGCGGTTCCCGTTTATGTCGAGATGGTTTTAAGTTGGTTTTCGAATCCAATAAAGTTGTAATTTCTAAGTATGGACAATTTGTTGGAAAAGGCTATGAGTGCGGAGGCTTGTTCCGCCTATCTTTGTCAGATATTTGCACTAAAGTTATTAATAATGTTTGCCACAATAATGAGTCTGATATCTGGCATTCACGACTCTGTCATATTAACTTTGGTTGCATGACGCGGTTAGCCAATATGAATTTAATTCCGAAAATCTCTACTGTCAAAGGTTCCAAGTGCCAAGTATGTGTGCAAGCTAAGCAACCTCGCAAGTCCCATAAGACTGCAGAGGCAAGAGACTTGGCGCCACTAGAGCTTATACATTCTGACCTTTGTGAGATGAATGGCGTGTTGACAAAAGGTGGAAAGAGATACTTCATGACGTTGATTGATGACTCCACTAGATATTGTTATGTGTATCTTCTGAAATCAAAAGATGAGGCTTTGACTTTCTTCAAAAACTATAAAGCTGAAGCAGAGAACCAACTTGATCGGAAAATTAAACGGCTTAGGTCCGATCGTGGTGGAGAGTATTTTTCCAATGAATTTGATCTGTTTTGTGCGGAACATGGTATAATCCATGAGAGGACGCCTCCCTACTCACCCCAGTCAAATGGGGTAGCCGAAAGAAAGAACCGAACTCTAACTGATATGGTTAACACCATGTTAGACACTTCGGGTCTACCCAAGGAATGGTGGGGGGAGGCGCTAATGACTGCGTGTCATGTCCTAAACCGAGTTCCCACAAAGCATAAGACCATGACTCCATTTGAGGAATGGGAAAGGAAAAAGTTGAAACTCTCTTACCTACGTACTTGGGGTTGTTTGGCGAAAGTCAATATACCAATTCCCAAGAAGCGCAAGCTTGGACCAAAAACCGTGGATTGTGTTCTTCTGGGCTATGCTTTTCATAGCATCGGCTATAGATTTGTGATAATAAAATCTGAGGTATCCGACATGCATGTTGGTACGATTATGGAATCAAATGATGCAACTTTCTTTGAGGACATATTTCCTATGAAGGATATGTCGAGTTCATCAAATCAGGAGATACCTACTCCATCTAGTGAGGAATTCACTGTAATTCCTGAACCCACCATTGCGATGGAACACGTTGAGAATCCTGTTGAGGGTAACAATGGAACTCCTGTGAGGAGTATGAGAAAGAGGACTGCAAAGTCCTTTGGTGATGATTTCATTGTGTACCTCGTGGATGACACACCCAGGACTATTTCAGAAGCCTATGCATCTCCTGATGCTGACTACTGGAAGGAAGCTGTACGTAGCGAGATGGATTCCATCTTAGCTAACGGTACCTGGGAGATCACTGACCGTCCATATGGGTGCAAACCTGTAGGATGTAAGTGGGTGTTCAAGAAGAAGCTTAGACCTGATGGTACGATTGAAAAGTACAAGGCACGGCTTGTGGCCAAGGGTTATACCCAGAAAGAAGGTGAAGACTTCTTTGATACTTACTCACCCGTGGCTAGACTGACCACAATTCGGGTGCTACTATCACTGGCTGCCTCACATGGTCTTCTCGTTCATCAAATGGACGTTAAGACGGCTTTTCTTAATGGAGAGTTGAAGGAGGAAATTTACATGGATCAGCCAGATGGTTTTGTAGTACCTGGTCAGGAAGGAAAGGTGTGCAAGTTATTAAAGTCTTTATATGGCCTTAAACAAGCTCCTAAGGAGTGGCATGAGAAGTTCGAAAGAACATTAACTGCTGCCGGCTTTGCAGTAAACGATGGTGACAAGTGCGTGTACTATCGCTATGGTGGGGGCGAAGGAGTTATTCTTTGTCTATATGTCGATGACATATTGATCTTTGGAACCAAACTTGATTTAATCAAGGAGGTTAAGGATTTCTTATCTCGCTGTTTTGAGATGAAGGATCTAGGAGTAGCTGATGTTATCTTAAACATCAAGCTGTTGAGAGATGAGAATGGTGGGATCACACTGCTTCAGTCTCATTATGTGGAAAAGGTCTTGAGTCGTTTTGGGTATAGCGACTGCACGCCTTCTCCAACTCCATATGATGCTAGTGTGTTGCTTCGAAAGAATCGATGGATTGCTAGAGATCAACTGAGGTATTCTCAGATTATTGGCTCGCTTATGTATTTGGCGAGTGCCACGAGGCCTGACATCTCTTTTGCTGTGAGCAAGCTGAGTCGGTTTGTGTCAAAACCGGGAGATGATCATTGGCATGCGCTTGAGAGAGTTATGCGCTATTTGAAAGGCACCGCTAGCTATGGGATTCACTACACCGGGTATCCAAGGGTACTGGAGGGTTATAGTGACTCAAACTGGATATCTGATGCTGATGAGATTAAGGCCACAAGTGGTTATGTTTTTACACTTGGTGGTGGCGCTGTTTCCTGGAAGTCTTGCAAGCAGACCATCTTAACGAGGTCAACTATGGAAGCAGAACTCACAGCATTAGACACTGCCACTGTTGAAGTAGAGTGGCTTCGTGAACTCTTGATGGACTTACCTATGGTTGAAAAACCAATACCCCTATCCTGATGAACTGTGATAATCAAACTGTGATCGTCAAGATAAACAGTTCTAAGGACAATATGAAGTCCTCAAGGCATGTGAAGAGGAGACTAAAATCTGTCAGAAAATTGAGGAACTCCGGAGTTATTACGTTGGATTATATCCAAACGTCGAAAAACTTGGCAGATCCCTTCACAAAGGGTCTATCACGTAATGTGGTAGATAATGCATCGATGGAGATGGGTTTGAGACCCACCGCATGAGTTGTCCATAGTGGTAACCCACTCTATGTGATCGGAGATCCCGTGAAGTAGAAGTGGGAGACAAGCTGTTGGTCAGCTGGGAGGAGAGTATCCCTATATTAATTATCCCACTCCGTAAAGATGCAATACTCTCCTGATCTGCATGGCAGGTTGATAATTATCTTAATGTGTTCCAAGTGGCTTATTCGGGTAAGCAGAGATGTTGTCCTGCAGAACATCTTCTGAGGAACACACCTATATGAATTTGACTGTCAACGTCGCAGTCTGTGAGAATTGGGTGTTCTTTAATAAATTCATGAAAGGCCCTGGAGTATGACGTATACGCTCCACCCGCGGGGAAGCCTTGCGGCAGCCCAGTATCGGTCAAGAATTTGTGTGAAACTAGTTTCATAGAAAACTTGTAGTTCAAGGCATAGTCCACTATTCAAGTTGTGATTTAGTGTAGCATAAATTTCTAAGTGGAAGTTCAACTTCACAGTCTCCACTAAGCACCGATATATAAAACAATGTTTTGGAACTAAATGATGAGATGTGCCAATGAGACTTTGTGGGGGATTGTTGGAATTTTTGCTAGTAGGCCTTTGGCCCAAAGCCCAACTAAAATTCTGAAATTCTCTTGGCCCATTCATGCACACATGTGAGTGGAGTGAGTGAGGCTAAAGTTTAGTCCCACATTGGAAGTTGAGAGAGAGTTGCACCTCTTTATAAGGTGAGCTCTTCTACCACTTGTATGAGCATGAGAAGAGGAGACCTACACGCGCGCTCCTCCTCCTCGCTCGCCTCGCCACGCCACGCCTCGTCACGACGCGCCGCGGGTTGCGGGATTGAGCCGAGCCGAGGACAGAGCTATGCACGTTGTCTATATTTTTGCTGCATGGGAAAATTGATGAGTCATTAATTAATAATTAATGGACGCGTTAATTACTGAACCGTTTCCGATTCTTTTGGATCGTGACGACCCGGCCCGCAATATATATAGTCAGGCAGATGTCTACCCTAGCCGCCGCTTCGTATGGTTTCTCATCACCATTCCAGATCATTGCGCCGCCAAGATAGTCTTCTCCATCCCTCCTTCCGGCGTGCACCGCAAGAAGGGACAGCAGGCCTCCGGAACCCCGCCTCTCGTGATCCTGTACGGGAGAGGGGCGATCAGGTTTTTGGGGAGCGCACTCGCGCGACTGCTGGCAGCGACGACTTCGCGAACGACGACTTCTTCCCCGACCTCGGCAACCTCATCCTCGACGACATGGGCGACAGCATCAACGCCGGCGGTGCTGCACCCGCTGCACCGTATGTGATTCTATCCTTCCTGTTCGAGATCGTGGTAGAATTCATGTTTCTAGTATGTGCCCTAGATGTGATATGTTCATCTGCTATGCTAGTTCGCATGATTAGTTTAATCTCTGCTGCTGTGGTCATGATTTATATTCTGTTTATTCGGATTAAATCTCGTAGTAATTTGCTCATATATTCAACAATCCAAAAACCTGATCGTAGGCAATTTACTCCGAGTGGTTTTGCTGCGCATCTGAAACCGCCTGCCTTTAAGGGGGCGCAATATAAGAGGTGGCGCACGAGAGCAGTCTACTGGTTTCAGACCATGGGCTGCTATGATGCCACCAAGGGCAAGCCTGAGGGCGATCTTAATCAAGCACAGCTGGAAGCTTTTGAGAAGATCGATACCCTCTTTAAAGGCGCTCTTCTGAGTGTTCTTGATGACTCCATTGTGGATTCGTATATGTCGTTTGACAACGGCAAGGACATGTGGGCTGCGCTCGAGGCCAAGTTTGGTGCCTCGGACGCCGGCAGCGAGTTGTACGTCATGGAGCAATTCTATGACTACAAGATGACTGATGAGCGCCCTGTTGTACAACAGGCTCATGAGATACAGTCGCTCGCAAAAGAACTTGAGTACTTCAAGTGTGTGTTACCGGACAAATTTGTTGCCGGAGGCATCATTGCCAAGCTTCCACCTTCGTGGAACAATTCTGCTACTTCCCTGAAACACAAGAGACAGGAGTTTTCCGTTGCGGAGCTCATTGGTACTCTTGATGTTGAAGAGAAGGCGAGAGCAAAGGACACACGTGCTCGAGTTGCTGAGGGAGGTTCTAGTGCTCACATGGTACAGAAGAAGAACTCCCAGCCCAACAAGTACAAAAACAATAAGAACAAAACTCAGGGCAAAGGCAAGTTTGATACAAAGAACAAGCCATCACATTCTACCAACTTCAAGAAGAATTCTCATAAGAAGGGGAAGGGACTTTGCCATGTCTGCGGTGATCCTAATCACTGGGCTCCAAAGTGTCCTAACCGCTTTGAGGAGCGCGAACATGAGAAGAGCGGCAAGTCCGCTAATGTTGTCATCGGTGATATTGATATGAAGGAATCAGGGTACGGTATTTTTCCTACCATCCTTTCAGTATTTCAATCCCCTAATTGGTTAATTGACACCGGTGCCAATGTACATGTTTGTGCTGACGCCTCCATGTTTTCTTCTTACCAGGCAACAGGGACTTCACCCGTGCTGATGGGGAACGGGTCACATGCCATCGTTCGAGGTGTTGGTACGGTCGATCTGAAGTTTACTTCGGGGAAGACTGTGCGCCTGAAGAACGTTCATCATGTGCCGTCCATTAATAAAAATCTCGTTAGCGGTTCCCGTTTATGTCGAGATGGTTTTAAGTTGGTTTTCGAATCCAATAAAGTTGTAATTTCTAAGTATGGACAATTTGTTGGAAAAGGCTATGAGTGCGGAGGCTTGTTCCGCCTATCTTTGTCAGATATTTGCACTAAAGTTATTAATAATGTTTGCCACAATAATGAGTCTGATATCTGGCATTCACGACTCTGTCATATTAACTTTGGTTGCATGACGCGGTTAGCCAATATGAATTTAATTCCGAAAATCTCTACTGTCAAAGGTTCCAAGTGCCAAGTATGTGTGCAAGCTAAGCAACCTCGCAAGTCCCATAAGACTGCAGAGGCAAGAGACTTGGCGCCACTAGAGCTTATACATTCTGACCTTTGTGAGATGAATGGCGTGTTGACAAAAGGTGGAAAGAGATACTTCATGACGTTGATTGATGACTCCACTAGATATTGTTATGTGTATCTTCTGAAATCAAAAGATGAGGCTTTGACTTTCTTCAAAAACTATAAAGCTGAAGCAGAGAACCAACTTGATCGGAAAATTAAACGGCTTAGGTCCGATCGTGGTGGAGAGTATTTTTCCAATGAATTTGATCTGTTTTGTGCGGAACATGGTATAATCCATGAGAGGACGCCTCCCTACTCACCCCAGTCAAATGGGGTAGCCGAAAGAAAGAACCGAACTCTAACTGATATGGTTAACACCATGTTAGACACTTCGGGTCTACCCAAGGAATGGTGGGGGGAGGCGCTAATGACTGCGTGTCATGTCCTAAACCGAGTTCCCACAAAGCATAAGACCATGACTCCATTTGAGGAATGGGAAAGGAAAAGGTTGAAACTCTCTTACCTACGTACTTGGGGTTGTTTGGCGAAAGTCAATATACCAATTCTCAAGAAGCGCAAGCTTGGACCAAAAACCGTGGATTGTGTTCTTCTGGGCTATGCTTTTCATAGCATCGGCTATAGATTTGTGATAATAAAATCTGAGGTATCCGACATGCATGTTGGTACGATTATGGAATCAAATGATGCAACTTTCTTTGAGGACATATTTCCTATGAAGGATATGTCGAGTTCATCAAATCAGGAGATACCTACTCCATCTAGTGAGGAATTCACTGTAATTCCTGAACCGACCATTGCGATGGAACACGTTGAGAATCCTGTTGAGGGTAACAATGGAACTCCTGTGAGGAGTATGAGAAAGAGGACTGCAATGTCCTTTGGTGATGATTTCATTGTGTACCTCATGGATGACACACCCAGGACTATTTCAGAAGCCTATGCATCTCCTGATGCTGACTACTGGAAGGAAGCTGTACGTAGCGAGATGGATTCCATCTTAGCTAACGGTACCTGGGAGATCATTGACCGTCCATATGGGTGCAAACCTGTAGGATGTAAGTGGGTGTTCAAGAAGAAGCTTAGACCTGATGGTACGATTGAAAAGTACAAGGCACGGCTTGTGGCCAAGGGTTATACCCAGAAAGAAGGTGAAGACTTCTTTGATACTTACTCACCCGTGGCTAGACTGACCACAATTCGGGTGCTACTATCACTGGCTGCCTCACATGGTCTTCTCGTTCATCAAATGGACGTTAAGACGGCTTTCCTTAATGGAGAGTTGAAGGAGGAAATTTACATGGATCAGCCAGATGGTTTTGTAGTACCTGGTCAGGAAGGAAAGGTGTGCAAGTTATTAAAGTCTTTATATGGCCTTAAACAAGCTCCTAAGGAGTGGCATGAGAAGTTCGAAAGAACATTAACTGCTGCCGGCTTTGTAGTAAATGATGGTGACAAGTGCGTGTACTATCACTATGGTGGGGGCGAAGGAGTTATTCTTTGTCTGTATGTCGATGACATATTGATCTTTGGAACCAAACTTGATTTAATCAAGGAGGTTAAGGATTTCTTATCTCGCTGTTTTGAGTTGAAGGATCTAGGAGTAGCTGATGTTATCTTAAACATCAAGCTGTTGAGAGATGAGAATGGTGGGATCACACTGCTTCAGTCTCATTATGTGGAAAAGGTCTTGAGTCGTTTTGGGTATAGCGACTGCACGCCTTCTCCAACTCCATATGATGCTAGTGTGTTGCTTCGAAAGAATCGATGGATTGCTAGAGATCAACTGAGGTATTCTCAGATTGTTGGCTCGCTTATGTATTTGGCGAGTGCCACGAGGCCTGACATCTCTTTTGTTGTGAGCAAGCTGAGTCGGTTTGTGTCAAAACCGGGAGATGATCATTGGCATGCGCTTGAGAGAGTTATGCGCTATTTGAAAGGCACCGCTAGCTATGGGATTCACTACACCGGGTATCCAAGGGTACTGGAGGGTTATAGTGACTCAAACTGGATATCTGATGCTGATGAGATTAAGGCCACAAGTGGTTATGTTTTTACACTTGGTGGTGGCGCTGTTTCTTGGAAGTCTTGCAAGCAGACCATCTTAACGAGGTCAACTATGGAAGCAGAACTCACAGCATTAGACACTGCCACTGTTGAAGCAGAGTGGCTTCGTGAACTCTTGATGGACTTACCTATGGTTGAAAAACCAATACCCCTATCCTGATGAACTGTGATAATCAAACTGTGATCGTCAAGATAAACAGTTCTAAGGACAATATGAAGTCCTCAAGGCATGTGAAGAGGAGACTAAAATCTGTCAGAAAATTGAGGAACTCCGGAGTTATTACGTTGGATTATATCCAAACGTCGAAAAACTTGGCAGATCCCTTCACAAAGGGTCTATCACGTAATGTGGTAGATAATGCATCGATGGAGATGGGTTTGAGACCCACCGCATGAGTTGTCCATAGTGGTAACCCACTCTATGTGATCGGAGATCCCGTGAAGTAGAAGTGGGAGACAAGCTGTTGGTCAGCTGGGAGGAGAGTATCCCTATATTAATTATCCCACTCCGTAAAGATGCAATACTCTCCTGATCTGCATGGCAGGTTGATAATTATCTTAATGTGTTCCAAGTGGCTTATTCGGGTAAGCAGAGATGTTGTCCTGCAGAACATCTTCTGAGGAACACACCTATATGAATTTGACTATCAACGTCGCAGTCTGTGAGAATTGGGTGTTCTTTAATAAATTCATGAAAGGCCCTGGAGTATGACGTATACGCTCCACCCGCGGGGAAGCCTTGCGGCAGCCCAGTATCGGTCAAGAATTTGTGTGAAACTAGTTTCACAGAAAACTTGTAGTTCAAGGCATAGTCCACTATTCAAGTTGTGATTTAGTGTAGCATAAATTTCTAAGTGGAAGTTCAACTTCACAGTCTCCACTAAGCACCGATATATAAAACAATGTTTTGGAACTAAATGATGAGATGTGCCAATGAGACTTTGTGGGGGATTGTTGGAATTTTTGCTAGTAGGCCTTTGGCCCAAAGCCCAACTAAAATTCTGAAATTCTCTTGGCCCATTCATGCACACATGTGAGTGGAGTGAGTGAGGCTAAAGTTTAGTCCCACATTGGAAGTTGAGAGAGAGTTGCACCTCTTTATAAGGTGAGCTCTTCTACCACTTGTATGAGCATGAGAAGAGGAGACCTACACGCGCGCTCCTCCTCCTCGCTCGCCTCGCCACGCCACGCCTCGCCTCGCCTCACCTCGTCACGACGGGTTGCGGGATTGAGCCGAGCCGAGGACAGAGCTATGCACGTTGTCTATATTTTTGCTGCATGGGAAAATTGATGAGTCATTAATTAATAATTAATGGACGCGTTAATTACTGAACCGTTTCCGATTCTTTTGGATCGTGACGACCCGGCCCGCAATATATATAGTCAGGCAGACGTCTACCCTAGCCGCCGCTTCGTATGGTTTCTCATCACCATTCCAGATCATTGCGCCGCCAAGATAGTCTTCTCCATCCCTCCTTCCGGCGTGCACCGCAAGAAGGGACAGCAGGCCTCCGGAACCCCGCCTCTCGTGATCCTGTACGGGAGAGGGGCGATCAGGTTTTTGGGGAGCGCACTCGCGCGACTGCTGGCAGCGACGACTTCGCGAACGACGACTTCTTCCCCGACCTCGGCAACCTCATCCTCGACGACATGGGCGACAACATCAACGCCGGCGGTGCTGCACCCGCTGCACCGTATGTGATTCTATCCTTCCTGTTCGAGATCGTGGTAGAATTCATGTTTCTAGTATGTGCCCTAGATGTGATATGTTCATCTGCTATGCTAGTTCGCATGATTAGTTTAATCTCTGCTGCTGTGGTCATGATTTATATTCTGTTTATTCGGATTAAATCTCGTAGTAATTTGCTCATATATTCAACAATCCAAAAACCTGATCGTAGGCAATTTACTCCGAGTGGTTTTGCTGCGCATCTGAAACCGCCTGCCTTTAAGGGGGCGCAATATAAGAGGTGGCGCACGAGAGCAGTCTACTGGTTTCAGACCATGGGCTGCTATGATGCCACCAAGGGCAAGCCTGAGGGCGATCTTAATCAAGCATAGCTGGAAGCTTTTGAGAAGATCGATGCCCTCTTTAAAGGCGCTCTTCTGAGTGTTCTTGATGACTCCATTGTGGATTCGTATATGTCGTTTGACAACGGCAAGGACATGTGGGCTGCGCTCGAGGCCAAGTTTGGTGCCTCGGATGCCGGCAGCGAGTTGTACGTCATGGAGCAATTCTATGACTACAAGATGACTGATGAGCGCCCTGTTGTACAACAGGCTCATGAGATACAGTCGCTCGCAAAAGAACTTGAGTACTTCAAGTGTGTGTTACCGGACAAATTTGTTGCCGGAGGCATCATTGCCAAGCTTCCACCTTCGTGGAACAATTTTGCTACTTCCCTGAAACACAAGAGACAGGAGTTTTCCGTTGCGGAGCTCATTGGTACTCTTGATGTTGAAGAGAAGGCGAGAGAAAAGGACACACGTGCTCGAGTTGCTGAGGGAGGTTCTAGTGATCACATGGTACAGAAGAAGAACTCCCAGCCCAACAAGTACAAAAACAATAAGAACAAAACTCAGGGCAAAGGCAAGTTTGATACAAAGAACAAGCCATCACATTCTACCAACTTCAAGAAGAATTCTCATAAGAAGGGGAAGGGACTTTGCCATGTCTGCGGTGATCCTAATCACTGGGCTCCAAAGTGTCATAACCGCTTTGAGGAGCGCGAACATGAGAAGAGCGGCAAGTCCGCTAATGTTGTCATCGGTGATATTGATATGAAGGAATCAGGGTACGGTATTTTTCCTACCATCCTTTCAGTATTTCAATCCCCTGATTGGTTAATTGACACCGGTGCCAATGTACATGTTTGTGCTGACGCCTCCATGTTTTCTTCTTACCAGGCAACAGGGACTTCACCCGTGCTGATGGGGAACGGGTCACATGCCATCGTTCGAGGTGTTGGTACGGTCGATCTGAAGTTTACTTCGGGGAAGACTGTGCGCCTGAAGAACGTTCATCATGTGCCGTCCATTAATAAAAATCTCGTTAGCGGTTCCCGTTTATGTCGAGATGGTTTTAAGTTGGTTTTCGAATCCAATAAAGTTGTAATTTCTAAGTATGGACAATTTGTTGGAAAAGGCTATGAGTGCGGAGGCTTGTTCCGCCTATCTTTGTCAGATATTTGCACTAAAGTTATTAATAATGTTTGCCACAATAATGAGTCTGATATTTGGCATTCACGACTCTGTCATATTAACTTTGGTTGCATGACGCGGTTAGCCAATATGAATTTAATTCCGAAAATCTCTACTGTCAAAGGTTCCAAGTGCCAAGTATGTGTGCAAGCTAAGCAACCTCGCAAGTCCCATAAGACTGCAGAGGCAAGAGACTTGGCGCCACTAGAGCTTATACATTCTGACCTTTGTGAGATGAATGGCGTGTTGACAAAAGGTGGAAAGAGATACTTCATGACGTTGATTGATGACTCCACTAGATATTGTTATGTGTATCTTCTGAAATCAAAAGATGAGGCTTTGACTTTCTTCAAAAACTATAAAGCTGAAGCAGAGAACCAACTTGATCGGAAAATTAAACGGCTTAGGTCCGATCGTGGTGGAGAGTATTTTTCCAATGAATTTGATCTGTTTTGTGCGGAACATGGTATAATCCATGAGAGGACGCCTCCCTACTCACCCCAGTCAAATGGGGTAGCCGAAAGAAAGAACCGAACTCTAACTGATATGGTTAACACCATGTTAGACACTTCGGGTCTACCCAAGGAATGGTGGGGGGAGGCGCTAATGACTGCGTGTCATGTCCTAAACCGAGTTCCCACAAAGCATAAGACCATGACTCCATTTGAGGAATGGGAAAGGAAAAGGTTGAAACTCTCTTACCTACGTACTTGGGGTTGTTTGGCGAAAGTCAATATACCAATTCCCAAGAAGCGCAAGCTTGGACCAAAAACCGTGGATTGTGTTCTTCTGGGCTATGCTTTTCATAGCATCGGCTATAGATTTGTGATAATAAAATCTGAGGTATCCGACATGCATGTTGGTACGATTATGGAATCAAATGATGCAACTTTCTTTGAGGACATATTTCCTATGAAGGATATGTCGAGTTCATCAAATCAGGAGATACCTACTCCATCTAGTGAGGAATTCACTGTAATTCCTGAACCCACCATTGCGATGGAACACGTTGAGAATCCTGTTGAGGGTAACAATGGAACTCCTGTGAGGAGTATGAGAAAGAGGACTGCAATGTCCTTTGGTGATGATTTCATTGTGTACCTCATGGATGACACACCCAGGACTATTTCAGAAGCCTATGCATCTCCTGATGCTGACTACTGGAAGGAAGTTGTACGTAGCGAGATGGATTCCATCTTAGCTAACGGTACCTGGGAGATCATTGACCGTCCATATGGGTGCAAACCTGTAGGATGTAAGTGGGTGTTCAAGAAGAAGCTTAGACCTGATGGTACGATTGAAAAGTACAAGGCACGGCTTGTGGCCAAGGGTTATACCCAGAAAGAAGGTGAAGACTTCTTTGATACTTACTCACCCGTGGCTAGACTGACCACAATTCGGGTGCTACTATCACTGGCTGCCTCACATGGTCTTCTCGTTCATCAAATGGACGTTAAGACGGCTTTCCTTAATGGAGAGTTGAAGGAGGAAATTTACATGGATCAGCCAGATGGTTTTGTAGTACCTGGTCAGGAAGGAAAGGTGTGCAAGTTATTAAAGTCTTTATATGGCCTTAAACAAGCTCCTAAGGAGTGGCATGAGAAGTTCGAAAGAACATTAACTGCTGCCGGCTTTGTAGTAAATGATGGTGACAAGTGCGTGTACTATCGCTATGGTGGGGGCGAAGGAGTTATTCTTTGTCTGTATGTCGATGACATATTGATCTTTGGAACCAAACTTGATTTAATCAAGGAGGTTAAGGATTTCTTATCTCGCTGTTTTGAGATGAAGGATCTAGGAGTAGCTGATGTTATCTTAAACATCAAGCTGTTGAGAGATGAGAATGGTGGGATCACACTGCTTCAGTCTCATTATGTGGAAAAGGTCTTGAGTCGTTTTGGGTATAGCGACTGCACGCCTTCTCCAACTCCATATGATGCTAGTGTGTTGCTTCGAAAGAATCAATAGATTGCTAGAGATCAACTGAGGTATTCTCAGATTATTGGCTCGCTTATGTATTTGGCGAGTGCCACGAGGCCTGACATCTCTTTTGCTGTGAGCAAGCTGAGTCGGTTTGTGTCAAAACCGGGAGATGATCATTGGCATGCGCTTGAGAGAGTTATGCGCTATTTGAAAGGCACCGCTAGCTATGGGATTCACTACACCGGGTATCCAAGGGTACTGGAGGGTTATAGTGACTCAAACTGGATATCTGATGCTGATGAGATTAAGGCCACAAGTGGTTATGTTTTTACACTTGGTGGTGGCGCTGTTTCCTGGAAGTCTTGCAAGCAGACCATCTTAACGAGGTCAACTATGGAAGCAGAACTCACAGCATTAGACACTGCCACTGTTGAAGCAGAGTGGCTTCGTGAACTCTTGATGGACTTACCTATGGTTGAAAAACCAATACCCCTATCCTGATGAACTGTGATAATCAAACTGTTATCGTCAAGATAAACAGTTCTAAGGACAATATGAAGTCCTCAAGGCATGTGAAGAGGAGACTAAAATCTGTCAGAAAATTGAGGAACTCCGGAGTTATTACGTTGGATTATATCCAAACGTCGAAAAACTTGGCAGATCCCTTCACAAAGGGTCTATCACGTAATGTGGTAGATAATGCATCGATGGAGATGGGTTTGAGACCCACCGCATGAGTTGTCCATAGTGGTAACCCACTCTATGTGATCGGAGATCCCGTGAAGTAGAAGTGGGAGACAAGCTGTTGGTCAGCTGGGAGGAGAGTATCCCTATATTAATTATCCCACTCCGTAAAGATGCAATACTCTCCTGATCTGCATGGCAGGTTGATAATTATCTTAATGTGTTCCAAGTGGCTTATTCGGGTAAGCAGAGATGTTGTCCTGCAGAACATCTTCTGAGGAACACACCTATATGAATTTGACTGTCAACGTCGCAGTCTGTGAGAATTGGGTGTTCTTTAATAAATTCATGAAAGGCCCTGGAGTATGACGTATACGCTCCACCCGCGGGGAAGCCTTGCGGCAGCCCAGTATCGGTCAAGAATTTGTGTGAAACTAGTTTCACAGAAAACTTGTAGTTCAAGGCATAGTCCACTATTCAAGTTGTGATTTAGTGTAGCATAAATTTCTAAGTGGAAGTTCAACTTCACAGTCTCTACTAAGCACCGATATATAAAACAATGTTTTGGAACTAAATGATGAGATGTGCCAATGAGACTTTGTGGGGGATTGTTGGAATTTTTGCTAGTAGGCCTTTGGCCCAAAGCCCAACTAAAATTCTGAAATTCTCTTGGCCCATTCATGCACACATGTGAGTGGAGTGAGTGAGGCTAAAGTTTAGTCCCACATTGGAAGTTGAGAGAGAGTTGCACCTCTTTATAAGGTGAGCTCTTCTACCACTTGTATGAGCATGAGAAGAGGAGACCTACACGCGCGCTCCTCCTCCTCGCTCGCCTCGCCACGCCACGCCTCGTCACGACGCGCCGCGGGTTGCGGGATTGAGCCGAGCCGAGGACAGAGCTATGCACGTTGTCTATATTTTTGCTGCATGGGAAAATTGATGAGTCATTAATTAATAATTAATGGACGCGTTAATTACTGAACCGTTTCCGATTCTTTTGGATCGTGACGACCCGGCCCGCAATATATATAGTCAGGCAGACGTCTACCCTAGCCGCCGCTTCATATGGTTTCTCATCACCATTCCAGATCATTGCGCCGCCAAGATAGTCTTCTCCATCCCTCCTTCCGGCGTGCACCGCAAGAAGGGACAGCAGGCCTCCGGAACCCCGCCTCTCGTGATCCTGTACAGGAGAGGGGCGATCAGGTTTTTGGGGAGCGCACTCGCGCGACTGCTGGCAGCGACGACTTCGCGAACGACGACTTCTTCCCCGACCTCGGCAACCTCATCCTCGACGACATGGGCGACAACATCAACGCCGGCGGTGCTGCACCCGCTGCACCGTATGTGATTCTATCCTTCCTGTTCGAGATCGTGGTAGAATTCATGTTTCTAGTATGTGCCCTAGATGTGATATGTTCATCTGCTATGCTAGTTCGCATGATTAGTTTAATCTCTGCTGCTGTGGTCATGATTTATATTCTGTTTATTCGGATTAAATCTCGTAGTAATTTGCTCATATATTCAACAATCCAAAAACCTGATCGTAGGCAATTTACTCCGAGTGGTTTTGCTGCGCATCTGAAACCGCCTGCCTTTAAGGGGGCGCAATATAAGAGGTGGCGCACGAGAGCAGTCTACTGGTTTCAGACCATGGGCTGCTATGATGCCACCAAGGGCAAGCCTGAGGGCGATCTTAATCAAGCACAGCTGGAAGCTTTTGAGAAGATCGATACCCTCTTTAAAGGCGCTCTTCTGAGTGTTCTTGATGACTCCATTGTGGATTCGTATATGTCGTTTGACAACGGCAAGGACATGTGGGCTGCGCTCGAGGCCAAGTTTGGTGCCTCGGACGCCGGCAGCGAGTTGTACGTCATGGAGCAATTCTATGACTACAAGATGACTGATGAGCGCCCTGTTGTACAACAGGCTCATGAGATACAGTCGCTCGCAAAAGAACTTGAGTACTTCAAGTGTGTGTTACCGAACAAATTTGTTGCCGGAGGCATCATTGCCAAGCTTCCACCTTCGTGGAACAATTTTGCTACTTCCCTGAAACACAAGAGACAGGAGTTTTCCGTTGCGGATCTCATTGGTACTCTTGATGTTGAAGAGAAGGCGAGAGCAAAGGACACACGTGCTCGAGTTGCTGAGGGAGGTTCTAGTGCTCACATGGTACAGAAGAAGAACTCCCAGCCCAACAAGTACAAAAACAATAAGAACAAAACTCAGGGCAAAGGCAAGTTTGATACAAAGAACAAGCCATCACATTCTACCAACTTCAAGAAGAATTCTCATAAGAAGGGGAAGGGACTTTGCCATGTCTGCGGTGATCCTAATCACTGGGCTCCAAAGTGTCATAACCGCTTTGAGGAGCGCGAACATGAGAAGAGCGGCAAGTCCGCTAATGTTGTCATCGGTGATATTGATATGAAGGAATCAGGGTACGGTATTTTTCCTACCATCCTTTCAGTATTTCAATCCCCTGATTGGTTAATTGACACCGGTGCCAATGTACATGTTTGTGCTGACGCCTCCATGTTTTCTTCTTACCAGGCAACAGGGACTTCACCCGTGCTGATGGGGAACGGGTCACATGCCATCGTTCGAGGTGTTGGTACGGTCGATCTGAAGTTTACTTCGGGGAAGACTGTGCGCCTGAAGAACGTTCATCATGTGCCGTCCATTAATAAAAATCTCGTTAGCGGTTCCCGTTTATGTCGAGATGGTTTTAAGTTGGTTTTCGAATCCAATAAAGTTGTAATTTCTAAGTATGGACAATTTGTTGGAAAAGGCTATGAGTGCGGAGGCTTGTTCCGCCTATCTTTGTCAGATATTTGCACTAAAGTTATTAATAATGTTTGCCACAATAATGAGTCTGATATTTGGCATTCACGACTCTGTCATATTAACTTTGGTTGCATGACGCGGTTAGCCAATATGAATTTAATTCCGAAAATCTCTACTGTCAAAGGTTCCAAGTGCCAAGTATGTGTGCAAGCTAAGCAACCTCGCAAGTCCCATAAGACTGCAGAGGCAAGAGACTTGGCGCCACTAGAGCTTATACATTCTGACCTTTGTGAGATGAATGGCGTGTTGACAAAAGGTGGAAAGAGATACTTCATGACGTTGATTGATGACTCCACTAGATATTGTTATGTGTATCTTCTGAAATCAAAAGATGAGGCTTTGACTTTCTTCAAAAACTATAAAGCTGAAGCAGAGAACCAACTTGATCGGAAAATTAAACGGCTTAGGTCCGATCGTGGTGGAGAGTATTTTTCCAATGAATTTGATCTGTTTTGTGCGGAACATGGTATAATCCATGAGAGGACGCCTCCCTACTCACCCCAGTCAAATGGGGTAGCCGAAAGAAAGAACCGAACTCTAACTGATATGGTTAACACCATGTTAGACACTTCGGGTCTACCCAAGGAATGGTGGGGGGAGGCGCTAATGACTGCGTTTCATGTCCTAAACCGAGTTCCCACAAAGCATAAGACCATGACTCCATTTGAGGAATGGGAAAGGAAAAGGTTGAAACTCTCTTACCTACGTACTTGGGGTTGTTTGGCGAAAGTCAATATACCAATTCCCAAGAAGCGCAAGCTTGGACCAAAAACCGTGGATTGTGTTCTTCTGGGCTATGCTTTTCATAGCATCGGCTATAGATTTGTGATAATAAAATCTGAGGTATCCGACATGCATGTTGGTACGATTATGGAATCAAATGATGCAACTTTCTTTGAGGACATATTTCCTATGAAGGATATGTCGAGTTCATCAAATCAGGAGATACCTACTCCATCTAGTGAGGAATTCACTGTAATTCCTGAACCGACCATTGCGATGGAACACGTTGAGAATCCTGTTGAGGGTAACAATGGAACTCCTGTGAGGAGTATGAGAAAGAGGACTGCAATGTCCTTTGGTGATGATTTCATTGTGTACCTCATGGATGACACACCCAGGACTATTTCAGAAGCCTATGCGTCTCCTGATGCTGACTACTGGAAGGAAGCTGTACGTAGCGAGATGGATTCCATCTTAGCTAACGGTACCTGGGAGATCATTGACCGTCCATATGGGTGCAAACCTGTAGGATGTAAGTGGGTGTTCAAGAAGAAGCTTAGACCTGATGGTACGATTGAAAAGTACAAGGCACGGCTTGTGGCCAAGGGTTATACCCAGAAAGAAGGTGAAGACTTCTTTGATACTTACTCACCCGTGGCTAGACTGACCACAATTCGGGTGCTACTATCACTGGCTGCCTCACATGGTCTTCTCGTTCATCAAATGGACGTTAAGACGGCTTTCCTTAATGGAGAGTTGAAGGAGGAAATTTACATGGATCAGCCAGATGGTTTTGTAGTACCTGGTCAGGAAGGAAAGGTGTGCAAGTTATTAAAGTCTTTATATGGCCTTAAACAAGCTCCTAAGGAGTGGCATGAGAAGTTCGAAAGAACATTAACTGCTGCCGGCTTTGTAGTAAATGATGGTGACAAGTGCGTGTACTATCACTATGGTGGGGGCGAAGGAGTTATTCTTTGTCTGTATGTCGATGACATATTGATCTTTGGAACCAAACTTGATTTAATCAAGGAGGTTAAGGATTTCTTATCTCGCTGTTTTGAGTTGAAGGATCTAGGAGTAGCTGATGTTATCTTAAACATCAAGCTGTTGAGAGATGAGAGTGGTGGGATCACACTGCTTCAGTCTCATTATGTGGAAAAGGTCTTGAGTCGTTTTGGGTATAGCGACTGCACGCCTTCTCCAACTCCATATGATGCTAGTGTGTTGCTTCGAAAGAATCGATGGATTGCTAGAGATCAACTGAGGTATTCTCAGATTATTGGCTCGCTTATGTATTTGGCGAGTGCCACGAGGCCTGACATCTCTTTTGTTGTGAGCAAGCTGAGTCGGTTTGTGTCAAAACCGGGAGATGATCATTGGCATGCGCTTGAGAGAGTTATGCGCTATTTGAAAGGCACCGCTAGCTATGGGATTCACTACACCGGGTATCCAAGGGTACTGGAGGGTTATAGTGACTCAAACTGGATATCTGATGCTGATGAGATTAAGGCCACAAGTGGTTATGTTTTTACACTTGGTGGTGGCGCTGTTTCCTGGAAGTCTTGCAAGCAGACCATCTTAACGAGGTCAACTATGGAAGCAGAACTCACAGCATTAGACATTGCCACTGTTGAAGCAGAGTGGCTTCGTGAACTCTTGATGGACTTACCTATGGTTGAAAAACCAATACCCCTATCCTGATGAACTGTGATAATCAAACTGTGATCGTCAAGATAAACAGTTCTAAGGACAATATGAAGTCCTCAAGGCATGTGAAGAGGAGACTAAAATCTGTCAGAAAATTGAGGAACTCCGGAGTTATTACGTTGGATTATATCCAAACGTCGAAAAACTTGGCAGATCCCTTCACAAAGGGTCTATCACGTAATGTGGTAGATAATGCATCGATGGAGATGGGTTTGAGACCCACCGCATGAGTTGTCCATAGTGGTAACCCACTCTATGTGATCAGAGATCCCGTGAAGTAGAAGTGGGAGACAAGCTGTTGGTCAGCTGGGAGGAGAGTATCCCTATATTAATTATCCCACTCCGTAAAGATGCAATACTCTCCTGATCTGCATGGCAGGTTGATAATTATCTTAATGTGTTCCAAGTGGCTTATTCGGGTAAGCAGAGATGTTGTCCTGCAGAACATCTTCTGAGGAACACACCTAAATGAATTTGACTGTCAACGTCGCAGTCTGTGAGAATTGGGTGTTCTTTAATAAATTCATGAAAGGCCCTGGAGTATGACGTATACGCTCCACCCGCGGGGAAGCCTTGCGGCAGCCCAGTATCGGTCAAGAATTTGTGTGAAACTAGTTTCACAGAAAACTTGTAGTTCAAGGCATAGTCCACTATTCAAGTTGTGATTTAGTGTAGCATAAATTTCTAAGTGGAAGTTCAACTTCACAGTCTCCACTAAGCACCGATATATAAAACAATGTTTTGGAACTAAATGATGAGATGTGCCAATGAGACTTTGTGGGGGATTGTTGGAATTTTTGCTAGTAGGCCTTTGGCCCAAAGCCCAACTAAAATTCTGAAATTCTCTTGGCCCATTCATGCACACATGTGAGTGGAGTGAGTGAGGCTAAAGTTTAGTCCCACATTGGAAGTTGAGAGAGAGTTGCACCTCTTTATAAGGTGAGCTCTTCTACCACTTGTATGAGCATGAGAAGAGGAGACCTACACGCGCGCTCCTCCTCCTCGCTCGCCTCGCCACGCCACGCCTCGTCACGACGCGCCGCGGGTTGCGGGATTGAGCCGAGCCGAGGACAGAGCTATGCACGTTGTCTATATTTTTGCTGCATGGGAAAATTGATGAGTCATTAATTAATAATTAATGGACGCGTTAATTACTGAACCGTTTCCGATTCTTTTGGATCGTGACGACCCGGCCCGCAATATATATAGTCAGGCAGACGTCTACCCTAGCCGCCGCTTCGTATGGTTTCTCATCACCATTCCAGATCATTGCGCCGCCAAGATAGTCTTCTCCATCCCTCCTTCCGGCGTGCACCGCAAGAAGGGACAGCAGGCCTCCGGAACCCCGCCTCTCGTGATCCTGTACGAGAGAGGGGCGATCAGGTTTTTGGGGAGCGCACTCGCGCGACTGCTGGCAGCGACGACTTCGCGAACGACGACTTCTTCCCCGACCTCGGCAACCTCATCCTCGATGACATGGGCGACAACATCAACGCCGGCGGTGCTGCACCCGCTGCACCATATGTGATTCTATCCTTCCTGTTCGAGATCATGGTAGAATTCATGTTTCTAGTATGTGCCCTAGATGTGATATGTTCATCTGCTATGCTAGTTCGCATGATTAGTTTAATCTCTGCTGCTGTGGTCATGATTTATATTCTGTTTATTCGGATTAAATCTCGTAGTAATTTGCTCATATATTCAACAATCCAAAAACCTGATCGTAGGCAATTTACTCCGAGTGGTTTTGCTGCGCATCTGAAACCGCCTGCCTTTAAGGGGGCGCAATATAAGAGGTGGCGCACGAGAGCAGTCTACTGGTTTCAGACCATGGGCTGCTATGATGCCACCAAGGGCAAGCCTGAGGGCGATCTTAATCAAGCACAGCTGGAAGCTTTTGAGAAGATCGATACCCTCTTTAAAGGCGCTCTTCTGAGTGTTTTTGATGACTCCATTGTGGATTCGTATATGTCGTTTGACAACGGCAAGGACATGTGGGCTGCGCTCGAGGCCAAGTTTGGTGCCTCGGACGCCGGCAGCGAGTTGTACGTCATGGAGCAATTCTATGACTACAAGATGACTGATGAGCGCCCTGTTGTACAACAGGCTCATGAGATACAGTCGCTCGCAAAAGAACTTGAGTACTTCAAGTGTGTGTTACCGGACAAATTTGTTGCCGGAGGCATCATTGCCAAGCTTCCACCTTCGTGGAACAATTTTGCTACTTCCCTGAAACACAAGAGACAGGAGTTTTCCGTTGCGGATCTCATTGGTACTCTTGATGTTGAAGAGAAGGCGAGAGCAAAGGACACACGTGCTCGAGTTGCTGAGGGAGGTTCTAGTGCTCACATGGTACAGAAGAAGAACTCCCAGCCCAACAAGTACAAAAACAATAAGAACAAAACTCAGGGCAAAGGCAAGTTTGATACAAAGAACAAGCCATCACATTCTACCAACTTCAAGAAGAATTCTCATAAGAAGGGGAAGGGACTTTGCCATGTCTGCGGTGATCCTAATCACTGGGCTCCAAAGTGTCCTAACCGCTTTGAGGAGCGCGAACATGAGAAGAGCGGCAAGTCCGCTAATGTTGTCATCGGTGATATTGATATGGAGGAATCAGGGTACGGTATTTTTCCTACCATCCTTTCAGTATTTCAATCCCCTGATTGGTTAATTGACACCGGTGCCAATGTACATGTTTGTGCTGACGCCTCCATGTTTTCTTCTTACCAGGCAACAGGGACTTCACCCGTGCTGATGGGGAACGGGTCACATGCCATCGTTCGAGGTGTTGGTACGGTCGATCTGAAGTTTACTTCGGGGAAGACTGTGCGCCTGAAGAATGTTCATCATGTGCCGTCCATTAATAAAAATCTCGTTAGCGGTTCCCGTTTATGTCGAGATGGTTTTAAGTTGGTTTTCGAATCCAATAAAGTTGTAATTTCTAAGTATGGACAATTTGTTGGAAAAGGCTATGAGTGCGGAGGCTTGTTCCGCCTATCTTTGTCAGATATTTGCACTAAAGTTATTAATAATGTTTGCCACAATAATGAGTCTGATATTTGGCATTCACGACTCTGTCATATTAACTTTGGTTGCATGACGCGGTTAGCCAATATGAATTTAATTCCGAAAATCTCTACTGTCAAAGGTTCCAAGTGCCAAGTATGTGTGCAAGCTAAGCAACCTCGCAAGTCCCATAAGACTGCAGAGGCAAGAGACTTGGCGCCACTAGAGCTTATACATTCTGACCTTTGTGAGATGAATGGCGTGTTGACAAAAGGTGGAAAGAGATACTTCATGACGTTGATTGATGACTCCACTAGATATTGTTATGTGTATCTTCTGAAATCAAAAGATGAGGCTTTGACTTTCTTCAAAAACTATAAAGCTGAAGCAGAGAACCAACTTGATCGGAAAATTAAACGGCTTAGGTCCGATCGTGGTGGAGAGTATTTTTCCAATGAATTTGATCTGTTTTGTGCGGAACATGGTATAATCCATGAGAGGACGCCTCCCTACTCACCCCAGTCAAATGGGGTAGCCGAAAGAAAGAACCGAACTCTAACTGATATGGTTAACACCATGTTAGACACTTCGGGTCTACCCAAGGAATGGTGGGGGGAGGCGCTAATGACTGCGTGTCATGTCCTAAACCGAGTTCCCACAAAGCATAAGACCATGACTCCATTTGAGGAATGGGAAAGGAAAAGGTTGAAACTCTCTTACCTACGTACTTGGGGTTGTTTGGCGAAAGTCAATATACCAATTCCCAAGAAGCGCAAGCTTGGACCAAAAACCGTGGATTGTGTTCTTCTGGGCTATGCTTTTCATAGCATCGGCTATAGATTTGTGATAATAAAATCTGAGGTATCCGACATGCATGTTGGTACGATTATGGAATCAAATGATGCAACTTTCTTTGAGGACATATTTCCTATGAAGGATATGTCGAGTTCATCAAATCAGGAGATACCTACTCCATCTAGTGAGGAATTCACTGTAATTCCTGAACCCACCATTGCGATGGAACACGTTGAGAATCCTGTTGAGGGTAACAATGGAACTCCTGTGAGGAGTATGAGAAAGAGGACTGCAAAGTCCTTTGGTGATGATTTCATTGTGTACCTCGTGGATGACACACCCAGGACTATTTCAGAAGCCTATGCATCTCCTGATGCTGACTACTGGAAGGAAGCTGTACGTAGCGAGATGGATTCCATCTTAGCTAACGGTACCTGGGAGATCACTGACCGTCCATATGGGTGCAAACCTGTAGGATGTAAGTGGGTGTTCAAGAAGAAGCTTAGACCTGATGGTACGATTGAAAAGTACAAGGCACGGCTTGTGGCCAAGGGTTATACCCAGAAAGAAGGTGAAGACTTCTTTGATACTTACTCACCCGTGGCTAGACTGACCACAATTCGGGTGCTACTATCACTGGCTGCCTCACATGGTCTTCTCGTTCATCAAATGGACGTTAAGACGGCTTTTCTTAATGGAGAGTTGAAGGAGGAAATTTACATGGATCAGCCAGATGGTTTTGTAGTACCTGGTCAGGAAGGAAAGGTGTGCAAGTTATTAAAGTCTTTATATGGCCTTAAACAAGCTCCTAAGGAGTGGCATGAGAAGTTCGAAAGAACATTAACTGCTGCCGGCTTTGCAGTAAACGATGGTGACAAGTGCGTGTACTATCGCTATGGTGGGGGCGAAGGAGTTATTCTTTGTCTGTATGTCGATGACATATTGATCTTTGGAACCAAACTTGATTTAATCAAGGAGGTTAAGGATTTCTTATCTCACTGTTTTGAGATGAAGGATCTAGGAGTAGCTGATGTTATCTTAAACATCAAGCTGTTGAGAGATGAGAATGGTGGGATCACACTGCTTCAGTCTCATTATGTGGAAGAGGTCTTGAGTCGTTTTGGGTATAGCGACTGCACGCCTTCTCCAACTCCATATGATGCTAGTGTGTTGCTTCGAAAGAATCGATGGATTGCTAGAGATCAACTGAGGTATTCTCAGATTATTGGCTCGCTTATGTATTTGGCGAGTGCCACGAGGCCTGACATCTCTTTTGCTGTGAGCAAGCTGAGTCGGTTTGTGTCAAAACCGGGAGATGATCATTGGCATGCGCTTGAGAGAGTTATGCGCTATTTGAAAGGCACCGCTAGCTATGGGATTCACTACACCGGGTATCCAAGGGTACTGGAGGGTTATAGTGACTCAAACTGGATATCTGATGCTGATGAGATTAAGGCCACAAGTGGTTATGTTTTTACACTTGGTGGTGGCGCTGTTTCCTGGAAGTCTTGCAAGCAGACCATCTTAACGAGGTCAACTATGGAAGCAGAACTCACAGCATTAGACACTGCCACTGTTGAAGCAGAGTGGCTTCGTGAACTCTTGATGGACTTACCTATGGTTGAAAAACCAATACCCCTATCCTGATGAACTGTGATAATCAAACTGTGATCGTCAAGATAAACAGTTCTAAGGACAATATGAAGTCCTCAAGGCATGTGAAGAGGAGACTAAAATCTGTCAGAAAATTGAGGAACTCCGGAGTTATTACGTTGGATTATATCCAAACGTCGAAAAACTTGGCAGATCCCTTCATAAAGGGTCTATCACGTAATGTGGTAGATAATGCATCGATGGAGATGGGTTTGAGACCCACCGCATGAGTTGTCCATAGTGGTAACCCACTCTATGTGATCGGAGATCCCGTGAAGTAGAAGTGGGAGACAAGCTGTTGGTCAGCTGGGAGGAGAGTATCCCTATATTAATTATCCCACTCCGTAAAGATGCAATACTCTCCTGATCTGCATGGCAGGTTGATAATTATCTTAATGTGTTCCAAGTGGCTTATTCGGGTAAGCAGAGATGTTGTCCTGCAGAACATCTTCTGAGGAACACACCTATATGAATTTGACTGTCAACGTCGCAGTCTGTGAGAATTGGGTGTTCTTTAATAAATTCATGAAAGGCCCTGGAGTATGACGTATACGCTCCACCCGCGGGGAAGCCTTGCGGCAGCCCAGTATCGGTAAAGAATTTGTGTGAAACTAGTTTCACAGAAAACTTGTAGTTCAAGGCATAGTCCACTATTCAAGTTGTGATTTAGTGTAGCATAAATTTCTAAGTGGAAGTTCAACTTCACAGTCTCCACTAAGCACCGATATATAAAACAATGTTTTGGAACTAAATGATGAGATGTGCCAATGAGACTTTGTGGGGGATTGTTGGAATTTTTGCTAGTAGGCCTTTGGCCCAAAGCCCAACTAAAATTCTGAAATTCTCTTGGCCCATTCATGCAGACATGTGAGTGGAGTGAGTGAGGCTAAAGTTTAGTCCCACATTGGAAGTTGAGAGAGAGTTGCACCTCTTTATAAGGTGAGCTCTTCTACCACTTGTATGAGCATGAGAAGAGGAGACCTACACGCGCGCTCCTCCTCCTCGCTCGCCTCGCCACGCCACGCCTCGTCACGACGCGCCGCGGGTTGCGGGATTGAGCCGAGCCGAGGACAGAGCTATGGACGTTGCCTATATTTTTGCTGCATGGGAAAATTGATGAGTCATTAATTAATAATTAATGGACGCGTTAATTACTGAACCGTTTCCGATTCTTTTGGATCGTGACGACCCGGCCCGCAATATATATAGTCAGGCAGACGTCTACCCTAGCCGCCGCTTCGTATGGTTTCTCATCACCGTTCCAGATCATTGCGCCGCCAAGATAGTCTTCTCCATCCCTCCTTCCGGCGTGCACCGCAAGAAGGGACAGCAGGCCTCCGGAACCCCGCCTCTCGTGATCCTGTACGGGAGAGGGGCGATCAGGTTTTTGGGGAGCGCACTCGCGCGACTACTGGCAGCGACGACTTCGCGAACGACGACTTCTTCCCCGACCTCGGCAACCTCATCCTCGACGACATGGGCGACAACATCAACGCCGGCGGTGCTGCACCCGCTGCACCGTATGTGATTCTATCCTTCCTGTTCGAGATCGTGGTAGAATTCATGTTTCTAGTATGTGCCCTAGATGTGATATGTTCATCTGCTATGCTAGTTCGCATGATTAGTTTAATCTCCGCTGCTATGGTCATGATTTATATTCTGTTTATTCGGATTAAATCTCGTAGTAATTTGCTCATATATTCAACAATCCAAAAACCTGATCGTAGGCAATTTACTCCGAGTGGTTTTGCTACGCATCTGAAACCGCCTGCCTTTAAGGGGGCGCAATATAAGAGGTGGCGCACGAGAGCAGTCTACTGGTTTCAGACCATGGGCTGCTATGATGCCACCAAGGGCAAGCCTGAGGGCGATCTTAATCAAGCACAGCTGGAAGCTTTTGAGAAGATCGATACCCTCTTTAAAGGCGCTCTTCTGAGTGTTCTTGAAGACTCATTGTGGATTCATATATGTCGTTTGACAACGGCAAGGACATGTGGGCTGCGCTCGAGGCCAAGTTTGGTGCCTCGGACGCCGGCAGCGAGTTGTACGTCATGGAGCAATTCTATGACTACAAGATGACTGATGAGCGCCCTGTTGTACAACAGGCTCATGAGATACAGTCGCTCGCAAAAGAACTTGAGTACTTCAAGTGTGTGTTACCGGACAAATTTGTTGCCGGAGGCATCATTGCCAAGCTTCCACCTTCGTGGAACAATTTTGCTACTTCCCTGAAACACAAGAGACAGGAGTTTTCCGTTGCGGATCTCATTGGTACTCTTGATGTTGAAGAGAAGGCGAGAGCAAAGGACACACGTGCTCGAGTTGCTGAGGGAGGTTCTAGTGCTCACATGGTACAGAAGAAGAACTCCCAGCCCAACAAGTACAAAAACAATAAGAACAAAACTCAGGGCAAAGGCAAGTTTGATACAAAGAACAAGCCATCACATTCTACCAACTTCAAGAAGAATTCTCATAAGAAGGGGAAGGGACTTTGCCATGTCTGCGGTGATCCTAATCACTGGGCTCCAAATTGTCCTAACCGCTTTGAGGAGCGCGAACATGAGAAGAGCGGCAAGTCCGCTAATGTTGTCATCGGTGATATTGGTATGAAGGAATCAGGGTACGGTATTTTTCCTACCATCCTTTCAGTATTTCAATCCCCTGATTGGTTAATTGACACCGGTGCCAATGTACATGTTTGTGCTGACGCCTCCATGTTTTCTTCTTACCAGGCAACAGGGACTTCACCCGTGCTGATGGGGAACGGGTCACATGCCATCGTTCGAGGTGTTGGTACGGTCGATCTGAAGTTTACTTCGGGGAAGACTGTGCGCCTGAAGAACGTTCATCATGTGCCGTCCATTAATAAAAATCTCGTTAGCGGTTCCCGTTTATGTCGAGATGGTTTTAAGTTGGTTTTCGAATCCAATAAAGTTGTAATTTCTAAGTATGGACAATTTGTTGGAAAAGGCTATGAGTGCGGAGGCTTGTTCCGCCTATCTTTGTCAGATATTTGCACTAAAGTTATTAATAATGTTTGCCACAATAATGAGTCTGATATTTGGCATTCACGACTCTGGCATATTAACTTTGGTTGCATGACGCGGTTAGCCAATATGAATTTAATTCCGAAAATCTCTACTGTCAAAGGTTCCAAGTGCCAAGTATGTGTGCAAGCTAAGCAACCTCGCAAGTCCCATAAGACTGCAGAGGCAAGAGACTTGGTGCCACTAGAGCTTATACATTCTGACCTTTGTGAGATGAATGGCATGTTGACAAAAGGTGGAAAGAGATACTTCATGACGTTGATTGATGACTCCACTAGATATTGTTATGTGTATCTTCTGAAATCAAAAGATGAGGCTTTGACTTTCTTCAAAAACTATAAAGCTGAAGCAGAGAACCAACTTGATCGGAAAATTAAACGGCTTAGGTCCGATCGTGGTGGAGAGTATTTTTCCAATGAATTTGATCTGTTTTGTGCGGAACATGGTATAATCCATGAGAGGACGCCTCCCTACTCACCCCAGTCAAATGGGGTAGCCGAAAGAAAGAACCGAACTCTAACTGATATGGTTAACACCATGTTAGACACTTCGGGTCTACCCAAGGAATGGTGGGGGGAGGCGCTAATGACTGCGTGTCATGTCCTAAACCGAGTTCCCACAAAGCATAAGACCATGACTCCATTTGAGGAATGGGAAAGGAAAAGGTTGAAACTCTCTTACCTACGTACTTGGGGTTGTTTGGCGAAAGTCAATATACCAATTCCCAAGAAGCGCAAGCTTGGACCAAAAACCGTGGATTGTGTTCTTCTGGGCTATGCTTTTCATAGCATCGGCTATAGATTTGTGATAATAAAATCTGAGGTATCCGACATGCATGTTGGTACGATTATGGAATCAAATGATGCAACTTTCTTTGAGGACATATTTCCTATGAAGGATATGTCGAGTTCATCAAATCAGGAGATACCTACTCCATCTTGTGAGGAATTCACTGTAATTCCTGAACCCACCATTGCGATGGAACACGTTGAGAATCCTGTTGAGGGTAACAATGGAACTCCTGTAGGAGTATGAGAAAGAGGACTGCAAAGTCCTTTGGTGATGATTTCATTGTGTACCTCGTGGATGACACACCCAGGACTATTTCAGAAGCCTATGCATCTCCTGATGCTGACTACTGGAAGGAAGCTGTACGTAGCGAGATGGATTCCATCTTAGCTAACGGTACCTGGGAGATCACTGACTGTCCATATGGGTGCAAACCTGTAGGATGTAAGTGGGTGTTCAAGAAGAAGCTTAGACCTGATGGTAGATTGAAAAGTACAAGGCACGGCTTGTGGCCAAGGGTTATACCCAGAAAGAAGGTGAAGACTTCTTTGATACTTACTCACCCGTGGCTAGACTGACCACAATTCGGGTGCTACTATCACTGGCTGCCTCACATGGTCTTCTCGTTCATCAAATGGACGTTAAGACGGCTTTCCTTAATGGAGAGTTGAAGGAGGAAATTTACATGGATCAGCCAGATGGTTTTGTAGTACCTGGTCAGGAAGGAAAGGTGTGCAAGTTATTAAAGTCTTTATATGGCCTTAAACAAGCTCCTAAGGAGTGGCATGAGAAGTTCGAAAGAACATTAACTGCTGCCGGCTTTGTAGTAAACGATGGTGACAAGTGCGTGTACTATCGCTATGGTGGGGGCGAAGGAGTTATTCTTTGTCTGTATGTCGATGACATATTGATCTTTGGAACCAAACTTGATTTAATCAAGGAGGTTAAGGATTTCTTATCTCGCTATTTTGAGATGAAGGATCTAGGAGTAGCTGATGTTATCTTAAACATCAAGCTGTTGAGAGATGAGAATGGTGGGATCACACTGCTTCAGTCTCATTATGTGGAAAAGGTCTTGAGTCGTTTTGGGTATAGCGACTGCACGCCTTCTCCAACTCCATATGATGCTAGTGTGTTGCTTCGAAAGAATCAATAGATTGCTAGAGATCAACTGAGGTATTCTCAGATTATTGGCTCGCTTATGTATTTGGCGAGTGCCACGAGGCCTGACATCTCTTTTGTTGTGAGCAAGCTGAGTCGGTTTGTGTCAAAACCGGGAGATGATCATTGGCATGCGCTTGAGAGAGTTATGCGCTATTTGAAAGGCACCGCTAGCTATGGGATTCACTACACCGGGTATCCAAGGGTACTGGAGGGTTATAGTGACTCAAACTGGATATCTGATGCTGATGAGATTAAGGCCACAAGTGGTTATGTTTTTACACTTGGTGGTGGCGCTGTTTCCTGGAAGTCTTGCAAGCAGACCATCTTAACGAGGTCAACTATGGAAGCAGAACTCACAGCATTAGACACTGCCACTGTTGAAGCAGAGTGGCTTCGTGAACTCTTGATGGACTTACCTATGGTTGAAAAACCAATACCCCCTATCCTGATGAACTGTGATAATCAAACTGTGATTGTCAAGATAAACAGTTCTAAGGACAATATGAAGTCCTCAAGGCATGTGAAGAGGAGACTAAAATCTGTCAGAAAATTGAGAAACTCCGGAGTTATTACGTTGGATTATATCCAAACATCGAAAAACTTGGCAGATCCCTTCACAAAGGGTCTATCACGTAATGTGGTAGATAATGCATCGATAGAGATGGGTTTGAGACCCACCGCATGAGTTGTCCATAGTGGTAACCCACTCTATGTGATCGGAGATCCCGTGAAGTAGAAGTGGGAGACAAGCTGTTGGTCAGCTGGGAGGAGAGTATCCCTATATTAATTATCCCACTCCGTAAAGATGCAATACTCTCCTGATCTGCATGGCAGGTTGATAATTATCTTAATGTGTTCCAAGTGGCTTATTCGGGTAAGCAGAGATGTTGTCCTGCAGAACATCTTCTGAGGAACACACCTATATGAATTTGACTGTCAATGTCGCAGTCTGTGAGAATTGGGTGTTCTCTAATAAATCCATGAAAGGCCCTGGAGTATGACGTATACGCTCCACCCGCGGGGAAGCCTTGCGGCAGCCCAGTATCGGTCAAGAATTTGTGTGAAACTAGTTTCACAGAAAACTTGTAGTTCAAGGCATAGTCCATTATTCAAGTTGTGATTTAGTGTAGCATAAATTTCTAAGTGGAAGTTCAACTTCACAGTCTCCACTAAGCACCGATATATAAAACAATGTTTTGGAACTAAATGATGAGATGTGCCAATGAGACTTTGTGGGGGATTGTTGGAATTTTTGCTAGTAGGCCTTTGGCCCAAAGCCCAACTAAAATTCTGAAATTCTCTTGGCCCATTCATGCAGACATGTGAGTGGAGTGAGTGAGGCTAAAGTTTAGTCCCACATTGGAAGTTGAGAGAGAGTTGCACCTCTTTATAAGGTGAGCTCTTCTACCACTTGTATGTGCATGAGAAGAGGAGACCTACACGCGCGCTCCTCCTCCTCGCTCGCCTCGCCACGCCACGCCTCGTCACGATGCGCCGCGGGTTGCGGGATTGAGCCGAGCCGAGGACAGAGCTATGCACGTTGTCTATATTTTTGCTGCATGGGAAAATTGATGAGTCATTAATTAATAATTAATGGACGCGTTAATTACTGAACCGTTTCCGATTCTTTTGGATCGTGACGACCCGGCCCGCAATATATATAGTCAGGCAGACGTCTACCCTAGCCGCCGCTTCGTATGGTTTCTCATCACCGTTCCAGATCATTGCGCCGCCAAGATAGTCTTCTCCATCCCTCCTTCCGGCGTGCACCGCAAGAAGGGACAGCAGGCCTCCGGAACCCCGCCTCTCGTGATCCTGTACGGGAGAGGGGCGATCAGGTTTTTGGGGAGCGCACTCGCGCGACTGCTGGCAGCGACGACTTCGCGAACGACGACTTCTTCCCCGACCTCGGCAACCTCATCCTCGACGACATGGGCGACAACATCAACGCCGGCGGTGCTGCACCCGCTGCACCGTATGTGATTCTATCCTTCCTGTTTGAGATCGTGGTAGAATTCATGTTTCTAGTATGTGCCCTAGATGTGATATGTTCATCTGCTATGCTAGTTCGCATGATTAGTTTAATCTCTGCTGCTGTGGTCATGATTTATATTCTGTTTATTCGGATTAAATCTCGTAGTAATTTGCTCATATATTCAACACAAACATGCACCACCATGCATAGAGAATCATCATCAAGGGGCCACATGACCATCAAACGCCTACTCCATTAATCGTGTGCCGCTTTCTCGAATACCCAAAGCGGCTCGGATTGCCGTCACGCGTCATCATCTACCGCCAAGCCGCCCGTTGTTCACACTTGTAAAACTCGGCGGCGAGGTGTCCCCATAACCTAAACCTAGTTCCCTTTTCCTACCCTAGCAGCCATCACCTTCAGCACCCCCCCCCCACCTCTAGCCGCCGCCTCGTCAGGACAATGGCATCACGCTGGGATGCCCAGTACTTGTTGAACAACCCGGCAGACGCCAATGTACCATCGCAGACTCCATGCACCGACGGTGTGACCTCTTCCCACGGTGCACTACCCGCAAAATATGTCACATCCTCCTCCCGTCACAACTCACGCCTTGCAGACGACGGGCGCAGAGGACCGGACAGCTCCGTCAAAGCGGTCGCGGTGGATTTAGCGCCTCGAGGTGTCATCGTCCCTGTCACTGATGTTGTCCCCATTGACACCGTCACCCACGTTGCCCCCTCACCCCGTTTGGCCCAGCCTGGGCCCAAGCCCGACGACCCAGGATGGGTTGGGCTCAAGCTTTTCACTCTCAAAACGAAGGCCATAGCCGCGAAGGGAAGTCCTCCGTGAGCACTTCGTCCCCGCAACCACAAACGTTGAGGAGCGACAACAGATCGCCATCCTCGCTCGTCACTCGGAGAAGGAGGAGGATGACGACTTCGCCTACCTTGATGAGTTGTTGTATTCGTACGGGGAGAACAATGATGATGACTAAATGGTGTCAGAGTAGTGGTATTAGTAGGTACTAGCTAGCAATGTCGAACAACAACATTTCATATTTTGAAAATGTTACCGAATGACATCTCAAGTGACAAAATATATGTATTGCAATGAGTTCTGGTCACTAGTATATACGGAGTAGTTTTTTTTTGACAGAAAGTATATAGGGAGTAGTTGCTAACTAAGCTATCGTGTTTATTCACTGTTTGTTTAGATTAAATGTCGCATAAATTTGAAGCAAAGGAAAATAAAAAAATTATGGAGGTTGCTATTTGGCGATCCTATGTTGCACGGGTTCGACACCCTACAAAATATTATTTAGCTCGCTTCGTTTGGCGGACGGGTCACTCTGTATATTTTAAAACAAAATAAACCAAACTGATTTCATGATTTTTGTGGTCTTTGGTTTCGGCACGGCATGAAATTTTGTTACCATTTTGTTTTTTAATTATATATATATATATATATATATATATATATATATATATAACCGAATGGTTAACTGAATTGAAAAATATTTATATTGCCTGAGCGAACAACCATAAAGAAGTTAATGAGCAGACCAAAGGCCCAAAAGAGTTTGTAACGTAATCTTTTTTTGTTCAAGAGCCTGCTAAGCACATCATTTTTTCTTGTAACGTAGTAGTATTTTTCTCTAAAAAAATTAAGCATGTCCATAATGAACAAACCAAAGTATGCATCGCACATTGCATGCATCAGACATCATTCCGTCAAGGCATGAATCCATGCATGCCAATATATCAAAAGTGAATCCCTCTAACACTTCTGCTAGTATTTTATGAGAAAATCTTATCCAGATTTGATCGAAAAAGATACAACGTTATGGATACCATGACCGTTCACCGTCGATAAAACCTTGGGTTTTGGGGGCATTGAATTCTCACCAATATTTTCGTTACTCAAGCCAGAAAATGAAATGAAACGGTCCACCCAAGTGGCGAAATGCTTCAGGGAGTTGAAAATAAGCATAGATCCTAAGATTCTCAAATAGGTCTACAGTAACTGCGCAATCCTTGAAAAAAGAATCAAAATAGAGAAATTTAGAGCGCTGCGAATTTCCTTCTTTATCCCAATCGTGGACTTCCACAATTAAGTCGATATGGGGTTTATCCTTCCTGTTATTTAAAAAATAAAGGTGTCGCCTTGAAATATAGAAAAATGGTTATGTTGTTATATATTGTTTGTATAAAAAGTATGTGCTCTTAGTTATAAATTTGAAAAATATTACTATTTCATTTTCAAATTCGCGTCAACTTTGGTTAATATGGTCTATACCAAAACTATACTGAAATAATTTTGGTATATATCAAAACCGAACCAAATTTACCGAAGTATCAATACCATACAAACCGAGAACCGTATGAACTGAACCATATAAACCGAATGTAGAGAGTTACGGACGGGGACTCCTCTTAGTACATCATTTTTTAGGTAACATAACTTCTTTGTTACTTTTCTGCGAGACGTCTTGAAAACGAAAAGGAGAAATCTGTCAGTTGCCGACCGCGAAAATCAAACCGGCTGCACTACGGCCTTCCACTATGTAGTCGATGCCCAATACATTAAAATACTACCGGCTGGGCAGCGATGTCTTAAAGATTTTATTTGGCACCGGTCTCACAATGTTGCATTCATAGCCTAACAAAAAATGGGACTCATATGCTCTATTCACGTGAGTTTCCTCGGGCTGGTTAGCTCTGCAGTGGGCCATGAGCTGATTGTTTATTGCTTTCTGCATTTGGCATCGGCTGGGCATCGAAGCAGCTACTTGCTCCGGTTCCCTGAATTTTTTTTATGGCACCGGTTGGGTAATGGAGGGTATCGGTGCCAAATGAACCAAACATGAATTTGACACCGTTTTTGGCCTACATAGTGGAGGGCCTACTAGCGATGAAGCTTGTTCAGGTTCCAGGTACCCCTGCAGGTCTTGAAAACCACACATGTTTGACGGTTTTCAGGTTGTTTTTGGTTTTTAGATAATTCAGGTTATTGTTGGTGAGGGATGGGCTTGTGGTGGCAAAGCGTGAAAGCGGTCCGACTCTACCCATCCCACCCACTATAGGCCTATACACTATGCAAATAGGCTTTTCTGGGCCTGAATGGCTTTCTGCGTAGTTAGCTGTAGAAACTCGTGCTGCTACGGAGCACAAAGCAGTGAAAGCTCTTGGTTCGTGACTGCTGTCAGTGTACGATTGAGCAGTATTCCTAGCATTGCGCGGACAAAAACAGGGAGAAAAGAAGACCCCCGTACGTGGTTGCACTGAACAGTCAACAGTGTCTAGAGATTCGACAACGTAGCATGCTTTCAGAAATCCTGCACGCCAACATTTAACAAAAAGAATTTCGTTACAAATCAAGCGACAGATTTTTTTTAGCATGGCAAATTAAGTGAAGTTCACTAAACATTGGTATAAAAAATCGGTTAAAATTTGATGTCAGATTTTCAACATTTCCGTAACAAATTTGATGTCAAAACAAAAAATTAGACAAATGCCGTGTGTCATCTGTTGGAAATATAAGCAAATTACTACGAGATTTAATCCGAATAAATAGAAGATAAATCATAACTACAGTAATAGAGATTAAACTAATCATGCGAACTAAATAGCAGATGAACAGATCACATCTAGAGCACATACTAGAAACATGAATTCTACCATGATCTCGAACAGGAAGGATAGAATCACATACGGTGCAGCGGGAGCAGCACCGCCGGCGTTGACGTTGTCGCCCATGTCGTCGAGGATGAGGTTGCCGAGGTCGGGGAAGAAGTCGTCGTTCGCGAAGTCATCGCTGTCAGCAGTCGCGTGGGTGCACTCCCCAAAAACCTGATCGCCCCTCTCCCGTACAGGATTACGAGAGGCGGAGTTCCGGAGGCCTACTATCCCTTCTCCCGGTGCACGCCGAAAGGAGGGATGAAGAAGACTTGCTTGGCAATGATCTGGAACGATGGTGACAAACCATACGACGTCTGCCTGACTATATAGTGCGGGCCGGGCAGGTCGTGGGAGTAAACCCCACGTTCGAGTCGTCACGATCCAAAAGAATCGGAAACGATTCAGTAATTAACGCGTTCGTTAATTATTAATTAATGACTCATTAATTTTTTCCGATCAGCAAAAATATAGACAACGTGCATAGCTCTATCCTCGGCCCGGCTCAATCCCGCAACCCGCGGCGCGGCGAGGCGAGCGAGGAGGAGGAGCGCGCGTGTAGGTCTCCTCTTCTCATACTTATACAAGTGGTAGAAGAGCTCACCTTATAAAGAGGTGCAACTCTTTCTCAACTTTCGGGGTGGGACTAAACTTTAGCCTCACTCACTCCACTCACATGTGTGCATGAATGGGCCAAGAGAATTTCAGAATTTTAGTTGGGCTTTGGGCCAAACGCCTACTTGGAAAATTCCAACAATCCCCCACAAAGTCTCATTGACACATCTAATCATTTAGTTCCAAAACATTGTTTATATACCGGTGCTTAGTGGAGACTATGAAGTTGAACTTCCACTTAGAGATTTATGCTACACTGGATCACAACTTGAATAGTGGACTATGCCTTAAACTACAAGTCTGCGAGACTAGTTTCACACAAATTCTTGATTGATACTGGACTGCCGCAAGGCTTCCCCGCGGATGGAGCGTATACGTCGTACTCCAGGGCCTTTTCATGAATTTATTAGAGACCACCCAATTCTCATAGACTGTGACGTTAACAGTCAAATTCATATAGGTGTGTTCGTCAGAAGATGTTCTGCCGGACAACATCTCTGCTTACCCGAATAAGCCACTTGAAACACATTAAGATAAGTATCAAGTTGCCATACAGATCAGGAGAGTATTGCATCTTCACGGAGTGAGATAGTTAATATAGGGATACTCTCCTCCCAACTGACCAACATCTTGTCTTCCACTTCTACTTCACGGGATCTCCGATCACATAGAGTGGGTTACCACTATGGACAACTCATGCGGTGGGTCTCAAGCCCATCTCCATCGATGTATTATCTATCACGTTACGTGATAAGCCCTTTGTGAAGGGATCTGCCAAGTTTTTCGACGTTTGGATATAATCCAACGTAATAACTCCGGAGTTCCTCAATTTTCTAAGAGATTTTAGTCTCCTCTTCACATGTCTTGAGGACTTCATATTGTCCTTTGAACTGTTTATCTTGACGATCACAGTTTGATTATCACAGTTCATCAGGATAGGGGGTATTGGTTTTTCAACCATAGGTAAGTCCATCAAGATTTCACAAAGCCACTCTGCTTCAAAAGTGGCAGTGTCTAATGTTGTGAGTTCTACTTCCATAGTTGACCTCGTTAAAATGGTCTGCTTGCAAGACTTCCAGCAAAAAGCGCCACCACCAAGTGTAAAAACATAACCACTTATGGCCTTAATATCATCAGCATCAGATATCCAGTTTGAGTCACTATAACCCTCCAGTACTCTTGGATACCCGGTGTAGTGAATCACATAGCTCGCGGTGCCTTTCAAATAGCGCATAACTCTCTCAAGCGCATGCCTATGATCATCTCCTGGTTTTGACACAAACCGACTCAGCTTGCTCACAGCAAAAGAGATGTCAGGCCTCGTGGCACTCGTCAAATATATAAGCGAGCCAATAATCCGAGAATACCTCAGTTGATCTCTAGCAATCCATCGGTTCTTTCGAAGCAACACACTAGCATCATATGGAGTTGGAGAAGGCGTGCGGTCGCTATACCCAAAACGACTCAATACCTTTTCCACATAGTGAGACTGAAGCAGTGTGATCCCACCATTCTCATCTCTCAATAGCTTGATGTTTAAGATAACATCAGCTACTCCTAGATCCTTCATCTCAAAAGAGCGAGATAAGAAATCCTTAACCTCCTTGATTAAATCAAGTTTGGTTCCAAATATCAGTATGTCGTCGACATACAGACAAAGAATAACTCCTTCGCCCCCACCATAGCGATAGTACACGCACTTGTCACCATCGTTTACTACAAAGCCGGCAGCAGTTAATGTTCTTTCAAACTTCTCATGCCACTCCTTAGGAGCTTGTTTAAGGCCATATAAAGACTTTAATAACTTGCACACCTTTCCTTCCTGACCAGGTACTACAAAACCATCTGGCTGATCCATGTAAATTTCCTCCTTCAACTCTCCATTGAGGAAAGCTGTCTTAACGTCCATTTGATGAACGAGAAGACCATGTGAGGCAGCCAGTGATAGTAGCACCCGAATTGTGGTCAGTCTAGCCACGGGTGAGTAAGTATCAAAGAAGTCTTCACCTTCTTTCTGGGTATAACCCTTGGCCACATGCCGTGCCTTGTACTTTTCAATCGTACCATCAGGTCTAAGCTTCTTCTTGAACACCCACTTACATCCTACAGTTTTGCACCCATAAGGACGGTCAGTGATCTCCCAGGTACCGTTAGCTAAGATGGAATCCATCTTGCTACGAACAGCTTCCTTCCAGTAGTCAGCATCAGGAGATGCATAGGCTTCTGAAATAGTCCTGGGTGTGTCATCTACAAGGTACACAATGAAATTATCACCAAAATACTTGTAGTCCTCTGTCTCTTTCTCCTCACAGGAGTTCCATTGTCACCCTCAATAGGATTCTCAACGTGTTCCATCGCAATGGTGGGTTTAGGAATTACAACGAATTCCTCACTAGATGGAGTAGGTATCTCCTGATTTGATGAACTCGACATATCCTTCATAGGAAATACGTCCTCAAAGAAAGTTGCATTATTCGACTCCATAATCGTACCAACATGCATGTCGGATACCTATGATTTTATTATCAAAAATCTATAGGCAATACTATGAAAAGCATAGCCCAGAAGAACACAATCCACGGTTTTTGGTCCAAGTTTGCGCTTCTTGAGAATTGGTATATTGACTTTCGCCAAACAACCCCAAATACGTAGGTAAGAGAGTTTCGATCTTTTCCTTCCCCATTCCTCAAACGGAGTCATGGTCTTATACTTTGTGGGAACTCGGTTTAGGACATGACACGCAGTCATTAGCGCCTCCCCCACCATTCCTTGGAAAGACCCGATGTGTCTAACATGGTGTTAACCATATTAGTTAGAGTTCGGTTCTTTCTTTCGGCTACTCCATTTGACTGAGGTGAGTAGGCAGGCGTCCTCTCATGGATTATACCATGTTCCTCATAAAACATATTAAATTCATTGAAAAAATACTCTCCACCACGATCGGACCTAAGTCGTTTAATTTTTCGATCAAGTTGGTTCTCTGCCTCAGCTTTATAATTTTTGAAGAAAGTTAAAGCCTCATGTTTTGGTTTCAGAAGATACACATAACAATATCTAGTGGATTCATCAATCAACATCATGAAATATCTCTTTCCACCTTTTGTCAACATGCCATTCATCTCATAAAGATCAGAATGTATAAGCTCTAGTGGCGCCAAGTCTCTTGCCTCTGCAATCTTATGGGACTTGCGAGGTTTCTTAGCTTGCACACATACTTGGCACTTAGAGCCTTTGACAGTAGAGATTTTCGGAATTAAATTCATATTGGCTAGCCGCGTCATGCAACCAAAGTTAATATGACAAAGTCGTGAATGCCAAATATCAGACTCATTGTTGTGGCAAACATTATTAATAACTTTAGTGCAAATATCTGACAAAGGCAGGCGGAACAAGCCTCCGCTCTCATAACCTTTTCCAACAAATTGTACATACTTAGAAATTACAATTTTATTGGATTCGGAAACCAACTTAAAACCATCTCGACATAAATGGGAACCGCTAACAAGATTTTTATTTATGGACGGCACATGATGAACGTTCTTCATACGCACAGTCTTTCCCGAAGTACACTTCAGATCGACAGTACCAATAGCTCGAACGATGTCATGTGACCCGTTCCCCATCAGCACGGGTGAAGTCCCTGTTGCCTGGTAAGAAAAAAACATGGAAGCGTCAGTACAAACATGTACATTGGCACCGGTGTCAATTAACCTATAGGGGATTGAAATACTGAAAGGATGGTAGGAAAAATACCGTACACTGATTCCTTCATATCAATATCACCGATGACAACATTAGCGGACTTGCCGCTCTTCTCATGTTCGCGCTCCTCAAAGCGGTTAGGACACTTCGGAGCCCAGTGATTAGGATCACCGCAGACATGGTAAAGTCCCTTCCCCCTTCTTATGATAATTCTTCTTGAAGTTGGTAGAATGTGATGGCTTGTTCTTTGTATCAAACTTGTCTTTGCCCTGAGTTTTGTTCTTATTTGTTTTTGAACTTGTTGCGCTGGGAGTTCTTCTTCTGTACCATGTGGGCACTAGAAGCTCCCTCAGCAACTCGAGCACGTGTTTTCTTTGCTCTCACCTTTTCTTCAACATCAAGAGTACCAATGAGATCCGCAACGAAAAACTCCTGTCTCTTGTGTTTCAGGGAAGTAGCAAAATTGTCCCACGAAGGTGGAAGTTTGGCAATGATGCCTCCGGCAACAAATTTGTCCAGCAACACACACTTGAAGTACTCAAGTTCTTTTGCGAGCGACTGTATCTCATGAGCCTGTTGTACAACAGAGCGCTCATCAGTCATCTTGTAGTCATAGAATTTCTCCATGACATACAACTCGCTGCGGCGTCCGAGGCACCAAACTTGGCCTTGAGCGCAGCCCACATGTCCTTGCCGTTTTCAAACGACATATACGAATCCACAATGGAATCATCCAGAACACTTAGAAGAGCGCCTTTAAAAAGAGTATCGATCTTCTCAAAAGCTTTCAGTTGTGCCGGATTAAGATCGCCCTCAAGCTTGCCCTTGGTGGCGTCATAGCAGCCCATGGTCTGAAACCAGTAGACTGCTCTCGTGCGCCACCTCTTATATTGCGCCCCCTTAAAGGCGGGCGGCTTCAGATGCGCAGCAAAACCACTCGGAGTAAATTGCCTATAATCAGGTTTTTGAATTGTTGGAAATATGAGCAAATTACTACGAGATTTAATCCGAATAAATAAAAGATAAATCATGACTACAGTAGCAGAGATTAAACTAATCATGAGAACTAGCATAGCAGATGAACAGATCACATCTAGGGCACATACTAGAAACATGAATTTTACCATGATCTCGAACAGGAAGGATAGAATCACATACGGTGCAGCGGGAGCAGCACCGCTGGCGTTGATGTTGTCGCCCATGTCATCGAGGATGAGGTTGCCGAGGTAGGGGAAGAAGTCGTCGTTCGCGAAGTCGTCGCTGTCAGCAGTCGCGCGAGTGCGCTCCCCAAAAACCTGATCGCCCCTCCCCCGTACAGGATTACGAGAGGCGAGGTTCCGGAGGCCTGTTGTCCCTTCTCCCGGTGCACGCCTAAAGGAGGGATGGAGAAGACTTGCTTGGCAATGATCTGGAACGGTGGTGAGAAACCATACGAAACGGCGATGGCTAGGGTAGATGTCTGCCTGACTATATAGTGCGGGGCCGGGCAGGTCGTGGGAGTAAACCCCACGTCCAAGTCGTCGCGATCCAAAAGAATCAGAAACGGTTCAGTAATTAACGCATCTGTTAATTATTAATTAATGACTCATTAAATTTTTCCGAGCAGCGAGGAGGAGGAGCGCGCGTGTAGGTCTCCTATTCTCATGCTCATACAAGTGGTAGAAGAGCTCACCTTATAAAGAGGTGCAACCCTCTCTTAACTTCTGGGGTGGGACTAAATTTTAGCCTCACTCATTCCACTCATATGTGTGCATGAATGGGCCAAGAGAATTTCAGAATTTTAGTTAGGCTTTAGGCTGTCAGTGTACGATTGGACAGTATTCCTAGCATTGCGTGGGCAAAAATGGAGAGAAAAGAAGACCACCGGTACGTGGTTGCGCTGAACAGTCAACCATGTCCACAGATTCAACAACGCAGCATGCTTTCAGAAATCCTGCACACCAACATTTAACAAAAGAATTTCGCTACAAATCAAACGACATATTTTTTTAGCATGGCAAATTAAAGCATTGGTATAAAAATCGGTTAAAATTTGATGTCGGATTTTCAACATTTCTGTAACAAATTTGATGTCAAAACAAAAAATTAGACAAATGCCGTGTGTCACCAATCTCGTGTGGAGACTACACCGGGTTAATGTGTATTGTAGGATCAAAGTATTCGCCGCCGGGGGAGGGGGGGGGGGGGGGTCAGACGGTTTTAACTAATACTTCAAAAATATGAAATGTTTTGATAAACAAAAGAATAACATGATAGTATCTGAGTAGTTCTGAGAAAATCTAGCAGTTAGACTAGAGAGACTTAGAGCCTGTTCTGAAGTCCTCCGGCTCCGCGCTCCGTAAACTCCAGATGTGAAGCTGAGCCGAACGTTTTTTATGTGAGAAGCTAGCTTTAAGAAGTTGTGACGACCCGTAGTGTTATTTTGGTGGAGTTTGAGAAGCTGAGAAAACGATGCTTCACGGAATCCTCTAAAACGCGGAGTGAACAGAAATTACAAGGTGTGCCACCGCTAAGTGAAGAAAAACGTTTCGTTTAACCTCTCTCCACCCTTCTTTCCTCGTCAGAACAGCCTCGTGCTTGTTCCTGCAACAAAAAACGGCCTCTCCTACCTTTTTGGGCTGCTAGCCTGCCTCCAAGCCGGCCCAATATGGTGCAAGACAGCCCAACAGCCGCTGCCAGCCCAAAGTTGCGAGAGAGAAGCTGATTCAGCCGCCGAACGAACCGGGATCGCTAGATGGAGTGAGAAGCCAGGCTGAGAAGCTGAATCTTCGGAGTTGGGAGAGTTGGGAGAGGTTCAGAACAGGCCCTTAGAGGCATGCAGCCAAATGTCTGGAGACACTTGAGCTAAGTTCACTAGAACCCGCCCAACACTCGTGGTATATCTTGCAGTGATCTCTAGATCGATACAGACTTATTCTTCGGCCGATGAATCTACACTTTGGATGCTCTTAATAACTCCCGACCTTCTATAGGATGCCAAGTCCTGAAGAATATCAAGTCCAAAATAGGCTCGATCAGATTTTTTTTGGTGATGCTCAATCACAGTTCAGTTTTGGTTCTCTGTTTTTTCTCACTAAGGGCATCTCCAGCCGTTGGCCCCACTAGAAGGGGCAAAAAATCACCCCCTGGGGCGCACCGGCGCTAAACCGTGCACTGGGGGCGTGATGCCTCCCAGTCGCGGCCCCCACGGATTTTTAAAATGTTCAAATTCGGCGCAAACATAACGCAAATATGGGCGAGTTCGTTCAAATTTAAACATATTTTACAAAAAAAGAAAAAAACTACCGCGGGCTACCACCGCCGTTTCCCTCGCCGCCCGCCTCGCCGTCCGCCCACGCGGTTCTACATGCCGAGGAGGCTGTAGAACCGCGTGTAGTCACCGCCGTCGTCGTCGTCGCCCCCGCCTACGCCTCCGCCGTCCCTGCTGCATCCCCCCACCAGTTGGCGCGGCGGGTTGGACGGTCCGGGGGCGTCGTCGTCGCCGCTATCGAGGACGACGACACCGTCCTCGTCCTCGCGCCCACGTTTGCGGGCGGCGATCTCCTCCAGGGCCCGGCGCTGCCGGATCATCTCCTCGCGCAGGTAGTCGTCGCGCGACCACCGCATGGCGTCCTCGTCGGAGAAGCAGCGCTGGGCTATCTCCTCGTACTCCGGGGGGAGGCTGGGCTCCACCTTGGGCTCGACGAGGGCGCCGGAGCTGCGGGTACGCGCGCTGACAGGCGTGTCCTGGGGCTCCGGCTTGACGGGGCGGAGGTGGAGGCAGGGAGAGCCGCCGGACGAGGAGGAGGACACCCCGGTCTCCATGCGCCTAGGCGTCCAGGAGCTTCCCCGGCGGCGTGAGAAGGACGGGAGAGCGGGGTACTCGAGGCGCGGCGTGTTGCCGCCCTTGATGTACTCGAGGACGGACTCCAACGTGCGCCCGGGCACGCCCCACCATCGACGCCGGCCGGCGGCGTTGAACCTGCCGGAGGGCACGACGCCGTTGGTGGCCTCGAGCTGCTCGTCGTGGCGGCGGCGGAAGTACGGCTCCCAGATTGGGATGTCGGGGACGTACCGGGGCCCCTCCCTCGCCGCACGTGGCAGGGACAAACGGATGCGTGCGATCTCCGCACGCCGCGTCGCGCCGGTGGGTACCGGGGGCACTGGCACGCCGCCGGCGCTGATCCTCCATGCCCCGGGCACCCGCATGTCCGGTGGGACCGGGTACTCGGCCTCGAAAAGGAGGCGAGTCTCGTCCTCGTGCAGATGACGGCGCCCGAATCCGTTCGCCGCCGCGCCGTCGCCTGGGAAACACTCGGCCATGCTTTCTCAATTGGTGACGGCGAGAGGAGGAAAGGGGGAGAAATGAGCGCGTCGTCGGTGGATGATCGGGGTGAGTCTCTCCGGCGCGCTTGCAGTCGGCTTTTATAGGCGGAGACGCCGCGTGGTAGGCTTGGTCGGCGCGCTACGCGTGACGTGATTGCGTGGCGGCCGAGGGACGCGTCGCCCAACCTTCACCACGCCGCCCGTGAGGTATCAATGGAGGCTGACCGGCGCGGCAGCGCGCGCCAGCTTTGGCATTGATTCGCCGCGGGAAACGAGGCGATGAGGATGACGAAGGGGCGAGAAGAGAGTAGAGTCGCTGACGCGGCGGGCCCGCGGCTCTTCGCGCCAAAAACGATTCGCCCGGCGCCCCCGAGCGACCCCCAGCGCGTCGGGTTCGGGTTGGGTCCGCCGGCACCAATTTCGGCCTGAACCGGCAAAAACTGGGCTCTTGGGGGCACGACTGGATCGATTTTTTTACACCGGCAAACGAAAAAATATCTGGAAGGCCTTCCTAAAGGCGCGGCTGGAGATGCCCTAAGGATTTGTCTCAAATCGGTACACTTGAAGAAGCCAACCGCAAAATGGTTGGAGCTAGGCTGCTATTTATAGCCGGCACATACACACATGCGCTGAAATGGCCGTTGGAGACCACACAACACGTGGTAATGGTCGGGTTTAAAACTAGAACTGACTGGAATAATTTGGGTGGCAAGTTTTCCAACTCCTTAGCAATGAATTTAACTTAGGTGTCTTGAAGACGTCACGATGAGTAGATTTTACCGTCATTTGATACCGGTGTTTAAATAGGATCTCAGTGCATGCGCAAGAAGGGATTGAAGGTGCATGCGCAAAGAAGGGATTGAAGGTATGAATTTACATTATATTTTTGTGTAACTGTTAGTCTCTTGTCTCGATCTCAATCTCAGAGCTCACCAGTACGCGATACACCGAAGATCGGTACAAGGAGAGTTAAAGGACATGGAACAATGGAAGAATATATCAAAAGTTGGTGATAGTAATGCCAATATGGCAACCGGAATTGAATATATGGGGGAGACACGATGCATTCGTCAAGCACTAATGTGTTGGTCTGATTTATTCTTAATAACTGAGAAAACCTAACGAGTCCTCGATGCGGCAATAGTCGGTCGTGGTGTCACAAGGACGGATCACCCACTTATTTATTTTCGCATTGTATATCTTATTACTTATTGATGCATTGCTGCTCTATCTATTTATAATCACGAGTTGCGTATACGTTTTTTTAAAAAAGAAGGATGACCTCCGACCTCTGCATCTGGGAAATGCGTACGGACACTTTATTGATTATTCTCGAGGACCTTACAAAGTATAACAACAATGTGCCTGAATCCATCATGTTGGCAACATATGCCATTACTCCTATCCAAAATGATGAAGAGGTGCTAGCTGAGCCACTATCCAGATCACTCACCTAAGCCTAACATCAAAAGCCGGAAGCCAAAACACATTCGGAAACCCCAGCCGAGCCACATACCGGGTCTGGGGCACAATCCGGTCAGACGCACTTGTGTCGTCGCCGCCATCTTCCACAGGTCCGTCTTCAGATCAAATTGAGGCTTCTACCTTGTCTGGCCACTCAGCCATCGACGTCACCACGACACCAGACTGCTTCGTCCTCCTGCGCGAGTCCATCGCCACACATCAGACGCCGAATCTCCACTGCGCCGCGCCGCCGAGATACGCCGCCATCAATTAGTAGGATGAAGCACCGCTCCGCCGAGACCGGCAGGGCTGCTGACGACCAATCCACCGCCAAGCAACCAAAGCATCACATCCACCCCAAGCTCACCATGAACGACACCCCCAAGAGGGTGACGACGCCCAGAGCGCCACTGTCGCTCAATCCGGCAAGGATTTGGGCTTTCGCCCGGCATACGAGCTGGATGGAAGGAAGAGGGGAAGGAGGCAACCTGGACGACGCCTACAAGAAGGGTACGACGCCCTCGGTCGTCGCCGCCGTCGTGACCAGCACTGCTGGCCTCAGATTTCTCCAGAGCCACCTCCCACCTCCAGCTGCCATACAGGTACAACTCCGGCGACAAAGGCCACCCAAAGCAGGACCATCGGAGGCAGCCTTGGTTGAAGTAGATGGAGGCCTTCAGATCTGGACCGGGCGCCGCCGAGACGCCCGCCCCACAGCCGCCACCTTCCGCCGCCTCGCCGCCCCCGCGACCGAAGAAGAACGGTCAGCACCAACGAGCACTGGTCAAGCCAATGGAGTCTCGCCGGAAGGGCCGCCGTCCCAGATCCAAAGAGCCACGCTCACCCATCTCCAAAGAGACGAGCAACTCGCGCGAAGCCGGCCGCTCCAGCCACCGCAACGAGCACTACCCCGAGGCCCCATCCCAGACCGACCCCCTCCAAGCACTCCAACACCATGATCCACATCTGACCGCTCCAAGAGGAAGCAGCCCACCGGACGAGGAGAGGCGGGCGAGCAGGAAGGGGGACCAAAGGCGGGGATGGACGGAGGAGGAGGTGGAAGGGGTCCCGCCGCTGCCACGGGCTGGCCGGAGGCCACCGGCGACGGCGGCGAGGGGAGGCAGACGAGGGTGGCGGCGCTCGGGGGAAAACCTAATCGCCCCCGAGTCGCCTGTGCGAGCGGACGGTTTGACGAGGAGAGTCGCGTACACGTACACAAATGTAGGTGAAAATCTTAACTCTAGCCTATTTATTTTATTGTTATAACCTCCACGCTACTTTATTGGTCCGGGAAACTGAAATGATTTGCGATAAAAAAGACTTCCAGACATTTCCTTACCAATGTGAATTTAGTTTCTAGATCCGATAAATCCTAAGGTCTCTAGGGATGGCTATATATACATCCAAAATTGGATCAAAGGTAATCACTTAACTTCGACACCGCAGCTAAAAGAGTTGCTTGGAAGTAGATTTCCAAATCTTAATTTGGCGAAGAAATATGTTTGATTGAGCACGAACATGAAGGCTTCGATCTTGCTTAACTTAGACCCTCTTAGTAGCATGGTTTGCCTTACTGAAAGTGCTAGTTATCGACTAGAGGGGGGGGGGGGTTGAATAGGCAATTTTTATGAAAGTCTTCAAAATGCGGGGGCTTTGAAGACAAACAGTAGAAATGATCCTATTGATATGCAGCGGAAGGTAGACCACACTAGGCAAGCCATAGTCAAGTAAGCAATAAAGTGGAAGCACGAAGACTATCGGCAGCTAGGTAGTATGGATCAGGATGGAAGACAGTATGAAACCAAACAGTAAACAGTCTTCACTCAGTGAAGTCAATCGGATCATACATGCTAGCAATGACTTCAAGAAAACAAACTGTAAAGTAAAGGGAAGTGAAGGATAGAACCAGTAGCTTGGGGAAGACACAGATTTGGTACACCAGTTCCAGTTGCTGTGGCAACTGTACGCCTGGTTAGGGATGCTGAGATTTAACTCGGAAGATCACGTCTTCACCTTATTCCCCTTGAGCTATGGACACACAATCCTCGCCCAATCACTCTGGTAAGTCTTCAAGGTAGACTTCCAAACCTTCACAGACTTCGTTCACCGGTGATCCACAATGACTCTTGGATGCTCAGAACGCGACGCCTAACCGACTGGAGGATTCATAGTCCTCAAGTGTAACAAGTCTTCAGATCACGTGGACAGAAAGACTTCAGTGACGCCTAACACTCTTTGGCTCTGGGTGTTTTGGGTTTTGTCCTTGCAAGGATCTCTCTCTCAAATGCTTCGGAGGTGGGTTGCTCTCAAATGACAAAAGCCGTGCACTAACTCTGAGCAGCCAGCCAATTTACAGTGTAGGGGGTGGGCTATTTATAGCCAGGTGTGACGCCCGGATAATCATGCTACAGTAATCCCACGCTCATCATGCCACGTCACCTCGGTTACTGTTGCTAATCTATCGTTAGGTCAAAGCCGGTCCAAAAATTCAAATTCAAAGTTTGGTAAATAATAACAGTTTTCAAAAATTAAAACAAAAATGTTCGGTGATTGCTGAATAATGCATAGGTAATTATGATGGAGAAACTACACATTTATAAAATGTTCAAACACTCTAAAACGATTTAAACAGTAGCAAAAACAATTATTTAAATGCCTTTAAAATGATAAACTATTACAAACTAATATATTAAGGTGCCAAGTTAATTGTGGCAGTGGTATAATTCCTAGGGATCATTTTTGTACTTTACAAAACTAAAATACAATGAGGAACAAAATAAAACAGAAAAGAAATAAAATACATAAAAGAATAGAAAACTAAAATTACAAAAAAGAAGCCCCCTGGCCAACTGGGCCAAGCGGCCCAGCCGGCCAGCACCAGCACCCTGGCCAAAACGGCCCACTCCGACCCACCTGGCCCAGGCCGCCCCCCCACTCACCCCTTATCCCCACGACTAAACCCTAACCCCACCCCGTCGCCCCACTCGCCCTCCCACTCGCTCTCCCCCTCCTCCCCGATCCAGATCGGATCGAGGGGAGCGAACCACCGACGCCAACGCCCGTAGCCGCCTCGTCGGCCCCCTCCCGCATCCTCGCGCCCCCGTCCCCTCTCCCTCAGCGGCGCCCCTCGCCGCGCCTGCCGCGTCGCCCCCGACGTCCTGCACCCGCCCTCCGTCGTCCGCTGCAGCCCGGAACGCCGCCCGTCGTCGGAGCCACCTCGCCAGACCTCCCTCGCCGGACTCCGCCGCCTCAACTCCATCGAGCCCGCTGCCCGAAAACCCTACGCCCCGCCGTGAGCTCCGGCCTCCCTCCCTTTCTCCCCTGGCTCTCTGTCCCCGGCCATCGAGGCCCACTACTGTGCCGCCCCGCCCCGCTCCTTGCTAGCGCTGCCGCCTGCGCCTGCTGCGTGCTGCTCAGGGCCGCCCGCCTCGCCACTGCCCGCGTTCCTCGTGCACCCATGCCGCTGCGTCCCCCGGGCCGCACCCCTTCCCCCACCGCTGGCGCTGCCGCCGGCCACTCCCTCTGCCCCGCTGCTCATCGCCATCGATACGGCCGACCGCGCCGCGGTCGCCGCGATCCGTCCCCGTTCCTTGCCGAGCGAAGCACCTCGCCGGGCCGCGCCTTCCCAGCCGCCGCCGCACCCGCACCGGCCTCTACTGCAGTGCACCGGCGCCCTCGCGAGGCCACGGCCTCGCCTTGCCTTGCCCACACCCCGGCCGTGCTCGGTCTTCGCACGAGCGACGCCGGTGCCCGTTACCCGCACGCCCGCTAAGGCCCCCATTGGCCCTATGACAAGGGGGCCCTCCCCCAGAACGTTAAAAAAATATATAAAAATAAATAAAACAATAATTAAAATAAAAATAAATTTAATTAATTAACTAAATTAATTAAGTTAATTAACCTTAATTAATTAATCTAATTAACCTGTTAGCTTAATTAAATAGTAATTAGTTTAACTAAACCCTAATTACCCTAACAGAGTATGACAGGTGGGTCCCACTGAACCCACGCGTCAGGTTGACCAAGTCAACTCTGTTGACTGCTGATGTCAGCATGACATCATGCTGATGTCATTAATTCAATTTCGAATTAATTAATTAATTAATTAATTAAATTCCAGAAATTAATAAAATCTTTAGAAAATCTTATCTTTTAATCCGTAACTCGGATAAAAATACTTTCTACATGAAAGTTGTTCAGAACGACGAGACGAATCCGGATACGCAGCCCGTTCGTCCGCCACGCACCCCTAACATATCAAACTCGCAACTTTCCCCCTCCGGCTCCTCTGCCCGAAAACGCGAAACATCGGGAATACTTTCCCGGATGTTCCCCCCTTCACCGATACCACCTACTACCGCGTTAGGGCACCTCTAACACCGTTACTTGTCATGTCATGCATCACTATGCGTATGCTTGCTTAAATATTTATTGTTTCTCCCCCTCTTCTCTCGATAGACACCGAGACCGACGCCGCTGCTACCCAGTACGACTACGGAGTTGACGACCCCTCTCTCTTGCCAGAGCAACCAGGCAAGCCCCCCCTTTGATCACCAGATATCGCCTACCCTTCTCTATACTACTTGCATTAGAGTAGTGTAGCATGTTACTGCTTTCAGTTAATCCTATCCTGATGCATAGCCTGTCCTTGCTACTACTGTTGTTACCATTACCTGTTATCCTACTGCTTAGTATAGGATGCTAGTGTTCCATCAGTGGCCCTACACTCTTGTCCGTCTGCCATGCTATACTACTGGGCCGTGATCACTTCGGGAGGTGGTCACGGGCATATACTATATACTATACACTGTTACATTGCCTGTGATACTGTTCGGAGATGGGGGCTGAAGGGGCAGGTGGTTCCATCCCGGTAGAGGTGGGCCTGGGTTCCCGACGGCCCCCGACTGTTACTTTGTGGCGGAGCGACAGGGCAGGTTCCGACCACCTAGGAGAGAGGTGGGCCTGGCCCTGGTCGGCGTTCGCGGATACTTAACACGCTTAACGAGATCTGGGTATTTGATCTGAGTCTGGCCATTTGGTCTATACGCACTAACCATCTACGCGGGAGTAGTTATGGGTATCCCGGCGCCGTGGTATCAGCCGAAGCCTTCGTGACGTCAGCAACTGAGTGGCGTGCGCCGGATTGGACTGGAAAGCCACTAGGCTAGGTCTGCTTCCAGCCGCGTACGCAACGTGCAGGTGTGCAAAGGGCGATGGGCCCAGACCCCTGCGCCATAGGATTTAGACCGGCGTGCTGACCTCTCTGCTGTGCCTAGGTAGGGCTGCGACGTGTTGATCTTCCGAGGCCGGGCATGACCCAGAAAAGTGTGTCCGGCCAAATGAGATCGAGCGTGTTGGGGTATGTGGTGCACCCCTGCAGGGAAGTTTATCTATTCGAATAGCCGTGTCCCTCGGTAAAAGGACGACCCGGAGTTGTACCTTGACCTTATGACAACTAGAACCGGATACTTAATAAAACACACCCTTCCAAGTGCCAGATACAACTGGTGATCGCTCTCTCACCGGGCGACGAGGAGAGGATCATCGGGTAGGATTATGCTAAACGATGCTACTTGGAGGATTTCAGTCTACTCTTTTCTACATGCTGCAAGACGGAGGCTTCCAGAAGCGTAGTCTTTGACATGATTAGTTATCCCCCTCTTATTCTGGCATTCTGCAGTTCAGTCCACATATGATACCCTTATTCCATTTGATACCAATGCATGCATATGTAGTGTTGCTCCTTGCTTGCGAGTACTTTGGATGAGTACTCACGGTTGCTTTCTCCCTCTTTTCCCCTATCCCTTCTACCTGGTTGTCGCAACCAGATGTTGGAGCCCAGGAGCCAGACGCCACCGTCGATGACGACTCCTACTACACCGAAGGTGCCTACTACTATGTGCTACCCGCTGATGACGACCAGGAGTAGTTAGGAGGATCCCAGGCAGGAGGCCTGCGCCTCTTTCGATCTGTATCCCAATTTGTGCTAGCCTTCTTAAGGCAGACTTGTTTAACTTATGTCTGTACTCAGATATTGTTGCTTCCGCTGACTCGTCTATGATCGAGCTCTTGTATTCGAGCCCTCGAGGCCCCTAGCTTGTAAAGTTGTAATATGATGCTTGTATGACTTATTTTATTTGTAGAGTTGTGTTGTGATATCTTCCCGTGAGTCCCTGATCTTGGTCGTACACGTTTGCGTGTATGATTAGTGTACGGTCAAATCGGGGGCGTCACAAGTTTGTATCAGAGCCGACTGCCTGTAGGAATCCCCCTTCCACACTCCTTGGCCGAAGTTGAGTCTAGGCATTGCAAAAACTTTTACTAACTTGGCTGTGTGTCTTACGGGCACACGTCGCCATCGGGTGGTAGTAGGATCTTTTACTCCTTGACCTATACTCTGGGACTCTGACATCTCTTCTATTCGGGTTAAATGATTTTGCTAAAATCTAACTCTAGGTTCTCGTTACCACTTCCTGCCAGAGAGCCCTTTAATACGGATGATTGACTGCTTCAACGGAAGATTCTGACAATACTCTCGGATGTTCCCTCGATACTTTGTGCCATCCCTCTTGCAATTCCCCTTCCACCGTAAACCCTTAAGGATAACTACTTACAGTTGTTATTCTTACTTTCATCCCCAGTTGGTCTTGTTATTACAAGATACCCCGAAACACTGGTCGTTGTTTCGATAATCCTTTGAGCTTACTGCCTTGCAGTTCTTGACACATGAATATCCCTACGGATAATTTTTCCCACTTATCGAGTATTCACTCATCCCCAGTTGATTCATGTATGTCATCAATCTTCGAAATGCCATTCGATCTTCCAAAATTCCTCAGGAGCCTATTGCTCTTGAAATTCTGGCTTGCTTACATTTTGGTTAATCCCATAAGTCTAGTAGTCTTATTGGCATCCTTGGTCACCATCATTTAAGTCCGTTGATTCTATATGTGTGCGAATGCACGCAACCATCAGTTGATCCTTATAAACTATCTTTCCGCTCAGACGTCTTTCGAACATGAGTTGGTTCTCGGCCAATCAGATTGCCATCGATGGTACCCCTAAGTCTATTCAACTTATCCATCCTTGATCAGAGCGTTGCTCCTGATCCCTTGATTTAAAAATCATAATTCCTTTGCTATTTAAATGTTGAATTATTCAGATGTCCTATAAAACGATGCATTTGCATTCTTTCTTCCTCTGATTGGGTATCGATACTCACATCAGCTCCGTTGTGGATCGCCATATCCACTGTTGGATTATTGTCCGACAGTGTCCTTCATAATTAATCACCTTGTGAGTTTTTCTCCGATACATAATGCCTTTGGTAAATTGTATCCTCTCCTTTTGCCAACCATGCTCTGCTTTCGAGCTGGTGATATCTACTCTTGAAGATTGTGGTATCTGTTTCCACGATACCCTAATGGGTTGATCCAACGCCTTCCTTTATATGTGTGAACTCGGAAGTTTTCACGAGTCATACTCATCTGGTATTTCACTAGGTAAAACTTTCAACACTAAGGCCTTTATCAAAGCGAAAAGTGAATGGAAGGTTATACATTGAAGAAGTGGGAGTCGACCTTGAACCTTGCGTTCATGCCCATGGACATGATGTAGATCTTATCATTAAAGCTTCTCTTAAATTAATTATTCCTTTGGTATAAGTTCATCTTATATCTAGGATCTGGCCTTTTGCAATCGTGGTTCCGACCATGTTCTCCTTTAAATACCATTTCTCGTGCAAGTTTAAGCACTTGTCTTTTGTAGAGCAATACCCAAGTCCAACCTCTACTTTGATTCGTTGTCGAGTATTACCCCTTTGATATCTCGAGATTATCTTGGAATTGCATAACTTCTTATGAGTTCCTCATCAAGTACTACATTCCCACTGATTCCAAGTTTTCACGGGCTCTGAGTCATTAAACACTCAAAAACACCGATAACTGAACCGAGTCTGCACTACGGTTCAACGACACTTGATAATCATCTTTAAGTACGAGTTTGTACCCGACCACGCCATTCCTAGCCTGTATGGCTATATCATTGTCGTGGTGATTTTAACTATACTACCTGGTCCTTATTCTCGGAGCACCACTTCGACGATGAGCTAAGCTTACGTCGATTTTCCTTGTCATATCATTTCACCGTGAAAGGCAAGCTTGATTTCGAGTTTGTGTCGTATATGTGCTTCCATTGACCTCTTACTTCATCATTCCTTTGACTTGATGTCATCGCTGGTCGATTACATCCTCATGAAACCTCTCGACAAATGTGTCGTGATCATCATCAACATTTTGACCCCTTCCAGGATATCAATTGAATTCATGATGAGAAGTACCCTCCTTGCCCTCGATGATTTGTGTTATCATCGACCACTTTATTGCCTTCCGTTCAACACAAACTTCTTCGTGTTTCTAGCAACCCTATTGCTTTCAAGTTAATGGTCGATAATTCATTCTTAGACTATTGTTTGTTGAATCACCTTTCTAACATTGGTCATGCTACCTAAGGCCATATTTTGGGTGCACTTTTCAACCAATGCTTAATTGTGTATGTTTTCCTCGAGCATACATCCTTATATCATTTGATCCGACAAATGTTATCTCCTTGTTCACATAAGTGTGGAAATCCATCTTTTGAAAATCTCAATGAATTGTCGATGAGTTCATCAGCCATCTCTTCATCCTTAATGATGAACTCTTGTTTCGGAACTCGCTACCATAGTACATTTCCCGAGAATCTTACAATGTCGTCTCGTCAATTGTGTTGCACCTTTTCTTCTCAGGCATCCTGAGTCTGAGGTATCCTGACACCAATCAAATCTGAAATTCGGTCAGATATGATGGTTGGAACATATTCGCAAGAGTTATAACATTGGTCTTTAACCTGATAAGGTGATGTCATGCCTAACACATCTCACCGGAGTACCTAATGTTTTAGTTTCCTTTTTAGCAAGGATAACCATTCTTCCATGAGGAAATGGAATGACTTTCTTTATAAATTGTTCCTGGTGAATCCTTTGTATATCCAACGTCCGACCTTTGATTGAAGACCATGTCAATGCTATCTCAAAGCATGTCTGTGGTACTCTCTTCATCAACAAGAACATTTGAAGCCCAATGCTAATTGTTTCTTGCTCAATTATCCAAACAACGCTATATGGATAATGTCATGAAATTTCTCTCCCCATACCTAGAGGCTTTTCTACTTAATATCCGGTCTTGAATATCATACTCTGCTTGTTCTTGGGAAGGATATACCCCTGAATTATGTGTTTAAACACATTTTTTCCTTTCCATTGTTCTGTTTAATGTGATAATCACATATTCCTCTCCGTCATTTTGTTTAACCTTCTTGAGGTTTATATGATCTAAGCAGTAATATTCTCCTACTTATGTAAACACCTCGGTGTACAATTCTGTCAGCAAGACCTTGTTACTATTGTTGATGACATTCTGGTAGCCACCGATGCATGAGAACTTTGCCTATTGGTCCGCCTCGTTTCAACGAGCAGGAGAATGGTTCTCTTCGTCCCTCGCCCTTGGTACCGATGTTGTTGCCGACTTAACCGACGGACTATCCTCTGACATGCCTTGCTCACATGATCGTGCAAGATGTCCCCACCCTTCATACTTTTAACCCACATGTGGGCCCATAACCCACAGGTCCCAGGATCGAAACCTGACTCTCCTATACACCCTGTTGCCAAAGTTATTCCTAGAACTTGACTTCGTATGTAATTTACGAGCCACCTTCCTAGTGATCAATTCTGGTATCGGACACAATACTTATTCCCGTTGCTCTGAACCCCATTCACACTTTGTTTCAGGCAATGAACGATTGCCTATCCGCTTGAAACTTCTTATTGCACCACTTAGCTCTCGATGAGTTTCATTTGTTCAACTCAAGAGATACTCTTATGTTCATACTTGGGAAACCCCTAGAAGATTTTCCATTATAACATCCTATCGTTGTAGAGCTGCCACTTACCTATTCGTAAGTACGATGGAGATCCCGAAGAAAGGATGACAAATTGATCATGGTGACTTGAAGCAGTAAAATGAAGACATCAATGTGATGGATCGACCACTTCGAGAAGAGCAATCAAGACCGAGAAGATTCGTTAGAATTTCCTAACTAGACCTTACCCCTAGTCCCTCTCTTAAATCTCGGGACGAGCTTTCTTGTAGTGGAGGAGAATTGTGACGCCCGGATAATCATGCTACAGTAATCCCACGCTAATCATGCCACGTCACCTCGGTTACTGTTGCTAATCTATCGTTAGGTCAAAGCCGGTCCAAAAATTCAAATTCAAAGTTTGGTAAATAATAACAGTTTTCAAAAATTAAAACAAAAATGTTCGGTGATTGCCGAATAATGCATAGGTAATTATGGTGGAGAAACTACACATTTATAAAATGTTCAAATACTCTAAAACGATTTAAACAGTAGCAAAAACAATTATTTAAATTCCTTTAAAATGATAAACTATTACAAACTAATATATTAAGGTGCCAAGTTAATTGTGGCAGTGGTATAATTCCTAGGGATCATTTTTGTACTTTACAAAACTAAAATACAATGAGGAACAAAATAAAATAGAAAAGAAATAAAATACATAAAAGAATAGAAAACTAAAATTACAAAAAAGAAGCCCCCTGGCCAACTGGGCCAAGCGGCCCAGCCGGCCAGCACCAGCACCCTGGCCAAAACGGCCCACTCCGACCCACCTGGCCCAGGCCGCCCCCCACTCACCCCTTATCCCCACGACTAAACCCTAACCCCACCCCGTCGCCCCACTCGCTCTCCCCCCTCCTCCCCGATCCAGATCGGATCGAGGGGAGCGAACCACCGACGCCAACGCCCGTAGCCGCCTCGTCGGCCCCCCTCCCGCATCCTCGCGCCCCCGTCCCCTCTCCCTCAGCGGCGCCCCTCGCCGCGCCTGCCGCGTCGCCCCCGACGCCCTGCACCCGCCCTCCGTCATCCGCTGCAGCCCGGGACGCCGCCCGTCGTCGGAGCCACCTCGCCGGACCTCCCTCGCCGGACTCCGCCGCCTCAACTCCATCGAGCCCGCTGCCCGAAAACCCTACGCCCCGCCGTGAGCTCCGGCCTCCCTCCCTCTCTCCCCAGGCTCTCTGTCCCCGGCCATCGAGGCCCACTACCGCGCCTAAAGGAAATATGCCCTAGAGGCAATAATAAAGTTATTATTTATTTCCTTATATCATGATAAATGTTTATTATTCATGCTAGAATTGTATTAACCGGAAACATAATACATGTGTGAATACATAGACAAACAGAGTGTCACTAGTATGCCTCTACTTGACTAGCTCGTTAATCAAAGATGGTTATGTTTCCTAACCATGAACAAAGAGTTGTTATTTGATTAACGAGGTCACATCATTAGTTGAATGATCTGATTGACATGACCCATTCCATTAGCTTAGCACCTGATCGTTTAGTATGTTGCTATTGCTTTCCTCATGACTTATACATGTTCCTATAACTATGAGATTATGCAACTCCCGTTTACCGGAGGAACACTTTGGGTACTACCAAACGTCACAACGTAACTGGGTGATTATAAAGGAGTATTACAGGTGTCTCCAATGGTAGATGTTGGGTTGGCGTATTTCGAGATTAGGGTTTGTCACTCCGATTGTCGGAGAGGTATCTCTGGGCCCTCTCGGTAATACACATCACATAAGCCTTGCAAGCATAATAACTAAGATGTTAGTTATGAGATGATGTATTACGGAACGAGTAAAGAGACTTGCCAGTAATGAGATTGAACTAGGTATTGGATACCAACGATCGAATCTCGGGCAAGTAGCATACCGATGACCAAGGGAACAACGTATGTTGTTATGCGGTCTGACCGATAAAGATCTTCGTAGAATATGTAGGAGCCAATATGGGCATCCAGGTCCCGCTATTGGTTATTGACCGGAGACGTGTCTCGGTCATGTCTACATTGTTCTCGAACCGTAGGGTCCGCACGCTTAACGTTACGATGACAGTTATTATGAGTTTATGCATTTTGATGTACCGAAGGTTGTTCGGAGTCCCGGATGAGATCACGGACATGACGAGGAGTCTCGAAATGGTCGAGACGTAAAGATTGATATATTGGAAGCCTATGTTTGGACATAGGAAGTGTTCCGGGTGAAATCGGGATTTTACCGGAATACCGGGAGGGTTACCGGAACCCCCCGGGAGACTAATGGGCCTATTGGGCCTTAGTGGAAAAGAGAAAAGGGGCAGCCCACAGCTAGCCACGCGCCCCCCCTTGCCCCAAGTCCTAGTGGGACTAGGAGAAGGGGCCGGCCCCCCTCTCTCTCCTTTTCCCCTTGAGAGTCCTAGTTGGAATAGGATTGGAGGGGGGAGTCCTACTCCCGGTAGGAGTAGGATTCCCCCTGCGCCTCCCTCTCTCTGGCCGGCCAGCCCCCCTCCCTCCAACCTTTATATACGGGGGCAGGGGACACCCCAAGACACACAAGTTGATCCTTGAGATCGTTTGTTAGCCGTGTGCGGTGCCCCCTGCCACCAAATTCCACCTCGATCATACCGTTGTAGTGCTTAGGCGAAGCCCTGCGTCGGTAGTACATCAAGATCGTCACCACGCCGTTGTGCTGACGGAACTCTTCCTCGACGCTTTGCTGGATCGGAGCCCGAGGATCGTCATCGAGCTGAACATGTGCTAAGAACTCGGAGGTGCCGGAGTAACGGTGCTTGGATCGGTCGGATCGGGAAGAAGATGTACGACTACTTCCTCTATGTTGTGTGATCGCTTCCGCAGTCGGTCTGCGTTGGTACGTAGACAACACTCTCCCCTCTCGTTGCTGTGCATCACCATGATCTTGCGTGTGCGTAGGAAAATTTTCGAAATTACTGTGTTCCCCAACAGTGGCATCCGAGCCTAGGTTTTATGGTTTGATGTTATTTGCACGAGTAGAACACAAGTGAGTTGTGGGCGATACAAGTCATACTGCCTACCAGCATGTCATACTTTGGTTCGGCGGTATTGTTGGACGAGACGATCCGGACCAACCTTACGCGTACTCTTACGCGAGACCGGTTCCCTCGACGTGCTTTGCACATAGATGGCTTGCGGAAGACTGTCTCTCCAACTTTAGTTGAACCAAGTGTGACTACGCCCGGTCCTTGAGAAGGTTAAAACAGAGTCTATTTGACGAACTATCGTTGTGGTTTTGATGCGTAGGTGAGATGAGTTCTTACTTAAGCCCGTAGCAGCCACGTAAAACTTGCAACAACAAAGTAGAGGACGTCTAACTTGTTTTTGCAGGGTATGTTGTGATGTGATATGGTCAAGGCATGATGCTGATTTTATTGTATGAGATGATCATGTTTTGTAACCGAGTTATCGGCAACTGGCAGGAGCCATATGGTTGTCGCTTTATTGTATGCAATGCAATCGCGATGTAATGCTTTACTTAATTACTAAGCGGTAGTGATAGTCGTGGAAGCATAAGATTGGCGAGACGACAACGATGCTACGATGGAGATCAAGGTGTCGAGCCGGTGACGATGGTGATCATGACGGTGCTTCAGAGATGGAGATCACAAGCACAAGATGATGATGGCCATATCATATCACTTATATTGATTGCATGTGATGTTTATCCTTTTATGCATCTTATCTTGCTTTGATTGACGGTAGCATTATAAGATGATCTCTCACTAAATTATCAAGAAGTGCTCTCCCTGAGTATGCACCGTTGCCAAAGTTCGTCGTGCCCAGACACCACGTGATGATCGGGTGTGATAAGCTCTACGTCCAAATACAACGGGTGCAAAACAGTTGCACATGCAGAATACTCAGGTTATACTTGACGAGCCAAGCATATACAGATATGGCCTCGGAACACGGAGACCGAAAGGTCGAGCGTGAATCATATAGTACATATGATCAACATAACAATGTTCACCATTGAAAACTACTCCATCTCACGTGATGATCGGTTATGGTTTAGTTGATTTGGATCACGTGATCACTTAGAGGATTAGAGGGATGTCTATCTAAGTGGGAGTTCTTAAGTAATATGATTAAATTGAACTTAAATTTATCATGAACTTAGTCCTGGTAGTATTTTGCAAATCATGTTGTAGATCAATAGCTCGCGTTGTTGCTTCCCTATGTTTATTTTGATATGTTCCTAGAGAGAATTGTGTTGAAAGATGTTAGTAGCAATGATGCGGATTGGATCCGTGGTCTGAGGTTTATCCTCATTGCTGCACAGAAGAATTATGTCCTTGATGCACCGCTGGGTGACAGATCTATTGCAGGAGCAGATGCAGACGTTATGAACGTTTGGCTAGCTCAATATGATGACTACTTGATAGTTTAGTGCACCATACTTAATGGCTTAGAATCGGGACTTCAAAGACGTTTTGAACATCATGGACCATATGAGATGTTCCAGGAGTTGAAGTTAATATTTCAAGCAAATACCCGAGTTGAGAGATATGAAGTCTCCAACAAGTTCTATAGCTAAAAGATGGAGGAGAATCGCTCAACTAGTGAGCATGTGCTCAGATTGTCTGGGTACTACAATCGCTTGAATCAAGTGGGAGTTAATCTTCCAGATAAGATAGTGATTGACAGAATTCTCTAGTCACCATCACCAAGATAGTAGAACTTCGTGATGAACTATAATATGCAAGGGATAACAGAAACAACTCCCAAGCTCTTCGTGATGCTAAAATCAACGAAGGTAGAAATCAAGAAAAACATCAAGTGTTGATGGTTGACAAGACCACTAGTTTCAAGAAAAGGGCAAAGGGAAGAAGGGGAACTTCAATAAGAACGGCAAGCAAGTTGCTGCTCAAATGAAGAAGCCCAAGTCTGATCCTAAGCTTGAGACTTAGTGCTTCTACTGCAAAGGGACTGGTCACTAGAAGCGGAACTACCCCAAGTGATTGGCGGATAAGAAGGATGGCAAAGTGAACATAAGTATATTTGATATACATGTTATTTATGTGTACTTTACTGGTGTTTATAGCAAACCCTCAGTATTTGATACTAGTTCAGTTGCTAAGATTAGTAACTCGAAACGGGAGTTGCAGAATAAACAGAGACTAGTTAAGGGTGAAGTGACGATGTGTGTTGGAAGTAGTTCCAAGATTGATATGATCATCATCGCACACTCCCCTATACTTTCGGGATTAGTGTTGAACTTAAATAAGTGTTATTTGGTTTTTGCGTTGAGCATGAATATGATTTGATCATGTTTATTGTAATACGGTTATTCATTTAAGTAAAAGAATAAATTGTTGTTCTGTTTACATGAATAAAACCTTATATGGTTACACACCCAAATGAAAATAGTTCATTGGATCTCGATCTTAATAATACACATATTCATAATATTGAAACCAAAAGATGCAAAGTTAATAATGATAGTGCAACTTATTTGTGGCACTGCTGTTTAGGTCATATTGGTATAAAGCGCATGAAGAAACTCCATGCTGATGGGCTTTCGGAATCACTTGATTATGAATCACTTGATGCTTGCGAACCATGCCTTTTGGGCAAGATGACTAAAACGCCGTTCTCCGGAACAATGGAGCGAGAAAAGATTTATTGGAAATCATACATACTGATGTATGTGGTCCGATGAATATTGAGGCTCGCGACAGGTATCATTATTTTCTGATCTTCACAGATGATTTGAGCAGATATGAGTATATCTACTTGATGAAACATAAGTCTGAAACATTTGAGAAGTTCAAAGAATTTCAGAGTGAAGTGGAAAATCATTGTGACAAGAAAATAAAAGTTTCTACGATATGATCGCAGAGGTAAAATATTTGAGTTACGAGTTTGGTCTTCAATTAAAACAATATGGAATAGTTTCACAAAATCATGCCACATGGAACACCACAGCATAATGGTGTGTCCGAACGTCATAACCGTACTTTATTGGATATAGTGCAATCTATGATGTATCTTACCGATCTACCACTATCGTTTTGGGGTTATGCATTAGAGACAGCTGCATTCACGTTAAATAGGGCACCATCTAAATCCGTTGAGACGACACCGTGTGAACTATGGTTTGGCAAGAAACCTAAGCTGTCATTTCTTAAAAAATTTGGGGTTGCGATGCTTATATGAAAAAGTTTCATCCTGATAAGCTCAAACTCAAATCGGAGAAGTGCGTCTTCATAGGATACCCAAAGGAAACTGTTGGGTATACCTTCTATCGCAGATCCGAAGGCAAGACATTCGTTGCTAAGAATGGATCATTTCTAGAGAAGGAGTTTCTCTCGAAAGAAGTGAGTGGGAGGAAAGTAGAACTTGACGAGGTAACTGTACCTGCTCCCTTATTGGAAAATAGTACATCACAGAAAACTGTTTCTGTGACACCTATACCAATTAGTGAGGAAGCTAATGATGATGATCATGAAACTTCAGGGCAAGATGCTACTGAACCACGTAGATCAACCAGAGTAAGATCCGCACCAGAGTGGTACGGTAATCCTGTTCTGGAAGTCATGCTACTAGATCATGATGATCGTACGAACTATGAAGAAGCGATGGTGAGCCCAGATTCCGCAAAGTGGCTTGAAGCCATGAAATCTGAGATATGATCCATGTATGAGAACAAAGTATGGACTTTGATTGACTTGCCCGATGATCGGCAAGCCATAGAAAATAAATGGATCTTCAAGAGGAAGACGGACGCTGATGGTAGTGTTACTATCTACAAAGCTAGAATTGTCGAAAAAGGTTTTCGACAAATTCAAAGTATTGACTACGATGAGTTTTTCTCACTCGTATCTATGCTTAAGTCTGTCCGAATCATGTTAGCAATTGCCGCATTTTATGAAATCTGGCAAATGGATAAACAAAACTGCATTCCTTAATGGATTTATTAAAGAAGAGTTGTATATGATGCAACAGAAGGTTTTGTCAATCCGAAAGGTGCTAACAAAATGTGCAAGCTCCAGCGATCCATCTGTGGACTGGTGCAAGCATCTCGGAGTTGGAATATACGCTTTGATGTGTTGATCAAAGCATATAGTTTTATACAGACTTGCGGTAAAGCCTGTATTTACAAGAAAGTGAGTGGGAGCACTACAACATTTCTGATGAGTATATGTGAATGACATATTGTTGATCGGAAATAATGTAGAATTATTCTGTAAAGCATAAAGGAGTGTTTGAAAGGAGTTTTTCAAAGAAAGACTTCGGTGAAGCTGCTTACATATTGAGCTTCAAGATCTATAGAGATAGATCAAGACGCTTGATAAGTTTTTTCAATGAGTACATACCTTGACAAGATTTTGAAGTAGTTCAAAATGGAGCAGTCAAAGAAAAAGTTTCTTGCCTGTGTTACAAGGTGTGAAGTTGAGTAAAGACTCAAAGCCCGACCACGGCAGAAGATAGAAAGAGAATGAAAGTCATTCCCTATGCCTCATTCATAGGTTCTATAAAGTATGCCATGCTGTGCACCGGATCTATTGTATACCCTGCACTGATTTGGCAAGGGAGTACAATAGTGATCTAGGAGTAGATCACTGGACAACGGTCAGAATTATCCTTAGTGAAATAAGGAAATGTTTCTCGATTATGGACGTGACAAAAAGGTTCGTCGTAAAGGGTTACGTCGATGCAAGTTTTTGACACTGATCCAGATGATTCTAAATCTGGATACATATTGAAAGTGGGAGCAATTAGCTAGAGTAGCTCCGTGTAGAGCATTGTAGACATAGAACTTGCAAAATACTTACGGATCTGAATGTGACAGACCCGTTGACTAAAATTATCTCACAAGCAAAACATGATCACACCTTAGTACTCTTTGGGTGTTAATCACATAGATATGTGAACTAGATTACTGACTCTAGTAAACCCTTTGAGTGTTGGTCACATGACGATGTGAACTATGGGTGTTAATCACATGGTGATGTGAACCATTGCTGCTAAATCACATGGCGATGTGAACTAGATTATTGACTCTAGTGCAAGTGGGAGACTGGAGGAAATATGCCCTAGAGGCAATAATAAAGTTATTATTTATTTCCTTATATCATGATAAATGTTTATTATTCATGCTAGAATTGTATTAACCGGAAACATAATACATGTGTGAATACATAGACAAACAGAGTGTCACTAGTATGCCTCTACTTGACTAGCTCGTTAATCAAAGACGGTTATGTTTCCTAACCATGAACAAAGAGTTGTTATTTGATTAACGAGGTCACATCATTAGTTGAATGATCTGATTGACATGAACCATTCCATTAGCTTAGCACCCGATCGTTTAGTATGTTGCTATTGCTTTCCTCATGACTTATACATGTTCCTATAACTATGAGATTATGCAACTCCCGTTTACCGGAGGAACACTTTGGGTACTACCAAACGTCACAACGTAACTGGGTGATTATAAAGGAGTATTACAGGTGTCTCCAATGGTAGATGTTGGGCTGGCGTATTTCGAGATTAGGGTTTGTCACTCCGATTGTCGGAGAGGTATCTCTGGGCCCTCTCGGTAATACACATCACATAAGCCTTGCAAGCATAATAACTAAGATGTTAGTTATGAGATGATGTATTACGGAACGAGTAAAGAGACTTGCCAGTAACGAGATTGAACTAGGTATTGGATACCAACGATCGAATCTCGGGCAAGTAGCATACCGATGACAAAGGGAACAACGTATGTTGTTATGCGGTCTGACCGATAAAGATCTTCATAGAATATGTAGGAGCCAATATGGGCATCCAGGTCCCGCTATTGGTTATTGACCGGAGACGTGTCTCGGTCATGTCTACATTGTTCTCGAACCGTAGGGTCTGCACGCTTAATGTTACGATGACAGTTATTATGAGTTTATGCATTTTGATGTACCGAAGGTTGTTCGGAGTTCCGGATGAGATCACGGACATGACGAGGAGTCTCGAAATGGTCGAGACGTAAAGATTGATATATTGGAAGCCTATGTTTGGACATAGGAAGTGTTTCGGGTGAAATCGGGATTTTACCGGAATACCGGGAGGGTTACCGGAACCCCCCGGGAGACTAATGGGCCTATTGGGCCTTAGTGGAAAAGAGAAAAGGGGCAGCCCACAGCTAGCCGCGCGCCCCCCTTCCCCAAGTCCTAGTGGGACTAGGAGAAGGGGCCGGCCCCCCTCTCTCTCCTTTTCCCCTTGAGAGTCCTAGTTGGAATAGGATTGGAGGGGGGAGTCCTACTCCCGGTAGGAGTAGGACTCCCCCTGCGCCTCCCTCTCTCTGGCCGGCCAGCCCCCCTCCCTCCAACCTTTATATACGGGGGCAGGGGACACCCCAAGACACACAAGTTGATCCTTGAGATCGTTCCTTAGCCGTGTGCGGTGCCCCCTGCCACCAAATTCCACCTCGATCATACCGTTGTAGTGCTTAGGCGAAGCCCTGCGTCGGTAGTACATCAAGATCGTCACCACGCCGTTGTGCTGACGGAACTCTTCCTCGACGCTTTGCTGGATCGGAGCCCGAGGATCGTCATCGAGCTGAACGTGTGCTAAGAACTCGGAGGTGCCGGAGTAACGGTGCTTGGATCGGTCGGATCGGGAAGAAGACGTACGACTACTTCCTCTACGTTGTGTGATCGCTTCCGCAGTCGGTCTGCGTTGGTACGTAGACAACACTCTCCCCTCTCGTTGCTGTGCATCACCATGATCTTGCGTGTGCGTAGGAAAATTTTCAAAATTACTGCGTTCCCCAACACCGCGACCCCGCCCCGCTCCCTGCTAGCGCTGCCGCCTGCGCCTGCTGCGTGCTGCTCAGGGCCGCCCGCCTCGCCACTGCCCGCGTTCCTCGTGCGCCCATGCCGCTGCGTCCGTCGGGCCGCACCCCTTCCCCCACCGCTGGCGCTGCCGCCGGCCACTCCCTCTGCCCCGCTGCTCATCGCCATCGATACGGCCGACCGCGCCGCGGTCGCCGCGATCCGTCCCTGTTCCTTGCCACGCGAAGCACCTCGCCGGGCCGCGCCTGTCCCAGCCACCGCCGCACCCGCACCGGCCTCTACTGCAGTGCGCCGGCGCCCTCGCGAGGCCACAGCCTCGCCTTGCCTTGCCCACACCCCGGCCGTGCTCGGTCTTCGCACGAGCGACGCCGGTGCCCGTTACCCGCACGCCCGCTAAGGCCCCCACTGGCCCTATGACAAGGGGGCCCTCCCCGAGAACGTTAAAAAAAATTATATAAAAATAAATAAAACAATAATCAAAATAAAAATAAATTTAATTAATTAACTAAATTAATTAAGTTAATTAACCTTAATTAATTAATCTAATTAACCTGTTAGCTTAATTAAACAGTAATTAGTTTAACTAAACCCTAATTACCCTAACAGAGTATGACAGGTGGGTCCCACTGAACCCACGCGTCAGGTTGACCAAGTCAACTCTGTTGACTGCTGATGTCAGCATGACATCATGCTGATGTCATTAATTCAATTTCGAATTAATTAATTAATTAAATTCCAGAAATTAATAAAATCTTTAGAAAATCTTATCTTTTAATCCGTAACTCGGATAAAAATACTTTCTACATGAAAGTTGTTCAGAATGACGAGACGAATCCGGATACGCAGCCCGTTCGTCCGCCACGCACCCCTAACATATCAAACTCGCAACTTTCCCCCTCCGGCTCCTCTGCCCGAAAACGCGAAACACCGGGAATACTTTCCCAGATGTTCCCCCCTTCACCGATACCACCTACTACCGCGTTAGGGCACCTCTAACGCCGTTACTTGTCATGTCATGCATCACTATGCGTATGCTTGCTTAAATATTTATTGTTTCTCCCCCCTCTTCTCTCGATAGACACCGAGACCGACGCCGCTGCTACCCAGTACGACTACGGAGTTGACGACCCCTCTCTCTTGCCAGAGCAACCAGGCAAGCCCCCCCTTTGATCACCAGATATCGCCTACCCTTCTCTATACTACTTGCATTAGAGTAGTGTAGCATGTTACTGCTTTCAGTTAATCCTATCCTGATGCATAGCCTATCCTTGCTACTACTGTTGTTACCATTACCTGTTATCCTACTGCTTAGTATAGGATGCTAGTGTTCCATCAGTGGCCCTACACTCTTGTCCGTCTGCCATGCTATACTACTGGGCCGTGATCACTTCGGGAGGTGGTCACGGGCATATACTATATACTATACACTGTTACATTGCCTGTGATACTGTTCGGAGATGGGGGCTGAAGGGGCAGGTGGTTCCATCCCGGTAGAGGTGGGCCTGGGTTCCCGACGGCCCCCGACTGTTACTTTGTGGCGGAGCGACAGGGCAGGTTCCGACCACCTAGGAGAGAGGTGGGCCTGGCCCTGGTCGGTGTTCGCGGATACTTAACACGCTTAACGAGATCTGGGTATTTGATCTGAGTCTGGCCATTTGGTCTATACGCACTAACCATCTACGCGGGAGTAGTTATGGGTATCCCGGCGCCGTGGTATCAGCCGAAGCCTTCGTGACGTCAGCAACTGAGTGGCGTGCGCCGGATTGGACTGGAAAGCCACTAGGCTAGGTCTGCTTCCAGCCGCGTACGCAACGTGCAGGTGTGCAAAGGGCGATGGGCCCAGACCCCTGCGCCATAGGATTTAGACCGGCGTGCTGACCTCTCTGCTGTGCCTAGGTAGGGCTGCGACGTGTTGATCTTCCGAGGCCGGGCATGACCCAGAAAAGTGTGTCCGGCCAAATGAGATCGAGCGTGTTGGGGTATGTGGTGCACCCCTGCAGGGAAGTTTATCTATTCGAATAGCCGTGTCCCTCGGTAAAAGGACGACCCGGAGTTGTACCTTGACCTTATGACAACTAGAACCGGATACTTAATAAAACACACCCTTCCAAGTGCCAGATACAACTGGTGATCGCTCTCTCACCGGGCGACGAGGAGAGGATCATCGGGTAGGATTATGCTAAACGATGCTACTTGGAGGATTTCAGTCTACTCTTTTCTACATGCTGCAAGACGGAGGCTTCCAGAAGCGTAGTCTTTGACATGATTAGTTATCCCCCTCTTATTCTGGCATTCTGCAGTTCAGTCCACATATGATACCCTTATTCCATTTGATACCAATGCATGCAAATGTAGTGTTGCTCCTTGCTTGCGAGTACTTTGGATGAGTACTCACGGTTGCTCTCTCCCTCTTTTCCCCTATCCCTTCTACCTGGTTGTCGCAACCAGATGTTGGAGCCCAGGAGCCAGACGCCACCATCGATGATGACTCCTACTACACCGGAGGTGCCTACTACTATGTGCTGCCCGCTGATGACGACCAGGAGTAGTTAGGAGGATCCCAGGCAGGAGGCCTGCGCCTCTTTCGATCTGTATCCCAATTTGTGCTAGCCTTCTTAAGGCAGACTTGTTTAACTTATGTCTGTACTCAGATATTGTTGCTTCCGCTGACTTGTCTATGATCGAGCTCTTGTATTTGAGCCCTCGAGGCCCCTGGCTTGTAATATGATGCTTGTATGACTTATTTTATTTGTAGAGTTGTGTTGTGATATCTTCCCGTGAGTCCCTGATCTTGGTCGTACACGTTTGCATGTATGATTAGTGTACGGTCAAATCGGGGGCGTCACACCAGGAGGCAACCCGACCCGATTTGTCCAAAAAGACCCTGGGTCACTAAGGAACTGACATGTGTCCAACGGTCAGATTTCAAACACACGCGGCAGCTTGACTTGGGCTACAAATAAAGCTAACTCATCCAGCTCTGGATAATATTTGCTCCCATTGTCTTCGCTCGAAGACATAGGATTTGGTTGAGCATCACATCAGTCACTTTGACTTTGTTCACTTGGACCCCACTTAACAGTATGGTGGTTCCTATGACTCAACAAAGAAGGAAAGGAAACTACGAAACAACTATGTCTTCGCACTCCATAGTCTTCTTGTGAATGTCTTCTGATCTCATAATTTTCACTGTGAATATCTTCACAGACCACCATTGTCTTCAATGTCTTCACATATTTTTAGGGGTCATATCTGGTAGGTAAACCGAATCAATATGGGACTACTACCTGTGTTATCCTGCAATTCTCAGAAACACATTAGTCCCTCAACCAAGTTTGTCGTCAATACTCCAAAACCAACTAAGGGTGGCACTAGATGCACTTACAATCTCCCCCCTTTTGATGATTGATGACAAACAGGTTGAAGTTTTCAATGGGGATAAAAGTATGTGAAAGTTTAAGGATTAAGGCATTGTCTTCATAAGTAGCAAAGGCTCCCCTTGAAGATGTGCATATAAGTAGTTTGCTTTTGAATGAAAATGCACATGGCAGGTTTTACTTTGTGGAGATCCTCTTCAACTTATGAAGACAATTCATCATGCATATAAAGAGATAACAAAGATAATGACATGCATAATGAAAAATGGATGTCTGTGGAATGGCTTCATGCGGAATTTATCATCGCATCACAAGGTAGCAGAATAAGTAGCAGACGACCATCGAGTTTAAGTGTTACAACTCAAAGAACCAAATGTTTCAAAAGACGAGAGTTGTAAAGACTTAGCAAAATAAAGCAACCACCCATAAGGACCCGCTTGAAGACTATCAACTCGTAAGCTTCTCCCCCTTTTGTCAGTAAGGACCAAAAAGGTTTGAAGACATAAAGTATCTACTCGTTCCCATCAGGAGTATATGAAGGAGCAGGGTCGACGTTGGAGTTTGGTGGTGCAGACGGGCCTGATGCAGTGTAGCCATGGTCGGTGAAGTTGAAGGAAATATGCCCTAGAGGCAATAATAAAGTTGTTATTTATATTTCCTTATATCATGATAAATGTTTATTCTTCATGCTAGAATTGTATTAACTAGAAACTTAGTACATGTGTGAATACATAGACAAATAGAATGTCACTAGTATGCCTCTACTTGACTAGCTCGTTGAATCAATGATGGTTATGTTTCCTAACCATAGACATGAGTTGTCATTTGTTAAACGAGATCACATCATTAGAGAATGATGTGATTGACTTGACCCAACCGTTAGCTTAGCATGATGATCATTTAGTTTGTTGCTATTGCTTTCTCCATAACATATACATGTTCCTATGACTATGAGAACATGCAACTCCCGAATGCCGGAGGAACACTTTGTGTGCTACCAAACGTCACAACGTAACTGGGTGATTATAAAGGTGCTCTACAGGTGTCTCCGATGGTGTTTGTTGAGTTGGCATAGATCGAAATTAGGATTTGTCACTCTGATTGTCGGAGAGGTATCTCTGGGACCTCTCGGTAATGCACGTCACTATAAGCCTTGCAAGCAATGTGACTAATAATTTAGTTATGGGATGTTGCATTATGGAATGAGTAAAGAGACTTTCTTGTAACAAGATTGAACTAGGTATTGAGATACTGACGATCGAATCTCGGGCAAGTAACATACCGATGACAAAGGGAACAACATATGTTGCTATGCGGTTTGACCGATAAAGATCTTCATAGAATATGTAGGAACCAATATGAGCATCCAGGTTCCGCTATTGGTTATTGACCGGAGATGTGTCTCGGTCATGTCTACATAGTTCTCGAACCCGTAGGGTCCGCACGCTTAACGTTTTGTGACGATTTGTATTATGAGTCATGTGATTTGATGACCGAAGTTTGTTCGGAGTCCCGGATGAGATCGGGGACATGACGAGGAGTCTTGAAATCGTCAAGACGTAAAGATCGATATATTGGAAGGCTATATTCGGACATCGGAAAGGTTCCGAGTGATTCGGGTATCTTTTGGAGTACCGAAGAGTTATGGGAATTCATATTGGGCCTTAATGGGCCATACAGGAAAGGAGAGAAAGGCCTCAAGGGTGGTCGCGCCCCTTCCCCATGGACTGGTCTGAATTGGACTAGGGAAAGGGGGCGCTCCCTTCCTTCCTTCTCCTTCTCCCTTCCCTTTTTCCTATTCCATGTGGGAGGTGGAATCCTACTAGGACTAGGGAGTCCTAGTAGGACTCCACACTTTGGGTGCACCCTATGAGGGCCGGCCTCCTCCTCCCTCCATCCTTTATATACGTGGCCAGGGGGCACCCCATGGACACACAAGTTGATCATTGATCTCTTAGCCGTGTGTGGTGCCCCCTCCACCATAATCCACCTCGGTCATATCGTAGCAGTGCTTAGGCGAAGCCCTGTTCTGGTAGCATCATCATCACCGTCATCCCGCCGTCGTGCTGACGAAGTTCTCCCTCGACACTCTACTGGATCGTGAGTTCATGGGAAGTCATCGAGCCAAACGTGTGTAGATCGCGGAGGTGCCGTACTTTCGGTACTAGGATCGGTCAATCGTGAAGACATACGACTACATCAACCGCGTTGTCATAACGCTTCTGCTTACGGTCTACAAGGGTACGTAGACAATACTCTCCCCTCTCATTGCTATGCATCACCATGATCTTGTGTGTGCGTAGGATTCTTTTTGAAATTACAGCGTTCCCCAACAGTGGCATCAGAGCCAGGTTTATCCGTAGATGTTATATGCACGAGTAGAACACAAAGGAGTTGTGGGCATGGGTATATACATATTGCTTATCGTCACTAGTTGTTTCTTGATTTGGCGGTATTGTTGGATGAAGCGGCCCAGACCGACATTGCGCGTACGCTTACGTGAGACTGGTTCTACCAACTGTTGGGGAACGTTGCAGAAAACAAAAAAATTCTCTACATTTCACCAAGATCTATCTATGGAGTCATCTAGCAACGAGAGGGGAGTGCATCTACATACCCTTGTAGATCGCGAGCGGAAGCGTTCAAGAGAACGGGGATGATGGAGTCGTACTCGCCGTGATCCAAATCACCGATGACCAAGTGCCGAACGGACGGCACCTCCGCGTTCAACACACGTACGGAGCGGATGACGTCTCCTCCTTCTTGATCCAGCAAGGGGGAAGGAGAGGTTGATGAAGATCCAGCAGCACGACAGCGTGGTGGTGGATGCAGCAATGATCGCAACAGGGCTTCGCCGAGCTTCTGCGAGAGGGAGAGGTGTAGCAGGGGAGAGGGAGGCGCCAAGACTTGAGGTTGCGGCCGCCCTCCCTCCCCCCTTTATATAGGCACCCTAGGGGGGTGCGCCGGCCCTAGGAGATGGGATCTCCTAGGGGGGCGGGGGGCGGCAGCCAAGGGGGTGGAGTGCCCCCCAAGGCAAGTGGAGGTGCCCCCTCCCCTAGGATTCCCAACCCTAGGCGCATGGGGGGGCCCAAGGGGGGGGGCACCAGCCCACTATGGGCTGGTTCCCTCCCCACTTCAGCCCATGGGGCCCTCCGGGATGGGTGGCCCCACCCGGTGGACCCCCCGGGACCCTTTCGGTGGTCCCGGTACAATACCGGTGACCCCCGAAACTCTCCCGATGGCCGAAACTGCACTTCCTATATATAATTCTTCACCTCCGGACCATTTCGGAACTCCTCGTGATGTCCGGGATCTCATCCGGGACTCCGAACAACTTTCGGGTTACTGCATACTCATATCTCTACAACCCTAGCGTCACCGAACCTTAAGTGTGTAGACCCTACGGGTTCGGGAGACATGTAGACATGACCGAGACGGCTCTCCGGTCAATAACCAACAGCAGGATCTGGATACCCATGTTGGCTCCCACATGCTCCTCGATGATCTCATTGGATGAACCACGATGTCGAGGATTCAAGCAACCCCGTATACAATTCCCTTTGTCAATCGGTATGTTACTTGCCTGAGACTCGATCGTCGGTATCCCAATACCTTGTTCAGTCTCGTTACCGGCAAGTCACTTTACTCGTACCGTAATGCATGATCCCGTGACCAGACACTTGGTCACTTTGAGCTCATTATGATGATGCATTACCGAGTGGGCCCAGAGATACCTCTCCGTCATACGGAGTGACAAATCCCAGTCTTGATCCGTCTCAACCCAACAGACACTTTCGGAGATACCCGTAGTATACCTTTATAGTCACCCAGTTACGTTGTGACGTTTGGTACACCCAAAGCACTCCTACAGCATCCGAGAGTTACACGATCTCATGGTCTAAGGAAAAGATACTTGACGTTGGAAAAACTCTAGCAAACGAACTATATGTTGGGGAACGTAGTAATTTCAAAAATTTTCCTACGCACACACAAGATCATGGTGATGCATAGCAACGAGGGGGAGAGTCTGATCTACGTACCCTTGTAGATCGCAACGGAAGCGTTGACACAACGTAGAGGAAGTAGTTGTACGTCTTCTTCCCGATCCGACCGATCCAAGTACCGTTACTCCGGCACCTCCGAGTTCTTAGCACACGTTCAGCTCGATGACGATCCTCGGGCTCCGATCCAGCAAAGCGTCGAGGAAGAGTTCCGTCAGCACGACGGCGTGGTGACGATCTTGATGTACTACCGATGCAGGGCTTCGCCTAAGCACTACAACGGTATGATCGAGGTGGAATTTGGTGGCAGGGGGCACCGCACACGGCTAAGGAACGATGTCAATGATCAACTTGTGTGTCATGGGGTTCCCCCTGCCTCCGTATATAAAGGAGCAAGGGGGAGGGGGCGGCCGGCCTAGGAGGAGGCGCGCCAAGGGGAGTCCTACTCCCGGAGTAGGACTCCCTCCTTCCTTGTTGGAGTAGGAGAAGGGGGAAAGAGGGGGAGAGGAATAAGGAAAAGGGGGCTGCGCCCCTTGTCCAATTCGGACCAGAGGGGGGGCGCAGGCCTCCTTCCTTTTGGACTATTTCCTCTATTCCCGTATGGCCCAATAAGGCCCATATACTCCCCGGCGAATTCCCGTAACTCTCCGGTACTCCGAAAAATACCCGAATCACTCGGAACCTTTCCGAAGTCCGAATATAGTCGTCCAATATATCGATCTTTACGTCTCGACCATTTCGAGACTCCTCGTCATGTCCCCGAACTCATCCGGGACTCCGAACTCCTTCGGTACATCAAAATGCATAAACTCATAATAACTGTCATCGTAACATTAAGCGTGCGGACCCTACGGTTCGAGAACAATGTAGACATGACCGAGACACGTCTCCGGTCAATAACCAATAGCGGGACCTGGATGCCCATATTGGCTCCTACATATTCTACGAAGATCTTTATCGGTCAGACCGCATAACAACATACGCTGTTCCCTTTGTCATCGGTATGTTACTTGCCCGAGATTCGATCGTCGGTATCCTATACCTAGTTCAATCTCGTTACTGGCAAGTCTCTTTACTCGTTCCGTAATACATTATCTCACAACTAACATCTTAGTTATAATGCTTGCAAGGCTTATGTGATGTGTATTACCGAGAGGGCCCAGAGGTACCTCTCCGACAATCGGAGTGACAAATCCTATTCTCAAAATACGCCAACCCAACATCTACCATTGGAAACACCTGTAGTACTCCTTTATAATCACCCAGTTACGTTGTGACATTTGGTAGTACCCAAAGTGTTCCTCCGGAAAACGGGAGTTGCATAATGTCATAGTCATAGGAACATGTATAAGTCATGAAGAAAGCAATAGCAACATACTAAACGATCGGGTGCTGAGCTAATGGAATGGGTCATGTCAATCAGATCATTCAACTAATGATGTGACCTCGTTAATGAAATAACAACTCTTTGTTCATGGTTAGGAAACATAACCATCTTTGATTAACGAGCTAGTCAAGTAGAGGCATACTAGTGACACTCTGTTTGTCTATGTATTCACACATGTATTACGTTTCCGGTTAATACAATTCTAGCATGAATAATAAACATTTATCATGATATAAGGAAATAAATAATAACTTTATTATTGCCTCTAGGGCATATTTCCTTCAGTCTCCCACTTGCACTAGAGTCAATAATCTAGTTCACATCGTCATGTGATTTAACAGCAATAGTTCACATCACCATGTGATTAACAACCATAGTTCACATCACCATGTGACCAATACTCAAAGGGTTTACTAGAGTCAGTAATCTAGTTCACATATCTATGTGATTAGCACCCAAAGAGTACTAAGGTGTGATCATGTTTTGCTTGTGAGATAATTTTAGTCAACGGGTCTGTCACATTCAGATCCGTAAGTATTTTGCAAGTTCTATGTCTACAATGCTCTACACGGAGCTACTCTAGCTAATTGCTCCCACTTTCAATATGTTTCCAGATTGAGACTTAGAATCATCTGGATCAGTGTCAAAACTTGCCTCGACATAACCCTTTACGACGAACCTTTTGTCACGTCCATAATCGAGAAACATATCCTTATTTCACTAAGGATAATTCTGACCGCTGTCCAGCGATCTACTCCTAGATCACTATTGTACTCCCTTGCCAAATCAGTGCAGGGTATACAATAGATCTGGTATACAGCATGACATACTTTATAGAACCTATGGCCAAGGCATAGGGAATGACTTTCATTCTCTTTCTATCTTCTGTCGTGGTCGGGCATTGAGTCTTACTCAACTTCACACCTTGTAATACAGGCAAGAACTCTTTCTTTGACTGCTCCATTTTGAACTACTTCAAAATCTTGTCAAGGTATGTACTCATTGAAAAAACTTATCAAGCGTCTTGATCTATCTCTATAGATCTTGAAGCTCAATATGTAAGCAGCTTCACCGAAGTCTTTCTTTGAAAAACTCCTTTCAAACACTCCTTTATGCTTTACAGAATAATTCTACATTATTTCCGATCAACAATATGTCATTCACATAAACCTATCAGAAATGCTGTAGTGCTCCCACTCACTTTCTCGTAAATACAGGCTTCACCGCAAGTCTGTATAAAACTATATGCTTTGATCAACTTATCAAAGCGTATATTCCAACTCTGAGAGGCTTGCACCAGTCCACAGATGGATCGCTGGAGCTTGCACATTTTGTTAGCACCTTTCGGATTGACAAAACCTTCTGGTTGCATCATATACAACTCTTCTTTAATAAATCCATTAAGGAATGCAGTTTTGTTTATCCGTTTGCCAGATTTCATAAAATGCGGCAATTACTAACATGATTCGGACAGACTCAAGCATAGATACGAGTGAGACGCTCTCATCGTAGTCAACACCTTGAACTTGTCGAAAACCTTTTGCGACAATTCTAGCTTTGTAGATAGTAACACTACTATCAGCGTCCGTCTTCCTCTTGAAGATCCATTTATTCTCAATTGCTTGCCGATCATCGGGCAAGTCAACCAAAGTCCAAACTTTGTTCTCATACATGGATCATATCTCAGATTTCATGGCCTTAAACCATTTCGCGGAATCCGGGCTCATCATCGCTTCCTCATAGTTCGTAGGTTCGTCATGGTCAAGTAACATGACCTCCAGAACAGGATTACCGTACCACTCTGGTGCGGATCTCACTCTGGTTTACCTACGAGATTCGGTAGTAACTTGATCTGAAGTTACATGATCATCATCATTAGCTTCCTCACTAATTGGTGTAGTAGTCACAAGAACAGATTTTTGTGATGAACTACTTTCCAATAAGGTAGAAGGTACAATTACCTTATCAAGTTTTCTACTTTCCTCCCACTCACTTCTTTCAAGAGAAACTCCTCTAGAAAGGATCCATTATAAGCAACGAATGTCTTGCCTTAGGATCTGTGATAGAAGGTGTACCCAACAGTCTCCTTTGGGTATCCTATGAAGACATATTTCTCCGATTTGGGTTTGAGCTTATCAGGATGAAACTTTTTCTCATAAGCATTGCAACCCCAAACTTCAAGAAACGACAACTTTGGTTTCTTGCCAAACCATAGTTCATAAGGCGTCGTCTCGACGGATATAGATGGTGCCCCTTTTTAACGTGAATGCAGCTGTCTCTAATGCATGACCCCAAAAACAATAGTGGTAAATCGGTAAGAAACATCATAGATTGCACAATATCCAATAAAGTACGATTATGACGTTCGGACACACCATTATGATGTGGTGTTCCAGGTGGCGTGAGTAGTGAAACTATTTCACATTGTTTTAACTGAAGACCAAACTCGTAACTCAAATACTCTTTTCCATGATCAGATCATAGAAACTTTATTTTCTTGTTACGATGATTTTCCACTTCACTCTGAAATTATATGAACTTTTCAAATGTATCAGACTTCTATTTCATTAAGTAGATATACCCATATCTGCTCAAATCATCTGTGAAGGTCAGAAAATAATGATACCCGCTGCAAGCCTTAAATATTCATCGGACCACATACATCAGTATGTATGATTTCCAACAAATCTGTGGCTTGCTCCATTATTCCGGAGAACGGCGTTTTAGTCATCTTGCCCAAAAGGCATGGTTTGCAAGCATCAAGTGATTCATAATCAAGTGATTCCGAAAGCCCATCAGCATGGAGTTTCTTCATGCGCTTTATACCAATATGACCTAAACGGCAGTACCACAAATAAGTTGCACTATCATTATTAACTTTGCATCTTTTGGTTTTAATATTATGAATATGTGTATCACTACGATCGAGATCCAACGGACTTGTTTCATTGGGTGTATGACCATCGAAGGTTTTATTCATGTAAACAGAACAACAATTATTCTCTGACTTTAATGAATAACCGTATTGCAATAAACATGATCAAATCATATTCATGCTCGACGCAAAAACCAAATAACACTTATTTAACTTCAACACTAATCCCTAAAGTATAGGGGAGTGTGCGATGATGATCATATCAATCTTGGAACTACTTCCAACACACATCATCACTTCACCCTCAACTAGTCTTTGTTTATTCCGCAACTCCTGTTTCGAGTTACTACTCTTAGCAACTGAACCAATATCAAATACTGAGGGGTTGCTATAAACACTAGTAAAGCACACGTCAATAACATGTATATCAAATATACTTTTGTTCACTTTGCCATCCTTCTTATCCGCCAAATACTTGGGGCAGTTCCGCTTCCAGTTACCAGTCCCTTTGTAGTAGAAGCACTTAGTCTCAGGCTTAGGACCAGACTTGGGCTTCTTCACTTGAGCAGCAACTTGCTTGCCGTTCTTCTTGAAGTTCCCCTTCTTCCCTTTTTGCCCTTTTCTTCAAACTAGTGGTCTTGTCAACCATCAACACTTGATGTTTTTCTTGATTTCTACCTTCGTCGATTTCAGCATCACGAAGAGCTTGGGAATCGTTTCCGTTATCCCTTGCATATCATAGTTCATCACGAAGTTCTACTAACTTGGTGATGGTGACTAGAGAATTCAGTCAATCACTATCTTATCTGGAAGATTAACTCCCACTTGATTCAAGCGATTGTAGTACCCAGACAATCTGAGCACATGCTCACTAGTTGAGCGATTCTCCTCCATCTTTTAGCTATATAACTTGTTGGAGACTTCATATATCTCAACTCGGGTATTTGCTTGAAATATTAACTTCAACTCCTGGAACATCTCATATGGTTCATGACGTTCAAAACGTCTTTGAAGTCCCGATTCTAAGCCATGGTGCACTAAACTATCAAGTAGTCATCATATTGAGCTAGCCAAACGTTCATAACGTCTGCATCTGCTCCTGCAATAGGTCTGTCACCTAGCGGTGCATCAAGGACATAATTCTTCTGTGCAGCAATGAGGATAAACCTCAGATCACGGATCCAATCCGCATGATTGCTACTAACATCTTTCAACACAATTTTCTCTAGGAACATATCAAAAATAAACATAGGGAAGCAACAACGCGAGCTATTGATCTACAACATAATTTGCAAAATACTACCAGGACTAAGTTCATGATAAATTAAAGTTCAATTAATCATATTACTCAAGAACTCCCACTTAGATAGACATCCCTCTAATCCTCTAAGTGATCACGTGATCCAAATCAACTAAACCATAACCGATCATCACGTGAGATGGAGTAGTTTTCAATGGTGAACATCGTTATGTTGATCATATCTACTATATGATTCACGCTCGACCTTTCGGTCTCCGTGTTCCGAGGCCATATCTGCATATGCTAGGCTCGTCAAGTTTAACCTGAGTATTCTGCGTGTGCAAAACTGGCTTGCACCCGTTGTAGATGGACGTAGAGCTTATCACACCCGATCATCACGTGGTGTCTGGGCACGACGAACTTTGGCAACGGTGCATACTCAGGGAGAACACTTCTTGATAATTTAGTGAGAGATCATCTTATAATGCTACCGTCAATCAAAGCAAGATAAGATGCATAAAAGGATAAACATCACATGCAATCAATATAAGTGATATGATATGGCCATCATCATCTTGTGCTTGTGATCTCCATCTCCGAAGCACCGTCATGATCACCATCGTCACCGGCGCGACACCTTGATCTCCATCGTAGCATCGTTGTCGTCTCGCCAATCTTATGCTTCCACGACTATCACTACTGCTTAGTAATAAAGTAAAGCATTACATCGCGATTGCATTGCATACAATAAAGCGACAACCATATGGCTCCTACCAGTTGCCGATAACTTGGTTACAAAACATGATCATCTCATACAATAAAATTTAGCATCATGCCTTGACCATATCACATCACAACATGCCCTGCAAAAACAAGTTAGACGTCCTCTACTTTGTTGTTGCAAGTTTTACGTGGCTGCTACGGGCTTAAGCAAGAACTCATCTCACCTACGCATCAAAACCACAATGATAGTTTGTCAAATAGACTCCGTTTTAACCTTCTCAAGGACCGGGCGTAGCCACACTCGGTTCAACTAAAGTTGGAGAGACAGTCGCCCGCAAGCCATCTATGTGCAAAGCACGTCGAGGGAACCGGTCTCGCGTAAGCGTACGCGTAAGGTTGGTCCGGGTCGTCTCGTCCAACAATACCGCTGAACCAAAGTATGACATGCTGGTAGGCAGTATGACTTGTATCGCCCACAACTCACTTGTGTTCTACTCGTGCAAATGACATCAAACCATAAAACCTAGGCTCGGATGCCATTGTTGGGGAACGTAGTAATTTAAAAAAATTTCCTATGCACACGCAAGATCATGGTGATGCATAGCAACGAGGGGGAGAGTCTGATCTACGTACCCTTGTAGATCGCAACGGAAGCGTTGACACAACGTAGAGGAAGTAGTTGTACGTCTTCTTCCCGATCCGACCGATCCAAGTACCATTACTCCGGCACCTCCAAGTTCTTAGCACATGTTCAGCTCGATTACGATCCTCGGGCTCCGATCCAGCAAAGCGTCGAGGAAGAGTTCTGTCAGCATGACGGCGTGGTGACGATCTTGATGTACTACCGACGTAGGGCTTCGCCTAAGCACTGCAGCGGTATGATCGAGGTGGAATTTGGTGGCAGGGGGCACCGCACACGGCTAAGGAACGATCTCAATGATCAACTTGTGTGTCATGGGGTGCCCCCCTGCCTCCGTATATAAAGGAGCAAGGGGGAGGGGGCGGCCGGCCTAGGAGGAGGCGCGCCAAGGGGAGTCCTACTCCCACCGGGAGTAGGACTCCCTCCTTCCTTGTTGGAGTAGGAGAAGGGGGAAAGAGGGGGAGAGGAATAAGGAAAAGGGGGCTGTGCCCCTTGTCCAATTCGGACCAGAGGGGGGGCGCAGGCCTCCTTCCTTTTGGACTCTTTCCTCTATTCCCGTATGGCCCAATAAGGCCCATATACTCCCCGGCGAATTCCCGTAACTCTCCGGTACTCCGAAAAATACCCGAATCACTCGGAACCTTTCCGAAGTCCGAATATAGTCGTCCAATATATCGATCTTTACGTCTCGACCATTTCGAGACTCCTCGTCATGTCCCCAAACTCATCCGGGACTCCGAACTCCTTCGGTACATCAAAATGCATAAACTCATAATAACTGTCATCGTAACGTTAAGCGTGCGGACCCTACGGTTCGAGAACAATGTAAACATGACCGAGACACGTCTCCGGTCAATAACCAATAGCGGGACCTGGATGCCCATATTGGCTCCTACATATTCTATGAAGATCTTTATCGGTCAGACCGCATAACAACATACGTTGTTCCCTTTGTCATCGGTATGTTACATGCTCGAGATTCGATCGTCGGTATCCAATACCTAGTTCAATCTCGTTACTGGCAAGTCTCTTTACTCGTTCCGTAATACATCATCTCACAACTAACATCTTAGTTATAATGCTTGCAAGGCTTATGTGATGTGTATTACCGAGAGGGCCCAGAGGTACCTCTTCGACAATCGGAGTGACAAATCCTATTCTCGAAATACGCCAACCCAACATCTACCATTGGAAACACCTGTAGTACTCCTTTATAATCACCCAGTTACGTTGTGACGTTTGGTAGTACCCAAAGTGTTCCTCCGGAAAATGGGAGTTTCATAATCTCATAGTCATAGGAACATGTATAAGTCATGAAGAAAGCAATAGCAACATACTAAACGATCGGGTGCTAAGCTAATGGAATGGGTCATGTCAATCAGATCATTCAACTAATGATGTGACCTCGTTAATCAAATAACAACTCTTTGTTCATGGTTAGGAAACATAACCATCTTTGATTAACGAGCTAGTCAAGTAGAGGCATACTAGTGACACTCTGTTTGTCTATGTATTCACACATGTATTATGTTTCCGGTTAATACAATTCTAGCATGAATAATAAACATTTATCATGATATAAGGAAATAAATAATAACTTTATTATTGCCTCTAGGGCATATTTCCTTCACTATACGATCTTGTGCTATGTGATCTCATTGTCAATGACATCCAATGTCCATAGTCAGGAAACCATGACTATTTGTTGATCAACGAGCTAGTCAACTAGAGGCTTACTAGGGACATGTTGGTGTCTATGTATTCACACATGTATTACGATTTCCGGATAACACAATTATAGCATGAATAAAAGACAATTATCATGAACAAGGAAATATAATAATAATCATTTTATTATTGCCTCTAGGGCATATTTCCAACAGTCTCCCACTTGCACTAGAGTCAATAATCTAGTTACATTGTGATGAATCAAACACCCATAGAGTTCTGGTGTTGATCATATTTTGCCCTAGGGAGAGGTTTAGTCAACGGATCTGCGACATTCAGATCCATATGTACTTTACAAATATCTATGTCTCCATCTTGAACATTTTCACGAATGGAGTTGAAGCGACGCTTGATGTGCCTGGTCTTCTTGTGAAACCTAGGCTCCTTGGCAATTGCAATAGCTTCAGTGTTGTCACAGAAGAGTTTGATCGGCCCCGACGCATTGGGTTGACTCCTAGGTCGGTGATGAACTCCTTCACCCAAATTGCTTCATGCGCTGCCTCCGAGGCTGCCATGTACTCCGCTTCACATGTAGATCCCGCCACGACGCTCTGCTTGCAGCTGCACCAGCTTACTGCTCCACCATTCAACATATACACGTATCCGGTTTGTGACTTAGAGTCATCCAGATCTGTGTCGAAGCTAGCATCGACGTAACCCTTTATGACGAGCTCTTCGTCACCTCCATAAACGAGAAACATGTCCTTAGTCCTTTTCAGGTATTTCAGTATATTCTTGACCACTGTCCAGTGTTCCTTGCCGGGATTACTTTGGTACCTTCCTACCAAACTTACGGCAAGGTTTACATTAGGTCTGGTACATAGCATGGCATACATAATAGACCCTATGGCTGAGGCATAGGGGATGACACTCATCTCTTCTATATCTTCTGCCGTGGTCGGACATTGAGCTGAGCTCAATTTCATACCTTGCAACACAGGCAAGAACCCCTTCTTAGACTGATCCATATTGAACGTCTTCAATATCTTATCAAGCTATGTGCTTTGTGAAAGACCTATGAGGCGTCTTGATCTATCTCTATAGATCTTGATGCCTAATATATATGCAGCTTCTCCAAGGTCCTTCATTGAAAAACTCTTATTCAAGTAGGCCTTAATGCTGTCCAAAAGTTCTATATCATTTCCCATCAGAAGTATGTCATCTACATATAATATGAGAAATGCTACAGAGCTCCCACTCACTTTCTTGTAAACGCAGGCTTCTCCAGAAGTCTGCATAAACCCAAACGCTTTGATCATCTCATCAAAGCGAATGTTCCAACTCCGAGATGCTTGCACCAGCCCATAAATGGATCGCTCGAGCTTGCATACCTTGTTAGCATTCTTAGGGTCGACAAAACCTTCCGGCTGCATCATATACAATTCTTCCTTAAGATAACTGTTAAGGAATGCCGTTTTGACATCCATTTGCCATATCTCATAATCATAGTATGCGGCAATTGCTAACATGATTTGGACAGACTTCAGCTTTGCTATGGGAGAGAAAGTCTCATCGTAGTCAACCCCTTGAACTTGTCGATAACCCTTAGCGACAAGCCTAGCTTTATAGATGGTCACATTACCATCCGCGTCTGTCTTCTTCTTAAAGATCCATTTATTTTCTATGGCTCGCCGATCATCGGGCAAGTCAGTCAAAGTCCATACTTTGTTTTCATACATGGATCCTATCTCGGATTTCATGGCTTCCAGCCATTTGTCGGAATCCGGGCCCGCCATCGCTTCTTCATAGTTCGAAGGTTCACCGTTGTCCAACAACATGATTTCTAAGACCGGGTTGCCGTACCACTCTGGTGCGGAACGTGTCCTTGTGGACCTACGAAGTTCAGTAACAACTTGATCTGAAGTTTCATGATCATCATCATTAACTTCCTCTCTAGTCGGCGCAGGCACCTCAGGAACATTTTCTTAAGCTGCGCTACTTACCGGTTCAAGAGGTAATACTTCATCAAGTTCTACTTTCCTCCCACTTATTTCTTTTGAGAGAAACTCTTTCTCTAGAAAGGATCCATTCTTGGCAACAAAGATCTTGCCTTCGGATCTGAGGTAGAAGGTATACCCAATAGTTTCTTTAGGGTATCCTATGAAGACGCATTTTTCTGACTTGGGTTCGAGCTTTTCAGGTTGAAGTTTCTTGACATAAGCATCGCATCCCCAAACTTTTAGAAACGACAGCTTAGGTTTCTTCCCAAACCATAATTCATACGGTGTCGTCTCAACGGATTTCGACGGAGCCCTATTTAAAGTGAATGCGGTAGTCTCTAAAGCATAGCCCCAAAATGATAGCGGTAAATCGGTAAGAGACATCATAGATCGCACCATATCTAATAGAGTGCGACTACGATGTTTGGACACACCATTACGCTCAGGTGTTCCAGGCGGCATGAGTTGTGAAACTATTCCACATTTTCTTAAGTGTGTGCCAAATTCGTGACTCAAGTATTCTCCCCCACGATCTGATCGCAAGAACTTGATTTTCCTGTCACGTTGATTCTCAACCTCACTCTGAAATTCCTTGAACTTTTCAGAGATCTCAGACTTGTGTTTCATTAAGTAGACAGACCCATATCTACTCAAGTCATCAGTGAGGGTGAGAACATAACGATAACCACCGCGAGCCTCAACACTCATTGGACCGCACACATCAGTATGTATGATTTCCAATAAGTTGGTTGCTCGCTCCATTGTTCCTGAGAACGGAGTCTGAAGGAAATATGCCCTAGAGGCAATAATAAAGTTATTATTTATTTCCTTATATCATGATAAATGTTTATTATTCATGCTAGAATTGTATTAACTGGAAACATAATACATGTGTGAATACATAGACAAACTTAGTGTCACTAGTATGCCTCTACTTGACTAGCTCGTTAATCAAAGATGGTTATGTTTCTAACCATGAACAAAGTGTTGTTATTTGATTAACGAGGTCACATCATTAGTTGAATGATCTGATTGACATGACCCATTCCATTAGCTTAGCACCCGATCGTTTAGTATGTTGCTATTGCTTTCTTCATGACTTATACATGTTCCTATGACTATGAGATTATGCAACTCCCGTTTACCGGAGGAACACTTTGTGTGCTACCAAACGTCACAACGTAACTGGGTGATTATAAAGGAGCTCTACAGGTGTCTCCAAAGGTAGATGTTGGGTTGGCGTATTTCGAGATTAGGATTTGTCACTCCGATTGTCGGAGAGGTATCTCTAGGCCCTCTCGGTAATGCACATCACTTAAGCCTTGCAAGCAATGCAACTAATGAGTTAGTTGCGAGATGATGTATTACATAACGAGTAAAGAGACTTGCCGGTAACGAGATTGAACTAGGTATTGGATACCGACGATCGAATCTCGGGCAAGTAACATACCGATGACAAAGGGAACAACGTATGTTGTTATGCGGTCTGACCGATAAAGATCTTCGTAGAATATATAGGAGACAATATGGGCATCCAGGTCCCGCTATTGGTTATTGACCGGAGACGTATCTCGGTCATGTCTACATTGTTCTCGAACCCGTAGGGTCCGCACGCTTAAGGTTTCGATGACATTTATATTATGAGTTTATGAGTTTTGATGTACCGAAGGAGTTCGGAGTCCCGGATGAGATCGGGGATATGACGAGGAGTCTCGAAATGGTCGAGACGTAAAGATCGATATATTGGACGACTATATTCGGACATCGAAAAGGTTCCGAGTGATTCGGGTATTTTTTGGAGTACCGGAGAGTTACGGGAATTCGCCGGGAGAAGTATTGGGCCTTGATGGGCTTTAGTGGGAAGAGGAGAAAGGGCCTGCTGCACCCCCCTCCCCTCTAGTCCGAATTGGACTAGGGAAAAGGGGGCCAGCCACCTTTCCTTCTCCTCCACTTCCTTCTCCCTTCCTCCCCTCTTGGTGGACTCCTACTAGGACTTGGAGTCCTAGTAGGACTCCACATCCTGGCCGCACCTAGCCTTGGCCGGCCTCCTCCTCCTCCATCCTTTATATACAGGGGCAGGGGGCACCCCATAGACACACAAGTTGATCCACATGATCGTTCCTTAGACGTGTGCGGTGCTCCCTGCCACCATATTCCACCTCGATCATATCGTTGTAGTGCTTAGGCGAAGCCCTGCTTCGGTAGAACATCATCATCGTCACCATGCCATTGTGCCGACGGAACTCATCCCCGAAGATTTGCTGGATCGGAGCCCGGGGAGCGTCATCGAGCTGTACGTGTGCTAAGAACTCGAAGGTGCCGGAGTAACGGTGCTTGGATCGGTCGGATCGGGAAGACGTACGACTACTTCCTGTATGTTGCGTCAACGCTTCCGTTGCGGTCTACGAAGGGTACGTAGACAACACTCTCCCCTCTTGTTGCTATGCATCATCATGATCTTGCGTGTGCGTAGGATTTTTTTTTAAATTATTATGTTCCCCAATAGTGGCATCCGAGCCTAGGTTTTATGGTTTGATGTTATATGCACGAGTAGAACACAAGTGAGTTGTGGGCGATATAAGTCATACTGCCTACCAGCATGTCATACTTTGGTTTGGCGGTATTGTTGGATGAAGCGGCCTGGACCGACATTACGCATACGCTTACGCGAGACCGGTTCTCCCGACGTGCTTTGCACACAGGTGGCTTGCAGGTGACTGTTTCTCCAACTTTAGTTGAACCGAGTGTGCCTACGCCCGATCCTTGCGAAGGTTAAAACGGAGTCAAATTGACAAACTATCGTTGTGGTTTTGATGCGTAGGTGAGATTGGTTCTTGCTTAAGCCCGTAGCAGCCACGTAAAACTTGCAACAACAAAGTAGAGGACGTCTAACTTGTTTTTGCAGGGCATGTTGTGATGTGATATGGCCAAGACATGATGCTAAATTTTATTGTATGAGATGATCATGTTTTGTAACCGAGTTATCGGCAACTGGCAGGAGCCATATGGTTGTCACTTTATTGTATGCAATGCAATCGCGATGTAATGCTTTACTTTATCACTAAGCGGTAGCAATAGTCGTGGAAGCATAAGATTGGTGAGACGACAACGATGCTACGATGGAGATCAAGGTGTCGCGCCGGTGACGATGGTGATCATGACGGTGCTTCGGAGATGGAGATCACAGGCACAAGATGATGATGGCCATATCATATCACTTATATTGATTGCATGTGATGTTTATATTTTATGCATCTTATCTTGCTTTGATTGACGGTAGCATTATAAGATGATCTCTCACTAATTATCAAAAAGTGTTCTCCCTGAGTATGCACCGTTGCGAAAGTTCTTCGAGCTGAGACACCACGTGATGATCGGGTGTGATAGGCTCTACGTTCAAATACAATGGGTGCAAAACAGTTGCACACGCGGAATACTCAGGTTATACTTGACGAGCCAAGCATATACAGATATGGTCTCGGAACACGGAGACCGAAAGGTCGAGCATGAATCATATAGTAGATATGATCAACATAGTGATGTTCACCATTGAAACTACTCCATCTCACGTGATGATCGGACATGGTTTAGTTGATTTGGATCACGTGATCACTTAGAGGATTAGAGGGATGTCTATCTAAGTGGGAGTTCTTAAGTAATATGATTAAATTGAACTTAAATTTATCATGAACTTAGTCCTGGTAGTATTTTGTAAATCATGTTGTAGATCAATAGCTCGCGTTGTTGCTTCCCTGTGTTTATTTTGATATGTTCCTAGAGAAAATTGTATTGAAAGATGTTAGTAGCAATGATGCAGATTTGATCCGTGATCTGAGGTTTATCCTCATTGCTGCACAGAAAAATTATGTCCTTGATGCACCGCTAGCTGACAGACCTATTGCAGGAGCAGATGCAGAGGTTATGAACGTTTGGCTAGCTCAATATGATGACTACTTGATAGTTTAGTGCACCATGCTTAACGGCTTAGAATCGGGACTTCAAAGATGTTTTGAACGTCATGGACCATATGAGATGTTCCAGGAGTTGAAGTTAATATTTCAAGCAAATACCCGAGTTGAGAGATATGAAGTCTCCAACAAGTTCTATAGCTAAAAGATGGAGGAGAATCGCTCAACTAGTGAGCAAGTGCTCAGATTGTCTGGGTACTACAATCGCTTGAATCAAGCGGGAGTTAATCTTCCAGATAAGATAGCGATTGACAGAATTCTCTAGTCACCATCACCAAGTTAGTAGAACTTCGTGATGAACTATAGTATACAAGGGATGACGAAAACGACTCCCAAGCTTTTCATGATGATGAAATCGATGAAGATAGAAATCAAGAAAGACATCAAGTGTTGATGGTTGACAAGACCACTAGTTTCAAGAAAAGGGCAAAGGGAAGAAGGGGAACTTCAAGAAGAACGGCAAGCAAGTTGCTGCTCAAGTGAAGAAGCCCAAGTCTGATCCTAAGCCTGAGACTAAGTGCTTCTACTGCAAAGGGACTGGTCACTGGAAGCGGAACTACCCCAAGTGATTGGCAGATAAGAAGGATGGCAAAGTGAACATAAGTATATTTGATATACATGTTATTGATGTGTACTTTACTAGTGTTTATAGCAACCCGTTAGTATTTGATACTAGTTCAGTTGCTAAGATTAGTAACTCGAAACGGGAGTTGCAGAATAAACAGAGACTAGTTAAGGGTGAAGTGACGATGTGTGTTGGAAGTGGTTCAGAGATTGATATGATCATCATCGCACACTCCTTATAACTTCAGGATTAGTGTTGAACCTAAATAAATGTTATTTGGTGTTTACGTTGAGCATGAATATGATTTGATCATGTTTATTGTAATACGGTTATTCATTTAAGTAAGAGAGAATAAATTGTTGTTCTGTTTACATGAATAAAACCTTATATGGTTACACACCCAATGAAAATAGTTCGTTGGATCTCGATCATAGTGATACACATAATCATAATATTGAAACCAAAAGATGCAAAGTTAATAATGATAGTGCAACTTATTTGTAGCACTGCCGTTTAGGTCATATTGGTGTAAAGCGCATGAAGAAACTCCATGCTGATGGGCTTTTGGAATCAATTGATTATGAATCAGTTGATGCTTGTGAACCATGCCTCATGGGCAAGATGACTAAGACTCTGTTCTTCGGAACAATGGAGCGAGCAACAGATTTTTTGGAAATCATACATACTGATGTATGTGGTCCGATGAATATTGAGGCTCGCGATAGGTATCATTATTTTTTGATCTTCATAGATGATTTGAGCAGATATGAGTATATCTACTTGATGAAACATAAGTCTGAAACATTTGAAAAGTTCAAAGAATTTCAGAGTGAAGTGGAGAATCATCGTAACAAGAAAATAAGGTTTCTACTATCTGATCACGAAGACAAATATTTGAGTTACGAGTTTGGTCTTCAATTAAAACAATGTGGAATAGTTTCACAAAATCGTGCCACCCGGAACACCACAGCATAATGGTGTGTCCGAACGTCATAGCCGTACTTTATTAGATATAGTGCAAATCTATGATGTTTCTTACCGATTTACCACTATCGTTTTTGAGGTTATGCATTAAAGACAGCTGCATTCACGTTAAAAAAGGGGCACCATCTAAGTCCGTTGAGACGACACAATCTGAACTGTGGTTTAGCAAGAAACCAAAGTTGTCGTTTCTTAAAGTTTGGGGTTGTGATGCTTATGTGAAAAAGTTTCATCCTGATAAGCTCAAAACCAAATCGGAGAAATATGTCTTCATAGGATACCCAAAAGGAGACTGTTGGGTACACCTTCTATCACAGATCCTAAGGCAAGACATTCGTTGCTTATAATGGATCCTTTCTAGAGAAGGAGTTTCTTTCGAAAGAAGTGAGTGGGAGGAAAGTAGAACTTGATAAGGTAATTGTATCTTCTCCCTTATTGGAAAGTAGTTCATCACAGAAATCTGTTCCTGTGACTACTACACCAATTAGTGAGGAAGCTAATGATGATGATCATAAAACTTCAGATCAAGTTACTACCGAATCTCGTAGGTAAACCAGAGTGAGATCCGCACCAGAGTGGTACAGTAATCCTGTTCTGGAAGTCATGTTACTAGACAATGACGAACTTGCGAACTATGAGGAAGCGATGATGAGCCCAAAGTCCGCAAAATGGCTTGAGGCCATGAAATCTGAGATGGGATTCATGTATGAAAACAAAGTATGGACTTTGGTTGACTTGCCCGATGATCGGCAAGCCATAGAAAATAAATGGATCTTCAAGAGGAAGACGGACGTTGATAGTAGTGTTACTATCTACAAAGCTAGAATTGTCGCAAAAGGTTTTCGACAAATTCAAAGTGTTGACTACGATGAGAGTTTCTCACTCATATCTATGTTTAAGTCTGTCCGAATCATGTTAGCAATTGCCGCATTTTATGAAATCTGGCAAATGGATAAACAAAACTGCATTCCTTAATGGATTTCTTAAAGAAGAGTTGTATATGATGCAACCAGTAGGTTTTGTCAATCCGAAAGGTGCTAACAAAATGTGCAAGCTCCAGCGATCCATCTGTGGACTGGTGCAAGCATCTCAGAGTTGGAATATACGCTTTGATGAGTTGATCAAAGCATATAGTTTTATAGAGACTTGCGGTGAATCCTGTATTTACAAGAAAGTGAGTGGGAGCACTACGACATTTCTGATAAGTATATGTGAATGACATATTGTTGATCGGAAATAATGTAGAATTATTCTGTAAAGCATAAAGGAGTGTTTGAAAGGAGTTTTTCAAAGAAAGACTTCGGTGAAGCTGCTTACATATTGAGCTCCAAGATCTATAGAGATAGATCAAGACGCTTGATAAGTTTTTTCAATGAGTACATACCTTGACAAGATTTTGAAGTAGTTCAAAATGGAGCAGTCAAAGAAAGAGTTCTTGCCTGTATTACAAGGTGTGAAGTTGAGTAAGACTCAAAGCCCGACCACGGTAGAAGATAGAAAGAGAATGAAAGTCATTCCCTATGCCTTGGCCATAGGTTCTATAAAGTATGTCATGCTGTATACCAGATCTATTGTATACCCTGCACTGATTTGGCAAGGGAGTACAATAGTGATCTAGGAGTAGATCACTGGACATCGGTCAGAATTATCCTTAGTGAAATAAGGATATGTTTCTCGATTATGGACGTGACAAAAGGTTCGTCGTAAAGGGTTACGCCGATGCAAGTTTTGACACTAATCTAGATGACTCTAAGTCTCGGTCTAGATACATATTGAAAGTGGGAGCAATTAGCTAGAGTAGTTCCATGCAGAGCATTGTTGACATAGAAATTTGCAAAATACATGTGGATCTAAATGTGGCAGACCCGTTGACTAAGATTCTCTCACAAGCAAAACATGATGACACCTTAGTACTCTTTGGGTGTTAATCACATAGCGATGTGAACTAGATTACTGAATCTAGTAAACCCTTTGGGTATTGGTCACATGGCGATGTGAACTATGGGTGTTAATCACATGATGGTGTGAACTATCGATGTTAATCACATGGTGATGTGATCTAGATTATTGACTCTAGTGCAAGTGGGAGACTGAAGGAAATATGCCCTAGAGGCAATAATAAAGTTATTATTTATTTCCTTATATCATGATAAATGTTTATTATTCATGCTAGAATTGTATTAACCGGAAACATAATACATGTGTGAATACATAGACAAACTTAGTGTCACTAGTATGCCTCTACTTGACTAGCTCGTTAATCAAAGATGGTTATGTTTCCTAACCATGAACAAAGTGTTGTTATTTGATTAACGAGGTCACATCATTAGTTGAATGATCTGATTGACATGACCCATTCCATTAGCTTAGCACCCGATCGTTTAGTATGTTGCTATTGCTTTCTTCATGACTTATACATGTTCCTATGACTATGAGATTATGCAACTCCTGTTTACCAGAAGAACACTTTGTGTGCTACCAAACGTCACAACGTAACTGGGTGATTATAAAGGAGCTCTACAGGTGTCTCCAACGGTAGATGTTGGGTTGGCGTATTTCGAGATTAGGATTTGTCACTCCGATTGTCGGAGAGGTATCTCTGGGCCCTCTCGGTAATGCACATCACTTAAGCCTTGCAAGCAATGCAACTAATGAGTTAGTTGCGAGATGATGTATTACAGAACGAGTAAAGAGACTTGCCGGTAACGAGATTGAACTAGGTATTGGATACCGATGATCGAATCTCGGGCAAGTAACATACCGATGACAAAGGGAACAACGTATGTTGTTATGCGGTCTGACCGATAAAGATCTTCGTAGAATATGTAGGAGCCAATATGGGCATCCAGGTCCCGCTATTGGTTATTGACCGGAGACGTATCTCGGTCATGTCTACATTGTTCTCGAACACGTAGGGTCCGCACGCTTAAGGTTTCGATGATAGTTATATTATGAGTTTATGAGTTTTGATGTACCGAAGTAGTTCGGAGTCCCGGATGAGATCGGGGACATGATGAGGAGTCTCGAAATGGTCGAGACGTAAAGATCGATATATTGGACGACTATATTCGGACATCGGAAAGGTTCCGAGTGATTCAGGTATTTTTCGGAGTACCGGAGAGTTACGGGAATTCGCCGGGAAAAGTATTGGGCCTTGATGGGCTTTAGTGGGAAGAGGAGAAAGGGCCTACTGCGCCCCCCTCCCCTCTAGTCTGAATTGGACTAGGGAAAAGGGGGCCGGCCACCTTTCCTTCTCCTCCACTTCCTTCTCCCTTCCTCCCCTCTTGGTGGACTCCTACTAGGACTTGGAGTCCTAGTCGGACTCCACATCCTGGCCGCACCTAGCCTTGGCCGGCCTCCTCCTCCTCCATCCTTTATATACAGGGGCAGGGGGCACCCCATAGACACACAAGTTGATCCACGTGATCGTTCCTTAGCCGTGTGCGGTGCCCCCTGCCACCATATTCCACCTTGATTATATCGTTGTAGTGCTTAGGCGAAGCCCTGCGTTGGTAGAACATCATCATCATCACCATGCCGTTGTGCTGACGGAACTCATCCCCGAAGCTTTGCTGGATCGGAGCCCGGGGAGCGTCATCGAGCTGTACGTGTGCTAAGAACTCGGAGGTGCCGGAGTAACGGTGCTTGGATCGGTCGGATCGGGAAGACGTACGACTACTTCCTCTATGTTGCGTCAACGCTTCCGTTGCGGTCTACGAAGGGTACGCAGACAACACTCTCCCCTCTTGTTGCTATGCATCACCATGATCTTGCGTGTGTGTAGGAATTTTTTTGAAATTACTACGTTCCCCAACAGAGTCTTGGTCATCTTACCCATGAGGCATGGTTCACACGTGTCAAATGGTTCGTAATCAAGAGACTCTAAAAGTCCATCTGCATGGAGCTTCTTCATGCGTTTGACACCTATGTGACCAAGGCGGCAGTGCCACAAGTATGTGGGACTATCATTATCAACCTTACATCTTTTGGTATTCACACTATGAATATGTGTAGCATTACGCTCGAGATTCATTAAGAATAAACCATTCACCATCGGAGCATGACCATGAAACACATCTCTCATATAAATAGAACAACCATTATTCTCGGATTTAAATGAGTAGCCATCTCGAATTAAACGAGATCCTGATACAATGTTCATGCTCAAAGCTGGTACTAAATAACAATTAGTGAGGTTTAAAACTAATCCCGTAGGTAAATGTAGAGGTAGCGTGCCGACGGCGATCACATCGACCTTGGAACCATTCCTGACGCGCATCGTCACCTCATCCTTCGCTAGTCTCCGCTTATTCCGCAGCTCCTGCTTTGAGTTACAAATGTGAGCAACCACACCGGTATCAAATACGCAGGAGCTACTACGAGCACTGGTAAGGTACACATCAATTACATGTATATCACATATACCTTTCGTGTTGCCGGCCTTCTTGTCCGCTAAGTATTTGGGGCAGTTCTGCTTCCAGTGACCACTTCCCTTGCAATAAAAGCACTCAGTCTCGGGCTTGGGTCCAGTGACCACTTCCCTTGCAATAAAAGCACTCAGTCTCGGGCTTGGGTCCAGTGACCACTTCCCTTGCAATAAAAGCACTCAGTCTCGGGCTTGGGTCCATTCTTTGGCTTCTTCCCGGCAGCTTGCTTACCGGGCGCGGCAACTCCCTTGCCGTCCTTCTTGAAGTTCTTTTTACCCTTGCCTTTCTTGAACTTAGTGGTTTTATTCACCATCAACACTTGATGTTCCTTTTTGACTTCTACCTCTGCTGATTTCAGCATTGAATATACCTCAGGAATGGTCTTTTCCATCCCCTGCATATTGAAGTTCATCACAAAGCTCTTGTAGCTCGGTGGAAGCGACTGAAGGATTCTGTCAATGACCGCGTCATCCGGGAGATTAACTCCCAGCTGAGTCAAGCTGTTATGTAACCCAGACATAGTGAGTATGTGCTCACTGACAGAACTATTTTCCTCCATCTTACAACTGAAGAACTTGTTGGAGACTTCATATCTCTCGACCCGGGCATGAGTTTGAAAAACCATTTTCAGCTCTTCGAACATCTCATATACTCCATGTCTCTCAAAACGCTTTTGGAGCCCCGCTTCTAAGCTGTAAAGCATGCCGCACTGAACGAGGGAGTAATCATCAGCACGTGTCTGCCAAGCATTCATAACGTCTTGGTTCTGTGGGACGGGTGCGTCACCTAGCGGTGCTTCTAGGACATAATCTTTCTTTGCAGCTATGAGGATGATCCTCAGGTTCCGGACCCAGTCCGTATAATTGCCGCCATCATCTTTCAGCTTGGTTTTCTCTAGGAACGCTTTGAAGTTGAGGACAACGTTGGCTATTTGATCTACAAGACATATTGTAAAGATTTTAGACTAAGTTCATGATAATTAAGTTCATCTAATCAAATTATTCAATGAACTCCCACTCAGATAGACATCCCTCTAGTCATCTAAGTGTAACATGACCCGAGTTAGCTAGGCCGTGTCCGATCATCACGTGAGACGGACTAGTCAACATCGGTGAACATCTTCATGTTGATCGTATCTTCTATAGGACTCATGCTTGACCTTTCGGTCTTCTGTGTTCCGAGGCCATGTCTGTACATGCTAGGCTCGTCAAGTCAACCTAAGTGTTTGCATGTATAAATCTATCTTACACCCGTTGTATGTGAACGTTGGAATCTATCACACCCGATCATCATGTGGTGCTTCGAAACAATGAACTGTCGCAATGGCGCATAGTTAGGCGGAACACTCTCTTGAAATTATTATGAGGGATCATCTTATTTACTACCATCGTTCTAAGTAAACAAGATGCAAAAACATGATAAACATCACATGCAATCAAATAATAGTGACATGATATGGCCAGTATCATATAGCTCCTTTGATCTCCATCTTGGGGCTCCATGATCATCTTGTCACCGGCATGACACCATGATCTCCATCATCGTGTCTCCATGAAGTTGCTAGCCAACTATCACTTCTACTACTATGGCTAACACGTTTAGCAATAAAGTAAAGTAATTTACATGGCGTTTCTCAATGACACGCAGGTCATACAAAAAATAAAGACAACTCCTATGGCTCCTGCCGGTTGTCATACTCATCGACATGCAAGTCGTGATTCCAATTACAAGAGCATGATCTCATACATCACATATATATCATTCATCATTCATCACAACTTTGGCCATATCACATCACAAGACACTTGCTGCAAAAACAAGTTAGACGTCCTCTAATTGTTGTTGCAAGTTTCACGTGGCTGCAATAGGGTTCTAGCAAGAACGTTTTCTTACCTACGTAAAAGCCACATCGTGATTTGTCAACTTCTATTTACCCTTCATAAGGACCCTTTTCGTCGAATCCGCTCCAACTAAAGTGGGAGAGACAGACACCCGCTAGCCACCTTATGCGACTAGTGCATGTCAGTCGGTGGAACCTGTCTCACGTAAGCGTACGTGTAAGGTCGGTCCGGGCCGCTTCATCCCACAATACCGCTGAAGCAAAATAAGACTAGTAGCGGCAAGAAAGTTGACAACATCTACGCCCACAACAAATTGTGTTCTACTCGTGCATAGTAACTAAGCATAGACCTAGCTCTGATACCACTGTTGGGGAACGTTGTAGAAAACAAAAAAAATTCTCTACATTTCACCAAGATCTATCTATGGAGTCATCTAGCAACGAGAGGGGAGTGCATCTACATACCCTTGTAGATCGCGAGCGGAAGCGTTCAAGAGAACGGGGATGATGGAGTCGTACTCGCCGTGATCCAAATCACCGATGACCAAGTGCCGAACGGACGGCACCTCCGCGTTCAACACACGTACGGAGCAGATGACGTATCCTCCTTCTTGATCGAGCAAGGGGGAAGGAGAGGTTGATGAAGATCCAGTAGCACGACGGCGTGGTGGTGGATGCAGCAATGATCGCAGCAGGGCTTCGCTGAGCTTCTGCGAGAGGGAGAGGTGTAGCAGGGGAGAGGGAGGCGCCAAGACTTGAGGTTGCGGCTGCCCTCCCTCCCCCCCTTTATATAGGCCCCCTAGGGGGGTGCTCCGGCCCTAGGATATGGGATCTCCTAGGGGGGGCGGCGGCCAAGGGGGTGGAGTGCCCCCCAAGGCAAGTGGAGGCGCCCTCTCCCCTAGGGTTCCCAACCCTAGGCGCATGGGGGGGGGGGGGGGTCCAACGGGGGGAGGGCGCACCAGCCCACTATGGGCTGGTTCCCTCCCCACTTCAGCCCATGGGGCCCTCCGGGATGGGTGGCCCCACCCGGTGGACCCCCCGGGACCCTTCCGGTGGTGCCGGTACAATACCGGTGACCCCCGAAACTCTCCCGATGGCCGAAACTGCACTTCCTATATATAATTCTTCACCTCCGGACCATTCCGGAACTCCTCGTGACGTCCGGGATCTCATCCGGGACTCCGAACAACTTTTGGGTTACTGCATACTCATATCTCTGCAACCCTAGCGTCACCGAACCTTAAGTGTGTAGACCCTACGGGTTCGGGAGACATGTAGACATGACCGAGACGGCTCTCTGGTCAATAACCAACAGCGGGATCTGGATACCCATGTTGGCTCCCACATGCTCCTCGATGATCTCATCGGATGAACCACGATGTCGAGGATTCAAGCAACCCCGTATACAATTCCCTTTGTCAATCGGTACGTTACTTGCCCGAGACTCGATCGTCGGTATCCCAATACCTTGTTCAGTCTCGTTACCGGCAAGTCACTTTACTCGTACCGTAATGCATGATCCTGTGACAAGACACTTGGTCACTTTGAGCTCATTATGATGATGCATTACCGAGTGGGCCCATAGATACCTCTCCGTCATATGGAGTGACAAATCCCAGTCTTGATCCGTGTCAACCCAACAGACACTTTCGGAGATACCCGTAGTATACCTTTATAGTCACCCAGTTACGTTGTGACGTTTGGTACACCCAAAGCACTCCTACAGTATCCGGGAGTTACACGATCTCATGGTCTAAGGAAAAGATACTTGACATTGGAAAAACTCTAGCAAACTAACTATACGGTCTTGTGCTATGTTTAGGATTGGGTCTTGTCCATCACATCATTCTCCTAATGATGTGATCTCGTTGTCAATGACATCCAATGTCCATAGTCAGGAAACCATGACTATCTGTTGATCAACGAGCTAGTCAACTAGAGGCTTACTAGGGACATGTTGGTGTCTATGTATTCACACATGTATTACGATTTCCGGATAACACAATTATAGCATGAATAAAAGACAATTATCATGAACAAGGAAATATAATAATAATCCTTTTATTATTGCCTCTAGGGCATATTTCCAACAACAACGTGCTTCGCACACAGGTGGCTGGTGGGTGTCAGTTTCTCCAACTTTAGTTGAATCGGATTCAATGAACATGGTTCTTTCTGAAGATCAAAAAAGCAATCATTATACCGCGTTGTGTTTTTTGATGCGTAGGTAAGAACGGTTCTTGCTTAGCCCGTAGCAGCCATGTAAAACTTGCAACAACAAAGTAGAGGACATCTAACTTGTTTTTGCAGGGCATGTTGTGATGTGATATGCTCAAGACGTGATGAGATATAAATTGTTGTATGAGATGATCATTTTTTGTTGAAGTTATCAGCAACTGGCAGGAGCCTTATGGTTGTCTCATTATTGCATAAGATGCAAGCGCCATGTAATTGCTTTACTTTATCGCTATGCGATAGCAATAGTTCCAAAAGCAATAGTTGGCGAGATGACCATGTGATGACACATTGATAAAGATCAAGATGATGGAGATCATGGTGTCATGCCGGTGACGATGGAGATCATGACGGTACTTTGGAGATGGAGATCAAAGGCACAAGATGATGATGGCCATATCATATCACATATTTTGATTGCATGTGATGTTTATCTTTTATGCATCTTATTTTGCTTAGTACATCAGTAGCACTATAAGATGACCCTTCACTAAATTTCAAGGTATAAGTGTTCTCCCCGAGTATGCACCGTTGCGACAGTTCTTCGTGCTGAGACACCAATGATGATCAGGTATGATAAGCTCTACGTTCACATACAACGGGTGCAAGCCAGTTTTGGACACGCAGAATACTCGGGTTAAATTTGACGAGCCTAGCATATGCAGATATGGCCTCGGAACATTGGAGACCGAAAGGTCGAGCGTGAATCATATAGAAGATATGATGAACATAGAGATGTTCACCATTGAAAACTACTCCATCTCACGTGATGATCAGACTTGGTTTAGTTGATATGGATCACGTGATCACTTAGATGATTAGAGGTATGTCTATCTAAGTGGGAGTTCTTAAGTAATATGATTAATTGAACTTTAATTTATCATGAACTTAGCCCTGATAGTATTTGCATAACTATGTTGTAGATCAATAGTTTGCAATGTAGCTCTCCATTTATTTTTGATATGTTCCTTGAGAAAAACTATGTTGAAAGATGATAGTAGCAATGATGCGAACTAGGTCCGTGATCTGAGGATTATCCTCATTGCTGCACAGAAGAATTATGTCCTTGATGCACCTCTAGGTGACGGACCTATTGCAGGAGCAGATACAGACATTATGAATGTTTGGTAAAGCTCGGTATGATGACTACTTGATAGTTTAGTGCACCATGCTTTACGGCTTAGAAACGGGACTTCAAAAATGTTTTGAACGCCACAGAACATATAAGATGTTCTAAGAGTTTAAATTGGTATTTCATACTCATGCCCGTGTCGAGAGGTAGAAGACCTCTGACAGTACTTTGCCTACAAGATGGAGGAGAATAGCTCAACTAGTGAGCATGTGCTCAGATTGTCTGGGTACTATAATTGCTTGAATCAAGTGGGAGTTAATCTTCCAGATAAGATAGTAATTGACAAAGTTCTCTAGTCACTATCACCAAGTTACTAGAACTTAGTGATGAACTATAATATGCAAGGGATAACGAAAGTAATTCCCAAGCTCTTCGCGATGCTGAAATCGGCGAAGGTAGAAATCAAGAAATAGCATCAAGTGTTGATGGTTAACAAGACCACTAGTTTCAAGAAAAAAGGGCAAAGGGAAAGAAAGAGGAACTTCAAAGAAGAATATCAAGAAAGTTGCTGCTCCCATGAAGAAGCTCAAGGCTAGACCCAAGCCTGGAACTGAGTGCTTCTACTGCAAAGGAAATGGTCACTGGAAGTGGAAATGCCCTAGATACTTGGTGAATAAGAAGGACGGCAAAGTGAACAAAAGTATATATTTGATATACATATTATTGATGTGTACGTTACTAGTGTTTATAACAACACCTCAGTATTTGATACTGGTTCAGTTACTAAGAGTAGTAACTCGAAACGGGAGTTGCAAAATAAATAGAGACTAGTTAAGGGCGAGGTGATGATGTAAGTTGGAAGTGATTCCAAGGTTGATAAGATCACCATCACACACTACCTTTACCTTCGGGATTAGTTTTGAACCTAAAATAAATGTTATTTGGTATTTGCGTAGAGCATAATATGATTGGATCATGTTTATTGCAATACGGTTATTCAGTTAAGTCAAGGATAATTGTTATTCTGTTTACATGAATAAAACCTTCTGAGGTCATACGCCCAAGGTGAATGGTTTATTGAATCTCGATCGTAGTAATACACATATTCATAACATTGAAGCCAAAAGATGCAAAGTTAATAATGATAGTGCAACTTATATGTGGCACTGTCGTTTAGGTCATATTGGTGTAAAGCGCATGAAGAAACTCCATGCTGATGGGCTTTTGGAATCACTTGATTATGAATCATATGATGCTTGCGAACCATGCCTCGTGGGCAAGATGACTAAAACTCAGTTCTCCGGAACAATGGAGCAAACAACTGACTTATTGGGAATAATACATACTGATGTGTGCAATCCGATGAGTGTTGAGGCTCGCAGCGGGTATCGTTATTTTCTGATCTTCACAGATGATTTGAGCAGATATGGGTATATCTACTTGATGAAACATAAGTCTGAAACATTTGAAAAGTTCAAAGATTTCCAGAGTGAAGTGGAAAATCACCGTAACAAGAAAATAAAGTTTCTACGATCTAATAGTGGAGGAGAATATTTGAGTTACGAGTTTGGCCTTCATTTGAAACAATGCAGAATAGTTTCGCAACTCACGCCACCTGGAACACCACAGAGTAATGGTGTGTCTGAACATCATAACTGTACTTTATTAGATATGGTGCAATCTATGATGTCTCTTACCGATTTATCACTATCGTTTTGGGGTTATGCATTAGAGATAGCTGCATTCACGTTAAATAGGGCACCATCTAAATCCGTTGAGACGACACCATATGAACTGTGGTTTAGCAAGAAAGCTAAGTTGTCGTTTCTTAAAGTTTGGGGCTATGATGCTTATGTGAAAAAGTTTCAACCTGATAAGCTCGAACCCAAATCAGAGAAATGCGTCTTCATAGGATACCCAAAGGAAACTTTTGGGTACACCTTCTATCACAGATCCGAAGGCAAGATATTCGTTGCTAAGAATGGATCCTTTCTAGAGAAGAAGTTTCTCTCGAAAGAAGTGATTGGCAGGAATGTAAAACTTGATGAGGTAATTGTACCTTCTACCGAATTGGAAAGTAGTTCATCACAGAAATCAATTCTAGTGATTCCTGCACCAATTGGTGAGGAAGTTAATGATGGTGATCATGAAACTTTAGATCAAGTTACTACCGAACCTCGTAGGTCAACCAGAATATGTTCCGCACCAGAGTGGTACGGTAATCCTGTTCTGGAGGTTATGTTACTTGACCATGATGAACCTACGAACTATGAGGAAGCGATGATGAGCCCAGATTCCGCGAAATGGCTTGAACCCATGAAATCTGAGATGAGATCCATGTATTGGAACAAATTATGGACTTTGATTGACTTGCCCGTTGATCGGTGAGCCATTAAGAATAAATGGATTTTCAAGAGGAAGACAGACACTGATAGTAGTGTTACCATCTACAAAGCTCGAATTGTCGCAAAAGGTTTTCGACAAGTTCAAGATGTTGACTACGATGAGATTTTCTCACTCGTAGCGATGCTTAAGTCTGTCCGAATCATGTTAGCAATTGCCACATTTTATGAAATCTGGCAAATGGATGTCAAAACTGTATTCCTTAATGGATTTATTAAAGAAGAGTTGTATATGATGCAACAAGAAGGTTTTGTTAATCTTCAAGGTGCTAACAAAGTGTGCAAGCTCCAGCGATCCATCTATGGACTGGTGCAAGCATCTCAGAGTTGGAATACATACTTTGATAAAGTGATCAAAGCATATGGTTTTATACAGACTTGCGGTGAAGCCTGTATTTACAAGAAAGTGAGTGGGAGCACTACAACATTTCTGATAAGTATATGTGGATGACATATTGTTGATCGGAAATAATGTAGAATTTTCTGGAAAGCATAAAGGAGTGTTTGAAAAGAGTTTTTCAAAGCAAGACCACGATGAAGCTACTTACATATTGAGCATCAAGATCTATAGAGATAGATCAAGACGCTTGATATATTTTCAATGAGTACATACCTTGACAAGATCTTGAAGTAGTTCAAAATGGAAAAGTTAAAGAAGGAGTTCTTACCTGTGTTGTAAGGTGTGAAGTTGAGTAAAGACTCAAAACCCGGCCACGACAGAAAATAGAAAGAGAATGAAAAGTCATTCCCTATGCCTCAGTCATAGGTTCTATAAAGTATGCTATGCTATGTATCAGACCTATTGTGTACCTCACCATAAGTTTGGCAAGAGGGTACAATAGTGATCCAAGGGTGGATCACTTGGCAACGGTCAAAAATATCCTTAGTGGAATAAGGAAATGTTTCTCGGTTATGGAGGTGACAAAGAGTTCGTCATAAAGAGTTACGTTGATGCAAGCTTTGACACTGATCTGGATGACTCTAAGTATCGATCTAGATACATATCAAAAGTGGGAGCAATTAGCTAGAGTAGCTCCGTGCAAAGCATTGTAGAGATGGAAAATTTGCAAAATACATACGGCTCTGAATGTGGCAGACCTGTTGACTAAATTTCTCTCACAAGCAAAACATGATCACTCTTTGGGTGTTAATCACATAGCGATGTGAACTAGATTATTGACTCTAGTAAACCCTTTGGGTGTTAGTCACATGGAGATGTGAACTAATCACATAAAGATGTGAACTAATCACATAAAGATGTGAACTATTGGTGTTAAATCACATGACGATGTGAACTAGATTATTGATTCTAGTGCAAGTGGGAGACTGAAGGAAATATGCCCTAGAGGCAATAATAAAGTTGTTATTTATATTTCCTTATATCATGATAAATGTTTATTATTCATGCTAGAATTGTATTAACCGGAAACTTAGTACATGTGTGAATACATAGACAAACAGAATGTCACTAGTATGCCTCTACTTGACTAGCTCGTTGAATCAATGATGGTTATGTTTCCTAACCATAGACATGAGTTGTCATTTGATTAACGAGATCACAACATTAGAGAATGATGTGACTGACTTGACCCAACCGTTACCTTAGCACGATGATCGTTTAGTTTGTTGCTATTGCTTTCTCCATAACTTATACATGTTCCTATGACTATGAGATCATGCAACTCCCGAATACTGGAGGAACACTTTTTGTGCTAACAAACGTCACAACGTAATTGGGTGATTATAAAGGTGCTTTACAGGTGTCTCCGATGGTTTTTGTTGAGTTGGCATAGATCAAGATTAGGATTTGTCACTCCGATTGTCGGAGAGGTATCTCTGGGCCCTCTCGGTAATGCACATCACTATAAGCCTTGCAAGCAATGTGACTAATGAGTTAGTTACGGGATGTTGCATTACGGAATGAGTAAAGAGACTTTCTGATAACGAGATTGAACTAGGTATTGAGATACCGACGATCGAATCTCGGGCAAGTAACATACCGATGACAAAGGGAATAACGTATGTTGTTATGCGGTTTGATCGATAAAGATCTTCGTAGAATATATAGGAGCCAATATGAGCATCCAGGTTCCGCTATTGGTTATTGACCGAAGATGTGTCTTGGTCATGTCTACATAGTTCTCGAACCCGTAGGGTCCACATGCTTAATGTTTTGTGATGATTTGTATTATGAGTTATGTGATTTGATGACCGAAGTTTGTTCGGAGCCCCGGATGAGATCGGGGACATGACGAGGAGTCTCGAAATGGTTGATAGGTAAAGATCGATATATTGGAAGGCTATATTCGGACATCGGAAAGGTTCCGAGTGATTCGGGTATTTTTCGGAGTACCGGAGAGTTACGGGAATTCATATTGGGCCTTAATGGGCCATACGGGAAAGGAGAGAAAGGCCTCAAGGGTGGCCTCGCCCCTTCCCCATGGAATGGTCCGAATTGGACTAGGGAAAGGGGGCGCTCCCTTCCTTCCTTCTCCCCCTTTTTCCTATTCCATGTGGGAGGTGGAATCCTACTAGGACTAGGGAGTCCTAGTAGGACTCCACACTTTGGGCGCGCCCTATGAGGGCCGGCCTCCTCCTCCCTCCATCCTTTATATACGTGGCTGAAGGAAAAATGCCCTAGAGGCAATAATAAAGTTATTATTTATTTCCTCATATCATGATAAATGTTTATTATTCATGCTAGAATTGTATTAACCGGAAACATAATACATGTGTGAATACATAGACAAACATAGTGTCACTAGTATGCCTCTACTTGACTAGCTCGTTGATCAAAGATGGTTGAGTTTCCTAGCCATAGACATGAGTTGGCATTTGATCAACGGGATCACATCATTAGGAGAATGATGTGATTGACTTGACCCATTCCGTTAGCTTAGCACTTGATCGTTTTAGTTTAATGCTATTGCTTTCTTCATGACTTATACATGTTCCTATGACTATGAGATTATGCAACTCCCGATTACCAAAGGAACACTTTGTGTGCTACCAAACTTCACAAAGTAACTGGGTGATTATAAAGGTTCTCTACAGGTGTCTCTGATGGTACTTGTTGAGTTGGCATAGATCAAGATTAGGATTTTGTCACTCCGATTGTCGGAGAGGTATCTTTGGGCCCTATCGGTAATGCACATCACTATAAGCCTTACAAGCAATGTGACTAATGAGTTAGTTGCGGGATGATGCATTACGGAACGAGTAAAGGGACTTGCCGGTAACGAGATTGAACTAGGTATTGAGATGCCAACGATCAAATCTTGGGAAAGTAACATACCGATGACAAAGGGAACAACAAATGTTGTTATGCGGTTTGACCGATAAAGATCTTCGTAGAATATGTAGGAACCAATATGAGCATCGAGGTTCCGCTATTGGTTATTGACCGGAGACATGTCTCGGTCATGTATAGATAGTTCTCGAACCCGTAGGGTCCGCACGCTTAAAGTTCTGTGATGATTGGTATTATGAGTTTTTGTGTTTTGATGTACCGATGGTAGTTCAGACTTCGGAGTCCCGGATATGATCATGGACATGACGAGGAGTCTCTAAATGGTTGAGACGTAAAGATCGATATTTGGGATGACTATGTTCAGACACCGGAAGTGTTCGGGAGGTTTCGGACATTTACCGGATTACCGAGGGGTTACTGGAACCCCCCGGGGAGTATATTGGGCCTAATGGGCCTTAGTGGGAGAAGGGGAGGGGCGGCCAAGGGCAGCCACGCGCCCGCTCCCCCTCTAGTCCGAATTGGACAAGGAGGGGGGGGGGCGCCCCCCTTTCCTTATCTTTCTCTCTCCCTCCCTTCTCCTCTCCTACTCCAACTAGGAAAAGAGGGAGTCCTACTCCCGGTGGGAGTAGGACTCCCCCTTGGCGCGCCCTCCTCCTTGGCCGGCCGCCTCCCCCTAGCTCCTTTATATAGTGGGGCAGGGGCACCCCATAGACACAACAATTGATCTGTTGATCTCTTAGCCGCGTGCGGTGCCCCCTCCACCATAATCCACCTCGGTTATATCGTAGCGGTGCTTAGGCGAAGCCCTGCGTCGATAGCTTCATCAACATCGTCACCAGTCGCCACGCTGTCGTGCTGACAAAACTCTTCCTTGAGCTCTACTGGATCATGAGTTCGCGGGATGTCACCGAGCTGAACGTGTGCTAAACACGGAGGTCTCGTACGTTTGGTGCTGAGGATCGATCGATCGTGAAGACGTACGACTATATCAATCGCGTTGTTATAACGCTTCTGCTTAATGGTCTACGAGGGTACGTGGATGACACTCTCCCCTCTCGTTGCTATGCATCACCATGATCTTGCGTGTGCATAGGATTTTTTTTTGAAATTACTACGTTGCCCAACAGTGGTATCAGAGCCAGGTTTATGCGTAGATGTTATCTGCACGAGTAGAACACAAGTGAGTTGTGGGTGATACAAGTTATGCTGCTTACCAGCATGTCATACTTTGGTTCGGCGGTATTGTTGGATGAAGCAGCCCGGACCGACATTACGCGTATGCTTACGCGAGACTGGTTCTACCGACGTGCTTTGCACACAGGTGGCTGGCGGGTGTCAGTTTCTCCAACTTTATTTGAACCGAGTGTGGCTACGCCCGGTCCTTGAGAAGGTTTAAACAACACTAACTTGACAAACTATCTATGTGATTTTGATGCAAAGGTAAGAACGGCTCTTGCTCAGCCCATAGCAGCCATGTAAAACTTGCAACAACAAAGTAGAGGACGTCTAACTTGTTTTTGCAGGGCATGTTGTGATGTGATATGGTCAAGGCATGATGCTATAGTTTATTGTATGAGATGATCATGTTTTGTAACAGAGTTATCGGCAACTGGCGGGAGGCATATGGTTGTCGCTTTATTGTATGCAATGCAATCGCCCTGTAATTGCTTTACTTTATCAATAAGCGACAACGATAGTTGTAGAAGCAATAGTTGGTGAGACGACAACGATGCTACGATGGAGATCAAGGTGTCGCGCCGGTGACGATGGTGATCATGACGATGCTTTGGAGATGGAGATCAAAGGCACAAGATGATGATGGCCATATCATATCACTCATATTGATTGCATGTGATGTTTATCCTTTATGCATCTTATTATACTTTGTTTGACGGTAGCATTATAAGATGATCTCTCACTAAATTTCAAGGTAAAAGTGTTCTCCCTGAGTATGCGTTGTTGCCAAAGTTCGTCGTGCCGAGACACCACGTGATGATCGGGTGTGATAAGCTTAACGTTCATCTACAATGGGTGTAAGACAGTTTTACACACGCAGAATACTCAGGTTAAACTTGACGAGCCTAGCATATGCAGATATGGCCTCGGAACACTGAGACCAAAAGGTCGAGCGTGAATCATATAGTAGATATGATCAACATAGTGATGTTCACCATTGAAAACTACTCCATTTCACGTGATGATTGATTATGATTTAGTTGATATGGATCACGTGATCACTTAGATGATTATAGGGATGTCTATCTAAGTGGGAGTTCTTAAGTAATATGATTAATTGAACTTAAATTTATCATGAACTTAGTACCTGATAGTATTTTGCTTGTCTATGTTATTGTAGATATATGGCCCATCCTTTTGTTCCGTTGAATTTTAATGCATTCCTTGAGAAAGCAAAGTTGAAAGATGATGGTAGCAATTACACGGACTGGGTCCGTAACTTGAGGATTATCCTCATTGTTGCATAGAAGAATTACGTCCTGGAAGCACCGGTAGGTGCCAAACCCGCTGCAGGAGCAACGCCAGATGTTATGAACGTTTGGCAGAGCAAAGCTGATGACTACTCGATAGTTCAGTGTGCCATGCTTTACGACTTAGAACCGGGACTTCAATGACATTTTGAACGGCATGGAGCATATGAGATGTTCCAGGAGTTGAAGTTAATATTTCAAGCAAATGCCCGGATTGAGAGATATGAAGTCTCCAATAAGTTCTACAGCTGCAAGATGGAGGAGAATAGTTCTGTCAGTGAACATATACTCAGTATGTCTGGGTACCATAACCACTTGACTCAGCTGGGAGTTAATCTTCCGGTTGATAGTGTCATTGACAGAGTTCTTCAATCACTGCCACCAAGCTACAAGAGCTTCATGATGAACTATAATATGCAAGGGATGGATAAGACGATTCCCGAGCTCTTTGCAATGCTAAAGGCTGCGGAGGTAGAAATCAAGAAGGAGCATCAAGTGTTGATGGTCAACAAGACCACTAGTTTCAGAAAAAGGGTAAAGGGAAGAAGAAAGGGAACTTCAAGAAGAACAGCAAACAAGTTGCTCCTCAAGAGAAGAAACCCAGGTCTGGACCTAAGCCCGAGACTGAGTGCTTCTACTTCAAAGGGACTAGTCACTGGAAGCGGAACTGCCCCAAGTATTTGGTGGATAAGAAGGATGGCAAGGTGAACAAAGGTATATGTGATATACATGTTATTGATGTTTACCTTACTAGAGCTCGCAGTAGCACCTGGGTATTTGATACTGGTTCTGTTGCTAATATTTGCAACTTGAAATAGGGACTATAGATTAAGTGAAGACTGGCTAAGGACGAGGTGACGATGCGCGTGGGAAATGGTTCCAAAGTCGATGTGATCGCTGTCGGCACGCTACCTCTACATCTACCTTCGGGACTAGTTTTGGACCTAAATAATTGTTATTTGGTGCCAGCGTTAAGCATGAACATTATATCTGGATTTTCAATCTTGTTTGATGCGAGACGGTTATTCATTTAAATCTGAGAATAATGGTTGTTCTATTTATATGAATAATATCTTTTATGGTCATGCACCCTTGAAGAGTGGTCTATTTGTGTTGAATCTCGATAGTAGTGATACACATATTCATAATATTGAAGCCAAAAGATGCAGAGTTTATAATGACAGTGCAACTTATTTGTGGCACTGCCGTTTGGGTCATATTGGTGTAAAGCGCATGAAGAAACTCCATACTGATGAACTTCTGGAATCACTTGATTATGAATCACTTAGTACTTGCGAACCATGCCTCATGGGCAAGATGACTAAAACGCCGTTCTCCGGTACTATGGAGAGAGCAACAAATTTATTGGAAATCATACATACAGATGTATGTGGTCTAATGAACGTTGAGGCTCGTGGCGGATATTGTTATTTTCTCACCTTCGCAGATGATTTAAGCAGATATGGGTACATCTACTTAATGAAGCATAAGTCTGAAACATTTGAAAATTTCAAAGAATTTCAGAGTGAAGTTGAAAATCATTGTAACAAGAAAATAAAGTTTCTATGATCTGATCATGGAGGAGAATATTTGAGTTACGAGTTTGGTCTACATTTGAAACAATGCGAAATAGTTTCACAACTCACGCCACCCGGAACACCACAGCGTAATGGTGTGTCCGAACGTCGTAATCGTACTTTATTAGATATGGTGTGATCTATGATGTCTCTTACTGATTTACCGCTATTGTTTTGGGATTATGCTTTAGAGACGGCTGCATTCACATTAAATAGGGCACCATCGAAATTCGTTGAGACGACGCCTTATGAACTGTGGTTTGGCAAGAAACCAAAGTTGTCGTTTCTTAAAGTTTGGGGCTGCGATGCTTATGTGAAAAAGCTTCAACCTGATAAGCTCGAACCCAAATCGGAGAAATGTGTGTTCATAGGATACCGAAAGGAGGTTGTTGGGTACACCTTCTATCATAGATCCGAAGGCAAGACATTTGTTGCTAAGAATGGATCCTTTCTAGAGAAGGAGTTTCTCTCGAAAGAAGTGAGTGGGTGGAAAGTAGAACTTGATGAGGTAACTATACATGCTCCCTTATTGGAGAGTAGTTCATCACAAAAACTGGTTCCTGTGACACCTACACAAATTAGTAAGGAAGCTAATGATGATGATCATGAAACTTCAGATCAAGTTACTACTGAACCTCGTAGGTCAACCAGATAAGATCCACACCAGAGTGGTACGGTAATCCTATTCTGGAGGTCATGTTACTTGACCATGACGAGCCTACGAACTATGAGGAAGCGATGATGAGCCCAGATTCCGCAAAATGGCTTGAAGCCATGAAATCTGAGATGGGATCCATGTATGAGAACAAAGTGTGGACTTTGGTTGACTTGACCAATGATCGGCAAGCCATCGAGAATAAATGGACCTTCAAGAAGAAGACTGATGCCGACGGTAATGTTACTGTCTACAAAGCTCGACTTGTCGCGAAAGGTTTTTGACAAATTCAAGGAGTTGACTACGATGAGACCTTCTCACCCATAGCGATGCTTAAGTCCGTCCAAATCATGTTAGCAATTGCCGCATTTTATGATTATGAAATTTGGAAAATGGATGTAAAGATTGCATTCCTGAATGGATTTCTGGAAGAAGAGTTGTATATGATGCAACCTGAAGGTTTTATCGATCCAAAGGGTACTAACAAAGTGTGCAAGCTCCAGAGATCCATTTATGGACTGGTGCAAGCCTCTCAAAGTTGGAATAACCGTTTTGATAGTGTGATCAAAGCATATGGTTTTATATAGACTTTTGGAGAAGCATGTATTTACAAGAAAGTGAGTGGGAGCTCTGTAGCATTTCTAATATTATATGTAGATGACATATTGTTGATTGGAAAAGATATAGAATTTCGGGATATCATAAAAGGATACTTGAATAAGAGTTTTTCATTCTAAGACCTCGGTGAAGCTGCTTATATATTGGGCATCAAGATCTATAGAGATAGATCAAGACGCTTAATTGGACTTTCACAAAGCACATACCTTGATAAAGTTTTGAAGAAGTTCAAAATGGATCAAGCTAAGAAAGGGTTCTTGCCTGTGTTACAAGGTGTGAAGTTGAGTAAGACTCAATGCTCGACCACTGCAGAAGATAGAGAGAAAATGAAAAGTGTTCCCTATGCTTCAGCGATAGGCTCTATCATGTATGCAATGTTGTGTACGAGACCTGATGTGTGCCTTGCTATTAGTTTAGCAGGGAGGTACCAAAGTAATCCAGGAGTGGATCACTGGACAGCGGTCAAGAACATCCTGAAATACCCGAAAAGGACTAGGGATATGTTTCTCGTTTATGGAGGTGACAAAGAGCTTGTCGTAAATGGTTATGTCGATGCAAGCTTTGACACTGATCCGGACGATTCTAAATCGCAAACCGGATACGTGTTTATATTGAATGGTGGAGCTGTCAGTTGGTGCAGTTCTAAACAAAGCGTCATGGCGGGATCTACAGTGTGAAGCGGAGTACATAGCTACTTCAGAAGCACCAAATGAAGGAGTCTGGATGAAGGAGTTCATATCCAATCTAGGTGTCATACCTAGTGCATCGGGTCCAATGAAAATCTTTTGTGACAATACTGGTGCAATTGCCTTGGCAAAGGAATCCAGATTTCACAAGAGAACCAAGCACATCAAGAGACGCTTCAATTCCATCCGGGATCAAGTCCAGGTGGGAGACATAGAGATTTGCAAGATACATACGGATCCGAATGTTGCAGACCCGTTGACTAAGCCTCTTCCATGAGCAAAACATGATCGGCACCAAGACTCCATGGGTGTTAGAATCATTACTGTGTAATCTAGATTATTGACTCTAGTGCAAGTGGGAGACTGAAGGAAATATGCCCTAGAGGCAATAATAAAGTTATTATTTATTTCCTCATATCATGATAAATGTTTATTATTCATGCTAGAATTGTATTAACCGGAAAAATAATACATGTGTGAATACATAGACAAACATAGTGTCACTAGTATGCCTCTACTTGACTAGCTCGTTGATCAAAGATGGTTGAGTTTCCTAGCCATAGACATGAGTTGTCATTTGATCAACAGGATCACATCATTAGGAGAATTATGTGATTGACTTGACCCATTCCGTTAGCTTAGCACTTGATTGTTTTAGTTTAATGTTATTGCTTTCTTCATGACTTATACATGTTCCTATGACTATGAGATTATGCAACTACCGATTACCGGAGGAACACTTTGTGTGCTACCAAACGTCACAACGTAACTGGGTGATTATAAAGGTGCTCTACAGGTGTCTCCAATGGTACTTGTTGAGTTGGCATAGATCAAGATTAGGATTTTGTCACTCCGATTGTCGGAGAAGTATCTCTGGGCCCTCTCGGTAATGCACATCACTATAAGCCTTGCAAGCAATGTGACTAATGAGTTAGTTGCGGGATGATGCATTATGGAACGAGTAAAGAGACCTGCCGGTAACGAGATTGAACTTGGTATTGAGATACCGACGATCAAATCTCGGGCAAGTAACATACCGATGACAAAGGGAACAACGTATGTTGTTATGCGGTTTGACCGATAAAGATCTTTGTAGAATATGTAGGAACCAATATGAGCATCGAGGTTCCGCTATTGGTTATTGACCGAAGACATGTCTCGGTCATGTATAGATAGTTCTCGAACCCGTAGGGTCCGCGCGCTTAAAGTTCTGTGACGATCGGTATTATGAGTTTTTGTGTTTTGATGTACCGAAGGTAGTTCAGACTTCGGAGTCCCGGATATGATCATGGACATGACGAGGAGTCTCTAAATGGTTGAGACGTAAAGATCTATATGTTGGATGACCATGTTTAGACACTGGAAGTGTTTCAGGAGGTTTCGGACATTTACCGGAGTACCGGGGGGGGGGGGGGGGTTACCGGAACTCTCCGGGGAGTATATTGGGCCTAATGGGCCTTAGTGGGAGAAGAGGAGGGGTGTACAAGGGCAGCCGCGCCCCCTCCCCCTCTAGTCCGAATTAGACAAGGAGGGGGGGGGGGGCGCCCCCTTTCCTTCTCTTTCTCTCTCCCTTCCTTCTCCTCTCCTACTCCAACTAGGAAAAGAGGGAGTCCTTGGCGCGCCGTCCTCCTTGGCCGACCGCCTCCCCCCTGATACGTCCATTTTGCATCATGCTTTTATATCGAAATTTACTGCATTATGGGTTGTTATTACACATTATGTCACAATACTTATGCCTATTCTCTCTTATTTTACAAGGTTTACATAAAGAGGGAGAATGCCGGCAGCTGGGATTCTGGGCTGGAAAAGGAGCAAATATTAGAGACCTCTTCTGCACAGCTCCAAAATTCCTGAAACTTCACGAAAGACTTTTTTAGAATATATAAAAAATAATGAGCGCAAGAAGTTCACCAGGGGGGCTACACCCTGCCCACGAGGGTGGGGGGGGGGCGCCCTACCCCCTGGGCGCGCCCTTACCTCGTGGGCCCCCTGGCGGCCCTCCGATGGCCATCTTCTGCTATATGGAGTTTTTCGATAAGGAAAAAATCATAAGCCATCTCCTTGGACGAAACTCCGCCGCCACGAGGCGGAACCTTGGCGGAACCAATCTAGGGCTCTGGCGGAGCTGTTCTGCCGGGGAAACTTCCCTCCGGGAGGGGGAAATCATCGCCATCGTCATCACCAATGCTCCTCTCATCGGGAGAGGGCAATCCCCATCAACATCTTCACCAACACCATCTCCTCTCAAAACCCTAGTTCATCTCTTGTATCCAATTCTTGTCTTGAAGTCCAGGATTGGTACTAGTAGGTTGCTAGTAGTGTTAATTACTCCTTGTAGTTGATGCTAGTTGGTTTATTTGGTGGAAGATCATATGTTCAGATCCTATATGCATATTAATACCCCTATGATTATGAACATAAATATGCTTTGTGAGTAGTTATGTTTGTTCCCGAGGACATGGGAGAAGTCTTGCTATTAGTAGTCATGTGAATTTGGTATTCGTTCGATATTTTGATGAGATGTATGTTGTCTCTCCTCTAGTGGTGTTTTGTGAACGTCAACTACATGGCACTTCACCATTATTTGGGCCTATAGGAAGGCATTGGGAAGTAATAAGTAGATGATGGGTTGCTAGAGTGACAGAAGCTTAAACCCTAGTTTATGCATTGCTTCGTAAGGGGCTGATTTGGATCCATATGTTTCAAGCTATGGTTAGGTTTACCTTAATACTTTTGTTGTAGTTGCGGATGCTTGCAATAGAGGTTAATCATAAGTGGGATGCTTGTCCAAGTAAGGACAGTACCCAAGCACCAGTGCACCCACATACCAAATTATCAAAGTACCGAACGCAAATCATATGAACGTGATGAAAACTAGCTTGACGATATTCCCATGTGTCCTCGGGAGCGCTTTTCTCTGTATAAGAGTTTGTCCAGGCTTGTCCTTTGCTACAAAAAGGATTGGGCCACCTTGCTGCACTTTATTTACTTTTGTTACTTGTTGCTCGTTACAAATTATCCTATCACAGAACTATCTGTTACCACTTGTTTCAGTACTTGCAGAGAATACCTTGCTGGAAACCGCTTATCATTTCCTTCTGCTCCTCGTTGGGTTCGACATTCTTACTTATACAAAGGACTACGATAGATCCCCTATACTCGTGGGTCATCAAGACTCTTTTTTGGTGCCGTTGCCGGGGAGTGAAGTGCTTTTGGTAGGTGAGATTTGGTAAGGAAAAATTTATATAGTGTGCTGAAATTTACTGTCACTTGTTACTATGGAAAGTAATCCTCTGAGGGGCTTGTTCGGGGCATCTTCACCCCGACCAGTAGAGCAAAGAGTTGCTCATCAACCTACTGAACCTACGAATGAAAATGTCTGCTTTGAAATTCCTTCGGGTATGATAGAAAAACTGCTAGCCAATCCTTTTGTAGGAGATGGAACAAAGCATCCTGATGAGCACCTATTATATGTGGATGAAGTTTGTGGATTATTTTAGCTTGCAGGTGTACTCGGAGATGTTGTTAAGAAGAAGGTCTTCCCTTTATCTTTGAAGGAAGACGCATTGACATGGTATATGCTATGTGATGATACAGGGTCATGGAACTACAAAAGATTGAAATTGGAATTTCATCAGAAGTTTTATCCTATGCATCTTGTTCATCGTGATCGCAATTATATATATAATTTTTGGCCTCGCGAAGGAGAAAGCATCGCTCAATCTTGGGGGAGGCTTAAATCAATGTTATATTCATGCCCTAATTATGAGCTCTCAAGAGAGATGATTATTCAAAATTTATATGCTCGGCTTTCTGATAACAATCGCACCATGCTCGATACTTCTTGTGCTGGCTCTTTTATGACGACGACTATTGAATTCAAATGGAATTTATTGGAAAGAATTAAACGCAACTCTGAATATTGGGACCTCGACAAAGGTAAGGAGTTAGGTATGACACCTAAGTTTTATTGTGTTAAATCTTTTATGGATACCGATGTTTTCCGTAAATTTAGCACTAAATATGGACTTGACTCTGAAATAGTAGCTTCTTTCTGTGAATCTTTTGCTACTTATGTTGATCTCCCAAAGGAGAAGTGGTTTAAATATCATCCTCCCATAGAAGTAAAAGTAGTTGCACCAATTAAAGTTGAAGAAAAGACTGTCACTTATAATGATCCTATTGTTCCTACCGCTTATGTTGAGAAACCACCTTTTCCTGTTAGGATAAAGGATCATGCTAAAGCTTCAACTGTGGTTCGTAAAAGCAATATTAAAACTTATACATCTCTCGAGCAAATTAAAGTTGAACCTGATATTGCTATTGTTAAAGATCTCTTGTCTGATAATATTGCTGGGCATGTTATTCGTTTCCTTGATGAGACTGCTAGAATTGCTAAACCTTGTGCAGAAGATAAAAACAGACCTGTGGTAGGCATGCCTGTTTTTTCTGTTAAAATAGGAGATCATTGTTATCATGGCTTATGTGATGTGGGTGCTAGTGCTAGTGCAATACCTTATGCCTTATACAAAGAAATTATGCATGATATTGCACCTGGTGAGATAGAAGATATTGGTGTCACAATTGAACTTGCCAATAGAGATACTATTTCACCAATGGGAATTGTTAGAGATGTTGAAGTCTTGTGTGGGAAAACTAAATATCCTGCTGATTTTCTTGTTCTTGGTTCCCCACAAGATAGCTTTTGTCCCATTATGTTTGGTAGACCCTTCTTAGACACTGTTAATGCTAAGATAGATTGCAAAAGGGATGTTGTTACTATCGGTTTAGACGACATGTCTCATGAATTTAATTTCTCTAAACTTAGTAGACAACGCCGTGAAGAAGAATTACCTAGTAAGGATGAAATTATTGGTCTTGCTTCTATTGCCGTACCTCCTAGCGATCCGTTTGAACAATATTTGCTAGACCTTGAAAATGATATGTTTATGAATGAAAGAAGGGAAATAGATGAAGTATTCTTTAAACAGGAACCTATTCTGAAACACAATTTGCCTATTGAAATCCTAAGGGATCCTCCTCCACCCAAGGGTGATCCCGTGTTTGAGCTTAAACCATTGCCTGATACTCTTAAATATGCTTATCTTGATGAGAAAAAGATATATCCTGTTATTATTAGTGCTAACCTTTCAAAGCACGAGGAAGAGAGATTATTGAAAACTCTGAAGAAACACCATGCTGCTATTGGGTATACTTTTGATGATCTTAAGGGCATTAGTCCCACTCTATGTCAACATAAAATAAATTTGGAAGAAGACGCTAAACCAGTTCGTGATCATCAACGACAGCTGAATCCTAAAATGAAAGAAGTGGTAAGAAAGGAAATACTAAAGCTCCTTGAGGCAGGTATAATATAACCCGTTGCTGATAGTCAGTGGGTAAGTCCTGTCCATTGTGTCCCTAAGAAGGGAGGTATTACTATCGTTCCTAATGATGAAGATGAATTGATTCCTCAAAGAATTATTACAGCTTATAGGATGGTAATTGATTTCCGCAAATTAAATAAGGCCACTAAAAAGGATCATTACCCCTAACCTTTTATCGATCAAATGCTAGGAAGATTATCCAAACATACACATTTTCGCTTTCTAGATGGTTATTCTGTTTTCTCTCAAATACCTGTGTCAGCCAAGGATCAATCAAAGACTACTTTTACTTGCCCTTTTGGTACTTTTGCTTATAGACATATGCCTTTGGTTTATGTAATGCACCTGCTACCTTTCGAAGATGCATGATGGCTATATTCTCTGACTTTTGTGAAAAGATTTGTGAGGTTTTCATGGACGATTTCTCCATCTATGGATCTTCTTTTGATGATTGCTTGAGCAACCTTGATCGAGTTTTGCAGAGATGTGAAGAAACTAATCTAGTCTTGAATTGGGAAAAGTGCCACTTTATGCTTAATGAAGGTATTGTCTTGGGGCATAAAGTTTCTGAAAGAGGTATTGAAGTTGATAAAGCCAAGGTTGATGCCATTGAAAAGATGCCATGCCCCAAGGACATCAAAGGTATAAGAAGTTTCCTTGGTCACGCCAAATTTTATAGGAGGTTCACTAAGGACTTCTCAAAAATTTCTTGGCCTCTGACTAATTTATTACAAAAAGATATACCATTTGTCTTTGATGATGATTGTGTAGAAGCATTTGAAATACTTAAGAAAGCATTGATCTCTGCACCTATTGTTCAGCCACCTAATTGGAATTTACCCTTTGAAATTATGTGTGATGCTAGTGATTATGCTGTAGGTGCTGTTCTAGGGCAAAGAGTTGATAAGAAATTAAATGTTATTCAATATGCTAGTAAAACCCTAGACAATGCTCAAAGAAATTATGCTACCACTGAAAAAGAATTCTTAGCAGTTGTATTTGCTTGTGATAAGTTCAGACCTTATATTGTTGACTCTAAAGTAACAATTCACACTGATCATGCTGCTATTAAATATCTTATGGAAAAAAAGATGCTAAACCTATACTTATTAGATGGGTTCTCTTGCTACAAGAATTTGACTTACATATTGTTGATAGAAAGGGAGTTGAGAACCCTGTTGCAGACAACTTGTCTAGGTTAGAAAATGTGCTTGATGACCCACTACCTATTGATGATAGCTTTCTTGATGAGAAATTAAGTGTCATAAATGCTTATCATACTGCTCCATGGTACGCTGATTATGCTAATTACATTATTGCCAAATTCATACCACCTAGTTTCACATACCAGCAAAAGAAAAAGTTCTTCTATGATTTGAGGCATTACTTTTGGGATGACCCACATCTTTATAAAGAAGGAGTAGATGGTGTTATTAGACATTGTGTACCTGAGCATGAACAGGAACAGATCCTACGCAAGTGTCACTCCGAAGCTTATCGAGGACACCATGCTGGAGATAGGACTGCACATAAGGTATTGCAATCTGGTTTTTATTGGCCTACTCTCTTCAAGGATGCCCGTAAGTTTGTCTTATCATGTGATGAATGTCAAAGAATAGTTAATATTAGTAGACATTAAGAAATGCCTATGAACTATTCACTCATTATTGAACCATTTGATGTTTGGGGCTTTGACTATATGGGACCTTTTCCTGCCTCTAATGGATATACACATATTTTAGTTGCTGTTGATTATGTTACTAAGTGGGTAGAAGCTATTCCAACTAGTAGTGCTGATCATAACACTTCTATTAAAATGCTTAAAGAAGTTATTTTTCCAAGATTTGGAGTCCCTAGATATTTAATGACTGATGGTGGTTCACATTTTATTCATGGTGCTTTCCGTAAAATGCTTGCTAAGTATGAAGTTAATCATAGAATTGCATCTCCTTATCACCCTCAGTCTAGTGGTCAAGTAGAATTGAGTAATAGAGAGATAAAATTAATTTTGCAAAAGACTGTCAATAGGTCTAGAAAGAATTGGTCCAAGAAACTTGATGATGCATTATGGGCCTATAGAACTGCATATAAAAATCCTATGGGTATGTCTCTGTATAAAATAGTTTATGGAAAAGCATGTCACTTACCTCTCGAACTAGAACACAAGGCATATTGGGCTATTAAAGAGCTCAATTATGATTTTAAACTTGCCGGTGAGAAGAGGTTATTTGATATTATCTCACTCGATGAGTGGAGAACCCAAGCCTATGAAAATGCCAAGTTGTTTAAAGAAAAGGTTAAAAGATGGCATGATAAAAGGATACAAAAGCGTGAGTTTAATGTAGGTGATTATGTATTGCTATACAACTCTCGTTTAAGATTTTTTGCAGGAAAACTTCTCTCTAAAAGGGAAGGTCCTTACGTTATCGAGGAGGTGTATCGTTCTAGTGCCATAAAAATCAACAACTTCGAAGGCACAAATCCGAAGGTGGTGAACGGTCAAAGAATCAAACATTATATCTCAGGTAATCCCATAAATGTTGAAACCAATGTTATTGAAACCGTAACCCTGGAGGAATACATAAGGGACACTTTCCGGAACGTTTCAGACTCCGAAAAGGAATATGTATGTGGTACGGTAAGTAAACCGACTCCAAAACAATTTTTAAGGCAATATTTCTCCGTTTTGGAATATTTAGAAAAATAGAAAAATAAGAAGCAGTCCGGGAAGGACACGAGGCCTCCACGAGGGTGGAGGGCGCGCCCTACCCTACTGGGCGCGCCCCCTACCTCGTGGGCACCTCGTGCGCTCTCCGGACTCCGTTTTCTTACACGACACGTATTTTGGTCGGTAAAAATTCATTATATAATCTCCCGAGAGTTTTGACTCCCGTATCATGCAATTATCCTGTGTTTGTGTTTCGAGCTATTTTTTCTGACAGATCCAGGACGTCATGTCGTCTTCAAGTGCTCCCAAGGACCAGTTCTTCAAGAAGGTCATCAACCCCTACCTCGCGGAGGTGCTGCAACACCCTGAAACCATTGAGATGCGTGAGGGGTTGTTGCACATCCGCGATGTTGAGGGACCAAGGAAGGCCGGAAGCACTGAGGCAAGGCTCGAGGCATTGGAGCAAGATGTTTACAAGTGTCAGGAGATGGTGGAGCGTGGACTCAATTCCAATCACATTATGATCACGGAGTTCACCAACAACCACAAGCTGGACGTCAAGGACATTGGGGAGGCCATCTTCAAGCTTCATGAGAAAATCGAGCACCTCCAAGCCCAGATCTATGACCTGCAAAATCAAAACTATGAGTATGAATATAGATTCAAGAGGATGAGTTTGGCTGCAGATTTGAGGTTCCAGGAGACTCGATCATCCTTCTATGATGGTGAGCCTATGCCTTGGAAGAAGGACGACAAGCCTGCGCCATCAACAAAACCATCACCTTCTCCACCAACAAAGAAGAATTGAGTATTTGGTATGGGACTCCCCTTGGCAAATGCCAAGCTTGGGGGAGTGCCCCGTGATACGTCCATTTTGCATCATGCTTTTATATCAATATTTATTGCATTATGGGATGTTATTACACATTATGTCACAATACTTATGCCTATTCTTTCTTATTTTACAAGGTTTACATAAAGAGGGAGAATGCCGGCAGCTGGGATTCTGGCTGAAAAAGGAGCAAATATTAGAGACCTATTCTGCACAGCTCCAAAAGTCCTGAAACTTCACGGATGATGTTTTCCAAATATATAAAAAACATTGAGCGCAAGAACTTCACCAGGGGGCCACACCCTGCCCACAAGGGTGGGGGGGGGGCGCCCTACCCCCTGGGCGCACCCAACCCCCTTGGCGCGCCCTACCCCCTGGGCGCGCCCCCTACCTCGTGGGCCCCCTGGTGGCCCTCCGGTGACCATCTTCTGCTATATGGAGTCTTTCAATGGGAAAAAAATCATAAGCCATCTTCTCGGACGAAACTCCGCCGCCACGAGGCGGAACCTTGGCGGAACCAATCTAGGGTTCTGGCGGGGCCGTTCTGCCGGGGAAACTTCCCTCCCGGAGGGGGAAATCATCGCCATCGTCATCACCAACGCTCCTCTCATATATCCTGATGAGCATCTAATATATGTGGAAGAAATTTGTGGATTATTTAAGCTTGCAGGTGTACCCGGAGATGTTGTTAAGAAGAAGGTCTTCCCTTTATCTTTGAGGGGAGATGCATCGACATGGTACATGTTGTGTGATGATATGGAGTCTTGAAATTACAAATGATTGAAATTGGAATTTCATCAAAAAAATTATCCTATGCATCTTGTTCATCGTGATCGCAATTATATATATAATTTCTGGCCTCGCGAAGGAGAAAGCATTGCTCAAGCTTGGGGGAGGCTTAAATCAATGTTATATTCATGCCCCAATCATGAGCCCTCAAGAGAAATGATTATTCAAAATTTTTATGCTCGACTTTCTGATAACAATCGCACCATGCTTGATACTTCTTGTGCTGGTTCTTTTATGATGAAGACTATTGAATTCAAATGGGATTTATTGGAAAGAATTAAGCGCAACTCCGAAGATTGGGACCTCGACAATGGTAAGTAGTCAGGTATGACACTTAGTTTTGATTGTGTTAAATCTTTTATGGATACTGATATTTTCCGTAAATTTAGCACAAAATATGGACTTGACTCTAAGATAGTAGCTTCTTTCTGTGAATCTTTTGCTGCTTATGTTGATCTCCCCAAGGAGAAGTGGTTTAAATATCATCCTCCCATAGAATTAAAAGTAGTTGCACCTATTAAAGTTGAAGAAAAGACTATCACTTATAATGATCCTATTGTTCCTACTTCTTATGTTGAGAAACCACCTTTCCCTGTTAGGATCAAGGATCATGCTAAAGCTTCAACTGTGGTTCGTAAAAGCAATATTAAAACATATACACCTCCTCAGCAAGTTAAAGTTGAACCTAATATTGCTATAGTTAAAGATCTCTTGTCTGATAATATAGATGGTCATGTTATTTTTTTCTATGATGAAACTGCTAGAATTGCTAAACCCCGTGATACAGATAAACCTAGACCTGTGGTAGGTATGCCTGTTATTTCTGTTAAAATAGGAGATCATTGTTGTCATGGCTTATGTGATATGGGTGCTAGTGCTAGTGCAATACCTATTGACTTATACAAAGAAATTATGCATGACATTGCACCTGTTGAGTTAGAAGATATTGATGTCACAATTAAACTTGCTAATAGAGATACTATTTCACCAATGGGAATTGCTAGAGATGTTGAAGTCTTGTGTGGGAAAACTAAATATCCGGTTGATTTTCTTGTTCTTGGTTCACCACAAGATAGCTTCTGTCCTATTATATTTGGTAGACCTTTCTTAAATACTGTTAATGCTACCATAGATTGCAAAAGAGATGTTGTTACTGTCGGTTTAGATGATATGACTCATGAATTTAATTTTCCTAAATTTAGTAGACAACACCGTGAATAAGAATTACCTAGTAAAGATGAAATTATTGGTCTTGCTTCTATTGCCGTACCTCCTAGTGATCCTTTAGAACAATATTTGCTAGACCATGAAAATAATATGTTTATGAATGAAAGAGGAGAATTAGATGAAGTATTCTTTAAACAGGAACCTATTCTGAAACACAATTTACCTGTTGAAATCCTAGGAGATCCTCCTCCACCCAAGGGTGATCCCGTGTTTGAGCTTAAACCTTTACCGGATACTCTTAAATATGCTTATCTTGATGATAAAAAGATATATCCTGTTATTATTAGTGCTAACCTTTCAGAACATGAAGAAGAGAGATTATTGAAAATTCTGAAGAAGAACCGTGCTGCTATTGGGTATACTCTTGATGATCTTAAGGGCATTAGTCCCACTCTATGCCAACATAAAATTAATTTGGAAGAAGATGCTAAACCAGTTTGTGATCATCAACGCTGTCTGAATCCTAAAATGAGAGAAGTGGTAATAAAGGAGATACTAAAGCTCCTTCAGGCAGGTATAATTTACCCCGTTGCTCATAGTCAGTGGGTAAGCCCTGTCCATTGTGTCCCTAAGAAGGGAGGTATTACTGTTGTTCCTAATGACAAAGATGAAATGATTCCTCAAAGAATTATTACTGGTTATAGGATGGTAATTGATTTCCACAAATTAAATAAGGCTACTAAAAAGGATCATTACCCCTTACCTTTTATCGATCAAATGCTAGAAAGATTACCCAAACATACACATTTTTGCTTTCTAGATGGTTATTATGGTTTCTCTCAAATACCTGTGTCAGCCAAAGATCAATCAAAGGCTACTTTTACATGCCCTTTTGGTACTTTTGCTTATAGACGTATGCCTTTTGGTTTATGTAATGCACATGCTACCTTTCAAAGATGCATGATGGCTATATTCTCCGACTTTTGTGAAAAGATTTGTGAGGTTTTCATGGAGGACTTTTCCATCTGTGGATCTTCTTTTGATGATTGCTTGAGCAACCTTGATCGAGTTTTGCAGAGATGTGAAGAAACTAATCTTGTCCTGAATTGGGAAAAGTGCCACTTTATGGTTAATGAAGGTATTGTCTTGGGGCATAAAGTTTCTGAAAGAGGTATTGAAGTTGATAAAGCCAAGGTTGATGCTATTGAAAAGATGCCATGTCCCAAGGACATCAAAGGTATAAGAAGTTTCCTTGGTCATGCCGGTTTTTATAGGAGGTTCATTAAGGACTTCTCAAAAATCTCTCGGCCTCTGACTAATTTATTACAAAAAGATATACCATTTGTCTTTGATGATGATTGTGTAGAAGCATTTGAAATACTTAAGAAAGCATTGATCTCTGCACCTATTGTTCAGCCACATGATTGGAATTTACCCTTTGAAATTATGTGTGGTTCTAGTGATTATGTTGTAGGTGCTGTTCTAGGACAAAGAGTTGATAAGAAACTAAATGTTATTCAATATGCTAGTAAAACTCTAGACAATGCTCAAAGAAATTATGCTACTACTGAAAAAGAATTCTTAGCAGTTGTATTTGCCTGTGATAATTTTAGACCTTATATTGTTGATTCTAAAGTAACTATTCACACTAATCATGCTACTATTAAATACTTATGGAAAAGAAAGATGCTAAACCTAGACTTATTAGATGGGTTCTCTTACTTCAAGAATTTGATTTGCATATTGTTGATAGAAAAGGACCCGAGAACCCCATTGCAGACAACTTGTCTAGGTTAGAAAATGTGCTTGATGACCCACTACCTATTGATGATAGCTTTCCTGATGAGCAACTAAATGTCATAAATGCTTCTCATACTGCTCCATGGTATGATGATTATGCTAATTACATTGTTGCTAAGTTTATACCACCTAGTTTCACATACCAGCAAAAGAAAAAGTTTTCTATGATTTGAGGCATTACTTTTGGGATGACCCACATCTTTATAAAGAAGGAGTAGATGGTGTTATTAGACGTTGTGTACCTGAGCAACAAGAGGAACAGATCCTACGCAAGTGTCACTCCGAAGCTTATGGAGGGCACCATGCTGGAGATAGAACTGCACATAAGGTACTACAATCTGGTTTTTATTGGCCTACTCTCTTCAAGGACGCCCGTAAGTTTGTCTTATCTCGTGATGAATGTCAAAGAATTGGTAATATTAGTAGACGTCAAGAAATGCCTATGAATTATTCACTTGTTATTGAACCATTTGATGTTTGGGGCTTTGACTATATGGGACCTTTTCATTCATCTAATGGTTATACACATATTTTAGTTGCTGTTGATTATGTTACTAAGTGGGTAGAAGCTATTCCAACTAGTAGTGCGGATCATAACACTTCTATTAAAATGCTTAAAGAAGTTATCTTTCCAAGGTTTGGAGTCCCTAGATATTTAATGACTGATGGTGGTTCACATTTTATTCATGGTGCTTTCCGTAAAATGCTTGCTAAATATGATGTTAATCATAGAATTGCATCCCCTTATCACCCTTAGTCTAGTAGTCAAGTAGAATTGAGTAATAGAGAACTCAAATTAATTTTGCAAAAGACTGTTAATAGGTCCAGAAAGAATTGGTCCAAGAAACTTGATGATGCATTATGGGCCTATAGAACTGCATATAAAAATCCTATGGGTATGTCTTCGTATAAAATGGTCTATGGAAAAGCATGTCACCAACCTCTCGAACTAGAACACAAGGCTTATTGGGCTATTGAAGAACTTAATTATGACTTTAAACTTGCCAGTGAGAAGAGGTTATTTGATATTAACTCACTTGATGAATGGAGAACCCAAGCCTAAGAAAATGCCAAGTTGTTTAAAGAAAAAGTTAAAAGGTGGCATGATAAAATAATACAAAAGCGTGAGTTTAATGTAGGTGATTATGTATTGCTATACAACTCTCATTTAAGATTTTTTGTAGGAAAACTTCTCTCTAAATGGGAAGGTCCCTACGTTATCGAGGGGGTCTACCATTCCGGTGCCATAAAAAACAACAACTTCGAAGGCACAAATTCGAAGGTGGTAAATGGTCAAAGAATCAAACATTATATCTCAGGTAATCCCATAAATGTTGAAACCAATGTTATTGAAACCATAACTCCGGAGGAATACATAAGGGACACTTACCGGAACGTTCCACACTCCAAAAAGGAATAGGTATGTGGTACGGTAAGTAACCGACTCCAAAACAGTTTTTAAGGCAATAATTCTTCGTTTTGGAATATTTAGAAAATAAGCAGCAGTCTGGAAAGGACACGAGGGCTCCACGAGGGTGGAGGGCGCGCCCTACCCCCTGGGCGCGCCCCCTACCTCGTGTGCTCTCTGGACTCCGTTTTCTTACAGAACACGTATTTTGGTCGGTAAAAATTCATTATAAAACCTCCCGGGGGTTTTGACTCCCGTATCACGCAAAAATCTCTTGTCTTTGTTTTGAGTTGTTTTTCTGACTGATCTAGATTATCATGACGTCTCCAAGTGCACCCAAGGACAAGTTCTTCGAGAAGGTCATCAACCCTTACCTAGCGGAGGTGCAGCGACACCCTCAAACCATTGAGATGCGTGATGGGTTGCTGCACATCCGTGATGCTTAGGGACCGAAGGGGACCGGAAGCATGGAGACGAGGCTCGAGGCAATGGAGCAAGAAGTTTTCAAGTGTCAGGGGATGGTGGAGCGTGGACTCAACTCCAACTACATGATGATCACAGAGTTCACCAACAAACACAAGTTGGATGCAGAGAACATCGGGGAGACCATCTTTAAGCTTCACGAGAAAATTGAGCACCTCCAAGCTCAAATCCATGACCTGCAAAACCAACACTGTGAGTATGAATATAGATTCAAAAGGATGAGTTTGGCTACAGATTTGAGGATCCCGGAGACTCGGTCATCCTTCTATGATGGTGAGCCTATTCCTTGGAAGAAGGACGACAAGCCTACGCCATCAACAACATCACCACCTTCTCCTCCAACAAAGAAGAATTGAGTATCTGGTATGGGCACTCCACTTGGCAACTGCCAAGCTTGCGGGAGTGCCCCGGTATCGTATCACCATCACTTTTATCTTTACCGCTTTTCTTAGTTCGATCCTTTTGGTAATATTTTGATCTAGTAGAATAAAAGTTCTTAGTATGATCTAGTGGTGAGTTTTGCTTTATTATCCTTCTATGTTATCGAGTCCTTGAGCTATATAATAAAGATTAGTGTTGAGTCAAGGGCTTGATTATTTTGCCATGATCCTAAGCGAATAAAAGAAAAGAGAAAGAAATAAAAAGAAACAAAGAGATCCTGTGAGTCTTATGGAGAGTAATGAGCTCACATAGAAAGAGTATGATGAATAAAAGTTGTTGAGGGTTGACAAACATAGTTATGGTCATCGTTGCAATTAATAGGAAGTAATAAATAAAGAGAGGTCTTCACATATAAATATACTATCTTGGACATCTTTTATGATTGTGAGCACTCATTAAAATATGACATGCTAAAGAGTTGACATTGGACAAGGAAGACAACATAATGGGTTATGTTTTCTTACATCTGAGATAAATTATATTGTCTTGGATCCTCCAACGTGTTGAGCTTGCCTTTCTCCCTCATGCTAGCCAAATTCATTGCACCAAGTAGGGATACTACTTGTGCTTCCAAATACCCTTAAACCAGTTTTGCCATGAGAGTCCACCATACCTACCTATGGTTTCAGTTAGACCCATCAAGTAAGTTGTCATCGGTGCAAGCAATAAAAATTGCTCTCTAAATATGTATGATTGATTGGTGTGGAGGAAATAAGCATTATATGATCGTGTGATATGGGAGTAATAAAAGCGACAGACTGCATAATAAAGGTCCATATCACAAGTGGCAATATAAAGTGATGTTCTTTCACATTAGGATTTTGTGCATCCAACCATAAAAGCGCATGACAACCTCTGCTTCCCTCTGCAAAGGGCCTATCTTTTACTTTTATCTCCTACACTGCAAATAATCATGGTGATCTTCACCCTTCCTTTTTACATTTTATCCTTTGGCAATGTGACGCCCGGGTAATCAAGCTACAGTAACCCTCTGGTAATGTTGCCACGTCACCTCGATTATTGTTGATAATCTCGCGTTAGTTCAGAACCGATCCAAATTCAAATTTGAATTTAAGTCAAACAATAAAAGTTTTTCAAACATTAAAATAAAAATGTTTGGTTTGTACTAAATATTACAAAGGTAATTATGGTGCAACAAACCCATTTTTATAAATTGCCTAAGTAATTTAAAATGATTTAAAAACAGAAAAGAAAATAAATAAAAGAAAGAAAATACAAAAGAGAAAACAAAAAAAAGGAAAAGGACCCCCCGGGCCAGCCGACCCAACAGGCTGGCCCATTCGGCCACACCGACCGGCCCAACCCCTCCCCTCCATAACCCCCCACCAGGGGGAAAACCCTAACCCATCCACCCCGTCACCCCCACTCCCCACGCCTCTCCTCCCCCCTTCCCGATCTGATCTGGATCAGGGACGAGCCCGCTCCCCCCACCTCGCGACGCCAGCGCCCCAACCCAGTCGCCGGGCACCCCATTGCCTCGACCCCGCGTCGGCCCCCCTCCTCTCTCCCGATCTGGGTCGGGATCCAGAGGAGGCCACCGCCGCCCGGAACCACCTCGCCGGACCACCTCGCCGGCCTGCTCCTCCACGACGACGCCGTCCTCATCCCCCTCCACGACGGCCCTCCCCGACCTCCACCGAGCACACTGCCCCGTTCCCTGCTCCTTGATGTGAGCTTCGCCTCGCCCCGGCCTCTTCTCTCTCCCTCGCCCCACGCTCACTGCATCGACAGCCGCGCCCCGGCGCCCCTGGACGCGCCCTGGCCGTGCGCGCGCACGCGTCCGTGCTGGTCTTGCCCCGCCCATGGCCGCGCCCCCGCGCTCCCTCTCGTCCTCTCCCCGCACCCGGCCACGCCCGATGCGTGCTCGTCGCGCGGGCATAAGCCCGTGCCGCCCGTGGCCCCCCTGTCGACGGCTGCGCCCCATGCACCCACGCCGGCGCCGTCCGCTGCTGCCGGCCCGCGTACGCCCCCCCTGCTTCCCTGTCGCCCCGTGACCCCCCCACCGGGCGGGTTCTGTCCCAGTTCCCGTGCACCGCCGCCATCCCCGTCCTCCGCCCGGTTGGCGTCCGGCCTCGCCGTGGCCACCGGCCTCCCCTGCCTTGGCGACCTGCCGGGTCCGCCGCCTCGCGGCCCCCTGGGCAAGTGCCCGCTCGGGCTATGCCCTGCGCCCGACGCCCGTTCGCAGCCACTAGCACCCGAAACCCGCAAGGCCCCTGTGGGCCAATGACATGGGGGCCCCAGCCTCAAAACGTTTAAAAAAGGGAATTAAATAAATAAATAAATAACGAAAATAATTAATTAATTAACTTAATTAATTCTGATTAAATTAACCAAATAAGATTAATTAACCTAATGCTTAGTTAACCTAATTAACTATTGTTAATTAGCTAATTAATTAGTATGACAGTGGGGCCCACCCACTAATTAATTTTGATTAGATTAATTAAACTATTAAACAAAATGTGTCACTGGCCAGTGGGACCCACTGGTCAGGTTGACCAAGTCAACTCTGTTGACTGCTGATGTCAGCATGACATCATGCTGATGTCATTAATTCATTTTCGAATTAATTAATTAATTAAATTCCAGAAATTAATAAAATATTTAGAAAATCATATCTTTTAATTCGTAACTCGGATTAAAATATTTCCAACATGAAAGTTGCTCAGAACGACGAGACGAATCTGGATACGCAGCCCGTTCGTCCGCCGCGCATCCCTAGCATAGCAAACATGCAACTTTCCCTCTTCGGTTCATCTGTCCGAAAACGCGAAACACCGGGGATATTTTCCCGGATGTTTCCCCCCTTCTCCGGTATCACCTCGTACCGCGTCAGGTCACCCCTAGCACAACGTAATGCCGCATCTTGCCTTTTGTTACATTGATTGCTCTGTTATTTATTGTGTTCCCACTCCGTTACTTCTTTCCGGTAGACCCCGAGATTGCCGGAGACCCCCAGTACGACTACGGTGTTCATGACCCCTCTCTCTTGCCAGAGCAACCAGGCAAGCCCCCCTTTTGATCACTAGATATCGCCTACTCTTCTCTATGCTGCTTGCATTAGAGTAGTGTAGCATGTTACTGCTTTCCGTTATTCCTATCCTGTCCTTGCTACTACTGTTGTTACCATTACCTACTATCCTATTGCTTAGTATAGGATGCTAGTGTTCCATTAGTGGCCCTACACTCTTGTCCGTCTGCCATGCTATACTACTGGGCCATGATCACTTTGTGCTAGCCATCTTATGGCAACTTGTTTAACTTATGTCTGTACTCAGATATTGTTGCTTCCGCTGACTCATCTATGATCGAGCTCTTGTATTCGAGCCTTCGAGGCCCCTGGCTTGTAATATGATGCTTGTATGACTTATTTTAATTGTAGAGTTGTGTTGTGATATCTTCTCATGAGTCCCTGATCTTGATCGTACACGTTTGCGTGTATGATTAGTGTACGGTCAAATCAGGGGCGTCACAAGTTGGTATCAGAGCCGACTGCCTGTAGGAATCCCCCTTCCACACTCCTTGGCCGAAGTCGAGTCTAGACATTGCATAACTTTTTACTAACATGGTTGTGTGTCTTACAGGCACACGTCGCCATTGGGTGGTAGTAGGATCTTTTATTCCTCAACCTATACTCTGGGACTCTGACATCTCTTCTATTTGGGTTAAACGATTTTACTAACTCCGACTCTAGGTTCTCGATAATACTTTCTCCCGGAGAGTCCCTGATTATAGATGATCGTCTGCTGCACCAGAAGAATCTGAAGATACTCTCTGATGTTCTCTTGAGACTTTATGGCGTCGCTTTTGCAATTCCCTTCCATCGATTAACCCCTGTGGATAACCACGTATACTCGCCTTTCATACGATGCTTCCCAGCTGATCTTGTTATTACGAGATACCTCGAAATTCTCTCGGTTGTTCCGAGAATCCTTTGAGCTTACTGCCTTGCTGTTCTCTGTCACCTGAATACCCCTACGGATAATTCTCGGACTTATCGAGTATCCGCTCATTGCCAGTTATTCATGTGTTTCGCCAAAGACTTCAAAATATCATTCGATCTTCCGAAAATCCCGAGCAGCCTATTGCTCTTGAAATTCTCACTTGCTTGAATTATGGTTAATCCCATAAGTTTCGTAATCTTATTGGCCTCCCTTGTCTTTATCATTTTAAGTCTATTGATTCAATATGTTGAGGATGCCCGCATTCCTTAGTCGAATCCTAGGATTCATCCTTCCGGCTTAGACGTCATTTGGATATGAGCTGGTTCTTGACCAATCAATGCCTTGATCATTTGTGCTTCTAAGTCTATTGAACTTATTCATTTTCTATCAGAACGGTTGCTTCTGATCCTTTGATTTGGAAATCATAAAATTTCTTTGCATTAAGCTTTGAATTAGTCAGTTGTTTCTATAATCCGATGCCTTGGCATTCCTTCTTCCTTTGATTGAGTACCGATACTCACATCAGCCCCGTTGTGGACCGCCATACCCATTGCCGGGTTATTATCCGACAGTGTCCTTCACAACCAAAATTCTTGTGAGTTCTTTACCCTGATACATAATGCCCTTGGTAAATTGTATCATCTGCTTGGCCAACCATGTTCTGCTTTCGAGCTGGTGGTATTTACTATTGAAGCTTGTGGTATATGTTTCCATGATACCCTGACGGGTTGAACCTATGCCTTCCTTTATATGTGTGAACTCGGAAGTTTTCACGAGTCATACTCATCTAGTATTTCACCAGGTAAAACTTTCAACACTAATGCCTTTATCAAAGCGAGAAGTGAATGAAAGGTTATGCATTGGAGAAGTGGGAGTCGACCTTGAACCTTGTGTTCATGCCCATGGACACGATGTAGATCTTATCATTAAAGCTCCTCTTAAGTTAATTATTCCTTTGGTATAAGTTCATCTTATATCTGGGATCTGGCCTTTTGCAATTGTGGTTTCGACCATGTTCTCCTTTAAATACCATTTCTCGTGCAAGTTTAAGCACTCGTCTTCTGTAGAGCAATACCCCAGTCCAACCTCTACCTTGATCTATCGTCGGGTATTACCCTCTGGTATCTCGAGAATATCGAAGAACTGTGTTGCATCTTATGAGCCTTCATCAGCTATTATTTCTCACTGATTCCAATTTTTCTTGGGTTCTGAGTTGTTAGTCGCTCAAGAACACCGGTAAGTGAACTGATTCAGCACTTTGGTTCGACAACTCCAAGTAATCTTTGTTGCTTACGAGTTTAATAATCCTTCTAGTCATCCCTAGCCTGATTGTTATATCATTATCATGCTAAATTTTAACCGTGCTACTTGGTCCTTCTTGGAGCACTAATTTCGACGATGAGCTAAGCTTACGTCGATTTTCCTTGTCATATCATTTCACCTTGAACAGCAAGCTTGATTTCAAGTTTGTGTCGTACCCTTGGTTCCAATAACTTTTGCTCCATCATTTCGTTGACTTGATGTCATCGCCTACCGATTACATCTTCATGAAACCTCTCAACAAATGTGTCGAGATCATCATCAACATTCTGAGCGTTTCCATGATATCAATCGAATTCACAATGAGAAATACATCCTTGCCCTCGATGAGTTGTGTTATCATCGGCCACCTTATTGTCTTCCCTCGAACACAAACTTGTTCATGTTTTGTGTTATACCTTGAGATCCTTGCTATCCAGCCTTTGTTCTTCTTTACCTTAGGGTATTACCATCTTTTATGTCAGGATTGTTATGAGAATTTCACTACCTCTGGAGGATCCCTGATACAAGTGATACTTATCACGATTACCATTCTAATACTGATCATGCTACCTAAGCCCATATTTCGGGTGCACCTTTCAACCAATGTTTAAATTGTGTATGTTTCCCTCGAGCATACATCATTATGTCATTCGATCTAAAAATGTTATCGCCTTGTTCACATGATTGTGGAAATCCATCCTGTTGGAATTCTCAATAAATGGTCGCTGAGTCCATCAACCACCTCCTCATCCTCTCCTTGGCTTAATGATGAACCCTTGTTCGGAACTCGCTTCCATAGTTCATTTCCTGAGAATCTTACATTGTCATCTCGTCAATTGTGTTGCACCTTTTCTTCTCAGGCATCCCGAGTCCAAGGTATCCTGACACCAATCAGATCTAAAATTCGGTCAGATATGATGGCTGGAACATATTCACAAGAGTTATAACATTGGTCTTTAACCCGATAAGGTGTCATGCATAGCACACCTGGCCGGAGGACCTAATGTTATAGTTTTCCTTTTTAGCAAGGTTATCTATTCTTCCATGAGAAATGGTAAGACTTATTCTGCAAGTTATTCCAGATGGATCCTTTTTGTTTCCAAAGTCTGATTTTCACCTGTTGACCATGTCAATGCTATCTCGAAGCACGTCTATGGTACTCCGTTCTTCAACAAGAACATTTGAAGCCCAATGCTAATTGTTTCTTGCTCAACTATCCAAACACCGTTGTATGGGTAATGTCATGAAATTTCTCTCCCCTTTCCTAAAGGGTTTTCTATGTTATATCCTGTCATGGATATCATTCTGCTTGTCCTTGGGAAGGATATACCCCTGAATTATATGTTTAAACACATTTTTCTTTCCATTATTCTGATTATATCTGATAGACACTTTTCCCTTTCCACTGGTTGGTTTAACGTTTCTTGTGATCTATATGATCTAAGCAGCAAAATAAACTGTCGTGGTTCTAAGTCTGACAGTGAGGTAGGGGGGTGTGTATGGAGAGGCTAGACCTTAGCTATTGGGAAGTTGTAAGCACGCAAGGTTTACGAGTTCAGGCCCTTCTCTGAGGAAGTAACAGCCCTACGTCTTGGTGCCCGGAGGCGGTCGACTGGATTATGCGTGTGTAAAATGACAGGGGTGCGAACCCCTGATACTGAGGAGGGGGGTGGCTTATATAGAGTTCGCCAGCCCTCTCCTGCCCTCAGTAATGCAGGGTTTAAGGTACATTTAAGGTGGGTGTTACTGATAACGTCCCTAATAAAGTGTCATAATAATCATAAAGACTACTTAATAGCCGACCGTTTGCCTGCGAAGTGACTTGAGGTCTTCTGGCAGTCGAGTGGTTGGCTTCTTGGTCGAGTGACAGCTTCTTGGTCGAGTGACAACTTCTTGGTCGAGTGTCTTCAACCCGTCGAGTGGGATATCTTCAAGTTGTTTGAAAGGTGACTTCCTCTAAGGATGTCCTATGGTAGGGCTCTTTAGGACGGGTCCGTGTCCCTACCGTAGGTACATGACTTCATCATTAGCCCCCGAACGGATCGAGGCTAGAGTGAGAAAAGGGGTTAGGGACCTTTCCAACCGACCCTTCGGGTTATTATGGGTGCTTCGTTCTGGGTCGATTGTCACGGATGACGTCATTAACCTCTTTCAGTCGCCTTGATCCGTTCCAGGTCTTTCGTTGAATGGATTTCTTTACCTGTGAGGCATCGAGCGCCGGCGTGCGCGGGATTTCCGTTTCGTCAAGTTGTTCTGCAGCCGGCGGAGATCGCGGGATTCGGATTTTTTGGGAAGCGCGCGGAACGGGGCGACCGCAGTAATCGGGAGCGACAGTGCGAAGGCTCCTCGATCCCCGCGCCGCCTTTTTCGCCACGTACAGCGCGCGCGCCTGCCACGGGATTTGACTGGATAGCTCGGGCCTACCTTCCAGCCACTCGAGAGCGGCCCCTTATAAGTAGTTGGCCCGGAGCCTTTCATCAGTACGCGTGCTCATCTCTTCCTCTTCCTTCTCTGATTCTCCGTCGCCTCCTCCGCTTCCTTCGCTCTTGCCCCGCCACCACAAAACCGGCTCGAGACCTCGCCGGCGACAATGGTGAAGGGTAAGACGACCGCTCTGGAGCGCGCGAAGAAGGCGGCGGCGGCGGGGAAGGGAAAGAAGTCTGCGCGCGGGGGTTCTTCCTCTCGGACGGCCCTGCCCAAGGGGTGGATCCAGGGCGACTGGATGCCCTCGGTGCTCCGTCAGGAGGACCTTGACGACCTGGTCGAGGGAGGAGCCATTCCCCACCAGGCGGCGCGTCTTCCAGGGGGAGAAATCGAGCCCCAGCCATGCGATGGTGAGTGCGTCCTCCTGGCGACTCATATTGACCGTGGGTTCTCTCTGCCGCCCCACTCTTTCTTCCGCAACTTCCTGAACTTCTTTGGGGCGCAGCTCCATCACTTTACTCCGAACTCCATAGTCTATCTTGCCGCCTTTATTTCTATGTGTGAGGCGTTCCTGGGGTGCCGCCCACACTGGGGACTTTTCAAGCACATCTTCACCTGTCGCTCTCAGTCGGTTAAGAAGGCCAAGTCGAGTGACGAGAAGACACAGGTGATCCAGCTATGCGGGGGTTTGGCGATCCAGACGAGGGGGAAAAGCTGTTTTCCCTCCATTACCTTCCCGGAGTCAGTTCGAGGATGGCAGGCGACTTGGTTCTACTGCCAGGATCAGGTGACCCCAGGGCAGTCGACTGGACTTCCACCCTTCACCCTCGACCGAGCCGAAAAGCCGGCTTCTCTGAAGGTGACGCCCGAAGAAAAAGCCCAGGTCAAGATACTGGCGGGTCGAGTGGTCGAACTTGTCCGTGAGGGCGTGACGGGGATGGATCTGCTTGAAGTCTTCCTCAAGAGGCGAATCCAACCACTCCAGGCTCGGGACCACCCGATGTGGCTGTACTCCGGCCTCGAGGACACCACTCGGATCCACCTGGAGGAGGTCACCGACAAGATGTTGGAGGGGTGGCTGTCAAGCATCACGGGGAACAAGGACAACCCCCGAGGAGCTAGGAGGGTCATTCCACTCGACAGCTCGTATGAGGTCGACCAGGTGCGTCTTTATGTTTCCGACTTAAATCTTTGTTTTCTGCATTGGTCTTCTTTTGAGCGGTTCGACTGACTTTCCATTTTGTCTGCTGTCTTTCAGGCGACCACTGAGATGTATTCGACGCCCAACGGGGCACAGGGGTCAACTGAGGAAGGAGAAGGGAGCGGAGGTGAGAGCGGGGACGACCAGGGCGAGTGGGAGTCAGACGGCGAAGGAGAGGGAGGCGATGACGTCTTCTCCAGCGAGGAGGAGGAGGAGGCCGAACCTCCCCGCCCGGGAAGGCGATCCAAGCTCGCACACGACCCGGCGCAGGGACGTGGCCAGGCGACTGCCTCCGTCGGGCCATCGTCGAAACGCCCTCGGACTTCTTCTCCAACACTGACTGGGAAGGTCCCCAAGCAACCACGCATGACGCAATCCAAGCCGCCCAAGACTCTGCCCAAGATGAAGATAACTGTCCCTATTATTTCCGGGTAACAAGTCTTGTCTTCTTTCGTCGATTGGAGGACGGATCCTTGGTCAACTCGTTATGCTTAACTGGCCGATTCTTCGAAATTTGCAGTGCTGCTACCTCCGAGGTCTCTGCCAAAGACGACGACCAAGAGATGGGGGACGCTGCTACCTCCAACCCTGGTATGATTGTTGACGTTCTGTTTTTGAGTTGGCTTGGTCGTTTCTTGCAATTCTGGTCGATTGAAAGTTCTTCCTGCAGCTCCTCCTCATGTTATCAACCTCCCGGATTACGATGACAACGAGCCGCTGAGGATAGGGAGGACCAAGAGGCCGTCGACTGACAGGGCTCCCCAGCCTGCTCCGGCGCCTGAGGCCGCGGCTCGGGACGGCGGCGATGCCCCTCGGGCTTCTGTGTCCTTTGCCAATCCCCTGTCGAGTGTGCAGCCCTCGGCGTCGACTGCCAATCCGACTTCGCTCTTTGTCGCGTACTCTGTCCCTGAAGACGAAGTGGCCGCTGCGAAGGAGTCCATACACCAGGCAGGGGTCATGATGGAACAGGTGAAGAAGGCTCGAGAGGCCAGCCAGGCGGCTTACGACGCGAGTTCGGCGCTTCAGAGTAACGTCCAGGTCAGTTGACTTGATACTTGTTTGTTTGAAGAGTCTTTCTCCCTCTTTCTTTTTCTTTTTGAAGATCTTTGTATCTGTATCTGTACACCCACTGGGTGTGTTTTCTCTTTCTTGGACTAGTGGGGGAACGTTGAGTGCACCCACTGGGTGTAGTCCCCGAGACTACGGTGGACTGCTGGCAGTCGACTGTAGTCTGTATATTGCGTTTGTAAATCTGTACTTCTTCACTCGGTTTGGTCTGGCCAGGTCGAGTGGGACCGTGTCCTGTCGACTGCGGGCAGTCGTTTTTTTGGTCGAACCAGTGGGGGCACGCTGAGTGCACCCACTGGGTGTAGTCCCCGAGACTACTGTCGAATGTTTTTGATTCGGCTGTGGTCTTAGAAACGTCACCATTGTTATTTAGTTACTCGGAAGCAACTTATCTCGAACGTCTGTCGGCTGGTTTTTCTTTTTGCAGAGATTCTGCGAACTTGCCGCTCGCTATGCTGAATTGGAGAAACAGAAGATTCAACTGGAGCTTGATCTAGAGCTGGCCAGGACGGAGTTGCAGAAGGTCAGGGAGGGCGCCGCAGGTAAAGCGACTTTGTCGACTGATTTTGTTTTCAGGCTTGACCATTCCTCTGCCGTTTCCGATTCAATCGCCATTTCTTTGTAGGAGAATTGGAAAAAGCTTTGGCGAGGAAGGACCAGGACCTGGCTGTTGCCCGCAAGGAGGCTGACAACAAGACGGCTCTGGCCGAACAGAAGCTGGCTTCGGTCGACCAGTTGGAAAAAGAGAACACCAGGTTGCAGGCCGCTCTGACTGATGCCAACAGGCTGACTGCCAGTTGGAAGAAGAAGAACCTCCTCTTGGGCGAGGAGATGGAAGGCATCGCCCATAGGAGGGACGACCTGGAAAGCTACCTGAGGAGCCTTGCCAAGAGGCTGTACATCAAACTTGAAGGTGCACATCTAATTTTGACTATTTTGTACTTTTGTGTCGACTCAATCTTGTGATCGTTGGCTTATCTTTAGGTCTTGTGTGCAGAATTCTGTCAGAACTTCGAAGAGGAGACCAGGCGGATCGAAACGGGTTTGGACCCAATCAATTCTCCGGTGAAAGATGATACTGCTATGAACCTGCTCCGACTGGAATCTCAAATCGACGACGCCGTGGATTACTTGGCTCGACTGAAGGTCGCCATGTCGCGGATCGACTCGACGCTCTAGCCAGAGTCCACGCTCCAGAACGATCTCGAGTCTCTTATGGCTTGACTTGACAAAATCCCCGATCGAGTGCAGGAGTGGAAGATGTCTTCTGCCTGGTGCGGCGCTGATGTGGCTCTATCCTTAGTCCGCGTCCACTACAAGGAGGCGCGAGAAGAAAAGCTGGCCGCCATCCAAGTCGCCAATACCAAGAGGCACAGCTTCCAAGACTTCATGGAGACCTTCATTGCTGCAACCACTCGCATTGCGGACGGAATTGACCTGGATGAGTTCGTCGCTCCTGCCAGTCCTCCTCTTGAGGAGTGAGAAAACTTTTATGCCTTCCCTTAAATTAGCCTCGGAATGCCGAGTGGACTTGTAATCGTTTAAATTCTGCCGAGCTGAGGGCTCGAGTACTTTGATTCGGGGCCCAGGGCCTTTTAAGCTTTATCCGAACTTAATTTTTGCTGAATGTCTTCATGGTCTAGAACTGTCGTGTGGGGCTTGATGGCCGACCCTCGCCCTGTTGTTGTACATTGTATTTGTGGCGGAGCTCTCGGGAAAAGGTGGCAGTCGACCCACACCCTATTGTTGTACATTGTATTTGTGGCGGAGCTCTTGGGAAAAGGTGGCAGTCGACCCACGCCTTGTTACTGTAGAGTGGGACGAAGCTCACATTGTATTTGTGGCGGAGCTCTTCAGGAGAAGGTGGGTTTCGAACTTAGGCGAGTATCTGACTGCAGCTAAGTCTCTTCGTGGAGAACTTAGGCGAGTGCCGAACTGCAGCTAAGCCCCCGAGTGGGAGGTTTGCTCTCCACACGGTAGGATTTTTCAAACTTAGGCGAGTGTCTGACCGCAGCTAAGTCTCTTCGTGGAGAACTTAGGCGAGCGCTGAACTGCAGCTAAGCCCCCGAGTGGGAGGTTTGCTCTCCACTCGGTAGGATTTTTCAAACTTAGGCGAGTGTCTGACTGCAGCTAAGTCTCTTCGTGGAGAACTTAGGCGAGTGCTGAACTGCAGCTAAGCCCCCGAGTGGGAGGTTTGTTCTCCACTCGGTAGGATTTTTCAAACTTAAGCGAGTGTCTGACTATAGCTAAGTCTCTTCATGGAGAACTTAGGCGAGTGCCGGACTGCAGCTAAGCCCCCCGAGTGGGAGGTTTGCTCTCCACTCGGTAGGATTTTTCAAACTTAGGCGAGTGTCTGGCTGCAGCTAAGTGTCTTCGTGGAGAACTTAGGCGAGTGTTGAACTGCAGCTAAGCCCCCGAGTGGGAGGTTTGCTCTCCACTCGGTAGGATTTTTCAAACTTAGGCGAGTGTCTGACTGCAGCTAAGTCTCTTCGTGGAGAACTTAGGCGAGTGCTGAACTGTAGCTAAGCCCCCGAGTGGGAGGTTTGCTCTCCACTCGGTAGGATTTTTCAAACTTAGGCGAGTGTCTGACTGCAGCTAAGTCTCTTCGTGGAGAACTTAGGCGAGTGCTGAACTGCAGCTAAGCCCCCGAGTGGGAGGTTTGCTCTCCACTCGGTAGGATTTTTCAAACTTAGGCGAATCGGATTCGCAGCTAAGTCACCCACTGGGGGATTTTGGATACATACAACAGTGACAGCAATTATTGGAACACTCTTATTTCTGATAAAAATGAACTTCATGAGTTTTTCTTATTACATCTGGTTTGAGAGCGGACTTAAGTGAAAAAGGGGCGGAGAAGCTCCGCGTTCCAAGCTCGTGGTTCGTCGACTTGTCGATCAACATTGTGAAGGTGATATCCTCCGTTGTGGAGGACTCTGGTGACGATGAAGGGGCCTTCCCAAGTGGGAGCGAGCTTGTGAGGTTTCTGTTGATCCACTCGGAGGACCAAATCTCCTTCTTGAAAGGCTCGACTCTTCACATTCCGGGCGTGGAATCGACGCAAGTCCTGCTGGTAAATGGTCGATCTGATCATTGCCATCTCCCTCTCTTCCTCCAAGAGGTCGACTGCGTCTTGCCGGGCCTGCTCCACTTCATCTTCGGTGTAAAGTTCGACTCGGGGCGCATTATGAAGGAGATCGCTTGGTAGGACAGCTTCGGCTCCATAAACCAAAAAGAATGGGGTCCTTCCAGTCGACCGGTTAGGGGTGGTCCTTAATCCCGACAGCACTGACGGAAGCTCGTCGACCCAAGTGCCTGCCGCGTGCTTGAGATCGCGCATCAGCCGAGGTTTTAGCCCTTTGAGAATCAGACCATTCGCTCTCTCAGCCTGTCCATTCGACTGGGGGTGAGCGACTGAGGCATAGTCGACTCGTGTGCCTTGAGAAGCGCAAAATGCTCTGAACTCGTCCGAATCAAAGTTTGACCCGTTATCAGTGATGATGCTGTGTGGGACTCCATATCTGAATGTCAATCCTCTGATGAAACTGATGGCGGTGCCAGCGTCGAGGCTCTTTATGGGCTTAGCTTCGATCCATTTGGTAAACTTGTCGACTGCCACAAGCACATGAGTGAATCCACTCTTGCCCGTTCTTAGGGGGCCAACCATGTCCAATCCCCAGACGGCAAAGGGCCAGACGAGCGGAATGGTTTTCAGGGCTGACGCGGGCTTGTGTGACATGTTGGAGTAGAACTGGCAGCCCTCGCACCTGTCGACTATCTCTTTCGCTATCTCATTTGCCCTTGGCCAATAAAATCCAGCTCGGTATGCCTTAGCCACAATGGTCTGAGAGGACGCATGGTGACCGCAGGTTCCCGAGTGGATATTGTTGAGGATTATTTGACCCTCTTCTGGCGTTATGCATTTCTGGCCGACTCCGGTCGCACTTTCTCTGTACAGCTGTCCCCTTATGACTATGAAGGCCTTAGATCGGCGGACGATCTGTCGAGCCTCCTCCTCGTCCTCCGGGAGTTCTTTCCTTAGGATATATGCAATGTACGGTATTGTCCAATCAGGGGTGACTGCCAAGACTTCCATGATTAGGTCGACTACTGCAGGCACTTCAACTTCAGTCGGATCCGTGGCACTTTTCGGCTGCGGGGCTTCTTCTGTGAAAGGATCTTCTTGGACTGACGGCGAGTGAATGTGTTCCAAGAACACGTTGCTTGGAATGGCTTCTCTCTTGGAGCCTATCTTTGCCAAGTCGTCAGCTGCCTGGTTTTTCAGTCGGGGGATGTGGTGGAGTTCCAACCCCTCGAACTTCTTCTCTAGCTTCCGTACTGCATTGCAGTATCCAGTCATTGCCGGACTCCTGACGTCCCACTCCTTCATCACTTGATTAACCACCAGATCTGAGTCGCCATAGACCATGAGGCGACGGACGCCGAGCGAAATGGCCATGCGCAATCCATACAAAAGTGCTTCATACTCTGCTTCGTTATTGGAGGAATCGAAGTGAATCTGGAGAACGTATCTGAGCTTATCTCCTCGGGGGGAGACCAAAACTACCCCCGCGCCCGAACCATTCAGCATCTTGGATCCATCGAAGAACATAGTCCAGTGTTCCGAGTGAACTTGAGTCGGAAGTTGCTGTTCAATCCACTCGGCGATGAAATCCGCGATTGATTGGGACTTGATGGCTTTCTTTGCTTCAAACTTGATGTCTAAAGGAAGGAGTTCAATCGCCCACTTGGCCACTCGACCAGTTGCATCTCTGTTATGCAGGATCTCCGGTAATGGGGCGTCGCTGACGACTGTAATGGAGTGGTCAGAGAAATAATGTGCAACTTTCTTCATGGTCATGTAAATCCCATATACAAGCTTCTGGTAGTGGGGGTATCTTTGTTTTGAAGGGGTCAAAACTTCGGACACATAATAAACAGGGCGTTGAACTTTGAAGGCCTTCCCTTCCTCTTCCCGCTCGACCGTAAGTACTGTACTGACAACTTGTCCCGTGGCTGCAATGTAAAGCAGTAGAGGCTCTTTGCTGATTGGGGCAGCTAGCACCGACTGGGTGGAGAGCAGAGCTTTGAGCTCTGCAAACGCTGCATCAGCTTCTGGAGTCCACTCGAACTTGTCACACTTTTTCATCAGTCGGTAAAGAGGCAACGCTTTTTCATCGAGTCAAGAAATGAATCGACTTAAGGCGGCCAAGCAGCCTGTAAGTTTTTGGACATCATGCACACGTACAGGACGCTTCATCCGGAGTATGGTGCCAATTTTTTCAGGATTGGCGTCGATTCCCCGTTCGGAAACGAGAAAACCGAGTAGCTTGCCACCTGGAACTCCGAAAGTGCACTTTGACGGATTGAGCTTGATATCGTACCTCCTGAGGTTGGCAAAGGTTTCAGCAAGGTCAGCCCGCAGGTCGGAACCTTTCCGGGACTTGACTACGATATCGTCCATGTACGCCTCCACATTCCGACTGATTTGAGTGAGTAAACACTTCTGGATCATTCTCATGAATGTGGCTCCGGCGTTCTTGAGGCCGAATGGCATGGTGACGTAACAGAAGCATCCGAATGGAGTGATGAAAGCTGTTTTGATTTCGTCGGGCCCATACAGACGGATCTGATGGTACCCGGAGTAGGCATCTAGAAAAGACAATCTCTCGCATCCCGCAGTTGAGTCGACAATTTGGTCGATGCGAGGGAGAGGAAAATGATCTTTCGGGCAGGCCCGATTGATATGCTTGAAATCAATGCACATACGGAGTGACTTGTCCTTCTTGGGGACCATGACAACATTGGCGAGCCACTCGGAGTGGTAGATCTCTCGGATGAACTCAGCTGCTAAGAGCCGAGCCACTTCCTCGCCAATGGCTTGTTTTTTCTGGACGGCGGACCGCCGAAGATGTTCCTTCACGGGTTCGAACTTTGAGTCGACTCGCAGGCGGTGCTCAGCCAGCCCCCTGGGAACTCCAGGCATGTCAGAGGGTTTCCATGCGAAGATGTCCCAGTTCTCACGGAGGAGCTGGATGAGCGCTTCTTCCTATTTGGAGTCGAGCGTCATCGAGATGTGAGTCGGAGCTGCGTCGGGATCAGTCGGGTGAATGTGGACTGTCTTTGTTTCGCCAGCCGACTGAAAAGCTGACTCGGAGGCAGGCTTCTTAGCCCGCAGCAATTCACTTGGGTCGGCAGTCTTTTGGTACTCTTTCAGCTCGACTACTGCCATCTGAGCGTCGGCGATCTTTGATCCTTTCTGGAAACATTCTTCTGCTTTCGTCCGGTTGCCCGTAACAGTGATCACAACTTTGGGGCCAGGCATCTTTAATTTAAGATACACATAGCATGGTCGAGCCATGAAGCGTGCGTAAGCTGGCCTGCCCAAGATGGCGTGATAAGCACTCTGGAAGTCCACAACTTCAAACGTTAACTTTTCCTTGCGGTAATTCTTTGAATCACCAAAAACCACATCAAGAGCAATCTGGCCGAGTGACTCGGCTTTCTTCCCAGGAATGACTCCGTGGAAGCTCATGTTACTGGTGCTGAGTCTGGACATCGGAATGCCCATTCCTTTCAAGGTTTCAGCATACAGTATGTTCAGGCCACTGCCGCCGTCCATCAGGACTTTGGTCAGTCGAGTGCCTTCGACAACTGGGTCGACCACCAAAGCTTGCCTCCCAGGGGTGGCAATGTGCGTCAGGTGATCGGACTGGTCGAACATGATGGCAGTCTGAGACCACTTCAGGTAACTGGGAGCCGCCGGGGCAACCATGTTGACCTCACGGTTAATGATTTTCAGTCGACTTTTGCTTTCGAGATCAGCAAAAATCATCAAGGTGGAATTGACTTGGGGGTATCCATCGTCACTATCTTCCTTGTCTTCAACTCTGTCTGGCTCTTTTTCCTTATCCTTGGGCTGCTTGCCCTGGAACTGCTGAATCAGAAGCCGACACTGTCGAGTGGTATGCTTCGGGAAAATAAAATTTCCTTCTTCATCTTTCTTGGTATGGATGTGACATGGCAGGTCCAGAACATCATTCCCATCATGATCTTTAACCTTCTTGGGCTTCCATGTGCCCTTGGGCTTTCCCTTGAAATTTCCCTGGGCCACAGCCAGGGCCTCCCCCGGGGTGGCTAGCTCGGCCTTCCGCTTCTGCTTCCGACTGGAGTTTCCTCCGGTCTCTTGGGCGACTGACTTAAGTTTGCCACTTCGGAGTCAGTCCTCATCTTCTCCATTAGCGTACTTGGTGGCAATCTCCATCATCCGATTAAGGGACATCTCTCCGGTCCGGCCAAACTTCAGATTCAACTCCCTGTACTTGACGCCTTCCTTGAAAGCGCAAACTGCTTGATGGTCTGGCACGTTCTCGACCGAGTGGTGCAGTGTGATCCACCTCTAGATATATTCTCTCAGAGTTTCGTTCGGCTTCTGTACGCAAGACCGCAGCTCCGTAAGGCCTGCAGGGCGCTTGCATGTCCCTTCGAAGGTTGTGATAAACACTCGGGAGAGATCCTCCCAAGTGTAAATGCTGCTGGGCGCCAACTGATTCAGCCACGCCCTAGCTGAGCCTTCCAACATGAGGGGTAAATGCTTCATGGCCACCTCATCGTTGCCGCCGCCAATCTGTACAGCCACTCGGTAATCCTCGAGCCATGTGTCAGGCTTGGACTCACCGGTGAACTTGCTGATTCCAGTCGCCAGCCGGAAGTTGGGAGGGATTACCGCAGCTCTGATGGCCCGACTGAAACATTCAAGCCCCGAGGCCTGTGTCCTGCTGCCGGTGGGCGTATCTCTGTTGTGGCCCTCTCGATGAGCCCTGTTCCTGTCCACCAGACCTTGAACGAGGATGGATCTCGCGTCAAAGCCTGGGTCTCTGGGGTCGACTGGGATCCTCTGCCCAATGTTATGGGGGCGCCTGTCATCTCGATGTCGAGGTGCACATGATCCACTCCTCGAGGGAGGGGACGGCACCTGACGCCCATCATCACGGTCGGGTCGGTGATCATATTGTTCATTCCTCCTATACTGATCGTGCCGGTCTCCACGCCCCTCACGCCTCGGGGGCGATCTCGAGCTGTGAGCCGACTGGACGGTCTCCGTTGCGACGGATCGACTGTGGATCCTATCCCGCGACTGAGAGACGGCGGAATTCTGATTTCCCGCCGCTCGGAGCAATGCTCTGATTTGCAGCAATCCTCTGCCGGCCTCCGACTGGGAGGTCTGGATTGAGTCCGCTATGCGGGCCGCGGCAGCCAGGTTCTGAACCGGAGTTCGGTACACCTGCAGTGGTGGGAAGAGCTGACGTCGACTGGGTTCGGGAGCTTGCTGGCATCGACTGGACTCGGGAGCCTGCTGGCGTCGACTGGACTCGGGAGCCCGCTGACGCGCCCGCTCGTTGAGAGCTCGCTGTAGATTCTCCAGTCGAGTGCGCTCGGCTAGATTAGCCAAGCGCGCGTCCTCCAAGGCCCGGGCCTCGGGGGTTTCTCCAACGATAGGGGTGTAGAGCGCGTCCATGTTCCGGTGACGAAGCTCCTCCCGCTGCAATGACGTAAGAGGCTCGGGGAGGTATTCGTCGTGAGGGTGCGATGGATCGCCCCTATCGGCACCATCATCAGCGCAATGGAATCCAGGGGGACTGCGTGTCCCCTCGACCGCCAGAACCTCCGCCAAAGGGTCGCTGCTGCCACACTCGGAAGCGGTCTCCGTGGAGCCAGTCGACAGATCGAACAGGCCGCAGAGGGATTCGCCAGGTCTCGATAAATGGTCGCTGAGTCCATCAACCACCTCCTCATCCTCTCCTTGGCTTAATGATGAACCCTTGTTCGGAACTCGCTTCCATAGTTCATTTCCTGAGAATCTTACATTGTCATCTCGTCAATTGTGTTGCACCTTTTCTTCTCAGGCATCCCGAGTCCGAGGTATCCTGACACCAATCAGATCTGAAATTCGGTCAGATATGATGGCTGGAACATATTCACAAGAGTTATAACATTGGTCTTTAACCCGATAAGGTGTCATGCATAGCACACCTGGCCGGAGGACCTAATGTTATAGTTTTCCTTTTTAGCAAGGTTGTCTGTTCTTCCATGAGAAATGGTAAGACTTATTCTACAAGTTATTCCGGATGGATCCTTTTTGTTTCCAAAGTCTGATTTTCACCTGTTGACCATGTCAATGCTATCTCGAAGCACGTCTATGGTACTCCGTTCTTCAACAAGAACATTTGAAGCCCAATGCTAATTGTTTCTTGCTCAACTATCCAAACACCGTTGTATGGGTAATGTCATGAAATTTCTCTCCCCTTTCCTAAAGGGTTTTCTATGTTATATCCTGTCATGGATATCATTCTACTTGTCCTTGGGAAGGATATACCCCTGAATTATATGTTTAAACACATTTTTCTTTCCATTATTCTGATTATATCTGATAGACACTTTTCCCTTTCCACTGGTTGGTTTAACGTTTCTTGTGATCTATATGATCTAAGCAGTAAAATTAACTGTCGTGGTTCTAAGTCTGACAGTGAGGTAGGGGGGTGTGTATGGAGAGGCTAGACCTTAGCTATTGGGAAGTTGTAAGCATGCAAGGTTTACGAGTTCAGGCCCTTCTCTGAGGAAGTAACAGCCCTACGTCTCGGTGCCCGGAGGCGGTCGACTGGATTATGCGTGTGTAAAATGACAGGGGTGCGAACCCCTGATACTGAGGAGGGGGTGTCTTATATAGAGTTCGCCAGCTCTCTCCTGCCCTCAGTAATGCAGGGTTTAAGGTACATTTAAGGTGGACGTTACTGATAACGTCCCTAATAAAGTGTCATAATAATCATAAAGACTACTTAATAGCCGACCGTTTGCCTGCGAAGTGACTTGAGGTCTTCTGGCAGTCGAGTGGTTGGCTTCTTGGTCGAGTGACAGCTTCTTGGTCGAGTGACAGCTTCTTGGTCGAGTGTCTTCAACCCTTCGAGTGGGATATCTTCAAGTTGTTTGAAAGGTGACTTCCTCTAAGGATGTCCTATGGTAGGGCTCTTTAGGACGGGTCCGTGTCCCTACCGTAGGTACATGACTTCATCATTAACTGCTTATGTAAACACCTCGGTGTACAACTCTGTCAGCAAGACCCTATTTCTATTGTTGATGACATTCCGGTAACCATCGATGGACGAGAACTTTGCCTATTGGTCCGCCTCGTTTCAACGAGCAGGAAAATGATTCTCTTCGTCCCTCGCCCTTGGTACCAACGATGCTACCAACGTAACTGACTGGTTATTCTCTGACATGCCTTGCTTACATGATCATGCAAGACGTCACCCCTCTTCCTACTTTTAACCCACATGGTGGGCCCATAACCCACAGGTCCCAGGATCGAAACCTGACTCTCCTGTACACCCCCTGTTCCCAAGGTTGTTCCTCGCATGTGGGCTCATATGTAATTCACGAGCCACCTTCCGAGAGATCATCAATTCTGGTATCAGACCCAATAATTATTCCCATTACCCCAAACCTTTTTTTTCACACCTTGTTGCAGGCATCGGACGATAGCCTGTCCGCTCGAAACTTCTCATGGTACCTTCTTACTTTGCTCTCGACATCTTCTTAAGTTTCAATTCGAGAGATACTTATGCTTCTTCCCCTGAGTTAACCGTCTGATGCTCGATCTTGTTAGAATCCGTCCTTATAGGGTTTTCCCTTCTCACCCCATTCGTAAGTACGGTGAAGATACTGAAGGAAGGACGACAACTTCATCATGATGACCTGAAGCAGAGGAATGAAGTCATCAATGTAATGGATCAACTACATCAGGAAGAACAACCAACACCGAGAAGACTCGTTATAATGTCGTAACCAAATCCCTTCCCCCCCTACTACACATCTTAAATCTCGGGACGAGATTTCTTGTAGTGGAGGAGAATTGTGACGCCCGGGTAATCAAGCTACAGTAACCCTCTGGTAATGTTGCCACGTCACCGCGATTATTGTTGATAATCTCGCGTTAGTTCAGAACCGATCCAAATTCAAATTTGAATTTAAGTCAAACAATAAAAGTTTTTCAAACATTAAAATAAAAATGTTTGGTTTGTACTAAATATTACAAAGGTAATTATGTTGCAACAAACCCATTTTTATAAAATGCCTAAGTAATTTAAAATGATTTAAAAATAGAAAAGAAAATAAATAAAAGAAAGAAAATACAAAAGAGAAAACAAAAAAAGGAAAAGGACCCCCCAGGCCAGTCGACCCAACAGGCTGGCCCATTCGGCCACACCGACCGGCCCAACCCCTCCCCTCCATAACCCCCCAACAGGGGGAAAACCCTAACCCATCAACCCCGTCACCCCCACTCCCCACGCCTCTCCTCCCCCCTTCCCGATCCGATCTGGATCGGGGACGAGCCCGCTCCCCCCCACCTCGCGACGCCAGCGCCCCAACCCAGTCGCCGGGCACCCCATCGCCTCGACCCCACGTCGGCCCCCCTCCTCTCTCCCGATCTGGGTCGGGATCCAGAGGAGGCCACTGCCGCCCGGAACCCCCTCGCCGGACCACCTCGCCGGCCTGCTCCTCCACGACGACGCCGTCCTCATCGCCCTCCATGACGGCCCTCCCCGACCTCCACCGAGCACACTGCCCCGTTCCCTGCTCTCGATGTGAGCTTCGCCTCGCCCCAGCCTCTTCTCTCTCCCTCGCCCCGCGCTCACTGCGTCGACGGCCGCGCCCCGGTGCCCCTGGACGCGCCCTGGCCGTGCGCGCGCACGCGTCCGCGCACCCGCGCTGGTCTTGCCCTGCCCATGGCCGCGCCCCCGCACTCCCTCTCGTCCTCTCCCCGCACTCGGCCATGCCCGATGCGTGCTCGTCGCGCGGGCACAAGCCCGTGCCGCCCGTGGCCCCCTGTCGACGGCTGCGCCCCGTGCGCCCATGCCGGCGCCGTCAGCTGCTGCCGGCCCGCGTACGCCCCCCCTGCTTCCCTGTCGCCCCGTGACCCCCCGCATCGGGCGGGTTCTGTCCCAGCTCCCGTGCACCGTCGCCATCCCCGTCCTCCGCCCGGTTGGCGTCCGGCCTCACCGTGGCCACCAGCCTCCCCTGCCTTGGCGACCTGCCGGGTCCGCCGCCCCGCGGCCCCCTGGGCAAGTGCCCGCTCAGGCTATGCCCTGCGCCCGATGCCCGTTAGCAGCCACTAGCACCCGAAACCCGCAAGGCCCCTGTGGGCCAATGACATGGGGGCCCAGCCCCAAAACATTTAAAAAAGGGAATTAAATAAATAAATAACGAAAATAATTAATTAATTAATTAATTAACTCTGATTAAATTAACCAAATAAGATTAATTAAGCTAATGCTTAGTTAACCTAATTAACTACTGTTAATTAGCTAATTAATTAGTATGATAGTGGGGCCCACCCACTAATTGATTTTGATTAGATTAATTAAACTGTTTAATTAAAATGTGTCACTGGCCAGTGGGACCCACTGGTCAGGTTGACCAAGTCAACTCTGTTGACTGCTGATGTCAGCATGACATCATGCTGATGTCATTAATTCATTTTCGAATTAATTAATTAATTAATTAAATTCCAGAAATTAATAAAATCTTTAGAAAATCATATCTTTTAATTCGTAACTCGGATTAAAATATTTTCAACATGAAAGTTGCTCAGAACGACGAGACGAATCTAGATACGCAGCCCGTTCGTCCGGCGCGCATCCCTAGCATAGCAAACATGCAACTTTCCCTCTTCGGTTCATCTGTCCGAAAACGCGAAACACCATGGATATTTTCCCGGATGTTTCCCCCCTTCTCCGGTATCACCCCGTACCGCGTCTGGTCACCCCTAGCACAACGTAATGCCACACCTTGCCTTTTTTTACATTGATTGCTCTGTTATTTATTGTGTTCCCCCTCTGTTACTTCTTTCCGATAGACCCTGAGATTGCCGGAGACCCCTAGTACGACTACGGTGTTGATGACCCCTCTCTCTTGCCAGAGCAACCAGGCAAGCCCCCCCTTTTGATCACCAGATATCGCCTACTATTCTCTATACTGCTTGCATTAGAGTAGTGTAGCATGTTACTGCTTTCCGTTATTCCTATCCTGTCCTTGCTACTACTGTTGTTACCATTACCTACTATCCTACTGCTTAGTATAGGATGCTAGTGTTCCATTAGTGGCCCTACACTCTTGTCCGTCTGCCATGCTATACTACTGGGCTGTGATCACTTCGGGAGGTGATCACGGGCATATACTATATACTTTACACAGTTACATTATTTATGATACTGTTCGGAGATGGGGGCTGAAGGGGCAGGTGGCTCCATCCCGGTAGAGGTGGGCCTGGGTTCCCGACGGCCCCCGACTGTTACTTTGTGGCGGAGCGACAGGGCAGGTTCAGACCACCTAGGAGAGAGGTGGGCCTGGCCCTGGTCGGCGTTCGCGGATACTTAACATGCTTAACGAGATCTTGGTATTTGATCTGAGTCTGGCTACTGGCCTATACGCACTAACCATCTACGCAGGGACAATTATGGGCACTCGACGTCGTGGTATCAGCCAAAGCCTTCGTGACGTCAGCGACTCAGTGGTGCGCGCTGGGTTGGACCGCGTAACGCAACTTCCTTTGTAATGGAGGTTGCTAGGTCTGCTCTCCGGCCGCGTACACAACGTGCAGGTGTGCAAAGGGCGATGGGCCCAGACCCCTGCGCCATAGGATTTAGACCGGCGTGCTGACCTCTCTGTTGGACCTAGGTAGGGCTGCGATGTGTTGATCTTCCGAGGCCGGGCATGACCCAAGAAAGTGTGTCCGGCCAAATGGGATCGAGCGTGTTGGGTTATGTGGTGCACCCCTGCAGGGAAGTTAATCTATTCGAATAGCTGTGATCTTCGGTAACAGGACGACTTGGAGTTGTACCTTGACCTTATGACAACTAGAACCGGATACTTAATAAAACACACCCTTCCAAGTGCCAGATACAGCCGGTGATCGCTCTCTCACAGGGCGACGAGGGGAGGATCATCGGTTAGGATTATGCTATGTGATGCTACTTGGAGGACTTCAGTCTACTCTCTTCTACATGCTGCAAGACGGGGGCTGCCAGAAGCGTAGTCTTCGACAGGACTGGCTATCCCCCTCTTATTCTGGCTTTCTGCAGTTCAGTCCACCGATATGCCCCTTTACACATTTACCCATGCATAAGTAGTGTAGCTCCTTGCTTGCGAGTACTTTGGATGAGTACTCACGGTTGCTTTCTCCCTCTTTTCCCCCTATCCCTTCTACCTGGTTGTCGCAACCAGATGTTGGAGCCTAGGATCCAGACGCCACCGTCGACGACGACTCCTACTACACCGGAGGTGCCTACTACTACGTGCTGCCCGCTGACGACGACCCGGAGTAGTTTGGAGGATCCCAGGCAGGAGGCCTGCGCCTCTTTCGATCTGTATCCCAGTTTGTGCTAGCCATCTTATGGCAACTTGTTTAACTTATGTCTGTACTCAGATATTGTTGCTTCCGCTGACTCGTCTATGATCGAGCTCTTGTATTCGAGCCTTCGAGGCCCCTGGCTTGTAATATGATGCTTGTATGACTTATTTTAATTGTAGTGTTGTGTTGTGATATTTTCTCGTGAGTCCCTGATCTTGATCGTACACGTTTGCGTGTATGATTAGTGTACGGTCAAATCGGGGGTGTCACAGGCAAGCACAATATGTTGGAAAGATCCTGGTATATATGGCTAATTGGATGTGGGTTTTCATGAACTATTACTGTTGACATTACCCTTGAGGTAAAACGTTGGCAGGCAAAAACTATAAGCCCCTATCTTTCTCCGTGTCCGATTAAAACTCCATACCCATAAGTATTGTGTGAGTGTCAGCAATTGTGAAAGATTATATGATAGTTGAGTATGTGGACTTGCTGAAAAGCTCTTATACATTGACTCTTTCCTATGTTATGATAAATTGCAATTGCTTCAATGACTGAGATTATAGTTTGTTAGTTTTCAATGAAGTTTACGATTCATACTTGATATTGTGATTGAATTATTACTCTAGCATAAGATATCATATGACAAGAATTATATAAGTTGTTGTTCTAAGAATGATCATGATGCCCTCATGTCCGTATTTTATTTTTATCGACACCTTCATCTCTAAACATGTGGACATATTTTTCGATTTCAGCTTCTCTCTTGAGGACAAGCGAGGTCTAAGCTTGGGGGAGTTGATACGTCCATTTTGCATCATGCTTTTATATCAATATTTATTGCATTATGGGCTGTTATTACACATCATGTCACAATGCCTATGCCTATTCTCTCTTATTTTACAAGGTTTACATAAAGAGGGAGAATGCCGGCAGCTGGGATTCTGGCTGGAAAAGGAGCAAATATTAGAGACCTATTCTGCACAGCTCCAAAAGTCCTGAAACTTCATAGATGATGTTTTCCAAATATATAAAAACATTGAGCGCAAGAACTTCACCAGGGGGCCACGCCCTGCCAACAAGGGTGGGGGCGCGCCCTACCCCCCTGGGCGCGCCCCCCTACCTCGTGGGCCCCCTGGTGGCCCTCCGGTGACTATCTTCTGCTATATGGAGTCTTTCGATGGGAAAATAATCATAAGCCATCTTCTTGGACGAAACTCCGCCGCCACGAGGCGGAACCTTGGCGGAACCAATCTAGGGTTCTGGCGGGGCTGTTCTGCTGGGGAAACTTCCCTCCCAGAGGGGGAAATCATCGCCATTGTCATCACCAACGCTCCTCTCATCAAGACAGGGCAATCTCCATCAACATCTTCATCAACATCTCAAAACCCTAGTTCATCTCTTGTATCCAATTCTTGTCTCCAAGTCCGGGATTGGTGCTAGCAGGTTGCTAGTAGTGTTAATTACTCCTTATAGTTGATGCTAGTTGGTTTAATTGGTGGAAGATCATATGTTCAGATCCTATATGCACATTAATACCCCTTTGATTATGAACATGTTTATGCTTTATGACTAGTTACTTTTGTTCCTGAGGACATGGGAGAAGTCTTGCTATTAGTAGTTGATAACCCACAAGTATAGGGGATCACAACAGCTTTCGAGGGTAGAGTATTCAACCCAAATTTATTGATTCGACACAAGGGGAGCCAAAGAATATTCTCAAGTATTAGCAGCTGAGTTGTCAACTCAACCACACCTGGAAACTTAGTATCTGCAGCAAAGTGTTTAGTAGCAAACTAATATGATAGTGATGGTAACGGTAACAAAAGAGTAACGAAAGCAAAGTAATGTTTTTAGTATTTTGTAGTGATTGTATCAATAGCAACGGGAAAGTAAATAAGCGTAAACCAGTATATGGAAAGCTCGTAGGAATCAGATCAGTGATGGATAATTATGCCGGATGTGGTTTATCATGTAACAGTCGTAACATAGGGTGACATAGAACTAGCTCTAGTTCATCAATGTAATGTAGGCATGTATTCCGAATATAGTCATATGTGCTTATGGAAAAGAACTTGCATGACATCTTTTGTCCTACTCTCCCGTGGCAGTGGGGTCCTAATGGAAACTAAGGGAGATTAAGGCCTCCTTTTAATAGAGAACCGGAACAAAGCATTAGCACATAGTGAATACATGAACTCCTCAAACTACGGTCATCACCGGTAAGTATCCCGATTATTGTCACTTCAGGGTTAACGGATCATAACACATAATAGGTGACTATAGACTTGCAAGATAGGGTCAAGAACTCTCATATATTGATGAAAACCTAATAGGTTCAGATCTGAAATCATGGCACTCGGGCCCTAGTGACAAGCATTAAGCATAGCAAAGTCATAGCAACATCAATCTCAGAACATAGTGGATACTATGGATCAAACCCTAACAAAACTAACTCGATTACATGATAAATCTCATCCAACCCATCACCGTCCAGAAAGCCTACGATGGAATTACTCACGCATGGCGGTGAGCATCAGGAAATTGGTGATGGAGGATGGTTGATGATGACGACGGCGACGAATCCCCCTCTCTGGAGCCCCGAACGGACTCCAGATCAGCCCTCCCGAGAGGTTTTAGGGCTTGGCGGCGGCTTCATATCGTAAAACGCGATGAAATCTTCTTCCCTATTTTTTTCTCCCCGAAAGCAGTTATATAGAGTTGGAGTTGGAGTCGGGAGGTCTCCAGGGGGCCCACGAGGTAGGGGGCGCGCCCTAGGGGGGGGGGGGCGCCCCCACCCTCGTGAGAAGGGTGTGGGCCCCCTGGTCTTCATCTTTGGCGATGATTTTTTATTATTTATTGTAAGACATTCCGTGGAGTTTCAGGTCATTCCGAGAACTTTTGTTTTCTGCACATAAAACAACATCATGGCAATTCTGCTGAAAACAGCGTCAGTCCGGGTTAGTTCCATTCAAATCATACAAGTTAGAGTCCAAAACAAGGGCAGAAGTGTTTGGAAAAGTAGATACGATGGAGACGTATCAACTCCCCCAAGCTTAAACCCTTGCTTGTCCTCAAGCAATTCAGTTGACAAACTGAAAGAAATAAAGAAAAACTTTTACAAATTCTGTTTGCTCTTGTTGTTATAAATATGTCAAGCTAGCATTCACGTTTTCAGCAAAGATTATAACTAACCATATTTGCAATAATTCTCAGATCTCATAATTACCAATATCAATAGCATAATCAACTAGCAAGCCATAATAATAAATCTTGGATGACAACACTTTCTCAAAACAATCATAATATGATATAACAACATGGTATCTCGCTAGCCCTTTTTGAGACCGTAAAACATAAATGCAGAGCACCTTTAAAGATCAAGGACTGACTAGACATTGCAATTCATGGTAAAAGAGATCCAATCATAGTCACACCCAATATAAATTAACAATAACGAATGCAAATGGCAGCTGTGCTCTCCAGCTAGTGCTTTTAATAAGAAGGTGATGACTCAACATAAAAGTAAATAGATAGGCCCTTCGCAGAGGGAAGCAGGGATTTGTAGAGGTGCCAGAGCTCGGTTTTGAAATAGAGATGAATAATATTTTGAGTGGTATACTTTCATTGTCAACATAACAACCAAGAGATGGCGATATCTTCCATGCTACACACATTATAGGCGGTTCCCAAACAGAATGGTAAAGTTTATACTCCCCCTCCACCAACAAACATCAATCCATGGCTTGCTCGAAACAACGAGTGCCTCCAACATACATCAGGTCCCAGGGGGAGTTTTGTTTTGCAATTATTTTGATTTAGTTTGCATAAAGCATGGGACTGGGCATCCCGGTGACCAGGCATTTATCTCGTGAGTGAGGAGCGGAGTCCACTCCTCTTGAGAATAACCCGCCTAGCATGGAAGATACAGACATCCCTAGTTGATACATGAGCTATTCGAGCATACAAAACATGATGATTATTTGAAGGTTTAGAGTTTGGCACATACAAATTTACTTGGAACGGCAGGTAGATACCGCATATAGGAAGGTATAGTGGACTCATCTGGAATAACTTTGGGGTTTAAGGGATTGGATGCACAAGAAGTATTCCCGCTTAGTACAGGTGAAGGCTAGCAAAAGACTGGGAAGCAACCAACTAGAGAGCGACAACAACCATGTACATGCATTAAAATTAATAAACATTGGATGCAAGCATGAGTAGGATATAATCCACCATGAACATAAATATCGTGAATGCTATGCTGATTTGTTTCAACTACATGCGTGAACATGTGCCAAGTCAAGTCACTTAAATCATTCAGAGGAGGATACCACCCTATCATACCGCATCATAACCATTTTAATAGCATGTTGGCACGCAAGGTAAACCATTATAACTCATAGCTAATCAAGCATGGCACAAGCAACTATGATCTCTAATTGTCATTGCAAACATGTTTATTCATAACAAGCTGAATCAAGAACGATGAACTCATCATATTTACAAAAACAAAAGAGGTCGAGTTCATACCAACTTTTCTCATCTCAGTCAGTCCATCATATATCATCATAATTTCCTTTCACTTGCACGACCGAACGATGTGAATAATAATAAGAGTGCACGTGCATTGGACTAAGCTGGAATCTGCGAGCATTCAATAAACAGGAGAAGACAAAGCAATATGGGATCTTTTGTCAGATAAACAACAATGCATATAAGAGCCACTTCAACAATTTAATCATGGTCTTCTCCTACTAACCCCCAAAGGAAAGAAAAGAAATAAAACTATTTACACGGGAAAGCTCCCAACAAGCAAAAGAAGAACATGAAATATTTTTGGGTTTTCTTTTTAATTACTACTACAAGCATGGAGAATAAATTAATTAAAAGCTACAACTATTTTTTGGTTTTCTTAAGGTTTATTAAACACACAAGAAGAAAACATAAAAGGAAATAAACTAGCATGGATGATACAACGAAAAAGTATGAGCACCGACATCTAGCAATGAGTGTGTGTGAACATAAATGTAATGTCGGTGGGAAATACGTACTCCCCCAAGCTTAGGCTTTTGGCCTAAGTTGGTCTATGGCCACGGCTGGCCTGGCTGATATCCATAATAATAGTTGGGGTCGTACTGTGATGAGGAAGAAGAAGGCTCTGATTGCCACTGGCTGGCAATCATCTCCGGATCCCACTGATAGTTAGACTATTGTGAAGGATCAAATTGTGGTTCCGGTTCTGGCTCATCTGCTAGTGCAGGGTTCCGGTAGGCGTGAATAGCCGTCAACAGAACCAGGTACGTGCCTACAGTCAAATCAAACAAAGAAGGAGCAGGCAGGGTAATAGTCTCAGGATGATGTTTGTTAAAGAACAATTGATATTTAAGCTCCCCTGCCCTATTCTTAACAATAAAATCATGTGCTACCATACTTTTATAATCTAGATAAACACGGGGCAGCAGCTTTTCTTCCTTCTCAGCATGCCTAATAGGTATGTTAAAATGTGCGGCTAGGTGTGAGGCATAGATGCCTCCAAAGATGGGACCCTTAGTACGGTTCATACTTAACCGTCTAGCAATAATACCGCCCATACTAAAAGTGTTATCACTGTATCAACTGTGGAGCAGAATAATTATATCAGGGATACTAAAGTTTCCACAGTTTCCGCGTCCAATTAAGCAATGACTAGCAAATAGTGCAAAGTAATGTAAAACAGGAAAATATATGCTAGTGATTCGTGCATCGGAAACCTTCCTAGTTTCTCCTACAGTGATAGTATTAATAAACCCCTCCACATCATCATGATGTCATTCTTCTGTCTTGCCCCCAAAAGGGACTAAACAAATCCGACAGAAATCATAGAGTGACATCTCCTTATCCTCATCATATAAATGAAATTCCACCGTAGGTGGCGAGTTCCTAGAATGGAAACGAAAGTTTTGCACAAAAGTATTTTTATATTGCATGGATAATCAGAAAACAGACATAAAATTATTTATTTTTACTTTATTTAATATAAATAACAGAAAGTATAGACAGGGTATAGAAGGTTGTGCTTCTTGTTTCATCCATCTCATGCTCATCAAAAGGAATCCACTAACAAGGTTGATCAAGTCTTGTTAACAAACTCATTCCGATTAACATGAAACCGGAGAAATTTCGAATAACACTAGGTTACCTCAACAGGGATATGCACGTCCCCAACAATAAGAATATCATATTTCTTCTTGACAGTAGGAAGAGGAAATTCAAAACCTCCAATAATAATTGTTGAAATTTTTCCAATAGAATTGATACTGTGGACTTGAGGTTGTTTCCTTGGAAAGTGTACCATATGCACATTACCATTAACATGAAAAGTGACATTATCTTTGTTGCAATCAATAACAGCCCCCGCAGTATTAAGCAAAGGTCTTCCAAGAATAATAGACATACTATCGTCCTCGGGAATATCAAGAATAACAAAGTCCGTTAAAATAGTAACATTTGCAACTACAACAGGCACATCCTCACAATTACCGACAGGTATAGCAGTTGATTTATCAGCTATTTGCAAAGATATTTCAGTAGGTGTTAACTTATTCAAGTCAAGTCTATGATATAAAGAGAGAGGCATAACACTAACACCGGCTCCAAGATCACGTAAAGCAGTTTTAACATAGTTTCTTTTAATAGAGCATGGTATAGTAGGTACTCCTCGATCTCCAAGTTTCTTTGGTATTTCACCCTTAAAAGTATAATTAGCAAGCATGGTGGAAATTTCAGCTTCCGGTATCTTTCTCTTATTTGTAATAATATCTTTCATGTACTTAGCATAAGGATTGGTTTTGAGTATATCAGTTAATCGCATACGTAAAAAGATAGGTCTAATCATTTCAGCAAAAGCGCTCAAAATCCTCATCATCCTTTTTCTTGGATGGTTTGGGAGGAAAAGGCATGGGTTTATGAACCCAAGGCTCTCTTTCTTTACCATGTTTCCTAGCAACAAAGTCTTTCTTATCATAATGTTGATTCTTTGATTGTGGGTTATCAAGATCATCAGCAGGTTCAATTTCTACATCATTATGATTACTAGGTTGAGCATTATTATGAACATCATCATTAACATTTTCATTAGGTTCATGTTCGTTACCAGATTGTGTTTCAACATCAGACATAGAGACATCATTTGGATTATCAGGTGGTTTAGCAATAGGTTCACTAGAAGTTTGCGCAGTTCTATCATTTTTCTTTTTCTTATTTTTAGAAGAACTAGGTGCATCAATATTTTTTCTCTAAGAATCTTGCTCAATTCTCTTAGGGTGGCCTTCAGGATACAAAGGTTCCTGAGTCATTCTACCAGTTCTAGTAGCCACTTTAATAGCATAATCATTTTCCTTACTATTCATCTCATTGAGCAATTGTTTTTGAGATTTAAGTACATGTTCTACTTGAGTGGTGACCATAGAAGCATGTTTGCTAACAAGTTTAAGTTCACCTCTAATATTAGCCATATAATCACCCAAGTATTTAATCATATCAGCATCTTGTTTTAATTGTCTACCAAAATAAGCATTGAAGTCTTCTTGATTAAACATAAAATTATCAAACTCATCCAAGTGTTGACTAGCAATTTTAGCAGGAAGGATTTCAGCTTTATCATATCTATAGAGAGAATTTACCTTTACTACCTGTGTCGGGTTATCGAGGTCTGGAGGTTCTTCAATAAATAAAGGATTAAGATCATATGTTTCTTCAACAGGCGGTAAATTAAGACCATGTATTTCTTCAATAGGAGGTAGATTCTTAACATCTTCAGCTTTAATACCTTTTTCTTTCATAGATTTCTTTGCCTCTTGCATATCTTCATGACTGAGAAATAGAATACCTCTCTTCTTCGGAGTTGGATTAGAAATGTGATCATTAATTGGAGCAGGAGCTGGCTCAGGAGGTGCCCAATTATTTTCATTTGTCAACATATTATCCAATAAGATTTCAGCTTCATCCGGTGTTCTTTCCCTGAAAATAGAACCAGCACAACTATCCAGGTAATCTCTGGAAGCATCGATTAGTCCATTGTAAAAGATATCAAGTATTTCATTTTTCTTAAGAGGATGATCAGGCAAAGCATTAAGTAACTTGAGAAGCCTCCCCCAAGCTTGTGGGAGACTCTCTTCTTTAATTTGCACAAAGTTGTATATTTCCTTTAAACAAGCTTGTTTCATATGAGCACGGAAATATTTAGCAGAGAAGTAATATATCATATCCTGGGGACTACACACACAACCAGGATCAAGAGAATTAAACCATATCTTAGCATCACCCTTTAATGAGAACGGAAATATTTTAAGGATGTAAAAGTAGCGAGTTCTCTCATCTTTAGTAAACAGGGTAGCTATATCATTTAATTTAGTAAGATGTGCCACAACAGTTTCAGATTCATAGCCATGAAAAGGATCAGATTCAACGAAAGTAATTATATCAGGATCAACAGAGAATTCATAATCCTTATCAGTAACAAAGATAGGTGAAGTAGCAAAAGCAGGGTCAGGTTTCATCCTAGCATTTAGAGATTGCTTATTCCATTTAGCTAATAACCTTTTGAGTTCATATATATCTTTGCAAGCTAAAATAGCAAAAGAAGCTTCTTGATCAAATAAATAACTGAAAGGATCGAGAAGAGGTGTCTAGAGGGGGGTGATTAGACACTAAGTGCCAAAAGTTGCAGTTTTCAATATTCTTAAGTTTAAGTGGAGTTTAAGAACAAGTTTAACAAACACAATACATATCAAACAAGCATGCAATGAGTATATGAGCAGCGGAAAGTAAAGCATGCAACTTGCAAGAATGTAAGGAGAAGGGTTTGGAGTATTCAAACGCAATTGGAGACACGAAGGTTTTTGTCGTGGTTCCGATAGGTGGTGCTATCGTACATCCACGTTGATGGAGACTTCAACCCACGGAGGGTAACGGTTGTGCGGGTCCACGGAGGGCTCCACCCACAAAGGGTCCATGAAGAAGCAACCTTGTCTATTCCATCACGGCCGTCGCCCACGAAGGACTTGCCTCACTAGCGGTAGATCTTCACGAAGTAGGCGATCTCCTTGCCCTTACAAGCTCCTTGGTTCAACTCCACAATCTTGTCAGAGGCTCCCAAGTGACACCTAGCCAATCTAGGAGACACCACTCTCCAAGAAGTAACAAATGGTGTGTTGATGATGAACTCCTTGCTCTTCAGCTTCAAAGGATAGTCTCCCCAACACTCAACTCTCTCTCACAGGGTTTGGATTTGGTGGAAAGAAGATTTGAGTGGAAAGAAACTTGAGAAAGGCTAGAGATCAAGATTCATATGGTTGGAATGGAATATCTTGACCTCAACACAAGTGTAGGTGGTTCTCTCTCAGAAAATGTGTATTGGAAGTGTAGGTATGTTCTGATGGCTCTCTTAACGAATGAAGAGTGGGTGGAGGGGTATATATAGCCTCCACACAAAATCTAACTGTTACACACAATTTGCCAAACTCGGTGGGACTGAAGGGAAAAAACTCGGTCGGACCAATTTAGTAAACCTAGTGACCGTTAGGGTTTTCGGTGGGATATTGGGAGAAGATAGGGATATTGGGAGAAGATAGGGATATTGGGAGAAGATAGGGAACAAAAATTAGAGTAAAAAAAGAAACAACAGAGCTTGAGCTAAAGCAAGCAACCAAACATGTCTTTCCCCTCTTAAAGACATGTGACATCTCTCCTCTTGAACACCAAGCATCTGGGGTCTTTGATGATATTACTTTCTCCTAGTTGAGAAACTCTCTCCCCCTGAGTATTCTCTGTTTCTCCCCCTACAGGAAGGATTAAGCTTTGATGTGATCTCTCTCTTAAGCTTTGATGTGATTTCTCTCTCCCCCTTTGACATCAATTTCCAAGAAGGGCTCTTCTGGACATGTGATACAAATGGGTTGGTCCTCGAGTCATAGAGCAAAGCAGCATGTCTAATATGATGCTGGTAGAGTACAAGAATCATTGAGTGGAGCTGGAGCAAACAGAAATCAGGAATAAGTGGCAAGTTGGCTTTCCTGTGATGGAATTGGTGACTCCGAGTTGTGTGCTTTGTTGCACCGAAAGATTTCGGTTGGGCCAAAGAGAACAAACCGGTGTGACCGAGTTCATCAGAGTGAAACCACTTGTCACCTCAGCTCACTAGACAAGTAAGATCTCACAAGGATATGCAAGGAATTTACTGAAAGATTTGCAATGAATTGGATGCAGAAAATGCAGAACAAAAGAAAGGAAAGAAAATAAACTAAAAGTTCTTGATGAAGTTTTTTTTGAAAGGGGAAACAAATATGCAAATGCAAAAGCACGGAGAAACACTAGAGAACTTCATCTAGAAATGGTCGGTGACAAAGTCAACTATGTTAGAGTATATTGACTTAGGAGTCAAGTGAGAGCACTTGATCATAGGTCATAGTCATTGTTTAAGCTCAAAATGGGGTTACCATTTTTCGTTTAAGCCTTTTGATGTATTCACATCTTGTCGAGTTGCTTTGACTCATGACTTGGAGTAAAGCTTCTCTAAGATGGAATAACATACCTTGGGTGGTGGTGTTCATCTTGTTCATGTAGTTGAACTTGTGTGGGTTGCTCAAGGTTGATGTAGTTCATCAAGGGTTGGGAGCACCACTTTGCAAGGAAGAGCACTTGTGTATCCAAAATGACAATCATGAGACTCATCATGGAATTTGCCAAAGGATATGTTTGAATGGTTTCGTGCTTCCTTGTCTTCAACCACCGTTGTGTAGAGACTTGGTGATGTAGAGATTGCTCAAGATGTGAGTGAGTTGCAATCTCATATATTTAGATTCAACCAAGTACCTACACGGGATAGATAACATGCAAGGTACAAATATTTCCAAGACATATGAATAGCATCATAAGAGAAATATCGAGGATTAGTCATAGGCTCATGCCCCGCATGTATCAAATGGAGTTCCTACTCCAAGTTTGAAGCATCAATGATGTTCAATTCACCTCTAAACCTGCAAAACACTTTCTCATCAAGTGGTTTAGTGAATATATCCGCCAATTGCTTATCGGTGCGGACATGCTTAAGGTTAATGTCCCCTTTTGCAACATGATCTCGAATGAAATGATGACGAACTTCAATATGCTTAGTTCAAGAATGTTGCACGAGATTGTGAGCAATCTTAATAGCACTTTCATTGTCACATAGCAATGGAACATGTTTCACATATATCCCATAATCTTTAAGAGTTTGGGTCATCCAAAGTAATTGAGCGCAACATGAACCAGCGGAAATGTATTCCGCTTCGGCGGTGGATAAGGATACCGAGTTTTGTTTCTTGGAAGACCAAGACACAAGAGATCTACCAAGGAATTGACAAGTACCCGAAGTGGACTTTCAATAAACCTTGTCTCCAGCATAGTCCGAATCGGAGTAGCCAACAAGATCAAAAGAGGACCTCTTAGGATACCAAATGGCAAAATTTGGTGTATGGATTAGGTATCTCACTATCCTTTTCACAGCCTTAAGATGACATCCTTTAGGAGGAGCTTGATATCATGCACACATGCACACACTTAGCATCATATCGGGACGAGAGGCACATAGATATAACAATGAACCAATCATAGAGCGATAAACCTTTTGATCAACCAGTTCACCATCTTTGGTCAAATCAAGATGTCCACTAGTAGGCATGGATGTAGTCATACCTTTGCATTCTTGCATATTGAACTTCTTGAATAAGTCATTGGTGTACTTTGTTTGAGAGACAAAGGTACCTTCCTTAGTTTGCCTGATTTGCAAACCGAGAAAGAATTTGAGTTCACTCATCATAGACATCTCAAACTTCTCCGACATTAGCTTTCCAAACTTCTCACTAAAATGAGGGTTAGTTGAACCAAATATGATATCATCAACATAAATTTGGCACACAAATAGTTCTCCATTAACCCTTTTAGTAAAAATAGTAGAATCAATTTTACCAATTTCAAAGCCTTTTTCAATAAGGAACTTGGTCAAGCATTTATACCATGCTCTAGGAGCTTGTTTAAGACCATAAAGGGCTTTGTGAAGTTTGTAAACATGATTAGGTTTCTTAGGGGTGACGAAGCCGGGAGGTTGCTTAACATAAACTTCCTCTTTGATTTTGCCATTTAGAAAAGCACTCTTAATGTCCATTTGGTACAAGGTGATATCATGGTGATTAGCATAAGCAAGTAAGATGCGAATGGACTCAAGTCTAGCGACGGGAGCATATGTCCCACCATAGTCCATACCTTCAACTTGTGTGTAGCCTTGGGCGACGAGACGTGCTTTGTTGCGAACCACTTGTCCATCTTCATCTTGCTTGTTACGAAACACCCATTTGGTACCAATGATGTTGTGGTTGTTGTCGGGCTTCTCAACCAATGTCCACACTTGATTTCTCTCAAAGTTGTGTAGCTCTTCATGCATAGCGTTTATCCAATCCGGATCCTCCAATGCTTCTTCAACCTTCATAGGTTCAATGCTAGATATGAATGAGTAATGTTCACAAAAGTTAGCTAAACGAGTTTTAGAGCGAGTGATTCTCCCGGTTTGGATATCATTGTAGATTTGCTCGATGGGATGATCCTTAGCAATTCTGGCTCGAACTCGTGAAAGCTTTTGCTTGGGTTGGTGTGGAACATCATCTTCATCTTGTTCTTCTTCTTGGCCTTCTTCATTGTTGACGTTGTTGTTATCCTATCATGGTGGAGAAGGAGGTTGTTGATGTTCATCATGGTGCACTTCCTCGGTTTCTTCATCTTGGCGTGTCCCACTTGTGGATGCTTCCATATCAACTCTTGGTTCACCTTGTCATGAGGTAGAAGCTGTCGGCGTTCTGGGAACGGGGGTCCCCAGACTTGCCTGCCTGCGGCCCGCGGCGTGGCTCAAGGGAGGCCCAGCATGGCCCATCTTCATCAACACGAGACTCAAGACCCTCGCGAGGGGCCAAGCCTCGCGAGGCGGACGACACGGAGCTTCCTCAGGCGCAGCCTCCTCAGGCTGGCTCACAAGGAGGCGGAGAAATCAAGGCGGGGTACCTCACGAGGTGCCCATGACGCAAGCCATGACGACTCAGGGCGCCAGGCGGGCGCCAGCGCGCGCAGCGTCCTGCTTTCCTCTTTGGTGCAAAGGGGGCAAGCGCAGCCGCGGAGTACCGAGGCATCAGGCAAAGGTTGCCATTTTGGTGCAACGAGACCAGGACCAAGCGGACTACGAGACGGAGGTCACCATGGAGCCCAGCACGACGTCACCGTAGAGCCTTTGGCAGGCGAAGACCAACTTTAGTCAGGATAAGTGTACTAGATGTTCCCCTTCGAATTGGCCAATTGTTGGCGCCCTTCCCGCTCAATATTTGGGAAGAGGCAAAGGGCCTTTGCCTATAAATAGGACCGGCCACCCACGTAGCAAGGGGTTCGGTCCGGTTCGGTTCAGTTCGTTCGGTTCATTCGGCTAGCAAGCAGAGAGAGTGAGTGAGAAAGAGAGAGAGGGTGACTGAACTCCTCCCAGCAGTTCATCGCCCCAACCAAGAACAGACCCTCGCGAGGCTGTTCTTCCTTGTATCGTTCATCATCATCATCCCCAAGAGGCAATCCACCCACCACACACTGGAGTAGGGTATTACACCACAACGGTGGCCCGAACCAGTATAAACCTTGTGTCTCTTATGCAACTCTTTTAGTAGTTTAGATCTTTGTGAGACGGGGAGGTAGAAGGCGAAATCTCCGCGCGCACCCCAGTGTTCGAACCATAAGGGTCTGCCGGAACCCGTGAATCCGACATTTTGGCGCGCCAGGTAGGGGTGCGCCGGAATCTTTCCTCCACCACTCCGCTCTCCTCCGACCGTCGCATCCATGTCCAATGCTCGTCGGGCCCGCGCCAAGCGCCGGGCCGCCATCGCTTCTCGCTTTGCCCAGACGGCGCCCGTCGGTGGGCGTCCTCGTCGTTCCCCGTCGCCCGCCGTCAACGCCGCCACCGGCCCGGCGGGGGGCGAGCAGCAAGCGTCGTCTCAGCACCCGTCCTTGCGCCAAGACGGCCGCACCGCTACTCCATCGCTCGCACCAGCCGGTTCTTCATCCCGCGCGCTCCGCGCACCCTTGGAGGCTCGAGCTACGCTCCTCGCGGCAAACGAGCTCCTGCGCTACCGCCCTGTCGACGACGTCTACGAAGAGTGGCTCGACCGCGTCGCCGAGCTTGTCCGCGCCGCAGGGGGCTCTTCCGCGCCGTCCGTTTCCCTGCGCCACACCCCGCCCCGCGCGGGCAACGAAGCTCCAGAGGCGCACCAGCCGCCTCCTCTCCAAGGAGATGCCATGGCTCCAAGGCGCGTGCCCCTGGGCGGAAGCCGCTCCATCAGGTGCCAGCGCAACAAGAACGGAGCTGCCAGGAAGTCCCTCGCCCGCAAGGGGCTGCCAGGGCGCTCCCTGCTCCGGCACGCCGCGACACTGCTCCAGCTCCGGCGCTCCAAGACCCCGCTCTGCTCCTAGCTGCAGCGCGTGGGGACCCTCAAGACCAAGCCTTCCATCAGCTGAAGCCTTTCGTGGCCACCGCCGGCTGCCGTGCCTACACCACTGAGCTGCGCAGCGTCGTGTGGCCCGGCAAGTTCAAGCCAGACCTGCCTCCTCGCTATGACGGCACAACCGACCCTGCAGAGTTCCTCCAGCTCTACGAGCTGGCATCGAGGCTGCTAGCGGGGATGAAAAGGTCATGGCGAGCTGGTTCCCCATGGCGCTCAAGGAAGGATGTCGAACCTGGCTCCTGAATCTGGCTCCAGGCACGATCTCCTCCTGGGAACAGATGCGCACCCGCTTCATCGCCAACTTCCAAGGTACTCGCGACCGGCCACCCGCCGTGAGTGACATGCACCGCATCAAGCAACAACCCGGAGAGACCCTGCAAAAGTACATCCAGTGCTTCAACAGCGTGCGCCTCAAGATCCCCAAGGTGTCTGAGGAAGCCATCATCTCGGCCTTCTCCGATGGCATGCGCGACGTCAAGATGAAGGAGGAGCTAGCGATGCACGAAGACCTCTGCACCTCCCTGGAGCTGTTCAACTTGGCGACCAAGTGCGCCAGGGCTGAGGAGGGACGTCTCTCCCTCCTCGAGCTGCCTGCCGCAGACCCAGAAGAGAAGAAGCCCAAGGCCAAGGACATGAAGCGCAAGGGGGCTGCCGTACTCGCCGCAGAACCAGACACCAAGCGAGGCAAGGATCTGCCCGAACCCTCCAGGGGCAGCCGGTACTGTGTGTACCACGACCTCCACACCCACAACACAAACGAATGTCAAGAACTCCGCACCGTGCGAGAAGGAAGGATCGGCCGTCGCCCTGACCATGCTGACCAGGGCTATGGCCGAGGAGGAGGAAGAAACCCAGGACGCTGGGAAGATCGCGGCCCGCGCCAGGGGTGGCGCGACCAACCTCGCGAGGACCGCTGGCGGGACCTGCCTCGCGAGGGAGACTAGAGGGATCAGCCTCGTGAGGATCGCCCTCATGGCAACGCAGGCCTACCTTCGCTGCCACCTCAGCCAAGGAGGAACGAAGACCGCCATCAAGACGAGGGGGCTGGGGGCTTCCAGGAGCCGTGCGCAATCGCCTGCATCCTAGGCGGAGCTCAAGCCCCATCCTCTCAACGTATCTTCAAGCAGTTTGCCCGCGAAGTGAATGCAGTTCTCCCCAAGCTCGAAGCAACGTGCCCCCTCAGGTGGTCGGCGTGCGCCATCATGTTCAACTCAGCAGACCAGCTCAAGTGCGCGGCCATGGCAGGAGTCCTCCCGATGCTTTGCTCCCCAGTCATCAGCAACGTGCTGGTCACCAAGACCCTCATCGATGGCGGGGCAGGGCTCAACGTCCTGTCCGTGGAGACATTCAACAACCTCCAGGTGCCCTACGACCAGCTTCAGCCAACCAAGCCCTTCTCCGGAATCACCAATGGTTCCACAGTCCCGATCGGGCAGGTCCGCCTCCCTGTCACCTTTGGGGCTCGCAGCAACTACCGCACCGAGCTCATCGACTTCGACGTCGCCCACATCCGCCTGCCGTACAACGCCATCCTCGGGTACCCAGGTCTGGCCAAGTTCATGGCCGTGACTCACCACGGCTACAACGTCCTCAAGATGCCAGGAAGTGGCGGCGTCATCACGGTGCCCTGCGAAGAGAAGGATGTAGTGTGTTCCCTGGAGCGAGCCTTTCAGGCCGCGTCGCTAGAAGACCCAGATCGCGGAGGCAGGAGGCTTCCTGAGACCACCCCCAAGAAGAAGAAGACATCGTCAGGCTCAGCCCCTCAGGAGGCAGGCCCTTTAGGGCCCGTATCTGCCCAGGGGGACCCCCCATCCATCGCATAGGAAAGCGCGCCCGACGCCCTCCTCAGGCAGGGCTCGGGGGCTCTCACCTGGAGGGCCACCGACCTAGCCAGGGTCACGAGGGAGGCGCTTGGGCACCATGTGGAGGCGTGCTTCGCAGCAGGTTTCCCTCGAGAAGGAGCCAAGCAAGGAAGGTCAGACTAGCAGGAGTTCGTTAACGAGGCCATTCAAGAACTACAGGAGTCAAGAATCATGAGAGGTTGCCGCTATCTACCAGCTGTGGCCCCACATCCAGGCGAGGATGGCGGGCTGCACGTCTGCGTCGACGTACCAGGACTCAATCAGATCACCACGACGGAGCGTCTCTGGCCCTCGCGAGTGGGGCGCTGCAGGGGTCCACCCCACAACTATGTTCGCATGCCTTATGGCCTGTCGAGCATGGCTGCGGCATACCAGCGCCTCATGAGGGGCATCATGGAGGCTCAGGAAGACAGGCGTTTCGCGGCCTTGGCGGAGATGAAGACAGCTCGCGAGGAGTCACCAGTGCCTCCGGAGCCTCCCGAGGCCCCGGGGCCTGGGGGCTCGTGAGGATCAACCTCCGCAGCCCACCGAGTCTGCTGCACCAACGCCACTTCGCCGATGACATCCTCAGGTGACATCTTTCAAGCTTCATTCCCAGCTGGGAGCGCCCTCCCAGGGTTGCATCACTCCCAGGCCGCGTGGGTCCGTCCCTGCGGCATGTATCCCCTTTTATCTTTCGGTCGTTAGTTTGCCTTGTTGGGGGCGCCCCTCGGGCTGCATCATCCCCAAGCTGCTCGGGCTAGGCCCAGCGGCGTGTATCTCCCTCGCGTTTATCTCCAATTATGCATTCGCCTATCACGCTTGATTGCTTGATGCCCTTCCGCGGTATCCTTTCTTCTCCATGTCGGCCAATTGCACGTTAAAGGGGGGGGGGTGCCTGAGCATCGTGACTTAGGGCTCCTACTGGCTCTCCAGCCCTCACCCTCTGGCCTTGTCCACGGCATCACGACCGGGCATACCAGCGACGGCTGAGACAAGCTCGAGGGCCGGGACCCGAGGACGTAGAGTACCGGCATCTAACCAAATTTTGCAGGGACACATCTCAAGATACGGCCCAGTGCCAGGCGCAACCCGCCTACAGGTAGGGCCTCGTGAGTCCCGCGCTGGCTCACGGGTGCCCAGATACACCTCACCTACTCCAACCAGCGAGCTCTTGAGCGACTAACGATCGACTAATGACTGCCATGGCAACCCCATCTTCTTTCTGTGATGAACCTGCAGGATCCTTGGAGGGAACTGCGCTAGCCAAGGCCCTCACGGAGTTCCCTTCACCCTCGCCCGCACGAACCGCTTGCACGTGAAAGGGGGGGGTGCCTGAGCATCGCGACTCAGGGCTCTTACTGGCTCTCCAGCCCTCACCCTCTGGCCTTGTCCACGGCATCGCGACCTGGCATACCAGCGACGGCTGAGACCAGCTCGAGGGCCGGGACCCAAGGACGTATAGCAGAAAGGGGAGCAGAGGCGAGGGAGAAGGGGCGCGTGAGGACCTCGCCGAGCAACTCCGTCCCAACTACCCCACGGACCCGACGATACGCTGGGGGCGATCCCCGATCCTCAAGATAAGTCACCATCCAAAGCACTGGCTATCGTGGCACTACCGCCACACCTAAAGCAATTCCGTACTAGCGACGTTGCTTTCCTTTCTCGCCGAACGACGGCTTTGGGCGCCAAAGGGGACCTCCTGAGCATCGTGACTCAGGGGCTCTTACCGGACCCCGGGTCGCTCACCTCCTGGCCTTAACCACGGCATCGCGACCTGGCATACCAGCGACGGCTGACGCCGCCTTGGGACTGGGACCTGTCGACACAGAGCACCAAGCCCTCGCGAGGTTCGAAAGGGAGAACTAAGCTAAGACGAAATCAGCAACTCACACAAATCCATAGCAAAGGTTATGTATTAACAAACGGGACTACAGGCACCTTACAAGCCCCCGTGGGGCGCATTTTGATTCCGCGCAGGGAACAGATCCTAAGGGGTGCTAACTACACGAGCTCCTGCAAAAGATGCCATCATCAACAGTGGGCCGTCAGGCGCCGGCGCCAACCCCATCCCGATCAGGGTCGGCGATGGCCCGACGAGCCCGCCCTACTCCGGGAGCAATGCCGACTCGGGGGTTCGTAGCTGTTGTCGCTCGTCTCCGGAGTCGCGAAGATTTTGCTGGGGTCACTGGACCCTCCGGCGCCTCTGCCAAGGGAACGGTCGACGGGCCTAGCCCTCACCAGGGCAAGGTCCCGGCCACCGCTCTCGGGGCAGCATTCCAGCCGGTGCCCGTTCGCGTCGAAGACCTTGAAGAACATCACCGCAGCGCCATCGTACTCCAGGTGGACCGCGAAGACGCCCTCTCCTTGCAAACCTGGGCGATCTCTCTCCAGCCACGGGACATGTAGACCTCGCCCAGGGCTGCGACCACGACCTCTGCCTCGGCCACGAGGGCACTGCAGCCGGCGTGCTGCAGCCAGAGCTCCAGGGGCCCCCCTGGAGGGATGATGGAGGCGAAGAAGGGAGGCAGACGGATCCAGGGCTGGAGAGGAACGACGACGTGGAGCATGAACTCTTGGGAGGAGCCCTCGGCATGGACTCCAGGAGGAACAACCCACGCCTTCACGACCCGACGGCGCCGACCGTGGAGATCAGCATCGACACCTTCGGGGCCCTCGACGTGGGCATACAAGAGAAGTGGGAACCCCGGCGGAGCCTGCTCGCACCAGGGCCTCGGCACCACCTGACGGTCTTCCTCGCCCCGGCTGCAAAGGGTGAGCCATTTCTTCGGCGGGAGCGGGTCTGGCCCCTCTCGGGGAGCCTTTCCTTTCTCCGCTGTAGAGAACTGGCGGATCAGAGCCATCGCAGCAAGACGGAGCAGGGATTGGGAAGAAGGAGAAGCCAGGAGGAATGGACTGGAAGGGCACGCACAACTTCGTACTTATAGCCGGCGAAGATCAACCGCCGGCCTCCACGATCACAGGTAATCATAACACGATCTGCATGCAGGGACTTGTCCACCTCGCACGATCACTGAGGCGTCGTGGGGAAGTGGAGACGCCCACGTCCCATCAACCGCTACGCGGCGCCCAAGGCCGCAGGCTGTTAGGGCGCGCGACACTTCGCCCTTGCCCTTTCGCCTCTCGGCACGGCCAAGTCCATGCGCGCCTTGGGCCCGGGGGCTACTGTCAGCGTTCTGGGAACGGGGGTCCCCAGACTTTCCTGCTTGCGGCCCGCGGCGTGGCTCAAGGGAGGCCCAGCATGGCCCATCTTCATCAACACGAGACTCAAGACCCTCGCGAGGGGCCAAGCCTCGCGAGGCGTACGACACCGAGCTTCCTCAGGCGCAACCTCCTCAGGCTGGCTCGCGAGGAGGCGGAGAAATCAAGGTGGGGTACCTCGCGAGGTGCCCATGACGCAAGCCATGACTTCTCAGGGCGCCAGGCGGGCGCCAGCGTGCGCAGCGTCCTTCTTTCCTCTTTGGTGCAAATGAGGCAAGCGCAGCCGCGGAGTACCGAGGCATCAAGCAAAGGTTGCCATTTCGGTGCAACGAGACCAGGACCAAGCGGACTACGAGACGGAGGTCACCATGGAGCCCAGCACGACGTCACCGCAGAGCCTTTGGCAGGCGAAGACCAACTTTAGTCAGGATAAGTGTACTAGATGTTCCCCTTCGAATTGGCCAATTGTTGGCGCCCTTCCCGCTCAATATTTGGGAAGAGGCCCAGGGCCTTTGCCTATAAATAGGACCGGCCACCCACGTAGCAAGGGGTTCGGTTCGGTACAGTTCGGTTCAGTTCGTTTGGTTCATTCGGCTAGCAAGCAGAGAGAGTGAGTGAGAAAGAGAGAGAGGGTGACTGAACTCCTCCCAGCAGTTCATCGCCCCAGCCAAGAACAGACCCTCACGAGGCTGTTCTTCCTTGTATCGTTCATCATCATCAGCCCCAAGAGGCAATCCACCCACCACACACTGGAGTAGGGTATTACACCACAACGATGGCCCGAACCAGTATAAACCTTGTGTCTCTTGTGCAGCTCTTTTACTAGTTTAGATCTTTGTGATACGGGGAGGTAGAAGGTGAGATCTCCGCGCGCACCAAAGTGTTCGAACCTTAAGGGTCTGCCGGAACCCGTGAATCCGACAGAAGCTTCCACTTGGACAGACGAGGTACTCTCCTTCACTTCCGTTGACGAATCTTGCCAATGGACAAGTCTTGAATTGCTTTCGAAGGGTCTTTGTCTCCTAGATCAATTGGCAATTGCTCTACTTGCGAGCCATTAGATTCATCAAACTTCACATCTACTGTCTCTTCAACCTTTCGGGTGAAATTGTTGTAGACACGGTAAGTGTGAGAGTTTGAGCCATAACTAAGTAGGAAACCTTCATGAGATTTAGGAGCAAATTTAGAACGACGATGCTTATCAAGAATGTAGCACTTTGAGCCGAATACTCGAAAGTATCAAACTTGGGGTTTGTTACCGGTGAGGAGCTCGTATGCCGTCTTGCCGAGTAGCTTGTGAAGATACAAGCAATTTGTTGCATGACAAGCTGTCTCAACCGCTTCCGCCCAAAAGTGCTTTGGCATTTTGTACTCATCAAGCATCGTTCTTGCCATCTCGATAAGAGTCCGGTTCTTCCTTTCAACAACTCCATTTTGTTGAGGTGTGTACGTAGCCGAGAACTCGTGTGAAATCCCTTCTTCGTCAAGAAAGGTGTGCACATTTGCGTTCTTGAACTCCGTTCCGCTGTCACTCCGAACCTTCTTGATCTTCACGTCAAACTGATTTTGGGCCTTCCTAGCGAAGTTTTTGAAGATCTTTTGGACCTGTGATTTGTCATCAAGAAAGAACACCCACGTAAATCTTGAAAAATCATAAACTATGACTAGACCAAATGAGTTACCACCGAGACTCTTGTAGGCATTGGTACCAAAGAGATCCATGTGAAGTAGCTCGAGTGGTCTTCTTGTGGTCACGATGTTCTTCGCGCAATGACTTCCTCCAACTTGTTTCCCTGCTTGACAAGCACTACAAAGTCTATCCTTGTCAAATATGACATCTTTTATTCCAAGGATATGATCACCTTTAATAAGCTTATCAAGATTTCTCATACCAACATGACCTAGTCTTCTATGCCACAACCAGCCTTTCGAAGATTTGGCAATTAAGCAAGTTTTAGGTTGAGCCTTTTTAGTGAAATCAACAATGTAAATATCTCCTCTACGTATACCGGTAAAGACCATTTTATGATTATCTCTACGAAACACTTGGCAGTCTACTTCAGTAAATAGGACATTGAAACCGAAATCAGCAAGTCTAGATATTGAAAGTAAGTTGTAGCCAAGAGATTCAATGAGCATGACATTTTGTATGGAGCTATCATGTGAGATGGCCACCTTACCAAGGCCAACCACCTTACCCTTTGAATTATCACCAAAAGTGACATGCTTTCGAGGGCCGTCATTTTCAGCAAGCTCACGAAACATGTCTTTATCTCCGGTCATATGATCAGTACATCCACTATCAAGGACCCATTCCTTTCCTCCAGCCATGTAGCCGCAAAGATTTGCCATAAGACCAAAGTGTCTCATCGCATCATCAAGATCATAGTCACTATCATCATCATCATCATCATCCGAGTATTCATGTTCAACATCATCTTGTGGTTGATCAATTCCTAGAGAGGGCAATTCATTAGATAAATGATCATTTCTATAGTTATCTTTATGAATTATAATAGCTCTAGAAATGATATTGATAATGATTCCAATATCTCCTTTGGCACTCGTAAGATTAGTAAGCTCAAATAAGCAGTCACCAAATTTGGGATCATTGGAACTCATCTTAATCAAGGAAATAGACTTATGGAGGATTTCATCTCGATTTTTCAAGGAATAATTTGGAAAGAGTTCCTCAAGAAATTTCCATATGGTGTAGGCACACTTAAGAGTAAGCAAACATCCAATCAAGTTTCTAGGCAAGCGTCTAGTGATAAGATTAACAGTTCTAAGATTGCGAATCATGTCAATTGACTCATCAAGGGTAGGATGCAAAGGATCAACATGAGGTGCACAAGGGCTAGTAATGTACTTGTTCAAATGATATTCATTGAAAATCTCAAGCATTTCATTTTTCCACTCATGAAAATACTCTCCATCAAGAATAGGCACTCTATGTCTAAGACTCCCCAAAGTAGACACATCCATCTTCCTCCAATGGTGTTTAAACCAAGGCAATGGAGACCAATGCTCTGATACCAATTGAAAGGATCGAGAAGAGGTGTCTAGAGGGGGGGTGATTAGACACTAAGTGCCAAAATTGCAGTTTTTAATATTCTTACGTTTAAGTGGAGTTTAAGAACAAGTTTAACAAACACAATACATATCAAGCAAGCATGCATGCAATGAGTATATGAGCAGCGGAAAGTAAAGCATGCAACTTGCAAGAATGTAAGGAGAAGGGTTTGGAGTATTCAAACGCAATTGGAGACACGGAGGTTTTTGTCGTGGTTCCGATAGGTGGTGCTATCGTACATCCACGTTGATGGAGACTTCAACCCATGGAGGGTAACGGTTGTGCGAGTCCACGGAGGGCTCCACCCACAATGGGTCCATGAAGAAGCTACCTTGTCTATTCCATCACGGCCGTCGCCCACGAAGGACTTGCCTCACTAGCGGTAGATCTTCATGAAGTAGGCGATCTCCTTGCCCTTACAAACTCCTTGGTTCAACTCCACAATCTTGTCGGAGGCTCCCAAGTGACACCTAGCCAATCTAGGAGACACCACTCTCCAAGAAGTAACAAATGGTGTGTTGATGATGAACTTCTTGCTCTTGTGCTTCAAAGGATAGTCTCCCCAACACTCAACTCTCTCTCATAGGATTTGGATTTGGTGGAAAGAAGATTTGAGTGGAAAACAACTTGGGAAAGGCTAGAGATCAAGATTCATATGGTTGGAATGGAATATCTTGACCTCAACACAAGTGTAGGTGGTTCTCTCTCAGAAAATGTGTATTGGAAGTGTAGGTATGTTCTGATGGCTCTCTCCACGAATGAAGAGTGGGTGGAGGGGTATATATAGCCTCCACACAAAATCTAACCGTTACACACAATTTGCCAAACTCGGTGGGACCGAAGGGAAAAAACTCGGTTGGACCGATTTAGTAAACCTAGTGACCATTAGGGTTTTCGGTGGGACCGACTGGATCAACTCGGTAGGACCGATGTGCTAGGGTTAGGGTAAATCCAAAACTCGGTTTGACCGATTACTCAAACTCGGTGGGACCGATTTGGGTAATAAGCAAAACAGAGAGTTGGCCAAGCAAACTCGGTGGGGCCGATTGCATATCTCGGTGGGACCAAAAATATTGCAACAGGTAACAGAGAGTTTGCAAGCCCATCTCGGTGAGACCGAGATCCCATTGGTGAGACCGAACTGATTAGGGTTTCTGGCAGTGGCTATGTTAACTGAACTCGGTGGCTCCGGATAGAAAGAATCGGTGGGGCCGAGTTTGACTTTTGGTTTAGGTCATATGTGGATGTGGGAAGGTAGTTGAGGGTTTTGGAGCATATCACTAAGCACTTTGAGCAAGCAAGCCATTAAGCAACACCTCATCCCCTCTTGATAGTATTAGCTTTTCCTATAGACTCAATGTGATCTTGGATCACTAAAATAGAAAATGTAGAGTCTTGATCTTGAAGCTTGAGCCAATCCTTTGTCCTTAGCATCTTGAAGGGGTTCCACATCCTCTAGTCCATGCCACTCCATTGTTGAACTTAACTGAAACATAGTAGGTAAAAGTGTTAGTCCAACAAGAGATATGTTGACATTAATTACCAAAACCACCCAGGGAGCACTTGTGCTTTCAATAACCCTCAGGAATGACAAGTGATTCTTCATCATCACTTTCATCATCATAATCAGATTCAATATTTTCAATCTCTCTAGCCCTAGCAAGTCGTTCCTCGAGAAAATCACTAAGTGGCATAGTAGTATCAGGCATAGAGGTAGTTTCATCATAAATATCATGCATAGCAAAAGTGGCATCATCAATAACATGCGACATATCAAAACGAATAATAGAAGGAGGTGTAGGTGTCGCAAATTTACTCATAACAGAAGGTGAATCAAGTGCAGAGCTAGATGGCAGTTCGTTACCTCCCCTCATAGTTGAGGGATAGATCTTGGTTTTTGGATCTCTCAAGTTCTTCATAGTGTCCAACAGATATAAATCCCAAGTGACTCAAAGAATAGAGCTATGCTCCCTGGCAACGGCGCCAGAAATTAGTCTTGATAACCCACAAGTATAGGGGATCGCAACATCTTTCGAGGGTAGAGTATTCAACCCAAATTTATTGATTCGACACAAGGGGAGCCAAAGAATATTCTCAAGTATTAGCAGTTGAGTTGTCAATTCAACCACACCTGGAAACTTAGTATCTGCAGTGATGGTAACGGTAACAAAAGAGTAACGAAAGCAAAGTAATGTTTTTGGTATTTTGTAGTGATTGTAACAATAGCAACGGGAAAGTAAATAAGCATAAACCAATATATGGAAAGCTCGTAGGCATCGGATCAGTGATGGATAGTTATGCCGGATGCGGTTCATCATGTAACAGTCATAACATAGGGTGACATAGAACTAGCTCCAGTTCATCAATGTAATGTAGGCATGTATTCCGAATATAGTCATACGTGCTTATGGAAAAGACCTTGCATGGCATATTTTGTCCTACTCTCCCGTGGTAGTGGGGTCCTAATGGAAACTAAGGGAGATTAAGGCCTCCTTTTAATAGAGAACTGGAACAAAGCATTAGCACATAGTGAATACATGAACTCCTCAAACTACGGTCATCACCGGTAAGTATCCCGATTATTGTCACTTCGGGGTTAACGGATCATAACACATAATAGGTGACTATAGACTTGCAAGATAGGATCAAGAACTCTCATATATTGATGAAAACATAATAGGTTTAGATATGAAATCATGGCACTCGGGCCCTAGTGACAAGCATTAAGCATAGCAAAGTCATAACAACATCAATATCAGAAAATAGTGGATACTAGGAATCAAACCCTAATAAAACTAACTCGATTACATGATAAATCTCATCCAACCCATCACCGTCCAGCAAGCCTACGATGGAATTACTCACGCACGGCGGTGACCATCAAGAAATTGGTGATGGAGGATGGTTGATGATGACGACGGTGACGAATCCCCCTCTCTGGAGCCCTGAACGGACTCCAGATCAGCCCCCCGAGAGGTTTTAGGGCTTGGCGGTGGCTCCATATAGTAAAACATGATGAAATCTTCTTCCCTATTTTTTCTCCCCGAAAGCAGTTATATAGAGTTGGAGTTGGAGTCGGGAGGTCTCCAGGGGGCCCACGAGGTAGGGGGCATGCCCTAGGGGGGGGGGGGGGCGCCCCCCACCCTCGTGAGAAGGGTGTGGGCCCCCTGGTCTTCATCTTTGGCGAGGACTTTTTATTATTTATTGTAAGACATTCCGTGGAGTTTCAGGTCATTCCGAGAACTTCTGTTTTCTGCACATAAAACAACATCATGGCAATTCTGTTGAAAACAGCGTCGGTCCGGGTTAGTTCCATTCAAATCATACAAGTTAGAGTCCAAAACAAGGGCAAAAGTGTTTGGAAAAGTAGATACGACGGAGACGTATCAGTAGTCATGTGAATTTGGTATTCATTCGATATTTTGATGAGATGTATGTTGTCTCTCCTCTAGTGGTGTTCTGTGAACGTCGACTACATGACACTTCACCATTGTTTGGGCCTAGAGGAAGGCATTGGGAAGTAATAAGTAGATTATTTGTTGCTAGAGTGACAGAAGCTTAAACCCTAGTTTATGCGTTGCTTCGTAAGGGGCTGATTTGGATCCATATGTTTCATGCCATGGTTAGGTTTACCTTAATACTTTTGTTGTATTTGCGGATGCTTGCAATAGAGGTTAATCATAAGTGGGAGGTTTGTCCAAGTAAGGGCAGCACCTAAGCACCGGTCCACCCACAAACCAAATTATCAAAGTACCGAACGCGAATCATATGAGCGTGATGAAAACTAGCTTGACAATATTCCCATGTTTCCTCGGGAGCACTTTACATCATATAAGAGTTTGTCCAGGCTTGTCCTTTGCTACAAAAAGGATTGGGCCACCTTGCTGCACCTTATTTACTTTTGTTACTTGTTGCTCGTTACAATTATTTTATCCCAAAACTATCTGTTACCACTTATTTCAGTACTTGCAGAGAATACCTTGCTGGAAACCGCTTATCTTTTCCTTCTGCTCCTCGCTGGGTTCGATACTCTTACTTATCGGAAGGACTACGATAGATCCCCTATACTTGTGGGTCATCACCCCGCTATCGTATCACCGTCACTTTTATCTTTACTATTTTTCTTAGTTCAATCCTTTTGATAACATCTTGATCTAGTAGAATAAAGTTTTAGTATGATCTAGTTGTGAGTTTTGCTTTATGATCCTTCTATGTAATCGAATCCGTGAGCTATATATAATAAAGATTAGTGTTGAGTCAAGGGCTTGATTATTTTGCCATGAGCCTAAGTGAATAAAAGAAAAGAGAAAGAATAAAAAAGGAAACAAAGAGATCATATGGATCTTATGGAGAGTAATGAGCTAACATAGAAAAAGTATGATGAATAAAAGTTGTTGAGAGTTGACAAACATAGTTTTGGTCATTGTTGCAATTAATAGGAAGTAATAAAGAAAGAGAGGTCTTCACATATAAATATACTATCTTGGACATCCTTTATGATTGTGAGCACTCATTAAAACATGACATGCTAAAGAGTTGACGTTGGACAATGAAGACAACCTAATGGGTTATGTTTTCTTACATCTGAGATAAATTATATTGTCATGGATCATCCAACATGGTTGAGCTTGCCTTCCCCCCTCATGCTAGCCAAATTCATCGCACCAAGTAGAGATACTACTTGTGCTTCCAAATACCCTTAAAACCAGTTTTTCCATGTGAGTCCACCATATCGACCTATGGATTGAGTAAGACCCTTCAAGTAAGTTGTCATCGGTGCAAGCAATAAAAATTGTTCTCTAAATATGTATGACTTATTAGTGTGGGGGAAAATAAGCTTTATACGATTGTGTGATATGGAAGAAATAAAAGCAACAGACTGCATAATAAAGGTCCATATCACAAGTGGCAATATAAAGTGACGTTCTTTCGCATTAAGATTTTGTGCATCCAACCATAAAAGCGCATGACAACCTCTGCTTCCCTCTGCGAAGGGCCTATCTTTTACTTTTATCTCCTACCTTGCATAAGAGTCATGGTGATCTTCACCCTTCCTTTTTACATTTTATCCTTTGGCAAGCACAGTATGTTGGAAAGATCTTGATATATATGGCTAATTGGATGTGAGTTTTCATGAACTATTATTGTTGACATTACCCTTGAGGCAAAACGTTGGGAGGCAAAACTATAAGCCCCTATCTTTCTCCGTGTCCGATTAAAACTCCATACCCATAAGTATTGCGTGAGTGTCAGCAATTGCGAAAGACTATATGATAATTGAGTATGTGGACTTGCTGAAAAGCTCTTATATATTTACTCTTTCCTATGTTATGATAAATTGCAATTGCTCCAATGACTGAGATTATAGTTTGTTAGTTTTCAATGAAGTTTACGATTCATACTCGAAATTGTGATTGAATTATTACTCTAGCATAATAAATCGTATGACAAGAATTATGTAATTTGTTGGTCTAAGAATGATCATGATGCCCTCATGTCCGTATTTTACTTTTATCGAGACCTCTATCTCCAAACATGTGGACATATTTTTCGATTTCGACTTTCGCTTGAGGACAAGCGAGGTCCAAGCTTGGGGGAGTTGATACGTCCATTTAGCATCATGCTTTTATAACGATATTTATTGCATTATGGGTTGTTATTACACATTATTTCACAATACTTATGCCTATTCTCTCTTATTTTACAAGGTTTACATAAAGAGGGAGAATGCCCGTAGCTGGGATTTTGTGTTGGAAAAGGAGCAAATATTAGAGACCTATTCTACACAGCTCCAAAAGTCCTGAAACTTCACGGAAGATGTTTTCAGAATATATAAAAAATACTAAGCGCAAGAAGTTCACCAGGGGGGCCACACCCTGCCCACGAGGGTGGGGGGCGCGCCCTACCCCCTAGGCACGCCCCCTACCTTGTGGGCCCCCTGGTGGCCCTCCGATGGCCATCTTCTGCTATATGGAGTCTTTCGATGAGGAAAAACTCATAAGCCATCTCCTCGGACGAAACTCCACTGCCATAAGGCGGAACCTTGGTGGAACCAATCTAGGGCTCTGGCGGAGCTGTTCTGCCGGGGAAACTTCCCTCCGGGAGGGGGAAATCATCGTCATCGTCATCACCAACTCTCCTCTCATCGGGAGAGGGCAATCTCCATCAACATCTTCACCAGCACCATCTCCTTTCAAAACCCTAGTTCATCTCTTGTATCCAATTCTTGTCTTCAAGTCCGGGATTGGTACTAGTAGGTTGCTAGTAGTGTTAATTACTCCTTGTAGTTGACGCTAGTTGGTTTATTTGGTGGAAGATCATGTGTTCAGATCCTATATGAATATTAATACCCCTCTGATTATGAACATAAATATGCTTTGTGAGTAGTTACGTTTGTTCCTGAGGACATGTGAGAAGTCTTGCTATTAGTAGTCATGTGAATTTGGTATTCATTCGATATTTTGATGAGATATATGTTGTCTCTCCTCTAGTGGTCTTATGTGAACGTCGACTACATGACAGCTCACCATTATTTGGGCCTAGAGGAAGTCATTGGGAAGTAATAAGTAGATGATGGGTTGCTAGAGTGACAGAAGCTTAAACCCTAGTTTATGCGTTGCTTCGTAATGGGCTGATTTGGATCCATATGTTTCATGCTATGGTTAGGTTTACCTTAATACTTTTGTTGCAGTTGCGGATGCTTGCAATAGAGGTTAATCATAATTGGGATGCTTGTCCAAGTAAGGACAGTACCCAAGCACCGGTCCACCCACATACCAAATTATCAAAGTACCGAACGCGAATCATATGAACCTGATGAAAACTAGCTTGGCGATATTCCCATGTGTCATCGGGAGCACTTTTCTCTATATAAGAGTTCGTCCGGGCTTGTCCTTTGCTACAAAAAGGATTGGGCCACCTTACTGCACTTTATTTACTTTTTTTACTTGTTGCTCGTTACAAATTATCCTATCACAAAACTATCTGTTACCACTTGTTTGTGTACTTGCAGAGAATACCTTGCTGGAAACCGCTTATCATTTCCTTCTGCTCCTCGTTGGGTTCGACACTCTTACTTGTCGAAAGGACTATGATAGATCCCCTATACTTGTGGGTCATCACTCCCTAGCTCCTTTATATACGGGGGCAGGGGGCACCCCATAAACACAACAATTGATCTGTTGATCTCTTAGCCGTGTGCTGTGCCCCTCCACCATAATCCTCCTTGGTTATATCATAGAGATGCTTAGGCGAAGTCCTGTGTCGGTAACTTCGTCAACATCGTCACCACGCCGTCATGCTGAAGAAAGTCTTCTTCGAGCTCTACTAGATGGTGAGTTCGCGGGACATCACCGAGCTGAAGTGTGGTGATCACGGAGGTGTCGTACGTTCGGAGCTGAGGATCGGTCGATCGTGAAGATGTATGACTACATCAACCGTGTTGTTATAACGCTTCCGCTTAACGGTCTACGAGGGTACGTGGACGACACAATCCTCTCTCGTTGCTATGCATCACCATGATCTTGCGTGTGCGTAGGATTTTTTTTGAAATTACTATATTCCCCAACAGTGGCTAGGGGGCACCCCATAGACACACAAGTTGATCATTGATCTCTTAGCCGTGTGCGGTGCCCCCTCCACCATAATCCACCTCAGTCATATCATAATGGTGCTTAGGTGAAGCCCTGTTCCGGTAGCATCATCATCACCGTCATCACGCCGTCGTGCTGACGAAGCTCTCCCTCGACACTTTGCTGGATCGTGAGTTCGTGGGACGTCACCGAGCCAAACGTGTGCAGATCACGGAGGCGCCATACTTTCAGTACTAGGATTGGTCGATCGTGAAGACGTACGACTACATCAACCGCGTTGTCATAACGCTTCCTCTTACGGTCTACAAGGGTACGTAGACAATACTCTCCCCTCTCGTTGCTATGCATCACCATGATCTTGCGTGTGCGTAGGAATTTTTTGAAATTACTGCGCTCCCCAACAGATGTGGCATCGTCTTCTTCATCGATGACTCTCGCACCAACAGTTGCAGGCGAGGATGAACATCTTCAATTGAGGGGGTGCGGTGCCAGCTTGCATTTCGTGGAGGCCTGGAATCTAACTCGAAGCCGTCAGTGAAGCCATCTTTGCGAAGATCGTCTTCAGGACGTAGCAGTGTGAGACTCTTCCAGGACCGCCGACAGGCTTCATGAGCAACGAACGAGTTCTTGGTGGACAAGTTTCGAATGTGATTGACATCCACCAAGATACTCTGCATCTGACGCTTTAGCCAGTCATGATGCTTATCATGTTTCTGGTGCAGGGCCACAAGAAGCTCTCGGTCACTAAGGACACGGGAACGCTTCCGAGGCCGTTGGGCAATCGTACTTGATGTGGCTTCAGTGTTGGCATGATGCGGCACTCTCATGTTCCCAGCCAGAGGATAAGTGGGGGTTGCAGCATTGGGGACATGAATTCTGTCAGATTTTGGGTTCTGGTAGACCCTTGAGGTTCGAACACTGGGGTGCGCACGGAGATTTCGCCTCCTACCTACCCTGCACCCCTCCGCCTCGCTAAGATCTAAGCTATGGAAAGAACAACACAAGAGACACAGGGTTTATACTGGTTCGGGCCACCGTTGTGGTGTAATACCCTACTCTAGTGTGTGGTGTGGTGGATTGCCTCTTGGGCTGATGATGATGAACAATACAAGGAAGAATAGCCTCGCAAGGGTCTGTTCTTGGCTGGGGGGGGGGACGAACTGCTAGGAGGAGTTCAGTCACCCTTCTCTCTCTCTGATTTCGATCTGATCCCCGATACTCAATCTCCAACCTCCCTTATCTCTAACCTCTCTGATCTTGAACCTCCTCCATCCTGAACCTCCTCCTTCCTTTCTCTCTGTGGGTGGCTGGTCCTATTTATAGGCAATGGCCCTGGGCCTCTTCCCAAATATTGAGCGGGAAGGGCGTCAACAATTGGCCATTTTGAAGGGAACATCTGGTACACTTATCCTGACTAAAGTTGGTCCTCGCCTGCATAAAGCTCTGGCAGTGACGCCGTCTTGGGATCCACGATGACCTCCGTCTTGCAGTCCTCCTGGTCTTAGTCTTGTTGCACCGAAATGGCAACCTTTGCCTGATGCCTCGGTACTCCGTGGCTGTGCTTGCCCCCTTTGCACCAAAGGGGAAAGGAGGACACTACGCGGGCTGGCGCCCGCCTGGCGCCCTTGGTCGTCATGTCTTGCATCACGGGCACCTCATGAGGTACCCCACCTTGGTTTCTCCGCCTCCTCGTGAGCCAGCCTGGTGAGGCCGTGCCTGAGGAAGCTCCGCGTCGTCCGCCCCGCGAGGCTTGGCCCCTCGCGAGGGTCTTGAGTCTGTGTTGATGAAGATGGGCCATGCTGGGCCCCCCTTTGAGCCACGCCGCAGGCCGCAGGCAGGCAAGTCTGGGGATCCCCGTTCCCAGAACACCGACAGTAGCCCCCGGGCCCAAGGCGCGCCCGGACTTGACCGTGCAGGGAGGCGGAAGGGCAAGAGCGAAGCGCCGCAGGCCCTAACAGCCTGCGTTCTTGGGCGCCGCGTGGCGGTTGATTGGACATGGGCGTCTCCACTTCCCCATGGCGCCTCAGCAACTGGACGGATTGGACAAGTCCCTGCATGCAAAGCGGGTCATGATTACCTGCGATCGTGGAGGTCGGCGGTTGGCCTTCGCCGGCCATAAGTACGGAACAGCGCGCGCCCTTCCAGTCCATCCCTTCTTGCTTCTCCTTCTTCCCGGTCCTTGCTCCGTCTTGCTGCGATGGCTCCGATCCGCCGGTTCTTGACGGCAGAGAAAGGAAAGGCTCCCCAAGAGGAACCAGACCCGCTCCTGCCGAAGAAACGGCTCATCCTCCGCGGCCCGGACGAGGGGGCCCATCAGGTGGTGTCGAGGCCCTGGTGCGAGCGGCCACCACCGGGGTTCCCACTTCCTTTGTACGCCCACAACGAGGGCCCTGAAGGAGCTGATGCTGATTGCCACGGGCGGCGCCGCCGTCGGCGCCGATGGGTCACGAAGGTGTGGGTCGTCCCCCCTGGGGTCCACACTGAGGGCTCTTCCCGAGAGTTCGTGTTCCATGCCTCCATGCCTCCTTAGTCTTGGATTCGCCTTCCTCCCTTCTTTGCCTCAATCATCCCGCAGGGAGAACTCCTGGAGCTTTGGCTGCAGCATGCCGATTGCAGGACCCTCGCGGCCGAGGCAGAGGTCACGATCGTTGCCCCGGGCGAGGTCTGCATGACTCGAGGCTGGAGCGAAGTTGCCCGGGTTTGCAGGACAAGAGGCGCCTTCGCGATCCACTTGGAGTACGACGGTGCTTCAGTGATGTTCTTCAAGGTCTTCGATGTGAACGAGCGCTGGCTGGAGTGCTACCCCGGGAGAGGTGGCCGGGACCCTGCTGCGGCGAGGACTGGGCCTGCCAACCGCTCCCTTGGCGGCTCCTCAGGCGGCGGAGGTTCCAGCGACTCCGGCGAGCTCTTCGCGACTCCGGAGACGAGCGACGACAGCTACGAGCCCCCGAGCCGGCGCCGCTCCTAGAGCAGGGCGGGCTCGTCAGGCCGTCGCCGCCTCTGATCTGGATGGGGTTGGCGCCGGTGCTTGACGGCCCACTGTTGATAATGGCGTCTTTTGCAGCGGCGCGCATAGTTAGCGTCCTTTTAGGGTCGGTTCCCTGCAAGGAGTCAAAGACGCGTCCCGTGGGGGCTTGTAAGGTGCCTATGATCCTGTTTTGTCAATATAACCCTTGTCGTAGAATTGTGCGAGTTGCTCATTCCATCTTAGCTCAATTCCCCCTTTCGAACCTCACGAGGGCTTGGTGCTCTGCGCCGACAGGTCCCAGTCCCAAGGCGGCTTCAGCCATCGCTGGTATGCCAGGTCGCGATGCCGTGGTCAAGGCTAGGAGGTGAGCGACCCGGAGTCCGGTAAGAGCCCCTGAGTCGCGATGCTCAGGTGGTCCCCTTTGGCGCTCAAGCAGCCGCCGTTCAGTGAGAAAGGAAAGCGGCATCGCTAACACAGGATTGCATTAGGTGCGGGGATGGTGCCACGGTAGCTGGTGCTTTCGGGCGGTGACTTATCTCGAGAACCAGGGGTCGCTCTCTGGTGTGTCGCCGGGTTCGTGCATCGGCAGGCGTGAGGTTGCCCGGCGAGGTCCTCGCGTGTCCCTCCCCTCTCGCCTTTGCTCCCCTTTCTGCTCTACGTCCTCGGGTCCCGGCCCTCGAGCGAGTCTCAACCGTCGCTGGTATGCCAGGTCGCGATGCCGTGGACTAGGCCAGAGGGTGAGGGCTGGAGAGCCAGTAGGAGCCCTGAGTCGCGATGCTCAGGCACCCCCCCTTTAACGTGCAAGCGGTTCGCACAGATGAGAGTGAAGGAGACACTGCAAGGGCCTCGCCTGACACGGCTCCTTCGGGAGATCCTGTAAACCCATCATAGAAAGAACGAGGGGTTGCCATGACAATAGATAGTCAGCCGTTGGTTGCTTTCGAGGGGCGATGAGGCACTGAAGGCTTGACGAGGTGGTGCCATGCGGGGCTGCCGCGGCCAGAGCTCAGACATTCAGGTTTGTCGGCCTTGCAGGGATGGACCCATGCGCAAGCGTCGTGCCGTTTGGGAGCAGTTCCGTCAGTTGGCGTCAGTTGAGCGGGCAACTAGGTCAAACACATTAGCCGTGAAGGAGTGGATTCATTCAAATAGATGCGGGGAAGGCGGACATCACTGGGTCAGGCCCGTGCGACTTGGGGATGATGCAGCCCGAGGGGCGCCCCCAACAAGGTAAGCTAACAGCATGGAATAAAAGGGATACATGCCGCAGGGACGGACCCACGCGGCCTGGGAATAATGCAACCCTGGGGGCGCGCTCCCAGCTGTAAATGAAACTTGAAAGATGTCACCTGATGATGTTGAGGACGAAGGACTTTTGGTGTAGCAGACTCGGTGGGCTGCGGGAGCCAATCCTTACGAGCCCCCAGACCTAGGGGCCTCGGGAGGCTCCGGAGGCGCTGGTGGCTCCTCGCGGACCATCTCCATCTCCGCCAGGGCTGCGGAATGCCTGGCCTCTTGTGCCTCCACGATGCCCCTCATGAGGCGCTGGTACATGGCAGCCGCATTCGGCAAGCCGTAAGGCACGCGAACGTAGCTGTGGGGTGGACCCTCGCAGCGCCCCACTCGCGAGGGCCAGAGGCGCTCTAGAGAGGCGACTCGATTGAGCCCTGGTATGTCGATGCAGACGCGCAACCCACCATCCTCGCTTGGATGGGGAGCCATTGCTGGTAGGCGGCGGCCGCCCTTCATGACTCTTGACTCCTGTAGCTCCTGAATGGCCTTGCTGACGAACTCCTGAGAGTCTGGTTCTCCTTGCCTTACTCCTTCTTGAGGGAAACGTGCTTCGAAACACGCCTCCATGTGGTGCCCAAGCGCCTCCCTCGTGACCCTAGCCAGGTTGGTGGCCCTAGAGGGGAGAGCCCCCGAGCCCTTCCTGAGGAGGGCACCGGGCGCGCTTTCCTATGCGATGGAAGGAGGTTCCCCCTGTGCAGGCGCGGGCCCAGAGGGGCCTGCATCCTGAGGGGCCGGGCCAGACGATGTCTTCTTCTTCTTGGGGGCGGTCTCGGGAAGCCTCCGGCTTCCGCGATCCGCGTCTTCCAGTGACGCGGCCTGAAAGGCTCGCTCCAGGGAACACACCGCGTCCTTCTCTTCACAGGGCACCATGATGACTCCGCCACTTCCTGGCATCTGGAGGACGTTGTAGCCGTGGTGAGTTACGGCCATGAACTTGGCCAGCGCTGGGTACCCAAGGATGGCGTTGTACGGCAGGCGAATGTGAGCGAGGTTGAAGTCGATGAGCTCGGTGCAGTAGTTGTCGCGTACCTCGAAGGTGACAGGGAGGCGGACCTGCCCAATCGGGACCGTGGAGCCGTCGGTGACTCTAGAGAAAGGCTTGGTCGGCTGAAGCTGGCTGTAGGGCACCTGGAGATTGTTGAATGTTTCCACGGACAGAACGTTGAGCCCTGCCCCGCCATCCATGAGGCTCCTAGTGACCACCACGTTGCTGATGATTGGGGAACAAAGCATCGGGAGGACTCCGGCTGTAGCCGCACACTTGAGCTGATCCACTGAGCTGAACGTGATGGCGCACGCCGACCACCTGAGAGGGCGCGTGGCTTCAAGCTTGGGGAGGACAGCATTCACTTCGCGGGCAAACTGCTTGAAGATGCGTTGAGAGGCTGGGGCTTGAGCCCCGCCCAGGATGCAGGCGATCCCGCGCGGCTCCTGGAAGCCCCCAGCCTCCTCGTCCTGGTGGCGGTCCTCATTTCTCCTTGGCTGCGGCGGCAGCGGAGGGAGGCCTACGTTGCCTTGTGGGCGATCCTCGTGAGGCGGGTCTTGCCAGCGATCCTCGCGAGGTTGATCGCGCCACCCTTGGCGCGGGCCACGGTCTTCCCAGCGTCCTGCGTTCCTTCCTCCTCCTCGACCGTAGCCCCGATCACCGCGGTCCGGGCGATGGCCGATCCTTCCTTCTCGCACGGCTCGGAGCTCTTGACATCCATTGGTGTTGTGGGTGTGGAGGTCGTGGTACACACAGTACCGACTACCCTTGGAAGTTTCGGGCTGATCCCTGCCCTGCTTGGTGTTTGGTTCTGCCGCGAGCATGGCAGCCCCCTTGCGCTTCACATCCTTGGCCTTGGGCTTCTTATCTTCTGGGTCTGCGGCAGGCAGCTCGAGGAGGGAGAGAGGCCCTTCCTCAGCCCTAGCACACTTGGTTGCCAAGTTGAACAGCTCCAAGGAAGTGCACAGGTCTTCATGCATCGCCAGCTCCTCCTTCATCTTGACATCACGCACGCCGTCGGAGAAGGCTGAGATGATGGCCTCCTTAGTCACCTTGGGAATCTTGAGGCGTGCATTGTTGAAGCGCTGGATGTACTTCTGCAGGGTCTCCCCGAGTTGTTGCTTGATGCGGCGCATGTCGCTCATGGCAGGTGGCCGATCGCGAGTACCTTGGAAGTTGGCGATGAAGTGGGTGCACATCTCGTCCCAGGAGGAGATCGTGCCTGGAGCCAGGTTCAGGAGCCAGGTGCGGGCCCCGTCCTTGAGCGCCATGGGAAACCAGTTCGCCATGACCTTCTCGTCTCCGTTGGCATCCTCGATGCCTAGCTCATAGAGCTGGAGGAACTCCGCAGAGTCGGCCGTGCAGTCGTAACGAGGAGGCAGGTCTGGCTTGAACTTGCCCGGCCACGCGACGCTGCGTAGCTCGGTGGTGAAGGCACGGCAGCCTGCTGTGGCCACGAGAGGCCTCGGGTGATGGAGAGCTTGGTCTTGTATGTCCCCACGCGCTGCAGCTGGGAGAAGCGCGGGGTCTTGACGTGCGGGAGCAGGAGCATGGTCGCGACGTGCTGGAGCAGGGAGCACCAGGGCATCTTCTTGCGGGCGAGGGACTTCTTGGCAGCCCTGCTCTTGCCGCGCTGGCACCTGACGGAGCGGGTTCCGCCCAGGGGCCACGCGCCTTGGATCCATGGCGCCTTCTTCAGGAGGAGGCGGCCAGGGCACCGCCAGAGCCACGTCGCCCGCGCGGGGCGGGGTGCGGTGCAGCGGAACGGATGGTGGAGGAGAGCCCCCTGCGGCGCGGACGAGCTCGGAGATGCGGTCAAGCCATTCTTCGTAGACGTCCTCGATGGGACGGTAGCGCAGGAGCTCATTTGCCGCTGTCGGCGTTCTGGGAACGGGGGTCCCCAGACTTGCCTGCCTGCGGCGTGGCTCAAAGGGGGGCCCAGCACGGCCCATCTTCGCCAACACAAACCCAAGACCCTCGCGAGGGGCCAAGCCTCACGGGGCGGACGACACGGAACTTCCTCAGGCGCAGACTCGTCAGGCTGGCTCACGAGGAGGCAGAGAGATCAAGGCGGGGTACCTTACGAGGTGCCCGTGACGCAAGCCATGACGACTCAGGGCGCCAGGCGGGTGCGAGCCCGCACAGCGTCCTCCTTCCCTCTTCGGTGCAAAGGGGGCAAGCGCAGCCTCGGAGTACCGAGGCATCAGGCAAAGGTTGCCATTTCGGTGCAACGAGACCAGGACCAGGAGGACTACGAGACAAAGGTCACCGTGGAGCCCAAGACGGTGTCATCGCCAGAGCTTTGCACAGACAAAGACTGCTTTTGTCAGGATAGCTAATACTTGCTGTCCCCCTTCAAATTAGCCCGCCATTGTTGCCTTCCTTCCCGCTCGATATTTGGGAAGGACCAGGGCCTCTATAAATAGGACCAGCCACCCACATAGCTGGGGGGAGAAAAAGGTCTCTGAGGGTTGAGAGGTAGGAAGGAAAAGGCTCGTCGGCTGGTTGGAAGCAGAGAGAGAGAGGAAAAGGCGACTGAGCTCCTCCCAGCAGTTCATCGCCTCAGCCAAGCACAGACCCTCGCGAGGCTGTTCCTCCTTGTATTGTTCATCATCATCAGCCCAAGAGGCAATCCACACACCACACACTGGAGTATGGTATTACACCACAACGGTGGCCCGAACCAGTATAAACCCTGTGTCTCTTGTGTTGTTCTTTCGATAGTTTAGATCCTAGCAAGGCGGAGGGGTGCATGTAGGTAGGAGGCGAAATCTCTGCGCGCACCCCAGTGTTCGAACCGCAAGGGTCTGCCTGAACCCGAAATCCGACATTTGGCGCGCCAGGTAGGGGTGCGCCAGAATTCGTCTTCCATCACCCCGTTCTCCTCCGACCATCGCGCCCATGTCTGACGCTCATCGGGCCCGCGCGGAGCGCTGGGCCGCCCTCGCTTCCCGCGTCGCCCAGACGGCCCCTGTCGGTGGGCGTCCTCGCCGTTCCCCGTCACCTGCCGTCAACGCCGCCACCGGCCCGGCGGGGGACGAGGAACAAGCATCGTCTCAGCATCCTTTCGTGCGCCAAGACGGCCGCACCACAACTCCCTTGCTCGCCCCAGTTGGATCTTCGTCCAGCGCGCTCCGCGCGCCCATGGAGGCTCAGGATGCACTAATCGTGGCAAACGAGCTCCTGCGCTACCGTCCCGTCGATGACGTCTACGAAGAATGGCTTGACCGCATCGCCGAGCTCGTCCGCGCCGAAGGGGGCTCTTCCGCGCCGTTCGTTCTGCTGCACCGCACCCCGCCCCGCACGGGCAACGAGGCTCCGGCGGCGCCCCGGCCGCCTCCTCCTCAAGAAGACGCCATGGCTCCAAGGCGCATGGCCCCTGGGCGGAACCCGCTCCATCAGGTGCCAGCGCAGCAAGGACAGAGCTGCCAAGAAGTCCCTCGCCCGCCAGAAGCTGCCCGGGCGCTCCCTGCTCCAGCACGTCGCGACCATCGCCCTGCTCCAGCGTGTGGGGACATGCAAGACCAGGCTCTCCGTCACCAAAGGCCCCCTGTGGCCACAGCAGGCTGCCGCGCCTACACCACCAAACTATGCCGCGTCGCGTGGCCCGGCAAGTTCAAACCAGACCTGCCTCCTCGCTATGACGGCACGGCCGACCCTGCGGAGTTCCTCCAGCTCTATGAGCTAGGCATCGAAGCTGCCAACGGAGATGAGAAGGTCATGGCGAACTGGTTTCCCATGGCACTCAAGGACGGGCCCCGCACCTGGCTCCTGAACCTGGCTCCAGGCACAATCTCTTCCTGGGAGGAGATGCGCACCCGCTTCATCGCCAACTTCCAAGGTACTCCCGACCGGCCACCCGCCGTGAGCGACATGCGCCGCATCAAGCAACAACCCGGGGAGACCCTGCAGAAGTACATCCAGCGCTTCAACAACGCACGCCTCAAGATCCCCAAGGTGACTGAAGAGGCCGTCTGTCGGCGTTCTGGGAACGGGGGTCCCCAGACTTGCCTGCCTGCGGCCTACGGCATGGCTCAAATGGGGGCCCAACATGGCCCATCTTCATCAGCACAAGACTCAAGACCCTCGCGAGGGGCCAAGCCTCGCGAGGCGGACGACACGGTGCATCCTCAGGCTGGCTCGCGAGGAGACGAAGATATCAAGGCGGGGTACCTCGCGAGGTGCCAGTGACGCAAGCCATGATGATCGAGGGTGCCAGGCGGGCGCCAGCGCGCGCAGCGTCCTTCTTTCCTCTTTGGTGCAAAGGGGGCAAGCGCAGCCGGGGAGTACCGAGGCATCAGGCAAAGGTTTCCATTTCGGTGCAACGAGACCAGGACCAAGAGGACTACGAGACGGAGGTCACCATGGAGCCCAGCACGGCGTCACCGCAGAGTCTTTCACAGGCGAAGACCAACTTTAGTCAGGATAAGAGTACTTGCTGTCCCCCATCAAATTAGCCCGCCATTGTTGGCTCCCTTCCCGCTCGATATTTGGGAAGAGGACCAGGCCTCTATAAATAGGGACCCGCCACCCACGTAGCAAGGGGTTCGGTTTTCGTGAGGAGGCACACAGAGTAGAGGGTTCGGTTCGTCATGTGGATCCGGCTAGCAAGTAGAGAGAGAGAGAGAGAAAGAGAGAGAGAAGGCGACTGAACTCCTCCCAGTAGTTCGTCGCCCCAGCCAAGAACAGACCCTCGCGAGGCTGTTCTTCCTTGTATTGTTCATCATCACCAGCCCCAAAAGGCAATCCATCCACCACACACTGGAGTAGGGTATTACACCACAATGGTGGCCCGAACCAGTCTAAATCTTGTGTCTCTTGTGTGATTCTTTTAGTAGTTTAGATCTTTGTGAGACGGGGAGGTAGAAGGCGTGATTTCCGCGTGCACCCCAGTGTTCGAACCTTAAGGGTCCGCCGGAACCCGACATCCGACATTTGGCGCGCCAGGTAGTGTTGCGCCGGAATCCGTCTTCCACCGCTCCGCCCTCCACCGACCGTTGCATCCATGTCCGACGCTCGTCGGGCCCGCGCCGAGCGCCGGGCCGCCATCGCTTCTCGTGTCGCCCAGACGGCCCCCGTCGGTGGGCGTCCTCGTCGTTCCCTGTCGCCCGCCGTCAACGCCGCCACCGGCCCGGCGGGGGGCGAGCAGCAGGCATCGTCTCAGCACCCGTCCGTGCGGCAAAACGGCCGCCCCGCTACTCCATCACTCGCTCCAGCCGGTTCTTCATCCCGCGTGCTCCGCGCACCCTTGGAGGCTCGAGCTGCGCTCCTCGCGGCAAACGAGCTCCTGCGCTACCGTCCCGTCGACGACGTCTACGAAGAGTGGCTCGACGGCGTCGCCGAGCTTGTCCGCGCCGCAGGGGGCTCTTCCGCGCCGTCCGTTCCTCCGCGCCACACTCCGCCCCGCGCGGGCAACGAAGCTCCAGAGGCGCACTGGCCGCCTCCCCTCCAAGAAGATGCCATGGCTCCGAGGCGCTTGGTCCCTGGGCGGAACCCACTCCGTCAGGCGCCAGCGCAGCAAGAACGGAGCTGCCAAGAAGTCCCTCGCCTGCAAGGGGCTGCCAGGGTGCTCCCTGCTCTGGCATGCCAAGACCCCGCCCTGCCCCTAGCTACAGCGCGTGGGGACCCTCAAGACCAAGCTCTCCACCAACCGAAGCCTTTCGTGGCCACCGCGGGCTGCCACGCCTACACCACTGAGCTACGCAGCGTCGCGTGGCCCGGCAAGTTCAAGCCTGACCTGCCTCCTCGCTACGACGGCACAACTGATCCCGCAGAGTTCCTCCAGCTCTATGAGCTGGGTATCGAGGCTGCCAGCGGGGATGAAAAGGTCATGGCGAACTGGTTCCCCATGGCGCTCAAGGAAGGAGCTCGAACCTGGCTCCTGAATCTGGCTCCAGGCACGTTCTCCTCCTGGGACCAGATGCGCGCCCGCTTCATCGCCAACTTCCAAGGTACTCGCGACCGGCCGCCCGCCGTGAGCGACATGCGCCGCATCAAGCAACAACCCGGAGAGACCCTGCAAAAATACATCCAGCGCTTCAACAGCGCGCACCTCAAGATCCCCAAGGTGTCCAAGGAGGCCATCATCTCGGCCTTCTCCGACGGCGTGCGCGACGTCAAGATGGAGGAGCTGGCAATGCACGAAGACCTTTGCACCTCCCTGGAGCTGTTCAACTTGGCGAACAGGTGCACCGAGGCTGAGGAGGGACGTCTCTCCCTCCTCGAGCTGCCTGTCGCAGACCCAGAAGAGAAGAAACCCAAGGCCAAGGACGTGGAGCGCAAGGGGGCTGCCGTACTTGCGGCAGAACCAGACACAAAGCGGGGCAAGGATCTGCCCGAACCCTCCAGAGGCAGCCGGTACTGTGTGTACCATGACCTCCACACCCACAACACCAACAAATGTCAAGAACTCTGCACCGTGCGAGAAGGAAGGATCGGCCGTCGCCCTGACCGTGCTGACCGGGGCTACGGCCGAGGAGAAGGAAGAAACCCAAGACGCTGGGTAGATCGCGGCCCGCGCCCGGGGTGGCGTGACCAACCTCGTGAGGACCGCTGGCGGGACCTGCCTCACAAGGGAGACTGGAGGGATCATCCTCGTGAGGATCGCCCTCATGGCAATGCAGGCCTACCACTCCTGCCGCCTCAGCCAAGGAGGAACGAAGACCGTCATCAAGACGAGGGGGCTGGGGGCTTCCAGGAGCCGCGCGCAATCGCCTGCATCCTGGGCAGAGCTCAAGCCCCAGCCTCTCAACGTATCTTCAAGCAGTTTGCTCGTGAAGTGAATGTCGTTCTCCCCTAGCTTGAAGCAACGTGCCCCCTCAGGTGGTCGGTGTGCGCCATCACTGTCAGCTCGGCAGACCAGCTCAAGTGCGCAGCCACGGCCGGAGTCCTCCCGATGCTTTGCTCCCCAGTCATCAGCAACGTGCTGGTCACCAAGACCCTCATCGATGGTGGGGCGGGGCCCTATGACCAGCTTCAGCCGACCAAGACTTTCTCCAGGATCACCGATGGTTCCACAGTCCCGATCAGGCAGGTCCGCCTCCCTGTCACCTTCGGGGCTCGCAGCAACTACCGCACCGAGCTCATCGACTTCGACGTCGCCCACATCCGCCTGCCGTACAACGCCACCCTCGGGTACCCAGCGCTGGCCAAGTTCATGGCTGCGACTCACCATGGCTACAACGTCCTCAAGATGCTAGGAAGTGGCGGTGTCATCACGGTGCCCTGTGAAGAGAAGGATGCAGTGTGTTCCCTGGAGAGAGCCTATCAGGCCGCGTTGCTAGAAGACCCAGATCGCGGAAGCAGGAGGCTTCCTGAGACCACCCCCAAGAAGAAGAAGACGTCATCAGGCTCGGCCACTCAGGAGGCAGGCCCTTCAGGGCCCGTGTCTGCCCAGGGGGGCCCTCCTTCCATCGCAAATGGAAGCGCGCCCAGCGCCCTCCTTAGGCAGGGCTCGGGGGCTCTCACCTGGAGGGCCACCGACCTAGCCAGGGTCACAAGGGAGGCGCTTGGGCACCATGTGGAAGCGTTCTTTGCAGCACGATTCCCCCGGGAAGGAGCCAGGCGAGGAAGGTCAGACCAGCAGGAGTTCATTGACAAGGCCATTCAAGAACTACAGGAGACAAGGATCATGAGAGGTTGCCGCCGCCTACCAGCTGTGGCCCCACATCCAGGCGAGGATGGTGGGCTGCGCATCTGCGTCGACGTACCAGGGCTCAATCAGATCGCCACGATGGAGCGTCTCTGGCCCTCACAAGTGGGGCGCTGCAGGGGTATGTTCGCATGCCTTACGGCCTGCCGAGCATGGCTGCAGCGCACCAGCGCCTCATGGGGGGCATCATGGAGGCTCAGGAAGATAGGCGTTCCGTGGCCTTGGCGGAGATGAAGGCAGCTCGCGAGCAGTCACCAGTGCCTCCGGAGCCTCCCGAGGCCCCAAGGCCTGGGGGCTCGTGAGGATCAGCTTCTGCAGCCCATCAAGCCTGCTGCACCAACGCCACTACGCCGACAACATCCTCAGGTGACATATTCCAAGTTCCATTCCCAGCTGGGAGCACCCTCCTAGGGTTGCATCACTCCGAGGCCGCATGGGTCCATCCCTGCGGCATGTATCCGCTCTTTCATCTTTTGGTCGTTAGTTTGCCTTGTTGGGGGCGCCCATCGGGCTGCATCATCCCCAAGCCGCTCGGGCCAGACCCAGCGGCGTGTATCTCACTCCCGTTTATTGCCAACTATGCATTGCCTATCACGCTTAACTGCATGGTGCCTGTCCGCGGCATCCTTTCTTCCCATGTCGGCCACTTGCACGTTAAAGGGGGGGGTGCCTGAGCATCGCGACTCAGGGCTCTTACTGGCTCTCCAGCCCTCACCCTCTGGCCTTGTCCATGACATCGCGACCTGGCATACCAGCGACGGCTGAGATAAGCTCGAGGGCCGGGACCCGAGGACGTAGAGTACCGGCATCTAACCAAATTTTGCAGGGACACATCTCAAGATACGGCCCAGTGCCAGGCACAACCCGCCTAGAGGTAGGGCCTCGTGAGTCCCACGCTGGGTCACGGGTGCCCAGATACACCTCACCTAGCCCTACCGTGCCGGCCACGTGTCAGGGCGGGGCTGTACACGCCCCGGGGGCTCCTCCCGGAGGGGAGCCCCCTCCCACGTACCAGTGGAAGCACCATGCTCCGCGCTGGCTGACGACACTGCATAGGCGCGGCTATGCCTGTACACATACGGAAGCGCTATGCTCCGCGCTGGTGATAAACAACTGGGGGTGGCCTCCGGGCCGCATTAACCTCAGGGAGCCTAGAGCTCAGTGGCTTGCCTCGTCGCAACGCCTCCCCTCGGGAGTGCCGCGCGAGGGGGCTAGGCACAGGGGCTATGACCGGGCCACGCCCAGGCGTACGCCGCCCAACCAGGCCCCTCTGGACTGGTTTCGCCGTGCGTCTCTCCCCGAGCGGAGCCAAGGTATGAAGGCCGTTTGCGCGTTAAGGGGGACCCCTGAGCATCGCGACTCAGGGGCCTCACTGGTCCCGTAGCCCCTCACTCCTTAGTTCCGAAAGGCTATGCTGGGAGAGGTACGCACGGGGCCGGGCTCTGCAGACGTAGAACGGTAGCCCCGCTTACATCGCACCTCATCACCCGCTGTTTGCGTGTCAAGGGGGACTCCTGAGCACTGCGACTCAGGAGCCTAACTGGCTCCGTAGCCCCTCACTCCTTAGTTCAGAAAGGCTATGCTGGGTGAGGTACGCGCGGAGTCGGGCTCTGCAGACGTAGAACAGAAGATACACCTACATCGCGCCTCCCTACTTGTTGTTCGCGCGCCAAGGGGGACTCCTGAGCATCGCGACTCAGGAGCCAAACTTGTCACGTAGCCCCTCACTCCTTTGGTCCCGTCCTGGTTTCTGGTCGGGGCTAATGCTGGGTGAGGCACGCGCGGGGCCGGGCTCTGCCGGCGCAGAACACAAGCAAGTAGGGAAGAAAAGCATAAAATTCAAGGAACTTAAAAGCAAATATTACAGTCCATACTGCCGTCTCAGTACCAAACGCAAGTTTAAATGCCTCCTCGAGGCATGATGCATGTGCAGGAATTGAAGGGAGAACAGGGATGGAACGGAGTCACTTGTCGGCGGTGAAGCTGTGCGGAGCGGCTTCGCCTCATGGAGCAGCGGGGCCGGCAGCGCCTTGCCTTGGCTTGGTGCTGAAGGCCCGGAACTTCCTCAGCAGCGCCTCCGCGCGCCCCTTCACGGCTTCGACAGCGGCGGCAGCACCCTCGCCGCTCACTGGTTCCAGCAGGCCGTCGAGGTCGGCGTTGGGGTCATGAAGGTAGACGTGGGCGAAGACCCGCGTCAGCGCAGCAGAAGACAAGACGTGCGCCTTGGCCTCGGCCGCAGGGCCGATGCCAAGGGCGACATCCCCAAGGGCCTTAACCAGGAAGGGAAGCAGCTTGGCGGGGCCATCCCCGTCACCGGCCAGCGGGCTGTCCAGGCCGCTCTCGTAAAGCATCTTCAGCGAAGCACGTGCATCTTTCTCCATGTCCGCGAAGGCCACGCGATCCTCGGCAAGAACACGGGACTTAGCGTCCAGCTCGGCCTTCGTCACCTCCAGCTCCCTCTTCAACGCGCCTAGGTGGTCGCGGCGCTTCTTGAGCTTGGCCTCCTGGTCCTCGAGCGCCGCCTCGCGCGCCTTCGCCCCCTTCTCCAGCTCTTGGCTTAGGCGGACCTCCTCTGCAAGCTGGCCCCGCAGGCCTTGCAGCTCGTCCTCCAGCGCCTTGCAACGGCCGCGGACTTCAACGACCTCTCCCAGGGCCGCGTCTCGAGCAGCCTTCGCCTCGAGGGTGGCCTCCCTCTCTCCGTCGCAGGCCATTGAGGCCTGAACCAACGCCGCCCGAATCGAAGCGTCAGAACGAATCCACACCGAAGCCAGTTCCAGGTGCCCGGCCACCGGGCGAGGGTCGGCGCCGAGATGATCCTGCCGCAGCCGGTCCAGTTCAGCGATGGCACGCTCCAAGATGGAAGAAGGAGGCGGAGAAACGTCGGTGCGCCCCAAGACAACAGGATGAGCCGGGGAAGCAGCGGTCAGTGGAATTGGAGGAGAAAGTAGCGGCGGCGAGGCCGTAGTGTCCTGAAGTGGAGTCCGCTGCGCCTCCACAGCCGTAGCAACGGCGCCAGACGAGGGCACCTCCGGAGTCACTTGGGCCATGGGGGCTAAGCTCGCCCCAGCCAGCTCAGCCAAGCCTCGCAAGGATGAACGGGCAGGAGAGGCCCGCGCAGCATGATCTCCCTCCCCTGCCGGCGAAGGCGTCGCCGCAGGTGGGACCTCAGGAGGCCCCTTCGGTTTCTTCGCCGCAGGCGCCAGCCTGTTCAAGAGAAGCAATCATCAAGCCTCGTCGGCGGAACGAGAAACAAAAGATCAAGGATCAAGCACTTACGGGTCTTCGCCGGTGAGCTCAGGCAGCCTCCGGCCTAACTTGAAGCCTGACAGCCGGCTGGAAGGGTCGACCTCAGAAGCAGAAGGCACGTCCATGGTTCGCCCCGGAGTCAGGACGGACTCGCGGGAGATCATCCCGGTCCTGTCCTTCTTCGGGATCGTGGGCGAGCTCATGCTACCCAGAACATCATCATCATCATCATCATCATCATCATCATCATCATCATCATCATCGTCATCGCTCGGCGAAAGGCGGAGAGTGCGGGACACGCGCCGGGAGAGGGGAGCCCTCGACTCTCCGTCAGTCGCCCCAGAGTCGGGCCCCTCTCCCCGCTCCTCTTCCTCCACCTCATCGCTGGAGTCGCCGGAGGGCACATCCACCAGTCCTTCAGAAGCCACCACGGGCACGAGCACGACCCCGTTAAAAACCGGCATGGACTTCACCACCCGCTTCCAGTCGTCACGAAGGAACAAGGGCTTGGGAGCGCCCTTCGGCCTTGCCACCTCGCCCCCGACCAGAGATTGGAGAACCGCGGTCACATCCTCTTCGTCCACAGCCTCGGAGCACGGATGAGGCCTCCACATTGGAGGAGAGTACTCCCAGAGTGGGGCCAGCTGGTGCTCCAGGAATTCCTTCAGTAGCGACGCACCGGTCAACTTCGCTGCCGCCATGTTGGCCGGTCTCAGGTCCGTGTCCATCTTCTCCAACACCAGCTTCGCGCGGGGGTCGGTGAGCTCCGCTCGGCACCAGTCGCTGGTGCTCACGGGTTGCTCCGTGGGCAAGATCAGCCGAGGGTGGATGCGCCCGACATCTGCCAAGACCCACTTGCTCCTGAAGCCCTCAATCCTCTTCCCGGGATTCGAGATGGCAATGGTGCCGCCATACGCGATGAAGCCCGCGCACGCAGAAGGAGAACTGCCGGAGACCCGGAGGGAGAAGTAGTGGTGCATCAGGGCCACCGAAGGCTGCACCCCTACGTGGGCCTCGCAGTAGTAAGCGAAGATCGCCAGAAGGAGGACAGAGTTGGGGTGGAGATGCAGAGCTTGCAAGTCATAATGGCAGAGGACGGAGAAGAAGAACTCGGAAAAGGGAGGCACCAAGCCCGCAGCAACGGAGCTTACAAAGAGAGGGTAAAAGGTGCTCCCTCGGCCCTCGGGGGTGGCGGAGCCGGCCTTGAACACCTCTGTCCCGTTGACGCCCTGTGCTATCGCCATCCGGCACAGCCGGGCAAGGCTCGCCTTGGACACATTCGGCAGATCGAGAGCAGGGGAATACCAAGCTTTGGCCGGAGGCTGGCGAGGCGCCATGGCTTCCTAGGTCGCGCAGCTAGAGTAGATCTGGAAGTTTAGAGGAAGAAAGGGAAGGTGTCGGATTTCGGGTTCCGGCAGACCCTTAAGGTTCGAACACTGGGGTGCGCGTGGAAATCACGCCCTCTACCTCCCCGTCTTCCAAAGATCTAAACTACGAAAGGAATCACACAAGAGACACAAGATTTATACTGGTTCGGGCCACCATTGCGGTGTAATACCCTACTCCAGTGTGTGGTGGACGGATTGCCTCTTGGGGCTGATTATGATGAACAACACAAGGAAGAACAGCCTCCCGAGGGTGTGTTCTTGGCTGGGGTGATGAACTGCTGGGAGGAGTTCAGTCACCTCTCTCTCACTCTCTCTACTTGCTAGTCGGATCCACACGCCGAACCGAACCCTGTATGTCTAATCTACCAACCGAACGAACCCCTTGCTACGTGGGTGGCCGTCCCTATTTATAGGGGCCCTGGTCCTCTTCCCAAATATCGAGCGGGAAGGGAGCCAACAATGGCGGGCTAATTTGAAGTGGGACAGCAAGTACTCTTATCCTGACTAAAGTTGGTCTTCGCCTGCGAAAGACTCTGCGGTGACGCCGTGCTGGGCTCCATGGTGACCTCCATCTCATAGTCCGCTTGGTCCTGGTCTCGTTGCACCGAAATGGCAACCTTTGCCTGATGCCTCGGTACTCCACGGCTGCAATTGCCCCCTTTGCACCAAAGAGGAAAGAAGGACGCTGCGCGCGCTGGCGCCCACCTGACACCCTCGATCGTCATGGCTTGCGTCACTGGCACCTCGCGAGGTACCCCGCCTTGATATCTCCGTCTCCTCACAAGCCAGCCTGAGGAGGCTGCGCCTGAGGATGCGCCGTGTCGTCCGCCTCGCGAGGCTTGGCCCCTCGCGAGGGTCTTGAGTCTTGTGCTTGATGAAGATGGGCCATGTTGGGCCCCCATTTGAGCCACGCCGCAGGCCGCAGGCAGGCAAGTCTGGGGACCCCCGTTCCCAGAACACCGACAGTAGCCCCCGGGCCCAAGGCGCGCATGGGCTTGGCCGTGCCGCGAGGCGAAAGGGCAAGGGTGAAGCACCGCGTGCCCTAACAGCCTGCGGCCTTGGGCGCCGCGTGGCGGTTGATGGGACGTGGGCGACTCCACTTCCCCACGACGCCTTGGTGACCGCGCGAGCTGGACAAGCACCTGCATGCAAATCGTGTCATGATTACCTGTGATCGTGGAGGCCGGCGGTTGGCCTTCGCCGGCTATAAGTACTGTATGGCGCATGCCCTTCCAGTCCATCTTTCCTTGCTTTCTCCTCTGCCCCCAGTTCTTGCTCTGTCTTGGTGTGATGGCTCCGATCCGCCGGTTCTCCGCAGCGGAGAAGGGAAAAGCTCCTCGAGAGGGGCCAGACCCGCTCCCGCCGAAGAAGCGGCTTGCCCTCTGCAGCCGGGGCGAGGAAGACCGTCAGGTGGAGCCGAGGCTCCGGTGCGAGCGGGCTCCGCCGGGGTTCCCGCTTCCTCTGTACGCCCCCGCCGAGGGCCCCGAGGGTGTCGATGCTGATCTCCACGGCCGGCGATGTCGTAGGCGCCGTCGGGTCACGAAGGCGTGGGTTGTACCTCCCGGAGTCCACGCCGAGGGCTCCTCCCACGAGTTCGTGCTCCATGTCATCGTTCCTCTTCAGTCCTGGATCCGTCTGCCTCCCTTCTTCACCTCCATCGTCCCTCCAGGAGGGCCTCTAGAGCTCTGGCTGCAGCACGCCGGCTGCAGCACCCTCGTGATCGAGGCTGAGGTCGTGGTCGCCGCCCCGGGCGAGGTCTACTTGTCCCGCAGCTGGAGAGAAGTCGCCCGGGTCTGCAAGGAGAGGGGCGTCTTCACGGTCCACCTAGAGTACGATGGCGCTGTGGTGATGTTCTTCAAGGTCTTTGACGCGATCGGGCGCCGGCTGGAGTGTTGCCGCGGGAGAGGTGGCCAGGACCATGCCCTGGTGAGGGCTAGGCCCGTCCACCGCTCCCTTGGCGAAGGCGCGGGGGGTCCAGCGACTCCAGCGAAATCTTCGCGAGTCCAGAGACGAGCGACGACAGCTACGAGCCCTCGAGCCAGCACCGCTCCTGAAGCAGGGCAGGCTCGTCAGGCCGTCGCCGGCCCTGATCTGGATGGGGTTGGCGCCGGTGCCAGACGGCCCACTATTGATGATGGCATCTTCTGCAGGAGCCCGTGTAGTTAGCACTTCTTAGGATCCGTTCCCTGCGAGGAATCAAAATGCGCCCCACGAGGGCTTGTAAGGAGTTTGTAGTCCCGTTTGTTAATACATGACCTTCGCTATAGATTTGTGTGAGTTGCTGATTCGGTCATAGCTTAGTTTTCCCTTTCGAGCCTCGCGAGGGCTTGGTGCTCTACGCCGACAGGTCCCAGTGCCAAGGCGGCGTCAGCCGTCGCTGGTATGCCAGGTCGCGATGCCGTGGTCAAGGCCAGGAGGTGAGCGACCCGGGGTCTGGTAAGAGCCCCTGAGTCGCGATGCTCAGGAGGTCCCCTTTGGCGCCCAAGCAGCCGTTGCTTGGTGAGAAAGGGAAGCAACGTCGCTAGCACGGAATTGCCTTAGGTGCGGGGGTAGTGCCACGGTAGCCAGTGCTTTGGATGGTGACTTATCTTGAGGATCGGGGATTATTCCTGGTGTGCCGTCGGGTTCGAGCGTCGGTAGGAGCGGAATCGCTCGACAAGGTCCTCGCGAGCCCCTTCCCCCTCGCCTCTGCTCCCCTTTCTGCTCTGCGTCCTCGGGTCCCGGCCCTCGAGCTTGTCTTAGCCGTCGCTGGTATGCCAGGTCGCGATGCCGTAGACAAGGCCAGAGGGTGAGGGCTGGAGAGCCAGTAAGAGCCCTGAGTCGCGATGCTCAGGCGCCCCCCTTTAACGTGCAAGCGGTTCACGCGGGCGAGGGTGAAGGGAACCTCGTGAGGGCCTTGGCTAGCGCAGTTCCCTCCACGGACCCTGCAGGTTCATCACAGAAAGAAGATGGGGTTGCCATGGCAGTCATTAGTCGATCGTTAGTCGTTCAAGAGCTTGCTGGTTGGAGTAGGTGAGGTGTACTTGGGCACCCGTGAGCCAGCGCGGGACTCACAGGGCCCTACCTCTAGGCGGGTTGCGCCTGGCACTGTGCCGTATCTTGAGATGTGTCCCTGCAAAATTTGGTTACATGCTGGTACTCTACGTCCTCGGGTCCCGGCCCTCGAGCTTGTCTCAGCCGTTGCTGGTATGCCAGGTCGCGATGCCATGGACAAGGCCAGAGGGTGAGGGCTGGAGAGCCAGTAAGAGCCCTGAGTCGCGATGCTCAGGCACCCCCCCTTTAACGTGCAAGTGGCCGACATGGAGAAAAAAGGATGCCGCGGACAGGCACCATGCAGTTAAGTGTGATAGGCAATGCATAGTTGGAAATAAACGCGAGGGAGATACACGCCGCTGGGTCTGGCCCGAGCGGCTTGGGGATGATGCTGCCTGAGGGGCGCCCCCAACAAGGCAAACTAACGACCGAAAGGTAAAAGGGATACATGCCGCAGGGACGGACCCACGCGGCCTGGGAGTGATGCAACCCTGGGGGGGTGCTCCCAGCTGGGAATGAAACTTGAAAGATGTCACCTGAGAATGTCGTCGGCGAAGTGGCGTTGGTGCAGCAGACTTGACGGGCTGCAGAAGCTGATTCTCATGAGCCCCCAGGCCCCGGGGCCTCGGGAGGCTCCGGAGGCACTGGTGGCTCCTCGCGAGCTGCCTTCATCTTCGCCAAAGCCGCGGAACGCCTGTCTTCCTGAGCCTCCATGATGCCCCTCATGAGGCGCTGGTACGCTGGAGCCATCCTCGGCAGGCCGTATGGCATGCGAACATAGCTGTGGAGTGGACCCCCGCAGCGCCTCACTTGTGAGGGCCAGAGATGCTCCGTCGTGGTGATCTGATTGAGCCCTGGTACGTCGACGCAGACGTGCAGCCCACCATCCTCGCCTGGATGTGGGGCCACAGCTGGTAGGCGGCGGCAACCTCTCATGATCCTTGTCTCCCGTAATTCTTGAATGGCCTTGTCAACGAACTCCTGCTGGTCTAACCTTCCTCGCCTGGCTCCTTCTCGGGGGAAACGTGCTTCGAAGCACGCCTCCACATGGTGCCCAAGCGCCTCCCTCGTGACCCTGGCTAGGTCGGTGGCCCTCCAGGTGAGAGCCCCCGAGCCCTGCCTGAGGAGGGCGCTGGGCGCGCTTCCCTATGCGATGGAAGGACGGTCCCCCTGGGCAGAGACGGGCCCTGAAGGGCCTGGCTCCTGAGGGGCTGAGCCTGACGATGTCTTCTTCTTCTTGGGGGCGCTCTCAGGAAGCCTCCTGCTTCCGCGATCTGGGTCTTCTAGCGATGCGGCCTGGTAGGCTCACTCCAGGGAACACATTGCATCCTTCTCTTCACAGGGCACCGTGATGACGCCGCCACTTCCTGGCATCTTGAGGACGTTGTAGCCATGGTGCATCGCAGCCATGAACTTGGCCAGCGCTGGGTACCCGAGGATGGCGTTGTACGGCAGGCGGATGTGGGCGACGTCGAAGTCGATGATCTTGGTGCGGTAGTTGCTGCGAGCCCTGAAGGTGACAGGGAGGCGGACCTGCCCGATCGGGACTGTGGAACCGTCGGTGATTCCGGAGAAAGGCTTGGTCGGCTGAAGCTGGTCATAGGGCACTTGGAGGTTGTTGAATGTTTCCATGGATAGGATGTTGAGCCCTGCCCCACCATCGATGAGGGTCTTGGTGACCAGCACATTGCTGATGACTGGGGAGCAGAGCATCGGGAGGACTCCGGCCATGGCAGCGCACTTGAGCTGGTCTGCCGAGCTGAACGTGATGGGGCACGCCGACCACCTGAGGGGGCGCGTTGCTTCAAGCTTGGGGAGGACTGCATTCACTTGGTGGGCAAACTGCTTGAAGGTACATTGGGAGGCTGGGGCTTGAGCTCCGCCTAGGATGCAGGCGATTGCGCGCGGCTCTTGGAAGCCCCCAGCCCCCTCGTCTTGATGGCGGTCTTCGTTCCTCCTTGGCTGAGGCGGCAGCGGAGTAGGCCTACATTGCCATGAGGGCGATCCTCACGAGGCTGATCCCTCCAGTCTCCCTCGCGAGGCAGGTCCCGCCAGCGGTCCCCGCGAGGCTGGTCGCGCCACCCCGGGCGCGGGCCACGATCTTCCCAGCGTCCTGGGTTTCTTCCTCCTCCTCGGCCGTAGCCCCGATCAGCACGGTCAGGGCGACGGCCAATCCTTCCTTCTCACACGGCGCGGAGTTCTTGACATTCGTTGGTGTTGTGGGTGTGGAGGTCATGGTACACACAGTACCGGCTGCCTCTGGAGGGTTCGGGCAGATCCTTGCCCCGCTTTGTGTCTGGTTCTGCCGCGAGTAAGGCAGCCCCCTTGTGCTTCGCATCCTTGGCCTTGGGCTTCTTCTCTTCTGGGTCTGCGGCAGGCAGCTCGAGGAGGGAGAGACGTCCCTCCTCAGCCCCGACGCACTTGTTCGCCAAGTTGAACAGCTCCAGGGAGGTGTAGAGGTCTTCGTGCATTGCCAGCTCCTCCTTCATCTTGACGTCGCGCACGCCGTCGGAGAAGGCCGAGATGATGGCCTTCTCGGACACCTTGGGGATCTTGAGGCGCGCGCTGTTGAAGCGCTGGATGTACTTTTGCAGGGTCTCCCCTGGTTGTTGCTTGATGCGGCGCATGTCGCTCACGGCGGGCGGACGGTCGCGGGGGCCTTGGAAGTTGGCGATTAAGCGGGCGCGCATCTGGTCCCACGAGGAGATCGTGCCTGGAGCCAGATTCAGGAGCCAAGTTCGAGCTCCTTCCTTGAGCGCCATGGGGAACCAGTTTGCCATGACCTTTTCATCCCCGCCGGCAGCCTCGATGCCCAGCTCATAGAGCTGGAGGAACTCTGCGGGATCAGTTGTGCCGTCGTAGCGAGGAGGCAGGTCAGGCTTGAACTTGCCGGGCCACGCGACGCTGCGCAGCTCAGTGGTGTAGGCGTCGCAGCCCGCGGTGGCCACAAAAGGCCTCGGTTGGTGGAGAGCTTGGTCTTGAGGGTCCCCACGCGCTGCAGCTAGGAGCAGGGCGGGGTCTTGGTGCGCCGGAGCTGGAGCAGGGTCGCGGCATGCCGGAGCAGGGAGCGTCCTGGCAGCCCCTTGCGGGCGAGGAACTTCTTGGTAGCTCCGCTCTTGCTGCGCTGACGCCTGACGGAGCGGGTTCTGCCCAGGGGCCGAGCGCCTTGGAGCCATGGCATCTTCTTGGAGGGGAGGCGGCTGGTGCGCCTCTGGAGCTTCGTTGCCCGCGCGGGGCGGAGTGTGGCGCAGAGGAATGGACGGCGCGGAAGAGCCCCCTGCGGCGCGGACAAGCTCGGCGACGCGGTCGAGCGACTCTTCGTAGATGTCATCGACGGGGCGGTAGCGCAGGAGCTTGTTTGCCGCGAGGAGCGCAGCTCGAGCCTCCAGGGGTGCGCGGAGCGCGCGGGACGAAGAACCGGCCGATGCGAGTGATGGAGTGGCGGTGCGGCCGTCTTGCCGCACGGACGGGTGCTGAGATGATGCTTGCTGCTCGCCCCCCGCCGGGCCGGTGGCGGCGTTGACGGCGGGCGACGGGGAACGACGAGGACGCCCACCGACGGGGGCCGTCTGGGCGACGCGAGAAGCGATGGCGGCCCGGCGCTCGGCGCGGGCCCAACGAGCGTCGGACATGGATATGACGATCGAGGGAAAACGGAGCGGTGGAAGACGGATTCCGGCGCACCCCTACCTGGCGCGCCAAATGTCGGATTTCGGGTTCCGGCAGACCCTTAAGGTTCGAACACAGGGGTGCGCGCTGAAATCACGCCCTCTACCTCCCCTTCTTCCAAAGATCTAAACTACTAAAGGAATCACACAAGAGACACAAGATTTATACTGGTTCGGGCCACCATTGCGGTGTAATACCCTACTCTAGTGTGTGGTGGACGGATTGCCTCTTGGGGCTGATTATGATGAACAACACAAGGAAGAACAGCCTCGTGAGTGTCTGTTCTTGGCTGGGGTGATGAACTACTGGGAGGAGTTCAGTCACCTCTCTCTCTCTCTCTCTCTACTTGCTAGCCGGATGCACACGCCGAACCAAACCCCGTATGTCTAATCTACCAACCGAACGAACCCCTTGCTACGTGGGTGGCCGTCCCTATTTATAGGGGCCCTGGACCTCTTCCCAAATATCGAGCGGGAAGGGAGCCAACAATGGCGGGCTAATTTGAAGGGGGACAGCAAGTACTCTTATCCTGACTAAAGTTGGTCTTTGCCTGCGAAAGACTCTGCGGTGACGCCGTGCTAGGCTCCATGGTGACCACCGTCTCGTAGTCCGCTTGGTCCTGGTCTCGTTGCACCGAAATGGCAACCTTTGCCTGATGCCTCGGTACTCCGCGGCTGCGCTTGCCCCCTTTGCACCAAAGAGGAAAGAAGGACGCTGCGCGCACTGGCGCCCGCCTGACACCCTCGATCATCATGGCTTGCGTCACGGGCACCTCACGAGGTACCCCGCCTTGATATCTCTGTCTCCTCACAAGCCAGCCTGAGGAGGCTGCACCTGAGGATGCGCCGTGTCATCCGCCTCGCGAGGCTTGGCCCCTCACGAGGGTCTTGAGTCTTGTGCTTGATGAAGATGGTCCATGTTGGGCCCCCATTTGAGCCACGCCGCAGACCGCAGGCAGGCAAGTCTGGGGACCCCCGTTCCTAGAACACCGACAGTTGCCGCCGGGCCCCAGGCGCGCATGGGCTTGGCCGTGCCGCGAGGCGAAAGGGAAAGGGCGAAGCACCGCGGGCCCTAACAGCTTGCGGCCTTGGGCGCCGCGTGGCGGTTGATGGGACGTGGGCGACTCCACTTCCCCATGGCGCCTTGATGACCACGCGAACTGGACAAGTCCCTGCATACAAATCGTGTCATGATTAGCTGTGATCGTGGAGGCCGGCGGTTGGCCTTCGCCGGCTATAAGTACTGTACGGCGCGTGCCCTTCCAGTCCATCTCTCCTTGCTTTCTCCTCCCCCAGTTCTTGCTCCGTCTTGGTGTGATGGCTCCGATCCGCCGGTTCTCCGCAGCGGAGAAGGGAAAAGCTCCTCGAGAGGGGCCAGACCCGCTCCCGCCGAAGAAGCGGCTTGCCCTCTGCAGCCGGGGCGAGGAAGACCGTCAGGTGGAGCCGAGGCTCCGTTGCGAGTGGGCTCCGCCGGGGTTCCCGCTTCCTCTGTACGCCCCCGCCGAGGGCCCCAAGGGTCTCGATGCTGATCTCCATGGCCGCCGCCATCGTAGGCGCCGTCGGGTCACGAAGGCGTGGGTTGTACCTCCCGGAGTCCACGCCGAGGGCTCCTCCCATGAGTTCGTGCTCCACATCGTCGTTCCTCTTGAGTCCTGGATCCGTCTTCCTCCCTTCTTCGCCTCCATCGTCCCTCCAAGAGGGCCTCTCGAGCTCTGGCTGCAGCACGCCGGCTGCAGCGCCCTCGCGACCGAGGCTGAGGTCGTGGTCGCCGCCCCGGGCAAGGTCTACTTGTCCCGCGGCTGGAGAGAAGTCGCCCGGGTCTGCAAGGAGAGGGGCGTCTTCACGGTCCACCTGGAGTACGATGGCGCTGCGGTGATGTTCTTCAAGGTCTTCGACGCGATCGGGCGCCGGCTGGAGTGTTGCCACGGGAGAGGTGGCCAGGACCTTGCCCTGGTGAGGGCTAGGCCCGTCGACCGCTCCCTTGGCGAAGGCGCCGGGGGGTCCAGCGACTCCAGCGAAATCTTCGCGACTCCGGAGACGAGCGATGACAGCTACGAGCCCCCGAGCCGGCGCCGCTCCCGAAGCAGGGCGGGCTCGTCAGGCCATCGCCGACCCTGATCTGGATGGGGTTGGCGCCGGTGCCTGATGGCCCACTGTTGATGATGGCATCTTCTGCAGGAGCCTGTGTAGTTAGCACTTCTTAGGATCCGTTCCCTGCGAGGAATCAAAATGCACCCCACGAGGGCTTGTAAGGAGTCTGTAGTCCCGTTTGTTAATACATGACCTTCGCTATAGATTTGTGTGAGTTGCTGATTCCGTCATAGCTTAGTTTTCCCTTTCGAGCCTCGCGAGGGCTTGGTGCTCTACGCCGACAGGTCCCAGTCCCAAGGCGGCGTCAGCCGTCGCTGGTATGCCAGGTCGCGATGCCGTGGTCAAGGCCAGGAGGTGAGCGACCCAGGGTCCGGTAAGAACCCCTGAGTCGCGGTGCTTAGGAGGTCCCCTTTGGCGCCCAAGCAGCCGTTGCTTGGTGAGAAAGGGAAGCAACGTCCCTAGCACGGAATTGCCTTAGGTGCGGGGGTAGTGCCACGGTAGCCAGTGCTTTGGATGGTGACTTATCTTGAGGATCGGGGATTATTCCTGGTGTGCCGGCGGGTTCGAGCGTCCGTAGGAGCGGAATCGCTCGGCAAGGTCCTCGTGAGCCCCTTCCCCCTCGCCTCTGCTCCCCTTTCTGCTCTACGTCCTCGGGTCCCGGCCCTCGAGCTTGTCTCAGCCGTCGCTGGTATGCCAGGTCGCGATGCCGTAGACAAGGCCAGAGGGTGAGGGCTGGAGAGCCAGTAAGAGCCCTGAGTCGCGATGCTCAGGCGCCCCCCCTTTAACGTGCAAGCGGTTCGCGCGGGAGAGGGTGAAGGGAACCTCGTGAGGGCCTTGGCTAGCGCAGTTCCCTCCAAGGATCCTGCAGGTTCATCACAGAAAGAAGATGGGGTTGCCATGGCAGTCATTAGTCGATCGTTAGTCGTTCAAGAGCTTGCTGGTTGGAGTAGGTGAGGTGTATCTGGGCACCCGTGAGCCAGCGCGGGACTCACCAGGCCCTACCTCTAGGCGGGTTGCGCCTGGCACTGGGCCATATCTTGAGATGTGTCCCTCCAAAATTTGGTTAGATGCCGGTACTCTACGTCCTCGGGTCCCGGCCCTCGAGCTTGTCTCAGCCGTCGCTGGTATGCCAGGTCGCGATGCCATGGACAAGGCCAGAGGGTGAGGGCTGGAGAGCCAGTAAGAGCCCTAAGTCGCGATGCTCAGGCACCCCCCCTTTAACGTGCAAGTGGCCGACATGGAGAAGAAAGGATGCCGCGGACAGGCACCATGCAGTTAAGCATGATAGGCAATGCATAGTTGGAAATAAATGCGAGGGAGATACACGCCGCTGGGTCTGGCCCGAGTGGCTTGGGGATGATGCTGCCCGAGGGGCGCCCCCAACAAGGCAAACTAACGACCAAAAGGTAAAAATGGATACATGCCGCAGGGACGGACCCACGCGGCCTGGGAGTGATGCAACCCTGGGGGGTGCTCCCAACTGGGATTGAAACTTGAAAGATGTCACCTGAGAATGTCGTCGGCGAAGTGGCGTTGGTGCAGCAGACTTGACGGGCTGCAGAAGCTGATCCTCACGAGCCCCCAGGCCCCGGGGCCTCGGGAGGCTCCGGAGGCACCGGTGGCTCCTCGCGAGCTGCCTTCATCTCCGCCAAGGCCGCGGAATGCCTGTTTTCCTGAGCCTCCATGATGCCCCTCATGAGGCGCTGGTACGCCGCAGCCATGCTTGGCAGGCCGTAGGGCATGCGAACATAGCTGTGGGGCGGACCCCCGAAGCGCCCCACTTGTGAGGGCCAGAGACGCGCCGTCATGGCGATCTGATTGAGCCCTGGTACGTTGACGCAGACGCGCAGCCCACCATCCTCGCCTGGATGTGGGGCCACAGCTAGTACGCGGTGGCAACCTCTTATGATCCTTGTCTCCTGTAATTCTTGAATGGCTTTGTCAACGAACTCCTGCTGGTCTGACCTTCCTCACCTGGCTCCTTCTCGGGGGAAACGTGCTTCGAAGCACGCCTCCACATGGTGCCCAAGCGCCTCCCTCGTGACCCTGGCTAGGTCGGTGGCCCTCCAGGTCAGAGCCCCCGAGCCCTGTCTGAGGAGGGAACCAGGCGCGCTTCCCTATGCGATGGAAGGAGGGTCCCCCTGGGCAGAGACGGGCCCAGAAGGGCCTGGCTCCTGAGGGGCTGAGCCTGACGACGTCTTCTTCTTCTTGGGGGCGGTCTCAGGAAGCCTCCTACTTCCACGATCTGGGTCTTCTAGCGACGCGGCCTGGTAGGCTCGCTCTAGGGAACACACTGCATCCTTCTCTTCACAGGGCACCGTGATGACGCCGCCACTTCCTGGCATCTTGAGGACGTTGTAGCCGTGGTGCATCGCAGCCATGAACTTGGCCAGCGCTGGGTACCCGAGGATGGCTTTGTATGGCAGGCAGATGTGGGCGACGTCGAAGTCGATGAGCTCGGTGCGGTAGTTGCTACGAGCCCCGAAGGTGACAGGGAGGCGGACCACCGATCGGGACTGTGGAACCGTCGGTGATTCCAAAGAAAGGCTTGCTCGGCTGAAGCTGGTCATAGGGAACATGGAGGTTGTTGAATGTTTCCACAGACAGGACGTTGAGCCCTGCCCCACCATCGATGAGGGTCTTGGTGACCAGCACGTTGCTGATGACTGGGGAGCAGAGCATCGGGAGGACTCTGGCCGTGGCGGCGCACTTGAGCTGGTCTGCCGAGCTGAACGTGATGGGGCATGCCGACCACCTGAGGGGGCGTGTTGCTTCGAGCTTGGGGCGGACTGCATTCACTTCGCGGGCAAACTGCTTGAAGGTACGTTGGGAGGCTGGGGCTTGAGCTCCGCCTAGGATGCAGGCGATTGCGCGCGGCTCTTGGAAGCCCACAGCCCCCTCGTCTTGATGGCGGTCTTCGTTCCTCCTTGGCTGAGGCGGCAGTGGAGGTAGGCCTGCATTGCCATGAGGGCGATCCTCACGAGGCTGATCCCTCCAGTCTCCCTCGCGAGGCAGGTCCCGCCAGCGGTCCTCGCGAGGCTGGTCGCGCCACCCCGGGCGCGGGCCGCGATCTTCCCAGCGTCCTGGGTTTCTTCCTCCTCCTCGGCCGTAGCCCCGGTCAGCATGGTCAGGGCGACGCCAATCCTTCCTTCTCGCATGACGCGGAGTTCTTGACATTCGTTGGTGTTGTGGGTGTGGAGGTCATGGTACACACAGTACCGGCTGCCCCTAGAGGGTTCGGGCAGATCCTTGCCCCGCTTTGTGTCTGGTTCTCCGCGAGTATGGCAGCCCCCTTGCGCTTCGCGTCCTTGGCCTTGGGCTTCTTCTCTTCTGGGTCCGCGGCAGGCAGCTCGAGGAGGGAGAGTCGTCCCTCCTCAGCCCTGGCGCACTTGTTCGCCAAGTTGAACAGCTCCAGGGAGGTGCAGAGGTCTTCGTGCATTGCCAGCTCCTCCTTCATCTTGACGTCGCGCACGCCGTCGGAGAAGGCCGAGATGATGGCCTCCTCGGACACCTTGGGGATCTTGAGGCGCGCACTGTTGAAGCGCTGGATGTACTTTTGCAGGGTCTCCCCGGGTTGTTGCTTGATGTGGCGCATTTCGCTCACGGCGGGCGGACGGTCGCGGGTGCCTTGTAAGTTGGCGATGAAGCGGGCACGCATCTGGTCCCAGGAGGCGATCGTGCCTGGAGCCAGATTCAGGAGCCAGGTTCGAGCTCCTTCCTTGAGCGCCATGGGGAACCAGTTTGCCATGACCTTTTCATCCCCGCCGGAGCCTCGATGCCCAGCTCATAGAGCTGGAGGAACTATGCGGGATCAGTTGTGCCATCGTAGCGAGGAGGCAGGTCAGGCTTGAACTTGTCGGGCCACGCGACGCTGTGCAGCTCAGTGGTGTAGGCGTGGCAGCCCGCGGTGGCCACAAAAGGCCTCGGTTGGTGGAGAGCTTGGTCTTGAGGGTCCCCACGCGCTGCAGCTAGGAGCAGGTCGGGGTCTTGGCGCGCCGGAGCTGGAGCAGGGTCACGGCGTGCCGGAGCAGGGAACGCCCTGGCAACAACTTGCTGGCGAGGAACTTCTTGGCAGCTCCGCTCTTGCTGCGCCGACGCCTGACGGAGCGGGTTCCGCCCAGGGGCTGAGCACCTTGGAGCCATGGCATCTTCTTGGAGGGAAGGCAGCTGGTGCGCCTCTGGAGCTTCGTTGCCCGCGTGGGGCGGAGTGTGGCGCAGAGGAACGGACGGCGCGGACAAGCTTGGCGACGCGGTCGAGCCACTCTTCGTAGACGTCGTCGACAGGGCGGTAGCGCAGGAGCTCGTTTGCCGCGAGGAGTGCAGGTCGAGCTTCCAGGGGTGCGCGGAGCGCGCGGGACGAAGAACCGGCCGGTGCGAGTGATGGAGTGGCGGTGCGGCCGTCTTGCCGCACGGACGGGTGCTGAGAAGATGCTTGCTGCTCGCCCCCCGCCGGGCCGGTGGCGGCGTTGACGGCGGGCGACGGGGAACGACGAGGACGCACACCGACGGGGGCCGTCTGGGCGACGCGAGAAACGATGGCGGCCCGGCGCTCGGCGCGGGCCCGACGAGCGTCGGACATGGATATGACGATCGGGGGGAAACGGAGCGGTGGGAGACGGATTCCGGCGCACCCCTACCTGGCATGCCAAATGTCGGATTTCCGGTTCCGGCAGACCCTTAAGGTTCGAACACAGGGGTGCGCGCAGAAATCATGCCCTCTATCTCCCCGTCTTCCGAAGATCTAAACTACTAAAGGAATCACACAAGAGACACAAGATTTATACTGGTTCGGGCCACCATTGCGGTGTAATACCCTACTCCAGTGTGTGGTGGACGGATTGCCTCTTGGGGCTGATTATGATGAACAACACAAGGGAGAACAGCCTCGCGAGGGTCTGTTCTTGGCTGGGGTGATGAACTGCTGGGAGGAGTTCAGTCACCTCTCTCTCTCTCTCTCCCTCTCTCTCTCTCTCTACTTGCTAGCCGGATCCACACGCCGAACCGAACCCTGTATGTCTAATCTACCAACCGAACGAACCCCTTGCTACGTGGGTGGCCGTCCCTATTTATAGGGGCCCTGGTCCTCTTCCCAAATATCGAGCGGGAAGGGAGCCAACAATGGCGGGCTAATTTGAAGGGGGACAGCAAGTACTCTTATCCTGACTAAAGTTGGTCTTCGCCTACGAAAGACTCTACGGCGACGCTGTGCTGGGCTCCATGGTGACCTCCGTCTCGTAGTCCGCTTGGTCCTGGTCTCGTTGTACCGAAATGGCAACCTTTGCCTGATGCCTCGGTACTCCGCGGCTGCGCTTGCCCCCTTTGCACCAAAGAGGAAAGAAGGACGCTGCGTGCGCTGGCGCCCGCCTGGCACCCTCGATCGACATGGCTTGCGTCACGGGCACCTCGCGAGGTACCCTGCCTTGATATCTCCATCTCCCCACAAGCCAGCCTAAGGAGGCTGCGCCCGAGGATGCGACGTGTCGTCCGCCTCGCGAGGCTTGGCCCCTCGCGAGGGTCTTGAGTCTTGTGCTTGATGAAGATGGGCCATGTTGGGCCCCCATTTGAGCCACGCCGCAGGCCGCAAGCAGGCAAGTCTGGGGACACCCATTCCCAGAATGCCGACCTTGCAGCTCGTCCTCCAGCGCCTTGCAGCGACCACGGACGTCGACCACCTCCCCCAGGGCTGCATCATGAGCAGCCTTCGCCTCAAGGACGGCCTGCTTCTCCTCGTCGCATGCCGTCGAGGCCTGGACCAGCACCGCCTGAATCGAAGTGTCGGAGCAGACCCATCCTGAAGCCAACTCCAAATGCCCGGCCACCAAGCGGGGGTCGGCGCCAAGAAGATCCTGCCGCGGTAGATCCAGCTCGGCAACAGCACGATCCAGAACGGCAGAAGGAGTCGGAGAAACAGCAGCTAGTGGAGTAGGAGGAGAAGGCGGCAGTGCGGCCGCAGCATCCTGAGGAGGAGTCTGCCGCGCCCTGACAGCTGTAGTGGCGGCGGATGGAGAGGGCACCTCGGGAGCCACTTGGGCCGTGGGGGCTGAGCTCACCCCAGCCGGCTCAGCCAGGCCTCCCGAGGACGACCGGGCAGGAGAAGCCTGTGTGTCGCGGTCACCCTCCTTCAGGGGCGCTGCCACGGGTGGAACCTCAGGAGCCCCCTTCGACTTCTTTGCTATGGGCGTCAACCTATCCAAGGGATGCAAACATCAAGCCTCAGAAGCAGAGCAAGAAATAAGGACAAGAACCGAACACTTACGGGTCGTCGCCAGTGAGCTCAAGCGGCCTCCGGCCAAATTTGAAGCCTGAAAGCCGGCTGGAAGGGTCAACCTCAGGAAGCTTGGAGGCGGAAGGTGTGTCTGCGGCCCGCCCCAGGGCCGGGGCAGACCCGCGGGGGATCATCCCGGTCTTGTCCTTCTTCTGGATCGGAGGGGGGGCCCCGCCGTCCTGCTCATAGTCGTCTTCGTCGTCATCCTCGTCGTCATCACTCAGAGAGAGGCGGAGAACGCGGGACCCGCGCCGGGGGAAGGGAGCCCTCGACTCTCCATTGGTCGCCTCGGAGTCAGGCCCTTCCTCCTCTTCGCTGTAGTCGTCGGAGGGCACAGCCACCGGTCCCTCGGGAGCCTCCAGGGGCACGGGCCCTTCCCCGTTGAAGACGGGCATGGACTTCACTACCCGTTCCCAGTCGTCGCGGAGGAACAAGGGCGTAGGAGCGCCCTCCAACCTCGCCACATTGCCCCCGACCAGAGATTGGAGAACCGCAGCCAGGTCTCCGTCGGCCCAGGCCGCGGGGCTCGGACGGGGCCCCCAGATTGGAGGCGAGTACTGCCGAAGCGGGGCCAGCTGGTGCTCTAGGAACTCCCTGAGCAGCGATGCGCCGGTTAGCTTTGCCGCCGCCATGTCGGTCGGCCTCAGATCCGCGTCCATCTTCTCCAACACCATCTTCACGCGGGGATCTGTGAGCTCTGCTCGACCCCAGTTGCTGGAGCTCATGGGCTGCTCCGTGGGCAAGATCAACCAAGGGTGGATGCGCTCAGCATCCACCAAGATCCACTTGCTCCTGAAGCCCTCAATCCTCTTCCCAGGGTTCGAGATGGCAATGGCGCCACCGTATGCCACGAAGCTCGTGCACGCGGAAGCAGGACCGCGAGAGGTCCGGAGGTAGAAGTAGTGGCGCAGCAAGGCCACTGAGGGCTACACCCCAACGTGGGCCTCGCAATAATAAGCAAAGATTGCCAGGAGAAGGACGGAGTTGGGATGGAGATGCAGAGCCTGTAGCTTGTAATGATGGAGGACAGAGAAGAAGAACTCGGAGAAGGGAGGCACCAGGCCAGCAACAATGGCACTTACGAAGAGCGGATAGAAGGTGCTCCTTTGACCCTCGGGGGTGCCGGAGCCGGCCTTGAACGCCTTCGCCCCATCGATGCCCCACGCCGTCACCATCCGGTGCAACCGGGCAAGGCCCGCCTCCGACACGTTCGGCGGGTCGAGGGCAGACGAGTACCAAGCTGCGGCCGGGGGCTGGCAAGGCGCCATGGCTTCCTAGGTCGCATGGTCAGAGCAAATCTGGAGATTTCGGAGGAAGGAAGGAGGGGCGCAAGAAAGGGGATCTGAGCAGCAACCGGGGAAAGCAAGAAGCAGGGCCTAGGCGGATGCCACTCCCTTATCAACTCACGCGGTTGCTAAGGCGCCCACGTCCAGTCAACCGCCACGCGGCGCTCAAGGCCGCAGGCTGTTAGGGCCCGCGGCGCTTCGCTCTTGCCCTTCTGCCTCCCTGCACGGCCAAGTCCGGGCGCGCCTTGGGCCCGGGGGCTACTGTCGGCGTTTTGGGAACGGGGGTCCCCAGACTTGCCTGTCTGCGGCCTGTGGCGTGGCTCAAAGGGGGGCCCAGCATGGCCCATCTTCGCCAACACAAACCCAAGACCCTCGCGAGGGGCCAAGCCTCGCGGGGCGGACGATGCGGAGCTTCCTCAGGCGCGGCCTCATCAGGCTGGCTCACGAGGAGGCGGAGAGATCAAGGCAGGGTACCTCACGAGGTGCCCGTGACGCAAGCCATGACGACTCAGGGCGCCAGGCGGCTGCCAGCCCGCACAGCGTCCTCCTTCCCTCTTCGGTGCAAAGGGGGCAAGCGCAGTCGTGGAGTACTGAGGCATCAGGCAAAGGTTGCCATTTCGGTGCAACGAGACTAGAACCAGGAGGACTACGAGACGGAGGTCACCGTGGAGCCCAAGACGGCGTCATCGCCAGAGCTTTGCGCAGACGAAGACTTCTTTTGTCAGGATAGCTGATACTTGCTGTCCCCCTTCAAATTAGCCCGCCATTGTTGGCTTCCTTCCCGCTCGATATTTGGGAAGAGGACCAGGGCCTCTATAAATAGGACCAGCCACCCACATAGCTGGGGGGAGAAAAAGGTCTCTGAGGGTTGAGAGGTAGGAAGGAAGAGGCTCGTCGGCTGGTTGGAAGCAGAGAGAGAGAGAGAGAGAGAGAGGAAAAGGCGACTGAGCTCCTCCCAGCAGTTCATCGCCTCAGCCAAGAACAGACCCTCGCGAGGCTGTTCTTCCTTGTATTGTTCATCATCATCAACCCAAGAGGCAATCCACACACCACACACTGGAGTAGGGTATTACACCACAACGGTGGCCCGAACCAGTATAAACCCTGTGTCTCTTGTGTTGTTCTTTTGATAGTTTAGATCCTAGCAAGGCGGAGGGGTGCAGGTAGGTAGGAGGCGAAATCTCCGCGCGCACCCCAGTGTTCGGACCTCAAGGGTCTGCCGGAACCCGAAATCCGACAGCCGCGATGAGCGCAGCTCGAGCCTCCATGGGTGCGCGGAGCGCGCGGGACAAAGAACCAGCTCGGGTGAGCAAGGGAGTAGCGGTGCGGCCGTCTTGCCGCACAGACGGATGCTGAGACGATGCTTGCTGCTCGTCCCCCGCCGGGCCGGTGGCGGCGTTGAAGGCAGGTGACGGGGAACGGTGAGGACGCCCGCCGACAGGAGCCGTCTGGGCGACGCGGGAAGCGAGAGCGGCCCGGCGCTCGGCGCTGGCCCGATGAGCGTCAGACATGGACGCGATGGTCGGAGGAGAACGGGGTGGTGGAAGACGAATTCCGGCGCACCCCTACCTAGCGCGCTAAATGTCGGATTTCGGGTTCCGGCAGACCCTTGAGGTTCGAACACTGGGGTGCACGCGGAGATTTCGCCTCCTACCTACCCTGCACCCCTCCGCCTTGCTAAGATCTAAGCTATGGAAAGAACAACACAAGAGACACAGGTTTTATACTGGTTTGGGCCACCATTATGGTGTAATACCCTACTCAAGTGTGTGGTGTGGTGGATTGCCTCTTGGGCTGATGATGATGAACAATACATTGAAGAACAGCCTCGCGAGGGTCTCCTCATGGATAGGGGGGACGAACTGCTAGGAGGAGTTCAGTCACCCTTCTCTCTGTCTGATTTCGATATGATCCCCGATACTCAATCTCCAACCTCTCTTATCTCTAACCTCTCTGATCTTGAACCTCCTCCATCCTGAACCTCCTCCTTCCTTTCTCTCTGTGGGTGGCTGGTCCTATTTATAGGCAATGGCCCTAGGCCTCTTCCCAAATATTGAGCGGGAAGGGCGCCAACAATTGGCCATTTTGAAGGGGAACATCTGGTACACTTATCCTGACTAAAGTTGGTCCTCGCCTACACAAAGCTCTGGTGGTGATGCCATCTTGGGCTCCACGATGACCTCCGTCTTGCAGTCCTCCTGGTCTTGGTCTTGTTGCACCGAAATGGCAACCTTTGCCTGATGCCTCGGTACTCCGCGGCTGCGCTTGCCCCCTTTGCACCAAAGGGGAAAGGAGGACACTGCGCGGGCTGGCGCCCGCCTGGCGCCCTTGGTCGTCATGGCTTGCATCACGGGCACCTCGTGAGGTATCCCGCCTTGGTTTCTCCGCCTCCTCGCGTGCCAGCCTGGTAAGGCCGTGCCTGAGGAAGCTCTGCGTCGTCCGCCCCGCGAGGCTTGGCCCCTCGCGAGGGTCTTGAGTCTGTGTTGATGAAGATGGGCCGTGCTGGGCCCCCCTTTGAGCCACGCCGCAGGCAGGCAAGTCTGGGGACCCCCGTTCCCAGAACACCGACAAATTCCCTCCATTGGTTGCGAGAAGCTATGGTGTTCAGCATTCTGGAGATGTATATGTTGCTTGGCAAGCTCGGGGTAGATGTCTTCAATGGACAAATCAACCTCAGGCAGAAACACAAGATGGTTGTGCGCTGAGGGCTGATAGTCAATAGTAGAATGGAACTTGATCAGGCGCATCACCCATGGAGCATAAAACTTGAGGCCAAACAGGTCAATCCCAGATGCAGCAAGTTGTCCGATGAAGAAATCCTGGGAGTTGAATCTAATGCCATGGATGATGTAAAATACCAAAGCCTTCACGGTTCCTTCTAGTTTGGCTTCAGAAGAGTGTCCCTTGATCGGCCATAGAGTATGCCGCAGAATATGATAAACGGTGCGGGGCAAGTACTCGAGGTCCTTTACGAAAAATTATTTCGGGTATTCAGCATCTTGAGGCAATGGCTTCATCATACTGAGCATGTCACTCATATTTGGCTCAGGCCTCTGGAAGATACTCTGCAGTTCATCACGATGACATTGACAACTAGGTTCGTAGAACTTTCCTGGAGTGGGCAGGGAAGTAAGCTCGATGATGTCTTGAGCTTTGGCTTCGTGATGCACATCACCTGTCATCCACTCAAGAATCCATGTCTTCGGATCCCTGTTGTAGTCGCGAATATGAAGTGTTGCATAGAACTGTAGCAGAAGCTCTTCATTCCAATGCTCTTTGTCTGTCATAAAAGGTAGAAGACCAACATCCCTGAAGGAGTCAAGTGATTCTTCAAGACAGGGCAGCCCAACAATAGCTTCACAGTCAAGACACATGTGGGGAAAGATCTCCTCTTGATTGTATAGAATGCAGGAGTAATAGTTGCGCTACTAATGGCTCCAGAAGTGATCAGAAGAGATATTTGGCTTCGAGTATGGATTCTTGGCACTCTCAAAGAAGGTGTTGTGGGCTCTATAGTTGTGCACGTTGAAAGAACCCATTGTAGTGGCAGCACCTGGAAGCCTTGGTAGCCGTGGCTTGGGCTTCTGAACTTGTGGTCTCTGCTCCACATGATAGTCATATTGCGTTCCAGGAGCAGGGGGTGGAACCATGACAGGCCATCTAATTGTGACAAGCTGACCATAATCATAGGCCTGTTCAATGGTGTGAGGCATTGGAGGAATAGTGGCTTCAGCTTTCACATTGGCTTCGGGCTCCTCATGAGCTTCAGGCACCACATTGTCTTCAACCATAATAGTGTCATTGGCTTCAGCATTGTTGTTTGTGGCAGCCTTAATGTTTTCAACCTACGTTTGTTCAATAACAGGAGGGTCGGGCACAGTCACATTCTCCTCAAGAATGACTGGATCAACAACAGGGGGTGTGGCAACTCTTTCTTCTTGATCTTCATCGACTGATGCAGCCGAAATGTCTTTAGCAGCTTTAGCTTGAGACTCAGAGACATTCACAGTAGGGGTGGCTTCAGGAAACACTTGACGTGCTACTGAGATTTGGTGCACTTCCCCTTCCGGAATGCTTGACATGGTGACCTATGGCCTGGGGCCTTTGCGAAGCCTGCGAAATGCGGGAGACGCTTGTGGTGATGAAGTGGTTTGCACCATGTAGTTGTCGTCGTCCAGCACCGGAGTGGTGACTTGAGGTGGTGGAGTTTTGGGTTTCTCAACAAGGACGAGGGTGTCTTGTTGAGGGCGCTCGGCCCATGAGTCATCCTGAGCAATTGGCATCAAGGAACGACCAATGCTGATGAGTTCAGTATTCATACGAATAGGCGATGATACCGACTGGGGCTCGAGTTGAGGAAGGACTACATCATCTTCAACATTGTCATCATGACCAATGTCTTCAGCTGTGATGGGGTCAATAGCTAGAACTTCTTCATCTTCAGGAGCCTCTGTGGAAGTAGGCTCGTGGATCACAAGGCGACGCTCTTGGTTGGTGGAGGCTAGACGGGCAACAGAAATGGGCTCCACAATAAGGGGCTCAGATGCCGCAGCACACTCTTTCTTTGAAGACTTTGTTTTCAATTTCTTCTTGGATGGGACCTCATCAGAGGTGTTCTTGTGCTTGTGTTTCCTGGCATCAGCTTTAGCTGCCCTTGTCTTCTTCAGTTCTGAAGCTGCTGAGGGGACCTTAGGCTTTGAGCCTATCATGCTGGCAGGGAAGACAATGCGGGGTTCTTCCTGCCTTGATGCTTCAGTTCAGGCCATAGCAGACTTCTTTGTTGGCTTGGCAGCCATCCTGGGGTCGATGCCAGGACGCCCAAGAGCTTTGCGCTTTTCAACTTCATTGTGGGCTTGAATACATTTCTCTATGAAATATTTCATGCGCTCTCATGAGCCTTTGGCTTCTTCCCTTTTCTTGTGAAACTCTTCTTTGAGATTATGCATCATCTCTTTGAAGATTTGAACATCTGCCACGCTGAGCTTGGCCATGTTCTCCTTGAAGTGTGTTTTCTCCTAGTCAATCTTGTTTTCAGCTCGACGATTTTCTGAGCCACGGCTAGTTCATTGGCAATGGCTCCGTGAAATGTGACGTTGATGCTCACTGGCATCTATAGATCATTAATACTGAGGCTTTGGTCATTGAACCGCTCATCAATGAAATTGTTCAGAATGTCAACATCAAAGAGGGGTTGATCATTGAAGACCTCCGCCCCTTGCCTGCTCTTGATTAGCTGCTCAAGTGCTTCATCACCAAGATCTTCATCACTGGACAGATCAATGGTGTCTTCCTCGTTCCTTAGAACGGTGGCAGGAGTCAATTCATGCCCAGAAATCTTCTTGGGCTTCTTGGTTTTCTTGGTCTTCTCGACCTTCTTGTGGACACGAAACATGTCTTCAGACTGCACACTGGCTTCAGGAGGTGCAGTGGCCAATGGCTTCACAGTCGAAGCTTTTGGTATGGCAGAGGGCTTCAAAGCTTTTGCCTTCTTCGTCTTCTGCTTCGGTGGTGTTGGTGCATCTTAAGAATCTGCGTCATCAGCATATTAATCCACTGTAGCCCTCTGAGCAGCAATGTGAGAGAGGAGACCATTGAAGTTGGCGAAAGGGCCGATGACATTTGGATTGGCATTGCGTGTGACGTCAGCCCTTGGAGCAGATGGACCAGGGTTGAAGTTGAGTCCTAGCTCCTTCTTGTTCTCGGTAGCTGACTCCTTGGCAAACTGATAGTTGTTCTTGAACAGATTGTCTTCACGACACCATAACAAGGATGATGGGTCGGCAGTATTAGGCTTCGGTCCTTGGACCATGCATGGGTAGAAGCCTTGAGCAATGGCTTCAGGCTTCGACTTTGGCTGCAGATTCCTGTACAAGATATCTCCCCATGGGCGCTTGATAGCATTCTTTTCTACATATTCAGGGGTCACGAAGCTGTACTTGAACCATTCTTTTGCCTAATATCTTCAAATCCATTGGATTCGGGTCTTGCGCTGGCCATAGCTTTCCTCTGGATCTGACTTGTACAATTCAAACAGATCTGGAGGTAAATCCTTAGCAGTATCTCCACGGCGCTGCGTGCCACCTTTCCTGGCAGATTTCTCAGTGGCCATTATATTCAGACTGAATGGCTTCACAACAGTGAATGGCTTCCTTCTACTGGTCATACAAGAGATGGCTTGAGGGGAGTGTATATGATGCTCTAAGAACTCTACAAATGAATGCATACTATGATAACCAAGGGATTCTCCCACGGACATGTACCTATGACAACATTAAGGTGCGAGGGAAGGGGAAGAGGTCATATGCATTCTCAGAAGATTTTGAAGATAAATCGGTTTGAAGACATTGACCTCATAGAGTGAAGACATTCACTTATTTGAAGAGAGTCGGTTCCAGATTTGTACGAATCCATGAATAAGTACAAGTGAGGAATCTAACTAGTTATGAAGCATAAGTGAATATTCTTAGCATGATAGGAGATGCAGATAAGGATGGATCCATATTTGGAAGTGAAGAAACCACTTTTGGTTGAAGTGGATGGATTTGACGGATCTAAAAGGCAGTAAAAAGTAAGATTCAATTACCATGGACAAACTGCTAGACGAGGCAGAGTTAGAAGCCGAGCTGTTCAATCTCCCGTGCCCTAACTTGGCGACGGAAGACACCTACAGCAGTGGCGGAGAGGACGAGGTCCGCGGCTGGTGTGAGGACGACGTCGAAGATGTCGTGGCAGCTAAGTGCTTCGCCTCCAGCGTCGACGCGAGCTAGCGGAGGCGCTTGGGTTTGTGTGAGGTGGTGAGGTGGAAGAAGAGATAATGACTAAAGTGTATGTGTATTTATAAGGATACGAACGGCACAACGTAATTACGTAGGTGCCCCTGGCGGTTCACATCTGAAGGACACATGGCCTGCATGCAACTTATTGGAAGTTGTTCCATGTTCCCATGCATGCCTGGATTGTCGGGTGGTCGTTCCGGCTTCACCGGTATTCAGGCAAAAAGGATATGGTGATTAAAACAGATTTAAATGTTTGTCTTTATGTCTTCTACTGACAAGGACTCAGAGAAGACAATTGGCGGGTTTCAATAGAATGCATATGATTTGGACAGATAGAATTTGAGGAAGAAGCACAGAACAGGTTAGGGTCCGATCACATTCACTTAGATTAAGAAAATATTCAGGAATGATGATATATCTATAAGTGAATGATGTAGAGGACAGAACATGAATATATATATCAGACCAACACAACATTGCGAAGATAAACTTAAAAATCAAATCAATGTTGAAGACAAACCAAATGCGAAGACTATGCAATTATGACGCCACATGAAACACATCAAAAAGATTTTGGTGGTGGCGTTACCCACCGTATAGGAAGTATTAGACCCAGACATGACGCACAATTATCATGGTGCTCTGAAGTCAAATTCCGCATTAATGTATTCACAGTTAGAGTGTATGTCTTCATTGACTGAAGATATACATCACTTTGTGTGTTGCACATCTAAGTCATCAACATCCATAAGCGTTAGGATGGTGTCCAATTACAGGACATTTGAGGATTCTAAGATATTTAGCTCACACCGCAACTTGCAAAACCTTTTCTCATCCAAGGGCTTTGTGAAGATATCTGCCAATTGCTCTTCGGTGTTGACGTGAATGATATCAATATCTTCCTTCATGACATGATCGCTGAGAAAGTGATGACGGATCTGAATGTGCTTTGTCTTCGAGTGCCGAACTGGGTTGTTGGCAATCCTGATGGTGTGATATGTCTCCAACGTATCTATAATTTTTTATTGTTCCATACTATTATATTATCTGTTTTGGATGTTTAATGGGGTTTATTATACACTTTTATATTATTTTTGGGACTAACCTACTAACCCAAGGCCCAGTGCTAATTGCTGTTTTTTTGCCTATTTCAGTGTTTCGCAGAAAAGGAATATCAAACGGAATCCAAACGGAATGAAACCTTCGGGAGAGTTATTTTTGGAACAAACGTGATCCAGGGGACTTGGAGTAGACGTCAAGAAAGAAGCGAGGCGGCCACAAGGCAGGGAGGAGCGCCTGCCCCCTGGGCGCGCCCCCACCCTCGTGGGCCCCTCACAGCTCCACCGACCTATTTCTTCCTCCTATATATATCCATATACCCCGAAAACATCTAGGAGCACCACGAAACCCTATTTCCACCGCCGCAACCTTCTGTACCCAAGAGATCCCATCTTGGGGCCTTTTCCGGAGCTCCGCCGGAGGGGGAATCGACCACGGAGGGCTTCTACATCAACACCATAGTCTCTCCAATGATGTGTGAGTAGTTTACCACAGACCTTCGGGTCCATAGTTATTAGCTAGATGGCTTCTTCTCTCTCTTTGGATCTCAATACAAAGTTCCCCTCAATCTTCTTGGAGATCTATTCGATGTAACTCTTTTTGCGGTGTGTTTGTCGAGATCCGATGAATTGTGGGTTCATGATCAAGTTTATCTATGAACAATATTTGATTCTTCTCTGAAATCTTTTATGTATGATTGGTTATATTTGCAAGTCTCTTTGAATTATCAGTTTGGTTTGGCCTACTAGATCGATCTTCCTTGCAATGGGAGAAGTGCTTAGCTTTGGGTTCAATCTTGCGGTGTCCTTTCCAACTAACAGCAGGGGCAGCAAGGCACGTATTGTATTGTTGCCATCGAGGATAAAAAGATGGGGTTTATATCATATTGCTTGAGTTTATCCCTCTACATCGTGTGATCTTCCCTAATGCGTTACTCTGTTCTTATAAACTTAATACTCTAGATGCATGCTGGATAGCGGTCGATGTGTGGAGTAATAGTAGTAGATGCAGAATCGTTTCGGTCTACTTGTCACGGACGTGACGCCTATATACATGATCATGCCTAGATATTCTCATAATTTTGCACTTTTCTATCTATTGCTCGACAGTAATTTGTTCACCCACCGTAATACTTACGCTATCTTGAGAGAAGCCACTAGTGAAACCTATGGCCGCCGGGTCTATCTTTTATCATATAAGTTTCCAATCTATCTTACTTTGCAATTTTTACTTTCAATCTATATCATAAAAATACCAACAATATTTATCTTATTATCTCTATCAGATCTCACTCTCATAAGTGACCGTGAAGGGATTGACAACCCCTTTATCGCGCTGGTTGCAAGGTTCTTATTTGTTTGTCTAGGTACGAGGGACTTGCGTGTAGTCTCCTACTGGATTGATACCTTTGTTCTCAAAAACTGAGGGAAATACTTAAGCTACTTTGCTGCATCACCCTTTCCTCTTCAAGGGAAAACCAACGCAGTGCTCAAGAGGTAGCATGCTGCTTTCATTGTCGCAGTATAGTGGCACATGCTTCAGATGGATGCCATAGTCCTTGAGAGTTTGCTTCATCCATAGAAGCTGAGCGTAGCAAGATCCAGCAGCAACGTATTCAGATTCAGCAGTGGAGAGTGTTGGGATCTATGGTAGGGTGCATCGACTGCAAACTAAAATTTTCCTACACGCAGAACAACCAAGAACATGCTACAGGAGATGGATCATAGTTCGTTACCACTAGACGCGCAGTGCCGTGTAGCGGAAGAAGAGTTGGGGCAGAGCGTCCGCGTGGATCATCTCCTCCTCGTCGGATCTCCCTCGTACAGCCGGTAGTCGGTTCCCACGTACAGGTTCGCCGGAGCGGCACAAGTGCACCACCTCTAATGGTATCCGCGCGTGCAGGAGGAATGTCGTGCGGTGGACTGCTAGGTCCGATCACACAACCGGCGGCGAGTGGAGGTGTCTATTCGCAACACATGCAAACCCTAGTGGCTGTGCCGAAGCGATCAATCGCGTGAGTGTGCACCACCTCCACTTTATATAGGTGTCCGTCGCAGGCTCAACACTTGGGCTTTGCACGGACCCTAAAGCCCATAAATCTACTCGGCCACAATCCGAATATAGCTCGGATCACATCCGACCAGTGTCCTTGGATCCGACCTCGTAGGTTCCTTCCCTTAAGCGCCCGGCCCCTTAGGTTCTAGCTGGCTTGGTCGTAGTTCGGATCACCTCCGAACTGCACAGTTGGTAGCGGCCTCTAGCAAGGCATGCCGAACACCAAACAGACTATGAAGCTGGTTAGGCAAACATGTACACCATACTTCCATTCCTTTTGCCACACGATATATGTTGTCGGGCTCAACGCGAGTCTGTCATCCTTGTGCTAGCCCGACCTCTTTCTCGTTCCAGTGATGTCGACCACAAACCGAATTATCTCATAATCCTTGTCGCATGGCCATGCTTATCCTGGTCGGATCACACGAGGGGCCAGAGTATATCTCTCCTAATCGGAGGGGCAAATCCCATCTTACTCGACCACTTCTCGTAGCATGGTTCTGGACAAACCCGAAACCTACCTTTATAACTACCCAGTTACGAAGTAGCGTTTGGTCGGCTCAAAGCAAGTCTATCACCATCCCGAGTACATGCGTCAGCTCAGGTCTTAGGACATAGAACATATGTTGTATTCGAGACTCACAGATGACATATCGCTGCGTCTCATAGTTGGGTCTGTCTGACTCGGACCTTATCTTGACTCGGGTCCGACTACGTCGAATCTGACCAGATCCTTCCAAGTCCATATTATCCGGTTAGCATCCAATGCTCCATGTCTAGTGAGACCAAGCTATCGACCGTGTCATATGCTAGTCTAGCTAGATGCACGTCCACACATCCCTTTCGACTAGGGACCTTTTAGGACAGTCATCATACAATGCATAGTCCCACAAACAAGTCACGTACTTGCTGATACACATCATTGATAATGTCCAAGGACTATCTTTATTCATAAACACATAGGAAATATCATCATACATGATTTCCTCTAGGGCATATCTCCAACAGTCTCCCACTTGCAGTAGAGTCAATAAAATAGACATCGAATGCCCATTGCTCTAACGTGCCCCTCATGCTTAGGTTGTGGAAGCGGCTTAGTCAACTGATCCGCAACATTTTCATCCATGTGAATTTTGCTTAACTCTACATGACCACTCTTTACGATCTTTCGTATCAGGTGATATTTCCGATCTATGTGTCTGACCTTGTGGTGATTCCTCGCCTCCTGGCTTGTGCGATGGCACCAGAATTATCACAATAAAGGTCCAACGGTTTTACCGAGGTTGGGAAAATACCAAGGTCATCCAGAAAGTTCCGGATCCAAACACCTTCCTTTGGAGTTTTACAAGCCGCAATGTATTTCTGTAGTAGAATCGGCCACCGTATCTTGCTTGGAACTCATCCAGCTCACTGCTCCTCCGTTCATGATGTACACGAATCTGGACTGTGATCGACAATCATCTCTGTCGGTTTGGAAATTAGCATCGGCGTAACCCCTTACGACGAGCTCTTCCTCACCTCCATAAACTAGGAACATCTCTTTAGTCATTTTCAGGTACTTGAAAATAGTCTTTACCACTGCCCAGTGACTCTCATCTGGGTTGGCCTGGTATCGACTTGTTAGGCTTATTGCAAAAGCAACATCGGTCTGCGTTCATATCATGGCATACATGATGGATCCGATTGCCGAGGCATACAGAATCCTACTCATCCTGCTTCGCTCATCAGATGTCGAAGGACTCTGAGTCCCGCTTAGCCTTAGACCATGTGAGAGTGGCAAGAACCCTTTCTTTGCCTCACTCATGTTGAACCGCTTCAACACTTTATCTATGTACGTGCTCTGGCTTAAGCCGAGTAGCCTCCTTGATCTATCTCTATAGATCTTAATGACTAAAATGTACATTGCCTCACCAAGGTCCTTCATCGAAAACTTGCCATTCAATGACTCCTTGACTGAGTTCAGCATCGAAATATCATTTCTGATCAGTAGTATGTCATCCACATACAAGATCAAAAACACTATCGAGCTCCCACTTAACTTCTTGTATAAACAAGAGTCCTCTTCGCTTTTGATGAAGCCGAAACCGGCGACGACCTCATCAAAACGAATGTTCCAGCTCCGAGATGCTTGCCTCAACGCATAAATGGATCTCTTGAGCTTGCATACCTTACTAGTGCTAGTCGGATCGACAAAACCCTCGGGCTGTATCATATACACGTCCTCGGTTAAATTTCCATGAAGGAAAGCCATCTTGACATCCATCTGCCATATCTCGTAATCGAAATATGCAGCTATAGCTAGTACGATCCTCACCGACTTCAGCATCGCTACCGGCGAGTAAGTCTCGTCGTAGTCAATTCCTTGAACTTGTCCATAACCCTTAGCGACAAGTCGAGCTTTGTGGATCTAAACATTTCCATCCACATCGGTTTTCTTCTTAAAGACCCATTTGCAACCAATGGATGTTATGCTAGGCGGAGGATCAACCAAGTCCCAGACTTGATTCTCATCCATGGACTTTAACTCGGATCTCATGGCCTCTAGCCATGCCTCGGAATCTGGGCTCACCGTCACTTCCGCATACGTGGCCGACTCGTCACTTTCTAGAAACAATACATCACGCACTCTGCGCAATCTTTTCGACCTCCGTGGTTCCGGTGCCGCTTACACTACGGGTTCCCTGACTGACTCCGGTATGATCTCATCGCCAGCCGAGCCATCCCCGAGTGGTCCTCGAATTTCTTCGAGTCAGACTGTCCTCCCACTAGCCTCCCAACTAAGAAACTCTTTCTCAAGGAAAACCCCGTTCCAAGCAACAAACACTTTGTTCTCTTCCCGGTTGTAGAAGCTATATCCTAATGTTTCCCTCGGATATCCCACGAATATGCATTTATCCGACTTGGGTGTAAGCTTGTCTGACATAAGTTTCTTGACAAATGCTTCACAACCCCAAATCTTTAGAAAAGACAAACTGGGACTCTTTCCGGTCCACATATCATGTGGTGTCTTGTCTACGGATTTTGATGGTACCCTGTTAAGTGTGAAAGCTGCATTTTCTAGAGCATATCCCCAGAATGACAAGGGTAAATCCGACTTGCTCATCATAGATCGAACCATGTCCAACAGGGTACGATTCCTACGTTCCTATACACCATTTCTCTATGGCATACCCGGAGGTGTGAGCTGAGGTACTATACCTATGCTTTTTTTATGATCATCAAACTCCGGGCTCATGTACTCACCTCCACGATCAGATCGTAGAAGTTTTATAGTCTTGCTGAGCTGATTCTCAACCTCGTTTTGAAACTCTTTGAACTTTTCAAAAGTCTCTAACTTGTGGCTCATCAAATAGATATATCCATATCTACTCAAGTCGTCGGTAAAAGTCACGAAGTACTGATAGCCACCTCTGGCAGTTGTGCTCATTGGTCCACACACATCACTGTGTATCAGTTCCAACAGCTCGGATGCCCTCTCACAACTCTTTGTGAAAGGAGACTTAGTCATCTTGCCGAGCAAGCATGATTCGCATGTCTCGAGCGTCCCAAAGTCAGTCGAAGTTAGGAGTCCATTGATGAAGCTATGTACCTAGGGTAGGGTCATAAGCCTGACCTAGACTTCCTCCCCAAGGACATCACCCTAAAGCCAGCAACAATCAAAGGGTACCATCATCCACTCGACCATAGACATTCCACTTGGAAGAATCAATGTCACTCGATCGTCACAGAAATCACTCGACAAACAAGAGATCTGAAGCCACTCTACACAGCAATGGTCGGGCGTTTACTCATAGACTTAACTATCATTTATAGCACTTTAATACGGACGTTACCTGCAACGCTCCTTCTTTATGTACATTGAACCCCGCATAACGGAGGGGAGCTGGGGTCCTGGCGCACTCTATATAAACTCATGTGTAGAACTACTCCATAGCTAGGATCTTGCCTCCTCATACCTACCCCCCATTCTACTGTCAGTCTTAGATCCACGACAGTTGGCGCCCACCGTGGGGTAGGTGTCTTAGCAGTTTGTTGGTTGCGATTTTTCCGATTCCCATCATCATGGTTTCCGGTGGAGGATTGGCTGAAGGCCGTGAGATCCGTCTCGGTGCGCTTGTCTTCATCCCCGACGACTCCTCTTGGCTCCACGAGGCTCCACTCGATGTTGAGGCGCTCCTCGTCCGCGGGGCGACGCACTTCCGCGCATGCGTCTGCGGCGTCCTTCTTCGACAGCCGTCGACTCAGTATCAGTCGGCTCCTATGGCAACCTCGCTCTCAGTTGTTCGCCGGCGCCGGAGATCCGGTCGGTCGCGGCTTCAGCAGTGGGTGAGACATGCGGTGGCCCACCAATCGGCCACCCCACAAATCGCGGCGATCGAGCCCAATGAAACTCTCTGCAGCCTGTTCGATCTGTCGACTGGCTCTGTCGAGACTGCATCCGAGTGCGACAGCAGCGACCCCGCGGCAGAAGTCTTGATGGTCAATGGACCACGCAGTCCTCCTGGCTTCACCCGTGAAGACGGTGGCGATGGTGTCGGCGACCCATTACATGTCCACGAGGAGTACCGCCCCGAACCCCTCTCTTCGCAGCAGAGGGAAGATCTTCGGCGCCGTAATATGGATGCACTTCACACTCCTATCGTTGGAGAAACCCCCGAGGCCCATTGAGGGAGTCCTGGATTAAGGGGGTATCCGGACAGCCGGACTATATCCTTTGGCCGGACTGTTGGACTATGAAGATACAAGATTGAAGAGTTCGTCCCGTGTCCGGATGGGACTCTCCTTGTCGTGGAAGGCAAGCTTGGCAGTACGGATATGTAGATCTCCTTCCTTGTAATCAACTATGTGTAAGCCTAGCCCCCTCCGGTGTCTATATAAACCGGAGGGTTTAGTGCGTAGGACCAACAACAACAATCATACCATAGGCTAGCTTCTAGGGTTTAGCCTCTTCGATCTCGTGGTAGATCAACTCTTGTAATACCCATATCATCAAGATCAATCAAGCAAGAGTAGGGTTTTACCTCCATCGAAAGGGCCCGAACCTGGGTAAAAACATCATGTCCCCCATCTCCTGTTACCATCCGCCTAGACGCACAGTTCGGGACCCCCTACCCGAGATCCGATGGTTTTGACACCGACATTGGTGCTTTCATTGAGAGTTCCTCTGTGTCGTCATCGTTAGGCTTGATGGCTCCTTCGATCATCGATAGCGATGCAGTCCAGGGTGAGACTTTTCTCCCTGGACAGATCTTTGTATTCGGCGGCTTCGCACTGCGGGCCAACTCGCTTGGCCATCTGGAGCAGATCGAGAGTTACGCCCCTGGCCACCAGGTCAAGTTTGGAAGCTTAAACTTCACGGCCGACATCTACGGAGACTTGATCTTCGACGGATTCGAGCCCCTGCCGAGTGCGCCGCACGGTCACGATGAGCATGATTTAGCTCTACCGTCGGACAGTGTCTAGGAGAGCGCACCGGCAACGGCTCCAACCCTCAATTCAGAGGCAATTACGCCATCCACGAACGGGTGGATAGACCCCGCCATGGAGGTCGCATTCTCAGCGGCGATCGAGCTGAGTATCGACCTTACCCTTCACGAGAGCCGTGACGCCAAACTGCTGGATCCTTCCCCGGCCACGGACTCCGAACTGCCTGCGCCCGTGCCTATCAAATCCGACTGGGCGCTGATCATGGAGTTCACCTCTGCGGATATCTTTCAGCACTCGCCCTTCAGCGACATACTGAACTCATTAAGGTCTCTCTCCTTGTCAGGAGAGTCCTGGCCGAACTATGTCCGGCAGGATTGGGATGCAGATGACGAAGAAATTCGCCGCCCACCCACCACCCACTTAGTAGCCACTGTCGACAATTTGACCGACATGCTCGACTTCAACTCTGAAGACATCGACGGTATGGACGACGATGCAGGAGACAAACAAGAACCACTGCCCACAGGGCACTGGACAGCCACCTCGTCATATAATATATATATGGTGGACACACCCAAAGAGGGAAATGGCGACGGGACAGCGGAGGATGACCCCTCCAAGAAGCAACCCAAGCGCCGACGTCAGCGGCGCCGCTCTAAATCTCGCCAAGCCAAAAGTGGTGATACCGGCATAGGAGATAATAGCACTCCGGACAGTGCCGAAGATGACGACAATCCCCTCCAGCAAGATTTAGAGCAGGAGGAGGGAGAAGCGAGCCCTCCTGAGAGAGCGACAGATGGAGAGGCGGAGAATGATAATTACATGCCTCCCTCCGAAGATGAGGCAAGCCTCGACGATGACGAATTTGGCGTGCCTGAGGATCCCGTCGAGCAAGAGCGCTTCAAGCGCCGACTTATAGCCACGACAAATAGCCTTAAGAAAAAGCAACAACAACTTCGAGCTGATCAAGATTTGCTAGCTGTAAGATGGACTGAAGTCCTTGCGGCCGAGGAATATGAACTCGAATGCCCCTCCAAGAGTTACCCAAAGCGCAGGTTGCTACCCCGACTGGAGGAGGAAGCATTAAAACCTACATCTCCAGCATATGACGCGGCTGATCGGCCACCTCGTGGCCGCGATAGAGAGGCATTTCAGCCAAAAGCTCAGCCCGCACCCCGATGCCACTCAAATAAAAATGTCAAGGCACGCGGAAACACGCTAGACCTGCGAGACATATTGGAGGACAAAGCAAAACACGCAAGATCGATCTACGGATCACGGGGGTGTGCCACTACGCGAGACAATAACCGTCATGCCGGATACAGTAAAAGTAAATCCGGTCGGGCCGAACACAGCGGACAAGACTCATTTGAGTTGAGTCGCGATATAGCCCAGTACAGAGGCGCCGCACAGTCCCTATGCTTCACAGACGAAGTAATGGACCACCAAATCCCAGAAGGTTTCAAACCCGTAAATATCGAATCATACGACGGTACAACAGATCTTGCGGTATGGATCGAGGACTTCCTCCTGCACATCCACATGGCCCGCGGTGACGATTACACGCCATCAAATACCTACCACTCAAACTCAAAGGACCAGCTCGGCATTGGCTCAACAACCTGCCAGCAGAATCCATTGGTTGTTGGGAAGATCTGGAAGCCGCATTCCTCGATAACTTCCAGGGCACTTACGTGTGACCACCAGATGCCGATGACTTGAGCCACATAATTCAGCAGCCAGAGGAATCGGCTAGGAAATTCTGGACATGGTTCCTAGCAAAGAAAAATCAAATCGTCGACTGTCCGGATGAAGAGGCCCTGGCAGCTTTTAAGCACAACATCCGCGACGAGTGGCTCGCCCGGCACCTTGGCCAGGAAAAGCCGAAAGCTATGGCAGCCCTCATGATGCTCATGACCCGCTTTTGCGCGGGAGAGGACAGATGGCTGGCTCGCAGCAATAACATATCAAAGAACCATGGTACTTCGGATAGCAAGGATAGCAATGGCAGGTCACGTCGCAACAAACACAAGCGCCACATCAACAGCGACAATACTGAGGATACGGCAGTCAATGCCGGATTCAGAGGCTCTAAACCCGTCAGCGGAAAAAGCCATTCAAAAGAAGCACTTCGGGCCCGTCCAATTTGGACCGTATACTCGGTCGCTCGTGTCAAATACACGACACCCCCGACAAGCCAGCCAACCACACCAATAGGGAATGTTGGGTGTTCAAGCAGGCCGGCAAGTTAAATGCCGAAAACAAAGATAAGGGTTCACATAGCGATGACGAGGAGGAGCCCCGGCCGCCGAACACCGGAGGACAGAAGAGGTTCCCCCAAAAGTGCGGACGGTGAACATGATATACGCAACCCACATCCCCAAGAGGGAGCGGAAGCGTGCTCTAAGGGACGTATATGCGTTGGAGCATGTCGCCCCAAAGTTCAACCCATGGTCCTCCTGTCCGATCACCTTCGATCGTAGGGACCACCCCACCAGTATCCGTATGGCGGATTCGCTGCACTGGTCCTAGACCCAATCATCGACGGATTTCACCTCACTCTTGTCCTTATGGATGGCGGCAGCAGCCTGAACTCGCTTTATCAGGACACAGTGCGCAAAATGGGTATAGACCCCTCAAGGATCAAACCCACAAAACCGACCTTCAAAGGCGTCATACCAGGTGTAGAGGCCCATTGCATAGGCTCAGTCACACTGGAAGTTGTCTTCGGATCCCCGGATAACTTCCGAAGCGAGGAGTTAATCTTCGATATAGTCCCGTTCCGCAGTGGCTATCACGCACCGCTCGGGCGAACCGCATTTGCGAGATTCAATGCGGTACCGCATTATGCATACCTCAAGCTCAAGATGCCAGGACCTCGGGGGGTCATCACAGTCAATGGAAACACAAAGCGCTCTCTCCGCACGGAGGAGCACACTGCGGCCCTCGCAGCGGAAGCACAAAGCAGCGTCTTAAGGCAATCCATCAGTTCGGCGTTTAAACACCCGGACACCTTTAAGCGTGCCCGGAGTAATCTGCAACAAGACCGCCTGGCACGTTCCGAGCTTGCATAGCAATGCGGCCCCCACCCCAGTCCCAGCCAAATGGCGAAGCCCGTGCCACGCGTACATAATTACGCATTGAAATTACCATGGGCATAGGTGGGGGGGCACGACTATGGCACGCCCCGAAAAGCGGCTCAACCGCACTAGGGGCTTCCCGCTTTGTTATTTTTTCTCTCTTTCAGGACTTTACTCTCTGGAAGCCCCGTCCGGCAGTACGATTGCCGGACACACGATACAACAACCAAGGAGGCAGAAAGCTACGTCGCACCATGGAACTCCCAGGTGGTCTCTGATAACAAGTGAAATACATGCTTTAAATACCATTCCTCAGCTTGCCCTTGGAGGGGACATGTCAAATAGTCCTACTTTTTTGCGTATCGCACTAATTGTATCATTCTGCTTCAACGCACCTTTTTGAATAAACAATGCATAGCACTATACTATTACCGCATTCTCTATTCTTTTTCACATATATGTTCATTCCTGACATTCACCACCCGTACACTCTGGTACGGCCAATACGCCAAGGGCTTAAGCATACCCCATAATATGGCGTGAGAAGTCCGAACACTTTCAACAGTGTGGCACCCCGAACTTATAGCATTATATGCATCAGCTCCGAATCATGTCTTGGGTCAATAGTTGGGTTTGCCCGGCTCCCATGTTTTGGTACCTTACGTTCCGCTATATCGGCTAAGGTAGCACTGGGAGAACTACTATGATTGTGCCCCCGTTCATCTGGGCTAAGCACCTCAGTAGAGAAAGCTAAAACTGGCTGTCATGATAAGGCAAGAGCTGGTCGCTGTTCGAGAGGTCTCGAGTCCCTAAAGACTTATGCCGCTTAGGGCGAGGAGTCGGCTTTGTCTGGCTTAGGCGTGTATAGCGCCCCAAATTCGGCCTTCCGAACACTAGGGGCTTCCCCAAAAATAAAAAATTGTAGACTTCTATGGCTAGGTGAGAGTGATAAAGCATTATAGTCTGATTGCCTTGTTCGCTGTGCTGAGCACCTCCCTCGAAGGACCCCGTAATGGGAAAAAGAGTGCTCAGATTTATCCCGAACACCCCAGCACTCGTGGCATGGGGGCAGAAACTGACGACTAGCCATCTCTCAGATTTTATAAACAGCCGCACAGAAGGTAATATTTTAAATTCAAACAAGCGTTGCATAGCGCACATGAACAAGTTTTCATACTACAGGATCACACGAGCAAGTTCATTCAAAAATTACATCCTTCGCACACTCGTCCGCCACAAGACGGGCACCCTTCAGGACACCCTCATAATACATCTCAGGGTGGCGATGCTCCTTGCCCTGCGGCGGCCCCTCCTTCACTAGCTTCTCGGCGTCCATCTTGGCCCAGTGTACCTTCGCATGGGCAAAAGCCCGGCATGCACCTTTGATGCAGACGGACCGCTTTATGACGTCCAGTCGTGTGAAGGCATCCACAAGCTGCCTCACCAGGCCGAAGTAGCTATTGGGAAGGGAGTCACCAGGCCACATCCAGAATATAAGGCCCCTCATGGCTTGTTCGGCCGCCTTTTGCAGCTCAACCAGTTGCTTCAGCTGGTCGCTCACAGGCATCGGGTGTTCAGTCCCAGTATACTGAGACCAGAACAACTTCTCCGTCGAGATTCCCTCCTCGGACCGATAGTACTTTGCGGCATCCGACATGCTGTGGGGCAAATCTGCGAATGCTCCTGGAGAGCTCCGGACTCGGGTAAGTAATAAGTAATTTACTTTCACATGCTTGCTTTGCATAATGAATGCCTTACCCGCCGCTATCTTCCTCATCGCCTTAATTTCCTGGAGGGCCTTTTGGGATTCAGCCTTGGCATGCTTTGTGCTCTCGAGGGCCGCGGCAAGCTCGGACTCTCGCGTCTTCGAGTCAAGCTCCAAAGTCTCGTGCTTCTTCATGAGAGCCTGGAGCTCTTGCTGCACCTCGCCCACCCGTGCCTCTTGTTTCTCCTGCTCGGTGCGCTCCTTGGCCGCTTTGTTTTCGGCCTCGGACAGCGATTGCTTCAGGGTCGCCACTTCGATCGTGGCCCCTGGCACATCCATGATGATCCTGTCATTTTGCAACCACATCTTATATATATGCATACAAGGTATTACTTACCTTTGTTCTCCTCGAGCTGCCTCTTGGCAAGGCCGAGCTCTCTCTCGGACCGCTCAAGGTTCTGCTTTAGTGCGGCGACCTCCGCAGTCAGTGCCGCAGAGGTCAGCAGCGAAGCCTGCATACGCATACAAACATACTTATATTAGACTCCTCCAGATATTATTTGATCCTCTATTCGAATTTTCTTTGTGAACACCAAACAGAGCATCGGGGGCTACTATCTATGCAGTAATATTTTCCTATATTTTAAATAATTACCTCAAAGCCTGTTAGAAGGCTGGCACAGGCTTCCGTCAGCCCGCTCTTGGCAGACTAGACCTTCTTGATCACCGCACTCATAATAGTGCGGTGCTCTTCATCGATGGAAGCGCCTCGAAGCGCTCCCAGCAGGTTGTCCAGTGCCTCTGGATGGATAGAGGTCACCGGCACGGGCGGCTTGCCCCCCTTGGCAGGGGCCCCCTACCGGAGTCCGGAACCACTCGAGGTTCCGACGCGGTGTTCGGCTGAGGGCCGAACTTGGAGCCCTTGGGAGTCTTGCTCCCTTTGCGCCTGGAGTCCGGAAGGTCGCCTTGAGGCGCCTCCAGGACTACCTCCCCTCGGTTTGGTGCCCCTTGAGACAATACCTCGACATTGTCTGTAGGGCAAGGAGAGGAGGCGGATGGAAGTGGATCGCTATCCATATCCGACAAGTCCAAGGAACCGTCCGACGAGGATACGTCGATACGGGCTTGGGGCGGACTGCATGATCATATTCGACGTTAGGAGAAGCAGTGCAATAAAAGTATGCTATGAGTTACTCTGGTATCTGAATAGTTACGACTTCGCCAGGGGCTTGGCCCTGAGTAACCACTCGTCTTCGCCATCGGCGGCGATGGTGGAACAGTCCGGAAGGAGCGTCCTTTCCTTCTTGGACCCCTCGGCCTCCCCGGTTGGGGCGGCCTTCCTTTTCTTGTCTCCCCCGGCTGGAGGGGGAGAATCTTCATCTTCCTCCTCCTCGTTTTCATGGGAGGAGTGCGCCTCGGAGTTATCGGACGATGAGTCTGATACCACCTGGCGTCGAGAACTCTTTCGGGTTCCCGTGGCCTTCTTCTTGATCTTTTTCTCCGGCACTCCATAAGGAGCCGGAGTCCGCATCTCCATCAGGAGAGCGTCTACAGGGTCTTCGGGTAGAGGGGTCGGGCAGTTAATCTGCTCCGATGTCTCCACCCAGTCTTGTCAAAGGCATGGGAGCTCAGATCCCGCACATGGTTAAACTATGAAAAATAAATACCCTACGAGATGTACAGAACTTACCGAATTTGCAGGGCGCTTCGCGCTTAGTCTGCGGTCCTCGGTAAGGGGAGGGGGGACCTCGGCGCCCTTGAACAGCACCTTCCAGACGTCCTTGTGCGTCGTGTCGAATAGCTCGCATAGAGTCTGGTGCTGGGCCGGGTCGAACTCCCAAAAGTTGAAAGCCCGTTGTTGACACGGGAGGATCCGGCGGAAGAGCATGACCTGGACTATGTTGACAAGCTTGAGTTTCTTGCCTATCATGTTCCGGATACTCTTCTGGAGTCCGTCCAGCTCCACCGATGAGCCCCAGGACTGGCCCTTCTCCTTCCAGGAAGTGAGCCGCGTGGGGATTCCGGATCGAAACTCGGGGGCCGCCACCCAGTTGGTGTCGCGCGGCTCGGTGATGTAGAACCACCCCAATTGCCACCCCTTTATGGTCTCCATGTAGGAGCCCTCGAGCCATGTAACGTTGGGCGTTTTGCCCACCATGGCTCCGCCGCATTCCGCTTGTTGGCCGCCTACTGCCTTCGGTTTGACATTGAAGGTCTTCAGCCACAGACCTAAGTGGGGCCGGATGCGAAGGAAAGCCTCACACACGACGATGAATGCCGAGATGTTGAGGATGAAATTTGGGGCCAGATCATGGAAGTCCAGCCCGTAATAGAACATAAGGCCACGGACGAATGGATGAAGGGGAAACCCCAGTCCGCGGACGAAGTGGGTGAGGAAAACCACCCTTTCATGAGGTTCCAGGGTAGGGACGATCTGCCCTGCGGCTGGCAGCCGGTGCGCGATATCCGCGGCTAAGTATCCGGCCCAGCGCAACTTTTTGATGTCTCCCTCCGTGACGGAGGAGACCATCCACTTGCCTCCCGCTCCGAACATGTTTGGAGAGGGTTGAGGAGAAGAATGTGGACTTGGGCGCTGGAGCTCGAGTGCGCAAGAATGGATGAGCAAGGAGGAAGAAGGCGTGGGTAGAAAAAGGTGAAGCCTTATCCATTTATAAGGGCGGACGAAACTATGCGCCCCCACCAGCCTGGTAAAACTCACTTATCCCCCCAAGCGTCGTAATTGATGGTGCGGTTGGGTTACCCATGTCCGTATTGATGAGAATCCCGTAATAAAGGGGACACGATCTCTGCTTCGACAAGACGTGTCAAGGAAACTGCCTCGCAAAATACGCTGAGATGGGTTATGAAAAACGATTCGAATAAAGACTTGGCTATGGTGTGATATCACACTACAAGGTATGTCAGCAGATTAGATTTGTGGAAATATTATTCTCTCTACGGTGGTATGTGGAACTTGTTTTGCAGAGCCGGACACGATCCTTGTGTTCAAAATCTTCTATGAAGTATTCGGAGGAGGAACCCGCCTTGCAATGCCGAAGACAATCTGCGCGCCAGACTCATTGTCATTGAAGCCTGGTTTAGGGGCCACTGAGGGAGTCCTAGATTAGGGGGTATCCGGATAGCCGGACTATATCCTTTGGCCGGATTGTTGGACTACGAAGATACAAGATTGAAGACTTTGTCCTGTGTCCGGATGGGACTCTCCTTGGCGTGGAAGGCAAGCTTGGCGGTACGGATATGTAGATCTCCTTCCTTGTAACCGACTCTGTGTAACCCCAGCCCCCTCCGGTGTCTATATAAACCGGAGGGTTTAGTCCGTAGGACCAACAACAACAATCATACCATAGGCTAGCTTCTAGGGTTTAGCCGCTTCGATCTTGTGGTAGATCAACTCTTGTAATACCCATATCATCAAGATCAATCAAGCAGGAGTAGGGTTTTACCTCCATCGAGAGGGCTCGAACCTGGGTAAAAACATCGTGTCCCCCGTCTCCTGTTACCATCCGCCTAGACGCATAGTTCGGGACCCCCTACCGAAAATCCGCCGGTTTTGACACCGACACCCATGCCTTGGAGGAGGCGCGCCTGGCCAACTTGGCTAAGCGCACTCGTCTGGAGAACCTCTAGCACGCACTCGACGAGCATGCTCGGCAGCGAATTCCTGAGTCCAGTCGACGACAACTTTTTTCGCCCCCGACTCAGGTATACTGAACTCCGATCCAAAATCTTACAGCTGCAGCTCGAATAGCAGAGTCAATTCAACCTTCCCAGTCAGAAGCTGGCCGAGGTTTGATGCAGATCTGGGCTTTACTCTGGGCAGCGGGAGAGCAGAACACAACAGTATCTCAGTCGCGGAATAGGATTCATAGAAGATCTGTGGTGGCAGATACTGTCCAATCTGCTCACAGCCCAAGATCGTCTCCGCGGCGTGAGGAACGTGAGCACCGGCAAGATCAGTATAGGAACCGCGAGCAGTATGATCATCGACTTGACCATGATGGTCGTCGAGTGCCCACGCCTTCTCCGAGGAGTGGGTCATACGTGCCTCGGCGGCAAGATGACAGGCGCCCCCACAACAGCGAACGAAGAATTCTGGTCGACCCCAGAGAGCCATGTTTTGATGCAAGATCTATCCTCATCCAAGGTCTGGTCGATAGGAATAGGGCTCACAGAGAAGGCCACGATAGAGATCGTCCGACAAGAAGCGGGGTGCACGTTTCAGGACCCGAGTGTTTCAGCAGAGCCATCAGAGCAGCGGTGATTCCTCCCAACTTTAGGTTGGCGACTAGAGTCAGCAAGTTCACCGGTGAGTCCAAGCCAGACACTTGTCTTGAGGACTACCGAGTGGCTGTGCAGATTGGTGGCGGCAATGATGATGTGGCTATGAAGCACCTCCCGTTGATGTTGGAGGGCTCAGCCAGAGCGTGGTTGAATCGGTTGGCTCCTGGCAGCATATATAGTTGGGAGGAACTTCCTCGAGTGTTTGTTAGGACCTTTGAAGGCACTTGCAAAAGGCTGGCAGGGTTGATAGAATTGCAATGTTGTGTCCAGAAACCGAATGAAACCTTGAGGGATTATATCCAGAGATGGATCACGTTGCACCATACAGTGGAGAATGTGTCAGGTCACCAAGCAATTTGTGCCGTCAAGGAAGGCGTTAAGTATCGGGAGTTGAATCTGAAATTTGGTCGGACAGGTGATATGACTTTGACTCGGATGATGGAGATTGCCACCAAATATGCCAATGGTCAAGAGGAAGACCGACTCCGGAGTGGCAAACACAAAACAATCGCCCAAGAAACCGGAGGAGGGAATTCCAGTTGGAAACAGAAGCGAAAGGCCGAACCAGCTGCTCCTGGTGAAGCTTTAGCTGTTGCCCAAGGAAAGTTCAAAGGAAAGCCCAAAGGGCCCTAGACTCCCAAAAAAAGTTAAGGATAAATATGGGAATGATGTGTTGGATTTACCATGCCATATTCATACCAAAAAAGATGAAGAGGGGAACATCATTTACCTTAACACACCACTCGACAGTGTCATTTCCTGATCGAGCAGTTCCGAGAGAAACAACCCAAGGAAAAGGAAAAGGAGTCGGATGGAGGTGAGGATAGGGAAGAAGATGATGATGGTTTTCCCAATGTCAATTCCACACTGATGATTTTTGCTAATGTTGAAAGCAAAAGTCGGTTGAAAGTTATTAACAGAGAAGTAAACATGGTTGCTCCTGCAACACCCAGTTATCTGAAGTGGTCCCAGACTGCCATCACATTCGACCAGTCGGACCATCCGGCTCATATAGCCACCCCTGGGAGGCAAGCACTGGTGGTCGACCCAGTAGTTGAAGGCACTCGACTGACTGAAGTGCTGATGGATGGTGGCAGTGGCCTGAATATCCTTTATGCTGAAACCTTGAAGGGAATGGGTATTCCGATGTCCAAGCTTAGTGAAAGCAACATGAGTTTCCATGGCGTTATACCTGGAAAGAAAGCTCCATCACTCGGCCAGATCGCCCTTGATGTGGTTTTTGGTGATTCCAAGAATTACCGCAAGGAAAAGTTGACATTTGAGGTAGTGGATTTCAAGAGTGCTTACCATGCTATTCTGGGTAGGCCTGCTTATGCACGTTTTATGGCTCGACCATGTTACGTGTATCTCAAATTGAAGATGCCTGGTCCTAGAGGAGTAATCACCGTCTCTGGCAATCGGCACAAGGCAGAAGAGTGCTTCCAAAAGGGCTCGAAAATTGCCGATGCACATATGGCAATAGTAGAGCTGCAAGAGTATCAGAAAAATGCAGATCCGAGTGATTTGCTGCGAGCCAAGAAGCCTGCCACAATTTTGCATTTCAATCGACCGGTGAAACGAAGCCGATTCATATTCACCCGACCGACCCCAATGCTGCTCCGACCCATATCTCAACAACACTTGACAGCAAATAGGAAGAAGCGCTCATCTAGTTCCTCTGTGAGAACTAGGACATCTTTGCATGGAAACCTTCTGACATGCCGGGTGTACCCAGGGGACTGGCTGAGCATCGTTTGCGAGTCGACCCAAAAGTAAAACCAGTCAAGGAACATCTCCGACGGTCCGCCGTCCAGAAGAGAAAAGCAATTGGCGAGGAAGTGGCTCGGCTCCTGGCAGCTGAGTTCATCCGAGAGATTTACCACTCCGAGTGGCTCGCCAATGTTGTCATGGTCCCCAAGAAGGATGATTCACTTCGCATGTGCATTGACTTCAAGCATACCAATCGGTCCTGCCCGAAAGATCATTTTCCTCTCCCCCGCATCGACCAAATTGTCGACTCGACTGCGGGGTGTGAGCGTTTGTCCTTTTTGGACGTCTATTCCGGGTACCATCAGATCCGACTATATGGAGTCGATGACATAAAAACGGCTTTCATCACTCCATTCGGATGCTTCTGTTATGTCACTTTGCCATTCGGCTTGAAGAACACCGGAGCCACATTCATGAGGATGATCCAGAAGTGTCTGCTCACTCAAATCAGTCGGAATGTGGAAGCGTACATGGATGACATTGTGGTCAAGTCACATAAAGGTTCCGACCTATTGGCTGACCTTGCCGAAACCTTTGCCAATCTCAGAAGATATGATATCAAGCTTAATCCATCAAAGTGCACATTCGGAGTTCCTGGAGGAAAGTTACTCTGTTTCCTCGTTTCCGAACGAGGGATCGATGCTAACCTAGAGAAAGTTGGTGCTATACTTCGGATGAAACGCCATGTCCGTGTGCACGATGTCCAGAAGCTTACTGGTTGTTTGGCCGCCTTGAGTCGATTCATTTCTCGCCTCGATGAAAAGGCATTGCCTCTTTACCAACTGATGAAGAAGTCTGATAAGTTCGAGTGGACCCTCGAAGCTGATGCAGCGTTTGCAGAGCTCAAAGCCTTGCTTTCCACCCAGCCGGTGATTGCTGCACCAATCAGCAAAGATCCTTTACTACTTTATATTGCAGCCACTGGACAAGTTGTCAGTACAGTACTAGTGGTCGAGCGGGGGGGAGAAGGAAAAGCCTATAAAATTCAGCGCCCAGTGTATTATGTTTCTGAAGTTCTGACTCCGTCGAAGCAAAGATACCCACACTATCAGAAGCTTGTTTATGGGAATTACATGACCACAAAGAAGGTTGCACAGTATTTCTCTGATCATTCCATTACAGTCGTCAGCGACACTCCATTATCAGAGATTCTGAACAATAGAGATGCAACTGGTCGAGTGGCAAAGTGGGCGATTGAACTCCTTCCACTGGACATCAAATTTGAGGCAAAGAAAGCTATCAAGTCCCAAGCAATAGCTGATTTCCTCGTCGAGTGGATCGAACAGCAACTTTCGGCCCAAATTCACTCGGAGCATTGGACCATGTTCTTCGATGGGTCCAAGATGCTGAATGGTTCCAGTGCTGGGGTGGTGTTGGTATCCCCCCGTGGTGACAAACTCAGCTATGTTCTCCAGATTCACTTTGACTCCTCCAACAATGAAGCTGAATATGAGGCACTTCTATACGGGTTGCGTATGGCCATTTCACTCGGCGTCCATCGCCTCATGGTCTATGTGAAGGAAATATGCCCTACAGGCAATAATAAATTTATTATTTATTTCCTTATATCATGATAAATGTTTATTATTCATGCTAGAATTGTATTAACCAGAAACATAATACATGTGTGAATACATAGACAAAACAGAGTGTCACTAGTATGCCTCTACTTGACTAGCTCGTTGATCAAAGATGGTTATGTTTCCTAACCATAGACATGAGTTGTCATTTGATTAATGGGATCACATCATTAGGAGAATGATGTGATTGACTTGACCCATTCCGTTAGCTTAGCACTTGATCGTTTAGTTTATTGCTATTGCTTTCTTCATAACTTATACATGTTCCTATGACTATGAGATTATGCAACTCCCGTTTACCGGAGGAACACTTTCTGTGCTACCAAACGTCACAACGTAACTGAGTGATCATAAAGGTGCTCTACAGGTGTCTCTGAAGGTACTTGTTGGGTTGGCGTATTTCGAGATTAGGATTTGTCACTTCGATTGTCGGAGAGGTATCTCTGGGCCCTCTCGGTAATGCACATCACTCAAGCCTTGCAAGCATTGCAACTAATAAGTTAGTTGCGGGATGATGTATTACGGAACGAGTAAAGAGATTTGTCGGTAACGAGATTGAACTAGGTATTGAGATACCGAGGATCGAATCTCGGGCAAGTAACATACCGATGACAAAGGGAACAACGTATGTTGTTATGCGGTCTGACCAATAAAGATCTTCGTAGAATATGTAGGAGCCAATATGAGCATCCAGGTTCTGCTATTGGTTATTGACCGGAGACGTGTCTCGGTCATGTCTACATAGTTCTCGAACCCGTAGGGTCCGCACGCTTAAAGTTCGGTGACGATCGTAATTAGGGTTTTTGTGTTTTGATGTACTGAAGGTTGTTCGGAGTCCCGGATGTGATCACGGACATGACAAGGAGTCTCAAAATGGTCGAGCCATAAAGATTGATATATTTGAAGCCTATATTTGGATATCGGAAATGTTTCGGGTGAAATCGGGATTTTACCGGAGTACTGGGGGGGTTACCAGAACCCCCCCCCCCCCCGGGTTATTTGGACTACATGGGCCATAAGGGAGAAGAGGAGGGCCGGCCAGGGCAGGCCGCGCGCCCCCTCCCCCCCTAGTCCGAATAGGACAAGGAAGGGGGGCGCCCCCCGCCCCCTTTCCTCTTTCTCCCTTCCTCCTTCCTTTTCCAACAAGGCAAGAGGGGGGAGTCCTACTCCCGGTTGGAGTAGGACTCCTCCAGGCACACCCATAGGGCCGGCCGCACCTCCCCCTCTCCCTCCTTTATATACTGAGGCAAGGGGGCACCCAATGACACACAAGTTGATCCTCGTGATCGTTCCTTAGCCGTGTGCGGTGCCCCCTTCCACCATATTCCACCTCGATCATATCGTAGCGGTGCTTAGGCGAAGCCCTGCGTCGGTAGAACATCATCACCGTCATCACGCCGTCATGCTGACGAAACTCTCCCTCGATGTTTTGCTGGATCGGAGCTCGAGGGACGTCACCGAGTTGAACGTGTGCAGAACTCGGAGGTACCGTATGTTCGGTACTTGGATCGGTCGGATCGGGAAGACATACGACTACTTCCTCTATGTTGTGTCAACACTTCCGTTGCTAGTCTACGAGGGTACGTAGACAACACTCTCCCCTCTCGTTGCTATGCATCACCATGATCTTGCGTGTGCGTAGGAAATTTTTTGAAATTACTGCGTTCCCCAACAGTGGCATCCGAGCCCAGGTTTTATTCATTGACGTTGTGCACGAGTAGAACACAAGTGAGATGTGGGTGATATAAGTCATACTGCTTACTAGCATGTCATACTTTGGTTCGGTGGTATTGTTCGATGAAGCGGCCCGGACCGACATTACGCGTATGCTTACGCGAGACTGGTTCTACCGACGTGCGTTGCACACAGGTGGCTGGCGGGTGTCAGTTTCTCCAACTTTAGTTGAACCAAGTGTGGCTACGCCCGGTCCTTGCGAAGGTTAAAATAGCACCAACTTCACAAACTATCGTTGTGGTTTTGATGCGTAGGTAAGAACGGTTCTTGCTAAGCCCGTAGCAGCCACGTAAAACTTGCAACAATAAAGTAGAGGACGTCTAACTTGTTTTTGCAGGGCATGTTGTGATGTGATATGGTCAAGACATGATGCTAAATTTTATTGTATGAGATGATCATGTTTTGTAACCGAGTTATCGGCAACTGGTAGGAGCCATATGGTTGTCGCTTTATTTTATGCAATGCAATTGCGCTGTAATGCTTTACTTTATCACTAAGCGGTAGCGATAGTCGTGGAAGCATAAGATTAGCGAGACGACAACGATGCTACGATGGTGGTCAAGGTGTCGCGCCGGTGACGATGGTGATCATATTCATGAAGGTGCTTCGTAGATGGAGATCGCAAGCACAAGATGATGATGGCCATATCATATCACTTATATTGATTGCATGTGATGTTTATCTTTTATGCATCTTATCTTGCTTTGATTGACGGTAGCATTATAAGATGATCTCTCACTAAATTTCAAGATAAAAGTGTTCTCCCTGAGTATGCACCGTTGCCAAAGTCGTCATGCCCAGATAAGATGATCGGGTGTGATAGGCTCTACGTTCAAATACAATGGGTGCAAAACAGTTGCACACGCGGAATACTCAGGTTTAACTTGACGAGTCTGGCATATAACAGATATGGCCTCAGAACACGGAGACAGAAAGGTCGAGCGTGAATCATATAGTAGACATGATCAACATACTGATGTTCACCATTGATATTACTCCATCTCACGTGATGATCGGACATGGTTTAGTTGATTTGGATCACGTGATCACTTAGAGGATTAGAGGGATATCTTTCTAAGTTGGAGTTCTTAAGTAATATGATTAATTGAACTTAAATTTATCATGAACTTAGTACCTGATAGTATCTTGCTTGTCTATGTTTGATTATAGATAGATGGCTCATGTTGTTGTTCCGTTGAATTTTAATGCGTTCCTTGAGAAAGCAAAGTTGAAAGATGATGGTAGCAATTACACGGACTGGGTCCGTAACTTGAGGATTATCCTCATTGCTGCACAGAAGAATTATGTCCTAGAAGCACCGCTAAGTGCCAAGCCTGCTGCAAGAGCAACACCAGATGTTATGAACGTCTGGCAGAGCAAATATGATGCCTACTCGATAGTTCAGTGTGACATGCTTTACGGCTTAGAACCAGGTGTTCAACGACGCTTTGAATGTCATGGAGCATATGAGATGTTCCAGGAGTTGAAGTTAATATTTCAAGCAAATGCCCAGATTGAGAGATATGAAGTCTCCAATAAGTTCTATAGCTGCAAGATGGAGGAGAGTAGTTCTGTCATTGAACATATACTCAAGATGTCTGGGTATCCTAATCACTTGACTCAACTGGGGGTTAATCTTCCTGTTGATAGTGTCATTGACAGAGTTCTTCAATCACTGCCACCAAGCTACAAAAGCTTCGTGATGAACTATAATATGCAAGGGATGAATAAAACTATTCCTGAGCTCTTCACGATGCTAAAAGCCACGGAGGTAGAAATCAAGAAGGAGCATCAAGTGTTGACGGTTAATAAGACACCAGTTTCGAGAAAAAGGGCAAAGGGAAGAAGAAAGGGAACTTCAAGAAGAACAGCAAACAAGTTGCTGCTCAGGAGAAGAAACCCAAGTCTGGACCTAAGCCTGAGACTGAGTGCTTCTACTGCAAGTAGACTAGTCACTGGAAGCAGAACTGCCCCAAGTATTTGGCGGATAAGAAGGATGGCAAAGTGAACAAAGGTATATGTGATATACATGTTATTGCTGTGTACCTTACTAATGCCCGTAGTAGCACCTGGGTATTTGATACTGGTTCTGTTGCTAACATTTGCAACTCGAAACAGGGGCTACGGATTAAGTGAAGATTGGCTAAGGACGAGGTGACGATGCGCGTGGGAAATGGTTCCAAAGTCGATGTGATCGCGGTCGGCACGCTACCTCTACATCTACCTTCGGGATTAGTATTAGACCTAAATAATTGTTATTTGGTGCCAGCGTTGAGCATGAACATTATATCTGGATCTTGTTTGATGCGAGACGGTTATTCATTTAAATCAGAGAATAATGGTTGTTCTGTTTATATGAGTAATATCTTTTATGGTCATGCACCCTTGAAGAGTGGTCTATTTTTGATGAATCTTGATACTAGTGATACACATATTCATAATGTTGAAATCAAAAGATGCAAAGTTGATAATGATAGTGCAACTTATTTGTGGCACTATCGTTTAGGTCATATCGATGTAAAGCGCATGAAGAAACTCCATACTGATGGACTTTTGGAACCACTTGATTATGAATCACTTGGTACTTGTGAACCGTGCCTCACGGGTAAGATGACTAGAACGCCGTTCTCCGGTACTATGGAGAGAGCAACGGATTTGTTGGAATCATACATACAGATGTATGTGGTCCAATGAATGTTGAGGCTCGTGGCGGATATCGTTATTTTCCCACCTTCACAGATGATTTAAGCAGATATGGGTATATCTACTTAATGAAACATAAGTCTGAAACATTTGAAAAGTTCAAAGAATTTTAGTGTGAAGTTGAAAATCATCATAACAAGAAAATAAAGTTTCTACGATCTGATCATGGAGGAGAATATTTGAGTTACAAGTTTGGTCAACATTTCAAACAATGCGGAATAGTTTCGCAACTCACGCCACCCGGAACACCACAGCGTAATGGTGTGTCCGAATGTCGTAATCGTACTTTATTAGATATGGTGCGATCTATGATGTCTCTTACTGATTTACCATTATCGTTTTGGGGTTATACTTTAGAGACGGCTGCATTCACATTAAATAGGACACCATCGAAATCCGTTGAGACGACGCCTTATGAACCGTGGTTTGGCAAGAAACCAGAGTTGTCGTTTCTGGAAGTTTGGGGCTGCGATGCTTATGTGAAAAAGCTTCAACTTGATAAGCTCGAACCCAATCGGAGAAATGTGTCTTCATAGGATACCCAAAGGAGACTGTTGGGTACACCTTCTATCACAGATCCGAAGGCAAGACTTTTGTTGCTAAATTCGGAGTTTTTCTAGAGAAGGGGTTTCTCTCGAAAGAAGTGAGTGGGAGAAAATTAGAACTTCATGAGCTAATTGTACCTGCTCCCTTATTGGAAAGTAGTACATCACAGAAACCGGTTTCTGTGACACCTACACCAATTAGTGATGAAGCTAATGATAATGATCATGAAACTTGTCAGAGTAATGGGCCACGGGTAGGCCAACCCGAGGCCCAGAACCTTTCAAGACATCGGGGCAGGCTGCGCCCCTCAAGAACCTAGGACGAAGAGCCGCCTTCTGAGGAGTCTACGCCAAGACGGCCGACTGCCCGCTCACGGCCGAGTCCCGGGGACAACTTCAGGATAAAGCCGACTCCCGACTGGCGACTTCCAGAGAAGCCGGCTTTGGGGAGTCGGCCTGCGACTCCAACAAACCCCATGACCTCATCAAAGGGGACGGGGCAGGGGCGTGGCTATAGTGAAGCCCACTCCCGCCCCTTACCGAGGGCAGGCATGGCCACAGCACGCCGTACCCGGGAAGATCTCCGTGCGGCGTGGCACTGTTGCCCTGCCAGCCCTGACATCAGCACCGCAGGGCCGAATCCTGCACCCACGACGGCTTGTCTGTATGGCCTAGAGGCAGCAGGCCCCAATAGTCAGTGAGACCTCAGGAGACGGCAGGAGAACCACCAGTCGGACTCATTGAGAGCCGGCCCCGGGAAGTCGGCCGAGCCCTCCCCCGGGGCCCATGCACCATTAATCGAGATGTGATGGGGAGTGGCAATAGTGATCGCCCGCCAGGCGGCGGGGCTGTTGCCATGACCCCATGATCAAACCCGCGTCATCAGAAGCACGACTACAGTAATAAGCAGCCGGCAGGACCCGCCCGTGGCGGACGCAGCCTGTCGGCTCCGTACCAGACCAGTCGGCGGGCCCCAGCAGTCAGCGGAGAAGGCAGAGGCCAGAGGCGCTGACGGCTGGGCCCGCGTCCAGCCGGATTACCATTGTACCCCTGGGGGGTAGTACTATATAAACCCCCAGGGCACCCATGCAAAGGGATGGAACCCAGTAGCTCTAGACCAGATCAGATAAAAGGGAGAGAGCTAGCCTTGCCCTCTCCTGCCACCAAGAAATAGCTCAAGGAGCAACCGTGTAAACACTTGGCCATAGTGATCATGCGGAGACCCCGCAGAGCAGAAGTAGGGGTATTATCTCCCCGGAGAGCCCTGAAGCTGGGTAAGATTCGCCGGCGTGCATGTCTTCGCCTCATCCCGTTTCCAGGCACCGGCGACGTTCTACTCGCCCCCACCATGATAAGCCATCCTTTGGCATATCTCGCACCAAACCCCTGACATTTGGCGCCCACCGTGGGGCATGGTGCACCGCCGTCCGAAGACCTGTTCTAGATGGGAACCCTTTTCCTCCCTGGCGAGCCCTGCCAGCCAGCCACGCCAGACGGAGTTTGCACCGACGCGCTGCGTGGCGTTGAGATCGCCTGCGCAGCCAGCTCCTTGGCCGCGCTTGTCGGCAAGGTCCGCCTCTTCGATGAACCTGCGTCCAACGCAGGCATGGGCGGCCCCGAGAACCTCCTTGCGGGCCTCCTCGATCAACTCCACGTTTCTGGTGAGCCTGTCGTAGACTTGGAGTCCGTAGGCTCCATCGACCCGATGCTGGTCGACTCCGACACCGCGTTGCTCGATGCATTCCCCACCAACGTGGTGGTCTACGACGAACCTCTCCCTCGCGCGGAGAGCAACAGAAGCACCGTCACCGAGGTGCTAGTCATCAGTCATGACGAGCTCCCCGGCGGAGGAGCGCACGACTCACTCGGCGCGGCGCTACAAGACCTAACTACGCCCATTCCGGAAGACGCTGGCGCTTAGACATTGGAGGCGCGCCGCCTTCAGCTCGTTGAAGGCGCGAAGAAGCTGGCGAGCATGAGACGCTTGTCAGAAGCCTACCAGCGCGAGATGGATTGCACCGTTGGCGGCTCACCAGCCCCGGCAGGGCCCAGCCGCCTTGGCGCGGTCCAGCAGCACGGCGTAGCCATCGCCAACCTGTTTGGGGCAAGCCGCCCTATGTACGCTACGCCAGCGGAGAACATCTGAGCCGCCCAGGCGGCGGAGGATGAGCTGGACAATTTCGAGGGCGAAGAACGCCGCCTGATGCTAGAGCGAGTCCAGCGGCTCCTCAACGCGGCTGCCGCGCAGAACGAGGCGGCTGCCGCACGGAGGCGCCGCAATGGCCAAACGACGACCTTCACTGAGATCAAGGCGTGACGTCTCGGACGCCGACTGGCGGCGCCCGAGGAAGAAGAGACAAGGAGCCGGCTGTCAGCCACAGTCGGGCTCGCATTACCATAGAGCGCGACCGAGATGGCCGCCCGAGAGCAATGGAACGACGGGACGACCGCCCTCCTCCTCCTCCTCTGTAACGCCCCGAGACCGATGTGCCAGGTGTCGTGCAGTTATTCGCTGTTGTTGCGTTGTCATTGCTTGCGTGTCATGCATCTCATATCATGTCATCATGCGCATTCCATTTGCATACGTGTTCGTCTCATGCATCCGAACATTTTCCCCGTTGTCCGTTTTGCAATCCGGCGCTTCGTTCTCCTCCGGTGGTCATTTCTACCTTTCTTTCTTGTGTGGGGATTAAACATTTCCAGATTGGACCGAGACTTGCCAAGCGGCCTTGGTTTACTACCGGTAGACCTCCTGTCAAGTTTCGTACCATTTGGACTTCGTTTGATACTCCAACGGTTAACCGAGGGACCGAAAAGGCCTCGTGTGTGTTGCAGCCCAACACCCTTCCATTTTGGCCCAAAACCCACCTAACTCCGCTCCATCATCTCGGTCGTTCGATCACGATTGCGTGGCCGAAAACCGCACCTCATTTGGACTCTCCTAGCTCCCTCTACCTATAAAAGAGCACCCCTCCCCGAAATTTCGGATCATTTCGCGGATGAACCCTAGATCCACTCCTCCCCGCGCCGCCGGACGTGTCCGTCCCGCTGCTGGACGTGTCCGCCACCGCTGCCTCATCACCCGGACCAATCAGGGAGCGCCACGTTAGCTCCACTGTCGCCCGAGCCAACCACAGCCTGCCATGTCAGCGCCCGCGCCGCCCCACTTCGTCGGGGCCCGGAGGAGCCCAGATCCGGCCCTCCCCGGGCCCGAGCCGGGCCGCCGTTCCCCGCTCCTCCCGCCTGCGACCGACCTCGCCGCTGCTGCAGTCGCCGCCGGCGACCTCCAGGTCGTCCTGCCGCCTACCCTGTCCTCTCTCTCCGAGCTCTCTCTGCTCTCTAACTTCTCTCTCTCTCTGCACTTTGACAGGGATCGCGTCGCCGCCTCGATCCTCTCCTGCCGGCGCCTGGAGTCCCTCTGAGCTCAGATCCGGCACCCTCTCCTCTTGATCCGCCCATTCCCGTAGCTCCCCGTGGGGTCCGCCTGCCGGAGTCGACGTTTGCGCCGCCGTTGACCTAGGGCGCCGCCGCCCCTGTTCCTGTTCGTGCACCAGGCGCGAGGAGGACGACGCCCTCGCTCACCTGGCCTGCCTCCCTCGCTCGCGTGGGCCGCCTTGGCTTCCCCGGCCCAGCGTCGCGTCAAGGCCCAGCGCCCCCGCCTCGGCCTGCCTCCGCCTCCTCCCCGCATGGGCCGAAGCACCAAGGCCAGCCTGCCGGCCTGCTTCCCCTCCAGCCGGGCCAAGCCCTTGGGTGAGCCGCCCCAGCGCCCCCTCCTCTATTTTTTTCCTTGCGGTTGGGCCTGCCAGATTCAGCCCATGTCACGTTTTTTCCCAGTTCTGAGATTTGTCTAATTTTCCGGAGACATCAGTTTTACAGAATAGTCCCCCTAGATCATGCATTTAATAACTCACAATTCGTGCATCGGATTAAAATGATTTATATATGAAACTTGCTTAGAATTTTGTGTAGATTAATAATATCCAACTTTCACCTATGTTTGAAATATTTAAAATGTTGTTTGCATTAATTTGCTCCTATGCCATGCTAAAATGAATTAATTCATAACTAAATAACCGTAGCTCCGAATTAAATAAATTTTATATGTAAATGGGGTAGAATTTTGCCTAGTTTATCATGGTGGCATCACTTTGCATGTTAAACAACTCTAAAATTATGTTTAGGGCAGAACAGTACCAAACCTTAATTTATACATATGAGGATTTTCCGGAATTGTTGTTCGTTGTTTCCGGCCTCATTTAAATTTGCCTAGATGGTAGTTTTGTTGTGCTTCACCTCTTGCCATGTTAATCAACATTTAATACTGTTGGGTACATAAACGAGAGTGAACTAAATAATTGATGTGGTGTTTTGTCAATATGCATCCCGATGCATATTGAGCTCCACTTAATTTGTAGGATTGCTTGTGCACTTTGCCATGCCATGCATACTTAAACCGGACATGCATCATACTCGATTGTGCATCATGCCATGATTATGTGTTGGTTGTTTACCATGATTGTCTGCTTCTTTCCGGTGTTGCTTCTTCGGGTTGGTTCCGTTAACGTCGTGTTGTGAGGATCCGTTCGACTACGTCCGTTTGTCTTCTTCATGGACTCGTTCTTCTTCCTTGCGGGATTTCAAGCAAGATGATCACACCCTCGAAATCACTACTATCTTTGCTATGCTAGTTTGCTCGCTCTTTTGCTATGCCATTGCTACGATGCCTACCACTTGCTTGTTAGCCTCCCAAATTGCCATGTTCAACCTCTAACCCACCATGTCCTAGAAAACCGTTGATTGGCTATGTTACCGCTTTGCTCAGCCCCTCTTATAGCGTTGTTAGTTGCAGGTGAAGATTGGAGGCTGTTCCTTGTTGGAACATTTGTTTTTCTTGTTGGGATATCACTATATATCTTATTTAATTAATGCATCTATATACTTGGTAAAGGGTGGAAGGCTCGGCCTTATGCCTGGTGTTTTGTTCCACTCTTGCCGCCCTAGTTTCCGTCATATCGGTGTTATGTTCCCGGATTTTGCGTTCCTCACACGGTTGGGTTATAATGGGAACCCCTTGACAGTTTGCTTTGAATAAAACTCCTCCGGCAAGGCCCAACCTTGGTTTTACCATTCGCCACCCAGCCTCTTCTTTTCCCTTGGGGGTCGCGCCCCCAAGGGTCATCATCATTTTAACCCCCCCCCCCCCCCCCCCGGGGCCAGTGCTTGTCTAAGTGTTGGTCCAACCCAGAGCACCGTGCAGGGCCATCCCTTGGCAACTTGGGGTACGTCGGCTCCTGTACGCTTAGCTTATCCAGTGTGCCCTGAGAACGAGATATGTGCAGCTCCTATCGGGATGTCGGCGCATCGGGTGGTCTTGCTGGACTTGTTTTACCATTGTCGAGGATGTCTTGGAGTACCGGGATACCGAGTCTGATCGGAACGTCTCGGGAGGAGGTCTATTCCTTCGTTGACCGTGAGAGCTTGTGATGGGCTAAGTTGGGACACCCCTGCAGGGTTTTGAACTTTCGAAAGCCGTGCCCGCGGTTATGGGCAGATGGGAATTTGTTAACGTCCGGTTGTAGATAACTTGAAATTGACCTTAATTAAAATGAATCAACCGCGTGTGTAACCGTGATGGTCTCTTTCCGGCGGAGTCCGAGAAGTGAACACGGTTGTTGGAGTTATGCTTGACGTAGGTAGTCCAGGATCACTTCTTGATCATACTTTTATCGACCGTGCTTTGCCTTCTCTTCTCGCTCTCATTTGCGTATGTTAGCCACCATATATGCTAGTCGCTTGCTGCAGCTCCACCTCATACCTTTACCTTACCCATAAGCTTAAATAGTCTTGATCGCGAGGGTGCGAGATTGCTGAGTCCTCGTGGCTCACAGATACTTCCAAAACCAGCTTGCAGGTGCCGATGAGACCGTGCAGATGACGCAACCAAGCTCAGGAGGAGCTCGTTGAAGATCTTGTCCTTTGTGTTGTTTCCGTTCTAGTTGATCAGTAGTGGAGCCCAGTTGGGGTCGATCGGGGACCTTTGTCGCATTTGGGGTTCTTCTTTATTTTGGTTCCGTAGTCGGACCTTGAGTGTATTTGAATGATGTAATGCCTTATTTATGTAATTGTGTGAAGTGGCGATTGTAAGCCAACTATGTAACTCTTTCACTTATATATTACATGGGTTGTGTAAAGATTACCTCACTTGCGACATATGCCTTCAATGCGATTATGCCTCTAAGTCGTGCCTCGACACGTGGGAGCTATAGTCGCATCGAGGGTGTTACATCCTCGCAAGGAGAGGCGAGTCTCCCCGCCGCCTGTTGACCATCCGACTCTCGGCGACCACCTTGGCCGCAAGGAGGGAGTCGGAGAAAATGACGCCCGCCACCGGATCGACCGACTACACCGGTCCCTAGCGCCGGAAGAAGAAGATGAGCTGGGTCTGCCTTGTTTCGGGCCCCGCATTCGGGACGAGCCCTTTCCTAGAGGGTTCACTCTCCCAAGAGACACGCCCAAGTACACCGGCTCCGTGAAGTCGGAAGACTGGCTGGTCGACTACTCCACGGCTGTCAGCATAGCAAACGGCAACAAGTGTGTTGCCGTAAAATACGTTCCGCTCATGCTTCAGGGCACGGCCCGGACATGGCTGAATAGCCTGAGGCCCCGCAGCATCAACAGCTGGGTTGACTACACCGAAGTGTTCGTCCGCAACTTCACCAGCACATACAAGCGTCCCCCCAAGCCTTGACAGCTTTCCTTGTGCATGCAAGGTCATGACGAGTCGACTCGCGACTACCTCACGCGTTGGGCTGAGCTACGGAACTCCTGCGAGGGCGTGCACGAGGTGCAGGCCATCGAGTACTTCACAGCCAGGTGCAGAGAAGGCACCCTCCTCAAGCACAAGCTCCTCCGCGACGAGCCAGAAACCCTCGATGAGCTGCTGATCATAGCGGACAAGTACGCCACGGCCGACTCCTCCATGAAGGCGGAGATTCAAGTCAGCACAACTGGCAAGGTGGCTCCTCAAGCTCCAAGGACTCCGGCGGGAGACGCCAGCCGGCGACAACCGCAGGGCGACCACAAGCGCAAGGCCCCGCAGCCGGCTTCCAGCAGCCGGCAGGTCGCGACCGTTGAAGCCCAGCAGCCGGATGGGCAGCCTCCGCCCAAGCGACAGAAGGGCGGCAAGACAAACTGGGTGCCGGCCTTCTCCTACGAGCAGACCCTGGATGGACCTTGCAAATTCCACAGTGGCGCGAAGCCGTCAAATCACACCACCCGGAAATGCCACTAGCTCACCAGGATCGCCAAGGGAGATGTCCTCCTGCCTCCCCCGCCTGCTGGGCAGCCGCCTCCGCCCCAGCAGCCGGCTGCCAGGCCAGTCGGCGCAGTGCAAGACGAATACCCTGAAAAACACAGAGCCTACATGGTGTTTACCAGTATGGCTGATGATCGACGCAGCAGGCGGTTGCAGCGATAGGAGGTGAATGCAGTAGCCTCAGAGACGCCGGAATTCATGCACTGGTCCGAGAAGCCTATCAGCTGGAGCCGGGCTGACCACCCAGAAGTTATGCCGAGTCCGGGCTCCTATGCCTTGGTCTTGGACGCCACCTTTGCTACGGATAGACGAGCTACGCGTTTCTTGCGAGTTCTGATAGACGGAGGCAGCAGCATCAATATCCTGTACAAGGACACCATGGAGAATTTAGGAATCAAGCAAAGATAGCTTCAGAACAGCCGGACAGTGTTCCATGGCATTGTTCCTAGGCTCTCCTGCTCACCGATCGGCAAGATCCTAATGGACGTCCTCTTTGGAGACAAAGATCACTTTCGCCGAGAGTCTATTTGGTTGAAGTGGTGGACCTCGAGAGCCCATACCATGTGCTACTCGGCCGACCCGCCTTGGCCAAGTTCATGGCGGTCCCCCACTACGCCTACCTCAAGATGAAGATGCCCAGTTCCAGGGGAATTCTGACTGTAGCCGGCGACTACCGGAAGTCGTCTGCCTGTGCGGCTGAAAGCAGTCGGCTAGCCGAGTCCCTAGTGATCGCGGCCGAGAAGCGGCTCCTGGAGCGAGTTGTGGCGAGCAGGCAGAGGTATTGCCCAACCCAAAGGAGACGGAGGCTGAGGGTTCGTTCAAGCCGGCCAAAGAGACAAAGATACCCTTGGATCCGGAGCACCCAAAGAGGTACGCTGTCGTAGGTGCGAACCTCGACAGCAAATAGGAAGGCGAGCTCGTCAATTTCCTCTATGAGAATCGGGACATCTTCGCATGGTCCCCCAAAGACATGCCAGGTGTACCGATGGAATTCGTCGAGCACAAGTTACATGTTCGATCTGATGCAAAGCCGGTCAGGCAGCCCCTGCGCTGCCTATCGAAAGAGAAGAGAAGCGTTGTTGGAGAAGAGATAGCCTGACTCCTAGCAGCCGGCTTTATTATGGAAGTGTTCTTTCTAGAATGGCTAGCAAATCCAGTCCTGGTACTGAAGAAGAACAAGCAGTGGCGAATGTGTATTGACTACACGAGCCTCAACAAGGCCTGCCCCAAGGACCCATTTGCTCTACCAAGAATCGATCAGGTGATAGACTCCACAGCTGGATGCGAGCTGTTGAGTTTCTTGGATGCATACTCAGGATATCACCAGATCAAGCTGAACCCGGCTGACAGATTGAAGACCGCCTTCATCATGCCGTTTGGAGCATTCTGCTACCTCACCATGACGTTTGGCTTGAGGAATGCCGGTGCCACCTTTCAGCGTTGCATGCAGAAGTGTCTCCTCAAGCAGCTCGGCAGGAACACCCACGTCTACGTGGACGACGTGGTGGTGAAGACAGAAAAGCGTGGAACACTGCTGGAAGACCTCAAGGAGACCTTTGAAAACCTGCGCCGATTCTAGATCAAGCTCAATCCCGAGAAGTGTGTCTTCGGGGTACCAGCCGGCCAGCTCCTTGGCTTCCTGGTCTCTGAACGCGGCATAGAATGCAACCCAGTAAAAATCAAGGCCATCGAGAGAATGGAGGTACCCGGCCGACTGTTGGATGTGCAAAAGTTCACCGGCTGCTTGGCGTCCATCAGCCGATTCATCAGTCGGCTGGGCGAGAAAGCTCTCCCCTTATACCAACTCATGAAGAAGACCACTTTTTCGAGTGGAACCACAAGGCGAACGAAGCTTTTCTCCAATTGAAGAAGTTGCTGACTACTCCACCTGTCCTGGCGGCTCTGACTCCCAAGGAACCTATGCTCCTGTACATCGCCGCCACCAGCCGGGTAGTCAGCACGGTCATTGTAGTGGAACGCAAGGAGGAAGGCAAGGCGCTACCTATCCAGAGACCGGTATATTACTTGAGCGAGGTACTGTCGACCTCCAAGCAAAACTACCCCCACTACCAGAAGATGTGCTATGGCGTACACTTTACCGCCAAGAAATTGATGCCTTACTTTCAAGAGCATCCAATCACGATGGTCTGCATGGCCCCGCTCGCCGAGATCATTGGCAGCCGAGATTCTTTTGGCCGAGAGGCCAAATGGGCCATAGAGCTGGCTCCCTACACCATCTACTACCAGCCCCGCACCGCCATCAAGTCACAAGCACTGGCCGACTTCCTCGTCGACTGGGCCTAGACCCAGTACCTACCTCTAGCGCCCGACTCCACCCATTGGCGTATGCATTTTGACAGCTCCAAGATGCGCACCGGCTTGGGAGCCGGCGTCGTCCTCACCTCTCCCAAAGGCGACAAGCTCAAATACGCGCTGCAAATCCACTTTGTCGCCTCCAACAACGTCGCCGAGTACGAAGCACTCATTCACGGGCTCCGGCTTGCCAAAGAACTTGGCATCCGCCGGATCTTGTGTTATGGCAACTCGGACTTAGTGGTCCAGCAATCATCTGGCGACTGGGACGCAAAAGATGCAAACATGGCGAGTTACCGTTTCCTCGTGCAGCAACTCAGCGGGTATTTCGAAGGGTGCGAGTTTCTCCATGTGCCAAGAAACGACAACGACCAAGAAGATGCCTTGGCACGAATCGGCTCTACCCGCCAAGAAATACCATCTGGCGTCGCCCTTCAATGCCTCCTCAAGCTGTCCATCAAGCCTTCACGAGAATCAGACTCCATCTTCATACCAGCTCCTCCCGAAGACGTCGGATCCGACTCCAGAGCCCTGGCAGGCGGCACGAGAATGTCGGCAGATGGCTCCAGAGCCGTCACAGTTGAGGCCGGCCCAGGGACTACGGTGGCGGACTCAAAGACTCCAGAACTCGACCCAAGGACCGCGCCAGTCGGCTTGGGGACTTCTTTAACTCAGCAAGCGGTTATTGACTCCAACCCGCCGCCTCCCAGCCCAACCACCCTCGTCCAAGTCGCAGTCCTGGCAGTCGAAGAAATAGCAGCACCCTCATGGGCCCAGCCCATCCTCAAATTCCTGGTGAGCAAAGTGCTGCCGACTGATGAGACCTCAACTCGGCAAGTACAACGCCGGGCGGCAGCCTACACCATAGTCAACAAAGAGCTGGTCAGGTGCAGCGTCACTGGTGTCTACCAGCGTTGTGTAGAGCCAGAGCAAGGCCAAGCGATTCTCAAAGACATCCATCAAGGCGAGTGCGGCCACCATGCGGCTTCAAGAGCACTCGTCATCAAAGCCTTTCGCCACGGTTTCTTCTGGCCGACTGCCTTAGAAGAGGCCAAGGAATTGGTCCAAAAATGCAAAGGATGCCAGAAGTTCAGCTCCAAGCCGCATCAGCCGGCTTCTGCGCTCAAGACCATCCCCATTGCCTGGCCTTTCGTAGTTTGGGGTCTAGACATGGTGGGACCATTCAAGACAGCACGAGGTGGTTTAACTCACCTACTTGTCGCATTGGACAAGTTCACCAAGTGGATAGAAGCAAAGCCAATCAAGAAACTAAATGGTCCGACTGCCGTGACTTTCATTTCTGATATCACAATTCGGTACGGCATACCACACAGCATCATCATCGACAATGGCACAAATTTCGCCAAAGGCGCCTTGGCCCGTTTCTGCGCAACACAGGGCATCCGACTAGACCTAGCGTCCGTCGCCCATCCACAGTCAAACGGCCAAGTGGAGCGAGCAAACGGCCTCATCCTGTCCGGCATCAAGCCCTGGCTGATCGAGCCTCTGGAGCGTTCGGCTGGCTGCTAGCTCGATGAGCTACTAGCCGTCCTCTGGAGCCTGCGCACGACTCCAAACAAGTCAACCGGCTTCACACCCTTCTTCCTCGTCTATGGTGACGAAGCCGTCATCCCAACGGACATAGAGTTCGACTCCCCACGAGTCACCATGTACACCGAGGAAGAAGCAAAAGAAGCATGACAAGACAGCGTCGATCTGCTGGAAGAGGGCCGGCTATTGGCACTCAGCCAGTCCAGCATCTACCAGCAGATCCTGCACCGATACCACAACAGGAAGGTCAGGCCAAGATCTTTCCAAGAAGGCGACCTTGTGCTCCGGCTGATCCAGCGAACAGCCGGCCAGCACAAGCTGTCGGCGCCTTGGGAAGGCCCTTTCATCATCAGCAAAGTACTGGGCAACGACTCCTACTACCTGATTGACACTCAGAAGCCCCGAGCATGCAAGAGGGATGACTCCGGCAAGGAGACAGAGCGGCCATGGAATGCAAATCTCCTCCGAAGATTTTACAGTTGATGCAGTATGTACCACGCCACCTTTTCTACTAAAGTACCAAGACTTTGGGCCCCCCGAGATGAGCTCGGGGACTGCCCTCTTTTGTCTGTATAATAAAAATTATGCCTACAAGTATGTTACTCTTTCTTATGCCGTTTGGCACCGGGCTCGACAAGTTGGCCCGGGGACTTGCCGCCTTGCACTATGAAATGCTTCCTGCAGTCGGACAAGTAGTGTGTAAACGCCTAAACCGTCTCCTGTCAGAAGCCGCAGCTTGCAGAGCGACTGTACGGTGGGCAGAAGTAAGGTAGAATGGGCATTCGCATGAAAAATGGCTAAGGACTCAAAGCATAAAACATAGCTCAAGACGGCTTCCAGCCTTTTTTGCAAACCGACTCTCGAATAGTCGGATTACCGCCTTCTATTCAACTTGCTCAGAAACTCTTAAAACGGCTAAGTACTTGCTTTCCCAAAGTAGCCAAGCACTTGATCCAGCGACAGTCCGCAGAGCGGCTGCCCGATTGGCAAGGCAGGCAACCAAGAGAAAGCGGCAAAGGAAAAAAGTCAAAAGAGCAATGAGCAAGAAAAGATAGAACTCGGATAAATATGTTTACATAACATAGGCCCTTGGCTGAATTTTCGAGCAGAGGTTCAAAATACACCCCGCGGGTGGAATTGTGTGAATTAACAAGTTCTTCAAAGACTACTGAAGCAGATAAAATAAAGGAAAAGCAGCAGCTTAGGAAGCCGCAGACAGATTCGAAGGTTCGGAGGAGGCGGCAGCATCAGGCGTCGGGGCAACCGGCTGGTTAGTCTCGGCTTGATCGCCTCCAGTGGCAGTCGGGTCGGTCGCACGCAGCTCGTTGCTGGAGGCGCGGTCAAGCTGAGGCTGGCCGTCGGCTCCGTCTTCTGGTGCCTCCACCTAGCCTCCGTCGTCCGCCTCGTCCTCTTCCTCGACGCTGGAGCCAATCACCTCCGCCGAGTCCTCGCCGTAGTCTGGGTTCATCCCAAACCACTCCGTCGGTACCTCCTCGCCGTCTTCAGACCGCTCGGGGACGAAGATGCTGGTGTCGGTGTACTCAGCGATCACCGCAGCACGCTTGACGAGGGCGTCTTCCGTAGCCGCCAGCTTTGGCTGGGCCTCTGACCGAAGCGTGGCCAATCGGTCTAGATCCAGCCCCGGATACCATGCCTTGACGAACTCCAAGGCCCGGCGCGCTAGCTCGGGCCGAAGAGCCCTTCCAGGCCTCAAGACGACCAGCCGCGACCTCTAGCCAGTCGGCCGTCAGGCTGGGGGTGCGCGGAGCCTGCATCTCCGGCCACAGGGCGGCAATCGCCTGGGCACCAACATGCTGAAGCCGGCGCAGCATCCGGTGAGCTGGCCGAAGGCGAGCCTCGATGCTCAGGATGTGCTCGTCAAGAGTTCGGGGGGCGTCGGCGGCAATCTCTGCGCCCTCCGCCCTCCGACCTTCACGGTCAGCCTCGATGGCTTGGACGGCGGCCTGTGAGTGCCCAGGAAAGAAGTCTGCCAAGACGGAAGAAACGAAGAAGCAAGTCAAAGCCAGGAATCAGCACGAGTTATAATCGGCAGCTCAAAGATAAATAAGGAGACTCACCATCAACGATGTCTTCAATTTCATGGAAGCCGGAAGCCAGCAGCGCCTCCTTGTCAGTCCAGGAGGAGCGCTCGCTCGCGAACTCAGCCAGGAGGGCGGTTTCCGCTTCCTCTGCCTCCTTCTGCGTCTTCGCAAGCAGCTCCCTCTGCTCTGCCCACTGAGTGGCCAGCAGATCGCGCTCTATGGCGAGCTTGCTGCACTCCTCCCCTTTGGCGCGCAATGCGGAGTTGGCTTTGCTCACCTGCTGTTGAAGAGCAGCGTTGGCTCCTGAAGGAAAGGAAGAAAGTTAACAGTCATCAATAAAGTAGGTCGCCAGGGAGATCCGGCCCGACTGCTCAGCAGTTGGCCCGAATCTCGGGGACTACAGCCCGCGGGTGCGCCAGCGCGCCCCTGCAGAGAAGAAAAAGGACTTACTCCGGCTCTCCACCAAGTCGGCGGTCCGCTTGCCCAGCTCTTCAACGTTACGGTTGAAGGCAGTGACGCGGAGGTTGTGGTAATCCTATGACATGCATTTCAGACAAAGTTAGTACCCATAGTTCATCAATTGGAGTTCCGGGCCGCCTGCTCAACAGCCAGCCCGAAACTCGGGGACTACACCCGGTGGGTGCGCTGGCACACCCCCACAGAGAGGAACAAGAAAACAAAGACCAAAGGAAAAAAACATACCCGGACGGCTGCCCGCGACGCCAGGTACGCCTTGGTGCAATTCTGAAGAGCGTCGCCCTCGGCACGAAGCTTCGCCTGGACGTCCAGAAGCGCCTGGTTCAGCGGCCCTATGCCGCCTCCTCGCACCCACCCAATGGGTGCGGCGCTCGTCGCTTCGGCGTCTGGGGCCGCCGAGCTGGCAGTGCCGGCTTCTGGGGGGCGGGATGCCGAAGTCGCCTTCTCCAGACGGCGGCGCGTTGGCGAGCCGACTTGGAGAAGTAGCCTCGCCATGGCCACGTCTTCGGTCGGCGGCACCGGAGGGTCCGCTGGCTGCTTGCCTTGTGCGCCTTCAAACGGCGGCGGAGGCGGCGGCGGAACATTCGCGTCCGGCGTAGAGGGGGTCGCCGCCTTCCCTCTCCACGACGGGGTTCTCCCCGCCGGCTTCTCTAGTCTGCCCCGTGAACTCTGGAGGCCGCGGCGCAGAGTTCAACGGGGTGACACACACCGCCGATTGGCGGCGTGCGGCTTCCTCAGCCTGCCGCTTCGACGCGGCGGCGGCTTCGGCCTCCGCCAGTTTTTTCTTGGCGGAGGCCTCCGCCCTGTCAGCCTCCGCCTTCTCCAAGCGAATGGCCTCTTCTTCGCTGCGCTTCTCCCGTGCATTCCGCTCTGTCGCCTCCCGGAGGTCGGCAGCGGGGTCAATCCGCCGAGTGGTGGTGGACGTCTCCGCTGATCCCATGATGGAGGCGACAGTGACCCTCTCAAGTGTGAGGGGAGCCCTGAAGTAAGGGAAGCAAGCAAAAGACTCAGGCAAAGCCACAAAGAAAGAATAAACATCGAAGACAGAATACTCACACAGAGACCAATGGCGGCTTCTTCACTTCCCTACGTAAGTGGATGGCCTTCGCAGCCGCCTCGTCCCGCCGGGTCGCCGCAGCCGAACCCTTGGGCTTCTTCGGCCGACTGCCGAACAAGGTCGGCACGGCCCTACGCTTCTTCCCGCCGCGTGGAGCACCCGTCGCGGCAGAAGAGCCCGCGCCAGGCTGGTCGGCTCCTGGCCAATGGCGGGGGCGACTTCTCCCTTGGCGTTGTCTTCAGGCCAGTCGGCAAAAGTAGCCGAAGGCCTGAAGTCGCCTGCTGCTCCTCCTCCTCCCTCGGCATCGTCCTCCAGAGCTGCCGCCCCCAGATCAGGGTTGTCAACGTCGCTCTCCGCCCGGTCGGCGAGGAACTCACGGGCCGGCCTCGAAGTGCCGGCTGACGGGTGGAGGAGGGGATTCTGACCAAAGCCGACTGGTCAAAACAAACTCGGCAAGAAAGAAGACAATCCAAAGAAAGAAAGGAGAGGTAACTCACCAAGGGTGGGGGGTTGGCACGGGAGTACAGCTCCTTGCCGAACCGCCAGTCCTCCAGGTGCTTGTTGTCCGAGAGGTAGTTCACCATGAAGGCCACCTCCTCGTGAGGCATGTCCTTGGTGCACATCCGTCTCGGGTCACGGTGCCCGCTCATCTGGCATATCATGTGGGGGCGGCCTTGGAGCGGAAGAACTCGGCATGCCACGAAGGCGGACAGCAGGTCTGGACCAGTCAGGCCCTCCGACTGCATCAGCACTCGGAGTCGCGTGACGGCATCGGATCCCGCAGGCGTCAGCGACTTGGCCCAGTACGACCAGTTGGGCAGTCTCCCAGCCGGCAGGCCGGCTTCGAAAGCCGGCAGGTTGACCCAGTCGCCCCTCGCGGCGACGCTCCTGACGTAGAAGTAGGATCTCTGCCACATCTTCACTGACTTTATCAGCAAGATGGAGGGGAAGGGGTTGTCGGCCGCCGACCTTCGCATGATGATGAAAGCGCCGCACTGAGCCGGCACGCCCGCAGCCTAGGTGCCGAGCTTGGAGAAGAAGAACTCCCCCCAGAGCTCGAGGGTGGGGAGGACTCCGAGGAAGCCTTCACACAAGGCCACGAAGGCGGACAGCAGCACCACTGCGTTGGGGGTCAGGTGGTGCGGCTGGAGGCTGTAGAACTCCAGGAAGGATCGGAAGAAACTGCTTGCCGGCAGCCCCAACCCGCGCAAGCAGTGCGAGCGGAAGATGACCCGCTCGCCCTCCTGCGGCGCGGGGGCAATCTCCCCCTCCGGCGCGAGACGCACCCGCACGTGATCCTCGCCGAGGAGCCGATGAGTCTGGCAGAGGAACTCGATGTGGTCGTCATGAACTTCAGAGCCGTCCCAGGTGCTGGAGCGCACCGGGGGAGGCGCCGCGGCGGAGGAAGAACTCATCGCGAGCTGATCGCCGCGGCGTTCGTCGGAGCTTGGGCGCACGGCGGAGCGAAGAATAAGAGGGAGGAGAGCGAGGAGCGGTGAGAAGGAAGAGAGCGAGGAGTAGTGGGAAGGAGGGGCGCGCATGCCCTCCTCTTCCCCCTACTTATAGCCCCGTGGGCTGCGAAGCCGAGGGGCCGGGCATGGGGATTTACCCCGTCCACGGCCCCACGACCCCCATGTTCCACGATAAAGTTACTCTGCGCAGTAACTCCACGGGAATCCCAACCGTCCGCCAGGGCCGCAGCGGATCCGCTCGGGCGCCGAGGCGCGGTAGTGGCGGGCCCCGCCTATGGGCCTGTCCTGTCGTGCGCGTAGGCTGGCAGGACGGCCCAGCCACGTGTCATCGCATGGCAGGCCTCGAACGGGCGGCGGCCTGGAGGCTTAGCCAACACTCTACTTGGATCCCGCCACGACGTTCGAAATACTGTGCAAGACGGAACTGAGTGAGTCCGAATTGAGCGGGTCCGACTCCTTCTAGTCGGCCCGGCAGAAGTCAATCAAAGACCATGTGTTGAGCGCCCGAAAAGGGAAACTGCTGAGGCTTCTCGGTCGATCGTCCGCGGTGCCTCACCAGCTTCGGGGACTACTGTCGGAGTAATGGGCCATGGGTAGGCCAACCCGAGGCCCAGAACCTTTCAAGACATCGGGGCAGGCTGCGCCCCTCAAGACCCTAGGACGAAGAGCCGCCTTCTGAGGAGTCGACGCCAAGACGGCCGACTGCCCGCTCACGGCCGAGTCCCAGGGACGACTTCAGGATAAAGCCGACTCCCGACTAGCGATTCCAGAGAAGCCGGCTTTGGGGAGTCGGCCTGTGACTCCAACAAACCCCATGACCTCATCAAAGGGGACGGGGCAGGGGCGTGGCTACAGTGAAGCCCACTCCCGCCCCTTACAGAGGGCAGGCATGGCCACAGCATGCCGTACCCGGGAAGATCTCCGTCCGGCGTGGCATTGTTGCCCTGCCAGCCCTGACATCAGCACCGCAGGGCCGAATCCTGCACCCATGACGGCTTGTCTGTACGGCCTAGAGGCAGCAGGCCCCAACAGTCAGTGAGACCTCAGGAGACGGCAGGAGAACCACCAGTCGGACTCATTGAGAGCCGGCCCCGGGAAGTCGGCCGAGCCCTCCCCTGGGGCCCACGCACCATTAATCGAGATGTGATGGCGAGTGGCAATAGTGATCGCCCGCCAGGCGGCGGGGCTGTTGCCATGACCCCATGATCAAACCCGTGTCATCAGAAGCACGGCTACAGTAATCAGCAGCCAGCAGGACCCGCCCGCGGCGGACGCAGCCTGTCGGCTCCGTACCAGACCAGCCAGCAGGGCCCACCAGTCGGCGGGCCCCAGCAGTCGGCGGAGAAGGCGGAGGCCAGAGGCGCTGACGGCTGGGCCCGCGTCCAGCCAGATTACCATTGTACCCCTGGGGGTAGGCCTATATAAACCCCCAGGGCACCCATGCAAAGGGTTGGAACCCAGTAGCTCTAGACCAGATCAGATAAAAGGGAGAGAGCTAGCCTTGCCCTCTCCTGCCACCAAGAAACAGCTCAAGGAGCAACCATGTAAACAATTGGCCATAGTGATCATGTGGAGACCCCGCAGAGCAGCAGCAGGGGTATTATCTCCCCGGAGAGCCCTGAAGCTGGGTAAGATTCGCCGGCGTGCATGTCTTCGCCTCATCCCATTTCCAGGCACCGGCGACGTTCTACTCGCCCCCACCGTGATAAGCCATCCTTTGGCATATGTCGCAACAAACCCCCGACAAAACTTCAGATCAAGTTACTACCTAACCTCGTAGATCAACTAGAGTAAGATCCGCACCAGAGTGGTATGGTAATCCTGTTCTGGAAGTCATGCTACTAGATCATGATGAACCTACAAACTATGAAGAAGCGATGTTGAGCCCAGATTCCGCAAAATGGCTAGAAGCTATGAAATCTGAGATGGGATCCATGTATGAGAACAAAGTGTGGACTTTGGTTGACTTGCCTGTTGATCGGCAAGCAATTGAGAATAAATGGATCTTCAAGAAGAAGACTGACACTGACGGTAATGTTACTGTCTACAAAGCTCGACTTGTTGCAAAAGGTTTTCAACAAGTTCAAGGGACTGACTACGATGAGACCTTCTCACCCGTAGCGATGCTTAAGTTTGTCCAAATCATGTTACAATTGCCGCATTTTATGATTATGAAATTAGGCAAATGGATGTCAAAACTGCATTCCTGAATGGATTTCTGGAAGAAGAGTTGTATATGATGCAACCAGAAGGTTTTGTCGATCCAAAGGGAGCTAACAAAGTGTGCAAGCTCCAGTGATCCATTTATGGACTGGTGCAAGCCTCTCAGAGTTGGAATAAACGCTTTGATAGTGTGATCAAAGCATTTGGTTTTGTACAGACTTTTGGAAACGCATGTATTTACAAGAAATTGAGTGGGAGCTCTGTAGCATTTCTGATATTATATGTGGATGACATATTATTGATTGGAAATGATATAGTAGTTCTGGATAGCATAAAGGGCTACTTGAATAATAGTTTTTCAATGAAAGACCTTGGTGAAGCTGCTTACATATTGGGCATTAAGATCTATAGAGATAGATCAAAACGCTTAATTGGACTTTCACAAAGCACATACCATGACAAGGTTTTGAAGAAGTTCAAAATGGATCAAGCAAAGAAAGGGTTCTTGCCTGTGTTACAAGGTGTGAAGTTGAATAAGACTCAATGTCCGACCACCGCAGAAGATAGAGAGAAAATGAAAGATGTTCCCTATGCTTCAGCCATAGGCTCTATCATGTATGCAATGTTGTGTACCAAACCTGATGTGTGCCTTGCTATAAGTCTAGCAGGGAGGTACCAAAGTAATCCAGGAGTGGATCACTGGACAGCGGTCAAGAACATCCTGAAATACCTGAAAAGGACTAAGGATATGTTTCTCGTATATGGAGGTGACAAAGAGCTCATCGTAAATGATTACATTGATGCAAGCTTTGACACTAATCCGGACGATTCTAAATCGCAAACTAGATACGTGTTTTTACTGAACGGTGGAGTTGTCAGTTGGTGTAGTTCAAAACAAAGCATCATGGCGGGATCTACATGTGAAGCGGAGTACGTAGCTACTTCGGAAGCAGCAAATGAAGGAGTCTGGATGAAGGAGTTCATATCCGATCTAGGTGTCATACCTAGTGCATCGGGTCTAATGAAAATCTTTTGTGACAATACTGGTGCAATTGCCTTGGCGAAGGAATCCAGATTTCACAAGGGAACCAAGGACATCAAGAGATGCTTCAATTCCATTCGGGATTTAGTCCAAGTGGGAGACATAGAAATTTGCAAGATACATACGGATCTGAATGTTGCAGACCCACTGACTAAGCCTCTTCCATGAGCAAAACATGATTAGCACCAAGGCTCCATGGGTGTTAGAATCATTACTATGTAATCTAGATTATTGACTCTAGTGCAAGTGGGAGACTGAAGGAAATATGCCCTAGAGGCAATAATAAAGTTATTATTTATTTCCTTATATCATGATAAATGTTTATTATTCATGCTAGAATTGTATTAACCGGAAACATAATACATGTGTGAATACATAGACAAAACAGAGTGTCACTAGTATGCCTCTACTTGACTAGCTCATTGATCAAAGATGGTTATGTTTCCTAACCATAGACATGAGTTGTCATTTGATTAACGGGATCACATCATTAGGAGAATTATGTGATTGACTTGACCCATTCCGTTAGCTTAGCACTTGATCGTTTAGTTTGTTGCTATTGCTTTCTTCATAACTTATACATGTTCCTATGACTATGAGATTATGCAACTCCCGTTTACTGGAGGAACACTTTGTGTGCTACCAAACATCACAATGTAACTGGGTGATTATAAAGGTGCTCTACAGGTGTCTCCGAAGGTACTTGTTGGGTTGGCGTATTTCGAGATTAGGATTTGTCACTTCGATTGTCGAAGAGGTATCTCTGGGCCCTCTCGGTAATGCACACCACTCAAGCCTTGCAAGCATTGCAACTAATAAGTTAGTTGCGGGATGATGTATTACGGAACGAGTAAAGAGACTTGCCGGTAACGAGATTGAACTAGGTATTGAGATACCGACGATCGAATCTCGGGCAAGTAACATACCGATGACAAAGGGAACAACGTATGTTGTTATGCGGTCTGACCGATAAAGATCTTCGTAGAATATGTAGGAGCCAATATGAGCATCCAGGTTCCACTATTGGTTATTGACCGGAGACGTGTCTCGGTCATGTCTACATAGTTCTCGAACCCGTAGGGTTCGCACGCTTAAAGTTCGGTGACGATCGTAATTAGGGTTTTTGTGTTTTGATATACCGAAGGTTGTTCGGAGTCCCGGATGTGATCACGGACATGACGAGGAGTCTCGAAATGGTCGAGACATAAAGATTGATATATTGGAAGCCTATATTTGGATATCGGAAACGTTCCGGGTGAAATCGGGATTTTACCGGAGTACCGGGGGGATACCGGAACCCCCCCCCCCCCCGGGGTTATTGGGCCTACATGGGCCATAAGGGAGAAGAGGAGGGCCGGCCAGGGCAGGCCGCGCGCCCCCTCAGCCCCCCTAGTCCGAAGGGGGGCGCCCCCCGCCCCCTTTCCTCTTTCTCCCTTCCTCCTTCCTTTTCCAACAAGGCAAGAGGGGGGAGTCCTACTCCCGGTTGGAGTAGGACTCCTCCAGGCGCACCCATAGGGCCGGCCGCACCTCCCCCTCTCCCTCCTTTATATACTGAGGCAAGGGGGCACCCCATGACACACAAGTTGATCCTCGTGATCATTCCTTAGCCGTGTGCGGTGCCCCCTTCCACCATATTCCACCTCGGCCATATCATAGCGGTGCTTAGGCGAAGCCCTGCGTCGGTAGAACATCATCACCGTCATCACGCCGTCGTGCTGCCGAAACTCTCCCTCAACGTTTTGCTGGATCGGAGCTCGAGGGACATCACTGAGTTGAACGTGTGCAGAACTCAGAGGTGCCGTACGTTTGATACTTGGATCGGTCGGATCGGGAAGACGTACGACTACTTCCTCTATGTTGTGTCAACACTTCCGTTGCCGGTCTACGAGGGTACGTAGACAACATTCTCCCCTCTCATTGCTATGCATCACCATGATCTTGCGTGTGCATAGGAATTTTTTTTAAATTACTGCGTTCCCCAACACTATGGCGACTCGGATTTAGTGGTCAATCAGGTGATGAAGGAATGGGACGTCAAAAGCCCAGCTATGATTGGTTATTGCAATGCAGTGAGAAAGTTAGAAAAGAGATTTGAGGGATTAGATCTCCATCACATCCCTCAACTGAAAAATCAAGCGGCCGATGATCTGGCAAAGATAGGCTCCAAGAGAGAAGCCATTCCCAGCAATGTGTTCTTGGAGCACATTCATACACCTTCAGTTCAAGAACATCCCTTCACTGAAGAGCCCCCACGGCCGAAGAGTGCCACCGATCCGACTGAAATCGAGGTTCCAGCCGTGGTCGATTTGATTATGGAGGTTTTGGTCATCACCCCCGATTGGACAGTACCATATATTGCGTACATTCTTAGAAGGGAACTCCCAGAGGATGAAGAAGAGGCTCGACAGATCGCCCGTCGATCTAAGGCCTTTACTGTGATAAAAGGACAGATGTTCAGAGTAAGTGTGACTGAAGTTTGTCAGAAATGCATAACACCTGAAGAAGGTCGAGTGATCCTAAATGACATCCACTCGGGGACCTGTGGTCAGCATGCGTCCTCTTGGACCATTGTGTCCAAAGCATACCGAGCGGAATTTTACTGGCCACGGGCAAATGATATGGAAAAAGAAATAGTCGACAAATGTGAAGGTTGCTAGTTTTACTCCAACATGTCTCACAAGCCTGCATCAGCCCTGAAGACCATTCCACTCGTCTGGCCCTTTGCTGTTTGGGGATTGGACATGGTTGGACCTCTGAGGACTGGTAGGAGTGGATTCACTCATGTGCTTGTAGCAGTCGACAAGTTCACCAAGTGGATTGAGGCCAAGCCTATCAAGAACCTTGAAACCAGTACTGCTGTCAGCTTCATCAGAGAGTTAACATTAAGATATGGTGTTCTACACGGCATCATCACTGACAATGGGTCAAACTTCGACTCTGATGAGTTCAGAACTTTCTGTGCTTCCCAAGGTACTCGAGTCGACTATGCCTCAGTCGCCCACCCCCAGTCGAATGGGAAAGCTGAAAGAGCAAATGGATTGATTCTCAAAGGACTGAAACCCCGACTAATGCGTGACCTCAAACACGCAGCAGGAGCCTGGGTCGATGAACTTCCATCAGTATTATGGGGATTGAGGACAACGCCCAATCGGTCGACTGGTAGAACCCCTTTTTTCTTGGTTTATGGAGCTGAAGCTGTAATTCCGAGTGACTTGCTCCACAATGCGCCCCGAGTCGAGCTTTTCTCAGAAGAAGAAGCAGAACAGGCACGACAAGATGCAGTCGGTCTCCTGGAAGAAGAAATAGAGATGGCCTTGATCCGATCAACCATCTATCAGCAAGACCTGCGTCGGTTCCATGCCAGAAACGTGAGGTGTCGAGCATTTCAAGAGGGAGACTTGGTTCTCCGAGTGGATCAGCAGAAACCTCACAAGCTTGCTCCTGCCTGGGAAGGCCCTTCGTTGTCACCAGAGTGCTCCACAATGGAGCGTACCACCTCTACAACGTCGAGCACAAGAAAGATGAACCGCGAGCTTGGAATGCAGAGCTTCTCCGCCCCTTTTATACTTAAGCACTCAGTCTATTGGGATGTAATAAAAAGCACCTTTGTAGTTTGTTTATCAAAGACAAGAGTTTTTTACAGTCTTCTAAAATGATTGTCGATTGCTTACTTTTGTTTCTGAAATCCCCCAGTGGGTAGCTTAGCTGCGAATCCGTTTCGCCTAAGTTGAAAAAAAAAATCCTACCGAGTGGTGAGCAAGCCTCTCACTCGGGGGCTTAGATGCAGTCCAGTACTCGCCTAAGTTAAAAAAATCCTGCCGAGTGGTGAGCAAGCCTCTCACTCGGGGGCTGAGCTGCAGTCTAGTACTCGCCTAAGTTGAAAAAAAAATCCTACCGAGTGGTGAGCAAGCCTCTCACTCGGGGGCTTAGCTGCAGTCCAGTACTCGCCTAAGTTAAAAAATCCTACCGAGTATTGAGCAAGCCTCTCACTCGGGGGGCTTAGCTGCAGTCCAGTACTCGCCTAAGTTAAAAAAATCCTACCGAGTGGTGAGCAAGCCTCTCACTCGGGGGCTTAGCTGCAGTCCAGTACTCGCCTAAGTTGAAAAAATCCTACCGAGTGGTGAGCAAGCCTCTCACTCGGGGGCTTAGCTACAGTCCAGCACTCGCCTAAAGTTTCAAAAATCCTGCCGAGTGATGAGCAACCCTCACACTCGGGGGCTTAGCTACAGCCCAGTGCTCGCCTAAGTTTCATAAATCCTACCGAGTGTTGAGCAAACCTCACACTCGGGGGCTTAGCTGCAGCCCAATGCTCGCCTAAGTTTCAAAAATCCTACCGAGTGTTGAGAAAACCTCACACTCGGGGGCTTAGCTGCAGCCCAATGCTCGCCTAAGTTTCGAAAATCCTACCGAGTGATGAGCGAACCTCACACTCGGGGGCTTAGCTGCAGCCCAGTGCTCGCCTAAGTTTCAAAAATCCTACCGAGTGATGAGCGAACCTCACACTCGGGGGCATAGCTGCAGCCCAGTGCTCGCCTAAGTTTCAAAAATCCTACCGAGTGATGAGCAAACCTCACACTCGGGGGCTTAGCTGCAGTCTAGTACTCGCCTAAGTTGAAAAACCATCCCTATCCGCAAGGATGACGAGGTGTAGGTCGACTGCAAACCTCTCCTCAGAGCTGCACCACAAGTACAATGTACGCTCCATCCCTATCCGCAAGGATGACGAGGTGCAGATCGACTGCAATCCTCTCCACGGAGTTGCGCCATAAGTACAATGTCCGCTTCATCCCTATCCGCAAGGATGACGAGGTGCAGGTCGACTGCAAACCTCTCCTCAGAGCTGCACCACAAGTACAATGTCCGCTCCATCCCTATCCGCAAGGATGAAGAGGTGCAGGTCGACTGCAATCCTCTCCATGGAGCTGCGCCATAAGTACAATGTGCGCTCCATCCCTATCCGCAAGGACGATGAGGTGCAGGTCGACTGCAAACCTCTCCTCAGAGTTGCGCCACAAGTACAATGTGCGCTCCATCCCTATCCGCAAGGACGACGAGGTGCAGGTCGACTGCAAACCTCTCCTCAGAGCTGCGCCACAAGTACAATGTCCGCTCCATCCCTATCCGCAAGGACGATGAGGCGTAGGTCGACTAAGATATCTCCCTCAGAGTTGCATCTCAAAGAATATTCCGAGTGAAGAATAAGTTCCACTCGAAGGCAAGCGCAAGCACATGAAGAAGATAAACCAAGATCAAATAAAGTCTCAAGAGTTTCAGGACAAAGATAAAAATTCTCGAGCGTCTGGCCCGAAGGAGTTTAACGGTTACAAAAACCACTCGGCATTCTGAGGCAAATTTAAAGCAAGTTTAAGTATCAAGCTTGTTCACTCGGCAGGAGGAGGACCTGCAGGCTCGACGAACTCATCCAAATCAATCCCGTCAGCAATCCGAGTGGCAGCAGCAATGAAAGTCTCCATGAAGGACGAGAAGTCGTGCCTTTTTGTGTTGGCGACCTTGATCGTCGCCAGCTTCTCTTCTCGAGCTTCTCTGCAGTGGACCCTGACCACTAACAGAGCCACGTCAGCACTGCATCAGGCAGAGGACTTCTTCCATTCCTGCACTCGACCAGGGACCTCATTGAGTCGAGCCATCAGAGACTCGAGATCATTCTAAAGCGTTGCCCTTGGCCAGAGCGATGAGTCAATGCGTGAAACTGTAACCTTCAGACGGGCAAGACAACTTGTAACACTGGCGACGGGGATTCTAGTCGAAGCACATTCATGGCAGCCTCGTCGCCGACTAGAGAAAGGATAGGGTCCAAGCCCGTCTCGATCCATCCAGTCTCCTCTTCAAAGTTTTGGCAAAATTATGCAGAGTCAAGGAGTTAATGAGTCGGCTGGTCAGGTCAAACTTGCAAACAGTAAAACAGTCGGGTAAAATTGGGTACCTTCGAGCATAAGAAAGAGTTTCTTGGCGAGAGCTTTCAGATAAGCCTCCAGATCGTTCCTCCTGCAAGTCATGCTTTCCAACTGGTCATTCAGAGCCACTTTATCTTTTTTCAGACGAGTCGCCTCTCGATTGGATTCAGTGAGATACGACTTCAGCTTGTTGATTTCTTCCTCCGGCGCTCTGACCGAAGCCAGTTTCTGGTCAGCAAGGGCAGTCTTCTCCTGAGCACCCTTCTGCGCAGCTGCAAGGTCCAAGTCCTTCTTCTCTAGGGCCAGCCTCATTTTCTCTGCAAAATACACATTTAGATCAAACAAAAGAATGAAGATATAACTTGAAGGATGGTAAAGATAAGCAGTCGACAGGCCGTTACCTTCCGTACTAGCGACTTCATCTTGAGCCTTCTTCAAGTTTTGCTGAGCCAACTCCAGGTCAAGGTTTAGTTGCCTTTACTTTTCCTCAAATTCGGCAAACTTGGAGATAAGCAAACAAGATTTCTAAAGTGAGTAAAAGACATATCAATCGACAAGATCAAAGATTATCTACTTCCGAGAGAATAAAACTTCAAGACTACTCAGACCTCAACCGACTGCCAGCAGTCGACTGCGGTCTCGGGGACTACACCCAGTGGGTGCACTTAGCATGCCCCCACTGGTTTGGATGCCACTCGGCCGGTCCGCCCAGGCCAAGTAAAAAAATCCGGTCCGCCCAGGCCGAGTAAAAAAAGAAGGAAGTGCTCAGACCCCAACCGACTGCCAGCAGTCGAGTGCGGTCTCGGGGACTACACCTAGTGGGTGCACTTAGCGTGCCCCCACTGGTTCGAATTCCACTCGGCTACACCCAGTGGGTGTACAATCTCTAAGTGCAAGTCAATGAAAGATTACATGGAGGAAAATATTCGGGTAGCATATCCTAAAAGAACAAGTTCAGTCAGAAGTTAACTTACCTGGACATTGGCTCGAAGAGCCGCGCTGGCGTCATAAGCAGCCTGACTGCTTTCATGCACCGCCTTCACCCGCTCCATCATTATGCCAGCCTGACGAATAGCCTCCGCAGCGGCGTCCGACTGTCTTTCTGGAACATGATGAGTGGCAAAGAAGGGGACGGACGGTCCAGACGCAGCGGCTTGGAGATCTAAGGCATGAAGTTGGATGGTTGAAACAAGCTCTGGAGCAGTCGATGATGCAGGATGTGCACTCGACACTGGGTCGGCAAAGGTTACAGAAACCTTACTTGCATCTTCAAGCCGTTGAACTACCCGCTCCGCCACCGCCTCCGACTGGGACGTCTTGATAGCTATTGCCTTCTTTTTCCTGGGCCTCAGTGGCACGTCCTCGTCATCATCCGGAAGCTCAATGACATTGGGAGGGGTTGCAAAGAAATCAGCCGACCCCAGATGAGTCACCAGAATTTAATCGACTGTACAATCGAGAACAAGATCACGAGGATTGTACCCGGGTTGGAGGTGACCACATCTTCCATGTCCTCGTCTTCATACTGGCGGGTGGAAGTCCCAGAGGTAGCGGCACTACGAATTTCAGAGTTCAGTCGGTCATGTCTGATGAAATGAATCGACTCAAATCCAGATTCATACTAAAAACAAGAAATCAAGCCCAACTAATACCCGAAAGCAATGGGGATGGCCACTTTGATCTTCGGCAAGGCTTTTGGCGGTTTGGACGGTGTAGCTTTTGGTTGCTTCGACGCCTTTTCAGTCGGCGTTGGAGAAGACGTCCGAGGGCGCTTCGATGAGTGCCCAGTTTGCGCAGTCGCTTTGCCGCGGGCGCTTGCTGGATCGTGAGAAAGCTTGGATCGTCTTTCCCTACGAGGAGGAGAGTCGACCTCTTCTTCATCACTCGGGTCGTCGCTGTCCTCGTCCTCTTCATCGTCAGAGTGCCACTCGCCGCTTTCACCTCCACCCGCTTCTCCCTCTGGGTCCTGCTCCTGCTCCCCGTTGGGCATCGAGTACATCTCAGTCAGGGCCTAGAAGACAACAACCAAGATAGGAGATAGTCGGATGACAGCAAACAGCTACTTGTTAAATCAAGAAAACACTCGACCATGTGGAGTCATACCTTGTCGGTCTTGTATGAGTTGTTGAGTGGAGGAATCCTCCGGGATCCCCTGGGGTTGTCTTTGTTGCCAGTAATACTCTTCAGCCACCCTTCCAATGTAGCATCGTCGACTTCCTCTAGATGGATCCGAGTGGTGTCGTCAGTGCCCGAATACATCCACATCGGATGGTCACGAGCTTGAAGTGGTTGGATGCGTCGCCTAAGGAAGACCTCCAACAGATCCATACCGGTTACCCCATCACGGACAAGTTGAACTACTTGCTCAACCAGCACTTTCACTTGCACCTTCTCCTCTGGGATCACTTTCAAAGCAGAGGGCTTCTCCACTCGGGCCATGGAAAAGGGGGGAAGTCCAGTCGGCTGGTCCTTGCAGTAGAACCAGGTCGACTGCCACCCTCGGACTGACTCAGGAAGGATCATGACTGGGAAAGTACTTTTACTCCTCATCTGAATCCCAAGACCCCCGCACATCTGAATCACTTGTGTCCTCTCATCACTTGGGTTGGCCTTCTTGACCGACTGAGAACGGCATGTGAATATGTCCTTGAAGAGCCCCACTGTGGCCGACAGCCCAGGAAGCTCTCACGAATGGACACAAAAGGAGCAAGGTACATGATGGTGTTTGGGGTAAAGTGGTGGAGTTGCACCCCAAAGAAGTTCAAGAAACCTCGAAAGAAAGGGTGGGGAGGCAAGGAAAACCCGCAGTCGACGTGAGTAGCGAGGAGAATGCGTTCGCCCTCTTGTGGCTGCGGCTCGGTCATGTTCCCCGGGAGTCGTGCCGATTCGTGGGGGATCAGTCCCCCCTCGACCAGGTCGTCGATGTCGTCCTGGCGGATCGCCGAGTGAATCCAGTCGCCCAGGATCCAGCCCGGCGGCAGGCCGACCCTCGAAGAAGATCCGCCCCGGCCGGACTTCTTCCCCTTCGCCTTCGTCGTCACCTTCTTTGCACACTCCAATGCCACCGTCTTCTACTGCCCCATCGCGGCGAGCAGAGGTCGAACGGGGCGGCGGCACTGGAGCAGGAGCAGATGCAGTGGAGAGAACTGAGAGGGAAAGAGAAGAACGAAGACGCACTGTTCAAAGAAAACCCCGGCCCGACGCCTTATATGGGGACGCTTTCGAGTGGCTGACCTGTGGGTCCGGACGACCCAAACAAATCCCGCAACAGTCGCGCGTGAGGTACATGGCGAAAAAGATGGCACGGTGATCGAGGTGGCCTCACCTAATCCCTTCCGATTACTGCGGCCTCCCCCGTCCCACGCGCTTCCCCAAAATCCAAATCCCACGATATCCGCACGCAGGAGGGCAATCTGTTAGACGGAATATCTTCTCCATATCAGTACTCAAGACATCACAATAAAGTTCACTCGGCAGATTCAAGAATGGATCAAGGCGACTAAAAAGGAGTTGAGATCATTATGGATGTTCGCTTGGTCACAATAAGTCACTACCGAAACACAAAAATTGAATCGGAGGAATTCTCAACTCCTTCTCCACTCAAGCCCCGAACCATTCGGGGGCTAATGATGAAGCTATGTACCTAGGGTAGGATCATAGGCCTGACATAGACTTCCTCCCCAAGGACATCACCCTAAAGCCAGCAGCATTCAAAGGGTACCATCATCCACTCGACCAGAGACATTCCACTCAGAAGAATCAATGTCACTCAACCGTCACAGAAATCACTCGACAAATAAGAGATCTGAAGCCATTCTACACAGCAACGGTCGGGCGTTTACTCATAGACTTAACTATCATTTATAGCACTTTAATACGGACGTTACCTGTCATGCTCCTTCTTTATGTACATTGAACCCCGCATAATGGAGGGGAGCTGGGGTCCTGGTGCACTCTATATAAGCCACCCCCTCCTCCAGGACAGGGGTTCGCATCTTTTGTAAACACACACACATATATAATCCAGTCGACTGCCTCAGGGCACCGAGACGTAGGGCTATTACTTCCTCCGAGAAGGGCCTGAACTCGTAAACTCGTGTGTACAACTACTCCATAGCTAGGATCTTGCCTCCTCATACCTACCCCCCATTCTACTGTCAGTCTTAGATCCACGACATCCATCATCATGGAGCTTCTTCATGCGTTTCAGACTAATGTGTCCAAGCCGGGAATGCTAGAAGTATGTCGGATTTATCTCATTAGGCTTATGCCTCTTGACATTCACGTTATAGACCAGTTCATGTTCTAGATTCAATATAAATAACCCATCAACAATGGGTGCATAGCCGTGGAACATACCATTCAAATAAATCAAACAACCATTGTCCTTTAAATTGAATTCATAACCCTGACTCATCAAGCATGAGGCAGAAATAATGTTCTGACTAAGTGCAGGAATGTCATAACAATTATTCAATTCCAAAATAAATCTAGAAGGAAGCTGGAGCTGCATCGTGCCGACCTCTAACGCATCAACTCTTGCTTTGTTGCCGACCCTGATGTCAATCTCCCCTTGCGCCACACGCCTAGTTCTTACTAGCCCCTACATCGAGTTGCAAATGTGAACAACCGATCCGGTATGAAATACCCAAGAGCTGCTAGGTATGTCAGCAAGGTAAATGTCTATAACATATGCAACAAGTGTACCTTTGCCTGAAGCAGCATTCTCGGCCTTCTTGCCATGCTCTGCAAGCCACTTGCTACAGTTCCTCTTCCAGTGACCAGTTTTCTTGCAATGATAGCAAATGGTCTTTGAGTCCGGTCCAGACTTCGGTGCAGCGGCGGAGGTTACCGTCTCCGTGCCCTTTGCCTTAGCCTTTTTCTTGGACCAACTCTCTAGCCAATTTCTGCACCATCAACACTTGATGCGTGCCTTTCTTAATATCCCGCTCTGCCACTTTGAGCATCTCATGCAATTCAGTGAGCTTCTTATCCATGCCATGCATATGATAGTTCAAGATGAACGTCCATAGCTGGGTGGAAGAGAACCCAGAACTGCATCAGTAGCCAGCTCATCCAACAGCGGGAAGCCCAACCGATCCAAAGCTTGCACATATCCGATCATCTTGATCACATGCAGGCTCAGTGGATCACCTTCCTTCAGCTTACAATCCATCAAGGATCGCCAGACGTTGAACCTTTCGGTCCTAGCCTGCACCTGAAACATGCTCTTGAGACTCTCGATCATATCGAAAGCCCCAACGTCTTTGAAATGCTGCTACAAATCGGGCTCCATACAAGCCAGCATGAGGCAGCTGATCTCGTTTGATTCATCAACGAGTTTCTGGTAGGCATTCTTGGTTGTGGTACTAGCATTATCGGCAGGTTCCCCTGGAAGCGGATCCTCTAGAACATGTTCCTTTTTATCATGCTTGAGAACAATTCTCAAATTTCTATACTAGGTAGCAAAGTTTCTTCCATTCAGTTTACCCTTTTCCAGAATTGATTTCAATGCAAAGTTGGGTTGAGCAGGTGGTGCCATTGATCTACAACAAAAAAATATGCAATCACTAAGCAATGAGTTTACGTAGAGTAATTCTAGCCTTAAACAGAAATACTCCCACTGAAGTTAGCATCCCTCCGCAAACTCTCAGTGATTCAGGATCCGACTAGCACATGTGACTAGTGAGCTTTAGCATCACTGCTAGACAACATGCCTATCCGGTAAGCAAATCCTTACTAATCGTATCTTTATATGACTCTTGTCGGTCGGGTAGGTATCTCATACCCCGGCTCCCGGCCTCTTTTGCCACAAGGCCCAAAACCGTTTTGATAGCCTTGTCAAGTTAACCTAATGCAGTGCATGTCCGTGTTCGACACGAACCCTTCGGTTCAAGGACACCTAGCAGCACCCCAATTTTATGAGCCCACTAGTAGATGTACTTGACGTGTGAAGGTGCAACATCGGGAATGTCAATTTACTTGATATTCATGAGGGATCTTTCTACCATCCTAACATGCATAGAAACAAAGAAGTATAACAATCACAAGTAAAACATATATTGTGAAATAGTATGGCTCCTTCATGGATGTTCTTCCAGGTCGGCTCCAACTCCGATGACCATCTAGAAACTCCATCTTGTTTGTCACATCGGGCGGCCAAGCCGCCAACCTGATCTCTATTATCCAACTACTACAACTAGTAATGAATTTTACATAGAGTCATAAGTCGACACGCAGGTCGTTATACAATATAATGACAGCACTTTGGCTCCTACCGGCTCACAAACATGACACGCAGGCCATGTATAATTTACACACATGCATCACATACACATGAGCCATACTATTCACATCAAACCTGCAAAACAAAGTTACGCATAGAATCGCATTCGACCGTTTTGAGTGATCATGTACGAAATACAAGGCGCTACGCACACAGCGGTCATCGCGAGCCCGATTTGGATTTACGTTCCACTATTAACCCCGATGGTGGATACCGACCGGTAGGGGTAGGTTGTGTCACGAACTCATCGACTCCGATCATCGGAAAACATAGCCTCAACGATCCCCATGTGCAGTTGATCACATTAACCGTGCACATAGCCGATCTTATCAACGACAACAGATCTTATCTATCGCCTCCACATATCTAATATGCATACGATCTGAATCCAAATCCTATAGCAGAGGCTCTGATACCACTGTTGGGATCTACGGTAGGGTGTGTCGACTGTAAATTAAAATTTTCCTATGCACATAACAACCAAGAACATGCTACGGGAGATGGATCATAGTTTGTTACCACTAGACGCGCAGTGTCGTGCAGCGGAAGAAGAGTTGGGGCAGCGCGTCCGCGTGGATCATCTCCTCCTCGTCCGATCTTCCTCATACAGCCGGTAGTCGGTTCCCATGTACAGGTTCGCCAGAGCGGCGCAAGTGCACCGCCTCTAATGGTATCCGCGCGTGCAGGAGGAACGTCGTGCGGCGGACTGCTAAGTCCGATCACACAACGAGCAGTGAGTGGAGGTGTCTATTCGCAACACATGCAAACCCTAGTGACAGCGCCGAAGTGATCAATCGCGTGAGTGTGCGCCACCTCCACTTTATATAGGCGTCCGTCGCAGGCTCAACACTTGGGCCTTGCATGGACCCTAAAGCCCATAAGTCTACTCAGCCACAATCCGAATACAGCTCGGATCACATCCGACCAGTGTCCTCGGATTCGACCTCGTAGGTTCCTTCCCTTAAGCTGTGACCCCTTAGGTTCTATCCGGCTTGGTCGCAGTTCGGATTACCTCCGAACTGCATAGTTGGTAGCGGCCTCTAGCAAGGCATGCCGAACGCCAAACAGACTATGAAGCTAGTTAGGCGAACCTGTACATCATACTGCCATTCCTTTTGCCACACGATATATGTTGTCGGGCTCAAGGCGAGTCTGTCATCCTTGTGCTATCCCGACCTCTTTATCGTTCTAGTGATGTCGACCACAAACCGGATTATCTCATAATCCTTGTCGCATGGCCATGCTTATCCTGGTCGGATCACACGAGGGGCCCGGAGTATATCTCTCCTGATCGGAGGGGCAAATCCCATCTTGCTCGACCACGTCTCGTAGCATGGTTCTGGACAAACCCGAAACCTACCTTTATAACTACCTAGTTACAGAGTAGCGTTTTGTCGGCCCAAAGCAAGTCTTTCACCAACCCGAGTACATGCGTCAGATCAGGTCTTAGGACATAGAACATATGTTGTACTCGAGACTCACATATGACATATCGCTACGTCTCATAGTTGGGTCTGTCCGACTCGGACCTTATCTTGACTCGGGTCCGACTACGTCGAATCCGACTAGATCCTTCCAAGTCCATATTATCCGGTTAGCATCCAATGCTCCATGGCTAGTGAGACCAAGCCATCGACCGTGTCATACGCTAGTCTAGTTGGCTCCGCGTCCACACAACCCTTTCGACTAGGGACCTTTTAGGACAGTCATCATACAATGCATAGTCCCAGAAACAAGGCACGTACTTGCTGATACACATCATTGATAATGTCCAAGGACTATCTTTATTCATAAACACATAGGAAATATCATCATACATGATTGCCTCTAGGGCATATCTCCAACAGAGAGGGATACACAGTTCTGCTTCTTTGAAGACCAACAGACAAGAGATCGTCCAAGAAAGTGACATGTGCTTGATGTGGACTTGCGATCAACCTTGTCACCAGCATAATCAGCATCTGAGAATCCAACTAGATCAAACTCTCAGCCCTTTGGATACCATAATCCTAGTGTTGGGGTGTAAGCCAAATATCGAAGAATTCGCTTCACAGCTAAGAAATGTGATTCCTTTGGTGCCGCTTGGAATCACGCACACATGCAAACGCTAAGCATTATATTTGGCCTAGATGCACATAAATAGAGTAAAGAACCAATCATGGAGCGGTATACCTTTTGGTCGAACTTTTTACCATTGTCGTCGGGGCCCGGATGACTTTTCGTTGGCATTGGCATCGTGTATCCTTTGTAGTCTTGCATTCCAAACTTCTTCAGGCAATCTTTGAGGTATTTTTCTTGTGATATGAAGATGTCGTTGCTCCGCTGATGGATTTGAAGACCGAGGAAGAATTTCAGCTCACCCATCATGGACATCTAATATTGCTCTTGCATCATGTGTCCAAACTCATCATTGTATTTCTTGTCTATGCAGCTGAAGATAATGTCATCCACATAGATTTGGCATACAAACAATTCTCCATCTTATGTCTTCGTGAAGAGTGTGGCATCCAGGGAACCAAGTTTCAAGCCTTTGCTCTTCAGAAAGTCTTTGAGTGTGTCATACCAAGCACGAGGGGCTTGTTTGAGGCCATACGGTGCCTTGTTGAGCTTGTATACCATGTCAGGTTGCTTTGGGTCTTCAAAACCAGGTGATTGTGCAACATACACTTCTTCAATTTTTCCATTCAGGAAGGCACTCTTCACATCCATTTGATAGAGAAGGATGTTGTGATGGTTGGAATAGGCTAGCAGGATGCGAATGGCTTCAAGCCTAGCCACGGGAGCAAATGTTTCATCGAAGTCAATCCCTTCTACTTGTGTGTAACCTTGAGCAACGAGACGAGCCTTGTTCCTAACAACTTGACCATGCTCATCTTGTTTGTTGCGGTAGATCCATTTGGTGCCAATGATATTGTGCTTGCGAGGATCAGGACGCTTAACCAGTTCCCACACATTGTTCAGCTCGAACTGTTGAAGCTCTTCTTGCATCACTTGAATCCATTTAGGTTCCATGAAGGCTTCAACAACTTTCTTGGGTTCAGATATAGAGACAAATGCAAAGTGCCCGCAGAAATTTGCTAGCTATGTTGCTCTTGAACGAGTGAGTGGACCAGGTGCATTGATGCTATCGATTATCTTCTCATTCTGCACTTCATTTGCAAGACGAGGATGAATTGGACGAAGACTTTGCTCTTGCTGATCATTGTCTTCATCATCGACATTGACTTCAGGCTGAGCAGTGTCTTCGGGTTGATTAGGTGCAGAAATGATGAGTTCTTCTTCAGCCTGAGCCTCTGAAGGTATGATTTCTCTAGTACCCATAAGCTTGATGGATTCACTTGGTGAGACTTCATCTAGCACATTTGGCAGGTGCTCTCTTTGCGAGCCGTTAGTTTCATCAAACCGCACATCCACAGTTTCAACCACTTTATAGTGAAAGAGGTTGAAGACTCTATAGGAGTGCAAATCCTTTCCGTACCCAAGCATAAAACCTTCATGTGCTTTCGGTGCAAATTTTGAAGTGTGATGCGAATCCTTAATCCAGCACCTAGCACCAAATACTCTGAAGTAGCTGACATTTGGCTTCTTACCAGTTAGTAGCTCATAGAATGTCTACTTTAGGAGCTTGTGAAGATAAACACAGTTCATGACAAGGCATGTAGTGTCAGTGGCTTCAGGCCAGAACTTTCTTGGAGTCTTGTACTCATCAAGCATCATCTGTGCCATCTCAATGAGTGTTTTGTTCTTGCGCTCCATGATGCCATTCTGCTGAGGTGTGTATGGAGCCGAGAACTCATGTGTGATGCCCAATGTATCAAGATAATTGTCGAGGCAGGTGTTCTTGAATTCTGTGCCATTTTCACTCCTGATGTGCTTGGTCTTGATGCCATAGTTCGTCATGGCACGATTGGCGAATCATCTGAAGACATCCTGCACTTCAGTCTTATAGAGGATTATATGCACCCATGTATATCTTGAGTAATCATCAACAATAACGAATCCATAGAGGCAAGCATTGGTAGTAAGGGTAGAGTAGTGAGTAGGGCTAAATAAGTCCATGTGAAGAAGCTCGATGGGACGGGAAGTCGTCATGATTGTCTTCGAGGGATGCTTGGCCCTAGTCATCTTTCCAGCTTCACAGGCACCACATAGATGATCCTTCTTGAACTTGACGCCCTTGATGCCTACGACATGCTTCTTCTTTGCAAGAGTGTACAAGTTCCTCATGCCGGCATGCCCTAGCCTCTGATGCCAGAGCCAGTACTCTGAAGCTTTTGCTAGAAGACATACGGCCAAGGGTGGTCCTACTGAGAAATCTACCATGTACAGATCGTCTTTTCGATACCCTTCAAAGACTAGAGACTTGTCAGATTCCATAAGAACAAGGCAGTGATATTTTCCAAACATCACAATCATGTTCAGATCACAAAGCATTGAGACAGACATTAACTTGAAACCAAGGGATTCAACAAGCATCACTTTATCCATGTGCTGATCCTTTGAGATTGCAACTCTACCTAGACCCAATACCTTGCTTTTATGAGTGTCAGCAAATGTGATGTGACTCTTGTCAGATGGACGTAGGGTTGAATCCATGAGAAGACTTCGATCACCAGTCATGTGGTTAGTGCATCCACTGTCCATAATCCATTCTGAATCCTTTGGTGTCATACCCTACAGTGCAATTTGGGGGATAGGCTTCACCAAGGGTATTGTGAAGCATAAACATTTGAGGAACAAGCGGATTATGAAAGTTCAGGTCTTGATTAGGATAAATAGGATGCTTGTCAAGAAATCCTAGGACAAAATACATAATAAGACCATTTGGACATTTTATCTTGCGTCCCACAAGATGTTTTAGGTCCCTAGCATAAGCATCATACGCCTTTGATTTCTGGCTGGAGACCTTTCCCTGCAAAAGAGAGTTAATTTTTCTTAACCACCCACATCTTCAGGGGTGGCTTGGAAGCAATGAGTCTAAGTGCAGCATCTGAGAACTTTGGCTTTGGAGCCCTAGCAAATAGCCTTGCAGGTGGTGAATAATACTCATAAGAATAAGCAGAATAGTTCTTGGTCTTATGAACATAGCAGTTTGATGAAACACGCTCATATTCATAAGTCTAAGTATGGTTTCCCTGCAAAACATTGGCGTTAGGGTGACTCTGGTGAGTCCTTTGTCTGTATGAAGCCTTTGGTCGGGGGTTTGTCTTCTTCCCTGGTGGTGTCATGATGACGTTCACGGGAAATTTCTCAAGACAATTTTTGGGCACCCAGATCTTGTTCAAAGGTGGTCCATTCCTGTAGTTAGTACCAATATACCTGGCAAACACTTCACCATTATGATTCTTAAACATTTTATAGTTTTCATCAAAGGATTCATCAATGATAATAGAGTTAGCGCAAGTGAAGCCAGATAAGGTAGATGGATCCACTGAAGGTTCCTTTGCTGCAACCCATGTGGTTTTGGGGTACTGCTCAGGTTTCCAGTATGAACCATCAACATTCATTTCCCTCTCGAACCCAACACCCTCTTTCCTAGGGTTTCGATTCAGAATCTGTTTCCTGAGGACATCGCATAGTGTCTGATGCCCTTTGAGGCTTTTGTACATCCCTGTTTCAAGCAATGTCTTCAACCTGGCATTCTCACCAGCAATAGTAGTGGTATCCTCAGAAGAGGGGTTAGTTTCCACATCAGCAGGTGAATACATGGCAACAGTAGCAGTAGTAGGACATCCAACAACAGAGACAACATTATCATGCTCAAGACATTTTAAGCATGGTGGATCAAAGTCTTCCTGAGCGGAACTGATCTGTTGAGCACGAAGTGACTCGTTCTCCTTTTGAAGATCTTCATGAGCCGATCTCAAGTTATCAAGCTCTTGCTTCCTTTGAAGATAATCATAGGGGAGATTTTCATGAGTAGTTGAGAGCGTTTCATGACGACTTTCAAGTTCCTCGTACTTAACATGAAGATTTTTAATGTCTTCAATTAAGGACTGAGTTCGAGTCATTTTCGCGTCCAACAGGTCATCGCTTTTGTCTAGCAGCTTTTGAATCATCTTCACTTGATGTCCAACAGGTCAACGATAGTTGTTCTGTTGCAATTTTAGCAAGTGTATTGTAGCTAGGTTTAGATTCACATTTAGAGTCATCTTCACTTGATGTTTGAAAGTAAGCATCACGTGAGTTTACCTTGGCACCGCGTGCCATGAAGCAGTAGATGGGAGCAGAGTCATCCTCATCATCAGCATCGGCGTTCGTGACGAGGCCATTGTCTTCATTGTTGAAGATGGACTTGGCGACATATGCTGAAGCTAGAGCCAGGCTTGCCACGCCTGAATCAGACTCCTCCTCAGACTCCACCTCTGCCTCCTCAGAAGCAGACTCCTCCTCTGAATCCATCTCCTTGCCAACAAACGCACGAGCCTTGCTTGATGAGTTCTTCTTGTGTGATGAAGACTTAGATGAAGATTTTGATGAAGACTCTGAGGATTTCTTCTTCTTCTTGTCATCTGAATCAGATTCTTTGTTTTTCTTCTTCTTCTTGGTCTCATTGTCCCATTGAGGACACTCAGAGATGTAGTGACCAGGTTTCTTGCACTTGTGGCATGTTCTCTTCTTGTAGTCACGAGAGGAAGCTTCATCATTTCTTGAGCTGGATCTTGAAGACTTTCTGAAGCCCTTTTTCTTGGTTAACTTCCGGAACTTCTTCACAAGCATGGCGAGCTCCTTTCCAATGTCTTCAGGATCCTCAAAACTACAGTCAGATTCTTCTTCAGACGAGGAAACAACTTTTGCCTTCAAAGCGCGAGTTCGGCCATAGTTGGGACCATAGATATCTCTTTTCTTAGATAACTGGAACTCATGTGTGTTGAGCCTCTCAAGTATGTCAGACAGATCGAGAGTCTTGGAGTCAGGGCGTTCTTGAATCATCAGGGACAGGGTGTCAAATGAGCTATCAAGTGATCTCAGGAGCTTCTTAACAATTTCGTGCTTGGTGATCTCAGTGGCTCTGAGTGCGCGAAGCTCATTTTGTGATATCAGTGAGGCGATCAAACGTGAGCTGCACATTCCCATTGTCATTTCTCTTGAAGCGGTTGAAAAGGTTGCGAAGAACATCAATTCTTATGTCTCTCTGAGTTGAGACGCCTTCGTTAACCTTGGAGAGCCAGTCCCAGACTAGCTTCATAGTTTCCGGTGCACTCACACGGCCGTACTGTCCTTTAGTCAGGTGACCACAGATGATGTTCTTGGCGGTCGAGTCCAGTAGAATGAACCTCTTAACATCAGCAGCGGTGACACCTTCACCGACCTTGGGAACGCCGTTCTTGATGACATACCAGAGGTCGACGTCAATGGCTTCAAGATGCATATGCATCTTATTCTTCCAGTAGGGGTAATCAGTGCCATCGAAGACAGGGCACGCAGCGAAGACCTTGATTATCCCTGCAGTCGACATAGCTAAAACTCCAGGTGGTTAAACCGAATCACACAGAACAAGGGAGCACCTTGCTCTAATACCAATTGAAAGTGCTAGTTATCGACTAGAGGGGGGTGAATATGCGATTTTTATGAAAGTCTTCAAAACACGGGGGCTTTGAAGACAAACAGTAGAAATGATCCTATTGATATGCAGCGGAAGGTAGACTACACTAGGCAAGCCATAGTCAAGTAAGCAATGAAGTGGAAGCACGAAGACTATCAGTAGCTAGGTAGTATGGATCAGGATGGAAGATAATATGAAACCAAATAGTAAACAATCTTTACTCAGTGAAGTCAATCAGATCATACAGGCAAGCAATGACTTCACGAAGACAAACTGTAAAGTAAAGGGAAGTGAAGGATAGAACCAGTAGCTTGGTGAAGACACGGATTTGGTAGACCAGTTTCAGTTGCTGTGACAACTGTACATCTGGTAAGGGAGGCTGAGATTTAACTCAGAAGACTGCGTCTTTACCTTATTCCCCTTGAGCTAAGGACACACAGTCCTCGCCCAATCACTCTGGTAAGTCTTCAAAGTAGACTTCCAAATCTTCACAGACTTCGTTCACCAGCGATCCACAATGACTCTTGGATGCTCAGAACGCGACGCCTAACCGGCTGGAGGATTCACAGTCCTCAAGTGTAACAAGTCTTCAGATCACGTGGACAAAAAGACTTCAGTGATGCCTAACACTCGTTGGCTCTGGGTGTTTTGCGCTTTGTCCTCGCAAGGATCTCTCTCTCTCTCTCTCAAATGCTTCGGAGGTGGGTTGCTCTCAAACGTCAAAAGCCGTGCACTAACTCTGAGCAGCCAGCCAATTTATGGTGTAGGGGGCGGGCTATTTATAGCCAGGAGGCAACCCGACCTGATTTGTCTGAAATGACCCTGGGTCACTAAGGAACTAACATGTGTCCAACGGTCAGATTTCAAACACACGCGGTAGCTTGACTTGGGCTACAAGTAAAGCTGACTCGTCCAGCTCTGGATAAGATTTGCTCTCATTATCTTCGCTCGAAGACATAGTATTTGGTTGAGCATCACATCAGTCACTCCAACTTTTCACTTGGACCCCATTTAACAGTACGGTGGTTCCTATGACTCAACAAAGAAGAAAAGGAAACTACGAAACAACTATGTCTTCACACTCCACAGTCTTCATGTGAATGTATTCTCATGTCATAATCTTCACTGTGAATATCTTCACAGACCACCATTGTCTTCAATGTCTTCACACATTTTTAGGGGTTATCTCTGGTAGGTAATCCGAATCAATATGGGACTACTACCTGTGTTATCCTGCAATTCTCACAAACACATTAGTCCCTCAACCAAGTTTGTCATCAATACTCCAAAACCAACTAAGGGTGGCACTAGATGCACTTACACTTACAAGTCAAATACAAAAGTCTACACAACAACTTCCAAGTCTTCAATGGCACTCCAAAAACATCAATCTTCTCACAGTATTTTTAGGGATCACCACCCACAAGCTAAACCAAATTCTCATGGATTTTTACCTGCGTACAGTGACAAATACATTAGCCTATCAACTGCTTTATGGTTAATCATCCAAAATCTAGTAAGGAACACTAAATACTAGATGCACTTACATGTATCAAGACTCCATAGTGTCGGTGAAATATTCTTGTTTGCAACATTTAGTTACATTGAACCAACCAAAACTATACAAGGCCAAAGCACACCCTTTGATCTCACCTCTAGTAAGGGGATTTGTGAAGGTTGAAGTTGTCGCATTGTTCGACATCTTACTTATTAATCTTGTTTTTTCTTTAAAAAAAGTCAGAAAAAAGCGGCCACAAATGTGAGAGTGTGATGCCCCATGGTCTTCCCATGGTAGATAAAAAACTTGAAGTTGTTCACTAGGTTGGATGAGCCATGTCTTACGGTGTCATGCCGAGATGATGCAGTAGCATCGTGTGCATACCGTGAACAATTTGACAAGGAGCCATCTGTTTCTCTCGTACGCGTCATAGTAGTTTATTGTTGTCACCTACTTGCTATTCTCATTTTCACAATATTTTGTTTCGTGCTTCGAGAATTAGACCCCCGGACACCTTTTTTCAAATAAATTATTGTGGATGAAAAAACACACCCCAACGCCCAATACAGGGGGGTAGGGAGATGGGGTTCAGGTGGGGGTGGGGTTGCATCTCCCCTAACAATTCAACTGGTTGTGGCGGAGGCAACATTATGACAAGGTTAGGCCTCCACCAGACCTTAAAATATTTCACCTTCATGCTATATACACCCCGAAGTTGATGAAATCTACACGCTTAGTGTTGGTTGTGTGTGTCGGTGTTCTGGGAACGGGGGTCCCCAGACTTGCCTGCCTGCGGCCTACGGCGTGGCTCAAAGGAGGCCCACCATGGCCCATCTTCATCAGCACAAGACTCAAGACCCTCGCGAGGCGGACGACACGGCACATCCTCAGGTGCAGCCTCCTCAGGCTGGGTCGCGAGGAGACGGAGATATCAAGGCGGAGTACCTCACGAGGTGCCCATGACGCAAGCCATGACGATCGAGGGTGCCAGGCGGGCGCCAGCGCGCGCAGCGTCCTTCTTTCCTCTTTGGTGCAAAGGGGGCAAGCGCAGCCGCGGAGTACCCATGCATCAGGCAAAGGTTGCCATTTCGGTGCAACGAGACCAGGACCAAGCGGACTACGAGACGGAGGTCACCATGGAGCCCAGCACGGCGTCACCGCAGAGTCTTTCGCAGGCGAAGACCACCTTTAGTCAGGATAAGTGTACTAGATGTTCCCCTTTGAATTGGCCAATTGTTGGCGCCCTTCCCGCTCAATATTTGGGAAGAGGCCCAGGGCCTTCCCCTATAAATAGGACCGGCCACCCACGTAGCAAAGGGTTCGGGTCAGTCGGTCGGTTCGGTTCAATCGGGGGATCAGTTGGTAGAAAGGGTTCGGTTCGGCGTGTGGATCCGACTAGCAAGCAGAGAGAGTAAGAGAGAGAGAGAGAGAGAGAGAGAGAGAGAGAGAGGTGACTGAACTCCTCCCAGCAGTTCATCACCCCAGCCAAGAACAGACCCTCGCGAGGCTGTTCTTCCTTGTACTGTCCATCATCTCCAGCCCCAGGAGTAGGGTATTACACCACAATGGTGGCCCGAACCAGTATAAATCTTGTGTCCCTTGTGCAGTTCCTTTAGTAGTTTAGATCTTTGTGAGACGGGGAGGTAGAGGGCGTGATTTTCGCGCGCACCCCAGTGTTCGAACCTTAAGGGTCTGCCGGAACCCGAAATCCGACATTTGGCGCGCCAGGTAGGGGTGCGCCGGAATCTGTCTTCCGCCGCTCCGTTCTCCTCCGACCGTCGCATCCATGTCTGACGCTCGTCGGGCCCGCGCCGAGCGCCGGGCCGCCATCGCTTCTCATGTCGCCCAGACAGCCCCCATCGGTGGGCATCCTCGTCGTTCCCCGTCGCCCACCGTCAACGCCGCCACCGGCCCGGCGGGGGCGAGCAACAAGCGTCGTCTCAGCATCCGTCCGTGCGCCAAGACAGCCGCACCGCTACTCCATCACTCGCACCAGCCGGTTCTTCGTCCCGCGTGCTCCGCGCACCCTTGGAGGCTCGAGCTGCGCTCCTCGCGGCAAACGAGCTCCTGCGCTACCGCCCCGTTGGCGACGTCTACGAAGAGTGGCTCGACCGCGTCGCCGAGCTTGTCCGCACCGTAGGGGGCTCTTCCGTGCCGTCCATTCCTCTGCGCCACACTCCGCCCCGTGCGGGCAACGAAGCTCCAGAGGCGCGCCAGCCACCTCCCCTCCAAGAAGATGCCATGGCTCCAAGGCGCTTGGCCCCTGGGCGGAACCCGCTCCGTCAGGCGCCAGCGCAGCAAGAACGAAGCTGCCAAGAAGTCCCTCGCCCGCAAGGGGCTGCCCGGGCGCTCCCTGCTCCGGCACACCGCGACCCTTCTCCAGCTCCGGCGCACCAAGACCGTGCCCTGCTCCTAGCTGAAGCGCGTGGGGACCCTCAAGACCAAGCTCTCCACCAACTGAAGCCTTTCGTGGCCACCGCGGGCTGCCACGCCTACACCACCGAGCTACGTAGTGTCGCGTGGCCCGGCAAGTTCAAGCCTGACCTGCCTCCTCGCTACGACGGCACGATTGATCCCACAGAGTTCCTCCAGCTCTATGAGCTGGGCATCGAAGCGGCCAGTGGGGATGAAAAGGTCATGGCGAACTGGTTCCCCATGGCGCTCAAGGAAGGAGCTCGAACCTGGCTCCTGAACCTGGCTCCAGGCACGATCTCCTCCTAGGACCAGATGCGCGCCCGCTTCATCGCCAACTTCCAAGGTACTCGCGACCGGCCACCCGCCATGAGCGACATGCGCCGCATCAAGCAACAACCCGGAGAGACCCTGCAAAAATACATCCAGCGCTTCAATAGAGCGCGCCTCAAGATCCCCAAGGTGTCCGAGGAGGCCATCATCTCAGCCTTCTCCGACGGCGTGCGCGACGTCAAGACGAAGGAGGAGCTGGCGATGCACGAGGACCTCTGCACCTCCCTGGAGCTGTTCAACTTGGCGAACAAGTGCGCCAGGGCTGAGGAGGGACATCTCTCCCTCCTCGAGCTGCCTGCCGCGGACCCAGAAGAGAAGAAGCCCAAGGCCAAGGACGTGAAGCACAAGGGGGCTGCCGTACTCGCCGCAGAACCAGACACCAAGCGGGGCAAGGATCTGCCCGAATCCTCCAGGGGCAGCCGGTACTGTGTGTACCACGACCTCCACACCCACAACACCAACGAATGTCAAGAACTCCGTGCCGTGCGAGAGTGAAGGATCGGCCGTCGCCCTGACCGTGCTGACCGGGGCTACGGCCGAGGAGGAGGAAGAAACCCAGGACGCTGGGAAGATCACGGCCCGCGCCAGGGGTGGCGCGACCAACCTCGCGAGGACCGCTGGCGGGACCTGCCTCGCGAGGGAGACCGGAGAGATCAGCCTCGTGAGGATCTCCCACACGGCAACGCAGGCCTACCTCTGCTGCCGCCTCAGCCAAGGAGGAACGAAGACCGCCATCAAGACGAGGGGGCTGGGGGCTTCCAGGAGCCGCGTGCAGTCGCCTGCATCCTGGGCGGGGCTCAAGCCCCAGCCTCTCAACGTATCTTCAAGCAGTTCGCCCGCGAAGTGAATGCAGTTCTCCCCAAGCTCGAAGCAACGCGCCCCCTCAGGTGGTCGGCGTGCCCCATCATGTTCAGCTCAGTAGACCAGCTCAAGTGCGCGGCCACGACAGGAGTCCTCCCGATGCGTTGCTCCCCAGTCATCAGCAACGTGCTGGTCACCAAGACCCTCATCGACGGAGGGGCAGGGCTCAACGTCCTGTCCATGGAAACATTCAACAACCTCCAAGTGCCCTATGACCAGCTTCAGCCGACCAAGCCTTTCTCTGGAATCACCGACAGTTCCACAGTCCCGATCGGGCAGGTCCGCCTCCCTGTCACCTTCGGGGCTCGCAGCAACTACCGCACCGAGCTCATCAACTTCGACGTCGCCCACATCCGCCTGCCGTATAATGCCATCCTCGGGTACCCAGCGCTGGCCAAGTTCATGGTCGTGGCTCACCACGGCTACAACGTCCTCAAGATGCCAGGAAGTGGCGGCGTCATCACGGTGCCCTGTGAAGAGAAGGATGCAGTGTGTTCCCTGGAGAGAGCCTATCAGGCCGCGTCGCTAGAAGACCCAGATCGCGAAAGCAGGAGGCTTCCTGAGACCACCCCCAAGAAGAAGAAGACATCGTCAGGCTCGGCCCCTCAGGAGGCAGGCCCCTCAGGGCCCGTGTCTGCCTAGGGGGACCCTCCTTCCATCGCATAGGGAAGCACGCTCGGCGCCCTCCTCGGGCAGGGCTCGGGGGCTCTCACCTGGAGGGCCACCGACCTAGCCAGGGTCACGAGGGAGGCGCTGGGGCACCATGTGGAGGCGTGCTTTGAAACACGTTTCCCCCGAGAAGGAGCCAGGCAAGGAAGGTCAGACCAGCAGGAGTTCGTTAACAAGGCCATTCAAGAACTATAGGAGGCAAGGATCATGAGAGGTTGCCGCCGCCTATCAACTGTGGCCCCACATCCAGGCAAGGATGGTGGGCTGCGCGTCTGCATCGACGTACCAGGGCTCAATCAGATCGCCACGACGGAGCGTCTCTGGCCCTCGCAAGTGGGGCGCTGCGGGGGTCTGAAAGTGCAACTATCCCTTGGTGGTTTTGGTAATTCATAACAACATATAGCTCATTGAGCTAATGCTATTCCAAGATGATTATTTCAGGAAAGCTCAATGATTGGCATGGCATGGATGTGAAAGTGGAACCCTCAAAATGCTAAGGACAAAGAATTGGCTCAAGCTCAAAAGTTCAAGACTCCTCATTTTATATTTTAATGATCCAAGATCACATTGAGTCTTTAGGAAAAGCCAATACTATTAAGGAGGGATGAGGTGTTGCTTAATGAGCCTCTTGCTCTATGTGCTTAGTGATATGCTCCAAAATCCTCAACTACTTTCCATATCCACAAATGACCTAAACCCTAAGCCAAACTCGGTCATACCGATTCTGTCAATCCGGCGCCACCGAGTTTCACTTGTCATTTGCCTCTGCCAAACCCTAGCAATTCGGTCCTACCGATAAGGTTCTCGGTCTCACCGAGATGGGCTTGCAAACTCTCTGTTTCCCTTTCGTAACTTTTCGGTCTCACCGAAAGAGCGAATCGGTCCCACCGAGAATGCAAGGTAAACTCTATGTTTCCTTCTTGTAACGTTTCGGTCTCACCGAAAGAGCAAGTCGGTCCCACCGAGTTTGCCTGACCAACTCTCTGGTTAGCTAATTGCCTAACTCGGTCTCGCCGAGTTTGTGCAATCGGTCTCACCGAGATTACGTTATGCCCAAACCCTAACCGAATCGGTCCTACCGAGTTTCATCTCAGTCCCACCGAAATTCCTAACGGTCACTAGGTTTACCATTTCGGTTCCACCGAGTTTGATGATTCGGTCCCACCGAGATTGGAAAACTGTGTGTAACGGTTGGATTTTGTGTGGAGGCTATATATACCCCTCCACCACCTCTTCATTCGAAGAGAGAGCCATCAGAACACATACATCATTCCTACTCATATGTTCTGAGAAAGAACCACCTACTCACGTGTTGAGACCAAGATATTCCATTCCTACCATATGAATCTTGATCTCTAGCCTTCCCCAAGTTGCTTTCCACTCAAATCTTCTTTCCACCAGATCCAAATCCTATGAGAGAGAGTTGAGTGTTGGGGAGACTATCATTTGAAGCACAAGAGCAAGGAGTTCATCATCAACACACCATTTGTTACTTCTTGGAGAGTGGTGTCTCCTAGATTGGCTAGGTGTCACTTGGGAGCCTCCGACAAGATTGTGGAGTTGAACCAAGGAGTTTGTAAGGGCAAGGAGATTGCCTACTTTGTGAAGATCTACCGCTAGTGAGGCAAGTCCTTCGTGGGCGATGGCCATGGTGGAATAGACAAGGTTGCTTCTTCATGGACCCTTCGTGGGTGGAGCCCTCCGTGGACTCGCGCAACCGTTACCCTCCGTGGGTTGAAGTCTCCATCAACGTGGATGTAGGATAGCACCACCTATCCGAACCACGGGAAAATATCTGTGTCTCCAATTGCGTTTGAATCCTCCAAACCCTTACCTTTACATTCTTGCAAGTTGCATGCTTTACTTTCCGCTGCCAATAAACTCTTTGCATGCTTGCTTGAATTGTGTGATGATTGCTTGACTTGCTCTAAGATAGCTAAAATCTGCCAAGAACTAAAATTGGGAAAAGGCTAAGCTTTTAGTTGGTCAAGTAGTCTAATCACCCCCCTCTAGACATACTTTCGATCCTACAAGTGGTATCAGAGCTTTGGTCTCCATTTGCCTTGATCTCCATAGCTTTTGGTGGTCATAGCCTTGGTTTCACAACCTAGGAGAGTATGGTGTCTAGCGAGGGAAATTATCACCGTAGAGGTCCTTATTTTGATGGCACTAATTTCGCTAGTTGGAAGCATAAAATGAAAATGCATATTCTTGGACATAACCCTGCCGTATGGGCTATTGTTTGTGTTGGCTTGCAAGGTGAGTTCTTCGATGGGAGGGAACCAAACCATGAAGCTACCGCGGATGAGTTGAAGATGTTGCAATACAATGCTCAAGCTTGTGATATTCTCTTCAACGGATTGTGCCCCGAAGAATTCAACAAAATCAGCCGCCTTGAGAATGCAAAGGAAATTTGGGATACCTTGATTTATATGCACGAAGGTACCGACTCCGTCAAGGAATCCAAGTTGGATGTGCTCCAAAGTCAACTTGACAAGTTCAAGATGAAGGGTGGTGAAGGTGTCGCTGAAATGTACTCTAGGCTTGCTCTCATCACAAATGAGATTGCCGGCTTAGGAAGTGAAGAGATGACCGATAGATTCATCATCAAGAAGATCCTAAGAGCCTTGGATGGGAAATATGATACCATGTGCACATTAATCCAAATGATGCCCAACTACAAAGATCTCAAGCCAACGGAAGTAATTGGAAGGATTGTTGCTCATGAGATGTCACTCAAGGATAAAGAGGAACTTCACAATAAATCAAGTGGTGCCTACAAAGCGTCATGTGAAGCCCCCGCGTCATCAAGTGAGAAACAAAACTTCAATGAAGAATTGAGCTTAATGGTGAAGGACTTCAACAAGTTCTACAAGAGTAGAAGCAAAGATAGAAGCTTCAAGTCAAGGTCCTACAATGACAAAAGATCTTCTAGTCGAGAGCGAAACTGCTATAATTGTGGAAGACCCGGACACTATTCCAATGAGTGTACGGCTCCCTACAAGAGAAGAGAAGATTCTCCAAAAGGAAGAAGCAAAGAATCTCCACCAAGAGAGAGAAGGAGTAGATATGATCGTTATGAATGAAGATACTCACGAGAAGCAAGGACTCGGAAAGGAAGGAAAAATCATCAAGGAGCTATACAAAACGAAGACATCAAGCTCATGTTGGTGAATGGGTATCCGGCTCCGACTCCGACAGCCACTCCGAGAGAAGTTATCACTCTGACTCCGAAGATACTCAAGATGAAGGTGTTGCCGGTCTAGCACTTGTGTCAACCAACTCCTACGACATATTTGACTCACCAAATGAAGGAATTGGAAGATGCTTCATGGCCAAAGGTCCTAAGGTAACACACCCCGAGTACGTTGATTTTAATAGTGATGAAGATGACTTGTTAGGTGATGATGATTTGCTTGTTGACAACTCTAGTGATGAGTACTATGATGAAACATCAATTAATCATGCTAAAACGAATGACAATGATAAGGAGAAGATTGAGGCTCTAACTAAAGAACTAAACACTCTTAAGTTAGCTCATGAAACTATCTTCGAAGATCATCGAGAACTTTTAAGAGCTCATGAGAAATTACGCTTTGAAAAGCTCAATCTTGAGCAAGAGCATGAGTTCTTAAAAGCAATCAATGATGATCTCCGCAAGAATAGTTCTTCTTACATTGCCAAGCGTTTACTTTTATCCACCTACATGCCTCAAGTCAAGACTAGTAACAAGAATAAGAAAGATTCTTCCTCTAGTAGTAACAATGATCATGCTAAATCCAATATTGTTGCTTCTAGTAGTTCTCTTGATTTCACTAATGATTCTCTTAGCCAAGTTACACTTGAGAAAGAAAATAGCTTATTGAAGGGAATTATAAAGAAAGGTGTTTACAAGAGCCTTGCCGGAAGTAAGCAATTCGAGGAAATTGTGCGCAAGCAAGGAATGCACCGGAAGAATCAAGGTGTTGGTTTTGAACGAAAGTTCAATGCCAATGGAGTTGAATGGGAAGAAGATCAATACCCCAAGACAAAGTTTGTTCCTCAACAAGAGAAGTATGACACTTCTTTCAAGGGGACACAAGCTCAAGATGATCTTCCACCACAAGACTACAAGCAAAAAGGCAAGGACGAGCTTCAAGAGGAGATTGATGCATTTGAAGAAGCTCCTAAGACCTTAGTCAAGTGGATTCCCAAGACTACTTCAAGTTCCACTACATCAAGTACGACTACAACTCCAAGGATTCCCATCAAGATGGTGTGGATCCAAAAGAAGAAGAACTAGAGAGTTCTTGAGGGTGACTCCGCCAACATACTTCAGTCTTATCATTTTGGCAAGAACAAGTGCAATCAACTTCCACATCTTGCACTAGTTCAAGGAGTCACAAACCCTCTTGTTGGTAAGACAAGGGACAAGGTAACCTAAAGTTTTCATGGACATCATCTTGTGTGTGCATCACTCTATGTCTATGGATATCCTTGTTTGTTCCTTGTGGGACTAACCCATGTAGGTATTGAAAGTGCAATTCACTCAAATGGATAGCTCCAAGTGATCTACATCAACATTGAGCATCCACATCTTCAACATCTACATGAAGTCATCATCGACAAAACCCAAGGTTAGTTCATCCCTCTTAGGGGGGATATCACATCTAGGGGGAGCTTTACTCTAAGACTTGAGCTAAGGCAACTCTAAAGATGTGAATACAACAATGCTTTATGTAAAAGTGGTAACCCCACTTGAGCTTAAACGATGGGTATGACCTACGATCAAGTGTTCTCACTTGACTCCTAAGTCAATATACTCATATATAGATGAACTAGTCATCGCAAATTGCTTGATAGATGCTAGAATTGGTTGTGCATGCTTTGCCACATATTTCATTTGCCATCTTATTGTGTGAGCATGTTGGTTGCATATTTTACTCATTCGAGGACATCCACTTGTTGTTTTGATTGTTTGGCTTTCTTCTTTTGCCAAGTGGATGGACAAGAATGCCTAAGAACCTCCTCTAGCTATCTATGCTTTTCTCGTCTCAAACTCTATTCATGTTGCATCACAAAACTTGATCAAGTCAGATTCGAACCACTCTGTGTGAGGAGCGCTCGGAGTCCCCGATTCGTCATAGACTTAAACTTCCAAAACCTCTTTATGAATCTCGGTCTGACCGATACTCCATTTTCGGTCCTACCGAGTTCATTAAGTTGATCTAGGTTTTCAATCTCGGTGCAACCGATTTGAACTTTTCGGTCACACCGAGTTGCAGTAACTGCACACAGTTTTGCATCTCGGTGCCACCAAGTTGTTCCACTCGGTCACACCGACAGGGTCGGGCTACATATAGTGACGGGCAAAATTTTGGAAATTTCTCCGAAACCTCATCGCCCGCGCGATAGCCTGCTCTGCCTTCGTGGTCTCTGGATCGTCTTCTCGTCGCCAGCAGCCTCCAGTCGCTGGTCTCCGCTGCCGTCAACGGATTTCTGCCCCGCTGTTGCCGCTGTAGCGAGTCTCCGCCGAACTAGGGTACGGACTCGAACTTTGTGCTATTCCCCACTCTGATTCCTAGCACATTGTGATCATTATGATTCTTGCCACGATTGAAACACTCCTATCCAGTCAATGATCTCGTAGAATAGGTTTAATTCGAAAATTTTAGGGTTAGGTTTCCGCCGAAACCATCTCGGACCCACCGAGTTGAAAAACTCGGTCCCACCGATCTGGCTTTTGCCATTGCACAAGTGAAACTCGGTCTGACCGAGAATAACTTATCGGTGCGACCGATTTTGGAATTCTGTGAAACCCTAGCAGTCTCGGTGCCACCGAACTGTGACTCGGTCTGACCGAGTTCACCAGTTCTGGTGCCAAAACTGCTTCGGTGTCACTGAGTTTGAAAATCGGTAGATCCGAGATGCTTTCTGTGGAAAACTAAAACTAAGTTTTTGAATTAATCTTTTGCAAAAATCTCTGCTTTTTGTGATGCTCACCCACTCTATCTTATCCATAATCTATTCACAGGGTCAGCAGTCAGTTTGCAACATGTCTGATCAAAGTGACAGCCAAAAAGTGTCTGAGCAGCAAGTTGTGATGAGTGAGGGCACTAGCCCCTCAAGCTCTTCTGATGATGGCAGCAGGAGCACCCCCAGCAATCTGCCCAAGGCTGCCACACGTCAAAGGAAGAAGAGAACGTCTGATTCTGAGGATGAAGACTATGTGGCAGAGGAAGAGGCCACATCAAAGAGAGCTGAACCAGCTCAAGGAACCAAGCCAGGGCTAAAGATCAAAAGGTCAGCAGGCAGGCAGCCCATGTCAAAGGCTAGGGCTTCAACTGTGAAGCCTGCTCCCACTGAGCCCATTGCTGCTGAGGGCAAGAAAAGGAAAGAGAGGGTGAAAAAGACTGTAGCCAAAGTGCTTGGGAAGGCCTCCATCATGGTCGATGAGGAGGAAGAAGAAGAAGAAGAAGAGGTTGCTGCACCAGCACCCAAGGCAGCCAAACTCATGGGAGATGCTATAAGGTCAGGAACAGCTGCATCCAAGCCCAAGGAAGCACCTAAGGCTGCATCTAAGCCTAAGAGTGCACCCAAGAGAAACACAGGAAGCATCCCAGCTGCAGAAAAGAACAAGGCCCCAATGCCTGAAGCAATTGAAGAAGAGGAAGAGAGTGTCCTTAGGAAGCTCAAGCCCAAGATCCCAGACCACAACGATGCTCATCCTGTGGCTGAGGATATGAAGCTCACGAGAGATTCAGGGCTGAGGAAATGGAGAGAAGCAGATCCGTATGCTTCTAGGAGAAGGACTGCCGTGGATTACAGATTTCACACCAAGGAGCAACAAGATTTCTATGAGACTGTTTTGCTTGACAAGAAGCCAATCGTTTGTGACATGAGATGGGTCGACTGGACCTACATCAAGGATAATGAAGAACACTACCCCGGTGTATTTGACAGCTTTAGTGCGTGTGGAGTTGCAGACTTTGTTGGGCAGAAGCTCACAAAGTGGAACGAGGAGCTGATCATGCAATTCTACTCCACAGCACACTTTTATCCGGATGGCAGGATCACATGGATGTCTGAGGGTACAAGGTACCAATCCACTGTGGAAGAATGGGCGAAGTTGATAAATGCCCTAGAGGAGCAAGCTGATGACCTGGACATCTATGCAAAGAAAAAGATGGATCACAACTCCATGTCCAACATGTACAAGGAGATCCCAAATGAAGTGCTTGACACGTTCAAGTTTGGCTTCTGCAGCCCATCAAGTCTGCTGCACCAACGCCACTACGCCGACGACATCCTTAGGTGACATCTTTCAAGTTCCATTCCCAGCTGGGAGCGCCCTCCCAGGGTTGCATCACTCCCAGGCCGCGTGGGTCCGTCCCTGCGGCATGTATCCCCTTTTATCTTTCGGTCGTTAGCTTGCCTTGTTGGGGGCGCCCCTCGGGCTGCATCATCCCCAAGCTGCTCGGGCCAGACCCAGCGGCGGGTATCTCCCTCGTGTTATTTCCAACCATGCATTGCCTATCACGCTTAACTGCATGGTGCCTGTCTGCGGCATCCTTTCTTCTCCATGTCGGCCACTTGCACGTTAAAGGGGGGGGTGCCTGAGCATCGCGACTCAGGGCTCTTACTGGCTCTCCAGCCCTCACCCTCTGGCCTTGTCCACGGCATCGCGACCTGGCATACCAGCGATGGCTGAGACAAGCTCGAGGGCCGGGACCCGAGGACGTAGAGTACCGGCATCTAACCAAATTTTGCAGGGACACATCTCAAGATACGGCCCAGTGCCAGGCGCAACCCGCCTAGAGGTAGGGCCTCGTGAGTCCCGCGCTGGCTTACGGGTGCCCAGATACACCTCACCTACTCCAACCAGCGAGCTCTTGAGCGACTAACGATCGACTAATGACTGCCATGGCAACCCCATCTTCTTTCTGTGATGAACCTGCTGGATCCTTGGAGGGGACTGCGCTAGCCAAGGCCCTCACGAGGTTCCCTTCACCCTCGCCCGCGCGAACCACTTGCACGTTAAAGGGGGGGTGCCTGAGCATCACGACTCAGGGCTCTTACTGGCTCTCCAGCCCTCACCCTCTGGCCTTGTCCACGGCATCGCGATCTGGCATACCAGCGACGGCTGAGACAAGCTCGAGGGCCGGGACCCAAGGACGTAGAGCAGAAAGGGGAGCAGAGGCGAGGGAGAAGGGGCTCGCGAGGACCTTGCCGAGCGATTCCGCTCCTACCTACGCGCGAACCCGGTGGCACACCAGGAATAATCCCCGACTCTCGAGATAAGTCACCTCCCACAGCGCTGGCTACCGTGGCACTACCCCCGCACCTAAAGCAATTCGGTACTAGCGACGTGGCTTCCCTTTCTCACCAAGCAACGGCTGCTTGGGCGCCAAAGGGGACCTCCTGAGCATCGCGACTCAGGGGCTCTTATCGGACCCCGGGTCGCTCACCTCCTGGCCTTGACCACGGCATCGCGACCTGGCATACCAGCAACGGCTGACGCCGCCTTGGGACTGGGACCTGTCGGCGTAGAGCACCAAGCCCTCGCGAGGTTCTAAAGGGAGAACTAAGCTATGACGAAATCAGCAACTCACACAAATCTATAGCGAAGGTCATGTATTAACAAACGGGACTACAGACACCTTACAAGCCCCCGTGGGGCGCATTTTGATTCCTCGCAGGGAACGGATCCTAAGGAGTACTAACTACATGGGCTCCTGCAAAAGATGCCATCATCAACAGTGGGCCGTCAGGCGCCGGCGTCAACCCCATCCAGATCAAGGTCGGCGACGGCCTGACAAGCCCGCCCTGCTCTGGGAGCGGCGCCGGCTCGGGGGCTCGTAGCTGTCGTCGCTCGTCTCCGGAGTCGTGAAGATTTCGCTTGTAACACCCTCGATGCGGCTATGTCTCCCACGTGTCGAGGCACGACTTAGAGACATAGGCGCATTGAAAGAAATGTCGCAAGTCGGGAATCATTACACAACCCAAGTACATATATAATATAAAGGGGGGATAATAATAATATTTGGCTTACACTCGCCACATCACATCAAAGTACATAAATAACATCCATCATACAATCACTCATGGCCCGACTATGGCGCCAAAATAGAAAAGACCCCCAACAAGCGACTAATCCCTGAATCGAACCCCGAATAGGCACCACTACTGATCATCAGGAAAAGACACATAGTATCGCTGAGAGTCCTCGTCGTACTCCCACTTCAGCTCGAGCGCGCCATCCGGAGGAGTATCATCGGTCCCTGCATCTGGTGTAATAGTAATCTGTGAGCCACAAAGGACTCAGCAATCTCGCACCCTCGCGATCAAGACTATTTAAGCTAAATAGGTAGGAAGGGGTAATGTATGTGGAGCTGCAGCAAGCGACTAGCATATATGGTGGCTAACTTATTCGCAAAGGAGAGCGAGAAGAGAAGGCGAAGCACGAGCGGAAACTAAATAGAGCAGTCTACGCAAACATAACTCCAACGCCGTGTCCACCACCCGGACTCCGCCGAGAAGAGGCCATCACGGCAACACACTCAGTTGAATCATTTTAATTATTTTAAGGTTCAAGTTATCTACAACCGGACATTAACAAATTCCTATCTGCCCATAACCGCGGGCACGGCTTTCGAAAGATCAATCCCTGCAGGGGGGGTCCCAACTTAGCCCATAACAAGCTCTCACGGTCAATGAAGGAATAGACCTCCACCCAGGACCCACCGATCAGACTCGGTATCCCGGTACAACAAGATGATTCGACAGGTCAAAACTAGTCCAGCAACACCACCCGCTGTGCCGACAAATCCCGATAGGAGCTGCACATATCTCGTTCTCAGGGCACACCGGATAAGCTAAGCGTACGGGAGCCATCGTAACCCAAGTTGCCAAGGGACGGCCCCGCACGGTGCTCTAGGGTGGACCAACACTCAGAGGAGCACTGGCCCGGGGGGGCTAAAATAAGATGACCCTCGGGCTCCGAAAACCCAAGGGAAAAAGGGGTAGGTGGCAAATGGTAAAACCAATGTTGGGCATTGTTGGAAAAGCTTTAATCAAGGCGAACTATCCAGGGGTTCCCATATAGCCCAACCGCGTAAGGGACGCAACAATCCGGGAACATAACACTGATATGACGGAAACTAGGGCGGCAAGAGTGGAACAAAACACTAGGCGAGAGGCCGAGCCTTCCACCCTTTACCAAGTATATAGATGAGTAAAGATAACATAGCAATATAATGATATCCCAACAAGTAAATAAATGTTCCAACAAGGAACGGCTCCAATCTTCACCTGCAACTAACAACGCTATAAGAAGGGCTGAGCAAAGCGGCAACATAGCCAATCAATGGTTTGCTAGGACAAAGGTGGGTTAGAGGCTCAATCATGGCAATTGGGAGGCTGACAAGCAAGTGGTAGGCATCATAGCATTGGCAAAGCAAAAGAGCGAGCAAACTAGCATAGCAAAGATAGTAGTGATTTCAAGGGTGTGATCATCTTGCCTGCACAGTTGTCAGAATTGACTGGATCCTCAAAAGCAAACTCAACGGGCTCCTCGTTAGTGAACTCGTCTCCCGGCTCTACCCAACAACACAAACAAGCAACAAGGATACAATCAACCACATGCAAGGGCAACCAATAAGATGCAAAGATGATATGCTATGCGGGATGCGATGCAGGATGCAAAATGCAAGATGTAACAGGAAATGCATGAACCTGGCCTCAACTTGGAAAACCAAGTGTGCCACTGGATAGAGGGGAAGAAATCCCCTGAAAACGATATAAAGATCATGGCAATCGGAGCTACGGTTTAGAAATGGCAAGCGTTTTACTAAACGAACCGATCTGCGATTTACAGCAAGTAGGCTCCTAAATGCAACAAAATGAACATGCTACAGCCACCCAACATGAAAACAAATTGCATGGCCGTGATGTACTCATCAAGCTTAACAAATCATCAGGACTGAGGCATAGGAAAATTCATCCATTAAGGGCTTCAAACAAGCATGGCAAAACTGAATAAGCAAAATAGATTTCAGACCACGATGCTCTCTTCGGAGCAGCAAAACACATGAAGGAAAACCTCAACATGGCAAGTAAGAGCATGGCATGGAGCTACTCAACAAGCTTAACAAAACACCCAAAATGACCTGGGGCCAAAAGGGTTCACAAAATACTCTACCGAGCACACGAACATCGATGAAACACAATCAGTTTTCAGACTTAGTGAAAACTGGGACATGCTGAAATAATAACTCACGGAGGCATGTAAACGAGCTTGATGCTCCCACTACGGTGCAAGTCATGGCAAGGCAAGCATATATCCATTAAGAAGGCACAAAATGCTAGCTAGACATGGCAAGAACAATGGCATAGCATGCATGGATCACTAGCAATCACACCGGCAAAATCGCAAAAGAGTTCATGATCTGCCCAAAACAGCAACTACCCAAAAGTTGAGCTCGATTGAGTCAATCTATGGTGCTCGAACATAACAAGTAAAGACATGGATGGATTAAGCACAACAAGCATAACAAATCACTCTTACTGATCATCCTCAAAAGAGGCACGGATCACTAGGAAACAAGCCGGACATATAGCATCGTGAACTAAAACGGCCCAGACTTAGTGAAAATCACTAAGTCCCTGAAATCAGTAAACTCAGGCAGCCCTCTTCGCAAGCTTGCACAAGACAACACACACATCCTAAAAATGCATGGAAGGCACCTCTAGAAAGAAGACAACATGCTTAACAATTCATCCCAAAGGGGCACATGCATATCATGCACGGATTAAACATGGCAAAAATGACAAAAGTGCATGTTGAACTAACGGATCTGCAATTTAACTCAACATGCCTCCTTCCAACAGCATTTTGGGCAACAAGATGACCTCAAATGCAAATGATGCAATGGAATGAAATGATGTACTCGTCGAGACGAAGATGTTGACATATCATCTGCCCAAATCGGAGCTACGGATGCAAAGATATGGCAGGTCAAAGGTAGCACGAAAAATTAACAGGGGAGGGAAAAAGTCAACCGTAGATCTAGGGTTTTTTACTGTAGCAACCGCGCGACGGGTACTGTAGCACGGGGCGGCGGCACTGTAGCTCGCGATTCCGGCGATGGCGCGGCGGCCGGAGAGGAAGGCCGCGGTGGCCGGAGCGCGCCGCGGCGGCCGGAGCGAGCCGCGGTGGCCGGAGTCGGAGCGCGCCGCGGGGGCCGGCGAGGAGGCAGGGAGCGGCTCCGGGGCGGCCGGGGGCGAGGGCCGCTGTGGAGCTCGCCGGAGATGGCGCGGTGGTGCGGTGGTCGGCGGTGGCCAGAGATCCGCACGGCGGCGGGGCGGCGCGGGGAAGAAGAGGCGGCGGCGGCGGGCGGCGTCTGGCCCGGGAGCGCGGCGCGGGCCTGCGCTGGCCGGCGGCGGCGGCGGGCGGCGCCGACACGTGGCGGGCGGCGATTGGCTGGCGGCGGCGGGCGGACGCGTCCGGCCGGATTCGGACGTGTCCGGCCGGGTGCGGGGGCGATTTTAGGGTTTCGGGGGGAGGAAGAGATCCGAAAACGGGGGGTCTATTTATAGGCATAAGTGGAGCTAGGAGAGTCCAAATGAGGTGCGGTTTTCGCCCACACGATCGTGATCGAATGACCGAGACGATGGAGCTGAGTTTGGTGGGTTTTGGGCCAAAATGGAGGGGTGTTGGGCTGCTCACACACGAGGCCTTTTCGGTCCCTCGGTTAACCGTTGGAGTATCAAACGAAGTCCAAGTGACCCGAAACTTGACAGGCGGTCTACCGGTAGTAAACCAAGGCCGCATGGCAAGTCTCGGTCCAATCCGGAAATGTTTAATCCCCACACACGAAAGAAAGCTAGAAATGGCCACCGGAGGAGAACGAAGCGCCGGAATGCAAAACGGACAACGGGGAAAAAGCTCGAATGCATGAGATGAACATGTATGCAAAATGCAATGCACGTGACGACATGATATAAGATGCACGAAAACAAAAACAACACACGGAGACAAAGACCCGAACCCGAGAATTAAATATAACTTAATGCCGGAAACGGCAAGAGTTGGAGTACAATTCGGGAAGGTTACATATGGGGCGTTACAACACTCCACCACTATGAAAAGATCTCGTCCCGAGATCTAGGACTGAAAGAACTCCGGGTAGTCAGAACGGAGGTTATCCTCGCGTTCCCAGGTAGCTTCATGGTCGGAATGGTGTGACCACTTGACTTTGAGAAACTTGATTGACTTGTTGCGAGTTTTGCGTTCAGTCTCTTCAAGGATTGCAACTGGGTGCTCACGGTAGGAGAGATCTTCTTGGAGCTCAATGTCCTCGAAGTTGACGGTGCGCTCAGGCGTCTTGAAGCACTTTCGGAGTTGCGAGACGTGGAACACATCATGAACATTGGCAAAGGTTGCAGGAAGCTCGAGTTGATAGGCGAGGTCGCCTCTCTTGCTGACGATCTTGAAACGCCCGACGTATCTTGGGGCAAGCTTCCCTTTGATACCGAAGCGACGAGTCCCTTTCATAGGAGAGACGCGGAGGTAGACATGATCTCCGATCTCGAAGGCCAAATCATGGTGCTTGCTGTCATAGAAGCTCTTCTGGCGGGATTGGGCTGCTTTGAGGTTATCACGAATGACCTTGCACATTTCTTCTGCCTCTGTGATCAGGTCATTACCCAGCAGCTGACGTTCACCGGTTTCAGACCAGTTGAGAGGTGTACGGCACTTCCTACCATACAGAATTTCAAATGGGACCTTGCCGGAACTTGCTTGGAAACTATTGTTGTACGAGAATTCAGCATAAGGAAGACAATCCTCCCACTTCATGCCGAAGGAGATAACACAAGCCCTGAGCATATCTTCAAGAATCTGGTTGACACGCTCGACTTGACCGCTTGTTTGAGGATGGAAAGCAGTGCTGAAGCGAATGCTGGTGCCCATGGCCTTCTGAAAAGAATCCCAAAACTTGGAGGTAAAGATGCTGCCACGGTCTGAAGATATCACTTGAGGAATACCGTGCAGAGAGACAATGCGAGAGGTGTAGAGCTCCGCCAATTGAGCTGCAGTGATTGACTCTTTGATAGGCAGGAAATGAGCCACTTTGGTGAGCTTGTCGATGACAACGAATATAGCATCATTGCCACGCTTGGACTTTGGAAACCCCATCACGAAGTCCATTTCAATGTGGTCAAACTTCCATTCTGGAATGGCGAGAGGTTGGAGGAGACCTGCTGGCCTTTGGTGTTCTGCTTTCACTCTTCTGCAGACATCACATTCATTCACGAATTGAGCGATCTCGCGCTTCATTCGAGTCCACCAATAAGTTCGCTTCAGGTCTTGATACATCTTCATGCTCCCCGGGTGGATGGAGAGGAGAGAGTTGTGAGCCTCATTCATGATCACTTTACAAAGTTCACCTTTGGGCACAACAATTCGATCCTCGAAGAAGAGAGTGTCCTTGTCATCAAGTCGGTAGCACTTGTACTTGGACTGACTCTTTGCAATACCAATCTTCACCTTTTTCACCATAGCATCAAGAAGCTGGGCTTGGCGAATCTGGTCTTCCAAGGTAGGAGAAACTTGAAGGTTGGTGAGGAAACCTTGAGGAACAACTTGCAGATTAAGTTTGCGGAAAGCTTCACAAAGCTCGGGTTGATAAGGCTTGAGAATCAGACTGTTGCAATATGCTTTTCTGCTCAAGGCGTCAGCAATCACATTAGCCTTGCCTGGAGTATACTCGATACTCGGATTGTACTCTTGAATCATTTCGACCCATCGAGTCTGCCTGAGGTTGAGATTAGGCTGAGTGAAGATGTACTTGAGACTCTTGTGATCAGTGAAAATGTCCACTTTCCTTCCCAAGAGAAGATGTCTCCAAGTCAACAATGCGTGCACAACTGCCGCCAACTCAAGATCATGAGTGGGGTAGTTCTTCTCATTTGGCTTCAACTGGCGAGAGGTATAAGCAACAACTTTCTTCTCTTGCATCAGTACTGCACCGAGACCTTGGAGAGAGGCATCACAAAAGACCTCGTACGGCTTGGCTTCATCAGGCGGAGTTAGAACTGGAGCAGTGATCAATTTCTCTTTCAAAGCGTTGAAAGCAACATCACACTCCGGAGACCAAACGTACTTGACGTGCTTCTGAAGAAGATTTGAGAGAGGCTTCGCGATCTTGGAGAAGTTTTCAACGAATCTTCGGCAATAACTTGCAAGACCGAGGAAGCTGCGGAGTTGCTTCACATTCTGAGGAGGTTCCCAATTAACGATTGCAGACACCTTCTCAGGATCCACAGAAATGCCCTTGGCAGAGATAATATGACCAAGATGAAGAACTTCGTCGAGCCAAAACTCACACTTGGAGACCTTGGCATAGAATTGATGTTCCCTTAGCTTGTCAAGAACCAAACGCAAATGCTTGGCATGATCTTCCTTGTTCTTCGAGAAAACCAGGATATCATCGAGATAGACCAAAACAAAGTCGTTGGTGTAGGGGTTGAAGATGAAGTTCATCATGCGAGAGAACGTCGGAGGAGCATTGGCGAGGCCAAAAGACATAACAGTGTATTCATATGACCCATAGCTTGTTCTGAACGCCGTCTTTGGAATATCTTGTTCACGAATGCGAATTTGATGATAACCCATACGGAGATCAAGCTTGGAGAATACTTGGGCACCCTTGAGTTGTTCGAACAGCTCATTAATGTTGGGAAGTGGGTATTTGTTCTTGATGGTCTTCTTGTTCAATGGGCGATAATCAACACAAAGTCGGTCAGTTCCATCCTTCTTCTTCACAAAAAGAACACCACAACCCCACGGAGAAGTACTAGGCCGAATGAGACCCATTCTTTCTTGCACATCGAGCTGTTTCTTCAACTCCTTCAACTCTTCGGGGCCGAGCTTGTAAGGCCGTTTGCACACCGGTTCCGTACCGGGCTCAAGTTCAATAATGAATTCAACCGGCCGGTTTGGAGGCATGCCTGGGAGTTCTTCAGGGAAGACATCTTGATACTCACAAACAACAGGAATCTGCGAAATAGCATCCAATTCACCCTTTTCATTGAGAGAGAATAACCGGATGGTATTATCCCGAGCAGCAAAAACAATGACATCTTCAGACGAATGAGTCAGTTGAATCTGCCTGGCTGCACAATCGAGGTGAGCCTTGTGTTTAGAGAGCCAGTCCATCCCAAGAATGAGGTCGATATCAGAATTGCCAAGAACCATTGGAGAAGCCAAGAACTTGAAATCACCCAACATGATAGAAACATCCGGGACTATTGACGTAGCCCTCATAGACTTAGCCGGAGAAACCACTCCCATAGGTTTACCCAACATCTTTGAAACAAAGTCATGCTTGGAAACAAAAGATCTTGACATGAAACAATGCGATGCACCCGTGTCAAAAAGAACTCTTGCAGGAATAGAATTAACTGGAAAGTTACCCATGATCACATCTGACGAATCCTCTGCCTAAGCTGCATTCACCATATTGACCTTGGCGTGCTTGGGATTATGCTTGACCACAGCTGTACTTGCCGATCTGACAGGAGGAGGAGGAGGAAGACGCCTCTGGTTGAAACACTTGTTGGCATAGTGACCCTTCTGTTGGCACTTGTTGCACGTGACCTCTGAGAGCAGACGGTGGTACGGAGCACTCGATCTTGGAGCTTGAGACGAAGTCTTGTTCTGAAAGCCTGGGTTGGGTGGGTGGGACGAACCACTGCCACCTTTGCTCTTCTGCTGATACAGCTGGCGGAATGGAGGAGGAGGAAGCCAATACTTCTGCTGCTTGGCCACTTGAGTAGAGGACGAAGACGTAGTGTCTCTGACTCGCTTCCTGGAAGCATCACACCTGAGCTGAGCAGCCTCTTGCTTCAGTGCCATGTTGTAGAACTCATCGTATCTCAGCGGCTCGAAGAGGACAAGAGCGAGCTGAATTTCTTCACGAAGACCACCCCTGAACTGATAGATCATGCTCTTCTCATCAGGAACATCCTGCTTGGCAAAACGGGCGAGCTTCTGGAACAACTTGTTGTAATCATAGACAGACAAAGAGCCTTGCTTCAGATTGCGCAATTCTTCACGTTTGCTTTCAGTCACACTTTGAGGAATGTGATGAGCTCGAAAATCACGACGGAAATCATCCCAAGTGATCAAACGTCCACCTCTGGAATCCCGGTACTACTGAAACCACTCTGCAGCCTGATCCTTGAGCTGGAAAGACGCGAACTTGACGAAATCTTCAGGTCTGCCGTTGCTACATTCAAAATGCTTGCCCAGATCGACTAACCAATCATCAGCATCGGTAGCCTCAACGCAGTTGCTGAACGTCTTTGGACCATTTGCGAGGAACTGATTCAGAGTTGCAAACTGGTTCTGGTTGTTGCCTTGATTCGCTTGACTACTTTGATTCCGCTCTTGGATGATTTGCATGATCAGCTGAGTATTTGCATTAGTAGTAGCCATCACAGCCTGCCATGCTTCCGGAGGAGGCGGAGGTGGCGGAGGATCTTGATTCTGGTTCTGACTGGTGCTCTTAGCGGGAGCCATCCTGAAGAGGTTGACCACCATTAGCACACAAATATAGAAATATTGAAGGTGAATCCAACGGAATGAAGATTGCAACATAAAGTCTTCACATCCGAACAAAATGAACGAATGCCCTTCTCTTGAAGTGGTCACATATTCCTAAATTGCGAAGCCACGAAGAATCAAGTAGAAGAGGTACATCAACGAGGGATGGAATCAACATATGACGTCGAAGAAGAACGAATACCACAACTCGAAATAAAAACCAAGGGTTGGCTTGCGGAATAAGCCGGAACAAACACATGATAGAAATTTCGTCCGAAGTGTTCGTGGTAGGACCTACACGGGCTCGACCGTACAGCACCATCATGTACAAGGCAGTGCACATGACATACGAAGCGTCCCCGAGTCAGCATAGCCAAGGACTCTTTAAGACACAACGAGGCCACTGTAAAATCGACCGTGAATAGGCGAACCACTAGACGTCGAACCCCAATTTCATATCACACATCTGTTGGAAAGATATCCTAAGGCTACTTGAATTCCCACCTATGAAATTCCCGAAACTTTCTGGTTATGCAATCAGGTGTTGAGGATACAGGGGAAGCATAATATCTCACCCAAGCTAGCAAATCCTACATCCAGCTGCATCCATCCTTCAACACATAACCAAGAAACCTTCGGAAACCATCTATCTCAACCTTCGAAAAGCATCCGTTATACAAGTTATGGCGATACTCCCGAACTCCCGCCCCAGTACTGGGTGGCGTCGAGGTTATCTCACCAACGAACTGCATAAAGGAGATTTTCGATGTCGCGCACATATCTCAAGTATGCCAGAATTGCAACGATAGAATTATGATGACAACACCTCAGAGCTCAACTCCCCGGGACACTTCCACTAAACCCCTGACAGGAGGCACCAAGACAGTATTCTCATCATAAGCCATCGGAACAAAACTAAGATACTCACATGATCCTAAAAAAAATTTAGTGAAATTTGAGAAGAGAAGAGTCAAAACTCTACGTCAGGATGCCTTACCAGAGCGATGAGGAGACTGGGAAGTAAAAAGAATTCCTAAGCTCTCCGATATATAATTCCTAAGGACTCCAAACATTTTTCTAGACACAACTCGGCTGCTAAAAACGATCAAGCAATGGGGCTCCTAAGGTCGGGGAAGGCTCTGATTACCAACTTGTAACACCCTCGATGCGGCTATGTCTCCCACGTGTCGAGGCACGACTTAGAGACATAGGCGCATTGAAAGCAATGTCGCAAGTCGGGAATCATTACACAACCCAAGTACATATATAATATAAAGGGGGGATAATAATAATATTTGGCTTACACTCGCCACATCACATCAAAGTACATAAATAACATCCATCATACAATCACTCATGGCCCGACTACGGCGCCAAAATAGAAAAGACCCCCAACAAGCGACTAATCCCTGAATCGAACCCCGAATAGGCACCACTACTGATCATCAGGAAAAGACACATAGTATCGCTGAGAGTCCTCGTCGTACTCCCACTTCAGCTCGAGCGCGCCATCCGGAGGAGTATCATCGGTCCCTGCATCTGGTGTAATATTAATCTATGAGCCACAAAGGACTCAGCAATCTCGCACCCTCGCGATCAAGACTATTTAAGCTAAATAGGTAGGAAGGGGTAATGTATGTGGAGCTGCAGCAAGCGACTAGCATATATGGTGGCTAACTTATTCGCAAAGGAGAGCGAGAAGAGAAGGCGAAGCACGAGCGGAAACTAAATAGAGCAGACTAGCAAACATAACTCCAACGCCGTGTCCACCTCCCGGACTCCGCCGAGAAGAGGCCATCACGGCAACACACTCAGTTGAATCATTTTAATTATTTTAAGGTTCAAGTTATCTACAACCGGACATTAACAAATTCCCATCTGCCCATAACCGCGGGCACGGCTTTCGAAAGATCAATCCCTGCAGGGGGGTCCCAACTTAGCCCATAACAAGCTCTCACGGTCAACGAAGGAATAGACCTCCACCCAGGACCCACCGATCAGACTCGGTATCCCGGTACAACAAGATGATTCGACAGGTCAAAACTAGTCCAGCAACACCACCCGCTGTGCCGACAAATCCCGATAGGAGCTGCACATATCTCGTTCTCAGGGCACACCGGATAAGCTAAGCGTACGGGAGCCAACGTAACCCAAGTTGCCAAGGGACGGCCCCGCACGGTGCTCTAGGGTGGACCAACACTCAGAGGAGCACTGGCCCGGGGGGGCTAAAATAAGATGACCCTCGGGCTCCGGAAACCCAAGGGAAAAAGGGGTAGGTGGCAAAGGGTAAAACCAATGTTGGGCATTGCTGGAAAAGCTTTAATCAAGGCGAACTATCCAGGGGTTCCCATATAGCCCAACCGCGTAAGGGACACAACAATCCGGGAACATAACACCGATATGACGGAAACTAGGGCGGCAAGAGTGGAACAAAACACTAGGCGAGAGGCTGAGCCTTCCACCCTTTACCAAGTATATAGATGAGTAAAGATAACATAGCAATATAATGATATCCCAACAAGTAAATAAATGTTCCAACAAGGAACGGCTCCAATCTTCACCTGCAACTAACAACGCTATAAGAAGGGCTGAGCAAAGCGGCAACATAGCCAATCAATGGTTTGCTAGGACAAAGGTGGGTTAGAGGCTCAATCATGGCAATTGGGAGGCTGACAAGCAAGTGATAGGCATCGTAGCATTGGCAAAGCAAAAGAGCGAGCAAACTAGCATAGCAAAGATAGTAGTGATTTCAAGGGTGTGATCATCTTGCCTGCACAGTTGTCAGAATTGACTGGATCCTCAAAAGCAAACTCAACGGGCTCCTCGTTAGTGAACTCGTCTCCCGGCTCTACCCAACAACACAAACAAGCAACAAGGATACAATCAACCACGTGCAAGGGCAACCAATAAGATGCAAAGATGATATGCTATGCGGGATGCAAAATGCAAGATGTAACAGGAAATGCATGAACCTGGCCTCAACTTGGAAAACCAAGTGTGCCACTGGATAGAGGGGAAGAAATCCCCTGAAAACGATATAAAGATCATGGCAATCGGAGCTACGGTTTAGAAATGGCAAGCGTTTTACTAAACGAACCGATCTACGATTTACAGCAAGTAGGCTCCTAAATGCAACAAAATGAACATGCTACAGCCACCCAACATGAAAACAAATTGCATGGCAGTGATGTACTCATCAATCTTAACAAATCATCAGGACTGAGGCATAGGAAAATTCATCCATTAAGGGCTTCAAACAAGCATGGCAAAACTGAATAAGCAAAACAGATTTCAGACTTAGCGAAATTAACGCTAGTCTGAAATTTCAGACCACGATGCTCTCTTCGGAGCAGCAAAACGACATGAAGGAAAACCTCAACATGGCAAGTAAGAGCATGGAATGGAGCTACTCAACAAGCTTAACAAAACACCCAAAATGACCTGGGGCCAAAAGGGTTCACAAAATACTCTACCGAGCACACGAACATCGATGAAACACAATCAGTTTTCAGACTTAGTGAAAACTGGGACATGCTGAAATAATAACTCACGGAGGCATGTAAACGAGCTCGATGCTCCCACTACGGTGCAAGTCATGGCAAGGCAAGCATATATCCATTAAGAAGGCACAAAATGCTAGCTAGACATGGCAAGAACAATGGCATAGCATGCATGGATCACTAGCAATCACACCGGCAAAATCGCAAAAGAGTTCACGATCTGCCCAAAACAGCAACTACCCAAAAGTTGAGCTCGATTGAGTCAACCTATGGTGCTCCAACATAACAAGTAAAGACATGGATGGATTAAGCACAACAAGCATAACAAATCACTCTTACTGATCATCCTCAAAAGAGGCACGGATCACTAGGAAACAAGCCGGACATATAGCATCGTGAACTAAAACGGCCCAGACTTGGTGAAAATCACTAAGTCCCTGAAATCAGTAAACTCAGGCAGCCCTCTTCGCAAGCTTGCACAAGACAACACACACATCCTAAAAATGCATGGAAGGCACCTCTGTAAAGAAGACAACATGCTTAACAATTCATCCCAAAGGGGCACAGGCATATCATGCACGGATTAAACATGGCAAAAATGACAAAAGTGCATGTTGAACTAACTGATCTGCAATTTAACTCAACATGCCTCCTTCCAACAGCATTTTGGGCAACAAGATGACCTCAAATGCAAATGATGCAATGGAATGAAATGATGTACTCGTCGAGACGAAGATTTTGACATATCATCTGCCCAAATCGGAGCTACGGATGCAAAGATATGGCAGGTCAAAGGTAGCACGAAAATTAACAGGAGAGGGAAAAAGTCAACCGTAGATCTAGGGTTTTTTACTGTAGCAACCGCGCGACGGGTACTGTAGCACGGGGCGGCGGCACTGTAGCTCGCGATTCCGGCGATGGCGCGGCGGCCGGAGAGGAAGGCCGCGGTGGCCGGAGCGCGCCGCGGCGGCCGGAGCGAGCCGCGGTGGCCGGAGTCGGAGCGCGCTGCGGGGGCCGGCGAGGAGGCAGGGAGCGGCTCCGGGGCGGCCGGGGGCGAGGGCCACTGTGGAGCTCGCCGGAGATGGCGCGGTGGTGCGGTGGTCGGCGGTGGCCAGAGATCCGCACGGCGGCGGGGCGGCGCGGGGAAGAAGAGGCGGCGGCGGGCGGCGTCTGGCCCGGGAGCGCGGCGCGGGCCTGCGCGGGCCGGCGGCGCCGACACGTGGCGGGCGGCAATTGGCTGGCGGCGGCGGGCGGACGCGTCCGGCCGGGTGCGGGGGCGATTTTAGGGTTTCGGGGGGAGGAAGAGATCCGAAAACGGGGGGTCTATTTATAGGCATAAGTGGAGCTAGGAGAGTCCAAATGAGGTGCGGTTTTCACCCACACGATCATGATCGAATGACCGAGACGATGGAGCTGAGTTTGGTGGGTTTTGGGCCAAAATGGAGGGGTGTTGGGCTGCTCACACACGAGGCCTTTTCGGTCCCTCGATTAACCGTTGGAGTATCAAACGAAGTCCAAGTGACCCGAAACTTGACAGGCGGTCTACCGGTAGTAAACCAAGGCCACATGGCAAGTCTCGGTCCAATCCGGAAATGTTTAATCCCCACACACGAAAGAAAGCTAGAAATGGCCACCGGAGGAGAACGAAGCGCCGGAATGCAAAACGGACAACGGGGAAAAAGCTCGAATGCATGAGATGAACATGTATGCAAAATGCAATGCATGTGACGACATGATATGAGATGCACGAAAACAAAAACAACACACGGAGACAAAGACCCGAACCCGAGAATTAAATATAACTTAATGCCGGAAACGGCAAGAGTTGGAGTACAATTCGGGAAGGTCACATATGGGGCGTTACATCGCTGGAGTCGCTGGACCCCCCGGCGCCTCCGCCAAGGGAGCGGTCGACGGGCCTAGCCCTCACCAGGACAAGGTCTTGGCCACCTCGCCCGGGGCAGCACTCCAGCCGGCGCCCGATCGCGTCGAAGACTTTGAAGAACATCACCGCAGCGCCATCATACTCCAGGTGGACCGCGAAGACGCCCCTCTCCTTGCAAACTCGGGCGACTTCTCTCCAGCCGCGGGACAAGTAGACCTCGCCCGGGGTGGCGACCACGACCTCAGCCTCGGTCGCGAGGGTGCTGCAGCCGGCGTGCTGCAGCCAGAGCTCCAGAGGCCCTCCAGGAGGGACGATGGAGGCGAAGAAGGGAGGCAGATGGATCCAGGACTAGAGAGGAACGACGACGTGGAGCACGAACTCTAGGGAGGAGCCCTCGGCGTGGACTCCAGGAGGAACAACCCACGCCTTCGTGACCTGACGGCACCTACGACGGCGCCGGCCGCAGAGATCAGCATCGACACCCTCGGGGCCTTCGGCGGGTGCGTACAAAGGAAGCGGCAACCCCGGCGGAGCCCGTCGCACCGGGGCCTCGGCTCCACCTGACGGTCTTCCTCGCCCCGACTGCAAAGGGCGAGCCGTTTCTTCGGCGGGAGCGGGTCTGGCCCCTCTCGAGGAGCCTTTCCCTTCTTCGCTGCAGAGAACCAGCGGATCGGAGCCAACCCAGCAAGATGGAGCAAGGATCGGGAAGAAGGAGAAGCCAGGAGGAATGGACTAGAAGGGCACGCACAGCTTCGTACTTATAGCCGGCGAAGGCCAACCACCGGCCTCCATGATCGCAGGTAATCATGACGTGATTTGCATGCAGGGACTTGTCCACCTCGTGCGGTCACCAAGGCATCGTGGGGAAGTGGAGACGCCCACGTCCCATCAACCGCCACGCGGCGCCCAAGGCCGCAGGCTGTTAGGGCCCGCGGTGCTTCGCCCTTGCCCTTTCGCCTCTCGGCACGGCCAAGCCCATGCGCGCCTTGGGCCCGGGGGCTACTGTCGACGTTCTGGGAACGGGGGTCCCCAGACTTGCCTGCCTGCGGCCTGCAGCGTGGCTCAAAGGAGGCCCACCATGGCCCATCTTCATCAGCACAAGACTCAAGACCCTCGCGAGGGGCCAAGCCTCGCGAGGCGGACGACACGGCGCATCCTCAGGCGCAGCCTCCTCAGGCTGGGTCGCGAGGAGACGGAGATATCAAGGCAGAGTACCTCGCGAGGTGCCCATGACGCAAGCCATGATGATCGAGGGTGCCAGGCGGGCGCCAGCGCGCGCAGCGCGCGTAGCGTCCTTCTTTCCACTTTGGTGCAAAGGGGGCAAGCGCAGCCGCGGAGTACCGAGGCATCAGGCAAAGGTTGCCATTTCGGTGCAACGAGACCAAGACCAAGCGGACTACGAGACGGAGGTCACCATGGAGCCCAGCACGGCGTCACCGCAGAGTCTTTCGCAGGCGAAGACCACCTTTAGTCAGGATAAGTGTACTAGATGTTCCCCTTCGAATTGGCCAATTGTTGGCGCCCTTCCCTCTCAATATTTGGGAAGAGGCCCAGGGCCTTCCCCTATAAATAGGACCGGCCACCCACATAGCAAAGGGTTCGGGTTGGTCGGTCGGTTCGGTTCAATCGGGGGATCAGTTGGTAGAAAGGGTTCGGTTCGGCGTGTGGATCCGACTAGCAAGCAGAGAGAGTAAGAGAGAGAGAGAGAGAGAGAGAGAGGTGACTGAACTCCTCCCAGCAGTTCATCACCCCAGCCAAGAACAGACCCTCGCGAGGCTGTTCTTCCTTGTACTGTCCATCATCTCCAGCCCCAGGAGGCAATCCATCCACCACACACTGGAGTAGGGTATTACACCACAATGGTGGCCCGAACCAGTATAAATCTTGTGTCCCTTGTGCAGTTCCTTTAGTAGTTTAGATCTTTGTGAGACGGGGAGGTAGAGGGCGTGATTTCCGCACGCACCCCAGTGTTCGAACCTTAAGGGTCTGCCGGAACCCGAAATCCGACAGTGTGCGTAGCTGCATGCGCAAGCCATACCTAAAAAATAGTTCTACCTTCACTATTGGTTCCAAGCCGTGGTAGGTGACAAAAGATGAAATTTTGATCCTGATACGTCTCCATCGTATCTATATTTTTTATTGTTCCATGCCAATATTATACAACTTTCATATACTTTTGGCAACTTTTTATACTATTTTTGGGGACTAACATATTGATCCAGTGCCCAGTGTCAGTTCCTGTTTGTTGCATGTTTTTTGTTTCGCAGTAAATCCATATCAAACAGAGTCCAAACGGGATAAAAACTGACGGAGATTTTTTTTTGGAATATATGTGATTTTTGGGAAGAAAAATCAACACGAGATGATGCCCGAGGGGGCCACGAGGCAGGGGGCGCGCCCCAGGGGGTCAGGCGCGCCCTGGGCCCTCATGGCCACCCCGTAAGGTGGTTGGTGCCCTTCTTTCACCATAAGAAAGCTAATATCCGGATAGAGATCATGTTAAAATTTCATCCCAATCGGAGTTACGGATATCCGGGAATATAAGAAACGGTGAAAGGGCAGAATCTGAGAACGCAGAAACAAAGAGAGACAGAGAGATAGATCCAATCTCGGAGGGGCTCTCGCCCCTCCCATGCCATGGAGACCGTGGACCAGAGGGGAAACCCTTCTCCCACCTAGGGAGAAGGTCAAGGAATAAGAAGAAGAAGGGGGGCTCTCTCCCCCTCGCTTCCGATGGCGTCGGAACGCCGCCGGGGGCCATCATCATCACAGCAATCTATACCAACACCTTCGCCATCTTCACCAACATCTCCATTACCTTCCCCCCTCTATCTACAGTGGTCCACTCTCCCGCAACCCGTTGTACCCTCTACTTGAACATGGTGCTTTATGCTTCATATTATTATCCAATGATGTGTTGCCATCCTATGATGTCTGAGTAGATTTTCGTTGTCCTATCAGTAATTGGTGAATTGCTATGATTGGTTTAATTTGCTTCTGGTTATGTTGCTGTCCTTTGGTGCCCATCATATGAGCGCGCACGTGGATCACACCATAGGGTTAGTTGTATGTTGATAGGACTATGTATTGGAGGGAAAGAGTGATAGAAGCTTCAACCTAGCATAGAAATTGATGCATACGGGATTGAAGGGGGACCAATATATCTTAATGCTATGGTTGGGTTTTACCTTAATGAACATTAGTAGTTGCGGATGCTTGCTAATAGTTCCAATCATAAGTGCATAGAATTCCGAGTCAGGGATGACATGCTAGCAGTGGCCTCTCCCACATAAAACTTGCTATCAGTCTAGTAGAGTAGTCAATTTCTTAGGGACAATTTCGCAACTCCTACCACTACTTTTACACACTCGCTATACTAACTTTATTGCTTCTTTACCTAAAAAAGACCCTAGTTTTTATTTACATGCTCTTTATATTCTTTTTTTTGAATATGTACTGCAAGGCAACAACCTCATAGCTCTTTATTGAAAACAACAAAGTAACAAAGTCCTGTTACAAGTCCATACAAGTAAAGAAAAGAAGAAGACAGAAATACTTACAAACTTACAACCCAAGCAGGGTAAAAGAAAACACTAACTAAGGGAGGTTAGAGATCCAAGTTAGAAGGCTATCCTTGTATTTACATTTTATCCTATGAGAAAGAAGGGTTATGTCATGGATAAAGTTGTGCCTCCAAGCTCTGAAAGAAGGTGTCTCATTCCTGAAAACCTTGCCATTCCTCAAGATCCAAATGTTCCAAGCTGCTGTAAAGACCACTTCAGTGAAGAAAGAATGCCCAAAATCCTTCCTAGCCTTTACTTCCATGTTGTATGTTGTCATCCCAGGTTGTGGGTCCCAGAGAATCTGCAAGTAGTTCCAGACTCTAACGCTAAAATTACAAGAGAAGAACAAATGTGCACAATCTTCATGGATCAGATATGGACATAGGACACAAGTATGATCTTCCACATGTCAATGCCTCCTGAGTAGCATGTCTCTTGTGTTTAAACGATCCCTCAGCAGTAACCATCCAAACATTTTGATTTTCAATGTACATGAAGATTTCCAAATCCATTGGAAGATTGGATCTACAACAATATGTTGATGCTCATACACATAAAAGGATTTGGGTCTGAAACAACCCTTATGAAAAGGCCAAATCCATGTGTCATGAGTTGCAGAGCAAGAATAAGCATTTGTCAGTTGTTGAAGACATTCAAGCTTAGCAAAGGCTTGTGTAGAGAGGGGCAAATGCAAATTTGACAAAAACTCCTGGGAAAGCACATCAGACACTGAAAGTTGCTCATCAATAACAAAGGAGAAGAGCCTGGGAAATTTTTCACTGAGGTAGGAACCCATAAGCTCAACCACCCATCTGTCAGACCAAAAGAGAATGGACCTGCCATCACCCAACATTGGAGTAGCCAGCTGACAATATTTGTTAGCCAATTTAAACACATCACGCCACCAAAAGGATCCATAGAGTGTGGTAGTGTGAGGGACAGAGTTGGCATAGTATGCATTCCAAATAAGGCCAACCCAGGGGATGTCATGATGATTATAAAACTTGTGCAAGAACTTCATAAGCAAGGCCTCATTCTGCACCCTGAGGTTGAGCACACCAAGACCCCTTTGTTTTTTGGTAAGTATACCAAGTCCCAAGCAGCCAGGGATTGTCTTGGGGTATCAGAGTTCCCTCTCCATAGGCATTGTCTCTGAATCCTTTCAATTTGTTTCAGAATTCCAGGTGGGATGACAAGTGTGCACAGGAAACATATGGGCATTGATGTTAAAACAGACTGGAGCAACTGCAACCTGCTATCTTGATTCAGAAAGCATGAAGTGGCAGACAGTCTTCTTTCAATCCTATGCACAAGAGGCATGAGGGCTTGGATTGAGGGCCTTGTAGTCCCCATGGGAAGACCCAAGTAGGTAAAAGGCATGGCTCCTACACTGCATCCAAGAACTGAGGCCAACCTGTTAGCTTCATCAGATAACATGTTCATAGGCACCATAAGGGATTTTGCAAAATTCACAAATAATCCTGTTGTGGCAGCAAAAACTGTTGGGGAACGTTGCAGAAAACAAAAAATTTCCTACGGTTTCACCAAGATCTATCTATGAGTTCATCTAGCAACGAGTCATCGGATGCATCTACATACCTTTGTAGATCGCGAGCGGAAGCGTTCAAAGAACGTGGATGAAGTAGTCGTACACGACGTGATCCAAATCACCGGAGATCCTAGCGCCGAACGGACGGCACCTCCGCGTTCAACACACGTACGGTCAGCGTAACGTCTCCTTCTTCTTGATCCAGCAAGAGGGAAGAAGAGGTTGAGGAAGATGGCTCCAGCAGCAGCACGACGGCGTGGTGATGGTGGAGCTGCAGAACTCCGTCAGGGCTTCGCCAAGCACTATGGAGGAAGAGGAGGTGTTGGAGAGGGAGAAGGAGGCAACCAAAGGCGTGGATCAAACAGCCCTCCTTCCCCCACTATATATAGGAGGGCCTAGGGGGGCGCCGGCCCTAGGAGATCCAATCTCCTAGGGGGGCGCCGGCCCTAGGAGATCCAATCTCCTAGGGGGGCGGCGGCCAAGGGAGGTTTCCCTTCCCCCCCCCCCCCCCCGCCCAAGGCACCTAGGGGGTGCCTTCCACTAGTAGGACTCCTCCCCTTTGGAAACCCTAGGCACATGGGCCCCTTGGGGCTGGTGCCCTTGGACCATGTAGGCCAAGGCGCACCCCCTACAGCCCATGTGGCCCCCCGGGGCAGGTGGCCCCACCCGGTGGGCCCCCGGGACCCTTCCGGTGGTCCCGGTACAATACCGATAACCCCGAAACTTGTCCTGATGGCCGAAACAGAACTTCCTATATATAATTCTTTACCTCCGGACCATTCCGGAACTCCTCGTGACGTCCGGGATCTCATCCAGGACTCCGAACAACATTCGGGTTACTGCATATACATATCCCTACAACCCTAGCGTCACCGAACCTTAAGTGTGTAGACCCTACGGGTTCGGGAGACATGTAGACATGACCAAGACGACTCTCCGGTCAATAACCAACAGCGGGATCTGGATACCCATGTTGGCTCCCACATACTCCATGATGATCTCATCGGATGAACCACGATGTCGAGGATTCAAGTAACCCCGTATACAATTCCCTTTGCCAATCGGTATGTTACTTGCCCGAGATTCGATCGTCGGTATCCCAATACCTCGTTCAATCTCGTTACTGGCAAGTCACTTTACTCGTACCGTAATGCATGATCCCGTGACCAGACATTTGGTCACTTTGAGCTCATTATGATGATGCATTATCGAGTGGGCCCAGTGATACCTCTCCGTCATACGGAGTGACAAATCCCAGTCTTGATCCGTGTCAACCCAACAGACACTTTCGGAGATACCCGTAGTATACCTTTATAGTCACCCAGTTACGTTGTGACGTTTGGTACACCCAAAGCACTCTTACGGTATCCGGGAGTTACACGATCTCATGGTCTAAGGAAAAGATACTTGACACTGGAAAAACTCTAGCAAACGAACTACACGATCTTTATGCTATGTTTAGGATTGGGTCTTGTCCATCACATCATTCTCCTAATGATGTGATCTCGTTATCAATGACATCCAATGTCCATAGTCAGGAAACCATGACTATCTGTTGATCAACGAGCTAGTCAACTAGAGGCTTACTAGGGACATGTTGGTGTCTGTTATTCACACATGTATTACGATTTCCGGATAACACAATTATAGCATGAATAAAGACAATTATCATGAACAAGGAAATATAATAATAATGCTTTTATTATTGCCTCTAGGGCATATTTCCAACAGTCTCCCACTTGCACTAGAGTCAATAATCTAGTTACATTGTGATGAATCGAACACCCATGGAATTCTGGTGTTGATCATGTTTTGCTCTAGGGAGAGGTTTAGTCAACGGATCTGCTACATTCAGGTCCGTATGTACTTTACAAATATCTATGTCTCCATCTTGAACATTTTCACGAATGGAGTTGAAGCGACGCTTGATGTGTCTTGTCTTCTTGTGAAACCTGGGCTCCTTTGCAAGTGCAATAGCTCCAGTGTTGTCACAGAAGAGCTTGATCGGCCCCGACGCATTGGGAATGACTCCTAGGTCGGTGATGAACTCCTTCACCCAGATTGCTTCATGTGCTGCCTCCGAGGCTGCCATGTACTCCGCTTCACATGTAGATCCCGCCACGACGCTCTGCTTGCAACTGCACCAGCTTACTGCCCCACCATTCAAAATATACACGTATCCGGTCTGTGACTTAGAGTCATCCAGATCTGTGTCGAAGCTAGCGTCGACGTAACCCTTTACGACGAGCTCTTCGTCACCTCCATAAACGAGAAACATTTCCTTAGTCCTTTTCAGGTACTTCAGGATATTCTTGACCGCTGTCCGGTGTTCCTTGTCGGGATTACTTTGGTACCTTCCTACCAAACTTACGGCAAGGTTTACATCAGGTCTGGTACACAGCATGGCATACATAATAGAACCTATGGCTGAGGCATAGGGGATGACACTCATCTCTTCTATATCTTCTGCCGTGGTCGGACATTGAGCTGAGCTCAATTTCACACCTTGCAGCACAGGCAAGAACCCCTTCTTGGACTGATCCATATTGAACTTCTTCAATATCTTATCAAGGTATGTGCTTTGTGAAAGACCTATGAGGCGTCTTGATCTATCTCTATAGATTTTGATGCCTAATATATAAGCAGCTTCTCCAAGGTCCTTCATTGAAAAACTCTTATTCAAGTAGGCCTTAATGCTGTCCAAGAGTTCTATATCATTTCCCATCAAAAGTATGTCATCTACATATAGTATGAGGAATGCTACAGAGCTCCCACTCACTTTCTTGTAAACGCAAGCTTCTCCATAAGTCTGCATAAACCCAAACGCTTTGATCATCTCATCAAAGCGAATGTTCCAACTCCGAGATGCTTGCACCAGCCCATAAATCGAGCATTGGAGCTTGCACACCTTGTCAGCATTCTTAGGATCGACAAAACCTTCCGGCTGCATCATATACAATTCTTCCTTAAGGAAACCATTAAGGAATGTCGTTTTGACGTCCATTTGCCATATCTCATAATCGTAGAATGCGGCAATTGCTAACATGATTCGGACGGACTTCAGCTTCGCTACCGGTGAGAAAGTCTCATCGTAGTCAACCCCTTGAACTTGTCGATAACCCTTAGCGACAGGCCGAGCTTTATAGATGGTCACATTACCATCCGCGTCTGTCTTCTTCTTAAAGATCCATTTATTTTCTGTGGCTCGCCGTTCAACGGGCAAGTCAGTCAAAGTCCATACTTCGTTTTCATACATGGATCCTATCTCAGATTTCATGGCTTCTAGCCATTTGTCGGAATCCAGGCCCTCCATCGCTTCTTCATAGTTCAAAGGTTCACCATTGTCTAACAACATGATTTCCAAGACAGGGTTGCCGAACCACTCTAGTGCGGAACGTGTCCTTGTGGACCTTCGAAGTTTAGTAGCAACTTGATCAGAAGTTTCATGATCATCATCATTAACTTCCTCTCTAGTCGGTGCAGGCACCTCAGGAACATTTTCTTGAGTTGCGCCATTTTCCGGTTCAAGAGGTAACACTTCATCAAGTTCTACTTTCCTCCCACTTACTTCTTTCGAGAGAAACTCCTTCTCTAGAAAGCATCCATTCCTGGCAACAAAGATCTTGCCTTCGGATCTGAGGTAGAAGGTATACCCAACAGTTTCTTTAGGGTATCCTATGAAGACGCATTTTTCCGACTTGGGTTCGAGCTTTTCAGGTTGAAGTTTCTTGACATAAGCATCGCATCCCCAAACTTTTAGAAACGACAACTTAGGTTTCTTCCCAAACCATAATTCAAACGGTGTCGTCTCAACGGATTTCGACGGAGCCCTATTTAAAGTGAATGCGGCAGTCTCTAAAGCATAGCCCCAAAAAGATAGCGGTAAATCGGTAAGAGACATCATAGATCGTACCATATCTAATAGAGTGCGATAACGACGTTCGGACACACCATTACGCTGAGGTGTTCCAGGCGGCGTGAGTTGTGAAACTATTCCACATTTTCTTAAGTGTGTACCAAATTTGTGACTCAAGTATTCTCCTCCATGATCTGATCGTAGAAACTTGATTTTCCTGTCACGTTGATTCTCAACCTCACTCTAAAATTCCTTGAACTTTTTAAAGGTTTCAGACTTGTGTTTCATTAAGTAGACATACTCATATCTACTCAAATCATCAGTGAGGGTGAGAACATAACGATAGCCACCGCGAGCCTCAACGCTCATTGGACCGCACACATCGGTATGTATGATTTCCAATAGGTTGGTTGCTCGCTCCATTGTTCCTGAGAGCGGAGTCTTGGTCATTTTACCCATGAGGCATGGTTCGCACGTGTCAAATGATTCATAATCAAGAGACTCTAAAAGTCCATCTGCATGGAGCCTCTTCATGCGTTTGACACCTATGTGACCAAGGCGGCAGTGCCACAAGTATGTGGGACTATCATTATCAACCTTACATCTTTTGGTACTCACACTATGAATATGTGTAGCATTACGCTCGAGATTCATTAAGAATAAACCATTCACCATAGGAGCATGACCATAAAGCATATCTCTCATATAAATAGAACAACCATTATTCTCGGATTTAAATGAGTAGCCATCTCGAATTAAACGAGATCCCGATACAATGTTCATGCTCAAAGCTGGTACTAAATAACAATTATTGAGGTTTAAAACTAATCCCGTAGGTAAATGAAGAGGCAGCGTGCCGACGGCGATCACATCGACCTTGGAACCATTCCCGATGCGCATCGTCACCTCGTCCTTTGCCAGTCTCCGCTTATTCCGCAGCTCCTGCTTTGAGTTACAAATGTGAGCAACTGCACCGGTATCAAATACCCAAGAGCTACTATGAGTACTGGTAAGGTACACATCAATTACATGTATATCACATATACCTGTGTTTTGCCGGCCTTCTTGTCCGCTAAGTATTTGGGGCAGTTCCGCTTCCAGTGACCGCTTCCCTTGCAATAAAAGCACTCAGTCTCGGGCTTGGGTCCATTCTTTGGCTTCTTCCCGGCAGCTTGCTTGCCGGGCGCGGCAACTCCCTTGCCGTCCTTCTTGAAGTTCTTTTTACCCTTGCCCTTCTTGAACTTAGTGGTTTTATTGACCATCAACACTTGATGTTCCTTCTTGACTTCTACCTCTGCTGATTTCAGTATTGCAAATACCTCAGGAATGGTCTTTTCCATCCCCTGCATATTGAAGTTCATCACAAAGCTCTTGTAGCTTGGTGGAAGCGACTGGAGAATTCTGTCAATGACCGCATCATTCGGGAGATTAACTCCCAGCTGAGTCAAGCGGTTATGTAACCCAGACATAGTGAGTATGTGCTCACTGACAGAACTATTTTCCTCCATCTTACAGCTAAAGAATTTGTCGGAGACTTCATATCTCTCGACCCGGGCATGAGCTTGAAAAACCATTTTCAGCTCTTCGAACATCTCATATGCTCCATGTCTCTCAAAACGCTTTTGGAGCCCCGGCTCTAAACTGTAAAGCATGCCGCACTGAATGAGGGAGTAGTCATCAGCACGTGTCTGCCAAGCGTTCATAACGTCTTGGTTCTGTGGGACGGGAGCTTCACCTAGCGGTGCTTGTAGGACATAATCTTTCTTGGCAGCTATGAGGATGATCCTCAGGTTTCGGACCCAGTCCGTGTAGTTGCTGCCATCGTCTTTCAGCTTGGTTTTCTCTAGGAACGCGTTGAAGTTGAGGACTACGTTGGCCATTTGATCTACAAGACATATTGTAAAGATTTTAGACTAAGTTCATGATAATTAAGTTCATCTAATCAATGAACTCCCACTTAGATAGACATCCCTCTTCTAGTCATCTAAGTATAACATGATCCGAGTCAACTAGGTCGTGTCCGATCATCACGTGAGACGGACTAGTCAACGTCGGTGAACATCTTCATGTTGATCGTATCTTCTATACGATTCATGCTCGACCTTTCGGTCTTCTGTGTTCCGAGGCCATGCCTATACACATGCTAGGCTCGTCAAGTCAACCTAAGTGTTTGCATGTGTAAATCTGTCTTACACCCGTTGTATGTGAACGTTAGAATCTATCACACCCGATCATCACGTGGTGCTTCGAAACAACGAACTGTCGCAACGGTGCACAGTTAGGGGGGACACTTTCTTGAAATTATTATGAGTGATCATCTTATTTACTACCGTCGTTCTAAGTAAACAAGATGCAAAACATGATAAATATCACATGCAATCAAATAATAACAGCGACATGATATGGCCAATATCACATAGCTCCTTTGATCTCCATCTTGGGGCTCCATGATCATCTTGTCACCGGCTTGACACCATGATCTCCATCATCGTGTCTCCATGAAGTTGCTCGCCAACTATTACTTCTACTACTATGGCTAACGTGTTTAGCAATAAAGTAAAGTAATTTACATGGCGTTTCTCAATGACACGCAGGTCATACAAAAAATAAAGACAACTCCTATGGCTCCTGCCGGTTGTCATACTCATCGACATGCAAGTCATGATTCCTATTACAATAGCATGAACATCTCATACATCACATATATGTCATTCATCATTCATCACAACTTCGGCCATATCATATCACAAAGCACTTGCTGCAAAAACAAGTTAGACGTCCTCTAATTGTTGTTGCAAGTTTTGCGTGGCTGAAGTAGGGTTCTAGCAAGAACGTTTACTTACCTACGTGAAAGCCACAACGTGATTTGTCAACTTCTATTTAACCTTCATAAGGACCCTTTTCATTGAATCCGCTCCAACTAAAGTAGGAGAGACAGACACCCGCCAGCCACCTTATGCAACTAGTGCATGTTAGTCGGTGGAACCGGTCTCACGTAAGCATACGTGTAAGGTTGGTCCGGGCCGCTTCATCCCACAATACTGTCGAAGCAAGATAAGACTAGTAGCGGCAAGAAAGTTGACAACATCTACGCCCACAACAAATTGTGTTCTACTCGCGCAAGAAGAACTACGCATAGACCTAGCTCATGATGCCACTGTTGGGGAACGTTGCAGAAAACAAAAAAATTCCTACGGTTTCACCAAGATCTATCTATGAGTTCATCTAGCAACGAGTCATCGAATGCATCTACATACCTTTGTAGATCGCGAGCGGAAGCGTTCAAAGAACGTGGATGAAGTAGTCGTACATGACGTGATCCAAATCACCGGAGATCCTAGCGCCGAACGGACGGCACCTCCGCGTTCAACACACGTACGGTCAGCGTAACGTCTCCTTCTTCTTGATCCAGCAAGAGGGAAGAAGAGGTTGAGGAAGATGGCTCCAGCAGCAGCACGACGGCGTGGTGATGGTGGGGCTGCAGAACTCCGTCAGGGCTTCGCCAAGCACTATGGAGGAAGAGGAGGTGTTGGAGAGGGAGAAGGAGGCAACCAAAGGCGTGGATCAAACAGCCCTCCTTCCCCCACTATATATAGGAGGGCCTAGGGGGGGCGCCGGCCCTAGGAGATCCAATCTCCTAGGGGGGCGGTGGCCAAGGGAGGTTTCCCTCCCCCCCCCAAGGCACCTAGGGGGTGCCTTCCACTAGTAGGACTCCTCCCCTTTGGAAACCCTAGGCGCATGGGCCCCTTGGGGCTGGTGCCCTTGGCCCATGTAGGCCAAGGCGCACCCCCTACAGCCCATGTGGCCCCCCGGGGTAGGTGGCCCCACCCGGTGGGCCCCTGGGACCCTTCCGGTGGTCCCAGTACAATACCGATAACCCCGAAACTTGTCCCGATGGCTGAAACAGAACTTCCTATATATAATTCTTTACCTCCGGACCATTCCGGAACTCCTCGTGACGTCCGGGATCTCATCCGGGACTCCGAACAACATTCGGGTTACTGCATATACATATCCCTACAACCCTAGCGTCACCGAACCTTAAGTGTGTAGACCCTACGGGTTCGGGAGACATGTAGACATGACCGAGACGACTCTTCGGTCAATAACCAACAGCGGGATCTAGATACCCATGTTGGCTCCCACATACTCCACGATGATCTCATCGGATGAACCACGATGTCGAGGATTCAAGTAACCCCGTATACAATTCCCTTTGCCAATCGGTATGTTACTTGCCCGAGATTCGATCGTCGGTATCCCAATACCTCGTTCAATCTCGTTACCGGCAAGTCACTTTACTCATACCGTAATGCATGATCCCGTGACTAGACACTTGGTCACTTTGAGCTCATTATGATGATGCATTACCGAGTGGGCCCAGTGATACCTCTCCGTCATACGGAGTGACAAATCCCAGTCTTGATCCGTGTCAACCCAACAGACACTTTCGGAGATACCCGTAGTATACCTTTATAGTCACCCAGTTACGTTGTGACGTTTGGTACACCCAAAGCACTCTTACGGTATCCGGGAGTTACACGATCTCATGGTCTAAGGAAAAGATACTTGACACTGGAAAAACTCTAGCAAACGAACTACACGATCTTTATGCTAAGTTTAGGATTGGGTATTGTCCATCACATCATTCTCCTAATGATGTGATCTCGTTATCAATGACATCCAATGTCCATAGTCAGGAAACCATGACTATCTGTTGATCAACGAGCTAGTCAACTAGAGGCTTACTAGGGACATGTTGGTGTCTGTTATTCACACATGTATTACGATTTCTGGATAACACAATTATAGCATGAATAAAGACAATTATCATGAACAAGGAAATATAATAATAATGCTTTTATTATTGCCTCTAGGGCATATTTCCAACAAAAACATCAAGCATGTCTTTAAGAGCAAGCAGTTGGTGATCAATAGCAGGCAACACAATTAGTGTATCATCAGCATACTGAACTATGGGATAATCATGGTTGTTAGAAGGGATTGGCAAAGTCAGAATTCCTTTACTGCACATGTCATTCACAACAGACTAAAGCAGGTCAGCGGCAAGGACAAAAAGAAGAGGTGACATTGGGTCTCCTTGCCTAACTCCCCTCTTACATTTAAAATGGTTGCCAGGGACACCATTAAGAAGCACAGAAGAAGAACCAGAAGACAAAATAGTTTGCATCGAGGAAATCCATTTGTCATTAAAACCCTTGTATCTGATTCTAAGAATGGCATCATGCTCAATAGTGTCAAAGGCTTTAGTAAAATTCAATTTCTGCAAGACTATTGGTCCCTTTGAAGCATTACACTGGTGGATGTACTCAAAGCACCAAGCTAGACAATCCTGAATAGACCTGGATTTAATAAATCCATATTGGTTTTTATGAATACAGGAAAGAATAACTTTCTGCAACCTGTTGGCCGGAAGTTTAGTGAGGAATTTCAAACAGGTATTTGTCAAAGATATTGGCCTGTAATCATTCAAACCCTCAGGTGAAAGCTTTTTTTGGAATCAAGGTTATGAGGGAACTGTTGATACACTCCAAATCAAGGTGCCCCTCTGAAAACTCTTTGACCAGTTGATGAAAGTCATCTTTAATTATGTGCCAACACTTCTTAAGAAAAAGACCAGTGAAACCATCTGGCCCAGGTGCTCTGTCAGGAGGCATTTCCTTAATAACACAATCAATTTCTTGCTCAGAAAAGGGCTTGGTCAATTCATCAAGTCCCTGAACCTTCTTGATAATATTTGGCATATCAAAACACATTTGTGTATTATTTGTGCATCCCATCCTCTGCTTAAACTCCTGCAAAAATAGTCCAGCAATTGATGCATGATCAGAGGTCACTTGCCCATCATCAGAAGTTATACTAGAAATAGAGTTATTCCTGTATCTCTCAGTGGCCATGGCATGGAAAATTTTGGTGTTTTCCTCTCCCACTTTAATGTTTCTAATGGTACATCTCTGCTTCCAGTAGATAAATTGCAACCTTAGAGTTTCCTCCAAATGCAACTTTACAATTTTCCTGAAATTTTCCTCGGGCCTAGACAAAGGCCTTAACTCCTTAAGACCATCCAGACAAAGAATTACTTTATTGCAGTTGGAGATTAGAGCCTTGACTGTAGAAAGACTAATGTGCCACTGTTTGAGTGCCTGCCTGAGAGCTTTGAACTTTGTAGATATTATAGCAGCAGAAGATCTCTTATGAACTGGCCTACTCCAAGATTCACTGACACAATCAAGGAAACCAGGCAAATTAGTCCAGTAATTTTCAAATCTAAAAACTTTGGCCTTGGGAATAGAGGTTTTGATTTGCACCACACATGGCACATGATCTGAAGCGGTTCTATCCAGAGGTAGGACCATAGTGTTAGGATAAGAACATGTCCATGAAGGAGTTGTAAAAACCAATCAATCTGTTCAAGCAAAGGAGCAGTTTGCATATTTGTCCATGTATACTTTCTGTCCTTGAGAGGTAATTCAATTAAGCCGAGGTGCCCAATAACCTCATTAAAGATAAACATGTCATTAATATCACCACCTGGTTTATTCCTATTTTCCATCGAGCGCATGAAATTGAAATCACCCAGTAACAGCCAGTTAGCATCATCAGGGATAATTATATCATGCAACTAGTTAATAAAATTATCTCTAGCTGGGTTTTGATAGGGTCCATAGACTGAAACTAGAGTCCAGGTTTGGGAGTTATGAACAGACATGAACTACACCACAATACCAAAGCTATTGGACTCAATTAGTTTTCCAGCGAACAAAGCAGTATTCCATACGACTAACAACCCACCCAAAGCTCCAGACGAAGGCACATGGATAAACTGATCAAAACATCGTGGACAACACTTATGAATGAAACGCTAATCAACAATCTCACATTTTGTTTCTTGGAGGCAAGCAATGGAATAGGCACTTTCATCGATTTTCTGATGAACTGCACGCTTTCTGTCATCTGAATTCAGACCTCGCACGTTCCAGCAAAGAACTTTCCAATCTCTAACATCATACTGATTCATTACAGACCATAATAAAGTAATAGCAAAAGACTGCCACATAATGACAGTACTAGTTCAGCCAAGGGATAGCATAAAAGTTCAGATGAAGCCTAAAAAATAAGAGCAGATAAATGGTTTTCACAAGGATTAACCATAAACCCCACCATTTGAAACAATCAGCTATCATTGGAACTAGAAGAAGCCTCAAGCTTCTCCTTAGTGAGCTTCTCAGGTCCAATGCCGAGACGAAGGCCAACCTGCTGCAGCACATTGATTAGCGTGGGCGGCGGCACAACAAGTTGATCTGCATCTTGAGGAGGAGCCCGCGGTAGCTGACCATCCACAGTAACCTTGCGCTTCTTCTAAGGCTTTGCTGCAGGTTTCTTCAGAGGGGACTTGGCTGGAGTAGAATGCCTGAAGCCATCACGTAGGGCCGAGAGCCTGGCACTGCGCCTGACCTCAGACTCAACAATCACAGACTTTGGTTTACGAGCACGAGCTGGACGCTGACTTGGAGTAGCAAAGAAGTTGAAAGCAGACATCTCAACAGCAAACAAAGCTGGATCATCCATGGCACAATCCTCAGCAACAGTGTCAAAACAAAGAGCACGAGCAATAGGAGGCTTCCTTGGAACATTCACCGTCCGACGAACAGGTGAAGGATGAAAAACCAGCTTGTTCTTCATAGCAGAGTAAGAGAAAGATACTTCCCAAGAGCGTTTAGACAGTAAAACTAATTTAAAGGGACTGAAGAACTGCAACCCTCGAGGAATGTGTATTATATCAAAGACTGGCATCATACGCTGAAAAGATCTTGTCCATTGCATTACTGGAGGAAGCTCAGGTCTGAAAACTGTCAGTACTTGACCAATAACAACAGGAGGCTGGATCAGAGGAGGCACATAGGCTGCCACAACACCTTGCTGATCATTGACGGATCCCTCAGCAGAATCAATAGGCCCTGAGTTCTCCAAGACCACTGACTCTTGAGAAGCATGTTGTGCTTCATCCTCATGAATCTCCTCAATAATGACATTGTCATGCTGGTTATGAGGCTGCGGATCATCATTGTGAGCATGAGGGGCCTCATTCCAACCCAGCTCTGGAAACTCAGGCATGACAAAGTTAACATCATCAAAAGGCATGTTCCCGGGCAGCGGATGAGGGTTTCCATTGAAAGGCATCGGATCCTCATCAGCTGGCATAATGTCAGCAAATTCTGCAGAGAGAACATAGATAGGTGTTGTCCAAGAAAGACATGTAGCTCCAAAGTCTGCATACTCATGATAGACTACATCTCTAGGCACTTGCTGAGGGCTTGGGAAAGAAACATAAACCAGAGTCCTAACCAGCCGCGGGTCATCTTGATGCCAGATATGAAAGCGACCAAAAGTGCTAACTGCCTCAGAAATATGTTGTGTGGTGCGGTAATCCAAAGGAATACCTAACATCATAATCCAGCCCCTACGAAAACCCTGAATAGCTCTGTGATTGATGCCTTGATCATGAGGAACGAACCAAACAAAGTGACCATTGTGAAGATCATACGGAGGATGATTTATAATGGCATGCCCAGATGCAGGAGATCGAAACTCAAACAAACCAACACCCTCAATCCATTGCTGATCACTGAGAACGTCACGGTGAAGCTAAGTCATCACAAAATCACTAACCAGTTGCCGGAAGTGATGAATCTGTCCAGGTGGCGGCGGAGGCTCAACAAAGCCAATGGCGAACTGCTCATGGCGATGCTCCGGTGCAATGGATGGAGAGTAGAACGTCCGAGGCACGCGGGTTTGTCCTCCATTGATGATCTCGAACCCCGGCGGAAGGAACTCGAGGGGATCTAGGGGAAAATTTGCCATGTCTTGCTCTGGTGGAGGTGGAGCAGGCTGGTGGTGCACGGGAAGAGGTGAAGACGTGATGGGACTCATCTGCACCGGCGCGTGGGTCGTCTCTATACCCGAGGAGTCCCTAGGCGAGGGAGTAGGAGGCTGACTTGTGGCGGGCATGGGAATCAACGGTGGAGATTTTTCTGGATTTTGTTTTGTTTGTTTAACTCTCCAAACGTAACCATTATCCTCTGCCCAATTAATGCAATCCCGACGACGATGACCATAACGTGAGCAAGCCAGGCAGACAGGGCAAGAGACCGACAAGTGGCCCCGCTGGTGACATTTGGAGCAAGTTAGAACACGGTCCACCATGTCATTGACCATCTCATCAAACAAATCAGCAGCTTCCTGAGTAGATGGGATATCCATTGGCTGGGTGGTGGGTTGTAGCCCGTCATGGAGGACTGGCCCAACATGGGAAGCAGGAGAATCAAGGGCGGACGTAACCAAACTAACAGCCTCAGGTGGATCACAAGACAAGTGAGAAATCTCAGCCAGAAAATCAGACCCTTGGATCCGCGGCGAGCCAACAGAACCAAAAACAATCGGCGGAGAAGCAACAGTCCACTGGAGATTCGCCGGCGGCGAGGGTCGAATGATTAGATGCTCATTTGCCGAGACTACATATGCAGCATCAGAAACTGTATCAATACAAGCTTGAGTGGCCGGATATCTATAACCCTTGCATGCATCATAATTGTGGAATGTTGCAAAAGAAAGTTGCTTTTGCACAGAACCAGAAGATCTAAAAGAGGACTTAGACGGTGGTTTATGCATAGCGAGCATCCCAAGCGCCGCCCGTCTCTTAGATGGACTAACTAAGGTCCATTCCGCATCACTTTGTAACTTCCATAGTTTAAACTCACGAACCCAATTTGGTCCTCCATGGCCCCAAAGAGTAAAATAACATTTGAATTGCGGGCAAGCAAAAGATCGAAGATCAACAATATAGAAACCAAGTTGCTTGGAGGAAACGTTGAAGGAATAAACCTTGTCACGTAAGCATGAGACACCCAACTCGATCGCAGATCCACCAATAGCAGCCTCCAGAGCCGCCGCCACAGAATGATCATCAAGCCTGAAAACATGACGGCTAAAGGACACCACCAACGTGAAGTGGCCTGTGTCCTCCGTAGGGTGGACCCAAAAACCAGTAGATCTGAAAACTTTATCCGCAAACTCCAAACCCTTGGAGAAGTCCAAGCCAAGGGTTGATCCCGATGAGAAAACCATGACCCCTGGGTGAGGGGGAGACGCCGGAGAGTTTGGTAGGGAAGGATTAGGGTTTTAGTGGTGGTGGGAGGAGATCGCCGGAGATGGGGTGGGAGGTGGGAGGTGGGAAATGCAAAATACCAATCATTAAGTAATTTTTATTTGTTGTTCTAAGTTGTTCTCTATCTTTAGTTATGGTTAGGAAATGCAAAATACCAAAAAAATGTTGTACCTGCTACACCAATGGTTGAAGAACCACTCAAAATCTATCACACTCCTAAAGCTTTTTACTTGGATCATCTTCGATCCCTTTGTGCTCGTGCTGAAACCCCAACTAGCTTAGTTGAGGGAAAATCTTTAGATGAGCATGCTTGTTATGTGCGACACCGCTTATCTCAAAAAAGGGAACTTTTACTGGATCAAATTCATCGTTTGTAGTGCTATGCTTGGAATTGTTGTGAAATATATGATGTTACTTGTTGTTCTGAAAACCATAAGAAACACCTTCCCTACCAATGTGAGTTTAGAGATAATGGAATCATATCTTAGTATGCTAAGGGTGTTTATAATTACTATGATGTTCAACAAATTGAAGAATTTGTTGCTTTTAAGGGTGCTTATGAAATTGCTTCTTTGATTGAAAAGTATGATGCTACTCTTTACAAATCTGAAAAATTTGCCATACTTAAATATTGTTATGATAATTATGCTTCTAATGCCTATGTTAAACCATATATTGAGGACTCCTCCGCTGTCCAAGAAGAGACTAATATTTTGCTGGAGTCTATGGAAGAAGAAATTAATGACATTGTGAGCTTATTGGATGAAAAAGATGAGGAGGAGAGCGAAGAACAAAAGGAGGAAGAGCGGATTGATCACCCGTGCCCCCCTTCTAATGAGAGTAACTCTTCAACTCATATATTGTTTAATTTCCCTTCGTGCTTACCGAAGGATGAATGCTATGATGATTGTTATGATCCCGCTGATTCTCTTGAAATATCCCTTTTTCATGATGCTTGTTATGCTTGTGGCCAAGATGCCAATATGAATTATGCTTATGGAGATGAACTTGCTATAGTTCCTTATGTTAAACATGAAATTGTTGCTATTGCACCCACACATGATAGTCCTATTATCTTTTTGAATTCTCCTGACTACACTATATCGGAGAAGTTTGCCCTTATTAAGGATTATATTATTGGGTTGCATTTTACTACTACACATGATGATTTTGATAGATATAATATGCATGTGCTTGCTGCTCCTACTTGCAATTATTATGAGAGAGGAACTATATCTCCACCTCTCTATGTTTCCAATATGATAAAATTGCAAGAAACTGTTTATAATATGCATGTGCTTGCCTCTCAAGTTTGTGCCATATTCTTAATCCTTTCTACGAGAATAAGTAGTATGTCAAATCTGTTGCTTGTCATTAATTTAAATTAGTGAAGGATAAGCATAATGTAATTCTTATTCTTGTTTCATCGAGTAAATTCAATTCCTTATCCCGGAGGCTCATCAAATTCTCGGTTTCAATTGTTTCATCTTTTCTTTCCGGAGTTCCAAGTTTTCCGCTTTATCTCATCACAAAGCTCCATCCAATATTTGCAAGGCTTCAATCTTATTCTTTTCATCCTTCACTTCTTTTTGATCATCCTTTTATTACCGGAGTTCTCACGAAGGCTTAACATGGTGGTTCGTCAAGGATTCTTCTCATTCTTCAATTGTTCTTCAAGATTTCTCTCGGAGTTATGATCCGCCATCTATACTCTCAAATAAACATGGTACTCAACACATGTCTTGTTTTGAGGAGTTTAAGCATTCTTCAATTTGCAACCGAAGTGCAATTCTTTCTACCTTATCTTTTGAGGTGGTGTTATGTCATTGTTGATAATTTCCCTTCGTGTTTCTTGAGTCAAAGTCTTCAAGAGTGACATATCTAAATCCATCAATTTCTCTTCGGCCAAGTCATTTTTCAACCAATCAATCTCTTCATTGGAGTCATCTTGGGTTATATTTCGACTAAAGCTTTCCCTAAAGAGTGTTGCTATTTATGGTGCTAATAAATGACCCAAGTTCTTCATTTATCCTCCCGGTGAAATAATTTTCTCGTCTCCTCGTTGCTATCAATCCAATCTATTGTTTTTGTTAGTGGCAGAATTTCACCTCATAATTTTGAGAAGTTTTCTATAAGCCCACTACAAGCTTTTTTTCGCTTCGTTGTTGGTTTTCCAACAACTCCGTATAACCTTCTTAGAAGGGTGCTTTCCAAGCTCAGTTATGGCAGAAGCTGGCATTTTCTTCTCCATTCTTTTTCCAATGATCTAACTTCTATTCTTTTCTTCCAGAGGCATTGTGATGTTGCTCTCTTCGACCCATCGTCTTGTTTTGTCAAGATCAATCCAGTTAACCGGAGTGTTGTGGCTATCAATCCTCTTTTAACCGGAGTCTCATCCAAGTGCTTTCATTTTGCCAAGTTCATATTCTATTCCATCCATTTCCAATCGGAGTATTGTCATAATATTCCTTATCGTTCCTTGTACATCTCGTTTCTACCGGAGTGCTTGCATGGACTTCCTGTCCATTGTAACATTTTTCTTATGTCTTTCAACCTACAAGGTTCTCGTAATGTTCCTTGTTCCTCTTTTCTAACAGAGTGTTTTCAACTTTATTCATCTTCGTTGTATTCTTTTTTTCAATTAGTTCAACCTCTCAATGTTCTTTGGTTTCACTCGTTTGTCAAAGAAGCAACTTAGTTTTACCTCTTCTCTTCCCTCCCGTTTCTCCCCGGTGCCATCCTTAGATCTCGGGGCGGGATCTTCTGTTAGTGGAGGAGAGTTGTAACGACCCAAGACCGAGACCTCCATTATTATTTTTATTTTGTGTTATGTTCATGCGTTCTTGCTCGCTTGTGATGTTTGTTTTATTTTATTTTGCATCATGCATCTTCTCCATACCATTGTTGTGTTTGTTTAATTTAGTTGCTCATGTGCATTGCAACTTATTTTCTTCTCTTGATCCTTCCATCAACCCCATGCTCACTTCCAACTTGGTTTCACCCAAGTTTCAAATCCCCATGCCACTTCCTTCTTTCCCTTTTCTCTATTTATTTGAGTTGCAAATAGAATTGCTCAAATAAATGTTCATCTTTTGCCCATAAATCATATTTATTATGTAGGGCCATCCTATAAAATTTAAGCCCATTTGGATTCAATTTGGTTAGGTTATAAATTCATGCAAGTTTGAATTAAATTCGAACATGTTTAAATTTATAGCCTGTAAAAATTCCCAAACTAATTTTATTAAATCGGGCATATTTCATGTTTTCTAGAAATATGTCCCTCCATCCCTACTTCAACCCCAAACCCTCTGTACTTTTCTCTCTACTTCTGTTTATGCAATAAATAGAAAGGGAAGAGGTAAATCAGATAAGTGAGGGAAGCCCAGCTGGTCCTCCCAGCCTCCCGCGCCGGCCCACCTAGGCCACTTGGGCCTCCTGCAGCCGCACCCTGCTCTAACCCTAGGCCCCGACGCTCTCATGTTGAGACGCTCTCATGTTGACCTCTCCCTCTTGTTCACGTGCCTGCCGCCACCCACTCACACTATCGCGCACGCCTCCCGATCCGGCGTCCTGCTACCTCCTCTGCCTCGATCCGGTGCCGCCGGAGGCTACCCGCGTCGCCCAGGCGCCGCAGCTCCTCCTCCGCGCGCCTCCTTCCTCCTGCGTCGGCCTCTCCTTCCTCGCTCCAGCCATCGTGGAACCAGGCCGCCGCTCCAGTCAAGCCTCGTCACCGGCCGACCGTACCAGCAGGAGCAGGGCAAGCTTCCGTCGCCTGGAACCGACCTGAACCGGAGAGTCGAGGCCAGATCCGGTCTCCCTGACGCCCGCAGGACCTCTGCCTCACCCTGCTCGTCGTCGAAGTCCCAGCTCCGCCGTCGCGGTTCTTCAGCGCCGCTGCTTCCCTCTGCCTCATCCAGGAGGCAAGCACAATGTCATGGACCTCCCCGTCACTGGCCAAGACCTGCAGCCTCTGTACTTCGCCTTCGCCTCCTGCTACCGGCACGCTGCCCTACCTCCACCGCCCGGCGACCCTCTGCATCTACCGGCATGCCTGCATGCCTCGCTGTTGGTCTCGTGCAGAGCCCCTCCTCCTCACGGCCATGGTGCCTGTCGGTGCCCGCACGTAGCTGCTGCTTCGATGCCCGCCTCCCACCGTCGACCGCGAAGGGCTTTGAGTCACCATTTACCTCTTCGAACGAACGTGAACGACTACCGTCGTCGTGGATCCGACAAGTACCCCTACAACAAGTGTAACTATACCGCCGTTTTTGGAATCGTTAAGAACGCCAAATACTCCTTCAAGTTGACGAGACCAGCAAGTTCAAAGACCCCAAGTACCACGGCGATCGACGTATAGTACCACTATCTTTGTCGTGTACATCTACCATGGCCGAACACCCATGAACGCCTATCGTCTCCCCGCGGTCGTTGGTTTCGACAGGTACCTCTTCAAAACGACCGAGTACCACTACCGTCGACCCTCGAAGCCTCCGTGGACGTTAGGTTCCTCGCCGTGACCCCGAACATCTATGGAAACTTGTGTGACTAAAAACGTGAACGACTACTGTCGGTGTCAAAACCGACGGATCTCGGGTAGGGATTCTCGAACTGTGCGTCTAAGGCGGATGGTAACAGAAGGCAGGGGACACGATGTTTTACCCACGTTCGAGACCTCTTGATGGAGGTAAAACACTATGTCCTGCTTGATTAATATTGATGATATGAGTAGTACAAGAGTAGATCTACCACGAGATCAGAGAGGCTAAACCCTAGAAGCTAGCCTATGGTATGATTGTATGTTGTCCTATGGACTAAAACCCTCCGGTTTATATAGACCCCGGAGAGGGTTAGGGTTACATAAGGTCCATGCCAAGTAGAGTCTCATCCGGACACGAGACGAAGTCTTCAATCTTGTATCTTCATAGTCCAACAGTCCGGCCAAAGGATATAATCCGGCTGTCCGGAGACCCCCTAACCCAGTACTCCCTCAGTAGCCCCTGAACCAGGCTTTCAATGACGTTGAGTCCGGCGTGCAGTATTGTCTTCGGCATTGCAAGGCGGGTTCCTCCTCTGAATACACCACGGAAGAGTTTGAATACAAGGATAGTGTCCGACCCTGCAAAATAAGTTCCACATACCACCGTAGAGAGAATAATATTTTTACAAATCCAACTTGCTGACTTGTCTTGGCAACACGACATTATGTCATGGCCCGGCGATTACTCGAACCGTTTCCTTAACTAGCCCCGCACATAATGCGAGGCAGTTTTTTGACACGTCTTCTTAAAGCAGAGATCGTGTCCCCTTATCACGGGATTCTCATCAATACGGGCGTGGGTAACCCAACCGCGTCTAGGACTCCTAGATTATAGGTAAGTTCCAAACGGCCACGGAGAGGACGCTTGATATTCACCCTCTTTATAAAGGGCCAAGGCTTTTACTTTTTTCCCTCCCGTGCTCAATCGAATCCTTCCCCCGCCTCGAGTTCTAACACCCAAAGCCCATGTCAGGTGCTCCGGATCTTCAATCATGTCCGGATCCAGCCGTCAAGGTTGGTGGATGCCCTCCTCCGTTACGGAAGAGGATATCAAGAAGTTGAGGGAGGCCAGATACCTGACCGCCGAGGTTTCGCATTGGCTGCCTGCCCGAGGGCAGGTCGTCCCTACTCCTGAACCCAACGAAGACATTGTGTTCATCTCCCACTTCCTCCGAGGTCTAGGCCTCGCTCTGGATCCCTTCGTAAGGGGTTTGATGTTCTATTGCGGGCTAGACTTCCATGATCTAGACCCAGACTCCTTTCTCCACATCTCGGCATTTATTGTCGTGTGTGAGGCTTTCCTCCGCATTACCCCTCACTTCGGCTTGTGGCTCAAGACCTTTGATGTGAAGCCGAAGACAATCGAGGGACAATACGCAGCGTGCGTAGGTGCTTTAATAAGCAAGATTGCAGGAGCTCCATGGCCAAAGGGTTCCTTTCCAGAGATGTCCGGATTATGGCAACGGGAGTGGTTTTTACATCACAGCTCCCAGAAGTGCCAAGTGGGTGGCTGCCCCCGCTTTTCGCTCGGGCCCCCCACCACAACTGATGTCATGGATTAGCAGAGGGCTGAGCTGGGGTCCAGCCAAGGACGTGCCTATAATGCAAAGCCGCATTCAAGATCTCTTCGAGGGAGATTTTAATTTGGTTATGGTAATGCAAGTCATGCTGGTTCATCGAGTCCAGCCTTGCAAACGACGGCCCCTTCGCTTGTGGGAGTTCAACCCAGAAGGACCGCACGCTATTCAAAGTTTCCTCGGCCTGACGCACGAGGAGATGTACAAGTCATTCTTCGGACCTCAAACAGAGTGTCCGGATACTACCAAGGACGTGGGCCTGAGTAGCAACCGCACCGCCGACCAAGTAAGTAATCCTCTAGCTGAACACACCGTCTTTTATTTACCATGACATCATTCTGAGAAATCGCCCTTTGACCAGGACTGGCTAACAAAGGCGAAGATGATTCGGTGTTCGGCCCCCCTCCCTAAGGGTTTGGAAAATCCGTACTGGAAAAGATGCTCGAGCTCGCACCTTGCCCGGAGCCCTCGAAGGAAGATAAAGGGGGAATAATGCGGGCGAAAGCGGGCCCCCATCGCTGCCAATTCCAACCGAGGGAATGAGCGCCTCCATGAGGGAGGATAACCAAGGGGAAGATTCTAACCTTCTCTCGCTACGGGGGAGGAAGAGGACTACCTCTGAAGATCCGGAAACTGAAGCTTCCAAATGGGAGAAGAAGTCTCCAACAGAGGGTCCAGCCTCGGGGGGTGCTCTTGCCGCACAAGGTCCGCATGGGATCAGCCCTCTAACGAGCCGTAAGTGATCAAAAATACTTTAATAGTGAAGATATACTACCTTACCTCTGAGGAAAATAACCGAAGCATATATCTTTGCAGTTCGGATCTTAGCCCTTCTCAGCAGAGCTCGTCTTCGGGGGATCTTCTTCCAGAGATGATAGAGAGCGAAACGCCTCCCCCGGTCTCCCCCGCTCAAGAAGCGGGTGAACTCGAAGTGTCGTCACGGAGGGCCTCTCCGGATCCGGTGAGGCCAGAAGATAATCCTATAGTCACCGAAGTCCCCAGCGTCCAGCTCTCGAAGAGAGCAAACAAAAGAGTCCGGCACCATCTGGTATGCGGTCGGACGTACTAAGGGAGCTATTGGAGCGAGCGGCCATCTCAGAAGAACATCGTACGTTAATGGGTACGATGATGGAAAGAATTTCGTCCGCCGAAAGCGGATTACATGAAGTCTTTATGAGTCTACTGACGGGCTTTGAGGTACGTGAAATGATATACTTTTTGATAGTACCGCACATGTTTAGGTGTGCCCTGTATAGATAGTAGCCCCTGAGACTCTGGTTGTCGTCAAGAACGGCGGCGAATAGAGGATCATAGTCCCAGGTAATAACCAGACTGCCTTTATGTGCAGGTGGTGGAAGCTCCGGTGGCTCGCCGGACTAATGAGTTTGCCGAACTAAAGCGGCAACTGGATGCGGCAGACGCCGACATCGAGCTTGTTAACAAACGGCTTGACGAGTCACAGGGTAAGTAATATTTTCTGGTGAATGTCACATAGTAAGAGCAGCATGATGCCAGTATCTTTAATATGTTGTGACTGCAGACGGAGCTGCCATCGTGGAGACCCTTCGGGCGGAACTTGCCCGAGCCAAGGAACAAGCAAGAATTAATAATGCGGCTTCTTTGAAGGCGGCCGAAGAGTTAAGAGCCGAGAAGGTCGCGCATTGCGAAAGCAAAGAGAAGATGGCCGTAAAATTAAAAGACACTGCCGACCATTGCCAGTTCTTTAAAGAAGAGAACCGAGTGAAGGCAGCGGACCTTGAAAAGGCCACGATGACGACCAAAGACACCCGCTCTGCTATGAGGGCGAAGAAGGAGGAGTTGAGTGAAGCCGGGGATATTGCGGCTGGGAAGCCCTTTCTGCTGCAGAGGAAGTTCGGAGATCCGCGGTATGCTCCTCTGGATCGGCTGTGGAGTTCGGCAGACGCATATATGGACTTGGCAGCGAGCGCTGTCGATGCGGTCGAATACTTCCGAGATCAGACAGATCGTGAAGTGGACAATCTGTTCTGGTCGCAATTTAACGTTCCAGAGCGTCCGCTTCCCTTGACTGATCAGCTAGCCGAATGGGACGAACTTAATAGATTGTCCGGACTTGCCATGAGGTCCGTCGTAGATCATCTATGGCCGGAGAAGCCGAAGCCGAACAGCTATTTTAGCTTAGTGCAGCAGTTCCTTGGTGCGGTGCCACGCATCGATGAAGAGGTCGGCGTGCATAGAAGGCTCGCGGATGGCCTTTGCCCGTGTCAAAGCATACTGGGCGGAGATGGATGCTACCACTGTTGCGGCGCAGGGTTCGGCCATAGGCCGAGTGGCTGTCGAGCACTATTTTCAAGAAATTCTTGAGGGTGCTCATTTGATAGAGGCCTAGTGCTCGAAGAATATTATGTTTGAGTGACATGTATTCCCATTGTAAACACAATGTTTTTATGAAATGTATTAAGGTTGTATTTACACTTTTGCCTGAAAGTAATATGATGCCTCCTGTGCGGCCGTTTATGTATATATGTATATAACCTGAAAGATTGCAGTCGTCGGGTTCAACCCCCACGCATATAATGCGGAGGTGCTCGCAGAAGACGCGTGTTCACACTTAACCCAATGTCTTTGTCCTATTAAGGAGGTGATAGCGCAACGAACGAGGCAACCGGACTATAATGCTTTAACACTTTCACTTAGCCATAGGAATTTGACTGTGGGGCTACTATATAGCCCCTGGTGGCTCCGCACTTTCCCAAACTCGGGGTGCGTATATGCCTGGCCAGGAAACGGCCCTTTGTTAAAGCGGAGGAATTCTAACATTCCGATAGGTCATCGAGTGGTTGACCAGTCTTGTGCTATATCATGACAGTCAGTTTTCGGCTTTCTCTACTGAGGTGCTTGTCCGGATGAACCAGGGCACAATCGCAGTAGTTCTCCTAGTGCTGCCTTAGCCGATAGAGCGGAACATAAGGCACCAAAACACAGGAGCCGGGCAAACCCAACATTTGACCAAAGACATGATTCGGAGATGATGCATATAAGGCTAAACTCGCGACGCCGAACACTCCCTAAGGTATTCGGTCTTTATGGTATAAACCGGGCCTAAATAGTGCCCTTTGTAAGAAGCCCCTTGTGTCCAGGTACGTGCATTATTCTTATGTGGCCACATGCCAAGACGTCAACATCCTTCTCAATTGTACTGAGAATCCGAGGGATGTGTATCAACAAGAGACAGTAAAAAAGGTTTACGCAGGGTCTTAATCTAAAAAGAATCCTTGGACCGGGTCCCTGCTGCACGTCTGCGCCTGTGTCTCCGTTATGCCGTATCCTGGACGGGTGTAGCACAATGGTCATCTGTAAAAGAGAGGAACTTAGGTGAAAAGTTGTCGCGCAAAAAGGTAATTTTAAAGAAACTACGTATAATTCAAGATGAGTAAAAATTGCCACTTGTCTGCGTGCGTTGAGCCCCTTGTATTTGTAATAGGGGTGTGGCCATCAATCATGTATGAATTACATATAGCTGCACCGGACTCGTCTAACCGTGTCCGTGGTCTTGACGACCTATCAAATGCTTTAGTTGGTGAGGCCGTTTTTAGTGTGCGGCTGCCAAGGCAGTCGCACTCTCTTCGGCGTGCAAAGATCGCTCAATATTTCCATTCACTGTAATGATGCCACGTGGACCGGGCATCTTGAGCATGAGGGAAGCGTAATGCAGTATTGTGTTAAAGCGAGCGAAAGCTTTGCGTCCAAGTAGTGCTTGATAGCCACTTTGGAACGGAGCAATGTGGAAGGTTACATGTTCGCTACGGAAGTTATCGGGGAAGCCGAATATAACCTCTAGTAGCAGGGAGCCCGTGCAATGAGCCCCTAGGCCTGGCTTTACTCCTTTAAAGGTAGTATTGTTGTGGCAAATTTTCGTTGGGTCTATCCCATTTTGCCGATTGTGTCCTGGTATATCAGGTTTAGACTGCTACCACCGTCCATCAGGGCTCGTGTGAAGTGGTATCCGTCAATTATTGGGTCTAATACCAAGGCAGCCCATCCTGCACGCCGGATACTTACTGAGTAATCCCGATGGTCGAAAGTGATCGGTTGAGACGACCAGTGGCAGGATTCCGCGGTGATAGGCCCTTGGGCATATTTCTCTGGGAGTGCCGCTTTGTTTCTCCCCTTGATCACGTCTAACACGTTTACTGTTTTGACTTCTGGTGGAAATTTCTTTTGTTCCCCGGTGTCTTGCTTGAGAGGCTCATCCTCGTCTTCGCTTGGTGTATCCTCCCCCTTGTGTACGGCGTTGAGCTTGCCTGACTGCTTAAAGACCCAACATTCTCTGTGGGTATGATTAGCGGGTTTACTATGGGTGCTATGGATTTGACATATTTGGTCCAGAATTTTGTTTAGGCTGGACAGTTCATCTCTGGCGCCTTTAGAGGGCGGATTTTGCTGACCTGGCCGAGAGCTTCTGAATCCGGCGTTTACTGCCATGCTCTTCGGGTTGTCTTCTTTATTCCGGCGTTTATTATTGTTGATGTGTCATGATTTCCCGTTTCCATCTCTAACTTCGGATGTACTGGGGTCGCTGGTGCTGCATCTGGCTAGCCAGCTATCCTCACCCACGCAAAAGCGGGTCATGAGGCTTGTTAATGCTGCCATTGTTCTCGGCTTTTCTTGGCCGAGGTGTCTGGCAAGCCATTCGTCATGAACGCTATGCTTAAAAGCTGCTAAGGCTTCGGCGTCCGGACAGTCGACTATTTGGTTCTTTTTAGTAAGAAACCTGTTCCAAAGCTTTCGGGCTGACTCTCTGGGCTGTTGAGTTATATGACTCAAATCGTCCGCGTCCGGAGGTCGGACATAAGTCCCTTGAAAATTTGGCCGAAAAGCGTCTTCGAGCTCTTCCTAGCTTCCAATGGAGCTTTCGGGGAGGCTTTTAAGCCAGTGCCGAGCTGGCCCTTTGAGTTTGAGGGGTAAATACTTAATGGCGTGGAGATCATCTCCTCGAGCCATATGGATATGGAGGATATAGTCCTCAATCCAGACCCCAGGGTCTGTTGTTCCGTCGTATGCCTCTATGTTTACGGGTTTGAATCCCTCTAGAAATTCATGGTCCAGCACCTCATCGGTGAAACATAGGGGGTGTGCGACACCCCTGTATCTGGGTGTACCACGTTGTTCGGATGTTTGTTGTGTTGCATCGTATGCTGGAGCACGCTTGCATGGTCCATAGATGGATCTGGCTTCACCGTCCTTTTGATGCGAGCCCTCGCGTGGATCGCGTATTGGCTTATGTGCGGCATTGTTTGCCGCTCTATGTTGGCCACGAGGCCGTCTATCTGGCCAGATGGCTATTTTAATTTTTGGTTGTGGGGGATCTAAGGCCTCCTCATCGAATTCAGGTAGCAACTTCCGCTTCGGGTAGCTCTTGGTGGGGCGATTACCGCCATACTTCGCTGCTGTGTTGAGTACTTTACTCCATCTGGTTTGGAGTGTGTCTTGCGCAACCTTGAGCCTTTGCTTCTGCTTTTTTAGACTCCTCGCGGTGGCAACGAGCCTTTGATGGGCATTCTGTTGCCCTGGGTGTCTGTCCGGTGTGATGTCGTCTGGACTATTATCTTTGACAGAGTCGGGTTGTTCGGTTTGATTCTCCGTGTTGCCGTGGTCCGGCAATGGTTCACCCTGCTCTAACGCTGGGTCTGTATGATCGTTGTTTCTACCGAGGCGGGGTTTGGGGCGGCGCTTACGCTGTCGCTTTGACTGCTTCTCGAGGGGACAACCCTTCGTTGCGTCTGTCCGTTCCTCGTCATCGTTTTCTTTTGGTGTGTCCACCATGTATACGTCATGTGGTGAAGTGGGCATCCAGTGCCCTATGGGCAGTGGTTCCTGTTCTTCTCCTGCCTCGTCGTCCATACCGTCGATGTCTTTGGAGTCGGAGTCGAGCATGTCGGTTAAGTCATCGACAGTGGCTACTAAGTGGGTGGTGGGTGGGCGGCGAGTTTCTTCGTCATCCGCATCCCAATCCTACCGGGCATAGTTCGGCCAGGACTCTCCTGACAAGGAGAGAGACTTTAATGAATTCAGTATGTCACCGAAGGGCGAGTGCTGAAAGATATCCGCGGAGGTAAACTCCATGATCGGTGCCCAACCGGATTCGATAGGAACGGGCGCAGGCGGTTCGGAGTCCGTGGCCGGAGAAGTATCCGGCAGTTTAACAACACGGCTCTTGTGAAGGGTAAGGTCGATATTCGGCTCGATCGCCGCTGAGGATACGACCTCCGTGACGGGGTCTATCCACCCGTCCATGGATGGCGCAACTGGCTCCGAATTGAGGGTCGGAGCGGCTGCCGGTGCGATCTCCTCAGCACTGTCTGATGGTAGAGCCAAATCATACTCATCGTGACCGCGTGACGCACAAGGCAAAGGCTCGAATCCGTCGAAGATCAAGTCTCCGCGGATATCGGCCGTGTAGTTTAAGCTTCCAAACCTGACCTGGTGGCCAGGGGCGTAACTTTCAATCTACTCCAGATGGCCAAGTGAATTGGCCCGCAGTGCAAAGCCGCCGAATACAAAAATCTGTCCGGGGAGAAAAGTCTCATCCTGGACTACATCGCCAACGATTATCGAAGGAGCCATCAAGCCTAACGATGACGACACAGAGGAACTCTCAATGAAAGCACCAATGTCGGTGTCAAAACCGGCGGATCTCGGGTAGGGGGTCCCGAACTGTGCGTCTAAGGCGGATGGTAACAGGAGGCAGGGGACACGATGTTTTACCCACGTTCGGGCCCTCTTGATGGAGGTAAAACCCTACGTCCTGCTTGATTAATATTGATGATATGGGTAGTACAAGAGTAGATCTACCATGAGATCAGAGAGGCTAAACCCTAGAAGCTAGCCTATGGTATGATTGTATGATGTCCTATGGACTAAAACCCTCCGGTTTATATAGACCCCGGAGAGGGTTAGGGTTACACAAGGTCGGTTACAAAGGAGGAGATACACATATCCGTACTGCCTAGCTTGCCTTCCACGCCAAGTAGAGTCTCATCCGGACACGAGACGAAGTCTTCAATCTTGTATCTTCATAGTCCAACAGTCCGGCCAAAGGATATAATCCGGCTGTCCGGAGACCCCCTAACCCAGGACTCCCTCAACTACCTGTTGGGGAACGTAGTAATTTCAAAAAAATTCCTACGCACACGCAAGATCATGGTGATGCATAGCAACGAGAGGGGAGAGTGTTGTCTACGTACCCTCGTAGACCGACAGTGGAAGCATTCGCACAACGTGGTTGATGTACTCGTACGTCTTCACGGCCCGACCGATCAAGCACCGAAACTATGGCACCTCCGAGTTCTAGCACACGTTCAGCTCGATGACGATCCCCGGACTCTAATCCAGCAAAGTGTCGGGGAAGAGTTCCGTCAGCACGACGGCGTGGTGACGATCTTGATGTTCTACCGTCGCAGGGCTTCGCCTAAGCACCGCTACAATATTATCGAGGATTATGGTGGAGGGGGGCACCGCACACGGCTAAGAGAACGATCACGAAAATCAACTTGTGTGTCTATGGGGTGCCCCCTGCCCCCGTATATAAAGGAGTGGAGGAGGGGAGTGCCGGCCCTCTCTATGGCGCGCCCTAGGGGAGTCCTACTCCCACCGGGAGTAGGATTCCCCTTTTCCTAGTCCAACTAGGAGTCCTTCCATGTAGTAGGAGTAGGAGACAAGGAAGGGGAAGAGGGAAGAGAAGGAAGGAGGGGGCGTAGCCCCTCCCCCTAGTCCAATTCGGACTAGGCCTTGGGGGCACGCGGCCTGCCTCTCCCTCTCCCCTAAAGCCCAATAAGGCCCATATACTTCTTCCCCCGTATTCCCGTAACTCCCCGGTACTCCGAAAAATACCCGAACCACTCGGAACTTTTCCGATGTCCGAATATAGTTGTCCAATATATCGATCTTTACATCTCGACCATTTCGAGACTCCTCGTCATGTCCCCGATCTCATCCGGGACTCCGAACTCCTTCGATACATCAAAACTCATAAACTCATAATATAACTGTCATCGAAACCTTAAGCGTGCGGACCCTACGGGTTCGAGAACAATGTAGACATGACCGAGACACGTCTCTGGTCAATAACCAATAGCGGAACCTGGATGCTCATATTGGCTCCCACATATTCTACGAAGATCTTTATCGGTCAGACCGCATAACAATATACGTTGTTCCCTTTGTCATCGGTATGTTACTTGCCCGAGATTTGATCGTCGGTATCTCAATACCTAGTTCAATCTCGTTACCAGCAAGTCTCTTTACCCGTTCCGTAATACATCATCTCGCAACTAACTCATTAGTTGCAATGCTTGCAAGGCTTATGTGATGTGCATTACCGAGAGGGCCCAGAGATACCTCTCCGACAATCGGAGTGACAAATCCTAATCTCGAAATACGCCAACCCAACAAGTACCTTTGGAGACACCTGTAGAGCTCCTTTATAATCACCCAGTTACGTTGTGACGTTTGGTAGCACACAAAGTGTTCCTCCGGTAAACGGGAGTTGCATAATCTCATAGTCATAGGAACATGTATAAGTCATGAAGAAAGCAATAGCAACAAACTAAACGATCGAGTGCTAAGCTAACGGAATGGGTCAAGTCAATCACATCATTCTCTAATGATGTGATCCCGTTAATCAAATAACAACTCTTTGTCTATGGTTAGGAAACATAACCATCTTTGATTAACGAGCTAGTCAAGTAGAGGCATACTAGTGACACTCTGTTTGTCTATGTATTCACACATGTATTATGTTTCTGGTTAATACAATTCTAGCATGAATAATAAACATTTATCATGAAATAAGGAAATAAATAATAACTTTATTATTGCGTCTAGGGCATATTTCCTTCAGTCTCCCACTTGCACTAGAGTCAATAATCTAGTTCACATTGCCATGTGATTTAACACCAATAGTTCACATCATTCATCATTATGTGACCAACACTCAAAGGGTTTACTAGAGTCAATAATCTAGTTCACGTCGCTATGTGATTAACACCCAAAGAGTACTAAGGTGTGATTATGTTTTGCCTGTGAGAGAAGTTTAGTCAACGGGTCCGCCATATTCAGATCCTTATGTATTTTGCAAATTTCTATGTCAACAATGCTCTACACGGAGCTACTCTAGCTAATTGCTCCCACTTTCAATATGCATCCAGATTGAGACTTAGAATCATCTGGATCAGTGTCAAAGTTTGCATCGACGTAACCCTTTACGACGAACCTTTTGTCACCTCCACAATCGAGAAACATATCCTTATTCCACTAAGGATAATTTTGACCGTTGTCCAGTGATCTACTTCCTAGATCACTATTGTATTCCCTCGCTTAACACAGTGTAGGGTATACAACAGATCTGGTACACAGCATGGCATACTTTATAGAATCTATGGCCGAGGCATAGGGAATGATTCATTCTCTTTCTATCTTCTGCCGTGGTCGGGCTCTGAGTCTTACTCAATTTCACACCTTGCAACACAGGCAAGAACTCTTTCTTTGACTGTTCCATTTTGAACTACTTCAAAATCTTGTCAAGGTATGTACTCATTGAAAAAACTTATCAAGCGTCTTGATCTATCTCTATAGATCTTGATGCTCAATATGTAAGCAGCTTCACCGAGGTCTTTCTTTGAAAAACTCCTTTCAAATATTCCTTTATGCTTTCCAGAAAATTATACATTATTTCCGATCAACAATATGTCGTTCACATATACTTATCAAAAATGATGTAGTGCTCCCACTCACTTTCTTGTAAATACAGGCTTCACCACAAGTCTGTATAAAACTATATGCTTTGATCAACTTATCAAAGCGTATATTCCAACTCCGAGATGCTTGCACCAGTCCATAGATGGATCGCTGGAGCTTGCATATTTAGTTAACACCTTTAGGATCGACAAAACCTTCTAGTTGCATCATATACAACTCTTCTTTAATAAATCCATTAAGGAATGCAGTTTTGTTTATCCATTTGCCAGATTTCATAAAATGCGGCAATTGATAACATGATTCGGACAGACTTAAGCATAGATACGAGTGAGAAACTCTCATCGTAGTCAACACCTTGAACTTATCGAAAAACTTTTTTGCGACAATTCTAGCTTTGTAGATAGTAACACTACTATCAGCGTCCGTCTTCCTCTTGAAGATCCATTTAATCTCAATGGCTCGCCGATCATTGGGCAAGTCAATCAAAGTCCATACTTTGTTCTCATACATGGATCTCATCTCAGATTTCATGGCCTCAAGCCATTTCGCGGAATCTGGGCTCATCATCGCTTCCTCATAGTTCGTAGGCTCGTCATGGTCAAGTAACATGACCTCTAGAACTGGATTACCGTACCACTCTGGTGCGGATGTCACTCTGGTTTTACCTATGAGGTTCGGTAGTAACTTGATCTGAAGTTACATGATCATCATCATTAGCTTCCTCACTAATCGGTCTAGTAGTCACAGGAACAGATTTCTGTGATGAACTACTTTCCAATAAGGGAGCAGGTACAGTTACCTCATCAAGTTCTACTTTCCTCCCACTCACTTCTTTCAAGAGAAATTCCTTCTCTAGAAAGTTTCCAAATTTAGCAACAAAAGTCTCGCCTTCGGATCTGTGATAGAAGGTGTATCCAATAGTTTCCTTTGGATATCCTATGAAGACACATTTTCCGATTTGGGTTTGAGCTTATCAGGATGAAACTTTTTCATATAAGCATTGCAACCCCAAACTTTAAGAAATGACAACTTTGGTTTCTTGCCAAACCACAGTTCATATTGTGTCGTCTCAACGGACTTAGATGGTGCCCCTTTTTAACGTGAATGCAGCTGTCTTTAATGCATAACCCCAAAAACGATAGTGGTAAATCGGTAAGAAACATCATAGATTGCACTATATCCAATAAAGTATGGTTATGACGTTCGGACACACCATTATGCCGTGGTGTTCCAGGTGGCGTTAGTAGTGAAACTATTTCACATTGTTTTAACTGAAGACCAAACTCGTAACTCAGATATTTGTCTCCGCGATCAGATCGTAGAAACCTTATTTTCTTGTTATGATGATTTTCCACTTCACTCTGAAATTCTTGGAACTTTTCAAATGTTTCAGACTTATGTTTCATCAAGTAGATATACCCATATCTGCTCAAATCATCTGTGAAGGTCAGAAAATAACGATACCCGCCACGAGCCTCAACACTCATCGGATCGCATACATCAGTATGTATTATTTCCAATAAGTTAGTTGCTCGCTCCATTGTTCCAGAGAACGGAGTCTTAGTCATCTTGCCCATGAGGCATGGTTTGCAAGCATCAAGTGATTCATAATCAAGTGATTCCAAAAGCCCATCAGCTTGGAGTTTCTTCATGCATTTTACACCAATATGACTTAAACGGCAGTGCCACAAATAAGTTGCACTATCATTATTAACTTTGCATCTTTTGGTTTCAATATTATGAATATGTGTATCACTATGATCGAGATCCAACGAACCATTTTCATTGGGTGTGTAACCATGTAAGGTTTTATTCATGTAAACAGAACAACAATTTATTCTCTTACTTAAATGAATAACCGTATTGCAATAAACATGATCAAATCATATTCATGCTCAACACCAAATAACACTTATTTAGGTTCCACACTAATCCCGAAAGTATAGGGAGTGTGCGATGATGATCATATCAATCTTGGAACCACTTCCAACTCTCATCATCACTTCACCCTAAACTAGTCTCTGTTCATTCTGCAACTCCCGTTTCAAGTTACTAATCTTAGCAACTGAACTAGTACCAAATACTGAGGGGTTGCCATGAACACTAGTAAGTACGCATCAATAACATGTATATCAAATATACCTTTGTTTACTTTGCCATCCTTTCTTATCCACCAAATACTTGGGGTAGTTCCGCTTCCAGTGACCAATCCCTTTGCAGTAGAAGCACTTAGTCTCAGGCTTGGACCAGACTTGGGTTTCTTCACTTGAGCAGCAACTTGCTTGCCGTTCTTCTTGAAGTTCCCCTTCTTCCCTTTGCCCTTTTCTTGAAACTAGTGGTCTTGTCTACCATCAACACTTGATGTTTTTCTTGATTTCTACCTTCGTCGATTTTAGCATCACGAAGAGCTTGGGAATCGTTTCCGTTATCCCTTGCATATTATAGTTCATCACAAAGTTCTACTAACTTGGTGATGGTGACTAGAGAATTCTGTCAATCACTATTTTATCTGGAAGATTAACTCCCACTTGATTCAAGCGATTGTAGTACCCAAACAATCTGAGCACATGCTCACTAGTTGAGCGATTCTCCTCCATCTTTTAGCTATAGAACTTGTTGGAGACTTCATATCTCTCAACTCAGTATTTGCTTGAAATATTAACTTCAACTCTTGGAACATCTCATATGGTCCATGACGTTCAAAACGTCTTTGAAGTCCCGATTCTAAGCCGTTAAGCATGGTGCACTAAACTATCAAGTAGTCATCATATTGAGCTAGCCAAACGTTCATAACGTCTGCATCTGCTCCTGCAATAGGTCTGTCACCTAGCGGTGCATCAAGGACATAATTCTTCTGTGCAGCAATGAGTATAAACCTCAGATCACAGATCCAATCCGCATCATTGCTACTAACATCTTTCAACATAATTTTCTCTAGGAACATATCAAAATAAACACAGGGAAGCAACAACGCGAGCTATTGATCTACAACATAATTTGCAAAATACTACCAGGACTAAGTTCATGATAAATTTAAGTTCAATTAATCATATTACTTAAGAACTCCCACTTAGATAGACATCCCTCTAATCCTCTAAGTGATCACGTGATCCAAATCAACTAAACCATGCCCGATCATCACGTGAGATGGAGTAGTTTCATTGGTGAACATCACTATGTTGATCATATCTACTATATGATTCACGCTCGACCTTTCGGTCTCCGTGTTCCGAGGCCATATCTGTATATGCTTGGCTCGTCAAGTATAACCTGAGTATTCCGCGTGTGCAACTGTTTTGCACCTGTTGTATTTGAACGTAGAGCCTATCACACCCGATCATCACATGGTGTCTCAGCACGAAGAACTTTCGCAACGGTGCATACTCAGGGAGAACACTTCTTAATAATTAGTGAGAGACCATCTTAAAATGCTACCGTCAAACTTAGCAAAATAAGATGTATAAAGATAAACATCATATGCAATCAAAATATGTGACATGATATGGTCATCATCATCTTGCACCTTTGATCTCCATCTCCAAAGTACTGTCAAGATCTCTATCGTCACCGGCATGACACCATGATCTCCATCATCTTGATCTATATCAATGTGTCATCACACGGTCGTCTCGCCAACTATTGCTCTTGCAACTATTGCTATCGCATAGCGATAAAGTAAAGCAATTATTTTGCGCTTGCATCTTATGCAATAGAGAGATAACCATAAGGCTTTTGCCAGTTGCCGATAACTTCAACAAAACATGATCATCTCATACAACAACTTATATCTCATCACGTCTTGACCATATCACATCACAACATGCCCTGCAAAAACAAGTTAGACGTCCTCTACTTTGTTGTTGCAAGTTTTACGTGGCTGCTACGGGCTTAAGCAAGAACCAATCTTACCTACGCATCAAAAAACCACAACAATAGTTTGTCAAGTTGGTGTTGTTTTAACCTTCGCAAGGGCCGGGCGTAGCCACACTCGGTTCAACTAAAGTTGGAGAAACTGACACCCGCCAGCCACCTGTGTGCAAAGCACGTCGGTAGAACCAGTCTCGCGTAAGCGTACGCGTAATGTCGGTCCGGGCCGCTTCATCCAACAATACCGCTGAACCAAAGTATGACATGCTGGTAAGCAGTATGACTTATATCGCCCACAACTCACTTGTGTTTTACTCGTGCATATAACATCAACACATAAAACCTAGGCTCGGATGCCACTGTTGGGGAACATAGTAATTTCAAAAAAATTCCTACGCACACGCAAGATCATGGTGATGCATAGCAACGAGAGGGGAGAGTGTTGTCTACGTACCCTCGTAGACCGACAGCGGAAGCGTTGGCACAACATGGTTGATGTAGTCGTACGCCTTCACGGCCCGACCGATCAAGCACCGAAACTACGGCACCTCCGAGTTCTAGCACACGTTTAGCTCGATGACGATCCCCGGACTCCGATCCAGCAAAGTGCCGGGGAAGAGTTTCGTCAGCACGGCGGCGTGGTGACGATCTTGATGTTCTACCGTCGCAGGGCTTCGCCTAAGCACCGCTACAATATTATCGAGGATTATGGTGGAAGGGGGCACCGCACATGTCAAATGCCCGAATTGAGAGATATGAAGTCTCCAATAAGTTCTATAGCTGCAAGATGGAGGAGAACAGTTCTGTCAGTGAGCATATACTCAAGATGTCTGGGTATAATAATCACTTGATTCAGATGGGATTTAATCTTCCAGATGACTGCGTCATTGACAGAATTCTCCAATCACTGCCACCAAGCTACAAGAGCTTCGTGATGAACTATAATATGCAAGGGATGAACAAGACTATTCCCGAGCTCTTCGCAATGCTGAAAGCTGCGGAGGTAGAAATCAAGAAGGAGCATCAAGTGTTGATGGTTAGCAAAACCACTAGTTTCAAGAAAAAGGTCAAAGGGAAGAAGAAGGGAAACTTCAAGAAGAACAGCAAGCAAGTTGCTGCTCAGGAGAAGAAACCCAAGTCTGGACCTAAGCCTGAAACTGAGTGCTTCTACTGCAAGCAGACTGGACACTGGAAGCGGAACTGCCCCAAGTATTTGGCGGATAAGAAGGATGGCAAAGTGAGCAAAGGTATATGTGATATACATGTTATTGATGTGTACCTTACTAGAGCTCGCAGTAGCACCTGGGTATTTGATACTGGTTCTGTTGCTAATATTTGCAACTCGAAACAGGGACTACGGAATAAGCGGACACTAGCAAAGGACGAGGTGACGATGCGCGTGGGAAACGGTTCCAAAGTCGATGTGATCGCGGTCGGCACGCTACCTCTACATCTACCTTCGGGATTAATATTAGACCTAAATAATTGTTATTTGGTGCCAGCGTTGAGCATGAACATTATATCTGGATCTTGTTTAATGCGAGACGGTTATTCATTTAAATCAGAGAATAATGGTTGTTCTATTTATATGAATAATATCTTTTATGGTCATGCACCTTTGAAGAGTGGTCTATTCTTGTTGAATCTTGAAGATAGTGATACACATATTCATAATGTAGAAGCCAAAAGATGGAAAGTTAATAATGATAGTGCAACTTATTTATGGCACTGCCGTTTAGGTCATATCGGTGTAAAGCGCATGAAGAAACTCCATACTGATGGGCTTTTGGAATCACTTGATTATGAATCACTTGGTACTTGCGAACCGTGCCTCATAGGCAAGATGACTAAAACACCGTTCTCCGGTACTATGGAGAGAGCAACAGATTTATTGGAAATCATACATACCGATGTATGTGGTCCGATGAATATTGAGGCTCGTGGCGGATATCGTTATTTTCTCACCTTCACAGATGATTTAAGCAGATATGGGTATATCTACTTAATGAAACATAAATCTGAAACATTTGAAAGGTTCAAAGAATTTCAGAGTGAAGTTGAAAATCATCGTAACAAGAAAATAAAGTTTCTACGATCTGATCGTGGAGGAGAATATTTGAGTTACGAGTTTGGTATACATTTGAAAAATTGTGGAATAGTTTCGCAGCTCACGCCACCCGGAACACCACAGCGTAATGGTGTGTCCTAACATCGTAATCGCACTTTACTAGATATGGTGCGATCAATGATGTCTCTTACTGATTTACCGCTATCGTTTTGGGGTTATGCTTTAGAGACGGCCGCATTCACGTTAAATAGGGCACCATCAAAATCCGTTGAGACGACGCCTTATGAACTATGGTTTGGCAAGAAACCAAAGTTGTCGTTTCTTAAAGTTTGGGGCTGCGATGCTTATGTGAAAAAGCTTCAACCTGATAAGCTCGAACCCAAAGCGGAGAAATGTGTCTTCATAGGATACCCAAAGGAAACTGTTGGGTATACCTTCTATCACAGATCCGAAGGCAAGACATTCGTTGCTAAGAATGGATCATTTCTAGAGAAGGAGTTTCTCTCGAAAGAAGTGAGTGGGAGGAAAGTAGAACTTGACGAGGTAACTGTACCTGCTCCCTTATTGGAAAATAGTACATCACAGAAAACTGTTTCTGCGACACCTATGCCAATCAGTGAGGAAGCTAATGATGATGATCATGAAGCTTCAGAACAAGATACTACTGAACCACGTAGATCAACCAGAGTGAGATCCGCACCAGAGTGGTACGGTAATCCAGTTCTGGAAGTCATGATGCTAGATCATGATGAACCTACGAACTATGAAGAAGCGATGGTGAGCCCAGATTCCGCAAAGTGGCTTGAGGCCATGAAATCTGAGATGGGATCCATGTATGAGAACAAAGTATGGACTTTGGTTGACTTGCCCGATGATCGGCAAGCAATTGAGAATAAATGGATCTTCAAGAAAAAGACTGACGCTGACGGTAATGTTACTGTCTATAAAGCTCGACTTGTCGCAAAAGGTTTTCGACAAGTTCAAGGGGTTGACTACGATGAGACTTTCTCACCCGTAGCGATGCTTAAGTCCGTCAGAATTATGTTAGCAATTGCCGCATTTTATGATTATGAAATATGGCAGATGGATGTCAAAACTGCATTCCTGAATGGATTTCTGGAAGAAGAGTTGTACATGGTACAACCAGAAGGTTTTGTCGATCCAAAAGGAGCTAACAAAGTATGCAAACTCCAGCGATCCATTTATGGACTGGTGCAAGCATCTCGGAGTTGGAATAAACACTTTGATAGTGTGATCAAAGCATTTGGCTTTATACAGACTTTTGGAGAAGCCTGTATTTACAAGAAAGTGAGTGGGAGCTCTGTAGCATTTCTGATATTATATGTGGATGACATATTGCTAATTGGAAATGATATAGAATTTCTGGATAGCATAAAGGGATACTTGAATAAAAGTTTTTCGATGAAAGACCTCGGGGAAGCTGCTTATATATTAGGCATAAAGATCTATAGAGATAGATCAAGACGCTTAATTGGACTTTCACAAAGCACATACCTGGACAAGATTTTGAAGAAATTCAAAATGGATCAAGCAAAGAAAGGGTTCTTGCCTGTGTTACAAGGTATGAAATTGAGTAAGACTCAATGCCCGACCACTGCAGAAGATAGAGAGAAAATGAAAGATGTTCCCTATGCTTCAGCCATAGGCTCTATCATGTATGCAATGCTGTGTACCAGACCTGATGTGTGCCTTGCTATAAGTTTAGCAGGGAGGTACCAAAGTAATCCTGGAATGGATCACTGGACAACGGTCAAGAACATCCTGAAATACCTGAAAAGGACTAAGGATATGTTTCTCGTATATGGAGGTGACAAAGAGCTCACCGTAAGAGGTTACGTTGATGCAAGCTTTGACACTGATCCGGACGATTCTAAATCGCAAACCGGATACGTGTTTACTTTAAACGGTGGAGCTATCAGTTGGTGCAGTTCTAAACAAAGCGTCGTAGCGGGATCTACATGTGAAGCGGAGTACATAGCTGCTTCGGAAGCAGCAAACGAAGGAGTCTGGATGAAGGAGTTCATATCCGATCTAGGTGTCATACCTAGTGCATCGGGTCCAATGAAAATCTTCTGTGACAATACTGGTGCAACTGCCTTGGCAAAGGAATCCAGATTTCACAAGAGGACCAAACACATCAAGAGACGCTTCAACTCCATCCGGGATTTAGTCCAGGTGGGAGACATAGGGAAGCAACAACGCGAGCTATTGATCTACAACATAATTTGCAAAATACTACCAGGACTAAGTTCATGATAAATTTAAGTTCAATTAATCATATTACTTAAGAAGTCCCACTTAGATAGACATCCCTCTAATCCTCTTAGTGATCACGTGATCCAAATCAACTAAACCATGCCCGATCATCACGTGAGATGGAGTAGTTTCATTGGTGAACATCACTATGTTGATCATATCTACTATATGATTCACGCTCGACCTTTCGGTCTCCGTGTTCCGAGGCCATATCTGTATATGCTTGGCTCGTCAAGTATAACCTGAGTATTCCGCGTGTGCAACTGTTTTGCACCTGTTGTATTTGAACGTAGAGCCTATCACACCCGATCATCACATGGTGTCTCAGCACGAAGAACTTTCGCAACGGTGCATACTCAGGGAGAACACTTCTTAATAATTAGTGAGAGACCATCTTAAAATGCTACCGTCAAACTTAGCAAAATAAGATGTATAAAGATAAACATCATATGCAATCAAAATATGTGACCTGATATGGTCATCATCATCTTGCACCTTTGATCTCCATCTCCAAAGTACTGTCAAGATCTCTATCATCACCGGCATGACACCATGATCTCCATCATCTTGATCTATATCAATGTGTCATCACACGGTCGTCTCGCCAACTATTGCTCTTGCAACTATTGCTATCGCATAGCGATAAAGTAAAGCAATTATTTTGTGCTTGCATCTTATGCAATAGAGAGATAACCATAAGGCTTTTGCCAGTTGCCGATAACTTCAACAAAACATGATCATCTCATACAACAACTTATATCTCATCACGTCTTGACCATATCACATCACAACATGCCCTGCAAAAACAAGTTAGACGTCCTCTACTTTGTTGTTGCAAGTTTTACGTGGCTGCTACGGGCTTAAGCAAGAACCAATCTTACCTACGCATCAAAAAACCACAACAATAGTTTGTCAAGTTGGTGTTGTTTTAACCTTCGCAAGGGCCGGGCGTAGCCACACTCGGTTCAACTAAAGTTGGAGAAACTGACACCCGCCAGCCACCTGTGTGCAAAGCACGTCGGTAGAACCAGTCTCGCGTAAGCGTACGCGTAATGTCGGTCCGGGCCGCTTCATCCAACAATACCGCTGAACCAAAGTATGACATGCTGGTAAGCAGTATGACTTATATCGCCCACAACTCACTTGTGTTTTACTCGTGCATATAACATCAACACATAAAACCTAGGCTCGGATGCCACTGTTGGGGAACATAGTAATTTCAAAAAAATTCCTACGCACACGCAAGATCATGGTGATGCATAGCAACGAGAGGGGAGAGTGTTGTCTACGTACCCTCATAGACCGACAGCGGAAGCGTTGGCACAACATGGTTGATGTAGTCGTACGCCTTCACGGCCCGACCGATCAAGCACCGAAACTACGGCACCTCCGAGTTCTAGCACACGTTTAGCTCGATGACGATCCCCGGACTCCGATCCAGCAAAGTGCCGGGGAAGAGTTTCGTCAGCACGGCGGCGTGGTGACGATCTTGATGTTCTACCGTCGCAGGGCTTCGCCTAAGCACCGCTACAATATTATCGAGGATTATGGTGGAGGGGGGCACCGCACACGGCTAAGAGAACGATCACGAAAACCAACTTGTGTGTCTATGGGGTGCCCCCTGCCCCCGTATATAAAGGAGTGGAGGAGGGGATTGAAGGAAATATGCCCTAGAGGCAATAATAAAGTTATTATTTATTTCCTTACATCATGATAAATGTTTATTATTCATGCTAGAATTGTATTAACCGGAAACATAATACATGTGTGAATACATAGACCAACAGAGTGTCACTAGTATGCCTCTACTTGACTAGCTCGTTAATCAAAGATGGTTATGTTTCCTAACCATGAACAAGGAGTTGTTATTTGATTAACGAGGTCACATCATTAGTAGAATGATCTGATTGACATGACCCATTCCATTAGCTTAGCACCCGATCGTTTAGTATGTTGCTATTGCTTTCTTCATGACTTATACATGTTCCTATAACTATGAGATTATGCAACTCCCGTTTACCGGAGGAACACTTTGGGTACTACCAAACGTCACAACGTAACTGGGTGATTATAAAGGAGTACTACAGGTGTCTCCAATGGTAGATGTTGGGTTGGCGTATTTCGAGATTAGGGTTTGTCACTCCGATTGTCGGAGAGGTATCTCTGGGCCCTCTCGGTAATACACATCACATAAGCCTTGCAAGCACTGCAACTAATATGTTAGTTGTGAGATGATGTATTACGGAACGAGTAAAGAGACTTGCCGGTAACGAGATTGAACTAGGTATTGGATACCGACGATCGAATCTCGGGCAAGTAACATACCGATGACAAAGGGAACAACGTATGTTGTTATGCGGTCTGACCGATAAAGATCTTCGTAGAATATGTAGGAGCCAATATGGGCATCCAGGTCCCGCTATTGGTTATTGACCGGAGACGTGTCTCGGTCATGTCTACATTGTTCTCGAACCGTAGGGTCCGCACGCTTAACGTTACGATGACAGTTATTATGAGTTTATGCATTTTGATGTACCGAAGGTTGTTCGGAGTCCCGGATGAGATCACGGACATGACGAGGAGTCTCGAAATGGTCGAGACGTAAAGATTGATATATTGGAAGCCTATGTTTGGACATCGGAAGTGTTCCGGGTGAAATCGGGATTTTACCGGAACACTGGGAGGGTTACCGGAACCCCCCGGGAGACTAATGGGCCTATTGGGCCTTAGTGGAAAAAAGAGAAAAAGGGAAAAGGCCCAAGCTGGCCGGCGCCCCCCTTCCCCAAGTCCTATTAGGAATAGGATAAGGGGCCGGCCCCCCTTCTCTCTCTTTCCCCCCCGGGAGTCCTAATTGGATTAGGATTGGGGGGAGGAGTCCTACTCCCGGTGGGAGTAGGACTCCCCTGCGCCTCCCCTCCCTTGGCCGGCCGGCCCCCCTCCTCCAACCTTTATATACGGGGGCAGGGGGCACCCCAAGACACACAACTTGATCCTTGAGATCGCTCCTTAGCCGTGTGCGGTGCCCCCTGCCACCAAATTCCACCTCGATCGTACCGTTGTAGTGCTTAGGCGAAGCCCTGCGTCGGTAGTACATCAAGATCGTCACCACGCCGTCGTGCTGACGGAACTCCTCCCCGAAGCTTTGCTGGATCGGAGCCCGGGGATCGTCATCGAGCTGAACGTGTGCTAAGAACTCGGAGGTGCCGGAGTAACGGTGCTTGGATCGGTCGGATCGGGAAGAAGACGTACGACTACTTCCTCTACGTTGTGTGATCGCTTCCGCAGTCGGTCTGCGTTGGTACGTAGACAACACTCTCCCCTCTCGTTGCTGTGCATCACCATGATCTTGCGTGTGCGTAGGATTTTTTTTGAAATTACTGCGTTCCCCAACAGGGATTGCCGGCCCTCTCTATGGCGCGCCCTAGGGGAGTCCTACTCCCACCGGGAGTAGGATTCCCCTTTTCGTAGTCCAACTAGGAGTCCTTCCATGTAGTAGGAGTAGGAGACAAGGAAGGGGAAGAGGGAAGAGAAGGAAGGAGGGGGCGCAGCCCCTCCCCCTAGTCCAATTCGGACTAGGCCTTGGGGGGGTGCGCGGCCTGCCTCTCCCTCTCCCCTAAAGCCTAATAAGGCCCATATACTTCTTCCCCCGTATTCCTGTAACTCCCCGGTACTCCGAAAAATACCCGAACCACTCGGAACTTTTCCGATGTCCGAATATAGTCGTCCAATATATCGATCTTTAAGTCTCGACCATTTCGAGACTCCTCGTCATGTCCCCGATCTCATCCGGGACTCCGAACTCCTTCGATACATCAAAACTCGTAAACTCATAATATAACTGTCATCGAAACCTTAAGCGTGCGGACCCTACGGGTTCGAGAACAATGTAGACATGACCGAGACACGTCTCCGGTCAATAACCAATAGCGGAACCTGGATGTTCATATTGGCTCCCACATATTATACGAAGATCTTTATCGGTCAGACCGCATAACAATATATGTTGTTCGCTTTGTCATCGGTATGTTACTTGCCCGAGATTTGATCGTCGGTATCTCAATACCTAGTTCAATCTCGTTACCGGCAAGTCTCTTTACTCGTTCTGTAATACATCATCTCGCAACTAACTCATTAGTTGCAATGCTTGCAATGCTTATGTGATGTGCATTACCGAGAGGGCCCAGAGATGCCTCTCCGACAATCGGAGTGACAAATCCTAATCCCGAAATACGCCAACCCAACAAGTACCTTTGGAGACACCTGTAGAGCTCCTTTATAATCACCCAGTTACGTTGTGACGTTTGGTAGCACACAAAGTGTTCCTCCGGTAAACGGGAGTTGCATAATCTCATAGTCATAGGAACATGTATAAGTCATGAAGAAAGCAATAGCAACAAACTAAACGATCGAGTGCTAAGCTAACGGAATGGGTCAAGTCAATCACATCATTCTCTAATGATGTGATCCCGTTAATCAAATAACAACTCTTTGTCTATGGTTAGGAAACATAACCATCTTTGATTAACGAGCTAGTCAAGTAGAGGCATACTAGTGACACTCTGTTTGTCTATGTATTCACACATGTATTATGTTTCTGGTTAATACAATTCTAGCATGAATAATAAACATTTATCATGAAATAAGGAAATAAATAATAACTTTATTATTGCCTCTAGGGCATATTTCCTTCACTACCATGGCCGAGGACCGATAGTACCACTACTTCCACTATCGTCGCCACGAGAACGACTACTTCCCACCATGACCCGTGAACATCTACTTCCGTCTACATCCCTTCGAACCCGAGCCGTCCCGAACCGCGCACTTCGAAGCTTCGGTTTCGTTCCGGAGTTGTGAGGTTTTGTTCAACTACGTCCATTTATCTTCTTCATGGACTCGTTCTTCTTCCTTGCGGGATCTCAGGCAAGATGACCATACCCTCGAAATCACTTCTATCTTTGCTTGCTAGTTGTTCGTTCTATCGATATGTCGCGCTGCCTACCACTTGCTATATCATGCCTCCCATATTGCCATGTCAAGCCTCTAACCCACCTTTCCTAGCAAACCGTTGTTTGGCTATGTTACCGCTTTTGCTCATCCCCTCTTATAGCGTTGCTAGTTGCAGGTGAAGATGAAGTGTGTTCCTTGTTGGAACATGGATATTGTTGGGATATCATTATTATAACTTATTTACTTTAATGCATCTATATACTTGGTAAAGGGTGGAAGGCTCGGCCTTATGCCTGGTGTTTTGTTCCACTCTTGCCGCCCTAGTTTTCGTCATACTGGTGTTATGTTCCTTGATTTTGCGTTCCTTACGCGGTTGGGTGTTATGGGAACCCCTTGACAGTTTGCTTTGAATAAAACTCCTCCAGCAAGGCCCAACCTTGGTTTTCACATTAACACCTAAGCCTTTTTGCCTTGGGTTCTGCAGACTTAAGGGTCATCTTTATTTTAAACCCCCGGGCCAGTGCTCCTCCGAGTGTTGGTCCAAATTGGGCGATGTCCGGCGCCCCCTGGGCAACCAGGGTTTATGCCAACCCGACATTTGGACCATCCGATGTGCCCTGAGAACGAGATACGTGCGACTCCTATCGGGATTTGTCGGCACATCGGGCGGCTTTGCTGGTCTTGTTTTACCATTGTCGAAATGTATTGTAACCGGGATTCCGAGACAGATCGGGTCTTCCCAGGAGAAGGAATATCCTTCGTTGACCGTGAGAGCTTGTGATGGGCTAAGTTGGGACACCCCTGCAAGGTTTTGAACTTTTGAAAGCCGTGCCCGCGATTATGGGAAGACAGGAATTTGTTAATATCCGGTTGTAGAGGACTTGACACTTAACTTAATTAAAATGAATCAACCACGTGTGAAGCTGTGATGTTCTCTTTTCGGCGGAGTCCGGGAAGTGAACACGGCCTTGTGTTATGCTTGAGCATAAGTAGCTTCAGGATCACTTCTTGATCACTTCTAACTTCACGACCGTTGCGTTGCTTCTCTTCTCGCTCTTATTTGTGTATGTTAGCCACCATATATGCTTAGTGCTTGCTGCAGCTCCACCTCTTTACCTTATCCTACCCATAAGCTTAAATAGTCTTGATCTCACAGGTGTGAGATTGCTGAGTCCTCGTGACTCACAGATACTTCCAAACAGTTGCAGGTGACGATGATACCAGTGCAGGTGACGCAAACAAGCTCAGGTGGGAGCTCGATGAAGATCTTGGTCGTTGTTATGTGTCTTTTCCGGTTGATCAGTAGTGGAGCCCAGTTGGGACGATCGGGGATCTAGCATTTGGGTTTGTCTTCCTTTATTTTGGTTCCGTAGTCAGACCTTTGTTTGTAGTTTGGATGATGTATGATTTATTTATGTATTGTGTGAAGTGGCGGTTGTAAGCCAACTCTTTATCCCTTTCTTATTCAGTACATTGGATGTGTGAAGATTACCCCTCTTGCGACAAACCTACCATGCGGCTATGCCTCTAAGCCGTGCCCTGACACGTGGGAGATATAGCCGCATTGTGGGTGTTACAAGTTGGTAATCAGAGCCATCCCTGACTTAGGAGCCCCCTGCTTGATCGAATCGCTGACGTTGTTGAGTCTAGAACAAAATGTTTTGAGTCTTAGGATTATATATATCGGAGAGTAGGATTCTTTTTACTCCTCAGTCCCTTCATCGCTCTAGTGAGGCCTCCTGACGTAGAAGTTTTGACTCTTCTCTCCTCAAATTTCACAAAAAAATTAGGATCACGCGGGTATCTTGGAATCGCTCTGATAGTCTTGTGACCAGAACATTGTTCTTGGTGCCTCCTGATATTTAGGGGTTGTGGCAGTGTCCCGGGGATTTGAGCTCCGAGGTGTTGTTGTCACAATTTTATCGTTGCAGTTCTGGAATACCTAAGTTCACCGACATCAAAAATCTCTTTTATGCAGTTGTTGGTGAGATAACCTCGACGCCACCCAGTACTGGGGCGGGAGTTCGGGAGTATTGCCATAACTTGTATAACGGATGCTTTTCGAAGGTTGAGGTACACGATTTTCGAAGGTTTCTTGGTTATGTGTTGAAGGATGGATACAGCTGGATGTAGGCATTGTTAGCATGGGTGAGATATTATGCTTCCCCTATATCCCCAACACCTGATTGCATAACCAGAAAGTTTCGGGAGTTTTATAGGTGGGAATTCAAGTAGCTCCTAGAATATCTTTCCAACAAACACATGATACGATATGGGATCTATCATATGTTTGTTCCGGCTTATTCTGCAAGCCAAATCCTTTGTTTTGTTTTGAGTTGTGGTATTCGAGTTGCTTCAATGTCAAGTGTTGATTCCATACCTTTTCTAAATGGTGTTCTCATATTTCTATGGGAATACTAATCCTTCTTGATCATCGAGTTTGTCATCTCAATTTCTTCTCAACCGGTGTGCTCCGCTTCTAGTGGATCCGATCATTTTCAACATCTGCAAGATCAACTCTAGTTTTTCTCAACGGTGTTTGTTTCATCCATCCCAAGTTGCATTTGTTTTCCCGCCCTCCCACCCTTTTTCTTCAAGGACTCAGACTTCTCAATCAAATATCCTTTTTATTAATGGGAAGTCTCTCCATTCTTTTATGTCAATGTTCTTACCCGGTGGTTCTCATGAAGATGCTCTTCAAGTTCATCATCCTTCGTTGTTGTTTCTTCTTTGGTGGATTCAATGCAATCTTTCGGTGTTGACCTTTGTTTGTACTTTGGATGATGTATGATTTATTTATGTATTGTGTGAAGTGGCGATTGTAAGCCAACTCTTTATCCCTTTCTTATTCAGTACATGGGATGTGTGAAGATTACCCCTCTTGCAACAAAACTACCATGCGGCTATGCCTCTAAGTCATGCCCCAACACGTGGGAGATATAGCCGCATTGTGGGTGTTACAGAGATAGTCCTTGATTGATTTATAGAATGCTCATTGCACTTCACTTATACCTTTTGAGTATGGCTTTATAGAATGCTTCATGTGCTTCACTTATATCATTTGAAGTTTGGATTGCCTGTTTCTCTTCGCATAGAAAACCGCCATTTATAAAATGCTATTTTGCTTCACTTATATTTGTTAGAGCGTGGGCATATCTTTTGTAGAAAGAATTAAACTCTCTTGCTTCACTTATATCTATTTAGAGAGATGACAGGAATTGGTCATTCACATGGTTAGTCATAAAATCCTACATAAAACTTGTAGATCATTGAATATGATATGTTTGATTTCTTGCAATAGTTTTGCGATGGTGATATTACAGTCATACTAGTGGGTAGTTGTGGATTGTAGAAATACTTGTGTTGAAGTTTGTGATTCCCGTAGCATGCGCGTATGGTGAACCGTTATGTGATGAAGTCGGAGCATGATTTATTTATTAATTGTCTTCCTTATGAGTGGCGGTCGGGGACGAACGATGGTCTTTTCCTACCAATCTACCCCCCTAGGAGCATGCACGTAGTACTTTTTTTCGATGACTAATATATTTTTGCAATAAGTATGTGAGTTCTTTATGACTAATGTTGAGTCCATGCATTATACGCACTCTCACCCTTCCATCATTGCTAGCCTCTTCGGTACCATGCATTGCCCTTTCTCGCCTCGAGAGTTGGTGCAAACTTCGCCGGTGCATCCAAACCCCGTGATATGATACGCTCTATCACACATAAGCCTCCTTATATCTTCCTCAAAACAGCCACCATACCTGCCTATCATGGCATTTACATAGCCATTCTGAGATATATTGCCATGCAACTTCCATCATCATCATATACATGACTTGACCATTCATTGTCATATTGCTTTGCATGGTCGTAAGATAGCTAGCATGATGTTTTCATGGCTTGTCCGGTTTTTTGATGTCATTGCTATGCTAGATCATTGCACATCCCGGTACACCGCCGGAGGCATTCATATAGAGTCATATCTTTGTTCTAGATATTGAGTTGTAAGTAAATAAAAGTGTGATGATCATCATTATTAGAGCATTGCCCCAGTGAGGAAAGGATGATGGAGACTATGATTCCCCCACAAGTCGGGATGAGACTCCAGACGAAAAAAAGAGAAAGGCCAAAAAAATGGAGGCCCAAAAAAATATGAGAGAAAAAGAGAGAAGGGACAATGTTACTATCCTTTTACCACACTTGTGCTTCAGAGTAGCACCATATTCTTCATATAGAGAGTCTCTTGAGTTATCACTTTCATATACTAGTGGGAATTTTCATTATAGAACTTGGCTTGTATATTTCGATGATGGGCTTCCTCAAATGCCTGAGGTCTTCATGAGCAAGCAAGTTGGATGCACACCCACTTAGTTTCAGTTTTAGATTTCATACACTTATAGCTCTAGTGCATCTGTTGCATGGCAATCCCTACTCCTCGCATTGACATCAATTGATGGGCATCTCCATAGCCTGTTGATTAGCCGCGTCGATGTGAGACTTTCTCCCTTTTTTGTCTTCTCCACACAACCTCCACCATCATATTCTATTCCACCTATAGTGCTATATCCATGGCTCACGCTCATGTATTGCGTGAAAGTTGAAAAGGTTTGAGAAATGTCAAAAGTATGAAACAATTGCTTGGCTTGTCATCGGGGTTGTGCATGATTTGAATATTTTGTGTGATGAAGATGGAGCATAGCCAGACTATATGATCTTGTAGGGATAACTTTCTTTGGCCATGTTATTTTGAAAAGACATGATTGCTTTATTAGTATGCTTGAAGTATTATTGTCTTAATGTCAAATGATAGACTATTGCTTTGAATCACTCGTGTCTTAATATTCATGCCATGATTAGATATGTGATCAAGATTATGCTAGGTAGCATTCCACATCAAAAATTATCTTTTTTATCATTTACCTACTCGAGGACGAGCAGGAATTAAGCTTGGGGATGCTGATACGTCTCCGTCATATCTATACTTTTTTATTGTTCCATGCCAATATTATAAAACTTCCATATACTTTTGGCAACTTTTTATACTATTTTTGGGGACTAACATATTGATCCAGTGCCCAGTGCCAGTTCCTGTTTGTTACATGTTTTTTGTTTCGCAGTAAATCTATATCAAACAGAGTCCAAACGGGATAAAAACTGACGGAGATTTTTTTGGAATACATGTGATTTTTGGGAAGAAAAATCAACGCGAGACGATGCCCGAGGGGGCCACGAGGCAGGGGGCGCGCCCCAGGGGGTCAGGCGCGCCCTGGGCCCTCGTGGCCACCCCGTAAGGCGGTTGGTGCCCTTCTTTCACCGCAAGAAAGCTATATCCGGATAGAGATCATGTTAAAATTTCAGTCCAATCGGAGTTAAGGATCTCCGGGAATATAAGAAACGGTGAAAGGGCAGAATCTGAGAACGCAGAAACAGAGAGAGACAGAGAGACAAATCCAATCTCGAAGGGGCTCTCGCCCCTCCCACGCCATGGAGACCATGGACCAGAGGGGAAACCCTTCTCCCACCTAGGGAGAAGGTCAAGGAAGAAGAAGAAGAAGGGGGGCTCTCTCCCCCTCGCTTTCGGTGGCGCCGGAACGCCGCCGGGGGCCATCATCATCACCGCAATCTACACCAACGCCTCCGCCATCTTCACTAACATCTCCATCACCTTCCCCCCCTCTATCTACAGCGGTCCACTCTCCCGCAACCCGTTGTACCCTCTACTTGAACATGGTGCTTTATGCTTCATATTATTACCCAATGATGTGTTGCCATCCTATGATGTCTGAGTAGATTTTCGTTGCCCTATCGGTGATTGGTGAATTACTATGATTGATTTAATTTTCTTGTGGTTATGTTGCCGTCCTTTGGTGCCCATCATATGAGCGCGCGCGTGGATCACACCATAGGGTTAGTTGTATATTGATAAGACTATGTATTGGAGGGCAAGAATGACAGAAGTTTCAACCTAGCATAGAAATTGATGCATACAGGATTGAAGGGGGACCAATTTATCATAATGCTATGGTTGGGTTTTACCTTAATGAACGTTAGTAGTTGCGGATGTTTGCTAATAGTTCCAATCATAAGTGCATAGAATTCCAAGTCAGGGATGCCATGCTAGCAGTGGCCTCTCCCACATAAAACTTGCTATCGGTCTAGTAAAGTAGTCAATTGCTTAAGGACAATTTCGCAACTCCTACCACCACTTTTCCACACTCGCTATACTAACTTTATTGCTTCTTTATCTAAACAACTCCTAGCTTTTATTTACGTGCTCTTTATTATCTTGCAAACCTATCCAAAAACACCTACAAAGTACTTCTAGTTTCATACTTGTTCTAGGTAAAGCGAACGTTAAGTGTGCGTAGAGTTGTATCGGTGATCGATAGAACTTGAGGGAATATTTGTTCTACCTTTAGCTCCTCGTTGGGTTCGACACTCTTACTTATCGAAAACTGTTGTGATCCCCTATACTTGTGGGTTATCAGATCCCCACGCCCGCCGCCGCCCTCTGCTCCAGCGAGCGTGCTTCCCTGATACCAGCGACCATTGAGTCATCTGCCCACTCCCTATTCACCAGCACAACCCTACTCCTTCTTGGCCATTCCTCGCCAAACCCAGCTGCGGGCTCCGGCGTGTCGCTCGAGCCACCTCGATGTGTCACCAATCTCGCACTCCGCCGTGCCGCTTGAGCTACCTCGTCGTGCTGCCTGACCCTGACGGGTAAGAGAGCGGGAGAGAGGGAGTGAATGACAAAAATAATTTTATTGGCCTAGTAACAATGTCAGGAATTTACTGGGGAGTTGCGAAAGCACCCCGTACATATTTCTATAGAAAAACCATTGAGACAACCTTAATAATACCCTATGGAAGAGATAATTTACTAGTAACTATTGAACATAATAAATACTTCCTCCTTTTAGTGTGTTTATTCACTCATTTCTGTCTCCATGCAGTCTACATTAAAATATCAAAAACATCTTCCTTTCATCTTTGCCTCATAGGAGATGGTTTACTAGCAACCGTTGAAGATTGTAAACGAAGGGAGCAGTAAACCACAGGGCAGCAGAAGCTGCCGTGCAATTCCATTTATCTTTGCTTTTGGTTGGCCGACTAGCAGCGAAAGAAAGCTTCAGTCAGAAGAAAGGCAGTATAAACGTGTGCACAGCGACAGAGCGTTGCGATCTTTCAGACTACTACAGCGTGCGTGCGGAGAAGCATCAAAGACTCCACACTTTACACGAAACCCCTCGTAGTTCTTCGTCCTCCCAAGCTTCCCCACACCCCGCTTCCTCCCCTCTCTGGTCTCTGTCCCCCATCGTCCCCAATCTCGCGCGACGCCACGAAACCCTAGCCCCCAAATCGCTCGCCGGGGAGAGGGAGGGAGGGCGGGAGGCCGGAGACGGACGCCGCTCGCCGGCGCCGATGGAGGTGAAGCTGTGGAACGACAAGCGCGAGCGGGAGCTCCTGGAGAGCCTGGCGGACCTGTACGCGATCATCAAGGCCACGGAGAAGCTGGAGCGCGCCTACGTCCGCGACCTCGTCTCCGCCGCCGACTACGAGGCCGACTGCCTCAAGCTCATCTCCCAGTTCAACTCCCTCTCCTCCTCCCTCGCCGGGGTCGTCACCATCCCGCGCTTCGTGCAGGCCTACCGCCTCGACTGCCCCGCCGCCCTCAACCGCCTCGTGCAGTCCGGCGTCCCCGCCACCATCGAGCTCCGCGCCGCCACCGCCTCCTCCTCCGCGCCGGCCGCCACCGCGGCCTCCGCCTCCGCCATCGCCCAGTGCGTCCAGAGCTTCATCACCGCCATGGACGCCGTCAAGCTCAATATGCTCGCCAACGACCAGGTCCGCCCCTTGCTCCACGACCTCTCCACCTCAATGGGGAAGCTCGGTACCGTCCTGCCGCCCGACTTCGAGGGGAAGGTCAAGGTGAACGAGTGGCTCGCAAAGCTGCATAAGATGGGGGCCGGGGACGAGCTCACAGATCAGCAGGCCAGACAGCTCAATTTTGATCTGGAATCAGCCTATAGTGCGTTTATGGCCTCGCTTCCCACTGCTGGCCTGTGAACGATGATCGGCTTGGTTCAGAGTTGCTTCTTCTTTCTGTTTTGTCATGCTCTTGTCTTGCAATGGTATACATATGTGTAATTTGGCTCAAGCTATATCGTTTGTCGACAACAATGCCAATCTTATGGAAAGTTGCCCCCTACAGATCGATTGTTTCATACTGATTATGGAGACCCTTGATTGTATTCAGCGTACAGTGTGTTTATGGCCTCGCTTTCCACTGCTGGCCTGTGAGGAAATGATCGGTTGTTTTGAGCTGTTCCTATGTTTCTACTTTGTTATGATGTTGTCTTTTGACCACCACTGTGGGTGCTATATATGTGTAATTTGGATTGTGTTCTATTCTTTGTCAATAACATATTGAATTTTAGGAAAAATCCCTAGATGTATTCTGTTGCATAATTTTTATATGCGGTGTAGTGTTCCTCTGTGATGTCCATTAATGGTAGAATGCTTGCATTTGTCCTATCTATTGGATATGTTTCTTCTCTGTAGGGGGCAATAAGTGGCAATCTATATTTCACCGTCCTGGCGAATATTATGACACTTCAGTTTGCAAGAACAATCTTGTTTTAATCTAGGGCATGTGGAACTGGTTGTATTTATGTTTTAGCTTTGTGCACTAGCTTATCCTAGACTGATGCATAAGTTCATGTGAGGTTCAGTTATTAAAGTCCAAGTCATGATATATCTACCTTTGGGGTTAACCAAATTGCATCATTGTTTTGATAGTTTTGTAAGGATAGTGTATTCCAACTCTCTACTTCTTGATGTCAATAATAGTTTTTTAAGGCTTGATTCTGAATTGTTCCTTTCTTTGTACTCTATGGTCGTTGGATCACTACTGTAGTGCCATAGATATGTGTAATTTGGATTATACTTTGTTGTTTGTCAATATTTAAAATGCAAATTTTTTGTGGAAATTTGACTCTTCGATGTTGCATTTTGGCTATATACAGTACAAGTGTGTAATGTTCTCATTGTAGAATGCTTGCATATGCTTGCTAATTTGGATAAGTTTCTTCTCTCCCAATAGATTTTTTTGATCTTTGAGTTTGCAAGAGTGATTCAATTGAACTATATGGCAGGTGGGATGGGTTCTACCAATTCTTCCTTAGGAAATGAGAACTAATAGAACATATGCTTGCAATGCAGGTTATTTCTCCAACATGTGTATTCTTTACTCTTTAGACTAGCTCCCTGGTGTGCATATTTTCCTTACCAAATTGACACCCAAAAGGCCAAAACCACTAAGCAGAATTATGTCTTATGAATGTAAATGCTACTCCCTCCATTCCATAATGTAGTGCCTATAAATTTTTTGATAAGTCAAACTTTACAAACTTTGACCAAGTTTGTAGAGAAAAATATTTATATTTACAATACCAAAAATATATAATGTGAAACTAGATTTTATGATGAATCTAGTGATATATGTCTCACACTCTAGATGTAAATATTTTTCTTCACAAACTTGGTCAAAGTTTGTGAGGTTTGACTTTTTAAAAAATCTATAGGCACTACATTATGGAACGGAGGGAGTATTTTCTGATCATTTGGTGTTTTTTATGTATTTTTTCTGAATTGTGGAAGATGGATAAATTTTCAGAATATTTTAACATGCCAAATTTGGCTCCAGTTGAAAATGAATTTAAGTTCAATTTCCAGATGTGAACCACTGAACCTCAGGTCTTCTACTGAATTATATGTGTAATTTTCAAAGCTCATTTGAGTTTGTAAGTTGTTAGGAACAAAACAAAAAAAGGCTAATTATTGTTTTGACATGATGCTTGGGAGGACATTTTCCCCAGTCTCATCTTTCCTTCCTCGTTGGTTTGTGTTTTCATGGAATCCATTCCGATGGAGAATCATATGATCCCAGTTTGTTTTGAAAAAAATATGATCCCAGTTTGATGGAAGAAACTCTTGCTCATAGCTTTCAAAACTGAAACATGACACTTGTAAAGTATGAAAGGCCAGTCTGGGCAAGGGGTGATAAACTGGGAGAAGCAGGTAACGTAACCCACCATTTCGTTGACTTTGCTGATTTTGATGTGCTAACACCCGGTCCACCATCACCATCAGAAGATAGTTCTTGAGTTCTTTTACTCTTCTACTGCATGCAAACTAATGAGATACTACCGGTGAAGCTTCAGCGGTTACAGCAAATTGGGCATTTCTGTTTAGTGGGTGGTCTCTGCGTTGCGGGGGCCATGACTACTAATTTCGAGAGATATCTATCCCTGTTAGAGCCTTGGTTAGGGTATATTCCCTTATGTCAAGGGATGCTCTTTGAACTAGTATTTTCATAGTTTCATAACATGAATGAGCTGTCACTTGTTTTTATTTTACCGGTTGTAGCTTAGGCCACTTGCATAATTTTTATTAGCGAGCTATCCCCATTGGTTACTGTTTAGTAATTTAGCAGGTCCAGCTCAGCTCAATTTAAGAAAAGATAACTTGCTGGGTCAGAGCTGTGTACATCGGATCATATCAATAGTCTTGTTGACCTATTGCTCTGAGAGTTCTGCATCTCATCTCTCTTGTAATCCAACTCCAACCTGCCTCTCTGGCAACCTTGCATCCACCATCGTTGCCATGCCGCTCCAGCAACTCTGATACCAAGGTTCACTATCAGAGTAAGCTTCAGACCATTCCTTTGCCGTTTAACTTGTTAGGTTCCTACTCTCTTTTTTGACCTCTAGAAATACTTCGGCCAGCACAAAAGAAGAAGAGAAAACCTGCTCTTTGTGCTGTATTTCTTTTCGCGTTGCAATTCACTAATTTATCTGTCGTTGCCTACTTCTACAAGTTTTTCATCCGCTGCTGCCTTCACCGCATGTTTGCACCTCCAGAAGCTCCTTTGCTGTTTTAACTTGCGAGGTTTCCCCCTCTATTTTTTTGGCCTCTAGAAATACTTCTGTTGGCACAAACGGAGAAATACGAACCTGCCCTTTTGCTGTGTTTCTTTTCCCTTTGCAACCACTAATTTATCTGTCGTTTCACACTTCTACAGGTTTCCCATCCGTTGCTGCCTTTACCGCTTGTTTGCCCCTCCAGAAGTTCCTTTGCTGATTTAACTTTTGAGGTTTCTCCCTCTATTTTATTTTGAACTCTAGAAATACTTGTGTTGGCATGAAAGGAGACAGAAAATCCTGCCCTTTTTGCTGTGTTTCTTTTCACTTTGCAATTCAGTAATTTATCTGTCGTTTCCCACTTCTTCAGGTTTTTCATCTGTTGCTGCCTTCACCACTTGTTTGCCCCTCCAGAAGCACTTCTGTTGCCAATTTTTCATTTCCGTGTACTCTCAAAAGTCAACAAGCAGAAAAATACCCCCCCAAAAATTGCAATTCCATGGTGGAGGTGGCGCTGGTTGGTTTACAATTGGCGGTATCGCCTGTCCTGAAGAAGCTCCTCGCGGATGCTTCAACATACCTTGGGGTTGACATCACGAGAGAGCTCTATGAACTGGAGACTACCATCATGCCACAGTTTGAGCTGATGGTTGAAGCAGCTAACAAAGGCAACCACAGGGTCAAGTTGGACAAATGGGTCCAAGAGCTCAAAGAAGCTTTCTACAAGGCTGAAGACCTGCTAGACATGAGTATGACCTCCTTGAGCGCAAAGCAAAGACTGGGAGAGATTCCTCGCCACCACGTGTCTCATCTGTCAGCACCATTTTGAAGCCTCTGCGTGCTGCATCTAACAGGTTATCCAATCTTCGCCCAAAGAACAGGAAGCTACTTTGCCAGCTGAATGAACTGAAGGCTATTCTGGCGAAAGGGAAGGGGTTCTGTGAGCTTCTTTGTTTACCAGGTGGTAACAGTGCAGAGAGCCCCATTATTCCACAGGCCACATCATTACCACCTCTGAAAGTAATAGGTCGTGACAAGGATCGAGATGATATAATAAACCTTCTTACCGAGCCGGTTGCTGTTGAGGCTAATTCTGCTATATATGCGGGTTTGGCGATTGTCGGAGCAGGAGGTATGGGAAAATCCACCTTGGCACAACATGTGTACAATGACAAGAGGGTACAAGAACATTTTGATGTCAGGATGTGGGTTTGCATCTCACGCAAACTTGATGTCCATCGTCATACACGAGAGATTATCGAATCTGCAGCTAAGAGGGAGTGCCCACATTTTGATAATCTGGATACTCTCCAGTGCCAATTAAGGGAAATACTCGAGAAGTCAGAGAAATTCTTGCTTGTATTGGATGATGTTTGGTTTGATGATTTGAGTAGTCAGATGGAATGGGACCAACTGTTAGCTCCTCTAGTTTCTCAGCACAAGGGAAGCAAAGTTTTGGTAACTTCTCGACGGGATACATTTCCTTCTGCTCTTTACTGTGAAAAGGTGCTCCGTTTGGAAAGCATGGAAGATACTCAGTTTTTGGCACTCTTCAAATACTATGCCTTCACTGGAGCACAAATTAGAGACCCTCTGTTGCTTGAAAGGCTAGAAGCGATTGCAGAGGAGATAGCTAAAAGGCTTGGACAGTCTCCTTTGGCTGCAAAAGTTGTTGGTTCCCAGTTGAAAGGAAAAATGAATGTCCCTGCCTGGAAAGATGCTCTGACTTTAAAAATTGAGAATTTAAGTGAGCCCAGAACAGCTCTGTTGTGGAGTTATCAGAAGTTAGATCCACGTCTGCAGAGGTGCTTTGTATATTGTAGCTTGTTTCCGAAAGGACATAAATATAACATTGATGAGTTGGTTCACTTGCTGATAGCGGAGGGGCTTGTTGATCCATGCAACCAGAACAGGAGAATGGTAGATGTTGGAAAGGATTACCTCAATGAGATGGTTTCTGGGTCTTTCCTGCAACCATTTTCTGAAAGATTTATGAAGACATGCTACATTATGCATGATCTTGTTCATGATTTGGCAGAGTCGCTCTCTAAAGAAGATTGCTTCAGATTAGAAGATGATAAGGTGACAGAAATACCATGCACCGTTCGTCATCTGTCTGTTCGTGTTAAGAGTATGAAACAACATGAGCGCAGTATCTGCAAGCTACATCATTTGCGCACTGTTATCTGCATTGACCCGCTTACAGATGATGTGAGTGATGTTTTTGATCAGGTACTGCAAAACTTGAAGAAGTTACGTGTACTCTATTTGTGTTTCTACAATAGTGACAAGCTACCTGAATCCGTTGGTGAGCTGAAGCACCTTCGGTATTTAAACCTCATTAAAACTTCCATTGCCGAATTGCCTGGATCATTATGTGTTCTATACCACCTACAGTTACTTCTGTTAAACCATAAAGTTAAGAGTTTGCCTCGCAAACTCTGCAAATTAAGCAAGTTACGGCATCTCGAAGGGTATCATGATCTGGGATATATGATGCGTGAAGTAACTCTGCCTCAAATCCCTTATATAGGCAAGCTAACTTTGCTCCAGCATGTTAACGAATTTTTTGTGCAAAAGCAGAAGGGATGTGAGTTGCAACAGCTCAGGGACATGAAAGAGCTTGGTGGCAGTTTAAAAGTCAGAAATCTCGAGAATGTCACTGGAAAGAATGAAGCTTTAGAGTCGAAGCTATGTCAGAAAAGTCATCTTGGAAGCTTGGCCCTTGTCTGGAGTTGCAATAATGGCATGAATGCAGATGATAGTTTACAGTTGGAGATTCTAGAAGGCTTGATGCCACCGCCTCAACTGAAGGGCCTCAAAATCAAGGGTTACAAATCTGCCACATATCCAAGTTGGTTACTTGAGAGTTCGTATTTTGAGAATTTGGAATCTTTTGAGCTTGTCGATTGCAGTGCGTTAGAAGGCCTGCCTCTCAATACTGAGCTCTTCAAGCATTGTTCTGAGCTGAATCTCAAGAATGTCTCAACTCTGAAAACATTATCTTATCTTCCAGCAGCCCTTACACACTTATCAATTAGAGTTGCCCACTGCTTATGTTTATTGCCAGTGATGAGCTAGAACAGCATGATCAGAAGGAGAACATCATGAGAACAGACTACTTGGCATCACAACTTGCTTCGATATGGGAGGTGGATTCTGGATCGGAAATTAAGGAAGTATTATCGTCAGAACATTCATCTCTGAAGCAAATGATGACATTAATGGATGCTGACATGTCACATCTTAAAACCATTGCAAGTGCTTTAGAAAGAGATAATGGCGAGGTAATACTGAAAGATGATATCATTAAAGCATGGATATTTTGCCACGAGCAGAGGATGAGATTCATTTATGGAAGAAGCATCTGCTTGCCGTTGGTTCCACCATCAGGTCTTTGTCGACTTCATCTTTATTCATGCAGTATTACAGATGGGGCATTAGCTGTTTGCCTTGATGGTCTCACGTCACTGAGACGTTTGTACTTAGTGGAGATCATGACTTTGATGGCCAGGTGGTACCTCGGAAGGACACCTTTCGGTATTTGGGGTCAATGTTGCAGGAGGATGGGGGTATTGACGAAGATGTGAACCATCGAATCAAAGCCGGATGGATGAAGTGGTGCCAAGCTTCTGGCATTCTCTGTGACAAGAGAGTGCCACAAAAGCTAAAAGGCAAGTTCTACAGGACGGCGGTTCGACCCGCAATGTTGTATGGCGCGGAGTGTTGGCCGACTAAAAAGCGACATGTTCAACAGTTAGGTGTGGCGGAGATGCGTATGTTGAGATGGATGTGTGGCCACACGAGGAAGGATCGAGTCCGGAATGATGATATATGAGATAGAGTTGGGGTAGCACCAATCGAGGAGAAGCTTGTCCAACATCGTCTGAGATGGTTTGGGCATATTCAACGCAGGCCTCTAGAAGCTCCAGTGCATAGCGGACGGCTAAAGCGTGCGGAGAATGTCAAGAGAGGACGGGGTAGACCGAATTTGACATGGGAGGAGTCCCTTAAGAGAGACCTGAAGGATTGGAGTATCACCAAAGAGCTAGCTATGGACAGGGGTGCGTGGAAGCTTGCTATCCATGTGCCAGAGTCATGAGTTGGTTGCGAGATCTTATGGGTTTCACCTCTAGCCTACCCCAATTTGTTTGGGACTAAAGGCTTTGTTGTTGTTGTTGGAGATCATGACTTTAACTACACTTCCGTCGCAAGAGGTCCTCCAAAATTTGACAAAGCTGGAATTCATGTTCATCAAATGTTGCTGGTGCTTCAAGTCATTAGGAGGCTTACGAGCTACTACCTCCCTTTCGGAGGTTCGATTGATTTCCTGCCCCTCGTTAGACTTGGCACGTGGAGCAGGTTTATTGCCATTGTCTCTTGAGGAGCTCTATATACACCAGTGCATGGTTGCAGATAATTTCCTTAGTAGTGACATGCCGCACCTGAAAAGTCTTAGCATGTGTCTCTGCAGAAGCTCTACGTCCTTGTCTATCGGTCATCTGACCTCCCTTGAATCCTTAGCACCGGAAGGTTTCCCTGATCTGTGCTTTGTTGAAGGCTTGCCTTTCTTGCAACTTCACGACGCACATTTGGCAGATGTCCCAAAGCTCGATGTGAACTGCATTTCACAGTTTCGGGGTGCAGAAATCACTCTATGTTAGCAGCCTCGTGATGCTCACCCAGATGCTCTCGGCTGAAGGTTCTGTAGTTCCACCATTTCTGTCTCTCCAAGGATGCAAGGAGTCATTCGTTTCATTTGAAGAATCTGCAAATTTCACATCTGTCAAGTGCCTGAGATTATCTAGGTGTGAAATGAGGTCCCTACCAGGAAACCTTAAGTGCTTGTCTAGTCTGACAAAACTCCATATCTATAACTGCCCCAACATATCATCTTTATCAGATCTGCCATCCTCCCTCCAACATATATGTGTTTTGGGTTGTGAACGCTTGAACGAGAGCTGCCAAGCACCTGATGGAGAAAGCTGGCCAAAGATTGCGCATATCCGCTGGAAGGATTTTAGATGAACTGTTGTTCGGATTCACAACTTACAAATAAATGGAAAGGTAAATGATCCACCAGCCTTTGCAAAGATAGTCTTTTTGAGGTTTGCAAAGAGAGAGAGAGAGAGAGAGAGAGAGAGAGAGAGAGAGAGATAGCCTTCCATAATAGTTATTTCATTTTTTACCTTTCAGCTTCATTTATTTCAAAGTTGCATTTATTCATTTGTTTCAAACAGTAGGTGCAAGATCTATCCCCTTGGGCGACCTTCTCCACTGCGTGTCAAGAGTTGGAGTGCCTCAAGCTCACCTACCCTTCAACTCTCTCGGCATTGTCGCTGCTGCCGACTCCTCAGGATCCCTTCTACGTTGATTACTGGATGCATCATTCTTCCACTTTCTCCACTACCTGGGCTGAGATACACGTCTAAATTTGAATCTTGTTGTATGGTTATTGCCGTTGTGTTGTCTATCCTGTCTTAGTGGTGTTATTACTTCTGATGATTGGTGATGCCTGTAGCAGTTATCCCTTGTGTGCTGAGATGCACTTGGATGGTTGTAACAGTTATCTATCTCTTGTTAGCTGAGATGCACTTCTGGAGGCCTCCATGGCTCCATGTACGGTGTCCATGTGAAAAGCTTGATAGTTACAGTGTGATTCAAAGAATGCGCAGGCCGAGCCAGCAACTTGGATTGGCTCGGATTTGATTCGCAACTGAAACTGAAACAACACTAGTTCATCACAAGGAGGCGTTGTGCGTAGATGCGCAACCTTTTCTATGAAAATCTTGGTTTACATGCAAAATGGAGCACTTGCAATTATGATGAACGAGTAAAGCAATTGACACAGATAGACAATCTCCCGAGAGAGGAGAAATATGCAACTTCTTCTTTAACAATCTTGTTTTTGATACAATGGTGCGCTTTGAAGTTATGAACTAAGAATAAAGCAATTGACACAAACGGACAATCTGGAGAATCAGTTGGGACAATATACAGTGGCCAGGCCCTGGTGCACGGTCAGCTGAACAGAAGGGCCATAGGCCATCAAATCTTGATCCTGGCTCGTGCCGTACGTTCCTTCTCCTCTGGCAACCACCTCGCCGTCCACGTCTACGATGCCGCCCCTTTTCGGATCCTCCACGAGCTGCCCCGGCGATAACCGAAAGGATTTCACCTGCAAATTCAAACCAGTGAGAAAAAAATCCCAGCTATGAGCCACTCTATGGAAGAAGGCATGGTGTTCTGAATCGCTGTAAGTTGATGATCAGGTTGACAGGGCAAAAATGGCCGACCTTGAGATATGTAACATGTGGCGATTTCACGTAGCTCCCGTCGCTCATCTTCAGCAGCAGAGCCAAGAGATCAGCCTTCGGACAGTCTTTCAGTATGACCGCGTCCATGTAGCCATCTGAGAACTGCATCACAGCCACACCATGCATGCCGCACAAATTACACCAGCACTCAACGGGCACTTTTGCAGAAGCAAATGGAGCTTGATCAGATTAGCATCGGAAAACAAAGACAAAATATTACCTTGGCTTCAGGAGCTGCCATGGCGTTCTCAGCAGCCCATGGCACGTTGTAGACACACACGCCCACAAACGGGCCATCGATGGATCTCCAGTCTGAACATTGAAACTCGGCCGTAGGGCCTTGATAAGAGCACACCCGAGATTCCCCGTTTCGCTCCATGATGGGAGTCTCGGCTTGCTTGACAGGATCTCCATATGCCTCGTAGCCCGGGGCAGGCACGAAGTGGACGCTTCCGCGGTATCGGCGCAAGTTCATTATGCGAACCAGAGCCTGGGATCAATCAACAAGAACTCGTTACGATGTGAGGCATCAGTTTCCAAAGATTTCAAGTTATTACAGAAGAACCAAGATTACGCACATAAAAGTCGAACCGCGCGCTCCCCATCCACCTGTATTTCTCAGACTCGATGTCAACATCGGCCACCAAACCTGAAATTTTTACGAAAGAGTCAGATCCGGCATCCACAGAAGCTCCATTGGAATTTAACAGACATTGTTGATTTCATGGTTGCGTTTGCGTACCCCAAGTAGTTGACAGCACGCTGAAAACGGTTTTTTCCCCTTGCACTATGGTGCAGACATCCAAGGCCTGCTTGTGACCTGTGCAACGAGAGAGTTGTTGCTTCCATCAGATTTCTCTATTTGAAACTGCCGTGGGAACTTATATTATGTGCCTGAAAGCATACTATGACCTCTGATAATGGCAAATACGGCGTCTGAAACTGAGCACGTCTCGCTGGCAGCATGGAGAAGTGATTTGGCCATGCCGTTTCCTGTGCCTGCATAAATAACAAGCCAACACACATGTTTGATCACTTTCAGAATTTTTGGTGCTACTAGTGTCTGACCAAAGATCGATTATTATTCAGCTAAAAAAAGATCAGTTGTTCTTTACCAGCTGGAACTATGCCAATTGGCATCTTTATTGCTTCCTCCCAGTCTGATCTTTGCAGAATCCCATTCACAAGCTACATGCCAGAAATGTCAGCATGGGAAGAAAAAAAGAAGTAGGAACCTTACAGTATGTACGACATTTTCTATGGTTTTTTTAGTAGAATTTTTTGTCTTTTCTTTTTTTCTGCGAACGAGTAGATTTTTTTAATTTTTTTTAACTGCAAATGAGTAGATTTGAAGGCACTATAAATTGCTCAAGCTAAACTTGCATCAGATGCTGTTAATATCTCTCAGTGTTTTTTTTTGTTTATCGCCAGCCTTCCAGACAAGATGATCAAGTGAGATCCATCCACTACCATTATGTGAAGTCAACTCGCAGCTGCATATCGAATGCCAACTACAACTACTGGAGTCAACGCTGTGGATTCAACCCCTGCCATGCCGTGCCATGCCAACCATGCAAGCCTAAACATGGTACAGAATATTGCGTGTTACCAACCTCCACGAGGACGCCATCGCCGCTGACGCAGACGATCCCGTCGTATCTCGCAAGGTCGAGAGAGGACGCCACCTCCCGGGCATGCCCCCGGTACCGGGTCTCTGAAACAAATTAACGAAACCACGGACCAGACGGATCAAAATAACCGCAAGAGCCAAGAATGTAGGAGAAGAAGATCGCTTCAAAAAACCATGGAGAACCTTGCCTTGCATTGTGACTTCGACGCCGGCGGCTTCGAACAGGGGCCTGATCTCTGCCTCGTAGATCTTGCTTGCCCGTCTTTTGCCGCCGTAGGGGTTGATGAGGACGAACAATCTCTTGGGCCGCCCTGTTATCGCATGTTCATCACGAAATATGAATCGTTTACGCTAATGGAGCATCGCATTATAAACTACTAGAAACAGCTGATATAATCCCGTAAAAAATTACTAGTTGATGAAACAGAGGAGCAGCTCGTCACATCTAGATTGGAGAAGCACTGTGCATCATCAGAGGAATCGAAAAATCCGAGACAGTTTGGGCTGGTCGCGTGGTGACCGGCACGACGGACGGAGGCACCAAAGGCACGTACCTTTCGAGTCCAAGCAGCCCCGTAGCGTCTCGCCCCAGGCCGCGGCCGCGCCCTCGCCGTCGGCCATCTCGAAGACGTACTCCCTCCTGCGCCTCTTCCCTCTCGCCTTGGCGCGCGACGGCGGTCTCGCGGCATCCTCCGCCACGAAGGCCCTGACGACGACCTCCTTGCCGCTCGCCTCGGCTCCGAGCACGTCGGCCTCCAGCGAGAGGCTCCTCTCCGCCGTGGCCCCAGCGCAGCGCCACCGGAGCTCGGGGCAGCCGCCTGTGGTGGAGAGTGTCGCTTCGGCCGTTGTGCCGTTCACGCGGACCTTGGTCGCGGCGCCGGCGCCGCCGGTGGCTTGCCGGTCTTCCATGGCGGGGGGAGAGAGCTAGAAGAGCGTGAGATGCGAGATGGATTTTTTGGCGCCGAGTTGGGCCCGCGCGGCAGGGCAGAGGAGTCGGAGATATGGAGATGCGGATCGATCTACGTACGCGTGGGTTTCCGACTTGCGTGCTGCTCGCGGGCTCCACCGCTCCAGTGATCGGCTTGTTGCCGTGGGTTTGAGTATTTTGGACGAGAAGAAAATGTACGTTATCTTTTAGAGTATTTTTTTTTACTTTGGAAAAGAAAACGTACGTTGTCAATAGAGCGTTTTAAAACTTTTTTTTAAGAAAGCCTCCGATTTTTTGTCATGTCATGATAGTACTGAAGAAAATAAGCTCTAGAGGCAATAATAAAGTTGTTCTTTTATATTTTTTTATTTATGATAAATGTTTATTATTCATGCTAGAATTGTATTGATCGGAAACCTAAATATATATGTAAATATATAGACAAACACAGTGTCTTTAGTGAGCCTCTACTTGACTAGCTCGTTGATCAAAGATGGTTAAGGTTTTCTAATCATAGACATGAGTTGTCATTTGATAACGGGATCACATCATTTTATTGCTATTGTTTTCTTCATGTCAAATACATATTCTTTTGATTATGAGATTATGCAACTCCCGGATACTGAAGGAATGCCCTATGTGTTATCAAACGTCACAACGTAATTGGGTGATTATAAAGATGCTCTACAGGTATCTCCGAAGGTGTTTGTTGAGTTGGCATAGATCGAGATTAGGATTTGTCCGAGTATCGGAGAGGTATCTCTGAGCCCTCTCGGTAATACACATCATAAGAAGCCTTGCAAGCAAAGTGACTAATGAGTTAGTTACATGATGATGTATTACGGAACGAGTAAAGAGGCTTGTCGGTAACGAGATTGAACTAGGTATGAAGATACCGACAATCGAATCTCGGGCAAGTAACATACCGACAGACAAAGGGAATAACGTATGTTGTCATAACGGTTCGGCCGATAAAGATCTTCGTAGAATATGTAGGAGCCAATATGGGCATTCAGGTTCCGCTATTGGTTACTAACCTGAGAGGTGTCTCAGTCATGTCTACATAGTTCTTGAACCCGTAGGGTCCGCGCGCTTAACATTGGATGACGATATTGTATTATATGAGTTATGTGATTTGATGACCGAATATTGTTCGGAGTCCCGGAGATGAGATCACGAACACGACGAGGAGTCTCGAAATGGTCAAGAGGTAAAGATTGAGATATAGGTGATACGTCTCCAACGTATCTATAAATTTTTATTGTTCCATGCTATTATATTATCTGCTTTGGATGTTTTATATCCATTAATATGCTATTTTATATTATTTTTGGGACTAACCTACTAACCTAGAGCCCAGTGTAAGTTTCTGTATTTTTTTCTTGTTTTTGAGTTTTGCAGAAAAAGAATACCAAACGGTGTTCAAATGGACTGAAACCTTCGCGATGATTTTTCTTGGACCAGAAGACACCCAGAGACTTGGAGATCAAGTCGGAAGAGCCGCGAGGAGGCCACAAGGGGGGAGGGCGCGCCCCCCATCCTTGTGGGCCCCTCGCGACTCCCCTGGCCTAATTCCTTCGGCTATATATTCACATATATTCCCAAACCACCAGAGGCATCCACGAAAACACTTTTCCACCACCGCAACCTTCTGTATCCGTGAGATCCCATCTAGGGACCTTTTTCGGCACCCTGCCGGAGGGGATTCGATCATGGAGGGCTTCTACATCAACTCTATTGCCCTTCTGATGAAGCATGAGTAATTTACCTCATACCTACAGGTCCATAGCTAGTAGCTAGATAGCTTCTTCTCTCTCTTTGATTCTCAATACCATGTTCTCCTCGATGTTCTTGGAGATCTATTCGATGTAATCTTCTTTTGCGATGTGTTTGTCGAGATCCGATGAATTGTGCATTTATGATCAACTTATCTATGAATACTATTTGAATCTTCCTTGAATTCTTATATGCATGATTTGTTATCTTTGTAATTGAACGTGCGTTATATCAACTAGAGGGGGGGTGAATAGGCGATTTTTATGAAATCTTCACTGAGGAATTTCAGGGTGAGGAAATTCCTGAGTGAAGAACTACTTGCAGCGGAATAAGTACTCAGAAGTAAACATAACAGAACATGAGCATGGTCTTCATGATGAAATGAAAAACAAGCACAGAGTACAGAAAGCGTAAACACAGGATGAAGACAAACAGACTGAAGAAATTGAACTGAGAAAATTGAGAAAGTCTTCAGTCAAAGTCTTCAAACAGATATGAACAAGGTCACAACACAGAAATGAGGAAATGGAAGGGTTGAGGAAATGAAACCAGGTAGCTTGGTGAAAACAATGATTTGGTAGACCAGTTCCAACTGATGTGACAGTTGTATGTCTGGTTAGGGCAGCTAGGTATTTAAACCTGAGGACGCACAGTCCCGGACACCCAGTTCTGAACACGCAGTCCAGAACACTCAGTCCTCACCGTATTCCCCTTGAGCTAAGGTCACACAAACCTCGCCCAATCACTCGTGGTAAGTCTTCAGGTGACTTCCAAACCTTCACAGACTCGGTCACTCGGTGATCCACAATTTCCTCTTTGATGCTCTAGACCATGACATCTAACCGTCTGGAAGATGCACAGTCTTCAAAGGTAACAAGCGTCGGATCCACGCGGGATCAATCTCTTCAGTGATGCTCAATCACTTGGGGTTTGTAGGTGTTTGGGTTTGGGTTTTGCTTACTTGATGATTTTCACTCAAAGTCCTCGGAGGATGGGATGCTCTCAAATGACAAGTGTCAGTTTCTCTTGGAGCAGCTAACCAGCTAGTGGTTGTAGGGGGCGGCTATTTATAGCCTACGGAATAGCCCGACATGATAAGACATAAATGCCCTTCAATGATATGACCGTTAGGTGGGTAGATATTTTGGGACAGCTGGCGCATAGCACAGCAACGGTCGGAATTTTGAGTATCAAATTCCTCAGGGCTATCATGTTCCTCACTGTGTAGGCAATCCGCACTGGCGAATTCCTAAGTCCTTAGTCAGAACAAATTCCTCAGAGACCAGAAAAACTTCGTCTCTGTCACTGAAGAAATTGACTGAACTGTATGAGATTTCCAATGGCTTTACTCGAAGGGATTGGTAGGTGTAGGATTTGAGTTGAGCATCACTTGGAAATTTTTCCTTAGTATTTCCTCGACCCCCTTTAACAGTACGATGTTTCCTATGACTCAAGAAAGAGAAAATGAAACTACGAAAACAAAAGTATTCACGCTTCATGTTCCTTGAACGAATACCAAGTCTTTAGGATTACACCAATTTCTTCACTTTCAAAGTCTTCAGAAATACAAAGTCTTCAGACGAAGAACTTCATTTTAGGGCTCGACTTTCTCTGTAAATATCAAACTCCTCATAGACTTATAGACCTGTGTACACTCACAAACGCATTAGTCCCTTAACCTATAAGTCTTCAATACACCAAAATCACTAAGGGGCACTAGATGCACTTACAATCTCCCCTTTTTTGGTGATTGATGACAATATATGTTAAGTTTTCAACGGGGATAAACATATGAAGTGTAAATACTGATATTGAGGATTTTGATTGCAAGATATAGAAGAATTCCCCCTGAAGATGTGCATAGTGAGGAATTTGCTTTTGAAGCAATGCACACTTGAAGAGTAGAATCATGGAGATCTCCCCCTATATCTTGTAATTCATACACGCATTTAACATATAATGTGAAGAATTTGAAATGCATGATGAAATATGGTGACTGATGTAATTTAGCATGCGTGCATTAACATTAATGAGGAATAAGCATGCAGAAAAACTCAGCAAAAGTATCAGACCACCATAGGGTTTAAGTTTACAACTCGATCGAATAAAGTCTCAAAATAACGAGAGTTGTACCTTCGAAAAAATGCCCATATAAGTAGACCTGCTTGAAGACTAACTCAAATTTCTCCCCCTTTTGTCATCGAATGACCAAAAGGATCGAAAATGAGGACTAACTCCCCTGAAGAATATCAAGTTGATGGAGGAGCGTCAGCGTTGTTGGGGTCGTTTGTCATTGTAGGGCCTGCCGTAGTGTCGTCCAAGTCTTCATACTCGTCGGTGTCGCGGGATGAAGAATAGGAGCTGGCCACCAAGGTAGGAACTTTGACCTTCTTTAATTTCTTCGGAGGAGGTGCAGACCAGTCAAAGTTCTCCTTGAGAACCATTTGCTTCAGATCTTCCTCGCCATACAGATGTGATAAGACAACCCAGGTGCGACCGAAAATTTCATGGAGGTAGTAATGGTTTTTCTTCACTGCATTATGTGTAGCAGTCATGTTGTGAAGAATTGAACCAAACTGACGCTTAACCCATTTATGGTTGTGATCCACCTTCTGGTGAAGACTAAGAAGAAGCTCACGGTCAGTCATCACTCTTGGAGCTGTGGCTTGAGGAGTAGACTTGGGTGCATTTGCAGCAGAGTCATGTGTGGCAGAGTCATCATTGGTGGAATAAGATGCAGCTTTGCGAAGCTGACCATCCAATGGACGAATGCCTTCATCAATGACGACATGTGCCTTCCCTTTTCATCAGTTGAGGTAAAGGCCTGCTTGAGGACTTCAATCGGGGGTAGGTAGCTGAGGTGATTCTAAAAATCTGCCTTGTAGTTGAGTGAAGACCTTGTTCTAAGGAATCTCATGATCCAAGGAGCATAAGATTTCAACTCAAACGGAGAGAGTGTAACATTTGGCCAGAGTCCTCATGAAGAAATCATAGTAATTGACAGGAATGCTACGAATGATGTTGAATAGCAGATTCTTCATGATGCCAATAATTTCCTCATCAGATGAGTCGTGGCCTTTGATAGAACTTATTGTCCTCGTCAGAATGCGATAGACTGTTCTGGGCACATAGAGTAAGTCCTTCACAAGGAAGTTGGTCCTTGGGGCTTGACCGGACTTCAGAGGCTTCATTAGAACTTGCATGTAATGAGCAGTGAGTTCAGGTTCTTGGTACAAGCAGCGAGCTCCTTCACTGGGTGGACTGATGGGCAGGGCGTGAAGTAATTAAGAGGCCGGTGCCTTATAATGAGTGTTATCGGTCATCCAGTCGAAGACCAGGGTGTTGATATCTTCAGGATCACCTGTGATATGCAGTGTAGCGTAGAACTGAAGAATAAGCTCTTCATTCCAATCAACAATGTCAGAGCAAAAGTTGAGGAGGCCTGCATCATGAAGCACACCGAGGACAGGAGAGAAACAAGACAACGATTCCATGTCCACATGAGGAATATGCTCATGGTAGAAGATTTTGTCCTTATTGAAAAGCAGTGAAGAATAGAAGTTGGCCTAGCTTGCAGTCCAGAAACGCTTCCTCCTTAGACGAGCAGAGTCATAAGGATTGTAGTCAGTGAAGAATACATGCTCGCCAGAGAAGTCATCAGCCTTGAATTTTTGCTTCTTCGAGAAGGGAAACTTTGGCTTGGGGTGAGGAGTGTCAGTTAATTGCATCACAACCTCAGGGATCTCGATCTCAGGTTCTGCAGGCTGAGGAATTTCAGGTTCTTCTTCAGTGGCAGCCTGGGACTTCAATTCTTCATTTACATTTTCTTCAGCACTAGTGGCTGGAATTTCTTCATGAACAGATGGGGTTGCATGTGGTTCTTCAGATCCCATTTGTACTTAAGTAGCTACAGGGGACTGAGGAATTTGTTGAAGAGATGTGAACAAAGGAGAATTGGGATGCTGACTTTCCCAAAAGTCATCATTCATCACTGGAGTAGTGCTTCCAATGTCCACATCTTCTTCTTCATCCATTTCTTCAACGCCGGTCTCTTCAGCAGTGAACTGAGGCATGGGCGATGAGATAAGTGGGGTTGAAGGGATTTCATCCACTTCAATTTCTTCATCCAACTGCTCTGACGAAGCAGCAGAAGGAATGTCATCATCTGATCCACTTGGGATCATGTATGCTTCATCAAAAGGAACAAGGTCCTTTGATGGCATGGACGAGATATGAACAACATAAATTGGATTATCATAGGAGCTTGTCAGTGGCTTCATTTTCTTCTGAGCTAAAGAATCTGATGCAGTTGATGCCTTCATTTTCTTCATAGCTGCATGCTCTGCAGCCTTGGTCTTCTTCACATCTGATGCAGATGGAGGAATAGGAGTTGGTGTAGTCGCAGGAGGAGCAGAGGAATTTGGTTCAAGATCTTCAGGCACAACTGATGCAGTTTCCCTGACTTCTTCATTTTCTTCAGGCGCAATACTAGAGGTTGCCCTGGCAATTTCTTCAGCAGCTGTAATGCAGTCATCAGCCCTGGAATTAGCATTTTCTTCAGCAGCCTGAGTGTCATCAGCGGTGCTGGCATTTTCTTCAGTAGGCTGAGCAGATGCAGTAGCCTGAGGAATTTCTTGTTGCAATTGGCCAACAACAGTGGAGGTGAAGTTGTCAGCGAGTCTCACAAAACGAACCTTGGCTCCCATCCAATCAACATGGTATGCGTCAAATTCATCATTGAGTTTCTTGATCTCAGACTGCATATTGATGAGTTCTTCAGTTGTCATAGAGACAACGTTTTTCTTCAGGAAGCGCTCCTTTTTGTACTGCGCTTTCTTGATTTGCCTGGCCTTTTAAAATTTCCATTTCTCTTCTTGAATGAAGTGACTCAACATATGACTTTGGCCAGGAGTCAACTTGAAATCAGGCATGGGAGTGTTGGGGTCCTTGTGCCAGAGATCAATGTAATCAAGGATCAACTTTGGATCCAAAAGCAGAGGCACACTTGTGCCTTTGGCTCTAGCAGCCCTGACTTGTCTGTCCCTGATGATTTCAGCAAGTTCTTCATCATCAGCTTCGTCTTCATCAGACGGTACTTGAAAAGCGACCTGCTTCTTTTGAGGACTTGGTCGAGAGCCTCGTCCAGTAGTTGCCTTGGTCTTCAACAGAGTGGGACCAGTTGAAGAATGCAGTGGTGCTGAGGAACTAGCAGATGCTCCTGAGGCAATAGAGATGCTTGCTGTCCTTTGGCATGTGGCGAGATGCACATGTGCTGAGGATTTGGTCGGAGCAGCTGAGGACTTTGGAGGAGCAGGTGAGGGTTGAGGAATTTGTCGTGAGGGCTTTGAAGAAACTGGCCGCGAGGGCATAACCGAGGAACTTGGCCGAGAGAGCATTTGAGTAGAAGCACTTGGCTTATGAGCTGTCTTCTTTGGCATAGCCTTCTTGGGCTTACTTGTAGAGGCCTCAGCAGTGGCAGCAGCAGCAGCAGAGTCTTCATTGAATTTCCTCACTGCTTCCTTAGCAACTCTGGCAAGCTTGGCCTGGCGCTTGGCCCATTCATCAGGATAATCCTCACCATGCTTGAGGCTGGTGGGATCAGCTACTTGGCCAGGTGCCAACGGAGGTCTTGGGCATGGAGGATGAAGAGCGAATTTCTTCATATACTTGGGAGTGACATATCTGTATCCCTCCATTCCCGTGCCCATCTCCTCTCTATTCTTTGGATGCGCACTTTGCGCTTATTCTTGGTTTCCTTTCCATGAGTGGCCTCATCAGGAGTGCAATAATCCTTGTATATGTCCTCAGGGATTTCAAACGCAGTGTTGACTTCCAGCCTCTTTCCTCCCTTCTGAGGTTTCTTGCCATCTGTCATTTTCTTCAGCTGAGGGTTTTTAACAATTGAGTTCTCTGAAGAGGTATGCAACTTTTCTTCGAGGAACGCTGCAAATGAGTTAAGTTGATGAGAACCTAATGATTCAGTAGCGGACATGAGTACTTGTGAATAGAGTATAGGTGTGAAGAATTTGGAGAGGTCATATGCGTTCTCAGAAGTTTTTGCAAAAAGAACAAGTTTGAGGAAATTAACCAGATGAGTCTTGAAGAATTTCACTAAGCATTCTTTGACTTAGGTTCCAGAGTTGTACAGATTTGAAAATCCACACAATTGAGGAATCTTGAAAAAATGTTGCTTAGAGAAACAGATCAAGAACATATGATATGTGAGGTGTTTAGTGTGTGAAGAGTTGAGGAATAAACATCTTTTGAAGATTTGAAGAAAACATCAGAATCAACAAGGGCAGTAAAAGTAACTTTTAATTACCCTTGATGAAGAACACGACAAACTAGGAAGTGTAGATTCAAAGCTCGTCGGTTCAGATCTTCCACGCCCTAACTTGGCTGAGGAAGACAGCTACGGCGGCACCGGAGTGAAGAAATCCGCCTCCGACGTGAGTACGGCGGCGACGAGGTCGAGGCAGTGAAGCTCTTCCTCACCGGCGACGATGGAGGTAGCGACAGTGCTAGGGTTGGGAAGCTCTAGCGAGGGAGTGAGATCGAGCGGAGTAAAAGTGAAGTGAGGAAGGGAGAGGGGTATTTATAGCCGAAGTGAAAAAACCGCTCGCCCGAGGAAATAGGAAGAACGTGCCCCTGACCTTTCTCATTCGCCTGACATGTGTCACCCATGTATAGAGAGGTGAAGATCGTGTGCGATCGTGGGTGAATAGATAAACATCACATAGAATGCGGAACGGTTTGAGCGGCAAAGCCGAAAATTTGGATATGATAGGTTTTAAAGTCCCGTTCGCAATTTCTTTAGCTGACAAGAACAAAGTGAAAATTTTGAACGAGATTCAAATAGAATGCACATGAAGAATTTGTGAATAGACTGGGTTGAGTTTAGCATAGAGGAGGAAGGGTCCGATCACATTCACCTTTAGAACAAGCAACTTGAAGAAATAGCAATAAGTGGATGTTGTAGAGGACATAAACTCACACACACACACACACACACACACACACACACACACACACACACACACACACACACACACACACACATATATATATATATAGCCAATGAAGAACAATGACAGAAATGGTGAAGACAATGCAAGTTGAAAAACAAGTGAGGAATTTCAAAGAACTGAGGAAAAACTCAATTGAAGATGTTCAACATTTTGTGGTGGCGTGACCCACCGTATAAGAATGATAATTTCAGACACCGCGTACAATTGTCGTAGGGTTCTGAGAATCAAATTACTCGTTAATTTCTTCACACTTAGAGTGTTATTCTTCATTGATTGAAGAAAAGCGTTTCTTCATGTGTTGCACATCTAAGTCATCAATTTTGCATAAGTGTTAGGATGAGTGTCCTTTTCAAAGAACATTTGAAGATTCTAGGATATTTAGCTCACACCGCAACTTGCTAAATCTCTTCTCATCCAAGGGCTTAGTGAAGATATCGGCTAGCTATTCTTCAGTCTTCACATGCTCAATAGAGATGTCGCCCTTCAATACATGATCATGAAGAAAATGATGAGGAATCTGAATGTGCTTTGTCTTCGAGTGCTGAACTGGGTTATGAGCAATCTTGATGGCACTCTCATTGTCACAGTAGAGTGGCACATTCTTCATGTTGACACCGTAGTCCTTGAGTGTTTGCTTCATCCATAATAGTTGAGCACAACAAGAACCAACAGCAATGTATTCAGCTTCAGCAGTAGACAGTGATACACAGTTCTGTTTCTTCAAGGACCAACAGACCAAAGATCGTCCGAGGAAATGGCATGTGCCAGATGTTGACTTGCGGTCCACACGATCACCAGCATAGTCAGAGTCTGAAAATCCAATGAGATTAAAAGCCGAGCCCTTGGGGTACCACAATCCAAGTGTTGGTGTGTGAGCTAGATATCGAAGAATATGCTTCACAGCCTTATGGTGTGATTCCTTCGGTGTAGCTTGAAATCGGGCACACATGCAAATACTAAGCATAATATCTGGCCTAGATGCACATAAGTATAATAAATAACCAATCATGGAGCGGTATACCTTTTGATCAAAGTCAATACCATTATCATCAGTGCATAGATGACCATTTGTGGGCATAGAGATTTTGACTCCTTTGCAATCTTGCATGCTGAATTTCCTCAATACGTCCTTGAGGTATTTCTCCTGAGATATGAATGTGCCATTGCGCTGTTGACGAATCTGAAGACCTAAGAAGAATTTCAATTCTCCCATCATAGACATTTGATATTATTCACTCATCATATAGGCAAATTCATCACTGTAACGTTGGTCAGTACAGCCGAAAATGATATCATCAACATAATTTGGCACACAAACAATTCACCATCATAAGAATTAGTGAAAAGAGTTGGGTCAAGTGAACCGGGTTCGAAGCCTTTCTTCATGAGGAATTCCTTCAAAGTATCCTACCACGCCCGTGGGGCCTGCTTGAGGCCATAGAGGGCCTTATTGAGTCTGAAGACTTTGTCAGGATGCTTTGGATCTTCAAAACCTGGGGGTTGAGTAACATATACTTCTTCCTCAAGCTTACCATTGAGGAATGCACTTTTCACATCCATTTGATATAAGATGATATCATGATGGTTAGCATAAGCAAGTAATATGCGAATAGCTTCAAGTCTAGCAACAGGTGCAAAAGTTTCATTGAAATCGATTCCTTCAACCTGCGTGTAGCCTTGAGCTACAAGGCGTGCCTTATTCCTCACCACAAGGCCATTTTCATCTTGCTTGTTGAGGTAGATCCACTTTGTGCCGATGATATTGTGCTTGCGAGGATCAGGACGTTTGACCAGTTCCCAGACGTTGTTGAGCTCGAGTTGATGTAATTCCTCTTGCATAGCTTGAATCCACTCAGGCTCTAGAAATGCTTCATCTACCTTAGTGGGCTCTGTGATAGAGGCGAAAGCAAAGTGCCCACAAAAGTTAGATAAATGTGAAGCTCTTGAGCGTGTGAGAGGACCTGGAATGTTGATGTCGCTGATGATTTTCTCAATTTGCACTTCATTTGCAACGCGAGGATGAGCGGGTTGATGTTGAGGAATTTGATTAGCATTTTCTTCAGCACCATTTTCCTCGGGTGCATCAGCATGACTTTCTTCATGTTGGAATGACTTCTTCAGCAGATTCTTCGGTAGGAATGACATCCTCAGTAGCCTTGAACTTAATAGATTTCTCAGGAGGTATTTCATCTGCCATAGGAGGTAGGTGCTCTCTTTGCGAGCCATTAGTTTCATCGAACCGCACACCTACAGTTTCAACAACCTTGTGGTGACAGGTGTTGAAGACTCTGTAGGTGTGCGAGTCCTTACCATAACCGAGCATAAAACCTTCATGTGCTTTCGGTGCAAATTTAGAACTGTGATGAGGATATCTAATCCAACATTTATCATTGAAGACTTTGAAATAACTCACATTGGGTTTCTTGTCAGTGAGGAGTTCATATGCAGTCTTCTTGAAGAATTTGTGAAGATATACCCTGTTGATGATGTGGCACGCAGTGTCGATTGCCTCAGGCCAAAAGTGAGGAGGCGTCTTGTACGCATCAAGCATAGTGTGAGCCATCTCAACAAGAGTCCTGTTCTTTCGCTCCACGACGCCATTTTGCTGAGGAGTATAAGGAGGAGATAACTCATGAGTAATACCGAGTTCATCAAGATAGTCGTCAAGACCAGTGTTCTTGAACTCGGTTCCATTATCACTTCTGATGTGCTTGATCTTCACACCAAAGTTGGTTGAAGCCCTCGATGAAAATCGTTTGAAAACTTCCTGCACTTTAGTTTTGTAAGTGATGATATGGACCCATGTATATCGAGAATAATCATCAACGATAACAAAGCCATATAAGGATGCAGCATCAGTAAATGTGGCATAGTGAGTAGGGCCAAAGAGATCCATGTGAAGTAATTCAAATGGTCGAGAAGTAGTCATGATGGTCTTTGCTGGATGCTTGGCCTTGGTCATCTTTCCAGCTTCACAGGCTCCGCACAAGTGATCCTTGAGGAATTTGACATATTCAATGCCAATGACATGCTTCTTCTTCGCGAGTGTGTGCAAATTCTTCATGCCAGCATGGCCAAGTCGACGATGCCATAGCCAGCCTTCTCAAGCTTTTGCAAGTAGACATGTAGCAGGTTGTGGTCCTATAGAGAAATCAACAATATACAAATCTCCTCTCCTAAAGCCTTCAAAGACTTTGGAATTGTCAGCTTCCATGATCACAACACAACGGTACTTGCCAAAGACAACAACCATATCAAGATCACAAAGCATTGAGACAGACATGAGGTTGAACCCTAAGGACTCGACAAGCATGACTTTGTCCATGTGTCAATCCTTTGATATTGCAACCTTACCTAGACCCAATACCTTGCTTTTTTCCTTTGTCAGCGTAGGTGATATGCTTCATATGTGATGGAGATAAAGCAGAGTCCATCAATAAGCTCCTGTCACCAGTCATGTGATTTGTACATCCACTATCGAGGACCCACTCAGTGGCTTTGGGTTGATCATCCTGCAGATGAATTAGTGCAACTTACGAACTCATATACTTCAGCAGTGAAGAATATGGTATCAATTTCATCAGATCAATTTCATAAAGCAATAGAACATATAAAGCACTATGAGGACGTAAGAAATGAAAATTCATTTCTTCATGATTAGCTTGTATCATTTCAAGCAAATTCATGTCTCTAGCAAATTCTTCAGACGATTAAGTTCGTTTGGAGACCTGACCCTGCATAAGAGGTTAGTTCTTTTTCTTCACCACCCACATCTGAAGGGGTGGCAAAGAGTTCATCATTCTGTGGGCCCCATAAGAGAAAGGTGCATAGATGCCAATCCACTTCGTTTCACATAAGAGGGGTTAGGGTAAGCATAAGAATAAGCAGAGAAATTCTTCGAGGACTTATGGACATAATGATTTGAAGAATAATGCACATATCCATAATCCTTAGATCTTCCCTACGAAACAGATGGGTTAGCACGATGATGTTCATATGAGGACTTTGATCCTTTTGAGGAATTTGATCCATGTGAGGAGTTTGGTCCGTATGAGGACTTGGATCCATATGAAGAATTTGGTCCATATGAAGAATTTGATCTGGGGTTCCTATTCTTCACAGGTGGTGTCATGATGACATTCACTTGAAGATTTTCAAGGCACCTTTTGGGAATCCAGATTTTCTTCATAGAAGGACCGTTCCTGCAGTTAGTGCCAACATATCTAGCAAATACTTCACCATTCTGTGTTTTGAACAGTTTATAATTGGAGTCAAATGACTCATCAGAAGAATATGAAGCTTCACATGTAAAGCCAGATAGAGTAGATGGATCCACTGAAGGTCCCTTTGCATCAACCCATGAGGTTTTGGGATAGTGCTCAGGTTTCCAGTAGGTCCCATCAGCATTGAGTTTCCTCTCAAAGGCAATACCCTCTTTCCTAGGGTTCCTGTTGAGGATCTGCTTTTTAAGCACGTCACAAAGAGCCTGATGCCCTTTGAGGAGTTTGTACATGCCTGTCATATACAATTCCTTCAGCCCTGCATCATTAGTGATACTAGCAATGTCCTCAGATGAGGAATTAGTGATAGCAGAGGCAGTTGAAGAATTTGCAGGAATGGAAGTATTTGAGCATTCAGGTGAAGAATTAGCAGTTTCGTGTTCAATGCACTTCAAACATGGAGGAACAAATTCATCTTAAGTAGTGCTGATCTGTTGAGCAAGTAATGAATCACACTCCTTCTGAAGATCTTCATAACTCATTCTTAACTGCTAAAGATCTTGCTTTCTTTGAAGAAATTCATAAGAAAGCTTCTCATGACCAGATAGGAGAGTGTTATGATGACCTTGAAGATTGTCAAACTTGGACTGAAGTCTCTGAAGATTTTCAGTCAAAATTTTAGTGCGATCCATTTCCTCGCCCAACATATCATCGCTTTTATCTAGCATGTTTTGAACCTTCTCAAGAGCCTTTTGTAGTCTCACAACAATCTTAGCAAGTATAGAATAGCTGGGTTTGAGGTTTTCATTAGATTCATCCTCACTAGATTCAGAGGAGGGATATTTGAGTACCTTTGAGCCTTTTGCCATGAAGCAATAGGTGTGAGCGTAGTCCTCATCACCGTCATCAGTAGTGTTGGTGAGGTCCTTTTCTTCATAGTTGAAGATGGACTTGCTGACGAACGCGATAGTGAGGGCTAGGCTCGCCACACCAGAGTCTGACTCCTCAGATTCCTCCTCTTCCTCATTTTCCTCAGATTCAGCCTCAGAGTCCATTTCCTTGCCAATGAACGCCTGAGCCTTCTTGGAGCTGCTCTTCTTGTGAGATGATGACCTTGAAGGTTTTGATGATGAGGACTTTGAAGATTTCTTCTTCTTCTTTGAATCATCAGAACTGTAATCCTTGTACTTCTTATTCTTTGATCCCTTTTCCCAATGAGGACAATCTTGAATGTAGTGTCCAGGCTTCTTGCATTTGTGGCAGAGTCTCTTCTTGTAATCATGGGATGAGGAATCTGTTCTCAAGTCACCACTTCTTGAGGATTTACCAAAGCGACCACGTCTTGAGAACTTTAGAAACTTCCTAACGAGCATAGCTAGCTCCTGGCTCAGTTCTTCAGGGTTACCAAGGCTGCTGTTAGAATCTTCACCATCAGATTCAGACACTGCCTTGGCCTTCAGAGCCCGTGATCTACCATAGCTTGGTCCATAGAGATTTATCTTCTCAGCAAGCTAGAACTCATGAGTGTTTAGTCTCTTGAGGATATCGGCGGGATCAAGTGACTTGTAGTCTCCATGTTCTTGTATCATCAATGCCAATGTATCAAATGAGGAATCAAGCAATGTCAACAATTTCTTCACCACCTCATGGTCGGTGATATCAGCGGCACCAAGTGCTTGAAGCTCATTTGAGATGTCAGTGAGGCGATCAAAGGTCTGCCGAACATTTTCATTGTCGAGTCTTTTGAAGCGGTTGAAGAGATTTCAAAGAACGTCAACTCGAGAGTCACGCTGTGTTGAGACTCCCTCATTGACCGTGGACAACCTGTCCCAGATAAGATTAGTTGTCTCCAAAGCACTCACTCTGCCATCCCGCCCTTTGCTCAAATGGCCACATATGATATTCTTCGCTTGAGAGTCGAGTTGCTTGAATCTCTTCACATCAGCAGCGTTGATGGTGGGAGTGACAGAGGGAACACCATTCTCCACAATGTATCAGAGATCGTTATCAATTGCCTCAAGATGCATGCGCATCTTATTCTTCCAGTAAGGATAGTCTGTTCCATCAAAGGTAGGACACCCAGCAGAGACCTTGATCATACCTGCGGTCGACATAACTAAAACTCCACGCGGTTAAACCAAAATCACATAGAACAAGGGAGTACCTTGCCGTGATACCAATTAAAAGTGCGTTATAACGACTAGAGGGGGGTGAATAGGCGATTTTTATGAAATCTTCACTGAGGAATTTCAGGGTGAGGAAATTCCTGAGTGAAGAACTACTTGCAACGGAATAAGTACTCAGAAGTAAACATAACAGAACATGAGCATGGTCTTCATGATGAAATGAAAAACAAGCACGGAGTACAGAAAGCGTAAACACAGGATAACACAGGATGAAGACAAACAAACTGAATAAATTGAACTAAGGAAATTTAGAAAGTCTTCGGTCAAAGTCTTCAAATAGATATGAACAAGCTCACAACACAGAAATGACGAAATGGAAGGGTTGAGGAAATGGAACCAGGTAGCTTGGTGAAGACAATGATTTGGTAGACCAGTTCCAACTGATGTGACAGTTGTACGTCTGGTTAGGGCGGCTAGGTATTTAAACCTGAGAACACACAGTCCCGGACACCCAGTTCTGGACACGTAGTCCAGAACACTCAGTCCTCATAGTATTCCCCTTGAGCTAAGGTCACGCAGACCTCTCCCAATCACTCGTGGTAAGTCTTCAGGTGACTTCCAAACCTTGACAGACTCGGTCACTCGGCGATCCACAATTTCCTCTTCGATGCTCTAGACCATGACGCCTAACCGTCTGGAAGATGCACAGTCTTCAAAGGTAACAAGCATCGGATCCACGCAGGATCAATCTCTTCAGTGATGCTCAATCACTTGGGGTTTGTAGGTGTTTGGGTTTGGGTTTTCCTCACTTGATGATTTTCACTCAAAGTCCTCGGAGGATGGGATGCTCTCAAATGACAAGTGTCAGTTTCTCTTGGAGCAGCCAACCAGCTAGTGGTTGTAGGGGGCGGCTATTTATAGCCTAGGGCACCGACATGGTAAGACATAAATGCCCTTCAATGATATGACCGTTAGGTGGGTAGATATTATGGGACAGCTGGCGCATAGCACAGCAACGGTCGGAATTTGGAATATCAAATTCCTGAGGGCTATCATGTTCCTCACTATGTAGGCAATCCACACTGGCGAATTCCTAACTCCTCAGTCAGAACAAATTCCTCAGATACCAGAAGAACTTCGTCTCTGTCACTAAAGAAATTGACTGAACTGTATGAGATTTCCAATGGCTTCACTCGAAGGGATTGGTAGGTGTAGGATTCGAGTTGAGCATCACTTGGAAATTTTTCCTTAGTATTTCCTCGACCCCCTTTAACAGTACGGTGTTTCCTATGACTCAAGAAAGAGAAAATGAAACTACAAAAACAAAAGTCTTCACGCTTCATGTTCCTTGAACGAATACCAAGTCTTTAGGATTACACCAATTTCTTCACTTTCAAAGTCTTCAGAAAGTCTTCAGAAATACAAAGTCTTTAGACGAAGAACTTCATTTTAGGGGTCGACTTTCTCTGTAAATATCAACCTCCTCATAGACTTATAGACCTGTGTACACTCACAAACGCATTAGTCCCTTAACCTATAAGTCTTCAATACACCAAAATCACTAAGGGGCACTAGATGCACTTATAGTAATTCTCTTTGAACTATCGGTTTAGTTTGGCCAACTAGATTGGTTTTTCTTGCAATGGGAGAAGTACTTAGCTTTGGGTTCAATCTTGCAATGGGAGAAGTGCTTAGCTTTGGGTTCAATCTTGCGGTGTCATTTCCCAGTGACAATAGGGGCAGCAAGGCACGTATTGTATTGTTGCCATCGAGGATAAAAAGATGGGTTTTTCATCATATTGCTTGAGTTAATTCCTCTACATCATGTCATCTTACTTAATGCATTACTCTGTTCTTCATGAACTTAATACTCTAGATGCAGGCAGGAGTCGGTCGATGTGTGGACTAATAGTAGTAGATGCAGAATCGTTTCGGTCTACTTGACATGGATGTGATGCCTATATTTCATAATCATTGCCTTAGATATCATCATAACGTCGCACTTTTCTATCAATTGCTTGACAGTAATTTGTGCACCCACCGTATTATTTGCTATCTCAAGAGAAGCCTCTAGTGAAACCTATGGCCCCCGGGTCTATTTTCATTCGTATTAGTTTCCGGTCTACTATTTTGCAATATTTTACTTTCCGATCTATAAACCAAAATACCAAAAATATTTACTTTATCATTTGTTTAGTTTATTCTATCTCTATCAGATCTCACCGTTGTAAGTGACGGTGAAGGGATTGACAACCCCTTTATCACGTTGGGTGCAAGTTGTTTGATTGTTTGTGTACGTATTAGATAATTAGTGTGTCGTCTCCTACTGGATTGATACCTTGGTTCTCAAACTGAGGGAAATAGTTATCTCTACTTTGTTGCATCATCATTTCGTTTTCAAGGGAAAAATCAATGCAAGATCAAGAAGTAGCAGCAAGAATTTTTAGGGCCGTTGTCGGGGAGATCTACGCCAAGTCAAGACATACCAAGTGAAAGTGCGTTATATCGACTAGAGGGGGTGGTGAATAGGCGATTTTTATGAAAACTTCACTGAGGAATTCCAGGGTGAGGAAAATTCTTGAGTGAAGAACTACTTGCAGTGGAATAAGTACTCAGAAGTAAACATAACAGAACATGAGCATGGTCTTCATGATGAAATGAAAAACAAGCATAGAGTATAGAAAGCATAAACACAGGATGAAGACAAACAGACTGAAGAAATTGAACTGAGGAAATTGAGAAAGTCTTCAGTCAAAGTCTTCAAATAGATATGAACAAGCTCACAACACAGAAATGAGGAAATGAAAGGGTTGAGGAAATGGAACCAGGTAGCTTGGTGAAGACAATGATTTGGTAGACTAGTTCCAACTGCTGTGACAGTTGTATGTCTGGTTAGGGCGGCTAGGTATTTAAACCTGAGGACACACAGTCCCGGACACCTAGTTCTGAACACGCAGTCCAGAACACTCAGTCCTCACCGTATTCCCCTTGAGCTAAGCTCACACAGACCTCGCCCAATCACTCGTGGTAAGTCTTCAGGTGACTTCCAAACCTTGACAGACTCGGTCACTCGGCAATCCACAATTTCCTCTTTGATGCTCTAGACCATGACGCCTAACCGTCTAGAAGATGCACAGTCTTCAAAGGTAACAAGCGTCGGATCCACGCAGGATCAATCTCTTCAGTGATGCTCAATCACTTTGGGTTTGTAGGTGTTTGGGTTTGGGTTTTCCTCACTTGATGATTTTCACTCAAAGTCCTCGGAGGATGGGATGCTCTCAAATGACAAGTGTCAGTTTCTCTTGGAGGAGCCAACCAGCTAGTGGTTGTAGGGGCGGCTATTTATAGCCTAGGGAGCAGCCCGACATGATAAGACATAAATGCCCTTCAATGATATGACCGTTAGGTGGGTAGATATTTTGGGACAGCTAGCGCATAGCACAGCAACAGTCGGAATTTTGAGTATCAAATTCCTCAGGGCTATCATCTTCCTCACTGTGTAGGCAATCCGCACTGGCGAATTCCTAACCCCTCAGTCAAAACAAATTCCTCAAATACCAGAAGAACTTCATCTCCGTCAATGAAGAAATTGACTGAGCTGTATGAGATTTCCAATGGCTTCACTCGAAGGGATTGGTAGGTGTAGGATTTGAGTTGAGCATTGATGAAGCTATGTACCTAGGGTAGGGGCATGGACCTGTCCTAAGAGCCCTACCCAAGGACATCCCTAGAAGAAGTCACCATTCAATCGACTTGAAGGTATCCCACTCGACGGATTCAAAACACTCGACCAGGAAGCTACCACTCGACCACAAAGCCAACCACCCGACTGACAGGAGATCTAAAGTCACTCCGCAAGCAAACGGTCGGCCATTAAGTAGTCTTTATGGTCATCATAACACTTTATTAGGGACGTTACCAGTAACGCCCAGTCTTAATGTATTTTAACCCTGCATTACTGAGGGCCGGAGGGGTCTGGCGAACTCTATATAAGCCACCCCCTCGTCAGTAGCAGGGGTTCGCACCCCTGGAATTCATACACACATAATCCAATCGACCGCCTCTGGGCACCGAGACGTAGGGCTGTTACTTCCTCCGCGAAGGGCCTAAACTCGTACATCCTGGTGTGTTTACAACTTCTCCATAGCTGAGATCTAGCTTCTCCATACATACCCCCCTACATCACTGTCAGAGTTAGAACCACGACAGTTGGCGCCCATTGTGGGGCAGGAGTCTTAGCGCCTAGTTGGAGAAGTTGCGGTTTTTCCGATCCCTTTGATCATGTTTTCGTACGGAGATTTGGTGGAGGGCCGTGAGATCCGTCTCGGCGCGCTCACGTTCATCACCGACGACCCCGCTTAGCTTCAGGAGGCTCCACTCGACATCGACGCGCTCCCCGTCCGCGGTGCGACGCACTTCCGCGCGTGTGTTCGTGGCGTCCTCCTGTGGCAGCCGTCGACCCAGTATCGGTCGGCTCCCGTGTCGTCTTCCCTCCCTGTCTCCCACTGGCGCAAGCACTCCGGTCGGTCGAGACTTTAGAGGTGGGTGAGGCATGCCATGGTTCGCCAGTCGGCAGCCCCACAAGTCGCGGCAATCAAGCCCGACGAATCCCTCTACGGCCTGTTCGACTGGCTCCGCGGAGACCGCATCCGAGTGCAACAGCAGCGACCCAGCGGCTGAGGTTCTGGCGGTTGATGGAACACACAGTCCTCCCGGTTTCCCTCGCGCCGATGGAGGCGCGGGCGGAGGTGACCCGTCGCATCCCCACGATGAGTATCTCCCCGAACCTCTCACGTCATTGCAGCGAGAGGAGCTTCACCGCCGGAACATGGATGCACTCCACACTCCTATCATCGGAGAAACCCCCGAGGCTCGGGCCTTGGAGGACGTGCGCTTGGCTAACTTGGCCGAGCGCACTCGACTGGAGAATCTCCAGTGAATACTTGACGAGCAAGCGCGTCAGCGAGCTCCCGAGTCCAGTCGATGTCAGCTCTTCCTGCCTACGCAGGTATATCGAACCCCAGTTCAGAATTTGGCAGCCGCGACCCGTATAGCAGAATCGATTCAGCCCTCCCAGTCGGAGGCTGGCAGGGGCTTGTTGCAAATCAGAGCGTTGCTCTGGGCAGCGGGAAACCAGAATTCCATTGTTTCTCAGTCGCGGAATAGGATCCACAGTCGATCCGTTGCAACGGATATAGTCCAGTCGTCTCACAACCCAAGATCGCCCCCGAGGCGTGAGGGGCGCGGAGACTGGCATGATCAGTACAGAAGAAATGAGCAGTATGATCACCGATTCGATCATGATGATCGGCGTCGAGTGCCAACCCCTCCCCCAAGGAGTGAGTCATATGCGCCTCGGCAGCGGGATGACAGACGCCCTCATAGTGTTGGGCGGAGGGTTCCAGTCGACCCTAGGGACCCAGGCTTTGATGTGAGATCCATCCTCGTTCATGGTCTGGTTGACAGGAACAGAGCTCACCGAGAAGGCCACGACAGAGATGCGCCTGCTAGCAGCAGAGTACATGTTTCAGGGCCAGAGTGTTTCAGTCGAGCCATCAGAGCCGCAGTGATTCCTCCCAACTTCAGGTTGGCGACTGGAGTCAGCAAGTTCACCAGTGAGTCTAAGCCTGACACTTGGCTCAAAGATTACCGAGTGGCTGTCCAGATTGGCGGTGGCAATGATGAGGTAGCTATGAAGCATTTGCCTCTCATGTTGGAGGGCTCAGCCAGAGCGTGGCTGAATCAGTTAGCACCCAGCAGCATCTACACTTGGGAGGACCTCTCCCGAGTGTTTGTCACAACCTTTGAAGGAACATGCAAGCGACCTGCAGGCCTTACAGAATTGCGGTCTTGCGTGCAAAAACCGAATGAAACTCTGAGGGATTACATCCAGAGGTGGATCACATTGCATCACACAGTTGAGAATGTACCAGATCATCAAGCAGTTTGTGCCTTTAAAGAAGGCGTTAAGTATAGAGAATTGAATCTGAAGTTCGGTCGAACTGGAGAGATATCTCTAAATCGGATGATGGAGATTGCCACCAAATACGCTAATGGTGCAGACAAAGATCGCCTCCGGAGTGGCAAGCACAAGGCAGTCGCCCAAGAAGCCAGAGGAAATTCCAGTCGGAAACAGAAGCGGAAGGCCGAGCCAGCCGCCCCTGGGGAGGCCCTGGCCGTAACCCAGGGAAAATTCATGGGAAAACCCAAGGGGCCCTGGGACCCCAAGAAAGTTAAGGATCAAGATGGAAATGATGATTTGGATCTGCCATGTCACATCCACACCAAGAAAGATGAAGAGGGTAATCTTATTTACCCAAAACATACCACTCGACAGTGCCGGCTCCTGATCCAGCAGTTTCAGGGCAAGCAGTCCAAAGACAAGGAAAAAGAGTCAGACAGAGTTGAGGACAAAGAAGATAGTGACGATGGATACCCCCAAGTCAATTCCACCCTGATGATTTTTGCTGATGTCGAAAGCAAAAGTCGACTGAAAGTCATTAACCGTGAGGTGAATATGGTTGCTCCGGCAACACCCAGTTACCTGAAATGGTCTCAGACTGCCATCACATTCGACCAGTCTGATCACCCTACGCACATTGCCACCCCTGGGAGGCAAGCTTTGGTGGTCGACCCAGTGGTCGAAGGCACTCAACTGACCAAAGTCCTGATGGATGGTGGCAGTGGCCTGAACATACTGTATGCAGAAACATTGAAAGGGATGGGCATTCCGATGTCCAGGCTCAGTACCAGTAACATGAGCTTCCACGAAGTCATTCCTAGGAAGAAAGCCGAATCACTCGGCCAGATTGCTCTTGATGTGGTTTTCGATGATTCAAATAATTACCGCAAGGAAAAGTTGACATTCGAGGTTGTGGACTTCCAAAGTGCTTATCATTCCATTTTGGGCAGGCCAGCTTATGCACGCTTCATGGCTCGACCGTGTTATGTGTATCTCAAACTGAAGATGCCTGGCCCCAGAGGTGTGATCACTGTTACAGGCAATCGAAAGAAAGCAGAAGAGTGTTTTCAGAAAGGCTCAAAGATCGCTGATGCTCAGATGGCAGTGGTCGAGCTGCAAGAGTACCAGAAGACTGCCGATCCGAGTGAATTGCTACGAGCCAAGAAGCCTGCTTCAGAATCAGCTTTTCAGTCGTCTGGTGAAACAAAGCCAGCCCACATTCACCCGACCGACCCCAATGCTGCCCCGACTCACATCTCAACGACGCTCGACTCCAAATAGGAAGAAGCGCTCATCCAGTTCCTCCGTGAGAACCGGGACATCTTCACATGGAAGCCCTCTGACATGCCTGGAGTTCCCAGGGAGCTGGCTGAGCACCGTCTATGAGTCGACCCAAAATTTAAGCCTGTGAAAGAACATCTTCGACGGTCCGCCGTCCAGAAGAGGAAAGCTATTGGCGAGGAGGTGGCTCGGCTCTTAGCAGCGGAGTTCATCCGAGAGATTTACCACTCCGAGTGGCTCGCCAATGTTGTCATGGTCCCCAAGAAGGACAAGTCACTTCGATGTGCATTGATCTTAAACATATCAATTGGGCCTGCCCGAAAGATCATTTTCCTCTCCCTCGCATCGACCAAATAGTCGACTCGACCGCGGGGTGCGAGCGATTGTCTTTTCTGGACGCCTATTCCGGGTACCATCAGATCCGTCTGTATGGATCCGACGAGATCAAAACAGCTTTCATCACTCCATTCGGATGCTTCTGTTATGTCACCATGCCATTCGGCCTTAAGAATGCCGGAGCCACGTTCATGAGGATGATTCAGAAGGGTTTACTCACCCAAATCAGTCGGAATGCGGAGGCATACATGGATGATATTGTGGTTAAGTCACGGAAAGGTTCCGACCTGCGGACTGACCTTGCTGAAACCTTTGCAAACCTCAGGAGGTATGATATCAAGCTCAATCCATCAAAGTGCACATTCGGAGTTCCAGGTGGAAAGTTACTCGGTTTTCTCGTTTCCGAACGGGGAATCGACGCCAATCCTGAAAAAGTCGGTGCCATACTCCGGATGAAGCGCCCTGTGCGTGTGCACGATGTCCAGAAGCTTACAGGTTGCTTGGCCGCTCTAAGTCGATTCATTTCTCGTCTCGATGAAAAGGCATTGCCCCTTTACCGACTGATGAAGAAGTCTGACAAGTTCGAGTGGACTCCAGAAGCTGATGCAGCATTTGCAGAGCTCAAAGCTCTGCTCTCCACCCAGCCGGTGCTTGCTGCCCCAATCAGTAAAGAGCCTCTGCTGCTTTACATTGCGGCCACGGGACAAGTTGTCAGTACAGTACTTACGGTCGAGCGGGAAGAAGAAGGAAAGGCCTTCAGAGTTCAGCGCCCAGTATATTATGTGTCTGAAGTTTTGACCCCTTCAAAACAAAGATATCCTCATTACCAGAAGCTTGTATATGGGATTTATATGACCACGAAGAAGGTTGCTCATTACTTCTCTGACCACTCCATTACAGTCGTCAGCGACGCCCCACTGTTAGAGATTCTGCACAACAGAGATGCAACTGGTCGAGTGGCAAAGTGGGCGATTGAACTCCTTCCCCTGGATATCAAGTTTGAAGCAAAGAAGGCTATCAAGTCCCAAGCAATCGCAGATTTCGTCGCCGAGTGGATTGAACAGCAACTTCCGACTCAAATTCACTCGGAGCACTGGACCATGTTCTTCGATGGATCTAAGATGCTAAATGGTTCTGGTGCTGGGGTAGTATTAGTCTCCCCCCGAGGAGATAAGATCAGATACGTTCTCCAGATTCACTTCGATTCCTCCAATAATGAAGCAGAATATGAAGCACTTTTATATGGGTTGCGCATGGCCATTTCACTCGGTGTCCGTCGCCTCATGGTCTATGGCGACTCAGATTTGGTGGTTAATCAGGTGATGAAGGAGTGGGACGTCAAAAGTCCGGCAATGACTGGTTATTGCAATGCAGTGAGAAAGTTAGAAAAGAAATCCGAGGGGTTAGAGCTTCATCACATCCCCCGACTAAAAAATCAAGCGGCTGACGATTTGGCAAAGATAGGCTCCAAGAGAGAAGCCATTCCCAACAATGTGTTCCTGGAGCACACCCGCTCACCGTCAGTCCAAGAAGATCCTTTTGCAGAAGAAGCCCCGCAGCCGAAAAGTGCCACAGATCCGACTGAAGTCAAAGTTCCTGCTGTGGTCGACCTAATCATGGAAGTCTTGGCAATCACTCTTGACTGGACGATACTGTACGTCGCGTATATCCTGAGGAAAGAACTCCTGGAGGACGAGGAAGAGGCTCGACAGATCGTCCGTTGATCCAAGGCCTTCACAGTCATAAAGGGACAGTTGTATAGAGAAAGCGCGACTGGAATCGGTCAGAAGTGCATAACACCAGAAGAAGGTCAGATAATGCTTGATGATATCCACTCGGGGACCTGTGGTCACCATGCGTCTTCTTGGACCATTGTGTCTAAAGCATACCAAGCGGGATTTTACTGGCCAAGAGCAAATGAAATGGCGAAGGAGATAGTCGACAAGTGTGGAGGGTGCCAGTTCTACTCCAACATGTCACACAAGCCTGCATCAGCCCTGAAGACCATTCCACCCGTCTGGCCCTTTGCGGTTTGGGGACTGGACATGGTTGGTCCACTGAGAACAGGCAGGAGCGGTTTCACACATGTGCTTGTGGCAGTCGACAAGTTTACCAAATGGATTGAAGCTAAACCTATCAAGAATCTTGATGCTTGCACTGCTATCAGTTTCGTCAGGGGGTTAACATTCAGATATGGAGTCCCGCATAGCATCATCACTGACAATGGGTCAAACTTTGATTCGGACAAGTTTAGAGCTTTTTGCGCCTCTCAGGGCACACGAGTCGACTATGCATCGGTCGCCCATCCCCAGTCGAACGGACAAGCTGAAAGGGCAAATGGTTTGATTCTCAAAGGACTAAAGCCCCGGCTGATGCGTGATCTCAAGCACGCAGTGGTCGCATGGGTCGACGAGCTTCCGTCGGTTTTGTGGGGATTGAGGACCACCCCAAATCGGTCGATTGGAAGAACTCTGTTCTTTCTGGTTTACGGAGCCGAAGCAGTCCTGCCGAGCGATCTACTTCACAATGCGCCACGAGTTGAGCTTTACACCGAAGATGAAGCAGAACAAGCCCGGCAAGACGCAGTTGACCTCTTAGAAGAAGAGAGGGAAATGGCCATGATCAGATCGACCATTTATCAACAAGACTTGCGTCGATTCCATGCCAGGAATGTGAAGAGTCGAGCCTTCCAAGAAGGAGATTTGGTCCTCCGAGTGGATCAACAGAAACCACACAAGCTTGCTCCTACTTGGGAAGGCCCCTTCATCGTCACCAGAGTCCTCCACAATGGAGCGTATCACCTCTACAATGTTGATCGCCAGATCGACGAGCCGCGAGCTTGGAATGCGGAACTGCTTCGCCCCTTTTACACTTGAGTTCTCTCTCGGATAAGATGTAATAAGAAAAACTTCTGCAGTTCATTTTTATCAAAGACAAGAGTGTTCCGATAATTGCTGTCACTTTTGTTTGCGTACGAAATCCCCCAATGGGTGACTTAGCTGCGAATCCGCTTCGCCTAAGTTTGTAAAAAAAATTCTACCGAGTGGAGAGCAAACCTCCCACTCGGAGGCTTAGCTGCAGCCTAGTGCTCGCCTAAGTGTTTAAAAATCCTACCGAGTGGAGAGCAAACCTCCCACTCGGGGGCTTAGCTGCAACCTAGTGCTCTCCTAAGAGTTTTAAAATCCTACCGAGTGTCGAGCCAGGCTCCCACTCGGGGGCTTAGCTGCAGCCCAGTGCTCGCCTAAGTGTTTAAAAAATCCTACCAAGTGGAGAGCAAACCTCCCACTCGGGGGCTTAGCTGCAGCCCAGTGCTCGCCTAAGAGTCTTAAAAATCCTACCGAGTGGAGAGCAAACCTCCCACTCGGGGGCTTAGCTGCAGCCCAGTGCTCGCCTAAGTGTTTAAAAATCCTACTGAGTGGACAGCAAACCTCCCACTCGGGGGCTTAGCTGCAGCCCAGTGCTCGCCTAAGAGTTTTAAAATCCTACCGAGTGGCGAGCCAGGCTCCCACTCGGGGGCTTAGCTGCAGCCCAGTGCTCGCCTAAGTGTTTAAAAAATCCTACCGAGCGGAGAGCAAACCTCCCACTCGGGGGCTTAGCTGCAGCCCAGTGCTCGCCTAAGAGTCTTAAAAATCCTACCGAGTGGAGAGCAAACCTCCCACTCGGGGGCTTAGCTGCAGCCCAGTGCTCGCCTAAGTGTTTAAAAATCCTACCGAGTGGAGAGCAAACCTCCCACTCGGGGGCTTAGCTGCAGCCCAGTGCTCGCCTAAGAGTTTTAAAATCCTACCGAGTGGCGAGCCAGACTCCCACTCGGGGGCTTAGCTGCAGCCCAGTGCTCGCCTAAGAGTTTTAAAAATCCTACCGAGTGGAGAGCAAACCTCCCACTCGGGGGCTTAGCTGCAGTCCTAGTACTCGCCTAAGTTTGAAAAATCTTACCGAGTGGAGAGCAAACCTCCCACTCGGGGGCTTAGCTGCAGCCCAGCGCTCGCCTAAGTACGGAACACAACCCAACCCGCAAGGACGACGAGGCGCAAATCGACTGCTACCTTCTCCTTCGGAGCTGCACCACAAATACAAGGTTATTTCGAGTGAAGATCTAGTTCCACTCGACGGATCAACCACGAAGATATTCAACGATAAGTCAAGTTCAGATAAGACCCAAAGGTCCCAGGCCTCAGACCAAAGTACTCGAGCCCTCGGCTCGACAGAGTTTAACGGTTACAAAAGCCACTCGGCATTCCGAGGCAAATTTAAAGTGAAGCATAAAAGTTTTTCATTCCTCAAGCGAAGGACTGGAAGGGGCGACGAACTCATCCAAGTCGATCCCGTATGCAATACGAGTAGCAGCAGCAATGAAAGTCTCCATGAAGTCCTGAAAGCTGTGCTTCCTGGTATTGGCAACTTGGATGGCGGCCAGCTTTTCTTCTCGCGCCTCCTTGCAATGGACGCGGACCAGAGACAGAGCGACATCAGCACCACATCTAGCAGAAGATTTCTTCCATTCCGCCACTCGACCCGGGACTTCATCCAGTCGAACCATCAGGGACTCGAGGTCGTTCTGAAGCGACGTTCCAGGCCAGAGTGATGTGTCGATCCACGACATCGCAACCTTCAGCCGAGCAAGATAGTCAACAACGCTGGTAACACGAGACTCCAGTCGGAGCACGTTCATAGCAGCCTCGTCCTTCACGAGAGAATTGGTGGGATCCAAGCTTGGCTCCACTCGACTGGTTTCCTCTTTGAAGCTCTGGCAGAATTCTGCAAACATGATTCAAGAATAAGACAGTGGCCTTACGCGGGCTTGGTAACTGCAAGACAGCCGGGTCGGAGTAATTACCTTCAAGCATGACGAACAGCTTCTTGGCGAGTCCACCGAGATAAGCCTCCAAATCGTTTACCTTCCCCGCTAGCTCACCCGCCTGGTCATGCAGAACCATCTTGTCATTCTTCAGTCGGCTGACCTCTTGATTAGCTATCTCGAGAGCAGTTTTCAGTCTGGAGTTCTCTTGTTCAAGAGTTCCGACCGAAGCCAGTTTCTCTTCTGCAAGCTTCGTTTTGCTCAAGGCCTCCTTCTGTGCTTCGGCAAGATCTTGATCCTTCTTCTTTAGAGCTTCCTCCAGTTTATCTACAGAATGTCGAGTGAACTCAACATCAAGAACGGGCAAGAAAGGAAAGTCACTCGTCAAGAATGAGAAACCTCACCAGCCATACCTTTTGCTTCGTCTTGCGCCTTCTGCAGGTTCTGTTGAGCGAGCTTCAAGTCAAGGTTGAGCTGGATCTGTTTGTTCTCCAACTCAGTGTAGAGAGCCACAAGTTCACAGGATTTCTGCAAAAGTCAGTCGACAGAGGTCCAAGATAAGTTGCTTCCGAGTAACCAAGAGACAATGATGGCGTTTCTAAGACTACAGCTGAATGAAAAACATTCAACAGTAGTCTCGGGGACTACACCCAGTGGGTGCACTCAGCGTGCCCCCACTGGTTTTGAAAAAAAATCGACTACCCGCAGTCGACCAGATACAGTTTCATTCAACATGGCCTGACCAGACCAAGTGAAGAAGAAATACAGCAACACAATATAAAGACTACAGTCGACTGCCAGTAGTCCACCGTAGTCTCGGGGACTACACCCAGTGGGTGCACTAAGCGTGCCCCCACTCGTCCAGGACTTAACAGACACACCCAGTGGGTGTACAGATTTGAAGATCTTCAGAAAAGAGATTCTTCAGACAGCATACCCTAACAGAACAAGCAGTGAATCGACTGACCTGGACATTACTCTAAAGAGCTGAACTCGCGTCATAAGCTACTTGGCTGGCTTCTCGAACCACCTTGACCTGCTCCATCATGATCCCTGCCTGGCGTATAGCTTCCTTAGCTGCACCCACTTGGTCCTCAGGGACATGGTGTGTGGCGAAGAGTGAAGGCGGATTGGCGGTCGACGTCGAAGGCCGCACACTCATCGGAGGAATGGCGAAAGTCACAGAAGCCCGAGTGGTATCACCACCGTCTCGAGCTACGGCCTCAGGCGCCGGAGTGGATTGTGGGGTCTCGCCAGCCGACGCTTTCCTATTCCACCTCACTCTCAGCAGCGCTTCATCTTCGTCGTCAGGAAGGTTAATAACATGAGGAGGAGCTACGAGAAAAATTCAATCGACCAGAGTTATAAGAAATCGTCAGTCGATTCAAGGCAGAACATCAGTAATCATACTAGGGTTGGAAGTAACAGGATCTTCCATCTCTTGATCATCGTCCTTGGCGGAGATCTCAGAAGTAGCAGCACTTCAAATTTTGAAAGACGGTCAGTCGGCTCAGTGGATCGACCAAGGATCCGTCCACGGTCGACAAAGGAGAACAAGTTCTATCATTACCATGAAATGGTGGGGACAGTCATCCTCATCTTGGGCAGAGCCTTGGGTGGCTTGGACGGCGCCGCGCGGGGGTGCTTGTGAGCTATTTCAGTCGATGCTGGAGAAGAGGTCCGAGGGCACTTCGATGACTACCCAACGGGAGCAGTCGCCTTACCACATTCCCGCGCAGGGTCGTGTGTAAGCTTGGATTGCCTTTCCGAGCAGGGAGGTTCAGCTTCCTCCTCTTCCTCCTCTTCGCTGGAGTCAACGTCGTCGTCTCCCTCTCCTTCGCCGTCAGATTCCCACTCCCCCTGTTCGTCTCCGCTTTTGCCTCCACTCGCCTCCCCTTCCTCGGCCTGCCCTTGTGCTCCATTGGGTGTCGAGTACATCTCTGTAGTTGCCTGGAGAACAGCAGACAAGTCGAAAGTCAGTCGACCGATTCAAAGAGAGCAAATGAAGAAAGCAAGATCTCAGTCGGGAACACAAGGTCAGACCTGGTCCACATCGTATGTACTGTCAAGTGGGGGAACCCTCCTGGCTCCTCGGGGGTTGTCTTTGTTCCCTGTGATGCTCGACAGCCACCCTTCCAGCATCTCGTTAGTGACCTCCTCTGGGTGAACCCGAGTGGTGTCGTCGAGACCCGAGTACAGCCACATAGGGTGGTCACGAGCCTGAAGCGGTTGGATGCGCCTCCGAAGGAAGACCTCCAGCAAGTCCATGCCGGTCACGCCCTCTCGGACAAGCTGAACCACTCGACCAACCAGCACCTTGACTTGCGCCTTTTCCTTTGGCAGCACTTTCAGAGAGGCAGGCTTTTGAGCTCGGTCCAGAGAGAAAGGGGGAAGACCAGTCAACTGCCCTGGGGTCACCTGGTCTTGGCAATAAAACCAGATCGACTGCCAACCACGGACCGACTCGGGAAAAGTGATAGACAGAAAAGAACTTTTACCCCTCATCTGGATCGCCAGGCCCCCGCATAGCTGGATCACTTGCGTCCGTTCGTCACTCGACTTGGCTTTCTTTACCGATTGGGAACGGCAAGTGAAGATGTGTTTAAAGAGTCCCCAATGAGGGCGGCAACCCAAGAAACTTTCGCACAAGGAAACGAAAGCCGCAAGATACACGATGGAATTGGGAGTGAAATGGTGGAGCTGCGCTCCGAAGAAGTTCAGAAAGCTCCGGAAAAAAGGATGAGGAGGTAGAGAAAATCCGCGATCGATATGGGTGGCGAGGAGGACGCACTCACCGTCACGAGGTTGGGGTTCGACTTCTCTCCCCGGGAGACGCGCAACTTCATGGGGAATGACTCCCCCTCGACCATGTCGTCAAGATCTTCCTGCCGAATCACCGAGGGCATCCAATCGCCCTGGATCCAATCCCTGGGTAGAGCAGTCCTCGAGGAAGATCCGCCCCGAGCGGACTTCTTCCCCTTCCCCTGCACCGCCGCCTTCTTCGCGCGCTCCAAAGCCGACGTCTTGTCCTTCACCATCATCGCCGGCGAGGCTCGAACGGACCTACAGCGCTAGGGTGAGAGCGGAGGTGGCACAGGACCTTGCGGGGGGAGGAGGAAAGGCGAGAGCACACTGTTGGGGAGCCCCGAGCCGGCAACTTATAAGGAGCCGCTTCCGAGTGGCTGACCGGTAGGCCCAGGCGATCCCGTCAAATCCCGCAACAGGCGCGCGCGGTACGTGGCGAAAAAGGTGGCGCGGGGATCGAGGAGCTTCCATCCTATCCCATTTGATTATTGCGGCCGCCCCCGTCCCGCTCGCTTCCCGAAATTCAAATCCCGCGAAATCCACGGGCTACGGAACAACCATCAAGCAGAAGATCCCGCTCGTGCCGGCGCTCGGTATTTCACAAGTAAGGAAATTCACTCGACGAGAGACCAAGAATGAATCAAGGTGACCGAAAGAAGTCGACGACGTCATCCGTGACGATTGATCCAGTACAAGACATTCATATAATGCTAAGGACCGGACGGAAGGACCCCCAACTCCTTCCCCACTCGAACCTCGATCCATTCGGGGGCTAATGATGAAGCTATGTACCTAGGGTAGGGGCATGGACATGTCCTAAGAGCCCTACCCAAGGACATCCCTAGAAGAAGTCGCCCTTCAATCGACTTGAAGGTATCACACTCGACGGATTCAAAACACTCAACCAGGAAGCTACCACTCGACGACAAAGCCAACCACTCGACTGACAGGAGATCTAAAGTCACTCCACAAGCAAACGGTCGGCCATTAAGTAGTCTTTATGGTCATCATAGCACTTTATTAGGGACGTTACCAGTAATGCCCAGTCTTAATGTATTTTAACCCTGCATTACTAAGGGCCGGAGGGGTCTGGCGAACTCTATATAAGCGACCACCCTCCTCAGTAGCAGGGGTTCGCACCCCTGGAATTCATACACACATAATCCAATCGACCGCCTCTGGGCACCGAGACGTAGGGCTGTTACTTCCTCCGCGAAGGGCCTGAACTCGTACATCCTGGTGTGTTTACAACTTCTCCATAGCTGAGATCTAGCCTCTCCATACATACCCCCCTACATCACTGTCAGAGTTAGAACCACGACAAGCATCACTTGGAAATTTTTCCTTAGTATTTCCTCGACCCCCTTTAACAGTACAGTGTTTCCTATGACTCAAGAAAGAGAAAATTAAACTACGAAAACAAAAGTCTTCACGCTTCATGTTCCTTGAACGAATACCAAGTCTTTAGGATTACACCAATTTCTTTACTTTCAACGTCTTCAGAAATACAAAGTCTTCAGACGAAGAACTTCATTTTTAGGGCTCGACTTTGTCTGTAAATATCAAACTCCTCATAGACTTATAGACCTGTGTACACTCACAAACGCATTAGTCCCTTAAACTATAAGTCTTCAATGCACCAAAATCACTAAGGGGCACTATATGCACTTACAATCTCCCCCCATTTGGTGATTGATGACAATATAGGTTAAGTTTTCAACGGGGATAAACATATGAAGTGTAAATACTGATATTGAGGATTTTGATTGCAAGATATAGAAGAACTCCCCCTGAAGATGTGCATAGTGAGGAATTTTAGTTTTGAAGCAATGCACACTTGAAGAGTAGAATCATGGGGATCTCCCCCTATATCTTGTAATTCATACACGCATTTAACATATAATATGAAGAATTTGAAATGCATGATGAAATATGGTGACTGATGTAATTCAGCATGCATGCATTAACATTAATGAGGAATAAGCATGCAGAAAAACTCAGCAAAAGTATCAGACCACCATAGAGTTTAAGTTTACAACTCGATACAGCAAAGTCTTCAAAAGAAAGAGAGTTGTAACTTAGAAAAAAACGCCCATATAAGTAGACCCGCTTGAAGACTAACTCAAATTTCTCCCCCTTTGTCATCGAATGACTAAAAGGATCGAAAATGAGGACTAACGCCCCTGAAGAATATCAAGTTGATGGAGGAGCCAGCGTAGTTGGGGTCGTTTGTCATTGTAGGGAATGCCACAGTGTCGTCCAAGTCTTCATACTCGTCGGTGTCGCGGGATGAAGAATATGAGCTGGCCACCAAGGTTTGAACTTTGACCTTCTTGAATTTCTTCGGAGGAGGTGCAGACCAGTCAAAGTTCTCCTTGAGACCCATTTACTTCAGATCTTCCTCGCCATACAGATGTGATAAGACAGCCCAGGTGCGACCGAAAAATTCATGGAGGTAGTAATGGTTTTCTTCACTGCATTATGTGTAGTAGTCATGTTGTGAAGAATTGAACCAAACCAACGCTTAACCCATTTATGGTTGCGATCGACCATCTGGTGAAGACTAAGAAGCAGTGAAAGTGTGTTATATCGACTTGAGGGGGGGGGGTGAATAGGCGATTTTTATGAATACTTCACTGAGGAATTTGCGGGTGAGGAAATTCCTTAGTGAAGAACTACTAGCAGCAGAATAAGTACTCAAAAGTAAACATAACAGAGCACATGCATAGTCATCATGATGAAATGAAGACAAGCACAGAGTGCAGAATGCATAAACACAGGGTAACACAGGATGAAGACAAACAGACTGAAGAAATTGAACTGAGGAATTTGAGAAAGTCTTCCAACATAGATATGAACAAACACTCAGCACAGTTATGAGGAAATGAAAGAGTTGAGGAAATAGAACCAGTAAGCTTGGTAAAGACAATGATTTGGTAGACCAGTTCCAACTGCTGTCTCAGTTGTACATCTGGTTAGGGAGGCTAGGTATTTAAACCTGAGGACACATAGTCCCGGGCACCTAGTTCTGAACACTCAGCCCTCACTGTATTCCCCTTGAGATAAGGTCACACAGACCTCGCCCAATCACTCGTGCTAAGTCTTCAGGTGACTTCCAAACCTTCACAAACTTGGTCACTCGGTGATCCACAATTCCTCTTGGATGCTCTAGACCTTGACGCCTAACCGTCTGGAAGAAGCACAGCTTTCAAAGGTAACAATCGTCGGATCCACGCAGGATCAATCTCTTCAGTGATGCTCAATCACTTTGGGTTTGTAGGTGTTTGGGTTTGGGTTTTCCTCACTTGATGATTTTCACTCAAAGTCCTCGGAGGATGGGATGCTCTCAAATGACAATTGTCAGTTTCTCTCGGAGCAGCCAACCAGCTAGTGGTTGTAGGGGGTGGCTATTTATAGCCTAGGGAGCAGCCCGACATGATAAGACATAAATGACCTTCAATGATATGACCGTTAGGTGGGTAGATATTTTGGGACAGCTGGCGCATTGCACATCAACGGTCGGAATTTTGAGTAGCAAAATCCTCAGGGCTATCATGTTCCTCACTATGTAGGCAATCCGCACTGGCGAATTCCTAACTCCTCAGTCAGAACAAATTCCTTAGAAAACAGAAGAACTTTGTCTCTATCACTGAAGAATATGACTAAACTACATGAGATTTCCAATGGCTTCACAAGAAGGGATTGGTGGGTGTAGCATTTTGAGTTGAGCATCACTTGGAAATGTTTCCTTAGTATTTCCTCGACCACCTTTAATAGTACGGTGTTTCCTAAGACTCAAGAAAGAGAAAATGAAACTGTAAAAACAAAAGTCTCCACGCTTCATGTTCCTCACATGAATACCGGGTCTTCAAGGTCACACCAATTTCTTCACTTTCAAAGTCTTCAGAAAGTCTTCAGAAATCCAAAGTCTTCAGTCGAAGAACTTCATTTTTAGGGGTCGACTTTCTTTGTAAATATCAAACTCCTCATATACTCATGGACCTGTGTACACTCACAAGCACATTAGTCCCTTAACCTATAAGTCTTCAATACACCAAAATCACTAAGGGGCACTAGATGCACTTACAATCCCCCCCTTTTTGGTGATTGATGACAATATAGGTTAAATTTTCAATGGGGCTAAACATATGAAGTGTAAATGCTGATATTGAGGAATTTGATTGCAAGATATAGAAGAACTCCCCCTGAATATGTGCATGGTGAGGAATTTGCTTTTGAAGCATTGCACACTTGAAGAGTAGAATCATGGAGATCTCCCCCTATATCTTGTAATTCATACACGCATTTGACATATCGTAATGAAGAATTTGAAATGCATGATGAAATATGGTGACTGATGTAATTCAGCATGCGTGCATTAACATAGATGAAGAATAAGCATGCAGAAAAAGCATCAAGAGTATCAGAGCACCATCGGGTTTAAGTTTACAACTCGATCCAATAAAGTTTCAGAAGAACAAGAGTTGTAATTTAGCAGAAAATGCCCATATAGACAGACCCGCTTGAAGACTAACTCAAAATTCTCCCCCTTTGTCATCAAATGACCAAAAGGATAAAAAATGAGGACTAACGCCCCTGAAGAATATCAAGTTGATGAAGGAGCACCAGCATTGTTGGGGTCATTTGTCGTGGAAGGGCCTGCTGCAGTGTCGTCCAAGTCTTCATGCTCATCGGTGTCGCGCGATGAAGAATATGAGCTGGCCACCAAGGAAGGAACCTTGACCTTCTTGAATTTCTTCGGTGGAGGTGCAGACCTGTAAAAATCTTCCTTGAGACCCATGTTCTTGAGATCTTCTTCACCATACAGATGTGACAGAATGGCCCAGGTGCGACCGAAAACTTCATGGAGGTAGTAATGGTTTTTCTTCACTACATTCTGTGTGGCAGTCATGTTGTGAAGAAATGAACCAAACTGACGCTTAACCCATGTATGGTTTTGATCCACCTTCTGATGAAGACTAAGCAGAAGCACACAGCCAGTCATCACACGAGGAGCAGTGGCTTGAGGAGTAGACTTGGGTGCATTGGCAAGGTCATGGGTGGCAGAGTCACCATTGGTGGAATAAGATGCAGCTTTGCAAAACTAAGCATCCAATGGACGAATGCCTTCATCTATAACAGCTACTGCCTTGCCCTTTTCGTCAACTAAGGAATAGGTCCGCTTAAGGACTTCAATCGGGGGCAAGTAGCTGAGGTGATTCTGAAAATCAGCTTTGAAGTTGAGGGAAGTCCTTGTCCCGAGGAATCTCATGATCCAGGGTGCATAAGGCTTCAACTCAAACGAAGAAAGTGCAACATTTGCCAGAGTCCTCATGAAGAAATCGTGATAATTGACAGGAATGCCATGAACAATATTAGATACCAGATTCTTCATGATGCCAACAATTTCCTCATCAGATGAGTCGTGGCCTTTGATGGGACTCATTGTCCTCATCAGAATGCGATAGACAATTCTGGGCAAATATAGTAATTCCTTCATGAGGAATTTGGTTCGTGGGGCCTGACCTGGCTTCAAAGTCTTCATCAGAACTTGCATGTAGTGATTTGTAAGCTCAGGTTCACTATAGGCACAATGAGCAGCTTCAAGGGGAGGACTGAGTGGTAAGGCACGAAGCAATTCAGTGGATGATGCCATGTAGTGAGTGTTTTCAGACATCCAGTCCAGTACCCATGAATTCACATCTTCATAGTCTCCTGTGATGTGCAGCGTAGCATAAAATTGAAGAATGAGTTCTTCATTCCAATCATAGATGTCAGCGCAGAAATTTAATAGTCCAGCATCGTGAAGAACACTGAGGACTGGCATGAAGCACGGCAGAGACTCCATATCCACGTGAGGAATGTGCTCATGGTAGAATATTTTGTTTTTGTTGAACAACACTGAGGAATATAAATTAGCCTGGCTGGCAGTCCAGAAATGCCTCTTCCTAATGCGAGCAGAGTCATAGGGGTTGTAGTCTGTGAAGAATACGTGCTCGCCGAAGAACTCATCAGCCTTGAATTTTTGCTTCTTGGAGAATGGATCCTTTGGCTTGGGTAGAGGAGTGTCTGTGAGTTGCATCACAACCTCAGGAATCGCAATCTCAGGTTCTTCAGGCTGAGGAATTTCTGGTTCCTCTTCATTGGCAGTGTGCGTCTTCAGATCAGCAGCAGCAGTTTCTTCAGCACTAGTGGCTGGAATTTCTTCACGTATAGATGAAGTGGGGTGAGTTTCTTCAGAGCCCATTTGAACAATTTGTACAGGGGATTGAGGTATTTGCTGTAAAGGTGTGAACATTGGAGAGTTGGGATGCTGACTTTCCCAGAATTCATCATTCATCACTGGTGTGGAGCAGCCAACGTCCACATCTTCATCTTCCATTTCTTCAGCGCCAGCCTCTTCAGCAATGAACTGAGGCATAGGCGAGGAAATAACTGGTGTTGAAGGGATTTGATCCGCTTCAATTTCTTCATCCATCTGCTCTGACGAAGCAGCAGAAGGATTTTCTTCATCAGATCCGCTAGGGATCACATATTCTTCATCAAAAGGAACATGGTCCTTTGATGGCATGGTAGAGATCGGAATAGCATCAATGGGATTTTCGAACGAACTTGTCATAGACTTCATTTTCTTTGGAGCTGAAGAATCTAAAGTAGCTGATGCTTTCCTTTTCTTCACAGCTGCACGCTCTGCAGCCTTGGTCTTCTTCACATCTGATGCAGATGGAAGGATCGGAGTTGGTGTAGGCGCAGGAGGAGCAGAGGAATCTGGTTGATTTTCTTCAGGCACAACTGATGCAGTTGCCCTGACTGCTTCATTTTCTTCAGGCGCACCACTAGTGGATGCCCTGGCAATTTCTTCAGCGGCTAGAATGCAGTCATCAGCCCTGGAACTCACATTTTCTTCAGCAGCCTGAAAGTCATTAGCGGTGCTGGCATGTTCTTCAGTTGGCTGAGCAGATGCTTCAGCCTGAGGAATTTCCTGTTGCGTTGGGGCTGCAACATTTGAGGTGAAGTTATCAGCAAGTCTCACAAATCGAACCATGGATCCAAGCCAATCAGCGCGGTATGCGTCAAATTCATCACTGAGTTTCTTGATCTCAGTTTGAACAGTGGCAAGTTCTTCAGTTGTCATAGAGACAACGTTTTTCTTCAGATAGCGCTCCTTCTTGTACTGCGCTTTCTTGACCTGCCTGGCCTTCTCATATTTCCATTTTTGTTCTTGTATGAAGTGGGTTAGCATGTGACTTTGACCAGGAGTAAGCTTGAAGTCAGGCATGGGAGTGTTGGGGTCCTTGTGCCAAACATCAATATAATCGAGGATCAACTTTGGATCCAAAAGCAGTGGCACATTTCTACCTTTGGCTCTAGCGACCCTGACTTGCATATCTATGATGATCTCAGCAAGTTCTTCATCATCAGCCTCGTCTTCTTCAGACAGCACTTGGAAGGCGACATGCTTCTTCTGAGGACTGGGGTGAGGACCTGTCCAGCAGTGGCCTTTGTCTTCAGTAGAGAGGGTCCCGTTGAAGAAATGGGTGCAGCTGAGGAACTAGCTGAAGCTCCTGAGGCAATTGAAATGCCTGTGGTCCTTTGGCACGTGGCAAGATGCACAGGTGCAGAGGACTTTGTCGGAGCAGCTGAGGACTTTGGAGGAGCTGAGGATTTGGGAGGAGCAGGAGCAGCATGAGGAATTGGCCTTGAGGGCTTTGAAGATTCTGGCCATGAGGGCATTTCTGAGGAACTTGGCCTTGAGGGCACTGAAGGCGAAGCACTTGGCTTGTGCGCAGGCTTCTTTGACATGGCCTTCTTAGGCTTTACAGAGGCCTCAGCGGCAGCAGCAGCAGCAGCGTCTTTGTTGAATTTCCTCACAACTTCTTTGGCTTGTCTAGCCAACTTGGCCTGGCGCTTGGCCCATTCATCAGGATAATCCTCACCACGCTTGAGGCTGGTGGGATCAGCTATTTGGCCAGGTGCCAATGGAGGTCTTGGGCATGGAGGATTGAGTGTGAATTTCTTCATGTATTTGAGAGTGACATATCTGTACTCCCTGCACTCTCTAGCCCATCTCCTCTCTATTCTTTGAATGTGCACCTTGCGTTGATTTTATCCTCTTTTCCAAACTTGGCCTCATTAGGAGTGCAGTAATCTTTGTATATGTCATCAGGGAGTTCAAATGCTGTGTTGACCTCAGGCCTCTTTCCTCCTTTCTGTGGTCTCTTATCATCAGCCATTTTCTTCAGTTGAGGAATTTGAACAATTGAATTCTCTGAGGAAGTATGCAACTTTTCTTCGAGGAACGCTACAAATGAGTTAAGTTGATGAGAACCTAGTGATTCAGCAGCGGACATGAGTACCTATGAACAAAGTATAGTTGCGAGGAATTTGGAGAGGTCATATGCGTTCTCAGAAGGTTTTGTAAAAAGAACAAGTTTGAGGAATTTGACCAGACGAGTCTTGAAGAATTTCACTAAGCGTTCTTTGTCTTAGGTTCTAGAGATGTGTAGATCAAAAATCCACACATTTGAGGAATCTTGAAGAAAAACATAGCTTAGAGAAATGAATCAAGAACAGATGATATGTGAGGTGTTTTAGTGTGTGAAGATATGAAGAAAAACACCTTTGAGGATTTTATAGAAATCATTTGAACCAACGAGGGCAGTAAAAGTAACTTTTAATTACCCTGGACGAAGAACACGACGAACTGGAGTGTGGAGATGTGAAGTTCGTCAATGCGAATCTTCCACGCCCTATCTTGGCGGAGGAAGACAGCTACGGCGGCGGTGGAGTGAAGATTTCCGCGGCCAGCGCGAGTACGGCGGCGATGAGGTCGAGGTAGTGAAGCTCTTCCTCACCAGCAACGATGAAGTAGCGGCGGCGCTAGGGTTTGAGAAGCTCGAACTGGAGAAGGAGGTCGAGCGGAGTAAAGGAAGTGAGGAAGGGGAAGGGGAGTATTTATAGCCACGGTGAAAAATCGTTCGCCCGAAGAATTTGGACAAACGTGCCCCTGACCCTTCTCATTCGCATGACATGTGTCACCCACGTACTGAGAAGTGGAGATCATGTTAGATCATGGGTGAATAAATAAGTATCTCGTGGGATGCGGAACGGTTTGAGCGGCAAAGCCGAAAATTTAGATAAGATAGATTTTAAAGTTCCATTCGCAATTTCTTCAGCTCACAAGGACACAGTGAAGATTTTGAACGAGTTTCAAATAGAACGCACATGAAGAATTTGTGAACAGATTGGGTTGAGTATAGCATAGAGGGGGAAGGGTCCGATCACATTAACTTAGCAGAAAAACCAACTTGAAGATGTAGCCATAAGTGAATGTTGTAGAGGACATAAAATCATATATATATATATATATATATATATATATATATATATATGAAGAATTTGAACAAATGAGGAATTTCAACTTTTGGTGGTGGCATGACCCACCGTATAAGAATGATGATTTCAGACACGGCGTACAATTGTCGTAGGGTTCTGAGAATCAAATTCTTCGTTAATTTCTTCACATTTAGAGTGTTATTCTTCATTGATTGAAGAAAAACGTTTCTTCATGTGTTGCACATCTAATTCATCAATTTTTCATAAGTGTTAGGATGAGTGTCCTTGAGGGAGTCCTGGATTTGGGGGTGTTCGGATAGCCGAACTATACCTTCAGGCGGACTCCTAGACTATGAAGATACAAGATTAAAGACTCCGTCCCGTGTCCGGAAGGGACTTTCCTTGGCGTGGAAGGCAAGCTTGGCGATACGGATATTCAGATCTCCTACCATTGTAACCGACTCTATGTAACCCTAACCCTCTCCGGTGTCTATATAAACCGGAGGGTTTTAGTCCGTAGGACAACATACACATCAACAATCATACCATAGGCTAGCTTCTAGGGTTTAGCCTCTCTGATCTCGTGGTAGATCTACTCTTGTACTACCCATATCATCAATATTAATCAAGCAGGACGTAGGGTTTTACCTCCATCGAGAGGGCCCGAACCTGGGTAAAACTTCGTGTCCCTTGCCTCCTGTTACCATCCGGCCTAGACGCACAGTTCGGGACCCCCTACCTGAGATCCGCCGGTTTTGACCCGACATTGGTGCTTTCATTGAGAGTTCCTCTATGCCGTCGCTGTCAGGCCCGATGGCTCCTACGATCATTAATGGCGATGCAGTCCAGGGTGAGACCTTCCTCCCTGGACAGATCTTCGTCTTTGGCGGCTTCGCACTGCGGGCCAATTCACTTGGCCATCTAGAGCAGATCGAAAGCTACACCCCTGGCCGTCAGGTCAGTTTCAGAAGTTTAAACTACACAGCTGACATCCGCGGGGACTTGATCTTCGACGGATTCGAACCACTGCCGAGCGCGCCGCACTATCATGACGAGCATGATCTAACTCTGCCGCCGAACGGTGCCCTGGAGGCCGCACCCGCACCGGCTCCGACCCTTAGTTCGGAGTCAACTGCGCCGATCGAGGATGGGCGGTTGGACACCACATCGTGGGCTGTGATCCAAACGGTGATTGAGCCGAACACCAGCCCCGTACTCTGCGAGGCTCGTGACTCCAAGGAGCCGGACTCCTGTCCGGACTCCGAGCCCTCCGTGCCCCTGCTAGTCGAATCCGATTGGGCGCCGATCATGGAGTTCACTGCCGCAGACATCTTTCAGCACTCGCCTTTCGGCGATATCCTGAAGTCACTGAAGTCTCTCTCTTTATCAGGAGAGCCCTGGCCGGACTATGGTCATCAAGGTTGGGGTACGGACGATGAAGAAATTCAAAACCCACCCACCACCCACTTTGTAGCCACTGTCGACGACTTAACCGACATGCTCGATATCGACTCCGAAGACATAGACGGTATGGACGCCGGTGAAGGAGATGATGAAGAACCAGCGCCTACTAGGCCCTGGAAAGCCACCTCGTCATATGACATATACATGGTGGACACCCCAAAAGAGGGAGAGGGCGATGGAACAGCAGAGGATGACCCCTCCAAGAAACAGCCCAAGCATCGGCGTCAGCGGCGCCGCTCAAAATCCCGCCAACACAAAAACGGTGATTCCAGCACGGGAGATAATAATACTCCGGAGAGTGCCGAAGAAAACCCCCTCCAGCAAGGTTTAGCACAGGAGGATGGAGAAACCAGCCCTCATGAGAGAGCGGCAGACAGAGAGGTCGAGGACGATAATTATATGCCTCCCTCCGAAGACGAGGCAAGCCTCGACGACGACGAATTCGTCATGCCAGAGGATCCCGTTGAGCAAAAGCGTTTCCAACGCAGGCTTATGGCCACGGCAAGAAGCCTCAAGAAAAAACAGCAATTGCTCAGAGCTGATCAAAATTTGCTGGTTGTTAGATGGACTGAAGTCCTTGCGGCCGAAGAGCATAAACTCGAACGCCCCTCCAAGAGTTACCCAAAGCGCAAGTTGCTACCCCGATTAGAGGAGGGAGCACTTGATGCGGCCGAACAACCACCTCGTGGCCGCAACAGAGAGGCCTCCCGGCCCTCCACTCAAGCCGCACCCCGTACCAAGGAACGGGAATATGCGCCGGACTTACGAGACATGTTGGAGGACAAGGCAAGGCAAACACGATCGATCTACGGATCGCGTGGGCACCCCACGGCTCGAGACAGTAACCGTCACGCCGGCCACAAATTCGGCAGGGCCGAACACAGTAGACAAAGCTCATTGGAGCTACGTCATGATATCGCCCAGTACAGAGGCGCCGCACACCCACTATGCTTTACAGATGAAATAATGGATCATCAAATCCCCGAGGGTTTCAAACCCGTAAACATCGAATCATATGATGGCACAACAAACGCTGCGGTATGGATCGAGGATTATCTCCTTCATATCCACATGGCCCGCGGCGACGATTTTCACGCCATCAAATACCTCCCACTCAAGCTTAAAGGACCAGCTCGGCATTGGCTCAACAGCTTACCAACAGGATCAATCAGTTGTTGGGAGGACCTGGAAGCCGCATTCCTTGACAATTTCCAGGGCACTTATGTGCGACCCCCAGACACCGATGACCTAAGTCATGTAATCCAGCAGCCAGAGGAATCAGCCAGACAATTCTGGACACGGTTCCTAACAAAGAAAAATCAAATAGTCGACTGTTCGGACGCTGAGGCCCTAGTAGCCTTCAAGCACATTATCCGTGACGAGTGGCTGGCCCGGCACCTCGGACAGGAAAAGCCGAAATCTATGGCAGCACTCACGACACTCATGACCCGCTTTTGCACGGGAGAAGACAGCTGGCTCGCTCGTAGCAACAATATGACCAAGAACCCTGGTAGTTCGGACACCATGGACATTAGTGGCAGGTCGCGTCGCAACAAGCAGAAGCACCGCATTAACGGCGACAATGCTGAGGATACGGCAGTTAATGCCGGATTCAGATGCTCTAAATCCGGTCAGCGGAAGAAGCCATTCAAAAGGAATCCTAGGGGCCCGTCCAGCTTGGACCGAATACTCGACCACTTGTGCCAAATACATGGCACCCCCGAAAAGCCGGCCAATCACACCAACAGGGATTATTGGGTGTTCAAGCAGGCAGGCAAGTTAAGCGCTGACAATGAAGACAAGGGGCTGCATAGCGATGACGACGAGGAGCCCCGGCCGCCAAACAACAATGGACAGAAGGGTTTTCCCCCACAAGTGCGGACGGTGAACATGATATACGCCACCCACATCCCCAAAAGGGAGCGGATGCGCGCGTTAAGGGACGTATACGCGGTAGAGCCAGTCGCCCCAAAGTTCAACCCATGGTCCTCCTGCCCGATCACCTTTGATCGAAGAGACCATCCCACTAGCATCCGTTGTGGTGGATTTGCCGCATTGGTTCTAGACCCAATTATTGACGGATTTCATCTCACTAGAGTCCTCATGGACGGCAGCAGCAACCTGAACCTGCTTTACCAGGATATAGTGCAAAAAATGGGCATCAATCCCTCGAGGATTAAGCCCACCAAAACGACCTTTAAAGGCGTAATACCTGGTGGAGAGGCCAACTGTACAGGCTCAGCCACACTTGAAGTGGTCTTCGGATCCCCGGATAATTTCCAAAGCGAGGAATTGATCTTCGACATAGTCCCATTCCGCAGTGGCTATCATGCACTGCTCGGACGAACCGCATTCGCCAAATTCAATGTGGTACCGCACTACACATACCTTAAGCTCAAGATGCCAGGCCCTCGTGGAGTAATTACGGTCAATGGAAACACCGAACGCTCCCTCCGAACGGAGGAGCACACGGCGGCCCTTGCAACGGAAGTACAAAGCAGCCTCTTCAGGAAGTTCTCCAGTCCGGCCATTAAACATCCGGACACCGTCAAGCGCGCCCGGAGTAACCTACAACAAGACCGCCTGGCACGTTCCGAGCAGGCGTAGCAATGCGGCCCCAACCCCAACCCTCGCAAAAAGGCGACGCCAATACTTCGCGTACATAACTACGCTCTAGAAATACCATGGGCATATGGGGAGGGGCACCATCACGGCACGCCCAAAACATGGCTTAAACCGCACCAGGGGCTGCCGATTTTTTACTTTTCAGGACTCTACTCTTCGGAAGGCCTGTTCGGTAGTTCAATTGCCGCACAAACAATGCAAGGACCAGGGAAGCAGACAAGCCATGCCGCATTACGGAAATCCCAGGTGGTCTCTATCACGAGCAGTATACCTGTTTCGCATACTATTCCGCAGCTTGCCCCTAGAGCAGACATGTTAAATAGTCCAACTTTTCGTTTATCGCATTACTTGTATCATTCTGCTTTGATCGCAGCTATTTTTAAACAATGCATAGCTTTTGTCTATTTTCGCATTATCTTTTTATAAATAAATGTTCCTTAACGACATGTTGCACCCGTACAACTTGGTACGGCCAAAATACGCCAGGGGCTTTTAGCACCCCTCAATATGGTGTGAGAAGTCCGAACACTTTCACAAGTGCGGCACCCCGAACTTATAGCACTATATGCATCGGCTCCGAATCATGTCTTGGGTCAGTAGTTGGGTTTGCCCGGCTCCTATGTTTTGGTGCCTTACGTTCCGCTATATCGGCTAAGGTAGCACTAGGAGAACCACTGCGATTGTGCCCCAGTTGAGCTGGGCCGAGCACCTCAGTGGAGAAAGCTAAAACTAACTGTCATGATGAAGCGAGAGCTGGTCGCTATTCGAGAGGTTTTTTCGAGTCCCTAAAGACTTATGCCGCTTAGGGCGAGGAGTCGGCTCTGTCCGGCCAAGGCGTGGATAGCGCCCCGAACTCGGTCTTCCGAATACTAGGGGCTTTGCCGAAATTTAAAATTATAGAATTCTATGGCTAAGTGAGAGTGTTCACGCATTATAGTCCGTTTGCCTCATTCATTGGGCTGAGCACCTCCCTCGAAGGACCCAAATATGGGAAAAAGAGTGCCCAGGTTTATCCCCGAACACCCCAGCACTAGCGGCAAGGGGGCAGAAGCTGACGACTCGCCATCTCTCAGTATTGATAAACAGCCGCACAGAAGGTAATATTTTAAATTCAAGCAGCATTGCTCAGCGCATATGAACAAGTTTTCAGCGCACAGGACAAATACGAGCGAGTTTTACTCAAAAATTACATCCCTAGTACATTCACCCGCCACAAGGCGGGCACCCTTCAAAACATCCTTATAGTAATTTTCGGGCTTGCGATGCTCTTTCCCCGCTGGTGGCCTGTCCTTCACAAGCTTCTCTGCATCCAGCCTGCCCCAGTGCACCTTAGCACGGGAAAAGGCCCTACGGGCACCTTCAATATAGATGGAGCGCTTGATGACTTTGAGCCTTGGACAGGCCTCCACCAGCCGCCGCACTAGCCCGAAATAGCTCCCAGGCAGAGCCTCTCCAGGCCATAGCCGAACTAGGAGGCCCTTCATGGCCTGTTCGGCCGCCTTGTGGAGCTCGACCAGTTGCTTCAGCTGGTCGCTCAGGGGCACGGGGTGTCCGGCCTCAGCATACTGAGACCAGAACACCTTCTTCGTCGATCTGCCCTCCTTGGCTCGATAGAATGCGGCGGCATCGGATACACTTTGAGGAAGATCTGCAAATGCCCCTGGAGAGCTCCAGATTCGGGTAAGTATCAAGTAACTCATGTTTACGTGTTTACTTTGCATAAAGAATGCCTTACCCGCCGCTATCTTCTTCACCTCATCCAACTCCTGGAGGGTCTTCTGGGATTCGGTCTTGGCAGACTTGGCATTTTCAATAGCCGCCGCGAGCTCGGACGCTCGCGTCTTCGAGTCAAGCTCCAAACTCTCATGTTTCTTCATGAGAACCTGGAGCTCTTGCCGCACCTTGCCAACCTCGGCCTCATACCTCTCCCGCTCGGTGCGCTCCGCGGCCGCACTCTTCTCAGCCTCGAGCAGCGCTTGCTTAAGGGTCGCCACCTCAGATGTGGCCCCTACAATAGCCATGTTAATCCTGTCATTTCTTGCAATTGCACCTTTTTATATATACATATTCAACCAAGGTATTCCTTACCTTCATTGTCCTCGAGCTGCTTCTTGGCACGCTCGAGCTCTTGCTCGGACCTTTCAAGGTCCTGCTTTAGCGTGTCCACTTCCGCAGTCAGTGCGGCTGACGCAAGCAGGGTAGCCTGCACATGCATATTGACTCATTTTTGTTAGACTCCTGCGAATTCTGTTTGATACTCTATTCGGCTTTTCTTCCCGAATGCCAAATAGAGCATCAGGGGCTACTGTCTATGCGGTACTATTATTTACACTTTCTTTACTTACCTCGAAGCCTGTCAAAAGGCTAGTACAAGCTTCAGTCAGTCCGTTTTTTGCGGACTGAACCTTCTGGACCACCGCACTCATAATAGCACGGTGCTCCTCGTCGATGGAGGCGCCTTGGAGCGCCTCTAGCATATTGTGCGGCACCTCCGATTGGACGGAGGCCGCCGGCACGATGGACTTGCTCCTCTTGGAAGGAGGTCCCCCGCCGGACTCCGGAACCTTTGAAGGTTCCGGAGCGGTGTCCAGCCTAGAGCCGGACTTGGAGCCCTGGGGGGGGGGGGTTTCATCCCCCTTACTCCTGGAGTCCGGGAGGTCGCCTTGCGGCGCCTCTGGGACCACCTCCTCCCTGCTTGGAACCTGTTGGGACAGCACCTCGGTGTCGTCCGTAGGGCGGGGGGACGAAGCCATCGGAAGCGAGTTCACATCCGACGAGTCCAGTGAGCCGCTCGACGACGTGTCGAGCCGGTCGTTGGGTGGGCTGCATAAGCAAATTCGACATAAGGGAAAGCTGTGCAATAAACGAATACTAGGAATTACTCCGGTATCTGGATACTTACGATTTTGCCAGGGGCTTGACCCTGGGCTGCCACTCATCTCCGCCGTCGTTGGCGTCGGCGGAGTAGTCCGGAGGAAGGGTTTTCCCCTTCTTGGACCCTCCGGCCTCCTCAGAGAGGGAGGCCTTCCTTTTCTTCTCTCCTCCCACTTGAGGGGAAGAGGTTTCTTCTTCTTCCTCCTCGTCTTCGCGAGAGGAAGGCGCTTCGGGACCGTCGGATGATGAATCCGACACCTCCTGGCACCGGGTGCTCTTTCGAGTCCCCGTGGCCCTTTTCGTGGCCTTCTTCTCCGGCACCACATAGGGCGCCGGAACCAGCAGCCTCGCCAAGCGAGCGTCCGCTGGGCCTTCGGGCAAAGGGGCCGGACAGTTGATCTGTCCGGACGTCACCTACCAATCCTGTCAGAGGAAAGGGAGCTTAGATCCCGCATAGAGTCAAACTATGGAAAACTGATACCCTGTAAAAAGAAAAAAAACAGCTTACCGCGAGCACGTGACGCTGCATGCTGAATCCGCGATCCTCGGTAGCGGATGCAGGAGCCTCGGCGCCCTTGAAAAGCATCCTCCAGGCATCTTCATACGTCGTGTCGAAGAGCCTGTTTAGAGTTTGATGCTGCGCCGGGTCGAACTCCCACATATTGAAGGCCCTTCATTAACACAGGTGGATCAGGCGGATGAGCATAACCTAGACTACGTTGACAAGCTTGAGCTTCTTGTCCACCAGGGTTTGGATGCATGTTTGGAGTCCGGTCAGCTCTCCTTTTTTACCCCAAGACAGGCCTGTCTCCTTCCAGGAGGTGAGCCGCGTAGGGGGGCCGGATCGAAACTCAGGGGGTGCGACCCATTCGGCGTCGCGCGGCTCGGTGACGTAAAACCACCATGATTGCCACCCCTTCAGGGTCTCCACAAAGGAGCCCTCGAGCCATAGGACGTTGGCCATCTTGCCAACCATGGCACCGCCGCACTCCGCCTGGCTGCCGCGCACCACCTTTGGCTTGACATTGAAAGTCTTAAGCCATAGGCCGAAATGGGGGCGGATGCGGAGGAACACCTCGCACACGACGATGAACGCCGAGATGTTGAGGACGAAGTTCGGGGCCAGATCGTGGAAATCCAGGCCGTAGTAGAACATGAGCCCCAAGACAAATGGATGCTGAGGGAAGCCCAGTCCGCGGAGGAAATGGGGGAGGAATACCACCCTCTCATGGGGCCTGGGAGTGGGGATGAGCTGCCTCGTTTCGGGAATCCGATGTGCAATGTCGCTAGCCAGATATCCGGCCTTCCTCAGCTTTTTGATGTGTCCCTCCGTGACGGAGGAGACCATCCACTTGCCTCCCGCTCCGGACATGACTGGAGAAGGTTGAGGTGGTAGTGTGGACTTGGGCGCTGGAGCTCGAGTGCGCAAGAATGGATAGGCAAAGGAGGAAGAAGGCGTAGGTGAAAAGGTGGATCCTTATCCCCTTATATGGGTGGACGCAACTATGTGTCCCCACCAGCCTGGTAAAACTCGCTTATCTCCAAGCGCCGTAATCAATGGCGCGGTTGGGTTACCCACGCCCGTATTGATGAGAATCCCAGAATAAGGGGACACAATCTCTGCTTTAACAAGACGTGCCAAGGAAACTGCCTCGCATAACATGCTAAGATGGGACAGTAAAACGGTTCGAATAAAAGCTTGGTCGTGGTGTGATGTCACACTACGGAGTATGTCAGCAGATTAGATTTGTGTAAATATTATTCTCTCTATGGCAATATGTGGAAACTTATTTTGCAGAGCCGGACACTATCTTTGTGTTCAAAATCTTCTATGAAGTACTTGGAGGAGGAACCCGCCTTGTAATGCCGAAGACAATCTGCACGCCGGACTCGTCGTCATTGAAGCCTGGTTTAGGGGCTACTGAGGGAGTCCAGGATTAGGGGGTGTTCGGATAGCCGAACTATACCTTCAGCCGGACTCCTAGACTATGAAGATACAAGATTAAAGACTCCGTCCCGTGTCCGGAAGGGACTTTCCTTGGTGTGGAAGGCAAGCTTGGCGATACGGATGTTCAGATCTCCTACCATTGTAAACGACTCTATGTAACCCTAACCCTCTCCGGTGTCTATATAAACCGGAGGGTTTTAGTCCGTAGGACAACATACACATCAACAATCATACCATAGGCTAGCTTCTAGGGTTTAGCCTCTCTGATCTCGTGGTAGATCTACTCTTGTACTACCCATATCATCACTATTAATCAAGCAGGACGTAGGGTTTTACCTCCATCGAGAGGGCCCGAACCTGGGTAAAACTTCGTGTCCCTTGCCTCCTGTTACCATCCGGCCTAGACGCACAGCTCGGGACCCCCTACCCGAGATCCGCCAGTTTTGACACCGACAGTCCTTTTCAGAGAACATTCGAAGATTCTAGGATATTTAGCTCACACCGCAACTTGCTAAATCTCTTCTCATCCAAGGGCTTTGTGAAGATATCGGCTAGTTGTTCTTCAGTCTTCACATGCTCAATAGAAATGTCGCCCTTCAACACATGATCACGAAGAAAATTATGACAAATCTGAATGTGCTTTGTCTTCGAGTGCTGAACTGGGTTATGAGCAATCTTGATGGCACTCTCATTGTCACAGAAGAGAGGCACATTCTTCACGTTGACGTCGTAGTCCTTGAGAGTTTGCTTCATCCATAGCAATTGAGCACAGCAAGAGCCAGCGGCAATGTACCCAGCTTCAGCAGTAGATAGTGATACATAGTTCTGCTTCTTCGAGGACCAACAGACCAAAGATCGTCCGATGAAATGACATGTACTAGATGTTGACTTGCGGTCCACACGATCACCAACATAGTTAGAGTCAGAATATCCAATGAGATCAAAAGCCGAGCCCTTGGGGTACCATAATCCAAGTGTTGGTGTGTGAGCTAGATATCGAAGAATATGCTTCACAGCCTTATGGTGTGATTCCTTCGGTGTAGCTTGAAATTGGGCACACATGCAAACACTACGCATTATATCTAGCCTAGATGCACACAAGTACAGTAAAGAACCAATCATGGAGCAATATACCTTATGATCTAAGTCAATACCATTTTCATCAGTGCACAGATGGCCATTTGTGGGCATAGGAATTTTGACGCCTTTGCAATCTTGCATGCCGAATTTCCTTATTACATCCTTGAGGTATTTCTCCTGAGATATGAATATGCCATTGCGTTGTTGACGAATTTGAAGACCTAAGAAGAATTTCAACTCTCCCATCATAGACATTTGATATTCTTCACTCATCATACACTACAAAAAAAGACACATCCGTGACATTTTGGGCCGAACAAAAAAAAATTATGTCATACATATGACACTTCTATGACGATAATTGTGACAAAACCCGGTATCATCATAGATGTGGTGGGATCCTACTTCTATGACAAAAAATCATGACAGAAAATGGGCTTTTCGTCCTGGGCGGGCCGGAGACGCAGCTGCATGACATTCTTTGGGCCGTCCATGACGGAAAAAACCGTGGTAGAAGCGAGGGGGAGGAAAATTTCAGGGAGTTCCCGATTACGGTGGGAGGTCGAGGGCCGAGCGATGCGCGTTTCTCTCATACACGTACGCTCGTGTGTGCGAGGCGTTGGCTCTAACTGAACCCGAGCGAGGCGTTGGGCTCTAACTGAACCCAAGCGATTGCACTGCAGGCTACGCGTTACTGAACCCGAGCGATCGATCGATGGCTGTTAACTGAACCCGATCGAGCGATTCCTTCGCTACTGCTGCCAACTGAAGTCGATCGATGAGATGAACAGTGAGCATTGCGGGGGGTTTGGATGAACAGTGAGCGGTGGCGTTGCCTCTGGATGAACAGGACCCCGTGGTGTGGTGGGGGGCTAGATGAACAGTAGATGATGCAGGGGTGCCCGTGGAGGGGTGGATGAACAGGACCCCGTGGTGCGGAGGGCTGGATGAACAGTAGAAGGTGGAGGAGTGGTTGAACAGGACCCCGTGGTGTGGATGGTTGGATGAACAGTAGACGGTGGAGGGGTGGTTGAACAGTAGCGGGTGGAGTAGCACGCGGTGGAGGCTGGATGAACAGGAGCCCGTGAAGACTGGAGGAGGTCGACGGTGGAGATGAATAGTATCCCGTGGAGTCCCATTTTGCGGTATGCCACACCCCTCCCGATGAACAGGACCTCCGTTTCGACCATAGCACTCCAACACAAGTCCGTTCCCTCCGTTTTGCGATACACCACAACCCTCCCGATCAACAGGACCCCCGTTTCGACCGTAGGAGGCCCGTTTCCTCCGTTTTGCGGTACGCCAGACCCCTCCTGATGAACAGGATCCTGTTTCGAATGTGGCCGGTCGAACACAAGGCCATTTCCTCCGTTCTGCGGTACGCCAGGCCTCATTTCCATCGCCTGTTCCGTCCAAGCCCTCCCGATGAACACGACGCATTCCGTTGCCTCCCCATAAACACGAGCATTCTGTTGCCTCCCCATGAACACGACGACGATGACGATGTTTCTCCGTTCCGACCCAGCAATGTACACGAGCCCTGGCCGTACGTATGTGCGAGTAGGCATTTGAGACCCCGCCCGTATGTACACATACGTGGTCGTATTTTCTTTCTTGCACCCTGGCCGTAGTACATACGTGTACATGCTACGTGCGCACCTCTACTATGACACGTGCGCGCCTCTACATCGACCAGTATGTACGTACACGTTCGCGACCAGAATGATAACGCTACGTACGCTTCGACCAGGTGGGTCCCGACTGTCGGGCACTTCCTTGCCTGTGAAGATGTAGCTGGTGGGTCCCAGCAGTCAGGGGGGCGAAATACGGTGGCCCGTCCGATGGTCCCCGCTGTCAGGTGGAGGAATAATTATTTTGCACGTAATAAGGAGGCACTTCCTTGCTGCGGCCGTGGACCCGACTGTCAGCCTCTCCACGTATAGTCCACATCCGATAGAAGCCGTTCCTTGACCACATTGACCACGCCGTGCTGAGAGCACGAGGGCGGTGGACGACGGCGAGGCCTAGGAAGGGGACAACGCGGAGCCGGGGAAGATGCGGCAGTGGATGCCCACGCGTAGAGGAGTACAAGGGCACTGGTTCGCTGCGGTGTGAGGCCGCCGTCGCTGCAGAGTAACAGGGGGTGTGGGTGAGTAGAGGGATGGCCTGGCCAGCGGTGGGAGTAGTAGGGTGCGGTGAGGCCTCCGCCGCATCGTAGCCGGCCACGGGAGGCAAGATCACGAGGCACGACCAGCGTTGGTTTGGGCTGCTGGAGCAAGAAGACCAGAGGTTGAAGAAGCACTACGGCCGTTGGATGGACATCGTACGATCACTGGAGCTAGAATCGTGCATATTGACTAAGTTGACAAAGCCCTCCGTCCCCATCAACTTAGTAGGCCCACAAGTCAGCCTGCCACTATACTGGGTCCCAGCTAACAGGGGGAGTATTCATTTTTTTTGTCCATAATAAGGAGGCACTTCCTTGCGTGCGAAGATATAGCTGGTGGGTCCGAGCTGTCAGCGGCGGTAACATTTTTTCGCGAAATACAGAGGCCATTTCGGTGGGTCCCTGATGTCAGGTGGAGGAATCATTATTTTGCGCGTAATAAGGAGGCATTTCCTTGCGTGCGGCCGTGGACCCAGCTGTCGGCCTCTCCACGTACAGTCCACTTCGGATGCATGTCGGTCGTTGACCACGTTGACTAGGCCGCGCCGAGAGCACCAGGGCGGTGGACGCCGGTGAGGCCTAGGAAGGGAACGACACGGAGGCAGGGAAGACTCAGCAGTTGTTTCCCACGCTGAGGGGAGTACGACTGTACGAGGGTTTACTGGTTTGTCTGCCGTCGCCGGAGAATAACAGCAGGGGTGGGTGAGTAGAGGGATGGCTAGACCAGCGATGGGAGTACGGTGGGGCGGTGAGGCCTGCGCGGCTGCACAGCTGGCCGCGGGGAGGAGGGAGCAGGCAGTCCCGCCGGCGCTTGTTTGAGCGGCTGGAGCAGGAAGAGCAGAGATTGAAGAAGCACGCCGGCCGTTGGATGGACATCCAACAGTCACTGCTTGTGCGTCAACCTTTTTTTTAGGAAAGCCTCAAATCTGTGGAAAACAGCATACAGCCCATCTGCCATTATTTCTAATAATTTTCAGCCCATTTGCTAATTCTTAAGGTTTTTTTGAGCCCATATTTTTTTGTTAGCATTACAGCCCAAATTGTGGCCACGGTTAAAAAATTATACGAAATTTTGCATATTTTAGTGCGGTCCAAACTGTTTTTAATCTCGAAATTTTGACTCACATTCAAACTGATTTTAAAAATAAATGTATATCAATATAAAATCCAACAAATTCTGCACACATAAAAATTAATGTAATTTAAAATCTTGAAATGAAAAAAAAGATATTTGAATCTAATTGCCGGTTTGATGTGTTTTAAAAATGTACAGCCCATTTCTCATTACTGATGGGCCATTTTCTCGGCCAGCCGAATGAAAGCTCTCCTCGTCTTGAAAGATTTGCAGCCCAACAGGCCTGACAAAGCGACTTACTTGGCAAATCACAAAAAAAAGTGGGATGTGGCCGTGGACCCAGCTGTCAGCCTCTCCACGTACAGTACTCTTCCGATGGAAGTCGTTCCTTGACCACGTTGACCATGCCGCATGGAGAGCACCACAGCGAGGTCTAGGAAGGGGACGATTCAGAGCCAGGGAAGACACGACAGTGGAAGCCCGCGCGGAGAGGAGTACGCGGGTTCACTGGTTCGGCTGCGGTGTGAGGCTGCCGTCCCTGCAGGGCCTGGCCAGCGGTGGGAATAGTAGGGGGCGATGAGGCCTCCGCGGCAGCACAGCCGACCACGTGAGGCAGGAGCATGCGGCACGACCGGCGCTGCTTTGGGCAGCTGGAGCAAGAAGACCAGAGGTTGAAGAAGCACTACGGCCGTTGGATGGACATCGTACGGTCACTGGAGCTAGAATCGTTCATATTGACTAAGTTGACAAAGCCCTCCATCCCCGTCAAGTTTGTTGGCCCACAAATCATCCTTGCACTATGGTGGGTCCCACCTAGCAGGGGGGTATTCATTTTTTTGTGCGTAATAAGGAGGCACTTCCTTGCGTGCGAAGATATAGCTGGTGGGTCCGACATGTCAACGGGGGGGGGGGGGGACGTTTTTTCGCGAATACAAAGGCCCTTCCGGTGGGTCCCAGCTATCAGGTGGAGGAATCATTATTTTGCGTGTACAGTCCATGGCCGATGGATGTCGTTCGTTAACCAAGTTGACTAGGCCGCGCCGAGAGCACCATGGCGGTGGACGACGGCGAGGCCTATGAAGGGAACGACACAAAGCCGGGGAAGACTCGGCAATGGTTGCCCACGCGGTGGGGAGTACGAGGGTTTACTGGTCCGGCTGCCATCGCCGGAAAATAACAGGAGGTGTGGGTGAGTAGAGGGATGGCCTGGCCAGCAATGAAGTAGGGTGGGGCGGTGCGGCCTGTGCGGTAGCACAGCCGGCCATGGGAGGCGGGAGCAAGCAGTCCCACCGGAGCTGGTTTGGGCGACTGGAGCAAGAAGATCAGATATTGAAGAAGCAGCACGGCCGTTGGATTAACATCCAATGGTCACTGCTGCTAGAATCGTTTGTGGACTAAGTTGACAAAGCCAAAGTACACGTCAACCTAGTAGACCCACAAGTCAGCCTCCAAATCTGTCCCAAACAGCATACGGCCCAAAATTTCTAGCCAGATTTAAATTAATTTTAAATCTAAATATACCTTAATTTAAATTCAATGAAATTTTACCTGCACAAAAACAATGAAATTTAAAATATCAAAATCCGAAAGAAAATAATATTTTGGAATTAATTGTCTGTTTGCTCTATTTTTTCATTTTACAACCCATTTATTATTACTTATAGCCCATTTCTTATTACTTATAGCCCATTTTCTGGGCAAAATGCATCCCTTCTCGTCTTGAAAGATTTCTGGCCCAGCAGAGCATAGAAAAATAAGTAGGCCTACGTTGGTTATTCTGCAAAAAACAAAATAGGTGGCTAGCAATTTTCAGAAAGGAAAAAACAAACTGGGCTGGCCATGTGCTAAACATATGAAATAAAAGCCTGGGCTAGACGGGCCACGGGTCCTGCACAACCCAGTTGATACCCTTCTCCGCCGCAAAAAAACAAAATTAATGCGCGCGCTGCTGGGTCCCTACTGTCATCCTCACCATGTACAGTCATCTCCTGATTCCTCTCGGTTGTTGACCATGTTGACAACACCGGAGGGCGGCGCCGCGGTGAGCGAACCAAGGCGGAGGACGATGGTGAGGCCTCGGACAGGAACGAACAGGAGCTGGGGCAGATCACAGCCAGCCGTGGGAGGCGGGAGCAGGCAGTCCCGCCGGCGCTGGTTTGGCTTTGGCAGCTCGAGGAAGAAGAGACTGAAAAAACGTGATAGACGTTGAATTTCAATCCAATGGTCAAGGTTGGCACAATCGTTTTGTTGACTAAGCGGACACCAAGTAGCATACTTTTTTATATATAGGAAGAAAATTGCGAGGAAAATGTGTTTGTGTGCTGTCCTCCTCACAGGGAACGTTCGCCACATAAGTGACTAGCACCCTCGGTTTTCAATCGAGAGGTCTTGGGTTCGAGTCCCAGGAACTCTCAATTTTGTCCTCCTTCCTTCCTCGCAAAAAATAGGGAAAGAAAATCAAAGACTTGGGAAGGCGTACAGAACAAGCTAGTGTACCAGTAATGAGACGTTGCCGAGTATTAGAAAAAAGAAAGACGTGCTCCTATAGCTGGTTCGAATCCAAACCTAGACTATGACTATATATGGTGCTATGCTACTCTGCAAGTAATGAAACTGACATATCCAACGTTCGCTTCTCCTCTTGTCTACTTACTCTTCCTAGCATCAGAAGCTCTGGCCGCAGCAACCATGTCCGCTGGCTACTCGTCCACCTGCCCTTCAGCAGGCAACAACCAGATATGCGCCAAGTCGCAACCCATACCATCGCCTGTGGGTCTCATCACACCCTCGCGGGCACACGCACCGCAGCCGATTGCTCATCGCAACCCTTTGTCGTTGGTGTGGTGCCACTGCTACAAATCACGCAGAGTCATCCGTCGGGTCTCAACCACAATCCGCAACCTTGGCCGAGTCTTCTACAAATGCCCAAATCATGGGGTAATAATATGTTTAAGTGTTGTTCTGCTACTTTCAGTTGCTGATTTTTTAATAGTTTGGTTGATGATCTACCAATTTGATTTGTGCAGAAAAGGGAAGATTCGTGTGATTTGTATTTCTGGGAAGTTGCTGATGTGGGGGAATGCAACTACGCTGATTATTTGGTTAGCCGAGGAATCTCAATACCAACAGGTTGGGGTGTTGGACAAGTAACTGAAGGAACGGCGGAAGAGGAAGATGCAGAGCAGAAGCTTAAAGATGCAGTTCCTCTGATCATGGCCAAGCAACAGCTGCTGAACGGCCTTGACAGCAATGAGGAGATGAAAGAGCTTGTGAAGATAATGGGCAAAATCGATGTGCTCTGTAGGATGATTGTCTCTTTATTTGCAGTGTATGTAGCACTCGTGATGTATTCAGTGGCTACGACATGAGCACTTTGCTGAAACTAGTAATGAATGAAACCTGTGTAGCAGGTTGGGCGTAGTGTTGTGAACATATAATGATTTCTATTAACGGAAATCAGGGGGTATCCCCTTTTGCTCATATAAATAAATAAATAACAGAGGCGCTGTTGGGTCAGCTTTGTTATCATTCGAAGACGTCGAGCAAATTGCAGTCCAACAGCAAACTATGTCATCAAATTCAAGTTTCACAGCCAAATATGAGTACAAGTAAACAACAATGTCATCATGTTTAATTTTTCATACAATCACCAAACACAAATCAGCATACATAACAAGTGATGTTCTCACAGCAAAATACTAAACAACATGTTCATTAGGTTTCAGTTGTCATAGCAAACACAATTTCACATAGTAGATAAAAACCGTCTTCTGACAGGAAAATACGACAAAAGCAATGTAATCATCATCCGCAGCAGCAGCGTCAACATCTTCGCCATGTGTATCAGTCTGAATCGTAATTCCCCACGGTGTCATCTTCTTCTTCATCCTCAACGTCCTTGAACGTTGGCTTCTTCTTGATCAACTCTTGTATGTCCACAACACGACAGGCAATCTTTTCGCCGGCGTCATTGACGTGATGGTTCTCAAAGATATTAGGAACTTCTGTGTTATCTTGTACATCAGGAGCAGTGTAAGCATCATCTTGTTGTGCAACTTCATTAAACGAATTCCTCTGCTCAAACCTTTGCAATACTCTCCAGTCATCGCTACGTGCAAATGTGTCTTCCAAGAAAAATATCTATGTTGCTTGATTTGCCAAAATAAAAGGCTCGTTGGTCTAGTACGCCGCCTTGACATTGATGGATTTGAAATAATCATCAGCTCTGGGTTTTGCGATCCTGGAAAATAGGTTATACCAACGACAGCACAACAGAACCACACACCGATGATCCTCGAAACTAGAGATATACTGCAACTGAATAATGTCTGTTATGTTAGCATACATTTCAGTTGTCTCTTTGTCATACGTATCCGTGCTCATGATGGCACTGTTTTGTGTCTTCCTGCCTTCGTCTCCAAATTCCTCGCAACTATACGTATCCCTTCGCACATCTCCAACAACGCAAGATTCGTAATGTCTTACCTGAGTATCAGGACCCATTGCTAGTGAGTAAAGGGCATCATCAACTGCCTGCCCATCCTCCCGCATCTTCTTAACCTATGGTTAGAAAATAGACAAGCTGATCATCTTATGTACTCAATATATTAAAAAAAACTGACAATGCACTTCAAAAGCTTACATGGTTCTTGAACCATTTCGCAAATCCTGCCATAACCAGTTTGTCAATGTTTCTTGGATTTTTCGGCAGTAACTCCTCTTTGTAGATGCTGCACAACATAGTGATCGCGTCAAACATCTAAATATATAATAATGTGCTGCAAGTTTAGTAGATTACAATGTATAAGCTGCAGTACTGCACTTACTTGATATAAGGTAGTATCTCAGGACAGTTATTCAACACATACCAAACCATTTTGTCCAAATCTTTAGGTTTGTCCTCTTGTCGACTCTTCCCTATAACTCGAACAGAATAATCGAAAACATTGAGCCCGGGATTGTCTTCACCCACCTCTTTGCTAAGCTGATCAGCTGTTTCAATGTATTTTGAGCAGAATGTCAACGCTTCTGTAGCAATCTAGGCCTCTGCAATGGAACCCTCGGGTCTAGCTCTGTTCCTAACATAGCCCTTGAAAGTGCCTAGCCGCCTTTCAACAGGGTACATCCAGCCATACTGTACTGGACCTCTAAGTAGTGCCTCATCAGGTAGATGAACAGCCAAATGCACCACCACATCAAAGAAGGCTGGAGAATATATCTTCTCAAGGTCGCATATGATAGTTGGTATCTTGTCTCTAAGACGCTCCAAAGCATCTATCCTGATATTCCTACTGCAGAGTTCCCTGAAGAATTGTCCCAACTCTGCAACTGCTCTGTATAAGTCAGGGCGGCCCAATCCTCTAAGGATAACAGGTAAAACCCTTTGAAGTAGGACGTGGCAGTCATGAGTTTTCAACCCTTGTACCTTGTTTCCATCTGCACTGACTCTCCTTTCAGGGTTGGAAGCAAATCCATGTGGGAATCTCACACATGACAGGACCTCGCATAATTCTTTTCTTTTACCTTGTCCAAGACATACACAGCTAGTGCCATATCCCGTGGTTTACCTTCATCTTGCACCTGCAAATCCTTTTTGATACACAGGTGTGTCAAATCAATCCTAGATTTTAAGGTATCTTTTGTCTTGCCTTCAATATTAAGAAGTGTGCCGATAATGCTATCACATATATTTTTCTCGATGTGCATCACATCAAGATTATGCCTTAGATCCAAATCTTTCCAATACTCCAAGTCCCACAAAGTGGACCTACGGGTAAACAATAATCTCTCTTCTACCCTGCCACGCTTCCTTTTCCCGCTACCATTACCAGGATGGTTTCCTGGTGTAATATGCTTGACCTTCTCTAATTCCACTTGCAACTCATCGGCGGTGAGCCTCTTTGGCGCATCACGGTTTTCATGCTTTGCATTGAACACATGTCTTCCGTATTTTCTAGGATGCGGCTTGTCCTTGGCAAGGAATCGGCGGTGTCCAATGTAACAGATCTTGCTAAGTATTGCATATGACAGCGGATTCCTGTCACAGCGAACACATGCATTGTAACCATGTGTCGTTCGCCCTGACATAGTGCCCAAAGCCGGATAATCATGGATGCACCAAATTATAACAGCACGCAGAAAGAAATCAGCTGGTGGGCTGCTATATAGGTCTCGAGTGAGAACACCCTTCCATAGCTGTTGAGGTTCCTCCACAAGAGGCTCCATGAACAAATCAAAATCCTTTCCAGGACTTTTTGGACCTAGGATGAGCAAGGCCATCATGTAGTTTGATTCTTCGGTGCAGACATTTGGAGACATGTTGTAAGGAATAACAAGCGCTAGCCACATGCTATATGTGGCGCTCTGGTGGCCAAATGGGTTAAATCCATCTGAAGCTAAGCCAAGTCTAATGTTTCTAGGGTCAGCAGCAAACTCTTTGTGTTTATCATTGAAGCTTTTCCACTCACTACCATGAGATGGATGGCTCATTACATTCTGATCTCTGTACTCCTAGTTCCTAGAATGCCACAGTACATCCTCTCTTGTTTCAGCATCATGAAACAACCTCTGCAATCTTGGTGTAATTGGAAAATGTCTCAGAACATTATGAGGAATCCTCTTCACAGCATCGCCATCTTTCCATCTTGATGATTTGCATTTCGAGCATTCACTTAAGTTGGCATAATCCTTCCAGAACAGAACACAATTATTCTTACAAACATGGATCATATCATATCCAATTCCAACTGCACGAAGGAAATTCTTCATTTTACTGTAGGTGTGTGGCAGCTCAGACGCATCTGGGAAAGATTCACGGAAAGCAGCCAACATCGCATCGAATGATTTGTTGGTCATCCGCTCAGATGTCTTCACCTGAAGAAACATGACCATAGCTGAGAATACTGACAGCTTATTTCCTGGGGTGACAGCAATGTTGCATTGTCCCAACATGCGGGCCCACCGTTTTTCTTCTGCAGGTGAAAGTTCACGGAATGCACGAGCATTTCATAGCATTGTTTCAATGTTGGTCAAACTCACTGGCTCCGCCACCACCATCTCCTCCTCCTCTTCCACCTGAACACCAGGCAAATCAAGATGGTGATCTGCTGCTTCCACGTAGTCAATAACATTGACGTTCACAGCTTCACCATGATGAACCCACCTAGTATATGTGACCGACATCCCATACAAGTGTAGATGATTTTGCACAGTTGACTGGGGTCTTGTAACTGAATTCATACAACTGTTACACGGGCAGAGCACATCTGATTTCGGACCACCGTACTCAGCTCTAATAAAGTTCATGAAGTTTTCAACCCCCTCGACATATGCAACGGAGAATATTCGAGCAGAAGTTATCCAAGTCCTGTCCATCTGTTAGACATACAAATTGGTTCTTCTACTAGATATTACAGGAAAAATATATATGCTTTTTTATGAAGTCTAGAAAAAATACCTAGGTCAATGTCTAAAGCTATAGCAAGATATTTGGACGAGCAGATCTAAGTAACGAAATATATGTAAAGCTAATTCAGCAAACAGATTTGAGTGCCAAATTATGGCAGGCTGTTTTAGCAGTCAATGAGGCCGAGCACACAGCCATCGAACTATCGAAGGCCATCGCAGTAACAAAGATCAAGTATAAAACGGTGTAGAGCTATTTCAGCTAACAGATTGGCTACTAGACCATGGTAATCTACGTCACAATAAATATATATGGCAGGATATTTTAAATATATGGCAGGATATTTTAGCAACTAATCGGCCTTGGCATGCCATCTCAGCTAAGCAGATTGAGTGCAGAACAGGGCAAGGAAGCTTCTTAAGCAGAGCATATTGACAGTAAACTACTTCGGCAAACAGTGAGATTGACAGCGTCTATCAGCTAACATTCAGCGCTACACCGACATGAACGGGGCCTCGGTCTAGAATGCGCGTACCGTGGGAGAAGCCGACCGTCGTGCGTCTCCACATGAACGTCACCAGTGGTGGCGGCGCTGGCCGCCGTGCGCCTCCACAAGAACGTAGCCAGAGGTGGCGGCGCGGCTAGAGGACGGCAGTCTACGAGAGCGTACTGTGGGAGCGAGAGGATCGCCGAACCGCGGCGCCGACGTATCGGCGCGGTGGGGAGGGCGTCTTTGGCGGAGTGAATGGAGTGGAGGGGGACAGGGGGAGGGGGTTTGGGGAATATTATTGGCTAGTTGGCCGAAGGGCGGTTGAATCGGATTTGGGAGGAATTTTTGGGTGTGCGTGTGTGTGTGTGGGGGGGGGGGGGGTTTCGCGCGGTGGGCGGCGGGAGTTTGGCGCATGGTCGGTTTCTCCAAGTGCAGTCCCACGTGTCAGTGAAGAGGCAAGCTGAAGCGCATTCAGTTTGCATGAGCCGTGTGCAGGATCGAACGTGTGTGGGGTGCAATGCGACCGCGACAGGAGTGTTGTGAGTGTACCGCATTTTTTCCTTCTAAACTAGGTGCTTCGCCCCCTAAAAAATCTGTTGCTTTGCGTGATCCATCAATACTACTACTAGCAATCCGGTAATCCTGACTAAAACGGCGCGGCCGGGTCTTTTCCCGCGCGATATGCTAGGAGGTTGGCTTAGTTGGGTTTTTTAGGACAAGTAATGCTACACCTACGTAATCCCAGTTACGTAATTAACGCAATGTGAAACGTGTGAGCTGTTGATTGTAGATTTTGGGGGGGGAGAGGGGCCCACCACCATGAAAATCAGGGGAGGAGAGAGAGAGAGAGGCAATTTACGTTAACCCTTTCATAGGTTCCCGTAGATGTAGAAAGATGTGTCCAATCCTGCAATATAGGCCATCCGATCTATATCTAACGGATAGGAAGGAAACTATGACAATTTACCCACACTCCTCTCCACATTTGCAGATAAGGCTTTCCCTCGTTCATCCTTTTCTCCCACAAGATCTTGATCTTCCGTGCAACGCACGGGCATCTTGCTAGTACTCCTACACTATCTATATTATTGTGAAAGTTCATATACACCGGCCGAGATTAATGCAAACTGTTGGAAATATGCCCTAGAGGCAATAATAAAATGATTATTATATTTCCTTGTTCATGATAATTGTCTATTATTCATGCTATAATTGTATTATCCGGAAATCGTAATACATGTGTGAATACATAGACCACAATGTGTCCCTAGTGAGCCTCTAGTTGACTAGCTCGTTGATCAACAGATAGTCATGGTTTCCTGGCTATGGACATGGGGATGTCATTGGTAAGGGGATCACAACATTAGGAGAATGATGTGATGGACAAGACCCAAACCTAAGCATAGCACAAAGATCGTGTAGTTCGTTTGCTGTAGCTTTTCTGGATGTCAAGTATCATTTCCTTAGACGATGAGATTGTGCAACTCCCGGATACCGTAGGAGTGCCTTGGGTGTGCCAAACATCACAACGTAACTGGGTAGCTATAAAGGTACATTACAGGTATCTTCGAAAGTGTCTGTTGGGTTGGCACGAATCGAGACTGGGATTTGTCACTCCGTATGACGGAGAGGTATCTCTGGGCCCACTCGGTAATGCATCATCATAATGAGCTCAATGTGATCAAGTGGTTGATCATGGGATCATGCATTACGGTACGAGTAAAGTGACTTGCCGGTAACGAGACTGAACAAGGTATTGGGATACCGACGATCGAGTCTCGGGCAAGTAACGTATCGATTGACAAAGGGAATTGAGTACGGGATTGATTAGGTCCTCGACATCGTGGTTCATCCGATGAGATCATCGAGGAGCATGTGGGAGCCAACATGGGTATCCAGATCCCGCTGTTGGTTATTGACCAGAGAGTCGTCTCGATCATGTCTGCTTGTCTCCCGAACCCGTAGGGTCTACACACTTAAGGTTCGGTGATGCTAGGGTTGTATAGATATGAGTATGCAGTAATCCAAAAGTTGTTCGGAGTCCCGGATGAGATCCTGGACGTCATGAGGAGTACTGGAATTGTCCGGAGGTGAAGAATTATATATAGGAAGTGTAGTTTCGGCCATAGGGAAAGTTTCGGGGTCACCGGTATTGTACCGGGACCATTGGATGGGTCCCGGGGGTCCACCGGGTGGGGCCACCCATCCCGGAGGGCCCCATGGGCTGAAGTGGGGAGGGGAACTAGCCCATAGTGGGCTGGTGCGCCCCCCCGGGCCCCCATGATCCTAGGGTTGGGAACCCTAGGGGAGGGGGCGCCTCCACTTGCCTTGGGGGGGGGGGGGTACTCCACCCCCTTGGCCGCCACCCCCCTAGGAGATCCCATCTCCTAGGGCCGGCACACCCCCCTAGGGGGCCTATATAAAGGGGGGGAGGGAGGGCAGCCGCACCTCAAGTCTTGGCGCCTCCCTCTCCCCTGCTACACCTCTCCCTCTCCCAGAAGCTCGGCGAAGCCCCACTGCTGCATCCACCACCACGCCGTCGTGCTGCTGGATCTTCATCAACCTCTCCTTCCCCCTTGCTGGATCAAGAAGGAGGAGACGTCATCCGCTCCATACGTGTGTTGAACACGGAGGTGCCGTCCGTTCGGCACTTGGTCATCGGTGATTTGGATCACGGCGAGTACGACTCCATCATCCCCGTTCTCTTGAATGCTTCCGCTCGCGATCTACAAGGGTACGTAGATGCACTCTCCTCTCGTTGCTAGATGACTCCATAGATTGATCTTGGTGAAACGTAGGAATTTTTTTGTTTTCTGCTACGTACCCCAACACAAACACGGCAGATTTTCATTACATTTCGAACTTTTATAGGACAAAAAAATAAAAGAAACCCGACCCTAAACCTATTCTACCGCGGCGACCGACGTCCTCCATCTGTGATCTCCATGTACGGGGGTGGGGTTCAAGACCCCTGAAGTGAAGGTGCGGTCTCCGGCGAGGAAAAGTAGAACACGGGAGACGGACCGACCAGTTGGCACACCATGCCCTGCCGCCTCCCATGCCCTACTCATCCTCGGAGGAGTCCCCGACCTCGGCGGTGCCGGACGTTGGACGACGGCAAGTAGGACGCGTGGCCGACGGTGCTCCCGTCGTTGGCCGCCAGCGTGGCCACCGCTTGTGCGGCGACTTGAGCAAGGGCGGCGACCTCGATCTCCATCCCCGAAGACAAGCTCTCCCGTAGAGCGTTCGCACTTGCAGTCATGGCAGATGTGGTTCCAGGTACGAGGACGATGCGCTATGGTGTGGAGGTTAGCTGGGCGTTGCCGCTTTAAGTAGTGCATTCCGGTGAGGCCAAGCGTCCGGGTGCATCATTAAGTCACCGGAGTTGGTTCCGCGGGCACCGAGTCTCTTAATGACGACATACAAACGGACGGGATGAATGCGGGCAGCTGGCGCCGGCTAGGAATGCACCACGCGACGGCGCGAGGGACGAGGGTTTTGGTGTGCCAGGGTAGTCAGCTGCGGTCGTGGCAACGTTGGAGATGCCCTTTGCTCACATGTGATCCCCGCATGTCATTGGAAAAGCAAGACGACCCGGCATGGTCTCAGGTCCAGAGGATGCAGTTGGTCGCGCTACACCACTCCGCAGACGCGTCGCGGTGCCCCGTGCATCCTCGATGAGCCGGGTGTTGGGGTGTGTTTGGATTGTGGCCAAAGTGCACCTTGCCAAAATTTTGGTCATGACCAAAAGATTGGTCTTTGTTTGGATGGTTGCCATTTTTTGGCATGCCAATGAACTCTAGCCAACTCTAGTTCATTTTTCTTGCCAATGTCGGCCAAATCATGGGCAACCAATACCTCAACCAAAATTTTGTTCATGACCCAAAGATTGGTCTTTGTGGTCTTTGTTTGGACGGTTGCCATTTCTTTGGCATGCCAATGAACTCTAGCCAACTCAAGTTCATTTTTCTTGCCAATGTCGGCCAAATCATGGGCAACCAATACCTCAACCAAATTTTTGGCTACCAATGCTTTGATGGCGCAACCTTGGGCACAAACCAAACATACCGTTGGTCGTGCCATAGCACTAACGCCACCCTCGGCAAACTGAAACCGACCGTGTCTAGCGACGATATGAGTGTGTCGCTCATCGTGGTCGCCGTGTCTAGAGGCGGCGCTGGAGCTGCGCCCCGTTGTTGGCCCCAACGACCCACATGAATGGTTGTCGGTGGCGAGGAGGTCGTGGGCCAGCTCCTCCATTGGACTAGTCTGCGCTACGTCGTCCCGACGGGCGTGCCCCACATGTCTGTTTCCCTATTTTCCCAGCCATATTCGAGCGTCAGTGCTCCGCGTTGCGCATTAGGCCTTTCACTATGTAGGCCAAGCGAGACAACTTATTGTTTATTTGAGCCGTTCAAGTATAATCATGTGGCGTTTGCTTATTTCTCATTCCTCTCCAACCCTCTTCTCCATCGATCATGTCACCCTCCAGTCGAGTCCATCCTCCTGCATGCCTCATTTGAACATTCCGCCGAGTATCATTCGCATGTACCCACCCTAGTCCTCTTTCAATAGATCTCCGGACCCCGAGATGAAATCAAGAGGGAACGAGTGGGGGCACGTGATACCTAAGGCGGATTGAAAATTTTGAACCGGTGATCATAGCATCCGCAAATCATATATAAAGGGTGTTCAATGTTCATTTCGTTTTTGAACGTACAATATACTCCCTCCTATCCTTTCTAGTTTACATATAAGTTTTATGTGTAGTCAAAGTATATCTACTTTGATCAAAAAGGTATCAACATTCAACAACGCCAATCAATATTGTTAGATTCATACGTACTCCTAGATTTGTACTTGAGATGGTTTCCAATTTGACTACTGACAAGATTAATAGTACATGAGATGTATAATGTGAAAATTATATCATTGGAAGCTCCTTTCACATACGAACTTGACCGTATGCTTTGTGTAAGTTGCATGTCATATATTATTATTACTCTAACATTTGGTCAAAGTTAGCCTCGAAAAACGCATTAGACCCTGTATGCTTTGTGTAAGTTGCATGTCATATAGGAGTATTATTACTCTAACATTTGTGTAAGTTGCATGTCATATATTATTACTCTAACATTTGGTCAAAGTAGTATAGTGGAAGTGGATCCTCTGACGTAGGTATCCCTGCCTTACCCTCCCTTTCGGTCACTTACTGGCGGACCCCATGCTTGCTAGGCCCCGCATGTCAGTTACTCAATGGGTTCGGCCACGTCAGGGGATCCTCATCCGTAGTATACTCCCTCTATTTTTATTTACTCCATATAAAATGGAGGCAGTGGTGGTATAATAAATGACACGGGCGGGGGAGGGGGAGGGACGTCAGTTTGCTCTCAACTGCGGCCCCACAAGTGAGCGAAAACACAAGACGAAGCGTGTTCCATTCGGTGAGTGACGTGGAGGGCCCAGCGTGCCGGGCTGCAACGTGAATGCGACAAGAGCGATGTACAGTCAAAACTGATTGACCGGTCGTCACCGGAACCACTATTCACACCAGAACCTTCGCTGCTCGGCCTACGCCAGCCACTGCCCTAAAACCACACCAAATCTCCAGCCCATTCCCCCACCTTTTGATCCCCTAGCCCGCATCAAGCGTCCCCTAGTTCGCCGGAAAGCCATGGTGCGCCGCAAGATCACTTACTACAAGATGCTGACGCCAGAGTGCCGCACAGGAATCGCGGCGGCGGTCGGCGCCACATACCTCCGTTCCCAAGCTCGCTTTGCGGCGGGCCAATCCCCGAGTTCTCTAGAGCCAAGCTACGAGGAGGAGGAAGCCGATCCAATGTTCATGGCGGAGGTCGCGGCGCAGAAGGCCCCTGATGGGTATGAGACGATGGACGTCGACTTCGTGCCAGCGTCCAAGTCCCCCATGGTGCAGGCGGACCAGCGGTTCAACATGGCGATACTAAAGGAGGACCGGGAGGCAGAGGCTCAACTCGACGTGGAGCGCACGCATGCCGCTGCCATCGAGGCTCTCCTGCAGGCGGCACCGGATGTCGTGGATGTGAACCGGGCGGCGGAGGCTCAACTTGAGGCAGGGCGCGCGGATGCCGCTGCCATCGAGGCCCTCCTGCAGGCGGAACCGGACGTCCTGGACTTGAACCGGGCGACAGAGGCTCGACTCGATGCAAAGCGCGTGGATGCCACTCTCATCGACGCCCTCTTGCACGCGGAACCGGACGTCCTGGACTTGAACCGGGCGCAGAGGCTTGACTCGACGTGGAGCGCATGGATGCCGCTGCCATCAAGGCCCTCCTGCAGGCGGAACCGGACGTCCTCAACTTGAACCGGGCTGTGCTCTCGTCCGTGCAGAGCTCCCGCATGCTCCGCTTGAATTAGTAGCTAGAGGCCGAGGACAACCATGATGTGGATACACACGTCGGCAGCGACGGCTGGTTCGCGCCGGCAGCCAAAGACGACGAGGTCGTCTCTTTCCGTGAGCAGTGATAGTTTTTCTTTTTGTTGTTGTTTTTATGGATCTTTTGTTGTGTAAAAACATATATTTGTTATGCAAGTCGCGTGACTTGGGTCAGTCTACCATTTCAGGCGGTTGGATGAATATCCTACGTCTCCTAACCCTTCTTTCCTTCTTCCTCACCTCTTCTTCTTCCCCAACAGACCACCGCACGGGCCGTACGGATACTCCCCAACATGCGGTTGGATAAACATACTCTATGAACGAAAATTATGTGTCAGCGATAGGATGGCTGAGTTTGGTGTGTTCCCATGCGACAGCACGTGTCCGTGAGGGTGCGTTCCCTTGGTTGGGTTTGCGGCGTGTAGGAGCGACCGTGTGAGGGTGTGGTGCGACCGCGGCATGTAGGAGCGACCGTGTGAGGGTGCGGTGCGACCGCGGCGTGCAGGAGCGACCGTGTGAGGATGCGGTGCGACCGCGATAGCCGTGCGCAAGTGTACCTCCTTCTCATTTTGAAAACTTTAGGCAAGCTCGGAAAAAATGTGTGGCGAAGTTTAGCAATGCAAGGCCTAGACCCAAACAGGATAAGTACGTACGTACTAGGAGTACTAGTGTTAAAAAAGAAAGGATGGGTTTTCCTTCGCGGGATTTAATCAATACAAATCCTCGTTTCACATGTCAATTAATCCGTATTTTTTTCTCCAAAGACCAAAGAGCTAACCATCTCACTCCTCATTGCTTGATTAATTCAGCGCCATGCAAACCAACCTTCTCACTTCCGCATGCATGCAGGGGATATTAATGTCCTTGGTTGCTAACCCCATCAATTTTGCCTCGATTAGTGTTAGTGGCCCTTTGCAAATTGTAATTTTGATATACTGGCCTTGTGTACAAAAAAATGGAGGTAGTAACTATATTTGACTTCCTTCCCCATTGCGGTGACGTCGACGATATTTTTTTGGTGGTTTGGCGAAGTGCGTTCGACGGAGACCACCATTGAGGGAGACCACGGTAAGTCGTTCGCAAGTGCCGCTTGCAAGCCGAGACAACCGCCTTATATGCATCCAGGAAGTCCTTTACTAGTACTACTATAACTAATGCGGTGAGATGGCTTCTCGAAGAAGACGATGGAGAAGCGGAGTCAGCGAAGAGTGAAATGATGGTTGCTTCGTCCGTGCTTTTGTGATTTGACGCCTCACTGCTTTGTGATTTGTGATAGAAGGGACAGGGGAGTAGACTATGTGCTCTATACTGTACTACATGCGTCCAAGCATGGGAGAAAGAGGAGAGACGTTGCATTTTTCTATTCCTTCAATCAATCAATCAGGGAGCTTCGGTTCCATCGTTTTGTCTTTGGCAACACCGTCCACAATGGTTCCCACGATGCCAAAAGCTATTTTCACATTTGGCTACACATTGTGGATGCCCTTAACCGTACCACTTGGTTTTGCTCCTGTGTGCTATCTATACAAATCTCAATTATATTGATCTAAAAAATTATAGAATCGAGATTAGTAAAAAGGAGGTGATTTTGTCGCGCGGATGGCGGGGGAGGTTTCTTATTTTCGGAGGACGTTGTCCTGGCGGTTTGCTAACATGGGGTCCCACGTGTCAGTGCTTTACCAAGCCGATCCGCGTCCCACATGAGGCAGAACAACGGCAGAAGCAACACGTGGTTAGTTGAAGAAGATGAGGGAGAAGCAGATTCAGCAACGAGTGAAATGATGGTTGCTTCGTCCCTCCAATTTAACTGCGGGAAAGGTGCAGCTTTGTGATTTGATGCCTCATTGCTCATTACTACGCCGGCGCCATGACTGTGGTGCTTCACCCCGGCTGCTCTGCACTGTATTCCGGTATGGCACGTGGACACGGTAGCTTGATGTCCCACATGTCGGTGAAAGGGACTAGAAGATTTATGAAAGCGAGCGCTCCACTCTTACGATGGAGGATTAGACGACACGACGGCCCAGTGAACTGTCACTTGTACTGTATAGTACTATAGTTTTGCTGTTTCGCACGATCCATCAATACAAACCCGATTAAACAGGAAAGGGCGAGATTTTTCCCGCGCGGTAGATGATACTGGCCATACATTTCAAAGGCAATTTTAATGTATGCAAACTGAATAATTATAAGTAACAATATGATATCTAGTAAAACTAAAAACACATATGATTATTGTGTTAGAGTGTAGTAGTAGTGCTGTATTGCATAGTTGTTAGATGTAACATGCGAGAACGTGTAGAGATGTAGTTTTGGAGGGCCTACAGAGAGAAAAGCGTAATATGGTCACCGAACTTCAGAATAAGCTGATTACGGTCATTATATATGTTTTGCGGTGATTATACGATCACTTGCTGTCGGGACCCCGATCCCAAGTCACACCGATCTAGCATGTAACACATCATATCACTTTGTCGCCTCACGCACGGTATTCCCACGGGTGCCACCTTACCTGGCCCGGGACCGTTTGCGCCTTTTGGCTCACGTATATGATAGTGTCGCTAGCATCCATATGACAAAGAACCCGGGCCGATATGGCTAGTCGTGAACCCAAAGCGGCACTAACCCATGAGGATAGGCATACATGAACCACATCGAGCATGTCGGTCATCAACGTGTGAATTCGGGCTGTAGCACTGGGCTAGAAGGACTCCGGATGTCACCGCGTGACATTTCCCTGAAGGGACAGACAAAGGAATGAAGTGAAACACATGCCGGCCAGTCAAGTGTTTCGAGCAGTAGTGCTGGGCTAGCAGGACTCCGGTGAACCGGGCTGTAGCGGACTACTATGGCTCAAGGAAGCACTAGACTACATTTCCTCATAAGAGAGGCCGCCAAGGACAAACAACTAGATTGTCGGATCCCACACATAGCAATACATGTTACACGTACGCATAACATGCAAGTATGTGATGTACATCATGGCATCACACCATAACTCAAACTCATATAGATAAAGGCACAGAAGAGCCACATAGCAATCAATACAAACAGGGGTCTCATGACCCATCATTCAGAGCATACAAGCAACGGAAGCATTACATGTCTGAGTACAGACAACTACAAAAGGAAAAGACTAAGAAGACTGACTAAACACGACCCTCCCAAGGGTACAAGATCGTAGCTGGGATACAAGCTACTCGTCGAAGCCACTAGTGTAACCAACTGCAAAACATAAATAAGCAAACGTGAGTACAAAGGTACTCAGCAAGTCTTACTTCAGAACTATCTACATATGCATCATTATCAACAAAGGGGGTGGTGGAGTTTAACAGCAGCAAGCCAGCTTTGACTCAATGGCTAATCTATACTACGAGTATCAGAAACTTCTTTAGGTGAGAAGACGCACACGAGTCCACAAATTCACCATATCAATACTCCACTATGGATCCGTTCCCGTCTCCCTACGAGAAGGCCATCCATAGTACTCACGCTTATCTTGCGGATTTCAGAGTATCCACTTCAAGTTGTCTATGTACTACATAAGTCCTCCAAGTTTCCATATCCGAGGAAAATGGCTATTCGAATAGATAATATTGACCCTGCAGGGGTGTACTTCTTCACACACGCTCCCGCCACTTATAGCCCTGTACACGTCATGTACCACGGCAACCTTCAAGTGGAAGCCGGGCGAGGGTGTCGGCCACGACCTGACTACCCACACAAGTCTCTCGTCCAGGTTTATCGCCTATTCGGGTTCCATCCGCAAGGAGATCCGGCCGGGGTGTCGCTCACGGCCCCAAACAATGTGTGCAGGGTTCCCAAGCCCACCATCTGGGTGCCACTTGGTACACCGTGCCACAGTGCCTAGTCTGTCCCAAGCCTGTCCCGTCGGACACCACCTGGTAGACAAGTAGCACTACCTACAAACGCCAGAAACTAGTTGCAACTCCTGGACAGAGATCAAGTGGATTAATAAGCCAAGAGGGGCCGGATAACCGGAACCCAATGTGTGGTAGTAACTGGACTTGGACAACATACACAGAACTCGGTGCTTAAGGACGGTTCCAATGAGACAACCCACCATGTACTCCTACATGGCCTCTCATCGCTACCTTTACCAAAACGTGTTCACACACTTAGCCTTTACCGGTAGGACATGTTCACCACTCCGATCCATTCCCGATGAATCAGACCTGACACAACTCTAAGCATAGCAGGCATAAAGAAAACAAGCATGGTTGAGCAGGCACATTAAGGCTCAAGCAACTCCTACTCATGCTAGTGGGTTTCAACTATTTATTGTGGCAATGACAGGTCATGCAGAGGAATGGGTTCAGCTACCGCAGCAGAAAAGTAGCAGTTTGAATCGTTGTTGTCCTAATGCAGTAAAAGGAGCAAGAGCGAGAGAGTGGGATTTATCGAGATGCTCAAGGGGGTTTGCTTGCCTGATAGATCGACGAAGAAGCACTGCTCCTCAGACAGGTACTCGGGACACCTTCCGGAGCAGAACCTATCGAGAGGGAACGGTGCTGGCAATCAATAAACAACCATATGCAACAGTATGATGCATGAAGATGACATTTCAAAGATGCTATGATTTGCCCTCATGCATGTAGCATCAATTTGGTTAAAGTCCATATGAACCAAGGATTCATATGCAAACCCCAATTTGAATAAATAACATGCCATTATTACGTTTTCACTTATACAACAAGTATAAGTTGGTTTTTCATGCATGAAACTGGCATAAATGGATTCCTTGCATTTTTCTGATAATTTTTCATATATAATTTATTTGATTTGGAGTTACGGTTGAATTACTATGATTTTTAGAAGTTTTAACTATTTTCTGGAATTTCCTCATTTAAATTAATACCAGAAAATGATATAATACGTCAGCACAACGTCATGCTTACATCAGCAGGTCAAAGGCGGCTGACCAGGTCAAACCTGACGTGTGGGGTCCACATGTCAGTGTCTGTGGTTAATCCTAATCTAAAAATAAACCTAAACTGGTTTAGTTAATGGGGTTGGGCCCACGCGTCTGTGACCCAGTTAGCTAAACAGGGTTTAATTAGTTGTTAAACCAATCCTAACTAAAAACTTAACAGGGCCAGGCCCACATGTCACTGAGAGAGAGGGGGGAGGTCAACGGGGCTGTGGGGTCAGACCGGTCAACCCCACCGGCGTTTAGCCGCCGGCGAGGCCGAACGAGGCGGAGGGCTCGGGATCGCCGTTCCGGCGACCAAAAGGACGGCGGAGGGGCTCTGCGTGGAGCTGGGCGTGTGCCGCATCCAGGGAAGCACATGAGAGGGGCTGGGGTGGCTGGAGTTGTCACCGGCGTCGACCTTGGCGGTCGCCGGAGCTCGGGCGAGCTCGGGGTCGACGCTACGGTGGCTGGGGAGTGGCGTGCTTAGCTCCTACGGCACCTACGCGGCGCGGTGAGCACGTGGGTGTGCTCCGTTGGAGGCTACGACGGCTGTGGCCACGGCGGCGAGAAGCTCGGGCGGCGGCGTGGTTCGATCTCCGGCGGAGCGACGGCTACAGCGGCCGTACAGGAAAATGGAGAGGGGGAATCGGTTCAGGGGCTCACGGGGATCACGCAGGGAAGGTCAGCGAGCTCGGGGAAGCACGGACGGCGGCGAATCGCCAGCGGTGATCGGCGGCACCCGAGGTGGAAGACGAGCTCGAAGGCGTTGCCACGGTGCTCCTGGGTTCGGGATCTTCCGCGTGGAGGAGCTGTGCGCCATCACGGAGCTTTTGGACACGGGGAAGGGGCGAGAAGACCATGGTGCTAAGGGTGGTAGCGAACGGCGGCGACGGACCCGTTCGGGCGTGCTACAGAGAGAGAGCAGGGGAAGGGAGAGTGAGCTGCGAGAGAGGGAGAGGAGAGGGGGGCTTCGAGGCGTCTCCAGGCGCGGGATTGGGTCAACATGGAGCGCGACACGACGAAGCAGGAGGTGGCGCAGTCGGCTGCGTGCGCTGGCTGCCAGTGGGCATAAGGTTGAAGACAACCTTGCCCCTGGTGGGCTGGTCCACTGCTGGGCCGTGGTGGGGCGCCAGGTAAGTCAGGTAAGTGTTTTCCTTAATTCCTGTTTTCTTTTTCTATTTCTGACATTTGTTTTGTATTTCAAAGAAATGTTAAAACATTTCCATAAATGCTGAAAATAATTGTGGCATCTAGATATAATATTCTAGAGGCCCTCACCAATTCCCAACATTTTTGGAGCTATTAAAAATATTTATATAGTTTAAACAGCTCCAAATCAAATATTTATGCATTGATTCAACAACCCAAAATGTGTAGTAAAAATGTGCATCACCTCTGGTTGTTGTTCCCAACATTATCCAAAGAGCATGAACATTTTTGAATAGCATTTTGGGTTCATTGAAATTCCATTTTTAATTTCAACCTATTTGAATTGCTTTGGTGCTAGGGTTCGAAACATCCCCATTTCAATTTCATTTGAAATATAAACATGATGCACAAAGCAAGCCTAGGACCATACCAAACTAGGGATGTGACAACTCGCCCCCACTCGAAAGAATCTCGTCCCGAGATTCAGGAGTTGGCGGAAAGAAAGCGGGGTACTCAAGTCGAAGACGATCTTCTCGCTCCCAAGTAGCTTCTCTCTCGGAATGATGAGACCATTGAACCTTGAGAAACTTGATGTTATGACGTCGAGTGACACGCTCTGCTTGATCCAGAATGCGAATAGGGTACTCTCGATAAGTAAGGTTATCTTGGAGATCAAGCGTTTCATGGTCCACTCCACGGATGGGATCCGAGAAGCAACGCCTGAGTTGAGAGACGTGGAAGACATCATGAACTCGAGAAAGATGTGGGCGTAGTTCCAACTGGTAGGCAACCTCTCCTCGTTTAGTGAGAATGCGAAAAGGACCGATGTAACAAGGAGCCAACTTGCCCTTGATACCGAAACGATGGGTACCCTTCAAAGGAGTAACCCGAAGGTAAGCCTTGTCGCCAACTTCATAAGCCACTTCCTTATGACGACGGTCATACTGGCTCTTTTGACAGGATTGGGCTGTTTTCAAATTCTCACGAATGGTGCGAACTAGCTCTTCTGCCTCCTGGATCATATTTGGTTCAAAGAATTGTCTTTCGCCAGTTTCTGACCAGTTCAAAGGTGTTCGACAGCTTCGTCCATACAGGATCTCGAAGGGTGCTTTCTTAAGACTGGATTGGTAGCTATTGTTATAAGCAAACTCGGCAAAGGAAAGACATTTCTCCCAATCCATACCGAATGAGATAACGCAAGCTCTAAGCATGTCTTTGAGAATTTGGTTGACCCTTTCCACCTGACCACTTGATTGAGGGTGGAAAGCGGTACTGAAAGAAAGATGGGTGCCCATGGCAGTTTGGAAACTTTCCCAGATATGAGAGGTGAAAAGACTGCCACGGTCTGAATTGATCTCTAGTGGAACACCATGGAGTGACACTATTCGGGAGATATATATAAGTCAGCGAGCTGACTAGCAGTGATACTCTCTCGAACAGGTAGGAAGTGAGCCACTTTGGAAAGACGGTCAATGACTACGAAGATAGCATTATTTCCTTTCTTGGTCCTGGGAAAGCCGGTGATGAAGTCCATACCAACTTTGTCCCATTTCCACTCGGGAATAGTTAAAGGTTGAAGGGTGCCAGCAGGTCTTTGATGCTCTTCCTTAACGCGACGAAAAACGTCACAGTTGGCAATATACTGAGCGATTTCTCTCTTCATCCTAGTCCACCAGAACCTCTGGCGTAGGTCCTGATACATCTTTGTACTACCGGGATGAATCGTGAGAGGGGATTCATGGGCCTCCTTAAGGATTAGTTGCTGCATCTGTTGACATTTGGGAACCACCAAACGGTTACCAAAGTAAATAACACCTCGTTCATCCATAGAGAAACAACCAGCAACTCCCTTGGAAATATTCTTCTTGATCCGGGAGATTCCCGTATCATGCTTCTGAGCCTCTATGATCTGATCCGTAAGGGTAGGTTTTGCCACCAAGGTAGAAAGGGAACCATGAGGAGCTATGTGAAGGTTAAGCTTACAGAATTCCTCATGGAGGGGTGGTTGGCATTGTTGCAACACAAGGTTGTTGCAATAGGATTTACGACTTAAAGCATCAGCCATGACATTGGCTTTGCCTGGGGTGTAGGTGATTCCTAAGTCGTAATCCGAGATCAACTCCAACCAACGTCTCTGTCTGAGATTCAGATCCGGTTGGGTGAAGATATACTTGAGACTCTGATGGTCAGTGTAGATTTCGCAGCGGTTACCAAGAAGGTAATGTCGCCAAGTCTTAAGTGCATAGACTACGGCTGCAAGCTCCAGATCATGTGTAGGATAATGTTCCTCATGTGGATGCAACTGTCGAGATGCATAGGCAATCACATGACGATCCTGCATAAGAATGCATCCTAGTCCTTGACGCGAAGCATCACAATAGATAACAAAGTCTTTAGTGAAATCCGGTGGCACGAGTATGGGCGCAGAAGTCAGGCGTCTTTTCAGTTCCTGAAAACTGTGCTCACACTATGGGGTCCACTCAAACCTTTTATCTTTCTTGAGAAGCTCCATGAGGGGTTTGGCCACTTTGGAGAAGTTTTCAACGAAGCGGCGACAATAACTGGCTAGACCAAGGAAACTCCTAACCTGTTTGACCGTTTCAGGTGGAGTCCAATCGAGAACGGCTTTGACTCTCTCGGGATTTATAGCAATGCCCTTACCGGAGATCACGTGGCCCAGATAGGTCACTTCTGGCAACCAAAATTCACACTTGGAGAACTTGGCATAAAGGCGATGCTCTCTGAGTTTTTCTAACACAAGCCTAAGATGTTCGGCATGCTCTTCCTCGTTCTTCGAGTAAATAAGAATATCATCGAGATAAACCACGACGAACTTATCTAAGTACTCCATAAAGATCGAGTTCATCAAGCGGGAGAAAGTAGCTGGAGCATTGGTTAGGCCGAAAGACATCACGGTGTACTCGTATTGACCATAACGAGTGACAAAGGCCGTTTTGGGGATGTCCCCGTTTCTGATCTTGATTTGGTGGTAGCCTAACCTCAAATCCATCTTGGAAAAGACTGAGGATCCAGCGAGCTGATCATACAGGTCGTTGATCCTGGGGAGCGGATACTTGTTCTTTACCGTGACCAAATTAACGGGACGATAATCTACAACCATTCGATTCGTACCATCCTTCTTCTTGACGAAGAGGACATGACAAGCCCAAGGAGAAGAACTGGGACGGATGAAACCCTTTTGCAAGGACTCATCAAGTTGTTTCTTAAGCTCGGCTAACTCCAAAGGTGCCATCTTGTATGGTCTCCTAGAGATTGGAACAGTTCCTGGGATAAGTTCTATGACAAACTCTACATCTCTGTCAGGTGGGACACCTGGCAGTTCTTCTGGAAAAACATCCGGGAAGTCACGGACTACCGGAATATCTTCAAGGTCTGGAAGAGGGCTGGCATTAAGAGAATAGAGTTGACGCCTTGCAACTCTAGTGGAGACAGTGACTATTTTGCCAGATGGATGTGTAAGTTGAACAGATCTGGTGTAACAATCGATCTTGGCATGATGAGCTGTCATCCAGTCCATACCCAAGATGATGTTAATATCTGCGGACTTGAGAGATATCAAAGAAGCAAGGAAAACCAGTCTATCAACAAGGATTTCATTACCATGGCTTACCTTGGAGGTTTGCCATTTGGAACCAGGAGTCTGGATTATTAGTGGAGTCGGCATATCACAAAATGACATGTCATGCAACCGAGCGTAACCTTCGGATATGAAGGAGTGGGATGCTCCAGTATCAAACAGAACTGAAGCTGGGTGACAATTGACAAGAAGTGTACCCAGTACGACATCGGGATCATCTTGAACTTCTGAAGCTGAGACATGGTGCACACATGCTCGTTCAATGGAGGCTGGCTTGGTACTGATCATCTTGACTGATGGCTTTTCACGGCCAACAGACCTCTCAGACTGGGGTGGAGCATAAATGGACTGAGGGCAGTCGCGTGCATAGTGTCTTGGTTCTCCGCAGGTAAAGCAAGTTCCTGGGGTAGGACGTGGACCTACATTGGCAAGTGGTCCACTAATAGGCCTGGGTGGAGCATGTTGCTGAGTTGGGTGAGGCGCCACATAGGATGGCCTCGGTGCATATCGAGGTGGAAGTGCCGAGTTCGGAATCAAAATCCATCGCTTCTGAGAGCCAGAGCGGGAGGAAGAACCCAGATCACGGTTGTGCTTACGAGACTCCTCGTAAGTGAGTTGAGCTGTCTCTGCGTTAATGGCCTTGTTCACAAGAGCCTGGAAAGTATCGCAATGATGCAGGTGGAGATCACGACGCAACTTAGGGTTGAGACCCTTCCGGAACCTAGCCTGCTTCTTAGCGTCCGTGGACACTTCTTCTGTAGCATAGCGGGCGAGGTTTCAAAACTCCCTACTGTAAGCATCAACAGGCAGCTTACCCTGGGTAAAACTACAGAACTCTTCCCTCTTGCGGTCAATGAGAGCCTGAGGAATGTGGTGCTCACGAAAAGCCTCGGTGAAATCTTTCCACGTAGGAATCTGACCAGCTGGAAGCATAGCCTCATAGCTCTGCCACCAAATACTAGCAGGACCTTCCAGGTGATAAGCAGCATAGGTGACCTTGTCACTTCCAGCGACGTTTGCAGAATGCAACTTGTGAGTGATGCTCCGGAGCCAGTCATCCGCATCGATTGGCTCAATGGAATGATGGAAGGTGGGTGGTTTCAGACCAATGAAGTCGGTGATGGAAACCAACTTCTTACGCTGATGTGCGGTGTTCTGCTCAATCTGTGCCAGCAAGCGGTTAGTCTCACGCTTGTTCCTCTCGGATGCTAACAAGAACTCTGCCATCAAAGGCTGGTCAGGAGGATCCTCGTCCCTACCATCTCCATGGTTCTTGCTATGAGCAACTGAAGCTCAGTTAGCATACGACATCCTGACACAGAAACCAAGGAAACAAGGATGGAATTAGCATCAACATAGGGATGCGGAATGTAATGCAAAAGCATTGGAAAGTCTTGAAATCCTGGGACAATTTCGGCAGCATAACGGCTGTAAATGCTCAAAAGGATTTTTGATACATTCATCAAAGGAATAGCATAATCAATCAGCATCATAATATCAAGGTTCTGGGTCAAACTGAGGACACACAGAAGTAGTAGAACTGTATTGAGACACTACCCAACAACCCTAAGACTTTACGGTTTCGTAACACGTCATCCTGAGAGATAGAGGAGAAGCCTAGGCCTTAACCCTCGTAGAAAAGAAGAGGCTGACTCAGAAAGAATGACATGAGGTAAAGGAGTAAAAAGAGCCTTACGTTCCCTTCCACAATCAATTCCCTTATGTAACTAAAGCATTTCTAGACTCAACTTCGACCAGTTTGGCTTGGTAATCCTACAGTCAACCTGGCTCTGATACCAACACTGTCGGGACCCCGATCCCAAGTCACACCGATCTAGCATGTAACACATCATATCACTTTGCGGCCTCACACACGGCATTCCCACGGGTGCCACCTTACCTAGCCCGGGACCGTTTGCGCCTTTTGGCTCACGTATATGATAGTGTCACTAGCATCCATATGACAAAGAACCCGGGCCGACATGGCTAGTCGTGAACCCAAAGCGGCACTAACCCATGAGGACAGGCATACATGAACCACATCGAGCATGTCGGTCATCAACGTGTGAATTCGGGCTGTAGCACTGGGCTAGCAGGACTCCGGATGTCACCGCGTGACATTTCCCTGAAGGGACAGACACAGGAACGAAGTGAAACACATGCCGGCCAGTCAAGTGTTCCGAGCAGTAGTGCTGGGCTAGCAGGACTCCGGTGAACCGGGCTGTAGCGGACTACTATGGCTCAAGGAAGCACTAGACTACATTTCCTCATAAGAGAGGCTGCCAAGGACAAACAACTAGATTGTCGGATCCCACACATAGAAATACACGTTACACTTACGCATAACATGCAAGTATGTGCTGTACATCATGGCATCACAACATAACTCAAACTCATATAGATAAAGGCACAGAAGAGCCACATAGCAATCAATACAAACAAGGGTCTCATGACCCATCATTCAGAGCATACAAGCAACGGAAGCATTACATGTCTGAGTACAGACAACTACAAAAGGAAAAGACTAAGAAGACTGACTAAACACGACCCTCCCAAGGGTACAAGATCGTAGCTGGGATACAAGCTACTCGTCGAAGCCACTAGTGTAACCAACTGCAAAACATAAATAAGCAAACGTGAGTACAAAGGTACTCAGCAAGTCTTACTTCAGAACTATCTACATATGCATCATTATCAACAAAGGGGGTGGTGGAGTTTAACAGCAGCAAGCCAGCTTTGACTCAATGGCTAATCTATACTACGAGTATCAGAAACTTCTTTAGGTGAGAAGACGCACATGAGTCCACAAATTCACCATATCAATACTCCACTATGGATCCGTTCCCGTCTCCCTACGAGAAGGCCATCCATAGTACTCACGCTTATCTTGCGGATTTTAGAGTATCCACTTCAAGTTGTCTATGTACTACATAAGTCCTCCAAGTTTCCATATCCGAGGAAAAAGGCTATTCGAATAGATAATATTGACCCTGCAGGGGTGTGCTTCTTCACACACGCTCTCGCCACTTATAGCCCTGTACACGTCATGTACCTCGGCAACCTTCAAGCGGAAGCCGGGCGAGGGTGTCGGCCACGACCTGACTAACCACACAAGTCTCTCGTCCAGGTTTATCGCCTATTCGGGTTCCATCCGCAAGGAGATCCGGCCGGGGTGTCGCTCACGGCCCCAAACGATGTGTGCAGGGTTCCCAAGCCCACCATCCGGGTGCCACTTGGTACACCGTGCCACAGTGCCTAGTCTGTCCCAAGCCTGTCCCGTCGGACACCACCTGGTAGACAAGTAGCACTACCTACAAACGCCAGAAACTAGTTGCAACTCCTGGACAGAGATCAAGTGGATTAATAAGCCGAGAGGGGCCGGATAACCGGAACCCAATGTGTGGTAGTAACTGGACTTGGACAACATACACAGAACTCGGTGCTTAAGGACGGTTCCAATGAGACAACCCACCATGTACTCCTACATGGCCTCTCATCGCTACCTTTACCAAAACGTGTTCACACACTTAGCCTTTACCGGTAGGACATGTTCACCACTCCGATCCATTCCCGATGAATCAGACCTGACACAACTCTAAGCATAGCAGGCATAAAGAAAACAAGCATGGTTGAGCAGGCACATTAAGGCTCAAGCAACTCCTACTCATGCTAGTGGGTTTCAACTATTTATTGTGGCAATGACAGGTCATGCAGAGGAATGGGTTCAGCTACCGCAGTAGAAAAGTAGCAGTTTGAATCGTTGTTGTCCTAATGCAGTAAAAGGAGCAGGAGCGAGAGAGTGGGATTTATCGAGATGCTCAAGGGGGTTTGCTTGCCTGATAGATCGACGAAGAAGCACTGCTCCTCAGACAGGTACTCGGGACACCTTCCGGAGCAGAACCTATCGAGAGGGAACGGTGATGGCAATCAATAAACAACCATATGCAACAGTATGATGCATGAAGATGACATTTCAAAGATGCTATGATTTGCCCTCATGCATGTAGCATCAATTTGGTTAAAGTCCATATGGACCAATGATTCATATGCAAACCCCAATTTGAATAAATAACATGCCATTATTACGTTTTCACTTATACAGCAAGTATAAGTTGGTTTTTCATGCATGAAACTGGCATAAATGGATTCCTTGCATTTTTCTTATAATTTTTCATATATAATTTATTTGATTTGGAGTTACGTTGAATTACTATGATTTTTAGAAGTTTTAACTATTTTCTGGAATTTCCTCATTTAAATTAATACCATAAAATGATATAATACGTCAGCATGGCGTCATGCTTACGTCAGCAGGTCAAAGGCGGCTGACCAGGTCAAACCTGACGTGTGGGGTCCACACGTCAGTGACTGTGGTTAATCCTAATCTAAAAATAAACCTAAACTGGTTTAGTTAATGGGGTTGGCCCCACGCGTCAGTGACCCAGTTAGCTAAACAGGGTTTAATTAGTTGTTAAACCAATCCTAACTAAAAACTTAACAGGGCTGGGCCCACATGTCACTGAGAGAGAGGGGGGAGGTCAACGGGGCTGTGGGGTCAGACCGGTCAACCCCACCGGCGTTTAGCCGCCGGCGAGGCCGAACGAGGCGGAGGGCTCGGGATCGCCGATCCAGCGACCAAAAGGACGGCGGAGGGGCTCTGCGTGGAGCTGGGCGTGCGCCGCATCCAGGGAAGCACATGAGAGGGGCTGGGGTGGCCGGAGTTGTCACCGGCGTCGACCTTGGCGGTCGCCGGAGCTCGGGCGAGCTCGGGGTCGACGCTACGGTGGCTGGGGAGTGGCGTGCTTAGCTCCTACGGCACCTACGCGGCGCGGTGAGCACGTGGGTGTGCTCAGTTGGAGGCTATGACGGCTGTGGCCACGGCGGCGAGAAGCTCGGGCGGCGGCGTGGTTCGGTCTCCGGCGGAGGGACGACTACAGCGGCCGTACAGGAAAATGGAGAGGGGGAATCGGTTCAGGGGCTCACGGGGATCACGCAGGGAAGGTCAGCGAGCTCGGGGAAGCACGGACGGCGGCGAATCGCCGGTGGTGATCGGCGGCACCCGAGGTGGATGACGAGCTCGAAGGCGTTGCCATGGTGCTCCTGGGTTTGGGATCTTCCGCGTGGAGGAGCTGCGCGCCGTCACAGAGCTTTTGGACACGGGGAAGGGGCGAGAAGACCACGGTGCTCACGGTGGCAGCGAACAGTGGCGACGGACCCGTTCGGGCGTGCTACAGAGAGAGAGCAGGGGAAGGGAGAGTGAGCTGCGAGAGAGGGAGAGGAGAGAGGGGCTTCGAGGCGTCTCCAGGCGCGGGATTGGGTCAACGGGGAGCGCGACACGGCGAAGCAGGAGGTGGCGCGGTCGGCTGCGTGCGCTGGCTGCCAGTGGGCATAAGGTTGAAGACAACCTTGCCCCTGGTGGGCTGGGCCACTGCTGGGCCATGGTGGGGCGCCAGGTAAGTCAGGTAAGTGTTTTCCTTAATTCCTGTTTTCTTTTTCTATTTCTGACATTTGTTTTGTATTTCAAAGAAATGTTAAAACATTTCCATAAATGCTGAAAATAATTGTGGCATCTAGATATAATATTCTAGAGGCCCTCACCAATTCCCAACATTTTTGGAGCTATTAAAAATATTTATATAATTTAAACAGCTCCAAATCAAATATTTATGCATTGATTCAACAATCCAAAATGTGTAGTAAAAATGTGCATCACCTCTAGTTGTTGTTCCCAACATTATCCAAAGAGCATGAACATTTTTTAATAGCATTTTGGGTTCATTGAAATTCCATTTTTAATTTGAACCTATTTGAATTGCTTTGGTGCTAGGGTTTGAAACATCCCCATTTCAATTTCATTTGAAATATAAACATGATGCACAAAGCAAGCCTAGGACCATACCAAACTAGGGATGTGACACTTGCTCACAGCTCAGCATTGGATTGCACTCTGTTGACCGGCCAAATAGTCTGCGTGGCGCCATGTTGACTAGTTAAATTGACCACGTTCGTTGTGGGTCCCACCTGTCAGTTCACATAGGCAAAAGGTCAGATAAACACAAATTTACACAGGCGCGACAAGGCTCCAACACGTGCGCGGGAATCACCTAGTTGTGTATGTGTCTGTCAGGGCCTCATGTGTGTGCATGCACGTGTAGGTTGAGCACTTGAGCATGAGAGTGTGTGTTGGTCGTGTGGTGTACTGGTGTGTGCATGCATGCGTGCGTGTGTGCGTGTGAGTGTTGCGTGCGTGTGTACGTGTGAGTGTTGCGTGCGTGCGTGGGTGCATGTGTTTGTGTGAGTGTTGCATGGATGCAGTTCATGTGCATGCGTGCATGTGTGTATAATCACCACACCAGCTCCTGTGTGTTAAAACAAACAGCTCGGCATACCAATACAAGGCCACCTTGTCCATTGTGCCTGAGGTCATGACTTTGAACCACCGCCCAAATATTTTTTTGTCATTTGTTTTCATTCTTACTAGCAAGATGCCCGTGCGTTGCATGTAACATCAAGATGCATTTGTATGACTTGTTTATCTTGTGAGAGAAAAGGATGAACGAGGGAAGGCCTTATTTGCAAATGTGGAGAGGTGTGTGGGTACCTTTTTGCAAAATTGCCATAGTTTCTTTCCTATCCGTCAGATATAAATTGGACGACCTATATTGCAGGATGGCAGGCACAACATCATCACCAACTCTGTTTTTTATAAGAGTGTATTTTATAAGAGTGTAGATGTAGAGTAGATACAAGTTGACAGGTGGGCACGATGGTAGTGAGATAATGTGATGCAACACTAGAGGTGCCACGTGGAGCGTTTAACTGGTCAACTAGTCATGTCATGAGCAAATACAGAGTTGTACGGTGAGCCCGTGACTGCATAATAACCACTAAACGTAAATGGTGACCGTAATGAGTGGATTCTGAAGTCCAATGTACGTATCGTGCTTTCGCTTCAAATACAATGATCGTCATTGCATATATCGCGAGAGAAAGATGAAACATGCGTGAATTTTCTGGGGGCTTACTTTTAGAGGACCTGGAGATAGTTTTGTGTGCATACGTGAAACGGGTGTACAGGGGGGGTATGCGATGGAGAGAGAGATGCTCTTCGTTTCTCTTTATTATGACTAACTTTGTATATAGTACAAAAATATACAAATTCACAGTGCGGAATAAATATCATTGTGGGCACCATGCAATGCAAATTAGCGTTCGTACTCCTCCATATAACTTTGTAATGTTGTATATATGTAGAAACTCTAAAATAATTTTTTGGCCACACTTTATTCAAAAGGAATGTTGTATGCGAAATAAACGTGAAGAGAGGGCTTTTTAGATCAATGGGGTACGTGATGTAACATGTGTGAATGTGTAGTTGATGCATTTGGCGGGGCCTAGAGAGGTATGTGTGTGTATTACGTATTTCCAGAGAGGCATGGATAGAGGGGCCGACGGGGGGCGTGGGAGAGATAGCATGAGAAATGAGAGTGGCCTAGAGAGAGAGACGAATATGACGTCACGACAAGAGATTCCATTCCCTTGAGTGTGTATATGCAATGGGGGAGGGAACAGAGGCACCAGGAGAAATTTTCTATGTGTGTAGTGTTTGTGTTGGTATGTGTGGGTGTGAGAAGATAATGAGACGTGGGGCAGAGGGTGCGTCACCGCGTGAGGTCCGGTGGGTCGAGGTGAGGCCCTCCGTTCTGTTCCGTCCTGCGCCACATTGGTCGTACAAGACAAAGATAGCAGAATTGAGAAGGACTCTGTGTCCAATGACAAAGCCGGCTAGGATTTGTAACCCTAGGTTCTCGGACTAAGGTAACCCCTTTATCTCTGATATTACTATTCATCCAACCTAACTTTAAGGGGCATCCTATAGAATGCTCTGCTAGAATCATACTCGTCCATTAGGAAGAGAGGTGTGAGACAATGCGTGAGAGATAGGCGTAAAGATAATGTGCGTACATGAGACACATAGGCAGGTCCATGTATATAGAAAGGGTCGATGAGGATTGTGCGTGTGTATGTTTGTGAGAGGAAGAGTGCTTGTGATAAAGGTTAGTGAAAATAGTTGTAAATGGTTACGAGAGGGAGGGAGGGTTATATCTAGAGCATGTGTGCGAGAAAGACACCTCAGGAGAGAGTGTGCGAGCATGTGTGAGAGACCACCGATGGAGAGTGAAACTACACGTAAAAGACTGCTCTACACATTGATTAAAGATATAAATTGTATCCAAATATTAGGATGGGATCATGATATTTGCATTTCGCGTAAGGAGCGGTCATTGATCCATCAGACATCTAGATTCTATCGAATTTGAGCATGTCTATGTTATTATTCGACACAATTGATCCACATAGTTAGTATTTTGAACTCCAGACAATGCATCGCTTTAGCAATCGAATATAAACGTGAGTATAGTTCATGTTGTGTGTGTAAAGCACATTATACATACAAACATTACACAATGGACATTATAAATAGCTACTACCTGTGAACTAGCATACATTTGAATTCAACTTAAGGTGGTTTAAAAAAATCGAATTCAACATGAAGTCCATTCAACTATTTGAATTTGATATCATGGCATTTGTAAACCATACCTAAATTATGGGGGCACCAATCTTTGCTCTGATTTTGTACATAATAGCATATGTAGTCATGTACAAAATAGACTCAAATTTAGCTCCTCCATTCCAAAATAATCATAGTTATAGGATTTTCAAGTGTCAAAATTTCAAAAAGAAGCGGATAATTTAATGAGGTTTTCAAACATACAAGGCCAAATATAACGTTGTATATTTAGGTCAATCCTCATAGTTCAAAAGTACTCTAAACGTGAATGCTTGTGTTTCAAAATTTCGAACGAAGCACCAAAAGAGCCTCTACTCGCCCAAAACCGCGTGAGACCAATGTTTGGTAGTACAAGGAAATTACTTTTCTAATAAATCCGACCCGTGAAACCTACCGGCCCGACGTCCAAAGGTCTAAACCGGGGTAGGTTTGTAGCTTCATCTAGACGCCACGCAACCGCATCCGAAAAACATTCATACACAATGGCCGCCTAAGCACACATGAACGTGGCCGAAATCAGTCCCGCCCACTATTTGGGACACCTAGGATTACCATCCTACCCCCGACCCACAGTAGGTCCGAAATTTAAGAGGGGGCAAAGTTTGTACTTTCCCTAAATTTCAAACAAGCGCGTCCCATTTCTGTTCAGAAAAGCAAAAAAACAAGCGCGTCCAAGACCGAAACATGCCCCCCCCACCCGTATGATTCCCCATTCATACTCTGTGGGCGCCAAAACTACCTCTCCACCAACCGCGAAACCCCGGCGTCCTCCGTCCGCCACCCCATCCCACCCATCAACCGCCGCCCTCCTCCATCACGCCGGAGTCGATACCCCGACGTCGTCATCCACCGCAACCTCAACCACAACGCCCTCCACGGCTGGTAGTTGAAGCCGAGGCCGAGCCATCCGTACCCGAGCCAATTCAACCATGCCGTCCTGCGCCTCACCGCTGCCGCTCCAACTTCGCCACCCTCCACCGCACCGGAGTTGTTCCTGCTACGCCGTCCTTCGCCGCCTCGGATCTGCTTCCCCAACGCCAACAAACGGCCACGGCAACACAGTCAACAATTTGGCCATGGGTTCATCCAAGCCTGCACCCTCCAGAACATCGGTTTCCCCGGTAAAAAGAAGAAAATCGGCATGACTTGTGGAGGTGACCACACCGGCAACCGAAAAAGGTACTCCTCTTCCCTTATTCGTGCAAATCTTACGTCTCTGCTTGCACGGTATTCATCCCACAAAAGACACTAGTTGACCGCTTCTTCTTGATACTAGATGTTCCTAGTAACTCGCGATGCACAAGGTTTCTCCTCATATACTATTTCACCTTAGCTAGAGGTCCGTCGCCCCCCTGAATTTCAATTTCTGGCCACTTGATTCCCAATTAACATAAGCATTCCCCGGCGTAACAGGTGCTAGTACGCCTATTACGCCGGGGAAGCAGTGCCTTGGTGTTTATCTTAGGGGCGTGTGCGGCCTAGAGCTACTGGCGCCCGATCTGGAGGTCGGCCAGGATTAAAGGATGGCCTGGGGGCGCTGCCAAGCACGGCGGTGGTGTGAGGTCGATGGGAGGGCGGGGCGGCGGAGGCAGGGGTCTGGGCCGGTGGTCGCTGGCGGTTCGAGAAAGATCGTCAACAGTGACTGGCGGGAGGTAGACGAAGGACATCTACCCGTTCCTTATAGATCGGATGGTTCATTAAAAAATCGACTGACCTATTTATTTTCAGTCGACTGTTATCTTAGATATGACCACATGTGGTTGTGTGCTGGAGGAGTACCTGCATTTGCTGTGCTCATATATTACAAAATCATACAGAGTAGAATCTAATTTTGTTTGCCATGCAATGTTGTAGAGCTATCATATGTCTCGTGTCATTTATTTTTCGGCCACCTACTATCTGCTACTTTAAAGTGCACTAGTTCTGCACACACTTCACCCTTACTCTCACTGTTGTGTTTTTATGCAAGGGTATTTCACACTCTGCTGCCATGAGAGAAGCCAAAAAGAAAAGAGAGAAGTCGCTCCAGTTTGGTGTGCGGGTAGGCAAGACACGTTTCAGCGCTATAATGGATGCAATGTCAGCAGATGGAGAGGGTAAACGTAGCTCTGGAGTTGATGACCTCGCTCATAATGAACCACCATCACAGGTGCTTGCTTTAACTTCGCGGTGTCATATGTGGTTGCATGTTCCATATGCTGTCTAGCTTGTATTCGAAAGGCCGAAGTCGGTAAGATAAGGAAAGATATTTTTTTACATGAACCACCATCCCGTGAGCACCAGAAGACAAATAGCTAGTCAGGGCACTGGCCGAGCCAGTGACAAGCCCAACAAAGATAGGCATCACCTGGAAGCCAACTAAAAAGCTGCGATGATGGCGAAGCAGCCCGCCTCCCACCAGGCTCTCAGGTCCTAGATGATCATGCTCACCACTCCAGCCGGATGTCTAGCTTGTATTGCTTCTAATTTGGTTAAATTGCATCTGCTTAGCTTACACATTATACCTTTGAATATGGCATGCCTTTCTGTTTTTGGTACATACTAGTACATCTATGTATTAACCATGTTCTTACATCAAACTAATGTTCTTGTGTATCCCTCATCAATCACTTAGGATGAGGCAGGCAGGCAAGGGGACTACTCCTCATTTAAAGAATGCAGCGTCAGCCTCCCGACATGATTCTCAAGAAACAGAAATGCTAGATGAAGATAGTGAACGTAGCCCTGTAGTTGATTACAGCATTTCCCCTACACTAGCATCGCAGGTGCTTGCTCTAACTTGGCAGCGTGATATGTGCTTGCATGTTGCATATGGTGTCTAGATTGTAATTCTTCCAATCTGGTTAAACTTCATGTGCTAGTCTGCATAGCTTATCACTACTAGGAAAAGGATATAGATAGGACTGACACTAATGGCGCACCAGGGAAGTAGTGCGCCACTACTATATACTAATGGTGCACCAGTTGGAGATGCGCCATTAGTGTGGAAGACACTAATGGCACACCAGAAAACTGGTGCGCCACTAGTGATATTTTTTTTCATTTTTACATACATACTAATGGCGCATCCTACCTCTGGTGCGCCATTACTAGTTCTAACTAGTAATGGCGCACCAGACATGGAGTGCACCAGTACTGAATTTTTTTATTCTTTTTTTTTTGCAAAACTACTAATGGCGCACCGCCTCGCAGTGTGCCATTACTAGTTTAAACTACTAATGGAGCACCCTATAGAAGTGCGCCATTAGTATATATTTTGATATCATGAATATATTTATATATCATGGGCACTTTTTGATATCATGAATATTTTTAAATTTCATGGGCACTTTTTGAATTCATGAATATTTTTTCAAATTTGATGATATTTTCTCATATTCAATATGATAAAATATTGAATATTAATGAGGACACTCGATCTCGATCCCCCTCCATCTCGATCTCGATTCCCCCTACATCTCGATCTCGATCCCACCCGCGCCTCCTCTCCCCTCTTCATTTTTTAAAAAATAAAAAAAAGTGTAGACTACAATTGTTGTTAAACAACAATTATTACTATTTTTATAAAAAAATATTACTGTTTCATATTCATATTCATTTTCTAAAAAATTATTACATGCAACAAAAAAATTACTTATGGTGCACCTCTGGCTGGTGCGCCATTGTTATATATACAAAAAGATTACTAATGGCGCACCTCTGCCTGGTGCGCCATTGCTATGTAAAAAAAAGATTACTAATGGCGCACCTCTGCCCGGTGCGCCATTGCTATGTAAAAAAATATTACTAATGGCACACCGACCGCTGGTGCACCATTAGTAAGATTCCCCCTAGCTAATTACCTCCCTCTCGCCAGATCCCCTTCATCCCTCTCCCTCGGCCCCCTAGCTAATTCCCCCCGCTGCCCCGACCCACGCCGCCGCCGACGACCCCCCGCACCCTCCCCCGCTCCACCGCCGCCGACGACCCACCGCACCCTCCCCCGCTCCACCGCCGCCGCCGACCCCCCGCACCCTCCCCCGCTCCACCGCCACCGCCGACTCCCTGCACCCTCCCTCGGCCCGCTCCACCGCGGCCGCCGACACCCCGCACCCTCCCCCACTTTTTGATAATATTTTCAAATAACAAATTTGATGATATTTTCAATTAAAAATAAAAAACAAATTTGATGATATTAAAAAACAAATTTGATGATATTTGATGATATATTTTGTTATAGTCCTCATGAAAATAACAAATTTGATAAAAAAACAAATTATTAGATGCAACAATAAATAATGAAAAAAAGAAGTTACTAATGGCGCACCAGAGGATGGTGCGCCATTGCTATGAGTGTTTTTATGGCGCACCCCTCGATGGTGCGCCATTACTAACATTCCCCCCTCTATAGCTGGATACCCGACCCTTCGCCCGATACCTCCTTCCCTCTCCCTCGCAAGATCCCCTTCCATCCCTCGCCACACCCGCTCCGGCTCCCCCGCGCCGCCACCCCCGCTCCCCCGCGCCGCCGCCCCCGCGCCCCCGGACCCGCGAAGCACATGGCCGCCGGCCTCCCCACGACCAACCGAGGCGCCCAGGAGGACCGCCGTCGTCTTCCTCTTCGACTACGAGGACCCGGACGAGCTCGGACGCCCTCGAGCCACCCCTTCGACGCCGCCGCCGACCCCTCCGGCGACTGGCCACGCCCGTCCAGGTACCTCTCCTCCTTCCTCCCTCTCCACCCTTCCTCCCCATTCCCTCCCTCCCTAGTTCTTCTTGCTATATGGATCAGAACATATGGAGCATTACTATTACTATATGGAGCATTACTATTATTCTTCTCTAAACCATTACCGTTCCCTCCCTCCCTAGTTCTTCCTCCCCATTAATTTGCAGGATCAGAACAAGTTTGTAACAGGATGCTCTACAATGTTGATTAGGTGCATTACTATTGCTATATGTCGCAACAATTTACTATTGCTATATGCTCTAGTTTGTATCAATGTGATTGTAGTTTTTCTTGTCATCAAGTTTAGTTGATGTTTATTTAAATATAGCTTATATGATCAGCCACTCTATGTATGATTGTGGCTTGAAGGTTCTGGAAGAACGTTTTTCCTTCAAATTCTATCTGGTGGCATTGTCCTAGACTCCCTAGTTGTGTTGTTAATTGTGCTTCTATTAAAAGAATTGGGAGTTACTCATTGTACTAGAACTCTGTAGGTTGAATTTTGGTTAACTAATACTGACATAGAATGTAAGCACCTATTATTGCTACTGATATCATTGGCTCATTGCTGCCTGTGTGCAATGCAGAACTGTTAAGAGTGATTTGGAGGATTCAAGATTCTGTGAAGCTCTTTTGACATTTAAAACTCAGAACTGAAGGTACTTAATAAACTCAAAAGCATTGATGATAACTCTTGTTGCCTAGAAACATAGGTAGTTTACATATTGCATTGTTGGTGTTTGTTTATGTTCAGAGTTTAAGCATGTGTAGTGTAGTGTAGTGAGCTTGTTCTAGTGTAGTGAGGTCTGAACCATTGCACGATGTAGTGTAGTGTAGTGAGCTCTGAACCATGTTTAGTGTTGAGTACTTCAAGTTTACTGAACCTATTCATTTCTGTGGACTTAGTGAACATGATAAGACAAGCCAGATGCTCTATTTTTAATTAACAGTAATCCATGATCAGCAACAGTTTCTTTCACTAATTTTCAGTTAACAGCAATCCATGATTTTTTTTCAGCTAAAACTATTCATGATTTTTTGTTGGCTGACCTATTAGATCTGGAATGGAAGCTCACATAAGTTGAGCTAATTTTTGTCCATATGAAAGCAAAGGACCATATGGTCTGTGGCCTTTTCATCCATATGAAAGTAGAGGCACATTGTGGTGCTAGTTTGCTGGGTTTTGTCTCCGACCATCGTGTCGTGATGATTTTGCAGGTACCCCGAGAGGCCCTTGAGTTTGCCGGAATGTCGATTAACTTCCGTTCCGGAAAATTCGGCTACTCCATATGTCTTATTTTCAGCAAAGGTCATGCTGAAATTTTCTGTGAATTTTAGCATGACTTTGCTAAAAATCGAACATATGGGGTACTTGCTACTAATGCATGGGCCGGGGTATCTTAGTACTTAATTAGGTAGGATCAACTGCCCCGCCATTCTTGCTGCATTAAACCATAGGTGGCAATAGAGCCAAGTGATTAGGCCCAACTTAGAATTCTTGTTAGCATCGATAAACCCTAGATGATAAACCCAACATAGGTGGAAATAGAGCCAAGTGATTAGTGCCAAGTGATTAGGCCCAACCTAGGGTGCCTCGGCATCGATAAACCCTAAATGATGAAAACTTAACTTGGCTTCTATAGGGTGCCTCGGTGTCAATGAGAACCTAAATGATGTACGCTTAGGCTTTTAGGGTGCCTCGGTGTCGACAAAACCTAAATGATGAAAGCTTAGGCTTTTAGGGTGCCTCGACGTCGACAAACCCTAAATGATAAAACCTTGGCTTTTAGGGTGCCTCGGTGTCGATAAGAACCTAAATGATGAAAGCTTAGGCTTTTAGGGTGCCTCAGTGTCGACAAACCCTAAATGATAAAAGCTTAGCTTTTAGGATGCCTCAGTGTCGACAAACCCTAAATGATGTAGTTTTGAATTATGAACATAGGATATGATATCATCATCATCGGACGATGAAAGTCTCCCGGCGGAGTGCGACTGGTGCCACGACGATCGAGGTCTATGCGACATGCCTCACCTGGACGATGATCGGCGCTTCAGCATTAAGCTCGAGGAGACCTTCGAAGTTGAAATGGTACACAACGACGACAAGTGTTATTTTCATAATTAAGCATGACTTCAACTATTTCAACGTGTAATTTTCATCTTTTACAATCCGAGTATAGCTTATCCCATGCCATGCAAGACGCTATGTCTTGGAGAGGATGGATTTTGAAGACCATGAAATTTCTGAAACAAAGAAAATTCACCTAAGGACTCATCGTGATGTGGACTTTGAAGTAAATCTATATAATTCTGAGAGCGTAACCCATTTTGGTTGCAAAAATTGGGAAGCATTTTGCAAGATGTATGGTTTTGATGAGGGTATGCTTATCACCATGGATCTTGGTAATCCTGACATCAACCAAGACAATATGGACATTTGGGTCCTTGTTGATACGCCTCCAGTTCTACCGCTATGTAAGTTTCTCAAACATAGTTATTAGCTAATTTATATTGTTTATTTCAAAATAGTTGACAGCTTATTTACATTGACAGCTTATTTTTATTGTTCAAAGAATGTGCGGGAGATGGTAGACAAAACCCACTACACCGATGGCTCCGAATTAACAACTTACAAGGAGAAAAATCATTTGGTCAGATTTTGTACTGACATTGAGAATTACAATATCTACAATCAAACCCCTCAACATTATGGTAAATACGTGCCACTAGTGCATGTGTTCAACTACGGTAACTACCATGGAGATACCCTGGTAAGATTTTTACTATTATGAAATCCGTGCATCTTTTGCATACTTCTAAAACTAGTACATCATTGCTAACTATGAAGTTATTACTATGTTTTTCAACAGATAATCCCAGAGAATTATGTGCCTCATATGATGTATCTGAAAGGTAGTGTTAATGTTTTGAACATACAGCCAGGTCGTCCTACGAATCTCAACTGTCCATACGAGATTTCTAAAAGAAGTGGAGACATGAAAATCAAAGGATGGAAAAAATGCATGGACAGTCGTAAGGAGCTTCTTGGAAGCAAAAGGAAGCGAAGCGCAAGAATTGGAGACAGGATGTTCTCCATTCTCCATAATGGAGAGTCAGCGTCTATATTGTTTTATGCTATTTTAGCTTAAATAGGGTATTTAGGTCCTGCCTAATGCTGATGATCATGTGCTAAGAACAATTAAGTAGGGTTGGTTCAAACACTATCAAGATGATGATCGTATGACTTGTTATGAATAATGAGTAGAAGTTGTATGATGATGATTAGTAGGACTTGTTAGGATTAGTATTACTTCCGACAAACTCGATACTCGCGGTCTCGAGACTTGTAATGTTTTATCTTTGTTCGGTCTTTTGAATTCGGAGACTAATATGATGAATTGTATTCGGAGACTAATCTTCTATTATATTCGATGAATCTGCTGTTGCTGTGTGCTACTGTCTATATTCTGTCAAATAATATATTTTCTAACATGTGCAAAAATCATAAAAGTAAAAAAAATAAAACCTAATATTCATACTAATGGCGCATCACTACAGAGTGCGCCATTAGTATGCCAAGTATACTAATGGCGCATCCATCCACAGTGCGCCATTAGTGTGCCAAAGCACATGGTTAAATATGGCCCCTGGGAGGCACACTAATGGCGCATGGTGTTATATACTAATGGCGCACCGGATGGTGCGCCATTAGTATACCAGATACTAATGGCGCACCAGTGGTGCGCCATTAGTAAAAATTACTAGTGGCGTGCTACTAATGGCGCACCGGTGATGCGCCATTAGTAGGCAAAACCGGTGCGCCATTAGTAGGCCTTTTCCTAGTAGTATGCATTATACCTGTTAATGTGACATGCCTTCCTGTATTTAGTACATAGTACATATGTCTATTAAGCATGTCCTTACATAAAACTATTGTTTTTTGTATCCCGCGTCAATCAACAAGATGAGACACCTTTAGTATATGCAGTGCGATATTAGTTGCATCTTTCATATGATTTATAGCATGCGCTGCTTCTAATTTGTTGAAATTCCATTTATGATGGGACGCTTTTAACTTGGCAGAGTCATATTGGTTGCATCTTTCATGTGGTGTCTAGCTTGCATTGCTTCTTATTTGCTGGAATGGTTTCTGCTTAGTTTACACAAACAGTTGTGAACATGACATGATGTCCTGTTTTTCGTACATATTCCATCCTGGTATCATGTGTTTGCCTTACATCAAAGTAGTGATTGTCAGTATCATGCATGAATGAGTTCTGAAGAGAGAATTTTATTGCTTTTTCTTGTCGGTTTTACTTGACAATTCAAAATCAATAAAGCGGAAGGAAGTTAGCAAGGCAGCGGATAAAGGTGCTCCTTCCGAACGGAGGTCCTCTACAGTTTCTACTCCTCCACACCCCCAAGATGATTTCCAAGACAACACATGCATAGACACTCAACAAAGTTGTGTTTATGATGAGCACGTCTCCCCTAGTGCAGCATCACCGGTGCTCCCTCTAACTTGGCACTGTTATATGTGGTTGCATGTTATGTGTGATGTCTAGCTTGCATTGCTTCTAATTTGGTTGAATTCCATCTGCTTACTTTACACATTATACTTGAATAAGACACATGTTCCTATTTCTAGAACATACAATATCTGTCTATCACACCATGTTCTTACATCAAATTACTACTGTTGTGTAACCTGCAACAATCACTTATCATAAGACATGTTTGACTTCGGAGTGTGATATAGGTTACATCTCACATTCTTTTCTAGCTTGTATTACTAATTTGTTGAAATGGCACTTATGACGAGATAGTTTTAACTTGGTAGAGTGATATTCGTTGCATCTTTCATATGGTGTCTAGCTTTCATTGCTTCTAATTTGTTGAAATGCCTTCTCCTTAGTTTACACATCATAAGCTGTGAATATGCAATGCTGTGAATATGCAATGGCACTAATGACAAGAGACCTCTAACATGGTAGTGTGATGTTGTTTACATCTTGCATATGATTTATTTCTTGTACTGCTTCACATTAGTTTAAACGCCATTTATGACGAGACCCTGTTAACTTGGCAGAACGATATTTGTAGCATCTTTCATATGGTGTCTACCTTCCATTGCATTGCTTCTAATTTGGTGAAATGTCTTCTTCTTAGTTTACACATCATAGTTCTGGTTATCTCTTCCGTCCTGTTTTTCATACATATTACATCCTCCTATCATGTGGTTGTCTAACATCAAAGTTCACTTCGTCTGCATCACGCATCAATTTGTTCTGAAGAACTAAATTGTTATTCGTTTTTCTTGTCGGCTTGACTTAACATGGCACAGAGAAAGAGGAAGAAACACAGAATGGCAGGGAATGAGAAGCGGATGAATCCTGCAGATTCTGCTGGTACTGATGGCGCAATAGAAGGTCAAAGTCCAGCAGAAAATTCGACAAACACGGCATCCCATGCTACACGAGTTGCAAAAAAAGACAAACAGAAACAAATAGCTGCCACCAAACAAGCAGAGACAACCCTAGTTCTTGCAACACCTACCACAGTACTACCAGCTGCACGACGTACTCATGTGTCAACTGAGCTAGCAGCACGTTCCCAAGCTCCCTTGCCACATGACACTACTTCCCAAGCACTCTTGACACAAGATGAGTTGGCAATATCAGATGAACCTTGTGAGCTTCAACAGCAAGAAGGTAGTTGCTGGAGTCAAGTTACAGTTGCATGCTTCTTTATATGTAGTCTCACAGTTTGATGTACACTAACACTTCCTATGTTTGTTGTTGGACTAGCACCTAGGCGCAAGAGGAAACAAACATCAGGGATAATGCTCGATAGGTTAACTAAATCTAGAGGAGGAAGAATGGAGATCCGTTTTGAGGCAGGTTTAAAAAGGCCATGTGATGCTACAGAGTCAGCCAAGTTAGTATCAGAGGCAGCGGTTGCTGTTAGGTGTCATGTACGTATCCTCCCAACATGGATTCAGTACAGGAATGACAAAGATGAAACCCAGTTCAACATCTTCCTCGACCATTTATCTGTAAGTATGGTTATGTATGGAAACTAGTAATATCGTCTTGCTCTGTCCAATACTTTCTAGGTTGCTGATAATGAGACTCCCATAATTTTCAATAGATGAGGTTCAAGTTGGATAGCCAAGATGATGCAACCAGACAAGCTTGCAACCATGTTTTCAAGTCTGCTCTGCGACAGTATCGGTATAACTTGAGGAAAACTCACTTTGAAGGCAAGGCTAACAGTGAACTTGCCCAAACATCTCCAGTGGAAAATATATCTGATGAAGACTGGAAAGGCCTCGTTAAACACTGGTCCGATCCGAAGTATCAGGTACATTAGATATATGTCATCAGATCACATGTTGAAGTCCTATTTACGCATGTGCCACACAAATCTATCTTCTTGTAGGTGAACTGTTCAAAGAACAAGGCCAACCATACGAAAGTGAAATTCCAACAGACTACAGGATCTCGTAGCTATATTGCACACTGCGAGGCTCTTGTAATTAGCTGCTATTTCACTCTTTTCGGGGTACCATATTATCAGATCTATATTGACTTGTTCCAAATGCAGAGGAAAGCCCGCAAGGACCAAAAAGTACCTGAACCAAATGTTGTGGAAACCTTCAAGGACTGTCACACCAGCAAGAAGAAGGGCATGACTACACCAGTCAAAGCCGCTATTGTAAGTCCTTAATCCTCATGCCTTTTAACTACTACTTACTCTGACTTGTGCCTTGAACTGCATGGTTTGCAGCCAATGTCTATTACTCTTTTCAATTTTATACACAATTGTCTTAGCGTATCATTGCACCTTACAAGGTTTAAAAGAGAGGAGTGATGTTCCTTTGATCTTGACCCGTAATCTAGTTCCGTGCTAGACTTTCCCACACAACATTACAATTGCCTGTTTGTCTGTTCTCAGTTGTTTTGTGATATGAATGACGTCATACTATGCTTACCGTATTATAAACTTCGCCTCTTTATCCTTAGCCCTTAATACAATGTGAAGAAATAGACAATCCATTAGCGATGGTACATGGTCATATGTTTGGAACCTGGTTTTATTATGTACGTTGCAATAAAATACAACTAATATTTTACATGGCTTCACGAGAATAAGTTCTGTATATAGACCAAAGCTATTTTGTTTGGTTTTGCTGCCTCCTTAATATCTTCTGTTCTGGTACTACTAATGTAAAACCTCAACTTTTCAGCGAGCTATGGAAAAATGGTGGAACCGCCACCTTCTGAAGGTGGCGAGGCAACTATAACCGCAACGTCAGCTCTTGTTGCAGTGGGTCAGTACCTGTCCACTAACAGTGCCAAAAGCACGTTCCTGCATAATACTGGGTTGGTTGTTAAGGCAATATCATCCAAACTGCCTCATGATCAAGATATGCAAGCTCAAAGCAATGTTATATCTGCGCTCCAGACACAAGTCCATTCCCTAACAGAGACCCTTTGTGAAACAAGGAGAAACATTGCTCAATGTCGTCAAGATATGCATGGTTTTGAAACCAGACTATCAGACATTTGCTATGTTGTTCAGGAGCCTAGGGGAAATGAAGGTGAGGGTTATGGTGCTCCATCGGACAATACAGCATGAAAACGTAACAGTCAGGTCAAATGAACTGAGCTTTTAAACTTCTGGTGGTGCATTTATCTGCTAGACTGTTAAGTTTTATGCCAACCTTCCTTTTGTTATATAGTTGTAATTTTTTTTGGTGCGATACAAAATTTATTCTTAACGTGCAGCCACCGCCTGAAGAAAATAGCAAGCCATTTTTGTATAGTGTAGGGTGTTCCCTATATTTGCACTGGTGGCGATCTTTGATGCCGAGTGGATGTAATCTGTGCAATCGCCTTAATAGCCTAGCGTTAGTTTCGGCCTTATTTATTTCCTAGTCTTCCTTTTCCCTGGTTTGCTAGTGGCCGCAACTACCATGGGCCATATACGGGTCATAGGATCCATGGGTCACCTACGGGCCGTCGATAAATGGGCCTGTAATCGGTGGGCCTTGGGCCGTCGGATAAATGGGTCTACATGGACCATAATCGGGCGTAATTGGTATCGGCCAGCACGGTAATAGGCCGTTAACAGGCCGTAGGACAGCAAAGGCTTAATTCTGTCACAGGCATAACGGGTCGTTAATGGGCCAGAATATAGGACGGGCTGGAAACGGCGCAACGGGTTAACAGGCCAGAAACGGGCCGACTCTTGCCATGGGCCAAATTTGGCCCATTAGGGTAACAGGCCAGTAATGGGCCGACTCTTGCCATGGGCCGAATTTGGCCCATTAGTGGAACAGGCCAGTAACGGGCCGACTCTTGCCATGGGCCGAATTTGTCCCATAAGGGGAACAGGCCAGTAACGGGCCGGAAGTAATCGAGGGCCGAAAAGGAGCCCAAGAACGTATGGGCCGTCAATAGGCCGAAAGCTAACACAGGCTGGAAACGGCCCATGTAAATCACGGGCCATTAACGGGTATAAAGAAAATTACTGTTCATTATGGGCTAGAGTCACCGTGGGCCTTTACCTGGGCCGGCCTATTATGGCACACGAAAATCTTGTGGGGCTTTACCCGGGCTGGCCCATTATGGCCCGCGAAATCTAGTGGGCCTTTAGCTGGGTCAACCCATTATGGTCTGCAAAATCTCATGGGCCTTTAGCTGGGCCGGCCCATTATGGTCCACAAAATCTAGTGGGCCTTTAGTTGGGCCGTCCCATTTAAACTTGTTGGGCCGTGCCACGTGTCGACGTATCATAGGCACCTTCTATCCAGTGAGTGGATGACATCTGTCCCGACGATGAGCCGACACGTGTTTCCTCTAGCCAATGATGATTTTACACGTGGAAAATCCCCATTGGTCGGGGCTGTTAATGGGTTATCGGATCCAAAACCTGACCCGATAGCTTAACGGCGTTCCGTTACGGTGGATGCCACGTGTCGGTCACCCTTGACGAAAGCACTTCTGTGACGCGCGATTTATCGTCATGGAAGTGGACACTTCCATGATGATAATTTTGGTAATGTCATGGAACACTTCTACGACAGCACAGGTATGACTATCTTGATTCTGTCATAAATTTGTCATGGATGTACATGCATGACAAAAAAAGCAACCTACTGTGACAAACATGTATCATCACAGAAGTGTATTTTTTGTAGTGATATAGGCAAATTCATCACTATAACGTTGGTCAGTGCAACCAAAAATAATATCATCAACATATATTTGGCACACAAACAGTTCACCATCATAAGATTTAGTGAAAAGAGTAGGGTCGAGTGAACCGGGTTTGAAGCCTTTCTTCATGAGGAATTCCTTCAAAGTATCATACCACGCCCGAGGGGCCTGCTTGAGGCCATAGAGGGCCTTGTTGAGTCTGAAGACTTTGTCAGGATTCTTTGGATCTTCAAAACCTGGGGGTTGAGCAACATATACTTCTTCCTCAAGATTTTCATTCAGGAATGCACTTTTCACATCCATTTGATATAGAGTGATATCATGATGGTTAGCATAAGCAAGTAATATGCGAATAGCCTCAAGTCTAGCAACATGTGCAAAAGTTTCATCAAAATCAATTCCTTCAACCTGTGTGTAGCCTTGAGCTACAAGTCGTGCCTTATTCCTTACCACAAGGCCATTTTCATCTTGCTTGTTGCGATAGATCCATTTTGTGCCAATGATATTGTGCTTGCGAGGATCTGGACGTTTGACCAGTTCCCAGACGTTGTTGAGCTCGAACTGATGTAATTCTTCTTGCATGGCCTGAATCCACTCAGGCTCCAGAAATGCTTCATCTACCTTAGTGGGCTCTGTGATGGAGACAAAAGCATAATGCCCACAAGAGTTAGATAAATGTGAAGCTTTTGAGCATGTGAGAGGACCTGGTGCTTTAATGTCATTGATGATCTTTTCAACTTGCACTTCTTTTGCAACGTGAGGATGAGCTGGTTGTCGTCGAGGAATTTGATCACCATTTTCTTCAGTATTTTATTCAGGTGCATTAGCTCACCGTTCTTCATGTTTTGGAATGAATTCTTCAGCAGATTCTTCAGTAGGAATGACATCCTCAGTAGCCTTGAACTTGATAGTTTCCTCAGGTGATGGTCATCTATCACAGTAGGTAGGTGCTCTCTTTGCGAGCCATTAGTTTCATCGAACCACACATCTACAGTTTCAACAACCTTGTGAAGAACATTGTTGAAGACTCTGTAGGTGTGCGAGTCCTTTCCGTAACCAAGAATAAAACCTTCATGTGCTTTTGGTGCAAATTTTGAGTTGTGATGAGGATCTCTAATCCAACATTTAGCACCGAAGACTTTGAAATAACTTACATTGGGTTTCTTATCAGTGAGGAGTTCATAGGCAGTCTTCTTGAAGAATTTGTGAAGATATACTCTGTTAATGATGTGGCATGCAGTATCAATTGCCTCAATCCAGAAGCGACGAGGAGTTTTGTATTCATCAAGCATAGTGCGAGCCATCTCAGCAAGAGTCATGTTCTTGTGCTCCACGACGCCGTTCTGCTGAGGAGTATAAGGAGCAGATAACTCATGAGTAATACCAAGTTCATCAAGATAGTCACCAAGACCAGAATTCTTGAACTCGGTTCCATTGACACTTCTGATTTGCTTGATCTTCACACCAAAGTTGGTTGAAGCCCTCGAGGAAAATCATTTGAAGACTTCCTGCACTTCATGTTTGTAAGTAACAATGTGTACCCATGTGTATCGAGAGTAATCATCAACAATAACAAAGCCATATTGAGATGCCTCATTTGAGACTGGTGAATAATGGTTAGGACCGAAGAGATCCATGTGAAGCAATTCAAATGGACGAGTGGTGGTCATGATAGTCTTCGCTGGATGCTTAGCCTTTGTCATCTTCCTAGCTTCACAGGCTCCACATATGTGATCTTTGAGGAATTTGACATTCTCGATGCCAATGACATGCTTCTTCTTCGCAAGCGTGTGAAAACTCCTCATGCCTGCATGGCCAAGTTGTCGATGCCAGAGCCAGCCTTCTGAAGCTTTTGCAAGTAGGCACACGGCTGGTTGTGGTCCTGTAGAGAAATCAACAATATACAGGTCTCCTCTCCTAAAGCCTTCGAAGACTTCAGAATTGTCAGCTTCCATAACCACAACACAACGGTACTTGCCAAAGACAACAACCATATCAAGATCACAAAGCATTGAGACAGACATGAGGTTGTATCCTAAGGACTCGACAAGCATGACTTTGTCCATGTGTCGATCCTTTGTGATCGCAACCTTACCTAGACCCAATACCTGACTTTTGCCTTTGTCAGTAAGGATGATATGCTTCAGATGCGACGGAGATAATGGAGCATCCATCAATAGATTCTTGTCACTAGTCATGTGATTTGTACATCCACTATCGAGGACCCACTCAGTGGCTTTGGGTTGATCATCCTGCAGATGAATTAGTGTAGCTTACGAACTCATATACTTCATCAGTGAAAAATATGAGATCAATTCATCAGATCAGTTTCATCAAGCAATAGAACAGATAAAGCCGTATGAGGACGTGAGAAATGAAAGTTCATTTCTTCATGGTTAGCCTGCGTCCTATCAGGCATATTCAAGTCTCCAGCAAATTCTTCAGACGATTACGTACGTCTGGAGACCTGACCCTATAGAAGAGATTAGTTCTTTTTCTTCACCACCCACATCTGAAGGGGTGGCAAAGAGTTCATCACTCTGCGAGCTCCATACAAGAAAGGTGGCATAGAAGCCAGTCCATTTCGTTTCACATAAGAAGAGTTAGGATAAGCATATGAATAAGCAGAGAAATTCTTCGAGGACTTATGAACATGATGATTAGAAGAATAATGCTCATATTCATATCCCTGAGCTCTTCCCTAAGAAACAGAGTTGTTAGCACGATGATATTCATATGAAGACTTTGATCCTTTTGAGGAATTTGGTCCATATGAAGAATTTGATCTGGGGTTCCTATTCTTCACAGGTGGTGTCCGGAGGACAGTCACCTAAAGACTTTCAAGGCACCTTTTGGGAACCCAGATTTTCTTCATAGGGGGACCGTTCCTGCAGTTAGTGCCAACATATCTAGCAAATACTTCATCATTCTGATTATTGAATAGTTTATAGTTGGAGTCAAATGACTCATCATCAGAGTGAGGAGATTCACATGCATATCTAGATAAGTTAGATGGATCAACTGGAGGTCCCTTTGCAGCAACCCATGAGGTTTTGGGGTACTACTCAGGCTTCCAATATGTACCATCAGCATTGAGTTTCCTCTCAAAGGCAATACCCTCTTTCCTAGGGTTCCTATTGAGGATCTGCTTTTTAAGCACATCACAAAGAGTATGATGCCCTTTGAGGCTTTTGTACATGCCTGTCAAGTACAATTCCTTCAGCCCTGCATCGTTAGTGATACTAGCAATGTCCTCAGATGAGGAATTAGTGATAGCAGAGGCATGTGAAGAATTTGAAACATTAGCAGCATTTGAACATTCAGGTGAAGAATTAGCAGATTAACATTCAATGCACTTCAAGCATGGAGGAACAAATTCTTCCTGAGAAGCACTAATTTGTTGAGCAAGCAATGAATCGTGCTCCTTCTGAAGATCTTCATAACTCAATCTTAGCTTCTCAAGGTCTTGCTTTCTTTGAAGAAATTCATAAGAAAGATTATCATGATCAGAAAAGAGAGTGTTATGATGACCTTGAAGGTTGTCAAACCTAGTCTGAAGTCTCTGAAGATTTTCATTCAAGGCTTTAGTGCGATCCATTTCTTCACCCAACATATCATCACTTTTGTCTAGCATGTTTTGAACCTTTTCAAAAGCCCTTTGTTGTTTTACAGCAATCTTAGCAAGTTTAGAATAGCTGGGCTTGAGGTTTTCATCAGATTCATTCTCACTTGATTCAGAGGAGGTATATTTGAGTACCATGGCACCCTTTGCCATGAAGCAATAGGTGGGAGCGTAGTCATCATTGCCTTCATCAGCCTTGTTGGTGAGGTCATTTTCTTTAGTGTTGAAGATAGACTTGCTGACGAATGCAGTAGCGAGGGCTAGGCTTGCCACACCGGATTCAGACTCCTCAGATGCCTCCTCTTCCTCATTTTCTTCAGATGTAGCTTCAGAGCCCATTTCCTTGCCAATGAATGCCCGAGCCTTCTTGGAGTTGCTCTTCTTGTGAGATAAAGACTTTAAGGATTTTGATGATGAAGATTTTGAGGATTTCTTCCTTTTCTTCGCATCATCAGAACTGTAATCCTTGTATTTCTTCTTCTTTGATTCCTTTTCCCACTGAGGACAGTCTTGAATGTAATGTCCAGGTTTCTTGCATTTGTGACAAAGCCTCTTCTTGTAGTCACTGGATGAGGAATCATTGCTCCTTGAGGGTCTTCCAAAGCGACCACGTCTTGAGAAATTCTGGAATTTCTTCACAAGCAGTGCTAGCTCATGTCTTAGTTCTTCAAGATCACCAAGGCTGCTACCAGAGTCTTCATCTTCGGACTCAGATACTGCCTTGGCCTTCAGTGCATGTGATCTGCCATAGCTCGAACCATAGAGATCTCTCTTTTCAGCAAGCTGGAACTCATGAGTATTTAGCCTCTCGAGGATATCAGCGGGATCAAGTGACTTTTAATCAACACGTTCTTGTATCATCAATACCAGAGTATCAAACGAGGAATCAAGCGATCTCAGCAATTTCTTCACCACTTCATGGTCGGTGACGTCAGTGGCACCAAGTGCTTGAAGCTCATTTGAGATGTCAGTGAGGCGATCGAAGGTTTGTTGAACATTTCCATTTTCAAGTCTTTTGAAGTGGTTGAAGGGATTGCGAAGAACATCAACTCAATAGTCACGCTGTGTTGATACTCCTTCATTCACTTTGGACAGCCTATCCCAGATAAGCTTAGCAGTTTCCAAAGCACTCACTCTTCCATATTGTCCTTTGCTCAGATGGCCACATATGATATTCTTCGCTTGAGAATCGAGTTGCTTGAATCTCTTCACATCAGCAGCATTCAGAGAAGGTGTGACTGAGAGAACACCATTTTCCACAACATACCCCACCTGCCTTCATTGAGTCCACGCGTGTGCCGGCAACACGTCCTTCCGCGAGCCAGCAGACATTTTAGAACACAAAAAATGACTAAAATATAATTAATTTACGCATGGTCTTAACTTGTTGTGCTCGCACTGGTAGCAAGAACTAGTAGAGGATTTTCTTTATTAATAACTCTCCTCACATTTTTTGGCTTTGAAGTGAATCATGGTTATGGACATTATGTATGAATGTGCAGATATCTGTGAACATGAGCTTGATGTGGAATTTGAACTTGGAATGTCGGGCTTGCGCGTGAACTATACCATGTCCAATGCTTCGTCTATTATTGTTTGTGTCGGATTTCGGGTTCTGGCAGACCCTTGAGGTTCGAACACTGGGGTGCGCGCGGAGATTTCGTCTCCTACCTACCTGCACCCCTCCGCCTTGCTAGGATCTAAACTATGGAAAAAACAACACAAGAGACACTGGGTTTATACTGGTTCGGGCCACCGTTGTGGTGTAATACCCTACTCAAGTGTGTGGTGTGGTGGATTGCCTCTTGGGCTGATGATGATGAACAATACAAGGAAGAACAGCCTCGCGAGGGTCTGTTCTTGGCTGGGGCGATGAACTGTTGGGAGGAGCTCAGTCACCTCTCTCTCTCTCTCTCTGTCCTCTCTCTATCCTTCCAAAAACTCGCCCCCCTCTTTCTCTGTGTGTGTCCGTGTATCTTGCGGGTGGCTGGTCCTATTTATAGAGGCCCTGGTCCTCTTCCCAAATATCGAGTGGGAAGGGAGCCAACAATGGCGGGCTAATTTGAAGGGGGGCAGCTAGTACAAGCTACCCTGACAAAAGTAGTCTTCGTCTGCGCAAAGCTCTGGTGATGACGCCGTCTTGGGCTCCACGGTGACCTCCGTCTCGTAGTCCTCCTGGTCTTGGTCTCATTGCACCGAAATGGCAACCTTTGCCTGATGCCTCGGTACTCCGTGGCTGCGCTTGCCCCCCTTGCACCAAAGAGGGAAGGAGGACACTGCGTGGGCTGGCACCCGCCTGGCGCCCTTGGTCGTCATGGCTTGCGTCATGGGCACCTCGTGAGGTACCCCTCCTTGATCTCTCCACCTCCTCGTGAGCCAGCCTGACGAGGCCGTGCCTGAGGAAGCTCCGCGTCGTCCGCCCCGCGAGGCTTGGCCCCTCGCGAGGGTCTTGGGTTTGTGTTGGTGAAGATGGGCCGCGCTGGGCCCCCTTCGAGCCACGCCGCAGGCAGGCAAGTCTAGGGACCCCTGTTCCCAGAACGCCGATAGTAGCCCCCGGGCCCAAGGCGCGCCCGGACTTGGCCGTGTAGGGAGGCGGAAGGGCAAGAGCGAAGCGCCGTGGGCCCTGACAGTCTGCGGCCTTGGGCGCCGCGTGGCGGTTGATTGGACATGGGCGTCTCCACTTCCCCACAGCGTCTTGGCAACTGCACAGATTAGACAAGTCCCTGCATGCAAAGTGGGTCATGATTACCTGCGATCGTGGAGGTAGGCGGTTGGCCTTCGCCGGCTATAAGTACGGAACAACGCGCGCCCTTCCAGTCCATCCTTCCTTGCTTCTCCTTCTTCCCGATCCTTGCTCCGTCTTGCTGCGATGGCTCCGATCCGCCGGCTCTCGACGGCAGAGAAGGGAAAGGCTCCCCGAGAGGAACTAGACCCACTCCCACCGAAGAAACGGCTCGCCCCCCGTGGCTCGGACGAGGGGGCCCTTCAGGTGGTGTCGAGGCCTTTGTGCGAGCGGGCATCGCCGGGGTTCCCGCTTCCATTGTACGCCCACGTCGAGGGCCCTGAAGGAGCTGATGCTGACCGCCATGGGCGGCGCCGCCATCGGTGCCGGCGGGTCACGAAGGTGTGGGTCGTCCCCCCTGGGGTCCACACCGAGGGCTCCTCCTAAGAGTTCGTGCTTCACGTCACCATTCCTCTTCAGTCTTGGATCCGCCTTCCTCCCTTCTTCGCCTCCATCATCCCGCAGGGGGAGCCCCTGGAACTCTGGCTGCAGCACGCCGGCTGCAGCACCCTCGCGACCGAGGCTGAGGTCGCGGTCGTTGCCCCGGGCGAGGTCTACATGACTCGGGGCTGGAGAGAGATCGCCCGGGTTTGCAGGGTAAGGGGCGTCTTCGCGGTCCACTTGGATTACGACGGTGCTTCGGTGATGCTCTTCGAGGTCTTCGATGCGAGCGGGCGCCGGCTGGAGTGCTGCCCCGGGGAAGGTGGCCAGGACCCTTCCGCGACAAGGACTGGGCCCGCCAACCGCTCCCTTGGCGGCTCCTCGGGTGGTGGAGGCATCGGAGGTTCCAGTGACTCCGGCGAGCTCTTCGCGACTCCGGAGACGAGCGACGATAGCTACGAGCCCCCGAGCCGGCGCCGCTCCTGGAGCAGGGCGGGCTCGTCAGGCCGCCGCCGACCCTGATCTGGATGGGGTTGGCGTCGGTGCTTGACGGCCCACTGTTGATGATGGCGTCTTTTGCTGGGACGCGCGTAGTTTGTGTCCCTTTAGGATCTGTTCCCTACGAGGAATCAAAAATGGGTCCCGTGGGGGCTTGTAAGGTGCCTGTGATCCTGTTTTGTTAATATAACCCCTGTCGTAGAATTGTGCGAGTTGCTCATTCCGTCTTAGCTCAGTCCTCCCTTTCGAACCTCATGAGGGCTTGGTGCTCTGCGTCGACAGGTCCCAGTCCCAAGGCGGCTTCAGCCATCCCTGGTATGCCAGGTCGCGATGCCGTGGTCAAGGCCAGGAGGTGAGCGACCCGGAGTCCGTTAAGAGCCCCTGAGTCGCGATGCTCAGGAGGTCCCCTTTGGCGCCCAAGCAGCCGTCGTTTGGTGAGAAAGGAGAGTGGCGTCGCTAACACGGGATGGCATTAGGTGTGGGGATGGTGCCACGGTAGCTGGCGCTTCCGGGTGATGACTTATCTCGAGGATCAGGCACCCCCCCTTTAACATGCAAGCGGTTTGCGCGGGCGAGAGCGAAGGAGACACCGCAAGGGCCTTGCTTGACGCAGCTCCTTCAGGAGGTCCTGCAGGTCCACCATAGAAAAAAACAAGGGGTTGCCATGACAATTGACAGTCACCCGTTGGTTGCTTCCGAGGGGTAGTGAGGCACTGAAGGCTTGACGAGGTGACGCTATGCGGGGCTGTCGCGGCCAGAGCTCAGCCATCCAGGTTTGTCGGCGTTGCAGGGATGGACCCATGCGCAAGCGTCGTGCCGTTTGGGAGCAGCTCCGTTAGTTGGCGTCAGCTTAGCAGGCAACTAGGTAAAACACATTAGCCGCGAAGGAGTGGATTTGTTCAAATAGATGCTGGGAATGCGGACATCACTGGGTCAGGCCCGAGCGACTTAGGGGGTCATGCAGCCCGAGGGGCGCCCCCAACAAGGTAAGCTAACAACATGGAATAAAAAGCGGATACACGCCGCAGGGACGGACCCACGCGGCCTGGGAATAATGCAGCCCTGGGGGGCGCGCCCAGCTGGAAGTAGAACTAGAAAGGTGTCACCTGATGATGTTGAGCACGAAGGAGCGTTGACGTAGCAGGCTTGGTGGGCTGCGAGAGCCGATCCTCACGAGCCCCCAGGCCCAGGGGCCTCAGGAGGCTCCGGAGGTGCTGGCGGCTCCTCGCGGGCCATCTCCATCCCTGCTAGGGCAGCAGAACGCCTGGCCTCTCGTGCCTCCGTGATGCCCCTCATGAGGCGCTGGTACGCGTCAGCCGCGCTCGGCAAGCCGTAAGGCATGCGAACGTAGCTGTGGGGCGGGCCTCCGCAGCGCCCCACTCGCGAGGGCCAGAGGCGCTCCAGAGAGGCGACTCGGTTGAGCCCTGGTATGTCGACGCAGACGCGCAGCCCACCATCCTCGCCTGGATGGGGGCCACTGCTGGTAGGCGGCGGCCGCCTTTCATGACCCTTGACTCCTGTAGCTCCTGAATGGCCTTGCTGACGAACTCCTAAGGGTCTGGATCTCCTTGCCTTGCTCCTTCCTGAGGGAAACGTGCTTTGAAACACGCCTCCATGTGGTGCCCAAGCGCCTCCCTCGTGACCCTAGCTAGGTCGGTGGCCCTCCAGGGGAGAGCCCCCGAGCCCTGCCTGAGGAGGGCGCCGGGCGCACTTTCCTATGCGATGGAAGGAGGCTCCCCCTAGGCAGGCGCGGGCCCAGAGGGGCCTGTCTCCTGAGTGGTCGGGCCGGACAATGTCTTCTTCTTCTTAGGGGCTGTCTCGGGAGGCCTCCTGCTTCCACGATCCGGGTCTTCCAGTGACGCGGCCTGAAAGGCTCGTTCCAGGGAACACACCGCATCCTTCTCTTCACAGGGCACCGTCATGACTCCGCCACTTCCTGGCATCTTGAGGATGTTGTAGCCGTGGTGAGTTACGGCCATGAACTTGGCCAGTGTTGGGTACCCAAGGATGGCGTTGTATGGCAGGCGAATGTGAGCGACGTCGAAGTCGATGAGCTCGGTGCGGTAGTTGTCGCATGCCCCAAAGGTGACAGGGAGGCGGACCTGCCCAATCAGGACCATGGAGCCGTCGGTGATACTGCAGAAAGGCTTGGTTGGCTGAAGCTGGATGTAGGGCACTTGGAGGTTGTTGAATGTTTCCACGGACAGGACGTTGAGCCCTGCCCCGCCATCGATGAGGGTCTTGGTGACCACCACGTTGCTGATGATTGGGGAACAAAGCATCGGGAGGACTCCGGCTGTAGCCGCACACTTGAGCTGATCTGCTGAGCTGAACGTGATAGCGCACGCCGACCACCTGAGAGGGCGCGTGGCTTCGAGCCTGGGGAGGACTGCGTTCACTTCGCGGGCGAACTGCTTGAAGATGCGTTGAGAGGCCGGGGCTTGCGCCCCGCCCAAGATGCAGGCGATCGTGCGCGGCTCCTGGAAGCCCCCAGCCCCCTCGTCCTGGTGGCAGTCTTTGTTTCTTCTTGGCTGCGGCAGCAGCGGTGGGAGGCCTGCGTTGCCTTGCGGGCGATCCTCGCGAGGCTGATCCCTCCAGCCTCCCTCGCGAGGCGGGTCTTGCCAGCGATCCTCGCGAGGTTGGTCGCGCCACCCTTGGCGCGGGCCACGGTCTTCCCAGCGTCTTGCGTTCCTTCCTCCTCCTCGGTCGTAGCCCCGGTCACTGCGGTCAGGGCGACGGCCGATCCTTCCTTCTCGCACGGCTCGGAGCTCTTGACATTCGTTGGTGTTGTGGGTGTGGAGGTCGTGGTACACACAGTATCGGCCGCCCTTTGAAGGTTCTGGCTGATCTCTGCCTCGCTTGGTGTCTGGTTCTGCCGCGAGCACGGCAGCCCCCTTGCGCTTCACATTCTTGGCCTTGGGCGTCTTCTCTTCTGGGTCCGCGGCAGGTAGCTCGAGGAGGGAGAGATGCCCTTCCTCGGCCCTGGCGCACTTGGTTGCCAGGTTGAACAGCTCCAAGGAGGTGCATGGGTCTTCATGCATCGCCAGCTCCTCCTTCATCTTGACTTCGCGCATGCCGTCGGATAAGGCCGAGATGATGGCCTCCTTGGTCACCTTGGGAATCTTGAGGCGCGCATTGTTGAAGCGCTGGATGTACTTCTGCAGGGTCTCCCCGGACTATTGCTTGATGCGGCGCATGTCGCTTACGGCGGGTGGCCGGTCGCGAGTGCCTTGGAAGTTGGCGATGAAGCGGGTGCGCATCTCGTCCCAGGAGGAGATTGTGCCTGGAGCCAGGTTCGGGAGCCAGGTGCGGGCCCCGTCCTTGAGTGCCATGGGGAACCAGTTCGCCATGACCTTCTCGTCTCTGTTGGCAGCTTCGATGCCCAGCTCGTAGAGCTGGAGGAACTCCGCAGGGTCAGCCGTGTCGTCGTAGCGAGGAGGCAAGTTCGGCTTGAACTTGCCGGGCCACGCGACGCTGCGTAGCTCGGCGATGAAGGCGCGGCAGCCTGCTGTGGCCATGGGAGGCCTTGGATGATGGGGAGCTTGGTCTTGCATATCCCCACGCGCTGCAGCTGGGTGCAGCGCGGGGTCTTGACGCGCGGGAGCAGGAGCATGGTCGCGACGTGCTGGAGCAGGGAGCGCTGTAACGCCCTCGATGCGGCTATATCTCCCACGTATTGAGGCACGACTTAGAGGCATAGCCGCATTGAAAGCAATGTCGCAAGTTGGGAATCATCACACAACCCATGTACATATATAATATAAAGGGGAATAATAGCATAGTTGGCTTACACTCGCCATGTCACATCAGAGTACATAAATAACATCCATCATACAATCACTCATGGCCCGACTACGGCGCCAAAATAGAAAAGACCCCCAACAAGCGACAAGACCCTGAATCTAACCCCGAATAGGCATCCCTACTGATCATCAGGAAAAGACACATAGTAACACTGAGAGTCCTCGTCGTACTCCCACTTCAGCTCGAGCGCGCCATCCGGAGAGGTATCATCTGTCCCTGCATCTGGTGTAATAGTAATCTGTGAGCCACAAGGACTCAGCAATCTCGCACCCTCGCGATCAAGACTATTTAAGCTTAATAGGTAGGAAAGGGGTAATGTATAAGTGGAGCTGCAGCAAGCGACTAGCATGTATGGTGGCTAACTTATTCGCAAAGGAGAGCGAGAAGAGGAGGCAAAGCACGAGCGAGAAACTAGAGCGCAGCCTACGCAAACATAACTCCAACGCCGTGTCCACTTCCCGGACTCCGCCGAGAAGAGGCCATCATGGCAACACACTCAGTTGATTCATTTTAATTAGTTAAGGTTCAAGTTATCTACAACCGGACATTAAAAAATTCCCATCTGCCCATAACCGCGGGCACGGCTTTCGAAAGATCAATCCCTGCAGGGGGGTCCCAACTTAGCCCATAACAAGCTCTCACGGTCAACGAAGGAATAGACCTCCACCCAAGACACACCGATCAGACTCGGTATCCCGGTACAACAAGATGATTCAACAGGTCAAAACTAGTCCAGCAACACCACCCACTGTGCCGACAAATCCCGATAGGAGCTGCACATATCTCGTTCTCAGGGCACACCGGATAAGCTAAGCGTACGGGAGCCAACGTAACCCAACTTGCCAAGGGACGGCCCCGCACGGTGCTCTAGGGTGGACCAACACTCAGAGGAGCACTGGCCCGGGGGGGCTAAAATAAAGATGACCCTCGGGCTCCGGAAACCCAAGGGAAAAAGAGGCTAGGTGGCAAATGGTAAAACCAATGTTGGGCATTGCTGGAAAAGCTTTAATCAAGGCAAACTATCAAGGGGTTCCCATTATAGCCCAACCGCGTAAGGGACGCAACAATCCGGGAACATAACACCGATATGACGGAAACTAGGGCGGCAAGAGTGGAACAAAACACTAGGCGAGAGGCCGAGCCTTCCACCCTTTACCAAGAATATAGATGAATTAAGATAACATAGCAATATAATGATATCCCAACAAGTAAATAAGTGTTCCAACAAGGAACGGCTCCAATCTTCACCTGCAACTAGCAACGCTATAAGAAGGGGCTAAGCAAAGCGGTAACATAGCCAATCAATGGTTTGCTAGGACAAAGGTGGGTTAGAGGCTCAATCATGGCAATTGGGAGGCTGACAAGCAAGTGGTAGGCATCGTAGCATTGGCAAAGCAATAAAGCGAGCAAACTAGCATAGCAAAGATAGTAGTGATTTCGAGGGTATGATCATCTTGCCTGCACAGTTGTCAGAGTTGACTGGATCCTCAAAAGCAAACTCAACGGGATCCTCGTTAGCGAACTCGTCTCCCGGCTCTACCCAACAACACAAACAAGCAACAAGGATACAATCAACCACGTGCAAGGGCAACCAATAATATGCAAAGATGATATGCTATGCGGGATGCGATGCGGGATGCAAAATGCAAGACGTGACAGGAAATGCAAGAACCTGGCCTCAACTTGGAAAACCAAGTATGCCACTGGATAGAGGGGAAGAAATCCCCTGAAAACGATATAAAGATCAAAGGAATCGGAGCTACGGTTTGGAAATGGCAAGCGTTTTACCAAACGAGCCGATCTGCGATTTACAGCAAGTAGGCTCCTAAATGCAACGAAATGAACATGCTACAGCCACCAAACATGAAAACAAATTGCATGGCAGGGATGTACACAAGAAGCTTAACAAATCACAAGGACTGAGGCATAGGCAAATTCATCCATTAAGGGGTTCAAACAAGCATGGCAAAACTGAATAAGCAAAACAGATTTCAGACTTAGCGAAATTAACGCTAGTCTGGAATTTCAGAACACGATGCTCTCTTCGGAGCAGCAAAACAACATGAAGCCTAACCTGAACAAGGCAAGTAAGAGCATGGCATGGAGCTACTCAACAAGCTTAACAAAACACCCAAAATGACCTGGGGCCAAAAGGGTTCACAAAATACTCTAACAAGCACACGAACATCGATGAAACACAATCAGTTTTTCAGACAGTGAAAACTGGGACATGCTGAAACTATAACTCACGGAGGCATGTAAACGAGCTCGATGCTCTCACTACGGTGCAAGTCATGGCAAGGCAAGCATATATCCATTAAGAAGGCACAAAACGCTAGCTATACATGGCAAGAACAATGGCATAGCATGCATGGATCACTAGCAATAGCTCCGGCAAAATCGCAAAAGAGTTCACGATCTGCCCAAATTAACAACTATGCAAAAGTTGAGCTTGATTGAGTCAACCTAGGTTGCTCCAACATAACAAGTAAAGACATGGATGGATTAAGCACAACAAGCATAACAAATCACTCTTACTGATCATCCTCAAAAGAGGCATGGATCACTAGGAAACAAGCTGGACATATAGCATCATGAACTAAAACATCCCAGACTTAGTGATTTTCACTAAGTCCCTGAAATCAGCAAACTCGGGTACCCCTCTTTGCAAGCTTGCACAAGACAACACACACATCCTAGAAATGCATGGGAGGCACCTCTGGAAAGAAGACAACATGCTTAAAAATTCATCCCAAAGGGGCACAGGCATATCATGCACACAATAATCATGGCAAAAATGACAAAAGACAATGTAGAGCTAACGGATCTGCAATTTAACTCATGATTCCTCCTTCTAACAGCATTTTGGGCACCAAGATGACCTCAAATGCAAATGATGCAATGGAATGAAATGATGTACTCGTCGAGACGAAGATTTTGATATATCATATGCCCAAAACGGAGCCACGGATGCAAAGATATGATGCGCCAAAGTTTGCATAAAAATCTGGAAATTAGGAGAAAAAGTCAACCGGGTTAGGGTTCACTGTTCACTGATCCGATCGGGGCGCGGCTTTCGAGGCGGGATCCCGGCGAGGCTGTTCGCCGGCGATGATGGCGGTGGCGGTCGGGGCTTGCCGGATCCGGGGAGGCGGCGCCGGGCGGCGAGGACGCGGCGGCCGGGGACGGCGAGCGGCGCCGCGGGGCGGCACGGCGAGCCGGGAGGAGAGGCGGCGGGCTCCGACGGCTTGAGCCGGCGAGGCGAGGTAGCGCCGGTCGGCGATGGCGGGCGCGGTGGCGCGCGACTATTCCGGCCACCGGCGCGGAGGAAGGCGGCGGCGGGGCGACGGGATCCGGGCGGCGGGCATCGTGGGCCGGGAGGGCCAGGCGCGGGGCGGGCGGGCCGCGGCGGGCCGCAGCGGTGGAGGTCGCCGGGTCGCCACGTGGCGTGACGGGGTTGGCTGCGCGTGGTGTGTCCGGCCGGGGACGGACGTGTCCGGCCGGGCGCGGTGGATCTCGCTTTTTTTAGGGTTTCGAGGTAGGGGACGATCCAAAAACGAGGGGGGTGTTTAAATAGGCATAGAGGGAGCTAGGAGAGTCCAAATGAGGTGCGGTTTTTGCCCACACGATCGTGATCGAACGACCGAGACGATGGAGCAGAGTTTGGTGGGTTTTGGGCCAAATTGGAGGGGTGTTGGGCTGCAACACACACGAGGCCTTCTCGGTCCCTCGGTTAACCGTTGGAGTATCAAACGAAGTCCAAATGACCCGAAACTTGACAGGCGGTCTACCGGTAGTAAACCAAGGCCGCATGGCAAGTCTCGGTCCAATCCGGAAATGTTTAATCCCCACACACGAAAGAAAGCTAGAAATGGCCACCGGAGGAGAACGAAGCACCGGAATGCAAAATGGATAACGGGGAAAATGCTCGAATGCATGAGATGAACATGTATGAACATGCAATGCACGTGATGACATGATATGAGATGCACGAAAACAAAAACAACACACGGAGACAAAGACCCGAACCCGAGGAATAAATATAACTTAATGTCGGAAACGGCAAGAGTTGGAGTACAAATTGGGAAAGATACATATGGGGCGTTACAACACTCCACCACTACGAAAAGATCTCGTCCCGAGATCTAGGACTGAAAGAACTCCGGGTACTCAGAACGGAGGTGATCCTCGCGTTCCCAGGTAGCTTCACGGTCAGAATGGTGTGACCACTTGATTTTGAGAAATTTGATTGACTTGTTGCGAGTTTTGCGTTCAGTCTCTTCAAGGATTGCAACTAGGTGCTCACGGTAGGAGAGATCTTCTTGGAGCTCAATGTCCTCGAAGTTGACGGTGCGTTCAGGCGTCTTGAAGCACTTTCGGAGTTGGGAGACATGGAACACATCATGAACATTGGCAAAGTTTGCAGGAAGCTCGAGTTGATAGGCGAGGTCGCCTCTCTTGCTGACAATCTTGAAAGGCCCGACGTATCTGGGGGCAAGCTTCCCTTTGATACCGAAGCGACGAGTCCCTTTCAGAGGAGAGACGCGGAGGTAGACATGATCTCTGATCTCGAAAGCCAAATCATGGTGCTTACTATCATAGTAGCTCTTCTGGCGGGATTGGGCTGCTTTGAGGTTATCACGAATGACCTTGCACATTTCTTCTGCCTCTGTGATCAGGTCATTACCCAGCAGCTGACGTTCACCGGTTTCAGACCAGTTGAGAGGTGTACGGCACTTCCTACCATACAGAATTTCAAATGGGGCCTTGCCCGAACTTGCTTGAAAACTGTTGTTGTATGAGAATTCAGCATAAGGAAGACAATCCTCCCACTTCATGCCGAAGGAGATAACACAAGCCCTAGCATATCTTCAAGAATCTGGTTGACACGCTCGACTTGACCGCTTGTTTGAGGATGGAAAGCAGTGCTGAAGCGAATGTTGGTGCACATGGCCTTCTGAAAAGAATCCCAAAACTTGGAGGTAAAGATGCTGCCACGGTCTGAAGATATCACTTGAGGAATACCGTGCAGAGAGACAATTCGAGAGGTATAGAGTTCCGCCAATTGAGCTGCAGTGATTGACTCTTTGATAGGCAAAAAGTGAGCCACTTTGGTGAGCTTGTCGATGACAACGAATATAGCATCATTGCCACGCTTGGACTTAGGAAACCCAGTCATGAAGTCCATTTCAATGTAGTCAAACTTCCATTCTGGAATGGCAAGAGGTTGGAGGAGACCTGCTGGCCTTTGGTATTCTGCCTTCACTCTTCTACAGACATCACATTCATTCACGAATTGAGCAATCTCGCGCTTCATTCGAGTCCACCAATAAGTTTGCTTCAGATCTTGATACATCTTCGTGCTACCAGGGTGGATGGAGAGGAGAGAGTTGTGAGCCTCGTTCATGATCACTTTACGAAGTTCACCTTTGGGCACAACAATTTGATCCTCGAAGAAGAGAGTGTCCTTGTCATCAAGTCGGTAGCACTTGTACTTGGACTGACTCTTTGCAATACCAATCTTCACCTTTTTCACCATAGCATCAAGAAGCTGGGCTTGGCGAATCTGGTCTTCCAAGGTAGGAGAGACTTGAAGGTTGGCGAGGAAACCTTGAGGAACAACTTGCAGATTAAGTTTGCGGAAAGCTTCACAAAGCTTGGGTTGATAAGGCTTGAGAATCAGACTGTTGCAATATGCTTTTCTGCTCAAAGCGTCAGCAATCACATTAGCCTTGCCTGGAGTGTACTCGATACTCGGATTGTACTCTTGAATCATTTCGACCCATCGAGTTTGCCTGAGGTTGAGATTAGGCTGAGTGAAGATGTACTTGAGACTCTTGTGATCAGTGAAGATGTCCACTTTCCTTCCCAAGAGAAGATGTCTCCAAGTCAACAAAGCGTGCACAACTGCCGCCAACTCGAGATCATGAGTGGGGTAGTTCTTCTCATTAGGCTTCAACTGGCGAGAGGTATAAGCAACAACTTTCTTCTCTTGCATCAGTACAGCACCTAGACCTTGGAGAGAGGCATCACAAAAGACCTCGTACGGCTTGGTTTCATCAGGCGGAGTAAGAACTGGAGCAGTGATCAATTTCTCCTTCAAAGCATTGAAAGCAATATCACACTCCGGAGACCAAACGTACTTGACGTGCTTCTGGAGAAGATTTGAGAGAGGCTTCGCGATCTTGGAGAAGTTTTCAACGAATCTTCGGCAATAGCTTGCGAGACCGAGGAAGCTACGGAGTTGCTTCACATTCTGAGGAGGTTCCCAATTAACAATTGCAGACACCTTGTCAGGATCCACGTAAATGCCCTTGGCAGAGATGATATGGCCAAGATAAAGCACCTCATCAAGCCAAAATTCACACTTGGAGAACTTGGCGTAGAACTGATGTTCCCTGAGCTTGTCAAGAACCAAACGCAAGTGTTTGGCATGATCTTCCTTGTTCTTCGAGAAAACCAGAATGTCGTCGAGATAGACCAAAACGAAGTCGTTGGTGTAGGGGTTGAAGATGAAGTTCATCATGCGAGAGAACGTCGGAGGAGCGTTGGCGAGGCCAAAAGACATGACAGTGTATTCATATGACCCATAGCTTGTTCTGAACGCCGTCTTGGGAATATCTTGCTCACAAATGTGAATTTGGTGATAACCCATACGGAGGTCAAGCTTGGAGAATACTTGGGCACCCTTGAGTTGTTCAAACAGCTCATTAATGTTGGGAAGTGGGTATTTGTTCTTGATGGTCTTCTTGTTCAATGGACGGTAATCAACACAAAGTCGATCCGTTCCATCCTTCTTCTTCACAAAAAGAACACCACAACCCCATGGAGAAGTACTAGGCCGAATGAGACCCATTCTTTCTTGAACATCGAGTTGTTTCTTCAACTCTTTCAACTCTTCGGGGCCGAGCTTGTAGGTACGCTTGCACACAGGTTCCGTACCGGGCTCAAGTTCAATCACAAATTCAACCGGCCGGTTTGGAGGCATGCCTGGGAGTTCTTTTGGGAAGACATCTTGATACTCACAAACAACCGGAATTTGCGAAATAGCATCCAATTCACCCTTCTCATTGAGAGAGAACAACCGGATGGTATTATCCCGAGCAGCAAAGACAATTACATCCTCAGACGAATGAGTCAGTTGAATCTCCTTGGCCGCACAATCAAGCTGAGCTTTATGTTTAGAGAGCTAGTCCATCCCAAGAATAAGATCGATATCAGAATTGCCAAGAACCATTGGAGAAGCTAGAAACTTGAAATCACCCAACATGATAGAAATATCCGGGACTATTGAAGTAGCCCTCATAGACTTAGCCGGAGAAACCACTCCCATAGGTTTACCCAACATCTTTGAAACAAAGTCATGCTTGGAAACAAAAGATCTTGACATGAAACAATGCGATGCACTCGTGTCAAAAAGAACTCTTGCGGGAATAGAATTAACTGGAAAGTTACCCATAATCACATCTGACGAATCCTCTGCCTGAGCTGCGTTCATCAAGTTGACCTTGGCGTGCTTGGGATTATGCTTGACCACTGCTGTATTTGCCGATCTGACAGGAGGAGGAGGAGGAAGACGCCTCTAGTTGAAACACTTGTTGGCGTAGTGACCCTTCTGTTGGCACTTGTTGCACGTGACCTCTGAGAGCGGACGGTGGTACGGAGCACTTGATCTTGGAGCTTGAGACGAAGTCTTGTTCTGAAAGCCTGGGTTGGGTGGGTGGGATGAACCACTGCCACCTTTGCTCTTCTGCTGATACGGCTGACGGAACGGAGGAGGAGGAAGCCAATACTTCTGCTACTTGGCAAAACGGGCGAGCTTCTGGAACAACTTGTTGTAGTCATAGACAGACAAAGAGCCTTGCTTCAGATTGCGGAATTCTTCACGTTTGCTTTTAGTCACACTGTGACGCCCGGATAATTAGGCTACAGTAATCCCCGTTAATGAGGCCACGTCACCTCTGTCACTGTAGTTAATCTCGGGTTAGTTCTAAAACCGATTCGAAATTCAAATTTAAATCAAGTCAAACATCAAAAGTTTTCAAACTTCAAAACTAAAATGTTCAAGATGTAGGAAATAAATCATAAATAATATTGATGCAGAAACCACATTTTTGTAAAGTGTTTAGATGCACTCAGGTAATTGAAACAGCAGCAAGACATTTAATTTAATACCTTTTTTCAAATTAATAAAATATTAAACTATTTTATTTAGCTGTCCAAATTAATGTGGCAGTGTTGTAATTCTAAATACTAATTTAGGTGTTGAAATTATATTTTACAAAAATAAACTTAATTGTTTATCAAAAGAAACAGGAAAGAAAATAAATAAAAAGAAAACAGAAAAGGAAACTAACAAAAAAAAAGACAGAAGACAGAAAAAAAGGAAGAAGAAGAGAGAACCCCCCCCCCCCACCCACTGGACCAGGCGGCCCACCTCCCCAGGCCGGCCAAAGGCCCAACCGGCCAAGCCCACCCCCACTCCCTTATCCCCTGGTGCCGAAACCCTAGCCCCCTAACCGCACCACTCCCCCCCACTCCCTCGCCCCCTCCCGATCCAGATTGGATCGGGGCGAAACTCCCCCCCCCCCCCACTCCCTCTGCCTCCCCCCGACTCCCTCTGGATCGGGGCACGACCCAGACGAGGCCGCAACGCCGCCGCTCGTCCCCGACCCCTACCGTCGCCGCCACCGCCTCGCCGGCGTCGCCTGCCCCCGCAGCCGCCTCGCCGTCCCCTCCCTCATCCTCGCGCCTCCGTTCCCTCTCCCTCAGCGGCGCCGCCTCGCCTGCGCTGCCCCGCCGCCGAGCTCCGTCGCCGGACCCGCGCCACCACCGCCGACTTCGTCCTCGTCCTCTCCCTCGTCGGACCTCCCCGACCTCCGCCGAGCCCGCTGCCCCGAACCCTACTCCGCACCGTGAGCACCCCCCCGGCCTCGTCTCTCTCCCTCGCCCCGCGCTCACCACGACCCCCGTCGTGCCCATGTCCGCGCCTTCGCGCGCGAGTCGCATCTGGACCGTGCACGCATCGCCGCGCCCGTGTGGCGGAGCTCGCGCTCCGGGCGTCCCTTGCCACCCCGCGCCTTTGGCCTCCCCTCCTCTTGCCGTCCACGCATCCCTGTGGCCAGCCCGCGCCCTTGGCCCTCTCGCGCCCGGCGCTGGCGCCCGCTCGCGCCTCGACCTGCGGCCATCCCCGCCTTCACCCCACCGGCGTCTGGCCGTGCCGGCCAGGGTCGCCGTGGCCCGGAGCCTCCCTGCTCCCCGCCCCTTGCCGCTGCTGGGCAAGGCCGCCGGCGCCATGCGCCCATGCGAGCCCAGCCGCCCCCCTGCCTCTCTTAATTTGGGGGCTAAACCGCCCCCCACTAACTCTAACCCACTCACCTAAACGCCACTGACTAGGGGGGCCCACGCCCAAAATGAATTAAATAAAAAAAGGAATTTTAAAAATATATAAATGTATTATAAATAAATAAATAATAATATAATTAATTAATTGACTAATTAATTAAATAAATAATTAACTTAATTAATTCTGATTAAATTAACTAATTAAGGTTAATTAACCTAATGACTAATTAACTACTGTTAATTAACTAACAGAGTATGACGAGTGGGACCCACACGTAAGTTTGACCAAGTCAACCCTGTTGACTGCTGATGTCAGCATGACATCATGCTGATGTCATTAATCTGTTTTTCGAATTAATTTAAATAATTAATTAAATTCCAGAAATGAATAAAATCTTTAGAAAATCATATCTTTTAATTCGTAACTCGGATTAAAATATTTTCAACATGAAAGTTGCTCAGAACGACGAGACAATTCCGGATACGCAACCCGTTCGTCCGTCACGCATCCCTAGCATAGCAAACTCGCAACTTTCCCCCTGCGGCTCCTCTGCTCGAAAACGCAAAACACCGGGGATACTTTCCCGGATGTCATCCCCCTTCACCGGTATCACCTACTACCGCGTTAGGGCACCTCTAACGCTGTTACTTGTCATGTCATGCGTCACTATGCAAATGCTTGTTTAAATAATTATTGTTTCTCCCCCCTCTTCTCTCGATAGACTCCAAGACCGACGCCGCTGCTACCCAGTTCGGCTACGGAGTTGACGACCCCTCTCTCTTGCCAGAGCAACCAGGCAAGCCCCCCCCTTTGATCACCAGATATCGCCTACTCTTCTCTATACTGCTTGCATTAGAATAGTGTAGCATGTTACTGCTTTCCGTAAATCCTATGCTGCTGCATAGCCTGTCCTTGCTACTACTGTTGTTACCTTTACCTGCAAACCTAATGCTTAGTATAGGATGCTAGTTTATCATCAGTGGCCCTACATTCTTGTCCGTCTGCCATGCTATACTATCGGGCCATGCTATACTTTATACATGATACAGGCAGGCGGAGGGGGGATTTATACATGTGGTGACTTTTACCACCTCTTGAGGATTCTTGGTATAGTAATATCTCTCGCCTTTTGCGTTCATCTCTTGGTCTTCGTATTGTTTCTAACCGGAATACCGACTAATGGTCTGTGTTGTGCAAATTCTAAACTTCTAGCAACCCTATTGCTTGAAGTTATTGGTCTACAGTTTCATTCTAAGTATATCGATTATTGAATCATCATTCAAACATTGATCGTGCTACCTAGTCCAGATTCCTGGTTGCACCCTTCTATCATTGTTCAGTAGTGTATGTTTCCCTCGAGCATACATCATTATGGCATTTGATCCGACAAATGTTATATCCTTGTACACATACTTGTGGAAATACATCTTTTTGGAAACCTCGATGAATTGTCGCTGAGTTCATCAGCTACCACCTTATCCCTTCATTGGTTTAAAGATGAGCTCCTATTTCGGAACTCGCTCCCAAAGTTCATTTCCCGATAATCTTACATGGTCATCTCAACAATTGTGTTGCACCTTTTCTTCTCTGGCATCCTAAGTCTGAGGTATCGTGACACCAATCAGATCTGAATCTCGGTCAGATATGAGGGTTGGAACTTATTTCCAAGAGTTATAATGTTGGTCTTTATATATGACCCGGTAAGGATATGTCAGGCCTAGCACACCTGGCCGAAGGACCTATTGTTGTAGTATCCTTTTTAGCAAGTTTAGCCATTCTTCCGTGAGGAAATTGTAAGACTTATTTCACAAGCTATTCCTGATGGATCCTTTTTGTTTCCAAAATCTGACCTTTGCTCGAATACCATGTCAATGGTTCTTGAAGCATGTTTGTGGTACTCCGATTTTCAATAAGAGCATTGAAAGCGCAATGCTAAGTTTTATTTAACCATTATCCAAACACCGTTGTATGGGTACTGTCATGAAATTTCTCTCCCCTTACTTAAAGGGTTTTCTACATGATATCCTGGCACGGATATCATGCTCTGTTTGTCCTTGGGAAGGATATACCCCTGAAATATGTGTTTAAACACATTTTCCTTTCCATTCTTCTGTTAAATCTGATAATCATAATTTCCTTTCCATTGTTCTGTTTAACCTTCTTGAGGTTCATATGATCTAAGCAGTAATACATCACTGCTTTTATAAGCACCTCGGCGTACAACTCTGTCAGTAAGACCCTGTTACTATTGTTGTTGACATTCCGGTAACCACCGATGAACGAGAACTTTGCCTATTGGTCCGCCTCGTTTCAACGAGCAGGAAAATGGTTCTCTTCGTCCCTCGCCCTTGGTACCGACATTGTTGCCAACATAAATGATAGGCTACCCTCTGACATGTCTTGCTATCACGACCGAGCAAGATATCAACGCTTTACCTACTTTTAACCACATGGTGGGCCCATAACCCACAGTTCCACAGGATCGAAACCTGACTCTCCTATACACCCCCGGTTTCCAAATTTAATTCCTCGCACTTGGCCTCGTTTGTGATTCACGAGCCACCTTCCGAGAAATCATCGATTCTGGTATTAAACACAATACCTAAACTGTTGCCTTGTTTCAGGCAACGAAGATTGTCTATCCGTTTCAAACTTCTTATGGTACCTTCTTACTTTGCTCTCGATGTGTTTTAATTGTTCAACTCGAGAGGTACTCTTATGATCATTCTTGGGATACCCCCTAAATGAATTTCCCTTATAACATTCAATTGTTGTAAGCTGCCCCTTACCTATTCGTAAGTACGATGGAGTTCCCGAAGAAAGGACGACAACTTCATCATGATGACCTGAAGCAGAGAAATGAAGACATCAATGTAATGGATCGACCTCTTCGAGAAGAGCAACTATGACCAAGAAGAATCGTTAGAATTATGTAACCAGATCCCCCACCCCCTTACTCCCGCTCCTAAATCTCGGGACGAGATTTCTTGTAGTGGAGGAGAATTGTGACGCCCGGATAATTAGGCTACAGTAATCCCCGTTAATGAGGCCACGTCACCTCTGTCACTGTAGTTAATCTCAGGTTAGTTCTAAAACCGATTCGAAATTCAAATTTAAATCAAGTCAAACATCAAAAGTTTTCAAACTTCAAAACTAAAATGTTCAAGATGTAGGAAATAAATCATAAATAATATTGATGCAGAAACCACATTTTTGTAAAGTGTTTAGATGCACTCAGGTAATTGAAACAGCAGCAAGACATTTAATTTAATACCTTTTTTCAAATTAATAAAATATTAAACTATTTTATTTAGCTGTCCAAATTAATGTGGCAGTGTTGTAATTCTAAATACTAATTTAGGTGTTGAAATTATATTTTACAAAAATAAACTTAATTGTTTATCAAAAGAAACAGGAAAGAAAATAAATAAAAAGAAAACAGAAAAGGAAACTAAAAAAAAGACAGAAGACAGAAAAAAAGGAAGAAGAAGAGAGAACCCCCCCCCCACCCACTGGACCAGGCGGCCCACCTCCCCAGGCCGGCCAAAGGCCCAACCGGCCAAGCCCACCCCCACTCCCTTATCCCCTGGTGCCGAAACCATAGCCCCCTAACCGCACCACTCCCCCCCACTCCCTCGCCCCCTCCCGATCCAGATTGGATCGGGGCGAAACTCCCCCCCCCCCCACTCCCTCTGCCTCCCCCCGACTCCCTCTGGATCGGGGCACGACCCAGACGAGGCCGCAACGCCGCCGCTCATCCCCGACCCCTACCGTCGCCGCCACCGCCTCGCCGGCGTCGCCTGCCCCCGCAGCCGCCTCGCCGTCCCCTCCCTCATCCTCGCGCCTCCGTTCCCTCTCCCTCAGCGGCGCCGCCTCGCCTGCGCTGCCCCGCCGCCGAGCTCCGTCGCCGGACCCGCGCCACCACCGCCGACTTCGTCCTCGTCCTCTCCCTCGTCGGACCTCCCCGACCTCCGCCGAGCCCGCTGCCCCGAACCCTACTCCGCACCGTGAGTACCCCCCCGGCCTCGTCTCTCTCCCTCGCCCCGCGCTCACCACGCCCCCGTCGTGCCCATGTCCGCGCCTTCGCGCGCGAGTCGCATCTGGACCGTGCACGCATCGCCGCGCCCGTGTGGCGGAGCTCGCGCTCCGGGCGTCCCTTGCCACCCCGCGCCTTTGGCCTCCCCTCCTCTTGCCGTGCACGCATCCCTGTGGCCAGCCCGCGCCCGGCGCTGGCGCCCGCTCGCGCCTCGACCTGCGGCCATCCCCGCCTTCACCCCACCGGCGTCTGGCCGTGCCGGCCAGGGTCGCCGTGGCCCGGAGCCTCCCTGCTCCCCGCCCCTTGCCGCTGCTGGGCAAGGCCGCCGGCGCCATGCGCCCGTGCGAGCCCAGCCGCCCCCTGCCTCTCTTAATTTGGGGGCTAAACCGCCCCCCACTAACTCTAACCCACTCACCTAAACGCCACTGACTAGGGGGCCCACGCCCAAAATGAATTAAATAAAAAAAGGAATTTTAAAAATATATAAATGTATTATAAATAAATAAATAATAATATAATTAATTAATTGACTAATTAATTAATTAAATAATTAACTTAATTAATTCTGATTAAATTAACTAATTAAGGTTAATTAACCTAATGACTAATTAACTACTGTTAATTAACTAACAGAGTATGACGAGTGGGACCCACACGTAAGTTTGACCAAGTCAACCCTGTTGACTACTGATGTCAGCATGACATCATGCTGATGTCATTAATCTGTTTTTCGAATTAATTTAAATAATTAATTAAATTCCAGAAATTAATAAAATCTTTAGAAAATCATATCTTTTAATTCGTAACTCGGATTAAAATATTTTCAACATGAAAGTTGCTCAGAACGACGAGACAATTCCGGATACGCAACCCGTTCGTCCGTCACGCATCCCTAGCATAGCAAACTCGCAACTTTCCCCCTGCGGCTCCTCTGCTTGAAAACGCAAAACACCGGGGATACTTTCCCGGATGTCATCCCCCTTCACCGGTATCACCTACTACCGCGTTAGGGCACCTCTAACGCCGTTACTTGTCATGTCATGCGTCACTATGCAAATGCTTGTTTAAATAATTATTGTTTCTCCCCCCCTCTTCTCTCGATAGACTCCGAGACCGACGCCGCTGCTACCCAGTTCGGCTACGGAGTTGACGACCCCTCTCTCTTGCCAGAGCAACCAGGCAAGCCCCCCCCCTTTGATCACCAGATATCGCCTACTCTTCTCTATACTGCTTGCATTAGAATAGTGTAGCATGTTACTGCTTTCCGTAAATCCTATGCTGCTGCATAGCCTGTCCTTGCTACTACTGTTGTTACCTTTACCTGCAAACCTAATGCTTAGTATAGGATGCTAGTTTATCATCAGTGGCCCTACATTCTTGTCCGTCTGCCATGCTATACTATCGGGCCGTGATCACTCGGGAGGTGATCACGGGTATATACTATATACTTTATACATGATACATGTGGTGACTAAAGACGGGTAGGCTCGTAGGAGCACCCGCGAGTGGATCTTTGAGGCGGAGCGACAGGGCAGGTTCCGACCACCTAGGAGAGAGGTGGGCCTGGCCCTGTTCGGCGTTCGCGGATACTTAACACGCTTAACGAGATCTGGGTATTTGATCTGAGTCTGGCCATTTGGTCTATACGCACTAACCATCTACGTGGGAGCAGTTATGGGTATCCCGACGTCGTGGTATCAGCCGAAGCCTTCGTGACGTCAGCGACTGAGTGGCGCGCGCTGGATTGGACTGGAAAGCCACTAGGCTAGGTCTGCTTCCGGCCGCGTACGCAACATGCAGGTGTGCAAAGGGCGATGGGCCCAGACCCCTGCGCCATAGGATTTAGACCGGCGTGCTGACCTCTCTGTTGTGCCTAGGTAGGGCTGCGACGTGTTGATCTTCCGAGGCCGGGCATGACCCAGAAAAGTGTGTCCGGCCAAAGGGGATCGAGCGTGTTGGGGTATGTGGTGCACCCCTGCAGGGAAGTTTATCTATTCGAATAGCCGTGTCCCTCGGTAAAAGGACGACCCGGAGTTGTATCTTGACCTTATGACAACTAGAACCGGATACTTAATAAAACACACCCTTCCAAGTGCCAGATACAACCGGTGATCGCTCTCTCACAGGGCGACGAGGAGAGGATCATCGGGTAGGATTACACTATGCGATGCTACTTGGAGGACTTCAGTCTACTCTCTTCTACATGCTGCAAGACGGAGGCTGCCAGAAGCGTAGTCTTCGACAGGATTAGTTATCCCCCTCTTATTCTGGCATTCTGTAGTTCAGTCCACATATGATAGCCTTATCCCAGTTGATACCAATGCATACATATGTAGTGTAGCTCCTTGCTTGCGAGTACTTTGGATGAGTACTCACGGTTGCTTTCTCCCTCTTTTCCCCTATCCCTTTTACCTGGTTGTCGCAACCAGATGTTGGAGCCCAGGATCCAGACGCCACCGTCGACGATGACTCCTACTACGCCGGAGGTGCCTACTACTACGTGTTGCCCGCTGATGACGACCAGGAGTAGTTTAGGAGGATCCCAGGCAGGAGGCATGCGCCTCTTTCGATCTGTATCCCAGTTTGTGCTAGCCTTCTTAAGGCAAACTTGTTTAACTTATGTCTGTACTCAGATATTGTTGCTTCCGCTGACTCGTCTATGATCGAGCTCTTGTATTCGAGCCTTCGAGGCCCCTGGCTTGTAATATGATGCTTGTATGACTTATTTTATTTGTAGAGTTGTGTTGTGATATCTTCCCGTGAGTCCCTGATCTTGATCGTACACGTTTGCGTGTATGATTAGTGTATGATTAAATCGGGGGCGTCATACACACTCTGAGGGATGTGATGAGCTCAAAAATCACGACGGAAATCATCCCAAGTGATCAAACGTCCACCTCTGGAATCTCGGTACTGCTGAAACCACTCTGCGGCCTGATCCTTGAGCTGGAAAGACGCGAACTTGACGAAATCTTCAGGTCTGACGTTGCTGCATTCAAAATGCTTGCCCAGATCGACTAACCAATCATCAGCATCGGTAGCCTCAACGCAGTTGCTGAACATCTTTGGATCATTTGCGAGGAACTGGTTCAGAGTTGCAAAATGGTTCTGGTTGTTGCCTTGATTTCCTTGACTGCTTTGATTCCGCTCTTGGATGATTTGCATGATCAGCTGTGTATTTGCATTAGTAGCGGCCATCACAGCTTGCCATGCTTCCGGAGGAGGCGGAGGTGGAGGCGGATCTTGATTCTGGTTCTGACTGGTGCTCTTAGCGGGAGCCATCCTGAAGAGGTTGACCACCGTTAGCACACAAATAGAGAAATGTTGAAGGTGAATCCAACGGAATGAAAATTGCAACATAAAGTCTTCACATCCGAACAAGATGAACGAATGCACTTCTCTTGAAGTGGTCACATATTCCTAAATTGCGAAGCCACGAAGAATCAGGTAGAAGAGGGTACATCAACGAGGGATGGAATCATCATATGGCGACGAAGCAGAACGAATACCTCAACTCAAAAATAAAACCAAGGTTGGCTTGCGAAATAAGCCGGAACAAATATATGATAGAAATTCCGTCCGAAGTTTTCGTGGTGGGACCTACACGGGCTCGACCGTACAGCACCATCATGTACAAGGCAGTGCACATGACATACGAAGCGTCCCCGAGTCAGCATAGCCAAGGACTCTTTAAGACACAACGAGGCCACTATAAAATCGACCGTGAATAGGCGAACCACTAGACGTCGAACCCCAATTTCATATCACACATCTTTCGGAAAGAAATCCTAAGAGCTACTTGAATTCCCACCTATGAAACTCCCGAAACTTTCCGGTTATGCAATCAGGTGTTGGGGATACAGGGGAAGCATAATATCTCACCCAAGCTAGCAAATCCTACATCCAGCTGCATCCATCCTTCAACACATAACCAAGAAACTTTCGGAAACCATCTATCTCAACCTTCGAAAAGCATCCATTATACAAGTTATGGCGATACTCCCGAACTCCCGCCCCAGTACTGGGTGGCGTCGAGGTTATCTCACCAACGAACTGCATAAAGGAGATTTTCGATGTCGCGCACATATCTCAAGTATACCAGAATTGCAACGATAGAATTATGATGACAACACCTCAGAGCTCAACTCCCCGGGACACTTCCACTAAACCCCTGACAGGAGGCACCAAGACAGTATTCTCATCATAAGCCATCGGAACAAAACCAAGATACTCGCGTGATCCTAAAAATTTTTTTTGTGAAATTTGAGAAGAGAAGAGTCAAAACTCTACGTCGGGATGCCTTACCAGAGCGATGAGGAGACTGGGAAGTAAAAAGAATTCCTAAGCTCTCCGATATATAATTCCTAATGACTCAAAACTTTTTTCTAGACACAACTCGGCTGCTAAAAACGATCAAGCAATGGGGGCTCCTAAGGTCGGGGAAGGCTCTGATTACCAACTTGTACCCTCGATGCGGCTATATCTCCCACGTGTCGAGGCACGACTTAGAGGCATAGCCGCATTGAAAGCAATGTCGCAAGTTGGGAATCATCACACAACCCATGTACATATATAATATAAAGGGGAACAATAGCATAGTTGGCTTACACTCGCCACGTCACATCAGAGTACATAAATAACATCCATCATACAATCACTCATGGCCCGACTACGGCGCCAAAATAGAAAAGACCCCCAACAAGCGACAAGGCCCTGAATCTAACCCCGAATAGGCATCCCTACTGATCATCAGGAAAAGACACATAGTAACACTGAGAGTCCTCGTCGTACTCCCACTTCAGCTTGAGCGCGCCATCCGGAGAGGTATCATCTGTCTCTGCATCTGGTGTAATAGTAATCTGTGAGCCACAAGGACTCAGCAATCTCGCACCCTCGCGATCAAGACTATTTAAGCTTAATAGGTAGGAAAGGGGTAATGTATAAGTGGAGCTGCAGCAAGCGACTAGCATGTATGGTGGCTAACTTATTCGCAAAGGAGAGCGAGAAGAGGAGGCAAAGCACGAGCGAGAAACTAGAGCGCAGCCTACGCAAACATAACTCCAACGCCGTGTCCACTTCCCGGACTCCGCCGAGAAGAGGCCATCATGGCAACACACTCAGTTGATTCATTTTAATTAGTTAAGGTTCAAGTTATCTACAACCGGACATTAACAAATTCCCATCTGCCCATAACCGCGGGCACGGCTTTCGAAAGATCAATCCCTGCAGGGGGGTCCCAACTTAGCCCATAACAAGCTCTCACAGTCAACGAAGGAATAGACCTCCACCCAAGACACACCGATCAGACTCGGTATCCCGGTACAACAAGATGATTCGACAGGTCAAAACTAGTCCAGCAACACCACCCACTGTGCCGACAAATCCCGATAGGAGCTGCACATATCTCGTTCTCAGGGCACACCGGATAAGCTAAGCGTACGGGAGCCAACGTAACCCAAGTTGCCAAGGGACGGCCCCGCACGGTGCTCTAGGGTGGACCAACACTCAGAGGAGCACTGGCCCGGGGGGGCTAAAATAAAGATGACCCTCGGGCTCCGGAAACCCAAGGGAAAAAGAGGCTAGGTGGCAAATGGTAAAACCAATGTTGGGCATTGCTGGAAAAGCTTTAATCAAGGCGACTATCAAGGGGTTCCCATTATAGCCCAACCGCGTAAGGGACGCAACAATCCGGGAACATAACACCGATATGACGGAAACTAGGGCGGCAAGAGTGGAACAAAACACTAGGCGAGAGGCCGAGCCTTCCACCCTTTACCAAGTGTATAGATGAATTAAGATAACATAGCAATATAATGATATCCCAACAAGTAAATAAGTGTTCCAACAAGGAACGGCTCCAATCTTCACCTGCAACTAGCAACGCTATAAGAAGGGGCTAAGCAAAGCGGTAACATGGCCAATCAATGGTTTGCTAGGACAAAGGTGGGTTAGAGGCTCAATCATGGCAATTGGGAGGCTGACAAGCAAGTGGTCGGCATCATAGCATTGGCAAAGCAATAGAGCGAGCAAACTAGCATAGCAAAGATAGTAGTGATTTCGAGGGTATGATCATCTTGCCTGCACAGTTGTCAGAGTTGACTGGATCCTCAAAAGAAAACTCAACGGGATCCTTGTTAGCGAACTCGTCTCCCGGCTCTACCCAACAACACAAAAAAGCAACAAGGATACAATCAACCACGCGCAAGGGCAACCAATAATATGCAAAGATGATATGCTATGCGGGATGCGATGCGGGATGCAAAATGCAAGACGTGACAGGAAATGCAAGAACCTGGCCTCAACTTGGAAAACCAAGTGTGCCACTGGATAGAGGGGAATAAATCCCCTAAAAACGATATAAAGATCAAAGGAATCGGAGCTACGGTTTGGAAATGGCAAGCGTTTTACGAAACGAGCCGATCTGCGATTTACAACAAGTAGGCTCCTAAATACAACGAAATGAACATGCTACAGCCACCAGACATGAAAACAAATTGCATGGCAGGGATGTACACAAGAAGCTTAACAAATCACCAGGACTGAGGCATAGGCAAATTCATCCATTAAGGGGTTCAAACAAGCATGGCAAAACTGAATAAGCAAAACAGATTTCAGACTTTGCGAAATTAACGCTAGTCTGGAATTTCAGACCACGATGCTATCTTCGGAGCAGCAAAACAACATGAAGACTAACCTGAACATGGCAAGTAAGAGCATGGCACGGAGCTACTCAACACGCTTAAAAAAACACCCAAAATGACCTAGGGCCAAAATGGTTCACAAAATACTCTAACAAGCACACGAACATCGATGAAACACAATCAGTTTTTCAGACGGTGAAAACTGGGACATGCTGAAACTATAACTCACGGAGGCATGTAAACAAGCTCGATGCTCTCACTACGTTGCAAGTCATGGCAAGGCAAGCATATATCCATTAAGAAGGCACAAAATGCTAGCTAGGCATGGCAAGAACAATGGCATAGCATGCATGGATCACTAGCAATAGCTCCGGCAAAATCGCAAAAGAGTTCACGATCTGCCCAAATTAACAACTATGCAAAAGTTGAGCTCGATTGAGTCAACCTAGGTTGCTCCAACATAACAAGTAAAGACATGGATGGATTAAGCACAACAAGCATAACAAATCACTCTTACTGATCATCCTCAAAAGAGGCACGGATCACTAGGAAACAAGCTGGACATATAGCATCGTGAACTAAAACATCCCAGACTTAGTGATTTTCACTAAGTCCCTGAAATCAGCAAACTCAGGTACCCCTCTTTGCAAGCTTGCACAAGACAACACACACATCCTAAAAATGCATGGGAGGCACCTCTGGAAAGAATACAACATGCTTAACAATTCATCCCAAAGGGGCACAGGCATATCATGCACACAATAATCATGGCAAAAATGACAAAAGACAATGTAGAGCTAACGGATCTGCAATTTAACTCATGATGCCTCCTTCTAACAGCATTTTGGGCACTAAGATGACCTCAAATGCAAATGATGCAATGGAATGAAATGCTGTACTCGTCGAGACGAAGATTTTGATATATCATATGCCCAAAACGGAGCCACGGATGCAAAGATATGATGCACCAAAGTTTGCATAAAAATCTGGAAATTAGGAGAAAAAGTCAACCGGGTTAGGGTTCACTGTTCACAGATCCGATCGGGGCGCGGCTTTCGAGGCGGGATCCCGGTGAGGCTGTTCGCCGGCGATGATGGCGGTGGCGGCCGGGGCTTGCCGGATCCGGGGAGGCGGCGCCGGGCGGCGAGGACGCGGCGGCCGGGGACGGCGAGCGGCGCCGCGGGGCGGCACGGCGAGCCGGGAGGAGAGGCGGCGGGCTCCTGCGGCTTGAGCCGGCGAGGCGAGGTGAGGTAGCGCCAGTCGGCGATGGCGGGCACGGTGGCGCGAGACTATTCCGGCCACCGGCGCGGAGGAAGGCGGCGGCGGGGCGACGGGATCCGGGCGGCGGGCGACGTGGGCCGGGAGGGCCAGGCGCGGGCCGGGCGGGCCACGGCGGTGGAGGTCGCCGGGTCGCCATGTGGCGCGACGGGGTTGGCTGCGCGCGGTGTGTCCGGCCGGGGACGGACGTGTCCGGCCGGGCGCGGTGGATCTCGCTTTTTTTAGGGTTTCGAGGTAGGGGACGATCCAAAAACGAGGCGGGTGTTTAAATAGGCATAGAGGGAGCTAGGAGAGTCCAAATGAGGTGTGGTTTTCGCCCACACGATCGTGATCGAACGACCGAGACGATGGAGCAGAGTTTGGTGGGTTTGGGGCCAAATGGGAGGGGTGTTGGGCTGCAACACACACGAGGCCTTCTCGGTCCCTCGGTTAACCGTTGGAGTATCAAACGAAGTCCAAATGACCCGAAACTTGACAGGCGGTCTACCAGTAGTAAACCAAGGCCGCATGGAAAGTCTCGGTCTAATCTGGAAATGTTTAATCCCCACACACGAAAGAAAGCTATAAATGGCCACCGGAGGAGAACGAAGCGCCGGAATGCAAAACGGACAACGGGGAAAATGCTCGAATGCATGAGATGAACATGTATGCAAATGCAATGCACGTGATGACATGATATGAGATGCACGAAAACAAAAACAACACATGGAGACAAAGACCCGAACCCGAGGAATAAATACAACTTAATGCTGGAAACGGCAAGAGTTGGAGTACAAATTGGGAAAGATACATATGGGGCGTTACAAGCGCCCGAGCAGCTTCTTGCGGGCGAGGGACTTCTTGACAGCTCTGCTCTTGCTGCGCTGGCGCCTGACGGAGCGGGTTCCGCCCAGGGGCCACGCGCCTTGGATCCATGGCGCCTTCCTGAGGAGGAGGCAGTCGGGGCGCCGCCGGAGCTTCATTGCCCGCGCGGGGCGGGGTGTGGTGCAGCGGAACGGACGGCGCAGGAGAGCCCCCTGCAGCGCGAACGAGCTCGGCGACGCGGTCGAGCCATTCTTCATAAATGTCATCGACGGGGCGGTAGCGCAGGAGCTCGTTCGCCGCGATGAGTGCAGCTCGAGCCTCCATGGGCGCGCGGAGCGCGCGGGACGAAGAACCAGCTGGGGTGAGCGAGAGAGTTGCGGTGCGGCCGTCTTGCGGCACGGACGGATGCTGGAACGATGCTTGCCGCTCGTCCCCTGCCGGGCCGGTGGCGGCGTTGACGGCAGGTGACAGGGAACGGCGAGGGCGCCCGCCGACAGGGGACGTCTGGGCAACGCGGGAAGCAAGCGCGGCCCGGCGCTCGGCGCGGGCCCGACGAGCGTCAGACATGGGCGTGATGGTCGGAGGAGAACGGGGTGGTGGAAGACGAATCCCGGCGCACCCCTACCTGGCGCACCAAATGTCGGATTTCGGGTTCCGGCAGACCCTTGAGGTTCGAACACTGGGGTGCACGCGGAGATTTCGTCTCCTACCTACATGCACCCCTCCGCCTTGCTAGGATCTAAACTATGGAAAGAACAACACAAGAGACACTGGGTTTATACTGGTTCGGGCCACCGTTGTGGTGTAATACCCTACTCCAGTGTGTGGTGTGGTGGATTGCCTCTTGGGCTGATGATGATGAACAATACAAGGAAGAACAGCCTCGCGAGGGTTTGTTCTTGGCTGGGGCGATGAACTGCTGGGAGGAGCTCAGTCACCTTTCTCTCTCTCTCTCTGTCTGTCCTCTCTCTATCCTTCCAAAAACTTGCCCCCCCCTCTTTCTCTGTGTGTGTCCGTGTATCTTGCGGGTGGCTGGTCCTATTTATAGAGGCCCTGGTCCTCTTCCCAAATATCAAGCGGGAAGGGAGCCAACAATGGCGGGCTAATTTGAAGGGGGACAGCTAGTACAAGCTACCCTGACAAAAGTAGTCTTCGCCTGCACAAAGCTCTGGTGATGACGCCGTCTTGGGCTCCACGGTGACCTCCTTCTCGTAGTCCTCCTGGTCTTGGTCTCGTTGCACCGAAATGGCAACCTTTGCCTGATGCCTCGGTACTCCGCGGCTGCGCTTGCCCCCCCCCCCCTTGCACCAAAGAGGGAAGGAGGACACTGCGCGGGCTGGCACCTGCCTGGCGCCCTTGGTCGTCATGGCTTGCGTCATGGGCACCTCGTGAGGTACCCCGCCTTGATCTCTCCGCCTCCTCGTGAGCCAGCCTGACGAGGCTGTGCCTGAGGAAGCTCCGTGTCGTCCGCCCCACGAGGCTTGGCCCCTCGCAAGGGTCTTGGGTTTGTGTTGGTGAAGATGGGCCGCGCTGGGCCCCCTTCAAGCCACGCCGCAGGCAGGCAAGTCTGGGGACCCCCGTTCCCAGAACGCCGACAGTTTGGAAAGTAATTGTTGTTATTAGATGACCCGAAAAAAACATTTTGTGCCACATCAGTAGATGCACGGACATCACAACAAGCATGCTGACTGGATAAACATTTGAACCTAGCTATTATGAAGGAAATTTTGTATTGACAATAGTTTTAGATAGCAGGAGACGCCTAGCCTGCTCTGCCTCTGCTAGCTTATTTCTGGCTTCTTCCATCTCTTCTTTGGCTTGGGTGAAGAGAGAATCTGATTGCTCTTTTCGCTTCTTCAGGAACTTAGCTACATTCTCAAGGGCTGTTGCACGCTTTCTTTTAGCCTTTACTAATGCCACGAGGACACGAACAGCTGACGACTCCACCTGCCTTGTGTGTAATCCAGCATCATCTGGGAATTTGCACCTTGTGTCTAATCCAGCATCATTAGGGAACTGACACCTTGTGTGTAATCCAGCCTCATTTTGGAAACATGATCTCGAGGTTGACCATACTTCCCTCCTCACAGGAACTGCATCCTGACATGAAGTTACTTCTTTTTTAGATCAATACTCAGAGCAACCTAGATCCATTTAGTAGAAGCCAGATAAACAGAACTTGGAGAAGTGAATTCAAAAGGAAAAAAAATAAAAACAGACTACAAGGTGAGAACACCCACTTCCTACATCAAGCTAAAAACGAAAGCATTATGATGATTAAGACTCTTCTTATTACACATCAAAGAACACCACGCTTAAGAGAAACAGAAACTACAACATATACACATCGAAGAACACGAGGCTACATGAAAGTAATTGAAAGGGTGTTACTTACCAAAGCTCGTTTTACAGGTTCGGTGCAGCTCCTCTTTAACTTGGCACGCTCCTTGAAGATGTCCCGAATATCTCGTGTTTGGTCTTCATTGCTCCTCTGCATGTTCGCACTCGTGGTTTTAAAATCTCAACATGGCAAGAAAAAATACTACTAGTAATACTCGCGCATCTTGTGGGCAACATTAAAGCACTCGTCTGCCATGTTAGAGCATCTCCAACAGAATCGCAACGCGCGGCGCTTTAAAAATCTCAACATGCTATCTCTACTCTCTTCTCTACTGTTATATTTATTTTATATTTTATATTTATCTTTACTTCCTTTACTGTCTACTTTTTTCTCTATACTTTTTTTCTTGCAATATAGGCCTTCCGATTTATATCTGACAGATAGGAAGGAAACAAATGGGAATTTTGCAAAAAGATACCCATACCCCTCTCCAGATTTGCAAATAAGGCCTTCCCTCGTTCATCCTTTTCTCCCACAAGATAAACTACTCATACAAATGCATCTTGATGCGTGCAATGCATGGGCATCTTGCTAGTTCTAAAAACCTTTCCATCATTTGCCACACTACTGGTTGCAGATGAAAACCTACCCAAGCACAGCGCGATACAGGAGCGACGCACAATTACAAGCTGATATTATGTTGGACAATGGAGGCTATAACCAATTACTTTTACGAGAACAATAGCACCCAGGAATTTTGAAGGGTAGGTATGAACAAAATTGGAATTGCACATGTACTGCTAAGTGATTCAATACACACATTACCAATCGAGGAGGAGAACAATGGTCGCGGCGGCCTCTGTGAGTAATGGTTGGCAACGGGAGTCAGTTCATTGTCCATGACGGTGGTACTTCTGCGCTTGGCGTCGGCTTCCGGGAAGCAGATCCGAGACCGTGGAAGACGATGTCGGGGAAGAGGCTCCATGTACGACGACGATGGTGGACCGGCTCCAGTGCGGCGTACGAGGTCGTCGATGAGGCAGATGCGCTTAGGTGGATGAGTGCGTCATGTAAAGGGGAGGAGCACGAAGGTTACGGTGCCGTGGAGAAGTCTATTTTGCGGTGGGGATAGAAAATGGGGAGTATTCAGGTGTACTACTCAGGGTGCCGGGGTGGGGTTGGCTGGGTAGGGTGAACCTGAAGTTACGAAAATAGCCCCCTACCAAGCGTCATCCATAGGCCTGTTCCGAAGGCTATGATGGTAACTTCCCACTGCTCGAATCAGGGTCGCGGGAGTTTTTCCCGCCGACCTCAAAATTTTGTGACACTGGACTCCCCATGTGGCGTGTTGAGTGATTCGGCTAAGCAACTAGCGAGTAGTAGTAGTAAACTCTGCATATTAGGTTTGACCAAAGTCAAACTTCCTAAAGTTTGACCAAGTTTATAGAAAAATATAAACATTTACCATAACAAATATGTATGATGTGAAAGTACATTCAATAATGAATCTAATGGTATTTATTTGTTATCGTATATGTTAATATTTTTTGTTATAAGCTTTGTGAGAGTTTACAAAAGTTGACTTTGACCAATGCTAATACGCGGACTTAAATAAAAACGGAGGGAGTACACATTTGTTTTCTTAGTTTGTAGTCAACTAATCATTTGTTGAAATTGTGAAATAAATATATTAGGCTATTGACTTTGAATGTAATGGTCTATACAATTCAATAGTTACAACCATTGTCGAATCCCAAGATGTATGCAAGGTCTATAGTACTTCACAACATGCTCAAACTCACATAATCCCAGTCAAATGAGATTCTAAATGCATTTCATAGTTATTACTTTGTAGGATGCAACAAAAACAACCATAACTCTACATCAGCCATTATAGAAGCAACATTTTGACATATCCCAATGTGTGAATGAAACGTGCAAAGAGAGCTTTTGAAGATGGAGCAAATAGGGCGGGAAAGATTGTATGTATGTGGACGAGAGAGTAGGAGACAAACCTAACAAGACAGAGAGAGAGAGAGAGAGAGAGAGAGAGAGAGAGAGAAAGAGAGAGGAAGAAGTTAGGTCTGTGAGAAAGATGGATGCATGTAATATACATGAGATGCGTGTGCATCTGGATTCTGTATACGTGGAAGGAGAAGAGACAACATGTTTGATGAGAGAGCTGGAAAAACATGGACGAGAGGGGAAGGATCTCGTGGGTTGAGGGATTGACAATTTTGTGCGGGGGAGAGAGGGATTGGTAATTTTGTGCAAGAGAGAGAGAGGGTGGGGGAGGAGTCAGTCAGCCGTCGTCACATCACCCTGCTTCCAATGACCCTGCATTCTCTAGCGCGGTGTGGTCGCCGTCTTCGATCTGCTTGATGCCCTCTTTGAAGATTGAGGTGTTGTGCATGTTGGGGTGGAAAGAAGCACAAGCGAGAGTTGTCGCCGTATAACCTTGGATGGGGATGAATTGTGTGCTTGGGGGAGTGTGTGTGTGTGTGTGTGTGTGTGTTGTGCTACGTGTGTCTCTGTCTGTGTGTGTGTCAGATATTGAGAGAAAACAAACCTAAGGAGAGAAATGGGTATTCACGAAGAGATTGTGCGGGCCTTGAGGTGGGCAGGGGCTGGGTGAGGGTGTCAAAATGTGCGCGTTGATGCATGTGTTGCATGCGACCATGAGAGGGACGGACGAATTGAGAGAGATGGTTGTTGTGTTACGGATGCTCCTCTTTCTGTCTCTCTCTCTCTCACACACACACACACAAGTAAACTAGAAGACTGTTCTCTCATGTATACACAACGTATCGGCATCTGTCTATGTCTCACTCATGCATGATCATTTGCACATTCACACCTTTCTATGTCTGTATCACATGCACACCGTCTCCACATTGCCCTTCCGCCACAACACACATATGGACACATACACATGTTCTCTCTCAGTCACACACACAAAATCAGTATTAAAAAAACTAGGGCGCACCTAAAACATCCAAATCCAAATAAACACGAACTGGAGCTAAATTCAAATACATGGAAATACTGCAGCGCCAAGAACTTTCACAGGAAAAAAAAGTTGAGTAATATTCGAGGATTGTTTTCACACACACAAAAAGGTTCGGTGGATGTCCTTCGAGCGCGCCACGGTGACGCACCATTCGATCGACCGCGCGGCCGCGGTTCACGCGCTTGCACAGGATTCCGTATCGTGGTTGTGGTACTAACTAATAAAAGTGCTGCCTAAGTCTAATGTTTACGTGTACTAGTACGGTTTTCTTTTTAAGTTTGACCAACCTTATATATAAAACTAAAGTAAGCTCCCACACGCGCACTCATTAATATGCCGCGCCGTTGTTGCGCATGCCGGCGCCCTCCTGCTCCGGCCAACGATTTCTCGCCCATCACCGCCGTGTCGCCGCCATCCCTGTGCCATGAAGCCAAAGGCTCGCCCGCTCACGTCGCCTGCAGTCCCTCCTCGCGATGCCTCCGTGCTGCCAAGCACGCGAGCAGCTGGTGGAGCCGCGTCTATGCACACAGCGTACGAAGAGGAGGACGAGCACGTGCTCCAGCATGCCGGCAAGGAGGAACTAGCGTGTCATTGTCATCTCCGCTCGCGCGGAGGAGGCGCGCATGGTGGCTGTCGCGGCGGAAGCCGGTCGCGTGCGCGTCGAGCCTGCAAACCGGGTGCGGACACGAAATCTACCTTCGAGACCTTGAATGCCATGTGGATCCTGCAATCTGAAGGAGCAATTTGGGTCAGTCGACTCATGTGAGCCGTTTGATGCAACATGGATGGCTGGAAGGGCTTCTTCCACCTCTTCTGTCGTCTTCTTCCTTCGCTCCGTCGAACTTCTTTCACAAATCGACTGACCCAAATTATACTACTAGTATGAACGTATTAAGTACAGTAGGAACACGAAGATACGAGCAGTAGTACCAACTGCAAGAAGAACAATAGTAAGACATAGTACTAGTACTATTGTACGTACTAAAGAGTTCAAATAACGAGAAAGAACATAAACATAGTTCTGTTGGGGCCTCAGCACAACACACCCTTGAAAATAAACTAAGCAACTAGTCCGCTTGACACTGCAGTAGAACCAGCATGAGCGACGACACTTCCACCTACTCGGAGTCCGAGTCCACATCCTCGACTTTGTCCTCGTCCCTCTTCCTCTTCCTCTTCGCTGACGCTTCTTTGCTTGAACCAGACACTGGGCTCTGCTTCTTCATCCAACCCTTGTAGATATTTAAACAAAGGTAGGCACACATTGCTGCGTACAGGATGTGATCTTCATCTAATGTCTTTGACTCCCATGCATGATAAAACTCATGATGAGGTTTCTTCAGTTTAGCGTACGAAGGATCAATCATGGTTGCTGCCAGGGTCAGCATTGAAGTTTGAGAGGAGGACACCAGGCTTGCCTTCTGGAGATCGAAGGGCTGGCCTACAACAAGACCTATCCGACGTAGGACATCCCTGTCGTTCTTAAAGCCTACAGTAACGAATTTCACTCTTTTGTCCTTGAGGAAGTTCTTAAAATCCTGGCACCCAACGTCGGCATGGTATATGTGGTAGACCAAGCAAACGTTATGTGCGCAAACCTGGATCACGGCGGGCTTCTTCCTCTCTTCATCCTTTAGATCCTTCTCTCGTCCCAGGACTGTGGTGTTATCAACATCTAGCCCAGCGACCCACTCATCCGTTGAACTGTTGAACATGCGTAGGAAGCGAGCAAGCCATGCTTTCACCATCTCGGATCCACGTGTTTAGATGACGATGAACTAATCGCCGGTGATGGCTCTAACCTGGTACTCAGCAGCGACCATGGAGATTTGGGAGGCCATGGATTTTGGAGGAGGGTTAGGAGAAGTTGAACTGTTGTACCCCGCAAAAAAACTGGGAGCGAACTAATGTGAAAGGACGGGACGACTGGGAGCGAACTATTGTAAGGTAGAAGACGGGGACGAGTAGGGTGTGCGAACAGCATGGGGTTGCTGGCTTGCCTGGTGGATAAACGACTGCAAGCCCCCAAAGAGTTCTCGAGAACTATGCGGGACCCACTAGATGTCATGTCTACTAGACCCATATCGTAGGACTGACGGTATAGCTTCTGCCTATTCGCACTGAAGGAAATATGCCCTAGAGGCAATAATAAAAGTTATTATTTATTTCCTTATATCATGATAAATGTTTATTATTCATGCTAGAATTGTATTAACCGGAAACATAATACATGTGTGAATACATAGACAAACAGAGTGTCACTAGTATGCCTCTACTTGACTAGCTCGTTGATCAATGATGGTTAAGTTTCCTAGCCATTGACATGGGTTGTCATTTGATTAACAGGATCACATCATTAGGAGAATGATGTGATTGACATGACCCATTCCGTTAGCTTAGCACACGATCGTTAGTATGTTGCTATTGCTTTCTTCATGACTTATACATGTTCCTATGACTATGAGATTATGCAACTCCCGTTTACCGGAGGAACACTTTGTGTGCTACCAAACGTCACAACGTAACTGGGTGATTATAAAGGTGCTCTACAGGTGTCTCTGAAGGTACTTGTTGGGTTGGCGTATTTCGAGATTAGGATTTGTCACTCCGATTGTCGGAGAAGTATCTCTGGGCCCTCTCGGTAATGCACATCACTTAAGCCTTGCAATCATTGCAACTAATGAGTTAGTTGCGGGATGATGTATTACGGGACTAGTAAAGAGACTTGCCGGTAACGAGATTGAACTAGGTATTGAGATACCGATGATCGAATCTCGAGCAAGTAACATACCGATGACAAAGGGAACAATGTATGTTCTTATGCGGTCTGACCGATAAAGATCTTCATAGAATATGTAGGAGCCAATATGAGCATACAGGTTCCGCTATTGGTTATTGACCGGAGACGTGTCTCGGTCATGTCTACATAGTTCTTGAACCCGTAGGGTCCGCACGCTTAACGTTACAATGACAGTTATATTATGAGTTTATATGTTTTGATGTACCGAAGGTTGTTTGGAGTCCCGGATGTGATCACGGACATGATGAGGAGTCTCGAAATGGTCGAGACATGAAGATTGATATATTGGAAGCCTATGTTTGGATATCGGAAGTGTTCCGGGTAAAATCGGGATTTTACCGGAGTACCGGGAGGTTACCGGAACCCCCCGGGAATCAAATGGGCCTTAGTGGGCCTAGGTGGAAGAGAGGAGAGGAGGCAAGGGCTGGCCGCGCGCCCCTTCCCCCCTAGTCCGAATAGGACAAGGAGAGGGGGCGCCCCCCCCCCTTCCTTCCTTCTCCTCCACTCCTTCCCCTTCAAGTCCTAATCCAACTAGGAAAGGGGGGAGTCCTACTCCCAGTGGGAGTAGGACTCCTCCTGGCGCGCCCTCTCCCTTGGCCGGCCACACCCCCCCCCCCTTGCTCCTTTATATACGGGGGCAAGGGGACACCCTAGAGACACAACAATTGATCATTGATCTCTTAGCCGTGTGCGGTGCCCCCCTCCACCATAGTCCACCTCGATAATACTATAGCGGTGCTTAGGCGAAGCCCTGCATCGGTAGAACATCAACATCGTCACCACACCGTCGTGCTGACAAAACTCTCCCTCAACACTCGGCTGGATCGGAGTTCGAGGGACATCATCGGGCTGAACGTGTGCTGAACTCGGAGGTGCCGTACGTTCGGTACTTGATCGGTCGGATCGTGAAGACGTACGACTACATCAACTGCGTTGTGCTAACGCTTCCGCTTTTGGTCTACGAGGGTACATAGACAACACTCTCCCCTCTCGTTGCTATGCATCACCATGATCTTGCGTGTGCATAGGAAATTTTTTGAAATCACTACGTTCCTCAACAGTGGTATCAGAGCCAGGTTTTATGCGTTGATGTTATATGCACGAGTAGAACACAAGTGATTTGTGGGTGATATAAGTCATACTGCTTACCAGCATGTCATACTTTGGTTCGGTGGTATTGTTGGGTGAAGCGGCCCGGACTGACATTACGCGTACGCTTACGCGAGACTGGTTCTACCGACGTGCTTTGCACATAGGTGGCTGGCGGGTGTTAGTTTCTCCAACTTTAGTTGAACCAAGTGTGGCTACGCCCGGTCCTTGCGAAGGTTAAAACAGCACCAACTTGACAAACTATCGTTGTGGTTTTGATGCGTAGGTAAGAACGGTTCTTGCTAAGCCCGTAGCAGCCACGTAAAACTTGCAACAACAAAGTAGAGGATGTCTAACTTGTTTTTGCAGGGCATGTTGTGATGTGATATGGTCAAGACATGATGCTAAATTTTATTGTATGAGATGATCATGTTTTGTAACCGAGTTATCAGCAACTGGCAGGAGCCATATGGTTGTCGCTTTATTGTATGCAATGCAATCGCCCTGTAATGCTTTACTGTATCACTAAGCGGTAGCGATAGTCGTGGAAGCATAAGATTGGCGAGACGATAACGATGCTACGATGGAGATCAAGGCGTCGCGCCGGTGACGATGGTGATCATATTCATGACGGTGCTTCGGAGATGGAGATCACAAGCACAAGATGATGATGGCCATATCATATCACTTATATTGATTGCATGTGATGTTTATCTTTTATGCATCTTATCTTGCTTTGATTGACGGCAGCATTATAAGATGATCTCTCACTAAATTTCAAGATAGAACTGTTCTCCCTGAGTATGCACCGTTGCCAAAGTTCGTCGTGCCCAGACACCACGTGATGATCGGGTGTGATAAGCTCTACGTCCATCTACAACGGGTGCAAGCCAGTTTTGCACACGCAGAATACTCAGGTTAAACTTGACGAGCCTAGCATATGCAGATATGGCCTCGGAACACTAAGACTGAAAGGTCGAGCGTGAATCATATAGTAGATATGATCAACATAGTGATGTTCACCATTGAAAGCTACTCCATTTCATGTGATGATCGGTTATGGTTTACTTGATTTGGATCACGTGATCACTTAGAGGATCAGAGGGATGTCTTTCTAAGTGGGAGTTCTTAAGTAATATGATTAATTGAACTTAAATTTATCATGAACTTAGTACCTGATAGTATCTTGCTTGTCTATGTTTGACTGTAGATAGATGGCTCATGTTGTTGTTCCATTGAATTTTAATGTGTTCCTTGAGAAAGCAAAGTTGAAAGATGATGGTAGCAATTACACGGACTGGGTCCGTAACTTGAGGATTATCCTCATTGCTACACAGAAGAATTACGTCCGGGAAGCACCGCTGAGTGCCAGGCCTACTGCTGATGCAACTGACAATGTTAAGAACGTCTGGCAGAGCAAAGCTGATGACTAATCAATAGTTCAGTGTGCCATGCTTTACGGCTTGGAACCGGGACTTCAACGACGTTTTGAACGTCATGGAGCATATGAGATGTTCCAGGAGTTGAAGTTAATATTTCAAGCAAATTCCCGGACTGAGAGATATGAAGTCTCCAATAAGTTCTACAGCTGCAAGATGGAGGAGAATAGTTCTGTCAGTGAACATATATTCAGAATGTCTGGGTACCATAATCACTTGACTCAGCTGGGAGTTGATCTTCTGGTTGATAGTGTCATTGACAGAGTTCTTCAATCACTGCCACCAAGCTACAAGAGCTACGTGATGAACTATAACATGCAAGGGATGAATAAGACAATTCTCGAGCTCTTTGCAATGCTAAAAGCTGCGGAGGTAGAAATCAAGAAGGAGCATCAAGTGTTGATGGTCAACAAGACCACTAGTTTCACGAAAAAGGGCAAAGGGAAGAAGAAGGGGAACTTCAAGAAGAACAGCAAGCAAGTTGCTGCTCAGGAGAAGAAACCCAAGTCTGGACCTAAGCCTGAAACTGAGTGCTTCTACTTCAAGCAGATTGGTCACTGGAAGCGGAACTGCCCCAAGTATTTGGCGGATAAGAAGGATGGCAAGGTGAACAAAGGTATATGTGATATACATGTTATTGATGTGTACCTTACTAGAGCTCGCAGTAGCACCTGGGTATTTGATACTGGTTCTGTTGCTAATATTTGGAACTCGAAACAGGGACTACGGATTAAGCGAACACTGGCAAAGGACGAGGTGACGATGCGCGTGGGAAACGGTTCCAAAGTCGATGTGATCGCGGTCGGCACGCTACCTCTACATCTACCTTCAGGATTAGTATTAGACCTAAATAATTGTTATTTGGTGCCAGCGTTGAGCATGAACATTATATCTGGATCTTGTTTGATGCGAGACGGTTGTTCATTTAAATCAGAGAATAATGGTTGTTCTATTTATATGAGTAATATCTTTTATGGTCATGCACCCTTGAAGAGTGGTCTGTTTTTGATGAATCTCGATAGTGCAACTTATTTGTGGCACTGCCGTTTAGGTCATATTGGTATATAGTGCATGAAGAAACTCCATACTGATGGACTTTTGGAACCACTTGATTATGAATCACTTGGTACTTGCGAACCGTGCCTCATGGGCAAGATGACTAAAACGCGTTCTCCGGTACTATGGAGAGAGCAACATATTTGTTGGAAATCATACATACAGATGTATGTGGTCCGATGAATGTTGAGGCTCATGGCGGATATCGTTAATTTCTCACCTTCACAGATGATTTAAGCAGATATGGGTATATCTACTTAATGAAGCATAAGTCTGAAACATTTGAAAAGTTCAAAGAATTTCAGAGTGAAGTTGAAAATCTTCGTAACAAGAAAATAAAGTTTCTAGGATCTGATCATGGAGAAGAATATTTGAGTTACGAGTTTGGTCTACATTTGAAACAATGCAGAATAGTTTCACAACTCACGCCACCCGGAACACCACAACGTAATGGTGTGTCCGAACGTCGTAATCGCACTTTACTTGATATGGTGCGATCTATGATGTCTCTTACAGATTTACCGCTATCGTTTTGGGGTTATGCTTTAGAGATGGCCGCATTCACGTTAAATAGGGCACATCAAAATCCGTTGAGACGACACCTTATGAACTGTGGTTTGGCAAGAAACTAAAGTTGTCGTTTCTTAAAGTTTGGGGCTGCGATGCTTATGTGAAAAAGCTTTAACCTGATAAGCTCGAACCCAAATCGGAGAAATGTGTCTTCATAGGATACCCAAAGGAGACTGTTGGGTACACCTTCTATCACAGATCCGAAGGCAAGACATTCATTGCCAAGAATGGATCCTTTCTAGAGAAGGAGTTTCTCTCGAAAGAAGTGAGTGGGAGGAAAGTAGAACTTGATGAGGTGACTGTACCTGCTCCCTTATTGGAAAGTAGTACATCACAGAAATCGGTTTCTGTGACACCTACACCAACTAGTGAGGAAGCTAATGATGATGATTATGAAATGTCAGATCAAGTTGCTACTGATCTTCGTAGATCAACCAGAGTAAGATACGCACTAGAGTGGTACGGTAATCCTGTTCTGGAAGTCATGGTACTAGTGTTGGGGAACGTAGTAATTTCAAAAAAATTCCTACGCACACGCAAGATCATGGTGATGCATAGCAACGAGGGGGAGAGTCTGATCTACATACCCTTGTAGATCGCAACGGAAATGTTGACACAACGTAGAGGAAGTAGTCGTATGTCTTCTTCCCGATCCGACCGATCCAAGCACCGTTACTCCGGCACCTCCGAGTTCTTAGCACATGTTCAGCTTGATGACGATCCCCGGGCTCCGATCCAGCAAAGCTTCGGGGAGGAGTTCCGTCAGCACGACGGCGTGGTGACGATCTTGATGTACTACCGACGTAGGGCTTCGCCTAAGCACTACAACGATATGATCGAGGTGGAATTTGGTGGCAGGGGGCACCGCACACGGCTAAGGAACGATCTCAATGATCAACTTGTGTGTCTAGAGGTGTCCCTTGCCCCCGTATATAAAGGTTGCCAGGGGGAGGGCTGGCCGGCCAAGGAGGAGGGCGCAGGAGGAGTCCTACTCCTACCGGGAGTAGGATTCCCCCCCCCCCCAATCCTATTCCTAATAGGATTCCGAGAGAGAGAGAGAGAGAGAGAGAGAGGGAGAAGGGGGCCGGCCACCTCTCCTAGTCCTAATAGGACTAGTGGAGGGGGGAGGCGCGCAGCCCACCTTGGGCTGCCCCTTTCACCTTTCCACTAAGGCCCAATAAGGCCCATTTGGTTCTCGGGGGGTTCCGGTAACCTCCCGGTACTCCGGTAAAATTCCTGATTTCACCCGGAACACTTCCGATGTCCAAACATAGGCTTCCAATATATCAATCTTTATGTCTCGACCATTTCGAGACTCCTCGTCATGTCCGTGATCACATCCGGGACTCCGAACAACCTTCGGTACATCAAAATGCATAAACTCATAATAACTGTCATTGTAACGTTAAGCGTGCGGACCCTACGGTTCGAGAACAATGTAGACATGACCGAGACACGTCTCCGATCAATAACCAATAGCGGGACCTGGATGCCCATATTGGCTCCTACATATTCTACGAAGATCTTTATCGGTCAGACCGCATAACAACATATGTTGTTCCCTTTGTCATCGGTATGTTACTTGCCCGAGATTCGATCGTCGGTATCCAATACCTAGTTCAATCTCGTTACCGGCAAGTCTCTTTACTCGTTCCGTAGTACATCATCCCGCAACTAACTCATTAGTTGCAATGCTTGCAAGGCTTGTATAATGTGTATTACCGAGAGGGCCCAGAGATACCTCTCCGACAATCGGAGTGACAAATTCTAATCTCGAAATATGCCAACCCAACATCTACCATTGGAGACACCTGTAGTACTCCTTTATAATCACCCAGTTACGTTGTGACGTTTGGTAGCACCCAAGGTGTTCCTCCGGCAAACGGGAGTTGCATAATCTCATAGTCATAGGAACATGTATAAGTCATGAAGAAAGCAATAGCAACATACTAAACGATCGGGTGCTAAGCTAATGAAATGGGTCATGTCAATCAGATCATTCAACTAATGATGTGACCTTGTTAATCAAATAACAACACATTGTTCATGGTTAGGAAACTTAACCATCTTTGATTAACGAGCTAGTCAAGTAGAGGCATACTAGTGACACTCTGTTTGTCTATGTATTCACACATGTATTATGTTTCCGGTTAATACAATTCTAGCATGAATAATAAACATTTATCATGATATAAGGAAATAAATAATAACTTTATTATTGCCTCTAGGGCATATTTACTTCAACTAGATCATGATGAACCTACGAACTATGAAGAAGCGATGGTGAGCCCAGATTCCGCAAAGTGGCTTGAGGCCATGAAATCTGAGATGGGATCCATGTTTGAGAACAAAGTGTGGACTTTGGTTGACTTGCCCGTTGATCGGCAAGCAATTGAGAATAAATGGATCTTCAAGAAGAAGACTGGCGCTGACGGTAATGTTACTATCTACAAAGCTCGACTTGTTGCGAAAGGTTTTCGACAAGTTCAAGGGATTGACTACGATGAGATCTTCTCACCCGTAGCGATGCTTAAGTCTGTCCGAATCATGTTAGCAATTGCCACGTTTTATGATTATGAAATATGGCAAATGGATGTCAAAACTGCATTCTTGAATGGATTTCTGGAAGAAGAGTTGTATATGATGCAACTGGAAGGTTTTGTCAATCCAGAGGGAGCTAAAAAAATGTGCAAGCTCCAGCGATCCATTTATGGACTGGTGCAAGCCTCTCGGAGTTGGAATAAACGCTTTGATAGTGTGATCAAAGCATTTGGTTTTATACAGACTTCTGGAGAAGCCTGTATTTACAAGAAAGTGAGTGGGAGCTCTGTAGCATTTCTGATATTATATGTGGATGACATATTGCTGATTGGAAATGATATTGAATTTCTGGATAGCATAAAGGGATACTTGAATAAGAGTTTTTCAATGAAAGACCTCGGTGAAGCTGCTTACATATTGGGCATTAAGATCTATAGAGATAGATCAAGACGCTTAATTGGACTTTCACAAAGCACATACCTTGACAAAGTTCTAAAGAAGTTCAAAATGGATCAAGCAAAGAAAGGGTTCTTGCCTGTGTTACAAGGTGTGAAGTTTAGTAAGACTCAATGCCCCACCGTTGCAGAAGATAGAGAGAAAATGAAATATGTTCCCTATGCTTCAGCCATAGGCTCTATCATGTATGCAATGCTGTGTACCAGACCTGATGTGTGCCTTGCTATAAGTCTAGCAGGGAGGTACCAAAGTAATCCAGGAGTGGATCACTGGACAGCGGTCAAGAACATCCTGAAGTACCTGAAAAGGACTAAGGATATGTTTCTCGTTTATGGAGGTGACAAAGAGCTCATCGTAAATGGTTACGTTGATGCAAGCTTTGACACTGATCTGGATGATTCTAAATCGCAAACCGGATACGTGTTTACATTGAACGGAGGAGCTATCAATTGGTGCGGTTCTAAACAAAGCGTCGTGGCGGGGTCTACATGTGAAGCGGAGTACATCGCTGCTTCGGAAGCAACAAATGAAGGAGTTCATATCCGATCTAGGTGTCATACCTAGTGCATTGGGTCCAATGAAAATCTTTTGTGACAATACTAGAGCAATTGCCTTGGCCAAGGAATCCAGATTTCATAAGAGAACCAAGCACATCAAGAGACACTTCAATTCCATCCAGGATCTAGTCCAGGTGGGAGACATAGAAATTTGCAAGATACATACGGATTTGAATGTTGCAGACCCACTGACTAAGCCTCTTCCACGAGCAAAACATGATCAGAACCAAGTCTCCATGGGTGTTAGAATCATTACTGTGTAATCTAGATTATTGACTCTAGTGCAAGTGGGAGACTGAAGGAAATATGCCCTAGAGGCAATAATAAAGTTATTCTTTATTTCCTTATATCAAGATAAATGTTTATTATTCATGCTAGAATTGTATTAACCGGAAACATAATACATGTGTGAATACATAGAAAAACAGAGTGTCACTAGTATGCCTCTACTTGACTAGCTCGTTGATCAAAGATGGTTAAGTTTCCTAGCCATTGACATGAGTTGTCATTTGATTAATGGGATCACATCATTAGGAGAATGATGTGATTGACATGACCCATTCTGTTAGCTTAGCACACAATCATTTAGTATGTTGCTATTGATTTCTTCATGACTTATACATGTTCCTATGACTATGAGATTATGCAACTCCCGTTTATCGAAGGAACACTTTGTGTGCTACCAAACATCACAACGTAACTAGGTGATTATAAAGGTGCTCTACAGGTGTCTCCGAAGGTACTTGTTGGGTTGGCATATTTCGAGATTAGGATTTGTCACTCCGATTGTCGGAGAAGTATCTCTGGGCCCTCTTGGTAATGCACATCACTTAAGCCTTGCAAGCATTGCAACTAATGAGTTAGTTGCGGGATGATGTATTACGGAACGAGTAAAGAGACTTGCCGGTAACGAGATTGAACTAGGTATTGAGATACCGATGATCAAATCTTGGGCAAGTAACATACCGATGACAAAGGGAACAACGTATGTTGTTATGCGGTCTGACCAATAAAGATCTTCATAGAATATGTAGGAGCCAATATGATCATCCAGGTTCTGCTATAGGTTATTGACCAGAGACATGTCTCGGTCATGTCTACATAGTTCTCGAACCCGTAGGGTCCGCACGCTTAACCTTACAATGACAGTTATATTATGAGATTATATGTTTTGATGCACCGAAGGTTGTTCAGAGTCCCGGATCTGATCACGAACATGACGAGGAGTCTCGAAATGGTCGAGACATGAAGATTGATATATTGGTAGCCTATGTTTGGATATCGGAAGTATTCCGGGTAAAATCGGGATTTTACCGAAGTACCGGGAGGTTACCGAAACCCCCCGGGAATCAAATGGGCCTTAGTGGGCCTAGGTGGAAGAGAGGAGAGGAGGCAAGGGCTGGCCGCGTGCCCCTTCCCCCCTAGTCCGAATAGGATAAGGAGAGGGGGGCGCCCCCCCCTTCCCCATTCCTTCCTTCTCCTCCACTCCTTCCCCTTCAAGTCCTAATCCAACTAGGAAAGGGGGGGAGTCCTACTCCCAGTGGGAGTAGGACTCCTCCTGGCGCGCCCTCTCCCTTGGCCGGCCACACCCCCCTTGCTCCTTTATATATGGGGGCAAGGGGACACCCTAGAGACACAACAATTGATCATTGATCTCTTAGCCGTGTGCGGTGCGCCCCTCCACCATAGTCCACCTCGATGATACTGTAGCGGTGCTTAGGCGAAGCCCTGCGTCGGTACAACATCAACATCGTCACCACGCCGTCGTGCTGATGAAACTCTCCCTCAACACTCGGCTGGATTGGAGTTCGAGGGACGTCATCGGGCTGAACATGTGCTGAACTCGGAGGTGTCGTACGTTCGGTACTTGATCGGTCGGATCGTGAAGACATACGACTACATCAACCGCGTTGTGCTAATGCTTCCGCTTTCGGTCTACGAGGGTATGTAGACAACACTCTCCCCTCTCATTGCTATGCATCACCATGATCTTGCATGTGCATAGGAATTTTTTTGAAATTACTACGTTCCCCAACACGCATGCCATGCCGGTGCGTGGATGTAACTTCACTTAATTCCATCAAACGTCGCGCCTCCCACGACCTTCGCCTTCCTCACGCGGTCGCGCCCTTTGAGACTTCGACCGGCTATAAATGAGCAATTTTTTTGCCTTTTTTAGACAAGCAATTTTTTTGCCTACTCCGCATGCATGATACTCCCTCTGGTCCTTTTTACTCCCATCAACCATTTGCAAAGTGTTTGACCAAATTTATACTTTTTTTTGAACACCACCTTATATTAATTAACCAGCCACACCAGTACACTCATTCGATACAATATTCACCACACACGGCAGTATGTTATTTACAAGAATACCATCTAATCTATTGTCAAAGCTATACTTATCGATTAAGTGTGCCACCTTATTGGCCGAACGGCTAATCTTTGACAATTGAAGATTGTTGATCAACTTCGAGATGCTCAACGCTTTCATCTTCAGGTCACGCATAGCAGACCTATCATAGTCCCCCGATGCAAGAGACGCTACCACAAAAAAAATGTGTTTACCAATGCATGCATGAACACTAGTTACTCTAACCCCCTCCCTTCTTTAATTCTTTGCCACATCAGCATGTTTGCTATTCCCGTGTGCATGATACCGGCTAAGATACCACTATTATGCCCAGCCTTAATCATCGCATGCAATAATTTAGTGCACCTTGAAATATGAACATGTGTGGGGCGTGTATGTTTTTAATGACTTGAGACTATACCTAGCCCGACATGCAAGATGACTTATTATGCACCGTTCTCCATACCTGCAGGAAGCCTATGTGAAATTTTTTGCATGCATGACTCCCCTCCCCCCACGCTCGTCCAATCTGTTGTGACCAGCAATATTTCCGCCCCTTCACCCCCCGTAATTTACTCCAACAAATATGCCCACGTAGCTGTTACTTAACTGCAGGTGCATTGGGTCACTGACATATGGGCCCAATAGGGGTCTGGCCCACATGTCAGTGACGCAATTGGACCTGCAGTTAAGTCAGTGCAGCTCAGTCCATATCTTACGTAGGTGTGCCATTGCTCGCTATAAATATTGCGCCCCCCACGACATCGCTATCTCCTCCCCATCACGTTCACGTTCATCGCTATCTCCTCCCCCTCCCTCTCACGACCACCATGGCATCGCCCCTCCCAAGCCCTAGGAGCCCCTCGCTGCACTGCGCGGATGGTCACGCGTCGTTGTTCCATTCTTCGCTGCCACTAGTCGAGGAGGACACGTCGGTGTTCCGCTCCTCACCGCTACGCGATGCATCGCCGTTCCGTTCCTCGCCGCCACTAGTCGAGGAGGACGCGTCAGCGTTCCGCTCCTCGCCACGACGCGACGCATCGCTGTTCTGTTCCTTGCCGCCACTAGTCGAGAAGGATGCATCGGCGTTCTGCTCCTCGCTGCGACGCGTCGAGGTGGACGCGTCGGTGTTCCCAATCTCGCCAGCACGCGCGCCGGAGGACGCGTCGGCTCCCCGCTATGAGGATAACGCCGCACCGCCCGCCAAGCCCCCCAGCCTTGAGGAGCTTTGGAAAGAAATGGATGTCGCCTTGTGGGAGGCTTTGCCTCCAGCAGAGCGCGCTAAAATAGAGGCGGAGAAGAAGGCCAAGGAAGAGAAGCGCACCGCGGAACAAGCTGCTTGGGAGGCCTATGTCGCGTCCGAGAGAGTCAGGCAATTGGCTCTTTGGCAGAAGGCTCATGTGATGGCCGTGAGGGTGGCGGAGGACGCCCGTGCCGACGCCCTGAGTGCAGTCGGGCCCAAGCGCCTCATCTACGCTTGGCGGTACGTGGACCGGGTGCACGCTTCCAGCAAGGAGGAGTACCTATTGGCGCCGGATCACCACACCGGTGAGATCGCGCTCGCCCGCCGGCAAGCCGCCAATCAGCACCTTGCAAGTTGCGAGGCTGAGGAAGAGGCGTTGTGTCGGCGCGCTGGGAAACGGCCGCGCACCAGGGCACTCGTGGCGCGCTGCAAGCGCTCCTGCGAGCGTCGTGGCTTTTAGCAGGAGTATAATTTTTGTTTCGTAAGGCGATCTCACTAGTTTTGGGACGCAAATGATAAATCCCGAACGTTCAGGAATTTTTAGCGTCCTTAATTAAGTATGTAAAAGGGAAAGTTTGGAAACCTTGTGTATTCGTACGCATTTTGCAAGTACGTGCATATAGCACAAACTTTACTATATACTATCGCACTACACGTCTCTCTCGATATATGCTTGCAGACTGTGCTACTCCCTCCGTCCAGGTTAATAAGCCATCTTTGGTTGTGCACCGTGACCAAGAAGGAGGGAAGACTTATACACCTAGACGGAGGGAATACTACTATTACTTAGTACGTGCAAACGCACGTTTTAACATTACGATGCGGTTTTTTTAAAAGTAGAAAAACAACACTAGTCAAGCTTGTGAAACGATTCAATGCAAAACAAATGCAAAAATGCTCGTTTGATTGTTTACTTTTAGCTTCCTGTAACGCCCGAGATATGACTTTCCCAATTTGTACTCCAACTCGTGCCGGTTCCGGTATTAAGTTATATTTATTTCTCGGGTTCGGGGTCTTTGTCTCCGTGTGTTGTTTTCGTTTTCGTGCATCTCATATCATGTCATCATGTGCTTTGCATTTGCATACATGTTCATCTCATGCATTCGAGCATTTTCCCCGTTGTCCGTTTTGCATTCCGGCGCTTCGTTCTCCTCCGGTGGCCATTTCTAGCTTTCTTTCGTGTGTGGGGATTAAACATTTCCGGATTGGACCGAGACTTGCCATGCGGCCTTGGTTTACTACCGGTAGACCGCCTGTCAAGTTTCGGGTCATTTGGACTTCATTTGGTACTCCAACGGTTAACCGAGGGACCGAAAAGGCCTCGTGTGTGTTGCAGCCCAACACCCCTCCAATTTGGCCCAAAACCCACCAAACTCTACTCCACCATCTCGGTCGTTCGATCACGATCGTGTGGGCGAAAACCGCACCTCATTTGGACTCTCCTAGCTCCCTCTATGCCTTATTTAAACACCCCCCCCCCCCCCGTTTTTTTGGATCTTCCCCCTACCTCAAAACCCTAAAAAAAATCCCAGATCCAGCGCGCCCGGCCGGACACGTCCGAATACCGCCGGACATGTCCGCCCCGCCGTCTCCAGCCTACCGCAGCGCGCCATGTGGCGTCGCCTGCCCGCCGCCGCCGCCGGCCCGGGAGGCCCGCGCCTGGCACCCCGAGCCCATCGCCGCGCCCCGCCGCCAGGGAGGTTCCGCCGCCCGAGCCCAGCGCCCCCGCCGCCTTCTTCCACGGCGCCGGTGGCCGGCGCCACCGCGAGCCGCCCCGCCGCCGTCAACTCCGGGGCACCTCGCCGCCGGCCGCCCCAAGCTCCGCCCGGCCGCGCCGCGCCTCGGGAGCCGCACCGCCGCCCCGGCCTCGTCCTCTTCTCCCACCGGCCAAGTCCCTCTCCTTCCTCGACGCCGGCGAGCTCAAGACCAGCCGTGAACAGTGTTTTCCGGCGAGCATCGGTTCCCGTGCACCGGATCTCAGATCTGAAACTCCCCCTCGGGTTGACTTTTTCCTTCGAACCCTAACTATTTTGCATTCTTTGACGCATCATATCTCCGCATCCGTAGCTCCGTTTTGGACATATGATATACCAAAATATTCGCCTCGACGAGTACATCATTTCATTCCATTGCATCATTTCCATTTGAGTTCATCTTGGTGCCCAAAATGCTGTTAGAAGGAGGCATCATGAGTTAAATTGCAGATCCGTTAGCTCAACATTGACTTTTGTCATTTTTGCCATGATTATTGTGTGCATGATATGCCTGTGCCCCTTTGGGATGAATTGTTAAGCATTTTGTCTTCTTTCCAGAGGTTCCACCCATGCATTTTTAGGATGTGTGTGTTGTCTTGTGCAAGCTTGCAAAGATGGGTACCTGAGTTAGCTGATTTCAGGGACTTAGTGAAAATCACTAAGTCTGGGATATTTTAGTTCATGATGCTATATGTCCAGCTTGTTTCCTAGTGATCCGTGCCTCTTTTGAGGATGATCAGTAAGAGTGATTTGTTATGCTTGTTGTGCTCTATCCATCCATATCTTTACTTGTTATGTTGGAGCACCCTAGGTTGACTCAATCGAGCTCAACTTTTGCATAGTTGTTAATTTGGGCAGATCGTGAACTCTTTTGCGCTTTTGCCGGAGCTATTGCTAGTGATCCATGCATGCTATGCCATTGTTCTTTCCATGTCTAGCTAGCATTTTATGCCTTCTTAATGAATATATGCTTGCCTTGCCATGAATTGCACCGTAGTGAGAGCATCGAGCTCGTTTACATGCCTCCGTGAGTTATAATTTCAGCATGTCCCAGTTTTCACCAAGTCTGAAAACTGATTGTGTTTCATCGATGTTCGTGTGCTTGTTAGAGTATTTTGTGAACCCTTTTGGCCCCAGGTCATTTTGGGTGTTTTGTTAAGCTTGTTGAGTAGCTCCATGCCGTGCTCTTACTTGCCATGTTAAGGTTATGCTTCATGTTGTTTTGCTGCTCCGAAGAGAGCATCGTGGTCTGAAATTCCAGACTAGCGTTAATTTCGCCATGTCTGAAATCTGTTTTGCTTATTCAGTTTTGCCATGCTTGTTTGAACCCCTTAATGGATGAATTTGCCTATGTCTCAGTCCTAGTGATTTGTTAAGCATCTTGTGTACATCCCTGCCATGTATTTTGTTTTCATGTTTGGTGGCTGTAGCATGTTCATTTCGTTGCATTTAGGAGCCTACTTGCTGTAAATCGCGGATCGGTTCGTTTCGTTAAACGCTTGCCATTTCCAAACCGTAGCTCCGATTCCTATGATCCTTATATCGTTTTCAGGGGATTTCTTCCCCTCTATCCAGTGGCACACTTGGTTTTCCAAGTTGAGGCCAGGTTCATGCATTTACTGTCACGTCTTGCATTTTGCATCCCGCATCGCATCCCGCATAGCATACCATCTTTGCATATTATTGGTTGCCCTTGCACGTGGTTGATTGTATCCTTGTTGCTTGTTGGTGTTGTTGGGTAGAGCTGGGAGACGAGTTCGCTAACGAGGAGCCCGTTGAGTTTGCTTTTGAGGATCCAGTCAACTCTGACAACTGTGCAGGCAAGATGATCATACCCTCGAAATCACTACTATCTTTGTTATGCTAGTTTGCTCGCTCTTTTGCTTTGCCAATGCTACGATGCCTACCAGTTGCTTGTCAGCCTCCCAATTGCCATGATTGAGCCTCTAACCCACCATTGTCCTAGCAAACCGTTGATTGGCTATGTTACCGCTTTGCTCAGCCCTTCTTATAGCGTTGTTAGTTGCAGGTGAAGATTGGAGCCGTTCCTTATTGGAACATTTATTTACTTGTTGGGATATCATTATATTGCTATGTTATCTTAATGCATCTATATACTTGGTAAAGGGTGGAAGGCTCGGCCTCTCGCCTAGTGTTTTGTTCCACTCTTGCCACCCTAGTTTCCATCATATCGGTGTTATGTTCCCGGATTGTTGCGTCCCTTACGCGGTTGGGCTATAATGGGAACCCCTTGATAGTTCGCCTTGATTAAAGCTTTTCCAGCAATGCCCAACATTGGTTTTACCATTTGCCACCTAGCCTCTTTTCCCTTGGGTTTCCGGAGCCCGAGGGTCATCTTTATTTAGCCCCCCACGGGCCAGTGCTCCTCTGAGTGTTGGTCCGAACTAGAGTCATGTGCAGCGCCCCCTCGGGGAAACTCGAGGTTTGGTTTTAGTTGTATGGAGCGCTCATCTGAGTGTGCCCTGAGAAAGAGATATGTGCAGCTCCTATCGGGATTTGTCGGCACATTCAGGCGGTGTTGCTGGTCTTGTTTTAACCTGTCGAATCATCTTGTTGTACCGGGATACCGAGTCTGATCGGTGTGTCCTGGGTGGAGGTCTATTCCTTCGTTGACCGTGAGAGCTTGTTATGGGCTAAGTTGGGACCCCCCTGCAGGGATTGATCTTTCGAAAGCCGTGCCCGCGGTTATGGGCGGATGGGAATTTGTTAATGTCCGGTTGTAGATAACTTGAACCTTAATTAATTAAAATGAATCAACTGAGTGTGTTGCCGTGATGGCCTCTTCTCGGCGGAGTCCGGGAAGTGGACACGGTGTTGGAGTTATGTTTGCGCAGGTTGCTCTCTAGTTCCTCGCTCGCGCTTTGCCTCCTCTCCTCGCTCTCTTTTGCGAATAAGTTAGCCACCATATATGCTAGTCGCTTGCTGCAGCTCCACTTATACATTACCCCTTCCCTACCTATTAAGCTTAAATAGTCTTGATCGCGAGGGTGCGAGATTGCTGAGTCCCTCTGGCTCACAGATTACTATTACACCAGATGCAGGGACAGATGATACCGCTCCAGATGGCGCGCTCGAGCTGAAGTGGGAGTACGACGAGGACTCTCAGCGTTACTACGTTTCTTTTCCTGATGATCAGTAGGGGTGCCTATTCGGGGTTAGATTCAAGGCCTTGTCGCATGTTGGGGTTCTTTTCTATTTTGGCGCCGTAGTCGGGCCATGAGTGATTGTATGATGGATGTTATCTTTGTACTTTGATGTGACGTGGCGAGTGTAAGCCAACTATGTTATTTCCCCTTTATATTATTTATGTACATGGGAGGTGTGATGATTTCCCGACTTGCGACATTGCTTTCAATGCGGCTATGCCTCTAAGTCGTGCCTCGACACGTGGGAGATATGTGCGCGACGTCGAAAATCTCCTTTATGCAGTTCGTTGGTGAGATAACCTCGACGCCACCCAGTACTGGGGCGGGAGTTCAGGAGTATCGCCATAACTTGTATAACGGATGCTTTTCGAAGGTTGAGATAGATGGTTTCCGAAGGTTTCTTGGTTATGTGTTGAAGGATGGATGCAGCTGGATGTAGGATTTGCTAGCTTGGGTGAGATATTATGCTTCCCCTGTATCCCCAACACCTGATTGCATAACCGGAAAGTTTCCGGAGTTTCATAGGTGGGAATTCATTAGCTCTTAGGATATCTTTCCAACAGATGCATGATATGAAATTGGGGTTCGACGTCTAGTGGTTCGCCTATTCACGGTCGATTTTACAGTGGTCTCGTTGTGTCTTAAAGAGTCTTTGGCTATGCTGACTCGGGGACGCTTCGTATGTCATGTGCACTGCCTTGTACATGATGGTGCTGTACGGTCGAGCCCGTGTAGGTCCCACCACGAAAACTTCGGACGAAATTTCTATCATGTGTTTGTTCCGGCTTATTCCGCAAGCCAATCCTTGGTTTTATTTTCAGTCGTGGTATTCGAGTTCCTTCGACGTCATATGTTGATTCCATCCCTCGTTGATGTACCTATTCTACCTGATTCTTCGTGGCTTCGCAATTTAGGAATATGTGACCACTTCAAGAGAAGTGCATTCGTTCATTTTGTTCGGATGTGAAGACTTTATGTTGCAATTTTCATTCCATTGGTTTCAGCTTTATTTATCTGCCTATGTGCTAACGGTGGTCAACCTCTTCAGGATGGCTCCCGCTAAGAGCACCAGTCAGAACCAGAATCAAGATCTGCCGCCACCTCCGCCTCCTTCGGAAGCATGGCAAGCTATGATGGCCGCTACTAATGCAAATACACAGCTGATCATGCAAATCATCCAAGAGCGGAATCAAAGCAGTCAAGGGAATCAAGGCAACAACCAGAACCATTTTGCAACTCTGAAACAGTTCCTCGCAAATGGTCCAAAGACGTTCAGCAACTGCGTTGAGGCTACCGATGCTGATGATTGGTTAGTTGATCTGGGCAAGCATTTTGAATGTAGCAACGTCAGACCTGAAGATTTCGTCAAGTTCGCGTCTTTCCAGCTCAAAGATCAGGCCGCAGAGTGGTACCAGCAGTACCGGGATTCCAGAGGTGGACGTTTGATCACTTGCGATGATTTCCGTCGTGATTTCCGAGCTCATCACATCCCTCAAAGTGTGACTGAAAGCAAACGCGAGGAATTCCGCAATCTGAAGCAAGGCTCTTTGTCTGTCTATGACTACAACAAGTTGTTCCAGAAGCTCGCCCATTTTGCCAAGCAGGATGTTCCTGGTGAGAAGAGCATGATCTATCAGTTCAGGGGTGGTCTCCGTGAAGAAATTCAGCTCGCTCTTGTCCTCTTCGAGCCGCTGAGATACGATGAGTTCTACAACATGGCACTGAAGCAAGAGGCTGCTCAGTTAAGGTGTGATGCTTCCAGGAAGCGAGTTAGAGACACTACGCCTTCTTCCTCTACTCAAGTGGCCAAGCAGCAGAAGTATTGGCTTCCTCCTCCTCCGTTCCGTCAGCCGTATCAGCAGAAGAGCAAAGGTGGCAGTGGTTCTTCCCACCCACCCAACCCAGGCTTTCAGAACAAGACTTCATCTCAAGCTCCAAGATCAAGTGCTCCGTACCACCATCCGCTCTCAGAGGTCACGTGCAACAAGTGCCAACAGAAGGGTCACTACGCCAACAAGTGTTTCAACCAGAGGCATCTTCCTCCTCCTCCTGTCAGATCGGCAAGTACAGCTGTGGTCAAGCATAATCCAAAGCACGCCAAGGTCAATATGGTGAATGCAGCTCAGGCAGAGGATTCGTCATATGTGATCATGGGTAACCTTCCTGTTAATGATATTCCTGCAAAAGTTCTTTTTGACACGGGTGCATCGCATTGCTTCATTTCCAAACCTTTTGCCTCAAAGTATGAGTGTGACTATCAGTATCTGCAAAGTGCCTTGCAAATTGTGTCACCGGGCAAGCAGATGACAGCTAACACCTGCGTTCCAGAGGTTACTATCACTTTGGGCGACTACAAGTTCCTTTCTTCCCCAATTGTTCTTGGCGATTCCAATATTGATCTTATTCTTGGGATGGACTGGCTCTGTAAACACAAGGCTCACCTCCATTGTGCAGCCAGGCAGATTCAACTGACTCATTCGTCTGAGGATGTCATTGTCTTTGCCGCTTGGGATAATACCATCCGGTTGTTTTCTCTCAATGAGAAGGGTGAATTGGATGCTATTTCGCAGATTCCGGTTGTTTGTGAGTATCAAGACGTCTTCCCAGAAGAACTCCCAGGCATGCCTCCAAACCGGCCGGTTGAATTTGTTATTGAACTTGAGCCCGGTACGGAACCTGTGTGCAAACGTCCCTACAAGCTCGGCCCCGAAGAGTTGAAGGAGTTGAAGAAACAACTCGATGTTCAAGAAAGAATGGGTCTCATTCGGCCTAGTACTTCTTCGTGGGGTTGTGGTGTTCTTTTTGTGAAGAAGAAGGATGGAACGGACCGACTTTGTGTTGATTATCGTCCATTGAACAAGAAGACCATCAAGAACAAATACCCACTTTCCAACATTAATGAGCTGTTCGAACAACTCAAGGGTGCCCAAGTATTCTCCAAGCTTGACCTCCGTATGGGTTATCATCAAATTCGCATTCGTGAGCAAGATATTCCCAAGACGGCATTCAGAACAAGCTATGGGTCATATGAATACACTGTCATGTCTTTTGGCCTCGCCAACGCTCCTCCGACATTCTCTCGCATGATGAACTTCATCTTCAACCCCTACACCAATGACTTTGTTTTGGTCTATCTCGACGACATTCTGGTTTTCTCGAAGAACAAGGAAGATCATGCCAAACACTTGCGTTTGGTTCTTGACAAGCTCAGGGAACATCAGTTCTACGCCAAGTTCTCCAAGTGTGAATTTTGGCTCGATGAGGTTCTTTATCTTGGTCATATCATCTCTGCCAAGGGCATTTCCGTGGATCCTGAGAAGGTGTCTGCAATTGTTAATTGGGAACCTCCTCAGAATGTGAAGCAACTCCGTAGCTTCCTCGGTCTCGCAAGCTATTGCCGAAGATTCGTTGAGAACTTTTCCAAGATCGCGAAGCCTCTCTCAAATCTTCTTCAGAAGCACGTCAAGTACGTTTGGTCTCCGGAGTGTGATATTTCTTTCAACACATTGAAAGAGAAATTGATCACTGCTCCAGTTCTGACTCCGCTTGATGAAACCAAGCCGTACGAGGTCTTTTGTGAGGCCTCTCTCCAAGGTCTCGGTGCTGTACTGATGCAAGAGAAGAAAGTTGTTGCTTATACCTCTCGCCATTTGAAGCCTAATGAGAAGAACTACCCCACTCATGATCTCGAGTTGGCGGCAGTTGTGCACGCTTTGTTGACTTGGAGACATCTTCTATTGGGAAGAAAAGTGGACATTTTCACTGATCACAAGAGTCTCAAGTACATCTTCACTCAGCCTAATCTCAACCTCAGGTAGACTCGATGGGTCGAAATGATTCAAGAGTACAATCCGAGTATCGAGTATACTCCAGGCAAGGCTAATGTGATTGCTGACGCGTTGAGCAGAAAAGCATATTGCAACAGTCTGATTCTCAAGCCTTATCAACCCGAGCTTTGTGAAGCTTTCCGCAAACTTAATCTGCAAATTGTTCCTCAAGGTTTCCTCGCCAACCTTCAAGTTTCTCCTACCTTGGAAGACCAGATTCGCCAAGCCCAGCTTCTTGATGCTATGGTGAAAAAGGTGAAGATTGGTATTGCAAAGAGTCAGTCCAAGTACAAGTGCTACCGACTTGATGACAAGGACACTCTCTTCTTCGAGGATCGAATTGTTGTGCCCAAAGGTGAACTTCGTAAAGTGATCATGAATGAGGCTCACAACTCTCTCCTCTCCATCCACCCTGGTAGCACGAAGATGTATCAGGATCTCAAGCAAACTTATTGGTGGACTCGAATGAAGCGCGAGATCGCTCAATTCGTGAATGAATGTGATGTCTGCAGAAGAGTGAAGGCAGAACACCAAAGGCCAGCAGGTCTCCTCCAACTTCTTGCCATTCCAGAATGGAAGTTTGACCACATTGAAATGGACTTCGTGACTGGGTTTCCAAAGTCCAAGCATGGCAATGATGCTATATTCGTTGTCATCGACAAGCTCACCAAAGTGGCTCACTTCCTGCCTATCAAAGAGTCAATCACCGCAGCTCAATTGGCGGAGCTCTACACCTCTCGAATTGTCTCTCTGCACGGTATTCCTCAAGTGATATCTTCAGACCGTGGCAGCATCTTTACCTCCAAGTTTTGGGATTCTTTTCAGAAGGCCATGGGCACCAACATTCGCTTCAGCACTGCTTTCCATCCTCAAACAAGCGGTCAAGTCGAGCGTGTCAACCAGATTCTTGAAGATATGCTCAGGGCTTGTGTTATCTCCTTCGGCATGAAGTGGGAGGATTGTCTTCCTTATGCTGAATTCTCGTACAACAACAGTTTTCAAGCAAGTTCGGGCAAGGCCCCATTTGAAATTCTGTATGGTAGGAAGTGTCGTACACCTCTCAACTGGTCTGAAACCGGTGAACGTCAGCTGATGGGTAATGACCTAATCACAGAGGCAGAAGAAATGTGCAAGGTCATTCGTGATAACCTCAAAGCAGCCCAATCCCGCCAGAAGAGCTACTATGATAGTAAGCACCGTGATTTGGCTTTCGAGATCGGAGATCATGTTTACCTCCGCGTCTCTCCTATGAAAGGGACTCTTCGCTTCGGTATCAAAGGGAAGCTTGCCCCTAGATACGTCGGACCTTTCAAGATTGTCAGCAAGAGAGGCGACCTCGCCTATCAACTCGAGCTTCCTGCAAACTTTGCCAATGTTCATGATGTGTTCCATGTCTCCCAACTCCGAAAGTGCTTCAAGACGCCTGAACGCACAGTCAACTTCGAGGACATTGAGCTCCAAGAAGATCTCTCCTATCGTGAGCACCCAGTTGCAATCCTTGAAGAGACTGAACGCAGAACTCGCAACAAGTCAATCAAATTTCTCAAAGTCAAGTGGTCACACCATTCCGACCGTGAAGCTACCTGGGAACGCGAGGATCACCTCCGTTCCGAGTACCCGGAGTTCTTTCAGTCCTAGATCTCGGGACGAGATCTTTTCGTAGTGGTGGAGTGTTGTAACGCCCCAGATATGACTTTCCCAATTTGTACTCCAACTCTTGCCGGTTCCGGCATTAAGTTATATTTATTTCTCGGGTTCGGGTCTTTGTCTCCGTGTGTTGTTTTCGTTTTCGTGCATCTCATATCATGTCATCACGTGCATTGCATTTGCATACATGTTCATCTCATGCATTCGAGCATTTTCCCCGTTGTCCGTTTTGCATTCCGGCGCTTCGTTCTCCTTCGGTGGCCATTTCTAGCTTTCTTTCGTGTGTGGGGATTAAACATTTCCGGATTGGACCGAGACTTGCCATGCGGCCTTGGTTTACTAATGGTAGACTGCCTATCAAGTTTTGGGTCATTTGGACTTCGTTTGATACTCCAACGGTTAACCGAGGGACCGAAAAGGCCTCGTGTGTGTTGCAGCCCAACACCCCTCCAATTTGGCCCAAAACCCACCAAACTCTACTCCACCGTCTCGGTCGTTTGATCACGATCGTGTGGGCGAAAACCGCACCTCATTTGGACTCTCCTAGCTCCCTCTATGCCTATTTAAACACCCCCCCCCCCGTTTTTTTGGATCTTCCCCTACCTCAAAACCCTAAAAAAATCCCAGATCCAGCGCGCCCGGCCGGACACGTCCGAATACCGCCGGACATGTCCGCCCCGCCGTCTCCAGCCTACCGCAGCGAGCCACGTGGCGTCGCCTGCCCGCCGCCGCCGCCGGCCCGGGAGGCCCGCGCCTGGCCCCCCGAGCCCATCGCCGCGCCCCGCCGCCAGGGAGGTTCCGCCGCCCGAGCCCAGCGCCCCCGCCGCCTTCTTCCACGGCGCCGGTGGCCGGCGCCACCGCGAGCCGCCCCGCCGCCATCAACTCCGGGGCACCTCGCCGCCGGCCGCCCCAAGCTCCGCCCGGCCGCGCCGCGCCTCGGGAGCCGCACCGCCGCCCCGGCCTCGTCCTCTTCTCCCACCGGCCAAGTCCCTCTCCTTCCTCGACGCCGGCGAGCTCAAGACCAGCCGTGAACAGTGTTTTCCGGCGAGCATCGGTTCCCGTGCACCGGATCTCAGATATGAAACTCCCCCTCGGGTTGACTTTTTCCTTCGAACCCTAACTATTTTGCATTCTTTGACGCATCATATCTCTGCATCCGTAGCTCCGTTTTGGACATATGATATATCAAAATCTTCGCCTCGACGAGTACATCATTTCATTCCATTGCATCATTTGCATTTGAGTTCATCTTGGTGCAAAAATGCTGTTAGAAGGAGGCATCATGAGTTAAATTGCAGATCCATTAGCTCAACATTGACTTTTGTCATTTTTGCCATGATTATTGTGTGCATGATATGCCTGTGCCACTTTGGGATGAATTGTTAAGCATTTTGTCTTCTTTCCAGAGGTGCCACCCATGCATTTTTAGGATGTGTGTGTTGTCTTGTGAAAGCTTGCAAAGAGGGGTACCTGAGTTTGCTGATTTCAGGGACTTAGTGAAAATCACTAAGTCTGGGATGTTTTAGTTCATGATGCTATATGTCCAGCTTGTTTCCTAGTGATCCGTGCCTCTTTTGAGGATGATCAGTAAGAGTGATTTGTTATGCTTGTTGTGCTTTATCCATCCATGTCTTTACTTGTTATGTTGGAGCACCCTAGGTTGACTCAATCGAGCTCAACTTTTGCATAGTTGTTAATTTGGGCAGATCGTGAACTCTTTTGCGATTTTGCCGGTGCCATTGCTAGTGACTCGTGCATGTTATGCCATTGTTCTTGCCATGCCTAGCTAGAATTTTGTGCCTTCTTAATGGATATATGCTTGCCTTGCCATGACTTGCACCGTAGTGAGAGCATCGAGCTCGTTTACATGCCTCCGTGAGTTATAATTTCAGCATGTCTCAGTTTTCACTAAGTCTGAAAACTGATTGTGTTTCATCGATGTTCGTGTGCTTGTTAGAGTATTTTGTGAACCCTTTTGGCCCCAGGTCATTTTGGGAGTTTTGTTAAGCTTGTTGAGTAGCTCCATGCCATGCTCTTACTTGCCACGTTCAGGTTATGTTTCATATTGTTTTGCTGCTCCGAAGAGAGCATCGTGGTCTGAAATTCCAGACTAGCGTTAATTTCGCCATGTCTGAAATCTGTTTTGCTTATTCAGTTTTGCCATGCTTGTTTGAATCCCTTAATGGATGATTTTGCCTATGTCTCAGTCCTAGTGATTTGTTAAGAATCTTGTGTACATCCCTGCCATGCATTTTGTTTTCTTGTTTGGTGGCTGTAGCATGTTCATTTCGTTGCATTTAGGAGCCTACTTGTTGTAAATCACAGATCGGTTCGTTTCGTAAAACACTTGCCATTTCCAAACCGTAGCTCCGATTCCTTTGATCTTTATATCATTTTCAGGGGATTTCTTCCCCTATATCCAGTGGCACACTTTGTTTTCCAAGTTGAGGACAGGTTCATGCATTTCCTGTCACGTCTTGCATTTTGCATCCCGCATCGCATCCCGCATAGCATATCATCTTTGCATATTATTGGTTGCCCTTGCACGTGGTTGATTGTATCCTTGTTGCTTGTTTGTGTTGTTGGGTAGAGCCGGGAGACGAGTTCGCTAACGAGGAGCCCGTTGAGTTTGCTTTTGAGGATCCAGTCAACTCTGACAACTGTGCAGGCAAGATGATCATACCCTCGAAATCACTACTATCTTTGCTATGCTAGTTTGCTCGCTCTTTTGCTTTGCCAATGCTACGATGCCTACCACTTGCTTGTCAGCCTCCCAATTGCCATGATTGAGCCTCTAACCCACCATTGTCCTAGCAAACCGTTGATTGGCTATGTTACCGCTTTGCTCAGCCCTTCTTATAGCGTTGTTAGTTGCAGGTGAAGATTGGAGCCGTTCCTTATTGGAACATTTATTTACTTGTTGGGACATCATTATATTGCTATGTTATCTTAATGCATCTATATACTTGGTAAAGGGTGGAAGGTTCGGCCTCTCGCCTAGTGTTTTGTTCCACTCTTGCCACCCTAGTTTCCGTCATATCGGTGTTATGTTCCCGGATTGTTGCGTCCCTTACGCGGTTGGGCTATAATGGGAACCCCTTGATAGTTCGCCTTGATTAAAGCTTTTCCAGCAATGCCCAACATTGGTTTTACCATTTGCCACCTAGCCTCTTTTCCCTTGGGTTTCCGGAGCCCGAGGGTCATCTTTATTTAGCCCCCCACGGGCCAGTGCTCCTCTGAGTGTTGGTCCGAACTAGAGTCATGTGCAGCGCCCCCTCGGGGAAACTCGAGGTTTGGTTTTAGTTGTATGGAGCGCTCATCTGAGTGTGCCCTGAGAAAGAGATATGTGCAGCTCCTATCGGGATTTGTCGGCACATTCGGGCGGTGTTGCTGGTCTTGTTTTAACCTGTCGAATCATCTTGTTGTACCGGGATACCGAGTCTGATCGGTGTGTCCTGGGTGGAGGTCTATTCCTTCGTTGACCGTGAGAGCTTGTTATGGGCTAAGTTGGGACCCCCTGCAGGGATTGATCTTTCGAAAGCCGTGCCCGCGGTTATGGGCAGATGGGAATTTGTTAATGTCCGGTTGTAGATAGCTTGAACCTTAATTAATTAAAATGAATCAACTGAGTGTGTTGCCGTGATGGCCTCTTCTCGGCGGAGTCCGGGAAGTGGACACGGTGTTGGAGTTATGTTTGCGCTGGTTGCTCTCTAGTTCCTCGCTCGCGCTTTGCTCTCTCTTCTCGCTCTCTTTTGCGAATAAGTTAGCCACCATATATGCTAGTCGCTTGCTGCAGCTCCACTTATACATTACCCCTTTCCTACCCATTAAGATTAAATAGTCTTGATCGCGAGGGTGCGAGATTGCTGAGTCCCTGTGGCTCACAGATTACTATTACACCAGATGCAGGGACAGATGATACTGCTCCAGATGGCGCGCTCGAGCTGAAGTGGGAGTACGACGAGGACTCTCAGCGTTACTACGTGTCTTTTCCTGATGATCAGTAGGGGTGCCTATTCGGGGTTAGATTCAGGGCCTTGTCACATGTTGGGGTTCTTTTCTATTTTGGCGCCGTAGTCGGGCCATGAGTGATTGTATGATGGATGTTATTTCTGTACTTTGATGTGACGTGGCGAGTGTAAGCCAACTATGTTATTTCCCCTTTATATTATTTATGTACATGGGTGGTGTGATGATTTCCCGACTTGCGACATTGCTTTCAATGCGGCTATGCCTCTAAGTCGTGCCTCGACACGTGGGAGATATAGCCGCATCGAGGGCGTTACACTTCCTTCTCTGTGGTTATTTCTTTGTCGTACTTTGTACGGAGTATCTCACTGGTTGGGAAGGCATGCAAATTCCCAAACCGCTTCCTACACCCTGTATCAAATTTTTTGCCTAACAAGTTGTGTCGTGCAATTGGAATTCCAACTTGAGTACTACTACTAGTAGGAGTACCAGGGGCCAGTTCTTTTAGGTTTCTAGATTAGTAATCCCATAACTACTACCTCTGTCATGGTTTATTGGTCCCCATTGTAATCTGTGTCAAATTTTGATCATAAATTTAACTAATGAGATGTTAGTGCATGTCACATGCACTACTCCATCCGTCTAGGTGAGTAAGTCATCTTAGGCTGTGCACCATGACCAAGGAGGAGGAGAAAATGAGAAATGTTAATGTTTATTTGCTAATTAATAGTATTACATGCAATGAACTAACCACTTCATGTCGTGTTTGATATCTCAAGTCATTAAAAGCATGCACACTCTTTATCTATTATTGGTTGATATGTCAAGAAACAAGAAACGAGGTAGAAGTTAATGCACCGCGCCTAAGTTTTTTGGGATTATTTGGTTGTCGTAAGATGACTTACACACCTAGACGGAGGGATTACAATGGTGAGGAATAAACCAGTTAAATCTTTGGTCAAAATTTAGCACAAATTACAATGGTGAGGAATAAACCAGGACAGAGTAGTAGTTTAGAAGCCCAAGTAAATGAGTGAGGCGCCTTATTGTTACTCTCCACTATGACTAGTCTTGTGGGGAAAGCTGGGGAAGCCGCCAAAAGAACTGGCCCTAGGAGTAGTAGCTAGGGATCGAGTGTGCGAGATGAACCGGAGAAAGTAAATGCAGAGAGATGAAATGCAAAAAAGACAGAGGGATGTGATGGTTGCTTGTCCGTTTATTTTACCAGGCCACTTATTAATGGGAGTGGTTGGGTTTTGTGACTATTTTAGATTAGAATATACTACTCATCCGGTGCTAGTAGTAGAGCAGAGTCCTACTCTACTACTCTACTCAAGCAAGTTAGGGCATAGCACTGTAGGGAGTACCAGTACTGTGATCACTCAAGCAAGTTGTCTGGCATCGACATGACCATACGCTGCTGGTATGTGTCTCGTAAGTCAAGCGACGTGATGTAGTCATCATCACCTGTCCACTTCCCGCAGCACATATTCGCTTCTCCATCTTTGTCCGCACATAATATCGTCCAATCTTCCATCCCCGCTAAGGCGCCTCCACCCCTCGTCTGAAACCCAAGCACTAACAATGGCAGAACCGAGCAGCGTCTGCCGAAAGAGTGGCTGGAATTCGCTCCCCATAGAGGTAATCAAGCTCATTGTTTCACGTGTAGACAATCTCGGTACCATGCCGCTCGCCGCGTGCTCGTCGGGGATGTACCATTTACTCAAAGCCCTCAGGTCGGAGCTTTTTAAGCCAACTCCTTGCTTGCTGATGCCGCCAGATCTTTAGAAACGGCATGTCACGCTGCATAATGATCGTAGGGTGGCGAGCACCAACCCCCTTGAATGCGATCCGATCCCCGTCAGCCTCAACTACATTAACGGTATGTACTGGGTCGGCATGAACACGTCTTGGATGGTGCTCGTCGACGGTCGCGGCAGCTGGATGCTCGTGGAGGTCTACACCAGGCGATTGATCCCCCTTCCTTCGATTAACACTGCACTGCTTTGGCGCTGCGGCCCAGAATACTCAGAATCTTACAGTAGCCAACATGATACCAAGTTTGATTTGCTCAAGGTTGTAATCTGCCAAGTGCCCACAAGATCTGCGAATTATAAAGACTTTAGGCTAATTGCATTCTTCAACCGCGGTCTCGCCTATCTGACAGGTCACTGCAGTAAGTGGATAAATCTACACGTCCATCGCAGGATCATACATCCTCCATGGTTCTCTGATGCCATTGAACACAAGGGCTTCATTTACGCTGTCGACTCCTTCTATGGTTGGACGTATTGCTGGCCTACTCCAGTCATTGCTACAAACGGCTGTTACAGCAGTATGTTACTTTCCTATGATATCATGATGGCTTGCTTATATTATTGTCAACATTTGCTGAAAAAATATTCATGCTCATAACATGTTGTTCTTAAAATTAACTAAATCAAAAGCCCTTTTTATTTGACTCCAACTTGATATGATGATGTAGGCCGCCTAGTGTCCCTACCCTTCCTAATCCTAGAACCTTTCAAAGAATGCAGGTGGTTCCTAGCTCGATCAAACGACGGCGAAAGATTGATGATCGTTCACACGTATCAGACGTGTTGTTTCGCGGAATACAATCATAGTCACTGCAAGGTCTTTGAGCAGGATCCCAGCTTCTCTGGGCCTTCAGGAATTTTTGACTGGAGGCTGGTAAGTAGCCCTGGTACACGCTCTTTGTTTGTCGGACTGAATTATCCGATTAACCAGGAGATAACCGACGGCAAGGATCATGATGGCAGCACGGTTTCGTTCATCAGGCAAAACTGTGTGTACACAGTGTGCCATGCGTCTCTGCATGCACCATACCCTGATATGTGCCGCCATGCTCTGTAGCCCAAAGTAGGAGAGAGGGGCGCAAGTATCAGACTTCGACCTGCTGGCTAGAGTTTCCCCCATCAGGCACCCATCTGGTTCAAGCCGTCAGCCAATCTCCACAACTTAATAAATAGTAACGTCTAACTGAGCCAATTAGTTAGATGCGTACACTTGGTGTAGTAGGATCTTTATTTAGTTTGATGCATACACTTGTTGTTTTTTGGTAGCCCTTTTGTAATGATGGCTGATGTTTGGTTTGGAAGAGAGAGCTGCATCTTCACTCTTCTGGCCTGCTTACTACTTCTGTTGCACCCCCAGCCCTGGTTGCTGCCGCTGCTATTTTCAATGTACAATCAGTAGTATATTTCGTATGTTGGTTGAATAAATGTGTTGTTAGAATGACAAACACAATGTTTTGGAAGTCGTTGCATGGTTCGATCCTTTAGTGCCCCGTTACGTAGCGCATACTATTTTTCGTACGGAACACATTTTCCACTAGTTGATAACATGCAACCCACTGATGAAGGCCCAATAGAGAAGCCCATAATTAACTAGAAGGGAGGCTCTCATATGAATCCGGCCCAGGTACATGCTCATGGTCCCCTAAACATAAATAAGTAAATAAATAAAGAAAGAAAGCTAAATGCTCATGCACTAGTTCTTTTGGAAAATAGGTAGCCCAGTATTTCTTTTTGAAGAATACCCAAGCTAGGCCTATTTGTTTTCTCCGAATTACTGGGCTGCAAATCTTTCAAGACGAGGAGGGATGCATTCCGGCCTGGCTTAAGAGTATGGTCAATGTCTGTTAAAAGTAATATCAAAAGGGGTTGAAAATTCCAAAAAAATTATAGCAAATGGGATATAAGTTTCTTTTTTTGTTTTTGTTCTTCACTGATATCTTATACGTATTTCATTGGATTTAACATGACATATACTAATTTATTTTTAAATTTTTTTTAATATGGCTATTAATTTTTGGATTAAGAATATTTCGTTTCCTAGCAAAAATTTGCGAATTTTCAAAATTTCCCACATATTTAGTTAATTTTTTGACCCTGGTACTGACCAGAAAATGGCCAGCAATTCTAAAAATGGAAAACGGGCTGCAATAAATTCCATATGAATTAGAAAATGAGTAAAAATTATAAAAATAATAGAAAATGGGTTGTACACGCCACATATTTCGAGGCTGACTTGTTTACGCAAGGCTTTGTCAGTGTAGTGACTGTTGGATGTCCATCCAACGGCCGACGTGCTTCTTCAATCTCTGATCTTCCTGCTCTAGCCGCCTAAACTAGCGCCAGCGGGACTGCCTGCTCCCTCCTCTTGTGGCCCGCTGTGATGCCGTGCAGGCTTCCCCGGCCCACCCTACTCCCTCCGCTGGCCTGACCACACGCAATTAACTGCCTCCTTATTATGCAAAAAAATGATTCCTCCCGCTAACATCTGGGGCGCACCGGTTGGGAGGCTAACCTGTGGGCCTACTAAGTTGACGCGTACGCAGGGCTTGTCAACTTAGTCAACAAACAATTCTAGCAGCAGTAACCGTTGGATTTGAATCAAACGGTCTTGCTGCTTCTTCAATCGCTGCTCTTCTTGCACCAGCCGCCCAAACCAGCGCCGGGGAGACCGCCTGCTCCTGCCTCTAGTGGCCGGCTGTGCTGCCGTTGAGGCCTCATCACCCCCTACTACTCCCACCGCTAGTCAAGCCCTACGGCGACGGCAGCCTCACACCGCAGCCGAACCAGTGAACCCTCGTACTCCTCTCCGCGTGGGCATCCACTGCCATGTCTTCCCTGGCTCCGCGTCGTCCCCTTCCTAGGCCTCGCCGTCGTCCACCGCCTTGGTGCTCTCGGCGCGGCGTGGTCAACGTGGTCAACGACATTTCATCGGAAGAGTACTGTACGTGGAGAGGCTGACAGCTGGGTCCAGGGCCACAGCCAATTTTTTTTGTGATTTGCCAAGTAAGTCGCTTTGTCAGGCCTGTTGGGCTGCAAATCTTTCAAGACAAGGAGAGCTTTCATTTGGCTGGCCGAGAAAATGGTCCATCAGTAATGAGAAATGGGTTGTACATTTTTAAACCACATCAAATCGGCAATTAGTTTCAAATATCTTTTTTTTCATTTCGAGATTTTAAATTACATTAATTTTTATGCATGGAGAATTTGTTGGATTTTATATTGATATACATTTATTTTTTAAATCAGTTTGAATGTGAGTCGAAATTTCGAGATTAAAAACAGTTTGGACCGCACCGAAATATGCAAAATTTCTTATAATTTTTTAACCGTGGCCACAATATGGGCTGTAATGCTAACAAAAAATATGGGCTCCAAAAAGCCTTAATAATTAGCAAATGGGCTGTAAATTATTAGAAATAATAGCAGATGGGATGTATGTTGTTTTCCACAGATTTGAGGCTTTCCTAAAAAAGGTTGACGCACAAGCAGTGACTGTTGGATGGCCATCCAACGGCCGTCGTGCTTCTTCAATCTCTGCTCTTCCTGCTCCAGCCGCTCAAATACGGGTCGGCGGGACTGCCTGCTCCCTCCTCCCCGCGGCAGGCTCTGCTGCCGCGCAGGCCTCACCGCCCCACCATACTCCCATCGCTGGCCTAGCCATCCCTCTACTCACCCACACCTGCTGTTATTCTCCGGCGATGAAAAACGAACCAGTAAACCCTCGTACAGTCGTACTCCCCTCCGCATGGGAAACAACTGCCGAGTCTTCCCTGCCTCCGTGTCGTTCCCTTCCTAGGCCTCGCCGTCGTCCACCGCCCTGGTGTTCTCGGCGCGGCCTTGTCAACGTAGTCAACGACCGACATGCATCTGAAGTGGACTGTACGTGGAGAGGCCGACCGCTGGGTCCACGGCCGCACTCAAGGAAATGCCTCATTATTACATGCAAAATAATGATTCCTCCACCTGACATCAGGGACCCACCGAAAGGGCCTCTGTATTTCGTGAAAAAAATGTTACCGCCGCTGACATCTCGAACCCACCAGCTATATCTTCGTACGCAGGGAAGTGTCTCCTTATTACGCATAAAAAATGAATACTCCCCCTGTTAGCTGGGACCCAGTATAGTGGCAGGCTGACTTGTGGGCCTACTAAGTTGACGGGGATGGAGGGCTTTATCAACTTAGTCAATATGCACGATTCTAGCTCCAGTGACCGTACGATGTCCATCCAACGGCCATAGTGCTTCTTCAACCTCTGGTCTTTTTGCTCCAGTCGCCCAAACCAGCACCGGTCGTGCCTCGTGCTCCCGCCTCCCGTGGCCAGCTGGGATGCGGCGGAGGCCTCACGGCCCCCTAGTACTCCCACCGCTGGCCAGGCCATCCCTCTACTCACCCACACCCCCTGTTATTCTACGATGACGGCAGCCTCACACCGCAGTGAACCAGTGAATCCTCGTACTCCTCTACGTGTGGGCATCCACTGTCGCATCTTCCCTGGCTCCGTGTCGTCCCCTTCCTAGGCCTCACCGTCGTCCACCGCCCTGGTGCTCTCAGCGCGGCGTGGTCAACATGGTCAAGGAACGGCTTCCATCAGGCGTGGGCTGTACGTGGAGAGGCTGACAACTGGGTCCACGGCCGCGGCAAGGAAGTGCCTCCTTATTACGTGCAAAATAATTATTCCTCCACCTAACAGCAGGGACCCACCGGACGGGCCATCGTATTTCGCGAAAAAAACGTTTCCCCCCTGACTGTTGGGACCCACCATCTACATCTTCGCACGCAAGGAAGTGCCTGACAGTCGGGACCCATCTGGTCGAAGCGTACGTAGCATTGTCATTCTGGTCGTGAACATGTACATACATATATACTGGTGGATGTAGAGGCGCGCACGTGTTGTACTAGAGGCGCGCACGTAGCATGTACACGTACATACAGCGGCCAGGGTGCAAGAAAGAAAATACGGCCACGTATGTGTACATATGGGCGAGGTCTCGAACGCCTACTCGCACATACGTACGGCCAGGGCTCGTGTACACGGCTGGGTCGGAACGGAGAAACAGCGTCGTCGTCGTGTTCATGGGGAGGCAATGGAATGTGTCGTGTTCATGGGGAGGCAACGGAATGCGTCGTGTTCATGGGGAGGCAACGGAATGCGTCGTGTTCATCGGGAGGCAACGGAACGCGTGGGAGCCAACCGGCTGGGTCAGAACGGAATGCGTGGTCGTGTTCATCGGGAGGGCTTGGACGGAACATGCGATGGAAACGAGGCCTGGCGTACCGCAAAACGGAGGAAACAGACCTCCTATGTTCAGAACGGGGTCCTGTTGATCGGGAGGGGTGTGGCGTACCGCAAAACGGAGGAAACTGACCTCCTACGGTCGAAACAAGGGTCATGTTGATCGGGAGGGGTGTGGTGTACCGCAAAACGGACAAAACGGACCTCCTACGGTCGAAACGGGGGTCCTGTTGATCGGGAGCGGTGTGACGTACCGCAACACGGACGAAACGGACCTCCTATGGTCGAAACGGGGGTCCTGTTCACCGGGAGGGGTGTGGCGTACCGCAAAATGGGACTCCACGGGATACTGTTCATCTCCACCGTCGACCTCCTCCAGCCTCCACGGGCTCCTGTTCATCCAGCCTCCATCGCGCGCTACTCCACCGGCTACTGTTCAACCACCCCTCCACGGGCACCCCTCCACCGTCTACTATTCATCCAGCCCTCCACACCACGCGGTCCTGTTCAACCACCCCTTCATGGGCACCCCTCCATTGTCTACTATTCATCCAGCCCTCCAAACCACGGGGTCCTGTTCATCCACCCCTCCACGGGAACCCCTCCATCGTCTACTGTTCATCCAGCCCTCCACCACACCACAGGGTCCTGTTCATCCAGAGGCAACGCCACCGCTCACTGTTCATCCCATCGATCGGCTTCAGTTAGCAGCAGTAGCGAAGGAATTACTTGATCGGGTTCAGTTAACAGCCATCGATCGATCGCTCGGGTTCAGTAACGCGTAGCCTGCAGTGCAATCGCTCGGGTTCAGTTAGAGCCCAACGCCTCGCTCGGGTTCAGTTAGAGCCAACGCCTCGCACACACGCGCGTACGTGTGCAAGAGAAACGCGCATCCTCAGCACCCGACCTCCCACCGTAACCGGGAACTCCCCGAAATTTTCCTCCCCCTCGCTTCTACCATGGTTTTTTCCGTCATGGACGGCCCAAAGAATGTCATGCAGCTGCGTCTCCGGGCCACCCAGGACGAAAAGCCCATTTTCTGTCATGATTTTTTGTCATAGAAGTAGGAGCCCACCACATCTATGATGATACCAGGTTTTGTCACAATTATCGTCATAGAAGTGTCATATGTATGACAGAAAAAAATTCATTCGGCCCAAAATGTCACGGATGTGTCTTTTTTTGTAGTGATTATTCTCTGATTTAAATGAATAACCATCTCGCATCAAACAAGATCTAGATATAATGTTTATGCTTAACGCTGGCACCAAATAACAATTATTCAGGTCTAAAACTAATCCCGAAGGTAGATGTAGAGGTAGCGTGCCGACGGCGGTCACATCGACTTTGCAACCATTTCCCATGCGCATCGTCACCTCATCCTTAGCCAATCTTCGCTTAATCCGTAGCCCCTGTTTCGAGTTGCAAGTATTAGCAACATAACCAGTATCGAATATCCAGGTGCTACTATGAGCATTAGTAAGGTACACGTCAATAACATGTATATCAAATATACCTCTCACTTTGCCATCCTTCTTTTCCGCCAAATACTTGGGGCAATTCCGCTTCTAGTGACTAGTCCCTTTGCAGTAGAAGCACTCGATCTCAGGCTTAGGTCCAGACTTGGGCTTCTTCACTTGAGCAGCAACTTGCTTGTCATTCTTCTTGAAGTTCCCCTTCTTCCCTTTGCCCTTCTTGAAACTGGTGGTCTTGTTGACCATCAACCCTTGATGCTCCTTCTTGATTTCTACCTCCGCAGCTTTTAGCATCGTGAAGAGCTCGGGAATAGTCTTATCCATCCCTTGCATATTATAGTTCATCATGAAGCTTTTGAAGCTTGGTTGCAGTGATTGAAGAACTCTGTCAATGACACTATCAACCGGAAGATTAACTCCCAGCTGAGTCAAGTGATTGTGGTACCCAGACATTCTGAGTATGTGCTCACTGATAGAACTATTCTCCTCCATTTTGCAGTTGTAGAACTTGTTGGAGACTTCGTATCTCTCAATCCGGGCATTTGCTTGAAATATTAACTTCAACTCCTAGAACATCTCATATGCTCCATGACGTTCAAGACGTCGTTGAAGTCCCGGTTCTAAGCCGTAAAGCATGGCACACTGAACTATCGAGTAGTCATCAGCTTTGCTCTGTCAGGTGTTCATAACATCTGGAGTTACTCCTGCAGCGGGTTTGGCACCTAGCGGTGCTTCCAGGATGTAATTCTTCTGTGCAGCAATGAGGATAATCCTCAAGTTGCGGACCCAATCCATGTAGTTGCTACCATCATCTTTAAACTTAGCTTTCTCTAGGAACGCATTAAAATTCAACGGAACAGTAGCACGGGCCATTTATCTACAATAACATAGACATGCAAAATACTATCAGGTACTAAGCTCATGATAAATTAAAGTTCAAATTAATCATATTTCTTAAGAACTCCCACTTAGAAAAATATCCCTCTAATCATCTAAGTGATCACGTGATCCATATCAACTAAACCATGTCCGGTCATCATGTGAGATGGAGTAGTTCTCAATGGTGAACATCACTATGTTGATCATATCTACTATATGATTCAAGCTCGACCTTTTGGTCTCAGTGTTCCGAGGCCATATCTGCATATGCTAGGCTCGTCAAGTTTAACCCGAGTATTCTGCATGTGCAAAACTGGCTTGCACCCATTGTATGTGAACGTAGAGCTTATCACACCCGATCATCACGTGGTGTCTTAGCACGACTAACTGTAGCAACGGTGCATACTCAGGGAGAACACTTGTACCTTAAAATTTAGTGAGAGATCATCTTATAATTCTACCGCCGAACTAAGAAAAATAAGATGCATAAAGGATAAACATCACATGCAATCAAATAAGTGATATGATATGGCCATCATCATCTTGTGCCTTTGATCTCCATCTCTAAGCACTGTCATGATCACCATCGTCACCGGCTTGACACTTTGATCTCCATCGAAGCATCGTTGTCATCTCGCCAACTATTGTTTATACGACTATCGCTACCACTTAGTGATAAAGTAAAGCAATTACATGGCGATTGCATTTCATACAATAAAGCGACAACCATATGGCTCCTGCCAGTTGCCGATAACTGTTACAAAACATGATCATCTCATACAAAAAATTATATATCATCACGTCTTGACCATATCACATCACAACATGCCCTGCAAAAACAAGTTAGACGTCCTCTACTTTGTTGTTGCAAGTTTTACATGGCTGCTACGGGCTTCTAGCAATAACCGTTCTTACCTACGGCATAAAAACCACAACGTGGTATAGTGGTTGCTTTTTTATCTTCATAAAGAACCTTGTTCATTGAATCTGATTCAACTAAAATTGGAGAAACTGACACCCGCCAGCCACCTGTGTGCAAAGCACGTCGGCAGAACCAGTCTCATGAATGCGGTCATGTAATGTCGGTCCGGGCCACTTCATCCAACAATACCGCTGAATCAAGAAACAACTAGTGACGGCAAGCAATATGTATATACCCACGCCCACAACTCCTTTGTGTTCTACTCGTGCATATAACATCCATGCATAGACCTGGCTCGGATGCCACTATTGGGGAAGGTAGTAATTTAAAATTTTGCCTACGATCATGCAAGATCTATCTAGGAGAAGCATATCAACGAGCGGGAAGAGTGAGTCCACGTACCCTCATAGACCGAAAGCGGAAGCGTTAAGTAACGCGGTTGATGTAGTCGAACGCCTTCACGATCCAATTGATCAAGTACCGAACGCACGGCACCTTCGTGATCTGCACACGTTCAGCTCGGTGACGTCCCTCGAACTCTAGATCCAACTGAGGCCGAGGGAGAGTTTCGTCAACACGACTGCGTGGTGATGGTGATGATGAAGTTACCGACGCAGGCCTTCGCCTAAGCACTACGATAATATGACCGAGGTGGAAATCTGTGGAGGGGGGCACCACACACGGCTAAGAGATCAACTTGTGTGTATATGGAGTGCCTCCCTCCCCCGTATATAAAGGAGTGGAGGAAGGGGCCGCCCGGCCTCATGGGGTGCGCCCCAAGGGGGGAATCCTACTCCTACTATAAAGTTGTGGAGAGAAGGAAAGGGAAGAGGGAGAGAAGGAAAGGGGGGCCGGACCCCCTCCCAATTGGGATTGGGCTTGGGGGGGCGCCCCTCCTATTGGCCTCCTCCTCCTCTCTTCCACTAAAGCCCATGAAGGCCCATTAACCCCCCGGGGGGTTCCGGTAACCCCCCGGTACTCCGAAAAATGCCCGAACCTATCCGAAACCTTTCCGGTGTCCAAACATAACCTTCCAATATATCAATCTTTATGTCTCGACCATTTCGAGACTCCTCGTCATGTCCGTGATCACATCCGGGACTCCGAACAACCTTCGATACATCAAAGCACATAACTCACAATACATATCGTCATCGAACGTTAAGCATGCGGACCCTACGAGTTCGAGAACTATGTACCCATGACCGAGACTCATCTCCGGTCAATAACCAATAGCAGAACCTGGATGCTCATATTGGTTCCTACATATTCTATGAAGATCTTTATCGATCAAACCACATAACAACATACATTGTTCCCTTTTGTCATTGGTATGTTACTTGCCCGAGATTTGATCGTTGGTATCATCATACCTAGTTCAATCTCGTTATCGGCAAGTCTCTTTACTCGTTCCGTAATGCAACATCCCTCAACTAACTCATTAGTCACATTGCTTGCAAGGCTTATAGTGATGTGCATTGCCGAGAGGGCCCAAAGATACCTCTCCAACAATCAGAGTGACAAATCCTAATCTCGATCTATGCCAACTCAACAAACACCATCGGAGACCCCTGAAGAGCATCTTTATAATCACTCAGTTACGTTGTGCGTTTGATAGCACACAAAGTGTTCCTTTGGTATTTGGGAGTTACATAATCTCATAGTCATAGGAACATGTATAAGTTATGAAGAAAGCAATAGCAATAAACTAAACGATCATAGTGTTAAGCTAACGGATGGGTCATGTCAATCACATCATTATCTAATGATGTGATCTCGTTTATCAAATGACAACCCATGTCTATGGTTAGGAAACTTAACCATCTTTGATTAACTAGCTAGTCAAGTAGAGGCATACTAGTGACACTCTGTTTGTCTATGTATTCACACATGTACTAAGTTTCCGGTTAATACAATTCTAGCATGAATAATAAACATGTATCATGATATAAGGAAATATAAATAACAACTTTATTATTGCCTCTAGGGAATATTTCCTTCAGTAGGTACAATTGCAATATTACTTATTAGCAATTTTAGAAAAAGGCGGAATATAAAAGTGAGCCTAACAGTTGCTACAGTGAGTCAAGTTCTAGCACAATATGATAATAACAATATGGTAAGTAGAACAACACAACATGATAACAAGTGCAAGGTGGACCAAAGAAAACCACAGGCAAGAGCTAGGGTTAGGGATAACCGAAACTCCAGACACGGAGATGTATCCCGACATTCACTTCTTTGAGGGGTGCTAGTCACCATTGGATGGGTGGGTGTTACCGGGAAGGCACACCAACTAAGGCTTACCCTAATCTCCTTGAGATGTCTCAACAAACATTCGGGGTAAATCAGAAGTTCATTTCTCATTGGAGCACTCCTATTGCCTTGGAGTCTCAAACCTCCACGAGTAACAGGATCAAGGGTGAAATGCTCAAAATTTGCTGAAATTACACATTTCCGTGGTTAAAAGAGGGAGAAGGGGTGGATTTATCACTTGGCAAAATCTCTCTCAAGAAATTTCACGAATCTCTCTGGGATCTAGGTTTTGGTGCAAGAGAAAGTAAGAGGGAGTACTGAAGGAAATATGCCCTAGAGGCAATAATAAAGTTATTATTTATTTCCTTATATCATGATAAATGTTTATTATTCATGCTAGAATTGTATTAACCGGAAACATAATACATGTGTGAATACATAGACAAACAGAGTGTCACTAGTATGCCTCTACTTGACTAGCTCGTTAATCAAAGATGGTTAAGTTTCCTAACCATGAACAAAGTGTTGTTATTTGATTAACGAGGTCACATCATTAGTTGAATGATCTGATTGACATGACCCATTTCATTAGCTTAGCACCCGATCGTTTAGTATGTTGCTATTGCTTTCTTCATGACTTATACATGTTCCTATGACTATGAGATTATGCAACTCCCGTTTGCCGGAGGAACACTTTGGGTGCTACCAAACGTCACAACGTAACTGGGTGATTATAAAGGAGTACTACAGGTGTCTCCAATGGTAGATGTTGGGTTGGCGTATTTCGAGATTAGGGTTTGTCACTCCGATTGTCGGAGAGGTATCTTTGGGCCCTCTCGGTAATACACATTATACAAGCCTTGCAAGCATTGCAACTAATGAGTTAGTTGCGGATGATGTATTACAGAACGAGTAAAGAGACTTGCCGGTAACGAGATTGAACTAGGTATTGGATATCGACGATCGAATCTCGGGCAAGTAACATACCGATGACAAAGGGAACAACGTATGTTGTTATGCGGTCTGACCGATAAAGATCTTCGTAGAATATGTAGGAGCCAATATGGGCATCCAGGTCCCGCTATTGGTTATTGACCGGAGACGTGTCTCGGTCATGTCTACATTGTTCTCGAACCGTAGGGTCCGCACGCTTAATGTTACGATGGCAGTTATTATGAGTTTATGCATTTTGATGTACCGAAGGTTGTTCGGAGTCCCGGATGTGATCACGGACATGACGAGGAGTCTCAAAATGGTCGAGACATAAAGATTGATATATTGGAAGCCTATATTTGGACATCGGAAGTGTTCCGGGTGAAATCGGGATTTTACCGGAGTACCGGGAGGTTACCGGAACCCCCCAGGAGCCATATGGGCCTTATTGGGCCTTAGTGGAAAGGTGAAAGGGGCAGCCCAAGGTGCGCGCCTCCCCCCTCCCCTAGTCCTATTAGGACTAGGAGAGGTGGCCGGCCACCTCTCTCCCTCTCTTTCTCCTTGGGAGTCCTATTAGGAATAGGATTGGGGGGAGTCCTACTCCCGGTAGGAGTAGGACTCCTCCTGCGCCTCCATAGCTTGGCCGGCCAGCCCTCCCCCTGGCAACCTTTATATACAGGGGCAGGGGGCACCTCTAGACACACAAGTTGATCATTGAGATCGTTCCTTAGCCGTGTGCGGTGCCCCCTGCCACCAAATTCCACCTCGATCATATCGTTGTAGTGCTTAGGCGAAGCCCTACGTCTGTAGTACATCAAGATCGTCACCACGCCGTCGTGCTGACGGAACTCCTCCCCGAAGCTTTGCTGGATCGGAGCCCGGGGATCGTCATCGAGCTGAACGTGTGCTAAGAACTCGGAGGTGCCGGAGTAACGGTGCTTGGATCGGTCGGATCGGGAAGAAGACGTACGACTACTTTCTCTATGTTGTGTCAACGCTTCTGTTGCGATCTACAAGGGTACATAGATCAGACTCTCCCCCTTGTTGCTATGCATCACCATGATCTTGCATGTGCGTAGGAAATTTTTTGAAATTACTACGTTTCCCAACAGTGGCATCCGAGCCTAGGTTTTATGGTTTGATGTTATTTGCACGAGTAGAACACAAGTGAGTTGTGGGCGATACAAGTCATACTGCCTACCAGCATGTCATACTTCGGTTCGGCGGTATTGTTGGACGAGACGACCCGGACCAACCTTACGTGTACGCTTACGCGAGACCGGTTCCCTCGACGTGCTTTGCACATAGATGGCTTGCGGGCGACTGTCTCTCCAACTTTAGTCGAACCGAGTATGGCTACGCCCGGTCCTTGAGAAGGTTAAAACGGAGTCTATTTAACAAACTATCGTTGTGGTTTTGATGCGTAGGTGAGATGAGTTCTTGCTTAAGCCCGTAGCAGCCACGTAAAACTTGCAACAACAAAGTAGAGGACGTCTAACTTGTTTTTGCAGGGCATGTTGTGATGTGATATGGTCAAGGCATGATGCTGATTTTATTGTATGAGATGATCATGTTTTGTAACCAAGTTATCGGCAACTGGCAGGAGCCATATGGTTGTCGCTTTATTGTATGCAATGCAATCGCGATGTAATGCTTTACTTTATTGCTAAGCGGTAGTGATAGTCGTGGAAGCATAAGATTGGCGAGACGACAACGATGCTACGATGGAGATCAAGGTGTCGCGCCAGTGACGATGGTGATCATGACGGTGCTTCGGAGATGGAGATCACAAGCACAAGATGATGATGGCCATATCATATCACTTATATTGATTGCATGTGATGTTTATCTTTTATGCATCTTATCTTGCTTTGATTGACGGTAGCATTATAAGATGATCTCTCTCTAAAATTATCAAGAAGTGTTCTCCCTGAGTATGCACCGTTGCGAAAGTTCTTTGTGCTGAGACACCACGTGATGATCGGGTGTGATAGGCTCTACGTTCAAATACAACGGGTGCAAAACAGTTGCACACGCGGAATACTCAGGTTATACTTGACGAGCCAAGCATATACAGATATGGCCTCTGAACACGGAGACCGAAAGGTCGAGCATGAATCATATAGTAGATATGATCAACATAATGATGTTCACCGATGAAACTACTCCATCTCACGTGATGATCGGACATGGTTTAGTTGATTTGGATCACGTGATCACTTAGAGGATTAGAGGGATGTCTATCTAAGTGGGAGTTCTTAAGTAATATGATTAATTGAACTTAAATTTATCATGAACTTAGTACCTGATAGTATCTTTCTTGTTTATGTTGATTGTAGATAGATGGCTCGTGCTGTTGTTCCGTTGAATTTTAATGCATTCCATGAGAAAGCAAAGTTGAAAGATGATTGTAGCAATTACACAGACTTGGTCCGTAACTTGAGGATTATCCTCATTGCTGCACAGAAGAATTACGTCCTGGAAGCACCGCTGGGTGCCAGGCCTGCTGCTGGAGCAACACCAGATGTTATGAACGTCTGGCAGAGCAAAGCTGATGACTACTCGATAGTTCAGTGTGACATGCTTTACGGCTTAGAATCGGGACTTCAACGACGTTTTGAACGTCATGGAGCATATGAGATGTTCCAGGAGTTGAAGTTAATATTTCAAGCAAATGCCTGGATTGAGAGATATGAAGTCTCCAATAAGTTCTATAGCTGCAAGATGGAGGAGAACAGTTCTGTCAGTGAGCATATACTCAAAATGTCTGGGTATAACAATCACTTGATTCAGATGGGAGTTAATCTTCCAGATGATTGCGTCATTGACAGAATTCTCCAATCACTGCCACCAAGCTACAAGAGCTTCGTGATGAACTATAATATGCAAGGGATGAACAAGACTATTCCCGAGCTCTTCGCAATGCTGAAAGCTGGGAGGTAGAAATCAAAAAGGAGCATCAAGTGTTGATGGTTAACAAAACCACTAGTTTCAAGAAAAAGGGCAAAGGGAAGAAGAAGGGAAACTTCAAGAAGAACGGCAAGCAAGTTGCTGCTCAGGAGAAGAAACCCAAGTCTGGACCTAAGCCTGAAACTGAGTGCTTCTACTGCAAGCAGACTGGTCACTGGAAGCGGAACTGCCCCAAGTATTTGGCGGATAAGAAGGATGGCAAGGTGAACAAAGGTATATGTGATATACATGTTATTGATGTGTACCTTACTAATGCACGCAGTAGCACCTGGGTATTTGATACTGGTTCTGTTGCTAATATTTGCAACTCGAAACAGGGACTACGGATTAAGCGAAGATTAGCTAAGGACGAGGTGACGATGCGCGTGGGAAACGGTTCCAAAGTCGATGTGATCGCGGTCGGCACGCTACCTCTACATCTACCTTCGGGATTAATATTAGACCTAAATAATTGTTATTTGGTGCCAGCGTTGAGCATGAACATTATATCTGGATCTTGTTTAATGCGAGACGGTTATTCATTTAAATCAGAGAATAATGGTTGTTCTATTTATATGAGTAATATCTTTTGTGGTCATGCACCCTTGAAGAGTGGTCTATTCTTGTTAAATCTCGATAGTAGTGATACACATATTCATAATGTAGAAGCCAAAAGATGCAGAGTTGATAATGATAGTGCAACTTATTTGTGGCACTGCCGTTTAGGTCATATCGGTATAAAGCGCATGAAGAAACTCCATACTGATGGACTTTTGGAACCACTTGATTATGAATCACTTGGTACTTGCGAACCGTGCCTCATGGGCAAGATGACTAAAACACCGTTCTCCGGTACTATGGAGAGAGCAACAGATTTATTGGAAATCATACATACCGATGTATGTGGTCCGATGAATATTGAGGCTCGTGGCGGATATCGTTATTTTCTCACCTTCACAGATGATTTAAGCAGATATGGGTATATCTACTTAATGAAACACAAGTCTGAAACATTTGAAAAGTTCAAGGAATTTCAGAGTGAAGTTGAAAATCATCGTAACAAGAGAATAAAGTTTCTACGATCTGATCGTGGAGGAGAATATTTGAGTTACGAGTTTGGTATACATTTGAAAAATTGTGGAATAGTTTCGCAACTCACGCCACCCGGAACACCACAGCGTAATGGTGTGTCTGAACGTCGTAATCGTACTTTACTAGATATGGTACGATCTATGATGTCTCTTACTGATTTGCCGCTATCGTTTTGGGGATACACTTTAGAGACGGCCGCATTCACGTTAAATAGGGCACCATCAAAATCCGTTGAGACGACGCCTTATGAACTGTGGTTTGGCAAGAAACCAAAGTTGTCGTTTCTTAAAGTTTGGGGTTGCGATGCTTATGTGAAAAAGCTTCAACCTGATAAGCTCGAACCCAAATCGGAGAAATGTGTCTTCATAGGATATCCAAAGGAAACTATTGGATACACCTTCTATCACAGATCCGAAGGCAAGACTTTTGTTGCTAAATTCGGAAACTTTCTTGAGAAGGAGTTTCTCTCGAAAGAAGTGAGTGGGAGGAAAGTAGAACTTGACGAGGTAACTGTACCCACTCCCTTGTTGGAAAGTAGTACATCACAAAAAATTGTTTCTGCGACACCTACACCAATAAGTGAGGAAGTTAATGATAATGATCATGAAACTTCAGAACAAGATACTACTGAACCTCGTAGATCAACCAGAGCAAGATCCGCGCTAGAGTGGTACGGTATTCCAGTTCTGGAAGTCATGCTGCTAGATCATGATGAACCTACGAACTATGAAGAAGCGATGGTGAGCCCAGATTCCGCAAAGTGGCTTGAAGCCATGAAATCTGAGATGGGATCCATGTATGAGAACAAAGTATGGACTTTGGTTGACTTGCCCGATGATCGGCAAGCAATTGAGAATAAATGGATCTTCAAGAAAAAGACTAACGCTGACGGTAATGTTACTGTCTATAAAGCTCGACTTGTCGCAAAAGGTTTTCGACAAGTTCAAGGGGTTGACTACGATGAGACCTTCTCACCCGTAGCGATGCTTAAGTCTGTCCGAATCATGTTAGCAATTGCCGCGTTTTATGATTATGAAATATGGCAGATGGATGTCAAAACTGCATTCCTGAATGGATTTCTGGAAGAAGAGTTGTATATGATGCAACCGGAAGGTTTTGTCAATCCAAAGGGAGCTAACAAAGTGTGCAAACTCCAGCGATCCATTTATGGACTGGTGCAAGCATCTCAGAGTTGGAATAAACGCTTTGATAGTGTGATCAAAGCATTTGGCTTTATACAGACTTTTGGAGAAGCCTGTATTTACAAAAAAGTGAGTGGGAGCTCTGTAGCATTTCTGATATTATATGTGGATGACATATTGCTGATTGGAAATGATATAGAATTTCTAGATAGCATAAAGGGATACTTGAATAAGAGTTTTTCAATGAAAGACCTCGGTGAAGCTGCTTACATATTGGGCATTAAGATCTATAGAGATAGATCAAGACGCTTAATTGGACTTTCGCAAAGCACATACCTTGACAAGATTTTGAAGAAGTTCAAAATGGATCAAGCAAAGAAAGGGTTCTTGCCTGTGTTACAAGGTGTGAAGTTGAGTCAGACTCAATGCCCGACCACTGCAGAAGATAGAGAGAAAATGAAAGATGTTCCCTATGCTTCAGCCATAGGCTCTATCATGTATGCAATGCTGTGTACCAGACCTGATGTGTGCCTTGCTATAAGTTTAGCAGGGAGGTACCAAAGTAATCCAGGAGTGGATCACTGGACAGCGGTCAAGAACATCCTGAAATACCTGAAAAGGACTAAGGATATGTTTCTCGTATATGGAGGTGACAAAGAGCTCACCGTAAGAGGTTACGTTGATGCAAGCTTTGACACTGATCCGGACGATTCTAAATCGCAAACCGGATACGTGTTTACTTTAAACGGTGGAGCTGTCAGTTGGTGCAGTTCTAAACAAAGCATCGTAGAGGGATCTACATGTGAAGTAGAGTACATAGCTGCTTCGGAAGCAGCGGACGAAGGAGTCTGGATGAAGGAGTTCATATCCGATCTAGGTGTCATACCTAGTGCATCGGGTCCAATGAAAATCTTTTGTGACAATACTGGTGCAATTGCTTTGGCAAAGGAATCCAGATTTCACAAAAGGACCAAACACATCAAGAGACGCTTCAATTCCATCCGGGATCTAGTCCAGGTGGGAGACATAGAGATTTGCAAGATACATACGGATCTGAATGTTGCAGACCCGTTGACTAAGCCTCTTCCACGAGCAAAACATGATCAGCACCAAGGCTCCATGGGTGTTAGAATCATTACTATGTAATCTAGATTATTGACTCTAGTGCAAGTGGGAGACTGGAGGAAATATGCCCTAGAGGCAATAATAAAGTTATTATTTATTTCCTTATATCATGATAAATGTTTATTATTCATGCTAGAATTGTATTAACCGGAAACATAATACATGTGTGAATACATAGACAAACAGAGTGTCACTAGTATGCCTCTACTTGACTAGCTCGTTAATCAAAGATGGTTAAGTTTCCTAACCATGAACAAAGTGTTGTTATTTGATTAACGAGGTCACATCATTAGTTGAATGATCTGATTGACATGACCCATTTCATTAGCTTAGCACCCGATCGTTTAGTATGTTGCTATTGCTTTCTTCATGACTTATACATGTTCCTATGACTATGAGATTATGCAACTCCCGTTTGCCGGAGGAACACTCTGGGTGCTACCAAACGTCACAACGTAACCGGGTGATTATAAAGGAGTACCACAGGTGTCTCCAATGGTAGATGTTGGGTTGGCGTATTTCGAGATTAGGGTTTGTCACTCCGGTTGTCGGAGAGGTATCTCTGGGCCCTCTCGGTAATACACATTATACAAGCCTTGCAAGCATTGCAACTAATGAGTTAGTTGCGGATGATGTATTACAGAACGAGTAAAGAGACTTGCCGGTAACGAGATTGAACTAGGTATTGGATACCGACGATCGAATCTCGGGCAAGTAACATACCGATGACAAAGGGAACAACGTATGTTGTTATGCGGTCTGACCGATAAAGATCTTCGTAGAATATGTAGGAGCCAATATGGGCATCCAGGTCCCGCTATTGGCTATTGACCGGAGACGTGTCTCGGTCATGTCTACATTGTTCTCGAACCGTAGGGTCCGCACACTTAACGTTACGATGACAGTTATTATGAGTTTATGCATTTTGATGTACCGAAGGTTGTTCGGAGTCCCGGGTGTGATCACGGACATGACGAGGAGTCTCGAAATGGTCGATACATAAAGATTGATATATTGGAAGCCTATATTTGGACATCGGAAGTGTTCCGGGTGAAATCGGGATTTTACCGGAGTACCGGGAGGTTACCGGAACCCCCCGGAAGCCATATGGGCCTTATTGGGCCTTAGTGGAAAGGTGAAAGGGGCGGCCCAAGGTGGGCTGCGCGCCTCCCCCCTCCCCTAGTCCTATTAGGACTAGGAGAGGTGGCCGGCCACCTCTCTCCCTCTCTTTCTCCTTGGGAGTCCTATTAGGAATAGGATTGGGGGGGGGGAGTCCTACTCCCGGTAGGAGTAGGACTCCTCCTGCGCCTCCATAGCTTGGCCGGCCAGCCCTCCCCCTGGCAACCTTTATATATGGGGGCAGGGGGCACCTCTAGACACACAAGTTGATCATTGAGATCGTTCCTTAGCCGTGTACGGTGCCCCCTGCCACCAAATTCCACCTCGATCATATCGTTGTAGTGCTTAGGCGAAGCCCTACGTCTGTAGTACATCAAGATCATCACCACGCCGTCGTGCTGACGAAACTCCTCCCCGAAGCTTTGCTGGATCGGAGCCCGGGGATCGTCATCGAGCTGAACGTGTGCTAAGAACTCGGAGGTGCCGGAGTAACGGTGCTTGGATCGGTCGGATCGGGAAGAAGACGTACGACTACTTCCTCTACGTTGTGTCAACGCTTCCGTTGCGATCTACAAGGGTACGTAGATCAGACTCTCCCCCTCGTTGCTATGCATCACCATGATCTTGCGTGTGCGTAGGAATTTTTTTAAAATTACTACGTTTCCCAACAAGTACTTGGGTGTTTCTAGGGTTCATGTGAGTGCAATGGTCAAACCTCAACAAAGTGGCAGAGAGTATTTATGTCTCCCATGCGAACAAGTCATTTTGGGTAGAAAACTTGTGCATGGACAGTCTACCGATGGGTATTGCAAAATAGTAGCTGAAGAAGCAAGTGCGCAGAACAAGGGTCAAACACTTAGGACAAAGCTGCACGTGACAGTCCGAGTGTCTGGACAGACGTCCAGCCACAAATATGAGCTCTCGGGTGCCTCCCCCTAGGACTAACGCCCGGACAGTTGCCCGGACAGTCTGGCCATGTGTGAACTTGTGTTTCTTGCAGGATAGAACATGGGTTTAAGGGAAGCTGTTTAGCTTTGGGGTTTTCTTTGATAGGCTAAATAAATATGCGATTTGAGCGAGTCATTCGCATGTCCACAATGATCCCCTCTTAATAGTGTGGGATCTCTAAAGTCAAGAACAAGTAAAAACTGGGTACCTTTCTTCACCGTGGCATATGACTTGAAATATGATCGCGTTTAGAGGTTTCATGATCCACGCATAACACATCCATGGGAACTAAACATGTAGGTATTCTTAATAAACATATTAGTCCACAATAGCTATGTTGTCATCAATATCAAAATAAGATCAAGGGCATGATTGGACTTTAAACATCATCAAACAGTGTGTGTGGTGTGGGTTCTGAAGATAATAAACCAACATGATAATTGTGCAAGGACGTTCTTGCTCCTAGATCATGCTGACCTCTTGCAGATCAATCTTAGCTAGGGACTCCTCCTTCTCGTTGCCCTCGCCTTCAACACTGTCTTTAGACCATGTCACCTAAGTTCTCACCTCCTCTGGTACCTCATGCTGTGCGCCCCATGTACCTCTTCCTCACGTCGGTCCGTGACAACAACCGCCAGTGCGTATGGGTTCACCACCGCAAGGGCCTCAGATCCTCCATCAGTTGGCTTCGGGCAGGCAACGTCCACAGAGGGAGCCCCGTAAACGCCCACACCAACTTCTGGGTTGTCCTTGTTCACCTCCAACGCGCTCCCCAAAGTTTGAACCCGGCTTCGCCATTGTTGTAGTTCATGCAATCGCCATGGATCGCCGATCTGGTGGCCGAGCATGATTAGGTGGAATCAGGGTTTAAGGTGCTCCTCCACACCAACCCTACGACGCCTTAAGTAATCCAGAGCATTCCATTCCTTGGAGGAGAGGTTATGTTGTGTGCCTCCTTGAATTCTGGCTGCCGTGTAGATGTCTGACTCTGAGACGCACCCTTTTCAATATGCTCCAAGCTGACACCGACACGGGCGCAGAGCCCTTGTATGGAGCCTTAACAGATTGGCCAACCTTGGCAACATGGGTTTTCCAAAACCACGGTAATCTAAACCGTCGACATTTAAATGACTAGGCAAGTATTACTGCCATGTTGATTTTTTTAAAAATACCTCTTTCTCAAATAATAACAAAAACACGATATTGGGAATGGTATGATTTATAAAACTATGGTATTTGTATACGGTAAACACACCGGAGTCTCCCAAACCGTTGTATTCTTCCAGTACTCTAAAAAATAAGCAACCGAACGTGGTCTTGGAGTTTTGAAAAGAAAAAGATGACGATGAGTGTTTCCAACAGAAAATTATGACAAGATGATAAACATGGGTATACGCCTTAACATTTTCTTTATTATATTACAGTGCATATTGATCAATTTACGATGAATAAACCATAAAGGGTTGATATTATGTACCCCTCCGTAAAAAAATACTCCCTCTGTACTGATCTAAACGCTCTTATATTAGTTTACAGAGGGAATATAGATTTTAATGATCTAAACGTTCTTATATTTCTTTATGGATGGGGTAACTCAGATTTTGGAGCCCAAAAAGTCACAATCATCAAAGCAAACAGATTTTGACAAAAAAAAGCTTACTGTGCATCATCATTAGAGATGAATAGACAAAACCCGTCTAATTTCTTAAATCTGATTCTCGAAATGAAAATTTGAAAACAAAAAAATACGCCGTTGCCGGGGATCGAACCCGGGTCACCCGCGTGACAGGCGGGAATACTTACCACTATACTACAACGACTTCGTTGAATTTATTTCTATAGAAGTCTATAAAACCTAGGACAAGATCCACTGAACCCAACTCACATCAAATTCTGTTTCTAGCACAGAAGCTGATATAAAGAGCATTAACAGAGCAGGCGATGCATTGCAAATCAGATGGATGACCAGGTCGGTGCTAATGTAAGTGTGAGGGTATTCACTAGCTCCCAGCTTGCACACATCAGGTGACTAAGATAACGAGCCTTGTGAAGTTCTGCCTCACACGACATCATCTCCCCGCCGTCTCCGGCCATAAAATCCCAACGGTGAAGCTTCCCCATCATGTAAATCATGTTCGCCACCGCCTCCTAGTCACTTCTCGATGACAATGTTGTCGTGCCGACCAGCAGGGGATTGGCTCAACATTCTCGACAACGAGAGTATGCTTTCACAGTTGCCTCATCTCCCTGCGTCGCACTTCTCGTGGCCACCACAACATTCTCCTTGCCGCGACACATGGGACGACTGGTGTGGCGGCGGGCATAGTGGACCCGTTGCCTCAGGCGCCATCCTCCGGCGAGAAGATTATATCATCGCCTCCGATGCCTCCCAACCTCCGCCCCCGCCCCCTTTCAGACCAAGCTCGAGACCTGAGACACAGCGAGCGTCGTTATGGCGGGGAGGAATGGTATATCACCCTCTTTGCTTGTTGCCCTGAGGAGGAGTCGTTGGAGGCTCAGTCTGCCGCTAGACGACCACACCCTCATCTACCTTGACAAGGACTAGACGACGTCAGTCTTTTGCATTGTTTCTTGTGCCTGTTTTCTAAAAAGCATGTCCACCCTTGCATTGAGCTTGACTGCAACCATTATTGGACTATATCAACGGAGTCATCGTAAGGTCTGTGAGAGAATTTGCACGATGTCTTTTTTTTTGCGAATAATGTCTTCTTGGTTTGCTTGATGCTAGCTCTAATACACGCATTTTCTCTTAAAAGAACTCTAATATACGCCTCATCACTTGCTTGATGCTACCTCTGCTGCTCTTCGTAAAAAAAAAATCGGCCGTGAGAGACGAGGGAACCGAGGAAACGAAAATCGCCATCATGAACCGATTCCGCCCGTCTGTCACGAGTTGGCGCGGAGGGAGGCAACCCCGTTCCCGCCCTCCCGGGCCAGCCGAAATTTCACGATGCCATCCGTCGCCCCGCCCACACCCACCAAAAGAAGAAAGAAACGTGTAGGGCGCGTGGGACCGACTACTGTGGCTGTGGGAGCGCGGGCTGGGGAGCGAAATTTCGAAATCCCCTCGAAACTCTTGGCCGCTCTCTCTATCACCTGGTGGGGAATTCCCCTCCCCTCCGCGCCCCCGCCGCCCGCTCCCACTTCGCTTCCTACGCTCCTCCGCCTCGCCGCGCCGCCACCTACCCAAACCTCCGCCCGGGCTCCCGCTCCCCGACGTCGACGCCTGCCCGGGAGCGAGCGAGCGGACGGAGCACCCTTCCGCGGCGACCTCCGGCTTCAGGTGAGGACCAATCTCCACACCCCCTCCCCCGCCCCCAACCCCCGACGACCCCAGCACCGCACCCCCTCCCCTCAGAGCCGTCTCGTCCCCGCCGGCGGGGAAACCTGTCCTATCCATCGCCCCACCGCACCCCTCGTCCCTCTCCGGGCTTGCGGCCGCGGCGATTGTCTCGCCCGGCGGTGGCGGTGCGTGAATCGGGTCGGGCCACGGCGCGTTTTTATAGGACGGACGACTGTGGCCGGTGAACGGCGAGCGGCGGCGGCCGAGGACCCAGCCTGCCCCCCCTCCCCTCCCCCTCCCCACCAGTCTCTCTCTCTCTCTCCCTCTCCCTCCCTCTTACTGCCTTCCACGCACTCTCGTTGATCTGCTCCCTGGCGCCCCGGAGCTCTCCTCGATCCGCCTCCTTCTCTCAGATCTGCTGCGGCGATAAACAGCAGGTGCGGCCGAATGTCCTGTGCTGTTAGCCAGCTGCTAGGGCCTGCACCGACGGAACCCAATGTGTCGTGCTAAATTGATCTTCTCAGTTCCAGCAGCTGGGAAATGCACAGCGTCTTCGTGCTTTGGTCATTCATCTGCACTTTGTATATCTTTGGATAAGTGTAAATTATAGAGAGTAAAAGAGTACTGCTTTTTGTCTTGTGTAAGATTAGAGAATAAGAGAACCACCTCCAGTTATATCCTACGGTCAAAGTTGTACCGACAGAGTTTATGTAAAACAAGGAAAATATACCTACAAAATGATGCCTGATTAAGCACTGACCAGTGACCAGTATGCATGATTAACCATGTTTAACCATCTGTTTAAAATGTGAGATATAACAATATCAGGATTATACATATGGCAGATAGATTAATCATAAGCACACATGTTGAATAATTTCTCTTAGCAAACTAATCACTAGTACAGATTGAATAATGTCAATTGCAAGTCGAATAAAATGGCTTGAACATATGATTATTATTATGATACCAAAATGAGGTTATGAATTATCATAACTTCAGGCTTCAGGTAACATATAATTTTCAGGAGTAGATGATGCCTAATATAAGAAATGAAAACATATAACAGAAAATTATCAGGAGTAGTCTCACCACCTCATGGCAAAGAGGTCATCATAACAAAACAACCTATTCACCTCTCATCCTTCCAAGCAAACAAAAATCTGGGTCATCCTAACCACCTCTCATCCCTCCAACCACTCAGCCAATAAAGAAGGATATCCCCAACCCTTCCCTCCTTGCCCTCGAACCAAATGCACCCTTAGTACCGGACATCCGGACACGAGGATGTGCCATCAACCACCTCTTCTGTGCTATAAATATTAATCTGGGGCGGAGAGTTGATTTTGGGAGACTGTTTCTGTGTCTTGACAGTCATATCCAGCCCCTCTGCGCCTTGTAAAAATGGTACAAATATGTTGCCTTTTGATTGGATTTATGATGTCTATGCCTACTTCATTATAAGTTTTGCTGATACATGGAAAATAATCATAATATCTATGTATTTGTCATTCTTGGACTGTAGGCTGAAGGAGTGAAAGGTAGGGTGGGCAAGGCAGAGTGAGGGATGCAGAGTTAAGAGTATTTGGATGCTGCAATGGCACAGGCTGCTATTGAATCTGCTGTGAGTGGTGGCGCGTTGATTGGGAGACCGGCAGGGGTCCCGAGGATGAAGAGGAAGACTCCCTCGGAGCTGCGGGTAATGCTTTTGTTCCCCTGATTTATATCCCCAATCCATGATTATTCTGTTGTCATTGCAAATGCTAATTGGACTAAACACTGTGAAATGTGTGCCACCATGCATTGTGACCTGTGAAGCTGTATTAAACTACTAATCACGTGAATCAAGTATTAGCTCTAAATAAGCCCCAAACAAGCTCTTAATGCTGGGCTACATTGTAATCTAATAAGTGATATGTTGTTGCTTGATTGTATAGAGCCAAATGTGCAGCAAATCAACCACATTTTCAGTTTGTCACTTAAATGTGTTCTGGAGAAGTAGAGAACCATAGGCATGTCCTGTTGTAGCATGTTTCTCTTCCGTGTTATGTCTCCACATTATACATGAATGTCGCAAATATTGCTCTACTTTAGCCCCTGTTCTAAGCATTGAAATTTATTCCAATGATTAATTTCTGCAGGGAGAACAATATAAGAGACACACGTCTGAAAAGATTGCTGATGACCAGCTATTTGCTTCTGCACCATTTGATAGGTAAATCTGCTGTATTTATATATTGATGTTCTTATTGTGCTTGATCAAAAGATTGACACCTATCTTGTGGGTTTAGGCCAAGCAACGGGCTTCGGAATATGGAACAACAAAAAATACCCAAATATATCAACACCCGTGTTACAGAGGTGTTCCCAGTTAAAAAATCCAGAAACGTTGGAAAGGAAAACTGTAAGGTTAGACATCTGAGACATTATTGATTTTGATGGGCTTAATGATGCTCATTGCTCTGCAATTCTTTATAGTATCATAGTTTCGATATAAATCTTATATACTGAAATTGTAAACAGGATGCTTTACTCAATAATGAGAAGGTTCCCAAATTTGCTGATACTGTAACTACTTCACATTCCGTGTCATCTTCATTCCTGCGGTAATTATTTGACTAAAGTTGCTGCATCTTGTATTATACCATGTTTATTCTCTTATGTGCATTGTTGTATCACAATTCAGCGGTGACTCTGTTAAGTTGGACTCTTCTGTTCCATCACTTGTGGAGGCAGCGAAACCAAGTTTCAGGAAAGCTGAGAAATACAGTGAAAATGCTCTACGGAGTGTATCTGAGCTACACATCGGTGATGACAAGCAACCTGCCTCGAACAAATTTGATATGGTAAAGAGTATCTATCTAGTGCACTGCAATATTTTATATATATATTATTGCATGCGCTAATCTTTCTTGTGCCTTGTGATAGGAAAAAGTGATGAAAGGGTTTGGAGCTCGTGATGCTTCTGGAACTTCCAATGCCCGTGACGTACAAGTTGGTGATCTTCCTTTGAAGTCTTCAGAACTGTGCCCTTCTAAGATAAAAATTCCAGGAAAAAGAGCTCCTTTGGATCTCACTTTAAAGACTAGTCTGCAGTTCGTTTCATCATCTTCTGTGAAGTGGTGGGTGTGCATTTGCTTCTCTTTCTTGTCTTCCAAACAGTTTTCAGGTAGAAAGTGCATTCTTCCCAAAGACACCTCATCTGTCTCTTGGTTGAACCATTGACATATCCTAAATTGGCACTCGGAAAATTATATATGAAAATGGCTATGTGCCCACCTCAAAAGATGCTGTACAGAACCTGCAAAATTTGCACACAATTCAATTTCCTGTGCTCCTAGTGGAAAAATGTCTAGTAGAACACTAGGAAAGAGAATTCAAAATTACTTAAAAATGAAATTATATTGTCATTCTTATGTTTAGATCATCTGCCTCAAAGACCCAAGTGTCAAATACTCCTGCTAAGAACTCTTCTGTTTAACAGGTGTCACAATTTGAGTATTGCTGGGCCCATCACTCAGAGTTATCGTGGTGGCTCTCAAAATTCACGATGTGCAAGGCCTGGGAAGGAATTCTTGTTCTCAAGGGCACTGCAATCATGGGTATATCCACAGTCCCTGTTACCTGCTTCCATCATATCTGCTATGCTCTCATCAAATGCACGAGGAGGTAATCACTGGACTTGAATTATTCCTGCATTTAAAGAACAAACATCCCTGTAATTCCCGTGGATGTAAATCCTTACATTTCCCCCCTTCTGGCATGTAGAAAATGAGTTCCTTCTCAAGAGGTATCAGGACTGGGAAGACTCATTTCAGAATCTTTACTACATGCTCCGCAAGAATCAATTGAACATCTTTTATGGTATCTTACTCACCTCAAACCTCAACGATTCATTCAATATCTCGATAGGTCACTTATATGAAAAATCTAACTATTTTATTGTCCATGATGTCCTCATTGTACCTGCACAAAAGATGGTATATCTTTGCTAAAAAATGCATTAGCTCATGACAGCTGATGCAAAATATGATTTATTATGTTAATGTTATGGCCGGTTTAGCTAGGCCCACCGGGCAATCTTAGCCCACAAGTTATCTTAGGTTAATTCTTATGCAAGTTATCTTAGGTTAATTCTTATGCAAGTTATCTAGGTTATAAATATAGGTTGTAAGACTCTTTTTGGAATCAGGCAATAAAGATATTATCATCTTCTGTTGCCCGACTCCTTGAGGAGCCGGAACCCTAGCCGCCGCTGCCTCTAAACCCTAGCCGCGACGGCGCCTGTCCGCCGGCGCGCCCGCTCAAGCCCTCGTCCCCCTCCTCCTTGTCCATATAACCTACGCCGAAGGCCTGGTAGGAACCCTAGTCCTACCAATTTGGTATCAGAGACCAAGTTTCGATCATGTCGCTGCCACCACCACCGCCGGCGCTTTCCAGCGGCTCCACCGTGTTGATGACGATGGCGCCGTCCCTAACCGCGCTGATGCTGCCAGTGCCGTCCCTCACCGTGCCGACGATGTCCGCCGCCGTATCAACCATGCCGGCGGGCCCCGTCTCCACCGCGACCCCGGCCGCGCCGTCCTCCACAATTCCTCCTGCGCCACCGCTGTCCGCTGTCTTCACATTGGAGCAGGTCACGGCCACCTTGCGGGACCTCGTCACCGTCGTCCAGAGCCTCTACCTGCAACAGCAGCAGTATGCGGCCGGGCCCTACATGCCCCTGCCGACGGCGCCCCTTGCCGCCTACGGCCACACGCCGTGGCCGCCCCAGGGCGTCTCTCCGTACGGCGCGCCCCTCTGGCCCTTGGCGCCGACGCCGTCCTCGGGCCCCTGGCCGCTATAGCAGATGCCGCAGGCGGTGGCCACCGGACCGCTGCAGCCGTTCTCCGCGCCGACCTGCATCGGGCAGCCCTTGCTGCCGTTTCCAGCGGGACACCCCGGCGGGACTACGCCGGCCGCGGCCCCTTTGTGGTACTTGCAGCCACCCCCTCCCGCGGCCACCGACGCCCTCGCCCACCCCCCGCCACCCACCGGCACCGCCCCTGCCTAGCTCGGGGGCACCCTCACCGACCGGCCTCCCGATTCATCAGGTCCGGTTCCCGCCCTCCCCGTCGCCACTTCCAGCGTGGGCGGCTGGGTCTTCGCCATCGCTGGTCTACACCACGGCTTCGGAGCAGCGGACCCCGTTTCCGTAGTTCGGCGGGCCATCCAGCTCTGCGGGTCCCTACCCGAAGTACTCCGACCAGGCGCCACCCGCCTCGCTGCTCCGCACCTCTGAGCCAGCTCGACACGACGCTCCGACCCAGACACCGCCACGGTTCGCCAAGATCGACTTCGCCACCTATGACGGCACGGAGGACCCCCTCAACTGGCTCAACCAGTGCGACCAGTTCTTTCGCGGGTAGCGCACCCTCGCATCGGAGCGTACTTGGCTCGCCTCGTATCACCTCCGCGGCGCGGCACAGACCTGGTATTACACCCTCGAGTAGGACGAGGGCGCCATGCCCCCTTGGGAGCGCTTCCGCGAGCTCTGCCTCCTTCGCTTTGGGCCTCCGGTTCGCGGGAGCCACCTGGCGGAGCTCCGCCGCCTTCCCTTCACCTCCATGGTGCAGGACTACGCCGACCATTTCCAGGTCCTGGCATGCCATGCGTCGGGTGTGACGGCGCAGCAGCGGGCCGACCTCTTTGTCGGTGGACTTCCGGATCACATCTGCGTGGACGTGGAGCTTTGGGGACCCCAGGATCTCCAGTCGGCCATGTACTACGCCTGCGCTTTCGAGCGCCGCGCGATGGCCATCCAGCAGGAATCACCGTCCTGGACCGCTGGGTCGCTACCCAGGCCGGATTCCGCATAGGGTCGCCTTGCACAGGCTTTTGTGGCACCCCTCGCCGTGACCGCGGCGCGCCCGTTCTGCCGGCTCACCTCAGCCGAGCTACTCGAGTGTCGCCGCCAAGGGTTGTGTTTCAACTGCGACGAGCCCTACACGCCCGGCCATGCCTGCCCGCGACTCTTCTACCTGGAGGTTGCAGACTACATTCCGGAGGACGCCATCGCCGCCGACCTGGCCGCCCCAGCTGTCGAGAAGGTGTTTGACACTGGTTGATCGCCTCGAGGAGTTCCGCAAGCGCTTCCCCACCTTACAGCTCGAGGACGAGCTGTTTGTGCAGGCGGGGAGAAGTGTTATGGCCGGTTTAGCTAGGCCCACTGGGCAATCTTAGGTTAAGGGGCTGTTTGGTTTTAGGACTAGCATTGCCACACTTTGCCACACATTTTTGCCAAGCTTGCCTAAGGTTAGTTCATCAAAATGAAAGCCACAAGTTGGCAAGCCTAAGGGAATCTTGCCACAGTTTTTGTGAGTATGCCATGTGGGGTCTAAGTGTGGCTTGCCAAAGGTGTGGCTTGAACCAAACACTCACCTAAGTTGGTCAAACTTGCCTAAGCTTAGGTGTGGCAATCTTTGGCAAAGTTAGTCTCAAACCAAACAGCCCCTAATTCTTATGCAAGTTATCTTAGGTTAATTCTTATGCAAGTTATCTAGGTTATAAATATAGGTTGTAAGGCTTTTTGGAATCAGGCAATAAAGATATTATCATCTTCTGATGCCCGGCTCCCTGAGGAGCCGGAACCCTAGCCGCCGCTGCCTCTAAACCCTAGCCGCGACGGCGCCTGTCCGCCGGCGCACCCGCTCAAGCCCTCGCCCCCCTCCTCCTTGTCCATATAACCTACGCCGAAGGCCTGGTAGGAACCCTAGTCCTACCAGTTAAACAGTGAACATTTCTATCTAGTGGAAGATGCATTGCCCAGTATTACAATATGAATTTGTTCCTGCCTTACACTTTGTTATTAAAATATGAATGAGAACTTTGAGCACGTAATGCCACATTTTGCTCAAGGCCGCCTTCATTTGCCATTCGATTTCATTTGCCCTGGAATATTTATTTAGGTTCTAGACTATTACTTTATCTGTTTTTAGGAACTTATTACTTTATCTATGGTTAGTCTCCATCACTGTACTGAACACTGGTTTTGTTATCTAGTTTATACAGCACAATTTGTTGCTCTATTCATCCGTGGAAATTGTTTGGAGAAGCAGTCCTGTAATGCCTACTTGTCACAATCTACACGTGGCATACGGTCACTACTGCGAAAACATGTAAGCTCTCCATTCTGTTTCTTTCTCTACTTTGGTTTAATTTCCACATTAAAATAAATCCATATATGCCTGCAAGTTACTATGGCATATTTCCGTCATTGATCAATCATTATTTTCAGTATGAACTTGCTTGCAATTTGTGTGACACTTTAATCAAGTAGATAAGCTTGTTGGTTACCGAGACTACTCCTTGTGTTTCTTTTTAACTTTTGAGAATGTATGGTGTTGTAGTGGTTCTACATTGGAATAAAACATTGTATTTTGTGATGTACTCCCTATGTTCCACAATGTAGCGCATATAGATTTTCTCCAAAAGTCAAGCTTTGCAAACTTTGACCAACTTTGTAGGGAAAAAATATAAACATTTAGAATACAAATACATATCATTAGATACATCATGAGGCATATTTTATTATTGTATATGTTTGGTATTATAGATATTGATAATTTATAGGCACTACATTGTGGAATGGAGGGTGTAATAATTGTTTGTTCTGATTGGCCATTTTGCTGGAAGTAACATTGTTTTGGTAGTTTATGTCAATCATATACCCTTATGTGGTACCCTAATAGGACTATAGGAGTGAGATATAATATTGGTATGTTGGTCTCTAAGTCATCCAATTGCTTAAGACAATTCAAGCTTAGTTTCTTTTGAGCTCCGTACTGGTTCAAAATATTTTTTTCTATTAGGATTATGATTGTAGGACTTTGTGAATGCATTGTCACAGGGTGTTTGCTTTTCTATGCCTCTTTGCAATGCTGAAGTGGAGCAGGTTACTGATGATGACCTGATGGAATTTTCAAAAATCCAAACACTCAATCTGGGCCAGGTACCGTTTGCTTCTTCAACCTTTCCCTTGTTTGCTAGCCAGGCTGCAGTTACTGACAGTTTGAGGCTTAATTTTTCTTGAACTTGCAGACACTTCATATAGATGCTTTATCTGAGGTGGACAACACTACAGAGTCACTCCTTTCATTTACTGGCAATAAGAGCGTTCATGGCTTATATGATGTCTTGTTGAACTACAAGTAGGGTGCTTAGTCTCTAGTAATTATTCTGTTTCTTTTGACCTGCCAGAATTTAATATTGTATAATCTAATTTTGTCATTTTTCAGGTCCTTTCTGAATTCATTATCTGCCACAGATGTCCCAGTGTTATATTCACCGGTGCCATTTCAAAATGGCTGCCTCCATATTCCAGAGGTGATTTCATTTCTGTACTCTATTTTGTTTCCGCGACAGGATTTTTTATGGCCTATTTCTATGCGTAATTGCCTGACTTGAAAATCTGATACCCTGAGTACATGCTTTTGCAGGTCATATGCAGGGAGATGAGGAAAGCTGATACTGGCCTGTCCTCCTCTACCGGTTTAGATGAAGAACCTGGATCAGTGTTTGCTCCTCCACCAGGCAACATGTGTTACAGCATGGAAATAAAGGATGTGGTTATCCCACCGTGGGTTGCCTCCGGCATTTGTGCTGCGATGAGCTCAGACACGGATCGCTTTGATTTAACGTAAGTATGATCTTCCCTTGCACCGCCTGTTCAAGTCTTTCCACGTGCTAAAATGGGATCTCTTTTGTTCTTCCAGAATGGGGACGGAACCCTCCTCCATGGGCTTAAACGCTGCTTTCACCTCCATAGGCGTGAGCGGCCAGTCAAAGGCTCCTTCAGAGTCCTCTCCTGAAGGCTGCGAGGCCATTGGCATTCCCAGCGCTGTCTTGGTCCGCTCCTTGCACTCCGCCTCGCTCCGGCGCCTCAGTTACAACCACGGCGAATACCTTGCGCACACAACCGTGTGAGTTGCAACGCCTTGGAGCATACCTGCGATGCAAGGCCGGTGCTTCTTTACGGCCACTTTTGTGGTGCTAGGATCCTGTGTATCCTCCATGCCAGGAAGCCCGGCGATACAGAGAGAATCCGGAAGAGCCTTGTATGAGGCGTCAACCAACGCCTCAGCCTCTGCAGAGCACTCTAGGTAGTGCGTGTGTGGAGGGTTGTACCTTTTGAGCCTGTGCTGTGTAGTTCACAGGACATGTACCCTTGACTGGTAACTTTAATGGAGTTTCTGGTTATGTAAAACGAAGGGAGAAAACAACAACAAAAGGGACATTTGCTTTCTTATTACTTGGGTTATATTGAATGCTGTGTTTGAACAATTTTATGTTGGGCTGGAGTGGGTGTTACTACTGTGATCCTTACCAGAAGATTGGGTGTCCATTTGAATTGGTAGTGCTTAACCAAGAGGAAGCACAAATACAAATTCTGTTACTCTTTCTCTTGCTTTTGGCGGGAATGTAGCACAACACATGCCAAACAGTGTAGAGTAGAACGTTGATATATGCACATGCATGACTCCATTTGGACACAACACCTACCGGAGATCAAAGTTGTGGAGTTTTAAAATTAACATGAGCAACCAAAAGTTATTTTAAGCCATTGCCCCCTCCCCCTTTTTTCCAATAGTTATTTCTGTTGAAGCAATTATATGATTGTATCTTTATAATCATTATTTGTATCTGTAATCACATCTAAAAGTGAAGAGCTGCTATCATGCTTCATGCTCTGAGTACAAACGTGACGAGGAACATCAAAATGAGGATGCCAGCAAAAATCGCAGCCTTTATCGTAGTCGGTTCCATTCCTAGAGACTAACCTATGTGAACACGGGACTACTGTTGTGAAAATAATTTGTACGTGACGAACAAGCGTTCTACAACTGTAGGTGGGGATTTGTGAATGCTCTCCCTCACAATGTATCTTTATATAGGGACGGGCTGCTTGAGCATGGGGCTTCACGGCCACTATATGATACGGTGTGCTCTGCTGTGGCCAATGTAATTGCATTCAACATCAACATGCATGAAAGATAAGCATGCAACACCGTTTTGTGCATTGTATCAACCTCAACGACATGCTTGACCTTTTACACAACCCTTGTTAATTCCTTTGAGTTTTGATTTTGCAGCTATGCTCCCCAGACGGAGTGTTATACGCGTTAACCATGGCATTAATCCGCGTAGCCAAGGGTGAGCACTCATCGTATACGACATGACTACCATGGTATATAATCCTCTAATCAAGTGTTCCCTCCCCATGCTTTCACACCCCGGCATTGGTAGGGACATAGAGAGTTACTCACTTTTGACGCCCCCTTCATGAATCTACACATTTCAGTCCTAACATAGAAATTTTGCCTTTTTCATGTCTTACTCAAGTGAAACGCTTTCAAGAGCATCCCACCACCCACCACTGCCCTTTCTTTAATTGCACCCACAAGGAAGTGAGCACCGACGGTGAGGCACCAACTAGGGGATGGGTATCTCTTGAAGTACTCCAGGACGCGGTTGAGCCATTGACATGTGCGTCCGGGAGCAGATTGGCCCATCTGTCAGTGACCCAACTGCACCCTGCAGTGCATCAGGGGAGATGTTGTTGATGCAACAACTAGCTTGCTGACACTAGCGATCTCACCGACAACTACAAATGGGAAAAGGTCGAGGAAGTGTAGATTTGTAAGCCATATGAGACGTGCGAGTGGTCGGACTCCACACCAACACAATGCACGACACGGCATCCATGGACGACGAGGTGCACTATGTAGAGCACAAACAATGTTCTTGTTGTTTTTTTGACAATCAATACCTCGATATAATTATAGTAGCGAATTGTACATGGTAGAGATACATGAGTTGACTACAATGATTACAAAACTAGCAAATCCTCGAGATCTTCAAACTCTTTCTTCTTTCATGACAAAATTTTGTACTTTTCTGAAGGCAGACGTAGGAAAATAACAAAGGTATTGTAGAATTAATTGTGTGCATCGATAATTCTCATTGATCATGCACTAGGCACATATATAGGTACAATGGCTGCGAGATCTCAACCATATCCGCTATACAGGGAAAGGATCGGGAGATATCGCTAAGCTAGGAAGTAAATACAAGAGATCCTAGCCGCCAGATATACATGCAATGACAACCGTGCTCAACACCCCCCCCCCCCCCCCCCCGCAGTCCAAGCGTCATCGAGACGCAAAGACTGGACCGAAAACCCTCAAAAGTCGAGGTAGGCAGTCCCTTCGTCATGACATCAGTGAACTGCTGATCAGTGGGTACATGCAAGACTCGAACACGACCAAGTGCAACGTGCTCCCGGACAAAGTGAATGTCAAGCTCAATATGCTTCGTCCGGTGATGATGAGCATGGTTGTCACAATAGACAATCATGGCCTTGGGAACCTCACATAGCAACTCCTGAAGCAGCTGCCGTAGCCAGGAGCACTCCGTGATGGCGTTGGCCACTGCCCTGTAGTCGTCCTCGGTGCTTGATCATGAAACCGTGGGTTGTCGTTTAGACGACCACAAGATCAGAGAGGGCCCGAGGTAGATGCAGTAGCCGGAGGTGGAGCGCCGGGTGTTGGGACACCCAGCCCAGTCAGCGTCGGAGTAGGCGACAAGGCTGGTGTCGGGTGATGCCGTCAAGGTGAGACCCATAGCCGCGGTGCCACGCATATACTGGAGAATACGTTTCACCAGAGCCCAATGGGTGTCACGAGGAGCATGCATGTGGAGGCACACCTGCTGGACAACATACTGAATATCTGGACGCTTTAGGGTGAGGTACTGGAGATCACTGACGATGGAGCGGTAGAAGGGAGCGTCGGACGCCGGAGATCCCTCGACGGCGGACACCTTAGCCTTCATGTCGACAGGCGTGGAAGCAGGCTTGCAGTTAAGCATGTCGGCTCGCTCCAGAAGCTCGAGGGCATACTTCTATTGATGCAGGAAGAAGCCAGTGGCACGGCGGACAACCTCAATGCCGAGGAAGTACTGGAGAACCCCCAAGTCCTTGAGGGCTGCTACCTCTTGAGCACTGCGTTGGTTTTCCCTTGAAGAGGAAAGGGTGATGCAGTAAAGCAGCGTAAATATTTCCCTCAGTTTTTGAGAACCAAGGTATCAATCCAGTAGGAGACCACGCGCGAGTCACCTCGTACCTACACAAACAAATAGGAACCTCGCAACCAACACGATAAAGGGGTTGTGAATCCCTTCACGGCCACTTGCAAGTGAGATATGATAGAGATAATAATAATAAGATAAATATTTTTGGTATTTTTATGATATAGGTTGAAAGTAAAGATTGCAAAATAAAATAGATTGGAAACTTGTATGATGGAAAATAGACCCTGGGGCCATAGGTTTCACTAGTGGCTTCTCTCAAGATAGCATGAGTATTATGGTGGGTAAACAAATTACTCTCGAGCAATTGATAGAAAAGCGAATAATTATGAGAATATCTAGGCATGATCATGTATATAGGCATCACGTCCGCGACAAGTAGACCGAAACGATTCTGCATCTACTACTATTACTCCACACATCGACCGCTATCCAGCATGCATCTAGAGTATTAAGTTCATAAGAATAGAGTAACGCCTTAAGCAAGATGACATGATGTAGAGGGATAAACTCATGCAATATGATATAAACCCCATATTTTTATCCTTGATGGCAACAATACAATACGTGTCGTTTCTCCTACTGTCACTGGGATCGAGCACCGCAAGATTGAACCAAAGCTAAGCACTTCTCCCATTGCAAGAAAGATCAATCTAGTAGGCCAAACCAAACTGATAATTCGAAGAGACTTGCAAAGATAAACCAATCATACATAAAAGAATTCAGAGAAGAATCAAATATTGTTCATAGATAATCTGGATCGTAAACCCACAATTCATCGGATCTCGACAAACATACCGCAAAAGAAGATTACATCGAATAGATCTCCAAGAGAATCGAGGATAACTTTGTATTGAGATCCAAAGAGAGAGAAGAAGCCATCTAGCTACTAGCTAGGGACCCGAAGGTCTGAAGTAAACTACTCACACATCACCGGAGAGCCCATGGAGTTGATGTAGAGGCCCTCCATGATCAATGCCCCCTCCGGCGGAGTTCCGGAAAATGCCCCAAGATGGGATCTCTCGGGTACAGAAGGTTGTGGCGGTGGAATTAGGTTTTCGTGGTGCTCCTGGATGTTTGTGGGGTACGTGGACTTATATAGGAGGAAGAAGTAGGTCGGTGGAGCAACGAGGGGCCCACGAGGGTGGAGGGCGCGCCCCCCTGCCTCGTGGCCTCCTCGATTGTTTATTGACGCCCACTGCAAGTCTCCTCGATCACGTTTGTTGAGAAAATCACGTCCCCGAAGGTTTCATTCCGTTTGGACTTCGTTTGATATTCTTTTTCTGCGAAATACCGAAATAGGCAAAAAAACAACAATTTGGGTTGGGCCTCCAGTTAATAGGTTAGTCCCAAAAATGATATAAAAGTGTAAAATAAATCCCATTAACATCCAAAACAGATAATATAATAGCATGGAGGAATAAAAAATTATAGATACGTTGGAGACGTATCAAGCATCCCCAAGCTTAATTCCTGCTCATCCTCGAGTAGGTAAATGATAAAAAAGAATTTCTGATGTGGAATGCTTTCTAACACATTTCTCAATGTAATTTTTCTTTATTGTGGCATGAATATTCAGATCCGAAAGATTCAAGATGAAAGTTTAATATTGACATAAAAATAATAATACTTCAAGTATACTAACTAAGAAATCATGTCTTCTCAAAATAACATGGCCAAAGAAAGTTATCCCTACAAAATCATATAGTCTGGCTATGCTCTATCTTCACCACACAAAATATTTAAATCATGCACAACCCCAATGACAAGCCAAGCAATTGTTTCATACTTTTGATGTTCTTAAACTTTTTCAACCTTCACGCAATGTATGAGCGTGAGCCATGGATTTAGCACTATATGTGGAATAGAATGGTGGTTGTGGAGAAGACAAAAAGGAGAAGATAGTCTCACATCAACTAGGCGTATCAACGGGCTATGGAGATGCCCATCAATAGATATCAACGTGAGTGAGTAGGGATTGCCATGCAACGGATGCACTAGAGCTATAAGTGTATGAAAGCTCAACAAAAGAACTAAGTGGTGTGCATCCAACTTGCTTGCTCATGAAGACCTAGGGCAATTTTGAGGAAGCCCGTCATTGGAATATACAAGCCAAGTTCTATAATGTAAAATTCCCACTAGTATATAAAAGTGATAACATAGGAGACTCTCTATCATGAAGATCATGGTGCTACTTTCAAGCACAAGTGTGAAAAAAGGATAGTAACATTGTCCCTTCTCTATTTTTCTCTCATTATTATTTTTTATTTGGGCCTTCTTTCCCTTTTTTTCTTTTTGGCCTCTTTTCTTTTTTTTTTCTCTCTTTTTTTCGTCCTGAGTCTCATCCCGACTTGTGGGGGAATCATAGTCTCCATCATCCTTTCCTCACTGGGACAATGCTCTAAGAATGATGATCATCACACTTTAATTTACTTACAACTCAATACTTAGAACAAAATATGACTCTATGTGAATGCCTCCGACGGTGTGCCGGGATGTGCAATGATGCATGAGTGACATGTATGAAGAATTATGAACGGTGGCTTTGCCACAAATACGATGTCAACTACATGATCATGCAAGCAATATGACAATGATGAAGCATGTCATAATAACGGAATGGTGGAAAGTTGCATGGCAATATATCTCAGAATGGCTATGGAAATGCCATAATAGGTAGGTATGGTGGCTGTTTTGAGGAAGGTATATGGTGGGTTTATAGTACCGACGAAAGTTGCGCGATACTAGAGAGGTTAGCAATGGTGGAAGGGTGAGAGTGCGTATAATCCATGGACTCAACATTAGTCATAAAGAACTCATATACTTATTGCAAAAATCTATTAGTTATCGAAACAAAGTATTACGCGCATGCTCCTAGGGGGATAGATTGGTAGGAAAAGACCATCGCTCGTCCCTGACCGCCACTCAAAAGGAAGACAATCAATAAATAAATCATGCTCTGACTTCATCACATAACGGTTCACCATACGTGCATGCTACGGGAATCACAAACTTCAACACAAGTATTTCTCAAATTCACAACTACTCAACTAGCATGACTCTAATATCACCATCTCCATATCTCAAAACAATTATCAAGTATCAAACTTCTCATAGTATTCAATGCACTTCTATGAAAGTTTTTATATTATTCCTAAAAGCAAATTTCCATGTTGTTCTAAAGGACTCTCAAAATAATATAAGTGAAGCATGAGAGATCAATTATTTCTATAAAATAAAACCACCTCCGTGCTCTAAAAGATATAAGTGAAGCACTAGAGAAAAACTATATGGCTCAAAAGATATAAGTGAAGCACATAGAGTATTCTAATAAATTTCAAATCATGTGAGTCTCTCTCAAAGGGTGTGTACAGCAAGGATGATTGTGTAAACTAAAAAGCAAAGACTCAAATCATACAAGACGCTCCAAGCAAAACACATATTATGTGGTGAATAAAAATATAGCTCCAAGTAAAGTTACCGATAGACGAAGACGAAAGAGGGGATGACTTCCGAGGCATCCCCAAGCTTAGGCTTTTTGGTGTCCTTGAATTTTACCTTCGGGTGCCATGGGCATCTCCAAGCTTAGTCTCTTGCCACTCCTTGTTCCATAATCCATCAAATCTTTACCCAAAACTTGAAAACTTCACAACACAAAGCTCAAAATAGAAAATCTCATGAGCTCCGTTAGCGAAAGAAAACAAAACACCACTTCAAGGTACTGTAATTAACTCATTCTTGAGTTATATTGGTGTTAAACCTACTTTATTCCAACTTCTCTATGGTTTATAAACTCTTTTACTAGTCATAGATTCATCAAAATAAGCAAACAACACACGAAAAACAGAATCTGTCAAAAACAGAACAGTCTGTAGTAATCTGTAGCTAACGCAAACTTCTGAAACCCCAAAAATTCTAAAATAAATTTATGGACGTGATGAATTTATCTATTAATCATATGAAAAAATAATTAACTAAATAACACTTTCCAAATAAAAATGGCAGCAATTCTCGTGAGCGCTAAAGTTTCTATTTTTTACAGCAAGATCAAAAAGACTTTCCCCAAGTCTTCCCAACGGTTCTACTTGGCACAAACACTAATTAAACACAAAAAACACAACCAAAACAGAGGCTAGATAAATTATTTATTGAATAACAGCAAGGAAAAATATTGGGTTGTCTCCCAACAAGCGCTTTTCTTTAAAGCCTTTTAGCTAGGCAAAAGATTTCAACGATGCTCACATGAAGGACAAGAATTGAAGCACAAAGAGAGCATCATAAAACACGTGACAAACACATATAAGTCTAACATACTTCGTATGCATAGGCATCTTATAGGCAAACAAATTATCAAGGCAAGCAAAAACTAGCATATGCAAGGAAATGGAAAGAAACAATAGCAATCTCAACATAACGAGATGTAATTTAGTAACATGAAAATTTCTACAACCATATTTTCCTCTCTCATAATAATTACATGTAGGATCATAAGAAAATTCAACAATATAGCTATCACAAAACATATTCTTAACACGATCCACATGTATGCAAAGTTTACACTCTTCCAAAATAGTGGGATTAACATTAACTAAAGTCATGACCTCTCCAAACCCACTTTTATCAAAAACTTTAATAAGATTGAACATTCTCCAAATATGTGGGATCTAAAGTTGACACTCTTCCAAACTCACTTCCAATATTATTGCAAACATTATAATCAATCTCATACTCATCATGGGGCTTAAATAAATTTTCAAGATCATAAGAAGAATCACCCCAATCATGATCATTGCAACAAGTAGTAGACGTAGCAAAACTAGCATCCCCAAGCTTAGGGTTTTGCATATTATAAGCACAATTGACATTAATCAAATTTATACTATCATCATTGCAATCATGCTTTCTATTCAAAGATCCATCGTGAATCACTCCATAAAGTACTTCATCACAATTTTCAGATTCACGAATTTCAACCAAAACTTCATAAAGATAATCTAGTGCACAAAACTCACTAGCAATTGGTTCATCATAATTGGATCTCTTAAAAATATTAGCAAGCGGATGAGGATCCATAGATCTTAGGTTCTCTGTTTAGCAATAAATAAACAACTATTCCAACCAAACGAGCAAACGAGCCAAGTAAGACATCAAAGCAAATGCAAAGACAAACAGAAGAAGGGCGAATAAAACGGCAAGGGTGAAGTGGGGGAGAGGAAAACGAGATGGAAATGGCAAATAATGTAATGCGAAGGTTAAGAGTTGTGATGGGTACTTGGTATGTCTTGACTTGTGCGTAGACTCCCCGGCAACGGCGCCAGAAATCCTTCTTGCTACCTCTTGAGCATTGTGTTGGTTTTCCCTTGAAGAGGAAAGGGTGATGCAGTAAAGCAGCATAAGTTTTTCCCCCAGTTTTTGAGAACCAAGGTATCAATCTAGTAGGAGACCACGCGCGAGTCACCTCATACCTACACAAACAAATAAGAACCTCGCAACCAACGCGATAAAGGGGTTGTCAATCCCTTCACGGCCACTTGCAAGAGTGAGATCTGATAGAGATAATAATAATAAGATAAATATTTTTGGTATTTTTATGTTATAGGTTGAAAGTAAAGATTGCAAAATAAAATAGATTGGAAACTTGTATGATGGAAAATAGACCCGGGGGCCATAGGTTTCACTAGTGGCTTCTCTCAAGATAGCATAAGTATTACAGTGGGTAAACAAATTACTCTCAAGCAATTGATAGAAAAGTGAATAATTATGAGAATATCTAGGCATGATCATGTATATAGGCATCACGTCCGCGACAAGTAGACTGAAACGATTCTGCATCTACTACTATTACTCCACACATCGACCGCTATCCAACATGCATCTAGAGTATTAAGTTCATAAGAATAGAGTAACGCCTTAAGCAAGATGACATGATGTAGAGGGATAAACTCATGCAATATGATATAAACCCCATCTTTTTATCCTCGATGGCAACAATACAATACGTGTCGTTTCCCCTACTGTCACTGGGATCGAGCACCGCAAGATTGAACCCAAAGCTAAGCACTTCTCCCATTGTAAGAAAGATCAATCTAGTAGGCCAAACCAAACTGATAATTCGAAGAGACTTGCAAAGATAAACCAATAATACATAAAAGAATTCAGAGAAGAATCAAATATTGTTCATAGATAATCTGGATCATAAACTCACAATTCATCGGATCTCGACAAACACACCGCAAAAGAAGATTACATCGAATAGATCTCCAAGAGAATCGAGGAGAACTTTGTATTGAGATCCAAAGAGAGAGGAGAAGCCATCTAGCTACTAGCTATGGACCCGAAGGTCTGAAGTAAACTACTCAAACATCACCGGAGAGGCCATGGAGTTGATGTAGAAGCCCTCTGTGATCAATGCCCCCTCCGGCGGAGCTCCGGAAAAGGCCCCAAGATGGGATCTCTCGGGTACAGAAGGTTGTGGTGGTGGAATTAGGTTTTCGTGGTGCTCCTGGATGTTTGCGGGGTACGTGGACTTATATAGGTGGAAGAAGTAGGTTGGTGGAGCAACGAGGGGCCCACGAGGGTGGAGGGCACGCCCAGGGGGGTAGGCGCGCCCCCTGCCTTGTGGCCTCCTCGATTGTTTCTTGACGCCCACTCCAAGTCTCCTGGATCATGTCTGTTGAGAAAATCACGTCCCCGAAGGTTTCATTCCGTTTGGACTTCGTTTGATATTCCTTTTCTGAGAAATACTGAAATAGGAAAAAACAACAATTTGGGCTGGGCCTCCGGTTAATAGGTTAGTCCGAAAAATGATATAAAAGTGTAAAATAAAGCCCATTAACATCCAAAACAGATAGTATAATAGCATGGAGCAATCAAAAATTATAGATACGATGGAGACGTATCAAGGGCGAACTTGGTGCCGAGGCGAGTTGTGATCTGCTGAAGTAGCGCTGGCGAGGATGCACTCAGGATGATGTGATACGTCTCCAACGTATCTATAATTTTTGATTGCTCCATGCTATATTATCTACTGTTTTGGGCAATATTGGGCTTTATTTTCCACTTTTATATTATTTTTGGGACTAACCTATTAACCGGAGGCCCAGCCCAGATTTGTTGTTTTATGCCTATTTCAGTGTTTCGAAGAAAAGGAATATCAAACTGAGTCGAAACGGAACGAAATCAACTGGAGAAGTTATTTTTGGAAGGAAACCTACCGGATAGACTTGGACCCTACGTCAGAAGATGAAGGAGGAGCTCATGAGGGTAGGGGGCAATCCCTCTCCGGTGGCCATCTTCATCATCTCGGTGCTCTCCATGACGAGGAGGGAGTAGTTCTCCCTCGGGGCTGAGGGTATGTACCAGTAGCTATGTGTTTGATCTCTCTCTCTCGTGTTCTTGAGGTGATACGATCTTGATGTATCGCGAGCTTTGCTATTATATTTGGATCCTATGATGTTTTGTTCCCCCTCTACTCTCTTGTAATGGATTGAGTTTTCCCTTTGAAGTTATCTTATCGAATTGCGTCTTTATAGATTTGAGAACATTTGATGTATGTCTTGCCGTGGATATCTGTGGTGACAATGGGATATCACGTGATTCACTTGATGTATGTTTTGGTGACCAACTTGCGGGTTCCGCCCATGAACCTATGGATAGGGGTTGGCACACGTTTTCGTCGTGATTCTCCGGTAGAAACTTTGGGGCACTCTTTGAGGTCCTTTGTGTTGGTTGAATAGATGAATCTGAGATTGTGTGACGCATATCGTATAATCATACCCACGGATACTTGAGGTGACATTGGAGTATCTAGGTGACATTAGGGTTTTGGTTGATTTGTGTCTTAAGGTGTTATTCTAGTACGAACTCTAGGGCTGTTTTTGACACTTATAGGAATAGCCCAACGGATTGATTGGAAATAATAACTTTGAGGTGGTTTCGTACCCTACCATAATCTCTTCATTCGTTCTCAGCTATTAGTGACTTTGGAGTGACTCTTTGTTGCATGTTGAGGGATAGTTATGTGATCCAATTATGTTATTATTGTTGAGGGAACTTACACTAGCGAATGTATGAACCCTAGGCCTTATTTCCACACATTACAATACCGTTTACATTCACTTTTATCATTCGTTACCTTGCTGTTTTTATATTTTCAGATTACAAAAACTATTATCTACTATCCATATACCACTTGTATCACCATATCTTCGCCGAACTAGTGCACCTATACAATTTATCATTGTATTGGGTGTGTTGGGGACACAAGAGACTCTTTTTTATTTGGTTGCAGGGTTGCTTGAGAGAGACCATCTTCATCCTACGCCTCCTATGGATTGATAAACCTTAGGCCATCCACTTGAGGGAAATTTGCTACTGTCCTACAAACCTCTGCACTTGGAGGCCCAACAACGTCTACAAGAAGAAGGTTGTGTAGTAGACATCATGATGTCGTCGACATACATGAGAAGGTACGCGGTGGCGGCACCCTGGTGATAAAAAAACAGGGAGGCATTGGACCGTGTGGACCGGAACCCCTGCTGCTGAAGGAAGGCCGCGATCTGCTGGTACCTGGCCCGGGGCACCTGCTTCAACCCATAAAGAGAACGGGAGAGCAAGCACACGTGGTCTGGATAGTCGGTGTCGATGAAACCAGTGGGCTGCTGACAAAACACCCGCTCGTCGAGATGACCATGCAAGAAAGCATTGGACACGTCGAGCTGGTGAACTGGCCAGGTGCGAGAAACAACAAGCTGGAGGATGGTGCGAATTGTGCCCAGTTAACAACCGGGGCGAAGGTGTCGGTGAAGTCCATGTCGGTGCGCTGGCGGAAACCACACACCACCCAACGTGCCTTGTAGCGCTCAAGGGAACCCTCGGGGCGAGTCTTGTGGCGGAAAACCCACTTGCCAGTGATAACATTGGCACGGGGAGGCCGCGGGACAACCTGCCACGTACGGTTGCGCTGCAGGGCGTCGAACTCCTCACGCATCGCAGCAAGCCAGTTCGGATCCCGAAGGGTTGCGCAGGCAGAGGTGGGTAGCGGAGATGGAGCCGAGGTAGATGTGTCGCACGCATACTCGTCGGAGGTGTAGCGCGTACTAGGACGAAACATCCCAGTCCGAGCCCGAGTAACCACACCGGTGAGAGGTGCGACTACAGCCGGTGGAGCCGAGAGGGGGACCGGTGAGGAGGAGGTCGAGCCGGTCTAGGAGGTCTCCAAGGGGAACCCCCGGCAGTGCCCGAGGGGGCCGTGGCAGCGGGGGCGCTCAAGGGGGCCTCGGCGGTAGGGACGCCCAAGGGAGCCACGACAGCGGCGGCGCCCGAGTCCATGTACCAGTCACCGCCGCCACCATAGTTGCTAGGTGATGGAGGCGAGTGCAGGGCGACGAGCAGTGCGGGATCCCACGACGCCGGCACCTGGGCCGGGTAGAACCCGCCATAGGGAGGCGCATGGGTGACACCGTAGCCACCCGTGGCCGGCGCTGCAGGGAGGGCCGGGTAGGGGGTGGCGCCAGGTGCGGCGAAGTACACCTGATGGCTTGCCGGACGAGGCCTAAGGATGCCCGGGGTGGGAGGCCGAGGAACCGACATCGAGTATGCATGGACGACGCCCATCCACGGATTGGTGCCGCAGGTCCACGGTAGAGTCGCGTACTGCTGATGAGGGGCCCCCCTTGCGCCTGGGGCTGCTGCTTGCACTACAAAAAAAATACACTGCCGTGATGATACGTGTTTGTCACAATAGGTCACGTTTTCTGTCATGCATGTACATCCATGACGATTTTATGACAGAATCAAGATAGTCATACCTGTGCTGTCGTAAAAGTGTTCCATGACATTACCAAAATTATCATCATGGAAGTGTCCACTTCCATGACGATAAATCACGCGTCACAGAATGCTTTCGTCAAGGATGACCGACACGTGGGATCCACCGTAATGGGTCACCGTTAAGCTATCGGGTTCCGGTTTGGATCCAATAACCCGTTAATAGCCCGGACCAATGGGGATTTTCCACGTGTAAAATTCTCATTGGCCGGAGGAAACACGTGTTGGCTCACCGCTGGGACAGATGTCATCCACTCATTAGACAGGAGGCGCCTATGATAGGTCGACACGTGGCACAAACCAACAATGGCCCATTCTGGTGAAAAGGCCGGCCCATTTGACTTGGTCAAAAGGTAATGGTCCGGCCCACGAAAAGCCTGTTAGCGACCTGTTCGTACATAGCCCACTTACGGCCCGCTAATTCACGGCTCGTTATGGCCTATCGGAATTAAGCCCAGTAGCTTCATCTGGGCCGTCCATTATGATTCTAGCCCATTGTAACTTCCGGCCCATATGAGGCCCTTCGTTACTCTTGGCCCATTAACGACCCGTGGTGAAACTGGCCCGTAATGAATAGTGCACCCGCTTTATACTCATTAATGACCCATTATTCCATTGGGCCGTTTCCAACCCGTATTATCTTTCGGCCTTCTCAGGGCCCATTTATTCTTGGGCTCATTTCTAGCATTCGGTTACTTACGACCCGTTACTGGCCTTTTCTGACCGTTAATCCATTGGGTCGCTTTCATAATACGGCCGATTAGCGACGACCCATTATGGCTGGCCCATGAATGGATGATTCCAACTCTAGCCCATTTATGGCCCATAACGCGGTCTGTTATTGGCCCATGTTTGGTCGATTGATCCAACGGCCCGTAGAAAGCCCATTGATGCTACAACCCGAAGAAGGCCCATTGTTTCTATGGCCCGTAGAAGGCCTAGTGTTTCTATGTCCCGTAGAAGGCCCATTGTTTCTACGGCCTGTAGGAGGCCCAGGGTCACTACAGTAAATATGTAGCCCATGGTTATTGTGGCCTAGTTTTAAAAAATAGGTTGTTGCGGCCACTAGCAAACCGCGAAAAAACTGCACTGACTACAAGCAAACAAATAAATAAGACAACGAGGAAATAAATAAGCAAGCAACTTACGCTAGGCTATCACGACTATTACACATATTACATCCACTGGACATCAAAGTTCGCCACCAGTGCAAATATAGGGAACAAAGCAGCATATCACATACACTGGTTGTCAAACTTGGTGACCAGTGCAAATAAACGCCACAGCAAAACAAGTCTAGAACTAAAATCACTTCAGAAGAGCTCAAGAAATAATATCCTGGGTACCCATAATGCTGGCAGGATGCTTAGCAAGCTTATTAACTTTCTCTTGTTTGGCGCTTAAATCCTCCAACACTTGCTGTTGCACCAGAAAGGATGCATCTGAATTCTGCAGGGACTTCCTCAGTCCTTTGGCTTCCTGTCGCATAACATCTGATCGATGTCTTTCAACTTGAAGTTGAGACTCAAGAAGTCGAACTGATTCCGGCAGCGAGTTCTAAGAGCTGGTGCTAGCAGTAGTAGCCAGTGACTCAAACACTACATCAAGACATGACTTTGGGGTTGTCTCAGTGTCTTCAATATAATTTTTATCAGCTTTCTTGGAGACCAACAGGAATGTCTCACTATCTTGAACCTTATCTGCATTACTTCCTTTACCATTGCATAACAGGGTACTCTTCTCCAATATTTTATCCGCGTTAAAAAAGAGAAACAAACAAACACATCACAGGCTTACCATGTTGTATATGAAACTCATTTTGGTAAACCAGTTCAGTAGTAAGGTGGACAGGATAACAACATGAAACAAACATATATCTATCTAGTATGGTCACTGTATGCTCTATATCATTCTAGTTTATGTTGTCAAATCAAGATAGAGACAGTTCAAATCATATCTATTTAAGACAAAGCAACATAGACAGAATATAAGTGTGGGAAACTACACAACAATAACAACACTTGTAATGTGCATGTCATGAGAACATAACTGTTTATTCAATTGAAACTAAAATCAATACAGAGCAAGTTACAACAGCAAACACGTTAAAGAAATGGGTTTAAAACATACCTGTTGCGCCATTAGAGTTTCAATTGCATCCAAATTTGAAATTAGTTGGTATGAGTAAATACAGTGATGCAAGAGCAAAGTAGCATGAACCATAGCTATGGAACCTGACCTGAGAACAATTCTTCTTCTACTTTAAGCGTTGACTTGGGGTTCGGAGTGGTGGTCCTCGTGCTTTTGGCACTGCAGTTGCCTTACTAACTGCTCATGTTTGGGTGCTCTGTGGTGGAGGCGGTGTTGTGTCAACTGGAACTGGGTTACTATTTGCTGGGGTTGGGGTTAGAAGGGGTGTAGCTGGTTCTCTGTCTAACTGGGTAGCAATCTGCGTGAGTCTGGGTTATGTGTGGTGGGGCTGGTTCTTGGCCAAGTACAACCGTGGTTCTATCTGCATCGACAAGTAGCACGATCTTTTCTGAAGACCGTGTTTTTACTCCCACAGATACTTCCATCACCCCTCCAATTGAAATGACTGATAAATAAGAAAAGTAATTGAATGTACATACATTGTAAGATAGACAGGTGCAATGGATAGTAGGGAAGAAAACATGGCATGAAATAATTCACATTTATGTTGTCTAACCAAACAAATAGCAGGACATAATTTCACATATATGATGGCTAATTAAACAGGATAGCATGACACAATTTCACATGTATGATGGCTAACTAAACAAGATAGAATTACATACTTCAAAATATGATGACTATGTAAATAGGATGACATGATATAACTATACGATGTGTCTATTAAAGTGGTTGGCATGCCATAAATCACAAGCATGCCGTCGATGGAAACATGATGGCATGATATAATTTAGGGATAGAATGACATAATTCAAAATATGATGACTATGTAAACATGATGAGATGATATAACTATATTATATCTTTAGAAAATGGGTTGGCATGCCATAATTCAGACACATGATGTCTATGTAAACATCATGGCATGATATAATTCAAATATATGATTTATATACTAAGCAAGTCAGTAGAGGTTAATCGCATATATGATGTGTCAACTAAGGAGATGGCATTCAATATTGTGTATATGATGTAAAAACTAAACATTGCGATACAACATATGCATGATATGAGTAATATAACCCTGCCAAGTTTGAGCATACACCTCAGGGGGATAATAGGACTGGTCATCTTCCTTTGAATCCTCCTCTGAAGAGCTATCTGTAACCAGCAAGATATCTGCTTTTAGCAGGTAGCATTGTCTACTCTGAAGACCTTGTTTTCACTCCAGATTTGTCCATCACCAATTCAAATGGATGATGCACAGGAAGAGCAGTTGAATATACAAACATTGTCGACAAATGCAATGAGAAATACAAAAGAAGGACGACATGATATAATTCACATATATGACGCTTGGCTAAACAGCATGGCATTGCATAATTCACATATATAATGCCTTGAAACAAGATAGCATTGCCTAATTCACATATATAATGTCTTGAAACAAGATGGCATTTCATAGTTCACATATATGGTAATTAGACACTAAACAAGTGACATTCACACAAAGCATGTCTAAACTAAGCAAATGACATAGCAATGCAAGATACCATACACACGATATGAGCAACATAACCCTGCCAAGTTAGAGCATGCACCTCGGGGGGGGGGGGGATAGGACTGGTCATCTGTCTCTGAATCCTCATCTGAGGAGCTATCCGTAACTAGCAAGACATGCACTCCGTCAGATAACATTGTCTGCTCTGAAGACCTTGTTTCCACTCCAGATTTTTCCATGACCGTGCCAAATGGCTGATGCGCAGGAAGAGTAATTGAATGTACTAAAATTGTTGAAATACGTAATAAAAAAATGATGGCATGATATAATTCACATATAAGATGACTGTCTAACAAGTTTTGCTACAAAATTCACATATATGATGCCTGGCTAAACAAGATGGCATTGCATGATTCACATATACGATAAAGAAACTAAACATATGGCATTTACACAAAGCATGTCTAAACTAAGCAGATGACATATTTGATGTATAAAGTAAGCAATGCAAGGCACCATATGCATGATATTACCAACATCAGCATGCCAAGTTAGAGCGAAGACCTCAGGGGGTAAATAGGAGTGGTCTTCTCCTTCTGAACCCCCCCAGAACAGTTATATTCCTATTGATTACAATCCGAAATGGGTGGAGGGGGGCTGCCTTTGTGCCCACCATGGAGCGGCATCTGCATGAAATTTTATTGCCACACAAGGCTCGTATCTTTTGCTCTACATGTTCAGTTCCATTGTGTACAATAACTGTCGTGCACAGGAATAAAACATAGTGATATTATGTAAGGAGTGCATGCACAAATCCAGAGTGATGGTAGCAAACTGTGGATAGACCCAAAACCAATGATAGCAGGCAGATAATAGCTTTAGTTAAAAAATATAGATAATGGCTCCTTTAATGTTTGTTTGCACCCAACATGAAACTCATAGTAGACACCCGAGATTAACTAGATAGTAGACAGATAATACAAATTGCTGCCCCAATATGTACCCACAACCATTTAAAAAATCAAGTTTCAGCATTAGTTTGGACCTGACTCAGAGTCTAATAGGTGAACACGATGATAAAGTAGCATGTCATCGTATTAAGCTATGCATAACGTAAGCAGACACGGAAGAGTGCGACCTCTCTTGCGGACCCGTGTAGTCCTCAAGGTCATCTGTTCAATTGATGATGGTAATGCAGTTGTCGTGGCTGCCGGCGGTGGGGAAGAAGATCTGAGGCGACGAAAGACAGTCTGGAGAGCGGATCCATGCTATGGTGAACCATTCCGCCATTGGAGCAGCTGAGGTGGGGTGGAACACAGCGCAGTAGGAGCGGGACAAACCACACAAGGTTTTCTTTGACACATATCTGTAACAAAAGTAATTGTGTAAGGGCTTGTTTGAATTTGAGGATTCTAACAATGCAGGGATAGGAAATACACATGAATAGGATAGGAATGCACGTGCAAAATAGAGAATTTAAAAACACATGATTTCTACCCATCTGGGTGTTTGGTTCATAAGAATAGGAAGATCACAGGATGCAAAGAAGCATGGTGAGATTAAGTCAAACCACAAGAAAATGTACGGTTATAATTCTATTATGCTACTATATCTTAGTCCTGTGCTTCATGAATAGGAATTTGAAAAGGTGGACAAGTGGATATTAAAATTCCTATGGTTTTTCTTTCAAGGAGACACTAAAGGAACAAATCCTACAGTTTTCCTTTGCTCCATTCCTTTGAACCAAATGCATGAATAGTAGTACCGTATGAAACTTTCCAATTCCTATGTTTTTCCTTCAATTTTCCTTTCAAGCACTGGCGATTCTAGTAGGCAGGCTTGAGCAAGGAAAATCCTACACTCAAAAAATGTTTTTGTGCTACTTCTACTACTTTGGACCCAGGCCACTGCCCTACTAGCTCAACTCCCAGGCCCATCGACAAATGCACAGCTCAAGCATGCAGAGATAAATAATGATGGCATTCAAGAGAGTCCATCATAGATAGCTAAGTTGCCTGGTACCTCACTGCTTGTCATATAGTAGGAGAAACTAATCGTATTTCACGTTACTACGTGTGCTCAGTGGACAATATATATAACATGTAGAGTAAAAAGAGACGCAACAAGTGTACAACCTCTTTGGCGAAGCCATGTTGATCTCAGTGTGATTGGGTTGGTCGGTGACGATGCTCCGACCAACTTGGCTGTCATAGGAGGGGAAGAAGATCTTAGGCGTCTGGAGATGGAGCCTGGGGTACTGCTCCGCTGTGATGGAGGGTTTCATTGTTGGAGCAGCTCCGGTGAGTTGTATGACGCCGAGGCTGAAGCAGGACAAGAGAGACAATGTTAACCAGAGTGAAATTATAATAGCATCTCCAATAGATGATGTAAAATACATAACCACAAAGTGCTAGATGTAAAATACATCAACCGCTCATCTATGAACTTAACTGTCGAAACTGAATTTAACTATCAAAACTGAACTTAACTGTCGAAACTGAATTTTGCTGTCGAAACTGAATTTTACTGTCGAAACTGAACACACTAGTAGCAGTAAAGCAGTAGCAGGAGCAGCGCCCAAAGCAGCAGCGCGTGTGAGAGCCGGGGCAGCTGGTCATGTAGCAGCATCAGGGTGAGGCTACATGTCAGTCGACTGACTTTTTCATCTCTGGTTAGTCGATTTTCTAGCCGTTGGATACGAAATCAAGGGCCTGCAGTTCACCTTCAGCCTCCACCCCCCTAAGCCGCCAGCCACCACCTGCCAAACCACCGCCCCCGCCGCCCATGGCCGGCGGTGCATCGCCCCGCCCGCCCCGAAACCACTCCCCACCGCCGGTCCGCCGCCGCCCCGGCCATCCCTATAGCCCCCCCGTGCCGAGCTTTTTCTCCAGCAATCTCCACGCCACTGCCCCACCACCGCCGGCGACCACCACCCCACCCTGAACCCTAAGATAGATAGTGGGGTACCTTTCCGGCGAGCCCCCCTCCCCGCTGCGGCTGGTTCTTCCTGAAATCCGGTGAGCCCCCCACCCCCTGAAAGTCGACTGAAGTGTAGGTAAATCGGAGCAGCATCGCAAGCAAGAGAAAGAGCGAGAGCAGTAGAGCAAGTAAGAGCAAGAGCAAGAGCAGACCAGTAAGGGGACCAAGAGCAAGAGCAGAGCAGCAGCGCGAGCGAGAGCTAAAGCAACAACAGCTCCTACTGATGTGGACGTCGTCGCCAAGGGAGCGACATCGTGGAGAAAGTGGCCAACAACGCCACCGTGGATGGAGCCGTGCCATGTCGTCTCGGGACCGAGCGCCGACAGCACCATGAGATCGAATCAAGAAGAAAATGCGGCGATTAGTGTACAACCTCTTTGGTGGCGCCGATTAGGCCTCAGCTTTATCTGAGGAAACGATGATGATCCTCTTACGTGGTGCAGGTGAAGACAACGGTGTGGGAATTGAGGTGGTGCGAAAGACGAGGGGAACGTCGGGGCAGCTCCTTGGAGGTGGAGGACGGGGTGGCTGAACTGACGGGACGACGAGATCGACGACGGATCCTCATCCGATACGGTGGATGAGGGACGTCGAGGTGTTGCTGTGGACGACGTCGTCGGGGAAGAGGCTTCGGCTGGGTGGCGGATGGAGGAGGGTGTGCGGCTTCGCGGGTTTTCGTGGCCTCGGTGTACGAATCGGTGGGCGGATGAGATGGGAGTGGGGAACCATGGCTTAGGGACGCACTTGTCCGAAATGTGGGGTAAGTTATGAAAGTACCCCCACCAGTTTGAGCTAGGCGGTTCTTTCGGTTCAGGGGTATCACATGCATTTCGCGTGTCGGGATTTCGCAGGAGGTGGGAGTTTTCGCGCGCGTTATAATTTTGGGATAGCAAGGCGCGGGTTGAGATGGAGGGAGTTTTCGGAGCACAACGAGACAAACATATATCTTAAATATTTCAGGGTAACAAGGCGCGGGTTGAAAAGGCGGGAATTTTGCAGCACGATAGACAAAGATGCTAGCTTGAAATTTCGGCATAACAAGGCGCGGCTTGAAATTTCGGGCAAGCTTAACGTGTACCAAAAAAAGACAATTTGCACCTCATCACTAGAGAGAGCCATGTCCCGTTTTACTATATTACTAGAAATGCATTCAAATACAACAACAAAAAAACTAAAAAAATCGGGACAACAAACATAACGTGTACAATACCAAAACAATTTGCACTTCCCTCAACAAAAAAATGTGTGTTGTCTAGCATATAGACTAAATTTGAGTACATTTTCCCTGTTTGAATGAGATTGTACTAGGGTTAGTTATACAACCATCTAAATATTATCTTCACAACACATGACATGAATATAGGAGAAGTAAATTCCTATATAAAAATGAACTACATGTACATACGATCTCAAATTCAAATATATGTATCCATTTTATGTTAAATTCAAATCGTAGTACATGTATGCTCTAGCTAGATGTTCGGAATCTAAACCATGTATGATACTACGTACAATGTGTTTAACACGCACAACACAAACACACACACAAATCATTTAGACTAGTAAGGTACATGTGCATTGCACGCATTAGATTTGGCAACCAAATTATGAATAAATACCACATTATAGCATGTAAGCTTTGAGTCATATATGCATGATGTAGATGTTCGTTTAATCTTATAGTTCATTTCATTTAAAATCATCTAGTTTTTATAAGAAAGCTAATCAATTTTAAGATTCATGGAATTGCGCGTTGTAAAGCATACAATAAAAACAAATAACGACAAATCATGTAGAAAAACATTTGGGCAATTCTGATATGGAAGATTTTAGAACAAAGAAGAAGTGCTTTGTGTTTTGAGGTTTGTGCATTATGCTTAAGTCAACCATGGTGTCTTCTAGATTGTACATGTGGCAAAATCTGGTGGAATCTAGATGATATCCAATGACCAGTAGTTCTCGAATTTGCCATCTCTACACCATCAGATTGGCTTCATCCAACGACCATCTTTCAAAGTTAAAGTTATCCCCACACTATAAAAATATAAAATATATATAGGGCTATATATATATAGCTACGTGATGCGAAAGCCACCCATCATCTCCAATTAGAATAGTGTGTGATACGTCTCCAACGTATCTATAATTTTTGATTGTTCCATGCTATTATATTGTCCATCTAGGATGTTTTATATGCATTTATATGCTATTTTATATGATTTTTGGGACTAACCTATTAACCTAGAGCCCAGTGCTAGTTTCTGTTTTTTCCTTATTTTTGAGTATCACATAAAAGGAATATCAAACGGAGTCCAATTGACCTGAAAATTTACGGAGATCATTTTTGGACCAGAAGAAGCCCACGGAGCATCGGAGATGGACCAGAAGAGTCCCGAGGCCACCACGAGTGTGGGGGGCGCGCCCTACCCCCCGGGCGCGCCCCCTGTCTCGTGAACGCCTCGTGGACCCCCCTGACTTGTTCCCGACGCCAACGCCTCTTATATATCCCTAAACTTTTAGAAAATAACCTAGATCGGGAGTTCCACCGCTGCAAGCCTCTGTAGCCACCAAAAACCAATCGGGACCCTGTTCCGGCACCCTGCCGGAGGGGGGATCCCTCACCGATGGCCATCTTCATCATCCCAGCGCTCTCCATGACAAGGAGGGAGTAGTTCACCCTCGGGGCTGAGGGTATTTACTAGTAGCTATGTGTTTAATCTCTCTCTCTCTCTCTCGTGTTCTTGATTCGGCACGATCTTGATGTATCGCGAGCTTTGCTATTATAATTGGATCTTATGATGTTTCTCCCCCTACACTCTCTTGTAATGGATTGAGTTTTCCCTTTGAAGTTATCTTATCGGATTGAGTCTTTAAGGATTTGAGAACACTTGATGTATGTCTTGCATGTGCTTATCTGTGGTGACAATGGGATATTCATGTGATCCACTTGATGTATGTTTTGGTGATCAACTTGCAAGTTCTGTGACCTCGTGAACTTATGCATAGGGGTCGGCACACATTTTCGTCTTGACTCTCCGGTAGAAACTTTGGGGCACTCTTTGATGTTCTTTGTGTTGGTTGAATAGATGAATCTGAGATTGTATGATGCATATCGTATAATCAGACCCACAGATACTTGAGGTGACATTGGAGTATCTAGGTGACATTAGGGTTTTGGTTGATTTGTGTCTTAAGGTGTTATTCTAGTATGAACTCTAGGATAGATCGAACGGAATGAATAGCTTCGTGTTATTTTACTACGGACTCTTGAATAGATCGATCAGAAAGGATAACATTGAGGTGGTTTCGTACCCTACAATAATCTCTTCGTTTGTTCTCCACTATTAGTGACTTTGGAGTGACTCTTTGTTGCATGTTGAGGGATTGTTATATGATCCAATTATGTTATTATTGTTGAGAGAACTTGCACTAGTGAAAGTATGAACCCTAGGCCTTGTTTCAACACATTGCAATACCGTTTACGCTCACTATTATAATTAGTTGCCTTGCTTTTTTTATATTTTCAAATTACAAAAACCTATATCTACCATCCATATTGCACTTGTATCCCCATATCTTCGTCGAACTAGTGCACCTATACAATTTACCATTGTATTGGGTGTGTTGGGGACACAAGAGACTCTTTGTTATTTGGTTGCGGGGTTGTTTGAGAGAGTCCATCTTTATCCTATGCCTCCCACTGATTGATAAACATTAGGTCATCCACTTGAGGGAAATTTGCTACTATCCTACAAACCTCTACACTTGGAGGCCTAACAACGTCTACAAGAAGAAGGTTGTGTAGTAGACATCAAGCTCTTTTCTGGCGCCATTGCCCGGGAGGTGAGTGCTTGAAGGTATATCTTTAGATCTTGGAATTCAATCTTTTAGTTTCTTGTTTTATCACTAGTTTAGTCTATAAAAGAAAACTACAAAAAATGGAATTGAGGGTGCCTCATATGCTTCATCTTTTTAATATCTTTCGTGAAAATAAGGATTTCGATAATTGTGCCAAAATGCTAGAAGAAGAACGCATTAAAATGTTTGGCACTAAATCTTTGAATGATGAGCATGATTGCAATGTTGTTAGTACGAACTCTTTGAATATCCATAGTACTAATGATGATTGCACTAGTCATGATGAAAATGTCTCTTATAAGCATGTCAATTTTTGTGGAGTGCATAGAGTTTGCAAGTACACACCAAATAGGGGAGATAGATTTTGCAATAGGCATAAGTATTTACAAACTAAATGGTTGCAAGAAAGGCTAGATGTTTGTGCTGAAAATTTAAATTTTCTTAGCCATCCTTGTGAACTTAGCAATGAACGTGGTCATTTAAATATCCAATGGAAATTGTTTCATGATTGAATCGTGTCCAAAAATTGTGATGACTTGAGTTCCCTTGCGCATCATAATGAACTTAGTTTGCTTGTGGGTTATGAAGAAATGAAACGTATAACTAAGGATATTCCAGAAATTGCCCTTGATAAAGTTCTTGATTTTGATTTAGAGGAAATTTATATGTATTGTGCGGTGAATTGCATTGAAAATCCTTATATTGCCAATTACATAAAGACATGGAAACAAATAGAAGATGAAGATAATACTAGTGAAAGGGAAGAGACTTCCCAATATCCCCCTATTATTTCTTATGATGAATCAGGTAACGAGGAGGAGCCTTCTATTCAACCAATCTCATTAATAAGGAGCTCCAAAAAGAGGTTTAAATCCACACATAATGTGTAGAAGAAAAAGAAAAGACGGAGAAGCAAAGGTAAAAAGGTATCCCTCCCAAATGATGTTGCTCCTATTACTCATTGTGATGATGATAATTGCTATACTATTGGTGCTATCCATACTATTAATGATGAGAGTGATTATGCTTATGATATGAAAAGGCCCAAGCTTGGGGATGCTATGTTGATGAGAATGACATGTTTGAGAATTTATTTGCTGCAATTAATGTTTGTCCCAAGCTTGGGGATGCTATGTTTAATGAAGATGATATTTTTAGTCTCCCATGTTTTGATGAGCAAATTTATCATGATGATAGCATGCCCCTTATTTATGATGATTATATTGATGAAAGTGGGTTTGGAAGAGTGTCAACTTTAGGAAGTAATGATCCCACTATTTTGGAGGATGTTGAATCTCATTGTGATAATTATAAAAGTGGATTTGGAGAGGTCATGACTTTATTTAGTAATGATTCCACTATCTTGGAAGAGGTTTCAATTGATTATGATGAGAACAAAGTTGCTACTTATGATGATTATTTTGATGATACTTATGTTATAAAAAGTAGTGATGATTATATTTACAAAACTTGTCATGATTATGATTACCCTTTTCCTGAAAATTACTCTTTTAATGTGGAAACAATTTATAGCATTCGAGTTTCTTATGATACTCCCACTATTCCGATTGAGAAGAATTTTGCTTATGTGGAGAGTAATAATAATTCTATGCTTGTGGCTCATGAAAAGAATTCTTTATGTGATAGTTATATGGTTGAATTCATTCATGATGCTAATGAAAATTATTATGAGGGAGGAATATATGCTTGTAGGAATGCAATAATACCAAGTTTCCTCTCTATGTGCTTAAAGTTTTGAAGTTATGCTTGTGTTGCTTTCCTATGCTAGTTGATTCTTGTTCCCATAAATTGTTTGCTCACAAAATCCCTATGCATAGGAAGTGGGTTAGACTTAAATGTGCTAGTCATATTCTTCATGATGCTCTCTTTATGTTTCAATTCTTATCTTTTATGTGAGCATCATTGAAATCATCATGCCTAGCTAGGGGCGTTAAACGATAGCGCTTGTTGGGAGGCAACCCAATTTTATTTTTGTTCTTTGCCTTTTGCTCCTGTTTATTAATAAATAATCTACCTAGCCTCTGGTTAGATGTGGTTTTATGTTTTAATTAGTGCTTGTGCCAAGTAGAGCCTTTAGGATCTTCTTGGGTGATTGTTGTTTGATCTTGCTGATAAAAACAGAAAGTATGCGCTCATGAAAATAATTATCATTTTTTACCAGAGAGCGATAAAATACCAATTCTAACTGACATAGATCAATATACTTTTTATCCTGGTCGTCCTAATTTTTCAGAATTTTTGGAGTTACAGAAGTATTTGAAATCTCCAGATTACTACAGACTGTTCTGTTTTTGACAGATTCTGTTTTCATTGTGTTGTTTGCTTATTTTGATGAATCTATGAGTAGTATCGGAGGGTATGAACCATATAGAAGTTGGAATACAGTAGATATTACACCAATATGAATTTAGAATGAGTTCACAACAGTACCTAAGTGGTGATTTATTTTCTTATAGTAACGGAGTTTACGAGTTTTTTTGTTAAGTTTTGTGTTGTGAAGTTTCCAAGTTTTGGGTAAAGATTCGATGGACTATGGAATAAGGAGTGGCAAGAGCCTAAGCTTGGTGATTACCAAGGCACCCCAAGGTAAAATTCAAGGACAACCAAAGCCTAAGCTTGGGGATGCCCCGGAAGGCATCGCCTCCTTCGTCTTCGTCTATCGGTAACTTTACTTGAGGCTATATTTTTATTCACCACATGATATGTGTTTTGCTTGGAGCATCTTGTATGATTTGAGTCTTTGATTTTTAGTTCACCACAATCATCCTTGCTGTACACACCTTTTGGGAGAGACACACATGAATAGGAATTTATTAGAATACTCTATGTGCTTCACTTATATCTTTTGAGCTAGATGATTTTGCTCTAGTGCTTCACTTATATTATTTTGAGAGTCTTTTAGAACAACATAGTAATTTGCTTTGGCTATAAAATTAGTCCAAATATGATAGGCATCCAAGATGGGTATAATAAAAACTTTCATATAGAGTGCATTGAATACTATGAGAAGTTTGATACTTGATGATTATTTTGAGATATGAAGAGGGTGATATTAGAGTCATGCTAGTTGAGTATTTGTGAATTTGAGAAATACTTGTGTTGAGGTTTGCAAGTCCCGTAGCATGCACGTATGGTAACCATTGTGTAACAAATTTTAAGCATGAGGTGTTTCTTTGATTGTGCTCCTTATGAGTGGCGGTCGGGGACGAGCGATGGTCTTTTCCTACCAATCTACTCCCTCCGTTCCGAGTTACTTGTCGCACGCATGGATGTATCTAGATGTATTTTAGTTTTAGATACATCCATTTCAGTGACGAGTAATTTGGAACGGAGGGAGTATCCCCCTAGGAGCATGCGTGTAGTGCTTGGTTTTGATGACTTGTAGATTTTTGCAATAATTATGTGAGTTCTGTATGACTAATGTTGAGTCCATGGATTATACACACTCTCACTCTTCCATCATTGCTAGCCTCTTCGGTACCGTGCATTGCCCTTTCTCACCTCGAGAGTTGGTGCAAACTTCGCCGGTGCATCCTGTAACATCCCAAATTTTCAATTTGGAATGTTATACATAGGTCATTCATGCATATCATATTTTATTGCATATTTTGTTTTTGCGATCGTCAAAATTCTAAGCAACTCAAGGACCCATGGAGAGAGTTGGGGATTTCACGATTTTCATATTTGAATTTTGTCAAATATCGAAACAAGGATCACTTTGGTTTTAATTAATTTCTCCCTCCGAAAATATTTCATATTAAAATATATGAGAGGAGATAATATGACTTCTCCAAAATAAATGAAATATTGGAGGAAAAATATTAAAATCAAATAAATAAATTTTATTTGGATTTTATTGCAATTTTATTTGAATTAGTAAAAAATGCGTTTTTCAAAATTGCATTAGAGGCCCAAATAAATGTTCACTTTGTTAGCTATATTTTCAGAGGACGGGGAAAATTTATTTCAGGATTTTTGGAGTCCGTTTAGTATTTATTTTAATCGTTTTTCTGTGTGTCGGGATATTTTTTTTAAAAGAAAAAAGTTACCGACCTTACCGGGCCGTGTCCGCCTGGGACACTGACCCGGCCGGCCCTTTAAGTGCAGCAGCCCCGAGCCGCCAGCCCACCCCACTGCACCCCAAACCCTAGCCGATCCGCGCCGCTGCACCACCCCGTCGCCGCCGGAGCCGCCCGTCACCGGAGCCGCCCCGCCGTCTCGCCGCCGCCTCATCGACCGTCGCCGGATGTAGCCGCCGCCGGTTTTCGCAAGAAAACCGATCGGTTTTATTTCAAAAACCCTAGATCTCATTTTTTTAATTTTAGATCGGTTTTGTTTTGGTTTTTCCCGATTTAGTTAAATAGCGGACGTTCGTCCGTATGTTCGTTTTAACGAACGGTGTTCATCCGTTAGTCACAGACAGCGAACGTTCGTTCGTTAGCCTGTTCTTCAGTTTTTCTTTTTCCAGGGTTTTTCCGCGATTATTTTCGATCGCGATTTTTGCCCTGGTCTTCGTTTTAGTTTATCTTTTCGCGTGTTTATCGGAATCAGGCGATTCAAGCGCCCAGATCTTTGTCTCGAAGCCCTCTTTCTGTTTAACCAACTTGAACAAGATATTGGTACTATAAAATTTGACTTTAGTCCAGATTAGTAATCGGATCTTGTTTCTTTTGCAGTTTGAGTTTCGTTGCTCCGTTTGATTTGATTCTTTTTGCAAACCGGAGCTCTTAAGTTGAACTTTCTGGTTAGATCCTCTTATTTGAGTTTTACCCGTGCATCTTTGCTTGATTGCTTATGTATGCTATTGTTTGTTTGTTTGCGATAGAACACATAGAGTGCGAAGCATGCTACTACGAGTCCCTAGGTTTTGCAGATCGTCAGCAAGGCAAGTAACACATTGATCATACCCCTTTCATGCCCAATTTTATGCATTAGTTACAATCCTCAAACATTGCATGATTAGGATGTGATTAACTTGTGGGTATTGGGAAGTAGATGATGAGGTAGAACCTATTACCTGTTTTATTATCAAACCCTTGGGAGTTACTTCTACGTTATGCTTTTATCGCTATGCTATGCTCGTAGACGTGGATTGGGTTTGAGTGTATCCATGATAGATGTGAGTTGTTAATTAATGGTTTAATTTAAGGTGGCAACTTTAATACACATCTGGGTGGATTGTTGGTTTTAGGCACCTGGGGTTATACCAGTGTTGTCCTAGGAGATCTCGGGGTTATACCGTGTGATCCTCCTATGGTCTGCCACCCAGGCTCAAAGGGATCATAAGATTATTCATGCTAGAAACTTACGTGTGTAGACACAAGCCATTATGGGCTCTAGCATAGTTGAGTATGTTGCATGACCTCTTCCAGTGGTAGGCTAGCAGATGTAGGGGATGTAGGTTGGTACTGTCTACCCGGGGTTAGAGTTAATGCTTCTGAAAGACCGTGTCTCGGTCATCCATTTCTCAAACACCATGCAGTGCAAGAAATCCAACGGAGGAGATCGAGTCTTGTGGGGAAAAGTGCGCAAACCTCTACAGAGTGTATAAACTAATCATGGTTAGCCGTGTCCCCGGTTATGGACATCTTGAGTATCTGGTACTTGAATTGTTGATTTGATCTCATCACTCTAAGTTAATTTGTTGGGCTGTTAATGATTACTTTAATGGGGATTGAGTTGGAGGAACCTTCTCAATGATGTTCCAACCACCATGATAGTTAAATAAAATTTATTCCTTTAATGTAGGGAAAATTGGCTTTTTGCAAAAACAATATAACCATAGAGCCTCCACCAGCCATATATGCATGTACTGATAGCATTTATCTATTCATTGCTCTACTGTGTTATATTGCCAGCATATTCTATGTGCTGACCCATTCTCGGGCTGCAACATATCATGTTGCAGACTATTCAGACGACGAGTAAGGCGCCATAGGTCATTTGTCATGCACTCAGCTATGCCGTTGGAGTTGATGGACTCACTTTATCTTCCAAGCCTTCCACTATTATCCTACTTAGATGGCCTTAAGCCATATTTATTATAATAAGTTCTCTTTTGAGACATTTGATGTAATAAGTGTGTGATTGCTACTCTGTTATAAATCCTTCAAGTACTGTGTGTGTCAGCATTACCGATCCAGGGATGACACTGAACACAGAGATTTGACCATCTAAGGTCGGATCGCTACAAGATGGTATCAGAGCACACGCTGAATGTAGGACACGACCACTAAGATGAGCCATAGATCACTCTTCTCTACTCATTCCTGACTCCTCTCCATTTTGTACTCTTTAGGATGGCGGACACAAGGAACAAGTTTACACAGCCGGATGAAGACACCCCGTTTGGGCAACACTTGAAGGAACTCACTAGGTACCTGAACATCGGAATACCAAGCTTCACCGGGACCTACACCGCCACTTTACCAAAAGAGGAACGTTGGATGATTCGAGTTCAAGTTCCAGGAAGGACATTCAGGCCAGTCACTGAGCCCATAGAGTTTTCTTTTGATGCACCAACCTGGAGTCTAGGAAAGAGCATGGCAGCCCACATTGCTATAGGACGTATTGGAGAAATCTACAAACAGGAGCTGAAGGACACTATCTACCAGATATGTGGGCGCCGAGATGAGAAATGGGAGATGATCAGCACCAGGAAGGATAGGTCCATTGCAGCTTTCATCTAGGAGTTGAACTAGCACATTCGACGTCAGGAGAACTGGATGTGCTCAAGCATGTTAGATTTGAAGAAGGCAATGACTAGGATCACCGAGCTAGAAGAGGAACTTAAGTCTACACGCGATGGATATGAGGAGGAAATGATGATACTTGTGGAGAAGAATGACGACATGCCAAGGAAGCTAGGAGTTTTCATGGGAGACCCTGCACCAGGAGGAGAAGACGACGAACCTAAGGAGATTCGTTCTGAAGACTACATCATCATCGACGACTCCGACTCCGACCCTGATAGTAGTGATGATGACTATGAAAACGAAGCTGGAGCAGATATCATGGAGTCTTCCACCGATCAAAATTTCTAGTAGACCACCATATGATCAGTAGTATTCCCCCATGTATATAGAATAGACCGAGCACTATAATGATAGTTATATCGATTGTATGCCCTTGCTTGATTGTTTGAGTGATATGATATGATTGTGTTTGTCTCATGTGCATATGGGCAGTGCTTTCTCCTTAGATCTCATTCTATTCTAATCTCTCCCCTCTAAAACCCATCAGATGCGTCCAAGACGTGACCCCGGTTTTGTTTTCCCACCAGAGCTCACCCAGTTGATCCAGCAGCAGAATACACTGATGCAGTTACTAGTTCAGAATCAGGGCAACAACAACAACAATAACAACAACCCACCGCCACCACCACCAGTTGACAACTTAGCCCGTTTTCTGAGGCTACAGCCGCCGGTGTTTTCTAGTAGCACCGAGCCAATAGTTGCGGATGACTGGCTACACAAGATTGGAAGGGAGTTGACCACCGCAGGTTGCACATATGCTGAGAAGGTGCGTTTTGCCGCACACCAATTGGATGAACCAGCAGCTTCCTGGTGGGAGAATTACACAACCACTTTCCCTGTAGCCAATATCACTTGGGACCAGTTTTAGCAAGCATTCCGCACAACCCATGTCTCAACTGGAGCTATGAGCATGAAGAAACATGAGTTTCGCAACTTGCGCCAGGGAAATCATATTGTGGCTCAGTACGTAGATGAGTTTAGTAAGTTGTCTCGTTGTGCCCCTGATGATGTGGCCACAGATGCCGCAAATCAGGAGAAGTTTATGGAAGGGCTGAATGATGAGATGAGCATGCAGTTGATGGTGGCAACATTTAACAACTACCAGGAGTTGGTAGATAAGGCTCTTATGATTGAAGGGAAGCAGCAGCAGATTGAGAGCCGCAAAAGGAAGTACGGACAAGGGAAGTACAATTCAGGAGCTCAGCAGAAGCCTCGTTTTACCCCAAACTCGGGAGGATTGACCCATAAGCATGGTGTAGGACCTTGAAGTAGATGTGTCTAGAGGGGGGTGATTAGACACTTAATGCTAAAGTTGAAATTTTTAAGCCTTTTTGGTTTAAGTGTAGTTTAGGCATAATTTCAGCATTCACAATACATATCAAGCAAGCATGCAAAGAGTGAATAGGCATCGGAAAGTAAAGCATGCAACTTGCAAGAATGTAAAGGGAAGGGTTTGGAGAATTCAAACGCAATTGGAGACACGGATGTTTTTCCCGTGGTTCGGATAGGTGGTGCTATCCTACATCCACGTTGATGGAGACTTCAACCCACAAAGGGTAACGGTTGCGCGAGTCCACGGAGGGCTCCACCCACGAAGGGTCCACGAAGAAGCAACCTTGTCTATCCCACCATGGCCATCGCCCACGAATGACTTGCCTCACTAGCGGTAGATCTTCACGAAGTAGGCGATCTCCTTGCCCTTACAAACTCCTTGGTTCAACTCCACAATCTTGTCGGAGGCTCCCAAGTGACACCTAGCCAATCTAGGAGACACCACTCTCCAAGAAGTAACAAATGGTGTGTTGATGATGAACTCCTTGCTCTTGTGCTTCAAATGATAGTCTCGCCAACACTCAACTCTCTCTCATAGGATTTGGATCTGGTGGAAAGAAGATTTGAGTGGAAATCAACTTGGGGAAGGCTAGAGATCAAGATTCATATGGTAGGAATGGAATATCTTGGTCTCAACACATGAGTAGGTAGTTCTTTCTCAGAACATATGATTTGGAAGTGTAGATCTGTTCTGATGGCTCTCTCCACGAATGAAGAGGAGGTGGAGGGGTATATATAGCCTCCACACAAAATCCAACCATTACACACAGTTTACCAATCTCGGTGGGACCGAATCAACAAACTAGGTCAGACCGAAATAGTAAACCTAGTGACCGTTAGAGATTTTCGGTGGGACCGACTGGATCAACTCGGTGGGACCGATGTGCTAGGGTTAGGGTAAATCCAAAACTCGGTTTGACCGATTACTCAAACTCGGTGGGACCGATTTGGGTAATAAGCAAAACAGAGAGTTGGCCAAGCAAACTCGGTGGGGCCGATTGCATATCTCGGTGGGACCGAGGGTATTGCAATAGGTAACAGAGAGTTTGCAAGCCCATCTCGGTGAGACCGAGATCCCATCGGTGAGACCGAACTAATTAGGGTTTCTGGCAGTGGCTATGACAAGTGAAACTCGGTGGCGCCGGATAGAAATAATCGGTAGGTCCGAGTTTGGCTTTGGGTTTAGATCATATGTGGAAGTGGGAAAGTAGCTGAGGATTTTGGAGCATATCATTAAGCACTTGAGCAAGAGGCTCATTAAGCAACACCTCATCCCTCCTTGATAGTATTGGCTTTTCCTATGGACTCAATGTGATCTTGGATCACTAAAATGTAAAATGAAGAGTCTTGAGCTTTAAGCTTTAGCCAATCCTTTGTTCTTAGCATCTTGGAGAACTTCCCACAACCTTTAGTCCATGCCACTCCATTGTTGAACTTATCTGAAACATACTAGATAGAAACGTTAGTCCAACAAGAGATATGTTGTCATTAATTACCAAAACCACCTAGGGAGCACTTGTGCTTTCAATCTCCCCCTTTTTGGTAATTGATGGCAACATACATCAAAGCTTTAGATAAAGATATAAAGAACAACAAGTAAAGCTTTGGAAGGACATGTAACAAGCATAGGCTCCCCCTACATGTATGCACTCATGTAAATGTGAAATATAGATGCATGTGAGAGCATAACCATAACAGAGTAGGCAATGTGTTACATGTATCTTGGCCATATGCATCAGAGCAAAAGATTATCAAGGAAAATACGTTCATGCTCATGAGTCCTTCTTGCAAACAGTATGTACATAAGCAAGAATTCCTCATACTCATGATTTTGATGCATACACTTACCTTGTAGTCTTTGGCTGGCTTAGGATGGAATGAACCTGCACAAACAAGGTTAGATAACACAGGTACCTCCACTAGCCAGAGCAAACCAAGGAAGCCACAAGAGAACCAAGACTGGGATGACATGTAGAGAGTGAGTACAAGGTACCACATTGGATTCAACATGTCCCCAAGAGTAAACATATGCAATGAATTTGACTGATTTCTTTCCCTTAGGTGTCTTGCTCCCCCTGAATCATACATGGGATATTGGGAGAAGATAGGGAACAGAAAATCAGAGTTGAAAGATAAAAATGGATAGAACTTAATGCAAATAAGCACATATGAACATGTCTTTCCCCCAAAAAGACATGTGACATCTCTCCTCTTGAACATCAAGCATCTGGGACATCTGGGATCCTTGAGTATTCTCTCCCCCTGGAAATCTCTCCCCCTTAATACTTTCTCTCTTGTAGGTTTGGTCCTTGAGACTTTCTCTCCCCCTTGATCTTTGATGTGATCTCTCTCTCCCCCTTTGACATCATTTTCCAAGAAGGGCTTTCTGGAATCCGTCGTATAGGTTTGGTCCTAGAGACTCAACACAAAGAAATGGATAAAACTGTGATGCTTGTAGAGGACAAGATTCATTGAGTAGAGCTGGATCAGAAGAAATATAGAATAGGTGGCAAACTGTTTTTCCTGTTGCGAAGTCGGTGGCACCGAGTGGCATGTTTTGGTGGTACCGAGAAGATTCGGTTGGACCAAAAATTACAAGTCGGTGAAACCGAGTTCACACAGAGAAAAACACTTGTCACCTTAGCTCACTAGGCATGTAGGATCTCACAAAGATTTGCAATGAAATATCTGAAGGATTTGCATGGAATTGAATGCAGAAAATGCAGAATAAAAACAAAAAGAAAAGAGAAGAAACTGAAGGATCTAGATGAAGTTTTTTTTAAAGAAAGAAAATAAACATGCATGAGACAAATGCAATAACACATAAAAGAACACAAGAGAACTTCATCTAGAGTTGGGCGGTGACATAGTCACCTATGTTAGAGTATATTGACTTAGGAGTCAAGTGAGAACACTTGATCATAGGTCATACTCATCGTTTAAGCTCAAAATGGGGTTACCATTTTTCGTTTAAGCATCTTGATGTATTCACATCTTGTTGAGTTGCTTTGACTCATGTCTTGGAGTAAAGCTTCTCTAAGATGGAATAACATACCTTGGGTGGTGGTGTGGTTCTTGCTCATGTAGTTGAACTTATGTGGGTGCTCAAGGTTGATGTAGCTCATCAAGAGTTGGGAGCACCACTTGGAGTTGAGTTCATCTACCTACATGGGTTAGTTCTTGCAAGGAAAAGCACTTGTGTATCCAAAAATGACAATCATGAAGCTCAACATAGAATTTGTCAAAGGATATGTTTGAATGGTTTTGTGCTTCCTTGTCTTCAACCACCATTGTGTAGAGACTTGGTGATGTAGAGATTGCTCAAGATGTGAGTGAGTCGCAATCTCATGGGATTAGATTCAACCAAGCACCTACATGGGTTAGACAACATGCAAGGTACAAATATATCCAAGACATAAGATAGTCATTATAAGAGATATATCATGGATTAGTCATAAGCTCATGTCTTGCATGTATCCAATGGAGTTCCTACTCCAAGTTCGAAGCATCAATAATGTTCAATTCACCTCTCAACCTGCAAAATACTTTCTCATCAAGAGGTTTGGTAAATATATCCGCTAATTTCTTATCGGTACGAACATGCTTAAGATCAATGTCACCCTTAGCAACATGGTCTCGAATGAAATGATGACAAACTTCAATATGCTTAGTTCAAGAATGTTGTACAGGATTATGACCAATTTTGATAGCACTTTCATTGTCACAAATCAGTGGAACATGTTTCACATAGATCCCATAATCTTTAAGAGTTTGGGTCATCCAAAGTAATTGAGCACAACATGAACCAGCGGCAATGTATTCCGCTTCGGCGGTGGATAAGGATACCGAGTTTTGTTTCTTGGAAGACCAAGACACAAGAGATCTACCAAGAAATTGACAAGTACCCGAAGTGGACTTTCTATTAACCTTGTCTCCGGCATAATCCGAGTCGGAATAGCCAACAAGATCAAAAGAAGACCTCTTAGGATACCAAATGCCAAAGTTTGGTGTATGAATTAAGTATCTCACTATCCTTTTCACGGCCTTAAGATGACATTCTTTAGGAGCAGCTTGATAACGTGCACACATGCACACACTTAGCATAATGTTGGGACGTGAAGCACATAGGTATAACAAAGAACCAATCGTAGAGCGATAAACCTTTTGATCTACCGGTTCACCATCTTTGGTCAAATCAAGATGTCCACTAGTAGGCATGGGTGTAGGCATACCTTTGCATTCTTGCATATTGAACTTCTTGAATAAGTCCTTGGTGTACTTCGTTTGAGAGACAAATGTACCTTCCTTAGTTTTCTTGATTTGCAAATCGAGAAAGAATTTGAGTTCACTCATCATAGACATCTCAAACTTCTCTGACATTAGCTTTCCAAACTTTTCACTAAAGAGAGGGTTAGTTGAACCAAATATGATATCATCAACATAAATTTGGCATACAAATAGTTCTCCATTAACCCTTTTAGTAAAAAGAGTAGAATCAATTTTACCAATTTCAAAACCACTTGCAATAAGGAACTTGGTCAAGCATTTATACCATGCTCTAGGAGCTTGTTTAAGACCATAAAGAGCTTTGTGAAGTTTGTAAACATGATTTGGTTTCTTAGGATTGATAAAGCCGGGAGGTTGTTTGACATAAACTTCCTCCTCTATTTCACCATTTAGAAAAGCACTTTTAATGTCCATTTGGTACAAGGTGATATTATGGTGATTAGCATAGGCAAGTAAGATGCGAATGGACTCAAGTCTAGCAACGGGAGCATATGTCTCACCATAGTCCATACCTTCGACTTGTGTGTACCCTTGGGCGACGAGACGTGCTTTGTTGCGAACCACTTGTCCATCTTCATCTTGCTTGTTGCGAAACACCCATTTGGTACCAGTGATGTTGTGGTTGTTGTCGGGCTTCTCAACCAATGTCCAAACTTGGTTTCTCTCAAAGTTGTGTAGCTCTTCATGCATAGCGTTTATCCAATCCGGATCTTCCAATGCTTCTTCAACCTTCATAGGTTCAATGCTAGAGATGAATGAATAGTTTTGACAAAAGTTAGCTAAACGAGTCTTTGAGCGAGTGATTCTCTTGGTTTGTATATCATTGAAGATTTGCTCGACGGGATGATCTTTGGCAATTCTTGCTCGAACTCGTGAGAGCTTTTGCTTGGGTCTTCGTTGAACATCTTCTTCATCTTGTTCTTCTTCTTGGCCTTCTTCATTGTTGACGTTGTCGTTCTCTTGTCGTGGTGGAGAAGGAGGTTGTTGATGTTCGTCTTGATGCATTTCCTTGTCTTCTTCATCTTGGTGTGTCCCACTTGTGGATGCTTCCGTATCAATTCTTGGTTCACCTTGATGTGAAGTAGAAGCTTCCACTTCCACTTGGACGGACGAGGTACTCTCCTTCACCTCCGTTGGACGAATTTTGCCAATAGACAAGTCTTGGATTGCTTCTGAAGGGTCTTTGTCTCCTACATCGATTGGCAATTGCTCTACTTGCGAGCCATTAGATTCATCAAACTTCACATCTACCGTCTCTTCAACCTTTCGGGTGAAATTGTTGTAGACACGGTAAGTGTGAGAGTTTGAGCCATAACCAAGTAGAAAACCTTCATGAGATTTAGGAGCAAACTTTGAACGATGATGCTTGTCAAGAATGTAGCACTTTGAGCCGAATACTCGAAAGTATCCAACTTGGGGTTTGTTACCGGTGAGGAGCTCGTATGCCGTCTTGCTGAGTAGCTTGTGAAGATACAAGCGATTTGTTGCATGACAAGCTGTCTCAACCGCTTCTGCCCAAAAGTGCTTCGGTGTCTTGTATTCATCAAGCATCGTTCTTTCCATTTTGATGAGCGTCCGGTTCTTCCTCTCAACAACTCCATTTTGTTGAGGTGTGTACGTAGCCGAGAACTCATGTGAAATCCCTTCTTCGTCAAGAAAGGTGTCCACATTTGTGTTCTTGAACTCCGTTCCGTTGTCACTCCGAACCTTTTTGATCTTCACGTCAAACTGATTTTGGGCCTTCCTAGCGAAGTTTTTGAAGATCTTCTGGACCTGCGACTTGTCATTAAGAAAGAACACCCACGTAAATCTTGAAAAATCATCAACTATAACTAGTCCAAAAGAATTTCCACCGAGACTCTTGTAGGCGTTGGGACCAAAAAGATCCATATGAAGTAGCTCGAGTGGCCTCCTTGTGGTCACGATGTTCTTCACGGGATGCCTTCCTCCCACCTGTTTACCTGCTTGACAAGCACTGCAAAGTCTATCCATATCAAATATGACATCGTTAACTCCAAGGATATGATTTCCTTTAATAAGCTTGTCAAGGTTTCTCATGCCAACGTGACCTAGTCGTCTATGCCACAACCAACCTTTTGAGGATTTAGTAATAAAGCAAGTTTTAGGTTGTGCCTTTTTAGAGAAATCAACAATGTAAAGATCACCTCTACGCATACCGGTAAATACCATTTTATGATTGTCTCGACAAAATACTTGGCAATCTACCTCAGTAAATAGGACATTCAAACCGAAATCAGCAAGTCTAGATACTGAAAGTAAGTTGTAGCTGAGAGATTCAACGACCATGACATTTTGAATGGAACTATCATGTGAGATGGCCACCTTACCAAGGCCAACCACTTTACCCTTTGAATTATCACCAAAGGTGACATATTTTCGAGGACCGTCATTTTCAGCAAGCTCACGGAACATCTCTTCATCTCCGATCATATGATCAGTACATCCACTATCAAGAACCCATTCCTTTCCTCCTGACGCATATCCCCGAAGATTTGCCGTAAGACCAAAATGTCTCATTGCATCATCAAGATCGAAGTCACTATCATCATCATCATCATCATAGTATCCATGTTCACCATGATCTTGTGACCCATCATTTCCTAGAGAGGGTAATTCATTAGATAAATGATCATCAAAGTGGTCACCTTTATGAATTCTTATAGCTTCGGATATAATGATTCCAACATCTCCTTTAGCACGCTTGAGATTGGTAAGCTCAAATAGACAATCACCAAAACTAGGATCACTAGAGTTCATCTTACTCAAGGCAATAGATTTATGGAGAATTTCATCCAAATTTTTCAAGGAATGATCGGGAAATCGTCCCTCAAGAAATTTCGATATAGTATAGGCACAATTAAGAGTAGGCAAACTAGCAATCAAATTTTTGGGCAATCCTCTAATGATGAGCTCAATAGTTCTAAGATTGCGAATCATGTCAATATCTTCATCTAGGGTAGGATGCAAAGGATCAATATGAGGTGCACAAGGACTAGCAATATACTTGTTCAAATGATATTGATTGAAGATTACAAGCATCTCATTTTTCCACTCATGAAAATATTCTCCATCAAGAATAGGCACTCTATGTCTAAGACTCCCTAAAGTAGACACATCCATCTTCCTCCAATGGTGATTAAACCAAGGCAATGTAGACCAAAGCTCTGATACCACTTGTAGGACCTTGAAGTAGATGTGTCTAGAGGGGGGGGGGGTGATTAGACACTTAATGCTAAAGTTGCAATTTTTAAGCCTTTTTGGTTTAAGTGTAGTTTAGGCATAATTTCAGCATTCACAATACATATCAAGCAAGCATGCAAAGAGTGAATAGGCAGCGGAAAGTAAAGCATGCAACTTGCAAGAATGTAAAGGGAAGGGGTTGGAGAATTCAAACACAATTGGAGACACGGATGTTTTTCCCGTGGTTCGGATAGGTGGTGCTATCCTACATCCACGTTGATGGAGACTTCAACCCACGAAGGGTAACGGTTGCGCGAGTCCACGGAGGGCTCCACCCACGAAGGGTCCACGAAGAAGCAACCTTGTCTATCCCACCATGGCCATCGCCCACGAAGGACTTGCCTCACTAGCGGTAGATCTTCACGAAGTAGGCGATCTCCTTGCCCTTACAAACTCCTTGGTTCAACTCCACAATCTTGTCGGAGGCTCCCAAGTGACACCTAGCCAATCTAGGAGACACCACTCTCCAAGAATTAACAAATGGTGTGTTGATGATGAACTCCTTGCTCTTGTGCTTCAAATTATAGTCTCCCCAACACTCAACTCTCTCTCATAGGATTTGGATCTGGTGGAAAGAAGATTTGAGTGGAAAGCAACTTGGGGAAGGCTAGAGATCAAGATTCATATGGTAGGAATGGAATATCTTGGTCTCAACACATGAGTAGGTAGTTCTTTCTCAGAACATATGATTTGGAAGTGTAGATCTGTTCTGATGGCTCTCTCCACGAATGAAGAGGAGGTGGAGGGGTATATATAGCCTCCACACAAAATCCAACCGTTACACACAGTTTACCAATCTCGGTGGGACCGAATCAACAAACTCGGTCAGACCGAAATAGTAAACCTAGTGACCGTTAGAGATTTTCGATGGGACCAACTGGATCAACTCGGTGGGACCGATGTGCTAGGGTTAGGGTAAATCCAAAACTCGGTTTGACCGATTACTCAAACTCGGTGGGACCGATTTGGGTAATAAGCGAAACAGAGAGTTGGCCAAGCAAACTCGGTGGGGCCGATTGCATATCTCGGTGGGACCGAGGGTATTGCAATAGGTAACAGAGAGTTTGCAAGCCCATCTCGGTGAGACCGAGATCCCATCGGTGAGACCGAACTGATTAGGGTTTCTGGCAGTGGCTATGACAAGTGAAACTCGGTGGCGCCGGATAGAAATAATCGGTAGGTCCGAGTTTGGCTTTGGGTTTAGATCATATGTGGAAGTGGGAAAGTAGCTGAGGATTTTGGAGCATATCATTAAGCACTTAAGCAAGAGGCTCATTAAGCAACACCTCATCCCTCCTTGATAGTATTGGCTTTTCCTATGGACTCAATGTGATCTTGGATCACTAAAATGTAAAATGAAGAGTCTTGAGCTCTAAGCTTTAGCCAATACTTTGTCCTTAGCATCTTGGAGAACTTCCCACAACCTTTAGTCCATGCCACTCCATTGTTGAACTTATCTGAAACATACTAGATAGAAACGTTAGTCCAACAAGAGATATGTTGTCATTAATTACCAAAACCACCTAGGGAGCACTTGTGCTTTCACATGGAGGCCACACCCACAATGGAGGGAGTTCGCATAACCACAGTGACCCCAAGAATAGAAACGGGAATGGAGTAGGCAGCAATCAGAACCTCTCTAACCCAGCCACACCCGCCAAGAAGGATCAAAGTCACATTACCTGTTTCAAGTGCGGGAAGACTGGGCACTACGCCAATGACTCCCGGAATTGAAGAACGGAAATGGAAATGGAAGCGCTGGGAAGAAGCCCAACCCTTTTAATAGGGGACAAGTGAACCACATGAACGTGGAGGAGGTTGAAGAGCAGCCCGATGCAGTTATTAGTAAGTTTTTCGTTAAGTCATTTACCGCCCTTGTTTTATTTGATACTGGTGCATCGCATTCATACATTTCAAGGGGATTTGTGGACAAGTTTAAGTTACCCACCTTAGCCCTTAGGACACCCTTGCTAGTAAGCACACCCGGTGTAGAGTACATGGCTAGCCGATGGTGCGATCGGTTACCCTTAACCATTGGTAGCCATGTTTTCCCCTTGGACCTAATAATTCTGGAGTCACAAGGATTGGATGTGATACTAGGTATGGATTGATTATCGAAGTATGGAGGAAACATTGACTGTGCTAGTAGGTCTATTCTACTCACCACCCCGGAGGGAAAAAGGATCAAGTATGTATCTAGGCATGCGCCGAGAAGGACGCAAGTAAATTCTCTCACGGGAGTTGTTTAGGAGGAAGTGCCGGTAGTGAAGGATTACCCGGATGTATTTCCAGAGGAGTTACCAGGCATGCCGCCAGATCGAGACATCGAGTTTTTGATAGAGCTATTGCCAGGCACCGGACCGATATCGAAGAGACCATACCGGATGCCCGCAAATGATCTGGAGGAGATCAAGAAGCAGATTAAGGAGTGGTTGGAGAAAGGATACATTTGATGAAGTTCATCACCATGGGGAGCCCTAGTGCTCTTGGTTGAGAAGAAGGATGGATCGTTAAGAATGGTTGTTGATTATCATGCGTTGAATGAAGTGACGATCAAGAACAAGTACTCACTGCCGATGATCAATGATTTGTTTGACCAGCTGCAAGGAGCAAATGTGTTTTCGAAGATCGATCTGCGATCAGGATATCACCAACTAAAGATTAGGGAAAATGATATACCTAAGACAACATTCACCACAAGGTACGGGTTATATGAGTATACGGTTATGTCATTTGGACTAACTAACGCCCCTGCCTATTTCATGAGTATGATGAACAAGGTGTTCATGGAGTTCTTGGATAAGTTTGTCATGGTATTCATTGATGATATCTTGGTATACTCGAAAAATGAAGAGGAACACAAGGAGCATTTGCGTTTAGTTCTCGACAAGCTCAGGGAACATCAGTTATATGCCAAGTTTAGCAAATGTGAGTTTTGGTTGAAGGAAGTTGGATTTCTTGGACATGTTATATCAGGAGAAGGTATACCAGTGGATCCTACCAAGGTTCAGTCAGTCACTGAGTGGTTGGCACCCACCTCAGTTGGAGAGATCCGTAGTTTTCTCAGACTCGCGGGATACTATCGGAGATTTATTGAGATTTTTTCCAAGACCGCGAAGCCTATGATGGCATTGTTGAAGAAGGACACCAAGTTCCATTGGACATAGGAATGTGAAGCAAGTTTCCAGGAGTTGAAGAAACGTTTGACTACAGCCCCAGTGCTAATTCTGCCGGATATATGCAATGATTTCCAAGTGTATTGCGACGCCTCATGCTTAGGACTTGGAGGAGTACTTATGCAAGACAGAAGAGTTGTTTCATATGCTTCACGACAACTCCAACCACATGAGTTAAATTATGCTACACATGATTTGGAGTTAGAAGCCGTAGTGCATGCGCTCAAGACTTGGGGATATTTCCTTATTGGAAACCATTGCGATGTGTACACGGATCACAAGAGTTTGAAGTACATTTTTACCCAGAAGGAGCTGAACCTTAGGCAAAGGAGATGGTTGGAGATCATAAAGGATTATGATATGAAACTGCACTATCATCGAGGAAAGGCCAATGTCGTAGCAGATGCTTTGAGTCAGAAGAGTTATGCCAGTACCCTTGTGAGCGGAGGATTGCCAAAGGAGTTAGCAGAGGATCTCAGGGAGCTTCGTTTGGAGATAGTTCCTGAAGGTTTTATTGCATCATTGGAGGTTCAGTCAACATTGTTGGAAAATATTAGAGAAGCTCAGAAGGATGACAAAGAAATTGCCGAGATAAAGGAGAAGATGAGGGAAGGAAAAGCCAAAGGTTTTCATGAGGATGAGCATGACACCTTGTGGTTTGAGGACCGTGTATATGTGCCCAATAATGCCGAGATCAGGAAGTTGATTCTATAGGAAGCACATGACTCGCCATACTCGATACACCCCGGAAACACCAAGATGTATTTGGATTTGAAGGAGCGTTTCTGGTGGACTGGAATGAAGAAGGATATTGCCGAGTATGTAGCCGTATGTGATGTATGTCAGAGAGTGAAGGCAGAACATCAGAAGCCAGCATGACTATTGCAGCCTATGACGATACCCGAATGGAAGTGGGACAAACTTGGCATGGATTTTTATCACCGGATTACCCAGGACCCGACCGGGATATGATTCTATCTGGGTAGTAGTGGACCGCTTGACCAAAGTTGCTCACTTTATCCCAGTGAAAACCATCTATACAAGTGCAAAGTTGGCCAAGATATACATGACCATGATCGTATGTCTGCATGGAGTTCCGAGGACTATCGTATCAGATAGAGGAACACAGTTTACTTCAAAGTTTTGGCACCAACTGCACCAGACTTTGGGAACCAGACTAGAGTTCGGTACCGCTTTTCACCCACAGACAGATGGACAGACCAAGAGAGTCAATCAGATTCTGGAGGACATGTTGAGAGCTTGTGCATTAGATTATGGATCTAGTTGGGACGACAACTTGCCCTACGCCGAGTTCTCATACAACAACAGTTACCAGGCCAGTTTGAAGATGGCACCTTTCGAAGCCCTGTATGGAAGAAGATGCCGAACACCGTTGATGTGGGATGAAGTCGGAGACCGCCAGTTGTTTGGACCGGATTTGATTAAAGAGTCAGAAGAGAGGGTTAAGCTGATTCGAGATAGACTGAAGGTAGCTCAGTCCAGACAGAAGAGTTATGCAGATTCAAAACACAAGGAGGTAGTCTATGAAATCGGAGACAGAGCATATCTGCGAGTGTCACCTCTGCGAGGAGTTAAACATTTTGGAGTTAAAGGAGAGTTAGCCCTGAGATTTGTAGGACCATACCGAGTTTTGGAACGCATGGGAGAGGTTGCCTACAAATTGGAGTTACCCGAAGGACTGTCAGGAGTTCATGATGTGTTTCACGTTTCCCAGTTGAAGAAGTGCCATGCAGAGATGGCCGATATTCCTATGAGAGATATAGTGCCCCTGGAAGCAATTCAGTTGGATAGCGATTTGCCATATGAGGAGAAACCTGTCAAGATTCTTGAATTTGCCAGCCGAGTTACTCGCAGCAAAGTTATCAAGTTTTACAAAGTTCAGTGGAGCCACCATACCGAGGATGAAGCCACTTGGGAACGAGAGGATGATCTACTTAAGGACCACCCACACCTATTTTCTAGCCAACCCGAATCTCCAGGACGAGATTCATCTTAAGGGGGGGTAGGTTTGTAACAACCCAAATTTTCAATTTGGAATGTTATACATAGGTCATTCATGCATATCATATTTTATTGCATATTTCGTTTTTGCGATCCTCGAAATTCTAAGCAACTCAAGGACCCACAAAGAGAGTTGGGGATTTCACGATTTTCATATTTGAATTTTGTCAAATATCAAAACAAGGATCACTTTGATTTTAATCAATTTTTCTCTCCAAAAATATTTCATATTAAAATATATGAGAGGAGATAATATGACTTCTCCAAAATAAATGAAATATTGGAGGGAAAATATTAAAATCAAATAAATAATTTTTTATTTGGATTTTATTGCAATTTTATCCGAATTAGAAAAAAAATGCGTTTTTCAAAATTGCATTAGAGGCCCCAATAAATGTTTTTAGAGGACGGGGAAAATTTATTTCAGGATTTTTGGAGTACGTTTAGTATTTCTTTTAATCGTTTTTCTGCGCGTCGGATTTTTTTTAAAGTTACCGACCTTACCGGGCCGTGTCCGCCTGGGTCACTGACCCGGCCGGCCCTTTAAGAGCTGCAGCCCCGAGGCGCCAGCCTACCCCACTGCACCCCAAACCCTAGCCGATCCGCGTCACAGCCACCGCGTCCCGCGTCGTCACCGCACCACCCCGCCGCCGCCGCCGGAGCCGCCCCGCCGGAGTTGCCCGGAGCCGCACCGCCGTCCCGCCGCCGCCTCGCCGACTGTCACCGGAGGTAGCCTCCGCCACCGCCGGTTTTCGTGAGAAAACCGATCGGTTTTATTTCAAAACCCTAGATCTCGTTTTTTATTTTATATCGGTTTTGTTTTGGTTTTTCCCGATTTAGTTAAAGAGTGGACGTTCATCCGTATGTTCGTTTTAACGAACGGTGTTCATCCGTTAGTCACAGATAGCGAATGTTTGTTCGTTAGCCTGTTCGTCAGTTTTTCTTTTTCCAGGGTTTTTCCGCGATTATTTTCAACCGTGATTTCTGCCCTGATCTTCGTTTTAGTTTATCTTTTCACTCATTTATCAGAATCGTGCGATTCAAGCACCTAGATCTTCGTCTCGAAGCCCTCTTTCTGTTTAACCAACTTGAACAAGATATTGGTACTATAAAATTTGACTTTAGTCCAGATTAGTAATCGGATCTTGTTTCTTTTGCAGTTTGAGTTTCGTTGCTCCGTTTGATTTGATTGTTTTTGCAAACCGGAGTTCTTAAGTTGAACTTTCTGGTTAGATCCTCTTATTTGAGTTTTACCCGTGCATCTTTGCTCGATTGCTTATGTATGCTATTGTTTGTTTGCGATAGAACACATGGAGTGCGAAGCATGCTACTACGAGTCCCTAGGTGTTGCGGATCGTCGGCAAGGCAAGTAACACATTAATCATACCCCTTTCATACCCAATTTTATGCAGTAGTTACAATCCTCAAACATTACATGATTAGGATGTGATTAACTTGTGGGTATTGGGAAGTAGATGATGAGGTAGAACCTATTACCTGTTTTATTATCAAACCCTTGGGAGTTACTTCTACGTTATGCTTTTATTGCTATGCTATGCTCGTAGACGTGGATTGGGTTTGAGTGTATCCATGACAGATGTGAGTTGTTAATTAATGGTTTAATTTAAGGTGGCAACTTTAATACACATCTGGTTGGATTGTTGGTTTTGGGCACCTGGGGTTATACCAGTGTTGTCCTAGGAGATCCCGGGGTTATACCGTGTGATCCTCCTATGGTCCGCCACCCACGCTCAAAGGGATAATAAGATTATTCATGCTAGAAACTTATGTGTGCAGCCACAAGCCATTATGGGCTCTGGCATAGTTGAGTATGTTGCATGACCTCTTCCAATGGTAGGCTAGCAGATGTAGGAAATGTAGGTTGGTACTGTTTACCGGGGTTAGAGTTAATGCTTCTGAAAGACCGTGTCTCGGTCATCCATTTCTAAAACACCATGCAGTGTGAGAAATCCAACGGAGGAGATCGAGTCTTGTGGGGAAAGTGCGCAAACCTCTGCAGAGTGTATAAACCAATCATGGTTAGCCGTGTCCCCGGTTATGGACATCTTGAGTATCTAGTACTTGAATTATTGATTTGATCTCATCACTCTAATTAATTTGTTGGGTTGTTAATGATTACTTTAATGGGGATTGACTTGGAGGAACCTTCTCAATGATGTTCCAACCACCATGATAGTTAAATAAAATTTATTCCTTTGATGTAGGGAAAATTGGCTTTTTGCAAAAGCAATATAACCATAGAGCCTCCACCAGCCATATATGCATGTAGTGATAGCATTTATCTATTCATTGCTCTACTATGATATATTGCCACCATATTCCATGTGCTGACCCATTCTCGGGCTGCAACGTATCATGTTGCAGACTATTCAGACGACGAGTAAGGTGCCATAGGTCGTTTTTCATGCACTCAACTAGGCCGTTGGAGTTGATGGACTCACTTTATCTTCCAAGCCTTCTACTGTTATCCTACTTAGATGGCCTTATGCCATATTTATTATAATAAGTTCTTTTTGAGACATTCAATGTAATAAGTGTGTGATTTCTACTCTGTTATAAATCCTTCGAGTACTGTGTGTGTCAGCATTACCAATCTAGGGATGACACTAAACACAGAGATTTGACCGTCTGAGGTCGGATCGCTACACATCCAAACCCCGTGATATGATACGCTCTATCGCACATAAGCCTCCTTATATCTTCCTCAAAACAGCCACCATACCTACCTATTATGGCATTTCCATAGCCATTCCGAGATATATTGCCATGCAACTTTCCACCGTTTCGTTTATTATGACACGCTTCATCATTATCATATTGCCCTGCATGATCATGTAGTTGACATCGTATTTGTGGCAAAGCCACCACTCATAATTTTTATACATGTCACTCTTGAATCATTGCACATCCCGGTACACCGCCGGAGGCATTCATATAGAGTTATATTTTGTTCTAGTAAGGAGTTGTAATTTTTGAGTTGTAAATAAATAGAAGTGTGATGATCATCATTATTAGAGCATTGTCCCATGTGAGAAAAATGCCAAAAAAGAGAAGGCCCAAAAAAATGAGAGAAAAAGAGAGAAGGGACAATGTTACTATCCTTTTTCCACACTTGTGCTTCAAAGTAGCGCCATGATCTTCATGATAGAGAGTCTCTTATTTTGTCACTTCCATATACTAGTGCGAATTTTCATTATAGAACTTGGCTTGTATATTCCAACAATGGGCTTCCTCAAAATGACCTAGGTCTTTGTGAGCAAGCAAGTTGGATGCACACCCACTTATTTTCTTTTGTTGAGCTTTCATAGATTTATAGCTCTAGTGCATCCGTTGCATGGCAATCCGTACTCCTTGCATTGACATCAATTGATGGGCATCTCCATAGCACGTTGATTAGCCGCGTCGATGTGAGACTTTCTCTTTTTTGTCTTCTCCACACATCCCCCGTCATCATATTCTGTTCCACCTATAGTGCTATGTCCATGGTTCGCGCTCATGTATTGTGTGAAAGTTGAAAAAGTTTGAGAATACTAAAGTATGAAACAATTGCTTGGCTTCTCATCGGGGTTGTGCATGATGGGAGCATTTTGTGTGACGAAAATGAAGCATGGCCAAACTATATGATTTTGTAGGGATGAGCTTTCTTTGACTATGTGATTTTGAGAAGACATAATTGCTTGGTTAGTATGCTTGAAGTATTATTATTTTTATGTCAATATTAAACTTTTGTCTTGAATCTTTTGGATCTGAATATTCACACCACAATAAAGAAAATTACATTGAAAATTATGTTAGGAAGCATTCCACACACTACAATAAATATGTCAACTTGTGACCACCACTATTGGTCACTGAATGGTCACAAATTTCCATTTGTGACCTTTTTGTGACCAAAAACATAAGGTCAAAAGCTGGCCGTCATAAACTGACATTAGCGACCTTTCTTCTGGAATGGTCGTAAACATTTACGACCAAAATACGTCTACTATGGCGTTTTGGTCACTAGCAACCTCCCCAGGCCACGTAGGCATCCAGCGTGGCAATCTGATGTGGCACAAGATTCAGCCCGGTCCGATTAGGTGTTTTACATGGGCCAAGCCTAATAATTCAACCTATTTGTGTTTTTTTCTATCAATTTTTGGTCAGATTCATGGGCCAAGCCCTACAATTTAGCCTTTTTATTTTCTGGGCTTAGGCCATTTTGCATTCCGTTCATTCAGCCTTTTGTTTTTGTTTTTCGTAAATGCACAATATTCCAGTCCACTATTGTTTGGGCCATAGCCTTTTTAGAGCCCAAATATTATTTGATCCAATAGACGATCATTCAGCCTTTTTCATTCACAGATTTCAATTTTACACATTTCAACAGCAAACAATCAATAATTCTCACAATTAAATGATCAAATCCAAAAATCACTCTATGAAACTCAGAACAGCACATCTGCATGATCCATCAAGTGTACATACAATTAGAAACAAATACAGAGGCACCAAAACTATTGTGCACATCTCCAGGCTTCTTCTGATCTTCGGTCACAGCAGCAGCCACCTCGGCCGCTTGCCTCGTGCTGGCAAAACTTGACATGAAAATATATTATGAACAGACCATTCAAGAAAATGACATTTATTTAGAATGATAACACAAATTGAGCTAGCTAGTACCATGCCTTTTGTTCTCCAACTAGTTAAAATGAGATACCCACTCATACAAGAAAACAGATACACAGTGCAAGAGATACCAAAACAGATACACAAGTTGAGATGTAGCAGGCAGATTCATCAAGTATATATCATGATGTGTATTCATCATATGGCTGTTGAGATCCACCAATGCTCAATGCCAAAAATGTAAGATAATGGTTATGGAAAATAGTAAACTTGTAACTAGATTTAAAACAAATAGAACAGCAAGGTGATGCCATGACCAAATGGTAACCAGAATGCTTTTAATAAAATGGATTGCTTCTAGCTGTTGTAGTAACGACATGTAGGTTCCATCAGGCCATTATCAAGTACTCCAAACCATTGCATGCTTTGCAAAATAAAATACTAGATGGATGTCACTAACATGAGCACTAGGTGATTAATGGAACAAGACATGGCAGTGTATGTCTGAAGACAGGTGCTGCTTGCCGATGTTCTTCGCATAACTATAGGCTGACCGTCAAGTTAGCATTACACAAAGCGAAAAGGAAAGTGAAAAAGACATGGCAGCCTATAGCTATGCTGAGAACATAGAAAAGCAGCACCTGTCTTTAGATATTGTTGGCTTGCAGCCACAGGTATCCTTGCTTCAAGTCAGGTCCAGGAACTCTTTGTGTGCACATCAAGGCAGAATAGCAGCCTCGGTCGTCCAGCCGCACTTCGCTGCAGGAAAACAAACAAATGGCTGAAGCATCTTGGTAGAAACATGATAAAAAAACTGCTAAATGGACACTAGCAGCAAAATATATTAGAATGTTAAATTTAACATGCTAGAAAATTAAAGGAGAGTGCCCCACACACACAGTGTAAGTAAGACTAGCATATAGTAGTTTGTCTTCTACAAAATGCTTCTAATATAAGTAAGCATGAGAGTGTATGTGTTGGAGCTTCGTCATGCATGCAAATATTTTATGAGGAGAACTAGATACATGTATGTGATCATTAGAATGCATACGAGTGTAGTCATTCTTCCAAGCTAAGTAACGAGGCATGCAAATAGAGGTTATGGTGGCAGCTTTCTATTGGCTGGACTTCACTAGTCTACATGTTGGATTTATGAGTAGCTTGGTACAAGAAATAATACATGGAGTACAGTGTAGCCAGATATTAGAAGAAGGTAGAAAAAGAAATGGGATGGTTGCCTCCCACATAAGCAGATAAGCAACACCCACTTTCTCTCTGATTCTGCACCCTTCACTTCCCTCTCTCGAAATGCACTCTAACTCATACAGACACACACAACAATGCTAGTAGGTATAAATTACAGTTTACAAAACAAGGGGATATAATGGTTTCCCTTGCTCCGTTTCTTAAGCCTACATATAGCATTAGTTTTTGAAAGCACACATCACACATATTTCTAATCTGGACAAAACAGTAGATATAAATCAAATTTTCTATGACACAACAGTAACATCTTTAAGTAAAGTAAATTCCATGGCATATAAACACATCAATTCATTCTGTTTGTGTGTCTTGTAGGTCTGAAACTACTCAACTACTGTATGTGCATAGTACTATGTCAGTAAGCAGCATAGGAGATTTAAAAGAAAGGACCATGTGTGTGTGTGTGTAGAAAACACACACAAGAAACACTGAACCTGATCTATTTAGTCTGACAGTTTCCATTACACAGAGGAGATTTGTGGTTGTGTGCATCATGTCATATACTTGCAATTTGTCATGCCGTTTTCAAGTTGCGAACACATAATACATTTGCCGGGGAAATAAAACTAATGCATGTGGTGTAAATGCATTTCAGCTGGGGAGAAGACGTTGAGAGTGCAATGGACTACACTGCTAGTAACCTGACAGAAAAATCTTGACAGGACACACTTAACCAAGAGCAGCCTGCTCTGAATCTGAAGGATACTAACTTAGATATGAAAATATCACAAAGCACAAAGCACCCAGGCTCTAAACTTACAACTGAAACATCTACTTAGCAGCAATAGTGAGCAGAGGAAGATGAGAGGGGGAGGGAGATGCTACCTGCTGTGGCGGGTCGTCCCTTGACGGTGGCGACCTTGACCTTGGTGGCTGGGTGCGGCCCTGCCGCTCCTTGAGCAGGACAAGGCCGGAGGCTTCAACTTGAGGGGAAGGGCACTGAACGAGCACAACAGCATCACGTATTGCGCTTGCACACATAGACACAAACACCCGGCATCAACAAGGTAGGTAGGTACGCACGCACATCAGGTACGCACGCACATGAGGATGAACACGATGCATCAGTCGATCCATGGCGGAAGTGGTAGGTACGTAGCGCGCATGAGGAAGGAGTCGAGCTCCTCCTTGTCGTGCGGGGAGAGGAAGGGGCGGTGGTGGGTGGCGTAGGAGTGGAGGAGGCCGCCGGACTGCGCGAGCTACGCGTTGATGAGCGGGAGGTGGTCGATTGGGGTGGCCACGCGCAAGCAGCCGACGTGCGCCGCCACCAGCTGCTCGCACAATGGTGCACCGCCATCTTCCCCTTGAGCAGCTACCGCTCCTCCGCCTCGGCCACCAACGCGGTCGCGACCGCCACCGCCGCCACGGACGACGACGAGCACTCCCCTCCGCCTCCGCCCCCGCCCCCGAAGCTCATCTCCGTGCCTCCTCCCTGGTCACCGACGCCTTGCATGGGCTGATCTATCAATCTCCTGCCCGTCGGAGATGGCTACCGGCCTAGATGGCGGTGACGGAGAGGGAGTTGGGTGAGTGGGTGGGGCGGATCTGGCCTCCGGTTGAGGGGAGAGGAGGGGATGAGATGGAGGCCTGGATCGAGATGGAGGCCTGGATCGGCTAGGGATCTGAATCCCGCCGAGGGAAGGGATGGATCAGGGTGGGTGGGAGAGAGAGGCGGCGGTGGGATGGGGAAGGAGGGGGCGGCGACGGGGGGCCGTGGTCGTCGATCTGGATCGGGGAGAGGGATTGGGGTGGGTGGCGGATATGGAGGGAAAGAATGGAGGCGGGGGAGGGAGGAATGAGAGAAAGAATGGAGGTGGGGTGGTGGGTGGAAAATGTCCATGAGGACAAACCTAGGGTTTCGGCTCGGGTGGGTTTGGGCCGTTGGATCCGGAAGCATCCGACGGTGGTTGATGCGTGATCCGCGTGATATGCCCATGGTCCAATCAGAACGCAGCAAACCATTTGATGACCTTATGACCATATAAATTGGTCATGATCGATTCAAGATATAAATTTTCATTCCATTATTCAGTGCTCAAAATGAGTTTTTTTGAAAGTCCTATCAAATATTTGTTCAAATGATTTCATATTGTGCACAATGGTGCATCTTGGAATTTCAAACAATGTTGCCTAAGGGAGTTTTCATTTTCTTTGCACGGAAAATTCATTTTCCATTTTTCGAGTGCTCAAAAAGAGGTTTTTTTGTGAAGGACCTACCATATATTTGTTGCAAAATTGTACCAAATCAATTTTCTAAAATAATAGGACATATTTAATGCACAATTGACAAAATGGTTGGGTGTAAAAAGTTTTGATCCACCTCTCGTTAAAAAGACAAATTTCTGCCGATTCAGTTGGAAGCGGGTCAAATTTGAACTGTAGCTGCCTTGAGGTTTGCTCTTTATTTTTCTAGAAATCATTTCTAGGTACATAAGTATCTATTTAATCAGAGAAACACCAAAAAAAATTCAAGATTCAACCACTAGCTAGGAACGGTCATTCCCGCCGTTTTCACCACATTTCGAAACAGGCATAAAAAATTCAAAAAAAAATCAAAAAAATGGGAAACCTTCGCATTGTGTCATTATATGTGGCCAAGTTCCCAGGAAAAATAACAAACTTGTAATACAACAATTATTTTTAAAAAGTGTTCTTAGAAACGAGCTATCACGTGTGGAGATCAATGGCTTTCAAGCCAAATGATCAATCTTATGGCCACATCCATGGCATAGTTTGTTCAAATGATCTCATATTGTGCACAAGGGTGCATATTGGAATGGCAAACAATGTTGCCTAAGGAAGTTTTCATTTTCTTTCGACGAAAAAACCATTTTCCATTTTTCGAGTGCCCAAAAGGATGTTTTTTGTGAAGGACCTCCCAAATAATTGTTGCAAAATTGGACCAAATCATTTTTATAAAATACTAGGCCATATTTAATGCACAATTGACCAAATGGTTGGGTGTAAAAAGTTTTGATCCACCTCTCGTGAAAAAGACAAATTTCCGCCTATTCAGCTGGAAGCGGGTCAAATTTGAACTGTAGCTGCCTTGTAGTTTGCTCTTTATTTTTAAAAAAAATCATTTCTAGGTACATAAGTATCTATTTAATCAGAGAAACACCAAAAAAATTTCCAAGATTCAACCACTAGCTTGGAACGGTCATTCCCGCCGTTTTGTCCGCATTTTGAAACGGGCATAAAAAATTCAAAAAAAATCAAAAAATTGGGAAACCTTCGCATTGTGTTATTATATGTGGTCAAGTTCCCAGGAAAAATAACAAACTTGTAATACAACAATTATTTTAAAAAAGTGTTCTCAGAAACGAGCTATCACGTGTGGAGATCAATGGCTTTCAAGCCAAATGATCAAACTTATGGCCACATTCATGGCATAGTTTGTTCAAATGATCTCATATTGTGCACAAGGGTGCATATTGGAATGGCAAACAATGTTGCCTAAGAAAGTTTCCATTTTCTTTGGCCGAAAAAACCATTTTCCATTTTTCGAGTGCCCAAAAGGAGGTTTTTTTGTGAAGGACCTCCCAAATAATTGTTGCAAAATTGCACCAAATCAATTGTATAAAATATTAGGTCATATTTAATGCACAATTGACCAAATTGTTGGGTGTCAAAAGTTTTGATCCACCTCTCGTGAAAAAGACAAATTCCTGCCGATTTAGTAGGAAGCGGGTCAAATTTGAACTGTAGCTACCTCGTAGTTTGCTCTTTATTTTTTCCAAAAATCATTTCTAGGTACATACGTATCTATTTAATCAGGGAAACACCAAAAAAAATTCAAGATTCAACCACTATCTAGGAACGGTCATTCCCGCCGTTTTGACCGCATTTTGAAACGGGCATAAAAAGTTCAAAAAAATCAAAAAATTGGGAAACCTTCGCATTGTGTCATTATATATGGACAAGTTCCCAGGAAAAATAATAAACTTGTAATACGGCAATTCTTTTAAAAAAGTGTTCTCAGAAATGAGCTATCATGCGTGAAGATTCATGGCTTTCAAGCCAAATGATCAATCTTATGGCCACATTCATGGCATAGTTTGTTCAAATGATCTCATATTGTGCACAAGGGTGCATCATGGAATTCCAAACAATGTTGCCTAAGGAAGTTTTCATTTTCTTTGCACGGAAAATTCATTTTCCATTTTTCTGAGTGCCCAAAATGAGTTTTTTTGTGAAGGACCTACCATATATTTGTTGCAAAATTGGACCTAATCAATTTTATAAAATACTAGGCCATATATAATGCACAATTGACAAAATGGTTGGGTGTCAAAAGTTTTGATCCACCTCTGGTGAAAAAGACAAATTCCCGCCGATTTAGTAGGAAGCGGGTCAAATTTGAACTGCAGCTGCCTCATAGTTTGCTATTTATTTTGTCCAAAAATCATTTCTAGTTACATAAGTACCTATTTAATCATAAATACATGGTTTGGTGGCGATACGTCGAGGTTTGGGCGGTGGCCGAGGCCCCCAACTCTAGAGCACGTAAACTCGCATGCCCGCCGCGTGGTCACCGCGTGACCGTGGCGTTGCCATGTGTTCTGGGCAGCCTAGGCATGTCTAGTGGGTTGGGCACTCCCCAGGTAGGTGATAGGAAGAAAATCACAACATAAGATTCTCACGAGGAGACCGATCGATGCTCAAACATGAATAAGCAGCCAAGTGTTTGATTAGCGGTACGGGAAATGCACATGGCCAATGGGCGTGAGTTTTGGCTGAGAATGATCATCTACTAAGGAGAATGTCTTCACAAATTTTTAGCTCAAAAGGAGGATCCTAGGTGGTACTTGCTTTGCAAAGTACCACACTAGACAAAAATATGAATGTTGAAGCTGGGGCTCAAAATAATGAATGGATTGAGCTGAAATTTAGTGGAGGATGGTTATTTGGGCATAGGAAAGCATTGTAGAAAATTGATACCATTTGGACATGCCAAAGTAGTACTTCCTTCATAATGCTCTTCTATGGACAAAAACTTGGGAAAACTAGTGAGAGAGATTGGATGAATTAAATGAGCTAAAAATTGGTGTAGGAAAGTTACATAGGTATGGTCATGCGCTGGTAAATATTCAGATCATTTGGGTAAGCCTAGCTAGTACTTACTTCACAAAGCTTCTCTCGAGGTAGAAACTTTGGAAATTTCCTGAGAAAGATTTACTAGGAAAATTGAGCTGAATATTATCATGTGGCAATGATTTGGGTATGGAAGAGTGCCCGAAAAGTTTGAGGGTAATAGGAGGGGTCTATATAACACTTGCTTTGCAACGTACCAATTTGGCCATAAAATATAAATTGAACCTGGGATCACATAGATGATTTGACAGAGCTGCAATTTGGAGGAGGGTGATAATTTGGGCATATGAAGGAACTATATAAATTTCATGTCATTTCGAGATATAAAAAAGGTACTTCCTTCACAATGCTTCTAGGTGGACAAAAACTTTGGAAATTTGCCGAGGAAGATTTGCTAGGCAAATGGAGCTGAATTTTGTCATGCGGTAATGATTTGGATAGAAAAGAGTGCCCAAAAATTCCTAGGGCAATAAAGAATATATAAATAGCACTTCCTTCATAAAGTGTTATTGTGAACAGAATAGGAAAATGAATATTGTTGAATTAGTTTTGAACTAGGCAAGGAAGGACTTTTACGTATTTGATGAAGATATGACCCAAATAATTTATGAGATTTTTTTGGGAATTCTGGGAATGACAGAAATATAGGTTGCTTCACAACCTAGGGGAAAAACTGCCACATGGACATGACACATAGGCAAAACTGATGAGGTGGCGCCTAGTCATAGCAACCCACCACAATTTACAAGGTTATGACCATCTATATTGGTCATGATCAGCTAGAAATAAGGCATCGGACTAGTGCTTTCTGCTTTATGACCATTTCGTGTAAGGAAATTACGACCTTTTTGACCAAAATGGTCGCAATGGTTTAGGGTTTGGAGCCCCCCAAACAGCTTTTGACCAATTGGTCTAAAATGGTCATAGATTTATGACCAATTCTTCCAGGGTCACTGACAGAAGGTCATAAGTTGACATATTTCTTGTAGTGACATAAAAAAAATCTGTTTTTATCATTTACCTACTCAAGGACGAGCAGGAATTAAGCTTGGGGATGCTTGATATGTCTCCAATGTATCTATAATTTTTGATTGTTCCATGCTATTATATTATCCATCTAGGATGTTTTATATGAATTTATATGCTACTCCCTCTGTAAACTAATATAAGAGCGTTTAGAATACTAAAGTAGTGATCTAAACGCTCTTATATTAGTGTATAGAGGGAGTATTTTATATGATTTTTGGGACTAACCTATTAACCTAGAGCCCAGTGCCAGTTTTTGTTTTTTGCCTTGTTTTTGAGTATCGCAGAAAAGGAATATCAAACGGAGTCGAATTGACCTGAAAATTTGCGGAGATCATTTTTGGACCAGAAGAAGCTCATGGAGCATCGGAGATGGGCCAGAAGAGTCCTGAGGCCACCACGAGGGTGGGGGGCGCACCCTACACCCTGGGCGCACCCCCCTATCTCGTGGCCCCCTCGTGGACCCCCCTGACTTGTTCCCGACGCCAACGCATCTTATATATCGCCAAAATTCCAGAAAATAACCTCGGGGCTCCCGGCGGTAGCCATCTTCATCATCCCGGCGCTCCCCATGACGAGGAGGGAGTAGTTCACCCTCGGGGCTGAGGGTATGTACCAGTATCTATGTGTTTACTGTTATAGTTGGATCTTATGATGTTTCTCCCCCTCTACTCTCTTGTAATGTATTGAGTTTTCCCTTTGAAGTTATCTTATCAGATTGAGTCTTTAAGGATTTGAGAACACTTGATGTATGTCCTGCATGTGCTTATCTCTGGTGACAATCGGATATTCACGTGATCCACTGTATGTTTTGGTGATCAACTTGCGAGTTTCGTGACCTCGTGAACTTATGCATAGGGGTTTGCACACATTTTCGTCTTGGCTCCCTGGTAGAAACTTTGGGGCACTCTTTGAAGTTCTTTGTGTTGGTTGAATAGATGAATCTGAGATTGTGTGATGCATATCGTATAATCATACCCACGGATACTTGAGGTGACATTGGAGTATCTAGATGACATTAGGGTTTTGGTTGATTTGTGTCTTAAGGTGTTATTATAGTACGAACTCTAGGATAGATCGAACGGAAAGAATAGCTTCGTGTTATTTTACGACGGTCTCTTGAATAGATCGATCAGAAAGGATAACTTTGAGGTGGTTTCGTACCCTACAATAATCTCTTCATTTGTTCTACGCTATTAGTGACTTTGGAGTGACTCTTTGTTGCATGTTGAGGGATTGTTGTATGATCTAATTATGTTATTATTGTTGAGAGAACTTGCACTAGTGAAAGTATGAACCCTAGGCCTTGTTTCAACGCATTGCAATACCGTTTTCGCTCACTTTTATCATTAGTTACCTTGCTGTTTTTATATTTTCAGATTACAAAAACCTACATCTACCATCCATATTGCACTTGTATCACCATATCTTTGCCATACTAGTGCATCTATATAATTTACCATTATATTCGGTGTGTTGGGGACACAAGAGACTGTTTGTTATTTGGTTGCAGGGTTGTTTGAGAGAGACCATCTTCATCCTACGCCTTCCACGGATTGATAAACCTTAGGTCATCCACTTGAGGGAAATTTGCTACTGTCCTACAAACCTCTGCACTTGGAGGCCCAATAACGTCTACATGAAGAAGGTTGTGTAGTAGACATCAGTGTGTCCTTGCATGGATGCAATGCCAAACGATGTCTGCCTTCGGTATCTCAAATTCAAATCAGTCTGACCTTGTTCAATGTGTATACAGTACAACATGCTCGTTTCCAAACCACACCACACATATCTCAATTATATTCATGCATGCATGGGTTTCAAACATCATGATCTCTTATTCAAATATTTGAATTCAACTTTACATTGATTATGACCTTACCTAGTCTTTCACACCCACACAATCATCTTCTCTTTATAATTGTACCACTAACTTTCTCTCGTGCATGCATGCACACACACTACCACTCGGCATTATCCATCGCACACATGCAATCTTTTTCTTCAGCTCAGTCTCCCATGCACACACACACACACACACACACACACCTCCCCCTCTTCATCATATCAGGCATTCTTAATCTCTCACGTGTGCATGCGCAACGATCGATGTTCCTCTATGTGTGTGTATATATAGCTAGGTCTTTCCCAGTTTTCCACACAAAACCGATCAATCTATATATCTAGTGAGGTCTCACCCTCTTTCCCACGTACACATCGATCAGTCTATACCTTTCTATATAGGATTACATAGCTAATACACCCACATTAATTATATATCAAATGTTCCCCTCTCATCATCCATGCCTTCCGCTTCATCTCTTAGACGCGCGCACAGTGGCGAAGACAGGGGCAGCAAGGGCCCTGCCCCCTAACATCACTATATATTGAGGCTAATATGAATGTGATCATTAGATCAATTGCTGGTAAAATGGTTTAAGTTGATGAATTGGCCCTCCTCGTAAAGGATTAGCAATGCTTGGCCCCCTAGCTCATTTATTTATCATGGCTCCGCCACTGCGCGCAACAGCGCACGTTCTCGCCCCCTCTCTTTAAATATCGATCTCGCACTTGTGCACTTGTTCATAGTATCCCTCCACTTGGCCCCTCGCACCATCTTCTAGCCCCCACTGGTTTTGCCACATGTACAATCTAGCAGACTCCATGGTTTAACTTAAGCATAATTCACAAACATCAAAACACAAGTGCTTCTCCTTTGTTTCTGGAATCTTCCGTATCATAACTGCCCAAACTTTTTTTCTAGTTGAATTGCCATTAATTGTTTTTACTTTATGCTTTACAACGCACAATTCCATGAATCATAAAATAGATTAAGGGCTTCTTTGATTCAAAGGATTCTCAAAGCAATTTTGGAGGAATCTAATCCTTAGGATTTTTCCTATCTTGGTTGTTTGATTCATAGGATTGTAAACCATAGGAATTTTTCCATAGGATTCATTTGCACTAGATTTCGTAGGAAACATTCCATCCACTCAAACCTCTTTGAAAGAATCCTACGTTTTTTCTGTGCACAATCAAACACTCGTACAATCCTGTAGGATTCAAGACAACATTCCACTCTAATCCCATGTTTTTCCTTTTCCTGTGTTTTGGAAATCCTACGAATCAAAGAGGCCCTAGTTATTTTATAATAACTAATTGATTTTGAATGAGATGAACTATAAGAATTAAACGAACGTCTACATCATGCATATATGACTCAAAGCTTACATGCTATAGTGTGGTATTTATTCATAATTTGGTTGCCAAATCTGATGCGTGCAATGCACGTGCGTGTACCTTACTAGTACTTCTAGTATGTGCAAAACATGCAAATTAGAACCCCAATGGCACGCTACACAGTGTCTCTCTTTCAATTCATGAAGCCACGTGGCACATGTGGAGGCGTTGTCACGACCTCCTTGTGTGGATTGATCACAGTGACATGCTGCTGGTTCCAGAAGAATGTACTCGTCCTCTCTGAGGCACACTGGCTGTACATGCACGAAGCGAAGATGTGCACGCATGCCACACATGCACTCATTCCCTCGCATGCACACACGGGTACACGGGGGGATGCATTTTTGTATGAATATTCACCCCATGTGATAATTTGACGCGTGTAAAGTCCTTCACTTCATTGATTGTCCATTAATACAGCACATGCAAATTGAGTGGACTTGAGGGAGGAAGTAGTTGACAAAGACATTACTACTCCACTCCGTGCATGCGAGTAGTTAAATCATGGGTTGCTACTTCCATTGGTGTCCTTCGTATTTTGTGCCAATTTTGACCATATTTTTGAGTAACATAATATTTATGCATGTCATAAAAAGTGGCACACAAAAAGGGGGCCAATAAACCAGGACGCAGGCAACATGATCAAGTTTTGCCAAGGCTACTGTTGGTGGCCTTTGTATTTAAATCTGGATAGAGTGGAGTACTACTATCTTTATCTTAGCCTCGTAGGGCTCTCCCAGCGCCTAGGCTTGCCTCCCCGCTTCGCCCACTGGATCCTACCATGGAGGATCCCGCCATGGATAATCCCTTAGATCCCAGGATCCCGCGAGCTACCCTCTCGCTGCAGCCCGCAGCACTGCCGCCTTTGAGCAACACCCACATGTATTTTAGAGGGGATCCATTGCTCTAGAATCACAGATCGGTGGCGCCGGAGGACATGCCAGGGCTGCGTTTTAGGTGGTGGGCAGCAAGGGCAAATCAGATCGAGGAAGCGTCACATCGATTGCAAAGAAGTTCCAAGGAGAGATGCTGCGCCTGGCGCAACACAAGGCGGAGGCGCAAGTCGATCTCAGGGGAGAGATGCTGAGGGATGTCAACATCTGGCAGCGTCGCATTGATTTCGAGCTAGGCCTAATGGTAGAGATCATATTCACGGAGTCAACTGCGGAGGAAAGAACGTGCATGCCTACGGAATGGCATGAGCAGCCGGTGCAACTATTCAAATGGGCGGTAGGAGAAGCCAAATCACGGGACAAGCTACGGCGGCGCCGCTGGGCATGCATCGTAGGCGAGGTGAGCTGCCCTCCTTCCCCGCCGGTGATGCAGTGACGTACTCGGTTGTTGCTGTAGTGAACTTGCGGTGCCATGGCAGTTTGCAACCGTGACAATCACTCCATCTATACGTATTGTATTCCTGTGAAAATACTTGGTCGTTTGTAGAAAGATGGTAATTGATTTATCACTAGTTTTTGAATGCTTGGTCGTGACAATCACCTGAAGCCACAACCAGAAGTCTCCATTGTGTAATACGTAGGGTCGATCGCACCAGTAGACGGTTGGTTGGACCCGCGGCACGCATCGGCTTGGTCTGACATGTACGACTAGTTATACATCACTGACTTGTGCGACCGTATTTGACCAATAGTACTTGAAATTTGTGTTCCAGGAAACTCATCGGGAGCGTTTCGGGCCTCGAAACCAAAACCATCAATTAATCTTTAGCTTGTTCCCATCACATTCGAAAGTGTACAGTATAATTAAGTGCAAACCTACTCACACCCTAGTACGTATCAAACCTGAACATGTTCCCACTTCCCACTATGCAGGTTTTAGTACTAGTGCTAGTACTAGGTTATAAAAAGGGGAACTATAGTACCTACCCGAAAATCACTCTACCTCTTCCTCCTCATAAGTCTTTCTTGTTCGTCCGTCCTTGGCATGGCAAGTGTGCAGAGCTCTAGGTCAAGAACTACCCATAACAAGGGAGCGGCAACCTAGGCCGCGGAAAAAAGGGCTCGCCGCCTCACAGAGACCTCAAAAGGTCTCTCACGGGCAAGCGAGGGCTCCCAGGAGCGCCCTAGCCGCGGAGGCGAACATGCCGAGCTAGCAGCGCTGGAGTCGTTATCCCTCGACGACATGCCCAATCAGCTCAATAAGCAGGAGGAGTTCATCGACGGCTTGGTGGAGCTGCTGAAGGAGAGCCTCGATGACATGCCCGCTGAGCTCAATGACCAGGGGGAGTTGACCGCCGACCTGGTGATGCTGTTGAAGAAGAGCATTGCCTCGGATAAGAAGGCGACCAGCAAAATCCTGCAACTTCAGGAGGATAAGGCGAAGCTCTGCCATGTGTAAAATCCCAATTTTCAATTTGGATGTTAAACATTAGGTCATCATATGCATCCATGCTCTTTGCATTTTAAACTTGTTTTGTTGGGACATTTTGATCCTAGAGGCCTTAAGAAACTCAAGGCCTTTTGAGAGAGTTGGAGGTTTTTCACAAAATCCAATTTTTGAAAATTTTCAAAATTGGTAAATTGTATCAATGTGATTTTTATTTGAAATTATTTTTCTGATTATTTCAAAAATAAATAAAATAATAAGAGAAGATAATATGACTTCTTCAAAATAGAGGAAATAATGGAAATTTAATTTTAAATAAAAATATATTTTATTTGATTTTTATTTGAGATTTATTCGAGTAAATTAGGGAAAATTGCATTTTTGAAAAATTGCATTATAGCCCAGAAAAATGTTCATGTTGTCCTAAATATTAGTAGAGGACTGTGAAAATTGTTTTTGGGATTTTAGGATTTTTTTATTTATTTTGATTTTGTTTTTTTCTGTTTCGGCATAATTATTTTTAAAAAACGTTTTGGACCGACTAGGCCGATGCCAAGCCGGCCCACGCGCGCCGCCGCCTCCCCGGAGTCCGCCTCCAGCACGCGCCGCCGCAGCCAGAGAGTCCGGCTCGGACTCCCACCACCGCCGTCGCCCCCTCTCCCAAGCAGGCCCCTCCCCCGGCCTTTATAAGCCCAGCCACCACCGTCCCCTTCTCCCCAGCCACCGTCGCCTCTCGACGCCCGCCGCTTGCCGCACGCCGCCGCCTGCCGCGCGTCGCCGCCCGCACTGCCGCCGCCTCCCGCCACTCCCCGCCCGCCGCCACCGGTTTTTCCGCCCCAAACTGGTATAAAACCGAACCATCGGCCCGAGGTTTTTTCGGTTTATTTGTTTAGATCAGTTTTATTTTTAGGGTTCGCTAATTAGCGAACGTTCACCCGATCTTCTCTGTTAGCGAACGAATTCATTCATTAGTTTCTGTTAGCAAACGTTCCTTCATTAGGTTTTTCTTTTTAGTTTTATTTTCGGCCAGCGACCTATCCGTAATTACTTTTATCGCAAATTAGTCCCTGATTTTCAAACCTTCGCTACTTCTTGCTCGCTTGTCCAAATCCAGTGAAATCAACGCCAAAATCTCCGTATTGTTTCCCTTTATCTAGATAATCAACTTGAACATGATTTTGGAAATTTAAAATTTGGTTTCAAGTAGATTTGATTTCAAACTTCTTTTGAACGTAGTTTGAGTTTCGTAACTCCGATTCGACTGATTCTTTTTGCAAATCGAAGCTCTTCACTTGAACTTTCTGTTTACTTCTTTTATTTTGGGTTTTACCTTTGCATATCATGCTTGAGTGCTTATGTATGTTATTGTTTGTTCACGATAGAGTTTCCGGAGTGCAAGGCTTGCTACTATGAATCTCTAGGGGTTTCCAATCGTCAGCAAGGCAAGTAACACTTTGACCATATCCCTTTATTACACAGTTTTTATGCATTAGCTTCAACCCTCAAACATTGCATGAGTAGGATTTGACAACATGTGGGTATCCGGAAGTAGTTGATGAGGTAGGAACCTATTGTCTTATATTCAAACCTTGGGTGTTACTATGTTGTGCTTATACCACTTTGCTATGCTAGTAGACGTGGTTTGGTTTGAGAGAATTCATGGAAGATGTGAGAGTTATTATTAACTAAGGGAACTTAAGGTGGCTACTTTAATACACATCTGGGTGGATTGGTTGTGGGCACCTGGGGTTATACCAGTGTTGTCCAAGGAGATCCCGGGGAACCCGCGTGATCATCCTATGGTTTGCCACCCAGTCTCGAAGGGATCATAATGTTATTCATGCTGGAAACTTCCGTGTGCAGCCAAAAGCCATTATGGGCTCTGGCAAAGTTGAGTATGTTGCGTGACCTCTTTCAGTGGTAGGCTAGCAGATTTAGGGGATGTAGGTGGTACTGTCTACCCATAGTAAAGAGTTAATGCTTCTGAAAGACTGTGTCTCGGTCATCCGTTTCTCAAACATCATGTAGTGCGAGAAATTCAATGGAGGAGATCGAGTCTTGTGGGGAAAAGGGCGCAAACCTCTGCAGAGTGTACAACTAATCATGATTAGCCGTGTCCCCGGTTATGGACATCTTGAGTATCTGGTGCTTGAATTATTATGTTGATCTCATCACTTTACTTAATTTATTTGTCGGGTTTTAATTTTTAATTTTGGGATTGAGTTGGGGTTACCTTCTCAATAATTTCAACAAACTTTGTAGTTAAACAAAATATATTCCTTTTTTGCAGGGAAAAACTAGCTTTATGCAAATGATAACCATAGAGCCTCCACCATCCATATATGCATGTAGTGATAGTTGTTATTCCGTTCATTGTTCTATAGTGATATCTTGCCAGCATATTCCATGTGATGACCTACACGGCTGCAACGTATCATGTTGCAGAGTTTTCATACGAAGAGTAAGGTGCGCTAGGTCATTTTTGTGCACTCAGTATTGCCGTGGAGTTGGATGGACTCATTTATCTTTGGAGCTTCCGCAGTTATCTTATTTAGACGGCCTTCAGCCATATTATTGTAATAAGTACTCTTTTTGAGACTCTCGATGTAATAAGTGTGTGATTGAAACTCTGCAATAAATCCTCGAGTACTATGTGTGTCAGCAATACCGGTCCAGGGATGACACTTAAACACAGAGAGTTGACCGTATGAGGTCTGGTCGCTACAAGATGGTATCAGAGCACACGGTGACTGTAGGACGCGACCACTAGGACAAGACACATGATGCTCTTCTCTACTCATTTCTGACTCTCTTCTCCATTTCTAGTCTATAGATGGCAGACCCAAGGAACAATTTCACTCAATCGGATGATGACACCCCTTTCGGACGACACAGAAGGAAGTCACGAGGTACCTGAGCATCGGCATACCAAGCTTCACCGGAACCTACACCGCCACTCTACCTGAAGAAGAGAGTTGGATGATTTGAGTTCATGTTCCAGGAAGGACGTTCACGCCAGTTACCGAGCCCATCGAGTTTTCCTTTGATGCACCAACCTGGAGTGTAGGAAAGAGCATGGCCGCCCACATCACCATTGGATGCATCGGCGAGGTATATGACAAGGACCTTAAGGACACCATCTACTAGATATGTGGACACCGAGATGAGCAATTGGAGATGATTTGCACTAGGAAGGACAAATCCATTGCAGCCTACATACATGAATTAAATCAGCACATGCATCGTCAGGAAAACCAAATGTGCGCCAATATGATAGACATGAAGAAAGTGATGACCCGAAACATGGAGCTAGAAGAGGAACTCAAGTCTATGCGCGATGGATATGAAGAATAAATTTATGTACTACTGGAGAAGAATGAAGACCTGAAGAAGAAGCTAGGAATATTCATGGGAGATCCCAAACCGGAAAAGGACATCCGTTTTGAAGACTACATCATACTCGACGACACCGACTTCGCCCGCGACAATGATAATGATTATGAAGACAAAGCTGGAGCATATATCATGGAGTCATCCACCGATCAAAATTTCTAGTCGACCACCATATTATCAGTAGTATTCTCCCATGTATATAGTAATAGTCCGCGAGCTTTTGTAACGGTAGCTTAGATCGATTATATGATCTTGTTTGAATTGAGTGGTGTGAAATGAATGTGTTTGTCTCATGTGCATATGGGTAGTGATCTCTCTTTAGACCTCACTCTATTCTATTCTCACCCCTCTAAACCTATCAGATGCCTCCGAGACGTGACCCCGAATTTGTCTTCCCACCGGAGCTCACTCAGTTGATCCAACAACAGAATGCCTTGATGCAGTTGCTAGTCCAGAACCAAGGCAACAACAGAAACAACAACCCACCACCACCACCACCACCAGTTGACAACCTAGCCCGTTTTCTAAGGTTGAATCCGCCGGTGTTCTCTAGTAGCACCGAGCCGATTGTTGCTGATGACTGGCTCCGCATGATTGGAAGGGAGCTGACCACCGTAGGTTGCACAGATGCTGAGAAGGTGCGCTTTGCCGCACATCAACTAGATGGACCCGTAGCCTCATGGTGGGAGAACTACACTGCCACTTTCCCCGTGGCTAATGTCACTTGGGATCAGTTTCATCAAGCATTACGCACTGCACATGTCTCAATCGGAGCTATGAGCATGAAGAAGCGTGAGTTTCGCAACTTACGCCAGGGAAATAGTACTGTGGGGCAGTACGTGGATGAGTTCAGCAAGTTAGCTCGCTATGCCCCAGATGATGTGGCCACAGATGCCGCGAAACAGGAGAAGTTTATGGAGGGGCTGAACAATGAGTTGAGTATGCAGTTTATGGTGGCAACATTCACCAATTACCAGGAGTTGGTAGATGGGGCTCTCATGATTGAAGGCAAACATCAGCAGATTGAGAACCATAAACGGAAGTATGGACAAGGGAAGTACAACTCTGGACTCAGCAGAAACCCCATTTTACCCCGAACTCGGGAGGACATAACCATCATAACCATGGAGGCCACACTCACAATGGAGGGAGTTCACACAACCACACTGGCCCTAAGAATGGAAATGGGAATGGAGGAAGCAGCAGTCAGAGCCGTTCCAACCCAGCAACACCCGCCAAGAAGGATCTAAGTCACGTTACCTGTTTCAAGTGCAAGAAGACTGGACATTAGGCCAATGAGTGCCTTGAGATAAAGAATGAAAATGGAAATGGAAGCTCTAGAAAGAAGCCCAATCCCTTCACCAGAGGTCAGGTGAACCACATCAACATGGAGGAAGTCGAAGAGCAGCCTGACGCAGTGATTGGTAAGTTTTTGATTAAGTCATTTACCGCTCTCGTTCTTTTTGACACTGGTGCATCGCATTCATACATATCAAGGAGATTTGTGGACGATTTTAAATAGCCAACCTTAGCCCTTAGGTCACCCATGTTAGTAAGCTCGCCAGGAGCGGAGTATATGGCCAGCCGATGGTGTGATCGGTTACCATTAACCATTGGAAGCCATGTTTTCCCCTTAGACCTAATATTTTTGGAGTCACAAGGATAGGATATAATACTTGGTATGGATTGGTTATCGAAGTATGGAGGAAACATCGACTGTGCTAGTAAATCGATACTACTCACCACCCCTGAGGGAAAATGGATCAAGTATGTATCTAGGCATGCGCCAAGGAGGACTCAAGTAAATTCACTTTCGGGAGTTGTTCAGGAGGAAGTGCCAGTTGTGAAGGATTATCCCGACGTATTCCCGGAGGAACTGCTAGGCATCCCACCAGATCGAGATATAGAATTTTTGATAGAGTTGTTGCCAGGCACTGGACCAATATCGAAGAGACCGTACCGAATGCCCACGAATGATCCAGAGGAAATTAAGAAGCAAATTAAGGAGTTATTGGAGTAAGGTTACATCCGACCAAGTTCATCACCATGGGGAGCCCCAGTGCTCTTAGTTGAGAAGAAGGATGGATCTTTGAGAATGGTTGTTGATTATCGTGCATTGAATGAAGTGATGATCAAGAACAAGTACCCACTACCGATGATCAACGATTTGTTTGACCAGCTGCAGGGAGCTAAGGTATTCTCCAAGATCGATCTTCAATCAGGATATCACCAGCTGAAGATCCGAGAACAGGATATACCTAAGACAACTTTTACCACAAGGTATGGGCTATATGAGTACATGGTCATGTCTTTTGGATTGACTAACGCCCCTGCCTATTTTATGAGTATGATGAATAAGGTGTTCATGGAGTTCTTGGATAAGTTTGTTGTGGTGTTCATTGATGATATATTGGTGTACTCAAAGAATGAAGAAGAACACAAGGAACATTTGCGTTTAGTTCTTGAGAAGCCCTGGGAACATCAGCTATACGCCAAGTTCAACAAATGTGAGTTTTGGTTGAAAGAAGTTGGATTTCTTGGACATGTTATATCAGGAGAAGGTATAGCAGTAGACCCTACCAAGGTACAGTCTGTCACTGAGTGATTGGCACCCACCTCAGTTGGAGAGATACGCAGTTTTCTTGGACTCGCAGGATATTATAGGAGATTCATTGAGAATATTTCCAAGATTGCGAAGCCCATGACAGAGTTATTGAAGAAGGACACCAAGTTCAAATGGACCGAAGAATGTGAGGCCAGTTCTCAGGAGTTGAAGAAACGTTTGGTTACAGCCCCAGTGCTAATTCTTTCAGATATATGCAAGGATTTCCAAGTTTATTGCAACGCTTCTCGCCTGGGACTTGGAGGTGTACTTATGCAAGGCGAAAGAGTTGTTTCATATGCCTCATGACAGCTTCAACTACATGAGTTGAAATATGCTACGCATGATTTGGAGTTAGCAGCCGTAGTGCATGTGCTCAAGACCTGGAGACACTTTCTTATTGGAAACCGTTGTGATGTTTACACGGATCATAAGAGCTTGAAGTATATTTTTAGGCAGAAGGAGTTGAATCTAGGCAAAGGAGATGGTTGGAGCTCATAAAGGATTATGATATGAAGCTGCACTATCATCCAAGAAAGGCCAATGTTGTAGCAGACGCGTTGAGCCGCAAGAGTTATGTAACTACTCTAGTAACCGGAGGTTTACCGTAGGAGTTAACAGACGATCTCAGAGAACTACAGATGTAGATAGTTCCGACAGGTTTTGTTGCAGCTTTGGAAGTTCATTCCACGTTATTGGGAAAGATTCGAGAAGCCCAGAATACTGATAAGGAGATTGCAAAGATAAAGGAGAAGATGAGTAAAGGAAAAGCCAAAGGTTTTCGTGAGGATGAGCACGAAACTTTATGGTTTGAGGATCGTATTTATGCGCCCAATGATGCCGAGATCAGGAAGTTAATACTTCAGGAAGCTCATGACTCGCCATACTCAATTCACCCCGGAAACACCAAGATGTATTTGGATTTGAAGGAACGTTTTTGGTGGACATGTATGAAGAAGGATATTGCTGAGTATGTAGCAGTATGTGACATATGTCAAAGAGTTAAGGCAGAACACCAGAAGCCAACAGGATTACTACAGTCTATGCCGATACCCGAATGGAAGTGGGATAAGCTTGGCATGGATTTTTATCACCGGATGACCCAGGACACGATCAGGTTATGATTCCATCTGGGTAGTAGTTGATCGCTTAACCAAAGTGGCTCACTTTATCCCCGTGAAAACCACTTATACGAGCGTGAAGTTGGCCAAGATATATATGACCAGGATCGTATGTCTGCATAGAGTTCTGAGGACCATCGTATCAGATAGAGGAACATAGTTTACTTCGAAGTTTTGGAATCAGTTGTACCAGACTTTGGGTACCAGGCTAGAGTTTAGTACAACCTTTCATCCGCAGACAAATGGACAGACCGAGAGAGTCAATCACTTTCTGGAAGACATGTTGAGAGCTTGTGCGCTAGATTATGGATCTAGTTGGGATGATAATTTGCCTTATGCAGAGTTCTCGTATAACAATAGTTACCAGGCTAGTTTGAAGATGGCCCCTTTCGAAGCCTTGTATGGAAGGAGGTGCAGGACACCATTGATGTGGGATGAAGTTGGAGACCGTCAGTTGTTCGGACCAGATTTAATCAAAGAGTTTGAAGAGAAGGTTAAGTTGATTCACAATAGATTGAAGGTAGCTCAGTCCAGGCAGAAGAGTTATGCCGATACCAAATGCAAGGAGGTAGCCTATGAAATCGGAGACATAGCATATCTTCTTGTGTCACCACCGCGAGGAGTTAAACGATTTGGAGTCAAGGGAAAGATAGCCCCTAGATTTGTAGGACCATACCAAGTTTTGGAACGTATGGGAGAAGTGGCCTACAAGTTGGAGTTACCCGAAGGTTTGTCAGGAGTTCATGATGTGTTTCATGTTTCCCAGTTGAAGAAGTGCCATGTAGAGATGGTTGATATTCCTCTGAGAGATACAGTTCCCTTGGAAGAAATTCAATTGGAGAGTGACCTAAACTACAAGGAGAAACCCTTCAAGATTCCCGAGTTTGCCAGCCGAGTTACACGCAACAAGGTCATCAAATTTTGCAATGTTCAGTGGAGTCACCATACCGAGGAAGAAGCCACCTAGGAGCGAGAAGAAGACCTAGGGAAACACCACCCACACCTATTTGCTAGCCAACCGAATCTCGAGGGCGAGATTCATCTTAAGGGGGGTAGGTTTGTAACATCCCAATTTTCAATTTGGATGTTAAACATTAGGTCATCATATGCATCCATGCTCTTTGCATTTTAAATTTGTTTTGTTGGGACATTTTGATCCTAAGTCCTTAAGCAACTGAAGGACCTTTTGAGAGAGTTGGAGGTTTTTCATAAAATCCATTTTTGAATTTTTTCAAAATTGGTAAATTAGATCAAAGTGATTTTTATTTGAAATTATTTTTCTGATTATTTCGAAAAAAATAAAATAATGAGAGAAAAATAAAGAGCGAGTCTTAATAGGGCGATTGTCACTGCTTATGGACCCGAACCTGGGTGATCTATCCATGACCAGGATGAAGCTTGGATGAAACTAAGCACATGTCCGAACCGACTGATGTTGAAGAATCAACAGATGAGTTGTGGTTAGGGGTGAAATGCCACTCGAACCCAGAGCTGGTTCTCCCCGAAATGCGTTGAGGCCCAGCAGTTGACTGGACATCTAGGGGTAAAGCACTGTTTCGGTGCGGGCTGCGCGAGCGGTACCAAATCGAAGCAAACTCTGAATAATAGATATGACCCAAAAATAACAGGGGTTAAGGTCGTCCAGTGAGACGAAGGGGGATAAGCTTCATCGTCGAGAGGGAAACAACACGGATCACCAGCTAAGGCCCCTATATGACTTCTTCAAAACAGAGGGAAGAATTGAAATTTAATTTTAAATAAAAATATTTTTATTTGATTTTCATTTGAGATTTATTCGAGTAAATTAGGGAAAATTGCATTATAGCCCAAAAAATGTTCATGTTGTCCTAAATATTAGTATAGGACCATGAAAATTGCTTTTGGGATTTTATGATTTTTATTTATTTTATTTTGAATTTTTTCGTTTCGGTGAAATTATTAAAAAAAACTTTTCGGACCGACGGGGCCGAAGCCCAGCCGACCCACGTGCGCCGCCACCTCTCGGAGTCCGCCTCCAGCACGCGCCGCCGCCGCCAGAGAGTCCGGCTCGGACTCCCACCGCCGACGCCCCCCCAAGTAGGCCCTTCCCCGGCCTTTGTAAGGCCAACCACCGCAGCCCCCTCCTCCCCAGCCACCGCTGCCTCCCGACGCCCGCCGCCCGCTGCCGAGCCACCGCCACTACCGCATGCCGCCGCCTGCATCGCGCCGCCGCCTCCCGCCACTCCCCGCCGCGGACGCAGCCTGCCATCGCCGCCGGCGACGCCGCCCGATGCTGCTCGCCGGAGCAAGACGCCGCCGCCGCCGGTTTTTCCGTCCCAAACCGGAATAAAACCGAACCGCCCGCCCCAGTTTTTTTCGGTTTATTCGTTTAGATCGGTTTATTTTTAGGGTTCGCTAATTAGCGAACGTTCACCCGATCTTCTCTGTTAGCAAACGAATTTGTTTGTTAGCTTCAGTTAGCGAACGTTCGTTCATTAGGTTTTTCTTTTTAGTTTTATTTTCGGCCAGGGACCTATCCGTAATTACTTTTATCGCAGATTAGTCCCTGATTTTCAAACCTTTGCTACTTCTTGCTCATTTGTCCAAATCTAGTGAAACCAACGCCAAAATCTTCGTCTTGTTTCCCTCTATCCAATTAATCAACTTGAACATGATTTTGGAAATTTAAAATTTGGTTTCAAGCAGATTTGTTTTTGAACTTTTTTTATCGTAGTTTGAGTTTCGTAACTCCGATTCGATTGATTCTTTTTGTAAATCGAAGCTCTTCACTTGAACTTTCAGTTTACTTCTTTTCTTTTGGGTTTTACCTTTGCATCTTATGCTTGAGTGCTTATGTATGTTATTGTTTGTTCACGATAGAGTTTCCGCAGTGCGAGGCTTGCTATTATGAATCTCTAGGGTTTTCCGATCGTCAGCAAGGCAAGTAACACTTTGATCATATCCCTTTATTACCAAATTTTTATGCATTAGCTTCAACCCTCAAACATTGCATGAGTAGGGTTTGATAACATGTGGGTATTGGGAAGTAGTTGATGAGGTAGGAACCTATTGTCTTGTCAGGACCCCGACTCCAAGCCACATCGATCTAGCCGGTAACACCTCATATCACTTTGCGGCCTCATGCACGGTATCCCACGGGTGTCGCCTTACCATGGCCCGGGACCGTTTGCGCCTTTTGGCTCACGTATATGACAATGTCGCTAGCATCCATATGATCGAGAACCCGGGCCGACATGGCTAGTCGTGAACCCAAAGCGGCACAGACCTATGGAGACAGGCATACATGAATCACAGCGAACATGTCGGTCATCAACGAGTGATTCCGGGCTGTAGCACTGGGCTAACAGGACTCCGGGGATCCCGGGCTGTAGCAGGCTAGGCAGGACTCCGGAGATCACCGCGTGACATTTCCCCGAAGGGACAGACATAGGGACGAAGTGAAACACATGCCGGCCAGTCAAGTGTCCTGAACAGTAGTGCTGGGCTAGCAGGACTCCGGTGAACCGGGCTGTAGCGGACTACTATGGCTCGAGGAACACTAGACTACATTTCCCCATAAGAAAGGCTGCGAAGGACAAACAACTAGATTGTCGGATCCCACTCATACCAAGCATTACAATCATGCACACAATATGCTCGATATGAGTACTTACAACATGGCATCACAACAAAACTCTACAACTCAAGTACTTTATTTAAAGGCTCCAGGGAGCCATACATAACACGTTCATACAGATAGGGGTCACATGACCCGACACTCAAATCATACAATCATACAAGCACATGCGGAAGCAACTAGTCTGAGTACAGACTCTAGAAAGAAAGAAGGCTTCTCGGAGCCTGTCTATCTACATAGGGCCCTCCATGGCCGGGATCACCACCTGGGTGGCTAGTCACTCGTCGACGTCAAGGTCTACATAGAACCCATCGGAGGGGGCAGTGTTGTCGTCTGAAACAATAATAAACAAACATGAGTACAAAGGTACTCAGCAAGTCTTACATCAGAACCTACTATACATGCTCATTCTCAAGAAGGTGGTGGGGGTTATGCAGCAAGCCAGCTTTGACCCTTGGCTAAGCTATCCTACGGAACCTCTTTAGTAAAATAGTTTTCACACACGAGTCCACTACTCACCAACACAATACTCCACCGTGGATCCTCCCTCAACATCCTGCGAGAGGGCCATCCTCGGTACTCACACTTATCTTGAGTCTTTTAGTAGTATCCATTAACTTGTCTATGAACTGTATAGGCAACCAAGTAGTCCTTTACCGCGGACGCGGCTATTCGAATAGTTTTATACCCTGCAAGGGTGTACTTCGTCATACACACTTTCACCGCTTACCGCCGTCTACATGACATGTACTCGGCAACCTTCAAGCGGAAGCCCAGCGAGGGTGTCGGCCACGGCCTACTGTGACACCCCAAAATTTTGACCTTGTTTTAGTGAATTAAAATTTTGCCAGGAATTAAAATTTTGGATTTCTGAGCTCCATTTTTGATTTTTTTAAAAAATCATTTTCTTCCCTATTGTGATGAGTTTTCCCCCTTAGTGAAATCTTTCAAATATGTTATTGGACCTATTTAATCTCTTAAGAAAAACTTTTCCTTATTTAATATAACTAATTAAATAATTAAGTTGCTTGATCTTCACTTTCTTGAAAATGGTTTTTCAAGGTTAAAATGGCCATTTTTGAACTACAACCATTTGGCAAATTCACTTATAATTCCCACAAAAATTTGGAGAAGTCATGTGATGTTATTAAATAACTTTTGTGCAAAAAAATCTTTGTTTAATGAGATATTTTGAGTTTTACAACAAATATTTCTTCTCTGGTCCAGTGGGCATTTTGCACTACAACTCATCTAAATAATCCTTTCTAGCCTCCACCAAAATTTTGGGATGTTAGTAGTATCATATGATTCAACTTTATGTAAAAACCCAGTGATGTTATTTGCAAATTTTAAGTGAATCAACCTATTTTTCATTCTGGACCAACTTGATAGTTTGTACAGCAACCATATCTTCCAGAATTTGATTGACTCGCTCTACTTGACCACTTGATTGAGGATGGAAGGCGGTACTAAAGGAGAGACGAGTTCCCATAGCATTTTGGAAACTTTCCCAAAATCGAGAGGTGAAGAGACTCCCACGGTCTGAGTTAATTTCCAATGGAACACCATGAAGAGACACTATTCGGGAGATGTATAATTCAGCTAGCTGGCTAGCGGTGATACTCTCACGAACAGGTAGAAAGTGGGATACTTCGGAAAGACGGTCGATCATGACGAAGATGGCATTATTCCCTCTCTTGGTCCTGGGAAACCCAGTGATGAAATCCATACTGATTTTATCCCATTTCCATTCAGGAATAGCCAAAGGTTGAAGGGTGCCAGCAGGCCGTTGATGCGCTGCTTTAACGCGACGACAAACGTCGCAATTAGCAATGTATTGAGCGATTTCTCTCTTCATCCTAGTCCACCAAAACCTCTGGCGTAGGTCTTGATACATTTTAGTACTACCGGGATGAATGGTGAGAGGGGATTCATGAGCTTCCTTAAGGATCAGTCGCCTCAGGTTTCGCGCCTTTGGAACCACTAGGCGATTCCCAAAGTATACGACACCCTGATCATCAATGGAGAAACAATTCACGACTCCTTTCTTAATGTTTCTCTTGATACGGGAGATTCCCGGATCTACCTTCTGTGCCTTGATGACCTGATCTGTAAGGGTAGGTTCCGCCACCAGGGTGGATAGGAATCCTCGAGGAACAATGTGAAGATTAAGCTTACGAAATTCCTCATGGAGAAGTGGTTGACTTTGTTGTAACATCAGGTTGTTACAGTAGGACTTACGACTTAGTGCATCAGCCATGACATTGGCTTTGCCGGGCGTGTAAGTTATTCCTAAGTCATAATCTGAGATCAACTCGACCCAATGTCTTTGCGTGAGATTCAAATCTGGTTGGGTGAAGATATATTTCAAACTTTGGTGATCGGTGAAGATCTCGCAATGATTACCGAGAAGGTAATGTCGCCAGGTTTTAAGTGCATGGACTACAGCTGCAAGCTCTAGATCATGTGTGGGATAATTTTCCTCATGTGGGTGTAATTGCCGTGAAGCATAGGCAATTACCTAACGATCTTGCATGAGTATGCAACCTAGTCCTTGTCGCGAGGCGTCGCAATAGATAATAAAGTCCTTGGAGAAGTCTGGTGGTACCAGTACGGGGGCAGATGTCAGGCATCTTTTCAGTTCCTGAAAGCTGAACTCGCACTGTGGAGTCCACTCGAACTTTTTATCTTTCTTGAGGAGTTCAGTTAGAGGTTTCACAACCTTGGAGAAGTTCTCGACGAAGCGGCGGCAATAGCTCGCTAGGCCAAGGAAACTCCGAACTTGCTTGACCGTTTCAGGTGGAGTCCAATCAAGGACGGCTTGAACTCGCTCGGGATTGACAGCAATACCCTTACTAGAAATAACATGGCCTAGATAGGTCACCTCTGGCAACCAAAATTTACACTTGGAGAACTTGGCATAAAGGCGATGCTCTCGAAGTTTCATCAATACCAGCCTTAGATGTTCGGCATGTTCCTCTTCATTCTTGGAGTAGATGAGTATGTCATCGAGGTATACTACGACGAATTAGTCCAAGTACTCCATGAAGACTGAGTTCATTAACCGAGAAAAGTAGCCGGGGCATTGGTTAAACCGAAGGACATGACGGTGTACTCGTATTGGCCGTAACGAGTAACAAAGGCCGTTTTGGGAATGTCCCCGTTTCTGATTTTGATTTGATGGTAGCCCAACCTCAAATCCATCTTGGAGAAGACTGAGGATCCAGCAAGCTGATCATACAGGTCGTTGATCCTGGGAAGCGGGTATTTGTTCTTGATGGTGACCAGATTGACAGGTCGGTAATCTACAACCATTCGATCCGTTCCATCCTTCTTCTTGATGAAGAGGACGGGGCAAGCCCAAGGAGAGGAACTAGGACGGATGAACCCCTTGTTCAAGGACTCATCGAGTTGGTTCTTAAGCTCGGCTAGTTCTAAGGGTGCCATCTTGTAGGGTCTTCTAGAAATTGGAACAGTTCCTGGAACAAGGTCTATTACAAACTCAACATCCCTGTCGGGTGGAACACCTGGCAGTTCTTCTGGAAAGACATCCGGAAAGTCTCAGACTACCGGAACATCCTCAAGGTCTGGAAGAGGGTTGGCATTTAGGGAGTAAAGTTGGCGCTTGGCCACTCGAGTTAAGACATTAACTATCTTGCCCGAGGGGTGAGTAAGTTGAACGGTTCTAGTGGCACAATTGATCTTGGCATAATGAGCCGACATCCAGTCCATACCCAAGATGATGTTTATGTCAGAGGGCTTGAGAGCTATTAAGGATGCAAGGAAGACAAGTCTATCGACAAGAATTTCGTTCCCATGGCTTACCCTAGACGTTTGCCATCTAGAGCCAGGGGTTTGAATTTCCATGGTAGAGGGCATGTCACAGAATGTCGTGTTATGCAATCGAGCATAATTCTCGGATATGAATGAATGAGATGCTCCAGTATCGAAAAGAACAGATGCCGGATGGCAGTTAACAAGGAGCGTACCAAGGACGACATTGGGATCCTCATGAGCTTCCTCAGCTGAAACATAGTTGACATGGCCACATGCAGTGGTGGCCGGCTTGGCGTAGAAAGTCTTTCCCGCGGGCTTACCAGGGCCAACGGACTTTCAAGCTTGATTGGGGTTGTTCTGGGGACACTCTCGACTATAGTGACCCGGCTCTCCACACTTGAAGCATGTTACCACATTGGGGCGTGGAGCAGCATTAGCAGCGGGGCCACCATAGGGCTTGGGCGGTGTGAGTTGCTGGTTGGGATGAGGCGCCTCAAAGGATGGCCTCGGGATGAACCTGGGTGGCAGTGCCATGCTTGGAATCCACACCCGGCGCTTCTGAGCTCCAGAGCCGTATGAAGAGCCAAAATCACGGGAGTGCTTGCGTGAAGCGTCATAATCAGTCTGGCCTGTCTCAGCACTGATGGCTTTATTGACCAACTTCTGAAAAGATGTGCACTCGTGCAGACGAAGATAGCGGCGAAGCTCAGGGCCGAGTCCCTTGCGGAACCTTGCCTGCTTCTTGGCATCAGTAGAAACCTCTTCAGGAGCATAGCATGCCAGGTTCCCAAATTCACGACTATATGCATCCACGGTCAGCCTTCCTTGGGTGAAGTTGCAGAACTCCTCCCTCTTGCGATCCATGAGACCTTCCGGAATGTGATGCTCACGGAAAGCCTCACTGAATTCAGCCCAGGTAGTGATTTGACCGACCGGGCGCATAGCTTCGAAGTTTTCCCACCAATGGCTAGCGGGGCCTTCGAGATGATAGGCAGCATAGGTAACCTTGTCGGCTTCGGCTACGTTGGCAGAACGTAGCTTGTGGGTGATGCTGCGAAGCCAATCATCCGCGTCGAGGGGCTCGACGGAATGGTTAAACTTTGGTGGGTACAGCTTGATAAAGTCATTGATTGACACCAAGTCATTTTGTGGGTGGCGTGCAGTGTTCTTCTCAATCCTCTCCAGCAAGCGGTTGGTCTCACGCTTGTTTCTTTCCGCCTCCAGCATCACTTCGGCCAGAGAAGGCGGGTGAGGCGGATTTTCACCTCTAGCTGCACTGGCTCCCCCCTGCTCCGGGACAGCAGGGTTGCCACGGGTGTTGACCATCCTAGGAGAAAACAGGACAACGGTTTAGACAAGGATGGCTCAAACTTAGCAAGGAAGTGCAGAATGTAATGGATAACACGGAATGCAGAGATGTTCATCCGTATGTCATGGTAATATAAAACTGCCATATATATACCAACGGTCATACACATCATACATAGTTTAGTACAAGCCCAGGCTACAGTACAACTATGATGAAAGACGTTACATCTCATCGGAGGCATTCCAGGTTCCTATACATTATTTGTCTACACCTCCGGAATCGATTACACGCCAAGTCATATTCCACAAGTCACGCAGGACAATGGAGATACAACTACTACAATACTAGTGGTACTACTACTAACTCAGACAGCTCCGTAGTAGTCCTCATAGAAGTCACCTCCATAGCCTGGAAGTTCAACGTGATCATCCGGAAACAGATGGTCCTGAGGAGCCTGTGGACCATAGGGGCTAGGATGAGGTCTTGGACCAACAAACGGTGGCCTGCGGGGACCATGGGGTGGGGTGATGCCTCCCACATCACGCCAATCCACCATGTCTGGCAGAGCTGATCTCACAGGATACAGATCCCTTGTATCCATACATCCAGCTTGCACCGAGGTGCAAACCGAGTCAATGTGGCCCAATGATCAGCACGAGTATTAAAAAGCTCCAGCCTCAAGGCCCGATTCTCTCGGTCCTTATCTTCGAGCATCTCAGCAGTGGTACGAGTTAATGAGTCCTCCTGAGTGGAGTCAGCATAGATAGCCTGAAGATACCCTTACGCTCCCGGAAGTGAAGCTGGCATGTAACGGAAGTCAGTGTTCCGAAGTAGGCCAATCCAGACTCGCAAGATGGTCATCATGGAGTAGGCAGCATCCTGCATAGCCATCTCAACGGTAACCCCGAGTCCATAGGAACAGTGAAGGGGTCGGTAGATCCAGGATAGGAAGGAAATATCCTGACGGTGCAGAAATACTGGCTTTGATTAAAGTCGCAGAACTGCTCTTCGATAGTGTATTCGGGATACCAACGGTATCCTGTCTCAATCATGACCCGGACTAGCATAGCAGTATGACCGAGCACGTCGAGGCACCTGGTCAGGCGAACCACTTGGTTTTGAGGACGGTTGGCCATCTGAAAGCACAACCACAAGACAAAGACATCAGAATTCCTAGGGAAAATTGGACAGCATAACGGCTGTAAATGCTCAGAAAAGGATTTGAGACATCCACAACAGTTCACAATACCACTCAACAACATCGTATCAAGGTTTTGATTCAAATAGCAACATACTAAAATAGTAGAAACTGGACTGGGACTCGTAGCAATAATCCTATAAGCTACTACGGATTAGTAACACGTGAACCTGATAGAAGAAGAGAGCCTAGTCCTTAACCCATGTTGAATGAGAAGAGAATGACTCAGATCAAAGGCATAGGGTAAAGGAGTAAAAGAACCTTACGTTCCCTTCCACAATCAATTCCCCTACATATAACTAAAGCATTTCTAGACTCGACATCGACCAGTTTGGCTCAACGAACCTACAGGCAGTCCAGCTCTGATGCCAACGCTGTCAGGACCCCGATTCCAAGCCACATCGATCTAGCCGGTAACACCTCATATCACTTTGCGGCGTCACACACGGTATCCCACGGGTGTCGCCTTACCATGGCCCGGGACCGTTTGCGCCTTTTGGCTCACGTATATGATAATGTCGCTAGCATCCATATGATCGAGAACCCGGGCCGACATGGCTAGTCGTGAACCCAAAGCGGCACAGACCTATGGAGACATGCATACATGAATCACAGCGAACATGTCGGTCATCAGCGAGTGATTCCGGGCTGTAGCACTGGGCTAACAGGACTCCGGGGATCCCGGGCTGTAGCAGGCTAGGCAGGACTCCGGAGATCACCGCGTGACATTTCCCCGAAGGGACAGACATAGGGACGAAGTGAAACACATGCCGGCCAGTCAAGTGTCCTGAACAGTAGTGCTGGGCTAGCAGGACTCCGGTGAACCGGGCTGTAGCGGACTACTATGGCTCGAGGAACACTAGACTACATTTCCCCATAAGAAAGGCCGCGAAGGACAAACAACTAGATTGTCGGATCCCACTCATACCAAGCACTACAATCATGCACACAATATGCTCGATATGAGTACTTACAACATGGCATCACAACAAAACTCTACAACTCAAGTACTTTATTTAAAGGCTCCAGGGAGCCATACATAACAAGTTCATACAGATAGGGGCCACATGACCCGGCACTCAAATCATACAATCATACAAGCACATGCGGAAGCAACTAGTCTGAGTACAGACTCTAGAAAGAAAGAAGGCTTCTCGGAGCCTGTCTATCTACATAGGGCCCTCCATGGCCGGGATCACCACCTGGGTGGCTAGTCACTCGTCGACGTCAAGGTCTACATAGAACCCATCGGAGGGGGCAGTGTTGTCGTCTGAAACAATAATAAACAAACATGAGTACAAAGGTACTCAGCAAGTCTTACATCAGAACCTACTATACATGCTCATTCTCAAGAAGGTGGTGGGGGTTATGCAGCAAGCCAGCTTTGACCCTTGGCTAAGCTATCCTACATAACCTCTTTAGTAAAATAGTTTTTGCACACGAGTCCACTACTCACCAACACAATACTCCACCGTGGATCCTCCCTCAACATCCTGCGAGAGGGCCATCCTCGGTACTCACACTTATCTTGAGTCTTTTAGTAGTATCCATTAACTCGTCTATGAACTGTATAGGCAACCAAGTAGTCCTTTACCGCGGACACGGCTATTCGAATAGTTTTATACCCTGCAGAGGTGTACTTCATCATACACACTTTCACCGCTTACCGCCGTCTACACGACATGTACTCGGCAACCTTCAAGCGAAAGCCCAGCGAGGGTGTCGGCCACGGCCTACCTAAACACCTAAGCCCCTAGTCCAGGTTTATCGCCTATCCAGGTTCCATCCGTAGGGAGTCCAGCCGAGGTTTCCACATACGGCCCCGAACGATGTGAACAGGGTTCCCGAGACACCAAACGGGTGACTCGGTACACCCGGCCATGATGTATCTACCGCAACATAGCCCACCCCTAGGGTCAGCGCTACGCACGGCCGCCAACACATAACCTACAAACACTAGAAACTAAGTGCAACTCCTGGACAGAGTACAAGGGTGACTAAGAAGCCGAGAGGGTCCATTTGTTTCGGGCCCAATGTACGGTAGTAACTGCACCTTAAATCACACATACAGATCTCAGTTCTTATGGACGGCCTCAATGAAACAACCCACCATGTACTCCTACATGGCCTCTCATCGATACCTTTACCAAACATGTTCAACACATCCCACATATTACTGACATAAGCATTTCACTCTAGCCCATCACCCAGATGAACTAGACCTGACACAACTCTAAGCATAGCAGGCATAGCAAGGTAGGAATCACAAAACATGGCTCAATAAACTCCTACACATGCTAGTGGGTTTCATCTAGTTACTGTGGCAATGATAGGTCATGCAGAGGATAAGGGTTCAACTACCGTAGCACAGAGCAGTTTGTAACGCGTTGTTGCAGTAAACAAGAGCAGAGGCGAGAACATGGGTTTGTATCAGAATGATCAATGGTTGCTTGCCTGATGGAGTGGTAGTGGGATACTGCCCTTCAGTTGGATACTCGTGAATATCCTCGGAGGCAGAACCTACCACGAAGAGCACATCGGAACACAGTCAACACATGATGATATGCAACAATATGATGCAAGCTATAACATGGCAATATGTTGGTGTCTTGGCCTAATGCAAGCTAGAATAGAAAGGGATGAGCTCATTTGAATCAAAGATTCAAATAGTAGCTCATTAAATATGGCATGTATAGTGCATTTCCTTATCTTCTTAAACAACAAGGTAAACTTGTTTTGTCATGCATGAAACCATTACAGATGGATAGATTGATTTTTTCTGATAATTTTTCATATATAATTTATCTCATTTGGAGTTATGGTTGAATTTCTATGAATTTTTGAAGTTTGAACTATTTTCTGGAATTTTCTGAATAAAATTAATACCAGAAAATGATATAATGCGTCAGCACAGCGTCATGCTTACGTCAGCAGGTCAAAGGCGGCTAACCAGGTCAAACCTGACGTGTGGGGTCCACATGTCAGTGTCTGTGGCTAATCCTAATCTAAAAATAAACCTAAACTGGTTTAGTTAATGGGGTTGGGCCCACGCGTCAGTGACCCAATTAACTAAACAGGGATTAATTAGCTGTTAAACTAATCCTAACTAAAACTTAATAGGGCCGAGCCCACATGTCACTGAGAGAGAGGGGGGGGGGAGGTCAATGGGGCTGTGGGGTCAGACCGGTCAACCCCACCGGCGTTTAGCCGCCGGCGAGGCCGAACGCGGCGGAGGCGTCGGGATCGCGCTACAGACCACCGTTTGGAGCGTGGTTGGGTTCTATCGAAAGCTGGGGCTGAGCCGCGTGTGTGGGTGGTGGAGCTGGACCAAATGGTCGTTGGAATCGACGCCGGCGACGAGGTTTGCGGCGGCTGTGGTTCGGCCATCGATGGAAACGGAGCTACGGGGCACTAGGGGAGGAGATGGTGAGTGCATCGTGCTCCTAGGGTTGTGCTGAGCACGCTGATGAGCTCGGACGTGGGTGGCAGCAGCTGTGGCCGCGGCGGTGCCATGTATGGCGGCGGTGAGCTTCGGGCTCGACGGGTATGACGGCTATGGCGGACGTATAGGGAAAAGGAGAGGGGAATCGGTTCAGAGGCTCTCGGGGATCACGCAGGGAAGATCAGCGAGCTCGGGGAGGGGCCGGAGCAAGCGAGGCGGCGATGGAGATCTCTGGCGTCGAAAGGTTGAAGACGACGGCGTGGAGGCGCTTGGGGGCGTCCGGCGCCGCGTGGCCTGGCGGAGAGGACTAGGGCGACGAGGCGGACCTCGTGGGCACGTCGGGGAGGCGAGAGGGAGGCGGTGGTCACGGTGGCGCACGGCGGTGCTCTCCGATGCGCTCGGGACAGAGGGGGAGAGTGAGACAGAGGAGAGGAGAAGCACGGGGAAGAGTGAGAGGGGGTCGGGGGAGGCGCGTGGCGACGCGAGGAAGATCCAGGGCGACGGGAGGACAGCCAGGCAAGCAGGAGGTGGCCGGGCGTGCGCCGGCGTGCGTCGGCCACGCGCTCGGCGTCCTCCTGGCGGGAGGAAGAAGACCTCCCTGCCCTTGGTGGGCTGGGCCGCCAGGTGGGCTGGCCAGCTGGGCTGCTTTCCCCCTTTTTTTGATTTTGTTTCTTTTTCTATTTTTCTGTAGCTTTAGGGCTTTATTTAAAATACCTAGGCACTTTCTAAAATCCTGAAAATATTTGTGGGCCCTGTTGGGATTATTCCTAACAGCAAACAATTATTTCCAGCATTATTTGAGCACTTAAATTATTTAATAGCATTTAAATGCCCAAAATCAATTATTTATGATTTAAATCAGTGACCTTCTGTTGACCTAGAAAAATGTGCACCTATTTTCCCAGAGGTTCCAACCCAAGGCAAAAAGGGTGAACATTTTAGAAGGGCATTTCAGGTTCATTGAAATTATTTTTAGTAAACCCTAGTTGATTTCAGGGGTGGGGGGGGGGTGCTGGGGGTTCTGCCTTCCCCATTTCAAGTTTCTGATGAAAGTAAACATGATGCACACTCAAATGCATGGACTAGCTAGGGTGTGACATGTCTTACATTCAAACATTGGGTGTTACTACGTTGTGCTTATACCGCTTTGCTATGCTAGTAGACGTGGTTTGGTTTGAGAGAATTCATGGAAGATGTGAGAGTTCTTATTAACTAAGGGAACTTAAGGTGGCTACTTTAATACACATCTGGGTGGATTGGTTGTGGGCACCTGGGGTTATACCAGTGTTGTCCAAGGAGACCCCAAGGAACCCGTGTGATCATCCTATGGTTTGCCACCCAGGCTCAAAGGGATCATAATGTTATTCATGCTGGAAACATCCGTGTGCAGCCACAAGCCATTATGGGCTCTGCCATAGTTGAGTATGTTGCATGACCTCTTTCAGTGGTAGGCTAGCAGATGTAGGGGATGTAGGTGGTACTGTCTACCCATAGTAAAGAGTTAATGCTTCTGAAATACGGTGTCTCGGTCATTTGTTTCACAAACATCATGTAGTGCGAGAAATTCAACGGAGGAGATCGAGTCTTGTGGGGAAAAGTGCACAAACCTCTGCAGAGTGTACAAACTAATCATGATTAGCCGTGTCCCCGGTTATGGACATCATGAGTATCTGGTGCTTGAATTATTATGTTGATCTCATCACTTTACTTAATTAATTTGCTGTGTTTTAATTTTTAATTTTTGGATTGAGTTGGGGTTACCTTCTCAACAATTTCAACAAACTTTGTAGTTAAATAAAATATATTCCTTTGTTGCAGGGAAAAAACTAGCTTTATGCAAATGATAACCATAGAGCCTCCACCATCCATATATGCATGTAGTGATAGTAGTTATTCTGTTCATTGCTTTATAGTGATATCTTGCTAGCATATTCCATGTGCTGACCTACACGGCTGCAACGTATCATGTTGCAGAGTTTTCAGTCAAAGAGTAAGGTGCGCTAGGTCATTGTCGTGCACTCAGTATTGTCATGGAGTTGGATGTACTTATTTATCTTTGAAGCTTCCATAGTTATCCTATTTAGATGGCCTTCAGCCATATTATCGTAATAAGTACTCTTTCTGAGACTCTTGATGTAATAAGTATGTGATTGAAACTCTACAATAAACCCTCGAGTACTGTGTGTGTCAGCTATACCAATCCAGGGATGACACTTAAGCACAGAGACTTGACCGTCTGAGGTCTGGTCGCTACACCACGAGCTCGACCTGCTGAAGGAGGAGAACGTCGGCTGGAAGAAGCTGCATGAGAAGAGTAGTTCCTCGATGAAGATGCCGCATGACCTCATCATGGAACAGAAGGAGGAGTTGGCGAAGCTCCACATCGAGCACCCGACTGCTGTCAAGGTACGTAATGCGACCATGGAGTAGATGATAAAGACTCGCGTCGAGAAATCTCGCATCATGGACAGAATGATGAAGATGAGGAGGAGATGCACAACGAGATGGAGGGCGTGGAGGCGATGAAGAAGCAGGCACGACTCCGCAGCCAGCAACCCTTCATGTAGTAGATAGTAGCGCCCCAGACTTGTGTGTGCGTCTTCTTTTTTTGGGGTGATAATCTTCCTTCTTCTTTTGCTCCTGTGTTTCTTCTTTTGCTTCGGGTGTTTCGCCGCATGTGTCACGTTCTCTACGAGGCATGAATAGAACAATGCTAACGATGAGCGGCGCCGTGGGATCGGTTACTAGTAAATTAGATCATTTTTATCGCCATATGGCACTGGGCTGCTGTGTTTCCTGCTCCTTCGTCGTACTTGTCGGGTGGTAGGTGTGACATATGCCAACGGGTGGCTTATCATTGTGGGAGCCAGTAAGACATCGCCGGTGCCTGGAAACGGGATGAGGCGAAGACATGCACGCCGGCGGATCTTACCCAGCTTCGGGGCTCTCCATGGAGATAACACCCCTACTGCTGCTCTGCGGGGTCTCCACATGATCACTAGAAGGACAAGTAACTACACAATGCTCCTTGAGCTGTTCGGTGGGAGGAGAAAGAAGGGTCGGCTGGCCTGCTTCTTCTCGTCATGAGGTGTCTAAAACTAGCTGGGGGTCGAACCCTTTGCATGGGCGCCCGGGGGGGGGGGGTGGGTTATATAGGCCTACCCCCTGGGGGTACAATGGTAATCCGACTGGGCGCGGGGCCCAGCCGTCTGTGACTACGCTCGCCGGCTTCTGCGCCGGCCGCTGGTGCCCGCCGACTGCCGGCCCCTTGGTCGACAAGCATGCCCCACTGTCCAGGACTTGGTCGGCGGCTGGTCACTGTTGCTCTATCTTGGTGACGTGGGCTTCGTCATGGTAGGCGTGGCTACAGTACCGCCGCCCGGTGGGCGATCGCTGTAGCCTCACCGCGTCTTGTCTCCTTAATGGGGCATCTCCTTCGAGGAAGGCGGCAAGCCGGCTGCAGGGAGCCGGCTCTGTCTTGGGCCGACTAGGGGAGGCATGGCCCCCTTTGGGTGTCTCTCTGCCCGAAGGGGCCCACCGCCCATGGGCCGTACTGGCAGTCCATCGTGGATGACATCAGGGTCAACATGGCAACAGTGTTGCGTCGGACGGGTCATGGTTACCCGTACGGCACACTGTGCCGGTCGTGCTCCGGGATTTGGGGGTGGCAGGCTTTGCTGTAGCCACGCCCCGTCACACCGCCGTTAGGTGGAGGCAAACCTTGAGTGTACGGTCTCGACCGCTTTGGGGGAGCCGGCTTCTTGGAGTCGGCCTTCTCGCGATCGGCTTCTCGAAGCCGGCCCTCCCGGGGCCTCCTTCGCGAGGGCTAAAGTCGGGCCACCTTCCGACAATCGGCCTGGGTGACGGCCAGCAAGGGGAAGGCGGCCCCACGTCTTGGGTTCTTGAGAGCCGGACGGGCTCGTAATTTTCTCAGAAGGGCCATGGGAAGCCGGCCTGGCTACCCATGGCTATTTACTCCGACACTAGTCCCCGAAGCTGATCGAGCTTCGAGGCGGACAGAGGGACGAGAAGCTTGGTCAGCTTCCTACCTTGAGGAGCCGGTTTTGCTGGTGTATGCAGATTCCGGAGAGCTCTGTGTCTTGCAGGTGGGAAAGCGGTTGACCCGCGTGCTGACCGCGGGCCCTCCCGCGGGCCACGTGGCAGCGAAACACTGCCGGTGCACGCGCGCGACGGGACGCCGCCGCAGGCCCAGGCCTGCCACTCCCAGGCCTTGGCCTGAGCGCTGATCTTCTGTGGCCCAGGTGGACCGCTCGCCTCCCCGCGGCGATTTTATTTCGCCGTTAGGGCGTAATAAACGCGGGACGTGGGGGAGTGGGCATGGTTGATCCCCACATTTCCCCACGCCACGCCTCCTCGGCTCCGCTACGCGAGCCTATAAGTAGGGGGAGGGGGGGGGGAGACAGAGGTTCGCACGCTCTCGCTCACTCTGCCCCTCCTCGTCTTCCTTTCTTCCTCTCGTTGCCACCGCAGCTTCCCGTCTCAGCGCCGCCGCGCCGCCACATCGTCTCGCTCCCATGGCGCTGTCAAGCTCTAGGGACGGATCCAACGTCCATGAGGACCACGTTGAGTTCCTCCGCCTGACTCGACGCCAACCTCGTGCGGGTCCGCCTGGTGCCGGAGGAGGAGATCTCGCCGACACCGGAGGAGGGCGAGCGGGTCGTCTTCCGCTCGCACTTCCTGTGCGGCTTTGGCCTTCCGGAGAGTGGGTTCCTGCGCTCCTTCCTCGAATTCTATGATCTTCAGCCGCATCACGTCACGCCCAACGCGGTGATGTTGCTGTCGGCCTTTGTCTCTCTCTGCGAAGGTTTCTTGGGGGTGCTCCCCACGCTGGAGCTCTGGGGGGAATTCTTCCAGAGCAAACTCGGCACCGTCGTCGCAGGCGTGCCCGCCCCTTGTGGGGCCTACGTCGCCATGAGGAGGTCGGGCGAGAATAATCCATTCCCGTCCATCCCCCTGATCCAGTCGGTGAAGCTCTGGCAGAAGTCGTACTTCTACGTGAAGAACATCGCCCAGCACGGAGACCACGTCAACTTGCCGGCTTACGTAGCTGGCCCGCTGGCTGGGAGTCAACCCTCATGGAGTTTCCGGTCCAGGTCACTATCTCAGGCCGGGAATGCAGCCGTCTCCTGGCTTCGGGTGATGATCCAGTCGGAAGGCCTGACCGGAGCTGACTTGGTGGCCGCCTTCGTGGAGCGCCAGCTACTTCCTCTCCAGAGCCGGCCCCACATGATGTGTCAGATGAGCGGCCGCTTCGACCCAAGCCGGCTGAGCACTAGGGAGATGCCTCATTCGGAGGTGTCGTACATGGTGATTCATATCTCCAATTGCAAGCTCGCCGAGGACTGGCGATACGGCAAGGCGCCGTATTTGCGCGCCAACCCTCCGCCCGTGGTAAGCTTTCCTCTCTTTCTTCTTTTTGTTGGTAGCCGGCCTCATGATGGCCGGCTTCTGATCGGTCGGTTCTCTTTAGTAGAACCCCCTCCTTCCGCCGGTGACCGGGGCAGCAGGGATAGAACGCCAGTACGTCCCCGACCGCACGGTGGATGACGTCGATGACCCGGATTTGGGAGCGGCCGCCATGGAAGACGCCGTCGTGGGGGAAAACGACGAGCCCGGAGGCACAGGGCTTACTGCCGGCTTCGAGGACTGGCCGGATGATGCCGAAGTCGAAGTCGCCCCGCGTCGCCAGCCGGCGCCCGACCATCAAGGCGTGGGCTCGTCTACCGCGCCGGCTGTCAGCAGCGGCGCACAGAAGCGCCGGGCCGCGTCAATCCTCTTCGGCAGCCGGCCGAAGAAGTCCAAGGCCTCCACCGTGGCGACCAAATGAGATGAGGCGGCCGTGAAGGTGGCCCGCTTCTGCAAGGTGGTGAAGCAGCCTCAGGCGGTCTCAGCGTAAGTTGTCGATTGCTTGGACGCATGCTTTTCATTGTTCTTCTTCTGTTGAACACTCTTCCTAACCTTTCCCCGCTTGCTGGACAGGGCGCCGCTTTCCCTTGCGCGGGGTCCGGGCGGCTCCATAGTTGGGCCGACTGGAGGGTCTTCAGGCTCCCGCCGCGTGGACCCCCGCGCCGACCTCAAGGAGGCCACGGAGCGGAACGCCCATGAGGCGCAGGAGGAGCGGGAGGCGGCGGAACGAGAGGCCGCCCAGGCGGCGAAGGAGCAGGCCAATGCGGCAGCCAAGGCCCAGGCGGAGGCGGCGGCCGTGGAGACGGAGGCAGAGGGTTTGCGTAACCAGCCTCCGCTGCTCGCCATTCCCCTCCGAGCCGTGGCCCCTGACACCCCATTGCCCTTGGCGGAGGAAATCGGCCAAGACCCGCCGCTGATGGAGAGGAGGGAGGACCCCGCGGTCTTCGCGGAGAGAGTGCCGCCGGCAGCGCCAACCGGAGCGGGCCAAGGCGGCCAATCATCAGCAGCGCCAAAGGAGCCGGCCGGGGGTGAGCCGGAGGTCGGAACTGGCCTCGAGGTACAGCCGGTAACGCGCTGGCGCGCAGGGGGAGGTGTCGCTGCGCCGGAGTCGCGCCGAGTTGCTGGCGCCGGCCAGTCGGCGGAGGCCCTGGAGGCGGCCAGCACCGGCACGTCCGAGTGGACTCCCAGCGGGGGGACTGGCGAGCTGAACGTGGCGGCCCAAGAGGTTCGGAGCCGGCTTCAAGCTCAGGCCGCCTTGCTGCAGCAGTACACCCAGGAGTTCCTTTCAACGCGGGCCGCCATCCGGGTGAGTCTTTTATCCTTGGTCGCTTCGTTCTCTTGATTTCTTCCATGGGGGCGTGTCAGCGCACCCACTGGGTGTAGTCCCCGAGATTCGGGCCGACTGTAGAGCAGTCGGGTCGGATCTTCCTTGACGACTACCTTATTCTCGCCTCCTGTCTGATCTTCCAGGAGTATCATAACTCCTGTGCTGCTGCCTTCAACTCCAGGCTCAGGAGTTGGGTCGGAAGACCGAAGACCTGGTCAACAACCGAAGTAAGTGCTTGATCTTGTTTGTCTCCTGTGGGGGCGCGTCAGCGCACCCACTGGGTGTAGTCCCCAAGATTTGGGCCGACTGCTGAGCAGTCGGGTCGGATCTTCCTTAACGACTTTTTCCTCATTGGTTTTTTCTTTTGTCTTTCGTGCTTTCAGGGGCCAACGCCGACTTGAGGAGGGAGCTCGGTGAAGCGCAGGCCGCCCTTCGCACCAAGGATGCTGAGTACGCTGCCTTGGTCCAGGAGCGTGACCGTCTGGCCAAGAAGCTGGCTGACCAAGAGGAGAGCCACAAGGCGGCCCTGAAGAAAGCGCAGGATAGCGAAGCCGCCCTGAAGGCAGAGTTTGAGACCGAGGCAGCGGGCTGGGCTGAGACCCGGCAAGCGCTGACCGAAGGCTTCGGCCGCATCGAGGACTTGATCGACGGTAAGCCGCCTTCCTCGCTCCTCTCCTGCCCACGGCCGCCTGGTTTTTGCTCTGACTTGTGCTGCTTCCTGTTCTCTGTGTAGACTACTTTCCCGGCTACTCTGTCTTCGCTGCCCAAACCATCGAGGCCCATCGCGAGGCGCGCCGTCAGGCGGGGGTCAACATCGCGCCGGACGTGAATCGGACGCTTGAGGAGCATCTCTTGGCGGTCCAAGCGCGGCTGCAGCCGGCTCATCGGATGCTTCGCCGCCTCCAACATGCCGGAGCGCAGGTGTTGGCCGCCCTCTGGCCCGGCGAGACGATCCCCCGCTCCTCGAGCCGGACTGCCGACTGGCTGGAGGTTGCAGTCGGTCGCTTTGAAGCTTGGAAGGCGTTGGCGGCCCGGCTTGGAGCTAGGCGGGCGTTGGAGTTCGTCCGATCCTGGTACCCAGGGCTGAACCTGGACCAGCTGCGCACTTGGCGGCTGGAGGCCGACGCGGAGCTGGAGGAGGTGCGGCCGGCTATCGCTCAGCGTGCTTCGACGATCGCCGAGTGCACCGACATCAGCGTTTTTGCACCTGAAATCAACGATGACGGCGTTGCCCAGCCAGAGGAGTGGTTCGGGCTGAACCCGGCGTTGGGCGAGGACTCAACAGAGGAGATCGCCTCCAGCGACGAAGGCGAAGACAACGAAGAAGAGGACGGTGAAGACGTCGAGCCGGCCAGTGGAACAATCGGCCGGCCTGAGGCTGACCGTGCCTCCAGCAACGAGGAGTGCGGAAGCGCGCCCTCTGCGGGAGGTGGTGATCAAGCTGAGGCTCGCCAGCCGGCCACTCCTTCAGCCGGCACAACCGTCTCCACCGATCAGCCCGGCTCGTCGGTCGCTCCGCCGGCTTAACCTGCCGTCCTTGTTTTTCCTGCTTGTTGCCTTTTGAACAATCTTTATTAAGCTTTCGCAGTTCCACCCACTGGGGGTGTATCCAAACTATGTTGAACGCTGGCCTCTTGGAGGTCTTTTATGTAAACATTATTGTGTGCATGTTTGGTTTCCATTCACGTATGCTTTTTATCCTTAGGCTTTTTCCTTTGCCGCCTTCCCCCTTTGGGGAGGCAAGTACTCGAGCTTTCTTGGATTGAAGTGAAGTGAATGGAAACCGGCCGGCCGGCTACTTTGGTAGTCGATCGGCGGTAGGAGGCAAACCGACTTTCATTATATTAGTTCGTTAGTCCCTAGCCATTTTTCGTGTGGGCATCCTTTCCTGCTTTTGACTCTTGCCAGCCGGACAGCCGGTTCTTCGAACTGCGACTTTGGCAAGAGCTAAGCTTGGGTGTCGGCACACTACTTGTCTGACCGCGGGTAGGACTTCTAATATAACTACAGTCGGCCAGTCCCCGGGCCGATTAGTCAAACCCGGTGCCGGACGGAACAAGTAAATGAAATGACAAGGTCATAAGCATGATACTCTTCATTCATAGATAAAAGATGGCAGTCCTCGAGCCCTCCTCGGGGGGCCTATTGTCTCGTACTTAGTACAAAAGTTAGCGTGATACATACTGCATTTCAACTGTAAAATCTTCGAAGGAGGTTGGCGTTCCATGGTCGTTCCGACTCCTTGCCGGAGTCGTCTCTCTTGCGTGCCTTGGGCTGCTGTGCTTCGATTAGGTAGTAGGAGTCGTTGCCTAAAGCTCTGCTGATGACGAAGGGACCCTCCCAAGGGGTCGAGAGCTTGTGCTGGCCGGCTGTTCGCTGGATCAGCCGGAGCACAAGGTCAACCTCTTGGAAGGATCTTGGTCTGGCCTTCCGACTGTGGTAGCGGCGCAAACCCTGCTGGTAGATGGCAGACCGGCTGAGGGCTAACAGCCGGCCTTCTTCCAGCAGGTCGACACCGTCTTCTTGTGGTTCCTTGGCCTCCGCCTCTGTGTACATGGTTACCCGTGGCGAGTCGAACTCGATGTTGGTTGGGATGATCGCCTCGGCACCGTACACGAGGAAGAAAGGAGTGAAGCCAGTTGACTTGTTTGGGGTAGTGCGCAGACTCCAGAGGACAGCCGGTAGCTCATCGAGCCAACAGCCGGCTGAACGCTCCAGTGGTATGACCAGTCGGGGCTTGATGCCGGAGAGGATGAGGCTGTTGGTTCGCTCGACCTGGCCGTTTGACTGCGGGTGGGCGACGGACGCTAAGTCCAGCCGGATACCTTGCGTTGCGTAGAAACGTGCCAAGGCTATTTTGGCAAAATTCGTGCCATTGTCGGTGATGATGCTGCATGGCACGCCGTACCGAGTTGTTATATCTGCGATGAATGTCACGGCAGTCGGCCCATTCAGCTTCTTGATCGGCTTTGCCTCAATCCACTTGGTGAATTTGTCCATGACGACGAGCAAATGCGTCATGCCGCCGCGTGCCGTCTTGAATGGGCCCACCATGTCCAGTCCCCAAACGGCGAAGGGCCAGGTGAGGGGAATGGTCTTGAGTGCCGAAGCCGGCATGTGTTGCTTGGAGCTGAAGAGTTGGCACCCTTTGCAATATTTAACCAATTCTTTGGCGTCGTCCAAAGCAGTCAGCCAAAAGAAACCATGGCGGAAAGCTTTGGCGACGAGTGATCTTGAGGCCGCATGGTTGCCACATTCTCCTTGGTGGATGTCTCTGAGGATTGCAATCCCCTTCTCTTGCTCGACGCACCATTGGAGGACTCCAGTGACACCGCGCTTGACGAGCTCTCTGTTGATGATTGTGTATGCTCTGGCTCGACGTTGGACTTGTCTTGCCTCTGTTTCGTCAGCCGGCAGATCTTGGTTTACTAGGAAGTTGAGGATGGACTGAGCCCATGATGGAGCCACGACTTCTCCTATTGCCAATGTGGCTACTGCCACCAGGGTGGGTGGGCTGGGTGGTGAAATGCTAGAGTCGGCCGCCGGCTGTTGTGTCGGTGCAGTCCCCGGGCCGACTACCGCAGTCCCCGAGCCAGGTGTGGCAGTCCCCGGATCGGGCGTAACTGCGGAAGTCCCCGGGCCGCCTGCTTGGTTCTTCGAGCCGGACCCGGCCGCGTCAGGGTCAGGCGGTACGAATATGGAATCGGACTCTGGAGACGGCTTGATGGACGGCTTGAGGAGGCGTTGTAGAGTGACGCCGGTTGGTATTGCTTGCCGAGTGGAGCCTACTCGAGCCAGGGCATCGGCTGGCTCATTGTCGGCTCGCGGTACATGGAGGAACTCGCATCCTTCAAAGTATCCACTGAGTTGCTGAACTAGGAAGCGGTAGCTTGCCATATTTGCGTCCTTGGCGTCCCAGTCGCCGGATGATTGCTGAACCACCAAGTCCTAGTCGCCATAACATAGGATCCGGCGGATGCCGAGTTCCTTGGCAAGCCGGAGCCCATGTATGAGCACCTCGTACTCGGCTACATTGTTGGAGGCGGCAAAGTGGATCTGCAGCGTGTATCTGAGCTTGTCGCCTTTGGGAGAGGTCAGGACGACACCGGCTCCCAAGCCGGTGCGCATCTTGGACCCGTCGAAGTGCATGCACCAATGGGTGGAGTCGGGAGCCGGTGGCAGGTACTGCGTCTCGGCCCAGTCGACGAGGAAGTCAGCCAGTGCTTGGGACTTGATGGCGGTGCGGGGCTGGTAGAAGATCGTGTAAGGGGCCAGCTCGATGGCCCATTTCACCACCCGGCCGGATGCATCCCGGCTGCCTATGATCTCGGCCAGCGGGGCGGTGCATACGACCGTGACGGGATGCTCTTGAAAGTAGGGCTTCAGCTTCTTGGTGGTGAAGTACATTCCGTAACACATCTTCTGGTAGTGCGGGTAGTTCTGCTTTGAGGTGGACAACACCTCGCTCAAATAGTACACCGGCCTCTGGACCGACTGGGCTCAGCCCTCTTCTGGGCGTTGGACTACGATGACGGTGCTGACCACCCGGCTGGTTGCGGTAATGTAAAGGAGCATGGGCTCTTTCTCAGTCGGCACCGCTAGGACAGGCGGCGTGGCCAGCATCTTCTTCAGCTCGTGAAAAGCTTGGTCGGCCTGGTCGTTCCACTTGAAGTGAGTGCTCTTCTTCATGAGGCGGTAGAGGGGGAGAGCTTTCTCTCCGAGCCGGCTGATGAAGCGGTTTAAGGAGGCCAAGCATCTGGTGAACTTCTAGATGTCTTGAAGCTTGGTGGGGATCGCCATCCTCTCGATGGCCTTGATCTTCACCGGGTTCCATTCGATGCCGCGTTCAGAGACCAGGAAGCCTAGGAGCTGGCCGGCTGGCAGTCCGAACACGCATTTCTCGGGGTTGAGCTTGATTTGGAATCGGCGTAAGTTCTCAAATGTTTCTTTGAGGTCTTCCAACAAGGTGCCGCGCTTCTCCGTCTTCACCACGATGTCGTCTACGTAGACATGGGCGTTTCTGCCGAGTTGCTTGAGGAGGCACTTTTGCATGCAACGCTGAAAAGTGGCACCGGCATTTCTTAAGCCGAATGTCATAGTCAGGTAGCAGAAGGCTCCAAATGGCATGATGAAGGCGGTCTTCAGGCGGTCAGCCGGATCTAGCTTTATCTGGTGATATCCTGAGTAAGCATCCAGGAAACTCAACAGCTCGCATTTGGCCGTGGAGTCTATCACTTGGCCAATCCTCGGCAGGGCAAAGGGATCTTTAGGGCAAGCCTTGTTGAGGCTTGTGTAGTCTATACACATGCGCCACTTGTTGTTCTTCTTTAGCACGAGGACCGGGTTGGCGAGCCACTCTGGAAAGAAGACTTCCATAATGAAGCCAGCTGCCAGAAGCCGGGCTATCTCCTCCCCTACAATCCTTCTCTTTTCCTCTGATAGTCGGCGGAGGGGCTGCTTGACGGGTTTTGCGTCTTCTCGGACGTGTAGTTTGTGCTCGGCGAATTCCTTCGGAACACCCGGCATGTCCTTGGGGGACCATGCAAAGATGTCCCGATTCTCACGGAGGAAATCGGTGAGCTCGCCTTCCTATTTGCTGTTCAGGCTTGCCCCGATGACGGCAAACCTCTCGGGGTGCTCGGGGTCAAGGGGTATCTTCTTGGTTTCTTAAGCCGGCTGGAAAGATCCTTGGGCATCATACTCCTTGGGGTCGGGGGACAGATTCGGCTGCTTGCCGGCCAGGGCCATGACCCGGTCCAACATCTTCTTCTCTTCGGCAATCACAAGGGACTCGGCCAGCCGGCTGCTGGCGGCCGCGCACTCGGAGGACTTCTTGTAATCGCCGGCTATGGTGATGATGCCCTTGGAACTCAGTATCTTCATCTTGAGGTATGCATAGTGGGGAACTGCCATGAACCTGGCCAAGGCGGGTCGGCCAAGCAACGCATGGTAGGGGCTCTCTAGGTCCACCACTTCAAACCAGATCGCCTCCCGGCGGAAATGCTCCTTGTCCCCAAAGTGCACATCAATCTTGATATTGCCGATGGGGGCGCAGGACAGGCCGGGTACGATGCCATGGAACACTGTCCGAGTAGGCATGAGTTGCTTCGTCTTGACATTTAGCTTCTCCAGGGTGTCACGGTACAGGATGTTGATGCTGCTCCCACCGTCTATCAGCACGCGAGAGAAACGGGCGGCGCGTCTGTCCGTTGCGAGGGTGGCTTCCAGGACCAACGCATAAGAGCCGGGAGACGGCATCACCTCTGGGTGGTCGGCCCGGCTCCAGCTGATGGGTTTTTCTGACCAATGCATGTGTCCGGCGGGGTCGGCAGCGACCACGCTGACTTCCTGGTGTTCTCGGTGTTTGCCGTGCCGGTCTTCGAGCTAGCTTGTAAAGACGATGTAGGTCGCATGCTCGTCGGGGAACTCGTCGTGCACAGCTCCGACTACGGGCCGAGCGGCGCGAGCCCTCCGCCTTTAGAGATTCGGGTGAGCCAGTGGCACTTCCGGGTTGTGTGGTTGGACGGCTTCGTGCCGCTGTGGAATTTGCATGGGGCATCGAGAGTTTGCTCGTAGGAGAAAGCCGGCTGCCAAGCCGGCCGGCCGGCCGCCCTTGGGCTTCTTGGGCGCGGGCCGCCCTTCAAGCGACGCGTCTTCGAGTGGAGTGGCATAGACCGGGCGGTCGACTCCCAGCATGTCGGCGATGACAGCGCCGCGTTGCTTGACAACACCGGCCCGGCTTGGCCTGCCCGGGGCCGGCGTGCCGAGGGCGGCGCGGTCAGCTTCGCGCTGGTAGGCCTCAGTGAGGCGTCTCACGGAAGCCAGCCTCCGGCCCTCCGCGAGGAGAGCGAGGCGGCGTGCCTCCATTGCTTCGTCGTCGGCATCAGCCGGGAGGGGGATGGACAAGTTGTGGGCCGCCGCGTGCGGGGCGTCGTGGGCGCTCTCGTCAGTCGTGCCGCCGTGGCCGATGACCATCACCTCGGTGGTGACAGTGTCGCGGCCATCGGTCCGGGGAAGCGGGTCGTTGTAGATCGCGACGTTGGTGGGGAAGGTGTCGAGTGAGGCCGTGTCGGAGTCAACAGGCATCGGGTCGGTGGAGCCAACCGACTCCAAATCCACAGCAGGCTCGCCGGAGACATGGAGCTGGCCGAGGAGGTTGGCGAGGTGGTCGGTGCCCGCATCGGAGGCGAGCTCGTCGGAGATGAGGGTCTCGCCGAGGAGATCGGCGAGGCTGCTCGCCGTGCAGGTGCTGGTGACGCCTTGCAGCGCGTCGTGGCAAGCGCCATCGGGCGTGCCGGGCTGGCGACGCTCGCTGGGGAGGAAGAGGGTTCCCGTCCAGAACAGGTTTCCGGACGACGGTGCAACTGGCCCCATGGTGGGCGCCAAATGTCGGGTGGTAGGTGCGACATATGCCAATGGGTGGCTTATCATTGTGGGAGTCAGTAAGACATCGCCGGTGCCTGGAAACGGGATGAGGCGAAGACATGCACGCCGGCGGATCGTTGTCGGATTTCGGGTTCCGGCAGACCCTTAAGGTTCGAACACTGGGGTGCGCGCGGAAACCTCACCTTCAACCCCTCCGTCTCGATGGGATCTAAAGTACTAAAAGAACTGCACGAAAGACACAAGATTTATACTGGTTCGGGCCACCGATGTGGTGTAATACCCTACTCCAGTGTGTGGTTTGTGGATTGCCTCCTGGGGCTGGTGAGGATGAACAATACAAGGAAGAACAGCCTCGCGAGGGTCTGTTCTTGGCTGGGGTGATGAACTGCTATGGGGAGTTCAGCCACCTTTCTCTCTCTTTCTCTCTCTCTCTCCAAAACCCGAACCAATGAACCGAACCCAGCCCCTTGCTATGTGGGTGGCTAGTCCTATTTATAGAGGCCCTGGTCCTCTTCCCAAATATTGAGCGGGAAGGGATCCAACAATGGCGGGCTAATTTGAAGGGGGACAGCGAGTACGTCTATCCTGACAAAAGCAGTCTTCGCCTGCCAAAGGCTCTGGTGGTGACGCCGGGCTGGGCTCCATGGTGACCTCCGTCTCGTAGTCCTCCTGGTCTTGGTCTCGTTGCATCGAAGTGGCAACCTTTGCCTGATGCCTCGGTACTCCGCGGATATGCTTGTCCCCTTTGCACCAAAGAGGAAAGAAGGACGCTGCGCGCGCTGGCACCCGCCTGGTGCCTCGAGTCATCATGGCTTGCGTCATGGGCACCTCACGAGGCACCCCGCCTTGATATCTCCGTCTCCTCGCGAGCCATCCTGAGGGGGCTGCACCTGAGGATGCGTCGTGTCGTCCGCCTCGCGAGGCTTGGCCCCTCACGAGGGTCTTGAGTCTCGTGCTTGATGAAGATGGGCCGCGCTAGGCCCCCACTTGAGCCGCGCCGCAGGCCGCAGGCAGGCAAGTCTGGGGACCCCCGTTCCTAAAACGTCGACAGCAGCCCCCGGGCCCAAGGCGTGCATGAACTTGGCCGTGCCGAGAGGCGAAAGGGCAAGGGCGAAGCGCCGCGGGCCCCTACAGCCTGCGGCCTTGGGCGCTGCGTGGCGGTTGATTGGACGTGGGCGGCACCGTTCCCCCACGCTTCCTTATTGTGCGCCCTGCTAGGCGGACTAGTAGTTGTACACAGCCGCTCCCCTTCCTATTGCTCGGGCGTCCCCTGTTCTTCCTTCCTTCGAACGCCTGCTCCTGCCTTCAATCCAATCTCGAATCCTCCCCCCTTCTTGTCGCCATGACTCCGACGGGGAAGGAGAGAGTGGAGGAACCCATGCCTTCATCTTGTGCGCCGCCGGCGGTGGCCCCCGCCGCCGGCCAGTCGACCATACTCAACCAAGAGTGCCTGGGCAGGGACAGCATGGCTCTGGCCACCGTCTTGAACGAGTGCGGGAGGACGACTGCCTGGCCCGCGTCCCTCTTCTCCATTGACAGGACAGCAACCGAGGTCCCATGTTTTACCGATGTCTTGTGGGCGGGTCTGGTTCCCCCCTTCTCCGATTTCTTCAATGTCGTGCTTTCCCACTATCAGATCCACTTGATGCATCTAAGTCATGAGTCCATCACCCTCCTTTCAGTCTTCGCCTTCGTTTGCGAAGCCATGGTGGGCATCCCTCCTTCGGTTGCCTTGCTGCGCCACTTCTTCTCGCTGCGTCTTGTCGATCCCTCCCAGCGCTGGGCATGTGCGAGCTTTGCTGCCGAGCCTGAGACCGAGGCATCTGGGATTAACTTCAAACTCCCCCAGCCCGCGGCTGGGTTCCGTGAGCGGTGGTTGTACGTGGACGCAGGGGTGCCCAGCCCCCTGCTATCGGAGCCGACCTCGCCTGCTGTCCCCAATTCGGGTTGGGGCCAGGAGACGCTGAAGAACCCCCGGCTTGTCTTCGTCTGGCCCCGCTTCACGCTCCTGAGGAAACTCGGTGTGACGGCACCCAAAGTGGTGAAGGAGTTTTTGCTGTGCCGCGTCGCTCCCCTGCAGCGCCACTCTCGCCGAATATGGGCCTTCCGGGGGTGCGAGGACGACATGAGGCTCCAAGAAGAAGAACTGGCTCCTGCGACGCTGAAGTCGACGCTCTTGACCTTGGCCGGGGACCCCAATCCTGGCAACATCCGGCAGGGAGGGGCCTTGCTGTATCTCTGCCAGAGCAGGGCTGACTTCGTGAAGCAGATGCCCGTCTTCGATGAGTGGGGGCTGCACCCCGCCGGCCTCCAAGGACCTCGCGAGAACCCTGTAGTGGTGACTCCCCTCCCAATCGGCCAAGGCGACTCCTCCTCAAGCGGCGGAGTAGGGAGGCAGGAGGCACCTGAGGCCGAGGGGGCTCCTGAGGAAGTGGCAGCGCTGGGTGCCGCTCGCGAGGGGGCAGCTCCTGAGGCCCGTGCTGCTGCGGCTGTAGGTTGTAGGCAGCCGCCTCCAGCACCCGGGGCTGAGGCCTTGGGGGCCCTGGTCCCGCCTTCTGACGAGGCGATGGGTGGCATGCGCCAGGCGGGCGATCCTGACGCGTACCGTCCTGATGCTTCGTCCTCGCGGCAGGTTGATCCTTGCGCTCTTCTCCTGGGCCGCTTCCACATGGACTTCGAGGCCCTCCGGAGGAAGAGGGAGGCTCTGGGTGATGTCTCCCCTTGTCGCGTGTTGAAGCGTAGGAAGTACTTCGCCACCGACGAGTAAGTCTTTTTCCTCTCTGACTCCTGATCCTTTTGTTGCTTTCGCTGATCCTTGCTCTGCAGGCCCCTTCCAGCGGAGGTTACGGAAGCCGCCAAGGTACCACCCCCTTTGGCTTTGCCTCCTCCGCCATCCTCAAGTGCTCCGAGCAGCTCTGCCCTCGTGGTGAGGGCGTCTGATGGGGCGGATCATCCCGAGGTGCGCTGCGGCCCTTCATTCCCCTTGCTTCTCCTTCGCGGGCCTTCTCAGGGGATAGCCAGTCTGACGGGTGCCTCTTGTCTGGTCCTGGGCTGCGACAGGTTGAGGCGCCTCCTACGCCCCTCATCTGGAGGCGGGCTGGCCCTTGGTCGGGCTTCTGATGTGGCGCGTCCGGCCACCACGGGGGCGACAGCCCCCATCCCCCTGCCCGGAGGAGGGACGATGACTCGCAGCCCCCGGCGCTTGCTTGGGGCAGACGATGGCGTGGAAGATGTGCTCGAGCGCGCCCGGGAGCGCCGCACTCGCCACCAAGGGTTCCTTCGACGAGCGGCCGACGCGGTGGACCTGCTTGGGGAAGAGCTTGCCGCTGAAGATGCTCGCCTGGAGGCCGAGGGCCTGCGCCTGGCTGCAGGGAGGCGCGAGCTGGAGGCCGCCGTCGCCCTTGCGCGCCGCCAACATGATCTTGATGATGAAGAGGCGAAGGCATCGCTGGAGGCCTCCCGAGTGGCCCGCTCCTAGGCCATCGAGGAGGCTCGGAGAGCTGACGGGTGGCGAGAGGCGGTGGAGGAGCGAGCTCACGAGCTCCTGGCCCGATGCCATTCGTTGGAGGAGCAAGCAGAGCTGCGCGAGGCAGCCCTCGCGTCGATGGAGGTCGCTTCCAGCGACCCAGCTGAGCTTCTGAAGCGCGAGGAAGCGTTGGTGCTGGAGGCCGCCGAACGCTCCCGCGAGTACGAGAGGCTGGAGACGAGGGAGCGCCTAGTGATGCAGGCGGAGGACGATGTCGCAGCGCGGGAAGCGCGTGTCCTGGAGGAGGTTTGTCATCGAGTGGCGACGGCGCGCCAAGGCCTCGAGCGTGAGTTCGAGAGGAAGCTGGGGATGATCCGGGTCGAAGCCGAAGGCAGAACCGCGGCCCTGAGGACCCAATGGGACGAGGTGATGCGGCTGGCCGACGCCTCCTGGGCCGCCCTTGAGGCAGCACAAAAGGAGCTGGCCGCCTCTCAAGTCGAGGTGCTCCGTCTTCGCCAGCGGATGGAAGAGGCCGAGGCCGTTGAGCGCCAGAACGCCGACGAAATACGCCAGCGGCGACTCCTGGAGCACGCGCATGGCCCCATGTTCACCACGCTTAGGGAGAGGGCTAACGTGGCCTTGGGCAACATCCGCGAGGCGTCCATCGGTGAACCACACACGATCAATTATGCCGGTAACTTGCAGTTCTTCACCGCCGTGGTGACGCAGCTGGAGGCGCGGTTGTTCAGGGCCGATAGGTTGGTGGAGGAGAGGAGCCGCGCCTTGCTCAAGCGCGCCTTTTCCCGTGTCTTCAGCCATCTCCAAAACATGAATCCCCGCTTCGATTTTGACGCTGTCATCGCCCCAGTCTCCCAGGCCGTCCGAGACGACCTGGCGCGCTGGGTGGAGGATAATGTGGACGCCCTTGTTAGGGCCTTCGCTTCGGATGACAGCGACGTGGTCGTGAGCGGCCCTGACGCCGCCGGCAGCGATGCAGGCGTTGATGGCGAGCTCGGCGACTCCGGCGAAGGCTCAGGAGGTGCTTCCGGGGACGCATTGGGGGATTGGTCCGACTGAGCGCATATCGCTCCTATCTTTTCCACTCTGCATGAATGGAACTCAGGCTTTTGACCTGGTGGCGTGTGAGAGCATTTTGGGAGGGGAAGCCCCTCATGTAAAAACCTGTGTCCATCATATCAGTAGTAATCAAACCGCGCTCGTGCCTGACGGTGGGCTGGTTTACCTTTGTCCCACGCTGGTTCCGAGGCGGCCTGCAGGAGGGCGCGACGCCTTGGGCGCTTTCTAGTTGGGTCCTCAGGATGTGAGGTTGTCGCTGATGAGAAACTCCTCATGCGTTGGCCTTCTCCACAGGCTCTGGGCCTTCTCCCGAGCATGATGACTTCACAGGCACTCGCCTTGCTTCGCAGGCTCTGGGCCTTTTCCTCGAGCGCGAGAGCTTCACAGGGACTCGCCTTGCTTCACAGGCTCCGGGCCTTTTCCTCGAGCGCGAGAGCTTCACAGGCACTCGCCTTGCTTCACAGGCTCTGGGCCTTTTCCTCGAGCGCGAGAGCTTCACAGGCACTCGCCTTGTTTCACAGGCACTCGCCTTGCTTCACAGGCTCTGCGCCTTTTCCTCGAGCACGAGAGCTTCACAGGCACTCGCCTTGCTTCACAGGCTCTGGGCCTTTTCCTCGAGCGCGAGAGCTTCATAGGGACTCGCCTTGCTTCACAGGCCCCGGGCCTTTTCCTCGAGCGCGAGAGCTTCACAGGCACTCGCCTTGCTTCACAGGCTCTGGGCCTTTTCCTCGAGCGCGAGAGCTTCACAGGCACTCGCCTTGCTTCACAGGCTCCGGGCCTTTTCCTCGAGCGCGAGAGCTTCACAGGCACTCGCCTTGCTTCACAGGCTCTGGGCCTTTTCCGAATAGGGCAACCTCCGCAGTCACCCGAAAATCCTCCCGAGAGGGAGCAACAGCGGCAGCCTGGGCTGCGCGCGAGCCTGGCCTGACCCGACTCGCGAGGGGCTCGCGAGGGGAGGCAGCTGTGACGAAGCGGCAACCAGAACGCGAGAAATAGCTCGAGCGAGAACAAGCACCCCTCCCCGAACACACGCAAATCTCAAATTCGAATCCAACTTAAATCCAGCGAGAGAAAAAGCTACAACCAAAGGGAAGGGCAACAAAAGGCAGACAAAAGGCCGCGTCCGGCACCTAATCTAGTCTTGGACGTCTTCTCACCAGCGCGGAGCTAAGTGCTGTCCACTGGGCGTGGGAGGGAGCCCCAGGGCCTGAGGCCGGCACCCCTGAGACTCTGGGGCGTGTATAGCCCCACTCATTATTACGTGAGAGTGTCACGGGGCGGCGAGCTTCACAAGCACTGGGCCTTCTTCACAGGTACTGGCCTTGCTTCATATCGCCAGACGAGGGCCCCGCCTTGCGCCACACTCTAGTGCGATCAGCAACGACCGGAACCCAGGACGCCGCCCAATGGGGTAGAGCGGTCGCCAGTGGTTCCCCCGACGACCACGGGTCCTCTGCCAGGGGCAGGCCCTGAGGCACCTCCCCAGCAGAGGGCCTACCTCCTGAGAACGCCTTGCTCCAAACGCCGCGGTGGTGATGTCGGATCCCGGCCCCTCCCCTGCAGCCCCCTGGACCCTCCTCCCGAGGGGTGGGAGACTGTAGGAGCGGGGCAGCCGCTTGCCGCGGCGACCTGCACCTCCTGTGATCCATGGTTAGCGTATACCTGCCCCTGAAGAGTTAGCGGCGCCCGGTGATCGCTGCCTCCAGCGTGGCCAGCGGGCTCGTCCCGGAGCTCCTGGAAGGGCTCAGCCTCCATCATCTCGTCCCCCCAGCTGGGGCCGAGGAGTGAGCCCTGCCCGTCCTCGTGAGGGTGTCCTTGGTCCATCATGAGGGGCACGTACTCTTCCGTCGCCATCATCCAGTATGCCATGCCGTGGCGCCCCGCATGCCATGCGGCCCCACCTGCCATGCCTGCCACGGGGTGGCAACGCGGCCGCCCTCCAGGGCCACGGGTCGCGTCAAGTCCTTCTCCTTCGCGGGCCAGGGGCGAGGGCAGCGCCGCCACCGGTCCGGTGCTGACAGCTTCACTGGCGTCGGAGTAGCCTTGAAGCCCGCGGGCGCGCGCGGAGCCCCCGTGCGGGTCGCTCTGGGCTTGAGATGGGAGCTGGGTGGAGAAGGGGTGAGCCCCCGAGGCGGCGAAGCCCAGGAGCTCCGCCACTCGCTCCAGCAGCACGTCATGGCCGCCCTCCAGCAGCATGCACCGCAGCAGCTCCCGGGCCACTGTGAGCGCGGCCCTCGAGTTCGCCTGCTCCCGGCGGGTGTATGGTATCGTTGTCGCGGCATGATTGGAGGCCCTTGCTGCTGATCGAGCCTGCCGCGGCGTAAGAGTTGCTGAAGTCTGTCCACGTCGCCCGTGGGCCGCAGCGCCCTGCGGACCGCGAGCTGCCTGGGGCGCGGGGTGACCCGAGGCGAGTGGTTCCGCGCGTTTGGGCCACGCAGCCCACGGGTCGGGGTTGCCCTCCTGGTTGCCGGGCATGGTGATGAAGGCGCGACGGGGCACGGAGTGGTGGAAGACGAACTCCGGCGCACCCCTACCTGGCGCGCCAAATGTCGGATTTCGGGTTCCGGCAGACCCTTAAGGTTCGAACACTGGGGTGCACGCGGAAACCTCGCGTTCAACCCTCCGTCTCGATGGGATCTAAACTACTAAAAGAACTGCACGAAAGACACAAGATTTATACTGGTTCGGGCCACCGATGTGGTGTAATACCCTACTCCAGTGTGTTGTTTGTGGATTGCCTCCTGGGGCTGGTGAGGATGAACAATACAAGGAAGAACAGTCTCGCGAGGGTCTGTTCTTGGCTGGGGTGATGAACTGCTATGGGGAGTTCAGCCACCTCTCTCTCTCTCTCTCTCTCTCTCTCTCTCTTTCTCTCTCTCTCTCTCTCTCTCTCTCTCTCTCTTTCTCTCCAAAACCCGAACCGATGAACCGAACCCAACCCCTTGCTATGTGGGTGGCTAGTCCTACTTATAGAGGCCCTGGTCCTCTTCCCAAATATTGAGCGGGAAGGGATCCAACAATGGAGGGCTAATTTGAAGGGGGACAGCGAGTACGTCTATCCTGACAAAAGCAGTCTTCGCCTGCCAAAGGCTCTGGTGGTGACGCCGGGCTGGGCTCCATGGTGACCTCCGTCTCGTAGTCCTCCTGGTCTTGGTCTCGCTGCACCGAAGTGGCAACCTTTGCCTGATGCCTCGGTACTCCGCGGATATGCTTGTCCCCTTTGCACCAAAGAGGAAAGAAGGACGCTGCGCGCGCTGGCACCCGCCTGGTGCCTCGAGTCATCATGGCTTGCGTCATGGGCACCTCATGAGGCACCCCGCCTTGATATCTCCGTCTCCTGGCAAGCCATCCTGAGGGGGCTGCGCCTGAGGATGCGCCGTGTCGTCCGCCTCGCGAGGCTTGGCCCCTCGCGAGGGTCTTGAGTCTCGTGCTTGATGAAGATGGGCCGCGCTGGGCCCCCACTTGAGCCGCGCTGCAGGCTGCAGGCAGGCAAGTCTGGGGACCCCCGTTCCCAGAACGCCGACAATCTTACCCAGCTTCGGGGCTCTCCGTGGAGATAACACCCCTACTGCTGCTCTGCGGGGTCTCCGCATGATCACTAGAAGGACAAGTAACTACACAATGCTCCTTGAGCTGTTCGCTGGGAGGAGAAAGAAGGGTCGGCTGGCCTGCTTCTTCTCCTCGTGAGGTGTCTAAAACTAGCTGGGGGTCGAACCCTTTGCATGGGCGCCCCGGGGGGTTTATATAGGCCTACCCTCGGGGGTACAATGGTAATCCGACTGGGCGCGGGGCCCAGCCGTCTGTGACTATGCTCGCCGGCTTCTGCGCCGCCCGCTGGGGCCTGCCGACTGGTCGGTCCCGCCGGCTGCCGGCCCCTTCGTCGACAGCCAGGCCCCACTGTCTAGGACTTGGTCGGCGGCTGGTCACTGTTGCTCTATCTTGGTGACGTGGGCTTCGTCGTGGTAGGCGTGGCTATAGTACCGCCGCCCGGTGGGCGATCGCTGTAGCCTCACCACGTCTTGTCTCCTTAATGGGGCATCTCCTTCGAGGAAGGCGGCAAGCCGGCTGTGGGGAGCCAGCTCTGTCTTGGGCCGACTATGGGAGCCATGGCCCCCTTCTGGTGTCTCTCTGCCCGAAGGGGCCCACCGCCCGTGGGCCGTACTGGCAGTCCATCGTGGATGACATTAGGGTCAACATGGCAACAGTGTTGCGCCGGACGGGTCATGGTTACCCGTACGGCGCACTGTGCCGGTCGTGCTCCGGGATTTGGGGGTGGCAGGCTTCACTGTAGCCACACCCCGTCACACCGTCGTTAGGTGGAGGCAAACCTTGAGGGTACGGTCTCGACCGCTTTGGGGTAGCCGGCTTCTTTGAGTCGGCCTTCTCGCGGCCGGCTTCTCGAAGCCGGCCCTCCCGGGGCCTCCTTCGCGAGGGCTAAAGTCAGGCCACCTTCCGACAACCGGCCTGGGTGACGGCCAGCAAGGGGAAGGCGGCCCCACGTCTTGGGTTCTTGAGAGCCGGACGGGCTCGTAATTTTTTCAGAAGGGCCAGGGGAAGCCGGCCTGGCTACCAATGGCTATTTACTCCGACAGTACTAGTACTCTAGTGGAAAACTTGAGTATACCGCACGGTTCTTTCCTCCTCCTCAGGTCCTCGGCAACATTTATATGAGCAGTCAAATCACAAGACCCCGCCTTCTAGCAGTAATGAGTCGTCAAATCACAAAGGCCCTCGCCTCTCGTGAAACCGACCAAGCGAGACTACCCCGCCCTCTAGCCTTTTAAAAAATGTATACTTTTGTACAGTAGTAGTATTGATGGATTGCGCCATGGAGCAAAACTAACAAGATGAAATTAAAGAAGAAAGGTGGTACATATAGAGAGCGCTCATCGCCAAATTATGCATGTAATACTGTTAAAAAACTAGTACGTGCTTAAATGGGGTGCTAAATTCTATTAAAGAAATTAGCATACCTATTTAATTCTTGGGTTATTATTATTTATGCCACTAGTTGTGTATAACTACTCAGTTTTGCCATTAGAAGTTACAACTGTACTAAAAAATGCCATCGACCCGTGAGATGCTGGCTCAAAAATGCAATTAGATATCTCAAAAATGTCATCGTTCCATTTGATGTTTGCTCAAAAATGCCATTAGACATTGTTATTTTCACGTCAAACCCGTTGACCTTGTTCTATGACAAAAATAAGCCGACTCTCTCTATCTCACAATGATAAGTGTGGCCCCACTTGTCAGGAGTAACCAAGCGAATAATTTTATAGGAAAATAAGAACGCTGTTGGGATCAAGTAGGCCCCACACTTTTATTGTACTATAGTGTGATAGAGGGAGAGCTGGCATGTTGGTCCATAGGTATTTATGTCATTATAACATGGCAAAAGAGATTTGAGTCACAATAATGGTGTCCAGCACAACACACCCCTCAAATAAAACTAAGCACTCTGAAATTATTTGACAACTAAACTGATGGCTATATGATGTTGGCCATATATATTGTACATATATAATGTGAAGAAACGAGTGGCAGTACTATCAACTAAAAGATGAACTGTATGAAATACTAGTATGTACGTATTGAAGAGTTAAAGTAACGAGAAGGAACATAACATAGTTCTGTTGGGGGACTCAGCACAACACACCCCTCAAATAAAACTAAGCACCCCTGAAATTAAACTAAGCAACTAATCCGGTAGACACTGCATTAGAACCACCATGAGCAACGACACTGCCACCTTACCCGGACTCCTCGTCCACGTGCTTGACTTTGTCCTTGTCCCTCTTCCTCTTGGTCGATACTTCTTTGCTTGAACCACACACTTGGCTCTTGCTCTTCATCCAATCCTTTAGACATTGAAACAAAGGTAGGCATCCATTGCAGCATACTGGATGTGGTCTATATCTAGTACATTCCACTGCCATCCATGATGATGAAACTTGGGTGGAGGTTTTTCAGTTTTCCGTACAAAGGGTAAACCATGGCTCCTACCAGGGTCAGCATTGAAGGCTGATCACGGGAGGGCACCAACCCATTCTTCTGGAGGTCGAAGGGCTCGCCTACAACGAGGCCTATCCGACCCAGGACTCTTTTGTCGGTCATAAAGTCTACATTAACGAATTTGACTAGGTCGCCCGCAAGGAACTTCTTAAATTCCTCGCACTCAACGTCAGCATGGCATATGTGGTAGACCAAGCACAAGTTATGCACGCAAACCTAGATCATGACGGGCTTCGTCTTCTCTTCCTCCTTTAGATTCTTCTCCTTGTCCAGGGCTGTGGTGTACTCAACATCTAGCCCAGCGACCCACTCATCATTCCAGTTTTCGAACATGTGTCTGAAGCGAGCAAGGCATCCTTTCACCGTTGCGGAAGAACGGGTGTAGATGACATCGAACTCATCGCCGGTGATGGTTCTAACCTTGTACTCAGCACCGATCATGGAGATTTTGGACGCCATGGATTTGGGAGGAGGGTTAGTGAGGGAGTCCTGGATTAGGGGGTCTCCGGATAGCCGGACTATATCCTTTGGCCGGACTGTTGGACTATGAAGATACAAGATTAAATACTTCGTCTCGTGTCCGGATGGGACTCTACTTGGCGTGGAAGGCAAGCTAGGCAATACGGATATGTATATCTCCTCCTTTGTAACCGACCTTGTGTAACCCTAGCCCCCTCCGGTGTCTATATAAACTGGAGGGTTTTAGTCCATAGGACAATATACAATCAGACCATATGCTAGCTTCTAGGGTTTAGCCTCACCGATCTCGTGGTAGATCAACTCTTGTAATACTCATATCATCAAGAATAAATCAAGCAGCACGTAGGGTTTTACCTCCATCAAGAGGGCCCAAACCTGGCTAAAACATCGTGTTCCCTGCCTCCTATTACCATCCGCCTTAGACGCACAGTTCGGGACCCCCTACCCGAGATCCACCGGTTTTGACACCGACATTGGTGCTTTCATTGAGAGTTCCTCTGTGTCGTCGCCATTAGGCTTGATGGCTCCTACTATCATCGATAGCGATGTAGTCCAGGGTGAGACTTTTCTCCCCGGACAGATCTTTGTGTTCGGCGGCTTCGCACTGCGGGCCAACTCGCTTGGCCATCTGGAGCAGATCGAAAGTTACGCCCCTGGCCACCAGGTCAGGTTTGGAAGCTTAAATTACACGTCCGATATCCGTGGAGACTTTATCTTCGACGGATTCGTGCCCCTGCCTTGTGCGCCACGCGGTCACGATGAGTACGATTTAGCTCTACCGTCAGACCGTATTCAGGAGATCGCACCGGCAGCCGCTCCGAGCCTCAATTCGGAGCCAGTTGCGCCATCCATGGACGGGTGGATAGACCCCGTCATGGAGGCCGTATCCTCAACGGCGGTCGAGCCGAATATCGACATTACCCTTCACGAGAGCCATGTTGCCAAACTGCCGGATCCTTCTCCGGTCACGGACTCTGAACCGCCTGCGCCCGTTCTTGTCGAATCCGATTGGGTGCCGGTCATGGAGTTTACCTCCGCGGATATTTTTCAGCACTCGCCCTTTGGCGACATACTGAACTCATTAAGGTCTCTCTCCTTGTCAGGAGATTCCTGGCCGAACTATGTTCGGCAGGATTGGGATACGGATGATGAAGAAATTTGCCGCCCACCCACCACCCACTTAGTAGCCACGGTCGAAGACTTAACCGACATGCTGAACTTTGACTCCGAAGACATCGACGATATGGACGATGATGCGGGAGGCGAAGAGGAACCACTGCCCACAGGGCACTCGACAGCCACCGCATCATACGATATATACATGGTGGACACACCCAAAGAAGGCAATGGCGATGAGACAGCAGAGGATGACCCCTCCAGGAAGCAACCCAAGCACCGGCATCAGTGGCGCCACTCTAAGTCCCACCAAGGCAAAAGTGGTGATACCGGCACAAGAGATAATAGTACTTCGGATAGTGCGGAAGACGACAACAATGCCCTCTAGCAAGATTTAGGGCAGGAGGATGGAGAAGCCAACCCTCCTAAGAGAGCGGCAGATGGAGAGGCGGAGGATGATAATTACATGCCTCCCTCCGAAGACGAGGCAAGCCTCGACGATGACGAATTTGTCGTGCCAGAGGATCTCGTCGTACAAGAGCGCTTCAAGCGCAGGCTTATAGCCACGACAAATAGCCTTAAGAAAAAGCAGCAGCAGCTTCAAGCTGATCAAGATTTGCTAGCTGACAGATGGATTGAAGTCCTGGCGGCCGAGGAATATAAACTCGAACGCCCCTCCAAGAGTTACCCAAAGTGCAGGTTGATACCCCGACTGGAGGAGGAAGTACCATCCCCGGCGTATGACGCGGCTGATCGGCCACCTCGTGGCCGCAACAGAGAGGCATTCCAGCCAAAAACCCAGCCCGCACCCCGACGCCATTCAAATAAAAAGGCATGGGGAAATATGCCAGACATGCGAGATGTATTGGAGGACAAAGCAAAATACGCAAGATCGATCTACGGATCACGAGGGCGCGCCACTATGAGAGACGATAATCGTCACGCCGGATACAGTAAAAGTAAGTCCGGCCGAGCCGAACACAGCGGGCAAGACTCATTTGAGTTTCGTCACGATATAGCCCAGTACAGAGGCGCCGCACACCCCTTATGCTTCACAGACAAAGTAATGGATCATCAAATCCCAGAGGGTTTCAAACCCGTAAATATAGATTCATACGACGGCACAACAGATCCTGCGGTATGGATCGAGGATTTCCTCTTGCACATCCACATGGCCCGCGGCGATGACCTACACGCCATCAAACACCTCCCACTCAAACTTAAAGGACCAGCTCGGCATTGGCTCAATAGCTTGCCAGCAGAGTCCATTGGCTGTGGGGAAGATCTGGAAGCCGCATTCCTCGACAACTTTCAGGGCACTTATGTGCGACCACCAGATGCCGATGACTTAAGCCACATAATTCAGCAGCCAGAGGAATCGGCTAGGCCATTCTGGACACGGTTCCTAACAAAGAAAAATCAAATCGTCGACTGTCCGGATGCAGAGGCCCTAGCAGCTTTCAAGCACAACATCCGTGATGAGTGGCTCGCCCGACACCTCGGTCAGGAAAAGCCGAAATCTATAGCAGCCCTCACGACACTCATGACCCGCTTTTGTGCGGGAGAAGACAGCTGGCTGGCTCACAGTAGTAACATATCAAAGAACCATGGTACTTCGGATACCAAGGACGGCAATGGCAGGTCACGTCGCAACAAACATAAGCGCCGCATTAACAACGACAATACCGAGGATATGGCAGTCAATGCCGGATTCAAAGGCTCTAAACCCGGTCAGCGGAAAAAGCCATTCAAAAGAAGCACTCCGGGCCCGTCCAGTTTGGACCGTATACTTGATCGCTCGTGCCAAATACACGGCACCCCGACAAGCCAGCCAACCACACCAACAGGGATTGTTGGGTGTTCAAGCAGGCCGACAAGATAAATGCCGAAAACAAAGATAAGGGGTCACATAGCGATGACGAAGAGGAGCCCCGACAGCCGAAAACCGGAGGACAGAAGAGGTTCCCCCCACAAGTGCGGACGGTGAACATGATATAGGCAACCCACATCCCCAAGAGGGAGCGGAAGCGTGCGCTCAGGGACGTATATGCATTGGAGCCAGTAGCCCCAAAGTTCAACCCATGGTCTTCCTGTCCGATCACCTTCGATCGTAGGGACCACCCCACTAGTATCCGTCATGGCGGATTCACCGCACTGGTCCTAGACCCAATCATTGATGGATTTCACCTCACTCGAGTCCTTATGGATGGCGGCAGTAGCCTGAACCTGCTTTATCAGGATACAATGCGCAAAATGTGCATAGAGCCCTCAAGGATCGAACCCACAAAAACGACCTTTAAAGGCGTCATACCAGGTGTAGAGGCCAATTGCACAGGCTCAGTCACACTGGAAGTGGTCTTCGGATCCCCGGATAACTTCTGAAGCGAAGAGTTAATCTTCGACATAGTCCTGTTCCGTAGTGGCTATCATGCAATGCTCGGGCGAACTGCATTTGCAAGATTCAATGCGGTACCACATTATGCATATCTCAAGCTCAAGATGCCAGGACCTTGGGGGGTCATCACAGTCAATGGAAACACAGAGCGCTCTCTCTGCATGGAGGAGCACACTGCGGCCGTCACAGCAGAAGCGCAAAGCGGCCTCTTAAGGCAATCCACTAGTTCGGCGATTAAGGACCCGGACACCTTCAAGCGCGCCCGGGGTAATCGGCAACTAGACCGCCTGGCACGTTCCGAGCTCGCATAGCAATGCGGCCCCCACCTTGGTCCCAGCCAAACGGCGAAATCCGTGCCACGCATACATAATTACGCATTAAAAATACCATGGGCACAGGTGGGGAGGGGGGAACGACTACGGCATGCTCCAAGACGCGGCTTAAACCGCACTAGGGGCTTCCCGCTCTGTTATTTTTCTCTTTCAGGACTTTAATCTCTGGAAACCCTGTCCGACAGCATGATTGCCGAACACATGATGCAGCGACCAAGGAGGCAGAAAGCCAGGTCACACCATGGAACTCCCAGGTGGATTACGATAACGAGTGAAATATTTGCTTTAATACTATTCCTTAGCTTGCCCTTGGAAGGGACATGTCAAACAGTCCTACTTTTTGCTTATCGCACTACTTGTATCATTCTGCTTTAACACACCTTTTTGAATAAACAATGCATAGCATTAAGACTATTATTGCATTCTTCCTTTCTATATATATATGTTCATTCATGACATCTAGCACCCGTACACTCTGGTACGACCAATACGCTAGGGGCTTAAGCATACCCCATAATACGGCGTGAGAAGTCCGAACACTTTCGACAGTGCGGCACCCTGAAATTATAGCATTATATGCATCAGCTCCAAATCATGTCTTGGGTCAATAGTTGGGTTTGCCCGGCTCCCATGTTTTGGTACCTTACATTCCGCTATATCGGCTAAGGTAGCACTGGGAGAACTACTGTGATTGTGCCCCGGTTCTGCTGGGCTAAGCACCTCAGTAGAGAAAGCTAAAACTGACTGTCATGATAAGGCGAGAGACTGGTCGCTGTTCGAGAGGTTTCAAGTCCGTAAAGACTTATGCCGCTTAGAGCGAGGAGTCGGCCCTGTCTGGCTTAAGGCGTGTATTGCGCCCCGAATTCGGCCTTCCGAATACTAGGGGCTTCGCCGAAATTTAAAATTATAGAATTGTATGGCTAAGTGAGAGTGATAACGCATTATAGTCCGATTGCCTTGTTCGTCGTGCTAAGCACCTCCCACGAAGGACCCAAAAATGGGAACAAGAGTGCTCAGGTTTATCCCGAACACCCCAACACCCCTGGCGTGGGGGCAGAAGCCGATGACTAGCCATCTCTCAGATTTGATAAACAACTGAACAGAAGGTAATATTTTAAATTCAGACAAGCGTTGCATAGCGCATATGAACAAGTTTTCATAATGCAGATTACACGAGCAAGTTTATTCAAATATTACATCTTTCGCACACTCGTCCTCTACAAGACGGGCACCCTTCAGGACACCCTCATAGTACATCTCGGGGTGGCGATGCTCCTTGCCCTGCGGCGGCCCTTCCTTCACCAACTTCACGACGTCCATCTTGGCCCATTGCACCTTCACACGGGCGAAAGCCCGGCGTGCACCTTCGATGCAGACGGACCGCTTGATGACTTCCAGCCGTGGGCAGGCATCCACAAGCCGCCTCACCAGGCCGAAGTAGCTGTTGGGAAGGGCGTCGCCAGGCCACATCCGGATTATAAAGCCCTTCATGGCCTGTTCGGCCGCCTTGTGCAGCTCGACCAGTTGCTTCAGCTGGTCGCTCAGAGGCATCGGGTGTTCGGTCCCAGTATACTGAGACCAGAATAGTTTCTCCGTTGAGCTTCCCTCCTCGGCCTGGTAAAACTGTGCGTCATCTGACACGCTGCGGGGCAAATCTGCGAATGCTCCTGGAGAGCTCCGGACTCGGGTAAGTAACAAGTAATTTACTTTCACATGCTTGCTTTGCATATTGAATGCCTTACCTGCCGCTATCTTCTTCATTGCATCAATCTCCTGGAGGGCCTTTTGGGCTTCAACCTTGGCACTCTTTGCACTCTCAAGGGCCGCGGCAAGCTCGGACTCTCGCGTCTTGAAGTCAAGCTCCAACGCCTCGTGCTTCGTCACGAGAGCATGGAGTTCTTGCTGCACCTCGCCCACCCGTGCCTCTTGTTTTTCCCGCTTGGTGCGCTCCTGGGCCACTTTGTTTTTGGCCTCAGATAGCGCTTGCTTCAGGGTTGCCACCTCGGTCGTGGCCCCTGGCAAATTAAAGATGATCCTATTATTTTGCAATCGCATCCTTTTTGTATATATACACATCTATAGACTAGGTATTACTTACCTTTGTTCTCCTCGAGCTGCCTCTTGGCAAGGCCGAGCTTTTTCTTGGACCCTGCAAGGTCCTGCTTCAGTACAGCGACCTCCGCAGTCAGTGCGGCAGAGGTCAGCAGCGAAGCCTGCATACGCATATAGACATACTTATATTAGACTCCTGCAGATATTAGTTGATCCTCTATTCGGCTTTCCTTTTTAAACACCAAACAGAGCATCAGGGGCTACTGTCTATGCGGTAATATTTTTCCTCTATTTCAAATACTTACCTCAAAGCCTATTAGAAGGCTGGCACAGGCTTCAGTCAGTCCGCTCTTGGCGGACTGAACCTTCTGGACCGCCGCACTCATAATAGTGCAGTGCTCTTCGTCGATGGAAGCACTGCGAAGCGCTCCCAGCAGATTGTCCAGTGCCTCTGGTTGGACAGAGGTCACCAGCACAGGCGTCTTGCCCCTTTTGGAAGGAGGCCGCCTGCCTGAGTCCGGAACCACTGGAGGTTCCGGCGCGGTGTTCGGCTGAGGGCCGAACTCGGAGCCCTCGGGAGCCTCCTTCCCTCTGCTCCTAGAGTCTGGAAGGTCGCCTTGAGGCGCCTCTGGGATTGTCTCCCCTTGACCCGGTGCCTCTTGAGACAATACCTCGGCATTGTCCCTAGGGCAAGGGGAGGTGGCGGTCGGAAGTGGATCGCTATCCATATCCGACGAGTCCAAGGAGCTGCCCGACGAAGATATGTCGATTCGGGCTTGGGGCGGTCTGCATAATCATATTCGGCATTAGGGGAAGCAGTGCGACAAAGGTATGCTATGAGTTACTCTAGTATCCGAATACTTACGACTTCGCCAGGGGCTTGGCCCTGAGCAGCCACTCGTCTTCGCCTTCGGCAGCAGTGGTGGAGTAGTCCGGAAGGAGGGTCCTCCCCTTCTTGGACCCTTCGGCCCCCGGTCGTGGCGGGCTTCCTTTTCTTGTCCCCCCCTGACTAAAGGTGGAGCATCTTCATCTTCCTCCTCGTCTTCGGGGGAGGAGTGCGTCACGGAGTTATCGGACGATGAGTCCGATACCACCTGACGCTGAGAACTCTTTTGGGTTCCCTTGGTCTTCTTGGTCTTCTCCGGCACCTTGTAAGGAGCCGGAGTCAGCATCTCCGCCAGGAGAGCATCCGTAGTGTCTTCGGGCAGAGGGGCCGGATAGTTAATCTGCCCCGACGTCTCCACCCAGTCCTGTCAAAGGCATGGAGCTCAGACCCCGCACATGGTTAAGCTAGGGGAAATAAATATCCTACCGGATGTATAGAACTCACCGAATGCACTAGGCGCTTCGCGCTTAGCCCGCGGTCCTCGGTAAGAGAAGGAGGGACCTCGGCGCCCTTGAACGGCACCCTCCAGACGTCCTTGTGCGTCGTGTCGAAGAGCTCGCTTAGAGTCTGGTGCCGGGCCGGGTCGAACTCCCATAAGTTAAAATCCCATTGTTGACACGGGAGGATCCGGCGGAAGAGCATGACCTGGACTATGTTGACAAGCTTGAGCTTCTTGCTTGCCATATTCTGGATACATTTCTGGAGTCCGTCCAGCTCCACCGATTAACCCCAGGATAGGCCCTTCTCTTTCCAGGAGGTGAGTGTCGGTTTTCTGGGAACGGGGGTCCCCAGACTTGCTTGCCTGCGGCCTGCGGCGTGGCTCGAGTAGGGGCCCAACGCGGCCCATCTTCATCAACACGAGGCTCAAGACCCTCGCAAGCGGCAAAGCCTCGCGAGGCGGACGACACGGCGCATCCTCAGGCACAGCCTCGTCAGGCTGGCTCGCGAGGAGGCGGAGAGTTCAAGGAGGGGTACCTCGCGAGGTGCCCATGACGCAAGCCATGACGACACGGGGCATCAGGCGGGTGCCAGCGCGCGCAGCGTCCCTCTTTCCTCTTTGGCGCAAAGGGGCAAGGGTATCCGCGGAGTACCGAGGCATCAGGCAAAGGTTGCCGATTCGGTGCAACGAGACCAAGACCAGGAGGACTACGAGACGGAGGTCACCATGGAGCCTAGCGCGGCGTCATCACCAGAGCCTTTGGCAGGCGAAGACTGCTTTTGTCAGGATAGATGTACTCGCTGTCCCCCTTCAAATTAGCCCGCCATTGTTGGATCCCTTCGCGCTCAATATTTGGGGAGAGGACCAGGGCCTCTATAAATAGGACTAGCCACCCACATAGCAAGGGGTTCGATTCCTGGTGGTCCGGCCCTGGATCTGAGAGAGAAAGAGAGAGAGAGGTGACTGAACTCTTCATAGCAGTTCACCACCACAGCCAAGAACAGACCCTCGCGAGGCTGTTCTTCCTTGTATTGTTCATCCACACCAGCCCCAGGAGGCAATCCATCCACCACACACTGGAGTAGGGTATTACACCACATCGGTGGCCCGAACCAGCATAAATCTTGTGTCTTTCGTGCAGCTCCTTTAGTAGTTTAGATCCCATCGAGATGGAGAGGTTGAAGGCGAGATTTCCACGCGCACCCCAGTGTTCGAACCTTAAGGGTCTGCCGGAGCCCAAAATCCGACGTTTGGCGTGCCAGGTAGGGGTGTGCCGGAATTCATCTTCCACCGCTCCGCTCTCCTCCGACCGTCGCATCCATGTCTGACGCTCGTCGGGCCCGCGCCGAGTGCCGGGCTGCCATCGCTTCTCGCGTCGCCCAGACGGCCCCCGTCGATGGGCGTCCTCGTCGTTCCCCGTCACCCGCCGTCAACGCCGCCACCGGCCCGGCGGGGGGCGAGCAGCAGGCATCATCTCAGCACCCGTCCGTGCGGCAAGACGGCCGCACCGCCACTCCATCACTCGCTCCAGCCGGTTCTTCGTCCCGCACGCTCCGCGCACCCTTGGAGGCTCGGGCTGCGCTCCTCGCGGCAAACGAGCTCCTGCGCTACCGTCCCGTCGACGACGTCTACGAAGAATGGCTCGACCGCGTCGCCGAGCTTGTCCGCGCCGCAGGGGGCTCTTCCGCGCCGTCCGTCCCTCTGTGCCGCACTCCGCCCCGCGCGGGCAACGAAGCTCCAGAGGCGCACCAGTCGCTTCCCCTCCAAGAAGATCCCGTGGCTCCAAGGAGACTGGCCCCTGGGCGGAACCCACTCCGCCAGGCGCCATCGCAACAAGAGCGAAGCTGCCAAGAAATCCCTTGCCCGCAGGGGGCTGCCAGGGCGCTCCCTGCTCCGGCACGCCGCGACCCTGCTCCAGCTCCGGCACATCAAGACCCCGCCCTGCTCCTAGCTGCAGCGCGTGGGAACCCTCAAGACCAAGCTCTCCACCAACCGAGGCCTTTCGTGGCCACCGCGGGCTGCCACGCCTACACCACTGAGCTGCGCAGCGTCGCGTGGCCCGGCAAGTTCAAGCCCGACCTGCCTCCTCGCTACGACGGCACAACTGACCCCGCGGAATTCCTCCAGCTCTATGAGCTGGGTATCGAGGCTGCCGGCGGGGATGAAAAGGTCATGGCGAACTAGTTCCCCATGGCGCTCAAGGAAGGAGCTCGAACCTGGCTCCTGAATCTGGCTCCAGGCACGATCTCCTCCTGGGACCAGATGCACGCCCGCTTCATCGCCAACTTCCAAGGTACTCGCGACCGGCCGCCTGCCGTGAGCGACATGCGCCACATCAAGCAACAACCCGGAGAGACCCTGCAAAAGTACATCCAGCGCTTCAACGGCACACGCCTGAAGATCCCCAGGGTGTCAGAGGAGGCCATCATCTCCGCCTTCTCTAACAGCGTGCGTGACGTCAAGATGAAGGAGGAGCTGGCGATGCACGAAGACCTCTGCACCTCCCTGGAGTTGTTCAACTTGGCGAACAAGTGCGCCAGGGCTGAGGAGGGACGTCTCTCCCTCCTTGAGCTGCCTGCCGCGGACCCAGAAGAGAAGAAGCCCAAGGCCAAGGATGTGAAGCGCAAGGGGGCTGCCGTGCTCGCAGCCGAACCAGACACCAAGCGGGGCAAGGATCTGCCCAAACCCTCCAGAGGCAGCCGGTACTGTGTGTACCATGACCTCCACACCCACAACACCAACGAATGTCAAGAGCTCCGTGCCGTACGAGAAGGAAGGATCGGCCGTCGCCCTGACCGTGCTGACCGGGGCTATGTTCGAGGAGGAGGAAGAAACCCAGGGCGCTGGGAAGACCGCGGCCCGTGCCAGGGGTGGCGCGACCAGCCTCGCGAGGAGCGCTGGCGGGACCTGCCTCGTGAGGGGGACTGGAGAGACCAGCCTCGTGAGGACCGCCCTCATGGCAACGCAGGCCTACCTCCACTGCCGCCTCCACCAAGAAGGAACGAAGACCGCCATCAAGACGAGGGGGCTGGGGGCTTCCAGGAGCCGTGCGCGATCGCCTGCATCATGGGCGGAGCTCAAGCCCCAGCCTCCCAACGCATCTTCAAGGAGTTTGCCCGCGAGGTGAATGCAGCCCTCCCCAAGCTCGAAGCAACGCGCCCCCTTAGGTGGTCGGCGTGCCCCATCACGTTCAGCTCGGCAGACCAGCTCAAGTGCGCGACCACTGCAGGAGTCCTCCCGATGCTCTGCTCCCCAGTCATCAGCAACGTGCTGGTCACCAAGACCCTCATTGATGGTGGGGCAGGGCTCAACGTCCTATCCGTGGAAACATTCAACAACCTCCAAGTGCCCTATGACCAGCTTCATCCAACCAAGCCTTTCTCCGGGATCACCGACGGTTCCACAGTCTCGATCGGGCAGGTCCGCCTCCCTGTCACCTTCGGAGCCCGCAGCAACTACCACACCGAGCTCATCGACTTCGACGTCGCCCACATCCGCCTGCCGTACAACGCCATCTTCGGGTACCCAGCGCTGGCCAAGTTCATGGCCGTGACCCACCACGGCTACAACGTCCTCAAGATGCCAGGAAGTGGCGGCGTCATCACGGTGCCCTGTGAAGAGAGAGATGCAGTGTGTTCCCTGGAGCGAGCCTTTCAGGCCGCGTCGCTAGAAGACCCAGATCACGGAAGCAGGAGGCTTCCTGAGGCCACCCCCAAGAAGAAGAAGACGTCGTCAGGCTCAGCCCCTCAGGAGGCAGGTCCCTCAGGGCCCGTGCCCCCTCAGGAGGGCCCTCCATCCATCGCATAGGAAAGCGCGCCGGCGCCCTCCTCAGGCAGGGCTCGGGGGCTCTCACCTGGAGGGCCACCGACCTAGCCAGGGTCGCGAGGGAGGCGCTTGGGCACCATGTGGATGCGTGCTTTGCAGCACGTTTCCCTCAGGAGGGAGCCAGGCGAGGAAGATCAGACCAGCAAGAGTTCGTTGACGAGGCCATTCAAGAGCTACAGGAGACAAGGATCATGAGAGGTTGCCGCCGCTTGCCAGCCATGGCCCCACATCCAGGCGAGGATGGTGGGCTACGCGTCTGCGTCGACGTACCAGGGCTCAATCAGATCGCCATAATGGAGCGCCTCTGGCCCTCGCAAGTGGGGCGCTGCGGAGGTCCACCCCACAGCTATGTTCGCATGCCTTACGGCTTGCCGAGCATGGCTGCGGCGTACCAGCGCCTCATGAGGGGCATCGTGGAGGCTCAGGAAGACAGGCGTTCCGCAGCCTTGGAGGAGATGGAGGCAGCTCACGAGGAGTCACCAGCGCCTCCGGAGCCTCCCGAGGCCCCGGGGCCTAGGGGCTCGTGAGGATCGGCTTCTGCAGCCCGTCAAGTCTGCTGCACCAACACCACTACGCCGACGACATCCTCAGGTCACATCTTTCAATTTCCGCTCTCAGCTGGGAGCACCCTCCCAGGGTTGCATCACTCCCAGGCCGCGTGGGTCCGTCCCCGCGGCATGTATCTGCATTTACCTTTCCGTCGTTAGTTCGCCTTGTTGGTGGCGCCCCTCGGGCTGCATCATCCCCAAGCCGTTCAGGCCAGACCCAGCGACGTGTATCCCCCTAGCGTTTATTTCCAACTATGCATTGCCTATCACGCTTAGCTGCATGGTGCCCGTCCGCGACATCTTCTCTTCCCATGTCGGCCACTTGCACGTTAAAGGGGGGGGTGCCTGAGCATCGCGACTCAGGGCTCTTACTGGCTCTCCAGCCCTCACCCTCTGGCCTTGTCCATGGCATCACGACCTGGCATACTAGCGATGGCTAAGACAAGCTCGAGGGCCGGGACCCGAGGACGTAGAGTACCGACATCTAACCAAATTTTGCAGGGACACATCTCAAGATACGGCCCAGTGCCGGGCGCAACCCGCCCAGAGGTAGGGCCTCGAGAGTCCCGCGCTGGCTCATGTGTGCCCAGATACGCCTCGCCTACCTCAACCAGCCAGCTCTTGAGTGACTAACGATCGACTAATGGCTGCCGTGGCAACACCATCTTCTTTCTGTGATGACCCTACAGGATCCCTAGAGGGAACCGCGCAAGCCGAGGCCCTCACGAGGTTTCCTTCGCCCTCGCCCGTGTGAACCGCTTGAACGTTAAAGGGGGGTGCCTAAGCATCGCGACTCAGGGCTCTTACTGGCTCTCCAGCCCTCACCCTCTGGCCTTGTCCACGGCATCGCGACCTGGCATACCAACGACGGCTGAGACAAGCTCGAGGGCCGGGACCCGAGGACGTAGAGCAGAAAGGGGAGCAGAGGCAGGGAAGAAGGGGCCTGGCGAGGACCTTGCCGAGCGTTTCCGCTCCTATCCACACGCGGACCCAACGGCGCACCTGGAACGGCCCCTGATCCTCAAGATAAGTTACCACCCACGGCACTGGCTGCTGCAACACTACCCCTGCACCTAAAGCAACTCTGTACTAGCGATGTTGCTTCCCTTTCTCACTAAGTGATGGCTGCTTGGGCGCCAAAGGGGACCTCCTGAGCATCGCGACTCAGGGGCTCTTACCGGACCTCGGGTCGCTCACCTCCTGGCCTTGACCACGGCATCGCGACCTGGCATACCAGCGACGGCTGACGCCGCCTTGGGACTGGGACCTGTCGGCGTAGAGCACCAAGCCCTCGTGAGGTGTGAAAGGGAAGGCTGAACTATAACGGAGTTAGCAGCTTGCTCAGATCCAAGTCAAAAGGTCATACATATTAACAAACAGGACTACAGACACCTTACAAACCCCCACGGGGTGCATTCTGATTCCTCGCAGGGAGCGAATCCTAAGGGATGCTAACTACATGAGCTACTGCGGGAGACGCCATCATCAACAGTGGGCCGTCAGGCACCGGCGCCAACTCCATCCAGATCAGGGTTGGCGACGGCCTGACGCGTCCGCCCTGCTCCTGGAGCGGCGACGGCTCGGGGGCTCGTAGCTGTCGTCGCTCGTCTCCGGAGTCACGAAGCCTTCGCTGGAGCCGCTGGACCCTCGGGCGCCACTGCCAAGGGGGCGGTCGACGGGCCTAGCCCTCACCAGGGCGAGGTCCTGGCCGCCTCTCCCGCAGCAGCACTCCAGCCGGCGCCCGATCGCGTCGAAGACCTTGAGGAACATCACCGTCGCGCCGTCATACTCCAGGTGGACCGTGAAGACGCCTCTTTCCCTGCAGACCCGGGCGATCTCCCTCCAGCCGCGGGACATGTAGACCGCGCCCGAGGCAGCGACGACGACCTCGGCCTCGGTCGCGGGGGCGCCGCAGTCGGCGTGCTGTAGCTGGAGCTCCATAGGCCCCCCTGGAAGAACCATGGAGGCGAAGAAGGGAGGAAGGCGGATCCAGGACTGAAGAGGAGTGACGACGTGGAGCACGAACTCATGGGAGGAGCCCTCGGCATGGACTCCAGGAGGAACCACCCACACCTTCATAACCCGACGGCGCCGACGACAGCGCTGACCGCGGGGATCAGCATCAACACCTCCGGGCCCTCGACGTGGGCGTACAAAGGCAGCGGGAACCCCGGCGGAGCCCGCTCGCCCCAGGGCCTCGCCACCACCGGATGGTCCTCGTCGTCCCGGCAGCAATGGGCGAGTCGCTTCTTTGGCGGGAGAGGGTCTGGCCCTTCTCGAGGAGCCTTTCCCTTCTCCGCCGCAGAGAATCGGCGAATCAGAGCCATCACACCAAGACGGAGCAAGAGTTGAGGCGAAGGAGAGAGCAAGAGGAGATGGACTGGACGGGCACGAGCGGTGCCATACTTAAGCCGGCGAAGGCCAACCGCCGGTCTGCACGATCACAGGTAATCATAACACGTTTTGCATGCAGGGACTTGTCCAACTCGCACGATCACCAAGGCGTCATGGGGAAGCAGAGGCACCACGTCCAATCAACCGCCACGCGGCGTCCAAGGCCGCAGGCTGTTGGGGCCCGCGGTGCTTCGCCCTTGCCCTTTCGCCTCTCGGCACGGCCAAGTCCATGCGCACCTTGGGCCCGGGGGCTACTGTCGGCGTTCTGGGAACAGGGGTCCCCAGACTTGCCTGCCTGCGGCCTGCGGCGTGGCTCGAGTGGGGGCCCAACGCGGCCCATCTTCATCAACACGAGGCTCAAGACCCTCGCGAGGGGCCAAGCCTCGCGAGGCGGACGACACGGCGCATCCTCAGGCACAGCCTCGTCAGGCTGGCTTGTGAGGAGGCGGAGAGTTCAAGGCGGGGTACCTCGCGAGGTGCCCATGACGCAAGCCATGACGACACGGGGCATCAGGCGGGTGCCAGCGCGCGCAGCGTCCCTCTTTCCTCTTTGGTGCAAATGGGGCAAGGGTATCCACGGAGTACCAAGGCATCAGGCAAAGGTTGCTGCTTCGGTGCAACGAGACCAAGACCAGGAGGACTACGAGACGGAGGTCACCATGGAGCCCAGCGCAGCGTCATCACCAGAGCCTTTAGCAGGCGAAGACTGCTTTTGTCAGGATAGATGTACTCGCTGTCCCCCTTCAAATTAGCCCGCCATTGTTGGATCCCTTCCCGCTCAATATTTGGGGAGAGGACCAGGGCCTCTATAAATAGGACTAGCCACCCACATAGCAAGGGGTTCGATTCCTGGTGGTTCGGCCCTGGATCTGAGAGAGAAAGAGAGAGAGAGGTGACTGAACTCTTGATAGCAGTTCACCACCACAGCCAAGAACAAACCCTCGCGAGGCTGTTCTTCCTTGTATTGTTCATCCACACCAGCCCCAGGAGGCAATCCATCCACCACGCACTGGAGTAGGGTATTACACCACATCGGTGGCCCGAACCAGTATAAATCTTATGTCTTTCGTGCAGCTCTTTTAGTAGTTTAGATCCCATCAAGACGGAGAGGTTGAAGGCGAGATTTCCGCGCGCACCCCAGTGTTCGAACCTTAAGGGTCTGCCGGAACCCTAAATAAGACAGTGAGCCATGTGGGGATTCTGGATCGAAACTCAGGGTCCGCCACCCAGTTGGTACCGCGTGGCTCGGTGATGTAGAACCACGCCGATTTCCACCCCTTTATGGTCTCCACGAAGGAGCCTTCAAGCCATATAACATTGGGTATCTTGCCCACCATGGCTCCGCCGCATTCTGCTTGTTGGCCTCCCACCACCTTCAGCTTGATATTGACAGTCTTCAGCCATAGGCCAAAGTGGGGCCGGATGCAGAGGAAAGCCTCACACACGACGATGAACGCCGAAATGTTGAGGATGAAGTTCGGGGCTAGATCATGAAATTCCAGCCTATAGTAGAACATAAGACCATGGACGAATGGATGGAGGGGAAACCCCAGTCCGCGGAGGAAGTGGTGGAGGAAGACTACCCTCTCGCGAGGTTCCGGGGTGGGGACGATCTGCCCTGCAGCGGGCAGCCGATGCGCGATATTCGCGGATAAGTATCCGGCTCCGCGCAGCTTTTTGATGTGTCCCTCCGTGACGGAGGAAGCCATCCACTTGCCTCCCACTCCAGACATGTTTGGAGAAGGTTGAGGAGAAGGATGTGGACTTGGGCATTGGAGCTCGAGTGTGCAAGGACGAATGAGCAAGGAGGAAGAAGGCGTGGGTAAAAAAGTTAAACCTTATCCCTTTATAAGGGCGGCCGAAACTATGTGCCCCCACTAGCCTGGTAAAACTCGCTTATCCCTCAAGCGCCGTAATTGATGGCACGGTTGGGTCACCCACGCCCGTATTGATGAGAATCCCGTAATAAGGGGGACACGATCTCTGCTTTGACAAGACGTGTCAAGAAACTGCCTCGCGTTATGTGCGGGGCTGGTTAAGGAAAAACAGTTCGAATAATCACCGAGCCATGGCATGATGTCATGTTGCCAAAACGTGTCAGCGGATTAGATTTGTGGAAATATTATTCTCTCTACGGTGGTATGTGGAACTTATTTTGCAGGGTCGGACACTATCCTATTATTCAAACTCTTTTGTGGTGTATCCGAAGGAGGAACCCGCCTTGCAATGCCGAAGACAACACTGCGTGCCAGACTCATCGTGATTGAAGCCTGGTTCAGGGGCTACTAAGGGAGTCCTGGATTAGGGTGTCTCTGGACAGCCGGACTATATCCTTTGGCCGGACTGTTGGACTATGACGATACAAGATTGAAGACTTCATCTCGTGTCCGTATGGGACTCTACTTGGCGTGGAAGGCAAGCTAGGAAATACGGATATGTATATCTCCTCCTTTGTAACCGACCTTGTGTAACCCTAGCCCCCTCCGATGTCTATATAAACTGGAGGGTTTTAGTCCGTAGGACAATATACAATCAGACCATAGGCTAGCTTCTAGGGTTTAGCCTCTTCGATCTCGTGGTAGATCAACTCTTGTAATACTCATATCATCAAGAATAAATCAAGCAGGACATAGGGTTTTACCTCCATCAAGAGGGCCCGAACCTGGGTAAAACATCGTGTTTCCCTGCCTCCTGTTACCATCCACCTTAGGCGCACAGTTCGGGACCCCCTACCCGAGATCCGCCAGTTTTGACACCGACAGTTAGGATTACTAGAATTGCCGTAATGTGAAAGGGCGGGATGACTAGGAGCAAACTACCGTAATGTTAAAGGACGTCCAGGGACAAGTAGGAGCGAGCTGCTAGCGGTTTTTCGATTGTAAAAATGCTAAGTGGGGCATGCGAACGGCAGGGTAGTGGCTTGTATGGTGGATAAATGGATTCATGCATAGTACTATGGGGTCCCAATTAGATGTCACGCCTACTCGACACCCAATTAAATGGCTTTTAATGTCATGTCAAGCGTAGGGAAAATTAGAGGTGATACGAAGCTTTCCATTCTCCCATGATACGGGCTTCTGAGAGCCCTTGGATCTGAGATCGAACGGTTGCATGGCATGATTCTAGACCTACGGGTGAATATCCTATCCTGGAGGGTCATTCTGAAAACTTTCAGCAACTTAGCATGTGACCGTTCGATGTCCGATCCAAGGGCTGCCAGCAGCCCGTATCATGGTCGCGCCTACCACGACCGTCGCTTCGCTTGCATGGTCGGGCCCTTGGAGATTTAACACGGTGCACTAGGCCATGTGATATTGGTATGTCATACATAGTCATCACTTAGTCACTCATACAACAAGGTTAGCTATATGGTTGGCTATAAGAGTATTTTTTTCCTTCTCTCTATCTCTTTCTTCGTAGTATTTATTACATTTGCCAAGGAGTGACCTCTTCTAATGAAATGGTGCTTAGATGAGGTGCTAAGGGCATTAAATGGCTTAGCAACTCAAGTCCCCAATAGATAGGTGCTTAGTTTTTTGTTGCTAAGTTTGCTTCATTTAATTAGCTATAGACTCAAAATTGTCTTTTCACCTAGGTACACGCACTAAGCACCGTTTCTTCCTGGGGTCACTAAACTACTCTCTCTCTCTCTTCTTAATTAACTTGCCACATCAGACTTTATGCCTATGTGGAAGGCTTAGCACCTGTACGAGCAAGTACAATAGTGGGCTATAAGCCCGCTTACATGGCATTTTTGCATATGTGGAGGATAGAGGCAAGGAAAAAGTGGAGGAGTGGGCTGTCATGCAAGAGCCAGCCTCTATATGGTGGAGCATTGGGAGAGGCACTTGTATACCATGGAGGTGGTCAGGAATCGGGAGACTCACATCGGCCGTAGCGCCGCAGTTAAAATAATAATGGCAAGTCAAATCACAGGGCTGCACCTGTCGAGCAGTAACTTGCTGTCAAATCACACAACCCTATGTTTGCAGCAGCCTACTCCCTCATCTTCTCGCGTCTCTGTCAAACCGACTCAGTGGAACTGCCTCACCTACCACGCGGGAAAAGCCCCGCCCTCGACTTTTAAATAGTACAGTATACTAATTTTGTATCCATGGATTGCGCCATGGAGAAAAGCATCAAGAAAATGGCTGTCGGTGTCAAAACCGGCGGATCTCGGGTAGGGGGTCCCGAACTGTGCGTCTAGGCCGGATGGTAACAGGAGGCAGGGGACACGAAGTTTTACCCAGGTTCGGGCCCTCTTGATGGAGGTAAAACCCTACGTCCTGCTTGATTAATATTGATGGTATGGGTATTACAAGAGTTGATCCACCACGAGATCAGAGAGGCTAAACCCTAGAAGCTAGCCTATGGTATGATTGTTGATGTGTATGTTGTCCTACGGACTAAAACCCTCCGGTTTATATAGACACCGGATAGGGTTAGGGTTACATAGAGTCGGTTACAATGGTAGGAGATCTGAACATCCGTATCGCCAAGCTTGCCTTCCATGCCAAGGAAAATCCCCTTCGGACACGGGACGGAGTCTTCAATCTTGTATCTTCATAGTCCAGTAGTCCGGCTTGAAGGTATAGTTCGGCTATCCAAACACCCCCTAATCCAGGACTCCCTCAGTAGCCCCTGAACCAGGCTTCAATGACGACGGGTCCGGCGCGCAAATTGTCTTTGGCATTGCAAGGCGGGTTCCTCCTCCGAATACTTCATAGAAGATCTTGAACACAAAGATCGTGTCCGGCTCTGCAAAATAAGTTTCCACATATTGCCATAGACAGAATAATAATATTAACACAAATCTAATCTGCTGACGTATTCCGTGGTGCGACACACCACGGCCAAGCCATTATCCAAATCGTTTCATTATCCCACCTCAGCGCGTTATGCGAGGCGGTTTCCTTGGCACGTCTTGTCAAAGCAGAGATCGTGTCCCCTCATTTCGGGATTCTCATCAATACGGGCGTGGGTAACCCAACCACGCCTTTGATTACGGCGCTTGGAGATAAGCAAGTTTTACCAGGATGGTGGGGACACATAATCGCGTCCACCCATATAAGGGGATAAGGATCCACCTTTTCACCCACGCCTTCTTCCTCCTCTGCCTATCCATTCTTGCGCACTTGAGCTCCAGCGCCCAAGTCCGCACTACCACCTCAACCTTCTCCAGTCATGTCCGGAGCGGGAGGCAAGTGGATGGTCTCCTCCGTCACGGAGGGACACATCAAAAAGCTGAGGAAGGCCGGATATCTGGCCAGCGACATCGCGCACCGGCTCCCCAAAAATTGGCAGCTCATCCCCACTCCTAGGTCCCATGAGAGGGTGGTATTTCTCCCCCATTTCCTCCGTGGACTGGGCTTCCCTCTGCATCCATTTGTTCGGGGGCTCATGTTCTACTACGGCCTGGATATCCATGATCTGGCCCTGAACTTCGTCCTCAACATCTCGGCGTTTATCGCCGTGTGTGAGGTTTTCCTTCGCATCCTCCCCCATTTCAGCTTATGGCTAAAGACCTTCAACATCAAGCCGAAGGTGGTGCGCGGCAGCCAGGCGGAGTGCGGCGGCGCCATGGTTGGCAAGATGGCCAACGTCCTGTGGCTCGAGGGCTCCTTTGTGGAGACCCTGAAGGGGTGGCAATCAGGGTGGTTTTACATCACCGAGCCGCGCGACACCGAATGGGTCGCACCCCCTGAGTTCCGATCCGCCCCCCATGCGGCTCACCTCCTGGAAGGAGACATGCCTGTCTTGGGGTAAAAAAGGAGAGTTGACCGGACTCCAAACATGCATCCAAACCCTGGTGGACAAGAAGCTCAAGCTTGTCAACGTAGTCCAGGTTATGCTCGTCCGCCTGATCCTCCCGTGTCAACGACGGGCCTTCAACCTTTGGGAATTCGACCCAGCGCAGCATCAAACTCTTAATAGGCTCTTCGACATGACATACGAAGATGCCTGGAGGGTGCTTTTCAAGGGCACCGAGGCTCCCACATCCGCTGCCGAGGATCGTGGATTCAGTACTCAGCATCATGCTCATGCGGTAAGCTGTTTTTGTCCTTTTACAGGGTATCAGTTTTTCATAGTTTGACTCTATGCGGGATCTGAGTTCCCTTATCTTGGATAGGATTGGGTGGTGACGTCCGGACAGATCAACTATCCGGCTCCTCTGCCCGAAGGCCCAGCGGACGCTCGCTTGGCGAAGCTGCTGGTTCTGGCGCCCTATGTGGTGCCGGAGAAGAAGGCCACGAAAAGGGCCACGGGGACTCGAAAGAGTGCCCGGCGCCAGGAGGTGTCGGATTTGTCATCCGACGGTCCCGAAGCGCCTTCCTCTCGTGAAGACGAGGAGGAAGAAGAAGAGACCTCTCCCCCTCCAACGGGAGGAGAGAAGAAAAGGAAGGCCGCCCTCTCCGAGGAGGCCGGAGGGTCCAAGAAGGGGAAAACCCTTCCTCCGGACTGCTCCACCGACGCCGACAATGACGAAGTGGAGTGGCAGCCCAGGGCCAAGCCCCTGGCGAAATCATAAGTGTCCGGATACCGGCGTAATTCATAGTATTTGTTTTTCGCACAACTTTTCCTTATGTCGAATATGTTTATGCAGCCCACCCAAAGACCGGCTCGACGCATCATCGAGCGGCTCACTAGACCCGTCGGAGGTGAACTCGCTTCCGACGGCTTCATCCCCCCACCCTGCGGACGACACCGAAGTGTTGTCCCAACAGGTTCCAAGCCGGGAGGAGGTGGTCCTGGAGGCGCCGCAAGGCGACCTCCTGGACTCCATGAATAAAGGGGATAAAACCCCCAGGGCTCCAAGTCCGGCTTAAGGCTGGACACAGCTCCGGAATCTTCAAGGGTTCCAGAGTCCGGCTGGCAACCTCCTTCCAAGAGGGGCAAGCCTACCGTGCCGGTGACCTCCGTCCAACCGGAGGCGTCGGACAATATGTTGGAGGTGCTCCAAGGTGCCTCCATCGACGAGGGGCACCGCACAATTATGAGTGCGGTGATCCAGAAGGTTCAGTCCACCAAAAGCGGACTGACTGAAGCTTGTACAAGCCTTTTAACATGCTTTGAGGTAAGTCAAGAATGTTCAAATAATGTTACCGCATAGACAGTAGCCCCTGATGCTCTGTTGGGCATTCGGGAAGAAAAGCCGAATAGAGGATCAAAGAATTTGCAGGAGTCTAACAAAAGGAGTCAATATGCATATGCAGGCTTCTCTGCTAGCGCCCGCCGCTCTGACTGCGGAAGTGGACGTGCTGAAGCAGAATCTCAAGAAGTCCGAGCAAGAGCTCGGGCGTTCCAAGAAGCAGCTCGAGGAGAAGGAAGGTAAGAAATACCCTGTTTGAATATGTATATAAAAAGGTGCGATTGCAAAAAATCACAGGATTGACATGGCTATTGCAGGGGCCACGTCTGAGGTGGCGACCCTTAAGCAAGCGCTGCTCGAGGCCGAGAAGAGTGCGGCCGTGGAGCGCGCCGAGCGGGAGAGGTATGAGGCTGAGGTTGGCAAGGTGCGACAAGAGCTCCAGGTTCTCATGAAGAAACATGAGAGTTTGGAGCTTGACTCGAAGATGCGAGTGTCCGAGCTCGCGGCAGCTATAGAAAATGCCAAGTCTGCCAAGGCCGAGTCCCAGAAGACCCTCCAGGAGTTGGATGAGGTGAAGAAGATTGCGGCGGGTAAGGCATTCTTTATGCAAAGCAAACACATAAACGTGAGTTACCTATTACTTACCCGAATACGGAGCTCTCGAGGAGTGTTCGCAGATCTTCCCCGGAGTGTATCTGATGCCGCCACATTCTATCGAGCCGAGGAGGGCAGCTCGATGGAGAAGGTGTTCTGGTCTCAATACGCTGAGGCCGGACACCCCGTGCCCCTGAGCGACCAGCTGAAGCAACTGGTTGAGCTCCACAAGGCGGCCGAACAGGCCATGAAGGGCCTCCTAGTTCGGTTATGGCCTGGAGAGGCTCTGCCTGGGAGCTATTTTGGGCTGGTGTGGCGGCTGGTGGAGGCCTGTCCGAGGCTTGAAGACATCAAGCGCTATGTCTGCATTGAAGGTGCCCGTAGGGCCCTTGCCCGTGCTAAGGTGCACTGGGGCAGCTGGATGTGGAGAAGCTTGTGAAGGACGGGCCACCGTCGGGGAAAGAGCATCGCAAGCCCGAGAATTATTATAAGGATGTTTTCAAGGGTGCCCGCCTTGTTGCGGATGACTGTACCAATGATGTATTTTTTGAGTAAAACCCGCTCGTGTTATCCTGTGCGCTGAAAACTTGTTCATATGCGCTAAGCAATGCTGCTTGAATTTAAAATATTACCTTCTGTGCGGCTGTTTATCAATACTGAGAGATGGCGAGTCGTCGGCTTCTGCCCCCATGCCACTAGTGCTGGGGTGTTCGGGGATAAACCTGGGCGCTCTTTTTCCCATATTTGGGTCCTTCGAGGGAGGCGCTCAGCACAACGAACGAGGCAATCAGACTATAATGCGTGAACACTCTCACTTAGCCATAGAATTCTATAATTTTAAATTTCGGCGAAGCCCCTAGTATTCGGAAGACCGATTTCGGGGCGCTATCCACGCCTTGGCCGGACAGAGCCGACTCCTCGCCCAAAGCGGCATAAGTCTTTAGGGACTCGAAAGAACCTCTCGAATAGCGACCAGCTCTCGCTTCATCATGACAGTCAGTTTTAGCTTTCTCCACTGAGGTGCTCGGCCCAGCTCAACTGGGGCACAATCACAGTAGTTCTCCTAGTGCTACCTTAGCCGATATAGCGGAACGTAAGGCACCAAAACATAGGAGCCGGGCAAACCCAACTATTGACCCAAGAAATGATTCAGAGCCGATGCATATAATGCTATAAGTTCGGGGTGCCGCACTTGTTAAAGTGTACGGACTTCTCACACCATGTTGAGGGGTACTGAAGCCCCTGGCATATTTTGGCTGTACCAAAGTGTACGGGTGCAACATGTCATTAAGGAACATATATATATTAACAAAAGGTAATGCAAAAAATAGACAAAAGCTAAGCATTGTTCATTAAAATAGCTGCGATCAAAGCAGAACGATACAAGTGATGCGATAAACGAAAAGTTGGACTATTTAACATGTCTGCTTCAGGGGCAAGCTGCGGGATAGTATGCGAAACAGGTATACTACTCGTGATAGAGACCACCTGGGATTTCCATAATGCGGCATGGCTTGTCTGCTTCCCTGCTCCTTGCATCGTTTGTGCGGCAATTGAACTGCCGAACAAGCCTTCCGAAGAGTAGGGTCCTAGAAGTAAGAGAAAAGTATAAAAAAGGTCGGCAGCCCCTGGTTTAAGCCGTGTTTTGGGCGTGCCGTGATGGTGCCCCTCCCCCTATGCCCATGGTATTTCTAGGGCGTAGGTATGTACGTGAAGTACTGGCGTCGCCTTTTTGCGGGGGTTGGGGTTGGGGCCGAATTGCTACGCCTGCTCCGAACGTGCCAGGCAGTCTTGTTGTAGGTTACTCCGGGCGCGCTTGACTGTGTCCGGACGTTTAATGGCCGGACTGGAGAACTGCCTGGAGAGGCTGCTTTGTACTTCCACTACAAGGGCCACCATGTGCTCCTCCGTTCGGAGGGAGCGTTTGGTGTTTCCATTGACCATAATTACTCCTCGAGGGCCTGGTATCTTGAGCTTAAGGTATGCGTAGTGCAGGACCGCATTGAACTTGGCGAATGCGGTTCGCCCGAGCAGTGCGTGGTAGCCACTGCGGAACGGGACTATGTCGAAGATTAACTCCTCGGTTCAGAAATTATCCGGAGATCCGAAGACCACTTCAAGTGTGACTGAGCCTGTACAGCTGGCCTCTACACCTAGTATTACACCTTTAAAGGTCATTTTGGTGGGCTTAATCCTCGAGGGATCTATGCCCATTTTCCGCACTGTATCCTGGTAAAGCAGGTTCAGGCTACTGCCGCCGTCCATAAGGACTCTAGTGAGATGAAATCCGTCGATAATTGGGTCGAGGACCAATGCGGCGAATCCGCCATGACGGATGCTAGTGGGATGGTCTCTTCGATCAAAGGTGATCGGGCAGGAGGACCATGGGTTGAACTTTGGGGCAACTGGCTCTACCGCGTATACGTCCCTTAACGCGCGCTTCGCTCCCTCTTGAGGACGTGGGTGGCGTATATCATGTTCACCGTCCGCACTTGTGGGGGAAAACCCTTCTGTCCATTGTTGTTCGGCGGCCGGGGCTCCTCGTCGTCATCGCTATGCAACCCCTTGTCTTCATTGTCGGTGCTTAATCTGCCTGCCTGCTTGAACACCCAACAGTCCCTGTTGGTGTGGTTGGCCGGCTTTTCGGGGGTGCCATGTATTTGGCACAAGCGGTCGAGTATTCGGTCCAAGCTGGACAGGCCCCTGGGATTCGTTTTGAATGATTTTTTCCGCTGACCGGATTTAGAGCCTCTGAATCCGGCATTAACTGCCGTATCCTTAGCATTGTCGCCGTTGATGCGGCACTTCTGTTGGTTGCGACGCGACCTGCTGCTAATGTCCCTGGTGTCCGAACGACTAGGGTTCTTGGTCATATTGTTGCTATGAGCAAGCCAGCTGTCTTCTCCCGCGCAAAAGCGGGTCATGAGTGCCATGAGTGCTGCCATAGATTTCAGCTTCTCTTGTCCTAGGTGCCGGGCAAGCCACTCGTCACGGATATTATGCTTGAAGGCTGCTAAGGCCTCTGCGTCCGGACAGTCGAGTATTTGATTTTTCTTTGTTAGGAACCGTGTCCAGAATTGCCTGGCCGATTCGTCTGGCTGCTAAATTACGTGGCTTAGGTCGTCAGCGTCTGGGGGTCGCACATAAGTGCCCTAGAAATTGTCGAGGAATGCGGCTTCCAGGTCCTCCCAACAGCTGATTGACCCTGTTGGCAGGCTGTTAAGCCACTGCCGGGCTGGTCCTTTAAGCTTGAGTGGGAGGTATTTGATGGCGTGGAAATCATCGCCGCGGGCCATGTGGATATGAAGGAGATAATCCTCGATCCATACCGCGGGATCTTTTGAGCCATCATATGATTCGATGTTTACGGGTTTGAAACCCTCGGGGATTTGATGATCCATTATTTCGTCTGTGAAGCACAATGGGTGTGCGGCGCCTCTGTATTGGGCGATATCATGACGTAGCTCCAATGAGCTTTGTCTACTGTGTTCGGCCCTGCCAAATTTATGGCCGGCGTGACGGCTGTCATCTCGAGCCGTGGGGTGCCTACGCGATCCGTAGATCGATCTTGTTTGCCTTGTCTTGTCCTCCAACATGTCTCGTAAGTCCGGCGCATATTCCCGTGCCTTGGTACGGGGTCCGGCTTGGGTGGAGGGCCATGAGGCCTCTCTGTCGTGGCCACAAGGTGGCCTGACGGCCGCATCGAGTGCTTCCTCCTCTAATCGGGGTAGCAACATGCGCTTCGGGTAGCACTTGGAGGGGGGTTCGGGTTTATGCTCTTCGGCCGCGAGGACTTCGGTCCATCTATCGACTAGCCGATCTTGATCAGCTTTAAGCTGTTGCTATTTTTTCTTGAGGCTTCTTGCCGTGGCCATAAGCCTGCGTTGAAAACGCTCTTGTTCGACGGGATCCTCTGGCACGGCGAATTTGTCGTCGTCGAGGCTTGCCTCGTCTTCGGAGGGAGGCATATGATTATCGTCCTCGACCTCTCTGTCAGCCGCTCTCCCATGGGGGCTGGTTTCTCCATCCTCCTATGCTAAATCTTGCTCGGCGGGATGTTCTTTGGCGCTTTCCGGGGTATTATTATCTCCCATGTTGGAATCGCCGTTTTTGTGTTGGCGGGATTTTGAGCGGCGCCGCTGACGCCGACGCTTTTGCTGTTTCTTGGAGGGGTCATCCTCCGCTGTTCCATCGCCTCTCCCTCTTTTGGGGTGTCCACCATGTATATGTCATATGACGAGGTGGCTTTCCAGGGCCTAGTGGGCACTGGTTCTTCATCATCTCCTTCATCAGTGTCCATACCGTCGATGTCTTCGGGGCCGAAGTCGAGCATGTCGGTTAAGTTGTCGACAGTGGCTACAAAGTGGGTGGTGGGTGGGTTTTGAATTTCTTCATCGTCCGTACCCCAACCTTGCTGACCGTAGTCCGGCCTGGGCTCTCCTGACAAAGAGAGAGACTTCAGTGATTTCAAGATATCGCCGAAAGGCGAGTGCTGAAAGACGTCCGCGGCCGTGAACTCCATGATCGACGCCCAATCTGATTCGCTCAGCAGGGGCGCGGAGGTTTTGGAGTCCGGAGAAGAATCCGGCTCCATGGAGTCACGAGTCTTGCAGAGTACGGGGCTGGCGTTCGACTCAACCGCCGTTGGGATCGCAGCCCCCGAGGCGGCGTCCAACCGCCCGTCCTCGATCGGCGTGGCCGGCTCCGAACTAGGGGTCGGAGCCGATGCGGGTGTGGCCTCCAGGGCATTGTTCGGCAGCAGAGCTAGATCATGCTCGTCGTGACAGCGCGGCGCGCTCGGCAGTGGTTTGAATCCGTCGAAGATCAAGTGGATGTCGGCCGTGTAGTTTAAACTTCAGAATCTGACCTGACGGCCAGGGGCGTAGCTTTCGATCTGCTCTAGATGGCCAAGTGAATCGGCCCGCAGTGCGAAGTCGCCAAAGATGAAGATCTGTCCGGGGAGGAAGGTCTCACCCTGGACTGTATCACCGTTGATGATCGTAGGAGCCATCGGGCCTAACGGCGACGGCACAGAGCAACTCTCAATGAAAGCACCAATGTCGGTGTCAAAACCGGCGGATCTCGGGTAGGGGTCCCGAACTGTGCGTCTAGGCCGGATGGTAACAGGAGGCAGGGGACACGAAGTTTTACACAGGTTCGGGCCCTCTCGATGGAGGTAAAACCCTACGTCCTGCTTGATTAATATTGATGGTATGGGTATTACAAGAGTTGATCTACCACGAGATCAGAGAGGCTAAACCCTAGAAGCTAACCTATGGTATGATTGTTGATGTGTATGTTGTCCTACGGACTAAAACCCTCCCGTTCATATAGACACCGGATAGGGTTAGGGTTACATAGAGTTGGTTACAATGGTAGGAGATCTGAACATCCGTATCGCCAAGCTTGCCTTCCACGCCAAGGAAAATCCCCTCCGGACACGGGACGGAGTCTTCAATCTTGTATCTTCATAGTCCAGGAGTCCGGCTTGAAGGTATAGTTCGGCTATCCGAACACCCCCTAATCCAGGACTCCCTCAACGGCAGTACACATGTAAGGAGTATACAGCATGCCCGTCGCGTTTTCATCGCACCCCAAACGGTCGGTCGGTCTGGCACGTCGCTCTCCGAATGGAACGCGCGTCATATTGTGTTTGCACACACATGTGGGACTGATGTCTACTACACAACCTTCTTCTTGTAGACGTTGTTGGGCCTCCAAGTGCAGCGGTTTGTAGGACAGTAGCAAATTTCCCTCAAGTGGATGACCTAAGGTTTATCAATCTGTAGGAGGCGTAGGATGAAGATGGTCACTCTCAAGCAACCCTGCAACCAAATAACAAAGAGTCTCTTGTGTCCCCAACACACCCAATACAATGGTAAATTGTATAGGTGCACTAGTTCGGCGAAGAGATGGTGATACAAGTGCAATATGGATGGTAGATAAAGGTATTTGTAATCTGAAATTATAAAAACAGCAAGGTAACTAATGATAAAAGTGAGCGTAAACGGTATTGCAATGCGTGGAAACAAGGCCTAGGATTCATACTTTCGCTAGTGCAAGTCCTCTCAACAATACTAACATAATTGGATCACATAACTATCCCTCAACATGCAACAAAGAGTCACTCCAAAGTCACTAATAGCGAAGAACGAATGAAGAGATTATGGTAGGGTACAAAACCACCTCAAAGTTATTCTTTCCAATCAATCCGTTGGGCTATTCCTATAAGTGTCACAAACAGCCCTAGAGTTCGTACTAGAATAACACCTTAAGACACAAATCAACCAAAACCCTAATGTCACCTGGATACTCCAATGTCACCTCAAGTATCCGTGGGTATGATTATACGATATGCATCACACAATCTCAAATTCATCTATTCAACCAACACATAGAACCTCAAAGAGTGCCCCAAAGTTCCTACCGGAGAATCACGATGAAAACGTGTGCCAACCCCTATGCATAGGTTCATGGGCAGAACCCGCAAGTTGATCACCAAAACATACATCAAGTGAATCACGTGATATCCCATTGTCACCACAGGTATCCACGGCAAGACATACATCAAGTGTTCTCAAATCTTTAAAGAATCAATCTGATAAGATTACTTCAAAGGGGAAACTCAATTCATTACAAGAGAGTAGAGGGGGAGGAGAAACATAAGATCCAACTATAATAGCAAAGCTCTCGATACATCAAGATCGTACCATCTCAAGAACACGAGAGAGAGAGAGAGAGAGAGATCAAACACATAGCTACTGGTACATACCCTCAGCCCCGAGGGAGAACTACTCCCTCCTCGTCATGGAGAGCACCAGGATGATGAAGATGGCCACCGGAGAAGGATTGCCCCTACGGCAGGGTGCCGGAACGGGTCTAGATGGTTTTCGGTGGCTACGGAGGCTTCTGGCGGCGGAACTCCCGATCTATTGTGTGTTCTGGAAGTTTTAGGGTACGTGGAGTTATATAGGCGGAAGAAGTACGTCAGGGGAGCCACGAGGCAGGGCGGCGCGCCCTAGGGGGGCGCCCCCACCCTGGTGAGCACCTCCCGTATCTCCTGACATGGAGTCCAAGTCTATCCGGTGGCTTTCGTTCCAAAAATAACTTCTCCAGTTGATTTCGTTCCGTTTCGACTCCGTTTGATATTCCTTTTCTTCGAAACACTGAAATAGGCATAAAACAACAAATCTAGGCTGGGCCTCCGGTTAATAGGTTAGTCCCAAAAATAATATAAAAGTGGAAAATAAAGCCCAATATTGCCCAAAACAGTAGATAATATAGCATGGAGCAATCAAAAATTATAGATACGTTGGAGACGTATCAAGCATCCCAAGCTTAATTCCTGCTCGTCCTCGAGTAGGTAAATGATAAAAAGATAATTTTTGATGTGGAATGCTAGTTGGCATAATTTCAATGTAATTCTTCTTACTTGTGATATGAATGTTTTGATCCATAAGATTCAAGACAAAAGTTTAATATTGACATAAAAACAATAATACTTCAAGCATACTAACTAAGCAATTGTGTTTTCTCAAAATATCATGGCCAAAGAAAGCTATCCCTACAAAATCATATAGTCTGGCTATGCTCTATCTTCACCACACAAAGTATTTAAATCATGCACAACCCCGATGAAAAGCCAAGCAATTGTTTCATACTTTTGATGTTCTCAAACTTTTTCAATCTTCACGCAATACATGAGCGTGAGCCATGGATATAGCACTATAGGTGGAATAGAATGGTGGTTGTGGAGAAGACAAGAAGGGGGAAGATAGTCTCACGTCAACTAGGCGTATCAACGGGCTATGGAGATGCCCATAAATAGATATCAATGTGAGTGAGTAGGGATTGCCATGCAACGGATGCACAAGAGCTATAAGTATATGAAAGCTCAACAAAAGAAACTAGTGGGTGTGCATCCAACTCGCTTTCTCACGAAGACCTAGGGCATTTTGAGGAAGCCCATCATTGGAATATACAAGCCAAGTTCTATAATGAAAATTCCCACTAGTATGTGAAAGTGATAACTCAAGAGACTCTCTATATGAAGAACATGGTGCTACTTTGAAGCACAAGTGTGGTAAAAGGATAGTAGCATTGTCCCTTTTATTTTTATATTTTTTTGGGCCTTTTTTTCTTTGGCCTTTCTCTTTTCTCTTTTTTTGGGACGACGCTCTATTAAATGATGATCATCACACTTTTATTTATTTACAACTCAACTATTGCAACTCGATTCTAAAACAAAGTATGACTCTATATGGATGCCTCCGGCGGTGTACTGGGATATGCAATGAATCAAGAGTGACAAGTATGAAAAAAATTATGAACTATGGCTTTGCCACAAATACTATGTCAACTACATGATCATGCTAAGCAATATGACAATGATGAATGTGTCATGATGAACGGAATGATGGAAAGTTGCATGGCAATATATCTCAGAATGGCTATGGAAATGCCATAATAGGTAGGTATGGTGGCTGTTTTGAGGAAGGTATATGGTGGGTTTATGGTACCGGCGAAAGTTGCGTGATACTAGAGAGGCTAGCAAAGGTGGAAGGGTGAGAGTGCGTATAATCCATGGACTCAACATTAGTCATAAAGAACTCACATACTTATTGCAAAAATCTATTAATTATCGAAACAAAGTACTACGCGCATGCTCCTAGGGGGATAGATTGGTAGGAAAGACCATCGCTCGTCCCCGACCGCCACTCATAAGGAAGACAATCAATAAATAAATCATGCTCCGACTTCATCACATAACGGTTCACCATACGTGCATGCTACGGGAATCACAAACTTCAACACAAGTATTTCTCAAATTCACAACTACTCAACTAGCATGACTCTAATATTACCATCCTCATATCTCAAAACAATCATCAAGTATCAAACTTCTCTTAGTATTCAACACACTCATAAGAGAATTTTATTATTCTTGAATACCTAGAATATTAGGATTTTAAGCAAATTACCATGCTATTTAAGACTCTCAAAATAATCTAAGTGAAGCATGAGAGTTCATCTATTTCTTAAAAATAAAACTACCACCATGCTCTAAAAGGTATAAGTGAAGCACTAGAGCAAATGACAAACTACTCCGAAAGATATAAGTGAAGATCAATGAGTAGTCGAATAATTATGCAACAATGTGAAGACTCTCTAACATTTAATAATTTCAGATCTTGGTATTCTATTCAAACAGCAAGCAAAGCAAAAGAAAATGACATTCTAAGAATAGCAAACATCATGTGAAGAAGCAAAAACTTAGGATCAACCGATACTAACCGATAGTTGTTGAAGAAGAAAGGTGGGATGCCAATCGGGGCATCCCCAAGCTTAGACGCTTGAGACTTCTTGAAATATTATCTTGGGGTGCCCTGGGCATCCCCAAGCTTGAGCTTTTGTGTCTCCTTAATTCCTCTCATATCACGGTCTCCCTAAATCTCAAAAGCTTCATCCACACAAAACTCAACAAGGACTCGTGAGATAAGTTAGTCTAAACCATTGCAAAACCCTTATCATACTCTACTGTAGCAAATCACTAAAATTATTATTCAACATTGCATACTAAATGCCTCTGCATATTTAATAGTCCTATCCTCAAATAGAATCATTAAAGAAGCAAACACATGCAAACAATGCAAACATAACAGCAATCTGCCTAAACAGGATAGTCTGTAAAGAATGCAGCAACATCCATACTTCCCTAGCTCCAAAAATTATGAAATAAAATTCCCACTGTAGTAAATTTATCAGAGCTTAATATGCAAAAGGTTTCAACATTTTATCACATCCTGACTTTTCTAGGGAATTATTGCAACAGCGGTAAACTTTCTGTTTTCAAACAACAACATGTATACTTGTAACATAGGCATAGTAAAGGTTATCAATGCCACTTTTATTGAAATAAAAGATGCAAAACATTGTTCTAACTAACATCAAGCAAATGCAAACAAAATAAATTGACGCTCCAAGCAAAACACATATCATGTGGTGAATAAAAATATAGCTCCAAGTAAAGTTACCGATGGAAGTGGACGAAAGAGGGGATGCCTTCCGGGGCATCCCCAAGCTTAGGCTCTTGGCACTCCTTATTCCATAGTCCATCGAATCCTTACCCAAAACTTGAAAACTTCACAACACAAAACTTAACAGAAAACTTGTAAGCTCCGTTAGTATAAGAAAATAAATCACCACTTCAAGGTACTGTAATGAACTCATTCTTTATCTATATTGGTGTTATATCTACTGTATTCCAACTTCTCTATGGTTTATAAACTATTTTACTAGCCATATATTCACGAAAATAAGTAAACAACACATGAAAAAACAGAATCTGTCAAAAACAGAACAGTCCGTAGTAATCTGGATCAAACGTATACTTCTGGAACTCATAAAATTCTCAAATAAATTGATGGACCTGAGGAATTTATCTATTAATCATCTGCAAAAAGAATTAACTAAATAGCACTCTCCAAATAAAAATGGCAGCAATTCTCGTGAGCGCTAAAGTTTCTGTTTTTTACAGCATGATCAACAAGACTTTCCCCAAGTCTTCCCAACGGTTCTCCTTGGCACAAACACTAATTAAAAGCATAAAACCACATCTAAACAGAGGCTAGATGAATTATTTATTACTAAACAGGAACAAAAAGCAAGGAACTAAAATAGAATTGGGTAGCCTCCCAACAAGTGCTATCGTTTAACGCCCCTAGCTAGGCATGATGATGTCAATGATGCTCACATAAAAGATAAGAATTGAAACATAAAGAGAGCATCATGAATAATATGACTAGCACATTTAAGTCTAACATGCTTCCTATGCATAGGGATTTTGTGACCAAAAAACTTGTGGGAACAAGAATCAACTTGCATAGGTAGGTAAAACAAGCATAACTTCAAAATTTTAAGCACATAGAGAGGAAACTTGATATTATTGCAATTCCTACAAGCATAAGTTCCTCCCTCATAATAATTTTCAGTAGCATCATGAATGAATTCAACAATATAACCAGCACCTAAAGCATTCTTTTCATGATCTACAAGCATAGAAACTTTACTACTCTCCACACAAGCAAAATTCTTCTCATGAATAATAGTGGGAGCAAACTCAACAAAATAACTATTATGTGATTGAAAATTAAGATCAAGATGACAAGTTTCATGGTTATCATTATTATTTAAAGCATACATGTCATCACAATAATCATCATAGATAGGAGGCATGCTTTCATCATAATAAATTTGCTCATCAAAACTTGGGGGACAAAAATATCATCTTCATCAAACATAGCTTCCCCAAGCTTGTGGCTTTGCATATCATTAGCATCATGGATATTCAAGGAATTAATACTAACAACATTGCAATCATGCTCATCATTCAAATATTTAGTGCCAAACATTTTATAGATTTCTTCTTCTAGCACTTGAGCACAATTTTCCTTTCCATCATACTCACGAAACATATTAAAAAGATGAAGCGTATGAGACAAACTTAATTCCATTTATTTATAGTTTTCTTTTACAAACTAAACTAGTGATAAAACACGAAACTAAAAGACTTGATTGCAAGATCTAAAGATATACCTTCAAGCACTCCCCTCCCCAACGACGGCGCCAGAAAATAGCTTGATGTCTACTACACAACCTTCTTCTTGTAGACGTTGTTGGGCCTCCAAGTGCAGAGGTTTGTAGGACAGTAGCAAATTTCCCTCAAGTGGATGACCTAAGGTTTATCAATCCGTAGGAGGCGTAGGATGAAGATCTCTCTCAAGCAACCCTGCAACCAAATAACAAAGAGTCTCTTGTGTCCCCAACACACCCAATACAATGGTAAATTGTATAGGTGCACTAGTTCGGCGAAGAGATGGTGATACAAGTGCAATATGGATGGTAGATAAAGGTATTTGTAATCTGAAATTATAAAAACATCAAGGTAACTAATGATAAAAGTGAGCGTAAACGGTATTGCAATGCGTGGAAATAAGGCCTAGGATTCATACTTTCGCTAGTGCAAGTCCTCTCAACAATACTAACATAATTGGATCACATAACTATCCCTCAACATGCAACAAAGAGTCACTCCAAAGTCACTAATAGCGGAGAACGAACAAAGAGATTATGGTAGGGTATGAAACCACCTCAAAGTTATTCTTTCCAATCAACCCGTTGGGCTATTCCTATAAGTGTCACAAACAACCCTAGAGTTCGTACTAGAATAACACCTTAAGACACAAATCAACCAAAACCCTAATGTCACCTAGATACTCCAATGTCACCTCAAGTATCCGTGGGTATGATTATACGATATGCATCACACAATCTCAGATTCATCTATTCAACCAACACATAGAACCTCAAAGAGTGCCCCAAAGTTCCTACCAGAAAATCACGACGAAAACGTGTGCCAACCCCTATGCATAGGTTCATGGGCGGAACCCGCAAGTTGATCACCAAAACATACATCAAGTGAATCACGTGATATCCCATTGTCACCACAGATATACATGGCAAGACATACATCAAGTGTTCTCAAATCTTTAAAGACTCAATCTGATAAGATTACTTCAAAGGGGAAACTCAATTCATTACAAGAGAGTAGAGGGGGAGGAGAAACATAAGATCCAACTATAATAGCAAAGCTCACGATACATCAAGATCGTACCATCTCAAGAACACGAGAGAGAGAGAGAGAGAGAGAGAGATCAAACACATAGCTACTGGTACATACCCTCAGCCCCGAGGGAGAACTACTCCCTCCTCGTCATGGAGAGCACCGGGATGATGAAGATGGCCACCGGAGAAGGATTGCCCCCTCCGGCAGGGTGCCGGAACGGGTCTAGATTGGTTTTCAGCGGCTACGGAGTCCTCTAGCAGCGGAACTCCTGATCTATTGTGCGTTCTGGATGTTTTAGGGTACATGGAGTTATATAGGCGGAAGAAGTACGCCAGGGGAGCCACGAGGGCCCCACGAGGCTAGGGCGCGCCCCCCACCCTCGTGAGCACCTCCCGTATCTCCTGACGTGGAGTCCAAGTCTATCCGGTGGCTTTAGTTCCAATAATAACTTCTCCAGTTGATTTCGTTCCGTTTCGACTCCGTTTGATATTCCTTTTCTTCGAAACACTGAAATAGGCATAAAACAGCAAATCTGGGCTGGGCCTCCGGTTAATAGGTTAGTCCCAAAAATAATATAAAAGTTGAAAATAAAGCCCAATATTGCCCAAAACAATAGATAATATTGCATGGAGCAATCAAAAATTATAGATACATTGGAGACGTATCAGGGACCGCAATTGAGAACCGACCATAGGCACACTCCCTGGCCCCGCAAGTCAGGTGAGTTAATAGAAGGGAGAGACGAGCGATAGTACTAGAGAATTGTTGTTCAGACATTAGTGCCTGGACGATCCCAGCATGACACGGAAGATTAGTTCGTCCATGCATGTGACCAGACTCCAGCAGACATGGCTGGATTGGCTATCGTATACATATCATGCAGGCTGTGTTGTACATGGTTGTAGTTCTGATGAGAAATCTAAAACAAGGTTTCTTATCATCTCGCAATATTAGGTGTCATGTGCTTCGGACCACTGCTGTCGGCGTTCTGGGAGCGGAGGTCCCTAGACTTGCCTGCCCGCAGCCCACGAGATGGCCATCTTCATCAACAAAGCATCAAGACCCTCGCGAGGGTCCAAGCCTCGCGAGGCGGATGCCGCAAGACCTCCTTTCGAGCGGTCTAGTCAGGTAGGCTCGCGAGGAGCAGAGATATCAAGGCGAGGCGAACCTCACGAGGCTCTCGTGACGTGAGCCATGACGATCGACACCAGGCGGGCGCCAGCGCGCGCAGCGTCCTTGTTTCCCCTTCGGTGCAAAGGGGGCAAGCGCAGTCGCGGAGTACCGAGGCCTCAGGCAAAGGTTGCCATTTTGGTGCAACAAGACCAAGACCATGGACTGCAAGACGGAGGTCATCGTGGAGCCCAAGACGGCGTCACCACCAGAGCTTTGTGTAGCCGAAGGCTACTTTTGTCAGGATGGCTCGTACTAGCCGCCCCCCTTCGAATTAGCCCGCCATTGTTGGCTCCCTTCCCGCTCAATATTTGGGAAGAGGACCAGGGCCTCTATAAATAGGACTAGCCACCACCATAGTAGAAAAGAAGGAAAGGGGAGAGATCTCATCAGACCCAGAGATACACCACAAGTTCATACGCGCAAGAACACCTCAACCTCAGGAGGCTGTTCTTCCCCTTGTACTGTTCATCATCATCCCAAGAGGCAATCCACCACCACCACACTGGAGTAGGGTATTATACCACAACGGTGGCCCGACCCAGTATAAACCCCATGTCTTTCTGTGTTGTGAGTTCGTCGAGTTCATCCACAAGATCTTAGCGAGCTAGAGCGTAGATCGGTGGGAAGGAAAGACTTCACGCGCACCCCAGTGTTCGAACCTTAAGGGTTAGCCAGAGCCCCACATCCGACATTTGGCGCGCTAGGTAGGGGAGCGTCGTAGCTTCCCTTCCATCAGTTCATCGCTCTGTCGCTCCGTCGTCTCCATGGCAGACGCTCGTTGTGCTCGAGTTGAGCGTCAGGCTGCCCATGCCACCCATGTCGCTCAGACGGCTCCCGTCGGCGGGCCGCCTCGTCGTTCTCCGTCTCCCGCCGCCAACGCTGCCACCGGCCCGGTGGGGAACGAGCAGCAGGCGTCCTCGTAGCATCCTTCGGTGCGGCAGGACGGCCACACCGCTACTCAATCACTCACCCCTGCTGGTTCTTCATCCCACGCGCACCGCGCTCCCATGGAGGCACGGGCCGCGCTCATCGCGGAGAACGAGCTCCTGTGTTACTGCCCCGTCGACGACCTCTACGAGGAGTGGCTCGACCGCGTCGCCGAGCTCGTCCGTGCCGCAGGGGGCTCTCCGGCGCCGTCCCACTCTCTACCTCCACCTCAACCAGCCGCGGGCGACAGGGCTCATGGCGTGCCTCCACCGCCTCGAATCCAAGACGATGCCTTGGCACCAAGACGCGCGCATCCGCGGCATGATCCACCGCGCCCGGCGCCCGCGCGCGAAGAAAGAAGTTGCCAAGAAATCCCGCGGCCGTGAGAAGCTGCACTGGCGCTCCCCGCGCCACCTCGCCAAGACCGCGTGCCGCCTGCAGTGGCGCAGCGCGGACCTCGTCAAGACCTAGCTCCACCTCCGAAGCGGGCCCCGGCAACCACGACCGGCTGCCGTGCCTTCACCCCCGAACTGCGTAGCGTCGCCTGGCCAGGCAAGTTCAAGCCAGATCTACCTCCTTGATACGACGACACCGCCGACCCCACAGAGTTCCTGTAGCTCTATGAGTTGAGCATCGAAGCGGCCAATGGCGACGAAAAAGTCATGGCGAACTGGTTTCCCATGCCTCTCAAGGATGGGGCCCGCTCCTAGCTCCTGAACCTGCGGCACGGCTCGATCTCCTCCTGGGACGAGATGCGCGACCGCTTCGTCGCCAACTTCCAGGGCACTCGCGACCGCCCACCGGCCGCGGGTGATCTACGCCGCATCAAGCAACAGCCAGGAGAGACCCTCCAGAAGTACATCCAGCGATTCAACAACACCCGCCTCAAGATCCCCAAGGTCATGGACGAAGCCATCATCTCTGCGTTCTCAAACGGCGTCCGTGACGTCAAGATGAAGGAAGAGCTGGCTATCCACGAGGAGCTTAGCACATCTCAGGAGCTGTTCAACCTGGCGACCAAGTGCGCAAGAGCTGAGGAGGGGTGCCTCTCTCTCCTTGAGCTGCCAGCAGCAGGAATGGAGGAGAAGAAGGCCAAGGCCAAGGACGTGAAGCGCAAAGAGGCATTGGTGCTCGCAGCGGAGCCCGACACCAAGCGAGGCAGAGATCAGCCCGAGTCATCCAAGAACGACCGTCCGTTCTGCGCCTTCCACAACCTGAACACCCACAACACCAGCGACTGTCAATAGCTCAGGGCCATACGGGAAGGACGCTTTGGTCGACGCCCCGAGCGCAACGACCGGGGCTACGACCGTGGAGGAGGACACGGAGGCGGACGCTGGGACGACCATGGCCCGCGCCAGGAGTGGCGCGACCGGCCTCGAGAGGACCGCCAGCAGGACCAACCTCGCGAGGGGACCTGGAGGGACCCGCCTCGTGAGGATCTCCCATAGGGCAATGCCGGTCTTCCCCCGTTGCCGCCACCAAGAAGGAACTACGACCACCACCAGGACGAGGGGCCAAGGGGCTTCCAGGAGCCGCGTGCGATCACTTGCATCTTGGGCGGTGCTCAGGCCCCAGCCTCTCAGCGCATCTTCAAACAGTTCGCTCACGAGGTGAACGTGGCGCTCCCCAAGCTCGAGGCCACGCGCCCGCTCAGGTGGTCCCAATGCGCCATCACCTTCAACTCGGCGGATCAGCTCAAGTGCGCAGCCACCGCTGTCACACTCCCTATGTTGTGCTCCCCAGTCATCAGCAATGTGCAAGCCACCAAGACTCTCATCGATGGTGGCGCAGGGCTCAACGTCCTGTCCGTCGACACATTCGAGAACCTCCAAGTGCCCTATGAGCAGCTCCAGCCAACCAAGCCTTTATCTGGAGTGACTAACGGTTCCACCACACCGATAGGGCAAGTCCGCCTGCCTGTCACGTTCAGGGAGCGCAAGAACTACCACACCGAGCTCATCGACTTCGACGTCGCGCACATCCGCCTGTCATACAATGCCATCCTCGGGTATCCAGCCTTGGCCAAGTTCATGGTAGTCACTCACCACGGCTACAATGTTCTCAAGATGCCAGGAAGCGGGGGAATCATCACGGTCCCATGTGAAGAAAGGGATGCGGTGTGCTCCCTTGAGCGCGTCTTCCAAGCCGCAACAATCGACAACCCTGACAGCAGAAGTGAAGGCCCTCCGGAGACCATCCCCAAGAAGAAGCTACCGCGCCGCACAGGACCCCAAGAAGATGGCGTCACGTCAGGAGCCTCGTCAGGATCGGCGCCCACTCTAGGGGCGCCTCCCTCCACCGCATAGGAAAGCGCGCCCAGCGCCCTCCTCGAGCAGGGCTCGGGGGCTCTCTTCTGGAAAGCCTCAGACCTTGCCAACCTCACGAGGGAGGCGCTTGGGCACCACTTGGAAGCGTGCTTCATGGCACGCTTTCCTTAGGAGAGCACAGGGCAAGGAGTGCCCACCATCCAGGAGTTCATCACCAAGACCACCCAAGAGCTACAAGACGCGAGAGCCATGCGTGGCGATAGCCGCTCACCGAGCACGGCTCACCATCCAGGCGAGGGTGCTGAACTACGCGTCCGCATCGACATCCCAGGGCTCAACAGGGCCGCATCTCAGGAACGCTTCTGGCCATCGCGTGCGGGCCGCTGTGAGGGTCCACCACACAGCCACGTTGGCATGCCCTTCGGCTTGCCGAGCGTGGCGTCGGCCTATCAGCGCAACATGCGGCAAGTCCTGGCGGCTCAGGAGGCCAGGTTCCATGCTGTTCTGGAAGAGATGGCGACGGTCTTCAGGGAACCTCCTGAGCCCCGGGAGGCTCCCGAGGCTCAGGGTCCCGGTGGCTCATGAGGAGCCGTTCCTTCAACGCGTGGCTTCAGCTGCACCAACTCTACTTCGTCTACAGAACCAGGTGACATCTTCCAAGTTCATTTAAGCTGGGAGCGCCCCTCGGGCTGCATTATTCCTAGGCCGCGTGGGTCCGTCCCTGTGGCATGTATCCCTCCTGCTTGTGTCTCTAGCTTACCTTGTTGGGGGCGCCCCTCGGGCTGCATCATCCCCACGCCGCTCGGGCCAGGCCCAGTGGCATGTATCTTCCTGCATTTATCCAAGTCGATCTGCTCTTCATGCTTAACCTACCAACTGCTATCACCTGCTCGATCACCGCCCGCCACGGGTCTGTTCGCCCTATGCAATTTGCTTGCACGTTAAAAGGGGGGCTCCTGAGCATCGCGACTCAGGAGCTCTTACTGGCTCTCCATCCCTCACCCCCAGGCCTTGACCACGGCATTGCGACCTGGCATACCAGCGGCGGCTGAGCTCGCTCGAGGGCCGGGACCTGAGGACGTAGAGTGCTTGCATCTAACCGCCTTGCAGGGACATACAGTCACCAAGACTCAAGACCAGACGCAACCCGCCTTGAGGTAGGGCCTCGTGAGTCCCGCGCTGGCTCACGAGTGCCCAGATACACCTCGTAGCCCTGATGTCGGTGTCAAAACCGGTGGATCTCGGGTAGGGGGTCCCGAACTGTGCGTCTAGGCCGGATGGTAACAGGAGGCAGGGGACACGATGTTTTACCCAGGTTTGGGCCCTCTTGATGGAGGTAAAACCCTACGTCCTGCTTGATTAATATTGATGATATGGGTAGTACAAGAGTAGATCTACCACGAGATCAAAGAGGCTAAACCCTAGAAGCTAGCCTAGGGTATGATTGTATGTTATGGTTGTTGTCCTACGGACTAAAACCCTTCGGTTTATGTAGACACCGGAGAGGGTTAGGGTTACACAAGGTTAGTTACAAAGGAGGAGATATCCATATCCGTATTGCCTAGCTTGCCTTCCACGCCAAGTAGAGTCCCATCCGGACACGAGACAAAGTCTTCAATCTTGTATCTTCATAGTCTAACAGTCCGGCCAATATAGATAGTCCAGCTGTCCGGAGACCCCCTAATCCAGGACACCCTCAGTAGCCCCTGAACCAGGCTTCAATGACGCTGAGTCCGGCGCGCAGTATTGTCTTCGGCATTGCAAGGCGGGTTCCTTCTCCGAATACACCACAGAAGAATTTGAATACAAGGACAGTGTCTGACCCTGCAAAATAAGTTCCACATTCCACCATAGAGAGAATAATATTTTTGCAGATCTAATTTGCTGGCTTGTTTTGGCGGCATGACGTTACGTCATGGCCCGGTGATTATTCGAACCGTTTCTTTTAATCAGCCCCACGCATAATACGAGGCGGTTTTTCGACATGTCTTGTCAAAGCAGAGATCGTGTCCCCTTATTGCGGGATTCTCATCAATACGGGCGTGGGTAACCCAACCGCGCCATCAATTGCGGCGCTTGGGGGATAAGCGAGTTTTACCAGGCAAGTGGGGACGCTTAGTTTCGTCCGCCCATATAAAGGGATAAGGATTCACCTTCTATCCACGCCTTCTTCCTCCTTTGCTCGTCCGTTCTCGCACACTCGAGCTCTAGCGCCCAAGTCTGCACTTCCCACCTCGACCTTCTCCAGTCATGTCCGGAGCGGGAGGCAAGTGGATGGTCTCCTCCGTCACGGAGGGAGACATCAAGAAACAGAGGAGAGCCGGATACTTGCCCGACGACATCGCGCACCGGCTCCCAGATGAGGGGCAGCTCATCCCCACCCCTAGGCCCCATGAGAGGGTAGTATTCCTCACCCATTTACTCCGCGGACTGGGGTTCCCTCTCCATCCCTTCATTCGGGGGCTCATGTTTTATTATGGCCTGGATTTCCACGAACTGGCCCCGAACTTCATCCTCAACATCTCGGCGTTTATCGTCGTGTGCGAGGCCTTCCTTCGCATCAAGCCCCACTTCGGCTTATGGCTGAAGACCTTCAATGTCAAGCCAAAGGTAGTGGGTGGCCGCCAGGCGGAGTGCGGAGGCGCCATGGTGGGCAAGATGCCCAACAAAACATGGCTCGAGGGCTCCTTTGTGGAAACCATAAAGGGGTGGCAATCGGGGTGGTTCTATATCACCGAGCCGCGCGACCCCGCATGGGTAGCGGTCCCTGAGTTCCGATCTGGTATCCCATGCGGCTCACCTCTTGGAAAGAGAAGGGCCTGTCCTGGGGTAATTTGAAAGAGTTGACCGGACTCCAAACATGTATTCAAAACATGGTGGACAAGAAGCTCAAGCTTGTCAACATAGTCCAAGTTATGCTCATCCGCCGGATACTCCCGTGCCAACAACGGGAGTTCAACTTGTGGGAGTTCAATCCGGCATAGCACCGAACTCTGAATAGGCTCTTCGACACGACTCATGAAGACGCCTGGAGGGTGCTGTCCAAAAGTGCCGAGGTCCCTCCCCCTATTACTGAGGATCGCGGATTCAGCGCGAAGCGCCAAGCCAGTGCGGTAAGCTGTTTTACCTTTCACAGGATAATTATTTTTTATATAGATTGGCTCTATGCAGGATCTAAACTCCCGTACCTTTGACAGGACTGGCAGAAGATGGTTGGACAGATCGACTGTCCGGCTCCTTTGCCCGAAGGCCCCGCAGAAGCTCTTATGGCGAAGATGCTGACTCCAGCCCCTTATAAGGTGCCAAAGAAGACCAAGAAGGCCAAGGGAACCCGAAAGAGTTCCCGACGCCAGGCGTCGTCAGACTCACCGTCCGATGACTCTGCGGCGCACTCTTCCCCTGAAGACGAGGAAGAGGAAGAAGAAGATGCTCCCCCACCGACTGGGGGAGACAAGAAAAGGAAGGCCGCCCCAACCGGGGAGGCCGGAGGGTCCAAGAAGGGAAGGACTCTCCTTCCGGACAGTTCCACCGCCACCGACGAAGGCGAAGGCGAGTGGTTGCCCAGGGCCAAGCCCCCGGGGAGATCGTAAGTATTCGGATACCAGAGTAACTCCTAGGATTCCTTTGTAGCACTGCTTTCCCTAACGCCGAACGCAATTATGCGGGCCGCCACGAGCCAGTATTGATGTATCATCGGACGGCTCCTTGGGCTTGTCGGACATGGATAGCGATCCAGTCCTGACCGCCACCTCGCCTCATCCTGCCGACAACGCTGAGGTGTTGTCACAAGAGGCACCAGATCAAGGGGAGACAGTCCTGGAGGCGCCTCAAGGCGACCTTCCGGACTCTGGGAGCCGTGGGGACGGGGGGCCCGAGAGCTCCGAGTTCGGCCCTCAACCGAACACCGTGCCGGACCCTCCAGCGGTTCCGGGCTCGGGCAGGCGGTCTCCTTCTAAGAGGGGCAAGACGCCTGTGCTGGTGACCTCTGTTCATCCAGAGGCACCGGACAATCTGCTAGAAGCGCTTCGCAACGCTTCCATCGACGAGGAGCACCGCACTATCATGAGTGCGGTGATCCAGAAGGTTCAGTCCGCCAAGAGCGGATGGACTGAAGCCTGTGCCAGGCTTTGAGGTAAGTGTTTCAAAATGTAGTAGAAATATTACCGCATAGACAGTAGCCCCTGATGCGTTGTTCGGTGTTCACAAAGAAAAGCCGAAGAGAGGATCAAATAATATCGCAAGAGTCTAATATAAGTATGTCAATATGCATATGCAGGCTTCGCTGCTAGCATTCGTCGCACTAACTACGGAGGTCGCCGTACTGAAGCAGGACCTCGAGGGGTCCAAGAAAGAGCCCGACCTTGCCAAGAGGCAGCTCGAGGAGAACAAGGGTAAGTAATACCCCGTCTATAGATATGTATATATAAAAAAGGACGCGGTTGCAAAATGACAGGATCATTGTATGTTTGCCAGGGGCCACGACCGAGGTGGCGACCCTGAAGCAAGCGCTGGCCAAGGCCGAAGATACAGCGGCCAAGGAGCGCACCGAGCGAGAAAAGCATGAGGCTCGGGTGGGCGAGGTGTAGCAAGAGCCCCAGGCTCTTGTGGTGAAGCACGAGGCATTGGAGCTTGACTCCAAGAGGCGGGAGTCTGAGCTTGCCGCGGCCCTCGAGAGTGTAAAAAGTGCCAAGGCCGAAGCCCAAAAGGCCCTCCAAGAGATCGACGCGATGAAGAAGATAGCGGCGGGTAAGGCTTTCTATATGCAAAGCAAGCATGTAAAAGTAAATTATCGTTTACTTACCCGGATCCGGAGCTCTTCAGGCGCATTCGCAGATTTCCCCCGCAGTGTGTCCGATGCCGCACAATTTTACCAGGCCGAGGACGGAAGCTCAGTGGAGAAGCTATTCTGGTCTCAGTATGCTGAGGCTGAACATCCGGTGCCAATGAGCGACCAACTGAAGCAGATGGTCGAGCTACATAAGGCGGCCGATCAGGCCATGAAGAGCTTTATAGTCCGGCTGTGGCCTGGCGACACCCTTTGTAACGCCCCGAGACCGTTGCGCCAGGTGTCTTCCAGTTATTCGATGTTGTTGCCTTGTCATTTGCTTGCGTGTTGCATCTTGCCATGTCATCATCTGCATTGCATCGTCATGTTTTCAAAACTTGCATTCGTCCGGGTTCTCCGAGTTCTCTCCGTTGTCCGTTCTGAGCCCAACCACACTTGCACGTGCCCGCGGCATGTCCGAAATATTGTTTTATAAGTGTCCCAAAAATGTTCTCAGAATGGGATGAGAGTTGGTGTGCGGTCTTATTTTAGTGTAGGAAGACCGCCTGTAAAATTTCATCGCGTTCGGAGTTCGTTTGATAGCCCAACCGTTAAACTATAGCGGCAGTATAGCCGGCCAATCGTCGGACATTTTCGGTCTCCGAAAATAGTCGCCGGGCCTTTTGCTCTTCTCTTTTCTCAGTCTGAGGCCTTCTTCACAGTCCACTACCACCGTCAGGCCCTACCTAACCTCTCTCGTCAGCCCGCGGCCCACCCCTCGCGCGCCCGAAAATTGTCCCGGACCCGACCCGGGGAGTCGTCACCGTTGTGTCCGGATCATCCCCAAACATCTACAAAACATCTCCGTTTTGTTAATTGGGCTCCCTAGCTATTTTATCCGCAATCGTCCGATTGCGATTGTACGGACGAGGTAGCCCCTAAGCCTAGTCCACCTACTATATATTCACTGGACCAAACTCTACTCCAACCCTAAAGCTTAGGGGGCATGTCCGGTCGCACCGCCGCCGCATCTTCCTTGGGATCCCCATCGCCCCAATCCAGAGCGTCCTCTGTATTTCCTTGATCCAATCCACCCCGCCCCCTGCTTCCTGAGGCCATGCAGCCCTGCCCCGAGCACCCCGCAAGCAGCAGCTCCGGCGAGCCCTGCCATCGGTGGCCACCACCAGGCTGCACCTCTCCTTACCTTCTTTCCCTATGGTTTTCTCTTCCTCCCCTTCAATCTCTCTCACGACCGCCCTCTCTCTCTGTACTTCATCGCTGCAGGAATGGCCGCCGCTCGCGGAAGCCACCAACTTCCACCTCTGGCCAGATCCGACCATCTCCGATGCCTCCTCGTCGGATCCCGCCGTCAAGTCCCCATCCCGTCGTCGCGTGGAGCTCCACCGCCCAAGTCCTTCATCCTGTCGCTGCGCCAAGTCCCCGCTCGGTTCCCCCTGCGTTGCTGCGTCGCCCCACCTCGCATGCTCCTCAAGACAGCCGTCGCCGACCTCCGTTCCATCCTATGCATAGCCAAGTCAAGTCCGATGCCCAAGCGCCGAATCTAGTCGAGCTCGCCGCCCCTCGCCTTCGTGCACGACGTTCCCGTCCTGACCGAACCTGTCGTCGACCCCTGCCTCCTCTGCATCGGTCTGCTGCACGAGGGAACGAGCGCCCCTGTGTTGACTTCTCATCGAGATGCTCCAGCCGCGCCAAGTCCGTCTCCAGCCGCGCCGGAGACGCTCCTTCTCCCGCCTCGCGTGCCTGCCAGCAGCCGCCGCCGTTAACACTGCCTTGCGCCGCCTCCTCTCTTTTGCGCTCGTTCGAGCGGGGAGGACGAGCGCTGGTGCGTATGGGCTGCCCCCTTCGCATCGTCAAGGCCCAGCGTGTCGCCAGCCCACTTCGCCCTGCTTCCCCTCTCGACCCATCGGGCCAAGCCCAGGGTGAGCTCTGCTGCCCCCACCTTTTGCACTGTTGGCCCAAGCGCAGTTTTGGCCCATGTCAAGTTTTTTCCAATAGATGATTTTGCCTATTATTCCAGAGAGTGCCCGTTTTGCAGAAAAGTCCCTAAACATCATGCATATTATATCTCACCAACCGTGCATTATATTAAAATAAGTTATATATATATAATTCTTAGAATTTTGTGTAGATTAATAATATTAAACTATCATGCATGTTTAAAATGTTTAAAATGTTGTTTGTTTTAATTTGCCTAAATAACTTGCTAAAACGGTTTAACTCATAACTAAATAACCGTAGCTCCAAATCTAATAAACTTATATGTAAATGGGGTAGAAAATTGTCTAGTTTAACTTGGTGGCATCACTTTGCATGTTTAACAACCCTAAAATTGCGTTTAGGGCAAAACAGTACCTAATTCATTATTATGCACATGAGGACTTTCCGGATTTGTTGTTTGTTGTTCCCAGCCTCATTTAAACTTGACTAGATAGGTAGTTTTCTTTGCTTCACCCTCTTGCCATGATTAACAACATTTAATATTGTTGGGTACATAAACGAGATCGAACTAAGTAACGTGTTGTGGTGTTTTGTCAATATGCAACTCGTTGCATATTGAGCTCCACTTAATTTGTAGTGTTGTTTGTTGCACTTTGCCATGCCTTGACATGCATCATTAAACCAGACATGCATCATACTTGTTGTGCATCATGCCATGATCGGGTGATAGTTGTTTACTATGTTGTGTGCTTCTTTCCGGTGTTGCTTCTTCGGGTTGGTTCCGATAACGTCGCATTTGTGAGGACCCGTTCAACTACGTCCGTTTTTCTTCTTCATGGACTCGTTCTTATTCCTTGCGGGATCTCAGGCAAGATGATGATACCCTCGAAATCACTTCTATCTTTGCTTGCTAGATGCTCGCTCTTTTGCTATGCCTATGCTGCGATACCTACCACTTGCTTATCATGCCTCCCATATTGTTGAACCAAGCCTCTAACCCACCTTGTCCTAGCAAACCGTTGTTTGGCTATGTTACCGCTTTTCTCAGCCACTCTTATACCGTTGTTAGTTGCAGGCGAAGATTGAAGTTTGTTCCTTGTTGGGACATGGAGGTGTTGTTCCTTGTTGGAACATTGTTTACTTGTTGGGATATCACAATATCTCTTATTTAATTAATGCATCTATATACTTGGTAAAGGGTGGAAGGCTCGGCCTTATGCCTGGTGTTTTGTTCCACTCTTGCCACCCTAGTTTCCGTCATATCGGTGTTATGTTCTCGGATTTTGCGTTCCTTACGCGGTTGGGTATAATGGGAACCCCTTGACAGTTCGCTTTGAATAAAAATCCTCCAGCAAGGCCCAACCTTGGTTTTACCATTCGCCACCAAGCCTTTTTCCCTTGGGTTAGGCCAGCCCAAGGGTCATCTTTATTTTAACCCCCCAGGCCAGTGCTTGTCTAAGTGTTGGTCCGAACTGAGTAGACTGCGGGGCCACCTCGGGGAAACTTGAGGGCTGGTTTTACTCGTAGGATGTCTCATCCGGTGTTGCCCTGAGAACGAGATATGTGCAGCTCCCATCAGGATGTCGGCGCATCGGGCGGCTTTGCTGGATTTATTTTACTATTGTCGAGGATGTCTTGTAGAACCGGGATACCGAGTCTGATCGGAATGTCTCGGGAGGAGGTCTATTCATTCGTTGACCGTGAGAGCTTGTCATGGGCTAAGTTGGGACACCCCTGCAGGGATTTGAACTTTCGAAAGCCGTGCCCGCGGTTATGGGCAGATGGGAATTTGTTAACGTCCGGTTGTAGAAAACCTGAAGTTGACCTTAATTAAAATACATCAACCGCGTGTGTAACCGTGATGGTCTCTTTCCGGCGGAGTCCGGGAAGTTAACATGGTGTTGGAGTTATGCTTGATGTAGGTTGCTTGAGGATCACTTCTTGATCATAGTTTTATCGACCGTGCTTTGCCTTCTCTTCTCGCTCTCATTTGCGTATGTTAGCCACCATATATGCTAGTTGCTTGCTGCAGCTCCACCTCATACCTTTACCTTACCCATAAGCTTAAATAGTCTTGATCGCGAGGGTGCGAGATTGCTGAGTCCCCATGACTCACAGATACTTCCAAAACCAGTTTGCTGGTGCAGATGAGTCTGTGCAGATGACGCAACCAAGCTCAGGAGGAGCTCGATGAAGATCTTGTCCTTTGTGTTGTTTCGTTCTAGTTGATCAGTAGTGGAGCCCAGTTGGGGTCGATCGGGGACCGTGTCGCATTTGGGGTTCTTCTTTTATTTTGGTTCCGTAGTGAGACCTTGATTGTATTTGGATGATGTAATGCTTTATTCATGTAATTGTGTGAAGTGGCGATTGTAAGCCAACTATGTTACTCTTTCCCTTATGTATTACATGGGTTGTGTGAAGATTACCTCATTTGCGACATTGCTTTCAATGCGGTTATGCCTCTAAGTCGTGCTTCGACACGTGGGAGATATAGCCGCATCGAGGGCGTTACAAGTTGGTAATCAGAGCCTTCCCCGACCTTAGGAGCCCCCACTGCTTGATCGTTTTTAGCAGCCGTTGTTGAGTCTATAAAAATGTTTTGAGTCATTTAGGAAGTATATATCGGAGAGTTTAGGAATTCTTTTTACTTCCCAGTCTCCTGATCGCTCTGGTAAGGCATCCTGACGTAGAGTTTTGACTCTTCCCTTCTCAAATTTCACTAAAAAAAATTTAGGATCACGCGGGTATCTTGTAATCGTTCCGATGGTTTTATGATGAGAACATTGTCTTGGTGCCTCCTGTCAGGGGTTTTGTGGAAGTGTCCCGGGGAGTTGAGCTCCGAGGTGTTGTCGTCATAATTTTATCGTTGTAGTTCTGGAATACCTGAGTTTAGTTCGCCGACATCGAAAATCTCTTTTATGCAGTTTGTTGGTGAGATAACCTCGACGCCACCCAGTACTGGGGCGGGAGTTCGGGAGTATCGCCATTACTTGTATAACGGATGCTTTTCGAAGGTTGAGGTAGATGATTTCCGAAGGTTTCTTGGTTATGTGTTGAAGGATGGATACAGCTGGATGTAGGATTTGCTAGTTTTGGGTGAGATATTATGCTTCCCCTGTATCCCCAACACCTGATTGCATAACCGGAAAATTTTGGGAGTTTATAAGTGGGAATTCAAGTAGCTCTTAGGATATCTTTCCGACGGATGTATGATATGAAATTGGGGTTCGACGTCTAGTGGTCCGCCTATTCACGGTCGGTTTTACAGTGGTCTCATTGTGTCTTAAAGAGTCCTTGGCTATGCCGACTCGGGGACGCTTCGTATGTCATGTGCACTGCCTTGTACATGATGGTGCTGTACGATCGAGCCCGTGTAGGCCCCACCACGAAAACTTCGGACGAAATCTCTATCTTATGTTTGTTCCGGCTTATTCTAAAAGCCAATCCTTTGTTTTTCGTTTTGAGTTGTGGTATTCGAGTGGCTTCGAAGTCAAATGTTGATTCCATATTTTTCCTAAGCGGTGTTCTCATACTCCGATGTGAATGCTAAACCTTCATGATAATCGAGATTTTCATGTCAATCCTTTTCAACTGGTGTGCTTCTCTTCAAGTGGATCCGATCATTTCAACTTCCACAAGATCAATTATCACTTCTTCTCAACGGTGTTTGTTTCATCCGTCTCCAAGTTGCCTTTGTTTTCCCGCCCACCCACCTTTTCCCTCAAGGACTCGGATTTCTTAATCAAGCATCCTTTTATTCTTGTGAAGTCTCTTGATTCTTTTCTTTGAATGTTCTACCCAGTGGTTCACATGAAGATGCTCTTCTAGTTCGTCATTCCTCACTCATTTTTCATCTCCGGTGGTTTCAAGTCAAGCTTTGTTGATCATATCCTTTCCTCGTTTCAATGTTTTCTCATGCCGGTGCAATTCTTAATCATTCACCTCTCGCTATTCAATTGTTCCAGAGTGCCGAAGATATCTCAGAAGGATCATCTTGTCATTCAAGATCCGTTAATCCTATTTTGAGGATGTTTATCTCATTCAAGCCTTTTAATTCAACCGGTGCAACCTCTCTTTCAAATCATTCAACGGTGTTTTATTTTGACTGGGCCCTAACCCACAGGTCTTTTCCCAGGATCTTACCTGACTTTTCTTATTTCCCGGAGCTATCCTCAAATTTCTTTTCGAATTTTGATGTAAGAATGATTTATCATCAGTCAAATGTCTTTCTCCAAGATCTTCCAAATTCTTTTCATCATTGGTTCAACTTTTCTATTCTTCTCTATTCCGGAGTGTCTCAACAATTCACGGTGGTGTTTCTCATCGTATTTCTCACCATTTGAAGACCAAAGAAGAGCCTTACCTCCATATCTTATCCGTTCTCTCAGGGATTCGTGGTTCTAGATCGAGACCATCCTCTCATAATTGTTTTCAAATGTGAGATTTCTTTTCACCTATCCGGAGCAATTCAGGAGTCTTTTCAGTTTGATTCTCTGGAGGCCATCATATCAGAATTATTCATTCCAACTTTCAGCTCTCATACTCCAAATCTTACTGGTGCATCATTCAAGTATTCTCTTATCAGCTCGTGATCGCTTCGTTCTCATGTATCTAAATTCCCTCAAGCTTCTTCGTTCATTTGCTAATTCTTCCCGGTGTTTGTCAGATTTGGGGTTCCGACAGACCCTTAAGGTTCGAACACTGGGGTGCGCGCGGAAATCTCGCCTTCAACCTCTCCGTCTTGATGGGATCTAAACTACTGAAAGAGCTGCACGAAAGACACAAGATTTATACTGGTTCAGGCCACCGATGTGGTGTAATACCCTACTCCAGTGTGTGGTGGATGGATTGCCTCCTGGGGCTGGTGTGGATGAACAATACAAGGAAGAACAGCCTCGCGAGGGTCTGTTCTTGGCTGTGGTGATGAACTGCTATGAAGAGTTCAGTCACCTTTCACTCTCTTTCTCTCTCAGATCCCGGGCCGAACAACCAGGAATCGAACCCTTTGCTATGTGGGTGGCTAGTCCTATTTATAGAGGCCTTGGTCCTCTCCCCAAATATTGAGCGGGAAGGGATCCAACAATGGCGGGCTAATTTGAACGGGGACAACGAGTACATCTACCCTGACAAAAGCAGTCTTCGCCTGCCAAAGGCTCTGGTGATGACGCCGCGCTGGGCTCCATGGTGACCTCCGTCTCGTAGTCCTCCTGGTCTTGGTCTCGTTGCACCAAAGTGGCAACCTTTGCCTGATGCCTCGGTACTCCATGGATACGCTTGCCCCCTTTGCACCAAAGAGGAAAGAGGGACGCTGCGCGCGCTGGCACCCGCCTGGTGCCCCGTGTCGTCATTGCTTGTGTCATGGGCACCTCACAAGGTACCCCGCCTTGAACTCTCTGCCTCCTCGCGAGCCAGCCTGACGAGGCTGTGCCTGAGGATGCGCCACGTCGTCCGCCTCGCGAGGCTTGGCCCCTCGCGAGGGCCTTGAGCCTCGTGTTGATGAAGATGGGCCGCGCTGGGCCCCCACTTGAGCCACGCCGCAGGCTGCAGGTAGGCAAGTCTGGGGACCCCCGTTCCCAGAACGCCGACAGTAGCCCCCGGGCCCAAGGTGCGCATGGACCGGGCCGTGCCGAGAGGCGAAAGGGCAAGGGCGAAGCGCCGCGGGCCCTATCAGCCTGCAGCCTTGGGCGTCGTGTGGCGGTTGATTGGCCGTGGCGTCTTCGCTTCCCCATGACGCCTTGGTGATCGTGCGAGCCGGGCAAGTCCTTGCATGCAGATCGTGTTATGATTACCTGTGATCGTGGGGGCCGGCGGTTGGCCTTCGCCGGCTATAAGTACGGCACCGCGCGTGCTCGTCCAGTCCATCTCTTCTTGCTCTCTCCTTCGCCTCAGTTCTTGCTCCGTCTTGGTGTGATGGCTCCATCGAGGAGGTACTCGGCCGCAGAGAAAGGGAAGGCCCTCTAGGTCGGTCCTGCCTCTCCCCCACCCAAGCGTGGTCGCGGGCGCCCTCGAAAGCACCCGGTGGCCGCCCCGGCAGCTTCCAGCGGCCATGGGGGGGGGGGGGCTCCCAGCGCGGCGGCGGGCAAGCCGCCACAGCCGGAGGGTGCGCCTGGGTTGCACGCTCCCCCAGGCCGTGCTTTCGCGCCGTGCAGGCGCTGCCGGAATTCGTCGTTTGGTCGGTGGAGCCGGCTCGCGCCCGGCTCCCGCTCCCTCGCTTCCTCCTTGGCGAACTCCTGACCGGCGCTCCTGGCGGCCTCTGACTCTAGGCGGAGGGCTGCTGCAGCAGGTCCTCGTGGGTCGCGTTAGAGGTCTCCGCCAGCGGGGGCTTGGCCTTCACTCATGGCTGGCAGGCATTCGCCCGCGCTCGCGGCCTGGAGCGTCGGTGCACTCTGCACTTTAGGTTCGATGGCGACGCCACCCTCTACGTGAGGGTGTTTGGGGAAGATGGTCGCTGCGCGGGGTGCTTCCTTGAGGACGATGACCGCGTCCGCGGGCCCCGAGCCAATGGTGGTGGGGGAGATGGCGCCCGAGCGGGCGGCGGCGTCAGCGACTCCCCCATCTTCGTCAGCTCTTCCTCAAGCGACTCCTCCAGTGGTGGCAGCACTCCTCCCCCGCGCCGTCGGGTTTGCCTAGGAGGTGGTGGTTTGTCCGCCCGCCGTCGTGCCCCGGTGAAGCGCGAGAGGGAGTCCGCCTGAGGCCCTGAGGCAGCCTGTGTCGCCGCCGTGGGCCGATGCGGGAGGGGCGGCGCCAGGCTCGTCCTGTTCCTTTCTCTTTTGTCCCCTGTGTAAAACAGAACAGATGCATGGAGCCCCCTTGGGGCGTGTTGAGAAATGTTGCCGCTTCAGCTATTACCTTGATCTCATTTTTGTACTTCCTGATTTCCCGCCTGTGCGTAGATAGCTTTCGACCCCTGCCGGGGAGTGGGGCGACCGACCCAGGCCCTGTGTGCGCGTCGTGGTACCCGAGGGGCACGGACTAGGAGGGGTGCTCCTGTAATGCGCCAGGGCCGTGAAACCCTCCTGTGGCTAGGGCAGAAACCCTCGCGAGGGCATCTGAGCACCATCCCTCACGAGGTTGTTCACGAGAGAAACCAAAGCGAGGGACGAAAATCGACGAACCATAAATCAGCAACAGCGATAACTCCAATAAGACTCCAAATGCAAACGAACACGTCAACTGCGGAAAGCCAATGGAAAAGCCATGTCCGGCACCTAATCTAGTCTTCGACGTCTTCTCACCAGCGCGGAGCTAAGTGCTGCCATTGGGCGTGGGAGGGAGCCCCAGGGCCTGAGGCTGGCGCTCCTAAGACTGCGGGGCATGTACAGCCCCACTCATTATTATGTGAGAGTGTCACGGGGCGGCGAGCTTCACAGGCATTGGCCTTGCTTCACAGGCTCTGGGCCTTTTCCTTGAGCGCGAGGGCTTCACAGGCACTCGCCTTGCTTCACAGGCTCCGGGCCTTTCCAAAAGAGATGATCTTCACAGGCACTCGCCTTGCTTCACAGGCTCCGAGCCTTTCCAAAAGAGATGATCTTCACAGGCACTCGCCTTGCTTCACAGGCTCCGGGCCTTTCCAAAAGAGATGATCTTCACAGGCACTCCCCTTGCTTCACAGGCTCCGGGCCTTTCCAAAAGAGATGATCTTCACAGGCACTCGCCTTGCTTCACAAGCTCCGGGCCTTTCCAAAAGAGATGATCTTCACAGGCACTCGCCTTCCTTCACAGGCTCCAGGCCTTTCCAAAAGAGATGATCTTCACAGGCACTCGCCTTGCTTCACAGGCTCCGGGCCTTTCCAAAAGAGATGATCTTCACAGGCACTCGCCTTTCTTCACAGGCACCGGGCCTTTCTTAGGGGTAGAACCTCTGGAGGTGCTGGATGTTCCACGCGTTCTGGACCGGCACTCCCTCCTGAGTCTCCAAGCGCGCGGAGCCGGGCCTGGAAACATGAACAACCTTGAACGGGCCCTGCCACATGGGAGAGAGCTTGTGCAATCCCTCTCTGGAGAGGACCCGCCTGAGCACAAGGTCTCCTACCTCGAGGGTCCTGGGGCGGACGTTGCGACAGTGGTATCGCCGCAGCGCTTGCTGATACCTCGCCGCCCGCAGTGCGGCTTCCCGTCGTCGTTCCTCCCCCAACACGAGGTCCGTCCCCCGCATGGCGTCCTGGTGCACCTCGTCGAACGCCAGGACCCACACGGAGCGACGTTTGACCTCGTGAGGGAGGACTGCCTCCGCTCCATAGACCAGGAAGAATGGGGTCTCTCCAGTCGGCTTGGTCGCGGTGGTGCGGATGGACCACATCACGGATTGAAGCTCGTTGTGCCAACCTCGGCCGCAGGCCTCCAGCTTCTTCTTGAACTTCCTGGTCTTGAGGCCTCTCAGGACCTCTGCGTTGGCTCGTTCGGCCTGGCCGTTGCTTCGAGGGTGCGCCACTGAAGCGTAGCATATCTGTGTTCCAAGGTTAGCACAGTATGTTTTGAAGAGGTTACTGGTGAACTGCGAACCGTTGTCTGTGATGATGCGGTTTGGCACCCTGAACCGGCTCACGATGCCCCTGATGAACTTGACCGCGGAGCCCGCGGGGATGGTGCGGACGGCCTCCACTTCAGCCCACTTGGTGAACTTGTCCACGGCGACGTAGAGGTAGCGGTAGCCCCCTGGTGCTCGAGGAAACGGGCCCAGGATGTCCAGCCCCCAGATTGCGAATGGCCACGAAAGGGGTATAGTCTGCAGGCCTCCGGCCGGCTGATGGATTTGCTTGGCGTGGAACTGGCAGGCCTCACAAGCTTTCACCAGCTCTACAGCGTCATTGAGTGTGGTAGGACAATAAAACCCACTGCGGAACGCCTTGCCGACGAGGGTCCGCGATGATGAGTGGTGCCCGCAGTCTCTGCCGTGTATGTCCTCCAGTAGTTCCTTTCCTTGCTCCCTGGAAATGCAACGTAGGAGTATATCATTTGGTCGCTTTCTGTAGAGTTCTCCGTCTCTGATGCAGTACGCAGTGGCCTGCCGCGCCACCCGCTCCGCTTCCTCCTCCTTCTCCGACATGGTCCCTTGCGTCAAGTAACTCCGGAGCTCCGTGATCCAGCACTCCTCCTGAGGTTCCATCATCAGGAGCAGGCATGCTCCTGAGGCCGGGCAACAGACCGGGGCTCCTGAGGCAGGTGGCTGGGGGAGCTCCTCCCGAGGCTGAGCCGTGTTTGATAGTGACGGCAAGGCGGAGGGCTTGAAGAGCCTCTCCTCGAAGACGCCAGGCTCCTGAGGCAGCCGCCTGGATGCCCGCTTGGCGATGTCATCGGCCTCCTGATTGGTGCCATGGGGCACATGCTTCAACTCCAACCCCCAGAACTGCTTCTCCATCCTGCGGACCTCCGCAAGGTAAGCTTCCATGTGCTCGTCTTTTGGCTCGTACACCTTGTTGGAGAAGTTCACGAGGAGCTGTGAATCGCCCTTAATGGTAAGGCGCTTCACCCCCAAGGCTGTCGCGGCCTTCAGGCCCACTATTAGACCCTCGTATTCCACTATGTTGTTGGAGACCTTTTCACCTTGTTGGAAGCAGAGCTGTATGGCGTAGTAGAGCTTGTCCTGGGTGGGCGATATAAGCACCGCTCCAGCCCCAGCACCATGTCTGGAGAACGCCCCGTCAAAGTGCATGACCCAGCCTTCTGGCGCCTCGCTCCCCGGGAAGAGGGACCGATCCTCGTCGGCCTTGAGGCCTGGTGCCTCTGTCCATTCTGCCACAAAATCCGCCAATGCTGCTCCTTTGATGACCCTGGTTGTGCTGAATTCGAGCTGAAATGCCTGCAGCTCTATGTTCCACTCAGCGACCCTTCCAGCTGAGTTAGGGCTCCTGAGCACCCTCTCCAGGGGGTATGACGAGATGACTTTGATGGGGTGAGCCTGGAAGTAGTGACGCAGCTTGCGCGAGGCTATCAGTAGCGCGAGGAGGAGCTTCTGAGGCATTGGGCATTGTGCCCTCGCGTCCCGTAGCACCGTGCTAACAAAGTAAACTGGGTGCTCGACAAGACTGGGAGCATCTGGGGTTGCCGCGCCCTCGGGAGGTGGACTACACGGTCGGGTGGCCTCTCCTGCCCCCGGTGCATTTCCCGGCTGCTGACCCTCCTCAGCTGTGGTTGTGGCTCCTGCAGGCTTTCCTTGTTCCTGTTTTGTCCTGCCCTGGGCTGCCGCTGTGGCCTTGACTTTGCGTTCCTCCCTAACCGCCACCAGGGCTGCACTGGTGGAGTAGGGTGTGGCGGCGAGGTACAGTAGCAGGGGCTCCTGAGGGCGTGGAGCCACCATGACTGGGGGACTGGTTAGGTACCTCTTGAGATCTTGAAACGCCTTATCTGCTTCTTCCGTCCACTCAAAGGTCCCTTTCTTCTTCATCAGCTGGAAGAAAGGCAGCGCTCGCTCCCCCAGTTTGGAGATGAAGCGCCCTAGGGCGGTCACGCGCCCCGTGAGCTTCTGCATTTCTCTGAGGGTCTTTGGCGGGCTCATGTCCTCGACTGCTTTGACCTTCTCGGGGTTGGCCTCGATGCCACGATGGGACACGAGGAATCCCAAGAGCTTGCCCGAGGGGACGCCAAACACACATTTCTCCGGGTTGAGCCGCAGGTTTACTGCGTCGAGGCTCGCGAAGGTCTCCTCCAGGTCTTGTATCAGGGTCTTGGCCTCCCGAGACTTTACCACTATGTCATCGACGTAGGCTTCGACATTCCTTCCGAGCTGCTGACCCAAGGTGATGTGCATCAGTCGCTGAAAGGTTGCCCCTGTGTTACGTAGCCCGAATGGCATGCATGTATAGTAGTGTACCCCGCACGGGGTCAAGAAAGCAGTCTTCTCGACGTCTTCCACGGCCATCTTGATCTGGTGATACCCGGAGAAGGCATCCAGGAAGCATAGCAGGTCGCACTCCGCAGTGGAATTGACAATCTGGTCGATACGGGGGAGCGGGTGTTGGGGAACGTAGTAATTTCGAAAATTTTCCTACGCACACGCAAGATCATGGTGATGCATAGCAACGAGGGGAGAGTCTGATGTACGTACCCTTGTAGATCGCAACGGAAGCGTTGACACAACGTACAGGAAGTAGTCGTACGTCTTCTTCCCGATCCGACCGATCCAAGCACCGTTACCCCGGCACCTCCGAGTTCTTAGCACACGTTCAGCTCGATGATGATCCTCGGGCTCCGATCCAGCAAAGCGTCGCGGAAGAGTTCCGTCAGCACGACGGCGTGGTGACGATCTTGATGAACTACAGTAGCAGGGCTTCGCCTAAACTCCGCTACAGTATTATCGAGGAATATAGTGGCAGGGGGCACCGCACACGGCTAAGGGATAGATCACGTGGATCAACTTGTGTGTCTAGAGGTGTCCCCTGCCCCCGTATATAAAGGATGAGAGGGGGAGGGCTGGCAGCCAGGAGAGGAGGCGCAGGAGAGTCCTACTCCCACTGGGAGTAGGATTCCCCCTCCAATCCTAGTCCAACAAGGATTCCCAAGTGGGAAAGGGAGAGAGGGGGGCCGGCCACCTTCTCCTAGTCCTAATAGGACTAGAGAGAGGGGGGAGGCGCACAGCCCTATGTGGGCTGCCCTTTCAACTTTCCACTAAGGCCCATGTTGGCCCATTTGGCTCCCGGGGGGTTCCGGTAACCCTCCCGGTAATCCGGTAAAATCCCGATTTTACCCGGAACACTTCTGATGTCCAAACATAGGCTTCCAATATATCAATCTTTACATCTCGACCATTTCGAGACTCCTCGTCATGTCCGTGATCACATCCGGGACTCCGAACAACCTTCGGTACATCAAAATGCATAAACTCATAATAACTGTCATCGTAACGTTAAGCGTGCGGACCCTACGGTTCGAGAACAATGTAGACATGACCGAGACACGTCTCCGGTCAATAACCAATAGCGGGACCTGGATGCCCATATTGGCTCCTACATATTCTACGAAGATCTTTATCGGTCAGACCGCATGACAACATACGTTTTTCCCTTTGTCATCGGTATGTTACTTGCCCGAGATTCGATCGTCGGTATCCAATACCTAGTTCAATCTCGTTACCGGCAAGTCTCTTTAATCGTTCCGTAATACATCATCCCACAACTAACTCCTTAGTTGCAATGCTTGCAAGGCTTTAAGTGATGTGCATTACCGAGAGGGCCCAGAGATACCTCTCCGACAATCGGAGTGACAAATCCTAATCTCGCAATACGCCAACCCAACATCTACCTTTGGAGCCACCCGTAGTACTCCTTTATAATCACCCAGTTACGTTGTGACGTTTGGTAGTACCCAAAGTGTTCCTCTGGTAAACGGGAGTTGCATAATCTCATAGTCATAGGAACATGTATAAGTCATGAAGAACGCAATAGCAACATACTAAACGATCGGGTGCTAATGCTAATGAAATGGGTCATGTCAATCAGATCATTCAACTAATGATGTGACCTCATTAATCAAATAACAACTCTTTGTTCATGGTTAGGAAACATAACCATCTTTGAATAACGAGCTAGTCAAGTAGAGGCATACTAGTGACACTTTGTTTATCTATGTATTCACACATGTATTATGTTTCCGGTTAATACAATTCTAGCATGAATAATAAACATTTATCATGATATAAGGAAATAAATAATAACTTTATTATTGCCTCTAGGGCATATTTCCTTCAGTCTCCCACTTGCACTAGAGTCAATAATCTAGATTACACAGTAATGATTCTAACACCCATGGAGCCTTGGTGCTGATCATGTTTTGCTCGTGGAAGAGGCTTAGTCAACGGGTCTGCAACATTCAGATCCGTATGTATCTTGCAAATCTCTATGTCTCCCACCTGGACTAGATCCCGGATGGAATTGAAGCATCTCTTGATGTGTTTGGTCCTTTTGTGAAATCTGGATTCCTTTGCCAAAGCAATTGCACCAGTATTGTCACAAAAGATTTTCATTGGACCCGATGCACTAGGTATGACACCTAGATCGGATATGAACTCCTTCATCCAGACTCCTTCGTTCGCTGCTTCCGAAGCAGCTATGTACTCCGCTTCACATGTAGATCCCGCTATGACGCTTTGTTTAGAACTGCACCAACTGACAGCTCCACCGTTTAAAGTAAATACGTATCCGGTTTGCGATTTAGAATCGTCCGGATCAGTGTCAAAGCTTGCATCAACGTAACCTTTTACGGTGAGCTCTTTGTCACCTCCATATACGAGAAACATATCCTTAGTCCTTTTCAGGTATTTCAGGATGTTCTTGACCACTGTCCAGTGATCCACTCCTGGATTACTTTGGTACCTCCCTGCTATACTTATAGCAAGGCACACATCAGGTCTGGTACACAGCATTGCATACATGATAGAGCCTATGGCTGAAGCATAGGGAACATCTTTCATTTTCTCTCTATCTTCTGCAGTGGTCGGGCATTGAGTCTGACTCAACTTCACACCTTGTAACACAGGCAAGAACCCTTTCTTTGCTTGATCCATTTTGAACTTCTTCAAAATCTTGTCAAGGTATGTGCTTTGTGAAAGTCCAATTAAGCGTCTTGATCTATCTCTATAGATCTTTATGCCTAATATGTAAGCAGCTTCACCGAGGTCTTTCATTGAAAATATTTTATTCAAGTATCCCTTTATGCTATCCAGAAATTCTATATCATTTCCAATCAGTAATATGTCATCCACATATAATATCAGAAATGCTACAGAGCTCCCACTCACTTTCTTGTAAATACAGGCTTCTCCAAAAGTCTGTATAAAACCAAATGCTTTGATCACACTATCAAAGCGTTTATTCCAACTCCGAGATGCTTGCACCAGTCCATAAATGGATCACTGGAGTTTGCATACTTTGTTAGCTCCCTTTGGATCGACAAAACCTTCCGGTTGTATCATATACAACTCTTCTTCCAGAAATCCATTCAGGAATGCAGTTTTGACATCCATCTGCCAAATTTCATAATCATAAAATGCAGCAATTGCTAACATGATTCTGACAGACTTAAGCATCGCTACGGGTGAGAAGGTCTCATCGTAGTCAACTCCTTGAACTTGCCGAAAACCTTTTGCGACAAGTCGAGCTTTGTAGACAGTAACATTGCCATCAGCGTCAGTCTTCTTCTTAAAGATCCATTTATTCTCAATTGCTTGCCGATTATCGGGCAAGTCAACCAAAGTCCATACTTTGTTCTCATACATGGATCCCATCTCAGATTTCATGGCTTCAAGCCACTTTGCGGAATCTGGGCTCACCATCGCTTCTTCATAGTTCGTAGGTTCATCATGATCTAGTAGCATGACCTCCAGAACAGGATTACCGTACCACTCTGGTGCGGATCTTACTCTGGTTGATCTACGAGGTTCAGTAGTATCTTGATCTAAAGTTTCATGATCATCATCATTAGCTTCCTCTCTTATTGGTGTAGGTCTCGCAGAAACAGTTTTCTGTGATGTACTATTTCCCAATAAAGGAGTAGGTACAGTAGGTACAGTTACCTCGTCAAGTTCTACTTTCCTCCCACTCACTTCTTTCGAGAGAAACTCCTTCTCAAGAAAGTTTCCGAATTTAGCAACAAAAGTCTTGCCTTCGGATCTGTGATAGAAGGTGTATCCAATAGTTTCCTTTGGATATCCTATGAAGACACATTTCTCCGATTTGGGTTCGAGCTTATCAGGTTGAAGCTTTTTCACATAAGCATCGCAGCCCCAAACTTTAAGAAACGACAACTTTGGTTTCTTGCCAAACCACAGTTCATAAGGCGTCATCTCAACGGATTTTGATGGTGCCCTATTTAACGTGAATGCGGCCGTCTCTAAAGCATAACCCCAAAACGATAGCGGTAAATCAGTAAGAGACATCATAGATCGCACCATATCTAGTAAAGTACGATTACGACGTTCGGACACACCATTACGCTGTGGTGTTCCAGGTGGCGTGAGTTGCGAAACTATTCCATAATTTTTCAAATGTATACCAAACTCGTAGCTCAAATATTCTCCTCCACAATCAGATCGTAGAAACTTTATTTTCTTGTTACGATGATTTTCAACTTCACTCTGAAATTCTTTGAACTTTTCAAACGTTTCAGATTTGTGTTTCATTATGTACATATACCCATATCTGCTTAAGTCATCTGTGAAGGTGAGAAAATAACGATATCCGCCGCGAGCCTCAATATTCATTGGTCCACATACATCGGTATGTATGATTTCTAACAAATCTTTTGCTCTCTCCATAGCACCGGAGAATGGTGTTTTAGTCATCTTGCCCAAGAGGCACGGTTCGCAAGTACCAAGTGATTCATAATCAAGTGGTTCCAAAAGTCCATCAGTATGGAGTTTCTTCATGCGCTTTACACTGATATGACCTAAACGGCAGTGCCACAAATAAGTTGCACTTTCATTATTAACTCTGCATCTTTTGGCTTCAACATTATGAATATGTGTATCACTACTATCGAGATTCATCAAAAATACACCACTCTTCAAAGGTGCATGACCATAAAAGATATTACTCATATAAATAGAACAACCATTATTCTCTGATTTAAATGAATAACCGTCTCGCATTAAACAAGATCCAGATATAATGTTCATGCTCAACGCTGGCACCAAATAACAATTATTTAGGTCTAATATTAATCCCGAAGGTAGATGTAGAGGTAGCGTGCCGACCGCGATCACATCGACTTTGGAACCGTTTCCCACGCGCATCGTCACCTCGTCCTTTGCTAATGTCCGCTTATTCTGTAGTCCCTGTTTCGAGTTGCAAATATTAGCAACAGAACCAGTATCAAATACCCAGGTGCTACTGCGAGCATTAGTAAGGTACACATCAATAACATGTATATCACATATACCTTTGTTCACTTTGCCATCCTTCTTATCCGCCAAATACTTGGGGCAGTTCCGCTTCCAGTGACCAGTCTGCTTGCAGTAGAAGCACTCAGTTTCAGGCTTAGGTCCAGACTTGGGTTTCTTCTCTTGAGCAGCAACTTGCTTGCTGTTCTTCTTGAAGTTCCCCTTCTTCTTCCCTTTGCCCTTTTTCTTGAAACTAGTGGTTTTGTTAACCATCAACACTTGATGCTCCTTCTTGATTTCTACCTCCGCAGCTTTCAGCATTGCGAAGAGCTCGGGAATAGTCTTGTTCATCCCTTGCATATTATACTTCATCACGAAGCTCTTGTAGCTTGGTGGCAGTGATTGGAGAATTCTGTCAATGACGCAATCATCCGGAAGATTAACTCCCAATTGAATCAAGTGATTATTATACCCAGACATTCTGAGTATATGCTCACTGACAGAACTGTTCTCCTCCATCTTGCAGCTATAGAACTTATTGGAGACTTCATATCTCTCAATCCGGGCATTTGCTTGAAATATTAACTTCAATTCCTGGAACATCTCATATGCTCCATGACGTTCACAACGTCGTTGAAGTCCCGATTCTAAGCCGTAAAGCATGGCACACTGAACTATTGAGTAGTCATCAGCTTTGCTCTGCCAGACGTTCATAACTTCTGGTGTTGCTCTAGCAGCAGGCCTGGCACCCAGCGGTGCTTCCAGGACGTAATTCTTCTGTGCAGCAATGAGGATAATCCTCAAGTTACGGACCCAGTCCGTGTAATTGCTACCATCATCTTTCAACTTTGCTTTCTCAAGGAACGCATTAAAATTCAACGGAACAACAGCACGAGCCATCTATCTACAATCAACATAAATAAGAAAGATACTATCAGGTACTAAGTTCATGATAAGTTTAAGTTCAGTTAATCAAATTTACTTAAGAACTCCCACTTAGATAGACATCCCTCTAATCCTCTAAGTGATCACGTGATCCAAATCAACTAAACCATAACCGATCATCACGTGAGATGGAGTAGTTTTCAATGGTGAACATCATTATGTTGATCATATCTACTATATGATTCACGCTCGACCTGTCGGTCTCCGTGTTCCGAGGCCATATCTGTATATGCTTGGCTCGTCAAGTATAACCTGAGTATTCCGCGTGTGCAACTATTTTGCACCCGTTGTATTTGAACGTAGAGCCTATCACACCCGATCATCACGTGGTGTCTCAGCACGAAGAACTTTTGCAACGGTGCATACTCAGGGAGAACACTTCTTGATAATTTAGTGAGAGATCATCTTATAATGCTACCGTCAATCAAAGCAAGCTAAGATGCATAAAAGGATAAACATCACATGCAATCAATATAAGTGATATGATATGGCCATCATCATCTTGTGCTTTGTGATCTCCATCTCCGAAGCACCGTCATGATCACCATCGTCACCGGCGCGACACCTTGATCTCCATCGTAGCATCATTGTCGTCTCGCCAATCTTATGCTTCCACGACTATCACTACCGCTTAGTAATAAAGTAAAGCATTACATCGCGATTGCATTGCATACAATAAAGCGACAACCATATGGCTCCTGCCAGTTGCCGATAACTCGGTTACAAAACATGATCATCTCCTACAATAAAATCAGCATCATGCTTTGACCATATCACATCACAACATGCCCTGCAAAAACAAGTTAGACGTCCTCTACTTTGTTGTTGCAAGTTTTACGTGGCTGCTACGGGCTTAAGTAAGAACTCATCTCACCTACGCATCAAAACCACAACGATAGTTTGTCAAATAGACTCCGTTTTAACCTTCTCAAGGACCGGGCGTAGCCACACTTGGTTCAACTAAAGTTGGAGAGACAGTCGCCCGCAAGCCATCTATGCGCAAAGCACGTCGAGGGAACCGGTCTCGCGTAAGCGTACGCGTAAGGTTGGTCCGGGTCGTCTCGTCCAACAATACCGCCGAACCAAAGTATGACATGCTGGTAGGCAGTATGACTTGTATCACCCACAACTCACTTGTGTTCTACTCGTGCAAATAACATCAAACCATAAAAACCTAGGCTCGGATGCCACTGTTGGGGAACGTAGTAATTTTGAAAATTTTCCTACGCACACGCAAGATCATGGTGATGCATAGCAACGAGGGGAGAGTCTGATCTATGTACCCTTGTAGATCGCAACAGAAGCGTTGACACAACGTAGAGGAAGTAGTCGTACGTCTTCTTCCCGATCTGACCGATCCAAGCACCGTTACTCCGGCACCTCCGAGTTCTTGGCACACGTTCAACTCGATGATGATCCTCGGGCTCCGATCCAGCAAAGCGTCGAGGAACAGTTCTGTCAGCACGACGGCTTGGTGACGATCTTGATGAACTACAGCAGCAGGGCTTCGCCTAAACTCCGCTACGGTATTATCGAGGAATATAGTGGCAGGGGGCACCGCACACGGCTAAGGGATAGATCACGTGGATCAACTTGTGTGTCTAGAGGTGTCCCCTGCCCCCGTATATAAAGGATGAGAGGGGAGGGCTGGCCGGCCAGGAGAGGAGGCGCAGGAGAGTCCTACTCCCACTGGGAGTAGGATTCCCCCTCCAATCCTAGTCCAACTAGGATTCCCAAGTGGGAAAGGGAGAGAGGGGGGCCGGCCACCGTCTCCTAGTCCTAATAGGACTAGAGAGAGGGGGGAGGCGCACAGCCCTATGTGGGCTGCCCTTTCAACTTTCCACTAAGGCCCATGTTGGCCCATTTGGCTCCCGGGGGGTTCCGGTAACCCTCCCGGTAATCCAGTAAAATCCCGATTTTACCCGGAACACTTCCGATGTCCAAACATAGGCTTCCAATATATCAATCTTTACATCTCGACCATTTCGAGACTCCTCGTCATGTCCGGGATCACATCCGGGACTCCGAACAACCTTCGGTACATCAAAATGCATAAACTCATAATAACTGTCATCGTAACGTTAAGCGTGCGGACCCTACGGTTCGAGAACAATGTAGACATGACCGAGACACGTCTCCGGTCAATAACCAATAGAGGGAGCTGGATGCCCATATTGGCTCCTACATATTCTACGAAGATCTTTATCGATCAGACCGCATAACAACATACGTTGTTCCCTTTGTCATCGGTATGTTACTTGCCCGAGATTCGATCGTCGGTATCCAATACCTAGTTCAATCTCGTTACCGGCAAGTCTCTTTACTCGTTCCGTAATACATCATCCCGCAACTAACTCATTAGTTGCAATGCTTGCAAGGCTTTAAGTGATGTGCATTACCGAGAGGGCCCAGAGATACCTCACCGACAATCGGAGTGACAAATCCTAATCTCGAAATACACCAACCCAACATCTACCTTTGGAGCCACCTGTAGTACTCCTTCATAATCACCCAGTTACGTTGTGACGTTTGGTAGTACCCAAAGTGTTCCTCTGGTAAACGGGAGTTGCATAATCTCATAGTCATAGGAACATGTATAAGTCATGAAGAAAGCAATAGCAACATACTAAACGATCGGGTGCTAATGCTAATGAAATGGGTCATGTCAATCAGATCATTCAACTAATAATGTGACCTCGTTAATCAAATAACAACTCTTTGTTCATGGTTAGGAAACATAACCATCTTTGATTAACGAGCTAGTCAAGTAGAGGCATACTAGTGACACTCTGTTTATTTATGTATTCACACATGTATTATGTTTCCAGTTAATACAATTCTAGCATGAATAATAAACATTTATCATGATACAAGGAAATAAATAATAACTTTATTATTGCCTCTAGGGCATATTTCCTTCAGCGGGAACGGATCTTGCGGGCATGCCTTGTTGAGGTTGGTGAAGTCGACACACATGCGTTCTTTCCCCCCTTCTTGGGCACAACGGCAGGGTTGGCCAACCAGTCCGGGTATCGGACCTCGCGAATGACCCCTGCAGCCTCTAGCTTGCGGGTCTCTTGGGTGATGAAAGCCTGCTTCTCCGTGGACTGCCGCCTGGCCTTCTGCTTCACCGGGCGTACATTTGGGCATACATTGAGGTGGTGCTCGATGACACTTCTGGGGATCCCCGCCAGCTGATCCGGCTCCCAAGCAAATACCTTCTTATTCGAGTGCAGGAACTTGACCAAGGCCTCCTCCTGCTCGGGCTCTAGGTTGGCGCCTATGGTGAAAGTGGCGCTGGAGGACCCGTCCTCGTCGACGGGTATCTGCTTGGTTTCTGCTTTGTCCTGGGTGAACAACTGCTTCTTCTTGGCGGGTGCAGCCCCCTTGGGCTCTGGGGTCTCCGCATCAACGGGCCGTGCCGGCGCCGCGGTCTTGAAGGCGAGTTTGAGTACTTGCAGGGCGTCCCCGGTGTCCCCATGCATGGTGAGGGTACCGCTGCTCCCGGGCATCTTCATGAGGTTGTACGCCGGGTGGGTGGCGGCCATGAATTGAGCCAAAGCCGGGTAGCCGAGGATGGCGTTGTAAGGGAGGCTGATGGGGGCGATGTCGAAGTCGACCACCTCCATGCGGAAGTTGTCGTAGGTGCCGAAGGTTACCGGGAGCCGGATCTGTCCTAGGGAGTTGGACGACCCGCCCCCGACACCTGAGAAGGATCGACTGGGTCGAAGCCGCTCCCGAGGTATGCGGAGGAGGCTGAAAGTCTCGACCGAAAGCACGTTGAGACCCGCGCCGCCGTCAACGAGGGTCCTGGTGACGGCCACCCGGCAGATAGTGGGCGTGCATAGCAGTGGGAGCGCGCCAGAGCCGACCGGGTTGGTGGGGTGGTCCGCCGAGCTAAAGGTCAGGCCGACCTCGGGCGCCGGCAGGTCCGGGGGAGCCCCCTGCCGGGCAGAGACGGTGCTAACCCGGCGGGCAAAGGGCTTGACGTGGCGACAGGTGGGCGGTGCCTGCGAGCCGCCTAGGAGGGCCGCGACGACCGGAGGCGTCGGCGCCGTGGTGCAGTCACTCCATCGCGCGGGCGGCTGCTGAGACGAGGCCTGCTGCCCGCCCCTCGCCGGGCCGGTGGCGGCGTCGACGGCGGGCGATGGGGAACGACGAGGACGCCCACCGACCGTCTGGGCGACGCGAGAAGCGATGGCGACCCGGCGCTCGGCGCGGGCCCGACGAGCGTCTGACATGGATGCGACGGTCGGAGGAGAGCGGAGCGGTGGAAGACGAATTCCGGCGCACCCCTACCTGGCGCGCCAAATGTCGGATTTCAGGTTCCGGCAGACCCTTAAGGTTCGAACACTGGGGTGCACGCGGAAATCTCGCCTTCAACCTCTCTGTCTCGATGGGATCTAAACTACTAAAAGAGCTGCACGAAAGACACAAGATTTATACTGGTTCGGGCCACCGATGTGGTGTAATACCCTACTCCAGTGTGTGGTGGATGGATTGCCTCCTAGGGCTGGTGTGGATGAACAATACAAGGAAGAACAACCTCGCGAGGGTCTGTTCTTGGCTGTGGTGATGAACTGCTATGAAGAGTTCAGTCACCTTTCTCTCTCTTTCTCTCTCAGATCCCGGGCCGAACAACCAGGAATCGAACCCTTTGCTATGTGGGTGGCTAGTCCTATTTATAGAGGCCCTGGTCCTCTCCCCAAATATTGAGCGGGAAGGGATCCAACAATGGCGGGCTAATTTGAAGGGGGACAGCGAGTACATCTACCCTGACAAAAGTAGTCTTCGCCTGCCAAAGGCTCTGGTGATGACGCCGCGCTGGGCTCCATGGTGATCTCCGTCTCGTAGTCCTCCTGGTCTTGGTCTCGTTGCACCGAAGTGGCAACCTTTGCCTGATGCCTCAGTACTCCGCGGATACGCTTGCCCCCTTTGCACCAAAGAGGAAAGAGGGACGCTGCGCGCGCTGGCACCCGCCTGGTGCCCCGTGTCGTCATGGCTTGCGTCATGGGCACCTCGCGAGGTACCCCGCCTTGAACTCTCCGCCTCCTCGCGAGCCAGCCTAACGAGGCTGTGCCTGAGGATGCGCCACGTCGTCCGCCTCGCGAGGCTTGGCCCCTCGCGAGGCTTGGCCCCTCGCGAGGGCCTTGAGCCTCGTGTTGATGAAGATGGGCCGCGCTGGGCCCCCACTTGAGCCACGCCGCAGGCCGCAGGTAGGCAAGTCTGGGGACCCCCGTTCCCAGAACACCGATAGTATTTATTTATCTTTTCTTCGTTCTTTTTCAATTCTTACGGTTGTTCTTCCAAGATTTTGTCTTCCTTCGTTCATCATATCAATTTATTCGTTGTTTCAACCCGACCGGTGGTTCATGGAAGACCTTTCCAAATTGACGCTATATCTATCTTAATCCTTTCTACGAGAATAAGTAGTATGCCAATTCCATTGCTTGTCATCAATTTTAATTGGTGAAGGATAAGCATAATGCAATTCTTATTCTTGTTTCATCCAAGTCATTAATTCCTTATTTCGGAGGCTCATCAAAATTCTTGGTTTCAATTGTTTCGTCTTTTCTTTTCCGGAGTTCCAAGCTCTCTCAATTTGTTTCAGCGCGAAGATCCAGCTAATCATTGCAAGGATTCACCTTGTGTTTTCAACTTCTCTTTCTTCTCGTTATCCTTTCGTTACCGGAGTTCTTCATGGAGGTTCTACATGATGGTTCATCAAGGATTTAATTCCTTCTCCAACTTTTTCATCGAGATTCTTTTCTAAGAAGCTCAAGCTTTCTTCATATCGTAATCCGGAGTGCAATTCTTTCTTCCGAATCATTGGAGGTGGTACTATGTCATTTTTGATAATTTGAGTTCATTTTTCATGATTCACATGTTGTCAAGAATGGGATATTTTAAATCCATCAATCTCGTCATTGGAATTATATTGGGTTATATTTCACCAAAGCCTTCCCTAAGGATTGTTGCTATTTATGGTTCTTATAAATGATCCAAGTTCTCCATTTATCCTCCAGATGAAATAAGTTTCTCGTCTCCTTGTTCTTACCAATCAAATTCTTTTTCCCGTGAGTGGCAGGTTTTCATCTCTTAATTTGAGATGTACTCCACAAGACCATATCAAGCTTATCCTTTCGTTGTTGGTTTTCCAACAACTCCGTTTCGAACCTTCTCCTAAAGATGCTTTTGCAAGCTCATTTGAGGTAGAAGATATTGTTTTCTCCTCCATTCATTCCATTTCGTCCTCTCATTTCTTCTGGAGGCGTTGTGATGTTGCTCTTTTCTCTGATCATCTCGGATGGTGTTCTTTTCGTGCTTACCCATTTAACCGGAGTGTTGTGCCACTTTGCTCAAATCCTTTTCATCCTATCAAGTTTTGCATCTCTTTTCAATCGGAGTGCTTTCAACTTTGTTCTTCCTCGTTCCTCTTTCCTAATGGAGTGCTTTCAACTTCGCTCATCTCCGTTGTATTCTTTTCTCAAAATGGCTTAACCTTTTCAAGGTTCATGGTTTCACTCGTTTGTAAAAGAAGCAACTTAGTTTTACCTCTTCCTTTCTCTTCCATTGTCCCTCCGGTGCCATTCTAGATCTCGGGACGAGATCCTCTCGTAGTGGTGGAGTGTTGTAACGCCCCGAGATCATTGCGCCAGGTGTCTTCCAGTTATTCGATGTTGTTGCCTTGTCATTTGCTTGTGTGTTGCATCTTGCCATGTCATCATCCGCATTGCATCGTCATGTTTTCAAAACTTGCATTTGTCCGGGTTCTCCGAGTTCTCTCCGTTGTCCGTTCTGAGCCCAACCACACTTGCATGTGCCTGCGGCATGTACGAAATATTATTTTATAAGTGTCCAGAAAATGTTCTCAGAATGGGATGAGAGTTGGCGTGCGGTCTTATTTTTGTGTAGGAAGACCGCGTGTAAAATTTCATCGCGTTCGGAGTTCGTTTGATAGCCAACCGTTAAACTATAGCGGCAGTATAGCCGGCCAATCGTCGGACGTTTTCGGTCTCCGGAAACAGTCGTCGGGCCTTTCGCTCTTCTCTTTTCTCAGTCTGAGGCCTTCTTCACAGTCCACTACCACCGTCAGGCCCTACCTAACCTCTCTTGTCAGCCCGCGGCCCACCCCTCGCGCGTCCGAAAATTGTCCCGGACCCGACCCGGGGAGTCGTCACCGTCGTGTCCGGATCATCCCCAAACATCTACAAAACATCTCCTTTTGTTAATTGGGCTCCCTAGCTATTTTATCCGCAATCGTTCAATTGCGATCTTACGGACGAGGTAGCCCCTAAGCCTAGTCCACCTGCTATATATTCCCCGGACCAAACTCTACTCCAACCCTAAAACTTAGGGGGCATGTCCGATCGCGCCGCCGCCGCATCTTCCTTGGGATCCCCATCACCCCAATCCAGAGCCTCCTCTGTATTTCCTTGATCTAATCCACCCCGCCCCCTGCTTCCTGAGGCCATGCAGCCTGCCCCGAGCACCCCGCAAGCAGCAGCTCCGGCGAGCCCTGCCGTCGGTGGCCACCACCAGGCTGCACGTCTCCTTCCCTTCTTCCCCTATGGTTTTCTCTTCCTCCCCTTCGATCTCTCTCACGATCACCCTCTCTCTCTGTACTTCATCGCTACAGGAATGGCCGCCGCTCGCGGAAGCCACCAACGTCCGCCTCTGGCCAGATCCAACCATCTCCGATGCCTCCTCGTCGGATCCCGCCGTCAAGTCCCCATCCCGTCGTCGCGTGGAGCTCCACCGCCCAAGTCCTTCGCCCTGTCGCTGCGCCAAGTCCCCGCTCAGCTCCCCCTGTGTTGCTGCGCCGCCCCGCCTCGCATGCTCCTCAAGACAGCCGTCGCCGACCTCCATTCTGTCATGTGCACCGCCAAGTCAAGTCCGATGCCCAAGCGCCGAATCTAGTCGAGCTCGCCGCCCTCACCTTCATGCACGACTTTCCCGTCCCAACCGAACCTGTCGTCGACCCCTGCCTCCTCTGCATCGGTCTGCTGCGCGAGGGAACGAGCGCCCCTATGTTGACTTCTCATCGAGACGCTCCAGCCGCGCCAAATCCGTCTCCAGCCGCGCCGAAGCCGCTCCTTCTCCCGCCCCGCGTGCCTGCCAACAGCCGCCGCCGTTGACACTGCCTTGCGCCACCTCCTCTGTTTTGCGTTCGTTCGAGCGGGGAGGATGAGCGCTGGTGCGTATGGGCAGCCCCCTTCGCATCGTCAAGGCCCAGCGTGTCGCCAGCCCACTTCGCCCTGCTTCCCCTCTCCACCCACCGGGCCAAGCCCAGGGTGAGCTCTGCTGCCCCCACCTTTTGCACTGTTGGCCCAAGCGCAGTTTTGGCCCATGTCATGTTTTTTTTCAATAGATGATTTTGTCTATTATTCCAGAGAGTGCCCGTTTTACAGAAAAGTCCCTAAACATCATGCATATTATATCTCACCAACCGTGCATTATATTAAAATAAGTTATATATATATAATGCTTAGAATTTTGTGTAGATTAATAATATTCAACTTTCATGCATGTTTAAAATGTTTAAAATGTTGTTTGTTTTAATTTGCCTAAATAACTTGCTAAAACGGTTTAACTCATAACTAAATAACCGTAGCTGCAAATATAATAAACTTATATGTAAATGGGGTAGAAAATTGTCTAGTTTAACTTGGTGGCATCACTTTGCATGTTTAACAACCCTAAAATTGCGTTTAGGGTAAAACAATACCTAATTCATTATTATGCACATGAGGAGTTTCCGGATTTGTTGTTTGTTGTTCCCGGCCTGATTTAAACTTGACTAGATAGGTAGTTTTCTTTGCTTCACCCTCTTGCCATGATTAACAACATTTAATATTGTTGGGTACATAAACGAGATCGAACTAAGTAACGTGTTGTGGTGTTTTGTCAATATGCAACTCATTGCATATTGAGCTCCACTTAATTTGTAGTGTTGTTTGTTGCACTTTGCCATGCCTTGACATGCATCATTAAACTGGACATGCATCATACTTGTTGTGCATCATGCCATGATCGTGTGATAGTTGTTTACTATGTTGTGTGCTTCTTTCCGGTGTTGCTTCTTCGGGTAGGTTCCGATAACGTCGCGTTTGTGAGGACCTGTTCAACTACGTCCGTTTGTATTCTTCATGGACTCGTTCTTCTTCCTTGCGGGATCTCAGGCAAGATGATCATACCCTCGAAATCACTTCTATCTTTGCTTGCTAGATGCTCGCTCTTTTGCTATGCCTATGCTGCGATACCTACCACTTGCTTATCATGCCTCCCATATTGTTGAATCAAGCCTCTAACCCACCTTGTCCTAGCAAACTGTTGTTTGGCTATGTTACCGCTTTGCTCAGCCCCTCTTATAGCGTTGTTAGTTGCAGGTGAAGATTGAAGTTTGTTCCTTGTTGGGACATGGAGGTGTTGTTCCTTGTTGGAACATTGTTTACTTGTTGGGATATCACAATATCTCTTATTTAATTAATGCATCTATATACTTGGTAAAGGGTGGAAGGCTCGGCCTTATGCCTGGTGTTTTGTTCCACTCTTGCCACCCTAGTTTCCATCATATCGATGTTATGTTCTTGGTTTTACCATTCGCCACCTAGCCTTTTTCCCTTGGGTTAGGCCAGCCCAAGGGTCATCTTTATTTTAACCCCCCCGAGCCAGTGCTTGTCTAAGTGTTGGTCCGAACTGAGTAGACTGCGGGGCTACCTCGGGGAAACTTGAGGGCTGGTTTTACTCATAGGATGTCTCATCCGGTGTTGCCCTGAGAACGAGAAATGTGCAGCTCCCATCAGGATGTCGGCGCATCGGGCGGCTTTGCTGGATTTGTTTTACTATTGTCAAGGATGTCTTGTAGAACCGGGATACCGAGTCTGATCGGAATGTCTCGGGAGGAGGTCTATTCCTTCATTGACCGTGAGAGCTTGTCATGGGCTAAGTTGGGACACCCCTGCAGGGATTTAAACTTTCGAAAGCCGTGCCCGTGGTTATGGGCAGATGGGAATTTGTTAATGTCTGGTTGTAGAAAACCTGAAGTTGACCTTAATTAAAATACATCAACCGCGTGTGTAACCGTGATGGTCTCTTTCCGGCGGAGTTCGGGAAGTGAAAACGATGTTGGAGTTATGCTTGATGTAGGTTGCTTTAGGATCACTTCTTGATCATAGTTTTATCGACCGTGCTTTGCCTTCTCTTCTCGCTCTCATTTGCGTATGTTAGCCACCATATATGCTAGTTGCTTGCTGCAGCTCCACCTCATACCTTTACCTTACCCATAAGCTTAAATAGTCTTGATCGCGAGGGTGCGAGATTGCTGAGTCCCCGTGACTCACAGATACTTCCAAAACCAGTTTGCAGGTGCAGATGAGTCTGTGCAGATGACACAACCAAGCTCAGGAGGATCTCGATGAAGATCTTGTCCTTTGTGTTGTTTCGTTCTAGTTAATCAGTAGTGGAGCCCAGTTGGGTTCGATCGGGGACCGTGTCGCATTTGGGGTTCTTTTATTTTGGTTCCGTAGTCGGACCTTGATTGTATTTGGATGATGTAATGCTTTATTCATGTAATTGTGTGAAGTGGCGATTGTAAACCAACTATGTTACTCTTTCCCTTATGTATTACATGGGTTGTGTGAAGATTACCTCATTTGCGACATTCCTTTCAATGCGGTTATGCCTCTAAGTCATGCTTCGACACGTGGGAGATATAGCCGCATCGAGGGCGTTACACCCTTCCAAACAACTTCTTCGGCCTGGTGAGGCAGCTCGTGGATGCCTGCCCGCGGCTGGAGGTGGTCAAGCGATCTGTCTGCATTGAAGGTGCACGCCGGGCTTTCGCTCGTGTGAAATTGCAGTGGTCAAGGTAGACGTCGTGAAGCTGATCAAGGAGGGGCCGCCAGAGGGCAAGGAGCACCGCCACCCCGAGATGTACTACAAGGGTGTTCTGCTGGGCGCCCGTCTCATCGCGGACGAGTGTTCAAAAGATGTAATATTTGAATGAGACTTGCTCGTTTTATCCTGTATGTATGAAAACTTGTTTCATATGCAGTATGCAACGCTTGTTGGAATTTAAAATATTACCTTCTGTTTGGCTGTTTATCCAATCTGAGAGATGGCTAGTCCTCGGCTTCTGCCTCCATGCCACGAGTGCTGGGGTGTTCGGGATAAACCTGAGCACTCTTGTTCCCATGTTTGGGTCCTTCGAGTGAGGTGCTCAGCACAATGAACAAGGCAACCAGACTAATAATGCTTTATCACTCTCACTTAGCCATAGAATTCTATAATTTTAAATTTCGGTGAAGCCCCTGGTATTCGGAAGGCTGAATTTGGGGCGCGATACACGCCTATAAGCCGGACAGGGCCGACCCCTCGCCCTAAGCGGCATAAGTCTTTAGGGCCTCGAAAAACCTTGCTGAACAGCGACCAGTCTCTCGCCTTATCATGACAGTCAGTTTTAGCTTTCTCTACTGAGATGCTTAGCCCGGCAGAACCGGGGCACAATCACAGTAGTTCTCCTAGCGCTACCTTAGCCGATAGAGCGGAATGTAAGGTACCAAAACATAGGAGCCGGACAAACCCAACATTTTACCAAAGACATGATTCAGAGCTAATGCATATAATGCTATAAGTTCGGGGTGCCGCACTTGTGAAAGTGTTCGGACTTTTCACACCACATTGTGGGGTACGTAAGCCCCTGGTGTATTGGCCGTTCCAGAGTGTACGGTTGCAAGGCGTCATTAATGAACACACACACACACACACACATATATATATGTATAACAAGAATGCAATAATAGTCGTAATGCCATGCCTTGTTTATTGAAAAATTGCATTAAAGCAGAGTGATACAGATAGTGCGATAAGCAAAGAGTAGGACTATGTCCCTTCCAAGGGCGAGCTGAGGAATGATATGAAATCTGTAATCAACCTGGGAATTCCGTTGTATAACATAGCTGTCTGCCTCCTTGGTTGCTGCATCATGTGTTCGGCAATAGTGCTGCCGGACAATGTTTCCAGAGATTAAGGTCCTGAAAGAAAAAGAACAATAACCAAATGGGAAGCCCCTACTGCGGTTTAGGCCGCGTTTTGGGGCGTGCCGCAGTTGTGCCCCCTCTCACCTGTGCCCATGGTATTTTTAATGCGTAATTATGTACGCGCGGCACGAATATTGCTGTTGGGCTAGGATTGGGGTGGCCGCCGTATTGCTACGCGAGCTCAGATCGTGCCAGGCGGTCTATTTGTCGATTGCCCCGAGCGCGCTTGATGGTGTCCGGGCTTTGAAACGCCGAACTGGTTGATTGCCTTGAGAGGCTGCTTTGCGCTTCTGCTGCGAGGGCTGCGGTGTGCTCCTCTGTTCGGAGAGAGCGCTCTGTGTTTCCATTGACTGTAATAACTCCGTGAGGTCCTGGCATCTTGAGCTTGAGGTATGCATAATGCGGTACCGCATTGAATCTAGCAAATGCGGTTCGCCCGAGCAGCGCATGATAACCACTGCGGAACGGGACTATATCGAAGATTAACTCTTCGCTTCGGAAGTTATCCGGGGATCCGAAGACCACTTCCAGTGTAATTGAGCCTGTGCAATGGGCCTCTACGCCTGGAATGATGCCCTTAAAGGTCGTTTTTGTGGGTTTGATCCTTGAGGGGTCTATACCCATTTTGCACACTGTGTCCTGATAAAGCAGGTTCAGGCTGCTGCCGCTGTCCATAAGGACTCGAGTGAGGTGAAATCTGTCGATGATTGGGTCTAGGACCAGTGCGGTGAATCCGCCATGACGGATACTAGTGGGGTGGTACCTGCGATCAAAGGTGATCGGACAGGAGGACCAAGGGTTGAACTTTGGGGCGACTGGCTCCAACGCATATACGTCCCTGAGCGCACGCTTCCGCTCCCTCTTGGGGATGTGGGTTGCGTATATCATGTTCACCATCCGCACTTGTGGGGGAAACCTCTTATGTCCTCCAGTGTGCGGCTGCCGGGGTTCTTCCTCGTCATCGCTATGCGGCCCCTTGTCCTTGTTTTCGGCAATTAACTTGCCGACCTGCTTGAACACCCAACAATCCCTGTTGGTGTGATTGGCTGGCTTGTCTGGGGTGCCGTGTATTTGACACGAGCGATCGTGTATGCGGTCCAAGCTGGACGGACCCGGCGTACTTTGTTTGAATGGCTTTTTCGCTGACCGGGTTTAGAGCCTTTGAATCTGGCATTGACTGTCGTATCCTCAGTATTTTCGTTGTTAATGCAGTGCTTATGCTTGTAGCGATGTGGCCGGCTATTGCCGTCCTTGGTATCTGAGGTACCATGGTTCTTTGATATGTTATTACTGCGAGCCAACCAGCTGTATTCTCCCACACAAAAGCGGGTCATGAGCGTCGTGAGAGCTGCCATAGATTTCGGCTTTTCCTGACCAAGGTGCTAGGCTAGCCACTCATCTCGGATGTTGTGCTTGAAAGCCGCTAAGGCCTCCTCATCCGGACAGTCGACGATTTGATTTTTCTTTGTAAGGAACCGAGTCCAGAATTGCCTGGCCGACTCTTCTGGCTGCTGAATTATGTGGCTTAAATCATCGGCGTCTGGTGGTCGCACATAAGTGCCCTGAAAGTTGTCGAGGAATGTGGCCTCCAGATCTTCCCAACAGCTAATGGAGTCCGCTGGCAAGCTGTTAAGCCAATGTCGCGCTGGTCCTTTGAGCTTTAGTGGGAGGTATTTGATGGCGTGTAAGTCATCGCCGCGGGCCATGTGGATGTGGAGGAGGAAATCCTCAATCCATACTGCGGGATCTGTTGTGCCGTCGTATGATTCAATATTTACAGGTTTGAAACCTTCTGGGAATTGATGTTCCATTACTTCGTCTGTGAAGCATAAGGGGTGTGCGGCGCCTCTGTATTGGGCTATATCGCGACGCAACTCGAATGGGTCTTGCCCGCTATGTTTGGCCCGGCCGGACTTGCTTTTACTGTATCCGGCGTGACGTTTGTCGTCTCGCAGAGTGGTGCACCCTCGTGATCCGTAGATTGATCTTGAATGCTTTGCCTTGTCCTCCAATATGTCTCACAGGTCTGGCGTATCTCCCCATGCCTTTTTATTTGAATGGCGTTGGGGTGGAGGCTGGGCCTTTGGCTGGAATGCCCCTCTATCGCGGCCACGAGGTGGCTGATCAGCCGTATCATACGCTTCTTCCTCCAATCGGGGTAGTAACCTGCGCCTTGGGTAACTCTTGGAGGGACGCTCGAGTTTATATTCCTCGGCCGCGTGGACTTCAGTCCATTTGTCAGCTAGCAGATCTTGATCAGCTTGAAGCTGCTGCTGCTTTTTCTTCAGACTATTTGCCTTGGCCATAAACCGGTGCTTGAAGCGCTCTTGTTCGATGGGATCCTCTGGTATGGCGAATTCATCGTCGCCGAGGCTTGCCTTGTCTTCAGAGGGGGGCATGTGATCATCCTCCTCCTCTCCGTCTGCCGCTCTCTCAGGAGAGCTGGCTCCTTCATCCTCCTACTCTAAATCTTGCTAGAGGGGATTGTTGTTGTCTTCAGCACTATCCGGAGTGTTATTATCTCCTGTGCCGGTATCACCACTTTTGCTTTGGCGGGACTTAGAGCGGCGCCGCTGACGTCGGCGCTTGGGTTGCTTCTTGGAGGGGTCATCCTCCGCTATCTCGTCACCATTGCCTTCGTTGGGTGTATCCACCATGTATATGTCATATGACGAGGTGGCTTTCTAGTGCCCTATAGGTGCTAATTCATGTACGTCTCCTACATCGTCATCAATACCGTCGATGTCTTCGGAGTCGAATTCGAGCATGTCAGTTAAATCATCGACAGTGGCTACGAAGTGGGTGGTGGGTGGGCGTCGAATTTCTTTGTCGTCCGCATCCCAATCCCGTTGGCCATAATCCGGCCAGGGCTCTCCTGACAAAGAGAGAGACCTTAGTGAATTCAGGATGTCGCCAAAGGGCGAGTGCTGAAAGATATCCACGGCAGTGAATTCCATGACCGGCACCCAATCGGATTCGATTGGCAGGGGTGCGGATGGTTTGGAGTCAGAAAAAGAGTCCGGCACCTTGGAGTCATGGGCCGCGCAGAGGATTATGCTGGTGTTTGGCTCGATCGCCGTTGAGACTGCAGCCCCTGAGGCGGTGTATAACCACCCGTCCTCGATTGGCGCAGTTGGCTCCGAGCTAAGGGTCAGAGCTGATGCGGGCGCAGCCTCTGGGGTACTGTTCGGCGGCAGACCTAGGTCATACCCATCGCGATAGTGCGGCACGCCCGGCTATGGCTTGAATCCGTCGAAGATCAAGTCTCCGCGGATGTCGGCCGTGTAGTTCAAACTTCCAAATTTGAGCTGATGGCCAGGGGCGTAGCTTTCAATCTGCTCCAGATGGCCAAGCGAATTAGCCCGCAGTGCAAAGTCGCCGAATACGAAGATCTGTCCGGGGAGAAAAGTCTCACCCTGGACCACATCACTATCGATGATAGTAGGAGCCATCAAGCCTAAGGGTGATGACACAGAGGAACTCTCAATGAAAGCACCAATGTCGGTGTCAAAACCGGCGGATCTTGGGTAGGGGGTCTCGAACTGTGCGTCTAGGCCGGATGGTAACAGGAGGCAGGGGACACGATGTTTTACCCAGGTTCGGGCCCTCTTGATGGAGGTAAAACCCTACGTCCTGCTTGATTAATATTGATGATATGGGTAGTACAAGAGTAGATCTACCACGAGATCAGAGAGGCTCAACCCTAGAAGCTAGCCTATGGTATGATTGTATGTTATGGTTGTTGTCCTACGGACTAAAACCCTTCGGTTTATATAGACACTGGAGAGGGTTAGGGTTACACAAGGTCGGTTACAAAGGAGGAGATATCCATATCCGTATTGCGTAGCTTGCCTTCCACGCCAAGTAGAGTCCCATACGGACACGAGACGAAGTCTTCAATCTTGTATCTTCATAGTTTAACAGTCCGGCCAATGTAGATAGTCCGGCTGTCCGGAGACCCCCTAATCCAGGACTCCCTCACCTGCCATGCAAGCTACGTGTCAGGGCGGGGCTGTACACGCCCCAAGGGCTCCTCCCGGAGGGGCCCCCCCATCCCACGCCCAAGTGGAAGCTCCATGCTTCGCGCTGGCTGTCAACACTATCGAGGAGCGGCTATGCCCATGCACAAGCGGAAGCACTATGCTTCGCGCTGGTCGTGCCAACCTCAGGGAGCCCAGAGCTCAGCGCCCAGCCTCACCACGACGCCTCCCCTCGGGAGAGTCGTGCGAGGGGGCTGGGCACGGGGGCTGCGCTCGGGTCACGCCCAAGCGCACGCCACCCAACCAGGTCCCCCTGGACCTGGGCATCGCGCGCCCCTCCCGAGGCCTCGGCGAGGGCATGTATGGAAATCGTTTGAACATCAAGGGGGACTCCTGAGCATCGTGACTCAGGAGCCTAACTGGTCATGTAGCCCCTCACTCCTTGGTTCGTCCTGGTCTTGGTCGGCCCAATGGCGGTTGAGGTATGCGCGGGGCTGGGCTCCGCTGACGTAGAAGATTAATCTATCTTGACGAACTCTCCCTATATGTTGTTCGCACGTCAAGGGGGACTCCTAAGCATCGCGACTTAGGAGCCTAACTGGTCACGTAGCCCCTCACTCCTTAGACCGTCTTGGTCTCCGGTCGGCCCAATGGCGGTTGAGGTATGCACGGGATCGGGCTCTGCCGACGCAGAACAAAGCAAGTAGGAAGGAAAACACAGAATCTCAAAGCAAATATTACAAGCATACTGTTCTCACAATACCAAATGAAAAGTCTAAACGCCTCCACAAGGCCTGATGTATGTCGCAGGAATGGAACGAGAAGAATAGCCGCAGGCCACCCCTGGATGCCGTCGCCTGTGGAAGGTGCTCCCCTGTGGGCGACGATGTTCTCACCTTCGCCACCAGCCGCAGGATCCGCGGCATCGCCAGATAGAGGATCGGAGACAAAGCCGCGGAACTTCCCCAGCAAAGCCTCCACTTGACCTTGAAGAGCTACGGCGGCGGCTTTGCATAGATCTTCAGCCACAGGCTCCAGCAGCTCGTCAAGGCGGGCGTTGGGGTGGCGGAGGTGCAGATGGCTGAGGACGCGAGTCAGTGCGGCTGAAGACAGAACATGAGCTTCTGCCTCCGCCATGGGACCGAGGCCCTCAACGACCTCCTCAAGCTCCTTCACCATGAGAGGAAGCAGCTGGGCGGGGCCGTCCTCGTCAGTGTCCAACATCTTCTCCTGGCCATGCTCGTAGAGCGTCCTCATCGCCTTGCGAGATCTCTTCTCGAGATCGGCGAAGGCCACACGGTCTTCGGCCAGGACTCGCGCCTTAGCGTCAAGATCGGCCCCCTCACCCCAATCTTCTGCTCCAACTCTTCCAACCGGTTGCGCTCGGCAGCCTGCTTCTTCGCCAGCTCCGCCGGCTCAGCATCATGGTTCTTGACGGCTTCCTCCCGGGCCTTCATCTGCTTCTCCTCTGCTTGGCGGCGGCGTACCTATTCGGCGTGCTTGTCGCGCAGGCTCTCCAACTCGCCCTCCAACACTTGGCAGCGGTCACGGGCGGCCTTGGCGTCTTTCAGCATTGCCTCACGATCGGCTGCAGCATCGGCGGCTTCTTGCTTCTCCCTCTCGGAAGCCGCAACAGCCTGGCCCAGCGCCGCGCGTACCGCCAGGTCAGAATGAAGCCAGCCGGAGGCCAACTCCAGACGCCCGGCCACCAGGCGCGGGTCAGCGCTTAGGAGATCCTCCTATAGTTGGGTCATCTCTGAAAGGACACGCTCCAAGACGGCAGCAGGAGAAGAAGGACCAGGAAGTGGAGATGCAGCAGTAGGAGGAAGCCACATCATCACCAGGGCTTGGGAGACCGCGGGTTCCAGAGTGTTGGGGAACGTAGTAATTTCGAAAAAATTCCTACGCACACACAAGATCATGGTGATGCATAGCAACGAGGGGAGAGTGTGATCTACGTACCCTTGTAGACCGACAGCGGAAGCGTTATGACAATGCGGTTGATGTAGTCGTACGTCTTCACAGCCCGACCGATCAAGCACCGAAACTACGGCACCTCCGAGTTTTAGAACACGTTCAGCTCGATGACGATCCCCGGACTCCGATCCAGCAAAGTGTCGAGGAAGAGTTCCGTCAGCACGACGGCGTGGTGACGATCTTGATGCTCTACTGTTGCAGGGCTTCGCCTAAGCACCACTACAATATTATCGAGGATTATTGTGGAAGGGGGCACCGCACATGGCTAAGAAAACGATCACGTGGATCAACTTGTGTGTTTAGGGGTGCTCCCTGCCCCCGTATATAAAGGAGCAAGGGGAGGAGGCCGGCCGGCCCTATTGGCGCACCAAGGAGGAGTCCTCCTCCTAGTAGGAGTAGGACTCCTACTAGGAGGGGGAAAGGAAGTGGGGAGGCAGAAGGAAAGGGGGGCGCCACCCCCGCTCTCCTAGTCCAATTCAGACCAAAGAGGGAGGAGGCGTGCGGCCCACCCTGGCTGCCCTTCTCTCTCTCCACTAAGGCCCATACGTCCCATTACTTCTCTCGGGGGGGGTTCCGATAACCCTCCGGCTCTCCGGTTTTCTCCGAAATCACCCGGAACACTTCCGGTGTCCGAATATAGCCGTCCAATATATCAATCTTTATGTCTTGACCATTACGAGACTCCTCGTCATGTCCGTGATCACATCCGGGACTCCGAACTAACTTCGGTACATCAAAATTTATAAACTCATAATATAACTGTCTTCGAAACCTTAAGCGTGCGGACCCTACGGGTTCGAGAACAATGTAGACATGACCGAGACATGTCTCCGGTCAATAACCAATAGCGGAACCTGGATGCTCATGTTGGCTCCCACATATTCTATGAAGGTCTTTTATCGGTCAGACCGCATAACAACATATGTTGTTCCCTTTGTCATCGGTATGTTACTTGCCCGAGATTCGATCGTCGGTATCTTAATACCTAGTTCAATCTCGTTACCGGCAAGTCTCTTTACTCGTTACATAATACATCATCTCTCAACTAACTCATTAGTTGCAATGCTTGCAAGGCTTAAGTGATATGCATTACCGAGAGGGCCCAGAGATACCTCTCCGACAATCGGAGTGACAAATCCTAATCCCGAAATACGCCAACCCAACATGTACCTTTGGAGACACCTGTAGAGCTCCTTTATAATCACCCAGTTACGTTGTGACGTTCGATAGCACACAAAGTGTTCCTCCGGCAAATGGGAGTTGCATAATCTCATAGTCATAGGAACATGTATAAGTTATGAAGAAAGCAATAGCAACATACTAAACGATCAAGTGCTAAGCTAATGGAATGGGTCAAGTCAATCACATCATTCTCCTAATGATGTGATCCCGTTAATCAAATGACAACACATGTCTATGGTTAGGAAACATAACCATCTTCGATTAACGAGCTAGTCAAGTAGAGGCACACTAGTGACGTTTAGTTTGTCTATGTATTCACACAAGTATTATGTTTCCGGATAATACAATTCTAGCATGAATAATAAACATTTATCATGATATAAGGAAATAAATAATAACTTTATTACTGCCTCTAGGGCATATTTCCTTCACGGAGCACCTGGGACCTCATCAGCCGCGCCAAGTACCGGCACCTCCGGAGCCTGTGGGGCCATGGGGGCTGACTCCACGCGGCGATGCTCCTCTTGGCCCCGCGAGGACGACCGGGCTGGGGAGGCACGGGCGATGTTGCCTCCTGGCTCTGCGGAGGGAGGCACAGCCGCCGTACCCTCCTTCCTCTTCTTCGCCGAAGATGTCGGCCTGATCAACCAAAGGCGAGCGTTAGGAAATAACAAGTACCAGCAGAGACAAAGCGAAGTTCGAGACACCTATCGGTCCACCGCAAGGTACTCCACCTTTCGCATGTGAAGCTTGAGGCCCGACAGCATCGGGACCTGAGGGGCAGGCGCTCGAGCTCCGGTGGCGCCATGCGGTGCGGAGGTAGAACCGGATCCAGCCCCAGGAGGTGTTGGGGTGGAGGCGGCACCACGGTCCACCAGCGATGGCCTACCCTTCGTCGAGACGAGGGGTTGCTCCTTCCCTCCTTGGTAGGCGTCGACCTCAGTATCATCAGGAATGGCGCGGAGAATCTCGGCCTTGCTCGGAGGGGAGGTCTCCCCCACCTCTTCTGGGGTCTCCTTCGAGTCCACCTCCTCTTCCCCCTCTCCACGGGACTCGCCAGAAGACACCTCCACCGGCTTCTGCGCCATAGGAGCTCCCGAAAACACCGGCGGCACCAGCCCGCGTGCATCAAAAGTCGGCCTAGAGGCAACGAATTCCTCCCGGTCCCTGCGTTGAAACAGGGGAATGAAGGCACTAGGCGGGTACTCCTGGTTGTCTCCGACTATGAGACGCAGGACGACGTCTAGTTCGTCGTCAGGCAGGTCCCCCGGCCTCAAGCGGGCCTTGTTCTCCCCTCCTTCAAGCTCCTAGAAGGGGCGCACGCGCGCCTGGAGTGGGGCAACTCGCAGCGTCAAGAACTCCCTCAGGAGCATCGCTCCTGTTATCTTGGCCGCCCTCGCATTGCCCAGCTTCAAGTCAGTCATCATCTGCCCCAACACAGACGATGCCCGCTCGTCGACAAGCTCCGCCCTGGGCCACTCCTTGCCTTGCCGGGGCGCCTCCGTCGGCAACATCAAGCACGGCTGGGCGAGCTTGGCGTCCACCATGACCCATTTGGATCGAATGTTGTCGGCCCTCTTCCCGGTGCTCGAGATCGAGTTGGCCTTGCCGGACGCAACAAAGTTGGCGCACCCAGAGATGTGACCCTCGCTAACCTAGAGGAACAAGAAATGGCGCAGGAGCGCCACGGACGGCATCACGCCCAGGTATGCCTCACAGTAGTAGGCAAAGATGGACAGGAGGAGGACAGAGTTGGGATGGCGATGCAACGCTTGCAGCGCATAGTGGTCGAGGAGTTCATAAAAGAAATCAGAGAAGGGAGGGACCAACCCGACGGCAACGCTGCTCGAAAAGAAGGGAAAGAAGGTGCTCCCCTCAGGCTCCGGCTCGTCGGAGGCAAGCCGGAGGTCCGTCTTCCCCCACTTGTTGCTCTCTCCCCCGTCAGCTGGCGCATGGAGGCAAGGCTCTTCTCCATGACAGTGGGCGCCTCAAGAGCGGGCTCGTACCAAGCCGGAGCCGAGGAAGTCTTGACCTTGCGCGGCACCATGGGCGGCAGATGCAGAGCAAGGCCGAAGCAGATTTGTAGGTAGCGGCGGTGAAGAGCAAGAAAGGGGATCTGGAGCGAGGCAAGGAAGAAGCGATGAAGGCAAGTGCCGCCCGCACCAGCCTTTTGTCAGGCCAAGCAGTTGCCGAGGCAATGTGGGGAAGCGGAGACGCCCACGTCCAATCAACCTCCACACGTCAACCGAGGCCGCAGGCTTTTGGGGCCCACGGTGCTCCGAACTTGACCCTTGGCTTCGTCGTGAAGCCAAGCCCGCGCGCACCTTGGGCCCAGGGGCTACTGTCGGTGTTCTGGGAATGGGGGTCCCCAGACTTGCCTGCCTGCGGCCTGCGGCGTGGCAAAGCCAGCAGGCCATCTGGCCCATCTTCATCAACAAAGCATCCAAGACCCTTGCGAGGCGGACGACGCAAGACCTCCTCCCGAGCGGCCTAGTCAGGTAGGATCGTGAGGAGTGGGGATATCAAGGCGAGGCGAACCTCACGAGGCTCTCGTGACGTGAGCCATGACGATCAACACCAGGCGGGCGCTAGCACGCGTAGCGTCCTTGTTTCCCCTTTAGTGCAATGGGGGCAAGCGCAGACGCGGAGTACCGATGCCTCAGGCAAAGGTTGCCATTTCGGTGCAACAAGACCAAGACCATGGACAGCAAGACGGAGGTCATCGTGGATCCCAAGACGGTGTCACCACCAGAGCTTTGTGCAGGCGAAGACTACTTTTGTCAGGATGGCTCATACTAGCTGTCCCCCTTCGAATTAGCCCGCCATTGTTGGCTCCCTTCCCGCTCAATATTTGGGAAGAGGACCAGGGCCTCTATAAATAGGACTAGCCACCACCATAGTAGAAAAGAAGGAAAGGGGAGAGATCTCATCAGACCCAGAGATACACCACAAGTTCATACGCGCAAAAACACCTCAACCTTAGGAGGATGTTCTTCCCCTTGTACTATTCATCATCAGCCCAAGAGGCAATCCACCACCACCACACTGGAGTAGGGTATTACACCACAACGGTGGCCCGAACCAGTATAAACCCCGTGTCTTTCTGTGTTGTGAGTTCGTCGAGTTCGTCCGCAAGATCTTAGCGAGCTAGAGCGTAGATCGGTGGAAAGGAAAGACTTCGCGCGCACCCCAGTGTTCGAACCTTAAGGGTTAGCCGGAGCCCCACATCCGACAACTGTGAGGGTTAAACAGCGACAACTAAGTTCCTCCAAGGCGCTGGTCATTGCGGGCACATGCACGAAGACTACTCGGCTGCCATCTAGGTCATCTATTGATGGACCCCTTTTCTACGATGTTTATCTTTAATTTGAGCTTTGATCCTCGTCTAGTTTGTCCATCGGGATTCATGTTATCTCCTTGGGGCAGTGAGGTTATGGTTTCTTGTCATGTGGCATTTTTTGTGTTATATGTTATAATCCGGTGCTTCAGATCAAAATGACGACAACTGCGCCTCCGGGGCACGTGCATGAAGACTTCTCGACAATCATTGACGAGGTCAAGCCGGCTCCGGTAGACAAAAGAAAACTACTCCACTATATAGGCAAGATCCTCCGCGCTTGCTTGCTAGTGTTTCTCTCTTCACGCTGTCTCGTCCTCTCCAGATCTAAACACGACAGCGGTGGCCACTCTCTCTCTCTCTCTCTCTCTCTACTCAACGCTGGTCACAGATCCAGCCAGATCCTCTTCGCCGGGGAAGGTGAGAAGGTGAAATGTTCATGCGGTCGTCCTCGGCGACGGTTCTTACCCACTGTTGGCGCGTCCCAATCAGCGTGCCTTGCCATTCGCTCCCAAGCACCGCTGGCTAGGGAGGGCCTCCGACCCCATCTTCCTCGCTGCCATAGTGTGGGAAGATCCGACCTCCTGCCGCCCACCTAGGGACATCCCGTCGACCCTCAGGTATAACTTCCTTCGAAACTGGCCTTGCTCTACTTCCTGAGCTCCTGACGTCGCTACATTTGTATCTTTTACTATTTCTCAGGCCCCCTCGTAGATAGGATCGATCGACTGTTCGAAAGCCACCTAAATTTTTAGTATTAAGAGGTAAAACTAGTTCATGCACTCGAATCTAGTACTACTTGGTTCAAACAAGGAAGAAAGGGGGTGGGGGTGGGGGAAGATTTGTTACCTGAATCTAGGACTTGGTCGAAAGAGGAAATAATGGGGGTGAAAAGTAGCAGAGACTGGCTATCCAACTGGTCTCTTGGTCTAATAGGGAAATAAAGGGAAAAGCAGTACAAACTCAATACAAACCGGATCTATTGGTTCAGAAAGGAAAGAAAGTGGGGACTGGGGACAAATCAACAGAGTATGTCCAGCACTAGATTTGCTAGCCTCACACAGTATAAGGAGGCTATACCGAACAAAAATGGGACCAACCCAGATATCCTATTCTGATGTTTGTTGCCCCGAGCCACTCTTATGTAATGCCACTGGTAAAATGTAGCAGTCGCATTATTAAAAGTAAGGACACATTAAACCAATGTTGTTTGCAATGTAATGCATGCCTCTAGTAATATGAATCAATGGCACTTTTTTTCATGTCCTGCTAAATTTCCCATTAAGATAAGTTGCTTCTTTCTGTTAGAAATGCAGCTGTCCTAGTCCGCCTAATCTCCTGTGCCCAAATACCAACTCTATAGCAGCTGTTAATGTAATGTTGCTGGTAAAATGAAGCAATGGCACCATTAAAGTAATGTCGTATTTAATGGTTGCCATAGTTAATCCTAATGCCCACACTAATAACTAGCAATGTTGCTGTTTTAGAAATTGCTACTGTCCTTGTAGGATTGCCATTCAGATAAGGAACATGCTTCTTTTCAATTGATGTATGTTTCATTACTTGTTAGTCATCCTCCTTTCCACCTTTTTTGTGCAAACAGAGATATAAATTTCATGCTTGATCTTAGTTGAACTGCACAAATGATATCCAAATTATAGTTGAACATTCCACGAGCTTCACAACCAACCTTGATGTTGCTCAATTTTATTGCAACTAATGAAGAAGAAGCTCTGTGGTTTCGTTTTCTGATGGAAATGGAACCGGGGCTGGAGCCCTTTTCTTAAAATAAAATGAAGAAGCTGCTAGCTCATGGGACATTGCTTCATTTTAGTTGAACTGCACCAAAAGGTCCCATGAATTGAATCATCCATGTTGGTGACTGGTGTCATCCCTTCTACGATGGCGTTGACTGTAGATATGGTTCCCATCACAAGGTATGTTCCTTTTTGGTCTGACCGTTTGCCAAAGATCCTACATGTTCAGAGTATGCTCTTGTGCTACTTTTTTGGCCCTGCCATGATAAAGTAGTAATGTTATTTGCACCTTAATCTAGTGGCACTATTAATTTGAGGCAATGTTTTGGCACCGCTAGTGCCACTGATTTTTTTATATATCGAAAGAGGGGGTTTCCTCCGATTTCATTAAAGAAACCCAACCATAGAGAACCATTATCCGACAACATCTCAGTGTAAACAGGCAGTTATGCAACTACTCTAGAATGGAGTGAGTACTAGCAGGAGACAAGTTCGCCACATAAGCTAGGCAGCTAGGGGGACGTGGCACCAGCTCGACCAAGTTTGGATTACAACCCAAATGCTACCACAGAAACATCAAGGGGGGAGATAGGGACTGAAAGAGCCAGCTTCAGCATCCCAGTCTAAGCACCCCCGGCCTCCATCCTTGCAACGCACGGTGCACCTCGTTTGCCACCTGCTCGACCCTAGTGCCACTGATAAAATGAAGTAATAATACAGTTAAAATAGAGAGAGTGTTCTCTCTATCATTTCATTTCCAATGTAGATAAAGAAAGTGATTCTATTTGTTAGTATATGTTTCATCAACTAGTCCCATTGTTAATGTTTAAGCATTTCTGCAAACTGGGGTGCTTCATTTTAGTTGATCTGCACAAAAATAGAGATTGGAATGTCTCAAGGCCCCTCCTTGTACTACCGTTGTACACTGATGTGCATCACTGGCAGAAGGTGTATCGAGGAGACTTGGGTCGATTTCCAGTATGACCTACCGTATGAGGTGTCGCAGGGCCCATCTCGCCCTCGCAGCATGGCATACTATGATACTATCACAATATTTTCTTCTATTTATTTGTGTATGTTTCATCAACTAGTGCCACTATAATGTAATCACGCTTTTTCATTATCTGTGCAAACAGGGTTATTCAGCTGCATTTTGGTGGAACTACGCAAATGTACAGATGGAACGGACATATATGCAGAGTGCGAGGTGTGCCAAGTAAAAAATTACCGACACCAACCATGCTCCATGCACGCATTGGCATCCACCACAACCAGTGGGATGTGTGGCGCTCTTTGTGGACGGATCTTTCTCGGCAGCAAACCCTCTAACCAAATACTAGTAGCTTATATTGGCAGTTTTCTAGGGAGTAATCTTTTCTGAAAGAAGTACCAATCTATTTTTCTTTATTTGTACACAGTGTCACAACTTTGACCCAAAGGTCCAGAGCTATTTTAGGGTGATTGGCGTAGTACTCGGAGACTGATTGTAAGCATGACTTTCATTAGCTTTCACACTGATTGTAAGCATGAGCATATGGAAGATTAGGTTAGTGCGAAGCTTACCTTAAACCCTACCGCTGCCATTGAAACGAGGCGAGCATCAAGGGAACCGTGGAGAACGGCGGGGAAGCGACGTCGCACCATCCGGCCTCCTCTTGCGGTGGGAGAACGAATACTCATGTGGCTCCGGCTGGCTCTGCACCCTCACGAACGGCACACCGTACTCGATCGATTCGTTATCCTTTAGATGCTCGACCTTCGACCTATACACCCACCAGCTCTGCCTGACTTTCGCCTTGAGCGAATATGTCTGCTCCATCACCCGAGGAGATACTTGATGAACTCGAAGGACTGCGGCGTGACTGCCGTCGATGAGTACATCGCCGCCCTCATCGCCGCCGTCTCGCTCTTTCGCATACATTCCCACATGGCCCTCACAATCCTCAAAATCTCCCACTCATTGTCAAACCAAGTAAGTATCTCCTTCAACTTGGCTAACTTTGCTTGGTCGCCGCTAGCGATCTGCCCGATTCGCTGCTGCATCCTCTCCATAGATGTCCTTCTGAGAGGTACGGTGCTAGCTTTGGAAGATGGGAGGAGAGATGGTGGTCTTGCAATAGAGAAGAGGGAGAGGCGAGATGGTGGTTTTTCAATGGAGAAGATGGAGAGGAGAGGGGTGGTTTTGCAATGGAGAAGAGGGAGAGGTGAGATGGTGGTTTTGGAATGGAGATGATGGAGAGGAGAGGAGGTGGTTTTGCAATAGAGAAGAGGGAGAGGAGCATGCAGCAGCGATTTAGGATTGGACGACAGGGCCGGTGCGCTATCACTGGATCAAAATCAAAATCAATTTACCCTTCAATTAAGAAAGCGACCCTACATTAACTAGTCTCCCTTTTATTTTGGGTCATAATTGACCATGATTTTCACAAATAAAATATATGTTATACGTTGCAAAAATAATATAATTTGAAAGTACATTCAAATACGAACCAAATGATACAATTTTTGGTGACATGCATTCACATTTTGCTTGTCAAATACTGTACGTGGTTAAACTTTGACCCAAAATACGCAAAACAAAAAAATACTTCCAAGACCAGCACCGCTCCTCTCATGTTCCAATCTAAATCCAGCGCCACTCCTCTCCTATTCTAATCCAAAACTAGCGCTGTTCCTCTCCTGTTCTAATCCAAAACCAACGCCGCTCCTCTCCTCTTCCATTCAAAAACCACCGCCGGCGAGTGAAGGTGTTGTGGAGAAGTAGATCGATGGAGGAGTACAATCATACATAAGGATCACAGACGGCGACCCTGTGAAGCTAGCTAGATGTTGGAGATACAGTCTTGGTTTGACAACAAGGACCAACTAGCGGCGACGGCAACATCCACGGCCAAATATCTACATCAGAGCAAAAAGGCGGCGATACTACCGAAGGGAGTCACGCTGGAGTACATAGAGCTACTACTTTGGGCCATGGAGCAACTAGATTCACCGAATCCAATCGTGAGGCAGTGGTGGTGGCAGTATCGATCCCAGATGGAGCATCCACCAGAGATATAAGGGTCGAGCATCTACATGGTGCGTTTGTGAGGGTGCGTGTTAGAGAGAGCCAGTGGAGTCTTCGTCGACCGAACCCAACTGCAAGAGGAGAAAAGCAGTTGGCCTGAAGATGCTTCCCCGCCATCCTCTCCCTCACCGTTCACATCATCTCACGGGGCGGCTGTCTGCCACCGAGGAATAGGAGGGGACTGCCCCCCAGCCCAATAGTCGGGCAGGTTGTGAATTGTCAAGAGGAGCTTAGGGTTGTCAGTATTTGCAGGATGTGAATTGTGTTTTGTGTTGTGTATTTTGAGAGTACTTTCAGATATGAATGCCTTTTGAATTTCAAATTTGCAGTATTGAGCATATGAAGTATTTTATGAATTCTAGAGATCTATTTTTAGCACTTAAAAATGTAGTTGCATAAGAATATAAAAGTGCAGACAATGTGATTCTCAGAGAAGAAACTGCAAGTTTTAGTTTTAGATAAGAAACTGCAAGTTCAGTTTCAGATAAGAAACTGCAACTTTCAGAGGCAGAGCATTTATATTAACATGGCCTTTTCAAACAGGGATAACATCATGTTGGGAGTTTTATTCATGGTCGAAAATGGAACTACCAGCCAGTTAACGTCATGCTGATCAACATTCATGCATAGCACATCTTCATATGATGCACAGTCAAAAAGATATGTTGTTTTCAAAATGCCCACACAATGTCGAGTGTGTGAAAAACAGAGAAAACGAGGGACAAAGTTTTGGCAAGTGTTGGACGTGGTGTGTGATACGTCTCCAACGTATCTATAATTTTTGATTGTTCCATGATATTATATTATCAATCTTGGATGTTTTATAATCATTTTATAGTCATTTTGTATCATTTTTGGTACTAACCTATTGACCTAGTGCCAAGTGCGAGTTGTTGTTTTTTCCATGTTTTTTACATCACAGAAAATCAATATCAAACGCAGTCCAAATGCCACGAAACCTTACAGATATTTTTTTGGACCAGAAGGAACATAATGGGCCCTGGCTGTGCCTGGGGGTGCTCTGAGGAGAGCACAAACCACCAGGGCACGCCAGGAGGCCCAGGCGCGCCCTGGCGAGTTGTGCCCACCTCGGGTGCCCGCGAACTGCCTCTTTGCTCTATAAATACTCCAATATTCCCAAAACCCTAGTGGAGTCGATGAAATATTGATCCAGTCACCGCAGAGTCTAGAACCACCAGATCCAATCTAGACTCCATCTAGGATGGGGTTCACCACCTCCATTGGTGCCTCTCCGATGATGCGTGACTAGTTCTTTGTACACCTTCGGGTCCATAGTTAGTAGCTAGATGCCTTCCTCTCTCTCTCTTGATTCTCAATACAATGGTCTCTTGGAGATCCATATGATGTAACTCTTTTGCGGTGTGTTTGTTGGGATCCGATGAACTTTGAGTTTATGATCAGATCTATTTTTTTATATCCATGAAAGTATTTGAGTTTCTTTGATCTCTTTTATGCATGATTTCTTATAGACTCATATTTCTTCTCCGATATTTGGGTTTTGTTTGGCCAACTTGATCTATTTATCTTGCAATGGGAAGATGTGCTTTGTAGTGGGTTCGATCTTACGGTGCTTGATCCCAGTGACAGAAGGGGAACCGACACGTATGTAACGTTACTGCTAAGGATAAAACGATGGGGTCTATCTCTACATAGATAAATCTTGTCTACATCATGTCATCGTTCTTATTGCATTACTCCGTTTCTCCAAGAACTTAATACACTAGATGCATGCTGGATAGCGGTCGATGTGTGGTGTAATAGTAGTAGATGCAGGCAGGAGTCGGTCTACTAATCTTGGACGTGATGCCTATGTGATGATCATTGCCTGGATATCCTCATGAGTATTTGAAGTTCTATCAATTGCCCAACAGTAATTTGTTCACCCACCGTTTGCTATTTTTCTCGAGAGAAACCACTAGTGAAACCTACGGCCCTCGGGTCTCTTTCTCATATTATTTGCCTTTGCGATCTACTTTTCCTTTGCGTTTATTTTCAGATCTACTAAACCAAAAACCCAAAAATAGCATGCTGCAATTTATTCTTATTTATTTTATTTGGCGTTCGATCTATCAATCTACTACAAATTTACCTCATGTCGGTTTGCCCATCTTGAGGCGTTGTACCCCGGAAGGGATTGACAACCCCTTTAACACGTCGGGTTGCGAGAAGTTGTTATTTGTGTGCAGGTGTTGTTTACATTGTGTTTCTTGGTTCTCCTACTGGTTCGATAACCTTGCTTTCATATCTGAGGGAAATACCTACCGCCGATGTGCTGCATCATCCCTTCCTCTTTAGGGAAATACCGATGTAGCTTCAAGCGACATCAAAAGGAATTTCTGGCGCCGTTGCCGGGAAGGATATTTAACATATACCAGGTTCCTAATCACCAATCTCATCTCCTCACAATTTACATTATTTGTCATTTTCCTCTCCCCCACTTCACAAAAAATTGCCATTTTATTCGCCCCTCTTTTATGTTCTCCATTTTCTTATCGGATCTGTTTTTAGTGCAATTTTGTTGTGTGGTCATCATGACTCAAGAGAACACCAAGTTATGTGATTTCCGAAATACCAACAACAATGATTTTATTGGCACTCCGCTTGCTCCTCCCGCCACTAGTGCAAAGTCTTGCAATATTAATACTGCTTTGTTGAATCTCGTTATGAAAGATCAACTTTCCGGTACTCCTAATGAGGATGTCGCATCCCATCTTAATACCTTTGTGGAATTATGCAATATTCAAAAGAAAAAAGATTTGGACAATGATGTGGTGAAGATGAAATTATTTTTGTTTTCTTTGTGTGATTCTGTAAAAAATTGGTTCTCTTCTTTGCCTCGCAATAGTATCAATTCTTGGAATAAGTGCAAAGATACTTTTATCACTAAGTATTTTCCACCCGCAAAAATTATTTCCCTTAGAACCCAGAACATGAATTTCAAGCAACTTGAACATGATCATGTTGCACAATCTTGGGAAAGGATGAAAATGATGCTAAGGAATTGCCCAACTCATGGGTTAAATCTTCGGATGATCATACAATTTTTTTATGCGGGGTTGAATTTTGTTTCTCGTAATCTTTTAGATTCTGCCGCGGGTGGTACTTTTATGGAAATTTCTTTAGCTGAAGCCACCAAATTTCTTGATAATATTATGGAAAATTATTTGCACTAGCATACCAAAAGAGCTCCCACTAGTAAAAAAGTTAATTCGGTTGAAGAAATTTCTTCTTTGGGTGAAAAAGTTGATTCTCTTGTGAAATTGTTTGCTATTAGAAGTGCTCCTATATATTTTAATGATATTACTTTGTCTACTTTGATTGAGCAAAATAGTGATGCCATAGATGTGAATTTTATCTCTCGAAATAATTTCAACAACAATGCTTATAGAGGTACTTTTAATCCTAGGCCTTTTCCTAGTAATTCCTCTAAGAATTATGGTAATTACTATGTAAATCAATCTTATAATAATAATAGGAACACCTCTGATCTTGAGAATAATATTAAAGAATTACGCAAAAAGTTTTCAACACTTCCATAGAAGAAAAGTTGAGTAAGATTGATGATTTGTCTAGAAGTGTTGATAGAATTGCTCATGATGCAAAAAATCTCAAGATGAAAATTTTTGTGCCTAAGGTTGATGAATCAATTAAAGCTCTTTATGTTTCTATGGATGAAAGTAAGAAAAGAACCGCTATGCTTAGAGCTAAAAGAGAATTTTTAGAAAAAGCGTTTTCTAGTGATTTCTTCCGCAAAAGTGATGAAGATCTTAAAATGATTGGTGTTTCTTCTATTGATTCCTTGTTTAGTAAAGTTAATATTGATGAAAAAGGGACTGGAGAATAGTCAACTTTAGCTAGAAGGCGTCCCGATGATTCGGAGGGTGAAAATCTTGTTGAGAAAATTGATAAAAGTGGGTTTGAAGAGGTCAAAACTTGAGCTGACCACTCTTTTGGATTAAAAAGAATTTAATTATGATAGTTGCTCTTTGATTGATTGTATTTCTTTGTTGCAATCCATGATAAATTCACCCAATGCCTATGAACAAAATAAAGCTTTTACTAAACATATTGTTGATGCAATGATGAAAGCTTTAGAAGAAAAGTTGGAATTAGAAGTTTCAATTCCTAGAAAATTGCATGATGAATGGGAACCTACTATCAAAGTCAAGATTAAAAATTATGAGTGTTTTGCTTTGTGTGACTTGGGTGCTAGTGTTTCTACTATTCTGAAATCTTTATGTGATGTGCTTGGTCTTACCAATATTGAATCGTGTTCTTTGAATTTGCACTTGGCGGATTCCATTATTAAAAAGCCTATGGGAAGAATTAACGATGTTCTTATTCTTGCAAATAAAAATTATGTGCCAATAGATTTTATTGTTCTTGATATTGATTGCAATCCGTCTTGTCCAATTTTGCTTGGTAGACCGTTTTTACGCACTATCGGTGTCGTGATTGATATGAAAGAAGGCAATATTAAGTTCCAATTTCCTTTAAGGAAGGGTGTGGAAAACTTTCCTAGAACAAGAATTATGCCCCCATATGAATCAATCATGAGGTCATCTTATGGATCTCGAACCAAAGATGACAACACTTAGATCCTTGCTTTATGCCTAGCTAAGGGCGTAAAACTATAGCGCCTTTTGGGAGGCAACCCAATGAATGAAATTTTTGCTTTTTGCTTCCCGTTCTTGAGTGTTAGCACAATTATACTACTGTCATGATTGTGTTTTTTATGTTTTAATTAGTGTTTGTGCCAAGTAAAGCCTTTAGGATCTTCTTGGGTGATAGTTGTTTGATCTTGCTAAAAAACAAAACTTTTGCGCTCATGACAATAATTCTCATTTTTACGAAAGAGCGATAAAATACCCATTCCACTTGCAGTAGGTCAATACAAAAATTGCCCAGGTCTTCCTAAGTTTTCAGAATTTTTGGAGTTACATAAGTATTCGAAATAGTCGGATTGCTACAGACTGGTATGTTTTGACATATTCTGTTTTCTTTGCGTTGTGTGCTTATTTTGATGGCTCTATGGTTTTCTTTGATGAGTTTTTGCCATATAAAAGTTATAATACAGTAGATATAATGCAACAACAAAATATGAATTGGTTTGATACAGAACTTATAGTAGTGATTTATTTTCTTATATACCAACAGATCTCACGAAGGTTTGGCTGAGTTTTGTGTGATTGAAGTTATCTTACGATGGATGAAGGAATAAGGAGGAGAAGAGCCAAAGCTTGGGGATGCCCCGACGTCCCAAGCTATTATCCAAAAAAGAGCAACCAAGTAAGCTTGGGGATGCCCCCGAGTGGCATCCCCTCTTTCTTCTAACGACCATCCGTATTTTACTCGAAGCTATATTTTTATTCATCACATACAATGTGTTTTGCTTGGAGCATCTTGTATGATATGAGTCTTTGCTTGTTTTATTTTGTGTTTTAAGTCTTGATCCCTTGCTGGATACACCTATTTGTGAGATCCAAAATTATGTCATGACTTGTTAGAATTGCTCTCTATGCCTCACTTAAATTTTTATGAGCTATGGACTTGCTATAGTTCTTCACTTATAGCTTTTTGAGCATGGTGTGCTTTAGTATTTTTGAATAAATGCTTTCTTGCTTCACTTAGATTTATTTGAGAGTTTGTAAAATTTTCAACAAATTCTCTCTTGCTTCACTTAAATTAATTTGAGAGAAAGAAAATTATGCTCATGATCTTCACTTATATTTGTTTGGGCTTATGAAAAGCAACACATGAAAATTAGTTCCAAAGTGATAGATATCCAAGAAGGATATAATAAAACTTTCATGAAGATCATTGGACAAAATAAACTTCATTCTTAGTAATAGTTTTGAGATATGATGATGTGATATGTGAGTCATCTTGATGAGTAATTATGCTTTAGTAAGAATATTGGTGTTAAGGTTTGTGATTCCCTATGCAAACACGAAAGTCAATAGTCATGCAATGAAATTATATCCTACTTGTGGTGCATTATTCGGTGTTAATTATGCTTAATGCTCACTTATGAGATTATTTGTTTCTTGGTTGGTCACTTCTCAATCTTTTGCTAGCCTTCATTTTGCATTAAGTATGATCTCTACTTGTGCATCCAAAATCCTTTAACCCAGTTTTTCCACATGAGTCCACTATATCTACCTATATGCAGTATTCTTTTGCCGTTATAAGAAAATTTGCATGTGCCATCTCTAGTTTTCAAAATAAACTTCTATTTTGTGTGTTCGTTTCGCTCGCGGAGCGGTGAGGGGTGGCTAATATTTTCCATGCTAGATGTGTTATTCTCATGATGAGTGTTTATTCACTTGTCATTGCACGAGAGTAAGGCAAAGGTATTAGGGATGCCCAATCCCGAAATGAAAAGTGAATTTACTTTATGTTGTCAAATAATAAATTCCTTGGAAAGTGTTGGTATGGAGGGCAACTGTCGATACGGCTAGCCATGGAAAGTGAAAGTATGGTCGAAAAAGGAATAAACTTTATTTTCTGTTTGGGAATTGCCTATGATATATCTAAGCATCGAAAGTATTGGGAACTCTAAGTCGTTTTCGTTGGTGGGATGGATACACCTCCCAAAATGTCTTTACCTCTAAGTTTTTCGCTTTGAGCTCTGGCACCTCTACAAATCCCTACTTCCCTCTACGAAGGGCCTTTCATTTACTTTATGCAATTTTTATTTTTGAATTTGAGTCTCCATCTTCTCTTATAAAAGCAACAACTTGGAGGCAATATGATGGTACTTAAGTATTCGATGTAGCTAATATGCGAGTGTGTTTCATGAATGGATCAATGGTTGAGCATGATGGGCTAGGGATAACTTATTTTAGCGTTGATATTTTGAAAGACATGGTTGCTTGTTGATATGCTTGAGTATTTAAGTTAACATGTCAAAACTAGACTATTGCTTTGAACAATGTAAAAGTCCAAATATCCATGCTATAAAGAAAATAATATGATATGACATGTTAGGCAGCATTCCACATCAGAAATTCTGTTTTTATCACTTCTCTACTCGAGGACGAGTAGGAGTTAAGCTTGGGAATGCTAATACGTCTCCAACATATCTATAATTTTTATTGTCCCATGTTGTTACATTATCAATCTTGGATGTTTTATAATCATTTTATAGTCATTCTATATCATTTTTTGGTACTAACCTATTGACATAGTGCCAAGTGCCTGTTGCTATTTTTTCCATGTTTTTACATCGCAGAAAATCAATTTCAAATGGAGTCCAAATACCATGAAACTTTACGAAGATTTTTTGAGACTAGATGGAACATAATGGGCCCTGGCTGCGCCTGGGGGTGCTCCGAGGAGAGCACAACCCACCAGGGCGCGCCAGGAGGCCCAGGCGCGCCCTGGTGGGTTGTGCCCACCTCGGGTGCCCCCGGACCGCCTCTTTGCTCTATAAATACCCTAATGTTCCCAAAACACTAGGGGAGTCGACGAAATATTGATCCAGCCGCCGCAGAGTCCAGAACCACCAGATCCAATCCAGACACCATCTCGGATGGGGTTCACCACCTCCATTGGTGCCTCTCCGATGATGCGTGAGTAGTTCTTTGTAGACCTTCGGGTCCGTAGTTAGTAGCTAGATGGCTTCCTCTCTCTCTCTCTCTTGATTCTCAATACAATGGTCACTTGGAGATCCATATGATGTAACTCTTTTGCGGTGTGTTTTTTGGGATCCGATGAACTTTGAGTTTATGATCAGATCTATCTTTTTATATCCATGGAAGTATTTGAGTTTCTTTGATCTCTTTATGCATGATTGCTTATAGCCTCGTATTTCTTCTTCGATATTTGGGTTTTGTTTGGCCAACTTGATCTATTAATCTTGCAACGGGAAGAGGTTCTTTGTAGTGGGTTCGATCTTACGGTGCTTGATCCCAGTGACAGAAGGGGAACCGACACGTATGTATCGTTTCTACTAAGGATGAAACGATGGGGTCTATCTCTACATAGATAGATCTTGTCTACATCATGTCATCGTTCTTATTGCATTACTCCATGTCTCCATGAACTTAATACACTAGATGCATGCTGCATAGCGGTCGAAGTGTGGAGTATTAGTAGTAGATGCAGGCAGGAGTCGGTCTACTAATCTTGGATGTGATGCCTATGTGATGATCATTGCCTGGATATCTTCATGAGTACTTGAAGTTCTATCAATTGCCCAACAATAATTTGTTCGCCCACCGTTTGCTATTTTTCTCGAGAGAATCAACTAGTGAAACCTACGGCCCCCGGGTCTCTTTCTCATATTATTTGCCTTTGCGATCTACTTTTCCTTTGCGCTTATTTTCAGATCTACTAAACCAAAAACCCAAAAATACCTTGCTGCAATTTATTCTTATTTATTTTATTTGGCGTTCGGTCTATCAATCTACTACAAATTTACCTCACGTTCGTTTGTCTATTGAGGCGTCGTACCCCGGAAGGGATTGACAACCCCTTTAACACGTCAGGTTGCGAGAAGTTGTTATTTGTGTGCAGGTGTTGTTTATGTTGTGTTGCTTGGTTCTCCAACTGGTTCGATAACCTTGGTTTCATATCTAAGGGAAATACCTACCACCGCTGTGTGATAACCCACAAGTATAGGGGATCACAACAGTTTTTGAGGATAGAGTATTCAACCCAAATTTATTGATTATACACAAGGGGAGCCAAAGAATATTCTCAAGTATTAGCAGCTGAGTTGTCAATTCAACCACACTTGGAAAACTTAATATCTGCAGCAATGTATTTAGTAGCAAGGTAATATGAAAGTAATGGTAACGGTGGCAATGGTAATAGTAATAGTTTTTGTAGTGATTGTAACAGCGGCAACAGAAAAGTAAATAAGCAAAGATCAATATGAGAAAAGCTCGTAGGCAATGGATCAGTGATGGATAATTATGTCGGATGTGATTCCTCATGCAATAGTTATAACATAGGGTGACATAGAACTAGCTCCAGTTCATTAGTGTAATGTAGGCATGCATTCCGCATACAGTCATATGTGCTTATGGAAAAGAACTTGCATGACATCTTTTGTCCTACCCTCCCATGGCAGCGGGGTCCTATTGTAAACTAAGGGATATTAAGGCCTCCATTTAATAGAGTACCGGACCAAAGCATTAACACATAGTGAATACATTAACTCCTCAAACTATGCTCATCCGATTATTGTCACTTCGGGGTTAATGGATCATAACTCATAATAGGTGACTATTGACTTGCAAGATAGGATCAAGAACTCACATATATTCATGAAAACATAATAGGTTCAGATCTGAAATCGTGGCACTCGGGCCCTAGTGACAAGCATTAAGCATAGCAAAGTCATCGCAACATCATTCTCAGAACATAGTGGACACTAGGTATCAAACCCTACCAAAACTAACTCGATTACATGATAAATCTCATCCAACCCATCACCGTTCAGCAAGCCTATGATGGAATTACTCACGCACGGCAGTGAGCATCATGAAATTGGTGATGGGGGAAGGTTGATGATGACGATGGCGACGGATTCCCCTCTCCGGAGCCCCGAACGGACTCCAGATCAGCCCTCCCGAGAGAGATTAGGGCTTGGCGGTGGCTCCGTGTCGTAAAACGCGATGAATCCTTCTCCCTGATTTTTTTCTCCCCAAACGTGAATGTATAGAGTTGGCATTGAGGTCGGTGGAGCACCAGGGGGCCCACGAGGTAGGGGGCGCGCCCAGCGGGGTAGGCGCGCCCCCCACCCTCGTGGACAGGGTGTGGGCCCCCTGGCCTTGATTCTTTCGCCAGTATTTTTATATATTCCAAAAATATTCTCCGTTGATTTTCAGGTCATTCTGAGAACTTTTATTTCTGCACAAAAATAACACAATGCAATTCTGCTAAAACAATGTTAGTCCGGGTTAGTTCCATTCAAATCATGCAAGTTAGAGTCCAAAACAAGGGCAAAAGTGTTTGGAAAAGTAGATACGATGGAGACGTATCAACTCCCCCAAGCTTAAACCTTTGCTTGTCCTCAAGCAATTCAGTTGACAAACTAAAAGTGATAAAGAAAAACTTTTACAAACTCTGTTTGCTCTTGTTGTTGTAAATATGTAAAGCCAGCATTCAATTTTTCAATAAAAATTATGAACTAACCATATTCACAGTAGCATTTAGATCTCATGTTTACTAATACGTCTCCAACGTATCTATAATTTTTGATTGTTCCATGATATTATATATTCTGTTCTGGATGTTTAATGGGCTTATTTATACACTTTTAAAGTATTATTTTTGGGACTAACCTATTAACCCAAGGTCCAGTGCAAATTGTTGTTTTTTTTGCCTATTTCAGTGTTTCGCTGAAAAGGAATATCAAACGAAGTCTAAATGGAATGAAACCTTCGGGAACATGATTTTTGGAACAAACGTGATCTAGAGGACTTGGAGTGGACGTCAAGAAACAACCGAGGAGGCCACGAGGCATGGGGCGTGCCCTCCCCCCTCGTGGCCCCTCGTGGCTCAACCGACCTACTTCTTCCTCCTATATATACTCTTATACCTTGAAAACACCGAGGAGCACCATGAAACCCTATTTCCACCGCCGTAACCTTCTGTACCCAAGAGATCCTATCTTGGGGCCTTTTACGGAGCTCCGCCGGAGGGGGCATCGATCACGGAGGGCCTCTACATCAACTCCATGGCCCCTCCGATGATGTGTGACTAGTTTACTTCAGACCTTTGGGTCCATAGTTATTAGCTAGATGGCTTCTTCTCTCTCTTTGGATCTCAATACAAAGTTCTCATCGATCTTCTTGGAGATCTATTCGATGTAACTCTTTTTGCGGTGTGTTTGTTGGGATCCGATGAATTGTGGGTTTATGATCAAGTCTATCTATGAACAATATTTGATTCTTCTCTGAAATCTTTTATGTATGATTGGTTATCTTTGCAAGTCTCTTCGAATTATCCGTTTGGTGTGGCCTACTAGATTGATCTTTCTTGCAATGGGAGAAGTGCTTAGCTTTAGGTTCAATATTGCGGTGCTCGATCCTAGTGACAGATAGGGAAACAGCACGCATTGTATTGTTGCCATCGAGGATAAAAAGATGGGGTTTATATCATATTGCTTGAGTTTATCCCTCTACATCATGTCATCTTACCTAATGTGTTACTCTGTTCTTATGAACTTAATACTCTAGATGCATGTTGGATAGCGGTCGATGTGTGGAGTAATAGTAGTAGATGTAGGCAGGAGTCGGTCTACTTGTCATGGACGTGATGCCTATGTACATGATCATGCCTAGATATTCTCATAATTATTCGCTTCTCTATCAATTGCTCGATAGTAATTTGTTCACCCACCGCAATACTTATGCTATATTGAGAGAAGCCATTAGTGAAACCTATGCCCCCCGAGTCTATTCTCCATTATATTAATCTTCCGTTAACAAGCTATTTCAATTATCTTTTATTCTGCAATTTTTACTTTTAATCTTTATCATAAAAATACCAAAAATATTATCTTATCATCTCTATCAGATCTCACTCTCGTAAGTGACCATGAAGGGATTAACAACCCCTTTATAATGTTGGTTGCGAGGTTCTTATTTGTTTGTGTAGGTACGAGGGACTTGCGTGTGGCCTCCTACTGGATTGATACCTTGGTTCTCAAAAACTGAGGGAAATACTTACGCTACTTTGTTGCATCACCCTTTCCTCTTCAAGGGAAAACCAACGCAGTGCTCAAGAGGTAGCAAGAAGGATTTCTGGCGCCGTTGCTGGGGAGTCTATGCACAAGTCTAGACATACCAAGTACCCATCACAAACTTTTATCCCTTGCATTACATTATTTGCCATTTGCCTCTCGTTTTCCTCTCCCCCACTTCACCCTTGCTGTTTTATTCGCCCTCTTTTTCCTCCCTGCCTTCTGTGTGCTTGTTCTTTTTGCAATTTGTTGGCATCATGTCTGAAATTGGGGAGGTTATCATTGATAAGGATAATAATATGGAAAATTTTGATGCTATCGATGATCCTCTTGAAAATCCTACTATTTTACATACTAAATTTTTTCGGATTGGTAGTGGTAATATTATTGCGAAGGGAGTTATTCAAGATTTCTTTACTTGTGCCGGTTCTTTGCCCACCATGAGCGGGTCTATTCTTCATAAAAGTAGTAGTCTCGCGGATGCTATATCCTTGCTCATAGTTGAACTTGAAAGACAATTTTTACATATGCATCCTTCCATACAAAGGATTTTCCTAGAATTTTCCAATATTGAGCATTCTTCTGTTAAGCGAGCAGCGACCATCCTTTTAGCTCATGAGTTCAGATTTATAATAAAAGAGGCAAACGAAATTTTTGTGCATTATAGGGTGGATGACGGTCGTCCTCCCATAGAAGCAATCCATTTTTATCAAGACATTATGTGTTTACAATCTTTAGATCATGTTGCCTTTAATGAAAACATTAGAAAAATGGTTCCTACCGATGTTCTTCTTGACAGGGTCTCTGAACTTAATGATAATCTTACTATCTAGAATAGTGGGTTAGGTTTTTCCCTTGAACAAAGGCTCATGACTTTTTGCCAAAAGAATGGTTATAATGATGAATTGCTTGTGCAATATGAGGGGCAAAAGGAGGAACCAATACCTCCCGAGCTTGATCTTGGGGACTTTTGTCCCATTAAATTTAGCCCTTTTGATTAATTTTGCTTACCACAAAGAAAGCTTGCTGCTGAACGTAGGGATTATGAGATGAGTTTTCGCGATTTACCTTATCATTATCATGGCAATACCTAGATCTATCCTTGCTTTTATGCCTAGCTAGGGGCGTTAAACGATAGCGCTTGTTGGGAGGCAACCCAATTTTATTTTTTTCTTACTTTTTGGTTCTGTTTAGTCTCTCCTCTCTCCCTAATAATAAAGTACGGATTGAGTCTCCGGGTTCACCGTCACAGTAATTTTGCAAATGAGTCCCTTCTATTTTCACTCTTCAATCCGCAGTCCACAAATAACGTTTGCTAGCCGGAAAAAACGGTTCAACATCCCACCGACAAATAAAAGCGAGGCCCACGGGTCGTCCTATCTCTCCCCTGTCTCGTCGATTTCGATAAACTACGTGGACTCACGACCCTCCGCGTGCTTGCGAGGGTGACAAGCCCCCACCAGCCCAAGTGTTTGATGCGCCCAAGCGAAACGGCAGGTCTGTACCCGATGCCTCTCGCGATCTAGATTTGGAGGAGGGGTCGCCTCCTGTTCCGTCCCGGGCAGCGGATGTGGAGGGTTGAGAGAGAGAGAGAGAGGAGCGAGGGAGAAGCATAGAGGATTCTGCCGGCGGTACTGCTCAGAACGGGGACAAAGGAGGAGGCTATTTTGGTTCTTTGATTGATCCAATCCTTCCTACGCCCGTAATTTTCTCGGACACAAATTTCACATCTAGCTGCGGCCATGGGATGGCCGGCAGGGACTCCGGTAGGGTCTCTTTTGGCCGTTCCATGGGCCGATGTGCTCACAAATACACATCTACTCTATCGACTGAAGTCCTAGCCCAATTATTCCTTTCGTTGCTTGACATTGCAGTCTTGCCGTTCTGCCAAAATCGTTGGAATCTCGCTGTTCTGCCAACCTCGCCGGAATTTCTCCATACTGCTGACTTCGCCAAAATTACGTCCGCCCGTGCTCTAGGTACGTCGTTCAAACTGGTTGAGCAATACTGATTCGAAGTTGTTTTGGTCAAACGGCTAAACTGAACCATGCTACTACAGAGTAGCCAAAAGGAGATTCAGTTTTTTTTCCTCTGAACTGAAGCTGCTAAACCGAACCATGCTACTACACAATAGCCAACAATGTTGAATACTGATTTGGATTTGAAGTTTGGCTGATAAATATGAGTATCATCATATAATTTCTGTCTGGTGTTTCTAGAATATGTAATTGGTAATGTTATTTTCGGTTTGACAGACATGGATGATAAGTTCCAGTACCACTTTGTGTGATGCAGTATTCTTTGCTTTTTGAATTTATTAATAGTTGTTGCCGAACTCGAGCAGTCGAGCTTGCTTCTCAATGGTGCACATCGAAACCTAAAAAGTTCCTATTTATGGTTAATATAAATCATGTTGTCGCTACTTTGTAAATAAATCACAAACTTCTTAATTCTTTGTGTATGGGTTGCTATCAAAACACTAAACTTAATTCAGTCAGGCCATCATTATAGTAGTTTGTCTAATGTACGGAACTCATAACTTTGCTTGATGCATTCTTCAGGTTGAGGGTCTCATGATGGATGACGTAACAGCTGTTAAAGAGGAGAATAAAGGATGGAAGATGGCATCAGAGGAGGATGCTGAAGCTGGTAGATCAATTGAGCAAGAGTTCCTCACTCATGTGCGTTTATAATCAGTTTTTCCAAATTAGTAGATAATTTCTGTGAAGATGAATACATGTTGTTTGATTCACTATTTGATTGAAGTCCGCTCGGTATCCCCTGGTCCAAATAATATGTCTACGTCCTTCCTCAGGCTACACCTTCAGGATTTGCGCCGCACCAGTTTGAGGGCTTTGGAGCCATGCTGCTGTTGTTGTCCTCTTTGTCGTTGCGCGCATATATGATTCTGACTCAGGCAATAAGACTCTCTGACTCTGGCTCCTCTGTCGATATAGGTATGACCCCAATGCTATTGCAGCTAATCTCCGTTTACATCCTGATGCAATTCATTGACGAACACAAGTAGGAATGTAGACCGGCTTCCAATCTCCATTGATTTTCATTCCTGCACTACTATTCTATGCAAGTCATTATTAGATATTAATGTAGCATCGAATTTTTGAAAGAAAAAAACTGCTAACTCATCAATCCTTGCTAGATGAGTCATTAATGCTTTCAATTTTTTGATGTAAATAAGTAGACCCCATATTAAATACTCTATTGCAAGAATTATATTATTCAATGAGGGATCCAGGCATACTACACCGTACAGTATCCATATCATACTTCTGATGAGCTACACTTTTCAGGAATCTAATGTTCAGGAGTCTGATGGTCACGTGTTAATTTGTTATTTAGTGTTGATTTAGTGCAGCTGCTCTCCTGACTTGCTTCCTAGCTCCCTCCCCACTTACCTGTAAGCTGAGCGTGTTGCTTTGCTTGATAATTTGATCTAGAAAAGATGACACACTAAGACGCACACGGAAACTTTCAGATCAGTTCGTATACATACATGATTGAATCTTCTCCGTGCAAAAACTGACGATACACAGTTTGTATGAAAATCAGTGAGGGGATGAACTGTAGTCTTCCCTTACCACCCAGTAGTTCCCAATTTATTTTTGATTTTTTTATTTGGCAAGTATAGCACCTAATTTACAATGAAGTGAATCCATCAAGCAAATTAATTGACCATTAATACAGAGCTCCTCCGTGTCCATGTCGTCAACGTGTTGCTCCCCGATCGTGTTGTTCTTGAGATCCGCCTTGAAGACGGGGGATCGGGCCTCCAGCACACATCATTCTTTAGTGTCCTTGCGATATGCTTCTATAGGAAGAGAGATCCCCCATACTTATGTTTTTAATCTGCATGTATAGTTCTATAGAAAAAAAATGAATATCCACTATTCATATGTGATAATAAGAAGTGCATGAACTTGGCTAATGTTTAGGGGCATAAACATGATCGTGTCAAAACTGCATATAAGCACTATGTTATTATGTTCTTTCAGATAAAACATTTAGGTTAATGATTTCTCTTGGCTGAGGGATTTGACTGTTCCTCATTAGTACGTGTTAGAGCTATGGATGCTGAACTCGTGTAACACCCTCGATGCGACTATATCTCCCACGTGTCGAGGCACGACTTAGAGGCATAATCGCATTGAAGGCATATGTCGCAAGTCAGGCAATCATCACAAACATCCCATGTAATACAGATGAATAAAAGGGATAACATAGTTGGCTTACACTCGCCACGTCAATCAAGTACATAAATAACATACATCATCCAAACACTCATGGCCCGACTACGGCGCCAAAATAAAAGATAACCCAACAAGCAACATGGTCCCGATCACCCCAACTGGGCACCACTACTGATCATCAGGAAAAGAAACATAATAGCGCTGAGAGTCCTCGTCGTACTCCCACTAGAGCTCAAGCGCACCTTCTGGAGCTGTATCATCTGGCCCTGCATCTGGTGTAATAGTAATCTGTGAGCCACAGGGACTTAGCAATCTCGCACCCTCGCGATCAAGACTATTTAAGCTTAATAGGTGGGGTAAGGTAAATATATGTGGAGCTGCAGCAAGCGACTGGCATATATGGTGGCTAACATATACGCAAAAGAGAGCGAGAAGAGGAGGCAAAGCGCGAGCGATAAACTAGAGAGCAACCTGCGCAAACATTACTCCAACACCGTGTCCACTTCCCGGACTCCGCCGAGAAGAGGCCATCACGGTAACACACACGGTTGATTCATTTTAATTAAGTTAAGGTTTAAGTTATCTACAACCGGACATTAACAAATTCCCATCTGCCCATAACCGCGGGCACGGCTTTCGAAAGTTCAATCCCTGCAGGGGAGTCCCAACTTAGCCCATGACAAGCTCTCACGGTCAACGAAGGAATAGACCTCCTCCCAAGACGTTCTGATCAGACTCGGTACCTCGGTTCTTCAAGACAACTCGACAGGTTAAAACTAGACCAGCAACACCACCCAGATGTGCCGACAAATCCCGATAGGAGCTGCACATATCTCGTTCTCAGGGCACACCGGATGAGCAAGACGTCGGGTAGGCCAGCCCAGAGTTGCCCCTGGTAGCCCCGGACATCGCTCGGTTGGACCAACACTCAGAGGAGCACTGGCCCGGGGGGTTTAAATAAGATGACCCTCGGGCTCCGGAAACCCAAGGGAAAAAGAGGCTAGGTGGCAAATGGTAAAACCAAGGTTGGGCATTGCTGGAAAAGCTTTAATCAAGGCAAACTATCAAGGGGTTCCCATTATAACCCAACCGCGTAAGGAACGCAAAATCCGGGAACATAACACCGATATGACGGAAACTAGGGCGGCAAGAGTGGAACAAAACACTAGGCGAGAGGCCGAGCCTTCCACCCTTTACCAAGTATATAGATGCATTAAGATAACATGGCAATATAATGATATCCCAACAAGTAAATAAATGTTCCAACAAGGAACAGTCTCCAATCTTCACCTGCAACTAGCAATGCTATAAGAGGGGCTGAGCAAAGCGATAACATAGCCAATCAACAGTTTGCTAGGACAATGGTGGGTTAGAGGCTGAACATGGAAATTTGGGAGGCTTGAAAGCAAGTGGTAGGCATCGTAGCATTGGCATAGCAAAAGAGCGAGCAAACTAGCATAGCAAAGATAGTAGTGATTTCGACGGTATGATCATCTTGCCTGCAAAGTTGTCAGAGTTGACTGGATCCTCGAAAGCAAACTCAACAGGCTCCTCGTTAGCGAACTCGTCTCCCGGATCTACTCAAACAAGACAAACAAGCAACAAGAACACAATCAACCACGTGTAAGGACCAAACAAGATGATGCAAACATGGTATGCTATGCGGGATGCAATGCGGGATGCATATGCAAGATATGACAGGAAATGCATGAACCTGGCCTCAACTTGGAAATCCAAGTGTGCCACTGGAAAGATGAGATGAAATCGCTTGAAAACTAAATAAAGATCACCGGAATCGGAGTTACGGTTTGGAAATGGCAAGCGATTCAAATATGACACCGGTCTGCGATTTATAGCAAGTAGGCATCTAAATGCAATGAGATGAACATGCTACAGCCCTCAAACATGGCATCAAAATACATGGCAGGGAAGCATTCAAGATGCTTAACAAAAGTCTAGCACTGAGCTACGGCCAATTCATCCATTAGGAGGTTCAAACAAGCATGGCAAAAACGCAAATGGTAAACAGATCTCAGACTTAGTGAAATTAACACTTGTCTGAAATTTCAGATCATATAGCCCTCTTCGGAGCAACAAAACAACTTGCTACAGGACCTGAACATGACAAAGTAAGACATGGCATGGAGCTACTCAACAAGCTTAAAAAAAGTCCCTAAGTGACCTTGAGCCAAAAGGGATCACAAAATATACTAACAAGCACACGAACATAGCAAAAACATAATCAGTTTTCAGACTTAGTGAAAACTGGGACATTCTGAAACATAACTCAAGTAGGCATGTTTACGAGCTCGATGCACTCACCACGGTGCAAGTCATGGCAAGACAAGCATATATCCATCAAGAAGGCACAAAATGCAAGCTAGACATGGCAAGAACAATGGCATAGCAAGCACGGATCAACTACAATAACATCGGCAAAATCGCAAACAAGTTGACGATCTGCCCAGATTCACAACGAAGCAAAAGTAGAGCTCGATTGACTCAAGCTAGGGTGCTCCATAAATGCAAACAAAGACATGAATGGATAGAACACTACAATATTAACAAAACTCCTTTACTGATCATCCTCAAAAGAGGCACGGATCACTAGCAAACAACATGAACATATGGCATCATGAACTAAACAATCTCAGGACTTAGTGAAATCGCTAAGTCCCTGAAAACAGAATTACCGGGTGTCTCACTTTGCAAACTTGCACTAGGCACCACACACATAACAAAAATACATGGGTTGCGCCTCTGGAAAGATGACAAAACCCTTAACAAAACATATGTAGAACTCATGGGCATATCATGCACACAATAATCATGGCAAAAATGACAAATGTCTAAGATGAAGTAGCAGATCTGACAATTATCTCAAGTAGCCCTCTTCTAACAGCATTTCGGGCATCAAGATGAACTCTAATGAAAATGATGCAATGGAATGAAATGATGTACTCTCAGAGATGAACATTTTGATATGCTATATGCATGAATCGGAGCTACGGATGCGGAGATATAGCAAGTTGAACATAGGCACATGGACTAAAAATATCAGGGACTTAGAAAAAAACAACCCTCAGATCTAGGGTTGCATGGAAATCGAGGCGGCGGTCGGGGCACTGTTAACGTCGGAGCCGAGGTCGCCGGCGATGGCATCGTGGTGGCCGGGAGCTTGACGGGGAGGCGGCGGCGAGGCACTCCCGGGCCGGATCTTGCCGGATCCGGCCGGCGGGGAGCCGGAGCGGCGACGGGGAAGGCGATGGCCGGTCGGTGCGGGGTGCGGCGCGGCGCCAGCGAAGAAGAGGCGGCGAGGCTGTCGGGGTGGCGAGGAGGCGACGGGCGGCGGCGCGCGGCCGCTCCGGGCGCCGGTGCGGAAGAAGACGGCGGCGGGGCGACCGGACGCGGGCAACGGGGCGATGGGCTCGCGGGGGCCGGCCGTGGGCTTGGCGGGCCGCGGCGGTGGAGACGGGGGTGTTGCCACATGGCGTGACGTGGTTGGCGCGGACGGGCGGCAACGGCTTTGTCCGCCCAGGACGGACGTGTCCGGCGGCGGCGCAAGGGGATTTTAGGGTTTCGGGGGAAGAAGGAGATCCAAAAACGAAGGGGACCTATTTATAGGCATAGAGGGAGCTAGGAGAGTCCAAATGAGGTGCGGTTTTCGGCCACGCGATTGTGATCGAACACTCTAGATGATGGAGCAGAGTTAGGTGGGCTTTGGGCCAAATTGGAGGGGTGTTGGGCTGCAACACACACGAGGCCTTTTCGGTCCCTCGGTTAACCGTTGGAGTATCAAACGAAGTCCAAATGATACGAAACTTGACAGGCGGTCTACCGGTAGTAAGCCAAGGCCGCTTGGCAAGTCTCGGCCCAATCCGGAAATGTTTAATCCCCACACACGAAAGAAAGCTAGAAATGACCACCAGAGGAGAACGAAGCGCCGGAATGCAAAACGGACAACGGGGAAAATGCTCGAATGCATGAGATGAACACGTATGCAAAAGCAATGCACATGATGACATGATATGAGATGCATGACAACGATAACAACACACGGAGACAAAGACTCGAACCCGAGAAAATAAATTAACTTAACGCCGGAAATGGCAAGAGTTGCATTACATATTGGGAAAATCATATCCGGGGTGTTACAACTCGCTAGATTCCTTTTTGGTATGTCCGCAGGGAGGTCGCACCTAGCCTGTTCTGCAAGGTCAAAAGGAAGAATATCTCTGGTTGCACAGCCCTGCAGGGGAACAAATGGATTTCTGTGCTCCGTCGGGTCAACACCACTGAGTTGGTTCACGAATTCACCAAATTATAGTTGTTGATCAGAGAGGTGCAAATACCAAACACAGGCCAAGATGTTGTCTCTTCACGTTGGATAGTGGATGGAATCTATATAGCGTGCTCAACCTACAGGGCAATGTTCTCGGGCTCATACTTGGGCACTTGCTCTCAAACTTTCTGGAAGGCTGAAAACAAAGTAAAAAAATTATGTTGGCCCCAGTCGCTTGGGAGGATTTTGTCCGCGGACAAGCTGATCCAAAGAGGATGGCAAGGAAGCGAGATTTGTTTGATGTACGGTTCGCAGAAGGAGTCGACGGAGCATCTTCTTCTGAACAGCTGTTTCGCTCACCAAGTTTGGAGGAGGATCGCGGCTTGGTCTGGTTTCAAGACATTGTCACCTGAAGATGGCCTCCGGGAGGGCATGGTTTACTCCTGGTAGCTGGAGCTAATGGTGTGTATGCTTCCAAATGTTGATATAAGGAAGATGTTATTCTGATCAATTCTTTCTGATGCGAGCTTTAAACAGATGACATGCTAAAAACAATCAAATTAATATGTCTTTAGGATAGTTGAATTCATGATACTTCTAATATCTATGCAAAAAAAATGTGGTCGTGCGGATGCACTAGATTGTGGGCAGTACCTCATGGAGGGTGGCCTTCAAATCCTAGAATATTCACTTGTGCTATTGCGGTTTAACTCATGAGCTAGCAGAGCTCGTTGCCCTGAGATTGATCATGTTTGAACGCATTATGATCAGGTAACACTGTAGCCACCGTTGATGAGGACGAGAAGGGGGATACGCCATGACACCAAAGGGCACTCTATTAAAATAGATGGAGCTAGAGGCGTGTGGTGTTTTTTTTCTCCCGTTGCAACGCACGGGCATGTTTGCTAGTAATAAATAATTCATCTAGCCTCTGTTTAGATGTGGTTTTATGCTTTTAACTAGTGTTTGTGCCAAGTAGAACCTTTGGGAAGACTTGGGGAAAGTCTATGCGATCTTGTTGTAAAAAACAGAAACTTTAGCGCTCACGAGATTTGCTGCCATTTTTTACTGGAGAGTGCTATTTAGTTAATTATTTTTTCAGATGATTAATAGATAAATTCCTCACGTCCAGAAATTTATTTTAGAATTTTTGGGGTTCCAGAAGTATTCGAAACCTACATATTACTACAGACTGTTCTGTTTTTGACAGATTCTGTTTTTCGTGTGTTGTTTGCTTATTTTGATGAATCTATGGCTAGTATAGAGTTTATGAACCATAGAAAAGTTGTAATACAGTAGGTTTAACACCAATATAAATAAAGAATGAGTTCATTACAATACCTTGAAGTGGTGGTTTGTTTTCTTTTACTAACGGAGCTCACGAGATTTTCTTTTAAGTTTTGTGTTGTGAAGTTTTCAAGTTTTGGGTAAAGATTTGATGGATTATGGAACAAGGAGAGGCAAGAGCCTAAGCTTGGGGATGCCCAGGCACCCCAAGGTAAAATCCAAGGACAACCAAAAGCCTAAGCTTGGGGATGCCCCGGAAGGCATCCCCTCTTTTGTCTTCGTCCATCGGTAACTTTACTTGGAGCTATATTTTTATTCACCAAATGATATGTGTTTTGCTTGGAGCGTCTTGTATGATTTGAGTCTTTGCTTTTTAGTTTACCACAATCATCCTCGCTGTACACACCTTTTGGGAGAGATACACACGTGAATTGGAATTTATTAGAATACTTTATGTGCTTCACTTATATCTTTTGAGTTGGATAATTTTGCTCTAGTGCTTCGCTTATATCTTTTAGAGCACGGCGGTGGTTCTATTTTATAGAAATAATTGATCTCTCATGCTTCACTTATATTATTTTGAGAGTCCTTTAGAAGATCATGGTAATTTTCTTTGGTTATAAATTTTAAATACTAAGAGAAGTTGGATGCTTGATAGTTGTTTTGAGATATAAAGGTGGTAATATTAGAGGTGTGCTAGTTGAGTAACTGTGAAATTGAGAAATACTTGTGTTGAAGTTTGCAAGTCCCGTAGCATGCACGTATGGTAAACGCTGTGTGACAAATTTAAAGCATGAGGTGTTCTTTGATTGCTTTCCTTATGAGTGGCGGTCGGGGACGAGCGATGGTCTTTTCCTACCAATCTATCCCCCTAGGAGCATGCACGTAGTGCTTGGTTTTGATGACTTGTAGATTTTTGCAATAAGTATGTGAGTTCTTTATGACTAATGTTGAGTCCATGGATTATACGCACTCTCACCCTTCCACCATTGCTAGCCTCTTCGGTACCGTGCATTGCCCTTTCTCACCTTGATAGTTGGTGCAAACTTCGCCGGTGCATCCAAACCCCGTGATATGATACGCTCTATCGCACATAAGCCTCCTTATATCTTCCTCAAAACAGCCACCATACCTACCTATTATGGCATTTCCATAGCCATTCTGAGATATATTGCCATGCAAATTTCCACCGTTCCATTTATTATGACACGCATCATCATTGTCATATTGCCTTGCATGATCATGTAGTTGACATCGTATTTGTGGAAAAGCCACCATGTTTAATTTTTCATACATGTCACTCTTGATTCATCGCAATCCCGGTACACCGCCAGAGGCATTCACATAGAGTCATATTTTGTTCTAAGTATCGGGTTGTACTTCTTGAGTTGTAAATAAATAAAAGTGTGATGATCATCATTAGAGCATTGTCCCATGTGACGAAAGGATGATGGAGACTGTGATTCCCCCACAAGTCGGGATGAGACTCCGGACGAAAAAAAGAGGCCATAAAAAGAGAGAGAAAAGAAGGCCCAAAAAATGAGAGAAAAAGAGAGAAGGGACAATGTTACTATCCTTTTTTCACACTTGTGCTTCAAAGTAGCACCATGATCTTCATGATAGAGAGTCTCTTATTTTGTCACTTTCATATACTAGTGGGAATTTTTCATTATAGAACTTGGCTTGTATATTCCAATGATGGGCTTCCTCTAATGCCCTAGGTCTTCGTGAGCAAGCAAGTTGGATGCACACCCACTTAGTTTCTTTGATGAGCTTTCATATATTTATAGCTCTAGTGCATCTGTTGCATGGCAATCCCTACTCCTTGCATTCACATCAATCGGTGGGCATCTCCATAGCCCATTGATTAGCCGCATCAATGTGAGATTTTCTCCCTTTTGTTTTCTCACACAACCTCAATCATTATATTCTATTCCACCCATAGTGCTATGTCCATGGCTCGCACTCATATATTGCGTAAAAGTTGAAAGAGTTTGAAAAGGCTAAGTACGAAACAATTGCTTGGCTTGTCATCGGGGTTGTGCATGATGAGAGCATTTTGTGTGACGAAAATGAAGCATGGCCAAACTATATGATTTTGTAGGGATAAGCTTTCTTTGGCTATGTTATTTTGATAAGACATAATTGCTTGGTTAGCATACTTGGAGTATTATTATTTTTATGTCAACATTAAACTTTTATCTTGAATCTTTCGGATCTGAACATTCATTCCACAATAGAGAAAATTACATTGAAGAATATGCTAGAAAGCATTCCACATCAAAATTTCTGTTTTTTATCATTTACCTACTCGAGGACGAGCAGGAATTAAGCTTGGGGATGCTTGATACGTCTCCAACGTATCTATAATTTTTTGATTGTTCCATGCTATTATATATTCTATTTTGGATGTTTAATGGGCTTATTTATACACTTTTATATTATTTTTGGGACTAACCTATTAACCCATGGCCCAATGCAAATTGCAGTTTTTTTGCCTATTTCAGTGTTTCGCTGAAAAGGAATATCAAACGGAGTCCAAACGGAATGAAACCTTTGGGAACGTGATTTTTGGAACAAATGTGATCCAGAGGACGTGGAGTGGAAATCAAGAAACAACCGAGGAGTCCACGAAGCAGGGGGCGCGCCTACCCCCCTGGGCACACCCTCCCCTCTCGTGGGCCCCTCGTGGCTCAACCGACCTACTTATTCCTCCTAAATATACTCTTATACCCTGAAAACACCGAGGAGCACCACGAAACCCTATTTCCACCGCCGAAACCTTATGTACCCAAGAGATCCCATTTGGGGCCTTTTTTGGAGCTCCGTCGGAGGGGGCATCGATCACGGAGGGCCTCTACATCAACTCCATGGCCCCTCCGATGATGTGTGAGTAGTTTACTTCAGACCTTCGGACCCATAGTTATTAGCTAGATGGCTTCTTCTCTCTCTTTGGATCTCAATACAAAGTTCTCCTCGATCTTCTTGGAGATCTATTCGATGTAACTCTTTTTCTGGTGTGTTTGTTGAGATCTGATGAATTGTGGGTTTATGATCAAGTCTATCTATGAACAATATTTGATTCTTCTCTAAAATCTTTTATGTATGATTGGTTATCTTTGCAAGTCTCTTCGAATTATCAGTTTAGTTTGGCCTACTAGATTGATCTTTCTTGCAATGGGAGAAGTGCTTAGCTTTGGGTTCAATTTTGCGGTGCTCGATCCGAGTGACAGAAAGGGAAACGTCATGTATTGTATTATTTCCATCGAGGATAAAAAGATGAGGCTTATATCATATTGCTTGAGTTTATCCCTCTACATCATGTCATCTTACCTAATGCGTTACTCTGTTCTTATGAACTTAATACTCTAGATGCATGCTGGATAGCGGTCGATGTGTGGAGTAATAGTAGTAGATGTAGGCAGTAGTCGGTCTACTTGTCACAGACGTGATGCCTATATACATGATCATGCCTAGATATTCTCATAATTATTCGCTTTCTATCAATTGCTCAACAGTAATTTGTTCACCCACCGTAATACGTATGCTATCTTGAGAGAAGCCACTAGTGAAAACTATGGCCCCCGGGTCTATTCTCCATTATATTAATCTTCCGTTAACAAGCTATTTCAATTACCTTTTATTCTGCAATCTTTACTTTTAATCTTTATCATAAAAATACCAAAAATATTATCTGATCATCTCTATCAGATCTCACTCTCGTAAGTGACCGTGAAGGGATTGACAACCCCTTTATCGCGTTGGTTGCGAGGTTCTTATTTGTTTGTGTAGGTACGAGGGACTTGCGTGTGGCCTCCTACTGGATTGATACCTTGGTTCTCAAAAACTGAGGGAAATACTTACGCTACTTTGCTGCATCACCCTTTCCTCTTCAAGGGAAAACCAACACAGTGCTCAAGAGGTAGCATTTACTCATATCAATGGCATAATCAACTAGCGATCAATAATAGTAAATTTCGGATGACAACACTTTCTCAAAACAATCATAATATGATATAACAAGATGGTATCTCGCTAGCCCTTTCTGAGACCCCAAAACATAAATGCAGTGCACCCCTAAAGATCAAGGACTAACTAGAGATTGTAATTCATGGTAAAAGAGACCCAGTCATAATCATACTCAATGTAAACTAACAGTAATACATGCAAATGACAGCGGTGCTCTCCAACTATTGCTTTTTAATAAGAGGATGATGACTCAACATAAAACTAAATAGATAGGCCCTTCGCAGAGGGAAGCAGGGATTTGTAGAGGTGCCAGAGCTCGGTTTTGAAATAGAGATGAATAATATTTTGAGCGGTATACTTTCATTGTCAACATAACAACCGAGAGATCTTGATATCTTCCATGCTACACACATTATAGGCGGTTCCCAAGCAGAATGGTAAAGTTTATACTCCCCCACCACCAACAAGCATCAATCCATGGCTTGCCCGAAACAACGGGTGCCTCCAACTAACAACAATCCCGGGGGAGTTTTGTTTGCAATTATTTTGATTTGATTTGAGCATGGGATTGGGCATCCCGGTGACCAGCCATTTTCTTGTGAGTGAGGAGCGGAGTCCACTCCTCTTGAGAATAATCCGCCTAGCATGGAAGATACAAACAACCCTAGTTGATACATGAGCTATTCGAGCATACAAAACATAATTTCATGTGAAGGTTTAGAGTTTGGCACATACAAATTTACCTGGAACGGCAGGTAGATACCGCATATAGGAAGGTATGGTGGACTCATATGGAATAACTTTGGGGTTTATGTAAGTGGATGCACAAGCAGTATTCCCGCTTAGTACAAGTGAAGGCTAGAAAGAGACTGGGAAGCAACCAGCTAGAGAGCGACAACAGTCATGAACATGCATTAAAATTAATCAACACTGAGTGCAAGCATGAGTAGGATATAATTCACCATGAACATAAATATCATGGAGCTATGTTGATTTTGTTTCAACTACATGCGTGAACATGTGCGAAGTCAAGCCACTCGAATCGTTCAAAGGAGGATACCACCCTATCATACCACATCACCACCATTTTAATAGCATCTTGGCACGCAAGGTAAACCATTATAAACTCCTAGCTACTTAAGCATGGCATGAGCAACTATAATCTCTAATTGTCATTGCAAACATGTTTCATTCATAATAGGCTGAATCAGGAACGATGAACTAATCATATTTACAAAAACAAGAGAGGTCAAGTTCATGCCAGCTTTTCTCATCTCAACCAGTTCATCATATATCATCATTATTGCCTTTCACTTGCACAACCGAATAATGTGGATGATAATAATAATAGTGCACGTGCATTGGACTAAGCTGGAATCTACAAGCATTCAATACAAGGGAGAAGATAAGGTAATATGGGCTCTTGGTTAGATCAACAAAAATGCATATGAGAGCCACTCAACATTTTCATCATGGTCTTCTCCACTTGACCCCCAAAGAACAAGAAAAGAAATAAAACTATTTACATGGGAAAGCTCCCAACAAGCAAAAGAAGAACAAGAATCTTTTTGGGTTTTCTTTTTAATGACTACTACTGCAGGAATGGAAAGTAAACTAGCTAGCTACAACTATTTTTTTTGTTTTTATTAAGGTTTTTCAAACACACAAGAAGAAAGCTTAAAACAGAAAATAAACTAGCATGGATGATACAATGAAAAAGTATGAGCACCGACAACTAGCATGAGTGTGTGAACATGAATATAATGTCGGTAAGAAATACGTACTCCCCCAAGCTTAGGCTTTTGGCCTAAGTTGGTCTATGGCTATGGATCAAAATGGTCCCCTCCAGTGTACTGAGGAGGATCCTCAGGGTGCCACTGGTTGGTGATCTCCTCCGGATCCCACTGATAAACAGACTGATGGTGAGGGTCAAGTGGTGGCTCCAGCTCAGGTCCTGGAGATGATGTCAGGCTCCGGTATGCATGAACGGCCTCCGCCAAAACAAGGTACGTGCCTGAAAATATGTTGAACAAAGAGGGAGCAGGCAAGGTAATAGTCTCAAAGTAATTTTTATCAAATATCAGTCTATAGTTAAGCATCTTCTTCTTATTCTTAACAATAAAATCATGTGCTACCATACTCTTATAATCTAGAAAAATAGGAGGCAACAACTTTTCCTCTTTCTCATAATGCCTAATAGGTATGTTGAAGTGTGCAGCAAGGCGTGAGGCAAAGATGCCTCCAAAGACGGGGCCCTTTGTATGGTTCAGATTTAATCGTTTAGCAACAATGGTGCCTAAACTGAAAGTGGTATCACGAAACAAAGCATGGCGCAAAATAACAATATCAGGGGCACTCAGGTTTCCATAGTTCCCGCGACCAATTAAGAATCTACTAGCAAATATTGCAAAGTAATGTAGAACAGGAAAATGTATGCTAGTAATTCTTGCATCAGAAACCTTCCTCGTTTCCCCTACAGCAATCATATCAATAAACCTTTCCACATCATTACGATGTGGTTCCTCTATGATGCCCACAAAGGACAACTTGCAAACCTCACAAAAGTCATAGAGTGACATCTCCTTATACTCATCATACAAATAAAAATCCACAGAAGGTGGCGACCTCCTAGCATGGAAATGAAAGTTTTGCACAAAAATATTATTGAGTAGGAGATATTGTTCACGCTGGTCGGGGAGGAAGTCGGTGGGGCCTGCATTCTCAGCCAAATAATAAAAACCTTCATAAATCCCGGCTTCTCTCAAGAACTCATCACAAGGTCATTCACACGGCTGAACCTCCGCAGTGCGAGGGAGATTATATTTGGCTTCTTATTTTCTTCACTTTGCTTATCCTTCGAGCTCCGGCTCGAAGATCCCCTCAACAATCTCTTCATCATTTTCTTTCTCTGAAAAATTACTGAAATTTTTAGTGACTCAAAATAAAAGTGAACCAAACTCAACAAGATTGATAGCAACTACTCCTACAAGTTGCCTAGAGACCATATCATGCATTAAAACTACTTGGGACCATATAAATTTGACATGCAAGCTCAAGAATAGTGTCACCTAAGCAGCAAAAATTTGCAATAAATAAAGCACTAGAACAAAAACTAATTGGACCACTGGAGGAGTCACATACCGAAGAACAATCCCCCAAAGCAGTTTTGCGAATGGAGGTTTGAGCAAGGAGATCGAGAATGGCAGCAAGATGAGCTAGAACTCGGGTTTGAGCTGGTGGATGATTTTTTCTAGAGGAAGACAAAGTGTGTGGGTGCAAGAATAAGTGGAGGGGGCCCACGTAGGGTCCATGAGGCAGGGGGCGCGCCCTCCACCCTCACGGGCACATGGTGAGGCCCCCTGGTGTGTTCTCGGTGCCAATAATTCTTAAATATTCTGGAAAAAGTCATATTTCATTTTCAAGACATTTGGAGAACTTTTATTTTCGGGGTATTTTTTTATTGCAAGGATAATTCAGAAAACAGACAAAAATACTATTTTCACTTTATTTAATCTAAATAACAGAAAGTAAAAAGAGGGTACAAAGAGTTGTGCTTTCTAACTTCATCCATCTCATGCTCATCAAAAGGAATCAACTAACAAGGTTGATCAAGTCTTGTTAACGAACTCATTCAGAATCGCATGAAACTGGAGGAATTTCGAATAACACTATGTTACCTCAACGAGGATATGCACATCCCCAAAAATAAGAATATCATATTTCTTGTTAGCAGTAGGAAGAGGAAATTCGAAACCTCCAATAGTAATTGTTGGAATTTTTCCAATAGAATTGATACTGTGGACTTGAGGTTGTTTCCTCGAAAAGTGTACCGTATGCTCATTACCATTAACATGAAAAGTGACATTGCCTTTGTTGCAATCAATAACAGCCCCTGCAGTATTCAAAAATGGTCTACCAAGGATAATCGACATACTATTGTCCTCGGGAATATCAAGAATAACAAAGTCCATTAAAATAGTAACGTTTGCAACCACAATAGGCACATCCTCAGAAATACCGACAGGTATAGCAGTTGATTTACCAACCATTTTCAAAGATATTTCAGTAGCTGTCAACTTATTCAAATCAAGTATACGATATAAATAGAGAGGCATAACACTAACACCGTCTCCAAGATCACATAAAGCAGTTTTAAAATAGTTTCTTTTAATGGAGCATGGTATGGTTGGTACTCCTGGATCTCCAAGTTTCTTAGGTATTCCACCTTTAAAAGTGTAATTAGCAAGCATGGTGGAAATTTCAGCTTCCGGTATCTTTCATCTATTTGTAACAATATCCTTCATGTACTTACCATAAGGATTCATTTTAAGCATATCAGTCAAACGCATACGCAAAAAGATAGGTCTAATCATTTCAGCAAAGCACTCAAAATCCTCATCATCCTTTTTCTTGGATGGTTTAGGAGGAAAAGGCATGGGTTTGTGAACCCATGGTTCTCTTTATTTACCATGCCTTCTAGCAACAAAGTCTCTCTTATCATAACATTGATTCTTTGATTGTGGGTTATCAAGATCAACAGCAGGTTCAATCTCTACATCATTGTCATTGCTAGGTTGAGCATAAACATGAACATCATCATTAACATTATCAGGTTCATGTTCATTACCAGATTGTGTTTCAGCATCAGAAATAGAAATATCATTGGGATTCTCAGGTGTGTCAATAATAGGTTCACTAGAAGCATGCAAAGTCCTATCATTTTTCTTTTTCTTCTTCTTAGAAGAACTAAGTGCATCAACATTAGTTCTGTGAGAATCTTGCTCAATTCTCTTAGGGTGGCCCTCAGGATACAAAGGTTCCTGAGTCATTTTACCCCCTCTAGTCACAACTCTAACAACATCATCATTTTTCTCATTATTTAATTCATTAAGCAAATCATTTTGAGCTTTAAGTACTTGTTCTACTTGAGTGGTAACCATAGAAGCATGTTTACTAATAAGTTTAAGTTCACCTTTGACTCTAGACATATAGTCACTCAAGTTCAATCATATAAGCATTACGTTTCAGTTGTCTACCAACATAAGCATTGAAGTTTTCTTGTTTAACAATAAAATTATCAAACTCATCCAAGCATTGGCGAGCAGACTTATTATGAGGAATATCACCTTCACCAAATCTATAGAGAGAATTTACCTTTACTACCTGTGTCGGGTTATCAAGACCATGTATTTCTTCAATAGGTGGTAAATTCTTAACATCTTCAGCTTTAATACCTTTTTCTTTCATAGATTTCTTTGCCTCTTGCATATCTCCAGGACTGAGAAATAGAATACCCCATTTCTTCGGAGTTGGCTTAGGAGTTGGTTCAGGAAGTGTCCAATCATTTTCATTACTCAACATATTATTCAATAACATTTCAGCTTGATCAACAGTTCTTTCCCTGAAAACATAACCAGCAGAACTATCCAGGTGGTCTCTGGAAGCATCGGTTAGTCCATTATAAAAGATATCAAGTATTTCATTTTTCTTGAGAGGATGATCAGGCAAAGCATTAAATAATTGAAGAAGCCTCCCGCAAGCTTGTGGGAGACTCTCTTCTTCAATTTGCACAAAAATATATATTTCCCTTAAGGCAGCTTGTTTCTTATGAGCGGGGAAATATTTAGCAAAGAAGTAATCAATCATATCTTGGGGACTACGCACACAACTAGGATCAAGAGAATTAAACCACGTTTTAGCATCACCCTTTAATGAGAAAGGGAACAACTTAAGGATAAAGTAATAGTGAGTTTTCTCATCATTAGTGAATAGGGTGGCTATATCATTTCATTTAGTAAGATGTGCCACAACAGTTTCAGATTCATAGCCATAAAAAGGATCAGATTCAACCTAAGTAATTAACTCGGGATCGATAGAGAAATCATAATCCTTATCAGAAATAAAAATAGGTGAAGTAGCAAAAGCACGGCCACATTTCATTCTAGCATTCAAAGACTTCTCTTTCAGCTTAACTAATAATTTCTTAAGATCATATCTATCATTGCAAGCTAAAAAGTCTCTAGAAGTTTCTTCATCCATAACATAACCCTCAGGCACAACAGGCAATTCATATCTAGGGGGAGAATCTTCATCATCACTTTCATCAATATTATCAGTTTCAATAATTTCATTTCTCTAACCCTAGCAAGTTGTTCATTAAGAAATTCACCTAGTGGCACAGTAGTATCAAGCATAGAAGTAGTTTCATCATAAGTATCATGCAAAGCAGAAGTGGCATCATCAATAACACGCGACATATCATAATGGATAGCAGGAGTAGGTATCGCAAGTTTACTCAAAACGGAAGGTGAATCAAGTGCAGAGTTAGATGGCAGTTCCTTACCTCCTCTCGTAGTTGAGGGAAAAATCTTGGTTCTTTTATCTTTCAAGTTCTTCATAGTGATCAGCAGATATAAATCCCAAGTGACTCAAAGAATAGAGATATGCTCCCCGGCAACGGCGCCAGCAAATAGTCTTGATAACCCACAAGTATAGGGGATCACAACAGTTTTCGAGGGTAGATTATTCAACCAAAATTTGTTGATTCGACACAAGGGGAGCCAAGGAATATTATCAAGTATTAGCAGTTGAGTTGTCAATTCAACCACACCTGAAAAACTTAATATCTACAGCAATATATTTAGTAGCAAGGTAATATGAAAGTAACGGTAACGGTGACAATGGTAATAGTAATAGTTTTTGTAGTGATTGTAACAAAGGCAACGAAAAAGTAAATAAGCGAAGATCAATATGTGAAAAGCTCATAGGCAATGGATCAGTGATGGATAATTATGTCGGATGCGATTCCTCATGCAATAGTTATAACATAGGGTAACACAGAACTAACTCCGGTTCATCAATGTAATGTAGGCAAGTATTCCGAATATAGTCATACGTGCTTATGGAAAAGAACTTGCATGACATCTTTTGTCCTACCCTCCCATGGCAGCGGGGTCCTATTGGAAACTGAGGGATATTAAGGGCTCCTTTTAATAGAGTACCGGACCAAAGCATTAACACATAATGAATACATGAACTCCTCAAACTACGGTCATCACCGGTAAGTATCCTAATTATTGTCACTTCAGGGTTAACGGATCATAACACATAATAGGTGACTATTGACTTGCAAGATAAGATCAAGAACTCACGTATGTTCATGAAAACATAATAGGTTCAGATCTGAAATCATGGCACTCGGGCCCTAGTGACAAGCATTAAGCATAGCAAAGTCATAGCAACATCAATCTCAAAACATAGTGGATACTAGGGATCAAACCCTAACAAAACTAACTCGATTACATGATAAATCTCATCCAACCCATCACCGTCCAGCAAGCCTACGATGGAATTACTCACGCACGGCGGTGAGATGAAATTGGTGATGGAGGAAGGTTGATGATGACGATGGCGACGGATTCCCCTCTCCGAAGCCCCGAACGGACTCCAGATCAGCCCTCCCGAGAGAGATTAGGGCTTGGCAGCAGCTCCATATCGTAAAACGCGATGAATCCTTCTCCTTGATTTTTTTTCTCCCCGAACATGAATATATAGAATTGAAGTTGAGGTCGGTGGAGCACCAAGGGGCCCACGAGGCAGGGGGCGCGCCCAGGCGGTAGGCGCGCCCCCACCCTCGTGGACAGGGTGTGGGCCCCCTGGCCTTGATTCTTTCGCAAGTATTTTTTATATATTCCAAAAATATTCTCCATTGATTTTCAGGTCATTCCGAGAACTTTTATTTCTGCACAAAAATAACACCATGGCAATTCTGCTGACAGCGTTAGTCCCAGTTAGTTCCATTCAAATCATGCAAGTTAGAGTCCAAAACAAGGGCAAAAGTGTTTGGAAAAGTAGATACGATGGAGATGTATCACTGTGCTGCATCATCCCGTCCTCTTTGGGGAAATACCGACGTAGCTTCAAGCAACATCAGTGTGCGTAGATGACAATGGGGACCCACATGTCAATAATGGCAGAGGAAAAAAATTTGGAGATATTTTCCCTGCATCAGGAGGAATCGAACCCGGGCGGAACTGCAGTCGGGTAGTGTCACTTGGCCACTGGGCTAGTTCAGTAGTTTCGGTACAAATAAAGCACTGCCTCAGGTGGCCTGATCTCGTCCTGCGCCTTTGTGCGCTCGCCGTGGCGCCGCTGTCTGCCGTTGTGAACATGCTGAACAAACGAGAGAAATCTGGAGAGGACTGTACATGGAGAAGCAGACAGTCGGAACCCATCACGTCCATGGCCGTACGCAAACAAGTGCCTCATTGAAAAAAATACTTCCTCCTAATGCTGTACTGACGTTGGGGCCCATGGGTTTGTCAACATAGTTACATTTTTTAGGTGCTTCAATGTAGTTACTAAAGGAGATAAATTTACAACGAAGTCAGGGAGCTAGCAGGTATCATTTATTATCACTGGGGCAGCAAGTATCAGTTGGGTTGTGGGCTGCCCCGTCTAGGCTTTCTTTTTTAATGTGTGCAGCCCACGACATGCCGGTTTGTATTTTCTTGAGGCCCATCATGTATCGACTGGCCTATGCACCTCCCATTCAAGGTTTTTATTTTTCCTGAAACATCGGCAGCCCAACTTATGTATATTTTTTAAAGAAAACGCAGAGGTCTGTTCTATTTTTCTATATAAGAATAGGAACGCCTGGTACAGATTATGTTTCCCTTCTAACTATATTATATATATTTAAATTATTTTATATGTTATTATATATTATTGTTATTGTCATCATATATTTAACAGATACTTAAATATGTAAGAAAACAATATCTCACATCTTGTTAACTTATAAAAATAATTTCTTAACAATAAAATTCTGGATTTTTTTGGCAACGAAAATCCTGGTGATTGTGTATAAAAGCTTGGTAAGATATAAGGACCAATGTAATAATAAATCAATTATTGTTTAAATATATTTATAACAAAATGCTCAGCCCCTGTTTATTTTTTGATGACATTGCTACGCCCAACCCAACATAATAATTAGAATCAGCCCAGCAAAATCATGTATTTCAAGAAAGTGCAAATGGCATTTAATTTTTTAGGAAAAAAATAAATAGGCCACATGAACGCTACATTATTTGTTCACCCAGCCAAGCAAATGGACTGTAATTTAAAAAAAGACCAAACTGACTGTAAATTCTGAAAAAATGGGTTGAATATGTGCCACATTTTTGGAGGCTGAAATATGGGCCAATAGGTCGAAGCCAATGCAAGTCGTTGTCAACTTAGTCAACAAATGATTCTGACATCGTTAGCCGTTGGATTTACATCCAACGACCGGCATCCATCTTCAATCTCTCGTCTTCTTCCTCCAGCGCCGTCGGGACCACCTGCTCCCGCCTCCTGTTGCTAGCAGCTCTGCTTAGCACGCTTCGCTGTGAAGCACTACCCCATGGCCGGCCAAGCCATCCCTCCACCCCTCCTGTTCTTCTCCATCGATTGCCGAACCACACTACACCAGAACCAGTTAACCCTCATACACCTCTCTGTCTGTGACTCCACTCCCGCATCTTCCCATCTTCGGCTCGTTGCCGTCCGGGGCCTCGCCGTCGTCCACCACCTTGGATGCGCTCGGCGTGGCGTGGTCAACACACAAAAAATGAATACTCCCCCTGCTAGCTGGGAACCACCATAGTGGGAGGCTGACTTGTGGGCCTACTAAGTTGATGGGGATGGAGGGCTTTGTCAACTTAGTCAATATGAACGATTCTAGCTCCAGTGACCGTACGATGTCCATCCAACGGCCATAGTGCTTCTTCAACCTCCGGTCTTCTTGCTCCAGCCGCCCAAACCAGCGCCAGTCATGCCGCCTACTCCTACCTCCCATGGCTGGCTAAGCTGCCGCGGAGGCCTCATCGCCCCTACTACTCCCACCACTAGCCAGGCCCTGCGGCGACGGCTGCCTCACACCGCACCCGAACCAGTGGACTCTCGTACTCCTCTCCGCATGGGCATCCACTGCCGCGTCTTCCCCGGCTCCACGTCGTCCCCTTCCTAGGCCTCGTCGTCTTTTACCTCCTTGGTGCTCTCGGCGCGACATGGTCAATGTAGTCAATGAACGACTTCCATCGGAAGAGTGATGTATGTGGAGAGGCTGACAGCTGGGTCCACGGCCACAGCAAGGAAGCGCCTCCTTATTACGCGAAAAATAATGATTCCTCCACCTGACAACAGGGACCCACCCGACGGGCCACCGTATTTCGCAAAAAAAATGTTTCCCCTTGACTGCTGGGACCCACCAGCTACATCTTCGCATGCAAGGAAGTGCCTGACAGTCAGGATCCACTGGTCGAAGCATGCATAGCATTGTCATTCTGGTCACAAATGTGTACGTACATACGATCGGTCTGTCTGCAGGCTACAGCGATGAACCATGGCCGTGTAAGGAAGGGCACGTGTCGTAGTATAGGCGCGCACGTGTTGTAGTAGAGGCGCACACGTAGCATGTCACGCAGTCCCGTTAATATCGTGTACACGTACGTACAACCAGGGTGCAAGAAAGTAAATATGGCCACATACGTACATATGGTCGGGGTCTCGAACGCCTACTCGCGCATACGTACGGCTAGGGCTCATGTACATGGCTAGGTCGGAACGGAGAAACTACGCCGTCATGTTCATCGGGAGCCAACCAGCTTGGGCGGAACAGCCGATCAAAACGAGGCCTGGCGTACCGCAAAATGGAAGAAACAAACTTGTGTTGGAGCGCTAGGCTCGAAACGGGGGTCCTGTTCATCGGGAGGGGTGAGGCGTACCACAAAACGGGACTCCATAGGATACGGTTCATCTCCACTGTCGACTGCCTCCACAGGCTACTATTCATCCACCGTCGACCTCCTCCAGCCTCCACCTATGACTATTCGTCCACGACGTCTCCCCTACTGCCTCCACTAGCTACTCTTCATCCACAGGCTCATGTTCATCCAGCCTCCACTGCTCCTCCACCGGCTACTGTTTAACCAGCCCTCTCCATGGGATCCTGTTCAACCACCCCTCCATGGGCTACTGTTCATCCAACCCTCCACCGACTACCGTTCAACCAGCCCTCCATGGGGTCCTGTTCATCCAGCCCTCCACGGGGTCCTGTTCATCCACCCCAACCGGGTCGATCAGGGTCATGTTCATCCAGCGGCAATGGCCTCTACTACCACGGGGTCCTGTTCATCCAACCCCCCAACAATGCTCACTATTCAGAGGCAGCATCGATCGGCTTCAGTTAGCCGTAGTAGCAAAGGAATCACTCAGGTTCAGTTAACAGTAAGGGATCGATCGGGGTTCAGTAATGTAGCTAGTGCAATCGCTCGGGTTCACTTAGAGCCCAACGCCTCGCTCGGGTTCAGTTAGAGCGCAACACCTCGCACACATGCACGAACGTGTACAAGAGAAATGTGCAAACCTCCATGCATCGCTCGGCCCCGACCACCCACCGTAACCGGGAACTCCCAATATTTTCCTCGCCCTTGCTTCTACCACATTTTTTTCCGTCATGGACGGCCCAAAGAATGTCAAGTAGCTGCGTCTCCAGCCCGCCCAGGACGAAAATCCCATTTTCTGTCATGATTTTTTGTCATAGAAGTAGGAGCCTACCACATCTATGATGATACTGGGTTTTGTCACAATTATCATCATAGAAGTGTCATAAGGATGACATAATTTTTTTTCGTTTGGCCCAAAATGTCACAGATGTCTTTTTTGTAGTGTTGCGCCCGCCCTCGCAATGGTTGCTGTGTCGGCCGCCACCTTGTGGCTGCTGCTGAGGGGTAGCGGGAGGGGCGGGGGGCGCGGGCGGGAGGGGAACAACCCTGGGGGCGCGGGCGGGGCGGCTGGTGGGGGCGCCGCAAGAGGTGCCGACGGTGAGGGCGTGGTGCTGCACACGCTTCTTCACCCCCTTCATCCGGCGCTCCTACAACCGCAAGTATGCCACAAACTTGGGGAAGAAGGGCTCCGGCATCAAGGTGAGGTTGGAGGTGGCGTCGCCGAAGTCCTCGTTGAGGCCGACGGTGAGCATGCTGAGGAGGAGGAGGTCATCAACCTTGGCGCTGATGTCACGGAATTCATCCGCCAACGTCTTCAGGCGGCGGCAGTAGTCATCAATAGACTGGTCATTGATATGTCTCCAACGTATCTATAATTTTGATTGTTCCATGCTATTATATTATCCATCTTGGATGTTTTATATGCATTTATATGCTATTTTATATCATTTTTGGGACTAACCAATTAACCTAGAGCCTAGTGCCAGTTTCCGTTTTTTCCTTGTTTTTGAGTTTCGCACAAAAGGAATATCAAACGGAGTCCAATTGACTTGAAAGTTTATGGTGATTTTTTATGGACCAAAAGAAGCCCCCGAAGCAAAAGAGTTGGGCCAGAAGAGCCACGAGGCCTCCACAAGGGTGGAGGGCGGGCCCTACCCCCCAAGGTGCGCCCTCCGTCCTTTTCATTGCCTCGTGGACCCCCTGACTTGTTCTCGATGCCAAAAATTCCTATAAATATAGAAACACCCAGAAATAAACCTAGATCGGGAGTTCCTCCGCCGCAAGGCTCTGTAGCCACCAAAAACCAATCGGGGCCCTATTTCGGCACCCTGCCGGAGGGGGGAATCATCAACAGGGGCCATCTTCATCATCCCATCGCTCTCCATGATGAGGAGGGAGTAGTTCACCCTCGGGGCCGAGGGTATGTACCAGTAGCTATGTGTTTGATCTCTCTCTCTCTCTCTCATGTTCTTGATTTGGCACGATCTTGATGTACCGCGAGCTTTGCTATTATAGTTCGATCTTATGATGTTTCTCCCCCTCTACCTTCTTGTAATGGATTGAGTTTTCCCTTTGAAGTTATCTTATCGGATTGAGTCTTTAAGGATTTGAGAACACTTGATGTATGTCTTGCATGTGCTTATCTGTGGTGACAATGGGATATTCATGTGATCTACTTGATGTATGTTTTGGTGATCAACTTGTGGGTTCCGTGACCTTGTGAACTTGTGCATAGGGGTTGGCACACGTTTTCGTCTTGACTCTCCGGTAGAAACTTTGGGGCACTCTTTGAAGTTCTTTGTGCTGGTTTGAATAGATGAACCTGAGATTGTGTGATGCATATCATATAATCAAGCCCGCGGATACTTGTGGTGACATTAGGGTTTTGGTTGATGTGTGTCTTAATGTGTTATTTTAGTACGAACTCTAGGGCTGTTTGTGACACTTATAAGAATAGCCCAATAGATCGATCAGAAAGAATAACTTTAAGGTCGTTTCATACCCTACAATAATCTCTTCGTTTATTCTCCGCTATTGGTGACTTTGGAGTGACTCCTTGTTGCACGTGGAGGGGTTGTTATATGTTCTAATTATGTTATCATTGTTGAGAGAACTTGCACTAGTGAAAGTATGAACCCTAGGCCTTGTTTCCAAGCATTGCAATACCTTTTCGCTCGCTTTTGTTACTTGCTACCTTGCTGTTTTTTATTTTCAAATTACAAAAACCTATATCTACCATCCATATTGCACTCATATCACCATCTGTTCGCCGAACTAGTGCACCTATACAATTTACCACTGTATTGGGTGTGTTGGGGATACAAGAGACTCTTTGTTATTTGGTTGCAGGGTTGTTTGAGAGAGACCATCTTCATCCTATGCCTCCCCGGATTGATAAACCTTAGGTCATCCACTTGAGGGAAATTTGCTACTATCCTACAAAACTCTGCGCTTGAAGGCCCAACACGAGTCTACAAGAAGAAGGTTGCGTAGTAGACATCAAGCTCTTTTCTGGCGCCGTTGCCGGGGAGGTTAGTGCTTGAAGGTATATCTTTAGATCGTGCAATCAAATCTTTTAGTTTCTTGTTTTATCACTAGTTTAGTCTATAAAATAAAACTACAGAAAATGGAATTGAGGTTGCCTCATATGCTTCATCTTTTTAATGTCTTTTGTGAAAATAAGGATTCCGATAATTGTGCCAAAGTGTTAGAAGAAGAATGCATAAAATGTTTGGCACTAAATCTTTGAATGATGCGCATGATTGCAATGTTGTTAGTATGAATTCTCTGAATATCCATAGTACTAATGATGATTACACTAGTTATGATAAAAATATTTCCTACAAGGATGTCAATTTCCGTGGAGTGCATAGAGTTTGATGTTACATACCAAATATGGAAGATAGATTCTACAAGAGGCATAAGTATTTAGAAACTAAATGGTTGCAAGAGAGGCTAGATGTTTGTGCTGAAAAGTTTAATATTTTTAGCCATCCTTGTGACATTTGCAATGAACGTGGTCGTTTAAATCTCCAATGCAAATTGTTTCATGATCGAGTCGTATCCAAAAATTGTGAGGACTTGATTTCCCTTATGCATCATAATGAACTTAGTTTGCTTCTGGGATATGAAGAAATGAAACGTATAACTTGGTATATTCCAGAATATAACCTTGCGAGATTTCTAGCCTTTGATATAGAGGAAATTTATATGTATTGTGCGATAAATTGCATTGAGAATCCTTATATTGCCAATTACTTAAAGACAAGAGAACAAACAGAAGATGAAGAGAATACTAACGAAGGGGAAGAGGTATCCCAATATCCTCCTATTTTTTCTGATGATGAATCAGGTAACGAGGAGGAGGTTTTTATTCAACCAATCTCATCAATAAGGAGCTCAAAAAGGTTGATTAAACCCACACATGACATGAAGAGGAAAAATAAAAGACGGAAAAACAAAGATAAAAAGTTATCTCTCCCAAATGATGTTTCTCCTATTTTTATGCCTCATTATAGTGAATCAAAAATAGATGTGGATGATGATATACTTGATGATGATATTGATTATTTACCTTATGGTACTATGTCCGAAGAAATTATTGAGGATGATTTCGTTATGCCTATTACTCATCGTGATGATTATGATTGGGAAAGTAATGATACTTGTTATAATCTTGAAAATCTTTTTGGCACCAACTTATAAAGTTGTGATGGTAATAATTGTTATACTATTTGTGCTATCCATACTATTAATGATGAGAGTGATTATGCTTATGATATGAAAAGGCCCAAGCTTGGGGATGCTATGTTTGATGAGAATGACATGTTTGAGAATTTATTTGCTGCAATTAATGTTTGTCCCAAGCTTGGGGATGCTATGATTAATGAAGATGATATTTTTAGTCCCCCAAGTTTTGATGTGCAAATTTATTATGATGATAGCATGCCTCCTACTTATGATGATTGCAATATTTATGAAAGTGGGTTCGGAAGAGTGTCAACTTTAGATAATAATTATCCCACTATTTTGGAGGGTGTTGAATCTTATTATAATGATAAAAGTGGATTTGGAAAGTTCATGACTTTATTTAGTAACAATTCCACTGTCTTGGAAGAGGTTTCAATTGATTATGATGAGAACAAGGTTGCTACTTATGATGATTATTGTGATGACACTTGTGTTATAAAAAGTAGTGATGATTATATTTATAAAACTCGTCATAATTATGATTACCCTTTTTTGAACGTTATTCTTTTAATGTGGAAACAATTTATAGTATTCGAGTTTCTTATGATACTCCCACTATTCTGAATGAGAATTTTTTTTACTTATGCGGAGAGTAGCAGAATTTCTATGTTTATGGATCATCAAAAGAATGTTTTATGTGATGGTTATATTGTTGAATTCATTCATGATGCCACTGAAAATTATTATGAGGGAGGAATATATGCTTGTAGGAATTGCAATAATATCAAGTTTCCTCTCTATATGTTGAAAATCTTGAAGTTATGCTTGTTTTGCCTTCCTATGCTAGTTGATTCTTGTTGCCATAAGTTGTTTGCTCACAAAATCCCTATGCATAGGAAGAGGGTTATACTTAAATGTGCTAGTCATATTCTTCATGATGCTCCCATTATGTTTCAATTCCTATCTTTTATTTGAGCATCGTTGAAATTATCATGCCTAGCTAAAAAGGCATTAAAGAAAAGCGCTTGTTGGGAGACAACACAACATTTATACCTACTGTTTTGGTCTGTTAACATGATTATGCTACTTTAGTAATCATGTTTTATGGCTTTTGTTTCAATTAAATGCCAAGTAAGACATATGGATGATCTATGGTGATAGTTGATTTGATCTTGTTGAAAAATAGAAACTTTTGCGTTCAGGAAAACAATTATCGTTTTTAACAGAAGTGCGATAAAATACTGATTCTTTTTGCGGAAGATCAATATCAAATTTCCCAGGTTGTCCTAATTTTTCAGAATTTTTGGAGTTACATAAGTATTCGATAGTTATAGATTACTATGGACTGTTCTGTTTTCTATGTGTTGTTTGCTTATTTTGATGAATCTATGAGTAGTATCGGAGGGTATGAACCATGGTGAAGTTGGAATACAGTAGATATTACACCAATATAAATAAATAATGAGTTCACAACAGTACCAAAAGTGGTGATTTATTTTCTTATATTAACGGAGCTTATGAGTTTTCTGTTAAGTTTTGTATTGTGAAGTTTTCAAGTTTTGGGTAAAGATTCGATGGACTACGGAATAAGGAGTGGCAGGAGCCTAAGCTTGGGGATGCCCAAGGCACACCAAGGTAATATTCAAGGACAACCAAGAGCCTAAGCTCGGGGATGCCCCGGATAGCATCCCCTCTTTCGTCTTCATTCATCGGTAACTTTACTTGGAGCTATATTTTTATTCACCACATGATATGTGTTTTGCTTGGAGTGTCTTGTATGATTTGAGTCTTTCCTTTTTAGTTTGCCACAATCATCCTTGCTGTACACACCTTTTGAGAGAGACATGCATGAATTGTGATTTATTAGAATACTCTATGTGCTTCACTTATATCTTTTGAGCTAAGCAATTTTGCTCTAGTGCTTCACTTATATCTTTTTAGAGCACGGCGGTGGTTTTATTTTATAGAAATTTATGAACTCTTGTACTTCACTTATATTATTCTGAGAGTCTCTAAACAGCATGGTAATTTCCTTTGGTTATAAATTTAGCCCTAATATGATAGGCATCCAAGAGGGATATAATAAAAACTTTCATATAAAGTGCATTGAATACTATGTGAAGTTTGATTCCTTATGATTGTTTTGAGATATGAAGATGGTGATATTAGAGTCATGCTAGTGAGTAGTTGTGAATTTGAGAAATACTTGTGTTAAGGTTTGTGAGTCCCATAGCATGCACGCATGGTGAACCGTTATGTAACAGAGTTGGAGCATGAGATATTTGTTTGATTGTCTTCCTTATGAATGGCGGGCGGGGATGAGTGATGGTCTTTTCCTACCAATCAATCCCCCTAGTAGCATGCGCGTAGTACTTTGTTTCGATGACTAATAGATTTTTGCAATAAGTATGTGAGTTCTTTATGACTAATGTTGAGTCCATGGATTATACGCACTCTCACCCTTCCACCATTTCTAGACTCTCTAGTGCCGCGCAACTTTCGCCGGTACCATAAACCCACCATATACCTTCCTCAAAACAGCCACCATACCTACCTATTATGGCATTTCCATAGCTATTCTGAGATATATTGCCATGCAACTTTCCGCCGTTCTATTATTTATGACACGCATCATTATTTTCATATTGCTTTGCATGATCATGTAGTTGACATCGTGTTTGTGGAAAATCCACTATTCATCTTTTTTACATGTCACTCTTGATTCATTGCACATCCCGGTACACCGCCGGAGGCATTCATATAGAGTCATATCTTGTTCTAGTATCGAGTTGTAATTTTTGAGTTGTAAGTAAATAGAAGTATGATGATCTTCCTTTTTTAGAACACTGTCCCATGTGAGGAAATAAAAGAAAAGAGAGAAAAAGAAAAAAAATAGAGAAAGAAGAAAGAAAAAAAGAGAGAAAAAGAGAGAAGGGGCAATGTTACTATCCTTTTCCATACTTGTGCTTCAAAGTAGCACCATGATCTTCATGATAGAGAGTCTCCTATGTTGTCACTTTCATATGCTAGTGGGAATTTTCATTATAGAACTTGGCTTGTATATTCCAACGACGGGCTTCCTCAAATTACCCTAGGTCTTCATGAGCAAGCAAGTTGGATGAACACCCACTTACTTTTCTTTTTGAGCTTTCATAAACTTATAGCTCTAGTCCATCCGCTGCATGACAATCCCTACTCACTCACATTGATATCTATTGATGGGCATCTCCATAGCCCGTTGATATGCCTAGTTGATGTGAGACTATCCCCCTCTTTTGTCTTCTCCACAACCACCATATTCTATTCCACCTATAGTGCTATGTCCATGGCTCACGCTCATGTATTGCGTGAAAATTGAAAAAGTTTGAGAACATCAGAAGTATGAAACAATTGCTTGGCTTGTCATCGGGGTTATGCATGATTTGAGTATTTTGTGTGATGAAGATGGAGCATAGCCAGACTATATGACTTTGTAGGGATAAGCTTTCTTTGGCCATGTTATTTTGAGAAGACATAATTGCCTTGTTAGTATGCTTGAAGTATTATTGTTTTTATGTAAATATTAAACTTTTGTTTTGAATCTTATGGATCTGACCATTCATACCACAATAAATAAAATTACATGGATAAATATGTTAGGTAGCATTCCACATCAAAAAAAATCTGTTTTTATCATTTACCTACTCGAGGATGAGCAGGAATTAAGCTTGGGGATGTTTGATACGTCTCCAACGTATCTATAATTTTTGATTGTTCCATGCTATTATGTTATCCATCTTGGATGTTTTATATGCATTTATATGATATTTTATATGATTTTTGGGACCAGCCTATTAACCTAGAGCCCAGTGCCAGTTTCTATTTTTTCCTTGTTTTTGAGTTTTGCAGAAAAAGAATATCAAACGGAGTCCAATTGACCTGAAAATTTACCGTGATTTTTTGAAGGAAATATGCCCTAGAGGCAATAACAAGGTTGTTATTTATATTTCCTTATATCATGATAAATTTTTATTATTCATGCTAGAATTGTATTAAGCGGAAACTTGATACATGTGTGAATACATAGACAAAACAAAGTGTCCCTAGTATGCCTCTACTTGACTATCTCGTTAATCAAAGATGGTTAAGTTTCCTGACCATAGATGTGTGTTGTCATTCGATGAACGGGATCACATCATTTGGAGAATGATGTGATGGACAAAACCCATCCGTTAGCTTAGCATAATGATCGTTAATTTTTATTGATATTGCTTTCTTCTTGACTTATACATATTCCTTTGACTATGAGATTATGCAACTCCCGAATATCGGAGAAACACCTTGTGTGCTATCAAATGTCACAACATAACTGGGTGATTATAAAGGTGCTCTACAAGTGTCTCCAAAGGTGTTTGTTGGGTTGCCATAGATCAAGATTAGGATTTGTCACTCCGAGTATCAGAGAGGTATCTCTGGGCCCTCTCGATAATGCACATCGTGATAAGCCTTGCAAGCAATGTGACTAATGAGTTAGTTAAGTGATGATGCATTACGGAACGAGTAAAGAGACTTGCCGATAACTAGATTGAACTAGGTATGAAGATACAGACGGTCGAATCTCGGGCAAGTAACATACCAATGACAAAGGGAATGATGTATGTTGTCATTGCGGGTTGACCCATAAAGATCTAAGTGGAATATGTAGGAACCAATATGAGCATCCAGGTTCTGTTGTTGGTTATTGATCGGAGATGTGTCTCGGTCATGTCTACATAGTTCTTGAACTCGTAGGGTCCGCATGCTTAACGTTCGATGACGATTTGTATTATGAGTTATGTGTTTTGGCGACCAAAGATTGTTCGGAGTCCCGGATGAGATCATGGACATGACTAGGAGTCTCAAAATGGTTGAGAGGTAAAGGCTGATATATTGGACGATGGTATTCGGACACTGGAATGGTTTCGGAGTGGTTCGGATATTTATCGGAGTACTGAGGGGTTAGCGGACCCCCCTGGGGAAAGTAATGGGCCAACATGGGCCATAGGGGAGAGAGGGCAGCCCACAAGTTGTGGCGCCCCCCCCCCCATGGGCAGTCCGAATTGGACAAGGGGAGGGGGCGCGGCCCCCCTTTCCTTCTCCCTCTCCCTCTCCTTCCCTTTTCCCCCTCTGAAAGAAAGGAAGGGGGAGACTAGGACTAGGAATCCTAGTTGGTTCCCCCCCACTTGGCGCACCCCCTTGGGCCGGCCTCCGCCCCTCCTCCTTTATATACGGGGGCAAGGGGCACCCCATAGCACATCAATTGTTCTCTCAGCCGTATGTGGTGCCACTCTCCACAGTTTACTCCTCCGGTCATATTGTCGTAGTGCTTAGGCGAAGCCCTGCGCGAATCACATCACTGTCACCACGCCATCGTGCTGATGAAACTCTCCCTCGACACTTTGCTGGATCAATAGACCGAGGAACGTCATCGAGCTGAATGTGTCCTGAACTCGAAGGTGCCGTACGTTCGGTGCTTGATCTGTTGGATCGTGAAGACGTTCGACTACATCAACCGCGTTAACCTAACGCATCCGCTTTCGGTCTACGAGGGTACATGGACACACTCTCCCCCTCTCGTTGCTATGCATATCCTAGATAGATCTTGTGTGATCGTAGGAATTTTTTTGAAATTGCATGTTACGTTCCCCAACAGTGGCTTTCGAGCCAGGTTCATGCGTACATGATATGCACGAGTAGAACACAAAGAGATGTGGGCAATCATAGTCATACTGCTTACTACCAACGTCTTATTTTGATTCGGCGGTATTGTTGGATGAAGTGGCCCGGACCAACCTTACATGACCACGTTCATGAGACCGGTTCCACCGACAGACATGCAACTTGTTTTGCATAAAGGTGGCTGGCGGGTGGCTATTTCTCCAACTTCAGTTGAATCGAATTTGACTATAGTCGGTCCTTCTTGAAGGTTAAAACGACACACTTGATGAAAAATCGGTGTGGTTTTGATGCGTAGGTAAGAACGGTTCTTACTAGAAGCCCATAGGAGCCACGTAAAACTTGCAACAACAAAGTAGAGGACGTCTAACTTGTGTTTTGCAGGGCATGTTGTGATGTGATATGGTCAAGACATGATGTGATATACGTTATTGTATGAGATGATCATGTTTTGTAAAAGTTATCGGCAACTGGCAGGAGCCTTATGGTTGTCGCTTTATTGTATGAAATGCAATCGCCATATAATTGATTTACTTTCACTATGCATTAGCGATAGTTGTAGAAGCAATAGTTGGCGATACGACCACGACACTACAATGGAGATCAAGGTGTCAAGTCAGTGACAATCGAGATCATGACGGTGCTTTGGAGATGGAGATCAAAGGCACAAGATGATGATGGCCATATCATGTCACATATTTTGATTGCATGTGATGTTTATCTTTTATGCATCTTATTTTGCTTAGTACGGAGGTAGCATTATAAGATGATCCCGCACTAAATTTCAAGGTATAAGTGTTCTCCATGAGTCTGCACCGTTGCGACAGTTCGTCGTGCCGAGACACCACATGATGATCGGGTGTGATAAGCTCTACATTCACATGCAACGGGTGCAAGACAGTTTTGCACATGAAGAATACTCGGGTTAAACTTGACGAGCCTAGCATGTACAAACATGGCCTCAGAACACTAAGACCGAAGGGTTGAACGTGAATCATATAGTAGATATGATCAACACAGAGATGTTCACCATTGAAAACTATTCCATCTCACTTGATTATTGGACATGGTTTAGTTGATATGGATCACGTGATCATTTAGATGACTCGAGGGATGTCTATCTAAGTGGGAGTTCTTAAGTAATATGATCAATTGAACTTAAATTTATCATGAACTTAGTCCTGATAGTTTTTGCATATCTATGTTGTAGATCAATGGCCCGTGCTACCATTCCCTTGAATTTTAATGCGTTCCTAGAGAAAGCTAAGTTGGAAGATGATGGTAGCAACTACACGGATTGGGTCCGTAACTTGAGGATTATCCTCATTGCTGCATAGAAGAATTATGTCCTTGATGCCCCGCTAGGTGCAAGGCCTGCTGCAGGAGCAACTCCGGACATTATGGACGTCTGGCAAGCTAAATCTGATGACTACTCGATAGTTCAGTGTGCCATGCTTTACGGCTTAGAATCGGCACTTCAAAGACGTTTTGAGCATCATGGAGCATATGAGATGTTCCAGGAGCTGAAGTTAATATTTCAAGAAAATGCCCGAGTTGAGAGATATGAAGTCACTAACAAGTTCTACAGCTGCAAGATGGAGGATAACAGTTCTGTCAGTGAACACATACTCAGAATGTCTGGGTACCATAACCACTTGACTCAGCTGGGAGTTAATCTTCCGGATGATAGTGTCATTGACAGAGTTCTTCAATCGCTGCCACCAAGCTATAAAGGCTTCATGATGAACTATAATATGCAAGGGATGAACAAGACGATTCTGGGCTCTTCGCGATGCTGAAAGTTGCGGAGGTAGAAATCAAGAAGGAGCATCAAGTGTTGATAGTTAAATAAACCACTAGTTTCAAGAAAAAGGGCAAAGGAAAGAAGGGGAACTTCAAGAAGAATAGCAAGAAAGTTGCTACTCCCGGGAAGAAGCCCAAGTCTGGACCTAAGGCTGAAACTAAGTGCTTCTACTGCAAAGGGACTGGCCACTGGAAGCGGAATTGCCCCAAGTATTTGGCAGAGAAGAAGGATGGGAAAGTGAAAGGTATATTTGATATACATGTTATTTATGTGTACCTTACTAATGCTCATAGTAGTGCCTGGGGTATTTGATACTGGTTCTGTTGCTCATATTTGCAACTCGAAACAGGGGCTACGGATTAAACAAAGATTGGCTAAGGACAAGGTGATGATGCGCTTCGGAAATGGTTCCAAGGTCGATGTGATCGCTGATGGCAGCTGGAACTACGTCGGTATTTCCCCGGAGAGGGAGGGATGATGTAGCACAGCGGCGGTAGAGTATTTCCCTCAGTTATGAAACCAAGGTGTCGAACCAGTAGGAGAACCAAGCAACACAACGTAAACATTCCCTGCACACAAATAACAACACCTTGTAACCCGACAAGTTAAAGAGGTTGTCAATCCCTTTCGGGTAACGGCGCCAAAAATTGGTGCGTGACGAGAGAAAGTTGTGATAGACTGAAATAATAGATTGCAAATAAAATAAAGTGCAACAAGGTATTTTTGGATTTTTGGTTTAATAGATCTAAAATAAAAGCAAGGAAAAAGTAGATCACAGGGAAAATATCTGAGAAATAAGACCCGGGGGTCGTAGGTTTCACTAGCGGCTTCTCTCAGGAAAAATAGCAAACGGTGGGTAAAAAAATTACTGTTGGGCAATTGATAGAACTTCAAATAATTATGACGATATCCAGGCAATGATCATTACATAGGCATCACGTCCAAGATTAGTAGACCGACTCCTGCCTGCATGTACTACTATTACTCCACACATCGATCGACATCCAGCATGCATCTAGTGTATTAAGTTCATGGAAAAACGGAGTAACGCAATAAGAATGATGGCATGATGTAGACAAGATCCGTTTATCTATATGGCAGTAGATATAGATCTCGTCTTTTTATCCTTAGTAGCAACGATACATACGTGTCGGTTCCCTTTCTATCACTGGGATCAAGCACCGTAAGATCGAACCCACTACCGGGCACCTCTTCCCATTACAAGATAAATAGATCGAGTTGGCCAGAAAAACCCAAATATCAAAGAAGAAATACGAGGCTATAAGAGATCAAGCATAAAAGGATCAAAGAAACTCAAATACTTTCATGGATATAAAAACATAGATCTGATCATAAACTCGAAGTTCATCGATCCCAACAAACACACCGCAAAAGAGTTACATCATATGGATCTCCAAGAGACCATTGTATTGAGGATCAGGGGAGAGAGATGAAGCCATCTAGCTACTAACTACGGACCCAAAGGTCTACAAGGGACTACTCACGCATCATCGAAGAGGCACCAATGGAAGTGGTGAACCCCTCCGTGATGGTGTTTAGATTGGATCTCGTGTTTCTGGACTCTGCGGTGGCTGGATGAATATTTAGTCGACTCCCCTAGGGTTTTGGGAATATTTGGGTATTTATAGAGCAAAGAGGCGGTCCGGGGGCACCCGAGGTGGGCAAAACCCACCTGGGCGCGCTAGGGCCTCCTGGAGCGCCCTGGTGGGTTGTGCCCCCCTCGGGGCACCCCCCAGGTGCAACCAGGTCCCATCTGCTTCCTTTTGGCCCATAAAAATCATCATAAAGTTTTGTGCCATTTGGACTCCGTTTGATATTGATTTCCTGCGGTGTAAAAAACATGGAAAAAACTAGAACTGGCACTGGGCACTATGTCAATAGGTTAGTACCAAAAAATGATATAAAATGACTATAAAATGATTATAAAACAGCCAAGATTGATAATAAAACATGGAACAATCAAAAATTATAGATATGTTGGAGATGTATCAATCACCGTCGGCACACTACCTCTACATCTACCTTCGGGATTAGTTTTAGACCTGAATAATTGTTATTTGGTGCCAGCGTTGAGCATGAACATTATATGGGGATCTTGTTTAATGCGAGGCTGTTGTTCATTTAAATCAGAGAATAATGGTTGTTCTATTTATATGAGTAATATCTTTTATGGTCATGCACCCTTGATGAGTGGTCTATTTTTGTCGAATCTTGATCGTGGTGATACACATATTCATAATATTGATGCCAAAAGATGCAAAGTTAATAATGATAGTGCAACTTATTTGTGGCACTGGCGTTTAGGTCATATTGGTGTAAAGCGCATGAAGAAACTCCATGCAGATGGGCTTTTGGAATCACTTGATTATGAATCACTTGATGCTTGCGAACCATGCCTCATGGGCAAGATGACTAAGACTCCGTCCTCCAGAACAAGGGAGCGATCCACTGCCTTATTGGAAATAATACATACTGATGTGTGCGGTCGAAGGAGTGTTGAGGCTTGCAGCAGGTATCATTATTTTCTGACCTTCACAGATGATTTGAGTAGATATGGGTATATCTACTTAATGAAACATAAATCTGAAACATTTGAAAAGTTCAAAGAATTTCAGAGTGAAGTGGAAAATCATTGTAATCAGAAAATAAAGTTTCTATGATCTGATCGCGAAGGCGAATATTTAAGTTACGAGTTTGGTCTTCATTTAAAACAATGTGGAATAGTTTCACAACTCACACCACCTGGAACACCACAGCGTAATGGTGTGTCCGAACATCGTAATTGTACTTTATTAGATATGGTGCAATCTATGATATCTCTTACCGATTTACCACTATCGTTTTGGGGTTATGCATTAGAGACAGCTGCATTCACGTTCAATAGGGAACCATCTAAATATGTTGAGACAACACCATATGAACTTTGGTTTGGCAAGAAACCTAAGCTGTCATTTCTTAAAGTTTGGGGTTGCGATGCTTATGTGAAAAAGCTTCAGCCTGATAAGCTCGAACCCAAATCGGAGAAATGCGTCTTCATAGGATACCCAAAAGAAACTGATGGGTACACCTTCTATCACAGATCCGAAGGCAAGATATTGGTTGCTAAGAATGGATCCTTTCTAGAGAAGGAGTTTCTCTCGAAAGAAGTGAGTGGGAGGAAAGTAGAACTTGATGATGTAGTTGTACCTTCTCTCGAATTGGAAAGTAGTTCATCATAGAAATCAATTCCAATGATGCCTACACCAATTAGTGAGGAAGCTAATGATGATGATCATGAAACTTCAGATCAAGTTACTACCGAACCTCGTAGGTCAACCAGAGTACGTTCCGCACCAGAGTGGTATGGCAATCCTGTTCTGGAAGTCATGTTGCTAGACCATGACGAACCTACGAACTATGAGGAAATGATGATGAGCCCAGATTCCGCTAAATGGCTTGAGGCCATGAAATCTGAGATGGGATCCATGTATGAGAACAAAGTATGGACATTGGTTGATTTGCTCGATGATCGGCAAGCCATAGAAAATAAATGGATCTTCAAGAAGAAGAAGACTGATGCTGATGGTAATGTTAGTATCTACAAAGCTCGAATTGTTACGGAAGGTTTTCGACAAGTTCAAGGAGTTGACTACGATGAGACCTTCTCACCTGTAGCGATGCTTAAGTCTGTCTGAATCATGTTAGCAATTGCCGCATTTTATGATTATGAAATTTGGTAAATGGATGTCAAAACTGCATTCCTTAATGGATTTCTTAAAGAAGAGTTGTATATCATGCAACCAGAAGGTTTTGTCGATCCTAAAGGTGCTAACAAAGTGTGCAAGCTCCAGCGATCCATTTATGGACTCGTGCAAGCCTCTCGGAGTTGGAATATACGCTTTGATAGTGTGATCAAAGCATATGGTTTTATACAAACTTTTGGAGAAGCATGTATTTACAAGAAAGTGAGTGGGAGCTCTGTAGCATTTCTAATATTATATGTGGATGACATATTGTTGATTGGAAATGATATAGAATTTCTGGATAGCATAAAAGGATACTTGAATAAGAATTTATCAATGAAAGACCTCGGTGAAGCTGCTTATATATTGGGCATCAAGATCTATAGAGATAGATCAAGACGCTTAATTGGACTTTCACAAAGCAGATACCTTGATAAAAATTTTAAGAAGTTCAAAATGGATTGGTCAAAGAAAGGGTTCTTGCCTGTGTTACAAGGTGTGAAGTTGAGTGAGACTCAATGCCCAACCACTTCAGAAGATAGAGAGAAAATGAAAGTCATTCCCTATGCCTCAGCCATAGGTTCTATGTATGCAATGTTGTGTACCAGACCTGATGTGTGCCTTGCTATAAGTTTAGTAGGGAGCTACCAAAGTAATCCAGGAGTGGACCACTGGACAACGGTCAAGAACATCCTGAAATACCTGAAAAAGACTAAGGATATGTTTCTCGTTTATGGAGGTGACAAAGAGCTTGTCGTAAATGGTTACGTCGATGCTAGCTTTGACACTAATCCGGATGACTCTAAGTCACAAACTGGATACGTATTTATATTGAATGGTGGAGCTGTCAGTTGGTGCAGTTCCAAGCAGAGCATCATGGCAGAATCTATGTGTGAAGTAGAGTACATAGCTGCTTTGGAAGCAGCAAATGAAGGAGTCTGGATGCAGGAGTTCATATCCGATCTAGGTGTAATACCTAGTGCATCGGGTCCAATGAAAATCTTTTGTGACAATACTGGAGCAATTGCCTTAGCGAAGGAATCCAGATTTCACAAGAGAACCAAACACAAGAGACGCTTCAACTCCATCCGTGATCAAGTCAAGGAGGGAGACATAGAGATTTGCAAAATACATACGGATCTGAATGTTGCAGACCCGTTGACTAAGCCTCTTCCAAGAGCAAAACATGATCAACACCAAGACTCCATGGGTGTTAGAATCATTACAATGTAATCTAGATTATTGACTCTAGTGCAAGTGGGAGACTGAAGGAAATATGCCCTAGAGGCAATAATAAAGTTGTTATTTATATTTCCTTACATCATGATAAATGTTTATTATTCATGCCAGAATTGTATTAACCGGAAACTTGATACTTGTGTGAATACATAGACAAAACAAAGTGTCCCTAGTATGCCTCTACTTGACTAGCTCGTTAATCAAAGATGGTTAACTTTCCTGACCATAGACATGTGTTGTCATTTGATGAATGGGATCACATCACTAGGAGAATGATGTGATGGACAAGACCCATCCGTTAGCTTAGCATAATGATCATTAAGTTTTACTGCTATTGCTTTTTCGTGACTTATACATATTCCTTTGACTATGAGATTATGCAACTCCCGAATACCGGAGGAACACCTTGTGTGCTATCAAACGTCACAACGTAATTGGGTGATTATAAAGATGCTCTACAGGTGTCTCCAAAGGTGTTTGTGAAGGAAATATGCCCTAGAGGCAATAATAAAGTTATTGTTTATTGTCGGATTTTGGGTTCCGGCAGACCCTTGAGGTTCGAACACTGGGGTGCGCGCGGAGATTTCGCCTTCTACCTACCTGCGCCCCTCCGCCTCGCTAAGATCCAAGCTATGGAAAGAACAGCACAAGAGACACAGGGTTTATACTGGTTCGGGCCACCGTTGTGGTGTAATACCCTACTCCGGTGTGGGGGTGTGGTGGATTGCCTCTTGGGCTGATGATGATGAGCAATACAAGGAAGAACAACCTCGTGAGGGTTTGTTCTTGGCTGGGGGGATGAACTGCTAGGAGGATTTCAGTCACCCTTCTCTCTCTCTCTCTCTGATTTCGATCCCCCCTACCCTATGGGTGGCTAGTCCTATTTATAGGCAAAGGCCCTGGGCCTCTTCCCAAATATTGAGCGGGAAGGGCGCCAACAATTGGTCATTTTGAAGGGGAACATCTGGTACACTTATCCTGACTAAAGTTGGTCCTCGCCTGCCAAAGCCTCTGGTGGTGACGCTGGCTTGGGCTCCACAATGACTTCCTCCCTGCCGTTGGACTGGTCTTGGTCTCGTTGCACCGAAATGGGTGCCTTTGCTTGATACTCTCGCCTGCGCTTGATCCCTTTGCACCAAAGAGGAAAGGAGGACACTCCACGGCTGGCGCCCGCCTGGCGCCTTTGGTCGTCATGGCTTGCGTCACGGGCACCTCGTGAGGCACCCCGCCTTGATCTCTCCGCCTCCTCGCGAGCCAGCCTGATGAGGCCATGCCTGAGGAAGCTCCGTGTCGTCCGCCCCACGAGGCTTGGCCCCTCGCGAGGGTCTTGGGTCTGTGTTGATGAAGATGGGCCGTGCTGGGCCCCCTTTTGAGCCACGCCGTAGGCCGCAGGCAGGCAAGTCTGGGGACCCCCGTTCCCAGGACGCCGACAGTAGCCCCCGGGCCCAAGGCGCGCCCGGGCTTGGCCGTGCAGGGAGGCGAAAGCGCAAGAGCGAAGCGCCGCGGGCTCTAACAGCCTGCGGCCTTGGGCGCCGCGTGGCGGTTGATTGGGCGCGGGCGGCACTGTTCCCCCACGCCCCCCTTATTTTGCGCCATGCTAGGCGGACTCGTAGTCATACACAGCCGCTCCCCTTTCTGTTGCTCGAGCGCCCTCTGTCTTTCCTCCGCTCGAACTCCAGCTTCTGTTTTCAACCCAATCTCGAACCTTCCCCCTCCCTTCCCATCGCCATGGCTCCGATGAAGAAGGGAAGAGGGAAGAAACCCATGCCTCTGCCTTGCTCGCCGCCGTTGGCGGCCCCCGCCGAGGGCTTGGGCAAGGTCAGCTCGGCTCTGCCCACTATCTTCAACGAATGCGGGAGGACGACGGCCTGGCCCGCGTCCCACTTCTCCATCGACAGGATAGTCACCGAGGTCTCGTATTTTGCCGACGCCCTGTGGGCGGGTCTGGTTCCCCCCTTTTCTGATTTCTTCAATGCCGTGCTTTCCCACTATCAGATCCACATGATGCATCTGGGTCCTGAATCCATCACCCTTCTTTCGGTCTTCGCCTTTGTTTGCGAGGCAATGATGGGCATCCTTCCTTTGGTTGCCTTGCTGCGCCACTTCTTCTCTCTGCGCCTTGTTGACCCTACCCAATGCTGGGCGTGCGTGAGCTTCGTTGCCGCGTCTGAGACAGCGGCCTTACGGATTGACTTCAGGCTCCCTCTGCCCGCGGCTGGGTTCCGCGAGCAGTGGCTGTATGTGGATGCAGGGGTGCCCAGCCCCCTGCTATTGGAGCCAACTTCGCCTACTATCCCCAATTCGGGCTGGGGCCAGGAGACGCTTGAGAGCCCCCGGCTCGTCTTCGTCAGGCACCGCTTCGCGTTCTTGAGGTCGCTTGGCGTGACAGCGCCCAAGGTGGTGAAGGATCTCCTGCTTCGCCACATTGCTCCTCTCCCACGCCACTCCCGCCGGATGTGGGCCTTCAGCGGGCGTGATGATCGCATGAGGCTCCAGGAAGAGGACCTGACGCCTGAAGTGCTGAGGACAGTGATCTTGGTCCTGACTGGGACCCCAACCCCGGCAGCATCCAGCAGGGAGGGGCCTTGCTGTACCTCTGCCAGAACAGGGGCGATTTTGTGAATCAGATGCCTATCTTTGATGAGTGGGGGCCGCGCCCCGCCGGCCTCCAGGGGCCTCGTGAGAACCCAGTGATGGTCACTGCCCTTCCAGTCGGCCAAGGCGACTCTTCCTCAAGTGGCGGAGCAGGGAGGCATGCGGCGCCAGAGGCCGAGGGGGCTCCCGGCGGGGTGACAGCACCGGGCGATGCTCATGGGGGAGCAGCTCTTGGGGCCCGTGCTGCTGAGGCTGGGGGTGGCAAGCAGCTGCCCTCAGTGCCTGCGACTGAGGCCCCTGAGGCTCCAGCCGCTTCTCTTGGTGAGGCGATCGGCTGCGCGCATCAGGCAGTCGCCCCTAACGCGGATTGCCTTGATGCTCCATCTTCGACGCAGGTTGATCCCTGCGATCAACTCTTGGGCCGCTTCCGCATGGACTTTGAGGCCCTCCGGAAGAGAAGGGAGGCCCTGGGCGACGATTACCCTTGTCGCCTGCTGAAGCGTAGGAAGTACTTCGCCACTGATGAGTAAGCCTTCTCCTTTCCCCGCTCCCGATCCTTCTGTTGCTTTTACTGATCCTTGCTCCGCATGCCCCTTCCAGCCGAGCTTGCGGAGACGGCTGAGGTGCCGTCCCCCTTGGCTTCGCCCCCTCCACCGTCCTCAAGCGCTCCGAGCAGCAGAGCCCTTGTGGTGAGGGCAATCAGAGAGGCGAACCGTCCCGAGGCGCATCGCGGCCTTGCGCACCTCGCGATCCTCCTTCGCGGGCCTTCTCGTGGCATAGCCAGCCTGCCGTGGGCTTCTTGCCTGGTCGTGGACTGCGATTGGCTGAGGCGCTCCCTGCGCTCTTCATCTGGGGACGGGCTAGCCCTAGGCCAGGCTTCTGGTGTGGCGTGCCCGGCCGTCGCGAAGGTGCCAGCCCCCAGCCCCCTGCCCGGAGGGGGAGTGCTGATTCGTGGCCCCCGGCGCTTGCTCGGGGCAGATGATGGTGTGGAAGACGTGCTCGAGCGCACCCGGGAGCGTCGCGCTCTTCGCCAAGGATTTGTTTGAAGGGCGGCTGACACGGTGAGCCTTCTTAGTGAGGAGCTTGCTGATGAAGACGCGCGCCTTGAGGCCGAGGGCATGCGCCTGGCTATAGAGAGGCGCGAGCTGGAGGGCGCCATCGCCCTTGCGCGCCATCAGCGCGATCTTGAAAACGCAGAGGCCAAGGCGTCGCTGGTGGCCTCTCGGGAGGCCCGATTTCGGGCCGCTGAGGAGGCCCGGGAAGCTGACCGGTGGCGAGAGGCGGCGGAGGAGCGGGCTCGGGAGCTCCTGGCCCGGTGCCACTCACTGGAGGAGCAAGTGGAGCTACGCGAGGCAGCCCTCGCGTCGATGAAGGTGACCTCTGGCGACCCAGCAGAGCTCTAGAAGCGCGAGGAGGCGCTGACACTGGAAGCCGCCGAACGTACCCGCGAGTACGAGCGTCTGGAGACGAGGTAGCGCTTGGTGACACATGCGGAGGATGATGTCGCTGCACGGGAAGCCTGTGTCCTGGAGGAGGTCGCACGTCGGGTGGCGATGGCGCGCTTGAACCTCGAGCATGAGTTCGAGGAGAGGCTGGAGTTGATCCGGGCCGAGGCTGAAGGTAGGACTGCGGTCTTGAGGGCCAAGCTAGAGGAAGCGACGCGGTGGGCCGACGCTTTTCGGGCCGCCCTTGAGGTAGCACAAGGTGATTCAACCACCTCCTAGGCCTAGGTGCTCCTTCTTCGCCAGCGGTTGGAGGAGGCCGAGGTCGTCGTGCGCCAGAATGCGGACGAGATACGTCAGCGGCGGATCCTGGAGCATGAGCACGGCCCCATGCTCACCACGCTCCGGGAGAGAGCCAACACAGCCTTGGGCAACATCTGCGAGGCGGCTGTTGGCAAGCCGCACACAGTCAACTACGCTGGCAACCTTCAGTTCTTAACTGACGTGGTGACGCGGCTTGAGGCGCAGTCGGTCAGGGCCGACAAGTTGGTGGAGGAGAGGAGCCGCGCCCTGCTCGGGTGCGCCTTTTCTCGCGTCTTCAGCCATCTCCGGAACATGGATCCCCACTTCGATTTCGATGCCGCCATCGCCCCAGTCCCCCAGGCCGTCCGAGATGACCTGGCGCACTGGGTGGAAGACAATGTGGATGCTCTTGTCAGGGCCTTCGCTTCAGACAACGACGACATGATCGTGGCTGCCGACGAGGGCGGTGCGGTGAACGGCCCTGACGCTGCTGGCGGCGACACAAACAGTGATAGCGAGTTCAGTGACGCCAGCAACGGTTCGGGTGGTGCTCCTAAGGACGCATTGGGGGATTTATCCGACTGATCATGCATCGTTCCTGTTTCCTTACCCTGCATGAATAGAACTCGGGTTTTGGCCTGATGGCTGTGAGAGCATTTTGGAGGGGGAGCCCCTCATGTAAAACGTGTGTTCATCATATTAGTAGACATTACATTGCCCATGCACCCGCGCCAAGTGGTTGGCTTAAGCGACGCGCTGGTCGGCTAGTTTACCTTTGTCCCGTGCGGGCCCTGAGGTAGCCTGTGGGAGGCTGTGGTGTCCCGAGTGTTCCCTGATCGAATCCGTATGATCTGCAGTAAAAAACCCTCCTGAGAGGACGCGGCGGCGGCAGTCTGGGCTGCGCGCAAGCTAGGCCTGACCCGGCTCGTGAGGGGCTCACGAGGGGAGGCAGCTGAGGCGAAGTGGTAACCAAAACGCAAGAAATTGCTCGAACGATACTAAGCACCCCTTCCCCAAACACACGCAAATCTCAAATTCGAATCCAACTTAAATCCAGCGGGGGAAAGTGACAACCAAAGGGAAAACCAACGAAAGCAGACAAAAGGCCGCGTCCGGCACCTAATCTAGTCTTGGACATCTTCTCACCAGCGCGGAGCTAAGTGCTGCCACTGGGCGTGGGAGGGAGCCCCAGGGCCTGAGGCCGGCACACCTGAGACTCCGGGGCGTGTACAGCCCCACTCATTATTACGTGAGAGTGTCACGGGGCGGCGAGCTTCACAGGCACTGGGCCTTCTTCACAGGAACCGGCCTTGCTTCATATCGCCAGACGAGGGCCCCGCCTTGCGCCACACTCTAGTGCCATCAACGACGACCAGAAACTAGGACGCCACCGATGGGGTAGAGCAGTCGCCAGCGGTTCCCCCGACGACCACGGGTCCTCCGCTAGGGGCAGGCCCTGAGGCACCTCCCCAGCAGAGGGCCTACCTCCTGAGAACACCTTGCTCCGAACGCCGCGGTGGTGATGTCGGATCTCGGACCCTATCCTGCAGCCCCCTGCGCCCTCCTCCCGAGGGGTAGGAGACTGTGGGAGCGAGGCTGTTGCTCGCTGCGGCGACCTGCACCTCCTGCGATCCATGATTAGCGTATGCCTGCTCCTGAGGAATTAGCGGTACCCGATAATCGTTGCCTCCAGCATGGCCAGTGGGACCGTCCCGGGGCTCCTGGAAGGGCTCAGCTTCTGGCGCCTCGTCCCCCCAGCTTGGGCTGAGGAGCGAGCCTTGTTCGCCCTCGTGAGGGTGTCCTTGGTCCATCATGAGGGGCACGTATTGTCGGCGTTCTGGGAACGGGGGTCCCCAGACTTGCCTGACTGCGGCCTGCGGCGTGGCTCAAAGGGGGGCCCAGCACGACCCATCTTCACCAACACAGACCCAGGACCCTCGCGAGGGGCCAAGCCTCGCGGGGCGGATGAAGCGGAGCTTCCTCAGGCATGGGCTCATCAGGCTGGCTCGCGAGGAGGTGGAGAGATCAAGGCGGGGTACCTCACGAGGTGCCTGTCACGCAAGCCATGACGACCAAGGGCGCCAGGCGGGTGCCAGCCCGCGCAGTGTCCTCTTTTCCCCTTTGGTGCCAAGGGGGGCAAGCGCAGCCGCGGAGTACCGAGGCATCAGGCAAAGGTTGCCATTTCGGTGCAACAAGACCAAGACCAGGAGGACTGCAAGATGGAGGTCATCGTGGAGCCCAAGACGGTGTCACCACGAGAGCTTTGTGCAGGCAAAGACTACTTTTGTCAGGATAGCTGGTACTAGCTGTCCCCTTTCAAATTAGCTCGCCATTGTTGGCTCCCTTCCCGCTCGATATTTGGGAAGAGGACCAAGGCCTCTATAAATAGGACCAGCCACGCATGAAGAGAAGAGAAGAGAAGAGAGGAGAGGGGAAGAGAGGTTTCGAGCTATGGGTTTAGAGAAGGTGACCAAAATCCGAGAGAGAGAGAGAGAAGGGTGAGTGAACTCCTCCCAGCAGTTCATCCCCCCAGCCAAGAACAGACCCTCGCGAGGCTGTTCTTCCTTGTATTGTTCATCATCATCAGCCCAAGAGGCAATCCACCACACCACACACTGGAGTAGGGTATTACACCACAACGGTGGCCCGAAACAGTATAAGCCCTATGTCTCTTGTGTTGTTCTTTCCATAGCTTAGATCTTAGCGAGGCGGAGGGGTGCAGGTAGGTAGGAGGCGAAATCTCCGTGCTCACCCTAGTGTTCGAACCACAAGGGTCTGCCGGAACCCGAAATCCGACATTTGGCGCGCCAGGTAGGGGTGCGCCGGAATTCGTCTTCCACCACCCTGTTCTCCTCCGACCATCGTGCCCATGTCTGATGCTCGTCGGGCCTGCGCCGAGCGCCGGGCCGCTCTTGCTTCCGGCGTCGCCCAGACGGCCCCTGTCGGCGGGCGTCCTCGCCGTTCCCCGTCACCTGCCATCAACGCCGCCATCGGCCCGGTGGGGGACGAGCACCAAGCATCGTCTCAGCATCCGTCCGTGCGGCAAGACGGCCCCACCGCGACTCCCTCGCTCACCCCGGCTGGTTCTTTGTCCCGCGCGCTCCGCGCACCCATGGAGGCTCGAGCTGCGCTCATCACGGCAAACAAGCTCCTGCGCTACCGTCCCGTCGACGAAGTCTATGAAGAATGGCTCGACCGCGTCGCCGAGCTCGTCCGCGCCGCAGGGGGCTCTCCTGCGCCGTCCGCTCCGCTGCACCGCACCCCGCCTCGCGTGGGCGATGTAGCTTCGGCGGCGCCCCGGCTGCCTCCTCGTCAGGAAGGCGTCATGGCTCCATGGCGCGTGGCCCCTGGGCGGAACCCGCTCCTTCAAGTGCCAGCGTGGCAAGAGCAGAGTTGTCAAGAAGTCCCTCGCCCGCAAGAAGCTGCCCGGGCGCTCCCTGCTCCAGCACGTTGCGACCATCCTCCTGTTCCCGCGCGTCAAGACCCCGCACTGCTCTTAGCTGCAGCGCGTGGGGACATGCAAGACCAAGCTCTCCGTCACCCAAGGCCTCCCGTGGCTACAGTGGGCTGCCGCGCCTTCACCACCGAGCTACGCAGCGTTGCGTGGCCCGGCAAGTTCAAGCCAGACCTGCCTCCTCGCTACGATGGCACGGCCGACCCTGCGGAGTTCCTCCAGCTCTACGAGCTGGGCATCGAAGCTGCCAACGGAGACGATAAGGTCATGGCGAAATAGTTTCCCATGGCGCTCAAGGACGGGGCCCGCTCCTGGCTCCTGAACTTGGCTCCAGGCACGATCTCCTCCTGGGACGAGATGCACACCCGCTTCATCGCCAACTTCCAAGGTACTCGCGACCGGCCACCCGCCGTGAGCGACATGCGCCGCATCAAGCAACAACTCGGGGAGACCCTGCAGAAGTACATCCAGCGCTTCAATAACGCACGCCTCAAGATTCCCAAGGTGACTGAGGAGGCCATCATCTCAGCCTTCTCCGACGGCGTGCGCGATGTCAAGATGAAGGAGGAGATGGCGATGCATGAAGACCTGTGCACTTCCTTGGAGCTGTTCAACTTGGCAAACAAGTGCGCCAGGGCTGAGGAAGGGCGTCTCTCCCTCCTCGAGCTGCCTGTCGCAGACTCGGAAGAGAAGAAGCCCAAGGCCAAGGATGTGAAGCGCAAGGGGCCTGCCGTGCTCGCGGCGGAACCAGACACCAAGCGGGGCAGAGATCAGCCCAAACCTTCCAAGGGCAGCCGGTACTGTGTGTACCACGACCTCCACACCCACAACACCAACGAATGTCAAGAACTCCGAGCCGTGCGAGAAGGAAGGATCGGCCGTCGCCCCGACCGCGGTGACCGGGGCTACAGTCGAGGAGGAGGAAGGAACACATGACGCTGGGAAGACCGTGGCCCGCGCCAAGGGTGGTGCGATCAACCTCGCGAGGATCGCTGGCAAGACCCGCCTCGCGAGGGAGCCTGGAGGGATCAGCCTCGCGAAGATCGCCCGCAAGGCAACGCAGGCCTCCCTCTACTGCTGCCGCAGCCAAGGAGAAACAAGGACTGTCACCAGGACGAGGGGGCTGGGGGCTTCCAGGAGCCGCGCGCGATCGCCTGCATCCTGGGCGGGGCTCAAGCCCCAGCCTCTCAACGCATCTTCAAGCAGTTCGCCCATGAAGTGAATGCAGCCCTCCCCAGGCTCGAAGCCACGTGCCCTCTCAGGTGGTCGGCGTGCGCCATCACGTTCAGCTCAGCAGATCAGCTCAAGTGTGCGGCTACGACCGGAGTCCTCCCGATGCTTTGTTCCCCAATCATCAGCAACATGGTGGTCACCAAGACCCTCATCGATGGCGGGGCAGGGCTCAACGCCCTGTCCGTGGAAACATTCAACAATCTCCAAGTGCCCTACAGCCAACTTTAGCCAACCAAGCCTTTCTCCGGAATCACCGACGGCTCCACGGTCCCGATTGGGCAGGTCCGCCTCCCTGTCACCTTCGGGGCACGCGACAACTACCGCACCGAGCTCATCGACTTCGACGTCGCTCACATTCGCCTACCGTACAACGCCATCCTTGGGTACCCAGCCCTGGCCAAGTTCATGGCCATAACTCACCACGGCTACAACGTCCTCAAGATGCCAGGAAGTGGCGGAGTCATCACGGTGCCCTATGAAGAGAAGGACGCGGTGTGTTCCCTAGAACGAGCCTTTCAGGCCGCATCACTGGAAGACCCGGATCGCGGGAGTAGGAGGCTTCCCGAGACCGCCCCCAAGAAGAAGAAGACTTCGTCCGGCCCGGCCCCTCAGGAGGCAGGCCCCTCTGGGCCCGTGCCTGCCCAGGGGAAACCTCCTTCCATCGCATAGGAAAGCATGCCCGGCGCCCTCCTTAGGTAGGGCTCGGGGGCTCTCCCCTGGAGGGCCACCGACCTAGCTAGGATCACGAGGGAGGCGCTTGGGCACCACATGGAGGTGTGTTTCAAAGCATGTTTCCCTCAAGAAGGAGCAAGTCAAGGAAAGCCAGACCCTCAGGAGTTCGTCAGCAAGGCCATTCAGGAGCTACATGAGTCAAGAGTCATGAAAGGCGGCCGCCGCCTGCCAGCAGTGGCTCCCCATCCAGGCGAGGATGGTGAGCTATGCGTCTGCATCGACATACCAGGGCTCAACCGAGTCGCCTCTCTGGAGCGCTCTGGCCCTCGCGAGGGGGCGCTGCGGAGGTCCACCCCACAGCTATGTTCGCATGCCTTACAGTTTGCCGAACGCGGCTGCCACGCACCAGCGCCTCATGAGGGGCACCATGGAGGCACAAGAGGCCAGGCGTTCCGCAGCCCTGGCGGAGATGGAGATGGTCCGCGAGGAGCCGCCAGCGCCTCCGGAGCCTCCTGAGGCCCCTGGGCCTGGGGGCTCATGAGGATCGGCTTCCACAGCCCACCGAGTCTGCTACACCAACACCCCTTCGTCCTCAACGTCATCAGGTGACATCTTTCAAGTTTCACTTCCAGCTGGGAGCGCCCCCAGGGCTGCATTATTCCTAGGCCGCGTGGGTCCGTCCCTGCGGCATGTATCCCTGTCATTTCATGTTGTTAGCTTACCTTGTTGGGGGCGCCCCTCGGGCTGCATCATCCCCAAGTCGCTTGGGCCAGACCCAGTGATGTCCGACTTCCCAGCATCTATTTAAATGAATCCACTCCTTCGCGGCTAATGTGCTTGACCAAGTTGCCCGCTCAACTGACGGAACTGCTCCCAAACGGCATGACGCTTGCGCATGGGTCCGTCCCTGCAACGCCGACAAACCTGGATGGCTGAGCTCTGGCCGCGGCAGCCCCGCATGGCGCCACCTCATCAAGCCCCCAGTGCCTCATCACCCCTCGGAAGCAACCAACGGCTGACCGTCAATTGTCATGGCAACCCCTCATTCTTTCTTTGAAGGGTCTGCAGGATCTCTTAAAGGAGCCGCGTCAGGCAAGGCCCTTGCGGTGTCTCCTTCACTCTCATCCGCGCGAACTGCTTGCACGTTAAAGGGGGGGTGCCTGAGCATCGCGACTCAGGGCTCCTACTGGCTCTCCAGCCCTCACCCTCTGGCCTTGTCCACGACATCGTGACCTGGCATACCAGTGACGGCTGAGACTCGCTCGAGGGTCGGGACCCGAGGACGTAGAGCAGAAAGGGGAGCAAGGGCGAGAGGGGAGGGACACACGAGGACCTCGCCGAGCAACCTCATGCCTGCCGATGCACGGACCCGGCGACACACCAGAGAGCGGCCCCTAATTCTCGAGATAAGTCACCACCCGGAAGCGCCAACTACCGTGGCATCATCCCTGCACCTAATGCAATCCCGTGTTAGCGAGACCGCTCTCCTTTCTCACCGAACGACGGCTGCTTGAGCGCCAAAGGGGACCTCCGGAGCATCGCGACTTAGGGGCTCTTACCGGACTCCGGGTCGCTCACCTCCTGGCCTTGACCACGGCATCGCGACCTGGCATACCAGCGACGACTGAAGCCGCCTTGGGACTAGGACCTGTCGACGCAGAGCACCAAGCCCTCGTGAGGTTCGAAAGGGAGGACTGAGCTAAGACGGAATGAGCAACTCGCACAATTCTACGACAAGGGTTATATTAACAAAACAGGATCACAGGCACCTTACAAGCCCCCACGGGACGCATCTTTGATTCCTCGTAGGGAACAGATCCTAAGGGGACACTAACTATGCGCGCTCCTGCAAAAGACGCCATCATCAACAGTGGGCCGTCAAGCACCGGCGCCAACCCCATCCAGATCAGAGTCGACGGCGGCCTGACGAGCCCGCCCTGCTCCAGGAGCGGCGCCGACTCGGGGGCTCGTAGCTGTCGTCGCTCGTCTCCGGAGTCGCAAAGAGGTCGCCGGAGTTGCTGGAACCTCCGACGCCTCCGCCGCCTGAGGAGCCGCCAAGGGAGCGGTTGGCGGGCCCAGTCCTCGCCGCAGCAGGGTCCTGGCCACCTCTCCCGGGGCAGCACTCCAGCCGGCGCCCGTTCGCATAGAAGACCTTGAAGAACATCACCGAAGCATCGTCGTACTCCAAGTGGATCGCGAGGGCACCTCTTGTCCTGCAAACCCGGGCGATTTCGCTCCAGCCCCAAGTCATGAAGACCTCGCCCGGGGCAACGACCGCGATCTCTGCCTCGGTCGCGAGGGTGCGGCAGCCGGCGTGCTGCAGCCAAAGCTCCAGGAGTTCTCCCTGCGGGATGATGGAGGCGAAGAAGGGAGGAAGGCGAATCCGAGACTGAGGAGGCGCGGCGACGTGGAACACGAACTCTCGGGAGGAGCCCTCGGTGTGGACCCCAGGGGGGACGACCCACACCTTCGTGACTCATCGGCGCCGACGGCGGCGCCGCCCGTGGCGAGCAGCATCAGCTCCTTCAGGGCCCTCGATGTGGGCATACAAGGGAAGCGGGAACCCCGGCGGTGCCTGCTCGCACCAAGGCCTCGACACCACCTGATGGGCCCCCTCATCCAGGCCACGGAGGATGAGCCGATTCTTCGGCGGGAGCGGGTCTGGTTCCTCACGGGGAGCCTTTCCCTTCTCCGCCGTCGGGAACTGGCGGATCGGAGCCATCGCAGCAAGATGGAGCAAGGATCAGGAAGAAGGAGAAACAAGGAGGGATGGACTGGAAGGGCGCACGTTGTTCCGTACTTATAGCCGGCGAAGGCCAACCGCCGACCTCCACGATCACAGGTAATCATGACCCACTTTGCATGCAGGGACTTGTCTAGTCCGCGCAGTTGCCGAGGCGCCATGGGGAAGTGGAGGCGCCCACGTCCAGTCAACCGCCACGCGGCGCCCAAGGCCGCAGGCTGTTAGGGCCCGCGGCGCTTCGCTCTTGCCCTTCCGCCTCCCTGCACGGCCAAGCCCAGGCGCGCCTTGGGCTCGGGGGCTACTGTCGGCGTTCTGGGAATGGGGGTCCCCAGACTTGCCTGCCTGCGGCCTGCGGCGTGGCTCAAAGGGGGGCCCAGCAAGGCCCATCTTCACGAACACAGACCCAAGACCCTCGCGAGGGACCAAGCCTCGCGGGGCGGACGACGCGGAGCTTCCTCAGGCACAGCCTCATCAGGCTGGCTCGCGAGGAGGCGGAGAGATCAAGGCGGGGTACCTCACGAGGTGCCCGTGACACAAGCCATGATGACCAAGGGCGCCAGGCGGGTGCCAGCCCGCGCAGTGTCCTCTTTTCCCCTTTGGTGCCAAGGGGGGCAAGCGCAGCCGCGGAGTACCGAGGCATCAGGCAAAGGTTGCCATTTTGGTGCAACAAGACCAAGACCAGGAGGACTGCAAGACGGAGGTCATCGTGGAGCCCAAGACGGCGTCACCACCAGAGCTTTGTGCAGGCGAAGACTACTTTTGTCAAGATAGCTGGTACTAGCTGTCCCCTTTCAAATTAGCCCGCCATTGTTGGCTCCCTTCCCGCTCGATATTTGGGAAGAAGACCAGGGCCTCTATAAATAGGACCATCCACCCACGAAGAGAAGAGAAGAGAGGAGAGGGGAAGAGAGGTTTCGAGCTAAGGGTTTAGAGAAGGGGATCGAAATCCGAGAGAGAGAGAGAGAGAGAGAGAAGGGTGACTGAACTCCTCCCAGTAGTTTATCCCCCCAGCCAAGAACAGACCCTCGCGAGGCTGTTCTTCCTTGTATTGTTCACCATCATCAGCCCAAGAGGCAATCCACCACACCACACACTGGAGTAGGGTATTACACCACAACGGTGGCCCGAACCAGTATAAACCCTGTGTCCCTTGTGTTGTTCTTTCCATAGCTTAGATCTTAGCGAGGCGGAGGGGTGCAGGTAGGTAGGAGGCGAAATCTCCGTGCGCACCCCAGTGTTCGAACCTCAAGGGTCTACCGGAACCCAAAATCCAACATTTGGCGCGCCAGGTAGGGGTGCGCCGCAATCCACCTTCTACCGCTTCGTGTCCCGTCGCGTCGTCATCACCATGTCCGGCGACCAGGCAGGCAAGTAACATACCGATGACAAAGGGAACAACGTATGTTGTTATGCGGTTTGACCGATAAAGATCTTCGTAGAATATGTCGGAGCTAATATGAGCATCCAGGTTCCGCTATTGGTTATTGACCGGAGACGTGTCTTGGTCATGTCTACATAGTTCTCGAACCCGTAGGGTCCGCACGCTTAAAGTTCGATGACGGTTATATAATGAGTTTATGTGTTTTGATGTACTGAAGGTAGTTCAGAGTCCCGGATGTGATCACGGACATGACGAGGAGTCTCGAAATGGTCGAGACATGAAGATTGATATATTGGACGACTATATTCGGACACCGGAATGGTTCTGGGGGTTATCAGATATATACCGGAGTACCGGGGGTTACCGGAACCCCCCCCCCCCCCGGGGGTTATTGGGCTTCATGGGCCCAAAGTGGTGGAAGAGGAGAGGCAGCAGGAGGTGGCGCGTGGCCCCCCTTGCCGCAATCCGAATTGGGAAAGGGAAGGGGCGGCGGCCCCCCTTCTCCTTCCTTCTCTCCACCTCCTCCTTCCCCTTCTCCTAGTTGGAATAGGAAAGGGGGGCAAAACCTACTTGGAGTAGGATTGCCCCCCCTTGGGCGCGCATCCTCCTCTTGGCCGGCCCCCTCCTCCTCCCCCCCTTTATATACGGAGGAGGGGGGCACCCCATAGACACAACAATTGATCTCTTAGATCTTTTAGCCATGTGCGGTGCCCCCTCCATCATAATCCAACTCGGTCATATCATAGCGGTGCTTAGGCGAAGCCCTGCGTCGGTACAACATCATCATCGTCACCACACTGTCGTGCTGACGGAACTCTCCCTCAAAGCTCGGTTGGATCGGAGTTCGAGGGACGTCATCGAGTTGAACGTGTGCAGAACTCAGAGGTGACCTGCGTTCGGTGCTTGATCGGTCGGAACATGAAGACGTACGACTACATCAACCGCGTTGTGCTAACGCTTCCGCTTTCGGTCTACGAGGGTACGTGGACACACTCTCCCCTCTCTTTGCTATGCATCACCATGATCTTGCGTGTGCGTAGGAAATTTCTTGAAATTACTACGTTCCCCGACAGTGGCATCCGAGCCTGGTTTTATGCGTTGATGTTATATGCACAAGTAGAACACAAGTGAGTTGTGGGCGATACAAGTCAAACTGCTTACCAGCATGTCATACTTTGGTTCGGCGTTATTGTTGGATGAAGCGGCCCGGACCGACATTACGTGTACGCTTATGCGAGACTGGTTCTACCGACGTGCTTTGCACACAGGTGGCTGGCGGGTGTCAGTTTCTCCAACTTTAGTTGAACCGAGTGTGGCTACGCCCGGCCCTTGAGAAGGTTAAAACATCACTAACTTGACGAACTATCGTTGTGGTTTTGATGTGTAGGTAAGAACGGTTCTTGCTCAGCCCGTAGCAGCCACGTAAAACTTGCAACAACAGTGTAGAGGACGTCTAACTTGTTTTTGCAGGGCATGTTGTGATGTGATATGGTCAAGGCATGATGCTATATTTTATTGTATGAGATGATCATGTTTTGTAACCAAGTTATCGGCAACTGGCAGGAGCCATACACTACTAGGAAAAGGGCTATAGATAGGATTGATACTAATGGCGCACCATGGAAGCAGTGCGCCACTACTATATACTAATGGCGCACCGGTTGGTGATGCGCCATTAGTGTGGAAGACACTAATGGCGCACCAGAAACTGGGTGTGCCACTAGTATTAAATTATTATTATTTTCCATTTTTCCATACATACTAATGGCGCATCAGGTCGAAGTGTGCCATTACTAGTTCTAAGTAGTAATGGCGCACCAAGCAGACAGTGCACCATTACTATAAAAAAATTATTCTTTTTTTGCAAAACTACTAATGGCGCATCATTTCACAGTGCGCCATTACTAGTTTAAACTAGTAATGGCGCACTATTACCCGGTGCGCCATTAGTATATATATTTATTTATTTTTACTTCAAGATTCACGCGTTTCACTTGTTGTTTAAACTAGTAAAGAGCACAACTCATGTTTCACGCGTTGGTTCAAGCAGAAGCTTCTGTCGTACCCTTTACATGAAGATTCTTCCGCAGAAGAACAACTCATATTCGCCTTGTCACAGGGCGACGAGCACAACCTGATGACCTATGAGGCGTACGATATCAAATTTGAACTCGTGAATATTTTTAAACTCATGAATATTTTTAAATTTCATGGGCACTTTTCGAATTCATGAATATTTTTTCAAATTTGATGAATATTTTTAAATCTCGATCACTATCCCCCTTCATCTCGATCTCGATCCCCCCCCCCCCGCACCCTCCCCGGCTAGCTCCACCGCTGCCGACGACCCACCGCACCCTCCCTCACTCCACCGCCGCCGTCGACCCACCGCACCCTCCCCGGCCCGCTCCACCGCCGCTGAACACCCCCCGCACCCTCCCCCGCTAGCTCCACCGCCGCCGACGACCCACCGCACCCTCCCCCACTCCACCGTCGCCGCCGACCCACCGCACCCTCCCCGACCCGCTCCACCGCTGCCGAGCTCCCCCATTTGATGATATTTTTTCATATTCATAAAAAATTATTACTGTTTTTATAAAAAATATTAAAAATAGCAACAAAAATAATAATAATAAACATACTAATGGCGCACCGCTCGTGTAGTGCGCCATTGCTATCTAAACAAACATTCTAATGGCGCACCGCTCTAGGATGCGCCATTGCTATCTAGAAAAAACATTCTAATGTCGCACCGCTCGGGGGTGCGCCATTAGTAATCTCCCCCCCTAGCCCGACCCCTTCGTCCCTCCCTCTCGCCAGATCTAGTCCCCCCCCCTGCGCTGCCCCGCCCCACGTCGCCGCCGCCCCTACGTGCGTCGCCGCCCCCGCGCCCCCCACCACTGCAGCTCCGCCATAGCCGACGCCTCCGCGACCTCGCCGTCGCCGACAGCCTCCCCGCGTCGGCCCCTGCCCTGCGCCGCCTCTACCTTAGTCCGGGCACGGGGTGCAGGACGATGACCGCGGCCGCCGGCCTCCCCACGACCAACCAAGGCGCCCAGGAGGCCTCCCCGACGACCAATCGAGCCATCCCTTCGACGCCGCCGCCGCCAACCCCAACCCTGACCCCAACCCCTCCGACGACCGGCCGCGCCTGCCCAGGTACCTCTCCTCCTTCCTCCTTCCTCCCTCTCCTCCTTCCCCATGGAGAAAATGATATAGCTCCTCCTACAACATGTATAGATCAATCAGTTCAGTTCTAGTGCTGCTGGACTTTTGCACCATACAAAAATGTACTACTAGTTGAAAATCTTTACTTGAGAGAGCTTCACAAGTAGAAGGTTCCAAAGAATAAAAACCAGTACTAGCACACTAGCACAGTAGTACTGCCACCTCCCAGTAAACAGCAGGGTCTCTGATCAGCAATGTAGTTAATTAGTCAGGGCCTGAAAGCCTGCAAATGCATGTACACACAGGTAGGGAATGTAAGATGAAGCATGTACTTTACCAACTAATCTAATGGGCTAGCACAAAGTGAAAACCAAAACAATAGTTAATCAAGCAGAGGTAGATTAGATTAGATGGCAAAAAGCACAAATGTCCCTGCCTATCCATTTTTTTCTCAAGTTGAGCTGGTAAGTTTCAGATGTTCAATGATGTTGTAGGAAAAAAATTGGATGAAGAAAGATGTGTGTGGCTGCCTGAGAGAAGTATTTGCACAAACAAATTATAATTAATGTGTTGATGAAATTTTGGGTTTTTTAAATTGGAACCAAAAACTTCAGTTAACACTCATTTTTCAGTTAACTCCTTACAGTTCAGATCATATTTTGATTGTCAATAATAGTGGACTTTTAAGGCTTTCTTAGAGGCAATACTAGTGGATTTTAGGCTTTTTTACATGCAATAATAGTGGAATTTTAGGCTTTTTTGGAGGAGTGTGTTTCATGCCGGCCTACAGTGATGAATTAGTCAGAGGATTGTGCCTTAGGATTGTGCCAAAGCTACCCATTGTATCTATTTGCTTGTCAGTCAAATAGGGGCACGACTGTTACAGAAAAATTACTTGCAAGCATATTGTGATTTACTTGCAAGCATATTGTGCCTTAGTTACAGAAAAATTACTTGCAAGCATATTGTGGTGACCCACACTCTGTTGGTTCACACTCATTGAGTTCGCTCGTGAAGGGCCGCTGCTGCTTGAGGCCCTTGAGAGGCCCTTCGTGTCGTGATGATTTTGCAGGTACCCCGAGAGGCCCTTGAGTTTGCCGGAATGTCGATTAACTTCTGTTCCGGCAAATTCGGGTACTCCATATGTCCTATTTTCAGCAAAGGTCATGCTGAAATTTTCCGTGAATTTTAGCATGACTTTGCTAAAAATCGGACATATGGGGTACTTGCTACTAATGCATGGGCCGGGGTATCTTAGTACTTAATTAAGTAGGATCAATTGCCCCTTTATTATTGCTGTATTAAACCATAGGTGGGCATGGGCCGGGGTAGTGCCAAGTGATGAGGCCCAACCTAGGGTGCCTCGGCATCAATAAACCCTAAATGATGAAAACTTAACTTGGCTGCCCCAAATGCCTCGGTGTCGATGAGAACCTAAATGATGTACGCTTAGGCTTTTAGGGTGCCTCGGCGTCGACAAACCCTAAATGATGAAAGCTTAGGCTTTTAGGGTGCCTCGGTGTCGACAAACCCTAAATGATGAGACCATGATCTTGTTCCTTGACAATAACCATGATCTTTCTTCCTATTTAGAGCGAAACATGGCCCACAACGATGAGGCCGGTGGTTCGGGCGGCAAGCAATTCTGGGAGCTGTCCCAGGATATGTCGTCATCATCATCGGATGACGAAAGTCTCCCGGCGGAGTGCGACTGGTGCCACGACGATCGAGGTCTGTGCGACATGCCTCACCTGGACGATGATCGACGCTTCAGCATTAAGCTCGAGGAGACCTTCGAAGTTGAAACGGTACACAACGACGACAAGTGTTATTTTCATAATTAAGCATGAGTTCAACTATTTCAACGTGTAATTTTCATCTTTTACAATTCGAGTATAGCTCATCCCATGCCATGCAAGACGCTATGTCTTGGAGAGGATGGATTTTGAAGACCATGAAATTTCTGAAACAAAGAAAATTCACCTAAGGACTCATCACGATGTGGACTTTGAAGTAAATCTATATAATTCTGAGAGCGTGACCCATTTTGGTTGCAAAAATTGGGAACAATTTTGCAAGATGTATGGTTTTGATGAGGGTATGCTTATCACCATGGATCTTGGTAATCCTGACATCAACCAAGACAATATGGACATTTGGGTCCTTGTTGATACGCCTCCAGTTCTACCGCTATGTGAGTTTCTCAAACATAGTTATTAGCTAATTTATATTATTTATTTCAAAATAGTTGACAGCTTATTTCAATTGACAGCTTATTTTTATTGTTCAAAGAATGTGCGGGAGATGGTAGACAAAACCCACTACACCGATGGCTCCGAATTAACAACTTACAAGGAGAAAAATCATTGGGTCGGATTTTGTACTGACATTGAGAATTACAATATCTACAATCAAACTCCTCAACATTATGGTAAATACGTGCCACTAGTGCATGTGTTCAACTATGGTAACTACCATGGAGATACCCTGGTAAGATTTTTACTATTACGACATCCGTGCATCTTTTGCGTACTTCTAAAACTAGTACATCATTGCTAACTATGAAGTTATTACTATGTTTTTCAACAGATAATCCCAGAGAATTGTGTGCCTCATATGATGTATCTGAAAGGTAGTGTTAATGTTTTGAACATACAGCCAGGTCATCCTACGAATCTCAACTGTCCATCCGAGATTTCTAAAAGAAGTGGAGACATGAAAATCAAAGGATGTAAAAAATGTATGGACAGTCGTAAGGAGCTTCTTGGAAGCAAAAGGAAGCAAAGCGCAAGAATTGGAGACAGGATGTTCTCCATTCTCCATAATGGAGAGTCAGGGTCTATATTGTTTTATGCTATTTTAGCTTAAATAGGGTATTTAGGTCCTACCTAATACTGATGATCATGTGCTAAGAACAATTAAGTAGGGTTGGTTCGAAGACTATCAAGATGATGATCATATGACTTGTTATGAATAACGAGTAGAAGTTGTATGATGATGATTAGTAGGACTTGTTAGGATTAGTATTACTTCCGACAAACTCGATACTCGCGGTCTTGAGACTTGTAATGTTTTATCTTTGTTCGGTCTTTTGAATTCGGAGACTAATATGATGAATTGTATTCGGAGACTAATCTTCTATTGTATTTGATGAATCTGATGTTGCTGTGTGCTGCTGTCTATATTCTGTCTAATAATATATTTTATATTCTGTCTAATAATATATTTTGTAACCTGCGCAAAAATCAGAAAAGGAAAAAAACCAAATATTCATACTAATGGTGCATCACCACCAGGTGCGCCATTAGTATGCCAAACGATACTAATGGCGCATCAACAGAGAATGCGCCATTAGTATGACAAAGCCATGCTTACGTATGGCCCCCCGGGAGGCACACTAATGGCGCATGGTGTTACATACTAATGGCGCACTAGTTGGTGCGCCATTAGTATACCAGATAGGTGCACCATTAGTAAGATATACTAGTGGCGTGCTACTAATGGCGCACTGGTAATGCGCCATTAGTAGGCAAAACCAATGCGCCATTAGTAGGCCTTTTCTTAGTAGTGATATGGTTGTCTCTTTATTGTATGCAATGCAATCGCCCTGTAATGCTTTACTTTATCACTAAGCGGTAGTGTCGGTGTCAAAACCGGCGGATCTCGGGTAGGGGGTCCCGAACTGTGCGTCTAGGCCAGATGGTAACAGGAGGCAGGGAACACGATGTTTTACCCAGGTTCGGGCCCTCTCGATGGAGGTAAAACCCTATGTCCTGCTTGATTAATATTGATGATATGGGTAGTACAAGAGTAGATCTACCACGAGATCAAGGAGGCTAAACCCTAGAAGCTAGCCTATGGTATGATTGTTGTATATGGAGTTGATTGCCTACGGACTACAACCCTCCGGTTTATATAGACACCGGATAGGGTTAGGGTTACATAGAGTCGGTTACAATGGTAGGAGATCTTGAATATCTGCATCGCCAAGCTTGCCTTCCACGCCAAGGAAAGTGTCATCCGGACACGGGACGAAGTCTTCAATCTTGTATCTTCATAGTCCTGGAGTTCGGCTGAAGGTATAGTCCGGCTACCCGAACACCCCCTAATCTAGGACTCCCTCAGTAGCCCCTGAACCAGGCTTCAATGACGACGAGTCCGGCACACAAATTGTCTTCGGCATTGCAAGGCGGGTTCCTCCTCCAAGTTCTTCAAGAAGATTTTTAAACACCAAGGATAGTGTCCGGCTCTAAAAAAATAAGTTTCCACATATTGCCATAGAGAGAATAAAATTAACACAAATCTAATCTGCTGACGTATTCCGCAGAGTGACATCACACTACGGCCAAGTCCTTTGCTCGAATCGTTTTTACTTTTCCACCTCAGCACGTTGTGCGAGGCGGTTTCCTTGGCACGTCTCGTCAAAGCAGAGATCGTGTCCCCCCTTTACGGGATTCTCATCAATACGGACGTGGGTAACCCAACCGCGCCTGTTAGCATGTTTCCTCGATTAAAGACGAGTCCTGAGCGGTTACGGGGAGGGCTCTCGGTATTCAACCTCTTATAAAGAGACCAAGGCCTTACTCCTTTTTTAAATCTCAAGCGAGTTCGCCCGTCGCTTCGAGTTCTGACACCCTAGGCTCCAGATTCCAGGCGCTTCAGACCTTCGACAATGTCCGGTTCTGACCTTCAAGGCCGATGGATGCCCGGAGGAGGACGTACTAAAGTTGCGGGAGGCTAAGTTCCTGACCGGCGAAATTTGGCATAGGTTGCCTGCTCAAGGGCAGGTCATCCCCAGTCCCCAGCCCGGTGAGAGCGTGGTGTTCATGTCTCACTTCCTACGGGGGTTGGGCTTCCCAATGGATCCCTTTGTGAGGGGACTGCTGTTTTATTACGGGCTGGAATTCCATGACTTAGCTCCGGAGTTCGTCCTCCATATCTCCTCGTTTATTGTCGTGTGTGAAGCATTCCTCCGTGTTACCCCTCACTTCGGATTATGGCTCAAGACCTTCAAAGTGGAGCCGAAGATGATCAAGGGACGGCACGCAGAGTGCGGAGGCGCTGTTATAAGCAAAAATGCTGATGCTCCATGGCCCGAGGGCTCTTTTCAAGAGGAGCTAGGCTTGTGGCAACGAGAGTGGTTTTACATCACCGCTCCCCGGAGCGCCAAGTGGGTGGCGCCTCCTGCCTTTCGCTTGGGTCCCCCACCACGGCTAGCGTCATGGGTCAACAGAGGGTTAGGTTGGGGTTTGCCCAAGGACGTGCCCTTGTTACAGGGCCGCATTAAAGATCTCTTGGAAGGAGACGTCAGCCTGGTCAAGGTGACGCAGGTCATGCTGATTCGCCGAATATTGCCCGGCAAACGTCGCCCCCTTCGCCTGTGGGAGTTTAATCCAGAGGGACCGCGAGCTCTCCAGAATTTCATGGGCGCAACACCCGTGGAGATGTATAAATTGTTCTTTGGATCACAAGAGATGTGTCCAGATTTAACCGAGGACGCAGGCCTAAGCCGCAATCGCCCGGATACTCAAGTAAGCAACCTTGTGCCTGGACCTTCTATCCATATAATTGTCATAAACTTGCCCCTAAAAGAGCCGTCCTTTTAAACAGGAGTGGATAGCGAAGGCAAAGCTGATCAGGTGTCCGGCTCCCCTTCCTGAAACCAGGCCGGATCCCGTGCTGGTCAGGATGCTGGAGATAATGCCTTTGGAGGGGGAGGACAAGGAAGCTATGGCCTCCTCGAAGGAGGCTGCTCCGAAGGGAGGAACCGACAATTCCTCTCCTAAGGGGAAAAAGAGAGCCACCTCTGACGACCCGGAAACCATGGCCTCGAAGCAGGGGAGAAAATCCTCGTCAGAGGGTCCGACACCGGGGAGTTCCTCGGCCGGACTACGCCCTCAAAGGGATCAGCCCTCCAGCGAGCCGTAAGTGGAGAAAGATTTTCCTTTTGAGGGATGAGGGAAATCCTTGATTTATATCTGAGAAGATTAACCAAACCTTTACCTTGTAGCTCGGACCTCAGCCCTTCTCAGCAGAGCTCATCTTCGAGGGATCTCCTTCCGAAGATGATGGAGAGCGGGACGCCTCCCCTTGCCGTGCCACCTAGCAAGGCGGGCGACCCTGAGGTGTCGTCGCGGAGGGTTTCTCCGAATCCGGCAGGGGCGGAAGATAGCTATGTGGCCCCCCGAGGTTCTCCGCGTCCGGCCTTTGAAAGAGGTCATGGGATGAGCCCGACACCGTCTGGTGCTCGGTCGGAGGAGCTAAAGATTCTGCTGGGGCGAGCTTGTATCTCAGAGGAGCACTGTGCATTGATGGGCACGGTGATTGAAAGGATTTCATCCGCAGAGAGCGGATTGCATGAGGCCGTCGAAAGTTTACTGACGAGTTTTGAGGTACATTAGATAATGTACACCTTTGGCAGTTGCGCATGAATAAGATGCGCCCTGTGTAGATAGTAGCCCCTGAGACTCTGCGCGTCATCAAAAAATGACGGCACGCGGAGGATCATAATCCCAGGTCTAAGATGTCGCCTTTGAATGTAGGCACCAGGGTGTCCGGAATCGAGCCGAACTGACGATTTTGCCGAACTAAAGCGGCAACTGGATGTGGCAGATGCCGACATCACGCTTGTCAATAAGCGGCTTGATGAATCTCAAGGTATGTAATTCCTCGGGCAACATCGGGTAAGAATAGTTTTATGCCTGTGTCTTACGATGTGTGTGCTTGACGCAGATGGTTCGGCCGCCGTGGAGAGTCTTAGGGCAGAACTTGCCCGAGCTAAAGAACAAGCCAGCGAAAGTGATGTGGCCACCAAGAAAGCCCTTGAAGAGCTGAGAGTCGAACGGGCTGCTCATTGCCGAAGCAAGGAAGAGATGGCCGAGATGGCCGAAAAGTTAAAAAGCGCTGCAGACCGTTGCAGAATTCTTGAGAAAGAAGACCAGGCGAAACAGACGGTCTTAGAGAAGGTCGTTGCCAATGCCAAGGACGCGCGCTCTGCGATGAGAGCTGCGAAAGAGGAGCTGCGTCAGGCCGAACAGATTGCGGCTGGAAAGCCCTTCATGCTGCGAAGGAAATTTTGCGATCCGAAGTTTGCTCCGTTGGACCGGATGTGGAGTGTGGAGGATACCTATCTGGATTTGGCAGCGAGTGCTGCTGATGCGACCGAACACTTTCGAGATCAGAAAGATCGCAAAGTGGAAAAGCTTTTCTGGTCACAGTTTCACAATCTAGAGCGTCCACTGGCAGTGGACGATCGTTTGGCTCAATGGGCCGAACTGAATAGGTTGTCCGGACTCGCCATGAAGTACATCATGGGTCATCTGTGGCCGGGGAGATCGGAGCCGAAGAGTTATTTCAGCTTGGTGCAGCAATTCCTCGATGTGGTGCCGCGTATAAATGCAATGAAGAGGTCAGCATGCATAGAGGGCGCAAGGATGGCTCTTGCCCGTGTTAAGACATACTGGGCGGAGATGAAGACCACCGTTGTTGCGTCCCGATATTCGGACAAAAGCCGAGTACCCTCCGAGCACTATTTTCAGGAAGTCCTTGAAGGCGCTCGTGTAATAGAGATGCAGTGCTCGAAAGATGCTATGTTATGATAGCATATGTAATTATAAAGTATTATTTTGATAAATTGTAGTGGCCTTTTTATACTTGTGCCTTCAAGTATTGGGAACACCTCCTGTGCGGCCGTTTTAATATATATAAAAAATCTGAAAGATGGCAGTCGTTGGCTTCAGCCCCCACGCACATAGTGCGGGGGTGCTCGCAGAAGACGCATTTTCACACTTAACCCAACGTCTTGGTCCTACAAAGAAGGTGATAGCGCAGTGGGCCAGGCAACTGGACTATAATGCTTTAACACTTTCACTTAGCCATAGGAGCTTGACAGTGAGACTATTTAGGTAGCTCCTTGGTGGCGACTGCGCTCATCCGAGTTCGGGGCGCGTATGTGCCTGACCGGGAAGCGACCCTTCGTTAAAGCGGAGGAATCCGATAGATTCCGATAGGTCATCGAGTGGCTGACCAGTCTCACGCTACATCATGACAGTCAGTTTTCGGCTTTCTCTACTGAGGTGCTCGCCCGGCCGAACTAGGGCACAATCGCAGTAGTTCTCCTGGTGCTACCTTAGCCGATAGAGCGGAACGTAAGGTAGCCGAACTCAGGAGCCGGGCAACCCAACATTTGACCAAAGACATGATTCCGGGCTGATGCATATAATGCCAAAACTCGCAACGCCGAACACTCCCTAAGGTATTCGGTCTTTATGAGTGCGGGCGAAACAACACTCTTTATTAAAAAAGCCCCTAGTGTCTAGGTACATGCAAAAATTCTGACGTGGCCACATGCCAAGATGCCAGCCTCCTCCTTGGTTATATCAGAAAAAACCAGGGGATGTGTAGCAACAAGAGACAGTAAAAAAGGTTTATGCAGGGTCTTAATCTAAAAATAATCCTTTAGGACGGGTCCCTACTGCACGCCTGCGCCTGTGCCTCCGTTGTGCCGTATCCTGGACGGACGCCGCACGACGTTCATCTGTAAAAGAGAGGAACTGAGTTGAAAACGGGTCGTGCCGAAAAAGTTTAAAATAAACGAAGTATAAAGTAAAATATATAAGATTGAGCTTTATTGTCTCTTATTGTATATGCATGGAGCCCCTAGTGCGGGGGTATATTGCCACTAAGCCTGCATCAACGATGATTTTGCACCGAACTCGTCTATCCGTGTTCGTGGTCTTGAATGACCTATTTCGAAGTTTTTTGGCCGGTGAGGCCATTTTGCTGTGGGGCTGTCAAAGCGGCCGCACAGCCCTCCGCTTGGGGGGCGCGCTTTAGTGCTTCCCCTTCAAAGAGATGATGCCTCGTGGACCGGGCATCTTAAGCGTAAGAGATGCATAATGCGGTATTGCGTTAAAGCGAGCGAAAGCTTCGCGTCCCAGTAGTGCTTGATAGCGACTTGAGAACGGGACGATATGGAAGGTCAGCTTTTCGCGGTGGAAGTTATCGGCAGAGCCGAATATGACTTCGAGCCGGAGAAAACCCATACAATGGATGTCCGGACCAAGTATTACCCCTTGAAAGGAGGTTTTTGCTGCGGCGGATTCTTGCTGGGTTTATCCCCATGTGCTGGATTGTATCCTGATATATCAGGTTTAGTCCGCTGCCGCCGTCCATGAGGACATTTGAAAACTGGAGTCCGCCAATTATTGGATCGAGTATCAAGGCAGTCCAGCCTGCGTTCTTGATATTTCTAGAATAATCTAGCTAATCGAAGATGATCGGTTTTGACAACCAGTGGCAGGACCCTTTGGGGATGGGCCGTGTGGTGCGTACCTTTGCGGGCGCCACACGTTTTGTTATGTGAAGTGAGTTCACTGTTTTTACTTCTTGTGGGAAGTTCTTTTGTTTCCTGGTGCTCTGCTTTCGGGGTTCGTCCTCGTCTTCGCTTGGTGTGTCGAGCCCCTTGTGTTTGGCATTGAGTCTGCCGGATTGTTTGAAAACCCAACAGTCTCTATGGGTATGGTTAGCAGGCTTCCCGGGAGTACTGTGTATCTGACATATCTTGTCCAGGATTTTATTTAGGTTGGATGGATCGTCCCTGTTATCCTGGGGGGGCGATTTTGCCTGATTTTGTCGTGAGCCTTTGAATCCGGCGTTGACTGTCGTGCTCTTCGGACTTTTGTCCTTAGTCCGGCGACGGTCCTTGTTGCGTCGCGGTTTTCCGTTTCCATCCCTAGTTTCGGATGTACTTGGGTCGCTGGGGCTGCACCTTGCTAACCAGCTGTCCTTGCCTGCACGAAAGCGGGTCATGAGGTTTGTTAATGCGGCCATTGTTCTTGGCTTTTCTTGGCCGAGGTGTCTGGCGAGCCATTCGTCTCAGACGTTATGCCTGAAAGCTGCTAAGGCTTCGGCGTCCGGACAGTCGACTATCTGATTCTTTTTAGTGAGGAATCTATTCTAGAACTGTCGAGCTGATTCTCCGGGTTGTTGAGTTATGTGACTAAGATCGTCTGCATCCGGAGGGCGGACATAGGTCCCTTGAAAGTTTGCTTGGAAAGCATCCTCGAGCTCTTCCCAGCTTCCAATTGTGTTTTCGGGAAGGCTTTTAAGCCAATGCCGGGCTGGCCCTTTAAGCTTAAGGGGTAAATATTTTATGGCGTGGAGATCATCTCCTCTAGCCATGTGTATGTGGAGGATATAATCCTCGATCCAGACTCCAGGGTCTATTGTTCCATCATATGCCTCTATGTTTACGGGTTTGAATCCCTCTGGAAATTCATAGTCCAGGACCTCATCGGTGAAACATAGGGGGTGTGCGGTGCCCCTGTATTTGGGTGTGCCGGATTCTGATGATGGCTTCATAGCATTGCTTACGAGAGCTTGCTTTCTTGGCCCATAAATGGACCTGACTGGGCCATGATGCGAATCCTTAAGTGGGTTGCATGCCGATTTAAGTGCGGCGCCACTTGCCGCTTTATGGGGTCGTCTATCCGACCGTGTGGCTTTCGCATTTTTTGAATGCGAGGGCTCTAGGGCCTCTTCGTCGAATTCATGCAGTAGCTTTCTTTTCGGATAGCTTTTAGTGCGGTGAATGTCGCTGTATTTATCTGCGGTATTGATTACTTTGCTCCATCTAATCTGGAGTGCATCTTCCGCAGTTTTTAGCTTTCGCTTCTGCTTTTTTAGGCTGTGTGCAGTTGCAACGAGCCTCTCGTGGAGGTTCTTCTGCTCCATAGGTTTATCCGGCGTAAGGTCATCCGGAATGCCGTTTTCTCCGGAGGAGGGATGTTCGGTTTCTCTATCCGTGTTGCCCTGTTCGGACGGTTGCTCTAAGGCCTGCTCGTCGTCTATCGGCTCGTCCTACTCTATGGCTGGGTTTTTATCGAGGCGGGCCTTGGGTCGGCGTTTACGCCGACGCTTTGATTGCTTTTCGGGGGGTCGATCTCCCGTTCCATCCCCTTTTTCCTCGTTGTCGCTTCCTTTAGGGGTATCCACCATGTACACATCATGAGATGAGGTGGCTGTCCAATGCCCTATGGGCGTTGGTTCGTCGGTATCTCCTGCATCGTCATCCATGCTGTCGATGTCTCCGGAGTCGAAGTTGAGCACGTCGTTTAAATTGTCGACAGTGGCTACCAAGTGGGTGGTGGGTGGGCTTTGAATTTCTTCATCGTCCGTGTCCCATCCTTGCTGACCATAGTTCGGCCAGGGCTCTCCTGACAAAGAGAGAGACTTAAGAGAATTCAAGATGTCACCAAAAGGCGAGTGCTGAAAGATGTCTGCGGCAGTGAACTCCATTATCGGCGCCCAATTGGATTCGATCGGCGGGGGCCCGGGGGGTTCGGAGTCCGAGGAGGAGTCCGGATCCTCGGAGTCACGGGTCATGCAGAGTGCGGGGCTAGCGTTCGGCTCGATCGCCTTTGAGATCGCAGCCCCCGAGGTGACGTCCAACCGCTCATCCTCGATTGGCGCAATAGGCTCCGAGTTAGGGGTCGGAACCGATGCGTGTGCGGCCTCCAGGACACTGTCCGGAGGCAGAGCTAGATCATGCCCCTCGAGATAGTGCGGCGCGCTTGGCCGTGGCTCGAACCCGTCGAAGATCAAGTCTCCGCGGATGTCAGTCGTGTAGTTTAAGCTTCCAAACCTGACTTGATGGCCAGGGGCGTAGCTTTCGATCTGCTCCAGGTGGCCGAGCGAATTGGCCCGCAGAGCAAAGCCGCCGAAGACGAAGATCTGTCCGGGGAGAAAAGTCTCACCCTGGACCGCATCGTTGTTGACGATTAAAGGAGCCATCGGGCCTAAAGGCGACGACATAGAGGAACTCTCAATGAAAGCACCAATGTCGGTGTCAAAACCGGCGGATCTCGGGTAGGGGGTCCCGAACTGTGCGTCTAGGCCGGATGGTAACAGGAGGCAGGGAACACGATATTTTACCCAGGTTCGGGCCCTCTCGATGGAGGTAAAACCCTACGTCCTGCTTGATTAATATTGATGATATGGGTAGTACAAGAGTAGATCTACCACGAGATCAAGGAGGCTAAACCCTAGAACCTAGCCTATGGTATGATTGTTGTATATGGAGTTGATTGCCTACGGACTACAACCCTCTGGTTTATATAGACACCGGATAGGGTTAGGGTTACATAGAGTCAGTTACAATGGTAGGAGATCTTGAATATCTGCATCGCCAAGCTTTCCTTCCACGCCAAGGAAAGTCCCATCCGGACACGGGACGAAGTCTTCAATCTTGTATCTTCATAGTCCTGGAGTTCGGCTGAAGGTATAGTCCGACTACCCAAACACCCCCTAATCCAGGACTCCCTCAGGTAGCGATAGTCGTTGAAGCATAAGTTGGCGAGACGACAACGATGCTATGATGGATATCAAAGTGTCGTGCCGGTGACAATGGTGATCATGATGGCGCTTCGGAGATGAAGATCACAAGCACAAGATGATGATGGCCGTATCATATCACTTATATTGATTGCATGTGATGTTTATCTTTTATGCATCTTATCTTGATTTGATTGACGGTAGCATTATAAGATGATCTCTCACTAAATTATCAAGGTATGAGTGTTCTCCCGGAGTATGCACCGTTGCGAAAGTTCTTCGTGCTGAGACACCACATGATGATCGGGTGTGATAGGATCTACGTTCAAATACAACGGGTGCAAAACAGTTGCACGCGCGGAATACTCAGGTTAAACTTGACAAGCCTAGCATATGGAGATATGGCCTCGGAACACTGAGACTGAAAGGTCGAGTGTGAATCATATAGTAGATATGATCAACATAATGATGTTCACCATTGAAAACTACTCCATTTCACGTGATGATCTGTTATGGTTTAGTTGATATGGACCACGTGATCACTTAGATGATTACAGGGATGTCTATCTAAGTGGGAGTTCTTAAGTAATATGATTAATTGAACTTTAATTTATCATGAACTTAGTCCTGGTAGTATTAGCATATCTATGTTGTAGATCAATAGCTCGTGTTTAGCTCCCCTGTTTTATTTTTGATATGTTCCTAGAGAAAACTAAGTTGAAAGATGTTAGTAGCAATGATGCGGATTGGATCCGTGATCTGAGGATTATCTTCATTGTTGCACAGAAGAATTATGTCCTTGATGCACCGCTAGGTGACAGACCTATTGCAGGAGCAGATGCAGACGTTATGAACGTTTGGCTAGCTCAATATGATGACTACTTTATAGTTTAGTGCACCATGCTTAACAACTTAGAATCGGGACTTCAAAGACGGCATGGATCATATGAGATGTTCCAGGAGTTGAAGTTAATATTTCAAGAAAATACCTAAGTTGAGAGATATGAAGTCTCCAACAAGTTCTATAGCTAAAAGATGGAGGATAATAGCTCAAGCAGTGATCATGTGCTCAGATTGTCTGGGTACTACAATCGCTTGAATCAAGTGGGAGTTAATCTTCCAGATAAAATAGTGATTGACAGAATTCTCTAGTCACCATCACCAAGTTAGTAGAACTTCGTGATGAACTATAGTATGCAAGGGATGACGTAAACGATTCCCGAGCTTTTCATGATGATGAAATCGATAAAGGTAGAAATCAAGAAAGAGCATCAAGTGTTGGTGATTAAGAAGACCACTAGTTTCAAGAAAAGGGCAAAGGGAAAGAAAGGGAACTTCAAGAAGAACGGAAAGAAAGTTGCTGCACAAGCCCAAGTATGGATCTAAACCTGAGACTAAGTGCTTCTACTGCAAAGGGACTGGTCACTAGAAGTGGAAATGTCCTAAATATTTAGTGGATAAGAAGGATGGCAAAGTGAACAAGGGTATATTTGATATACAGGTTATTGATGTGTACCTTACTAGTATTTATAGTAGCCCCTGGGTATTTGATACTTGTTCGTGTCGGCGTTCTGGGAACGGGGGTCCCCAGACTTGCCTGCCTGCGGCCTGCGGCGTGGCTCAAAGGGGGGCCCAGCGCGACCCATCTTCACCAACACAAACCCAAGACCCTCGCGAGGGGCCAAGCCTCGCGGGGCGGACGACGCGGGGCTACCTCGGGCACGGCCTCGTTGGGCTGGCTCACGAGGAGGCGGAGAGATCAAGGCGGGGTACCTCACGAGGTGCCCGTGACGCAAGCCATGACGACCGAGGGCGCCAGGCGGGTGCCAGCCCGCGCAGTGTCCTCCTTTCCTCTTTGGTGCAAAGGGGGCAAGCGCAGCCGCGGAGTACCGAGGCATCAGGCAAAGGTTGCCATTTCGGTGCAACGAGACCAAGACTAGGAGGACTATGAGACGGAGGTCACCATGGAGCCCAAGACAGCGTCATCACCAGAGCTTTGCGCAGGCGAAGACTACTTTTGTCAGGATAGCTGATACTTGCTGTCCCCTTTCAAATTAGCCCGCCATTGTTGGCTCCCTTCCCGCTCAATATTTGGGAAGAGGACCAGGGCCACTATAAATAGGACCAGCCACCCACAGAGAAAGGGGAGGAAGAAAAGAGGAGGTCGGAAGAAAGAGGCTCGTTAGAGAGGGTCTCGATCAGAGAGAGAGAGAGAGAGAGAGAGAGAGAGAGAGAAAGGTGACTGAACTCCTCCTAGCAGTTCATCGCCCCAGCCAAGAATAGACACTCGTGAGGCTGTTCTTCCTTGTATTGTTCATCATCATCAGCCCAAGAGGCAATCCACCACACCACACACTGGAGTAGGGTATTACACCACAACGGTGGCCCGAACCAGTATAAACCCTGTGTCTCTTGTGTTGTTCTTTCCATAGTTTAGATCCTAGCAAGGCGGAGGGGTGCAGGTAGGTAGGAGGCGAAATCTCCACGCACACCCCAGCGTTCGAACCTCAAGGGTCTGCCGGAACCCGAAATCCGACATTTGGTGCGCCAGGTAGGGGTGCGCCGGAATTCGTCTTCCACCGCCCCGTTCTCCTCCGACCATCACGCCCATGTCTTACGCTCGTCGGGCCCGCGCTGAGCGCCGGGCCGCGCTCGCTTCCCGCGTCGCCCAGACGGCCCCTGTCGATGGGCGTCCCCGCTGTTCCCCGTCACCTGCTGTCAACACCGCCACCGGCCCGGCAGGGGACGAGCAGCGAGCATCATCCCGGGATCTGTCCGTGTGGCAAGACGGCCGCACCGTAACCCCCTCGCTCACCCCAGCTGGTTCTTCGACCCGCGCGCTCCGCGCGCCCATGGAGCCCCGCGACCTCTCCCCCGCCCATTGCGCTGCACCAACACCCCCGGTTGTCGCGACCCTCTTGGGCGGCTCGCAGGCGCCGCCTACAAGTCACCACGTCAAGCCGTTCATCCGCCGGGTCAGGACCGCTTCCACACGGCACGAGGCTCCCCTGGACCGGGCGGCGCCCGAGACCGGCCTGACCTTCAGCTCGGAGGACCACCCCTCCAACTCGGCCTGCTCGGGTGCGCTCCCCATGCTGTGCGCCCCCACCATCTGCCAGGTGGCCGTCACCAGAACCCTCATTGATGGCAGCGCGGGCCTCGGCATGCTCTCGGTCGAGGCCTTCAACCTCCTCTACATACCCCTGGAACGGCTGCAACCCAGCCGGCCCTTCTCAGGCGTTGGGGGCGAGTCGTCCAGCTCCTTGGGACAGATCCGGCTCCCAGTAACCTTCGGCACCTACAAAAACTTCCGCACGGAGCTGGTCGACTTCGACATCACCCCCATCGGCCTCCCCTACAATGCTATCCTTGGCTACCCAGCGCTGGCCCAGTTCATGGCCGCGACGCACCCGGCGTACAACCTCATGAAGATGCCCGGGAGCAGCGGTGTCCTCACTGTGCACGGGGACACCGGGGACGCGATGCGGGTGCTCAAGCTCGCCTTCAAGACGGCGGCGTCGGCACAGCCCGCCGACTTGGAGACCCCCGGGCCCAAGGGGGCTGCACCCGCCAACAAGAAACAGTTGTTCACCCAAGACAAGGCAGAAACCAAGCAGATACCCATCGATGAGGATGGGTCCACCAACGCCACTTTCACCATAGGCGCCCACCTCGAACCCGAGCAGGAGAAGGCCCTGGTCGGGTTCCTGCGCGCAAACAAGAAGGTATTCGCTTGGGAGCCTGACCAGTTGGCAGGGATCCCTAGGAGTGTAATCGTGCATCACCTCAACGTGTGCCCCAACGTGCGCCCTGTGAAGCAGAAGGCCAGGCGGCAGTCCATAGAAAAGCAGGCCTTCATCGTCCAAAAGACCCGCAAATTAGAAGCCGCTAGGGTCATTCGCGAGGTCCGATACCTGGATTGGTTGGCCAACCCTGTCGTTGTGCCAAAGAAGGGAGGGAAGGAGCGCATGTGTGTCGACTTCACCAACCTCAACAAAGCATGCCCGCAAAATCCGTTCCCGCTCCCCCGCATCGACCAGATCGTCGATTCCACTGCGGAATGCGACCTGTTATGCTTCTTGGATGCCTTCTCTGGGTATCACCAGATCAAGATGGCGGTAGAAGACATCGAGAAGACAGCCTTCCTAACCCCGTGTGGAGTGTACTGCTACACATGCATGCCATTCGGGCTGCGTAACGCAGGGGCGACCTTCCAGCGGCTGATGCACATCACCTTGGGCCCGCAGCTCGGGAAGAATGTTGAAGCTTACATCGATGACATTGTGGTAAAGTCTCGGGAGGCCAGGACCTTGATACAAGACTTGGAGGAAACCTTCGCGAGCCTCAATGCAGTGAACCTACGGCTCAACCCAGAGAAGTGTGTGTTCGGAGTCCCCTCGGGCAAGCTCTTGGGTTTCCTTGTGTCCCACCGAGGCATCAAGGCTAACCTAGAGAAGGTCAAGGCGGTGGAAGCCATGAGCCCGCCAAAGACCCTCAGAGAAATGCAGAAGCTCACGGGGCGTGTGACCGCGCTAGGACGCTTCATCTCCAAGTTGGGGGAACGAGCACTGCCCTTCTTCCAGCTAATGAAGAAAAAGGGGCCCTTCGAGTGGACTGAAGAGGCTGACAAGGCGTTCCAGGATCTCAAGAGATACCTGACCAGCCCACCGGTCATGGTGGCTCCGCGCCCTCAAGAGCCCCTGGTGCTTTACCTCGCCGCCACTCCCTACTCCGCCAGCGGAGCCCTGGTGGCAGTCAGAGAGGAGCGCCGAATCAAAACCGCGGCAGCAGCCCGGGACAAGGCAGAACAGGGACAAGGAAGGCCCACAGAAACTGCCACCGCGGCTGAGGAGGATCAGCCGCCGCAGAGGGGCGCACCGGAAGCGGAAGGGGCCCCTCTCCCAGATGGCCAGTCTTAGGAGGCCTCATTGCCTCAAGAGGCGCCATGGTCTCCAAAGGGAGCCACCAGCACTGACGCACTCCACCTCGTTGAGCACCCAGTGTACTTCGTCAGCACAGTATTGCGGGATGCAAGGGCACGGTACCCCATGCCTCAGAAACTCCTCTCGCGCTACTGGTGGCCTCGCGCAAGCTGCGGCACTATTTTTAGGGTCACCCCATCAAGGTCGTCTCGTCATACCCCCTGGAGAGAGTGCTCAGGAGCCCTAATTCGGCTGGAAGGGTCGCTGAGTGGAAAATAGAACTGCAAGTGTTTCAGCTCGAATTCAGCATGACCAGAGTCATCAAGGGAGCAGCGTTGGCGGATTTTGTGGCAGAATGGACGGAGGCGCCAGGCCGACGAGGATTGGTCCCTATCCCCGAGAAGCGAGGCGCCAGAAGGCTGGGTCATGTACTTAGATGGGGCGTTCTCCAGGCATGGCGCTGGGGCTGGGGCGGTGCTTATATCGCCCACTCAGGACAAGCTCTATTACACCGTGCGGCTCTGCTTCCAGCAAGGTGAAAAGGTCTCCAACAACATAGCGGAGTATGAAGGTTTAATGGCGGGCTTGAAGGCCGCGGCTGCCCTGGGGGTGAAACGCCTCACCATCAAGGGCGATTCGCAGCTCCTTGTCAATTTCTCCAACAAGGTGTACGAGCCGAAGGATGAGCACATGGAAGCCTACCTAGCGGAGGTCCGCAGGATGGAGAAGCGGTTCTGGGGGTTGGAGTTGCAGCATGTGCCCCATGGCACCAACCAGGAGGCCGACGACATCGCCAAACGGGCGTCCAGGCGGTTACCTCAGGAGCCTGGCGTTTTCGAGGAGCGCCTCTTCAAGCTCTCAGCCCTGCCGTCATTATCGAACACGGCTCAGCCCCGGGAGGAGCTCCCCCAGCCACCTGCCTCAGGGGCTCCGGCCTATGGCCCAGCCTCGGGAGCACGCCTGCTCCTGACGATGGAACCTCAGGAGGGATGTTGGATCACGGAGCTCCGGAGTTACCTAACGCAAGGGACCCTGACGGAGAAGGAGGAGGAAGCGGAGCGAGTGGCATGCCAGGCCACGGCATACTGCATCAAGGATGGAGAGCTCTACCGGAAGTGGCCAAACGATGTATCCCTGCGCTGCATCTCCAGGGAGCAAGGGAAGGAACTGCTAGAAGATATACACGGCGGAGACTATGGACATCATTCATCATCACGGACCCTCGTCGGCAAGGCATTCCATAGTGGGTTTTATGGGCCCACCGCGCTCAATGACACCGTCGAACTAGTGAAAGCTTGTGAGGCCTGCCAGTTCCACGCCAAGCAGATCCATCAGCCAGCAGGAGGCTTGTAGACTATACCCCTTTCGTGGCCATTCGCAGTCTGGGGGCTGGACATCCTGGGCCCGTTTCCTCGGGCGCTCGGGGGCTACTGCTACCTCTACGTCGCCGTGGACAAGTTCACCAAGTGGGCTGAAGTAGAGGTTGTCCGCACCATTCCCGCGGGTTCCACGGTCAAGTTCATCAAGGGCATCGTGAGCCGGTTCGGGGTGCCGAATCGCATCATCACGGACAACGGTTCGCAGTTCGCCAGTAACCTCTTCAAAACATACTATGCTAACCTTCGAACGCAGATATGCTACGCTTTGGTGGCGCACCCCTGAAGCAATGGCCAGGCCGAGCGAGCCAACACGGAGGTCCTGAGGGTCCTCAAGACCAGGACGTTCAAGAAGAAGCTGGAGGCCTGCGGCAGAGGTTGGTACGACGAGCTTCAGTCAGTGTTGTGGTACATCCGCACAACCGCGACCAAGCTGACTGGAGAGACCCCGTTCTTCCTGGTCTACGGAGCCGAAGCGGTCCTCCCTCATGAGGTCAGACGTCGCTCCGCGGGGGTCCTGGCGTTCGACGAGGCGCAGCAGGACGCCATGCGGGGGATGGACCTCGTGCTGGGGGAGGAACGTCGCCGAGAAGCCGCGCTGCGAGCGGCGAGGTACCAACAAGCACTGCGGCGATATCACTGCCGCAACATCCGCCCCAGAACTCTCGAGGTAGGAGACCTCGTGCTCAGGCGGGTTCTCTCCAGGGAGGGGCTGCACAAGCTCTCTCCCATGTGGGAGGGCCCGTTCAAAGTTGTTCATGTTTCCAGGCCCGGCTCCGCGCGCTTGGAGACTCAGGAGGGGGTGCCAGTCCAGAACGCATGGAACATCCAGCACCTCCGGAGGTTCTACCCCTAAAAAGGCCCGGAGCCTGTGAAGAAGGCGAATGCCTGTGAAGCTATCGCGTTTTGGAAAAGGCCCGGAGCCTGTGAAGAAGGCGAATGCCTGTGAAGCTATCGCGTTTTGGAAAAGGCCCGGAGCCTGTGAAGAAGGCGAATGCCTGTGAAGCTATCGCGTTTTGGAAAAGGCCCGGAGCCTGTGAAGAAGGCGAATGCCTGTGAAGCTATCGCGTTTTGGAAAAGGCCCGGAGCCTATGAAGAAGGCAAATGCCTATGAAGCTATCGCGTTTTGGAAAAGGCCCGGAGCCTGTGAAGAAGGCGAATGCCTGTGAAGCTATCGCGTTTTGGAAAAGGCCCAGAGCCTGTGAAGAAGGCCAACGCCTGTGAAGCTCGCCGCCCGTGACACTCTCACATAAAAATGAGTTGGGGTTGTACATGCCCCGGAGTCTCAGGAGCGCCGGCCTCGGGACCTGGGGCTCCCTCCCATGCCCAGTGGCAGCACTTAGCTCCGCGCTGGTGAGAAGACGTCGAAGCCTAGATTAGGTGTCGGACGCGGCTTTTCATTTGCTTTCCGCAGTTGGCTTGTTCCTTCTCATTCGAAGTTTTATTGAAGTTGTTGCCGTCTTTGGCTTGTGGTTCTTCGACTTTTCGCTCTCCTGCCTCGATTTCTCTTGTGCAAGGCCTCGCGAGGGGGGGCAGCCGAGCGCCCTCGCGAGTGTTCCTATCTTAGTCATTCAAAGGGTTCGCGACCTGGGCCCATTACAGGAGCACCCCTCCAGTCCGTGCCCCACGGGCACCGCGACACAAACAAAGGGCCTGGGTCGGTCGCCCCCCACGGCCGGGGCCGGGAACTATCCACGCGCGGGCACGTAGCCGGAAGGTACAATAACGAAAGAAAAACGATGATTAACAGCAATAACCAAACCACGCCCCTGCGGGGCTCCACACTACTGTCTTTGTTATGCAGGAAAAAGGAAAAGAAAGGACAAATCTGGTGCAGCTCGCCTCACACCGGCCCGCAGGGAAGGCCCGAGCTGCCTCCGGAGCTCAGGAGGACTCCCTCTCGTGCTTCACCAAGGCGCGACGGCGGGCGGACACGTTACCACCTCCCAAGCAGATACGACGGCGTGGGGACTGACCGCGACCACCGATAGAAGAGTCGCCGCCTGAAGAAGAACCGGAGAAGCTTGAGGAACCCTGAGCGCCACCAGCCTCGCGAGCGCTGCCCTCTCCATCATCGCCGGAGCTGGGTTCCCAGCCGCGGTTGTCACCCTCGGGGCAACACCCTATGCGGCGACCATCTTCCCCAAACACCCTCACGTAGAGGGTGGCATCGCCGTCGAACTTGAAGTGTATGGTGCATCGACGGCTCAGGCCACGCGCGCGGGCAAACGTCTGCCAACCGCGGGCCAGGGATAGGCTCCCGGCCGCGGAGACCTCCAGTGAGACCCATGAGGCCCGGCTGCAGCAGCCGTCGGCCTGGAGCCAGAGGCCGCCCGGGGCGCTGGTCGGGAGCTCACCAAGGAGGAAGCAAGGAAGTGGAAGCCGGGTGCTAGTCGGCTCCGCCGACCACACGACGAACTCCGGCAGCACTTCAGCAGCGCGAAAGCGTGGCCTAGGGGGACGTGCAGCCGGAGCACGCCCCCCGGCCATAGCAATCCGCCCGTTGTTGTGCTGAAGATCGCCTCCACGGCAGCAGGGAGCCACTGTGGTGGCCACAGGATGTTTGCGAGGGCGCCCTCGGCCGCGCTTGGGTGGGGGAGAGGCGGGCTCAGCCTGGCGAGCCTTCCCCTTCTCTGCGGCCGAGAACCTCCTTGACGGGGCCATGAAGAAAAAGAAGAAGCAAGGGGAGGATAAACTGGAAGGGCACGCGTCGGTCCATATTTATAGCTGGCGATGGCCAACCAACGGCCCCCACGATCGCAGGTAATTATGACCCGCTTTGCATGCAGGGACTTGTCCAATCCGTGCAGTTGCCGAGGCGCCATGGGGAAGTGGAGATGCCCATGTCCCATCAACCGCCACGCGGCACCCAAGGCCGCAGGTTGTTAGGGCCCGCGGCGCTTCGCTCTTGCCCTTCTGCCTCCCTGCACGGCCAAGTCCGGGCGCGCCTTGGGCCCGGGGGCTACTGTCAGCATTCTGGGAACGGGGGTCCCCAGACTTGCCTGCCTGCGGCCTGCGGCGTGGCTAAAAGGGGGGCCCAGCGCGGCCCATCTTCACCAACACAAACCCAAGACCCTCGCTAGGGGCCAAGCCTCGTGGGGCGGACGACGCGGGGCTTCCTCAGGCACGGCCTCGTCAGGCTGGCTCACGAGGAGGCGGAGAGATCAAGGCGGGGTACCTCACGAGGTGCCCGTGACGTAAGCCATGACGACCGAGGGCGCCAGGCGGGTGCCAGCCCGCGCAGTGTCCTCCTTTCCTCTTTGGTGCAAAGGGGGCAAGCGCAGCCGCGGAGTACCGAGGCATCAGGCAAAGGTTGCCATTTCGGTGCAACGAGACCAAGACCAAGAGGACTATGAGACGGAGGTCACCATGGAGCCCAAGACGGCGTCATCACCAGAGCTTTGCGCAGGCGAAGACTACTTTTGTCAGGATAGCTGATACTTGCTGTCCCCCTTCAAATTAGCCCACCATTGTTGGCTCCCTTCCCGCTCAATATTTGCGAAGAGGACCAGCGCCACTATAAATAGGACCAGCCACCCACAGAGCAAGGGGAGGAAGAAAAGAGGAGGTCGGAAGAAAGAGGCTCGTTAGAGAGGGTCTCGATGAGAGAGAGAGAGAGAGAGAGAAAGGTGACTGAACTCCTCCTAGCAATTCATCGCCCCAGCCAAGAACAGACCCTCGCGAGGCTGTTCTTCCTTGTATTGTTCATCATCATCAGCCCAAGAGGCAATCCACCACACCACACACTAGAGTAGGGTATTACACCACAACGGTGGCCCGAACCAGTATAAACCATGTGTCTCTTGTGTTGTTCTTTCCATAGTTTAGATCCTAGCAAGGCAGAGGGGTGCAGGTAGGTAGGAGGCAAAATCTCCACGCACACCCCAGTGTTCGAACCTCAAGGGTCTGCCGGACCCCGAAATCCGACAGTTCGGTTGCTAAAAATTAGTAACTCGAAACAAGAGTTACAGAATAAATAGAGACTAGTTAAGGGTGAAGTGACGATGTGTGTTGGAAGTGGTTCCAAGATTGATATGATCATCATCGCACACTCCCTATACTTTCGGGATTAGTATTAAACCTAAATAAATGTTATTTGGCGTTTGCGTTGAGCATGAATATGATTTGATCATGTTTATTGCAATACGGTTATTCATTTAGAGAATAATTGTTGTTCTGTTTAGATGAATAAAACCTTCAATGGTCATACACCCAATGAAAATAGTTTGTTGGATCTCGATTATAGTGATACACATATTCATAATATTGATGCCAAAAGATGCAAAGTTGATAATGATAGTGCAACTTATTTGTGGCACTGCCGTTTAGGTCATATCGGTGTAGAGCGCATGAAGAAAATCCATGCTGATGGGCTTTTGGAATCACTTGATTATGAATCAGTTGATGCTTGCGAACCATGCCTCATGGGTAAGATGACTAAGACTCCGTTCTCAGGAACAATTGAGCGAGCAACAGACTTGTTGGAAATAATACATACTGATGTATGTAGTCCGATGATTGTTGAGGCTCGCGGTGGGTATCGTTATTTTTCTGACCTTCACAGATGATTTGAGCAAATATGGGCATATCTACTTGAAGAAACATTAGTCTGAAACATTTGAAAAGTTCAAATAATTTCAGAGTGAAGAGGAAAATCATCGTAACAAGAAAATAAAGTTTCGAGTTACGAGTTTGGCCTTCAATTAAAACAATGTGGAATAGTTTCACAAACTCATGCCACCTGGAACACCACAGCGTAATGGTGTGTCTGAACGTGATAACCATACTTTATTTGATATAGTGCAATCTATGATGTCTCTTACCAATTTACCACTATCGTTTTGGGGTTATGCATTAGAGACAGCTGCATTCACATTAAAAAGGGCACCATCTAAATCCGTTGAGACGACACCGTATGAACTGTGGTTTATCAAGAAACCTAAGCTGTCATTTCTTAAAGTTTGGGGTTGCGATGCTTATGTGAAAAAGTTTCATCTTGATAAGCTCAAACCCAAGTCGGAGAAGTGCGTCTTCATATGATACCCAAAAGTAACTGTTGGGTACACCTTCTATCACAAATCAGAAGGCAAGATATTTGTTGCTGAGAATGGATCCTTTCTAGAGAAGGAGTTTCGCTCGAAAGAAGTGAGTGGGAGGAAAGTAGAACTTGATGAGGTAACTGTACCTGCTCCCTTATTGGAAAGTAGTTCATCACAGAAATCTGTTTCTGTGACTCCTACACCAATTAGTGAGGAAGCTAATGATGATGATCATGTAACTTCAGATCAAGTTACTACCGAACCTCGTAGGTCAACCAGAGTGAGATCCGCACCAGAGTGGTACAGTAATCCTGTTCTGGAGGTCATGTTAATTGACCATGACGAACCTACGAGCTATGAGGAAGCGATGATGAGCCCAGATTCTGCGAAATGGCTTGAGGCCATGAAATCTGAGATGGGAGCCATGTATGAGAACAAAGTGTGGACTTTGATTGACTTGCCCGATGATAGGCAAGCCATAGAAAATAAATGGATCTTTAAAGAGGAAGACGGATGCTGATAGTAGTGTTACTATCTACAAAGCTAGACTTGTTGAAAAAAGGTTTTGACAAAGTTCAAGGTGTTGACTATAATGAGTTTTTCTCACTCGTATCGATGCTTAAAAGTCTGTCTGAATCATGTTAGCAATTGCCGCATTTTATGAAATTTGGCAAATGGATGTCAAAACTGCATTCCTTAATGGATTTATTAAAGAAGAGTTGTATATGATGCAACCAGAAGGTTTTGTCAATCCTAAAGGTGCTAACAAAATATGCAAGCTCCAGCCATCCATCTATGGACTGGTGCAAGCATCTCGGAGTTGGAATATACGCTTCGATAAGTTGATCAAAGCATATAGTTTTATACAGATTTGCGGTGAAGCCTGTATTTACAAGAAAGTGAGTGGGAGCACTACAACATTTCTGATAAGTATATGTGAATGACATATTTTTGATCGGAAATAATGTAGAATTATTCTGCAAAGCATAAAGGAGTGTTTGGAAGGAGTTTTTCAAAGAAAGACCTCGGTGAAGCTGCTTACATATTGAGCATCAAGATCTATAGAGATAGGTCAAGACGCTTGATAAGTTTTTTCAATGAGTACATACCTTGACAAGATTTTGAATTAGTTCAAAATGGAACAGTCAAAGAAAGAGTTCTTACCTGTGTTACAAGGTGTGAAATTGAGTAAGACTCAAAGCCCGACCACGGCAGAAGATAGAAAGAGAATGAAAGTCATTCTCTATGCCTCAGCCATAGTTTCTATAAAGTATGCCATGCTGTGTACAAGATCTATTGTATACCCTACACTAAGTTTAGCAAGGGAGTACAATAGTGATCTAGGAGTAGATCACTGGACAACGGTCAAAATTATCCTTAGTGGAATAAGGATATGTTTCTCGATTATGGAGGTGACAAAAGGTTCGTCGTAAAGGGTAACGTCGATGCAAATTTTGACACTGGTCCAGATGACTCTAAGTCTCAATCTGGATACATTTTGAAAGTGGGAGCAATTAGCTAGAGTAGCTCCGTGCAGAGCATTGTTGACATAGAAATTTGCAAAATACATACGGATCTGAATGTGGCAGACCCATAGACTAAACTTCTCTCACAAGAAAAACATGATCACACCTTAGTACTCTTTGGGTGTTAATCACATAGCGATGTGAACTAGATTATTGACTCTAGTAAACCCTTTGGGTGTTGGTCACATGATGATGTGAACTATGGGTGTTAATCACATGGTGATGTGAACTATTGGTGTTAAATCACATGGCGATGTGAACTAGATTATTGACTCTAGTGCAAGTGGAAGACTGAAGGAAATATGCCCTAGAGGCAACAATAAAGTTATTATTTATTTCCTTATTTCATGATAAATGTTTATTATTCATGCTAGAATTGTATTAACCGGAAACATAATACATGTGTGAATACATAGACAAATAGAGTGTCCCTAGTATGCCTCTACTTGACTAGCTCGTTGATCAAAGATGGTTATGTTTCCTAGCCATAGACAAGGAATTGTCATTTGATTAACGGGATCACATCATTAGGAGAATGATGTGATTGACTTGACCCATTTCGTTAGCTTAGCACTTGATCGTTTAGTTTGTTGCTATTGCTTTCTTCATGACTTATACATGTTCATATGACTATGAGATTATGCAACTGCCGTTTACCGGAGGAACACTTTGTGTGCTACCAAACATCACAACGTAACTGCGTGATTATAAAGGTGATCTACAGGTGTCTCCAAAGGTACTTGTTGGGTTGGCGTATTTTGAGATTAGGATTTGTCACTCCGATTGTTGGAGAGGTATCTCTGGGCCCATTCGGTAATACACATCACTTAAGCATTGCAACTAATGAGTTAGTTGCGGGATGATGTGTTACGGAACGAGTAAAGAGACTTGCCGATAACGAGATTGAACTAGGTATTGAGATACCGACGATCGAATCTCAGGCAAGTAACATACCAATGACAATGGGAACAACGTATGTTGTTATGCGGTTTGACCGATAAAGATCTTCGTAGAATATGTAGGAGCCAATATGAGCATCCAGGTTCCGTATTGGTTATTGACCGGAGACGTGTCTCGGTCATGTCTGCATAGTTCTCGAACCTGTAGGGTCCACACGCTTAAAGTTCGATGATGGTTATATTATGAGTTTATGTGTTTTGATGTACCAAAGGTAGTTCGGAGTCCCGGATGTGATCACGGACATGACGAGCAGTCTCAAAATGGTCGAGGCATGAAGATTGATATACTGGACTACTATATTCGGACACCGGAATGTTTCCGGTGGTTATCGGATATATACCGGAGTACCGGGGGTTACCGAACCCCCCCCCCCCGAGGGGGGGGTATTGGGCCTCATGGGCCCAAAGTGGTGGAAGAGGAGAGGCAGCAGGAGGTGGCGCGCGGCCCCCCTTGCCCCAATCCGAATTGTGAAAGGGATGGGGGCGGCGCCCCCCCCCCCCCCTTCTCCTTCCTTCTCTCCACCTCCTCCTTCCCCCTTCTCCTAGTTGGAAAAGGAAAGGGGGGCAAAACGTACTTGGAGTATGATTGCCCCCCCCCCTTGGGCACGCCTCCTCCTCTTGGCCGGCCCCCTCCTCCTCCCCCCTTTATATACGGAGGAGGGGGGGCACCCCATAGACACAAAAATTGATCTCTTAGATATTTTAGCCTTGTGTGGTGCCCCCCTCCACCATAATCCACCTCAGTCATATCGTAGTGGTGCTTAGGCGAAGCCCTGCGCCAGTAGAACATCATCATCGTCACCACGCCGTCGTGCTAACGGAACTCTCCCTCAAAGCTCGGTTGGATCGGAGTTCGAGGGATGTCATCGAGTTGAACGTGTGTAGAACTCGGAGGTGCCGTGCGTTCAGTGCTTGATCGGTCGGATCGTGAAGATGTACGACTACAACAACCGCGTTGTGCTAACGCTTCCGCTTTCGGTCTACGAGGGTACGTGGACACACTCTCCCCTCTCGTTGCTATGCATCACCATGATCTTGAGTGTGCGTAGGATTTTTTTTGAAATTACTATGTTCCCCAACCGTTTGTTGGGTTGGCATAGATCGAGATTAGGATTTGTCACTCCGAGTACCAGAGAGGTATCTCTGGGCCCCCTCAGTAATGCACATCATGATATGCCTTGCAAACAATGTGACTAATGAGTTAGTTACGGGATGATGCATTACGGAACGAGTAAAGAGACTTGCCAGTAACGAGATTGAACTAGGTATTAAGATACAGACGATCAAATCTTGGGCAAGTAATATACCAATGACAAAGGGAATGACGTATGTTGTCATTGCGGTTTAACCGATAAAGATCTTCGTGGAATATGTAGGAACTAATATGGGCATCCAGGTTCCGCTGTTGGCTATTGATCGGAGATGTGTCTCGGTCATGTCTACATAGTTCTCAAACCCGTAGGGTCCGCACGCTTAACATTCAATGACGATTTGTACTATGAGTTATGTGTTTTGGTGACCGAAGATTGTTTGGAGTCCCGGATGAGATCACGGACATGATGAGGAATCTTGAAATGGTCGAGAGGTAAAGATTGATACATTGGACGATGGTATTCGGACATCAGAATGGTTTCAGAGTGGTTCAGATATTTATCGGAGTACTAAGGCGTTACCGGAACCCCCCGGGGAAGGTAATAGGCCAACATGGGCCATAGGGGAGAGAGAGGGAAGCCCACAAGGGGTGGCGCCCCCCATGGGCAGTCCAAATTGGACAATGGGAGGGGGCGCGGCCCCCTTTCCTTCTCCCTCTTCCTCTCCCTCCCTTTTCCCCCTCCGAAAGAAAGGAAGGGGGCCGACTAGGAGTAGGAGTCCTAGTCGGTTCCCCCCCCCCCACTTGGCGCGCCCCCTTGGGCCGGCCTCCTCCCCTCATCCTTTATTTACGGGGGCAGGGGGCACCCCATAGAACATCAATTGTTCTCTTAGCCGTGTGCGGTGTCCCCCTACACAGTTTACTCCTCCGGTCATATTGTCGTAGTGCTTAGGCGAAGCCCTGCGCGGATCACATCACCATCACCATCACCATGTCGTCGTGCTGACGAAACTCTCCCTCGACACTTTGCTGGATCAAGAGATTGAGGGACGTCATCGAGCTGAATGTGTGCTGAACTCGAAGGTGCCGTGCATTCGGTGCTTGATCGGTTGGATCACGAAGACATTCGACTACATCAACCGCGTTAACCTAAAGCTTCCGCTTTCGGTCTACGAGGGTACGTGGAGAAATGCTCCCCCTCTTGTTGCTAATGCATCTCCTAGATAGATCTTGCGTGATCGTAGGCATTTTTTTGAAATTGCATGCTACGTTCCCCAACATTTTTATGGACCAAAAGAAGCCCTCGAAGCAAAAGAGTTGGGTCAGAAGAGCCATGAGGCCTCCACAAGGGTGGAGGGCATGCCCTGGGGCAGGGCGCGCCCTCCGTCCTTTTCATTGCCTCGTGGACCCCCTGACTTGTCCTTGATGCCAAAAATTCCTATAAATATAGAAACCCCCATAAATAAACCTAGATCGCGAGTTCCTCCGCCGCAAGCCTCTATAGCCACTAAAAACCAATCGGGACCCTGTTTCGGCACCCTGCCGGAGGTGGGAATCATCAATGGTGTCCATCTTCATCATCCCGGCGCTCTCCATGACGAGGAGGGAGTACTTCACCCTCGGGGCCGATGGTATGTACCAGTAGCTATGTGTTTGATCTCTCTCTCTCTATCTCTATCTCTCTCTTTCTCTTTCTCTCTCTCTCATGTTCTTGATTTGGCACGATCTTGATGCACCGCGAGCTTTGCTATTATAGGTGGATCTTATGATGTTTCTCCCCCTCTACCTGTAGGGGAACGTAGTAATTTCAAAAAAAATCCTACGCACACGCAAGATCATGGTGATGCATAGCAACGAGAGGGGGCAGTGTTGTCTACGTACCCTCGTAGACCGACAACGGAAGTGTTGACACAACGTAGAGGAAGTAGTCGTACGTCTTCCCGATCCGACCGATCCAAGTACCAAACGTACGGCACCTCCGAGTTCTGCACACGTTCAACTTGGTGACGTCCCTCGAGTTCCGATCCAGCAAAACATTGAGGGAGAGTTTCGTCAGCACGACGGCGTGATGACGGTGATGATGTTCTACCGACGCAGGGCTTCGCCTAAGCACCGCTACGATATGACCGAGGTGGAATATGGTGGAAGGGGGCACCGCACACGGCTAAGGAACGATCACGAGGATCAACTTGTGTGTCATGGGGTGCCCCCTTGCCTCAGTATATAAAGGAGGGAGAGGGGGAGGTGCGGCCGGCCCTATGGGTGCGCCTGGAGGAGTCCTACTCCAACCGGGAGTAGGACTCCCCCTCTTGCCTTGTTGGAAAAGGAAGGAGGAAGGGAGGAAGAGAAAAGGGGGCGCCGCCCCCCTTCCTTGTCCTATTCGGACTAGGGGGGAGGGGGCGTGCAGCCTGCCCTGGCCGGCCCTCCTCTTCTCCCTTATGGCCCATGTAGGCCCAATAACCCCCGGGGGGGTTCCGGTAACCCCCCGGTACTCCGGTAAAATCCCGATTTCACCCGGAACGTTTCCAATATCCAAATATAGGCTTCCAATATATCAATCTTTATGTCTCGACCATTTCGAGACTCCTCGTCATGTCCGTGATCACATCCGGGACTCCGAACAACCTTCGGTACATCAAAACACAAAAACCCTAATTACGATCGTCACCGAACTTTAAGCGTGCGCACCCTACGGGTTCGAGAACTATGTAGACATGACCGAGACACTTCTCCGGTCAATAACCAATAGCGGAACCTGGATGCTCATATTGGCTCCTACATATTCTACGAAGATCTTTATCGGTCAGACCGCATAACAACATACGTTGTTCCCTTTGTCATCGGTATGTTACTTGCCCAAGATTCGATCGTCGGTATCTCAATACCTAGTTCAATCTCGTTACCGGCAAGTGTCTTTACTCGTTCCGTAATACATCATCCTGCAACTAACTTATTAGTTGCAATGCTTGCAAGGCTTGAGTGATGTGCATTACCGAGAGGGCCTAGAGATACCTCTCCGACAATCGGAGTGACAAATCCTAATCTCGAAATACGCCAACCCAACAAGTACCTTAAGTTATGAAGAAAGCAATAGCAACAAACTAAATGATCAAGTGCTAAGCTAACGGAATGGGGTCAAGTCAATCACATCATTCCCCTAATGATGTGATCCCGTTAATCAAATGACAACTCATGTTTATGGTTAGGAAACATAACCATCTTTGATTAACGAGCTAGTCAAGTAGAGGCATACTAGTGACTCTCTGTTTTTGTGTATGTATTCACACATGTATTATGTTTCCGGTTAATACAATTCTAGCATGAATAATAAACATTTATCATGATATAAGGAAATAAATAATAACTTTATTAATGCCTCTAGGGCATATTTCCTTCAGTCTCCCACTTGCACTAGAGGCAATAATCTAGATTACACCGTAATGATTCTAACACCCATGGAGCCTTGGTGCTGATCATGTTTTGCTCGTGGAAGAGGCTTAGTTAGCGGGTCTGCAACATTCAGATCTGTATGTATCTTGCAAATTTCTATGTCAACAATGCTCTGCATGGAGCTACTCTAGCTAATTGTTCCCACTTTCAATATGTATCCAGATTGAGACTTAGAGTCATCTGGATTAGTGTCAAAACTTGCATCGACGTAACCCTTTACGACGAACCTTTTGTCACCTCCATAATCGAGAAACATATCCTTATTCCACTAAGGATAATTTTGACCAATGTCCAGTGATCTACTCCTAGATCACTATTGTACTCCCTTGCCAAACTCAGGGCATGGTATATAATAGGTCTGGTACAGAGCATGGCATACTTTAGAGAACCTATGGCTAAGGCATATGGTATGACTTTCATTCTCTCTCTATCTTCTGCCATGGTCGGGTTTTGAGTCTTACTCAACTTCACACCTTTGTAACACAGGTAAGAACTCCTTCTTTGACTGTTCCATTTTGAACTACTTCAAAATCTTGTCAAGGTATGTACTCATTGAAAAAACTTATCAAGCGTCTTGATCTATCTCTATAGATCTTGATGCTCAATATGTAAGCAACTTCACCGAGGTCTTTCTTTGAAAAACTCCTTTCAAACATTCCTTTATGCTTTGCAGAATAATTCTACATAATCTCCGACCAACAATATGTCTTTCACATATACTTATCAGAAATGTTGTAGTGCTCCCACTCACTTTCTTGTAAATACAGGCTTCACCGCAAGTCTGTATAAAACTATATGCTTTGATCAACTTATCAAAGCATATATTCCAACTCCGAGATGCTTGCACCAGTCCATAGATGGATCGCTGGAGCTTGCATATTTTGTTAGTACCTTTAGGATTGACAAAACCTTCTGGTTGCATCATATACAACTCTTGTTTAATAAATCCATTAAGGAATGTAGTTTTGTTTATCCATTTGCCGGATTTCATAAAATGCGGCAATTGCTAACATGATTCAGACAGACTTAAGCATAGATACGAGTGAGAAACTCTCATCGTAGTCAACACCTTGAACTTGTCGAAAACCTTTTTGCGACAATTCTAGCTTTGTAGATAGTAACACTACTATCAGCGTCCGTCTTCCTATTGAAGATCCATATAATCTCAATGGCTCGCCGATCATTGGGCAAGTCAATCAAAGTCCATACTTTGTTCTCATACATGGATCTCATCTCAGATTTCATGGCCTCAAGCCATTTCGCGGAATCTGGGCTCATCATCGCTTCCTCATAGTTCGTAGGCTCATCATGGTCAAGTAACATGACCTCCAGAACAAGATTACTGTACCACTCTGGTGCGGATCTCACTCTGGTTTACCTACGAGGTTCGGTAGTAACTTGATCTGAAGTTACATGATCATCATCATTAGCTTCCTCACTAATTGGTGTAGTAGTCACAGGAAAAGATTTACTACTTTCCAATAAGGGAGCAGGTACAGTTACCTCATCAAGTTCTACTTTCCTCCCACTCACTTCTTTCGAGAGAAACTCCTTTTCTAGAAAGGATCCATTCAAAGCAACGAATATATTTCCTTCGGATCTATGATAGAAGGTGTACCCAACAGTCTCCTTTGGGTATCCTATGAAGACACATTTCTCCGATTTGGGTTCGAGCTTATCAGGTTGAAGCTTTTTCACATAAGCATCGCAACCTCAAACTTTAAGAAACGACGGCTTAAGTTTCTTGCCAAACCATAGTTCATACGGTGTCATCTCAACGGATTTAGATGGTGCCCTATTTAACGTGAATGCAGCTGTCTTTAAAGCATAACCCCAAAACGATAGTGGTAGATCGGTAAGAGACATCATAGATCGCACCATATGTAATAAAGTACGGTTATGACGTTCGGACACACCATTATGCTGTGGTGTTCCAGGTGGCGTGAGTAGTGAAACTATTTCACATTGTTTTTAACTGAAGGCCAAACTCGTAACTCAAATATTTTACTTCTGCGATCATATCGTAGAAACTTTCATTTTTTCTTACGATGATTCTCCACTTCACTCTGAAATTCTTTGAACTTTTCAAATGTTTCACACTTGTGTTTCATCTAGTAGATATACTCATATCTGCTCAAATCATCTGTGAAGATCAGAAAATAATGATACCTGCCACGAGCCTCAATATTCATCGGACCACATACATCAGTATGTATGATTTCCAACAAATGTGTTGCTTGCTCCATTGTTCTAGAGAACGGAGTCTTAGTCATCTTGCCCATGAGGCATGGTTCGCAAGCATCAGCTGATTCATAATCAAGTGATTCCAAAAGCCCATCAGCATGGATTTTCTTCATGCACTTTACACCAATATGACCTAAACGGCAGTGGCACAAATAAATTGCACCATCATTATTAACTTTGCATCTTTTGGTTTCAATATTATGAATATGTGTATCACTATGATCGAGATCCAACGAACCATTTTCATTGGGTGTGTAACCATATAAGGTTTTATTCATGTAAATAGAACAACAATTTATTCTCTTACTTAAATGAATAACCGTATTGCAATAAACATGATCAAATCATATTCATGCTCAACGCAAACACCAAATAACACTTATTTAGGTTCAACACTAATCCCAAAAGTATAGGGAGTGTGCGATGATGATCATATCAATCTTGGAACCACTTCCAACACACATCGTCACTTCACCCTTAACTAGTCTATGTTCATTCTGCAACTCCCGTTTCGAGTTACTACTCTTAGCAACTGAACCAGTATCAAATACCGAGGGGTTGCTACGAACACTAGTACACATCAATAATCTGTATATCAAATATACCTTTGTTCACTTTGCCATCCTTCTTATCCGCCAAATACTTGGGGTAGTTCCGCTTCTAGTGACCAGTCCCTTTGCAGTAGAAGCACTTAGTCTCAGGCTTAGGACCAGACTTGGGCTTCTTCTCCTGAGCAGCAACTTGTTTACTGTTCTTCTTGAAGTTCCCTTTCTTCTTCCCTTTGCCCTTTTTCTTGAAACTGGTGGTCTTATTGACCATCAACACTTGATGCTCCTTCTTGATTTCTACCTCCGCGGCTTTTAGCATCGCGAAGAGCTCAGGAATAGTTTTATTCATCCCTTGCATATTATAGTTCAACACGAAGTTCTACTAACTTGGTGATGGTGACTAGAGAATTCTGTCAATCACTATTTTATTTGGAAGATTAACTCCCACTTGATTCAAGCGATTGTAGTACCCAGACAATCTGAGCACATGCTCACTGCTTGAGCTATTCTCCTCCATCTTTTAGCTATAGAACTTGTTGGAGACTTCATATCCCTCAACTCGGGTATTTGCTTGAAATATTAACTTCAACTCCTGGAACATCTCATATGGTCCATGACGTTCAAAACGTCTTTGAAGTCCCGATTCTAAGCCGTTTAAGCATGGTGCACTAAACTATCAAGTAGTCATCATATTGAGCTAGCCAAATGTTCATAACATCTGCATCTGCTCCTGCAATAGGTTTGTCACCTAGTGGTGCATCAAAGACTTAATTCTTCTGTGCAGCAATGAGGATAAACCTCAGATCACGAATCCAATCCGCATCATTGCTACTAACATCTTTCAACTTAGTTTTCTCTAGGAACATATCAAAAATAAAACAAGGGAGCTAAATGCGAGCTATTGATCTACAACATAGATATGCTAATACTACCAGGACTGAGTTCATGATAAATTAAAGTTCAATTAATCATATTACTTAAGAACTCCCACTTAGATCGACATCCCTCTAATCCTCTAAGTGATCACGTGATCCAAATCAACTAAACCATGTCTGATCATCACGTGAGATGGAGTAGTTTCAATGGTGAACATCACTTATGTTGATCATATCTACTATATGATTCACGCTCGACCTTTCGGTCTCCGTGTTCCGAGGCCATATCTGTTATATGCTAGGCTCGTCAAGTTTAACCTGAGTATTCCGCGTGTGCAACTGTTTTGCACCCGTTGTATTTGAACGTAGAGCCTATCACACCCGATCATCACGTGGTGTCTCAGCACGAAGAACTTTTGCAACGGTGCATACTCAGGGAGAACACTTATACTTTGATAATTTAGTGAGGGGTCATCTTATAGTGCTACCATCAATCAAAGCAAGATAAGATGCATAAAAGATAAACATCACATGCAATCAATATAAGTGATATGATATGGCCATCATCATCTTGTACTTGTGATCTCCATCTCCAAAGTACCGTCATGATCACCATCGTCACCGGCGCGACACCTTGATCTCCATCATAGGATCGTTGTCGTCTCGCCAATCTTATGCTTCCACGACTATCGCTACCGCTTAGTGATAAAGTAAAGCATTACAGCGCGATTGCATTGCATACAATAAAGCGACAACCATATGGCTCCTGCCAGTTGCCGATAACTCGGTTACAAAACATGATCATCTCATACAATAAAATTTAGCATCATGTCTTGACCATATCACATCACAACATGCCCTGCAAAAACAAGTTAGACGTCCTCTACTTTGTTGTTGCAAGTTTTACGTGGTTGCTACGGGCTTAGCAAGAACCATTCTTACCTACGCATCAAAACCACAATGATAGTTTGTCAAGTTGGTGCTGTTTTAACCTTCGCAAGGACCGGGCATAGGCACACTTGGTTCAACTAAAGTTAGAGAAACTAACACCCGCCAGCCACCTGTGTGCAAAGCACGTCGGTAGAACCAGTCTCGCGTAAGCGTACACGTAATGTCGGTCCGGGCCGCTTCATCCAACAATACCGCTGTCGGTGTCAAAACCGGCGGATCTCGGGTAGGGGGTCCCGAACTGTGCGTCTAGGCCGGATGGTAATAGGAGGCAGGGAACACGATGTTTTACCAAGGTTCGGGCCCTCTCGATGGAGGTAAAACCCTACGTCCTGCTTGATTAATATTGATGATATGGGTAGTACAAGAGTAGATCTACCACGAGATCAAGGAGGCTAAACCCTAGAAGCTAGCCTACGGTATGATTGTTATCTATGGAATTGATTGCCTACGGACTACAACCCTCCGGTTTATATATACACCGGATAGGGTTAGGGTTACATAGAGTCGGTTACAACGGTAGGAGATCTTGAATATCCGCATCGCCAAGCTTGCCTTCCACGCCAAGGAAAGTCCCATCCGGACACGGGACGAAGTCTTCAATCTTGTACCTTCATAGTCCAGGAGTCCGGCTGAAGGTATAGTCTGGCTACCCGAACACCCCCTAATCCAGGACTCCCTTAGTAGCCCCCGAACCAGGCTTCAATGACGATAAGTCCGGCGTGCAGATTGTTCGGCATTGCAAGGCGGGTTCAGAGCGCTTCCAGCAAAGGTCCATTCCAACATGTCCAGCCGTCGCAGCTCCTCCCCTCGCCCCTCCGGTCCCAAACCAGGGGATTGGGAGAGTTGCAGCATCCCGCATAGCAAGTTAGTGTCCCAAGGGATTTCTCCCCCAGGCATACATGGTCCCGGTCCGAGCCGGTCTCGCCACCTGCAATGGCGGAAAACAAGCGGAGAGCACCCCCAATCCTTCTAAAGGAGAGCGGGTGTGCCTCGTCCCCTATCTAATAAGGGGACTGGGATTTCCAATTCATCCATTTCTCCGCGGGCTTTTGGAGTTTTACGGTCTCCAGCTGCATAATCTCACGCCCGCCTCCGTATTACATATCGTGGGTTTCGTCGCCCTTTGCGAGCTATTTTTAGGCGTTGAGGCTCACTTCGCGTTGTGGAAGAGGTTATTCTGTCTGGTGCCCCGTTCTCAAGAGGGGTCTATCTACCAAGTGGGCGGAGCCGAAGTATGGCACATCGCCGAGACCGGATACCTATCCGGAACCCCGAAGAAGGCGTCCGAGGACTGGCCTTCGGAATGGTTTTACATAGATGACGTCCCGCTACCGGACCCTATCCGGGTCGGTCTCCCTGAGTTCAATAATGCCCCATTGAAGAAGCGCTTGAGCTGGCGTCCACGGAGCTCTCAGAGATAAAGCGACAGAGACGTCCTTTACTTGATGGGCCGGATAAGACTGCTGGCTCATTCCGGACTAACCAAGATTGGAGTCATGGCCGCATGCATTCTGCGGGGGGTGCAGCCGCTTCAAAATAGAGGCCACCCCATGTGGGATTTCAACGGGGAGGATGACGCCACCCGTTGCGGTCGTAAGGGGCCGGCCTTAGCCGCCGCCTTAGTAAAGATCTTATCCTCTTTGTACAAGGGAGAAAAGGAGGAATTCCTCTGCGTCAACCCGCGGGCCGGATTCAGTATGTACGATCCTCCAAGTTGGGTAAGTGAACAATTGTGCTTGCCCGTTTGTTCTATACTCCCACGGTTAGATAGGTGGTCTAACGACTTCAATGCAGGAACTGCGACAGGAGGTAAAGGATATAAACAGCCGTCCTTCATAGCCCGAGGACCCAGAACGGTCCCTCAATCGGGACTCCGAAGAGGATCCGGACATATCGGTGGAGCTTATCGACGGGGTGTTCCATCAGCTAAGTAAGGACAATACCTTGGTGGCCATTACGGCGGATTACCCAGGGTTAATCCCGGCCTCCCAGGTGACGGAAACCGGAGTCCCATTCCCTTGAAAGAGATTCTACTCTCCCGTATTCCGGTGTTTCTGAAGACAACCGTGTTTTGCAGGGGAGATTTCCGAGGCAGGAAGCCGAACCTGCGGCGGCTAGCCAACGAGGGGCCGCCGGGCCCCGTGGGGCAAAAAGGAATGTAGTCCGGGCTAAGATGCCGGCGCAAAGGTATAGCACACCCTCTGTTTCCCTGGAGTTATTCTGTCAGGGCATATTAACGTTCGTGCCATCTTCAGAACGAAGAGACCTCGCCGGACTACATACGGAGAGATTGCCAATCGCGCCTCCACCAGCCAGGCTCCAACGTCTGGCCAGGAAGCGGAGGCGAGCACAAGGCGCGCACCGGACGCTCCTCCGACAGAGGATGCGGACAGGCTGTCTGCCACAAATTCTGAAGTGGAGAGTGCCATGAACCACAGGCGTCGCCGGACAGTTCTACGTGACGCTTGTTTCTCCCAAGAGGCTTTAGATGCCTTTAATTCGGGAGATGCGTACCTCCGTGCCGCTCAAAATGGTTTAGCCAGAGCCACGGAGCAATATGTAAAAGACATACGGGTAAGAAAATTTTGGTTAAATATATATATATACCAGTAGCCCCCGAGACTTGAAGCAGTTACAGCAACTGATTTAAGGATCATTTAATATGCAGGTACCATGATTTGCATGGAGTGGGGACAGTGGACATGTAATAGACCGGCCTTTGAAGGGGGGGTTTGTGTCCATTCGTTTCCCGCTCGACAACGAGCACTGCGCTGACAACTTGATGTGTTCCTGCAATGTACAATAGCATTGGTTCGCCGGTGTTTGGCGCGGCCAGGACTGGGTTTGTTGCCAATATGGCTTTTATTTCATCAAGTCCGGCCGTGGTGGCATCCGTCCACTCGAAGTGTTTGGTGCGCCGAAGGAGGCGATAAAGGGGTAGTGCCTTTTCTCCCAAGCGGGAGATGAAGCGGCTTAAAGCCGCCACACATCCGGATAATTTTTGTATTTGTTTAAGGTCCTTTGGGACATCCAATTGTGACAAAGCTCGGATCTTGGCTGGATTTGCTTCAATTCCTCTACTGGATACAATGAAGCCCAAGAGTTTTCCGGCTGGAACGCCGAAGACGCATTTTTCCGGGTTGAGCTTGATGTCATATTTTCGGAGGTTATCGAATGTAAGCCTCAAGTCGTCTACTAGGGATTCGACATGTCTTGATTTGACGACCACATCATCCGCATACGCCTCCACTGTTTTGCCGATCTGGTGTGCCAGACATGTCTGGATCATGCGCTCATATGTTGCGCCGGCGTTTTTCAGCCCGAAGGGCATTGTGTTGAAGCAGAATGGGTCGTATGGTGTGATGAATGTTGTTGCAGCTTGGTCTGATTCTGCCATCTTGATTTGATGGTAACCGGAGTATGCGCTGAGGAAACACAACGAATCGTGTCCTGGGGTGGCATCGATAATTTGATCGATACGGGGGAGGGGGAAGGGGTCCTTGAAGGAAATATGCCATAGAGGCAATAATAAAGTTATTATTTATTTCCTTATATGATGATAAATGTTTATTATTCATGCTAAGAATTGTATTAACCGGAAACATAATACATGTGTGAATACATAGACAAACAGAGTGTCACTAGTATGCCTCTACTAGACTAGCTCGTTAATCAAAGATGGTTATGTTTCCTAACCATGAGCAAAGAGTTGTTATTTGATTAACGAGGTCACATCATTAGTTGAATGATCTGATTGACATGACCCATTCCATTAGCTTAGCACCCGATCGTTTAATATGTTGCTATTGCTTTCTTCATGACTTATACATGTTCCTATAACTATGAGATTATGCAACTCCCGTTTGCCGGAGGAACACTTTGGGTGCTACCAAACGTCACAACGTAACTGGGTGATTATAAAGGAGTACTACAGGTGTCTCCAATGGTAGATGTTGGGTTGGCGTATTTCGAGAATAGGATTTGTCACTCCGATTGTCGGAGAGGTATCTCTGGGCCCTCTTGGTAATGCACATCACTTAAGCCTTGCAAGCATTGCAACTAATGAGTTAGTTGCGGGATGATGTATTACGGAACGAGTAAAGACACTTGCCGGTAACGAGATTGAACTAGGTATTGGATACCGACGATCGAATCTCGGGCAAGTAACATACCGATGACAAAGGGAACAACGTATGTTGTTATGCGGTCTGACCGATAAAAGATCTTCGTAGAATATGTAGGAACCAATATGGGCATCCAGGTCCCGCTATTGGTTATTGACCGGAGATGTGTCTCAGTCATGTCTACATTGTTCTCGAACCGTAGGGTCCGCACGCTTAACGTTACGATGATAGTTATTATGAGTTTATGCATTTTGATGTACCAAAGGTTGTTCGGAGTCCCGGATGTGATCACGGACATGACGAGGAGTCTCGAAATGGTCGAGACATAAAGATTGATATATTGGAAGCCTATGTTTGGACATCGGAAGTGTTCCGGGTGAAATCGGGATTTTACCGGAGTACCGGGAGGTTACCGGAACCCCCCGGGAATCATATGGGCCATAGTGGGCCTTAGTGGAAAGGAGAAGGGGGCAGCCCAAAGGTGGCCGCGTGCCTCCCCCCTCCCCTAGTCCTATTAGTACTAGGAGAGGTGGCCGCCCCCCCCCCCCTCTCTCTCTTTCCCCCTTGAGGATTCCTATTCCAACTAGGATTGGGGGGAGTCCTACTCCCGGTAGGAGTAGGACTCCTCCTGGCGCACCCCAAGGCTGGCCGCACCTCTCCCCCTTGCTCCTTTATATACAGGGGCAGGGGGCACCTCTAGACACACAAGTTGATCATTCTGATCATTCCTTAGGCGTGTGCGGTGCCCCCTGCCACCATATTCCACCTCGATCATATCGTTGTAGTGCTTAGGCGAAGCCCTGTGTCGGTAGAACATCAAGATCGTCACCACGCCGTCGTGCTGACGGAACTCCTCCCCGAAGCTTTGCTGGATCGGAGCCCGGGGATCGTCATCGAGCTGTACGTGTGCTAAGAACTCGGAGGTGCCGGAGTAACGGTGCTTGGATCGGTCGGATCAGGAAGAAGACGTACGACTACTTCCTCTACGTTGTGTCAACGCTTCCGTTGCGATCTACAAGGGTACGTAGATCAGACTCTCCCCCTCGTTGCTATGCATCACCATGATCTTGCGTGTGCGTAGGAATTTTTTTGAAATTACTACATTCCCCAACAGTGGCATCCGCGCCTAGGTCTTATGGTTTGATGTTATTTGCACGAGTAGAACACAAGTGAGTTATGGGCGATACAGGTCATACTGCCTAGCAGCATGTCATACTTTGGTTCAGCGGTATTGTTGGACGAGACGACCTGGACCAACATTACCCGTACGCTTACGCGAGACCGGTTCCCTCGGCGTGCTTTGCACATAGATGGCTTGCGGGCGACTGTCTCTCCAACTTTAGTTGAACCGAGTGTGGCTACGCCCGGTCCTTGAGAAGGTTAAAACGGAGTCTATTTGACAAACTATCGTTGTGGTTTTGATGCGTAGGTGAGATTGGTTCTTGCTTAAGCCTGTAGCAGCCACGTAAAACTTGCAACAACAAAGTAGAGGACGTCTAACTTGTTTTTGCAGGGCATGTTGTGATGTGATATGGTCAAGACATGATGCTAAATTTTATTGTATGAGATGATCATGTTTTGTAACCAAGTTATCGGCAACTGGCAGGAGCCATATGGTTGTCGCTTTATTGTATGCAATGCAATCGCGATGTAATGCTTTACTTTTATTACTAAGCGGTAGTGATAGTCGTGGAAGCATAAGATTGGCGAGACGACAACGATGCTACGATGGAGATCAAGGTGTCGCGCCGGTGACGATGGTGATCATGATGGTGCTTCGGAGATGGAGATCACAAGCACAAGATGATGATGGCCATATCATATCACTTATATTGATTGCATGTGATGTTTATCTTTTTATGCATCTTATCTTGCTTTGATTGACGATAGCATTATAAGATGATCTCTCACTAAATTATCAAGAAGTGTTCTCCCTGAGTATGCACCGTTGCCAAAGTTCGTCGTGCCCAGACACCACGTGATGATCGGGTGTGATAAGCTCTACGTCCATCTACAACGGGTGCAAGCCAGTTTTGCACACGCAGAATACTCAAGTTAAACTTGACGAGCCTAGCATATGCAGATATGGCCTCGGAACACGGAGACCGAAAGGTCGAGCGTGAATCATATAGTAGATATGATCAACATAACGATGTTCACCATTGAAAACCACTCCATCTCACGTGATGATCGGTTATGGTTTAGTTGATTTGGATCACGTAATCACTTAGAGGATTAGAGGGATGTCTATCTAAGTGGGAGTTCTTAAGTAATTTGATTAATTGAACTTAAACTTATCATGAACTTAGTACCTGATACTATCTTGCTTGTTTATGTTGATTGTAGATAGATGGCCCGTGCTGTTGTTCCGTTGAATTTTAATGCGTTCCTTGAGAAAGCAAAATTGAAAGATGATGGTAGCAATTACACGGACTGGGTCCGTAACTTGAGGATTATCCTCATTGCTTCTCAGAAGAATTACGTCCTGGAAGCACCGCTGGGTGCCAGGCCTGCTGCTGGAGCAACACCAGATGTTATGAACGTCTGGCAGAGCAAAGCTGATGACGACTCGATAGTTCAGAGTGCCATGCTTTACGGCTTAGAATCGGGACTTCAACGACGTTTTGAACGTCATGGAGCATATGAGATGTTCCAGGAGTTGAAGTTAATATTTCAAGCAAATGCCTGGATTGAGAGATATGAAGTCTCCAATAATTTCTATAGCTGCAAGATGGAGGAGAATAGTTCTGTCAGTGGGCATATACTCAAAATGTCTGGGTATAACAATCACTTGATTCAGATGGGAGTTAATCTTCCAGATGATTGCGTCATTGACAGAATTCTCCAATCACTGCCACCAAACTACAAGAGCTTCGTGATGAACTATAATATGCAAGGGATGAACAAGACTATTCCCGAGCTCTTCGCAATGCTGAAAGCTGCGGAGGTAGAAATCAAAAAGGAGCATCAAGTGTTGATGGTTAACAAGACCACTAGTTTCAAGAAAAAGGGCAAAGGGAAGAAGAAGGGGAACTTCAAGAAGAACAGCAAGCAAGTTGCTGCTCAGGAGAAGAAACCCAAGTCTGAACCTAAGCCTGAAACTGAGTGCTTCTACTGCGAGCAGACTGGTCACTGGAAGCAGAACTGCCCCAAGTATTTGGCGGATAAGAAGGATGGCAAGGTGAACAAAGGTATATGTGATATACATGTTATTGATGTGTACCTTACTAGAGCTCGCAGTAGCACCTGGGTATTTGATACTGGTTCTGTTGCTAATATTTGCAACTCGAAACAGGGACTATGGATTAAGCGAACGCTGGCGAAGGACGAGGTGACGATGCGCGTGGGAAACGGTTCCAAAGTCGATGTGATCGTGGTCGGCACGCTACCTCTGCATCTACCTTCGGGATTAATATTAGACCTAAATAATTGTTATTTGGTGCCAGCGTTAAGCATGAACATTATACCTGGATCTTGTTTGATGCGAGACGGTTATTCATTTAAATCAGAGAATAATGGTTGTTCTATTTTTATGAGTAATATCTTTTATGGTCATGCACCTTTGAAGAGTGGTCTATTTTTGATGAATCTCGATAGTAGTAACACATATATTCATAATGTTGAAGCCAAAAGATGCAGAGTTGATAATGATAGTGCAACTTATTTGTGGCACTGTCGTTTAGGTCATATCGGTGTAAAGCGCATGAAGAAACTCCATACTGATGGGCTTTTGGAACCTCTTGATTATGAATCACTTGGTACTTGCGAACCATGCCTCATGGGCAAGATGACTAAAACACCGTTCTCCGGTACTATGGAGAGAGCAACAAATTTGTTGGAAATCATACATACCGATGTATGTGGTCCGATGAATATTGAGGCTCGTGGCGGATATCGTTATTTTCTCACCTTCACAGATGATTTAAGCAGATATGGGTATATCTACTTAATGAAACACAAGTCTGAATCATTTGAAAAGTTCAAAGAATTTCAGAGTGAAGTTGAAAATCATCGTAACAAGAAAATAAAGTTTCTACGATCTGATCGTGGAGGAGAATATTTGAGTTACGAGTTTGGTGTACATTTGAAAAATTGTGGAATAGTTTCGCAACTCACGCCACCCGGAACACCACAGCGCAATGGTGTGTCCAAACGTCGTAATCGTACTTTACTAGATATGGTGCGATCTATGATGTCTCTTACTGATTTACCGCTATCATTTTGGGGATACGCTCTAGAGACGGCCGCATTCACGTTAAATAGGGCACCATCAAAATCCGTTGAGACGACGCCTTATGAACTGTGGTTTGGCAGGAAACCAAAGTTGTCGTTTCTTAAAGTTTGGGGCTGCGATGCTTATGTGAAAAAGCTTCAACCTGATAAGCTCGAACCCAAATCAGAGAAATGTGTCTTCATAGGATACCCAAAGGAGACTGTTGGGTACACCTTCTATCACAGATCCGAAGGCAAGACATTCATTGTTAAGAATGGATCCTTTCTAGAGAAGGAGTTTCTCTCGAAAGAAGTGAGTGGGAGGAAAGTAGAACTTGACGAGGTAACTGTACCTGCTCCCTTGTTGGAAAGTAGTACATCACAGAAAACTGTTTCTGCGACACCTACACCAATAAGTGAGGAAGTTAATGATCATGATCATGAAACTTCAGAACAAGATGCTACTGAACCTCGTAGATCAACCAGAGTGAGATCCGCACCAGAGTGGTACGGTAATCCAGTTCTGGAAATCATGCTACTAGATCATGATGAACCTACGAACTATGAAGAAGCGATGGTGAGCCCAGATTCCGCAAAGTGGCTTGAAGCCATGAAATCTGAGATGGGATCCATCTTTGAGAACAAAGTATGGACTTTGGTTGACTTGCCCGATGATCGGCAAGCGATTGAGAATAAATGGATCTTCAAGAAAAAGACTGACGCTGAAGGTAATATAACTGTCTACAAAGCTCGACTTGTCGCAAAAGGTTTTCGACAAGTTCAAGGGGTTGACTACGATGAGACCTTCTCACCCGTAGCGATGCTTAAGTCTGTCAGAATCATGTTAGCAATTGCCGCATTTTATGATTATGAAATATGGCAGATGGATGTCAAAACTGCATTCCTGAATGGATTTCTGGAAGAAGAGTTGTATATGATGCAACCGGAAGGTTTTGTCGATCCAAAGGGAGCTAACAAAGTGTGCAAGCTCCAGCGATCCATTTATGGACTGGTGCAAGCCTCTCGGAGTTGGAATAAACGCTTTGATAGTGTGATCAAAGCATTTGGTTTTATACAGACTTTCGGTGAAGCCTGTATTTACAAGAAAGTGAGTGGGAGCTCTATAGCATTTTTGATATTATATGTGGATGACATATTGCTGATTGGAAATGATATAGAATTTCTGGATAGCATAAAGGGATACTTGAATAAGAGTTTTTCAATGAAAGACCTCAGTGAAGCTGCTTACATATTAGGCATAAAGATCTATAGAGATAGATCAAGACGCTTAATTGGACTTTCACAAAGCACATACCTTGACAAGATTTTGAAGAAGTTCAAAATGGATCAAGCAAAGAAAGGGTTCTTGCCTGTGTTACAAGGTGTGAAGTTGAGTCAGACTCAATGCCCGACCACTGCAGAGGATAGAGAGAAAATGAAAGATGTTCCCTATGCTTCAGCCATAGGCTCTATCATGTATGCAATGCTGTGTACCAGACATGATGTCTGCCTTGCTATAAGTTTAGCAGGGAGGTACCAAAGTAATCTAGGAGTGGATCACTGGACAGCGGTCAAGAACATCCTGAAATACCTGAAAAGGACTAAGGATATGTTTCTTGTATATGGGGGTGACAAAGAGCTCACCATAAGAGGTTACGTTGATGCAAGCTTTGACACTGATCCGGACGATTCTAAATCGCAAACCGGATACGTGTTTACATTAAACGGTGGAGCTGTCAGTTGGTGCAGTTCTAAACAAAGCGTCATAGCGGGATCTACATGTGAAGCGGAGTACATAGCTGCTTCGGAAGCAGCGAACGAAGGAGTCTGGATGAAGGAGTTCATATCCGATCTAGGTGTCATACCTAGTGCATCGGGTCCAATCAAAATCTTTTGTGACAATACTGGTGCAATTGCCTTGGCAAAGGAATCCAGATTTCACAAAAGGACCAAGCACATCAAGAGACGCTTCAATTCCATCCGGGATCTAGTCCAGGTGGAAGACATAGAGATTTGCAAGATACATATGGATCTGAATATTGCAGACCCGTTGACTAAGCCTCTTCCACGAGCAAAACATGATCAGCACCAAGGCTCCATGGATGTTAGAATCATTACTGTGTGATCTAGATTATTGACTCTAGTGCAAGTGGGAGACTGAAGGAAATATGCCCTAGAGGCAATAATAAAGTTATTATTTATTTCCTTATATCATGATAAATGTTTATTATTCATGCTAAGAATTGTATTAACCGGAAACATAATACATGTGTGAATACATAGACAAACAGAGTGTCACTAGTATGCCTCTACTAGACTAGCTCGTTAATCAAAGATGGTTATGTTTCCTAACCATGAGCAAAGAGTTGTTATTTGATTAACGAGGTCACATCATTAGTTGAATGATCTGATTGACATGACCCATTCCATTAGCTTAGCACCCGATCGTTTAGTATGTTGCTATTGCTTTCTTCATGACTTATACATGTTCCTATAACTATGAGATTATGCAACTCCCGTTTGCTGGAGGAACACTTTGGGTGCTACCAAACTTCACAACGTAACTGGGTGATTATAAAGGAGTACTACAGGTGTCTCCAATGGTAGATGTTGGGTTGGCGTATTTCGAGAATAGGATTTGTCACTCCTATTGTCGGAGAGGTATCTCTGGGCCCTCTCGGTAATGCACATCACTTAAGCCTTGCAAGCATTGCAACTAATGAGTTAGTTGCGGGATGATGTATTACGGAACGAGTAAAGAGACTTGCCGATAACGAGATTGAACTAGGTATTGGATACCGACGATCGAATCTCGGGCAAGTAACATACCGATGACAAAGGGAACAACGTATGTTGTTATGCGGTCTGACCGATAAAAGATCTTCGTAGAATATGTAGGAACCAATATGGGCATCCAGGTCCCGCTATTGGTTATTGACCGGAGATGTGTCTCAGTCATGTCTACATTGTTCTCGAACTGTAGGGTCCGCACGCTTAACGTTACGATGACAGTTATTATGAGTTTATGCATTTTGATGTACCGAAGGTTGTTCGGAGTCCCGGATGTGATCACGGACATGACGAGGAGTCTTGAAATGGTCGAGACATAAATATTGATATATTGGAAGCCTATGTTTGTTCCGGGTGAAATTGGGATTTTACTGGAGTACCGGAAGGTTACCGGAACCCCTCGGGAATCATATGGGCCTTAGTGGAAAGGAGAAGGGGGCAGCCCAAAGGTGGCCGCATGCCTCCCCCCCTCCCCTAGTCCTATTAGGACTAGGAGAGGTGGCCGGCCCCCCTCTCTCTCTTTCCCCCTTGAGGATTCCTATTCCAACTAGGATTGGGGGGGAGTCCTACTCCCGGTAGGAGTAGGACTCCTCCTGGCGCGCCCCAAGGCTGGCCGCACCTCTCCCCCCTTGCTCCTTTATATACAGGGGCAGGGGGCACCTCTAGACACACAAGTTGATCATTGTGATCTTTCCTTAGCCGTGTGCGGTGCCCCCTGCCACCATATTCCACCTCGATCATATCGTTGTAGTGCTTAGGCAAAGCCCTGCGTCGGTAGAACATCAAGATCGTCACCACGCCGTCGTGCTGACGGAACTCCTCCCCGAAGCTTTGCTGGATCGGAGCCCGGGGATCGTCATCGAGCTGTACGTGTGCTAAGAACTCGGAGGTGCCGGAGTAACGGTGCTTGGATCGGTCGGATCGGGAAGAAGACGTACGACTACTTCCTCTATGTTGTGTCAACGCTTCCGTTGCGATCTACAAGGGTACGTAGATCAGACTCTCCCCCTTGTTGCTATGCATCACCATGATCTTGCGTGTGCGTAGGAATTTTCTTGAAATTACTACGTTCCCCAACAATCCTTTGGGCAAGCCTTGTTAAGGTCTTTAAAATCAACACACAAGCGCCAGGATTTGTCCTTCTTTGGTACCATCACCAGGTTTGCTAGCCAGTCCGGATCTTTTATGTCTCTGATGAATCCGGCTTCCAATAGCTTGGCTAGCTCCTCTCCCATAGCCTGTCTCTTGGGTTCGGAAAAATGCCGAAGGGCTTGTTTGACAGGTTTAAATCCTTTTAGGATATTTAAGCTGTGTTCGGCCAGCCTGCGTGGGATCCCTGGCATGTCTGAAGGGTGCCAGGCGAAGATGTCCCAGTTCTCTCGTAGGAACTCTCGCAGTGCGGCGTCTACATCAGGGTTCAGTCGTGCCCCGATGGAAGCCGTTTTATTGGGGTCCGTTGGATGGACCTGGAATTTGACTATTTCGTTAGCTGGCTTGAAGGATGTGGATTTGGATCTCTTGTTGAGTATCACATCATCCCTGTTAACCGTGGAGCGCAGCGCAGTCAGTTCCTCGGTCGCTAAGGCTTCGGATAGAGCCTCAAGGGCTAATGCGGCCGTCTTGTTTTCGGTGTGGAGTGCTATGTCCGGATCACTAGCTAGAGTGATAATTCCGTTCGGCCCGGGCATCTTAAGCTTCATGTACCTGTAATGGGGTATTGCTTGGAAGATTGTGAATGCTTCCCGCCCTAGTAAATAGTGATATCCGCTCTTAAACAGGGCCACCTGAAACGTGACTTCTTCAGACCTGTAATTATCCGGCGTGCCGAACACCACATCTAGTGTGATTTTTCCTGTGCAACGCGCTTCCCGACTGGGGATTATTCCTCTAAAGGATGTGCTGCTTCGCTTGACGCGGTTCCAGTCTATTTCCATTTTTGAAGGGTTTCCTCATAAATGAGGTTCAGTCCGCTGCCTCCATCCATGAGCACCTTGGTGAGGCGAAAGCCGTCCACTATGGGATTGAGGACCAATGCGGCTGGTGCTCGGGCTGTTCGGAATCTAGGTTCATCATTTGCGTTGAAGGTAATGGCAGTGTCGCTCCATGGATTTATTGTTGCAACTTGATAGACTTCGGCGAGGCTGCGGAATGTTCTTTTTCGCACATTGTTTGATGCGAAAGTCTCGAAGACTGTGAGAACGGTACTAGTGTCCTTGGGCTGACTTTCTACGGCCTCCGGAATTAAGAGGTCCTCGCCGATTTTGGCCACCTGCCGGAGTATCCAACATGCTCTAAGGCTGTGAGTTGGTGTGGCGTCCTCTGTACTGTGAATTCTATAGGGTCCATCAAGCCATCTTTCCAGTACGGTTCCATGCCCTGTAGAGGGTTTTGGCTTTTTGGTGTTTATCCCGGGTGTCCTATGATGATGCACCCTCTTAGTTCAGACGGGATTACTATTCAAGGCCGGATTATCCCAAAATTTTATTTCGGTTTTCCAGGCGCTTTCCATCGCACAGTATTTTTGTACTATGGACGCCAAGTCAGTGAAGCATGTAATATCATGACGACTTACGGCGTTGAGGATTCCCTTGTCCATGCAATTACTGCAGAAAATTGAGATTGCGTCTCCCTCGCGGCAATCCTTTATCATGTTCATAACCAGGAGGAATCTGGCCCAGTAATGATGTACTGTTTCCTCGGGCCTCTGCCTGATTTGGGAGAGATCGCTTATGATCGGGTGGGCGGGTGTCATTGAATCTGAAACCTCACCCAATCCAAGATTCGGAGGCCGAAGAGTTTCCGAACTCCGAAGTTCGGATTCTTGGGTGTTGTCCAATGAATCTGGCCCGTTGCCTGATCCTAAGCTCAGGTCTTGAGTTACATCCTCCCCTTCGCGGGTATCCGGCTTGGAGGGATCAGGAATTCGGACGTAGCTAGTCCTTAAGATAGATGAAGGGTCGTCGCACCGCGCCTCTACCACGGCAACGTGGTGGGTGACTTGGGGAGAGTTAATTTCTCTTAGATCGGGTTTAAGCCCAACCTGGTCGTAATCCATAGCGACCCCTAGGGCAGCGATGCGATCCAATAGCTCATTTACGGAAGAGAGCTCCATTGGATCTAGCTGCCCGACGAGCTCCGAGCTGACGTGTAGGTTGCTTTTGATGACCCGAGAGGTCACCGTCGGCGCAACAGCCGAACAGGCGGTCATGAGGAAACCACCTAGCCGGAGGGTTTGGCCGACAGCCAAGGCTCCCTTAGCAACGGCGTCGTCTTTAAAGACGGGAGGAGGCATCCTTCCTGATTGCGACGGCACAGAGGAACTCTCAATGAAAGCACCAATGTCGGTGTCAAAACCGGCGGATCTCGGGTAGGGGGTCCCGAACTGTGCGTCTAGGCCAGATGGTAACAGGAGGCAGGGAACACGATGTTTTACCCAGGTTCGGGCCCTCTCGATGGAGGTAAAATCCTATGTCCTGCTTGATTAATATTGATGATATGGGTAGTACTAGAGTCGATCTACCACGAGATCAAGGAGGCTAAACCCTAGAAGCTAGCCTACGGTATGATTGTTATCTATGAAGTTGATTGCCTACGGACTACAACCCTCCGGTATATATAGACACCGGATAGGGCTAGGGTTACATAGAGTCGGTTACAACGGTAGGAGATCTTGAATATCTGCATCGCCAAGCTTGCCTTCCACGCCAAGGAAAGTCCCATCCGGACACGGGACGAAGTCTTCAATCTTGTACCTTCATAGTCCAGGAGTCCGGCTGAAGGTATAGTCCGGCTACCCGAACACCCCCTAATCCAGGACTCCCTCAACCGCCGAACCAAAGTATGACATGCTGGTAAGCAGTATGACTTATATCGCCCACAACTCACTTGTATTCTACTCGTGCACACTATCAACGCATAAAACCTAGGCTCGGATGCCACTGTAGGGGAACGTAGTAATTTCAAAAAAATTCCTACGCACATGCAAGATCATGGTGATGCATAGCAACGAGAGGGGAGAGTGTTGTCTACGTACCCTCATAGACCGACAACGGAAGTGTTGACACAACGTAGAGGAAGTAGTCGTACGTCTTCCCGATCTGACCGATCCAAGTACCGAACGTACGGCACCTCCGAGTTCTGCACACGTTCAACTCGGTGACGTCCCTCGAGTTCCGATCCAGCAAAACGTTGAGGGAGAGTTTCGTCAGCATGATGGCGTGATGACAGTGATGATGTTCTACCGACGCAGGGCTTCGCCTAAGCACTGCTATGATATGACCGAGGTGGAATATGGTGGAAGGGGGCACCGCACATGGCTAAGGAACGATCACGAGGATCAACTTGTGTGTCATGGGGTGCCCCCTTGCCTCAGTATATAAAGGAGAGAGAGGGGGAGGTCCGGTCGGCCCTATGGGTGCGCCTGGAGGAGTCCTACTCCAACCGGGAGTAGGACTCCCCCATCTTGCCTTGTTGGAAAAGGAAGGAGGAAGGGAGAAAGAGGAAAGGGGGCGCCACCCCCCTTCCTTGTCCTATTCGGACTAGGGGGAAGGGGGCGTGCAGCCTGCCCTAGCCGGCCCTCCTCTTCTCCCTTATGGCCCATGTAGGCCCAATAACCCCCGGGGGGTTCCGGTAACCCCCCAGTTCTCCGGTAAAATCTCGATTTCACCCGGAACGTTTCTTATATCCAAATATAGGCTTCCAATATGTCAATCTTTATGTCTCGACCATTTCGAGACTCCTCGTCATGTCCGTGATCACATCCGGGACTCCGAACAACCTTTGGTACATCAAAACACAAAAACCCTAATTACGATCGTCACCGAACTTTAAGCGCGCGGACCCTACGGGTTCGAGAACTATGTAGACATGACCGAGACACTTCTCCGGTCAATAACCAATAGCGGAACCTGGATGCTCATATTGGATCCTACATATTCTACGAAGATCTTTATCGGTCAGACCGCATAACAACATACGTTGTTCCCTTTGTCATCGGTATGTTACTTGCCTGAGATTCGATCGTCGGTATCTCAATACCTAGTTCAATCTCATTACCGACAAGTCTCTTTACTCGTTCCGTAATACATCATCCTGCAACTAACTTATTAGTTGCAATGCTTGCAAGGCTTGAGTGATGTGCATTACCGAGAGGGCCCAGAGATACCTCTCCGACAATCGGAGTGACAAATCCTAATCTCGAAATACGCCAACCCAACAAGTACCTTCGGAGACACCTGTAGAGCAGCTTTATAATCACCCAGTTACGTTGTGACGTTTGGTAGCACACAAAGTGTTCCTCCGGTAAACGGGAGTTGCATAATATCATAGTCATAGGAACATGTATAAGTTATGAAGAAAGCAATAGCAACAAACTAAACGATCAAGTGCTAAGCTAACGGAATGGGGTCAAGTCAATCACATCATTCTCCTAATGATGTGATCCCGTTAATCAAATGACAACTCATGTCTATGGTTAGGAAACATAACCATCTTTGATTAACGAGCTAATCAAGTAGAGGCATACTAGTGACTCTCTGTTTTTGTCTATGTATTCACACATGTATTATGTTTCTGGTTAATACAATTCTGGCATGAATAATAAACATTTATCATGATATAAGGAAATAAATAATAACTTTATTATTGCCTCTAGGGCATATTTCCTTCACTACCTTCTTGTAATGGATTGAGTTTTCCTTTGAAGTTATCTTATCGGATCGAGTCTTTAAGGATTTGAGAACACTTGATGTATGTCTTGAATGTGCTTATCTATGGTGACAATGGGATATTCACGTGATCTATTTGATGTATGTTTTGGTGATCAACTTGTGGGTTCTGTGACCTTGTGAACTTATTCATAGGGGTTGGCACACATTTTCGTCTTGACTCTCCGGTAGAAACTTTGGGGCACTCTTTGAACTTCTTTGTGTTGGTTTGAATAGATGAACCTGAGATTGTGTGACTCATATCGTATAATCAAACCCGCGGATACTTGTGGTGACATTGGAGTGTCTAGGTGACATTAGGGTTTTGGTTGATGTGTGTCTTAAGGTGTTATTTTAGTATGAACTCTAGGGCTGTTTGTGACACTTATAGGAATAGCCCAATAGATCGATCAGAAAGAATAACTTTGAGGTGGTTTCGTACCCTACAATAATCTCTTCGTTTATTCTCCGCTATTAGTGACTTTGGAGTGACTCTTTGTTGCACATTGAGGGATTGTTATATGATCTAATTATGTTATCATTATTGAGAGAAATTGCACTAGTGAAAGTATTAACCCTAGGCCTTGTTTTCAAGCATTGCAATACCGTTTTCGCTCGCTTTTGCTACTTGCTACCTTGTTGTCTTCTTATTTTCAGATTACAAAAACCTATATCTACCATCCATATTGCACTCGTATCACCATCTCTTCGCCGAACTAGTGCACCTATACAATTTATCATTGTATTGGGTGTGTTGGGGACATAAGAGACTCTTTGTTATTTGGTTACATGGTTGTTTGAGAGAGACCATCTTCATCCCATGCCTCCCATGGATTGATAAACCTTACGCCATCCACTTGAGGGAAATTTGCTACTGTCCTACAAAACTCTGCGCTTGGAGGCCCAACACGAGTCTACAAGAAGAAGGTTGCATAGTAGACATCAGTCATCCTGATGACAGTCAAAAAATTCCTGTTGCAGAAAAACATAGTGCTGAAGCTTGTTGTCGGTGAAGAGGCCATTGAGCTTCACCCACACGGCATGGGCGTCATTACCATCACTTACGACCGTGTGAAATAGGTCCTTGGAGATGGTGGTGAAGAACCACTGGATGAGCGTGGCGTTGATCGCGGTCCACTCAGAGTCGCCCACCATGGCGCGGGAATCGACGGTACCGTCAACATGATCCACGAGATTGTTCTCGCGGAAGAGCAGCTAAAAGTACGTCTTCCACGCGAAGTATGTGGAGTTAGTGGCATCGAGGATGATGGGGACGTGTTCGTGGATGTTGATGTCGTGGATGTCAGCGGGGTCCGGCCCGGCGAAGGGGTTGGAGTAGGTGGAGGCGTTGGATGACACGGCGGCGACGCAGGGATGAGGAGGAGAGGCGGCGGCTAGGGTTAGGTGGTGCGGCGCGGCGGGAGAGGCGGCACGATAGAGGAGGGGAGGCGCGGCTGCGGGTAGGAGGGGAGGCGCGGCGCGGGGAGGAGGGAACGGCGGCGGCGTGGGGCGACGACGGCGGCGGCTCGAGGTGGCCGCAGCTAGGGTAGGCGGAAGCGTTTAGGGGAGGATCGAGACGGTATCTGATGCCATGTAGGATTGATTGTGTGCATCGATAATTCTCAATGATCATGCACTAGGCACATATATAGGTACAAGGGCTGCAGGATCTCAACCGTATCCGCTATACAGGGAAAAGATCAGGAGATATCGCTAAGCTAGGAAGTAAATACAAGAGATCCTAGCCGCCAGATATACATGCAACGACAACCGTGCTCAACAGGTATCAAACCACAAACCTGAAAATATCAACCAGTGTTCTCTCGTAGTTTTGATGCCGTAATGCCAAGGTTGCGATGCACGCACGCAACCATTAAAGTCATCAACCAACATAGGCAAGAGTATCAACACTGGTATTCCAGGGACAGAAAACTGAAAAGCTAGGTCGACGTCGCGAGGAGCCGAGAGTATGAATCACCATTGTCAAGGATGTAGCAGTCGTGATAGATATTGCGAGGACAATCCTCCTCACGGCGACCGTGAGAAAAAAAAATCCAAAACCAATCTGGCGAAGCAAGATCTGAAGGACCATACCTAGACAAATTTAATCTGTCAACACCATCATTGACCTCGGGAAGAAGATCTAATTGTCGAACGAAAGAACAAAGATTACTTATTGTAGACGATGGCATCTCGAAAGAAGAAGACGATTACTAGCAAAACCCTAAACTAATCTAAGGGCAAGTACAATGGTCCTATTAAGCAAGCTACAAGCGATTCCACCTCAGGGAAATTCTGAGCTGGAGGAGAGTAAAGGCAGCAGAGAGAAGGGAGCAAGCGCTTCGTCAATCGCCCGCATGTAGCACAAGATGTGAGAAAATTCCACCCGCTTTGCAGCCTGAAGCAAGTGCTAGCGCTATCACTCCCGATCTCCCGCGACTCATCATCCAATCAATTGTGTTTTCCATGCATGCATACATTAATTACTCCAGCCAACCCGCAGCTCGTAATAAGCCAGCCTTATTACACGTGACTTCTTTTGCAGAGGCTATCGCTGACATGGTACTAGTATATAGCCAGTAGCCGACGCTTCTATTAACCATGCTATAATGAAAACACTATTAACAACTTCACTAGAGACCGGGTTCCCCACCCCTCCAGGCGCCGTTCAAAGGAGCGAGAACCGATCTATGGTGGAGGTGAAGGTGGTGGCGGCGGTTAGGTTTTTTCAGGAGGAACTCTCGTGGAGGCGGGGGCGGCTAGGTACAATCAATTTTCTTGTTATTAAAAAAACTAGCTACATATATATGACAGGGTTTCTCTAACTTAAATCACGTGACTTTATGGTGTCTAACCCATGGGTCCCACAAACAAATTGGTCCACGACTCACAACCACCCAAAATTACGTTCATAGGCAACTTATAAGTAGAGCATCTTCCTCCCAATATATAGGAAGATCTCATACTAAATTTCAGTTTTTGTACTGTACGAAGAAGTTATACCCTACTAGTAATATTTTTTGCGATTATACTTAAGGTAAAAGAATATTGCGCAAACGAATGTTGCCCTAAAAGCGAAACATGAGATTTTCCCAAGACCCAAAGCCAAGGCAGCAGAGAAGAAAAATAATAACCCTAGGTGCTGCTGTACAGCTGGGCCGCCGCAACCCGCAAGCTACGCCCCCTTCCCCTCGGCCCGTCTGAACCCTTGCCGAAAATATCTCCCCGCTGCTCGCCTGTACCCTCCCTGACCTCTTTCTTTCTTGTGTCCCAAGCCAAACCTCTCCACCCGACGCGGGTCTCGCGAGCATCGGGCCGTCCACGTACGTGGCTCGACACCGCCGCGCCGTCCGATCGCAGGCCCCGCGGCGTGCGAACGTGCCAACCGCGACCGAGCGGAAAGGAAAGCAAGCGCGGCGCGAGCTGTACCGCGGCCCTCTCTCAGATTCGCCCCCGTGATATCTCGTATTTAGAACCGTGCCCCTGAGGCCCACCCCGCGTCATTCGCCGCTGACCGTGCGAGGCGCGATTCATTTCCTGCGCGGAGGGCCGGGGCGCAAAATCGCCGGCCACGAACCATCGGTTGGTTACTCGGCTCCGCTGCTATAATTAGGCAAGCTAGGGGGCACGTCCCGTCTCGTCTCCCTCGTCCGCCGCCGCGTGTTCGGAAGCGAGCGAACCCCGCTCCCCTCCTCCTCGCCTTGGTAACCCACCCCGCCCCACCGCCGCCCCGCTCATACGCAGATCGACGCAGCGCCAATGTCGACGGGGGGAGCTTCGCTGGTGCGCCGCGCCCTCGAGGCCGTGCGCCGGACGCCGCGCTGGCAGAAGAGGCTCGTCGTCCTCACCGTAGGGTGCGTGCGCCGTCTCCCCTCCTCTCCCCTCTCCTCTCCCTTTCCCGCCGCCTCCTCATGTTTTGATCCGTTGCTCGTGTTCACTTGTTCGATCGATCCGTACGTGCGACGCCGTGCATTGTGCGCGCTAGCTGTGCGGCCTGCCCTTTGCTGGTTCGGCAAAATTTGCCACCTTTTGGTGCTTGCTGAGATTTTCTTAATCTGTAGTTCCGCGGAAAGGATCCGAACCGCGGATTTAAGCGGGCTGATTGATTTGTTTAATTGACGAATTGCTCCGGTGATGACCAGCAACTCCATTACTGCACCATAGATGTTTCGCTTTTGCCCTTGTGAGTTGATAATATTACTTGTAGATCCATCTATACATTGTAGAGCCAGTAAAGTAAATGGATCTAATTGTCTGCCGCGTGCGTTGTGTTCGTGGGCGTGAGGGATTAATTATGTTGTACTCCCTCTGTAAACTAATATAAGAGTGTTTAGATAACTAAAATAGTAATTTAAACGCTCTTATATTAGTTTACGGAGGGAGTAACTTGCAAGATCCTTCCATTTCCGTCTCTGGCCTGAAATTTCAAGCTGGCTTCATTAGGTCGTTCTTGGCATTCGGAAATTCTGTGATTTTGAAGTAGAAACCTACTAGTACATCACATTATTTATTTAGTGCTGAAGATACGGAGGCCAACACAGACAATATGCCTTGCATAGTATATAAGGCGATCATGTCTTTACATTTGTTCGTAACAAGTGGAGTTGGGTATTAGCTACAACTATACAATCCTAAATACTGTTGCCCATGTGGATACAGTAAGGTAGCAGAATAGTATGGTTAGTCTATTTATACCACAGTAAAAATAAAGTAAGGTTTTAAACCAATTTGATGTTGTAGTGCTGTGTTGCACAATCTAGTTCGTAAGATAATCTGTCCATTTTTACCTGCAAACCAGTGTCACCATTGGAACCTATTACTAAAATAAGGGATATTTTTACCATAGTAAGTTACTTCGTTTATAGTTATATAAGTTACTAATTGGTAAATGGACTAAATCTTTAGCTTATAAGCCACATAAATGTTTGAAGTGGCATTTATTTGTTTATGAACATTATTTTATATCAGAACCCTTGACACTTTATTTCTTCAACCTCATTGCAGAGCTGGCACTTTAAGCTATGCTTGCCAGGATAACCGTGTTCTTCAAATCAGTGATGGAACGGGGGGCAAGAAAAAAGTGGTTATACTTGGAACTGGTTGGGCAGGTGCAAGTTTCTTGAGAAATATCGACACTTCTTTGTATGATGTCCATGTGGTATCACCTCGCAACTATTTTATGTTCACTCCTCTGTTGCCGAGTGTGACATGTGGCACGGTTGAAGCACGCAGTATTGTGGAGCCAATTCGCAATATTGTGAGAAAGGTACTGTTTTGATAGTATAGTACATATGTGGGTCTTACTTTTTCTATTCTGCATCATTTTGTATTTTCCTAGTATGTTGTACCTTATAGGCAAGTAAAATTGTACCAGTTTGACCAATACCATTGATATATCTGAAGTGTTGGCATGGTAAACTTGTGTATTTTGCAGAGAGGTGGTGCATTCAGATTCTGGGAAGCAGAGTGCTACAAGATTGATCCAAAAAGCAAGAAGATCCACTGCAAATCAGGTGATGGAACCAATGCTGACGCCAATGGAGAGTTTGTTGTGGATTATGACTACCTTGTTGTAACTGTTGGAGCGAAACCAAATACTTTCAACACCCCAGGAGTTGCTGAAAATTGCCATTTCCTGAAGGTCAGTACCTACCTGTGTTATCCGTCATTAGATAGATACAAATTGTACTTCCATTTTTTGATTTATCCCAAACTAAACCTTGATCAAATAACTGTGCGTGCTGCTCTGTTTAACATACCTTTATTCATCAAGTTAATGCAATACACTCCAATTGACAATTTTTTCCCAATTGTACTGACAAACTATGCCCTTATCCCCTTTAGTAGGATAGCAGCTTGCATCTATTTGCTGTGTCCTTTCATCATGATAAATATGTGTTGTGTGCTGCTGTGCATTACTTGTGAGTGCGTGCCCTTGAGCGCAAGTGTTTATAGGTTACATTCTATTGCAAAGCAGCTATATATACATTTTGTACAATTTGTCGTAATTTGATATATCTGTTATTGTGTAGGAAGTAGAAGATGCTCAAAAGATTAGGAAGAGTGTCATGAAATGTTTTGAAAGAGCTGCACTTCCTAATCTTACTGATGAAGAGCGGAAGAAGAACGTTCATTTTGTTGTTATTGGTGGTGGCCCAACAGGGGTAGAATTTGCTGCAGAGTTGCATGACTTTGTCAATGAGGACTTGGCAAAGTTGTATCCTGATGTAAAGAAGTATGTGAATATTTCAGTAATTGAAGCTGGAGAGCATATCCTTACAATGTAAGGCCCTTGAGACATCTTCAGTACTTTTCTGTAGCATTTGTAAAATATTCACTTTTGAATTTGTCATTTCTTTTATATTCAACTGAGTAGGAATTTCCTGGCAGCACTAGCACATATATTACAGATACCTTAGATCTGGTGATAATTTTTTTTCATGTTTCATGCAGGTTTGACAAAAGAATCACCAATTTTGCCGAGGATAAGTTCAAGAGGACAGGCATAGATTTGAAGACAAATTTTAAGGTCGTGAAGGTGTCTGATAAGACGATAACCATGAGTAATCCTTTAACTGGAGAGATTGCTGTTCCTTACGGCCTGGCTGTTTGGTCCACTGGAATCGGAACCCGTCCCATAATTATGGATTTCATGAAGCAAGTTGGTCAGGTATATCCCGGTCTGCATCCATAACAAATCATATTTCACTATTCACATTTAAGATGTTCAATACATTTTTTGTAGGCAAACAGGCGTGTGCTAGCAACTGATGAGTGGCTTAGGGTTCTTGGTTGTGACAATGTATATGCACTTGGTGACTGTGCAACTATAAGTCAAAGAAAAGTGATGGTACGCGCATTGATCAATTTTGAAGTATCATTTTAGTTTACCATGTCAGATATTTCAACATTAGAGTTGGACTCGGAAGTTTTATATAGGAGTAACACTTTCAAGTTTTAGGGAATATTTTCTGTTATGATGCTTTAATCGACATGAGTATCCTTTCTTTCTCTCTTGAGGTGGAAAAGTTTAGCTTCTTAGATGTTAACCATTCTTCTGTCCCCCTATAGAAGAATGCTCTACATTTGTTTTAGCAAAAAAAAATACCATGCTATGCCAACTAGTATACATGTTTATACTTGATGATTTTCCGGCATTTCAGTGGTTTCTGACATCTGTATTTGATTATTATTCATTACAGGAAGATGTTGATTCAATCTTCCGGGTAGCAGACAAGGATAATTCTGGCACTCTGTCTGTAAAGAACATAAAAAATGTTCTTGGCGACATCTATCAAAGGTACCCACAGGTGGAGTTGTATCTTAAAACCAACCAAATGAAGGGCTTCCATGACCTACTGAAAGACAAGGAGACAGAAGAACTGAACATTGAAGAATTCAAGAAAGCCCTTGCTCAAGTGGACTCGCAAGTCAAGATGCTCCCAGCAACAGCTCAGGTAATTCCTGTGTATGTCTTAGGAACTCAACATTGCCTACTATGCAGAGTGGCAAATCAACTTCAGCGTTGATGATATGCTAAGCATGTAATAATGATTATTCCATGCATCAGGTTGCTGCACAAGAGGGAGCTTATCTGGCAGATTGCTTCAATAGGATGAATACTTGTGAAGAAAATCCTGAAGGCCCTCTGAGGATTAGGGGCGCAGGGCGTCATCGGTTTAAACCTTTCAGGTAATAAATTGGACTGGTTAAAAGTAAACCTTGCATTTTTGCTGTGCAAGGTCAATAAAATGTAAATCTGTTTTTTATTATCATCAAGTGCCAGTAAAGGAATTCCATTTTCATAGCTATAATTGATCATCCCAAATTGCACATGTACAGGTACAGGCATCTCGGCCAGTTTGCTCCGCTGGGTGGAGAGCAGACTGCTGCACAGCTGCCTGGTGATTGGGTACATGTAGGCCACAGCACTCAATGGCTGTGGTATTCTGTCTATGCAAGGTAAGTCTCTCGCTATCCAGTATGCTTTGTTCCTTCTCCACTTCAAGCACTGATTGGATGCTGGTTCTAATGGTTATTTATTTACTCTTTACCAAATACAGCAAGCAATTCAGCTGGCGCACACGGATGCTAGTTGTGACTGATTGGGGAAGGCGTTTCCTCTTTGGAAGGGACTCCAGCAGCCTATAAACTGAACTACAGATTGGGTAGTTCGTCTTCTTTTGCCATCTGAGGATCTGCTAGACTCTGATGCTGCCTTCATCATACCGCATCATTCGTTTCGTTCCACAATTTTGAGAGCTCAGTTCGTTAATAGCTTAGCAAGGTTTTGTTCGCAAATTTTGTTCTTGCCAGATACGGTATTGGTTCGATATGCCGAGCTACGGTTTATATCCTTTTTATGTCTTGTCTTAATACACCTGCATCGTTCAGGTGTCCCTAGTAGAGATGATCAGAGGACGACTTGTGCCCATCTCATTCATTACGAATATTTGCCCTTCTTTCGTGAGAATACAGGCTAGATTCCTCTTTGTTAGAACGATGCATTTGTCTTTTCAAATGAAACTTTGGGCACGGCCGCTGAATAGGGAGCAATCGCCCTGGTTCTTGTGCCTGATTTTATTAATGTGATTCTCGCAGAGCATAATCAATCATCGGTTGATTACGACAACGTCAAATCCTTGGCACCACTCCCCGCTCCTAGGTTGCTGGATCCCCATGACTAATCGGGCGTTGACAACTTGTTTGAGAACAAACCGCACTCCGTACTTACCTCCCACGATACATCCAAGCTGGTTTAACAATGGTCAGTCCTCTGTGGACCCAGAGCTGAGTTGTGGAGTGGAGTTGATCCGAACAGGCACTAATTAGCATTCCACTGATCAACTTCCTGTACAATGCATGCGGTCGTCTTTTTCGCGGACCGTGGACTCGTGTTCAGTGCCGATGGAGAGGCGACTCTTCTCGGGTGGCCTCCTTGCTCTCTTGGAAAGGTCGCGTACAGCCGCCGTTGCTGCGCAGCAGGCTGTGCCATCGCGTAGTTGCCCACGCCTCGCGCCGTTCCATCCCGGCGACGCCGTGCACGCAGCCGTCGCTCGTTCTTGGGACGGCCTATCTCTTTCTCGTTTTGTGGCCTAATTACTCTCCGCAGAGAAAAGTGCCGGTAACGTGATTATAGAGACAAAAGTAACGAACAGCGATCTCATTATTGATAACGAATAGGCATCCGTTCGGTAACAAGTCGCGACATTTGCCAAAAGCAACTGTTGGTGATTAGGCAGGGATTAAAATCTTAATTAATTAATACAATTAATTCTCAACACTTCTGAGCCTGCACCACGTGACCCGCATGTTAATGATGATAACATACAACAAGCGCTCAAATTGAAAAAAAAATTCAACAAATCATACAACGGAACGATACATTCCACAATAACTCATAACCATGGCCGCCTATAATAATAACATCTACTCCGTATTTTTCGAAGGATGATGGAATATATGGAGTTTTTTTTTTGACGGGATGGAATATATGGAGTTCACCACCATTGATGTTTTATAACTTATACTTCTTCATGTACTCGCGGAATATGACTCGGTCAAAAATGGGTCTATTATCTTCTGATAAAAGCTCCTTTATTGGTCCATATGGCCTATCAAGATCATCAGTGCTCAAAAAGCATGCGATTGAGATACGTGGTTGTACGGTTGGTTTGAGTAGAACCCGGTGCTCCACGCTCTTGAACCACCCGTTTGTAATAATCTATACAATTGTGAAAAGAAGAAATAAGAAATTTGATTTCAAACAAATCCATCATAGTGATCAATGAGCGTTGGTGATTAATTTATTAAAAATTTTTATGGCTAATTCATTTTGAAATTATTAAAAAATAAAACTATTCTTTATAAAATTACCTTTTTCTTAAATTTTGAACTTGTTTCAAAACCGTCCATAAATCTTTAATAACAAATAAAAATCAATTTTGGAAAACATGACATTAACAACAAGAATAAAAATATGCATGTGATTGGTCCAATATCAATTGGTAACGTCATTTCATATAGTTTTTTCCCCTATTTACTAATAGTTCAGAGTTTATGCACTATTTTGATATAATTTTAAAATTAAAGACTAGAACTTGAGATAATGAAAGATTTGAAAATATATTGTATTCAATCTTATATCAACACCCATTCACAAAAAAGAGGTACTAAAAAAATACATAATTTATATGTTAGATTAAATATGGATACAATTGTATACTAACAATAAAAAATAATTATTTTAAAATAAAATTTATAGTAGAATATTGTAAGTAAAAAATATTCCTAACGGATGGAGTAGAAGATAAGATAATTGACTTATGATCGGAAGTAAATAAACAATTAAATATGTTTTTCATATGAATGAATGTATAAATATATAACTAATGTATATCAATTTGGTTATGTGAAAGTGTGACGATACCTGCATCATGTCACCCATATTTGCCAGCAATGCACCCTTGACTGGAGGAACATCAATCCAAACATCTTGATGAAGAACTTGAAGGCCACCGACACTGTCTTGGAGAAGCAAGGTCAGAAACCCAAGGTCGGTATGCTTGGTCCCACCCATGGTCAAATGTGGCTCTGGACATATCGGGAAATAGTGACACGCCATTGACCTTGAGTTGAAGCATCTTGTGGTCGCTAGATAATCACTTCCAAGACCTAAAGCTTCTGATAATAACTCAGACAACTTCCTCATAACTCCATCGATGCCTTCCATGTACCTCCTCACTTCTTCTCTGTACACTTTCACAATGTTATAAAAAAGATCGTTTTATCTTTATTATAAACAAAAACACCCTTCACTTTAGTTATATATTAAAGATTGATCTCTATTATATTAGAAAGAAAATTACATTTGGCTTTCTAGATTGAAGTGATATATTAATACTAAAGTAACCAAATTTAAAGTCATTTACATCCTCACAAAAAAAAGAAGTCAAAGAATCATCCCCAACAGAAAGATCAGCTAGAATCATATCCGAAGTTAAAAGTGTCATGAGTCGAAGAGGCCCAAACTCTACTCATACACCAGAATCATCATGACTGGTCTTATGCACAATTCGTGTGAGCCGTCTTTAACTTTACTAAAAAGTAGATTAAAAATAATCTTTAAATATTAATATTTTATTTATGAATAGAGCATAAAATCATAAATTAACCAAAAATATAGGTTTTGATAATGGCGGATCCAGAAAAACAACAATATTATTTAGGCTAATGAGAAATAAAAAGAATCTGACCTCTTACGCAAAGGATGATATGGTTAACCAAGTGCACTAATCTTTCATATTTATTAATATTATAGTTAATTTTTGTTAGTTGTATGTACATCTGCATATATCAAAGACTAGTTATTCTATTAGTATAAAAAAAAGACAGGTTATTCTAAAAGAAAACACTTTTTCAAAACCCTGAACTCAGAATGAATCAGCTAGCTAACCAAGTTTATTAATGACTTCTAATTATGTTCTACCAAAAATAAATGGGGTTCACTTTCACAAGCTATTTTTTTATTTTTCTAACATGGGAATGCAAATTTAAAAGTTTTTTTTAGAAAAGGAGGATGACCCCCGGTCTCTGCATAAAAGTTGTTTTGTATGTGTGTGTGTGTGTGTGAACTTAGTTATAATGGATCACCTGCAGATTTGTGGTATTGCTTCAAAGCTTGCAGGGTCTTCAAGAACCTTGCAAGACAAGGTATCTCTCCAGTCGGCCGGGGTCGTCACCTTGAAATCTCCATGAAAGCTGAAGAAGTTAACCTTCTGAGCAAAGTCACGCGAGTACCACCTTGCCTTCTCCTCCTGAGGGAGCTCATGGAAAGCTCGGATACCCCTCTGGACTCCCTCGATGACGCCGAGAGGGATCCCATGATCCACCAGCTGAAAGAATCCCCATGACTCGGCCGCTTTCTTTATCTCCTCCACGATCTCCTTCCGGCTCTCCGAGGAATCAAACCCGCTCAGATCAATCACGGGGAATCGAAGGCCGCGAACCTTGTGAAGACGCTCGTCGTCTTCGGGGAGTGAGGAGCCGAGGAGGTTCTCTGGAGGGTGTATGAACATGGTGGGAAGCTTGGTGACGCCGGCGTCGACAAGCCCTTTGACGCCGGCTTTGCTCTCGTCGAAGGCTTTGATCTCCATCTCACGCTGGCTGTAGTCCACAACTGGCGCCATGGTTATTTGTTTGAGCTAGAGCAAGTTTGCAGGTGCTCGCTCTGTTCTGCCCGTTTATATGTAGGTGGAATCGGGAGCAGGTTTTGAAGATACGTTGGTCTCATCGACAGCCTGTGCTACTGATCAAGCTTTGGTTTGCACGCCTTTTGGCAGCGGAGCACGCTCACGCGCTCGTGCAGTGCGAGGTAGCTATGCTTAATTTGGCGCGAACTTAAACTTGTGCGAGCCGAGCTGGAGCGTTTGCCGTTTGATGTGTAGCAGAGGCATCGTAGCTGGTGGGACTCATCTCCAGAGAAGAGGAACCTGGATTTCCAAAGACCCCGTTCCACTATAACGAGCCGGCCTTCGGTGGCTAGAGATACAATTATCAATGATTAGCATGATTTTTATTAAAAGCGAGGCAAGAGATTTGCCCTATTCATTAATTAAGAGAGAAAGAGTTTATAGTGCATGACACCGGCTCCATGACACAGCCCGTCAGAGAAGAAACAACACGAACAGCAACAAAGAAGGATTACTCTCGCGGCAATGATGATGCTCAAATGCCTAGCCCCAATGATGATCCAAAGTTTGGCCTCGTCCTGAATCAACTTTAGGATGTAGAGACTTCTTTCTGAATACTCTAGCATTTCTCAACCCAATAGACAACCATAGTGAGGAAAGCCATGACCTTCTGGTTTGCAGTATCTGGCTTCAACATATTGGTCCATCAACTCTTTGTGTTGCGCTTCGTCGCCCACCTATTTATCTCAAGCGCTCCTAGTTCCAATCACCCATTAACCATCCGCCAAACCCGCATCGTGTATGGACATTTGTGAACAGGAGGGAGGAAGTTTCGTTAGCCCGCTTGCAAAGGGTGCAAATGCCACAATTTACCCAGCTGCTTTTTCTCCAACCTATCATCCGTCCAATTCTTGTTTTGTACTGCCAACCAGAAGAAGAATTTGACCTACGCTCCCACCTAGCCCCCCCCCCCCCACCACCTCTCCCGTTGCTGGAGGGTGGTGACGCGGGGCATTGCCCTCTGGCGGCGCGGGCATGGGGCGTGGCGACACGGGTTGGCGGCGGTGGCTCAGGGCGTGTGGAAGGTTGTGCGGTGGTTCCCTCTTTCGTGGCGGCGGCAGGATCTGGCTTGGCACCGTCGGCCGCGGCCCGCGGGGGTGGAGGTGCTGGTTCGGGTGTCCCCTGCACTCGGGCGCTTCTCTGTGCTGCTAGCGGCAGCGAGCTCTGGTGGCCAACGACCAGTGGTGGCGCGGGCCTTATGGGGTCTCGGCGTTGGGGATCTGACTCCCGGGAGCCGATTGGTGGCGCAGGAGTGGTGGTGGTGTTGGATTTATAAAGCTAGATCAATTGATCAGGAGCAGTACGTGCAGCAAAGCTAGCAAGCAAGCTGCTTGATCGATTTTGCATGCAACAGTACGTACACGTGCTGGTAGAAGCTAGCTCGCCCGCTCGAGATCGAAACGAACTTTGACAGAGTGTCTCTCGACGTAATAAGTGAACTTGTAAACTGATTTTGTGATGCGGACAATTTGCACCTTTTCGTTTATTTTCTCCAGTATATAAATGATACATAAGTCACGTCCAACACGCCTCCGACTCGACCGGCGGCCAACACGACACAACCCTGACTCATACACAAGTCCGATTTACCTACGTGAAAACAAGACTGACTAATACTTAGACTCTAGACCAATACGTGACTATACCTAATACTACAATTAAATTAATTTTTACATTCATCTCCTTAATCTGGTTGATTTGTCTCCAGTGCTTGTACTTCGATTTTCTTCCTCATTTCGATGAACTTCTGTTGACCGAGGGACTTCGTGAGAATGTTGGCAAGCTGGTCCTTCGTGTTTACGTGCTGAATTTCGATCATCCCTTTCTCAATGCACTCCCGGATATGGTGGAACCGGGTATTGATGTGCTTGCTTCTTTCATGATGAACCGGATTTTTGCACAATGAGATTGCAGCTTGGTTGTCAATCTCCAGTGACACCATCTTCACCTCCCGCTTTGCAAGATCAGCTAGGAGTCTTCTCAGCCATATTGCTTGACAAGCCGCCGTGCTTGCCGCTATGTATTCTGCCTCGCATGGAGACAGCGTAACCATCTTTTGCTTTTGAGAATTCCAGCTGATAGGATTTGGCCCAAGGAATACCATGCCCGTTGTGCTTTTCAGGTCATCCACATCACCTGCCATATCGCTATCTGAGTATCCACGAAGGATCAATCCTTCCTTTCCTTTTCTGTACGTGCAACCAAGATTAATAGTGCCTTTCACATAGCGCAAGATTTGCTTGACCGCGCTCATGTGTTCGGTTGTTGGCTTCTTCATGAAACGACTCACAATCCCGACTAAACAAGCCAAGTCAGGTCGGGTATGCACCAAATATCTTAGGCTGCCCACAACGCTTCAATACATTATGGTGTCCACCGGCGGATTTGAGCTACGCTTGCTCAACTTGTGTCGTTGGTCCATTGGAGCTTGTGTCTCGTAGCAATCTGGCATGCCACACTTGTTTAATAACTTGACCGCATAAGCCAATTGACATAGGGAAATCTCCCCAGAGCTTTGCGTCACTTCGATGCCCAAGTAATAGCTGAGTAATCCCAGATCGCTCATGCTAAACTTCTTCTTCATCTGTGCCTTGAAACGTTCAATTTCTTGTGCGCTATCTCCGGTGATAATCAGACCGTCGACATAAACTCCAACTAGCAGGTTTGATCCTTTAGAGTTCTTTGTATAGACCGCGTGCTCGAGGGGGCATCTCTTGAACCCGAGCGAGATCAAACTTCGGTCTAACTTTGCGTTCCAAGCTCTTGACACTTGCTTCAACCCGTAAAGTGCCTTCTTGAGCTTGTAAACTTTCCTTCTTCGCCTTTCTTCTCGTAGCCGAGGGGTTGTTCCACGTACACTTCTTCTTTGAGGTTGCCGTTGAGGAAAGCGGATTTCACATCCATATGATGAACCTTCCAATCCTCTTGTGCTTCCAAATCTATGAGCACTCTCACCGTCTCAATTCGAGCAACCGGTGCAAACACCTCCTCATAGTCAACTCCTTAACTTTGTACGTAGCCCTTTGCACCGAGTCTTGCCTTGTACTTCACAATGGCACCCTTCGTGTCCTTCTTCAACTTGTAAACCCACTTCAAACCTATGCCCTTTTGGTTCGGAGGTCGGGTTACCAAAGTCCACGTGCCATTGCTCTCGATCGCCTTCATCTCCTCATCCATGGCGTGCATCCAACTTGAACTTTTGCTCGCCTCTACGAAGTTCGCCGGCTCCTCAACTCCGAGTAAACACAAATCGGAGTACTCGAGCATAACTGGCTTTGCGTACTTGTAGAATTTCTTAAGGGTCTTGTAGCGACGAGGCCCGGAAGAATCCGTTGTGGCTTGCGAAGGAGGCCTCACAAATTGTGCCGGCATCGATGCACTTGAGGAAGACGGTTGAGTCTCAGGCGTGGTAGATGCCGGGTCATTGGCATCCGCGTCGTCGGCGTAGTCGTCGTGATCATGACCATCATCTTGATTGTCATCATCACTATGCACCTCGTTGTCGATGTCGTTGCCGAGATCTCTACCTGTGTCTTGCGCATCGTTGTCGCTATCACCTTGCGACCCATGCACGTCGTCGTCGGTGTCGGCACCATGATGATCACTCATTGTGGTCACCTTGGTTGGGCGTCTTGCCAACCACCTGGACGTCCTCCCCTGCATCATCATCAGTTGGAAATTCAACTGTGAATATGTTACTGTTTGGATCATCGTCGGCTGCTGCGCTCTAATTCCACGCTTGGTTTTCTTCAAACACGACATCGCGTGAAATCCGTAGATGCTTGGTTCGCGGATTGTAGAAGCGGTATGCCTTAGTGCCGGAACTTCTATCGTATCCGATGAACACCATCTTGGTGCTGCGATCGGCAAGCTTTGAGAGATGCAGCTCCGCCGTCTTCACATGCGCCACACACCCAAACGTCCGTAGATGAGACACATTCGGCTTTCCTCCGTAAATTGCTTCATACGGAGTCTTGCCGATCACTGCCTTCGTTGGAGTCAGGTTGAGAAGATAGACCGCCGTCGAGACAGCTTCTCCCCAAAAAGTCCCTGGCAGGTTCGCTCTTGAGTAAACTTCTCGCCATGTCAACGACGGTTCGATTGCGCCTTTCAAAACCCCCGACCTGCTGTGGTGTATAAGGTGTCGTGAGGAACCTCTTTATGCCAATATTCTCACAGTAGCCGTTGAACTCGTTCGACGTAAACTCTCCGCCGCGGTCTGTCCTTAGAGCGTGAACCTTCAGCTTGTGTTCCATCTCCGTTGCAGCCTTCAACTTCTTGAACGCTTCAAATGAAGGAAATATGCCCTGGAGGCAATAATAAAGTTATTATTTATTTCCTCATATATCATGATAAATGTTTATTGTTCATGCTAGAATTGTATTAACCGGAAACATAATACATGTGTGAATACATAGACAAACAGAGTGTCACTAGTATGCCTCTACATGACTAGCTCGTTAATCAAAGATGGTTATGTTTTCTAACCATGAACAAAGAGTTGTTATTTGATTAATGGGATCACATCATTAGGAGAATGATCTGATTGACATGACCCATTCCATTAGCTTAGCACCCGATCATTTAGTATGTTGCTATTGCTTTCTTCATGACTTATACATGTTCCTATGACTATGAGATTATGCAACTCCCGTTTGCCGGAGGAACACTTTGTGTGCTACCAAACGTCACAACGTAAATGGGTGATTATAAAGGTGCTCTACAGGTGTCTCCAAAGGTAGATGTTGGGTTGGCGTATTTCGAGATTAGGGTTTGTCACTCCGATTGTCGGAGAGGTATCTCTGGGCCCTCTCGGTAATACACATCACATAAGCCTTGCAAGCACTGCAACTAATATGTTAGTTCTGAGATGATGTATTACGGAACGAGTAAAGAGACTTGCCGGTAACGAGATTGAACTAGGTATTGGATACCGACGATCGAATCTCGGGCAAGTAACATACCGATGACAAAGGGAACAACGTATGTTGTTATGCGGTCTGACCAATAAAGATCTTCGTAGAATATGTAGGAGCCAATATGGGCATCCAGGTCCCGCTATTGGTTATTGACCGGAGATTTTTCTCAGTCATGTCTACATTATTCTCGAACCGTAGGGTCCGCACGCTTAACATTACGATGACAGTTATTATGAGTTTATGCATTTTGATGTACCGAAGTTAGTTCGGAGTCCCAGATGTGATCACGGACATGACGAGGAGTCTTGAAATGGTCGAGACATAAAGATTGATATATTGAATGACTATATTCGGACACCGGAAGCGTTCCGGGGAAGTTTCGGATAAAACCGGAGCACCGGGGGGTTACCGGAACCCCCCCGGGGGGTTAATGGGCCTCATGGGCCTAAAGTGGAGAAGAGGAAGGGGCTACCAGGGCAGGCCGCGCGCCCCCTCTCCCCGTAGTCCGAATTGGATAAGGAGGGAGGGGCGGCGCCCCCCCTTTTCCTTCTCTTCTTCCACCTCTCCTACTTGGACAAGGAAAGGGAGGTGAGTCCTACTCCCGGTAGGAGTAGGACTCCTCCTGCGCGCCTCCTCTAGGGCCGGCCGCACCCCCCCTTGGATCCTTTATATACGGAGGCAGGGGGGCACCCTAGGATACACAAGTTGATCATCGTGATCGTTCCTTAGCTGTGTGAGGTGCCCCCTTCCACCATATTCCACCTCGGTTATATTGTAGCAGCGCTTAGGCGAAGCCCTGCGACGGTAGAACATCAAGATCGTCACCACGCCGTCATGCTGACGGAACTCATCCCCGAAGCTTTGCTGGATCGGAGCCTGGGGAGCGTCATCGAGCTGTACGTGTGCTAAGAACTCGGAGGTGCCGGAGTAACGGTGCTTGGATCGGTCGGATCGGGAAGACGTACGACTACTTCCTCTATGTTGCGTCAACGCTTCCGCTTCGGTCTACGAGGGTACATAGACAACACTCTCCCCTCTCGTTGCTATGCATCACCATGATCTTGAAATTACTACGTTCCCCAACAGTGGTATCAGAGCCAGGTTTTATGTGTTGATGTTATATGCACAAGTAGAACACAAGTGAGTTGTGGGCGATATAAGTCATACTGCTTACCAACATGTCATAATTTGGTTCGGCGGTATTGTTGGACGAAGCGGCCCGGACCGACATTACGCGTACGCTTACGCGAGACCGGTTCTCCCGACGTGCTTTGCACATAGGTGGCTTGCGGGTGACAGTTTCTCCAACTTTAGTTGAACTAAGTGTGGCTACGCCCGGTCCTTGCGAAGGTTAAAACAGCACCAACTTGACAAACTATCATTGTGGTTTTGATGCATAGGTAAGATTGGTTCTTGCTTAAGCCCGTAGCAGCCACGTAAAACTTGCAACAACAAAGTAGAGGACGTCTAACTTGTTTTTGCAGGGCATGTTGTAATGTGATATGGTCAAGACATGATGCTGAATTTAGTTGTATGAGATGATCATGTTTTGTAACCAAGTTATCGGCAACTGGCAGGAGCCATATGGTTGTCGCTTTATTGTATGCAATGCAATCGCGCTGTAATGCTGTAATTTATCACTAAGCGGTAGCGATAGTTGTGGAAGCATAAGATTGGCGAGACGACAACGATGCTACGATGGAGATCAAGGTGTCGCGCCGGTGACGATGGTGATCATAACGGTGCTTCGGAGATGGAGATCACAGGCACAAGATGATGATGGCCATATCATATCACTTATATTGATTGCATGTGATGTTTATCTTTTATGCATCTTATCTTGCTTTGATTGACAGCAGCATTATAAGATGATCTCTCACTAAAATTATCAAGAAGTGTTCTCCCTGAGTATGCACCGTTGCGAAAGTTCTTCGTGCTGAGACACCACGTGATGATCGGGTGTGATAGGCTCTACGTTCAAATACAACGGGTGCAAAACAGTTGCACACGCGGAATACTCAGGTTATACTTGACGAGCCAAGCATATGCAGATATGGCCTCGGAGCACGGAGACCGAAAGGTCGAGCGTGAATCATATAGTAGATATGATCAACATAGCGATGTTCACCAATGAAACTACTCCATCTCACGTGATGATTGGACATGGTTTAGTTCATTTGGATCACGTTATCACTTAGAGGATTAGAGGGATGTCTATCTAAGTGGGAGTTCTTTAAGTAATTTGATTAATTGAACTTAAATTTATCATGAACTTAGTACCTGATAGTATCTTGCTTATGTATGTTTGATTGTAGATAGATGGCCCGTGCTGTTGTTCCGTTGAACTTTAATGCATTCCTTGAGAAAGCAAAGTTGAAAGATGATGGTAGCTGAAGGAAATATGCCCTAGAGGCAATAATATAGTTATTATTTATTTCCTTATATCATGATAAATGTTTATTATTCATGCTAGAATTGTATTAACCGGAAACATGATACATGTGTGAATACATAGACAAACAAAGTGTCACTAGTATGCCTCTACTTGACTAGCTCGTTAATCAAAGATGGTTATGTTTCCTAACCATGAACAAAGAGTTGTTATTTGATTAATGAGATCACATCATTAGTTGAATGATCTGATTGACATGACCCGTTCCATTAGCTTAGCACCCGATCGTTTAGTATGTTGCTATTGCTTTCTTCATGACTTATACATGTTCCTATGACTATGAGATTATGCAACTCCCGTTTGCCAGAGGAACACTTTGGGTGCTACCAAACATCACAACGTAACTGGGTGATTATAAAGGAGTACTACAGGTGTCTCCAAAGGTAGATGTTGGGTTGGCGTATTTCGAGATTAGGATTTGTCACTCCGATTGTCGGAGAGGTATCTCTGGGCCCTCTCGGTAATGCACATTACACAAGCCTTGCAAGCATTGCAACTAATGAGTTAGTTGCGGGATGATGTATTACAGAACGAGTAAAGAGACTTGCCGGTAACGAGATTGAACTAGGTATTGGATACCGACGATCGAATCTCGGGCAAGTAACATACCGATGACAAAGGGAACAACGTATGTTGTTATGCGGTCTGACCGATAAAGATCTGCGTAGAATATGTAGGAGCCAATATGGGCATCCAGGTCCCGCTATTGGTTATTGACCGGAGACGTGTCTCGGTCATGTCTACATTGTTCTCGAACCGTAGGGTCCGCACGCTTAACGTTACGATGACAGTTATTATGAGTTTATGCATTTTGATGTACCGAAGGTAGTTCGGAGTCCGGGATGTGATCATGGAAATGACGAGGAGTCTCGAAATGGTCGAGACATAAAGATTGATATATTGGAAGCCTATATTTGGATATCGGAAGTGTTCCGGGTAAAATCGGGATTTTACCGGATTACCGGGAGGTTACCGGAACCCCCCCGGGAGCCATATGGGCCTTATTGGGCTTTAGTGGAAAGGTGAAAGGGGCTGCCATGGTGGGCTGCGCGCCTAGGAGTGGTGGCCGGCCACCTCTCTCTCTCTCTTTCCCCCTTGGGAGTCCTATTTGGAATAGGATTAGGGGGGGAGTCCTACTCCCGGTAGGAGTAGGACTCCTCCTGCGCCCTCCTCTTGGCTGGCCAGCCCCTCCCCCTTGGATCCTTTATATACGGGGGCAGGGGGCACCTCTAGACACACAAGTTGATCATTGAGATCGTTCCTTAGCCGTGTGCGGTGCCCCCTGCCACCATATTCCACCTCGATCATATCGTTGTAGTGCTTAGGCGAAGCCCTGCGTCGGTAGAACATCAAGATCGTCACCACGCCGTCGTGCTGACGGAACTCCTCCCCGAAGCTTTGCTGGATCGGAGCCCGGGGATCGTCATCGAGCTGTACGTGTGCTAAGAACTCGGAGGTGCCGGAGTAACGGTGCTTGGATCGGTCGGATCGGGAAGAAGACGTACCAATACTTCCTCTACGTTGTGTCAATGCTTCCGTTGCGATCTACAAGGGTACGTAGATCAGACTCTCCCCCTCGTTGCTATGCATCACCATGATCTTGCGTGTGCGTAGGAAATTTTTTGAAATTACTACGTTCCCCAACAGTGGCATCCGAGCCTAGGTTTTATGGTTTGATGTTATTTGCACGAGTAGAACACAAGTGAGTTGTGGACGATATAAGTCATACTGCCTACCAGCATGTCATACTTTGGTTCGGCGGTATTGTTGGACGAGACGACCCGGACCAACCTTACGCGTACGCTTACGCGAGACCGGTTCCCCTGACATGCTTTGCACACAGGTGGCTTGCGGGAGACTGTCTCTCCAACTTTAGTTGAACCGAGTGTGGCTATGCCCGGTCCTTGCGAAGGTTAAAACGGAGTCTATTTGACAAACTATCGTTGTGGTTTTGATGCGTAGGTGAGATTGGTTCTTGCTTAAGTCCGTAGTAGCCACGTAAAACTTGCAACAACAAAGTAGAGGACGTCTAACTTGTTTTTGCAGGGTATGTTGTGATGTGATATGGTCAAGACATGATGCTAAATTTTATTGTATGAGATGATCATGTTTTGTAACCAAGTTATCGGCAACTGGCAGGAGCCATATGGTTGTCGCTTTATTGCATGCAATGCAATCGCGATGTAATGCTTTACTTTATCACTAAACGGTAGCGATAGTCGTGGAAGCATAAGATTGGCGAGACGACAACGATGCTACGATGGAGATCAAGGTGTCGCGCCGGTGACGATGGTGATCATGACGGTGCTTCGGAGATGGAGATCACAAGCACAAGATGATGATGGCCATATCATATCACTTATATTGATTGCATGTGATGTTTATCTTTTATACATCTTATCTTGCTTTGATTGACGGTAGCATTATAAGATGATCTCTCACTAAATTATTAAGAAGTGTTCTCCCTGAGTATGCACCGTTGCGAAAGTTCTTCGTGCTGAGACACCACGTGATGATCGGGTGTGATAGGCTCTACGTTCAAATACAACGGGTGCAAAAAAGTTGCACACGTGGAATACTCAGGTTATACTTGACGAGCCAAGCATATACAGATATGGCCTCGGAACACGGAGACCGAAAGGTCGAGCGTGAATCATATAGTAGATATGATCAACATAGTGATGTTCACCATTGAAACTACTCCATCTCACGTGATGATCAGACATGGTTTAGTTGATTTGGATCACGTGATCACTTACAGGATTAGAGGGATGTCTATCTAAGTGGGAGTTCTTAAGTAATATGATTAATTGAACTTAAATTTATCATGAACTTAGTCCTGGAAGTATTTTGTAAATCATGTTGTAGATCAATAGCTCGCGTTGTTGCTTCCCTATGTTTACTTTGATATGTCCCTAGAGAAAATTGTATTGAAAGATGTTAGTAGCAATGATGCGGATTGGATCCGTGATCTGAGGTTTATCCTCATTGCTGCACAGAAGAATTATGTCCTTGATGCACCACTAGGTGACAGACCTATTGCAGGAGCAGATGCAGACGTTATGAACGTTTGGCTAGCTCAATATGATGACTACTTGATAGTTTAGTGCACCATGCTTAATGGCTTAGAATCGGGACTTCAAAGACGTTTTGAACGTCATGGACCATATGAGATGTTCCAGGAGTTGAAGTTAATATTTCAAGCAAATACCCAAGTTGAGAGATATGAAGTCTCCAACAAGTTCTATAGCTAAAAGATGGAGGAGAATCGCTCAACTAATGAGCATGTGCTCAGATTGTCTGGGTACTACAATCGCTTGAATCAAGTGGGAGTTAATCTTCCAGATAAGATAGTGATTGAAAGAATTCTCTAGTCACCATCACCAAGTTAGTAGAACTTCGTGATGAACTATAATATGCAAGGGATAACGGAAACAACTCCCAAGCTCTTCGTGATGCTGAAATCAACGAAGGTAGAAATCAAGAAAGACATCAAGTGTTGATGGTTGACAAGACCACTAGTTTCAAGAAAAGGGCAAAGGGAAGAAGGGGAACTTCAAGAAGAACGACAAGCAAGTTGCTGCTCAAGTGAAGAAGCCCAAGTCTGATCCTAAGCCTGAGACTAAGTGCTTCTGCTGCAAAGGGACTGGTCACTGGAAGCAGAACTACCCCAAGTGATTGGCGGATAAAAAGGATGGCAAAGTGAACATAAGTATATTTGATATACATGTTATTGATGTGTACTTTACTAGTGTTTATAGAAACCCCTCAGTATTTGATACTAGTTCAGTTGCTAAGATTAGTAACTCGAAACGGGAGTTGCAGAATGAACAGAGACTAGTTAAGGGTGAAGTGACGATGTGTGTTGGAAGTGGTTCCAAGATTGATATGATCATCATCGCACACTCCCTTTACTTTCGGGATTAGTGTTGAACCTAAATAAGTGTTATTTGGTGTTTGCGTTGAACATGAATATGATTTGATCATGTTTATTGTAATACGGTTATTCAAGTAAGAGAATAAATTGTTGTTCTGTTTACATGAATATAACCTTATATGGTTACACACCCAATGAAAATAGTTCGTTGGATCTCGATCGTAGTAATACACATAAACATAATATTGAAACCAAAAGATGCAAAGTTAATAATGATAGTGCAACTTATTTGTGGCACTGCAGTTTAGGTCATATTGGTGTAAAGCGCATGAAGAAACTCCATGCTGATGGGCTTTTGGAATCACTTGATTATGAATCAGTTGATGCTTGCGAACCATGCCTCATGGGCAAGATGACTAAAACTCCGTTCTTCGGAACAATGAAGCAAGCAACAGATTTGTTGGAAATCATACATACTGATGTATGTGGTCCGATGAATATTAAGGCTTACAGCAGGTATCATTATTTTCTGACCTTCACAGATGATTTGAGCAGATATGGGGATATCTACTTGATGAAACATAAGTCTGAAATATTTGAACAGTTCAAAGAATTTCAGAGTGAAGTGGAAAATCATCGTGACAAGAAAATAAAAGTTTCTACGATATGATCGCAGAGGTAAAGTATTTGAGTTACGAGTTTGGCCTTCAATTAAAACGATGTGAAATAGTTTCACTACTCACGCCACCTGGAACACCATAGTGTAATGGTGTGTCCGAACGTCATAACCGTACTTTATTAGATATAGTGCGATCTATGATGTCTCTTACCGATCTACCACTATCGTTTTGGGGTTATGCATTAGAGACAGCTGCATTCACGTTAAAAAGGGGCACCATCTAAGTCCGTGTAACACCATCGATGCGACTATATCTCCCACGTGTCGAGGCACGACTTAGAGGCATAATCGCATTGAAGGCAATGTCGCAAGTGAGGTAATCTTCACACAACCCATGTAATACAATAGGGGAAAAGGTTACATAGTTGGCTTACACTCACCACTTCACACAATTACATGAATAAACATTACATCAATCAAAAGCACTCATGGTCCGACTACGGAACCAAAATAAAAGAAGAACCCCAAATGCAACAAAGGTCCCCGATCGACCCCAACTGGGCTCCACTACTGATCAACTAGCACGAAACAACACAAATGAACAAGGTCTTCAACGAGCTCCTCCTGAGCTGGGTTGCGTCATCTGCACGAACTCATCGACACCTGCAAGCTGGTTTTGGAAGTAATCTGTGAGCCACAGGGACTCAGCAATCTCGCACCCTCGCGATCAAGACTATTTAAGCTTATGGGTAAGGTAAAGGTATGAGGTGGAGCTGCAGCAAGCGACTAGCATATATGGTGGCTAACATACGCAAATGAGAGCGAGAAGAGAAGGCAAAGCGCGGTCGATAAAAATATGATCAAGAAGTGATCCTGGACTACCTACGTCAAGCATAACTCCAACAACCGTGTTCACTTCCCGGACTCCGCCGGAAAGAGACCATCACGGTTACACACCCTGTTGATTCATTTTAATTAAGGTCAACTTTAGGTTTTCTACAACCGGACGTTAACAAATTCCCATCTGCCCATAACCGCGGGCACGGCTTTCAAAAGATCAAATCCCTGCAGGGTGTCCCAACTTAGCCCAGGACAAGCTCTCACGGTCAACGAAGACATTTCGACAGGGTAAAACTAAACCAGCAACACTGCCCGATGCGCCGACATCCTGATGGGAGCTGCACATATCTCGTTCTCAGGGCAACACCGGATTGTCTAAACTTCCGGTAGGCCAGCCCAGAGTTGCCCCTGGTAGCCACCGGTGGCTGACGGTTTGGACCAACACTTAGACAAGCACTGGCCCGGGGGGGGTTAAAATAACGATGACCCTCAGGAGCGCGACTCCCAAGGGAAAAGAAAAGGCTAGGTGGCAAATGGTAAAACCAATGTTGGGCATTGCTGGCAAAGCTTTACTTAAGGCGAACTGTCAAGGGGTTCCCATTATAGCCCAACCGCATAAGGGACGCAAAATCCGGGAACATAACACCGATATGACGGAAACTAGGGCGGCAAGAGTGGAACAAAACACCAGGCATAAGGCCGAGCCTTCCACCCTTTACCAAGTATATAGATGCATTAATTAAATAAGATATATGGTGATATCCCAACAAGTAAATAAATGTTCCAACAAGGAACGATCTCCATGTTCCAACAAGGAACAAACTTCGATCTTCACCTGCAACTAACAACGCTATAAGAGGGGCTGAGCAAAGCGGTAACATAGCCAATCAACGGTTTGCTAGGACATTGGTGGGTTAGAGGCTGAACATGGCAATTTGGGAGGCTGACAAGCAAGTGGTAGGCATCGTAGCAATGGCATAGCAAAAGAGCGAGCAAACTAGCATAGCAAAGATAGTAGTGATTTCAAGGGTATGATCATCTTGCCTGAAATCCCGCAAGGAAGAGGAATCGAGTCCATGAAGAAGACAAACGGACGTAGGAGAACAGGTCCTCGCAAACTCGACGTTATCGGAACCAACCCGAAGAAGCAATCACCGGAAAAGAGCAAACCACATAGTAAACAACCACAACATGAACATGGCATGATGCACAACCAAATATGATGCATGTCCGGTTTAATGAAGCATGGTATGGCAAAATGCACAAACCAGCCTACAAATTAAGTGGAGCTCAATATGCATCGGGATGCATATGGACAAAACACCACATCAATTATTTAGTTCGATCTCGTTTATGTACCCAACAATGTTAAATGTTGTTAAACATGGCGAGAGGGGAAACATCATGAAACTATCTAATCTAGGCAAGTTTAAATGAGGCCGGAAGCAACGAACAACAATTCCAGAAAATCCTCATGTGCAAATATTAGGTTTGGTCCTGATCTGTCCTAAACACAATTTTAGAGTTGTTTAACATGCAAAGTGATGCCACCATGATAAACTAGGCAAAATTCTACCCCATTTACATATAAAATTTATTAAAATCGGAGTTACGGTTATTTAGTTATGAATTAAATCATTTTAGCATGGCATAGAGCAAATTTAATGCAAACAACATTTTAAACATGGGTGAAAGTTGCATATTGTTAATCTACGCAAAATTCTGAGCAAGTTTCATATATGAATCATTTTAATCCAATGCACCATTTGTGAGTTATTAAATGCATGAATTAGGGGGACTATACTGCAAAACTGCCAATGCACTGGATAATGGACAAATTCGCAGTACCCGAAAAAAAATACATATCGGGCCAAAACTGGCTTAGCCCAACAGCAGGGAAGGAAAAAAATAGAGGAGGGGGCGCTGGGGCGGCTCACCCAGGGCCTGGCCCGATAGCAAGAGCGGCCCGGCTGGAGTTGCCCTGGAAGGCCAAGGCGGCGCTGGGCCTTGGCGCATCGGCCCATGCGGGGAAGAGGCAGAAGCAGGCCGAGGCGGGGCGCGGATCTGGAGGTGGAGATGGGCCGGGCTTGGCGCTGCGCTGGCCGGGAAGCTAGGCCGGCCCGCGAAGGAGGAGGAAGGCCAAACGAGGCCGACAGATCTGGGCCTCAGCGAGGTCCACGGGGAAGGTCAACGGGGGCGACATGGATCGGGCTCCTCCCGATCCCGCGCAAGGCGACGGCGGCGCGCCGGTGCTCCGACGAGAAGATGCCGGCGGGGACGGGCGGATGGACGGGACGCGCTGCGCCGGGGCGGGGAAGCCGGAGCGGGGCACCGCGGTGCGGGGCGGCGCTGGTGGCTGGCGAGGGCGGCGAAGGCGCAGGCGGCGGGGACATGGTGGCGTGCCGGCGAGCACAGGCGGCGAGGCGACGAAGGCCGCGGTGGCCGGCGCGAACCCCGGCGACCGGAAGCGGAGAAGACACCGGGCGGCGAAGGTGCGGGGATCCCGGCCCGGGTTCGGCTCCGCGCGGGCTAGATCTGGGCCGGCGGGCTCGGCGGCGGGAGGAGAGAGAGGGCGCGGGCGAGGTGGCGGCGTCTGATTGGTGCAGGAGGCGGCGCGAGTGACGTGGCGGCCTGCTATTGGCCCGAGCGACGTGGCTGGAGGCGGCAGACGCGTCCGGCGGCGGAGTGGACATGTCCGGCGGCGCTGAGGGGGAAGTTTTAGGGTTTAGACTGCGAAATGATCCAAAATTTCGGGGAGGGGTGCTCTTTTATAGGTAGAGGGAGCTAGGGGAGTCCAAATGAGGTGCGGTTTTCGGCCACGCGATCGTGATCGAACGACCGAGATGATGGAACAGAGTTAGGTGGGTTTTGGGCCAAAATGGAGGGGTGTTGGGATGCAACACACACGAGGCCTTCTCGGTCCCTCGGTTAACCGTTGGAATATCAAACGAAGTCCAAATGGTACGAAACTTGACAGGCGGTCTACCGGTAGTAAACCAAGGCCGCTTGGCAAGTCTCGGTCCAATCCGGAAATGTTTAACCCCCACACACAAGAGGAAGGTAGAACCGACCATCGGAGGAGAATGGAACGCCGGAATGCAAAACGGACAACGGGGAAAATGCTCGGATGCATGAGACGAACACGTATGCAACTGAAATGCACAAGATGACATGATGAAATGCAACACGCAAGCGAATGACATGGCAACGACGGCGAATAAGCGGAGGACACATGGCACATCGGTCTCGGGGCGTTACAACACTCCACCACTACGAGAGGATCTCGTCCCGAGATCTAGAATGGCACCGAGAAAACAACGGAAGAGAAAGAGAAGAGGTAAAACTAAGTTGCATCTTTGACAAATGAGTGAAACCAAAGAACCTTGCGAGGTTGAACAAATTCGAGAAAAGAAAACAACGAAGGTGAACAAGGTCGAAAACACTCCGTTAGAACGAGTGACCAAGAGCATTGCGAAAACTTGAGGTTGAAGGGAAGATATATATATAGAAAAACACTCCGGTTAAGGAAGGGGATCAAGGAAGACCAAATTCGGGCAGCACTCCGGTTGGAACGAAAAAGAATTGAATAAGGTCTTGATAAGATGAGAAGATACTTGATGAAATCACAACACACTGCCTCCATAACTATTGAATGGATGGAACAAAGGGTAAGAAATATCTCGGGCAGCACTCCGGTTGAAAATGGAGTCAAAATTTGATAAGATGAGAGAGCTCAAATGAAAACACGACACTCCGGTTGAGAAAGGGATGCAAGACTTGATAAGGTGAAAAGAACTTGAACAAAGGGGCACAATAATCCGGTTAAGCAAGATAGGGAAGGAATAAGAGTGATAAAATTTGGACAGCACTTCGTCTGTAAATGGAAGTAATTGAACAAGACAAGATGAGAGGATACTTGAAAAGAGGACACAACACTCCAAATAAAAGGATAGGCACGACAAGAACACGATCCTGATAAAACAAGAAGATGGGTTGAAGAGAGCAACATCACAATGCCTCCGGAACAAAAGAATAGAAGATAGATAATTGAAATAGGAGAATGGAGAAGAAAATGCCAACTTCTGCCACAAAAGAGCTTGGAAAGGCATCTTTAGGAGAAGGGTTGAACGGAGTTGTTGGAAAAACCACCAACGAAAAGAATAAGGTTGATATGGTTTTATGGAATACATCCCAAATTATGAGGTGACAACCTGCCACTCACGGAAAAAGAATTGGATTGATAGGAACAAGGAGACGAGAAGCTTAACTCACTGGGAGGATAGAAGAAGAGCTTGGATCAATTATAAGCACCATAATTAACAACAATCCTTAGGGAAAAATTTTTAGGTGAAAAATAACCCAAGATAACTCCAAAGAAGAGATTGGTGGATTTAAAATACCTCATTTCTTAATAACATGTGAATCATGAACTCAAATTATCAAGAATGATGTAAAACCACCTCCAAAGATACGGTAGAAAGAAATTGTACTCCGGATAGCAAGATGAAGAAAGCTTGAGCTCCTTTGAAAAGAATCTCGATGAACACTTCGAGAAGGAATTAAATCCTTGATGAACCATCATGTAGAGCCTTCATGAAGAACTCCGGTAATAAAAAGAATGATCCAAAATAATTGAATGATGAAAAGAATAAGATTGAAGCCTCGCAATGATTTAGATAGAGATCTCCGTGATAATATAATTGAAAGAGGTTGGAACTCCAGGAAAGAAAGATGAGCACTTGAACCCAAGAATTTAATCATCGAGAACAAACTCCGGTAAACAAAAGGATGAACAAACGGAAGGAAAAAGAAGTTGAAAACACAAGGTGAATCCTTGCAATGATTTAGATGGACCTCTACGGAGATGTAATTGAGAGAGCTTGGAATTGCGGGAAGAGAAGATGAAACAAAAGAAATCGAGAATTTTGATGAGCCTCCAGCATAAGGAATTAAATCACTTGGATGAAACAAGAGTAAGAATTACATTATGCTTATCCTTCACCAATTTAAATTGATGACAAACAATGGAATTGGCATATTACTTATTCTCGTAGAAAAGATTAAGATAGATATCGCGCCAACTTGAGAAGGTCTTCAACGAAACACCGGTGGAATTGAAACAACGAATGAATTTATAAAGAAGAGAAATCTTGAAAGCACCACCGTAAGAATTGAAAAGAACGATTAAAACATGAAGGCACACCGGGAAGAATTAGCAATTGAACGAAGATGCTTGAGAGAATTTGGACCCAACTGAAACGAAGAGATCACGCGCTGATTAAAGAATATTGAATGATGCACCGGTGAGATTTGAGGATGACAACTGAAAACTGAGAATTAATAAATCTTAGATGATGGGCTCCGGATGAACAAACTGAGAATACTCTCGAATTGCTCCGGAAGGGTAAAAAGAATTCTCACAATCAAACAATTATGAGAGGATGGCAACAAGCTAGCACCATGAATCTTGAAGAGAATGGAGCAAGATTAAAGAGAAACTCTTCTTCGGTCTTCAAATGATGAGAATGATGACAAGAAACACCACCAATAATTATTGAGGCACTCCGGAATAAAGAAGAATATAAAAGTTGAATCAACGATGAAATTAATTTGAAAGATCTTGGAGAAGGACATTTGACTGATGATAATTCATTCTTACGTCAACCTTCGAAAGGAATTTGAGAATACCTCGGGGAAAATAAGAAGAGTCAGGTAAGATCCTGGAAAAAAGACCTGTGGGTTAGGGTCCACTCGAAAGAAAAACACTGTTGAAATGATTTTAAAAGGGAGGTTGCACCGGTTGAAATAAATGGCTAGAATGATATAACATCCTCGAAAGAGCTTGAATGAATGCAGAGTGGAAACAAGAATCTTCGAGATATCTTCAGCACTCCGGAATAATAAATAGCGAGAAGTAGAATGATAATGAGGTGCACCGGCATAAGAAAAGCATTGGACAAAAGAAAAGACAATGCTCAATACCGAAGTTTGTATTGAATCCACCGGAGAAGAAAAGAATGAAGAATGACGAACTTGAAGCTCCGTTAGAATCTTCATGAGAAACACTGGATACGAACATTGAAGTAATTAGAACAGAGGAACTTCCATCAATAAGATGGATACTTGATTAAGATAACTGAGTCCTTGAAGAAAACAAAGGGAGGGAGGGTGGGAAAATCAAAGACAATTTGGAATGGATGGAACGAACACCATAGAGAAGAACTGATAATTGATCTTGCAAATGTTGAAGTAAACAGATCCAATTGAGGAGAGACACACCGGTAGGAAAGGATTGGAAAGACAATCTTGATGAACAAGAAGTATTAGTATTCACGTAGGAATATGAGAACACCACTTAGGAAAAGGCATGGAATCAACATTTGACTTCGAAGCAACTCGAATACCACAACTCAAAACAAAACAAAGGATTGGCTTGCAAAATAAGCCAGAACAAACATATGATAGAGATTTCGTCCGAAGTTTTCGTGGTGGGACCTACACGGGCTCGACCGTACAGCACCATCATGTACAAGGCAGTGCACATGACATACGAAGCGTCCCCGAGTCGGCATAGCCAAGGACTCTTTAAGACACAACGAGACCACTATAAAATCGACCGTGAATAGGCGAACCACTAGACGTCGAACCCCAATTTCATATCATACATTTGTCGGAAGGATATCCTAAGAGCTACTTGAATTCCCACCTATGAAACTCCCGAAATTTTCCGGTTATGCAATCAGGTGTTGGGGATACAGGGGAAGCATAATATCTCACCCAAAACTAGCAATACCTACATCCAGCTGTATCCATCCTTCAACACATAACCAGGAAACCTTCGGAAACCATCAACCTCAACCTTCGAAAAGCATCCGTTATACAAGTTATGGCGATACTCCCGAACTCCCGCCCCAGTACTGGGTGGCGTCGAGGTTATCTCACCAACGAACTGCATAAAAGAGATTTTCGATGTCGCGAACATATCTCAAGTATACCAGAATTGCAACGATAAAATTATGATGACAACACCTCAGAGCTCAACTCCCCGGGACACTTCCACTAAACCCCTGACAGGAGGCACCAAGACAGTATTCTCATCATAAGCCATCGGAACAAATCCAAGATACTCGCGTGATCCTAAAAAAAATAGTGAAATTTGAGAAGAGAAGAGTCAAACTCTACGTCAGGATGCCTTACCAGAGCGATGAGGAGACTGGGAAGTAAAAAGAATTCCTAAGCTCTCCGATATATAATTCCTAAATGACTCAAAACATTTTTCTAGACACAACTCGGCCGCTAAAAACGATCAATCAGAGGGGGCTCCTAAGGTCGGGGAAGGCTCTGATTACCAACTTGTAACACCCTCGATGCGACTATATCTCCCACGTGTCGAGGCACGGCTTAGAGGCATAATCGCATTGAAGGCAATGTCGCAAGTGAGGTAATCTTCACACAACCCATGTAATACAATAGGGGAAAAGGTTACATAGTTGGCTTACACTCGCCACTTCACACAATTACATGAATAAACATTACATCAATCAAAAGCACTCATGGTCCGACTACGGAACCAAAATAAAAGAAGAACCCCAAATGTGACAAAGGTCCCCGATCGACCCCAACTGGGCTCCACTACTGATCAACTAGCACGAAACAACACAAATGAACAAGGTCTTCAACGAGCTCCTCCTGAGCTGGGTTGCGTCATCTGCACGAACTCATCGACACCTGCAAGCTGGTTTTGGAAGTAATCTGTGAGCCACAGGGACTCAGCAATCTTGCACCCTCGCGATCAAGACTATTTAAGCTTATGGGTAAGGTAAAGGTATGAGGTGGAGCTGCAGCAAGCGACTAGCATATATGGTGGCTAACATACACAAATGAGAGCGAGAAGAGAAGGCAAAGCGCAGTCGATAAAAATATGATCAAGAAGTGATCCTGGACTACCTACGTCAAGCATAACTCCAACAACCGTGTTCACTTCCCGGACTCCGCCGGAAAGAGACCATCACGGTTACACACCCTGTTGATTCATTTTAATTAAGGTCAACTTTAGGTTTTCTACAACCGGACGTTAACAAATTCCCATCTGCCCATAACCGCAGGCACGGCTTTCGAAAGATCAAATCCCTGCAGGGTGTCCCAACTTAGCCCAGGACAAGCTCTCACGGTCAACGAAGACATTTCGACAGGGTAAAACTAAACCAGCAACACCGCCCGATGCACCGACATCCTGATGGGAGCTGCACATATCTCATTCTCAGGGCAACACCGGATTGTCTAAACTTCCGGTAGGCCAGCCCAGAGTTGCCCCTGGTAGCCACTGGCGGCTGACGGTTTGGACCAACACTTAGACAAGCACTGGCCCGGGGGGGGGGGGGGTTAAAATAACGATGACCCTCAGGAGCGGGACTCCCAAGGGAAAAGAAAAGGCTAGGTGGCAAATGGTAAAACCAATGTTGGGCATTGCTGGCAAAGCTTTACTTAAGGCGAACTGTCAAGGGGTTCCCATTATTGTTGGGGAACGTAGTAATTTCAAAATTTTCCTACGCACACGCAAGATCATGGTGATGCACAACAACGAGAGGGGAGAGTGTTGTCTACGTACCAACGCAGACCGACTGCGGAAGCGATCACACAACGTAGAGGAAGTAGTCGTACGTCTTCTTCCTGATCCAACCGATCCAAGCACCGTTACTCCGGCACCTCCGAGTTCTTAGCACACGTTCAGCTCGATGATGTTCCTCGGACTCCGATCCAGCAAAGCGTCGAGGAAGAGTTCCGTCAGCACGACGGCGTGGTGACGATCTTGATGTACTACCGAAGCAGGGCTTCGCCTAAGCACTGTAACGGTATGATCGAGGTGGAATTTGGTGGCAGGGGGCACCGCACACGGCTAAGGAACGATTAACTTGTGTGTCTTGGGGTGCCCCCTGCCCCCGTATATAAAGGCCAGGGGCAGGGGGTTCGGCCGGCTAGGAGGGAGGCGCAGGGAGGAGTCCTACTCCCACCGGGAGTAGGACTCCTCCCCTCCAATCCTATTCCAACTAGGATTCTTGGGGGGAAGGAGAAAGAGGGGGCCGGCCCACCTCTCCTAGTCCTATTAGGACTTGGGAAAGGGGGGGGGGCGCCGGCCAGGTGTGGGCTGCGTCTTCTCTCTTTTCCACTAAAGCCCAATAGGCCCATTTACCTCCCGGGGGGTTCCGGTAACCCTCCCGGTAATCCGGAAAAATCCCGATTTCACCCGGAACGCTTCCGGTGCCCAAACATAGGCTTCCAATATATCAATCTTTACGTCTCGGCCATTTCGAGACTCCTCGTCATGTCCGTGATCTCATCCGGGACTCCGAACAACCTTCGGTACATCAAAATGCATAAACTCATAATAACTGTCATCGTAACGTTAAGCGTGCGGACCCTACGGTTCGAGAACAATGTAGACATGACCGAGACACGTCTCCGGTCAATAACCAATAGCGGGACCTGGATGCCCATATTGGCTCCTACATATTCTACGAAGATCTTTATCGGTCAGACCGCATAACAACATACGTTGTTCCCTTTGTCATCGGTATGTTACTTGCCCGAGATTCGATCGTCGGTATCCAATACCTAGTTCAATCTCGTTACCGGCAAGTCTCTTTACTCGTTCCGTAATACATCATCTCACAACTAACATATTAGTTGCAGTGCTTGCAAGGCTTATGTGATGTGTATTACCGAGAGGGCCCAGAGATACCTCTCCGACAATCGGAGTGACAAACCCTAATCTCGAAATACGCCAACCCAACATCTACCATTGGAGACACCTGTAGTACTCCTTTATAATCACCCAGTTACGTTGTGACGTTTGGTAGTACCCAAAGTGTTCCTCCGGTAAACGGGAGTTGCATAATCTCATAGTTATAGGAACATGTATAAGTCATGAAGAAAGCAATAGCAACATACTAAACGATCGGGTGCTAAGCTAATGGAATGGGTCATGTCAATCAGATCATTCAACTAATGATGTGACCTCGTTAATCAAATAACAACTCTTTGTTCATGGTTAGGAAACATAACCATCTTTGATTAACGAGCTAGTCAAGTAGAGGCATACTAGTGACACTCTGTTGGTCTATGTATTCACACATGTATTATGTTTCCGGTTAATACAATTCTAGCATGAATAATAAACATTTATCATGATATAAGGAAATAAATAATAACTTTATTATTGCCTCTAGGGCATATTTCCTTCAGTCTCCCACTTGCACTAGAGTCAATAATCTAGATTACACAGTAATGATTCTAACACCCATGGAGCCTTGGTGCTGATCATGTTTTGCTCGTGGAAGAGGCTTAGTCAACGGGTCTGCAACATTCAGATCCGTATGTATCTTGCAAATCTCTATGTCTCCCACCTGGACTAAATCCCGGATGGAGTTGAAGCGTCTCTTGATGTGTTTGGTTCTTTTGTGAAATCTGGATTCCTTTGCCAAGGCAATTGCACCAGTATTGTCACAGAAGATTTTCATTGGACCCGATGCACTAGGTATGACACCTAGATCGGATATGAACTCCTTCATCCAGACTCCTTCGTTTGCTGCTTCCGAAGCGGCTATGTACTCTGCTTCACATGTAGATCCCGCTACGACGCTTTGTTTAGAACTGCACCAACTGACAGCTCCACCGTTTAAAGTAAACACGTATCCGGTTTGCGATTTAGAATCGTCCGGATCAGTGTCAAAGCTTGCATCAACGTAACCTCTTACGGTGAGCTCTTTGTCACCTCCATATACGAGAAACATATCCTTAGTCCTTTTCAGGTATTTCAGGATGTTCTTGACCGCTGTCCAGTGATCCACTCCTGGATTACTTTGGTACCTCCCCGCCAAACTTATAGCAAGGCATACATCAGGTCTGGTACACAGCATTGCGTACATGATAGAGCCTATGGCTGAAGCATAGGGAACATCTTTCATTTTCTCTCTATCTTCTGCAGTGGTCGGGCATTGAGTCTGACTCAACTTCACACCTTGTAATACAGGCAAGAACCCTTTCTTTGCTTGATCCATTTTGAACTTCTTCAAAATCTTGTCAAGGTATGTGCTTTGTGAAAGTCCAATTAAGCGTTTTGATCTATCTCTATAGATCTTTATGCCTAATATGTAAGCAGCTTCCCCGAGGTCTTTCATCGAAAAACTTTTATTCAAGTATCCCTTTATGCTATCCAGAAATTCTATATCATTTCCAATGAGTAATATGTCATCCACATATAATATCAGAAATGCTACAGAGCTCCCACTCACTTTCTTGTAAATACAGGCTTCTCCAAAAGTCTGTATAAACCCAAATGCTTTGATCACACTATCAAAGCGTTTATTCCAACTCCGAGATGCTTGCACCAGTCCATAAATGGATCGCTGGAGTTTGCATACTTTGTTAGCTCCTTTTGGATCGACAAAACCTTCGGGTTGCATCATATACAACTCTTCTTCCAGAAATCCATTCAGGAATGCGGTTTTTACATCCATTTGCCAAATTTCATAATCATAAAACGCGGCAATTGCTAACATGATTCTGACAGACTTAAGCATCGCTACGGGTGAGAAAGTCTCATCGTAGTCAACTCCTTGAACTTGTCGAAAACCTTTTGCGACAAGTCGAGCTTTGTAGATAGTAACATTACCATCAGCGTCAGTCTTTTTCTTAAAGATCCATTTATTCTCAATTGCTTGCCGATCATCGGGCAAGTCAACCAAAGTCCATACTTTGTTCTCATACATGGATCCCATCTCAGATTTCATGGCTTCAAGCCACTTTGTGGAATCTGGGCTCACCATCGCTTCTTCATAGTTCGTAGGTTCATCATGATCTAGTAGCATGACTTCCAGAACAGGATTACCGTACCACTCTGGTGCGGATCTTACTCTGCTTGATCTACGAGGTACAGTAGTATCTTGATCTAAAGTTTCATGATCATCATCATTAACTTCCTCTCTTATTGGTGTAGTTCTCACAGAAACAGTTTTCTGTGATGTACTATTTCCCAATCACGGAGTAGGTATAGTTACCTCGTCAAGTTCTACTTTCCTCCCACTCACTTCTTTCGAGAGAAACTCCTTCTCGAGAAAGTTTCCGAATTTAGCAACAAAAGTCTTGCCTTCGGATCTGTGATAGAAGGTGTATCCAATAGTTTCCTTTGGATATCCTATGAAGACACACTTCTCCGATTTGGGTTCGAGCTTATCAGGTTGAAGCTTTTTCACATAAGCATCGCAGCCCCAAATTTTAAGAAACGACAACTTTGGTTTCTTGCCAAACCATAGTTCATAAGGCGTCGTCTCAACGGATTTAGATGGTGCCCTATTTAACGTGAATGCGGCCGTCTCTAAAGCATAACCCCAAAATGATAGCGGTAAATCAGTAAGAGACATCATAGATCGCACCATATCTAGTAAAGTACGATTACGACGTTCGGACACACCATTACGTTGTGGTGTTCCGGGTGGCGTGAGTTGCGAAACTATTCTACAATTTTTCAAATGTACACCAAACTCGTAACTCAAATATTCTCCTCCACGATCAGATCGTAGAAACTTTATTTTCTTGTTACGATGATTTTCAACTTCACTCTGAAATTCCTTGAACTTTTCAAATGTTTCAGACTTATGTTTCATTAAGTAGATATACCCATATCTGCTTAAATCATCTGTGAAGGTGAGAAAATAACGATATCCGCCACGAGCCTCAATATTCATCGGACCACATACATCGGTATGTATGATTTCCAATAAATCTGTTGCTCTCTCCATAGTACCGGAGAACGGTGTTTTAGTCATCTTGCCTATGAGGCACGGTTCGCAAGTACCAAGTGATTCATAATCAAGTGGTTCCAAAAGCCCATCAGTATGGAGTTTCTTCATGCGCTTTACACCGATATGACCTAAACGGCAGTGCCACAAATAAGTTGCACTATCATTATCAACTCTGCATCTTTTGGCTTCAACATTATGAATATGTGTATTACTACTATCGAGATTCAATAAGAATAGACCACTTTTCAAGGGTGCATGACCATAAAAGATATTACTCATATAAATAGAACAACCATTATTCTCTGATTTAAATGAATAACCGTCTCGCATCAAACAAGATCCAGATATAATGTTCATGCTCAACGCTGGCACCAAATAACAATTATTTAGGTCTAATATTAATCCCGAAGGTAGATGTAGAGGTAGCGTGCCGACCGCGATCACATCAACTTTGGAACCGTTTCCCACGCGCATCGTCACCTCGTCCTTTGCTAGTGTCCGCTTATTCTGTAGTCCCTGTTTCGAGTTGCAAATATTAGCAACAGAACCAGTATCAAATACCCAGGTGCTACTGCGAGCATTAGTAAGGTACACATCAATAACATGTATATCACATATACCTTTGTTCACCTTGCCATCCTTCTTATCCGCCAAATACTTGGGGCAGTTCCGCTTCCAGTGACCAGTCTGCTTGCAGTAGAAGCACTCAGTTTCAGGCTTAGGTCCAGACTTGGGTTTCTTCTCTTGAGCAGCAACTATCTTGCCGTTCTTCTTGAAGTTCCCTTTCTTCTTCCCTTTGCCCTTTTTCTTGAAACTAGTGGTTTTGTTAACCATCAACACTTGATGCTCCTTTTTGATTTCTACCTCCGCAGCTTTCAGCATAGCGAAGAGCTCGGGAATAGTCTTGTTCATCCCTTGCATATTATAGTTCATCACAAAGCTCTTGTAGCTTGGTGGCAGTGATTGGAGAATTCTGTCAATGACGCAATCATCCGGAAGTGTAACTCCCAATTGAATCAAGTGATTATTATACCCAGACATTTTGAGTATATGCTCACTGACAGAACTGTTCTCCTCCATCTTGCAGCTATAGAACTTATTGGAGACTTCATATCTCTCAATCCGGGCATTTGCTTGAAATATTAACTTCAACTCCTGGAACATCTCATATGCTCCATGACGTTCAAAACGTCGTTGAAGTCCCGGTTCTAAGCCGTAAAGCATGGCACACTGAACTATTGAGTAGTCATCAGCTTTGCTCTGCCAGACGTTCATAACTTCTGGTGTTGCTCTTGCAGCAGGCCTGGCACTCAGCGGTGCTTCCAGGACGTAATTCTTCTGTGCAGCAATGAGGATAATCCTCAGGTTACGGACCCAGTCCGTGTAATTGCTACCATCATCTTTCAACTTTGCTTTCTCAAGGAACACATTAAAATTCAACGGAACAACAGCACGAGCCATCTATCTACAACATAAACAAGCAAGATACTATCAGGTACTAAGTTCATGATAATTTTTAAGTTCAGTTAATTTACTTAAGAACTCCCACTTAGACAGACATCCCTCTAATCCTCTAAGTGATTACGTGATCCAAATCAACTAAACCATAACCGATCATCACGTGAGATGGAGTAGTTTTCAATGGTGAACATCAATATGTTGATCATATCTACTATATGATTCACGCTCGACCTTTCGGTCTCCGTGTTCCGAGGCCATATATGTATATGCTTGGCTCGTCAAGTATAACCTGAGTATTCCGCGTGTGCAACTATTTTGCACCCGTTGTATTTGAACGTAGAGCCTATCACACCCGATCATCACGTGGTGTCTCAGCACGAAGAACTTTTGCAACGGTGCATACTCAGGGAGAACACTTCTTGATAATTTAGTGAGAGATCATCTTATAATGCTACCGTCAATCAAAGCAAGATAAGATGCATAAAAGGATAAACATCACATGCAATCAATATAAGTGATATGATATGGCCATCATCATCTTGTGCTTTGTGATCTCCATCTCCGAAGCATCGTCATGATCACCATCGTCACCGGCGCGACACCTTGATCTCCATCGTAGCATCGTTGTCGTCTCGCCAATCTTATGCTTCCACGACTATCACTACCGCTTAGTAACAAAGTAAAGCATTACATCGCGATTGCATTGCATACAATAAAGCGACAACCATATGGCTCCTGCCAGTTGCCGATAACTCGGTTACAAAACATGATCATCTCATACAATAAAATCAGCATCATGCCTTGACCATATCACATCACAACATACCCTGCAAAAACAAGTTAGACGTCCTCTACTTTGTTGTTGCAAGTTTTACGTGGCTACTACGGGCTTTAAGTAAGAACTCATCTCACCTACGCATCAAAACCACAACGATAGTTCGTCAAATAGACTCCGTTTTAACCTTCTCAAGGACCGGGCGTAGTCACACTTGGTTCAACTAAAGTTGGAGAGACAGTCTTCCGCAAGCCATCTGTGTGCAAAGCACGTCGAGGGAACCGGTCTCGCGTAAGAGTACGCGTAAGGTTGGTCCGGATCGTCTCGTCCAACAATACCGCCGAACCAAAGTATGACATGCTGGTAGGCAGTATGACTTGTATCGCCCACAACTCACTTGTGTTCTACTCGTGCATATAACATCAAACCATAAAAACCTGGCTCGGATGCCACTGTTGGGGAACGTAGTAATTTCAAAATTTTCCTACGCACACGCAAGATCATGGTGATGCACAGCAACGAGAGGGGAGAGTGTTGTCTACGTACCAACGCAGACCGACTGCGGAAGCGATCACACAACGTAGAGGAAGTAGTCGTACGTCTTCTTCCTGATCCAACCGATCCAAGCACCGTTACTCCGGCACCTCCGAGTTCTTAGCACACGTTCAGCTCGATGACGTTCCTCGGACTCCGATCCAGCAAAGCGTCGAGGAAGAGTTCCGTCAGCACGACGGCGTGGTGACGATCTTGATGTACTACCGAAGCAGGGCTTCGCCTAAGCACTGTAACGGTATGATCGAGGTGGAATTTGGTGGCAGGGGGCACCGCACACGGCTAAGGAACGATTAACTTGTGTGTCTTGGGGTGCCCCCTGCCCCCGTATATAAAGGCCAGGGGCAGGGGGTTCGGCCGGCTAGGAGGGAGGCGCAGGGAGGAGTCCTACTCCCACCGGGAGTAGGACTCCTCCCCTCCAATCCTATTCCAACTAGGATTCTTGGGGGGAAGGAGAAAGAGGGGGCCGGCCCACCTCTCCTAGTCCTATTAGGACTTGGGAAAGGGGGGGGCGCCGGCCAGGTGTGGGCTGCCTCTTCTCTCTTTTCCACTAAAGCCCAATAGGCCCATTTACCTCCCGGGGGGTTCCGGTAACCCTCCCGGTAATCCGGAAAAATCCCGATTTCACCCGGAACGCTTCCGGTGCCCAAACATAGGCTTCCAATATATCAATCTTTACGTCTCGACCATTTCGAGACTCCTCGTCATGTCCGTGATCTCATCCGGGACTCCGAACAACCTTCGGTACATCAAAATGCATAAACTCATAATAACTGTCATCGTAACGTTAAGCGTGCGGACCCTACGGTTCGAGAACAATGTAGACATGACCGAGACACGTCTCTGGTCAATAACCAATAGCGGGACCTGGATGCCCATATTGGCTCCTACATATTCTACGAAGATCTTTATTGGTCAGACCGCATAACAACATACGTTGTTCCCTTTGTCATCGGTATGTTACTTGCCCGAGATTCGATCGTCGGTATCCAATACCTAGTTCAATCTCGTTACCGGCAAGTCTCTTTACTCGTTCCGTAATACATCATCTCAGAACTAACATATTAGTTGCAGTGCTTGCAAGGCTTATGTGATGTGTATTACCGAGAGGGCCCAGAGATACCTCTCCGACAATCGGAGTGACAAACCCTAATCTCGAAATACGCCAACCCAACATCTACCATTGGAGACACCTGTAGTACTCCTTTATAATCACCCAGTTACGTTGTGACGTTTGGTAGTACCCAAAGTGTTCCTCCGGTAAACGGGAGTTGCATAATCTCATAGTTATAGGAACATGTATAAGTCATGAAGAAAGCAATAGCAACATACTAAACGATCGGGTGCTAAGCTAATGGAATGGGTCATGTCAATCAGATCATTCAACTAATGATGTGACCTCGTTAATCAAATAACAACTCTTTGTTCATGGTTAGGAAACATAACCATCTTTGATTAACGAGCTAGTCAAGTAGAGGCATACTAGTGACACTCTGTTGGTCTATGTATTCACACATGTATTATGTTTCCGGTTAATACAATTCTAGCATGAATAATAAACATTTATCATGATATAAGGAAATAAATAATAACTTTATTATTGCCTCTAGGGCATATTTCCTTCAATTATAGCCCAACAGCGTAAGGGACGCAAAATCCGGGAACATAACACCGATATGACGGAAACTAGGGCGGCAAGAGTGGAACAAAACACCAGGCATAAGGCCGAGCCTTCCACCCTTTACCAAGTATATAGATGCATTAATTAAATAAGATATATGGTGATATCCCAACAAGTAAATAAATGTTCCAACAAGGAACGATCTCCATGTTCCAACAAGGAACAAACTTCGATCTTCACCTGCAACTAACAACGCTATAAGAGGGGCTGAGCAAAGCGGTAACATAGCCAATCAACGGTTTGCTAGGACATTGGTGGGTTAGAGGCTGAACATGGCAATTTGGGAGGCTGACAAGCAAGTGGTAGGCATCGTAGCAATGGCATAGCAAAAGAGCGAGCAAACTAGCATAGCAAAGATAGTAGTGATTTCAAGGGTATGATCATCTTGCCTGAAATCCCGCAAGGAAGAAGAATCGAGTCCATGAAGAAGACAAACGGACGTAGGAGAACGGGTCCTCGCAAACTCGACGTTATCGGAACCAACCCAAAGAAGCAATCACCGGAAAAGAGAAAACCACATAGTAAACAACCACGACATGAACATGGCATGATGCACAACCAAATATGATGCATGTCCGGTTTAATGAAGCATGGTATGGCAAAATGCACAAACCAGCCTACAAATTAAGTGGAGCTCAATATGCATCGGGATGCATATGGACAAAACACCACATCAATTATTTAGTTCGATCTCGTTTATGTACCCAACAATGTTAAATGTTGTTAAACATGGCAAGAGGGGAAACATGATGAAACTATCTAATCTAGGCAAGTTTAAATGAGGCCGGAAGCAACGAACAACAATTCCGGAAAATCGTCATGTGCAAATATTAGGTTTGGTCCTGATCTGTCCTAAACACAATTTTAGAGTTGTTTAACATGCAAAGTGATGCCACCATGATAAACTAGGCAAAATTCTACCCCATTTACATATAAAATTTATTAAAATCGGAGTTACGGTTATTTAGTTATGAATTAAATCATTTTAGCATGGCATAGAGCAAATTTAATGCAAACAACATTTTAAACATGGGTGAAAGTTGCATATTGTTAATCTACGCAAAATTCTGAGCAAGTTTCATATATGAATCATTTTAATCTGATGCACCATTTGTGAGTTATTAAATGCATGAATTAGGGGGACTATACTGCAAAACTGCCAATGCACTGGATAATGAACAAATTCGCAGGACCAGAAAAAAAATACATATCGGGCCAAAACTGGCTTAGCCCAACAGCAGGGAAGGAAAAAAATAGAGGAGGGGGCGCTAGGGCGGCTCACCCAGGGCCTGGCCCGATAGCAGGAGCGGCCCGGCTGGAGTTGCCCTGGAAGGCCAAGGCGGCGCTGGGCCTTGGCGCATCGGCCCATGCGGGGAAGAGGCAGAAGCAGGCCGAGGCGGGGCGCGGATCTGGAGGTGGAGATGGGCCGGGCTTGGCGCTGCGCTGGCCGGGAAGCTGGGCCGGCCCGCGAAGGAGGAGGAAGGCCAAACGAGGCCGACAGATCTGGGCCTCAGCGAGGTCCACGGGGAAGGTCAATGGGGGCGACATGGATCGGGCTCCTCCCGATCCCGCGCAAGGCGACGGCGGCGCGCCGGTGCTCCGAGGAGCAGATGCCGGCGGGGACGAGCAGATGGACGGGACGCGCTGCGCCGGGGCGGGGAGGCCGGAGCGGGGCACCGCGGTGCGGGGCGGCGCTGGTGGCTGGCGAGGGCGGCGAAGGCGCAGGCGGCGGGGACATGGTGGCGTGCCGGCGAGCACAGGCGGCGAGGCGACGAAGGCCGCGGTGGCCGGCGCGAACCCCGGCGACCGGAAGCGGAGAAGACACCGGGCGGCGAAGGCGCGGGGATCCCGGCCCGGGTTCGACTCCGCGCGGGCTAGATCTGGGCCGGCGGGCTCGGCGGCGGGAGGAGAGAGAGGGCGCGGGCGAGGTAGCGGCGTCTGATTGGTGCAGGAGGCGGCGCGGGTGACGTGGCGGCCTGCTATTGGCCCGAGCGACGTGGCTGGAGGCGGCGGACGCGTCCGGCGGCGGAGTGGACATGTCCGGCGGCGCTGAGGGGGAAGTTTTAGGGTTTAGACTGCGAAATGATCCGAAATTTCGGGGAGGGGTGCTCTTTTATAGGTAGAGGGAGCTAGGGGAGTCCAAATGAGGTGCGGTTTTCGGCCACGCGATCGTGATCGAACGACCGAGATGATGGAACAGAGTTAGGTGGGTTTTGGGCCAAAATGGAGGGGTGTTGGGCTGCAACACACACGAGGCCTTCTCGGTCCCTCGGTTAACCGTTGGAATATCAAACGAAGTCCAAATGGTACAAAACTTGACAGGCGGTCTACCGATAGTAAACCAAGGCCGCTTGGCAAGTCTCGGTCCAATCCGGAAATGTTTAACCCCCACACACAAGAGGAAGGTAGAAACGACCATCGGAGGAGAACGGAACGCCGGAATGCAAAACGGACAACGGGGAAAATGCTCGGATGCATGAGACGAACACGTATGCAACTGAAATGCACAAGATGACATGATATGCAATGCACATGATGACATGATGAAATGCAACACGCAAGCAAGTGACATGGCAACGACGGCGAATAAGCGGAGGACACCTGGCACATCGGTCTCGGGGCGTTACAGTCCGTTGAGACGACACAATCTGAACTGTGGTTTAGCAAGAAACCAAAGTAGTCGTTTCTTAAAGTTTGGGGTTGTGATGCTTATGTGAAAAAGTTTCATCCTGATAAGCTCAAAACCAAATCGGAGAAATATGTCTTCATAGGATACCCAAAAGGAGACTGTTGGGTACACCTTCTATCACAGATCCTAAGGCAAGACATTCGTTGCTTATAATGGATACTTTCTAGAGAAGGAGTTTCTCTCGAAAGAAGTGAGTGGGAGGAAAGTAGAACTTGATAAGGTAATTGTACCTTCTCCTTTATTGGAAAGTAGTTCATCACAGAAATCTGTTCTTGTGACTCCTACACCAATTATTGAGGAAGCTAATGATAATGATCATGAAACTTCGGATCAAGTTACTACTGAACCTCGTAGATCAACCAGAGCAAGATCCGCGCCAGAGTGGTACGATAATCCAGTTCTGGAAGTCATGCTGCTAGATCATGATGAACATACAAACTATGAAGAAGCGATGGTGAGCCCAGACTCCGCAAAGTGGTTTGAAGCCATGAAATCTGAGATGGGATCCATGTATGAGAACAAAGTATGGGCTTTGGTTGACTTGCCCGATGATCGGCAAGCAATTGAGAATAAATGGATCTTCAAGAAAAAGACTGACGCTGACGGTAATGTTACTGTCTATAAAGCTCGACTTGTCGCAAAAGGTTTTCGACAAGTTCAAGGGGTTGACTACGATGAGACCTTCTCACCCGTATCTATGCTTAAGTCTGTCCGAATCATGTTAGCAATTGCCGCATTTTATGAAATATGGCAAATGGATAAACAAAACTGCATTCCTTAATGGATTTCTGTAACACCCTCGATGCGACTATATCTCCCACGTGTCGAGGCACGACTTAGAGGCATAATCGCATTGAAGGCAATGTCGCAAGTGAGGTAATCTTCACACAACCCATGTAATATAATAGGGGAAAAATACATAGTTGGCTTACAATCGCCACTTCACACAATTACATGAATAAAGCATTACATCAACCAAATACACTCATGGTCCGACTACGGAACCAAAATAAAAGAAGAACCCCAAATGCGACAAAGGTCCCCGATCGACCCCAACTGGGCTCCACTACTGATCAACTATAACAAAGCAACACAAAGGACAAGATCTTCATCGAGCTCCTCCTGAGCTTGGTTGCGTCATCTGCTCGGACTCATCGGCACCTGCAAGCTGGTTTTGAAAGTATCTGTGAGCCACAGGGACTCAGCAATCTCGCACCCTCGCGATCAAGACTATTTAAGCTTATGGGTAAGGTAAAGGTATGAGGTGGAGCTGCAGCAAGTGACTAGCATATATGGTGGCTAACCTATTCGCAAAAGAGAGCGAGAAGAGAAGGCAAAGCACGGTCGATAAAAGTATGATCAAGAAGTGATCCTGGACTACCTACATCAAGCATAACTCCAACAACCGTGTTCACTTCCCGGACTCCGCCGGAAAGAGACCATCACGGTTACACACGCGGTAGATTCATTTTAATTAAGGTCAAGTTTAGGTTTTCTACAACCGGACGTTAACAAATTCCCATCTGCCCATAACCGTGGGCACGGCTTTCGAAAGTTCAAATCCCTGCAGGGTGTCCCAACTTAGCCCATCACAAGCTCTCACGGTCAACGAAGGAATAGACCTCCACCCGAGACATTCCGATCAGACACGGTACCTCGGTACAACAAGACATTTCGACAGGGTAAAACTAAACCAGCAACACCACCCAGATGTGCCGACAAATCCCGATAGGAGCTGCACATATCTCTTTCTCAGGGCACACCGGATGAGCAAGACGTCGGGTAAGCCAGCCCAGAGTTGCCCCTGGTAGCCTCGGACATCGCTCAGTTGGACCAACACTTAGAGAAGCACTGGCCCGGGGGGGTTAAAATAACGATGACCCTTGAGCCGGCCGACTCAAGGGAAAGAAAAAGGCTAGGTGGCAAATGGTAAAACCAATGTTGGGCACTGCTGGAGAAGCTTTACTTAAGGCGAACTGTCAAGGGGTTCCCATTATAGCCCAACCGCGTAAGGGACGCAAAATTCGGGAACATAACACCGATATGACGGAAACTAGGGCGGCAAGAGTGGAACAAAATACCAGGCATAAGGCCGAGCCTTCCACCCTTTACCAAGTGTATAGATGCATTAATTAAATAAGCTATAAAGTGATATCCCAACAAGTAAACATGTTCCAAAAAGGAACAATCTCCATGTTCCAACAAGGAACAAACTTCAATCTTCACTTGCAACTAACAACACTATAAGAGGGGCTGAGCAAAGCGGTAACATAGCCAAACAACGGTTTGCTAGGACATTGGTGGGTTAGAGGCTGAACATGGCAATTTGGGAGGCTGGCAAGCAAGTGGTAGGCATCGTAGCAATGGCATAGCAAAAGAGCGAGCAAACTAGCATAGCAAAGATAGTAGTGATTTCGAGGGTATGATCATCTTGCCTGAGATCCCGCAAGGAAGAAGAACGAGTCCATGAAGAAGACAAACGGATGTAGTCGAACGGATCCTCACAAACTCGACGTTATCGGAACCAACCCGAAGAAGCAATCACCGGAAAAGAAGCACACAACATAGTCAACAACCAACACATAGACATGGCATGATGCACAATCAAGTATGATGCATGTCCGGTTTAAAGAGGCATGGCATGGCAAAGAGCACAAACAATCCTACAAATTAAGTGGAGATCAATATGCAACGAGTTGCATATTGACGAAACACCACATGGCTTATTTAGTTCGCTCTCGGTTATGTACCCCAACAATATTAAATGTTGATTAACATGGCAAGGGGGGTGAAGCAAATGAAAACTACCTATCTAGTCAAGGTTAAATGAGGCCGGAAGCAACGAACAACCATTCCGGTAAGTCCCCATAGCATATTTTAAATTTGGTACTGATCTGTCCTAAACACAACTTTAGAGTTATTAAACATGCAAAGCAATGTCACCATGATAAACTAGGCAAAATTCTACCCCATTTACATATAAAGTTTATTAAAATCGGAGCTACGGTTATTTAGTTATGAATTAAACCGTTTTAGCATGGCATAGGGGAAAATTAATGCAAACAACATATTAAACATTTTAATTGTTGTTATCATGATGCGGATGACATGAACAAGTTTATGCAAATTTTTATTAAAAGTTGATAAGGGCATTAGGAAGCATTTGTCACCGTGGTGGAAGGAAAAGGGGTGCCACGGCAACGAATCCAAAAAATGATGCCACGGCAACATATCGGTTCCGGTAACTCGATTGAGATACCGATGCAAAGAAGAAGTGTGCGGATGCGTGCAAAAGATGGTGGGGCGCTCCCGGATTCCGGGTGTCCCACGAGTTAGCGACAAGGAAACGGGTGACAATTTGGACACGGTGCAAAACCGAGCATCTCAAACATCGCAAGCATTCATTCACGGACGTCGTCTCGAGGTTATACCTTCGGAGCATGCAAAGGAGATGGCTCGGGTTCGATGGGACGTAGGGGAAGTAGGCGTTCTCGGACATCGAGGGAAGTAGTGGTTCACGTTCGTTTTCGGAGAGGTACTTGACGAATCCCAGGTTCCCGGGGGCGACGGTAGTTGTTCTCGTATCACGTGGAAGTAGTCATACTCGGCGATAGTGGTACTTGGCGTTATCCGTGCATAGAGGTACTTGACGTCGTGGTACTTGGGTCTTCGGACTTGTCGGTCCCGATTCTGGCGACGCCAGCGGATCACGTTTTCGTAGGGGAACTTGACGAAAACACGTTGACGGTAGAGGTACAGACGTGCTCGGGGTACTTGTTGGTCCGGTCTTGACGGTCTCATTTATGCGACGGTAGTTGTACTAGTCGGCGGTAGTTGTACATCTCAGAAGAGGAACTTGGTGCATCCAGGGTCTTCGGGCGTAGTGGTGCACACACGTAGATGAACTTGACGAAAAATGGGTCTCCTCGCGGACTTGATGCACCCGAGTTCTTCGGGTTTGTAGTTGTACTTGGCGTTCTTAGTCCGGGTCTTGCCGGTGGTGGAACTTGGCGTTTGCTGTAGTCAATCTTGCCGGCCTTGACGTTCAACACAAAACAACACAGGGCCTCGGAATGCCAACAGCAAGGAGGCGATGGTGGCATGTGGAGAGGGTCGTGGTCGGGCTCAGCCAAGTCGAGGAGGCCGTGGCGGAGTGAGCAGGAGGCACCGGACACGGGAACCCCCGCGATCAGCAGGGCAAACGGGATGCAGGAGGCGAGGCAAGGCGAGCTCGGCGGAGCCAGACATCCATGGCGGGGCAGAGCCACGAGGAGCACAGACGGGGGCGACGGTAGCCGGCGGGGCTCCTGTTGGGCGCAGAGGAACGACGGCTGCCGGCGCGGGCGCTCAAGGAGCTCCTCTCCTCGGGCGCCTGGGCGATGCGGAGCTAGGTGAGGAGGAGGCGCGGCAGGGTGGCTGTGGGCGCCGAGGAGGCGGGCGACGGCCATGGGAATGGAATGGGCGCGCGGCGACTGCAGGCTCCTGGCGGAGGAGGAGAAGGGGCGCGCCGGGGAAGAGCAGCTCCGGTGGTGCGGCGCTGGAGACGGCAGGATGGCGCGCAGGAGAGGGAGGAGCAGGGCGCGGCCTGGTTCGGTGGTCGTGTGCGGCGACTGGCACCGGAGATGGTCGCCGGCAGGGGCGACATGGAGGTGTGGTCGGATGGGAGGAGCTCAGGCTCTCCCGATCCTGAACAGGGACGGCGGCGCGGTGCAGGGAGATGAGGAGTAGGGATCGAGGGAAGGAGGGGATCGAGCGCACGGGATGGAATCGGGCTCCTCCCTGACGGCGCTAGCAGGGAAAGCGAGGGGGAGAGATCAGGGGGTGTACTGGGCTAGGGTTAGGATTAGATTAGGTGGGCTGGGGGGGAAAATGGGCCGGCCTGCGGGATGGGATGGCCTTAGGTGGGCCGGAGCGGAAGTTGGCCTAGGGAGGCCCAGGGAAAACCTTTTTCTTTTATCATTTACCTCCTATTTATTTAGATAAACAGTAACAATAAAAGAAAAAGGACAGGGGGCTAGAAGAGGAGTTCTTCAGATATAAAAATATCCTCAATCTCCTGGAACTATACTCTATTTGATAAAATTGTCTTGGATATCTTTAGAGGTAGAAAAATAAAACAAGTTTAAATATGATTCAAACTTGAGGCATTTTTGAACCTAACCAAAACAACTCAAAAGGATTTGATATTTGACAGAGAGGGTTTAGGCATGGAGAACTAGCACCAGAAAAAGAATGAACATTAATGGAGGAGGAGGAAAAGTACACTTGCCAAAATGAAAGAAATAAGAAGGAAGGAGGAGGGCAAGATGGCACTTGCAAAAAGAAAGAAAAAGAGAAGGAAGGAAGGTGGTGATATTACAGAACGAGTAAAGAGACTTGCCGGTAACGAGATTGAACTAGGTATTGGATACCGATGATCGAATCTCGGGCAAGTAACATACCGATGACAAAGGGAACAACGTATGTTGTTATGCGGTCTGACCGATAAAGATCTTCGTAGAATATGTAGGAGCCAATATGGGCATCCAGGTCCCGCTATTGGTTATTGACCAGAGACGTGTCTCGGTCATGTCTACATTGTTCTCGAACCGTAGGGTCCGCACGCAAAATGCATAAACTCATAATAACTGTCATCGTAACGTTAAGCGTGCGGACCCTATGGTTCGAGAACAATGTAGACATGACCGAGACACGTCTCCGGTCAATAACCAATAGCGGGACCTGGATGCCCATATTGGCTCCTACATATTCTACGAAGATCTTTATCGGTCAGACCGCATAACAACATACGTTGTTCCCTTTGTCATCGGTATGTTACTTGCCCGAGATTCGATCGTCGGTATCCAATACCTAGTTCAATATCGTTACTGGCAAGTCTCTTTACTCGTTCCGTAATACATCATCTCACAACTAACATCTTAGTTATAATGCTTGCAAGGCTTATGTGATGTGTATCACCGAGAGGGCCCAGAGATACCTCTCCGATAATCGGAGTGACAAACCCTAATCTCGAAATACGCCAACCCAACATCTACCTTTGGAGACACCTGCAGTACTCCTTTATAATCACCCAGTTACGTTGTGACGTTTGGTAGTACCCAAAGTGTTCCTCCGGCAAATGGGAGTTGCATAATCTCATAGTCATAGGAACATGTATAAGTCATGAAGAAAGCAATAGCAACATACTAAACGATCGGGTGCTAAGCTAATGAAATGGGTCATGTCAATCAGATCATTCAACTAATGATGTGACCTCGTTAATCAAATAACAACTCTTTGTTCATGGTTAGGAAACATAACCATCTTTGATTAACGAGCTAGTCAAGTAGAGGCATACTAGTGACACTCTGTTTGTCTATGTATTCGCACATGTCTTATGTTTCCGGTTAACATCCAAATCAACTAAACCATAACCGATCATCACGTGAGATGGAGTAGTTTTCAATGGTGAACATCATTATGTTGATCATATCTACTATATGATTCACGCTCGACCTTTCGGTCTCTGTGTTCCGAGGCCATATCTGCATATGCTAGGCTCGTCAAGTTTAACCTGAGTATTCTGCGTGTGCAAAACGGGCTTGCACCCGTTGTAGATGGACGTAGAGCTTATCACACCCGATCATCACGTGGTGTCTGGGCACGACGAACTTTGGCAACGGTGCATACTCAGGGAGAACACTTCTTGATAATTTAGTGAGAGATCATCTTATAATGCTACCGTCAATCAAAGCAAGATAAGATGCATAAAAGATAAACATCACATGCAATCAATATAAGTGATATGATATGGCCATCATCATCTTGTGCTTGTGATCTCCATCTCCGAAGCACCGTCATGATCACCATCGTCACCGGCGCGACACCTTGATCTCCATCGTAGCATCGTTGTCGTCTTGCCAATCTTATGCTTCCACGACTATCACTACCGCTTAGCAATAAAGTAAAGCATTACATCACGATTGCATTGCATACAATAAAGGGACAACCATATGGCTCCTGCCAGTTGCCGATAACTTGTTTACAAAACATGATCATCTCATACAATAAAATCAGCATCATGCCTTGACCATATCACATCACAACATGCCCTACAAAAACAAGTTAGACGTCCTCTACTTTGTTGTTGCAAGTTTTACGTGGCTGCTACGGGCTTAAGCAAGAACTCATCTCACCTACGCATCAAAACCACAACGATAGTTTGTCAAATAGACTCCGTTTTAACCTTCTCAAGGACCGGGCGTAGCCACACTCGGTTCAACTAAAGTTGGAGAGACAGTCGCCCGCAAGCCATCTATGTGCAAAGCACGTCGAGGGAACCGGTCTCGCGTAAGCGTACACGTAAGGTTGGTCCGGGTCGTCTCGTCCAACAATACCGCCGAACCAAAGTATGACATGCTGGTAGGCAGTATGACTTGTATCGCCCACAACTCACTTGTATTCTACTTGTGCAAATAACATCAAACCATAAAACCTAGGCTCGGATGCCACTATTAGGGAACGTAGTAATTTCAAAAAAATTCCTACGCACACGCAAGATCATGGTGATGCATAGCAATGAGGGGAAGAGTCTGGTCTACGTACCCTTGTAGATCACAACGGAAGCATTGACACAACATAGAGGAAGTAGTCGTACGTCTTCTTCCCGATCCGACCGATCCAAGCACCGTTACTCCGGCACCTCCGAGTTCTTAGCACACGTTCAGGTCGATGACGATCCTCGGGCTCCAATCCAGCAAAGCGTCGAGGAAGAGTTCCGTCAGCACGACGGCGTGGTGACGATCTTGATGTTCTACCGACGCAGGGCTTCGCCTAAGCACTACAACGGTATGATCGAGGTGGAATTTGGTGGCAGGGGGCACCGCACACGGCTAAGGAATGATCTCAAGGATCAACTTGTGTGTCTAGAGGTGCCCCCTGCCCCCGTATATAAAGGATCCAAGGGGGAGGGGCTGGCCGGCCAAGGGGGGAGGCGCAGGAGAGTCCTACTCCCACTGGGAGTAGGATTCCCCCTCCAATCCTAGTCCAACTAGGATTCCTCGGAGGGGAAAAGAGGAGGAGGTGGCCGGCCACCCTTTCCTTGTCCTAATAGGACTAGGGGAAGGGGGAGGCGCGCAGCCCATCTAGGGCAGCCCCTTCTCTTTTCCACTAAGGCCCATTATGGCCCATCTATCTCCCGGGGGGTTCCGGTAACCCTCCCGGTATTCCGGTAAAATCCCGATTTCACCCGGAACACTTCCGATGTCCAATCATAGGCTTCCAATATATCAATCTTTACGTCTCGACCATTTCGAGACTCCTCGTCATGTCCGTGATCACATCCGGGACTCCGAACAACCTTTGGTACATCAAAATGCATAAACTCATAATAACTGTCATCGTGACGTTAAGCGTGCGGACCCTACGGTTCGAGAACAATGTAGACATGACCGAGACACGTCTCCGGTCAATAACCAATAGCGGGACCTGGATGCCCATATTGGCTCCTACATATTCTACGAAGATCTTTATCGGTCAGACCGCATAACAACATACGTTGTTCCCTTTGTCATCGGTATGTTACTTGCCCGAGATTCGATCGTCGGTATCCAATACCTAGTTCAATCTCGTTACTGGCAAGTCTCTTTACTCGTTCCGTAATACATCATCTCACAACTAACATCTTAGTTATAATGCTTGCAAGGCTTATGTGATGTGTATCACCGAGAGGGCCCAGAGATACCTCTCCGACAATCGGAGTGACAAACCCTAATCTCGAAATACGCCAACCCAACATCTACCTTTGGAGACACCTGTAGTACTCCTTTATAATCACCCAGTTACGTTGTGACGTTTGGTAGTACCCAAAGTGTTCCTCCGGCAAATGGGAGTTGCATAATCTCATAGTCATAGGAACATGTATAAGTCATGAAGAAAGCAATAGCAACATACTAAACGATCGGGTGCTAAGCTAATGAAATGGGTCATGTCAATCAGATCATTCAACTAATGATGTGACCTCGTTAATCAAATAACAACTCTTTGTTCATGGTTAGGAAACATAACCATCTTTGATTAACGAGCTAGTCAAGTAGAGGCATACTAGTGACACTCTGTTTGTCTATGTATTCACACATGTATTATGTTTCCGGTTAATACAATTCTAGCATGAATAATAAACATTTATCATGATATAAGGAAATAAATAATAACTTTATTATTGCCTCTAGGGCATATTTCCTTCAGAACTTAGTCTAAATTCTTTACAATATGTCTTGTAGATCAAATGGCCAACGTAGTCCTCAACTTCAACGCGTTCCTAGAGAAAACTAAGCTGAAAGATGATGGCAGCAACTATACGGACTGGGTCCGGAACCTGAGGATCATCCTCATAGCTGCCAAGAAAGATTATGTCCTACAAGCACCGCTAGGTGAAGCTCCCGTCCCACAGAACCAAGACGTTATGAACGCTTGGCAGACACGTGTTGACGACTACTCCCTCGTTCAGTGCGGCATGCTTTACAGCTTAGAGCCGGGGCTCCAAAAGCGTTTTGAGAGACATGGAGCATATGAGATGTTCGAAGAGCTGAAAATGGTTTTTCAAGCTCATGCCCGGGTCGAGAGATATGAAGTCTCCGACAAATTCTTCAGCTGTAAGATGGAAGAAAATAGTTCTGTCAGTGAGCACATACTCACTATGTCTGGGTTGCATAACCGCTTGACTCAGCTGGGAGTTAATCTCCCGGATGATGCGGTCATTGACAGAATCCTCCAGTCGCTTCCACCAAGCTACAAGAGCTTTGTGATGAACTTCAATATGCAGGGGATGGAAAAGACCATTCCTGAGTTATTTTCAATGCTGAAATCAGTGGAGGTAGAAGTCAAGAAGGAACATCAAGTGTTGATGGTGAATAAAACCACTAAGTTCAAGAAGGGCAAGGGTAAAAAGAACTTCAAGAAGGACAGCAAGGGAGTTGCCGCACCCGGCAAGCAAGCTGCCGGGAAGAAGCCAAAGAATGGACCCAAGCCCGAGACTGAGTGCTTCTATTGCAAGGGAAGCGGTCACTGGAAGCGGAACTGCCCCAAATACTTAGCAGACAAGAAGGTCGGCAAAACAAAAGCTATATGTGATATACATATAATTGATGTGTACCTTACTAGTGTCCGTAGTAGCTCCTGGGTATTTGATACCGGTGCAGTTGCTCACATTTGTAACTCAAAGCAGGGGCTGCGGAATAAGCGGAAACTGGCAAAGGACGAGGTGACGATGCGCGTCGGGAATGGTTCCAAGGTCAATGTGATCGCCGTCGGCACGCTACCTCTATATTTACCTTCGGGATTAGTTTTAAACCTTAATAATTGTTATTTAGTGCCAGCTTTGAGCATGAACATTGTATCGGGATCTCGTTTAATTCGAGATGGCTACTCATTTAAATCCGAGAATAATGGTTGTTCTATTTATATGAGAGATATGTTTTATGGTCATGCTCCTATGGTGAATGGTTTATTCTTTATGAATCTCGAACGTAATGCTACACATGTTCATAATGTGAGTACCAAAAGATGTAAAGTTGATAATGATAGTCCCACATACTTGTGGCACTGCCGCCTTGGTCACATAGGTGTCAAACGCATGAAGAAGCTCCATGCAGATGGACTTTTAGAGTCTCTTGATTATGAATCATTTGACACGTGCGAACCATGCCTCATGGGTAAAATGACCAAGACTCCGTTCTCAGGAACAATGGAGCGAGCAACCAACTTATTGGAAATCATACATACTGATGTGTGCGGTCCAATGAGTGTTGAGGCTCGCGGCGGCTATCGTTATGTTCTCACCCTCACTGATGACTTGAGTAGATATGGGTATATCTACTTAATGAAACACAAGTCTGAAACCTTTTAAAAGTTCAAGGAATTTCAGAGTGAGGTTGAGAATCAACGTGACAGGAAAATCAAGTTTCTACGATCAGATCGTGGAGGAGAATACTTGAGTCACGAATTTGGCACACACTTAAGAAAATGTGGAATAATTTCACAACTCACGCCGCCTGGAACACCTCAGCGTAACGGTGTGTCCGAACGTCGTAATCGCACTCTATTAGATATGGTGCGATCTATGATGGCTCTTACCGATTTACCGCTATCTTTTTGGGGCTATGCTTTAGAGACTGCCGCATTCACTTTAAATAGGGCTCCGTCGAAATCCGTTGAGACGACACCGTATGAATTATGGTTTGGGAAGAAACCTAAGCTGTGTTTGGGGATGCGATGCTTATGTCAAGAAACTTCAACCTGAAAAGCTAGAACCCAAGTCGGAAAAATGCGTCTTCATAGGATACCCAAAAGAAACTATTGGGTATACCTTCTACCTCAGATCCGAAGGCAAGGTCTTTGTTGCCAAGAATGGATCCTTTCTAGAGAAGGAGTTTCTCTCGAAAGAAGTAAGTGGGAGGAAAGTAGAACTTGATGAAGTATTACCTCTTGAACCGGAAAATGGCACAACTCAAGAAAATGTTCCTGAGGTGCCAACACCGACTAGAGAGGAAGTTAATGATAATGATCAAGATACTTCTGATCAAGCTCCTAATGAAATTCGAAGGTCCACAAGGACACGTTCCGCACCAGAATGGTACGGCAACCCTGTCTTGGAAATCATGTTGTTAGACAACAGTGAACCTTCGAACTATGAAGAAGCGATGGCGGGCCCGGATTCCGACAAATGGCTAGAAGCCATGAAATCCGAGATAGGATCCATGTATGAAAACGAAGTATGGACTTTGACTGACTTGCCCGTTGAACGGCGAGCCATAGAAAATAAATGGATCTTGAAGAAGAAGACAGACGCGGATGGTAATGTGACCATCTATAAAGCTCGGCTTGTCGCTAAGGGTTATCGACAAGTTCAAGGGGTTGACTACGATGAGACTTTCTCACCGGTAGCGAAGCTGAAGTCCGTCCGAATCATGTTAGCAATTGCCGCATTCTACGATTATGAGATATGGCAAATGGACGTCAAAACGGCATTCCTTAATGGTTTCCTTAAGGAAGAACTGTATATGATGCAGCCGGAGGGTTTTGTCGATCCTAAGAATGCTGACAAGGTGTGCAAGCTCCAACGCTCGATTTATGGGCTGGTGCAAGCATCTCGGAGTTGGAACATTCGATTTGATGAGATGATCAAAGCGTTTGGGTTTACGCAGACTTATGGAGAAGCCTGCGTTTACAAGAAAGTGAGTGGGAGCTCTATAGCATTTCTCATACTATATGTAGATGACATACTCTTGATGGGAAATGATATAGAACTCTTGGACAGCATCAAGGCCTACTTGAATAAGAGTTTTTCAATGAAGGACCTTGGAGAAGCTGCTTATATATTAGGCATCAAGATCTATAGAGATAGATCAAGACGCCTCATAGGTCTTTCACAAAGCACATACCTTGAGAAGATATTGAAGAAGTTCAATATGGATCAATCTAAGAAGGGGTTCTTGCCTGTGTTACAAGGTATGAAATTGAGCTCGGCTCAAAGTCCGACCACGGCAGAAGAAATAGAAGAGATGAGTGTCATCCCCTATGCCTCAGCCATAGGTTCTATTATGTATGCCATGTTGTGTACCAGACCTGATGTAAACCTTGCCGTAAGTTTGGTAGGAAGGTACCAAAGTAATCCCGGCAAGGAACACTGGACAGCGGTCAAGAATATCCTGAAGTACCTTAAAAGGACTAAGGAAATGTTTCTCGTTTATGGAGGTGACGAAGAGCTCGTCGTAAAGGGTTACGTCGACGCTAGCTTCGACACAGATCTGGATGACTCTAAGTCACAAACCGGATACGTGTATATTTTGAATGGTGGGGCAGTAAGCTGGTGCAGTTGCAAGCAGAGCGTCGTGGCGGGATCTACATGTGAAGCGGAGTACATGGCAGCCTCGGAGGCAGCACATGAAGCAATTTGGGTGAAGGAGTTCATCACCGACCTCGGAGTCATACCCAATGCGTCGGGGCCGATCAAGCTCTTCTGTGACAACACTGGAGCTATTGCACTTGCCAAGGAGCCCAGGTTTCACAAGAAGACAAGGCACATCAAGCGTCGCTTCAACTCCATTCGTGAAAATGTTCAAGATGGAGACATAGAGATTTGTAAAGTACATACGGACCTGAATGTAGCAGATCCGTTGACTAAACCTCTCCCTAGGGCAAAACATGATCAACACCAGAATTCCATGGGTGTTCGATTCATCACAATGTAACTAGATTATTGACTCTAGTGCAAGTGGGAGACTGTTGGAAATATGCCCTAGAGGCAATAATAAAAGCATTATTATTATATTTCCTTGTTCATGATAATTGTCTTTATTCATGCTATAATTGTGTTATCCGGAAATCGTAATACATGTGTGAATAACAGACACCAACATGTCCCTAGTAAGCCTCTAGTTGACTAGCTCGTTGATCAACAGATAGTCATGGTTTCCTGGCTATGGACATTGGATGTCATTGATAATGAGATCACATCATTAGGAGAATGATGTGATGGACAAGACCCAATCCTAAACATAGCATAAAGATCGTATAGTTCGTTTGCTAGAGTTTTTCCAATGTCAAGTATCTTTTCCTTAGACCATGAGATCGTGTAACTCCCGGATACCGTAGGAGTGCTTTGGGTATACCAAACGTCACAACGTAACTGGGTGACTATAAAGGTATACTACGGGTATCTCCGAAAGTGTCTGGTGGGTTGACACGGATCAAGACTGGGATTTGTCACTCCGTATGACGGAGAGGTATCACTGGGCCCACTCGGTAATGCATCATCATAATGAGCTCAAAGTGACCAAGTGTTTGGTCATGGGATCATGCATTACGGTACGAGTAAAGTGACTTGCCGGTAACGAGATTGAACGAGGTATTGGGATACCGACGATCGAATCTCGGGCAAGTAACATATCGATTGACAAAGGGAATTGCATACGGGGTTGATTGAATCCTCGACATCGTGGTTCATCCGATGAGATCATCGTGGAACATGTGGGAGCCAACATGGGTATCCAGATCCCGCTGTTGGTTATTGACCGAAGAGTCGTCTCGGTCATGTCTGCTTGTCTCCCGAACCCGTAGGGTCTACACACTTAAGGTTCGGTGATGCTAGGGTTGTGAAGATATGTATATGCAGTAACCCAAATGTTGTTCGGAGTCCCGGATGAGATCCCATACGTCACGAGGAGTTCCGCAATGGTCCGGAGGTAAAGAATTATATATAGGAAGTGCTGTTTCGGCTATCGGGACAAGTTTTGGGGTCACCGGTATTATACCGGGACCACCGGAAGGGTCCCCGGGGTCCACCGGGTGGGGCCACCTATCCCGGGGGGCCCCATGGGCTAAAGTGGGACGAAACCCAGCCCAAAGTGGGCTGGGGCACCACTCCCCTAGGGCCCATGCGGCTAGGGTTGGGGGGGGGGAAACCCTAAAGGGGGCGCCCCCTTGCTTGGGGGGCAAGCCCCCACCCCTTGGCCGCCGCCCCCCCCCCCCCTAGGAGATCCCATCTCCTAGGGCCGGTGCCCCCCTAGCACCCCTATATATAGTGGGGGGAGAGGAGGGACTTGACACACCAGCCCTTGGCGCCTCCCTCTTTCCCCGTTACATCTCTCTCTCGTAGTATAGGCGGAGCCCTGCTACTGTGACGCCCTGCATCCACCACCACGCCATCGTGCTGCTGGATCTTCATCAACCTCTCCTTCCCCCTTGCTGGATCAAGGAGGAGACGTCATCTGCTCCGTACGTGTGTTGAACGCGGAGGTGCCGTCCGTTCGGCGCTTGGTCATCGGTGATTTGGATCACGTCGTGTTCGACTACTTCATCCCCGTTCTTTGAACGCTTCCGCTCGCGATCTACAAAGGTATGTAGATGCATCCGATGACTCGTTGCTAGATGAACTCATAGATGGATCTTGGTGAAACCGTAGGAAAATTTTTGTTTTCTGCAACGTTCCCCAACAATTCGGACATCGGAAAGGTTCTGAGTGATTCGGGTATTTTCGGAGGTACCGGGGAGTTACGGGAATACGAGGAAGAAGCAATGGGCCTTAATGGGCCTTAGTGGGAAGGACCAGGAGGTGGCGCGCGCCCCTCCCAAGCCCAGTCCGAATTGGACAAGGGGTTTGGGGTGCGGCCCCTCTCTCCCTTCCTTCCCCTCTCCCCCCCTTTCCCCCCTTCTCCTAGTTGGACTAGGAAAGGATGAAACCTACTCCAACTAGGAGTAGGAATCCTACTCCCCTGGCGCGCCCCTCCCAGGGCCGGCCTCCTCCCCCCTTTCTCCTTTATATACGGGGGCAGGGGGCACCTCTAGACACAAGTTGATCTTCATGATCGTTCTCTTAGCCGTGTGCGGTGCCCCCCTCCACCATAATCCTCGATAATATTGTAGCGGTGCTTAGGCGAAGCCCTGCGACAATAGAACATCAAGATCGTCACCACACCGCCGTGCTGACGGAACTCTTCCCCGATACTTTGCTGGATCGGAGTCCAGGGATCGTCATCGAGCTGAACGTGTGCTAGAACTCGGAGGTGCCGTAGTTTCGGTGCTTGATCGGTCGGGCCGTGAAGACGTATGACTACATCAACTGCGTGATCATAACGCTTCCGCTGTCGGTCTACGAGGGTGCGTAGACAACACTCTCCCCTCTCATTGCTATACATCACCATGATCTTGCGTGTGCGTAGGAATTTTTTTGAAATTACTACGTTCCCCAACAGTGGTATCAGAGACTAGGTTTTATGTGTTGATGTTATATGCACGAGTAGAACACAAGTGAGTTGTGGGCGATATAAGTCATACTGCTTACCAGCATGTCATACTTTGGTTCGGCGGTATTGTTGGATGAAGCGGCCCGGACCGACATTACGCGTACGCTTACGCGAGACTGGTTCTACCGACGTGCTTTGCACACAGGTGGCTGGCAGGTGTCAGTTTCTCCAACTTTAGTTGAACCAAGTGTGGCTACGCCCGGTCCTTGCGAAGGTTAAAACAACACCAACTTGACAAACTATCGTTGTGGTTTTGATGCGTAGGTAAGAACGGTTCTTGCAAAGCCCGTAGCAGCCACGTAAAACTTGCAACAAACAAAGTAGAGGACGTCTAACTTGTTTTTGCAGGGCATGTTGTGATGTGATATGGTCAAGACATGATGCTAAATTTTATTGTATGAGATGATCATGTTTTGTAACCGAGTTATCGACAACTGGCAGGAGCCATATGGTTGTCGCTTTATTGTATGCAATGCAATTGCGCTGTAATGCTTTACTTTATCACTAAGCGGTAGCGATAGTCGTGGAAGCATAAGATTGGCGAGACGACAATGATGCTACGATGATGATCAAGGTGTCGCGCCGGTGACGATGGTGATCATGACGGTGCTTCGAAGATGGAGATCACAAGCACAAGATGATGATGGCCATATCATATCACTTATATTGATTGCATGTGATGTTTATCTTTTATGCATCTTATCTTGCTTTGATTAACGGTAGCATTTTAAGATGATCTCTCGCTAATTATCAAGAAGTGTTCTCCCAGAGTATGCACCGTTGCGAAAGTTCTTCATGCTGAGACACCACATGATGATCGGGTGTGATAGGCTCTACGTTCAAATACAACGGGTGCAAAACAGTTGCACACGCGGAATACTCAGGTTATACTTGACGAGCCAAGCATGTACAGATATGGCCTCGGAACACGGCAACCGAAAGGTCGAGTGTGAATCATATAGTAGATATGATCAACATAGTGATGTTCACCATTGAAACTACTCCATCTCACGTGATGATCGGACATGGTTTAGTTGATTTGGATCACGTGATCACTTAGAGGATTAGAGGGATGTCTATCTAAGTGGGAGTTCTTAAGTAATATGATTAATTGAACTTTAATTTATCATGAACTTAGTCCTGGTAGTATTAGCATATCTATGTTGTAGATCAATAGCTCGCGTTGTTGCTTTCATATGTTTATTTTGATATGTTCCTAGAGAAAATTGTGTTGAAAGATGTTAGTAGCAATGATGCGGATTGGATCCGTGATCTGAGGTTTATCCTCATTGCTGCATAGAAGAATTATGCCCTTGATGCACCGCTAGGTGACAGACCTATTGCAGGAGCAGATGTAGACGTTATGAACGTTTGGCTAGCTCAATATGATGACTACTTGATAGTTTAGTGCACCATGCTTAACGGCTTAGAATCGGGACTTCAAAGACGTTTTGAACGTCATGGACCATATGAGATGTTTCAGGAGTTGAAGTTAATATTGCAAGCAAATACCCGAGTTGAGAGATATGAAGTCTCCAACAAGTTCTATAGCTAAAAGATGGAGGAGAATCGCTCAACTAATGAGCATGTGCTCAGATTGTCTGGGTACTACAATTGCTTGAATCAAGTGGGAATTAATTTTCCAAATAAAATAGTGATTGACAGAATTCTCTAGTCACCATCACCAAGTTAGTAGAACTTCGTGATGAACTATGATATGCAAGGGATAACGAAAACGATTCCTAAGCTCTTCGTAATGCTGAAATTGGCAAAGGTAGAAATCGAGAAAAACATCAAGTGTTGATGGTAGACAAGACCACTAGTTTCAAGAAAAGGGCAGAAGGAAGAAGGGTAACTTCAAGAAGAACAGCAAGCAAGCTGCTGCTCAAGTGAAGAAGCCCAAGTCTGGTCCTAAGCCTGAGACTAAGTGCTTCTACTGTAAAGGGACTGGTCACTCGAAGCGGAACTACCCCAAGTGATTGGCAGATAAGAAGGATGGCAAAGTGAACATAAGTATATTTGATATACATGTTATTGATGTGTACTTTACTAGTGTTTATAGCAACCCCTCAGTATTTGATACTAGTTCAGTTGCTAAGATTAGTAACTCGAAACGGGAGTCGCAGAATAAACAGAGACTAGTTAAGGGTGAAGTGATGATGTGTGTTGGAAGTGGTTCCAAGATTGATATGATCATCATCGCACACTCCCTATACTTTCGGGATTAATGTTGAACCTAAATAAGTGTTATTTGGTGTTTGTGTTGAGCATGAATATGATTTGATCATGTTTATTGTAATACGGTTATTCATTTAAGTAAGAGAATAAATTGTTATTCTGTTTACATGAATAAAACCTTATATGGTTACACACCCAATGAAAATAGTTCATTGGATCTCGATCGTAGTGATACACATATTCATAATATTGTAACCAAAAGATGCGAAGTTAATAATGATAGTGCAACTTATTTGTGACACTGCCGTTTAGGTCATATTGGTGTAAAGCGCATGAAGAAACTCCATGCTGATGGGATTTTGGAATCACTTGATTATGAATCACTTGGTGCTTGCGAACCATGCCTTATGGGCAAGATGACTAAAGACTCCGTTCTCCGGAACAATGGAGCGAACAATGGACTTATTGGAAATAATACATACTGATATATGCGATCCGATGAGTGTTGAAGCTCGTGGTGAGTATCGTTATTTTCTGACCTTCACATATGATTTCAGCAGATATGAGTATATCTACTTGATGAAACACAAGTCTGAAACATTTGTAAAGTTCAAAGAATTTCAGAGTGAAGCGGAGAATCATCGTAACAAAAATGAAAGTTTCTACGATCTAATTGCAAAGACAAATATTTGAGTTACGAGTTTGGTCTTCAATTAAAACTATATGGAATAGTTTCACAAATTCGTGCCACCTGGAACATCACAGTATAATGGTGTGTCCGAACGTTATAACCATACTTTATTGGATATAGTGCAGTCTATGATGTTTCTTACAGATTTACCAACATCGTTTTGGGGTTATGCATTAAAGACAGCTGCATTCACGTTTAAAAGGGCACCATCTAAGTCACCATCTAAGTCCGTTGAGACAACACAATCTGAACTGTGGTTTGGCAAGAAACCAAAGTTGTCGTTTCTTAAAGTTTGGGGTTGTGATGCTTATATGAAAAAGTTTCATCCTGATAAGCTGAAACCCAAATCGAAGAAATATGACTTCATAGGATACCCAAAGGAGACTGTTGGGTACACCTTCTATCACAGATCCGAAGGCAAGTTATTCATTGCTGAGAATGGATCCTTTTTAGAGAAGGAGTTTCTCTCGAAAGAAGTGAGTGGGAGGAAAGTAGAACTTAATGAGGTAACTGTACCTGCTCCCTTATTGGAAAGTAGTTCATCACAGAAATCTGTTCCTGTGACTACTAGACCGATTAGTGAGGAAGCTAATGATGATGATCATGTAACTTCAGATCAAGTTACTACCGAACCTCGTAGGTAAACCAGAGTGAGATCCGCATCAGAGTGGTACGGTAATCCAGTTCTGGAGGTCATGTTACTTGACCATGACGAGCCTATGAACTATGAAGAAGCGATGACGAGTCCAGATTCCGCGAAATGGCTTGAGGCCATGAAATCTGAGATGAGATCCATGTATGAGAACAAAGTATGGACTTTGATTGACTTGCCCAATGATTGGCGAGCCATTGAGATTAAATGGATCTTCAAGAGGAAGACGGGCGCTGATAGTAGTGTTACTATCTACAAAGCTAGAATTGTCACAAAAAAGGTTTTCGACAAGTTCAAGGTGTTGACTACGATGAGAGTTTCTCACTCGTATCTATGCTTAAGTCTGTCCGAATCATGTTAACAGTTGCCGCATTTTATGAAATCCGGCAAATGGATAAACAAAACTGCATTCCTTAATGGATTTATTAAAAAAGAGTTGTATATGATACAACCAGAAGGTTTTGTCAATCCTAAAGGTGCTAACAAAATGTGCAAGCTCCAGCGATCCATCTATGGACTGGTGCAAGCATCTCAGAGTTGGAATATGCGCTTTGAAGAGATGATCAAAGCATATAGTTTTATACAGACTTGCGGTGAAGCCTGTATTTACAAGAAAGTGAGTGGGAGCACTACAGCATTTCTGATAAGTATATGTGAATAACATATTGTTGATCGGAAATAATGTAGAATTATTCTGCGAAGCATAAAGGAGTGTTTTGAAAGAAGTTTTTCAAAGAAAAACCTTGGTGAAGCTGCTTACATATTAAGCATCAAGATCTATAGAGATAGATCAAGATGCTTGATAAGTTTTTTCAATGAGTACATACCTTGACAATATTTTGAAGTAGTTCAAAAATGGAACAGTCAAAGAAAGAGTTCTTGGCTGTGTTACAAGGTGTGAAATTGAGTAAGACTCAAAGCCCGACCACGGCAGAAGATAGAAAGAGAATGAAATTCATTCCCTATGCCTCAGCCATGGGTTCTATAAAGTATGCCATGCTGTGTACCAGATCTATTGTATACCCTACACTGTGTTAAGCAAGGGAGTACAATAGTGATCTAAGAGTAGATCACTGGACAGTGGTCAAAATTATCCTTAGTGAAATAAGGAAATATTTCTCAATTATGGAGGTGACAAAAGGTTCGTCGTAAAAAGTTACGTCGATGCAAGTTTTGACACAGATCTGGATGACTCTAAGTCTCGATCTAGATACATGTTGAAAGTGGGAGCAATTAGCTAGAGTAGCTCCGTGCAGAACATTGTAGACATAGAATTCGCAAAATACTTACGGATCTCTATGTGACAGACCCGTTGACTAAAATTATCTCACAAGCAAAACATGATCACACCTTAGTACTCTTTGGGTGTTAATCACATAAATGATGTGAACTAGATTACTGACTCTAGTAAACCCTTTGGGTATAGGTCACATGATGATGTGAACTATGGGTGTTAATCACATAGTGATGTGAACTATTAGTGTTGAATCACATGGCGATGTGAACTAGATTATTGACTCTAGTGCAAGTGGGAGACTGAAGGAAATATGCCCTAGAGGCAATAATAAAGTTATTATTTATTTCATTATATCATGATAAATGTTTATTATTCATGCTAGAATTGTATTAACCGAAAACATAATACATGTGTGAATACATAGACAAATAGAGTGTCACTAGTATGCCTCTACTTGACTACCTCGTTAATTGAAGATGGTTATGTTTCCTAACCATAAACAAAAGAGTTGTTATTTGATTAACGGGATCACATCATTAGAAGAATGATGTGATTGACATGACCCATTCCATTAGCTTAGCACTCGATCCTTTAGTATGTTGCTATTGCTTTCTTCATGACTTATACATGTTCCTATGACTATGAGATTATGCAACTCCCATTTACCGAAGGAACACTTTGTGTGCTACCAAACGTCACAACGCAACTGAGTGATTATAAAGGAGCTCTACAGGTGTCTCCAAAGGTACATGTTGGGTTGGCGTATTTCGAGATTAGAATTTGTCACTCCGATTGTCGGAGAGGTATCTCTGGGCCCTCTCGGTAATGCACATCACATAAGCCTTGCAAGCATTGCAACTAATGAGTTAGTTGTGAGACGATGTATTACGGAACGAGCAAAGAGACTTGCCGGTAACAAGATTGAACTAGGTATTAAGACACGATCGAATCTCGGGCAAGTAACATACCGATGACAAAGGGAACACCGTATGTTGTTATGCGGTCTGACCGATAAAGATCTTCATAGAATATGTGGGAGCCAATATGAGCATCCAGGTTCCGCTATTGGTTATTGACCGGAGACATGTCTCGGTCATGTCTACATTGTTCTCGAACCCGTAGGGTCCGCATGCTTAAGGTTTCGATGATAGTTATATTATGAGTTTATAAGTTTTGATGTACCGAAGGAGTTCGGAGTCCCGGATGAGATCGGGGACATGATGAGGACTCTCGAAATGGTCGAGACGTAAAGATCGATATATTGGACGACTATATTCGGACATCGGAAAGGTTCTGAGTGATTCGGGTATTTTCGGAGGTACCGGAGAGTTACGGGAATACGAAGAAGAAGCAATGGGCCTTAATGGGCCTTAGTGGGATGAATCAGGAGGTGGCACGCGCCCCTCTCAAGCCCAGTCCGAATTGGACAAGGGGTTTGGGGCGCGGCCCCTCTCTCCCTTCCTTCCCCTCTTTCCCCCTTTCCCCCCTTCTCCTAGTTGGAGTAGGAAAGGAGGAAACCTACTCCAACTAGGAGTAGGAATTCTACTCCCCTGGCGTGCCCCTCCTAGGGCCGGCCTCCTCCCTCCTTGCTCCTTTATATACGGGGGCAGGGGGCACCTCTAGACACAAGTTGATCTTCATGATCGTTCTCTTAGCCGTGTGCGGTGCCCCCCTCCACCATAATCCTCGATAATATTGTAGCGGTGCTTAGGCGAAGCCCTGCGACAATAGAACATCAAGATCGTCACCACGCCGTCGTGCTGACGGAACTCTTCCCCGATACTTTGCTGGATCGGAGTCCAGGGATCGTCATCGAGCTGAACGTGTGCTAGAACTCGGAGGTGCTTGATCGGTCGGGCCGTGAAGACGTACGACTACATCAACCGCGTTGTCATAACGCTTCCGCTGTCGGTCTACGAGGGTACGTAGACAACACTCTCCCCTCTCGTTGCTATACATCACCATGATCTTGCATGTGCGTAGGAATTTTTTTAAAATTACTACGTTTCCCAACACCTAATTGGTCGGGCGTGGATTTACCCTCTACGGTGGAGCATGGTCAGTCTATAGAAATTGTTAAGTGCACACAAAGAATGGATTAAATTAATGCTAGCCATTAGATTGATTTTAGGGGTTCTAATCATGCGGTGATAGTGATTCTATGTACGTTTTATAGGGTGCATTAAAAAAATCTTGTTTAATTGTTTAATAGTAGTGAAGATGCACGGTGACCGTTAACACTAGGCAAATAATTGCTAATGTGGTTGATATCCCACTTCCTTCCTCATTTGGAGATTTAGCTATCAATCAGAAGAAGAAGAATAAAGTTGCTGCTATTACTTTAATTGTACATGCTTCCTTTGTGGAGCTTATGGTTACTTCAAAATGAATTTGTGTTTCAGGGTAGCACTTGGAGAAGTCTGAAATGCATCCTAGGCATGTGAGCTCCTTTGTACACAAGTGGAAGGTACTCTGTGTCGACGCTCAAGCTGCTCTGCTTCTCAGATGCTTACAGCTCCTCGATCATCGCCGATGAGAAGTCCTTAGGATTGTCTGGAGGTGAACCTTGTGCGGGGTGATCTACAAGTCAGTTTTCAGATAAGAAGCTCCATGCCAACTAGCTGATCCTATTTTTGTAGCCCCTGTGTTGATCATAGTCGACTTTATGGTTGTAATAATTTTCGTTGCAACTACTCCCTCCGTTCCGAATTACTTATCGCAAAAATGGATGTATATAGAACTAGTCTAGATATATCCATTTTTACGACAAGTAATTTAGAACGGAGGAAGTACTTTGGTTGTGATTGAGCGCTGTATAACCATGTTTTTTTTCTGCTGTTTGCCTCTTCTTAATAAAAGTTGGCGCAGGAGGAAAAACTATTTCTTTTAAAAAAGAAAAAAAAAACTCAGGGCACCCATAAAGTCAGAAGAACTCGATACTGTTTTTTTTTCAAATGGAAGGCTAAAGTGTTGACTCTTTACTGAAGTACTTTTTATTCATTTTGATGACAAGTATTTTCGGACGGATGAGAGATGTATCTAGATGTATTTTAGTTCTAGATACAGCATTTTTTGTCCATTTTAATGAAAAGTATTTTCGGACGGAGGGAGTATAAGCAATCTCATCAGCCTGAAAAATGAAAAAAAAAGTCATTCTTGGAATACTAGGGTGGCATTTATTTTCTTTCTTATTCCGTGGAGAGCTCGCGAAATAGTTCCAGTCAGTCCCTGGAGAATTGACATTTGTCAAATGTGTGAAATAGCATCAGCATTGTCCTTTCTTCCTTTGAACCCTCGGCTGGATTTCAGCCCAAATTGTCGGTTCTCGCATTTGCGCGACGCTCTGACAAAGCAAGTATGTCTTCAGAGCAGGAGGTCGTCCTGGTTGGGCTTGGGCGAGGTGAGCAGCGCGGTGTAGAGCCGCAGCTTCTCCTCCCCGAGCGAGGAGCACCTGGACAGCGGCCGCCGTGGGCGGATGAATGACAGCGAGGTGAGCGTCTTGCGGTGCCTGTAGCGGCGCCACGCGAGCTGCACGGCGACGGCGGCCCAGGTGCGCCACCCGTGCGAGTAGTAGCGCGCGCTCCGCCGCACCTTCTCGTTGGCGAAGGTGTAGCGGAAGTGCTGCGTCACGTACTTGACGTCCGCCGCCTCCAGCCCAAACGCCTCCGTGCTCTCCAGCGTCACCAGCGTGGAGGACGCCGCCGGCAGCCGCTCCCGGAACGGCCGCCGCAGGCACCACGACAGCAGCTCGTCCCCGCTGAAGTTGCCCGGCCCCAGCATGCAGCAGCTCGTCCCGCCGTTCCGCAGCACCTGGCTGCTCTGCAGGTGCCCCCGCACTATGAACAGCATCCTCTGCACCGGGTCACCTTCCCTCACGATCTGTCATGAGGTGAAAGAAACAGACTGTGATTTGCGCCATTGATTTTTCAAGATGAATCGAGATAGATTTCTGTACGTACCACTTCTCCCTTGGGGAAGACGAGGGACTTGACCCGGTCGCAGATGTTCTCGAGCACCAGGTCGTCCATGTGGTGGAAGAGCGGCACCTGGCGGACGAGGTCGAGGCAGAGGTGGTACTTGATGTCCCGGCGGAGGCCCTCGGGGAGGTCGCGCACGATGCGGCACTCGTCCACGCCGCGCGTCGCCGCCCACCGCTGCCGCTCCTGCTGCCGCACCCGGTGCCGGAAGCTCTGCGGCAGGTTCTTGCGCTTCATCCACCACTCCACGCTCCGCAGCCGCGTGTGCATCGCCTGCTTCTTGGACGTGGTCGCGTTCAGGAACACCTTGATGTTCCCGATGAGCATGGTGACCAGGATCAGGCCGCCGGTGATGGTGATGATGTTGAACACTATCTCCGACCACTCCGTCGTGCTCGCCAGATTCCCAAACGTGCTGATCGGCGACAGATCGATGACCACACATCAGAAACAAGAGTCAGCAACTAGTAAGATCGATCTCCCTGTTGCAAAGCTGTGATCACCTGAGCGTCATGAGGCCCCAGAAGATGGGGAGGAGGATCTTCTCGAGCCGGCTGGGGTTGGCCACGAGCATGACGGTCCACTTGTAGGCGCCGTACTGGTAGTTGTCGCCGCTGTCGAGGCACGTCGCCCTGGCGCTGGCGTTGCGGCCCCAGGCGAGCCTGTCCGCGCCCGCGCCACCCCCCAGCCTGCCGGCGCCGCCGTAGTAGAGCGGCTCGGCGCACGCCAGCGCGCTGGCCGCGCACCCGCCGACGCGCCCGGCGCAGTACTGCTCCCTGAGGCACTTGGTCGCCCGCTGCGCCCCCAGCAAGTACCAGCACGCGCCCACCGCCTGCAACAAACGGCCAAGCGTCCTCTGCTGCCTCAGCAATGAAGCTCGCGTGCCAGCCAGACGGCCATGTGCGCGCGCCGCGCGTGACAGGGCAGAGCGGTCACCACGCACGCGACGTACTAGGTACGACGAAGATGATGGAAGGACCGGTGAGGGTGGGACGTACGTGGGCGGCGACGAAGTAGGCCATGAGGTTGAGCGCGATGCCCCACCAGATGGTGCCGAAGATGTAGCCGGCGACGTTCTGCATCCGGCGGAGGAAGCGCACCGAGTGGTAGATCTTGGGCAGGTACTCGAAGAGGAACGCCACCATGAGCACCGTCATCACCGACGTCGTCGACCCGGCCCGTATCATCGCCGGTATGCCCACCCACATCACCACCTGCGTCGCGCACGACGCCCATACATGCACACACACACACATACATACATCTTGCATCACGTATTCATCCACATAGCTTATGTGAGCCAGCAGTACTGCACTGACAGATTTTTTTTTCAGGAACTACTCTACGTAGTACAATGATAAGCAGAGGAAAGATGGAAAATATCGGGCAGGCAGGCAGGCACAGCTCACAGGTAGAGTCGCGCGTATCGGTGGGGCCTTTGCTGCGACCATTCATTGCACAACCAACTTTGAATCTGCATTGAATGCGTCGTTGGCTCAAACATGGTAGCAATCCGACGGCTCGGCAACGGCCCCAATGTGGCTAATCCGACAAGTACGCATCATGGCTTGGCATTACATTAGAGCACTATCACCATGTACTACAACAATTTTTATTTTTTTTGCGGGTGTACTGCAACATTCTACGACAAAGTACCGCACGTGTTGATGTAAAAAGAAAAGGAGTACCGCATGTGTAGAAATGATTTTTTTTTCAACATGGAAGCTACGGCACTGCAGGTCTGCAGCACGTTGCTGGGTGCAGAGCGTCGCTGCCTCGCAGAGCAGTCCATCCATCGCCGTGCGTGGTCCGAGATGGGAACCTTATGCGGCGATCACATCCACCTTATGCGGTGGCGACATGCACTGCCACTGCATCATACGACGACACGCCAGGAAGTCATTGCTAGCTACAGGCCTACTACAACCTCAAAGGCTCCAAATTCCTCATTCTCCATTGTCCAGATGTTTTGGACAGGCGGTCGTTCTAATCCGGCACTACGGGCCGTTGCAAAGTTGTTTGGATGTGAAAGATGCTTCTTCGTCGTACCAATCAAACAAACAGTTGCTAAAACAATGAGCTGAGCTGACGGAACGCATGGACGCACCTGCATCACCGGAAGAATGACGAACACGTCCAGGAGGAGCCCCCCCTTCTTGGACCTCGGCAGCCGAGCGGGCGCCGCGCCGCCGCCGACGCGCTGCGCCTCCTCGTCGGCGTCGGCGTCATCCTCCTCCTTCTCCTCCCCCGGCGCGCACGCCGTCCGGAGCCGCAGCAGCAGGTTCCAGGCGTGCAGGGCGTCCACCATGCACCGGAGCGCGGTGACCGCGGCGGCGAACCAGCCGTCGAGGAAGACGCACATGAGCGGGCCGCTCACGGACACGGCGTACAGGAAGAGCGGGTCGACCATGAGCCCCGCCGCGCACGCCAGGAGGTACGCCCGGTCCCACTCCCGCGCCCACCTCGCCCGCGGCCCGATCGCCGCCAGCCGCCGCCTGCGCTTGCCGCCCGGGCCCGGGGGCGTCCCCTTCTCGCGCTCGTCCCCCGGCCTATGCACGCCGCCGTGAGGGGACGCGGCGGAGGAGGAAGATGGCGAGGACGTCGAGGAGCGCGACGCCGAGAGGTCGGTCGGCATGATCGATCGATACGAATACGATCGTGGCGCCACTCCGTCCGTGCACGGGCAGTGGCACAGCCGATGGCTATGGAGCTGATCGAGGGGAGAGGACGACAGCACCCGGGAGGCCCCGTGACGAGACGGGCGGATATATAGCACGAGCTATGCTATGGCGCCGATACGATACGTATACGCTGCTCTCACCGGGCACGCACGCGCGCGCTTGTCTGCTTGCGATTTAGCGTCGGCATGTACCGTGGCTGTGGGAACGGCGGGAGAACGTAGACGATGAGTACAGCGGCGGGCGTACGTACGTACCCCGAGCGAGCAAGCGGTGGTCGCGAACGCGAAATTGTAGCGTGCTGCATGCGACAGTGCAGAGGCCAGCGAGGTGGCCACACAGCAGCGATTCAGCGGTCTCCTCCATGTGTCAATTAATCATGCTGGTCTTCATGAACGTTGGCCCGTCGATCGGCAGGCAGGGTCAGGGTGGTCCTGTACGTGCGGCTGCCAGCCACGGTTTGCCAGTTAAAACATGCTTGCTACCACCAAATTAATCACCACAGCCTCTCCTTCAGGTGGCTGTTTCTTCAGCGTGTTACCGTGAGTAGGCACCTACTATCTCCATTTGTAAGCAAATCAAACAAAGGATGTGCAATCTCCTTGGCTCTATAATACCCAAATTCATACTCCTTCCGTTTCTAAATATAAGTCCTCTAAGAGATTTGAATATGAAGACGTATTTTAGAATGTACTCCCTCCGTTCATAAAAAAGTGTACTTCGAACTTTGTTGGGAAGCCAAACATTTTTATGTTTAACTGTATTTATACAATAACACACCAATATTTATGCCATCAAATTAGTACATTATGATAAAATATATTTTCATCATATACCTATTTGGTTTCATAAATATTGATATATTTTTGCACTAACACGGGCCAAATTTTGAGATAGTTTGACCCTTCAACAAAGTTGAAAGTACAATCTTTCAAGGACGGGGAGAGTAGATTCACTCATTTTACTTCGTATGTAGTTCATATTCAAATCTCTAAAAAGACTTATATTTAAGAACGAAGGAAGTACAATACTGTGCACATGAAAGATGCTCCAGTGTAATAGGTTTTCTTAAACGGGACCCCTTTCCATTAAATCATAACGAAAATACAAAGCCGATCCAAAATTGTTCAGGAGACGAAAAAGGGAGAAAGTAAGTTCATCGCACCACTGAAAAACCCATTGTAAGATGCTCGCATTTGAAACATTTACCATGGGATGAAAACCCAGTGACACCAAAACTAACCTATCAAGTTTAAAGGCAAGACATAACCAGCAAGAGCTCACCCAGGAGCAAAGTTCAAGAGGAGCATAGCTCAACAACCAGACGTAAAAACTAAGAGAGGTGATCATCAACTAAGAAACCAACGACACCAGACACCAGCGACAGTTGCACATTCTTCATCGTCGTGAGCCGTCGCACAGATCCTCATCATGTTCTTCGTGTTGTCCTTCAATAGCATTGCTCCTCGCTCAGGCGCAGTCTTGTCCTTGATCTTCAAAAGTCCTGCCCAAGAGATCAGGTTCACACAAGTTGCAAAAATAACATCAAAGAGGGTGCTTGAATGTTTAAACTCGAAGGTTGAACAGTTATGGCAGTTCCAAATAGTGTTGGGGAACGCAATATTTCAAAAAAAAATTAATGATCACGCAAGATCTATCTAGTAGATGCATAGCAACAAGAGGGGGTGAGTGTGTCTACGTACCCTCGTAGACCGAAAGCGGAAGCGTTTGACAACGCGGTTGATGTAGTCGAACATTTTCTGGTTTCGACCGATCAAGTACCGAATGTACGACACCTTCGAGTTCTGCACATGTTCAACACGATGATGTCTCTCGAGCTCTTGATCCAGTTGAGGACGAGGGAGAGTTCCGTCAGCACGACGGCGTGGCGACGGTGATGATGAAGTTACCGGCGCAGGGCTTCGCCTAAGCACTACGACGATATAACCGAGGTGGTAAACTGTGGAGAGGGGCACCGCACACAGCTAAGAGATTATCTGTTGTGTTATTGGGGTGCCCCCTGGCCACGTATATAAAGGAGGGAGGGAGAGAGGAGGCTGTCCAGGTTGGGCGCGCCAGGGAGGAGTCCTACTTGGACTCGTAGTCCAAGTAGGATTCACCCCCCCCCCCTTTTCCTTTCTTCCACCGGAGGGAAAGGGAAGGGAGAGAGAGGGGGAAGGAAAGAGGGGGGTCGGCCCCCTCCCCTAGTCCAATTCGGTTTGGGCAAGGGGGGGGGGGCTCTCACGTGGCCCTTTCTCCTCTCCTCCAATAAGGCCCAATAGGCCCGATACTTCTCCCGGGGGGTTCCGGTAACCTCCCGGTACTCCGAAAAAATGCCCGAACCACTCAGAACCATTCCGATGTCCAAATGCAACCTTCCAATATATGAATCTTTACCTCTCGACCATTTCGATACTCCTCATCATGTTTGTGATCAAATCCGAGACTCCGAACAAACTTCGGTCATCAAATCACATAACTCATAATAACAAATCATCATCGAACGTTAAGCGTGCGGACCCTACGGGTTCGAGAACTATGTAGACATGACCGAGACACATCTCCGGTCAATAACCAATAGCGGAACCTGGATGCTCATGTTGGTTCCTACATATTCTATGAAGATCTTTATCAGTCAAATCGCATAACAACATACGTCATTCCCTTTGTCATCGGTATGTTACTTGCCCAAGATTTGATCATGGGTATCTTAATACCTAGTTCAATCTCGTTACTGCAAGTCTCTTTACTCGTATCATAATGCATCATCCCGTAACTAACTCATTAGTCACATTGCTTGCAAGGCTTATAGTGATGTGCATTACCGAGAGGGCCCAGAGATACCTCTCCGATACTCGGAGTGATAAATCCTAATCTTGATCTATGCCAACTCAACAAACACCACCGGAGACACCTGTAGATCATCTTTATAATCACCCATTTGCGTTATGACGTTTGATAGCACATAAGGTGTTCCTCCAGTATTCGGGAGTTGCATAATCTCATAGTCAGAGGAATATGTATAAGTCATGAAGAAGGCAATAACAATAAAACTAAACGATCATTATGCTAAGCTAACGGATGGGTCTTGTCCATCACATCATTCTCTAATGATGTGATCCCGTTCATCAAATGACAACACATGTCTATGGTCAAGAAACTTAACCATCTTTGATTAACGAGCTAGTCAAGTAGAGGCATACCAGGGACACTCCGTTTGTCTATGTATTCACACATGTACTAAGTTTCCGGTTAATACAATTCTAGCATGAATAATAAACATTTATCATGATATAAGGAAATATAAATAACAACTTTATTATTGCCTCTAGGGCATATTTCCTTCAGTCTCCCACTTGCACTAGAGTCAATAATCTAGATTACATAGTAATGATTCTAACACCCATGGAGTCTTGGTGCTGATCATGTTTTGCTCGTGAGAGAGGTTTAGTCAACGGGTCTGCAACATTCAGATCCCTATGTATCTTGCAAATCTCTATGTCTCCCTCCTTGACTTGATCGCGGATGGAATTGAAGCGTCTCTTGATGTCTTTGGTTCTCTTGTGAAATCTGGATTCCTTCGCCAAGGCAATTGCTCCAGTATTGTCACAAAATATTTTCATTGGACCCGATGCACTAGGTATTACACCTAGATCGGATATGAACTCCTTCATCCAGACTCCTTCATTTGCCGCTTCCGAAGCAGCTATGTACTCTCACACGTAGATCCCGCCACAACGCTCTGCTTGGAACTGCACCAACTGACAACTTCACCATTCAATATAAATATGTATCCGGTTTGTGACTTAGTCATCCGGATCAGTGTCAAAGCTTGCATCGACGTAACCATTTACGACCATCTCTTTGTCACCTCCATAAATGAGAAACATATCCTTAGTCCTTTTCAGGTATTTCAGGATGTTCTTGACTGTTGTCCAGTGATCCACTCCTGGATTACTTTGGTACCTCCCTGCTAAACTACTAGCAAGGCACACATCAGGTCTGGTACACAACATTGCATACATGATAGAACTTATGGCTGAGGCATAGAGAATGACTTTCATTTTCTCTCTATCTTCTACAGTGGTCGGGCATTGAGTCTGACTCAACTTCACACCTTGTAACACAGGCAAGAACCCTTTCTTTGACCGAACCATTTTAAACTTCTTTAAAACTTTATCAAGGTATGTGTTTTGTGAAAGTCGAATTAACCGTCTTGATCTACCTCTATAGATCTTGATGCCCAATATATAAGCAGCTTCACCGAGGTCTTTCATTGAAAAATTCTTATTCAAGTATCCTTTTATGCTATCCAGAAATTTCGTATTATTTTCAATCAAAAATATGTGATCTACATATAATATTAGAAATGCTACAGAGCTCCCACTCACTTTCTTGTAAATACAAGCTTCTCCAAAAGTTTGTATAAAATCATATGCTTTGATCACACTATCAAAGCGTATATTCCAACTCCGAGAGGCTTGCACCAGTCCATAAATTGATCGCTGGAGCTTGCACACTTTGTTAGCACCTTTAGGATCGACAAAACCTTTTGGTTGCATCATATACAACTCTTCTTTAAGTTATCCATTAAGGAATGCAGTTTTGACATCCATTTGCCAAATTTTATAATCATAAAATGTGGCAATTGCTAACATGATTCAGACAGACTTAAGCATCGCTACGGGTGAGAAGGTCTCATCGTAGTCAACTCCTTGAACTTGTCAAATACCTTTCGCAACAAGTCAAGTTTTGTAGATAGTAACATTACCGTCAGCGTCAGTCTTCTTCTTGAAGATCCATTTATTCTCTATGGCTTGCCGGTCATCGGGCAAGTCAACCAAAGTCCATACTTTGTTCTCATACATGGATCCCATCTCAGATTTCATGGCCTCAAGCCATTTCGCAGAATCTGGGCTCATCATCGCTCCCTCATAGTTCGTAGGTTCGTCATGGTCAAGTAACATGACCTCCAAAACAGGATTATCGTACCACTCTGGTGCGGATCGTACTCCGGTTGACCTACGAGGTTCAGTAGTAACTTGCTCTAAAGTTTCATGATCATCATCATTAGCTTCCTCACTAATTGGTGTAGGAATCACTGGAACTGATTTCTGTGATGAACTACTTTCCAATAGGGGAGAAGGTACAATTACCTCAAGTTCTACTTTCCTCCCCCTCACTTCTTTCAAGAGAAACTCCTTCTCTAGAAAGGATCCATTGTTAGCAACGAATATCTTGCCTTCGAATCTGTGATAGAAGGTGTATCCAACGGTCTCCTTTGGGTATCCTATGAAGACAAATTTCTTCGATTTGGGTTCGAGCTTATCAGGTTGAAGCTTTTTCACATAAGCATCGCAGCCCCAAACTTTAAGAAATGACAACTTACATTTCATGCCAAACCATAGTTCATATGGTGTCGTCTCAATGGATTTAGATGGTGCCCTATTTAACGTGAATGCAACCGTCTCTAAACCATAACCCCAAAACGATAGCTGTAAATCAGTAAGAGACATCATAGATCGCACCATATATAATAAAGTACGATTACGATGTTCGGACACACCATTACGCTATGGTGTTCCAGGTGGCGTGAGTTGCGAAACTATTCCACATTGTTTCAAATGAAGACCAAACTCATAACTCAAATATTCACCTCCACGATCAGATTGTAGAAACTTTATTTTCTTGTTACGATGATTTTCCACTTCACTATGAAATTCTTTGAACTTTTCAGATGTTTCAGACTTATGTTTCATTAAGTAGATATACCCATATCTGCTCAAATCATCTGTGAAGGTCAGAAAATAACGATACCTGCCGCGAGCCTCAACACTCATTGGACTGCATACATCAGTATGCATTATTTCCAATAAGTCAATTGCTCGCTCCATTGTTCCGGAGAATAGAGTCTTAGTCATCTTGCCCATGAGGCGTGGTTCGCTAGCATCAAGTGATTCATAATCAAGTGATTCCAAAAGCCCATCAGCATGAAGTTTCTTCATGCGCTTTACACCAATATGACCTAAACGGCAGTGCCACAAATAAGTTGCACTATCATTATTAACCTTGCATCTTTTGGCTTCAATATTATGAATATGTGTATCACTACAATCGAGATTCAAAAAAATAGACCGCTCATCAAGGGTGCATGACCATAAAAGATAATATTCATAGAACAACCATTATTTTCTGATTTAAATGAATAACCGTCTCGCATCAAACAAGATCCAAATATAATGTTCATGCTTAACGCTGGCGCCAAATAATAATTATTCAGGTCTAAAACTAATCCCGATGGTAGATGTAGAGGTAGCGTGCCGACGGCGATCACATCGACTTTGGAACCATTTCCCACGCGCATCGTCACCTTGTCCTTAGCCAATCTGCGCTTAATCCACATCCCCTGTTTCGAGTTACAAATATGAGCAACAGAACCAGTATCAAATACCTAGGCGCTACTACGAGCATTAGTAAGGTACACATCAATAACATGTATATCAAATATACCTTTCACTTTGCCATCCTTCTTATCCGCCAAATACTTGGGGCAGTTCCGCTTCCAGTGACCAATCTCTTTGCAGTAGAAGCACTCAGTCTCAGGCTTAGGTCCAGACTTGGGTTTCTTCACTTGAGCAGCAACTTGCTTGTCGTTCTTCTTGAAGTTCCCTTTATTCCCTTTGCCCTTTTTCTTGAAACTGGTGGTCTTGTTAACCATCAACACTTGATGCTCCTTTTTGATTTCTACCTCCGCAGTTTTTAGCATCGCGAAGAGCTCGGGAATTGTCTTATCCATCCCTTGCATATTATAGTTCATCACGAAGCTTTTGTAGCTTGGTGGCAGTGATTGAAGAACTTTGCCAATGACACTATCATCAGGAAGATTAACTCCTAGTTGAGTCAAGTGGTTGTGGTACCCAAACATTCTAAGTATATGTTCACTGATAGAACTATTCTCCTCCATTTTGCAGATGTAGAACTTATTGGAGACTTCATATCTCTCAATTTGGGCATTTGCTTGAAATATTAACTTCAACTCTTGGACATCTCATATGCTCCAAGATGTTCAAAACGTCTTCGAAGTCTCGATTCTAAGCCGTAAAGCATGACACACTGAACTATCGAGTAGTCATCAGCTTTGCTCTGCCAGACATTCATAATGTCTGGAGTTGCTCCTGCAGCGGGTCTTGCACCTAGCGGTGCTTCCAGGACGTAATTCTTCTGTGGAGCAATGAGGATAATCCTCAAGTTACGGATCCAGTCTGTGTAGTTGCTACCATCATCTTTCAACTTAGCTTTCTCTAGGAACGCATTAAAATTCAAGGGAACGGTAGCACGGGCCATTGATCTACAACAACATAGACATGCAAATACTATCAGGTACTAAGTTCATGATAAATTGAATTTCAATTAATCATATTACTTAAGAACTCCCACTTATATAGCATGCCTCTAGTCATCTAAATGATAACATGATCCATATCAACTAAACCATGTCTGATCATCACGTGAGATGGAGTAGTTTTCAATGGTGAACATCACTAAGTTGATCATATCTACTATATGATTCACGTTCGACCTTTCGGTCTCAGTGTTCCAAGGCCATATCTGCATATGCTAGGCTCGTCAAGTTTAACCCGAGTATTCTGCATGTGCAAAACTGGCTTGCACCCGTTGTATGTGAACGTTGAGCTTATCACACCCGATCATCACGTTGTGTCTCGGCATGACGAACTGTAGCAACGGTGCATACTCAGGGAGAACACTTATACCTTGAAATTTAGTAAGGGGTCATCTTATAATGCTACCGCCGTACTAAGCAAAATAAGATGCATAAAGGATAAACATCACATGCAATCAAAATATGTGACATGATATGGCCATCATCATCTTGTGCCTTTGATCTCCATCTCCAAAGCACCGTCATGATCTCCATCGTCATCGGCTTGACACCTTGATCTCCATCGTAGCATCATTGTCGTCTAGCCAACTATTTCTTCCACGACTATCGCTACCGCTTAGTGATAAAGTAAAGCAATTGCATGGCGATTGCATTTCATTCAATAAAGCGACAACCATAAGGCTCCTGCGAGTTGCCGATAACTTCTACAAAACATCATCATCTCATACAACAATTTATATCTCATCACGTCTTGACCATATCACATCATAACATGCCCTGCAAAAACAAGTTAGACGTCCTCTACTTTGTTGTTGCAAGTTTTACGTGGCTGCTATGGGCTTCTAGCAAGAACCGTTCTAACCTACACATCAAAATCACAATGATTTTTCGTCAAGTGTGTTGTTTTAACCTTCAACAAGGACCGGTCATAGTCAAACTCGATTCAACTAAAGTTGGAGAAACAGACACCCGCCAGCCACCTGTGTGCGAAGTGTTGGGGAACGTAGTAATTTCAAAAAATTTCCTACGCACACGCAAGATCATGGTGATGCATAGCAACGAGGGGGAGAGTCTGATCTACGTACCCTTGTAGATCGCAACGGAAGCGTTGACACAACGTAGAGGAAGTAGTCGTACGTCTTCTTCCCAATCCGACCGATCCAAGTACCGTTACTCCGGCACCTCCGAGTTCTTAGCACACGTTCAGCTCGATGACGATCCTCAGGCTCCGATCCAGCAAAGCGTCAAGGAAGAGTTCCGTCAGCACGATGGCGTGGTGACGATCTTGATGTACTACCGACGCAGGGCTTCGCCTAAGCACTACAACGGTATGATCGAGGTGGAATTTGGTGGCAGGGGGCACCGCACACGGCTAAGGAACGATCTCAATGATCAACTTGTGTGTCTAGAGGTGCCCCCTGCCCCCGTATATAAAGGTTGCCAGGGGGAGGGCTGGCCGGCCAAAGGAGGAGGGTGCAGGAGGAGTCCTACTCCTACCGGGAGTAGGACTCCCCCCCCAATCCTATTCCTAATAGGATTCCGAGAGAGAGAGAGAGAGAGAGAGAGAGAGAGAGAGAGAGGGAGGGAGAAGGGGGCCGGCCACCTCTCCTAGTCCTAATAGGACTAGGGGAGGGGGGAGGCGCGCAGCCCACCTTGGGCTGCCCCTTTCACCTTTCCACTAAGGCCCAATAAGGCCCATTTGGTTCCCGGGGGGTTCCGGTAACCTCCCGGTACTCCGGTAAAATTTCCGATTTCACCCGGAACACTTCCGATGTCCAAACATAGGCTTCCAATATATCAATCTTTATGTCTCGACCATTTCGAGACTCCTCGTCATGTCCGCAATCACATCCGGGACTCCGAACAACCTTCGGTACATCAAAATGCATAAACTCATAATAACTGTCATCGTAACGTTAAGCGTGCGGACCCTACGGTTCGAGAACAATGTAGACATGACCGAGACACGTCTCCGGTCAATAACCAATAGCGGGACCTGGATGCCCATATTGGCTCCTACATATTCTACGAAGATCTTTATCGGTCAGACCGCATAACAACATACGTTGTTCCCTTTGTCATCGGTATGTTACTTGCCCGAGATTCGATCGTCGGTATCCAATACCTAGTTCAATCTCGTTACTGGCAAGTCTCTTTACTCGTTCCGTAATACATCATCTCACAACTAACATCTTAGTTATAATGCTTGCAAGGCTTATGTGATGTGTATTACCGAGAGGGCCTGGAGGTACCTCTCCGACAATCGGAGTGACAAATCCTATTCTCAAAATACGCCAACCCAACATCTACCATTGGAAACACCTGTAGTACTCCTTTATAATCACCCAGTTACGTTGTGACGTTTGGTAGCACCCAAAGTGTTCCTCCGGCAAACGGGAGTTGCATAATCTCATAGTCATAGGAACATGTATAAGTCATGAAGAAAGCAATAGCAACATACTAAACGATCGGGTGCTAAGCTAATGGAATGGGTCATGTCAATCAGATCATTCAACTAATGATGTGACCTCGTTAATCAAATAACAACTCTTTTGTTCATGGTTAGGAAACATAACCATCTTTGATTAACGAGCTAGTCAAGTAGAGGCATACTAGTGACACTCTGTTTGTCTATGTATTCACACATGTATTATGTTTCCGGTTAATACAATTCTAGCATGAATAATAAACATTTATCATGATATAAGGAAGTAAATAATAACTTTATTATTGCCTCTAGGGCATATTTCCTTCAGTCTCCCACTTGCACTAGAGTCAATAATCTAGATTACACCGTAATGATTCTAACACCCATGGAGCCTTGGTGCTGATCATGTTTTGCTCGTGGAAGAGGCTTAGTCAACGGGTCTGCAACATTCAGATCCGTATGTATCTTGCAAATCTCTATGTCTCCCACCTGGACTAGATCCCGGATGGAGTTGAAGCGTCTCTTGATGTGTTTGGTCCTTTTGTGAAATCTGGATTCCTTTGCCAAGGCAATTGCACCAGTATTGTCACAAAAGATTTTCATTGGACCCGATGCACTAGGTATGACACCTAGATCGGATATGAACTCCTTCATCCAGACTCCTTCGTTCGCTGCTTCCGAAGCAGCTATGTACTCCGCTTCACATGTAGATCCCGCTACGACGCTTTGTTTAGAACTGCACCAACTGACAGCTCCACCGTTTAATGTAAACACGTATCCGGTTTGCGATTTAGAATTGTCCGGATCAGTGTCAAAGCTTGCATCAACGTAACCTCTTACGGTGAGCTCTTTGTCACCTCCATATACGAGAAACATATCCTTAGTCCTTTTTAGGTATTTCAGGATGTTCTTGACCGCTGTCCAGTGATCCACTCCTGGATTACTTTGGTACCTCCCTGCTAAACTTATAGCAAGGCACACATCAGGTCTGGTACACAGCATTGCATACATGATAGAGCCTATGGCTGAAGCATAGGGAACATCTTTCATTTTCTCTCTATCTTCTGCAGTGGTCGGGCATTGAGTCTGACTCAACTTCACTCCTTGTAACACAGGCAAGAACCCTTTCTTTGCTTGATCCATTTTGAACTTCTTCAAAATCTTGTCAAGGTATGTGCTTTGTGAAAGTCCAATTAAGCGTCTTGATCTATCTCTATAGATCTTTATGCCTAATATGTAAGCAGCTTCCCCGAGGTCTTTCATCGAAAAACTTTTATTCAAGTATCCCTTTATGCTATCCAGAAATTCTATATCATTTCGAATCAGCAATATGTCATCCACATATAATATCAGAAATGCTACAGAGCTCCCACTCACTTTCTTGTAAATACAGGCTTCTCCAAACGTCCGTATAAAACCAAATGCTTTGATCACACTATCAAAGCGTTTATTCCAACTCCGAGAGGCTTGCACCAGTCCATAAATGGATCGCTGGAGCTTGCACACTTTGTTAGCTCCCTTTGGATCGACAAAACCTTCTGGTTGCATCATATACAACTCTTCTTCCAGAAATCCATTCAGGAATGCAGTTTTGACATCCATCTGCCAAATTTCATAATCATAAAATGCGGCAATTGCTAACATGATTCTGACAGACTTAAGCATCGCTACGGGTGAGAAGGTCTCATCGTAGTCAACCCCTTGAACTTGTCGAAAACCTTTTGCGACAAGTCGAGCTTTATAGACAGTAATATTACCGTCAGCGTCAGTCTTTTTCTTGAAGATCCATTTATTCTCAATTGCTTGCCGATCATCGGGCAAGTCAACCAAAGTCCATACTTTGTTCTCATACATGGATCCCATCTCAGATTTCATGGCTTCAAGCCACTTTGCGGAATCTGGGCTCACCATCGCTTTTTCATAGTTCGTAGGTTCATCATGATCTAGTAGCATGACTTCCAAAATTGGATTACCGTACCACTCTGGTGCGGATCTCACTCTGGTTGATCTACGTGGTTCCGTAGTATCTTGTCCTGAAGTTTCATGATCATCATCATTAGCTTCCTCACTAATTGGTATAGGTGTCGCAGAAACAGTTTTCTGTGATGTACTATTTTCCAATAAGGGAGCAGGTACAGTTACCTCGTCAAGTTCTACTTTCCTCCCACTCACTTCTTTCGAGAGAAACTCCTTCTCTAGAAATGATCCATTCTTAGCAACGAATGTCTTGCCTTCGGATCTGTGATAGAAGGTGTACCCAACAGTCTCCTTTGGGTATCCTATGAAGACACATTTCTTCGCTTTGGGTTCGAGCTTATCAGGTTGAAGCTTTTTCACATAAGCATCGCAGCCCCAAACTTTAAGAAACGACAACTTTGGTTTCTTGCCAAACCATAGTTCATAAGGCGTCGTCTCAACTGATTTTGATGGTGCCCTATTTAACGTGAATGCGGTCGTCTCTAAAGCATAACCCCAAAATGATAGCGGTAAATCAGTAAGAGACATCATAGATCGCACCATATCTAGTAAAGTACGATTACAACGTTCAGACACACCATTACGCTGTGGTGTTCCGGGTGGCGTGAGTTGCGAAACTATTCCACAATTTTTCAAATGTACACCAAACTCGTAACTCAAATATTCTCCTCCACGATCAGATCGTAGAAACTTTATTTTCTTGTTACGATGATTTTCAACTTCACTCTGAAATTCTTTGAACTTTTCAAATGTTTCAGACTTGTGTTCCATTAAGTAGATATACCCATATCTGCTTAAATCATCTGTGAAGGTGAGAAAATAACGATATCCGCCACGAGCCTCAATATTCATCGGACCACATACATCGGTATGTATGATTTCCAACAGATCTGTTGCTCTCTCCATAGTACCGTAGAACGGTGTTTTAGTCATCTTGCCTATGAGGCACGGTTCGCAAGTACCAAGTGATTCATAATCAAGTGGTTCCAAAAGCCCATCAGTATGGAGTTTCTTCATGCGCTTTACACCGATATGACCTAAACGGCAGTGCCACAAATAAGTTGCACTATCATTATCAACTCTGCATCTTTTGGTTTCAACATTATGAATATGTGTATCACTACTATCGAGATTCATCAAAAATAGACCACTCTTCAAAGGTGCATGACCATAAAAGATATTACTCATATAAATAGAACAACCATTATTCTCTGATTTAAATGAATAACCGTCTCGCATTAAACAAGATCCAGATATAATGTTCATACTCAACGCTGGCACCAAATAACAATTATTTAGGTCTAATATTAATCCCGAAGGTAGATGTAGAGGTAGCGTGCCGACCGCGATCACATCGACTTTGGAACCGTTTCCCACGCGCATCGTCACCTCGTCCTTTGCTAGTGTCCGCTTATTCCGTAGTCCCTGTTTTGAGTTGCAAATATTAGCAACAGAACCAGTATCAAATACCCAGGTGCTACTGCGAGCTCTAGTAAGGTACACATCAATAACATGTATATCACATATACCTTTGTTCACCTTGCCATCCTTCTTATCCGCCAAATACTTGGGGCAGTTCCGCTTCCAGTGACCAGTCTGCTTGCAGTAGAAGCACTCAGTTTCAGGCTTAGGTCCAGACTTGGGTTTCTTATCCTGAGCAGCAACTTACTTGTTGTTCTTCTTGAAGTTCCCCTTCTTCTTCCCTTTGCCCTTTTTCTTGAAACTAGTGGTCTTGTTGACCATCAACACTTGATGCTCCTTCTTGATTTCTACCTCCGCAGCTTTCAGCATTGCGAAGAGCTCGGGAATAGTCTTGTTCATTCCTTGCATATTACAGTTCATCACGAAGCTCTTGTAGCTTGGTGACAGTGATTGGAGAATTCTGTCAATGACGCAATCATCTGGAAGATTAACTCCCATCTGAATCAAGTGATTATTATACCCAGACATTTTGAGTATATGCTCACTGACAGAACTGTTCTCCTCCATCTTGCAGCTATAGAACTTATTGGAGACTTCATATCTCTCAATTCGGACATTTGCTTGAAATATTAACTTCAACTCCTGGAACATCTCATATGCTCCATGACGTTCAAAACGTCGTTGAAGTCCCGATTCTAAGCCGTAAAGCATGGCACACTGAACTATCGAGTAGTCATCAGCTTTGCTCTGCCAGACGTTCATAACATCTGTTGTTGCTCCAGCAGCAGTCCTGGCACCCAGCGGTGCTTCCAGGACGTAATTCTTCTGTGCAGCAATGAGGATAATCCTCAGGTTACGGACCCAGTCCGTGTAATTGCTACCATCATCTTTCAACTTTGCTTTCTCAAGGAACGCATTAAAATTCAACGGAACAACAGCACGAGCCATCTATCTACAATCAACATAAACAAGCAAGATACTATCAGGTACTAAGTTCATGATAAGTTTAAGTTTAGTTAATCAAATTACTTAAGAACTCCCACTTAGATAGACATCCCTCTAATCCTCTAAGTGATCACGTGATCCAAATCAACTAAACCATAACCGATCATCACGTGAGATGGAGTAGTTTTCAATGGTGAACATCGTTATGTTGATCATATCTACTATATGATTAACGCTCGACCTTTCGGTCTCTGTGTTCCGAGGCCATATCTGCATATGCTAGGCTCGTCAAGTTTAACCTGAGTATTCTGCGTGTGCAAAACTGGCTTGCACCCATTGTAGATGGACGTAGAGCTTATCACACCCGATCATCACGTGGTGTCTGGGCACGACGAACTTTGGCAACGGTGCATACTCATGGAGAACACTTCTTGATAATTTAGTGAGAGATCATCTTATAATGCTACCGTCAATCAAAGCAAGATAAGATGCATAAAAGGATAAACATCACATGCAATCAATATAAGTGATATGATATGGCCATCATCATCTTGTGCTTGTGATCTCCATCTCCGAAGCACCGTCATGATCACCATCGTCACCGGCACGACACCTTGATCTCCATCGTAGCATCGTTGTCGTCTCGCCAATCTTATGCTTCCACGACTATCACTACCGCTTAGTAATAAAGTAAAGCATTACATCGCGATTGCATTGCATACAATAAAACGACAACCATATGGCTCCTGCCAGTTGCCGATAACTTGGTTACAAAACATGATCATCTCATACAATAAAATTTAGCATCATGCCTTGACCATATCACATCACATCATGCCCTGCAAAAACAAGTTAGACGTCCTCTACTTTGTTGTTGCATGTTTTACGTGGCTGCTACGGGCTTAAGCAAGAACTCATCTCACCTACGCATCAAAACCACAACGATAGTTTGTCAAATAGACTCCGTTTTAACCTTCTCAAGGACCGGGCGTAGCCACACTCGGTTCAACTAAAGTTGGAGAGACAGTCGCCCGCAAGCCATCTATGTGCAAAGCACGTCGAGGGAACCGGTCTCGCGTAAGCGTACGCGTAAGGTTGGTCCGGGTCGTCTCGTCCAACAATACCGCTGAACCAAAGTATGACATGTTGGTAGGCAGTATGACTTGTATCGCCCACAACTCACTTGTGTTCTACTCGTGCAAATAACATCAAACCATAAAACCTAGGCTCTGATACCACTGTTGGGGAACGTAGTAATTTCAAAAAATTTCCTACGCACACGCAAGATCATGGTGATGCATAGCAACGAGGGGGAGAGTCTGATCTACGTACCCTTGTAGATCGCAACGGAAGCGTTGACACAACGTAGAGGAAGTAGTCGTACGTCTTCTTCCCGATCCGACCGATCCAAGTACCGTTACTCCGGCACCTCCGAGTTCTTAGCACACGTTCAGCTCAATGACGATCCTCGGGCTCCGATCCAGCAAAGCGTCGAGGAAGAGTTCCGTCAGCACGACGGCGTGGTGACGATCTTGATGTACTACCGACGCAGGGCTTCGCCTAAGCACTACAACGGTATGATCGAGGTGGAATTTGGTGGCAGGGGGCACCGCACACGGCTAAGGAATGATGTCAATGATCAACTTGTGTGTCTAGAGGTGCCCCCTGCCCCCGTATATAAAGGTTGCCAGGGGGAGGGCTGGCCGGCCAAAGGAGGAGGGCGCAGGAGGAGTCCTACTCCTACCGGGAGTAGGACTCCCCCCCCCCAATCCTATTCCTAATAGGATTCCTCGAGAGAGAGAGAGAGAGGGAGAAGGGGGCCGACCACCTCTCCTAGTCCTAATAGGACTAGGGGAGGGGGGAGGCGCGCAGCCCACCTTGGGCTGCCCCTTTCACCTTTCCACTAAGGCCCATTTGGTTCCCGGGGGGTTCCGGTAACCTCCCGGTACTCCGGTAAAATTCCCGATTTCACCCGGAACACTTCCGATGTCCAAACATAGGCTTCCAATATATCAATCTTTATGTCTCGACCATTTTGAGACTCCTCGTCATGTCCGTGATCACATCCGGGACTTCGAACAACCTTCGGTACATCAAAATGCATAAACTCATAATAACTGTCATCGTAACGTTAAGCGTGCGGACCCTACGGTTCGAGAACAATGTAGACATGACCGAGACACGTCTCCGGTCAATAACCAATAGCGGGACCTGGATGCCCATATTGGCTCCTACATATTCTACGAAGATCTTTATCGGTCAGACCGCATAACAACATACGTTGTTCCCTTTGTCATCGGTATGTTACTTGCCCGAGATTCGATCGTCGGTATCCAATACCTAGTTCAATCTCGTTACTGGCAAGTCTTTTTACTCGTTCCGTAATACATCATCTCACAACTAACATCTTAGTTATAATGCTTGCAAGGCTTATGTGATGTGTATTACCGAGAGGGCCTAGAGGTACCTCTCCGACAATCGGAGTGACAAATCCTATTCTCGAAATATGCCAACCCAACATCTACCATTGGAAACACCTGTAGTACTCCTTTATAATCACCCAGTTACATTGTGACGTTTGCTAGCACCCAAAGTGTTCCTCCGGCAATCGGGAGTTGCATAATCTCATAGTCATAGGAACATGTATAAGTCATGAAGAAAGCAATAGCAACATACTAAACGATCGGGTGCTAAGCTAATGGAATGGGTCATGTCAATCAGATCATTCAACTAATGATGTGACCTCGTTAATCAAATAACAACTCTTTTGTTTATGGTTAGGAAACATAACCATCTTTGATTAACGAGCTAGTCAAGTAGAGGCATACTAGTGACACTCTGTTTGTCTATGTATTCACACATGTATTATGTTTCCGGTTAATACAATTCTAGCATGAATAATAAACATTTATCATGATATAAGGAAATAAATAATAACTTTATTATTGCCTCTAGGGCACATTTCCTTCACGAAGCACGTCGATAGAACCAGTCTCATGAAGAACGCGGTGATGTAATGTCGGTCTAGGCCGCTTCATCTAAAAATACCTCTGAATCAAAGTAAGACGTTGGTGATAAGCAGTATGACTATTATCGCCCACAACTCTTTGTGTTCTACTCGTGCATATAACATCTACGCATAGACCTGGCTCCGATGTCACTGTTGGGGAACACATTATTTCAAAAAAATTCATACGATCACGTAAGATCTATCTAGGAGATGCATAGCAACGAGAGGGGGAGAGTGTGTCTACGTATCCTCGTAGACCGAAAGCGGAAGCGTTTGACAAGGCGGTTGATGTAGTCGAACTTCTTCTGGTTCTGGCCGATCAAGTACCGAACGTACGACACCTCCGAGTTCTGCACGCGTTCAGTACGATGATGTCCCTCGAGCTCTTGATCTAGTTGAGGACGAGGGAGAGTTCCAGGGATGAGCAAAACCTAGCTTCTCCATAATGGCCTTCAGATAACTCCACTCAACCATGTCATAAGCCTTCATCATGTCGAGTTTCAATGTTGCATAACTATTATTCTTTGACCTGCTCTTCTTCATAAAATGCAGGCACTCCTAAGCTGATATAATATTATCTGTGATTAGCCTTCCTGGGACAAAAGCCGACTGCTCCTCAGATATGATCTTGGGAAGAATCTGCTTCAGGCGTTTGCTAGAACCTTCGACGCAATCTTATAAAACACATTACATAAAATGATTGGTCAAAATTGAGTAAGGAGTGTAGGATTGGTCACCTTCGGAATCAGCACAATAATGGTGTCGTTGATGCATGCCGCACTATCCTCTCCCCGCACAATCCCTAGCACTCCCTTTGTTACCGCATGGCCGCAACCACCCCAATGATGTTGGAAAAAATGCGCTGGAAAACCGTCGGGCCCCGGCGCTTTTGTGGGAAACATTTGAAATAACGCCCTCTTGACTTGATCATCGCTATATGGAGCCATGAGAGTCTCGTTCATCTCACTCTTGACTTTGGTTGGGACATGTTGAAGCACATCAGACACCCCCGGACCCCTTCAGATGTATATAGAGTTTTGTAAAAATCCAGTGCTAGCGCCTACATCTCGGTCAGATCCTCCGTCATCTGGCCAACGGGTCATTGCAAAGCTTCTATTAGATTCCTGTTCCTAGACGCCCTGATATGGAAGAACCGAGTATTCTTGTCCCCCTCCGATTGCCATTCCACCCTCGAACGTTGGCGCCACATCAATTCTTCTCGTAAATATAGCTTTATAAGCTTATCGTTAATCTTTATTTCGGCATGAGTAGGAGCCGTGCGCAAGGGGTCCCTTCGTAGATTGTCAAGCTCTCTTTTAAGCTTTTTTATTTCACCCCTTGCACTTCCAAAAGTGGGCGTGCTCCAATCACCCAGGTTTGAAGCTAAATCAGCTAACTTCTTGCGAATTTCCACAGCGGTGGGATTCTCGCTGTCTATATTCCATGCCAATCGCACCGCCCTTTTCATATCTGCGTGCGTGTCCCAATTCACTTCATACCGAAAATGCTTCTCCCGCCTCTAATTGTCCGTTGGAACAAGCCTCAAAAGGATGGGAGAGTGATCAGATGTGGCTGTTGTAAGATGCTCTAGCACGACCAACGGGAACTGGGCACACCATTCCGCCGAGCCAAGCGCCCTCGAGTAGAAGGGTGGTGCAGGTTGGCGGGCAACCTCCTTTTGCCATTTTGGGCCAGCCCTAGCGGGGGCCGGGATGCCCATTGTATTTTTTTCTTTTATTCTGTTTCAGTTTTTTCTTCTTAAAAAATTTGAGATTTCAACAGAACTCGAAATATATTAGTAAATTTTGCAAAATTGCTTGAAAATCCAAAATTGTTCGTGCACTAAAAAAATGTTTGTGATTTTGAAAATATGTTCACATATTCAGAAAAATGTCATGATTTTTGGATTTTCTTTTCATGAAATAAAAAATGTTCATGAATTTTAAAAATAATGTTCACTTATTCGAAAAGACAATCACGAATCTAGAAACAATGTTCATGAATTTTGAAAACTGTAAACAAAAATAAAAAGTGTTCATGAATTACAACAAAAGGTCATCGATTCAAAACACGTTTATTGATTTTAAAAACATTCATGCATTTCAAAAAATGTTCCTCAAAACAAAAAAATGTTTCATGAATTTCATAAATTGTTTCCATTTTTTTTAAAATGCCCATTCAAAAACTGTTCACGAGTTTAAAAAAATGTTCATGATTTAAAAAAAATCACAAATTTGTAAAAATTTGTTCATGAGTTTCAAAAATGTCCACAAACTGAATAGATGTTCGCAAAAAATGAAAATAAGGAGAAAAGGAAATAAAATAAATAAAAAGGAAAAGGGAGAAATAAAAAGGGAAAAGAAACTTAAAATAAAAATGAAAAGGAAAAATTAAAAAAGAAAAAAAGGAAGGAAAAAATGATGGGAAATAAACACTAAAATGGGCCGGCCCAAACTTCAAATACACAAATGAAATGGATAATATTTATATGATATGGATGCTTTAATTAATTTATTTTAAATTTCTATTTTATAAATTGCTACGGATGCATAAGTTTGAGAGGATATGTGTGAATACTATCGAAGATGAGAGGATATACTAGAAATGTGTAAGAACTCAACTACGGAACGAGGATGACCAGTGAAAATACCTCAGCTTCTTGTTGCTCTAGAATTCAAGTTCAATTTCACGGAGAATGACGTACCATTATACTTTATGTTTTCCCGAGCCCTGTTGTGGTCTCTGGTTTGATAGTTGTACTTGCTAAAAATCGACTCCAAGCAGCATCCCAGTCTTGATATTTGCCTTTTTGGGAGACGAATTGGGATAAGCAAGTCAACCATGTCCTAAAGAAATAGTAGCAGTGGATGCTTATAAAGGAAGGCACAAGCATAAGAGAAAAGTTCTATGGAGCGGGCAAATCCATATATTGGAAGGTGTAGGTCACTCACTCGTGTAAACAAACGAAATCATAGAGCATAGCTCATTTGCAATGCCATTGTCCAAACCGAGAGTATTTGACAAAAAACTACCACATTAGGGGTTGCCGTCCCACAGAACTACCACATTCAAAAAATTGACTGATAACTACCAAAAATTTCTAATTTTATGACTAAAAACTACCACTTTTGAAAAATGGCCAGTTTAGACGATTTAAACATATTTATAACATGCGGGACCCACCCGTCAGGGCTGATGTGGCGGCAAAGTCAACTCTATTTATTTTGACCGTTAAGTTGAGCGTTATCGCAGGTGGGGCCCACACGCCATTCTTCTTCTTCCTTTCTCTGTCTTTCTTTGGCATTTTTTCAAACACCTCCTATGCAGCTTTCAGTCGGCGCCCAGCCGCCCCCTCATGCTCTGGTGGCCTTTGCCATCCTGCACTCCGGTGGCCTTCCATGCCAGAGGGTGCCGCAGGAGAGGCCCGCGCAGATGCACGCGAAGCCGAGGTGCTGCGAGCTCTAGGCCCTGCTGCCGCCGCCTTTGCCGGCCTCCCTTCGAGCTGGAGCTTGTGGTCAACAGCAAGGAGCAGCAGCAGCGGCTGCAAGCAACATCACCACAGGCCTCAACCGCCTCGACGCGCTCCACGCTGCGCTCGCCGAGCTCCTGCTCATCCCGGAGCCCTCGCCGCACTACACAGCGGATCAAACACTGTCGACTGCCTCCTCGATGGCTTCCTGCATCTTCCGACGTGCACGGTGTATTCCAGGAGTCACTCCTCGAACTTCGAGCCCACGCCACCAAGCCGCAGGCCGCACTTCACCGCATGCCACTGCTGTGTTTTCAGTCGTCGGAGCCGTGTCCTTCACTGCCACATCCAAAAAGACCACCACGACATCCTCCAGCATAGGAGCAGTAGCTGTGGCCGCGAGCAGCAACACTCGTCTCCGGCCTCGCTCTCGCCTCCTATGACGACCGCATGTGAGCTGGAGCTCCGCAACACCCTCCTCCCCTTCCGCTGGAACGAGACATCGAGGCTCCCTCCTGCCACGAGGCTCGGCTGCAATGCGCGAACACCACGGTGAGCAGTCCTGCAGCGCGCGCGAGAACCATGGCGAGCAGCTCCTGCAGCACGAGCACCTTGGCGAAGCACCTCGGGCAGGTGAGGCGCGCACCTTGTCGTCCTGGGTGCGCGAGGATGGGGCGTCCTGTGGACCATCTTCCTCGGTCAGGAGCAGCGGGGGCGTCTTCACGGCGGGCGGGTCACCGGAGTTGACCTGCCCTCCCACGCACAGGAGGTGTTTGGTAAAATGTCAAAGAAAGATATAGAGAGAGAGAGAGGAAGAAAAAGAATGACGAGTGGGCCCCACCTGTCATAACGGTCAACTTAACGGTCAAAATAAACGGAGTTGAACTTTGCCGCCATGTCAGCCCTGACAGATGGGGCCCACATGTCATAAACGTGTTTAAATCGTCTAAACTGAACATTTTTTAAAAGTGGTAGTTTTTAGTCACAAAAATAGAAATTTTTGGTAGTTATCAGTCACTTTTTTGAATGTGGTAGTTCCGTGGGACGGCAACCCCTAATGTGGTAGTTTTTTGTCAAATACTCTTCAAACCGACCACATGATTTAGATCACGGCATTTTCACACGAAACCTCCCATATATCATAAAAAAGGATTTTATAGTATAGGGATTTGTCTGAATAGTCCCTCCAATTTGAAGCGATCAAGTTGCCATTGGTACCAGCAGCATGGAATTGGGACTACCACCTGCTCTGGCTATAGCCGAGCTCTCCAGTTCTTCTCCATGGGTGATCAATGGACGCCGGATGCCATTCAAGTATACTAGCTTCCTATTAGAGAACTATAGGAGCTTTGTCTGGCCATGAATGGATGCATCTGCTGAGGAGATATGGTGCTTTGGAAGGTCATCAGTCTACAAAATACGGGTTGTTTTATGTTTCTTAATTATCCTCACATAAGTTGACATGTCAAAGGCATTGCTGAGTGCTGACCTTTGTTGGAGGACATGGCAGCTTTAGTAACAAGGTCACCGAAGTTATGTAAGACAAGAGGAGGATGTCAAAATGGGTTTGGAGGAGAGATTGAGCTGGGGCGAGGCACGTTCCAGAGAGCACATCTTTACACATGAGGTGAAAAATGAGCATACGTGTCAAACAGTCTCAGTAATAACAAAGAAAAGAAAGTTCTACGTGTTCAAAGCTTGTCTAGTCAATAATTTTACAGAATGCATTGTTTACATTTAACAACCTAGAGGTGAAACGAAAGGCTTAATTCTTTGTGCCAAAACTGCCACAAATTTAATTTCTCACAGATTCGCTCGTGCAGGTCCATTTCTTCTAGAGAAAACACAAAGCTTGTACCCCCAATGCATCAACAATAGGAAATAATAAATTTACAAGCCTAAAAGTAGTAGAACATTACAGCTGAACTGAAAGTAGGAGTAAATCATGGTTACTCTAGTCTATATCGAGGCACTGGTCCTCCTAACTTGAAGGGTATCGCTAGCATCTCCCTCGGACTGAAAAATTCCTTTACATGTCCGTTCCATCCACACCTCTCACGGAAGAATTCCTCTTGGTGGCCCTCCTTCCCACACCCAAGCTCCACATCGCTTGGATGCAAAATATTGGATTCATCTGGACACAATGTGCAACTGCTTCTAAAGGGGCAAAACGGTTTTTCTGGTGGGTGGGGGGGTCAGCTAGGATCAACCGAGTTCTGTAACATGAACATTAATAGAACCACACATATCTGCGTACCTAAGATGGTGCATGTTTCGATGATTATTGTGCTGGAACACCGGACATAGCGTAGCTCGGCGAAGAAGCTCTGCTCATCGCCATCATCCTTTAGGCAGGCCAAGAAGTTGAGGTGGTACCAGAGATCTTCCCTGAAGCCAACACAGGTTGCCTTCGCCTCGGTGGTGGGCTGATCAGGGCACCGGAACTCAGCACCCTGCACACATAGACACACACACACACATTATTACAAGCATAACCAAGTAAAACAGGACATGTATGCGTTGCAAGAATCAAGATGGATGAAACACTAGCCGGAATTGTACCGGGTGGCTGGAGTTGTAATGTCGGAGGGCCCAGCGCGCGAGATGGCGAATGTGGTCGGCGTCGAATTCTCTGTCATCAAACAGAAAAATCAGGGATCGTTTCATTGATTCAACACAACCAATCGAAGCAAACAAGTAAAATGTGCATACTCTGGTGTGCGCGGGCCGGGGTGACCCACATTCTTCAGTCGACGCATGTTGAAGGGAGTGGCATCCAATCCAGCTGCAACTGCCCACTCTCTTGGGATCGCACGCACGTCGTTACCCGGGAAAGAGAACCAGGCCCCCATGGTGGAGTCGGTTGATCCACCTGCGGCCTTCCTGTACGTCGTCGGTCGGTGCCGAGATCAATGTAAAAAATAGTGTGGCCCTTCTCCAAATGCTATATCGGTTATAGCATCCTATATTCAAAATAGCGTTGTGAAAAAAATGCCAAATATATCCCAGAAATTAAGGAGTTCAACATCTAAAATTTGTAGTTAGAAGGAGATCAGTCTATTGCTCTAAGCACTGGTTAAACTACAGGAAAAACAGGGGAAACAGGGCATGTACACGCAATGGTTAAATTACATGCAATGGTTAAACTACATCAAAATTTGTAGTTGTATCATGCAATGGTCAACTACAGGAATTAACAGGGAAGGAAACAAACTTGCATCCAAAAAGGGAAGGAAACTAAAGGAAAAGCTACTAGAATGATATTGCATAAACAATCTTGCATAAACCTCCTTAGCTAGTATTATGTTCGGATGGCATGATGCTCCAAAGCAGAGAAGGAAACAAACTTGCATAAAGCACCAAACCATGTTCTACTTCAATCAAGAGAAGGAAACAGACTTCCATAAGGAAAATCTGAGATATTACAGTAGATTATCCATGGCAGGAGCTCTATTTTGCAGTAAATTGTCTATACGGAGGTTAAAACGCCTATTTTTATCGTTGTCAAGATCGATCGCCGAACCAATGGGAGCTGTAGATATACATATAGAGAGAGGTACTTCCTAATCGATCGGCAACTCCTAATCGGAGGCTTGTTTCTCTAGTGAGACGGATTGATTTAACAAGGGGAACTGATGATGGGAGTACCTCGAAAGGAGGGAGACGGTAGCAGGATAGCCCTGGCGCGATGTCCTGGGAGTCGACGAAGAAGGGGAACGGCGATGGGGCGGCGGCGGCGACGCGCGTCCCCAGAGTTGGTGGGTGGGAGGCGATTGAGGGGCGGCGGCGACGCTGAGATACGGCACGGCGAGATCCGCCAGGGGCGGAAGGGGAAGAGTAAACAAAGGGAGAAGACGCGCTGCTATGATGACTCTCGTGGTGATTTTTTGTTTTGTTATTTTACTAGGAAAAGCACCCCCTTGGTCTGATACAATTCTTAGCGTAGGGATTGCATAATAAAGATGATAATTAATTTATTAGTGTGCGGATATGATAGTTTACAGCTCTTTTTTTTTGAAGTTAGTTTACAGCTCTTTTTCTAAAAGCAATTCTAGCACATCCCTTATACTCAGGAACTGTAAACATGGCATAAGAACCGAGAAAGCAGAGATTTGAAGGGCCATTTCTGCCGCGGCCGAACGGACACCGTATCTGAATCATAAATTTCAAAATAAAGCATTCACGGGTGAAATTGAAGAACAGTCCATTCATCATAGTTAGATCATGACTACATAGGTCGATCGTTGCTACATTTATTATACTACAATGTGATACTGGCGTACTCTAACTAGGTAAAATCAGAGCTCGCCAGAGCACTTTGGGTGCGGCGGCGACCCTGCGACAGCGGCAGCGCTCACTCGTCATCGTCGGAGTTGGAGGAGAAAAGATCGACGTATTTCTTGTTCTGCTCCTCCTGCTCGCGGCGCCATGCGGCCTGCTTCTCGTGGAAATCACGGCCGGCGGCGAGCGTCTGCTCGAAGAGGAGGTAGCTGAGCTCGTCGTCCCACCGGCGACGCGTGCCCTCCTCCTGCTGCTCGCGCGCAATGCGCTTGGCGAGCGCCACCTCGAAAGCGTCCGCGCCGGGCCCGACGAAGTAGTCCTCCGGCCCGATGACGCCGCGGCCGCGCGCGCGCTCCTCCTGCGGCTCGACCTTGCCGGCGGGAAGGCCACGTGACTCCTTCTCCCTCTTCACCGGAAGCAACCCGACCCGGAAGAGCCCCCCGCACCGGAGCGCCACGCATGGCGGAAGTCGTACTCCTCCGTCTCGCGGTGGAGGAGGGACTCCGGCACTGGTAGCCCGTACTTCATGTACCACTTAGCCGCAAGCTTGCGCGCCACGTCGAAGGTCATGCAACGCCTGCAATCCGGGTCTTTGCCGCCGCCGCGCCAATCGGAGTTCCACATCCTCACAGATTGAGGGGCGGGGCACGGCTGATTTCTCAATGGCGACGACAAATTGGAGAGGGGATAGGGTGAGTCGCGGCGGCGAGGGATAGGATTTCGACCCATATCCTCGCACGAAACCCGTAGATATACCGCGCACCGGGGGGGGGGGGAGGGGGGGGGGAGGGTTGCGGGCCACTGTAAAAAAATTACGGGCCGAGCGACTATACAGGCTCTGGCCCGGCCCAAAAAATTGGCCAAACCCACATAGTCACTGGAATTTTTCAGTTCTCGCGAGTATAAGGGGTCTGCTACAGTTGCTCTAAGCCTACATAATTTTGAGAGATGTTACGCCTATGTAAATTTAATTATGGATTTAACGTAACTAGCCAAGTGAAAAGGTTAGTATCGAAGAATCAAGGGAGGAAGAGCCCCACCCCATGAAATTCTGCTAATACGTCTCCAAATGTATCTATTATTTATGAAGTATTCATGCCACGTTTACAACAATTTTATATGGTTTTGGTATGATTTGAATGGAACTAACCCAGACTGATGTTGTTTTCAGCAGAACTACCGTGGTGTTGTTTTTTGTGCAGAAATAAAAATTCACAGAATTGGCGAAACTTTTTGACATTTTTTTGGAAGAAAAGATAAATAATGAAGCAAAGAACCACCAGAGGGGGGCCTGCTGCCTACAAGACACCAGGGCGCGCCAGCCCTCCTGGCGCGCCCTGGTGGGTGGTGGGTCCCCCGAGGCCCATCTTCGTGTGATTCCAACGCTGAAAAATCCATATATTCAGAAACCCCCGAAAGTTAACCTAGATCAGATATTTCGCAACCGCAAACCTCAGTAGCCACGAAAAACCAATCTAGACCCTGTTCTGGCACCTTGCCAGAGGGAAAATCATCATCGGAGGCCATATTCATCATCCCAACGGCCACCATGATGAGGGGGGAGTAGTCCACCCTCGAGGCTGATGGTTTGTACCAGTAGCTATGTATTTAATTTCTCTCTCTCTCGTGTTCCTGAATTAGCACGATCTTGATGTACCGTGAGCTTTGTTAATATAGTTGGATCATATGGTGTTTCTCCCTCTCTATCTTTGTGTGATGAATTGAATTTTCCCTTTGAGATTTGTTATTATTGGATTGAATAATTTTATGGATTTAAGAACACTTGATGTATGTCTTGCTATGAATACCTGTGGTGACAATGGGGTATCATCTTGATTCACTTGATGTGTGTTTGACACTCAACTCGCGGATTCTCGAGGTGACATTGGAGTAATCTATGCATAGGGGTTAATGCACATTCTCGTCTTTGTTTCTTCGGTAGAAATCTTGGGGCACTCTTTGAAGTTCTTTGTGTTGGATTGAGTATCATGAATCTGAAATTGTTTGTCGTATAATCAACTCACGGATACTTGTGGTGACATTGGAGTATCTAGGTGGCATTAGAGTTGGTTGATGTGTATCATATGGTGTTATTTTAGTACGAATGGATAGATCGATCAGAAAAGTTAACTTTGAGGTGGCTTCGTACCCTACAAACTATTTCGTCTTATGTTCTCCGCTAGGTAGGAACTTTGGAGTGATTCTTCATCGCACACTGATGGATGATTATATCATCCAATTATATTAGCATTGTTGAGAGATTGCACTAGCGAAAGTACAGACCCCATGCCTCATTTTCAAGCATTGCAATACCGTTTGTGCTCACTTTTGTTACTTACTATCTTGCTGTTTTTTATTGTTACTATTACAAAAATTAATACTCCCTCCGTTCCTTGATATAAGGTGTATAGATTTTTGAGGAAAAAAATTCCAAACTATAAGGTGTATTGCATTGCACCACTCCTTTGGATAATTTTTTCAGGGATTTGATTACATTTCCTTATATCAGACAAGTTCCTCTATTTTCTCATGTCAATTAGTCAGGTGTAATCTCGCCCAAAACTTGTGAAATTTACCCTCCAAGTGCATTCTTTAATTTTTGTGCCAAAAAACTATACACCCTATATTTAGGAACGGAGGGAGTATCTACTATCATTACTACACTTGTATCACCATCTCTTCGCCGAACTAGTGCGCTTATATAATTTACCATTGAATTTGGTGTGTTGGGGACACAAGAGACTCTTTGTTATTTTGTTGCAGGGTTGTTTGAGAGAGACCATCTTCATCCTACGCCTCCCACGGATTGATAAACCTTAGGTCATTCACTTGAGGGAAAATTGCTACTGTCCTACAAAACTTTGCGCTTGGAGGCCCAACACGAGTCTACAAGAATAAAGTTGCATAGAAGACATCAGGGGCGGGGGGGGGGGGGGGGAGGGAGCATCTGCAACGGGCCAGAGGACCAGTCCGCAGACACTGATACCAGGGGCCACTATTTAATGTTGCTCTCATACATTCGAACAACAGTTTGAGGTAGCAGGAAGGGATCTTTTGGGCAGGTGTTGTTGACGTCCTTGAAATTGATGCCATGCGCCATGATTTGTCCTTCTTTAGTACCTTGATCGGGTTGGGCAGCCATTGGAGGTGCTAGATTCCGAGGATGAATCTGGCCTCTAATAGCTTGGTCTTCTCTTCGCCATTGCTTGTCTTTTTGGTTCCAAGAACCGGTGGAGCACCTGTTTAACAGGCTTTAAATTCCCCGATTATATTGAGGCTCTGCTCTGCGATGTTTTGGGATTCCTTGCATGTCTGAAGGATGCTTCACGAAGATATTCCAATTTTCCTAAAGGAAAATGCATAGTGCTTCATCAAATGATGGTTCAGTCGTGCTCCGATGGAGGCTGTTTCATAAGGGTCCTCGGGATGCACTTGAAATTTAACTATCTCATCAATCGGCTGATTTAAATGATGTAGACTTACACCTCTTGTCTAGGATGATGTTGTCCCTGTCCATGGTTGCACGTCGTGTTGTCAATTCTTCGGCTACGAGGGCCTTGGCCTCTACCTCTAAGGCGAGTGCGGTTATTTTGTTCTCGGCTTTAAGAGATCTATGTACGTTACTGGCCATCATGATCACTCCATTTGGTCCCGCATCTTCAGCTTCATGTATGCATAGTGGGGGATGGCGTGAAACCTAGCGAACGCATCTCATCTGATTAAAGCATGATAACCACTTTGGAAGGGTACAATGTTGAACATTAATTCCTCAGCTCGATAGTTCTCGGGTGTTCTGAACACCACATCGAGTGTGCCCCTACTGCTGCACCATGCCTCCTTTCCTGGAATGATTCCCTTGAAGGTATGCGTGATTTATTGAACTGCATCTTTTGTAAAGTGTCCTCATATGAGGTTCAAACTATTGCCGCCGTCCATCAGAACTTTGGTTAGTCTATAGCCGTCAACAATGGGGTCGATGACTAGGCAGTGACTCCTCGTCTGGGGTTGGATGTGGGCTGATCATCCTGTCTGAAGGTGATCGGGGTGTCCATCCATCTGCTGTCCGAGGTGGCCACGTGGCTAACATGGTTGATCTCTCGGAGAGCTCTTTTTCATTGGTTCCTTGATGGGTGAGTCTCACAGATCATTAGGATCTCGTCATCATCGGGCGATTGCTCCTGCCAGTTTGGTATTTTTTCTCGGCCTTTCTGGGTTCTGGGGTTGTCTAGGAGGTTTATCCCTCCTTCCGCCACCTCCCCGATGACCCAACATGCTCGAAGCATGTGGGTTGGTTTTTTGTTCAACGAGACAAAATGTATGGCGCATGGTTCGTCCAAGATCACGTCCAGTGCTGATTTGGGTCCTTTCTCTGGTTGTTTATTTTTCTGTGCAGGCTCATCAACTCGCTTGTCAGTTCTAGAGCGTTTTGGGCACTGGTTGAGACGCGTGCATTTATCACCAGAGGCCGATAGATCCCCGGATCAAATCCCTTTGTTCCTTCTCTGCTAGCCAGGTGCACTCCATGGTGCAATATCTTGATACAATGTCTAATATCTCAGGGAAGGTTCTAACACGTCTCCGTGCCAAGACGTTGGAGATGCCTTCATCGTGGCAACTGAAGCGGAATGCTGCTAGATCCTTTGTGTCACATCAATCTGGGAACTTAATCTACATACAAAGACGAATCTCATCCAAAACCGTCGAACTGTCTCTTTGGGTTTTTGTTTGGAATAATCTGAATCCCAGATATCGGTTGGCCCTGAATTATCGGGGCGGTACGCGACGTGGGTAGTGGGTGTGAGAGAAAATTTGATTCTAGTCTGATCTGACATCGGTCTCCTGAGGAAATCCTGACAAGGCCCTCGGGAAAGGACCATGTGATAACCTTAACTGAGTCGTTTTGATGAGAGTTTGGATATGAGTTCCGAGCTTGGTCCGACCGGTTGTGGACGTGATCTAATGTACATCGAACCCATTTCTAGATGGCGGCCGCCTGAGGATCCTCAGCTAGATCTGAAGATCCCACGAGGGGTTCAACCACCAGGTCTGATTCATCAGGCTTCAAGTCCCGATGATGGCAGGAGTACCAAAGTGCTCCTGATCCTCGATTGAACCAAGGGTTTGAGTTTCCAACATGAGGGGCACGCCATTATGGATCTAATGATCAAATGATGCTTCCATCGCTCCTTTGCAACCACACGGCGGGACCTGTATGGGCCACCAAAATGTCAGTGCTAAAACCGACGGATCTCGGGTAGGGGGTCCCGAGCTGGTGATCTTGGCTTGATGGTAACATGAAGTAAAGGGAACACAATTTTTACCTAGGTTCGGGCCCTCTTGAAGAGGTAAAATCCTACGTCCTTCTTGTATTGTATTGATTATGGAAGAGGTACAAAGTACAGGGATCTACCTCTCAAGATCGTATGAATGTGTTATATCTAAAAAACTTGTTTCTATGGACTAAACCCCCAGGCTTATATAGGACACCATGAGTATTTAGGATTACAAGTATGTTGGCTACAACTAGGGATACCATGTCGATCATTTGCATACGCCTTGAAGTGGACGCCAAGTATTCGGAGGATTCCATCTTGAGTACGCCGAGGGTCATAGCTCATGCGGCCCATCTTTCAGTTGTTGGTGGGTCCTCGGGCCGACCCATGAATGGCGAGCTGACATGGTGTTCATCCCCTAATCCAGGACACCGTCAAACATGATTAATACCTCCATAGTAATTTTATTATGTATCTTATATATAATGTGCTAAGTAATGCCTTTATGAGGTTGCAATTGCAAGTTTGTTAAGTTCTGTGCAGAAACAACAACTTTTGCCTTCAGTAGCTGAATTTTCATCCTTACTGGAGCATGATAATTTCTTGAAATTTTTACACAACAATGTCTTATAAGTTCTTTGTTACTTCGTAAATTTCCAAAACTTTCAGAGTTATAGAAGTATGTGTTACAGTTAGAGTACTATAGACTGTTCTGGTTTTGAATATTGTTGTTAATTTTTTTGAAAGGGGAATATATTAATATCGCGGAGATACCAATTACACCCTACCTCTGCACCAACAAGATGTCACAAAAACATCTAGGATGCACACAACCAAATGAGAAAATTAAAAGAAAGGAAAAAAAAGATCCCACCACAGCGACCGACTCCTCCCAACACCAACACACACACCACCACCTAATACAATACCCGAAAACATAAAAGGTCTCAAAAAGCAACGCCTCCAAGAAGGGAACAATGCACAAGCGCCGTCCTTGCCCGATCCAAAACCTTAGGTTTTCACCCTGGAGAAAGTCCGCGCTCTCAAAACAATTCCTTCAGATAGGCAATCACCAGACACAACCAATGAAGGTATGCCAGACCTTAGGTTTTCACCCTGAAAGTCACGACTCGGTACTCGAGGAGTACCACCATAAATGAAATCCGCCAGTGTTGTCGCCCCACTTATCATTGCTGCTCCCGAGACTTATCGGACACCTGGCTAACTCCATCGCCACCAAGGCTCCGTCCGTCTAGCTGATCCTCTGAGCTCGACCACCATGACCTTCTTCATCGTTGTCTCCACCATGGAAATCGAGAAGCCGACATGTACCAAGGTGTCATCAACCAATAGAGCTTCGCGCCACATCCTCAGAACCTCATAGGCTGGTATGGATGTGCATGACCAGATTCTGTCCTATCCAGATATCCTGGGGAAGATCTCCAGCAGCAGTTTCGGAACACGTCTATGACTAGATCAAGGAGTACCGGTCTTGCAAGACGTTCCTGTAAGTGCATCTAGTGCCCCTTAGTGATTTTGGTGTATTGAAGACTTATAGGTTAAGGGACTAATGCGTTTGTGAGTGTACACAGGTCTATAAGTCTATGAGGAGTTTGATATTTACAGGAAAAGTCGACCCCTAAAAATGAATATCTTTGACTGAAGATTCTGGTATTTTTGAAGACTTTCATGAAGACTTTGAAAGTGAAGAAATTGGTGTGTCCGTGGAGACTTGATATTCATGCGAGGAATATGAAGCTTGAAGACTTTCGTTTTCATAGTTTTGTTTCTCTCTTTCTTCAGTCATAGGAAACACCGTACTGTTAAAGGGGGTCGAGGAAATACTAAGGAAAAATTTCCATGTGATGCTCAACTCAAAATCCTACACCTACCAATCCCTTCGAGTGAAGCCGTTAGAAATCTCATACAGTTCAGTCAATTTCTTCAGTGACAGAGACGAAGTTCTTTTGGTCTCTGAGGAATTTGTCCTGACTGAGGAGTTAGGAATTCGCCAGTGCGGATTGCCTACACCGTGAGGAACATGATAGCCCTGAGGATTTTGCTACTCAAAATTCCGACCGTTGCTGTGCTATGCGCCAGCTGTCCCAAAATATCTATCCACCTAACGGTCATATCATTGAAGGACATTTATGTCTTATCATGTCAGGCTGCTCCCTAGGCTATAAATAGCCGCCCCCTACAACCACTAGCTGGTTGGCTGCTCCGAGAGAAACTGACACTTGTCATTTGAGAGCAACCCATCCTCTGAGGACTTTGAGCGAAAATCATCAAGTGAGGAAAAACCCAAAACTCAAACACCTACAAACCCCAAGTGATTGAGCATCACTGAAGAGATTGATCCTGAGTGGATCCGACGCTTGTTACCTTTGAAGACTGTGCTTCTTCTAGACGGTTAGGCGTCATGGTCTAGAGCATCCAAGAGGAATTGTGGATCGCCGAGTGACCAAGTTTGTGAAGGTTTGGAAGTCGCCTGAAGACTTACCATGAGTGATTAGACGAGGTCTGTGTGACCTCAGTTAAAGGAGAATACGGTGAGGACTGGGTGTCCTGAGCTGCGTGTTCAGGACTGGGTGTCCGGGACTGTGTGTCCTCGAGTTTAAATACTCAGCCGCTCCAACCAGACGTACAACTGAGACAGCAGTTGGAACTGGTCTACCAAATCATTGTCTTCACCAAGCTTACTGGTTCTATTTCCTCAACATGTTGTGTGTTTGTTCATATCTGTGTTTGAAGACTTTGACTGAAGACTTTCTCAATTTCCTCAGTTTAATTTCTTCAGTCTGTTTGTCTTCATCCTGTGTTATCATGTGATTACGTTTCCTGTACTCTGTGCCTGTCTTCATTTCATCATGATGACTATGCTTGTATTCTGTTATGTTTACTTTTGAGTACTTATTCCGCTGCTAGTAGTTCTTCGCTAAGGAATTTCCTCACTGGCAAATTCCTTAGTGAAGAATTTCATAAAAATCGCCTATTCACCCCCCTCTAGTTGATATAACTCACTTTCAGTTCCCGTGAAGCGAAAAGAGCATGAGGACCACCGCCATAAGCATCACAGTAGCAGACCCCCATGCTGCCCAGATCTAGTCGGCCGCCGGCACCACCATGGTGTCTAGAAGCATGCAAGAGTACACCTGCCCGCAGAGTCGTACGGGCCAAGATCCGAACCAGCATGGCTGCAGGACGTGCACCGATCACGCTGCAACACCACACGGTCACGAACGACCAACTCGCTGCCGACCAAGAGCAGCCGCACTGGCAAACGAGAAAGATGCCGTCAGGATCCCACGGAGCTGCCCAGATCTGAGCCGTCGCCACGAGATGCCCTGCCACCGCTATCATAGGACCCCGTGTGAGCTTTGCCGATGGTACCCTCAGGCAGCAGCAAGACAAGGGGAAGGAGAGGTGGCCTCGGGAGTCACCGGCGGTGGTGTTTCCCCCGTGTCGCCAGATCGGGGCGACGCAGTAGTTTTGTTATCTGTTTGTTCTCGAATTCTATAGCTTATATTGGGGGATACAAATTGCGAAAATAATAGTATATAGTAGCTAGTGTTTGAAAATAATTTTGCAACTTGTCTTGATAGTACATGATCATGTGATTTACATTTACGTGTACTAACCTCGTTGATGAGTTCTGTTGAGTTTTGCGTGAATGAAAATTCTAAAATCAATGTGAGACATCGGTATGAGATGAACAAGGAGAGGCAAGAACCTAAGCTTGGGGATGCCCAAGGCATGCCAATGTAATATCTAAGGATACTCAAGCGTCTCAGCTTGGGGATGCCCTAGAAGACATTCCCTCTTTCCTCTTCAAAAACTATCAGTATCTCTCGGGTGGATCGAAATTTTTGTGCGTTCACATATTATGTGCTTTGCTTGGAGCATCATTTGCTTTTCCTTTGTTTCCTAGTCTTTAAAATCATCATATTTTGGTTGCACATGTATGAGAGAGACACACATTGGTCATAATTGTAGAATTGGACTTTATGTTTCACTTATATCTTTGGAGTTGAAGCTCTTATAAAATTGTTCTTGCACTTCACTTATACATGTGAGAGCATGGTGGAATAAACATGCTTTATAGAAAAGAATAGGACTCTCTTGCTCCACTTAAATCTTTTTGGAGAGTTGAATAATAAATGGTAATTTGCATGAATTGTATGTTGGTCCTAAAAATAATAGGTATTGATCGGTGGTATAATAAAAACTTGCATGAACTTGTAGATCAATGAACTTGATAATTGGGTTACTTGCAATAATTTTGAGATAACTAATGGATGTGTCGATGAAAAGACTTTAGTGGAGTAGTGGGAAGGTGCCATAAGGTCATACACGTCAATACTTGTCGTCATCGATGTGAAACTGATTGTAAGAGGTCTAAGTTGAAGAATGTTGTAAGTAACCACTCACGTAGAACGGGCCGGGAGGCGCAATGGGCCTCGGCTCACCAAACTCTTCTCCTAGGAGTAATCGGTCTCATGGTTAAGAATTAGTGAGATGTTTTGGGTTATGAGTTAACTTCTTCAATGAACTTCCACATATACAAATATTTTCTAGCCTCTTTGTGTTGGGGAACGCAGAATTTCAAAATTTTCCTATGATCACGCAAGATCTATCTAGGAGATGCATAGGAACGAGAGGGGAGAGTATGTCTACGTACCCTCATAGACCGAAAGCGGAAGCGTTTAGTAACATGGTTGATGTAGTTGAACGTCTTCGTGATCGAACCGATCAAGTACCGAACGCACGGCACCTCTGCGATCTGCACATGTTCAGCTCGGTGACGTCCCTCGTACTCTTAATCCAGCTGAGCCCGAGGGTGAGTTCCGTTAGCACGGCGGCGTGTTGATGGCGATGATGAAGTTACCGACGCAGGGCTTCGCCTAAGCACTATGACAATATGACCGAGGTGTAAAACTGTGGAGGGGGGCACTGAAGGAAATATGCCCTAGAGGCAATAATAAAGTTACTATTTATTTCCTTATATCATGATAAATGTTTATTATTCATGCTAGAATTGTATTAACCGGAAACATAATACATGTGTGAATACATAGACCAACAGAGTGTCACTAGTACGCCTCTACTTGACTAGCTCGTTAATCAAAGATGGTTATGTTTCCTAACCATGAACAAAGAGTTGTTATTTGATTAACGAGGTCACATCATTAGTAGAATGATCTGATTGACATGACCCATTCCATTAGCTTAGCACCCGATCGTTTAGTATGTTGCTATTGCTTTCTTCATGACTTATACATGTTCCTATAACTATGAGATTATGCAACTCCCGTTTACCGGAGGAACACTTTGGGTACTACCAAACGTCACAACGTAACTGGGTGATTATAAAGGAGTACTACAGGTGTCTCCAATGGTAGATGTTGGGTTGGCGTATTTCGAGATTAGGGATTGTCACTCCGATTGTCGGAGAGGTATCTCTGGGCCCTCTCGCTAATGCACATCACATAAGCCTTGCAAGCACTGCAACTAATATGTTAGTTGTGAGATGATGTATTACGGAACGAGTAAAGAGACTTGCCGGTAACGAGATTGAACTAGGTATTGGATACCGACGATCGAATCTCGGGCAAGTAACATACCGATGACAAAGGGAACAACGTATGTTGTTATGCGGTCTGACCGATAAAGATCTTCGTAGAATATGTAGGAGCCAATATGGGCATCCAGGTCCCGCTATTGGTTATTGACCGGAGACGTATCTCGGTCATGTCTACATTGTTCTCGAACCGTAGGGTCCGCACACTTAACGTTACGATGACAGTTATTATGAGTTTATGCATTTTGATGTACCGAAGGTTGTTCGGAGTCCCGGATAAGATCACGGACATGACGAGGAGTCTCGAAATGGTCGAGACGTAAAGATTGATATATTGGAAGCCTATGTTTGGACATAGGAAGTGTTCCGGGTGAAATCGGGATTTTACCGGAATACCGGGAGGGTTACCGGAACCCCCCGGGAGACTAATGGGCCTATTGGGCCTTAGTGGAAAAGAGAAAAGGGGCAGCCCACAGCCTAGCCGCGCGCCCCCCCTTTCCCCAAGTCGTAGTAGGACTAGGAGAAGGGGCCGGCCCCCCCCTCTCTCCTTTCCCCCTTGAGAGTCCTAGTTGGAATAGGATTGGAGGGGGGAGTCCTACTCCCGGTGGGAGTAGGACTCCCCCTGCGCCTCCCTCTCTCTGGCCGGCCAGCCCCCCTCCCTCCAACCTTTATATACGGGGGCAGGGGACACCCCAAGACACACAAGTTGATCCTTGAGATCGTTCCTTAGCCGTGTGCGGTGCCCCCTGCCACCAAATTCCACCTCGATCATACCGTTGTAGTGCTTAGGAGAAGCCCTGCGTCGGTAGTACATCAAGATCGTCACCATGCCGTCGTGCTGACGGAACTCTTCCTCGACGCTTTGCTGGATCGGAGCCCGAGGATCGTCATCGAGCTGAACGTGTGCTAAGAACTCGGAGGTGCCGGAGTAACGGTGCTTGGATCGGTCGGATCGGGAAGAAGACGTATGACTACTTCCTCTATGTTGTGTGATCGCTTCCGCAGTCGGTCTGCGTTGGTACGTAGACAACACTCTCCCCGCTCGTTGCTGTGCATCACCATGATCTTGCGTGTGCGTAGGAAAATTTTCGAAATTACTGCGTTCCCCAACAGTGGCATCCGAGCCTAGGTTTTATGGTTTGATGTTATTTGCACGAGTAGAACACAAGTGAGTTGTGGGAGATACAAGTCATACTGCCTACCAGCATGTCATACTTTGGTTCGGCGGTATTGTTGGGTGAGACGATCCGGACCAACCTTACGCGTACTCTTACGCGAGACCGGTTCCCTCGACGTGCTTTGCACATAGATGGCTTGCGGAAGACTGTCTCTCCAACTTTAGTTGAACCAAGTGTGACTACGCCCGGTCCTTGAGAAGGTTAAAACGGAGTCTATTTGACGAACTATCGTTGTGGTTTTGATGCGTAGGTGAGATGAGTTCTTACTTAAGCCCGTAGCAGCCACGTAAAACTTGCAACAACAAAGTAGAGGACGTCTAACTTGTTTTTGCAGGGTATGTTGTGATGTGATATGGTCAAGGCATGATGCTGATTTTATTGTATGAGATGATCATGTTTTGTAACCGAGTTATCGGCAACTGGCAGGAGCCATATGGTTGTCGCTTTATTGTATGCAATGCAATCGCGATGTAATGCTTTACGTTATTACTAAGTGGTAGTGATAGTCGTGGAAGCATAAGATTGGCGAGACGACAACGATGCTGCGATGGAGATCAAGGTGTCGCGCCGGTGACGATGGTGATCATGACGGTGCTTCGGAGATGGAGATCACAAGCACAAGATGATGATGGCCATATCATATCACTTATATTGATTGCATGTGATGTTTATCCTTTTATGCATCTTATCTTGCTTTGATTGACGGTAGCATTATAAGATGATCTCTCACTAAATTATCAAGAAGTGTTCTCCCTGAGTATGCACCGTTGCCAAAGTTCGTCGTGCCCAGACACCAAGTGATGATCGGGTGTGATAAGCTCTACGTCCAAATACAACGGGTGCAAAACAGTTGCACACGCAGAATACTTAGGTTATACTTGACGAGCCAAGCATATACAGATATGGCCTCGGAACATGGAGACCGAAAGGTCGAGCGTGAATCATATAGTAGATATGATCAACATAACGATGTTCACCATTGAAAACTACTCCATCTCACGTGATGATCGGTTATGGTTTAGTTGATTTGGATCACGTGATCACTTAGAGGATTAGAGGGATGTCTATCTATGTGGGAGTTCTTAAGTAATTTGATTAACTGAACTTAAACTTATCATGAACTTAGTACCTGATAGTATCTTGCTTGTTTATGTTGATTGTAGATAGATGGCTTGTGCTGTTGTTCCGTTAAATTTTAATGCGTTCCTTGAGAAAGCAAAGTTGAAAGATGATGGTAGCAATTACATGGACTGGGTCCGTAACCTGAGGATTATCCTCATTGCTGCACAGAAGAATTACGTCCTGGAAGCACCGCTGGGTGACAGGCCTGCTGCTGGAGCAACGCCAGATGTTATGACCGTCTGGCAGAGCAAAGCTGATGACTACTCGATAGTTCAGTGTGGCATGCTTTACGGCTTAGAATTGGGACTTCAACGACGTTTTGAACGTCATGGAGCATATGAGATGTTCCAGGAGTTGAAGTTGATATTTCAAGCAAATGCCCGAATTGAGAGATATGAAGTCTCCAATAAGTTCTATAGCTGCAAGATGGAGGAGAACAGTTCTGTCAGTGAGCATATACTCAAAATGTCTGGGTATAATAATCACTTGATTCAGATGGGAGTTAATCTTCCAGATGACTGCGTCATTGACAGAATTCTCCAATCACTGCCACCAAGCTACAAGAGCTTCGTGATGAACTATAATATGCAAGGGATGAACAAGACTATTCCCGAGCTCTTCGCAATGCTGAAAGCTGCGGAGGTAGAAATCAAGAAGGAGCATCAAGTGTTGATGGTTAGCAAAACCACTAGTTTCAAGAAAAAGGGCAAAGGGAAGAAGAAGGGAAACTTCAAGAAGAACAGCAAGCAAGTTGCTGCTCAGGAGAAGAAACCCAAGTCTGGACCTAAGCCTGAAACTGAGTGCTTCTACTGCAAGCAGACTGGTCACTGGAAGCGGAACTGCCCCAAGTATTTGGCGGATAAGAAGGATGGCAAAGTGAGCAAAGGTATATGTGATATACATGATGTGTACCTTACTAGAGCTCGCAGTAGCACCTGGGTATTTGATACTGGTTCTGTTGCTAATATTTGCAACTCGAAACAGGGACTACGGAATAAGCGGACGCTAGCAAAGGACGAGGTGACGATGCGCGTGGGAAACGGTTCCAAAGTCGATGTGATCGCGGTCGGCACGCTACCTCTACATCTACCTTCGGGATTAATATTAGACCTAAATAATTGTTATTTGGTGCCAGCGTTGAGCATGAACATTATATCTGGATCTTGTTTGATGCGAGACGGTTATTCATTTAAATCAGAGAATAATGGTTGTTCTATTTATATGAGTAATATCTTTTGTGGTCATGCACCTTTGAAGAGTGGTCTATTCTTATTGAATCTCGATGATAGTGATACACATATTCATAACGTAGAAGCCAAAAGATGCAAAGTTAATAATGATAGTGCAACTTATTTGTGGCACTGCCGTTTAGGTCATATCGGTGTAAAGCGCATGAAGAAACTCCATACTGATGGGCTTCTGGAACCACTTGATTATGAATCACTTGGTACTTGCGAACCGTGCCTCATAGGCAAGATGACTAAAACACCATTCTCCGGTACTATGGAGAGAGCAACAGATTTATTGGAAATCATACATACCGATGTATGTGGCCCGATGAATATTGAGGCTCGTGGCGGATATCGTTATTTTCTCACCTTCACAGATGATTTAAGCAGATATGGGTATATCTACTTAATGAAACATAAGTCTGAAACATTTGAAAAGTTCAAAGAATTTCAGAGTGAGGTTGAAAATCATCGTAACAAGAAAATAAAGTTTCTACGATCTGATCGTGGAGGAGAATATTTGAGTTACGAGTTTGGTGTACATTTGAAAAATTGTGGAATAGTTTCGCAACTCACGCCACCCGGAACACCACAGCGTAATGGTGTGTCCGAACGTCGTAATCGTACTTTACTAGATATGGTGCGATCTATGATGTCTCTTACTGATTTATCGCTATCGTTTTGGGGTTATGCTTTAGAGACGGCCGCATTCACGTTAAATAGGGCACCATCAAAATCCATTGAGACGACACCTTATGAACTATGGTTTGGCAAGAAACCAAAGTTGTCGTTTCTTAAAGTTTGGGGCTGCGATGCTTATGTGAAAAAGCTTCAACCTGATAAGCTGGAACCCAAATCGGAGAAATGTGTCTTCATAGGATATCCAAAGGAAACTATTGGATACACCTTCTATCACAGATCCGAAGGCAAGACTTTTGTTGCTAAATTCGGAAACTTTCTAGAGAAGGAGTTTCTCTCGAAAGAAGTGAGTGGGAGAAAAGTAGAACTTGACGAGGTAACTGTACCTGCTCCCTTATTGGAAAATAGTACATCACAGAAAACTGTTTCTGCGACACCTATACCAATTAGTGAGGAAGCTAATGATGATGATCATGAAGCTTCAGGACAAGATACTACTGAACCACGTAGATCAACCAGAGTGAGATCCGCACCAGAGTGGTACGGTAATCCAGTTCTGGAAGTCATGCTACTAGATCATGATGAACCTACGAACTATGAAGAAGCGATGGTGAGCCCAGATTCCGCAAAGTGGCTTGAGGCCATGAAATCTGAGATGGGATCCATGTATGAAAACAAAGTATGGACTTTGGTTGACTTGCCCGATGATCGGCAAGCAATTGAGAATAAATGGATCTTCAAGAAAAAGACTGACGCTGACGGTAATATTACTGTCTATAAAGCTCGACTTGTCGCGAAAGGTTTTCGACAAGTTCAAGGAGTTGACTACGATGAGACCTTCTCACCCGTAGCGATGCTTAAATCCGTCAGAATTGTGTTAGCAATTGCCGCATTTTATGATTATGAAATATGGCAGATGGATGTCAAAACTGCATTCCTGAATGGATTTCTGGAAGAAGAGTTGTATATGATACAACCAGAAGGTTTTGTCGATCCAAAGGGAGCTAACAAAGTATGCAAACTCCAGCGATCCATTTATGGACTGGTGCAAGCATCTCGGAGTTGGAATAAACTCTTTGATAGTGTGATCAAAGCATTTGGCTTTATACAGACTTTTGGAGAAGCCTGTATTTACAAGAAAGTGAGTGGGAGCTCTGTAGCATTTCTGATATTATATGTGGATGACATATTGCTGATTGGAAATGATATAGAATTTCTGGATAGCATAAAGGGATACTTGAATAAAAAAATTTCAATGAAAGACCTCGGGGAAGCTGCTTACATATTAGGCATAAAGATCTATAGAGATAGATCAAAACGCTTAATTGGACTTTCACAGAGCACATACCTTGACAAGATTTTGAAGAAGTTCAAAATGGATCAAGCAAAGAAAGGGTTCTTGCCTGTGTTACAAGGTGTGAAGTTGAGTCAGACTCAATGCCCGACCACTGCAGAAGATAGAGAGAAAATGAAAGATGTTCCCTATGCTTCAGCCATAGGCTCTATCATGTATGCAATGCTGTGTACCAGACCTGATGTGTGCCTTGCTATAAGTTTAGCAGGGAGGTACCAAAGTAATCCAGGAGTGGATCACTGGACAGCGGTCAAGAACATCCTGAAATACCTGAAAAGGACTAAGGATATGTTTCTCGTATATGGAGGTGACAAAGAGCTCACCGTAAGAGGTTACGTTGATGCAAGCTTTGACACTGATCCGGACGATTCTAAATCGCAAACCGGATACGTGTTTACTTTAAACGGTGGAGCTGTCAGTTGGTGCAGTTCTAAACAAAGCGTCGTAGCGGGATCTACATGTGAAGCGGAGTACATAGCTGCTTCGGAAGCAGCAAACGAAGGAGTCTGGATGAAGGAGTTCATATCCGATCTAGGTGTCATACCTAGTGCATCGGGTCCAATGAAAATCTTTTGTGACAATACTGGTGCAATTGCTTTGGCAAAGGAATCCAGATTTCACAAAAGGACCAAACACATCAAGAGACGCTTCAACTCCATCCGGGATTTAGTACAGGTGGGAGACATAGAGATTTGCAAGATACATACGGATCTGAATGTTGCAGACCCGTTGACTAAGCCTCTTCCACGAGCAAAACATGATCAGCACCAAGGCTCCATGGGTGTTAGAATCATTACTGTGTAATCTAGATTATTGACTCTAGTGCAAGTGGGAGACTGAAGGAAATATGCCCTAGAGGCAATAATAAAGTTATTATTTATTTCCTTATATCATGATAAATGTTTATTATTCATGCTAGAATTGTATTAACCGGAAACATAATACATGTGTGAATACATAGACCAACAGAGTGTCACTAGTACGCCTCTACTTGACTAGCTCGTTAATCAAAGATGGTTATGTTTCCTAACCATGAACAAAGAGTTGTTATTTGATTAACGAGGTCACATCATTAGTAGAATGATCTGATTGACATGACCCATTCCATTAGCTTAGCACCCGATCGTTTAGTATGTTGCTATTGCTTTCTTCATGACTTATACATGTTCCTATAACTATGAGATTATGCAACTCCCGTTTACCGGAGGAACACTTTGGGTACTACCAAACGTCACAACGTAACTGGGTGATTATAAAGGAGTACTACAGGTGTCTCCAATGGTAGATGTTGGGTTGGCGTATTTCGAGATTAGGGTTTGTCACTCCGATTGTCGGAGAGGTATCTCTAGGCCCTCTCGGTAATGCACATCACATAAGCCTTGCAAGCACTGCAACTAATATGTTAGTTGTGAGATGATGTATTACGGAACGAGTAAAGAGATTTGCCGGTAACGAGATTGAACTAGGTATTGGATACCGACGATCGAATCTCGGGCAAGTAACATACCGATGACAAAGGGAACAACATATGTTGTTATGCGGTCTGACCGATAAAGATCTTCGTAGAATATGTAGGAGCCAATATGGGCATCCAGGTCCCGCTATTGGTTATTGACCGGAGACGTATCTCGGTCATGTCTACATTGTTCTCGAACCGTAGGGTCCGCACGCTTAACGTTACGATGACAGTTATTATGAGTTTATGCATTTTGATGTACCGAAGGTTGTTCGGAGTCCCGGATAAGATCACGGACATGACGAGGAGTCTCGAAATGGTCGAGACGTAAAGATTGATATATTGGAAGCCTATGTTTGGACATAGGAAGTGTTCCGGGTGAAATCGGGATTTTACCGGAATACCGGGAGGGTTACCGGAACCCCCCGGGAGACTAATGGGCCTATTGGGCCTTAGTGGAAAAGAGAAAAGGGGCAGCCCACAGCCTAGCCGCGCGCCCCCCCTTTCCCCAAGTCGTAGTAGGACTAGGAGAAGGGGCCGGCCCCCCCCTCTCTCCTTTCCCCCTTGAGAGTCCTAGTTGGAATAGGATTGGAGGGGGGAGTCCTACTCCCGGTGGGAGTAGGACTCCCCCTGCGCCTCCCTCTCTCTGGCCGGCCAGCCCCCCTCCCTCCAACCTTTATATACGGGGGCAGGGGACACCCCAAGACACACAAGTTGATCCTTGAGATCGTTCCTTAGCCGTGTGCGGTGCCCCCTGCCACCAAATTCCACCTCGATCATACCGTTGTAGTGCTTAGGAGAAGCCCTGCGTCGGTAGTACATCAAGATCGTCACCACGCCGTCGTGCTGACGGAACTCTTCCTCGACGCTTTGCTGGATCGGAGCCCGAGGATCGTCATCGAGCTGAACGTGTGCTAAGAACTCGGAGGTGCCGGAGTAACGGTGCTTGGATCGGTCGGATCGGGAAGAAGACGTACGACTACTTCCTCTACGTTGTGTGATCGCTTCCGCAGTCGGTCTGCGATGGTACGTAGACAACACTCTCCCCGCTCGTTGCTGTGCATCACCATGATCTTGCGTGTGCGTAGGAAAATTTTCGAAATTACTGCGTTCCCCAACAGGCACCGCACACGGCTGAAGGTCAACTTGTGTGTCTATGGGGTGCCCCCTCCCACATATATAAAGGAGGGGAGGAGGACGCCGGCCGGCCTCAAGGGGAGCGCCCAAGGGGGGGGAGTCCTACTCCAAGTAGGAATCGGTCCCCCCTTTCCTAGTCCAAGTAGGAGAAGAAGGAAGGAGAGGGCGAGGGAGAGGGAAAGAGGGGCCGCGCCCCTCCCCTAGTCCTATTCGGACTCCCCTTGGGGTGGGGGGGGGGCGCCACCTCTTGGCTGCTGCCCCCTCTCTCCCCCAAGGCCCACTAAGGCCCATTACTTCCCCGGGGGGTTCCGGTAACCCCTCCGGCACTTTGATTTTATCCGAAACTATCCAGAACACTTCCGGTGTCCGAATAACATGGTCCAATATATCAATCTTTATGTCTTGACCATTTCGAGGCTCCTCGTCATGTTTGTGGCCTCATCAGGGACTCCAAACAATCTTCGGTACGTCAAATCACATAACTCATAATACAAATCGTCATCGAACGTTAAGCGTGCGGACCCTACAGGTTCGAGAACTATGTAGACATGACCGAGACCCATCTCCGGTCAATAACCAATAGCGGAACCTGGATGCTCATATTGGTTCCTACATATTCTACGAAGATCTTTATCGGTCAAACTGCATAACAACATACGTTGTTCCCTTTGTCATCAGTACGTTACTTGCCCGAGATTCGATCGTCGGTATCATCATACCTAGTTCAATCTCGTCGCCGGCAAGTCTCTTTACTCGTTCCATAATGAATCATCTCGCAACTAACTCATTAGTCATATTGCTTGCAAGGGTTATAGTGATGTGCATTACCAAGAGGGCCCAGAGATACCTCTCCGAGAATTGGAGTGACAAATCGTAATCACGATCTATGCCAACTCAACAAACACCATCGGAGACACCTGTAGAGCATCTTTATAATCACCCAGTTACGTTGTGACGTTTGATAGCACACTAAGTGTTCATCCGATATTCGGGAGTTGCATTGTCTCATAGTCATAGGAACATGTATAAGTCATGAAGAAAGCAATAGCAATAAACTAAACGATCATAGTGCTAAGCTAACGGATGGGTCTAGTCCATCACATCATTCTCTAATGATGTGATCCCGTTCATCAAAGGACAACACATGTCCATGGCTAGGAAACTTAACCATCTTTGATTAACGAGCTAGTCAAGTAGAGGCATACTAGGGACACTCTGTTTGTCTATGTATTCACACATGTACTAAGTTTCTGGTTAATATAATTCTAGCATGAATAATAAACATTTATCATGATATAAGGAAATATAAATAACAACTTTATTATTGCCTCTAGGGCATATTTCCTTTAGTCTCCCACTTGCACTAGAGTCAATAATCTAGATTACACAGTAATTATTCTAACACCCATGGAGTCTTGGTGTTGATCATGTTTTGCTCGTGAGAGAGGCTTAGTCAACGGATCTGCAACATTCAGATCCGTATGTATCTTGCAAATCTATATGTCACCCTCATTGACTTGATCGCAGATGGAATTGAAGCGTCTCTTGATGTGCTTGGTTCTCTTGTGAAATATGGATTCCTTTGCCAAGGCAATTGCACCAGTATTGTCACAAAAGATTTTCATTGGACCCGATGCACTAAGTATTACATCTAGATCGGATATGAACTCCTTCATCCAGACTCCTTCATTTGCTGCTTCCGAAGCAGCTATGTATTCCGCTTCACACGTAGATCCCGCCACGATGCTCTGCTTAGAACTGCACCAACTAACAGCTCCACCATTCAATAAAAATACGTATCCGGTTTGTGACTTAGAGTCATCCGGATCAGTGTCAAAGCTTGCATTGACGTAACCGTTTACGACGAGCTCTTTGTCACCTCCATAAATGAGAAACATGTCCTTAGTCCTTTTTAGGTATTTCAGGATGTTCTTAACCGCTACCCAGTGATCCACTCTTGGATTACTTTGGTACCTCCCTGCTAAACTAATAGCAAGGCACACATCAGGTCTGGTACACATCATTGCATACATGATAGACCTATGGCTGAGGCATAGGGAATGACTTTCATTTTCTCTCTATCTTCTGCAGTGGTCGGGCATTGAGTCTAACTCAACTTCACACCTTGTAATACAAGCAAGAACCCATTCTTTGCTTGATCCATTTTGAACTTCTTCAAAACTTTATCAAAGTATGTGCTTTGTGGAAGTCCAATGTAACGCCCTCGGTGTGGCTATGTCTCTCACGTGTCGAGGCACGACTTAGAGACATAGGCGCATTGAAAGCAATGTCGCAAGTCGGGAATCATTACACAACCCATGTACATATATAATATAAAGGGGAATAATAGCATAGTTGGCTTACACTCGCCACGTCACATCAAAGTACATAAATAACATTCATCATTCAATCACTCATGGCCCGACTACGGCGCCAAAATGGAAAAGACCCCCAACAAGCGACTAGGCCCTGAATCTAACCCCGAATAGGCATCCCTACTGATCATCCGGAAAAGACACATAGTAATGCTGAGAGTCCTCGTCGTACTCCCACTTCAGCTCGAGCGCGCCATCCGGAGAGGTATCATCTGTCCCTGCATCTGGTGTAATAGTAATCTGTGAGCCACAAAGGACTCAGCAATCTTGCACCCTCGCGATCAAGACTATTTAAGCTTAATAGGTAGGAAAGGGGTAGTGTAAGTGGAGCTGCAGCAAGCGACTAGCATATATGGTGGCTAACTTATTCGCAAAGGAGAGTGAGAAGAGGAGGCAAAGCACGAGCGGAAAACTAGAGAGCAGCCTACGCAAACATAACTCCAACGCCGTGTCCACTTCCCGGACTCCGCCGAGAAGAGGCCATCACGGCAACACACTCAGTTGATTCATTTTAATTCATTAAGGTTCAAGTTATCTACAACCGGATATTAACAAATTCCCATCTGCCCATAACCGCGGGCACGACTTTCGAAAGATCAATCCCTGCAGGGGGGTCCCAACTTAGCCCATAACAAGCTCTCATGGTCAACGAAGGAATAGACCTCCACCCAGGACCCACCGATCAGACTCGGTATCCCGGTACAACAAGATGATTCGACAGGTCAAAACTAGTCCAGCAACACCGCCCGAATGTGCCGACAAATCCCAATAGGAGCTGCACATATCTCTTTCTCAGGGCACACTCAGATTGTCTTAGGTACGGGTAGGCCAGCCCAGAGTTGCCCCTGGTGGCCACCGGCAGCTGACAGTTGGACCAACACTCAGAGGAGCACTGGCCCGGGGGGGTTTAAATAAGATGACCCTCGGGCTCCGGAAATCCAAGGGAAAGAAAAGGGTAGGTGGAAAATGGTAAAACCAATGTTGGGCATTGCTGGAAAAGCTTTAATCAAGGCGAACTATCAAGGGGTTCGCATTATAGCCCAACCGCGTAAGGGACGCAACAATCCGGGAACATAACACCGATATGACAGAAACTAGGGCGGCAAGAGTGGAACAAAACACTAGGCGAGAGGCCGAGCCTTCCACCCTTTACCAAGTATATAGATGAATAAGATAACATAGCAATATAATGATATCCCAACAAGTAAATAAAGGTTCCAAATAAGGAACGTCTCCAATCTTCACCTGCAACTAACAACGCTATAAGAAGGGCTGAGCAAAGCGGTAACATAGCCAATCAATGGTTTGCTAGGACAAAGGTGGGTTAGAGGCTCAATCATGGCAATTGGGAGGCTGACAAGCAAGTGGTAGGCATCGTAGCATTGGCAAAGCAAAAGAGCGAGCAAACTAGCATAGCAAAGATAGTAGTGATTTCGAGGGTATGATCATCTTGCCTGCACAGTTGTCAGAGTTGACTGGATCCTCAAAAGCAAACTCAACGGGCTCCTCGTTAGCGAACTCGTCTCCCGGCTCTACCCAACAACACAAACAAGCAACAAGGATACAATCAACCACGTGCAAAGGCAACCAATAAGATGCAAAGATGATATGCTATGCGGGATGCGATGCGGGATGCAAAATGCAAGACGTGAAAGGAAATGCATGAACCTGGCCTCAACTTGGAAAACCAAGTGTGCCACTGGATAGAGGGGAAGAAATCCCCTGAAAACAATATAAAGATCATGGCAATCGGAGCTACGGTTTGGAAATGGCAAGCGTTTTACTAAACGAACCGATCTGCGATTTACAGCAAGTAGGCTCCTAAATGCAACAAAATGAACATGCTACAGCCACCAAACATGAAAACAAATTGCATGGCAGTGATGTTCTCAAGAAGTTTAACAAATCACCAGGACTGAGGCATAGGCAAATTCATCCATTATGGGCTTCAAACAAGCATGGCAAAACTGAATAAGCAAAACAGATTTCAGACTTGGCGAAATTAACGCTAGTCTGAAATTTCAGACCACGATGCCCTCTTCGGAGCAGCAAAACAACATGAAGCAAAACCTGAACATGGCAAGTAAGAGCATGGCATGGAGCTACTCAACAAGCTTAACAAAACACCCAAAATGACCTGGGGCCAAAAGGGTTCACAAAATACTCTACCGAGCAGACGAACATCGATGAAACACAATCAGTTTTCAGACTTAGTGAAAACTGGGACATGCTGAAATAATAACTCACGGAGGCATGTAAACGAGCTTGATGCTCTCACTACGGTGCAAGTCATGGCAAGGCAAGCATATATCCATTAAGAAGGCACAAAATGCTAGCTAGACATGGCAAGAAAAATGGCATAGCATGCATGGATCACTAGCAATAGCTCCGGCAAAATTGCAAAAGAGTTCACGATCTGCCCAAATTAACAACTATGCAAAAGTTGAGCTCGATTGAGTCAACGTAGGGTGCTCCAACATAACAAGTAAAGACATGGCTGGATTAAGCACAACAAGCATAACAAATCACTCTTACTGATCATCCTCAAAAGAGGCACGGATCACTAGGAAACAAGCTGGACATATAGCATCGTGAACTAAAACATCCCAGACTTAGTGATTTTCACTAAGTCCCTGAAATCAGCAATCTCAGGTACCCTACTTTGCAAGCTTGCACAAGACAACACACACATCCTAAAAATGCATGGGAGGCACCTCTAGAAAGAAGACAACATGCTTAACAATTCATCCCAAAGGGGCACAGGCATATCATGCACACAATAATCATGGCAAAAATGACAAAAGTCAATGTAGGGCTAACGGATCTGCAATTTAACTCATGATGCCTCCTTCCAACAGCATTTTGGGCACCAAGATGAACTCAAATGCAAATGATGCAATGGAATGAAATGATGTACTCATCGAGACGAAGATTTTGATATATCATATGCCCAAAACGGAGCCACGGATGCAAAGTTATGGCAGGTCAAACGTAGCATAAAAATGACGGAATTAGGGTTTCGGGGGAGAGGGGTCAACCGGATCCAGATCTGCACTGTAGCACGGCGGCGCAGTTACTGTAGCAGCTCGGCCCGAGCTCGACGCCGGCGAGGAAGGAGAGAGCCGGGGATCGCCGGAGCGCGGAGGGGAGGCGGGAGCGGCGCTGCGGTGGCCGGAGCCGGTCGGGGCGGCGCTGGCGACGCGCGGGGGCGGCGAGGTGCGGCCCGCGGCGGCCGGAGGCGAGGTCGGGGGCGCCGGCGAGGTCCGGCCGGCGAACTCCGGTGGACTTGGCGGCGGGCGGCGGCCGGTGGCAGAGAGGATGAAGGCGGCGCGCGGGGGCTCCTCTGGCCCGCGGTGGCGGCGTCGGGGGCCGGAGATGGGCTTCGGGCCCGGCGGCGGTGGTAGGTGGTGGGATGCCACGTGGCGCGCGGTGAGAGGTCGGGGCGATGTGTCCGGCGACCGGCGGACAATGTCCGTCGGCGCGGATCTGAGCGGGGATGTTCTAGGGTTTTTTCGGGGGAGGAGGAGATCCGAAAAATGGGGTGTTTATTTATAGGCATAGAGGGAGCTAGGAGAGTCCAAATGAGGTGCGGTTTTCGCCCACACGATCGTGATCGAACGACCGAGATGATGGAGCAGAGTTTGGTGGGTTTTGGGCCAAATTGGAGGGGTGTTGGGCTGCACACACACGAGGCCTTTTCGGTCCCTCGGTTAACCGTTGGAGTATCAAACGAAGTCCAAATGACCCGAAACTTGACAGGCGGTCTACCGGTGGTAAACCAAGGCCGCATGGCAAGTCTCGGTCCAATCCGGAAATGTTTAATCCCCACACATGAAAGAAAGCTAGAAATGGCCACCGGAGGAGAACGAAGTGTCGGAATGCAAAACGGACAACGGGGAAAATGCTCGAATGCATGAGATGAACATGTATGCAAATGCAATGCACGTGATGACATGATATGAGATGCACGAAAACAAAAACAACACATAGAGACAAAGACCCGAACCCAAGAATTAAGTATAACTTAGTGCCGGAAACGACAAGAGTTGGAGTACAAATTGGGAAAGTTACATATGGGGCGTTACAACACTCCACCACTACGAAAAGATCTCGTCCCGAGATCTAGGACTGAAAGAACTCCGGGTACTCAGAACGGAGGTGATCCTCGCGTTCCCAGGTAGCTTCACGGTCGGAATGGTGTGACCACTTGATTTTGAGAAATTTGATTGACTTGTTGCGAGTTTTGCGTTCAGTCTCTTCAAGGATTGCAACTGGGTGCTCACGGTAGGAGAGATCTTCTTGGAGCTCAATGTCCTCGAAGTTGACGGTGCGCTCAGGCGTCTTGAAGCACTTTCGGAGTTGGGAGACATGGAACACATCATGAACATTGGCAAAGTTTGTAGGAAGCTCGAGTTGATAGGCGAGGTCGCCTCTCTTGCTGACAATCTTGAAAGGCCCGACGTATCTGGGGGCAAGCTTCCCTTTGATACCAAAGCGACGAGTCCCTTTCATAGGAGAGACACGGAGGTAGACATGATCTTCGATCTCGAAAGCCAAATCACGGTGCTTACTATCATAGTAGCTCTTCTGGCGGGATTGGGCTGCTTTGAGGTTATCACGAATGACCTTGCACATTTCTTCTGCCTCTGTGATCAGGTCATTACCCAGCAGCTGACGTTCACCGGTTTCAGACCAGTTGAGAGGTGTACGGCACTTCCTACCATACAGAATTTCAAATGGGGCCTTGCCCGAACTTGCTTGGAAACTGTTGTTGTACGAGAATTCAGCATAAGGAAGACAATCCTCCCACTTCATGCCGAAGGAGATAACACAAGCCCTGAGCATATCTTCAAGAATCTGGTTGACACGCTCGACTTGACCGCCTGTTTGAGGATGGAAAGCAGTGCTGAAGCGAATGTTGGTGCCCATGGCCTTCTGAAAAGAATCCCAAAACTTGGAGGTAAAGATGCTGCCACGGTCTGAAGATATCACTTGAGGAATACCGTGCAGAGAGACAATTCGAGAGGTGTAGAGCTCCGCCAATTGAGCTGCAGTGATTGACTCTTTGATAGGCAGGAAATGAGCCACTTTGGTGAGCTTGTCGATGACAATGAATATAGCATCATTGCCACGCTTGGACTTAGGAAACCCAGTCACGAAGTCCATTTCAATGTGGTCAAACTTCCATTCTGGAATGGCAAGAGGTTGGAGGAGACCTGCTGGCCTTTGGTGTTCTGCTTTCACTCTTCTGCAGACATCACATTCATTCACGAATTGAGCGATCTCGCGCTTCATTCGAGTCCACCAATAAGTTTGCTTCAGATCTTGATACATCTTCGTGCTCCCGGGGTGGATGGAGAGGAGAGATTTGTGAGCCTCATTCATGATCACTTTACGAAGTTCACCTTTGGGCACAACAATTCGATCCTCGAAGAAGAGAGTGTCCTTGTCATCAAGTCGGTAGCACTTGTACTTGGACTGACTCTTTGCAATACCAATCTTCACCTTTTTCACCATAGCATCAAGAAGCTGGGCTTGGCGAATCTGGTCTTCCAAGGTAGGAGAAACTTGAAGGTTGGCGAGGAAACCTTGAGGAACAACTTGCAGATTAAGTTTGCGGAAAGCTTCACAAAGCTCGGGTTGATAAGGCTTGAGAATCAGACTGTTGTAATATGCTTTTCTGCTCAAAGCGTCAGCAATCACATTAGCCTTGCTTGGAGTATACTCAATACTCGGATTGTACTCTTGAATCATTTCGACCCATCGAGTCTGCCTGAGGTTGAGATTAGGCTGAGTGAAGATGTACTTGAGACTCTTGTGATCAGTGAAAATGTCCACTTTCCTTCCCAAGAGAAGATGTCTCCAAGTCAACAATGCGTGCACAACTGCCGCCAACTCGAGATCATGAGTGGGGTAGTTCTTCTCATTAGGCTTCAACTGGCGAGAGGTATAAGCAACAACTTTCTTCTCTTGCATCAGTACAGCACCGAGACCTTGGAGAGAGGCATCAGAAAAGACCTCGTACGGCTTGGTTTCATCAGTCGGAGTTAGAACTAGAGCAGTGATCAATTTCTCTTTCAAAGCGTTGAAAGCAATATCACACTCCAGAGACCAAACGTACTTGACGTGCTTCTGAAGAAGATTAGAGAGAGGCTTCGCGATCTTGGAAAAGTTTTCAACGAATCTTCGGCAGTAACTTGCAAGACTGAGGAAGCTACGGAGTTGCTTCACATTCTGAGGAGGTTCCCAATTAACAATTGCAGACACCTTCTCAGGATCCACGGAAATGCCCTTGACAGAGATGATATGGCCAAGATAAAGCACTTCATCGAGCCAAAATTCACACTTGGAGAACTTGGCGTAGAACTGATGTTCCATGAGCTTGTCAAGAACCAAACGCAAGTGTTTGGCGTGATCTTCCTTGTTCTTCGAGAAAACCAGAATGTCGTCGAGATAGACCAAAACGAAGTCATTGGTGTAGGGATTGAAGATGAAGTTCATCATGCGAGAGAACGTCGGAGGAGCGTTGGCGAGGCCAAAAGACATGACAGTGTATTCATATGACCCATAGCTTGTTCTGAACGCCGTCTTGGGAATATCTTGCTCACGAATGCGAATTTGGTGATAACCCATACGGAGGTCAAGCTTGGAGAATACTTGGGCACCCTTGAGTTGTTCAAACAGCTCATTGATGTTGGGAAGTGGATATTTGTTCTTGATGGTCTTCTTGTTCAATGGACGGTAATCAACACAAAGTCGGTCCGTTCCATCCTTCTTCTTCACAAAAAGAACACCACAACCCCACGGAGAAGTACTAGGCCGAATGAGACCCATTCTTTCTTGCACATCGAGTTGTTTCTTCAACTCCTTCAACTCTTCGAGGCCGAGCTTGTAGGGACGTTTGCACACAGGTTCCGTACCGGGCTCGAGTTCAATCACAAATTCAACCGGCCGGTTCGGAGGCATGCCTGGGAGTTCTTCTGGGAAGACATCTTGATACTCACAAACAACCGGAATCTGTGAAATAGCATCCAATTCGCCCTTCTCATTGAGAGAAAACAACCGGATGGTATTATCCCAAGCAGCAAAGACAATTACTTCCTCATATGAATGAGTCAGTTGAATCTGCTTGGCCGCACAATCAAGCTGAGCTTTATGTTTAGAGAGCCAGTCCATCCCAAGAATAAGATCGATATCAGAATTGCCAAGAACCGTTGGAGAAGCCAGAAACTTGAAATCACCCAACATGATAGAAATATTCGGAGCAATGGAGTTAGCCTGCATGCGTTTACCAGGAGAGACGACTGCTAATGGACTAGGAAAAATTTGCTGAGCCAAACCATGCCTAGATGTAAATGGCCTTGAAATGAAACAATGCGAAGCACCCGTGTCAAAAAGAACTTTTGCAGGAATATCATTAACAGGAAGGTTACCCATGATCACAGCTGACGAATCCTCTGCCTGAGCTGCGTTCATCAAGTTGACCTTGGCGGACTTGGGGTTATGCTTGACCACAGCTGTACTTGCCGATCTAACAGGAGGAGGAGGAGGAAGACGCCTCTGGTTGAAACACTTGTTGGCATAGTGACCCTTCTGTTGGAACTTGTTGCACGTGACTTCTAAGAGCGAACGGTGGTACGGAGCACTTGATCTTGGAGCTTGAGACGAAGTCTTGTTCTGAAAGCCTGGGTTGGGTGGGTGGGATGAACCACTGCCACCTTTGCTCTTCTGCTGATACGGCTGACGGAACGGAGGAGGAGGAAGCCAATACTTCTGCTGCTTGGCCACTTGAGTAGAGGAAGAAGGCGTAGTGTCTCTGACTCGCTTCCTGGAAGCATCACACCTTAGCTGAGCAACCTCTTGCTTCAGTGCCATGTTGTAGAACTCATCGTATCTCAGCGGCTCGAAGAGGACAAGAGCGAGCTGAATTTCTTCATGGAGACCACCCCTGAACTGATAGATCATGCTCTTCTCATCAGGAACATCCTGCTTGGCAAAACGGGCGAGCTTCTGGAACAACTTGTTGTAGTCATAGACAGACAAAGAGCCTTGCTTCAGATTGCGGAATTCTTCACATTTGCTTTCAGTCACACTTTGAGGGATGTGATGAGCTCGGAAATCACGACGGAAATCATCCCAAGTGATCAAACGTCCACCTCTGGAATCCCGGTACTGCTGAAACCACTCTGCGGCCTGATCCTTGAGCTGGAAAGACGCGAACTTGACGAAATCTTTAGGTCTGACGTTGCTACATTCAAAATGCTTGCCCAGATCGACTAACCAATCATCAGCATCGGTAGCCTCAACGCAGTTACTGAACGTCTTTGGATCATTTGCGAGGAACTGATTCAGAGTTGCAAAATGGTTCTGGTTGTTGCCTTGATTTGCTTGACTACTTTGATTTCTCTCTTGGATGATTTGCATGATCAGCTGTGTATTTGCATTAGTAGCGGCCATCACAGCTTGCCATGCTTCCGGAGGAGGCGGAGGTGGCGGCGGATCTTGATTCTGGTTCTGACTGGTGCTCTTAGCGGGAGCCATCCTGAAGAGGTTGACCACCGTTAGTACACAAATAGAGAAATATTGAAGGTGAAACCAACGGAATGAAAATTGCAACATAAAGTCTTCACATCCGAACAAAATGAACAAATGCACTTCTCTTGAAGTGGTCACATATTCCTAAATTGCGAAGCGACAAAGAATCAGGTAGAAGAGGTACATCAACGAGGGATGGAATCAACATATGACGTCGAAGCAGAACGAATACCACAACTCGAAATAAAACCAAGGGTTGGCTTGCGAAATAAGCCGGAACAAACACATGATAGAAATTTCGTCCAAAGTTTTCGTGGTAGGACCTACACGGGCTCGACCGTACAACACCATCATGTACAAGGCAGTGCACATGACATACGAAGCGTCCCCGAGTCAGCATAGCCAAGGACTCTTTAAGACACAACGAGGCCACTGTAAAATCGACCGTGAATAGGCGAACCACTAGACGTCGAACCCCAATTTCATACCATACATCTGTTGGAAAGATATCCTAAGGCTACTTGAATTCCCACCTATGAAACTCCCGAAACTTTCCGGTTATGCAATCAGGTGTTGGGGATATAGAGGAAGCATAATATCTCACCCAAGCTAGCAAATCCTACATCCAGCTGCATCCATCCTTCAACACATAACCAAGAAACCTTCGGAAACCATCTATCTCAACCTTCGAAAAGCATCCGTTATACAAGTTATGGCGATACTCCCGAACTCCCGCCCCAGTACTGGGTGGCGTCGAGGTTATCTCACCAACGAACTGCATAAAGGAGATTTTCGATGTTGCGCACATATCTCAAGTATACCAGAATTGCAACGATAGAATTATGATGAAAACACCTCAGAACTCAACTCCCCGGGACACTTCCACTAAACCCCTGACAGGAGGCACCAAGACAGTATTCTCATCATAAGCCATCGGAACAAAACCAAGATACTCGCATGATCCTAATTTTTTTTGTGAAATTTGAGAAGAGAAGAGTCAAAACTCTACGTTAGGATGCCTTACCAGAGCGATGAGGAGACTGGGAAGTAAAAAGAATTCCTAAGCTCTCCGATATATAATTCCTAAGGACTCAAAACATTTTTCTAGACACAACTCGGCTGCTAAAAACGATCAAGCAATGGGGCTCCTAAGGTCGGGGAAGGCTCTGATTACCAACTTGTAACGCCCTCGATGCGGCTATGTCTCCCACGTGTCGAGGCATGACTTAGAGACATAGGCGCATTGAAAGCAATGTCGCAAGTCGGGAATCATTACACAACCCATGTACATATATAATATAAAGGGGAATAATAGCATAGTTGGCTTACACTCGCCACGTCACATCAAAGTACATAAATAACATTCATCATTCAATCACTCATGGCCCGACTACGGCACCAAAATGGAAAAGACCCCCAACAAGCGACTAGGCCCTGAATCTAACCCCGAATAGGCATCCCTACTGATCATCCGGAAAAGACACATAGTAACGCTGAGAGTCCTCGTCGTACTCCCACTTCAGCTCGAGCGCGCCATCCGGAGAGGTATCATCTGTCCCTGCATCTGGTGTAATAGTAATCTGTGAGCCACAGAGGACTCAGCAATCTCGCACCCTCGCGATCAAGACTATTTAAGCTTAATAGGTAGGAAAGGGGTAGTGTAAGTGGAGCTGCAGCAAGCGACTAGCATATATGGTGGCTAACTTATTCGCAAAGGAGAGCGAGAAGAGGAGGCAAAGCACGAGCGGAAAACTAGAGAGAAGCCTACGCAAACATAACTCCAACGCCGTGTCCACTTCCCGGACTCCGCCGAGAAGAGGCCATCACGGCAACACACTCAGTTGATTCATTTTAATTCATTAAGGTTCAAGTTATCTACAACCGGATATTAACAAATTCCCATCTGCCCATAACCGTGGGCACGGCTTTCGAAAGATCAATCCCTGCAGGAGGGCCCCAACTTAGCCCATAACAAGCTCTCATGGTCAATGAAGGAATAGACCTCCACCCAGGACCCACCGATCAGACTCGGTATCCCGGTACAACAAGATGATTCGACAGGTCAAAACTAGTCTAGCAACACCGCCCGAATGTGCCGACAAATCCCGATAGGAGCTGCACATATCTCTTTCTCAGGGCACACTCAGATTGTCTTAGGTACGGGTAGGCCAGCCCAGAGTTGCCCCTGGTGGCCACCGGCAGCTGACAGTTGGACCAACACTCAGAGGAGCACTGGCCCGGGGGGGTTTAAATAAGATGACCCTCGGGCTCCGGAAACCCAAGGGAAAGAAAAGGGTAGGTGGCAAATGGTAAAACCAATGTTGGGCATTGCTGGAAAAGCTTTAATCAAGGCGAACTATCAAGGGGTTCCCATTATAGCCCAACCGCGTAAGGGACGCAACAATCCGGGAACATAACACCGATATGACGGAAACTAGGGCGGCAAGAGTGGAACAAAACACTAGGCGAGAGGCCGAGCCTTCCACCCTTTACCAAGTATATAGATGAATAAGATAACATAGCAATATAATGATATCCCAACAAGTAAATAAAGGTTCCAAATAAGGAACGGCTCCAATCTTCACCTGCAACTAACAACGCTATAAGAAGGGCTGAGCAAAGCGGTAACATAGCCAATCAATGGTTTGCTAGGACAAAGGTGGGTTAGAGGCTCAATCATGGCAATTGGGAGGCTGACAAGCAAGTGGTAGGCATCGTAGCATTGGCAAAGCAAAAGAGCGAGCAAACTAGCATAGCAAAGATAGTAGTGATTTCGAGGGTATGATCATCTTGCCTGCACAGTTGTCAGAGTTGACTGGATCCTCAAAAGCAAACTCAACGGGCTCCTCGTTAGCGAACTCGTCTCCCGGCTCTACCCAACAACACAAACAAGCAACAAGGATACAATCAACCACGTGCAAAGGCAACCAATAAGATGCAAAGATGATATGCTATGCGGGATGCAAAATGCAAGACGCGCGGGGGCGGCGAGGTGCGGCCCGCGGCGGCCGGAGGCGAGGTCGGGGGCGCCGGCGAGGTCCGGCCGGCGAACTCCGGTGGACTTGGCGGTGGGCGGCGACCGGTGGCGGAGAGGATGAAGGCGGCGCGCGGGGGCTCCTCTGGCCCGCGGTGGCGGCGTCGGGGGCCGGAGATGGGCTTCGGGCCCGGCGGCGGTGGTAGGTGGCGGGATGCCACGTGGCGCACGGTGAGAGGTCGGGGCGATGTGTCCGGCGACCGGCGGACAATGTCCGTCGGCGCGGATCTGAGCGGGGATGTTCTAGGGTTTTTTCGGGGGAGGAGGAGATCCGAAAAATGGGGTGTCTATTTATAGGCATAGAGGGAGCTAGGAGAGTCCAAATGAGGTGCGGTTTTCGCCCACACGATCGTGATCGAACGACCGAGACGATGGAGCAGAGTTTGGTGGGTTTTGGGCCAAATTGGAGGGGTGTTGGGCTGCACACACACGAGGCCTTTTCGGTCCCTCGGTTAACCGTTGGAGTATCAAACGAAGTCCAAATGACCCGAAACTTGACAGGCGGTCTACCGGTGGTAAACCAAGGCCGCATGGCAAGTCTCGGTCCAATCCGGAAATGTTTAATCCCCACACACGAAAGAAAGCTAGAAATGGCCACCGGAGGAGAACGAAGCGCCGGAATGCAAAACGGACAACGGGGAAAATGCTCGAATGCATGAGATGAACATGTATGCAAATGCAATGCACATGATGACATGATATGAGATGCACGAAAACGAAAACAACACACGGAGACAAAGACCCGAACCCGAGAATCAAATATAACTTAGTGCCAGAAACGGCAAGAGTTGGAGTACAAATTGGGAAAGTTACATATGGGGCATTACATCCAATTAAGTGTCTTAATCTATCTCTATAGATCTTGATGCCCAATATATAAGCAGCTTCACCGAGGTCTTTCTTTGAAAAATTCTTATTCAAGTATCCTTTTATGCTATTCAGAAATTCAGTATCATTTGCGATCAACAATATGTCATCCACATATAATATCAGAAATGCTACAGAGCTCCCACTTGCTTTCTTGTAAATACAGGCTTCAACAAAAGTCTGTATAAAACCATATGCTTTGATCACACTATCAAAGCATATATTCCAACTCCGAGATGCCTGCACCAGTCCATAAAGGGATCGCTGGAGCTTGCACACTTTGTTAGCACATTTTGGATCGATTAAACCTTCCGGCTGCATCATATAAAACTCTTCTTTAAGATATCCATTAAGGAATGCAGTTTTGACATCCATTTGCCAAATTTCATAATCATAAAATGCGGCAATTGCTAACATGATTCGGACAGACTTAAGCATCACTTCGGGTGAGAAGGTCTCATCGTAGTCAACTCCTTAAACTTGTCGAAAACCTTTCACAACAAGCCGAGCTTTGTAGACAGTAACATTACCGTCAGCGTGAGTCTTCTTCTTGAAGATCCATTTATTCTCTATGGCTTGCCGATCACCGGGCAAGTCAACCAAAGTCCATACTTTGTTCTCATACATGGATCCCATCTCAGATTTCATGGCCTCAAGCCATTTTGCGGAATCTGGGCTCATCATTGCTTCCTAGTAGTTTGTAAGTTCAACATGGTCAAGTAACATGACCTCCAGAACAGGATTACCGTACAACTCTGGTGCGGATCTTGCTCTGGTTGACCTATAAGGTTCGGTAGTAACTTGATCAGAAGTTTCATGATCATCATCATCAACTTTCTCACTAATTGGTGTAGGAATCACTGGAACTGATTTCTGTGATGAACTACTTTCCAATAAGGGAGAAGGTACAGTTACCTCATCAAGTTCTACTTTCCTACCACTCACTTCTTTTGAGAGAAACTCCTTCTCTAGAAAGGATCCATTCTTAGCAACGAATATATTGCCTTCGAGTCTGTGATAGAAGGTGTGCCCAACAGTTTCCTTTGGGTATCCTATGAAGATACATTTCTCCGATTTGGGTTAGAGCCTATCAGGTTGAAGCTTTTTCACATAAGCATCGCAGCCCCAAACTTTAGGAAATGACAACTTGGGTTTCTTGCCAAACCATAATTCATATGGTGTCGTCTCAACGGATTTTGATGGTGCCCTATTTAACGTGAATGCAACTGTCTCTAAAGCATAACCCCAAAACGATAGCGGTAAATCAGTAAGAGATATCATAGATCGCACCATATCTAATAAAGTGCGGTTATGACATTCATACACACCATTACGCTCCGGTGTTCCAGGTGGCGTGAGTTGCGAAACTATTCCGCATTGTTTGAAATGAAGATCAAACTCATAACTCAAATATTCACCTCCACGATCAGATCGTAGAAACTTAATTTTCTTAGTACAATGTTTTTCCACTTCACTCTGAAATTCTTTGAACTTTTCAAATGTTTCAGGCTTATGTTTCATCAAGTAGATATACCCATATCTGCTTAAATCATCTGTGAAGGTCAGAAAATAACGATACCCGCCACGAGCATCAACACTCATCGGACCGCATACATCAGTATGTATTATTTCCAATAAGTCTGTTGCTCGTTCCATTGTTCTGGAGAACAGAGTCTTAGTCATCTTGCCCATGAGGCATGGTTCGCAAGCATAAGTGATTCCAAAAGCCCGTCCGCATGGAGTTTCTTCATGCGCTTTACACCAATATGACCTAAACGGCAGTGACACAAATAGTTTGCACTATCATTGTTAAACTTATATCTTTCGGCTTCAATACTATGAATACGTGTATCACTACCATCGAGATTCAATAAAAATAGACCACTCATCAAGGGTGCATGACCATAAAAGATAGTACTCATATAAATAGAACAACCTTTATTCTGTGATTTAAATGAATAACCGTCTCGCATCAAACAAGATCAAGATATAATGTTCATGCTTAACGCTGACACCAAATAACAATTATTCAGGTCTAATACTAATCCCGAAGGTATATGTAGAGATAGCATGTCGACCGCGATCACATCGACTTTGGAACCATTTCCCACGCGCATCGTGACCTCGTCCTTAGCTAATATTCGCTTAATCCATAGCCCCTATTTTGAGTTGCAAATATGAGAAACAGAACCAGTATCAAATACCCAGGCGCGACTACGAGTATTAGTAAGGTACACATCAATAACATGTATATCAAATATACATTTCACTTTGCCATCCTTCTTATCCGCTAAATACTTGGGGCAGTTCCACTTCTAGTGACCAGTCCATTTGCACTAGAAGCACTCAGTCTCGGGCTTAGGTCCTGATACGTCTCCGTCGTATCTATAATTTTTGATTGTTCCATGCCAATATTATACAACTTTCATCTACTTTTGGCAACTCTTTATAATATTTTTGGGACTAATATATTGATCCAGTGCCCAGTGCCAGTTCCTATTTGTTGCATGTTTTTTGTTTCGCATAAAATCCATATCAAACGGAGTCCAAACGGGATAAAAACTTACGGAGATTTTTTGTTGGAATATATGTGATTTTGGGGAAGAATAATCAACGTGAGACGATGCCCAAGGGGGCCATGAGGCAGGGGGCGCGCCCCTGACCCTCGTGGCCACCCCGTAAGGCGGTTGGTTCCCTTCTGTCTCCGCAAGAAATCCAATATCCAGATACAAACCGTGTTAAAATTTCAGCCCAATCGGAGTTACGGATCTCTGGGAATATAAGAAACAATGAAAGGCCAGAATCTGGAGCGCGGAAACAGAGAGAGACAGAGAGACAGATCCAATCTTGGAGGGGCTCTCGCCCTTCCGCCGCCATGGAAGCCATGGACCAGGGGGTAAACCCTTCTCCCACCTAGGGAGAAGGTCAAGGAAAAGAAGAAGAAGGGGGGCTCTCTCCCCCTCTCTCCTGGTGGCGCCGGAACGCCGTCGGGGCCATCATCATGTGACGACGATCTACACCAACACCTCCGTCATCTTCATCAACATCTTCATCACCTTCCCCCATCTATCTACAGTGGTCCACTCTCCTGCAACCTGTTGTACCCTCTACTTGAACATGGTGCTTTATGCTTCATATTATTATCCAATGATGTGTTGCCATCCTATGATGTCTGAGTAGATTTTCGTTGTCCTATCGGTAATTGGTGAATTGCTATGATTGGTTTAATTTGCTTGTGGTTATGTTGCTGTCCTTTGGTGCCCATCATATGAGCGCACGCGTGGATCACACCATAGGGTTAGTTGTATGTTTATAGGACTATGTATTAGAGGGCAAGAGTGATAGAAGCTTCAACCTAGCATAGAAATTGATGCATACTTTATTGAAGGGGGACCAATATATCTTAATGCTATGGTTGGGTTTTACCTTAATGAACATTAGTAGTTGCGGATGCTTGCTAATAGTTCCAATCATAAGTACATAGAATTCCAAGTCAGGGATGACATGCTAGCAGTGGCCTCTCCCACATAAAACTTGCTATCGGTCTAGTAGAGTAGTCAATTTCTTAGGGACAATTTCGCAACTCCTACCACCACCTTTCCACACTCGCTATACTAACTTTATTGCTTCTTTACCTAAAACGGACCCTAGTTTTTATTTACATGCTCTTTATATTCTTGCAAACCTTTCCCGTTACACCTACAAAGTACTTCTAGTTTTGTACTTGTTCTAGGTAAAGCGAACATCAAGCGTGCATAGAGTTGTATCGGTGGTCGATAAAACTTGGTGGAATATTTGTTCTACCTTTAGATCCTTGTTGGGTTCGACACTCTTACTTATCGAAAGAGGCTACAATTGATCCCTATACCTGTGGGTTATCAAGGCCTTTTTCTGGCACCGTTGCCAGGGAGTTATAGCGTTGGGTGAATATTCTCGTGTGTGCTTGTTTTCTTTATCACTAAGTAGTTTTTATTTTGTGCTCTTGTTTTCTACCTTTAGTTATAGGTATGAAACACAAAATACCAAAAAAAATTAGTGGTACCTACTAAACCAATGGTTGAAGAACCACTCAAAATCTATCACACTACTGAAGCTTTTTACTTGGATCATCTTCGATCCCTATGTGCTCGAGCTGCAACCCCAACTAGCTTAGTTGAGGGCAAATCTTTAGACGAGCATGCTTGTTATGCGCGGCGCCGCATATCTGAAAAAGGAAAACTTTTACTGGATCAAATTCATCGTTTGCAGTACTATGCTTGGAATTTATATGAAATATATGATTGTACTTGTTGTTCTAAAGACCCTAAGAAACACCTTCCTTACCAATGTGAGTTTAGTGATAATGGAGTCATATCTTCGTATACCGAGGGTGTTTATAATTACTATGATGTTCAACAAATTGAAGAATTTGTTGCTTTTAGGGGTACTTGTAAAATTGCTTCTTTTATTGAAGAGTGTGATACTACTCTCTACAAATCTAAAAATTTGGCTATACTTAAATATTGCTATGATAGTTATGCTTCTAATCCTTATATTAAACCATATATTGAGGACTCCTCCGCTGTCCAAGAAGAGACTAATATTTTGCAGGAGTCTATGGAAGAACAAATTAATGACATTGCCAGCTCATTGGATGAAAAATATGATGAGGAGAGCAAAGAACAAAAGGAGGAAGAGCGGATTGATCACCCATTCCCACCATCTAATGAGATTAACTCTTTATCCCGTACATTGCTTAATTTCCCTTCGAATTTACCGAAGGATGAATGCTATGATGATTGTTATGATCCCATTGATTCTTTTGAAATATCCCTTTTTGATGATGCTTGATATGCTTGTGGCCAAGATGCCAATATGAATTATTCTTATGGAGATGAACTTGCTATAGTTCCTTATATTAAACATGAAATTGTTGCTATTGCACCCACGCATGATAGTCCTATTATCTTTTTGAATTCTCCCGACTACACTATATCGGAGAAGTTTGCCCTTATTAAGGATTATATTGATGGGTTGCGTTTTACTACTACACATGATGATTTTGATAGATATAATATGCATGTGCTTGCTGCTCCTACTTGCAATTATTATCAGAGAGGAACTACATATCCGCCTCTCCATGTTTCCAATATGATAAAATTGCAAGAAACCGTTTATACTATGCGCTGGCCTTTACTATGTGCGCATGAATTGTTCTTTTATGACATGCCGATGCATAGGAAGAGAGTTAGACTTCGTTTTTGCATGATATATTTTGCTTTGTGCTCACTACTAAATCACAAATCATTGTTAATTAAAATTGGCTTTGATATACCTTGGGATCTGGGTGGATCCATTACTTGAGCACTATATGCCTAGCTGAATGGCTTTAAAGAAAGAGCTGCCAGGGAGGCAACCCGGAAGTTTTAGAGAGTCATTTATTTCTATTGTGTGCTATAAAAAGTTTAAAAACAAAAAAATAGAGGGAAACCTAAAACATTTTCAAAAAGAAAAGCGAAAGTAAGAAAGACGAGCATTGTTAAAGTGGGAGATAGCCTTGAACTTTGTTCATGCCCATGGAAACTTTGTGACCCTTGATTACAGAAACTTTTCAACATAAATAATTATCCCCTTGTACAAATCCATTGTATCAGAAAAATAATGTACCAAGATTTGCCTTTAGGATGTTTACATTGCTTGTTGGTTTGTGCGGTGCAAAACAGAAACTTTGGCTGTAGTGCACGATTTTACATTTTTTACTGGTTCGTCAAACGGTTCTGAAACTTTTTGCACTGTCTTTATATACAATTTTTTTATTTTTCCTAATTTGTTAAGAATTTTTGGAGTAACAGAAGTATGGTGAATGTTCAGATTACTACAGACTGTCTTGTTTAAGACAAATTCTGTTTTTGATGCATCGTTTGCTTGTTTTGATGAAACTATCGATTTCTATCAGTGGATATGCCATGGAAAAGTTATATTACAGTAGCTACAATGCAAAACAAAATATGAATTGGTTTGCAACAGTACTTAGAGTAGTGATTTGCTTTATTATACTAACGGATCTTACCGAGCTTTCTGTTGAGTTTTGTGTGGATGAAGTGATCAAAGATCGAGGAGGTCTCGATATGAGGAGAAGGAGGTGAGGCAAGAGCTCTTGCTTGGGGATGGCCAAGGCACCCCAAGTAAATATTTAAGGAGACTCAAGCGTCTAAGCTTGGGGATTCCCTGGAAGGCATCCCATCTTTCTTCAACAAGTATCGGTATGTTTTCGGATTCGTTTCGTTCATGTGATATGTGCAAATCTTGGAGCGTATTTTGCATTTAGTTTTCACTTTTCTTTGATGCACCATGCTGGTATGAGATAGTCCATGGTTGATTTATAGAATGCTCTTTGCACTTCACTTATATCTTTTGAGTATGGCTTTATAGAACGCTTCATGTGCTTCACTTATATCTTTTGAAGTTTGGATTGCCTGTTTCCCTACACATAGAAAACCGCCATTTGTAGAATGCTCTTTTGCTTCACTTATATCTGTTAGAGCGTGGGCTTATCTTTTGTAGAAAGAATTAAACTCTCTTGCCTCACTTATATCTATTTAGAGAGAGGACATGAATTGTTCATTCACATGGTTAGTCATAAAATCCTACATAAAACTTGTAGATCGTTGAATATGATATGTTTGATTCCTTGCAATAGTTTTGTGATATAAAGATGGTGATATTAGAGTCACGCTAGTGGGTAATTATGGATTGTAGAAATACTTGTGTTGAAGTTTGTGATTCTCGTAGCATGCACGTATGGTGAACTGTTATGTAACAAAGTAGGAGCATGAGGTATTTCTTGATTGTCTTCCTTATGAGTGGCGGTCGGGGACGAGCGATGGTCTTTTCCTACCAATCTATCCCCTAGGAGCATGCGTGTAGTACTTTGTTTCGATGACTAATAGATTTTTGCAATAAGTATGTGAGTTCTTTATGACTAATGTTGAGTCCATGGATTATACGCACTCTCACCCTTCCATCATTGCTAGCCTCTTCGGTACCGTGCATTGCCCTTTCTCACTTTGAGAGTTGGTGCAAACTTCGCCAATGCATCCAAACCCCGTGATACGATACACTCTATCACACATAAGCCTTCCTATATCTTCCTCAAAACAGCCACCATACCTACCTATTATGGCATTTCCATAGCCATTCCGAGATATATTGCCATGCAACTTCCATCATCATCATATACATGACTTGAGCATTTATTGTCATATTGCTTTGCATGATCGTAAGATAGCTAGCATGATGTTTTCATGGCTTGTCCATTTTTTTATTTCATTGCTACGCTAGATCATTGCACATCCCGGTACAACGCTGGAGGCATTCATATAGAGTCATATTTTTGTTCTAGTATCGAGTTGTAATAGTGAGTTGTAAGTAAATAAAAGTGTGATGATCATCATTATTAGAGCATTGTCCCATGTGAGGAAAGGATGATGGAAGATATGATTCCCTCAGAAGTTGGGATGAGTATCCGGACTTTACAAAAAAATAAAAGAGGCCAAAGAAGCCCACAAAAAAAAAGAGGCCAAAGAAGCCCACCAAAAAAGGAGAGAAAAAGAGAGAATGGGCAATGTTACTATCCTTTTACCACACTTGTGCTTCAAAGTAGCACCATGTTCTTCATAGAGAGAGTCTCCTACATTGTCACTTTCATATACTAGTGGGAATTTTTCATTATAGAACTTGGCTTCTATATTCCGATGATGGGCTCCCTCAAATGCCCGAGGTCTTCATGAGCAAGCAAGTTGGATGCACACCCACTTAGTTTTCAGTTTGAGCTTTCATACACTTATAGCTCTAGTGCATCCGTTGCATGGCAATCCCTACTCCTCACATTGACATCAATTGATGGGCATCTCCATAGCCCATAGATTAGCCGCGTCGAGGTGAGACTTTCTTCCTTTTTGTCTTCTCCACATTACCTCCACCATCATATTCTATTCCACCTATAGTGCTATATCCATGGCTCACACTCATGTATTGCGTGACAGTTGAAAAGGTTTGAGAACATCAAAAGTATGAAACAATTGCTTGGCTTGTGATCGGGGTTGTGCATGATTTGAATACTTTGTGTGGTGAAGATGGAGCATAGCCAGACCATATGATTTTGCAGGGATAACTTTCTTTGGCCATGTTATTTTGAAAAGACATGATTGCTTTATTAGTATGCTTGAAGTATTATTGTCTTAATGTCAAATGATAGACTATTACTTTGAATCACTCGTGTCTTAATATTCATGCCATGATTAGATTACATGATCAAGATTATGCTAGTTAGCATTCCACATCAAAAATTATCTTTTTATCATATACCTACTCGAGGACGAGAAGGAATTAAGCTTGGGGATACTGTTACGTCTTCGTCGTATCTATAATTTTTTATTGTTCCATGCCAATATTATACAACTTTCATATACTTTGGGCAACTCTTTATACTATTTTTGGGACTAACATATTGATCCAGTGCCCAGTGCCAGTTCCTGTTTGTTGCATGTTTTTTGTTTCGCAGAAAATCCATATCGAAAGGAGTCCAAACGGGATAAAAACTTACGGAGATTTTTTTGGAATATATGTGATTTTTGGGAAGAAGAATCAATGCGAGACGATGCCCGAGGGGGCCATGAGCAGGGGGCGCACCCCGACCCTCGTGGCCACCCCGTAAGGCGCTTGGTGCCCTTCTTTCGCCGCAAAGAAAGCCAATATCCGGATACCGATCGTGTTAAAATTTCAGCCCAATCGGAGTTATGGATCTCCGGGAATATAAGAAACGGTGAAAGGCCAGAATCTGGAGCGCAGAAACAGAGAGAGACAGAGAGACAGATCCAATCTCGGAGGGGCTCTCTCCCCTCCGCCGCCATGGAAGCCATGGACTAGGGGGTAAACCCTTCCCCCATCTAGGGAGAAGGTCAAGGAATAAGAAGAAGAAGGGGGATCTCTCCCCCTCTCTCCCGGTGGCGCCGGAACACCGCCGGGGCCATCATCGTGTGACGGTGATCTACACCAACACCTCCGTCATCTTCACCAACATTTTCATCACCTTCCCCCATCTATCTACAGCGGTCCACTCTCTCGCAACCCGCTGTACCCTCTAGTTGAACATGGTGCTTTATTCTTCATATTATTATCCAATGATGTGTTGCCATCCTATGATGTCTGAGTAGATTTTCGTTGTCCTATCGGTAATTGGTGAATTGCTATGATTGGTTTAATTTGCTTGTGGTTATGTGGCTGTCCTTTGGTGCCCATCATATGAGCGCGCACGTGGATCACACCATAGGGTTAGTTGTATGTTGATAGGACTATGTATTGGACGACAAGAGTGATAGAAGCTTTAACCTAGCATAGAAATTGATGCATACGGGATTGAAGGGGGACCAATATATGTTAATGCTATGGTTGGGTTTTACCTTAATGAACATTATTAGTTGCGGATGCTTGCTAATAGTTCCAATAATAAGTGCATAGAATTCCAAGTCAGGGATGACATGCTAGCAGTGGCCTCTCCCACATAAAACTTGCTATCGGTCTAGTAGAGTAGTCAATTTCTTAGGGACAATTCCGCAACTCCTACCACCACTTTTCCACACTCGCTATACTAACTTCATTGCTTCTTTACCTAAAATAGCCCCTAGTTTTTATTTACGTGCTCTTTATATTCTTGCAAACCTATCCCTTACACCTACAAAGTACTTCTAGTTTTATACTTGTTCTAGGTAAAGCGAACGTCAAGCGTGTGTAGAGTTGTATCGGTGGTCGATAAAACTTGAGGGAATATTTGTTCTACCTTTAGCTCCTCGTTGGGTTCGACACTATTACTTATCGAAATAGGCTACAATTGATCCCTATACTTGTGGGTTATCAGGTCTAGACTTGGGCTTCTTCACTTGAGCAGTAACTTGTTTGCCGTTCTTCTTGAAGTTCCCCTTCTTCCCTTTGCCCTTCTTCCTGAAACTAGTGGTCTTGTTGACCATAAACACTTGATGCTCCTTCTTGATTTCTACCTCGAGAGCCTTTAGCATTGCGAAGAGCTCGGGAATTGTCTTATCCATCCCTTGCATATTATAGTTCATCACGAAGCTTTTGTAGCTTGGTGGCAGTGATTGAAGAACTGTGTCCATGACACTATCATCAGGAAGATTAACTCCCAGTTGAGTCAAGTGGTTGTGGTACCCAGACATTCTGAGTATATGTTCACTGATAGAACTATTCTCCTCCATCTTGCAGCTATAGAACTTATTGGAGACTTCATATCTCTTAATTCAGGCATTTGCTTGAAATATTAACTTCAACTCTTGTAACAGATCATGTGCTCCATGACGTTCAAAACATCGTTGCAGTCCCGATTCTAAGCCATAAAGCATGGCACACTGAACAATCGAGTAGTCATCAGCTTTGCTCTACCAGACGTTCATAACATCTGGTGTTGCTCCTGTAGCGGGCTTTGCACCTAGTGGTGCTTCTAGGACGTAATTCTTCTGTGCAGCAATGAGGATAATCCTCAAGTTACGGGCCCAGTCCGTGTAGTTGCTACCATCATCTTTCAACTTAGCTTTCTCTAGGAACGCATTAAAATTCAAAGGAATAGTAGCACGGGCCATTTATCTACAACAACATAGACATGCAAAATACTATCAGGCACTAAGTTCATGATAAATTAAAGTTCAATTAATCATATTACTTAAGAATTCCCACTTAGATAGACATCCCTCTAGTCATCTAAATGATCATGTGATCCATATCAACTAAACCATGTCCGATCATCACGTGAGATGGAGAAGTTTTCTATGGTGAACATCACTACGTTGATCATATCTACTATATGATTCACGCTTGACCTTTCGGTCTCAGTGTTCCGAGGCCATATCTGCATATGCTGGCTTGCACCCGTTGTATGTGAACGTAGAGCTTATCACATCCGATCATCACGTGGTGCCTCAGCACGATGAACTGTAGCAACGGTGCATACTCAGGGAGAACACTTATACCTTGAAATTTAGTGAGAGATCATCTTATAATGCTACCGCCATACTAAGCAAAATAAGATGCATAAAAGATAAACATCACATGCAATCAATATAAGTGATATGATATGGCCATCAACATCTTGTGCCTTTGATCTCCATCTCCAAAGCACCGTCATGATCACCATCATCACCGGCTTGACACCTTGATGTCCATCGTAGCATCGTTGTCGTCTCGCCAACTATTGCTTCTATGACTATCGCTACCACTTAGTGATAAAGTAAAGAAATTACATGGCGATTGCATTTCATACAATAAAGCGACAACCATATGGCTCTTGCCAGTTGCCGATAACTTTGTTACAAAACATGATCATCTCCTACAACAATTTATATAATCATGTCTTGACCATATCACATCACAACATGCCTTGCAAAAACAAGTTAGACATCCTCTACTTTGTTGTTGCAAGTTTTACGTGGCTGCTACGGGCTTAGCAAGAACCCTTCTTACCTACGCATCAAAAACCACAACAATTTTTTGTCAAGTGTGCTGTTTTAACCTTCAACAAGGATCGAGCGTAGTCACAATCGATTCAACTAAAGTTGGAGAAACAGACACCCACTAGCCACCTGTGTGTGAAGCACATCGGTAGAACCAGTCTCATGAATGCGGTCATGTAATGTCGGTCTGAGCCGCTTCATCCAACAATACCGTCGAATCAAAGTATGACATGCTGGTAAGCAGTATGACTATTATCGCCCACAACTCTTTGTGTTCTACTCGTGCATATAACATCTATGCATAGACCTAGCTCGGATGCCACTATTGGGGAACGCAGTATTTCAAAATTTTCCTACGATCACGCAAGAGCTATCTAGGAGATGCATAGCAACGAGAGGGGAGAATATGTCTACGTACCCTCATAGATCAAAAGCGGAAGCGTTTAGTAACATGGTTGATGTAGTCGAACGTCTTCGTGATCCAACCGATCAAGTACCGAACGCACGGCACCTCCGCAATCTGCACACGTTCAGCTCGGTGATATCCCTCGTACTCTTGATCTAGCTAAGGCCGAGGGTGAGTTCCGTCAGCACGACGGTGTGTTGATGGTGATGATGAAGATACCGACGTAGGGTTTGCCTAAGCACTACGACAATATGACCGAGGTGTAAAACTGTGGAGGGGGGCACCGCACACGGCTAAAGATCAATTTGTGTGTCTATGGGGTGCCTCCCTCCCCCGTATATAAAGGAGGGTAGGAGGAGGCCGGCCGGCCCCAAGGGGCACGCCCAAGGGGGGGGGGAATCCTACTCCAAGTAGGAATCGGTCCCCCTTTCCATTCCAAGTAGGAGAAGAAGGAAGGAGAGGGAAAGAGGGGTCGCGCCCCCTCCCCTAGTTCTATTCAGACTCCCCTTGGGGGGGCACCTCCTGGCTGCTGCCCTCTCTCTCCCCTAAGGCCCATTACTTCCTCGGAGGGTTCTAATAACCCCTCCGTAACTCCGGTTTTATCTGAAACTATCCGAAACACTTCCGGTGTCCGAATAACATGGTCCAATATATCAATCTTTATGTCTCGACCATTTCGAGACTCCTCGTCATGTCCGCAGTCTCATCTGGGACTCCGAAAAATCTTCGGTACGTTAAATCACATAACTCATAATACAGATCATCATTGAACGTTAAGCGTGCAGACCCTACGGGTTTGAGAACTATGTAGACATGACCGAGACTCATCTCCGGCCAATAAACAATAGCGGAACCTATCTGCTCACATTGGTTCCTACATATTCTACGAAGATCTTTATCGGTCAAACCGCATAACAACATATGTTGTTCCCTTTGTCATCGGTATGTTACTTGCCCGAGATTCGATCATCGGTATCATCATACCTAGTTCAATCTCGTCACCGGCAAGTGATACGTCTCCAATGTATCTATAATATGTGATTGTTCCATGCTATTATATCATCTATTTTGGATGTTTAATTTGCTTCAATATGCTCTTTTATATTATTTTTGGGACTAACCTATTAACTAGAGGCCTAGTGCCAGTTTCTGTTTTTTTACCTATTTTAGTGTTTCGTAGAAAAGGAATACCAAACGGAATGAAACCTTCGCGATGATATTTCTTGGACCGAAAGCAAACTAGGAGACTTGGAGTGGAAGTCTGGAACTCCGTGAGGCGGCCACGAGGCAGGAGGGCACGCCCAGGGGGGTAGGCACGCTTCCCACCCTCGTGGGCCCCATAGAGCTCCACCGACGTACTTCTTTCGCCTATATATACCCTTGTATACCCTAGAAACATCAGGGATAGCCACAAAACCACTTTTCCACCGCTGCAACCTTCTGTACCTGTGATATCCCATCTGGGGGCCTTTTCGGGCGATCTGCCGGAGGGGGATTCGATCACGGAGGGCTTCTACATCAACACCATAGCCTCTCCGATGATGTCTGAGTAGTTTACCACAGACCTTCGAGTCCATAGTTATTAGCTAGATGGCTTCTTCTCTCTCTTTGGTTCTCAATACAAAGTTCTCCTCGATGTTCTTGGAGATCTATTCGATGTAATACTCTTTTGCGGTGTGTTTGCCGAGATCCGATGAATTGTGGGTTTATGAATTTGATTATCTATGAATATTATTTGCTTCTTTTCTGAATTCTTATATGCATGATTTGTTATCTTTGCAAGTCTCTTCGAATTATCGGTTTAGTTTGGCCTACTAGATTGATCTTTCTTGCAATGGGAGACACTACAAAAAAAAGACACATCCGTGACATTTTGGGCCGAATGAATTTTTTTCTATCATACATATGACACATCTATGACGATAATTGTGACAAAACACGGTATCATCATATATGTGGTGGGCTCCTACTTCTATGACAAAAAATCATGACAGAAAATGGGCTTTTCGTCCTGGGCGGGCCGGTGACGCAGCTGCATGACATTCTTTGGGCCGTCCATGATGGAAAAAACCGTGGTAGAAGCGAGGGGGAGGAAAATTTCGGGGAGTTCCCGGTTACGGTGGGAGGTCGGGGGCCGAGCGATGCGCGTTTCTCTCGTACACGTATGCGCATGTGTGTGAGGCGTTGGCTCTAACTGAACCCGAGCGAGGTGTTGGGCTCTAACTGAACCTGATCGAGCGATTCCTTCGCTACTGCTGCTAACTGAAGCCGATCGATGGGATGAACAGTGAGCGTTGCAGGGGGGGGGGGGGTTGGATGAACAGTGAGCGGTGGCGTTGCCTCTGGATGAACAGGACCGTGTAGTATGGTGGAGGGCTGGATGAACAGTAGACGGTGGAGGGGCGCCCGTGGAGGGGTGGATGAACAGGACCCCGTGGTGTGGAGGGCTGGATGAACAGTAGACGGTGGAGGGGTGGTTGAACAGGACCCCGTGGGGTGGAGGGCTGGATGAACAGTAGACGGTGGAGGGGTGCCCGTGGAGGGGTGGTTGAACAGGACCTCGTGGTGTGGAGGGCTGGATGAACAGTAGACGGTGGAGGGGTGGTTGAACAGTAGCCAGTGGAGTAGCGCGCGGTGGAGGCTGGATGAACAGGAGCCCGTGGAGGCTGGAGGAGGTCGACGGTGGAGATGAACAGTATCCCGTGGAGTCCTGTTTTGCGGTACGCCACACCCCTCCCGATGAACAGGACCCCCGTTTTGACCGTAGCGCTCCAACACAAGTCCGTTTCCTCTGTTTTGTGGTACGCCACACCCCTCCCGATCAACAGGACCCCCGTTTCGACCATAGGAGGTCCGTTTCCTCTGTTTTGTGGCAGGCCACACCCCTCCCGATCAACAGGACCCCCGTTTCGACCATAGGAGGTCCGTTTCCTCCGTTTTGTGGTACGCCAGACCCCTCCCGATGAACATGATCCCATTTCGAACGTGGCCAGTCGAACACAAGGCCGTTTCCTCCGTTCTACGGTATGCCAGGCCTCGTTTCCATCGCATGTTCCGTCCAAGCCCTCCCGATGAACACGACGCATTCTGTTGCCTCCCCATGAACACGACGCATTACGTTGCCTCCCCATGAACACGATGCATTCCGTTGCCTCCCCATGAACACGACGACGACGCTGTTTTTCCGTTCCGACCCAGCCATGTACACGAGCCCTGGCCGTACATATGCGCGAGGCGTTTGAGACCCCGCCCGTATGTACACATACGTGGCCGTATTTTCTTTCTTGTACCCTGGCCATTGTACGTACGTGTAAATGCTACATGCGCGCCTCTACTACGACACGTGCGTGCCTCTACATCGACCAGTATGTACGTACATGTTCGCGAATAGAATGACAACGCTACGTACGCTTCGACCAGGTGGGTCCCGACTGTCAGGCACTTCCTTGCGTGCGAAGATGTAGCTGGTCGGTCCCATCAGTCAGGGGGCGAATCGTTTTTTTGCTCGGATGCACTTCCTTGCGTGCGAAGATGTAGCTGGTGGGTCCCAGAAGTCAGGGGAAACGTTTTTTTCGTGAAATACAGTGGCCCATCCGTTGGGTCCCAGCTGTCAGGTGGAGGAATCACTATTTTCCGCGTAATAAGGAGGCACTTCCTTGTTGTGGCCGTGGACCCAGCTGTCAGCCTCTCCACGTATAGTCCACGTCCGATGGAAGTCGTTCCTTGACCATGTTGACCACGCCGCGCCGAGAGCACCAGGGCGGTGGACGACGGCGAGGCCTAGGAAGGGGACGACACGGAGGCAGGGAAGACTCGGCAGATGTTTCCCACGCGGAGGGGAGTACGACTATATGAGGGTTTACTGGTTCGTCTGCCGTCGCCGGAGAATAACAACAGATGTGGGTGAGTAGAGGGATGGCTAGGCTAGCGATGGGAGTACGGTCGGGCGGTGAGGCCTACGCAGCAGCACAACCGACCGCGAGGAGGAGGGAGTAGGCAGTCCCGCCGGCGCTTGTTTGAGCGGCTGGAGCAGGAAGAGCAGAGATTAAAGAAGCACGCCGGCCGTTGGATGGACATCCAACAGTCAGTGCTTGTGCGTCAACCTTTTTTTAGGAAAGCCTCAAATCTGTGAAAAACAACATACAACCCATCTGCCATTATTTCTAATAATTTACAACCCATTTGCTAATTCTTAAGGTTTTTTTGGAGCCCATATTCTTTTTGTTAGCATTACAGCCCATATTGTGGCAACGGTTAAAAAATTATATGAAATGTTGCATATTTCAGTGCGGTCCGAACTTTTTTTAATCCCGAAATTTCGACTCACATTCAAACTGATTTTAAAAATAAATGTATATCAATATAAAATCCAACAAATTCTCCACGCATAAAAATTAATGTAATTTAAAATCCTGAAATGAAAAAAAATATATTTGAAACTAATTGCTGGTTTGATGTGTTTTAAAAATGTACAACCCATTTCTCATTACTGATGGGCCATTTTCTCGGCCAGCCGAATGAAAGCTCTCCTCGTCTTGAAAGATTTGCAGCCCAACAAGCCTGACAAAGCGACTTACTTGGCAAATCACAAAAAAACTGGGCTGTGGCTATGGACCCAGCTGTCAGCCTCTCCATGTACAGTACTCTTCAGATGGAAGTCGTTCTTTGACCACGTTGACCATGCCACGTGGAGAGCACCACGGCGGTGGACGACGGCGAGGCCTAGGAAGGGGACGACGCGGCAGTGGAAGCCAGCACGGAGAGGACTACGAGGGTTCACTGGTTCGGCTGCGGTGAGAGGCTACCGTCGCCGCAGGGCCTGGCCAGCGGTGGGAATAGTAGGGGGCGGTGAGGCCTCCGTGGCAGCACAGCGGGCCACGGGAGGCAGGAGCATGCGGCACAACTGGCGCTGCTTTGGGCGGCTGGAGCAAGAAGACCAGAGGTTGAAGAAGCACTACGACCGTTGGATGGACATCGTACGGTCACTGGAGCTAGAATCATTCATATTGACTAAGTTGACAAAGCCCTTCATCCCTGTCAACTTAGTAGGCCCACAAGTCAGCCTCCCATCAAGGTGGGTCCCAGCTAGCCAGGGGAGTATTCATTTTTTGTGCGTAATAAGGAGGCACTTTTGGTGGGTCCGAGCTGACAACGGAGGGAACGTTTTTTCGCGAAATGGCTCGTTCGGTGGGTCCCAGTAGTCAGGGGGAAACGATTTTTCGCAAAATACTGGTGGCCCGTCCGGTGGGTCCCTTCTGTCAGGTGGAGGAATAATTATTTTCCGCATAATAAGGAGGCACTTCCTTGCGGCTATCGTGGACCCAGCTGTCAGCCTCTCCACATACAGTACTCTTCTGATGGAAGTCAGTCATTGACCACATTGACCATGCCGCGCCAAGAGCACCAGGGCAGTGGACGACGGCAAGGACTAGGAAGGGGACGACTCGGAGCCGGGGAAGACGCGACAGTGGATTCCCACGCGAAGAGGAGTACGAGGGTTCACTGGTTCGGCTGTGGTGTGAGACTGCTGTCGCCGCAGAATAACAGGGGGTGTGGGTGAGTAGAGGGATGGCCTGGCCAGCGGTGGGAGTAGTAGGGGGCGGTGAGGTCTTCGCGGCATCACAGCCAGCCACGGGAGGCAGGAGCACGAGACACGACCGGCGCTGGTTTGGGCGGTTGGAGCAAGAAGACCAGAGGTTGAAGAAGCACTACGGCCGTTGGATGAACATTGTACGGTAATAGGAGCCAGAATCGTTTATATTGACTAAGTTGACAAAGCCCTCCGTCCCCGTCAACTTGGTAGGCCCACAAGTCAGCCTCCCACTATGCTGGGTTCCAACTGGCAGGGGGAATATTCATTTTTTGTGCGTAATAAGGAGGCACTTCCTTGCGTGCGAAGATAGCTGGTGGGTCTGACATGTCAGCGGGGGGCACTTTATTTCACAAAATACAGAGGCCCTTCCGGTGGGTCCCAGATGTCAGGTGGAGGAATCATTATTTTGCGCATAATAAGGAGGCATTTCCTTGTGTGTGGCCGTGGACCCAGCTGTCAGCCTCTCCACGCACAGTCTACTTCCGATGGTGTCATTCGTTGACCACGTTGACCATGCCGCGCCGAGCGCATCCAAGGTGGTGGACGACGGCGAGGCCCCGGACAGCAACGAGCCGGAGATGGGAAGACGCGGGAGTAGAGTCACAGATAGAGAGGTGTACGAGGGTTAACTGGTTCTAGTATGGTGTGGTTCGGCAGTCGGTGGAGAAGAACAGGAGGTGTGGAGGGGTGGAGGGATGGCCTGGCCAACGGTGGAGTAGCGCTTCATAGCGAAGCGTGCTAAGCAGAGCTGCTAGCAGCAGGAGGCGGGAGGTGGTCCCGGCGGCGCTGGAGTAAGAAGACGAGAGATTGAAGATGGATACCGGTCGTTAGATGTAAATCCAATGGCTAACATGTCAGAATCATTTGTTGACTAAATTGACAACGACTTGCATTGGCTTTGACCTATTGGCCCACATTTTTTCAGAATTTAGAGTCTTTTTTTTGCGCGGTAGAATTTACAGTCAATTTGATTTTTTTGAATTACAGCCATTAGCTGGGCTGGGTGAACAAATAATGTAGCGTCCATGCGGCCCCTTTATTTTATTTCCTAGAAAATTACAGGCCATTTGCACTTTCTCGAAATACACGATTTTGCTGGGCTGATTCTAATTATAATGTTGGGTTGGGCCAGCAATGTTATCAAAAAATAAAAAGGGGCTGAGCATTTTGTTATAAATATATTTAAATAATAAGTGATATTAATACATTCATCCTTAAATCTTACCAAGATTTTGTACACAATCACTAGGATTTTCGTGCCAAAACAATCCAGGATTTTATTTGTTAAGAAATTATTTTTATAAGTTAATAAGATGTGGGATATAGTTTTCTTACATATGTAAGTATCTGTTAAATATATGATGATAATAAAAATAATATATAATAACATATAAAATATTTTTTATAGAAAAACAGGGAGCATCTCCCCGGTTCCATTCCTGAGAACGAAACCACAACGTATTCTGAGAGTAGTTCGGAAGCAAAGGTAGAAAAGCTACAAACTAGGGGGGTGGATGAACAAGTTCTCTGAATAACACAAATCACCCGAGCGGTGCCAAAGGCAGAGCGGATAGAGCACTCAAATGACACAAGGAGGGTCCAGCGAAGCCTTCTTGGTCTTCAGCCAAGGGGCCGTGTCAGCCTGCGGCGACTAGTAAGCAAGCGGAGACACCGGGCTGGAAGGCGTAGCATGGTGGATGTCCCTCTTTTTCGGCGCCAGGTGCCCATCATCTTCATCAGAGATCTTGAGACGAGCCCACGGGTCCAGCCCTAGAGCTGGTCGAGCCTTGTTCAGCCACAAGTGATCGCCAACGGTTTCTGGAGGGATCTTGTTAGGGTTTCCACGAAGCTCGTCAACTTGTCCTTGTCGATCCGGAGGAGAGAATCGCCCAGTTCCTCACCATGTTCCTGATCAACCTGAAGACCCGCGGAATGGAAATCCAGGAGGTGTTACTAAAAATCATAACATTTCTATATTTCCAGAGGCACCAAAGGACAGCTAAGCTAACAGTGTTTAAAACTGAGCACTTTTTGGTAGCAATCCAGAATCTGGCGACAGATTCGAAGGATGAGCCAATCTGACTAGAGAAATATTCCTCAATGTGGGCCCAGAGATGTTTAGCAACTATACATTCAAAAAATAGGTGAGAATAAGACTCTTGTTCCAAGCAGTAAACACAATCAAGGGGTTTGATGATGTGTCTCTTCCTAAGGTTATCCCTAGTCATCAATTTGTTTTTGGAGAGAAGCCAGAGAAATACATGAATTTTAGGGGGAACTCTCAATTTGCAGACAACAGGGATAAACACGGGTTGAACCCCTCTAAAGTTGATAACATGATAGAGGGAGCTGGAGGAATACTTTCCCTTATTGTCCAGCTGCCAAATCAGGGCATCCGGCTCGGCAGTAAAGGTAATGCTTTTGGCAATTTCCTCCAACTGGAACCATTGTTCCATGAGACTATCACTAAAGTTCCTTCTAAAAGAGAGTTTTAGGCATTGACCGTCCCAAACTTCATTGACACTTTTGTTAAGCTCATTGCGGACAGAGTAAATAGGCCAAAATTGGACTGCTAGGGGGATGTGCCAAACCAAGTATCTTCCCAGAACCTAGTTCTGCTCCCATCCCCTATGTTTCATCTGTAGCCAAATTTCACAGCATGCATAATAGATTTTAATCCTTTCCAGAATCTAGAGGTCTTAGGGTTGGAGGAAGGGACAAAAATATTAGGTTTATTTCCTAGTTATTTATGGGCAATAAGAAGCTTCTAGGGTTTCAGGTCTTCCTCATAGAATCTTTCAATCCAAGACCCTAGAAGACATATGTTAATTTCTTGGAGGTTAGGTATGCCTAGGCCTCCAAAATCTTTTTTCATAGAGACTAGGGCCCAATTAGCAAGGTGTAGCTTCCTATTTCCCTCAAAATCATTCCACAAGCAATGAGATATCTGAGAATTGATGAGGTTCACTGCCCATTTAGGGAACTTGAAGAAGGAGAGGAGATACACTGGAATGCTAGCCAAACAAGCTTGTACGAGGATCAATCTGCCTCTGTAAGAGAGAAGTTTGCCCCTCCACCCAGCAATCCTTTTAATGATTTTATCCAGAAGGGTTGGATATCCTCTCTCCTCAGTTTATCATAGTGGAGAGGGATACCTAGGTACTTAATGGGGAAGTTAACTTTATTACAGACTAGAATAGAGAGGAAGTCAGCTAACTCCTGATCATCCATGTTGATTGGGATGAGTTCACTTTTAGAGTAGTTGATTCTCATGCCTGAGACTTGTTCAAACCAGGTTAGAACACTTTTCAGATTGCTAGCATGTGTGGAGTCATTTTTTAAGAAAAGGATGGTATCATCTGCATATTGAAGGCAGATGATGCCACCAGGGTAGACCTCAGGACAGAGCCCTGCAATCAGACTATGATCAGCAGCTTTGCTCAGCATTTTAGTAAGAACATCCACTACTAAATTAAACAAAAGCGGGGAGATGGAGTCACCTTGCCTAAGGCCTTTACCAGCAAGGAAAAAAAATCACTTTCACAGTTATTTAACTTGACCCTAATAGACCCCCCATGAGTAAGTTTCTAGATCCAACTCTCCTCTATGAAAGGCTTGGAAAAGATCTAAGAGATCATTTTTCACGAAGTCCCAAAAATGCTGGTAAAACAAGAAGGGAATCCCATCAGGACCACGAGCCCCATTAGGATAAGAGCTAAAAATGGCTTCCTTCACCCCTGTCTCTGAAAAAGGGGCTTCTAGCAGCTCATTTTCAGCAGGAGAGACTTTTTCAGAAGCAGAGAAAAAATTGTTTTGTAGAGGAACCCAGAAGGGTTGTCTTTCTTAAACAGGTCTTTGTAGAAGTCACTAGCCACTTGTAGCATCTCATCCACCTCAGTAACAGGGCCATTAGGGCCATCAAGGGAGTGAATGAGGGTTTTCCTCCTCCTTTGGTTATCTACTGCATGGAAGTAAGCAGTATTTCTATCACCCTCCTTAATGTTCCTATCTCTAGACCTTTGTTTGGCTTTGATTTCTTCTTGAAGCAAAATTTTCTTGAGCTCTCCATGGACAAAGTTTAATCTATTAGTCTCAGCCTCAGAGAGGTCAGTGGTTTCTGCCTTAATATCTAGAGAATCAAACTCAAGGGGGAGAAGCCTTTTGTATCTTCTAAGATTAGCTTCCTCATTGGAGTTCCACCCTTTGGTAGTTCTTCTAAATCTCCTGATTTTGATCTGCCAATTTTCTAGGGGGTAGCTTCTCCCAGTAGGCTCATCCCAGATTTTCCTGACTAGCTCAATAAAATCTTCTCTAAGAAACCACCACTTTTCAAATTTAAAACTATTGCTCTTTGGAGTTTGGTTAAGACCAGAGTCCCAGAGTGTGGTCACGACCACATCCGGGCAGAGCTCTACAATTAGAAAGGGGAAAGAAACTATCTAATTCCGTGTCACAGAAAATTCTGTCAATGGTGGACATAATCCTTGAGCAGCATTTCCAACATATCTAGCAGAACTGTGGGTTTTCCTTCTGACAGGGCAATTCTCAACTTTATGGGTAACCATTTTGCAGATAAAACAACTCTTGGGCTTGACACATTTATCCAAATGATGCCCTGGTTCCCCACAGTTGTAGCAGATCACCTCAGAGTATGCCATAAGGCCCGAAGCAGGGGCATGAACAGTTTTCTGGATGTCCTATCTCTTCTTTTGCTGATTCTCGCCTTGAGATTTCCTACTGATCTGAGAGTCAGAACCACCAACAGATTGATCTTGGGCAATTACAGGAGCCTGCCCAGATTGTGCCCCCATTTGGGGCGGAGGTGGGCCGTACCACTGACCAACCAGCGCTCCCCCCATTGTGATAGGGGAAATTCATCGGAGTTCCTGGTTCCTTCTCATCCTCCAGCCAGATGTTGTCTCTCAGGAAGCAAAAATAACCACCAGAATCTCAATTGAAGCAGATTGCAAGCCTAATTCCAATCTTCTGTAGGTTTGGGGGAGAGGTAAGGTAGGGGATTCACCTGCTCCGGCTCCGGTGGCGTGCTGGTGGGCAGGAGTCCAGTCAAGCATTCCCATCTCGCAGCACGGCGTGGATCTCCTGAATTCACTTCTCCTTTCGCCCATCGAACGAACGCAATCGGCGGCTCACTGGGGTGGGGCATCCTGTGCTTCTCCAAGAAATCTCCTTCGAAGTAGATTCGCAGGGCTAGATTCAGCAGCTCCCAATCCACATGATCCTTGCACATCCGAGCACGAGTGAGAGAACAGAGTCGAGCGGCTGGAGCATCCGCGAGAAGGCTTTGTAGACACGTGGAGATGCATCTTGTACATCTGACTGTCTTCCAGCCATTCCCCCGTGGATATGGCCGGCGACTCCATGGGGCGCGCCAGCGGACTTGCTGAGGGGGGCAGGCGCGCCCGGAGTCAGGAGGCGGGGGGTGGCGGCGAGATCTATTTGCCAATTACTCCCTCCTTTTCGATTTATAGGGCTCAATTCAAAAATCTCACCAACCAAGGTAGATGATGAATGGTGGAATACTTTCTGTAGTTTGCAAAAGCACCTAATTAATGCACTTGTTTTCCTCAAAAATTATGTTTATCAATGCATAAATTGCAATGCATGCATGCATAAAGTACATGCATTGGTCAATTTTCTCTTAATACTTGCATGCAATGATTTAATGCACCTTGGAATCTGAACATGTGATGGAAAACAACCAAATTGAGCCTTATAAAATGGAAAAACTAAAATTTTGAGATAATCCCTATAAACCGAAAAGGGGGGAGTATGTGAACTAAACAGTCAACATATAAAATAATTTAAATATATATAATATAGTTAGAAGGGAAACATAAGTTGGACCTGGCGTTCCTATTCTTATATAGAAAAATAGAACAGACCTCTGCGTTTTCTTCAAAAAAATACATAAATTGGGCTGCCAAAAATAAAACCTCAGATGGGAGGTATATAGGCCGATCGATACATGACGGCCCTAAGAAAACACAAACAGGCCTATGGACCTCCCATCCGAGGTCGTGGGCTGCGCATGTTAAAAATGAAAGCCTAGACGGGGAAGCCCAAAACCACGTCCAACACTTGCTAAAACTTCGTCCCTCGTTTTCTTGTGTTTCGCACACTCGACATTGTGTGGGCATTTTGACTGTGCATCATATGAAGATGTGCTACGCATGAATGTTGATCAGCATGATGTTAACTGGCTGGTAGTTCCATTTTCGACCATGAATAAAACTTCCAACATGATGTTAACCCTGTTTTAAAAGGCCATGTTAATATAAATGCTCTGCCTCTGAAAGTTGTAGTTTCTTATCAAAAACTGAACTTGCAGTTTCTTATCTGAAACTGAAACTTGCAGTTCTTCTCCGAGAATCACATTGTCTGCACTTTTCTACTCCTATGAAACTACATTTTTTAAGTGCTAAAAATAGATCTCTAGAATTCATAAAATACTTTATATGCTCAATACTGCAAATCTGAAATTCAAAAGACATTCATATCTAAAAGTACTCTCAAAATACACAACACAAAACACAATTCACAACCTGCAAATACTGACAACCCTAAGCTCCTCCTGACAATTCACAACCTGCCCGACTATTGGGCTGGGGGGGGGGGGAGCCCCCTCCTATTCCTCGGTGGCAGACAGCCGCCCCGTGAGACGATGTGAACGGCGGGGGAGACAATGGCGGGGAAGCGTTGTCGGGCCAACTGTTTTTCTCCTCTTGCAGTTGGGTTCGGTCGATGAAGACTCCACCGGCTCGCTCTGGCAGGACACTGTAACATCCCAAATTTACAATTTGGAATGTTATACACTAGATCATCATTGCATATCATATTTTATTACATTTTGGTTGATCCTAGAAATTCTACGCAACTCAAGGACCCTCGAAGAGAGTTGGGGATTTTGTTATTTTCATATTTGAGTTTTCTCAAATTTTGAAAATAGGATCATTTGATTTTATTTATTTTATCTTAAATTATTTCTATCACAAAAATATGAGAGAGGGAATAAAATGAATTTACAAAAATAAAGAAATATAGAGGATTTAATAATAAAATCAAATAAGATTTTATTTTGGATTTATTTGCTATTTTATTTGAATTTAGGAAAAATGCGCGTTTTTCAAAATTGCATTTAGGCCCCAAATAAATGTTCATCCTGTGCGGCTTGATTTTAGAAGCCGGGGAAAATTTATTTTGGGATTTTTGGAGTTCGTTTAGTATTCCTTTTGTTTTTTTCTCTGAGCGTAATTATTAAAAAATAATCTGAACCGACCTTGGGCCGTGTCCGGCCAGGACTCCGCCTGGCCGGGGGCTTTATATAGCGCCACCCGGGCCGCCCCAGCCCATAGCTGCCGGCCCAAACCCTAGCCGCCCCGCCGCCGTTTTTTTAGAAAACTGTTGGTTTTCACTGGTTTTTTTTTAGTTTTTTAATTCGATTTTTTAGATAGATCGGTTTTTTTCTCGGTTTAGTTATTTAGCGAGCGTTCGCTGGTTCATTCGTTTTAACGAACGCATTCATCCTTTAGATCCAGATAACGAACGTTCATTCGTTAATCTGTTCGTCGTTTTTCTTTTTCTCGGATTAAATCCGTGATTTTTCTGATCGCGATTTCTGATCCAATTTTCGTTAGTATAACTTTTCGCTCGTTTATCGGAATCAGGCGATTCAAGCGCCTGGAGTTTCGTCTCGAAACCCTCTTTCCGTTTAACCAACTCAAACAAGTTTTTGCCTCTGTAAAATTTGATCTAGATCCAAAATAGTAAACGAAGCTTGTTTCTTTTGTCGTTTGTCTTTCGTTGCTCCGCTTGATTTGATTCTTTTTGCCAACCGGAGTTCTTAAGTTGAACTTTCTGGTTAGATCTCTTATTTGAGTTTTACCTGTGCATTAGTTGAGTACTTATTGTATGCTTGTTTGTTTGCGATAGAGTACCCGGAGTGCGTCGCTTGCTACTTCGAATCGCTAGGTTTTGCGGATCATCAGCAAGGCAAGTAACACTTTGATCATACTTCCTATTACCCAGTTTTATTGCATTAGATCAATTCTCACACATTGCATGATTAGGATCTAATTAAATTGTGGGTTTGGGAAGTGGATGAGGTAGTACCTATCACCTGTTTTATTATCAAACCTTTGGTAGTTACCTCTACGTTTGCTTATTATGCCATGCTATGCTAGTAGACGTGGATTGGGTGAGTGAAATCCATGACAGATGTGAGTTTGATAAATTAATGGTTTATCTAAGGTGGCAACTTAAACACACATCTGGGTGGATTGAGGCGCCTGGGTATTCCAGCGATCGCCTGTTTTTCTTTTGGACCGCAACCCAGGCTCAAAGGGATCATGAGATTATTCATACTAGAAACTTCCGTGTGCAGCCACAAGCTACTATGGGCTCTAACATAGTTGACTAAGTTGTGCGAAGTCTTACAGTGGTAGACTAGCAGATGTAGGGGAAAGTAGGTGTAACGGTCTACCCGATCGTAAGGTGCTAGCGCTTCTGAAAGACTATGTCTCGGTCATCCGTTTTCTCAAACACCATGTAGTGCGAGAATCCCAATGGAGGAGATCGATTCTTGTGGGGAAAAGTGTGCAAACCTCTGCAGAGTGTATAAACTAATCATGGTTAGCCGTGTCCCCGGTTATGGACATCTTGAGTATCTAGTACTTGGATTATCATGTGAATCTCATCATGTTACTCTAATTAATTTGTTGGGTTTTTAAAGATGATGTTTAATTGGGATTGAGAGCGTGTCTACACTCTCAATGTTTAACAACCACCATGATAGTTAAATAAAATTTATTCCTTTGCAGTAGGGAAAAATTGGCTTTACACAAAACTGTAACCATAGAGCTGTCCACCAGCCAAATATGCATGTAGTATAGTCTTATTCCTTCATTGCTCTCTATGTGTTACATTGCCAGCATATTCCATGTGCAGACCCGTTTCGGGCTGCAACGTTCATGTTGCAGACTTTTCAGACGACGAGTAAGGTGCTTTTAGGTCGTGGTTCTATACTCAGTGATGCCATTGGAGTTGATGGACTCACTTATCTTCCAAGCCTTCCGCTGTTATCGTTATTAGATGGCCTTAAGCCATATTTATTGTAATAAGTTCTCTTTTGAGACACTCGATGTAATACGTGTGTGATTGCTACTCTGTTATAAATCCTTCAAGTACTGTGTGGTGTCAGCATTACTGATCCAGGGATGACACCGGAGCACAGAGATTGGACCGTTTGAGGTCTGGTCGCTACAGACACCCTCAAAAATGGCACCCTGTAGATGCTCGATCCTTCAATCTCTGGTGGATGCTCCATCTGGGATCGATACTCCCACCACCGCTCCCTCATGATCGGATTCGGTGAATCTGTTTGCTCCATGGCCCAGAGGAGTAGCTCTATGTACTCCGACGCGACTCCCTCCGGGAGTATCGCCGCCTTTTCGCTCTGTTGCAGATATTTGGCCATGGATGTCGCCGTCGCCGCTTGTTGGTCCTTGTTGTCAAACCAAGACTGTATCTCCAACATCCTAGCTAGCTTCACAGGGTTGCCGTCTGCGATCCTCACGTATCGGTTGTACTCCTCCATCGATCTACTTCTCCACGGCACCTTCACTCACCGGCGGTGGTTTTTGAATGGAAGAGGAGAGGAGCAGCGCTGGTTTTGGATTAGAATGGGAGAGGAGCGACGCTGGTTTTCGACTGGAACAGGAGAGGAGGGGCGGTGGTTTTGAAATGGAAGAGGAGAGGAGCGGTGATGCATTTAGATTGGAACAGGAGAGGAGCGATGGTGGTTTAAGAGGAGATGAGCGGAAGAGCGACGCTTGTCTTGGAAGTATTTTTTTTGTTTCACGTATTTTGGGTCAAAGTTTGACCACGTATTGTATTTGACAAGCAAAATGTGAATGCATGTCACCAAAAATTGTATCGTTTGGTTCATATCTGAATGTACTTTCAAATTATACTCCCTCCATTTTTGTATACAAGGCCACAAACTCATATTACAGGTACCAAGGTAAAAATCAATGTTATGTTTAAGTCAATGTTGCAAGCTAGCTTGTCACCTTGATTGTCGTGTTAATTAATGTGGTTTTCCTCTCCCAAGCACAACAAGCCAACCCTCTTACTCCTCATTGATTGATTAATGTTGGAAATGCAAGCTAACCTTCTCACTCCCGCATGCACACAAGGGATATTAATGTCCTCGGGTGCTAGTACGAGGCAAACGCCATCAATTTTGCCTCGATTAATGTTAGTGGCCTTGTATAGTTGCAAATTGTAATTTTGATAGTGGCCTTGTATACAACGTATAACATATATTTTACGTGCAAAAATCATGGTCAATTATGACCCAGAATAAAATCGAGACTAGTTAATGTGGGGTCGCTTTCTTAATTGAAGAGTAAATTGATTTTGATTTTGATCCAGTCAGAGCGCGCCAGCCCTCTCGTCCAATCCTAAATCGCTGCCGCATGATCCTCTCCCTCTTCTCCATTGCAAAACCACCTCCTCTCCTCTCCATCATCTCCATTCCAAAACCACTGTCTCGCCTCTCCCTCTTCTCTACTGCAAGACCACCGTCTCTCCTCCGTTTTCTAGATGCTTTGCTCCATGGCGCGGGCGCAATCCATGGATACAAAATTAGTACACTGTATACTATTTAAAAGTCGAGGGCGGGGCTTTTCCTGCGTGGTAGGCGGCGAGGCAGTTCCGCCTAGTCGGTTCGACAAAGACGCGAGAAGACGAGGGAGTAGGATGCTGCAAACGTAGGGTTGTGTGATTTGACAGCGAGTTACTGCTGGACAGGTGGGGCCCCGTGATTTGACTTGCCAATATCATTTTAACTGCGGCGCTACGACCGGCGTGAGTCTCCTAGATTCCTGACCACCTCCATACAGGTGCCTCTCCCAATGCTCCACCATGTAGTAGAGGCTGGCTCTTGCATGAGAGCCCGCTTCTCCACTTTTTCCTTGCCTCTCTTTCCTCCACATATAAAAAAATGCCATGTAAAGGGCACTATTGTACTTACTTTTACTTGCTCCTACAAGTGCTTAAGCTTGCCACATAGGCATAAAGTCTGATGTGGCAAGTTAATCAAGAAGAGAGAGACTAGATTGGTGACCCAAGGAAGAAACGGTGCTAAGCACGTGTACCTAGGTGAAAAGACAATTTTGAGCCTATAGCTAATTAAATGAAGCAAACTTAGCAACACCATTTCATTGGAAGAGGTCACTCCTTGGCAAATGCAATAAATACATGTGCTTAGCACCGTTTCTTCCTTGAGTACGAAGAAAGAGATAGAGAGGAGTAAAAAAATACACTTATAGCCAACCTTGTTGTAGTATGAGTGACAAAGTGATGACTATGTATGACATGCCAACATCAGATAGCCTAACGCACCGTGTTAAATCTCCAAGGGCGCGACCGCGCGAGCGACGCGACGATCATGGTAGGCGCGACCATGATACAGGTTGCTGGCAGCCCTTGGATCTGAGATCAAACGGTCGCATGCTAAGTTGCTGAAAATTTGCAGAATAACCCTCCAGGATAGGATATTCACCCATAGGTCTAGAATCATGCCATGCCACCGTTCGATCTCAGATCCAAGGGCTCTCGGAAGCCCGTATCAGGGGGGAATGGAAAGCCACTACCCTGCCGTTTGCATGCTGGCAGTTCGCTCCTACTCGTCCCTGCATGTCCTTCAATACTACGGCGGTTCGCTCCTAGTCGTCCCATCCATTCACATTACGGCAGTTCCACTAATCCTAACCCTCCTCCCAAATTCATGGCGTCCGAAATCTCCACGATCGGCGGTGAGTACAAGGTTAGAACCATCACCGGCGATTAGTTCGACGTCATCTACACCCGTTCTTCCACGACGGTGAAAGGATGCCTTTCTCGCTTCAGCCACATGTTCGAAAACTCAGATGATGAGTGGGTCGCTGGGCTAGATGTTGAGTACACCACAGTCCTGGGACGAGAGAAGGATCTAAAGGACGAAGAGAGGAAGAAGCTCGCCGTGATCCAGGTTTGCGTACATAACGTTTGCTTGGTCTACCACATATGCCACGCCGACGTTGAGTGCCAGGATTTTAAGAACTTCCTCAAGGACAAAACAGTGAAATTCGTTATTGTAGACTTTGGTAACGACAAAGAAGTCCTGCGTCGGATAGGCCTCGTTGTAGGCAACACCTTCGACCTCCAGAAGAATCGGCTGGTGTCCTCTCGTCAGCCTTCAATGCTGACCCTGGCAAGAGCCATGGTTCATCCTTCGTACGGTAAACTAGAGAAACCTCATTACATGTTTCATCGTCATGCATGGCAGCGGAATGTACTAGATATAGACCACATCCACTATGCTGCAATGGATGGCTACCTTTGCTTCAATATCCACAAGGGTTGGATGAAGAGCAACAGCCAAGTGTGCAGTTCAAGCAAAGAAGTATCGGCCAAGAGGAAGAGGGACAAGGACGAAGTCGAGGACGTGGACGAGGACTCCAAGTAAGGTGGCAGTGTCGTTGCTCATGGTGGTTCTAATGCGGTGTCTACCAGAATAGTTGCAAAGTTTAATTTCAGGTGTGCTTAATTTAATTTGAGGGGTGTGTTGTGCTGAGCCCCCAGCAGAACTATGTTATGTTTCTTCTCGTTACTTTAACTCTTCAGTACGTACATACTAGTATTTCTTACATTTCATATTTTAGTTGGTATAGCACAACCACTCGTTTCTTCACATTATATACGTATAATATATATGGCCAACATCATATAGCCAGCAGTTTAGTTGTCAAAGAATTTCAGGGTGCTTAATTTTGTCAAAGAATTCCAGGATGCTTAGAGGGTGCTTGGATCCAAGGGACTTATTTTAGTCTGACTAAAAATAGTCTCTTTAAGAGGCTAAAGTTCCAAGCACCCCTGACTAAAGAGGGGCTAAAACTAGTCTTGAGACTAAATTTTTTTAGTCAGGGGTACCCCTACTAAAATGTGGATTAGTCCTCTCTCTACCCATTTAACTCCTCTCCTTTAACACAGGCGAGTTCTGGATTGGAGGGTTTGGAGGATAATAAATGCTCATTAACTTGATTTTAGCCTTTTTAGTATTTGGATCCAAGCATGGGTGAGGCTAGCATGTTTTAGTCCCACTACTTTTAGTCATGGGACTAAAACGTATCCAAGCACCCTCTTAGTTTTATTTGAGGGGTGGGTTGTGCTGGACACCATTATTGTGACTAGCCTTTTTAATAGTACTATATGCATAATTTGGCGACGAGCGCTGAGGGAGTCCTGGATTAGGGGGTGTTTGGATAGCCGGACTATACCTTCAGTCGGACTCCTGGACTATGAAGATACAAGATTGAAGACTTCGTCCCATGTCCGGAAGGGACTTTCCTTGGCGTGGAAGGCAAGCTTGGCGATACGGATATGTAGATCTCCTACCATTGTAACCGACTCTATGTAACCCTAACCCTCTCCGGTGTCTATATAAATCGGAGGGTTTTAGTCCGCAGGACAACATACAGAACAACAATCATACCATAGGCTAGCTTCTAGGGTTTAGCCTCTCCGATCTCGTGGTAGATCTACTCTTGTACTACCCATATCATCAATATTAATCAAGCAGGACATAGGGTTTTATCTCCATCAAGAGGGCCCGAACTTGGGTAAAACTTCGTGTCCCTTGCCTCCTGTTACCATCCGGCCTAGACGCACAGTTCGGGACCCCCTACTCGAGATCCTCCGGTTTTGACACCGACATTGGTGCTTTCATTGAGAGTTCCTCTATGTCGTCGCCATCAGGAAGGATGCCTCGCCCCGATTTTAAAGACGACACCGTTGCTAAGGGAGCTTTGGCTCTCGGCCAAACCCTCCGGCTAGGTGGTTTTCTTATGACCGCCTGTTCGGCTTCTGCGCCGACGATGACCTCTCGAGCCATCGAAAACAATCTTCATGTCAGCTCGGAACTCGCCGAGCAGTTAGATCCAATGGAGCTCTCCTCCATAAACGAGTTCTTGGATCGCATCGCCGCCCTGGGAGTCGCTACGGATTACGACCAGATTGGGCCTAAACCCGACCTGAGAGAGATTAACTCTCCCCAAGTCACCCATCATGTTGCCGTGGTAGAGGGACAGTACGACGACCCTTCATCTATCTTAAGGACTAGCTACGTCCGGATTCCCGATCCCTCCAAGCCGGATACCCGCGGAGGGGAGGATATCACTCAAGGCCTGAGCTTAGAGTCAGGCGATGGGCTGGATTCATTGGACAACATCCAGGAATCCAAATTTTCGAGTTCGGAAATTCCTCGGCCTCTGAGCCTTAGATTGGGTGAGGCTTCGGATTCAATTCCACCAACCCACCCGAACATAAGCGATCTATCCCAAATCAGGCAAGAGCCCAAAGAAACAGTACATCATTACTGGGCCAGATTCCTCCTGGTTAGGAACAGGATAAGGGACTGCCGCGAGGAAGACGCAATCTCAATCTTATGCAATAATTGCACGGACAAGGGAATCCTCAACGCCATAAGTCGCCGTGATATTACACGCTTCGCTGACTTAGCGTCCATTGTACGAAAGTACTGTGCGATGGAAAGTGCCTGGAAAACGGAAATAAAATTTTGGGACGATCAGGCCCTGAGTACAAACCCAGTCTGAAATAAAAGGGTGCATCATCGCTAGGCACCCGGGTCAAACACCAAAAAGCAAAAACCCTCTACAGGGCATGGAACCGTACTGGAAGGATGGCTTAATGGACCCTGTAAAATTCACAGTACAGAGGACGCCACACCGACTCACAGCCTTAGAGCATGTTGGATACTCCGTCAGGTGGCCAAAATTGGCGAAGATCTCCTAAGTCCGGAGGCCACAGAAAGCCAGCCCAGAGACACCAATACGGTATTAACAGTCTTCGAGACTTTCGCATCAAATAATATGCGAAAAAGGACACTCCGCAGCCTTGCCGAAATCTACCAAGTAGCAACAATAAACCCATGGAGTGACACGGCTATTACCTTTAATGCCAGTGATAAACCTAAATTCCGAACAGCCCGAGCACCAGCCGCATTGGTCCTCAGTCCAATAGTGGACGGCTTTCGTCTTACCAAGGTACTCATGGACGGCGGCAGCGGATTGAACCTCATCTATGAGGAAACCCTTCAAAAAATGGAAATAGACTAGAACCGCATTGAGCGAAGCAGCACAACCTTTAGAGGAATAATCCCCAGTCGAGAAGCGCGCTGTACAGGAAAAATCACACTAGATGTGGTGTTCGGCATGCCGGATAATTACAGGTCCGAAGAGGTCACGTTCCATGTGGCCCTGTTCAGCAGTGGTTATCATGCTCTGCTAGGGCGGGAAGCATTTACAATCTTCCAAGCAATACCCCATTACGGGTACATGAAGCTCAAGATGCCCGGGCCTAACGGGATCATCACTCTCGCTAGTGATCCGGACATAGCACTCCACGCCGAAAACAAGACAGCCGCACTGGCCCTCGAGGCACTATCCGAAGCCCTAGCGGCTGAGGAACTGACTGCGCTGCGCTCCATGGTGAATAGGGACGATGTGGTACTCGACAAAAGATCCAAGTCCACCTCCTTTAAACCAGCGAACGAAATAGTCAAATTCCAGGTCCATCCAACAGACCCCAATAAAACAGCTTCCATCGGGGCATAGTTAAACCCTGATGTAGACGCTGCAGTGCGAGAGTTCCTACGAGAGAACTGGGACATTTTTGCCTAGCACCCTTCAGACATGCCAGGAATCCCACGCAGGCTGGCCGAGCACAGCTTAAATATCCTAAAAGGATTTAAACTTATCAAACAAGCTCTTGGCATTTTTCTGAACCTAAGAGACATGCCATGGGAGAGGAGCTAGCAAAGCTATTGGAGGCCGGATTCATCAGAGATATAAAACATCCGGACTGGCTAGCAAACCTGGTGATGGTACCAAAGAAGGACAAATCCTGGCGCCTGTGCGTTGATTTTAAAGACCTTAACAAGGCTTGCCCAAAGGATCCCTTCCCCCTCCCCCGCATCGATCAAATTATCGACGCTACCGCAGGACACGATTCGTTGTGTTTCCTCGACACGTATTCCGGCTAACATCAAATCAAGATGGCAGAATCAGACCAAGCCGCAACGACATTTATCACACCATACGGCCCATTCTGCTTCAACACAATGCCCTTCGGGCTCAAAAACACCGGCGCAACATATCAACGCATGATTCAGACATGTCTGGCAAACTAGATCGGCAAAACAGTGGAGGCATATGTAGATGATGTGGTCATCAAAACAAGACATGTTGAATCTCTAGTAGACGACTTGAGGCTCACATTTGATAACCTCTGAACATACGACATCAAGCTCAACCCGGAAAAATGCGTTTTCGGCGTTCCAGCCGGAAAGCTCTTGGGCTTCATTGTATCCGGTAGAGGAATTGAAGCAAATCCAGCCAAGATCCGAGCTCTGTCACAATTGGATATCCCAAAGGACCTCAAACAAATACAAAACTTAACCGGATGCGTGGCGGCTCTAAGCCGCTTTATCTCCCGCTTGGGAGAAAATGCCCTACCCCTTTACCGCCTCCTTCGGCGCACCGAACACTTCGAATGGACGGATGCAACCACGGCCGGACTCGACGAAATAAAAGCCATATTGGCAACAAACCCAGTCCTAGCCGCGCCAAACATTGACAAACCAATGCTATTATACATTGCAGCAACACATCAGGTTGTAAGCGCAGTGCTCGTCCTCGAACGAGAAACGGACGGACACAAATTCCCCCTTCAAAAGCCGGTCTATTATGTGTCCACTGTCCTCACTCCGTGCAAATCACGGTACCCGCATTATCAAAAGATTGCGTACGCGGTATTCATGGCATCCAGGAAGCTACGTCACTACTTTCAAGAGTGTTCAATAACAGTAGCCTCGGAAGTACCGCTTAACGATATTATAAACAACCGTGATGCAACGGGCCGGATTGCAAAATGGGCCATTGAGCTCCTCCCGTTGGACATAACTTATAAGCCACGGTGAGCCATCAAGTCGCAAGTTTTGGCCGACTTCGTCGCAGAATGGACAGAGGCCAAACTCCCTAAAGAGTACGTCACATATTCAAATTGGATCATGCATTTCGACGGCTCCAAGATGTTGGCCGGACTAGGGGCTGGCGTCGTTTTGACGTCCCCCACTGGAGACACAGTTCAATACGTACTCCAGATTATGTACACAGACTCCAACAATGCAGCCGAATATGAGGCCCTTTTACATGGTCTCCGGATGGCAGTACCATGGGCATTCATCGCCTAGAGGTGCGCGGGGACTCAAACCTCGCAATATCCCAAATAAATGGATACTTCGATGCCAAGGATCCAAAAATGGCAGCTTATCACAACGCCGTCCTAAAAATGTCAGCTCGGTTCGAAGGGCTTGAATTTCACCATATAGCCCGGGAAAATAATCAGGCGGCAGATGTCCTGACACGCATCGGTGCAAAACGCGATGTAGTCCGCCCCAACATCTTCTTGGAAAGGCTTTTCAAGAAATCTGTAGTATGGGAAGGGGAGCCGAACAATAATAGCCCAGACCCAACCGCACTGCCCGACACCGAACATTCTGACACAATCGGAGGCTCTGCCAATGAAATAACACCTTCAGCCCACGTAATAATGGCCGTCATCGCCCTGTGGATAGAACCATTCATCGCCTACCTTACTAGGCAGGAACTCCCCAAGGACCAAAATGAGGCACGCTGCATAGTGCGGTGATCCAAAGCCTACAAAGTCCACGAGGGAGAGCTTTATAAGAAAAGCACTACCGGAGTCCTTCAAAGGTGCATCTCCGAAGAGGAAGGGCGGAACCTCCTGGCTGAAATTCATGCCGGACTCGGCGGTCATCATGCTGTAGCTCGGTCCCTTGTAAGCAAGGCCTTCCATACAGGCTTTTATTGCCCAACGGCCCGGGCAGACGCCCAGGACTTAGTCTAACTATGCGTCGGTTGCCAACTCTTTGCAAACCAAAGCCATATGCCACCCGCCGCCCTCCAAACTATCCCCATCACTTGGCCCTTCGCGGTCTGGGGGCTTGACATGGTTGGACCCCTTAAAGGCGGAACCACAAGCAAAAATACTTACTGGTCATGGTGGATAAGTTCACCATATGGATAGAAGCCAAGCCTGTTAAGACGGTCGAATCCGGACCGGTGATAGACTTTATATCCGGGGTCGTACACTAATACGGCGGCCCCCACAACATCATCACGGATAATGACATGAACTTTACGGCTGACGAGGTAAAACTCTGGTGCAAAAATATGGGCATCAAGCTCGATTATGCTTCCGTCTATCACCCACAAACTAACGACCAGGTCGAACGTGCAAATGGTCTTATCATGAGCGGCATCAAACCCAGATTAGTGCGGTCCCTCAAGGAATCTAACACGCACTGGGTAGAGGAGCTTGACTCCGTACTCTGGGGGCTGCGGACCACGCCGAATCGCACCACCGGATACACACCATTCTTTATGGTGTACGGCACAGAGGCAGTTTTGCCTTGCGACATAATTCATGACTCACCTCGAGTGCGCATTGGAGGAGGAGCGTGACGTGGCAAAAGCCCGTTCCGCATTCTATCAATAGCAGGCGCGAAGATACCAAAGCAGAGAAGTACGGGCCAAAAATTACAACGTTGGCGAATTAGTTCTACGCCTGCCGGACAAGAAAAAGGACAAACTCAAGCCCAAGTGGGAAGGTCCCTTCATAATTGACCAAGTCCTGACTGGTGGAGCGTACCGCTTGCGAGATGCATCGGATAACCGACTCGAGCCGAACCCATGGAACGCAGCCCATCTCCGAAGATTCTACGCCTAGCGGTGGACCCTGTGTTCGTCTCCTTCCTCGGTCCATTTTTTATATACTATCTGTCTTACATTTCTCTCCTTCTCCCCTTCCTTTCTCTTATAGCCTTTAAAGGCTCACCAAATGACGTGCTATTCGCACTCATTAAACCTAGGGGCTTCTTTTAACAGAAGCTTATTTATACGGGCTTCATACCCAACACATGTGTTACACTTCTGCATGTACCTTTTATTTCACCATTATATGCATCGACATGACTTAAGTTTTGGCCAAGCTGGGTTGCCTGGCTCCTGTGCTTACCCCTACGTTCCCGATTATTTGGCTAGGCGGTAAAGGGAGCACCTCTGCGATTGTTACTGCCGGATCAGCCGGATGTGTACCTCACACTGGGTGAAGCCGAAAGCTAGCATTCTTAAGGGAATATTCGGTCGGTGACCTAAAAGATGATCTTTTCACTTATTTATTTATGCGCCCCCAGATGCTTTTTCCCGCGTCTTTTTTGCAGAATGGGCATGCACTTTAGGGCATGCCTCCCAGGGAAAGGAACCACTAACGGAACTATTCTCCCTGGAAGATGTTTCTTACTAACCATGTAATATAACATAACTAGTCGGGCACTTGTCTGTTCACGCACTAATGAGCCCTACGCCTAGCCTCCATGCATTCCCCGGTTCTTATATAACCGCATGGGAATTCAGACACACTCCGGACCATCAGGTCCCGAGGCTGAAGCGGAAAGGTCGGCCATGACAAACGTTCTACAATCCGGCTAGAAGGCATTATAAATGTCAATTAAATTACATAGTCATTCTGACTGATTGTATTCCTCTTCAATACCATCTAACAGGCTGTCTAATTTACAGTCCTGTTGGGAATACTTTGCAGCCAATTCTACTTGGCCGTATACTAAGCTTACAGGGATCTCCTTCCCATCGGGCCCCACAGGACCGACCTCGGCCATGTGGTTGGGGTCAGCCTTTGTGTACTGTGTCTTCACCATGGCCCAGGCCTCCCTGGCACCTTGACGGCAGGCCGATATCTTCCACAATCGGAAGCGCCGCCGTGCTCCCTTTAGCTTCTCCGCAAGCTCTCCAAGACCTTCGGGCATGGAGATGGATGGCCACAAGGCCTGGGCGACACCTTGCATCGCCTGCCAAACTCGCTCGAGCAGTTGCGAGAGCTCGGGAAGAAGGTCACCCGTAGAACCGGGCATCTCCTCTGTAGGACGACCTGTTAGCGCACCTACAGACATTACTCTGTTAGTCGACTTCCCCACTGAACTTTTTTTCAAAGTTCAAGCACTTACTAAATATGCCACGCCGAAGCGGCTGATTCTCCTTAACGGAGTCTCACAGCTGGGCACGAACATCTTTCAGGTCGATGCCCAGCTTGGTGTTGGCATCTTGGAGATCATTCTTCTCCCGCCTCACCTTTGTCAGCACCTTCTCACCAGCCTTCAGCTGGCGTAGGAGATGTTGCCTTTCCGGATTCAATCCGACGCCATCTGCAATTTCATTTGTCAGATTCGCACCCATGCCGTGCTTCGCAAAATACTTATCTTTCGAACTGTATATTACCAGAGGGGGTCTCCTTGGGCTCCCCTGCCGCGGCTAGTGCGGCCTCAAGTTGGGCTTTGCACTCTTCCAGCTCCTGGGACAATAGGGAATTCTTTTCTGTAAGAACCTGCATAACACATGATCCTTAAATCAGTTATTGTAACTGTTTCAAGTCTCGGGGGCTACTGGTACATATATATAATTACCAAAATTTTCTTACCCGTATGTCTTTTACATATTGCTCCGTGGCTCTGGCTAGACCATTTTGAGCGGCACGGAGGTACGCATCTCCCGAATTGAAGGCATCTAATGCCTCTTGGGAGAAACAAGCGTCACGAAGAATTGTCCGGCGACGCCTGTGGTTCATGGCACTCTCCACCTCAGAGTTGGTGGTAGACAACCTGTCCACATCCCCCGTCGGAGGAGCGTCCTGTGCGCGCCTTGTGTTCGCCTTCGCCTCCGGACCAGGCTTTGGAGCCTGGCTGGTGGAGGCGCGATTGGCAGCCTCTCCGGATATAGTCTGGCGAGGTCTCTTTGTCCTGAAGAGAGCACGAGTGTTAATATGCCTTGAAGGTATAACACCTTGGATAAGGGGGCGCGCCATACCGTTGCGCTGACGCCTCGGTCCGGATTGCACCTCTTTTTTGCCCACGGGGCCCTGCGGCCCCTCGTTGGCTTGTCGCCGCAGGTTCGGCCTCCCATCTCAAAAACCTCCCCTGCAAAGCTCGGTTGTAATCAGGAAACCGAAAACACGAGAGGGCGGACCCTTATTCGGGGTACTGGGACTTCAATCTCAGTTACTTGGGAGGCCGGGATTAGCCCTGGGTAATCGGCCGTAATGGCCACCAAGGCATTGTCCTTGCTCAATTGATGGAACACTCCATCAATCAACTCCACAGAAAAGTCCGGATCCTCTTGAGAGGCCGGGTCGAGGGACCGTCCTGGGTCCTCGGGTTGTGGAGGAGGGCTGTTTATTTCTTTAACAGCCTGGCGCAGTTCCTGCGTTGAAGTCGTTAGACTGAATACTTAACAATGGGAATATAAAACGGATGGGCAAGTAAATCTAACCACTTACCCAGCTTGGGGGATTGTACATAGAAAATCCACCCTGTGGGTCGACGCGGAGAAATTCCTCCTCTTCTCCCTTGTACAAAGCGGACAAGGTCTTTGTTAGAGCCGCAGCCGAATCCGGCCCCTTACGGCCGTAGCGGGTGGCGTCGTCCTCCCCGTTGAAGTCCCACATGGGGTGGCCCCTATACTGTAGCGGATGCACCCGTCGCATGATGCATGCAGCCATGACCCGGATCATGGTCAGTCCGGAATGAGCTAACAATCTTATCCGGCCCATCAGGTAAAGAACGTCCTTGTCACTTTCCCTCTGAGGGCTCCGTGGACGCCAACTTAGGCGCTTCTTTAGTGGAGCACTATCGAACTCAGGGAGGCCGATCCGGACAGGATCCGGCAGCGGGACGCCCTCTATGTAAAACCATTCCGAAGGCCAGTCCTCGGACGCCTTCTTTGGGGTTCTGGATAGATATCCGGTCCCGGCGATGCGCCACACTTCGGCTCCGCCCACTTGAAATATTAAACCCTTCTGAGAACGGGGCACAAGACAGAATAGCTCTTTCCACAGCCCGAAATGAGCCTCAACACCCAAAAATAGCTCGCAGAGGGCTACGAAGCCCGCGATATGCAGTACGGAGGTAGGCGTAAGATTGTGTAGCTGGAGGCCATAGAACTCCAGGAGCCCCCGGAGAAACGGATGGATTGGAAATCCGAGCCCTCTTATTAAATAAGGGACAAGGCATACCCGCTCTCCTTTGGAGGGGTTAGGGGCACTCTCCGCTTGCTCTCCGCCATTATAGATGGCAAGACCGGCTCGAACCGGGACCATATAGGTCGGGGGAGAAATCCCTTGGTCTGGAGCGCCACTAGGTCGCTATGCGGGATGGAGCATCTCTCCCAATATCCGGGCTAAGGGCTGGAAGGGCGAAAGGAGGAGTTGCGATGGCTGGCCACGGTGGAATGGACCTTTGTCAGATGCGCTCTGATGAACACTCGCGAGGGGGGGGGGAGGTGTGGTTTGGATCTAAATCCTCGTCACCTTAAATGGGCGGCTCATTTACGCGGCTAGGGGTGTGGATGTAAAAACACTCAGACTTTTCATATTCATTTGACATGTGGGAGACGGCCATTATTGATCATAGAAGCCAAGGAGCGCAACATTTACAAGAAACCGGAATTTATTCAACAGGTACATGGAATTTGGTGGAGAACCCGCCTTGCAATGCCGAAGACAATCTGCGCGCCGGACTCATCGTCATTGAAGCCTGGTTTGGGGGCTACTGAGGGAGTCCTGGATTAGGGGGTGTTCGGATAGCCGGACTATACCTTTAGGCGGACTCCTGGACTATGAAGATACAAGATTGAAGACTTCGTCCCGTGTCCGGAAGGGACTTTCCTTGGCGTGGAAGGCAAGCTAGGCGATACGGATATGTAGATCTCCTACCATTGTAACCGACTCTATGTAACCCTAACCCTCTCCGGTGTCTATATAAACCGGAGGGTTTTAGTCTGTAGGACAACATACAGAACAACAATCATACCATAGGCTAGCTTCTAGGGTTTAGCCTCTCCGATCTCGTGGTAGATCTACTCGTGTACTACCCATATCATCAATATTAATCAAGCAGGACGTAGGGTTTTACCTCCATCAAGAGGGCCCAAACCTGGGTAAAACTTCGTGTCCCTTGCCTCCTGTTACCATCCGGCCTAGACACACAGTTCGGGACCCCCTACCCGAGATCCGCCAGTTTTGACACCGACAAGCGCTCTCTATATGTACCACCTTTTTTTTAATTTCAAGTTTTGCTCCATGGCGCAATCCATTGATACTACTGCTGTACAAAAGTATACATTTTTTAAAAGGCTAGAGGGCGGGGCAGTCTAGCTTGGTTGGTTTCACGAGAGGCGAGGGCCTTTGTGATTTGACGGCTCATTACTGCTGGAAGGCAGGGCCTTGTGATTTGACTGCTCGTATAAATGCACCGACGACCTGATCGAGGAGGAGCAAAGAATCGTGCGGTATACTCAAGTTTTCCACTGGAGTAGTACTACGACGAAGGAGCACGAAACGCAGCAGCCCAGTGCCATATGGCGATAAAAAATGATCTAATTTGCTGGTTATCTCATTGTTAGCATTGTTCTATTCATTCCCTAAAAAACATTGTTCTATTCATTCCTCGCAGATAACGTGCCACGTGCGGCGAAACACCCGAAGCAAAAGATGAAACACAGGAGCAAAAGAAGAAGGAAGATTATCACCCCAAATGATCTAATTCGCCGTGGAGTTGTAACTGCTTCTTCATCGCCTCCGTGACCTCCATCTCCTTGCGCGTCTCCTGCGCCATCTTCATCATTGTGTCCATGACGCGGCATTTCTCGACGCGAGCCTTCATCATCTGTTCCACGGCCATATTACGTACCTTGACAGCAGTCGGGTGCTCGATGCGGAGCTTCGCAAACTCTTCCTTCTGTTCCATGGCGAGGGCCTGCAACATCTTCATTGAGGAACTACAATTCTCATGCAGCTTCTTCCAGCCGGCGTTCTTATCCTTCAACAGGTCGATTTCGTGGCAGAGCTTTGCATTGTCCTCCCGAAGTCGCAGGATTTCGCCGGTCTCCTTCTTCTCCGAGGCAATGCTCTTCTTCAGCAGCATCACCAAGTCGGCGGTCAACTCCCCCTACTGATTGAGCTCAGTGGGCATGTCGTCGAGGCTCTTCTTCAGCAACTCCATCAAGCCTTGGATGATCCTTCTGCTTATTGAGCTGATCGGGCATGCCGTGGAGGGATAACGACTCTAGCTCCACCGGCTTGGCATGTTCGCCTCCGCAGCTAGGGCGCTCCTGGGAGCCATCACCTGCCCGTGAGAGATCTTTCGAGGTCTCTGCGTGGCGGCGAGCCCTCTTTTTTTCCGTAGCCTTGGTTGCCGCTCCCTTGTTACGAGTAGTTCTTGACCTAGAGCTCTGCTCACTGGCCATGGCAACGACGGACGAAGAAGAAGCACTTATGAGGAGGAAAGGTAGAGTGATTTTTGGTTAGGTAGTTCCCCTTTTTATAACCTAAGTACTAGCACTAGTACTAATACCTGCATAGTGGGAACATGTTCAGGGTTGGTACGTACTACTAGTAGGTGTGAGCAGGCTTTCAAATGTGATGGGAACAAGGTAAAGACTAATTGATGGTTATGGTTTCGAGGCCCGAAACAGCTCCCGATGAGTTTAGCGGAACATAAATTTCAAGTACTACACTGCTCAAATGCGTAAATATTATGTTACTGTCAAAAATTGGCACAAAATATGAAGGAGACCAATGGAAGTACTACTAGCAACCCACGATTTAACTACTCGCATGCGCGTAGTGGAGTAATAATGTCTTTCTCCCGCCCTCACGTCCACTCAATTTGCATGCGCTGTATTAATTGACCATCAATGAAGTGAACGACTTTACATGCGTCAAATTATCACATGGGGTGGATCTTGGCACAAAATTGCGTCCGCCCGTGTACCCACATGTGCGTGCGAGGAATGAGTGCGTGCATGGCGTGCGTGCACATCTTCGCTTCGTGCATGTACCGCCAGTATGGCTCAGGGAGGACGAGTACATTCTTCTGGAACCAGCAGCACGTCACTGTGATCAATCCACACAAGGAGGTCGCGACAACGCCTACACATGTGCCACGTGGCTTCATGAATTGTAAGAGAGACACTGTGTAGCGTGCCATTGGTATTCTAATTTACGTGTTTTGCACATACTCGAAGTACTAGTAAGGTACACGTGTATTGCACGCATCAGATTTTGCATCCAAATTATGAATAAATACCACACTATAGCATGTAAGCTCTGAGTCATATATGCCTGATGTAGCCCTTCGTTTAATTCTTATAGTTCATCTCATTCAAAATCAATTAGTTTTTATAAAAAAGCTAAGAACACGGGAATAGGAAAAACATGGGATTATAGTGGAATGTCGTCTTGAATCCTACAGGATTGTATGAGTGTTTGATTGTGCATAGAAAAAATGCAGAATTCTTTCAAAGAGGTTTGAGTGGATGGGATGTTTCCTATGAAATCTAGTGCAAATGAATCATATGGAAAAATTCCTATGGTTTACAATCCTACGAATCAAACAACCAAGATAGCAAAAATTCCTAATGATTAGAATCCTCCAAAATTCCTTTGAGAATCCTTTGAATCAAAGAAGCCCGTAATCTATTTTATGATTCATGGAATTGTGCATTGTAAAGCATAAAGTAAAAACAAATAATGGCAATTCAACTAGAAAAAAGTTTGGGCAGTTATGATACGGAAGATTCTTGAACAAAAGAGAACCACTGTTGTTTTGAGGTTTGTGCATTATGCTTAAGTTCAACCATGGAGTCTGCTAGATTGTACATGTGGCAAAATCCGGTGGGGGGGGCTAGAAGATGGTGCGAGGGGCCGAGTGGAGGGAGACTGAAGGAATGCACAAGTGCGAGATCGATATTTAGAGAGAGGGGGCGAACACGTGCGCTAATGCGCGCAGTGGCGGAGCCATGAAAAATAAATGAGCTAGGGGGCCAAGCATTGCTAATCCTTGACGAGGAGGGTCAATTCATGAACTTAAACCATTTTTAGCAGCAATTGTCTAATGATCACATTCATATTAGCCTTGATATATAGTGATGTTAGGGGGGAGGGGGCAGGGCCCTTACTGCCCCTGTCTTCGCCATTGTGCACACGTCTGAGAGATGAAGCGGAAGGCATGGGTGATGAGAGGGGGACGTTGGATACATAATTAATGTGGGCGTATTAGCTATATATGTTAATCCTATATAGAGAGGCATAGATTGATCGATGTGGACGTGGGAAAGAGGGTGAGACCTCACTAGATATATCGATTGATCGGTTTGTGTGGAAAACTATAAAAGACCTAGCTATATGCACACATACATAGAGGAACATCGATCGTTGCGCATGCACGCGTGAGAGATAAAGAATGCCCGATATGATGGAGAGGGGGATGTGTGTTGGTGTGTGCCTTCATGGGAGACCGACCTGAAGAAAAAGATTGCATGCATGCGATCGATAATGCCGACTGGTAGTGTGTGTGCATGCATGCATGAGAGAAAGTTAGTGGTACAATTATAAAGAGAAGACTATTGTGTGGGTGTAAAAGAATAACTGAATAGGTGAGGTCACAATCAATGTAAAGTTGAATTCAAATATTTGAATAAGAGATCCTGATGTTTGAAACCCATGCATGCATGAATATAATGGAGATCTGCGCGGTGTGGTTTGGAAACGAGCATGTTGTAATGTATACACATTGAACAAGGTCAGACTGATTTGAATTTGAGATACCAATGGCAGGCATCATTTGGCCATGTCGCATCCGCGCATGGACACACTATTCTAATTGGGGATGATGGGCAGCTTTTGCATCACATATCTATATCTATACCCCTATATATATATATTATATTTTATATATTTTTTATATTGTGTGCGGGTAACTTTAACTTTCAAAGATGGTCATTGGATGAGGCGAATCCGATGGTCCAAAGATGGCAAATTTGAGCTCTACTGGCCGTTGGATATCATCTGGATTCCACCAGATTTCACCACATGTATAATCTAGAAGACTCCATGGTTGAACTTAAGCATAATGCACAAACATCAAAACACAAGCACTTCTTATTTGTTCTAGAATCTTCCGTATCAGAATTGCCCAAATGTTTTTCTACATGATTTGCCATTATTTGTTTTTACTTTATGTCTTACGACGCACAATTCCATGAATCTTAAAATAGATTAGCTTTCTTATAAAAACTAGATGATTTTGAATGAAATGAACTATAAGAATTAAACGAACATCTACATCATGCATATATGACTCAAAGCTTGCATGCTATAATGTGGTATTTATTCATAATTTGGTTGCCAAATCTCATGCGTGCAATGGACGTGTACCTTACTCTAGTCTAAATGGTGTTTGTGCCTGTGTTGTGCGTGTTGAGGTGCAAATTGTCTTTTTTTGGGTACACGTTAAGCTTGTTCTTCCGAAATTTCAAGCCGCGCCTTGTTATGCCGAAAATTCAAGCTAGCGTCTCTATCTATCATGCTGCAAAACTCCCGCCTCTTCAACCCGCGCCTTGTTAGCCCGAAATATTTAAGATATATCTTTGTCTCGTTGTGCTCCGACAACTCCCTCCATCTCAACCCGCGCCTTGCTATTCCGAAATTACAACGCGCGCGAAAACTCCCACCTCCTATGAAATCCCGACACGCGAAATGCCCGTGGTACCTCTGAACCGAAAGAACCGCCTCAAATCGGTGGGGGTACTTTTGTAACTTACCCCACATTTCGGACAAGCGCGTCTCTAAGCCATGGTTCCCCACTACCATCCCATCCTCCCACCCATTCATACACCAAGGCTGCGAAAACCCGCGACGAAACCCCACACCCTGCTCCGTCCGCCACCCAGCCGGAGCCTCTTCCCCGACGACGTCGTCCATAGCAACACCTCGACGTCCCTCATCCACCGTACCGGATGAGGATCCGACGTTGATCTCATCGTCCCGCCAGTTCAGCCACCCCATCCTCCACCTCCAAGGAGCTGCCCCGACATTCCCCTGGTCTTTCACGCCACCTCCATTTCTACACCGCCGTCTTCACCTGCACCACCGGAAGAGCATCATCATCACCGTTTCCTCGGATGAAGCTGCGGCCTAATCGGCGCCACCAAAGAGGTTGTACACTAATCGCCGCATTTTCTTCTTGATTCGATCTCACGGTGCTGCCGGCGCTCGGTCCCGAGCCAACACGACACAGCTCCATCCACGGCGGCGTCGCCGGCCACTTCCTCCACGGCGTCGCTCCCTTGGTGGCGACGCCCACGTCAGTAGGACCTGCTGCTACTTTAGCTCTCGCTCGCGCTGCTGCTCTGCTCTTGCTCTCGGTCCCCTGCCTGGTCTGCTCTTGCTATTGCTCTTGCTCGCGCTGCTGCTCTCGCTCTTTCTCTTGATTGCGATGCTGCTCCAATTTAGCTACACTTCACTCCGATGCCGCCGGGGTGAAGGAAGAACCAGCCGCAGCGGGGAGGGGGCTCGCCGAAGAGGTACCCCACTATCTATCTTAGGATTGAGGACGGGGGCTGTGGTCGCTGGCGGTGGCAGGGCGTTGGCAGGGCAGTGGCGTGGGGATCGCTGGAGAAAAAGCTCGGCATGGGGGCCCTAGAGGGATGGCCGGGGCGGCGGCGGACCGGCGGTGGGGAGTGTTTTCGGGCCGGGCCGGGCGGCGCACCGCCGGCTGCGGGCGGCGAGGGGCTGCTGTTTGGCCGGCTCAGGGGGTGGAGGTTGAAGATGAACCTCATGCCCTTGATTTCGTATCCAACGGCTGCAAAATCGACTGACTAGAGATGAAAAAGTCAGTCGACCGACGTGTAGCCTCACCTTGCTAGTGCATTCAGTTTTGACAGAAAAATTCAGTTTCGACAGTTAAGTTCAGAGATGAGCGGCTGATGTATTTTACATCTAGCACTTTGTGGTTATGTATTTTACGTCATGTATTGGAGATTCTATTAGAATTCCACTCAGGTTAACGTTGTTCGTTGTCTCTCTTGTCCTGCTTCAGCCTCAGCGTCGTACAACTCACCGGAGCTGCTCCAACGATGAAACCCTCCATCACAGCGGAGCAGTACCTCGGGCTCCATCTCCAGACGCCTAAGATCTTCTTCCCCTCCTCCAACAGCCAAGTCTGCCAGAGCATCCTCACCGGCCAACCCAATCACGCTGAGATCGACATGGCTTTGCCAAAGAGGTTGTACACTTGTTGCATCTCTTTTTTACTCTACATGTTATATATATTGTCCACTGAGCACTCGTAGTAACGGGAAATACGATTATTTTATCCTACTATATGACAAGCAGTGAGGTACCAGGCAACTTAGCTATCCGTGATGGACTCTCTTGAACGCCATCATTATTTATCTCTGCACGTTTGAGCTGTGCATTTGTCGATGGGCCTGGGAGTTGAGCTAGTATGGCAGTGGCCTGGGTCCAAAATAATAGAAGTAGCACAAAAACATTTTTTTAGTGTAGGATTTTCCTTGCTCAAGCCTGCCTACTAGAATCGCCTGTGCTTGAAAGGAAAAGTGAATGAAAAACATTAGAATTGGAAAGTTTCCTATGGTACTACTTTTCATGAATTTGGTGCAAAGGAATGGAGCAAATGAAAACTGTAGGATTTGTTCCTTTAGTGTCTCCTTGAAAGAAAAACCGTAGGAATTCTAATTTTCACTTCTCCTCCTTTTCATATTCCTATTCATCAAGCACAAGACTAAGAGATAGTAGCATAATAGCGTTATAACCGTACATTTTCTTGTGGTTTGACTTAATCTCACCATGCTTTTTTACATCCTGTGATCTTCCAATTGTTGTGAATCAAACACCCAGATTGGCAGAAATCCTATGTTTTTAAATTCTCTGTTTTGCACGTGCATTCCTATCCTATTCCTGTCTATTTCCTATCCCTGCATTGTTAGAATCCTCAAATTCAAACAAGCCCTTACTCAATTACTTCTATTACAGATATGTGTCAAAGAAAACCTTGTGTGGTTTGTCCTACTCCCGCGACGCTGTGTTCCACCCCAGCTCAGTTGCTCAAATGACGGAAGGGTTCACCACAACAGGGATCCGCTCTCCAGACTGTCTTTTGCCGCCTTAGATCTTCTTCCCTGCCACCGGCAGCCACAGCAACTGCATTACCATCATCAACTGAGCAGATGACCTTGAGGACTACACGGGTCCGCAAGAGAGGTCGCACTCTTCCATGTCTGCTTACGTTATGCGTCGCTTAATATGATGACATGCTACATTATCATCGTGTTCACCTATTAGACTCCGAGTCAGGTCCAAACTAATGCTGAAACTTGAGTTTTTAAATGGTTGTGGGGTACATATTGGGGCAGCAATCAGTACTATCTGTCTATTATCTGGTTAATCTCCGGTGTCTACTATGAGTTTCATGTTGGGTGCAAACAAACATTAAAGGAGTCATTATCTGTATTTTTTTAACTAAAGCTATTATCTGCCTGCTATCATTGGTTTTGGGTCTATCCACAGTTTGCTACCATCACTCTGGATTTGTGCATGCACTCCTTACATAATCTCACTATGTTTTATTCCTATGCATGCCAGTTATTGTACACAATGGAACTGATCATGTAGAGCAAAAGAGACGAGCCTTGCGTGGCAATAAAATTTCATGCAGACGTCATTCCATGGTGGGCGCAAAGGCAGCCCCCCCTCCACCCATTTCAGATCGTAATCAAGAGGAAGATAACTATTATGAGGGGGATTTAGAAGGAGAAGACCACTCCTATTTACCCCATGAGGTCTTCGCTCTCACTTGGCATGCCGATGTTGGTAATATCATGCATATGGCGCCTTGCATTGCTTACTGTATACATTAAAAATGTCATCTGCTTAGTTTAGACATGCTTTGTGTCAATGCTATCTGTTTAGTTTCTTTATCGTATATGTGAATCATGCAATGCCATCTTGTCTAGCCAGGCATCATATATGTGAATTTTGCAATGCTACCATGGTTAGCCAGTCATCTTATATGTGAATTATATCATGCCATCATTTTTTATTACGTGTTAAATTTGTCAACAATTTTAGTACATTCAATTACTCTTCCTGTGCATCAGCCATTTGGCACGGTCATGGAAAAATCTGGAGTGGAAACAAGGTCTTCAGAGCAGACAATGCTATCTAACGAAGCGCATGTCTTGCTGGTTACCGATAGCTCCTCAGAGGAGGATTCAGAGACAAATGACTAGTCATATTCCCCCCTCCCCCCGAGGTGCATGCCCTAACTTGGCAGGGTTATGTTGCTCATATCATGTGTATGGCTTAGTTTAGACATGCTTTGTGTGAATGCCACCTGTTTAATGTCTAATTACCATATATGTGAATTATGCAATGCCATCTTGTTGCAAGACATTATATATGTGAATTATGCAATGCTATCTTGTTGCAAGGCATTATGTATGTGAATTATGCAATGCCATGCTGTTTAGGCAAGCGTCATATATGTGAATTATATCATGCCGTCCTTTTTTTGTATTTCTCATTGCTTTTGTCGAGAATGTTTGTATATTCAACTGCTCTTCCTGTGCATCAGCCATTTGAATTGGTGATGGAGAGATCTGGAGTGAAAACAAGGTCTTCAGAGTAGACAATGCTACCTGCTGAAGCAGATATCTTGCTGGTTACAGATAGCTCTTCAGAGGAGGATTCAGAGGCAGATGACCAGTCCTATTATCCCCCTGAGGTGTATGCTCAAACTTGGCAGGGTTATATTACTCATATAATGCATATGTTGTATTGCAATGCTTAGTTTTTACATCATATACACAATATTGAATGCCATCTCCTTAGTTGACACATCATATATACGATTGCCCTTTGCTCACTTCCTTAGTATATAAATCAGATATTTGAATTATGTCATGCCATGATGTTTACATAGACAACATGTATCTGAATTATGGCATGCCAACCCATTTTCTAAAGACATAATATAGTTATATCATCTCATCCTGTTTACATAGTCATCATATTTAAATTATGTCATTCTATCTGTGAATTATATCATGCCATCATGTTTCCATTGACGGCATGTTTGTGATTTATGGCATGCCAACCACTTTAATAGACACATCGTATTGTTATATCTTGTCATCCTGTTTACATAGTCATCATATTTTGAAGTATGTCATTCTATCCTATTTAGTTAGCCATCATACATGCGAAATTGTGTCATGCTATCCTGTTTAATTAGCCATCATATATGTGAAATTATGTCCTGCTATTCTGTTTTCTTAGACAACATATATGTGAATTATTTCATGCCCTGTTTTCTTCCCTACTATCCATTGCACCTGTCTATCTTACAATGTCTGTACATTCAATTACTTTTCTTGTTTATCAGCCATTTCGATTGGAGGGCATGATGGCAGTATCCATGGGAGTAAAAACACGGTCTTCAGAAAAGATCGTGCTACCTGTCGATGCAGATAGAACCACGGTTGTACTTGCCCAAGAACCAGCCCCACCACACATAACCCACACTCATGCAGATTGTACCCCTACCCAGTTGGATAGAGAACCAGCTACACCCCTTCTAACCCCAACCCCAGTAGATAGACACACAGTTCCCGTTGACACAACACCGTCTCCACCACAAGCACCCAAACACGAGCATTTAGTAAGGCAACTGCAGTGCCCAAATCACGAGGACCACCACTCCGAACCCAAAGTCAACGCTTAAAGCAGAAGAATTGTTCTCAGGTTAGGTTCCATAGCTATGGTTCATACTACTTTGCTCTTGCATCACTGTATTTACTGATACCAAGTAATTTCAAATTTGAAGGATGCAATTGAAACTCCAATGGTGCAACAGGTATATTGTAAACCTGTTTCTTCAACGTGTTTGGTTGTTTGCTGTTGTAACTTGCTCTATGTTGATTTCAGTTTCAATTGAAAAAACAGTTATGTTCTCATGCCATGCACATTACAAGTGTTGTTATTGCTGTGTAGTTTCCCACACTTATATTCTGTCTATGCTGCTTTGTCTTAAATAGATATGATTCAAACTGTATCTATCTTGATTTGGCAACATAAACTAGAATGATATAGACCATACAGTGACCATACTACATAGATATATTTTTGTTTCATGCTGTTATCATGTCCACCTTACTACTGAACTGGTTTACCAAAATGAGTTTCATATACTACATTGTAAACCTGAGATGTGTTTGTTTGTTTCTCTTTTAGAACGCGGATAAAATATTGGAGAAGAGTACCTTGTTATGCAATGGTAAAGGAAGTAATGCAGATAAGGTTCAAGATAGTGAGACATCCCTGTTGGTCTCCAAGAAAGCTGATAAAAACTATATTGAAGACACTGAGGCAACCCCAAAGTCCTGTCTTGATGTAGTGTTCGAGTTACTGGCTACCACTGCTGGCACCAGCTCTTCGAACTCATTGCCTGAATCAGTTCGGCTTCTTGACTCTCAACTTCAAGTTGAAAGACATCGATCAGATGTTATGCGACAGGAAGTCGAAGGACTGAGGAAGTCCCTGCAGAATTCAGATAAATACTTTCTGGTGCAGCAGCAAGGGCTGGAGGACTTAAGCACCAAACAAGAGAAAGTTAATAAGCTTGCTAAGCATCTTGCCAGCATTATGGTTACCCAGGATATTGTTTCTTGACCTCTTCTGAAGTGGTTTCAGTTCTGGACTTGTTTTGCTACGGCGTTTATATGCTGTTGTGTTCCCTATATTTGCACTGGTGGCGAACTTTGGTGCCTAGTGGATGTAATATGTGTAATAGCCGTGATAGCCTAGTGTAAGTTGCTTGCTTATTTATTTCCTTGTTGTCTTGTTTATTTGTTTGCTTGTAGTCAGTGCAGTTCTTTTTCTGCGGTTTCCTAGTGGCTGCAATAACCTATTTTTTAAAACTAGGCCACAATAACCATGGGCTAATATTTACTGTAGTGACACTGGGCCTCCTACGGGCCGTAGAAACAGTGGGCCTTCTATGGGCCGTATAAATAGTGGGCCTTCTACGGAACATAGAAACAGTGGGCCTTCTACGAGCCATAGAAACAATGGGCCTTCTATGGGCCGTATCATCAATGGGCCTTCTACGGGTCGTATCATCAATGGGCCTTATACGGGCCAAACAGACCGCATTCTGGCCGTAAACGGGCTAGAGTTGGAATCATCCGTTCATGGGCCGACCATAACAGGCCATCGTTAATAGGCCATATTTGATGACGCTATGAAAATGGCCCAACGTATTAACGGACCACAAACAGGCCGACTGTAACCACGGGCTGAATTTGGCCCACAAGCAGAAAATGACAGTAACGGGCCGTAAGTAAACGAATGCTGGAAATGAGCCCAAGAATAAATGGGCTCTGAGAAGGCCGAAATATAACATGTGCTGGAGACGGCCCAATGGAATAACGGGCCGTTAATGGGTATAAAGTGATACACTGTTCATTACGGGCCAGTTTCACCATGGGCCGTTAATGGGTGTAAAGTGATACACTGTTCATTACGGGCCAGTTTCACCAAGGGCCGTTAATTGGCCAAGAGTTACATAGGGCCTCATATGGGCCGAAAGACATCATGGGCCATACATGAGCTAGAAGTGAAAACGGGCTGGAATCGTATTGGATGGCCCAGATGACGCTACTGGGCCTAATTCGGATAGGGCGTAACGGGCCTTGGGTTAGCGGGCTGTAAATCGGCTATATGCGAACAGGCCGTTAATAGGCTTTCCATGGGCCGGCCCGCCACCTTTTGATCAAGTCAAACAGGCCAGCCTTTTCATAGGAAAGGGCCTCTGTTGGGCCATGCCACATGTCAACGTATCATATATAGGCGCCTTCTGTCCAATGAGTGGATGACATCTGTCCCGACGATGAGCCGACACGTGTTTCCTCCAGCCAATGATGATTTTACACGTGGAAAATCCCCATTGGTCGGGGCTGTTAACGGGTTATCGGATCCAAAACCCGACTCGATAGCTTAACGACGTTCCATTATGGTGGATGCCACATGTCGGTCACCCTTGCCGAAAGCACTTCGGTGACGCGCGATTTATCGTCATGGAAGTGGGAACTTTCGTGATGATAATTTTGGTAATGTCATGGAACACTTCTACGACAGCACAGGTATGACTATCTTGATTCTGTCATAAATTTGTCATGGACGTACATGCATGACAAAAAACGCGACCTACTGTGACAAACATGTATCATCATGGAAGTGTATTTTTTTGTAGTGAGAAGTGCTTAGCTTTGGGTTCAATCTTGCGGTGTCCTTTCCCAGTGACAGCAGGGGCAGCAAGGCACGTATTCTATTGTTGCCATCGAGGATAAAAAGATGGGGTTTATATCATATTGCTTGAGTTTATCCCTCTACATCATGTCATCTTGCCTAATGCGTTACTCCGTTCTTATGAACTTAATACTCTAGATGCATGCTGGATAGCGGTCGATGTGTGGAGTAATAGTAGTAGATACAGAATCGTTTCAGTCTACTTGACACAGACGTGATGCCTATATTCATGATCATTGCCTTAGATATCATCATAATTATGCGCTTTTCTATCAATTGCTCGGCAGTAATTTGTTCACCCACCGTAATATATGCTATCATGAGAGAAGCCACTAGTGAAACCAATGCCCCCCGGGTCTCCTTTACATCATATAAGTTTCCGATCCATAATTCTAGTTTACTATTTATTTTGCAATCTTTATTTTCCAATCTATACAACAAAAATACCAAAAATATTTATCTTATTATCTTTATCAGATCTCACTTTTGTAAGTGGCCGTGAAGGGATTGACAACCCCTTTATTGCGTTGGTTGCAAGGTTCTTGATTGTCTGTGCAGGTACTAGGCGACTTGTGTTTAGTCTCCTACTAGATCGATACCTTGGTTCTCAAAAACTGAGGGAAATACTTATGCTACTTTGCTGCAACACCCTTTCCTCTTCAAGGGAAAACCAACACATGCTCAAGAGGTAGCCAGAAGGATTTCTGGCGCCGTTGCTGGGGAGATCTACGACAAGTCAAGACAGACCAAGTACCCATCATAAACTCTTCTCCCTCACATTACATTATTTTCCATTCTCCTCTCGTTTTCTTATCCCCCACTTCTAAAACGATTTCCGAAAACCTTTGCCTTTTCTTCGCCCCTCTTCCGTTCGATCTTTTGTTTGCTTGTGTTACCATGTGCCTTCTTTTTGCTTGCATCTTCGCTTGCTAAAAGTTTATGGATCCTCATCCACTTGCTAATATTTTAAAGAGATCCAATTATGATGAACCAATTGCTAGTGAGTTGTGTGCACTAGATTATCTTTATGAGGTTTTGCTTGAAATTCGTGAATTTGAAAATTGTGATGAAGTACCTTATGAAGTGATTCACGACAAATCTTTGAATGAAAAACATGATTGCAATGATGTTATTATAAATTATATTAATGTTAATTGTGCTAATAATATGCAAAAGCCTAAGCTTGGGGATGCTAATTTTGCCATGTCTACTACTTGTTGCAATGATCATGATTGGGGTGGTTCTTCTTATGATCTTGAAAATTTATTTAAGCCCCATGATGAATATGAGATTGATAATAATGCTTGCAATAATACCAAAAGTGGGTTTTTAAGAGTGTTAACTTTAGATCCCACATATTTGGATAATGTTCAATCTTATGGAGTTTTTGATAAAAGTGGGTTCGGAGAGGTCATGACTTTATTTTATGATAATCCCACTATATCGGAAGAGTGTCAACTTTGCATGCATGTGGATCATGTAGAGAATATGTTTTGTGATACTATATTGTTGAATTTTAGTATGATCCCACATGTAATTATTATGAGAGAGGGAAATATGGTTGTAGAAATTTTCATGTTACTAAATTACCTCTCGTTATGTTGAGATTGCTATTGTTTCTTTCTTCTTCCTTGCATATGCTAAATTTTACTTGTCTTGTTAATTTGTTTGCTTATAAAATCCTTATGAATAGGAAGCATGTTATACTTAAACTTGTTTGTCACATGTTTCATGATGCTTTGTTTGTGCTTCAATTCTTGTCTTCCGTGTGAGCATCATTGAGATCTCAATGCCTAGCTAGGGGCATTAAACGATAGCGCTTGTTGGGAGGCAACCCAATTTTATTTTTGTTCCTGTTTAGTAATAAATAATTTATCTAGCCTATGTTATTATTGTGTTTTTATGTTTTAATTAGTGTTTGTGCCAAGTAAAGCCTTTAGGATCTTCTTGGGTGATTGTTGTTTGATCTTGCTGATAAAAACAGAAAATATGTGCTCTCGAAAATAATTTTCATTTTTTACCAGAGAGCGGTAAAATACCAATTCGAACTGCAGTAGATCAATATACAAATTGTCCTGGTCTTCCTAATTTTTCAGAATTTTTGGACTTACGGAAGTATTCAAAACCTTCAGCTTGCTACAGACTGTTCTGTTTTTGACAGATTCTGTTTTTCGCGTGTTGTTTGCTTATTTGGATGAATATATGGCTAGTATCGGGGGGTATGAACCATAGGGAAGTTGGAATACAGAAGGTTTAACACCGGTATAAATAAAGAATGAGTTAATTATAGTACCTTAAAGTGGTGGTTTATTTTCTTATACTAACGGAGCTCAAGAGATTTTCTGTTGAGTTTTGTGTTGTGAAGTTTTCAAGTTTTTGGGTAAAGATTTGATGGATTTTGGAACAAGGAGTGGCAAGTGCCTAAGCTTGGGGATGCCCAAGGCACCCCAAGGTAAAATTCAGGGACAACCAAAAGCCTAAGCTTGGGGATGCCCCAGAAGGCATCCTGAGGGAGTCCTGGAGTAGGGGGTATCCGGACAGCCGGATTATATCCTTTGGCCGGACTGTTGGACTATGAAGATACAAGATTGAAGACTTCGTCCTATGTCTGGATAGGACTCTCCTTGGCGTGGAAGGCAAGCTTGGCAATACGGATATGAAGATCTCCTTCCTTGTAACCGACTCTGTGTAACCCTAGCCCCCTCCGGTGTCTATATAAACCAGAGGGTTTAGTCCGTAGGACAACATACAATCATACCATAGGCTAGCTTCTAGGGTTTAGCCTCTCTGATCTCGTGGTAGATCTACTCTTGTACTACTCATATCATCAAGAACAATCAAGCAGGATGTAGGGTTTTACCTCCATCAAGAGGGCCCGAACCTGGGTAAACATCGTGTCCCCTGCCTCCTGTTACCATCCGCCTACACGCACAGTTCGGGACCCCCTACCCGAGATCCGCCGGTTTTGACACCGACATTGGTGCTTTCATTAAGAGTTCCTCTATGTCGTCATCATTAGGCTTGATGGCTCATTCGATCATCGATAGCGATGCAGTCCAGGGTGAGACTTTTCTCCCCGGACAGATCTTTGTATTCGGCGGCTTCGCACTGCGGGCCAACTCGCTTGGCCATCTGGAGCAGATCGAGAGTTACGCCTTTGGCCACCAGGTCAGGTTTGGAAGCTTAAATTACATGGCCGACATCCGCGGAGACTTGATCTTTGACGGATTCGAGCCCCTGCCGAGTACGCCGCACGGTCATGATGAGCATGATTTAGCTCTACCATCGGACAGTGTGCAGGAGATCGCACCGGCAACCGCTCCGACCCTCAATTCGGAGCCGATTGTGCCATCCACAGACGGGGGGATAGACCCTACCACGGAGGCCGCATTCTCAGTGGCGATCGAGCCGAGTATCGACCTTACCCTTCACGAGAGCCGTGACGCCAAATTGCCGGATTCTTGCCCGGCCACGGACTCCGAACCGCCTGCGCCCGTGCCTATCGAATCCGACTGGGCGCCGATCATGGAGTTCACCTCCGCGGATATCTTTTGGCACTCTCCCTTCAGCGACATGCTGAACTCATTAAGGTCTCTTTCCCTGTCAGGAGAGTCCTGGCCGAACTATGTTCGGCAGGATTGGGATGCGGATGACAAAGAAATTCGCCACCCACCCACCACCCACTTATTAGCCACTGTCGACAATTTGACCGACATGCTCGACTTTGACTCCGAAGACATCGACGGTATGGATGACAATGTAGGAGACGAAGATGAACCACTGCCCACAGGGCACTGGACAACCACCTCAGCATATGATATATACATGGTGGACACACCCAAAGAAGGCAATGGCGACGGGACAGCGGAGGATGACCCCTCCAAGAAGCAACCCAAGCGCCGACGTCAGCGGCGCCGCTCTAAGTCTCGCCAAAGCAAAAGCAGTGACACCGGCACAGGAGATAATAGCACTCCGGATAGTGCCGAAGACGACAATAACCCCCTCCAGCAAGATTTAGAGCAAGAGGATGGAGAAGCCAGCCCTCCCGAGAGAGCGGCAGATGGAGAGGCGGGGGATGATAATTACATGCATCCCTCTGAAGACGAGGCAAGCCTCGACGATGACGAATTTGTCATGCCGGAGGATCCCGCCGAGCAAGAGCGCTTCAAGCGCCGGCTTATAGCCACGACAAATAGCCTTAAGAAAAATCAGCAGCAGCTTCAAGCTGATCAAGATTTGCTAGCTGACAGATGGACTGAAGTCCTTGCGGCCGAGGAATATGAACTAGAACGCCCCTCCAAGAGTTACCCAAAGCGCATGTTGCTACCCCGACTGGAGGAGGAAGCATTAAAACCTACATCTCCAGCGTATGACATGGCTGATCGGCCACCTCGTGGCTGCGACAGAGAGGCATTTCAGCCAAAAGCTCAGCCCGCACCCCGACACCACTCAAATAAAAATGTCAAGGCACGGGGAAACATGCTAGACCTGCGAGACGTATTGGAGGACAAAACAAAACACGCAAGATTGATCTACGGATCACGAGGGCGCGCCACTATGCGGGACGATAACCGTCATGCTGGATACTGTAAAAGTAAATCCGGCCGGGCCGAACACAGCGGACAAGACTCATTTGAGCTGTGTCGCGACATAGCCCAGTACAGAGGCACCGTGCACCCCCTACGCTTCACAAACGAAGTAATGGATCACCAAATCCTAGAGGGTTTCAAACCCGTAAATATCGAATCATACGACAACACAACAGATCCCGCGGTATGGATCGAGGACTTCCTCCTGCACATCCACATGGCCCGCGGTGACGATCTACACGCCATCAAATACCTCCCACTTAAACTCAAAGGACCAGCTCGGCATTGGCCTAACAGCCTGCCAGCAGAATCCATTGGCTATTGGGAAGATCTGGAAGCCGCATTCCTCGACAACTTCCAGGGCACTTATGTGTGACCACCAGATGCCGATGACTTGAGCCACATAATTTAGCAGCCAGAGGAATCGGCCAGGCAATTCTGGACACGGTTCCTGACAAAGAAAAATCAAATCGTCGATTGTCCGGATGCAGAGGCCCTAGCAGCTTTTAAGCACAACATCCGCGACGAGTGGCTCGCCCGACACCTTGGCCAGGAAAAGCCGAAATCTATGGCAGCCCTCACGACACTCATGACCCGCTTTTGCGCGGGAGAAGATAGCTGGCTGGCTGACAGCAATAATATATCAAAGAACCATGGTACTTCAGATAGAAAGGATGGCAATGGCAGGTCACGTCGCAACAAACACAAGCGCCGCATCAACAACGACAATACCGATGATACGGCGGTCAATGCTAGATTCAGAGGCTCTAAACCCGGTCAGCGGAAAAAGCAATTCAAAAGAAGCACCCCGGGCCCGTCCAGTTTGGACCATATACTCGATCTCTCGTGTCAAATACACGACACCCCCGACAAGCCAGCCAACCACACCAACAGGGAATGTTGGGTGTTCAAGCATGCCGGCAAGTTAAATGCCAAAAACAAAGATAAGGGGTCACATAGCGACGACAAGGAGGAGCCCCGGCCGCCGAACACCGGAGGACAAAAGAGATTCCCCCCCACAAGTGCGGACGGTGAACATGATATATGCAACCCACATCCCCAAGAGGGAGCGAAAGCGTACGCTAAGGGACGTACATGCGTTGTAGCCAGTCGCCCCAAAGTTCAACCCATGGTCCTCCTGTCCGATCACCTTCGATCGTAGGGACCACCCAACTAGTATCCATCACGGTGGATTCGCCGCAATGGTCCTAGACCCAATCATCGACGGATTTCACCTCACTCGAGTACTTATGGACGGTGTGTAACGCCCTCGATGCGGCTATATCTCCTACGTGTCGAAGCACGACTTAGAGGCATAACCGCATTGAAAGCAATGTCGCAAGTAAGGTAATCTTCACAACAACCCATGTAAATAGATGATAAGGGGAAAGGTACATAGTTGGCTTACACTCGCCACGTCACACAAAGTACATGAATAACATTACAATCATCCAATACACTCATGGTCCGACTACGGTACCAAAATAAAATATCAACCCCAACAAGCGACATGGTCCCGATCGCCCCAACTGGGCACCACTACTGATCATTAGGGAAAGACACATAGTAACGACGTAAGTCTTCGTCGAACTCCCACTTGAGCTCAAGTGCATCATCTGGAACGGAGTCATCGGGCCCTGCATCTGGTTTGGAAGTAATCTATGAGCCATGGGGACTCAGCAATCTCGCACCCACGCGATCAAGACTATTTAAGCTTATAGGTAAGGCAAGGTAATATGTGGAGCTGCAGCAAGCGACTAGCATATATGGTGGCTGACCTGTTCGCAAAAGAGAGCGAGAAGAGAAGGCAAAGCACGAACGAAGAACTATAGAACACCCTACGACAAACATTACTCCAACACCGTGTTCACTTCCCGGACTCCGCCGAGAAGAGACCATCACGGTTACACACGTAGTTGATTCATTTTAATTAAGTTAAGGTTCATGTTATCTACAACCAAACATTAACAAATTCCCATCTGCCCATAACTGCGGGCACGGCTTTCAAAAGTTCAAATCCATGCAGGGGAGTCCAAACTTAGCCCATCACAAGCTCTCACGGTCAACGAAGGATAAACATTCTCCCGAGACGTTCTGATCAGACTCGGTATCCCGGTTCTACAAGACAACTTCGACAAAGATAAAACAAGTCCAGCAACACCGCCCAAATGTGCCGACAAATCCCGATAAGAGCTGCACATATCTCGTTCTCAGGGCACACTCAGATGAGCGCTCCATACAACTAAAACCAAACATCGAGTTTCCCCGAGGGGGCGCTGCATAGGGCTCTAGTTTGGACCAACACTCAAAGGAGCACTGGCCCGGGGGGGTTTAAATAAGATGACCCGCGGGCTTCGGAAACCCAAGGGAAAAAGAGGCTAGGTGGCAAATGGTAAAACCAAGGCTGGGCATTGCTGGAGGAGTTTTATTCAAGGCGAACTGTCAAGGGGTTCCCATTATCACCCAACCGCATAAGGAACGCAAAATCCGGGAACATAACACCGATATGACGGAAACTAGGGCGGCAAGAGTGGAACAAAACACTAGGCAAAAGGCCGAGCCTTCCACCCTTTACTAAGTATATAGATGCATTAAGATAACAAGATAATATAATGATATCCCCATAATAAACAATGTTCCAACAAGGAACGATCTCCAATCTTTACATGCAACTAGCAACGCTATAAGAGGGGCTGAGCAAAGCGGTAACATAGCCAATCAATGGTTTGCTAGGACATGGTGGGTTAGAGGTTTTACATGGCAATTTAGGAGGCATGATAAGCAAGTGGTAGGCATCGTAGCATACACATAGCAAAAGAGCGAGCATCTAGCAAGCAAAGATAGAAGTGATTTCAAGGGTATGATCATCTTGCCTGCAAAGTTGTCAGAGTTGACTGGATCCTCGGAAGCAAACTCAACGGGCTCCTCGTTAACGAACTTGTCTCCCAGCTCGACCCAAACAAGACAAACAAGCAAAAGGAACACAATCAACCACATGCAAAGCTCAAGCAACATGATGCAAACATGCTATGCTATGCGGGATGCGATATGTGATGCATATGCAAGATTTGACAAGGAATGATTGAACTTGGCCTCAACATGGAAATCCAAGAGTGCCACTGGAAAGGTGAGGTGATTTCGGTTGAAATCGATATAAAGATCAGCGGAATCGGATGCACGGTTTGGAAATGGCAAGCAAAACAAATATGGCACCGGTCTGCGATAAACAACAAGTAGCCATCCAAATTCATCAAGATAATTATGCTACAGCACTCAAACATGGCAACAAAATACATGGAAGGGATCCACTCATAATGCTTGACAAAATATGAACACTGAGCTATGGCTAATTCATCCATTAAAAGGCTCAAACAAGCATGGCAAAAATGCAAACGATAACAGGTTTCAGACTTTGTGAAATTAACACAAGTCTGGAATTTCAGATCAGGTAGCACAATTTGGAGCATGAAAACTATATGCTACAGGAACTTAACATGGCAAAGCAAGGCATGACATGAAGCTAATCAAAGCACTTAACAAAAGTCCCTTAGTGACCTTGAGCCAAAAGGGATCAGAAAATACAATTGCAAGCATGTGAACATGGCAAAAACATAATCAGGTTACAGACTTAGAGAAAAACTGGAACATGCAAATCTGTTAACGAGTAGACATGTTCACGAGCTCGATGCACTCACTACGGAGCAAGGAATGACAAACTAAGCATACACCCATCAATAATACATATTATAGAAGCTAGATATGGCAAGAACAACAACATAGCATGCACGGATCAACAATAACATCCTCGGCAAAATCGCTAACAAGTAGACAATCTGCCAGGAATTATGAAATAGCAAAAGTAGAGCTCGATTGACTCAAGCTAGGGTGCTCCATAATTGCAAACAAAGACATCGATGGATAGAGCACCACAATGTTAACAAATCACCCTTACTGATCATCCTCAAAGGAGGCACGAATCACTAGGAAACAAGATGAACATATGGCATATTGATAAAAACAGATGAAGGACTAAGTGAAATTCTAAGTCCCTAAAATCGGCATTAACGAATGCACTACTTTGCAAGCTTGTGCTAGTCACCACACATATCACAAAACTACATGATAAGCACCTCTGTAAATATGGAAAATCATATAACAAAACTCATGTAGAACTTAGGAGCATATCATGCACACAATAATCATGGCAAAAATGACAAATAGCTATTTGATGCAGCAGATCTGACAATTAACTCAAATAGCTCTCTTCCAACAGCATTTCGGGCATCAAGATGAGCTCAAATGAAAATGATGCAATGATATGAAATGATGTACTCTCTGAGACGAACATTTTGATAAGCTACACGCGCAAAACGGAGCCACGATGATGAAGTTACGGCATGAACAATTATGAAAAATAAAACTGAGAGAGGGGAGGAGGTCAACCCAGATCTAGGGTTCGCACGTGCCCCGAAGTCAGATCCGAGCTCGCCGGAGGTCTTGCTGGCGTTGATGGATGGTGGCGGCCGGAGTGTGCCGCGGGGAGGAGGAAGACGAGGCCGGCCAGCTTCGGAGGTGGCCGGAGCGACGGAGGAGCTCGCCGGAGTTGCTCCCGGCGACAAGGGCGACGCGGAGGCACGGGACGGCCAGGAGGCGCGGCACGGCGGGGCGGCGACCGGGCGGCGGCGCAGATCTCGTCAGCGGCGGGGCGCGCGGCCGGGCACGGGAGGCGGCATGGCGGAGCGGGCGAGGGACGGCGGCGGACGCGCGGGCGGCGAAGGAACGGGCCGGGAGGGCCCCGCCTGGGCCCGATTGGGCCGGCGGCGCTGAGATGGCGAAGTGGGCGCGCCTGCCACGTGGCGCGCTGTGGTTGGGGCGGCGGCGATGTCCGGCGCGGACCGGACGTGTCCGGCGCGCGGATGGATCGGGGCTAGGGTTTTGGGGTAGAGGAGATCCGGGATTTTTGGGGGGATGTCTTTATATAGGCGTAGGGGGGCTAGGAGAGTCCAAATGAGGTGCGGTTTGCGGCCACGAGATCGTGATCGAACGACCGAGACGATGGAGAGGGTTTAGGTGGGTTTTGGGCCAAAATGGAAGGGTGTTGGGCTGCAACAAACACAAGGCCTTCTCGGTCCCTCGGTTAACCGTTGGAGTATCAAACGAAGTCCAAATGGTACGAAACTTGACAGGCGGTCTACCGGTAGTAAACCAAGGCCGCTTGGCAAGTCTCGGTCCAATCCAGAAATGTTTAACTCCCACACACGAGAAGAGGTAGAAAGGACCACCGGAGGAGATAGGAGCGCCGGATTGCAAAACGGACAACGGGGAAAATGCTCAGATGCATGAGACGAACATGTATGCAAATGCAATGCACATGATGACGTGATATGAGATGCATGACAACGGCAACAACACACGGAGACAAAAACCCGAACCCGAGGAAATAAAATAACTTAGCGCCGGAAACGGCAAGAGTTGGAGTACATATATGGTAAATTACATCTGGGGTGTTACAACACTCCACCACTACGAAAGGATCTCGTCCCGAGATCTAGGACTGGAAGAACGCCGGGTACTCAGAACGGAGGTGATCCTCGCGTTCCCAGGTGGCTTCACGGTCGGAATGGTGTGACCACTTGACTTTGAGGAATTTGATTGACTTATTGCGAGTCTTGCGTTCAGTCTCTTTAAGAATAGCAACGGGGTGCTCACGATAAGAATGGTCTTCTTGGAGATCAATGTCTTCGAAGTTGACGGTGCGGTCAGGAGTCTTGAAGCACTTGCGGAGCTGAGAGACATGGAACACGTCGTGCACATTTGCAAAGTTTGAAGGAAGCTCGAGTTGATAGGCGAGATCGCCTCTCTTGCTGACGATCTTGAAAGGAACCACGTATCTAGGGGCAACCTTCCCTTTGATACCGAAGCGATGAGTACTTTTCATTGGAGAGACGCGGAGGTAAACATGATCTCCGATCTCGAAAGCCAAATCACGGTGCTTACTATCATAGTAGCTCTTTTGGCACGATTGCGCTGCTTTGAGGTTATCACGAATGACTTTACACATTTCCTCTACCTCTGTGATCAAGTCATTTCCAAGAAGTTGACGTTCACCGGTTTTTGACCAGTTAAGTGGAGTACGGCACTTCCTACCATAGAGAATTTCGAATGGGGCCTTGCCCGAACTGGCTTGAAAACTGTTGTTGTAGGAGAATTCGGCGTATGGAAGACAATCTTCCCACTTCATGCCGAAGGAGATCACACAAACCCTGAGCATATCTTGAAGAATCTGATTGACATGCTCGACTTGACCGCTAGTATGAGGATGGAAAGCTGTGCTGAAGCGGATGTTGGTTCCCATAGCCTTCTGAAAAGAATCACGAAACTTGGAGGTAAAGATGCTGCCACGGTCTGAAGAGATCACCTGTGGAATTCCGTGCAGCGAGACAATCTGAGAGGTATACAGCTCCGCCAATTGACCTGCAGTGATAGACTCTTTGATAGGCAGAAAGTGAGCCACTTTAGTGAGTTTGTCGATGACAACGAATATAGCATCATTGCCACGCTTGGACTTTGGAAACCCAGTCACGAAGTCCATCTCAATGTGGTCAAACTTCCATTCTGGAATAGCAAGAGGTTGGAGGAGACCAGCTGGCCTTTGGTGTTCTGCCTTCACTCTTCTGCAGACATCACATTCATTCACGAACTGAGCAATCTCGCGCTTCATTCGAGTCCACCAATAAGCCTGCTTGAGGTCCTGATACATCTTCGTACTCCCAGGGTGGATGGAGAGGAGTGAATTGTGAGCCTCATTCATGATAACTTTACAAAGGTCACCTTTGGGCACAACAATATGATCCTCGAAGAAGAGAGTATCCTTGTCATCAAGGCGATAACACTTGTACTTGGGTTGACTCTTGGCAATCCCAATCTTCACCTTCTTCACCATAGCATCAAGAAGTTGAGCCTCGCGAATCTGATCTTCCAAAGTAGGAGAGACTTGAAGGTTGGCAAGGAAACCTTGAGGAACAACTTGCAGATTGAGTTTGCGGAAAGCTTCACAAAGCTCAGGTTGGGAAGGCTTGAGAATGAGACTGTTGCAGTAAGCCTTCCTGCTCAAAGCGTCAGCAATCACATTGGCCTTGCCTGGAGTATACTCGATACTCGGATTATACTCTTGAATCATTTCGACCCAACGAGTCTGCCTGAGGTTGAGATTAGGCTGAGTGAAGATGTACTTGAGACTCTTGTGGTCAGTGAAAATGTCCACTTTTCTTCCCAATAAGACATGTCTCCAAGTCAAAAGAGCATGCACAACTGCCGCCAACTAGAGGTCATGAGTGGGGTAGTTCTTCTCGTTGGGCTTCAACTGGCGAGAGGTATAAGCCACAACTTTCTTCTCTTGCATCAACACTGCACCAAGACCTTGAAGAGAGGCATCGCAGAAGACCTCGAACGGTTTGGATTCATCAGGAGGAGTCAGAACTGGAGCAGTGACCAATTTCTCTTTCAAAGTGTTGAAAGCGATGTCACATTCCGGAGACCAAATGTACTTGACGTGCTTCTGGAGAAGATTAGAAAGAGGCTTCGCGATCTTTGAAAAGTTCTCCATGAACCTTCAACAGTAGCTTGCGAGACCGAGGAAGCTGCGGAGTTGCTTCACGTTCCGAGGTGGTTCCCAATTCACAATTGCGGACACCTTCTCAGGATTCACCGCTATGCCCTTGGCAGAGATGATATGTCCAAGATAAAGAACCTCATCGAGCAAAAACTCGCACTTTGAGAACTTGGCGTAGAACTGATGTTCCCTGAGCTTATCAAGCACCAAACGCAAGTGCTTGGCATGATCTTCCTTGTTCTTCGAAAAGACCAGAATGTCATCGAGATAGACCAAGAAAATGTCATTTGTGTAGGCATTGAAGATGAAGTTCATCATGCGAGAGAAAGTCAGAGGAGCGTTGACGAGGCCAAAAGACATGATAGTGTATTCGTATGAACCATAGCTTGTTCTGAAAGCCGTCTCGGGAATATCTTGCTCACGGACTCGAATCTGGTGATAGCCCATACGGACATCAAGCTTGGAGAATACTTGGGCACCTTTGAGTTGTTCAAACAGCTCATTGATGTTGGGAAGTGGGTATTTGTTCTTGATAGTCTTCTTGTTCAATGGACGGTAGTCAACACAAAGTTGGTCCGTTCCATCCTTCTTCTTAAAAAAAGTACTCCACAACCCCATGGAGAAGAACTAGGTCAGATTAGACCCATTCGTTCTTGAATATCGAGTTGCTTCTTCAGCTCCTTCAACTCTTCAGGTCCGAGCTTGTAAGGACGCTTGCAAACCGGTTCCGTGCCAGGCTCAAGATCGATGACGAATTCAAATGGCCGGTGCGGAGGCATTCCTGGAAGATCTTCTGGAAAGACGTCTTGATATTCGCAAACGACTGGAATTTGGGAGATGGCATCCAGTTCACCCTTCTCATTGAGAGAAAACAGACGGATTGTATCATCACAAGCGGCAAAGACAATTACATCCTCAGACGAATGAGTCAATTGAATCTGCCTGGAAGCACAATCAAGATGCGCCTTGTGCTTAGAAAGCCAATCCATTCCGAGAATAAGATCAATATCCGAGTCGCCCAGAACAGTAGGAGAAGCTAGAAATTTGTAGTCGCCCAACATGATAGTAACATCCGGGACGCAGATATTAGCTGTCATTTGCTTGCCCGGTGACACGATTTGCAAAGATCTTTGCAGATACTGATAATCGCACTCATACTTTGATGCAAAAGGTTTGGAAATGAAACAATGCGATGCACCAGTGTCAAAAAGAACTCTTGCATGAATATCATTAACAAGAAGGTTTCCCATGATGACATCTGACGAGTCCTCTGCCTGAGCTGCATTCACCATGTTGACCTTGGCGTACTTGGGGTTATGCTTGACCACAGCTGTACTTGCCGATCTCACAGGAGGAGGAGGGAGACACCTCTGATTGAAGCATTTGTTGGCATAGTGACCCTTCTGTTGGCACTTGTTGCACGTGACCTCTGAAATCGGATGGTGATACGGAGCACTCGATCTTGGAGCTTGAGACGAAGTCTTGTTCTGAAAGCCAGGGTTGGGTGGGTGGGAAGATCCACTGCCACCTTTGCTCTTCTGTTGATACGGCTGACGGAACGGAGGAGGACGAAGCCAATACTTCTGCTACTTAGCCACTTGAGTTGAGGAAGAAGGAGTAGCATCTCTGACTCGCTTCTTGGAAGCATCACACTTCAGTTGAGCAGCCTCTTGCTTCAATGCCATGTTGTAAAACTCATCGTACCTCATGGGCTCAAAGAGAACAAGAGCTAGCTGGATTTCTTCTCTGAGACCACCCCTGAACTGGTATATCATGCTCTTCTCGTCAGGGACATCCTGCTTAGCAAAGCGGGCGAGCTTCTGAAACATCTTGTTGTACTCATAGACAGACATAGAGCCTTGCTTCAGGTTGCGGAATTCCTCACGCTTGCTTTCAAACACGCTCTGAGGAATATGATGAGCTTTGAAGTCTTGACGAAATTCATTCCAGGTAATCACACAGCCTCCTCTGGAATCTTTGTACTGCTGAAACCATTCTGTATCTTGGTCTTTGAGTTGGAAGGAAGCGAACTTGACAAAGTCCTCAGGCCTGACGTTACTGCACTCGAAATGCTTGCACAAGTCCACGAGCCAATCATCAGCGTCAGTTGCCTCAACACAATTGCTGAAGGTCTTTGGCTGGTTAGCAAGGAACTGGTTGAGTGTAGCAAAGTGATTCTGATTGTTTCCCTGGTTGCCTTGGTTGCCTTGGTTCGCTTGGTTGCGCTCTTGAAGAATTTGCATGATCAACTACGTGTTTGCATTGGTAGCGGCCATCACAGCTTGCCATGCCTTCGGAGGTGGAGGTGGTGGTGGCGGATCAGGATTCGGAGTCGTGCACGTTGGAGGAGCCATCCTGAACAGGTTGACATCCATTAGCACATTGATAGATAAAATTGAAGCTAAATCCAACGGGTAGAAATTGCAACATATAGTCTTCGCATCCGAACGAAATGAACGAATGCATTCCAATTGAAATGGTCACATATCCATAAATTGAGAAGCCACTTAGAATTTAGGTAGCGGAATAAAATCAACAATGTACGGAACAAGAACGAATACTCGGTAAGGATCACCCAATCTCAAACCAAATATCCGTGGAAGAAGAACTAGAGCTACAAGAATTCCCACCTATGAAACTCCCGAACCTTTCCGGTTATGCAATCAGGTGTTGGGGATACAGGGGAAGCATAATATCTTACCCAAATCTAGCAAATCCTACATCCAGCTGTATCCATCCTTCAACACATAACCGAGAAAAACTTTGGAAATCGTCTACCTCAACCTTCGAAAAGCATCCGTTATACAAGTTATGGCAATACTCCCGAACTCCCGCCCCAGTACTGGGTGGCGTCGAGGTTATCTCACCAACAACTGCATAAAAGAGATTTTCGATGTCGACGAACTAAACTCAGATATGCCAGAACTGCAACGATAAAATTGTGACGACAACACCTCAGAGCTCAACTCCTCGGGGCACTGCCACAACCCCTAAATGACAGGAGGCACCAAGAACAATGTTCTCGTCAAAAATCGATCAGAATGGTTCCAAGATACCCGCGTGATCCTAATTTTTTTAGTGAAATCTGAGAAGAGAAGAGTCGAAACTCTACGTCAGGATGCCTTACCAGAGCGATGAAGGGACTGGGGAGTAAAAAGAATTCCTAAACTCTTCGATATATAGTTCCTAAATGACTCAAAACATTTTTCTAGACTAAACAGCGTCAGCTAATTCAATCAAGCAGGGGGGCTCCTAAGGTCGGGGAAGGCTCTGATTACCAACTTGTAATGCCCTCGATGCGTCTATATCTCCTACGTGTCAAAGCACGACTTAGAGGCATAACCGCATTGAAAGCAATGTCGCAAGTAAGGTAATCTTCACAACAACCCATGTAAATAGATGATAAGGGGAAAGGTACATAGTTGGCTTACACTCGCCATGTCACACAAAGTACATGAATAACATTACAATCATCCAATACACTCATGGTCCGACTATGGTACCAAAATAAAAGATCAACCCCAACAAGCGACATGGTCCCGATCGCCCCAACTGGGCACCAATACTGATCATCAGGGAAAGACACATAGTAACGACGTGAGTCTTCGTCGAACTCCCACTTGAGCTCAAGCGCATCATCTGGAACGGAGTCATCGGGCCCTGCATCTGGTTTGGAAGTAATCTGTGAGCCATGGGGACTCAGCAATCTTGCACCCTCGCGATCAAGACTATTTAAGCTTATAGGGAAGGCAAGGTAATATGTGGAGCTGCAGCAAGCGACTAGCATATATGGTGGCTAACCTGTTCGCAAAAGAGAGCGAGAAGAGAAGGCAAAGCACGAATGAAGAACTATAGAACAACCTACGGCAAACATTACTCCAACACCGCGTTCACTTCCCGGACTCCGCCGAGAAGAGACCATCACGGCTACACACGCAGTCGATTCATTTTAATTAAGTTAAGGTTCATGTTATCTACAACCGGACATTAACAAATTCCCATCTGCCCATAACTGCGGGCATGGCTTTCGAAAGTTCAAAGCCCTGCAGGGGAGTCCCAACTTAGCCCATCACAAGCTCTCACGGTCAACGAAGGATAAACCTTCTCCCGAGACGTTCCGATCAGACTCGGTATCCCGGTTCTACAAGACAACTTCAACAAAGATAAAACAAGTCCAGCAACACCGCCCGAATGTGCCGACAAATCCCGATAGGAGCTGCACATATCTCGTTCTCAGGGCACACTCAGATGAGCGCTCCATACAACTAAAACCATACCTCGAGTTTCCCCGAGGGGGCGCTGCACATGGCTCTAGTTTGGACCATCACTCAGAGGAGCACTGGCCTGGGGGGTTTAAATAAGATGACCCTCGGGCTCCGAAAACCCAAGGGAAAAAGTGGCTAGGTGGAAAATGGTAAAACCAAGGTTGGGCATTGCTGGAGGAGTTTTATTCAAGGCGAAATGTCAAGGGGTTCCCATTATCACCCAACCGCATAAGGAATGCAAAATCCGGGAACATAACACCGATATGACGGAAACTAGGGCGGCAAGAGTGGAAAAAACACTAGGCAAAAGGCCGAGCCTTCCACCCTTTACCAAGTATATAGATGCATTAAGATAACAAGATAATATAATGATATCCCAATAATAAACAATGTTCCAACAAGGAACGATCTCCAATCTTCACCTGCAACTAGCAACGCTATAAGAGGGGCTGAGCAAAGCGGTAACATAGACAATCAACGGTTTGCTAGGACATGGTGGGTTATAGGTTTGACATGGAAATTTAGGAGGCATGATAAGCAAGTGGTAGGCATCATAGCATAGGTATAGCAAAAGAGCGAGCATCTAGCAAGCAAAGATAGAAGTGATTTCGAGGGTATGATCATCTTGCCTGCAAAGTTGTCAGAGTTGACTGGATCCTCGGAAGAAAACTCAACGGGCTCCTCATTAACGAACTCATCTCCCAGCTCGACCCAAACAAGACAAACAAGCAAAAGGAACACAATCAACCACGTGCAAAGCTCAAGCAACATGATGCAAACATGGTATGCTATGCAGGATGTGATATGTGATGCATATGCAAGATTTGACAAGGAATGATTGAACCTGGCCTCAACTTGGAAATCCAAGAGTGCCACTAGAAAGGTGAGGTGATTTCAGTTGAAATAGATATAAAGATCACCGGAATCGGATGCACGGTTTGGAAATGGCAAGCAAAACAAATATGGCAACGGTCTGCGATAAATAGCAAGTAGCCATCCAAATGCATCAAGATAATTATGCTACAGCACTCAAACATGGCAACAAAATACATGGCAGGGATCCACTAATAATGCTTGACAAAATATGAACACTGAGCTACGGCTAATTCATCCATTAACAGGTTCAAACAAGTATGGCAAAAATGCAAACAATAACAGGTTTCAGACTTAGTGAAATTAACACAAGTCTGGAATTTTAGATCAGGTAGCACAATTTGGAGCATGAAAACTATATGCTACAGGAACTTAACATGGAAAAGCAAGGCACGACATGAAGCTACTCAAAGCACTTAACAAAAGTCCCTTAGTGACCTTGAGCCAAAAGGGATCACAAAATACAATTGCAAGCATGTGAACATGGCAAAAACATAATCAGGTTACAGACTTAGAGAAAAACTGGAACATGCAAATCTGTTAACGAGTAGGCATGTTTACGAGCTCGATGCACTCACTACGGAGCAAGGCATGACAAACTAAGCATACACCCATCAAGAATACATATTATAGAAGCTAGACATGTCAAGAACAACAACATAGCATGCATGGATCAACAACAACATCCTTGGCAAAATCGCTAACAAGTAGACAATCTGCGAGGAATTATGAAATAGCAAAAGTAGAGCTCGATTGACTCAAGCTATGTTGCTCCATAATTGCAAACAAAGACATGGATGGATAGAGCACCACAATGTTAAGAAATCACCCTTACCGATCATCCTCAAAAGAGGCACGGATCACTAGGAAACAACATGAACATATGGCATATTGATAAAAACAGATCAAGGACTTAGTGAAATTCTAAGTCCCTGAAATCAGCATTAACGAATGCACTACATTGCAAGCTTGTGCTAGTCACCACACATATCACAAAACTACATGGTAAACACCTCTGTAAAGATGGAAAAGCATATAACAAAACTCATGTAGAACTCAGGAGCATATCATGCACACAATAATCATGGCAAAAATGACAAATAGCTATTTGATGCAGCAGATCTGACAATTAACTCAAATAGCTCTCTTCCAACAGCATTTCGGGCATCAAGATGAGCTCAAATGATAATGATGCAATGAGATGAAATGATGTACTCTCTGAGACGAACATTTTGATATGCTACACACGCAAAACGGAGCCACAGTGATGAAGTTGCGGCATGAACAAAATGCAAAATAAAACTGAGAGAGGGGAGGAGGTCAACCCAGATCTAGGGTTTGCACGCGCCCTGAGGTCAGATCCGAGCTCGCCGGAGGTCTTGCCGGCATCGATGGATGGTGGCAGCCGGTGTGTGCCGCGGGGAGGAGGAAGACGAGGCCGGCCGACTTCGGAGGTGGCCGGAGCGGCGGAGGAGCTCGCCGGAGTTGCTCCCGGCGACCAGGGCGAAGCGGAGGCGCGGGACGGCCAGGAGGCGCTGCACGGCGGGGCGGCGACCGGGTGGCGGCTCAGAGCTCGTCGGCGGCGGGGCACGCTGCCGGGCGCGGGAGGCGGCGTGGCGGAGCGGGCGAGGGACGGCGGCGGATGCGCGGGCGCTCGGGCGGCGGAGGAACGGGCCGGGAGGGCCCCGCCTGGGCCCAGGCAGGCCGGTGGTGTTGAGGCGGTGAAGTGGGCGCGCCCGCCACGTGGCGTGATGTGGTTGGGCGGTGGCGATGTCCAGCGCGGACCGGACATGTCCGGCACGTGGATGGACCGGGGCTAGGGTTTTGGGGTAGAGGAGATCCGGAATTTTTGGGGGGATGTCTTTATATAGGCATAGGGGGGAGCTAGGAGAGTCCAAATGAGGTGCGGTTTGCGGCCACGCGATCGTGATCGAACGACCGAGACGATGGAGAGGGTTTAGGTGGGTTTTCGGCCAAAATGGAAGGGTGTTGGGCTGCAACACACATGAGGCCTTCTCGGTCCCTCGGTTAACCGTTGGAGTATCAAACGAAGTCCAAATGGTACGAAACTTGACAGGCGGTCTACCGGTAGTAAACCAAGGCCGCTTGGCAAGTCTCGGTCCAATCCGGAAATGTTTAACCCCCACGCACGAAAAGAGGTAGAAAGGACCACCAGAGGAGATAGGAGCGCCGGAATGCAAAACGGACTACGGGGAAAATGCTCGGATGCATGAGACGAACACGTATGCAAATGCAATGCACATGATGACATGATATGAGATGCATGACAACGACAACAACACACAGAGACAAAAACCCGAACTCGAGGAAATAAAATAACTTTGCGCCGAAAACGGCAAGAGTTGGAGTACATATAAGGTAAATTACATCTGGGGTGTTACACGGTGGCAGCAGCCTGAACCTGCTTTATCAGGACACAATGCGCAAAATGGGTATAGACCCCTCAAGGATCAAACCCACAAAAACGACCTTCAAAGGCATCATACCAAGTGTAGAGGCCCATTGCACAGGCTCAGTTACACTGGAAGTGGTCTTCGGATCCCGGGATAACTTTTGTAGCGAGGAGTTAATCTTCGATATAGTCCCGTTCCGCAGTGGCTATCATGCACTGCTCGGGCGAACCGCATTTGCGAGATTCAATGTAGTACCACATTATGCATACCTCAAGCTCAAGATGCCAGGACCTCGAGGGGTCATCACAGTCAATGGAAACACAGAGCGCTCTGTCCGAGATGGAGGAGCACACTGCGGCCCTCACAGCAGAAGCACAAAGCAGCCTCTTAAGGCAATCCACCAGTTCGGCGATTAAACACTCAGACACCTTCAAGCGCGCCCAGAGTAATCGGCAACAAGACCTCCTAGCACATTCCGAGCTCGCATAGCAATGCGGCCCCCACCCCAGTCCCAGCCAAACGGCGAAATCTGTGCCACGCGTACATAATTACGCATTGAAAATACCATGGGCATAGGTGGGGAGGGGGGCACGAGTATGGTACGCCCCAAAACACGACTCAACCGCACTAGGGGCTTCCCGCTTTGTTATTCTTTTCTCTCTTTCAGGAGTTTACTCTCCGGAAACCCCGTCCGGCAGTACGATTGCCGGACACACGATACAAACAACCAAGGAGGCAGAAAGCTTCGTCGCACCATGGAACTCCCAGGTGGTCTCTGATAACGAGTGAAATACTTGCTTTAAATACCATTCCTCAGCTTGCCCTTGGAGGGGACATGTCAAATATTCCTACTTTTTGCTTATCGCACTACTTGTATCATTCTGCTTTGACGCACCTTTTTGAATAACCAATGCATAGCACTAGACTATTACCGCATTCTCTATTCTTATATATATATATATATATATATATATATATATATATATATATATATATATATATATGTTCATTCATGACATTCAGCACCCATACACTCTGGTATGGCCAATATGCCAGGGGCTTAACGTACCCCATAATACGGCATGAGAAGGCCAAACACTTTCGACAGTGCGGCACCCCGAACTTATAGCATTATATGCATCAGCTCTGAATCATGTCTTGGGTCAATAGTTAGGTTTGCCCGGCTCCCATGTTTTGGTACCATACGTTCCCCTATATCGGCTAAGGTAGCACTAGGAGAACTACTGCGATTGTGCCCCGGTTCATCTGGGCAAGCACCTCAGGAGAGAAAGCTAAAACTGACCATCATGATAAGGCGAGAGCTGGTCGCTGTTCGAGAGGTCTCGAGTCCCTAAAGATTTATGCCGCTTAGAGCGAGGAGCCAGCTGTTTCCGGCTTAAGGCGTGTATAGCGCCCCGAATTCGGCCTTCCGAATACTAGGGGCTTCGCCAAAATATAAAATTGTAGACTTCTATGGCTAAGTGAGAGTGATAAAGCATTATAGTCTGATTGCCTTGTTCGTTGTGCTGAGCACCTCCCTCGAAGGACCCAACAATGGGAACAAGAGTGCTCAGATTTATCTCGAACATCCCAGCATTCGTGGCATGGGGGCAGAAGCCGACGACTAGCCATCTCTCAGATTTAATAAACAGCCGCACAGAAGGTAATATTTTACATTCAAACAAGTGTTGCATAGCGCATATGAACAAGTTTTCATAATATAGGATCACACGAGCAAGTTCATTCAAAAATTACATCCTTCGCACACTCGTCCGCCACAAGAAGGGCACCCTTCAGGACACCCTCATAATACATTTCGGGGTGGCGATGCTCCTTGCCCTGCGGCGGCCCCTCCTTCACCAGCTTCTCGGTGTCCATCTTGGCCCAGTGCACCTTCGCACGGGCAAAAGCCCGGCGTGCACCTTCGATGCAGACAGACCGCTTTGTGAGTTCCAGCCGTGGGCAGGCATCCACAAGCCGCCTCACCAGGCCGAAGTAGCTGTTGGGAAGGGAGTCGCCAGGCCACATCCGGACTATAAGGCCCCTCATGGCATGTTCGGCCTCCTTGTGCAGCTCGACCAGTTGCCTCAGCTGGTCGCTCACAGACATCGGGTGTTCGGTCCCAGTATACTGAGACCAGAACAACTTCTCCGTCGAGCTTCCCTCCTCAGCCTGGTAATACTTTGCGGCATCCGACACACTGCAGGGCAAATCTGCGAATGCTCTTGGAGAGCTCTAGACTCGGGTAAGTAACAAGTAATTTACTTTCACATGCTTGCTTTGCATATTGAAGGCCTTACCCGCCGCTATCTTCCTCATCGCCTCAATTTCCTGGAGGGACTTTTGGGCTTCAGCCTTGGCATGCTTTGTGCTCTCGAGGGCCGCGGCAAGCTCAGACTCTCGCTTCTTCGAGTCAAGCTCCAAAGCCTCGTGCTTCTTCATGAGAGTCTGGAGCTCTTGCTGCACCCCGCCCACCTGTGCCTCTTGTTTTTCCCGCTCGGTGCGGAAGGTGGAACAGTCCAGAAGGAGAGTCCTTCCCTTCTTGGACCCTTCGGCCTCCCCGGTTGGGGCGGCCTTCCTTTTTCTTGTCTCTCCCGGCTGGAGGGGGAGAATCTTCATCTTCCTCCTCCTCGTTTTCACGGGAGGAGTGCGTCTCAAAGTTATCAGGCGATGTGTCCGATACCACCTGGCGCCGGGAACTCTTTCGGGTTCCCGTGGCCTTCTTCTTGGTCTTCTCCGACACCTCATAAGGAGACGGAGTCCGCATCTCCATTAGGAGAGCGTCTGCAGGGTCTTCGGGCAAAGGGGGGCCAGACAGTTAATCTGCTCCGATGTCTCCACCCAGTCTTGTCAAAGGCATGGGAGCTCAGACCCCGCACATGGTTAAGCTATGGGAAATAAATACCCTACCAGATGTACAGAACTTACCGGATTCGCAGGGCGCTTTGCGCTTAGCCAGCAGTCCTTGGTAAGAGAAGGGGGGACCTCGGCGCCCTTGAACAACACCTTCTAGACGTCCTTATGCGTCGTGTCGAAGAGCTTGCATAGAGTCTGGTGCTGGGCCAGGTCGAACTCCCATAAGTTGAAAGCCCGTTGTTGACACGGGAGGATCCGGCAGAAGAGCATGACCTGGACTATGTTGACAAGCTTAAGTTTCTTGCTTATCATGTTCCGGATACACTTTTGGAGCCCGTCCAGCTCCACCGATGAGCCCCAGGACAGGCCCTTCTCCTTCCAGGAAGCGAGCCGCATGGGGATTCCAGATCGAAACTTGGGGGCCGCCACCCAGTTGGTGCTGCGCGGCTCAGTGAGGTAGAACCACCCTGATTGCCACCCCTTTATGGTCTCCACGAAGGAGCCCTCGAGCCATGTAACATTAGGCATTTTGCCCACCATGGCTCCGCCGCATTCCGCTTGTTGGCCACCTACTACCTATGGCTTGATATTGAAGGTCTTCAGCCACAGGCCGAAGTGGGGCCGGATGCGGAGGAAAGCCTCGCACACGACAATGAACGCCGAGATGTTGAGGATGAAATTCGGGGCCAGATCATGAAAGTCCAGCCCATAATAGAACATAAGGCCACAGACGAATGGATGGAGGGGAAACCCTAGTCCGCGGAAGAAGTGGGGGAGGAAAACCACCCTTTCGTAAGGTTCCGGGGTAGGGACGATCTGCCCCGTGGCTGGCAGCTGGTGCGCGATATCCGCGTCTAAGTATCCGGCCCCACGTAGTTTTTTGATGTGTCCCTCCGTGACGGAGGAGACCATCCACTTGCCTCCCGCTCCGGACATGTTTGGAGAGAGTTGAGGAGAAGGATGTGGACTTGGGCGCTAGAGCTCGAGTGCGAGAGAATGGATGAGCAAGGAGGAAGAAGGCATGGGTAGAAAAAGGTGAAACCTTATCCCTTTATAAGGGCGGATGAAACTATGCTCCCCCACTAGCCTGGTAAAACTCGCTTATCCCCCAAGCGCCGTAATTGATGGCGTGGTTGGGTTACCCACATCCGTATTGCTGGGAATCCCATAATAAGGGGACACGATCTCTGCTTCGACAAGATGTGCCATGGAAACCGCCTCGCGAAACACGCTGAGATAGGTTATGAAAAACGATTCGAATAAAGATGTCACTCTATGGGGTACGTCAGCAGATTAGATTTGTGGAAATATTATTCTCTCTACGGTGGTATGTGGAACTTGTTTTGCAGAGCCGGACACGATCCTCGTGTTCAAAATCTTCTATCAAGTATTCGGGGGAGGAACCCGCCTTGCAATGCCGAAGACAATCTGCGCGCCAGACTCATCGTCATTGAAGCCTGGTTCAGGGGCTACTGAGGGAGTCCTAGAGTAGGGGGTATCTGGACAGCCGGATTATATCCTTTGGCCGGACTGTTGGACTATGAAGATACAAGATTGAAGACTTCGTCATGTGTCCGGATGGGACTCTCCTTGGCGTGGAAGGCAAGCTTGGCAATACGGATATGAAGATCTCCTTCCTTGTAACCGACTCTATGTAACCCTAGCCCCCTCCGGTGTCTATATAAACCGGAGGGTTTAGTCCGTAGGACAACATACAATCATACCATAGGCTAGCTTCTAGGGTTTAGCCTCTCTGATCTCGTGGTAGATCAACTCTTGTACTACTCATATCATCAAGAACAATCAAGCAGGACGTAGGGTTTTACCTCCATCAAGAGGGCCCGAACATGGGTAAACATCATGTCCCCTGCCTCCTGTTACCATCCGCCTAGACGCACAGTTCGGGACCCCCTACCCGAGATCCGCCGGTTTTGACACCGACACATCCCCTCTTTCGTCTTCGTCTATTGGTAACATTACTTGAGGCTATATTTTTGTTCACCACATGATATGTGTTTTGCTTGGAGCGTCTTGTATGATTTGAGTCTTTGATTTTTAGTTTACCACAATCATCCTTGCTGTACACACCTTTTGGGAGAGACACGCATGAATCAGAATTTATTAGAATACTCTATGTGCTTCACTTATATCTTTTGAGCTATACAATTTTGCTCTAATGCTTCACTTGTATCTTTTTAGAGCACGGTGGTGGTTTTATTTTATAGAAGTTGTTGATCTCTCATGCTTCACTTATATTATTTTGAGAGCCTTTTAGAACTGCATGGTAATTTGCTTTGGCTATAAAACTAGTCCTAATATGATGGGCATCCAAGATGGGTGTAATAAAAACTTTCATATAAAGTGCGTTGAATAGTAGGAGAAGTTTGATACTTGATGATTGTTTGGAGACATGAGGATGGTGATATTAGAGTCATGCTAGTTGAGTAATTGTGAATTTGAGAAATACTTGTGTTGAGGTTTGCAAGTCCCGTAGCATGCACGTATGGTAACCGTTGTGTAACAAATTTGAAGCATGAGGTATTTCTTTGATTGTCTTCCTTATGAGTGGCGGTCGGGGATGAGTGATGGTCTTTTCCTACCAATCTATCCCCCTAGGAACATGCGTGTAGTGCTTGGGTTTTTATGACTTGTAGATTTTTGCAATAAGTATTTGAGTTCTTTATGACTAATGTTGAGTCCATGGATTATACGCACTCTCACCCTTCCACCATTGCTAGCCTCTCTAGTACCGCGCAACTTCCACCGGTACCATAAACCCACCATTTACCTTCCTCAAAACAGCCACCATACCTACATATTATGGCATTTCCATAGCCATTCCGAGATATATTGCCATGCAACTTTCCACCGTTCCGTTTATTATGACACGACCCATCATTGTCATATTGCCTTGCATGATCATGTAGTTGACATCGTATTTGTGGCAAAGCCACCGTTCATTTTTCATACATGTCACTCTTGATTAATTGCACATCCCGGTACACCGCTGGAGGCATGCATATAGAGTCATATTTTTGTTCTAAGTATCGAGTTGTAATCTTTGAGTTGTAAATAAATAGAAGTGTGATGATCATCATTATTAGACCATTGTCCCATGTGAGGAAATAAAAAAAAGAAAGGCCAAATAAAAAAAGAGAAGGCCCAAAAAAAGAGAAAAAAGGGGAAAGAAAAAAAGAAAAAAAGAGAGAAGGCACAATGCTACTATCCTTTTTCCACACTTGTGCTTCAAAGTAGCACCATGATCTTCATGATAGAGAGTCTCTTATTTTGTCACTTTCATATACTAGTGGGAAATTTTCATTATAGAACTTGGCTTGTATATTCCAACGACGGGCTTCCTCAAATGCCCTAGGTCTTCGTGAGCAAGCAAGTTGGATGCACGCCCACTTAGTTTCTTTTGTTGAGCTTTCATACATTTATAGCTCTACTGCATCCGTTGCATGGCAATCCCTACTCACTCACATTGACATCTATTGGTGGGCATCTCCATAGCCCATTGATATGCCTAGTTGATGTGAGACCATCTTCCTCCTTTTTGTCCTCTCCACAACCACCACTCTATTCCACCTATAGTGCTATGTCCATGGCTCACGCTCATGTATTGCGTGAACGTTGAAAAGGTTAGAGATTACTAAAGTATGAAGCAATTGCTTGGCTTGTCATCGGGGTTGTGCATGATTTGAGTATTTTGTGTGATGAAGATGGAGCATGACCAAACTATATGATTTTGTAGGGATGAACTTTCATTGGCCATGTTATTTTGAGAAGACATAATTACTTTGTTAGTATGCTTGAAGTATTATTATTTTTATGCAATATTAAACTTTTGTCTTGAATCTTTCAGATCTGAACATTCATGCCACAATAAAGAAAATTACATTGATAAATATGTTAGGTAGCATTCCACATCAAAAATTCAATTTTCATCATTTACCTACTCGAGGATGAGCAGGAATTCAGCTTGGGGATGCTTGATACATCTCCAATGTATCTATAATTTTTTATTGTTCCATGCTATTATATTATCTATTTTGGATGTTTAATGGGCTTTAATATGCTCTTTTATATTATTTTTGGGACTAGCCTATTAACCGGAGGCCCAGTGCCAGTTTCTGTTTTTTTGCCTATTTCAGTGTTTCGTAGAAAAAGTATACCAAACGGAATCCAAACGGAATGAAACCTTTGTGATGATATTTCTTGGACCGAAAGCACACCAGGAGACTTGGAGTGGAAGTCTGGAACTCTGTGAGGCGGCCACGAGGCAGGAGGGCGGACCCAGGGGGTAGGCGCGCCCCCACCCTCGTGGGCCCCACGGAGCTCCACCGACGTACTTCTTTCACCTATATATACCCTTATACCCTAGAAACATCAGGGAGAGCCACGAAACCACTTTTCTGAAGGAAATATGCCCTAGAGGAAATAATAAAGTTATTATTTATTTCCTTATTTCATGATAAATGTTTATTGTTCATGCTAGAATTGTATTAATCGGAAACTTGGTACATGTGTGGATACATAGACAAACAGTGTCACTAGTATGCCTCTACTTGACTAGCTTGTTGAATCAAAGATGGTTAAGTTTCCTAGCCACAGACATGAGTTTTCATTTGATTAATGGGGTCACATCATTAGAGAATGATGTGATTGACTTGACCCATTCCGTTATCTTAGGACTTGATCGTTTAGTATATTGTTATTGCTTTCTTCATGACTTATACATGTTCCTATGGCTATGAGATTATGCAACTCCCAGATACTGGAGGAACACTTTGTGTGCTACCAAACGTCACAACATAACTTGGTGATTATAAAGGTGCTCTACAGGTGTCTCCGATGGTACTTGTTGAGTTGGCACAGATCAAGATTAGGATTTGTCACTCCGATTGTCGGAGAGGTATCTCTGGGCCCTCTCGGTAATGCACATCAATATAAGCCTTGCAAGCAATGTGACTAATGAGTTAGTTGCGGGATCATGCATTACGGAACGAGTAAAGAGACTTGCCGGTAATGAGATTGAAGTAGGTATTGAGATACCGACGATCGAATCTCGGGCAAGTAACATACCGATGACAAAGGGAACAACGTATATCGTTATGCGGTTTGACCGATAAAGATCTTCATAGAATATGTGGGAGCCAATATGAACATCCAAGTTCCGCTATTGGTTATTGACCGGAGACGTGTCTCAGTCATGTCTACATAGTTCTCGAACCCGTAGGGTCAACACGCTTAACGTTCGATGACGATTAGTATTATGAGTTTATGTGTTTTGATGTACCGAAGGTAGTTCAGAGTCTCGGATTTGATCACGGACATGACGAGGAGTCTCGAAATGGTCGAGACGTAAAGATTTATATATTGGAAGCCTATGTTTGGGCATCGGAATGGTTCCGGATGAGTTCGGGCATTTTCCGGAGTACTGGGAGGTTACCGGAACCCCCCGGGGAGTATATGGGCCCTAATGGGATTTAGGGGAGAGAGGGAGGGGCTACCTAGGGTAGGCCGCGCGCCCCCAAGGCCTAGTCTGAATTGGACTAGGGGGAGGGGCGACGCCCCCTCCTTCCTTCTCTTCTCTCTTCCCTTTCCTTCTCTCCTACTCCTACATGGAAGGGGGTAATCCTACTCCCGGTGGGAGTAGGACTCCCCAGGGCGCGCCATAGTAGAGGGCCGGCCCTCCCCCTCCTCCACTCCTTAATACGGGGGAGGGGGCACCCCATAGACACACAAGTTGATCATTGATCTCTTAGCCGTGTGCGGTGCCCCCCTCCACCATAATCCACCTCGGTCATATTGTAGCGGTGCTTAGGCAAAGCCCTATTCCGTTAGCATCATCATCGCCGTCATCACGTTGTCATGTTGACAAAGCTCTCCCTCGACACTCTACTGGTTCGTGAGTTCGTGGGACGTCACTGAGCCGAACGTGTGCAGATCACGGAGGTGTCGTACTTTCGGTACTAGGATCGGTCGATCGTGAAGACGTACGACTACATCAATCGCGTTGTCATAACGCTTCTGCTTACGGTCTACGAGGGTACGTAGAAAACACTCTCCCCTCTCATTGCTATGCATCACCATGATCTTGCATGTGTGTAGGAATATTTTTTGAAATTATTGTGTTCCCCAATTGTGGTATCAGAGCCAGGTTTATGCATGGATGTTATATGCACGAGTAGAACACAAAGGAGTTGTGGGCGTGGGTATATACATATTGCTTTACGTCACTAGTTGATTCTTGATTCATCGGTATTGTTGGATGAAGTGGCTCAGACCGACATTACGCGTACGCTTACGCGAGACTGGTTCTACCGACGTGCTTCGCACACAGGTGGCTAGTGGGTGTCTGTTTCTCCAACTTTAGTTGAATCGGATTCAATGAACAAGGTTCTTTCTGAAGATCAAAAAGCAATCACTATGCCACGTTGTGGTTTTTGATGCATAGGTAAGAACGGTTCTTGCTAGAAGACCGTAGCAGCCACGTAAAACTTGCAACAACAAAGTAGAGGACGTCTAACTTGTTTTTGCAGGGCATGTTGTGATGTGATATGGTAAAGACGTGATGAGATATAAATTGTTGTATGAGATGATCATGTTTTGTTAAAGTTATCGGCAACTGGCAGGAGCCTTACGGTTGTCTCTTTATTGCATAAGATGCAAGCGCCATATAATTGCTTTACTTTATCGCTGTGCGATAGCAATAGTTGCAAAAGTAATAGATGGCGAGACGACCATGTGACGACAAGTTGATAAAGATCAAGATGGTGGAGATCATGGTGTCAAGCCGGTGACGATGGTGATCATGATGGTGCTTTGGAGATGGAGATCAAAGGCACAAGATGATGATGGCCATATCATATCACTTATATTTGATTACATGTGATGTTTATCCTTTATGCATCTTATTTTGCTTAGTTCGGCGGTAGCATTATAAGATGATCTCTCACTAAATTTCAAGGTACAAGTGTTCTCCCTGAGTATGCACCGTCGCGACAGTTCTTCGTGCTGAGACACCACGTGATGATCGAGTATGATAAGCTCTACGTTCACATACAACGGTTGCAAGCCAGTTTTGCACATGCAGAATATTCGGCTTAAACTTGACGAGCCTAGTATATGCAGATATGGCCTCAGAACACTGAGATCGAAAGATCGAGCGTGAATCATATAGTAGATATGATCAACATAGTGATGTTCACCATTGAAAACTACTCCATCTCACGTGATGATCGGACATGGTTTAGTTGATATGGATCACGTGATCACTTAGATGATTAGACGGATGTCTATCTAAGTGGGAGTTCTTAAGTAAAATGATTAATTGAACTTAAATTTATCATGAACTTAGTCCTGATAGTATTTGCATATCTATGTTGTAGATCAATTGCTCGCGTATAGCTTCCCCCTTTTTATGATATGTTCCTAGAGAAAACTATGTTGAAAGATTATAGTAGCAATGATGCGGATTGGATCCGTGATATGAGGATTATCCTCGTTGCTGCACAGAAGAATTACGTCCACCGCTAGGTGACATGACTATTGCAGGAGAAAATGCAGACGTTATGAAAGTTTGACAAATCTCGGTATGATGACTACTTAATAGTTTAGTGCACCATTCTTTATGGCTTAGAATCGGGACTTCAAAAATGTTTTTGAACGCCACAAAGCATATAAGATGTTCTGAGAGTTGAAATTGGTATTTCATACTCATACCCGTGTTGAGAGGTAGGAGACCTATGACAGTACTTTTCCTACAAGATGGAGGAGAATAGCTCAACCAGTGACCATGTGCTCAGATTGTCTGGGTACTACAATTGCTTGAATCAAGTGGGAGTTTATCTTCCAAATAAGATAGTAATTGACAAAGTTCTCTAGTCACTATCACCAAGTTACTAGAACTTAGTGATGAACTATAATATGCAAGGGATGACGCAAGTAATTCCCAAGCTCTTCGCGATGCGGAAATCGGCGAAGGTAGAAATCAAGAAATAGCATCGAGTGTTGATGGTTAACAAGACCACTAGTTTCAAGAAAAGGGCAAAGGGAAAGAAAGAGGAACTTCAAAGAAGAATAGTAAGCAAGTTGCTGCTCCCATGAAGAAGCCCAAAGCTAGACCCAAGCCTGGAACTGAGTGCTTCTACTGCAAAGGATATGGTCACTGGAAGTGGAACTGCCCTAGATACTTGGCGGATAAGAAGGATGGCAATGTGAACAAAAGTATATTTAATATACATGTTATTGATGTGTACTTTACTAGTGTTTATAGCAACCCCTCAGTATTTGATACTGGTTTTGTTGCTAAGAGTAGTAACTCAAAATGGGAGTTCCAAAACAAATAGAGACTAGTGAAGGGCGAGGTGATGATGTGAGTTGGAAGTGATTCCAAGGTTGATAAGATCACCATCGCCCACTCCCTTTACCTTCGGGATTAGTGTTGAACCTAAAATAAATGTTATTTTGTGTTTGCGTTGAGCATAAATATGATTGGATCATGTTTATTGCAATATGGTTATTCATTTAAGTCAAAGAATAATTGTTATTCTGTTTACATGAATAAAACCTTCTGAGGTCATACACCCAAGGTGAACGGTTTATTGAATCTCAATCGTAGTGATACACATATTCATAATATTGATGCCAAAATATGCAAAGTTGATAATGATAGTGCAACATATTTGTGGCACTGCCGTTTAGGTCATATTGGTGTAAAGCGCATGAAGAAACTCCATGCTGATGGGCTTTTGGAATCACTAGATTATGAATCACTTGATGCTTGCGAACCATGCCTCATGGGCAAGATGACTAAGACTTCGTTCTACGGAACAATGGAGCGAGCAACTGACTTATTGGAAATAATACATACTGATGTATGCGATCCGATGGGTGTTGAGGCTCGAGGCGGGTATCGTTATTTTCGGACCTTCACAGATGATTTGAGTAGATATGGGTATATCTATTTGATGAAACATAAGTCTGATACATTTGAAAAGTTCAAAGAATTTTAGAGTGAAGTGGAAATCATCATAAAAAGAAAATAATTTTTCTACAATCTGATCGTGGAGGCGAATATTTGAGTTACGAGTTTGGTCTTCATTTGAAACAATGTGGAATAGTTTCGCAACTCACGCCACCTGGAACACCACAACGTAATGGTGTGTCCAAATGTTTTAATCGTACTTTATTGGATATGGTGCGATCTATGATGTCTCTTACCGATTAACCACTATCATTTTAGGGTTATGCATTAGAGACAGCTGCATTCACGTTAAATAGGGCACCATCTAAATCCGTTGAGATGACAATGTATGAACTATGGTTTGGCAAGAAACCAAAGCTGTCGTTTCTTAAAGTTTGGGGTTGCGATGCTTAAGTGAAAAAGATTCAAACTGATAAGCTCGAACCCAAATTGGAGTAGTGCGTCTTCATAGGATACCCAAAAGAAACTATTGGGTACACCTTCTATCACAGATCCGAAGGCAAGATATTTTGTTGCTAAGAATGGATCCTTTCTAGAGAAGGAGTTTCTCTCGAAATAAGTGAGTGGGAGGAAAGTAGAACTTAATGAGGTAACTATACCTCCTCCTGAATTGGAAAGTAGTTCATCACAGAAATCAGTTCTAGTGATTCCTACACCACGTAGTGAGGAAGCTAATGATGATGATCATGAAACTTCAGATCAAGTTACTACCGAACCTCGTAGGTCAACCAGAGTAGGGTCCGCACCAGAGTGGTACGGTAATCCTGTTCTAGAAGTCATATTACTAGAACATGATGAACCTATGAACTATGAGGAAGCGATGATGAGCCCAGATTTCGCAAAAAGGCTTGAGGCCATGACTCAGATGGGATCCATGTATGAGAACAAAGTATGGACTTTGATTGACTTGCCCGATGATCGGTGAGTCATTGAGAATAAATGGATCTTCAAGAGGAAGACGGATGCTGATAGTAGTGTTACTATCTACAAAGCTAGACTTGTCAAAAAAGGTTTTTGGCAAAGTTCAAGGTGTTGACTATGATGAGATTTTCTCACTCATAGCAATTCTTAAGTCTGTCCGAATCATGTTAGCAAATTGCCACATTTTATTAAATCTGGCAAATGGATGTCAAAACTACATTCCTTAAAGGATTTCTTAAAGAAGAGTTGTATATGATGCAACCAGAAGGTTTTGTCGATCCTAAAGGTGCTAACAAAATGTGCAAGCTCCATTGATCCATCTATGGATGGGTGCAAGCATCTCGGAGTTGGAATATACACTTTGATGAGTTGATCAAAGCACATAGTTTTATACAGACTTGCGGTGAAGCCTGTATTTACAAAAAAGTGAGTGGGAGCACTACAACATTTCTGATAAGTATATGTCAATGACATATTGTTGATCGGAAATAACGTAGAATTTTCTAGAAAGCATAAAGGAGTATTTGAAATGAGTTTTTCAAAGAAAGACCTCAGTGAAGCTGCTTACATATTGAGCATCAAGATATACAGAGATAGATCAAGACGCTTGATAAGTTTTTTTTCAATGAGTACATACCTTGACAAGATTTTGCAGTAGTTCAAAATGGAACAGTCAAAGAAAGAGTCCTTGCATGTGTTACAAGGTGTGAAATTGAGTAAAACTCAAAGCCCGACCATGGCAGAAGATAGAAAGAGAATGAAAGTCATTCCATATGCCTCGGCCATAGGTTCTATAAAGTATGTCATGCTGTGTATCAGATCTATTGTATACCCTACACTGAGTTTTTCAAGGGAGTACAATAGTGATCTAGGAGTAGATCACTAGACAACGGTCAAAATTATCCTTAGTGGAATAAGGATATGTTTCTCGATTATGGAGGTGACAAAAGGTTTTTCATAAAGGGTTACATCGATGCAAGTTTTGACACTGATCTAGATGACTCTAAGTCTCAATCTGGATACATATTGAAAGTGGGAGCAATTAGCTATAGTAGCTTCGTGCACAGCATTGTTGACATAGAAATTTGCAAAATACATATGAATCTGAATATGGCAGACCCGTTGACTAAACTTCTCTCACAAGCAAAACATGATCACACCTTAGTACTCTTTTGGTGTTAATCACATGGCGATGTGAACTAAGAATACTGACTCTAGTAAACCCTTTGAATGTTGGTCACATGGCGATGTGAACTATGGGTGTTAATCACATGGTGATGTGAACTATGGGTGTTAAATCACATGGCGATGTGAACTAGATTATTGATTGTAGTGCAAGTAGGAGACTGAAGGAAATATGCCCTAGAGGCAATAATAAAGTTATTATTTATTTCCTTATTTCATGATAAATGTTTATTATTCATGCTAGAATTGTATTAACCGGAAACTTAGTACATGTGTGGATACATAGACAAACAGAGTGTCACTAGTATGCCTCTACTTGACTAGCTCGTTGAATCAAATATGGTTAAGTTTCCTAGCCATAGACATGAGTTGTCATTTGATTAACGGAATAACATCATTAGAGAATGATGTGATTAACTTGACCCATTCCGTTAGCTTAGCACTTGATCGTATAGTATATTGCTATTGCTTTCTTCATGACTTATACCTGTTCCTATGACTATGAGATTATGCAACTCCCGGATACTGGAGGAACACTTTTTGTGCTACCAAACGTCACGACGTAACTGGGTGATTATAAAGGTGCTCTACAGGTGTCTCCAAAGGTACTTGTTGGGTTGGCGTATTTCAAGATTAGGATTTGTCACTCCGATTGTCGGAGAGGTATCTCTGGGCCCTCTCGGTAAAGCACATCAATATAAGCCTTGCAAGCAATGTGACTAATGAGTTAGTTGCGAGATGATGCATTACAGAATGAGTAAAGATACTTGCCGGTAACGAGATTGAACTAGGTATTGAGATACCGACGATAGAATCTTGGGCAAGTAACATACTGATGACAAAGGGAACAACGCATATCGTTATGCGGTTTGACCGATAAAGATCTTCGTAGAATATGTGGGAGCCAATATGAGCATCCAGGTTCCTCTATTGGTTATTGACCGGAGATGTGTCTCGGTCATGTCTACATAGTTCTCGAACCCGTAGGGTCCGCACGCTTAACGTTCGGTGACGATCGTTATTATGAGTTTATGTGTTTTGATGTGCCAAAGGTAGTTCAGAGTCCCGGATTTGATCACGGACATTACGAGGAGTCTCCAAATGATCGAGACGTAAAGATCGATATATTGAAAGCCTATGTTTGGACATCGGAATGGTTCCGGATGAGTTCGGGCATTTTTTGGAGTACCGGGAGGTTACCGGAAACCCCCGGGGAGTATATGGGCCCTAATGGGCTTTAGGGGAGAGAGGGAGGGGCTTCCTAGGGCAGGCCACACCCCCCCCCCAAGGCCTAGTCCGAATTGGACTAGGGGGGAGGGGCGGCGCCCCCTCCTTCTTTCTCTTCTCTCTTCCCTTTTCCTTCTCTCCTACTCCTACTAGATGAAAGGGGGGAATCCTATTCCCGGTGGGAGAAGGACTCCCCAGGGCGCGCCATAGTAGAGGGCCGGCCCTCCCCCTGCTCCACTCATTTATATACGGGGGGGCACCCCATAGACACACAAGTTGATCATTGATCTCTTAGCCGTGTGCGGTGCCCCCCTCCACCATAATTCACCTTGGTCATATCGTAGCGGTGCTTAGGCGAAGCCCTGTTCCGGTAGCATCATCGTCGTCATCACGCCGTGGTGTTGACAAAGCTCTCCCTCAACACTCTACTGGATCATGAGTTCGTGGGACGTCACCGAGCCGAATGTGTGCAGCTCGCGGAGGTGTTGTACTTTCGGTACTAGGATCGGTCGATCTTGAAGACATACGACTACATCAACCGTGTTGTCATAACGCTTCCACTTGCAGTCTACAAGGTACGTAGACAACACTCTCCCCTCTCGTTGCTATGCATCACCATGATCTTGCGTGTGCATTGGAAATTTTTTGAAATTACTGTGTACCCCAACATTTTCCACTGCCGCAACCTTCTATACCCGTGAGATCCCATCTGGGGGCCTTTTCCGGTGATCTGCCGGAGGGGGATTCAACGTGGAGGGCTTCTACATCAACACCATAGCCTCTCCTATGATGCGTACTATGCAGCGGAAGGTAGAATACACTAGGCAAGCCATGGTCAAGTATTCAATAGAGTGGAAGCACAATGACAAATAGCTGCAGTGTAATACGGATCAGGTAGGAAGATATTATGAAGCCAAACAGATCATACAGTCACGTTGTGAAGACAGAAGATAGAGCAAGCATGCAATGACTTCACAATGAGTAACAGTAAGTAAAAGGAAGTGAAGATGAAACCAGTGACTCGTTGAAGACAAAGATTTGTTGGACCAGTTCCAGTTGCTGTGACAACTGTACGTTTGGTTAGGGCGGCTAGGTATTTAAACCAAAGGACACCCAGTCCTGAACACGCAGCTCAGGACACCCAATCCTCACCGTATTCCCCTTGAGCTAAGGTCACACAGACCTCGCCCAATCACTCTGGTAAGTCTTCAAGTTAGACTCCCAAACCTTCACAGACTTCATTCACCGGCAATCCACAATGTCTCTTGGATGCTCAGAACGCGACGCCTAACCGGCTGGAGGATGCACAGTCCTCAAGTGTAATAAGTCTTCAGATCACTCAGACAAGAAGACTTAAGTGATGCCCAATTCTCTCTGGCTCTGGGTGGTTAGGGCTTTATCCTCGCTAGGAATTCTCTCTCTCAAAGGCTTCGAGGTGGGTTGCTCTCAAACGACAAAAGCCGTGCACTGAAATCTGAGCAGCCAACCATTTATGGTTGTAGGGGGTGGACTATTTATAGCCACTAGGCAACCCGGCCTGATTTGTCCAAAATGACCCTGGGTCACTAAGGAACTGACACATGTTCCAACGGTCAGATTTCAAACTTACATGGTAACTTTACTTGGGCTACAAGCAAAGCTGACTTGTCCTACTCTGGACAAGATTTGCTCTCATAGTCTTCACTCGAAGACATAGGTTTTTTGTTTAGGCATCACTTCAGTCATTCTGACTGGTTCTCTTGGACCCCACTTAACAGTAGGTGGTTCCTATGACTCAACACAAATGAAACAGAACTACAAAAGATCTAAGTCTTCGAGTTCCATAGGCTTCACGTGGTGTCTTCTCTTGTCATAGTCTTCAATGTGAATATCTTCATATACCACCATTGACTTCAATGTCTTCGTACATTTTTAGGGGTCATCTCTAGTAGTAAAACTGAATCAATGAGGGACTTCTACCTGTGTTATCCTGCAATTCTCACAAACACATTAGTCCCTCAACTAGGTTTGTCGTCAATACTCCAAAACCAACTGGGGGTGGCACTAGATGCACTTACACTTATCAAAAAGGTTGTAGTGCTCCCACTCACTTTCTTGTAAATACAAGCTTCACCGCAAGTTTGTATAAAACTATATGCTTTGATCAACTCATCAAAGCGTATATTCCAACTCCGAGATGCTTGCACCAGTCCATAGATGGATCGCTGGAGCTTGCACACTTTGTTAGCACCTTTACGATCAACAAAACCTTTTGTTGCATCATATACAACTCTTCTTTAATAAATCCATTAAGGAATGCAGTTTTGACATCCATTAGCCAGATTTCATAAAATGCGGCAATTGATAACATGATTTGGACAGACTTAAGCATCGATACGAGTGAGAAAATCTCATTGTAGTTAACACCTTGAACATGTAGAAAACCTTTCGCAACAAATCGAGCTTTATAGACAGTAACATTACCATCAGCATCAGTCTTCTTCTTGAAGATCCATTTATTCTCTATGGCTTGCCGATCATCGGGCAAGTCAACCAAAGTCCATACTTTGTAATCATACATGGATCCTATCTCAGATTTCATGGCCTCAAGCCATTTTGTGGAATCTGGGCTCATCATCGCTTCCTCATAGTTCGTAGGTTCTTCATGGTCTAGTAACATGACTTACAGAATAGGATTACTGTACCACTCTGGTGCGGAACATGCTCTTGTTGACCTACGAGGTTCGGTAGGTAACTTGATCTGAAGTTTCATGATCATTATCATTAGCTCCCTCTCTAGTTGGTGTAGGCATCATGAGAACGGATTTCTTCGATGAGCTACTTTCCAATTCAAGAGAAGGTACAATTACCTCATCAAGTTCTACTTTCCTCCCACTCACTTCTTTTGAGAGAAACTCCTTCTCTATAAAGGATCCATTCTTAGCAATAAAGATCTTGCCTTAGGATCTGTGATACAAGGTGTACCCAACAGTTTCTTTTGGGTATCCTATGAAGACGCACTTCTCCGATTTGGGTTCGAGCTTATCAGGCTGAAGCTTTTTCACATAAGCATCGCAAACCCAAACTTTAAGAAACGAAAGCTTAGGGTTCTTGCCAAACCGCAGTTCATACGGTGTCGTCTCAACGGATTTAGATGGTGCCCTATTTAACGTGAATGTAGTTGTCTCTAATGCATAACCCCAAAACGATAGCGGCAAATCAGTAAGAGACATCATAGAACGCACCATATCTAATAAAGTACGGTTACGATGTTCGAACACACCATTACACTGTGGTGTTCCAGGTGGCGTGAGTTGTGAAAGTATTCCACATTGTTTTAAATGAAGGACAAACTCGTAACTCAAATATTCGCCTCCGCGATCAGATCTTAGAAACTTTATTTTCTTGTTATGATGATTCTCCACTTCACTCTAAAATTCTTTGGACTTTTCAAATGTTTTAGACTTGTGTTTCATTAAGTAGATATACCCATATCTTCTCAAATCATATGTAAAGGTGAGTAAACAACGATACCCACCGCGAGCCTCAACACTCATCGGACCGCATACATCGATATGTATTATTTCCAATAAGTCAGTGGCTCGATCCATTGTTCCGGAGAATGGAGTCTTAGTCATCTTGCCCATGAGGCATGGTTCGCAAGCATCAAATGATTCATAATCAAGTGATTCCAAATATCCATCCACATGGAGTTTCTTCATGCGCTTTACACCAATATGACCTAAACGGCAGTGCCACAAATATGTGGCACTACCATTATCAACTTTGCATCTTTTGGCATCAATATTATGAATATGTGTATCACTACGATCGAGATTCAATAAACCATTTACACTGGGTGTATGATCATAGAAGGTTTTATTCATGTAAACAGAACAACAATTATTCTCTGACTTAAATGAATAACCGTATTGCAATAAACATGATCCAATCATATTCATGCTCAACGCAAACACCAAATAACATTTATTTAGGTTCAACACTAATCTCGAAGGTAGAGAGAGTGTGTCATGGTGATCTTATCAACCTTGGAATCACTTCCAACACACATCGTCACTTCATCCTTAACTAGCATCTATTCATTCTGTAACTCATGTTTTGAGTTACTTATCTTAGCAACTGAACTAGTATCAAATACCCAGGGGAGACTACGAACAAGAGTAAGGTACACAATAATCTGTATATCAAATATACCTTTGTTCACTTTGCCATCCTTCTTATCCGCCAAATGTTTGGGGCAGTTCCACTTCCAGTGACCATTTCCTTTGCAGTATAAGCACTCAGTTTTAGGCTTGGGTCCAGCTTTGGGCTTCTTCACGGGAGTGGCAACTTGCTTGCCATTCTTCTTTAAGTTCCCTTTTCTTTCCCTTGCCCTTTTACTCGAAACTAGTGGACTTATCGACCATCAACACTTGATGCTCTTTCTTGATTTCTACCTTCGCCGATTTCAGCATCGCAAAGAGCTCGGGAATCATTTTCGTCATCCCCTTGCATATTATAGTTCATCACAAAGTTCTAGTAGCTTGGTGATAGTGACTAGAGAACTCTGTCAATCACTATCTTATCTGGAAGATTAACTCCCACTTGATTCAAGCGATTGTACTACACAGACATTCTAAGTACATGCTCACTGGCTAAGACATTCTCCTCCATCTTGTACGCAAAGTACTTGTCAGAGATCTCATACCTCTCGACATGGGCATGAGTCTGAAATATCAATTTCAACTCTTGGAACATCTCATATCCTCTGTGGTGTTAAAAACGTTTTTGATGTCCCGCTTCTAAGCCGTAAAGCATGGTGCACTAAACTATCAAGTAGTCATCATACTGAGCTTGTCAAACATTCATAACGTCTGCATCAACTCCTGCAATAGGTCTGACATCTAGCGGTGCATCAAGGACATAATTCTTCTGTGCAGCAACGAGGATAATCCTCAGATCACGGACCCAGACCGCATCATTGCTACTATTATCTTTCAACTTAGTTTTCTCTAGGAACATATTAAAAATAAAACAGAGGAGCTATACGCGAGCTATTGATCTACAACATAGATATGCAAAAACTATTTGGACTAAGTTCATGATAAATTAAGTTCAGTTAATCATATTACTTAAGAACTCCCACTTGGATAGACATCCCTCAAGTCATCTAAATGATCACATGATCCAAATCAACTAAACCATGTCTGATCATCACGTGAGATGGAGTAGTCATCAATGGTGAACATCTCTATGTTGATCATATCTACTATATGATTCACGTTCAACCTTTCGGTCTCCAGTGTTCTGAGGCCATGTCCGTACATGCTAGGCTCATCAAGTTTAACCCGAGTATTCCGCATATGCAAAGCTGTCTTGCACCCATTGTATGTGAACGTAGAGCTGCTACCTCTTGAGCACTGTGTTGGATTTCCCCGAAGAGGAGAGGATGATGGAGCAAAGTAGCATAAGTATTTCTCTCAGTTTTTTAGAACCAAGGTATCAATCCAGTAGGAGGCTGCGTGCGGTCCCTAGTACCTGCACAAAACAAATAACTCCTCGCAACCAACGCGATAAGGGGTTGTCAATCCCTTCACGGTCACTTACGAGAGTGAGATCTGATAGATATGATAAGATAATATTTTTGGTATTTTTGTGATAAAGATGCAAAGTAAAATAAAAGCAAAGTAAATAACTAAGTATTGGAAGATTAATATGATGAAGATAGACCCGGGGGCCATAGGTTTCACAGTGGCTTCTCTCAAGAGCATAAGTATTCTACGGTGGGTGAATGAATTACTGTTGAGCAATTGGCAGAATTGAGCATAGTTATGAGAATATCTAGGTATGATCATGTATATAAGCATCACGTCCGAGACAAGTAGACCGACTCCTGCCTGCATCTACTACTATTACTCCACTCATCGACCGCTATCCAGCATGCATCTAGAGTATTAAGTTCATGAAAACAGAGTAACACCTTAAGCAAGATGACATGATGTAGAGGAATAAATTCATGCAATATGATAAAAAAAACCATCTTTTTATCCTCGATGGCAACGATACAATACGTGCCTTGCTGCCCCTACTGTCACTAGGAAAGGACACCGGAAGATTGAATCCAAAGCTAAGCACTTCTCCCATTGCAAGAAATATCAATCTAGTAGGCCAAACCAAACTGATAATTCAAAGAGACTTGCAAAGATAACCAATCATACATAAAAGAATTCAGAGAAGATTCAAATATTGTTCATAGATAGACTTGATCATAAACCTACAATTCATCGGTCTCAACAAACACACCGCAAAAAGAAGATTACATCGAATAGATCTCCACAAGAGAGGGGGAGAACATTGTATTGAAATCCAAAAAGAGAGAAGAAGCCATCTAGCTAATAACTATGGACCTGTAGGTCTGAGGTAACTACTCACACTTCATCGGAGAGGCTATGGTGTTGATGTAGAAGCCCTCCGTGATGGATACCCCCTCTGGCGGAGCTCCGGAACGGGCCCCAAGATGGGATCTCGTGGATATATGAAGTTACGGCGGTGGAATTAGGGTTTTGGCTCCGTATCTGACCGTTTGGCGGTACGTAGGTATATATAGGAGGAAGGAGTATGTCGGTGGAGCAACAGGGGCCCACGTGGGTGGAGGGCGCGCCTGGGGGGTAGGCACACCCCCCTACCTCGTGGCCTCCTCCGTTGTTTCTTGACGTAGGGTCCAAGTCTCCTGGATCATGTTCGGCAAGAAAATCACGTTCCCGAAGGTTTCATTCAGTTTGGACCCCGTTTGATATTCCTTTTCTTCAAAACCCTACAATCGGCAAAAAACAGCAATTCTGGGCTGGGCCTCCGGTTAATAGGTTAGTCCCAAAAATAATATAAAAGTGGATAATAAAGCCCAATAATGTCCAAAACAGTAGATAATATAGCATGGAGTAATCAAAAATTATAGATACGTTGGAGACGTATCAAGCATCCCCAAGCTTAATTCCTGCTCGTCCTCGAGTAGGTAAATGATAAAAACATGATTTTTGATGCGGAGTGCTACTAGGCATAATTTCAATGTAATTCTTCTCAATTGTGGCATGAATATTCAGATCCGAAAGATTCAAGATAAAAGTTCATATTGACATAAAAATGATAATACTTCAAGCATACTAACTAAGCAATTATGTCTTCTCAAAATAGCATGGCCAAAGCAAGTTCATCCCTACAAAATCATATAGTTTAGTCATGCTCCATTTTCGTCACACAAGAATGCTCTCATCATGCACAACCCCGATGACAAGCCAAGCAATTGCTTCATACTTTAGCAATCTCAAACCTATAAACTTTCACGCAATATATGAGTGCGAGCCATGGACATAGCACTATGGGTGGAATAGAATATGATGATGGGGGTTATGTGGAGAAGACAAAAAGGAGAAAGTCTCACATCAACAAGGCTAATCAATGGTCTATGGAGATGCCCATCGATTGATGTTAATGCAAGGAGTAGGGATTGACATGTAACGGATGCACTAGAGCTATAAATGTATGAAAGCTCAACAAAAGAAACTAAGTGGGTGTGCATCCAACTTGCTTGCTCACGAAGACCTAGGGCACTTGAGGAGGACCATTGTTGGAATATACAAGACAAGTTCTATAATGAAAATTCCCACTAGTATATGAAAAAGACAAAACAAAGGACTCTCTATCATGAAGATTATGGTGCCACTTTGAAGCACAAGTGTGGCAAAGGATAGTAGCATTGTCCCTTCTCTATTTTTCTCTCATTTTTTTATTTGGGCCTTCTCTCTTTTTATGGCCTATTTTTTATATTCATCACTTGGGACAATGCTCTAGAAAATGATGATCATCACACTTCTATTTATTTATACACTAGTAGAAAACGGAGCTTTAGCGCCGGTTCGTAAGGGCCTTTAGTGCCGGTTCCATAACCGGCACTAGGGGGTGGGCACTAAAGGCCCCCCCCTTTAGTACCGGTTCGGCATGAACCGGCGCTAAAGTGCCACCACGTGGCGTGAGCTCGCGCCCTGGTATGGGGGATTTTTGTTTTTGAATTTTTTTTGAAAATTTTGGAAAAAAAGTTTGATTTTTTATTTTTATTTTTTCTGAATTATTTGATGATTTAGTCTCTAATCACGTCTCTTTACTGCTCAAGTGTGGATCACTCATTCCAAATCGCCTGACTTCCCGGCCGGTCACCCATCCTCTCACTCCCCCAGCCTGAGCACGCTTAACTTCGGAGTTCTATTCCCCCTACATTCCAAGTCTGCACTTGTTGTTTTCCTGACAAATGTAAGCTGTCAATCCTATTAACCCTCAGTAGTTTAGCTTGAGCATAAAGTCACACGTTTCACCATTTGAGTTTGAAACTATTATTCTAAAAAACAGTAATTATGTATTAACACTAATATTTCTTGAATAAGTAGTTTGACCATAGTTTGACCACAGTTTGACCAGATTTGGCCAAAATTCAAAAAAACTGAGATACTTATTTAGTAACACTAATAGTATTGCGTAATTATTTAGTAACACTCTATATTTCTTGAATCAGTTGTTTGACCAGTTTGACAAGATTTAACCAAAATTCAAAAAAAACATAAATTAGAGCATATCTTTTTTTCCTTTTACAATTTTGTCATTTCAAAAATTGTCCTAAACCCTAAACCCGGGACTTAAAACGTCAGAAACTCTATGCTAAACAGTAAAAACTAAGGGTTTAAACCATAAAACCTAACCCTAAACTCTGAAATCTAAACCCTAGCACTAAACGCTAAAAATGTCTAAAAAACGTCTAAAACGCCCAAAAACTCTATTTTCCCTTTGGAATTTTATGGTTTTAAAATATTGTCGATTATTTTGTTCTGCAAATTTTGATATATTATATGTATTTTTCTAAATTACGATGATTTAGTTATGATTTTTTCAAGTTTGAAAATTGCCCTATAGTCCCGGTTTGTGTCTGCAACCAGGACTATAGCTTAGACCCCTTTAGTGCCAGTTCGTCGCATGAACCGGTACTAAAGGTTGGCCCTTTAGTACCGGTTTGTGCCACAAACCGGGACTAAAGAGGCTCGTGGGGCCCCGGCCTGACGCCAGCCTGCCACCACCCCTTTAGTACCGGTTCGTGGCACAAACCGGTACTAAAGGTTCAACACGAAGCGGCATTAATGCAAATCCGTTCGAACCGGCACTAATGGTACCATTAGTACCGGGCCAAAATCAAACCGGCACTAATGTGCTTCATGTTTGACCCTTTTTCTACTAGTGACAACTCAATGATTACAACTCAATACTAGAACAAAAGATGACTCTATGTGAATGCCTCCGGTGGTGTACCGGGACATGCAATGAATCAAGAGTGACATGTATGAAAAAATTATGAACGGTGGCTTTGCCACAAATAATATGTCAACTACATGATCATGCTAAGCAATATGACAATGATGAATGTGTCATGATAAAAGGAATGGTGGAAAGTTGCATGACAATATATCTCGGAATGGCTATGGAAATGCCATAATAGGTAGGTATGGTGGCTGTTTTGAGGAAGATATAAGGAGGTTTATGTGTGAAAGAGCATATCATATCACGGGGTTTGGATGCACCGGCGAAGTTTGCACCAACTCTCATTGTGAGAAAGGGCAATGCACGGTACCGAAGAGGCTAGCAATGATGGAAGGGTGAGAGTGCTTATAATCCATGGACTCAACATTAGTCATAAAGAACTCACATACTTGTTGCAAAAATCTACAAGTCATCAAAAACCAAAGCACTACGCGCATCCTCCTAGGGGGGATAGATTGGTAGGAAAAGACCATCGCTCGTCCCCGACCGCCACTCATAAGGAAGACAATCAAATAACACCTCATGTTTCAAATTTGTTACATAAAGTTTACCATACGTGCATGCTACGGGACTTGCAAACTTCAACACAAGCACTTCTCAAATTCACAACTACTCAACTAGCATGACTTTGATATTATTACCTCCATATCTCAAAACAATCATCAAGCATCAAACTTCTCTTAGTATTCAAAATACTCATAGGATTTTTTTACTAATCTTGAATACCTGGCATATTAGGATTATTTAAGCAAATTACCATGCTATTTAAGATTCTCAAAATAATCTAAGTGAAGCATGAGAAATCAATAGTTTCTATAAAACAAATCCACCACCGTGCTCTAAAAGATATAAGTGAAGTACTAGAGCAAAACTATATAACTCAAAAGATATAAGCAAAGCACATAGAATATTCTAACAAATTCCAAATCATGTATGGCTCTCTCAAAAGGTGTGTACAGCAAGTATGATTGTGGTAAACTAAAAAGAAAAGACTCAAATCATACAAGACGCTCCAAGCAAAACACATATCATGTGGTGAATAAAAATATAGCTCCAAGTAAAGTTACCGATAGAAGTCGACGAAAGAGGGGATGCCTTCCGGGGCATCCCCAAGCTTTGGATTTTAGGTGCCCTTAGATTACCTTGGGGGTACCATGGGAATCCCCAAGCTTAGGATCTTGCAACTCCTTGTTCCATAATCCATCAAATCTTTACCCTAAACTTGAAAACTTCACAACACAAAACTCAACGTAGAAAATCTCGTGAGCTTCGTTAGCGAAAGAAAACAAAATACCACTTCAAGGTACTGTAATGAACTCATTATTTATTTATATTGGTTTTAAACCTACTGTATTCCAACTTCTCTATGGTGTATAAACTATTTTACTAGACATAGATTCATCAAAATAAGCAAACAACACACGAATCAAAAACAGAACAGTCTGTAGTAATCTTTATCTAGCGCAAGATCTAGAATCCCAAAAATTCTAAAATAAATTGATGGACGTGAGTAATTTATCTATTAATCATCTGAAAAAAAAACTAACTAAATATCACTTTCCAAATAAGAGTGACAGCAGTTCTCATGAGCGCTAAAGTTTCTGTTTTTTACAGCAAGATATTAAGACTTTCCCCAAGTCTTCCCAACGGTTCTACTTGGCAAAAACACTAATTAAACACAAAAAAACACAACCAAAACAGAGGCTAGGTAAATTATTTATTACTAAACAGGAGAAAAAAGCAAGGAATAAAAATAAAATTGGGTTGCCTCCCAACAACCGCTATCGTTTAACGCCCTAGCTAGGCATAAAAAGCAATGATAGATCTAGGTATTTCCATCTTTGGTAGGGAATCCATAAGTGGCTCTCATAATAGATTCATAAGGTAATTTAATTTTATTTCTAGGAAAGTGTTCCATGCCTTTCCTTAACGGAAATTGGAATTTAATATTTCCTTCCTTCATATCAATAATTGCACCAATCGTTCTAAGGAAAGGCCTACCAAGAATAATAGGACATGAAGGATTGCAATCTATGTCAAGAACAATAAAATCTACGGGCACATAATTCCTATTTGCAACAATAAGAACATAATTAATTCTTCCCATAGGTTTCTTAATAGTGGAATCCGCAAGGTGCAAGTTTAGAGAGCAATCTTCAAAATCACGGAAACCTAACAAATCACACAAAGTCTTTGGAATCGTGGAAACACTAGCACCCAAATCACATAAAGCATAGAACTCATGATCTTTAATTTTAATTTTAATAGTTGGTTCCCACTCATCATAAAGTTTTCTAGGGATAGAAACGTCCAATTCAAGTTTTTCTTCATAAGATTGCATCAAGGCATCAATGATATGTTTAGTAAACGCTTTATTTTGACTATAAGCATGAGGAGAATTTAGCACGAATTGCAACAAGGAAATACAATCAACCAAAGAGCAATTTTCATAATTAAATTCCTTGAAATCCAAAATAGTGGGTTTAGCAACATCTAGGGTTTTAATTTCTTCGATCCCACTTTCATCAATTTTAGCGTTAAGATCTAAAAACTCCGAATTTTTGGAACGCCTTCTAGGTAAAGGTGGATCATATTCAGTCCCATCATTATTAAGATTCATATTGAAAAACAAATATTTAATAGGGTACACATCAATAACTTTTAGATCTTCATCTTTATTTTCATATGAACTAGAAGAACACGCTCTTATCAAGAAATCTTTCTTAGCACGCATCCTAGCGGTTCTTTCTTTTCACTCATCAATGGAAATTCTCATGGCTTTGAGAGACTCATTGATATCATGCTTAGGTGGAATAGATCTAAGTTTCAAAGAATCAACATCAAGGGAAATTCTTTCCACGTTCCTAGCCAAATCATCAATCTTAAGCAATTTTTCTTCAATCAAAGCATTGAATTTTTTTTGCAAAGTAATAAATTCTTTAATGTTAGATTCAAAATTAGAGGGCATCTTATTAAAATTTCCATAAGAATTGTTGTAGGAATTACCATAATTATTAGAGGGATTACTAGGATAAGGCCTAGGATTAAAATTTCCTCTATACGCGTTGTTACCAAAATTATTCCTACCAAGAAAATTCGCATCCATAGATTCATTATTATTCTCAATCAAAGTAGACAAGGGAATATCATTAAGATTAGAAGAAACACTTTTATTAGCAAATAATTTCATAAGTTCATCCATCTTTCCACTCAAAACATTAATTTCTTCTATCGCATGCACCTTTTTATTAGTAGATCTTTCAGTATGCCATTGAGAATAATTAACCATAATATTATCTAGGAGTTTAGTAGCTTCTCCTAAAGTGATTTCCATAAAAGTGCCACCCGCTGCCGAATCTAAAAGATTTCTAGAAGCAAAATTCAATCCGGCATACAATTTTTGTATAATCATCCACAAATTCAAACCATGAGTAGGGCAATTACGTATCATTAATTTCATCCTCTCCCAAGCTTGTGCAACATGTTCATGATCAAGTTGCTTAAAATTCATAATATCGTTTCTAAGGGAGATGATCTTAGCGGTAGGAAAATACTTAGAGATAAAAGCATCTTTGCACTTGTTCCAAGAATCAATACTATTTTTTGGCAAAGACGAAAACCAAGCTTTAGCACGTTCTCTAAGCGAAAAAGGAAATAGCTTCAATTTAACAATATCATTATCCACATCTTTCTTCTTTTGCATATCACACAAATCAACGAAGCTATTTAGATGCGTAACGACATCTTCACTAGGAAGGCCGGAGAACGGATCTTTCATAACAAGATTCAGCAAAGCGGCATTAATTTCACAAGATTCAGCATCGGTAAGAGGAGCAATCGGAGTGCTAATAAAATCATTGTTGTTGGTGTTGGTAAAGTCACACAATTTAGTGTTATCTTGAGCCATCGTGACAAGCAAGCAATCCAACATACAAGCAAACAAAAAGCAAGGGGGCAAAAGGAGGCAAATAGAGAAAGAGAGGGAGGATAGAGAGAAAGAGGGCGAATAAAATGGCAAGGGTGAAGTGGGGGAGAGGAAAACGAGAGGCAAATGGCAAATGATGTAATGCAGGAGATAAGGATTGTGATGGGTACTTGGTATGTTGTGCCAGAAATGGCTCGTTGTTGGAAGTCAAATCTTGACTTGCGCGAACCTCCCCGGCAACGGCGCCAGAAATGGCTCGTTGTTGGAAGTCAAATCTTGACTTGGGCAAACCTCCCCGGCAATGGCGCCAGAAATCCTTCTTGCTACCTCTTGAGCACTGCGTTGGATTACCCCGAAGAGGAGAGGATGATGCAGCAAAGTAGCGTAAGTATTTCCCTCAGTTTTTGAGAACCAGGTATCAATCCAGTAGGAGGCTGCGTGCGAAGTCCCTAATACCTGCACAAAACAAATAACTCCTCGCAACCAACGCGATAAGGGGTTGTCAATCCCTTCACAGTCACTTACGAGAGTGAGATCTGATAGATATGATAAGATAATATTTTTGGTATTTTGTGATAAAGATGCAAAGTAAAATAAAAGCAAAGTAAATAACTAAGTATTGGAAGATTAATATGATGAAGATAGACCCGGGGCCATAGGTTTCACTACTGGCTTCTCTCAAGAGCATAAGTATTCTACGGTGGGTGAACGAATTACTGTTGAGCAATTGACAAAATTGAGCATAGTTATGAGAATATCTAGGTATGATCATGTATATAGGCATCACGTCCGAGACAAGTAGACCGACTCCTGCCTGCATCTACTACTATTACTCCACTCATCGACCGCTATCCAGCATGCATCTAGAGTATTAAGTTCATGAAAACAGAGTAACGCCTTAAGCAAGATGACATGATGTAGAGGGATAAACTCTTGCAATATGATGAAAACCCCATCTTGTTATCCTCGATGGCAACAATACAATACGTGCCTTGCTGCCCCTACTATCACTGGGAAAGGACACCGCAAGATTGAACCCAAAGCTAAGCACTTCTCCCATTGCAAGAAAGATCAATCTAGTAGTCCACACCAAACTGATAATTCGAAGAGACTTGCAAAGATAACCAATCATACATAAGAATATAGAGAAGATTCAAATATTATTCATAGATAGACTTGATCATAAACCCACAATTCATCGGTCTCAACAAACACACCGCAAAAAGAAGATTACATCGAATAGATCTCCACAAGAGAGGGGGAGAACATTGTATTGAGATCCAAAAAGAGAGAAGAAGCCATCTAGCTACTAACTATGGACCCGTAGGTCTGAGGTAAACTACTCACACTTCATCGGAGGGCTATGGTGTTGATGTAGAAGCCCTCCGTGATCGATGCCCCCTCCGGCGGAGCTCCAGAACAGGCCCCAAGATGGGATCTCGTGGATACAGAAAGCTACGGCGGTGGAATTAGGGTTTTGGCTCCGTATCTGATCGTTTGGGGGTACGTAGGTATATATAGGAGGAAGGAGTACGTCGATGGAGCAACAGGGGGCCCACAAGGGTGGAGGGCGCGCCTAGGGGGTAGGCGCGCCCCTACCTCGTGGCCTCCTCTTTTCTTTCTTAACATAGGGTCCAAGTCTCCCGGGTCTTGTTCGTTGAGAAAATCACGTTCCCGAAGGTTTCATTCCATTTGGACTCCGTTTGATATTCCTTTTCTTCGAAACCCTAAAATAGGCAAAAAAAAACAGCAATTATGGGTTGGGCCTCCTGTTAATAGGTTTGTCCCAAAAATAATATAAAAGTGGATAATAAAGCCCAACAATGTCCAAAACCGTAGATAATATAGCATGTAGCAATCAAAAATTATAGATACATTGGAGACATATCAAGAGCTTATCACACTCGATCATCACGTGGAGTCTGAGCACGAAGAACTTTCGCAATGGTGCATACTTAGGGAGAACACTTATACCTTGAAATTTTTGTAAGGGATCATCTTAGAATGCTACCGCCGTACTAAGAAAAATAAGATGCATAAAAGATAAACATCACATGCAATCAATATATTTGACATGATATGGCCATCACCATATTATGCCTTTGATCTCCATCTCCAAAGCACCGTCATGATCTCCATCATCACCGGCTCGACACCTTGATCTCCATCATAGGGTCGTGGTCGTCTCGCCAACTATTTCTTCTACAACTATCGCTAATGCATAGTGATAAAGTAAAGCAATTACATGGAGTTTGTATTTCATACAATAAAACAACAACCATAAGGCTCCTGCCAGTTGCCGATAACTTCTACAAAACATGATCATCTCATACAACAATGTATATCACATCATGTATTGACAATATCACATCACAACATGCCCTGCAAAAACAAGTTAGACGTCCTCTAGTTTGTTGTTGCAAGTTTTACGTGGCTGCTACGGACTTCTAGCAAGAACCGTTCTTACCTATGCATCAAAACCACAATGGTGTTTCATCAAGTTTGCTGTTTTAACCTTCAACAAGGACCGGCCGTAGTCAAATTTGATTCAACGAAACTTGGAGAAACAGACACCCGCCAGCCAGCTTTATGCAAAACTAGTTGCATGTCTGTCGGTGGAACCGGTGTCATGAACGTGGTCATGCAAGGTTGGTCTGGGCCGCTTCATCCAACAATACCGCCGAATCAAAATAAGACATTGGTGGTAAGCAGTATGACTATCACCGCCCACAACTCTTTGTGTTCTACTCATGCATATCATCTACACATAGACCTGGCTCGGATGCCACTGTTGGGAAGCGTAGCATGCAATTTCAAAAAAATTCCTACGCTCACGCAAGATCTATCTAGAAGATGCATAGCAACGAGACAGGAGAGTGTGTCCATGTAGCCTCGTAGACTAAAAGCGAAAGCGTTTATTAACACGATTGATGTAGTCCAACTTCTTCTAGTTCCAACCGATCAAGCACCGAACGTACGGCACCTCCGAGTTCTGCACATGTTCAGCTCAATGACGTCCCTCGAACACTTGATCCAGCAAAGTGTCGAGGAAGAGTTCGGTCAGCATGACGGCATGGTGACGGTGATGGTGAAGTAATCCGCACAGGGCTTCGCCGAAGCACTACGTGAATATGACCGGAGGCGTAAACTGTGGAGGGGGGTGCCGCACACGGCTAACAATTGTTGGTGTGTGTTCTAGGCGCCTCCTCCCCATGTATATATAGGTGGGAGAGGGAGGGGAGCAGCCTTGGCGCGCCACAAGTAGGAGGAATCCTACTTGGGGGCCTCCTCCAATTCGGCCTCCCCCTTTCCTAATCTCCGTAGGGGGAAGGAAAGAGGGGAGAGGGGAAAGGAAGGGGAATCCTATTCCCTCTATTTCCTTTGCTCCTCCCCTTTTCCTTTCTCCACTTAGATTGACCCATATGGGGGCGCACCAGCCCACAAGGGGCTGGTCTGTCCCGCCCTAGGCCCAATAAGGCCCATATCTTTGCCGGGGCATGCCCGGAACCCCTTCCGATGACCCGATACATACCCGGTACCACGGAACACTTCTGGTGTCCGAATACTATCGTCCTATATGTGAATCTTTACCTCTCGAACATTTTGAGACTCCTCATCATATCTGTGATCTCATCCGGGACTCCGAACAACATTCGGTCACCAAATCACATAACTCATATAATAAAAAATCATCATCGAACGTTAAGCGTGCGTACCCTACGGGTTCGAGAACTATGTAGACATGACCGAGATAGCTCTCCGGTCAATAACCAAAAGCGGAACCTAGATGCTCATATTGGTTCCCACATATTCTACGAAGATCTTTATCGGTCATACGATAATGACAACATACGTTATTCCCTTTGTCATCGGTATGTTACTTGGCCGAGATTCGAATGTAGGTATCTTCATACCTAGTTCAATCTCGTTACCGGCAAGTCTCTTTACTCGTTTCGTAATGCATCATCCCGCAACTAACTCATTAGTCACATTGCTTGCAAGGCTTATTATGATGTGCATTACCAAGAGGTCCCAGAGATACCTCTCCGGTGCTCGGAGTGACAAATCCTAATCTCGATCTATGCCAACCCAACAAACACCTTCGGAGATACATGTAGAGCATCTTTATAATCACTCAGTTACGTTGTGATGTTTGATAGCACACAAGGCATTCCTCCGGTATCTGGGAGTTTCATAATCTCATAGTCAAAGGAATATGTATATGACATGAAGAAAGCTATAGCAATAAAACTGAACGATCATTATGCTAAGCTAACAGATGGATCGTATCCATCACATCATTCTCCTAATGATGTGATCCCATTCATAAAATGACAACACATGTCTATGGTTAGGAAACTTAACCATCTTCGATTAACGAGCTAGTCTAGTAGAGGCTTACTAGGGACACGGTGTTTTGTCTATGTATCCACACATGTATCAAGTTTCTGGTTAATACAATTCTAGCATGAATAATAAACATTTATCATGATATAAGGAAATATAAAATAACAACTTTATTATTGCCTCTAGGGCATATTTCCTTCAACCCCATCATCATTTTATTTTGTCATCTAAGTGCGAAGACCGAGGCTTGTGACCTGGGCACTAAGCCAAGTGCTAAGTAGTTGAAAACAGATAGTCATGGATTCGGTTAATTGACCAAAGCTATATATTGTGTTATGATAAGATGTTTTGGACATGATAAAGCCTTGAGCGATTAGGGACATGAATAGTAGAACCCTTGCATAATATTTGGGGGGGTGAAGAATAGGGTCAAATAGACCCTAAAACCTTAGGGCTTGCCTCCGATCTACTCAAAATTCAACCTCCATGTTCTCTGGTCTACCAATTACAATGCGAAATGTCTGAATCAACGAGTTGTTGCAAGTGTTACAACCGTACCTGCCATGTACCTTCGCCGACACCGCCACGACCCCCCCCCCCCCCAAATCGCACATGCTTCGTCTGCCCTCTCCTTCTCTGCGAGTGAGCGCAACGGGATCTGGTGGAGAGGCAGTCGAGTTGGTGGAAGCACCCTAGATGGGGCCTTTATGCAGTGGCGCATCAATCACTGACGAGCACCCAGGGCGGGGCCCTCATGCAGCGCCGCCTGAATCGCTGGTAAGCACCCTGGATAGGGCCCTCATGCAGCACCTGGCGATAGCAGCGCCGTGTGAATCATTGCCGATGTCCCAACGCCGCACAATTGGGCACGTTCCAATGGTCGACGTCGGTTGCTGAAGCGATCGGTTGTAATGTATCAATTTCTCTTTAATTTTGAGCATGGATTTTTGTTGCTTTTTGGTGAGGGCTCCTGGATTGCTATTTGTGGACGAAATTTTTCAAGAAGCTAAAAATTTTGATTTTATTTGATGATAAAAAATTCACAAATTTTTCGAATTTATTATGCATCTTTTTTCTGAATTTACTGATCACACAGGTGCACCTGCACCCAGGAGCAGCTACACCTTTCTCTCCTCTTAAATATTGGACCTCGCGCCCTCCGCTCCAAGAGCCCTCGCCTGAACTCCAAGAAACCAAGAACCCTTCCTCAACCTCCCTCCTCTGTCCACCGCGTCCACTGCCTCCGTCTCTCCCGAACCAGCCACCGCGGCTGACCGATGGTCCAGTTCCACGACGGGCAAGAGATGCGACTCCGCAGCCATGCGCACGCCGCGTCGCCCCACCCCGGCGAGGGCGGGGAGGGTGTCACGCCCGGATCGAGCGGCGTGCCTCCGGTGCGCACCTACCACGGCGACGGGGCCCTCTGCATCACTTCCAGGACCTTGACCGCGCCGCCCGCAGAGCACCACGTGCGGCTGCGGAACCGCACGCACGCGGCCTTCCCCCACCCCCGCGAGGGCGCCACTCCAAACGGCCCGTTGCCTGCGGACATCTACCAGGGCAACCCCATGTGCGCCAGAGCTTCCGACGGCCGCTACCTCGCCGCCGCACCCATAGAGGGGCACGGCTACGACGAGCCACCGCAAGCGGCAACGGTGGACAACAGCAGCATGCCGGTGAGTTGGCCATGCCCCCTCTTCCGTTCTTTGTAGCAGTTGTCGGGCAATTTGGGGTGCGGTTCTTGCTTGCCGCAGTTGCTTGTCGGTCCCTCGTGACCCCGATTGCAATCTTTTCTTGCGAATTCTGTGCTTGGTTCTTGCTTGTTTAATTTGCATCCGCATGTCCTTCGTCGGCTATAAATTTGGCCGGACCCGCAATCATGTTCTTGATAAGTTAGCTCTGTTTCTTTGCATCCGAATGTGCTCTGTTTCTGGTTCAAGTTAGATCTTTGGGTCTCCTAAACATAACTATCTTCTTTGGAACTAAACTGCAGAGAACCAATGAGTACAGGCTCCGGCGCCGGCGGGCAGGCGACGACGGCAACTTCAGCTTCCGATGTGGGATGTACGAGTGGGTACTGGAGTGCCCACACATCCGGGAGCCAAGCACTAGCAGCGACATTCCAGGTGAGAGCCTTTTAGCCCACCAGGCTTGTGGGGCAACAGTTTCCTGAAAGTAGTATCTGAGTCTGACAAGAAACTAGTTTTCGGTTTTCTTTCGATACTGTGACAAATTGAGTCTTTTTGACGAAAAACAGCAAAGTTAATTATTTCATTCATTAACATAGGAGGAAACACCCCTGGAGATACAAATACTGATGTCCAGCAAAGAGTCGTGGGTAAAAAAATTTATAAAGAGGAAGAGCTATACACATGTACAGGAGAATAGAAACCTTAGAACTATCTCATGTATATCCACCGCGCTCCTCTAAAACCTGCCATCCTCCATGAATTGAGCTCGCTAACGATGCCTTCAGCCACCTACAGAAAAGTGGATGCCTTGTTATTGAAGATGCGGTTGTTCCTCTCCTTCCTAACATGCCAAGCAGTCACCATAAGCAGAGACGCGAGGTCATTTCTCCTATTTTATGTTGTAGCTGCCAGTGCTTTTAACCACCAGCCCAAGATGTGATCTCCATCAACGCAAGGCAGAAGACTATAGGGGAATCTATACAAGGTTAGACAGTATCCCCAGATTCCAGCAGTGAATGGACAATCGCAGAGAAGGTGCAAGCCATTTTCCATCCCAAGGTGACATAACTGGCAGGTTGGATCATGTGGCCAGCCACGCTTAGCAAGATTGTTGGCAGTTAAACACTTATCTTGTACTAGATTTGGTGACCGAAGGGATAAATTCATGCAATATGATAAAAAACATCTTGTTATCCTCGATGGCAATAATACAATACGTGCCTTGCTGCCCCTACTGTCACTGGGAAAGGACACCGCAAGATTGAACCCAAAGCTAAGCACTTCTCCCATTGCAAGAAAGATCAATCTAGTAGGCCAAACCAAACTGATAATTCAAAGAGACTTGCAAAGATAACCAATCGTACATAAAAGAATTCAGAGAAGATTCAAATATTGTTCATAGATAGACTTGATCATAAACCCACAATTCATCGGTCTCAACAAACACACCGCAAAAAGAACATTACATCGAATAGATCTCCACAAGAGAGGGGGAGAACATTGTATTGAGATCCAAAAAGAGAGAAGAAGCCATCTAGCTAATAACTATGGACCCGAAGGTCTGAGGTAAACTACTCACACTACATCGGAGAGGCTATGGTGTTGATGTAGAAGCCCTCCATGATGGATACCCCCTCCGGCAGAGCTCCGGAACAGGCACCCAAGATGGGATCTCGTGGATACAGGAAGTTACGGCGGTGGAATTAGGGTTTTGGCTCCATATCTGATCGTTTGGGGGTACATAGGTATATATAGGAGGAAGGAGTACGTCGGTGGAGCAACAGGGGGGCCCACGAGGGTGGAGGGTGCGCCTGGGGGGGTAGGTGCGCCCCCTACCTCGTGGCCTCCTCCTTTGTTTCTTGACGTAGGGTCCAAGTCTCCTGGATCATGTTCGGCGAGAAAATCACGTTCCTGAGGGTTTCATTCCGTTTGGACTCCGTTTGATATTCCTTTTCTTCGAAACCCTAAAATAGGCAAAAAAACAGCAATTATGGGCTGGGCCTCCTGTTAACAGGTTTGTTCCAAAAATAATATAAAAGTGGATAATAAATCCCAATAATGTCCAAAATAGTAGATAATATAGCATGGAGCAATCAAAAATTATAGATACATTGGAGACGTATCAAGAGCCTATCACACTCGATCATCACGTGGTGTCTGAGCACGAAGAACTTTCGCAACGGTGCATACTTAGGGAGAACACTTATACCTTGAAATTTTTGTAAGGGATCATCTTAGAATGCTATCGCCGTACTAAGAAAAATAAGATGCATAAAAGATAAACATCACATGCAATCAATATATTTGACATGATATGGCCATCATCATATTGTGCCTTTGATCTCCATCTCCAAAGCACCGTCATGATCTCCATCGTCACCGGCTCGACACCTCGATCTCCATCGTAGGGTCGTGGTCGTCTCACCAACTATTTCTTCTACAACTATCGCTAACGCATAGTGATAAAGTAAAGCAATTACATGGAGTTTGTATTTCATACAATAAAACAACAACCATAAGGCTCTTTCCAGTTGCCGATAACTTTTACAAAACATGATCATCTCATACAGCAACGTATATCAAATCATGTCTTGACCATATCACATCACAACATGCCCTGCAAAAACAAGTTAGACGTCCTCTAGTTTGTTGTTGCAAGTTTTACGTGGCTGCTACGGACTTCTAGCAAGAACCGTTCTTACCTATGCATCAAAACCACAATGGTGTTTCATCAAGTTTGCTGTTTTAACCTTCAACAAGGACCGGCCGTAGTCAAATTTGATTCAACGAAAGTTGGAGAAACAGACACCCGCCAGCCAGCTTTATGCAAAACTAGTTGCATGTCTGTCGGTGGAACCGGTGTCATGAACGTGGTCATGTAAGGTTGCTCTGGGCCGCTTCATCCAACAATACCGCCGAATCAAAATAAGACGTTGGTGGTAAGCAGTATGACTATCACCACCCACAACTCTTTGTGTTCTACTCATCATATCATCTATGCATAGACCTGGCTCGGATGCCACTGTTGGGAAGCGTAGCATGCAATTTCAAAAAAATTCCTACGCTCACGCAAGATCTATCTAGAAGATGCATAGCAGCGAAATGGGAGAGTGTGTCCACGTAGCCTCGTAGACTAAAAGCGAAAGCGTTTATTAACGCGATTGATGTAGTCGAACTTCTTCTAGTTCCAACTTATCAAGCATCGAACGTACAGCACCTCCGAGTTCTGCACATGTTCAGCTCAATGACATCCCTCGAACACTTGATCCAGCAAAGTGTCGAGGGAGAGTTCGGTCAGCACGACGGCGTGGTGACGGTGATGGTGAAGTAATCCGCACAGGGCTTCGCCTAAGCACTACGTGAATATGACCGGAGGCGTAAACTGTGGAGGGGGGCGCCGCACACGACTAACAATTGTTGGTGTGTGTTCTAGGCGCCTCCTCCCCATGTATATATAGGTGGGAGAGGGAGGGGAGAAGCCTTGGCGCGCCCGAAGTAGGAGGAATCCTACCTGGGGGCCTCCTCCAATTCGGCCTCCCCCTTTCCAAATCTCCGGAGGGGGGAAGGAAAGAGGGGAGAGGGGAAAGGAAGGGGGAATCCTATTCCCTCTATTTCCTTTCCTCCTCCCCTTTTCCTTTCTCCACTTAGATCAGCCCATATGGGGGCGCACCAGCCCACAAGGGGCTGGTCTGTCCCGCCCTAGGCCCAATAAGGCCCATATCTTTGCTGGGGCGTGCCCGGAACCCCTTCCGATGACCCGATACGTACCCGGTACCCCAGAACACTTCCGGTGTCCGAATACTATCGTCCTATATGTGAATCTTTACCTCTCGACCATTTTGAGACTCCTCGTCATATTCGTGATCTCATCCGGGACTCCGAACAACATTCGGTCACCGAATCACATAACTCATATAATACAAAATCGTCATCGAACGTTAAGCGTGCGTACCCTACGGGTTCGAGAACTATGTATACATGACCGAGACAGCTCTCCGGTCAATAACAAAAAGCGGAACCTAGATGCTCATATTGGTTCCCACATATTCTACGAAGATCCTTATCGGTCATACGATAATCACAACATACGTTATTCCCTTTGTCAGAGGTATGTTACTTGGCCGAGATTCGATCGTCGGTATCTTCATACCTAGTTCAATCTCGTTACCGGCAAGTCTCTTTACTCATTTTGTAATGCATCATCCCGCAACTAACTCATTTGTCACATTGCTTGCAAGGCTTATTATGATGTGCATTACCGAGAGGGCCCAGAGATACCTCTCCGGTGCTCGGAGTGACAAATCCTAATCTCGATCTATGCCAACCCAACAAACACCTTCGGAGATACATGTAGAGCATCTTTATAATCACTCAGTTACGTTGTGACGTTTGATAGCACACAAGGCATTCCTCCGGTATCTGGGAGTTGCATAATCTCATAGTCAAAGGAATATGTATATGACATGAAGAAAGCTATAGCAATAAAACTGAACGATCATTATGCTAAGCTAACAGATGGATCTTATCCATCACATCATTCTCCTAATGATGTGATCCCATTCATCAAATGACAACACATGTCTATGGTTAGGAAACTTAACCATCTTTGATTAACGAGCTAGTCTAGTAGAGGCTTACTAGGGACACAGTGTTTTGTCTATGTATCCACACATGTATCAAGTTTCCGTATAATACAATTCTAGCATGAATAATAAACATTTATCATGATATAAGGAAATATAAAATAACAACTTTATTATTGCCTCTAGGGCATATTTCCTTCAACCCCATCATCATTTTATTTTGTCATCTAAGTGCGAAGACCGAGGCTTGTGACCTGGGCACTAAGCCAAGTGCTAAGTAGTTGAAAACTGGTAGTCATGGATTCGGTTAATTGACGAAGCTATAGGTTGTGTTATGATAAGATGTTTTGGACATGATAAAGCCTTGAGCGATTAGGGACATGAATAGTAGAACCCTTGCATAATATTTGGGGGGGGGAGGGGTGAAGAATAGGGTCAAATAGACCCTGAAACTTTAGGGCTTGCCTCCGATCTACTCAAAATTCAACCTCCATGTTCTCTGGTCTACCAATTACAATGCGAAATGTCTGAATCAATGAGTTGTTGCGAGTGTTACAACCGTACCTTCCATGTACCTTCGCCGACACCGCCACGACCCCCCCTCCAAATCGCACATGCTTCGTCTGCCCTCTCCCTCTCTGCGAGTGAGCTCAACGGGATCTGGCGGAGAGGCAGTCGAGTTGGTGGAAGCACCCTAGATGGGGCCTTTATGCAGTGGCGCATTAATCACTGACGAGCACCCAGGGCGGGGCCCTCATGCAGCGCCGCCTGAATCGCTGGTGAGCACCCTGGATAGGGCCCTCATGCAGCACCTGGCGATAGCAGCGCCGTGTGAATCATTGCCGACGTCCCAATGCCGCACAATCGGGCACGTTCCGATGGTCGATGTCGGTCACTGAAGCGATCGGTTGTAATGAATCAATTTCTCTTAAATTTTGAGCATGGGTTTTTGTTGCTTTTTGGTGAGGGCTCCTGGATTGCTATTTGTGGACGAAATTTTTCAAGAAGCTAAAATTTTTGATTTTATTTGATGATAAAAAATTCACAAATTTTTCAAATTTATTGTGCATCTTTTTTTTCTGAATTTACTGATCACACGGGTGCACCTGCACCCAGGAGCAGCTACACCTTTCTCTCCTCTTAAATATTGGACCTCGCGCCCTCCGCTCCAAGAGCCCTCGCCTGAACCCCAAGAAACCAAGAACCCTTCCTCAACCTCCCTCCTCTGTCCACCACGTCCACCGCCTCCGTCTCTCCCGAACCAGCCACCGCGGCTGACCGATGGTCCAGTTCCACGGCGGGCAAGAGATGCGGTTCCGCAGCCACGCGCATGCCGCGTCTCCCCACCCCGGCGAGGGCGGGGAGGGCGCCATGCTCGGATCGAGCGGCGTGCCTCCGGTGCGCACCTACCACGGCAACGGGGCCCTCTGCATCACTTCCAGGATCTCGACCGCGCCACCCGCAGAGCACCACGTGCGGCTGCGGAACCGCACGCACGCGGCCTTCCCCCACCCCCGCGGGGCGCCACTCCGAACGGCCCGTTGCCTGCGGACATCTACCAGGGCAACCCCATGTGCACCAGCGCTTCCGACGGCCGCTACCTCGCCGCCGCGCCCGCAGAGGGGCACGGCTACGACGAGCCACCGCAGGCGGCAATGGTGGACAACAGCAGCATGCCGGTGAGTTGGCCATGCCCCCCTCTTCCGTTCTTTGTAGCAGTTGTCGGGCAATTTGGGGTGCGGTTCTTGCTCGCCGCAGTTTCTTGTCAGTCCCTCGTGACCCCGATTGCAATCGTTTCTTGCGAATTCTGTGCTTGGTTCTTGGGTGTTTAATTTGCATCCGCGTGTCCTTCGTCGGCTATAAATTTGGCCAGACCCGCAATCATGTTCTTGATAAGTTAGCTCTGTTTCTTTGCATCCAAGTGTGCTCTGTTTCTGGTTCAAGTTAGATCTTTGGGTCTCCTAAACATAACTATCTTCTTTGGAACTAAACTGCAGAGAACCGATGAGTACAGGCTCTGGCGCCGGCGGGCATGCGACGACGGCAACTTCAGCTTCCGATGTGGGATGTACGAGTGGGTACTGGAGGGCCCACACATCCAGGAGCCAAGCACTAGCAGCGACATTCCAGGTGAGAGCCTTTTAGCCCACCAAGCTTGTGGGGCAATAGTTTGCTGAAAGTAGTATCTGAGTCTGACAAGAAACTAGTTTTCGGTTTTCTTTTGATACTGTGACAAATTGAGTCTTTTTGATGAAAAACAGCAAAGTTGCTGATTTCATTCATTAAGATAGGAGGAAACACCCTTGGAGATACAAATACTGATGTCCAGCAAAGAGTCGTAGGTAAAAAAAATTATAAAGAGGAAGAGCTATACACATGTACAGGAGAATAGAAACCTTAGAACTATCTCATGTCTATCCACTGCGCTCCTCTAAAACCTGCCATCCTCCATGAATTGAGCTCGCTAACGATGCCTTCAGCCACCTGCAGAAAAGTGGATGCCTTGTTATTGAAGATGCGGTTGTTCCTCTCCTTCCAAACATGCCAAGCAGTCACCATAAGCAGAGAGGCGAGGTCATTTCTCCTATTTTCTATTGTAGCTGCCAGTGCTTTTAACCACCAGCCCAAGATGTGATCTCCATCAACGCAAGGCAGAAGATTATAGGGGAATCTATACAAGGTTAGACAGTATCCCCAGATTCTAGCAGTGAATGGACAATCGCAGAGAAGGTGTAGGCCATTTTCCATCCCGAGGTGACATAACTGGCAGGTTGGATCATGTGGCCAGCCCGCTTAGCAAGATTGTTGGCAGTTAAACACTTATATTGTACAAACAGCTAGCTAAAGAAGTGAACCTTAGGAGGAATCTTAATCTGCCAGATGATACACGGAAGGGGGGAGTCAATTCTGCCCATGAATTGATATTGATAAGCTGATTTTGCAGTGTATCTTCCATCCGTTGACCACTTCCAGGTGAATTCATCATCACCATTTGTGAGTGTAACTGCCATGGATCGATGCCAGAAGTCGATGTACTCACGCAGAACCTCAGTTCCAGGGTTTCTCTTCAGCAAGGTAACCCACCTCCTATTTGTGAGACCTTCAGCCAAGGAAATTTTTCTGCTCTTGTTGTGCTTGTATAAGTTGGGGAAAGAAACAGAGGGGATCTCGCCTCTTAACCAGTGATCATGCCAAAATGACACCTTGGTCCCACTGCCAATCTTGATGGTGGTACTAGCAATAAAGAGTGCCTTAACATGTTTGTCAATCGGTAGCTGCAACCCTTGCCATGGTTTATCCAGTTCAGTGGCACTCTGCCATAACCAGCGGACTTTGAGAGCTCTTCCCTGAGCATATAGGTCAGGAACGCCCAGCCCTCCAAAGTTAATTGGGGAGCACACCTGGGACCAACGGACAAGACACTTCCCTCCACATACAGTGTCGGAACCCGCCCATAAGAATGGCCGACGGAATTTGTCAATTTGCTTAATCACCCACTTCGGTTGGTGCACTGCCAGCAGGAGGAAGATGGGCATGGCCGAGAGGACAAACCTTACAAGCACCATTCTGCCCGTGGAAGAAATCCACCTAGCCTTCCAGATAGCGATTTTCTTAATCAAATTGTCAAGCAACTCTTGGAAATCAGCAAGTCTCAACCTTCTATCTGACAGAGGCATCCCGAGATATGTGCATGGGAAGCTAGATAGTTGACAGCCGAGGGCCAATTGCAAAGGGGAAAGGTCTAGCTCTTCACACCGAATAGGAAGGATCTTGCTCTTGGACAAGTTAGTTATGAGCCCGGTAGCATTACCAAATAGCCTCAACACCTTTGTAACCACATTAAAATCATGTAACTTTGGTTTTAAGAAGATGATTACATCGTCGGCATATATGGAGGCACGGTGCTTGATCATTTGATTACCAAGGGGAGAAAGAATATTACTTCTCTGAGCTTTGTCCATAAGTCTCCCTAAGCAGTCCACAACAAGCACAAAGAGTAAAGGGGAGAGGGGATCTCCTTGCCGTAGGCCTCTCCGATGGAGAATTTGCTGGGTGGTATTGGAGTTGACAAGAATTCTGGTTGAGGCAGAGTAAAATAGGGATGAGATCCATCCTCTCCATTTTGGCCCAAAGCCCAGAACCTGCAAAAGCTTTAATAGAAACTCCCAGGAGACAGAATCAAAGGCCTTGGAAATATCCAACTTGAGCATAACCGAGGGTATTTTCTTATGCCTCAAAGTCTTTGCCATTGCCTGGACATATACAAAGTTATCATGTATGCTTCTTCCTTTAATAAAGGCATTTTGACACGGGGAAGTCAATTTGTTCATCCAAGGCTGTAGTCTTGTAGCAAGGATTTTGGCAATCAATTTAGCAAAGAAGTGAATAAGGCTAACGGGCCTAAAGTCTTGAGGTCTGGCAGCACCTTGATGTTTGGGTAGTAGAGTAATCACTGCACTATTGAGGAAGAATAAATTCTGAGAATTCAGCCCTTGAAAGTGCTTGAGAGCAGCCATCAAATCGTTCTTAACAATGTCCCAACACTTCCCAAAGAACAAACCAGTGTATCCATCTGGGCCAGGAGCCTTCTCGGGGTGCAAATAAAAAATGGCCTTTTTGGTTTCCTCTTCTGAAATAGCAAGTTCAAGGGGAGAAAGATCACAGATAGGCAGTTCGAGAGCATCTAAATTCAAGGAGATATCTCTGGGCTGATAGGTGCCAATCAGCTTATTGAAGTGCTGCCAAATATGTTGTTCCTTGTTCTGCTGGTCAGAGTATTCAGTGCCATCCACAAGGATGGATGATATGAAGTTTTTTCGCCTTCTAGCCGTGGCCTTTAGATGAAAAAATCTAGAGTTACAGTCCCCCTCTTTGAGCGTCAAGAATCTGGAGCGTTGGCGCCATATACATCTCTCCAATGCCGCAAAACCTAAGCTCGTCATTTTTAGCTTGCCTCTGAATGTGTGCTCTTCAGGGGAAAGCATCCTGCTGTCCCTAGCAATGTCCAACTGCAAGATAAGCTCATGAACGACCCTTGTCCTTAGTTGAATATCAGAGAGCAAAGAGGAGGCCCAAGATTTAAGTTTCTTGGCAGTGAAAGTCAACTTAGTATGGAGATTGATAAAGGGGTCATTAGACTTGGCAGCCTTATCCCAAGAAGAGCTAACAACTGTATCAAAACCTTCTGGCCGAACCCAAACATTTTCAAATTTGAATCTTCTGTGTGGCCTGAACAAAGCATTGTTGGACAGTAATAATGGACAATGATCAGAGTCCGCAGAGGATAGGCCTTGTAGCAAAGCATTGGGAAACAACTCATTCCAAGGTTGATTATACAAAACCCTGTCAAGTCTGACGAGAATAGTGTGCAACTGTTCATTACTCCAGGTATACCTTCTACCATGCAAGTACATATCTTTGAGCTCAAGGGTGTTCATAAAATTTCTGAAAGCATTAATCAATCCTCTATTTATGTTACCATTACTCTTGTCTAAAGCTGCAGCAATCAGGTTGAAGTCACCCACTAAAATCAAGGGATCAGGAGAGTTCAAGCATAGCGATTGCAAGTCGTTCGGGAAAGAAATCTTTTCACTAGGGGATTAAGGGCCATAGACGTTCACTATTTTCCAAGACTCACTAGTGATCCTGTTGTAGCACCTTAGGGATATGAAACATCTAGAGCACTGCCCTGAGGAGACAACAATATTATCAGACCAAGCGATCAACAACCCTCCACTAGCACCTTCAGACGAAGAGAAAGCAAATTCAGAGAAATTGCCACCACAGATTTCAGACAACAGAACAGAATCAACACTGGATAATTTCATCTCTTGCAGACACACCATACTAACAGCATGCATCCTGATGAGCGACCGAACAGTGGTCCTTCTCGCTGGCGAGTTCAGGCCCCTAACGTTCCATACTAAGAAATTGCAATAATCCATAGAACTAGATCGACAGGATATAATGCAACACAAGAACGAACCAATCAGGCGGTTGTCTTTGTCGCCCACCTCTTGTTGCCGCAGGCGCTTGACGCCAACTCGGTAAGGGCTTGGATCTGCGCTGCGGAAAGTGGCGCCTTGAAACAGTCTGCATATCGGGCGAGCAGGGCTGCCGGGTCAGCCACTGGCTCCTCGAAATCAATCCCCGGGCGACGGCAGACCAGTCTTTTGGCGTTGGTGATGGAGGTGCCCTGCATCTCCGGCGGCCTGTTTGCTAGGCGGTGGCTGCGGCGAAGCAGCTCGGTGTCCGCGGCAGCGTTTCCCCTCTTAGGCGTGGACATGGGCTTGAATATCGGACCTTGAAGGAGACCAGGAGAGATTGGCTCAGCAACTAGGCCCATGAACACCTTGGCCGGGTCCATGCCCTGAGCAAGGCCCACATCTGGCCCAATAGCCCCGCCAGCAGCGTCCTCCTCATTGACCAGGTCAGTTTGGACCACCAACGGAGCAACATCAGCATCGTTGACCAGCTCAGCATGCGCTACCACCTCTGGGGCATCAGACGGGGCCACGGGAACTGGGAGGCATGCAGCATCTCCCGTGCCCACGCTGCCGACAGTGGAAACCTGCGTAGCACCATCCAGAGACAGAGCATCGGGTTCTGGCTCGTTAGACAACTGCACGGCAATCTGCATGGCACATGCAGCAGGAGAGGCAGCGGGGTGGGTGTCGACGGCAGCATCGAGGCCAACCGCAAGGTCACGGGGTATGGCAACCACACTAGCCGGAGCCTGCAGATCTGTGGCCGAGTTGACGGTGTCACAACTGTCTACATGGGAGTGGGCGTGTGTGGGGTCAACGGCGGCAGCGCCGTTAGGTCTTTGTGGCTGGATGAGACGGCGGGCGCCCTCAGCCGAAGCCATGAGGGGAGGGCAGGAGGGAAGAGGCACCGAGCGCACCGGCATGAAGGCCTGTAGCTGGCAGCCCTGACGAGCACGCTGACGGGCACCAAGATGCTGGAAGACCACCAGCGGCGAGCCGTCGATGTGGATGACGTTGTCGAACGGCACCTCCGTGGGCCATCACTCGTCAGAGAAGCGCACCAAGAAAGCATCATGGCATAAGAGGCTGACGTTGATGCAGCTCGGCGACAGCTGTGGGAATTCCTCCAGGAGACCCTCGACGATCCTAGCCGGCAAGAGTTGTGCCTGGCCTCCGGCCTTGAGTAGGACCAGGGAGCCTAGTGCATAGGTGTGCGCGGTGAGAGGGATCGACATGGGGTGAGTAGCGGGAGGTGAAGGTGTGGGGAAGGTGAGGCGGTCGCGAACTGGTTTTATCTGCGCGGCCGGAGGGAAACAGAGACGCTTCTGAATCTGCGGTAGAACCGCGTCGGACAAGGGGCCTAGTCTAGCTTTAGCCGGCAGCTTCTTGAGAATGGGGGAGCGCGAGCTAGGTGGTGGTGGCTGGCGGGCGATGGATGGGTGGAGGAAGGCTTTCTGTGGGAGCTCGTGCGCCCTACACTCACGAGCGAGGTGGTCAGCTTGCTTGCAATGGCGACAGCGCACTGGGTTTTTGCAGCTTGCAATGAAGTGATGCAGAGAGAGGCACTTGAAGCAGCAGTTGGAGGGCGCGCTGGTATTAATGGTGCGGCCTTGCCCACCCCTAGCAGCAGCATGCGCTCCGGAGCACGTCCGCGACGGAACGGGCGACCTCGGCTGCGGAGCCGGCATGGGCTGGCCGGGAAACCCTCGCCTCTGGCGCCCTTGGACCAGCGTCCAGCCCCCTAGATTTTGGGTGGCGCCACCGTGCGCATTCAGTGTCGCGCCACTGCCCGACGGACAAGAGGCCGCCGCGCCGGAGGGAGTCAGCAGATCCACTGGGCTCTCGCAAGGGCCGGGGAATAATGGACCCTTCGTCACTGCCGCGTAGGAGGGGCGCGGCCCAGCAGGTAGGGATGGAGAGTGAGGCGAGCCATCAATGTCGGAGCTCCGCGCAGAGAGAGCCACTTTCTCCGATCCAGAATCGCGCATGCCGGAAATTCCGGCAGAGGAGCTGTCAGCTGACGCCGGGGAGCGAGGAGATGGGGATGGTGTGTAGCTTGCAGCGACCTGAGTAGGGGAGCGGGAGCTAACAGGAGCTAGACTCTGGGCCGGCATGACGTGCGGCGGCCAAGGTGGCCGCCTGGGTGGAGCGAGGTGGAGCGGCCTAATCTGTTTAGAATGATGCATATTACTCTGTCTTATGTGTAAATCCTCTGTTGGAAAACGTGTGAACTGGTGCTGAACTGCTGTCTAGCATTGTATACACTGTTCTTAGGTACTCCCTCCGTCCCATAATATAAAAAGATTTTTCAATCTATATTAGCTCGAAAAACGTTCTTATATTATGGGACAGAGGGAGTACAATTGTTACAAAACACTTAGGTAATTGTTACAAAAACTGCCTACAACAGAAGTTGGAAGTGGCCGGCTCAAACTAAAGTACAGTATGTAAGACTTTTGTAGAACTTGCTCAAACTAAAGTACAGTATGTAAATCTATAACAGCACATATATAGGACATAATAGCATTGCAGCTGGTTTCATACTAGCTAGTGTCCCTGATTCAGACAAAGTGTCCTATATATGTGCTGTTATAGATTTAGATAGTTTGCCTAATCTGTTGAGAATGATGCATATTATGCGTAAATTTGTTGAAAAACGTGTGAAGGGGGTGCTGAACTGAACTAAACTGCAGATACTGAAATCACATTCCTAACGTATATGCATGTGTATTTCTGATCTGCAGCCGACGCAGAGCTTGGAGCAGCTGCAGACATCTTCGTGGCCGTGCCTAGGGGGTTGGATGGCGTCCCGCCGTTGCTGGTTCGCACAAAGTTTCTCTTCCGTTGGAGGCACTGGGTTCAGTCCATGCGTTTCTGGTGTGCGACGACGATGGGCGTTGGTGGCGACCCACGTCAGTTTCTCCCGGCGGCGTGGTCGTGGGAGCACATTGCTCGTCCGGCGGTGGAGCAGGAGTACAACGGGCGCGGGGAGCCCGAGGGGTCATGCGCCCTGTGCTCCGTTGCGATGTGCATTCACGCACAGTATCGGCTACACTTCGAGCGCCGGCACGGCGCGGGCTCCTTCCCTTACCAGGTCAGCGACATTGGGTATCTGAAGAAGGCATGCGAGAGGGCGGGGATTTGGAAGCGATGGAGGGCAGGCACTTCGCCTCACGACGTGCTCGGCGTCATGGATCGGCGAGGCATCGGCTTGCGCACAGAGACGGCCGGTGGACGGCGGGGGCCTCTTATTCGGCACAGGAGCACCGATCAGTTCAGCCCGCTGGATCGCGAAGTCCAAGATATGGCCATGCTCATGCGGCTCGGCGGCACCATGATCGGCGCGCTATACATCGACGCAAGCTTTTACGCCGCCACCAGCCCAGAGTCGGTCTACACAGGTGATCCGACGAGACTGGCAGCACCCAACCACGCCACCTTGTGTGTTGGATACGAGGTGACGGCGCAAGGGAAGCTCGACATTCAGGTCCTGGATAACGCGAGGAACGGGGATCTCCTGTGGGCGCGCTACGAAGCTTTCGACAGATTCACCGTCATCGGCGTCGAGCTTGAGAACGATGGCAGCATCGAGGGTGGTGGCAGGATACGAGGTATACTGAGACTTATCATCAGCACCGTCCGCCGTCTCGTCAGAAGCTTCTTCTTCTGGCTCTGAGACTCAGTTGCAGATAGACAGACTTCTATTCTAACCGGCTCGTCAGGAGCTTGTTCGTTTGGATCTGAATTTTTGTAGATATACTCTAGCTGTACCTAGGCTGAGCACTTTATTACTACTCCTACATACGAGTACATGCACAAACAGTGTGGCAGCGTATATGTCCTATTATGTCTGTCTGTAACTGAACAATTCTGTCATCTCTGAATGCAAACTCAATTCAAAATCCCCTGCCAGCTGCTTCAAGTCTTTCTATTTTTGTTGCATCTAAGAAGTATCAATTCATCCTTGTAGGTTAACATATATCTCAAAAAAAAAATCTGTATATATGTACACAGAGTGTGGTGGCATTTATTGGTGGTCATAACACATAACAGATGTTACAAAGATTATCACGCTCCAACTTTTAGAAAAAAGGTAGGTAAACAAGTTCTTCGCTTGACAAGTTCACTCCAGGAGCACAAGTTCCCAGGGATCGTGTCATTTGTCCCCCACTGTGTGACCTTGCAAACACCATAAACTGTAAGAACGCAAAATAGATAGAGTAACAAACACTCTGCAATGCAATGAATCCGGGTAATTATACGGAGATTACACTACGACAAGCTGCACAATTACTACTAAATTATCTGAATGAGCAAATTCAGTTGATTGAACCTTGTTACTGACTTATTAATTAGTGTGTATTGATAAACTTTTTGCATCGCATTTCTCAAGGACAACGATATCAATTTTCATACAGTTCTTTATTTGCCTGTCAAGAAATGTAACATGCTATTTCCCTTAGGGTTCTACGTTCTGCTCATTGTTTATATCCAACGAGCAGACCAGTCAAAGATTCATTTCATTACTACTGTATATAGTACTACAAGGCAAAAGGACAACATTATACAGTAGGAGAAAATCCATTCACAAGCTTCTGGTAATATCATGAGCAGCATGTTTTAAGGCATGGAATATGTGATGACTTCATTTTTTTTAGAAAAGGAGGATATACCCCCGGCCTCTGCATCTGGACGATGCATGCAATCATTTTATTAATTATTCACAATGACCTTACAAAGTTGTACATCAGTAAGCATGAAGTCACCATCTTGGCAACAATTGTCGCTACTCCTATTCCCTTGATCAAGGGGTGCCGAATGTCCGAGCCTGATACCAAACAAATATCCATCAAAGCCTAACATCTAAAGCCGGATGCCCTAGCCCAGCCAAAATATCGGGACTAGGTCACCCACCGGTCTGGCGCATCTCAAGGCCGCCGCCGCCGTCTTCCATCGATCCATCTCTAGAGCAGGTACTGACACACCGACCTTGCCATGTTTGCCGTCGACGCCACCACGGCGCCAGACAACGCCACCATCCTGCGCGTATCCATCCGCACGCGCCCGTCGGCGAAACTCCGCAGCGCCATGCCGCCGGGATCCGCCGCCGGCCTTGCGGTAGATGTAACGCCGCTCCTCCTCTTGCCCCCTCCAGCCAGCTCCTTCTCCAAAACGATGCCCCCAGGAGGGAGAATGACACCGAAGGCGCCGTCATCGTCCGATCCGGTAGACCCAGATCTAGGGTTTCCCTCGGAACATCCCGATCGAGTTGACGTGACCTGCAACGACGATGCCTCGAGAAGGAAACGACGTCAAAGACGCTATCATCGTCCGCAAGACAATATATGGCCTAAAATTACAATCTAGAAACTCAACAAAGCAGCAGTAAAGTTATTGGTCACAATCTAGAAACTTAAACAAGTAGGAGTGACAGTATAATGCAACAGAAGAGGTCAATAGAATATGGTACAGTTAAAAATACAATGATAGTATGGCTAACCAAGCTTTTCAACCTCATTTTTCGGACAAACAAGATGCCAGAAGAGGTCAATAGAATATGGTACGGTTACAAAATACAATGAAGTATGGCTAACCAAGCTTTTCAACGTCATTTTCCGGACAAACAAGATGCCAGAAGAATGGAGACAGACTATATTAGTACCAATCTTGGAGAACAAGGGGATGTTCAAAGTTGTACTAATTACCATGGAATTGACCTGATGAGCCATACAATGAAGCTATGGGAGAGAGTCATTGAGCACCGCTTAATAAGAATGACAAGCGTGAGCAAAAATCAGTTTGGTTTCATGCCTGTGAGGTCGACCATGGAAGCCATTTTTTGGTAAGACAACTTATGGAGAGATACAGAGAGCAAAAGGAGGACTTGCATATGATGTTCATTGACTTGGAGAAGGCCTATGATAAGATACCGTGTAATGTCATGTGGTGGGCCTTGGAGAAACACAAAGTCCCAGCAAAGTACATTACCCTTATCAAGGACATGTACGGTAATGTTGTGACAAGTGTTCGGACAAGTGATGTTGACACTGATGACTTCCCGATTAAGATAGGTCTGCATCAGGGTCAGTTTTGAGCTATTATCCTTTTGCCTTGGTGATGGATGAGATCACAAGGAATAAATAAGGAGATATCCCATGGTGTATGCTCTTTGCGGGTGATGTTGTCCTAGTTGGCGATAGTCGGACGAGGGTCAATAGGAAGTTAGAGTTATGGAGACAAATCTTGAAATCGAAAGGTTTTAGGCTTAGTAGAACTAAAACCGAGTATATGAGGTGTGGTTTCAGTACTACTAGGCGCGAGGAGGAGGAGGAGGAGGTTAGTCTTGATGGACAGGCAGTGCCTCAGAAGGACACCTTTCAATATTTGGGGTCAATGCTGCAGAAGGATGGGGTATTGATGAAGATGTGAACCATCGCATCAAAGCCGGATGGATGAAGTAGCGCCAAGCTTATGGCATTCTCTGTGATAAGAAAGTGCCACAAAGGCAAGTTCTACAGGACGGCGGTTCGACCCGCAATGTTGTCTGGCGCTGAGTGTTAGCGACTAAAAGGCGGCATGTTCAACAGTTAGGTGTCCGTAAAGAGAGATTTGAAGGATTGGAGTATCATCAAAGAACTAGCTGTGGATAGCAGTGCATGGAAGTTTGCTATCCATGTGCCAGATGTTGGGAAACGTAGTAATTTCAAAAAAAATCGTACGCACACGCAAGATCATGGTGATGCATAGCAACGAGAGGGGAGAGTGTTGTCCACGTACCCTCGTAGACCGAAAGCGGAAGCGTTAGCACAACGCGATTGATGTAGTCGTACGTCTTCACGGCCCGACCGATCAAGCACCGAAACTATGGCACCTCCGAGTTCTAGCACACGTTCAGCTCGATGACGATCCCCGGACTCCGATCCAGCAGAATGTCGGGGAAGAGTTCTGTTAGCACGACGGTGTGGTGACGATCTTGATGTTCTACTGTCGCAGGGATTCGCCTAAGCACCACTACAATGTTATCGAGGACTATGGTGGAGGGGGGCACCGCACACGGCTAAGAGATCAATGATCAACTGTGGTGTCCATGGGGTGTCCCCTTGCCCCCGTATATAAAGGAGCAAGGGGGGAGGCGGCCAGCCTAGGAGGAGGGCGCACCAAGGGGGGAGTCCTACTCCCACCGGGGGTAGGACTCCTCCTTTCCTTGTTGGAGTAGGAGAGAAGGAAAGAGGAGGAGAGGAAGAAGGAAAGGGGGGCTGCACCCCTTGTCCAATTTGGACCAGAGGGGGGCCGCGCGCCTCCTTCCTTTTGGCCTCTCTCCTCTATTCCCGTATGGCCCAATAAGGCCCATATACTCCCCGGCGAATTCCCGTAACTCTCCGGTACTCCGATAAATACCCGAATCACTCGGAACCTTTCTGATGTCCGAATATAGTCGTCCAATATATTGATCTTTACGTCTCGACCATTTCGAGACTCCTCGTTATGTCCCCGATCTCATCCGGGACTCCGAACTCCTTCGGTACATCAAAACTCATAAACTCATAATATAACTGTCATCGAAACCTTAAGCGTGCGGACCCTACGGGTTCGAGAACAATGTAGACATGACCGAGACACATCTCCGGTCAATAACCAATAGCGGAACCTGGATGCTCATATTGGCTCCCACATATTCTACGAAGATCTTTATCGGTCAAACCGCATAACAACATACGTTGTTCCCTTTGTCATCGATATGTTACTTGCCCGAGATTCGATCGTCGGTATCTCAATACCTAGTTCAATCTCGTTACCGGCAAGTCTCTTTACTCGTTCCGTAACACATCATCCCGCAACTAACTCATTAGTTGCAATGCTTGCAAGGCTTTAAGTGATGTGCATTACCGAGAGGGCCCAGAGATACCTCTCCGACAATCGGAGTGACAAATCCTAATCTTGAAATACGCCAACCCAACAAGTACCTTTGGAGACACCTGTAGAGCACCTTTATAATCACCCAGTTACATTGTGACGTTTGGTAGCACACAAAGTGTTCCTCCGGTAAACGGGAGTTGCATAATCTCATAGTCATAGGAACATGTATAAGTCATGAAGAAAGCAATAGCAACAAACTAAACGATCAAGTGCTAAGCTAACGAAATGGGTCAAGTCAATCACATCATTCTCCTAATGATGTGATCCTGTTAATCAAATGACAACTCATGTCTATGGTTAGGAAACATAACCATCTTTGATCAACGAGCTAGTCAAGTAGAGGCATACTAGTGACACTCTGTTTGTCTATGTATTCACACATGTAATATGTTTCCGGTTAATACAATTCTAGCATGAATAATAAACATTTATCATGATATAAGGAAATAAATAATAACTTTATTATTGCATCTAGGGCATATTTCCTTCAGTCTCCCACTTGCATTAGAGTCAATAATCTAGTTCACATCACCATGTGATTTAATACCAATAGTTCACATCACCATGTGATTAACACCCATAGTTCACATCGACATGTGACCAACACCCAAAGGGTTTACTAGAGTCAATAATCTAGTTCACCCCGCTATGTGATTAACACCCAAAGAGTACTAAGGTGTGATCATGTTTTGTTTGTGAGAGAAGTTTAGTCAACGGGTCTGCCACATTCAGATTCGTACGTATTTTGCAAATTTCTATGTCAACAATGCTCTGCACGGAGCTACTCTACCTAATTGCTCCCACTTTCAATATGTATCCAGATTGAGACTTAGAGTCATCTGGATCAGTGTCAAAACTTGCATCGATGTAACCCTTTATGACGAACCTTTTTTCACCTCCATAATCGAGAAACATATCCTTATTCCACTAAGGATAATGTTGACCAATGTCCAGTGATCTACTCCTAGATCACTATTGTACTCCCTTGCCAAACTCAGGGCAGGGTATACAATAAGTCTGGTACACAGCATGGCATACTTTATAGAACCTATGGCTGAGGCATACGGAATGACTTTCATTCTCTCTCTATCTTCTGTCGTGGTCGGGTTTTGAGTCTTACTCAACTTCACACCTTGTAACACAGGAAAGAACTCCTTCTTTGACTGTTCCATTTTGAACTACTTCAAAATCTTGTCAATGTATGTACTCATTGAAAAACTTATCAAGCGTCTTGATCTATCTCTATAGATCTTGATGCTCAATATGTAAGCAGCTTCACCGAGGTCTTTCATTGAAAAACTCTTATACAAATATCCTTTATGCTATCCAGAAATTTTATATCATTTCCAATCAATAATATGTCATCCACATATAATATCAGAAATGCTACAGAGCTCCCACTCACTTTCTTGTAAATACAGGCTTCTCCAAAAGTCTGTACAAAACCAAATGCTTTGATCACACTATCAAAGTGTTTATTCCAACTCCGAGAGGCTTGCACCAGTCCATAAATGGATCACTGGAGCTTGCACACTTTGTTAGCTCCCTTTGGATCGACAAAACCTTCTGGTTGCATTATATACAACTCTTCTTCCAGAAATCCATTCAGGAATGTAGTTTTAACATCCATTAGCCAAATTTCATAAAAAGCGACAATTGCTAACATGATTCAGATAGACTTAAGCATAGATACGAGTGAGAAACTCTCATCGTAGTCAACACCTTGAACTTGTCGAAAACCTTTTTGCGACAATTCTAGCTTTGTAGATAGTAACATTACTATCAGCTTCCGTCTTCCTCTTGAAGATCCATTTAATCTCAATGGCTCGCCGATCAATGGGCAAGTCAATCAAAGTCCATACTTTGTTCTTATACATGGATCTCATCTTAGATTTCATGGCCTCAAGCCATTTCGCGGAATTTGGGCTCATCATTGCTTCCTCATAGTTCGTAGGCTCGTCATGGTCATGTAACATGACCTCCAGAAGTGTGGATCTCACTCTGGTTTACCTACGAGGTTCGGTAGTAACTTTATTTGAAGTTACATGATCATTAATTGGTGTAGTAGTCACAGGAACAGATTTCTGTGATGAACTACTTTCCAATAAGGGAGCAGGTACAGTTACCTCATCAAGTTCTACTTTCCTCCCACTCACTTCTTTCGAGAGAAACTTCTTCTCTAGAAAGGATCCATTCTCAGCAACGAATATCTTGCCTTTGGATCTGTGATAGAAGGTGTACCCAACAATTTCTTTTGGGTATCCTATGAAGACGCACATCTCCGATTTGGGTTTGAGCTTATCAGATTGAAACTTTTTCACATGAGCATTGCAACCTCAAACTTTAAGAAACGACAGCTTAGGTTTCTTGCCAAACCATAGTTCATACGGTGTCGTCTCAAAGGATTTAGATGGTGCCCTATTTAACGTGAATGTAGCTGTCTCTAATGCATAACCTCAAAACGATAGCGGTAAATCGGTAAGAGACGTCATAGATTGCACAATATCTAATAAAGCACGGTTACGATGTTCGGACACACCATTACATTGTGGTGTTCCAGGTGGCGTGAGTAGTGAAACTATTTCACATTGTTTTAACAGAAGGCCAAACTCGTAACTCAAATATTTTATTTCTACGGTCATATCGTAGAAACTTTTATTTTTGTTACGACGATTCTCCACTTCACTCTGAAATTCTTTGAACTTTTCAAATGTTTCAGACTTGTGTTTCATTAAGTAGATATACTCATATCTGCTCAAATCATCTGTGAAGATCAGAAAATAATGATACCTGTCGCGAGCCTCAATATTCATCGGACCACATACATCAGTATGTATGATTTCCAACAAATATTTTGCCCGCTCCATTGTTCCGGAGAACGGAGTCTTAGTCATCTTGCCCATGAGGCATGGTTCGCAAGCATCAACTGATTCATAATCAAATGATTCCAAAAGTCCATCAGCATGGATTTTCTTCATGCGCTTTACACCAATATGACCTAAATGGAGTGCCACAAATAAATTGCACTATCATTATTAACTTTGCATCTTTTGGATTCAATATTATGAAAATGTGTATCACCACGATCGAGATCCAACAAACCATTTTCATTGGGTGTATGACCATAGAAGGTTTTATTCATGTAAACAGAACAACAATTATTCTCTAACTTACATGAATAACTGTATTGCAATAAACATGATCCAATCATATTCATGCTCAACGCAAACACTAAATAACATTTATTTTAGGTTTAACACTAATCCCGAAAGTATGGGGAGTGTACGATGATGATCATATCAATCTTGGAACCATTTCCAATACACATCGTCACTTCACCCTTAACTAGTCTATGTTCATTCTGCAACTCCCGTTTCGAGCTACTATTCTTAGCAACTGAACCAGTATCAAATACCGAGGGTCGCTACGAACACTAGTAATATACACATCAATAATCTGTATATCAAATATATCTTTGTCCACTTTGCCATCCTTCTTATCTGCCAAATACTTGGGGTAGTTCCGCTTCCAGTGACCAGTTTCTTTGCAGTAGAAGCACTCAGTTTTAGGCTTAGGTTCAGACTTGGGTTTTTCACTTGAGCAGCAACTTGCTTGCCGTTCTTCTTGAAGTTCCCCTTTCTTCCCTTTGTTCCTTTACTTGAAACTAGTGGTTTTGTTTACCATCAACACTTGATGCTTTTCTTGATTTCTACCTTCGTCGATTTCATCATCACGAAGAGCTTGGGAATCGTTTTCGTTATCCCTTGCATATTATAGTTCATCACGAAGTTCTACTAACTTGGTGATGGTGACTAGAGAATTCTGTCAATCACTATTTTATCTGGAAGATTAACTCCCACTTGATTCAAGCGATTGTAGTACCCAGACAATCTGAGCACATTCTCACTGGTTGAGCTATTCTCCTTCATCTTTTAGCTATAGAACTTGTTAGAGACTTCATATCTCTCAACTCGGGTATTTGCTTGAAATATTAACTTCAACTCCTGGAACATCTCATATGGTCCATGACGTTCAAAACGTCTTTGAAGTCCCGATTCTAAGCCGTTTAAGCATGGTGCACTAAACTATCAAGTAGTCATCATATTGAGTTAGCCAAACGTTCATAACATCTGCATCTGCTCCTGCAATAGGTCTGTCACCTAGCGGTGCATCAAGGACATAATTCTTCTATGCAGCAATGAGGATAAACCTCAGATCACGGATCCAATCCGCATCATTGCTAATAACATCTTTCAACTTAGTTTTCTCTAGGAACATATCAAAATAAACACAGGGAAGCAACAACGCGAGCTATTGATCTACAACATGATTTGCAAAATACTATCAGGACTAAGTTCATGATAAATTTAAGTTCAATTTAATCATATTACTTAAGAACTCCCACTTAGATAGACATCCCTCTAATCCTCTAAGTGATCACGTGACCCAAATCAACTAAACCATGTCCGATCATCACGTGAGATGGAGTAGTTTCAATGGTGAACATCACTATGTTGATCATATCTACTATATGATTCACGCTCGACCTTTCGGTCTCCGTGTTCCAAGGCCATATCTGCATATGCTAGGCTCGTCAAGTTTAACCTGAGTATTCTGCGTGTGCAAAACTGGATTGCACCCGTTGTAGATGGACGTAGAGCTTATCACACCCGATCATCACGTGGTGTCTGGGCATGACGAACTTTGGCAACAGTGCATACTCAGGGAGAACACTTTTATCTTGAAATTTAGTGAGAGATAATCTTATAATGCTACCGTCAATCAAAGCAAGATAAGATGCATAAAAGATAAACATCACAAGCAATCAATATAAGTGATATGATATGGCCATCATCATCTTGTGCTTGTGATCTCCATCTCCGAAGCACCGTCATGATCACCATCGTCACCGGCGCGACACCTTGATCACCATCGTAGCATCGTTGTCGTCTCGCCAATCTTATGCTTCCACGACTATCGCTACCGCTTAGTGATAAAGTAAAGCATTACAGCGCAATTGCATTGCATACAATAAAGCGACAATCATATGGCTCCTGCTAGTTGCCGATAACTCGGTTACAAAACATGATCATCTCATACAATAAAATTTAGCATCATGTCTTGACCATATCACATCGCAACATGCCCTGCAAAAACAAGTTAGACGTCTTCTACTTTGTTGTTGCAAGTTTTACGTGGCTGCTACGGGCTTCGCAAGAACCGTTCTTACCTACGCATCAAAACCACAACGATAGTTTGTCAAGTTGGTGCTGTTTTAACCTTCGCAAGGACTGGGCGTAGTCACACTTGGTTCAACTAAAGTTGGAGAAACTGACACCCGCCAGCCACCTGTGTGCAAAGCACGTCGGTAGAACCAGTCTCGCGTAAGCGTAAGCGTAATGTCGGTCCGGGCCGCTTCATCCAACAATACCGCCGAACCAAAGTATGACATGCTGGTAAGCAGTATGACTTATATCGCCCACAACTCACTTGTGTTCTATTCGTGCACAACATCAACGCATAAAACCTAGGCTCGGATGCCACTGTTGGGAAACGTAGTAATTTCAAAAAAAATCATACGCACACGCAAGATCATGGTGATGCATAGCAACGAGAGGGGAGAGTGTTGTCCACGTACCCTCGTAGACCGAAAGCGGAAGTGTTAGCACAACGCGGTTGATGTAGTCGTACGTCTTCACGGCCCGACCGATCAAGCACCGAAACTACGGCACCTCTGAGTTCTAGCACACGTTCAGCTCGATGACGATCCCCGGACTCCGATCCAGCAGAATGTCGGGGAAGAGTTCTGTCAGCATGACGGCGTGGTGATGATCTTGATGTTCTACTATCGCAGGGATTCGCCTAAGCACCACTACAATGTTATCGAGGACTATGGTAGAGGGGGCACCACACACGGCTAAGAGATCAATAATCAACTGTTGTGTCCATGGGGTGTCCCCTTGCCCCCGTATATAAAGGAGCAAGGGGGGAGGCGGCCGGCCTAGGAGGAGGGCGCACCAAGGGGGGAGTCCTACTCCCACCGGGAGTAGGACTCCTCCTTTCCTTCTTGGAGTAGGAGAGAAGGAAAGAGGAGGAGAGGAAGAAGGAAAAGGGGGCTGCACCCCTTATCCAATTCGGACCAGAGGGGGGCCGCGCGCCTCCTTCCTTTTGGCCTCTCTCCTCTATTCCCGTATGGCCCAATAAGGCCCATATACTCCCCGGCGAATTCCCGTAACTCTCCGGTACTCCAATAAATACCCGAATCACTCGGAACCTTTCCGATGTCCGAATATAGTCGTCCAATATATCGATCTTTACGTCTCGACCATTTCGAGACTCCTCGTTATGTCCCCGATCTCATCCGGGACTCCGAAGTACTTCGGTACATCCAAACTCATAAACTCATAATATAACTGTCATCGAAACCTTAAGCGTGCGGACCCTACGGGTTCGAGAACAATGTAGACATGACCGAGACACGTCTCCGGTCAATAACCAATAGCGGAACCTGGATGCTCATATTGGCTCCCACATATTCTACGAAGATCTTTATCGATCAAACCGCATAACAACATATGTTGTTCCCTTTGTCATCAGTATGTTACTTGCCCGAGATTCGATCGTCGGTATCTCAATACCTAGTTCAATCTCGTTACCGGCAAGTCTCTTTACTCATTCCGTAACACATCATCCCGCAATTAACTCATTAGTTGCAATGCTTGCAAGGCTTTAAGTGATGTGCATTACCGAGAGGGCCCAGAGATACCTCTCCGACAATCAGAGTGACAAATCCTAATCTTGAAATACGCCAACCCAACAAGTACCTTTGGAGACACCTGTAGAGCACCTTTATAATCACCCAGTTACGTTGTGTCGTTTGGTAGCACACAAAGTGTTCCTCCGGTAAACGGGAGTTGCATAATCTCGTAGTCATGGGAACATGTATAAGTCATGAAGAAAGCAATAGCAACAAACTAAACGATCAAGTGCTAAGCTAACGGAATGGGTCAAGTCAATCACATCATTCTCCTAATGATGTGACCCCGTTAATCAAATGACAACTCATGTCTATGGTTAGGAAACATAACCATCTTTGATCAACGAGCTAGTCATGTAGAGGCATACTAGTGACACTCTGTTTGTCTATGTATTCACACATGTAATATGTTTTCGATTAATACAATTCTAGCATGAATAATAAACATTTATCATGATATAAGGAAATAAACAATAACTTTATTATTGCCTCTAGGACATATTTCCTTCACCAGAACCATGAGTTGGGCGTGAGATCTTATGGGTTTCACCTCTAGCCTACCCCAACTTATTTGGGACTAAAGGCTTTGTTGTTGTTCTACAAAATACAATTAATGATATCTTTAACGTAATTAAATATTTCAAAAGTAGTGTATATTCCTAACATGGTAATATTAACATTGTCGTTCGCATGATGAGCTCATTATCATGGAGCTTCTCATATACAAAATCACTAACCAAGCATAGTCACTAAATAAAATATTGAATACCATGCAAACAATTGGTCTGCTATCTTTTGTTATGCTATATATGATGGTAAATTCAGTGATATCAACCCATACTCAATAAGCCACCCAAACCCTTTTCTTAAACAGAACAATAACCTAAACCTACTAGCAATATTGTGGCCTTACCAATTCCATGTGAAATATGAAGTCACCTAAATTGTGCATCCAGGCAAGTGTTAGGATTAAACAGGAAAATCTCTACACAAATATGCATAAAACAGACCTGGGTCTTTGGATCAACTGCGCCAACTTGCGGCAGGTCAAGGCACTAGTTTTTTCAAGGAGAGGGGCTAATTACAGTGTAAGCTTACGGTTAACAACTATTGATTGATAATTTGGTGGCTGGTAGTACACTAGTACACAACTGGAAAATCCTCTAGACAATTTGGTTGCTTTGCTGCATTCAAGTACCTTATCTCAAAAGAATGACACGGATGAATTCTTCAGCAACTGGAAGACCACCCCCATCCCCTGCCCCCACTGCAGTTGCTTAAACAAAGGTTTGCTTAAATTAAGATTGCATGAGTTTGCTACAACATTTAGCCCCCAGAGACTTAATTTTCCGGCATGCTATCACTTTTATCTGACCAACAACATATCATGTTTGTTTTCCTCGGTAAGCGTGCGAAGAAAAAAGAGTAGACAGTTTTTTCTGTTATTGGCATTAGCTTAGTAGTTGGAAGATCTCCTACTAGATCAACTATAATAATAACAAAGAGATAGGGCATTGCATGGAAAGAACTGATGAATCGTGCATTGTTGCACCAATCTACCGGGGCCATTTAAAGATGGATCACTGGGGTTCCATGCTGCTAAACCTTAACACAGGACATTTTTAGCTACAATCCAAACGGCTAGGTTCACAAAGAAACGATCAAAAAAGTCACCTAGCCAATTTGTCGAACACTTGCGATGCGGTGGTGGTGCACCGGTCGACCGGAGTCGTTCTGACCAAACAGGCCGGCGGTGATGAGAGGGAATGACCTGCAGCGGTGTGCAATCAATGTGTGATGTGGCAACCGACAAAAATAAGAAGAAGAAAAGAAGCAATTCGATGAATCAATAACAATGCGACGGCGGCGACGGTTCACCTAATTCCGGCGACGGAGAGCGGGCCCGGGGGGGGGGGGGTCACCGAGAGTCTCGCTAGTGAAAGTGTAGGGGCGGGGGTGACCAGAGGGAGAGGCGTGACTTTTACTCAGTCGCCGCATAGTGGAGTAAATTTTTTACTCCCTTACGATAGATAAGGGATCGGTTAGGTGCTGGTTAGAGGAGTAATGCAAGCGCTATTTCTCGCTTTAAGCGAGACGATTGTCTCAGAAAAATACAATAAAAACAGGACAATGTTGCGCACGCGAGGAGTCAGGGATCTTCATGTTTCTTCGACACGCGCTAGCCACTACGCCAGCTTCGGCTTCGGGCGCAACATACTAGAAGGAAAATGAACTAGTTTACACATAGGTTCATTCTCTTTTTTTCCTGTTTTTACTGCTTCTTTCTTTTTTCATTTTTCTACTCCATTTTCTTGGTTTTATTTTCTCTTCTCTATTTTTCTTTGGTTTTCTTTTTCTTCTCCATTTTTCTTTTTCTTTTTTCTTATGTTTTTTATTCTCCATTTTTGTATATGTCAAAACATTTTTTGAATAAGTGATCAACATTTTTTTGTATACATGTTCAACATTGTCCGAACGCTTATTCAACATTTTTTATTTTTTTTACATTTTAATACTTATTCAACATTTCTCAAATATTTGTTCAACATTTTTCAAATACTCGTTCAACATTTTCTAATACTTATTCAACATTTTTTAAATACTTGTTCAACATTTTTGTTAATACTTATTCAACATTTTAAAATACTTGTTCAACATTTTTAAAATATTCATACAACAATTTTTAGTAGTTATTTGACATTTTTCAAATACTTGTTCAACATTTTTAATACTTATTCAAAATTTTCAAATACTTGTTCAACATGTTTCAAATACTTGTGCAACATTTTTAATACTTATTCAACATTTTTCATATACTTGTTCAACATTTTTCAAATGTGTTCTTGAAGAGTGTTTTGTGTATAGATATGTAGAATATTTTAGAGTATAAAGAAAAATACAAAAAATAAAGCAAACAACGAGAACAGAAAACTGAAAAAAGAAACAAAAAAAAGGGGCCCATCTGGGCTCCCCCGACTCAAGACATCGCCCTGTGATCGCTTAAAGCAAGGCATACGGACGACCCTGTGTTAACCAGCCAGGTGTTAATATTTTTGTCTATAAATTTTATCAATGTTTACAAAGTTCAACTTTGATCAAAGCTAATATATGGAGGGAGTATTAACTGTCGTTGATTCAGTAAACTTTGTACGAAATCAGCGACAGTTAATCAGGATTGGAGGGAGTAGCATTTGGAGAACTGAATTGATTTGTCCGTCTACAGTAAAATAAGAGCGAGGAGCTAGCCGAAAAGCCCTCGCTGTGTGCTAGTGGTAAATTTGTTTTCCCCCTTTGTCCACACCTCACAGCTGGACACAGCACTCTCCATTTCTCCTGTTCCGCACCAATCGGCAGCCAACACGAGGCCAGAGCCACCCCAAAACCCCCGCAGCAAACTCAGCGAGGATCCCCACCCCTACCTAAGCCCTAGACCCCTCACCGGCGACCATGCCCGCCGCCGCCGCCGCCTCCGGGACGGCCGTGGCTTCCTACACCGACTACATCCCCGACTCCGTCAAGAGCTTCGCCTCCGACCTCTACCGCTCCATCCGCGGCGGCGACGTGGTCGGGACCGACAAGCTGTACGAGGGCGACTTCCACCGCCTCTCCGCCCGCGTCTACCGCGACGCGCCCTGGCCGCCCGCCAAGGCCGTCGCGACCTACTGCGACGACGACCACGTCTTCCTCCTCCTCTACAGCGAGCTCACGTCCCGCGACGCCCACGCGCGCCTCCCAGGCCTCACCCTCACGCGCCGCGCCGACTCCTGGGACACCTACTGCTCCCTCTTCACCGTCGTCCTCCAGAACGCCCTCACCATGCAGCTGCCCAACCAGTGGCTCTGGGACATGGTCGATGGGTTCGTGTCCCAGTTCCAGACATTCTGCCAGTACCGCACCAAACTCGAGGACAAGACCGAGGAGGAGATCAGCCTACTCAAGCGGTTCGACCAGGTCCGCGCTTACTTATGTCCATTTACTTGTGGGCTTAGAACGAATTGTGGATTGTGGTTCGTGCATGGTAAATAAATGGTATCCTTTGGCGAATTTCAGTTTCTCCTGGCAGTATAGTTTACTGAATGGTACTAGGTTCGTTATTCTCGATGTTTCAGTTAGATTGTGATATTTAGGATGCTGTGGAGCTGGTTCGTGCCTAGAACCGGATATTAATGCCAGTCTCAATTTTATTCAGGAGTTACACTTGAGGTGTCAGATGTGGCTTGTGCTGTGGCAGTTTACTGCATTGCATTGTGTCCCAGTATTATTCGTGAGTTATGTATGTGGATTGTGGTGGCAGAGTTGGTTTTTGCTTGTTAATGGTAGTCACTAGTTCAGTGGATAGTACATACTACTTTGATTACTTATGTGGCGCCTGCACATTGTTTGTTCAATTGTACTCTCAGTTGGTTAAGCTAGTTTTCATGAGTTATTCATAAGTGTTCTGCACAGGTGGTTCTTGCTTTTGATATTGAGTTGTGACTTGTGAGGGGATTCCTTACAATATGTCTATCAGTCATACTTGGTTGGGTGTTTCTAAGGTTACGTCTAGCTTGAATTTTGATGGGTTTTTTTGGTGGTAGTGTTTCCTAACTAATAGTCTTCTTTACAGGCATGGAGTGTGTATGGGGTTTTCAATTACTTGAAGGCACTGGTGGAGAATTCGATGATCAGAGAGGTCCTGGAGAGGGAGGAGCGGCTTGAGCAGTTCACGATGATGAATGGGTATGCGCACAAGCAGGGTGGGAGCAACGTGTTGAAGATGCTGGGGTACTACAGCATGATTGGGCTGCTGAGGGTGCATTGCCTGATAGGGGATTACCATACTGGGCTGAGGTGCTTGTTGCCTATAGATATTGGCCAGCAGGGTATCTACACCACCGTGACTGGGAGCTACATTTCCACTATCTACTACTATGGTTTTGCCAACTTCATGATGCGCAGGTGTGTAATACACTAGCTTGAGCATTTTCACCATATATATTTATATTGCATTCTACTAAGACCGAAGTGCACTTATTTTTTATTATGGGATATGATAATTGTAGCCCCTCCACTTTGTACAAATAATGACTGATTGTGTTGTTTCCCCATATGTGACAATTCCATAGGCGGTCCTATTGTTGCGTACTTTAAGCTTGGAGTGAGTTAGCAAAAATGTATAATTGTAGTTTAACATCATGTTGTCTTATGGGTAAAGCCTTTGCTGCAGTTTTTCCTTTTGTGCCTACCGTGTTTACGCTAGTCTATGGTAATTGATTGCCAGTAAATTATTCTTGTTTCCCATGCTCAACTCAAAGTGCTTGATTTTCGTGGGTTTCTGATGAGTGATATTATTACCTGATAAAGTATTCGTGTTTTCTGTGCTTACTCCAAAGTGCTTGGCTATCATTGTTCTTCTAATGAGTGATATCACACGATCAATAATTTGGAGCATGCTTTTCAGTTGTACAAAGATGAGAATATGTTGCTATGTGGCGTGCAAGTGGCACATGCTATTAGTTGCACTTCAGCATCTTGATATTGTCCAAGCTGGAACTGCTTTTAACTGATTCACCATGTTTCTGGGCTGATCTAGGTATGCTGACGTGATACATCAATTCAACAAAATTCTGCTGTATATCCTGAAGTATAAGCAATACCATGAGAAGTCTCTGCAGTATGACTTTGTACTGAAGAAGAATGAGCAGATGTATGCACTATTGGCAATCTGCCTCTCATTGTGCCCACAGAACAATCTAATAGCTGAAGATGTTAGCACTGAGCTGAAGGGTAAGTATGGTACTGAAATGGAAGAGATGCTTAGAGGTGATGGTGAGGCACATTATGATGAACTCTTTTCCGTTGCCTGCCCCAAGTTCATTGCTGCATGGCCTCCAGTTTTAAAAGAGCCATTTACAAACTACAACCAGGTATTATCTAAAGCTAATATAGCAACGGTATTCTTCTTTTGTATATATATTTTGTTGTATCCCAGATTGGGTTAGGTACCATGGCGTTTCTAGGCTGGGAACATAGAGTGTATCTTTGCTTGTTTATCATCTCCAGGAAGCTGCTAGTTCCATTTTTACTGCATCAGTATATGTTTGCACAACCTTTGTCATTGAAAGCCCAAAGTGATTTAGTAACAGAAGTTTCTATATAAGTACCATGGATTAGAAAAACGAATATAAACCCAGTAAAAATTCTCAGCTGTATTAATCAGTTCACGGTTATATACTTAAGGAGATAAATAGAAACATAAATTGGGCACATATATAGATGAAGTTACACTATTGTAGCCTGTGAACATCTGTTATGAACTTTTTTGTACAACGGAATGTTTTATGTTAATGTATATGTACTGATTCGACCTTAGTACTAAATTCTGACCAGGCAGTTTTTCAGTTTCAACACTATTTTCTGGTTTCTGGCATGGCGCATGTACTCATGGCTTATGAAATTATAGAGAAGTTGCTTCAATTGTATTTCTTTGGCTCAGTGGTTTATGGAATTATAGAGAAGTTGCTTTCTTTGTTTTAGTTTGCAATTTCACTTCTGTTAACAAAACAAGCTCTAAATTGCTTACTGTCCAGGATGTATATCGTCTTCAGTTGAAGCTGTTTCTTGATGAAGTGAAGCAACAGCTATTTCTTGGGGATATCAGAAGCTTTCTAAAAGTGTTTTCAGTGATAACCATTGGCAGACTTGCGCAGCACATGAGATTGGATGAGAACGCTCTAAGGTCTGTATAGTTATTTTTTTTATGTTTTACTGATTATGTTAAGAGTTTTTAGGGATTCTAACTTGTATATGGACAGGGCAATCCTTCTGGCGTACACCCGCAAAACTCATGCCGTTGACAATTACGGAAAGATCACATCCAGTGCAGACTTTGACTTCTATATTGATGAGGTAGCACAATTGTTGTGTACCAACTATGACCTTTTTTTGCCTTCTTATGGACTACCTGTATTCCTTTTTGTTTGTGCATTCACAGACAGAGCCTTTTGTTTAATATTTTTATCAACCTGCTTGGCGAAAAGGAATGCTTATTTTGCTAGCTTCGGAAGTATCATCTCCATGCTTGATCTTGATCTGTTGAATTTCTTACGTTTTATGCTTTTAGATTCAGTATATAGGCTTGAAATTGAGCGTATTTTGCATTTAAGCATAAGAATTGTATGATCTTAAACCGAACAATTAGTGCAAAATTGTGTGCATGCCTAAATGGGTTGTTTTTCATGTCTCCAATCGGTTTTATCTACACGAGGACAGCACTCTGGCTGTGTCCGTTTTTTTTGGGAACCTTTGTTTTGTCTGCTGTTGAAACGATCGTTGCAATGCAAGCATGATTCATCATCAGTATATTATTACTGCACGTGACTGACTACTCCATGTGATTTGTTGAATTCATTTGGTTAATGCAGGAAACAATTCATGCTACTGAATCCAAGTCAAGCAAGCACCACCATGATTACTTTTTGACGCATATTTCGAAGGTATCCTAAGATCTGTAGCCTTTCTTTCCTCTGTCGATAGTCTACATCGCGTTTCCTTGGACACTTCCTGTGTTCCTTTTGTTTGGTGCTTAGCCCTAGAATAGCTGTCTCTGTGATATCCATATAATCTAACTATCTTTATCATCATCTCCAACAGCTTGAGGAAGTGATGGGCGAGTTGAGTGAGGTACAGCTAGCTGAGCCTGCAATTTCCCCGGGTGAAGAAGCTTGCATGCTTCCTTCTTACAACGGGGCGCACTGGCACTGCTGATGGTTAATGCAAAAGATTTTGTTGCCGTATTGAGCGATCCTTTTTGTCTCCTGTGAACGAAATCCTCGCCAACTAGAAGGTTACGACTTCATTAACGATGCTAACTCTTCCAGCCATGTATCGGAATGGCAAGTTCTGCTCATGAACACTGTTTCTGGGCTGTAGAATCTACACATCCAAATGGTTATGATGATGCCAGTGTCTCCGTGTCACAACTGTCACGTTGGAATGGTTGTGATGTTGATCGAAAAACGTCTAAATGGCGGTGATGTAAATCTAAAGAATGATCTCAGTGCATGGTTTATATGGCGTTGTCACCTATTGATGTGGTGTTTTTTTCTCTATTCCATTGATATCTTTCTTTTGGACGCCCTGTTCTAGCGTGTACCGGCCGGGCGCAAATGTGCATCCGTGTCGAATACGAGAAGAGGGATAGGGCAGGTAGATCCGCCTTGGATCTCTTGATCGTCCATCGTATCAGTTTTTTTTTTTTTTGAAAAGGGGGGTTCGCCCCAGCCTCTGCATCTGAACGATGCATCCTATTCTTATCGTATCAGTTGGCTCCAGTTACTACTTACTAGAATTTTTTTGAATTTTTTTGAGGGTATAGCCTGCTTCTTTTTATCTTGTCCAGCCGTCGGCCATCGTTTTTGCATGCGCTAGTTTTTGGTGGGTGTGATGACTGTGATCTCAGTTTACATCTCCTGTTGCACGAGCAAGTTCGATAGCGGTACGGGGACTGTCCCTGTTCTCCATTTGGTCTCGTACCCACGTGTTCTCATCTGTATAAATGCAAGTAAGAGTACGCCGCCCAAAGCATCACTCGAGGACATCGCAGTTACGCAAGACGGCAAGAAGAGCGGCCAAAGTTTCAGGCTCAATCTCGTCTCCAAGAACCAAATACTTGTGCCTTCGTAGCCTCGCAGAGGGAAGGCTGACAAACTCGCTCGATCGCCGTCGACATTTGCTGGCCACGCTATCAGCTAGTTCAGCGGCCAGCCACCATCGAGCTTACTTTTTTTAGTTTTCGAAGGAAAACCATCGTGCTTACATGGGCCACGGACCCTGAGACCTGTAGAGGCTTGACGTGACCTCGGCCCGATGCGAGCCGTACGTGCTACTGTGCTCAGGTTTACTTTAGTCCCATACCGCTAGAGCTGAACGGTCTCTCCCTACTTAAAGGAACCTGCGCTGATGCTCGTATTGCCTACTCGGAGGCACCTGCCTGACCCTAATCCAGTTTGTCTGTCTTTACCAAACCATAGGACTTAAAACACGATCTATTTTCATTGAAGTTCAGACATAATTTTACATAAAAAGGTTGATATTTCGACCATTTACTAAAAACTAAAAACAATAATGCTAAACCCCGTACCTGCCACACCATCATCGTCGTCCCTCCAGCGGTGGAAGGGCGTCGGATGGCCACAACAACCTTGTCCGGTGGTTGCCCGCCTCTTGCAGAGGGCCGCCGCGGGGGGCGGGGAGGAGGGGGGGTTCCTCCTTGACCCGCCGAAGTGGGGCGCCGACTCCTGCTTCACGCGGTGCAGACGGTGGCTCCTCATTGACACGCGCCGGCGATGATGGCGCCGGGCCCATCTGACGAAACGATCTCTCCGTTTGATCTTTCATCTGACGGACGAATTCTTCGTCACAGTAGCCTCCGCGAGGAGGCGGTGTTGCTACTGCGGCATCTAGTCGTCCTCGTTGCTAGAGGAGATAACAATCTCCTCCTTATCGGAGGAGTCAGCTGTTGTGGATGCCGAGGGGCCCGGAGAGTGAGGGCGGCAGTGCCAAGATCCGCCTCGTGAAGAATTGCCACCGCCTCCGACTGCCGAGAACCATGACTTCGGCATCGGCACTGGAGTTGGAGAGGCTCTGATAGGAGGGAGGGCTCGGAGAGGACGAAGTGCGGATGTGCATCACCGGCGGACGGCCGGCTTAAATAGCCGTGGCAAGCGGATGCGAAGGGCCGGTCAGCCCGCTTCAATACGGCGCAGCGGCCGGATTTAATTCTCGGGATGCAGCGTCCGCATAGAAGCGTGACGCCTAAGAGGCCGCGTCCGCTAGTGTCGCCTTCATGTCTGGTCACATCACGCGGCATCAATGTCTGCCGCTCCATGCTTTGGGCCGACATGGATGCGGTGCCTCAAGTGGTGCGAGTGTTCGACGAAAAAACCCGGGAAAGGCGTGTGAGATTTTTGGGTGCGCCACGGTCGTTAGAAGCGGGCACGGCGGCGGTCCGGGTGCCTGCAAAGCCCCCATTCCCCCTGTTTGTCTCTGGTTTATGGGAAAAAGTGCGTCCGGACCGATCGATGGATCGATGCAGCTCCGTCTTGGATGGCAAAACTTATTTGAACGGTTGCAGGCGGTTTAAAGGTCCGCGGTGGAGATGCCACTCCCTCCATTTCTATATATAAGCCCTTTTAGAGATTTCAATACGGGCTACATACGGATGTATATAGACATATTTTAAAATGTAGATTCATTCATTTTTTATCTATATTAAAATCTTTGAAAGGTCTTATATTTATTTAGGAACGGAGGGAGTATATAGTATTTCCGTATCAAATGGCGAACTGAAGCCGACATTAACCAACAAGGTCTGGCAGGAAAAAAAGGTCGGCAAACTTTGGCTGGTGCGTGGAGAGCGAGCACCTCCTTATTCGTACTACATACAACTATGTGTGTTAAGCAGCAGACGCGTCGAGGCAGACCCACTGGCCAAGAAAGATCTTTTCGCAGTTGATGTTGGGATTGAAGCCTAGAAAATCCTCCTGGGCCAGACCGACGCCGTCCGCGATGGAGGAGCAGGTGTCGCCCGTCTGCACCGCGTTCACCTTGTTGCACGCCAGCGCCAGCACCGCCTTCACCGCATACCCTGCGAAATGCATGCACATTTGGCCGCTGCTACACGTGCAGATCAACTGGAGGATGCTGATCGGTTGACATGACGTACCTCGGCTAATGCTGTGGCGTTGCACCTGCACGGTGATCCTGCCGTTGGCGAGGGTGACCGCCACGAGCAGGGACGTGATCAGGAGAGCGGCGACTCCATGGTTGGCCATTGCAGCTGCAGATGCTTTCGACACGAACGAAGGTTTGAATTTTAGTTATTAGGCTTTGCTTGCGATGGTGATGATGGAAAGAGTGTCACATCCCTAGTTCTGGTATGACCTAGGCTATCTTTCATGTTGCATCATGTTTAAATTTCATTGAAATTTGAAATAGGGATCTGTGAAACCCTTAGAATCATTTCTAAAAATGACCCAAATAAAAATTGCTTCAAAAAGGTCCAAGAAAATATTCATGTTGTTCTTTGAAAATATTGGTCAGAGGTAAAATTCAAACCAACATTTTCAGGAGCTCATAAATATTTATCTTGGACATTTGAAATTAATGCAGTAATTATTTGCTTTGGATATATATTGTTATATATAAAAAATATTGTCCAAAAATTATGCCAGTAGTTGAGGAGCTCAGGAATAATACCACTAGCCCATGCAAAAATTGACATAAGTAAATAAAATGATTTAGTATTTTTACTAAATCAAAACAAATGTCAGAAAAATAGAAAAGAAAAACAAAAGGGAAATACTTACCTGGACCTTACCTGCAGCCTGGCAGCCCAGTGGCCCATCAGGCCGGCCCAACTGACTGGCGCTGCCAGTCGTCCTCCTCCTCGAGCCAGAAGGACGAGCACGCGCGCGCACCCGAGAGCGCCACGCCACCAGGGCGTCTGCCTGTGTCCCCAGGCCAGCTCGACACCGTGGTCGACCTCCTTGGTGCCGTCCCGATCGCTCTGACTCCCCCTCACTCTCCCCGTGTCCATCCCCCTCCTCTGATCTCTCTGCGCAGCACCACCGGACGCCACCATCGCCGCCGCTCGCCGCTGCCGCGGCCACAGCCATCTCCTCACCCCTCTGTTGTGTCCACCAGCACCGCCGTTGAGCTCTGCCTCCCCAAGCCGAAGGAATCGAGCCCGGACGCCCCGCATCGCCTCCACGCCATCGTCTTCAACCTCGGGTTGACCGAGATCGCCGTCGCCCGTACGTCGCCATCAGGCCGCCCCCGAGCTCACCGTCTCCTTCATACGAACCGCCGTGAGCCCCTGCCTCTTTCCCCTCTCCCCCCGTGCTCTTCTCCTCGACATAGTCACCGCTTCGCCGATGACCGAATCGCGCCGCCGCTTGAGCCCCTCGCCGCCGTGGCCACAGTCACCGTAGCCCCCAACCGAGCACACCCACGTGCTCACCGCACCACGCAGAGGCCGTAGGTGCTACGCCCGCATCGCCACGCCCACTGCAGCTTCGAACCCGAGCTCGACCGAACTCCGGCCGCCGCGGACTTGCTCGCCGTCGTGGGCTCCGGCCACCATAGGCCCGGCCTCCACCACCATTAGACGCGCGCCTGCAAGAGCTCTCCAACGAGCCCAAGAACAGCCTCGCCCGTGCCCTGTGGGCGTTTTCCGAGCCGCACCGCCATCTCGGGCCTCGCCGGCGTCGAGTCGCCGGCGGGTTTGACCCGCTGACCGGGGTTTATCCTCCCCTTGTGTCACTGACGCGTGGGCCACCCCCCTGACATCTTTAGTTAGTATTATATTAACACTAATTAACCTAGGTTAGTTACCTAGTTAGTCACTGACCAGTGGGCCCGGCGCCCACTAATCCTAATTAGACTAAATAAACCCCCTGTTAACTAACTGAGTCACTGATGTGTGGACCCCACACGTCAGGTTTGACTTGGTCAGCGCCTTTGACCTGCTGACGCAATGCTGCTGTCATGCTGACGCAATATATCATTTTCTGGTATTAAAATAAATTAGGAAATTCCAGAAAATGATATAAACTTCAAAAATTCATAGAAATTCAACCGTAGCTCAGATTGAAATAATTTATATATGAAAAATTATTAGAAAAATTCAATCTATCCATCTGTACCAGTTTCATGCATGTCAAACCAACTTATACCTACTGTATAAGTGAAACACTAAAATGGCTTATATAAAGAGCTTATTTTAGAGATGCATTTGAATCTTTGGTTCAAATGGATTTCATCCAAATAAAAGCCAGTTGCATTAGCTCAATCAGCATCACATATTCACGCCATGATCATGCATCATATTGTTGCATATGCTTGTCTTTGATTATCGACACCGTTCCTTCTCGATAGGTCCTGCTCCAGAGACCGATCCAAAGTACCTGTCAGAGGAGCAGTGCCCCCTATTGATCTACCAGGCAAGCAAACCCCCTTGTTCATTCCGATACAATCCTACTCTCTCGCTCCTGCTCTCATTTATTGCATCAGGATAACAATGATTCAACTGCTACTTTATGTTGCGGTAGTTGAACTCATTCCTCTGCATGACCTGTCATTGCCACAGTAAATAGTTAAAACCCACTAGCATGTGTAGGAGTTGATTAAGCCATGTTGTGTTCTTGCCATGCCATGCCTGCTATTGCTTAGAGTTGTGTCAGGTCTGATTCACCAGGAATGAATTGGAGTGGTACGATATGTTCTGGTGCTGAGAGTTAAGCGTGTGAACACGATTTGGTAAAGATAGTGGTGAGAGGCCATGTAGGAGTACATGGTGGGTTGTCTCACTGGAACCGTCCTTAAGCACTGAGTTCCGTGTATGTTGTCCAATGACTAGCTACTACCACACATTGGAATGCTTAAGTGCCCCTCTCGACTTATTAGCCAACTTGATCTTTGTCCAGGAGTCGCAAATAGTTACTGGTGTTTGTAGGTAGTGTTAGTAGTCTACCAAGTGGCACCCGGCTAGGTGGGCCTGGGACAGACTCGGCACAAGTGGCACGGTGTACCAAGCATAGATCCATCCGGCGAGGTGGGCTTGGGAACCCTGCACATATTGTTTGGGGCCGTGAGCGACACCCCGGCCGGATCTCCTTGCGGATGGAACCCGAATAGGCGATAAACATGGACTAGAGTCTTGTGTGGTTAGTCAGGTCATGGCCGACACCCTCGCCAGGCTTCCGCTTGAAGGTTGCCGAGGTACATGACGTGTACATGGTGATAACTGGTGAGAGCGTGTGTGAAGAAGTACACCCCTGCAGGGTTATCATAATCTATTCGAATAGCCGTGTCCTTGGTTATGGACTTCTTGGATGCTTACGTGGTACATAGACAACTTAAAGTGGATACTCTAAAATGCTCAAGACAAGTGTGAGTGCTATGGATGGCCTTCTTGTAAGAAGACGAGGATGAATCCATAGTGGTGTATTGATGTGGTGATTAGTGGACTCGTGTGCGCTGCCTCACCTCAAAGAAGTTTCTCGTTGTCGTAGAACAAGATAGCCACTGAGTCAAAGCTGGCTTGCTGCAACTAAACCCCACATTACCTTCTTGATACAAATGCATGTATGATAGGATCTGATGTAAGTCTTGCTGAGTACCTTTGTACTCACGTTTGCTTTATTTATGTTTTGCAAGTGAGACATCTGTCTCACTAGTAGTACCACTTGGACTTCGACGAGTAGCTTGCACCTCAGCCACGATCTTGTGCCCTTGGGAGGGACTTGTAGATAGTCAGGCCTCTTAGCCTATTCTTTTGTAGTTGTCTGTACCCAGACATGTAATGCTTCCGTTGCTTGTATGCTCTAAATGATGGGTCATGTGACCCCTGTTTGTATTTTATGCTATGTGGCTCTTCTGAGCCTTTATCTATATGAGTTTGCGTTATGTTGTGATGCAATGTTGTACAGCACATACTTGCATGTTATGCGTACGTGTGACGTGTATTGCTATGTGTGGGATCCGACAATCTAGTTGTTTATCCTTGGCAGTCTCTTTTATGGGGAAATGTAGTCTAGTGCTTCCTTGAGCCATAGTAGTCCGCTACAGCCCGGTTCACCGGAGTCTTGCTAGCCCAGCACTACTGCTCAGGACACTTGACTGGCCGGCATGTGCTTCACTTCGTTCCTGTGTCTGTCCCTTCGGGGAAATGTCACGCGGTGACATCCGGAGTCCTGCCTAGCCTGCTACAGCCCGGGTTCCCCGGAGTCCTGTTAGCCCAGTGCTACAGCCCGGATTCACACGCTGCTGACCGACATGCTCGATGTGAATCATGTATGCCTGTCCCCATGGGTTAGTGCCGCTTTGGGTTCATGACTAGCCATGTCGGCTCGGGTTCTTTGTCATATGGATGCTAGCGACACAATCATATACGTGAGCCAAAAGGCGCAAACGGTCCCGGGCCAGGGTAAGGCGACACCCGTGGGAATACCGTGCGTGAGGCCGCAAAGTGATATGAGGTGTTACCGGCTAGATCGATGTGACTTGGAATCGGGGTCCCGACAGCTTTGGTATCAGAGCCTGACTGCCTGTAGGATTTCCAAGCCAACCTGGTCGAAGTTGAGTCTAGAAACTCTTTAGTTATTTAAGGGAATTGATTGTGGAAGGGAACGTAAGGCTCTTTTTACTCCTTTCACCTCTTGGCCCTCTGATCTGAGTCATCCTATCTTTCCTACGGGGTTAAGGAACTAGGCTTCCTCTTCTGTCTATCAGGATCACGTGTTACTACTCCGTAGTCCCATAGGATTGGTTGATCAGAGTCATATTCCAGTTTTCAAGTACTTCCGGTGTAGTCTGCTTAGTAATATCTCAGAACCTTAAGTGATGATGTTGAGTATGGTGCTACCCCATCATTTGCAGGATGTCTCATTTTGAGCATTTTACTGCCGTTATGCTGCCGGAATTGTCCTAGGAGTTTAAGAGATAGTATTTTCCTTGTACTATATTCTACACCCTTATGATGACGCTGAATCCATCCTTGTTTTCCTTGGTTTCGTTCTTCGGGATGTTGTCGGTTAATCGAAGTTCTGTTGCTCGTAGCCGGAACCACGGAGATGGTAGGGATGAGGTTCCTCCTGATCAGTCTTCGTTGGCAAAGTTCATGTTAGAAGTTGAGATGAACAAGCGTGAGACCAACCGCTTGTTAGCACGTATCGAGGAGAACACCGCACCCCAGTGCAAGGAGTCAGCGACCATCTATGATTTCATTGGTCTGAAACCACCTACCTTCCATCATTCCATCGAACCACTCGATGTAGATGACTGGCTTCGTAGTATCACTCACAAGCTGCGTTCTGCGAACGTAGCTGAAAGTGACAAGGTCACCTATGCTACATATCACCTAGAAGGTCCTGCTAGTCTTTGGTGGCAGAACTATGAGGCTATGCTTCGAGCTGGCCAGATAACCACCTGGAGAGATTTCACTGAGGCCTTTCACGAGCATCACATTCCTCAGGCTCTCATTGACCGCAAGAGAGAAGAGTTCTGTAGTTTCACCCAGAGTAACATGGTTGTTGATGCTTACAGTAGAGAGTTTGAGAACCTTGCCCGCTATGCTACAGAAGAAGTGTCCACAGACGCCAAGAAGCAGGCTAGGTTCCGGAAGGGTCTCGACCCCAAGTTGCGTCGTGGTCTCCACTTGCACCATTGCAATACATTCCAGGCTCTTGTGAATAAGGCCATTAATGCAGAGACAGCTCAACTCACTTACGAGGAGTCTCATAAGCACACTCGTGATTTGGGTTCTTCCTCCAGTTCTAGTTCTCAGAAGCGCCGGATTTGGGTTCCGAACTCCGCTCTTCCACCCGGTTATACACCAAGGCCTTCTTGTGTGGCACCTCACCCAGTTCAACCGTATGCTACACCCATGCCTATTGGTAGACCACTTGTCGATGCAGGTCCATGTCATACCTCCAAGATTTGTTACAAGTGCGGAGAGCCAGGCCACATTGCCCGTATTTTCACTCAGACCCGTGTTGCTCCACCCCAGCCCAAGAAGTCTGTTGGCCGTGGTAGTAAGCCTTCCCACCAGATGATCAGTGCCAAGTCAGCTCCCATTGAACTTGGACGTGTGCATCACGTCTCAGCTAAAGACACTCATGATGATCCAGATGTCGTTCTTGGTACACTCCTTGTCAACTGTCACCCATCTTTGGTTCTATTCGATACTAGAGCATCTCACTCCTTCATTTCCGAAAGTTATGCCCGCTTGCACGACATGTCATTTTGTGATATGCCCTCCCCACTACTCATTCAAACTCCTGGATCCAAGTGGCAAACTTCTAGGATAAGTTATGGCAATGAAATACATGTTGACAGACTTGTATTCCTAGCTTCCTTGATATCCCTTAAGTCTTCAGATATTAACATCATCTTAGGTATGGACTGGATGAAAGCTCATTATGCCAAGATTGATTGTTACACCAGGTCTGTTCAGCTCACACACCCCTCTGGCGAGATAGTCACTGTCTCCACCAAAATTGCAAAGCGTCAACTATATTCTCTAAATGCCAGCCCTCTTCCTGACCTTGAAGATATCCCGGTAGTCCGCGACTTTCCAGATGTCTTTCCATAGGAACTGCCAGGTATTCCACCTGACAGAGATGTAGAGTTTGTTATAGATCTTATCCCCGGAACCGCCCCAATTTCTAGGAGACCTTACAAGATGGCACCCTTAGAGCTAGCCGAGCTTAAGAAACAACTTGATGAGTCCTTGCAAAAGGGTTTCATCCGTCCTAGTTCTTCTCCTTGGGCTTGCCCCGTCCTCTTTGTCAAGAAGAAGGATGGTATGGACCGGATGGTTGTAGATTATCGCCCCGTTAATTTGGTCATGATAAAGAACAAGTATCCGCTCCCCAGGATCAACGATTTGTATGATCAGCTCGCTGGATCCTCAGTCTTCTCCGAGATGGATTTGAGGTTAGGCTACCACCAAATCAAGATCAGAAACGGGGACATTCCTAAAATGGCTTTTGTCACTCGTTATGGCTAGTACGAGTACACCGTCATGTCCTTTGGTCTAACCAATGCTCCAGCTACGTTCTCCCGCTTGATGAACTCGATCTTCATGGAGTACTTAGATAAGTTCGTCGTGGTTTACCTCGATGATATCCTTATTTACTCGAAGAACGAGGAAGAGCATGCCGAACATCTTAGACTTGTGTTAGAAAAACTCAGAGAACACCGCCTTTATGCCAAGTTCTCCAAGTGCGAATTTTGGTTGCCAGAAGTGACCTATCTCGGCCACGTAATCTCTGGTAAGGGCATTGCTGTCAATCCCGAAAGAGTTCAAGCCGTTCTTGATTGGACTCCACCTGAAACGGTTAAGCAAGTTAGGAGTTTCCTTGCCTAGCCATTTATTGTCGCCGCTTCGTTGAGAACTTTTCCAAAGTGGCCAAACCTCTCACGGAACTTCTCAAGAAAGATAAAAAGTTTGAGTGGTCCCCACAGTGCGAGTACAGCTTTCAGGAACTGAAAAGACGCCTGACTTCTGCTCCCATACCTGTGCCACCGGATTTCACTAAGGACTTTGTTATCTATTGTGATGCCTCACGACAGGGACTAGGCTGCATTCTTATGCAAGATCGTCATGTGATTGCCTATGCATCTCGACAGTTGCATCCACATGAGGAGAATTATCCTACACATGATCTAGAGCTTGCAGCCGTAGTCTATGCACTTAAGATATGGCGACATTACCTTCTCGGTAAACGTTGCGAGATATACACCGACCACCAGAGTCTCAAGTATATCTTCACCCAACCAGATTTGAACCTTAGGCAAAGACGTTGGTTGGAGTTGATCTTAGATTATGACTTAGGAATTACCTACACCCCAGGCAAGGGGAATGTCATGGCTGATGCGCTAACTCGTAAGTCCTATTGCAACAATCTCATGTTGCAGCAGGGCCAGCCACTTCTCCATGAGGAATTATGTAAGCTTAACCTTCACATTGCTCCTCACGGATTCCTTTCTACCTTGGTGGCGAAACCTACCCTTGAGGATCAGATCATTACTGATCAGAAGTTTAATAGGGGTGTTATCCGCATCAAGAGAAACATTAAGAAGGGAGTTGGTGGATGTTTCTCTATGGATGATCGAGGTGTTGTTTTCTTTGAGAATCGTTGGATGGTTCCCAAGAATCAACATCTGCGACAACTGATTCTTAAGGAGGCTCATGAATCTCCTCTCACGAGTAGTTTCAGGATGGGTGACCGACATCTTTTTCGGGAGCCCATTCGGAAAGAACTCCAAAGTTAAGCGTGTTGGGGAACGCAGTAATTTCGAAAATTTTCCTACGCACACGCAAGATCATGGTGATGCACAGCAACGAGAGGGGAGAGTGTTGTCTACGTACCAACGCAGACCGACTGCGGAAGCGATCACACAACGTAGAGGAAGTAGTCGTACGTCTTCTTCCCGATCCAACCGATCCAAGCACCGTTACTCCGGCACCTCCGAGTTCTTAGCACACGTTCAGCTCGATGACGATCCTCGGGCTCCGATCCAGCAAAGCGTCGAGGAAGAGTTCCGTCAGCACGACGGCGTGGTGACGATCTTGATGTACTACCGACGCAGGGCTTCGCCTAAGCACTACAACGGTATGATCGAGGTGGAATTTGGTGGCAGGGGGCACCGCACACGGCTAAGGAACGATCTCAAGGATCAACTTGTGTGTCTTGGGGTGTCCCCTGCCCCCGTATATAAAGGTTGGAGGAGGGGGGGCTGGCCGGCCAGAGAGAGGGAGGCGCAGGGGGAGTCCTACTCCTACCGGGAGTAGGACTCCCCCCTCCAATCCTATTCCAACTAGGACTCTCAAGGGGAAAGGAGAGAGAGGGGGGGCCGGCCCCTTCTCCTAGTCCTACTAGGACTTGGGGAAGGGGGGGCGCGCGGCTAGGCTGTGGGCTGCCCCTTTTCTCTTTTCCACTAAGGCCCAATAGGCCCATTAGTCTCCCGGGGGGTTCCGTTAACCCTCCCGGTATTCCGGTAAAATCCCAATTTCACCCGGAACACTTCCTATGTCCAAACATAGGCTTCCAATATATCAATCTTTACGTCTCGACCATTTCGAGACTCCTCGTCATGTCCGTGATCTCATCCGGGACTCCGAACAACCTTCGGTACATCAAAATGCATAAACTCATAATAACTGTCATCGTAACGTTAAGCGTGCGGACCCTACGGTTCGAGAACAATGTAGACATGACCGAGGCACGTCTCCGGTCAATAACCAATAGCGGGACCTGGATGCCCATATTGGCTCCTACATATTCTACGAAGATCTTTATCGGTCAGACCGCATAACAACATACGTTGTTCCCTTTGTCATCGGTATGTTACTTGCCCGAGATTCGATCGTCGGTATCCAATACCTAGTTCAATCTCGTTACCGGCAAGTCTCTTTACTCGTTCCGTAATACATCATCTCACAACTAACATATTAGTTGCAGTGCTTGCAAGGCTTATGTGATGTGCATTACCGAGAGGGCCCAGAGATACCTCTCCGACAATCGGAGTGACAAACCCTAATCTCGAAATACGCCAACCCAACATCTACCATTGGAGACACCTGTAGTACTCCTTTATAATCACCCAGTTATGTTGTGACGTTTGGTAGTACCCAAAGTGTTCGTCCGGTAAACGGGAGTTGCATAATCTCATAGTTATAGGAACATGTATAAGTCATGAAGAAAGCAATAGCAACATACTAAACGATCGGGTGCTAAGCTAATGGAATGGGTCATGTCAATCAGATCATTCAACTAATGATGTGACCTCGTTAATCAAATAACAACTCTTTGTTCATGGTTAGGAAACATAACCATCTTTGATTAACGAGCTAGTCAAAGTAGAGGCATACTAGTGACACTCTGTTGGTCTATGTATTCACACATGTATTATGTTTCCGGTTAATACAATTCTAGCATGAATAATAAACATTTATCATGATATAAGGAAATAAATAATAACTTTATTATTGCCTCTAGGGCATATTTCCTTCAGTCTCCCACTTGCACTAGAGTCAATAATCTAGTTCACATCGCCATGTGATTTAACAGCAATAGTTCACATCACCATGTGATTAACACCCATAGTTCACATCGTCATGTGACCAACACTCAAAGGGTTTACTAGAGTCAGTAATCTAGTTCACATATCTATGTGATTAACACCCAAAGAGTACTAAGGTGTGATCATGTTTTGCTTGTGAGATAATTTTAGTCAACGGGTCTGTCACATTTAGATCCGTAAGTATTTTGCAAGTTCTATGTCTACAATGCTCTACACGGAGCTACTCTAGCTAATTGCTCCCACTTTCAATATGTATCCAGATTGAGACTTTAGATTCATCTGGATCAGTGTCAAAAACTTGCATCGACGTAACCCTTTACGACGAAACCTTTTTGTCACGTCCATAATCGAGAAACATATCCTTATTTCACTAAGGATAATTCTGACCGCTGTCCAGTGATCTGCTCCTAGATCACTATTGTATTCCCTTGCCAAATCAGTGCAGGGTATACAATAGATCTGGTATACAGCATGACATACTTTATAGAACCTATGGCCAAGGCATAGGGAATGACATTCATTCTCTTTCTATCTTCTGCCGTGGTCGGGCTTTTGAGTCTTACTCAACTTCACACCTTGTAATACAGGCAAGAAACTTTTTCTTTGACTGTTCCATTTTGAACTACTTCAAAATCTTGTCAAGGTATGTACTTATTGAAAAACTTATCAAGCGTCTTGATCTATCTCTATAGATCTTGAAGCTCAATATGTAAGCAGCTTTACCGAAGTCTTTCTTTGAAAAACTCCTTTCAAACACTCCTTTTATGCTTTACAGAATAATTCTACATTATTTCCGATCAACAATATGTCATTCACATATACTTATCAGAAATGCTGTAGTGCTCCCACTCACTTTCTCGTAAATACAGGCTTCACCGCAAGTCTGTATAAAACTATATGCTTTGATCAACTCATCAAAGCGTATATTCCAACTCCGAGATGTTTGCACCAGTCCACAGATAGATCGCTGGAGCTTGCATATTTAGTTAACACCTTTAGGATCGACAAAACCTTCTAGTTGCATCGTATACAACTTTTCTTTAGCAAATCCATTAAGGAATGCAGTTTTGTTTATCCATTTGCCAGATTTCATAAAATGCGGCAATTGCTAACATGATTCGGACAGACTTAAGCATAAATACGAGTGAGAAAATCTCATCGTAGTCAACACCTTGAACTTGTCGAAAACCTTTTGCGACAATTCTAGCTTTGTAGATAGTAACACTACTATCAGCGTCCGTCTTCCTCTTGAAGATCCATGGCTTGCCGATCATCGGGCAAGTCAACCAAAGTCCATACTTTGTTCTCATACATGGATCATATCTCAGATTTCATGGCTTCAAGCCACTTTGCGGAATCTGGGCTTACCATCGCTTCCTCATAGTTCGTAGGTTCATCATGATCTAGTAGCATGACTTCCAGAGAAGGATTACCGTACCACTCTGGCGTGGATCTTACTCTGGTTTACCTACAAGGTTCGGTAGTAACTTGATCTGAAGTTACATGATCATCATCATTAGCTTCCTCACTAATTGGTGTAGGTGTCACAAAAATAGTTTTCTGTGATGTACTACTTTCCAATAAGGGAGCAGGTACAGTTACCTCGTCAAGTTCTACTTTCCTCCCACTCACTTCTTTCGAGAGAAACTCCTTCTCCAGAAAGTTTCCGAATTTAGCAACAAAAGTCTTGCCTTCGGATCTGTGATAGAAGGTGTATCCAACAGTTTCCTTTGGATATCCTATGAAGATGCACTTCTCCGATTTGAGTTTTGAGCTTATCAGGATGAAACTTTTTCATATAAGCATCGCAACCCCAAACTTTAGGAAACGACAACTTTGGTTTCTTGCCAAACCATAGTTCATAAGGCGTTGTCTCGACGGATATAGATGGTGCCCCTTTTTAATGTGAATGCAGCTGTCTCTAATGCATGACCCCAAAAACAATAGTGGTAAATCGGTAAGAGACATCATAGATTGCACTATATCCAATAAAGTACGGTTATGATGTTCGGACACACCATTATGATGTGGTGTTCCAGGTGGCGTGAGTAGTGAAACTATTTCACATTGTTTTAACTGAAGACCAAACTCGTAACTCAAATATTTGTCTCTGCGATCAGATCGTAGAAACTTTATTTTCTTGTCACGATGTTTTTCACTTCACTCTGAAATTCTTTGAACTTTTCAAATGTTTCAGACTTATGTTTCATCAAGTAGATATACTCATATCTGCTCAATTCATTTGTGAAGATCAGAAAATAATGATACCTGTCGCGAGCCTCAATATTCATCGGACCACATACATTAGTATGTATGATTTCCAAAAAATCTTTTCTCGCTCCATTGTTCCGGAGAACGGCGTTTTTGTCATCTTGCCCAAAAGGCATGGTTCGCAAGCATCAAGTGATTCATAATCAAGTGATTTCGAAAGCCCATCAGCATGGAGTTTCTTCATGCTCTTTATACCAATATGACCTAAACGGCAGTGCCACAAATAAGTTGCACTATCATTATTAACTTTGAATCTTTTTGGTTTCAATATAAATATGTGTATCACTATGATCGAGATCCAACGAACTTGTTTCATTGGGTGTATGACCATCGAAGGTTTTATTCATGTAAACAGAATAACAATTATTCTCTGACTTTAATGAATAACCGTATTGCAATAAACATGATCAAATCATATTCACGCTCAACGCAAAAACCAAATAACACTTATTTAAGTTCAACACTAATCCCGAAAGTATAGGGGAGTGTGCGATGATGATCATATCAATCTTGGAACAACTTCCAACACACATCGTCACTTCACCCTTAACTAGTCTCTGTTTATTCTGCAACTCCCGTTTCGAGTTACTAATCTTAGCAACTGAACTAGCATCAAATACTGAGGGGTTGCTATAAACACTAGTATAGTACACATCAATAACATGTATATCAAATATACTTATGTTCACTTTGCCATCCTACTTATCCGCCAATCACTTGGGGTAGTTCCGCTTCCAGTGACCAGTCCCTTTGCAGTAGAATCACTTAGTCTCAGGCTTAGGATCAGACTTGGGCTTCTTCACTTGAGCAGCAACTTGCTTGTCGTTCTTCTTGAAGTTCCCCTTCTTCCCTTTGGCCTTTTCTTGAAACTAGTGGTCTTGTCAACCATCAACACTTGATGTTTTTCTTGATTTCTACCTTCGTTGATTTCAGCATCACGAAGAGCTTGGGAGTTGTTTCCGTTATCCCTTGCATATTATAGTTCATCACGAAGTTCTACTAACTTAGTGATGGTGACTAGAGAATTCTGTCAATCACTATCTTATCTGGAAGATTAACTCCCACTTGATTCAAGCGATTGTAGTACCCAGACAATCTGAGCACATGCTCACTAGTTGAGCGATTCTCCTCCATCTTTTAGCTATAGAACTTGTTGGAGACTTCATATCTCTCAACTCGGGTATTTGCTTGAAATATTAACTTCAACTCCTGGAACATCTCATATGGTCCATGATGTTCAAAACATCTTTGAAGTCCCGATTCTAAGCCATTAAGCATGGTGCACTTAAACTATCAAGTAGTCATCATATTGAGCTAGCCAAACGTTCATAACGTCTGCATCTGCTCCTGCAATAGGTCTGTCACCTAGCGGTGCATCAAGGACATAATTCTTCTGTGCAGCAATGAGGATAAACCTCAGGTTACGGACCCAGTCCGTGTAATTGCTACCATCATCTTTCAACTTTGCTTTCTCAAGGAACGCATTAAAATTCAACGGAACAACAGCACGAGCCATCTATCTACAACATAAACAAGCAAGATACTATCAGGTACTAAGTTCATGATAAGTTTAAGTTCAGTTAATCAAATTATTTAGGAACTCCCACTTAGATAGACATCCCTCTAATCCTCTAAGTGATCACGTGATCCAAATCAACTAAACCATAACCGATCATCACGTGAGATGGAGTAGTTTTCAATGGTGAACATCGTCATGTTGATCATATCTACTATATGATTCACGCTCGACCTTTCGGTCTCTGTGTTCCGAGGCCATATCTGCATATGCTAGGCTCGTCAAGTTTAACCTGAGTATTCTGCGTGTGCAACTGTTTTGCACCCGTTGTATTTGAACGTAGAGCCTATCACACCCGATCATCACGTGGTGTCTCAGCACGAAGAACTTTTGCAACGGTGCATACTCAGGGAGAACACTTCTTGATAATTTAGTGAGAGATCATCTTATAATGCTACCGTCAATCAAAGCAAGATAAGATGCATAAAAGGATAAACATCACATGCAATCAATATAAGTGATATGATATGGCCATCATCATCTTGTGCTTTGTGATCTCCATCTCCGAAGCACCGTCATGATCACCATCGTCACTGGCGCGACACCTTGATCTCCATCGTAGCATCGTTGTCGTCTCGCCAATCTTATGCTTCCACGACTATCACTATCGCTTAGTAATAAAGTAAAGCATTACATCGCGATTGCATTGCATACAATAAAGCGACAACCATATGGCTCCTGCCAGTTGCCGATAACTCGGTTACAAAACATGATCATCTCATACAATAAAATCAGCATCATGCCTTGACCATATCACATCACAACATGCCCTGCAAAAACAAGTTAGACGTCCTCTACTTTGTTGTTGCAAGTTTTACGTGGCTGCTACGGGCTTAAGTAAGAACTCATCTCACCTACGCATCAAAACCACAACGATAGTTCGTCAAATAGACTCCGTTTTAACCTTCTCAAGGACCGGGCGTAGTCACACTTGGTTCAACTAAAGTTGGAGAGACAGTCTTCCGCAAGCCATCTGTGTGCAAAGCACGTCGAGGGAACCGGTCTCGCGTAAGAGTACGCGTAAGGTTGGTCCGGATCGTCTCGTCCAACAATACCGCCGAACCAAAGTATGACATGCTGGTAGGCAGTATGACTTGTATCGCCCACAACTCACTTGTGTTCTACTCGTGCAAATAACATCAAACCATAAAACCTAGGCTCGGATGCCACTGTTGGGGAACGCAGTAATTTCGAAAATTTTCCTACGCACACGCAAGATCATGGTGATGCACAGCAACGAGAGGGGAGAGTGTTGTCTACGTACCAACGCAGACCGACTACGGAAGCGATCACACAACGTAGAGGAAGTAGTCGTACGTCTTCTTCCCGATCCAACTGATCCAAGCACCGTTACTCCGGCACCTCCGAGTTTTTAGCACACGTTCAGCTCGATGACGATCCTCGGGCTCCGATCCAGCAATGCGTCGAGGAAGAGTTCCGTCAGCACGACGGCGTGGTGACGATCTTGATGTACTACCGACGCAGGGCTTCGCCTAAGCACTACAACAGTATGATCGAGGTGGAATTTGGTGGCAGGGGGCACCGCACACGGCTAAGGAACGATCTCAAGGATCAACTTGTGTGTCTTGGGGTGTCCCCTGCCCCCGTATATAAAGGTTGGAGGAGGGGGGCTGGCCGGCCAGAGAGAGGGAGGCGCAGGGGGAGTCCTACTCCCTCCAATCCTATTCCAACTAGGACTCTCAAGGGGAAAGGAGAGAGAGGGGGGCCGGCCCCTTCTCCTAGTCCTACTAGGACTTGGGGAAGGGGGGGCGTGCGGCTAGGCTGTGGGCTGCCCCTTTTCTCTTTTCCACTAAGGCCCAATAGGCCCATTAGTCTCCCGGGGGGTTCCGTTAACCCTCCCGGTATTCCGGTAAAATCCCGATTTCACCCGGAACACTTCCTATGTCCAAACATAGGCTTCCAATATATCAATCTTTACGTCTCGACCATTTCGAGACTCCTCGTCATGTCTGTGATCTCATCCGGGACTCCGAACAACCTTCGGTACATCAAAATGCATAAACTCATAATAACTGTCATCGTAACGTTAAGCGTGCGGACCCTACGGTTCGAGAACAATGTAGACATGACCGAGACATGTCTCCGGTCAATAACCAATAGCGGGACCTGGATGCCCATATTGGCTCCTACATATTCTACGAAGATCTTTATCGGTCAGACCGCATAACAACATACGTTGTTCCCTTTGTCATCGGTATGTTACTTGCCCGAGATTCGATCGTCGGTATCCAATACCTAGTTCAATCTCGTTACCGGCAAGTCTCTTTACTCGTTCCGTAATACATCATCTCACAACTAACATATTAGTTGCAGTGCTTGCAAGGCTTATGTGATGTGCATTACCGAGAGGGCCCAGAGATACCTCTCCGACAATCGGAGTGACAAACCCTAATCTCAAAATACGCCAACCCAACATCTACCATTGGAGACACCTGTAGTACTCCTTTATAATCACCCAGTTACGTTGTGACGTTTGGTAGTACCCAAAGTGTTCCTCCGGTAAACGGGAGTTGCATAATCTCATAGTTATAGGAACATGTATAAGTCATGAAGAAAGCAATAGCAACATACTAAACGATCGGGTGCTAAGCTAATGGAATGGGTCATGTCAATCAGATCATTCAACTAATGATGTGACCTCGTTAATCAAATAACAACTCTTTGTTCATGGTTAGGAAACATAACCATCTTTGATTAACGAGCTAGTCAAAGTAGAGGCATACTAGTGACACTCTGTTGGTCTATGTATTCACACATGTATTATGTTTCCGGTTAATACAATTCTAGCATGAATAATAAACATTTATCATGATATAAGGAAATAAATAATAACTTTATTATTGCCTCTAGGGCATATTTCCTTCAAAGCGTGCTCAGCTTGGAGTAGTTTCAGGATGGGTGACCGACCGGGAAGTTGCTCCCGGGTGCGCACGAGTGAGGACAAAGTGCGCAGAAAAGACTAGTATTGATCTATGGGGCCAGTCTAGATCCCGCCAGGAGTAACGACCACCGGCGGGTGTGTCCGGGGCGTTACACCGGCGCCCACTAATCCTAATTAGACTAAATAAACCCCCTGTTAACTAACTGAGTCACTGACGTGTGGACCCCACACGTCAGGTTTGACTTGGTCAGCGCCTTTGACCTGCTGACGCAATGTTGCTGTCATGCTGACGCAATATATCATTTTCTGGTATTAAAATAAATTAGGAAATTTCAGAAAATGATATAAACTTCAAAAATTCATAGAAATTCAACCGTAGCTCAGATTGAAATAATTTATATATGAAAATTATTAGAAAAATTCAATCTATCCATCTGACCAGTTTCATGCATGTCAAACCAACTTATACCTACTGTATAAGTGAAACACTAAAATGGCTTATATAAAGAGCTTATTTTAGAGATGCATTTGAATATTTGGTTCAAATGGATTTCATCCAAATAAAAGCCAGTTGCATTAGCTCAATCAGCATCACATATTCATGCCATGATCATGCATCATATTGTTGCATATGCTTGTCTATGATTATCGACACCGTTCCTTCTCGATAGGTCCTGCTCCGGAGACCGATTCAGAGTACCTGTCAGAGGAGCAGTGCCCCCCTGTTGATCTACCAGGCAAGTAAACCCCCTTGTTCATTCCGATACAATCCTACTCTCTCGCTCCTGCTCTCATTTATTGCATTAGGACAACAACGATTCAACTGCTACTTTATGCTGCGGTAGTTGAACCCATTCCTCTGCATGACCTGTCATTGCCACAGTAAATAGTTAAAACCCACTAGCATGTGTAGGAGTTGATTAAGCCATGTTGTGTTCTTGCCATCCCATGCCTGCTATTGCTTAGAGTTGTGTCAGGCCTGATTCATCGGGAATGAATTGGAGTGGTACGATATGTTCTGGTGCTGAGAGTTAAGCGTGTGAACACGATTTGGTAAAGGTAGCGGTGAGAGGCCATGTAGGAGTACATGGTGGGTTGTCTCACTGGAACCGTCCTTAAGCACTGAGTTCCGTGTATGTTGTCCAATGACTAGCTACTACCACACATTGGAATGCTTAAGTGCCCCTCTCGACTTATTAGCCAACTTGATCTCTGTCCAGGAGTCACAAATAGTTTCTGGTGTTTGTAGGTAGTGTTAGTAGTCTACCAAGTGGCACCCGGCCAGGTGGGCTTGGGACAGACTAGGCACAAGTGGCACGGTGTACCAAGCGTAGATCCATCCGGCGAGGTGGGCTTGGGAACCCTGCACACATCGTTTGGGGCCGTGAGCGACACCCCGGTCGGATCTCCTTGCGGATGGAACCCGAATAGGTGATAAACATGGACTAGAGTCTTGTGTGGTTAGTCAGGTCGTGGCCGACACCCTCGCCAGGCTTCCGCTTGAAGGTTGCCGAGGTACATGACGTGTACATGGTGATAAGTGGTGAGAGCGTGTGTGAAGAAGTACACCCCTGCAGGGTTATCATGATCTATTCGAATAGCCGTGTCCTCGGTTATGGACTTCTTGGATGCTTACGTGGTACATAGACAACTTAAAGTGGATACTCTAAAATGCTCAAGACAAGTGTGAGTGCTATGGATGGCCTTCTCGTAAGAAGACGAGGATGAATCCATAGTGGTGTATTGATGTGGTGATTAGTCGACTTGTGTGCGCTGCCTCACCTCAAAGAAGTTTCTCGTTGTCGTAGAATAGGATAGCCACCGAGTCAAAGCTGGCTTGCTGCAACTAAACCCCCACATTACCTTCTTGATACAAATGCATGTATGATAGGATCTGATGTAAGTCTTGCTGAGTACCTTTGTACTCATGTTTGCTTTATTTATATTTTGCAGGTGAGACATCTGTCTCACTAGTAGTACCGCTTGGACTTCGACGAGTAGCTTGCACCTCAGCCACGATCTTGTGCCCTTGGGAGGGACTTGTAGATAGTCAGGCCTCTTAGCCTCTTATTTTGTAGTTGTCTGTACCCAGACATGTAATGCTTCCGTTGCTTGTATGCTCTGAATGATGGGTCATGTGACCCCTGTTTGTATTTTATGCTATGTGGCTTTTCTAAGCCTTTATCTATATGAGTTTGCGTTATGTTGTGATGTCATGTTGTACAACACATACTTGCATGTTATGCGTATGTGTGACGTGTATTGCTATGTGTGGGATCCGACAATCTAGTTGTTTATCCTTGGCAGTCTCTCTTATGGGGAAATGTAGTCTAGTGCTTCCTTGAGGCATAGTAGTCCACTACAGTCCGGTTCATCGGAGTCCTGCTAGCCCAGCACTACAGCTCAGGACAGTTGACTGGCCGGCATGTGCTTCACTTCGTTCATGTGTCTGTCCCTTCGGGAAAATGTCACGCGGTGACATCCGGAGTCCTGCCTAGCCTACTACAGCCCGGGTTCCCTGGAGTCCTGTTAGCCCAGTGCTACAGTCCGGATTCACATGCTGCTGACCGACATGCTCGATGTGAATCATGTATGCCTGTCCCCATGGGTTAGTGCCGCTTTGGGTTCACGACTATCCATGTCGGTCCGGATTCTCTGTCATATGGATGCTAGCGACACAATCATATACGTGAGCCAAAAGGCGCAAACGGTCCCGGGCCAGGGTAAGGCGACATCCGTGGGAATACCGTGCGTGAGGCCGCAAAGTGATATAAGGTGTTACCGGCTAGATCGATGTGACTTGGAATCAGGGTCCCGACAAAAAATAAGTAGTGATGAAGGTGCACTAAAGATCGACTAGCCTCCTTTATTCATAGTAGCAGCAACCAACGATGCGTTAAAGAGACCCACTGCTCAACGACACCGGTTGATGTTGGGGGTCAAAATACAACTCTGTGTGTTAAGCAGCAGATGCGTCAAGGCAGACCCACTGGCCAAGGAAGATCTTGACGCAGTTGATGTTGGGGTTGAAGCCCAGGAAATCCTCCTGGGCCAGACCGGCGCCGTCCGCGATGGAGGAGCAGGTGTCGCCCGACTGCACCGCGTTCACCTTGTTGCAGGTCAGCGTTGGCACCGCCTTCGCCGCATAACCTGCAAAACGCACAGACACGCACGCGTCCAAAGGGTCAGAGCCATGCGTGCAACATAGCATGCGGTCGTGCGAGTGCATGGGTGGACAAGCCGGTTGACATGGACGTACCTCCGTTAACGCTGTGGCGCTGCATCTGCAAGGTGACCCTGGCGTCGGCGAGGGTGACCGCGACCACGAGAAGGGACGCGATCAGAAGAGCGGCGGCTCCGTGGTTCTTCGCCATTGCAGATGCAAGTGCTGCGGACGCGAAGGAAGTATAAACTGTGTTAGGCTTTGCTTGCGGTGGTGATGACTGATGAGAGGCCTACTCCTTGCCTTTTTATAGCGTGAGGGCAAAGTTGATAATAAGATGCATGCAGCAAAAAAGAAACATGCTGGGGGCCTTGGAAACTGCGTCCAGAGCGTGGATGGTATGGACATGTCGTTGAAGCCATTTGTAAGCCGGCCAATGGTTGGTTCCGTGATTTGGTCATCCATGACCAAGTGAACGGAGGAAGGTTTGATGATTCCTATGAAACTAGATTGGCATGTTTATACAGGGTGATCAAGTATTTGTTCGCTTTTACGACTCATCTCCCACCACGTCGCTTTCGTGGGCGACATGGAGGGGCGCTCCTGCCGTCGTCGTCAGCCCCTTCTCTCCCTCCCTCCTTCCTCGCCGCCGCTAGAAGACGCGGCCAGGCTGGCATCGGCGGCGGCGGGGCGTTTCGCCTTCTCACGGAGGGCCTCCACCACGGGGCGGCGCGGCTGGGCCGGGACACCGTGATGACGAGGGTCATGGTGGTGCAGGGACGGATCCCTACGGCGGCAGCGCTCGAGACCTGCGGTGCACGACGGGCTTCGAGGTGGCGGATAGTGCAGGCGAGAGGGTGGCAATGGATCGGGATCTACCCCGATCTGGCGTCTATCTTCAACCGGCGGCGCGGGCTGTGGGCAGCGGAGCTTGTGTCCTCTGCCATGACGGCAACATTGTCGGTGTGGTGGAGGCACCGGTGTGGTAGGTGTCTTAGTGCTCTTCTCGTATCACGGCAAGGACCTACATGATCAGTCCCCTCAATCTGGTTGTCGACGTGTTCGGGAACTGTGGCCGGAGATCTTGCCCAAGGATATTTGGAGCAGATAGAATCCGGTCGTGCACGTCCATATCGGCCTACACGGCTCCGGCCATGAGGGCGTGACGCGAAACTCTGTTGTTTGTTGACACCATGGGGCATATGTTGGTATCTCGATTTCCATGGCGTAGACAGTGGTGGAGAAAGTCATGGTGGTTGAGATCGGAGGACCGGTAAGGCGTAGGGGGCCCTGGAGGTGATGGAATCTGCTAGGTGTTTGATAACTTTCAGAAGTAGCAATGACAAGTGGGGGCGGCAACACTGATGGATTTCATTTTTTGGTGGTGCTCCTCGGGTGCCCAGTCGCGCCTTGGTGGTGCTCCTCGGGCGCCAATGTCCTCGGGTGAAATCTTAATGTCTGACTTTCATTGGTTGTGTCCGGCAATTGCCTTGCTGAAGGTATTGTTTCGAGAGCTCGGACTTTCTCCAAACCTAATATCTTAGATCGGACAATGACGGTGTATGCGCACTGTTTGTTTCTTGAAGGCGTCATTTTTGGAGACCTTTTATGTTTTTCGGATGTTATCTTTGATGGTGGTTTGTGTGCTGCTGCTGAGAGGAGTTAATCACTGTGGTGAGGCCTTCGTTTTTTCTTTTTTTTTCTCTTTCGAGTTGTGTGTATTCTGGATGTCTTTGAGACATCTTGTTGGTGCAGAGGCGGATGTAATTAATATCTTCATGATTTTAATATATTCTTTTCTCAAAAATAATAATTCGATTTTACTGTTTGGCAGCTGATTTTTGTAAGCCCCAGTGACCTTCTTCACACAACCCTCTATTAGGAGGAACTTTAGCAGGCTTAAGTCGGTCCTACAAAAATGCTATTACTCCTTAGGCCCCGCTTCAGTACAAACCCCCCTTCTCCTCTAAACATATACTAGCACACAACAGGGGCTCCCCGCCGACTCTTTGTATTTTGGCGTCAGTCGGAAAAATATAAAAAACCTGCACCACATGTCATTATGTGCCACCTTCTGTATTCAACTCCGACAAAGGTCACAAATAAGATTACTCTCATCCCTAGTAACATTGTGAAATTTAGTTGTTTCATTAAAACTAAGAATACAAATGTCTAGGTTCTTGTTTTTTTCTGCGGGAAAACTTTGTCAAACTTACAAAAGTTTTTAGGTTTTCTTGCTTTTCGCAAGTTAAAGTTACTTATGTCATGTGTGTTGATGACATGAAAACTACGGCTCCTATGACATAAAGATATAGAAATTTGCTTCAAGTATGAAGAAAACTTTTGTCCAACTTGTAGAACATGTTACTTCGGGAGAAAGAATTGACATAAATATATTATTAAACGGAAGTATTGCCCATATGTTATAGATCAATCGTTGCATGCGGGTCTACAATCCCGTTCATATATGCGCATCTACTATATCTAAATAGGAGCTCCCCATTACATGATTTCTCTTGACATGCAGCCTACCCACATCATCAATCAACATGCAACATCCACCTGAGCAAATCTGCCACGTCAACATTTCTTTTCAACCAAACAAATCGCATGATTTTAATCTCTGTAGAACCGAAGAGGCAGTCCACACACAAAAAAGAAACCGAGGAGGCAGTAGTAGTCTCTTAATAAAAGCCAGCCTGCGCTGCGGCCCTTTAATCTCCCCAATTAATCCCCCATTGATTCCCTTAATAATATGTAGTAACAAAGAAAAAAACTCCTGGCTGGTTGATTTCTTTCGCCCTCTCCCTCTTCTACGACATATCTTCTTCATCTCCTCACTATTCCCGTAGTCTTCACCGTAAGTATGAGCGCACCTGCTCGAGAGTATTAGTCAGACATCATATTCTTCCCTCAGATATCTGCTACTAGAAGCGATCGGTAATCCGATTTTGCCTGCGGAAATCTACGTGTTGGAGGCGACGACCCGCTGTCGATAGGCCATCTCCAGCATCGCCACGATCTATGTCTCCCTTGCCTGCTGCATCATGCTCATATATTTCCTTCGATGGGGGCCGAAGACCTCGCCCATGGAGCTGGTACCTAATCCCTAATATCATATCTCAAATTTACCTCGCTGTGCCATTACTTTTGCCTCATGTATCTTTGTTCTGCTCATACAAGTGAAACTATTGGGAAAAGTCTGGAGTTCCTGTCGTCTATTGGTACCTCCCTCATGGAATCTACTTCATATCAGGTTGTTCCCTATTCCTTTGTGCTCCATTAATTAATAATCCTCCTCCTGTGCTATGTTGCTACTCCACTATGATGTTATTTGTTATAAAATTGTGTTATCTAATTTCGTGCATCCCAACAACGAAGCATGTATCATTATGATATATGGAGGGATGGAGTTCCGTAATTCGTGTTGACACGCACAACATGAAAATTCATCAGATTGTTGAGTAGTACAGATTGATTATAGAGCTCTATTGGACACAATCTAAAAGTTCCCTTTGAATTGTCTAAGAATGTTGTCTCGGCTTCATGCCTCTGCTTTACCAGGAGATATTGCAACTTCTACCCATCAGTGATCTTGATGGAGTAAATATTTTTGTTTGAAACAAGCTGATGGAGTAAATATGAACAGTGTATTCTCACAGTGTTTCGAATGGTTTGTTCGAACGTTTATGAGCTTTATTCTTCATTTCAATTTCTGTCAAGAATCAAGAATGCCAAGGAAAACCTAGGTAAGTGGTAACAAATAGTTGTGTTCCAGTTTCTACAGGCCCAAAGTTCTGAGTACATAGTCATGGAAATCATAGATTACTAGCTAGCTGCATGTATCATCTGATTAATGTAAATACATACATCGTTACATCATTGGTTGATTAAAATTTACAATTGTTGCTTTCTTCAGAATAGAGAAAATGAAGTAATTTGAGTAGAGAAGATTCTAAATAAGTTAGAATCATTCAGTATTTTGTTTCTTTTTTATATCTGTTTGCGTACATTGTTGTACTTTGTAATTTTTAAGATCTATATGGTTGTATGTTATTCATGAAGCTTTGGATGTTTAGAACATACATTGCAGGAAGACATGCCTACTTGGTTTCAGGTGCTCATTACACATACTATCATACGGCCATATAGTTAATTCTTATGTCGATATTTTATTTTCCCAGTGGTTAATACTTGGTACAAGAATTTCACATTTGTGTACATGTGAACAAATGCCTCTTTTGAAGTCACCATAAGCTAACCAATTGTACCATGATTTTTATCAATGTCCTTACAAGTCTACCTCCTGATGATAGGAATGTTTGCATGTACTGTTAAATCTCTCTATGTTTCTACAAGAATTATATTCTGTAAGTCTGCTCAAAGATCACAGAAAGTTCCGCAGCAACGCGCGGGGTATCATCAAGTTTTAGAATTCTGTTGTTTTAAAGTAGCAATCAACCACCCATTTTTAAATGGGGCTCCCTTTTTCATTATTATTATTCTGAGAAAACTATTGTACATGACAAACAGCAAATAAATATTTTTTATTATGATTTAGAGAACATACATTCACGAACTGGGATGCGCGGGATGGGGAAAAACTACGCACTGGCTCTTTCTTTTTCTTTCTTTCCTTCTTCCCACTTCCCGATTTTTTTTCTATTTTTCTCTATATAAAAACCTGAAATCGCTGCTTTACATTTTTATTTTCTTTCTTTATTTCCTTATTACGTAGTAGCTTCCAACTTTCCTATTTTTTCCCTGTCAAATATGAAATCCCTCCTTTCCTTCTTTATTCTGTTTCCTTCCACATTACGGGATGGATGGCAAGCTTCCCAATTTCCTTTTTTTTTCTCTATCAAACCCCTCATTATGGGGTGAGTTTCCACTTTCTTATTTTTCTCTATCAAACTAAATCCCTCCTTTCCAACTTTATTTCTCGGCATTAAATTCCGAATCTCTCCTTTCCTTCTATATTTTTTTCCTTTCCTTCCTCATTATTACGGGATGAATTTTCACTTTACCCTCTTCTCTCGCTGATGATCAGGCAATTTATCTACGTATATAAATTGGCAAGCTTTTGTAAATATGACCGATGTGGGATCATTAAATTGTACGATGAATCATCTATTTCACATGGGTATTGCACACCCATGTGGCCGCAGCCCTCAAGATGGCTGTTGAGTTCTGGAGTTCGAAACCCCAATCCTACTCTTTTTTGTTCGGCCCACACCAACCAGCTGTGTGCGGCCCACAACCACGTGCAGGTCCAAGTGTGTGGTAGGAACGCAGCGAACGTGATGTTTTTGATGTATAGGCAGCTATATAGATTAGTACCACTTCGGGTAAAGAAAAAATAATATGGGCAAGGTGGAGGGACCAAAAACGGACGAAATTACGGTGATAAGAAGCAATAGCCCCTTTATATATATATTATGAATAGTGTTACTATTCATCACCCAGGGTGCAGAATAAGTTATTCTTCACCCGACGTAATTTTACGATAATTTCATAATTAAATTACGTTTATATTTCAAATAGTTACGTTCATATTGATTCACTACGTAAAATTTGGCATAAAAAATAAAAATATGTCATAAAATAAGAAAAATTGCAGTTTATGTGTATTTTAGACTATGTTTTTATGTTTGTAATTTTACATAACATAAAATATTTTTTATGACGATTATATATTTTCTTACGGTTTTTTTTAGTTAGAAATAAGACAAAACTTACTGAATGTAAAATTACGGTGCATTTATGGCAAAATAGAGGGGGTGAAGAATAACTATTCCTCACCCAGGGTGACGAATAGTCAATCCCTATATATATATATATATATATATATATATATATATATATATATATATATATATATATATATATATATATATATATATATATAAATTGTTTGGGGCACCTAGGTGACTGGGCACCTTGATTGTTTTGGAAACCGTGTTATATTTAATTTGTTTTCTAACTATTCTTCATGCAAGACTTTTCCTGCTTACGTTTTATTTGTTTTTTCTAATTATTAGACATGCAAAACTTGCCATACAATAAAACGTTATAATATTGATTTTTTAAAATTGATATAGGTATCTAATACGCGTGTTTTTTCCTAACTATCTAATATAGGTATCTAATACCTACCAACGAAATTATGGACATACGTAAGTATGTATATATTCAATAATTTATTTTTTAAAAACTATTACATTTATTTGTTTCCCAATTATCTAAAATGGGTATCTTATACTTACTGACAAAAGTATGTACAAACGCGGGTATGTATATACCCAAGAATTTGTTATTTGACTAATTGTATTTTATTTTTTTCCTAACTATCCAATACTTACTGAACAATCCCTCAATGACCTGTTTACTATAGTGAACCGGTCTTTTTCCCACTATTTTTTCCTTTTTACTGTTTGTTTTTTGTTTCTTTTTTATTTTTCTGTTATTCCATTTTCTTTTCTTCTTCAAAAAATTCTCATGCTTTAAAAAATAAAATTTGTTCCAATTTTTTTTAAATGTTCTGATTTTCAAATTTTGTTCATAAAATACGAATATTCATATTTCCAAATAAATACAGAAATTTCCAAATATGTTTTGTCTTTCAAAATTGCTCAGAATGTCAAAACACAAACATTTTTTTAAAAGAGCAAACAAAATTTGAACACAAACACTTTTTATATTTTTTGAACTTTTTTTAGAAATACTAACAAATGTGCAATTTAAAAAACAACTGATAAATAAGAACAAAAAAATTAAACTATTTTTTTAATTTCCCGAATATTTTTGTATTTGTGTAGGAAAATTTGAAAACTGGGACGTTTTCAAAGTTCTGAAGAATTTTTCAATGCATGAAGATTATTTAAAACTCCCGAAACATTTTTCAAATTTGTGAACAAAATTTTAAAAAGGGAACACCTTTTGAATTAGTGAAATAATTTTGAAAATGGAGACATTTTAAAAAAATTTGAAGAAAATTTTCAAAGTGAACTTTTTTGGATCTGTGAACAATTTTTTTAAATGGGAACACTTTTTGACCTCTGAACAAAATTTGGGAACGCAAACATTTTTTTCAAATTTACAAACTTTTTTGAGGCAACATATGTCTCCGGGTAGGCCAGAAGGCTCCGTTTGAGAGCACGTTATTTCTTGACATTCATCAAATGATCCTATGTTTTTTTATTGGCTTGTATGACCAACTCAAGGCACCATACTAAGTTTTTTTGCTTCTCAGCATTTTGCATTCTCTAGAGTTTTCTCGGTCGGAAAAGCCCGATAAATGGCCGGACATATCGCAACTTGCAAACACTGTCGGAAATCATTCAAACCTGTCATGGATGCCTAACATAGGGCATTGCCACTTGCTTGCAAAAGTTGGGGTCATTTCAAAAATGTCTAAAAGTAAACCATGTTAACTGAAAAGTGTCCGGGTAGGCCAGAAGGCTCCGTGTGGGAGCAAGTTGTTTCTCGGCATCCTTGAAATGGACTTATTTTTTTCATGGCCTTGTATGACCAATTCAAGGCACGAAACCAAGTTGTTTGGGTTTTTCACAAGTTTTGCATTTTCTGGAGTTTTCTCGATGAAGAAACACCGATAAATGGCGATCCACCAGGTATTGCAGCCGCGCAGCCGATTGCTTCCGTAGTATTAGCGACAATCCATGGCATATACAAGGGAAACTCCCCATCGAACAGCCGAGTGTCTGGCCTACCACACTCGTCTGGTCTTGCGAACATCGAATAGGGACGACAGCGCTCTTCCTCATATTCGCTTCACACCCGATGCCATTCCAAATGTCTCTAGCATCATTCCACATCCTGCAATGTCTGTTAAGTGTCGCTTTAGAAAGATCATCACACCATTAGCAAATATGGACATCCTTCGCTCAATTCCACGTGTGGCCAGTGATGTAAGGATGCCGTCCTTCCGCGCCTTCTCAAATAGCTTTTGAAGTGGCTCCATGATGAGGATGACAAGCATCGAGATTAGGGGGGGGGGGGGGGGGGGGCTTGGCGAAGCCCACAACAGCTCATAATTGGTTTGACGCCATTCACCATAATGTGAGTGATGAAGTCCCTATTCGGCGATCCAACAACTCCCGGAATCTGCGGAGCGAGGAAACTGTAGCTCCGCCAGCTCCGGGAGCGGGGTTGTGGAGCAGAGCGACACCGAACAGGGCCAAAGTTGCCAGCAGCCGATTGATCCAAGAGATCCATCAATGGCCAAAACCCATATATTGCAAAACCTCGACTAGGAAAGACCATTGCACCGAATCAAAAGCTCTTGAGATATCGAGCTTGAGCATTACCATGGGTTCCTTCAACGCGTGCAGTCTCTGAGCCATGCATTGAACGAACATGAAATTATCATGTAGTGAGCGTCCTCTCACAAACACGCTTTGGTGCTTGCCCTCTAAAAGAAGCAGGTCCTCTGCAAGCCTGGCTGCCATTGCTTTGTCAATGATCTTCACGGCCCCATGAACAAGACTGACCGGGCGAAAACCCCGCAACTCTTCTACTCCATTCATGGCCCCATGTTCTTATATTGCTACTACTAACGTTTTAATTTATTTTGCTCTTGAAACTTTGTTTGACACTATCATGGTCCCATGTTGGGCGTCGTTCAAAAACAAAAATAAGTAGTGATGGAGGTGCACGAAAGATCGACTAGCCTCCTTTATTCATAGTAGCAGCAACCAACGATGCGTTAAAGAGACCCACTGCTCAACGACACCGGTTGATGTTGGGGGTCAAAATACAACTGTGTGTGTTAAGCAGCAGATGCGTCAAGGCAAACCCACTGGCCAAGGAAGATCTTGACGCAGTTGATGTTGGGGTTGAAGCCCAGGAAATCCTCCTGGGCCAGACCGGCGCGGTCCGCGATGGAGGAGCAGGTGTCGCCCGACTGCACCGCGTTCACCTTGTTGCAGGTCAGCGCTGGCACCGCCTTCGCCGCATAGCCTGCAAAACGGTCAGACACGCACGCGTCCAAAGGGTCAGAGCCATGCGTGCAACATAGCATGCAGTCGTGCGAGTGCATGGGTGGACAAGCCGGTTGACATGGACGTACCTCCGTTACCGCTCTGGCGCTGCACCTGCAAGGTGACCCTGGCGTCGGCGAGGGTGACCGCGACCACGAGAAGGGACGCGATCAGGAGAGCGGCGGCTCCGTGGTTCTTTGCCATTGCAGATGCAGGTGCTGTGGACGCGAAGGAAGTATAAACTGTGTTAGGCTTTGCTTGCGGTGGTGATGACTGATGAGAGGCCTACTCCTTGCCTTTTTATAGCGTGAGGGCAAAGTTGATAATAAGATGCATGCAACATGCTGGGGGCCTTGGAAACTGCGTCCTGAGCGTGGATGGTATGGACATGTCGTTGAAGCCATTTGTAAGCCGGCCAATGGTTAGTTTATCCATGACCAAGTGAACGGAGGAAGGTTTGATGATTCCTATGAAACTAGATTGGCATGTTTATACAAGGTGATCAAGTATTTGTTCGCTTTTACGACTCATCTCCCACCACGTCGCTTTCGTGGGCAACATGGAGGGGGGCTCATGCCGTCGCCGTCAGCACCCTTCTCTCGCTCCCTCCTCCCTCGCCGCCGCTAGAAGACACGGCCAGGCATAGCCTGGCCGGCATCGGCGGCGGGGTGGGGGGGGGGGGGGCGTTTCACCTTCTCACGGAGGGCCTCCACCACGGGGCGGCGCGGCTGGGCCGGGACACCGTGACGACGAGGGTCATGGTGGTGCGGGGGCGGATCCCTACGGCGGCGGCACTCGAGACCGGCGGTGCACGGCGGGCTTCGACGTGGTGGATAGTCCAGGCGAGAGGGTGGCAATGGATCAGGATCTACCCCGATCTGGCGTCTGTCTTCAACCGGCGGCGCGGGCTATGGGCAGCAAAGCTTGTGTCCTCTGCCGTGACGGCGACATCATCGGCGTGGTGGAGGCAGCGGTGTCGTAGCTGTCTTAGTGCTCTTCTCGTATCACGGCAAGGACCTACATGATCAGTCCCCCTCAATCTGGCTGTCGACATGTTCGGGAACTGTGGCCAGAGATCTTGCCCAAGGATATTTGGAGTAGATAGAATCCGGTCATGCGCGTCCATATCAGCCTACACGGCTCCGTCCATGAGGGCGTGGCGTGAAGCTCTGTTGTTTGTTGACACCATGAGGCATATGTTGGTATCTCGATTTCCATGGCGTAGACAGTGGTGAAGAAAGTCATGGTGGTTGAGATCGGAGGATCAGTAAGGCGTAGGGGCCCTGGGGGCGATGGAATCTGCTAGGTGTTTGATAACTTTCAGAAGTAGCAATGACAAGTGGGGGCGGCAACACTGATGGATTTCATTTTTTGGTGGTGCTCCTCGGGTGAAATCCTAATGTCTGACTTTCGTTGGTTGTGTCTGGCAATTGCCTTGCTGAAGGTATTGTTTCGAGAGCTCGGACTTTCTCCAAACCTAATATCTTAGATCGGGCAATGACGGTGTATGCACACTGTTTTTTTTCTTGAAGGCGTTATTTTTGGAGACCTTTTATGTTTTTCGGATGTTATCTTTGGTGGTGGTTTGTGTGCTGTTGCTGAGAGGAGTTAATCACTGTGGCGAGGCCTTCGTTTTTTCTTTCTTTTTTTCTCTTTCGAGTTGTGTGCATTCTGGATGCCTTTAAGACATCTTGTTGGTGCAGAGGCGGGTGTAATTAATATCTTCGTGATTTTAATATATTCTTTTCTCAAAAATAATAAATCGATTTTACTGTTTGGCAGCTGATTTTTTTAAGCCCCAATGACCTTCTTCACACAACCCTCTATTAGGAGGAACTTTAGCAGACTGGGTTGTGTTTGATAGCAAATTATTATATAAACTAAAGTATCAAAAACTACAGTAATTTTGCTTATAGGTATGAGATACCATAGTTTTATCAAAACAGAGTATTTTGCAGTATTCACAATACATAGAACCTGTTTGGTTGTTGCTGCATAACGCTGTAAATTTTGCTGTTTAGCCGTTGTGTTTAAGCACTCAGCAGCTCTGTTTTTAAAAAAGAGGTTTGGGGTTCTTTTTTTATGCAGAGAAAAAACTGCAGGTTGCCTAATACTATAATATTAAAGCACAGTTGTTAGGGGCAACCAAACAGTTCATTGTAAATAAAATCGTGGTAATCTCAAAAAATATAGTATTCTCAAAATATTTAGAAAATACTTTGCTATCAAGCAGGGCCTTAAGTCGGTCCTACAAAAATGCTATTATCCTTAAGCCCCGCTTCAGTACAAACTCCGATTCTCCTCTAAACATATAAAGGGTAATATGGAATTTTGACAAATCGTATCCACTTCCGTATGTATAATGAGTTATCTGTCCAGAACGTATATACGTATATTTGGGGAGAAGTGTCAAATAGATGGCACCATGCACAGAAGGATGCACGACTAGGCCGGCCCATTGCCGCGCGCGGAAATAGAGGAAAATTCACCAAAAATGAATGGCAATGTGACTGATCGAACCATGTAACTCCCGCTGCTGATCGGACTACAAGAACAATCCCTCAACGACCGGTTTACTATAGCGAACCGGTCTTTTTCCCACTATTTTTTTCCTTTTTACTGTTTGTTTTTTGTTTCGTTTTCATATTTCTGTTATTCCCTTTTCTTTTCTTCTTCAAAAAATGCTCGTGCTTTAAAAAATAAAATTTGTTCCAAATTTTTAAAAATGTTCGGATTTTCAAATTTTGTTCATAAAATACGAATATTCATATTTCCAAATAAATAAAGAAATTTCCAAATATGTTTTGTCTTTCAAAATTGCTCAGAATTGCAAAACACAAACATTTTTTTAAAAGAGCAAACAAAATTTGAACACAAACACTTTTTAAATTTTTTGAACTTCTTTTAGAAATACTAACAAATGTGCAATTTAAAAAAACAACTGAAAAATAAGAACAAAAAAATTAAACTATTTTTTAATTTCCCCAATTTTTTTGTATCTGTGTAGGAAAATTTGAAAACTGGGACGTTTTTAAAGTTCTGAACAATTTTTCAATGCATGAAGATTATTTAAAACTCCCCAAACATTTTTCAAATTTGTGAAAAAAATTTAAAAAAGGGAACATCTTTTGAATTAGTGAAATAATTTTGAAAATGGAGACATTTTTAAAAAATTTGAAGAAAAATTTCAAAGTGAACTTTTTTGGATCTGTGAACAATTTTTTTAAATGGGAACACTTTTTGAACTCTGAACAAAATTTGAGAACGCAAACATTTTTTTTTCAAATTTACAAACATTTTTCGAGGCAACATACGTCTCCGGGTAGGCCAGAAGGCTCCATTTGAGAGCACATTATTTCTTAACATTCATCAAATGACCCTATGCTTTTTTATTGGCTTGTATGACCAATTCAAGGCACCATACTTAGCATTTTTATGAGCTCCTTCATTTTCAACTGTAGCTCCGCGAACTCCGGGAGCGGGGTTATGGAGCGGAGCGACGCCGAACAGGACCAAAGTTGCCAACAGCCGATTGATTAAGAGATCCATCAACGGCCAGACCCCATATATTGCAAAACCTCAACTAGGAAAGACCTTTGCACAGAATCGAAAGCTCTTGAGATATCGAGCTTGAGCATTACCATGGGTTCCTTCAACGCATGCAGTCTCCGAGCCATGCATTGAATGAACATGAAATTATCATGTAGTGAGCGTCCTCTCACAAACACGCTTTGGTGCTTGCCCTCTAAAAGAGGTGGGTCCTCTGCAAGCCTGCCTGCCATTGCTTTGTCAAAGATCTTCATAGCCCCATGAACAAGACTGACCGGGCGAAAATCCCGCAGCTCTTCTGCTCCATTCACGGCCCCATGTTCTTATATTGCTACTACTAACGTTTTAATTTATTTTGCTCTTGAAACTTTGTCTGACACTATCATGGTCCCATGTTGGGCGTCGTTCAAAAACAAAAATAAGTAGTGATGGAGGTGCACGGAAGATCGACTAGCCTCCTTTATTCATAGTAGCAGCAACCAATGATGTGTTAAACAGACCCACTGCTCAACGGCGTCGGTTCATGTTGGGGGTCAAAATACAACTATGTATGTTAAGCAGCAGATGCGTCAAGGCAGACCCACTGGCCAAGGAAGATCTTGACGCAGTTGATGTTGGGGTTGAAGCTCAGGAAATCCTCCTGGGCTAGACCGGCGCCGTCCGCGATGGAGGAGCAGGTGTCGCCCGACTGCACCGCGTTCACCTTGTTGCAGGTTAGCGCTGGCACCGCCTTCGCCGCATAGCCTGCAAAACGCATAGACACGCACGCATCCAAAGGGTCAGAGCCATGCGTGCAACATAGCATGCGGTCGTGCGAGTGCATGGGTGGACAAGCCGGTTGACATGGACGTACCTCCGTTAACGTTGTGGCGCTGTAGCTGCACGGTGATCCTGGCGTCGGCGAGGGTGACCGTGACCACGAGAAGGGACGCGATCAGGAGAGCGGCGGCTCCGTGGTTCTTCGCCATTGCAGATGCAGGTGCTGCGGACGCGAAGGAAGTATAAACTGTGTTAGGCTTTGCTTGCGGTGGTGATGACTGATGAGAGGCCTACTCCTTGCCTTTTTATAGCGTGATGGCAAGGTTGATAATAAGATGCATGCAACAAAAAAGAAACATGCTGGGGGCCTTGGAAACTGCGTCGAGAGCGTGGATGGTATGGACATGTCGTTGAGGCCATTTGTAAGCCGGCCAATGGTTCCGTGATTTGGTCATCCATGACCAAGTGAACGGAAGAAGGGTTTATGATTCCTATGAAATTAGATTGGCATGTTTATACAGCTTGATCAATTATTCGTTCGCTATTACTGTTTGGCAACTGATTTTTTTTTCAGGCGCCAGTGTCCTTCCTCACACTCACACAGCCCTCTAGGAACTCTAGCAGGCTTTTTTTTTAAAGAGCAAAAAATCGAACACAAACACTTTTTGAATATTTTCAACTGTTTTTGAAAAACACTAACAAATGTGCAATTTCAAAGAAAAACCAAAAAATAAGAACCAAAAAATTAAACCATTTTTTTAATTTCCCCTAATTGTTTTTGTATTTGTGTAGAAAAAATTGAAAATTGGAACGTTTGTGAATTTGTGGTCTTAGAGCAACTTCAATGGGGCGACCCATATCATCCGTTGGCGTCCGTTTGGGTCGGCGCGGACAGAAAAGTCGGCACAATGCGCCGACCCAAACGGACGCGCGTCCGCTTGGCGGCCGCCTGCCGACCCATTCCCGGTTCATTTTTGAGCCGGATTTGCATCGGCGCGGACACGAGACGGACGCGCACGCGCGCCTACTTCTCTCCCCGGGCCCGCCGGTCGGTGGCAGCCACCACTATTTCCCCCCATTTTCATCAAAAACCCTCCCGCTCGCGCACTCCCGCCCCACACCCCGCCGTGGAGGACGCCATCGACCTCGACGCCGCCGCCGGCCTCGCCTCCCTCGCCCTGTCTGACGCCCCCGCCCCCATCGAGAAAGGCAAGCCTCGTGCCCCGCGCAAGACCGTTGCCGCGGCCAAGCCAAAGAAGCCGCTGACACCCGCACAACGGGCAAAGGAGTCGGCCAAGAGGAAGGACCGGAGGCACGCCGTGGACGCGAGGGATGAGGCCGCCGCGCAGGCCGCCATCGCTGCCGCCATGCAGCAGGAGGTCACCAACTCCCACGTCGCGGCGGCAACGAGGGAGGCGTTCTACATGCTAGGGTTAAACCCTAGCCAGCACGGCCTCCTTGATGACCCACAAGTATAGGGGATCTATCGTAGTCTTTTCGATAAGTAAGAGTGTCGAACCCAACGAGGAGCAGAAGGAAATGATAAGCGGTTTCCAGCAAGGTATTTTCTGCAAGTACTGAAATAAGTGGTAACAGATAGTTTTGTGATAAGATAATTTGTAACGAGCAACAAGTAACGAAAGTAAATAAAGTGCAGCAAGGTGCCCAATCCTTTTTGTAGCAAAGGACAAGCCTGGACAAACTCTTATATGATGTAAAGCGCTCCCGAGGACACATGGGAATATCGTCAAGCTAGTTTTCATCACGTTCATATGATTCGCGTTCGGTACTTTGATAATTTGGTATGTGGGTGGACCGGTGCTTGGGTGTTGCCCTTACTTGGACAAACATCCCACTTATGATTAACCTCTATTGCAAGCATCCGCAAATACAACAAAAGTATTAAGGTAAACCTAACCATAGCATGAAACATATGGATCCAAATCAGCCCCTTACGAAGCAACGCATAAACTAGGGTTTAAGCTTCTGTCACTCTAACAACCCATCATCTACTTATTACTTCCCAATGCCTTCCTCTAGGCTCAAACAATGGTGAAGTGTCATGTAGTCGACGTTGTAGGACCTTGAAGGTAGATGTGTCTAGAGGGGGGGGGGGGATGATTAGACACTTAATGCTAAAGTTGCAGTTTTTAAGCTTTTTCGGTTTAAGTGGAGTTTAGGCACAATTTCAACATTCATAATACATATCAAGCAAGCATGTAAAGAGTGTATAGGCAGCGGAAAGTAAAGCATGCAACTTGCAAGAATGTAAAGGGAAGGGTTTGGAAAATTCAAACGCAATTGGAGACACGGATGTTTTTCCCGTGGTTCGGATAGGTGGTGCTATCCTACATCCACGTTGATGGAGACTTCAACCCACGAAGGGTAACGGTTGCGCGAGTCCACGGAGGGCTCCACCCACGAAGGGTCCACGAAGAAGCAACCTTGTCTATCCCACCATGGCCATCGCCTACAAAGGACTTGCCTCACTTGCGGTAGATCTTCACGAAGTAGGCGATCTCCTTGCCCTTACAAACTCCTTGGTTCAACTCCACAATCTTGTCGGAGGCTCCCAATTGACACCTAGCCAATCTAGGAGACACCACTCTCCAAGAAGTAACAAATGGTGTGTTGATGATGAACTCCTTGCTCTTGTGCTTCAAATGATAGTCTCCCCAACACTCAACTCTCTCTCACGGGATTTGGATTTGGTGGAAAGAAGATTTGAGTGGAAAGCAACAAATGTAGGCTTAGTCTGATGGCTCTCTCTCCAAATGAAGAGGGGGTGGAGGGGTATATATAGCCTCCACACAAAATCTAACTGTTACACACAATTTACCAATCTCGGTGAGACCGAATTGAAAAACTCAGTCGGACCGATTTAGCAAACCTAGTGACCGTTAGGGTTTTCGGTGGGACCGACTGGATCAACTCGGTGGGACCGACTGGATCAACTCGGTTAGAGATCAAGATTCATATGGTAGGAATGGAATATCTTGGTCTCAACACATGAGTAGGTGGTTCTCTCTCAGAAATAGGATGCTGGAAATGTAGGCTTAGTCTGATGGCTCTCTCTCCAAATGAAGAGGGGGTGGAGGGGTATATATAGCCTCCACACAAAATCTAACCGTTACACACAATTTACCAATCTCGGTGAGACCGAATTGAAAAACTCGGTCGGACCGATTTAGCAAACCTAGTGACCGCTAGGGTTTTCGGTGGGACCGACTGGATCAACTCGGTGGGACCGATGTGCTAGGGTTAGGGTAAATCCAAAACTCGGTTTGACCGATTACTCAAACTCGGTGGGACCGATTTGGGTAATAAGCAAAACAGAGAGTTGGCCAAGCAAACTCGGTGGGGCCGATTTCATATCTCGGTGGGACCGGAACTATTGCAGTAGGTAACACAGAGTTTGCAAGCCCATCTCGGTGAGACCGAGATCCCATCGGTGAGACCGAATTGATTAGGGTTTTGGCAGTGGCTATGACAAGTGAAACTCGGTGGCGCCGGGTTGGAAGAATCGGTGGGCCGAGTTGGATATTTGGTTTAGGTCATATGTGGAAGTGAGAAAGTGGCTGAGGATTTTGGAGCATATCATTAAGCACTTGAGCAAGAGACTCATTAAGCAACACCTCATCCCTCCTTGATAGTATTGGCTTTTCCTAAAGACTCAATGTGATCTTGGATCACTAAAATATAAAATGAAGAGTCTTGAGCTTTAAGCTTTAGCCAATCCTTTGTCCTTAGCATCTTGGAGAATTTCCCACAACCTTTAGTCCATGCCACTCCACTGTTGAACTTATCTGAAACATACTAGATAGAAACGTTAGTCCAACAAGAGATATATTTTCATTAATTACCAAAACCACCTAGGGAGCACTTGTGCTTTCAATCTCCCCCTTTTTGGTAATTGATGGCAGCATACATCAAAGCTTTAGATAAAGATGTAAAGAACAGCAAGTAAAGCTTTGGAAGGACATGTAACAAGCATAGACTCCCCCTACATGTATGCACTCATGTTAATGTGAAATATAGAGGCATGTGAGAGCATAACCATGACAGAGTAGGCAATGTGTTACATGTATCTTGGCCATATGCATCAGAGCAAAAGATTATCAAGGAAAATACCTTCATGCTCATGAGTCCTTCTTGCAAATAGTATGTACATAAGCAAGAATTCCTCATACTCATGATTTTGATGCACACACTTACCGTGTAGTCTTTAGCTGGCTTAGGATGGAATGAACCTGCACAAACAAGGTTAGATAACGCAGGTACCTCCACTAGCCAGAGCAAACCAAAGAAGCCACAAGAAAACCAAGACTGGTATGACATGTAGAGAGTGAGTACAAGGTACCACATTGGATTCAACATGTCCCCAAGAGTAAAGATATGCAATGAATTTGACTGATTTCTTTCTCTTAGGTGTCTTGCTCCCCCTGAATCTTACATGGGATATTGGGAGAAGATAGGGAACAGAAAATCAGAGCTGAAAGATACAAATGGATAGAACTTAATGCAAATAAGCACATATGAACATGTCTTTCCCCCCAAAAGACATGTGACATCTCTCCTCTTGAACATCAAGCATCTGGGACATCTGGGATCCTTGAGTATTCTCTCCCCCTTAATACTTTCTCTCTTGTAGGTTTGGTCCTTGAGACTTTCTCTCCCCCTTGAGCTTTGATGTGATCTCTCTCTCCCCCTTTGACATCAATTTCCAAGAAGGGCCTTCTGGAATCCGTCGTATAGGTTTGGTCCTTGAGACTCAGCACAAAGCAATGGATAAAACTGTGATGCTTGTAGAGGACAAGATTCATTGAGTAGAGCTGGATCAAAAGAAATATAGAACAAGTGGCAAACTGTTTTTCCTGTTGCGAAGTCGGTGGCACCGAGTGGCATGTTTCGGTGGTACCGAAAAGATTCGGTTGGACCGAAAATTACAAGTCGGTGAAACCGAGTTCACACAGAGAAAAACACTTGTCACCTCAGCTCACTAGACATGTAGGATCTCACCATGATTTGCAATGAATTACCTGAAGGATTTGCAACGAATTGAATGCAGAAAATGCAGAACAAAAACAAAAAGAAAAGAGAAGAAACTGAAAGATCTAGATGAAGTTTTTTTTAAAAGGAGAAAGATAATAAACATTCATGAGACAAATGCAATAACACAGAAAAGAACACAAGAGAACTTCATCTAGAGTTGGGTGGTGACATAGTCACCTATGTTAGAGTATATTGACTTAGGAGTCAAGTGAGAACACTTGATCATAGGTCATACTCGCCGTTTAAGCTCAAAATAGGGTTACCATTTTTCGTTTAAGCATCTTGATGTATTCACATCTTGTTGAGTTGCTTTGACTCATGTCTTGGAGTAAAGCTTCTCTAAGATGGAATAACATACCTTGGGTGATGGTGTGGGTCTTGCTCATGTAGTTGAACTTGTGTGGGTGCTCAAGGTTGATGTAGCTTATCAAGAGTTGGGAGCACCACTTGGAGTTTGAGTTCATCTACCTACATGGGTTAGTTCTTGCAAGGAGGAGCACTTGTGTATTCAAAAATGACAATCATGAAACTCAACATAGAATTTGTCAAAGGATATGTTTGAATGGTTTTGTGCTTCCTTGTCTTCAACCACCATTGTGTAGAGACTTGGTAATGTAGAGATTGCTCAAGATGTGAGTGAGTCGCAATCTCATGGAATTAGATTCAACCAAGCACCTACACGAGTTAGATAACATGCAAGGTACAAATATATCCAAGACATAAGATAGTCATCATAAGAGATATATCATGGATTAGTCATAAGCTCATGTCTTGCATGTATCCAATGGAGTTCCTACTCCAAGTTCGAAGCATCAATAATGTTCAATTCACCTCTCAACCTGCAAAATACTTTCTCATCAAGAGGTTTAGTAAATATATCCGCTAATTGCTTATCGGTGCGAACATGCTTAAGATCAATGTCACCCTTAGCAACATGGTCTCGAATGAAATGATGACGAACTTCAATATGCTTAGTTCGAGAATGTTGTACGGGATTATGACCAATTTTGATAGCACTTTCATTGTCACAAAGCAGTGGAACATATTTCACATAGATCCCATAATCTTTAAGAGTTTGGGTCATCCAAAGTAATTGAGCACAACATGAACCAGCAGCAATGTATTCTGCTTCGGCGGTGGATAAGGATACCGAGTTTTGTTTCTTGGAAGACCAAGACACAAGAGATCTACCAAGAAATTGACAAGTACCCGAAGTAGACTTTCTATCAACCTTGTCTACGGCATAATCCGAGTCGGAATAGCCAACAAGATCAAAAGAAGACCTCTTAGGATACCAAATGCCAAAGTTTGGTGTATGAATTAAGTATCTCACTATCCTTTTCACGGCCTTAAGATGACATTCTTTAGGAGCAGCTTGATATCGTGCACACATGCACACACTTAGCATAATGTCGGGACGTGAAGCACATAGGTATAACAAAGAACCAATCATAGAGCGATAAACCTTTTGATCAACCGGTTCACCATCTTTGGTCAAATCAAGATGTCCACTAGTAGGCATGGGTGTAGGCATACCTTTGCATTCTTGCATATTGAACTTCTTGAATAAGTCCTTGGTGTACTTCGTTTGAGAGACAAATGTACCTTCCTTAGTTTGCTTGATTTGCAAACCGAGAAAGAATTTGAGTTCACTCATCATAGACATCTCAAACTTCTCTGATGTTAGCTTTCCAAACTTTTCACTAAAGAGAGGGTTAGTTGAACCAAATATGATATCATCAACATAAATTTGGCATACAAATAGTTCTCCATTAACCCTTTTAGTAAAAGAGTAGAATCAATTTTACCAATTTCAAAACCACTTGCAATAAGGAACTTGGTCAAGCATTTATACCATGCTCTAGGAGCTTGTTTAAGACCATAAAGAGCTTTGTGAAGTTTGTAAACATGATTTGGTTTCTTAGGATTGATAAAGCCGGGAGGTTGTTTGACATAAACTTCCTCCTCTATTTCACCATTTAGAAAAGCACTTTTAATGTCCATTTGGTACAAGGTGATATTATGGTGATTAGCATAGGCAAGTAAGATGCGAATGGACTCAAGTCTAGCAACGGGAGCATATGTCTCACCATAGTCCATACCTTCGACTTGTGTGTACCCTTGGGCGACGAGACGTGCTTTGTTGCGAACCACTTGTCCATCTTCATCTTGCTTGTTGCGAAACACCCATTTGGTATCAATGATGTTGTGGTTGTTGTTGGGCTTCTCAACCAATGTCCAAACTTGGTTTCTCTCAAAGTTGTGTAGCTCTTCATGCATAGCGTTTATCCAATCCGGATCTTCCAATGCTTCTTCAACCTTCATAGGTTCAATGCTAGAGATGAATGAATAATTTTCACAAAAGTTAGCTAAACGAGTCTTTGAGCGAGTGATTCTCCCGGTTTGTATATCATTGAAGATTTGTTCGACGGGATGATCTTTGGCAATTCTTGCTCGAACTCGTGAGAGCCTTTGCTTGGGTCTTCGTTGAACATCTTCTTCATCTTGTTCTTCTTCTTGGCCTTCTTCATTGTTGACGTTGTCGTTCTCTTGTCGTGGTGGAGAAGGAGGTTGTTGATGTTCGTCTTGATGCATTTCCTTGTCTTCTTCATCTTGGTGTGTCCCACTTGTGGATGCTGTTGGGGAACGTAGCAGAAATTCAAAATTTTCCTACATGTCACCAAGATCTATCTATGGAGAGACCAGCAACGAGGGGAAGGAGAGTTGCATCTACATACCCTTGTAGATCGCTAAGCGGAAGCGTTCAAGTGAACGGGGTTGATGGAGTCGTACTCGTCGTGATTCAAATCACCGATGACCAAGTGCCGAACGCACGGCACCTCCGCGTTCAACACACGTACAGCCCGGTGACGTCTCCCACGCCTTGATCCAGCAAGGAGAGAGGGAGAGGTTGAGGAAGACTTCATCCAACAGCAGCACAACGGCGTGGTGGTGATGGAGGAGCGTGGCAATCCTGCAGGGCTTCGCCAAGCACCACAGAAGAGGAGGAAGAAGAGACGCAGGGCTGCACCAAGAGGGAGATCGAATCTTGTGTGTTTTGGGGCAGCCCTAGGCCTCATATATATAGGGGAAGGGGAGGGCTGCGCCCCCCTCTAGGGTTCCCACCCCTAGGGGGGGCGGCAGCCCCAATCCCATCTAAGGGTGGCGGCCACAAGGGGGAGGAGAGGGAGGCGCAGGGTATATGGGCCTTAGGGCCCATCTGCCCTTAGGGTTTGCCCCCTCTCCCCTTCTAGGCGCATGGGCCTTAGTGGGGCTGGTGCCTTTGGCCCATGCAGGCCAAGGAGCACTCCCTACAGCCCATGTGGCCCCCTTGGGGCTGGTGGCCCCACTTGGTGGACCCCCGGGACCCTCCCGGTGGTCCCGGTACGTTACCGATAAACCCCGAAACTCTTCCGGTGTCCAAAACAGGACTTCCCATATATAAATCTTTACCTCCGGACCATTCCGGAACTCCTCGTGACGTCCGGGATATCATCCGGGACTCCGAACAACATTCGGTAACCACATACTATCTTCCTTTATAACCCTAGCGTCATCGAACCTTAAGTGTGTAGACCCTACGGGTTCGGGAGACATGCAGACATGACCGAGACGTTCTCCGGTCAATAACCAACAGCGGGATCTGGATACCCATGTTGGTTCCCACATGTTCCACGATGATCTCATCGGATGAACCACGATGTCAAGGACTTAATCAATCCCGTATACAATTCCCTTTGTCTATCGGTACGATACTTGCCCGAGATTCGATCGTCGGTATCCCGATACCTTGTTCAATCTCGTTACCAGCAAGTCTCTTTACTCGTTCTGTAACACATCATCCCGTGATCAACTCCTTGATCACATTGTGCACATTATGATGATGTCCTACCGAGTGGGCCCAGAGATACCTCTCCGCTTACACGGAGTGACAAATCCCAGTCTCGATTCGTGCCAACCCAACAGACACTTTCAGAGATACCCGTAGTGTACCTTTATAGCCACCCAGTTACGTTGTGACATTTGGCACACCCAAAGTATTCCTACGGTATCTGGGAGTTGCACAATCTCATGGTCTAAGGAAATGATACTTGACATTAGCAAAGCTTTAGCATACGAACTACACGATCTAGTGCTATGCTTAGGATTGGGTCTTGTCCATCACATCATTCTCCCAATGATGTGATCCCGTTATCAACGACATCCAATGTCCATGGTCAGGAAACCGTAACCATCTATTGATCAACGAGCTAGTCAACTAGAGGCTTACTAGGGACATGGTGTTGTCTATGTATCCACACATGTATCTGAGTTTCCTATCAATACAATTATAGCATGGATAATAAACGATTATCATGAACAAGGAAATATAATAATAACTTAATTTATTATTGCCTCTAGGGCATATTTCCAACAGTCTCCCACTTGCACTAGAGTCAATAATCCAGTTCACATTGATATGTGATTAACACTCAAGGTCACATCCTCATGTGACTAACACCCAAGAGTCTAGTTCACATCACTATGTGATTAGCACTCAATGAGTTCTGTGTTTGATCATGTTGCTTGTGAGAGAGGTTTTAGTCAACGGGTCTGAACCTTTCAGATCCGTGTGTGCTTTACAAATCTCTATGTCATCTCCTAGATGTAGCTACCACGTTCTATTTGGAGCTATTCCAAATAACTGTTCTACTTGGAGCTATTCTAAACTATTGCTCCCTTATACGTATCCGGTATCTCTACTCAGAGCTATCCGGATAGGTGTTAAGCTTGCATCGACGTAACCCTTTACGACGAACTCTTTACCACCTCCATAATCGAGAAAAATTCCTTAGTCCACTAGTTACTAAGGATAACTTTGACCGCTGTCCTGTGATCCATTCTTGGATCACTCTTGTACCCCTTGACTGACTCATGGCAAGGCACACTTCAGGTGCGGTACACAGCATAGCATACTGTAGAGCCTATGTCTTAAGCATAGCGGACGACCTTCGTCCTTTCTCTCTATTCTGCCGTGGTCGAGCTTTAAGTCTTAACTTCATACCTTACAACTCAGGCAAGAACTCTTTCTTTGACTGATCCATCTTGAACACCTTCAAGATCATATTAAGGTATGTGTTCATTTGAAAGTACCATTAAGCGTTTTTGATCTATCCTTATAGATCTTGATGCTCAATGTTCAAGTAGCTTAATCCAGGCTTTCAATTGAAAAACACTTTTCAAATAACCCTACATGCTTTCCAGAAATTCTACATCATTTCTGATCAACAATATGTCAACAACATATACTCATCAGAAATTCTATAGTGCTCCCACTCACTTCTTTGGAAATACAAGTTTCTCATAAACTTTGTATAAACCCAAAATCTTTGATCATCATCAAAGCATACATTCCAACTCCGAGATGCTTACTCCAGTCCTTAGAAGGATTGCTGGAGCTTTGCATACTTATTAGCATATTTCAGGATTGACAAAACCTTCCGGTTGTGTTACATACAACCTTTCCTCACAAATCGTCGAGGAAACAATGTTTTGACATCCTATCTGCAAGATTTCATAAATAATGCAGTATCGCTAATATAATTCCAACAGACTCTTAGCATCGCTACGGGTGAGAAAGTCTCACCGTAGTCAACTCCTTGAACTTGTCGGGAAACATCTTAACGACAAGTCGAGCTTTCTTAATGGTGACATTTACCATCATTGTCCGTCTTCCTTTTCAAATCCATCTACACCTAACAGCCTTACGACCATCAAGTAGTTCTTCCAAAGTCTACACTTTGTTTTCATATATGGATCCTCTCTCGGATTATATGGCCTCGAGCCATTTATCGGAATCCGGGCCCACCATCGCTTCTCCATAGCTCGTAGGTTCATTGTTGTCTTGCAACATGACTTCCAAGACAGGATTACGTACCACTCTGAAGCAGTACACATCCTTGTCATCCCACGAGGTTGTAGTGACTTGATCTGAAGTTTCATGATCAATATCATAAGCTTCCACTTCAATTGGTGTAGGTGCCACAGGAACAACTTCCTGTGCCCTGCCACACACTAGTTGAAGAGACGATTCAATAACCTCATCAAGTCTCCTCCATCCTCCCACTCAATTCTTTCAAGAGAAACTTTTCCTCGAGAAAGGACCCGATTCTAGAAACAATCCCTTATTGCTTTCGAATCTGAGACAGGAGGTATACCCAACTTTTTTTGGGTTGTCCTATGAAGATGCATTTATCCGCTTTGGGTTTGAGCTTATCGGCCTGAAACTTTTCCACATAAGCGTCGCAGCCCCAAACTTTTAAGAAATGACAGCTTAGGTTTCTCTAAACCATAGTTCATACGGTGTCACCTCATCGGAATTACGTGGTGCCCCTTTTAAAGTGAATGTGGTTGTCTCTAATGCCTAACCCATAAACTATTGTGGTAATTCGATAAGAGACATCATGGTATGCATCATATCCAATAGGGTACAGTTATGATGTTTGGACACACCATCACACTATGGTGTTCCAGGCTGTATCAGTTGTGAAACAATTTCCACAATGTCTTAATTCTATGCCAAACTCGTAATTCAGATATTCATCTCTATGATCATATCATAGATATTTTATCCTCTTGTCACGACGATCTTTCAACTTCACCCTGAAATTACTTGAACCTTTCAATAATTCAGACTCGTGATTCATCAAGTAAATATACTCAACATCTACTCAAATCATCTGTGAAGTAAGAACATAATGATATCCACTACACGCCTCAGCACTTATTGGACTGCACACATCAAAATGTATTACTTCCAGCAAGTTGCTTTCTGGTTCCATTTTACTAAAACCGAGGCTTTCAGCCATCTTGCCCATATGGTAAGATTTGCATATCTCAAGTGATTCAAAATCAAGTGAGTCCAAACGATCCATTTGCATGGAGTTTCTTCATGCATATATACCAACAGACATGGTTCGCATGTCTCAAACTTTTCAAAAACGAGTGAGCCCAAAGATCCATCAACATGGAGCTTCTTCATGCGTTTTTATACCGATATGACTTACGTGGCAGTGCCACAAGTAGGTGGTACTATCATTACTATCTTTTGGCATGAACATGTGTATCACTACGATCGAGATTCAATAAACCATTCATTTTAGGTGTAAGACCATTGAAGGCATTATTCAAATAAAACAGAGTAACCATTATTCTCCTTAAATGAATAACCGTATTGCGATAGACATAATCCAATCATGTCTATGCTCAACGCAAACACCAATCTCGATGGTAGAGGGAACGTACGATATTTGATCAACCTTGGAAATACTTCCAACACATATCGTCATCTCACCTTTTAGCTAGTCTCCGTTTATTCCGTAGCTTTTATTTCGAGTTACTAACACTTAGCAACCGAACCGGTATCTAATACCCTGGTGCTACTAGGAGTACTAGTAAAGTACACATCAACATAATGTATATCCAATATACTTCTATCGACCTTGCCAGCCTTCTTATCTACCAAGTATCTAGGGTAATTCTGCTCCAGTGGCTATTCCTCTTATTACAGAAGCACTTAGTCTCGGGTTTGGGTTCAACCTTGGGTTTCTTCACTAGAGCAGCAGCTGATTTGCCGTTTCATGAAGTATCCCTTCTTGCCCTTGCCCTTCTTGAAACTAGTGGTTTCACTAACCATCAACAATTGATGCTCCTTCTTGATATCTACTTTTGCGGTGTCAAACATCGTGAATATCTCAAGGATCATCATATATGTCCCTGATATATCATAGTTCATCACGAAGCTCTAGCAGCTTGGTGGTAATGACTTCGGAGAAACATCATTATCTCATCTTGGAAGATCAACTCCCACTTGATTCAAATGATTGTTGTACTCAGACAATCTGAGCACAAGCTCAACAATTGAGCTTTTCTCCGTTAGTTTGTAGGCTAAGAAAATCATCGGAGGTCTTATACCACTTGACGTGGGCACGAGCCTGAAATCTCAATTTCAGCCCTCAAAACATCTCATATGTTTCGCGACGTTTCAAAAACGTCTTTGGTGCCTCAATTCTAAACCGTTTAACTGAACTATCATGTAGTTATCAAAACGTGTATGTCAGATGTTCGCAACATCCACAGACCACGTTCGAGGTTCAGCACACTGAGCGGTGCATTAAGGACATAAGCCTTCTAAGAAGCAATGAGGACAATCCTCAGTCTACGGACCTAGTCCGCATAATTGCTACTATCAACTTTCAACTAATTTTTCTCTAGGAACATATCTAAACAGTAGAACTATAGCGTGAGCTACGACATAATTTGCAAAATCCTTTTGACTATGTTCAGGATAATTAAGTTCATCTTATGAACTCCCACTCAGATAGACATCCCTCTAGTCATCTAAGTGATTACATGATCCGAGTTAACTAGGCCGTGTCCGATCATCACGTGAGACGGACTAGTCAACGTCGGTGAACATCTTCATGTTGATCGTATCTTCTATACGACTCATGCTTGACCTTTTGGTCTTCTGTGTTCCGAGGCCATGTCTATGCACATGCTAGGCTCGTCAAGTTAACCCTAAGTGTTTTGCATGTGTAAAACTGTCTTACACCCGTTGTATGTGAACGTAAGGATCTATCACACCCGATCATCACGTGGTGCTTCGAAACGACGAACTGTAGCAACGGTGCACAGTTAGGGGAGAACACTTCTTGAAATTTTTATGAGGGATCATCTTATTTACTACCGTCCTTCTAAGCAAATAAGATGTATAAACATGATAAACATCACATGCAATCAAATAGTGACATGATATGGCCAATATCACTTTGCTCCTTTTGATCTCCATCTTCGGGGCTCCATGATCATCATCGTCACCGGCATGACACCATGATCTCCATCATCATGATCTCCATCATCGTGTCTTCTTGAAGTTGTCACGTCATCTAATACTTCTACTACTATAGCTAACGGTTAGCAATAAAGTAAAGTAATTACATGACGTTTATGTTGACACGCAGGTCATAAATAAATTAAGACAACTCCTATGGCTCCTGCCGGTTGTCATACTCATCGACATGCAAGTCGTGATTCCTATTACAAGAACATGATCAATCTCATACATCACATATATCATTCATCACATCCTTTGGCCATATCACATCACATAGCATACCCTGCAAAAACAAGTTAGACGTCCTCTAATTGTTGTTTGCATGTTTTACGTGGCTGCTATGGGTTTCTAGCAAGAACGTTTCTTACCTACGCAAAGACCACAACGTGATATGCCAATTGCTATTTACCCTTCATAAGGACCCTTTTCATCGAATCCGATCCGACTAAAGTGGGAGAGACAGACACCCGCTAGCCACCTTATGCAACTAGTGCATGTCAGTCGGTGGAACCAGTCTCACGTAAGAGTACGTGTAAGGTCGGTCCGGGCCGCTTCATCCCACGATGCCGCCGAATCAAGATCAGACTAGTAACGGCAAGCATATTGAACAAAATCAACGCCCACAACTACTTTGTGTTCTACTCGTGCATAGAATCTACGCAATAGACCTAGCTCATGATGCCACTGTTGGGGAACGTAGCAGAAATTCAAAATTTTCCTACGTGTCACCAAGATCTATCTATGGAGAGACCAGCAACGAGGGGAAGGAGAGTTGCATCTACATACCCTTGTAGATCGCTAAGCGGAAGCGTTCAAGTGAACGGGGTTGATGGAGTCGTACTCGTCGTGATTCAAATCACCGATGACCAAGTGCCGAACGCACGGCACCTCCGCGTTCAACACACGTACAGCCCGGTGACGTCTCCCACGCCTTGATCCAGCAAGGAGAGAGGGAGAGGTTGAGGAAGACTTCATCCAACAGAAGCACAACGGCGTGGTGGTGATGGAGGAGCGTGGCAATCCTGCAGGGCTTCGCCAAGCACCACAGAAGAGGAGGAAGAAGAGACGCAGGGCTGCACCAAGAGGGAGATCGAATCTTGTGTGTTTTGGGGCAGCCCTAGGCCTCATATATATAGGGGAAGGGGAGGGCTGCGCCCCCCTCTAGGGTTCCCACCCCTAGGGGGGGCGGCAGCCCCAATCCCATCTAAGGGTGGCGGCCACAAGGGGGAGGAGAGGGAGGCGCAGGGTATATGGGCCTTAGGGCCCATCTGCCCTTAGGGTTTGCCCCCTCTCCCCTTCTAGGCGCATGGGCCTTAGTGGGGCTGGTGCCTTTGGCCCATGCAGGCCAAGGAGCACTCCCTACAGCCCATGTGGCCCCCTTGGGGCTGGTGGCCCCACTTGGTGGACCCCCGGGACCCTCCCGGTGGTCCCGGTACGTTACCGATAAACCCCGAAACTCTTCCGGTGTCCAAAACAGGACTTCCCATATATAAATCTTTACCTCCGGACCATTCCGGAACTCCTCGTGACGTCCGGGATCTCATCCGGGACTCCGAACAACATTCGGTAACCACATACTATCTTCCTTTATAACCCTAGCGTCATCGAACCTTAAGTGTGTAGACCCTACGGGTTCGGGAGACATGCAGACATGACCGAGACGTTCTCCGGTCAATAACCAACAGCGGGATCTGGATACCCATGTTGGTTCCCACATGTTCCACGATGATCTCATCGGATGAACCACGATGTCAAGGACTTAATCAATCCCGTATACAATTCCCTTTGTCTATCGATACGATACTTGCCCGAGATTCGATCGTCGGTATCCCGATACCTTGTTCAATCTCGTTACCAGCAAGTCTCTTTACTCGTTCTGTAACACATCATCCCGTGATCAACTCCTTGATCACATTGTGCACATTATGATGATGTCCTACCGAGTGGGCCCAGAGATACCTCTCCGCTTACACGGAGTGACAAATCCCAGTCTCGATTCGTGCCAACCCAACAGACACTTTCAGAGATACCCGTAGTGTACCTTTATAGCCACCCAGTTACGTTGTGACGTTTGGCACACCCAAAGTATTCCTACGGTATCCGGGAGTTGCACAATCTCATGGTCTAAGGAAATGATACTTGACATTAGCAAAGCTTTAGCATACGAACTACACGATCTAGTGCTATGCTTAGGATTGGGTCTTGTCCATCACATCATTCTCCCAATGATGTGATCCCGTTATCAACGACATCCAATGTCCATGGTTAGGAAACCGTAACCATCTATTGATCAACGAGCTAGTCAACTAGAGGCTTACTAGGGACATGGTGTTGTCTATGTATCCACACATGTATCTGAGTTTCCTATCAATACAATTATAGCATGGATAATAAACGATTATCATGAACAAGGAAATATAATAATAACTTAATTTATTATTGCCTCTAGGGCATATTTCCAACAGATGCTTCCGTATCAATTCTTGGTTCACCTTGTCGTGAAGTAGAAGCTTCCACTTGGACGGACGAGGTACTCTCCGTTACCTCCGTTGGACGAATTTTTCCAATAGACAAGTCTTGGATTGCTTCCGAAGGGTCTTTGTCTCCTACATCGATTGGCAATTGCTCTACTTGCGAGCCATTAGATTCATCAAACTTCACATCTACCGTCTCCTCAACCTTTCGGGTGAAATTGTTGTAGACACGGTAAGTGTGAGAGTTTGAGCCATAACCAAGTAGAAAACCTTCATGAGATTTAGGAGCAAACTTTGAACGACGATGCTTGTCAAGAATGTAGCACTTTGAGCCGAATACTCGAAAGTATCCAACTTGGGGTTTGTTACCGGTGAGGAGCTCGTATGCCGTCTTGCCGAGTAGCTTGTGAAGATACAAGCGATTTGTTGCATGACAAGCTATCTCAACCGCTTCTGCCCAAAAGTGCTTCGGCGTCTTGTATTCATCAAGCATCATTCTTGCCATTTCGATGAGCGTCCGGTTCTTCCTCTCAACAACTCCATTTTGTTGAGGTGTGTACGTAGCCGAGAACTCGTGTGAAATCCCTTCTTCGTCAAGAAAGGTGTCCACATTTGCGTTCTTGAACTCCGTTCCGTTGTCACTCCGAACCTTCTTGATCTTCACGTCAAACTGATTTTGGGCCTTCCTAGCGAAGTTTTTGAAGATCTTCTGGACCTGCGACTTGTCATTAAGAAAGAACACCCACGTAAATCTTGAAAAATCATCAACTATAACTAGACCAAAAGAATTATGCTTATCCTTCACCAATTAAATTGATGACAATCAACGGATTTGGCACACTACTTATTCTCGTATCAAGGATTAAGAGAGATATAACATAAACTTGAGAATGTCTTCAATGAATCACCGGTCGGGTTGAAACAGCAAATGAATTGATATGATCACCAAAGAAGAGAACTCTTGAACGTACCACCGTAAGAATTGAAAATGAACGAAGTAAAGATAAAGAAACACCGGGAAGAATTACAAAAAGAACGAAGATACTTGAGAAAATCTAAATACATGAGAACGAAGGGATCATGACTGATTAGAGATCACTTGAAGGATGCACCATTAAGATTGGAGAATGATAATTGAATTCTGAGAATGAATAAACCTGAAATGATGGACTCCGGATAACAAACTGAGAAGACTCTTGAACTGCTCCGGATAGGTGAAAAGAATTCTCATAATCAAATATAATTATGGGAGGATGGCAACAAGCTAGAATCACGAATCTCGAAGAGAATGGAGCAAGATTGAGAGAAAAAATCTTCTTCGGTCTTGAAATGTTGAGCGTGACGACGAGAAAACACCACCAAGAATTATTGAGGCACCGGAATAAAGAAGAATATAAAAGTTGAATCAACAATGAAATGAATTTGAAAGATCTTGGAGAAAGACATTTAACTGATGATAAATCATACTTACATCAAACTTCGAAAGGAAAATTTGAGGATATCTCCGGGAGAATTAGAAGAGTCAGGTAAGATCCTGGGAAAAGACCTGCGGGTTAGGGCCCACTGAAAAGATACACCGTAGAACGATTTCAAAGAGAGATTGCACCGGTTGAATTTAAATGGCTTGAATGAGATAACATCCTTGAAAGAGCTTGAACGAAAGCAGAGTGTAAGCACGAATCTTCGGGATTTCTTGAGCACTCCGGAACAATTGAGTAGCGAGAAAAGAATGATTATGAGGTGCACCGGCACGAGAAAAGCATTTGAAATACAGAAAAGAATATGATCAACACCGAAAGTTTGAATTAGTTTCACCAGAGAAGAAAGAGAATGAATAATGATGAACTTGAAGCTCCGTTAGAATCTTCATGAGAATCGCCGGATAAGAATATTGAAGCAAAAGAATGGAGAGGCTTCACATCAATAAGATGGATACTCGATAAGGAAATCCAAGTCATTGAAGAACCAAGGGTGGGAGGGTGGGAAAACAAAGGCACCTTGGGAAAAATGAAACAAACACCATTGAGAAGAACTGATAATTGATCTTGCGGATGTTGACGTGATCGGATTCACTTGAAGAGAAACACACCGGTGAAAAGGATTGACATGACAATCTCAATTATCATGAAGGATCTGTATTCACATAGAAATATGAGAACACCGCTTAGGAAAGGGATGGAATCAACATTTGACTTCGAAGCAACTCGAATACCACAACTCAAAACAAAAACAAAGGGTTGGCTTGCAGAATAAGCCAGAACAAACATATGATAGAGATTTCGTCCGAAGTTTTCGTGGTGGGGCCTACACGGGCTCGATCGTATAGCACCATCATGTACAAGGCAGTGCACATGACATACGAAGCATCCCCGAGTCGGCATTGTTGGGGAACGTAGTAATTTCAAAAAAATTCCTACGCACACGCAAGATCATGGTGATGCATAGCAACGAGAGGGGAGAGTGTTGTCTACGTACCCTCGTAGACCGAAGCGGAAGCGTTGACGCAACGTAGAGGAAGTAGTCGTACGTCTTCCCGATCCGACCGATCCAAGCATCGTTACTCCGGCACCTCCGAGTTCTTAGCACACGTACAGCTCGATGACGCTCCCCGGGCTCCGATCCAGCAAAGCTTCGGGGATGAGTTCCGTCAGCACAACGGCATGGTGACGATCTTGATGGTCTACCGTCGCAGGGCTTCGCCTAAGCACTACAACAATATGACCGAGGTGGAATATGGTGGAAGGGGGCACCGCACACGGCTAAGGAACGATCACGATGATCAACTTGTGTGTCTTAGGGTGCCCCCTTGCCTCCGTATATAAAGGATCCAGGGGGGTGCGGCCGGCCCTAGAGGAGGCGCGCAGGAGGAGTCCTACTCCTACCGGGAGTAGGACTCCCCTCCCTTTCCTTGTCCAAGTAGGAGAGGTGGAAGAAGAGAAGGAAAGGGGGGGGCGCCGCCCCTCCCTCCTTGTCCAATTCGGACTAGGGGGAGAGGGGGGCGCGGCCTGCCCTGGCAGCCCCTTCCTCTTCTCCACTTTAGGCCCATGAGGCCCATTAGCCCCCCGGGGGGTTCCGGTAACCCCCCCGGTGCTCCGGTTTTATCCAAAACTTCCCCGGAATGCTTCTGGTGTCCGAATATAGTCATCCAATATATCAATCTTTATGTCTCGACAATTTCGAGACTCCTCGTCATGTCCGTGATCACATCCGGGACTCCGAACTAACTTCGGTACATCAAAATGCATAAACTCATAATAACTGTCATCGTAACGTTAAGCGTGCGGACCCTACGGTTCGAGAACAATGCAGACATGACTGAGACAAATCTCCGGTCAATAACGAATAGCGGGACCTGGATGCCCATATTGGCTCCTACATATTCTACGAAGATCTTTATCGGTCAGACCGCATAACAACATACGTTGTTCCCTTTGTCATCGGTATGTTACTTGCCCGAGATTCGATCGTCGGTATCCAATACCTAGTTCAATCTCGTTACCGGCAAGTCTCTTTACTCGTTCCGTAATACATCATCCCGCAACTAACTCATTAGTTGCAATGCTTGCAAGGCTTAAGTGATGTGCATTACCGAGAGGGCCCAGAGATACCTCTCCGACGATCGGAGTGACAAATCCTAATCTCGAAATACGTCAACCCAACATGTACCTTTGGAGACACCTGTAGAGCACCTTTATAATCACCCAGTTACGTTGTGACGTTTGGTAGCACACAAAGTGTTCCTCCGGCACACGGGAGTTACATAATCTCATAGTCATAGGAACATGTATAAGTCATGAAGAAAGCAATAGCAACATACTAAACGATCGGGTGCTAAGCTAGTGGAATGGGTCATGTCAATCAGATCATTCAACTAATGATGTGATCCCGTTAATCAAATGACAACACTTTGTCCATGGTTAGGAAACATAACCATCTTTGATTAACGAGCTAGTCAAGTAGAGGCATACTAGTGACACTCTGTTTGTCTATGTATTCACACATGTATCATGTTTCCGCTTAATACAATTCTAGCATGAATAATAAACACTTATCATGATATAAGGAAATAAATAATATCTTTATTATTGCCTCTAGGGCATATTTCCTTCAGTCTCCCACTTGCACTAGAGTCAATAATCTAGACTACACAGTAATGATTCTAACACCCATGGAGTCTTGGTGCTGATCATGTTTTGCTCGTGGAAGAGGCTTAGTCAACGGGTCTGCCACATTCAGATCCGTATGTATCTTGCAAATCTCTATGTCTCCCACCTGGACTAGATCCCGGATGGAATTGAAGCATCTCTTGTTGTGCTTGGTTCTTTTGTGGAATCTGGATTCCTTTGCCAAGGCAATTGCACTAGTATTGTCACAAAAGATTTTCATTGGACCCGATGCACTAGGTATGACACCTAGATCGGATATGAACTCCTTCATCCAGACTCATTCGTTTGCTGCTTCCGAAGCAGCTATGTACTCCGCTTCACATGTAGATCCCGCCACGACGCTTTGTTTAGAACTGTACCAACTGACAGCTCCACCGTTTAATGTAAACACGTATCCGGTTTGCAATTTAGAATCATCCGGATTAGTGTCAAAGCTTGCATCAACGTAACCGTTTACGATGAGCTCTTTGTCACCTCCATATACGAGAAACATATCCTTAGTCCTTTTCAAGTATTTCAGGATGTTCTTGACCGCTGTCCAGTGATCCACTCCTGGATTACTTTGGTACCTCCCTGCTAAACTTATAGCAAGGCACACATCAGGTCTGGTACATAGCATTGCATACATGATAGAGCCTATGGCTGAAGCATAGGGAACATCTTTCATTTTCTCTCTATCTTCTGCAGTGGTCGGGCATTGAGTCTGACTCAACTTCACACCTTGTAACACAGGCAAGAACCCTTTCTTTGCTTGATCCATTTTGAACTTCTTCAAAATCTTGTCAAGGTATGTGCTTTGTGAAAGTCCAATTAAGCGTCTTGATCTATCTCTATAGATCTTTATTCCTAATATGTAAGCAGCTTCACCGAGGTCTTTCATTGAAAAACTCTTATTCAAGTATCCCTTTATGCTATCCAGAAATTCTATATCATTTCCAATCAGTAATATGTCATCCACATATAATATCAGAAATGCTACAGAGCTCCCATCATAGTCAACCTCTTGAACTTGTCGAAAACCTTTTGCGACAAGTCGAGCTTTGTAGACAGTAATATTACCGTCAGCGTCAGTCTTCTTCTTGAAGATCCATTTATTCTCAATTGCTTGCCGATCATCGGGCAAGTCAACCAAAGTCCATACTTTGTTCTCATACATGGATCCCATCTCAGATTTCATGGCTTCAAGCCATTTTGCGGAATCTGGGCTCACCATCGCTTCTTCATAGTTCGTAGGTTCATCATGATCTAGCAGCATGATTTCCAGAACAGGATTACCATACCACTCTGGCGCGGTTCTCACTCTAGTTGATCTACAAGGTTCAGTAGTATCTTGTTTTGAAGTTTCATGATCATTATCATTAGCTTCCTCACTAATTGGTGTAGGTGTCGCAGAAACAGTTTTCTGTGATGTACTACTTTCCAATAAGGGAGCAGGTACAGTTACTTCATCAAGTTCTACTTTCCTCCCACCCACTTCTTTCGAGAGAAACTCCTTCTCTAGAAAGGATCCATTCTTAGCAACGAATGTCTTGCCTTCGGATCTGTGATAGAAGGTGTACCCAACAGTCTCCTTTGGGTATCCTATGAAGACACATTTCTCCGATTTGGGTTCAAGCTTATCAGGTTGAAGCTTTTTCACATAAGCATCGCAGCCCCGAACTTTAAGAAACGACAAATTTGGTTTCTTGCCAAACCATAGTCCATAAGGCGTCGTCTCAACGGATTTTGATGGTGCCCTATTTAACGTGAATGCGGCCGTCTCTAAAGCATAACCCCAAAACGATAGCGGTAAATCAGTAAGAGACATCATAGATCGCACCATATCTAGTAAAGTACGATTACGACGTTCGGACACACCATTACTCTGTGGTGTTTCGGGTGGCATGAGTTGCGAAACTATTCCGCATTGTTTCAAATGTACACCAAACTCGTAACTCAAATATTCTCCTCCACGATCAGATCGTAGAAACTTTATTTTCTTGTTACGATGATTTTCAACTTCACTCTGAAATTCTTTGAACTTTTCAAATGTTTCAGACTTATGTTTCATTAAGTAGATATACCCATATCTGCTTAAGTCATCTGTGAAGGTGAGAAAATAACGATATCCGCCACGAGCCTTAATATTCATTGGACCACATACATCTGTATGTATGATTTCCAACAAATCTGTTGCTCTCTCCATAGTACCGGAGAACGGTGTCTTAGTCATCTTGCCCATGAGGCACGGTTTGCAAGTACCAAGTGATTCATAATCAAGTGATTCCAAAAGTCCATCAGTATGGAGTTTCTTCATGCGCTTTACACCGATATGACCTAAACGGCAGTGCCACAAATAAGTTGTACTATCATTATCAACTCTGCATCTTTTGGTTTCAACATTATGAATATGTGTATCACTACTATCGAGATTCATCAGAAATAGACCACTCTTCAAGGGTGCATGACCATAAAAGATATTATTCATATAAATAGAACAACCATTATTCTCTGATTTAAATGAATAACCGTCTCGCATCAAACAAGATCCAGATATAATGTTCATGCTCAACGCGGGCACCAAATAACAATTATTTAGGTCTAATACTAATCCCGATGGTAGATGTAGAGGTAGTGTGCCGACTGCGATCACATCGACTTTGGAACCGTTTCCCACGCGCATCGTCACCTCGTCCTTTGCCAGTGTTCGCTTAATCCGTAGTCCCTATTTCGAGTTGCAAATATTAGCAACAGAACCAGTATCAAATACCCAGGTGCTACTGCGAGCTCTAGTAAGGTACACATCAATAACATGTATATCACATATACCTTTGTTCACCTTGCCATCCTTCTTATCCGCCAAATACTTGGGGCAGTTCCGCTTCCAGTGACCAGTCTGCTTGCAGTAGAAGCACTCAGTTTCAGGCTTAGGTCCAGACTTGGGTTTCTTCTCTTGAGCAGCAACTTGCTTGCTGTTCTTCTTGAAGTTCCCCTTCTTCTTCCCATTGCCCTTTTTCTTGAAACTAGTGGTCTTGTTGACCATCAACACTTGATGCTCCTTTTTGATTTCTACCTCCGCAGCTTTTAGCATTGCGAAGAGCTCAGGAATAGTCTTATTCATCCCTTGCATATTATAGTTCACCACGAAGCTCTTGTAGCTTGGTGGCAGTGATTGGAGAATTCTGTCAATGACGCAATCATCTGGAAGATTGACTCCCATCTGAATCAAGTGATTATTATACCCAGACATTCTGAGTATATGCTCACTTACAGAACTGTTCTCCTCCATCTTGCAGCTATAGAACTTATTAGAGACTTCATATCTCTCAATCCGGGCATTTGCTTGAAATATTAACTTCAACTCCTGGAACATCTCATATGCTCCATGACGTTCAAAATGTGGTTGAAGTCCCGATTCTAAGCCGTAAAGCATGGCACACTGAACTATCGAGTAGTCATCAGCTTTGCTCTGCCAGACGTTCATAACATCTGGTGTTGCTCCAGCAGCAGGCCTGGCACCCAGCGGTGCTTCCAGGACGTAATTCTTCTGTGCAGCAATGAGGATAATCCTCAAGTTACGGACCCAGTCCATGTAATTGCTACCATCATCTTTCAACTTTGCTTTCTCAAGGAACGCATTAAAATTCAACGGAACAACAGCACGGGCCATCTATCTACAATCAAACATACATAAGCAAGATACTATCAGGTACTAAGTTCATGATAAATTCAAGTTCAATTAATCATATTACTTAAGAACTCCCACTTAGATAGACATCTCTCTAATCCTCTAAGTGATCACGTGATCCAAATCAACTAAACCATAACCGATCATCACGTGAAATGGATTAGTTTTCAATGGTGAACATCATTATGTTGATCATATCTACTATATGATTCACGCTCGACCTTTCGGTCTCCGTGTTCCGAGGCCATATCTGCATATGCTAGGCTCGTCAAGTTTAACCTGAGTATTCTGCGTGTGCAAAACTGGCTTGCACCCGTTGTAGATGGACGTAGAGCATATCACACCTGATCATCACGTGGTGTCTGGGCACGACGAACTTTGGCAACGGTGCATACTCAAGGAGAACACTTCTTGATAATCTAGTGAGAGATCATCTTATAATGCTACCGCCAATCAAAGCAAGATAAGATGCATAAAGGATAAACATCACATGCAATCAATATAGGTGATATGATATGGCCATCATCATCTTGTGCTTGTGATCTCCATCTCCGAAGCACCGTCATGATCACCATCGTCACCGGCGCGACACCTTGATCTCCATCGTAGCATCGTTGTCGTCTCGCCAATCTTATGCTTCCACGACTATCGCTACCGCTTAGTGATAAAGTAAAGCATTACAGTGCGATTGCATTGCATACAATAAAGCGACAACCATATGGCTCCTGCCAGTTGCCGATTAGTCGGTTACAAAACATGATCATCTCATACAATAAAATTAGCATCATGTCTTGACCATATCACATCACAACATGCCCTGCAAAAACAAGTTAGACATCCTCTACTTTGTTTGTTGCAAGTTTTACGTGGCTGCTACGGGCTTAAGCAAGAACCAATCTTACCTACGCATCAAAACCACAATGATAGTTTGTCAAGTTGATGCCGTTTTAACCTTCGCAAGGACCGGGCGTAGCCACACTCAGTTCAACTAAAGTTGGAGAAACGGTCACCCGCAAGCCACCTATGTGCAAAGCACGTCGGGAGAACCGGTCTCGCGTAAGCGTACGCGTAATGTCAGTCCGGGCCGCTTCATCCAACAATACCACCGAACCAAAGTATGACATGCTGGTAGGCAGTATGACTTATATCGCCCACAACTCACTTGTGTTCTACTCGTGCATATAACATCAAACCATAAAACCTAGGCTCGGATGCCACTGTTGGGGAACGTAGTAATTTCAAAAAATTTCCTATGCACACGCAAGATCATGGTGATGCATAGCAACGAGAGGGGAGAGTGTTGTCTACGTACCCTCGTAGACCGAAGCGGAAGCGTTGACGCAACGTAGAGGAAGTAGTCGTACGTCTTCCCGATCCGACCGATCCAAGCACCGTTACTCCGGCACCTTCGAGTTCTTAGCACACGTATAGCTCGATGACGCTCCCCGAGCTCCGATCCAGCAAAGCTTCGGGGATGAGTTCCGTCAGCACAACGGTGTGGTGACGATCTTGATGTTCTACCATCGCAGGGCTTCGCCTAAGCACTACAACAATATGACCGAGGTGGAATATGGTGGAAGGGGGCACCGCACACGGCTAAGGAACGATCACGATGATCAACTTGTGTGTCTTAGGGTGCCCCCTTGCCTCCGTATATAAAGGATCCAAGGGGGGGGGGGGGGTGCGGCCGGCCCTAGAGGAGGCGCGCAGGAGGAGTCCTACTCCTACCGGGAGTAGGACTCCCCTCCCTTTCCTTGTCCAAGTAGGAGAGGTGGAAGAAGAGAAGGAAAGGGGGGGCGCCGCCCCTCCCTCCTTGTCCAATTCGGACTAGGGGGAGAGGGGGCGCGCGGCCTGCCCTGGCAGCCCCTTCCTCTTCTCCACTTTAGGCCCATGAGGCCCATTAACCCCCCGGGGGTTCCGGTAACCCCCCGGTGCTCCGGTTTTATCCGAAACTTCCCCGGAACGCTTCCGGTGTCCGAATATAGTCATCCAATATATCAATCTTTATGTCTCAACCATTTCGAGACTCCTCGTCATGTCCGTGATCACATCCGGGACTCCGAACTAACTTCGGTACATCAAAATGCATAAACTCATAATAACTGTCATCGTAACGTTAAGCGTGCGGACCCTACGGTTCGAGAACAATGCAGACATGACTGAGACAAATCTCCGGTCAATAACCAATAGCGGGACCTGGATGCCCATATTGGCTCCTACATATTCTACGAAGATCTTTATCGGTCAGACCGCATAACAACATACGTTGTTCCCTTTGTCATCGGTATGTTACTTGCCCGAGATTCGATCGTCGGTATCCAATACCTAGTTCAATCTCATTACCGGCAAGTCTCTTTACTCGTTCCGTAATACATCATCCCGCAACTAACTCATTAGTTGCAATGCTTGCAAGGCTTAATTGATGTGCATTACCGAGAGGGCCCAGAGATACCTCTCCGACGATCGGAGTGACAAATCCTAATCTCGAAATACGTCAACCCAACATGTACCTTTGGAGACACCTGTAGAGCACCTTTATAATCACCCAGTTACGTTGTGACGTTTGGTAGCACACAAAGTGTTCCTCCGGCACACAGGAGTTACATAATCTCATAGTCATAGGAACATGTATAAGTCATGAAGAAAGCAATAGCAACATACTAAACGATCGGGTGCTAAGCTAGTGGAATGGGTCATGTCAATCGGATCATTCAACTAATGATGTGATCCCGTTAATCAAATGACAACTCTTTGTCCATGGTTAGGAAACATAACCATCTTTGATTAACGAGCTACTCAAGTAGAGGCATACTAGTGACACTCTGTTTGTCTATGTATTCACACATGTATCATGTTTCCATTTAATACAATTCTAGCATGAATAATAAACATTTATCATGATATAAGGAAATAAATAATATCTTTATTATTGCCTCTAGGGCATATTTCCTTCAGGCATAGCCAAGGACTCTTTAAGACACAGCGAGACCACTGTAAAATCGACCGTGAATAGGCGGACCCCAATTTCATATCATACATCTATCGGAAAGATATCCTAAGAGCTACTTGATTTCCCACCTATGAAACTCCCGAACTTTTCCGGTTATGCAATCAGGTGTTGGGGATACAGGGGAAGCATAATATCTCACCCAAATCTAGCAAATCCTACATCCAGCTATATCCATCCTTCAACACATAACCAAGAAACCTTCGGAAATCATCTACCTCAACCTTCGAAAAGCATCCGTTATACAAGTTATGGCAATACTCCCGAACTCCCGCCCCAATACTGGGTGGCGTCGAGGTTATCTCACCAACGAACTGCATAAAAGAGATTTTCGATGTCAGCGTACTAGACTCAGGTATTCCAGAACTGCAACGATAAAATTATGATGACAACACCTCAGAGCTCAACTCCCCAGGACACTTCCACTAAACCCCTGACAGGAGGCACCAAGACAATGTTCTCATCATAAAACCATCGGAACAATTCCAAGAGACCCGCGTGATCCTACAATTTTTTTTAGTGAAATTTGAGAAGAGAAGAGTCAAAACTCTACGTCAGGATGCCTTACCAGAGCGATGAGGAGACTGGGAAGTAAAAAAGAATTCCTATCTCTCCGATATATAATTCCTAATGACTCAAAACATTTTTCTAGACACAACTCGGCCACTAAAAACGATCAAGCAATGGGGCTCCTAAGGTCGGGGAAGGCTCTGATTACCAACTTATAACACCCTCAATGCGACTATATCTCCCACGTGTCGAGGCACGACTTAGAGGCATAATCGCATTGAAGGCATATGTCGCAAGTGAGGTAATCTTCACACCACCCATGTAATATAATAAGGGAAAAAGATACATAGTTGGCTTACAATCGCCACTTCACACAATTACATGAATAAAGCATTACATCATCCAAATACACTCAAGGTCCGACTACAGAACCAAAATAAAAGAAGAACCCCAAATGCGACAAAGGTCCCCGATCGACCCCAACTGGGCTCCACTACTGATCAACTAGAACGAAACAACACAAAGGACAAGATCTTCATCAAGCTCCTCCTTGAGCTTGGTTGCGTCATCTACACGGACTCATCGGCACCTGCAAACTGGTTTTGGAAGTATCTGTGAGCCACAGGGACTCAGCAATCTCGCACCCTCGCAATCAAGACTATTTAAGCTTATGGGTAAGGTAAAGGTATGAGGTGGAGCTGCAGCAAGCGACTAGCATATATGGTGGGTAACATACGCAAATGAGAGCGAGAAGAGAAGGCAAAGCACGGTCGATAAAAGTATGATCAAGAAGTGATCCTATAGCAACCTACGCCAAGCATAACTCCAACAACCGTGTTCACTTCCCGGACTCCGCCGGAAAAAGACCGTCACGGTTACACATGCGGTTGATTCATTTTAATTAAGGTCGACTTCTGGTTTTCTACAACCGGACGTTAACAAATTCCCATCTGCCCATAACCGCGGGCACGGCTTTCAAAAGTTCAAATCCCTGCAGGGGAGTCCCAACTTAGCCCATCACAAGCTCTCACGGTCAACGAAGGAATAGACCTCCACCCGAGACGTTCCGATCAGACTCGGTATCCCGGTACAACAAGACATTTCGACAGGGTAAAACTAAACCAGCAACACCGCACGAATGTGCCGACAAATCCCGATAGGAGCTGCACATATCTCTTTCTCAGGGCACACTCAGATGAGACATCCTACGAGTAAAACCAACCCTCAAGTTGCCCCGAGGTGGCCCCGCAGTCTACTCGGTCGGACCAACACTCAGAGGAGCACTGGCCCGGGGGGGTTAAAATAAAGATGACCCTTGAGTCTGCAGAACCCAAGGGAAGGAAAAGGCTAGGTGGCGAATGGTAAAACCAATGTTGGGCATTGCTGGAAGAGCTTTACTTAAGGCGAACTGTCAAGGGGTTCCCATTATAGCCCAACCGCGTAAGGGACGCAAAATCCGGGAACATAACACCGATATGACGGAAACTAGGGCGGCAAGAGTGGAACAAAACACCAGGCATAAGGCCGAGCCTTCCACCCTTTACCAAGTATATAGATGCATTAATTAAATAAGATATATTGTGATATCCCAACAAGTAAACATGTTCCAACAAGGAACAACATCTCCATGTTCCAACAAGGAACAAACTTCAATCTTCACCTCCAACTAACAACGCTATAAGAGGGGCTGAGCAAAGCGGTAACATAGCCAAACAACGGTTTGCTAGGACAAGGTGGGTTAGAGGCTTGGTTCAACAAAGTAGGAGGCATGATAAGCAAGTGGTGAAGGAAATATGCCCTAGAGGCAATAATAAAGTTATTATTTATTTCCTTATATCATGATAAATGTTTATTATTCATGCTAGAATTGTATTAACCGGAAACATAATACATGTGTGAATACATAGACCAACAGAGTGTCACTAGTATGCCTCTACTTGACTAGCTCGTTGATCAAAGATGGTTGTGTTTCCTAACCATGAACAAAGAGTTGTTATTTGATTAACGAGGTCACATCATTAGTTGAATGATCTGATTGACATGACCCATTCCATTATCTTAGCACCCGATCGTTTAGTATGTTGCTATTGCTTTCTTCATGACTTATACATGTTCCTATAACTATGAGATTATGCAACTCCCGTTTACCGGAGGAACACTTTGGGTACTACCAAACGTCACAACGTAACTGGGTGATTATAAAGGAGTACTACAGGTGTCTCCAATGGTAGATGTTGGGTTGGCGTATTTCGAGATTAGGGTTTGTCACTCCGATTGTCGGAGAGGTATCTCTGGGCCCTCTCGGTAATACACATCACATAAGCCTTGCAAGCATAATAACTAAGATGTTAGTTATGAGATGATGTATTACGAAACGAGTAAAGAGACTTGCCAGTAACGAGATTGAACTAGGTATTGGATACCGACGATCGAATCTCGGGCAAGTAACATACCGATGACAAAGGGAACAACGTATGTTGTTATGCGGTCTGACCGATAAAGATCTTCGTAGAATATGTAGGAGCCAATATGGGCATCCAGGTCCCGCTGTTGGTTATTGACTGGAGACGTGTCTCGGTCATGTCTACATTGTTCTCGAACCGTAGGGTCCGCACGCTTAACGTTACGATGACAGTTATTATGAGTTTATGCATTTTGATGTACCGAAGGTTGTTCGGAGTCCCGGATGTGATCACGGACATGACGAGGAGTCTCGAAATGGTCAAGACGTAAAGATTGATATATTGGAAGCCTATGTTTGGACACCGGAAGTGTTCCGGGTGAAATCGGGATTTTACCGGATTACCGGGAGGGTTACCGGAACCCCCCGGGAGCCAAATGGGCCAACATGGGCCTTAGTGGAAAGGTGAGAGGGCAGCCCACATAGGGCTGCGCCTCCCCCCTCTCCCTAGTCCTATTAGGACTAGGAGAGGGGCCGGCCACCTCTCTCTTTCACTTCCCTCTTGAGGAAACCTAGTTGGACTAGGATTGGAGGGGGGAGTCCTACTCCCGGTAGGAGTAGGACTCCTCCTGCGCCCCCCACCTTGGCCGGCCAGCTCCTCCTCCTCCATCCTTTATATACGGGGGCAGGGGACACCCCAAGACACACAAGTTGATCCTTGAGATCGTTCCTTAGCCGTGTGCGGTGCCCGCTGCCACCAAATTCCACCTCGATCATACCGTTACAGTGCTTAGGCGAAGCCCTGCGTCGGTAGTACATCAAGATCATCACCACGCCGTCGTGCTGACGGAACTCTTCCTCGACGCTTTGCTGGATCGGAGCCCGAGGATCGTCATCGAGCTGAATGTGTGCTAAGAACTCGGAGGTGCCGGAGTAACGGTGCTTGGATCGGTCGGATCGGGAAGAAGCTGTACGACTACTTCCTCTACATTGTGTGATCGCTTCCGCAGTCGGTCTGCGTTGGTACGTAGACAACACTCTCCCCCTCGTTGCTATGCATCACCATGATCTTGCGTGTGCGTAGGAAAATTTTCGAAATTACTACGTTCCCCAACAGTGGCATCCGAGCCTAGGTTTTATGGTTTGATGTTATTTGCACGAGTAGAACACAAGTGAGTTGTGGGCGATACAAGTCATACTGCCTACCAGCATGTCATACTTTGGTTCGGCGGTATTGTTGGACGAGACGATCCGGACCAACCTTACGCGTACTCTTACGCGAGACCGGTTCCCTTGACGTGCTTTGCACATAGATGGCTTGCGGAAGACTGTCTCTCCAACTTTAGTTGAACCAAGTGTGACTACGCCCGGTCCTTGAGAAGGTTAAAACGGAGTCTATTTGACGAACTATCGTTGTGGTTTTGATGCGTAGGTGAGATGAGTTCTTACTTAAGCCCATAGCAGCCACGTAAAACTTGCAACAACAAAGTAGAGGATGTCTAACTTGTTTTTGCAGGGCATGTTGTGATGTGATATGGTCAAGGCATGATGCTGATTTTATTGTATGAGATGATCATGTTTTGTAACCGAGTTATCGGCAACTGGCAGGAGCCATATGGTTGTCGCTTTATTGTATGCAATGCAATCGCGATGTAATGCTTTACTTTATTACTAAGCGGTAGTGATAGTCGTGGAAGCATAAGATTGGCGAGACGACAACGATGCTACGATGGAGATCAAGGTGTCGCGCCGGTGACGATGGTGATCATGACGGTGCTTCGGAGATGGAGATCACAAGCACAAGATGATGATGGCCATATCATATCACTTATATTGATTGCATGTGATGTTTATCCTTTTATGCATCTTATCTTGCTTTGATTGACGGTAGCATTATAAGATGATCTCTCACTAAAATTATCAAGAAGTGTTCTCCCTGAGTATGCACCGTTGCCAAAGTTCGTCGTGCCCAGACACCACGTGATGATCGGGTGTGATAAGCTCTACATCCATCTACAACGGGTGCAAGCCAGTTTTGCACACGCAGAATACTCAGGTTAAACTTGACGAGCCTAGCATATGCAGATATGGCCTCGGAACACAGAGACCGAAAGGTCGAGCGTGAATCATATAGTAGATATGATCAACATGACGATGTTCACCATTGAAAACTACTCCATCTCACGTGATGATCGGTTATGGTTTAGTTGATTTGGATCACGTGATCACTTAGAGGATTAGAGGGATGTCTATCTAAGTGGGAGTTCCTAAGTAATTTGATTAACTGAACTTAAACTTATCATGAACTTAGTACCTGATAGTATCTTGCTTGTTTATGTTGATTGTAGATAGATGGCTCGTGCTGTTGTTCCGTTGAATTTTAATGCGTTCCTTGAGAAAGCAAAGTTGAAAGATGATGGTAGCAATTACACGGACTGGGTCCGTAACCTGAGGATTATCCTCATTGCTGCACAGAAGAATTACGTCCTGGAAGCACCGCTGGGTGCCAGGCCTGCTGCTGGAGCAACGCCAGATGTTATGAACGTCTGGCAGAGCAAAGCTGATGACTACTCGATAGTTCAGTGTGCCATGCTTTACGGCTTAGAATCGGGACTTCAACGACGTTTTGAACGTCATGGAGCATATGAGATGTTCCAGGAGTTGAAGTTAATATTTCAAGCAAATGCCCGAATTGAGAGATATGAAGTCTCCAATAAGTTCTATAGCTGCAAGATGGAGGAGAATAGTTCTGTCAGTGAGCATATACTCAAAATGTCTGGGTATAATAATCACTTGATTCAGATGGGAGTTAATCTTCCAGATGATTGCGTCATTGACAGAATTCTCCAGTCACTGCCACCAAGCTACAAGAGCTTCGTGATGAACTATAATATGCAAGGGATGAACAAGACTATTCCCGAGCTCTTCGCAATGCTGAAAGCTGCGGAGGTAGAAATCAAGAAGGAGCATCAAGTGTTGATGGTTAGCAAAACCACTAGTTTCAAGAAAAAGGGCAAAGGGAAGAAGAAGGGAAACTTCAAGAAGAACAGCAAGCAAGTTGCTGCTCAGGAGAAGAAACCCAAGTCTGGACCTAAGCCTGAAACTGAGTGCTTCTACTGCAAGCAGACTGGTCACTGGAAGCGGAACTGCCCCAAGTATTTGGTGGATAAGAAGGATGGCAAGGTGAACAAAGGTATATGTGATATACATGTTATTGATGTGTACCTTACTAGAGCTCGCAGTAGCACCTGGGTATTTGATACTGGTTCTGTTGCTAATATTTGCAACTCGAAACAGGGACTACGGAATAAGCGGACACTAGCAAAGGACGAGGTGACGATGCGCGTGGGAAACGGTTCCAAAGTCGATGTGATCGCGGTCGGCACGCTACCTCTACATCTACCTTCGGGATTAATATTAGACATAAATAATTGTTATTTGGTGCCAGCGTTGAGCATGAACATTATATCTGGATCTTGTTTGATGCGAGACGGTTATTCATTTAAATCAGAGAATAATGGTTGTTCTATTTATATGAGTAATATCTTTTATGGTCATGCACCCTTGAAGAGTGGTCTATTCTTATTGAATCTCGATAGTAGTGATACACATATTCATAATGTAGAAGCCAAAAGATGCAGAGTTGATAATGATAGTGCAACTTATTTGTGGCACTGCCGTTTAGGTCATATCGGTGTAAAGCGCATGAAGAAACTCCATACTGGTGGGCTTTTGGAACCACTTGATTATGAATCACTTGGTACTTGCGAACCGTGCCTCATAGGCAAGATGACTAAAACACCGTTCTCCGGTACTATGGAGAGAGCAACAGATTTATTGGAAATCATACATACCGATGTATGTGGTCCGATGAATAATGAGGCTCGTGGCGGATATCGTTATTTTCTCACCTTCACAAATGATTTAAGCAGATATGGGTATATCTACTTAATGAAACATAAGTCTGAAACATTTGAAAAGTTCAAGGAATTTCAGAGTGAAGTTGAAAATCATCGTAACAAGAAAATAAAGTTTCTACGATCTGATCATGGAGGAGAATATTTGAGTTACGAGTTTGGTATACATTTGCAAAATTGTGGAATAGTTTCGCAACTCATGCCACCCGGAACACCACAGCGTAATGGTGTGTCCGAACGTCGTAATCGTACTTTACTAGATATGGTGCGATCTATGATGTCTCTTACTGATTTACCGCTATCATTTTGGGGTTATGCTTTAGAGACGGCCGCATTCACGTTAAATAGGGCACCATCAAAATCCGTTGAGACGACGCCTTATGAACTATGGTTTGGCAAGAAACCAAAGTTGTCGTTTCTTAAAGTTTGGGGTTGCGATGCTTATGTGAAAAAGCTTCAACCTGATAAACTCGAACCCAAAGCGGAGAAATGTGTCTTCATAGGATACCCAAAGGAAACTGTTGGGTATACCTTCTATCACAGATCCGAAGGCAAGACATTCGTTGCTAAGAATGGATCATTTCAAGAGAAGGAGTTTCTCTCAAAAGAAGTGAGTGGGAGGAAAGTAGAACTTGACGAGGTAACTGTACCTGCTCCCTTATTGGAAAATAGTACATCACAGAAAACTGTTTCTGCGACACCTATACCAATTAGTGAGGAAGCTAATGATGATGATCATGAAGTTTCAGGACAAGATACTACTGAACCACGTAGATCAACCAGAGTGAGATCCGCACCAGAGTGGTACGGTAATCCAGTTCTGGAAGTCATGCTACTAGATCATGATGAACCTACGAACTATGAAGAAGCGATGGTGAGCCCAGATTCCGCAAAGTGGCTTGAGGCCATGAAATCTGAGATGGGATCCATGTATGAGAACAAAGTATGGACTTTGGTTGACTTGCCCGATGATCGGCAAGCAATTGAGAATAAATGGATCTTCAAGAAAAAGACTGACGCTGATGGTAATATTACTGTCTATAAAGCTCGACTTGTCGCAAAGGGTTTTCGACAAGTTCAAGGGGTTGACTACGATGAGACCTTCTCACCCGTAGCGATGCTTAAGTCCGTCAGAATTATGTTAGCAATTGCTGCGTTTTATGATTATGAAATATGGCAAATGGATGTCAAAACTGCATTCCTGAATGGATTTCTGGAAGAAGAGTTGTATATGATGCAACCAGAAGGTTTTGTCGATCCGAAGGGAGCTAACAAAGTGTGCAAACTCCAGCGATCCATTTATGGACTGGTGCAAGCATCTCGGAGTTGGAATAAACGCTTTGATAGTGTGATCAAAGCATTTGGCTTTATACAGACTTTTGGAGAAGCCTGTATTTACAAGAAAGTGAGTGGGAGCTCTGTAGCATTTCTGATATTATATGTGGATGACATATTGCTGATTGGAAATGATATAGAATTTCTGGATAGCATAAAGGGATACTTGAATAAAAGTTTTTTGATGAAAGATCTCGGGGAAGCTGCTTACATATTAGGCATAAAGATCTATAGAGATAGATCAAAACGCTTAATTGGACTTTCACAAAGCACATACCTTGACAAGATTTTGAAGAAGTTCAAAATGGATCAAGCAAAGAAAGGGTTCTTGCCTGTGTTACAAGGTGTGAAGTTGAGTCAGACTCAATGCCCGACCAATGCAGAAGATAGAGAGAAAATGAAAGATGTTCCCTATGCTTCAGCCATAGGCTCTATCATGTATGCAATGCTGTGTACCAGACCTGATGTGTGCCTTGCTATAAGTTTAGCAGGGAGGTACCAAAGTAATCCAGGAGTGGATCACTGGACAGCGGTCAAGAACATCCTGAAATACCTGAAAAGGACTAGGGATATGTTTCTCGTATATGGAGGTGACAAAGAGCTCACCGTAAGAGGTTACGTTGATGCAAGCTTTGACACTGATCCGGACGATTCTAAATCGCAAACTGGATACGTGTTTACTTTAAACGGTGGAGCTGTCAGTTGGTGCAGTTCTAAACAAAGCATCGTAGCGGGATCTACATGTGAAGCGGAGTACATAGCTGCTTCGGAAGCAGCGAACGAAGGAGTCTGGATGAAGGAGTTCATATCCGATCTAGGTATCATACCTAGTGCATCGGGTCCAATGAAAATCTTCTGTGACAATACTGGTGCAATTGCCTTGGCAAAGGAATCCAGATTTCACAAAAGAACCAAACACATCAAGAGACGCTTCAACTCCATCCGGGATTTAGTCCAGGTGGGAGACATAGAGATTTGCAAGATACATACGGATCTGAATGTTGCAGACCTGTTGACTAAGCTCTTCCACGAGCAAAACATGATCAGCACCAAGGCTCCATGGGTGTTAGAATCATTACTGTGTAATCTAGATTATTGACTCTAGTGCAAGTGGGAGACTGAAGGAAATATGCCCTAGAGGCAATAATAAAGTTATTATTTATTTCCTTATATCATGATAAATGTTTATTATTCATGCTAGAATTGTATTAACCGGAAACATAATACATGTGTGAATACATAGACCAACAGAGTGTCACTAGTATGCCTCTACTTGACTAGCTCGTTAATCAAAGATGGTTGTGTTTCCTAACCATGAACAAAGAGTTGTTATTTGATTAACGAGGTCACATCATTAGTTGAATGATCTGATTGACATGACCCATTCCATTAGCTTAGCACCCGATCGTTTAGTATGTTGCTATTGCTTTCTTCATGACTTATACATGTTCCTATAACTATGAGATTATGCAACTCCCGTTTACCGGAGGAACACTTTGGGTACTACCAAACGTCACAACATAACTGGGTGATTATAAAGGAGTACTACAGGTGTCTCCAATGGTAGATGTTGGGTTGGCGTATTTCAAGATTAGGGTTTGTCACTCCGATTGTCGGAGAGGTATCTCTGGGCCCTCTCGGTAATACACATCACATAAGCCTTGCAAGCATAATAACTAAGATGTTAGTTATGAGATGATGTATTACGGAACGAGTAAAGAGACTTGCCAGTAACAAGATTGAACTAGGTATTGGATACCGACGATCGAATCTCGGGCAAGTAACATACCGATGACAAAGGGAACAACGTATGTTGTTATGCGGTCTGACCGATAAAGATCTTCGTAGAATATGTAGGAGCCAATATGGGCATCCAGGTCCCGCTGTTGGTTATTGACCGGAGACGTGTCTCGGTCATGTCTACATTGTTCTCGAACCGTAGGGTCCGCACGCTTAACGTTACGATGACAGTTATTATGAGTTTATGCATTTTGATGTACCGAAGGTTGTTCGGAGTCCCGGATGTGATCACGGACATGACGAGGAGTCTCGAAATGGTCGAGACGTAAAGATTGATATATTGGAAGCCTATGTTTGGACACCGGAAGTGTTCCGGGTGAAATCGGGATTTTACCGGATTACCGGGAGGGTTACCGGAACCCCCCGGGAGCCAAATGGGCCAACATGGGCCTTAGTGGAAAGGTGAGAGGGCAGCCCACATAGGGCTGCGCCTCCCCCCTCTCCCTAGTCCTATTAGGACTAGGAGAGGGGCCGGCCACCTCTCTCTTTCACTTCCCTCTTGAGGAAACCTAGTTGGACTAGGATTGGAGGGGGGAGTCCTACTCCCAGTAGGAGTAGGACTCCTCCTGCGCCCCCCACCTTGGCCGGCCAGCTCCTCCTCCTCCATCCTTTATATACGGGGGCAGGGGACACCCCAAGACACACAAGTTGATCCTTGAGATCGTTCCTTAGCCGTGTGCGGTGCCCCCTGCCACCAAATTCCACCTCGATCATACCGTTACAGTGCTTAGGCGAAGCCCTGCGTCGGTAGTACATCAAGATCGTCACCACGCCGTCGTGCTGATGGAACTCTTCCTCGACGCTTTGCTGGATCGGAGCCCGAGGATCGTCATCGAGATGAACGTGTGCTAAGAACTCGGAGGTGCCGGAGTAACGGTGCTTGGATCGGTCGGATCGGGAAGAAGTCGTACGACTACTTCCTCTACGTTGTGTGATCGCTTCCGCAGTCGGTCTGCGTTGGTACGTAGACAACACTCTCCCCCTCGTTGCTATGCATCACCATGATCTTGCGTGCGCGTAGGAAAATTTTCGAAATTACTACGTTCCCCAACAAGTGGTAGGTATCGCAGCATAGGCATAGCAAAAGAGCGAGCAACTAAGCAAGCAAAGATAGAAGTGATTTCGAGGGTATGATCATCTTGCCTAAAATCCCGCAAGGAAGAAGAACGAGTTCATGAAGAAGATAAACGGACGTAGACGAACGGGTCCTCACAAACGCGACGTTATCGGAACCAACCCAAAGAAGCAACACCGGAAAGAAGCAAACGACATAGTAAACAACCACCACATAGACATGGCATGATGCGCAAACAAGAATGATGCATGTTCGGTTTAATGAAGCATGACATGGCAAAGTGCACAAACAATCCTACAAATTAAGTGGAAGTCAATATGCAACTCCGTTGCATATCGACGAAACGCCACATCAATTATTTAGTTCTCTCCCGGTTATGTACTCAACAATATTAAATGTTGATAAACATGTCAAGAGGGTGAAGCAAATAAAACTACCTATCTAGTCAAGTTTAAATGAGGCCGGAATCAACGAACAACAATTCCGGAAACGCCTCATATGCATATATTAGGTTTGGTACTGTTCTGCCCTAAACACAATTTTAGAGTTGTTTAACATGCAAATAAAGGTCACCATGTTAAACTAGGCATTTTTCTACCCCATTTACATATAAAGATTGTTAAAAACCGAGTTACGGTTATTTAGTTATGAAATAAAGCATTTTAGCATGGCATAGGAGCAAATTTAAACAAACATCATTTTAGACATTTTAAACATGGATGAAAGTGACATATTATTAAACTAGACAAAATTCTGAGCAAGTTCCATATATAAATCATTTTAAACCGATGCACGAATTGTGAGTTATTATATGCATGAACATGAGGGTCTTTTCTGTAAACTGCAGTCTTAGGATAAATAGACAAATTCACGGATCCTGAAAAAAACATCAACGGGCTAAATCTGGCTGCGGGCCTAACGGGAACAGGCGGTGGGGGGGTTCCTCACCATGGGCCAAGGCCCGACTGGAAGCAGAGGAGGCCTGGCGCTGGCTGGATCTGGCAAAGGGAAGGCGTCGCTGGGCCTTGGCGGCACCAGCAGCCCACGGGGTCGCTCGCACGCTCGACCACGCGATGCAGGCAGCAGCGGGAGAGGCAGGGGCGCAGGTCAACGGAGGCGGCAGGAGCTCCTGGCGACGGCGGCGCGATGGGAACGGGAGGCGGAGTTCGCCGGGAATGGCGGGATCCGACCGCGGGGTCCATGCATCGGGGCGGCGGGCTCCTGGTTCCCTGCAGCGATGGAGCTTGAGGCCATGGCGGCGGCGGTCTGGTTCAGAGAGAGACAAAAGTGAGAGGAGGGAGCAGGAAACGAGGGGAAGGAAAGGAGCAGAGGAGGGAGCAGACTCGCGGGAGGAGCACGTCGTGGAGGAGCACGGGAGGGTGCTGCTCTCCCTGGATCAGACGCGGGAGGCTGCAGGGGCGCTCGGGGATCGATGGAGGGAGGTGGATCGATGGATTGGTCCGGTGGGGAAAAACGAGGTGGAGCTCGGGCTCGGTGGTTGGTGGGATGGGGATCCCGAGCTGGGTGATGAGACGGGGCGGCGGCGGTTAGAGGATCCCTAGAAATTAGGGATTTGTCCAAAATAGTCTAGGAGTGGACTATATATATGGCAAAGAGGGAAGTTTAGGGGCTAATCCGTCCCTCCAATTAAAATCGAGCGGTCGAGAATAAAACACTAGGAAGTCTAAATAGGAAAACGATGATGTTTTGTAGACGTTTGGGGATGATCCGGATCCAACGGTGACGACTGTCCGGGTCGGGTCCGGGACAATTTCGAACGCGCACGTGAGGGGTTCGATGCACTGTGCAGAGAGGGTTTCGGACCGTGCGGTCGCATCGGACAACTCCGGAAGTGAAGAGGGGAAGGAGGATGGACTAGGTGGGTTGTGGTGAGACTGCGAGGGGGAGAAGAGAGAGAGAGAGGGCCTGGCATCTGTTTCCGGAGACCGAAAACGTCCGACGTTAGACGGACTATAATGTCACTATAGTTATCCGTTGGGCTATCAAACAAACTCCGAATGCGATGAAACTTGGCAGGCAGCCTACCTACAACATAACAACACCACATGCCAACTTTCAACCCATCCCGAGAATATTTTCTGGCCACTTATAAAATAATATTTTGGACATGACGCGGGCGTGTGCAAGTGTGGTTGGGCTCAGAACGGACAACGGAGAGGACGAGGAGACCGAGACAGATGCAAGTTTTGAAAATATGATGATGCTATGCACATGATGACATGATGAAATGCAACACGCAAGAAAATGACAAGACAACAACAACGAATAACTGGACGACACCTGGCACATCGGTCTCGGGGCGTTACATGATTAACCTCTATTGCAAGCATCCGCAACTACAACAAAAGTATTAAGGTAAACCTAACCATAGCATGAAACATATGGATCCAAATCAGCCCCTTACGAAGCAACGCATAAACTAGGGTTTAAGCTTCTGTCACTCTAGCAACCCATCATCTACTTATTACTTCCCAATGCCTTCCTCTAGGCCCAAATAATGGTGAGGTGTCATGTAGTCGACGTTCACATAACACCACTAGAGGAGAGACAACATACATCTCATTAAAATATCGAACGATTACCAAATTCACAAGACTACTAATAGCAAGACTTCTCCCATGTCCTCAAGAACAAACGTAACTACTCACAAAGCATATTCATGTTCATAATCAGAGAGGTATTAATATGCATATAGGATCTGAACATATGATCTTCCACCAAATAAACCAACTAGCATCAACTACAAAGAGTAATTAACACTACTAGCAACCCACAGGTACCAATCCCGGACTTGGAGACAAGAATTGGATACAAGAGATGAACTAGGGTTTGAGAGGAGATGGTGCTGGTGAAGATGTTGATGGAGATTGACCCCCTCCCGATGAGAGGATCGTTGGTGATGACGATGGCGATGATTTCCCCACTCGAAGGGGAGTTTCCCCGGCAGAAGAGCTCCGCTAGAGCCCTAGATTGGTTCCGCCAAGGTTCCCCTCGTGGCGGCGGAGTCTCGTCCCGAAAGCTGGCTTACAATTTTTCCTCATCGAAAGACTCTATATAGCAGAAGATGGGCAACGGAGGGCCACCAGGGGGCCCACGAGGCAGGGGGCGCGCCCCCACCCTCGTGGGCAGGGTGTGGCCCCCCTTCGGAACTTCTTGCGCTCAGTATTTTTTATATATTATGAAAATGACTTCCGAGAAGTTTCAGGACTTTTGGAGCTGTGCAGAATAGGTCTCTAATATTTGCTCCTTTTCCAGCCTAGAATCCTAGTTGCCGGCATTCTCCCTCTTTATGTAAACCTTGTAAAATAAGAGAGAATATGCATAAGTATTGTGACATAATGTGTAATAACAACCCATAATGCAATAAATATTGATATAAAAGCATGATGCAAAATGGACGTATCAACTCCCCCAAGCTTAGGCCTTGCTTGTCCTCAAGCGAAAGCCGAAATCGAAAAATATGTCCACATGTTTAGAGATAGAGGTATCGATAAAAATAAAATACGGACATGAGGGCATCATGATCATTCTTAGAACAGCAACTTATATAATTCTTGTCATATGATCTCTTATGCTAGAGTAACAATTAAATCACAATTTCAAGTATGAATCATAAACTTTATTGAAAACTAACAAACTATAATCTCAGTCATTGGAGCAATAGCAATTTATCATAACATATGAAAGAGTCAATATAAGAGCTTTTCAGCAAGTCCACATACTTAACTATCATATAGTATTTCACAACTGCTAACACTCACGCAATACTTATGGGTATGGAGTTTTAGTCAGACACAGAGAAAGATGGGGGCTTATAGTTTTGCCTCCCAACGTTTTACCTCAAGGGTAATGTCAACAATAATAGTTCATGAAAACTCACATCCAATTGGCCATATATACCAGGATCTTTTCAACATGTTGTGCTTGCCAAAAGATAAAATTTAAAAAGGAAGGGTGAAGATCACCATGACTCTTACGCAAGGTAGGAGATAAAAGTAAAAGATAGGCCCTTCACAGAGGGAAGCAGAGGTTGTCATGCGCGTTTAGGGTTGGATGCACAAAATCTTAATGCGAAAGAACGTCACTTTATATTGCTACTTGTGATATGGATCTTTATTATGCAATTTGTCGCTTTTATTTCTTCCATATCACACGATCGTATAAAACTTATTTTCTCCCACACTAATAAGTCATACATATTTAGAGGGCAATTTTTTATTGCATGCACCGATGACAACTTACTTGAGGGATCTTACTCAATCCATAGGTTGGTATGGTGGACTCTCATGGCAAAACTGGTTTAAGGGTGTTTGGAAGCACAAGTAATATATCTACTTGGTGCAAAGAATATGGCTAGCATGAGGGGGGAAAGGCAAGCTCAATCATGTTGGATGATCCATGACAATATAATTTATCTCAGATGTAAGAAAACATAACCCATTACATTATCTTCCTTGTCCAACGTCAATCCTTTAGCATGTCATATTTTAATGAGTGCTCACAATCATAAAAGATGTCCAAGATAGTGTATTTATATGTGAAGGCCTCTATTTCTTTATTACTTCCTATTAATTGCAATGATGACCAAAACTATGTTTGTCAATCTCTCAACAACTTTTAATCATCATACTCTTTATATGTCAGCTCATTACTCTCCATAAGATCCATATGATCTCTTTTATTTCTTTTTATTCTTTCTCTTTTATTTTATTCACTCAAGATCATGGCAAAATAATCAAGCCCTTGACTCAGCACTAATCTTTATTATATATAGTTCATGGACTCGATTACATAGAAGGATCATAAAGCATAACTCACAACTAGATCATACTAAGAACTTTTATTCTACTAGATCAAAATATTATCAAAAGGATCGAACTAAGAAAAATGGTAAAGATGGAAGTGATGGTGATATGATACCGGGGCACTCCCCCAAGCTTGGAAGTTGCCAAGGGGAGTGCCCATACCCATGTGATTATATCTCTCTTTTTGGGGAGTGATGTGATATTCTTGGTGATGATGCCCCTCAGGATACGATTTTCCTCCTCGAGATTATTGATTTGCTGCTTGAGGTCCATTATTTCCTTTCAAAGCTTTCCTATAACAGCCAAAGCTCCCTACACCCAAGGGTGCTGCATAGCTGCAGGAGAACCAGTGACACTCTTTTTCATATTCTCATAAGAAAGAAATCTAACATTGGAAGGGATAACCGAGTTTGGAATAGCCGAGCTCTGCAGTTCCCCCATTGTGAATCCAGCTCAGAAGCGGGAAGTGACTTCTTGATCCTCCTCCATGGCATCTATCCTCTTCAAATCAGCCTCCATCTCTTCCTCTGTTGCTGGCCCAAAGCGGTCAACATTGTTGTTTGTCATTGATCTCGATGCCGGATGAGACACCCGGCTCTCCCCGACTGACTCTTGCGAAGACATCTTGCTCTAATCTGCAGCAGCAACAGCTCGAAACACAAATAGAGGATAATTGCGTGTTACGGGAGTCAAGCCCTAGGGGGATTATATAATGAATTTTTACCGACCAAAATACGTAACGTGCAAGAAAACGGAGTCCGGAGAGCACACGAGGTGCCCACGAGGTAGGGGCGCGCCCAGGGGGTAGGGCGCGCCCTCCACCCTCGTGGAGCCCTCATGTCCTTCCCGGACTGCTTCTTATTTTTCTATTTTTCTAAATATTCCAAAATGGAAGAAAATTGCCATTAGAACTGTTTTGGAGTCGGTTTACTTACCGTACCACATACCTATTCCTTTTTGGAGTCTGAAACGTTCCGGAAAGTGTCCCTTATGTATTCCTCCGGGGTTACGGTTTCAATAACATTGGTTTCAACATTTATAGGATTACCTGAGATATGATGTTTAATTCTTTGACCGTTCACCACCTTCGGATTTGTGCCCTCGAAGTTGTTGATTTTTATGGCACCGGAACGATAGACCTCCTCGATAACGTAAGGACCTACCCATTTAGAGAGAAGTTTTCCTGACAAAAATCTTAAACGAGAATTGTATGGCAATACATAATCACCTACATTAAACTCACGCTTTTGTATCCTTTTGTCATGCCATTTTTTAACCTTTTCTTTAAACAGCTTGGCATTTTCATAGGCTTGGGTTCTCTATTCATCAAGTGAGCTAATGTCAAATAACCTCTTCTCATCGGCAAGTTTAAAGTCATAGTAAGGTGGAGCTGCAGCAAGCACTAGCATATATGGTGGCTAACTTACGCAAAAGAGAGCGAGAAGAGAAGCAAAGCACGGTCGTGAACTAGAAGTGATCCTGAAACTACTTACGTTCAAGCATAACACAAGAACCGTGTTCACCTCCCGGACTCCGCCGAGAAGAGACCATCACGGCTACACACGCGGTTGATGTATTTTAATTAAGTTAAGTGTCAAGTTTTCTACAACCAGATATTAACAAATTCCCATCTGCCCATAACCGCGGGCATGACTTTCGAAAGTTCAAAAGCCTGCAGGGGTGTCCCAACTTAGCCCATCACAAGCTCTCACGGTCAACGAAGGATATTCCTTCTCCCAGGACGACCCGATCAGACTCAAAATCCCGGTTACAAGACATTTTGACAATGGTAAAACAAGAGCAGCAAAGCCACCCGAATGTGCCGACAAATCCCGATAGGAGCTGCACATATCTCGTTCTCAGGGCACACCGGATTGTCCAAACTTCCGGTAGGCCAGCCCAGAGTTGCCCCTGGTGGCCACCGGCGGCTGACAGGTTGGACCAACACTCAGAGGAGCACTGGCCCGGGGGTTAAAATAAAGATGACCCTTGAGTCTGCAGAACCCAAGGGAAAAAAAGGCTAGGTGGCAAATGGTAAAACCAAGGTTGGGCCTTGCTAGAGGAGTTTTATTCAAGGCGAACTGTCAAGGGGTTCCCATTATAACCCAACCGCATAAGGAATGCAAAATCAAGGAACATAACACCGATATGACAGAAACTAGGGCGGCGAGAGTGGAACAAAACACCAGGCATAAGGCCGAGCCTTCCACCCTTTACCAAGTATATAGATGCATTAATTAAATAAGAGATATTGTGATATCCCAACAATAATCATGTTCCAACATGGAACAAACTTCATCTTCACCTGCAACTAACAACGCTATAAGAGGGGCTGAGCAAAGCGGTAACATAGCCAAACAACGGTTTGCTAGGACAAGATGGGTTAGAGGCTTGACATGGCAATATGAGAGGCATGATAAAGCAAGTGGTAGGTATCGCAGCATAGCAATAGAGCGAGCAACTAGCAAGCAAAGATAGAAGTGATTTCGAGGGTATGGTCATCTTGCCTGAGATCCCGCAAGAAAGAAGAACGAGTCCATGAAGAAGACAAACAGACGTAGTCGAACGGATTCTCACAAACGCGATGTTATCGAAACTAACCCGAAGAAACAACACCGAAAAGAAGCAAACAACATGGTAAACAACCAGCACATAAGCATGGCATGATGCACAACCAAGTATGATGCATGTCCGGTTTAATGCGACATGGCATGGCAAAGTGCACAAACAATACTACAAATTAAGTGGAGCTCAATATGCAACGAGTTGCATATTGACGGAACACCACATGACTTATTTAGTTCTCTCCTGTTTATGTACTCAACAATATTAAATGTTGTTAGACATGGCAAGAGGGTGAAGCATAAGAAAACTACACCATCTAAACAATTTAAATGGGGTCAGATATAACAAACAACGAATCCAGTAAATCCTCATATGCATTTAGCAATTAAAGCAAACAACAATTTTAAACATTTTAATTGTTGTTATCATGATGCGGATGACATATGCAAGTTATGATATTTTTATTTATTAAAAGTTGACAAGAGCATGATATGAAGCATTTGTCATCATGGCGGAAACGAAAGGGGTGCCACGACAATGACAATAGAAATGGTGCCACAGCAACATTCCGGTTCCGATAGCTCACAAAGATACCGGTGCAAAAGGAAAAGTGACGGGGGCGTGACATGCGATAGAAGGTGGGTGATCCCGGTAACCGGCTTCCTATTGTGACGGTGGCAAGGAAACGAGGAACGTGCAAGGATCAATTCGGGCATGGTGCAAACACGGGCATCTCATACAACACAAACATTCGTTTTCGGACTATCGTCTCAGGGTTATACCTTCGGAGCGTGCATTCAGGGCGGAACGCGTTCGTCGAAGGAAGTAGTGGTACACGGGTCATAGTGGAAGTAGTGGTTTACGCGGCGGTGGTTGAACTTGACGCTTGCGTTACATGGGTCTTCGACGACGGTAGTCGTACATGGTTCGGAGTGGTACTTGCATCTTCGGACTTGTTGGTCTTGATTCTTGCGACATCAGCGGAGCATGTTTTCGTAGAGGGACTTGACGAAAAGCACGTCGACGGTAGAGGTACAGACGTTCTCGAGGTACTTGTCGGTCCGGTCTTGACGGTCTCGTTTTTGTGACGGTAGTCGTACATGGTTCGACGGTAGTGGAACTTGACGGATCCGAGCTCTTCGAGGGTCGTCGTGGTACTCGTTCATGTTGTAGTTGTACATGTTCAGGAAGAAACTTATACGGCGTCGTGGAACTTGGGCAAAATGCACGTCAACAATAGTTGTTCTCGTATCATCGTGGTACTTAACGATATCCATGCGTAGAGATACTTGGCAGTCTCGTCTAGACGAACTTAAGGTACTCCGGGCAGAGGAATCAACGTGGCAACGATGGTCTCGACATATCCAGATCGCAGCAAGGCCAAGGGGCCTCGCGCATCGCAGATCGAGGCAGCGGCGGGCGCTCGTCTCCTGCTCTAAGCAGAGGCTAGGCCGACGGCACAGGGCTTGGGGAAGCAACGGCGTTTGGTGCGTCGTACTCGTCCACCCGCGAGCAGAGACGAGGGCATAGGAAGACCTACTAGGAGCAGCAGCACTCGAAACCCTGCAAGGAGCGGGCAACAGGCGGCGAGATCAAGGAGGCGAGGCGGCGCCGGACTTGGGCTCCGATGAAGGGAAAAGGGAGGCTGCGGCCTGCTGCTGCTGGCGCTCTGGCAAGCCCGGGGCTCCGGCGAGGCCAGGCCGAGGGAGGAAAAACAGAGGCGGGTCCTCGGTGGCGCGGTGGTGAAGGGCGAAGCGCTAGGACGACGACGACGCCATGGGCACGAAGCAGGAGGGCAGAAGAGTGGCGCGAGCGGGAGGAGGCGCTGGTGTGGTCGCGCACGTAGGGCGGCGGAGCTGCGGGTCCTGGTGGCGGGGCCGAGGAGATGAGGCCGGGGGAATCGGGGCGAGGGGTGCAGCGCGAGGGAGAGATGGGATCGAGGGAAGGGAGTGGCTGCGAGGGAGATGGGGATCGTGTGCACGCATGCGGGAGGGAACGAGAGGGAGAACTTGGATCGGGGGATGAATGTGGGCTCCTGGCGGCGCAAGGGAAGAGACGAGGGAGAGAGCGAGAGGGAGTGGTCGGGCCTAGTGTTAGGTTAGGTGGGCCTGGTGCGGGAAGTTGGGCGGCCCAGGGCAGATGGCCTAGGGATTAGGCAGGGGCGCGACTGGGCCTAGCGATGGGCATTAGAGGCCGGCCTGCTAGGCTCTCTCCTCTCTCTCTCTTATTTCTAAGCAGAAAACAAAAGTGGAGAAGAAAAGAAAGAGGGAGGGGTTAGGGAAAGAATTAGCGCACGCAGATAATATTCCCGGACTCATAAAAATGTGTACGATCCAAGAAAAATGAAGTGGGTATTTTTTAAAGTTTAAATTCAAACTCATTTGATTTAAAATCAAATGGTTCGGATAGGAAGTGAGGGTTAGGAAGGTCCAAAAATGTTCGGATTTTTGGTGGAGCTCCGAAAAAATGACGAAAGAATTTACGGACAAAGTTTGAGGTCAAGAAGCGAGATAACAAAGGCATGGGGAAATTTTGCAAGTGTATTTTAGGTGATTCCATAAGAATGGATTATTTGTCATAGCTCCCTAATATTGGGAGGGTATGTTATAAAGATAACTCACCATGTGAATTCCCTCGGTTTAAATGGGCCGAAGATCCATACAGTTTATTTGGTTGAGTTTTAAAACGGGTTGCATGATGACATGATGCAATGCACATGATGCAAGGATGAATGCAACGAACCAAACAAAACACCAACAAAACTCGGAAAACATGGGACGCATCTGAGGCTCCGGTCTTGGGGCGTCACAGAGATCAACATGAGTAGCAAAAGATTCATAGAAAGAAGCTACTATTTCAAAGTCAAGTCCATATTTAGTGCTAAATTTACGGAAAACGTCGGTATCCATAAAATATTTAACACAATCAAACTTAGGTTTCATACCTGACTCCTTACCTTCGTCGAGATCCCAATCTTCAGAGTTGCGTTTAATTCTTTCCAATAAATCTCATTTGAATTCAATAGTCTTCATCATAAAAGAGCCAGCACAAGAAGTATCGGGTATGGTGCGATTGTTATTAAAAAGCCGAGCATAAATTTTTTGGATAATCATTTCTCTTGAGAGATCATGATTGGGGCATGAATATAACATTGATTTAAGCCTCCTCCAAGCTTGAGCGATGCTTTCTCCTTCGCGAGGCCAAAAATTATATATATAATTGCGATCACGATGAACAAGATGCATAGGATAAAACTTCTGATGAAATTCCAATTTCAATCGTTTGTAGTTCCATGATCCCATATCATCACATAGCCTATATCATGTCAATGCATCTCCCTTCAAAGATAAAGGGAAGACCTTCTTCTTAATAACATCATCGGGCACACCTACAAACTTAAATAATCCACAAACTTCATCCACATATATTAGGTGCTCATCAGGATGCATTGTTTCGTCTCCTGCAAAAGGATTAGCTAGCAGTTTTTCTATCATACCCGGAGGAATCTCAAAATAGACATTTTCATTTTCAGTAGGTTCAATAGGTCGAGGAACAACTCTTTGCTCTACTGGTCGGGGTGAAGATACCCCGAACAAGCCCCTCAAAGGATTACTTTCCATAGTAACAAGTGACAGTAAATTTCACCACACTATATAAAATTTTCCTTACCAAATTCCACCTACCAAAGGCGCTTCACTCCCCGGCAACGGCGCCAGAAAAGAGTCTTGATGACTCACAAGTATAGGGGATCTATCGTAGTCCTTTCGATAAGTAAGACTGTCGAACCCAATGAGGAGCAAAAGGAAATGATAGGCGGTTTTCAGCAAGGTATTCTCTGCAAGCACTAAAATTATAGGTAACAGATAGTTTTGTGATAAGATAATTGGTAACGAGCAACAAGTAACAAAAGTAAATAAAGTGCAGCAAGGTGGCCCAATCCTTTTTGTAGCAAAGGACAAGCCTGGACAAATTCTTATATAGAGAAAAGTGCTCCCGAGGACACATGGGAATTATCGTCAAGCTAGTTTTCATCATGTTCATATGATTCGCGTTCGGTACTTTGATAATTTGGTATGTGGGTGGACCGGTGCTTGGGTGCTGTCCTTACTTGGACAAGCATACCACTTATGATTAACCTCTATTGCAAGCATCTGCAACTACAACAAAAGTATTAAGGCAAACCTAACCATAGCATGAAACATATGGATCCAAATCAGCCCCTTACGAAGCAACGCATAAACTAGGGTTTAAGCTTCTGTCACTTTAGCAATCCATCATCTACTTATTACTTCCCAATGCCTTCCTCTAGGCCTAAATAATGGTGAAGTGTCATGTAGTCGACGTTCACATAACACCACTAGAGGAGAGACAACATACATCTCATCAAAATATCAAACGATTACCAAATTCACATGACTACTAATAACAAGACTTCTTTCATGTACTCAGGAACAAACGTAACTACTCACAAAGCATATTCATGTTCATAATCAGAGGGGTATTAATATGCATATAGGATCTGAACATATGATCTTCCACCAAATAAACTAACTAGCATCAACTACAAAGAGTAATTAACACTACTAGCAACCCACAGGTACCAATCCCATACTTGGAGACAAGAATTGGATACAAGAGATGAACTAGGGTTTGAGAGGAGATGGTGCTGGTGAAGATGTTGATGGAGATTGACCCCCTCCTAATGAGAGGATCGTTGGTGATGACGATGGCGATGATTTCCCCCTCCCGGAGGGAAGTTTCCTCGGCAGAACAGCTCCGCCAGAGCCCTAGATTGGTTCCGCCAAGGTTCCGCCTCGTGGCGGCGGAGTCTCGTCCCGAAAGCTGGCTTATGATTTTTTTCCTCATTGAAAGACTCCATATAGTAGAAGATGGGCATCGGAGGGCCATCAGGGGGCCCACGAGGCAGGGGGCGCACCCAGGGGGGTAGGACGCGCCCCCACCCTCGTGGGCAGGGTGTGGCCCCCCTCTGGAACTTCTTGCGCTCAGTATTTTTTATATATTCTGAAAATGACTTCGGTGAAGTTTCATGACTTTTGGAGCTATGCAGAATAGGTCTCTAATATTTGCTCCTTTTCCAGCTCAGAATCCCAGCTGCCGGCATTCTCCCTCTTTATGTAAACCTTGTAAAATAAGAGAGAATAGGCATAAGTATTGTGACATAATGTGTAATAACATCCCATAATGCAATAAATATCGATATAAAAGCATGATGCAAAATGGACGTATCAACGTTGGACAAGGAAGACAACGTAATGGGTTATGTTTTCTTACATCTGAGATAAATTATATTGTTAGGGATCATCCAACATGTTGAGCTTGCCTTTCCCTCTCATGCTAGCCAATTTCTTTGCATCAAGTAGAGATACTACTTGTGCTTCCAAATATCCCTAAACCCGTTTTTGCCATGAGAATCCACCATACCTACCTATGGATTGAGTAAGATCCTTCAAGTAAGTTGTCGTCGGTGTATGCAATAAAAATTGCTCTCTAAATATGTATGACTTATTAATGTGGAGAAAATAAGCTTTATACGATCTTGTGAGTGGAAGAAATAAAAGCGACAGACTGCATAATAAAGATCCATATCACAAGTGGCAATATAAAAGTGACATCCTTTTGCATTAAGATTTCGTGCATCCAACCATAAAAGCGCATGACAACCTCTGCTTCCCTCTGCGAATGACCTATCTTTTATTCTTGTCTTATACTTCATGCAAAGAGTCATGGTGTTATCCACCTTTTCTTTTTCATTTTATACTTTGGCAAGCACAATGTGTTGGAAAGATCATGATATATATAGCTAATTGGATGTGAGTTTTCATGAACTACTATTGTTGACATTACCCTTGAGGTAAAACGTTGGGAGGCAAAACTATAAACCCCTATCTTTCTCTGTGTCCGATTAAAACTCCATACCCATAAATATTGCGTGAGTGTTAGAAATTGTGAAAGACTAAATGATAGTTGAGTATGTGGACTTACTGAAAAGCTCTTATATTGACTCTTTCTTATGTTATAATAAATTGCAATTGCCTCGGTGACTAAGATTAGAGTTTGTTAGCTTCCAATGAAGTTTATGATTCATACTTGAAATTGTGATTGAATTATTACTTTAGCATAAGAGATCATATGACAAGATATATTTATGTTACTGTTTTAAGAATGATCATGATGCCCTCGTGTCCGTATTTTATTTTATCGACACCTCTATCTCTAAACATGTGGACATATTTTTCGATTTCGGCTTCCGCTTGAGGACAAGCGAGGTCTAAGCTTGGGGGAGTTGATACGTCCATTTTGCATCATGCTTATATATCGATATTTATTGCATTATGGGCTATTATTACACATTATGTCACAATACTTATGCATGTTCTCTCTTATTTTACAAGGTTTACATGAAGAGGGAGAATGCCGGCAGCTGGGATTCTGGGCTGGAAAAGGAGAAAATATTAGAGACCTATTCTGCAAAGCTCCAAAAGTCCTGAAACTTCACGGAAGTTATTTCCAGAATATATATAAAATATTGAGCGAAGAAAGTTCCATAGGGGGGCCACACCCTGGCCATGAGGGTGGGGGCGCGCCCTACCCTCTGGCGCGCCCCCTGCCTCGTGGGCCTCCCTGGTAGCCCTCCGATGCCCATCTTCTGCTATATGAGGTCTTTCGTCGAGAAAAAAATCATAAGAAAGCTTTCGGGAAGAAACTCTGTCGCCATGAGGCGGAACCTTGGCAGAACCAATCTAGGGCTTCGGCAGAGCTGTTCTGCCGGGGAAACTTCCCTCTGGGAGGGGGAAATCATCACCATCTTCATCACCAACGATCATATCATCAGGAGGGGGTCAATCTCCATCAACATCTTCACCAGCACCATCTCATCTCAAACCCTAGTTCATCTTTTGTATCCAATCTTTGTCCCAAAGCCTCAGATTGGTACCTGTGGGTTGCTATTAGTGTTGATTACTCCTTATAGTTGATGCTAGTTGGTTTATTTGGTGGAAGATCATATGTTCAGATCCATTATGCATATTAATACCCCTCTGATTATGAACATGAATATGCTTCGTGAGTAGTTACGCTTGTTCCCGAGGACATGGGAGAAGTCTTGCTATTAGTAGTCATGTGAATTTGGTATTCGTTCGATATTTTGATGAGATGTATCTTGTCATCCTTCTAGTGGTGTCATGTGAACGTTGACTACATGACACTTCACCATTGTTTGGGCCTAGAGGGAGGAATTGGGAAGTAATAAGTAGATGATGGGTTGCTAGAGTGACCGAAGCTTAAACCCTAGTTTATGCGTTGCTTTGTAAGGGGCTGATTTGGATCCATATGTTTCATGCTATGGTTAGATTTACCTTAATACTTCTGTTGTAGCTGCGGATGCTTGCAATAGGGGTTAATCATAAGTGGGATGCTTGTCCAAGTAAGGACAACACCCAAGCACCGGTCCACCCACATATCAGATTATCAAAGTACCGAACGCGAATCATATGAATGTGATGAAAACTAGCATGACGATTATTCCCATGTGTCCTCGAGAGCACTTTCCTTCATACAAGAGTTCTTCCAGGCTTGTCCTTTACTACAAAAAGGATTGGGCCATCTTGCCGCACCTTATTTACTTTTATTACTTTCTACTTGTTACAAATTACCTTATCACAAACTATATGTTACCGATAATTTTAGTGCTTGTAGAGAATACCTTATTGAAAACTGCTTATCATTTTCTTCTGCTCCTCGTTGGGTTCGACACTCTTGCTTATCGAAAGGCTACGATAGACCCCCTACACTTGTGGGTCATCAGCATGCAAGACATGATATACTAGCAAACCGCCCTTTTTTGTGTCATCAAGTTCATGCTTGCGTGTTCATTTGCATATCATTTGCCCATATGCTTGCATGAAAACATTTTGTAGGCATTCAAGGTTCAACACAACGGCAAGTGCTTCAACCTCTCCCATTGCTTTCGGGTCATCAAGGACGCGGAGAATTCAAGGCGCAATAGGCCGCCCTCAAGTCGCGTGGGGGGGGGAGTTGTGGAGGAGGTTGGGAAGGGTGAGCCGGCACGGTCGCAGGGGAAGACCAACTCCAAGAAGGAGGACAAGCGGGATGCGGCATCCAACGCCTTGATCGCAAGCTTGGAGGGCATGATGAACAAGAAGGACTCAAGGGAGGAGGAGCGCCGGTGTTTTAAGGCGGAGCAAATGGAGTTTTCATGGAGATCCAAAAGAGGAGGCTTGAGATGGACGCGGAGAAGCAAGCCAAGATGTTCGAGTTCGAGGCGGAGAAGCAGCCAAGATGCTAGAGATCGAGGCCGCCAACGCCAAGACCAAGGCCAAAGAAGTGGCTCTCGCGAGCATGATGACCGGGGTGGAGACCATGAAGGTGCAAGGAAGAGGCCGTGGTTCGAGAAGATGCAGGCCGACATACTCAAGTTCGACAATGAGTGATCTATGACGGCGAGCGCCGTCTTTTTTGTATGCCGGCAGGTGCTTGCATGACCACAGGGGCCGCGATGGCATGGTCGAACTCAAATTCCATCCTTTTTTGTGTGCTGGCATGTGTGCCGGCCGGCTGGCGAGTGCGTCAGCATAAATTGTGATGAATTTTCTGAAGCCGGTATTGCATGCCGGCGCTAGCATGATGCTGACATGATAAGACATGCCCGCTGACATGATCGATCGCGGGCCTTTTTTTTAAGTTGAGCACGAACATGAAGTGAATCAACGCGCTGAGCACACTGCCGCCCCAAATACAAAACTAAGCGGACGCCAGACCGGCGATCAATCCAAACAAACAAAAAGCGAACAAATACACCGTCCGCTTGGGTCGGCTCATTGGAGTTGCTCTTAAACCACTGGCGCACGACTCGTGAGTTCGAGGACCAACGACCATAGACAAAATCGGATCGAGCCAACGGGTGAGGCGTAAGCATGAGTCAACGGGTGAAGACGTTAAGTACTCCTTTCGTTTTTTTAGTTCGCATATAAGGTTTGGTCAAAGTCAAGATTTATAAAATTTGACTAATTTTATATTAAAAAATATAAACATTGATAATATGAAATCAATATTATCAGATGCACCATCAAACGTATGTTCATACTATATAGTTTTAGTATTGTAGGTGTTTATATTTTTTTATAAATTTAATCAAACTTTATGTAATTTGACCTTGATCAAATCTTATATACGGAATGAAAAGAAACGGAGGGAGTAGGTAGATTTACCACTCCAATCGTATCAGACGGCAGGCGTTAATCCATCTCATCTCATCCGGTCCCGCCCAATCTCCCTCCCACCCCCGAACTCCGATCGAGGCGATGCCCCCCACACCACACGTCCGCGACCGCGACGCCGCGACGCTACCGCCAGCACCACCGCCACTACCCGGCCATGGCCACTCTGCTCCCCTCGTTTCCGCACGCCCTCTCCAAGCCCCGCCACCTCCACCACCACTCCCACGTCGCCGCCGCCTCCGCCAGGCCCGAGGCCCCCAGCCCCGCCTCCGCCTCCGCCTCCGCGGCGCCCGCCAGCTCCCGCCTCCGCCGCCTCATCGCGCGCGACGACCTCGCCGAGGCCGCGCGCCTCGTCGAGACCTCCACCTCCCGCGGCGAGGCGCCCGACGTCTACCTCTGCACCAAGCTCATCCGCAACCTCTGCCGCCGCGGCCGCACCTCCGACGCCGCGCGCGTCCTCCGCACGGCCGAGGCCTCCGGCGCTCCCGTCGACGTCTTCGCCTACAACACCCTCGTCGCCGGCTACTGCCGCTACGGCCGCCTCGACGCCGCGCGCCGCCTCATCGCCGAAATGCCCGTCCCGCCCGACGCCTACACCTACACGCCCATCATCCGGGGCCTCTGCGACCGCGGCAGGGTCGGCGACGCGCTCGCCCTGCTCGACGATATGCTCCAGCGCGGCTGCCAGCCCAGCGTCGTCACCTACACTGTCCTCCTCGAGGCCGTCTGCAAGAGCAGCGGCTTCGGGGAGGCCATGAACGTCCTCGACGAGATGCGCGCCAAGGGCTGCACCCCCAACATTGTCACCTACAACGTCATCATCAACGGCATGTGCAGGGAGGGCCGCGTCGACGATGCCAGGGAGATCCTGAATCGGCTGTCGTCTTATGGCTTCCAGCCGGACATCGTCAGCTACACCACTGTGCTCAAGGGCTTGTGTGCCGCTAGGCGATGGGACGACGTCAAGGTGCTCTTTGCTGAGATGGTGGAGAAGAACTGCGTGCCCAATGATGTTACCTTTGACATGCTAGTCAGATTCTTCTGTCGCGGGGGTATGGTGGAGAGGGCGATCGAAGTTCTTCAGCAAATGTCACAGCATGGATGCACACCCAACACTACCTTGTGCAACATTGTCATAAACGCTATGTGTAAACAAGGTCGTGTGGATGATGCCTATGACTTCTTGAACAACATGGGCATGTATGGGTGCAATCCTGATACCATTAGCTATACTACTGTGCTAAGGGGCTTGTGTCGCTCCGGCCGATGGGAGCATGCCAAGGAGCTATTGCCTGAGATGGTCCGAAAGAACTGTCCCCCAAATGAGGTTACATTCAATACATTCATCTGTATCTTGTGCCAGAAAGGATTGATTGAGCAAGCTATCAAGCTTATCGAACTGATGCCAAAGTATGGATGTTCAGTGGGTATTGTCACATACAACGCTCTTGTCCATGGCTTCTGTGTGCAAGGGCGTGTTGATAGTGCTCTTGAGTTGTTTAACAATCTTCCATGTGAGCCCAACACCATTACATACACTACGTTGTTGACAGGCTTGTGCCATACCGAGCAGCTAGATGCTGCTGCAGAGCTCTTGGCTGAGATGATTCAGAAGGATTGCCCTCTAAATGCGGTGACTTTCAACGTACTTGTGAGTTTCTTCTGTCAAAAAGGGTTTGTCGAGGAAGCAATCGAACTTGTGTATCAAATGATGGAGCATGGTTGCACCCCTAACCTGATCACATTTAATACTTTACTCGATGGGATCACCAAGGATTGCAACTCAGAAGAAGCGCTGGAGCTATTGCATGGTTTGGTCAGTAAGGGAGTATCCCTAGATACGATAACCTACTCTTCAGTCGTTGATGTCCTCTCAAGAGAAGATAGAACCGAAGAAGCCATTCAGATGTTTCATGCCGTTCAAGATATGGGGATGAGACCAAAAGCTGGGATGTATAACAAGATACTGTCCGCCCTCTGTAAAAGATGTGAAACAGATCAGGCTATTGAATTTTTTGCTTATATGGTGTCTAACGGTTGCATGCCTAACGAGTCGACCTACATTATACTCATTGAAGGCCTTGCCCATGAGGGTCTGTTGAAGGAAGCACAATATGTACTGAGTGAGTTGTACGCGAAAGGAGTTCTAAGCAAGAGTTTACTTGAAGACCAGCACTGAGGTTGTGGTTCACACTGTGCATATGCCTTATTACTGAAGAGTGAGAAAGAAAACTGTGCATATGCCTTGAGTCATGAGGCTTTGGTGTTTATTAAATTCTGCTGAGTCTCCATGGGCCTCACTTACAGCAAGGTGGAATCTGGTGGCATGCTTTAGGTGTGTGCTTCAAGCTACAATGATCCATCAAGATGGGATAGGTGAGCAGTACAAACACAGAAATCATGAGGATGTAACTTTCTTCCAGGTGTCTTAGTTTTGACTTTTAACTGCGGGATTGCAGAACAGAGATATATTATGTTCTTGAAACTTTCTCTTTCCTAGTTCACTAGATGTGTTACCTTATTTCCCTCATTATATATTTGAGCTGCCTTTCAAAAATAAGAACCGAGCATATTTTGTGCTTAATTAGTTATACACCTTCAAATTACCCTGTTAGCATGTAGATTATTTAGATATCAAAACTTTCCATTTTACACTATCATATGCTTTGTTACACCAAATATTTTATATTCGAGTAGTCTTCGGTTGTAGAAATCTCACTAACAGAAGTTATCTTGTTCAGGTCTTTGAAGTGTGAAGACCAAGGAAATCAAAAGGACGGTCTGGAGGATAACACAAGCAAATAAGATAAAAGCATGTTCATACTTATAACGGCCGAATAAAAGATACAGGGCAATAAAGTTTCTTAGAAACACTTCCCAGTTTCAGCAGTTTGAGACTAAATTGTTGAATTATTTGACTATACTTCTCCGTGTTTATAAACATTTTGGTTTGTCTTCCATGAGCAATGGTATGTGCACAATTGCTTTCTTTCCAGGGCCTTGCTAACTATGCTTTTCTTGTACATTCTGAATATCTATTTTTATCTAGTTTTAATTATGGACTAAGTGGTCCTCGATGAATCATGTTTCTGCCTAGGTTTCCCTGACTGAATATTCACATGTCAAAAGAGTACTGCAAGTGAGGAAAATATGTCAGCTGGACCTATTTTTAATCTATAAACAGGCTATCTACGCGTACCAATTTCATCATCAAGAATTTGCATATTGGTAAGCACGGTGGCTCTTTTCACTGGATGTATGTTTACAGCATCTCTTTTGATCCTTTGAGATTAGAAATTCAGAATCTATCACGTGCTTTATCCTCAGGTTTGGTGTCAGGTTCTCATGTTGTTTTCTACATCTGCAGGTGAAACCACAGGGCATGTCGTGAGATACCATTCACAGGTTGGCTGTTGTTCGAACACCTATACCCTTCGTTGTCTGCAGCAAAGGGCAAAGGTTCAGAGTGAACCTCATGTTCTTTTTTTGGCTTCAAAGTTGGAACCGCAGTTCGACGGCTCATAAGTCATATGATGGTTCATCACTTACCAGTTATACCCATACTGCTCTAGTGTCTATGGTGACATGAGTGCATTGCAGGACTAACCAAAACTACCGTATGTATCCTACAAGAGTATGTAAGTTCACTGGCCTCTGTTTTAAAATTAGTTTCGCAAAACCATTTAAATGAAGGAAAAACAGGATGCAAGCAAGCTGGTAATAGGAAATCAGGATAGACTTACATCACATTACATTTTTGCTGAGCTTCTACCTCGTGGTTCATAGGATTATTATGTAGCTTGTCTGCAATGGTTCAGAGCTGGGCAATGACAAAAAGTGTTTCTAGTCAGTAGCCTGCACATAAACAAGCAACTCTTCCGTGTGATCCTCAGGCATCTTTGGATTCAAGACCTTTACAGAATTCTGTAGTACTTCTGTTAAGAAGATTTTTCTCTATGGAGGCTCCTTGCACCAAATGAATGATACCACCAAAATTCATATGGAGTGTTCTTTTTACAAACCCAATCCTTTATTAGGAATCATAGCAATAGGTTACATTTCATGCTTTGTGTTTTCTCTCTTCGGATTCATGTATAGCATCCGAAAGGCCATGTAGGTAAATATTGTAGGATTCAGGGAGCCATGACAACCATTTTTCTATAATCGGGAGCCATCTCCTGCAGTTTTAGAATCTTGCGTATGCTGGCAATGCGATGATCAAATTTGTTGGCTTACTGGCATGACAAATTACGGTTTATATAAGGTTAAATACCTTTATGAGTTATGACTGTTGTTTCTTAGTTTATGTGTTACCACCTTACTGGAGACTGCAGAGGAGCGGAGAAATTGGGTCGGTTAGTGCTTGTGATGTAAGTAAACCCACTGCACCATACGCCACAACAACTTTGCCATACACAATCAACCTTGCCAGCAAAAGGATCTTACAGGGGCAACGTCCACTGCTCCACAAAATCAGTGCAACGATCTATATCTCCTACGCAGGACAAACTGTACAGGGCCCAGTTAGAGATTCAAGCTTCTACTGTTTTTTGCACATCATTCATGTACCGGAACGACAAGGCGGCGCCGAAGTTCCTCCGCTCCTCTGTGAAGTCATCATCCGAGTCATCGCTGGAGCTGGAATCTGTGCAGGCTGTTGCCATACCAGGGGAGTCGTTGATGCCTTTGGCTATACAGTCTTTGGTCGCGAGCATCTTGACCTGCCCAGCGTGGGATATCTCCACGACGACCTTGCCGTCATCCTCCTGTGGAAGAGGCTGCTTCCAGGGCTCACCATCGATTCTCATGTAGGCATGGTCAGTTGCACCTCTGTGAAATTTGAATCGGACACGATGGGCCTGGAAAGGAATAGGATTTCAGTATCCATCAAGTAGTTTAATTTAAACTGAACACATAAACATTCGACTCATGACAAGTCCATAGCTTTACATTTTAGGGCCGAGGTATATATAGTACAATCATTTTTTTATTTACCTGAGCAAGACGAGTGCCATGGCCTTTCGGAGATAACAAAACAAGGCCATGCCAAGCATCTTTGAAACCCACAATCTCCAGAAGGCCATCATCCACAAGTGGAGGCAGTACCAAGTCTCTCTGCAACAGTATAATTTAAGATTTTAGGTATCACTAAGAGGAAGATGTTTAAAGTGCAATAGCAGCACAAATTGTTGCTATACTAGGAATGATGTTAACATCAAGTCTTATACTTACTTTTCTTTGCTTCCTCTTACTTGGTGTTCCCCAGGGATTCAGTCCACCAGAGAAGCTGGGTAAATTGAGACAGACAATGGACCGGATACTGCATTTGCATAAAAACTTGCTCAGAACATTACTAAGTAGTCCCATATTTTGAAGAAGAATTCTGACATCATATTGTTAAGAGCAATCAACTCGTCCATTTCCAAATATTTGGCGCTGCTTTTGACTTTTGCACGATCTTTCAAGTTAATCGTTGACACCTGTTTTGTATTAATGCATTTATGGAATGTCATGGAAGTGAATGGTAAAACAACATAAATGATAAAAAACCCCTTGTTTGGGTTTTTATAACATGGTCAACGAATTTGACGTGAAAATAACAATGCCTAATGGCATTTTTGAGCAAACATCTAAAGGAACGATGGCATTTTTGAGATATCTAATGCCATTTTTGAGTAAGCATCTCACGAATCGATGGCATTTTTGAGTAGTTGTAATTTCTAATGGCAAAACTGAGTAGTGAGACACAACTAGTGGCATAAATGATAAAAACCCTTGTTTAAAAATGTATTTTAACATAATCAAAGTAAATACTTGGAAAGATACGATTAGTCAAAGTTTTCTAGGTTTGACTGTTCAAAACAAGGCGAGTATCTAGAAATGTGGTAATGAATTAGGGAAGATTCTACAAGAGATGTAAGTAAGAAACAAGTATGATGTGTCAACCTTATTAGTGAAATCCTCCAGCCTATTAAGCTTGATAGCATTTTTATGCATATGCAATGCATGTTTCTAGCAATATATATTGATAATAAATGTAATGTTTCTGTTCTTTTCTCGTGAAATACTTCAATCAAAGAACAAATATATGGATTGAGCATAGCTAAATCACGACCTAGAAAACTTGTAATCAAGAAGCAATTAATGAGGTTGATTAAGAATTAACTATACCCTAGGTGTGTAGTTAAGTAAATTGGAACATCCAAGTACATTGTGAGCTGTTGACGAGAGATTTGATGGTTTAGATCAAGAGTATCCGCAACTTTTGCAAGAAGCATAGACAAGTGGCCTCGTTTATGCTGCACCTTTTTACAGAAACAGTTGTGCTATAACTGGAACTTCAAAGTTCCATCCATGATCAAAGATGAGAACATACTCTCCTAAACATTGTGGGCACACAATTTCAATACCGAAAAAGGGAAACACATTAGAATTACCTCTGTGGAATTTCCAAGGTTTCCCATTTTCCAGATTTCTTCATTATCTTTACCTTTGCAAGGTGAGCAATATTCCTGTTATCCAGTGGAAGGCATCCAAGAATGATGTGAGCCAAATGCAATGTTATTAAGAAAAGTTGACTATTAGCCAAATGGAATATTAATAAGAAACCTTGACTATTTGTTCAAATGTAAAAGTATTGAGTTTGTGACGAACATTTTAAAAAAAGTCCCATATCCTAGTTAGTGCCAAACAAGTAATTACCGTGACATTGGATGGCTTAAAGAGGCACAGAACCATCCTTGTGTGCATGCCAGCTTCAAATACTGTTTCTGCACAACAGATCCAAAAGAGGTTGGTTTCAAGAGAGAAACTAAAAGCAAGCAATGAATGCATAAATAAATAAAATGAAAGAAATTGCACAGATGCTTAGTTGACCTGATTAGACAACTGATTCTTGAATTTCTCTGGGTGCAATTTCCTCTGAGAATGAAATGCATAAGACACTTGTGCATCCATTCCTGTGACAGTATGAAAGATTCTTTCAGCTTTTGGCCATCTTCTAAAAAACGAACGATCCTCCTCATCGATTTCCTTTAAAGAAACCGGTACAGAACAAGATTCTTACAGGAATTAAGCAAATAAAAAAGCCAAAAGCAGTTCAACTTGATGCTACTTATTACGCAAAAAGCAGCCAAAAGCATGATCTCTCAAGGGTCTACAGCAAACAGCAAGTACACTACATAAGCCTTCGGCTATTTAGCTAAACAACCTTTTGTTCTTCTCTTTCTGCTCGATTTCGTAAAAGAACAAGAATCAATTAAAAAATCAATCCCCAACATATAAAATACACTTAGAAAAAGAAAACTCACCCATACTGAAATAATTCCAAAACCCTCCACGATATGTGTAAGAATATTCCTGGAACAAATAAAAAAAATAAGGTTATACACATACTATGGGACTCACATGATTTATAAGGTTCACTTTCTCTTCTTCAATAGTTGACATATAGAGCAAGTAAACTGAGGTTTCTTAACATCCGCGAAAGAAACATTATAACGAAGTCACATTTATGGATTTAAAATGTATAGATTATTTTGAAAACCTAGCGATTATCAGACCGCAAGCAAGAAGTTATACTTTCAGCAGGAACGCTCTGGTCATCTTTGTCAGATAACAACTAGATATTTGTCTAAACTATCACGCCCACACGACAAATATGTATAATGAAGGATATGACGGTGTTTTTTTTTTCCGAAAATACATAACAGACTACCAGAAAACAAACTCATTTGAAAAGAAGAACACAACAACTAAGTTAACACAAAAATATGAATAGGTGAGTTATACATAAAACTAATCGACATAAATAGTAATTACCATATCTTCTGGATCTGTCTTTGGCACACGGTGAAATGCATGCAGAGAATGCGGCAAATCAGAAGGAGCAATTGGATCACAAGGAGAACGTTTTGGGCATTTCATTCTCATGACAGTATGCCAGCTGAAACAGTGTAGTAATAACAATGTTAGATAACATCCAGATGAAGATCACATACAGAAGTATCGTGAAAACTGTAGAAAAGAAACTGACCTATCAATGTTTATCTCTCTTGCTTCTTTTACCAACTTTAGGAACGATATGACAGACTCACGATCTGTGCCAGGATTTCTCTTGCCCTGCAAATCATTTTTCGCGCTACTATTGAGTTGACAGCACATCATATAAAGTATTGTACCGTATAGCAACTAACACATACAGATGAAATCACAAAAGGCAAGTTTTTACCAAAGATGGTACATTTCGTTTACGCACAGCAAAAAGGATAAATATTTGGATCAAACGTTTTAGGTCATACTGTCGAGTAAAAGAAGGTCTAACAGAAAAGGCTCATGCAAGTATAACACGCTGCGGTAGTATAAGAAGATCTATCATATCAGGAACAAGATTGTTTCAATTAACTACTTCCGAAGTACATACCCATCCAAAAGAATATGGCAGGTTATTTCCAGTTCCCAGGGGAACTGTAGCGACGGGAGGTGGATGAACTAGCTTGAGATCAGATACAACTCCAAGCAACCAGCCGGCTGTTCCATCGCCTCCAGCAACCTAATTAAATTTCCATGATAATAATATGTAAGTTCAGTCTGTTCAAACAACGAACACGAAAATTATGGTCAAAACATTAGCAGGATATTTGGAGAGCAATGCCCATCTGCACTCACTATTAGCCTCAATCTCCTATGGATTTCAGAAGCAAGAGTATCCCCATCACGCTTGAGCCTTTCCACGTTGCTGTAGATTTTGTGCAAGACTTTGTCTGGAGTTTCATCAAGTAGATCAAACACCTGCAATTCAGAAATTTAGAACTTGCCCTAAATCAATATATTTATCTCTGGCAGTAAAAATGCATGGGTACTGTAATAATGAACAAGTACATCTTGTAAGCTTGAAAATATGTACCTGAGCATGATTGAGAAGCTTGCGGTATGTGACAAGTAAATTATGTCCAAGTTGGCCACCACTTCGGGTGTTGATAAAAACAATCACTGGACAGGTGGGTATGTGAGAAACTGGCTCCACCGAGGATTCTGGCATGAAAATATAGGTCGGAATGTAGAATTCTTTCAGCATGTTATTTTTCTCGAAACTGTTCTCCATTTGAGCTTGCTACCTGCAATGTTAATGCATCATCATTACAACAGTATATAGGACCACGCATCATTTGCATGGAAATGTAATAACTAGCCCCCTGCACCACTTGTGGTTCTGCAGGTCAAATTTGGTAACTAACTTTCAGATTTAAATTGGGCATATATTTTGCTGAAACAGCCACTGCACTGCGTTAATTTGCTTGGCATGACTAAAAATCAACTTTTAAAATCAGGGGTGCAGTTCTGTCTTGGTAAGGTCATGCACACACCCATTGTATTCAAAATTCAAATAAATGGGTTGAAGGTGATAATATCATATAACTACTGAATGATGACTGAGATTCGGCAAAACTTGGGTAGTTTCAGCTGCTTGGACATCGCGTATATCAGGTAGGACCTTCAGTTTCTGTGTGACAAGGACATGGCCGTTCCAGTGAAGGAGATAGATGAGGGGTCACTGTCATCCTTGGAACGAATCATTGCAGTGTTAATTACGTATCAATTAATGTCACCATACAATTGACGATCTGGAATAATGGAAGCAAAACGAGCCATCAATGGTCCCAAATCATCATTCGTATACTGCCTGAATGGAAAACTGTAAAGCTGACGCAAGTTCCACGCAGCGATTTGAAGTTACAAAACAGAGTGGTGCTAAATATTACTGTAGTAAATTCGTACAGTAAAAACAAATCGGAGATCTCCAATGATTCGGTCCCTGTCCTTTCAGCAAACAGAGGAAGGGATTGTCTGTATGTATTATCAGTTTCATGCAAATGTTGAGACCCTTTCCAAAAAACGACGCAAGATCACTGGAGGTCCGAGCGCATCATCATGGATAGAAGAAACAAGAAACGCTGGTGATTACTAGCAGTATCAAGAGCTTGAAGAAGAAAAATCGACCCAAACCACAGGCAGGATATACTCTGGAATGCATGCAGATGAAGGAGCAGCACCGCATTCCGATTTTGGTAATAACAAGGCATTAAAAGACCCTTCTAAAAAAAGACAGGCGCGTTTACTCGGCCGAATCCTAGGAACCCCGAAATTCCCGCTTGGTATCATATCAGGAAAGCAAACCGAGCAAGCAATTATACATCGACACAACGACGCAAGATGAATTAACAACCGGAGGAGCCTTTTTTTGTAATTATAACCGGAGGAGCCTCTCTCTCCTCACCTGCGCGAAGAAGGCGAATCGCTTGAATGAGCCGCAGTGGACGGCACCAAAAGAACGAAGGGGCTGGGCGTGGCGGTGTGGAATGAACGTCGGAGGCCGCCAGGAGCGTCGGCCGGCCGGAGGAGGAATATGATTCCTCCCCTCCCCTGCCCTGCCCTCGCCTCCCCTGCCCTCCCAGCAGCGAGGAGGAGGAGCGGCGGTGCGGCGAGCTCTCCCGAGGAGGGAGGGTGGAAGGAAGGGGGGGAATTGATTTGGTTGAAATTGGGATTCCGCGGGGGGCTGGGCGCGTGTTATAAAGCGGCACGCGAGGGGCCCCGACGCGTGGCTTCTATTTACGGGACCCCCCACCGCGGGCGGGGCCAGCCAAAGGGGACGCTACGATGGGGCCAAAGGGAAGCTAGTCGGTAGCTCCCGGCGAAGCTCCCGGCCTCTGGCTCACTCCCACGGCGACACAACACAACACGCTCGGTCGCCTCTACGCGTGTCGCAGTTCCGTGCGTGCCTGCCTGGCCCAATGGGAGTTGGTTCGGTACTTTCGTCGGGGGCGGGGGTGGGTGATTCTCTTCGTGGATGGAATCTCTCTTTCTCTTTCTCTGCCTGCCCATCTCATCTCATCTTATCTGGTGCTCGGATTAGTTTGTTTGTTTGAGCCAGCAGGTCCGATCTCATGGTGGTGCCCATGGCGTCTTCCCGGGGAAGCCGTGGCCGGAGCTGCAAGGGATCCCGTTATTCCGTGTGCGGGAGGAAAGGGAATCCCGCTCCCGTCCCAGCGCGGGCAGCGGTCTCGCCCGGCCGCTCCGATTCTTGGGGGGAGGGGCTGCGGTCCGGCACGGGCACGCGCGGCCGTGTGCACGCTCCCTGGGTCCTCGTGCTTTTCCTCTGTGAGCGAGCGGGCGGCGGCGGCGGCGGCGTGGTGGGTGCGTCGTTGATCGGGCCGGCCAGGTCAGAGCAGCGGGGCAATGTCGCCTGCCTCGCCCAGGGCATCAGAATCTTGGCATGGCAGCCTAGCAGGTGTTTGCCGGCCCGGCAGCTCCACGTGATCCGGATCCAATATTCGCTGCTCATACGCCGCTGGTAGCTCCATTCCACCACGTGACCAGGGTGAGGCGAGGGTCCTATATTCAGCCCTCCGGCTGCTGCTGCGTGCGCGCCTGTGGTCGACGTTCAACATTCTTGCTCGTCCGGGTGTATCCGTGTATGGTGGGTATTCTTCTTCAAACATTCTCGCTTAATTATCGCGTTTTGTGGTGTGGTGTGGTAGGTATTCTTCAACGTCTCAACATTCCAAGTGTACGCTCTCGGTTTCCCTCCAAAAAGCTAGCCCGTGCGCACCGTACCAAACTTGCATGCTGAAAAAACCCGGTCCAGATTCGAGAAGCTTCCGCTTCCGTCCGTGTCCTGCTAGGACGAAATGACAAGTATCAAACTTGTAAGGTGAGCGTCAGGAAACTGTCCTGTCGATTTTATTGTGAGAAATGAAATCGCATGGGAGAAAGGAGCACCGCATCGGTTTGGAAAAGAAACCTCAGGGAACATGCAACGACGCTTGGGTCCAGGAAGAAAGGACCTGAGCGCCGACGAGCGACCGACCGACCGACGTCTAATCGCGGAGGCAAGCTTTGGGGGCGCTTCGACGTCGGACTGTTGCATCGGCGCATCACACCACACCACACCACGGGACAGAGAGCACACTGCAGCTTGCGGCTATGCATCAGCCACTCAAACACCGTCCAACGGACAGCAGCCATCCAAAGTACAAACACCCCACACTTGATGCTCGGTCCATCCAGCGCAGCACAGCCGAAACAAACATCAGTTTTTCTAAGTCATTAGGAAATGCAAATACTACTGCAGCATTTTTCAGTCAATTAACACTACGAACAGTTAGTTAAGAATAAAAAAATCAGCCTATTTGCATTATACAAATAGCATTGTGTACTGAATGCAAGTGATCAGCATTTTTCAGTCACTTAGGGCATATTCAATATGGACTCTCAAATCGCCCGCATCTGTCCTAACAGCACAGTTCAAACTTGTTTTGCCATCCAACATAATCCCACATTCATACGTCGACTGGTCACACCGCAACACCTGTCTGCAGTGCGTGTCTACAGAAACCGAAGAACAACGCATCTCTATGATGCATGTCTACAATACTTTCTCTTTACAGTACCAGATCTGGAATGTTTGTCGGCAACTACGGCTCAGACTCTATGGATCAGGGCATTTCTAACCGATCCTTTATCTGGTTCGTAAGGGAGTAAATATTTGAATTTTTTCTCCTCTAAACCGCACCTAACCGATCCCTTATAACGGTCAGTAGAGTAAATTTTTTACTCCATCCCTATTCATCTCCTTATATTTATTCCGGCTCATGGCGGCTGAGTAAAAGTCTGCCCCTCTCTTCCTCTTCTCTGCCTCCTCTTCTCTCCGTCGCCCCGCCGCCGACGCGTCCCCCGCCCCGATCAGCCGCCCCCTCTCCTCCCGATGGCCGGACACGGTGGCCGCCCCCCCCGGTCGATCCACAACGCGGATCCCGCCATGTCTGCGACCGCTTCCTCGAGCCACCACCGCTCGGTAGATCCGCCCATCGCTGCACCCCTCCGCCGCGGCTGCCGACGAGGACCTTCCTCGGCGTCCGGCAGCGGTCGTGGGGGGCATGGGTGGCGGAAATCACCGACCGCGTGTTGGGGAACGCGGTATTTCAAAAAAAATTCTATGATCACGCAAGATCTATCTAGGAGATGCGTAGCAACGAGAGGGGAGAGTGTGTCCACGTACCCTTGTAGGCCGAAAGCGGAAGCGTTAAGAAACGCGGTTGAGGTAGTCGAACATCTTCGCGATCCAACCGATCAAGTACCGAACGCACGACACCTCTGCGATCTGCACACGTTCAGCTCGGTGACGTCCCTCTTACTCTTGATCCAGCTGAGGCCGAGGGAGAGTTTCGTCAGCACGACGGCGTGATGAAGGTGATGATGAAGTTACCGATGCAAGGCTTCGCCTAAGCACTACAACGATATGACTGAGGTGGAAATCTGTGGAGAGGGGCACCGCGCACGGCTAAGACAACTATCAACTTGTGTGTCTATGGGGTGCCCCCCTCCCCCGTATATAAAGGAGTGGAGGAGGGGAGGGTCGGCCCTCTATATGGCGCGCCCCAAGGAGGATTCCTACTCCTAGTAGGAGTAGGTTTCCCCCTTTTCCCTAGTTGGAGTAGGAGAAGAAGGAAGAGGGAGAAGGAGAGAAGCAAAGGGGGCTGATACGTCTCCAACGTATCTATAATTTTTGATTTTTCCATACTATTATATTATCTGTTTTGGATGTTTATGGGCTTTATTATGCACTTTTATAATATTTTTGGGACTAACCTATTAACCCAGAGCCCAGCGCCAGTTTTTGTTTTTTTTCCTTGTTTTAGAGTATCGCAGAAAAAGAAAATCAAACAGAGTCTAATTGACCTGAAACTTCACGAAACTTATTTTTGGAACGGAAGCAATCCAGAAGACTTGGGGTGTACGCAAGGGAAGCAACAAGGAAGGCACGAGGGAGGGGGCGCACCCACCCCCCTGGGCGCGCCCTCCACCCTCGTGGGCCCCTCGTGGCCCCACTGACGTATTTCTTCCTCCTATATATATACACCAATATACCCTAAAACCATCGGGGAGCAGAATAGATCGGGAGTTCCGCCGCCAGAAGCCTTCATAGCCACCGAAAACCAATCTAGACCCGTTCTGGCACCCTGCCGGAGGGGGAATCCCTCTCCGGTGGCCATCTTCATCATCCCGGCGCTCTCCATGACGAGGAGTGAGTAGTTCTCCCTCGGGGCAGAGGGTATGCACCTGTCGTGGAATTGTCACGACAGATGTCCTAGAGCAAGGACTTAGTCGTAGGGCCATCGCACTAGGAAGCTTAAAGGGGTTAATCGGGACAAAGGACACGAGAGAGTTTTTATACTAGTTTGGCCCCCTACGATGAAGGTAAAAGCCTACATCTAGTTGGGTTTGGTATTGCTAGGGTTTCGATCTCCAAGAGGCTCAACTCGCCGGCTTGGTTATCGATTGGTTGTTTCTTGCCCTAAGCCGCCACCGGGTCGTCCCCTTATATACATGGGTTGACGCCTGGTGGCCTATAGAGTCCCGGCCGGCTCATAGTCATGTCCGGCTCGGTGACTTCCTTTACATGCCTTTCCTTACAAGTCTTTCTTTACATATAACGGTTCATAATATCAGGGCTTAAACCGCCTCCAGGCCTTTGGGCCTTCTATAAGACTTAATAAACTACAACCTTGAATGTTTACTGGGCTTCTTGCGTAACCCGCCATTGAGGCTGACTCGGCCCCTCCTGGGCGGGTCTCAACTGATAGTAATATCCCCAACATTAGGCCCCAGGTTGACTTTAAACTTTGTTCTTTGTCAATCTTCCATACTTAGCAAAAAATCCATCTTCTTTTACTGAAATTTCCTTGTAACCCGCCGTGACGTCATCTCTTGAAAACACAAAAAACTTTCATGACGTCATCTTCCAACGGATCTTTTATCTTTAATGTTTCCTGAGAATCAAGGCACCTATATAGCTGGATAACCATTATTCGGTTCTCACTTGATTCTCGCGCCCGTCTGTTCGCATCTTCCCTTATAAATAGGCTCGCCCCGGCCTTCCTCATTCTTCTCTCTCTCTCTCTGTGTGTCTTCTTCCTCTCGCGTCCCTGCCGCTGCTCGAGCTTCGCCGCCGCCGCGCCTCATCTCCGTCATCGACTCCGGCCGCTCCATCGACCTGAACCGATCCAGAAAACCTACGGCGACCTCCGCAGTAGACCTGAAACCATAAGTTTCCTTTCCTTTGTGTCTCAGATCTTCATTAGGGTTTCCAAGCTCCTGCGTGTTCTTCGTAGTTCATCATAGCTTCTTCGTAGTTCTTCCACTGCCTCCTCTTTTTGATCCAAAAGAGATGTATGTTTATGCAGTAGTTGTTTAGTACCTCCTTTTGATACTAGCAGACTCCTTTTTCTGGTACAAGAGCCATATTTAGATCTAATGAACTCATCTGGGCTGTATTTTTAGGTCTAGAATTTTTTTTATTTTGAACATCCATTTGATCTGAAATAATATCAAGCATTTCGGGAAACTTGTTTGTCCCAACACTTAGCTGAATCCGCTTTCTGAAAGAATCTGTAGTCATGGCGGCTTACCGCACCGACTTTCTTTTCCTTATATGCCATTAGCCCTTAGTTAAGCCGTCATTACTTGTTTTGCATCTTCATCCTTTAACTGTTAACCTCACCGTAAAACTGAACCGACATGTTGCTTTTTTTCAGTTCCTTGCACATCATGTCATCAAAGACACCAACCATCTGTAACTGGGTCCCCTCAATCATAACTGAGGAACGTTTAAAAGAGTTCTTCATCATAGGATTTCTGCCATCAAAAGCTGTCATGTCTTATCGTGCCCCTGACCCGGAAGAAGAACGGCCCAATCCGAGAGATGGTGAGGTGATCGTTTTTACTGACCACATGAACCATGGCTTCTCACCGCCCGGCTCAAAGTTCTTCAGAGAGGTCCTCCATTTTTTCAAACTCCACCCTCAAGATATCGGGCCCAACTCCATATCTAACATCTGTAACTTCCAAGTGCTCTGTGAGGTATATCTTCAACAAGAGCCGACCGTGGAATTGTTCAGAGAATACTTTTACCTGAACCGGCAGAATGAGTGCACCAACGGCCTTAGTTTAGAACTTGGAGGTATATCAATCCAGCGCCGGCAGGGTGCCGTCTTTCCCCTTATTGTCTTACCAAGCCACCCAAAGGACTGGAACCAGACTTGGTTCTACTGCCAGGACACTTTACCAGCAAACGAGAAGCCCCTGCCGGGTTATCGCCCCGATCGCCTTGACTCCAAGTTTGCGCTTCCTGATAAGCTGATTGTCGCTGAATGCAAGAGGCTGCTTCCATCCATCAAAAGGATCAACACTTTGTTGGGGAACGGGTTAACTGGAGTTGATCTGACCCGCTGCTGGATCTCATGGCGGGTCATCCCTTTGAGCCTCCGGTCAAAGCTGATGTATGAGTATGGTGGAGGCCCGGATGACTCCCTTCGTCACAGCCCCGTTCAATTGACAGAGGAAGATATTGTCTCAATGTCAACTCTTCTGGTGAACGGGAAATATGAAGATTGCAGTGTCGTCGGGTTAAACCCCTTCTGTCAGCTTAACCCGGTTCCAGAAGTAAGGATGTCATTATTTATCTCTTTTGTATTTCTCCAGTCGTATTGTTCTGGCTCTTTACCTTGTTTTAACATGTCTGCAGGCCAATTCTGACTTCTAGAAGGTTAAGTATGACCACGAGGCGGAGAAGAAAGCGAAAGCCGCCGCCATAAACGCCAAGAAAACGACCCGGAGGTCAAAAAAGAAGAAAAAAAAGTACTGCTGAAGACCTAATGAAGCTTGATGATACATCTGACTCGAAGGTAGCCCTTGATTCCCTTGGCCAATTTTTTAACAGTCTTATTGACACTGATCATTACCAGGATGACACTGGGGCCAGTCAGGCCGGGGAAGCAGAGGTAACTATCATTTCCTCCGACTCAGAGCCCTTATCAAGACACAAAGTTCGACGAGTGATCCATAAAGTAAGGTTTTCTAACCCTTTAGCTCACCTGGATCCCAACTTTTGTTTGAAAAAACAGCAACATGAAAGCCGCCGTCAAGCTGGGATTGAAGACGAACCGGCTGTCATTCTTCAACAAACTCCTTGGAAACGTCCGAATGAGGTTTACTTATTTCTGTCTTTAACTCTGTTTAATGGATCCTTCTCCTTGTATTTCTTTTAACTCTATTTTATCCTTTCAGGAGGTGTCTCGCTCTTCTGGCGACTCATCGCAGACGCAATTCCCGGCTTTCAAGACTGCTCCTGGGTAATCAGAAATCCTCCTTTCTTTCGGGTTTGTTCAATTGTATCTTTATACTGACAACCTTGCAACATTTTTTCCTAGCGGTCAAGCTAAATCCAAGAAAGCGAAGGCAGCTAAGCCGGCGAAAGACCCGCCGGTGCTGGCATCTGACCTGGCTAGGCCTTCTTCTCCGTTAACTGACGCTCCAGAAGACTCGCATGTTGACACCGAAGCAAATCCTCCTGAGCTGTCATTTGACAAAACCACTGTGAACCCTTCCACAACCGGACCATCAAGCTTAGCCAACCCACCGTCTCCGTCTGCACAAGATGTTCAGATTACCGGGAGTCGCTTTATTGAACCGGGGAACCCGACCGTGCCGGCTCGGTGTATAGCAAAACAAGAGGCATTGGAGAGGCAGAAAGTTCGTTTTGACGTTGCCAACTATGACCGGCTCAATGCCAATGATATTTTATCCGGCTATCTTAACCATGTACACTCCAGCCGCGACTCTGAGATTGAAATGGTCAAACAACTGCAGTTGAAATATGAGGTATGTTTTTCCGGCTTATCTGTATTCTTTCAGCCCCCAAGTCTTCAGATTATGAGAGAATCAGAATGACCTGTAGACTTTAAAATATAGGCCGAGACCTTTACCTTTGAAACTTTTCTTGACTTTAATAAATCAAAGCTTCACCTGTAGTCCCCAAGGGCCGGTTCGTTTTGATAATAAATGAACTGGTACTTTAAATTGTTTGGTTCCGTATTCAAAAGACTTAATATTCCGGCTTAACCTTTGAGAAACTTGCTGAACTACATACATTAGCCCCCAAGTGCCAAGTGTCGTTACTTTGTAAGGTACTTTGGACTTAAATATGTCCGTAGAGTCGTAGAAATTTGATTTGGCATACATTAGCCCCCCAAGTGTCAAGTGGTTTTTTTGTAAAGTACTCCCTCCGTAAACTAATATAAGAGCATTTGGATTACTACTTTAGTGATCTAAATGCTCTTATATTAGTTTACAGAGGGAGTACTTGAGACTTGAATCTTGATTTTTGAATTTGAAACCAAATATTGACTCATCTGAATGTTTTGCAGAATGCCTTATCTGAATTGAACTCTCAATTGACTGACGCGAAGACCCGGCTAGCGAGTCAGGAGACAGAAATAAAATCCTCTAACTCCAAACTGCAAATAAGTCTCTCTGCAACGGAAGATTTAAAGAGCAACTTTGCTGCCAAGAAGAAAACTTGGGAAGAGGAAAAAATGCTTCTGACCCAACGTGTTGAGACGGCTGAAACAGCTCTGAAAGAGATTTCAACAGAGTTGAACGGGTTAAAGGGCCGGGTGTCTCAAATGGTAGCTGCTATCTTTGGTAAGGTGTCTAATTTTAACTTTTGTGTGCTGTTTTGCTGATCCGGAGTCTAATCCACCAACTGACTTTGCGTGTAAAATTTATGCAGGTCCTCGAAGCAAAAATCTGAGCCAAGACCTGTTGATTAAACTGAAGGCAGTATATACTTTGGTTGAAGAACTGTATATTGGCGCACAGCGGGCTCTGGCCGCCATCTCTCCTGCTAATCAAGGACCCAACAGGCTCAGCGACGTCCTGAAGAAACTGTCCATCCTTCCTGCCAGGTTTCAAGAAGTAAAACGCTCCTACGCGCGAGCCGGAGCTTTGACTACCCTGAGCCGCTCCAAGGCTTGGGTGCCAGACCTAGACCCGGCGGACGTGGCCAGAGGCTATCCCACCGTGAAGGAAGACGGGTCTCCTTTTGATCAGGATGACTTCATGGCTTGCGTGCGCGGAGTCCGGCCTCAGGCAACTACCCTTGGAGATGGTACCAATGTTGATAAATACCAATCGGGTTTTGATAGTGAGAATAAGAAGATGGCCACTCCCTCATACAAGGTAACAGATTTGATCCCACCAGTGAGAGAAGACACATTTGCCCCGAAAGTTGACCTGGTCGGCCTGATCGACGATGAAGCTGAATTTGTTGCCGTGAATGGTTTTGATTGGTCAAAACCCAACTTCCAGCTAATAGAAGGTGGTGAACCTATGAGGGAGGAACAATGATCATCTTCATGGGCTTATAAAGCCTTGTAATAACTTAGTTGTGAAAATATTGTATGCCTTGCTTATGCCATCGCGCATAAAACACTTTTTATGTGAGTCTGTTTCCTGATGCCAATGTATGCATCGTATTTAATGTTTGTTTCTGCAATGTTTGAACTCTGTTCCTGTAAACACAAAGAAAAGACTGGCTTGGCGGCTTAGAACCAAACGTGTTAAAACACCCAGTTTATAGCCAATATGTTTACCATAATAAGAACCAGAGACAAGTATAAAAAAGGACAAGGGCTGAGAATAACTCTTTTAGTTAATGCAGCAGGTAATTGTGTATAAGTAATAACCATACCTTGTACTTTTTTATCCTTAGACCGCCGGCTTGAATAACCCGGGTGATGAATTGATAATTCAATCTTCATGAAAAATCAATGCTTCTTGATTACTCAATGATCAGTATACCTTAGTAGCTCGTACCTTTTGATCCTTGAACCACCGGCTTGAATGACTCGGGCGGCTGTGTTGTCCAATAGTTGAGCCGGTGAAGAAGACTAGGCTAATTATTTGTAATATTGAAACAACAAAAAACTAAAAGGCAAGAAACAGATAATAAGCATAATTTGACCCTGTATTCAAAAGGTTGGGGGTTTCTGATTCGAATACGATAAGTAAACCGGACCAAAGGGGTTAAGCTAAGGTTCGAATACGACCATATAGCCCCCAGTGGCTTTGGCGTTGAGCCGATCAAGAGGGTACCGACAGCTATGTTCTCTTTGGTTCGAATACAACCTATGTTTGAACAGGAAGCCCCCAAATGACCTTGAGAGGTTTTTAACGACCCTGATTTGAATACGATCCAAGTCGGACCCAAAAGGGGTTAAGCTATGATTCGGATACGATCAAGAAGCCCCCAAGTGAGTTTGGCCTTAAGCCGATCAAGAGGGTTACAACAGCTATGTTCTCTTTGGTTTGAATATGACCTATGTTTGAATAGGAAGCCCCCAAGTGACCATGAGATTTGCAGCTAGATTCGGGTACAATCATAAGCTGGACCAAAAAGGTAAAACTTGATTCAAATATGATCAGCTCCTTAATAGTCATTTGAAAATAAGAAATAACAAAGATGTATAGTCTTTGAAAAGAAAAGAGACCGATGGTCTTACTTTATTGCTTATCATGGTATACACAATGTTAAAGTATGTACATGATGAGAGTTGGTGGCTCAGGTGTAGTATGGCCGAAGTTGAGCAATGTTCCACGGCTGGCGGGTCTCCTCCTCCGACTTACGTGAGTCTTCGTGCTCTCGAACATCAATGAGGTAATATGACTCGTTGTTTAAGTTCTTACTAACCACAAAGGGTCCTTCCCAATGCAGGGATAACTTGTGTGCATCTGACAGGTCCTGAATGAGCCGGAGCACCAAGTCGCCTTCCTGAAAAGTCCTGGACTTAACCTTGCGGCTATGATAACGGCGCAGGTCCTATTGATAAATTGCTGACCGGGCTGCTGCTAAGTCTCTTTCTTCATCCAACAAGTCAAGTGCATCTTGTCTGGCTTGTTCATTATTGGCTTCAACATAAGCCGCCACACGGGGCGAGTCATGACGGATGTCACTAGGCAACACTGCTTCTGCTCCATAAACCATGAAGAAAGGTGTGTAACCTGTAGACCTGTTGGGTGTGGTGTTGATACTCCACAGCACCGAGGGTAATTCCTCTACCCAACAACCCGGCGTTCGCTGTAAAGGAACCATAAGCCGGGGTTTGAGCCCTTTCAAAATTTCCTGATTGGCTCTCTCAGCTTGACCATTGGATTGAGGATGAGCTACAGAAGAAACATCAAGCCGTATGTGCTCTCGTTGACAAAACTCCTCCATAGCCCCTTGGGATAGATTAGTGCCGTTGTCAGTGATAATATTGCGTGGAAAACCAAAATGGAAGATCACCATTTTCATGAACTGAACCGTCGTGGCCACGTCACACTTACTCACAGGCTCCGTCTCAACCCACTTGGTGAATTTATCAACTGCCACCAAGAGATGTGTCTTTTTATCCTTAGACCTTTTGAAAGGTCCCACCATGTCAAGCCCCCAGACTGCAAACGGCCAAGTGATTGGAATCATCCGGAGCTCTTGAGCCGGCACATGCGCTCGTCGTGCAAACTTTTGACATCCATCACATCTACTGACTAGATCTTCTGCATCAGCGTGAGCTGTCAACCAGTAAAAACCATGACGAAAAGCCTTGGCCACCAGAGATTTTGACCCGGCGTGATGGCCACAATCGCCTTCATTGATCTCACAAAGTATTTCTTGACCTTCTTCAGGGGAAACACACCGCTGATACGCTCCAGAGACACTGCGATGGTATAATTCTCCATCCGAAATCGTCATTGATTTAGACCGCCGGGTTATCTGTCGAGCCAGAGTCTCATCTGATGGTAACTCTCCCCGGGTCATGTAAGCCAAAAACGGTATTGTCCAATCTGGGATGACATGAATAGCCGCCACCAACTGCGCCTCCGGGTCAGGAACAGCTAAATCTTCTTCTGTGGGCAACTTGACAGAGAGGTTATGAAAAATATCCAAAAAGGTGTTAGGTGGCACCGGCTTACGCTGAGACCCTAGCCGGCTTAAGGCATCAGCCGCTTCGTTCTTTCGACGGTTAATGTGCTCGACCTGATAACCCTTAAAATGCCCTGCAACAGCATCAACCTCCCGGCGATAAGCCGCCATGAGAGGGTCCTTGGAATCCCACTTGCCAGATACCTGTTGAGCCACTAGATCTGAGTCGCCAAGACATCTGACCCGGCTCAAACTCATCTCTTTCGCCACTCGAAGACCATGGAGCAAGGCTTCATACTCTGCTGTGTTGTTGGTGCAAGGAAACATCAACCGTAACACATAACAAAATTTGTCACCTCGTGGAGAAGTTAACACAACTCCAGCCCCCGAGCCTACCAACCGTCTGGACCCATCAAAATGAATAGTCCAATACGTGTTGTCTGGTTTCTCTTCTGGCATCTGCATCTCTGTCCAATCATTGATGAAGTCCACCAGTTCTTGAGATTTGATCGCAGTACGCGACACATACTTCAACCCATGAGACCCAAGCTCAATTGCCCACTTGGCGACTCGCCCAATGAATTCTCTGTTTTGAATGATGTCTGCCAAAGGAGCAGAGCTGACCACAGTGATCGGGTGACCCTGGAAATAATGTTTAAGCTTCCGGCTTGCCATGAATACCCCATATACGAGTTTCTGCCAATGCGGATATCGTTGCTTGGATTCAATCAACACCTCACTTACGTAGTAAACCGGCCGTTGAACCTGAATCGGCGCCCGGGCCATGAAAACTGCCTCCCCCTGAGCCGCCACTCAGGTCGTGACCTCCATCAAACGCGTTTGAATTTTTAAACGCCTTCATGATCTTACAATCTTTCCACAGGTGGGTGGCTGGCTTCTCCCGGGTGCCGTGTTTTGGACAAGGCTCATTCAATAATTGCTCAAGAGTGGGACCTGACTCGCCCGACCGAGGGGGCTGTCTGCCCTTGCGCCGTTGATTATCGCCATATGCATTGGTGTTAGCAACAAACTCATCAGCCTTACATTTATTACCTCCCTGATTTGCCGGGTTATGCTGGTGACCCTTGTTGTTGCCGTTCTTCTTTCCCTTCGTTGCCTTTTCTTCATCAGACACCGGGCCCTTGGTAGTATCAGAATCAGCATATTTGACGAGAGCCGCCATCAACGTTCCCATGTCATTACAGTCACGCTTGAGCCGCCCCAGCTTCTACTTCAGAGGTTCAAAACGGCAATTTTTCTCCAACATCAAGACTGCTGAGCCGGCACCCATCTTATCAGATGAATGTATTATCTCCTTGACCTGGTGGACCCAATGTGTTGTGGATTCACCATCCTCTTGCTTGCAATTGGTTAGGTCCACAATCGACATAGGCTGTTTACATGTGTCCTTAAAATTATGGATGAAGCGGGCCTTCAACTCTGCCCATGAGCCGATAGAATTGGGTGGTAATCCCTTCAACCAAGTACGAGCTGTTCCATCTAAAATCATGGTGAAATACTTGGCCATTGCAGCATCACTGATCTCCAATAACTCCATAGCCATCTCGTAACTCTCAATCCAAGCCCCAGGCTGTACGTCAGCTGTGTAATTAGGCACCTTACGAGGCCCCTTGAAGTCCTTTGGCAAACGCTCATTACGTATGGCTGGCACCAAGCAAGGCACACCTCCGGTTCTTGTGGCCACTCCTGCCTCGACCGAGGTTGCTGGATAAGCCAGAAAAGTTTGATGAGCCGCCTGATCTGCTGCCATTTGAGCTGCTCATTCCGCCTCTTGACGAATCCTCTCCTGATCCGCCAAGTTCAGGGCTCCAGCCCGCACCGGCTCATGCCTGTATGGCCGGTTGTGGTGTTGAGCATTGCTTGACATCTCTGCGGATTCCATATGGCTACTGTAACTTGGGCTCCGGCTTGGGCGAGGGGTTGAATGGATCTTGTCTCGACTGTAGGAGTATGCATCCTACGGCGCCAGAGCTGTTTGAAGAAGTTCTCTTACCCTCCGTGTTTCAATTGCCGCTGGTGAGTCACCTTCCATCGGAAGAGCCGCCAGACGAGCCGATGCTGCGATGAGATTCTCCAAAGGGTTGGAGAAGTGACCCAGCGGCGTTGGGACGTAATGAGGCGGAGAAGTAATTGTACGGGGCGGATCCATGGCACGCGGCTGAACCGGTGCGCCGGGTGTTGTAATCCGTGGTACCTCTGGCAGGTTACTTCCCCTGGCTCTAGGTGTGTGGAAAAGATTCCTAGGATCGAGCATCAGAGGCAGACGTGATTGGGTTTTTTGATGCCTCCTCCTCATGACCTCGTTCGACGTGTTCAGATCCACCGAGAGCCGGAAAGTCTCCGCTTGAAGCTGTTGAGCACGAACGTCCAAAGCCGCCCACTCTGCAGCCATCCTGACTTCCTCTACGGCTAGATTTTCCTTAGCTTGCACCAACTCTTCACGTACACGTGCTACCTCTGTGTCATGCTGGGCTTTATCTGCTGGCTCCACCATGGCAGTCAACAGGGTCGTCAGTTTATCCATGAGGTCCATCAAGATCTGAGCCGGGGGCGCGCGGGGTCTCCTGACCCGGTTGCAGCCGACCCGGTAGCAGTGGAGTTATGCCCGGGTTGTGTCCCTGCCATGAAGACTCCGGCCCAATTCGGCGGCTCAAGGGGGTCCGGAATACTGCTGCCATCGGAACAGCCCCCAAGCATGTCGTCCTGCAGCTCGTACATAGAGTTCGTCTCGCCCGTTGATGATGCAGTGTCAGAACAGACAGCCGTCTCACCGCCCTCCATCGATCCTTCCGAGTATTCACCACCGTGGATGCAGCCTACGAAAGCATGCTTCATGACAGATTGAACACGGGTGATCCTTGCATGCTGAGCCGTTTCGATGAGGTTGGTCTGGACGTCCGGCTCAGGGCTTGACTCGCCGATCCGGCCGATGAAGACGTGGATTCCGCCGAATGGGACCCGGTACCCGTACTAAATTGAGCCGGTCTCGGGGCTCCAGCCTTCGTCATTGACGTAGAGTTTGCCGCGACGACTCTTGGTCATCCGGCCCACAACGTATCCCTTGAGCCCTTCGAAGTTGCCCTTCAAGAACTCAAATCCACCGTGCGTTGGCCCCACGGTGGGCGCCAACTGTCGTGGAATTGTCACGGCAGATGTCCTAGAGCAAGGACTTAGTCGTAGGACCATCGCACTAGGAAGCTTAAAGGGGTTAATCGGGACAAAGGACATGAGAGAGTTTTTATACTAGTTCGGCCCCTTACGATGAAGGTAAAAGCCTACGTCTAGTTGGGTTTGGTATTGCTAGGGTTTCAATCTCCAAGAGGCTCAACTTGTCGGCTTGGTTATTGATTGGTTGTTTGTTGCCCTAAGCCGTCACTGGGTCGTCCCCTTATATACATGGGTTGACGCCTGGTGGCCTACAAAGTCCCGGCCGGCTCATAGTCGTGTCCGGCTCGGTGACTTCCTTTACATGCCTTTCCTTACAAGTCTTTCTTTACATATGGCAGTTCATAATATCAGGCCTTAAACCGCCTCCAGGCCTTTGGGCCTTCTATAAGACTTAATAAACTACAATCTTGAATGTTTACTGGGCTTCTTGCGTAACCCACCATTGAGGCTGATCCGGCCCCTCCTGGGCGAGTCTCAACTGATAGTAATATCCCCAACAGCACCAGTAGCTATGTGTTTGATCTCTCTCTCTCTCTCTCTCTCTTGTGTTCTTGAGGTGGTACGATCTTGATGTATCGCGAGCTTTGCTATTATAGTTGGATCTTATGATGTTTCTCCCCCCTCTACTCTCTTGTAATGGATTGAGTTTTCCCTTTGAAGTTATCTTATCGTATTGAGTCTTTAAGGATTTGAGAACACTTGATGTATGTCTTGCGTGGGATACCTGTGGTGACAATGGGGTATTCTATTGATCCACTTGATGTATGTTTTGGTGATCAATTTGTGGGTTCCGCCCATGAACCTATGCATAGGGGTTGGCACACGTTTTCGTCTTGACTCTCCGGTAGAATCTTTGGGGCACTCTTTGAAGTACTTTGTGTTGGTTTGAATAGATGAATCTGAGATTGTGTGATGCATATCGTATAATCATACCCATGGACACTTGAGGTGACATTGGAGTATCTAGGTGACATTAGGGTTTTGGTTGATTTGTGTCTTAAGGTGTTATTCTAGTACGAACTCTAGGAAAGATTGAACGGAAAGAATAGCTTCGTGTTATTTTACTACAGACTCTGAATAGATCAATTAGAAAGGATAACTTTGAGGTGATTTCATACCCTACCATAATCATTTTGTTTGTTCTCCGCTATTAGTGACTTTGAAGTGACTCTTTGTTGCATGTTGAGGAAAAGTTATATGATCCAATTATGTTATTGTTGTTGAGAGAACTTGCACTAGTGAAAGTATGAACCCTAGGCCTTGTTTCCTAGCATTGCTATACCGTTTGTGCTCACTTTTACCATTAGTTACCCTGCTGTTTTTATATTTTCAGATTACAAAAACCATTATCTACTATCCATATTGCACTTGTATCACCATATCTTCGCCGAACTAGTGCACCTATACAATTTACCATTGTATTGTGTGTGTTAGGGACACAAGAGACTCTTTGTTATTTGGTTGCAGGGTTGTTTGAGAGAGACTATCTTCATCCTACGCCTCCCACAGATTGATAAACCTTAGGTCATCCACTTGAGGGAAATTTGCTACTGTCCTACAAACCTCTGCACTTGGAGGCCCAACAATGTCTACAAGAAGAAGGTTGTGTAGTAGACATCAAGCTCTTTTCTGGCGCCGTTGCCGGGGAGGTTAGCGCTTGAAGGTATATCTTTAGATCTTGCAATCGAATCTTTTTGTTTATTGTTTTGTCACTAGTTTAGTTTATAAAAGAAAACCACAAAAAATGGAATTAAGGGTACCTCATATGCTTCATCTTTTTAATATCTATCATGAAAATAAGGATTCCGATAATTGTGCTCAAGTGTTAGAGGAAGAATGTATTAAAATGTTTGGCACTAAATCTTTGAATGATGAGCATGATTGCAATGTTGTTAGTATGAACTCCTTGAATATCCATAGTACTAATGATGATTGCACTAGTTATGATGAAAATGTCTCCTATAAACATGTCAATTTTTGTGGAGTGCATTGGGTTTGCAAGTACACACCAAGTAAGGAAGATAGATATTGCAAGAGGCATAAGCATTTGGAAACTAAATGGTTGCAAGAAAGGCTAAATGTTAGTTTTGAAAATTTAAAATTTCTTAGCCATACTTGTGAACTTTGCAACGAACATGGTCATTTAAATATCAAATGCAAATTGTTTCATGATCGAATCGTGTCCAAAAATTGTGATGACTTGATTTCCCTTGCACATTATAATGAACTTAGTTTGCTTTTGGGTTATGAAGAAATGAAACGTCAAACTAAGATTATTCTAGAATATAACCTCGAGAAATTCCTCGATGTTGATCTAGAAGAAATTTATATGTATTGTGCTGTGAATTGCATTGAAAATCCTTATATTGCCAATTATATAAAGAAAAGAAAACAAATAGAGGATGAAGAGAATACTAATGAAAGGGAAGAGACTTCCCAATATCCTCCTATTATTTCTTATGATGAATTAGGTAACGAGGAGGAGCCTTCTAATCAACCAATCTCATCAATAAGGAGCTCCAAAAAGAGGATTGAACCCACACATAATGTGAAGAAGAAAAAGAAAAGACAGAGAAACAAAGGTAAAAAGGTATCTCTCCCAAATGATGTTGCTCCTATTACTCATTGTGATGATGATAATTGCTATACTATTGGTGCTATCCATACTATTAATGATGAGAGTGATTATTCTTATGATATGAAAAGGCCCAAGCTTGGGGATGCTATGTTTGATGAAGATGATGTTTTTGAGAATATATTTGCTGCAATTAATGTTTGCCCCAAGCTTGGGGATGCTACGTTTAATGAAGATGATATTTTTAGTCTCCCAAGTTTTGATATGCAAATTTATAATGATGATAGCATACCTCCTACTTATGATGATAATTATGAAAGTGGATTTGGAGTGGTCATGACTTTATTTAGTGATGATTCCACTATCTTGGAAGAGGTTTCAATCGATTATGATGAGAACAAAGTTGCTATTTATGATAATTATTGTGATGATACATATGCTATAAAAAGTAGTGATGATTATATTTATAAAACTTGTCATGATTATGATTACCCTTTTCTGAACATTACTCTTTTAATGTGGAAACAATTTATAGTATTCGAGTTTCTTATGATACTCCCACTATTCCGAATGAGAAGAATCTTGCTTATGTGGAGAGTAGTAAATTTTCTATGCTTGTAGATCATGAAAAGAATGCTTTAGGTGCTGGTTATATTGTTGAATTCATTCATGATGCTACTGAAAATTATTATGAGGGAGGAACTTATGCTTGTAGGAATTTCAATAATATCAAGTTTCCTCTGTATGTTCTTAAAGTTTTGAAGTTATGCTTGTTTTGCCCTCCTATGCTAGTTGATTATTGTTCCCATAAGTTGTTTGCTCACCAAATCCCTATGCATTGGAAGTGTGTTAGACTTAAATGTGCTAGTCATATTATTCATGATGCTCTCTTTATGTTTCAATTCTTATCTTTTATGCGAGCATCATTGAAATCATCATGCCTAGCTAGGGGCGTTAAACGATAGCGCTTGTTGGGAGGCAACCCAATTTTATTTTTGATCCTTGCTTTTTGTTCCTATTTAGTAATAAATAATTCATCTAGCCTCTGTTATGATTGAGTTTTTATGTTTCAATTAGTGTTTGTGACAAGTAAAACCGTTGGGAAGACTTGGGGAAAGTCTTGTTGATCTTGCTGTAAAAAAACAGAAACTTTAGCGCTCACGAGAATTGCTGCCATTTTTATTGGAGAGTGCTATTTAGTTAATTCTTTTTGTAGATGATTAATGGATAAATTTCTCGCGTCCAGCAATTTATTTGAGAATTTTATGAGTTACAGAAGTATACGTTTGATACAGATTACTACAGACTATTCTGTTTTTGACAGACTCTGTTTTCATTGTGTTGTTTGCTTATTTTGATGAATCTATGAGTACTATCGGAGGGTATGAACCATAGAGAAGTTGGAATACAGTAGATATTACACCAATATGACTTTATAATGAGTTCACAACAGTACCTAAGTGGTGATTTATTTTCTTATACTAACAGAGCTTACGAGTTTTCTATTAAGTTTTGTGTTGTGAAGTTTTCAAGTTTTGGGTAAAGATTCGATGGACTAGGGAATAAGGAGTGGCAAGAGCCTAAGCTTGGGGATGCCCAAGGCACCCCAAGGTAATATTCAAGGACAATCAAGAGCCTAAGCTTGGGGATGCCCCGGAAGGCATCCCCTCTTTTGTCTTCGTTCATCGGTAACTTTACTTGGAGCTATATTTTTATTCGCCACATGATATGTGTTTTGCTTGGAGCGTCATTTTATTTTATCTAGTTTTGCTTGCTGTTTGAATAAAATACCAAGATCTGAAATTCTTAAATGTTAGAGAGTCTTCTCATAGTTGCATAATTATTCGACAATTCATTGATCTTCACTTATATCTTTTAGAGTAGTTTATCTTTTGATCTAGTGCTTCACTTATATCTTTTTAGAGCACGGTGGTGCTTTTATTTTATAGAAATTAATGAACTCTCATGCTTCACTTATATCATTTCGAGAGTCCTAAACAGCATGGTAATTTGCTTTGGTTATGAATTTAGTCCTAATATGATGGGCATCCAAGAGGGATATAATAAAAACTATCATATAAAGTGCATTGAATACTATGAGAAGATTGATACTTGATCATTGTTTTGAGATATGAAGATGGTGATATTAGAGTCATGCTAGTGAGTAGTTGTGAATTTTAGAAATACTTGTGTTGAAGTTTGTGATTCCCGTAGCATGCACGTATGGTGAACCGTTATGTGAAGAAGTCGGAGCATGATTTATTTATTGATTGTCTTCCTTATGAGTGGCGGTCGGGGACGAGCGATGGTCTTTTCCTACCAATCTATCCCCCTAGGAGCATGTGCGTAGTACTTTGTTTCGATAAGTAATAAATTTTTGCAATAAGTATGTGAGTTCTTTATGACTAATGTTGAGTCCATGGATTATACGCACTCTCACCCTTCCACCATTGTTAGCCTCTCTAATACCACGCACCTTTCGCCGGTATCATACACCCACCATATAACTTCCTCAAAACAGCCACCATACCTACCTATCATGGCATTTCCATAGCCATTCCGAGTTATATTGCCATGCAACTTACCACCGTTCCATTTACTATGACACACTCCATCATTGTCATATTGCTTTGCATGATCATGTAGTTGACATTGTATTTGTGGCAAAGCCACCATTCATAATTCTTTCATACATGTCACTCATGAGTCATCGCACATCCCGGTACACCGCCGGAGGCATTCATATAGAGTCATATTTTGTTCTAAGTATCAAGTTGTAATTCTTGAGTTGTAAGTAAAAGTGTGATGATCATCATTATTAGAGCATTGTCCCAGTGAGGAAAGGATGATGGAGACTATGATTCCCCCACAAGTCGGGATGAGACTCCGGACGCAAAAAAAAGAAAAAAAAAAGAAGAGAAAGACCATAAAAAAGAGAAGGCCCAAAAAAATGAGAGAAAAAGAGAGAAGGGACAATGCTACTATCCTTTTACCACACTTGTGCTTCAAAGTAGCACCAATATCTTCATGATAGAGAGTCTCCTATGATATCACTTTCATATACTAGTGGGGATTTTTCATTATAGAACTTGGCTTGTATATTCCAATGATGGGCTTCCTCAAAATGCCCTAGGTCTTCGTGAGCAAGCGAGTTGGATGCACACCCACTTAGTTTCTTTTTGAGCTTTCATACACTTATAGCTCTAGTGCATCCGTTGCATGGCAATCCCTACTCACTCAGATTGATATCTATTGATGGGCATCTCCATAGCACGTTGATACACCTAGTTGATGTGAGACTATCTTCTCCCTTTTTGTCTTCTCCACAACCACCATTCTATTCCACATATAGTGCTATATCCATGGCTCACGCTCATGTATTGCGTGAAGATTGAAAAAGTTTGAGAACATCAAAAGTATGAAACAATTGCTTGGCTTGTCATCGTGGTTGTGCATGATTTAAATACGTTGTGTGGTGAAGATGGGGCATAGCCAGACTATATGATTTTGTAGTGATAGCTTTCTTTGGCCATGTAATTTTGAGAAGACATAATTGCTTAGTTAGTATGCTTGAAGTATTATTATTTCTATGTCAATATTAAACTTTTGTCTTCAATCTTATGGATCTGAACATTCATGCCAAAATGAAGAGAATTACTTAGAGAAATATGTTAGGTAGCATTCCACATCAAAAATTCTGTTTTTATCATTTACCTACTCGAGGACGAGCAGGAATTAAGCTTGGAGATGCTGATACGTCTCCAATGTATCTATAAGTTTTGATTGTTCCATGCTATTATATTATCTATTTCGGATGTTTATGGGCTTTATTATGCACTTTTATATTATTTTTGGGACTAACCTATTAACCCAGAGCCCAGTGCTAGTTTCTGTTTTTTCCCTTGTTTTAGAGTATCGTAGAAAAGGAAAATCAAACAGAGTCCAATTGACCTGAAACTTCACGGAACTTATTTTTGGAATAGAAGCAATCGAGAAGACTTGGGGTGTACGTAAGGGAAGCAACGAGGAAGGCACGAGGCAGGGGGAGCGCCCTCCACCCTCGTGGCCCCCCTGACGTATTTCTTGCTCCTATATATACCAATATACCCTAAAACCATCGGGGAGCAGAATAGATCGGGAGTTCCGCCGCCAGAAGCCTCCGTAGCCACCGAAAGCCAATCTAGACCCATTCCGGCACCCTACCGGAGGGGGAATCCCTCTCCGGTGGCCATCTTCATCATCTCGGCGCTCTCCATGATGAGGAGGGAGTAGTTCTCCCTCGGGGTAGAGGGTATGTACTAGTAGCTATGTGTTTGATCTCTCTCTCTCTCTCTCTCTCTCTCTCTCTTGTTCTTGAGGTGGTACGATATTGATGTATCGTGAGCTTTGCTATTATAGTTGGATCTTATGATGTTTCTGCCCCCTCTACTCTCTTGTAATAGATTGAGTTTTCCCTTTGAAGTTATCTTATTGGATTGAGTCTTTAAGGATTTGAGAACACTTGAAGTATGTCTTGCGTGGGATACCCGTGGTTACAATGGGGTATTCTATTGATCCACTTGATGTATGTTTTGGTGATCAACTTGCGGGTTCCGCCCATGAACCTATGCATAGGGGTTGGCACATGTTTTCGTCTTGACTCTCCGGTAGAATCTTTGCGGCACTCTTTGAAGTACTTTGTGTTGGTTTGAATAGATAAATCTGAGATTGTGTGATGCATATCGTATAATCATACCCATGGATACTTGAGGTGACATTGGAGTATCTAGGTGACATTAGGATTTTGGTTGACTTGTGTCTTAAGGTGTTATTCTAGTACAAACTCTTGGATAGGTTGAACGTAAAGAATAGCTTCATGTTATTTTACTACGGACTCTTGAATACATCAATCAGAAAGGATAACTTTGAGGTGGTTTCGTACCCTACCATAATCTCTTCGTTTGTTCTCCGCTATTCGTGACTTTGGAGTGACTCTTTGTTGCATGTTGAGGGAAAGTTATATGATCCAATTATGTTATTATTGTTGAGAGAACTTGCACTAGTGAAAGTATGAACCCTAGGCCTTGTTTCCTAGCATTGCAATACCGTTTGTGCTCACTTTTATCATTAGTTAACTTGCTGTTTTTATATTTTCAGATTACAAAAACCATTATCTACTATCCATATTGCACTTGTATCACCATCTCTTTGCCGAACTAGTGCACCTATACAATTTACCATTGTATTGGGTGTGTTGGGGACACAAGAGACTCTTTGTTATTTGGTTGCAGGGTTGTTTGAGAGAGACCATCTTCATCCTACGCCTCCCACGGATTGATAGACCTTAGGTCATCCACTTGAGGAAAATTTTCTACTGTCCTACAAACCTCCGCACTCACGGAACACCACGGTGTAATTTTCTACTGTCCTCACCGAACCTACAAATTTTCTACAATGCGGAATAATTTCGCAGCTCACGCCACCTGGAACACCACGGTGTAATTGTAACACCCATGATGCGGCTATATCTCCCACGTGTCGGAGCGCGACTTAGAGGCATAACCGCATTGTAATCATGTCGCAAGAGGGGTAATCTTTATAAATCCCATGTACTGAATAAGAAAGAGGTACAGAGTTGGCTTACAATCGCCACTTCACACAATACATAAATATAGAATTACATCATCCAGATACAATCAAGGTCGGACTAAGGAACCAAAATAAAGACAACCCCAAATGCATAAGATCCCCGATCGCCCCAACTGGGCTCCACTACTAATCGTTTGGAAAGGAAACGTAGTAACGTCCTGAGTCCTCGTCGAACTCTCACTTGAGTTCGGTCGCATCCCCTGGAATGGCACCATCAACACCTGCATTTGGTTTTGGAAGTAAATTGTGAGTCACGGGGACTCAGCAATCTCACACCCTCGCGACCAAGACTATTTAAGCTTAATAGGTAGGAAAAGGTTGTGAGGTGGAGCTGCAGCAAGCACTAGCATATATGGTGGCTAACTTACGCAAAAGAGAGCGAGAAGAGAAGGTAAAGCACAGTCAAGAAGCTACAAAGATCAAGAAGTGATCCTAAAACTACTTACGTTCAAGCATAACACGAGACCGTGTTCTCTTCCCGGACTCCGCCGAAAAGAGACCATCACGGCTACACACGCTGTTGATTCATTTTAGTTAAGTTAAGTGTCAGGTTTTCTACAACCAGATATTAACAAATTCCCATCTGCCCATAACCGCGGGCACGGCTTTCGAAAGTTCAAAACCCTGCCCTTACAAACTCCTTGGTTCAACTTCACAATCTTGTCGGAGGCTCCCAAGTGACACCTAGCCAATCTAGGAGACACCACTCTCCAAGAAGTAACAAATGGTGTGTTGATGATGAACTCCTTGCTCTTGTGCTTCAAATGATAGTCTCCCCAACACTCAACTCTCTCTCTCAGGATTTGGATTTGGTGGAAAGAAGATTTGAGTGGAAAGCAACTAGGGGAAGGCTAGAGATCAAGATTCATATGGTTGGAATGGAATATCTTGACCTCAACACAAGTGTAGGTGGTTCTCTCTCAAAAAATGTGTATTGGAAGTGTAGGTATGTTCTGATGGCTCTCTCCACGAATGAAGAGTGGGTGGAGGGGTATATATAGCCTCCACACAAAATCTAACCATTACACACAATTTGCCAAACTCGGCAGGACCGAATGGTTAAACTCGGTCGGACCGATTCAGCAAACCTAGTGACCGTTAGAATTTTCGGTGGGATTGAGATGCAACTCGGTAGGACCGATATGGTTAGAGTTAGGGCATAACGTAATCTCGGTGTGACCGATTACACAAACTCGGTGGGACCGATTTTGGTAATAAGCTAACCAGAGAGTTGGTCAGGTAAACTCGCTCGGACCGATTCGCTCATCTCGGTGAGACCGAAATGTTACAAAAGGGAAACAAAGAGTTTACATTGCAATCTGGGTGGGACCGATCGCTCATCTCGGTAAGACCGAAACATTACGAAGGGAAACAGAGAGATTACAATCCCATCTCAGTGAGACCGAGATCCCTATCGGTGAGACCGATTTGCCTAGGGTTTGTGGCAGTGGCTATGACATTTGAAACTCGGTGGCGCCAGATAGAAAGAATTAGTGGGGCCGAGTTTGACTTTTGGTTTAGGTCATATGTGGATGTGGGAAGGTAGTTGAGGATTTTGGAGCATATCACTAAGCATTTTGAGCAAGCAAGCCATTAAGCAACACCTCATCCCTCCTTGATATCATTGGCTTTTCCTATAGACTCAATGTGATCTTAGATCACTAAAATATAAAATGTAGAGTCTTGAGCTTCAAGCTTGAGCCAAACTTTTTGTCCTTAGAATTTTGAGGGATCCACTTTCCTCATCCATGCCATGCCATTCATTGAGCTTTTCCTGAAATATTAATCTTGGAATAATGTTAGCTCAATGAGCTATATGTTGTTAGGAATTACCAAAACCACCCAGGGATAGTTGCACTTTCAATCTCCCCCTTTTTGGTAATTGATGACAACATACAGATCAAAGCTTCGACAAATGATAATAAGAGTGAAAGATATTGTCGCTTTGAGAAGTATGTGAAAAGCAAGAGTGAAGGAAATATGCCCTAGAGGCAATAATAAAGTTATTATTTATTTCCTTATTTCATGATAAATGTTTATTATTCATGCTAGAATTGTATTAACCAGAAACATAATACATGTGTGAATACATAGACAAACAGAGTGTCACTAGTATGCATCTACTTGACTAGCTTGCTAATCAAAGATGGTTATGTTTCCTAACCATGGACAAAGAGTTGTTATTTGATTAACGGGATCACATCATTAGGTGAATGATCTGATTGACATGACCCATTCCATTAGCTTAGCACCCGATCGTTTAGTATGTTGCTATTGCTTTCTTCATGACTTATACATGTTCCTATGACTATGAGATTATGCAACTCCCGTTTGCCGGAGGAACACTTTGTGTGCTACCAAACGTCACAACGTAACTGGGAGATTATAAAGGTGCTCTACAGGTGTCTCCAAAGGTACATGTTGGGTTGGCATATTTCGAGATTAGAATTTGTCACTCCGATTGTCGGAGAGGTATCTCTGGGCCCTCTCGGTAATGCACATCACATAAGCCTTGCAAGCATTGCAACTAATGAGTTAGTTGCGAGATGATGTATTACGGAACGAGTAAAGAGACTTGTCGGTAACGAGATTGAACTAGGTATTGAGATACCAACGATCGAATCTCGGGCAAGTAACATACCGATGACAAAGGGAACAACGTATGTTGTTATGCGGTCTGACCGATAAAGATCTTCGTAGAATATGTGGGAGCCAATATGAGCATCCAAGTTCCGCTATTGGTTATTGACCAGGAGACGTGTCTCGGTCATGTCTACATTGTTCTCGAACCCGTAGGGTCCGCACGCTTAAGGTTTCGATGATAGTTATATTATGAGTTTATGAGTTTTGATGTACCGAAGGAGTTCGGAGTCCCGGATGAGATCGGGGACATGACGAGGAGTCTCGAAATGGTCGAGACATAAAGATCGATATATTGGACGAATATATTCGGACATCGGAAAGGTTCCGAGTGGTTTAGGTATTTTTCGGAGTACCGGGGAGTTACAGGAATACGGGAGAAGAAGTATATGGGCCTTATTGGGCTTTAGGGGAGAGGGAGAGGCAGGCCGCCCCCCCCCAAGGCCTAGTCCGAATTGGACTAGGGGGAGGGGCTGCGCCCCCTCCTTCCTTCTCTTCCCTCTTCCCCTTCCTTGTCTCCTACTCCTACTACATGGAAGGACTCCTAGTTGGACTAGGAAAGGGGGAATCCTACCCCCGGTGGGAGTAGGACTCCCCTAGGGCGCGCCATAGAGAGGGCCGCCCCCCCCTCCTCCACTCCTTTATATACGGGGACAGGGGGCACCCCATAGACACACAAGTTGATCTTCGTGATCGTTCCTTAGCCGTGTGCGGTGCCCCCCTCCATGATATTACACCTCGATCATATTGTAGCAGTGCTTAGGCGAAGCCCTGTGATGGTTAAACATCAAGATCGTCACCACGCCGTCGTGCTGACAAAACTCCTCCCCGAAGCTTTGCTGGATCGGAGCCCGGGGTGCGTCATCGAGCTGTACGTGTGTCTAGAACTCGAAGGTGCTGTAGTTTCGGTGCTTGGATCGGTCGGATTGTGAAGACGTACGACTACATCAACCGTGTTGATATAACGCTTCCTCTTTCGGTCTACGAGGGTACGTGGACAACACTCTCCCCTCTCGTTGCTATGCATCACCATGATCTTGCGTGTGCGTAGGAATTTTTTTGAAATTACTACGTTCCCCAATAGTGGTATCAGAGCCTAGGTTTTTATGGTTTGATGTTATATGCACGAGTAGAACACAAGTGAGTTGTGGGCGATATAAGTCATACTGCTTACCAGCATGTCATACTTTGGTTCGGCGGTATTGTTGGATGAAGCGGCCTGGACCGACATTACGCGTACGCTTTCGCGAGACTGGTTCTATCGCCGTGCTTTGCACACAGGTGGCTAGCGGGTGTCAGTTTCTCCAACTTTAGTTGAACCGAGTGCCGCTACGCCCGATCCTTGCGGACGTTAAAACAACACCAACTTGACAAACTATCATTGTGGTTTTGATGCGTAGGTAAGATTGGTTCTTGCTTAAGCCCATAACAGCCACGTAAAACTTGCAACAAACAAAGTAGAGGACGTCTAACTTGTTTTTGCAGGGCAAGTTGTGATGTGATATGGTCAAGACGTGATGAGATATAAGTTGCTGTATGAGATGATCATGTTTTGTGGAAGTTATCGGCAGCTGGCAAACGCCTTATGGTCGTCTCTCTATTGCATAAGATGCAAGCGCCAAACAATTGCTTTACTTTATTGCTATGCGATAGCAATAGTTGCAAGAGCAATAGTTGGCGAGACGTCCATGTGACGACACATTGATATAGATCAAGATGATGGAGATCATGGTGTCATGCCAGTGACGATAGAGATCATGACGATACTTTGGAGATGGAGATCAAAGGCACAAGATGATCATGGCCATATCATGTCACATATTTTGATTGCATGTGATGTTTATCTTGCATGCATCTTATTTTGCTTATTTCGACGATAGCTTTATAAGATGATCTCTCACTAAATTTCAAGATAAAAGTGTTCTCCCTGAGTATGCACCGTTGCCAAATTTCGTCGTGCCCAGACACCACGTGATGATCGGGCGTGATAAGCTCTACGTCCATCTACAACGGGTGCAAGACAGTTTTACACACGCGGAATACTCAGGTTAAACTTGACGAGCCTAGCATATGCAGATATGGCCTCGAAACACGGAGACCGAAAGGTCGAGCGTGAATCATATAGTAGATATGATCAACATAATGATGTTCACCATTGAAAACTAATCCATTTCACGTGATGATCGGTTATGGTTTAGTTGATTTGGATCACGTGATCACTTAGAGGATTAGAGGGATGTCTATCTAAGTGGGAGTTCTTAAGTAATATGATTAATTGAACTTAAATTTATCATGAACTTAGTACCTGATAGTACCTTGCTTATGTATGTTTGATTGTAGATAGATGGCCCGTGCTGTTGTTCCGTTGAATTTTAATGCGTTCCTTGAGAAAGCAAAGTTGAAAGATGATGGTAGCAATTACACAGACTGGGTCCGTAACTTGAGGATTATCCTTATTGTTGCACAGAAGAATTATGTCCTGGAAGCACCGCTGGGTGCCAGGCCTGCTGCTGGAGCAACACCAGATGTTATGAACGTCTGGCAGAGCAAAGCTGATGACTACTCGATAGTTCAGTGTGCCATGCTTTACGGCTTAGAATCGGGACTTCAACGACATTTTGAACGTCATGGAGCATATGAGATGTTCCAGGAGTTGAAGTTAATATTTCACGCAAATGCCCGGATTGAGAGATATGAAGTCCCCAATAAGTTCTATAGCTGCAAGATGGAGGAGAACAGTTCTGTCAGTGAGCATATACTCAAAATGTCTGGGTATAATAATCACTTGATTCAGATGGGAGTTAATCTTCCAGATGATTGCGTCATTGACAGAATTCTCCAATCACTGCCACCAAGCTACAAGAGCTTCATGATGAACTATAATATGCAAAGGATGAATAAGACTATTCCCAAGCTCTTCGTGATGCTAAAATCGACGAAGGTAGAAATCAAGAAAAACATCAAGTGTTGATGGTAGAAAAGACCACTAGTTTCAAGAAAAGGGCAAAAGGAAGAAGGGGAACTTCAAGAAGAACGGCAAGCAAGTTGCTGCTCAAGTGAAGAAACCCAAGTCTGGTCCTAAGCCTAAGACAAAGTGCTTCTACTGCAAAGGGATTGGTCACTGGAAGCGGAACTACCCCAAGTATTTGGTGGATAAGAAAGGATGGCAAAGTAAACAAAGGTATATTTGATATACATGTTATTGATGTGTACCTTACTAGAGCTCGCAGTAGCACCTGGGTATTTGATACTGGTTCTGTTGCTAATATTTGCAACTCGAAACAGGGACTACGGATTAAGTGAACACTGGCAAACGACGAGGTGACGATCCTGTGGGAAATGGTTCCAAAGTCGATGTGATCGCGGTCGGCACGCTACCTCTACATCTTCCTTCGGGATTAATATTAGACCTAAATAATTGTTATTTGGTGCCAGCATTGAGCATGAACATTATATCTGGATCTTGTTTGATGCGAGACGGTTATTCATTTAAATCAGAGAATAATGGTTGTTCTATTTATATGAGTAATATCTTTTATGGTCATGCACCCTTGAAGAGTGGTCTATTTTTGATGAATTTCGATAGTAGTGATACACATATTCATAATGTTGAAGCCAAAAGATACAGAGTTGATAATGATAGTGCAACTTATTTGTGGCACTGCCGTTTAGGTCATATCGGTGTAAAGCGCATGAAGAAACTCCATACTGATGGACTTTTGGAACCACTTGATTATGAATCACTTGGTACTTGCGAACCGTGCCTCATGGGCAAGATGACTAAAACGCCGTTCTCCGGTACTATGGAGAGAGCAACAGATTTGTTGGAAATCATACATACAGATGTATGTGGTCCGATGAATATTGAGGTTCGTGGCGGATATCGTTATTTTCTCACCTTCACAGATGACTTAAGCAGATATGGGTATATCCACTTAATGAAACATAAGTCTGAAACATTTGAAAAGTTCAAAGAATTTCAGAGTGAAGTTGAAAATCATCGTAACAAGAAAATAAAGTTTCTACGATCTGATCGTGGAGGAGAATATTTGAGTTACGAGTTTGGTGTACATTTGAAGCAATGCGGAATAGTTTCGCAACTCACGCCACCCGGAACACCACAGCGTAATGGTGTGTCTGAACATCATAATCGTACTTTACTAGATATGGTGCGATCCATGATGTCTCTTACTAATTTACCGATATCGTTTTGGGGTTATGCTTTAGAGACGGCCGCATTCACGTTAAATAGGGCACCATCAAAATCCGTTGAGACGACGCCTTATGAACTATGGTTTGGCAAGAAACCAAAGTTGTCGTTTCTTAAAGTTTGGGGCTGCGATGCTTATGTGAAAAAGCTTCAACCTGATAAGCTCGAACCCAAATCGGAGAAATGTGTCTTCATAGGATACCCAAAGGAGACTTTTGGGTACACCTTCTATCTCAGATCCGAAGGCAAGATATTCGTTGCTAAGAATGGATCCTTTCTAGAGAAGGAGTTTCTCTCGAAAGAAGTGAGTGGGAGGAAAGTAGAAAACTTGATAAGGTAATTGTACCATCTCCCTTATTGGAAAGTAGTTCATCACAGAAATCTGTTCTTGTGACTACTACACCAATTAGTGAGGAAGCTAATGATGATGATCATGTAACTTCAGATCAAGTTACTACCGAATCTCATAGGTAAACCAGAGTGAGATCCGCACCAGAGTGGTACGGTAATCTTGTTCTGAAAGTCATGTTACTAGACCATGACGAACTTGCGAACTATGAGGAAGCGATGATGAGCCTAGATTCCGCAAAATGGCTTGAGGCCATGAAATCTGAGATGGGATCCATGTATGAGAACAAAGTGTAGACTTTGGTTGACTTGCCCGATGATCGGCAAGCCATACAAAATAAATGGATCTTCAAGAGGAAGACGGACGCTGATAGTAGTGTTACTATCTACAAAGCTAGAATTGTCACAAAAAAATTCGACAAGTTTAAAGGTGTTGACTACGATGAGAGTTTCTCACTCGTATCTATGCTTAAGTCTGTCCGAACCATGTTAGCAATTGCCGCATTTTATGAAATCTGGCAAATGGATAAACAAAACTGCATTCCTTAATGGATTTATTAAAGAATAGTTGTATATGATGCAACCAGAAGGTTTTGTCAATCCTAAAGGTGCTAACAAAATATGCAAGCTCCAGCGATTCATCTATGGACTGGTGCAAGCATCTCGGAGTTGGAATACACACTTTGATAAGTTGATCAAAGCATATAGTTTTGTACAGACTTGCGGTGAAGCCTGTATTTACAAGAAAGTGAGTGGGAGCACTACAGCATTTCTGATAAGTATATGTGAATGACATATTGTTGATCGGAAATAATGTAGAATTATTCTGCAAAGCATAAAGGAGTATTTGAAAGGAGTTTTTCAAAGAAAGACCTCGGTGAAGCTACTTACATATTGAGCATCAAGATCTATAGAGATAGATCAAAGCGCTTGATAAGTTTTTTCAATGAGTACATACCTTGACAAGATTTTGAAGTAGTTCAAAATGGAACAGTCAAAGAAAGAGTTCTTGCCTGTGTTACAAGGTGTGAAATTGAGTAAGACTCAAAACACGACCACGACAGAAGATAGAAAGAGAATGAAAGTCATTCCCTATGCCTTGGCCATAGGTTCTATAAAGTATGCCATGTTGTGTACCAGATCTATTGTATACCCTACACTGATTTTGGCAAGGGAGTACAATAGTGATCTAGGAGTAGATCACTGGACAGCGGTCAAAATTATCCTTAGTGGAATAAGGATATGTTTCTCAATTATGGACGTGACAAAAAGGGTTCGTCGTAAAGGGTTACGTCGATGCAAATTTTGACACTGATCTAGATGACTCTAAGTCTCAATCTGGATACATATTGAAAGTGGGAGCAATTAGCTAAGAGTAGCTCCGTACAGAGCATTGTTGACATAGAAATTTGCAAAATACATACGGATCTGAATATGGCAGACCCGTTGACTAAACTTCTCTCACAAGCAAAACATGATCACACCTTAGTACTCTTTGGGTGTTAATCACATAAGCGATGTCAACTAGATTACTGAATCTAGTAAACCCTTTGGGTGTTGGTCACATGGCGATGTGAACTATGGGTGTTAATCACATGATGATGTGAACTATCGATGTTAATCACATGGTGATGTGATCTAGATTATTGACTCTAGTGCAAGTGGGAGACTGAAGGAAATATGCCATAGAGGCAATAATAAAGTTATTATTTATTTCCTTATTTCATGATAAATGTTTATTATTCATGCTAGAATTGTATTAACCGGAAGCATAATACATGTGTGAATACATAGACAAACAGAGTGTCACTAGTATGCCTCTACTTGACTAGCTCGTTAATCAAAGATGGTTATGTTTCCTAACCATGGACAAAGAGTTGTTATTTGATTAACGGGATCACATCATTAGGTGAATGATCTGATTGACATGACCCATTCCATTAGATTAGTACCCGATCATTTAGTATGTTGCTATTGCTTTCTTCATGACTTATACATGTTCCTATGACTATGAGATTATGCAACTCCCGTTTGCCGGAGGAACACTTTGTGTGCTACCAAATGTCACAACATAACTGGGAGATTATAAAGGTGCTCTACAGGTGTCTCCAAAGGTACATGTTGGGTTGGCGTATTTCGAGATTAGAATTTGTCACTCCGATTGTCGGAGAGGTATCTTTGGGCCCTCTCGGTAATGCACATCACATAAGCCTTGCAAGCATTGCAACTAATGAGTTAGTTGCGAGATGGTGTATTACAGAACGAGTAAAGAGACTTGCCGGTAATGAGATTGAACTAGGTATTGAGATACCGACGATCGAATCTCAGGCAAGTATCATACCGATGATAAAGGGAACAACGTATGTTGTTATGCGGTCTGACCGATAAAGATCTTCGTAGAATATGTGGGAGCCAATATGAGCATCCAGGTTCCGCTATTGGTTATTGACCAGGAGACGTGTCTCGATCATGTCTACATTGTTCTCGAACCTGTAGGGTCCGCACACTTAAGGTTTCGATGACAGTTATATTATGAGTTTATGAGTTTTGATGTACCGAAGGAGTTCGGAGTCCCGGATGAGATCGGGGACATGACGAGGAGTCTCGAAATGGTCGAGACGTAAAGATCGATATATTGGACGACTATATTCAGACATCGGAAAGGTTCCGAGTGGTTCGGGTATTTTTCGAAGTACCGGGGAGTTACGGTAATACGGGAGAAGAAGTATATGGGCCTTATTGGGCTTTAGGGAAGAGGGAGAGGCAGGCCGCGCGCCCCCCAAGGCCTAGTCCGAATTGGACTAGGGGGGGGCTGTGCCCCCTCCTTCCTTCTCTTCCCTCTTCCCCTTCCTTGTCTCCTACTCCTACTACATGGAAGGACTCCTAGTTGGACTAGGAAAGGGGGAATCCTACTCCCGGTGGGAGTAGGACTCCCCTAGGGTGCGCCATAGAGAGGGCCGGCCCTCCCGTCCTCCACTCCTTTATATACGGGGGCAGGGGGCACCCCATAGACACACAAGTTGATCTTCGTGATCGTTCCTTAGCCGTGTGCGGTGCCCCCTCCATGATATTACACCTCGATCATGTTGTAGCAGTGCTTAGGCGAAGCCCTGCGACGGTTAAACATCAAGATCGTCACCACGCCGTCGTGCTGACAAAACTCCTCCCCGAAGCTTTGCTGGATCGAAGCCCGGGGTGCGTCATCGAGCTGTACGTGTGTCTAGAACTCGGAGGTGCCGTAGTTTCGGTGCTTGGATCGGTCGGATCGTGAAGACATACGACTACATCAACCGCGTTGATATAACGCTTCCGCTTTCGGTCTACGAGGGTACGTGGACAACACTCTCCCCTCTCGTTGCTATGCATCACCATGATCTTGCGTGTGCGTAGGAATTTTTTTTGAAATTACTACGTTCCCCAACAAAGAGCTCCCCCTAAATTTGTGCATATCTTAAGATTTGCTTTGGACTGCAAATGCACAATGAGTTAGGATCATGGGTTACTCTTCCATGTCACATACATCTTGGTGGAGCGCTCAAAATAATAAAGATTGAATACATGCACTCATCACCAAGCAAAGTGAATGATCATATAAGGATAAGTAAGATAATATCATCTAACAAGCATAAGTGTAGCTTATGATCAACCACATGATCATCAATGTCTCACAGATAATAGCATAGTATCTCAAGCAATTAAAAGACAAACAAAGTCCAACCACCAAAGCAAGAGAGAATAAAAAGCAACGCTCTCTCTCGAAGCCTATGATCTATACATGTTTCTCCCCCTTTGGCAACAAGTTACCAAAAAGTTCATAGAAAATGCATAGCACTAAAACGTCTCTCAAGCTTGGTCTTCAGGTGGTGGCGTAGAGATGGCTCCTTGGACGAAGACTTCAGTTGATGTGGATGGAGCTGAAGGAGTTGGTGCTGGAGCTGGTTGCGCTGAAGCTGTAGCTGGTGCAGATGAAGTGGCTCTAGTGTCTGGAACAGGCACTGCAGTAGACCTCTGAGCTCTAGGCACTATGGCAAATGCATCAGTGGTTGTCTTGCCCTTCCTCTCCTGCATATCATCTTGAAGTTGCTCCACAACAGACTGAATCTCAGTTACCTTCACATCCAAGTCATAGAATTTTTGCTCCATGATTCTTTCCAAGCTCTCCTGGTTTTGAGTCAGGGTGGCCAGTCCCTTCTCAATCCTCGGAGTGGATGCAATCAGGTAGCCAAGCTGATCTTGCTTGCTCTTCAGGAGATACTGAGATGCTTCTTCAGTAGTTGGCATCCTTGCAGCCTTTTCAGTTTTTGCCTTCTTCTTGGCTTGTGCGTGCACAGAAGATGGTTCATCCTCATTCATAACCACAATGTTGTCCTCGAAGTCTGGATAGATAGGCATGTGCTCCTTATCCAGGAAATATGTACCAGTGCCCATCTTGGAGTTGATTAGCTCCTGGATCTGTGGGGCATACCCACAACTCCTCTTCTAATCTGCAGCTGTCCTCTTGATAGTTTCAACTATTAGGCTCATGACTTTGAACTTCTGTGGGACATCAAAGATGTGAAGCAAGTTAATTGCATGGCCTCTGATCATTTTGTGATCACCTGACTTTGGCAAGAGAGTGTGCCTGAGGATCCAGTTGATGGTTGGCAAGCCTGACAGAAGGTAATGTACAGATCCAAACTTATGTGTCTCAAGAGCAGCATCTGGGATCTCCTTGTACATGTGTGCCATTGTGTTGTGATCCTTCTTCCTGTTGGCATAGACATCCAAGTCATCTTCACTCTCTTTTGGGGCATTGATCAACTTCGCCCATTCAGCAACCGTGGACTGGTACCTCGTACCTTCAGACATCCAGACAATCCTTCCATCTGGGTAGAAATGAGTTGTGGAGTAGAACTGCATGATGAGCTCATCATTCCATTTTGTGAGCTTCTGAGGCACAAACTCATCGATTCCACAAGCCTTGAAACTATCATGTACACCTGGATAGTGATCCTCATTCTCCTTGATGTAGTCCCAGTCGACCCATCTCATGTCACACACTATGGGCTTCTTGTCAAGCAACACTGTCTCATAGAAGTCCTGTTGTTCCTTTGTGTGGAACCTGTAATCAACAGCAGTCCTTCTCCTGGTGGCATATGGATCTGACTCTCTCCATAGCCTCAACCCCGAGTCTCTCCTGATATTCATGTTCTCAGCCATAGGATGAGCATCATTGTGGTCTGGAATCTTGGGTTTGAGCTTCCTCAGGACTTGTCCTTCATCATCTTCATCAGCAGCAACTTTAGGCACTAGGGCCTTATTCTTCTCAGCAGCTGGTATACTCCTGGTATTCCTCTTAGGTGCACTCTTGGGATTGGAGGCTGCTTTGGGTGCTTCTTTGGGCTTTGATGTTGCAGCCCCTGACTTTATAGCATCACCCATCAGCTTTTGTGCCTTGGGTACTGGTGCAACAACCTCTTCTTCCTCTTCCTCTTCAGAATCTCTCATGATTGAGGATCTCCCAAGCACTCTAGCAGTGGTCTTTTTGGTCCTCTCCTTCCTCTTCTTCCCTTCTGCAGCAACCTCTTTGGGTTCAGATCCCAAAGGGACTTGAGTAGATGCTCTGGCCTTAGACATTGCAATTCTCTTTGCAGGAACCTTTTGCTTCATGCCTGGCTTGGTGGCAGCAGCAATGCTATATTCCTTCTTAACCACTTTCTTCTTGGAAGTGGCCTCATCCTCAATTGCCACATAGTCTTCATCCTCAGATTCAGAGGTCTTCTTCTTCTTTCTGGCCCTTGTGGCAGCTTTGGGTAAGTTGCTTGGGGTGCTCCTGCTACCATCATCTGAACTGCTAGATGGACTAGTGCCCTCACTCAGGTGAACCTGCTCCTCTGACTTGTTCTGGCTGTCACTCTGATTAGACATGTTGCAAACACTGACAGCAGACCCTGTGAATAGATATAGATGAGATAGAGTGGATGAGCATCACAAAATGCAGAGGTTTTTGCAAAAGAATGAGTCAAAAACTTAGTTTTAGTTTTCCACAGAAAGCATTTCAGATCTACCGATTTGTAAACTCGGTGATACCGAAGCAGCTGTTGGAACCTAAACTAGTGAACTCGGTCAGACCGAGTCACAGTTCGGTGGCACCAAGACTGCTAGGGTTTTACAAAGTCCTGAACTCGGTCACACCAATTTGCAATTCTCGGTCAGACCGAAAATTACATGTGCAATGGCCTGAGCCGAATCGGTGGTACCGAGTTCCACAACTTGGTGGGTCCGAGATGGTTTCGGCAGAAACCTAACCCTAAATTTCAATTCACGACTAAACTATGTAGTGTTTTGACTGGATAAGAATGATCTCAATCGTGGCAAGATACATGGCGAACACAATGTTCTAGGAATCAGATAGGGATAGCACAGTGATCGAGTTCATACCCTAGTTCAGCGATGAACTCGCTACGGCGGCAACGGCGGGGATGATTCCCGTTGACGGCGGCGAAGACCAGCGGCAGGAGGCGGCTGGCGACGAGGAAGACGATCCGGAGACCCTGGAGGCAGAGCGGGCTAAGCGCGGGTCGAGGAGGTTCGGAAAGTTTTCCAAAATTTGACCCGTGGGTATATATAGCCCGACCCTGTCGGTGTGACCGAGTGGAACAACTCGGTGGCACCGAGATTCATAACTGCAATTAGTTAGTGAAACTCGGTGTGACCGAAAGGTTCAAATCGGTTGCACCGAGATAGAAAACCTAGATCGACTTAGTGATCTCGGTATGACCGAAATGGATGAATCGGTCAGACCGAAACGCACAAAGAACTTTTGGAAGTTTAAGTCTATGACGAATCGGGGACTCCGAGTGCTCCTCACAAAGAGTGGTTCAAATCTGACTTGATCAAATTTTGTGATGTAGCATAAATAGAGTTTGAGACGAGAAAAGCATAGATAGCTAGAAAGGGTTCTTAGGCATTCTTGTCCATCCACTTGGCAAAAGAAAAGAAAACCAATCAATCAAAACAACAAGTGGATGTCCTCGAATGAGTAAAATATGCAATCAACATGCTCACACAATAAAATGGCAATTGAAATATGTGGCAAAGCATGCACAAACAATTCTAGCATCTATCAAACAATTTGCGATGACTAGGTCATCTATATATGAGTATATTGACTTAGGAGTCAAATGAGAACATTTGATCATAGGTCATACTCGTCGTTTAAGCACAAGTGGGGTTACCACTTTTACATAAAGCATTGTTGTGTTCACACCATTAGAGTTGCTTTAGCTCAATTCTTAGAGTAAAGCTCCCCCTAGATGTGATATCCCCCCTAAGAGGGATGAACTAACCTTGGGTTTTGTCAATGATGACTTCATGTAGATGTGGAAGATGTGGATGCTCAATGTTGATATAGATCATTTGAAGCTATCCATTGGAGTGAGTTGCACTTTCAATACCTACACGGGTTAGTCCCACAAGGAACAAACAAGGATATCCATAGACATAAAGTGATGCACACACAAGATGATGTCTATGAAAGCTTTTAGGTTACCTTGTCCCTTGTCTTACCAACAAGAGGGTTTGTGACTCCTTGAACTAGTGCAAGATGTGGAAGTTGATTGCACTTGTTCTTGCCAAGATGATAAGAGTGAAGTATGTTGGCGGAGTCACCCTCAAGAACTCTCTAGTTCTTCTTCTTCGGGATCCACACCATCTTGATGGGAATCCTCGGTGTTGTAGTTGTACTTGATGAAGTGGAACTTGAAGTAGTCTTGGGAACCCACTTGACCAAGGCCTTAGAAGCTTCAAATGCATCAATTTCCTCTTGAAGCTTGTCCTTGCCTTTTTGCTTGTGGTCTTGTGGTGCAAGATCATCTTGAGCTTGTGTCCCTTTGAAGGAAGTAGGATCATACTTCTCTTGTTGAGAACAAACTTCGTCTTGGGGTATTGATCTTCTTCCCACTTAACTCCATTGGCATTGAACTTTCGTTCAAAACCAACACCTTGATTCTTCCGGTGCCTTCCTTGCTTGCGTACAATTTCCTCGAATTGCTTACTTCCGACAAGGCTCTTGTAAACACCTTTCTCTATAATTCCCTTCAATAAGCTATTTTCTTGCTCAAGTGTAACTTGGCTAAGAGAATCATTAGTGGAATTAAGAGAACTACTAGAAGCAACAATATTGGATTTAGCATGATTATTGTTACTACTAGAGGAAGAATCTTTCTTGTTCTTGTTACTAGACTTGACTTGAGGCATGTAAGTGGATAAGAGTAAACGCTTGGCAATGTAAGAAGAACTTTTTTCTTACAAGATCATCATTGATTGCTTTTAAGAACTCATGCTCTTGCTCAAGGTTGAGCTTTTCAAAGCGTAATTTCTCAGGAGTCCTTAAAAGTTCTCGATGATCTCCTAAGATAGTTTCATGAGCTAACTTAAGAGTGTTTAGTTCTTTAGTTAGAGACTCAATCTTCTCCTTATCATTTTCATTCGTTTTATCTTGATTAGCATGATTAGTTGACGTTTCATCACAGTATTCATCACTAGAGTTGTCAACAAGTAAATCATCATCACCTAACAAGTCATCTTCATCACTATTGAAGTCAACATACTCGGGGTGTGATACCTTTGGGCCTTTAGCCATGAAGCATGTTCCAACTCCTTCATTTGGTGAGTCAAATATGTCGTAGGAGCTGGTTGTCACAAGTGCTAGATCAACAACACCTTCATCTTGAGTATATTTGGAGTCGGAGTGATAGCTTCTCTCGGAGTGGTTGTCGGAGTCGGAGCTGGATACCCATTCACCAACATGAGCTTGATGTCTTTGTTTTGTGTAGCTCCTTGATGACTTGTCCTTTCTTTCTGAATCCTTGCTTCTCCGTGAGGGTATTTGTTCATAACGATCATCTCTACTCCTTCTTTCTCTAGATGGTGATTCTTCTCTTCTACTTCTTCTCTTGTAGGGGGCCGTACACTCATTGGAATAGTGTCCGGGCCTTCCATAATTGTAGCAGTTTCTCTCTCGACTAGAAGATCTTTTGTCATTGTAGGACCTTGACTTGGAGCTTCTCTCTTTGCTTCTACTCTTGTAGAACTTGTTGAAGTTCTTCACCATTAAGCTCAATTCTTCATTGAAGGTTTGTTTCTCACTCGATGATGTGGGGGCTTCACATGAGGCTTTGTAAGCACCACTTGATTTGTCGTGAAGTTCCTCTTTATCCTTGAGTGACATCTCATGAGCAACAATTCTTCCGATGACTTCTGTTGGCTTGAGATCTTTGTAATTTGGCATCATTTCGATCAATGTGCACACGGTATCATATTTTCCATCCAAGGCTCTTAGGATCTTCTTGATGATGAATCTATCGGTCATCTCTTCACTCCCTAAGCCGGCAATCTCATTTGTGATAAGAGCAAGCCTAGAGTACATTTCAGCAACACCTTCACCATCCTTCATTTTGAACTTGTCAAGTTGACTTTGAAGCACATCCAATTTGGATTCCTTGAAGGAGTCGGTACCTTCGTGCATATCAATCAAAGTATCCCAAATTTCCTTTACATTCTCAAGACGGCTGATTTTGTTGAATTCTTCGGGGCACAATCCGTTGAAGAGGATATCACAAGCTTGAGCGTTGTATTGCAGCATTTTCAACTCTTCCGCGGTGGCTTCACGGTTCGGTTCTTTCCCGTCAAAGAATTCACCTTGCAAGCCAATACACACAATAGCCCAAACGGCGGGGTTATGTCCAAGAATATGCATTTTCATCTTATGCTTCCAACTAGCAAAATTAGTGCCATCAAAGTAAGGACCTCTACGGTGATAATTTCCCTCGCTAGACGCCATACTCTCCTAGGTTGTGAAACCAAGGCTATGACCGCCAAAAGCTATGGAAATCAAAGCAAATGGAGACGAAAGCTCTAATACCACTTGTAGGATCGAAAGTATGTCTAAGGGGGTGATTAGACTACTTGACCAAATAAAAATCTAGCCTTTTTCCAATTTTAGTTCTTGGTAGATTTTAGCTATCTTAGCACAAGTCAAGCAATCTCCACGCAATTCAAGCAAGCATGCAAAAGAGTATATGAGCAGCGGAAAGTAAAGCATGCAACTTGCAAGAATGTAAAGGGAAGGGTTTGGAGGATTCAAACGCAATTGGAGACATGGATGTTTTTGTCGTGGTTCCGATAGGTGGTGCTATCGTACATCCACGTTGATGGAGACTTCAACCCATGGAGGGTAACGGTTGCGCGAGTCCACGGAGGGCTCCACCCACGAAGGGTCCACGAAGAAGCAACCTTGTCTATTCCATCACGGCCGTCGCCCACGAAGGACTTGCCTCACTAGCGGTAGATCTTCACAAAGTAGGCGATCTCCTTGCCTTTACAAACTCCTTGGTTTAACTCCACAATCTTGTTGGAGGCTCCCAAGTGACACCTAGCCAATCTACGAGACACCACTCTCCAAGAAGTAACAAATGGTGTGTTGATGATGAACTCCTTGCTCTTGTGCTTCAAGTGATAGTCTCCCCAACACTCAACTCTCTCTCACGGGATTTGGATTTGGTGGAAAGAAGATTTGAGTGGAAAGCAACTTGGGGAAGGCTAGAGATCAAGATTCATATGGTTGGAATGGAATATCTTGACCTCAACACAAGTGTAGGTGGTTCTCTCTCAGAAAATGTGTATTGGAAGTGTAGGTATGTTCTGATGGCTCTCTCCACGAATGAAGAGTGGGTGGAGGGGTATATATAGCCTCCACACAAAATCTAACCATTACACACAATTTGCCAAACTCGGTGGGACCGAATGGTTAAACTCGGTCGGACCGATTCAGCAAACCTAGTGACCGTTAGGATTTTCGGTGGGACTGAGATGCAACTCGGTAGGACCGATATGGTTAGAGTTAGGGCATAATGTAATCTCGGTGTGACCGATTACACAAACTCGGTGGGACCGATTTTGGTAATAAGCTAACCATAGAGTTGGTCAGGTAAACTGGTGGGACCAATTCGCTCATCTCGGTGAGACCGAAATGTTACAAAAGGGAAACCGAGAGTTTACATTGCAATCTCGGTGGGACCGATCGCTCATCTCGGTAAGACCGAAACGTTACGAAGGGAAATAGAGAGATTACAATCCCATCTCGGTGAGACCGAGATCCCTATCGGTGAGACCGATTTGCCCAGGGTTTGTGGCAGTGGCTATGACATTTGAAACTCGGTGGCGCCGGATAGAAAGAATCGGTGGGGCCGAGTTTGACTTTTGGTTTAGGTCATATGTGGATGTGGGAAGGTAGTTGAGGATTTTGGAGCATATCACTAAGCATTTTGAGCAAGCAAGCCATTAAGCAACACCTCATCCCTCCTTGATAGTATTGGCTTTTCCTATAGACTCAATATGATCTTGGATCACTAAAATATAAAATGTAGAGTCTTGAGCTTCAAGCTTGAGCCAAACCTTTTGTCCTTAGAATTTTGAGGGATCCACTTTCCTCATCCATGCCATGCCATTCATTGAGCTTTTCCTGAAATATTAATCTTGGAATAATGTTACCTCAATGAGCTATATGTTGTTAGGAATTACCAAAACCACCCAGGGATAGTTGCACTTTCAGTTTGACATGGCAATATGGGAGGCATGATAAAGATGTGGTAGGTATCGCGGCATAGGCATAGCAATATAGCGAGCAACTAGCCAGCAAAGATAGAAGTGATTTCGAGGGTATGGTCATCTTGCCTGCAAAGTTCTCCGAGTTGACGTAAGCTTGATCCTCGTAAGCGTACTCAACGGGTTCCTCGATCACATACTCGTCTCCCGGCTCTACCCAAGGCAAGAACACAAGCAAGGGAAACACAATCAACCACGGTACAATGTGCAAGCAACATGATGCAAAACATGGCATGATATGCGAGATGTAATATGCAATGCATATGCGTGCTTCGGAAGGGAAAGATTGAACCAGGCCTCAACTTGGCAAACCAAGAGTGTCGCTGGAAAGATGAGTTGATTTTGGTCGAAATCGATATAAAGATCACCGGAATCGGATGCATGGTTTGCAAAAGGCAAGCAAAACAATAATGGCACGATTATGCGATTAACAGCACGATGCCATCTAAAATGCAACAAGAAACTAAGCTATTGCACTCTAACATAGCAACAAAGTACATGGCAGTGATCCACTCAAGATGCTTGACAAAAGATGAACGCTGAGCTACGGCTAAATCACACAAGAGTGGGTTCAAAGTGCAAAAGATAACAGCCTCTCAGACTTAGTGAAAATAACAACATGATGGGAATTAACATCAGGAAGCAATGTTTAGAGAAAGATAACAACATGCTACAGGATCAGAACATAGCAACACAAGGAATGGCATGAAACTACTCAAAGCATATAACAAAAGTCCCTTACTGACCATAAGCCAAAAAGGATCAGAAGATATGATGGCACCCATGTAAACATAGCAAGTCTCGTTAACAGATTCAGACTTAGCAGAAAACTGGACATGGAAAAACAGAGTTACGTAGGCATGTTTGCGAGCTCGATGCACTCACCACAAGGCATTTCATGACAAACTAATCATACACCCAGCAAGAAGACATGTTCAAGAAGCTAACCATGGCAAGAACCATCTCATAGCATGCATGGATCAACTACAACACCCTTGGCAAAATTGATTAACACGTAAACAATCTGCCAGGAACATTTTATAGCAGAAGTAGAGCAAGATTGAGTCATGCTAGGGTACTCCATAATTGCAAACAAAGACATGGTTGGATATAACATAACAATATCTCAAAATCATCCTTACTGAACATGCTCAAAAGAGGCATGGATCACTCTGTAGCAACAAGAATACATGGCATAAAAATAACATCAGGGAAATGACTTAGAAGAATTCTAAGTCCCTGAAATCAGAAACATCACGAGAGCTACTTTGCATGCTTGTGCTAGTCACCACATTTATCACAAAAATACATGGCATACACCCCTGTAAAGATGGCATGGCATAGCCCAAAACACATGTAGGGCTCAAGTTCATAGGAGGCACACAATAATCATGGCAAAAATGACAAATGCTCATAATCTGTTAAGAATCAGGAACTAACATTATGAAGCACTCTTCCAACAGCATTTTAGGCAACAAGATGGACTCAAACACGCATGGTGTAACGGAACAAAATGAAGAGCACATCTAGACGAACAATTTGATATATCACACGTCCAAAACGGAGCTACGATGACAGAGTTATGATGCGATGAACAGGGCTAGAAAATATTAGGGACATAGGGAAAAACGAGAGTTAACCCTAGGGTTTACTGTAGCTGGATCTCGATCTGGACGGCACGCGAATCGAGTATCGCCGGAAAAGGGGTCTCGTCGAAGAGGAAGCAGAGGGTGGCGCCCGAAGCTTGGGGCGGGGCCGGCGAGGTCCTGGGACGCGGCGGCGGCGGGCACGGACGCCGAGGCACGGCCGGCTCCGGTAGGGAGGCGCGGTGGTGCGGTGAAGGAGTCGGCGGCGTTGCGGGAGTGGAGATCCGGCGCTGGCGGCGGCGACCGGAGCGAGGTAGGCGCGGGCGGCGCGGCTGTCGGAGCTCGCGGGCGGTGAGGCGAGGAGGCGGGCGCCCGCGGGTGCGGTCGGGTGGCGTCGCGGGCCGGCGCGGGTGCGGCGATGTGGGCGCGGGCGAAGGCGACGTGGCGAGCGGCGACTGGCTGGCGTGGTGGAGGTGGACGTGTCCAGCCGGACCGGACGTGTCCGGCGGCGCGGGGTGGAAGAAGGCTAGGGTTTGGACCCGAATTTCCGGAGGAGTGCACATATTTATAGGTAGAGGGAGCTAGGAGAGTCCAAATGAGGTGCGGTTTTTGGCCACGCGATCGTGATCGAATGACCGAGAGGATGGAGGGGGTTTAGATGGGTTTTGGGTCACTTTGGAGGGGTGTTGGGCTGCAACACACGAGGCCTTTATGGTCCCTCGGTTAACCGTTGGAGTATCAAACAAACTCCAAATGACACAAAACTTGACAGGCGGTCTACCGGTAGTGTACCAAGGCCACTTGGCAAGTCTCGGTCCAATCCGAGAATATTTAACACCCGCACACGAAAAGAGGCAAAAGGGGGCGCCGGAGGACATAGGAGTGACGGAATGCAAAACGAACAACGGGGAAAAATCTCGGATGCATGAGACGAACACGTATGCAAATGCGATGCACATGATGACATGATATGAGATGCATGACATGGACAAAAGGAAAACGAAGACAAAACCCAACCACGAGGGAATATCATAACTTAGTGCCGAAAATGGCAATAGTTGGAATACAAATATGGCAAGCTACATACGGGGCGTTACAACACTCCACCACTACAAAAGGATCTCGTCCCGAGATCTAGGACTGGAAAAACTCCGGATATTCAGAATGGAGGTGGTCCTCGCATTCCCAGGTGGCTTCACGGTCGGAATGATGTGACCACTTCACTTTCAGGAATTTGATAGACTTGTTGCGAATCTTGCGCTCAGTTTCTTCAAGGATAGCAATGGGATTCTCATGATAAGACAGGTATTCTTGGAGATCAATCTCTTCAAAGTTGATGGTGCGGTCAGGAGTCTTGAAACACTTGCGAAGCTAAGACACGTGAAACACGTCGTGCACATTTACAAAGTTGGATGGAAGCTCAAGTTGATAGGCGAGATCGCCTCTTTTGCCAATGATCTTGAAAGGATCCACATATCTAAGGGCAAGCTTCCCTTTGATACCGAAGCGACGAGTACCTTTCATTTGAGAGTCGCAGAGGTAGACATGGTCTCCAATCTCGAAAGCCAAGCCACGATGCTTGCTATCATAGTAACTCTTCTGGCGCGATTGCGCGGCTTTGAGATTTTTGCGAATGACTTTGCACATTTCTTCAGCCTCTATGACTAAGTCATTGCCAAGAAGTTGGCATTCACCAGTCTCTGACCAGTTGAGAGGAGTACGGCACTTTCTGCCATAGAGAATCTCGAATGGGGCCTTGCCCAAACTCGCTTGGAAGCTGTTGTTGTAGGAGAACTCGGCATATGGAAGACAATCTTCCCACTTCATACCAAAATAAATGACACAAGCCCTCAGCATATCTTCAAGAATTTGATTTACTCGCTCGACTTGGCCACTAGTTTGAGGATGAAAGGTTGTGTTGACGCGAATGTTGGTGCCCATAGCCTTCTGAAAAGAATCCCAGAACTCAGAGGTAAAGATGCTTCCACGATCTGAAGATATTGTTGGGGAACGTAGTAATTTCAAAAAAATTCCTACGCACACGCAAGATCATGGTGATGCATAGCAACGAGGGGGAGAGTCTGATCTATGTACCCTTGTAGATCGCAACGGAAGCGTTGACACAACGTAGAGGAAGTAGTCGTACGTCTTCTTCCCGATCCGACCGATCCAAGCACCGTTACTCCGGCACCTCCGAGTTCTTAGCACACGTTCAGCTCGATGACGATCCCCGGGCTCCGATCCAGCAAAGCTTCGGGGAGGAGTTCTGTCAGCACGACGGCGTGGTGACGATCTTGATGTACTACCGACGTAGGGCTTCGCCTAAGGACTACAACGATATGATCGAGGTGGAATTTGGTGGCAGGGGGCACCGCACACGGCTAAGGAACGATCTCAAGGATCAACTTGTGTGTCTAGAGGTGCCCCCTGCCCCCGTATATAAAGGTTGATAGGGGGAGGGCTGGCCGGCCAAGCTAGGGAGGCGCAGGAGGAGTCCTACTCCTACCGGGAGTAGGACTCCCCCCCAATCCTATTCCTAATAGGATTCCCAAGGAGAAAGAGAGGGAGAGAGGTGGCCGGCCACCTCTCCTAGTCCTAATAGGACTAGGGGAGGGGGGTGGCGCGCAGCCCACCTTGGGCTGCCCCTTTCACCTTTCCACTAAGGCCCAATAAGGCCCATTTGGTTCCCGGGGGGTTCCGGTAACCTCCCGGTACTCCGGTAAAATTCCCGATTTCACCCGGAACACTTCCGATGTCCAAACATAGGCTTCCAATATATCAATCTTTATGTCTCGACCATTTCGAGACTCCTCGTCATTTCCGTGATCACATCCGGGACTCCGAACAACCTTCGGTACATCAAAATGCATAAACTCATAATAATTGTCATCGTAACGTTAAGCGTGCGGACCCTACGGTTCGAGAACAATGTAGACATGACCGAGACACGTCTCCGGTCAATAACCAATAGCGGGACCTGGATGCCCATATTGGCTCCTACATATTCTACGAAGATCTTTATCGGTCAGACCGCATAACAACATACGTTGTTCCCTTTGTCATTGGTATGTTACTTGCCCGAGATTCGATCGTTGGTATCCAATACCTAGTTCAATCTCGTTACCGGCAAGTCTCTTTACTCGTTCCGTAATACATCATCTGCAACTAACTCATTAGTCGCAATGCTTGCAAGGCTTGTATAATGTGTATTACCGAGAGGGCCCAGAGATACCCCTCCGACAATCGGAGTGACAAATTCTAATCTCGAAATACGCCAACCCAACATCTACCATTGGAGACACCTGTAGTACTCCTTTATAATCACCCAGTTACGTTGTGACGTTTGGTAGCACCCAAAGTGTTCCTCCGGCAAACGGGAGTTGCATAATCTCATAGTCATAGGAACATGTATAAGTCATGAAGAAAGCAATAGCAACATACTAAACGATCGTGTGCTAAGCTAATGAAATGGGTCATGTCAATCAGATCATTCAACTAATGATGTGACCTTGTTAATCAAATAACAACACATTGTTCATGGTTAGGAAACTTAACCATCTTTGATTAACGAGCTAGTCTAGTAGAGGCATACTAGTGACACTCTGTTTGTCTATATATTCACACATGTATTATGTTTCCGGTTAATACAATTCTAGCATGAATAATAAACATTTATCATGATATAAGGAAATAAATAATAACTTTATTATTGCCTCTAGGGCATATTTCCTTCAGTCTCCCACTTGCACTAGAGTCAATAATCTAGATTACACAGTAATGATTCTAACACCCATGGAGCCTTGGTGCTGATCATGTTTTGCTCGTGGAAGAGGCTTAGTCAACGGGTCTGCAACATTCAGATCCGTATGTATCTTGCAAATCTCTATGTCTCCCACCTGGACTAGATCCTGGATGGAATTGAAGCGTCTCTTGATGTGTTTGGTCCTTTTGTGAAATCTGGATTCCTTTGCCAAAGCAACTGCACCAGTATTGTCACAAAAGATTTTCATTGGACCCGATGCACTAGGTATGACACCTAGATCAGATATGAACTCCTTCATCCAGACTCCTTCGTTCGCTGCTTCCGAAGCAGCTATGTATTCCGCTTCACATGTAGATCCCGCTACGACGCTTTGTTTAGAACTGCACCAACTCACAGCTCCACCGTTTAAAGTAAACACGTATCCAGTTTGCGATTTAGAATCGCCGGATCAGTGTCAAAGCTTGCATCAACGTAACCTCTTACGGTGAGCTCTTTGTCACCTCCATATACGAGAAACATATCCTTAGTCCTTTTCAGGTATTTCAGGATGTTCTTGACCGCTGTCCAGTTATCCACTCCTGGATTACTTTGGTACCTCCCTGCTAAACTTATAGCAAGGCACACATCAGGTCTGGTACACAGCATTGCATACATGATAGAGCCTATGGCTGAAGCATAGGGAACATCTTTCATTTTCTCTCTATCTTCTGCAGTGGTCGGGCATTGAGTCTGACTCAACTTCACACCTTGTAACACAGGCAAGAACCCTTTCTTTGCTTGATCCATTTTGAACTTCTTCAAAATCTTGTCAAGGTATGTGCTTTGTGAAAGTCCAATTAAGCGTCTTGATCTATCTCTATAGATCTTAATGCCCAATATGTAAGCAGCTTCATCGAGGTCTTTCATTGAAAACTCTTATTCAAGTATCCCTTTATGCTATCCAGAAATTCTATATCATTTCCAATCAACAATATGTCATCCACATATAATATCAGAAATGCTACAGAGCTCCCACTCACTTTCTTGTAAATACAGGTTTCTCCAAAAGTCTGTATAAAGCCAAATGCTTTGATCACACTATCAAAGCGTTTATTCCAACTCCGAGATGCTTGCACCAGTCCATAAATGGATCGCTGGAGTTTGCACACTTTGTTAGCTCCCTTTGGATCGACAAAACCTTCTGGTTGCATCATATACAACTCTTCTTCCAGAAATCCATTCAGGAATGCAGTTTTGACATCCATCTGCCATATTTCATAATCATGAAACGCGGCAATTGCTAACATGATTCGGACAGACTTAAGCATCGCTACGGGTGAGAAGGTCTCATCGTAGTCAACCCCTTGAACTTGTCGAAAACCTTTTGCAACAAGTCGAGCTTTATAGACAGTAACATTACCGTCAGCGTCAGTCTTTTTCTTGAAGATCCATTTATTCTCAATTGCTTGCCGATCATCGGGCAAGTCAACCAAAGTCCATACTTTGTTCTCATACATGGATCCCATCTCAGATTTCATGGCTTCAAGCCACTTTGCAGAATCTGGGCTCACCATCGCTTCTTCATAGTTCGTAGGTTCATCATGGTCTAGCAGCATGATTTCCAGAACTGGATTACCATACCACTCTGGCGCGGATCTTGCTCTGGTTGATCTACGAGGTTCAGTAGTATCTTGTTCTGAAGTTTCATGATCATTATCATTAACTTCCTCACTTATTGGTGTAGGTGTCGCAGAAATAGTTTTCTGTGATGTACTACTTTCTAATAAGGGAGCGGGTACAGTTACCTCGTCAAGTTCTACTTTCCTCCCACTCACTTCTTTCAAGAGAAACTCCTTCTCAAGAAAGTTTCCGAATTTAGCAACAAAAGTCTTGCCTTTGGATCTGTGATAGAAGGTGTATCCAATAGTTTCCTTTGGATATCCTATGAAGACACATTTCTCCGATTTGGGTTCAAGCTTATCAGGTTGAAGCTTTTTCACATAAGCATCGCAACCCCAAACTTTAAGAAACGACAACTTTGGTTTCTTGCCAAACCACAGTTCATAAGGCGTCGTCTCAACGAATTTTGATGGTGCCCTATTTAACGTGAATGCGGCCGTCTCTAAAGCGTATCCCCAAAATGATAGCGGTAAATCAGTAAGAGACATCATAAATCGTACCATATCTAGTAAAGTACGATTACGACGTTCGGACACACCATTACGCTGTGGTGTTCCGGGTGGCGTGAGTTGCGAAACTATTCCACAATTTTTCAAATGTACACCAAACTCGTAACTCAAATATTCTCCTCCACGATCAGATCATAGAAACTTTATTTTCTTGTTACGATGATTTTCAACTTCACTCTGAAATTCCTTGAACTTTTCAAATGTTTCAGACTTGTGTTTCATTAAGTAGATATACCCATATCTGCTTAAATCATCTGTGAAGGTGAGAAAATAACGATATCCGCCACGAGCCTCAACATTCATCGGACCACATACATCGGTATGTATGATTTCCAATAAATCTGTTGCTCTCTCCATAGTTCCGGAGAACGGTGTTTTGGTCATCTTGCCCATGAGGCACGGTTCGCAAGTACCAAATGATTCATAATCAAGTGGTTCCAAAAGTCCATCAGTATGGAGTTTCTTCATGCGCTTTACACCGATATGACCTAAACGGCAGTGCCACAAATAAGTTGCACTATCATTATCAACTCTGCATCTTTTGGCTTCTACATTATGAATATGTGTATCACTACTATCGAGATTTAACAACAATAGACCACTCTTCAAGGGTGCATGACCATAAAAGATATTACTCATATAAATAGAACAACCATTATTCTCCGATTTAAATGAATAACCGTCTCGCATTAAACAAGATCCAGATATAATGTTCATGCTCAACGCTGGCACCAAATAACAATTATTTAGGTCTAATATTAATCCCGAAGGTAGATGTAGAGGTAGCGTGCCGACCGCGATCACATCGACTTTGGAACCGTTTCCCACGCGCATTGTCACCTCGTCCTTAGCTAATCTTCGCTTAATCCGTAGTCCCTGTTTCGAGTTGCAAATATTAGCAACAGAACCAGTATCAAATACCCAGGTGCTACTGTGAGCATTAGTAAGGTACACATCAATAACATGTATATCACATATACCTTTGTTCACCTTGCCATCCTTCTTATCCGCCAAATACTTGGGGCAGTTCCGCTTCCAGTGACCAGTCTGCTTGCAGTAGAAGCACTCAGTTTCAGGCTTAGGTCCAGACTTGGGTTTCTTCTCCTGAACAGCAACTTGCTTGCCGTTCTTCTTGAAGTTCCCCTTCTTCTTCCCTTTGCCCTTTTTCTTGAAACTAGTGGTTTTGTTAACCTTCAACACTTGATGCTTCTTCTTGATTTCTACCTCCGCAGCTTTCAGCATTGCGAAGAGCTCGGGAATAGTCTTGTTCATCCCTTGCATATTATAGTTCATCATGAAGCTCTTGTAGCTTGGTGGCAGTGATTGGAGAATTCTGTCAATGACGCAATCATCTGGAAGATTAACTCCCATCTGAATCAAGTGATTGTTATACCCAGACATTTTGAGTATATGCTCACTGACAGAACTGTTCTCCTCCATCTTGCAGCTATAGAACTTATTGGAGACTTCATATCTCTCAATCCGGGCATTTGCTTGAAATATTAACTTCAACTCCTGGAACATCTCATATGCTCCATGAAGTTCAAAACGTCGTTGAAGTCCCGACTCTAAGCCGTAAAGCATGGCACACTGAACTATCGAGTAGTCATCAACTTTGCTCTGCCAGACGTTCATAACATCTGGTGTTGCTCCAGCAGCAGGCCTGGCACCCAGCGGTGCTTCCAGGACGTAATTCTTCTGTGCAGCAATGAGGATAATCCTCAAGTTACGGACCCAGTCCGTGTAATTGCTACCATCATCTTTCAACTTTGCTTTCTCAAGGAACGCATTAAAATTCAACGGAACAACAGCACGAGCCATCTATCTACAATCAACATAAACAAGCAAGATACTATCAGGTACTAAGTTCATGATAAATTTAAGTTCAGTTAATCATATTACTTAAGAACTCCCACTTAGATAGACATCCCTCTATTCCTCTAAGTGATCACGTGATCCAAATCAACTAAACCATGTCCGATCATCACGTGAGATGGAGTAGTTTCATCAGTGAACATCATTATGTTGATCATATCTACTATATGATTCACGCTCGACCTTTCGGTCTCCGTGTTCCGAGGCCATATCTGTATATGCTTGGCTCGTCAAGTATAACCTGAGTATTCCGCGTGTGCAACTGTTTTGCACCCGTTGTATTTGAACGTAGAGCCTATCACACCCGATCATCACGTGGTGTCTCGGCACGAAGAACTTTCGCAACGGTGCATACTCAGGGAGAACACTTCTTGATAATTTAGTGAGAGATCATCTTATAATGCTACCGTCAATCAAAGCAAGATAAGATGCATAAAAGATAAACATCACATGCAATCAATATAAGTGATATGATATGGCCTTCATCATCTTGTGCTTGTGATCTCCATCTCCGAAGCACCGTCATGATCACCATCGTCATCGGCACGACACCTTGATCTCCATCGTAGCATCGTTGTCGTCTCGCCAATCTTATGCTTCCACGACTATCACTACCGCTTAGCAATAAAGTAAAGCATTACATCGCGATTGCATTGCATACAATAAAGCGACAACCATATGGCTCCTGCCAGTTGCCGATAACTTGGTTACAAAACATGATCATCTCATACAATAAAATCAGCATCATGCCTTGACCATATCACATCACAACATGCCCTGCAAAAACAAGTTAGACGTCCTCTACTCTGTTGTTGCAAGTTTTACGTGGCTGCTACGGGCTTAAGCAAGAACTCATCTCACCTACGCATCAAAACCACAACGATAGTTTGTCAAATAGACTCCGTTTTAACCTTCTCAAGGACTGGGCGTAGACACACTCGGTTCAACTAAAGTTGGAGAGACAGTCACCCGCAAGCCATCTATGTGCAAAGCACGTCGAGGGAACCGGTCTCGCGTAAGTGTACGCGTAAGGTTGGTCCGGGTCGTCTCGTCCAACAATACCGCCGAACCAAAGTATGAGATGCTGGTAGGCAGTATGACTTGTATCGCCCACAACTCACTTGTGTTCTACTCGTGCAAATAACATCAAACCATAAAACCTAGGCTCTGATACCACTATTGGGGAACGTAGTAATTTCAAAAAATTTCCTACGCACACGCAAGATCATGGTGATGCATAGCAACGAGAGGGAGAGTCTGATCTACGTACCCTTGTAGATTGCAACGGAAGCGTTGACACAACATAGAGGAAGTAGTCGTACGTCTTCTTCCCGATCCGACCGATCCAAGCACCGTTACTCCGGCACCTCCGAGTTCTTAGCACACGTTCAGCTCGATGACGATCCCCGGGCTCCGATCCAGCAAAGCTTCGGGGAGGAGTTCCATCAGCACGACGGCGTGGTGACGATCTTGATGTACTACCGACGTAGGGCTTCGCCTAAGCACTACAACGATATGATCGAGGTGGAATATGGTGGCAGGGGGCACCGCACACGGCTAAGGAACGATCTCAATGATCAACTTGTGTGTCTAGAGGTTCCCCCTGCCCCCGTATATAAAGGATCCAAGGGGGAGGGCTGGCCGGCCAAGGAGGAGGGCGCAGGAGGAGTCCTACTCCTACCGGGAGTAGGACTCCCCCCCTCAATCCTATTCCTAATAGGATTCCGAGAGAGAGAGAGAGAGAAGGGGGCCGGCCACCTCTCCTAGTCCTAATAGGAGTAGGGGAGGGGGAGGCGCGCAGCCCACCTTGGGCTGCCCCTTTCACCTTTCCACTAAGGCCCAATAAGCCCATATGGTTCCCGGGGGGTTCCGGTAACCTCCCGGTACTCCGGTAAAATCCCGATTTCACCCGGAACACTTCCGATATCCAAATATAGGCTTCCAATATATCAATCTTTATGTCTCGACCATTTCGAGACTCCTCGTCATGTCCGTGATCACATCCGGGACTCCGAACAACCTTCGGTACATCAAAATGCATAAACTCATAATAACTGTCATCGTAACGTTAAGCGTGCGGACCCTACGGTTCAAGAACAATGTAGACATGACCGAGACACGTCTCCGGTCAATAACCAATAGTGGGACCTGGATGCCCATATTGGCTCCTACATATTCTACGAAGATCTTTATCGGTCAGACCGCATAACAACATACGTTGTTCCCTTTGTCATCGGTATGTTACTTGCCCGAGATTCGATCGTTGGTATCCAATACCTAGTTCAATCTCGTTACCGGCAAGTCTCTTTACTCGTTCCGTAATACATCATCCGCAACTAACTCATTAGTCGCAATGCTTGCAAGGCTTGTATAATGTGTATTACCGAGAGGGCCCAGAGATACCTCTCCGACAATCGGAGTGACAAATTCTAATCTCGAAATACGCCAACCCAACATCTACCATTGGAGACACCTGCAGTACTCCTTTATAATCACCCAGTTACGTTGTGACGTTTGGTAGCACCCAAAGTGTTCCTCCGGCAAACGGGAGTTGCATAATCTCATAGTCATAGGAACATGTATAAGTCATGAAGAAAGCAATAGCAACATACTAAACGATCGTGTGCTAAGCTAATGAAATGGGTCATGTCAATCAGATCATTCAACTAATGATGTGACCTCGTTAATCAAATAACAACACATTGTTCATGGTTAGGAAACTTAACCATCTTTGATTAATGAGCTAGTCTAGTAGAGGCATACTAGTGACACTCTGTTTGTCTATATATTCACACATGTATTATGTTTCCGGTTAATACAATTCTAGCATGAATAATAAACATTTATCATGATATAAGGAAATAAATAATAACTTTATTATTGCCTCTAGGGCATATTTCCTTCAGATATCAACTGTGGAATGCCGTGCAAAGAGACAATCCTGGAGGTATATAGCTCTGCCATGAGCTGTTGTGATAGATTCTTTGATAGGAAGAAAATGAGCCACTTTAGTGAGCTTGTCGATGACGACGAAGATAGCATCATTGCCACATTTGGACTTGGGAAATCCAGTCACAAAGTCCATCTCAATATGTCCAAACTTCCATTCTGGAATGGCAAGAGGTTGGAGGAGACCAGCTGGCCGTTGGTGTTCTGCTTTCACTCTTCTGCAGACATCACATTCATTCACGAACCATGATGTCTCTCACTGATTAGATATGGTGCGATCTATGATGTCTCTCACTGATTTACCGCTATCGTTTTGGGGTTATGCTTTAGTTACAGCTGCATTCACGTTAAATAGGTCACCATCAAAATCCGTTCAGACGACACCTTATGAACTATGGTTTGGCAAGAAACCCAAGTTGTCGTTTCTTAAAGTTTGGGGCTGCGATGCTTATGTGAAAAAGCTTCAACCTGATAAGCTCGAACCCAAATCAGAGAAATGTGTCTTCATAGGATACCCAAAGAAAACTGTTGGGTACACCTTCTATCACAGATCCGAAGGCAAGATATTCGTTGCTAAGAATTGATCCTTTCTAGAGAAGGAGTTTCTCTCGAAAGAAGTGAGTGGGAGGAAAGTAGAACTTGACGAGGTAATTGTACCTACTCCCTTATTGGAAGGTAGTTCATCACAGAAATCAGTTCCAGTGGTTCCTACACTAGTAAGTGAGGAAGCTAATGATGATGATCATGAAACTTCTGATCAAGTTACTACCGAACCTCGTAGGTCAACCAGAGTAAGAACCACACCAGAGTGGTACGGTAATCCTATTCTGGAGGTCATGTTACTTGACCATGACGAACCTACGAACTATGAGGAAGCGATGATGAGCCCAGATTCCGCAAAATGGCTTGAGGCCATGAAATCTGAGATGGGATCCATGTATGAGAACAAAGTGTGGACTTTGGTTGACTTGCCCGATGATTGGCATGCAATAGAGAATAAATGGATCTTCAAGTAGAAGACTGACGCTGACGGTAATGTTGCTGTCTACAAAGCTCAACTTGTTGCAAAAGATTTTCGACAAGTTTAAGGAGTTGACTACGATGAGACCTTCTCACCCGTAGCGATGCTTAAGTCCGTCCAAATCATGTTAGCAATTGCCGCATTTTATGATTATGAAATATGGCAAATGGATGTCAAAACAACATTCCTTAATGGATATCTTAAATAAGAGTTGTATATGATGCAACCAGAAGGTTTTGTCGATCCAAAAGGTGCTAACAAAGTGTGCAAGCTACAACGATCCATTTATGGACTGGTGCAAGCCTCTCGGAGTTGGAATATACACTTTGATAGTGTGATCAAATCATATGGGTTTATACAGACTTATGGAGTAGCCTGTATTTACAAGAAAGTGAGTGGGAGCTCTGTAGCATTTCTGATATTATATGTGGATGACATATTGCTAATTGGAAATGATACTGAATTTCTGAATAGCATAAAAGGATACTTGAATAAGAATTTTTCAATGAAAGACCTCGGTGAAGCTGCTTATATATTGGGCATCAAGATCTATAGAGATAGATCAAGACGCTTAATTGGACTTTCACAGAGCATATACCTTGATAAAGTTTTGAAGAAGTTCAAAATGGATCAAGCAAAGAAAGGGTGCTTGCCTGTGTTACAAGGTGTGAAGTTGAGTCAGACTCAATGCCCGACCACTGCAGAAGATAAAGAGAAAATGAAAGTCATTTCATATGCTTCAGCCATAGGTTCTATCATGTATGCAATGCTGTGTATCAGACCTGATGTGTGTCTTGCTATTAGTTTAGCATGGAGGTACCAAAGTAATCTGGGAGTGGATCACTGGACAACGGTCAAGAACAGCATGATATACCTGAAAAGGACTAAGGATATGTTTCTCGTTTATGGAGGTGACAAAGAGCTCATCGTTTACGGTTACGTCGATGCAAGCTTTGACACTGATACGGATGACTCTAAGTCACAAACCGGATACATATTTTTATTGAATGGTGGAGCTGTCAGTTGGTGCAGTTCCAAGCAGAGCGTCGTGGCGGGATCTACATGTGAAGCGGAGTACATAGCTATTTCGGAAGCAGCAAATGAAGGAGTTCATATTCGATCTAGGTGTCATACCTAGTGCATCGGGTCCAATGAAAATCTTTTGTGATAATACTGGTGCAATTGCCTTGGCAAAGGAATCCAGATTTCACAAGAGAACCAAGCACATCAAGAGATGCTTCAATTCCATCTACGATCAATTCAAGGAGGGAGACATAGAGATTTGCAAAATACATATGGATCTGAATGTTGCAGACCCATTGACTAAGCCTCTCTCACGAGCAAAACATGATCAGCACCAAGACTCCATGGGTGTTAGAATTATTACAATGTAATCTAGATTACTGACTCTAGTGCAAGTGGGGGACTGAAGGAAATATGACCTAGAGGCAATAATAAAGTTGTTATTTATATTTCCTTATATCATGATAAATATTTATTATTCATGCTAGAATTGTATTAACCGGAAACTTAGTACATGTGTGAATACATAGACAAACACAGTGTCACTAGTATGCCTCTACTTGACTAGCTCGTTGATCAAAGATGGTTAAGTTTCCTAACCATGGACAAAGAGTTGTCATATGATAAACGGGATCACATCATTAGAGAATGATGTGATTGACTTGACCCATCCGTTAGCTTAGCACTATGACCGTTTAGTTTATTGCTATTGCTTTCTTCATGACTTATGCATGTTCCTATGACTATGAGATTATGCAACTCCCGAATACCGGAGGGACACTTAGTGTGCTATCAAACATCACAATGTAATTGGGTGACTATAAAGATGCTCTACAGGTGTCTCCAATGGTGTTTGTTGAGTTGGCATAGATCGAGATTAGGATTTGTCACTCCGTGTATCGGAGAGGTATCTCTGGGCCCTCTCGGTAATGCACATCACTATAAGTCTTGCAAGAAATATGACTAATGAGTTAGTTAAGGGATGTTGCATTACGGAATGAGTAAAGAGACTTGCCGGTAATGAGATTGAACTAGGTATTGAGATACCGGTGATCAAATCTCGGGCAAGTAACATAACGATGACAAAGGGAACAACATATGTTGTTATGCGGTTTGACCGATAAAAATCTTCGTAGAATATGTGGGAGCCAATATGAACATCCAGGCTCCGCTATTGGTTATTGACCGGAGATGAGTCTCGGTCATGTCTACATAGTTCTCGAACCCGTTGGGTCCGCATGCTTAACGTCCGCTGACGGTCGGTATTATGAGCTTATGTGTTTTGATGTACCGAAGATTGTTCGGAGTCCGGGATATGATCACGGAGATGACGAGGAGTCTCGAAATGGTCGAGACATAAAGATTGATATATTGGACGGCTATATTCGGACACCAGAAGTGTTCTGGGTGATTTCGGAGAAAACCCGAGTGCCGGAGGGTTACCGGAACCCCCCCCCCCCCCGGAACTAGTGGGCCTAGATGGGCCTTAGTGGAGAGAGAGGGGGGCTGCCAAGGGAGGCCGCGCGCCCCGTCCTCCTCAGGTTCAAATTGGAGTAGGAGGGTGTGGCGCCTCCCCTTTCCTTCCTCTCTCCCACTCCTTCCTTCCCCCTCCTAGTAGGACTAGGAAAGGAGGAATCCTACTCCTACTAGGAGGAGGATTCCTCCCCTCCTTGGCGCGCCCTAGGGCCGACCGGCCTCCCCCCTTGCTCCTTTATATACGGGGGCAGGGGGCACCCTAGAACACACAAGTTGACATTGTTTAGCTGTGTGCGGTGCCCCCCTCCACCATAGTCCACCTCGGTCATATCGTTGCAGTGCTTAGGCGAAGCCCTGTTCCGGTAGCTTCATCATCATCGTCATCACACCGTCGTGCTGACGAAACTCTCCCTTGACACTCAGCTAGATCTAGAGTTCGCGGGACGTCACCGAGCTAAACGTGTGCAGATCGCGGAGGTGCTATACCTTCAGTGCTAGGATCGGTCGGATCATGAAGACATTCGACTACATCAACCGAGTTGTCATAACGCTTCTGCTTATGGTCTACGAGGGTACGTGGACAACACTCTTCCCTTCTCGTTGCTATGCATCACCATGATAGATCTTGCGTGTGCATAGGCAAATTTTGAAATTACTGCGTTCCCCAACAGGAAGAGGGAGAAGGAGAGAAGGAAAGGGGGGCTGGCCCACTCTTCCCTGGGGGGCGCCCCACTTGGCCGCCTCCTCCTCTCTCTCACTATGGCCCATTAAGGCCCATTAACTCTCCGGGGGGTTCCGGTAACCCCCTGGTACTCCGGTAATTGCCCGAACTTATCTAAAACCATTCCGGTGTCCAAACATAGCCTTCCAATATATCAATCTTTGTGTCTCGACCATTTTGAGACTTCTCGTCATGTCTGTGATCACATCCAGGACTCTGAACTACCTTCGGTACATCAAAACACATAAACTCATAATACCGATCGTCATCGAACGTTAAGCGTGCGGACCCTGCGGGTTCGAGAACTATGTAGACATGACCGAGACTCATCTCCGGTTAATAAACAATAGCGGAACCTGGATGCTTATATTGGTTCCTACATATTCTACAAAGATCTTTATCGGTCAAACCACATAATAACATACGTTGTTCCCTTTATCATCGGTATGTTACTTGCCCGAGATTCGATCATCGGTATCTCAATACCTAGTTCAATCTCGTTACCGACAAGTCTCTTTACTCGTTCCATAATGCAACATCCCGCAACTAACTCATTAGTCACATTGCTTGCAAGGCTTATAGTGATGTGCATTACCGAGAGGGCCCAGAGATACCTCTCCGATACACGGAGTGACAAATCCTAATCTTGATCTATGCCAACTCAACAAACACCATTGGAGACTCCTGTAGAGCATCTTTATAGTCACCCCGTTACGTTGTGGCGTTTGATAGCACACTAAGTGTTCCTCCGGTATTCTGGAGTTGCATAATCTCATCGTTATAGGAACATGCAGAAGTCATGAAGAAAGCAATAGCAATAAACTAAACGATTATAGTGCTAAGCTAACGGATGGGTCAAGTTCATCGTCATAATCACATCATTCTCTAATGATGTGATCATGTTCATCAAATGACAACTCATGTCTATGGTTAGGAAACTTTTTTTTTGAGCATCAGTACAGACACAAGCGCTCATATACACGCGCATACACTCATCCATATGAACGCACACACGCATACCCTACCCTTATGAGCACCTCCAAGAGACTGAGCCGGCATATCATCTTGAGATTTACGAAGTCACCGTAGGCGCCTTGTCGTCGACGGGAACGTCTCCTCCCACTGAAAGCGCATCGCCGGAAATCCTGAAATAAATCCAAGAATAATGCGAGCACCAGGATTTGAACCCTGGTGGGTTGGGGATACCACTGTCCACCTAACCAACTCAACCACATGTTGATTCGCTATGGTTAGGAAACTTAACCATCTTTGATTAACGAGCTAGTCAAGTAGAGGCATACTAGTGACACTCTGTTTGTCTATGTATTCATACATGTACTAAGACTCCGGTTAATACAATTCTAGCATGAATAATAAAAATTTATCATGATATAAAGAAATATAAATAACAACTTTATTATTACCTCTAGGCATATTTCCTTCACCGCGAGACCCACGAGCGGAAGTGGGGCGGCTCGTTCCACATGGCAGGTACACTTTCGCTCGTGGCAGGTACGGTTCCACGCCCACGAGGTGAGGCTCAACTTCCCCTTCGGCACACTCTAATCTACCTTGTCCCGCCAGAGCGGGGATGGTGAGCACTCGGATGGAGCAGGAGGACGGAGAGGCGAGGAAGCGCCTCAAGGCCGAGGCCTACATGGATAAGCTCCGCCGGCAGTACCCGGAGCTAGTGGAGGCGGAGCGGGCGATATTTGCCGTCAATGACGGTGAAGTTGTTGTCATCTCCAACGACGAGGGCGTCAACAAGGGCGGCAAGGAGGATATCGATGTTGAGGAGTGGCAGAGCGTTTTCGCCAACGATGACAGCACCGGCCCGGACCCAGCTAACACCGAGGGTGGCCTCACCCGGAAGGACCGGCTCGACATCCACTACGGCTGAATTTAGTTTAAATTTATGTTTAATGTTCGGTTGCGAGGACTTTTTATATTGAACTTTATGTTTAAATGCATCAACTTTTGGTTAAAATTTGATTGAACTTGTGCAAATTTAGGGTTATTTTTGCGGGTTATGCAAATTTAGTTTTATTTCGCTGATTTTAGGGGGTTGGTTAGAAATGTCCGCGGGATCCTATCTATATTCTCTCCTCATACGTCGCACCACGTGACCCCTATATTCAGCCCTGGCTGCTGCGTGCGTGTGTGTGTGGTCAAACGTTCAACATTCTTGCCCATGGGGATGTATGGTAGGTATTCCTCGACGTCCCAACATTCCAAGTGTGCGCTCTCGGTTTCCCTCGACAAAGCCAGTTAGTTGTGTACCGTACCAAACCTGCACGGTGAAAACGCGGTCGAGATTCGAGAAAGCTTCCGCCCGTGTCCTGCTGCTGCTAGGACGAAATGAGGAGCAACGAACTTGTAAGGTGGGCGTCAGGAAACTGTCCCGTCGATCTTATTGTGAGAAATGAGCAGCGCATCGGCTTGGAAAAGAAGCCTCAGGGGACATGCAACGACGACGTGACGACGCTTCCATCCAGGAAAGGACCCGAGCGCCGACGAGCAACCGACCGAAGTCCAATCCCGGGTGCAAGCTTTGGGCGCTTTCGACGTCGGACAGTTGCATCGGCGCATCACACCGCACCACACACACCACGGAATTCTGATCCCGGAGGATGCGATCGTGTCGCATCGCATCGCAAGCAAGACGGGATTCCCTGCCCGCTCCGACGGAAACGTCTCCGCCCTTTTGCGCCCCTGCTGACCTGGGCGCATGAGGCTTTATATCTTTCGGAATGTCCAAAGCATCCGCCATGTTAGCTGCAAGTCGGTGCCGAAAGCACACGCCGTGCCGACAGTGGTGGCGCCATCGCCCGTCGCCGTATCGCCTTCCGGTGCGTCTGCCCCAACAGCAGCCACGTCCGTGCGGCGGTTGGCGTTCAAAGCAGGGGAGATTTTCTCCTGCGCACGGCACGGATGCGACCCAAGCCCAACGAACTTGCTCCATCTGCCCCGATTTTTTGGAGGTGTCCGCCTGAGTTTTCTCCTCGGATGCTACTGTGCTGCCTGAAAGTTGCTTTACTGCCTAGAAACTTTTGTTGCATCCAACAAGTGCTCAAGAAAGCGCAGGGCTTTCTATGTTGCAAAGTACTACTAGTATTAATAAACTGCACCAGGAAGACAGTAGCTGAAATGCATCTTCTTGCTGACAGAACAAGGTTGCAAGAAAAAGATGGCGCCGGTAGCACCCAGACCAGCAAGCTGGTTAATTGTACCACAAGAGTTCCCAGCCCACTGCTTTCAACCATCCATCTGTTAGTTACACGAGCTAAATAAATTTTACTTGTGAGAATAACTCAAGGGAGCTAGGTCGCTCACAGCCTCTTCCTATCCAGTTGTTAAACTTTACAGCAGCAGAATAAAATTTACTTGGAGAAATAACTAAAGGGGCGATGGCAGATTCTTCATCCAGCTGCTGCCGATCTTTGCAGGACCAAGACAAAATTTACTTGGGGAGATAACTCAAGGGACGACGACACGTTCTTCATCCAGCTGCTGTCGATCTTTGCAGGACCAAGATAAAATTTACTTGAGGAAGGGAGATAACTCAAGGGCGATGATAGGTTCTTCATCCAGCTGCTGTTGATCTTCACAGGAGCAAGATAAAATTTACTTGGGGAGGGGAGCTAACTCTCAAGAGACAGGGATGGGTTCTTCGGGTTCTACAATCTTTGCACCACAGGAATACCTCCTTTTCATCATTATAGCTCTGCTTCTGTACAGTGTTGGACTGGAGATCTTGACCATCCTTCTCCTCGGGGCTTTCGAAGCACCTGGTCTTCTCTTAGGCATCGAGTTTCCAGCATGCCTGCCGTTCTTTACGGGCGTCGAGTTTCCAGCATGCCCGCCGTTCTTCACGGGCGTCTTGTCAGAGCACGCTTCGTCTCCGCAGAGATGGCCAAAGTGACCACGAGGATTCACGTAACAGTACGATGAGCTGACGATCCCTACGACCGTTGACGGGCGCACTGTCTGCATAAAATCCTCTAACTCTGCGAAACAAGCATGGTCGGTGTATGGCAGAGTGTAGGAATCCTTCTCAAATAGCTTTGGTGGTGACGAGGGATCATAGTTCATCTCTATTGTGCCCACTGCGCCCCGTCCTCGCCCTTTGCATTTGGTAGACTTTGCTGGTCCTTTGCCACTGAACTTGCTCTTTCCCTCGCTGTTTCTCCATAGCCAAGTGTTGCCTGAAGGCATGATTCCTATAGTTGGGCATACTGTGTTCAAAGCTTCAAGACTCTCGATGCTCAGGCCGTATCTTGGAACAGCCCGGACCCTCGTCAAGCTGGTCTGGGTGGTGAAGATCTCTCGATTGTCATCAATGCCTAGAAGGTGCATTGTCAGTAGGCGCTGGGGCCAGACCCAAATCTGACCAGGAAAGTGAGAAAATAATATTTTAGCCTTCAGAAGAAGAAGATCAATGTCTAGTGTTTATAAAGCAAATACAATAGCAGCGTGTGTATCAAAGTTCTGACGGCTACACAGAATTTTAGACTAGATGACTGAGCAGGGGTGAGAACTTAACACCAATACTGAAGCATGTTTATGTTGAATAAAAGAATGGAAATAGGAAATTAAGGAACATATCAGGAGTAGAACATTGAGCATGTCAAGGAAAGAAGGATTAGCACCTTCGTTTGTAGTGCTCTGGCTATATAAAGCAAGAGGTCTTCTTTGCCAAGAGTGTCAATGCCAAGAATAACTTCATGATCAGGATGAGCACGAATAAGGTCAACTATCTGCACCCAGTACTAAGAAAATATTAGTATAGAACATCCAACATAGCATGATGGACAATTTAATGGTCACATATACGCAGAAACTTATGTGTAGGCAACTTACTTACAAGTTGGGAATGACATCTTATTGCAGGTAAATTAATTAGCACTAGAACTCTAGACTGTATCAGAGCATCCACCCCATTAGTAAAATAGGATGTGGGGCAGCTAATGCTGAACATGAGGAAGTACAACAACTGTCCAACCAAATCCATGCCCAGTTAGTCTCTGGCCCCTTCAAGATGCATCTATAGAAAACAATATGACAGACATTTGGCTTGAGTGGCATCGACAGGTTATACCAAATTTCTTACTGAAACTCTATGAGCTCCATGCGAAATGCCAAAAGTATTGATGTATAAGCAGCATACTGTGTATATGAACTAGGTTGTAACTGACAGTCGCAACTGACACCAAAGGATGGACACCGAAAATTGCATATCAAAGTGCATCTGCTCATTCTGGAGACTTCACTGCTAGAATGGGGTCAGGTCTCCAAGGCATTCTAAGAATTGTTTTCCTTAGGGATCCACAACACAATGTATAATCTTCCTAGTAATTTAAATCGCCACAGAAGGTGAGAATGCACTTCTCTGAAGAAAATCTCAGACCACCACCATCGCGCCTATATACTGCATATAGCACCTTCGTCGCATGGGCTACGGCTGGCTGAAGTGACAGCGTTGCACACACGGGGCAGAAATTGGCGCAATGGACCGAAGCGAATCTGACCTGCTGGGCGACGACGCGGCGCGGGGGGAAGTTGAGCGACGGGTGGCAGTAGGTGTTGTCCAAGTAGAGCACGTCGACGGTGTCCCCGGCGAGCGCGTCGAGGAGCGCCTTCTTCGCGGCCCGCGCCTTGTCGCACCCCAACTCCCACCGGAAATCCCCGGTGTAGAGCCTGCACCCGAGATCGCCGCGGAAGAGGAACATGAGCGAGCCTGCACACACGGCGCGCGGCCACGGATCGATCAGCGGGCTTACCGAGCGGCGGCGAGCGCATTAGGATTGAGGAGGGTTTGGGGCGGGAGGTGTACCGGGGCAGTGGATGGCGGGGAGGGCGGTGACGTGGAGGGAGACGGTGCGCCCGGAGATGGGGGAGGTGAGGGAGAGCGAGGCGGAGGCGCCGGCGGCGATGGGGCGGATGAGGGAGGCGTCGACCCCCGGGAAGCGGGTGGTGAGGAGGCGCGCCGTGACGGGGGAGCAGTAGAGCGGGCCGTGGCGCCAGCCGGCCGCCGCGCCGAGGCCCCGGCTGTGGTCCTGGTGGAGGTGCGTGAGGAAGTAGGCCTGGCTGCCGCCGCTGAACTTGTCCACTGACACCAGCCCCTCGTCCATGGCCGCCGCTGAACTTGCCGCCAGTGCGCCGCCGCCTCCCCCTCCGCGGATTTTGATTTTGGGGGGTGTTTTTGCCTTTCTGAGGAAGAGGGAAGGGGCGGGGAGAGACGAGACGCGCGCCAAAATGAAAACGCTAACCGCATAATTGTCACAGAGAAAGCATGTCAACATTTTTTTCTTTTTTTGAGAGGCACGTCGACATTTTCGAAACAGCCACCGGGCAGGTCTCAGATTCTTACGCGAAAATTAACCCTAAAAAAGATTGATTCTTACGCGAAAGGGCTGGAGATGCTCTGAAATATAGCCGGCAGATATATATGAAGCGTTTATGTCATCAAGAATCAACGTTAATAATCACGAGACTGGATATTAGATTAATCTTTTTCATTTTCTCTCTTCCTTTTGTCCTATGTACCTACTTCTCCTTTTTGCTGTAGCATGTCAAAACGAAAACACTAACAACATGTATCATGCGGTAATTGTCACAAAGAAGCATGCCAACCTTGCATTTATTTGAACACAGACATGTACATACAGAAAACTAGACAGCGTCCATTACCCAAGTATCCAATGCTGAAAACTAGGGAAGAATACAACAGGTACACATATTACACCGGTAAGCCTGGACTTGCAAAACATGAGAGGTTCATAAAATACAGCACATGCACACAGCAATAGTTCAGTCTACTTGCAGTCGACAACATAAAACATCACACGACGCAAACCAACAGAGACCCCCCGCCACCTGAGAGCACGGCGCTAAAGCCTGCCGGCAAAGCCAGATTACGGTATGCGCATGCTCGTGAAGCGGATGCTGGATACAGAGTTGCTTTGCTCAGGTACACAGGGATCGCCTAGGTACACAAGCCTCATTCATGGTTTCCTTGCGCTCCGGTTGGATGCCATTGCCTCAGTTTTCTGCAGTGAAGTAACAGAAGGTCGCAAGCCAACTTAGCGATTCAGTCAAAGTATGAATTTCAAATGAAACAGCATCTCACATATCAGGCAGCAACTGAAATAAATATGTGCGCAAAATAGGTGCGCTTGGCATAAAAGGGAGTTGAGAGCTCTTGAATATGAGAACATATTCAAAGGCACCATTGTAAACTACTGCTACAAGGAAAACGAGTAAGCTTGGTTTGTTCCAGTAGATGATTGTACATAACATATGAATAACAGGCTAATGTTCACAAGGACCAGATCATCTGAAACCATTACCCTCCCAAGTATGTTGCCAACACTCTGAACTTGTGAAGACCTTATAGGCAAATTCTAGTTCAAATTTACTACTTAGCACATCCTACAACTCTTGCTGTTTATATAGGGAGAATTTACTTACATAGGGCCTAATTGGTTTACTAAACTTGGCCCTTGGGGGAAGAAACCCGAAGGCATTCTTTTAGGTTGAGAAAAGGCCCCAAACACGGCCCACCCGCTACAGCAGGGACGCAAATCCTCTAACTTACGTGACCTAACTTTGTGTGGTTGACATGTGGGCCAGCTCAGCGCCCATTGGCGACCCTGACAGGCATGGGGAACAATACACAGCGAGGGGTCTTTTTTTGTTGGAAGAAACTGGGTTCAAGCCCTTGTGAGTAGCCCCACTTCTCTGGAGGTCTCACTGCAGCGCTAATCGCACGTTATCTTTTGGTTTACTAAACTAGCATATAACATACAAATAACAGACCAATATTCACAAAGACCAGTCATCTTCAGAATGTGAAGCCTTCACCCTCCCAAGTATGTTGGAAACACTCTGAACTTCTGAAGACCTTAGCACATCCTACAAATTTTGCTGATTGTAGGGAGAATTCTGATATAGGGCCTTACTGGTTTACTATACTAGATTTTTTTTGCTGCAACCAAGTATAGCATGCTAGATGCTACACACCCATAGCTGATGTCACAGCTTGTCCCACTTGCCAGCCCACGACGATAAGTGGAAAATTGTGGCAACTGCTGCAAACTGTAATTACCAAAAAAGTGTGGTCCTGAGCTAATGAGACCCCTTGGTACCATGTCATTTGTTCAGCGTACATAGAAAACTGACAGGTGTAAGGCTATGAACTGGATACATGGCTAACTATAAGGGTTCCCAAGACACGAGGTATGACGGTATTCAACTACAATGACCCAATAAAAAATCTGCAGACGATGAAGTGTAGTGTGAAGCAAAAAAAGAGAGAGAACGGTAATTAGAGAAAAGTGATATGCAATGCAGCAAGGGGAGTGAAATGAGATATGCATGGGTAAAAGTAACAGATGACCTAAAGGCAATCAAAGAAAGGGTGATCCTATCCATTTGTGACATAAGGGAAAAGGAGAGGAAACTGCACACACATTCCCATCATTGCATCTTATAAAGGTGTATAGTTTATCAATATTGCTTTACAACATGTAGGTCATGCATGTGAATTTCTTGGTGATTTTCCTTGTTTGCCTTCATTTATATTCCATTTACAAGTAACACAATCACTAACTATTCATCCCTCTTTGTCCAAAGTATCAAAGCAAGGATATATATATAGCATGGTCATTTTCTCTTGTCCTTCTCTTGACTGTATGAACTACTTAATTCCACTCAAAGTTATGCATTATACTTTGAAATGGGTCAGGTACCACGAAATAAATAACTCAGCTAAACATGGCAAAGGAAGTGGAAACAATTAGCGCGGGAGAAATTCTAGAGATACTGACATGGGAAAAATACCCTTCAGAATTTCAAAAGCACAAGTTATCGTGGTCCTACAAGAAATCTTATATGAAAAACGCATTCCATAGGGCTGATAAGCTGACAAAAAAAATAATGTGAGGCGGATTAAACCTTTCAAAAGAGATATTAATGTTACACACATTTTTGCATTACTTTAATTAAATTGTAAAGTACCTTCGTGTTAACCATGAACAAACAATATAGGAAGCTACAAATGACCCAAGATGAGATTCTCCTTGATATTAAGTATCAATTTAGGTAAATAAGCCTATCTTTTGAATTTAGAATAAACCACTCAAAAGAGATACTAATGTTACACACATTTTTGCAATAGCTTAATCAAATTGTAAAGTACCCTCGTGTTAACCATGGATAATAAACAGTATAGGAAGCTACAAATGACCCAAGATGAGATTCTCCTTGATATTAAGTATCAATTTAGGTAAATAAGCCTATCTTTTGAATTTAGCACAAATAAGAAAGTATAGAACACAATGTTACCATGCTTGCTGTATAACCATGATATTACTAAAAAAACAGCTTCCACAGAAACTCCCGTATTAAATAGGAAAAAAAACAAAATGCAATTAATTCCATATGCAACTATCTTTTTAATCACGTAGTAAAACTATAACGGTTGCATAAGAGATACTACTAAAGCTTGATTACATATACATCGTAAGTGTTTCAATTCAGCTACATGGTACAAACAAATAACCAGCGAACAAGATGATCCATAAAAGGAAGTGTCGTAAAAATATAATTATCAGCATTACCTTGCATTTTTGTTTTCCTTAATAGACAGCAGATTGCTGTGAATTCACTATTTATCTCATGTGCTAACTCTAGACAACTACAAATGCTAATTTTGAGCTAGTAGTACTTTGTTGCCCCAATGTTCTTCACCGAGTAGAACATCAAGAAATTCCGTCCTTGTACAATTGCTTACACAAGCATAAGAACTGAAATGTACTACTTCTGTCAAAAACACATGTCGTGTTGGACATTGGCACGGTGTCACGGTCTCTAACATGACATTTTGACCATCAATTTCTCTGAAAATATGTTGTTCTAAATGATAGTTCGATGTAGTACCATCAATTTGATGTTGCCAATTTCAGTAATTATTTCAACATTGATCGTTAAACCTATTTTTTTTTACTAGCCCAGATCCTAACTAACATGTATTTTGACAAGGAGGTAGAAAGAAACAACTACAGATGGCATCAACAACAATGGATGCAGTGTGTAGCAGCAGAGAATTTCATTTATCTTTCGAGAGCTCAAGAATTTGATTCACAGTTCAATATTTTCGTATACCAATGTGCTTTTCTCAAATCGCAGTATAGTTTATTTTTCATCCACAATTTTAAGAGCAGCGGGAAACCATTACAATTTCCAACAAAAGATCAACAGTTTTAATTGCTGAGTGACTGAAATAACTTAGTACTGAACTGCTAGTTACCAAGGAATGTCTAATGTCTATACTAGTTTTGTTCCATACCATGCACTAGTGTAGTAAATCACTTCATCCAGCACCTCATGAATTAATAATCAATCAGCACAAACAATCAAAAATCATGGAGTTCAGGAAAGCAGGAGGGCGAACCTTTGTGTGCATCAGGCGCGTCATGATACACGGGCTCATCCTCAGGCACAGTGTGCAGCTCATCTGTCGCCGCTGCTGCCTCCCCGGGGACACCTGCAGCATCATCTGGGTAGCGCACAACCACAACCGGGCAGACACAGTGATGCACACAGTAATCACTAACACTCCCGAGCCTCCCCTTGCCGCCCTTGCGCGAGGCCCCGAATCCGCGGCTCCCCATGATCATGGCGGACAGGCCAAGGCGCTCGGCCTCGAGGCAGAGGCGCTCCTTCATGTCGTGGTCCTTGACGACGTGGATCTTAAAGGGGATCTGCGCGGCGACGAGCGGCTGCGCCAGGTCCTGCGACTTGGTGGAGGTGAAGGCGTCGAAGTCCTCCTCCCGCTTCTTCTGCAGCTCCTCCGCGGAGGCGGCGGCGGGGTCGGAGCCCTCGGCGGCGGCGGCGGCGGCGGCATCGTCCGCGTCGTCGTCGGAGACGGAGACGGGGATGGAGCCCCAGTCGGCGCCGTAGAGGACGGAGGTGGGGCGGACGTGGAGGAGCACGACGGCGTCGCCGGGGCGCAGGTAGTTCTGCACGGCCCACCGCACGGCGAAGGCGGACTCGTCGGAGAGGTCGACGGCGATGGCGATGCGGCGGTGGGAGGAGGCGTCCTTGCCGGCCAGCGAGGAGAAGAAGTAGCGCGGGGAGGAGGGCTGGATCGTGGCCGCCTGCCCCGCCGCGAGCCGCACCGGCGGCAGCGCCGGGGCCGGCGCGTCGCCGCCGGCCGACGGGGAGGAGGAGTTGGCCGCCATGGGGAGCTAGCTGGCTAGGGTTTTTGCGCTGACCCTTCTCGCCGGGTTCTCTCGGGTTTATTCCGGAATTTCTCGGTGGTGGATTTGATCCGGGGTGATGCTGATTGGGGGTTTTGGTTTTGAAATGGATGAATCGAGAGTAGGCTGGGAGGAAGGAATGGTCGTGTTGCCCTTTGTGCTTGCAACTGAGCTGTGTGATTGGGGGAGGGGGCACTGGATTTGCCTTGCCTTGTCGTACACGCAGCGCTGCCCGATGTTGTCGCTTTTTGTTCCGCTTTTCTTTAATCTTTCTTGAGTTTCCCTAAATCTTTCACTTTTTATAGTAGTACAAATCGCGGAGTAGATAGTAAACACGCACATACATTTGCTCTTATGACACACGCACATCTCTCTATACGACTATAAGCATATCTGAAATACACCTCATATTCAACGGAAACATCTCTTTCCATTAAAAAAACATTGTCGGAAAGCGATTAATGACCATTCAAGCAACGTTTCATAGTTAACGGAAATGTCTCCCCCCATAAAACAAACAACATAAAAAAGGTTAAAATAAATTCAGAAAAATGCGACCACGAGGAACCATCTTCGCTAATCCTCCACCCATTGTGCAGGTAGTATTTGACTAATCCTTTCAAAACCATTTACTTATGGACTGTGCTAACGACCAATCGACTGGTCGTTAGCGACAGATCCGCACGATCCCCTCGACAGGGGAAACAATGCTCCACCCGCTATTCCCGTGCTCCTCCCGATCCATTTATTGCATCATAATAAAAAAAACGCACCTCTCTATACGACTATAAGCACCTCTGAAATACACCTCATATTCAACGAAAACATCTCTTTTCACTGAAAAAACATTGTCGGAAAGCAATTAGTGACCATCAAGCAACGTTCTCTAATTAACAGGAATGTCTCCTCCCACGTAACAAATAACATAAAAAAGTTTAAAATAAATTCAGAAAAATGCGACCACGAGGGACCATCTTCGCTAATCCTCCACCTATTGTGCAGGTAGTATTTGACTAATCCTTTCAAAACCGTTTGCTTATTTTCCAAAGCAGCTGCAAAGCTCCTATCAGAATCTAGAAGGTCGCAACTGGTAGCATTATTTGCTTATTTCATAGTACAAGTGGACTATACTAGCAGATTACAGCTTCTTACAAAAGAAAAGGATTATTTACATATTATTATGTGCATGATAATCATCACAGAGTTAGTGGGGTGCCAGTCCGATCGAGTATACCGCTGATTTTGGTCAAGAAACGCAGAACGCACTGACCGTTTCCCCTCCGTCTATTCTGGTTGCTGCCAGTTCATGAACCTACATACCTACATCCATTCCGTGTACGCGTTCGCTGAACGGGATAGCACTGGATGGGGCCGTTGACTGCCACCTCTCCGCACAAGATAGCTACCGGGGGGGCTCGATCTGGAACGTCACATCAGCGTCGGTTGCCCGCCGTTTGTTGTGTTGCGCGAGCTGTGCGCTTTACCAAAGCCCACGCGAACGTTTTTTGGTGCCTGCTGGCTTCTCCGGTCGTCCTCTTGGTTCCGGGCAGCTTCCTGCAAGGTTCAGCCCATTTTGTTCATAAAATACTAGAAATAAAAAACTTGTATAAAATGCGATGTCATGTATCTCGAATCGTATAACAAATCCTATGCATAGAAATAGAAAGAAAAGTCCTTTGGTTCAGATCGTAGAAATATTTTCCTTCAATCTAGACAAACGTTTAGTTTCCTTCGAAAATATGAAAGATAAGAATAATTCATGTGTAGGAATAAGGCTCTATTATTCCTACAAACCAAAGGACTTTATAAAATATTTTTTCTATAGAAATCATATCCTATAAAATTTCTACAAAAGTCTTACAAATGAAAGGAGGCCTCAGTGGGATACTCTTTCGAAGTCAAAAGAGTAATTCCCACTTAGGAATTAGCATGCGAAGTTAAAAGAGCAATCTTCACTTAGGAATTGACATGAGATGATGGTCCCTTTGACTCAGGGCCTTAGATTCAAAGGATTTTCGTGGAGAATTGGAATTCTTGATAATATTTTCTACATCGGTTATTTGATTTATATGATTGAATCCTATATGTTTTTTCTTGTTCGGTCGGACGGTCTGACATGTCAGAGTATATGCAAAGGCTTCTGCGTCAGAGGTTTCAACGTATGTCAAAATATACGACCCGTTCCAGAGAGCAAAACATTAAGCCGGACTCATGTCAGATAGTCCAACTTCCCTTGGAATATTAATAACAAAGATCTTGCAACACAAAACAAAACACATGCATAACTTTCACATATGAACGCCGTTTTCGATGGTCTTGGGCTTGTTTTGAAGTTAACAACAAACTCAAGATCCTTAATGGAGAACAAACTGAGACCAAACAAAATGGAGGATGTAAGAGCATCTTTAAGAGAATCCCCATAAAATCTCTCCCTATAAGTGGTTATACGAGGTATCTGAATAATTTAGAAGAGGTTTGCATGTGCTTTAGCAGAATCTCTGTACATCTTCGCCTTTCATATATTTTTATTTCTCTTTAAACTAGCATACAAAGTAAATGAAGAATTGCATTTGGGCCCCTCAAAATTAAACCTATAATTGCAACCAGGTCCCTAGGGAACCTCAATTGTCACACGGGGGGGGGGGGGGGGGGGGCTGTTGCCGGAGATCCAGTCGGCGACGAGGTGGCCTCAGTTGGATGTCCCTCGAGGTCAGGGCGATGCAACGAGCCAACGATGGGTTGAGGTCGGGGCAGGGCGAGGCGACTAAACGGCGGGATGGCACGGCGGTGGGGTGAGATGGGTGTGGCGGCGGGGAGGCAAGCCGCCTCTGGCAATGGCGTAGGAGTTCAATGGTTGCCTCCGCCAGTTTTAGGGAAAAGCTTATGAGAAGACCTTTTACCATAGATAGAGGGGAGGTTGGGATCCCCTAAAAAATCGCGTTTATGAGATATGTTGGAGCAGTAATTGCCCAACTCCCCTTATACCAGGTTTTTTTTCATACGGGGAAGATTACTTGTTTGAGATGCTCTGACTAATGCAAATGTTCGAGCACTCTATGTATGATGTGATCAAGTGATACGCCCCAATGTATCTATAATTTATAAGGTATCCATGCTACGTTTACATTATTTATTTATGTTTTTGGCACAATATTTATTTGGACTAACCTATCCAGTGCCAGAGGCCAGTTTCTGTTTTGTATTGTTTTGGGATTTTCAGGTAAAAAATCATGGAGCCAGAATGAACATGATTTTTTGTGTTTTTTATGAAAAATATTAGATTGTTGGGCAAATAAATCATCATAAGGCGGTGCACGAGGGCTCCACACGGCCTCATGGCGCGACCAGGGCCACTCCCGTGGAGGCTCCTTAAGTCATTTGACGCCCTTCTTTCACCGCAAGAAAACTAATTTTATAGAAAAAAAGCTCTCTTAAAATTTCAGCCTAATCGGAGTTATGGATATTTAAGAAACAATGTTCAGCCAGAAAACAAAAGCGAAAAACGGAAGACAGAAAAGAAAGATCCAATATAGGGAGTGACCCCCCTCTCGGGGGGGGGGGGGGGCAAGGAAGAAGAAGAAAGAGGGGGGGGGGTCTTCCCCCTCGCCTTTGGTGGTGCCGGGACACCGTCGGGGACATCTTCGTCATCACCATCACCAACAAATGTATCTCCGTTCTCATGGGGACGTGTGAGTAATTCATCCTTGGGGTTGAGGGTATGTAGTAGTAGTTATGTGTTCGACCTCTCTCTCCCATGTCCTTGAAGGATTCCGATCTTGATTGTATCATGAGCTTTATTAATATAGTTGGATCTTATGATGTTCATCCCCTTTTATTATTTCTGTGGTGAATCGATTCTTGCTCTTTGAAGTTTCTTTATGTTGGATAAAATACTTTGAATTTGAGATCATATGATGCATGTCTAACAATTAAATTGCATATACACATGGTGACAATGGGGTACTCTATCCATAAATGTTGAATGATAGGCTGTCATGGTAGGATTTCTGGAACTATCCGTAGCACACATTGAGGTTGTTCAATATATGATCAAGATTGCACACCTACGTGATTTCATCCTACTTTCTTCAATAAAAATATAGACTTTGGAGTGGTTCTTTGTTGCACTTTTTGAGGGCATATTATGTTGTTTAACTATGTTAATGATGTTGAGAGTTTGCCACTAGTGAAAGTATGAAACCTAGGACCCGTTTTCAAGCATTGGGATACCGTTTTTATTCACTTGCTACGTTGGATATTCTCGGTGATGGATGTGCTATCACATGATGACTTCGTCCACGACTTGTCACCCTTTGGGCGATCTGATATGCTCGCAGGCAAGCTCTCAATGAGCAGATATTCCAAAGTCCACATGCCACTCATAGATTCATACCGAGATACATTATAGAGTTGAATGATTGCAAACCAAACAAGGCTACTGCGATAAGGCCGACTGTAGCAAGACAACCTTGTCCAAGGTGGATCCCACCGGAGCAAGGTATAGCCAAGATTAGAGTGGACGGCCGGTCTCGCGGGCGTCCAATGATGGAGCCTACATCGTTGTGTGTCGCGATTCTACCGGTATGTACTTGGGTGCTTCAGTGGTATGATGATCAGATATCACAGACCCAACAACCCTGGAGGCGTTAGCGTGCCGGGAAGCTTTGGCCCTTTCCATTGACCTCTCATTTTCGCATGTGCAAATTGCATCGGATTGTCAGGGGGGTTAATGATATAAAGCAAGGTACATGTGGGATGTATGGAGCAATTATCAAGGAAATTATAGACACTACATAGTTTCAGAGTTGCTCTTTCATCTTCGAAGGGCGAGACACCAATTTTGAGGCTCATAGCCTCGCTAGACATGCTTTTGGCGTGGGGACAGGTCGCCATTCGTGGCTTCTAAATCTTCCATATTTATCTTGTATTCCCATGAACATTACTGTGTAATCAATAAAGTGTGTTTAGACTCAAAGTAAATAAATAAAATAAGCCAAAAGCCAAAACCAAAAGCCCATATTTAAATGATTTTTTGACTTTTAAGCCAAAATAAAAAGAGCAATGCTACGCATCGGCCGGCGGATCTTTTTAAAAGATCCACCGCCTCGATAGTCATTTGATCCGACGTTATCTAGCGGCACGGATATTTCCTCACCATCACAACAAAGGCATGGTTGTTGAATCCTTCTTTGCAAAACACCATATATTGCAGAAACATTTGTAACGAGGTTCTATTATAGAGTTATTATTTTTTCATCGCAATTTTTATGTAACATGGGTGTTGTTGTGTAATGACTCCTAGAACACATATGATGTTGCAATTTTTTCTTAACTTTTTTGCAACATGGATGTTGTTGGAGAACGACTTCTGCAAGACAGATGATGTTGCAACAAAGATGATGTTGCAGAATTTATCTTTCCGTCTAATTTTTTTACAAAATGGTTATTGTTGCGAAAGGACTTCTGCAACACAGATGATGTTGCAGATTTTTTTTGTCTTAACTTTTTTGCAACATGGATGTTGTTGGAGAACGATTTCTGCAACACAGATGATGTTGCAATAAAGATGATGTCGCAAAATTTATTTTTCTGTCTTAGATTTTTTACAAAATGGTTATTGTTGCGAAAGGACTTCTGCAACACAGATGATGTTGCAGATTTTTTTTGTCTTAACTTTTTTGCGACATGGATGTTGTTGGAGAACAATTGTTGCAACACGGATGATGTTGCAACAAAGATGATGTCGCGGAATTTATTTTTCTGTCTTAACTTTTTTTACAAAATGGTTATTGTTGCGAAAGGACTTCTACACAGATGATGTTGCAGATTTTTTTGTCTTAACTTCTTTGCAACATGGATGTTGTTGGAGAACGATTTCTGCAACACAGATGATGTTGCAACGAAAATGGTGTCATGGAATTTATTTTTCCATCTTAATTTTTTTACAAAATGGTTATTGTTGCGAAAGGACTTCTACAACACAGATGATGTTGCAGATTTTTTGTCTTAACTTTTTTGCAACATGGATGTTGTTGGAGAACAATTTCTGCAACACAAATGATGTTGCAGAATTTATTTTTCGTCTTAGCTTTTTTACAAAATGGTTGTTGTTGCGAAAGGACCTCTGCAACACACATGATATTGCAGGAAAAAAAATTTGAACCGGAACACCTAGCATTCCAAATTACCTCGGACCAACCAAATCGGCGTTCACTTGCACGGTAACATTTGGGGGAAGATTGGTCAGCCACACACGTTTGCTAATATGATCAGCACACACTAGTGCGCGTCGGTCCTAAGCAAACGGTTTTTAACCCCTTTCCGCGACGGCATTTGGAACCGTCGCCAAGTGAGTGTGTGCGATAGCGTGTCCTTCACACATGACCCAGAAATCGTCGGGGATAGGCCCTCCTGGGACCCAAGCTGGGGCCGTGTGCGATCGGGCGAGGCATCGAAACCCAATCATTTTCGTAGGTATGTACATCCCACACGGTAATCCGAGAAAAATATTTCCGTAGGTATGTACATCCCACACGGAGAATCCGAGAAAAACATTTTCGTTCGTATGTATATCACACACAGTCAATCCAAGGAATATGTTTCCGTTCTCATGTACATCCCACATAGTCAATCCAGGGAACACGTTTCCGTTCGGACGTATATCCCACATAGTTTTATGTGTAGGCTCGTGTGTGAAAGTAGTAACTATCATACATGGTTTGCCATGGTTAACTGTTTGCTTTTATCAGCTATATCACACACGATTTGATGAAGAAAACTGTGTGGCATTGGGCTATCCATCGCAAGCGCTTTTTCTACTAAAACCGTTTGCAAAGGTCCATGACACATTTAGTAGGTTTATTAGTTTACAATTAATAATTGCAGTATTACGCAAATTCACATTTCATATCGAACTGTTGTTTGCCAATTTCATATCAGGCACATAAATATATTATAACATCACAGTACGGCAGCTACACGAAAACAGCACATTACAACATATAGCTAGTTCAACTTCATAAGAACAATATATTCATTTCCCTAATCGAGATCATCCAGGCTCGTCTTATCCACCTCTGCTTTCAGTTCAGTCAGAACCCGTTTTGCACGGGCCAACTGGGAAAGTGCTTCCTCCTTCGCCAATACCATCTTAGCAAAGTCTGATTTTAAAAGTCTGAGCTCATTCTCCACCTTCAACTTTTTATCCCGCATCTTGAAATATGCTTCAGCGTTGACAACACTTTCTCTAAGCTACGTGTGTTCTCTTCCTCATACATGCTCCAGAGCTTCGCTAGGCACATCTTCAAAGACTGTGGCCACTCTTGATCAACCCACTCCAAGTAAGAACACTTCCATTCCATCCTATAATATTTGAAACTAGATCGGTAACAATTGTAGGGGAAATGAGTTTATAGCAACATAGAAAATCACCAATGCTTATTTTGAAAAACTGAAGAAACATGTTAATTATGACATATCTTCTCAAAAAGATCAATGTGCAAATGAAATAATTGGTACTGAGAAAACAACCAAATTCTGGAGCATCAGAAGCTATAATTAATTACAATGACGCTACAAGTTCTAACTCATGTACAATAAATAACAAATTGAACATTTTATGAGAAAGGTAAATATAACTACAACAACATAGCGACAGTGTTTGGATGACAACAAATTGATACTAACACGTGTGTACATGCACAAATTTGGTAACATAGAACTAATAGCACTAAGGTCGTCCACTATGTATGCCAAAACTGGGTAAAGACAATTGTTGCTACATCTCGCACTAGTGCCCTGCACTGGCGAGCCGATGCAGCGGAAAAAAAATCAGGGACCCGGACTCCGGAGCACGTAGTTGCTCCGATGCCCCGTTCCTTCGTGCCATAACGATTTAGTATTTTACTGCTTGGCTGCTCGGATGTGTGGACCAAAGTTGGCTGCACAAACTACTGAAGCGGTGTGATACGTCTGTTTTGCATCATGCTTTTATATCGATATTTATTGCATTATGGGCTATTATTACACATTATGTCACAATACTTATGCCCATTCTCTCTTATTTTACAAGGTTTGCACAAAGAGGGAGAATGCCAACAGCTGGAATTCTGGGTTGGAAAAGGAGCAAATATTAGAGACCTATTCTGCACAACTCCAAAAGTCCTGAAACTCCAAGGAAGTCAGTTTTCGATTATATAAAAAATATTGGGCGAAGAAAGCACCGGAGGGGGGCCACCCACCATCCACGAGGGTGGGGGGCGCGCCCCCTGTCTCGTGGCCCCCCTGGCAGGCCTCCGGTGCCCATCTTTGGCTATATGGAGTATTTCGCCCTGAAAAAATCATAAGCAAGCTTTCGTGACGAAACACCGCCGCCACGAGGCGGAACCTTGGCGGAACCAATCTAGAGCTCCGACGGAGCTGTTCTGCCGGGGAAACATCCCTCCGGGAGAGGGAAATCATCACCATCAATCCTCTCATCGGGAGGGGGTCAATCTCCATCAACATCTTCACCAGCACCATCTCATCTCAAACCCTAGTTCATCTCTTGTATCCAATCTTTGTCTCAAAACCTCAGATTGGTACCTGTGGGTTGCTAGTAGTGTTGATTACTCCTTGTAGTTGATGTTAGTTGGTTTACTTGGTGGAAGATCATATGTTTAGATCCTTTATGCATATTAATACCCCTCTGATTATGAACATGAATATGATTTGTGAGTAGTTACGTTTGTTCATGAGGACATGGAAGAAGTCTTGCTATAAGTAGTCATGTGAATTTGGTATTCGTTTGATATTTTGATGAGATGTATGTTGTCTTTCCTCTAGTGGTGTCATGTGAACATCGACTACATGACACTTCACCATCGTTTGGACCTGGGGGAAGGCATTGTGAAGTAATAAGTAGATGATGGGTTGCTAGAGTGACAAAATCTTAAACCCTAGTTTATGCGTTGCTTCGTAAGGGGCTGATTTGGATCCATATGTTTCATGCTATGGTTAGGTTTACCTTAATACTTCTTTTGTAGTTGCGGATGCTTGCACAAGGGGTTAATCATAAGTCGGATGCTTGTCCTAGTAAGGGCAGTACCCAAGCAGTGGTCCACCCACATATAAAATTATTAAAGTACCGAACGCAAATTCATATGAGCGTGATGAAAACTAGCTTGACGATAATTCCCATGTGTCCTCGGGAGCGTTTTCCTTTATATAAGAGTTTGTCCAGGCTTGTCCTTTGCTACAAAAAGGATTGGGCCATCTTGCTGCACTTTATTTACTTTTATTACTTGTTACCTGTTACCAATTACCTTATCACAAAACTACCTGTTACCGATAATTTCAGTGCTTGCAGAGAATACCTTACTGAAAACTGCTAATCATTTCCTTCTGCTCCTCGTTGGGTTCAACACTCTTACTTATCAAAAGGACTACTATAGATCCCCTATACTTGTGGGTCATCAAGACTCTTTTCTGGCGCCGTTGTCGGGGAGTGAAGCGCCTTTGGTAAGGAAAAATTTATATAGTGTGCTGAAATTTACTGTCACTTGTTACTATGGAAAGTAATCCTTTGAGGGGCTTGTTCGGGGTATCTTCACCCCGACCAGTAGAGCAAAGAGTTGCTCCTCAACCTACTGAACCAACTGAAAATGTTTACTTTGAAATTCCTTCGGGTATAATAGAGAAACTGCTAGCTAATCCTTTTACAGAAGATGGAACATTGCATTCCGATTTGCACCTAATCTATGTGGATGAAGTTTGTGGATTATTTAAGCTTGCAGGTATGCCCGAGGATGTTATCAAGAAGAAGGTCTTCCCTTTATCTTTGAAGGGAAAGGCATTGACATGGTTTAGGCTATGTGATGATATTGGATCATGGAACTACAACCGATTGAAATTGGAATTTCATCAGAAGTTTTATCCTATGCATCTGGTTCATCGTGATTGTAATTATATATATAATTTTTGGCCTCGCGAAGGAGAAAGCATCGCTCAAGCCTGGGGGAGGCTTAAGTCAATGTTATATTCATGCCCCAATCGTGAGCTCTCAAGAGAAATCATTATTCAAAAAAATTTGCTAGGCTTTCTCTTAATAATCGCTCCATGCTCGATACTTCTTGTAGTGGATCTTTTATGATGAATACTATTGAATTCAAATGATATTTATTGGAAAGAATTAAACACAACTCTGAAGATTGGGAACTCGACGAAGGTAAGGAGTCAGGTATAACACCTAAGTTTGATTGTGTCAAATATTTTATGGATACCGATGCTTTTCGTGAATTTAACACTAAATATGGACTTGACTCTGAAATAGTAGCTTCTTTCTGTGAATCATTTGCTACTCATGTTAACCTCCCTAAGGAGAAGTGGCTTAAATATCATCCTCTCATTGAAGTAAAAGTAGTTGAACCTATTAAAGTTGAAGAAAAGACTATCACTTATAATGTTGATCCTATTGTTCCTACCGCTTATATTGAGAAACCACCTTTCCCTACTAGAATAAAGGATCATGCTAAAGCTTCAACTGTGGTTCGTAAGAGTAATACTAGAACACCTACACCCTCCGAGCAAATTAAAGTTGAACCTAGTATTGCTATGGTTAAAGATCTCTTGGTTGATAATATTGATGGGCATGTAATTTACTTTTGTGATGAAGCCGCTAGAATTGCTAGACCCAATACTAAAAATAAACATAGACCTGTTGTAGGCATGCCTGTTATTTCTATTAAAATAGGAGATCATTGCTATCATGGCTTATGTGATATGGGTGCTAGTGCGAGTGCAATACCTCATTCTTTATATGAAGAAATTATGCATGATATTGCACCTGCTCAGATAGAAGGTATTGATGTTACAATTAAGCTTGCCAATAGAGATACTATTTCACCGGTTGAGATTGTTAGAGATGTTGAAGTCTTGTGTGCAAAAGTTAAATATCCTGCTGATTTTCTTGTTCTTGGTTCCCCACAAGATGACTTTTGTTCCATTATATTTGGTAGACCCTTCTTGAATACTGTTAATGCTAAGATAGACTGCAAAAAGGATATTGTTTCTGTTGGTTTAGGGGATATGTCTCATGATTTTAATTTTGCTAAATTTCGTAGACAACCCCATGATAAAGAATTGCCTAGTAAAGATGAAATTATTGGTCTTGCTTCTATTGACATGCCTCCTAATGATCCTTTGGAACAATATTTGCTAGACCATGAGAATGATATGTTTATCAATGAAAGAAGGGAAATAGATGAAGTATTCTTTAAACAGGGACCTGATGTCTACTACACAACCTTCTTCTTGTAGACGTTGTTGGGCCTCCACGTGCAGAGGTTTGTAGGACAGTAGCAAATTTCCCTCAAGTGGATGACCTACTGTTTATCAATCCGTAGGAGGCGTAGGATGAAGACGGTCTCTCTCAAGCAACCCTGCAACCAAATAACAAAGAGTCTCTTGTGTCCCCAACACACCTAATACAATGGTAAATTGTATAGGTGCACTAGCTCGGCAAAGAGATGGTGATACAAGTGGTATATGGATGGTAGATAATAGTTTTTGTAATCTAAAAATATAAAAACAGCAAGGTAATGAATGATAAAAGTGAGTGTAAACGGTATTGCAATGTGTTGAAACAAGGCTTAGGGTTCATACTTTCACTAGTGCAAGTCCTCTCAACAATAATAACATAATTGGATCACATAATTATCCCTCAACATGCAACAAAGAGTCACTCCAAAGTCACTAATAGTGGAGACCGAACGAAGAGATTATGGTAGGGTACGAAACCACCTCAAAGTTATTCTTTCCAATCAATCCGTTGGGCTATTCCTATAAGTGTCACAAACAGCCCTAGAGTTCGTACTAGAATAACACCTTAAGACACAAATCAACCAAAACCCTAATGTCACCTAGATACTCCAATTTCACCTCAAGTATCCGTGGGTATGATTATACGATATGCATCACACAATCTCAGATTCATCTATTCAACCAACACATAGAACCTCAAAGAGTGCCCCAAAGTTTCTACCGGAGAATCACGACAAAAACGTGTGCCAACCCCTATGCATAAGTTCATGGGCGGAACCCGCAAGTTGGTCACCAAAACATACATCAAGTGAATCACGTGATATCCCATTGTCACCACAGATATGCACAGCAAGACATACATCAAGTGTTCTCAAATCTTTAAAGACTCAATCCGATAAGATTACTTCAAGGGGAAAACTCAATCCATTACAAGAGAGTAGAGGGGGGAAGAAACATCATATGATCCAAATATAATAGCAAAGCTCGCGATACATCAAGATCGTACCACCTCAAGAACACGAGAGAGAGAGAGAGAGAGAGAGAGAGAGAGAGAGATCAAGCACATAGCTACTGGTACATACCCTCAGCCCCGAGGGAGAACTACTCCCTCCTCATCATGGAGAGCACCAGGAGGATGAAGATGGCCACCAGAGAAGGATTCCCCCTCTGGCAGGGTGCCGGAACGGGTCTAGATTGGCTTTCGGTGGCTACGGAGGCTTCTGGCGGCGGAACTCCCGATATATTGTGCTCTCGGATGTTTTTAGGGTATATGGAGATATATATAGGCGGAAGAAGTATGTCAGGGGAGCCACGAGGGGCCCACGAGGGTGGAGTGCGCGCCCAGGGGGCGCCCCCTACCTCGTGGCCTCCTCGAAGCTTCCCTTACGTGGACTCCAAGTCTTCTGGGCTTCTTCTGATCCAAAAATAAGTTCCGTGAAGTTTCAGGTCAATTGGACTCCGTTTGATTTTCCTTTTCTGCGATATTCTAAAACAAGGAAAAAACAGAAACTGGCACTGGGCTCTGGGTTAATAGGTTAGTCCCAAAAATCATATAAAATAGCATATAAATGCATATAAAACATCCAAGGTTGATAATATAATAGCATGGAACAATCAAAAATTATAGATACGTTGGAGACGTATTAGCATCCCCAAGCTTAATTCCTGCTCGTCCTCGAGTAGGTAAATGATAAAAATAGAATTTTTGATGTGGAATGCTACCTAACATATTTCTCTAAGTAATTCTTCTTTATTGTGGCAAGAATATTTCAGATCCATAAGATTCAAGACAAAAGTTTAATATTGACATAAAAAAAATAATACTTCAAGCATACTAACCAAGCAATCATGTCTTCTCAAAATAACATGGCCAAAGAAAGTTATCCCTACAAAATCATATAGTCTGGCTAAGCTCCATCTTCACCACACAAAATATTTAAATCATGCACAACCCCGATGACAAGCCAAACAATTGTTTCATACTTTTGATGTTCTCAAACTTTTTCAATCTTCACGCAATACATGAGCGTGAGCCATGGATATAGCACTATAGGTGGAATAGAATGATGGTTGTGGAGAAGACAAAAAGGAGAAGATAGTCTCACATCAACTAGGCGTATCAACGGGCTATGGAGATGCCCATTAATAGATATCAATGTGGGTGAGTAGGGATTGCCATGCAACGGATGCACTAGAGCTATAAGTGTATGAAAGCTCAAAAAGAAACTAAGTGGGTGTGCATCCAACTTGCTTGCTCACGAAGACCTAGGGCAATTTGAGGAGGCCAATCATTGGAATATACAAGCCAAGTTCTATAATGAAAGATTCCCACTAGTATATGAAAGTGACAACATAGGAGACTCTCTATCATGAAGATCATGGTGCTACTTTGAAGCACAAGTGTGGTAAAAAGTATAGTAGCATTGTCCCTTCTCTCTTTTTCTCTCATTTTTTTATTTTATTTTTTTATTTGGGCCTTTCTCCTTTTTTATGGCCTCTTTTTTCTCTTTTTTTTATTTGGGCTTCTTTGGCCTCTTTTATTTATTTATTTTCGTCCGGAGTCTCATCCCGACTTGTGGAGGAATCATGGTCTCCATCATCCTTTCCTCACTGGGACAATGCTCTAATAATGATGATCATCACACTTTTATTTACTTACAACTCAAGAATTACAACTCGATACTTAGAACAAGATATCACTCTATATGAATGCCTCCGGCGGTGTACCGGGATGTGCAATGACTCAAGAGTGACATGTATGGAAGAATTATGAATGATGGCTTTGCCACAAATACAATGTCAACTACATGATCATGCAAAGCGATATGACAATGATGGAGCGTGTCATAGTAAACGGAACGGTGGAAAGTTGCATGGCAATATATCTCGGAATGGCTATGGAAATGCCATAATAGGTAGGTATGGTGGTTGTTTTGAGGAAGATATATGGTGGGTTTATGGTACCGGCGAAAGTTGCGCGATAGTAGAGAGGCTAGCAATGGTGGAAGGGTGAGAGTGCGTATAATCCATGGACTCAACATTAGTCATAAAGAACTCACATCCTTATTGCAAAAATCTTAGTTATCAAAACAAAGTACTATGCGCATGCTCCTAGGGGGATAGATTGGTAGGAAAAGACCATCGCTCGTCCCTGACCGCCACTCATAAGGAGGACAATCAATAAATAAATCATGCTCCGACTTCATCACATAACGGTTCACCATACGTGCATGCTACAGGAATCACAAACTTCAACACAAGTATTTCTCAAATTCACAACTACTCAACTAGCATGACTCTAATATCACCATCTCCATATCTCAAAACAATCATCAAGTATCAAACTTCTCATAGTATTCAATGCACTTTATATGAAAGTTTTTATTATATCCCTCTTGGATGCCCATCATATTAGGACTGAATTCATAACCAAAGCAAATTATCATGCTGTTTAGGACTCTCAAAATGATATAAGTGAAGCATGAGAGTTCATTAATTTCTATAAAATGAAACCACCACCGTGCTCTAAAAAGATATAAGTGAAGCACTAGAGCAAACAAACTACTCCGAAAGATATAAGTGAAGATCAATGAGTAGTCGAATAATTATGCAACTATGTGAAGACTCTCTAAAATTTAAGAATTTCAGATCTTGGTATTTTATTCAAACAGCAAGCAAAGCAAAATAAAATGACATTCTAAGAATAGCAAACATCATGTGAAGAAGCAAAAACTTAGGATCAACCGATACTAACCGATAGTTGTTGAAGAAGAAAGATGGGATGCCAACCGGGGCATCCCCAAGCTTAGACGCTTGAGACTTCTTGAAATATTATCTTGGGATGCCTTAGGAATCCCCAAGCTTGAGCTTTTGTGTCTCCTTAATTCCTCTCATATCACGGTCTCCCTAAATCTCAAAAGCTTCATCCACACAAAACTCAACAAGGACTCATGAGATAAGTTAGTATAAACCATTGCCAAAACCTTATCATACTCTACTGTAGCAAATCACTAAAATTATTATTCAACATTGCATACTAAATTTCTATGCATATTTAATAGTCCTATCCTCAAATAGAATCATTAAAGAAGCAAACATATGCAAACATAACAGCAATCTGCCTAAACAGGACAGTCTGTAAAGAATGCAGCAACATCCAAACTTCCCTAAGCCCAAAAATTATGAAAGAAAATTCCCACTGTAGTAAATTTATCAGAGATTAATATGCAAAAGGTTTCAACATTTTATCACATTCTGACTTTTCTAGGGAATTATTGCAACAACGGTAAACTTTCTGTTTTCAAACAGCAACATGTGGACTTCTAAAATAGGCATAGTCAAGGCTATCAATGCCACTTTTATTGAAATAAAAGATGAAAAACATTGTTTTAAATAACAGCAAGCAAATCTTAACAAAATAAATTGACGCTCCACGCAAAACACATATCGTGTGGTGAATAAAAATATAGCTCCAAGTAAAGTTACCGATGAACGAAGACGAAAGAGGGGATGCCTTCCGGGGCATCCCCAAGCTTAGGCTCTTGGCTATCCTTGAATATTACCTTGGGGTGCCTTGGGAATCCCCAAGCTTAGGCTCTTGCCACTCCTTATTCCATAGTCCATCGAATCCTTACCCAAAACTTGAAAACTTCACAACACAAAACTTAACAGAAAACTCGTAAGCTCCGTTAGTATAAGAAAATAAATCACCACTTCAAGGTACTGTAATGAACTCATTCTTTATTTACATTGGTGTTAAACCTACTGTATTACAACTTCTCTATGGTTTATAAACTCTTTTACTAGCCATAGATTTATCAAAATAAGTAAACAACACATGAAAAACAGAATCTGTCAAAAACAGAACAGTCTGTAGTAATCTGGATCAAACGTATACTTCTGGAACTCATAAAATTATCAAATAAATTTCTGGACCTTAGTAATTTATCTATTAATCATCTGCAAAAATAATTAACTAAATAGCACTTTCAAAATAAAAATGGTAGCAATTCTCATGAGCGCTAAAGTTTCTGTTTTTTACAGCATGATCAACAATACTTTCCCCAAGTCTTCCCAAAGGTTCTACTTGGCACAAACACTAATTAAAAGCATAAAACCACATCTAAACAGAGGATAGATGAATTATTTATTACTAAACAGGAACAAAAGGCAAGTAACTAAAATAAAATTGGGTTGCCTCCCAACAAGCGCTATCGTTTAACGCCCCTAGCTAGGCATGATGATTTCAATGATGCTCACATAAAAGATAAGAATTGAAACATAAAGAGAGCATCACGAAGAATATGACTAGCACATTTAAGTCTAACCCTCTTCCTATGCATAGGGATTTTGTGAGCAAACAACTTGTGGGAACAATAATCAACTAGCATAGGAGGGCAAAACAAGCATAACTTCAAAACTTTAAGCACATAGAGAGGAAACTTGATATTATTCCAATTCCTACAAGCATATGTTCCTCCCTCATAATAATTTTCAGTAGCATCATGAATGAATTCAACAATATAACCAGCACCTAAAGCCTTCTTTTCATGATCTACAAGCATAGAAATTTTATTACTCTCCACATAAGCAAAATTCTTCTCATTCAGAATAGTGGGAGTATCATAAGAGACTCGAATACTATAAATTGTTTCCACACTAAAAGAGTAATGTTCAGAAAATGGGTAATCATAATCATGACAAGTTTTATAAATATAATCACTACTTTTTATAGCATAAGTATCATCACAATAATCATCATAAGTAGGAGGCATGCTATCATCATTATAAATTTGCATATCAAAACTTGGGAGACTAAAAATATCATCTTCATTAAACATAGCATCCCCAAGCTTGGGCCTTTTCATATCATAAGCATAATAACTCTCATCATTAATAGTATGGATAGCACCAATAGTGTAGGATTTATCATATTCTTCCAAGAAAGTGCCAAAAAGATTTTCAAGATCATAAGAAGTATCATTATCTTCCACAATTATATTTTCATGAGGCACAATAGTAATAGGAGCAGCATTATTTGGGAGAGATATCTTTTTACCTCTCTTCCTTTTTCTTTTCTTCTTCTTCACCACATCATGTGTGGGTTCAATCCTCTTTTTGGAGCTCCTTATTAATGAGATTGGTTGAATAGGAGGCTCCTCCTCGTTACCTGATTCATCATAAGAAATAATAAGAGGATATTGGGAAGTCTCTCCCCTTTCATTAGTATTCTCTTCATATTCTATTTGTTTTCTTTTCTTTATGTAGTTGACAATATAAGGATTTTCAATGCAATTCACCACACAATACATATAAATTTCCTCTAGATCAAATTGAAGAACTCTATCAAGGGCAAATTTTGGAATATCCTTAGTTATACATTTCATTTCTTCATAACCCAAGAACAAACTAAGTTCATTATGATGTGCAAGAGAAATCAAGTCATCACAATTTTTGGATACGATACGATCATGAAACAATTTGCATTGGGTACTGAAATGATTATGTTCATTGCAAAGTTCACAAGTACGGCTAAGAAAATTTAATTTTTTAGCACAAACTTCTAGCCTTTCTTGCAACCATTTAGTTTCTAAATGCTTATGCCTCTTGCAATATCTATCTTCCCTATTTGGTGTATACTCGCAAACCCAATGCACTCCACAAAAATTGACATGTTTATAGGAGACATTTTCATCATAACTAGTGCAATCATCATTAGTATCATGGATATTCAAAGTATTCGTACTAACAACATTGCAATTATGCTCATCATTCAAATATTTAGTGCCAAACATTTTATAGATTTCTTCTTCTAGCACTTGAGCATAATTATCCTTTCCATCATACTCACGAAAGATATTAAAAAGGTGAAGTGTATGAGACAAACTCAATTCCATTTTTTATAGTTTTCTTTTATAAACTAAACTAGTGATAAAACAAGAAACTAAAAGACTCGATTGCAAGATCTAAAGATATACCTTCAAGCGCTAAGTTCCCCGGCAACGGCGCCAGAAAAGAGCTTGATGTCTACTACACAACCTTCTTCTTGTAGACGTTGTTGGGCCTCCAAGTGCAGAGGTTTGTAGGACAGTAGCAAATTTCCCTCAAGTGGATGACCTAAGGTTTAGCAATCCGTAGGAGGCGTAGGATGAAGATGGTCTCTCTCAAGCAACCCTGCAACCAAATAACAAAGAGTCTCTTGTGTCCCCAACACACCCAATACAATGGTAAATTGTATAGGTGCACTAGTTCGGCGAAGAGATGGTGATACAAGTGGTATATGGATGGTAGATAATAGTTTTTGTAATCTGAAAATATAAAAACAGCAAGGTAACGAATGATAAAAGTGAGCGTAAACGGTATTGCAATGTGTTGAAACAAGGCCTAGGGTTCATACTTTCACTAGTGCAAGTCCTCTCAACAATAATACCATAATTGGATCACATAACTATCCCTCAACATGAGTCACTCCAAAGTCACTAATAGCGGAGAATGAACGAAGAGATTATGGTAGGGTACGAAACCACCTAAAAGTTATTCTTTCCAATCAATCCGTTGGGCTATTCCTATAAGTGTCACAAACAACCCTAGAGTTCGTACTAGAATAACATCTTAAGACACAAATCAACCAAAACCCTAATGTCACCTAGATACTCCAATGTCACCTCAAGTATCCGTGGGTATGATTATACGATATGCGTCACACAATCTCAGATTCATCTATTCAACCAACCTCAAGTATCCATGGGTTCAATCTTGCGGTGTCCTTTCCCGGTGACAGTAAGGGCAGCAAGGCACGTATTGTATTGTTGCCATCGAGGATAACAAGATGGGGTTTCTTCATATTGCATGAGTCTATCCCTCTACATCATGTCATCTTGCTTAAGGCGTTACTCTGTTTTTACTTAATACTCTAGATGCATGCTGGATAGCGGTCGATGAGTGGAGTAATAGTAGTAGATGCAGGCAGAAGTCGGTCTACTTGTCTCGGACGTGATGCCTATATACATGATCACACCTAGATATTCTCATAACTATGCTCAATTCTGTCAATTTCTCAACAGTAATTTGTTCACCCGCCGCAGAATACTTATGCTCTTGAGAGAAGCCACTAGTGAAACCTATGGCCCCAGGGTCTATCTTTATCATATCAATCTCCTACTACTTAGTTATTTACTTTGCTATTTACTTTGCCTTTATTTTACTTTGCATCTTTATCATAAAAATACCAAAAATATTATCTTATCATATCTATCAGATCTCACTCTCGTAAGTGGCCCTATAGGAATTGACAACCCCTATTTGCGTTGGTTGCGAGGATTTATTTGTTTTGTGCAGGTACGAGGGACTTGCGCGTAGCCTCCTACTGTATTGATACCTTGGTTCTCAAAAACTGAGGGAAATACTTACGCTACTTTGCTGCATCATCCCTTCCTCTTCGGGGAAAACCAACACAGTGCTAAAAGAGGTAGCAAGAAGGATTTCTGGTGCCGTTGCCGGGGAGGTCTACGCAAAAGTCAACATACCAAGTACTCTTGATAACCCACAAGTATAGGGGATCGCAACAGTTTTCGATAAGTAAGAGTGTCGAACCCAACGAGGAGCTAAAGGTAGAACAAATATTCCCTTAAGTTCTATCGACCACCGATACAACTCTACACACGGTTGACATTCGCTTTACCTAGAACAAGTATGAAGCTAGAAGTACTTTGTAGGTGTTGTTGGATAGGGTTGCAACATAATAAAGAGTACGTAAATAAAAAAGTAGGGGCTGTTTAGATAAAGAATCAATAAAGTAAATATAGCGAGTGTGGAAAAGTGGTGGTAGGAGTTGCGAAATTGCCCCTAAGCAATTGACTACTTTACTAGACCGATAGCAAGTATTATGTGGGAGAGGCCACCGCTAGCATGTCATCCCTGACTTGGAATTCTATGCACTTGTGATTGGAACTATTAGTAAGCATCCGCAACTACTAATGTTCATTAAGGTAAAAGACAACCATGGCATTAAGATATATTGGCCCCCCTTCAATCCCGTATGCATCAATTTCTATGCTAGGTTGAAGCTTCTGTCAATCTTGCCCTCCAATACATAGTCCTATCAACATACAACTAACCCTATGGTGTGACCCACACACGCTCTCATATGATGGTCACCAAAGGACAGCAACATAACCACAAGCAAATTAAATCAATCATAGCAATTCATCAACCACCGATAGGATAACGACAATCTACTCAAACATCATAGGATGGCCACACATCATTGGATGATAATATGAAGCATAAAGCACCATGTTCAAGTAGAGGGTACAGCGGGTTGCGGGAGAGTGGACCACTGTAGATAGAGGGGGGAAGGTGATGGAGATGTTGGTGAAGATGGCGGAGGTGTTGGTGTAGATCGCGATGATGATGATGGCCCCTGGTGGCACTCCGGTGCCACCGGAAGCGAGGGGGAGATAGCCCCCCTCCTTCTTCTTCTTCCTTGACCTCCTCCCTAGATGGGAAAAGGGTTTCCCCTCTGGTCCATGGCCTCCATGGCACGGGAGGGGCGAGAGCCCCTCCGAGATTGGATCTGTCTCTCTATATCTCTCTGTTTTTGCGTTCTCAGATTCTTCCCTTTCACCGTTTCTTATATTCCCGGAGATCCGTAACTCCGATTGGGCTGAAATTTTAACATGATCTCTATCCGGAAATTAGCTTTCTTGCGGTGAAAGAAGGGCACCAACCGCCTTACGGGTGACCCACGAGGGTCAGGGGTGCGCCCAGGGGGTAGGCGCGCCCCCTGCCTCGTGGCCACCTCGGGCACCGTCTCGCGTGGATTTTTCTTCCCAAAAATCATATATATTCCAAAAAATCTCCATCAGTTTTTATCCTGTTTGGACTCCGTTTGATATGGATATTCTGCGAAACAAAAAACATGCAACAAACAGGAACTGGCATTGGGCACTAGATCAATATGTTAGTCCCAAAAATAGTATAAAAAAGTTGCCAAAAGTATATGAAAGTTGTAGAATATTGGCATGGAACAATAAAAAATTATAGATACGACGGGACGTATCAGCATCCCCAAGCTTAATTCCTGCTCGTCCTTGAGTAGGTAAATGATAAAAAAGATAATTTTTGATGTGGAATGCTACCTAGCATAATCTTGATCACATATCTAATCATGGCATGAATATTAAGATACGAGTGATTCAAAGCAATAGTCTATCATTTGACATAAAAACAATAATACTTCAAGCCTACTAATAAAGCAATCATGTCTTTTCAAAATAACAAGGCCAAAGAAAGTTATCCCTACCAAATCATATAGTCTGGCTATGCTCCATCTTCACCACACAAAATACTCACATCATGCACAACCCCGATGACAAGCCAAGCAATTGTTTCATACTTTTGACGTTCTCAAACCTTTTCAACTTTCATGCAATACATGAGCGTGAGCCATGGACATAGCACTATAGGTGGAATAGAATGGTGGTTGTGGAGAAGACAAAAAGGAGAAGATGGTCTCACATCAACTAGGCGTATCAACGGGCTATGGAGATGCCCATCAATAGATATCAATGTGAGTGAGTAGGGATTGCCATGCAACGGATGCACTAGAGCTATAAGTATATTAAAGCTCAAACTGAAACTAAGTGGGTGTGCATCCAACTTGCTTGCTCATGAAGACCTAGGGCATTTGAGGAAGCCCATCATTGGAATATACAAGCCAAGTTCTATAATGAAAATTCCCACTAGTATATAAAAGTGACTGTCGTGGTTCTAAGTCTGACAGTGAGGTAGGGGGGTGTGTATGGAGAGGCTAGACCTTAGCTATAGGGAAGTTGTAAGCACGCAAGGTTTACGAGTTCAAGCCCTTCTCTGAGGAAGTAACAGCCCTACGTCTCGGTGCCCGGAGGCGGTCGACTGGATTATGCGTGTGTAAAATGACAGGGGTGCGAACCCCTGATACCGAGGAGGGGGGTGGCTTATATAGAGTTCGCCAGCCCTCTCCTGCCCTCAGTAATGCAGGGTTTAAGGTACATTTAAGGTGGGCATTACTGATAACATCCCTAATAAAGTGTCATAATAATCATAAAGACTACTTAATAGCCGACCGTTTGCCTGCGAAGTGACTTGAGGTCTTCTGGCAGTCGAGTGGTTGGCTTCTTGGTCGAGTGACAGCTTCTTGGTCGAGTGACAGCTTCTTGGTCGAGTGTCTTCAACCCGTCGAGTGGGATATCTTCAAGTTGTTTGAAAGGTGACTTCCTCTAAGGATGTCCTATGGTAGGGCTCTTTAGGACGGGTCCGTGTCCCTACCGTAGGTACATGACTTCATCATTAGCCCCCGAACGGATCGAGGCTGGAGTGAGAAAAGGGGTTAGGGACCTTTCCAACCGACCCTTCGGGTTATTATGGGTGCTTCGTTCTGGGTCGATTGTCACGGATGACGTCATTAACCTCTTTCAGTCGCCTTGATCCGTTCCAGGTCTTTCGTCGAATGGATTTCTTTACCTGTGAGGCATCGAGCGCCGGCGTGCGCGGGATTTCTGTTTCGTCAAGTTGTTCTGCAGCCGGCGGAGATCGCGGGATTTGGATTTTTTGGGAAGCGCGCGGAACGGGGGCGGCCGCAGTAATCGGGAGCGATAGTGCGAAGGCTCCTCGATCCCCGTGCCGCCTTTTTCGCCATGTACAGCGCGCGCGCCTGCCACGGGATTTGACTGGATAGCTCGGGCCTACCTGCTAGCCACTCGGGAGCGGCCCCTTATAAGTAGTTGGCCCGGAGCCTTTCATCAGTACGCGTGCTCATATCTTCCTCTTCCTTCTCTGTTTCTCTGTCGCCTCCTCCGCTTCCTTCGCTCTCGCCCCGCCACCACAAAACCAGCTCAAGACCTCGCCGGCGACGATGGTGAAGGGTAAGACGACCGCTCTGGAGCGCGTGAAGAAGGCGGCGGCGGCGGGGAAGGGAAAGAAGTCTGCGCGCGGGGGTTCTTCCTCTCGGACGGCCCTGCCCAAGGGGTGGATCCAGGGCGACTGGATGCCCTCGGTGCTCCGTTAGGAGGACCTTGACGACCTGGTCGAGGGAGGAGCCATTCCCCACCAGGCGGCGCGTCTTCCAGGGGGAGAAATCGAGCCCCAGCCACGCGATGGTGAGTGCGTCCTCCTGGCGACTCATATTGACCGTGGGTTCTCTCTGCCGCCCCACTCTTTCTTCCGCAACTTCCTGAACTTCTTCGGGGCGCAGATCCATCACTTTACTCCGAACTCCATAGTCTATCTTGCCGCCTTTATTTCTATGTGTGAGGCGTTCCTGGGGTGCCGCCCACACTGGGGACTTTTCAAGCACATCTTCACCTGTCGCTCTCAGTTGGTTAATTGGGCCAAGTCGAGTGACGAGAAGACACAGGTGATCCAGCTGTGCGGGGGTTTGGCGATCCAGACGAGGGGGAAAAGCTATTTTCCCTCCATTACCTTCCCGGAGTCAGTTCGAGGATGGCAGGCGACTTGGTTCTACTGCCAGGATCAGGTGACCCCAGGGCAGTCGACTGGACTTCCACCCTTCACCCTCGACCGAGCTGAAAAGCCGGCTTCTCTGAAGGTGACGCCCGAAGAAAAGGCCCAGGTCAAGATACTGGCGGGTCGAGTGGTCGAACTTGTCCGTGAGGGCGTAACGGGGATGGATCTGCTTGAAGTCTTCCTCAAGAGGGGAATCCAACCACTCCAGGCTCGGGACCACCCGATGTGGCTGTACTCCGGCCTCGAGGACACCACTCGGATCCACCCGGAGGAGGTCACCGACAAGATGTTGGAGGGGTGGCTGTCAAGCATCACGGGGAACAAGGACAACCCCCGAGGAGCTAGGAGGGTCATTCCACTCGACAGCTCGTATGAGGTCGACCAGGTGCGTCTTTATGTTTCCGACTGAAATCTTCGTTTTCTGCATTGGTCTTCTTTTGAGCGGGTCGACTGGCTTTCCATTTTGTCTACTGTCTTTCAGGTGACCACTGAGATGTATTCGACGCCCAACGGGGCACAGGGGTCGACTGAGGAAGGAGAAGGGAGCGGAGGTGAGAGCAGGGATGACCAGGGCGAGTGGGAGTCAGACGGCGAAGGAGAGGGAGGCGATGATGTCTTCTCCAGCGAGGAGGAGGAGGAGGAGGCCGAACCTCCCCGCCCGGAAAGGCGATCCAAGCTCGCACACGACCCGGCGCAGGGTCGTGGCCAGGCGACTGCCTCCGTTGGGCCATCGTCGAAACGCCCTCGGACTTCTTCTCCAACACCGACTGGGAAGGTCCCCAAGCAACCACGCATGACGCAATCCAAGCCGCCCAAGACTCTGCCCAAGATGAAGATAACTGTCCCTGTTATTTCCGGGTAACAAGTCTTGTCTTCTTTTGTCGATTGGAGGACGGATCCTCGGTCGACTCGTTATGCTTAACTGGCTGATTCTTCGAAATTTGCAGTGCTGCTACCTCCGAGGTCTCTGCCGAAGACGATGACCAAGAGATGGGGGACGCTGCTACCTCCAACCCTGGTACGATTGTTGACGTTCTGTTTTTGAGTTGGCTTGGTCATTTCTTGCAATTTTGGTCGATTGAAAGTTCTTCCTGCAGCTCCTCCGCATGTTATCGACCTCCCGGATGACGATGACAACGAGCCGCTGAGGATAGGGAGGACCAAGAGGCCGTCGACTGACAGGGCTCCCCAGCCTGCTCTGGCGCCTGAGGCCGCGGCTCGGGATGGCGGCGATGCCCCTTGGGCTTCTGTGTCCTTTGCCAATCCCCTGTCGAGTGCGCAGCCCTCGGCGTCGACTGCCAATCCGACTTCGCTCTTTGTCGCGTACTCTGTCCCTGAAGACGAAGTGGCCGCTGCGAAGGAGGCCATACACCAGGCAGGGGTCATGATGGAACAGGTGAAGAAGGCTCGAGAGGCCAGCCAGGCGGCTTACGACGCGAGTTCGGCGCTTCAGAGTAACGTCCAGGTCAGTCGACTTGATACTTGTTTGTTTGAAGAGTCTTTCTCCCTCTTTCTTTTTCTTTTTGAAGATCTTTGTATCTGTATCTGTACACCCACTGGGTGTGTTTTCTCTTTCTTGGACTAGTGGGGGCACGCTGACTTCACCCACTGGGTGTAGTCCCCGAGACTACGGTGGACTGCTGGCAGTCGACTGTAGTCTGTATATTGCGTTTGTGAATCTGTACTTCTTCACTCGGTTTGTTCTGGCCAGGTCGAGTGGGACCGTGTCCTGTCGACTGCGGGCAGTTGTTTTTTTGGTCGAACCAGTGGGGGCACGCTGAGTGCACCCACTGGGTGTAGTCCCCGAGACTACTATCGAATGTTTTTGATTCGGCCGTGGTCTTAGAAACGTCACCATTGTTCTTTAGTTACTCGGAAGCAACTTATCTCGAACGTCTGTCGGCTAGTTTTTCTTTTTGCAGAGATCCTGCGAACTTGCCGCTCGCTATTCTGAATTGGAGAAATAGAAGATTCAACTGGACCTTGATCTAGAGCTGGCCAGGACGGAGTTGCAGAAGGTCAGGGAGGGCGCCGCAGGTAAAGCGACTTTGTCGACTGATTTTGTTTTCAGGCTTGAGCATTCCTCTGCCGTTTCCGATTCAATCGCCATTTCTTTGTAGGAGAATTGGAAAAAGCTTTGGCGAGGAAGGACCAGGACCTGGCTGTTGCCCGCAAGGAGGTTGACGACAAGACGGCTCTGGCCGAACAGAAGCTGGCTTCGGTCGACCAGTTGGAAAAAGAGAACACCAGGTTGCAGGCCGCTCTGACTGATGCCAACAGGCTGACTGCCGGTTGGAAGAAGAAGAACCTCCTCTTGGGCGAGGAGATGGAAGGCATCGCCCGTAGGAGGGACGACCTGGAAAGCTACCTGAGGAGCCTCGCCAAGAGGCTGTACATCAAACTTGAAGGTGCACATCTAATTTTGACTGTTTTGTACTTTTGTGTCGACTCAATCTTGCGATCATTGGCTTATCTTTAGGTCTTGTGTGCAGAATTCTGTCAGAACTTCGAAGAGGAGACTGGGCGGATCGAAACGGGTCTGGACCCAATCAATTCTCCGGTGAAAGATGATACTGCTATGAACCTGCTCCGACTGGAATCTCGAATCGACGGCGCCGTGGATTACTTGGCTCGACTGTAGGTCGCCATGTTGCGGATCGACTCGACGCTCTGGCCAGAGTCCACGCTCCAGAACGATCTCGAGTCTCTTATGGTTCGACTTGACAAAATCCCCGATCGAGTGTAGGAGTGGAAGAAGTCTTCTGCCCGGTGCGGCGCTGATGTGGCTCTATCCTTAGTCCGCGTCCACTGCAAGGAGGCGCGAGAAGAAAAGCTGGCCGCCATCCAAGTCGCCAATACCAAGAGGCACAGCTTCCAAGACTTCATGGAGACCTTCATTGCTGCAGCCACTCGCATTGCGGACGGAATTGACCTGGATGAGTTCGTCGCTCCTGCCAGTCCTCCTCTTGAGGAGTGAGAAAACTTTTATGCCTTCCCTTAAATTAGCCTCGGAATGCCGAGTGGACTTGTAATCGTTTAAATTCTGCCGAGCTGAGGGCTCGAGTACTTTGATTCGGGGCCCAGGGCCTTTTAAGCTTTATCCGAACTTAATTTTTGCTGAATGTCTTCGTGGTCTGGAACTGTCGTGTGGGGCTTGATGGCCGACCCTCGCCCTGTTGTTGTACATTGTATTTGTGGCGGAGCTCTCGGGAAAAGGTGGCAGTCGACCCACACCCTGTTGTACATTGTATTTGTGGCGGAGCTCTCGGGAAAAGGTGGCAGTCGACCCACGCCTTGTTACTGTAGAGTGGGACGAAGTTCACATTGTATTTGTGGCGGAGCTCTTCAGGAGAAGGTGGGTTTCGAACTTAGGCGAGTATCTGACTGCAGCTAAGTCTCTTCGTGGAGAACTTAGGCGAGTGCCGAACTGCAGCTAAGCCCCCGAGTGGGAGGTTTGCTCTCCACTCGGTAGGATTTTTCAAACTTAGGCGAGTGTCTGACCGCAGCTAAGTCTCTTCGTGGAGAACTTAGGCGAGCGCTGAACTGCAGCTAAGCCCCCGAGTGGGAGGTTTGCTCTCCACTCGGTAGGATTTTTCAAACTTAGGCGAGTGTCTGACTCCAGCTAAGTCTCTTCGTGGAGAACTTAGGTGAGTGCTGAACTGCAGCTAAGCCCCCGAGTGGGAGGTTTGTTCTCCACTCGGTAGGATTTTCAAACTTAAGCGAGTGTCTGACTGTAGCTAAGTCTCTTCATGGAGAACTTAGGCGAGTGCCGTACTGCAGCTAAGCCCCCCGAGTGGGAGGTTTGCTCTCCACTCGGTAGGATTTTTCAAACTTAGGCGAGTGTCTGACTGCAGCTAAGTCTCTTCGTGGAGAACTTAGGCGAGTGCTGAACTGCAGCTAAGCCCCCGAGTGGGAGGTTTGCTCTCCACTCGGTAGGATTTTTCAAACTTAGGAGAGTGTCTGACTGCAGCTAAGTCTCTTCGTGGAGAACTTAGGCGAGTGCTGAACTGCAGCTAAGCCCCCGAGTGGGAGGTTTGCTCTCCACTCGGTAGGATTTTTCAAACTTAGGCGAGTGTCTGACTGCAGCTAAGTCTCTTCGTGGAGAACTTAGGCGAGTGCTGAACTGCAGCTAAGCCCCCGAGTGGGAGGTTTGCTCTCCACTCGGTAGGATTTTTCAAACTTAGGCGAATTGGATTCGCAGCTAAGTCACCCACTGGGGGATTTTGGATACATACAACAGTGACAGCAATTATTGGAACACTCTTATTTCTGATAAAAATGAACTTCAGGAGTTTTTCTTATTACATCTGGTTTGAGAGCGGACTTAAGTGAAAAAGGGGCGGAGAAGCTCCGCGTTCCAAGCTCGAGGTTCGTCGACTTGTCGATCAACATTGTAAAGGTGATATGCTCCATTGTGGAGGACTCTGGTGACGATGAAGGGGCCTTCCCAAGTGGGAGCGAGCTTGTGAGGTTTCTGTTGATCCACTCGGAGGACCAAATCTCCTTCTTGAAAGGCTCGACTCTTCACATTCCGGGCGTGGAATCGACGCAAGTCCTGCTGGTAAATGGTCGATCTGATGATTGCCATCTCCCTCTCTTCCTCCAAGAGGTCGACTGCGTCTTGCCGGGCCTGCTCCGCTTCATCTTCGGTGTAAAGTTCGACTCGGGGCGCATTATGAAGGAGATCGCTTGGCAGGACAACTTCGGCTCCATAAACCAGAAAGAATGGGGTCCTTCCAGTCGACCGGTTAGGGGTGGTCCTTAATCCCCACAGCACTGACGGAAGCTCGTCGACCCAAGCGCCTGCCGCGTGCTTGAGATCGCGCATCAGCCGAGGTTTTAGCCCTTTGAGAATCAGACCATTCGCTCTCTCAGCCTGTCCATTCGACTGGGGGTGAGCGACTGAGGTGTAGTCGACTCGTGTGCCTTGAGAAGCGCAAAATGCTCTGAACTCGTCCGAATCAAAGTTTGACCCGTTATCAGTGATGATGCTGTGCGGGACTCCATATCTGAATGTCAATCCTCTGATGAAACTGATGGCGGTGCCAGCGTTGAGGCTCTTTATGGGCTTAGCTTCGATCCATTTGGTAAACTTGTCGACTGCCACAAGCACATGAGTGAATCCACTCCTGCCCGTTCTTAGGGGGCCAACCATGTCCAATCCCCAGACGGCAAAGGGCCAGACAAGCGGAATGGTTTTCAGGGCTGACGCGGGCTTGTGTGACATGTTGGAGTAGAACTGGCAGCCCTCGCACCTGTCGACTATCTCTTTCGCCATCTCATTTGCCCTTGGCCAATAAAATCCAGCTCGGTATGCCTTAGCCACAATGGTCCGAGAGGACGCATGGTGACCGCAGGTTCCCGAGTGGATATCGTTGAGGATTATTTGACCCTCTTCTGGCGTTATGCATTTCTGGCCGACTCCGTTCGTACTTTCTCTGTACAGCTGTCCCCTTATGATCATGAAGGCCTTAGATCGGTGGACGATCTGTCGAGCCTCCTCCTCGTCCTCCGGGAGTTCTTTCCTTAGGATATATGCAATGTACGGTATTGTCCAGTCAGGGGTGACTGCCAAGACTTCCATGATTAGGTCGACTACTGCAGGCACTTCAACTTCAGTCGGATCCGTGGCACTTTTCGGCTGCGGGGCTTCTTCTGTGAAAGGATCTTCTTGGACTGACGGCGAGTGAATGTGTTCCAAGAACACGTTGCTTGGAATGGCTTCTCTCTTGGAGCCTATCTTTGCCAAGTCGTCAGCTGCCTGGTTTTTCAGTCGGGGGATGTGGTGGAGTTCCAACCCCTCGAACTTCTTCTCTAGCTTCCGTACTGCATTGCAGTATCCAGTCATTGCCGGACTCCTGACGTCCCACTCCTTCATCACTTGATTAACCACCAGATCTGAGTCGCCATAGACCATGAGGCGACGGACGCCGAGCGAAATGGCCATGCGCAATCCATACAAAAGTGCTTCATACTCTGCTTCGTTATTGGAGGAATCAAAGTGAATCTGGAGAACGTATCTGAGCTTATCTCCTCGGGGGGAGACCAAAACTACCCCCGCGCCCGAACCATTCAGCATCTTGGATCCATCGAAGAACATAGTCCAGTGTTCCGAGTGAACTTGAGTCGGAAGTTGCTGTTCAATCCACTCGGCGATGAAATCCGCGATTGCTTGGGACTTGATGGCTTTCTTTGCTTCAAACTTGATGTCTAAAGGAAGGAGTTCAATCGCCCACTTGGCCACTCGACCAGTTGCATCTCTGTTATGCAGGATCTCCGATAATGGGGCGTCACTGACGACTGTAATGGAGTGGTCAGAGAAATAATGTGCAACTTTCTTCGTGGTCATGTAAATCCCATATACAAGCTTCTGGTAGTGGGGGTATCTTTGTTTTGAAGGGGTCAAAACTTCAGACACATAATAAACATGGCGTTGAACTTTGAAGGCCTTCCCTTCCTCTTCCTGCTCGACCGTAAGTACTGTACTGACAACTTGTCCCGTGGCTGCAATGTAAAGCAGCAGAGGCTCTTTGCTGATTGGGGCAGCTAGCACCGGCTGGGTGGAGAGCAGAGCTTTGAGCTCTGCAAACACTGCATCAGCTTCTGGAGTCCACTCGAACTTGTCAGACTTTTTCATCAGTCGGTAAAGAGGCAACGCTTTTTCACCGAGTCGAGAAATGAATCGACTTAAGGCGGCCAAGCAGCCTGTAAGTTTTTGGACATCATGCACACGTACAGGACGCTTCATCCGGAGTATGGTGCCAATTTTTTTAGGATTGGCATCGATTCCCCGTCCGGAAACGAGAAAACCGAGTAGCTTGCCACCTAGAACTCCGAAAGTGCACTTTGACGGATTGAGCTTGATATCGTACCTCCTGAGGTTGGCAAAGGTTTTAGCAAGGTCAGCCCGCAGGTCGGAACCTTTCCGGGACTTGACTACGATATCGTCCATGTACGCCTCCACATTCCGACTGATTTGAGTGAGTAAACACTTCTGGATCATTCTCATGAATGTGGCTCCGGCGTTCTTGAGGCCGAATGGCATGGTGACGTAACAGAAGCATCCGAATGGAGTGATGAAAGCTGTTGTGATTTCGTCGGGCCCATACAGACGGATCTGATGGTACCCGGAGTAGGCATCTAGAAAAGACAATCTCTCGCATCCCGCAGTTGAGTCGACAATTTGGTCGATGCGAGGGAGAGGAAAATGATCTTTTGGGCAGGCCCGATTGATATGCTTGAAATCAATGCACATACGGAGTGACTTGTCCTTCTTGGGGACCATGACAACATTGGCGAGCCACTCGGAGTGGTAGATCTCTCGGATGAACTCAGCTGCTAAGAGACGAGCCACTTCCTCGCCAATGGCTTGTTTTTTCTGGACGGCGGACCGCCGAAGATGTTCCTTCACGGGTTTGAACTTTGAGTCGACTCGCAGGCGGTGCTCAGCCAGCCCCCTAGGAACTCCAGGCATGTCAGAGGGTTTCCATGCGAAGATGTCCCAGTTCTCACGGAGGAGCTGGATGAGTGCTTCTTCCTATTTGGAGTCGAGCGTAGTCGAGATGTGAGTCAGAGCTGCGTCGGGATCAGTCGGGTGAATGTGGACTGTCTTCGTTTCGCCAGCCCACTGAAAAGCTGACTCGGAGGCAGGCTTCTTAGCCCGCAGCAATTCACTCGGGTCGGCAGTCTTTTGGTACTCTTTCAGCTCGACTACTGCCATCTGAGCGTCGGCGATCTTTGATCCTTTCTGGAAACATTCTTCTGCTTTCTTCCGGTTGCCCGTAACAGTGATCACACCTTTGGGGCCAGGCATCTTTAATTTAAGATACACGTAGCATGGTCGAGCCATGAAGCGTGCGTAAGCTGGCCTGCCCAAGATGGCGTGATAAGCACTCTGGAAGTCCACAACTTCAAACGTTAACTTTTCCTTGCGGTAATTCTTTGAATCACCGAAAACCACATCAAGAGCAATCTGGCCGAGTGACTCGGCTTTCTTCCCAGGAATGACTCCGTGGAAGCTCATGTTACTGGTGCTAAGTCTGGACATTGGAATGCCCATTCCTTTCAAGGTTTCAGCGTACAGTATGTTTAGGCCACTGCCGCCGTCCATCAGGACTTTGGTCAGTTGAGTGCCTTCGACAACTGGGTCGACCACCAAAGCTTGCCTCCCAGGGGTGGCAATGTGCGTCGGGTGATCGGACTGGTCGAACGTGATGGCAGTCTGAGACCACTTCAGGTAACTGGGAGCCGTCGGGGCAACCATGTTGACCTCACGGTTAATGATTTTCAGTCGACTTTTGCTTTCGAGATCAGCAAAAATCATCAAGGTGGAATTGACTTGGGGGTATCCATCGTCACTATCTTCCTTGTCTTCAACTCTATCTGGCTCTTTTTCCTTATCCTTGGGCTGCTTGCCCTGGAACTGCTGAATCAGAAGCCGACACTGTCGAGTGGTATGCTTCGGGAAAATAAAATTTCCTTCTTCATCTTTCTTGGTATGGATGTGACATGGCAGGTCCAGAACATCATTCCCATCCTGATCTTTAACCTTCTTGGGCTTCCATGTGCCCTTGGGCTTTCCCTTGAAATTTCCCTGGGCCACAGCCAGGGCCTCCCCCGGGGCGGCTGGCTCGGCCTTCCGCTTCTGCTTCCAACTGGAGTTTCCTCCGGTCTCTTGGGCGACTGACTTAAGTTTGCCACTTCGGAGTCGGTCCTCGTCTTCTCCATTAGCGTACTTGGTGGCAATCTCCATCATCCGATTAAGGGACATCTCTCCGGTCCGGCCAAACTTCAGATTCAACTCCCTGTACTTGACGCCTTCCTTGAAAGCGCAAACTGCTTGATGGTCTGGCACGTTCTCGACCAAGTGGTGCAGTGTGATCCACCTCTGGATATATTCTCTCAGAGTTTCGTTCGGCTTCTGTACACAAGACCGTAGCTCTGTAAGGCCTGCAGGGCGCTTGCATGTCCCTTCGAAGGTTGTGATAAACACTCGGGAGAGATCCTCCCAAGTGTAAATGCTGCTGGGCGCCAACTGATTCAGCCACGCCCTAGCTAAGCCTTCCAACATGAGGGGTAAATGCTTCATGGCCACCTCATCGTTGCCGCCGCCAATCTGTACAGCAACTCGGTAATCCTCGAGCCATGTGTCAGGCTTGGACTCACCGGTGAACTTGCTGATTCCAGTCGCCAGCCGGAAGTTGGGAGGGATCATCGCAGCTCTGATGGCCCGACTGAAACATTCAGGCCCCGAGGCGTGTGTCCTGCTGCCGGTGGGCGTATCTCTGTTGTGGCCCTCTCGATGAGCCCTGTTCCTGTCCACCAGACCTTGAACGAGGATGGATCTCGCATCAAAGCCTGGGTCTCTAGGGTCGACTGGGATCCTCTGCCCAGTGTTATGGGGGCGCCTGTCGTCTCGATGTCGAGGTGCACATGATCCACTCCTCAGGGGAGGGGACGGCACCCGACGCCCATCATCACGGTCGGGTCGGTGATCATATTGTTCATTCCTCCTATACTGATCGTGCCGGTCTCCACGCCCCTCACGCCTCGGGGGCGATCTCGGGCTGTGAGCCGACTGGACGGTCTCCGTTGCGATGGATCGACTGTGGATCCTGTCCCGCGACTGAGAGACGGCGGAATTCTGATTTCCCGCCGCTCGGAGCAATGCTCTGATCTGCAGCAATCCTCTGCCGGCCTCCGACTGGGAGGGCTGGATTGACTCCGCTATGCGGGCCGCGGCAGCCAGGTTCTGAACCGGAGTTCAGTACACCTGCGGTGGTGGGAAGAGCTGACGTCGACTGGGTTCGGGAGCTTGCTGGCGTCGACTGGACTCGGGAGCCTGCTGGCGTCGACTGGACTCGGGAGCCCGCTGACGCGCCCGCTCGTCGAGAGCTCGCTGTAGATTCTCCAGTCGAGTGCGCTCGGCTAGATTAGCCAAGCGCGCGTCCTCCAAGGCCCGGGCCTCGGGGGTTTCTCCAACGATAGGGGTGTAGAGCGCGTCCATGTTCCGGCGACGAAGCTCCTCCCGCTGCAATGATGTAAGAGGCTCGGGGAGGTATTCGTCGTGAGGGTGCGACGGATCGCCCCTATCGGCATCATCATTAGCGCGATGGAATCCAGGGGGACTGCGTGTCCCCTCGACCGCCAGAACCTCCGCCAAAGGGTCGCTGCTGCCACACTCGGAAGCGGTCTCCGTGGAGCCAGTCGACAGATCGAACAGGCCGCAGAGGGATTCGTCAGGCTCGATTGCAGCGACTTGCGGGGTCGCCGACTGGCGGGCCGTGGCGTGCTTCATCCACCGCTGGAGCCTCGACTGACCCGAGCGCTTGCGCTGGCGGGAGACAGGACGGGGAGATGACACGGGAGTCGACCGATATGGGGTTGACGGCTGTCTCAGGAGGACGCCACGGACGCACGCGCGGAAGTGCGTCGCACCGCGGACGGGGAGCGCGTCGACGTCAAGCGGCGCCTCCTGGAGCCAGGCGGAGTCGTCGGTGATGAAAGTGAGTCCGCCGAGACGGATCTCGCGGCCCTCCCCCAAAGCTCCGCAGGAAAACATGATCAAGTGGATCGGAAAAATCGCAACTTCTCCAATTAGGCGCTAAGACTAAGGCCCCACGGTGGGCGCCAACTGTCGTGGTTCTAAGTCTGACGGTGAGGTAGGGGGGTGTGTATGGAGAGGCTAGACCTTAGCTATTGGGAAGTTGTAAGCACGCAAGGTTTACGAGTTCAGGCCCTTCTCTGAGGAAGTAACAGCCCTACGTCTCGGTGCCCGGAGGCGGTCGACTGGATTATGCGTGTGTAAAATGACAGGGGTGCGAACCCCTGATACTGAGGAGGGGGGTGGCTTATATAGAGTTCGCCAGCCCTTTCCTGCCCTCAGTAATGCAGGGTTTAAGGTACATTTAAGGTGGGCGTTACTGATAACGTCCCTAATAAAGTGTCATAATAATCATAAAGACTACTTAATAGCCGACCGTTTGCCTGCGAAGTGACTTGAGGTCTTCTGGCAGTCGAGTGGTTGGCTTCTTGGTGGAGTGACAGCTTCTTGGTCGAGTGACAGCTTCTTGGTCGAGTGTCTTCAACCCGTCGAGTGGGATATCTTCAAGTTGTTTGAAAGGTGACTTCCTCTAAGGATGTCCTATGGTAGGGCTCTTTAGGACGGGTCCGTGTCCCTACCGTAGGTACATGACTTCATCAGTGACAACTCAAGAGACTCTCTATATGAAGAACATGGTGCTACTTTGAAGCACAAGTGTGGTAAAAGGATAGTAACATTGCTCCTTCTCTCTTTTTCTCTCATTTTTTTCTTTTTTTCTTTTTTTGTAGGCTTCTTTGGCCTCTCTCTCTCTTTTATTTTTGGGGCTTCTTTAGCCACTTTTATTTTGATAACCTCACATGGGACAATGTTCTAATAATGATGATCATCACACTTTTATTTACTTACAACTCAATATCTAGAACAAAGATATGACTCTATATGAATGCCTCCGGCGGTGTACCGGGATGTGCAATGATCTAGCATAGCAATGACATCAAAAAATGGACAAGCCATGAAAACATCATGCTAGCTATCTTACGATCATGTAAAGCAATATGAAAATGAATGCTCAAGTCATGTATATGATGATGATGAAAGTTGGATGGCAATATACTCGGAATGGCTATGGAACTGCCATAATAGGTAGGTATGGTGGCTGTTTTGAGGAAGGTATATGGTGGGTTTATGGTGCCGACGAAAGTTGCGCGGTACTAGAGAGGCTAGCAATGATGGAAGGGTGAGAGTGCATATAATCCATGGACTCAACATTAGTCATAAAGAACTCACATACTTATTGCAAAAATCTATTAGTCATCGAAACAAAGTACTACGCGCATGCTCCTAGGGGTATAGATTGGTAGGAAAAGACCATCGCTCGTCCCCGACCACCACTCATAAGGAAAACAATCAATAAATACCTCATGCTCCAACTTCGTTACATAGCGGTTCACCATACGTGCATGCTACGGGAATCACAAACCTCAACACAAGTATTTCTACAATCCACAACTACCCACTAGCATGACTCTAATATTACCATCTTTATATCGCAAAACTATTGCAAGGAATCAAACATATCATATTCAGTGATCTACAAGTTTTGTGTAGGATTTTATGACTAACCATGTGAATGACCAATTCCTGTCATCTCTCTAAATATGCCCGCGCTCTAACAAATCTAGGTGAAGCAAAAGAGCATTCTACAATGGCGGTTGTCTATGTAAAGAGAAACAGGCAATCCAAACTTCAAATGATACACTACAAAAAATACACTTCCGTGATGATACGTGTTTGTCACAGTAGGTCGCTTTTTTTGTTATGCATGTACATCCATGACAAATTTATGACAAAATCAAGATAGTCATACCTGTGTTGTCGTAGAAGTGTTCCATGACATTACCAAAATTATCATCACAGAAGTGTCCACTTCCATGACGATAAATCGCGCGCCAGAGAAGTGCTTTCGTCAAGGGTGACCGACACGTGGCATCCACCATAACGGAACACCGTTAAGCTATCGGGTCGGGTTTTGGATCCGATAACCCGTTAACAGCCCCGACCAATGGGGATTTTCCATGTGTAAAATCATCATTGGCTAGAGGAAACACGTGTCGGCTCATCGTCGGGACAGATGTCATCCACTCACTGGACAGAAGGCGCCTATGATACGTCAACACGTGGCACGGCCCAACAAGTTTAAATGGGCCGGCCTAACTAAAGGCCCACAAGATTTTGCGGACCATAATGGGCCGGCCCAGCTAAAGGCCCATGAGATTTTGTCGACCATAATGGGCTTGCCCAGCTAAAGGCCCACAAGATTTCGTGGGCCATAATGGGCCGGCCCAAGTACAGGCCCACAAGATTTTTGTGTGCCATAATAGGTTGGCCCAGGTAAAGGCCCACAAAATTCTTGTGGATCATAATGGGCCGGCCCAGCTAAAGGCCCACGAGATTTCACTGACATTAATGGGCCAGCCCAGCTGTAGGCCCACAAGATTTTGAGGACCCTAGTAGGCCGGCCCTTTAACTGGCTGCCATGTTTTGGGCCAAATGCCGGCCCATATTTGATGCGGTCTATTAATGGCCTGCCACGCTCCGGGCCTAATAGTGGCCCATATAAGATCCGGCCCGTTAAAAGCCTACCACGTTCTGGGCCAAATTACGGCGCAGATTAGGTCCGGCCCTTTAAGAGGTTTTGGGCCTAATTATGGCCCATATCAGATTCGGCCCGTCAACTGGACACTATGCTTTTGGGCCCACTTGCTAAAGGCCCACTTAGTAATTCGGCCTGATATTAGTTTTGGCCTGTTAAGGGCCCTTTTAACATTTCGGCCCTATATTAATTTTAGCCTGTTAAAAGCCCGTCATATAGTTGGGCCTAACTACGGCCCGGTTTGCATTCGGCCTGCTCGCAGCCGATATCTGATTGGGCCAAACAAGGACCGAGACAATTTTTTGGCCTGTTAAGAGCCCGTGATTTGATTCGCATAATCATGGGTCGGGGTTCATTTCGGGCTACTATCGGCCCGTGAGCTGATCGACACGTTTCAGGCCCAACCTACATCGTGATTGCATGACGGCCCGATTATGTACCGTAATTTTACGGTTTGGCCGGTTTACTGCGAAGACATGGTATATATATACAGTAAAATAACTGTAGCATCAATAAGAAAAAACCTATACTATACAATGAAGAAATTACGGCATATTACATCCACTGGGCATCAAAGTTCACCACTATGATAATAAAGCGCAAGCAGACAACAGATTACATACACTGGGCATCAAAGATCGCCACCAGTGCAAATAAACATGCCGACAAAATAATATACAAAACCAACATCACTTCAATAGAGTTCAAGAAAGGTTAGCCCTGCTGGGGAGCTGCAGCGCAAGCAGCTAAGCAAGATGATGAGACTGCGCTTGTTCAACACTTATATCTTCCTCACTCTGAAAGATAAACAAGCAGACAGATGACATGTTTTGCACATAAAAGTATCAGTGCTGACAATTCATCACATTTCTTACTGACGAATAAAGTGACACAGTTTAACTTTGCATGGCAGGTCAAGACATGGCAGGAAATGACATTGTGAAGGAGTTGGCAGCTTCACGACACCACTGGATTACAGATCAAGAACTCATAAGTATCAATGGTTAGTGTGCTGTCAATTTATACCATTTCAGATTGGTAAATAAAGAGACGGTTTAAATAATAGTAGAATGATATGACATTTTTCATAGTTAAGACATTGCAGAATATGACATTGTGCTGTAGTGGGTAAGTTCACCACACCACTGGATTACAGATGAAGAACAGAAGCATACATGCAGTGCAAAAGAAGATCACTTGCTCTGTATAGTTTAATTTACATGGTATGAAGAAGGAACTTGGTTGTACAACTGAAAACTTAAATTGAGAAAGGACGAACTTTTGTTTATGAACTACATATAATAAACTTTAAACAAGCAATTTTATGCAAACACCAAAAATAAATAGCTGTTGCAGTCATGCCTAACCAAATATATACAACAAAGTTTGAAGCCTTGAGATGGACAAACTTACATTATTGGTGAAGACATGCTCTATAAAGGCCTTGTCCATGCTGATGGGGGGGGGGCAATTCAAGAAGTTTACCACATAATCTTCTTCAAAAGCATTGCCTTTATTCTACATTTTGTTAAGAGTAAATATAGATGTGATAATATACGAAAAAATGGAGAATATTTAAGATAAGATGAAGAGTGATGCTACATAACCAAGTAGCTATAAATGTAAGTGCAGCGATACAGGCAAAAGGTACAGCCAAGAGCAATGCACAGCTAAACTTCTTCAGTACCAACCTTATGGTAAGAGTAAATATAGATCTGATGTGTAGAAAATGGAGGGCAAAGGAAAATAATCTGCGGAGTGATGGTACATGAACAACTACCTGTCATTATAAGTACACTGATAAAGGACAACATGTACTTACAAGAACAATGCAGAGCTAAAAAAAACATTGGCATTGGATATATTTTACACTAATGTAACCATTCATACAGATCAGATAATTTGGAGCGAACAATTGATAAGCAAGCTATCATGCATACTGCTGTCACATAATGAACCAGGTATGTATGCAAGTATAGTGATACAGGACAACATGTACTAACAAGAGCAAAGTAGCGGGCATCATATTTGAGATATCCTGTCGTTCTTGTCAAACCGGAATTCTTCTTCGAGTAGATTTCCTACAAAAAAGATTCGTAAGGCACATGTGGAAAAGTAGAAGTTCAAATTGGCATGTGATTTCATAGACAGTACCTCATCCTGGGAACGAGACCAGTGCATAACAAGGTTTTTCCATTCAATGTCTTCTAAATTTAGCACAGGTGACTTCACCAGGAATTCGTTTATAGACTTGCCATCAAAGTGTGATTTCCTCAGGTAACACCGATACTGCTGCAATGCTTCCTTGAAAAGCACAAGCAAGCTTTGCTCATCATGACTATCCAGATTGACCCTCGCCTAGTTACAACAATGTAATGTAAATCATTCATGTGTTCAATCAGCAGAAAACAGGAAAATAATAACCATGAATAATAGCACTTACACGTAAGTTGGACAGAAAGATGTGAAAATGGTGTTTGTCTTCACAATAATCTTCCCATGATGGGAATATATGCATGTAGTCCCTAAAGACATTGAAAGCATTATCTTTTAAACTGGGAATAAATGGAATGGGGTTCCAATCTGCAGGAATTGGCCGTCTCTGCAGTTGGGATAGGTCTTCGGCCAGTGGACTTGCTATACTTTTTGTTGGAGTGGGATTTTTCTATGGTACAGCTAGTGCTATGGCAAATGAAATTAGTATACCTTTTGCTGGAGTGCAGGTCCTGTGTGGTGGGGCTAGTGGTGTGGCCAGTGAAGTATGGGTACAGTCTGCTGGAGTCGGTCCTACATTTTGTGTCACTGGTTGTACAACGAATATAAGTGGGGTGCTGTCTGATTTCTCCGGCACCACCACGTTTTCAAGGACTTTGCTGGTGCTCCTTCAGGTTCGGCAATCACCCTCTTCCTTTTTGATGTCTGATGCACAAGAACATCATTTGAGTGAAAAACATGGTATGATGACAGATGGAATATGTATTGATAATGGATGGGCATGGCATCTCGACATATATGATGAGTAAACTAAGAAGATGGCGGTGCAACAAAGTAGAAGAAATGCAAGACAACATATGCAAGATACCCGCAATCAATAAAACATTGCCAAATTAGAACAGGCACCTTGATGGGTGAACAGGACAGGCCATCTGCCTTTGACTCCTTGAGGTTAGAATAGTCATTAGGATGATATTCTGAACAAGAATCAACAGGTGGGGAGCGTATGAGTTTCATTGCATCCAGAATGGCACTCAATGCCTTGGTGCCAATTTTGTTTCATTGCATCCAGAATGGCACTCAATGCCTTGGTGCCAATTTTGTAAGTCATTGCAGTGTTTAGCTTCAAGAGTGGACTGCTGCTAGTGCGACACAAAGCAGCTACACAGATCATAGTGTAGATATAACGGGAAAACCTTAAGCATCAGAGTAAAATCAGCAAAGTGGAACTTGCTGGAATATATGTGCTAGTATTGCCGGTACGGCTAGAAAGGCTTCGGATACCAGCTCTCTTCAAGTGAAGGTGCGGTACTGTTAATATCAATGTAACTCTCAAAGGTGACACAACTCCCCGCATTTCCTTGCTATTCTTATAGGATTCAAGTGGGCAGGCCACTACAAATCCTATTCCTATGTTTACAAGATCCTACGAATCAAAGAGGCACAAAGTGTCCATCACAACCGACCGTATAGACCTCTACACTGCAAATGTCCCTGCTCATCTTCAGTACAAGGAACATACTGTACTACTATCATACTCCCTCCGTTCCAAAATATAAGTCTTGGTAGAGATTTCCACTATGGATCACATACACATGTATCCAGGTACATTTTAGAGTGTAGATTCACTCATTTTGCTCCATATGTAGTCCATGGTGGAATCTATACAAATACTTGTATTTAGGAACGGAGAGAGTGCATATTAAAGAAGAACAGAAGAGGAAGATGGTAAAGAAGAGCAAGCAGATTTTGGATAGTAAAATGTTGGTTGCGCAATGCCCACACATGATGAATCAGAGCGCATTAAGAATGCAACTCCTAGTTGTCTCTCGACCATTTCAGGCGGTTAGATGAAGATCCTACGTCTCCTAACCCTTCTTCTTCCTCGTCTCTGATTCTTCCCATACAGAACACCGCACGGGCCGCCGGCCGGACCACCGGCCCCCACCGCCTGTGTTCCTCTGCCACCCCACCCCCACCCTCACCCCAACCCCCACCCGCATCGAGTTTTCTTCGTTCGGCGAGGCCCCACAACCACCCGAGCCCCTTCGATTGCACTGGCAAACTCCGGCGAGCTCTGAAAAATCGACTGACCCAATTTTGAAATTTAGTCTACTGTGATTTAACTAGTGTGGAATATAAAAGAGGAAAACCATAAGCAATGCGAGTATGGTGTTGAGCGTGCCATGGCGGATCTGAAGGTGCAAATCGGACAAAGGCAACTTCGCAACCAAGACAAGAAATCAGAGTAAAGCAGTGGCGATCTATTTCTTGCTGCGATAAATAAGTTGAGCAGATACGAAAGAGTACCGCCTCTGGTGTGGCGCCGTGTATGCATCTGCTGAGAATTTGACGGTGCTGTGGTAGCGATGGCTGTCGGTGGTGTGGAAGCAGATCTAGGAGGGTAGACGGTGGCGGCGGGGCGCGGTGGACGAGATGGTCGTAGGAGCGGCACCGGCAAGGTGGACGACGGCGGGGATGAAGCGAGAGGACGGGATGCAAGGATCCCGGTCCAAAGCCGTGGATGAGAGAGGTCGATCTCTTGTAATGGACGACGGCGTCGGGGTATCAGCTCCGGCATGGTGGAGGAGGACGGCGGTGGATGGGGTGGCGGACGGCGGCGGACGGAGGAGGGTGGGGTGGAGAGGGTGTTTTGGCGCCCACGGAGTACGAATGGGGAAAAGGGAGGTAGAGAGGAAGGGGGGAACCATGTATTCATGGCGCGCTTGTCTCAGATGCGAGGAAATTTACAAACTTAGCCCCGTTTCAAATTTCTACTACATCACAGCAACACTAGTCGGTTGGGGATAGGACGGTAATCTCGCATACACCGAATATTTGTCGACGAGAGTTTGTTTTTGGCGCCCACCGTGTATGAATATGAATCGGGGAGGGAGTCGATTTCGGCCAAGGACACACTGTGTTTTGGCGCCCACCGTGTATGAATCCGGGTGAGAGGCGGTTACGTCACGTTTGGGTGAAATTACAAACCTACCCCTATCGAAACCTATTGAAATCCAGCATATAGGCTTTGCGTGGCAGGGATAGGCAGCAGTGATTTCCATCTCGCAGATTTTGGTTCCGGGCGGTTACTGCGACTTTCCCCGCTTGGTTCAAATTTTGTAGAGTGCACGTTTACCGTGCCAACTCAATTCGAATCCCGTTTGTATTCTATTTTTTTCCGGGCGGGATCCATTTTCAATTGGAATTACATTCTATATACATCATTTTTTATATATACTTTCAAAAGCACAACACCATTTATACATAAATATGGTTTACAAATGGCATGATCTCAGATTCATAAGGTTGTATCCATCAATTTGGATTTTCAAATATTTGAAACCACTTTATGTTGAAATACAATGTATGCATTCCTCGCTAACTGTCTCCAATTAATGTGTGTTTCATGCGGTTTTTTTTACTTCTCAAACATGTATAATGTGTTTCACACACGCAACATATAGTGTAATCCCATTTAGACATTAATTGCATATAAACCATGCATTGTTTGTAATTGAAGAATCTATGGATCACCAATATTGATAAACTATATAACATTACACGTGTGCCCAAATTCAAATGAATATGCATGTTTGATACACCAATTTGCGTTATGATATTATCGATGTCGTGATCTCCAAGTTAAATATTTGAATCCCCTTTAATCCATATATTCCTCTCATATAGCTATCACTCATGCTTATATAGGACTATCTCTCTGGACCTATACGCGTTCATCGTCTCTCAGGTATCTCTCGTGCTACCTGTATGTCGACAATGATCTTTTATCTTCGTAACATACTGACGGTACTCTCTCCCTCGACCTTCATCACTCTATCTCTCTCTAAGTATATCTCGCTCCCTGCTATGTGTCTCTAACTATGATTCTCCATGTGGAATCTCTTTCTCTCACACAAACACAAAACTTTGTCCCCCGGGGTCTCATTTCTCTCTACTATTCCCATGTGTGCCACTCGCACACCCCTCATACAGAGATGTCTTTCTCTCCTTAGATATGAGAACCTACGACTCTTCCTCATCAATATATCTTTCTCACACACAAACACAAACTCGGTCTCCCAGGGTCTCATATTTCTCCATTGTTCTCTTGTATGTCGCTCACACACACCCTCTCTCCCTAGAGATATCTTGCGTTCCCTCGTATGTCTCTATAGCTATCCTCTCGTTGTGAAATATCTTCCTCTCTCACAGACACAAAACCCCGTCTCTCTGGATCTCATTTCTCTCTGATATCTGTTTGTATGTGACTCACACGCACCCTCTCTCTATCTCTCTCACACCCACACACATAACCCAGCCTTCTGATCCACTCGACTACTATCTCTAACGCACACTAGCTAGCATATTTATCTTTCTATTTATCTGTTTCTCCATCAACCTTCTTTCTCGCCCTCACTCTTGATTCCTATCACGCACACTACATATGTTTCTCTCTACATGCAGTCAAGTGCCCTCTCACACACATATATAACTTCACCCTTTGAACCACCCGACGGTCATCTCCAACACCCAAACTAGCGGATGTCCCTCTAGCTAGCATCTGCATCTCTGTATCTATCTGTAGTTTCTCCGTCAACATTTCTTTCTCGTACGGAGTCTTGCTTCCTATCACCCACACTATATATGTCTCTCCATACATATGCATTTATAGGTTGGTCTCTTTTGCACAATCGTTGCGCCTCACTCCCTCTACTCGCCATAGATGCATGCTCCAGCCCACGCCACTATCTCTTAAAGACAAAAACACATGCTCAATTGTCGGGACTTCTTCCATGCATTCTCACATGCATGCATATTGTCATACCAATCCGTCTCTCCCGTGTCGTTGATCTTATGACTTATGTCTTCTTTCTTTTATCTCGATCATGCGCGCGCACACACACACACACACATCTCACGTATACATGTATACCTCTCACACATGCATGTTCAAGGTCTCTATGTCTCCATACGTATTTAATTACCCTCAATCCTAACGCCACATCGAATCATTCTCCTCTTTTGTGCACATAACTTCCGCCTAGGTGGGTAAAACACACACTCGCACTTAACAATCTCCTTCTAGCTACCCCCCGCCTCTCACTCTTCCCTTATATCCCCGAAACCAATAAGACCATCCCTTAGTTTAATTCCCGCCTACATGCACCATCGATATATAGTAGTCTTCCTCGGTGTCTCTCGAACAAACACATTCTCTCGAAGTCGACTCCTCTCATGCATATAGGTCCTAATGCATTTTTAGGCTAACTTTGACCAAATGTTAGAGCAATAATATATGACATGCAACTTACACAAAGCATACCTTCAATTTTGTATGTCAAAGGAGCTTCCAATAATATAATTTGCATAGTATACATCTCATGTGCTATTAATCTTGTCAATAGTCAAAGGCTATCTTGAAAAACACATTAGGCCCTATATAGATGGAAGGAGGGAGTAGGTCCCATGCAAAAAATGAGAATAAAATTCAAACATCTGGGCATCGTGGCTCGGTCGATAACATTGAGAAACTTGGTTTTAAAATCATGAAACTTGGCATGGTGTCATGTCATGGTAGTACCATGTCGTGGTAAAAAAATTGGCCGAATAGGAACAAATTTTGGTATAAGCTTCTTGCAAATCGGAGCTTCTCTCAAGAAGGCTCGTGGTTCTGGGAGGGAACATGTCACCTTTGTGTGCATAATTCAAATTTGAAATACAAGCACAAGCAACAAATGTCTTGCCTTTGGATCTGTGATAGAAGGTGTACCCAACAGTCTCCTTTGGGTATCCTATGAAGACACATTTCTCCAGTTTAGGTTCGAGCTTATCAGGTTGAAGTTTTTTCACATAAGCATCGCAGCCCCAAACTTTAAGAAACGACAACTTTGGTTTCTTGCCAAACCATAGTTCATAAGGCGTCATCTCAACGGATTTAGATGGTGCCCTATTTAACATGAATGCAGCTGTCTCTAAAGCATAACCCCAAAACGATAGCGGTAAATCAGTAAGAGACATCATAGATCGCACCATATCTAGTAAAGTACGATTACGACGTTCGGACACACCATTACGTTGTCGTGTTCCAGGTGGCGTGAGTTGTGAAACTATTCCACATTGTTTCAAATGAAGACCAAACTCGTAACTCAAATATTCTCCTCCACGATGAGATCATAGAAACTTTATTTGCTTGTTATGATGATTTTCCACTTCACTCTGAAATTCTTTGAACTTTTCAAATGTTTCGGACTTATGTTTCATCAAGTAGATATACCCATATCTGCTCAAATCATCTGTGAAGGTGAGAAAATAACGATACCCGCCGCGAGCCTCAACATTCATCGGACCACATACATCAGTATGTATGATTTCCAACAAATATGTTGCTCGCTCCATAGTTCCGGAGAACGGTGTTTTAGTCATCTTGCCCATGAGGCATGGTTCGCAAGTACCAAGTGATTCATAATCAAGTGATTCCAAAAGTCCATCAGAATAGAGTTTCTTCATGCGCTTTATACCAATATGACCTAAACGGCAGTGCCACAAATAAGTTGCACTATCATTATCAACTCTACATCTTTTGGCTTCAACATTATGAATATGTGTATCACTACTATCGAGATTCATTAAAAATAGACCACTCTTCAAGGGTGCATGACCATAAAAGATATTACTCATATAAATAGAACAACCATTATTCTCTGATTTAAATGAATAACCGTCTCGCATCAAACAAGATCCAGATATAATATTCATGCTCAACGCTGGCACCAAATAACAATTATTTAGGTCCAAAACTAATCCCAAAGGTAGATGTAGAGGTAGCGTGCCGACGGCGATCACATCGACTTTGGAACCATTTCCCACGCGCATCGTCACCTCGCCCTTAGCCAATCTTTGTTTAATTTGTAGTCCGTGTTTCAAGTTGAAAATATTAGCAACATAACCAGTATCAAATACCCAGGTGCTACTGCAAGCTTTAGTAAGGTACACATGAATAACATGTATATCACATATACCTTTGTTCACCTTGCCATCCTTCTTATCCGCCAAATACTTGGGGCAGTTCCGCTTCCAGTGACCAATCCCTTTGAAGTAGAAGCACTCAGTCTCAGGCTTAGGTCCAGACTTGGGTTTCTTCTCTTGAGCAGCAACTTGTTTGCCGTTCTTCTTGAAGTTCCCTTTCTTCTTCCCTTTACCCTTTTGCTTGAAACTGGTGGTCTTGTTGACCATCAACACTTGATGCTCCTTCTTGATTTCTACCTCCGCGGCCTTTAGCATTGCGAAGAGCTCGGGAATTATCTTATCCATCCCCTGCATGTTATAGTTCATCACGAAGCTCTTGTAGCTTGGTGGCAGTGATTGAAGAATTCTGTCAATGACACTATCATCCGGAAGATTAACTCCCAGTTGAATCAAGTGATTGTTATACCCAGACATTTTGAGTATATGTTCACTGACACTGACAAAACTATTCTCCTCCATCTTGCAGCTGTAGAACTTATTGGAGACCTCATATCTCTCAATGCGGGCATTTTCTTGAAATATTAACTTCAACTCCTGAAACATCTCATATGCTCCATAACGTTCAAAACATCGTTGAAGTCCTGGTTCTAAGCCGTAAAGCAAGGCACACTGAACTATCGAGTAGTCATCAGCTTTTCTTTGCCAGACATTCATAACATCTGGTTCAGCTCCTGCAGCAGGTTTGGCACCTAGCGGTGCTTCCAGGACGTAATTCTTCTGTGCAGCAATGAGGATAATCCTCAAGTTACGGACCCAGTCCGTGTAATTGCTACCATCATCTTTCAACTTTGCTTTCTCAACGCACGCTTTAAAATTCAACGGAACAACAGCACAGGCCATCTATCTACAACAACATGGACAAGCAAAATACCATCAGGTACTAAGTTCATGATAAATTAAAGTTCAATTAATCATATTTAAGAACTCCCACTTAGATAGACATCCCTCTAATCATCTAAGTGATTGCGTGATCCAAATCAACTAAACCATGACCAATCATCACGTGAAATGGAGTAGTTTTCAATGGTGAACATCACTATGTTGATCATATCTACTATATGATTCATGCTCGACCTTTCGGTCTTAGTGTTCCGAGGCCATATATGCATATGCTAGGCTCGTCAAGTTTCACCCGAGTATTTCTGCGTGTGCAAAACTGGCTTACACCCGTAGTATTTGAACGTAGAGCTTATCACACCTGATCATCACATGGTGTCTCAGCACGATGAACTTTGCCAACAGTGCATACTCAGGGAGAACACTTTGAAAGTGCAACTTTCCCTGGGTGGTTTTGGTAATTCCTAACAACATATAGCTCATTGAGCTAATGCTACTTGAAGATAAATATTTCAGGAAAAGCTCAATGATTGGCATGGCATGAATTAGAAAGTGGACCCCTCAAAAATGCTAAGGACAAAAGATTGGCTCAAGCTCAAAGCACAAGACTCTACATTTAACTTTTAGTGATCCAAGATCACATTGAGTCCATAGGAAAAGCCAATACTATTAAAAGGGGGTGAGGTGTTGCTTAATGAGTTGCTTGCTCTAAATGCCTAGTGATATGCTCCAAAAACCCTCAACTACTTTCCCATATCCACATATGTCCCAAACCAAAAGTCAAGGTCGGCCCCACCGAAATCTTCTATCCGGCGCCACCGAGTTCACTTGACATAGCTACTGCCAGAAACCCTAGTCACTTCGGTCTCACCGATAGGGATCTCGGTCTCACCGAGATGGGACTGCAAACTCTCTGTTTCCCTTCGTAACATTTTGGTTCAACCGAGATGAGCGATCGGTCCCACCGAGATTGCAATGCAAACTCTCTGTTTCCCATTCGTAACGTTTTGGTCTAACCGAGATGAGCGAATCGGTCCCACCGAGTTTGCCTGGCCAACTCTCTATTTGCCTATTACCAAAATCGGTCCCATCGAGTTTGTGTAATCGGCCTCACCGAGATTACATTATGCCCTAACCATAATGGAATCGGTCCCACCGAGTTGACATATCAGTCCCACCAAAAATCCTAACGTTCACATTTTGAACTAAATCGGTCTGACCGAGTTATATGATTCAGTCCCACCGAGTTTGGTGATTTGTGTGTAACGGTTATATGGAGGCTATATATACCCCTCCACCCACTCTTCATGCGTGGAGAGAGCCATCAGAATATGCCTACACTTCCAACATACATTTTCTGAGAGAGAACCACCTACACTTATGTTGAGGTAAAGATATTCCAATCCAACCACATAAATCTTGATCTCTAGCCTTTCTCAAGTTGCTTTCCACTCAAATCATCTTTCTACCAAATCAAATCCTATGGGAGAGAGTTGAGTGTTGAGGAGACTATCACTTGAAGCACAAGAGCAAGGAGTTCATCATCAACACACCATCTATTACCTTTTGGAGAGTGGTGTCTCCTAGATTGGTTAGGTGTCACTTGGGATCCTCTGTCAAGATTGTGGAGTTGAACTAAGGAGTTTGTACGGGCAAGGAGATCGCCTACTTCGTGAAGATCTACCCTAGTGAGGCAAGTCCTTCATGGGCGATGGCCATGGTGGGATAGACAAGGTTGCTTCGTCGTGGACCCTTCATGGGTGGAGCCCTCCGTGGACTCGCGCAACCGTTACCCTTCGTGGGATGAAGTCTCATCAATGTGGATGTACGATAGCACCACCTATCGGAACCACGCAAAAAATCTCCGTGTCTATATTGCGTTTGCTCCGTCCAAACTCCTCCCTTTACCTTCATATGCAATTGTTTTACATTCCGCTGTTATACTCTTAGAATTGCATGTGTAGGTTGATTACTTGATTGTGCTAAGTTGCTAAAATCTGCCAAGACTCGAAATTGGGAAACGGCTAGGTTTTTATTTGGTCAAATAGTCTAATCACCCTCCTCTAGACATACTTTCGATCCTACAAGTGATATCAGAGGTTTGGTCTCCATTTGCCTTGATTTTCCATAGCTTTGGTGATCATAGCCTTGGTTTCACAACCTAGGAGAGCATGGCGTGTAGTGAGGGAAATTACCACCGTAGAGGTCCTTACTTTGATGGTACTAATTTTGCTAGTTGGAAGCACAAGATGAGAATGCCTATTCTTGGACATAACCCCACCGTTTGGGCTATTGTGTGTATTGGCTTGCAAGGTGAATTCTTTGATGGGAGAGAACCGAACCGTGAGGCTAGCGCGGAAGAGTTGAAGATGCTGCAATACAATGCTCAAGCTTGTAATATTCTCTTCAACGGATTGTGCCCCAAAGAATTCAACAAAATCAGCCGTCTTAAGAATGCAAAGGAAATTTGGGATACTTTGATTGATATGCACGAAGGTACCGACTCCATCAAGGAATCCAAATTGGATGTGCTTCAAAGTCAACTTGACAAGTTCAAAATGAAGGATGGTGAAGGTGTCGCTGAAATGTACTCTAGGCTTGCTCTCATCACAAATGAGATTGCCGGCTTAGGAAGTGAAGAAATGACCGATGGATTCATCATCAAGAAGATCCTAAGATCCTTGGATGGAAAATATGATACCGTGTGCACATTGATCCAAATGATGCCAAATTACAAAGATCTCAAGCCAACGGAAGTCATTGGAAGGATTGTTGCTCATGAGATGTCACTCAAGGATAAGGAAGAGCTTCACAACAAGTCAAGTGGTGCTTACAAAGCCTCATGTGATGCTCCCACATCATCAAGTGAGAAACAGAACTTCATTGAAGAATTGAGCCTAATGGTGAAGAACTTCAACAAGTTTTACAATAATAGAAGCAAGAAAAGAAGTTCCAAGTCAAGGTCCTACATTGACAGAAGATCTTCAAGTTGTGAACACAATTGCTATAATTGTGGAAGACCCGGACACTACTCCAATGAGTGTACGGCTCCCTACAAAAGAAGAGAAGATTCTCCCAAAAGAAGGAGTAGGAGAGAAGAATCGCCACCAAGAGAGAGAAGGAGTAGAGATGACCGTTATGAACGAAGAACATCACGGAGAAGCAATGATTCATAAAGGAAGGACAAATAATCAAGGAGCTACACAAAACAAAGACATCAAGCTCACGTTGGTGAATGGGCATCCGGCTCCGACTCTGACGATACTCCGAGAGAAGTTATCACTCCGACTCCGAATATACTCAAGATGAAGGTGTTGCCGGTCTAGCACTTGTGTCAACCAACTCGTACGACATATTTGAGTCACCAAATGAAGTAATTGGAAGATGCTTCATGGCTAAAGGCCCAAAGCTATCACACCCCGCGCATGTTGATTTCAATAGTGATGAAGATGACTTGCTAGGTGATGATGATTTACCTGTTGACAATTCTAGTGATGAAAACTATGATGAACTTGCTATTAATCATGCTAATGAAGACAAAACGAATGATGATGATAATAAGGAGATTGAGCGTCTAACTAAAGAGCTAAACACTCTGAAGTTAGCTCATGAAACTACCTTGGAAAATCATCGAGAGCTTTTAAAGACTCATGACAAGTTACGCTTCGAAAAGCTCAACCTTGAGCAAGAGCATGGATTCTTAAAAGCGATCAATGATGATCTTCGCAAGAAAAGTTCTTCTTATGTTTCCAAGCGTTTACTCTTGTCTACTTACATGCCACAAGTTAAATCTAGCAACAAGATTAAGAAAGATTCTTCTTCTAGTAGTAACAATAATCATGATAAACCCAATGATGTTGCTTCTAGTAGTTCTCTTGATTCCACTAATGATTCTCTTAGCCAAGTTACACTTGAGCAAGAAAATAGATTGTTGAAGGGAATTATAGAGAAAGGTGTTTACAAGATCCTTGCCAGAAGTAAGCAATTTGAGGAAATTGTACGCAAGCAAGGAAGACACCGGAAGAATCAAGGTGTTGGTTTGAACAAAAGTTCAATGCCAATGGAGTTGAGTGGGAAGATGATCAATACCCCAAGACAAAATTTGTTCCTCAACAAGAGAAGTATGATCCTACTTCTTTCCAAGGAACACAAGCTCAAGATGATCTTCCACCATAAGACCACAAGCAAAAAGGCAAGGACAAGCTTCAAGAGGAGATTGATGCATTTGAGGAAGCTCCCAAAGCCTTGCTCAAGTGGGTTCCCAAGACTACATCAAGTTCTACTTCATCAAGTACGACTACAACTCCAAGGATTCCCATCAAGATGGTGTGGATCCCTAAGATGAAGAACTAGAGAGTTCTTGAGGGTGACTCCGCCAACATACTTCACTCATATCATTTTGGTGAGGACAAGTGCAAACAACTTCCATATCTTGCACTAGTTTAAGGAGTCACAAATCCTCTTGTTGGTAAGACAAGGGACAAGGTAACCTAATGCTTTCATGGACATCATCCTATGTGAACATCACTCTATGTCAATGGATATCCTTGTTTGTTCCTTGTGGCACTAACCCGTGTAGGTATTGAAAGTGCAACTCACTCCAAAAGATTGCTCCAAAGGATCTACATCAACATTGAGAATCTACATCTTCAACACCTACATGAAGTCCTCATCGACAAAACCCAAGGTTAGTTGCTACCTCTTTTAGCACTGCGTTGGTTTTCCCCGAAGAGGAAGGGATGATGCAGCAAAGTAGGTAAGTATTTCCCTCAGTTTTTGAGAACCAAGGTATCAATCCAGTAGGAGGCTACGCGCAAGTCCCTCGTACCTGCACAAAACAAATAAATCCTCGCAACCAACGCAAATAGGGGTTGTCAATCCCTATAGGGCCACTTACGAGAGTGAGATCTGATAGATATGATAAGATAATATTTTTGGTATTTTTCTGATAAAGATGCAAAGTAAAATAAAGGCAAAGTAAATAACTAAGTAGTAGGAGATTGGTATGATAAAGATAGACCCGGGGGCCATAGGTTTCACTAGTGGCTTCTCTCAAGAGCATAAGTATTCTACGGTGGGTGAACAAATTACTGTTGAGCAATTGACAGAATTAAGCATAGTTATGAGAATATCTACATATGATCATGTATATAGGCATCACGTCCGAGACAAGTAGACCGACTCCTACATGCACCTACTACTATTACTCCACTCATCAACCGCTATCCAGCATGCATCTAGAGTATTAAGTAAAAACAGAGTAACGCCTTAAGCAAGATGACATGATGTAGAGGGATAGACTCATGCAATATGAAGAAAACCCCATCTTGTTATCCTCGATGGCAACAATACAATACGTGCCTTGCTGCCCTTACTGTCACCGGGAAAGGACACTGCAAGATTGAACCCAAAGCTAAGTACCTCTCCCATTGCAAGAAAGATCAATCTAGTAGGCCAAACCAAACTGATAATTCGAAGAGACTTGCAAAGATAACCAATCATACATAAAAGAATTCAGAGAAGATTCAAATATTATTCATAGATAGACTTGATCATAAACCCACAATTCATCGGTCTCAACAAACACACCGTGAAAAGAAGATTACATCGAATAGTTCTCCACAAGAGAGGGGGAGAACATTGTATTGAGATCCAAAAAGAGAGAAGAAGCCATCTAGCTACTAACTATGGACCCGAAGGTCTGAGGTAAACTACTCACACTTCATTGGAGAGGCTATGGTGTTGATGTAGAAGCCCTCCGTGATCGATGCCCCCTCCGGTGGAGCTCCAGAACAGGCCCCAAGATGGGATCTAGTGGATATAGAAAGTTACGGAGGTGGAATTAGGGTTTTGGCTCCGTATCTGATCGTTTGAGGGTACGTGGATATATATAGGAGGAAGGAGTACGTCGGTGGAGCAACAGGGGGCCCACGAGGGTGGAGGGCACGCCTGCTGGATGTGGGCACGCCCCCTACCTCGTGGCCTCCTGTTTCTTTTCTTGACGTAGGGTCCAAGTCTCCTAAGTTGTATTCGGTGAGAAAATCACGTTCCCGAAGGTTTCATTTCGTTTGGACTCCGTTTGATATTCCTTTTCTTTGAAACCCTAAAATAGGCAAAAAAAACAACAATTCAGGGTCGGGCCTCCGGTTAATAGGTTAGTCCCAAAATAATATAAAGTGGATAATAAAGCCCAATAATGTCCAAAACAGTACATAATATAGCACGGAGCAATCAAAAATTATAGATACATTGGAGACGTATCAAGCATCCCCAAGCTTAATTCCTGCTCGTCCTCGAGTAGGTAAATGGTAAAAACAGAATTTTTGATGTGGAGTGCTACTTGGCATAATTTTAATGTAATTCTTCTTAATTGTGGTATGAATATTCAGATCCGAAAGATTCAAGACAAAAGTTCATATTGACATAGAAAATAATAATACTTCAAGCATACTAACAAAGCAATTATGTCTTCTCAAAATAACATGGCTAAAGAAAGTTATCCCTACAAAATCATATAGTCTGGTTATGCTCTATCTTCACCACACAAAATATTTAAATCATGCACAACCCCGATGACAAGCCAAGCAATTGTTTCATACTTTTGACATTCTCAAAACTTTTTCAATTTTCACGCAATACATGAGCGTGAGCCATGGATATAGCACTATAGGTGGAATAGAATGGTGGTTGTGGAGAAGACAAAAAAGGAGAAGATAGTCTCACATCAACTAGGCATATCAACGGGCTATGGAGACGTCCATCGATAATATCAATATGAGTGAGTAGGGATTGCCATGCAATGGATGCACTAGAGCTATAAGTATATGAAAGCTCAAAAAGAAACTAAGTGGGTGTGCATCCAACTTGCTTGCTCATGAAGACCTAGGGAAATTTGAGGAAGCCCATAATTGGAATATACAAGCCAAGTTCTATAATGAAAGATTCCCACTAGTATATGAAAGTGATAACATGAGAGACTCTCTATTATGAAGATCATGGTGCTACTTTAAAGCACACGTGTGGTAAAATTATAGTAACATTGTCCCTTCTCTCTTTTTCTCTCATTTTTTTATTTGTTTGGGCCTTTTTTTCATGGCCTCTTTTCTTTCTCTTTTTTTTTATTTTTCGTCCGGAGTCTCATCCTGACTTGTGGGGGAATCATAGTGAAAGATCGTGGATGTCTCCTAGAGGGGGGGGGGGTGAATAGGCGTTTTAGAATAATTACGGTTTAGGCTTGAACAAATGCGGAATAAACCTAGCGGTTAATTTGTCAAGCACAAAACCTACAACAACTAGGCTCACCTATGTGCACCAACAACTTATGCTAAGCAAGATAGACTACTAGGTGATAGCAAGATATATGATAAGAAACAATATGGCTATCACAAAGTAAAGTGCATAAGTAAAGAGCTCGGGAAAGAGATAACCGAGGCACGCGGAGACGACAATGTATCCCGAAGTTCACACCCTTGCGGATGCTAATCTCCGTTTGGAGCGGTGTGGAGGCACAATGGTCCCCAAGAAGCCACTAGGGCCACCGTAATCTCCTCATGCCCTCGCACAATGCAAGATGCCGTGATTCCACTAAGGGACCCTTGAGGGCGGTCACCGAACCCGTACAAATGGCAACCCTTGGGGGCGGTCACCGAACCCGTACACTTTGGCAACCCTTGGGGGCGGTCACCGGTACCCGTCAAATTGCTCAGGGCGATCTCCACAACCTAATTGGAGATCCCAATGCTTGCCTGGAGCTTTACACCACAATGATTGAGCTCCGAACACCACCAACTGACTAGGGCGCCAAGGCACCCAAGAGGAACAAGCTTCTCAAATTTCACTTCCACGTATCACCGTGGAGAACTCAAACCGATGCACCAAATGCAATGGCAAGGGCACACGGAGTGCCCAAGTCCTTCTCTCCCAATCCCACCAAAGCAACTAATGCTAGGGAAGAAAATGAGAGGAAGAACGAAACAAGAACACGAAGAACTCCAAGATCTAGATCCAAGGGGTTCCCCTCACTTAGAGGAGAAAGTGATTGGTGGAAATGTGGATCTAGATCTCCTCTCTCTTTTCCCTCAAGAATTAGCAAGAATCATTGGAGGGATTGAGAGTTAGCAAGCTCGAAGAAGGTCAACAATGGGGGAAGAACACGAGCTAAAAGGATAAGGTTCATTGGGGAAGAAGACCCCCTTTTTATAGGTGGGGAAAAATCCAACCGTTATGCTCACAGCCCGCACAGAGCGGTACTACCGCTCCAAGGAGCGGTACTACCGCTAGGGCGGAAGTACCCCTTTGAAAAACAACAGCGAGGAGGCAAAAGGCCAGAAGAACCGCCGGAGCGGTACTACCGCTCGTCCTCACGGTACTACCGCTCGACCTCACGGTACTACCGCAAATGGTAGCGGTACTACTGCTTGCGAGCGGTACTAAAAAAATACATCCGGGCCTACCACCGCGAGACTTGGGACGAGTTTTTGGTCCGGAGCGGTACTACCGCTGTAGGAGCCGCGATAGTACTGCTCTGGAGCGGTAGTAAAAAAATTATATCCGCTCCAATTCGCGGTAGTACCGCTGCAGCCTTTTCAGAACACCAAAACTGCCACAACTTTTGCAAACGGACTCCGAATTCGATGAAACCAAGTTTGTTGGAAAGCTAGCGACAAGGGCTAACACAATATTCAAAGAAATATCAATAAGAATAAAATGAGAAAAGACTCATAAGAAAATGGGGAGAACCCTTCCTCGGAAAAGACCGGTAAAACCTCCAACACCGAAAACATCATAGAAGACGCATGCGAACTCCGTTTTCGATGAAACCAAGTTTGTTGGAAAGCTAGCAACACGGGCTAACACAATCTTGAAAGAAATAACAATAAGAAGCAAATTATAAAAGGCCCATAAGAAAATGGTGAGGACCCTTCCTCGGATAAGACCGGTAAAACCTACAACACCGAAAACATCATAGAAGACGCATGCGAACTCGGTTTTCGATGAACTCAAGCTTGTCATCAAGATGACCATAAGCTCTAAGACTCACAAAGAGAACCAAACAAGAACCAAGAAACATGATGCAAGGATGCAATGGTTTGAGCTCTCGATGAACGATACGATCAAGCTACTCACTTGAGAGCCCCCCTTGATAGTACGGCTATCGATCCTATAACCCGGTCTCCCAACTACCACCATGAGACCGGTAAAATAGAAAACCTATCAAGGGCAAACCTTTGCCTTGCACATGATCCACTTGAGTTAGATGATGACGATCTTGTCCTCCTCAAGATGGACCACCTTTCTTGATTGCGTTGGGTCGATGAAGACTAGATGATTGCTCCCCCATACTCCACTATGGGTGAGCCACTCTTCGGCACATCTTCACAAGTCCATTGACACCACAATGGATGGCAAGCTTCAAGCACTTTATCTCTTCGTGATTCTCCACTTGAAATTGCACACGGCAATCTTGATGACGATCACCACTTGATGTCATCCTTCCCATGGGTTGTATGATATCATCCTCTTGACGCAAGCCCATGGACACGTACCTAACCCCACATAGACTCTCACATAGACCATGGGTTAGTACACAAAGTGCAATGGACAATGCTTACCATACCATGGGATCACTTGATCCCTCTCGGTACATCTTCTACTCTTTGTGAGTTGATCAACTTGATTCACTCTTGACTTAGTCTTGATCAACCTTGAATCTTTTCAACTCTCTTCGTTTGGATGATGTCTTGAAGGTAAACATGAATGATCACACAATCTTCTTCTTCAAGACATGCTTGCAATAAGCTCAACTCTCAAATGACCAATCTTTGGATAATTCCTTGAATAGCACCTTGGTCGACACAAACTCTCCTTGAAACCAACACATGTACTCCAAGAAAAGCCTATGAACAAAACCTTCAAATATAACTCAAGGAAACCATTAGTCCATAGAGATTGTCATCAATTACCAAACCAAACATGGGGGCACCGCATGTTCTTTCAATCTCCCCCATTTTGGTAATTGATGACAATCACTTTCACGAGAGTTTATACAAGGAATTATGCATCACCAAGCAATGCAACAACCAATAATGCATGTGTATGAGATGCAAATGCTTAGGAACAAAACCAAAGCAAGGAGAAAACTCTGAAGACTTCTCCACAAAACTCTCTGAAACTTCTCCCCCATTGGCATCGATTGCCAAAATGGGCGAAAAGCATAGAAGGCCAATATAAATTGTGTTCCTCCATAAATTGTGTATTTCTCAACAAGAGAGTGAAGTGCAATACACATATCCAACGGTAATACTTGGAGGAAGAACAACTATATTGAGGCACCAAGATTGCTAAAGGAATGATATGCCACAAGGACATAACAAAGAGAGAAACAAGCAATCAAGCAATCAAAAGATACCACTTGAAGCAAGCTATCAAAAGATACCAATTGAACCAACTAGGCCAAAGATCCTACGAGCTACATGAATAAAAGATATTATGATATGAGCAAAGGAGTGTTCTAAAGAAACTAGAGAATCTCCCCATGATTTGTGCACACATAAGAATTTTTGTATTTGGATACAAAGTGCACAAAATAGGATCATAGCTCCCCCAAAATCAATAGAAACTTACAACAAGTGCAAGTGAGAATATAGGAAACTAAGCCTAGTACATGTAACAAACACATGGTTGAGCAATAAGTGAAAAAGGCAACTTAAGAATGGGCTCAAACAAAATGATGTGTGTGAGTCAAGGCAATGCACTTGAGAAGACTAATGTACGGATGAGCATTAAGCATCAATAAAGTCTTGAAAAAATTAGGCAACACAGTGCAAGGCCTATTATTCCCACATACAACTAGCAAATGGGTTCACAAGCTAACTAATAAGCATATAAAGAACCTATGCTTGTGACAACCCGTGGCGAAGATAGAAGATGAAAGCCTCATCAAGATGAGGGATACCAATTAAGATGGAAAAAGCCTCGTAGAGATAAGCATGAGGAAAATAATCTTCACCACACAAGAGTGCATCAAGATGCAACGAGATACGATACACACTCAAGACAAAAGCTTTCATGGAGCCACCAAAGAAATAACATAAGAAAGGCAAGGTGGGCGTGAAAGAAAGGATATCATCTAGATATGTAATTTCTCTCAAGTGTATAAGGTTCTAGGTAGACGAAATCATGATGATATATACCTACAAAGAAGGATGTACACCCGAAATAGTTACAACATGAAGGAACAATATATCCAAACGGAAGTCATACATATACCAATAAGATATTTGCTTGAGAGCATAGCACAAGGCTAGATATGGTCTTATTGCATATAAATGAATTCCAACCACACGAACATCAAAGACATCACAACTAGCAACAAGACATCATTGTTGGGATGCTTTGAGAAAGGAAACAAGTATCACAAGAGAGAATGGATAACATGCCATGATACAACCTACGAAAGGTTGATGCAAGAAATGTGTGCATGAAGTAGATGATGATACTTGTTACCGAGATACCATTGGATGGATGTAGTAGATGCCAATTAAAGGTAGATAGTAGTTCATTAATCATACTAGCTTGACTCCAATAAGCGCATGGTGACACCACCTTCCTTGTGAGTGAGCCGAGCATCCAATGCATCTCCACTTGTTCCTAGAACAACAACACAAACAAAATGGTACCCAAACTCATTGGGACCAAAGAGTTAGAGAACCAACAACACATAGGACAAACTCCACATAAATATGTGCATATAGATATGAAAATGAATTTCATGCACATCTCATCCAATTTGAGACTTGGTGGAGTTCCCCCTATATATTGGGTCAAAGAAAGAAAACATCCCAAAGAAACTACAAGAAGTAAATATGCATGCTCAATACTTTCAAGAACCGCGACCAAAAGACAAAGAAATACCAAGTGAAGAAAAGATACCAAATGATTAAATCATCACTTGCAAGATATCCATAAAAGATACATCAAGGAATGAGATATCCATTGATACACTCAAAAAGAAAGATGTCAAACTCCCAAAAGAGAGAATGGTTCCAAACAAACCAAGCCCTCTACAGAGTTTCATGATGGCACAAAGCACCAAAAAGAAACGGCTTGCGTTCCACAAACACACACTTGATAAGGATCACAAGATGAGTGTTTTATAGAGAATAGGATGGCTCCCCCAAGACTAGTGCATTATAGAGAATTTGCATTTGAATACAAAATGCACGGGGTGGGATCACCACTTTCACTATATCTAGAAAACACTAGACAAGGTCAAGAAATCAACAAGATCCACAAGTGGTATGGAATACAATGGGAGTTGACACAATCCTAGGCAAGAGAAAAAGCAAATAAAAGCAAAGGCCAAAGTAAAGATGATCAATAATTTCTACCACACATAAGTGAGTACCAATTGTCAAAAGACAATAATTATTTGGAAATAATTCCCGGTGGTAGATAAAAAGGATATCCGACATCATCTTCACACCAAACAAAAAGCAAATTGCAACTTGTAGAGCTAACATGCCACCTAGGAACAAGATAATTTACAATATTAATTCTAGGTGACAATATCTCAAATGTACACATTTTCTAGGCTAGTAATATACCCATAGCATATTACTCCCCCATAATGTGATACCAATTAACGATAAACAAGAGGCAAAATAACGATCCAACACGAGATAATTAATGGACAATATAGAATTTGAATTTCTCATGAGAAGACATACCACATAGTGACTAGATAATCTTGAAATATCAGTACTAGATGGTATTACTCATGTACACACATATATAGGATTGTGAGGTGCACAAAGCACATCACTCCCCCATAATGGGATATTCCATTAATCTCTCACAAGAGCCAACTAAGAAAAGAACAAGATGCAAAAGGCTCAATGCATGACACACACGTACATGATGTGCAAACCAACACGCACGTACTTGATTGCTCAAGATAATCAAGTTGGAAGCACAACATATACAAACACATGCAAGGAACAAAACCAAACATGCAAAGGGGTAAGTAACTATCAATGTAAACACTTTAAGCACGAGTTACCGCATGGAGAAACATTGGATATAAGATAGAAACTTGATAATTCGAATAACTTGGCTTGAGACAATTAGAATGATGAAGTCCCTTAATTCTTCATAAAGTAGCCAAGTCTCCAGTGCCCTCCAACAACACCTATTGATCAAGTTTGAGCTTGTTGGTCCCCAACCAAGTTGGGTCCTAAGAGGTTAGTCACAATAGGCTTGGCTACCCAAATGGTTCTCTTCTTGACACCACTTTGAGTACCAACAACTTTCGCAAACACATTGCCAACCTTATCCTTCCCAAGAGAATAGATATCATCAATAATAATTGGGTTGGATAAGTTACCACTAGTGCATGAAGAGGCGAGGTGACCTTTCTCACGACATAAGTAGCAACGTCTACTCTTCACTTTCTTCTCACTTGATTTCTCAACTTGAGAAGCATTAGCTTGAGGATTCTTGGGAAGAGGACTTTCTTCAACTTGTGGTTGAGCATGAGATCGAACTTGTGGCCGCTTCCCTTGTTGCTTGTCACTAATGGACTTCTTCTTCAATGGGAAAGATCTAACATGATGCCCTTCTACTTTGCACTTGAAGCAAACAATCTTAGCCGAATTCTTGACTTGTTCTTGGCCCTTCTTTTTGTTCACTTTGGACTTCTTCTTCTTGTTGTTGGAGTTGAATCCAAGTCCACCTTTGTCATTGGGGGATTTTTGCACACTCAAGATATTGTTGAGTGTGAATTTTCCTTCATGACTCTTTTCCAAGTCTTTCTTCAAAGAAGTGACTTGGGCCTTGAGCTCTTTGATTTTCTCTATATGGTTAGTCTCAACACAAGTACTAGAGGAAGTATAAGCTTCATCGTTAGAGCAACAAGGCAAGGAAAGCAATCCATCACAAGATGTACCAATGTTATGCATGGATGAATCGCGAGGACTAGCACAAGGCAATATAGCATTTTGACCAAAAGTAGTGCTAGTATCCACATGAGGCTCACTAGATGTTACCTTAGCAAGCATGGACTCATGAGCTATCTTTAGCACATTATGGGATACTAGAAGATCATCATGAGAGCTTGTGAGGTTTACATGATTTTCTTCCAACATCCCATAATTGCTAGATAGAAACTCAAGTTGAGCCCTTAGCTCAACATTCTCCTTTAATATGGATGCTTCACAAGAGATAGAGTTAGTAGAACAAGCATCATCATTAGCAACAAGAGGAGAAGACAACTTGGCAAGCTCTTTTGAATATGAAGCTTTAAGTTGAGCATGAGACTCGGTGAGTTTTATGAGCTCACCCTTGATGACCCTTGAGCCATTTTCGAGGTGCTCAAAATCCTCAAGGAGTCTAGCATGAGCAACTTCAAGCTTAGCATTTTTAGTTTTGAAATCATTGGCCACCTCGAGTGCTGTATCATGAGATTCCTTTATTCTAGATAATTCTAGAGCAAAGGTCTCCTCAAGAGATTCGGATGTGGTTTGTTCATGTTCAAGAGCTTGAGATAGCTCCGCGATCTCATTTACGTAATCATGCTCATGAGCTTCCATTTTCTCAATGGTGACCTCATGCTCCTCTAGATGAGATTCCAACTCCTCAATGTATTTCTTGCCTTCAATGGCAAGAGACATGATTTCCATGAAGTTGGAACGAGTAAGTTTATTTTTGTGAAGAGCTTTAAAAATCATTTCCCCCTTAGTTTTTAAGGAGGCAACATTATCTTTCTCTTCATCATAATCAACATCATCATCACTCTTGCCATCATCACAAGATATATTGGGATTCAAAGTGGGAGATGCCTTTGAAGCCTTGGCCATAAGGCAAAATGCAATAGATGATGATGTAGGATCCGTTGAAGCACCATTCAGGACCACATCTTGTTCCATGGGGTGTCGGGTTTCCTCTACATTGTTAGCACAACAATTCGAGGACATATATGCATTTTTATCATGGCAACAAGACATAGTAAACATATCATCATGAGATTTAGTCAAGCAATTTCTACATGATATGCAAGGACTATCAACACAAGCATGTGAAACATTTGGAGTGCTCGAAGTGTTAAAGCCCAAAGAAGGAGCATTGCAATAAGATAGTGATGAAGGATCATCCACAATAAACATACTATCATCATTGCAATGACCAACACTACTCACCATATCATTACCTTGTGGAAAGCCACATGTAGGTGAAGTAGAAGAAGTTGAGAAGACTATACAGCCGGATGTGGAGGGAGAACAATCATCCCCACAAAACTTGGACACGCCATATTTATCTTGAAGCTTTGTCCACAACTCATGAGCATCCCGGAACAGCATGAGTTGAAATATAACTACATTGCTCAAAGCATTGAAAAGCACATTAGAAGCTTGAGCATTGAGATAAGAGTTTTTCTCATCCTCTAAAGATAATATTTGAGGATCCTTCAGAGGAGAAAAACCCATATCTACAATTCGCTCTAAATTTGGGTCCATGACCCTAAAGAGATTAATCATGCGAATTACCCAAACATCAAAATTTGTGCCATCGAAACTAAGAGTGTGAGAGAATCCTAATCCCCTAGTCAACATCTTTAATCTCTAGGCGGTTAAGCCTAACAAAGAGAGGCGAGGCTCTGATACCAAATGAAAGATCGTGGATGTCGCCTAGAGGGGGGGTGAATAGGCGTTTTAAAATAATTACGGTTTAGGCTTGAACAAATGCGGAATAAACCTAGCGGTTAATTTGTCAAGCACAAAACCTACAAAAATTAGGCTCACCTATGTGCACCAACAACTTATGCTAAGAAAGATAGACTACTAGGTGATAGCAAGATATATGATAAGAAACAATATGGCTATCACAAAGTAAAGTGCATAAGTAAAGAGCTCGGGAAAGAGATAACCGAGGCACGCGGAGACGACAATGTATCCCGAATTTCACACCCTTGTGGATGCTAATCTCCGTTTGGAGCGGTGTGGAGGCACAATGCTCCCCAAGAAGCCACTAGGGCCACCATAATCTCCTCACGCCCTCGCACAATGCAAGATGCCGTGATTCCACTAAGGGACCCTTGAGGGCGGTCACCGAACCCGTACAAATGGCAACCCTTGGGGGCGGTCACCGAACCCATACACTTTGGCAACCCTTGGGGGCGGTCACCGGTACCCGTCAAATTGCTCGGGCGATCTCCACAACCTAATTGGAGACCCCGATGCTTGCCCGGAGCTTTACACCACAATGATTGAGCTCCGAACACTACCAACTGACTAGGGCGCCAAGGCACCCAAGAGGAACAAGCTTCTCAAATTTCACTTCCACGTATCACCGTGGAGAACTCAAACCGATGCACCAAATGCAATGGCAAGGGCACACAGAGTGCCCAAGTCCTTCTCTCCCAATCCCACCAAAGCAACTAATGCTAGGGAAGAAAATTAGAGGAAGAACGAAAGAAGAACACGAAGAACTCCAAGATCTAGATCCAAGGGGTTCCCCTCACTTAGAGGAGAAAGTGATTGGTGGAAACGTGGATCTAGATCTCCTCTCTCTTTTCCCTCAAGAATTAGCAAGAATCATTGGAGGGATTGAGAGTTAGCAAGCTCGAAGAAGGTCAACAATGGGGGAAGAACACGAGCTAAAAGGATAAGGTTCATTGGGGAAGAAGACCCCCTTTTATAGGTGGGGAAGAAGACCCCCAAGCTTTGGCTTTTAGGTGTCCTTAGATTATCTTGGGGGTGCCATGGGAATCCCCAAGCTTAGGCTCTTGCCACTCCTTGTTTCATAATCCATCAAATCTTTACCCAAAACTTGAAAACCTCATAACACAAAACTTAAAGTAGAAAATCTCGTGAGCTCCGTTAGCGAAAGAAAACAAAAGACCACTTCAAGGTACTGTAATGAACTCATTCTTTATTTATATGGTTGTTATACCTACTGTATTCCAACTTCTCTATGGTTTATAAACTATTTTACTAGCCATAGATTCATCGAAATAAGCAAACAACACACAAAAAAACAGAATCTGTAAAAAACAGAACAGTCTGTAGTAATCTGTAGCTAGCGCAAGATATGGAACCCCAAAAATTCTAAAATAAATTTCTGGACGTGAGTAATTTATCTATTAATCATATTAAAAAATAATTAACTAAATAGCACTCTCCAAATAAAAATGACAGCAGTTCTCGTGAGCGCTAAAGTTTCTGTTTTTTACAGCAAGTTCAACAAGACTTTCCCCAAGTCTTCCCAACGGTTCTACTTGGCACAAACACTAATTAAACACAAAAAAACCACAACCAAAACAGAGGCTAGATTTTATTACTAAAAAGGAGCAAAAATCAAGGAATAAAAATAAAATTGGGTTGCCTCCCAACAAGCCCTATCGTTTAACGCCCCTAGCTAGGCGTAACAAGCAAGAATAGATCTAGGTATTGCCATCTTTGGTAGGCAATCCATAAGTGGCTCTCATAATAGTTTCATGTGGTAATTTAATTTTTTTCTAGGAAAGTGTTCCATGCCTTTCCTTAATGGAAATTGGAATCCAATATTTCCTTCCTTCATATCAATAATTGCACCAATCGTTCTAAGGAAATGTCTACCAAGAATAATAGGACATAAAGGATTGCAATCTATGTCAAGAACAATAAAATCTACAGGCACATAATTCCTATTTGCAACAATAAGAACATCATTAATTCTTCCCATAGGTTTCTTAATAGTTGAATCCGCAAGGTGCAAGTTTAGAGAGCAATCATCAAAATCACGGAAACCTAACAAATCACACAAAGTCTTTGGAATCGTGGAAACACTAGCACCCAAATCACATAAAGCATAGCATTCATGATCTTTAATTTTAATTTAAATAGTTGGTTCCCACTCATCATAAAGTTTTCTAGGGATAGAAACTTCCAATTCAAGTTTTTCTTCATAAGATTGCATCAAGGCGTCGACGATATGTTTAGTAAACGCTTTATTTTGACTATAAGCGTGAGGAGAATTTAGCACGTATTGCAGCAAGGAAATACAATCAATCAAAGAGCAATTTCCATAGTTAAATTCCTTTAAATCCATAATATTGGGTTTAGCAACATCTAGGGTTTTAATTTCTTCAATCCCACTTTTATCAAATCTAGCATCAAGATCAAAAGATTCAGAATTCTTGGAACGCCTACTAGGTAAAGGTGGACCATATTCAGTCCCATCATTATCAAGATTCATATTGCAAAACAAAGATTTAATAGGGGACACATCAATAACTTTTAGATCTTCATCATTATTTTCATAGCAACTAGAAGAACACACTTTTATAAAGGCATCTTTCTTAGCACGCATCCTAGCGGTTTTTTCTTTGCACTCATCAATGGAAATTCTCATGGCTTTGAGAGACTCATTGATATCATGCTTAGGTGGAATAGATCTAAGTTTCAAAGAATCAACATCAAGAGCAATTCTATCAACGTTCTTAGCCAAATCATCAATCTTAAGTAATTTTTCTTAAATCATAGCATTAAAATTCTTTTGCGAAGTAATAAATTCTTTAATATTAGAATCAAAATCAGAGGGCATATTATTATAATTTCCATAAGAATTGTTGTAGGAATTACCATAATTATTAGAGGGATTACTAGGATAAGGCCTAGGATTGAAATTTCCTCTATACACGTTGTTACCAAAATTGTTCCTACCAACAAAATTCACATCCATAGATTCATTATTATTCTCAATCAAAGTAGACAAGGGCATATCATTAGGATCAGAAGAAACACTCTTATTAGCAAATAATTTCATAAGTTCATCCATCTTTCCACTCAAAACATTAATTTCTTCTATCGCATGCACCTTTTTATTAGTAGATCTTTCAGTATGCCATTGAGAATAATTAACCATAATATTATCTAGGATTTTAGTAGCTTCTCCTAAAGTGATTTCCATAAAAGTGCCTCCCGTGGCCAAATCGAAAAGATTTCTAGAAGCAAAATTCAATCCGGCATAATTTTTTTGTATAATCATCCACAAATTTAAACCGTGAGTAGGGCAATTACGTATCATTAATTTCATTCTCTCCCAAGCTTGTGCAACATGTTCATGATCAAGTTGCTTAAAATTCATAATATCGTTTCTAAGAGAGATGATCTTAGCGAGAGGAAAATACTTAGAGATAAAAGCATCTTTGCACTTGTTCCATGAATCAATACTATTTTTAGGCAAAGACGAAAACCAAGCTTTAGCACGATCTCTAAGCGAAAAAGGAAATAGCTTCAATTTAACAATATCATTATCCACATCTTTCTTCTTTTGCATGTAACACAAATCAACGAAGCTATTTAGATGGGTAGCGGCATCTTCACTAGGAAGGCCGAAAAACGGATCTTTCATAACAAGATTTAGCAAAACATCATTAATTTCACAAGATTCAGCATCGGTAAGAGGAGAAATCGGAGTGCTAATAAAATCATTGTTGTTGGTATTGGTGAAGTCACACAATTTAGTATTATCTTGAGCCATCATGACAAGCAAGCAAACTAACACACAAGCAAACAAAAAGCAAGCGGGCAAAAAGAGGCAAATAGAGGGAGGATAGAGAGAGAGAGGGCAAATAAAACGACAAGGGTGAAGTGGGGGGAGAGGAAAACGAGAGGCAAATGGCAAATAATGTAATGCGGGAGATAAGGGTATGTGATGGGTACTTGGTATGTTGACTTTTGCGTAGACCTCCCCGGCAACGGCGCCCGAAATCCTTCTTGCTACCTCTTTTAGCACTGCGTTGGTTTTCCCCGAAGAGGAAGGGATGATGCAGCAAAGTAGTGTAAGTATTTCCCTCAGTTTTTGAGAACCAAGGTATCAATCCAGTACGAGGCTACGCGCAAGTCCCTCGTACCTGCACAAAACAAATAAATCCTTGCAACCAACGCAAATAGGGGTTGTCAATCCCTATAGGGCCACTTACGAGAGTGATCTGATAGATATGATAAGATAATATTTTTGGTATTTTTATGATAAAGATGCAAAGTAAAATAAAAGCAAAGTAAATAGCAAAGTAAATAACTAAGTAGTAGGAGATTGATATGATAAAGATAGACCCGGGGGCCATGGGTTTCACTAGTGGCTTCTCTCAAGAGCATAAGTATTCTACGGTGGGTGAACAAATTACTGTTGAGCAATTGACAGAATTGAGTATAGTTATGAGAATATCTAGGTATGATCATGAATATAGGCATCACGTCCGAGACAAGTAGACCGACTCATTCCTGCATCTACTACTATAACTCCACTCATCGACCGCTATCCAGCATGCATCTAGAGTATTAAGTAAAACATAGTAACGCCTTAAGCAAGATGACATGATGTAGAGGGATAGACTCATGCAATATGAAGAAAACCCCATCTTGTTATCCTCGATGGCAACAATACAATACGTGCCTTGCTGCCCTTACTGTCACCGGGAAAGGACACCGCAAGATTGAACCCAAAGCTAAGCACTTCTCCCATTGCAAGAAAGATCAATCTAGTAGGCCAAACCAAACTGATAATTCGAAGAGACTTGCAAAGATAACCAATCATACATAAAAGAATTCAGAGAAGATTCAAATATTATTCATAGATAGACTTGATCATAAACCCAAAATTCATCGGTCTCAACAAACACACCGCAAAAAGAAGATTACATCGAATAGATCTCCACAAGAGAGGGGGAGAACAATGTATTGAGATCCAAAAAGAGAGAAGAAGCCATCTAGCTACTAACTATGGACCCGTAGGTCTGATGTAAACTACTCACACTTCATCGGAGAGGCTATGGTGTTGATGTAGAAGCCCTCCGTGATCGCTGCCCCCTCCGGCGGAGCTCCGGAACAGGCCCCAAGATGGGATCTCGTGGATACAGAAAGTTGCGGCGGTGGAATTAGGGTTTTGGCTCCATATCTGATTGTTTGGGGGTACGTGGGTATATATAGGAGGAAGAAGTACGTCGGTGGAGCAACAGGGGGCCCACGAGGGTGGGGGCGCGCCTGGTAGGGTAGGGTGCGCCCCCCTACCTCGTGGCCTCCTGTTACGTGCCTTGACGTAGGGTCCAAGTCTCCTGAGTTATATTCAGTGAGAAAATCATGTTCCCGAAGGTTTCATTTCGTTTGGACTCCTTTTGATATTCCTTTTCTTCGAAACCCTAAAACAGGCAAAAAAACAGCAATTTTGGGCTGGGCCTCCGGTTAATAGGTTAGTCCCAAAAATAATATAAAAGTGGATAATAAAGCCCAATAATGTCCAAAATAGTAGATAATATAGCATGGAGCAATCAAAAATTATAGATACGTTGGAGACGTATCATTAGTTCATCCCTCTTAGGGGGGATATCACATCTAGGGGGAGCTTTACTCTAATAAATTGAGCTAAAGCAACTCTAATGGTGTGAACACAACAATGCTTTATGCAAAAGTGGCAACCCCACTTGTGCTTAAACGATGAGTATGACCTACGATCAAACGTTCTCATTTGACTCCTAAGTCAATATACTCATATATATAGATGACCTAGTCATCTCCAAATTGCTTGATAGATGCTAGAGTGATTGTGCATGCTTTGTCACATATTTCATTTGCCATCTTATTGTGTGAGCATGTTGGATGCATATTTTACTCATTCGAGGACATCCATTTGTTGCATTGATTGTTTGGCTTTTTCTCTTTTGCCAAATGGATGGACAAGAATTCCGAAGAACTCCCTCTAGCTATCTATGCTTTTGTCGTCTTAAACTCTATTCATGCTACATCACAAAGTTTGATCAAGTCAGATTCGAACCACTCTGTGTGAGGAGCACTTGGAGTCCCCGATTCGTCATAGACTTAAACTTCCAAAACCTCTTTGTGCATTTCGGTATGACCGAGTCATCCATTTCGATCACACCGAGATCACTAAGTTGATCTAGGTTTTCAATCTCGGTGCAACCGATTAGAACTTTTCGGTCACACCGAGTTGTAGCAACCGCTTGCGATTCTGCATCTCGGTGCCACCGAGTTATTCCACTCGGTCACACCGACAGGGTCGGGATATATATACCCACGGGTGAGATTTTGGAAATTCCTTCAAAACCTCTCAGCCCGCGCGTGTCCTGCTCTGCCACCTCGGGTCTCCGGATTGTCCTCTCGCCGCTAGTGACCTCCCGCCGCTGGTTTCCGTTGCCGTCAACGGAATTCTGCCCCTCCGTTGCCGCCGTAGCGAACTCCGCCAAATTAGGGTATGAGTTCAATCTTTTGTGCTATTCGTTTAACTCCGACTCGTAGCACATTACTTTGCCATGATCATGAACACGTATGCAATTAATCTATCCACTGAAAACATCCCTTGGGTTAGGTTTGATTTGAAAACTTAGGGTTAGGTCTCCGCCGGACTCATCTCGGACCGACCGAATTGTAGAAATCGGTCTCACCGATTTGGCTTAGGCCATTGCAGTTGCACTTTCGGTCTGACCAAAAACTGCAAATCGGTGTGACCGAGTTCGATTCTTTGTGAAATCCTAGCACTCTCGGTGCCACCGAACTGTGACTCGGTCTGACCGAGTTCACTAGTTTAGGTTCCAAAAGCTGCTTCGGTATCACCGAGTTTACAAATTGGTAGTTCCGAAATGCTTTCTATGAAGAATTAAAACTAAGTTTTTAAGTCATTCTTTTTGTAAAAACTCTGCACTTTGTGATGCTCGTCCACTCTGCCTCATCTATATCTATTCACAGGGTCTGCTGTCAGTAAGTTTGCAGAAATGTCTGACCAGAGCTACAGCCAGAACAAGTCAGAGGAACAGGTGCAGTTGAGTGAGGTCACTAGTCCCTCAAGCAGTTCTGATGATGGCAGCAGGAGCACACCAAGCAACTTGCCCAAGGCAGCCACCAGAACAAGGAAGAAGAAGACCTCAGATTCTGAAGATGAGGGTTATGTGGCTGTTGAGGAGGAAGTCAGCTCCAAGAAGAAGGTGCTGAAGAAGGAGTATGGCACAGTTGCATCAACTAAGCCTGGCTTGCACAAGAAGGCCCCTGCCAAGAGGGTGCCAACCTTAAAGGTGAGAGCCTCAACTGCTGAACTCCAAGCCAACTGAAGAGGTTGTTGGAGAAGGAAAGAAAAGGAAGGAAAGGGTCAAGAAGACCATTGCCAGAGTGCTTGGAAGATCCTCCATTATGAGAGAACCAAAAGAAGAGGAGGAGGAAGAGGATGCTGCACCAGCTCCTAAGGCTCAGAAGATTATGGGAGATGCAATCAAGTCAGGGGCTGCTCCATCTAAACCCAAATCTGCTCCCAAGGCTGTTGCTCAGAAACCCCCAAAGCCCAAGAGGAACACCAGGAGTATACCTGCTAAGGAGAAGAACAAGGCCCCAGTGCCTGAAGCTGAAGAAGAAGATGATGATTCTCATGTTCTGAGGAAGTTGAAGCCCAAAATTCCTGACCAGAATGATGCTCATCCAGTCGCTGAGGACATGCACATCAGGAAAAATGCAGGATTGAGGTTATGGAGACAGTCTGATCCCTATGCTGTTAGGAGGAGGACTGCAGTTGATTACAGGTTTCACACTAAGGAACAACAAGATTTCTATGAAACCATTATGCTTGACAAGAAGCCCATAGTGTGTGACATGAAATGGATGGACTGGGAGTTCATCTGGGAAAATGAAGATCACTTCCCAGGAGTGTATGACAGCTTTAAGGCTTGTGGAGTAGATGAATTTGTTGGACAAAAGCTCACCAAGTGGAATGATGAGTTGATCATGCAGTTTTACTCTGTTGCCCACTTCTATCCAGATGGAAGGATAGTTTGGATGTCTGAGGGTACTAGGTACTAGTCCACAGTTGAAGAATGGGCCAAGCTAATTAATGCCCCCAAAGAACATGAAGATGACTTGGATGTGTATGCCACCAAGAAGAAAGACCACAACTCCATGGCAAACATGTACAAGGAGATCCCTAACAAAGCTTTGGAAACACATAAGCTTGGATATGTACACTATCTGTTGTCTGGTCTGCCTACCATTAACTGGATCTTAAGGCACACATTGCTACCCAAGTCAGGAGATCACAAGATGATCAGAGGACACTCCATCAACATGCTGCAAATTTTTGATGTTCCCCAGAAGTTCAAAGTTATGAGTTTGATTGTCGAAACGATCAAGAGGACTGTTGCTGATCAAAAGAGGACTTGTGGATATGCTCCACATATTCAGGAGCTCATCAATTCTAAGATGGGCACAAGGACTTATTTGCTGGACAAGGAGCATCTACCTCTATATCCTGAATTTGAAGACAACACTATTGTGATGAATGAGGAGGAACCATCATCAGCTCAAGTCCAGGAGAAGAGAGCCAAGGAAAAGTCCGAGAAAGATGCCCAAATGCCAAGTGTTGAAGAGGCATCTCGAGTCTTCCTGAAGAGCAAGCAAGATTAGTTAGGCTATCTAATTCAAGCTACACTGAGGATTGAGAAGGCTATGACCACCCTAACTCAGAATCAGGAGAGCCTGGAGAGGATTGTGGAGGCAAAATTCTATGATCTTGATCTGAAGGTGACTGAGATTTAGACTGCAGTTGAGCAGCTTCAGGAGGAAGCAGAGGAGAGGAAAGGAAAAGCAACCATTAATGCTTTTCAGCGTGTGCCACGAGGTCCAAGCTCTGCTGCAGTGCCAGTCTCAGATGCCAGAGCTTCAGTGTCAGCACCAGCAGCTACAGCTCCAGTGCCACCTCCAGCACCCACTCCATCAGCTCCAACTACATCGTCGGAAGCCTTCGTCCTTGGAGTTCTATCTACACCACCTCCCGAAGACCAAGCCTGGGAGACGTATAGCACTATGCATTTTCAAACTTTTTGGTAACTTGTTGCCAAAGGGGGAGAAATATGTATAGATCATAGGCTTCGAGAGAGAGTGTCTTGCTTTTTATCTCTCTTGCTTTTGGTTGAACTTTTTGTGTGCTTGTGTGAGATACTTTATGTCCTTATGTCCTCATGAGATACTTATGTGATCATGTGGTTGACCATATGCCACATTAATGTTTGGTTGAATGATGCTATCCTTTATATTCCATATATGATCATTCACTTGCTTGGTGATGAGTGCATGCTTCTAATTTCTATCATTTTGAGCGCTCCACCAAGATGTATGTGACATGGAAGAGTAACCCATGGTCCTAATCGATTGTGCATTTGCATTCAAAAGCAAATTTTAAATAATGCACAAATTTAGGGGGAGCTCTTTCTTATCACATACTTCTCAAAGCGATGATGTTTTTCAATCTTATAATCATTTGTCGAAGCTTTGATCTATATGTTCTCATCAATTACCAAAAAGGGGAAGATTTAAAGTGCAACTATCCCTGGGTGGTTTTGGTAATTCCTAACAACATATAGCTCATTGAGCTAATGCTACTTGAAGATAAATATTTTAGGAAAAGCTCAATGATTGGCATGGCATGGATTAGAAAGTGGACCCCTCAAAAATGCTAAGGACAAAAGATTGGCTCAAGCTCAAAGCACAAGACTCTACATTTTACTTTTAGTGATCCAAGATCACATTGAGTCCATAGAAAAGCCAATACTATTAAAAGGGGGTGAGGTGTTGCTTAATGAGTTGCTTGCTCAAAATGCTTAGTGATATGCTCCAAAAACCCTCAACTACTTTCCCATATCCACATATGTCCCAAACCAAAAGTCAAACTCGGCCGCACCGAAATCTTCTATCCGGCGCCACCGAGTTCACTTGACATAGCTACTGCCAGAAACACTAGTCACTTCGGTCTCACCGATAGGGATCTCGGTCTCACCGAGATGGGATTGCAAACTCTCTGTTTCCCTTCGTAACGTTTCCGTTCAACCGAGATGAGCGATCGGTCCCACCGAGATTGCAATGCAAACTCTCTGTTTCCCCTTCGTAACATTTTGGTCTAACCGAGATGAGCGAATTGGTCCCACCGAGTTTGCCTGACCAACTCTTTGTTTGCCTATTACCAAAATTGGTCCCACCGAGTTTGTGTAATCGGTCTCACCGAGATTACGTTATGCCCTAACCCTAATGGAATCGGTCCCACCGAGTTGACATATCGGTCCCACCGAAAATCCTAACGTTCACATTTTGAACTAAATCGGTTTGACCGAGTTATATGATTCGGTCCCACCGAGTTTGGTGATTTGTGTGTAACGGTTAGATTTTGTGTGGAGGCTATATATACCCCTCCACCCACTCTTCATTCGTGGAGAGAGCCATCAGAATATGCCTACACTTCCAACATACATTTTCTGAGAGAGAACCACCTACACTTGTGTTGAGGTCAAGATATTCCAATCCAACCACATAAATCTTGATCTCTAGCCTTCCTCAAGTTGCTTTCCAGTCAAATTATCTTTCTACCAAATCAAATCCTATGAGAGAGAGTTGATTGTTGAGGAGACTATCACTTGAAGCACAAGAGCAAGGAGTTCATCATCAACACACCATCTATTACCTTTTGGAGAGTGGTGTCTCCTAGATTGGTTAGATGTCACTTGGGAGCCTTTGTCAAGATTGTGGAGTTGAACCAAGGAGTTTGTACGAGCAAGGAGATCACCTACTTCGTGAAGATCTACCCTAGTGAGGCAAGTCCTTCATGGGCGATGGCCATGGTGGGATAGACAAGGTTGCTTCTTCGTGGACCCTTCGTGGGTGGAGCCCTCCGTGGACTCGCACAACCGTTACCCTTCATGGGTTGAAGTCTCCATCAACGTGGATGTACGATAGCACCACCTATCGGAACCACGCCAAAAATCTCCGTGTCTACATTGCGTTTGCTCCCTCCAAACTCCTCCCTTTACCTTCATATGCAATTGTTTACATTCTGCTGCTATACTCTTAGAATTGCATGTGTAGGTTGATTACTTGATTGTGCTAAGTTGCTAAAATCTGCCAAGACATAAAATTGGGAAAAGGCTAGGTTTTTATTTGGTCAAGTAGTCTAATCACCCCCCTCTAGACATACTTTCGATCCTACACACTTGTACCTTGAAATTTAGTGAGAGATCATCTTATAATGCTACGGTCAATCAAGAAGAATAAGATGCATAAAGGATAAACATCACATGCAATCAGTATAAGTGACATGATATGGCCATCATCATCTTGTGCCTTTGATCTCCATCTCCAAAGCACCGTCATGATCACCATCGTCACCGGCGTGACACCTTGATCTCCATCGTAGCATCATTGTCGTCTCACCAAATATTGCTTCTACGACTATCGCTACTGTTTAGTGATAAAGTAAAGCAACTACAGGGCCATTGCATTGCATACAATAAAGCGACAACCATATGGCTCCTGCCAGTTGCCGATAACTCTGTTACAAAACATGATCATCTCATACAATAAAATATAGCATCATACCTTAACCATATCACATCACAACATGCCCTGCAAAACAAGTTAGACGTCCTCTACTTTGTTGTTGCAAGTTTTACGTGGCTGCTACGGGCTGAGCAAGAACCGTTCTTACCTATGCATAAAAACCACAACGATATTTCGTCAAGTTAGTGTTGTTTTAACCTTCAACAAGGACCGGGCGTAGTCACGCTCGGTTCAACTAAAGTTGGAGAAACTGACACCCACCAGCCACCTATGTGCAAAGCATGTCGGTAGAACCAGTCTCGCGTAAGCGTACGCGTAATGTCGGTCCCGGCCGCTTCATCCAACAATACCGCCGAACCAAAGTATGACATGCTGGTAAGCAGTATGACTTGTATCGCCCACAACTCACTTGTGTTCTACTCGTGCATATAACATCTACGCATAAACCTGGCTCGGATACCACTGTTGGGGAACGTAGTAATTTCAAAAAAATTCCTACGCACACGCAAGATCATGGTGATGCATAGCAACGAGAGAGGAGAGTATCGTCCACGTACCCTCGTAGACCATGAGCGGAAGCATTATGATAACGTGGTTGATGTAGTCGTACGTCTTCACGATCCGACTGATCCACGTACCGAACGTACGACACCTCCGAGTTCAGCACACGTTCAGCTCGATGACGTCCCATGAACTCCGATCCAACAGAGCTTCACAGGAGAGTGCCGTTAGCACGACGGCGTGATGACGGTGATGATGTTGCTACCAATGCAGGGCTTCGCCTAAGTGAAGGAAATATGCCCTAGAGGCAATAATAAAGTTATTATTTATTTCCTTATATCATGATAAATGTTTATTATTCATGCTAGAATTGTATTAACCGGAAACATAATACATGTGTGAATACATAGACAAACAGAGTGTCACTAGTATGCCTCTACTAGACTAGCTCGTTAATCAAAGATGGTTAAGTTTCCTAACCATGAACAAGGAGTTGTTATTTGATTAACGAGGTCACATCATTAGTTGAATGATCTGATTGACATGACCCATTCCATTAGCTTAGCACCCGATCGTTTAGTATGTTGCTATTGCTTTCTTCATGACTTATACATGTTCCTATGACTATGAGATTATGCAACTCCCGTTTACCGGAGGAACACTTTGGGTACTACCAAACGTCACAACATAACTGGGTGATTATAAAGGAGTACTACAGGTGTCTCCAAAGGAAGATGTTGGGTTGGCGTATTTCGAGATTAAGATTTGTCACTCTGATTGTCGGAGAGGTATCTCTGGGCCCTCTCGGTAATGGACATCACTTAAGCCTTGCAAGCATTGCAACTAATAAGTTAGTTGCGGGATGATGTATTACGGAACGAGTAAAGAGACTTGCCGGTAACGAGATTGAACTAGGTATTGGATACCGATGATCGAATCTCAGGAAAGTAACATACCGATGACAAAGGGAACAACGTATGTTGTTATGCGGTCTGACCGATAAAGATCTTCGTAGAATATGTAGGAGCCAATATGGGCATCCAGGTCCCGCTATTGGTTATTGACCGAAGACATGTCTCGGTCATGTCTACATTGCTCTCGAACCGTAGGGTCCGCACGCTTAACGTTACGATGACAGTTATTATGAGTTTATGCATTTTGATGTACCGAAGGTTGTTCGGAGTCCCAGATGTGATCACGGACATGACGAGGAGTCTCGAAATGGTCGAGACATAAAGATTGATATATTGGAAGCCTATATTTGAATATCGGAAGTGTTCCGGGTGAAATCGGGATTTTACCGGAGTACCGGGAGGTTACCGGAACCCGCCGGGAACCATATGGGCCTTATTGGGCCTTAGTGGAAAGGTGAAATGGGCAGCCCAAGGTGGGCTGCGCGCCTCCCCCCTCCCCTAGTCCTATTAGGACTAGGAGAGGTGGCCGGCCCCCTTCTCTCTCTCTCTCTCTCTCTCTCTCTCTCTCTCGAGGAATCCTATTAGGAATAGGATTGAGGGGGGGAGTCCTACTCCCGGTAGGAGTAGGACTCCTCCTGCGCCCACCTCCTTGGCCGGCCAGCCCTCCCCCTTGGATCCTTTATATACGGGGGCAGGGGGCACCTCTAGACACACAAGTTGATCATTGAGATCGTTCCTTAGCCGTGTGCGGTGCCCCCTGCCACCATATTCCACCTCGATCATATCGTTGTAGTGCTTAGGCGAAGCCCTGCGACGGTAGAACATCAAGATCGTCACCACGCCGTCGTGCTGACGGAACTCCTCCCCGAAGCTTTGCTCGATCGGAGCCCGGGGATCGTCATCGAGCTGTACGTGTGCTAAGAACTCGGAGGTGCCGGAGTAACGGTGCTTGGATCGGTCGGATCGGGAAGAAGACGTACGACTACTTCCTCTACGTTGTGTCAACGCTTCCGTTGCGATCTACAAGCGTACATAGATCAGACTCTCCCCCTCGTTGCTATTCATCACCATGATCTTGTGTGTGCGTAGGAAAATTTTTGTAATTACTACGTTCCCCAACAGTGGTATCAGAGCCTAGGTTTTATGGTTTGATGTTATTTGCACGAGTAGAACACAAGTGAGTTGTGGGCGATACAAGTCATACTGCCTACCAGCATGTCATACTTTGGTTCGGCGGTATTGTTGGACGAGACGACCCGGACCAACCTTACGCGTACGCTTACGCGAGACCGGTTCCCTCGACGTGCTTTGCACATAGATGGCTTGCGGGCGACTGTCTCTCCAACTTTAGTTGAACCAAGTGTGGCTACGCCCGGTCCTTGAGAAGGTTAAAACGGAGTCTATTTGACAAACTATCGTTGTGGTTTTGATGCGTAGGTGAGATGAGTTCTTGCTTAAGCCCGTAGCAGCCACGTAAAACTTGCAACAACAAAGTAGAGGACGTCTAACTTGTTTTTGCAGGGCATGTTGTGATGTGATATGGTCAAGGCATGATGCTAAATTTTATTGTATGAGATGATCATGTTTTGTAACCAAGTTATCAGCAACTGGCAGGAGCCATATGGTTGTCGCTTTATTGTATGCAATGCAATCGTGATGTAATGCTTTACTTTATTACTAAGCGGTAGTGATAGTCGTGGAAGCATAAGATTGGCGAGACGACAACGATGCTACGATGGAGATCAAGGTGTCACGCCGGTGACGATGGTGATCATGACGGTGCTTCGGAGATGGAGATCACAAGCACAAGATGATGATGGCCATATCATATCACTTATATTGATTGCATGTGATGTTTATCCTTTTATGCATCTTATCTTGCTTTGATTGACGGTAGCATTATAAGATGATCTCTCACTAAATTATCAAGAAGTGTTCTCCCTGAGTATGCACCATTGCCAAAGTTCGTCGTGCCCAGACACCACGTGATGATCGGGTGTGATAAGCTCTACGTCCATCTACAACGGGTGCAAGCCAGTTTTGCACACGCAGAATACTCAGGTTAAACTTGATGAGCCTAGCATATGCAGATATGGCCTCGGAACACAGAGACCGAAAGGTCGAGCGTGAATCATATAGTAGATATGATCAACATAACGATGTTCACCATTGAAAACTACTCCATCTCACGTGATGATCGGTTATGGTTTAGTTGACTTGGATCACGTGATCACTTAGAGGATTAGAGGGATGTCTATCTAAGTGGGAGTTCTTAAGTAATTTGATTAACTGAACTTAAACTTATCATGAACTTAGTACCTGATAGTATCTTGCTTTTTTATGTTGATTGTAGATAGATGGCTCGTGCTGTTGTTCCGTTGAATTTTAATGCGTTCCTTGAGAAAGCAAAGTTGAAAGATGATGGTAGCAATTACACGGACTGGGTCCGTAACTTGAGGATTATCCTCATTGCTGCTCAGAAGAATTACGTCCTGGAAGCACCGCTGGGTGCCAGGCCTGCTGCTGGAGCAACACCAGATGTTATAAACGTCTGGCAGAGCAAATCTGATGACTACTCGATAGTTCAGTGTGCCATGCTTTACGGCTTAGAATCAGGACTTCAACGACGTTTTGAACGTCATGGAGCATATGAGATGTTCCAGGAGTTGAAGTTAATATTTCAAGCAAATGCCCGAATTGAGAGATATGAAGTCTCCAATAAGTTCTATAGCTGCAAGATGGAGGAGAATAGTTCTGTCAGTGAGCATATACTCAAAATGTCTGGGTATAATAATCACTTGATTCAGATGGGAGTTAATCTTCCAGATGATTGCGTCATTGACAGAATTCTCCAATCACTGCCACCAAGCTACAAGAGCTTCGTGATGAACTATAATATGCAAGGGATGAACAAGACTATTCCCGAGCTCTTCGCAATGCTGAAAGCTGCAGAGGTAGAAATCAAGAAGGAGCATCAAGTGTTGATGGTCAACAAGACCACTAGTTTCAAGAAAAAGGGCAAAGGGAAGAAGAAGGGGAACTTCAAGAAGAACAGCAAGCAAGTTGCTGCTCAGGAGAAGAAGCCCAAGTCTGGACCTAAGCCTAAAACTGAGTGCTTCTACTGCAAGCAGACTGGTCACTAGAAGCGGAACTGCCCTAAGTATTTGGCGGATAAGAAGGATGGCAAGGTGAACAAAGGTATATGTGATATACATGTTATTGATGTGTACCTTACTAGAGCTCGCAGTAGCACCTGGGTATTTGATACTGGTTCTGTTGCTAATATTTGCAACTCGAAACAGGGACTACGGATTAAGCGAACACTGGAAAAGGACGAGATGACGATGCGCATGGGAAACGGTTCCAAAGTTGATGTGATCGCGGTCGGCACGCTACCTCTACATCTACCTTCGGGATTAATATTAGACCTAAATAATTGTTATTTGGTGCCAGCGTTAAGCATGAACATTATATCTGGATCTTGTTTGATGCGAGACGGTTATTCATTTAAATCAGAGAATAATGGTTGTTCTATTTATATGAATAATATCTTTTATGGTCATGCACCTTTGAAGAGTGGTCTATTTTTGATGAATCTCGATAGTAGTGATACACATATTCATAATGTTGAAACCAAAAGATGCAGAGTTGATAATGAAAGTGCAACTTATTTGTGGCACTGCCGTTTAGGTCATATCGGTATAAAGCACATGAAGAAACTCCATAATGATGGACTTTTGGAACCACTTGATTATGAATCACTTGGTACTTGCGAACCGTGCATCATGGGCAAGATGACTAAAACACCGTTCTCCAGTACTATGGAGAGAGCAACAGATTTATTGGAAATCATACATACTGATGTATGTGGTCCGATGAATATTGAGGCTCGTGGCGGATATCGTTATTTTCTCACCTTCACAGATGATCTATGGGTATATCTACTTAATGAAACACAAGTCTGAAACATTTGAAAAGTTCAAAGAATTTCAGAGTGAAGTTGAAAATCATCGTAACAAGAAAATAAAGTTTCTACGATCTGATCGTGGAGGAGAATATTTGAGTTACGATTTTGGTGTACATTTCAAAAATTGTGGAATAGTTTCGCAACTCACGCCACCCGGAACACCACAGCGTAATGGTGTGTCCGAACGTCGTAATCGTACTTTACTAGGTATGGTGCGATCTATGATGTCTCTTACTGATTTACCGCTATCATTTTGGGGTTATGCTTTAGAGACGGCCGCATTCACGTTAAATAGGGCACCATCAAAATCCGTTGAGACGACGCCTTATGAACTATGGTTTGGCAAGAAACCAAAGTTGTCGTTTCTTAAAGCTTGGGGCTGCGATGCTTATGTGAAAAAGCTTCAACCTGATAAGCTCGAACCCAAAGCGGAGAAATGTGTCTTCATAGGATACCCAAAGGAGACTGTTGGGTACACCTTCTATCACAGATCCGAAGGCAAGACATTCGTTGCTAAGAATGGATCATTTCTAGAGAAGGAGTTTCTCTCAAAAGAAGTGAGTGGGAGGAAAGTAGAACTTGACGAGGTAACTGTACCTGCTCCCTTATTGGAAAGTAGTACATCACAGAAAACTGTTTCTGCGACACCTATACCAATTAGTGAGAAAGCTAATGATGATGATCATGAAACTTCAGGACAAGATACTACTGAACCTCGTAGATCAACCAGAGTGAGATCCGCACCAGAGTGGTACGGTAATCCAATTCTGGAAGTCATGCTACTAGATCATGATGAACCTACGAACTATGAAGAAGCGATGGTGAGCCCAGATAACGCAAAGTGGCTTGAAGCCATGAAATCTGAGATGGGATCCATGTATGAGAACAAAGTATGGACTTTGGTTGACTTGCCCGATGATCGGCAATCAATTGAGAATAAATGGATCTTCAAGAAAAAGACTGACGCTGACGGTAATATTACTGTCTATAAAGCTCGACTTGTCGCAAAAGGTTTTCGACAAGTTCAAGGGGTTGACTATGATGAGACCTTCTCACCCGTAGCGATGCTTAAGTCTGTCAGAATCATGTTAGCAATTGCCGCATTTTATGATTATGAAATTTGGCATATGGATGTCAAAACTGCATTCCTGAATGGATTTCTGGAAGAAGAGTTATATATGATGCAACCGGAAGGTTTTGTCGATCCAAAGGGAGCTAACAAAGTGTGCAAGCTCCAGCGATCCATTTATGGAATGGTGCAAGCCTCTCGGAGTTGGAATAAATGCTTTGATAGTGTGATCAAAGCATTTGGTTTTATACAGACTTTTGGAGAAGCCTGTATTTACAAGAAAGTGAGTGGGAGCTCTGTAGCATTTCTGATATTATATGTGGATGACATATTGCTGATTGGAAATGATATAGAATTTCTGGATAGCATAAAGGGATACTTGAATAAAAGTTTTTCGATGAAAGACCTCGGGGAAGCTGCTTACATATTAGGCATAAAGATCTATAGAGATAGATCAAGACGCTTAATTGGACTTTCACAAAGCACATACCTTGACAAGATTTTGAAGAAGTTCAAAATGGATCAAGCAAAGAAAGGGTTCTTGCCTGTGTTACAAGGTGTGAAGTTGAGTCAGACTCAATGCCCGACCACTGTAGAAGATAGAGAAAAAATGAAAGATGTTCCCTATGCTTCAGCCATAGGCTCTATCATGTATGCAATGCTGTGTACCAGACCTGATGTGTGCCTTGCTATAAGTTTAGCAGGGAGGTACCAAAGTAATCCAGGAGTGGATCACTGGACAGCGGTCAAGAACATCCTGAAATACCTGAAAAAGGACTAAGGATATGTTTCTCATGTATGGAGGTGACAAAGAACTCACCGTAAGAGGTTACGTTGATGCAAGCTTTGACACTGATCCGGACGATTCTAAATCGCAAACCGGATACGTGTTTACTTTAAACGGTGGAGCTGTCAGTTGGTGCAGTTCTAAACAAAGCGTCGTAGCAGGATCTACATGTGAAGCGGAGTACATAGATGCTTCGGAAGCAGCGAACGAAGGAGTCTGGATGAAGGAGTTCATATCCGATCTAGGTATCATACCTAGTGCATCGGGTCCAATGAAAATCTTTTGTGACAATACTGGTGCAATTGCTTTGGCAAAGGAATCCAGATTTCACAAGAGAACCAAACACATCAAGAGACGCTTCAATTCCATCCGGGATCTAGTCCAGGTGGGAGACATAGAGATTTGCAAGATACATACGGATCTGAATGTTGCATACCCGTTGACTAAGCCTCTTCCACGAGCAAAACATGATCAGCACCAAGGCTCCATGGGTGTTAGAATCATTACTGTGTAATCTAGATTATTGACTCTAGTGCAAGTGGGAGACTGAAGGAAATATGCCCTAGAGGCAATAATAAAGTTATTATTTATTTCCTTATATCATGATAAATGTTTATTATTCATGCTAGAATTGTATTAACCGGAAACATAATACATGTGTGAATACATAGACAAACAGAGTGTCACTAGTATGCCTCTACTAGACTAGCTCGTTAATCAAAGATGGTTAAGTTTCCTAACCATGAACAAGGAGTTGTTATTTGATTAACGAGGTCACATAATTAGTTGAATGATCTGATTGACATGACCCATTCCATTAGCTTAGCACCCGATCGTTTAGTATGTTGCTATTGCTTTCTTCATGACTTATACATGTTCCTATGACTATGAGATTATGCAACTCCCGTTTACCGGAGGAACACTTTGGGTACTACCAAACGTCACAACATAACTGGGTGATTATAAAGGAGTACTACAGGTGTCTCCAAAGGTAGATGTTGGGTTGGCGTATTTCGAGATTAGGATTTGTCACTCCGATTGTCGGAGAGGTATCTCTGGGCCCTCTCGGTAATGCACATCACTTAAGCCTTGCAAGCATTGCAACTAATAAGTTAGTTGCGGGATGATGTATTACAGAACGAGTAAAGAGACTTGCCGGTAACGAGATTGAACTAGGTATTGGATACCGACGATCGAATCTCGGGCAAGTAACATACCGATGACAAAGGGAACAACGTATGTTGTTATGCGGTCTGACCGATAACGATCTTCGTAGAATATGTAGGAGCCAATATGGGCATCCAGGTCCCGCTATTGGTTATTGACCGGAGACGTGTCTCGGTCATGTCTACATTGTTCTCGAACCGTAGGGTCCGCACGCTTAACGTTACGATGACAGTTATTATGAGTTTATGCATTTTGATGTACCGAAGGTTGTTCAGAGTCCCGGATGTGATCACGGACATGACGAGGAGTCTTGAAATGGTCGAGACATAAAGATTGATATATTGGAAGCCTATATTTGGATATCGGAAGTGTTCCGGGTGAAATCGGGATTTTACCGGAGTACCGGGAGGTTACCGGAACCCCCCGGGAACCATATGGGCCTTATTGGGCCTTAGTGGAAAGGTGAAATGGGCAGCCCAAGGTGGGCTGCGCGCCTCCCCCCTCCCCTAGTCCTATTAGGACTAGGAGAGGTGGTCGGCCCCCTTCTCTCTCTCTCTCTCTCTCGAGGAATCCTATTAGGAATAGGATTGAGGGGGGGGGGAGTCCTACTCCCGGTAGGAGTAGGACTCCTCCTGCGCCCTCCTCCTTGGCCGGCCAGCCCTCCCCCTTGGATCCTTTATATACGGGGGCAGGGGGCACCTCTAGACACACAAGTTGATCATTGAGATCGTTCCTTAGCCGTGTGCGGTGCCCCCTGCCACCATATTCCACCTCGATCATATCGTTGTAGTGCTTAGGCGAAGCCCTGCGACGGTAGAACATCAAGATCGTCACCACGCCGTCGTGCTGACGGAACTCCTCCCTGAAGCTTTGCTGGATCGGAGCCCGGGGATCGTCATCGAGCTGTACGTGTGCTAAGAACTCGGAGGTGCCGGAGTAACGGTGCTTGGATCGGTCGGATCGGGAAGAAGACGTACGACTACTTCCTCTACGTTGTGTCAACGCTTCCGTTGCGATCTACAAGGGTACGTAGATCAGACTCTCCCCCTCGTTGCTATGCATCACCATGATCTTGCGTGTGCGTAGGAAAATTTTTGTAATTACTACGTTCCCCAACACTAAGCACCTCTACGATATGATCGAGGTGGATTATGGTGGAGGGGCCACCGCACATGGCTTGGAACAATAAACTTGTGTGTCCTAGGGTGCCCTTTCCCCCGTATATAAAGGAGCAAGGGGGGAGGCCGACCGGTCCTTGCAGGGCGCGCTAGGAGGAGGAGTCCCCCTCCTAGTAGGAGTAGGACTCCCCTTTCCTACTCCTACTAGGAGGGGGAAAGGAAGGAGGAGAGGGAGAAGGAAAGGGGGGCGCCGCCCCCCTTCCCTAGTCCAATTTGGACCAGGGGAAGAGGGGGCGCGCGGCCTGCCCTGGCCGGCCCTCTCTCTCTCCACTAAGGCCCATGTGACCCATTACTTCTCCCGGGGGGTTTCCGGTAACCCTCCGACACTCCGATTTTCTCCGAAATCACCCGGAACGCTTCCGGTATCCGAATATAGTCATCCAATATATCAATCTTTATGTCTCGACCATTTCAAGACTCCTCGTCATGTCCGTGATCACATCTGGGACTCCGAACTACCTTCGGTACATCAAATCACATAAACTCATAATATCGGTCGTCACCAAACGTTAAGCGTGCGGACCCTACGGGTTCGAGAACTATGTAGACATGACCGAGACACGTCTCCGGTCAATAACCAATAGCGGAACCTGGATGCTCATATTGGCTCCTACATATTCTACGAAGATCTTTATCGGTCAAACCGCATAACAACATATGTTGTTCCCTTTGTCATCGGTATGTTACTTGCCCGAGATTCGATCATCGGTATCTCAATACCTAGCTCAATCTCATTACCGGCAAGTCTCTTTACTCATTCCGTAATGCATCATCCCGCAACTAACTCATTAGTTGCATTGCTTGCAAGGCTTATAGTGATATGCATTACCGAGAGGGCCCAGAGATACCTCTCCGACAATCGGAGTGACAAATCCTAATCTCGATCTATGCCAACTCAACAAGTACCATTGGAGACACCTGTAGAGCACCTTTATAATCACCTAGTTACGTTGTGACGTTTGGTAGCACACAAAGTGTTCCTCCGGTAATCGGGAGTTGCATAATCTCATAGTCATAGGAACATGTATAAGTCATGAAGAAAGCAATAGCAGTAAACTAAAACAATCAAGTGCTAAGCTAACGGAATCGGTCAAGTCAATCAGATCATTCTCCTAATGATGTCATCCCATTTATCAAATGGCAACTCATGTCTATGGTTAGGAAACATAACCATCTTTGACCAACGAGCTAGTCAAGTAGAGTCATACTAGTGACACTCTGTTTGTCTATGTATTCGCACATGTATTATATTTTCGCTTAATACAATTCTAGCATGAATAATAAACATTTATCATGAAATAAAGAAATAAATAATAACTTTATTATTGCCTCTAGGGCATATTTCCTTCACACAGAGCGAATCTGGCGCCTGGATCAATCTCCAAACCTGGTGAGCTAACATAGCAATATTAAACGAGTGAAGATCCTTGAAACCCAGCCCGCCTTGCTCCTTTGGAAGTGTCAGTTTATCCCAGCCAACCCAGTGGTGTTTGTGCTCGTTGTGGGAGTCCTGGATTAGGGGGTCTCCAGACAGCCGGACTATCTCCATTGGCCGGACTATTAGACTATGAAGATACAAGATTGAAGACTTCGTCTCGTGTCCGGATGGGACTCTACTTGGCGTGGAAGGTAAGCTAGGCAATACGTATATGGATATCTCCTCCTTTGTAACCGACCTTGTGTAACCCTAACCCTCTCCGGTGTCTATATAAACCGGAGGGTTTTAGTCCGTAGGACAACAATCACAACATACAATCATACCATAGCCTAGCTTCTAGGGTTTAGCCTCTCTGATCTCGTGGTAGATCTACTCTTGTAACACCCATATCTTCAATATTAATCAAGCAGGACGTAGGGTTTTACCTCCATCAAGAGGGCCCAAACCTGGGTAAAACTTCGTGTCCCTTGCCTCCTGTTATCATCTGGCCTAGACACACAGTTCGGGACCCCCTACCCGAGATCCGCCGGTTTTGACACCGACATTGGTGCTTTCATTGAGAGTTCCTCTGTGTCGTCGCCGTTAGGCTTGATGGCTCCTACTATCATCGGTAGCAATGCGGTACAGGGTGAGACTTTTCTCCCCGGACAGATCTTCGTATTTGGCGGCTTTGCACTGCGGGATAATTCGCTTGGCCATCTGGAGCAGATTGAAAGATACGCCCCTGGCCATCAGGTCAGATTTGGAAGTTTGAACTACATGGCTGACATCCGCAGAGACTTGATCTTCGACGGATTCGAGCCACTGCCGAGCGCGCCGCACTGTCTCGATGGGCATGACCTAGCTCTGCCACCGGACGGTACTCCAGAGGTCGCGCCCACACCAGCTCCGACCCTTAGCTCGGAGCCAACTGCACCAATCGAGGACGGGTGGCTAGACACCGCCTCAGGGGCTGTAGTCTCAACGGTGATCGAGCCAAACACCAGCATAATCCTCTGCGCAACCCGTGACTCCAAGGTGCCAGACTCTCTTCCGGACCCAGAATCATCCGCGCCCCCGCCAATCGAATCCGATTGGGCGCCGATCATGGAATTTACCGCCATGGATATCTTTCAGCACTCGCCCTTCGGTGACATCCTGAATTCACTAAGGTCTCTCTCTTTGTCACGAGAGCCCTGGCCGGATTATGGCCAACATGATTGGGTTGTGGACAACGAAGAAATTCGACGCCCACCCACCACCCACTTTGTAGCCACTGTCGAGGATTTAACCGACATGCTCGACCTCGACTCCGCAGACATCGACGGTATGGACAACGATGCAGGAGGCAAAGATGAACCACCGCCCACAGGGCGTCGGACGTCCACTTCATCATATGACGTATATATGGTGGACACACCAAAAGAAAACGACGACGAGGAACGGAAGGACGCACTGAAGGCTTGTTCCCTCGAGAAGCAGTCAAAGCCTCGCCAGAAATAACGACCACACAGACCCAGCGTTGGAGCAGGGCGAATCACTGCCGGACCATGGCAATATGGAAAATCAAACCGAACAAAACAATTTTGTCAAAGATAATAGTCCGGACGACACAACGCCGGACAGCCACCCGGAGCAGCAGAATGCCCGTCAAAGGCTTGTTGCCACCGCGAGGAGCCTAAAAAAGCAGAAGCAAAGGCTCAAGGCTGCGCGGGACAGACTCCAAATCAGATGGAGTAAAGTACCCAACACAGCAGCGAAGTACGGCGACAATCGCCCCACAAAGAGCTACCCAAAGCGGAAATTGCTACCTGAATTCGATGAGGAGGCCTCAGACCCCTCACAACCAAAAATCAAAACGGCCACCTGGCCGATAGACGACCTCATGGCCAACAGCAATCGGCAAACAACGCCACTCACAAGTCAATACGCGACCCACATGAGGGCTCGCACCAAAAGGACGGCGCAACCAGATCCATCTATGGACCACGCAAGCGCGCCCAAGCTTACAATGTAACACAACAAACATCCGAACAACGCGGTACACCCAGATACGGGGGTGCATCACACCCCCTATGTTTCACCAATGAGGTGATGGACCATAAATTTCCAGAGGGATTCAAACCCGTGAACATAGAGGCATACGACGGAACAACAGACCCTGGGGTCTGGATTGAGGACTATATCCTCCATATACATATGGCTCGAGGAGATGATCTCCATGCCATCAAGTACTTACCCCTCAAGCTCAAAGGGCCAGCCCGCCACTGGCTTAAAGGCCTCCCCGAAAACTCCATTGGAAGTTGGGAAGAGCTTGAAGACGCTTTTCGGGCAAATTTCCAAGGAACTTATGTCCGGCCTCCGGACGCGGATGATTTGAGCCATATAACTCAACAGCCCAGAGAGTCAGCCTGAAAACTTTGGAACAGGTTTCTTACTAAAAAGAACCAAATTGTCAACTGTCCGGACGCCGAAGCATTGGCAGCTTTTAAACATAGCGTCCGTGATGAATGGCTCGCCAGACACCTCGGCCAAGAAAAGCCGAGAATGATGGCAGGATTAACAAGCCTCATGACCCACTTTTGCGTGGGTGAGGACAGCTGGCTAGCCAGATGCAGCACCAGCGACCCTAGTATATCCGAAGTTAGAGATGGAAACGGCAAATCACGGTGCAACAGCAATAACAAACGCCGGAACAAAGGAGACAACACGAAGAGCACTATAGTAAACGCCGGATTCAAAAGCTCTTGGCCAGGTCAGAAGCCGCCCTCTAAAGGCGCCAGAGACGAACTGTCCAGCCTGAATAAAATTCTGGACCAAATATGTCAGGTCCATAGCACCCCTGGCAAACCAGCCAACCATACCCACAGAGAATGTTGGGTATTCAAGCAGTCCGGCAAGCTCAACGCCGTACACAAGGGGGAGGATACACCAAGCGAAGATGAGAATGAGCCTCTCAAGGGAGACGCTGGGGAATAAAAGAAATTTCCACCAGAAGTCAAAACAGTAAACGTGCTACACGTGATCAATGGAAAAAAACAAAACGGCACTCCCAGCAAAATACGCCCAAAGGCCTATCACCGCGGAGTCCTGCCACTGGTCATCTCAACCGATCACTTTCGACCATTGTGATTACTCAGCAAGTATCCGGCGTGCAGGATGGGCTGCCCTGGTATTAGACCCAATAATTGACGGATACCGCCTCGCACGAATCCTGATGGACGGTGGCAGTAGTCTAAACCTGATATACCAGTATACAATCCGCGAAATGGGGATAGACCCAACAAAAATTCGCCATAGCAATATTACCTTTAAAGGACTAACGCCAGGCCCAGGGGCTCGTTGCACGGGCTCCCTGCTACTAAATGTTATATTCGGCTCCCCCGATAACTTCCGTAGCGAACATCTAACCTTCCACATCGCTCTGTTCCAAAGTGGCTATCAAGCACTACTTGGATGCGAAGCTTTCGCTCGCTTTAATGCAATACCACACTATGCTTTCCTCACACTCAAGATGCCCGGTCCACGTGGCATCATTACAGTGAACGGAAATATTAAGCGATTTCTGTGCGCCGAAGAGCGTGCGGCTGCCTTAACAGCCGCACACTAAAAACGGCCTCACCAACTAATTAACAGTCCCCTATTACAATACAAGGGGCTCAACGGGCGCAGACAAGTGGCAATTCTTACTCACCTTGAATTATACATGATTTATTTAAAAAACTATCTTTCTGCACGACAGCTTTTTTACCTAAGCTCCTCTCTTTTACAGATAATCATCGTGCTACACCCATCCAGGATACGGCACAACGGAGACACAGGCGCAGACGTGCAGCAGGGACCCACTCCAAGGATTCTTTTTAGATTAAGACCCTGCGTAAACCTTTTTACTGTCTCTTGTTGATACATATCCACTGAATTCTCAACACAAATGACACAAGGGGCTTCTTACAAGCGACACTATTTTGGCCCGGTTTATACCATAAAGACCGAATACCTTAGGGAGTGTTCGGCGTCGCGAGTTCGGCCTTATATGCATCAGCTCCGAATCATTGTCTTTGGTCAAATGTTGGGTTTGCCCGGCTCCTGTGTTTTGGTGCCTTACGTTCCGCTTTGCCGGCTAAGGTAGCACCAGGAGAACTACTGCGATTGTGCCCTGGTTCATCCGGACGAGCGCCTCAGTAGAGAAAGCCGAAAACTGACTGTCATGATATAGCGTGAGACTGGTCAACCACTCGATGACCTATCGGAATGTTAGAATTCCTCCGCCTTAACGAAGGGCCATTTTCCGGCCAGGCATATACGCACCTCGCGACCAGGAGAGTGCGGAGCCACCAGGGGCTATCTAGTAGCCCCACTGTCAAACTCCTATGGCTAAGTGAAAGTGTTCAAGCATTATAGTCCGGTTGCCTCGCTCGCTACGCTATCACCTCCTTATCAGGACCAAGACGTTGGGTTAAGTGTGAACACACGTTTTTTGCGAGCACCTCCGCATTATATGCGTGGGGGTTGAAGCCGACGGCTGCAATCTTTCAGGTTATACACATGTATACATAAACGACCGCACATGAGGCATGATACTACTTTCAGGCAAAAGTATAAACACAGCCTTATAAAAACTTCATAAAAGCATTATGTTTACAATGAGAATACATATCACTCAAACATAATATTTTTCGAGCACTGGGCCTCTATCAAACGAGCACCCTCGAGAACTTCCTCGAAATAGTGTTCGACAGCCACACGGCCTATGGCCGAACCCTGCGCCGCAACAGTGGTAGCGTCCATCTCCGCCCAACATGCTTTAACACGGGCAAGGGCCATCTGCGAGCCTTCTATGCACGCCGACCTCTTCATCGCATTAATGCGCGGCACCGCATCAAGGAGCTGCTGCACTAAGCTGAAATAGCTGTTCGGCTTAGGCCCTTCCGGCCATAATTGATCCACAACAGACCTCATGGCGAGTCCGGACAACCTATTCAGTTCGGCCCATTCGGCTAGCTAGTCAGTCAATGAAAGCGGACGCTTTGGAACGTGGAATTGTGTCCAGAACAGCTTGTTCACTTCACGATCTATCTGACCTTGGAAGTACTTGGCCGCATCGGCAGCGCTCGCCCCCAAATCCATATACGCATCTGCCGAGCTCCACAGCCGATCTAGAGGGGCATACTGTGGATCTCCGAACTTCCTCCGTAACATGAAGGGTTTTCCAGCCGCAATATCCCCGGCTTCCCGCAGCTCCTCCTTCTTCGCTCTCATAGCAGAACTGGTGTCTTTGTATGCCACCGCGGCCTTCTCAAGGTCCGTTGCCTTCGCTTGGTTCTCTTTCTCAAGGACCCGGCAACGGTCGGCAGTGTCTTTCAATTCTATGGCCATCTTGGCCATCTTCTCTTGGCTCTTGCAATGTGCGGTTCTCGGCTTTCAACTCTTCAGCCGCCTTCAAAGCAGCCGCATCACTACTCCTCGCTTGTTCCTTGGCTCGGGCAAGTTCCGTCCGCAAGGCTTCCACGGTGGCAGCCCCATATGCAGTCACAACATATTAAAGATACATGCATTATGCTGCTCTTAATATGTGGCGTTCACCAGATAATAACACTTACCCTGTGCCTCGTCAAGCCTCTTGTTAGCAAGCTCGTTGTCGGCGTCTGCCGCATCCAATTGCCGTTTTAATTGGGCAAACTCCCTAGTCCAGCTAGCCATCGGAGCTCCCACCACCTGCACATAAAAGCAGATTGGTTATTGCCTGGGAATTTGATCCTCTGTTCACCGCCGTTCACGACGACAACCAGAGTCTCAGGGGCTACTATAACATGTGCAGTACTATCACATACCTCAAAGCCTGTCAATAGACTCATAAAGGCTTCATGTAATCCGCTTTCAGCGGACGAGATTCTCTCCATCACCGTACCCATCAGCGTAAGGTGCTCTTCTGAGATGGCCACTCGCCCCACCAACTCCCTTAGAACGTCCGACCGCACACTAGATGGTGCCGGATTCTTTCATATGCTTTCTTTGGGAGCCGGACACTGGGGACTTCTGGGGTCTACGGGACTATCTTCTGGCCTCACCGGATCCGGAGAGGCCCTCCGCGACGACACTTCGGGGCCGCCCGCTTCTGAAGCGGAGGAGTCCGAGGGAGGCGTTTCGCTCTCCATCATCTCCCGAAGAAGATCCCCTGAAGACGAGCTCATTTGAGAGGGGCTGAGGCCCAAACTACAAGATATATGCGGTGGTTGTTTTCTCAGAGGAAAAAGATAGCATACTCTTACTATTAAAATATTTTGGATCACTTACGACTCGTTGGAGGGAAGATCCCCTCACGGACTTTGTGCGGCAAAATCACCCCTTGAGGCAGGACCTTCTGTGGGAGACTTCTTCTCCCGTTTGGAGGCTTCGGCTTCCGGATCCTCGGAAGCAGTCCTTTTCCTCCCTCGGTCGTCCTCCTTCGTGGAAACGCTCGTTCCCTCGGTCGGAGCGGGTAGCGATGGAGGCCCACATTCACCCGTATTATCCCCCTTGGTATCTTCCTTCAAGGGTTTCGGGCAAGGTGCGACCTCGAGCATCTTCTCCAATACTGGATTTTCCAAACCCTCAGGGAGGGGGGCCAAACACAGAATCATCTTCGCCTTCGTTAGCCAGTCCTGGTCAGAAAGTGAACTCTCAAAAATAACCTCGAATAAAAGACAGTGTGTTCGGCTAGAGGATTTCTTACTTGTTCGACGACGCGATTACTGCTCAGGCCCGCGTCCTCGGTGATATCTGGACACTCCACTTGAGGTCCGAAGAATGACTTGTACATCTCCTCGTGCATCAGGTCGAGGAAACTTTGAATGGCACGTGGTCCCTCTGGGTTGAACTCCCACAAGCGCAGGGGCCGGCGTTTGCAAGGCTGGACTTGACAAACCATCATAACTTGTATTACCGCAACCAAATTAAAATCTCCCTCGAAGAGATCTCTGATGCGGCTTTGCAGTATAGGCACGTCCTTGGCTGGACCCCAGCTCAGGCCCCTGCTAATCCATGACATCAGTTGTGGTGGGGGGCCCGGGCGGAAAGCGGGGGCAGCCGCCCACTTGGCACTTCTGGGAGCCGTGACGTAGAACCACTCCCGTTGTCATAATTCGGATACCTCTAGAAAGGAACCTTTCGGCCATGTAGCTCCTGCCATCTTGCTTATTGATGCACCTCCGCACGCTGCATGCTGCCCCTCGATCACCTTCGGTTGTACTTCAAAGGTCTTGAGCCACAGGCCGAAGTGAGGGGTCACACGGAGGAAGGCCTCACACACGACAATAAATGTTGTGATGTGGAGAAAGGAGTCCGGAGCTAGGTCATGGAAATCTAGCCTGTAATAGAACATCAAGCCCCTGACGAAGGGATCCAGAGTGAGGCCTAGACCTCGGAGGAAGTGGGAGACGAACACAACGTTCTCGTTGGGTTCGGGAGTAGGGACGACCTGCCCTCGGGCAGGCAGCCGATGCGAAACCTCGGCGGTCAGGTATCTGGCCTCCCTCAACTTCTTAATGTCCTCTTCCGTCATGGAGGAGGGCATCCATCGGCCTTGAAGGCTGGATCCAGACATGATTGAAGATCTGGAGCACCTAACCTAGGCTTTGGGTGTTAGAACTCGAGGCGAGGGAAGGGTTTGGTTGAGCACGAGAGGGAAAAAGCGAAAACCTTGTCCCCTTATAAAGAGGGTGAATATCAAGAGTCCTCTCCGTAGCCGTTTTGGACTTAGCTATAATCTAGGAGTCCTAGACACGGTTGGGTTACCCACGAACCACATTAATGAGAATCCCGTAATCAGGGGAACACGATCTCCGCTTTGGCAAGACGTGTCAGGAAACCGCCTCGCGTTATGTGTGGAGCTGGTTAAGAGAAACGGTTCAAATAATCATCGGGCCATGACGTAACGTCATATTGACAAAACAAGCTAGCGGATTAGATCTGCGAAAGCATTATTCTCTCTACAGTGGAATGTGGAACTTATTTTGCAGGGTCGGACACTATCCTCGTATTCAACTTCTTCTGTAATGTATTCGGAGAAGGAACCCACCTTGCAATGCCGAAGACAACTGCGCGCCGGACTCATTGTCATTGAAGCCTGTTTTAGGGGCTACTATGGGAGTCCTGGATTAGGGGGTCTCCGGACAACCGGACTATCTCCATTGGTCGGACTGTTAGACTATGAAGATACAAGATTGAAGACTTCGTCTCGTGTCCGGATGGGACTCTACTTGGCGTGGAAGGAAAGCTAGGCAATACGTATATGGATATCTCCTCCTTTGTAACCGACCTTGTGTAACCCTAACCCTCTCCGGTGTCTATATAAACCGGAGGTTTTTAGTCTGTAGGACAATAATCACAACATATAATCATACCATAGGCTAGCTTCTAGGGTTTAGCCTCTCTGATCTCGTGGTAGATCTACTCTTGTAACACCCATATCTTCAATATTAATCAAGTAGGACGTAGGGTTTTACCTCCATCAAGAGGGCCCGAACCTGGGTAAAACTTCGTGTCCCTTGCCTCCTGTTACCATTCGGCCTAGACGCACAGTTCAGGACCCCCTACCTGAGATCCGCCGGTTTTGACACCGACACTCATCCTCCTGATTATCCCACCAGAAGCGGCAGATCATTTGGCTAATACTTTCACACAGGGACTTGGTCAAATCAAAACAAGACATGGCATAGGCTGGGATAGCCTAGGCAATGGTTTTAATCAATATTTCCTTCCCCGTTTTGGACAAGAGCTTAAATTTGTAGCCCTGCAGCAGCTCCCAAATCCTACCCCGGAGATACTCGAAGCAAATGCGTCGTGACTTGCCAACACAAGAAGGTAGGCCCAAGTACTTCCCGTGTTGTCCCTCATTCTGTAGACCAAGCAAGTAGAGTAAGTTTTGTTTCCTCTGATGGGACGTATTCTTGCTGAAAAGCACCGCAGACTTATCACGATTAATGGTTTGGCCTGACCCCCTCTCATATACCGCAAGGATTTCATTCACTGCCACACTTTCTTCAGTAGCCTCCATAAGCACCAAGGAATCATCCGCAAAAAGCAAGTGTGTGACTGAAGGTGCATCCGGTGCCACCCTAATACCACTTATCGAACCCACTGCCTCGGCATGATTTAGCAGGGCGGAGAGGCCCTCGACACATATCAAAAATAGGTACGGGGATATTGGGTCTCCCTGCCTCAGACCACAACCCGGAATTACCATGTCAGTACATGAGCCATTAATTTTGAAACTGAAACGAACAGAGGGGAAGTACTTGGGACTACCTTCTTATGTTGGCAAGTCACGACGCATTTGCTTCAAGTATCTCTGAGATAGGATTTGTGAGCTGCTGCAGGGCTACAAAATTAAGCTCTTGTCCAAAAAGGGGAAGGAAATATTGATTAAAACCGTTGCCCAGGCTATCCCAGCCTATGCCATGTCCTGTGTGAAAGTATTAACCAGATGATCTGCCGGTTCTGGTGGGATAATCAGGAGGATGAGAAAATTGTTAAGGTGGCAGAGACACGCACCCCATACGAATTGAGTCGGGTGGTGCCACGAATTAGATGTTTTGCAACACCTATTGTGTTGCACTAAGATGTATGTTGTGCACCATCCGATGGAACTTGGATATGTCGGCTGGACGAGTGGCGGAACGCTAGGCGTGATCGACCGGCTGATTCTAATAATCATTCCCTAAATGAAAAAGTTGCAAAAGCTGAAGCATAGGGCTTGTTATGATCTTCTCCAAATCCAAACTTCACCAATTTTCGGCCCGAAGCCCCGCCCGAACGCGATAACTACAGGAAGCTGAAATCCAGGAAGCGATCGTGGGCTCTAGTTCATTTTTCTGGATCGAGGGATTCCCAGCTCCACGTTTTTCTGAATCTGGAGTTCGAGTTTTTTACGGCTGTTATGCCACTGCCAAGAAAAACGCTTTGATCACGTCCTCGCACGCACCCGCTCGCCCACATCTTCCCTTTCCCTCGTCTTATCCTCTCAAACCCTAACACCGCCATTCCCGCCGCCACGCCCGGCTGCCCCGTCGCCGGCGGGAACCCGTCCTCCGCCTACAGATCCGGCCATCCCAGGCTGATTCCCCTCGGATACCATCATCGGTGCTGCTAGCCGCGCGGGGTGCAAGGAGCTGCGACCCCATATGCCTCGGAGGAGCTTTTTTTTTGAGGGATCCCACACTTTATTAATTAGAAACTATGTTCATTTTTTTTTTGAGCATCAACTATGTTCATAGGGATACAAAGGGGGTCATGAGGGGGTAGCCCATATTCCTCGGAGGAGCTAGCCCCTGACGCCATTGACCTGTGTGCAATTCGGCCCGGTATCTTCTGGTTTGGTGGAGTGCCTGGCCTGTTGGAGTCACAAATACGGCCCATCTTACTTCTAGATCCAACCCAAAAGCGCAGCGCCTTCGACCAGGCCGAGTTGGGACGGTCCACGACACACACACGATCTTCTCCATCGACGGCGCGCCGGCGGCGATGGCGGCGCGGAAGCTCATCTTCGGCCTCACAGCAGCAAGGCGAGCCAGTTCTCGGGCCTCTGTACTCCTCCGGGCCTCACCCCTCCTGGAAGCCTCCACTTCTGCCTCCCACGCCACCGCCGCCGCGACGAAGCCGTCAGGTGGATCGCCGTGGGCGCTGCTCTTCTCCTCTAGGGTCTTCTCGTCGACCCCTCCGGCTCAACAGTCCGCCGGAGATGTGCCCGCCCCATCCGCGGTGGACCACAAGTTTGTTTCTCCTTCTTTAAAGCTCCTTGTCGCGTTCGTATCTTCAGCATTTGCGTTTCTATAGTTTCTGCTAATTGTAGCGTCACATCCTTCATGAGGCGCTACTCCGGCCCCGAAATAGTAGTAGTCAAATTGGCATGTCTGTGATTGCCGGCGCATGATCTGATGGTCTCTCTTCTACCTTTTTTTTATGTTCTTGCCAACATGCTTATATATCTATCAAAACGCAGAGTTCGAATTATCGAACAACATATGAAGCTCATCCATTGAAGCGTGAAATCCGAACAGGACATGTTCCATTCCAAATCTATTTACAATCCCGCCAAGTTGCCAACTCCACTGGGTTGATAAGTTAATTAATCAGCACACACCTTATAAATCCGTAGCTTGACCATGCTCCCTTCTAGCATTTGGGGAATTTTTTCGGCAAGGTGAAGCCGGATGCTCGTTATGGATGTGACAGAGAAGTTATCTGTTACAACGATACACGAGGTATGAGCTATCACCGTCATGTTGAACATCGGTCTGTATGTCCATATATTGACGAAGCCAGTGATCCGAGTGGAGGCGGAGCTGTGCTGGGGTGCCTCACATGGCTGTGTCATTGAGCATGGGATTGAGGAAGGCATCCTTGTTCATGCTCGGCGGAGAGAACATAGCATCGAGCTTGACCATGCTGGCAATGTCATGGGCCATGTCCTTGTATGTGAGCGTCTTGATGACGAACTGACAGGGAACTGGAGGAGGCTCTGAGTCAATTAGGTGCTCAATATATGGGCAAACTACATGTGTATACGATTACGAAATAACCTTGGTCCTAAAATTTGTGTTGGACATGGGCACTGATTTCCATATCTGAGTTGGTTATATGTGTTACAGAATCTATGCCGAGAAACACGATTCATGTATGGCTAGCAAAGAGACCAAATCTAGTACATGATTCTATTCCGTTTCACGTATTGATCAGATTAAATCTTAACCATTATTTGTGACTTATTGTTAGATTAAATCTTGACCCCATGTTAATTTCACAAAATCTCCAACATAACATTTCTGTTGCTTTAATAATATAATAGATAGATAGACTTGGGCCGTGGAAAAATGAGGAAAACCATATATCTTATATCCAGGGAAGATTTTGTACAATAGTTCTTGTGATTTTGTGCCATTGCCTATCATTGCAGCGAACCCCAAAACAGATTCTCGAGGGCTCAAACACTACGTATTTCGTCATTACAGTTGCATGGGCTTAGCTATAGTCAGTATTTATATTTTAGAAGCGATTGTAATGGCTGAAGTAAATAAATGTGCATGAAAATAGTGTAGTATGAAACTGTGCTAAAAAATGACTAGAGTTTAGAGCAGAAAATCCACTTCTCTTTGTGATTCATATTATCATATACTGTAGTATATGATTTGTAGTGCCACATTGTATAACTGGCTATCACATTTGTGTACATGAAACAGGTTGATAATGCCAGAGGATAAGTTCCATAAATTAGCAGATGATACAATACATGATTTGCTTGAAAAACTTGAGGTAATGGATTCCCTTGACAAGTTCTTGATATCTTAGTACTTCACAGGAAACTTCACCAATGAATACATCAGTTCATCCTCTATTTGGCTAACACTTTTCTGTGTGCCTGTTTCAGGAATATGGTGATTCTCAGCAGATGGATGGCTTCGACATAGATTACGGGGTTAGTTATAATGAAATATCATGCACTCATGTTAGTTTCACTATTTTGAACTGTTTTTGTGCATTGGATCACTGATATTGTTTTCTCCATTTCGCTGAATTTTAAGAATCAAGTTCTAACATTGAGGCTAGGCGATTTGGGGACCTATGTTGTAAACAAGCAAACGCCAAACAGACAAATCTGGCTATCTTCACCTGTGAGGTATGGTTGTCTTGTCTTATTTGCTGCTCATTTGATGTGTATACTACCTGAACTTAAGCATATTATTATCTTATTTGCCATGCTGTATAACTTTGAAGTTGGGCTTGCTATTATGTTATGCTGATACTTGCCTAGGACAGTTTACTGGCATCAGTACCTTTTCAGTTTAAGAAGAGTATATTTGCATTCTACAGCATTATTTTGATACTTATCCCATATGGGCTTTATGCTTCCTAGAATGGGTTTATATTTTCCCCAACGCTTTATTTCTTCAAAAGATCCCATTCTTAAAAGATCCTGCTCAGATGTCCAAGTGTTTGTTTAAATTTAACTGTCCATTACCCATAAGCTCGTCAATCTTGATCTGTTACATGTTGATTCTTATCTGAAAGGGGTGTCTATATCATGTCTGCAGTGGGCCTGCTAGATTTGACTGGGATGCAGCAACAGACAGTTGGATTTATAGGCGGACTGGAGTAAATCTCATGCGACTTCTAGAGAAGGAGATCGGTGAGCTCTGTGGAACTCCAGTAGACCTTTCATAAAGGGATAGGAAAATGCCACATAGCTAAGTCCAATGGGGCATACAACATTTCGAGGGAGTAAACGAGATGACATCTTTCAGTATGTTGATCCTGCCAAGTGAACCAACAGAGTTGTTGTACTGCACATTTTTGCACCATATGCTCGTATGCGTTGCCTAATAAGAGGTCTGGTTTTCGTCGATAGCGGGACATAGGCCTGTGATACTTCATGTTATATAATCAACCGTTTGCGTGCTGTGATCTGTGTTTTATAAGCGTGTTGTCCAAAAATTGTGTGTTGTTATTTCAATAGCATGATCAGCCATACTAGTATCATGTTTCAGTAGGAAGGGAGTGCACAAGCACTGGATTGGATCTCTGTATCAGTGGCAATCAGTATGTTCTATTGTATGCAAGTAACAAAAGTCAAGTTACATCAACATTCAAACATCCTATGCGACTCTTGCTCCATGAGCTCAGGGCTGAGCCTGACCATGAGAACGCAGAACTCCGTCTGATCCAGGGCGCCGTCCCCGTCCATGTCCCCCTCCCTCATCATCTCCTGGAGCTCGTCGTCCCGGAGCTCGCCGAGCCCCAGCCTAGCCGCGTTCCTCTTGAGGCTCTGGAAGGTGATCCTGCCGGCCCTGGGGTCCATGAGCAGCTGGAACCCCTTGCAGAGCTCCTGGATCAGCCCCTCCGCGCCGAGCTTCCTCGCCATCGACGGCAGGAAGTCGTCGAACTGCACCGAGGCGCCCCCGCTGGTGCCCATGCCCTGCCCAGTCCACGCCGCCGAGGAAGAACGCACGATCAAGGACAGCCGGCCCGGTTTGCAATGCAACAGTGGTGAATGGAGAATGAGAGGAGAATGGTGGGTGGGTGCTTAAATAAGGGGGCGGCGAGCGGTGACGGGGGAGGAAGGAGTCCATGAGGTTCTGGGAAGGAAGCAGCCTCTCCATGGATGCCAACCAAAGTACAGGCAATTGCAGGCGTCGTGGCTGGCTTAGCTATGTGTTAGGACGTTGCTGCGTCCGGCGGTTTTCGGTTGGTTTCTGCGAAGTAGCCAGCACGTCGTACGGCGGAAGGAAGGAGGCTTGGCTTGCTTCTCCGGTGCCGGATTGCTTGCAGGGGTCTCATGTGATGATGTGTGCCTCCCTCCTTTTGCAGTACGTTTTCTTTATGAGCCATTAGGAAAATCGGGAGAGTCAGGTCAATGTGTGTGGCTGATCATAACCAAGTATAAACTGAGGTGATCTCGAGGAAGGTGGCGTATTTATTTCCGATTTGTTTAGCTGTTGGACGGCATTTTGACGTGGTCATCTTATATGGCTCGCGGGAAATTTCCGTTCGGTTGATGTGTGTTCGAGCCCTACGCGCTAATAACGCCGTTGCTCGTCAGCTGTGATCACACTTGATGATTTGTGATGTATGTAGATTAAGGAGAATTTTACTGGCCTGGCTTTCGGATTCCGTTATGTTTTGATGAAGCGCCGATACTATTCACCCGATTATTTCTTGGTGGAGGTATAGTAGGTGACAGGAAGCATCGTAGACATGGGAGGGCTTCTTCTTTTGGGAAGAACTTGTAATTTGCCTGCGTCCTCCGTTCTCACTTTTGCCACACTAGTGTAAGCGACGAGCCGACCCGACTGCATGTGAATTCATCAATAGATGGAAGAAAATGGGTTAAAAAAATACAGAGTCCTGAGCCGACCGAAGCACGTACTGGAAGAAGAATAGTACAGAGGCACACAAAGCATTCTGGAGGAACCTTCCAGTGACGATCATGTCGTCTGTCATTAATCCTTTGACAGTGTCAGCGCCTCAGTGGTTTACCGGTGATGGATTGTCAGTCGTTACCTCTCCAGCCTCTTTTGCCTAGCAGTTATTTACCTCACGGCTACAATGATAAAAGTGCAAGTTTATTCTATGACATACACATACACATTCTCATTCATCAGGTTTCATTAGTTCACAACCAACCAACATGTACAACAAAGTCCCAAAATGCAAAGAGTCGCTTCCTTAAAGGAAAACATTTTTGCCATTTTTACCATGATACTTTCCTCTTGCTTGCTACTACCTCCATTCCTAAATACTCCCTCTGTCCCAAAATAAATGTCTCAATTTTGTAGTACAAAATTGTACTAAGTATGAGACACTTATTTTTGGACGGAGGAAGTATAAAACGTTTGGACAGTTTAAGATGTCTTATACCCCCTTCGTTCCTAAATATAAGTCTTTTTATATATTTCAATACGAATCACATACGGATGCATATAGACATAGTTTAGAGTGTAGATTCACTTATTTTGCTCTGTATGTAGTCTATATCGAAATCTTTAAAAAGAATTATATTTAGGAACGGGGGAAGTACAAACTACTGCTTAGAGATGCTGAGGTGCTACGTATGTTGAGGGGGTTTGAGTTGTTTTATTTACCCATACATGTACAGACCAAACAAAATCATTTCGGTCATTTAGGTCCGGTCTTCTGTTTTCTGATAACAATTTCAGGTGCTGTTTTGGCAAAATCTAAATAAATATAACCAGGGTAGATCAGGGAAAAGAAAACAGTGCCCAACCCTTGCTTAGACTCATAGTCAATTATGAGCAGCACACTTAACTATCAATTGTCAAATTGTCATGCACAATGTTCACAGCTGCAAAAGGCAGACCAATTTTGCAAAAGTATCATGGGTCTTCATACCAACTTGTTTCAAATCCTACCTAGGGTCCAGCACATCACTGCAAAACCCGAGTGAACAATTCTATTCTTAGCACTTGTTCCATCTCACCAACCCCACATGAAGTTAGATGTACAAACTAGTCTTTGATCCCAGCAATCGCCTCTTTCAAGTTGACCCACACAAAGGCAGCCAATGAGCGATGAAACATGATGCTGTCTTCGTTTTCGAAAACGCGACATAAGAAACAACTCTTGCTGCATGGTCCTTCACGTTCAGAAATCTGCTCCGCATATTTGCATTCAATCTTGAACCATTGATCACATGCATACCTTGATTTTCAAAAGGAAATTTTGCATTCCACAAACTAGCACCAACAAAAGTTCAGTCGTGACTGTGAATAATATCCCTAAGGCCTTGTTCGGTTAAACCTCTCTTGGAGAGGATTGAAGAGGAATTTGACTTGTAGGGGATTTAATCCTCTCCAACCCCCTTCAAACCCCTTGCAACCGAACAAGCCCTAAAGCTCCGCCGACTGTACATAGATATAGTAGATTATTGTCCACTGCCCAACCCACTTTATCATGTTCATCTATCAAAACCACTAAACCCAAGGCTTCACCAAATCTGACCATGCGAGCATTCTTCCTAATCCATATTAACTTGGACCATTACTGCTAGCGCTTGTCCCAACAGAGAATAGTAGAATGTCTAATCAGTCTACCAACTACTCCCTCCGTCCCATAATGTAAGATGTTTTTTAACATTAGTGTCGTGTCAATAAGCGTCTTACATTATGAGACCGAGGGAGTACTAGGAACCGAAAAGGAGGGAGTACTACGGCATGGAATGCACTGATTCTCTAAGACATAAATGTTCAGCATATCAACTTGTAGGACTATAACCTGAAGAATCAGCCTTTGTTGAATTGTTAGGTGTGCTCTCACATGTCAATATGTCACCCTGCACACGAACGATGTCCAGTGCTGCTTTTGTGTTCATCTTGCTGCTCTGCTGGTGCTCCATGTAGTCCCTGTACCTGATTCCCTGGAACTTCATGCCCTGGGGGTCATTCTGTGCCAACTCCAGGACTGGCTCTACGACAGCGTCTAGGCACGGCCCGACCAGGCTCACGAACGACATCCTCGTCTGCCCACCGTGGACCAGTGCGCGATGGAGCACGGCCTTGTACCTTCCATTGCTCACAATCTGCACCCACAGTACATAGGACATGCGTGTGTATCATTAAGATAAAGTACAGGTACTAAGAGCTTCTGTTTTAATAACCATTTATTGTCAAGTTAAGAACACTGCAAATCATTCGTATACCTCCAACTGATCGCCAGTGAGAATGAACAGTGAGCCTGGAAGGGGCTTTGCGGTGACCCACTGGCCGTTGTGCTTGACTTGGAGACCATCCACACCATTTTGGAAGAGCAGAGTGAGAAGGCCGTGGTCAGAGTGGGCTGAAATTCCCATAACCCCATCTGAGCCAGCATACGGCGGGTAATTGTTCCCGACAAGGATTTGGAAGCAGGACTCAAGGTTTAGGACTTCAGAGATGCAGCCACGGTCAAGTCCCAGGCTCTCGGAGACCGCCTTCGCCAGCTCCAGCAACAGCTGCCTCGTTTGAGCAGAGTACTCCACAGCAATATCTCTAACAATGACAGTGTAGTCAATATAGCTTTTGCAACATCCAAACAATAATGTGAAAGTAAATATGGTGTTAATTAGCAGTTTGTGCTACCTCAGCCTTGCAGGCTTTGCAGGGCAGTGAAACTCAGGGTGGGCAATCATCTTCACATAGTCCCTCCGACATATGGCATCATCAACGTCAGAGTAGAAGAGACCTGTTCCAATACGTACAGGATCCTTTGGGCCAGCAGCAATGTATTCTGCCTTCTCATCCCTCGGTAAGCTGTATAGTTCCTTACACGCCTCCATCACTTCTTCTTGGAGCGCCTCAGGCACCCCATGGTTAATCGCCTTCATGCCAGATCAGAAAAATAAAAGCAATTAATGGCTCCTCTAGCGAATTGTTTCCTTGTACTTCCTCTATCCAGGTTTATTAATCCCCTTTGTATTTTGGGTCAAATTTTGACCATAAATTTAACTAACAAAATACCCCCTCCGTTCCTAAATATAAGTCTTTTAAGAGACTTCACTATAAACTACGTACGGAGCAAAATGAGTGAATCTATGCTTTAAAAGGCGTCTATATACATCCGAATGTAGTCTCTATAGTGAAATCTCTAAAAAGACTTATATTAAGAAACTGAGGAAGTATATGTTTTATGTAGCAAATACCGTTGGAATTTTCTTTCAAATATGAATACATATAACTTATATTTTGCTAATCAAATACAGTATGTATATGGTAAAAAATTTGAACAAAATATGAGCGGGGATAATAATCCCAGACGAAGGGAGCATGCAACATTGGGACAAGAATCGAATAATCTGATGTTCGTCGGTGGTAGTGCGGTACCATGAAGAAGCCCCACTCTTCGCAGGCCTGGCCGAGCTCGCGGGTCGCCTGAGATCGTTGCTCGGCGTTGCCGTTGAGGAGGACGCCGAGGTCGACGACGGGGATGCCGTCCCCACCGCATGCTCCAGCACAGTCGCCGTGATCCCCCTTTGGATGGTTAGGGCAATGGCGATGAGACAGCGTCGACATGTTGTGTAGCGGGGAAAAGGGGAGGGTTCGAGAAGACCTGCCGCGAGGTACAGGTGGATGGCTCGTGTTCCCTCCGTCCGCGAAAAGACGGTCGTACACGACGCAACGGGGCGGCGCCTAGGAATCCGGCGACGAGGCGGAGAGGTCCGCTGCCGGAGGCGAGGACCACGGGCGACGGTTCGCTGCCGCCGCCGACCGCGGTGTGGAAGGCGACGAGCTCGACCACGGAGCCCCCCTTTGAGGGAGGAATGGAGGAGGCAGAAGCGAGCGGCGAGCTCGGCGAGAGGCGCAAACGGGCGGCAGGGTCGTCAGATCGGGGAGATTTTGAGGAACTGAGGAACAGAGGAAGTGAAGGGGAATTTTGCCACGAGTTTTTCTTTTTCAATTTTGCTAAAACACATCTAGTTGCACATCTAAATCCTATATCATTGATTTTATGCGGAGTTCGTGTGAGTATTTTCTTTTTTTCCTTTTTCTTTTTCTTTCTATACTTGCTTGTGTAATTTAGATGTGCAATAACTAAGGTACAGACAAACCTTTTTTAGACAAGAGATTTTTGGCTTTTTTTTTAGAAACGCCTATAATTTGATTCATACGCATAACAATAGGTACATTGATTTTGATCTAAAAAATCCAAGAAAATATAAAGTAATTACTGTGACTAAGAATTACAATGAATCTCTTGAAAACACATTCTTCACAGTATCAATTTTGCTAGTAGAACAAATACTTCAAAGACTTTGATAAAGAGGCTGTAATTAGACTGGAGCAATGATGTTGTCATTTTTCACCTACACAAACATTATCAATAATGGTTTTTGAAAGCGCCTTGAGTCGCCCATCTAGAAAAATGAGAAGACTTGATCGATAAATGTACTTGGACCGATGATGATCCCGTAAAGATGCAGATCGTCGGATCACAATATCTCCACCATGATGTTGATGAATGATTTCAATTCCATAAAAAATCAAACCAACAAAAAAAGTTTGACAGATCAATATAAACTCTTCAGATCCTGTGAGGATAGAAAAAATCTCTAACCTCATGGACCACAAAAAAACAAGAGTAAATTTATTTTCATGATAAACGATGATCACTAGGTGTTAGGCTGCTGCCAATGCATAGGTGTTTAGATGAGGTGCTAAGCACATTAAATAGCTTAGCAACTATACTCCCCAATGCATAGGTGCTTAACTTATGGTTGCTAAGCTTGCTTCATTTAATGATTTAGCAACTAAAACTCTTCATGTATTGGTGGGCTCCCTTCCTTTAAATGTTTTGCCTAGGTTCACGCGCTTAGCATTGGTTCTTTCTGAGATCACCACACTCATCTCTCTCCTCTTAAATAACTTGTCACATCAGATTTTTTGCCTACTTGGAAGGCTTAGCACCTGTACAAGGTGGAGCATTGGGAGGGGCCTTACAAACGATAATCCTTAGGTGTTGACGAAGAACACAAAACTCTCGATGATGACGAATGGATTTTGCCAGGAGTGAAGAGCCCGCTTGGTTCTGGCAAAAAAAAAAACTCGACCTAGAGCAGATTGATCTGGCCATATGGACCGCCGTGGACCATGTTAGCCCAAAAAGATACACTTACTGGGCAACTTTTACAGAAAGCTGGCTACGCACTGATGTGGCAGAATGAGAGAGCGATGTGAGCCGCAGTTGACGCAGAGTGAAAAATTGAGCGCCAATCAGCTCGTTCCCCTTCCGCACGTAGATGTTTTCCGTGCGCTGGCCGTCCGTAAGTGTAGCATCTTTGATGTTAGCCCTTTATAGAAGGGTTGTGCCGTGCCGGCCCAAAGGCCTTGGTTCAAGGACCGGCCTGGCATGCGAGTTGGTCGGCACGTGTTAAAAAGGGCAAAATAGCCCTAAAATGCCAAAAGGAGCTCTAAAAAGTTTAGAATTTCAAGTTAAAAAGGACCGGACAACCCTAATAAGGGTCAAGCAATGTTAAAAGGGGCGTGCCGCATAAGCTTGTGGACCTGACTTTGATGCCCGGCCAGTCTCGTGGCAGGGTGAAGGCCGACATAACTCTTTTATTTGCGTGTTGTGCCGGTCCTGAGAGTAACTAGTTAACGAGCGCTCTGTGGGGAGCCTCACAACGATCAACGCCACTTGGCACGCTTTCAGTCATCTGCCACATATTGCGCTCTGGAGGCTTCTTTCGAATTTTGCTTATTTTTTATTTTTCCGCACATGTTTTCGGCTTTTTAATCGGTTTTTTTTTAGTTTTTTTCGATGTTTTGGTTTTTCACCGGCCTTTCTTAGCTTTTGGATCAAAAAATATATTTTTTCATGAAAAAATGTGTTTTTTTCTTTCATGAGAGTCACAGTTTTGCTTTCGCGAGAGGCACGGTTATGCTTTTGCGAGAGTCACGGCCGTGTCTTTCGAAAACGAAAAAAACATGTTTTTTGTTTTTTCCCTTCCGCGAGAGGCACGGTCGTGCTTTCGCGAGAGTCACGGCCGAGCCTCTCGGAAACAAAAAAAAACACGTTTCTGTTTTTTTTCCTTTCGCGAGAAGCACCGTTTTGCTTCCGTAAGAGACACGGTTATGCTTTCTCAAGAGGCACGGCCGTGCCTTTCGAAAACGAAAAAAACATGTTTTTTTATTTTTTTTCTTCCACGAGAGGCATGGGCGTGCCTCTTTCGGAAAGGGAAAAATCCGTGCTCCCGGTTTTGTTTTTTTTGTAAAAAAAGAGTTCGTCAAAATCTATCAACATGGGATCTAATTTTGAAGCTCGACGCGATGAATCCAACAGTGAAAACGGTTTGAGATTTAGACGCACGGTTTAAGAGATAAAATGTTTTCAATAAACGGATCTATGAAAAAGAGAAAACTCGCAGGTTGCGACAAGTGGCGCACATTTATCTAATTCACATCTAGACTACCATAAATAACGCAGCAACAAGGAACAAAAAAAAACTGGGACAAAAAATAGATCACAAACATAATTGACATCAGATTAGATGTGACATAATTATGTCACATTTAAATGTACTAATAAATGTGCACGTGCAATACACGTTAATATTTAGGCAATATATTAATTGCATGCGGATATTAGGTATGCTATTATTTGTGTGTTAATTTTGTAATTAGTGCAATATTTGGTATGATATTAATTACGTGTTAAACACGTTTAACGCTCGCCATTAAAGAAGTCTAGGTTATTGAATTGACTTAGTTCGACGGCCGAGATCGGTTGGATCTGCCCCTTTGGATCTTTTTATATTGGTATAGATTATATCGGTATAAATATAGATATAGATATCCTGCTTAATGATTTCGGTCCCATATTGGATCAAAAATCCGTGCATACGGGCCGGCCTTAAAAATCACAACCCTGGAGCGAATACGGATCGACAAATGCTCACCTCATGGAAGGGCTGCGAGAGGACCCAGCAACATGAAGATTATCTTGTTCCAACATGAAGTTTCCTTGTTTTCGATGCATACCATTCGCTACCAAATGAAAATATTTTTTGTGTTGTCTCCCTCAAGCAGGTTTTGTCACTGGCTATTTGATACGACTTTGTTCCTTTTCATGTCGGAGACGAGCTAAGCGCTTATGCTATCATGCCATCATGCACAAGGCGTTCATCCGACAAAACCGCGGCCTCTGATGTTCTTTTGTCATCGATTAGTTGTCAATAATTTTCAACAGTTCTTGTTTTTCTTCATCTGCTAAGTGCTCATCTACATCATGGTTAAGGGTTAAGGTCTACATCGTCGTCATGTGACAAGACCGTGACATCTGATTTGTTTTCCGTGTGATTGTCTTAGACGGCGTATCCTGGCTTGCCATTTTGCCACTGGGAAGTCCCATGTTCCTCCTGGACACAGCATTGGGGCACCATGTCAGAGGAACCTTCCTCGTGAGGCAGTCTAGCTAACTCAAATTTGTGAAGTGTTTACCGGCCATACCCTGTCTCCGGCGTTATGAATCCAGGGGGTGTGCTCTCCTCCTTGTACCTTCCCTTGCAAAATGTGCTTGCTGCTTGCTGCTTTTTTGTTTCTTTGAGAGATGCTGCTTGGTGTTATCTGGTGTGAACTCTGAAGTAGCTCGCCGGTGTGTGTTTGTTGTACCAACGAGCTGGTCGTGCCTGATTATCAGTGTGTTTCCTTTCCTTCCTTCCCTCAATTCGTCCGTGTGCTGTGGTAATGTGAGAATGGTCTCCAAATTACTCCCTTTGTGAAAAAAAATATAAAATCGTTTAAATCATTAAGATAGAGTACCAAATTACCATCGTTGCACCTAAGTTTGAGCGCAACAGATTTTTTATTTTTTTAGAATCGATCGCAACAGATAAGGAGGACCCGAGCACCTCTCCATAGCCTTCGCCGGTCGAGGCGTAGGATTGAGCCGGGGAGCCTGGACGACTCTCTGATGAAAGCACGATTTCGGACGCGCCGCTAATTTTACCCGATCTTTCACGATGTAACAACCGTGACTAAATTTCACTGATAAAAGTTTTCCATTACGCGAAATACACGCAACCTGAAACTGTGGTAACAACAACTGACTAGCAATACCTCGGCAAACAAGGCACCTCTCGTCGGTGTAGACGTCACCAGCACGCAATCCGTCGTTGCCGACGGACCTCAAGCCAAAAGCTAGCAAACTCTCGATCACAAGAATCCTCTCGCCAAAGTGTAATTTTCTTGATAGAAAATCTCACAATAATAAACAAAATAAACGCCCAGAGGACCACTTCATAGTCTACCCAAACTCTAAAGAAACTAACCTAAAAAAAACTATAAAGTCTGGACGGCCAAAACTATATATAGCTAGATACAAACCGACTCTGATGAGTTCGGCCTAAACAAGGCACGTAGGCCGTATTACGTGCATGATTTACCTATCCTTGCTTGACTTGTGGCACAGCCGATTTCCTTGCTGTAATTGTTATGATCTTCTATTTTTGTTTTCTTTTTCCAAACATACATAGCTAACCGATTGATATCTGCATGTACACGCAGACTCCTTTCCTTCCTATTTTCTAAGACATGCAGATTGGTGGTTTGTATATCCCGTGAAACACAGCTAACAAATCTGGCGCATGTTGTAGTCTCTTTCCTTTTAATTCTCCATGTTCTCCACGTCCTGTTATTTCTCCAAACGCATGAACGGTATTGTTTTCCAAATCGGTTAGTAAACAAACAATTCCTTTCTGGCTTTGTGCCTGCATGCACTTGTATGGACCCATCTAATCTAGCAGCTCTCTCATGATTAATATTAACTCCTTTGTGTATTATGAGCAGAAAGTCTGGACCACATAATATACGCAAGTGCCCATCTTTTTCCTTTGTTAAGATGTGTCATCTCTTCTGTAATTTTATGGTCCTTGTCTTGGTTTTTTTTGCGAGGGTCCTTCCTTGTCTTGGTTAACTAACTTTCTGGCATCCGCCTCTTCGACCTGCATCGTAGTCGTCTCATCCATTATGTCCTCCGTTTGCACCCCTTTGTCGACGACCGCCGCAGTCGCTTGCAACCCCTTGTCACTGACCAGTGTATTCACCATGACTTGTGTATCGCATGGTAGGGTATGCCGCATCATCCTCCCTCTCTTGAAGGGAAACCGTCCTCGGTTTCGAGTTGTTCTTCAAAGATCTCTCTTTCTGTACTTTCAGCACCATATCTGAGCAAATCGATTTCTCTTCCATTGGTTTTAGTGTCATTTGCTTCCCATCATGAACAAAAGTACATGTATTCATCATGTTGGAAATATGCCCTAGAGGCAATAATAAATTAGTTATTATTATATTTCCTTGTTCATGATAATCGTTTATTATCCATGCTAGAATTGTATTGATAGGAAACTCAGATACATGTGTGGATACATAGACAACACCATGTCCCTAGTAAGCCTCTAGTTGACTAGCTCGTTGATCAATAGATGGTTACGGTTTCCTAACCATGGACATTGGATGTCGTTGATAACGGGATCACATCATTAGGAGAATGATGTGATGGACAAGACCCAATCCTAAGCCTAGCACAAGATCGTGTAGTTCGTATGCTAAAGCTTTTCTAATGTCAAGTATCATTTCCTTAGACCATGAGATTGTGCAACTCCCGGACACCATAGGAGTGCTTTGGGTGTGCCAAACGTCACAACGTAACTGGGTGGCTATAAAGGTACACTACGGGTATCTCCGAAAGTGTCTGTTGGGTTGGCACGAATCGAGACTGGGATTTGTCACTCCGTGTGACGGAGAGGTATCTCCGGGCCCACTCGGTAGGACATCATCATAATGTGCACAATGTGATCAAGGAGTTGATCACGGGATGATGTGTTACAGAACGAGTAAAGAGACTTGCCGGTAACGAGATTGAAAAAGGTATCGGGATATCGACGATCGAATCTCGGGCAAGTATCGTACCGATAGACAAAGGGAATTGTATACGGGATTGATTAAGTCCTTGACATCGTGGTTCATCCGATGAGATCATCGTGGAACATGTGGGAGCCAACATGGGTATCCAGATCCCGCTGTTGGTTATTGACCGGAGAACGTCTCGGTCATGTCTGCATGTCTCCCGAACCCGTAGGGTCTACACACTTAAGGTTCGATGACGCTAGAGTTATAAAGGAAGTTTGTATGTGGTTACCGAATGTTGTTCGGAGTCCCGGATGAGATCCCAGACGTCACGAGGAGTTCCGGAATGGTCCGGAGGTAAAGATTTATATATAGGAAGTCCTATTTTGCCATCGGGACAAGTTTCGGGGTCATCGGTATTGTACCGGGACCACCGGAAGGGTCCCGGGGGCCCACCGGGTGGGGCCACCTGCCCCGGGGGGCCACATGGGCTGTAGGGGGTGCGCCTTGGCCTATATGGGCAAGGGCACCGGCCCCAAGAGGCCCATGCGCCAAGAGATGAGGGATAGGAAGAGTCCTAAAGGGGGAAGGCACCTCCGAGGTGCCTTGGGGAGGAGGGACTCCTCCTAGCCGCACCCTTCCTTGGAGGAAGGGCCAAGGCTGCGCCTCCCCCCCTCTCCCTTGCCCCTATATATATGTGGGGGGTGGGAGGGCAGCCATACCAATGTTCTGGTGCAGCCCTCCCCTTCTCCCAAGTCCTTCTCCTCTCCCGTGGTGCTTGGCGAAGCCCTGCAGGATTGCCACGCTCCTCCATCACCACCACGCCGTTGTGCTGCTGCTGGATAGGAGTCTTCCTCAACCTCTCCCTCTCTCCTTGCTGGATCAAGGCGTGGGAGACGTCACCGGGCTGTACGTGTGTTGAACGCGGAGGTGCCGTCCGTTCGGCACTAGGATCATCGGTGATTTGGATCACGACGAGTACGACTCCATCAACCCCGTTCTCTTGAACGCTTCCGCTTAGCGATCTACAAGGGTATGTAGATGCACTCTTCTTCCCCTCGTTGCTGGTCTCTCCATAGATAGATCTTGGTGACACGTAGGAAAATTTTGAATTTCTGCTATGTTCCCCAACAGTGGCATCATGAGCTAGGTCTATTGCGTAGATTCTATGCACGAGTAGAACACAAAGTAGTTGTGGGCGTTGATTTTGTTCAATATGCTTACCGTTACTAGTCCAATCTTGATTCGGCGGCATTGTGGGATGAAGCGGCCCGGACCGACCTTACACGTACTCTTACGTGAGACTGGTTCCACCGACTGACATGCACTAGTTGCATAAGGTGGCTAGCGGGTGTCTGTCTCTCCCACTTTAGTCGGATCGGATTCGATGAAAAGGGTCCTTATGAAGGGTAAATAGCAATTGGCATATCACGTTGTGGTCTTTGCGTAGGTAAGAAACGTTCTTGCTAGAAACCCATAGCAGCCACGTAAAACATGCAAACAACAATTAGAGGACGTCTAACTTGTTTTTGCAGGGTATGCTATGTGATGTGATATGGCCAAAAGGATGTGATGAATGATATATGTGATGTATGAGATTGATCATGTTCTTGTAATAGGAATCACGACTTGCATGTCGATGAATATGACAACCGGCAGGAGCCATAGGAGTTGTCTTTATTTATTTATGACCTGCGTGTCAACATAAACGTCATGTAATTACTTTACTTTATTGCTAACCGTTAGCTGTAGTAGTAGAAGTAATAGTTGACGAGACAACTTCAAAAAGACACGATGATGGAGATCATGGTGTCATGCCGGTGACGATGATGAGCATGGAGCCCCGAAGGTGGAGATCAAAAGGAGCAATATGATATTGGCCATATCATGTCACTATTTGATTGCATGTGATGTTTATCATGTTTTTGCATCTTATTTGCTTAGAACGACGGTAGTAAATTGTAACGCCCCATATGTAACCTTCCCGAATTGTACTCCAACTCTTGCCGTTTCCGGCATTAAGTTATATTTAATTCTCGGGTTCGGGTCTTTGTCTCCGTGTGTTGTTTTTGCTTTTCGTGCATCTCATATCATGTCATCTCGTGCATTGCATTTGCATACATGTTCATCTCATGCATTCGAGCATTTTCCCCGTTGTCCGTTTTGCATTCCGGCGCTTCGTTCTCCTCCGGTGGTCATTTCTAGCTTTCTTTCGTGTGTGGGGATTAAACATTTCCGGATCGGACCGAGACTTGCCATGCGGCCTTGGTTTACTACCGGTAGACCGCCTGTCAAGTTTCGGGTCATTTGGACTTCGTTTGATACTCCAACGGTTAACCGAGGGACCGAAAAGGCCTCGTGTGTGTGCAGCCCAACACCCCTCCATTTTGGCCCAAAACCCACCAAACTCTGCTCCATCGTCTCGGTCGTTCGATCACGATCGTGTGGGCGAAAACCGCACCTCATTTGGACTCTCCTAGCTCCCTCTAGGTCTATAAATAGAACCCCCGTTTTTCGGATCTCTCCCTCCTCCCGAAACCCTAAAACACCTCCGCGCCACGCCGGACACGTCCGTGCCGGCCGGACGAAATCTCGCCGCCGCCCGCAGCCAACCGGGGGCCGCCACGTGGCGCGCCGCCACCCGCAGCCACGCCGGCCCGCGCGGCCCGCTGCGAGCCCCCGAGGCCCATCGGGACCGCCGCCTCCCGCCGCCCTCTTCCCCGAGGCCGGCTGCATCGCTCGCCGCGCCGCCGCCACGCCATCGTCGCCACCCGCCGGAGCTCGCCGCCTCGGACCTCCTCGTCGCCGGCCGCTGCCTCCCTCGCCGGCGGGAGTCGCCGCCTCCCCGCCGCGGCCCGGCCTCGCCCGCGCCCTCACCGGGGCTCACCGGCCCCGCCGTCGCCGGTGGCCTCCCGGCCGGAGAGCCTCCCCTTCCCGCGACATCGCCGGAGCCCGAGCTCGGTTCGAGCTATAGTACCGCGCCGCCGCTACAGTAGATCCAGATCCAAAAAACCCTAACTCGGTTGACTTTCCCTCCTCCTCCCAGATTTTTTATGCCATGTTTGACCTGCCATATCTTTGCATCCGTAGCTCCGATTTGGGCATATGATATATCAAAATCTTCGTCTCGACGAGTACATCATTTCGTTCCTTTGCATCATTTGCATTTGAGGTCATCTTGGTGCCCAAAATGCTGTTGGAAGGAGGCATCATGAGTTAAATTGCAGATCCGTTAGTTCATCATGCACTTTTGTCATTTTTGCCATGTTTAATCCGTGCATGATATGCCTGTGCCCCTTTGGGATGAATTGTTAAGCATGTTGTCTTCTTTCCAGAGGTGCCTCCCTTGCATTTTTAGGATGTGTGTGTTGTCTTGTGCAAGCTTGCGAAGTAGGGTACCTGAGTTTACTGATTTCAGGGACTTAGTGAAAAGGGTTAATTGGATAAATGCCACTCCAATTCTGGTGATTCAGAAAAATGCCACTCCAATTTGCAAACTTCGAAAAATGCCACTCCAATTCTCGGATACATCTGTCGATGCCACTCCGGCCTTTTGAGCTGGTTTTTTAAGAAAAAACACTGACGTATACGCCCTGTATTTTTCGTCGGACGGAAATGCCCCTGCATCCATCTGGTTAACACGCACCGGTCCAGCCCCGTGCCTATCGTCTTCCTCGCGTTCCTCTCTTCATTCCCCTCCTCTCTCCCAAGAACCCTAGCCGCCGCCCTGCTCCCCCGCATCCCGAGCCTCCGCCCTGCTGCTCCACATCCGTCAACCGCGCCCTACTACTCCACATCCCGGTGCCGCCGTCCTGCTGCTTCTCCCCCCGCCGGGCAGGAGCCCCAGCCGACGCCTTGCTGTTGAGCGCCCCACCACCAGCAAGCGAGCATGGCGGTGGCCATGCTGGAGGCCACTTGAATCGCGCATCCTCGAGTGCCACTGCCGAAGATTCGAAGTAACCCCGCAACAATGTCATCCCCGGCCCCGAATTCTCAGTAAGTTTGTAGAAAAAATGCTCAAGTTCCACCGATTTGTTGCATGTGTGTTTAGTTCTTCCCCAATTGTTGATGTTTGATTACCCATATGATTTTCATAGGTACAGTGGCAGCAATGCTTTTAATTTACAAATTGTTGTGGAGACCTTTTTCTGTACAAGTCCAGATGGTAGGAAGATTTATGTGAAGGGAAGGAATTTGCTATGGACTGTAGTCGTAGAAAAGTTCAGCGTTGATGCATTAACACGCCAGCTAGCTTTAGAGTTGAACATTGGCACTAATCAATTGGTGTCAGTTTCATATTTTGACAAAGTGTTGGGTGAAAATGTCAGGCTGTTGCATGATGAGCAGCACTACTTGATGTTTGATATGTATGCAGCTGAGCTGAAAGTGCCACTTAGTGTGGTAGTGGTGGATGTAATTGGATCTAGTGTATTCAATGGTGGATCAAAAATTGCAGATTTTGTTCCTATTAGTGTTGTGCCTAATGATGATCCATTGGTCATGGGCACTCAAAATTATGCAAATATAATCCAGCCGAATGATGCACAAGCATACCTCCAGACCGACACTACTAATTGTCCAACAACGCCAACTCAGCCTGCACCGCCTCCTATAGTTGAGAGTGTCACATCAGAGGTTGGAAGTACAAGCCAGCCTAATGTGCCACATGCTGACCAACAACAAGAACTTCAAAATCCTTCCACTGATCCATTTGATAACGAGGAGGAGTATGTTGGAGTTGATGATGAACATCTAGTAGGTGTTAGCATTCCTGAACCTGCCGTAGTGCAAGCACTGGCTACAACACCTGATGAGAAAGCTGAAGATGAGGAGGCCGAAGATGATATGGATATCTCTGATGTTAAGCATCTTATCCAGCAGGAGGAAGAGGTTACTGACATGCCTATTCAGTACAATGTGGCCACTGATCCTTATAATGCTGACATTAAAGTGGGGGCTCTTTTTCCTGACATTGTAACCTTTAGAAAAGCAATAAGACATCATGCTGTGGTAAAAGACTTTGAGCTAGCTAAAGTAAGGACTGATTCTACTAGATTCATGGCTAATTGCTCATATCCTAGTTACCCTTGGCGCATTCACGCATCGAGGTTGCGTGATCAACAAGTTGTCATGGTATGCTTACTCATGTTGTAATTATTTGTGCATTTTCTCACCTTTCTCTTATGACTATTATATCCTACATGTACCCTGTTTTTGTGTGTGCGAACTAATCATGGCATCTTTGTGCAGATAAAGAAGATTCCCTCTGAGCACAATTGCCCTACTACAAAGCTTGTAGACAGCAGAATGGCAACACAAGGTGGGGTTGCAGAGAAGCTTGTTGATTGGGTGAAGAAAAACCCAGGAGAGGGAGCAAAGGCAGCGAAAACTAAGTTGGAGGGTGACTTCAACTTCAAGCTGAAGTATTCCAAAGCTTGGGCAGGTATGAAGATAGCTCTGGAACAAATGCATGGTAAATATGAGGATAGTTTTCAATTGTTGTTCAATTGGAAAGCAGAGATAGAGAAGAGATGCCCTGGTAGTATTGTTGAGATTGATTTGGTCAAGGAAAAAGATAAGTACTATTTCAATAGAGTCTTTGTAGCTTTCAAACCCTGCATAGATGGTTTCTTAGCTGGATGTCGACCATACATAGGAGTAGATGCAACTGCACTGAATGGCAAATATGTTGGTCAATTAGCATCAGCGACCGGAGTTGATGGACACAACTGGTTGTATTATGTAGCATATGCCGTATTTGATTCAGAAACTACAGAAAACTGGGTATGGTTCATGCAGCAGCTGCGCAGGGCTGTAGGATGTCCACCAGGGCTAGTAATTTCCAGTGATGCTTGCAAGGGACTAGAAAATGCAGTTGACAAAGTATTCCCCGAGTGCGAATATAGGGAGTGTATGCGCCATTTATACCAAAATTTTATGAAAAAATTCCATGGTAAAGTGTACACAGACCATTTGTACCCAGCTGCTAGGGGATTCACAGAGCACAAGTTCAGATGGCATATGCAAAAGATATTTGAGGCTGATCCAAGTGCTATCGAGTACCTTGAGAAACACCATAATAGGATTTGGTATAGGTGTGCCTTTGGTGTGGATAGCAAGGTTGATTATCTCACTAACAACATTTCTGAAAGTTTTAACAAGCAGATCAAAGACTTGAAAGGGCTAAATTTGTGTGAGCTACTAGATAGGATTAGAGAGCTAATAATGGTGAAGTTCAATGTGAGGAGGCATGTTGGTAGGTATTTGGCCGGCATAATCTTGCCCGAGGTTCTCAAGAGGCTCAATGCACTCAGTAAAACAATTGGGCCCCATAAAGTGGCGTGGAATACCGAACATAAGGCAGAGATTACACTATATGATGTGAAAGCATATGACCAGAGGCACACTGTTGATCTAAAACAGAGAACATGCTCATGTCGGAAATTTCAAGTTTCTGGGCAGCCTTGCATTCATGCATTGACTTTCATTTGTTCAATGAGGGGCGCAAAGATTGAGTCCTTTGTTGATGAGTATTACAGCGTGGCAAAATTTCGAGCTGCTTATGCTGGGGCACTGCCAACCATGACTGATAGGACACAATGGGAGCAAGTTGACCTTGGATTCCTTGTTTACCCACCTATACAAGAGAAAAGGCCACCTGGAAGGCCCAGGGTTCAAAGAATTAGAGGATTTCTTGAAGACCCAGGAAGAAAAGTGGTTAAATGCAAAAAATGTGGTCGAAATGGCCACTTTGCAAAAACTTGCAATCTTCCTCCTTTAGTTATTGCAGAACCACCACCAATGGAGCACACTCCTACTAAAAGGTGCCATTGTACTTACAAAATTTGTTTACGTCAAATGGGTTCATGTTGCTAATCCATTTCACCTTTTTCTATCATGCAGAAAGAGAGATGCTACTGCAGCCGAGGAGGAAGTTGTGGAAGATGACGAACCTATAGCAAATTATAAAAGGTATAATACTAACTTATGTTCATTCTTTTACCACAAATTATATTTATGAACACACAATACTTAGTTCCGACATTTGCTCTTAATGTACCTGCAGGCAGAAGACTCCGGTCAAGAAGAAGACGCCGGCTAAAAAGACGACACCGGTCAAGGAGAAGACGACGCCGGTCAAGGAGAAGACGACGCCGATCAAGAAGAAGACGCCAGCTAAAAAGACGACACCGGTCAAGAAGACGCCGGTCAAGGAGAAGACGACGCCGGTCAAGGAGAAGACGACGCCGATCAAGAAGAAGACGCCAGCTAAAAAGACGACACCGGTCAAGAAGACGCCGGTCAAGGAGAAGACGACACCGGTCAAGAAGAAAAAGACGCCGGTCAAGAAGAAGACACCGGTTAAGAAGAAGAAGACGCCGGTCAAGAAGAAGACTCCAGTCAAGGGGAAAGGCAAGCAAAGTGAAGGTACTGGAAAGGAGAAAACTGCAGGGAAGAAGAGCAAAAAACTGCAGTTTGTTACACCATCTACCAGTGATGCTGTTCTCAAGCCAACTCTAGGAACCAAGAAAAATCTGCTTTATTGGCTTGGGGGATGAATTTGCTTGAACTGGACCATGTATGTGTGTGTGATGCGCAAACTGGAGCTGGAACTTGTATGCGTGTGATGCTCAAACTAGAGGTTGAACTTGTGTGTGTGTGTGTGTGTGTGTGTGTGTGTGTGTGTGTGTGTGTGATGCTCAAACTAGAGCCTGATGGCCAAACTAGAGCCTGATGTGTGTTGCTTAAACTAGAGCTTAGCTATTTTGGTTCATCTACTGTTGATGCTCAAACCGGAGCTTTAAGACTATTTTGGTTCATCTTCTATTGATGCAAAATATTATGACCTGTCATCTGATGCAAATTATATGTATTTCGGCCGAGGTCATGTTCATTTTTCCCACTAACTTCATGCTTCCTCTACACAGTACAATCATGCTTCTTCTGCATAGGAAAATAACACATTCTTCATTACTCATAGAAATGTTACATCTTTTCAGTACAGCCACTAGATATGCACACATTACAAGCATGATCTCATCATTTTTCTGCTTAAATCTGCACATCACACATACATTTTTGCATTCTCAGTCTGTTTACAACACACATATTTTTGCACTATCAATCTTCAGCTCTTCGATCTTCCATTGTGCAATCTTCATTCAGCAATCTTCAGTTCGTTCAAAGACAAGCAACCTGCATCATTTTTCTTCCTCTTAAATTCAACAAGGCCACCTGCAATCTTCTCTTTCTTCTTATTCTTCAGATCATCTAAATAACAACGACGAGCTGCATCCTCCACCTCCAATGGCCCCGACAACTCTCCTTGCCATGGCGGATGGAGTACAGGAAGCTGAGGCAGGGGGGAGGGAGGACAGAAGAGGTTGGCAGCGAGCTCCGGCGGAAGGACCACAAGAGATAGTGCAGGGGGAGGGGAGTTGTGGTGCCGGATTGGAAAGGCGGTTGGGGTGCGGCGTGCCGGTTGGGACTCCTGCCCGGCGGTGAGAAGCAGCAGGGCGGCGGGACGAGATGCGGAGCAGCAGGGCGCGACGGACGGTGTGGGGCAGCAGGGTCGTGGCCGGGGATGTGTAGCAGGAGGGGCTCGGCCTGGATGTGGAGCAACAGCAGCAGCACGGCGGCGGCGGCTAGCGTTCTTGGCGAGAGAGGAGCGGAAACAGGGAGAGTAGCAAGGGGAAGAAGATACGCACGGGCTGGACAGATGGATGCAGGGGCATTTCCGTCCGACGGAAAATACAGGGCGTATACGTCAGCGTTTTTTCTTAAAAAACCAGCTCAAAAGGCCGGAGTGGCATCGACAGATGTATCCGAGAATTGGAGTGGCATTTTTTGAAGTTTGCAAATTGGAGTGGCATTTTTCTGAATCACCAGAATTGGAGTGGCATTTATCCAATTAACCCTAGTGAAAATCACTAAGTCTGGGATGTTTTAGTTCACGATGCTATATGTCCAGCTTGTTTCCTAGTGATCCGTGCCTCTTTTGAGGATGATCAGTAAGAGTGGTTTGTTATGCTTATTGTGCTTAATCCATCCATGTCTTTACTTGTTATGTTGGAGCACCCTAGGTTGACTCAATCGAGCTCAACTTTTGCATAGTTGTTGTTTTGGGCAGATCGTGAACTCTTTTGCGATTTTGCCGGAGTTATTGCTAGTGATCCATGCATGCTATGCCTTTGTTCTTGCCATGTCTAGCTAGCATTTTGTGCCCTCTTAATGGATATATGCTTGCCTTGCCATGACTTGCACCATAGTGAGTGCATCGAGCTCGTTTACATGCCTCCGTGAGTTATATTTCAGCATGTCCCAGTTTTCACTAAGTTTGAAAACTGATTGTGTTTCATCGATGTTCGTGTGCTCGGTAGAGTATTTTGTGAACCCTTTTGGCCCCAGGTCATTTTGGGTGTTTTGTTAAGCTTGTTGAGTAGCTCCATGCCATGCTCTTACTTGCCATGTTCAGGTTTTGCATCATGTGTTTTGCTGCTCCGAAGAGAGCATCATGGTCTGAAATTTTAGACTAGCGTTAATTTCGCTAAGTCTGAAATCTGTTTTGCTTATTCAGTTTTGCCATGCTTGTTTGAAGCCCTTAATGGATGAATTTGCCTATGCCTCAGTCCTGGTGATTTGTTAAGCTTCTGGAGTACATCACTGCCATGCAATTTGTTTTCATGTTTGGTGGCTGTAGCATGTTCATTTTGTTGCATTTAGGAGCCTACTTGCTGTAAATCGCAGATCGGTTCGTTTAGTAAATCGCTTGCCATTTCCAAACCGTAGCTCCGATTGCCATGATCTTTATATCGTTTTCAGGGGATTTCTTCCCCTCTATCCAGTGGCACACTTGGTTTTCCAAGTTGAGGCCAGCTTCATGCATTTCCTGTCACGTCTTGCATTTTGCATCCCGCATCGCATCCCGCATAGCATATCATCTTTGCATCTTATTGGTTGCCTTTGCACGTGGTTGATTGTGTCCTTGTTGCTTGTTTGTGTTGTTGGGTAGAGCCGGGAGACGAGTTCGCTAACGAGGAGCCCGTTGAGTTTGCTTTTGAGGATCCAGTCAATTCTGACAACTGTGCAGGCAAGATGATCACACCCTTGAAATCACTACTATCTTTGCTATGCTAGTTTGCTCGCTCTTTTGCTTTGCCAATGCTACGATGCCTACCACTTGCTTGTCAGCCTCCCAATTGCCATGATTGAGCCTCTAACCCACCTTTGTCCTAGCAAACCATTGATTGGCTATGTTACCGCTTTGCTCAAGCCCCTTCTTATAGCGTTGCTAGTTGCAGGTGAAGATTGGAGCCGTTCCTTGTTGGAACCTTTATTTACTTGTTGGGATATCACTATATTGCTATGTTATCTTTATTCATCTATATACTTGGTAAAGGGTGGAAGGCTCGGCCTCTCGCCTAGTGTTTTGTTCCACTCTTGCCGCCCTAGTTTCCGTCATATGGGTGTTATGTTCCCGGATTGTTGCGTCCCTTACGCGGTTGGGCTATATGGGAACCCCTTGATAGTTCGCCTTGATTAAAGCTTTTCCAGCAATGCCCAACATTGGTTTTACCATTTGCCACCTACCCCTTTTCTTTCCCTTGGGTTTCCGGAGCCCGAGGGTCATCTTATTTTAACCCCCCCGGGCCAGTGCTCCTCTGAGTGTTGGTCCAACTATCAGCTGCCGGTGGCCACCAGGGGCAACTCTGGGCTGGCCTACCCGTACCTAAGACAATCTGAGTGTGCCCTGAGAAATAGATATGTGCAGCTCCTATCGGGATTTGTCGGCACATTCGGGCGGTGTTGCTGGACTAGTTTTGACCTGTCGAATCATCTTGTTGTACCGGGATACCGAGTCTGATCGGTGGGTCCTGGGTGGAGGTCTATTCCTTCGTTGACCGTGAGAGCTTGTTATGGGCTAAGTTGGGACCCCCCTGCAGGGATTGATCTTTCAAAAGCCGTGCCCGTGGTTATGGGCAGATGGGAATTTGTTAATGTCCGGTTGTAGATAACTTGAATCTTAAATAATTAAAATGAATCAACTGCGTGTGTTGCCGTGATGGCCTCTTCTCGGCGGAGTCCGGGAAGTGGACACGGCGTTGGAGTTATGCTTGCGTAGGCTGCTCTATATAGTTTTCCGCTCGTGCTTTGCCTCCTCTTCTCGCTCTCCTTTGCGAATAAGTTAGCCACCATATATGCTAGTCGCTTGCTGCAGCTCCACTTACATTACCCCTTTCCTACCTATTAAGCTTAAATAGTCTTGATCGCGAGGGTGCGAGATTGCTGAGTCCTTTGTGGCTCACAGATTACTATTACACCAGATGCAGGGACCGATGATACCTCTCCGGATGGCGCGCTCGAGCTGAAGTGGGAGTACGACGAGGACTCTTAGCGTTACTATGTGTCGTTTCCTGATGATCAGTAGGGATGCCTATTCGGGGTTCGATTCAGGGTTTAGTCGCTTGTTGGGGGTCTTTTCTACTTTGGCGCCGTAGTCGGGCCATGAGTGATTGTATGATGGATGTTATTTATGTACTTTGATGTGACGTGGCGAGTGTAAGCCAACTATGATATTTTTCCCCTTTATCTTATATATGTACTTGGGTTGTGTAATGATTCCCGACTTGCGACATTGCTTTCAATGCGCCTATGTCTCTAAGTCGTGCCTCGACACGTGGGAGACATAGCCGCATCGAGGGCGTTACAAGTTGGTAATCAGAGCCTTCCCCGACCTTAGGAGCCCCATTGCTTGATCGTTTCTAGCAGCCGAGTTGTGTCTAGAAAAAAATGTTTTGAGTCCTTAGGAATTATATATCGGAGAGCTTAGGAATTCTTTTTACTTCCCAGTCTCCTCATCGCTCTGGTAAGGCATCCTGACGTAGGTTTTGACTCTTCTCTTCTCAAATTTCACTAAAAAAAAATTTTAGGATCACGCGAGTATCTTGGTTTTGTTCCGATGGCTTATGATAAGAATACTGTCTTGGTGCCTCCTGTCAGGGGTTTAGTGGAAGTGTCCCGGGGAGTTGAGCTCTGAGGTGTTGTCATCATAATTCTATCTTTGCAATTCTGGCATACTTGAGATATGTGCGCGACATCGAAAATCTCCTTTATGCAGTTCGTTGGTGAGATAACCTCGACGCCACCCAGTACTGGGGCGGGAGTTCGGGAGTATCGCCATAACTTGTATAACGGATGCTTTTCGAAGGTTGAGATAGATGGTTTCCGAAGGTTTCTTGGTTATGTGTTGAAGGATGGATGCAGCTGGATGTAGGATTTGCTAGCTTGGGTGAGATATTATGCTTCCCCTGTATCCCCAACACCTGATTGCATAACCGGAAAGTTTCGGGAGTTTCATAGGTGGGAATTCAAGTAGCCTTAGGATATCTTTCCAACAGACGTGTGATATGAAATTGGGGTTCGACGTCTAGTGGTTCGCCTATTCACGGTCGATTTTACAGTGGTCTCGTTGTGTCTTAAAGAGTCCTTGGCTATGCTGACTCGGGGACGCTTCGTATGTCATGTGCACTGCCTTGTACATGATGGTGTTGTACGGTCGAGCCCGTGTAGGTCCTACCACTAAAACTTCAGACGAAATTTCTATCATGTGTTTGTTCCGGCTTATTTCGCAAGCCAACCCTTGGTTTTATTTCGAGTCGTGGTATTCGTTCTTCTTCGACATCATAGGTTGATTCCATCCCTCGTTGATGTACCTCTTCTACCTGATTCTTCGTGGCTTCGCAATTTAGGAATATGTGACCACTTCAAAAGAAGTGCATTCGTTCATTTTGTTCGGATGTGAAGACTTTATGTTGCAATTTTCATTCCGTTGGATTCACCTTCATTATTTCTCTATTTGTGTGCTAACGGTGGTCAACCTCTTCAGGATGGCTCCCGCTAAGAGCACCAGTCAGAACCAGAATCAAGATCCTCCGCCACCTCCGCCTCCTCCGGAAGCATGGCAAGCTGTGATGGCTGCTACTAATGCAAATACTCAGCTGATCATGCAAATCATCCAAGAGCGGAATCAAAGCAGTCAAGGAAATCAAGGCAACAACCAGAACCAATTTGCAACTATGAATCAGTTCCTCGCAAATGGTCCAAAGACGTTCAGCAACTGCGTTGAGGCTACCGATGCTGATGATTGGTTAGTCGATCTGGGCAAGCATTTTGAATGTAGCAACGTCAGACCTGAAGATTTCGTCAAGTTCGCGTCTTTCCAGCTCAAGGATCAGGCCTCAGAGTGGTTTCAGCAGTACCGGGATTCCAGAGGTGGACGTTTAATCACTTGGGATGATTTCCGTCGTGATTTCCGCGCTCATCACATTCCTCAAAGTGTGACTGGAAGCAAACGTGAAGAATTCCGCAATCTGAAGCAAGGCTCTTTGTCTGTCTATGACTACAACAAGTTGTTCCAGAAGCTCGCCCGTTTTGCCAAGCAGGATGTTCCTGATGAGAAGAGCATGATCTATCAGTTTAGAGGTGGTCTCCGTGAAGAAATTCAGCTCGCTCTTGTCCTCTTCGAGCCGCTGAGATATGATGAGTTCTACAACATGGCACTGAAGCAAGAGGCTGCTCAGCTAAGGTGTGATGCTTCCAGGAAGCGAGTCAGAGACACTACGTCTTCTTCCTCTACTCAAGTGGCCAAGCAGCAGAAGTATTGGCTTCCTCCTCCTCCGTTCCGTCAGCCGTATCAGCAGAAGAGCAAAGGTGGCAGTGGTTCATCCCACCCACCCAACCCAGGCTTTCAGAACAAGACTTTGTCTCAAGCTTCAAGATCGAGTGCTCCGTACCACCGTCCGCTCTCAGAGGTCACGTGCAACAAGTGCCAACAGAAGGGTCACTATGCCAACAAGTGTTTCAACCAGAGGCGTCTTCCTCCTCCTCCTGTCAGATCGGCAAGTACAGCTGTGGTCAAGCATAACCCCAAGTCCGCCAAGGTCAACTTGATGAACGCAGCTCAGGTAGAGGATTCTTCAGATGTCATCATGGGTAACCTTCCTGTTAATGATATTCCTGCAAAAGTTCTTTTTGACATGGGTGCTTCGCATTGTTTCATTTCAAGGCCATTCACATCTAGGCATGGTTTGGCTCAACAAATTCTGCCTAGTCCATTAGCAGACGTCTCTCCTGGTAACGCATGCAGGCTAACTCCATTGCTCCGGATATTTCTATCATGTTGGGTGATTTCAAGTTCTTGGCTTCTCCAACGGTTCTTGGCAATTCTGATATCGATCTTATTCTTGGGATGGACTGGCTCTCTAAACATAAAGCTCAGCTTGATTGTGCGGCCAAGCAGATTCAACTGACTCATTCGTCTGAGGAAGTGATTGTCTTTGCTGCTCGGGATAATACCATCCGGTTGTTCTCTCTCAATGAGAAGGGTGAATTGGATGCTATTTCACAGATTCCGGTTGTTTGTGAGTATCAAGATGTCTTCCCTGAAGAACTCCCAGGCATGCCTCCAAACCGGCCGGTTGAATTTGTTATTGAACTTGAGCCCGGTACGGAACCTGTGTGCAAACGTCCCTACAAGCTCGGCCCCGAAGAGTTGAAGGAGTTGAAGAAACAACTCGATGTGCAAGAAAGAATGGGTCTCATTCAGCCTAGTACTTCTCCGTGGGGTTGTGGTGTTCTTTTTGTGAAGAAGAAGGATGGAACGGACCGACTTTGTGTTGATTATCGTCCATTGAACAAGAAGACCATCAAGAACAAATATCCACTTCCCAACATTAATGAGCTGTTTGAACAACTCAAGGGTGCCCAAGTATTCTCCAAGCTTGACCTCCGTATGGGTTATCACCAAATTCGCATTCGTGAGCAAGATATTCCAAAGACGGCGTTCAGAACAAGCTATGGGTCATATGAATACACTGTTATGTCTTTTGGCCTCGCCAATGCTCCTCCGACGTTCTCTCGCATGATGAACTTCATCTTCAACCCCTACACCAACGACTTCGTTTTGGTCTATCTCGACGACATCCTGGTTTTCTCGAAGAACAAGGAAGATCATGCCAAACACTTGTGTTTGGTTCTTGACAAGCTAAGGGAACATCAATTCTACACCAAGTTCTCCAAGTGTGAGTTTTGGCTCGATGAGGTTCTTTATCTTGGTCATATTATCTCTGCCAAGGGCATTTCCGTGGATCCTGAGAAGGTGTCTGTAATCGTTAATTGGGAACCTCCTCAGAATGTGAAGCAACTCCGTAGCTTCGTCGGTCTTGCAAGTTATTGCCGAAGATTCGTTGAAAACTTCTCCAAGATCGCGAAGCCTCTCTCAAATCTTCTTCAGAAGCACGTCAAGTACGTTTGGTCTCCGGAGTGCGATATTGCTTTCAACGCTTTGAAAGAGAAATTGATCACTGCTCCAGTTCTAACTCCGCCTGATGAAACCAAGCCGTACGAGGTCTTTTGTGATGCCTCTCTCCAAGGTCTAGGTGCTGTACTGATGCAAGAGAAGAAAGTTGTTGCTTATACCTCTCGCCAGTTGAAGCCTAATGAGAAGAACTACCCCACTCATGATCTCGAGTTGGCGGCAGTTGTGCACGCATTGTTGACTTGGAGACATCTTCTCTTGGGAAGGAAAGTGGACATTTTCACTGATCACAAGAGTCTCAAATACATCTTCACTCAGCCTAATCTCAACCTCAGGCAGACTCGATGGGTCGAAATGATTCAGGAGTACAATCCGAGTATCGAGTATACTCCAGGCAAGGCTAATGTGATTGCTGACGCTTTGAGCAGAAAAGCATATTGCAACAGTCTGATTCTCAAGCCTTATCAACCCGAGCTTTGTGAAGCTTTCCGCAAACTTAATCTGCAAGTTGTTCCTCAAGGTTTCCTCGCCAACCTTCAAGTTTCTCCTACCTTGGAAGACCATATTCGCCAAGCCCAGCTTCTTGATGCTATGGTGAAAAAGGTGAAGATTGGTATTGCAAAGAGTCAGTCCAAGTACAAGTGCTACCGACTTGATGACAAGGACACTCTCTTCTTCGAGGATTGAATTGTTGTGCCCAAAGGTGAACCTCGTAAAGTGATCATGAATGAGGCTCACAACTCTCTCCTCTCCATTCACCCTGGGAGCACGAAGATGTATCAAGATCTCAAGCAAACTTATTGGTGGACTCGAATGAAGCGCGAGATCGCTCAATTCGTGAATGAATGTGATGTCTGTAGAAGAGTGAAGGCAGAACACCAAAGGACAGCAGGTCTCCTCCAACCTCTTGCCATTCTAGAATGGAAGTTTGACCACATTGAAATGGACTTCGTGACTGGGTTTCCAAAGTCCAAGCGTGGCAATGATGCTATATTCGTTGTCATCGACAAGCTCACGAAAGTGGCTCATTTCCTGCCTATCAAAGAGTCAATCACTGCAGCTCAATTGGCGGAGCTCTACACCTCTCGAATTGTCTCTCTGCACGGTATTCCTCAAGTGATATCTTCAGACCGTGGCAGCATCTTTACCTCCAAGTTTTGGGATTCTTTTCAGAAGGCCATGGGCACCAACATTCGCTTCAGCACTGCTTTCCATCCTCAAACAAGCGGTCAAGTCGAGCGTGTCAATCAGATTCTTGAAGATATGCTCAGGGCTTGTGTTATCTCCTTTGGCATGAAGTGGGAGGATTGTCTTCCCTATGCTGAATTCTCATACAACAACAGTTTCCAAGCAAGTTCGGGCAAGGCCCCATTTGAAATTCTGTATGGTAGGAAGTGCCGTACACCTCTCAACTTGTCTGAAACCGGTGAACGTCAGCTGCTGGGTAATGACCTGATCACAGAGGCAGAAGAAATGTGCAAGGTCATTCGTGATAACCTCAAAGCAGCCCAATCCCGCCAGAAGAGCTACTATGATAGTAAGCACCGTGATTTGGCTTTCGAGATCGGAGATCATGTCTACCTCCACATCTCTCCCATGAAAGGGACTCGTCGCTTCGGTATCAAAGGGAAGCTTGCCCCCAGATACGTCGGGCCTTATAAGATCGTCAGCAAGAGAGGCGACCTCGCCTATCAACTCGAGCTTCCTGCAACCTTTGCCAATGTTCATGATGTGTTCCACGTCTCGCAACTCCGAAAGTGCTTCAAGACGCCTGAGCGCACCGTCAACTTCGAGGACATTGAGCTCCAAGAAGATCTCTCCTATCGTGAGCACCCAGTTGCAATCCTGGAAGAGACCGAACGCAAAACTCGCAACAAGTCAATCAAATTTCTCAAAGTCAAGTGGTCACACCATTCCGACCGTGAAGCTACCTGGGAATGCGAGGATCACCTCCGTTCTGAGTACCCGGAGTTATTTCAGTCCTAGATCTCGGGACGAGATCTTTTCGTAGTGGTGGAGTGTTGTAACGCCCCATATGTAACCTTCCCGAATTGTACTCCAACTCTTGCCGTTTCCGGCATTAAGTTATATTTAATTCTCGGGTTCGGGTCTTTGTCTCCGTGTGTTGTTTTTGTTTTTCGTGCATCTCATATCATGTCATCTCGTGCATTGCATTTGCATACATGTTCATCTCATGCATTCGAGCATTTTCCCCGTTGTCCGTTTTGCATTCCGGCGCTTCGTTCTCCTCCGGTGGCCATTTCTAGCTTTCTTTCGTGTGTGGGGATTAAACATTTCCGGATTGGACCGAGACTTGCCATGCGGCCTTGGTTTACTACCGGTAGACCGCCTATCAAGTTTCGGGTCATTTGGACTTCGTTTGATACTCCAACGGTTAACCGAGGGACCGAAAAGGCCTCGTGTGTGTGCAGCCCAACACCCCTCCATTTTGGCCCAAAACCCACCAAACTCTGCTCCATCGTCTCGGTCGTTCAATCACGATCGTGTGGGCGAAAACCGCACCTCATTTGGACTCTCCTAGCTCCCTCTAGGTCTATAAATAGAACCCCCGTTTTTCGGATCTCTCCCTCCCCCCGAAACCCTAAAACACCTCCGCGCCGCGCCGGACACGTCCGTGCCGGCCGGACGAAATCTCGCCGCCGCCCGCAGCCAACCAGGGCCGCCACATGGCGCGCCGCCACCCGCAGCCACGCCGGCCCGCGCGGCCCGCTGCGAGCCCCCGAGGCCCATCGGGACCGCCGCCTCCCGCCGCCCTCTTCCCCGAGGCCGGCCGCATCGCTCGCCGCGCCGCCGCCACGCCATCGTCGCCACCCGCCGGAGCTCGCCGCCTCGGACCTCCTCGTCGCCGGCCGCTGCCTCCCTCGCCGGCGGGAGTCGCCGCCTCCCCGCCGCGGCCCGGCCTCGCCCGGCCTCGCCCGCGCCCTCACCGGGGCTCACCGGCCCCGCCGTCGCCGGTGGCCTCCCGGCCGGAGAGCCTCCCCTTCCCGCGACATCACCGGAGCCCGAGCTCGGTTCGAGCTACAGTACCGCGCCGCCGCTACAGTAGATCCAGATCCAAAAAACCCTAACTCGGTTGACTTTCCCTCCTCCTCCCAGATTTTTTATGCCATGTTTGACCTGCCATATCTTTGCATCTGTAGCTTCGATTTGGGCATATGATATATCAAAATCTTTGTCTCGACGAGTACATAATTTCGTTCCTTTGCATCATTTGCATTTGAGGTCATCTTGGTGCCCAAAATGCTGTTGGAAGGAGGCATCATGAGTTAAATTGCAGATCCGTTAGTTCATCATGCACTTTTGTCATTTTTGCCATGTTTAATCCGTGCATGATATGCCTGTGCCCCTTTGGGATGAATTGTTAAGCATGTTGTCTTCTTTCCGGAGGTGCCTCCCTTGCATTTTTAGGATGTGTGTGTTGTCTTGTGCAAGCTTGCGAAGTAGGGTACCTGACTTTACTGATTTCAGGGACTTAGTGAAAATCACTAAGTCTGGGATGTTTTAGTTCACGATGCTATATGTCCAGCTTGTTTCCTAGTCATCCGTGCCTCTTTTGAGGATGATCAATAAGAGTAATTTGTTATGCTTGTTGTGCTTAATCCATCCATTTCTTTACTTGTTATGTTGGAGCACCCTAGGTTGACTCAATCGAGCTCAACTTTTGCATAGTTGTTGTTTGTGGCAGATCGTGAACTCTTTTGCGATTTTGCCGGAGTTATTGCTAGTGATCCATGCATGCTATGCCTTTGTTCTTGCCATGTCTAGCTAGCATTTTGTGCCCTCTTAATGGATATATGCTTGCCTTGCCATGACTTGCACCGTAGTGAGTGCATCGAGCTCGTTTACATGCCTCCGTGAGTTATATTTCAGCATGTCCCAGTTTTCACTAAGTCTGAAAACTGATTGTGTTTCATCGATGTTCGTGTGCTCGGTAGAGTATTTTGTGAACCCTTTTGGCCCCAGGTCATTTTGGGTGTTTTGTTAAGCTTGTTGAGTAGCTCCATGCCATGCTCTTACTTGCCATGTTCAGATTTTGCATCATGTGTTTTGCTGCTCCGAAGAGAGCATCGTGGTCTGAAATTTCAGACTAGCGTTAATTTCGCTAAGTCTGAAATCTGTTTTGCTTATTCAGTTTTGCCATGCTTGTTTGAAACCCTTAATGGATGAATTTGCCTATGCCTCAGTCCTGGTGATTTGTTAAGCTTCTGGAGTACATCACTTCCATGCAATTTGTTTTCATGTTTGGTGGCTGTAGCATGTTTATTTTGTTGCATTTAGGAGCCTACTTGCTGTAAATCGCACATCGGTTCGTTTAGTAAATCGCTTGCCATTTCCAAACCGTAGCTCCGATTGCCATGATCTTTATATCGTTTTCAGGGGATTTCTTCCCCTCTATCCAGTGGCACACTTGGTTTTCCAAGTTGAGGCCAGGTTCATGCATTTCCTGTCACGTCTTGCATTTTGCATCCCGCATAGCATATCATCTTTGCATCTTATTGGTTGCCTTTGCACGTGGTTGATTGTGTCCTTGTTGCTTGTTTGTGTTGTTGGGTAGAGCCGGGAGACGAGTTCGCTAACGAGGAGCCCGTTGAGTTTGCTTTTGAGGATCCAGTCAATTCTGACAACTGTGCAGGCAAGATGATCACACCCTTGAAATCACTACTATCTTTGCTATGCTAGTTTGCTTGCTCTTTTGCTTTGCCAATGCTATGATGCCTACCACTTGCTTGTCAGCCTCCCAATTGCCATGATTGAGCCTCTAACCCACATTTGTCCTAGCAAACCATTGATTGGCTATGTTACCGCTTTGCTCAAGCCCCTTCTTATAGCGTTGCTAGTTGCAGGTGAAGATTGGAGCCGTTCCTTGTTGGAACCTTTATTTACTTGTTGGGATATCACTATATTGCTATGTTATCTTTATTCATCTATATACTTGGTAAAGGGTGGAAGGCTCGGCCTCTCGCCTAGTGTTTTGTTCCACTCTTGCCGCCCTAGTTTCCGTCATATGGGTGTTATGTTCCCGGATTGTTGCGTCCCTTACGCGGTTGGGCTATATGGGAACCCCTTGATAGTTCGCCTTGATTAAAGCTTTTCCAGCAATGCCCAACATTGGTTTTACCATTTGCCACCTACCCCTTTTCTTTCCCTTGGGTTTCCGGAGCCCGAGGGTCATCTTATTTTAACCCCCCCGGGCCAGTGCTCCTCTGAGTGTTGGTCCAACTATCAGCTGCCGGTGGCCACCAGGGGCAACTCTGGGCTGGCCTACCCGTACCTAAGACAATCTGAGTGTGCCCTGAGAAAGAGATATGTGCAGCTCCTATCGGGATTTGTCGGCACATTCGGGCGGTGTTGCTGGACTAGTTTTGACCTGTCGAATCATCTTGTTGTACCGGGATACCGAGTCTGATCGGTGGGTCCTGGGTGGAGGTCTATTCCTTCGTTGACCGTGAGAGCTTGTTATGGGCTAAGTTGGGACCCCCCTGCAGGGATTGATCTTTCAAAAGCCGTGCCCGTGGTTATGGGCAGATGGGAATTTGTTAATGTCCGGTTGTAGATAACTTGAATCTTAAATAATTAAAATGAATCAACTGCGTGTGTTGCCGTGATGGCCTCTTCTCGGCGGAGTCCGGGAAGTGGACACGGCGTTGGAGTTATGCTTGCGTAGGCTGCTCTATATAGTTTTCCGCTCGTGCTTTGCCTCCTCTTCTCGCTCTCCTTTGCGAATAAGTTAGCCACCATATATGCTAGTCGCTTGCTGCAGCTCCACTTACATTACCCCTTTCCTACCTATTAAGAGAGATTTACACACGCGAAACACTTAGGTTGACTTGACGAGCCTAGCATGTGTACAGACATGGCCTCGGAACACAGAAGACCGAAAGGTCGAGCATGAGTCGTATGGTAGATACCATCAACATGAAGATGTTCACCAATGATGACTAGTCCGTCTCACGTGATGATCAGACACGGCCTAGTTGACTCGGATCATGTAATCACTTAGATGACTGGAGGGATGTCTATCTGAGTGGGAGTTCATAAGATGAACTTAATTATCCTGAACATAGTCAAAAGGTCTTTGCAAATTATGTCGTAGCTCGCGCTTCAGTTCTACTGTTTAGATATGTTCCTAGAGAAAATTTAGTTGAAAGTTGATAGTAGCAACTATGCGGACTAGGTCCATAAACTGAGGATTGTCCTCATTGCTTCATAGAAGGCTTATGTCCTTAATGCACCGCTCAGTGTGCTGAACCTCGAACGTCGTCTATGGATGTTGCGAACATCTGACATACACGTTTTGATAACTACGTGATAGTTCAGTTAAACGGTTTAGAGTTGAGGCACCAAAGACGTTTTGAAACGTCGCGAAACATATGAGATGTTTTGAGGGCTGAAATTGAGATTTCAGGCTCGTGCCCACGTCAAGAGGTATAAGACCTCCGACGATTTTCTTAGCCTACAAACTAAGGGAGAAAAGCTCAATTGTTGAGTTTGTGCTCAGATTGTCTGAGTACAACAATCGCTTGAATCAAGTGGGAGTTGATCTTCCAGATGAAATAGTGATAGTTCTCCGAAGTCATTACCACCAAGCTGCTAGAGCTTCGTGATGAACTATAATATATCAGGGACATATATGATGATCCTTGAAACATTCACGATGTTTGACACCGCGAAAGTAGAAATCAAGAAGGAGCATCAATTGTTGATGGTTGGTGAAACCACTAGTTTCAAAAAGGGCAAGGGCAAGAAGGGATACTTCTTCATGAAACGGCAATTCAGCTGCTGCTCTAGTGAAGAAACCCAAGGTTGAACCCAAACCCGAGACTAAGTGCTTCTGTAATAAGGGGAACATCCACTGGAGCAGAATTACCCTAGATACTTGGTAGATGAGAAGGCTTGTAAGGTCGATAGAAGTATATTGGATATACATTGTGTTGATGTGTACTTTACTAGTACTCCTAGTAGCACCAGGGTATTAGATACCGGTTCGGTTGCTAAGTGTTAGTAACTCGAAATAAAAGCTACGGAATAAATGGAGACTAGCTAAAGGTGAGCTGACGATATGTGTTGGAAATGTTTCCAATGTGGATATGATCAAATATCGTACGCTCCCTCTACCATCGAGATTGGTGTTTGCGTTGAGCATAGACATGATTGGATTATGTCTATCGCAATACGGTTATTCATTTAAGGAGAATAATGGTTACTCTGTTTATTTGAACAATACCTTCAATGGTCTTACACCTAAAATGAATGGTTTATTGAATCTCGATCGTAGTGATACACATGTTCATGCCAAAAGATATAAGATAGTAATGATAGTACCACCTACTTGTGGCACTGCCACTTAAGTCATATCGGTATAAAACGCATGAAGAAGCTCCATGTTGATGGATCTTTGGACTCACTCATTTTTGAAAAGTTTGAGACATGCGAACCATGTCTACTGGTGTATATGCATGAAGAAACTCCATGCAAATGGACCATTTGGACTCACTTGATTCTGAATCACTTGATACATGCAAATCATACCACATGGGCAAGATGACTGAAAGCCTCATTTTCAGTAAAATGGAACAAGAAAGCAACTTGTTGGAAGTAATACATTTTGATGTGTGCAGTCCAATGAGTGCTGAGGCGTGTAGTGGATATCGTTATGTTCTTACTTCATAGATGATTTGAGTAGATGTTGAGTATATTTACTTGATGAATCACGAGTCTCAATTATTGAAAGGTTCAAGTAATTTCAGTGTGAAGTTGAAAGATCGTCGTGACAAAAGGATAAAATATCTATGATATGATCATAGAGATAAATATCTGAATTACGAGTTTGGCACATAATTAAGACATTGTGGAAATTGTTTCACAACTAATACAGCCTGGAACACCATAGTGTGATGGTGTGTCCGAACATCATAACTGCACCCTATTGGATATGATGCATACCATGATGTCTCTTATCGAATTACCACGATAGTTTATGGGTTAGGCATTAGAGACAACCACATTCACTTTAAATAGGGCACCACGTAATTCCGATGAGACGACACCGTATGAACTATGGTTTAGAGAAACCTAAGCTGTCATTTCTTAAAAGTTTGGGGCTGCGACGCTTATGTGAAAAAGTTTCAGGCTGATAAGCTCGAACCCAAACCGGATAAATGCATCTTCATAGGACACCCAAAACAATTGGGTATACCTCCTGTCTCAGATCCGAAAGCAATAAGGGATTGTTTCTAGAATCGGGTCCTTTCCCGAGGAAAAGTTTCTCTCGAAAGAAAGTGGGAGGATGGTGGAGACTTGATGAGGTTATTAAACCGTCTCTTCAACTAGTGTGTGGCAGGGCACAGGGAGTTGTTCTTGTGGCACCTACACCAATTGAAGTGGAAGCTTATGATAGTGATCATAAAACTTCAGATCAAGTCACTACCAAACCTCGTGGGATGACAAGGATGCGTACTACTTCAGAGTGGTACGTAATCCTGTCTTGGAAGTCATGTTGCTAGACAACAATGAACCTACGAGCTATGGAGAAGCGATGGTGGGCCTGGATTCCAAAATGGCTCGAGGCCATATAATCCGAGAAAGGATCCATATATGAAAACAAAGTGTAGACTTTGGAAGAACTACTTGATGGTCGTAAGGCTGTTAGGTACATATGGATTTTAAAAGGAAGACGGACAATGATGGTAAATGTCACCATTAAGAAAGCTCGACTTGTCGTTAAGAAGTTTCCCGACAAGTTCAAGGAGTTGACTACGGTGAGACTTTCTCACTCGTAGCGATGCTAAGAGTCTGTTGGAATTATATTAGCGATTACTGCATTATTTATGAAATCTTGCAGATAGGATATCAAAACATTGTTTCCTCGATGATTTTCTTGAGGAAAGGTTGTATGTGATACAACCGGAAGGTTTTGTCAATCCTGAAAGATGCTAATAAGTATGCAAAGCTCCAGCAATCCTTCTAAGGACTGGAGTAAGCATCTCGGAGTTGAAATGTATGCTTTGATGAGATGATCAAAGATTTTGGGTGTATGCAAAGTTTATGAGAAACTTGTATTTCCAAAGAAGTGAGTGGGAGCACTATAGAATTTCTGATGAGTATATGTTGTTGACATATTGTTGATCAGAATGACGTAGAATTTCTGGATAGCATATAGGGTTATTTGGAGAGTGTTTTTCAATGGAAAGCTTGGATTAAGCTACTTGAACATTGAGCATCAAGATCTATAAGGATAGATCAAAACGCTTAATGATACTTTCAAATGAGCACATACCTTGACATGATCTTGCAGGTGTTCAAGATGGATCAGTCAAAGAAGGAGTTCTTGCCTGAGTTGTAAGGTATGAAGTTAAGACTTAAAGCTCGACCACGGCAGAACAGAGAGAAAGGACGAAGGTCGTCCCCTATGCTTAGACATAGGCTCCATAGTATGCTATGCTGTGTACGCACCTGAAGTGTGCCTTGCCATGAGTCAGTCAAGGGGTACAAGAGTGATCCAAGAATGGATCACAAGACAACGGTCAAAGTTATCCTTAGTAACTAGTGGACTAAGGAATTTTCTCGATTATGGAGGTGGTAAAAGAGTTCGTCGTAAAAGGTTACGTTGATGCAAGCTTAACACCTATCCGAATAGCTCTGAGTAGAGATACTGGATACGTATAATGGAGCAACAATTTAGAATAGCTCCAAGTAGAACAGTTATTTGGGATGGCTCCAAATGTAGCGTAGTAGTTGCATCTACAAGATGACATAGAAATTTGCGAAGTACATACGGATCTGAATGTTGCAGACCCGTTGACTAAAACCTCTCTCACAAGCAACATGATCAAACCCAGAACTCTGTAAGTATTAATCACATGGCGATGTGAACTAGATTATTGACTCTAGTGCAAGTGGGAGACTGTTGAAAATATGCCCTAGAGGCAATAATAAATTATTTATTATTATATTTCCTTGTTCATTAATCGTTTATTATCCATGCTAGAATTGTATTGATAGGAAACTCAGATACATGTGTGGATACATAGACAACACCATGTCCCTAGTAAGCCTCTAGTTGACTAGCTCGTTGATCAATAGATGGTTACGGTTTCCTAACCATGGACATTGGATGTCGTTGATAACGGGATCACATCATTAGGAGAATGATGTGATGGACAAGACTCAATCCTAAGCCTAGCACAAGATCGTGTAGTTCGTATGCTAAAGCTTTTCTAATGTCAAGTATCATTTCCTTAGACCATGAGATTGTGCAACTCCCGGACACCGTAGGAGTGCTTTGGGTGTGCCAAACGTCACAACGTAACTGGGTGGCTATAAAGGTACACTACGGGTATCTCCGAAAGTGTCTGTTGGGTTGGCACGAATCGAGACTGGGATTTGTCACTCCGTGTGACGGAGAGGTATCTCTGGGCCCACTCGGTAGGACATCATCATAATGTGCACAATGTGATCAAGGAGTTGATCACGGGATGATGTGTTATAGAACGAGTAAAGAGACTTGCCGTTAACGAGATTGAACAAGGTAGCGGGATATCGACAATCGAATCTCGGGCAAGTATCGTACCGATAGACAAAGGGAATTGTATACGGGATTGATTAAGTCCTTGACATCGTGGTTCATCCGATGAGATCATCGTGGAACATGTGGGAGCCAACATGGGTATCCAGATCCCGCTGTTGGTTATTGACCGGAGAACGTCTCGGTCATGTCTGCATGTCTCCCGAACCCGTAGGGTCTACACACTTAAGGTTCGATGACGCTAGGGTTATAAAGGAAGTTTGTATGTGGTTACCGAATGTTGTTCGGAGTCCCGGATGAGATCCCGGACGTCACGAGGAGTTCCGGAATGGTCCGGAGGTAAAGATTTATATATAGGAAGTCCTATTTCGGCCATCGGGACAAGTTTCGGGGTCATCGGTATTGTACCGGGACCACCGGAAGGGTCCCGGGAGCCCACCGGGTGGGGCCACCTGCCCCGGGGGGCCACATGGTCTGTAGGGGGTGCGCCTTGGCCTATATGGGCAAGGGCACCAGCCCCAAGAGGCCCATGCGCCAAGAGATGAGGGATAGGAAGAGTCCTAAAGGGGGAAGGCACCTCCGAGGTGCCTTGGGGAGGAGGGACTCCTCCTAGCCGCACCCTTCCTTGGAGGAAGGGCCAAGGCTGCGCCTCCCCCCCTCTCCCTTGCCCCTATATATATGTGGGGGGTGGGAGGGCAGCCATACCAATGTTCTGGTGCAGCCCTCCCCTTCTCCCAAGTCCTTCTCCTCTCCCGTGGTGCTTGGCGAAGCCCTGCAGGATTGCCACGCTCCTCCATCACCACCACGCCGTTGTGCTGCTGCTGGATAGGAGTCTTCCTCAACCTCTCCCTCCCTCCTTGCTGGATCAAGGCGTGGGAGACGTCACCGGGCTGTACGTGTGTTGAACGCGGAGGTGCCGTCCGTTCGGCACTAGGATCATCGGTGATTTGGATCACGACGAGTACGACTCCATCAACCCCGTTCTCTTGAACGCTTCCGCTTAGCGATCTACAAGGGTATGTAGATGCACTCTTCTTCCCCTCGTTGCTGGTCTCTCCATAGATAGATCTTAGTGACACATAGGAAAATTTTGAATTTCTACTACGTTTCCCAACACATCCTCCCGGCATGTGTTGCATTGCGGTCGTATTGCCATGGTCGTCCAAGTAATAAACCACATACCTCTAATGGCAAAACGTCGCATTCCACCTCATCCATATACTGTCCAACTTTAAACGGCACACGCACCTTATGTGTAATTTTGATCTGCCCACAATTATTCAACCATTCCAAATGATGTGGTTCATCATATCGTCATGTGGACAAGCCAAGTTTCTCCACCAACATCTTGCTGATTCCATTGGTGCAACTACCTCCGTCAATCATCAATTTACACGCCGTTCCTTTGATATCGCACTGAGTCTGAAACAAACTCCAACGCTGCCCTTTATCCACCTTATTACTGCTACCATCATGTACCCTCTTGAGTTGTACATTCAGCCCACTCATTGGTGATGTCGCTTCCTCTTTTATTGCAGTGCCCACATGCGTCTCTGAAACCTTGTGAACAATAGATACTGTTTGTTTCTTCTCATCTGGAGTAATCACCATCGCAGTTGACTTGTTGACCCCCTTCACCACCACCTTATTAATTTTAGCATTGTGCTCCAAGACTTTGACTTTCTGATTACGTGCCTCCACTGGAGCTGCGACCATGGTCGTCACAAGGGGCACCACAATACTGTCACGACGAGAAGGTAAAAATTCTGCCCTTAAAAAGTTTCAGAAATCCTTCCAAATAGTCGTCGAGTAATGTAACTTTTTGTCACGTTTCTCCTTACGCCACAACTCATACAACTCATTATCCACACACTCCAGTGCAAGATTCAAAGCAATAAACTCATCAAAATTAGAATCCTGTGAAGCACACTTGTCAAGCATACTTTCCATCCTATTTTCCCATGTTCTGTACTCTGTCGGTGTAGCATCACTGTCCAACCAGGCTGTGATTTTTGGCGTCTTCATCTTGTCATTGTGGGACTTGTATCCATAATAGTCAGAGTCACCGTACATCCTCAACTAAGAAGAACAAATGCACCGTGAGAAACCCAGTAATCTGATACCACCTGATGAAAGCACGACCTCGGACGCGCCGCTAATTTTGCCCGATCTTTCACGATGCAACAACCGTGACTAAATTTCACTGATAAAAGTTTCCAATTACGCGAGATACACGCAACCTGAAACTGTGGTAACAACAACTGACTAGCAATACCTCGGCAAACAAGGCACCTCTCGTCGGTGTAGACGTCACCAGCACGCAATCCGTCGTCACCGACGGACCTCAAGCCAAAAGCTAGCAAACTCTCGATCACGAGAATCCTCTCGCCAAAGTGTAATTTTCTTGATAGAAAATCTCACAATAATAAACAAGATGAACACCCAGAGGACCGCTTCATAGTCTACCCAAACTCTAAAGAAACTAACCTAAAAAACTATAAAGTCTGGACGGCCAAAACTATATATAGCTAGATACAAACCGACTCTGATGAGTTCGGCCTAAACAAGGCACGCAGGCCGTATTACGTGCATGATTTACCTACCCTTGCTTGACTTGTGGTGCAGCCGATTTCCTTGTTGTAATTGTTATGATCTTCTATTTTTGTTTTCTTTTTCCAAACGTACACAGCTGACCGATTGATATCTGCATGTACACGCAGACTCCTTCCCTTCCTATTTTCTAGGACATGCAGATCGGTGGTTTGTATATCCCGTGAAACACAGCTAACAAATCTGGCGCATGTTGTAGTGTCTTTCCTTTTAATTCTCCATGTTCTCCATGTCCTGTTATTTCTCCAAACGCATGCACGGTATTGTTTTCCAAATCAGTTAGTAAACAAGCAATTCCTTTCTGGCTTTGTGCCTGCATGCACTTGTATGGACCCATCTAATCTAGCAGCTCTCTCATGATTAACATTAACTCCTTTGTGTATTATAGGCAGAAAGTCTGGACCACATAATATACGCAAGTGCCCATCTTTTCCTTTGCTAAGATGTGTTATCTCTTCTGTAATTTTATGGTCCTTGTCTTGGTTAACTAACTTTATGGCATCCGCCTCCTCGACCTGCACCGTAGTCGTCTCATCCATTATGTCCTCCGTTTGCACCCCTTTGTCGACGACCGCCGCAGTCGCTTGCAACCCCTGTCATTGACCAGTGTATTCACCATGACTTGTGTATCGCCCATGTTTGTGGTAGGGTATGCCGCATCACTCTCAAGAGGAGCGGCGGTGGAAGAGAGTGAAGCAGAGGAGGGGGCTGTGGAAGAGAGTATGCAAATACGTTTTGTTTAAATCTTACAAATGCTCACCACACCATCTGAAAATCTTAATGTTGTTTAAAAATCAACTGTGTTTAAAAACATTTAACATGTATAAGAAAAATATTTGAAACAAGTATTTGAAAAAATATACATCATTTATTTGAAAAAAATTCAACATGTACCAATTAATTTTCTATATGTATATAAAAAATTGTACAATCTGTTTTCTAAAAGGTAGACATGTCTTTAAAACCCCCCGAAAAACTCATGAAGAAATGTAAAAAAACCAGAAAACCAATGAAAAGACGCCAAAAAGGGAAAAATACCCCTCCACCCAAAAGAAACCCAATGAATGAATGCAGAAAACCGATAAAAATGAAAGAAAACCTAAGAAATGGACCGAAAGAAATGAACATAAAATCAAAGATGTACATCCATTACTGGGCCAGCCCAATGGCAGCGCACTGTAGGAGCTGTAGGCGAGCCAGGCGAAGCGAACACACCAAATCTGTTTTGATACTAGCAAAGATTCAAAATCACTAATTAAAGAGTATCCGTTGCAAAGGTTACTCCCATCTTTCTTTGGTGGTGACAAGCGGATTTGTCATAACCCGGAAATTTGTGCCTTTTTTCTTCCGAAGATTTGTTTTTTTAAAACGTTTTATCTCTGCAACTGTGCATTGGGTTCCTTTTTTTCAATTTTCCTTTCTTCCCCCCTTTTTTTGGAATTTTCCCATCCAAATCTATTAGCATAGGATCTAGCTTAAAAGATTTCGATGTGAGAAACGCAACAGTGAAAACGATTGGACACATGGTTCAAGAGATAAAGCGTTTTTTCAAACGAATAAACGGAAAAAAAATCATAAAACTCCGAAGTTACGACAAGTATTACACATGTAGTGAACCATTTGTCATCAAAAAAGAAGTTAGAAGTGACCTTTTTAAGGGCATGCTTTTCCTTAACTAGTGATTTCAGAATACCCTTATGTGTATGGTGTGATTTTTTTTGAGAGAAATGCAGCCGTGCTAACATCATCCATCCCACGGGCCGTAGTATTTATTGGGATGAATGAGAAGTGCATGGATGAATCCGGGTACATATGAATGCACTTTAGAAAACACATCTTGCAATGTCAAAAAATTCTGAAAAAGGATGCGTGCGGACATCTCCATATTCTATGTGTGTGCAGAAAGTTTCACAGAAAAACAACTTTTTTTAACCCTATTCAAAAAAGACAAAATTTTATGCCGTGAAACGCTATTTAAAAGCAGTAAAATTTGTCTTTTTTACTGAGACAAAACAAAAATACCTTTTTATACAAAACTTTGTGCCGTGGGCACACCTTTGCCAACGTGTATATATAATTTTTTTTAGAATTTTTAAACATTACAAAATGCGTAAAAAATATATTTTTGAAAAGCGGGTGCAGCTCTCGGGATGAACGGGTTTCATACGAACCAACGGCTGCAGAAGCCCATAGCCTAACTCCGCTAAATAAAATCCAGGCTCGAGTCCCTCCCTTCACCGTCGTCGCCCGCCGCCACCGATTCCGCCATGGGCCATGAGGCAATGGGTGCTCGCCGGCGGCGGCGGCGGCGAGGCGATTTCCGATGCACTGCGCTTTATTGCCGTCATTTTACCTGGACGCCAAGCTCACTCACCCAACCCCGAAGCTTCGTCTTGGTCTACAGTTCGAGCCTGGTGCGCCATCTTGTACAATTAAATTCGCGGTTAGAGATTTTTGGAGATTTCCATAATTTTGTCTGATGTGGCTGGTAGGCAAGATGGTGTCGATGGAAGAGAAGTGAGGCAGGATACGGCACCCCTCCCCTCCCCTCCCTCCTTCAGTTCTCCACCCACTTTCTTTTGCAAGCGAGCCCCGGAAGCCCTGTAGATTAGTACAGCAATTAGCATGGTAACTACTACCAACAATTTCTTGTGATGCATACTACCATCGGATCCATCGCGCACAGTTCAACTATGGTAGTAAATTAATTAAGATTGTCATCTTTGTTGCACAGGCGCAGCTGGTTCATTCTTCTAGTACAAATATGTTCAGCTTGTTTTATACTGTATTGTGCAAGTCAACCAGTCAGTCTCCGGTCAAAACTCACTACCTCAGGTGGAACCGTGGAAGGCATGCCCCCCTAATTATTTGTGGTCAGTGTGTGTCGTATGATTATTCTTCTACAGACATAAGAGAGAGTCACATCCCAGCATTGACTGCAGCCATCTTCCATGCTTTACTGGCAATTGGAAAATTGCTTTCATGGAATCTTCAAAGCTGGCAACTCCGGATGTTCATGGTCTGTGGAGATATCTGCTGGAGAAAAAGCTCATACCATCCTGCAGCGATTACACCAAGTATTCTGCTTACCATGCTCTCCCGTTGATTTGTTATCGCGAGAAACTCACAGAGGTATGGAGATCTGAGATATTCTTATGTTATGTCCTCCTTTAGTGTAACTCTTTCTCTCCCTCTTAACTGTTTTGGCTTGCAATTTTCCCAGTTTATGCTTGGAGAAAGCCATGTTGGTGGAAATAAGCTACTTGAAGAAGTGCACAGTTGTTGTTCTGCTGATTCCATCTGTGTTAGCAATAAGATGTTTCTCGGCTACCACGCCAAGAGACACCATCGCGTTCAGTGAATCCATTTCTGATGGGCAGAGCCTTGTTTCTAGTGACAAGAAATTTGTGCTTGGATTCTTTAGCCCTGGAGCTTCAAGCCACCGATATATTGGTATATGGTATAACAGTATTCCAAATGGAACGGTTGTATGGGTTGCTAACAGGAATGATCCAGTATATGATAAGTCCGGTGTACTTAAGTTTGATGATGTCGGTAATCTGATAGTCCAAAATGGCACAGGCAGCTCGTCTATAGTTGCTTTTGGTTCTGGGGTGGGAGTGAGGGACAGGGAGGCTGCAATACTGTATACTGGCAACTTGGTGCTAAGGAGCATGGCCAACCATTCAAATATCATATGGGATAGCTTTGCCTATCCTACTGATACATGGCTCCCTGGAATGAATATTACACTTAGAAATTTGCTGAAATCATGGAAGAGCTATGATGATCCAGCAACGGGAGATTACACTTTTGGTTTTGGACCGAGCATAATTAATAGATCAGCATCACAATTCATTATTAACTGGAATCGGAATTCATTTTGGACAAGTGCATCCTGGAATGGTGACACGAATTCTCTCATTCCAGAACTGAAATCTATGAGTATCATCCCTGTTTCATTTCAGTGTGACAACCTTACATGCATGTACACTCCCAACCCTGCTGGCATAATGACTAAGATTGTTTTGGATCAAAGTGGTTCACTGAACATAACACAGTTCGATCCGGAAACCAAATTGTGGACATTGTTATGGAGACATCCAGATAGTTGTGATGTGTCTAATTTATGTGGAGTTAATGGTGTATGCAACAACAGTATGTCCGTATCAGCATCAGAATCCATTTGTCGGTGTCCAGAAGGATTTGCAGCACAAGACCAATCAAATTCTAGGAAAGGGTGCACCAGACAAACCCCACTGCAGTGTAATGGTGATAGGTTTATTGATATGCTTAATATGACAGTTCCTGGCAACAGACAGAAGCTGTCAGTTGTGGGAAAAAGTGGCAACAGACAGAAGCTGTCAGTTATGGAAAAAAGTGAATGTGAATTTGCCTGTATGAAAAGTTGCTCTTGTACGGCATATGCTCATTCGCTCTCCGATGGTTGCAGCTTATGGCATGGCAATCTAACAAACTTGCAGGATGGAGTTGAAACTCTTCATCTTCGTATAGCTGCATCAGAATTACATGGTAAAGGACTAGTGCCACTGGGGAGACAGTATCTGAAGATAGGGTTAATTGCAAGAAAACAGAAACATTATTGATAGTATTATTGTGTCAAGTGACAAGCTCTGTTTTTGCAGGTCACAAAATGCTTTGGATAGCATATATACTTCCGCCAGTTGCATTCCTTGTCTTTTGTCTCATCTCTTTTATTTGGATTAGGAGAAGGAAAAATAAAGGTAACCATTCTGAGTTGGAAAAAACAATTCATAGTTAAAGAACATGACATGTCTTAGTCTGATAAACACATGACAAGTCCCCTTTTGTGAATCAGGGAAAAGAAAACAGCCTGATCACCCCCTCGTCATGACTTCAGATGTGATGAAGCTATGGGAGAGCGAAGACACAGGCTCTCACTTTATGATGCTTTCCTTTTCACAGATAGAAAATGCCACAGACAACTTCTCAACTGAAAACAAGCTTGGAGAGGGAGGGTTTGGCCCTGTGTACAAGGTTAATTGTGTTCTTTAGTTTTGTTCGCTAATATGTTTGCTAGAATTTCAAGACGAATGGGTGCTAATTATAATAATTTATTCTTAAGCATGTAGTCAGCATGTATAACTTTGTGTTTAGCCAAGTAATGATAGTGACGTTCTTATCTTATGATTGTAACAAATAAAAAACAAACTAATTGAAAGGGGAAAATGGAGCATATCTTTGTCCAGTGGTCCTGTAAGATGTTCATAGTTGCAACATCCTCCACCTGTTAGTCATGTGTGGCAAATATGTTGTGCTCTTAGATCAAGCAGTTAGGCAAATTCAATATACATCAAACCGCGACTCAGGCGGCGCCCAAAAACCTAGCCGGCGGGGGCACGCTCTCCCTCCTCCCCTCCCACCGTCGCCGCCGGGCTAAGCCCGGGGGCCGACGGCGGTAGCGGAGGATTTCCTCTCACCTGCATCTTAGGGGTGGTGCGGGGCTCCTAGGCGTGAGGTGGCGTGGCCGATCCGGTTTTTGCGGCGCCACGGAGATGGCTGCGGCAGCTAGCAGCGGTGGCCGGCCCGGCCTCAGGCGGCGGGCGGCCAAGTCACGGACGGCGGCGTGGGCGGCGGGCGCGGCGGGCGCAGCGGCCGGCCCTTTTGGACGGCGGTGGTTGCTCCTGTCGGCGGCCGTGGCTGGCTTGGCTGCGGTGGCGTGCAATCTGCATTCGGATCGGCGGCGGCAGCGTGGAGGGACTGGTGGTCTCGGCGGCAGCACCTCCGGTCAGATCTGGTCTGGCCGGTGCAGCCGGCGGTGGTGGTCATCTCTTCTGCCGGAGGTGGTCGGCTTGAGGCTGGGTGTTCGGATCTCGGGATCTGTCATCTAGTTCCGACTGCGAGTCGGGGAGACATAGTTGCCAGTGAAAACCGAGCCGATGGCGGCATTCTGCGCCGTTACCTTGATGAAGGCATCGTCGTGTAACTACTGTCAATCCACTCGTGCTGCTCCGGGGGAAACCCTAGGATCTGGTCTTCTAGATCGGACGATGGCAGCATTGCGGTGTCGTTTCTCTCTTGGGAGCATCGTTCGTGGAGCAGCGCTCGAAGACAGAGGCAGGCGGTGGGGCGGCTTCATCTTGCACGGAGCTTCGATGGAGATGTCAAGTCATGCCTGGCCGATAGGTGCTACGATTTGTCATGCCTATTCGGCAGGTGCTACGCACGACAGATCTTCCAGAGACTTCAAGCTGTGTCAGCCGGTGGTACTTGGCGGCATGGTGTTGAGGTGTACCGGTGGCGACCGCGATGTGCTCATCAGTTCGCCCGCAGGGAGGTGGTGCCGTTGGGCACCGTGGTTGCGTCGATGGGTGGCCGGACTGGCAAGGATAATGCGGATCTCTTTTCTGAAGATGGGTCGGCGGGAAAATGATGATGGCGCCTTCTTAACCGTATGTGTGATGTATGCTTTAGATTTGCTGCACCGGATGTAGGTTCCGATACATTATGTGGATGGATCGGCGACAACACCGGTTTGAGATATGGGGAGTGAGAGCACTCCACATTATCGAGTTTGTAGGTGTGAGTGGTGGCTTTGGGTGGCTTGATGTAATTTCTTGTCAGACCTTGTTGAATAATTAATAAAGAAGGCTGCATGCATCGATTGATGCAGAGGCCGGGGGTTTTAACCTCCTTTTCAAAAAATAAATAAATCAACTCAATATGATGGATAGTGGTATTTGGGAGGTGAATCTATTTATTTCTAAGATATGAGTGTACTAATGTCTGACTGTTGAAAATCTGACACAATGCTCCAGGGCAACTTACCAAATGGACAAGATGTTGCTGTTAAGAGACTTGCAGCGAATTCAGGTCAAGGACTACCAGAGTTTAAGAATGAAATCTTGTTAATAGCCAAGCTTCAACACAGCAATTTAGTGGGACTCCTAGGTTGCTGCATTGACGGGGAAGAAATGTTACTAATCTATGAGTATATGCCAAACAAAAGCTTGGATTTCTTCCTATTTGGTATTTTCATTTTTATATAAATATCCCTACTTCACATAGCTATATTTTTCTTCCATGCCTTCTTGAACTGATCAAGTCTTATTTTGCAAGACCAATCGAGAAGAGCTTTTTTAGTCTGGGCAATGCGTCTTAACATAATTGAAGGGATCGCACAAGGTCTTATTTATCTCCACAAGCATTCTCGGCTAAGAATTATTCACAGGGACCTGAAACCAAGCAACATTCTGCTGGACACTGATATGAACCCTAAGATCTCAGATTTTGGAATGGCAAGAATATTTGATCCTAAAGGAGGACTAGCTAACACGAAAAGAGTCGTTGGAACATAGTAAGCACTTCTATTGGTATTTTACATGTAAAGTGGAAGAACCACTATACTGAGAAATGAACATCGAATTTACTAGATTATTGTTCTTTCAGTGGCTACATGGCTCCTGAATATGCTATGGCAGGTATTTTCTCTGTCAAGTCCGATGTATTTAGCTACGGGGTACTGCTTCTGGAGATCATCAGTGGGCTAAGAAATGCGGCAGCTCGTGGACATGGAAACTCCCTAAACCTCCTTGGTCATGTGGGTCAAAGTTCTAACAAGCTCGAACTGTTCTATAATTGTTGTACCTGATTTTTATTCTAATTTGATGTCTGCAACTGAACTCTGCAGGCATGGGAGCTGTGGAAAGAAGGCAGATGGCGCGAGCTCATTGACAAATCCTTGCACGGTGCATGTCCTGAGAATATGGTGCTACGATGCATTCACGTCGGCCTGTTGTGCGTTCAGGAGAATGCTGCTGATCGGCCCTCCATGGCCGAAGTCATTTCCATGATTATTAGCGAAAATGCCACCTTGCCGGCCCCAAAACAACCTGGTTTCGTATCCATGTTGCTTCCAACTGAAGCTGATGACCCTGAAGGAAGCTGCTCTCTGAATGATTTGTCAATTACTGGCCTGGATGGCAGGTAGTACTATCCATTAGTAAGGAGTGTTACAGTTGTTTCTGAATATATGTTCAGACATGAGAGTATCATGCTATCCCATCATATTAAACGGACAGCACTTTTGAAGTGATCCCAGGAATTTCTGAAGTGCTCGATCTCAAAGATATTAATTGTCATTATTATAGTAAGGCGGTATTTTCAGGGGGAGCTGTCATTGGTATATTTTGACATATTCAGTTCTAGTTTAACAAAACTGCTCTGTAATCTGCACCCAGAAACCACCTTGACGTTACTGGTACTAATATCTGGCTGAGTTCTTGGATAAAACATAAATCAAATTCCATTTCTTTTTGTCGCTTTATTACAAGTATGACTGGAGGTTCGATGTTTGGACCGTCACAACTCACAGGTACTGAAGTTCCTGCCACTTTCTGCAGGAACTACTTGGGAATTTTCGTTCTCGTGTGATTGTATTTTTCTTCTTTTTCTATTAGGATCACATGGTTCTCCTGCATGGTATGAAAAAAAAATTGATCGCGGATACAAGATCTAGAGTGACTGATACACTGGATACTGAACTGCACTGACCGGACAGATCGAGACTTGATAGACAACAATCCCATTCCTCCACTGTTATCTTTTTTTTCCGGCGATCAATTCGTTCTTGTTTCTCCACTGTCACTGCGCTACCACCAACATGGAGCAAGACAGTTTTTCAAGTGAGCAACGTGAGGGTAAAATATTAGGCCCGGTCAAAATCACACGGCGGTCGAAGAATATTACAGTACAAAGCAGTTCCATAGGAATCACAGACGGGATTACCCCGGGCCCGGCCTGTAAATGTTAGGAACGACATGCCCATACCGTTCTCAGCATAAGCAGTATCGCCCGTACATTGGACGCCGTCTCCAAGGCCATGGCCGGAACCATGTCGTCACACTCTCCTATCGACTTTCGACTGTCGAGCTCTCGTTACGCTATAAAAAGGCCGAGGACCAAGCTTTCTCTTCACCAGCGAAGCAGAGCCTGACGAGCACCTACTATCCGCTTATACATCCTTTCTCGTCGGCAGCATCTGCATCTGCAATGGCCAACCACGGAGCCGCCGCCCTCCTGATCGCGTCCCTGCTCGTGGCGGCGGTCGCCCTCGCCGACGCCAGGGTCACCGCGATGCAGCTGCAGCGCGGCAGCCTTAACGGAGGTACGTCAACCGATCAACATCGTCCATGATCTGCCCAAATGCCAAATGTGCTGGATTGTAACCCTTTGGACGTGTGCCTGACTGTCTGTGCGTTTCGCAGTTTATGCACTGACGAAGGCGGTGCCGGCGCTGACGTGCAACAAGGTGAGCGCGGTGCAACAGGGCGAGACTTGCTCCTCACTAGCGGAGGACGCCGGGCTGACCCAGGAGGACTTCCTGGGCTTCAACCCCAACATCAACTGCGTCAGGATCTTCGTCGGCCAGTGGGTCTGCCTCGACGCGTCCTCTGCGTAACACGCCGTTGGATGCACGTGCGCAGCATCGTTAGTTGCCGCTACTACTTATGAATAAACGAGGCTAGTTGTTCTGGCGCTCTTCCGTTTGCCACTGCCACTACTCGAGTTGAGTTTACTACTTGTGGAGTACTTCCCTCGCGAAAGGATCGAGGTTGTAGTCCGTCACTCTGTCTTTGTACCAGCTTTGGCTTTAAAATTGGTTCAGTTGGTTTAAGCTTGATTATTACACCAGTGCGTTTACCTCGTGCGTCTCTTTCCTTGGTTGTTCCTGATTTTTATTTTTTGATGAGTAATGGCCCAAAGGCACTTTATTCATTCAAAGACCGTACAGAGTCCAAGTGCACAGCCGCACTTAAGAAATCAGGGATTACATCATATGTACATTCAACACTCTAGTGGAAAGACAGTGTCTAGCTAACACAGTGGCGGACCCAGGAATTGAAGTTAGCCGGGGCGAACATTTAATGTTTAAATTTTTTTCACTACAAATGCAGCTATATTCAACCAGAACTCATAGCATTCAACAACAAAAGGATGAAAAGACTATTTAAAACTAGTACACTGTTAAAAGTCGCCGAGGCCGCCTGACTGTTCACATGGACTCTTGCCTCTTGAAATGCTCAGTTATGCCACAATATGATCCTATAATTCCAACTTCCAAATGAGACCTACAAAATAAAGAATGCATTAGCACAAGTGTGATGAGAGTTGTATATTTTGATATAGACACACATCTGATGGTAACTGGGTGGTAGTATACCTTTAAGACGTAATTGCATACTGAACACGAGGTTGTGGAGGTAGATGACTTCGACAGTTCTTCAAGGCATGAAAATGAACCATAATCTCTTTATCACTAATTTTAGCAAATATCTCGCGCTCAACAAAGCAAACCATCAAATCATTAAACCAATCATCACCCATCTTGTTTCAAAGATCAGTCTTTATAATATTCATGGCTGAGAAAACCCTCTCAACTGATGCAGTTGCCACCAGTAATGTCAATGCAAGTCCGATGAGCCGATAAACCAATGGAAATACCAGATGTTGTCCATTCTGAACCAACTTGAGAGCAAGAGAACTCAAACTATCGCAAGCCAAGAATTCAGTACTTCTTTTCATCACATCAATATATATGTTGAGTTGATCAGTCAACAGATAGCGCTCTTGTGAAGAGAAATCAATTGAGTAAATATTTGCAAGCTCAACTAGCTTATCATGATCAAAGTTGCTAAATGAGTCTCTAGGATCAAGGCAAGCAATGCACTTCAACAAGCGTGTAGAAGTTTCACTAAATCGATTATTCATCTCAACTATGTTTCTATCCAACACCTCATTGAATATAGTTACCTTGTAATGATGGAGACAAGTAACCATTTTGCGTGATCTTCTTGGGTAACCCCTTGCTGAAATGTTATCATCCATATTGGGCACTATTATATTTATTGCAGCACAAAAGTTAGTAGTAGATATTAAGAGAGGCTCCTATCCATCATCTCTCAACTTTTGTAATAGACTTTTCACTGACACAATCATATTCATAGCACAGACCATATTCTGATCTTTTTGTTGCAATGCTTGTGACAAATCATTGGTTAAACCAAGCACTCGAAGCATCAAATGCAAGATAAGAACAAATTCAAATATTTCCATGTTTATCATAAAGCCAGAAGCCAAACCTCTATCATCAGCATCTGCTCCATCAAGAGAAATACCATGTAGCACTTCAACCACGGAATCCCACATTTGATATATCCGGATTAGAGTCTTGTGGTGTGACCCCCATCGTGTATCACCGGGTCTTGCTAAACTTGTCTCTTGATGCTGGCCTTTTCCTGACAAAATCTCCCCATGCTCTAACTGTAAAACCAGGTTGTCATGATGCTTCTGCAACAATGCATCTTTTCTTTTACACGAGGCACTTACCTACAAGAAAAGAGTAAGTACGATTAGAATTTTATAATGGCTAGGTATATACTATTTGGATTTGCAAATCCATAAGCTATAAGAACTAAGAAGTACTAACCATGTTGACAATCTTATTTGTATGTCCAAAGAAATCACTAACAGCTAGGACTCCCTTGACGACAACAACAACAACTACCAATTGAAGTTGGTGGGCAAAACAATGCACATAAAAAGCATACGGGTTGACATCTAGCACCAATTTCTTCAAACCATTAAGTTCTCCACGCATATTTGAGGCCCCATCATATCCTTGTCCTCTCAATCTAGACATGGATAAATTATGTTTAACAAACATTGCATCCAAAGATCTTTTCAAAGAAGCGGATGTAGTATCAAGAACATGTTTAACACCAAGCAATCTTTCCAAAGACTCCCCTTTTTGGTTCGCGAACCTTCAAGCAAAACAAACTATAAAATTAGAACAAGCATGTGAGGGTAGAGTAGGTACATTCAGAATTAGAACAATCATGACAAATAACTAACCTCACAATCACAGCCATTTGCTCTCTAACCGATACATCACGAGACTCATCAACAAGTAGAGAGAAATTACTATCACCAAGCTCATTTATTATCACTTTTGTAGTCACTTCGGCACATGCTTGTACTATTTGTTTTTGGATTTTATGACAAGTCAATTGATGATTGCCAGGAGCATTTTTATGGACCACATCGGCTACATCTTTGCATCTTTCAGCATACCAATCCAACATCACAAGGAAATTACCCTTGTTCATGGAAGTGGTAGTCTCATCGTGCCCACGAAAAGCTAGGCCTTGAGAGACAAGAAACCTTACCACACCTACAACAGCCCTCAAACGCTCTTCATATTCAATATGTGATTTCTCAGTATGAGAAGTCATTGCATATGACACACTTTGCTTTTGGTTTTTGAAATCTTCACACCGTCTTCTAGCATTGTTGTGAGCGCTGTTTGGTCCACCTACATGAGCATTAAATATTTCCACTGCCTTCTTCCAATTTTTGAACCCTTTCTTAGTGAAGACATCATGGCCAAACTTGTCACCAATGCTTGGAGGCTTGAAAAGAAAACAATGAAAACAATAGGCAGATTTTGTCTCTTTACTATACTCTAGCCAATCATAATCTTTATACCATGCTTCTTTGAAGTTCCGCCAATCTTTCCCAAAAAGAGTCCAAGGAAAATCATGACCATACAAACATCCAACACCTTTCGACAAATATGCCCTTCTCATCTCTAATTTCTGGAGTTGCATACTCTTCAATTTGCTTACGTGTGCCAGGATCAGGATCCACATCAGCTAAATTAAATGCCGGAGGAATGCCCTACAACATCAAATGGCACCATATCAAAACCGAGTGTCCTGTTACTGCTATCTGCTATTCAACATTCCAAGTTTCCAACTAACATATCAAAGGAAGGATACAATCATACAAGAAGACTAGAAGAGGATACCTGCCGGTCGTCGGAGTCATGTGGTCGCTATCGCTTCCGTTTGGCTCTGGCCGCCGAAGTTGTTGTTGTCGTGGTTCTAAGTCTGACAGTGAGGTAGGGGGTGTGTATGAAGAGGCTAGACCTTAGCTATTGGGAAGTTGTAAGCACGCAAGGTTTACGAGTTCAGGCCCTTCTCGGAGGAAGTAACAACCCTACGTCTCGGTGCCCGGAGGCGGTCGATTGGATTATGCGTGTGTAGATGACAAGGGTGCGAACCCTTCATACTGAGGAGGGGGGTGGCTTATATAGAGTTCGCCGGCCCTCTCCTGCCCTCAGTAATGCAGGGTTTAAGGTACATTTAAGGTGGGGCGTTACTGATAACGTCCCTAATAAAGTGTCATAATAACCATAAAGACTACTTAATAGCCGACCGTTTGCGTGCGGAGTGACTTTAGGTCTTCTGGCAGTCGAGTGGTTGGCTTCATGGTCGAGTGGTTGTTCTTTGGTCGAGTGTCTTGAACCCGTCGAGTGGGATGCCTTCCAGTTGTTTTGAGAGGTGACTCATTCTAGGGATGTCCTTGGGCTGGGCTTTTTAGGACGGGTCCGTGCCCCTACCCTAGGTACATAGCTTCATCATTAGCCCCCGAATGGGTCGAGGCTAGAGTGAGAAAAGGGTTGGTGACCTTTCCGACTGATTCTTCGGGTTATATGAGTGCCTCGTTCTGGGTCGACCGTCACGGATGACGTCATCAACCTCTTTCAGTTGCCTTCATCCATTCCAGGCCTTTCGTCGAGTGGATTTCTTTACCTGTGATGTACCGAGCGCCGGTGCGCGCGGGGTTTTCTGTTTTGACAAGTTATGCTGCAACCAGCGGATATCACGGGATTCGGATTTTTTGGGAAGCGCGCGGAACGGGGGCGGCCGCAGTAATCGGAAGTGACAATACGAAGGCTCCTCGATCTCCGCGTCGCCTTTTTCGCCACGTACTGCGCGCGCCTGCCGCGGGATTTGACTGGATAGCCTGGGCCTACTGGTCAGCCACTCGGAAGCGGCCCCTTATAAGTTGCTGGCTCGGAGTTCCCCAACAGTGCGCGTGCTCTTCTCTTCTCCTTCTTCCTCTCTTTCTTCGTAACCTCTTCCGCTGCCTTCGCTCTCGCCCAACCACCGCAAACCAGCTCGAGATCTCGCCGGCGACGATGGTGAAGGGCAAGACGACCGCTCTGGAGCGCGCGAAGAAGGCGGCGGCGGCAGGGAAGGGGAAGAAGTCTGCGCGCGGCGGATCTTCCTCCCGGACGGCCTTGCCCAAAGGTTGGATCCAGGGCGACTGGATGCCATCGGTGCTCCGGCAGGAGGATCTCGATGACATGGTTGAGGGGGGAGCCATTCCCCACAAAGCCGCGCGTCTTCCGGGGGGAGAGATCGAACCCCAACCTCGCGACGGTGAGTGCGTGCTTCTGGCCACTCACATCGACCGAGGGTTTTCTCTGCCGCCCCATTCTTTCTTCCGCAACTTCTTGAAGTTCTTTGGAGCGCAGCTCCATCACTTTACCCCAAACTCCATTGTCTACCTCGCCGCTTTCATTTCTATGTGTGAGGCGTTTCTGGGTTGCCGCCCACACTGGGGGCTTTTCAAGCACATTTTCACTTGTCGCTCTCAGTCGGTCAAGAAGGCCAAGTCGAGTGATGAGAAGACGCAAGTGATCCAGTTGTGTGGGGGCCTGGCGATCCAGACAAGGGGGAAGAGCTGTTTCCCATCCATCACTTTCCCGGAGTCGGTCCGAGGTTGGCAGGCGACTTGGTTCTACTGCCAGGACTAGGCGACTCCAGGGCAGTCGACTGGTCTCCCACCTTTCTCTCTCGACCGAGCCGAAAAGCCTGCTTCTCTGAAGGTGACGCCGGAAGAAAAATCCCAGGTCAAGGTACTGGCGGGTCGAGTGGTTGAACTTGTCCGCGAGGGTGTGACGGGAATGGATCTGCTGGAAGTCTTCCTCAAGAGGCGAATCCAACCGCTCCAGGCTCGTGACCACCCGATGTGGCTGTACTCTAGCCTCGAAGACACCACTCGGATCCACCCGGAGGAGGTCACCGACCAGATGTTGGAGGGGTGGCTGTCAAGCATCACGGGGAACAAGGACAACCCCCGAGGAGCCAGGAGGGTCATTCCACTCGACAGTTCGTATAAGGTCGACCAGGTGTGTCTTTATGCTCCCGACTGAAATCTTCGTTTTCTGTGTTGGTCTTCTTTTGAGTAGGTCGATTGACTTTCGTTTTTGTCTGCTGCTTTCCAAGCGACCACTGAGATGTACTCGACGCCCAACGGGGCACAGGGGTCGACTGAGGAAGGGGAAGGGAGCGGAGGCGAGAGCGGGGACGACCAAGGCGAGTGGGAGTCCGATGGTGAAGGAGAGGGAGGCGATGACATCTTCTCCAGCGAAGAGGAGGAGGAGGAGGTCGAACTCCCCCGCCCGGAGAGGCGATCCAAGCTCGCACACGACCCGACGCAGGAACGTGGCAAGGCGACTGCCTCCGTCGGGCCGTCGTCAAAACGCCCTCGGACTTCTTCTCCAACACCGACTGGGAAGGTCTCCAAGCAACCACGCACGACGTTGTCCAAGCCGCCCAAGGCTCTGCCCAAGATGAAGATAGCCGTCCCTATCATTTACGGATAATAAATCTTGTTTTCCTTCGTCGACCGTGGACGGATCCTTGGTCGATTCATTGAGCCAACTGACTGACTTTTCGAAATTTGCAGCGCTGCTACCTCTGAGGTCTCTGCGAAGGACGACGACCAAGAGATGGGGGACACTGTTACCTCCAACCCTGGTACGATTACTGACGTCCTGTTTTTGAGTCGACTGGTCATTTCTTGCGATTTTGGTCGATTGAAAGTTTCCCTTGTAGCCCCTCCTCATGTTATCGACCTCCTGGATGACGACGACAACGAGCCGCTGAGGATGAGGAGGACCAAGAGGTCGTCGGCTGACAGGACTCCCCAGCCTACTCCGGCGCCTGAGACCCTGGCTCGGGATGGTGGCGACGCCCCTCGGGCTTTTGTGACCTTCGCCAATCCTCTGTCGAGTGCGCAGCCTTCGGCGTCGACTGTAGATCCAACTTCGCTTTTTGTCGCATACCCCGTCCCTGAGGACGAAGTGGCTGCTGCGAAGGAGGCTATACGCCAGGCGGGGGTCATGATGGAGCAGGTGAAGAAGGCTCGGGAGGCCAGCCAGGCAGCCTATGACGCAAACTCGGCGCTTCAGAGCAACGTCCAGGTCAGTCGACTTGACACTTGATCGTTTGAAGAGTCTTTCTCTCCCTTTTTTTAAAGATCTTTGTATCCATACACCCACTGGGTGTGTTTACTCCTTCTTGGACTAGTGGGGGCACGCTGAGTGCACCCACTGGGTGTAGTCCCCGAGACTATGATGGACTGCTGGCAGTCGACTGTAGTCTTTACATTGTGTTTCTGTATCTGTATTCCTTTTCTTGGTCTGGTCAGGCCATGTCGAATGGATCTGCATCCGGTCGACTGCGGACAGTCGACTTTTCGCTTTTTTTTTCAAACCAGTGGGGGCACGCTGAGTGCACCCACTGGGTGTAGTCCCCGAGACTACTGTCGAATGTTTTTGATTCGGCTGTAGTCTTAGAAACATCACCTTTTTTCCTCAGTTACTCAGAAGCAACTTATCTTGGATGTCTGTCGATTGATTTTTCCTTTTGCAGAAATCCTGTGAACTTGCGTCTCGCTATACTGAGTTGGAGAAGCAGTGGATTCAGCTGAACCTCGATCTGGAGCTGGCCAGAACAGAGCTGCAGAAGGTCAGAGATGGCGTTGCTGGTAAGACGACTTTGTCGACTGGTTTTGTTCTTAGGCTTGAGTACCCTTCTGCTGTTTCTGAACCAATCATCGTTTCTTTTGCAGGAGAACTGAGCAAGGCCCTGGCGAAGAAGGATCGGGACTTGGCTGCTGCCCACAAGGAGGCTGACGACAAGATTGCTTTGGCTGAACAGAAGCTGGCTTCGGTCAGCCAAATAGAAGATGAGAATACTAGGCTGAAGACCGCTCTGAATGAAGCCAACAGGGAGTGCTCGCGTTGGAAGAAGGAGCACCTCTCCCTGAGCGAGCAGATGGAAGGCGTCGCTCACAGGAGGGACGACCTGGAGAGCTACTTGAGGAGCCTCGCCAAGAAGTTGTACACCAAGCTCTAAGGTGTGCATTCAATTCCGACTTGTTTTCTTTTGTGTCGACTTAGTTTGTGAGAATTGACTTATCTTTGCGTCGTGTATACAGAGTTTTGCTAGAACTTTGAAGAGGAGACTGGGCGGATTGAAACGGGTTTGGACCCAATCAATTCTCCGGTGAATGATGCCGCTGCCATGAATCTGCTTCGACTGGAATCTCGTATCGATGGTGCCGTGGATTACTTGGCTCGGCTGAAGGTTGCCATGTCGCGGATCGACCCGACACTTTGGCCAGAGTCTACGCTCCAGAACGATCTCGAGTCTCTGATGACTCGACTTGACAGAATCCCTGACCGAGTGCAGGAGTGGAAGAAGTCTTCTGCTCGGTGCGGCGCTGACGTGGCTCTATCTTTAGTCCGCGTCCATTGCAAGGAGGCACGAGAAGAGAAGTTGGCCGCCATCCAAGTCGCCAATACCAAGAGGCACAGCTTTCAAGACTTCATGGAGACTTTCATTGCTGCTGCCACTCGTATTGCGGACGGAATCGGCCTAGATGAGTTCGTCGCCCCTGCCAGTCCTCCACCTGAGGAATGAAGACACTTTTATGCTTCTCCTTAAATTTGCCTCGGAATGCCGAGTGGATTTGTAACCGTTTAAACTCTGCCGAGCCGAGGGCTCGAGTACTTTGATTTGAGGCCTGGGGCCTTTTAGGCTTTATCCGAACTTGATTTCTTGCTGAATATCTTCGTGGTTTTGATATGTCGTGTGGAACTTTGGCCTTGTATTCAGACGAGCGCTGGACTGCAGCTAAGTCCCCGAGTGCGAGATTTGCTCTCCACTCGGTAGGGTTTTTTTCAAACTTAGGCGAGTGCTTGACTGTAGCTAAGTTTCCGAGTGGGAGAACTTAGGCGAGTACTGGACTGCAGCTAAGCCCCCGGGTGGGAGGATTGCTCTCCACTCAGTAGGATTTTTTCAAACTTAGGCGAGTACTTGACTGCAGCTAAGCTTCCGCGTGGGAGAACTTAGGCGAGTACTGGACTGCAGCTAAGCCCCCGAGTGGGAGGTTTGCTCTCCACTCGGTAGGATTTTTTCAAACTTAGGCGAGTACTTGACTGCGGCTAAGCTTCCGAGTGGGAGAACTTAGGCGAGTACTGGACTGCAGCTAAGCCTCCGAGTGGGAGGATTGCTCTCCACTCGGTAGGATTTTTTCAAACTTAGGCGAGTGCTAGACTGCAGCTAAGTTTCCGAGTGGGAGAACTTAGGCGAGTACTGGACTGCAGCTAAGCCCCCGAGTGGGAGGATTGCTCTCCACTCGGTAGGATTTTTTTCAAACTTAGGCGAGTGCTTGACTGCAGCTAAGCTTCCGAGTGGGAGAACTTAGGCGAGTACTGGACTGCAGCTAAGCCCCCGAGTGGGAGGATTGCTCTCCACTCGGTAGGATATTTTTTTCAAACTTAGGCGAGTGCTTGACTGCAGCTAAGCTTCCGAGTGGGAGAACTTAGGCGAGTACTGGACTGCAGCTAAGCCCCCGAGTGGGAGGATTGCTCTCCACTCGGTAGGATTTTTTTCAAACTTAGGCGAGTGCTTGACTGCAGCTAAGCTTCCAAGTGGGAGAACTTAGGCGAGTACTGGACTGCAGCTAAGCCCCCGAGTGGGAGGATTGCTCTCCACTCGGTAGGATATTTTTTTCAAACTTAGGCGAGTGCTTGACTGCAGCTAAGCTTCCGAGTGGGAGAACTTAGGCGAGTACTGGACTGCAGCTAAGCCTCCGAGTGGGAGGATTGCTCTCCACTCGGTAGGATTTTTTCAAACTTAGGCGAGTGCTTAACTGCAGCTAAGTTTCCGAGTGGGAGAACTTAGGCGAGTACTGGACTGCAGCTAAGCCCCCGAGTGGGAGGATTGCTCTCCACTCGGTAGGATTTTTTTCAAACTTAGGCGAGTGCTTGACTGCAGCTAAGCTTCCGAGTGGGAGAAATTAGGCGAGTACTGGACTGCAGCTAAGCCCCCGAGTGGGAGGATTGCTCTCCACTCGGTAGGATATTTTTTTCAAACTTAGGCGAGTGCTTGACTGCAGCTAAGCTTCCGAGTGGGAGAACTTAGGCGAGTACTGGACTGCAGCTAAGCCCCCGAGTGGGAGGATTGCTCTCCACTCGGTAGGATTTTTTTCAAACTTAGGCGAGTGCTTGACTGCAGCTAAGCTTCCGAGTGGGAGAACTTAGGCGAGTACTGGACTGCAGCTAAGCCCCCGAGTGGGAGGATTGCTCTCCGCTCGGTAGGATATTTTTTCAAACTTAGGCGAGTGCTTGACTGCAGCTAAGCTTCCGAGTGGGAGAACTTAGGCGAGTACTGGACTGCAGCTAAGCCCCCGAGTGGGAGGATTGCTCTCCACTCGGTAGGATTTTTTTTCAAATTTAGGCGAGTGCTTGACTGCAGCTAAGCTTCCGAGTGGGAGAACTTAGGTGAGTACTGGACTGCAGCTAAGCCCCCGAGTGGGAGGATTGCTCTCCACTCGGTAGGATTTTTTTTCAAACTTAGGCGAAACGGATTCGCAGCCGAGTCACCCACTGGGGGGTTTTGTATGCAAACAAAGTGACAGCCATTATTGGAACACTCTTGTCTTTGATAAAAATGAACTGTAGATTTTTTTTTCTTATTACATCTCATCTAAGGGAGAACTCAGGTGTAAAAGGGGCGGAGCAGTTCCGCGTTCCAAGCTCGTGGCTCGTCGATCTGGCGATCGATATTGTGGAGGTGGTATGCTCCATTGTGGAGGACTCTGGCGACTATGAAGGGGCCTTCCCAAGTAGGGGCGAGTTTGTGTGGCTTCTGTTGATCCACTCGGAGGACCGGATCTCCTTCTTGGAAGGCTCGACTTTTCACATTCCGGGCGTGAAAACGGCGCAAGTCTTGCTAATAAATGGTCGATCTGATCATGGCCATCTCCCTTTCTTCTTCTAAGAGGTTGACTGCGTCTTGCCGGGCCTGTTCTGCTTCATCTTCGGTGTAAAGTTCAACTCGGGGTGCATTATGAAGAAGATCACTCGGCAGGACTGCTTCGGCTCCATAAACCAGAAAGAATGGAGTTCTTCCAGTCGACCGGTTAGGGGTGGTCCTTAATCCCCACAGAACTGACGGAAGCTCGTCGACCCAAGCGCCTGCCGCATGCTTGAGATCGCGCATCAATCGAGGCTTTAGCCCTTTGAGAATCAGACCATTCGCTCTCTCAGCCTGTCCATTCGACTGGGGATGAGCGACCGATGCGTAGTCGACTCGTGTGCCTTGAGAGGCGCAAAAGGCTCTGAACTCGTCCGAATCAAAATTTGACCCGTTATCAGTGATGATGCTATGCGGGACTCCATATCTGAATGTTAACCCTCTGACGAAACTGATAGCGGTGCCAGCGTCGAGGTTCTTGATGGGCTTAGCTTCGATCCATTTGGTAAATTTGTCGACTGCCACAAGCACATGAGTGAATCCACTCCTGCCCGTTCTTAGTGGACCAACCATGTCCAATCCCCAAACGGTAATGGGCCAGACGAGTGGAATGGTCTTCAGGGATGATGCAGGCTTGTGCGACATGTTGGAGTAGAACTGGCACCCTTCACACTTGTCGACTATCTCTTTTGCCATCTCATTTGCTCTTGGCCAGTAAAATCCAGCTCGGTATGCTTTAGCCACAATAGTCCGAGAGGACGCATGGTGACCACAGGTCCCCGAGTGGATATCATTAAGGATTATCTGACCCTCTTCTGGTGTTATGCATTTCTGGCCGACTCTGGTCGCGCTCTCTCTGTACAGCTGTCCCCTTATGATTGTGAAGGCCTTGGATCGGCGGACGATCTGTTGAGCCTCCTCCTCGTCTTCCGGGAGTTCTTTCCTTAGGATATACGCGATGTACGGTATTGTCCAGTCGGGGGTGATTGCCAAGACTTCCATGATTAGGTCGACCACTGCAGGTACTTCAACTTCAGTCGGATCTGTGGCACTTTTCGGCTGCGGGGCTTCTTCTGTGAAAGGATCCTCTTGGACTGACGGTGAGTAAATGTGTTCTAAGAACACGTTGCTGGGAATGGCTTCTCTCTTGGAGCCTATCTTTGCCAAGTCGTCAGCTGCCTGATTTTTCAGTTGGGGGATGTGATGGAGCTCTAACCCCTCGAACTTCTTTTCTAGCTTTCGCACTGCATTGCAATACCCAGTCATTGCCGGACTCCTGACGTCCCACTCCTTCATCACTTGATTAACTACCAAATCTGAGTCGCCATAGACCATGAGGCGACGGACGCCGAGTGAAATGGCCATGCGCAACCCATACAAAAGTGCCTCATACTCTGCTTCGTTATTGGAGGAATCAAAGTGAATCTGGAGAACATATCTGAGCTTATCTCCTCGGGGGGAGACTAGGACTACTCCCGCGCCCGAACCATTCAGCATCTTGGATCCATCGAAGAACATGGTCCAGTGCTCCGAGTGAACTTGAGTCGGAAGTTGCTGTTCAATCCACTCGGCGATGAAATCCGCGATTGCTTGGGACTTGATAGCCTTCTTTGCTTCAAACTTGATATCTAAGGGAAGGAGTTCAATCGCCCACTTGGCCACTCGACCGGTTGCGTCTCTGTTATGCAGGATCTCTGATAGTGGGGCGTCGCTGACGACTATAATGGAGTGGTCAGAGAAGTAATGTGCAACTTTCTTCGTGGTCATATAAATCCCATATACAAGCTTCTGGTAGTGGGGGTATCTTTGTTTTGAAGGGGTCAAAACTTCAGACACATAATATACTGGGCGTTGAACTTTGAAGGCCTTTCCTTCCTCTTCCCGCTCGACCGTAAGTACTATACTGACAACTTGTTCTGTGGCTGTAATGTAAAGCAGCAGAGGCTCTTTGCTGATTGGGGCAGCTAACACCGGCTGGGTGGAGAGCAGAGCTTTGAGCTCTGCAAACGCTGCATCAGCTTCTGGAGTCCACTCAAACTTGTCAGACTTCTTCATCAGTCGGTAAAGAGGCAACGCCTTTTCACCGAGTCGAGAAATGAATCGACTTAAGGCGGCCAAGCAGCCTGTAAGCTTTTGGACATCATGCACGCGTACAGGACGCTTCATCCGGAGTATGGTGCCAATTTTTTCAGGATTGGCGTCGATCTCCCGTTCGGAAACGAGAAAACCGAGTAATTTTCCACCTGGAACCCCGAAAGTGCACTTTGATGGATTGAGCTTGATATCGTACCTCCTGAGGTTGGCGAAGGTTTCGGCAAGGTCAGCCCGCAGGTCGAAACCTTTTTGGGACTTGACCACAATATCATCCATGTATGCCTCCATATTCCGACTGATCTGAGTGAGTAAACACTTCTGCATCATTCTCATGAATGTGGCTCCGGCGTTCTTGAGGCCGAATGGCATGGTGACGTAACAGAAGCATCCGAATGGAGTGATGAAAGCTGTCTTGATCTCGTCGGGCCCATACAGACGGATCTGATGGTACCCGGAATAGGCATCTAGAAAAGACAATCTCTCGCATCCCGCAGTTGAGTCGACAATTTGGTCGATGCGAGGGAGAGGAAAATGATCTTTCGGGCAGGCCCGATTGATATGTTTGAAATCGATGCACATGCGGAGTGACTTGTCCTTCTTGGGGACCATGACGACATTGGCGAGCCACTCGGAGTGGTAAATCTCTCGGATGAACTCAGCTGCTAAGAGCCGAGCCACTTCCTTGCCAATGGCTTGTTTCTTCTGGACGGCGGACCGTCGAAGATGTTCCTTCACGGGCTTGAACTTTGGGTCGACTCGCAGACGGTGCTCAGCCAGCCCCCTGGGAACTCCAGGCATGTCAGAGGGTTTCCATGTGAAGATGTCCCAGTTCTCACGAAGGAGCTGGATGAGCGCTTCTTCCTATTTGGAGTCGAGCGTTGTCGAGATGTGAGTCGGAGCAGCGTCGGGGGTCGGTCGGGTGAATGTGGACTGTCTTTGTTTCACCAGCCGACTGAAAAGCTGACTTGGAGGCAGGCTTCTTAGCTCGCAACAATTCACTCGGATCGGCAGTCTTTTGGTACTCTTTCAGCTCGACCACTGTCATCTGAGTGTCAGCGATCTTTGATCCCTTCTGAAAACACTCTTCTGCTTTCTTCCGGTTGCCCGTAACAGTGATCACACCTTTGGGGCCAGGCATCTTTAATTTAAGATACACGTAACACGGTCGAGCCATGAAGCGTGTGTAAGCTGGCCTACCCAAAATGGCGTGATAAGCACTCTGGAAGTCCACAACCTCAAATGTCAACTTTTCCTTGCGGTAATTCTTTGAATCACCAACAACCACATCGAGAGCAATCTGGCCGAGTGACTCGGCTTTCTTCCCAGGAATGACTCCGTGGAAGCTCATGTTACTGGTGCTGAGTCTGGACATCGGAATGCCCATTCCTTTCAAAGTTTTAGCATACAGTATGTTCAGGCCACTACCGCCATCCATTAGGACTTTAGTCAGTCGAGTGCCTTCGACAACTGGGTCAACCACCAAAGCTTGCCTCCCTGGGGTGGCAATGTGCGTCAGGTGATCAGACTGGTCGAATGTGATGGCGGTCTGAGACCACTTGAGGTAACTAGGTGTTGCCAGAGCAACCATGTTCACCTCACGGTTAATGACTTTCAGTCGACTTTTGCTTTCGACATCAGCAAAAATCATCAAGGTGGAATCGACTTGGGGGTATCCATCGTCACTATCATCCTTGTCCTCAACTCTGTCTGGTTCCTTTTCCTTATCCTTGGGCTGCTTGCGCTGAAACTGCTGGATCAGGAGCCGGCACTGTCGAGTGGTATGCTTTGGGAAAATAAAATTACCCTCTTCATCTTTCTTGGTGTGGATGTGACACGGCAGATCCAAAACATCATTCCCATCCTGATCCTTAACTTTCTTGGGCTTCCATGTGCCCTTGGGTTTCCCCTTGAAGTTTCCCTGGGCCACAGCCAGGGCCTCTCCAGGGGTGGCTGGCTCGGCCTTCCGCTTCTGCTTCCGACTGGAGTTTCCTCCGGTTTCTTGGGCGACTGATTTGAGTTTGCCACTTCGGAGTCGGTCCTCGTCTTCACCATTAGCGTACTTGGTGGCAATCTCCATCATCCGATTCAGGGACATCTCTCCAGTTCGATCGAACTTCAGATTCAACTCTCTGTATTTGATGCCTTCCTTGAAAGCGCAAACTGCTTGATGGTCTGGCACGTTCTCGACCGAGTGGTGCAGTGTGATCCACCTCTGGATGTATTATCTTAGTGTTTCATTCGGCTTCTGCACGCAAGACCGCAACTCTGTAAGGCCTGCAGGGCGCTTGCACGTTCCTTCGAAGGTTGTGATAAACACTCGGGCGAGGTCCTCCCAAGTGTAAATGCTGCTGGGTGCCAACTGATTCAGCCACGCTCTGGCTGAGCCTTCCAACATGAGAGGTAAATGCTTCATGGCCACCTCATCATTGCCACCGCCAATCTGCACAGCCACTCGGTAATCTTCGAGCCATGTGTCGGGCTTGGATTCACCGGTGAACTTGCTGACTCCAGTTGCCAGCCTAAAGTTGGGAGGGATCACCGCGGCCCTGATGGCTCGACTGAAACATTCAGGCCCCGAAGCATGTGCCCTGCTACCGGTGGGCGTATCTCTGTTGTGGCCCTCTCGATGAGCCCTGTTCCTGTCCACCAAACCTTGAACGAGGATGGATCTCGCGTCAAAGCCTGGGTCTCTGGGGTCGACTGGGATCCTCTGCCCAACATTATGGGGGCGCCTGTCATCCCGATGTCGAGGTGCATATGACCCACTCCTCGGGGGAGGGGATGGCACTCGACGTCGATCATCACGGTCGGGTCGGTGATCATACTGCTCATTCCTCCTGTACTGATCGTGCCGGTCCCCACGTCCCTCACGCCTCGGGGGCGATCTCGGGCTGTGAGCCGACTGGACTGTTTCTGTTGCAACGGATCGACTGTGGATCCTGTCCCGCGATTGAGAGACGGCGAAATTCTGATTTCCCGCCGCTCGGAGCAATGCTCTGATCTGTAACAAGCCCCTGCCAGCTTCCAACTGGGAGGGCTGAATTGACTCTGCTATGCGGGCCGCGGCGGCCAAATTCTGAACTGGAGTTCGGTATACCCGCGGCGGCGGGAAGAGCTGACGTCGACTGGATTCAGGAGCTTGCTGTCGTCGACTGGACTCGGGAGCCCACTGATGCGATTGCTCGTCGAGTGCTCGCTGTAGATTTTCCAGTCGAGTGCGCTCGGCCAGGTTAGCCAAGCGCGCGTCCTCCAAGGCCCGGGCCTCGGGTGTAACGCCCCACATGTAACCTTCCCCAATTGTACTCCGACTCATGCCGTTTCCGGCATTAAGTTATATTTAATTCTCGAGTTCGGGTCTTTGTCTCCGTGTGTTGTTTTTCGTTTTCGTGCATCGCATTTGCATACATGTTCATCTCATGCATTCGAGCATTTTTCCCCGTTGTCCGTTTTGCATTCCGGCGCTTCGTTCTCCTCCGGTGGCCATTTCTAGCTTTCTTTCGTGTGTGGGGATTAAACATTTCTGGATTGGACCGAGACTTGCCATGCGGCCTTGGTTTACTACCGGTAGACCGCCTGTCAAGTTTCGGGTCATTTGGACTTCGTTTGATACTCCAACGGTTAACCGAGGGACCGAAAAGGCCTCGTGTGTGTGCAGCCCAACACCCCTCCATTTTGGCCCAAAACCCACCAAACTCAGCTCCATCGTCTCGGTCGTTCGATCACGATCGTGTGGGCGAAAATCGCACCTCATTTGGACTCTCCTAGCTCCCTCTATGCCTATATATACACCCCCCGTTTTCGGATCTCTTCCTCCCCCCGAAACCCTAAATTCCCCTCCGACGCGCCGGACGTGTCCGGTCCGCGCCGGACTTCTCCGCCGCCGCCACGTGGCGCGCGCCGCCGCCTCCCGCCGAAGCCCGCCAGGCCCGCCGCGGGCCCCCCGAAGCCCGCCCGCTGCCCCGCCGCCAGGGGAGCCCCGCGCCGCCTCCTTCCCCGCGGCCGACCACGCCGCCGCCTCGCCGGGACGCCGCCGCGCCCGGTTGCCTCCGCCGCCTACGCCTCGCCGCCGCCGCGGGCACCAGCGCCGCCCCGCGCCGCCCCCTCCCCGCCTCGCCGCCGGCCGGATCCGGCCGCGGGAGGGCCGGATCGGCCACCGCCGACCCCGGCCGCCGCCGTCTGCCTCGTCTCCGGTGAGCCCGCCGCCACCTCGATCCGCGTGCCCGGCGGATCCGGATCCGGATCGCGCTGCTACAGTAAACCCTAGGGTGCTGTTTTTTTTTTCTCTAAGTCCCAGGAATTTTACTCAATATGCTCATGTTTGACCTGCCATAACTTTGCATCCGTAGCTCCGATTTGGGCGTATGATATGTCAAAATCTTCGTCTCGACGACTACATCATTTAATTCCATTGCATCATTTGCATTTGAGGTCATCTTGGTGCCCAAAATGCTGTTGGAAGGAGGCATGTTGAGTTAAATTGCAGATCCGTTAATCCAACATGCACTTTTGTCATTTTTGCCATATTTAATCCGTGCATGATATGCCTGTGCCCCTTTGGGATGAATTGTTAAGCATGTTGTCTTCTTTCCAGAGGTGCCTTCCATGTATTTTTGGGATGTGTGTGTTGTCTTGTGCAAGCTTGCGAAGAGGGCTACCTGAGATTACAGATTTCAGGGACTTAGTGATTTTCACTAAGTCTGGGCCGTTTTAGTTCACGGTGCTATATGTCCGGCTAGTTTCCTAGTGATCCGTGCCTCTTTTGAGGATGATCAGTAAGAGTGATTTGTTATGCTTGTTGTGCTTAATCCATCCATGTCTTTACTTGTTATGTTGGAGCACCCTAGGTTGACTCAATCGAGCTCAACTTTTGGATAGTTGCTGTTTTGGGCAGATCGTAAACTCTTTTGCGATTTTGCCGGAGTGATTGCTAGTGATCCATGCATGCTATGCCATTGTTCTTGCCATGTCTAGTTAGAATTTTGTGCCTTCTTAATGGATATATACTTGCCTTGCTATGACTTGCACCATAGTGAGAGCATCGAGCTCGTTTTCATGCCTCCGCGAGTTATTATTTCAGCATGTCCCAGTTTTCGCTAAGTCTGAAAACTGATTGTGTTTCATCGATGTTCGTGTGCTCGGTAGAGCATTTTGTGAACCCTTTTGGCCCCAGGTCATTTTGGGTGTTTTGTTAAGCTTGATGAGTACATCACTGCCATGCAATTTGTTTTCATGTTGGGTGGCTGTAGCATGTTCATTTTGTTGCATTTAGAAGCCTACTTGCTGTAAATCGCAGATCGGTTCGTTTAGTAAATCGCTTGTCATTTCTAAACCGTAGCTCCGATTGCCATGATCTTTATATCATTTTCAGGGGATTTCTTCCCCTCTATCCAGTGGCACACTTGGATTTCCAAGTTGAGGCCAGGTTCATGCATTTCCTGTTACATGTTGCATTCTTGCATCCCGCATCGCATCCCGCTTAGCATATCATCATTGCATCTTATTGCTTGCCCTTGCACGTGGTTGATTGTATCCTTGTTGCTTGTTTGTGTTGTTGGGTAGAGCCGGGAGACGAGTTCGCTAACGAGGAGCCCGTTGAGTTTGCTTTTGAGGATCCAGTCAATTCTGACAACTGTGCAGGCAAGATGATCACACCCTTGAAATCACTACTATCTTTGCTATGCTAGTTTGCTCGCTCTTTTGCTTTGCCAATGCTACGATGCCTACCACTTGCTTGTCAGCCTCCCAATTGCCATGATTGAGCCACTAACCCACCTTTGTCCTAGCAAACCGTTGATTGGCTATGTTACCGCTTTGCTCAAGCCCCTTCTTATAGCGTTGCTAGTTGCAGGTGAAGATTGGAGCCGTTCCTTGTTGGAACATTTATGTACTTGTTGGGATATCATTATATTGCTATGTTATCTTTATTCATCTATATACTTGGTAAAGGGTGGAAGGCTCGGCCTCTCGCCTAGTGTTTTGTTCCACTCTTGCCGCCCTAGTTTCCGTCATATCGGTGTTATGTTCCCGGATTGTTGCGTCCCTTACGCGGTTGGGCTATAATGGGAACCCCTTGAAAGTTCACCTTGATTAAAGTTTTTCCAGCAATGCCCAACATTGGTTTTACCATTTGCCACCTACCCTTTTCTTTCCCTTGGGTTTCCGGAGCCCGAGATTCATCTTATTTTAACCCCCCCGGGCCAGTGCTCCTCTGAGTGTTGGTCCAACTGTCAGCTGCCGGTGGCCACCAGGGGCAACTCTGGGCTGGCCTACCCGTACCTAGGACAATCTGAGTGTGCCCTGAGAAAGAGATATGTGCAGCTCCTATCGGGATTTGTCGGCGCATTCGGGCGGTGTTGCTGGACTAGTTTTGACCTGTCGAATCATCTTGTTGTACCGGGATACCGAGTCTGATCGGTGGGTCCTGGGTGGAGGTCTATTCCTTCGATGACCGTGAGAGCTTGTTATGGGCTAAGTTGGGACCCCCCTGCAGGGATTGATCTTTCGAAAGCCGTGCCCGTGGTTATGGGCAGATGGGATTTTGTTAATGTCCGGTTGTAGATAACTTGAACTTAATTAATTAAAATGAATCAACTGCGTGTGTTGCCGTGATGGCCTCTTCTCGGCGGAGTCCGGGAAGTGGACACGGCGTTGGAGTCATGTCTGCGTAGTCTGCTCTATTTAGTTTCCGCACGTGCTTTGCCTTCTCTTCTCGCTCTCTTTTGCGAATAAGTTAGCCACCATATATGCTAGTCGCTTGCTGCAGCTCCACTCACATTACCCCCTTCCTTACCTATTTGGCTTAAATAGTCTTGATCGCGAGGGTGCGAGATTGCTGAGTCCTTGTGGCTCACAGATTACTATTACACCAGATGCAGGGACCGATGATACTCCTCCGGATGGCGCGTTCGAGCTGAAGTGGGAGTACGACGAGGACTCTCAGCGATACTATGTTTCTTTTCCTGATGATCAGTAGTGGTGCCTGCTCGGGGTTCGATTCAGGGTTTTGTCGCATGTTGGGGGGTCTTTTCTATTTTGGCGCCGTAGTCGGGCCATGAGTGCTTGTATGATGGATGCTATTTATGTACCTTGATGTGACGGGGCGAGTGTAAGCCAACTATTATTATTATTCCCCCTTTATATTATTTATGTACATGGGTTGTGTGAAGATTGCCTCACTTGCGACATATGCCTTCAATGCGATTATGCCTCTAAGTCGTGCCTCGACACGTGGGAGATATAGTCGCATCGAGGGTGTTACATCGAGGGTTTCTCCAACAATAGGAGTGCGCAGCGCGTCCATGTTCCGGCGACGAAGCTCCTCTCGCTGCAATGACGTAAGAGGTTCGGGGAGGTACTCGTCGTGGGGATGCGACGGATCACCTCTATCCGCACCACCATCAGCGCGATGGAATCCGGGAGGACTGTGTGTCCACTCGACCGCCAGAACTTCAGCCAAAGGGTCGCTGCTATCGCACTCGGATGCGGTCTCCGCGGAGCCAGTCGACAGATCGAACAGGCCGCAGAGGGATTCATCGGGCTCGATTGCCGCGACTTGTGGGGCCGCCGACTGGCGGGCCACGGCGTGCCTCACCCACCGCTGGAGTCTCGACCGACCTGAGCGCTTGCGCTGGTGGGAGACAGGGCGGGGAGTCGACACGGGGGCCGGCCGATATTGGGTCGACGGCTGCCGCAGGAGGATGCCACGAATGCACGCGCGGAAGTGCGTCGCACCGCGGACGGGGAGCGTGTCGACGTCGAGCGGCGGCTCCTGGAGCCAGGCGGAGTCGTCGGCAATGAAGGTGAGCGCGCCGAGACGGATCTCGCGGCCCTCTACCAAAACTCCGTAGGAAACCATGATCAAATGGATCGGAAAAATCACAACTTCTCCAATTAGGCGCTAAGACTAATGCCCCACGGTGGGCGCCAACTATCGTGGTTCTAAGTCTGACAGTGAGGTAGGGGGGTGTGTATGAAGAGGCTAGACCTTAGCTATTTGGAAGTTGTAAGCACGCAAGGTTTACGAGTTCAGGCCCTTCTCGGAGGAAGTAACAGCCCTACGTCTCGGTGCCCGGAGGCGGTCGATTGGATTATGCGTGTGTAGATGACAAGGGTGTGAACCCTTCATACTGAGGAGGGGAGTGGCTTATATAGAGTTCGCCGGCCCTCTCCTGCCCTCAGTAATGCAGGGTTTAAGGTACATTTAAGGTGGGGCATTACTGATAACGTCCCTAATAAAGTGTCATAATAACCATAAAGACTACTTAATAGCCGACCGTTTGCATGCGGAGTGACTTTAGGTCTTCTGGCAGTCGAGTGGTTGGCTTCATGGTCGAGTGGTTGTTCTTTGATCGAGTGTCTTGAACCCGTCGAGTGGGATGCCTTCCAGTTGTTTTGAGAGGTGACTCATTCTAGGGATGTCCTTGGGCTGGGCTTTTTAGGACGGGTCCGTGCCCCTACCCTAGGTCCATAGCTTCATCAGTTGCCTCTGCCACAACCGCCGCATCTTCGACAGCAGCAGCCTCAGCTTCTTCGAGTTCGACAGCAGCAGCTATGCCTATCCAATCCACTGAAGGAAATATGCCCTAGAGGCAATAATAAAGTTATTATTTATTTCCTTATATCATGATAAATGTTTATTATTCATGCTAGAATCGTATTAACCGAAAACATAATACTTGTGTGAATACATAGACAAACTAAACGTCACTAGTATGCCTCTACTTGACTAGCTCGTTGATCGAAGATGGTTATGTTTCCTAACCATAGACATGTGTTGTCATTTTATTAACGAGATTACATCATTAGGAGAATGATGTGATTGACTCGACCCATTCCGTTAGCTTAGCACTTGATCGTTTAGTTTGTTGCTATTGCTTTCTTCATGACTTATACATGTTCCTATGACTATGAAATTATGCAACTCCCGTTTATCGGAGGAACACTTTGTGTGCTACCAAACGTCACAACGTAACTAGGTGATTATAAAGGTGCTCTACGGGTGTCTCCAAAGGTACTTGTTGGGTTGGCGTATTTCGAGATTAGGATTTGTCACTCTGATTGTCGGAGAGGTATCTTTGGGCTCTCTCGGTAATGCACATCACTTAAGCCTTGCAAACAATGCAACTAATGAGTTAGTTGCGAGATGATGTATTACGGAACGAGTAAAGAGACTTGCTGGTAACGAGATTGAACTAGGTATTAAGATACCGACGATCGAATCTCGGGCAAGTAACATACTGATGACAAAGGGAACAACGTATGTTGTTATGCGGTCTGACCGATAAAGATCTTTGTAGAATATGTGGGAGCCAATATGAGCATCTAGGTTCCGCTATTGGTTATTGACCGGAGACGTATCTCGGTCATGTCTACATTGTTCTCGAACCCGTAGGGTCCGCACGCTTAACGTTATGATGACAGTTTCATTATGAGTTTATATATTTTGATGTACCGAAGGTTGTTCTTAGTCCCGGATATGATCACGGACATGATGAGGAGTCTCGAAATGGTCGAGACATAAAGATCGATATATTGGACGGCTACATTCGGACACCATAAGTGTTTCGGTTGATTTCGGAGAAAATCGGAGTGCCGGAAGGGTTACCGGAACCCCCCGGGAAAGTATTGGGCCTTAGTGGGCCTGAGGGGAGAGAGAGGGCAGCAGCCCAGGAGGTGGTGCGCCCCTTCCCATGAGGAGTCCGAATTGGACTAGGGAAGGGGGGCGCGGCCCCTCTTTCCCTCTCCCTCTCCCTCTCTTTCCTTCCCCCTTCTCTCTTCCTAGTTGGACTAGGAAAGGGGAGTCCTACTCCTACTAGGAGGAGGACTCCCCCCTCCTTGGCGCGCCCCAAGGGCCGGCCGGCCTCCCCCCTTGCTCCTTTATATACGGGGGCAGGGGGGCACCTCTAGACACAGAAGTTAATCTTCGTGATCGTTCTCTTAGTCGTGTGCGGTGCCCCCCTCCACCATAATCCTCGATAATATTGTAGCGGTGCTTAGGCGAAGCCCTGCGACAGTAGAACATCAAGATCGTCACCACGCTGTCGTGCTGACGGAACTCTTCCCCGATACTTTGCTGGATCGGAGTCCGGGGATCGTCATCGAGCTGAACGTGTGCTAGAACTCGAAGGTGTCGTAGTTTCGGTGCTTGATCGGTCGGGCCGTGAAGACGTACGACTACATCAACCGCGTTGTGCTAACGCTTCCGCTTTCGGTCTATGAGGGTACTTAGACAACACTCTCCCTTCTCGTTGTTATGCATCACCATGATCTTGCGTGTGTGTAGAATTTTTTTTAAATTTACTGCGTTCTCCAACATCCACCTCTTCACCGGAGTCCATCTCTTCGCCGGAATCCATCACCGGCACCGCCCCCCACTGCCGCCCCCGCCGCTGGCCCGACCTCCAGGCTCCAGCACCAGCACCGCCCCACACAACTGCAGTATCAGCCCCCTTCCTCGCCGATGCAGGAGCGAGCAGATGAAGGAGCCGTCCCTCGCTCCCGGGAACCCCTGGCCTCTGGGCTCTGGCGGCGGCGCAGCACCGCAGCAGCGAGCAGCAAGTCGTCTAGGTCGTGCAGAGGGAGGGGAACGGTGGATTGGATTTCTGGATCGAGGACTAGTCAGCACTCAGCATATCTAACAGACGTTTGTTTTGGGCCTGTAGAAAATAGCCCAATCCAGCGGCGGACCGGCCCACATCTCTCTGCTTTCCTCTTACCCCTTCGCTCGGTGGCTGCCGCACGAACAGAGGCGCCGTAGGCGCTGGTTTTCTCCGCCGCCGGAGGAAGATAGGTAGGTAGGGGTCGATCCTTCGCCGCCGGCGACCCGGGGCGGCCGCCCCAGCTCGCCCCAATGGTGGGTCCGCCACTGAGCTAGCAGATGGGCTGTTTCATTCGCTTCTCTTTTACAGTGCTTCACTTCAAATCCGTGGAAGAATGAGAGATTTTTTTTATTTTTTTAGAAAAGGAGAATGTACTTCGACCTCTGCATCTGGACAATGCATGCAGTCATTTTATTAATTTTTTCGCAAAGACTTTACAAAGTAATACATCAGTAAGCCTGGAGCCATCATCTTAGCAACACCTGTCGCTACTCCTATCCCCTTGATGCAGAGGTGTCGAATGTCCGAGCCTAATACCAAACAGACATCGCACCAAAACCTAACATCCTTGTAATCAGTGACCAACTGAACCCATCTCTCTCAAGACAGGGCCACAGCTCGAACAATCACGTTTACCATTCCAATCATCTGCCACATTCTTGCAGTCAGTGACCAGCTGAACCCGTGTCCATCCTTTTTCCTTTGCCAACAGCATGTCATCTCTGCATCCTAGAGCCTCACATACATATGGATCAGTGCTTCCAATGTATGTTGAGAATCTTCCTACAAGGAAGTTCCCCTCGTGATCCCTGGCGACCACAACAGTTCTTGATCTTCCACCCTCAGAATCCAATGATGTATCCGAGTTGATCTCAATAGCTCCCAGTGGTCTTGTCCACACAGCCTTCTGAATCTAAGTCTCTTGCTTCTTAACCGGAATATCCAATGCTCTAATATGTCCCTGGATTATCTCCATAGACCCAATAAGCTAATATTGAATTTCTCCATGCATGTACTTGTTTCGGTTGCTCCAAACTGCCCACATTACATAAACAATGACAGCGGCCTCCTCTTTACTTACATAATCTGAATCCAGGAGGTCCTTTGCCCATGTGAGTGGATGCAACTTTAGAAGTTTGACTCCAAAGAACCTATATGCTTCTGCCCAGAACAACTTAGCCTGATTGCATGGTACCAATGAGTGGAACAGCGTCTCCTCACCACCGGCACACATGCCACAACTAGCTAGCATTATTACCAATAGGTCTCCGAACCAGCTTGGCCTTTGCCGGAAGGTACTCCTTAAGTACCCTCCACCAGAACACCCTTATTTTAGGTTGCACATTCAGTTTCCACAGCTTCTTTCAAGTGTCCTGGTCGCCAGATGAACTGCTTGGTACACCCTGGTCGTTGCAATGCCTTTCTTTTAGCACCCTGTAAGTAGACCGGACTGTGAACAGCCCTGATCTCTCCCATGCCTAGGCCCAAAAAATCTGACTGTTGTGTTCTGGGACGCGGATATTCAGAATGGCATTGACATCCGCCTGTATGAACATTTTTTAAATAAGTTATGTGTTCCATTCTGCACCCTCTTCCTGTATCAGATCTGCCATTAACTGAACCGGCTCATCAGAGAGCCTACACAGCGGTTTCATCGTGGGTGACCCTTCAATCCACTGGTCATGCCAAATTTCCGTTGTTCACCCATCTCCCACACGCCGTATTAATCCTTACTTTAGGACCTCTCTGTTGGTGTCTAGCCTTAGCTCTGCTCCTCATTTGAGCTCTCTCTCTCTCTCTCTCGCGCAGACATAGAAAAATGGAGGAAGAACGAGGAGAACACAACAAGATTTTGCCCGACGTACGTACGTCGCCGGCCTCACGAACGGTCGCTTGTATTTCCCGAGCACGAAACTCCCCAACACACCGGATACATGACCAGTTATATAGCCTAGCTAGCTAGCCCACACAACGCACTCAGCCAGTTACCCACGCGCACACGCGCTCACCTGGCGACCTGGCCGCTCTCGTGCATGGGGCCATGCAACTTTTCCACGAGGCCCATGCTGATCTACACACCTCGCCTGCGCCCACGACGCGCTCGTACGCGCGGGGCGCGGCCGGGCTCCAACGAACAGCAACGACCGCTACTGCATGCAGCTCGTCCATGCTACGTATGCGGCAAGCTGCAGACCGACTTCAATGCACGCACGCTCCACAACTCGGGTCAGCACACACGACACACGCATCCCCCGCGTCCCGCGCTCCCAGGCCCGCGCACTCGACGCGCACGCACGCAGTCGCCGCAGGCCAAGTCCAGCGCCCCGACGCGGTCACTCCTCCGCATATCTCACCTACACGCAATGGCCCACGCGCTCGAACGCGTGGACACACACACACACACGACCAAACCTGCCACGGGCCGAGCCCGACGCGTTCATCGCGCGCACACACGCGCTCCGCGTCGCCGCTTGCCGTGGCTTATTGCCCTACACTCTCGACCTTGCAGAATTGCACGCCATGTTCTAGGAGAATTAGCCGGACATCCAGCTTGTAAAAAGTTAGTACCGGCCCCTCAAGATCCTCGTACATAGATTCCTAGGGTTATCCAGTAACCTCCCTGTTTGTTTTGCCAATATTGCGTCATTAAAGAGCTCGAGGTCGCGGAAACCTAATTCTCCCTTTCACTTCGAGATAGCCATCTTTGCCCATGATTGCCAATGCATGCCCTGCTTATCAAGCTATCCCACCCACCAATATTTAGACATTATTGACATAACTGTAGTTGAAATTGCATGACAAAAGCTCTAGGAAGTGTTCACCTGCATAGTTTCAAAAAATCATCCAAGATTCAAGATTTAGAGTAACTGATACACCATAGACTCTTTTTTTTAATTTTCATGGGGGGGGGGGGGTCCCCACCTGAATATTTAAATATATTATAACCGAACACTTTTCCAGCCCTCCCATGCCATCAACACTCGTGGCCGTCCGATCATCACTTGGGGAATTTGTTGGCCGTCCGATTGTTCCTCCATCCCACGTTCGCTCGCTTTGACTGCTACCTAGGAGCGATCACCTTTGCTGGGCCGCTGCTCTGGTGACATTTTTGGGCCTCTGGTATTAAATTGGGCCCAATGAGTCAACCTTTCTCTATACAGGGTCTGCTCCACGCGTAGCGCTCCACACCCCCGACCCGGTGCGCCGCCGCTGTCGTCGTTGCCGCAGAGAGAGGAAGAGAGTGATGACAATGGTAACGGCGGGCCAAACGGATCGCCAAGAACATCATGCGGAGTGGTGCCGCTCGGATCGCTGCCCTTCTACACCGAACCTCCAAATCTCGCGCGAAAAAAGGGGATCTTGGCGATGGCGGTGGTCGGCGTCACTTCCTCCATCCTCTAGGTCTGTGTGCATCTGCTCCTTGTGTGCATCTCCTATTTTCTACGAGGCGCTTGCTCGATCTGATCTCCGAGTTGGTCGAATGGGAGAGGACATGAGAGGCTGAGCACCATAGTATGGGTGTCGCTGTCGTGCAGGAAGATGTTGTTTCCGAGCCTGCCGCCGCCGCCCCCACGCTGGAAGAGGTGTCCTTAGAGGCTTCCAAGGCTGAAGGCGGCCACAAGAGAAAGCTCAAGGAGGCCAACACAGTCGCGGAGGCGAACGGCGTCTGGGAGGACGTCAACCTACCGCACGTGGAAGGCAAACCACATGTTAATCGGTTAATCTCTACAACACCCCACCCCTCTCTATCCACGTGCGTCTTGTACCTAGGGTTTAGTGTCACAAACCAGTAAGACCAAGCCTGCAGTCGGACTTGGTAATGATGATGTCCTTTTTGAACATATGTTCAGGGACAACTTGAACCTCCCATACCAAATAAGTAAATGGGCATGTACACTATTATGATTTGTAACGAAATTTTCAAGCCAAATTTGTCAAAGAATGGAGATCTCACCTGATCCATAAGGAGCAAACCCCACTCCCTGTTCCAGATTTCTTCAATAATCTTATCTGAATCTTCAGATAGTTTGCCCCCAAATGCCACCATGTTATATATGTAGTCACAACAACACCAACCATCCCTCGAAATTTCTCTTTGTTATGTGATGTAAAACGGCTGATATGTTCATCTCTTATAGTTGACCAGAGCTTGAACTGGAATGCTCATTGATCAATAGATACAACATTTGTGACTAAGCATAGATATTCTTCTTAATACGACAAGCTGCAGATACACCGACCAAGGACATACCAGCACCACAAGGCCTGACCTTGCTCTGGCTGCAAAATCATGGCAAAAATTGTGCAGAAAAGGAGAAGAAGCAGCAGCTGATACTCTGCAGATACTTTGGAACAATAGATGCAATCCATTTTAGTGTATGTCACTGAGTTCCAAAACTAACAATTAACCAGTGAACCCAGGGAGTACATTTTCTAGCTAACACCAAATAAGTGAGACTGTCCCTATATTTTTGCTTAAATTTAACAGATTATTTATTGATGAATTTGGTAGAAATCAATAAACCCAAAAGAATGCTAATGAACCTGAAAATGTTCATTGGACAAAAAATGCATACTTCTAGCCACTAGCCTACAAGGTAGAGATCATACTTTTGTTTGCGGAGCAAATGCGCTGAGACAACCTGCAAATGAGCTCAAGTGAAAAAAAGTTTAAATCACAAAAGATGCAGATCTTCTTTCAGATGCCATGACTCGTCCGGTGGAATTGTTTGCAGGTCATGTGAGTATTGACAAGGCTGAGCAGCTTATTAAGAGTGTTATCTCTAAGGTATGCCAAGGGTATCGGTTTGCAATAGTTCACTTTTGATGCATTTCTATCTGTGAAGTTACATCTCTAAGGTTCCATCAAATACATCTATTGCAGGTTGAGTTGGAGGTTCCCCTACCTTGATAGCCAAAGGTTTTGGGTCCAGACAGTCAGGTTCAGAACAGTTTGAGAGTGGAAGCTTGCCAGTATCCAGTTTCTTTTACCTCATCATGCATGTTCTCGGGCTCTCCCAACCTTGACCTTCACGTCGAGCGGTGGTGCCCCTCTAATGGCTAGTTGAAGCGGCAACTCCAGGCACGCCGCCGTCAAGATAGCGACCATGGTTCCGCCCTTTAACCACCGTTGGCCGTGAGGTCCTCTCTAGGTTCAAGGAGGAGCGAGTAGGAGGACATGAAGTAGCACTCATATATTGTGTGTATCTTCCACTTTATGATTCCAAATCAGATAACCCTGCCAATGTTAGTACTACTTTTTGTTGTTTCTTGTTATCAATATTCTTTGTGTCGGTTCTAAAATGTCAATTACCAACTGTTCTCCATATATGTAGTCTTTCAGTTCTATGATATCCTGTGCTCAGTTAGTACATAAATTTTCAGAAATAGTTCAATGCATAATTCAAGATTAACTTTTGCTTTTGGCTGTTTGGTGAAGTTGAACTAAAAACATAATTAGCATTTCTCGTCATGTGCTCATCATCAACCTTTAATTCGGATGTTGTCCTGACATGTAAACTTCACCTCTTCCATTGCCAACAAATATATGCCAGTATATGTATACACAAATACCTATCATTTTATTGTTAAAATAGATGGGCGCGGCAACGCGCGCCATCCATGATCTTTTTTTTGAGGATGCGCCATTCATGATCTAGTATTAATCAGAAGGGCAAAAAACCCAGATGATTACAAGCGCCCGGGGGCACCACGCGAGAGACTACATGGGGGAGTGGGGGAGGGGCATGTCATAGAGGCTCCACACCACACTTGCTAAGAGGAGAGAGCCGTCACCCAAGACGCAACATGGGAAACGACGATTTTCTAGCAGCTGACAGCGCCATAGCACCGCGTCTTCTCGACAGCAGCTGAGCACCCGAGTGATGGAGGGCCTTTGCCTATGGAAGATGACCACGTTCCGATGTTTTTCAGAGCTGCCAGCAGCAAAGCATGACAAATTCCGCCGCCGAGTCAACGACTGAGCCTGTTGTTTGACGCTGTCAGAAATGACAGATCATCCACAGAGGCGCCGGTTAGGGCATGTACAATGGTTGATAAGATAGTTTTATCTTAAGTCTTGCATGTAATTTAGTGCAGACATTTTTTTTGTCTACAATGGATCATCTCTTAGCTTTATCTTCAATAATTAGTTATTCCTAAAAACATGATGAGACATATTATGCTAAGAGATCATCTCTTGTCTTCTCTTAAATAAGAGAAGACAAGCCTTTTTTATGAGTTCTCTCTCCTTCACGTCATCATTTATCCTACGTATCACTCTTAAGATAGCACCATTGTACATGCCCTTACTTGAACTCCCACCGCCCGCGAAAAGCAGGTGATCCGCACTCTCCAGCGTCGCCGAGCAGATCGGGCACCCCGCTTCTTCTACAACAACAATGCACTTCCTGGCCAACACGTCGCGTGTGTGGACGCGACGTTGAACCAGGAGCTAGCAGAAAAACTTCACCCGAGAAGGACCACGCGATCCCTAGATGAACGCGACATAATGAGCAGTTGTGTCGTCGAACCGCGTCAGCTTGTACGCCGAGCTTGAAGACAGACCGACACGGGGGGGGGGGGGGGGGGGGGGGATAACATGATACTGTTAGAATTAATGGGCTAGGCCCATAGCAATTTCTGAAATCTCAAAGCCCATGTGTAAAATGGCAAGTGGTGGTGCTAAGTTTAGTCCCACCTTGGAAGTTGAAGAAGAGTTGGACCTCTTTATATAGTGGGTTCACTCTACCACTCTAAGTGGTGTGTGAGAAGAGAAAGGGAAAACCACACGCGCTCGCTCGCCTGGCCTGGCCTGGCCGGACCGGGCCGGGCCGGGCCGTGGCGAGGCGAGGCGGCGCGTACATGCGACATGCGCGTGAATGGTCCGCCGAAATCCGGTCCGTCTCCTTGCAGGAGCGCAGCTCTCTTTTGCCGTTTTATTTTTATGTCTTGGCAGACAAGTTTTTGATTTCTTGTCCGGTAAGTATACGAATTAGAAATCGAGTCGGTTTGGGATTGTGGTCGCGACACAATACCGCCTCTGGTCCTAATATATATACAGCTACCGGGTGCGGCCAGAGACACATCGAAAACACCTAGGGTTTTGCCTCATCTCACAACTTGCGCCGCCATCATAGTCTACTCCATCCCAAACGCCGGCGTGCATCGGCGCGTGGGAGAGCAGGTCTCCGGAACCGTTCGTCTTTGCGATCCTGCACCGGGAGAGGACGAATTAGGTTTTTGGGAAGCGCTGTGCGCGACTGCTCAAATTCGTCATCACGGGTCGTCTTCCGTCCAAGTCGGGCGGTGCTACTCATCGTCGTATTCATCGCCGTCAGCAGCAGATTGTCGCCAACATCGTCATCAACACTGTTGCACCCATAATAGCTAACGATCAGTACGTCCAACATCCTCTGTTCATGTCTGTTTCTACAGCTACTGTTACGTGTTTGCTGCTGTTATGCATGTCTTGCTGTTCTTCTAATTTGCTAGATTTTTGCATGCTAGTATCTTTTCTAGTCATGAATTATTTACTGGAATTAATCATGAACTTGCCTAATATTCCAACAGATACATGGTGCAACTGCCGCACCTCGGGCAGGCTGCGCGTCCAGAAGCGTGGAGACCGCGGCAAGCTCGCACCCCCACGCGCGAGAGCTGCAGGACAAGAAAGCGGGCAATGCCACCAGCACACACTTGCTACACGGTGACCTCAGCGCCCGTGGTGTGCGAGAAAAGAGCAAGGTATGCCATGGCAAGATCACTGCAGGGGAGCCAGCAGTCCCGCTAGAAGGAGCACGAACGCCCGTTCCCCACATCGACATTGGAGAGCGCGCGGTAGATGGGGACCAGCCAAGCAAGAGTGCCCCGGTATTCCCTAGCACGAGATCGCCGCGCGGCAGGACAGGAGAGAACACTCGCTCGCGTAGTTCCAAACCCAGGTGGCCCAGCATGACCTTGGCAACGCGTGAAGGTGGTGGATCATCTTCAACAGGAGGCAGTCGTTCTAGGTGGCGAGGTCGCGTACACCGACACCACCCTCCGACTTGACACGACACACCCGTTCCCACGCCACGAGGCATTGGGCGCCCGAGGCTCTTTTAGCCACGTTCTAGAAGAAGGCACAGCGTAGGGCGTCCAGCTCACGGAACAGAGCCGACGGCAGGAGCAGAGCCACCATGGCGTAGGTGGGGAGGGCGTCGAGGACGGCGTTAAGAAGGACGAGGCGCCCCGCCAGCGAGAGAAGGCGCCCAGCCCATCCTGCGACACTGAACTACCCTGACCACAATGATCGAGAGGGATAGACAACAATCGCATTTCACACCTTTTTTTAAAAAAAAAAGTGAAAAAATATATCTGATCTGTGTACAGGTTGCGCAGTCGTGTCATGCCGTAAAATCTCCCAACTCAGAGCGCAGTCCTCATTTCTTTTCTTTTTTGCGGGTTGACTGCAGTCCTCTCTGATCCTACTGCCCTCCTCTCTTCTTTTCTACGGTCGATTCGTTCTTGTTTCTCCACTGTCACTGCGCTACCACCAACACGGAGCAAGACAGTTTTCAAAAAAGAAAAGAAAAGTGAGCAACGTGAGGGCAGGCCCGGTCAAAATCACACGGCGGTCGAAGAATATACGTATTACAGTAGTACAAAGCAGTTCCATAGGAATCACAGACGGGATTACCCCGGGCCCGGCCTGTAAATGTTAGGAACGACATGTCCATGCCGTTCTCAACATAAGCAGTATCGCCCGTACATTGGACGCCGTCTCCAAGGCCATGGCCGGATTCTCTTCGTCACACTCTCCATCCTATCGACATTCCAGTGCCGAGCTCGTTACGCTATAAAAAGGGCGAGGGCTAAACTTTCTCATCATCACCACCAAAGCAGAGCCTGACGAGCACCTCTATCCGCTTATACATCCTTTCCTTCGCGTCGGCGGCATCTGCAATGGCCAACCACGGAGCCGCCGCTCTCCTGATCGCGTCCCTGCTCGTGGTCGCGGTCACCCTCGCCGACGCCAGGGTCACCACGATGCAGCTGCAGCGCGGCAGCATTAACGGAGGTACGTCCACGTCGACCGATCAACATCGTCCATGATCTGGCCAAATGGAGTGCTGGATTGTAACCCTTTGGACGTGTGCCTGTCCGTGCGTTTCGCAGTTTATGCATTGACCAAGGCGGTGCCGGCGCTGACGTGCAACAAGGTGAGCGCGGTGCAGACGGGCGAGACCTGCTCCTCCCTCGCGGAGAGCGCCGGTCTGACCCAGGAGGACTTCCTGGGCTTCAACCCCAACATCAACTGCGTCAGGATCTTCGTCGGCCAGTGGGTCTGCCTCGACGCATCCTCTGCCTAACACACGGTTGCATTGCATGTACGTGCGCAGCATCGTTAAGTTGCTGCTGCTTATGTATGAATAAAGGAGGCTATGTCGCTCTGACGCTCTTCCGTATGCCTCCGCCATTATTTGAGTTGAGTTTGGTATTTGTACTTCCCTCACAAAAGGATCGAGGATGTAGTCTGTCACTCTGTCTTTGTGCCAGCTTTGGCTTACAAACTGGTTCAGTTGGTTTAAGTTTGATTACCAGTGCGTTGCGTTTACCTCGTGTCTCTCTTTCCTTGGTTGTTCCTGATTGCCACTGAGTTACTTGGTGTGTCGCTTTCCGTAAATTTGGTCCTTGTGTTGTGGTTGCAGTCTCCGAATTATCCTGATTGCCTAATTGAAGAAGAGAAGAGAGAAGATAGAAGAGAAGCGGGCTACAAGCTTACAGTCAGCTATAGCACGACACCCAACAAGCTTTCGTGAGAGAAAAAGACGGACCATATATTAATTATATAACATACTAGTATGGCTAACTATTGTATGCATGGGCTATTAGGTTGGCTATAAGTGACATAACAACTCTATATAGCCGGCTCTTGGGTATATTATTAAGCATCTCTAGTCCTTCCCTCAAAATGTTATACATTCCGATTCAAATTAATTGACATTGCTTTAGTGAAACTTTAGTACATATTGTATTAAAGAAGCGTCATTTAATATGAATAGGAGGAAATACATATCTCTCTAAAATTTCTACTTTGAGGGGTTCAACACTATTGTACCTCCTAAACATCTCTCACCTTCAGTTCAGTTTGATATTTGTACTGTCAGTTCATCCAAAAGCTCAAACTGATTAGGTAGCCTGGTGTTGAACCGAAGACCTTTTGGCTCCGATATCATGTAGAACAGCATGCATCAGTCAGTTCACTAAAAAATTTAAACTGATGAGAAAGATGGGCTATGCATTTATACGACAACACCTCACAAAAGAATTAGATAACTAAATTTTCTCTTCCCATAAATGGTGCTTTTATTGACTCATAATGTCATGTCAAAGAGATACAAAAATAATGAAAACACACCCAGCCTTTATTCGAACTGAGCCTAGCTCAGATAATTAGGTTCTTTGTGGTGAGACCAGCCCACTAGGATTCAAGTCCTAGACTAGACACCAGTGCTCGCATTTTCCTGGATTTATTTCAAGCTCGGCGATGTTCGTTCAGTGAGGAGATGTTCTAGCCGACTACAGAAGCGCATGTGATGACTTTATTAATTTAAGATGATATGTCAGCTCAATCTATCGAAGGTGTGCATGTGCTCATTCATAGAGGCGGGTGTATGTGTATATATATGAGCGTCCATGTATTGTGTTAAAAATTATATAAAAAGGAGAATAACAGCAAAACATCAAGAACTATTACCGCTTGACAAAACACTGACTACGAGAAGCTTCTCCAACATTAGCACCATCTAGGACTCAGTACGCCTGGCGCACGCAAGGCACCCAATGCTAGGGTTTCCGCTGCCTCCTGCGGCCAGCCTTCCTCATCTTCTTTGGGCTTAGGGCCATCGAGGCGCGGTGAATCCCGGTCCTTGCCGACGGGAAGGCTCCATGTCTAGGTAATTTTTTCGAGTTTTGGTAGGGTTTGTGTCCTGCATAGAAAGGTGGGGCGCCGGTGGCTTTCTGAAGATGGAATGAGATTCTCCCCCCGTCCCGGTGGTGCTTCTAGCGTCGCCGAAGGGCGTATGAAGGTTTGTCTCCGGCGCATTTCACGAGATTTGGTCAGCGTTTGTCGTCGGTGGATCCGGTCTTCGTTCATCTATTTTCCCATGTCCACAGGTTGGAACCTTCCGATCTATGCTTTTCTTCATCGACGATGGTTGTTGTTCTGCTGTGCTGGTCCTTTAGGGTATTAGCATGATCACTTCCCGACTGTCTACTATAACAAGGTTTGCCCAGCTCCGATGATGGAGAGGCGGTGTCAGCGACGCGCCTTCGGCTCGCTCTAGTGCTTGTAGTCGTCGCTAGATAGTCTACGGACCTGCTGAATGTAATTTTTAGTTCTGGTGCTCTTTGTACTACCATGACAGTTGATGAATACATCGGTAGTTTTTCTCGTAAAAAATTAAAAATAAAAAGAAAGAGAGAAAAAAGCCCCGAAAGAAACCAGTACATCAACCATCACGAGCGATCTTCCCTATCTTTTTTAGCAGTAAACCACACCTTATTGAATAATTTTAAGGTTTACATGAATAATTAGGAGATCATGGGGATCACCTAGCCACACATGTCGTCCAACATCTAATGAACTCGAAATTTTTGCTAAGCTATGCGCTTCCCAGTTGGAAGCCCGGCCTTTGAATTTGATATCACATGTGGAGAACTCCCTCGATTGTAACACAATTTCTTTAACAATGGCCGAATATCTTCCTTCGGTGCCTTTGCTAATATCTGCCACCACCGGTTTTGAATCACAAGCGACAACAATTCTGTCCTCCATAAGATCGAGGGCTAAGGAAAGAGCTTCCCTGCGAGCCACAGACTCAAGTGTTGCTGCGTCGTTAATACCTTCAGAGACCATTGCCGATGAGCCCAAGAAGGTACCTTTATTGTTTCTGCAAACCGCTGTTGCTGCCCCTCATTCTCCATTCCTCGAGAATCCGCCATCAACATTGATCTTAACAAAGCCTTCACCTGGAGGTCTCCAGTTCTAGGGAGAAGTGCTCCCGGCCATGGCCGCTCGCACCCTCTCACCTTGTGACTTCTCTGTGTTTTGTAAAGGCTCCAGCTCGACTATGAAATTGATTACGAAAGAATGAGTTGCATGTGGACTTTGCAGGTTACTTTCATGAACCGCCTTTCGCCTTGCCGTCCAGATTGCTCAAAGTGTGACAAACAGCTCTGTCATTTTTTGTGGGATAAACTCTCAATCATAGCGAAAATCCAGCTCTTGGCGTTCGGCTCCCTAGTGGTCTCCATATGATCAACAATATCCCCATCAGCTAGAGCCCACACACACCTTGATGTTGAGCACTCCATCAAAGAGTGCCGCCATGAATCTTGTGCACCGCATAGTTGGCAATTCTCACTGTCAGCCATGTTTCTGCTATGACGAATGTCCTCTATGGGGATAGAACATCTAGCAAGTCTCCACAAAAAATTCTTGAATTTTTGGGTACCCCAACAGACCATAACGAGGACCACTCCCTTGCTTCTTCTTCATAGTTTGATATCCCTGCATTGTTGTAACATCCCAAAATTCTAAATTTTGGAATGTTATATTAAACAAATAGTGTTGATTGATTGTTTGATTGTGGTGTGGTTGCTTGTGTGAAATTGAGTGAAATTTGAAACTTTTTGAAAGTTGGATGAGAGGGAATGAAATGACTTTCCCAAACTTTCACTTTGCATTTATGATCTCCATGAATTCCAATTTTCATTTCATCACAAAACCCTAGAGAGAAGATGATATGACTTCTTCCATTTAAATAAATGCAAAGGGTTTTGAAAAGATTTGAGTTCCATTTGGAAATATTTCAAATTCAGAAACTTTATGTAACTCAATGATTTTCATGAGAGAAGAGAAAATGACTTCATCAAATTATATGAAATATGAGTTGGAAGTTTTAAAGAATCAAATTTAAAGTTCCTTTGAAGGTATTTTGAAAACCATTTTCAATTTGGAGTTATTTGTTTTTTGTTCAAATTATTTTTCTCCAAAAATAAAATATATGGAAAATAGGGTAAAATGATTCCCTACAGTAGAAAAGTGGAGAAAAATGAGTTTGAAATAATTTCGGTATTTTAAAATATTTTTATTTGGTTTTTAAATGAACCACTATTTGCTTTGTTTAATTTTTTTTGAATTTATTTGCCGCTGAAAATATGTTCATATTTTAGGAAATATTTTCCTGAAAATTTTGATATATAATATGCCTATATAAAATTTTGTTATATTTTCTTTATTCAGTTTTTCTTTCTGTTTCTATTAAAAAACTGTATGTGCGGCTCATCATTATATGTCGCCCACATGCGCAGCATAGTAGACAGGCCGGCCCGTATTTTACCTTTCTCTTTTTATTTTCATTAAGGTTTACAATTTTATTTATTTCTTTATTTTTCAAAAAATAAAAATTTCAAGAAAAAATATTTTAAAAACCTAAATTCTTCCGAGTGCACGCGCATCATCTGGGCGAAACGAGCGACCGCGCTCTTCCACTTGCATGCATGCATACATGTTTTGTGTGCCTGCTAGTGCATATAATTAGTGGCATTAAATGCGATCATATTTGTCACATGTGAATAAAGGAGGCTAAGTCGCTCTAACGCTCTTCCGTATGCCTCCGCCATTATTTGAGTTGAGTTTGGTATTTGTACTTCCCTCGCAAAAGGATCAAGGTTCTAGTCCGTCAGTCTGTCTTTGTGCCAGCTTTGGCTTAAAAATTGGTTTGGTTGGTTTAAGCTTGATTGCGATCACCTTCACAAGAAACAATGCCATATACGGGTTTTTTTTTGCGGGTGATGCCATATACGGTGTGCAGCCCACACTACCAGCCACGTTGTAATCAAAGAAGTATAGTCCCAAAAAGAATGCCAAGTATCTTCGCTGGTTTACACTTCTGTATATGGTCACCCCTAAAAAAAACTTATGTATATGGTCTCGTGGCAGCCTACTAATCATGGTTGCACCTGAGGGCATCTCTAGTCCTTTCCTCAAAATGTTATATCATTCCGATTCAAATTAATTGACGCTCGAGTATAACTTAAATACTCCCTTCAGTCCTTTTTACTCTGGATAGGATGGATATTAGATTTGTCTGAAGTCAAACTCATTAAAGTTTGACCAAGTTTATACAAAAAATTATGAACATTCACACAACAACACCAATATCATTAGATCTATTTTAGAATATATTTTCATATTACATTTATCTATATACCTAGTATTAAAGGGAATAGATATTATTGGTTTGCTTTAGTCCTTTTCATTTGGTTTTTTTAGGCAACCTCGCAAAGCTTCATTACGTCGTCACAATGTTTACAGGGACGAAAGAAATGCTTTAGTCCTTTTCGTTAGGTTTACACACGCTAAGCGATCTGGGCCAAGTATTTGCATATTGATGGGCCTTTTATGGGCTTTCATAGAGACCGCGAAAAATAATTGGGTCAAAATAAATCAACATTGTGGGAATTGAACATAGGACCTCCTATCTAACTCTTTGATGTAAAACAACCAATGACCTATGCACCTTTCACATTTACTAATCCCAACTCGCTCTAAATATACGAATGGCAGTCATCATGTTTAGGGCGAGCTAATTAAGCAAATGAGTTAATAAAGAAAGGATTGTGGACTTAAATATAATATTTAAATGGACGTGGCTAATTAAACAAAGGGTTATGGGTAAACCGGTGGAATAACTAAAAGAAATATTGTGGTCTTAATAAATTCTACATGAAGGATTTGAGGTAAAAAAGTAGGATAATTAAAAGTAAGGATCTGTAGGATTCAATGTGTTAGGGCTGCTCAATTAAAAAACGGATGAGAACATCATGGTAATTAATGAAAGAATTATACTTAAATGCCATTAAATGTACTTAAAATGGAATCCGTGGAAGATTATGCCCGGCAAAGAAAATATGAACACGTCTAAATTGTAACATATTTTTGTATGTTCATTTTGTGGAAGAATGCTGCGTTGCAGCATGTTCTTCATAGTGAATCCGATACTGTGGGACATTATGCTTGCACAAAACATCACTTTTTCCCATTGCAATGCACAGGCATATGTGCTAGTTAGATATTATAGATGTTAATATTTTCTAATATAAATCTGGTCAAACTTAGCAAAGTTTGACTTCAAACAAATCTAACACGCGGAGTAAAAATGATAGGAGAAAGTACAAATTATATTAAAGAAGCGTCAATTAATATGAATTGAAGGAGGTACATATCTCTAAAATCTCTGGTTTGAGAGGTTGAACACCAACTAGTCATTCCCTCAAATGTTGTTCAAAACAACCACTCACTCAAATTTGACCGTCCCTGAGGCCTAAATGCGGATCGAAAGTGGGCTGTAATTTTTGATTATTTTTTAATTACGTCAGCCGGGTCTTGAATTCAAGACCTCTTGGCTTTAATGCCACGTAGAACTGGACGCATCAGCCAATTTATCAAAAAGCTCAAACTGACGAAGAAAAGTGGGCTATGCATTTATACGTCAACACCTCACAAAAGAACGAGGTACCTGGATTTTCTCTCTCCACAAATGATGCTTTTATTCACTCATAATGTCATGTCAAAGTGATACAAATACAATGAAAACACACCCAACCTTTATTCGAATTGAGCCTAGCTCAGATAGTTAGGTTTTTTATGGTGGAACCAGCCCACATGGTTCAAGTCCTAGACTTGGCACGCATTTTTATTGATTTATTTCAGATTTTCCAGCGACGTTCGTTCAGTGGAAACAGATATCCCCGTCGACTATAGAGATACACGTGGTGACGGTTAATTTCAAAATATGTCTGCTCAATTTATCATAAGTTTGCACGTGTTCATTCATAAAGGTAAGTATATGTATGTATGTATATATGTATGTATGTATGTACAGTGTTAAAAAATAAAAAGAAATAAAAAAGAGAAGAACAACAAAACATCAACGACTACGAGAAGCTTCTCCAACATCAGCACCATCTAGAACTTCAGTACACCTGGCGCACGCAAGGCACCCAACGCTAGGGTTTTCGCTGCCTTCTGCAGCCAGCATGCCTCATTTTCTTTGGCCTTAGGGCGATGGAGACACAGTGGAGGATCCGGGAGGGCTCCATGGTTATTTTTTTCCTGTGTTTCGGTAGGATTTATGCCTTGCATATGTAGGTGAGGCGGCGGTGGCTTTCTGAAGATGGAATGGGGTTCTCCCCGCCTAGCTCCCGTCCCGGTGGTGCTTCTAGCATCGCCGGAGGGTGTGTGGAGGTTTGTCTCCGGTGTATCTCGCGAGATTTGGTTGGCGTTTGTCGTCGATGGATCCAGTCTTCATTCGTCTATTTTCATGTGTCTATAGGTTGGACCTTTTCGATCTACGCTTCTCTTCATTGGCGCCGGGTGCTGACTTGCTGTTATGGTGTGCTGGTCCTTTAGGGCTTTAGATGATGATTTTCCGACTGTCTACTACAACAAGATTTATCCAGCTTCAGTGATGGAGAGGCGATGCTAGCGACGCGCCTTCGGCTCGCTCTAGTGCTTGTAACCGTCTCTTGGTGGCTACGGATCATGACGTAATTTTTACTTCTGGTGTTCTTTCTACTAAATTAAAAGTTGATGAATAGATTAAAAGTTTTTTGTATAAAAAACTGACTATGAGAAGCTTCTCCAACATCAATGCCTTAAGTCATGGGGGGATATAGCCTTTGCCGCAAAAGAATACTCGATTTCCCCATTATGGAGGCCTTTCAGCAACCGAGGCCCATAGAGCCACACTTACGCAAGGGCCTATAAAATAAACCCATCCGCACGCCGGGCTCCGCCACGCTGTCGCACAGTCGTACTACATAGAACCCTAGATCTTCTCAGGTTCTCTACTCCTCTCCCCAGTGCAGACATGCCGAAGCGGTCCTGCCGCTCGATCTGCTCAAGCCGCGCCGGAGTCCTCCACCGCTCATGTACATGCTCTTTATCCCTTTTACAGACCGTGTTTCGTTTTCTTCTCTCAGCTTTTTTATCGCGCCTATGTTTCTTCCAGAACCACCGCGCGATGGATGGCGATGGGTGGATTGTCCCCCAGGTCATCAGCGCATGGCGCGTGGAGGATGGCGGGCAGAACCACCTCATAGAGAATGGCGGACCGATTGTCCCCCAGGCCATCAGCGCATGGCACGTGGAGGATGACAGGTAGAACCGCCTCAGGGAGAATGACAGATGGATTGTCCCTCAGGTCATCAGCGCATGGTGTGTGGAAGATGGCTCTCAGAAAGGGTTAATAGCTCCTGTGCGACATCTTTAAGGTGCAATGGAAGAAGTGTGACGTAGTTGACAAAAATAGTTGTAGTACTACATTTCAGAGGCCCAAATAGCCAAGGCCCACTCGGGCGATTAAACTGGTCATCAACAGGAGTGAGGTTATGTTTAAGACATGTGGGTCCCACTTTGGTAGTGCATCTAGTTGCAGGCCCACTTGGCAGTGCATCAGGTGAAATGTGTCCCTATGCCTGTCTGAACATGTACCCCTCCCACCTCCTCCTCTTTGTTCTCGGTGGTGAGCCGGCGCCGGCGCAGGAGATTTTGTTCTCGGTGATAACAACACAGAGGAGCTTTCGTTATTGGCAACTGCGGCGGTTGTGGTGAGTGAATCCGGAACCCTGTCCCGTTCCCCTCCGTGTCGAGCTAGATCTCACCGCATCGCCTATGTTTCCCTCGGTTTTTGGTCGATTTGATCTAGATTGGGTGGGTGGGAGGGGGACTGACCGCGATGGAGCCACCAGAGACAACAACATCGACTAGGTAATCCCTTAATGTGCATCCTTTCCAAGCTATGCGATTTGTGCCTCATCTGCTTCCGCTAGCTCACCTCACACTGCCCTGAAATAGGGGGATGTTGCTCGGATGTTCGAATTCACTATGGAATTCCTTCCTTCTAAGGCGAAGCTAAGTTATGGTAGCATGCGGGACATAGAGAGAGATAGAATTGTGAAGTGGGAGATTGATTTTACGGAGATTGATCCACAAGAACTACAGAGCATGGAAGAGAAGGCCGTGAAGAATGTGGTGGAAAAAATTGGGGAGAGCATTTTTTGGGGTCCAGAGCAAGCGGTAGCATTGTTACGGTTTGATAATTGGAAAGGAGAGTATGTGAGAATTGAGGATGGTGAAGACATGGTTGATGAAATCGATCGACAAGATGGCTGGACAACCAAACATACTATGTTTCATGCAGAGCTTGTTGATCTGAAATCAGATTCTAAGGTTGGATATGTGCCCTCAAAGTTAGCTTCACAGATGGTAGATGATGATTGGGCTTCAGAGAGGCATATAAAGCCATTTTCATAAACAACACCGACTCAGTCCAATTCCCACGAAAGATGTCGCACATGAGCTATTGACCCTCTCAGAAAGGAGAGACATTCAACAACTCGAAGTACAACTAGGAGATTTTTCCTCTCCTAAAATAGGGTTTAGTTGGTTGTTGCCGAATAAATAAAACTCTGTTTAGGGCGAACTCAAGGGTTATTATCTTTAGTTTCATACATCAGCAGCCAGGGCTCAGGGCTACCACAACAACGGACACATCCACAAGCCATCTGAATGGACTCTCCTAGTTCTGATGATGAACACCAAACTGACGATCAAAAGTTTATAGCTGCATTTCATTTGTGTGCTTGCTCATCTACTTACCGATTGCGCTGGTGGTACCTGCTGCTTATCTAGATGTTGCCTAGCTCCTCGTGGTGGAGTCACTTTGCTTACTCATGCGCCATGCGGCGGCCCGTGACCAATGCTGACCCCGGCTGCGGTGCTCTGGAGGGCCTTGCCCTTGCCAACAGCGACAGAGGTGTCACTGAGCGACTACTCACCAATCTTGACAAGCTCCTTGTCAAGGTAGCCGCGTGCTGTCGAGGCGGCGCTGCGGCCGTCTCCACAATGACGAGCGATCGGTCGTAGGCACATTCTCGTGAATCGGTCCGTCCTCTCGGTGATGGGGCCTTATGCACTAGGTCCATCTGTGAACCTGGCTCAACAATAAACATTGTCTCAATCGCACGGGGATGGCAGGAAAAAATCCCTCGTGGTGGCGGACTAATGGCTTAGGATCTTTGTGAGTGTAGTGTCAAAAACGCTTTTATATTATAGGACAGAGTGAGTATCTCCTAATGTTCAAGTTTTGCAGCATGCCCCTCTCACTGCACATCAACACATGTTGGATTGACACACACATCTATATAGCTTTCTAATACACTTCATTTGATGTTCACTACTAAAGACAGCTATGGAGGAGTCTCTTCTTCACATTTTAATTTCAACGTGATCCATTTGACCATACTATCAACTACAGCGGTGTGGTCCATGCTCAGAGGTATGCACATGAAGATTCATAATAAGTTTATCAATAAAGTGTGTGCTGGTGTTTATAGTTGATCATGATAAAGATCATAATTCTTTTTGCATCCATTTATGATATTGTTCGTAATGTCCTTTGATAGTTTTGATCGCCCTTGTCGTACAATACTCCCTCCGTTTCTTTTTAATTCGCATATAAGATTTGTCTCAAGTCAAACGTAGTAAAGTTTGACTGAGATTGTAGCAAAAAATATCAGCATTCATATTATAAAATTGATATCATTAGATGCATTATTGAATTAAATTTCATGTTGTATATCCTAGTATTGTAGATGTTGATAATTTTGTATATAAATGTGGTCAAACTTTATGAAGTTTGACTTAAGACAAATCTTATATGCGAAGTAGAAAGAAACGGAGGGACTACTAGAAAATATGACTTTGCATAATCGTGCGGTACAAAAGTGCCCTAGCAATGCAGTTTTGAGTCCCTAAAAAATTGGAAAACACGAAGCTTGGGTCATTCAGTACTCTTTCGAATGCATTTCATTGTTGGACAGTTCTTTCGAGCGCATCTGGTACACATGCCAGATGATAGGAGAAAGAACCGATTGCACACAATGTTATGGAAGATTCGAGGGATAAAAGAGGCAAACAGGCGTAACACATCTTCACTACCGTTAACACGGGGAGGGAGACGGCTGAGCTACATTGCCATATTTTTACCTCCACCAGTCTCAGGAGACGCGCAGAACAGAGAAGCAGGGGAGAAGATTGTTAAGGATTAATTAAATCCTAATAATCCAAGCTTAGGTTGGTTGTGTAGTTTAGCAACCGCTAGTTACCACCTATGTAATTATTGCCTTGTAACAGGGGTGTAAATACCCTACTCTTCAATCAATAAAATCAGAAGTTCATCCTCTCAATCATTTTCACTTTCACACATTATTGACATTCAATCTTTATATCTCGTACTCAAATAATATGAACTAGAAGTTTAGAGAATCATATATTTGTAACACATTACAAATCTGCCACATGAATTTAGAATGAGTGGAGGTACCTGATAAACCACTCTTCTCCCCAAATAAGAGCAAGAGGGACATAAATCTAACCAGACGATATATAATTTCTCACATGCTTCTGCGGAAACAGAGGAAATCAGATCCTCAACCAGTAAATGTAATTCAACATCAAGTTGAAAGACACCTCACAGGATGCTCTTCATTCAAATCCCGAGATAAATGTCCACAAATGTTTTGGTGCCGGGACATTGAAACACCTTGCCCACATTATCGTAGAAAATCACAAGGAGTTTAAAAATGAATAAACTTGTTTCCACAAATTTCATCGATTCCACAAGAATCATATAACACAAAGAATACATTCATCGACATATATTTATTCTCAAAACTGCTAATACCTTTTGGGCCCTGAACCAAAATCCATGGTAGAGTGCCTCTTGCACTCATATTGTTTCACATAAAAGGAAGCATGTTAAAGAAGAATAGCACCCGCTCAACAAAAGAGTTGTATTTACCACAATAATACTTACTCCTCATAAGTGTCTCCCATATGAGCGCCCCCTCCTCCTTCGTCTCGTGGGTCGCTCCTGCGACTCACAAGGCGACTGTCATCGCTCGCTCGAACAGTCCCGCCCCCACGCTCCTCTCCCTCGCCGCAGCTGCCGGCGGCCTCTGGCCGACCCGCGGCAGCAGCGGGGTGGCTTCGTCCACCTGCTATCCTCCTCTGCCCTCCATGTGGGTTCCCTCTTCCCCGAGCGGTGACCAGATCCGCCCCTATGCCTTCGCTTGCCCTGGCCGGTCATGACCTTGAGTGGTGGCGGCGCGAAGACCCTCGGCAGGTGCGGGGGTGGCGGGTGTTGCGGCCGTTGTATCTTGGTGAAGCTGATCCGGGCATATGGCTGGTGGTCATGGGTGGGGTCTCGGCCGCCGCAGGTCACCGGATCCTCCAGCTCCGACGTGCTCCCTTCGATCTATTGGATCCCGTGGACATGGCCCTCCTCTCGTCGGTGGCCCTGCTGGCTGCTTCTCCTGGGATGTCCAGCAGCCCAGATCTAGGGTTTGTCACTGTGTGGGGAAAGCTACTGGCTTTAGGTGCAGGGGGTGGAGGAGTTGTGGCAACACAGCAACAGGGGTGGTCGGCTACACGCTTGTGGTCCATCACCATGGGTGTGGTGGGTGAGGTTGAATCCCCTCGGTTGCCAAAGCGGTGGCTCCGAACGGTGGGCACGGTGGCACCTTTCCGGCAGGTTTTGCAGCACGGTGCTAGTGTGTTTCCTTGGCCGTGCGGACGACGAGGTGACTCATTCGGGGGCGTCCGTCATGCGGGTGTGGTCTTGCTTCCATCCATCTTGTTTCAAGCATCGTGTGCAACCTTTCTTGGCTGGCCATGGCTATTGGATCTGATTGGTGGGGGTCGAATCCCGAGCGAAAGCTTTGCCCGACTACGTCATTGCCGGTGACAGTGACACTGGTGTGTGCCGTTTCCCTCCTTGGAGGTGTCATCGTGGGCTCTAGGTGAAAACCATTGGTCTGACTGGTTACAGACCAGGCGGTGGCGGCGTGGTGGCGTCGTGTCCTCCTTGGAGGCTCCGTCTTGTGAGCACGGTCATATGTTGTTGGTTGCTGGGGTGAGTGTTTGTGTATGACGGCTTCTTTTCAGAATGTGTCGGGCCCTTGCCTCGACGGTGGTGCTCTTGTGCGGAGCTAGGTTCGGCGTGATGGTTGTGCCTGAAGACCTCCCTTTGGTGTTCTGTCCCTAGCCTCCATCCGCGTTCTAGGGCGGTGAGCATTCCATCGTTCGGCAGTGCGGCGCCTCTCGAGTCAGAGCGAGGAGCTGGGGGCTCCTTCTGGCGATGGAACGGGATGTCGCTAGTCTGCTGGGCGCCCAGGCGATGGCATTGGCATAGCCCCCTCTGTCGACTGATCTCCTTCTCGAGCCAGCTTCATTCGCAACATTGGCCCTTTGCACATGCCTGAGGGCTCTGATGTCTCACTTTCTTACTTTTGAGCTATGTTGTTGCTCCTGGGCACCCATGTATCTTGCCGGAGCTCTTTCTTTTGCTTTCTGTTGTTCTTTTGGTGTAAAGGCTTCATTACTTTAAAGCCGAGCACCATCCTCTTTTAAAACAAGTGTCTTCCATATGGAATACAAAGAACTTCTCATTAAAAACAAAGTTTGTGAGGTGGTGGGGAAGCGAGGCTTGTAGCAAGCAGGGTTCACGCAGAGAACCGACATCAATTACGATGTAACATACCCTCTTGGTATGAGTGGAATTATGTTTTAATATTAAATATCATAGGCAATAATAATAATAATAATAATTTCCATGCTGTTGATGGATGAAGTGGCTACATACTCATATGAGTCACTCACTTTGGAAATCTATATTGAAGTCCATGAAGGGCTTACAGTTCCAAATCCAAAAATAAATCGCAACATGTATTGTGTAAACCTTCAGAAGTCACTCCATGACTGGAAATAGTCGAAAATCATATGGTACTACCGACTAATGAGTTCCTTCTTCAAAAGGATTACTCAAAAATGATGATTGTTTTGTGTTAATAATGGAATCCCAAATTTGATTTCTTTATATCACTTAGTGTATATCGATGAATTAATCATCAATGTCTATGCAAGACCTAAACATACACAAAATCATCCCATGACCGAAAATTTGGATTAAACCAAATTTAGCTTTAGTTTACAATTCGAGCATCCTCTTAAGAATACATACCATTCTACATATATCCAAAACATGCATGAGAAGTTAAATGTGGATATATCATAACAATAAAAGACATGTGTGGTCATATTGCCCTAATAAGGTACTAATCCATTCATAACTAGGGGTGATAATGAAGTGATATCAGGATCCGGAGTTTTATATCTCATTAATGCCAAAGCACTCATATAATTGCAAACTACACCAGGCTTGACACTATATTTGTTATCTTTTTTCAGAGTGCAACCCCCAACAGAAGGTATATGGATCATATAAGGAATATGATCTTATATCTCAAGCTCACAGTAAATCTTGGCCAATTCCATCAGGGAAAGCAACATATGACCATGAAATGATATAATGATATTGGCTCTTTATTGATCCCAACAATGCCATATCAATGACATAATTTGCTGGAATAGCTTCTTATGGAATTCATCTCAACAGACTTTAATGGCTACTTCCACTTATCATTCTGACATAATTCCTTTATCTAAAAGCAATGCAAAATATGCATGACTTAGCAGAATGATTAACCACACTCAAAATCATGTGGCTGAGATTCGTCGAAATCAACATAACTTGATTTATCAAGATGCTGTTGGGAAACGTAGTAGAATTTTAAAAAAATTCTACGCATCACCAAGATCAATCTATGGAGTCATCTAGCAATGAGGGAGAAAGGAGTGCATCTACATACCCTTGTAGATCGCGCGCGGAAGCGTTCAAGAGAACGGGGTTGATGGAGTCGTACTCGTCGTGATCCAAATCACCGGTGACTTAGCGCCGAACGGACGGCACCTCCGCGTTCAACACACGTACGGTTGGGAAGACGTCTCCTCCAACTTGATCTAGCAAGGGGAAAGGAGAGGTTGATGAAGATCCAGCAGCACGACGGCGTGGTGGTGGAAGCAATGGTGATCTCGGCAGGGCTTCGCCAAGCACAGGGAGACGGAGGAGTGTCACAGGAGGGAGAGGGAGAGGCCAGGGGCTAGGGTGCGGCTGCCCTCCCTCCCCCCACTATATATAGGGTCCCTAGGGGGGCGCCAGCCCTAGGAGATCCAATCTCCTAGGGGGGCGGCGGCCAAGGGGGTGGCTTGCCCCCCAAGGCAAGTGTGGCACCCCCCACCCCTAGGGTTTCCAACCCTAGGCGCAGGGGAAGGCCCAAGGGGGGCGCACCAGCCCACTAGGGGCTGGTTCCCCTCCCACTTCAGCCCATGGGGCCCTCCGGGATAGGTGGCCCCACCCGATGGACCCCCGGGACCCTTCCGGTGGTCCCGGTACAATACCGATTACCCCCGAAACTTTCCCGATGGCCGAAACTTGACTTCATATATAGATCTTCACCTCCGGACCATTCTGGAACTCCTCGTGACGTCCGGGATCTCATCTGGAACTCCGAACAACTTTCGGGTTACCGTATACTAATATCTCAACAACCCTAGTGTCACCGAACCTTAAGTGTGTAGACCCTACGGGTTCGGGAGACACGCAGACATGACCGAGACGACTCTCCGGTCAATAACCAACAGCGGGATCTGGATACCCATGTTAGCTCCCACATGCTCCTCGATGATATCATCGGATGAACCACGATGTCGAGGATTCAATCAATCCGTATACAATTCCCTTTGTCAATCGGTACGTTACTTGCCCGAGACTCGATCGTCGGTATCCCAATACCTCGTTCAATCTCGTTACCCGCACGTCACTTTACTCGTGCCGTAATGCATGATCCCATGATCAACCACTTGGTCACATTGAGCTCATTATGATGATGCATTACCGAGTGGGCCCAGAGATACCTCTCCGTCATACGGAGTGACAAATCCTAGTCTCGATTCGTGCCAACCCAACAGACACTTTCGGAGATACCTGTAGTGTACCTTTATAGTCACCCAGTTACATTGTGACGTTTGGCACACCCAAAGCACTCCTATGGTATCCGGGAGTTGCACAATCTGATGGTCCAAGGAAATGATACTTGACATTCGGAAAACCTACAGCAAATGAACTACACGATCTTTGAGCTATGCCTAGGATTGGGTCTTGTCCATCACATCATTCTCCTAATGACGTGATCCCGTTATCAATGACATCCAATGTCCATAGTTAGGAAACCATGACTATCTTTTGATCAACGAGCTAGTCAACTAGAGGCTCACTAGGGACGTGTTGTGGTCTATGTATTCACACATGTATTACGATTTCCGGATAACACAATTATAGCATGAACAATAGACAATTATCATGAACAAAGAAATATAATAATAACCATTTTATTATTTCCTCTAGGGCATATTTCCAACAGTCTCCCACTTGCACTAGAGTCAATAGTCTAGTTACATTGTGATGAATTGAACACCCATGCAGTTCTGGTGTTGATCATGTTTTGCTCTAGGGAGAGGTTTAGTCAACAGATCTGCCACATTCAGGTCCGTATGTACTTTACAAATCTCTATGTCTCCATTTTGAACACTTTCACGAATGGAGTTGAAGCGACGCTTGATATGCCTGGTCTTCCTGTGAAACCTGGGCTCCTTGGCAAGGGCAATAGCTCCAGTGTTGTCACAGAAGAGAGTCATCGGGCCCGACGCATTGGGTATGACTCCTAGGTCGGTAATGAACTCCTTCACCCAGACTGCTTCTTGTGCTGCCTCCGAGGCTGCCATGTACTCCGCTTCACATGTAGATCCCGCCACAACGCTTTGCTTGCAACTTCACCAACTTACTGCCCCATAAATCGAGCGTTGGAGCTTGCACACCTTGTCAGCATTCTTAGGATCGACAAAACCTTCCGGCTGCATCATATACAATTCTTCCTTAAGGAAACCATCAAGGAATGTCGTTTTGACGTCCATTTGCCATATCTCATAATCATAGAATGCGGCAATTGCTAACATGATTCGGACGGACTTCAGCTTCGCTACGGGTGAAAAAGTCTCATCGTAGTCAACCCCTTGAACTTGTCGATAACCCTTAGTGATAAGCCAAGCTTTATAGATGGTTACATTACCATCTGCGTCTGTCTTCTTCTTAAAGATCCATTTATTTTCTATGGCTCGCCGATCATCGGGCAAGTCAGTCAAAGTGCATACTTTGTTTTCATACAAGGATCCTATCTCGGATTTCATGGCCTCCACCCATTTGTTGGAATCCGGGCCCGCCATCGCTTCTTCATAGTTCGAAGGTTCACCGTTGTCCAACAACATGATTTCCAAGACAGGGTTGCCGTACCACTCTAGTGTGGAACGTGTCCTCGTGGACCTACGAAGTTCAGTAGCAACTTGATCTGAAGTTTCATGATCATCATCATTAACTTCCTCTCTAGTCGGTGCACGCACCTCAGGAACACTTTCTTGAGCTACGCCACTTACCGGTTCAAGAGGTAATACTTCATCAAGTTCTATTTTCCTCCCACTTATTTCTTTCGAGAGAAACTCTTTCTCTAGAAAGGACCCATTCTTGGCAACAAAGATCTTGCCTTCGGATCTGAGGTAGAAGGTATACCCAATAGTTTCTTTAGGGTATTCTATGAAGACGCATTTTTCCGATTTGGGTTCGAGCTTTTCAGGTTGAAGTTTCTTGACACAAGCATCGCATCCCCAAACTTTTAGAAACGATAGCTTAGGTTTCTTTCCAAACCATAATTCATACGGTGTCATCTCAATGGATTTCGACGGAGCCCTATTTAAAGTGAATGCAGCAGTCTCTAAAGCATAGCCCCAAAATGACAATGGTAGATCGGTAAGAGACATCATAGATCGCACCATATCCAATAGAGTGCGATTACGACGTTTGGACACACCATTACACTGAGGTGTTCCAGGCGGCGTGAGTTGTGAAACTATTCCACATTTTCTTAAGTGTGTGCCAAATTCGTGACTCAAGTATTCTCCCCCACGATCTGATCGCAAGAACTTGATTTTCCTGTCACGTTGATTCTCAACCTCACTCTGAAATTCCTTGAACTTTTCAAAGGCCTCATACTTGTGTTTCATTAAGTAGACATACCCATATCTACTCAAGTCATCAGTGAGGGTGAGAACATAACGATAGCCTCCGCGAGCCTCAACACTCATTGGACCGCACACATCAGTATGTATGATTTCCAATAAGTTGGTTGCTCGCTCCATTGTTCCTGAGAACGGAGTCTTTGTCATTTTACCCATGAGGCATGGTTCACACGTGTCAAATGATTCGTAATCAAGAGACTCCAAAAGTCCATCTGCATGGAGCTTCTTCATGCGTTTGACACCTATGTGACCAAGGCGGCAGTGCCACAAGTATGTGGGACTATTATTGTCAACCTTACATCTTTTGGCATTCACACTATGAATATGTGTAACATTACGCTCGAGATTCATTAAGAATAAACCATTCACCAACGGAGCATGACCATAAAACATATCTCTCATATAAATAGAACAACCATTATTCTCGGATTTAAATGAGTAGCCATCTCGAATTAAACGAGATCCTGATACAATGTTCATGCTCAAAGCTGGCACTAAATAACAATTATTGAGGTTTAAAACTAACCCCGTAGGTAAATGTAGAGGCAGCGTGCCGACGGTGATCACATCGACCTTGGAACCATTCCCGAGGCGCATCGTCACCTCGTCCTTCGCCAGTCTCCGCTTATTCCGCAGCTCCTGCTTTGAGTTACAAATGTGAGCAACCGCACCGGTATCAAATACCCAGGAGCTACTACGAGTACTGGAAGGTACACATCAATTACATGTATATCACATATACCTTTAGTGTTGCCAGCCTTCTTGTCCGCTAAGTATTTGGGGCAGTTCCGCTTCCAGTGACCACTTCCCTTGCAATAAAAACACTCAGTCTCGGGCTTGGGTCCATTCTTTGGCTTCTTCCCGGCAGCTTGCTTACCGGGCGCGGCAACTCCCTTGCCGTCCTTCTTGAAGTTCTTCTTACCCTTGCCTTTCTTGAACTTAGTGGTTTTATTTACCATCAACACTTGATGTTCCTTTTTGATTTCCACCTCTGCTGATTTCAGCATTGAATATACCTCAGGAATGGTCTTTTCCATCCCCTGCATATTGAAGTTCATCACAAAGCTCTTGTAGCTCGGTGGAAGCGACTGAAGGATTCTGTCAATGACCGTGTCATCCGGGAGATTAACTCCCAGCTGAGTCAAGCAGTTATGCAACCTAAATATTTTGAGTATGTGCTCACTGACAGAACTATTTTCCTCCATCTTACAACTGAAGAACTTGTCGGAGACTTCATATCTCTCGACCTGGGCATGAGCTTGGAAAACCATTTTCAGCTCTTCGAACATCTCATATGCTCCGTGTCTCTCAAAACACTTTTGGAGCCCCGGTTCTAAGCTGTAAAGCATGCCGCATTGAATGAGGGAGTAATCATCAGCACATGACTGCCAAGCGTTCATAACGTCTTGGTTCTCTGGGATAGGTGCGTCACGTAGCGGTGCTTCTAGGACATAATCTTTCTTGGCAGCTATGAGGATGATCCTCAGGTTCCGGACCCAGTCCGTATAGTTGCTGCCATCATCTTTCAGCTTGGTTTTCTCTAGGAACGCGTTGAAGTTGAGGACAACGTGGGCCATTTGATCTACAAGACATATTGTAAAGATTTTAGACTAAGTTCATGATAATTAAGTTTATCTAATCAAATTATTCAATGAACTCCCACTCAGATAGACATCCCTCCAGTCATCTAAGTGAAACATGATCCGAGTTAACTAGGCCATGTCCGATCATCACGTGAGACGGACTAGTCAACATCGGTGAACATCTTCATGTTGATCGTATCTTCTATATGACTCATGCTCGACCTTTTGGTCTTCTGTGTTCCGAGGCCATGTCTGTACATGCTAGGCTTGTCAAGTCAACCTAAGTGTATTGCGTGTGTAAATATGGCTTACACCCGTTGTATTCGAACGTTAGAATCTATCACACCCGATCATCACGTGGTGCTTCGAAACAACGAACCTTCGCAACGGTGCACAGTTAGGGGGAACACTTTCTTGAAATTATTACGAGGAATCATCTTATTTAAGCTACCGTCGTTCTAAGCAAATAAGATGTAAAACATGATAAACATCACATGCAATCAAATAGTGACATGATATGGCCAATATCATTTGCTCCTTTTGATCTCCATCTTCGGGGCTCCATGATCATCGTTGTCACCGGCATGACACCATGATCTCCATCATCATGATCTCCATCATCGTGTCTTCTTGAAGTTGTCTCGTCATCTATTACTTCTACTACTATGGCTAACGCTTTAGCAATAAAGTAAAGTAATTACATGACGTTTATGTTGACACGCAGGTCATAAATAAATAAAGACAACTCCTATGGCTCCTGCCGGTTGTCATACTCATCGACATGCAAGTCGTGATTCCTATTAAAAGAACATGATCAATCTCATACATCACATATATCATTCATCACATCCTTTTGGCCATATCACATCACACGACACATGCTGCAAAAACAAGTTAGACGTCCTCTAATTGTTGTTGCAAGTTTTTACGTGGCGGCTATAGGTTTCTAGCAAGAACGTTTCTTACCTACGCCAAAACCACAACGTGATATGCCAATTTCTATTTACCCTTCTGAAAGATCATGCGGTGCCCCCATGTTTGGTTTTGGTAATTGATGACAATCTCTATGGACTAATGGTTGCCTTGAGTTATATTTGAAGGTTTTGTCCATAGGCTTTTCTTGGAGTACATGTGTTGGTTTCAAGGAGAGTTTGTGTCGACCAAGGTGCTATTCAAGGAATTACCTAAAGATTGGTCTTGTGAGAGGTTGATCAAGACTAAGTTAAAGAGTGAATCAAGTTGATCAACCCACAAAGCGTAGAAGATGTACCGAGAGGGATCAAGTGATCCCATGGTATGGTAAGCATTGTCAATTACGCTTTGTGTACTAACCCATGGTCTTCGTGAGGGTTCTTTGTGGGGTTAGGGTGCGGTGTGCAAGTTCAAGTGGAGCATCATGAAGAGATCAAATGCTTGAAGCTTGCCGTCCTTTGTGGTGACAATGGACTTGTGAAGATGTGCGGAAGAGTGCCTCACCCATAGTGGAGTATGGGGGAGCAATCAACTAGTCTTCATCGAGTCAACCCAATCAAGAAAGGTGGTCCAACTTGAGGGAGTCAAGATCGTCATCATCTAGCTCAAGTGGACCATGTGCAAGGCAAAGGTTTGCCCTTGATAGGTTTTCTATTTTACCGGTCTCATGATGGTAGTTGGGAGACCGGGTTATAGGATCGATTGCCGTACTATCAAGGGGGCTCTCGATGAGTAGCTTGATCGTATCGTTCGCTGAGAGCTCAAACCATTGCATCCTTGCATCATCTTTCTTGGTTCTTGTTTGGTTCTCTTTGAGAGTCTTAGAGCTTATGGTCATCTTGATGACAAGCTCGAGTTCATCAAAAATGGAGTTCACATGCTTCTTCTATGATGTTTTCGATGTTGGAGGTTTTGCCGGTTCTTCTCGGTTGGAGGTTTCACTCCTCACTTCTGCTACTCGTTGTCTTGTTTCCAACAAGCTTGAGTTTGCTCAATTCGGAGCTCATATGCAGAAGTTATGGCAGTTCTTGTTTTCTTGTGTGTGGTTTTGTTAGGGTCCCAGCGGTAGTACCGCTGAGGGGTCACAAGCGGCAGTACCGCTCCGCAGCGGTAGTACCGGCGGTGACTCCGCAGCTGTACTACCGCTGGCTTACCAGGTCCCTACCGCGTCGATTCGAGGGGTCTTTTTCTGTGTCAGATTGTGCGGTACCTCGTTGCGGCAGTAGTGCGGCAGTACCGCTCCTTAGCGGCAGTACCGCCCTTCCTCCGCGGTAGTACCGCCCTGCAGCAGTACCGCCGAAGGGAGTGGTAGTACCGCTTAACCCAGCGGTAGTACCGCTGTCTCCTGCAGTACTACCACCCCAAGGTTCATGTTTTGTTGCTCTTTTTCCCTGTTTCTTCCACCTGAGCAGTAGTACCGCTCGTGGAGCGGTAGTACCGCTCGTGTGCGGGCTGAGCACATAACGGTTGGATTTTCCCCTCCTATAAAAGGGCGTCTTCTTCCCCATTGAACCTTATCCTTTGAGCTCGTGTTCTTCCCCCATTGTTGACCTTCTTCGAGCTTGCTAACTCTCAATCCCTCCATGGATTCTTGCTAGTTTTTGAGGGAAAAGAGAGAGGAGATCTAGATCCACATTTCCACCAATCACTTTCTCCTCTATGTGAGGGGAACCCCTTGGATCTAGATCTTGGAGTTCTTGGTGTTCTCTTTCTTGTTCTTCCTCTCATTTTCCTCCCTAGCATTAGTTGCTTCGGTGGGATTTGAGAGAGAAGGACTTGGGCACTCCGTGTGCCCTTGCCATTGCATTTGGTGCATCGATTTGAGTTCTCCACGTGATACATGGAAGTTACAAGTTGAGAAGCTTATTACTCTTGGGTGCTTGGTACCCTTGAGCTTGTTCCTCTTGGGTGCTTGGACGCCCTAGACGGTTGTTGGTGTTCGGAGCTCAATCATTGTGGTGCAAAGCTCCGGGCAAGCGTCGGGGTCTCCAATTAGGTTGTAGAGATCGCCCCGAGCAATTTGACGGGTACCGGTGACCGCCCCCAAGGGTTGCCAAAGTATACAGGTTCAGTGACCGCCCCCAAGGGTTGCCATTTGTACGGGTTCGGTGACCGCCCTCAAGGGTCCCTTAGTGGAATCACGGCATCTTGCATTGTGCGAGAGCGTGAGGAGATTACGGTGACCCTAGTGGCTTCTTGGGGAGCATTGTGCCTCCACACCGCTCCAAACGGAGATTAGCATCCGCAAGGGTGTGAACTTCGGGATACATCGTCGCCTCCTCGTGCCTCGATTATCTCTTACCCGAGCCCTTATGCACTTTACTTTGTGATAGCCATATTGTTTCTTGTCATATATCTTGCTATCACATAGTTTCTTATATTTCTTAGCATAAGTTGTTGGTGCACATAGGTGAGCCTAGTTGTTTTAGGTTTTGTGCTTGGCAAATTAACCGCTAGGTTTATTTCGCATTTGTTCAAGCCTAAACCATAATTATTTTAAAACGCCTATTCACCCCCCTCTAGGCGACATCCACGATCTTTCACCTTCATAAGGACCCTTTTCATCGAATCCGATCCGAGTAAAGTGGGAGAGACAGACACCCGCCAGCCACCTTATGCAACTAGTGCATGTCAATCGGTGGAACCAGTCTCACGTAAGCGTACGTGTAAGGTCGGTCCGGGCCGCTTCATCCCACGATGCCGCCGAATCAAGATAAGACTAGTAACGGCAAGCAAATTGACTATATCCACGCCCACAACTGCTTTGTGTTCTACTCGTGCATAGAAACTACGCATAGACCTAGCTCATGATGCCACTGATGGGAAACGTAGCAGAATTTTAAAAAATTTCTACGCATCACCAAGATCAATCTATGGAGTCATCTAGCAACGAGGGAGAAAGGAGTGCATCTACATACCCTTGTAGATCGCGCATGGAAGCGTTTAAGAGAACGGGGTTGATGGAGTCGTACTCGTCGTGATCCAAATCACCGATGACCTAGCGCCGAACGGACGGCACCTTCGCGTTCAACACACGTACGGTTGGGAAGACGTCTCCTCCAACTTGATCCAGCAAGGGGAAATGAGAGTTTGATGAAGATCCAGCAGCACGACTGCATGGTGGTGGAAGCAACGGTGATCTCGGCAGGGCTTCGCCAAGCACAGGGAGACGGAGGAGTGTCATGGGAGGGAGAGGGAGAGGCCAGGGGCTAGGGTGCGGCTGCCCTCCCTCCCCCCACTATATATAGGGTCCCTAGGGGTGCGCCGGCCCTAGGAGATCCAATCTCCTAGGGGGGGCAAGGGGATGGCTTGCCCCCCAAGGCAAGTGTGGCGCCCCCCACCCCTAGGGTTTCCAACCCTAGGCGCAGGGGAAGGCCCAAGGGGGGGCGCACCAGCCCACTAGGGGCTGGTTCCCCTCCCACTTCAGCCCATGGGGCCCTCCGGGATAGGTGGCCCCACCCGGTGGACCCCCGGGACCCTTCCGCTGGTCCCGGTACAATACCAATTACCCCCAAAACTTTCCCAATGGCCGAAACTTGACTTCCTATATATAAATCTTCACCTCCGGACGATTCCGGAACTCCTCGTGACATTCGGGATCTCATCCGGGACTCCGAACAACTTCCGGGTTACCGTATACTAATATCTCAACAACCCTAGTGTCACCGAACCTTAAGTGTGTAGACCCTACGGGTTCGGGAGACACGCAGACATGACCGAGACGACTCTCCGGTCAATAACCAACAGCGGGATCTGGATACCCATGTTAGCTCCCACATGCTCCTCGATGATATCATCGGATGAACCACGATGTCGAGGATTCAATCAATCCGTATACAATTCCCTTTGTCAATCGGTACGTTACTTGCCCGAGACTCGATCGTCGGTATCCCAATACCTCGTTCAATCTCGTTACCCGCACGTCACTTTACTCGTGCCGTAATGCATGATCCCATGATCAACCACTTGGTCACATTGAGCTCATTATGATGATGCATTACCGAGTGGGCCCAGAGATACCTCTCCGTCATACGGAGTGACAAATCCCAGTCTCGATTCGTGCCAACCCAACAGACACTTTCGGAGATACCTGTAGTGTACCTTTATAGTCACCCAGTTACGTTGTGACGTTTGGCACACCCAAAGCACTCCTACGGTATCCAGGAGTTGCACAATCTCATGGTCCAAGGAAATGATACTTGACATTCGGAAAACCTACAGCAAACGAACTATACGATCTTTGAGCTATGCTTAGGATTGGGTCTTGTCCATCACATCATTCTCCTAATGATGTGATCCCGTTATCAATGACATCTAATGTCCATAGTCAGGAAACCATGACTATGTTTTGATCAACGAGCTACTCAACTAGAGGCTCACTAGGGACGTGTTGTGGTCTATGTATTCACACATGTATTACGATTTCCGGATAACACAATTATAGCATGAACAATAGACAATTATCATGAACAAAGAAATATAATAATAACCATTTTATTATTGCCTCTAGGGCATATTTCCAGGTCTGCAGTTTTACATCGAGTCTTGCGTGCTACAAACAGTCGAATCGAGAGTTTCTAGTGGGCCAGACTGAGGGTGCTTTAAACATCATACTCTATCAAGGTTGTCAGAATCGCGGTTATATTATATGATGCTACGACTTTACGATCCAAGTTAATCCCTATGATTCTATAATTTTAATTCATAAAATCTACATTTCTATGATCCTAATAGTGAAGATTCTACAATTTACAATCCTACGATCGGAGCTCCGATCCGATTTATAATCACAATTCTAACAACCTTGTACCCTACATATCAAAATGCATGATTTTTGCATCATGCGGCCTGGTTGGACCTCGTGCGGTCTACAAACATGCTTTTGACATAAGGGACATGCGATCGGTGAGCTAAGCAAACGCAAGTGTATCTAATCCGACGGCAAAGCGCTGCGGAAGGGCGTAGCTGAGTTTTACTGTTTCGTGATGGAGCATGACAATGTTTTTTATTTCAAGAAAAGCGAGAAACGTGAAGGTAAAAAATATTTGCTCGGTGAAAATCACACGGCTAAAAATATTACAAAGCAGTTCCATAGGAATCGCAGATGAGATTACCCGGGCCCCGGCTTGCAAATGTAAGGAACGACATGTCCATACCGTTCTCAGCATAAGCAGTATCGCCCGTACATTGGGGCCGTCTCCAAGGCCATGACCCGAACCATGTCGTCACTCTCTCCCTCCATCTTATCGACTTTCAAGCACCGAGTTCGTTAGTCGTTACGCTATAAAAAGGAGGGCTGAGCTTCTCTCCACCACAGCACCACCAAAGCAGAGCCTAAACAAGCACATATCCGCTTACGCTTCTCTCCAGCACAGCACCACCACAGCTGCAATGGCCAACCACGGAGTCGCCGCTCTCCTGATCGCGTCCCTTCTCGTGGTGGCGGTCACCCTCGCCGACGCCAGGATCACCGTGAACAACGTGCAGCGCGACAGCATTAACGGAGGTACGTCCATGTCAACGAATCAACATCATCCAGTTGATCTTGCATGTGTAGTACAGTAGCAGTGGCTAAATGCGCCTGTACGTTTCGCAGGTTATGCGGCGCATAAGAAGCCGGTGCCGGCGCTGACGTGCAACAAGGTGAGCGCGGTGCAACAGGGCGAGACCTGCTCCTCACTCGCGGAGGACGCCGGGCTGACCACAGAGGACTTCCTGGGCTTCAACCCCAACATCAACTGCGTCAGGATCTTCGTAGGCCAGTGGGTCTGCCTCGACGCGTCCTCTGCCTAACACACGGTTCAGTTGCATGGACTACGTGCGCAGCGTCGTTAAGTTGCTGCTACTTATGTATGAATAAAGGAGGCTGGTCGCTATGCGTACACCTCCACCACAACTCAAGTTAAGTTTGGGATTTGCATTTCCCTCGCAAAAGGATCGAGGTTCTAGTCCGTCAGTGTCAGTCTGTCTTTGTACCAGCTTTGGCTTAAAATTTGGGTCAGTTGGTCGTGCTTGATTACCAGTGCGTTTACCTTGTGTGTCCCTTTCCTTGATTGTGCCTGATTACCAGTGCGTTACTTTGTGTCTCGCTTTCCGTAGTTTGGTCTGTGTCTCGGGTCTTTCACACGGAGGAGGACACAATATGACCATTTCGCTTCTTCATCTTCTCCAACAGGCAGAATCTCCTTTGCCTTGTTCTTTACCGTCTTTAATATTATTACTAGCAAAAGGCGCCGTGCGTTGCAACGGAAGAAACAAAATCATAATCTCCAATGACCATGATCACATGTTGCATCACCGACATAAACTATCACTCTTAGTTTTGTGAAATCATGTAAATTTTCTGAACTCGTCAACATATATGAAATCATGAATATTTTTCAAATTCCTGAACACTTTTACAACAATTCATAAATAAAGAACTTTTTTTTAATTCATGAACATTTTATACTATTTGAATTTTTTTTTAAAAAATTGAACATATTTTTATCAATTTTCATGAATCGCCGAACATTTCTAGAATGGACGAACATTTTTTTAAATTCGTGGAACAATTTTTGAAATTCACAAAAAGTTGATTTAATGAACATTTTTTCAAATGCATGATCATTTTTTGAATCAGTGAACATTTTATGAATGAATAAACTATTTTGCAGGTCACGCATAGTTTTTAATACAATTTAAAAAAAATCATGAACATGTTTTGATTTTTCAAACATTTGTTTTCAAAACTTCAAAATTTCTTTTAATAAGCAATTATTCTTTTTATAAAATTGCGATCATTTGTTGAATCCACAAACATTTTATGATTCATTAAAAAAATTATTTCAAAATTATCATTTTTCAATCTTGGAAACTTTTTAAAATTCCCAAATTATTTAAATGTAAAAACAAAAACATAAAAGAAAAACAAATTTAAAAACATGCCGCTCAGATATGGGCCTGCCCAAACGGGCGCGCTACGTCTTGTCCCAGCGCGCAGAGCGCAGTATAGGAGGTTCATACTTCATGGGCCGGCCAGGCGTGGAATTCCCCTGTGTGAAACATTTTTTTATCATTTATGGTAATATTTTACAACTTTGGGAGCAATTTCCGTTTCGTACAGCAAGAAGCAATATTTAATTTGTGATTTTGCAATTTTTAACATATGCTACATATGAATAGAATTGTGCATTGGTTATTAAACTTTCATAAATTGGGATGTATATATGGGAAATGAAATAAGTGATTGCCTACTTCTAAGTACAAATGATAAAGAAATTTAAATTACATGGGTTAAATTATTGAGAAAAAAATCAGCTGTGCAGATCAATACGGTGCACATGCTTTGACAAACCAAATGTCTTCAATCAACGTCTAATGGAAACACGTCTCGCAGATCACAACATGTGCGCTGGAGCCCTACCCAAGGGTTTTGGCTTTTGGTTTGTGTTTCTTTCCCGGCGCTGACCGAGATGGCTGAGATTCCGGGCTATTTCAAAAAAAGGAAAAAAACATGGACAAAATAGTAAATCAAAAATTTGAATTTTGGAATACAATTGGCTGACATTTGATTGAAATTTGAAATCAAGCGAGGAAAAGGTAGCGGTCCAACATAACCCGCAAGAGTACAAATATAATGTTTTCTCTGAGGTAATACCTTAATGAGAAGTAAGCCAGGTTTAAAAAATTCAAATGAAGCCAAAAATATTTGGCTGAAAAAGATATATACCAAGCCCGGACTAAATGGCCGAAATTAATTGTCTTGGTCGAAATTCAAAACTCTCCCTTTACCGCACACACGTTTTGCGGAGTACTAACGTGTGCGATGAACCATAAACAAAGCTCACATTTCTCTCTCGGCAAACGTGTGCGACAAACCCATAGCACACACACACACACACACACACACACACACACACACACACACACACACACACACACACACACACACACACACACACACACACACACACACACACACACACACACACACACACACACACACACACACTTCTCTTGCTACAAACATGTGCGGATAACTAGAAAATGTGTGCGACAATGGTAGCACCGCACACATTTTGCATTTCTAAAACGTATGTGATGTTGGACGTATCGCAAATGGCATTGTAGGGTTAAATGCTTGTGATATGCATCTTATAGCACAGACTCTATCATTAATGCGCATCACAAATATTGCACCACAGGAGAGCGGGTGTGATACATATATCACCTCACACGATTTTGACGGATGGAGCGTTTGATACATTTGATATATCGCAAATGCTTATCGCAAGATTCATGTATGTGATAGGTTTAGGTATTGATACGGTTTGTTTTTCCTGAACGTAAGCATCATTGGGGCTTATCGCAGATGATTAACCCATATCGTGTGCGATGGGGCCCCCTATCACACACCTTCGCAAGGTAAGGGTTTAAAACTACGTCTGTGAAAGAGTATTTTAACCGTTTGCGTTGCACTAAACTACACTGGTGGGATGGTGCTGCAATCTCTGAATTACCATGGTTGAACCTAAGTTTTCACCACCATTAATTTATGAATGAATCAGCTATACTGGCCTCACAGATATAGAATCTAGTTCAGACGTTGCCACACACATGTAGAAACGAGCATTAATTTTGTAGGAAATTTATAGGATAGGATTTTTATAGAAAAAATTCCTTTTGAGTCTTTTGGTTTGTAAGAATGAAATCCTATTCCTATGGAGGAATTCTTCCGATCCTCCACATTTCATAAGAAAATAAACATTAGACTAGACTCAATGAAAAAAAATCATATAATGTGAATTAAAGAACATCTTCTTTCCTATTCCTAGTCATAGGATTTGAGATGCATGTCATCTCATTTCCTATGATTTTTTTATTCTTATTATTTTCCTGCCCTATGAACCAAAAGAGGCCTTATGTTTCTTAAATGCAGAATCGTGCTATTAAATCCCTTGTTGTACACTAATGTCAAATTACATGCCATGAATACAACACACACACACACATTACAAAAAACCAACCATATGCCTAGAAATGAAACGTATGTGTTAATGTGCACACATTTGAAATAAATGTTTTGTTTGCGATGAAGAGAACCATCACACATATTTCATTTAGGTGTATCATGTCTAAAGTGGAGCACATGGTTAAGTAAAACCCGCTCGAGCGTCATGTTGCGCTACCCCCCCCCCCCCTCTAACCTGGCAGCCACACAACTGAATCCCCTGGCATTTCCAATCTACACCGCCCCTCGTCATTGATGAGCAATGCTACCTCTTGAGCATGCGTTGGTTTTCCCTTGAAGAGGAAAGGGTGATGCAGCAAAATAGCATAAGTATTTCCCTCAGTTTTTGAGAACCAAGGTATCAATCCAGTAGGAGACTACACACAAGTCCCTCGTGCCTGCACAAACAATCAAGAACCTTGCAACCAACGCGATAAAGGGGTTGTCAGTCCCTTCATGGTCACTTGCAAAAGTGAGATCTGATAAAGATAATAAGATAAATATTTTTGATATTTTTGTTGTATAGATTGGAAAATAAAGATTGCAAAATAAAAGGCGGCAGAAATAGCAAGTAGATAGGAAAATAATATGATGGAAGATAGACCCAGGGGCCATAGGTTTCACTAGTGGCTTCTCTCAAGATAGCAAATTCTATGGTGGGCGAACAAATTATTGTCGAGCAATTGATAGAAAAGCGCATAGTTATGAGAATATCTAGGCATGATCATGTATATAGGCATCACGTCCGCGACAACTAGACCGGAACGATTCTGCATCTACTACTATTACTCCACACATCGACCGCTATCCAGCATGCATCTAGAGTATTAAGTTCATAAGTACAGAGTAACGCATTAGGCAAGATGACATGATGTAGAGGGATAAACTCAAGCAATATGATATAAACCCCATCTTTTATCCTCGATGGCAATAATACAATACGTGCCTTGCTGCCCCTGCTGTCACTGGGAAAGGACACCGCAAGATTGAATCCAAAACTAAGCACTTCTCCCATTGCAAGAAAGATCAATCTAGTAGGCCAAACCAAACTGATAATTCGAGGAGACTTGCAAAGATATGAAATCATGCATAAAAGAATTCATAGAAGATTCAAATATTGTTCATAGATAATCTTGATCATAAACCCATAATTCATCGGATCTCGACAAACACACCGCAAAAAGAATTACATCGAATAGATCTCCAAGAGAATCGAGGAGAACTTTGTATTGAGATCCAAAAAGAGAGAAGAAGCCATCTAGCTAATAACTATGGACCCGAAGGTCTATGGTAAACTACTCACACATCATCGGAGAGGCTATGGTGTTGATGTAGAAGCCCTCCGTGATCGATTCCCCCTCCGGCGGAGCGCCGGAAAAGGCCCCAAGACGGGATCTCACAGGTACAGAAGGTTGCGACGGTGGAAATAGGGTTTTGTGGTGCTCTCGGATGTTTTCGGGGTATATGAGTATATATAAGCGAAAGAAGTAGGCCGGTGGAGCCATGAGGGCCCCACGAGGGTGGGGGCGTGCCTACACCCCTGGGCGCGCCCTCCTACCTCGTGGCCGCCTCGTTGCTTCCTTGACGTCTGCTCCAAGTCTCCTGGATTGCGTTTGTTCCAAAAATAACTCTCCCGAAGGTTTCATTCCATTTGGTATTCCTTTTCTCCGAAACACTGAAATAGGAAAAAACAGCAATTTGCACTGGGACTTTGGTTAGTAGGTTTGTCCCAAAAATAATATAAAAGTGCATAACAAAGCCCATTAAACATCCATAACAGATAATATAATAGCATGGAACAATAAAAAGTTATAGATACGTTGGAGACGTATCAAGCAATTTCAGCAAGATATGCAAGTCGCCATGGAGCACTCCTTCCAGTCGTATGAGCTATATGAGTATGTTTGCACTGCCAACCATGAATGTGAGGAGCGCATGGTCATCTGGGCTCTTGCGAGTCCCTGGCCAAGGATTCCCACCATCGGGGATGGCCACGGAGTGCCTGTTAGATCTTCACGCGGAGGGGTTTGACGGCCTTCCGTCCACGCGTCCATCAGCGGCCGCAACTGACATCAGGCGAATACCCCGTCCTTGTGCCAGACGTCATCGACTCCTATCGAGGGCGAGCCATAAGCAACACATCGCCGCGGTTTGAGAGAACGTGCTATGCAACATAAAATTATTACTGCGCATGAGCAAGCCCAGGATCACTGGAGATCATACAAACAACCAATACAGAGAAAGTAAAGAGGATTGTCGGTGAAGGACGCCAATTCCCGCAACTAGGTTATAGCATGGGGAGTCTAGTGCCTCTCCTAGTGCGCTCCCAACCTATATATAGGTGGTGGGGCTAGGGGTAGCCCAATCAGGAGGTGGAGTCCTGCTAGGACTCCCCTCTAGGGTTTCCTTGCCTCCTAAGGCATGGGGGTGGCCTTGCCTGCATTAGGCCCCTATGGTCTGCCTTGACCCTCAACCAAACATGAGGTTGTCCCATTGGGGACCCAACAAAACGCTCTAGAATCTTATGGACCTTCCTAAGCCTTTGTGATGTTCTAGAGCATTCCTAAGCTTCCAAAACCGATCTGGATATCACCTGAACACTCTGAGACCTCCTAAAACATTTTTACACCTTTTGAAACACTTCCAAAACCCTTATCTCTCATTCTTCATTATCTCACATATTTCCTAAATGTCACTAGTCATTAAGTGTCTGACCCTATAGGTTCTAGAATACGTGGACATGTTCGGAACACCTACCAGTCAATAATTATTAGTGGGAACTAGACACCCATAATACTTCCCACCTAACATTAAAGATCTTTATCAAGCGAACCATGTGGTACCACATATAATGCCCTTTGCTTCGCAATAAATTACACAATCTTAGGCGAGATTTTGATGGTGTCCCCATGATCAACTCCTTGATCATCATACCTAGTTATCATCGTTACCGGTTTGTACTCTTTTCTCGTTACCGTATTTTGGTTCTCTGTGACTAACTCCTTAGTCACAATACCCGACAGACGATGTTGTACAACGTAATACCAAGTGGGCACGGAGTGTATCTCTCCATAGTAGGAGGGGAAAATCCTAGTCTTGACATATATAGCACCACATCATACTTTCTGGTATACCCAAAAGTCACCTTTATAATCACTCAATTATGGAGAAACATTTGGCAACCCCAAAGTAACCATCTGATAACCCGGTCTATGATATTATCATGCTCTAATAACGTAAGTAAATGCTAACACATTATGAGAAAATATTGATAATATATTTACGACGTGATCTCACAGTATTTCATAAGTTGGGCCTATCCAACACCGTTATTACCCTAACAATTTGTTCTCATTATTACCTACATTCTCGTTACATTAACTATGCCCATGGTAAGAAAAAAAGAACCACCAACAATACATGGTCTAGTTCAAAGGCCTAACTAGGGATTTGTTTTGCTTTTATCTTTCTACACATGCAATTAGGTTTTCCTACAAATCTTCCATTCAAGAACCAATGCAATTCTAGCAGAGACATACAAACTTAATTATGAACATGGAAATAGAACATTGACAATTTTATTATTGCTTCTAGGGCATATTACCTACACTTTGTGCTCCAACTCCTCCATTTGACGACAAGGAGGAAGACGCCTCTTAATTCAATGAATAATCTTGTCTATATGTAATTTTATAATACTCCCTATGTGAACTAATATAGGACTTTTGAGATCACTATCTAAAACGTCTGGGAGTACTATGTAATGAATTCAGGAATGAATAATTTTTTGTTGGTGAATGAATCGATGATGGAATCGCCAAATTTTAAATGTTTATCAGAACAAATTAATCTTTCAAGTTCTTTACATTTGCATAGAGAGGAAAGTACCTCCAATTGCATATGGTTTATAACAGAAAATCGTGTGTGATGCACCAGATATTTGCCAAAATGCAGAATTTAAGAAGAAGAAGAAGAAGAAGAACAAGAAGATGTCAAAATGCCAAATTAGAGGAGACTCAACCACTTTGGCACTAGCGAACATGCTCCTTCTCCTTCTCTCTTTTTTTCCACTTGTTTAATGACGACGACGCCCACACGAACCCCAAGAACTTAAACCCATTGTTTCCAGTCATTAATGGCGCCTACCGGGTGTAACATCTAACATGCCACCGTTCCTCCTTCAAATCATCGGTTTCCTACCTCTCCTCGTTGGTTTCCCTATAGAAGCTGAGCGATGACACCCCAATCTGCCCATCCATTGTCTCCCTACATAAAGTGCGGCCATAAACCCTCTCTCAGTCCAACCATGCCAATCCGTAGCAGCGCCGCCTCCATCATCAACCTCCTCAACGAGGAGAATGATGTTACACAGGTAGCACAGGCCAGTGGTGCCCCTCCCCCTGCCTCACATTTGCAGCGGCCGCTCATGTTGATACCTTACATGACCATGCCCCTTGTCGACGCGACCGGCATGCTATGCCTGGTCGCCCTGAGGCTCGAGCACGCCCTTGGTGTCGCTGGCCTTTATCGGACTAGTAAAGGCTAGATCATGAGTTTCACCATGAAGATCAGTTCCGAGCGAATAAACAATGTCTCCAACAAGGAAATAGTGCAGCAAAATGAGCACTGCCCTGATACAACCAATTATGTCCAGATGTATAGTCTTCACCCTTGAAGAATGTGAGCCGGTACTTGAGAAAGTACCCCCAATGAAGTTCACCTGTGTTTCCTTCACCACTTGCTGACCCAGCAAAGGCGATGCAGTATGTGCATGATCTTGATGTGAACAATGCCACACGACTTATAACCATGCCCGCGCAAGCATCCCACCCCATTGAAATCACATGTACAGTTGACAAGAGAGGAAGGTCACGGCTACCATCAGTCTCAGAGTGGGGATGCTCCGGCAACCTCACACCGTCATCACATGTACAGTACAATACATTTTGTAAATGAGTATATTGCTGCAACAAAGCAACTTGTAAAATTATACTGTAACACCCCCAGTGTCAAGCTACAGTAATCTCCCCCTAATGATTTCATGTCATCAAATTAAACTAAGCCAAATTACCACATGATAAAAATCAAAGCCTTTTTCAAATTTAAAATAAAGTCAAAATAATATTTCTTCAAACATGAAAGATAAAATGTTCATCTTGTGGAAAATATTCCATAACTAATTATGGTTATGAACCAACTTTTTTGTAAAATGTTTTAATGCCCTAAACTAAACAAAATAGGGGATAAAACAATTATTTAAAGCGACATTTACATCTATGTCCCTAATTTGCGCCCACTCTCAGATTTACCCCTAATTTCAAAGCCTGCTCAAATTTGCCCCTCCGCCGTTAGGTGCACTTACAGAAATACCCTTCTGTGTCGTTACCGTCCGGTCAAAACAGGTCAAAGCCAGTCAAAGGGCATTGACCGTCCTGAAAAAAATAGCAAAAAAAATCTAAAAAATCTGAAAAGTTGTGGGATCAACGATACTCAGGTTCGCAAGGTGCCTGCAAAGTTTCGTGCTGTTTGTACATTCCAGGAGCTCGTGTGAGAGGAAAACAATAAATATGTAAGCCTGTGAACAGTAAATTTAAAAAATAGCAAGAAAATTCAAAAAAATATGATTTTTTTGCATCAAAGAGGCTTGGGTCTGCAAGCTGCGTGCAAATTTTTGTTGTGTTTGGACATTGGAGGGGCTTGTGGAGAAAAAACAAAATTTGGCTCGAGAAAAAACTTGGGAAAAATGACTATTTTGTTTTTTCTTGCTAGAGCTCCACGCATGTCATTTGATCACAAAAACTTGCAAGCACCTTGTACACCTAAGCCAGTTTGATGCCAAAAAAATTCATATTTTTTAAATTTTCTTGCTATTTTATTTCAAATTTATTGTTCACAAGCGTAAAGATTAACTGTTTTTCCTCGCCACGAGCTCCTGGAATGTCCAAATAGCACAAAAATATGCACACACCTTGGGCACATGAGTATCTTCAATCTCACAAAGTTTTAGATTTTTTTTGCTTTTTTTTTCAGGACGGTCAAAGCTGTTTGACCGAACGGTAACGGCGTAGAAGGGCATTTCTATAAAGGCACCTAACGGCGGAGGGGTAAATTTGAGCAGGCTTTCGAATTAGGGGTATATCTGATTAGGTGGTTCGAGTTAGGGACAGAAATGCAAATGGCCCTTATTTAAATGTTTTTAATTAACAAAAGTTGCAAAGAATTTTATTTAAATGCTAAACTTAATTATGGCAGTGGCCTATATTAATGATACTAATTTAGGTACTAACTTGGTGTTTTATAAAACTAAAATAAATGAAACTATAATAGAAAACAGAAAAGGTTAAAAAAGGAAAAAAATATAAAAGAAAAAAAGAAAAGCCTTTCCTGCCCCACGGGCCTTGGCCCACCAGGGACAGGCCCAGTCGGTCCGGCCCAGCCCCTCCCCGGGTCGCCTTCCCTCCCCTGTTCCCCCGACCGGGGTCGCAACAGGGGCGAGCCCCACCGGACCAGCTCGCCGATGGTGGCGGGTGGATAAGTGCCACGACTCTCCCTCTCTCTCTCTCCCCCTCTCTCTCCCTCTTTCTCTCCCCTTGCCCTGGAACCCTAGTCGTCCGCTATTCCCCCTCTCGCCTCGCCCAGATCCACTCCCCTCTCCCCTCAGCTCGGTCTCGAGCTCGACCGAGCGAGCTCGTTGCCGCTGGCCTCCATTCCTGCGGCCACCTTCGTTCCCGCACCGCGCCTCCCTGTTCGTTCACTCCGCCGACATCATCTACATCGAATACAAGCCGTCGTTGGAGCCCCCTCGTGCTGGAGCAATCGGATCGAGCCGGTCTTCCTCCCTCTGCTCTGTTGTCGCCATCTGTCGTGGAATTGTCACGACAGATGTCCTCGTGGAAGGACTTAGTCGTAGGGCCATCGCAACTAGGAAGCTTAAAGGGGTTAATGGGGACAAAGGACACGAGAGTTTTTATACTAGTTCAACCCCTTACGATGAAGGTAAAAGCCTATGTCTAGTTGTGTTGGTATTGTTGGGGTTTCGATCACCAAGAGGCTTAACTCGTCGGCTTGGTTATCGATCTCTTGTCTCTTGCTCTAAGCCGACACCGGGTCGTCCCCTTATATACACGGGTTGACGCCTGGCGGCCTACAAAGTCCCGGCCGACTCATAAATCGTGTCCGACTCGGTGACTTATTTTACATGCCTTTCTTTACAAGTCTTTCCTTACATATGGTGGTTTACAATATTGGGCCTTAAGATGCCTGGAGGCCTTTGGGCCTTTTATAAGATTTAATAAACTATCGTCTTGAATGTTTACTGAGCTTTCTTTGTAGCCCGCCATTGTGGCTGACCCGGCCCCTCCTGGGCGGGTCATAACTGATAGCTATATCCCCAACATTAGGCCCCAGGTTGACTTTGAACTTTGTTCTTTGTCAATCTTCAACACTTAACAAAATCCATCTTCTTATCCTCGTAGAAGCTTTTTGTAACCGCCATGAAGTCATCTCTTGAAAACACAAAAAACTTTTATGACATCATCTCCCAATGGATCTTCATCTTTAATGCCTTTCGAGAATCGAGGCGTCTGTGTAGTTGGATAACCATTATTCGGCTCTTCCTCGATTTTCGCGCCCGTCTGTTCACCTTTTTCCTTATAAATAGGCACGCCTCAGCCTTCCTCATTCTTGTCTCTCTCTCCATCTTCTTCCTCTCGCAACCCTCCTGTTGCTCGAGCTTCGCCGCCGTCGCGCTTCACCTCCGTCTCCGTTGATCTTGGCCGTTGCATCAACCCGAACCGGTCCAGAGAAACAACGGCGACCTCCGCAGAAGATCTGTGTCTGTAAGTGTTCTCCTTTTCGCTTTTCAGATCCGCATTAGGGTTTCCAGGCTTCTGCGTGTTCTTCATAGTTCATCGCAGTTCTTTGTAGTTCTTCCACCACATGCCTCTTCTTGATCCAAAAAGATATATATGCTTGTGCGGTAGTGGTTTTGTGCCTACTCTCGATACCCATAGATCCCGTCCTCTGGTTCAAATACCTCATTAGAACTTACAGACTCATCTGTGCTAAACTTTTTAGGTCTAAATTTTTTCCCATTTTGAATAGCCATTTGATCTGGAATAATACCAATCAATTAGGAAACTTGTTTGTCTCAACACTTAGCTAAATTTGCTTTCTCAAATATCTGTAGTCATGGCGGCTTACTGTGCCGGCTTTCTATTCCTTATATGGCATTAGCCCTTAACTAAGCCGCCATTACTCCCCTGTATTATCATCATTTAACTGTTAATTTCACCATTGAATTGAACCGGCATGTTGCCTTTCTTTTCAGTTTGTTTTTGAACATCATGCCATCCAAAGCGCCAACCATCTGCAACTGGGTTCCCTCAACCGTAACCGAGGAACATTTGAAGGAGTTCTTTTCCATAGGATTTTTGCCAGGAAAAGCCATCATGTCTTACCGTGCCCCTGACTCGGACGAAGAACGGCCCAATCCAAAAGACGGCGAAGTGATTGTTTTTACTGACCATATGAACCGTGGCTTTTCACCGCCTGGCTCAAAGTTCTTCAGAGATGTCCCCCACTTTTTCAAACTCCACCCTCAAGATATCGGGCCCAATTCCATATCTAATATCTGCAACTTCCAAGTGCTCTGCGAAGTGTACCTTCAGGAAGAGCCGACCGTGGACCTCTTCAGAGAATATTTTTATCTGAACCGGCAAAACGAGTGCACCAACGGCCTTAGCTTGGAGCTTGGAGGCATCTCAATTCAGCGTCGGCAGGGCGCTGTCTTCCCCCTCATAGTCTTGCCAAGTCATCCCAAAGACTGGAATCAGACTTTGTTTTATTGTCAAGATACCTCACCAGCAAATGAACATCCCCTGCCGGGTTATCGCTCAGAGCGTCTTAACTCCAAATTTTCCCTTCCTGACAAACTCACTGCTGTTGAACGCAAGAAGTTGATACCATCCATCAAAAGGATTAATGCTTTGTTGGGGAATGGGTTAACCGGAATTGATCTGACCCGCTGCTGGATCTCATGGCGGGTTATCCCTCTAAGCCGTCGATCAAAATTGATGTAGGAGTATGTTGGAGGCCCAGATGACTCTCTTCGTCACAGCTCCGTTCAGTTAACGGAAGAAGATATTGTCTCAATGTCAACCCTTCTGGTGAACGGAAAATACGAAGACTGGAGTATCGTCGGGTTAAACCCCTTCTGCAAGCTTAACCCGGCGCCAGAAGTAAGGACACTCTGATCTCTCTCCTTTGTATTTTTCCCAGCCGTATTGTTTAATACTTGTCTGACCTTTCATCTTTTTTTACTTGTCTGCAGGGCAGATCTGATTTCTGGAAAGTTAAATATGACCACGAAGCTGCCAAGAAAGCAAGAGTCGCTGCCATAAATGCCAAGAAAATGACCCGGAGGTCCAAAAGGAAGAAGAAGAGCACCGCTGAAGATATGATGAAACTCGATGATACTTCTGAGTCGGAGGTAGCCCTTGACTCCCTTAGCCAACTTTTTAATAATCTTATTAACACTGATCATTACCAGGACGACACTGGGGCCAGTCAGGCCGTGGAAGAAGAGGTAACTATTTCCTCCGACTCAGCCCATTTGCCAAGACAGAAACTTCGAGTCGTAACCCGGAAAGTAAGGTTTTCACACCCTTTGGCTTATCTGGACCCTCACTTTCTTTTGAAAAAATAGCAACATGAGAGCCGCCGTCAAGCCCGGACCAAAGACGAACCGGCTGTTGTTCTTCAACAAACTCCCCAAAAACGCCAGAATGAGGTTTATTTCTTTGTCTTCGACTTTCTGTTAATGGATGTCCTTCCTTGTATTACTTACTTTGTCTTATCTTTGCAGGAGGTATCTCGCTCTTCTGGCGACTCATCTCAAACCCAGTTTCCGGCCTTCAAGACTGCCCCTGGGTAAGAAAAAATCCTTTGTCTTCCGTGTTTTTCAAATTGTCTCTTTATACTGACAGTCCTATAATCTTTCACTTAGTGGCCAAGCTAAGTCTAAGAAGGCCAAGGTGACTAAACCGGTGGAAGACCCGCCAGTCCTTGTTCCTGAACCGGCAAGGCCACCTTCTCCTCCATCAATTGAAACTCCAGAAGACCCGCCTGTCAATGCAGAAGCAAATCCTCTTGAGCCGTCGTTTGATCACACCACCGTGAATACTTCCGCAACTGGACCATCAAGCTCAGCCAACCAGCCATCACCGTCTGCGCAAGACGTTTTGATCACCGGGAGCCGCTTTGTTGAGCCGGGGAATCCAACCGTGTTGGCTCGCCACACGGTGAAACAAGAGGCATTGGAGAGACAGAAAGTGCGCTTTGATGTTGCACATTATGATCATCTGAATGCCAATGATATTTTATCCGGCTATCTCAGCCATGTGCACTCTAGTTGCGACTCAGAGATCGAAATGGTCAAACAGTTGCAGCTGAAATACGAGGTATGTTCTTCTGGCTTATCTATATTCCGCCAGCCCCCAAGTCTTCAGATTATGAGAGACCCGGAATGATCTGTAGACTTTATAATATAGGCCAAGACTTTTACCTTTGAAACTTTTCTTGAGTTCAATAAAATAGAACAAAGCTTCACATGTAGTCCCCAAGGGCCGGTTCATTTTGATCATAAATGAGCCGGTACTTTAAATTGTCTTGTACCATATTCAAAGAACTTCATAATCTGGCTTAACCTTGAGAAACTTGCTGAATAGCATACATTAGCCCCCAAGTGCCAAGTGTTGTTACTTTGTAAAGTACTTGGGACATAAAGTATGTCTTTAGAGTCATAAGAAATTGTTTTGGCATACATTAGCTCCCAAGTGTCAAGTGGTTTTTTGTAAAGTACTTGAGACTTGAATCTTGATTTTTGAACCTTAAGCGAAATCTTGACTCATCTGAGTACGTTTTTTTGTAGAATGCCTTATCTGAACTAAACTCGCAATTGACTGATGCGAAGACCCGGCTAGCAGGCCAGGAGGCAGAAATCAAGTCTGCTAACTCCAAATTGCAAATAAGTCTCTCTGAGATGGAAAATTTAAAGACCAGCTTCACTGCCAAGAAGAAAACCTGGGCAGAGGAAAAAATGCTTCTGACACAACGCGCCGAGAAGGCCGAAGCAGCCCTTGAAGAGGTTTCAACAGAGCTGAGCGGTTTAAAGGGCCGGGTGTCTCAAATGGTGGCTGCCATCTTTGGTAAGCCGTCTGTCTTAGATCTTGTGTACTTTTTGCTGATCCAGAATATAAGCCGCCAGCTGACTTTGTTTATAAAATATGTGCAGGCCCATGAAGCAGGAATCTGAGCCAAGATCATGTGATTAAACTAAAGGCAGTGTATACCTTAGTGGAGCAACTGTATATTGGCGCACAACGGGCACTTGCCGCCATCTCTCCTGGCAATCAAGGACCCAACCGGCTCAGCGACGTCTTAAAGAAACTGTCAATCCTACCCGCCAGGTTTCAAGAAGTGAAGCGCTCCCGTGCGAGAGCCGGAGCTTTGAATGCCCTGAGCCACTCCAAGGCTTGGGTGCCAGATCTAGACCCGGCGGACGTGGCCAGAGGATATCCTACCGTGAAGGAAGACAGATCTCCCTTTGAGCAAGATGACTTCATGGCTTGCGTGCGCGGAATCTGACCTCAGGCGACTATTCTTGGAGATGAAACCAACATCGACAAGTATCAGCCGGGTTTTGATGTTGAAAATAAGAAGATGGCAACTCCCTCGTACAAGGTGACTGATTTAATCCCGCCTGTTCATGAAAATACATTTGCTCCGGAAGTTGACCCGGCCGGCCTGATTGACGAAGAAGCAGAATTCGTCGCCGTGAACAGTTTTGACTAGTCAAAACCCAGCTTCCAACCAGCAGAGGGCGGTGAACCGGCGAGGGAGGTGTAATAACCATCTTCATCGGCTTATAAAAATCCTTGTAATAGATTAGCTGTGAAAACACTGAATGCCTTGCCTATGCCATCGTGCATAAAACACTGTGTGATTATGTATTTCCTGATGGCAATATATGCATCATGTTTTATGATTGTTTCTGCAATACTTCAGCTATGTTCCTGTAGACACAAAAGAAAAAAAACTGGCTTGGCGGCTTAGTACCGAACGGGTTAGAACACCCGGCTTATAGCCAATATGTTTACCATAGTAGAAAATAGAACAAGGCTGAAAATAACCCCTTAATTAATACAGCAGGCAATTGCTTGTAAACAATAGTCATACTTGTACCTTTGATCTTTAGACCACCGGTTTAAATAACCCGGGTAATGAAGTTGATAACTCCATCTTTTTGAGAAGTCAATACTTCTGAATACTTAATGATCATCATACCTTGGTGGCTTCATTGTCAAATAGTCCAGCCGGCGAAAAAGACCATGCTAATTATTTGTGAAATTGATACAACAAAGAACTAAAAGGCAAATAACAGGTAATAAATACGATTTAACCTTGTATTTGAAGGTTGGGGGTTTTTGATTCGAATACGATTAGTAAACCGGACCAAAGGGGTTAAGCTAAGGTTCGAATACGACCATATAGCCCCTAGTGGCTTTGGCGTTGCGCCGATCAAGAGGGTACCGACAGCTATGTTCTCTTTGGTTTGAATACGACCTATGTTTGAACAGGAAGCCCCCAAATGACCTTGAGAGGTTTTTAACGACCCTGATTCGAATACGATCCAAGTCGGACCCAAAAGGGGTTAAGCTATGATTTGGATACGATCAAGAAGCCCCCTAGTGAGTTTGGCCTTGAGCTGATCAAGAGGGTTACGGCAGCTATGTTCTCTTTGGTTCGAATAGGACCTATGTTTGAACAGGAAGCCCCCAAGTGACCATGATAGTTGCAGCTAGATTTGAATACGATCATAAGCCGGACCGAAAAAAGGTTAGACTTGATTCAAATATGATTAGCTCCTTAATAGTCATTTGAAAATAAGAAACAACAAAGATGCGTAATCTTTGAAAAGAAAAGAGACCGATGGTCCTGCTTTATTACTTATCACGGTATATACAATGTTAAAGTATGTACATGATGAGAGCCGGTGGTTCAGGTGTAGTGCCGAAGTAGAGCAATGTTCCACGGCTGGCGGGTCTCCTCTTCCGACTTACGTGAGTCTTTGTGCTCTCGAACATCAATGAGGTAATATGACCCGTTGTTTAAGTTCTTGATGACCACAAAGGGTCCTTCCCAAGGTGGGGATAACTTGTGTGCATCTGACAGATCCTCGATGAGCCGGAGCACCAGGTCACCTTCCTGAAAAGTCCTGGACTTAACCCGGCGGCTGTGATAACGGCGCGGGTCCTGTTGATAAATTGCTGATCGAGCCGCTGCTAAGTCTCTTTCCTCATCTAACAAGTCAAGTGCATCCTGTCTGGCTTGTTCATTATTAGCTTCAACATAAGCCGCCACACGGGGCGAGTCATGACGGATGTCACTAGGAAACACTGCTTCTGCTCCATACACCATGAAGAAAGGTGTGTAACCTGTAGACATGTTAGGTGTGGTGTTGATACTCCACAGCACCGAGGGTAATTCCTCTACCCAACAACCTGGCGTTCGCTATAAAGGAACCATAAGCCGGGGTTTGAGACCTTTTAAAATTTCCTGATTTGCTCTCTCAGCTTGACCATTGGATTGAGGATGAGCTACAGAAGAAACATCAAGCCGAATATGCTCACGTTGACAAAATTCCTCCATAGCCCTTGGGATAGATTAGTGCCATTGTCAGTGATAATGCTGTGTGGAAAACCAAAATGGAAGATCACCTTTTTCATGAACTGAACCGCCGTGGCCGCATCACACTTACTCACCGCTCTACCTCAACCCACTTTGTGAATTTATCAACTGTCACTAAAAGATGTGTCTTTTTATCCTTAGACCTTTTAAAAGGTCCCACCATGTCAAGCCCCCAGACCGCAAACGGCCAAGTGATTGGAATCATCCGGAACTCTTGAGCTGGCACATGTGCTCTTCGTGCGAACTTTTGACATCCATCACATCTGCTGACCAGATCCTCTGCATCGGCGTGAGCTGTCAAACAGTAAAAACCATGATGAAAAGCCTTGGCCACCAGAGATTTTGACCCGGCGTGATGACCACAATCGCCTTCATGGATCTCACGAAGTATTTCTTGGCCTTGTTCAGGGGAAACACACCGCTGAAACGCTCCAGAGACGCTGCAATGGTATAGTTCTCCATCAGAAATCGTCATTGACTTAGACCGCCGGGTTATCTGCGAGCTAGGGTCTCATCCGCTGGCAACTCTCCCCGGGTCATGTATGCCAAGAACGGCACTGTCCAATCTGGGATGACATGAAGAGCCGCCACCAACTGTGCCTCCGGGTCAAGAACGGCTAGATCTTCTTCTGTGGGTAACTTAACAGACGGGTTATGCAAAACATCCAAAAAGGTATTAGGTGGCATCAGCTGACGCTGAGATCCCAACCGGCTTAAAGCATCAGCCACTTTGTTCTTCCTACGGTCAATGTGCTCCACCTGATAACCTTTAAAATGGACTACAACAGCATCAACTTCACGGTGATAAGCCGCCATGAGAGGATCTTTGGAATCCCACTTGCCTGATACTTGTTGAGCCACTAAATCTGAGTCGCCAAGACACCGGACCCGGCTCGAGCTCATCTCTTTGGCCACTCGAAGACTATGGAGCAAGGCTTCATATTCCGCCGCGTTGTTAGTGCAAGGAAACATCAGCCGCAACACATAACAAAATTTGTCACCTCGAGGGGAGGTTAAAACAACTCCAGCCCCCGAGCCTTCCAGTTGTCTGGACCCATCAAAGTGAATAGTCCAATATGTGTTGCCTGGTTTCTCTTCCGGCATCTGCATCTCTGTCCAGTCAATAATAAAATCAACCAGTGCTTCAGACTTGATCGTAGTATGTGGTACATACTTCAACCCGTGCGACCCAAGCTCAATGGCCCACTTGGCGACTCGTCCAGTGGCTTCTCTGTTTTGAATGATGTCTCCCAAAGGAGCAGAGCTAACCACAGTGATTGGGTGACCCTGAAAATAATGTTTAAGTTTCCGGCTCGCCATGAACACCCCATATACGAGCTTCTGCCAATGTGGATATCGTTGTTTGGATTCAATTAACACCTCACTGACATAGTAACCGGCCATTGAACCGGATGCTCCTTACCAACCTCCTTGCGCTCCACCACAATCGCCACTCTAACAGCTCGTGAGTTGGCAGCTACGTATAACAACAGCGGCTCTTTCTCAATTGGAGCAGCAAGAACCGGCGGCTCTGCAAGCTGTGTCTTCAGATCCTCAAAAGCAGAGTTTGCAGCATCGCTCCAAACAAAATCATCCGTTTTCTTCATCATCTGATACAAAGGCATCGCCTTCTCCCCTAACCAGCTTATGAACCGGCTCAAAGCAGCAACTTGACCCGCCAGCCGTTGAATGTCATTGATACATGTTGGTTTGGCCAAGGATGTGATTACTTTAATTTTCTCCGGGTTAGCTTCAATACCTTGGTTGGACACCAAAAAACCCAAGAGATTGCCGGCCGGGACTCCAAAAACACACTTAGCCGGGTTAAGCATCATTTTGTAGACCCGGAGGTTATCGAAGGTCTCTTTTAGATCTGTGACCAAGGTTTCCTCTTTCCTGGATTTTACCACTATATCATCCACATAAGCATGAACATTAAGCCCAATCTGATCGTGAAGACAATTCTACACACACCATTGGTTAGTCGCCTGGGCACTCTTAAGCCCAAAGGGCATAGACACATAGCAGAAAGCTCCAAAAGGAGTGATAAAAGCTGTCTTCTCCTGATCCTTGACTGCCATCTTGATCTGATGATAACCTGAATAAGCATCCAAGAAACTCAAACGTGCGCAACCCGCCGTAGCATCGATGATCTGATCAATACGGGGGAGGGCAAAAGGGTCAGCCGAACAAGCCTTGTTTAAATTGGTGTAATCCACACACATACGCCAGGTGCCGTTCTTTTTGAGTACAAGCACCGGGTTGGCTAACCATTCTGGGTGAAAGACTTCCACAATGAACCCGTCCGCCAAGAGCCGGGCCACCTCTTCTCCAATGGCCTTGCGCCTTTCTTCATTGAACCGTCGGAGAAACTGTCTAACAGGTTTAAACTTTGGATCAATATTGAGAGTGTGCTCTGCGAGTTCCCTCGGGACACCCGGCATGTCGGAAGGTTTCCATGGAAAGATGTCCCGATTCTCACGGATGAACTCGATGAGCGCGCTTTCCTATTTCAGATGCAAGTTTGCACTGATGATGAACTGCTTGGATGAGTCGCCAGGCACAAAGTCAACCATCTTGGTGTCATCAGCTGATTTGAACTTCAACACCGGCTCATGCTCCGTCGTTGGTTTCTTTAAAGATGTCATGTCTGCCGGGTCAACACGATCCTTATAAAACTTTAACTCCTCTGTTGCACAAACAGACTCAGCATAGGCAGCATCACCTTCTTCACACTCCAAGACTATTTTTCGGCTTCCATGTACTGTAATGGTGCCCTTATAACCCGGCATCTTGAGCTGCAAATACACATAACACGGCCGGCCATGAACTTGGCATAAGCCGGCCGTCCAAACAGAGCATGATATGGGCTTTTGATCTTAACCACCTCAAAGGTTAATTTTTCTGCTTTGGAGTCATACTCATCCCCAAAGGCTACTTCTAGTTCAATCTTACCAACTGGGTATGCCGACTTGCCAAGTACCACATCGTGAAACACAGTGTTGGATTGCTTAAAACTCTTATCAGTCAACCCCATCCGGTGGAATGTCTCATAGTAGAAGATGTTGATGCTACTGCCTCCATCCATGAGTACCTTAGTGAATTTATATCCACCAACCTGAGGCGCCACTACCAAGGCCAAGTGACCCGGATTATCAACCCGGGGTGGGTGATCCTCTCTGCTCCACACAATAGGCTACTCTGACCAACGTAAGTAATGTGGAATCGCCGGCTCAACGGCATTGATGGCCCTTTTGTGAAGCTTCTGGTCCCTCTTACATAAACTAGTGGTGAACACATGGTATTGCCCACTATTCAGCTGTTTTGGGTTGCTCTGATATCCGGACTGTTACTGCTGATTACCTTGGCCAGGTTGTGGATTATATCCTCCTTGGTTACCAGGATGGCCCTGACCGTGAAATCCTCCTCCACCTGAACCGGAGCCCGGGCCATGAAAACCGCCTCCACCTGAACCGGCGCCCGGGCCGTGACCTCCATCAAACGCGTTTGGATTTTAAACGCCTTCATGATCGTACAATCTTTCGACAGGTGGGTGGCTGGCTTCTCTCGGGTGCCGTGTCTTGGACAAGGCTCATTCAATAGTTGCTCAAGGGTGGGACCTGACCCGCCTTATCAAGGGGGTTGCCTGCCCTTGCGCCATTGATTGCCGCCCTGTGCATTGGTGTTAGCGACAAACTCATCAGCCTTACGTTTATTACCTTCTTGATTCGCCGGGTTATGCTGGTGACCCTTGCCATTGTCGTTCTTCTTTCCCTTCGCTGTCTTTTCTTCATCAGACGCCGGGTCTTTGGTACTATCAGAATCAGCATACTTGACGAGAGCCGCCATCAACTGACCCATGTCATTGCAGTCATGTTTGAGCTGCCCCAACTTCTGCTTCAGAGGTTCAAAACGGCAGTTTTTCTCCAACATCAAGACTGTTGAGCCGGCATCCATCTTATCAGACGAATGTATTATCTCCTTGACCCGGTGCACCCAATGGGTTGTAGATTCACCGTCCTCTTGCTTACAATTAGTCAGGTCCACAATCGACATAGGCTGCTTACATGTGTCTTTGAAGTTTTGGATGAACCGGGCCTTCAACTCCGTCCATGAGCTGATAGAATTGGGTGGCAGCCCCTTCAACCAAGTACGAGTTGTTCCATCCAACATCATAGTGAAATACTTAGACATTGCTGCGTCGCTGACCTCTAACAACTCCATAGCCATCTCATAACTCTCATTCCAAGCCCCAGGCTGCAAGTCGGCCGTGTAATTAGGCACCTTACGAGGCCCCTTGAAGTCTTTTGGCAAATGATCATTACGTATGGCCGTCACCAGGCAAGGAACACCTTCGGTTCTTGTGGCCACTCCTGCCTCAACCGAGGTTGCTGGATAAGCCGGAAAAGTCTGATGAGCCGCCTGCTCTACTACTAGTTGAACCATTCGCTCAACCTCTTGTCGGATCCTCTCCTGATCCACCAAGTTAAGGGCTCCAGCCTGCACCGGCTCATACCTGTGTGGCCGGTTGCGGCGTTGAGCATTGCTTGACATGTCGGCTGAATCCATATTCCTACTGTAGCTTGGGCTCCGGCTTGGGCGAGGAGTTGAATGGATCTTGTCTCAGTTGTAGGAGTACGCATCCTGCTGTGCCAGAGCTGTTTGAAGAAGTTCTCTCACCCTTCGCGTTTCGATCGCTGTCGGCGAGTCACCTTCCATCGGAAGAGCCGCCAAACGAGCCGATGCTGCAATGAGGTTTTCCAAAGGATTGGAGAAGTGACCCAGCGGCGTTGGTACATAATGAGGTGGAGCGGTATGTACACGAGGTGGTTCCATGGCGCGCGATTGGACCAGCGCGCCAGGTGTCGTGATCCGGTTTGCCTCCGGCGGGTTGCTTCCCCCAGCTCCGGGTGTATGAAAAAGGTTCCTAGGATCAAGCGTCAGAGGTAGACGTGACTGAGTTTTCTGATGCCTTCTTCTCATGACCTCGTTTGACGCGTTCAGATCCACCGAGAGTCGGAAAGTCTCCGCTTGAAGCTGTTGAGCATGAACGTCCAAAGCCGCCCGTTCCACTGCCATCCTGACCTCCTCTGCTGCCAGATTTTCTTTAGCCTGTACCATCTCTTCACGTACGCGTGCCACCTCAGCATCATGCTGGGCTTTATCCGCCGGCTCTACCACGATAGTCAATAGAGTCGTTAGTTTATCCACGAGGTCCATTAGAATCTGAGACACGGGGCGCACGGGGTCTCCTGACCCGGCCGCGGCCGACCCGGTAGCTATTGCCACTACTACTGTGGAGTTCTGCCCGGGCTGTGTTCCTGCCATGAAGACTCTGGCCCAATTCGGCGGCTCAAGGGGGTCCGGAATACTGCTTCCATCAGAACAGCCCCCGAGCATGCCATCCTGTAGCTGGTACAAAGAGTTCGTCTCGCCCGTTGATGATGCAGTGTCAGAACAGACGGCCGTCTCACCGCCCTCCACCGATCCTTCAGAGTATTCACTGCCTTGGACGCAGCCTACGAAGGCATGCTTCACGACAGATTGAACACGGGCGGTCCTCGCGCACTGAGCCGTTTCGACGAGGTTGGTGTGGACGTCCGGCTCAGGGCCTGACTCGTCGATCCGGCCGATGAAGACGTGAATTCCACCGAAGGGGACCCGGTACCCGTACTCAATTGAGCCGGCCTCGGGGCCCCAACCTTCGTCGTCGAGGTAGAGCTTGCCGCGACGACTCTTGGTCATCCGGCCCACAGTGTATCCCTTCAGCCCTTCGAAGTTGCCCTTCAAGAACTCAAATCCACCGTGCGCTGGCCCCACAGTGGGCGCCAACTGTCATGGAATTGTCACGGGAGATGTCCTAGTGGAAGGACTTAGTCGTAGGGCCATCGCAACTAGGAAGCTTAAAGGGGTTAATCGGGACAAAGGACACGAGAGTTTTTATACTAGTTCGGCCCCTTACGATGAAGGTAAAATCCTACGTCTAGTTGTGTTGGTATTGTTGGGGTTTCGATCACCAAGAGGCTTAACTCGCCGGCTTGGTCATCGATCTCTTGTTTCTTGCCCTAAGCCACCACCGGGTCGTCCCCTTATATACACGGGTTGACGCCTGGTGGCCTACAGAGTCCCGGCCGGCTCATAAATCGTGTCCGGCTCGGTGACTTCTTTTACATGCCTTTCTTTACATGTCTTTCCTTACATACGGCGGTTTACAATATTGGGCCTTAAGCTGCCTCGAGGCCTTTGGGCCTTCTATAAGATTTAATAAACTATCATCTTGAATGTATACTGAGGTTTCTTTGTAACCCGCCATTGTGGCTGACCCGGCCCCTCCTGGGCGGGTCATAACTGATAGCTATATCCCCAGCACCATCGCCGGAATCCGCGCCGCCACGAGCACCTCGAGTCCTCCCCAGGCCTTCTCTGCAGCGACCGTGAGCACCCTATCCTCCTCTCTATCCCCTGCTTCTCCCCTGGCCATAGCTGCCCTCCCATGTCATGCCCGAGCTCGTCGCCGCAGTGGTGCTCGCCGTCGTGGCCACAACGAGGCTGGTAGCCGACCACCCCCATTGTGCTCAGACGCTCCCGGGGGCCTGGCAAGCCCTCTGGCTTGCTTCATCGTGGCCCCTAGCGTCATTCCGACGAAGGCCGAACTTCAGCCGCCGCGTCACTCGTCACCGTCGTCGCCACGGGCCTCCCCACAGCCTCCCGCTACCTCCATCGAACACGCCTCGGTCCCAGCTCGCCGTAGCACCAAGCCGTGCGCTGAACCATGGCCTGGGGCTCAAACCTGAGCCCCCCCTGCCGCTTCTGTTGGTTGCCGGAGACCATCGGCGTGCACCGCCGCGTTAAACTCCGGCGTGGGTAACCAACAGGTGGACCCCACGGGTTTAGCCTCTAAAAACCACCCTAACACTCACTAACATGTGCCCCTCCCCCCCAACTAATTAGTTTAGTTTAAGAATAAACTCAGTTAATTAGTTTTAGACACTAACAGCCTGACCCAACTCGCTAATTAGATTGTTCAGGTTTAACTAAAACATGTTTTGTTAGCTGTCTCACTAACAAGTGGGGCCTACTGGTCAGGTTTGACCAGTCAACAGTCAAACTGTTGACTACTGACTGGGCTGCTGACTTAGCTCAGTGGCCCCACTGTCAGCCCCATTGACCCACCGCTGGGTATACTTTTGGGTGTACCTATCATTTACCCTTTTATTTTCGAATTAATGAATAATTTCAGAATATTATTTAAACTAATATAAGATAAACCGTATGTCAGATGAAAATACTTTGTACATGAAAGTTGCTCAGAATAATCCAACGAATCCGAATACGCGGTCCATTCATCTGTCACATGCCCCTAGCATGCTGAACATGGAACCGTCCCCTCTCTTTCGTTTGTCCGGAAAATGCCAAATGCCGGGAAAACCCCTCTGGATGTTTTCCCTCTCCGTCTGTAACGTGTAGTCCTGCGTTAGAACACCCCTAGCACTGCTTTTGTCTTGTCATGCTTGGTATTGCACCTGTGAGCTTTGTATTTACTGTTTCTTCCCCCTCTTCTCTCTGGTAAATCCCAAGACCACTGTTGATGCCATAGTGATCGACTGCATCGACGACGACCGTTCTTCCCTTTCAGCAGAGCTTCCAGGCAAGAAAACCCCCATTGCTCATTCTGATATCGTCCATTCATTCTCTCTTATGCTTGCATTGGTTAGTAATCCATCAGTGACCCCTCACCTTATCCCTATTGCCCTCGTTGGATTATCAATTGACTCAATCGACATGATCAACGTCCAGGGCCTGACATATCACATCACACCCCTTAGTTGTACGAATCTATAGAGCTACTATCGAGTGCCGAGGGTGATACCTCATAATGCACTCTTGGTGATAACTCTGTAGTGTAGCTATTTAGCCATGGTCATCGAGGGTGATTCCTCCTTCGCCACTCCTGATATGACTCTGTCGTGCAACACCTCAAGTGTGAGCCTTGAGGGTGATTCCTCCTAGTTCACCTTGATGATTACATCAGGTGGATTCCATCGAGGGTGATTCCTCGAATTCCCCCTTGGTGTTTTTGACACACGGTTACTTTGACTTTACCACAGAACCATGTTACTGAAGTCGGGTCAGCCCTGAGGGGTACCCGCGAGTTGATGTGTAGTCGGGTTGATCTGGAGGGTACCCGCGAGATTTCTACGTGGCACGGCCGGGCATTTTGGGCCCTTGCCGTAAGCCTATGAGACGGGGCGATGGGGTCACATATTGTGAGTCTCTGCTCGTCACCGCACGCTCCCAAGCCACTGACGAGATTGGGTATTTGATCTGAGTTGGGCACTGGTCTGTATGCACTAACCACCACACGGGAATAGTATATGGGCACTCGCGTCCTAGTATCAGCCGAAGCCTTCTAGACATCAGCGACTGAGCAGCGCACGCCGGGTTGGACTGGAAAGCATGCCCTTGTAAAAGGGGGGCTAGGTCTACTCACTGGCCATCCACGGAACATGCAGGTGTGCAACGGGCGATGGGCGCAAGACCCCTACGTGCATAAGATTTAGACCGGCGTGCTGACCTCTCTGTTTGGCCTAGATAGGGTTGCGACGTGTTGATATTTCGAGGCCAGGCATGACCTAGGGAAGTGTGTCCGGCCAGAGTGATCGAGTGTATTGGGTAATGTGGTGCACCCCTGCAGGGAAGTTAATCTATTCGAATAGTCGTGTCCACGGTAACAGGACGACCCAGAGTTGTATTCTGGTCTTTACAACTAGAACTGGATACTGAGATGTGGTATGGATATGATGGCTCCGAGGTTGCTTCCTCGCAGGGAGTCGAGAAAGGATTTCTGGGCGTTAATGCTACAACATGTTTGCTAAATATAAACTCCTATTCTATACTCTTCTAAATGCTGCAAGATGCTTGGAGCTGCTTGAATATGTTAGTCTTCGATAGGCTAGGCTTTCCCCTCTATTCTGGCATTCTGGAGTTTAGTCCACAGCTACTACCCATTTCTTTGATACGGATGCATATGTAGTGTAGATCCTTGCTTGCGAGTACTTTGGATGAGTAATCACGTTTTCTTTGCTTCCCTTTTTTAGAGAAAAGGCACACTCCCAACTTTATAAATAAAGCCATAAGGCAGGTAGCAACAGCAACACAGATAAGTATCAAAACACACCCAAGCCCCAACGATGGGTGATACGTCTCCAACGTATCTATAATTTTTGATTACTCCATGCTATATTATCTACTGTTTTGGACATTATTGAGCTTTATTATCCACTTTTATATTATTTTTGGGACTAACCTATTAACCGGAGGCCCAACCCAGAATTGCTGGGTTTTTTTGCCAATTTTAGGGTTTTGAAGAAAAGGAATATCAAACGGAGTCCAAACGGAATGAAACCTTCGGGAACGTGATTTTCTCACCAAACATGATCCAGGAGACTTGGACCCTACGTCAAGAAACAAAGGAGGGGTCCACGAGGTAGGGGGCACGTCTACCCCCCCCCAGGCGCGCGCTCCACCCTCGTGCCCCCCCTGTTGCTCCACCGACGTACTCATTCTGTTGGGGATCGTAGTAGAAATTTAAAATTTTCTACGCATCACCAAGATCAATCTATGGAGTAATCTAGCAACAAGAGGGAGAGGAGTGCATCTACATACCCTTGTAGATCGCGAGCGGAAGCGTTCAAGAGAACGGAGGGCAGGGGATGCGCCTTTGATGTCATCATGCAGCCCTCCCCTTGCCCCTCTATTTATAGGGGAAGGGGGAAGGGGGCCGGCCCCCTCTAGATGAGATCTAGAGGGGGGCGGCGGCCAAGGGGGAGGGGCTTGCCCCCCAAGCCAAGGGGGGCGCCCCCTTTAGGGTTCCCCCCAACCCTAGGCGCATGGGCCCTTAGGGGGGTTGGCGCCCCAGCCCACTTGGGGCTGGTCCCCTTCCCCTTACAGCCCATAAGGCCCTTCGGGAGAGGTGGCCCCTCCCGGTGGACCCCCGGAACCACTCCGGTGGCCCCGGTATAATACCAATATGCCCCCGAACCTTTCCGGTGACCGTATGACAACTTCCCACATATAAATCTTCACCTCCGGACCATTCCGGAACTCCACGTGACGTCCGGGATCTCATCCAGGACTTCGAACAACATTCGGTAATCATATACAAGTCTTCCTAATAACCCTAGCGTCATCGAACCTTAAGTGTGTAGACCCTACGGGTTCGGGAACCATGCAGACATGACCGAAACAACTCTCCAGCCAATAACCAACAGCGAGATCTGGATACCCATGTTGGCTCCTACATGTTCCACGATGATCTCATTGGATGAACCACTATGTCGAGGATTCAAGCAATCCCATATACAATTCCCTTTGTCAATCGGTACGTTATTTGCCCGAGATTCGATCGTCGGTATCTCAATACCTCGTTCAATCTTGTTACCGGCAAGTAACTTTACTCATTCCATAACACATCATCCTGTGACCAACCCTTAGTCACATTGAGCTCATTACGATGATGTCTTACCGAGTGGGCCCAGAGATACCTCTCCGTCATACGGAGTGACAAATCCTAGTCTCGATTTGTGCCAACCCAACAGACACTTTCGGAGATACTCGTAGTGCACCTTTATAGTCACCCAGTTACGTTGTGACGTTTGGCACACCCAAAGTATTCCTACAGTATCCGGGAGTTGCACAATCTCATGGTCTAAGTAAAAGATACTTGACATTAGAAAAGCTTTAGCAGACGAACTACACGATCTTGCGCTAAGCTTAGGATTGGGTCTTGTCCATCACATCATTCTCCTAATGATGTGATCCCGTTATCAATGACATCCAATGTCCATGGTCAGGAAACCGTAACCATCTATTGATCAAAGAGCTAGTCAACTAGAGGCCCACTAGGGACATGTTGTGGTCTATGTATTCACACATGTATTACGATTTCCGGATAACACAATTATAGCATGAACAATAGACAATTATCATGAACAAGGAAATATAATAATAACCATTTTATTATTGCTTCTAGGGCATATTTCCAACAGTCTCCCACTTGCACTAGAGTCAATAATCTAGTTATATTGTGATGAATCGAACACCCATAGAGTTCTGGTGTTGATCATGTTTTGCTCGAGGAAGAGGTTTAGTCAACGGATCTGCGGCATTCAGGTCCGTATGCACTTTACAAATATCTATGTCTCCATTTTGAACATTTTCACGAATGGAGTTGAAGCGACGCTTGATATGCCTGGTCTTCCTGTGAAACCTGGGCTCCTTGGCAAGGGCAATAGCTCCAGTGTTGTCACAGAAGAGAGTCATCGGGCCCGACGCATTGGGAATAACTCCTAGGTCGGTAATGAACTCCTTTATCCAGATTGCTTCCTGTGCTGCCTCCGAGGCTGCCATGTACTCCGCTTCACATGTAGATCCCGCCACGACGCTTTGCTTGCAACTGCACCAGCTAACTGCCCCACCATTCAAAATATACACGTATCCGGTTTGTGACTTAGAGTCATCCAGATCTGTGTCGAAGCTAGCATCGACGTAACCCTTTACGATGAGCTCTTCATCACCTCCATAGACAAGAAACATATCCTTGGTCCTTTTCAGGTACTTCAGGATATTCTTGATCGCTGTCCAGTGTTCCATGCCGGGATTACATTGGTACCTTCCTGCCAAACTTACGGCAAGGTTTACATCAGGTCTGGTACACAACATGGCATACATGATAGACCCTATGGCTGAGGCATAGGGGACGACACTCATCTTTTCTCTATCTTCTGCCGTGGTCGGGCATTGAGCCGTGCTCAATCTCATACCTTGCAATATAGGCAAGAACCCCTTCTTGGACTGATCCATATTGAACTTCTTCAATATCTTGTCAAGGTACATACCTTGTGAAAGACCAATGAGGCGTCTCGATCTATCTCTATAGATCTTGATGCCTAATATATAAGCAGCTTCTCCAAGGTCCTTCATTGAAAAACACTTGTTCCAGTAGGCCTTTATGCTTTCCAAGAATTCTATATCATTTCCCATCAATAGTATGTCATCCACATATAATATGAGAAACGCTACAGAGCTCCCACTCACTTTCTTGTAAACACGGGCTTCTCCATAAGTCTGCGTAAACCCAAACGCTTTGAGCATCTCATCAAATCGAATGTTCCAACTCCGAGATGCTTGCACCAGCCCATAGATTGAGCGTTGGAGCTTGCACACCTTGTCAGCATTCTTAGGATCGACAAAACCTTCCGGCTGCATCATATACAATTCTTCCTTAAGGAAACCATTAAGGAATGCCGCTTTGACAGCCATTTGCCATATCTCATAATCATAGAATGCGGCAATTGCTAACATGATTCGGACGGACTTTAGCTTCGCTACGGGTGAGAAAGTCTCATTGTAGTCAACCCCTTGAACTTGTCGATAACCCTTAGCGACAAGCCGAGCCTTATAGATGGTCACATTACCATCCGCGTCTGACTTCTTCTTAAAGATCCATTTATTTGCTATGGCTCGCCAATCATCAGGCAAGTCAGTCAAAGTCCATACTTCGTTTTCATACATGGATCCTATCTCGGATTTCATGGCTTCCAGCCATTTGTCGGAATCTGGGCCCGCCATCGCTTCTTCATAGTTTGAAGGTTCACCATTGTCTAACAACATGATTTCCAGGACAGGGTTGCCGTACCACTCTGGTGCGGAACGTGTCCTTGTGGACCTACGAAGTTCAGTAGCAACTTGATCTGAAGTTTCATGATCATCATCATTAACTTCCTCTCTAGTCGGTGCAGGCACCTCAGAAACATTTTCTTGAGCTGCGCCACTCTCCGGTTCAAGAGGCAACACTTCATCAAGTTCTACTTTCCTCCCACTTACTTCTTTCAAGAGAAACTCTTGCTCTAGAAAGGATCCATTCTTGGCAACAAAGATCTTGCCTTCGGATCTGAGGTAGAAGGTATACCCAATAGTTTGTTTAGGGTATCCTATGAAGACGCATTTTTCCAATTTGGGTTCGAGCTTTTCAGGTTGAAGTTTCTTGACATAAGCATCGCATCCCCAAACTTTCAGAAACGATAGCTTAGGTTTCTTACCAAACCACAATTCATACGGTGTCGTCTCAACGGATTTTGACGGAGCCCTATTTAAAGTGAATGCGGCAGTCTCTATAGCATAACCCCAAAATGATAGCGGTAGATCAGTAAGAGACATCATAGATCGCACCATATCCAATAGGGTGCGATTACGACGTTCGGACACACCATTACGCTGTGGTGTTCCAGGCGGCGTGAGTTGTGAAACTATTCCACATTTCCTTAAGTGCGTGCCAAATTCGTGACTCAAATATTCTCCCCCACGATCTGATCATAAGAACTTGATTTTCCTGTCACGTTGATTCTCAACCTCACTCTGAAATTCCTTGAACTTTTCAAAGGTCTCAGACTTGTGTTTCATTAAGTAGACATACCCATATCTACTCAAGTCATCAGTGAGGGTGAGAACATAACGATAGCCACCGTGAGCCTCTACACTCATTGGACTGCACACATCAGTATGTATGATTTCCAATAAGTTGGTTGCTCGCTCCATTGTTCCGGAGAACGGAGTCTTGGTCATTTTGCCCATGAGGCATGGTTCGCATGTGTCAAATGATTCATAATCAAGAGACTCCAAAAGTCCATCTGCATGGAGTTTCTTCATGTGTTTGACACCAATGTGACCAAGGCGGCAGTGCCACAAGTATGTGGGACTATCATTATCAACCTTACACCTTTTGGCATTCACACTATGAATATGTGTAACATCACGTTCGAGATTAAATAATAATAAACCATTGACCAGCGGGGCATGACCATAAAACATGTCTCTCATATAAATAGAACAACCATTATTCTCAGATTTAAATGAGTAGCCATCTCGCATTAAACAAGATCCAGATACAATGTTCATGCTCAAAGCTGGTACTAAATAACAATTATTGAGGTTTAAAACTAATCCCGTAGGTAAATGTACAGGTAGCGTGCCGACGGCGATCACATCAACCTTGGAACCATTCCCGACGCGCATCGTCACCTCCTCCTTCGCCAGTCTCCGTTTATTCCACAGTTCCTGTTTTGAGTTACAAATATGAGCAACTGCACTGGTATCAAATACCCAGGAGCTACTACGAGCGCTGGTTAGGTACACATCAATAACATGTATATCACATATACCTTTGGTATTGCCGGCCTTCTTATCCGCCAAGTACTTGGGGCAGTTCCGCTTCAAGTGACCGTTTCCCTTGCAATAAAAGCACTCAGTCTCAGGCTTGGGTCCATTCTTTGGCTTCTTCCCGGCAGCTTGCTTACCGGGCACGGCAACTCCCTTGTCGTCCTTCTTGAAGTTCTTTTTACCCTTGCCTTTCTTGAACTTAGTGGTTTTATTCACTATCAACACTTGATGTTCCTTTTTGATTTCCACCTCCGCTGATTTCAACATTGAATATACCTCAGGAATGGTCTTTTCCATCCCCTGCATATTGAAGTTCATCACAAAGCTCTTGTAGCTAGGTGGGAGCGACTGAAGGATTCTGTCAACGACCGCATCATCCGGGAGATTGACTCCCAGCTGAGACAAGCGGTTGTGCAACCCAGACATTTTGAGTATGTGCTCGCTGACGGAACTATTCTCCTGCATCTTACAACTGCTGAACTTGTTGGAGACTTCATATCTCTCGACTCGGGCATGAGCTTGGAAAACCATTTTCAGCTCTTGGAACACCTCATATGCTCCGTGTTGCTCAAAACGCTTTTGGAGCCCCGGTTCTAAGCTGTAGAGCATGCCGCACTGAACTAGGGAGTAATCATCACTACGCGTCTGCCAAGCGTTCATAATGTCTTCCTCTACTGGGAAAACAGGTGCTTCACCTAGCGGTGCATCAAGGACATATGTTTTCCTGGCAGCTATGAGGATAATCCTCAGGTTACGGACCCAGTCCGTGTAGTTGCTGACATCGTGTTTCAGCTTGGTTTTCTCTAGGAACGCATTGAAGTTGAGGGCAACATTAGCGTGGGCCATTTGATCTACAAGACATATTGCAAAGATTTTCAGACTATGTTCATGATAATTAAGTTCATCTAATCAAATTATTTAATGAACTCCCACTCAGATAGACATCCCTCTAGTCATCTAAGTGATACATGATCCGAGTCAACTAGGCCATGTCCGATCATCACGTCAGACGGACTAGTCATCATCGGTGAACATTTTCATGTTGATCATATCTTCTATACGACTCATGTTCGACCTTTCGGTCTTCCGTGTTCCGAGGCCATGTCTGTACATGCTAGGCTCGTCAAGTCAACCTAAGTGTATTGCATGTGTAAATTTGGCTTACACCCGTTGTATGCGAACGTTAGAACCTACCACACCCGATCATCACGTGGTGCTTCGGAACAACAGACCTTAGCAACGGTGCACAGTTAGGGGAAACACTTTCTTGAAATTATTGCGAGGGATCATCTTATTTATGCTACCGTCGTTCTAAGCAAATAAGATGTAAAACATGATAAACATCACATGCAATCAAATAGTGACATGGTATGGCCAATATCATTTTGCTCCTTTTGATCTCCATCTTCGGGGCGCCATGATCATCGTCGTTTCCGGCATGACACCATGACCTCCTTCACCATGATCTCCATCATTGTGTCTTCATGAAGTTGTCTCGCGAACTATTACTTCTACTACTATGGCTAACGATTAGCGATAAATTAAAGTAATTACATGACGTTTATGTTGACACGCAGGTCATAAATAAATCAAGACAACTCCTATGGCTCCTGCCGGTTGTCATACTCATCGACATGCAAGTCGTGATTCCTATTACAAGAACATGATCAATCTCATACATCACATATATCATTCATCACATCCTTTTGGCCATATCACATCACACGGCATATGCTGCAAAAACAAGTTAGACGTCCTCTAATTGTTGTTGCAAGTTTTACGTGGCTGCTATAGGTTTCTAGCAAGAACGTTTCTTACCTATGCAAAACCACAACGTGATATGCCAATTTCTATTTAGCCTTCATAAGGACCCTTTTCATCGAATCTGATCCGACTAAAGTGGGAGAGACAGACACCCGCTAGCCACCTTATGCAACTAGTGCATGTCAGTCAGTGGAACCAGTCTCACGTAAGCGTACGTGTAAGGTCGGTCTAGGCCGCTTCATCCCACTATGCCGCCGAATCAAGATAAGACTAGTAACGGCAAGTAAATTGACAAAATCAACGCCCACAACAACGTGTGTTCTACTCGTGCATAGAAAATACGCATAGACCTAGCTCTGATACCACTGTTGGGGATCGTAGCAGAAATTTAAAATTTTCTACGCATCACCAAGATCAATCTATGAAGTCATCTAGCAACGACAGGGAGAGGAGTGCATCTACATACCCTTGTAGATCGCGAGCGGAAGCGTTCCAGAGAACGGGGTTGATGGAGTCGTACTCGTCGTGATCCAAATCACCGATGATCCTAGCGCCGAACGGACGGCACCTCCGCGTTCAACACACATACGGAGCCAAGACGTCTCCCATGCCTTGATCCAGCAAGGAGGAGGGAGAGGTTGAGGAAGAGAGCTCCAACGGCAGCACGACATCATGGTGGTGGTGGAGCAGCAGTACTCCGGCAGGGCTTCGCCAAGCTCTTAACGGAGGAGGAGAGGTGTTGGGGAGGGGAGGGGCTGCGCCTTTGATGTTGTCATGCAGCCCTCCCCTTGCCCCTCTATTTATAGGGGAAGGGGGTCGGCCCCCTCTAGATGAGATCTAGAGGGGGGCGGCGGCCAAGGGGGAGGGGCTTGCCCCCCAAGCCAAGGGGAGGGGGCGCCCCCTTTAGGGTTCCCCCCAACCCTAGGCGCATGGGCCCTTGGGGGGGGGGGGTTGGCGCCCCAGCCCACTTGGGGCTGGTTCCCTTCCCCTTACAGCCCATAAGGCCCTTCGAGAGAGGTGGCCCCTCCCGGTGGACCCCCGGAACCACTCTGGTGGCCCCGGTATAATACCGATATGCCCCCGAACCTTTCCAGTGACCGTATGACAACTTCCCACATATAAATCTTCACCTCCGGACCATTCCGGAACTCCTCGTGACATCCGGGATCTCATCCGGGACTCCGAACAACATTCGGTAATCACATACAAGTCCTCCTAATAACCCTAGCGTCATCAAACCTTAAGTGTGTAGACCCTACGGGTTCGGGAACCATGCAGACATGACCGAGACAACTCTCCGGCCAATAACCAACAGCGGGATCTGGATACCCATGTTGGCTCCTACATGTTCCACGATGATCTCATCGGATGAACCACGATGTCGAGGATTCAAGCAATCCCGTATACAATTCCCTTTGTCAATCGGTACGTTACTTGCCTGAGATTCGATCGTTGGTATCTCAATACCTCGTTCAATCTCGTTACCGGCAAGTCACTTTACTCATTCTGTAACACATCATCCCGTGACCAACCCTTAGTCACATTGAGCTCAGTACGATGATGTCTTACCGAGTGGGCCAAGAGATACCTCTCCGTCATATGGAGAGACAAATCCCAGTCTCGATTCATGCCAACCCAACAGAAACTTTCGGAGATACCCGTAGTGCACCTTTATAGTCACCCAGTTACGTTGTGACGTTTGGCACACCCAAATTATTCCTACAGTATCCGGGATTTGCACAATCTCATGGTCTAAGGAAAAGATACTTGACATTAGAAAAGCTTTAGCAGGCGAACTACACGATCTTGCGCTAAGCTTAGGATTGGGTCTTGCCCATCACATCATTCTCCTAATGATGTGATCCCGTTATCAATGACATCCAATGTCCATGGTCAGGAAACCGTAACCATCTATTGATCAACGAGCTAGTCAACTAGAGGCCCACTAGGGACATGTTGTGGTCTATGTATTCACACATGTATTACGATTTCTAGATAACACAATTATAGCATGAACAATAGACAATTATCATGAACAAGGAAATATAATAATAACCATTTTATTATTGCCTCTAGGACATATTTCCAACACCTTCCTCCTATATATACCTATGTACCCACAAACGATCAGATACGGAGCCAAAACCCTAATTCAACCGCCGCAACTTTCTGTATCCACGAGATCCCATCTTGCGGCCTGTTCCGGAGCTTCGCCAAAGGGGGCATCTATCACGGAGGGCTTCTAAATCAACACCATAGCCTCTCCGATGAAGTGTGAGTAGTTTACCTCAGACCTTCGGGTCCATAGTTATTAGCTAGATGGCTTCTTCTCTCTTTTTGGATCTCAATACAATCTTCTCCCCCTCTCTTGTGGAGATCTATTCGATGTAATCTTCTTTTTGCGGTGTGTTTGTTGAGACCGATGAATTGTGGGTTTATGATCAAGTCTACCTATGAACAATATTTGAATATTCTCTGAATTCTTTTATGTATGATTGGTTATCTTTGCAAGTCTCTTCAAATTATCAGTTTGGTTTGGCCTACTAGATTGATCTTTCTTGCAATGGGAGAAGTGCTTAGCTTTGGGTTCAATCTTCCGGTGTCCTTTCCCAGTGACAGTAGGGGCAGCAAGGCACGTATTGTATTGTTGCCATCGAGGATAACAAGATGGGGTTTTCATCATATTACATGAGTTTATCCCTCTACAACATGTCATCTTGCTTAAGGCTTTACTCTATTTTCATGAACTTAATACTCTAGATGCATGATGTATAGCGGTCGATGAGTGGAGTAATAGTAGTAGATGCAGGCACGAGTCGGTCTACTTGTCTTGGACGTGATGCCTATATACATGATCATACCTAGATATTCTCATAATTATGCTCAATTCTGTCAATTGCTCAACAGTAATTCGTTCACCCACCGTAAAATACCTATGCTCTCGAGAGAAGCCACTAGTGAAACCTATGGCCCCCGGGTCTATCTTCATCATATAAATCTTCCAATACTTAGTTATTTACTTTGCTTTTTTCCTTTGCTTTTATTTTACTTTGCATCTTTATCACAAAAATACCAAAAATATTATCTTATCATATCTATCAGATCTCACTCTCGTAAGTGGCTGTGTAGGGATTGACAACCCCTTATCACGTTGGTTGTGAGGATTTATTTGTTTTGTGCAGGTGCGAGGGACTCGCGCGTAGCCTCCTACTGGATTGATACCTTGGTTCTCAAAAACTGAGGGAAATACTTACGCTACTTTGCTGCATCATCCCTTCCTCTTCGGGGAAAAGTAACGCAGTGCTCAAGAGGTAGCAAGAAGGATTTCTGGCGCCATTGCGGGGGAGTCTACGCAAAAGTCAACATACCAAGTACCCATCACAATCCTTATCTCCCGCATTACATAATTTGCCATTTGCCTCTCGTTTTCCTCTCCCCCACTTCACCCTTACTGTTTTATTCTCCCTCTCTCTCTATCCTCCCTATCTTTCTCTATTTGCCTCTTTTTGCCTGCTTGCTTTTTGTTTGTTTGTGTGTTTGTTTGCTTGCTTGTCTCGATGGCTCTTCCCTGATTTGGTGATCTTCACCTTAAAAGGTTAGAAGAAATCGAAAACAACGTCAGGAGTTTTATGGTCTTGCAATTTGAGCATAATAGTTTCTTTAGAAACGAGCTTAAGGAACAAAAAAGATTTATGAGTTTTATGAATAAAGAGCTCGATGATATGTCTAAGGAATTTGATGGTTTAATATCCCAAATTGCTCGTCTTGAGAAATTGACTGCTGAAATTTCGGATAAGCAGGCTACCTTAGTTAATAGGATGGCCGCTAAACCGGATTCCTATGAAAATAAAGATGAAGATCTAAAAGTTATTGATGTGTCCCCTATTAAATATTTGTTTTGCAATATGAATCTTAATAAAGATGGGACTGAATATGATCCACCTTTACCTAGAAGGCGTTCCAAGAATTCGGAGCTTTTAGATCTTGATACTAAAATTGATGAAAGTAGGATCGAAGAAATTAAAACCCTCGATGTTGCTAAAGCCACTATTTTGGATTTCAAGGAATTTAATTATGAAAATTGCTCTTTGATTGATTGTATTTCCTTGTTGCAATCCGTGTTAAATTCTCCTCACGCTTATAGTCAAAATAAAGTGTTCACTAAACATATCGTTGATGCCTTGATGCAATCTTATGAAGAAAAACTTGAGTTAGAAGTTTCTATCCCTAGAAAACTTTATGATGAGTGGGAACCAACTATTAAAATTAAGATTAAAGATCATGAGTTCTATGCTTTATGTGATTTGGGTGCTAGTGTTTCCACGATTCCAAAGAATTTGTGTGATTTGTTAGGTTTCTGTGATTTTGATGATTGCTCTCTAAACTTGCACCTTGCGGATTCCACTATTAAGAAACCTATGGGAAGAATTAATGATGTTCTTATTGTTGCAAATAGGAATTATGTACCCGTAGATTTTATTGTTCTTGACATAGATTGCAATCCTTCATGTCCTATTATTCTTGGTAGACCTTTCTTTAGAACGATTGGTGCAATTATTGATATGAAGGAAGGAAATATTAGATTCCAATTTCCGTTAAGGAAAGGCATGGAACACTTTCCTAGAAAGAAAGTTAAATTACCTTATGAATCTATTATGAGAGCCACTTATGGATTGCCTACCAAAGATGGCAATACCTAGATCTATCCTTACTTTTTATGCCTAGCTAGGGGCGTTAAACGATAGCGTTTGTTGGGAGGAACCCCAATTTTGATTTTATTCCTTGATTTTTGCTCCTGTTTAGTAATAAATATTTTATCTATCCTCTGTTTAGGTTGTGTTTTTTGTGTTTAATTAGAGTTTGTGCCAAGTAGAACCGTTGGGAAGACTTGGGGAAAGTCTTGATATCTTGCTGTAAAAAACAGAAACTTTAGCGCTCACGAGAACTGCTGATTTTTTTATTTGGAAAGTGCTATTTAGTTAATTATTTTTGAAGATGATTAATAGATAAATTACTCACGTCCAGAAATTTATTTTAGAATTTTTGGGGTTCCAGATCTTGCGCTAGCTACAGATTACTACAGACTGTTCTGTTTTTGACATATTCTGTTTTTCGTGTGTTGTTTGCTTATTTTGATGAATCTATGGCTAGTAAAATAGTTTATAAACCATAGATAAGTTGGAATACAGTAGGTTTAACACCAATATAAATAAATAATGAGTTCATTACAGTACCTTGAAGTGGTCTTTTGTTTTCTTTCGCTAACGGAGCTCACGAGATTTTCTACTTTAAGTTTTGTGTTGTGAAGTTTTCAAGTTTTGGGTAAAGATTTGATGGATTATGGAACTAGGAGTGGCAAAAGCCTAAGCTTGTGGATGCCCATGGCACCCCCAAGATAATCTAAGGACACTTAAAAGCCAAAGCTTGGGAATCCCCGGAAGGCATCCCCTCTTTTCGTCTACTTCTATCGGTAACTTTACTTGGAGCTATATTTTTATTCACCACATGATATGTGTTTTGCTTGGAGCGTCTTGCATGATTTGAGTCTTTGCTTTTTAGTTTACCACAATCATCCTTTCTGTACACACCTTTTGAGAGAGCCATACATGATTTGGAATTTGTTAGAATACTCTGTGTGCTTCACTTATATCTTTTTGAATTATATAGTTTTGCTCTAGTACTTCACTTATATCTTTTAGAGCACGGTGGTGGATTTGTTTTATAGAAACTATTGATCTCTCATGCTTCACTTAGATTATTTTGAGAGTCTTAAATATCATGGTAATTTGCTTAAATAATCCTAATATGCTAGGTATTCAAGATTAATAATTTTTTTTCTTATGAGTGTTTTGAATACTAAGAGAAGTTTGATGCTTGATGATTGTTTTGAGATATGGAGGTAATAATATCAAAGTCGTGCTAGTTGAGTAGTTGTGAATTTGAGAAATGCTTGTGTTGAAGTTTGCAAGTCCCATAGCATGCACGTATGGTAAACGTTATGTAACAAATTTGAAACATGAGGTGTTATTTGTTTGTCCTCCTTATGAGTGGCGGTCAGGGACGAGCGATGGTCTTTTCCTACCAATCTATCCCCCTAGGAGCATGCACGTAGTGCTTGGTTTTTGATGACTTGTAGATTTTTGCAATAAGTATGTGAGTTCTTTATGACTAATGTTGAGTCCATGGATTATACGCACTCTCACCCTTCCATCATTGCTAGCCACTTCGGTACCGTGCATTGCCCTTTCTCGCATTGAGAGTTGGTGCAAACTTCGTCGGTGCATCCAAACCCCGTGATATGATACGCTCTTTCACACATAAAACATCCTTATATCTTCCTCAAAACAGCCACCATACCTACCTATTATGGCATTTCCATAGCCATTCCGAGATATATTGCCATGCAACTTTCCACCATTCCGTTTATCATGACACATTCATCATTGTCATATTGCTTAGCATGATCATGTAGTTGACATAGTATTTGTGGCAAAGCCACCGTTCATAATTCTTTCATACATGTCACTCTTGGTTCATTGCATATCCCGGTACACCGCCGGAGGCATTCATATAGAGTCATATCTTGTTCTGAGTATCGAGTTGTAATTCTTGAGTTGTAAATAAATAGAAGTGTGATGACCATCATTCATAGAGCATTGTCCTAAAAAAAGAGAAAGGCCAAATAAAAGGCCAAATAAAAAATAAAAAAGGGATAATGCATAGAGAGCACCATAATCTTCATGATAGAGAGTCTTTTGTTTTGTCAGTTTCATATACTAGTGGGAGATTTTCATTATAGAACTTGGCTTGTATATTCTAACAATGGGCCTCCTCAAGTGCCCTAGATCTTCATGAGCAAGCAAGTTGGATGCACACCCACTTAGTTTCTTTTGTTGAGCTTTGATGTCTACTACACAACCTTCTTTTTCTAGACTTTGTTGGGCTTCCAAGTGCAGAGGTTTGTAGGACAGTAGCAAATTTCCCTCAAGTGGATGACCTAAGGTTTATCAATCCATAAGAGGCGTAGGATGAAGATGGTCTCTCTCAAGCAACCCTGCAACCAAATAACAAAGAGTCTCTTGTGTCCCCAACACACCCAATACAATGGTAAATTGTATAGGTGCACTAGTTCGGCGAAGAGATGATGATACAAGTGGTATATGGATGGTAGATAAAGGTTTTTGTAATCTGAAAATATAAAAACAGCAAGGTAACTAATGATAAGAGTGAGCACAAACGGTATTGCAATGCGTTAAAACAAGGCCTAGGGTTCATACTTTCACTAGTGCAAGTTCTCTCAACAATTATAACATAATTGGATCACATAACTATCCCTCAACATGCAACAAAGAGTCACTCCAAAGTCACTAATAGCGGAGAACAAACAAAGAGATTATGGTAGGGTACGAAACCACCTCAAAGTTATTCTTTCCAATCAATCCGTTGGGTTATTCCTATGTGACGCCCCGAGACCGATGTGCCAGGTGTCTTCCAGTTAGTCGCTGCGTTGCCATGTCTTTTGCTTGCGTGTTGCATTTCATCATGTCATCATTTGCATAGCATCATCATGTTTTTCAAAACTTGCATTCGCCCGGGTTCTCCGAGTTCTCTCCGTTGTCCGTTCTGAGCCCAACCACACTTGCACGCGCCCGCGGCATGTCCGAAATAGTATTTTATAAGTGGCCGGAAAATGTTCTCGGAATGGGATGAAAGTTGGCATGTGGTGTTGTTATGTTGTAGGTAGGCCGCCTGCCCAGTTTCATCGCATTCAGAGTTCGTTTGATAGCCCAACGGATAACTATAGCGACATTATAGTCGGTCTAACGTCGGACGTTTTTGGTCTCCGGAAACAGATGCCGGGCCCTCTCTCTCTCTTCTCTCCCTCGCAGTCTCGCCACAGCCCACCTAGTCCATCCTCCTTCCCCTCTTCGCTTCCGGAGTTGTCCGATGCGACCGCACGGTCCGAAACCCCCTCTGCATAGTGCATCGAACCCCTCACGCGCGTCCGGAAGTTGTCCCTAACCCGACCCGGACTGTCGCCACCGTTGTGTCCGGATCATCCCCAAACATCTATAAAACGTCACCGTTTTCTTATTTGGTATCCCTAGCTATTTTTTTCGCGACCGTCCGATTAAGATCGGAGGGACCAAATGCCTCTATCCAAAAATCCTTTTGCTATATATATCAGACAAAACCCTAAAAACTAGGTCGCTTGTCCCCCTCAGCCGCCAAATTCCCCTAGGGATCCATCCCACCGCCGCCACTCAGTTCCTCGGTTTCCACGCCGAACCAACCCCTGCATCCCTCTTGATCCAAACCTCCACCCAACCAGATCCACCCCTCCTTCCCTGAAACCCCTCCTCGCTTTCACCACCACACCAACCCGAGCCCCCCTGCTCCCTGCCTCCTCCTCGTCGCAATTGAGTACGAGCACGCCAACGAGCTCCCGTGCCGACCCCTCTCCATCCGGCCGCTCGTTGGAGTAGGCTACCAGCGACCACCTCCAACAGGACCGCGCCCCTCCTCTCTGTCTTCTTCTCCTCCCTCTCCCGATTTCTTTCTCTCTCACACACCTCGCTCTCTCTCAGGTACGCCATGAGCAGCACCAGGGATGTGCTCCTCCAGCCGACGCCTAGTCCCCGCCGCGACCCTGCTCCGTTCGTCGCTTTCTCCGTCAGATCTGGCGATTCCTCTGCGCCCCGGTCTCGTCCCTGCCTTCAGGTCGTCGTGCGGCACGCCAAGACCCTGCCTCGCTGCAAGACCTCGCCAGAGCCCCTCGATGTCCGCAGCCGCAGTCCCTTGCTCCTCCGCAACCCTGAGCTCGGTGCCGTCCTCTGCTTGTTCCCGGCCTTCCTCATCTTACCCCATCGACGTCCTCGCCGGACCACCGCCGCCGCTGCTCGTCTTCCGTCGAGAAGAGGAGGAGAATGCCTCTGCCTCCAGTCGATCGATGTGACCGCGTTGACCCTTCCCCGAGCGCCAAGGCCCAGCGCGCCAGCCGCCACTGCGTCCCGATCGAGTGCCTGGGTCGGCCTCGACTTGTGCTTCTTCGCGGCCCAGCAAGACGTTGAGGCCCAGCCTCTCCACCAGCCGGTCTCCTCTCCGAACGGGCCGAGGCCCAATGTGAGCAGCTCCCCAGCTCTGTTCCAGATCCGGCCCGCTATGTTTTTTTCCTGTCCAGTGATTTTAGTTTTTATCCAGATGCTGCCTATTTTGCAGAAAAGTCCCCCTAGATCATGCATATAATTACTCATAAACCATGCATCGGATTAAAATGTTTTAAATATGTAAAATGTCTAGAATTTTGTCTAGTTTAATAATATCCAACTTTCATCTATGTTTAAAATGCTTAAAATGCTGTTTGTTTAACTTTGCTCCTATGCCATGTTAAAATGCTTTAACTCATAACTAAATAACTGTAACTCGGAATTTAATAAACTTTATATGTAAATGGGGTAGGAAAATGCCTAGTTTGACATGGTGTACTTGTTTTGCATGTTTAATAACTCTAAAATTGTGTTTAGGGCAGAACAGTACCAAACCTAATATATGCATATGAGGAGTTTCCGGACTTGTTGTTTTGTTGTTCCGGCCTCATTTAAACTTGCCTAGATTAGATAGTTTCATCATGCTTCACCTCTTGCCATGCTAACAACATTTAATGTTGTTGGGTACATAAACAAGATCGAACTAAATACGTTATGTGGTGTTTTGGCAATATGCAACTCCGTTGCATATTGTGCTCCACTTAATTTGTAGGGTTGCTTGTGCACTTTGCCATGCCATGCTTCATTAAACCAGACATGCATCATACTTGATTGTGCATCATGCCATGTTATGTGGTGGTTGTTTACTATGTTGTTTGCTTCTTTCCAGTGTTGCTTCTTCGGGTTGGTTCCTATAACATCGTGTGTGTGTGAGGATCCGTTCGACTACGTCTGTTTGTCTTCTTCATGGACTCGTTCTTCTTCCTTGCGGGATTTCAGGCAAGATGATCATACCCTCGAAATCACTTCTATCTTTGCTTTGCTAGATGCTCGCTCTTTTGCTCTGCCTATGCTGCGATACCTACCACTTGCTTATCATGCCACCCATATTGTTGAACCAAGCCTCTAACCCACCTTGTCCTAGCAAACCGTTGATTGGCTATGTTACCGCTTTGCTCAGCCCCTCTTATAGCGTTGTTAGTTGCAGGTGAAGATTGAAGTTTGTTCCTTGTTGGAACATGGATATGTTGTTCCTTGTTGGGATATCACAATATATCTTATTTAATTAATGCATCTATATACTTGGTAAAGGGTGGAAGGCTCGGCCTTTTGCCTAGTGTTTTGTTCCACTCTTGCCGCCCTAGTTTCCGTCATATCGGTGTTATGTTCCTGGATTTTGCGTTCCTTACGCGGTTGGGTAATAATGGGAACCCCTTGACAGTTCGCCTTGAATAAAACTCTTCCAGCAATGCCCAACATTGGTTTTACCATTCACCACCTAGCCTTTTCTTTTTCCTTGGGGGTCGCGCGCCCAAGGGTCATCAGTATTTTAAACCCCCCTGGGCCAGTGCTCCTCTGAGTGTTGGTCCGACCGAGCAGACTGTGGGGCCACCTTGGGGCAACTTGAGGGTTGGTTTTACTCGTAGGATGTCTCATCTGAGTGTGCTCTGAGAACGAGATATGTGCAGCTCCTATCGGGATTTGTCGGCACATTCGGGCGGTGTTGCTGGACTTGTTTTACCATTGTCGAAATGTCTTGTAACCTGGATGTCGAGCCTGATCAGATTGCCTTGGGAGAAGGAATATCCTTCGTTGACCGTGAGAGCTTGTGATGGGCTAAGTTGGGACATCCCTGCAGGGATTTGAACTTTCGAAAGCCGTGCCCGCGGTTATGGGAAAATGGGAATTTGTTAATGTACGGTTGTAGAAAACCTGAAGATGATCTTAATTAAAATACATCAACCGCGTGTGTAACCGTGATGGTCTCTTCCCGGCGGAGTTCGGGAAGTGAACACGATGTTGGAGTAATGTTTGACGTAGGTTGTTCTAGGATCACTTCTTTATCATAGTTGTTTGACCGTGCTTTTGCCTTCTCTTCTCGCTCTCATTTGCATATGTTAGCCACAATATGCTAGTCGCTTGCTGCAGCTCCACATCATACCTTTTACCCTACCTATAAGCTTAAATAGTCTTGATTGCGAGGGTGCGAGATTGCTGAGTCCCCGTGACTCACAGATACTTCCAAAACCAGCTTGCAGGTGCCGATGGGTCCGTGCAGATGACGCAACCAAGCTCAGGAGGAGCCCGATGAAGATCTTGTCCTTTGTGTTGTTTCGTTCTAGTTGATCAGTAGTGGAGCCCAGTTGGGTTCGATCGGGGACCTTGTCGCATTTGGGGTTCTTCTTTTATTTTGGTTCCGTAGTCGGACTTTGATTGTATTTGGATGTTGTAATGCTTTATTCATGTATTTGTGTGAAGTGGCGATTGTAAGCCAACTATGTATCTCTTTCCCTTATGTATTACATGGGTTGTGTGAAGATTACCTCACTTGCGACATTGCTTTCAATGCGGTTATGCCTCTAAGTCGTGCTTCGACACGTGGGAGATATAGCCGCATCGAGGGCGTTACATCCTATAAGTGTCACAAACAGCCCTAGAGTTCGTACTAGAATAACACCTTAAGACACAAATCAACCAAAACCCTAATGTCACCTAGATACTCCAATGTCACCTCAAGTATCCGTGGGTATGATTATATGATATGCATCACACAATATCAGATTCATCTATTCAACCAACACATAGAACCTCAAAGAGTGCCCCAAAGTTTCTACTGGAGAATCACGACGAAAACGTGTGCCAACACCTATGCATAAGTTCATGGGCGGAACCCGCAGGTTGGTCACCAAAACATATATCAAGTGAATCACGTGATATCCCATTGTCACCACAGATACGCACGGCAAGACATACATCAAGTGTTCTCAAATCTTTAAAGACTCAATCCGATAAGATAACAAAGGGGAAACTCGATCCATTACAAGAGAGTAGAGGGGGAGGAGAGGGGGAGGAGAAACATAAGATCCAACTATAATAGCAAAGCTCGCGATACATCAAGATTGTGCCAAATCAAGAACACGAGAGAGAGAGAGAGAGAGAGAGATCAAACACATAGCTACTGGTACATACCCTCAGCCCCGAGGGAGAACTACTCCCTCCTCATCATGGAGAGCACCGGGATGATGAAGATGGGCACCGGAGAGGGATTTCCCCTTCCGGCAGGGTGCCGGAACGGGTCTAGATTGGCTTTCGGTGGCTACGGAGGCTTCTGGAGACGAAACTCTCAATTTATTGTGCTCCCCGATCGTTTTAGGGTATATGGGTATATATGGGAGGAAGAAGTACGTCGGTGGACTTCCGGGCTGCCCACGAGGTAGGGGGCGCGCCCTCCACTCTCGCGGGCAGCCCGGGACTCTCCTCGTGCAACTCCAGTACTCCGTGGGCTTCTTCTGGTCCAAAAATAAGTTCTGTGAAGTTTCAGGTCAATTGGACTCCGTTTGATTTTCCTTTTCTGCGATACTCTAAAACAAGGAAAAAACAGAAACTGGCACTGGTCTCTAGGTTAATAGGTTAGTCCCAAAAATAATATAAAAGTGTATAATAAAGCCCATAAACATCCAAAACAGATAATATAATAGCATGGAACAATCAAAAATTATAGATACGTTGGAGACGTATCAAGCTTTCATACATTTATAGCTCTAGTGCATCCGTTGCATGGCAATCCCTACTACTTGCATTAACATCAATCGATGGACATCTCCATAGCCCATTGATTAGCCTCGTTGATGTGAGACTTTCTCCTTTTTTTGTCTTCTCCACATACCCCCCTCATTATATTCTATTCCACCCATAGTGCTATATCCATGGCTCGCGCTCATATATTGCATGAAAGTTTATAGGTTTGAGATTACTAAAGTATGAAACAATTGCTTGGCTTGTCATCGGGGTTGTGCATGATGAGAGCATTCTTGTGTGACGAAAATGGAGCATGACTAAACTATATGATTTTGTAGGGATGAACTTTCTTTGGCCATGTTATTTTGAGAAGACATAATTGCTTAGTTAGTATGCTTGAAGTATTATTATTTTTATGTCAATATGAACTTTTATCTTGAATCTTTCGGATCTGAATATTCATACCACAATTAAGAATAATTACATTAAAATTATGCCAAGTAGCACTCCGATCAAAAAAAATCTGTTTTTATCATTTACCTACTCAAGGACGAGCAGGAATTAAGCTTGGGGATGCTTGATACGTCTCCAACGTATCTATAATTTTTGATTGCTCCGTGCTATATTATCTACTGTTTTGGACATTATTGGGCTTTATTATCCACTTTTATATTATTTTTAGGACTAACCTATTAACCAGAGGCCCAGCCCAAAATTTTTGTTTTTGCCTATTTTAGGGTTTCGAAGAAAAGGAATATCAAACGGAGTCCAAACGGAATGAAACCTTCGGGAACGTGATTTTCTCACCGAACATGATCCAGGAGACTTGGACCCTACATCAAGAAACAAAGGAGGAAGCCACGAGGTAGGGGGCGTGCCTACCCCCCCTCCACCCCAGGCGCGCCCTCCACCCTCGTGGGCCCCCTGTTGCTCCACCGACGTACTCCTTCCTCCTATATATACCTACGTACCCCCAAACGATCAGATACGGAGCCAAAACCCTAATTCCACCGCCGCAACTTTCTGTATGCATGAGATCCCATCTTGGGGCCTGTTCCGGAGCTCCGCCGGAGGGGACATTTATCACGGAGGGCTTCTACATCAACACCATAGCCTCTCCGATGAAGTGTGAGTAGTTTACCTCAGACCTTCGGGTCCATAGTTATTAGCTAGATGGCTTCTTCTCTCTTTTTGGACCTCAATGCAATGTTCTCCCCCTCTCTTGTGGAGACCTATTCGATGTAATCTTCTTTTTGCGCTGTGTTTGTTGAGACCGATGAATTATGGGTTTATGATCAAGTCCATCTATGAACAATATTTGAATCTTCTCTGAATTCTTTTATGTATGATTGGTTATCTTTGCAAGTCTCTTCGAATTATCAGTTTGGTTTGGCCTACTAGATTGATCTTTCTTGCAATGGGAGAAGTGCTTAGCTTTGGGTTCAATCTTGCGGTGTCCTTTCCCAATGACAGTAGGGGAAGAAAGGCACGTATTGTATTGTTGCCATCGAAGATAACAAGATGGGGTTTTCATCATATTGCATGAGTTTATCCCCCTACATCATGTCATCTTGCTTAAGGTGTTACTCTGTTTTCATGAACTTAATACTCTAGATGCATGCTGGATAGCGGTCGATGAGTGGAGTAATTGTAGTAGATGTAGGCAGGAGTTGGTCTACTTGTCTTGGACGTGATGCCTATATACATGATCATACCTAGATATTCTCATAATTATGCTCAATTTTGTCAATTGCTCAACAGTAATTCGTTCACCCACCGTAAAATACATATGCTCTTGAGAGAAGCCACTAGTGAAACATATGGCCCCGGGGTCTATCTCCATCTTATAAATCTTCCAATACTTAGTTATTTCCTTTGATTTTTTACTTTGCTTTTATTTTACTTTGCATCTTTATGACAAAAATACCAAAAATATTATCTTATCATATCTATCAGATCTCACTCTTGTAAGTGGCCGTGTAGGGATTGACAACCCCTTATCGCATTGGTTGCGAGGATTTATTTGCTTTGTGCAGGTGCGAGGAACTTGTGCGTAGCCTCCTACTGGATTGATACCTTTGTTCTCCAAAACTAAGGGAAATACTTACGCTACTTTGCTGTATCATCCCTTCCTCTTCGGGGAAAACCAACGCAGTGCTCAAGAGGTAGCAATGGGCAAGACGACAAAGGATAAAGTCAGGTACATGGCTCCCTCGCCAGTACACGGCACGCAGGCCGGAAGAGAAAGATCCAACTAAAGCTGAAGCAAACACCCCAAAAGAAGCAATTAAGCATCCTGCTCTTGTCTGCATAGTTGAGATGCCGTAGTGCAGATTTTGTGGATCAGCATAGAGAGCGCCTCTTGGTCTTCGACCTTAGTCAATGATTTCCACTGCTGCAGGAAAGCACACGATTTAAATAAGCAGTCGTTCGTTTTAGCCAGAAACACGTGCTCGATAGTAAATTTGTTTCTAGTTGTCCACAGGGACCAGCATAAGGCACCCAAGCCCACCCAAAAGATGTGCCTAGATACGCCGGAAAGGTTGGAAGCCAAGCCGCGCAACTCGGCAAAGGAGGTAGGGGCCCAAGAGACACGTAACCAATCCCGCACACAACTCCAAATAAGCTTAGCCAGGTGACAATGAAAAAAGATATGTTTCGTGTCTTCCACATCACCACAAAGGGCACAAAACTGGGAGCCCGGCCCATTTCTCTTACAAATTTGATCAGCCGAGGGAAACCGGCCTCGGAAAGCTTGCCACAAGAAGATTTTAATCTTAGGGGGAATACGAGCCTTCCAAATTTGGGGAAAACGATTGGTAATCGTTCCACCAACAAGCTTAGAATAAAGAGATTTAACAGGAAAAACATCCAGAGGCAAAAAGCGGCCAAAGAACCGAATCCCTAATCGTCGAGAGCGTAGGGAAGAGGGCAGTAAGACGTTGCCAATCTTCAAACTCTACAGGCGACAGGGAGCGATGGAAGGCCAGGTTCCACCCCTGGGACGCAAGCTCCGCAATAGAAATATTAGGATCAGAGCAATAAGAGAAAAGGGTAGGGAAGGTCACCGAGAGAGGTGAATCTCCACACCACCAATCAAGCCAAAACCTAATCGAGGATCAGTCCCCAACAACAAACTTAACGAAAGATTGAAAAACAGGTCTAACTTTGACCAGAGACTTCCAAAACTGAGAGCCACCATGCGGCATAGCAAACATCGGGCTCGAGGACGGAAACTATTTAGCCTTAAGGATCGACAACTAGAGGGGTTGATCCTCAACGCTCATAATCTTCCACCACCATTTAATCATCAAGCAGTGATTCATGATGGAAGTATTAAGAATCCCTAACCCCCAAGGTTTTTGGGCCTACACATCAATTTCCATTTGACGAAGCGATATTTCCGACGATTGTCCGCTGCATTCCAGTAAAACGCCCCATGGTGTTTATCAAAACCAGCATGAATCCCAGCCGAAAGGAGATAGAAGCCCATAAGGAACATGGGGAGGGAGGAGAGGCAAGCATTAATTAGAGCCACTTTACCTGCATTCGTATTATATCTACCTCGCCAGGGAAGGACCCTGTTCTCCACCTTTGTGACTATTGGGGCAAATCTTTGGCGTGAAGCACGTCCAGGAAAATAGGCAAACCCAAGTACTTGAACGGATAGGAGCCCAGCTTACAGTTAAGAAGGTGGGCCACTCGCATGGCCTCCGACATGTCCACACCAGTAACAACCACTTCGCTTTTGCCGAAGTTAATCTTAAGCCCTAACATCGCCTCGAAGCATAATAGAATAAACTTGAGGTGGCAAGGCAGGCCTCATTCAGCTCGACCATAATAATAGTGTCGTCCGCATATTGGAGATGGGTCAGACCGTGGGGAATAAGATTAGAACTAACCGGAGCAATATGCCCACAAGTGGCTGCCCTAGAGAGCAGGCGAGATAAAGCATCCGCAACAAAATTGAATAGAATGGGAGAGGCATGGTCGCCTTGCCACAGGCCCCTACCATTGGCAAAGAATTTGCTAACCTGACCATTAACATTGATGGCAGTGTGACCCCCCGAGACCAACTGCATAATTCTATGGACAAGGGGCCCCTCAAACCCTTTGGCCAATAAAACCCTATGTAAAAAGGCCAACTCACCGAGTCATAGGCCTTCTCAAAGTCTAATTTAAGAATCACCGCTTTCGACTTGCAAATCTTAAGGTCATGACCGATTTCATGTAAGCAAAGAACCCCGTCTAGAATGAAACACCCCTTAATGAAAGCCGACTGAAAAGGACTGATGGTACGGTGGGCAATGGGGGAGAGACGAGTGGCTAACCCTTTAGCCGGAAACTTGGCGAAGTTATTAATAAGGGCAATCGGCCTAAATTGCGAGATCAAGTCCGCGCCCTTGACTTTAGGAATAAGGGTAATGACAGCGTAGTTAAGGCGAGAGATATCTACCATACCCAACTAGAACCCTTGGATAATTGAACAAATGAGAGGACGCAACTGCGGCCAGAATTTTTTAAAGAAGGGGATAGAAAAACCATCGGGGCCGGAAGCAGCATTCGGGTTAGCCAAGCTAATCACCTGCCAGATCTCACCGTCAGATAAGGGGACCATCAGGCCCGAATTTTTGCCCGGAGAAATATTAGAACCCTCATCCCAGAAGCCAGAGCAGAGGTCAAGCCCAGGATCCGGCTTAGAGCCGAGCAGATTGGAATAGAAGCTAACAGTGTGATTCATGATGAGGGACTGGTCCGAAATTCTAATGCCGTCAATCAACAGAGTGTCAACAAAACATCTGCGGCGTCTACCATTCGTGATCACAAAGAAATATGTCATCATAGCATCACCCTTCAAGGTCCAGTTGAGGGCACCTCGTTGGCGCCAATAAATTTCTGACTGATGGTGAAGCAGCATCAGAGCGTCTTCCAGGGAGTAGCGAGTAGCCCACTGAGAGGTGGAGAGCCCAGATGTGTTAGAAGATTGGTCCAAATCCCGGATTTGAGATTCAAGGGAATCTTTGTCTCTATGAAGCTCGGTCGCCCTATTCCGAGACCACCCCCTCAAGAATTTACGAAGCTCATAAGACAGCTTGTGCCAGTCATCCATGGGACCAAAGGAGCAATGAGGAGAAGAGAAGATTAGAGATCTTAGAAACCATCATGTCACAGAAACCCTCAACAACAAGCCAAGAGGCATCAAACTGGAAACGGGAGGGAGAAACAAGGGAAAGGATACCGGCGTCCAGGATCAGGGGAACATGATCAGAGCCAACCACAGGTCTGGCCTTAAGCAACACGCGGGGAAACAGCGAATCCCACTGATCAGAAACAAATACCCTATCCAGCATCGACCGGACAGGCGAGGATTGATGGTTAGACCAAGTGAATCGCGCCCCCACCCTAGGGAGCTCACGAAGCGCGCAATTACTAATGAAATCGTTGAAAGCATTGGCAAGAGGCCAGGAGAAATTAGGACTGTTCTTGTCGGCCGGAGAGCGTAACAAATTGAAATCACCCCAATTAAAAGAGGAATATTACATGCTTCAATCTTAATTGAAAGCTCATCCAAAAAAAGAGGAGCAACCGTGTGATCCGCGGGGCTGTATACCACCATAAATTCCCACAAAGTGTTCAGCTGGCGATGATCAAAAGCAATGAAATCAAATACGTCCCGCTTGGACCCAATCAGGATACCCCCCGAATGACCCGAAGCAGGGAGAAAGTGCCAGTCAAACATATCCATCCCAGCTATCGCAGAAAGTTCAGAAGGGGAAAAGGATTCCTTAAACGTTTTGACCATCCCTAAAATGTCAATATGTTCCCCACAAACCAAGTCATGAATCTGGTCACGGTGCCCCCTAGCACCGAAACCACGAATATTCCAGAATAGAGCTCTCATTTGAAGGAAAGGTTTTTAATGTGAAGACTCGATCTGCACGGGGCCACATAAGGCTCAGATCGCTTGGGACGCCCAACCTTAACAAGGGTAGGGGGAGCAGACGACTGGCCACGACCATTTGTCGCCTCAATCCCCCCGGCCTGGCCATGAGCACCAACAAGGCCAGCAACATCCGAGGCCTCCAAGGCCTTAGCAATAGCAGTCTGGGCTGCCTCATTGGCCCTAATGACAGTAGGAAGGTGAGACGGAGAGCCCATCCCCGGCTTAGTAGCCAATCCAATGTCAGACATGATATGCAACAAATGATCATCTGATAGAGCTGGTAACACAAGGCGAACAGGAGAGGCAGGGATAAATGGTTGGGCAGACGAACCTGTAGGAGGGAGATCCTTGATCGCGGCGCGCCGTTCCGCCCGCACCGCCACCGAAATGCCGGAGTCACACACGCGCCGGCCCTTCCGCGCTGTGGACGCCGGAGAACGCAGCATAGGGGAGCACCAGACCGGCGACGCCGGCCCGGGGCCAGACCCCGAGGCGGAGCCCAGGTCCTTGTCCAGATGACGAGCCAGATCCGCCGCTGAAAACTTGGAAGTAGAGGAGGCCCGACTCTTAGCCGAGAATTTCCGAACCGATGACTTCTTTTTCTTCCTAGTTGAGGGCTCGGTGGAACGCATGGGGGAAACGGGAAGATCCTCGATCCCAGAGAAGGACGGATACTGCGGGCGAGTAGGCTCATTGGAGCAGACACCAAAGAAGGGGGTCCCCTTACCAATAGCAGCGACACGGGAAGCCGGGGCCTCCTTCTGAGGATTAGGAGCAGGGGCGTTATCCTTGAGCAGCTCACGTTAATCCGAATCCAACTTATCCCATTCAGATTGAGTAAAACGCGGATCAGTACCTCCACTTTGGTTATGCCCCCCAGCCGAAGCATCCCCATGCATGTCATCTTGGTCCGAATGCTTGAAAGGAGGAGGCGGAGGTGGAACACGAGGTTCAGCTCCCTCCACCCGAACCCGAAGTCGCACACCCTCAGGAGATGGGGAAAATATCCACGGAACCATGAACACAGACGGGGTCGATGCACCAAACATTGAGACGAACCGGGCCAACCTTGCCCGAAGATTCCGAATCCACTTCCACAGGCTTGCCAATGAGTTTACCAAACGCCATCATGAACTCCATAGATCGAAGCCCAACTGGCACGTCGTCAACTAGCACCCAAATCTTGCTGAGAGGGCCCACCGCCTTTGCACCACAAGTAGCCGCTTTGACAGATACCACAAGCTGGTTCAGGGGGAGAGTAAAACTGGTGCACGAGGAGATCATCCTTAGACAGTCATTGGAGGGAAAAACCACTGCAAATTCATACTCTGAAAGCTGGCGCACCTGCCAGTCCCATCCACCGTCGTCCCATATTTTCAAGCCATCCAGGAGGGTCTGCGAAGAGATCAACATGTCACACACCGTGATGATGGCCGCGTTAGAGAGGGACGGCCCAGCCATCACCATAGGAACATCAGCATCCAGAGCGAAGAACGAGCATCCGGGTAGACCCAAGCCAAACTGAATGAAGGAGGGGCTCGTGGTACGGTTACGGCAGTCCATAGTAAGACGACCATCGGAGCGACAGATGAGGCAAAAAGGTGGGTTAGTGCACCTAGATTGGAAGTGGTTCGGGCGGTGGCAAGCAAAGCAAGTCAAGGTCGAAGAAGGGCCCGAGGAACAGGATGCTGGCGGGGAGGGGGAGGCGGCGGCGGTAGGATGCCATCACCGCGGTTCGCAGAGGGGGCACCCGGAGCAGAAGGAGGAGGACGCCGATCCCCAGCCTTCGAAGAGGAAGAGCCAGGCCCGAAGCGCGGCCCTGCGCGAGAGGCAGCGCCCGCCACAAACGAGCGAGAGGGTGGCTGAGGCGGAGGGACCGGGCCCCTGGTCGGAGCGAGACGCGGCCCCGACGAGGAGGAGCCACCGCCAGCCGAAGCAGCAGCGGCCTCCCACGGATGCAGCCCCAACCCTGACGCACCACTAGATCCAGGGAACGCCATCCCAGATCTGGCCATGGAGCGCTCCGGCCCCGCCTCCCAGACCTCCCGCTCGCGTGACAGCTCACGCACCGCCTGCTCAGGTTCGAGCTTCGACCGCAGCTCCGCCTCGTAGGCCAGGTCGACACCAGAGCCCGACGAAGCTTCACGGGCCCGCTTGCTACCCGAAAGGGCCTCGGAGGAGGAGCCCCTAGACTTGTCCATGGCGGTCACTTCAGCGAAGGAGAGGATGAGAGGGGGTGGGGAAGGAGCGGATCTGGAGAAATGGCAGATAGGGCGATGCGCCCTGCGGATATCGGCGGCGGATGCAGGAAACCCTAGGAAGGGGGGAGAGGCACCACGACGCACCCATATATAGCCATAGCAGTCCAGGCCAGAGAGGGCCGAATGGGCCGAAACAGGACCGCAGGCCAGGGGAGGGGACGGACGCGAGGCAGTGGCCACCACCAGCTGCCCCGGGCCCACATACGGGAGGGGGAAGACTCAAGTGACGATAGAACCGAGGGCCCGGACGGCCTAGCCCGAATCAATCCAGGCGCCCCCAGGCCCAAGTGCCCACCAAGGCCCACCACGACCGCAGGGCAAAACAGATCTAGGGTTTGGCCACCAACCGCCCCTGCACATGCCAGTGCGACCGCCACCACCGGCGCCGGCCCAGGCCGGAGAGGAGGAGGGCAAACAGGACCAGCTACCGGAGACACCACATCAGCCGAATCCAACAACACAGCGGACAGGGAGGGACCGAGGAGACCACGATCAGGGAAGGGAGCCGGGCCCCGACCCGCACAGCGCCGGCACCGACCAACGCGCATCCACCCCGACGACCTAGAGGGAAACGCCACCGGCCGACCCCGGCCACCCGGAGCAAATTTCCGGGCGCGACCCGACGCAGGCACGGGCGACACCACCGATGACACCACCGACGGAGCGCACTCCTCCGAGTCGCCTAGCGCCCAGAAACGCGAGCCAGGGAAGGACGCCGGCGCAGAAGAGCCAGGAGAGCCAACCCGCCCCGCAGACAGCGGAGGGGGCGGCGGAAGGGAGGAAAGGACGGGGGAGCCATGGGCAACGACGAGGGCATGGGAGGAGGGGAGCGGGGAGCGGGGGGACGAAGGGAGAGGAGGGAGAGGGGAGAGAGGGGCCATCCTGCTTCCATTTTTCCAACTCTTTCCATTCTTCTCGGATGCTGCAACCAGATGGTGGAGCCCAGGAACCAGATGCTACTGCCAACGACTACTACTACCCCAACGGAGCCTACTTCTACGTGAAGACTGCCGACGACAAGAGTAGTTAGGAGGCTCCCAGGCAGGAGGCCTTGCCTTTTCGATCGATGTTGCTTTTGTGCTAGCCTTCTTAAGACAAACTTGTTCAACTTATTTCTGTACTCAGATATTGTTGCTTCCGCTGACTCTTGTGTATTTGTAATATAAAGCTTGTATTATTTTAATTTATGCTTAGAGTTGTGTTGTGATATCTTCCCGTGAGAGTCCTTGATCTTGATCATACACATTTGCGTGTATGATTAGTGTACGCTTGAATCGAGGGCGTCACATATACCATGTTGCACATTTCTTATCTATTTCTCACAAAAAAAATTATTTGATAAATGACGCTTTTATTAATTAAAAATGTAGCATTAAAGGAGCACAATCATGATGAGCAGCACCCGTCTTCTCCATATCTTGCATGGACACGGCCAAACCACGAACTACCTGACAAAAGAAAATTAAAAAGCCAACATATTGGGAATAGTAATAAAGTCTCAAGTAACCGATACTATGCATATGTTGAGCGAGGTGGTGGTCTAATTCAAAGATTATTTTGCTACCCATGTTAGGTATAAAGTATAAACCATCTTAGTCACCCTGCGTACACACATTTGTAATGCAAAGCTACATTTCTACAATAGTCTGTATATAATGGTGCCGCCGCAGACTCACCCTTGTGTACAAAGTCTTCCCACGTCCACTTGTTCTCTTCCATACAAACTAGCATGGATGACAGAGGGGATCGATCCCATGTGCACATATGCAACCCACGGGATTTATACTAACATAAACTGACCACGACCGCGCCGAGGGTAAAAAGTCAACCGGTTCGATAGTCAACTTCACAGCCTCGCACGGTACGTCTACAATTAGTTACTGATCTTAATTCATCACGGAACCAAAGTAGACCAAAGTAAACTACCCGCATTACATGATACTGACGACGAGATGCCGTCACTCCTCTCTGAATTGACTTACGGACTTGTGGTACGCTACAAGATAATAATCGTCGTGGATCACAGCAGTCCATTCAACAATCAGACGGTGAACAAAAGTCAGATCTTCCCCCCGCTTGCAGGGGGCGGACGGGCCAGCAAGCCAGCCCGTCAGAACTCAGAAGCTCGAGCACATAGTATGAACGTAGCAGCCACGCGTCGTACGCATCCCTGTCCGTATTCATTGGTACGACATTTCAATTTTCGAGTCACAAGCAAGCTCCATCCGAGCCGCCTAACCCCATGTAGATGGAGGGCCGCGAGCAAAAATGTCGTGCAGACGGCCGGCTAAACGTGGACCGTTTTAAGCTTCGAAAAAGGAAAACGTGGACCGTTTCCGTGGCCCGGCCGCCGCCCGTCCGTCCGTTGGCAGGTCACGACGCCCCTCCCCTTCGTGTGCGCCCCGGGAAAATGCAGCGCATGTGCGCCGCCCCCAAGGTCCGGGATCCTAGTCCAACCCCGCACCAGCCGCCGAGCCCGAGGGAGGATAGTTCGCTCGTTGTGGCGCTCCTGTACCGCCTGTTTGGTGGAGACGGAGACTGTGTACCGCTACCAGCTCGCGTGAAGACCAGCTGTCTGTTCCCGAATCGGGCAGCCAAGGTTGACCCCGGCACCATGCCAGTTGCTCTTTTGGAGTTTTGGTGGTCAGTAAACGAGGGGAACGGAACGGATATCAAATCCTCAAGTGGTCTCACTTGCCATGCTCCAAAGAGCGCGCGCTCGCGTCCACGACCGATTCATCTCACGCTGATCGGATCCCCAGGAATTATTAGTGCGAGCGGCACGCGACCCGCTTGCTTTGCTAATCATCCCCGCACGATCGGCCACCAGCCCACCACCGTGCGGTGCGGTGCAGTGCGGGTCGGCGTCGGCGCGAGCTCGCAAGGCATGCTCTGAGAGGGAGAGAGCATGACTACGACACGTGCGCCGATGATCCGGCTCCTCCTCCTCCTCCTCGTCGCCGCCGCCTGCTGCTTCTCCTCCGGCTCCGTCGCCGCCACCGACAGCATCGGCCTGGGCGCGTCCATCACTGGCAACCAGACGCTGGTTTCGGCGGGCGGGATCTTCGAGCTCGGCTTCTTCAGCCCGCCCGGCGGCCGGACGTACCTCGGCATTCGGTACGCGGGCATCGCGGACAGGACCGTCGTGTGGGTCGCCAACCGCAACGACCCGCTCGTCAGCGCCCCCGGCGCCCTCCGGCTCGCCCCCGACGGCCGGCTCCTCATCCTCGACCGCCAGAACAGCACCGTCTGGTCCTCGCCGGCGCCCACCCGCCGGATCACCGCGGGCGCCGTCGCCCGGCTCGGCGACGACGGCAACTTCCTCCTGAGCTCGGACGGGAGCGGCTCGCCCCAGAGCGTGGCGTGGCAGAGCTTCGACTACCCGACGGACACGCTGCTGCCGGGCATGAAGCTCGGGATAGACTTCAAGCGGCGCCTCACCAGGAACCTCACGTCGTGGAACACCCCCAACGACCCCTCGCCGGGGCAGTACACGTTCAAGCTCGTCCCGGGCGGGCTCCCGGAGTTCTTCCTCTTCCAGGGCACCAAGAAGATCTACGCCAGCGGGCCGTTCAACGGCGCCGGGCTCACCGGCGTGCCCAACCTCATGTCCAAGGATTTCATCTTCAAGGTCGTCAACAGCGCCGACGAGACGTACTACAGCTACTCCATCACCGACCCTAAGCTGCGGTCGCGGTTCCTCATGGACGGCACGGCGGGGGTGGTGCAGCGCTACGTCTGGACCAACAACGGCCCGTGGAGCAGCTTCTGGTACTACCCGACGGACCCCTGCGACACCTACGGCAAGTGCGGGGCGTTCGGCTACTGCGACACCACCCAGGCCCCGCTCTGCGCCTGCCTGCCGGGCTTCCAGCCGCGGTCGACGGAGCAGTGGAACCTCCGGGACGGGACCGGCGGGTGCGTCAGGACGACCAACCTGAGCTGCGGCGCCGGGGCCGGGGACGGGTTCTGGCCGGTGAGCCGGATGAAGCTGCCGGAAGCGACCAACGCGACGGTGCACGCCGACATGACGCTGGACCAGTGCCGGCAGGCGTGCCTGGCCGACTGCAGCTGCAGGGCCTACTCCGCCGCGAACGTCAGCGGCGGGATCAACCGCGGGTGCGTCATCTGGGGCGTCGATCTGATGGACATGCGGCAGTATCCGGCGGTTGTCCAGGACGTGTTCATCCGGCTCGCGCAGTCTGAGGTGGATGCCTTGATCGCCGCAGGTTCGACCTCTCACCATCTTCTCAAGTTTTCTCCATATACTGAGCACATTTTAGTTACATTTCAGTTGAATTTAGCTTTATGATTGCATCACTGTCAAACTCTCATTTTCTTACATCTAACTCGATTTGTGACAAAATTTGGCTTGCTAGCGTTAGAATTCGACCATGTATGTTAGCTAGAAATAAGGAACCTCCACTGGCCATTGCGGGTCCATTGAGAGGATCGAGCATCACATCACGTCACTAGAAAGTTTGCTGGCCGGTCTAGTTGCATATGCGTCCAAACACCCCTGTCAACAGTGTGGAGGTCCAACATCAATGTGTTCTCTGTATCTTCACCACCCATAACCATCTCATAGCTATCAAAACCGTGTTGTCTTGCACGGCGATTTCGCTTGGTCGACACTCGACACTCTGGATGGGCCGTGCACGTGGACGAACTGGCACCACTTTCCTCACCTATTCGGTGTTCAATTTGAATCCAGCTCTTCTGTTAGGTCGTCAGAGTTCGGCCAGTCGATGAAACAGTCGCAATGGATATTCGTTAATCCGTGAGCCTCATACAAGTCCAAGCTTACCATCCGTCGGTCGTTGGGTAGAATTGCAGTACCCACTGTTCCTTTTTTATTCTACCGACGGCACCAAACTCGCTGGATTACTTATACTTAAGTTAAAAAGATAATCGCTGGATTAGGCACCGTGCAACCCGCACAAGAAACGCCACTTAACACCCAAATGTGCATCGCCACCCAACCCGAAAGTGACATGGCTACAGAAAATGTCGTGTGGATATGGTAAACTAAGCTCAAGTACGGTGTACTTGGACTGGAAAAGTTCATAATTCATACAAGAACCAGTGTTAGACCGGGTCACCTGACTGACGTTCACCGCTGCTTTGATTTTCAGCTCGCCGCCAGCGCCCGAACAGGAACCTGCTGATCGCAGGCGTTGCCGCTGCTTCCGGGGTGCTTCTTCTGGGGGCGATTTTGGGCTGCTGCTGTTTCTGGAGGAAGAAACGTCAGGCGAAAACGGCGCCAAGTAGCCATAGCGATGTTCTTCCGCTGAGGCACAGGAAACACCCCGCGGCGAGCCCGGCACGGAATCAACGGCTGGAGGAGAATAGGATGGGTTCCGAGAAAGATCTTGACCTCCCGTTCTTCGACCTGGAAGCGATTCTGACTGCAACGGATGACTTCGACCCTGATAGTAAGATCGGGCAAGGTGGATTTGGTTCCGTCTATATGGTACGTATATATAAGAATCAGTTGGCACTAGATAGAGAACCTTATTATTTTTACTGTTATAGATTTTAACCGAATGGATCTGCATTTCAATGAGTAGGGGAAACTTGAGGATGGGCAAGAAGTAGCTGTCAAGAGGTTATCCAAGAAATCAGTGCAGGGTGTTGGGGAATTCAAGAACGAGGTGAAACTGATAGCAAAGCTTCAGCATAGGAACCTTGTGAAGCTGCTCGGCTGCTGCATCGACGACGACGAGAGAATGCTTGTCTACGAGTTCATGCCCAACAACAGCCTAGACACGTTCATATTTGGTCTGTTCATTTGCTTTTCAGAAACAACTGCTAACTTCTTGTGCTGGGATTACATCCGCAATGTGCTTACCACGGTTGATATATTTTTGCTGCAGATGAAGAAAAGCGCAAGTCACTAGTATGGAAGAACCGTTTTGAGATCATCATGGGGATTGCGAGGGGTCTGCTATATCTCCATGAGGACTCCAGGGTCAGGATCATCCACAGGGATATGAAGGCAAGCAATGTGTTATTAGACAGAAATATGATCCCCAAGATCTCCGACTTCGGCATCGCGAGAATGTTTGGAGGTGATCAGACAACTGAATATACCATGAAGGTCATTGGGACATAGTGAGTACCATCTCTCTATTAATGTTTACATATACTACACTTGAAAATGCGCTTTCAAGCTGACTTGTGAGATGGTGGTTTTCAGCGGCTACATGTCTCCAGAATATGCAATGGACGGCGTATTCTCTATGAAGTCCGATATTTATAGTTTCGGTGTCCTGGTGATAGAGATCATCACTGGCAAGAGGAATCGAGGCTTTTATGATGATGAGCTTGATCTCAACCTACTTGGTTATGTAAGTAGCACGATTAATTGTCAAAAATGATCGGTCTTTGATTGTTTTTTGTTACTAATATGCAATCATGTTAATTATTTTTTAGGCCTGGATGTTGTGGAAAGAAGGTCGGGGTGTGGAGCTACTGGATGAAGCAATGGGCGGCACCTTTGACTACGATGTGGTGCTCAGGTGCATACAGGTCGCACTCCTATGTGTTCAAGTGCATCCTAGGAGCAGGCCACTGATGTCCTCGGTTGTCATGTTGCTGAGCAGTGAGAATGCAACAATGCCAGAGCCAAACGAACCTGGAGTAAACATTGGGAAGATCACGTCTGACACTGAATCGTCTCAAACACAGACAGGAATCAGCTTAACAGAAACTGCAGTGGATGCTAGGTAGTTAATTAAGGGTAGAAATTCTTGTTGCTTTGTTGGTCTATGAAGGAATAGTTTGTACAGCATAGGCATTTCTATTTTACCTAGTGTCAAAAGATCTTGGATTTTTTAACTACAAGCAATGTTTAATTACTCATCAAAGAGCTACATCATTACATAAACATGGCGCTTATAGTGAACTAATCCCTCCGTCCCATTGTCTGTTCTTGTAGTTCAGGTTTTTTTTTAAACATCATCAACTTTTTTAATTAGAAATAATGGTTACATCGTTAATAAGAAGAGAAACAATTTGTTTCATAGGTTCTTCTATCCAATCGCTTGTCACGGAACATTTTGCTAAACTAGCAAGCTCATGGGCTACTTTATTCGCCTCCTATTACAATGTTCAAAACTAGTAAGTGGAAAATCGCAAGCCATAAAGTAGCAGTCATCAAAATCTGCGGCCGCTGCTCCTGCAGACGGTCCTGCGTTCTTCATTGCGTCAATGAATTTCATATTGTCGGAGTTTATAATGAGACAATTGTATCCCGTCTTTTGTGCCAGTAATAAGCCAAACCTAAGTGCTAATGCTTCAGCTGTTAAAACATCAGCACACCATTCAATTTTCCAATTTCCACCAACAATGAAGTTTCCTTTGTCATCCCGAAGAACAGCACCTCTTGTGCCCCTTAGCAGGTCGTGATCAAATGAAGCATCCACATTCAGCTTAACAAACCCCCTAGGAGGTCTGCTCCATCCTTTGTTTTTTCTCTTAGCATTGTGTGAGTGGACATTAACATAATTTGTCATTATAACACGAATCCCCATGGATGTTTGGTACGCCTCTTGAGACTTTTCCTCATGAACCAAGTTTCATCTATTCCACCATAAATATCACACGGTTATAGCAATCATCTCTCGTGCATTCTGAAAACCCAAAATAGCTAGTTCTTGTTCTGGCATAAGGAGTAATGATTCAAAGACCGACTCTCCCGCACGATCAATAACACATGCTTTTCTAATTGTTCCAAACATTCCCAATTTATCCCACACTTCTTTTGCTTTCTAGCACAGAAATAACACGTGCTTGGTATCTTCTGGCCCATTCGAACAAGCTGGGCAAACGGGCGAAACTTTCATGTGTCTATTAGCCAGCGTAACACGACATGGTAGGGTCCCATGAAGCGTATGCCATATAAAGATTTTTACCTTCGCTCGACAAGCTAAATTCCAAATCTTCTTCCAAATAGGATTAACCTTGCTTCTACCCATACCATTTGTGTATTCCAATTTTCTTCCGTGTTGTTTAGTCCACTCCTCGAAATAAGCTGGTCGTACGGTAAACAAATCGTTTTTTGTATAGCTCCAGGCAATGAAATCCGACATACTATGTATAGGGAGAGGGATCGCCGGTACTCTAGAAGCATCAATTGGCCAGAATGTTTGTGTCACCAAATCTTCATCCCAAAAGTTCATGACTGGATCAATTAGGTTAGAGACTTTCGTCAGAATGTTCCCACATCTAGGAGAAATAATCCTCCTATTCGCGCAATTTGGAATCCATGCATCTCTCAATATGTCAATATTTTATCCATTCCCAAGCCTCCATATATAACCATTTCTGAGAGATTCAACACCCGACATAATGCTTGGCCAAGTGAAGGAAGAACCCTTTTTTAAGCTTGTATTCATCAGGTCACCTTCCGGGAAACATTTGGCTCTTAAAACTTTAGCACATAGCAAGTCAGGATTATCCAGGAGACGCCAGGCTTGTTTAGCTAACAATGCCAGATTGAAACAGTGTAAATCTCATAATCCCATTCCTCCTTGAACTTTTGGAACACACATCTTTCACCACGCCATCCAATGCATCCTTTTCTGATTGTCCTCATCACCCAACCCAAATTGTGATATCGCGTCAATAATTCCTTTGCAAAATTTTTTTTAGGAATTTTAAAGGCAGACATGGCATAAGTTGGTATTGCTTGAACAACAGATTTCAACAAAAATTCCTTTCCTCCAGCAGATAACAATTTTTTTTTTCATCCACTAATTTTCATGATAATTCTATCAATCAAGAACTGAAAACAATCGCTCTTGTCCATCCCCACATTGGCAGGTAAACCCAAGTATTCGTCATTAAGTGCTTCCGTCATAATAGACAGAATAGTACAAAAACTTGCACCTTGTCTTCCACTTTTGTATTCGGGCTAAAAAGTATGCTGGATTTTTCAACACCCATCATTTGCCCCGAGGCGACACGATAGGAATCGAAAACTGTTCTCAGACCTTTCGTGTTCCTTGCATTCGCTCGCATAAGGATCAAGGAATCATCCGCAAAAAGTAGGTTTGAAATTGCAGGAGCTTCTCTGCTAAAACAACTTTGAACTTCATCCTCACTCATTTACTCCACCACTCCAAGCACACAATCTAGTGGTTATACTCTGTGCAACAAACAAAGGTGACTTCACATGGTAAAATTTGCATCCATGGCCAGACTTGTCGTGGGCACCACGACACATCAGTTCTGATCCTTATTCTTGCCTATATTATAATTTATTCAAAAAACAAGTCAAATTGACACTAAGATGAATATAGAAGGATATTGACAAGAGCTATAACATAGATCGTTGTTGCAAGCAAATAACAGTTAGCATTGGTTGCACTTCAACCAATTATAAATGGCAATACTGCCATTCCGTTTGATCCCCCGCCGCCACGTACACACACATAACCTGCCTCCCCCAACCATTATTTTCTTAATACTCCCATTTCGGTTTTTTCCACGGTCCCACTTTTCCTTTCCTTGTACGTTGTCACACCCTGCTACCATCAGATAGCGCCCCCGTCCAGGAGTACACCCCGCTGCCACCATACGACATCGCCATCCGGGCGTACACCGGTTGGCCCATGACAGCCGAGATTTTCCAAATCCTCGCCGTCATTGCAAAGCAACTTTGACTAGTGGCTCGCTGACAATATCCACCAAGTTCTACAAGATGTTCGTAGAGTTCACACTTCCTTTTCTCACATGTGCAACTGAGAGTCAAATCTATTATCCATACAAGGTCCTCAGAATTACTATGGCCACACTTCCCTTTTTGACGCTTTAGCCTAGCTTATCTGGTTGTGTTGTTGAGGATGGTTGTAAGATACTTTTGGTTGCTTTAATGTAAACTGTGGGGGGGGGGGGGGGGGGGGGGCTTTCATCTAAAAAAATAAGAAACATTGCTATATATACCACGACTATTAACAAATAGTAGGTGTTTACGGAAAAAAGAGGTCAAACACGTCAGGGCCTATTTTTTAAATACTACAAAAAACACTATTAGATATACCATGGTTTATAAAACTAAAGTATTAATTGGTGCCAAACAATTGTTATCCCGTTGTCAGAAGAGTAAATAAAGAACAGATTATCTACATACACACATTTATGAAAGATATTTAGTCAGCAAGAACATTTACTTGCCCACTTCATTGCAAACCAACTCATATGTGCCACTATTAATTAATGTAAAATTAGTTTCCATCTTAGCAAAGTTTAGAACCAGATGGATAACTATAAAGAGGCCTAAATATACTTGTATTTCCTTTTTGCTTCCCCTAGGTGCTGCACGTAGAGTATGATGGTGTTAATCAAATGGACATAATTATCTTTACCTGGATATAATTTGCACCACTGAACAGAATTTATCCAATTTAAAACCGTTCTTCGTAGTATGTGCCTATCACAAATGAGTAAAATGTTAATAGAACTAAGTAGTTGTTAGATGAAAGCACGAAAAAAGGTGGGTTGCTAATTATGCTTATAGGTAGCTGATATACATGCTAGGAACAATTACTTATAGGTAAAGAGATAGGGGGATTGTGAAGCAATACTTGGTAATACTACATGGTAAAGATATGAAGAATATAATTGTGGGAAAACACATTGTGCCCAGATCTTAAAAGGGTAAATATGCAACTTTATCTGCTTGGAAGAAACTGACCTCTTCTTTGTGTCTTGCATAGCTTGAACTCTTCTTTGTTGGGTCATGAGTCAACATTTGGAAGGATACTTTAAAATCAACACATAAATATGATCCAGTTTGAGAACATGTGTAGCATTTAAATACACATGTATATTCAGAATTACAGACGATGAGGGGCATGAGACGGACGTGCAACCTGCACTTGCCGGCCTCCATGCGGGATTGCATGCTGGCCTCTGCACGTAATTACACTGCATAATTCTTTCTTATTTAAAAAATAATAAACAACCATTAAAATAACTATTCTAATATGCTTGTTTGGCATATCACATACATGATGGAAGGAAATATTGACATTATAGCACATAAAAAGTTATAAGCTTACATGTACAAAGGTGCTGACCCAGATCACAAACCAAACAAAGCACATCATCTGGCCTAAAAGAAAAGAACGAAGAATTTGAGCAGCAAGGGACGCCCGAACACAGGCACACTTTGATTGCCCCATGTGTGAAACAAACAGCTGGAGAGATCAATCCTGCCACCAAACAAAAATTATAGAAAAGGAAAAGGAATTACTAATCAGAGGAGAAGTTGTTATATAGGCACTTGTGTGAAGTCAATGCATCGGATTCACTACTACCAATATACATCATAGTGCATCCTGTTTTGGGTATCCAAATACCCCACTAAGATGCAACCTGCATCTGAGCTTCATACGTGTTCATGTGCAACCATGCATGTACTGAAGCTTGGAGAAAGCACAGACGCATAACACTAACAGCAGCCAGTAAACACACGTTGATGCAAAGCAGCGGCAGCGGCACAACGCACACACACGCTCAGCTGTGGCGGCAAGCACATCAAACACATACACACATCAACAAGCAGTCAGGCTTACTGAAACTATGGCTTCCATACTTCAGCAGGAGCTCAGAAAAATAGGGAAACATACTGAGTGACCGGAGGGTGGATGGATTGCGTGGCCTTGTGATTTTAGACTACCGACAGTGGAAGTAACATAGATGTCAACATCACACTTATCTAGAAAAAATAGATGATGTGGCATGTAATTAATGAAGAAAGAGAGACTAGTTACTGTAACATCACACATATCAAAAAAAATATGAGTCTACAACCTAATAAATAAAGTGATGCATGATACAACACATATGTTACTACCCACTGTGGAGGTAGTAACATAGACTAGTAACATATGCATGTTACTACTCTAAGTTACCGCTCACTGTGACTAGTCTTAGCCGAGGCACCACATCACGTTGAAGAAGCTGTCCTTGCCGCCATTCATCAGCGCCATCACCTCCATCTCGAGATCTGGCTGCATACCTACTTGCCCATGGTGACAATCTGGCCGCCGCCGGCCTCACTACAGCCGGATCCTTTGTCCTCCGCCCCGAGACCTTCTCGGCTGTGGAGAAGAGGAGAGATCATCGAGTGGCTGCCTGGGATCTCAGATGCGTGCCCGGGCTGCATCGTCCCTCGCCCGCCATGCCGCAGCAGCCACAGGCTGGCCGACGTGAGGTTAAGTAGTTGATTGGATTTTTCCTTAAATTTCATTATTTGTTTCCTTAAAATTCGTTATTTTATTTCCTAAAGTAAATTGCATTGATGGGAGGAATCGGTTGATTTAGATAAGTTATGAAAGTTAGACATGTGATTTTTTGTACCTTAGTGTTGGTTTACAAGGAAAGAGTGGAGAGAAAATAAAACCCATAGAAAAGAGATGGGGGGAGGGGTCGAAAAAAATCAGTCGAAGAAAACCAAACAAAAGTGGGGGATGCAATCCTACCAACTACTTTATTAAAAGTAGAGATGTCTTCCAAAATCGAGGAAGATGGAGATTGCACTGATATCACAAGAGAATTGTGCACGGGGCTAAATTTCTCTGCAATTTTCTCTGGCGCAAATCCTTTCTAGCGTGATTTTAACATGATTATAAAACACTTCTAGCTGATTACGTTTTTCTTCTGTTTCTTGGTTTCGGGATTTGACATGATTATATATATATATATTCTTCACATCATTGTGCATATATTGTGCCTATGCAAAATATAGTGTTTTTAACTTGGACGCACAGGTTGCTCCGGGTACATTCTCTTGCATGTGCACCACTGCCGCAATATTCGGATCCGACACCGCAATATTTTGCATAGGCACAATATCGAACATGTGCCATCGAGGCAGATCCGTTGAAGTTTGTGATTACCCTGCGCACTATCCAGACTGGCTCTGAGCAGCGCCAACTCGCGCGAAAACCGGCTGTTCCGGAGGGTTAACGTTGACCTCTATACTCGATACTTCTCACTGCTGTTCCACGCTGTCACGCTGATTTGAAGTTCATGGGTTACCACCACTATCCATTCTCTCGCACGATACCCACCGCGCGCTCGTGCAGGCCGGCCGTCTTCCGATCACAGATTACTCTCGTATTTGGCGGGGCGCCCGATTTCAGAGAGAGGGAGCGAGGAGAGAGGATGAGGGCGCCTGCGCGCGCTCTCCTCGTCGTCTTCGCCACCATCTGCCTCTCCATCTCCATCGCCACCGACACCATCGACCAGGCCGCGTCCATCACCGGCAACCAGACGCTGGTCTCGGCCGGTGGAATCTTCAGGCTCGGCTTCTACAACCCGCCCGGCAGCTCCGATGCCAGAGCCTACCTCGGCATTTGGTACGCGGCCATCCCGGTACAGACCGTCGTGTGGGTCGCCAACCGCCAAAGCCCGGTCATCAGCTCCCCCGGCGTCCTCAAGCTCTCCCCCGACGGCCGCCTCGTCATCGTCGACGGCCGGAACGCCACCGTCTGGTCCTCCCCGGCGCCCACCAGAAACGTAACCGCCAAGGCCACCGCTCAGCTCCTCGACGACGGCAACTTCGTCCTGAGCTCTGACGGGAGCGGCTCGCCACAGAGCGTGGCGTGGCAGAGCTTCGACTACCCGACGGACACGATGCTCCCCGGCATGAAGCTGGGGGTGGACCTCAGGAACGGCATCGCCAGAAACATCACGTCGTGTAGAAGCCCGACCGACCCCTCACCGGGGAGCTACACGTTCAAGCTGGTCATGGGCGGGCTGCCCGAGTTCTTCCTCTTCCGCGGCCCGGAGAGGATCTACGCGAGCGGGCCGTGGAACGGCGTGGTGCTCACCGGCGTGCAGAACCTCAACGCCGAGGGCTACACGTTCAAGGTCGTGTCCACCGCCGAGGAGACGTACTACGCCTACTACGTCAGCGACCCGTCGGCGCTGTCGCGGCTGATCCTGGACGGCGCGACGGGGCAGCTGCAGAGCTACGTGTGGGGCAATGGCGCGTGGAGCAGCTACTGGTACCACCCAAGCGACCCGTGCGACAGCTACTACAAGTGCGGGGCTTTCGGTTTCGGCGTGTGCGAGGTCGGCCAGCCCCCCAGGTGCAGCTGCCTGCCGGGGTTCAGGCCGCGGTCGCCGGAGCAGTGGGAGCAGAGGGGCTGGTCCGGCGGCTGCACCAGGAGCGCCAACCTGAGCTGCGGGGCTGGAGACGGCTTCTGGCCGATGAACCGGATGAAGCTGCCGGAGGCGACGGAAGCGACGGTGCGCCCCGACATGACCCTGGCCGAGTGCAGGCAGCTGTGCCTGGGTAACTGCAGCTGCACGGCGTACGCCGCCGCCAACATCAGCGGGGGAGTCAGCCACGGGTGCGTCATTTGGGGCGTGGATCTGCTTGACATGAGGCAGTACCCGGTGGTCGTGCAGGATGTGTACATCCGGCTCGCACGTTTCGAGATCGACGCCTTGAAAGCCGCAGGTTAGGACTTTCACAGATTTATTAAAGCTTTTCTTCAGTTATATTCTGCAGTTTAACATTAGTAGCAAATCACATCATGAGCAGTTGAGCCGTATGCATCTTTCTGATGCAGAGGCTGGGGTAAACCCCCTTTTCAAAAAAAAAACATCATGAGCAGTTTTCTGTTACTCTATCCGTTTTAAAATAAGTGTCGTGGTTTTAGTTCAAATATTTTTGAACCGAGGGAGTAACCTTGTTGAATGTTCATGATTATATTGCTGCTATGTTATCTTAAAAGACCGCTTTCATTTCATACCATTTGGATTCTATATGCACCAGCCAATTCAACTAGACGCCTGAACTGTTAGAGTTGTGTCGAATATTATTGTACAAGTTAGGTTACAGTTGGACTTGGAGTCGTATGGTGTGTAGACAGGATATGGAGTCGTGTCCAAGTAGGACACATGTATCCTAGGTCTCTCATATATATCGGGGGTAGACACACGATGTAACCTATGCCAACATAATAGCACGGGCACGCGGGGGAGCCGGCGGCGTGTGCCGGCGCCCGGGCGACCGGGATGCGGTATTGTGACGGTGTCACGGGGAGAAGCGCCCGTAGTCAGGCCCCGGGGATGTAGCCATGACGGTGAACCTCGTTAACAAATCTCGGTGTCGTGCTCGTGTGATTGCTTGGTCCTTAATAGATTGACGAAACCCCTCGGATTTATTTTAACAAGTGGTATCATGAGCTAGGTTGCATAATCCGACGGGCGGTTTCGGTGCGAAGACAACGGCCATGAGAATCCGTTTGGAGGATTTCTGTCGCGGAAGTCGTCGGTTTGCGGCCAGACGGGATCGACATGCAAGGCAATCAGAAGATGTAGCGCGTGTAGCAGCTGGCGGGGGCAACGTTGAAACGTGGAAGCGGCGGCAGCGTAATGCGTGCGAGAGCGGCAGATCGGATCGGATCAATCTGATTGAAGCTGGAGAGACGTGCAGCCGGGCGGGTCAGAAAACCGGACTGTGGCCCGTTGCGACGCGCGGCTCAGGCACGAGAGGGTTCACGCGTGCGCGCCGAAACACGTGGTCGTGGCCAGGCAAGCGGAAACGCGGTGCAGCGTGGAGCTGCGTGAGTTTTGTTGGATAAACAAAAAGGAGGATCTGTACCTGGTATGTTCGTTGCATGGAATAGGTGACTTACGAGAGAAAAAGGGCATGGGAAGTGTTGGGTACATGCTTGGTGCACCCATGAAATCTACCCAGAAGCAAAGTTTCTTTTGGATATGTTGCCAATTGGAGACGTGGTTCTACCAGGAGGTTGACGGGTCCGTGACGGCGTGCGTATAAGGCTCGGAGGAGTCTGGAGCGTGTCGTGCAATATCATGCATATACAGGGCGTCAAGCAGTGCACGGAGATGTGCGGGCGGACACGGCGCAGGGTGGAGCATGGTTGTAGCCGAACAAGTTCGGCTTGGTCGGACTGGAAGTCTGATGGATCGACGCGAGTCGGTTGGTACAGAAGATGGTGGTGGAATCAGCGACAACGACATAGGAGCATGATGCTGATGGTGACCGACTTCTGGGGCGTGGAAACACGCGACACATGCCCGAGGCTTGTGTGGCTTCGACGGACTATGGCGCGGGGTTGATTCAAGGTGGTGCGCACATGAGAGCTTGAAGTCGACAGGGCGTAGGGGTGGCACGTACAAACACCATGGAGTCATCTTGAAGGTGGAGCTGGAGTCTGACGGATGACTACACTCTGTGCTGATGGAGGGGCTACGGCGTAAGAATTCGAAGAGTCGAAGCCTATTTCAGCGGGATAGCGAGAGACACGCGGACTGGACTGGGGCCCAGCGGTCTAATGGAGACGTGATACTCGGCATCGGTCGGTGATGATCGATGGTTCTCTGCAGTGGGGGTTGAGGCAGTGGGGGCTAGCTACCCGGGAGACTCGACCAGGACAGCAGAGGCTCGACGCGGTGATAGCGGCGAGGCGTGCGGTAAGCACGGGACACAGCGACAGACCAAGGCACTGGTGGTCAGACATGTGGTCAGACAAAGTGTGCAAGGGTGCTGAAGCAGTGTTGACGAGTACCAGATTCAAGTTGGTGACTGGGTCTATCGGTGCTAGTTGATGGACAAGAGTTGACCGTGGAGAATCTGAGAAAGTGACGGAGAGTCTGAAATTGTCAGAAGCTGAGAGAGTACATGGTCGTATATTCTGTGGTGTTCAGTGCACATGGCAAAGTGCGGATGAAAAGTACAGAAGGAGGTGGAGTGCTATAGCTGTGGGACATGTCAGAGACTATCCGGGAAAAAGGTGAGACAACTGCGAATTTGACTCAGGGTGACACAGGGCAACGGTGAAATTCCTTCAGGTTTCAGACAGTCAGGAAAGAGTGGTGATGTTGAGTTCGGGTAACTCTAATATGTGACGTCCAATATGTGAGTTGTTCACTCTCACGCAGGTCAGTGATCAGTGTGTGATGGCTTTGGACGGATACTCTGGAAGTTGGGACTGCAAACTAGAGTACAATGGAACTTAACTTTGCTCGAGTGTTGACTGTGGTCAAGAAAAGAAGGGACTACAAGTTGCAGGTGGAGTCACGTGGAGTCTTTGGAGTAGCAGCGGTACTCATGGGATAAGCTCAAAGTCCAATGTACATAAAAGTTTGACACATTGACAAATTCAAAGTGGTGGAGAATATTCGCCAAGGTGGAGTTTGTTGGAGTTGTGTCGAATATTATTGTACAAGTTAGGTTACAGTTGGACTTGGAGTCGTATGGTGTGTAGACAGGATATGGAGTCGTGTCCAAGTAGGACACATGTATCCTAGGTCTCTCATATATATCGGGGGTAGACACACGATGTAACCTATGCCAACATAATAGTAAGGGCACGCGGGGGAGCCGGCGGCGTGTGCCGGCGCCCGGGCGACCGGGATGCGGTATTGTGACGGTGTCACGGGGAGGAGCGCCATAGTCAGGCCCCGGGGATTTAGCCATGACGGTGAACCTCGTTAACAAATCTCGGTGTCGTGCTCGTGTGATTGCTTGGTCCTTGATAGATTGACGGAACGCCTCGGATTTATTCTAACATGAACTGATGAGAGCTTTTTTTTTTGAAAGGCAGATATATAACTGTAAATTTTATGCAATAGAATGAACTGGTGAGAACATTGATAACACAAGAGGAGAAGCAATTGAAGATTATATTGTGAATTCATTTGCCGCAGCATACATGTCAAATATAAGCAGATTTGCATGGGCCCAGTAGCCCTCAGCCATTCGTTGGGTATAAATTTGCAAATAGCAATTGATTCTTCTACTGGTAGGATGTCTGTATCACATATTCACATATTCACAATCGCTGGATTAGGCGCAGTGCAGTCCACAACTTCAAAAACAAAGATCAAACGTGCAACACGAACTAGCTTCAAAGTGGCGAACACTAATAATTATAAAAAGCATGCGTATGATAGATTAAGAGCAAGCATGCTTGCACTAAAATAGTTAATAACTACTCAATGCGAACAAGCATAATGCTGCAGTGTTAGACAGGCTTACCTCATGTTCACCGCTGTTTTATTTCAGCTAACAGTCAACGTCCGAAAAGGAACGTGGCGATCCCCGTCGTCGCCACTATTTTCGGCGTGCTTCTCATGGTGGCGGTTGCCTGCTGCTATTTCTTGAGAACCAAGGCGATCACAAAGCGTCAGACCGGAATGCCACCAAGTACAAGGGGCGACGTGTTTCCCCTAGGGGTCAGGAAACATTCAGCGCTGAGCACAGCACAGGATCGACAGCTCAATGAGAGCAGGATGAGCAGCGAAAAAGATCTTGAACTTCCGTTATTCGATCTAGAAGTGATTCTAGCTGCAACAGACAACTTCTCTGCGGATAGTAAGATAGGACAAGGTGGATTTGGCCCTGTTTATATGGTAGGATAAGAATCAAGCAACGGTAGAACATCTTTCTTTTTTTACTGATGTAGTAGATTTTAACATACCTGCAAACTGATGAACAGGCAAAACTTGAAGATGGACAAGAAGTAGCAGTAAAAAGGTTATCCAAGAAATCAGTACAGGGGGTTGTGGAGTTCAAGAACGAGGTAAAACTGATAGCAAAGCTTCAACATAGGAACCTCGTGAGGCTGCTAGGCTGCTGTATCGACGACCAAGAGAGAATGCTAGTGTACGAGTTCATGCACAACAACAGCCTAGACACGTTCATATTTGGTCGGTTCATTTGTTTATTTTACGGAAACAACTTCTAACTACTTCTGCTGGCATTGCATCTACGATGTATTTACATCAATTGAAATGTTGTGCAGATGAAGGAAAGCGCAAGTTACTAGGATGGAAGAACCGATTTGAGATCATTCTGGGGATTGCACGGGGTTTGCTATATCTCCATGAGGATTCAAGGGTCAGGATAATCCATAGGGATTTAAAGGCAAGCAATGTGTTACTAGACAAGAACATGATTCCCAAAATCTCAGACTTTGGTATTGCAAGAATGTTTGGAGGTGATCAGACAACTGCATATACCACAAAGGTCATCGGGACATAGTGAGTATTTATCTTGTCACCAATATGTACATATATTCCAAAAATGAGCTTTCACGCTGACTAGTGAAATTGTGGTCTTCAGCGGCTACATGTCTCCAGAATATGCAATGGATGGTGTGTTCTCTATGAAATCCGATATCTATAGCTTCGGTGTACTGGTGCTAGAGATTGTCACTGGCAAGAAGAATCGTGGATTTTATGATGATGAGCTTGATCTGAGCCTCCTTGGTTATGTAAGTACCAACATGATTAATTGTCAAAGTTAATGATCTTTGATCGCTTGTTACTTTATGTTACTAATGTACAACTATGTTGATCCTTTTTAGTCATGGAAGTTGTGGAAAGAAGGTCGGACTGCGGATTTACTAGATGAAGCAATGGCCGGCTCGATTGACTACAGTGTGGTGCTCAGATGCATACAGGTTGCTCTCCTATGTGTTGAAGTGCATCCTAAGAACAGGCCATTGATGTCTTCCGTTGTCATGATGTTGAGCAGTGAGAATGCAACATTGCCAGAGCCAAATGAGCCTGGGGTAAATATTGGGAGGAGCACGGACACGGATTATTCTCAAACCCACACTGGAACCATTTTTACAGGGGATGCAATGAATGATAGGTAGTTTGGAGTAGAAATTCTTTTCACTTTCTTGCTATAGTGGAGTAGTTTGGCGAAGGCAATTTTATTTCAATACTCGCCACGATCTCTTGTAAACTATATTTATTACATGCATAAAGAAGAACTTGTAAAGGCATGTACAATGGTTGATAAGATAGTTTTATCTTAAGTTTTGCATGTAATTTAGAGATGACAAAGAAAAATATCTACAATGGGTCATCTCTTAGCTTATCTTTAATAACTAGTCATTCCTAAAAATGTGGTAAGACATATTGTGCTAAGAGATCATCTCTTGTCTTATCTTAAATAAGAGAAGACAAGCCTTCTCTTATGAGTTCTCTCTCCTCTACATCATCATTTATCCTATGTGGCACTCCTAAGATAGCACCATTGTACATGCCCTAAGTATTGCACAATCAAAAGCTACTCCCTCCGATCCAACTTGACGCTGCTTTAGTACAACTACTAAGGGCGTGTACAATGGTTGATAAGATAGTTTTATCTTAAGTTTTGCATGTAATTTAGAGATGATAAAAAAATATGTCTACAATGGGTCATCTCTTAGCCTTATCTTCAATAACTAGTTATTTCTAAAAATGTGGTGAGACAAATTATGTTAAGAGATCATCTCTTGTCTTCTCTTAAATAAGAAAAGGCAAGCCTTTTCTTATGATTTCTTTCTCCTCCACCTCATTATTTATCCTACGTGGCATTTCTAAGATAGAACCATTGTATATGCCCTAAAGCAACATCAATTAATATGGATCAGAAAGAGTAGTAAATTAAATACAAGAAACCTGTGTGGTCAGGGCATTTCTAACCGATCCCCTAAAACTTAGTGGAGTAAAGGCTTAGTGGAGCATATATAACGGAGTAAATTTTTGGCCGGACCTAGCCGATCTCCTAAATATAACTGAGTAAATTTTTGTTTTTCTAAACTTTGCAATTCTAGTATAAATTGCAACTACATATTAGCACACATATAGAAACTAAACATAAATTTGAATGTTTAACCAAATTATGAATATAGTTTACAAACCAAATTCAAAGTTTACAAGCCAAATTATTCAAATTTAAACACGCTGAATGGTTCAAATGTAGCAATTAGCATTTCAAAGAACAACTAGGACTCGCTTAGACGTTGCCAATGATGCTCAACAAGATCTTGTTGGAGCTGAGTATGAACTTGATGGTCCTCCAACGCCATCTCCCTCAACCTATTCATTTACAATCCAAACGGCTCGGTTCAAAGAGAAACAAACAAAAAAACTCACCTAGTCAATTCTTTGAACACTTGGGGTGCGGTGGTGGTGCACAAGCCGGTCGGCGTGGTTTAGACCGAACCGGCGAGCGGCAGGTGACCTAGAGCGGTGCGCAAACAAGGTGAGATGCGGCGGCTGCTAGAAAAAGAAGAAACTCAAAATAAATTAGACGAATCAACAATGGCAACGGCGGCGGCGTTTCACCTTGATTTCAGCGACGGTGATGGAGGCCGAACGGGCTGGCCAACAGGCAGAACGACGGTGGAGGGCAAGGGATGGAACGAGGTAGTGGTGGGGCCAGCGGGAGACGCGCCAGTGAAGATGCAGCGGCGGGGCAGACGCAAGAGAGAGGGCACAGTATTTTACTCGGCTGCCAGCCGATGGAGTAAAAATAGGGAAACTTTTAGGGCCGGAGTACTATGTAAGTTTTGCTGGTAAGATGTTCCTGTCATCAACCAACAAGCTATCATATGGCTACTTCAAGGAGTTGTATTTAGGTCATTCCATAGGAGGTGATAAACTAAATGTGATTATTCTCTATTTCACCCGGTAGCAACGGAGCTTGTGCAAGGGTTATTCTAGTTGACAAGTTTATCAACATTTTTTGATGAATACCACCCAACCAATTTTCAAAGAAATACTTATTGGCGGTGCTAAATTGTACTCCCACCGTTTTTGAAAGAGTGTACAAGTTAAACTTTTTTATGTTTAACCATATTTATACAATAATAGACCAACATTTATGCCATCAAATTAGTAGCATTAGATTCATGATAAAATATATTTTTGTCATATACCTATTTGGTTTCACAAGCATTGACATATTTTTGCACAAACTCGATCAAACTTTATCCGAGACACGACTCATATTACTTACTCCCTCTGCACTTAAAAAGAGTGTACTTCCAACTTTATTGGAGGGTCAAACTATCTTAAAGTTTGATCGAGTTTGTGCAAAAATATGTCAATGCTTGTGAAACCAAATAGGTATATGACGAAAATATACTTTATCATGAATCTAATGCTACTAATTTGATGGCATAAATGTTGGTCTATTATTGTATAAATATGGTCAAACATGAAAAAGTTTAACTTGTACACTCTTTCAAAAACGGCGGGAGTACAATTTAGCACCGCCAATAAGTATTTCTTTGAAAATTGGTTGGGTGATATTCATCAAAAAATGTTGATAAACTTGTCAACTAGAATAACCCTTGCACAAGCTCCATTGCTACCGGGTGAAATAGAGAATAATCACATTTAGTTTCTCACCTCCTATTGAATGACCTAAATACAACTCCTTGAAGTAGCCATATGATAGCTTGTTGGTTGATGACAGGAACATCTTACCAGCAAAACCTCCACTAGAATGAATCAGGCATGTGAGTTAGATTAATTGACAACAATTTAGAAACCAAATGGATCCACTTAGTTCATGTGTCACCTAGTAAAGCACTACGAAATTGGATGTTCAAGGGACTAGCCCCAAGAACAGAAGCCACTGAATCCATATTCAGAGCATGATATTATATGACGTCGAGTACTGTAGAGCTAATAGAGTGTCACCCAACCAAGTATCTTTCCAAAAACTCGTTAATTGGCTTCACCAATCTTAAAGGAACCTCTCATAACAAAGGATGACTTGATCTTCATCAAACTCCTCCAAAAAAACGACGATTCAGCATTTTTAGCGTCTAATTGGGATAAAGATTGGAGGTTAGGTATTTGTGCAACAACTCTTGACAAACATCTTCCTTGTTAAGTAGCTTATACAACAATTGATTGAGTAAGCACTTATTTTTTTTATGATCTGGTTCTCGATGCCTAGCCCGTCTTGATTCTTAGGCCTACATAAAATGTCCCATTTAGAAAGTTTGTACTTCCACTTCTGCTCCTCGCATTGCCAAAAGAACCTAGACTGATAAAAATCTAGCATTTTCAACAACCCTTTAGGTATCTCAAAAAAGGACAACATGAACAATGGCGGACAATTAAGGACAACATTAATGAGGGCAAGTCATCCACCGTAAGACCAAAGCTCACCCTTCCAATTGCTGAGTTTCTTTTCAAAGCGGTCTTCAGTAATCTTTCATTCCTTGTTAGTTAGCTTATGGTGATGAATAGGAACCCTGAGGTATTCACATCCAAACGGTTACCTATGCTGACTCTCCTCCTCTTTGTCCTTGCCAAAACAGAAGAGCTTGCTTTTGTGGAAATTAATTTTAAGACCCATAAGTTGTTCAAAAAGACACAATATAAACTCCATATTAATTGTCATTTGAAGGTCATGTTCCGTAAAAATGGCAGTGTCATCTGCGTACTGGAGGATAGACGCGCTTCCATCCACCAGACGCGGGATAAGGCCCCCAACTTGACCATCCTCCTTGCCCCCCCCCCTACGAGATTAGCCAACATACCGGCCACAATGTTAAATAGGATTAGTGACATGGGGTCCCCTTGCCTCAATCCCTTCAGGGTTTGGAAATAATGATCGATGTCATCATTGATCTTAACCCCAATAAGTTTATCATGACCTATATTACAACTATTGGAGACCACCTTATGTGGAATTTATGCAGGACGTCCGCTTGCATCCCTAGTGCAGACCAACTTCAACCATATATAACTACATCTTGGATTCTGATCGTCTACCGCCATCCTCTGACTAGGCATTGTGCTGACTTCCTAAGGGCATGAACATTGGTTCAGTCGGCTGCCATCTGTAGCACACGTCCATGTCACCGGTAGACATATGTGTAAACAGCACGCACGGTAGTGTGACAGTTTGACTAGTTGTAACTCTCCAACAACATGTAAATCCTGGTAACTGAGATGAGATCCATGCATACAGCCCACGATAAGCGACAAATTTGGTACAGCGGGACGGACAATGTATGTAGGCGGTGATTTTATGGGAATAGATCATCGTTAATTCTACGTGGTTGGTGTTATATATGTCTAACTCTACATCATCACACATGCCCTAAGGCATATGAACACCACACAAACTACGGCGGTGGAGATGCTCGGATTATTGGATTTTAGAGTGGCGGCCTTGGAAGGCGAGCTGCATAGTTGGCTCCTCGACAAGAAACATGGCGGTGATTGTGACTTCCTTCCCTGGTTATGCGATTTTTTGGTAGAGACTAATTGTTAGTTGCCTAAAAAGATTTAAGTTGGTGATCGTGCAGATTCCAGTAGCTAGGTAATACCTCCCAGCAGCAAGAATTTTCTCTCTCGAAGTGATTCATCAATCAAGCACCAAAAGCACGATGCCTACAGTATCCATGCATAACGTGTGAATGATTCAACAACTCTTCGTCGTCCAAGACAAAGTGCAACTGGAGAATGAGAGGTGGAGCGGCCTTTCGGCATGGAGAGAAATATAGCAGATAGAGAGGGAGGGTGCGTCAACCAAAAAATATGTGTTTGGAGGGGATACCCATCTCCTCCGAGTTGTGAGTTGTGAGTTGGGGAGGGGGTAGCTGAAGGAAATATGCCCTACAGGCAATAATAAAGTTGTTATTTATATTTCCTTATATCATGATAAATATTTATTATTCATGCTAGAATTGTATTAACCAGAAACTTGATACATGTGTGAATACATAGACAAGATAAAGTGTCCCCAGTATGCCTCTACTAGACTAGCTCGTTAATCAAAGATGGTTAAGTTTCCTAACCATAGACATGCGTTGTCATTTGATGAACGGAATCACATCATTAGGATAATGATGTGATGGACAAGACCCATCCGTTAGCTTAGCATAATGATCGTTAAGTTTTATGGCTATTGCTTTCTTCATGACTTATACATATTCCTTTGACTATGAGATTATGCAACTCCCGAATGTCGGAGGAATACCTTGTATGCTATCAAACGTCATAACGTAACTGGGTGATTATAAAGATGCTCTACAGGTATCTCCGAAGGTGTTTGTTGGGTTGGCATAGATCGAGATTAGGATTTTTCACTCCGAGTATCGGAGAGGTATCTCTGGGCCCTCTCGGTAATGCACATCATGATAAGCCTTGCAAGCAATGTGACTAATGAGTTAGTTACGGGATGATGCATTACGGAATGAGTAAAGAGACTTGCCGGTAATGAGATTGAACTAGGTATGAAGATACCGACGAGTGAATCTCGGGCAAGTAACATACCGATGACAAAGGGAATGACGTATGTTGTCATTGTGGTTTGACCGATAAAGATCTTCATAGAATATGTAGGAACCAATATGAGCATCCAGGTTCCACTGTTGATTATTGACCGAAGATGTGTCTGGGTCATGTCTACATAGTTCTCGAACCCGTAGGGTCCGCGCGCTTAACGTTCGATGGCGATTTGTATTATGAGTTATGTGTTTTGGTGACCGAAGATTTTTCGGAGTCCCGTATGAGATCACGGACATGATGAGGAGTATCGAAATGGTTGAGATATAAAGATTGATATATTGGACGATAGTATTCGGACACCGGAAGTGTTTCGGAATGTATCGGGTACATATCGGAGTACTCGGAATTACCGGAACCCCCCGGGGGAAGATACGGGCCATATGGGACATAGGAGGGAGGCAAGGCAGCCCACAAGGGGGTGCCCCCCCATGGGGAGTCCAAATTGGACTAGGGGAGGGCCGCGAGCCCCCTTTCCTTCTCCCTCTCCTCCCCCTTTCCCCCTCCGATAGAAGGAAGTGTTGGAAATATGCCCTAGAGGCAATAATAAAATGGTTATTATTATATTTCCTTGTTCATAATAATTGTCTATTGTTCATGCTATAATTGTGTTATCCGGAAATCGTAATACATGTGTGAATACATAGACCACAACATGTCCCTAGTGAGCCTCTAGTTGACTAGCTCGTTGATCAATAGATGGTTACAGTTTCCTGATCATGGACATTGGATGTCATTGATAACGGGATCACATCATTAGGAGAATGATGTGATGGACAAGACCCAATCCTAAGCATAGCGCAAGATCGTGTAGTTCGTCTACTAAAGCTTTTCTAATGTCAAGTATCTTTTCCTTAGACCATGAGATTGTGCAACTCCCGGATACTGTAGGAATACTTTGGGTGTGCCAAACGTCACAACGTAACTGGGTGGCTATAAAGGTGCACTACGAGTATCTCCGAAAGTGTCTGTTGGGTTGGCACGAATCGAGACTCGGATTTGTCACTCCGTATGACGGAGAGGTATCTCTGGGCCCACTCGATAAGACATCATCGTAATGAGCTCAATGTGAATAAGGGTTGGTCAAGGGATGATGTGTTGCAGAACGAGTAAAGTGACTTGCCGGTAACGAGATTGAACGAGGTATTGGGATACCGACGATCGAATCTCGGGCAACTAACGTACCGATTGACAAAGGGAATTGTATACGGGATTGCTTGAATCCTCAACATCGTGGTTCATCCGATGAGATCATCGTGGAACATGTGGGAGCCAACATGGGTATCTGGATCCCGCTGTTGGTTATTGGCCGGAGAGTTGTCTCGGTCATGTCTGCATGGTTCCCGAACCCATAGGGTCTACACACTTAAGGTTCGATGACGCTAGGGTTATTAGGAAGATTTGTATGTGATTACCGAATGTTGTTCGGAGTCCCGGATGAGATCCCGGACGTCATGAGGAGTTCCAAAATAGTCCAGAGGTGAAGATTTATATATGGGAAGTCATCATACGGTCACCGGAAATATTCGGGGGTATGCCGGTATTGTACCGGGACCACCGGAGGGGTTCCGGGGGTCCACCGGGAGGGTCCACCTGCCCCGGAGGGCCTTATGGTCTGTAGGTGGAAGGGAACCAGCCCCTAGTGGGCTGGGTGCCATCCCACCCTAGGGCCCATGCGCCTAGGGTTTGGGGGGAACCCTAAAGGGGACGCCATCCTTGCTTGGGGGGCAAGCCCCCTCCCCCTTGGCCGCCGCCCCCCTCTAGATCTCATGTAGAGGGGCCGCCCCCCCTTCCACCTTCTCCCTATAAATAGAGGGGCGAGGGGAGGGCTGCAGCACCACATCCAAGGCGCAGCCCCTCCCCTCCCCAACACCTCTCCTCCTTCGCGTGAGCTTGGCGAAGCCCTACCGGAGAACTGCCACTCCATCACCACCACGCCGTCGTGCTGCTATTGGAGCCTTCTTCCTCAACCTCTCCCTCCTCCTTGCTGGATCAAGGCGTGGGAGACATCACCGGGCTGCACGTGTGTTGAACGCGGAGGCACCGTTGTTCGGTGCTTAGATCGGATTTGGCCGCGATCTGAATCGCTACGTGTACGACTCCTCCAACCGCGTTCTTGCAACGCTTCCGACTCGCGATCTTCAAGGGTATGAAGATGCACTCCTGTAGGACCTTGAAGTAGATGTGTCTAGAGGGGGGTGATTAGACACTTAATGCTAAAGTTGCAATTTTTAAGCTTTTTCGGTTTAAGTGGAGTTTAAGCATAATTTCAACAATCACAATACATATCAAGCAAGTATGCAAGGGGTATATAGGCAGCGGAAAGTAAAGCATACAACTTGCAAGAATGTAAAGGGAAGGGTTTGGAGAATTCAAACGCAATTGGAGACACGGATGTTTTCCCGTGGTTCGGATAGGTGGTGCTATCCTACATCCACGTTGATGGAGACTTCAACCCACGAAGGGTAACGGTTGCGCGAGTCCACGGAGGGCTCCACCCATGAAGGGTCCACGAAGAAGCAACCTTGTCTATCCCACCATGGCCATCGCCCACGAAGGACTTGCCTCACTAGCGGTAGATCTTCACGAAGTAGGCGATCTCCTTGCCCTTACAAACTCCTTGGTTCAACTCCACAATCTTGTCGGAGGCTCCCAAGTGACACCTAGCCAATCTAGGAGACACCACTCTCCAAGAAGTAACAAATGGTGTGTTGATGATGAACTCCTTGCTCTTGTGCTTCAAATGATAGTCTCCCCAACACTCAACTCTCTCTCATAGGATTTGGATCTGGTGGAAAGAAGATTTGAGTGGAAAGCAACTTGGGGAAGGCTAGAGATCAAGATTCATATGGTAGGAATGGAATATCTTGGTCTCAACACATGAGTAGGTGATTCTCTCTCAGAACATATGGATTGGAAGTGTGTGCTTAGTCTGATGGCTCTCTCCACGAATGAAGAGGAGGCAGAGTGGTATATATAGCCTCCACACAAAATCCAATCGTTACACACAATTTACCAATCTCGGTGGGACCGAATCAACAAACTCGGTCGGACCGAAAAGGTAAATCTAGTGACCGTTAGAGATTTCGGTGGGACCGACTGGATCAACTCGGTGGGACCGATGTGCTAGGGTTAGGGTAAATCCAAAACTCGGTTTGACCGATTACTCAAACTCGGTGGGACCGATTTGGGTAATAAGCGAAACAGAGAGTTGGCCAAGCAAACTCGGTGGGACCGATTGCATATCTCGGTGGGACCGAGAATAATGCAATAGGTAACAGAGAGTTTGCAAGCCCATCTCGGTGAGACCGAGATCCCATCGGTGAGACCGAACTGATTAGGATTTCTGGCAGTGGCTATGACAAGTGAAACTCGGTGGCGCCGGATAGGTATAATCGGTAGGTCCGAGTTTGGCTTTAGGTTTAGGTCATATGTGGAAGTGGGAAAGTAGCTGAGGATTTTGGAGCATATCATTAAGCACATGAAGCAAGAGGTTCATTAAGCAACACCTCATCCCTCCTTGATAGTATTGGCTTTTCCTATGGACTCAATGTGATCTTGGATCACTAAAATGTAAAATGAAGAGTCTTGATCTTCAAGCTTTATCCAATCCTTTGTCCTTAGCATCTTGGAGAACTTCCCACAACCTTTAGTCCATGCCACTCCATTGTTGAACTTATCTGAAACATACTAGATGAAAACGTTAGTCCAACAAGAGATATGTTGTCATCAATTATCAAAACCACCTAGGGAGCACTTGTGCTTTCAATCTCCCCCTTTTTGGTAATTGATGGCAACATACATCAAAGCTTTAGATAAAGATATAAAGAACAGCAAGTAAAGCTTTGGAAGGACATGTAACAAACATAGGCTCCCCCACATGTATGCAATCATATGAATATAAAATATAGAAGCATGTGAGAGCATAATCATGATAGAGTAGGCAATGTGTTACATGTATCTTGGCCATATGCATCAGAGTAAAAGATTATCAAGGAAAATACCTTCATGCTCATGAGTCCTTCTTGCAAACAGTATGTACATAAGCAAGAACTCCTCATACTCATGATTTTGATGCATACACTTACCTTGTAGTTTTTGAGTTGGCTTAGGATAGAATGAACCTGCACAAACAAAGTTAGATAACACAGGTACATCCACTAGCCAGGGCAAACAAAAGAAACCACAAGAGTACCAAGACTGGGATGACATGTAGAGAGTAAGTACCAGGTACTACATTGAATTCAACATGCCCCCAAGAGTAAAGATATGCAAAGAATTTGACTGATTTCTTTCCCTTAGGTGTCTTGCTCCCCCTGAATCTGACATGGGATATTGGGAGAAGATAGGAAACAGAAAATCAGAGCTGAAAGATACAACTGGATAGAACTTAATGCAAATAAGAGTATATGAACATGTCTTTCCCCCAAAAAGACATGTGACATCTCTCCTCTTGAATCATCAAGCATCTGGGATCCTTGAGTATTTTCTCTCCCCCTGGAAATCTCTCTCTCCCCCTTAATAACATTTGGGATCCTTGAGACTTTCTCTTCCCCTTGAGCTTCCCTTAACAACATCTGGGATCCTTGAGACTTTCTCTCCCCCTTGAGCTTTGATGTGATCTCTCTCTCCCCCTTTGACATCAATTTCCAAGAAGGGCTTTCTGGAATCTGGCGTATAGGTTTGGTCCTTGAGACTCAGCACAAAGCAATGGATAAAATTGTGATGCTTGTAGAGGACAAGATTCATTGAGTGGAGTTGGATCAGAAGAAATGTAGACCAAGTGGCAAACTATTTTTCTGATTGCAAAGTCGGTGGCACCGAGTGGCATATTTCGGTGGTACCGAAAAGATTCGGTTGGACCGAAAATTGCAAGTCGGTGAAACCGAGTTTACACAGAGAAAAACACTTGTCACCTCAGCTCACTAGACATGTAGGATCTCACAAAGATTTGCAATAAATTACCTAAAGGATTTGCAAGGAATTAAATGCAGAAAATGCAGAACAAAAACAAAGAGAAAAGAGAAGAAACTGAAAGATCTAGATGAAGTTTTTCTTTGTTTTTGAAAAAGAGAAAGGAAATAAACATGCATGAGACAAATGCAATAACACAAAGAAGGAACACAAGAGAACTTCATCTAGAGTTGGGCGGTGACATAGTCACCTATGTTAGAGTATATTGACTTAGGAGTCAAGTGAGAACACTTGATCATAGGTCATACTCATCGTTTAAGCTCAAAATGGGGTTACCATTTTTCGTTTAAGCATCTTGATGTATTCACATCTTGTTGAGTTGCTTTGACTCATGTCTTGGAGTAAAGCTTCTCTAAGATGGAATAACATATCTTGGGTGGTGGTGTGGTTCTTGCTCATGTAGTTGAACTTGTGTGGGTGCTCAAGGTTGATGTAGCTCATCAAGAGTTGGGAGCACCACTTGGAGTGTGAGTTCACCTACCTACATGGATTAGTTCTTGCAAGGAAGAGCACTTGTGTATCCAAAAATGACAATCATGAAGCTCAACATAGAATTTGTCAAAGGATATGTTTGAATGGTTCTGTGCTTCCTTGTCTTCAACCATCATTGTGTAGAGACTTGGTGATGTAAAGATTGCTCAAGATGTGAGTGAGTCGCAATCTCATGAAATTAGATTCAACCAAGCACCTACATGGGTTAGATAACATGCAAGGTACAAATATATCCAAGACATAAGATAGTCATCATAAGAGATATATCATGGATTAGTCATAAGCTCATGTCTTGCATGTATCCAATGGAGTTCCTACTCCAAGTTCGAAGCATCAATGATGTTCAATTCACCTCTCAACTTGCAAAACACTTTCTCATCAAGTGGTTTAGTGAATATATCCGTTAATTGCTTATCGGTGCGAACATGCTTAAGATCAATGTCACCCTTAGCAACATGATCTCGAATGAAGCGATGACGAACTTCAATATGCTTAGTTCGAGAATGTTGTACAGGATTATGACCAATTTTGATAGCACTTTCATTGTCACAAAGCAGTGGAACATGTTTAACATAGATTCCATAATCTTTAAGAGTTTGGGTCATCCAAAGTAATTGAGCACAACATGAACCAGCGGCAATGTATTCCGCTTCGGCGGTGGATAAGGATACCGAGTTTTGTTTCTTGGAAGACCAAGACACAAGAGATCTACCAAGAAATTGACAAGTACCCGAAGTGGACTTTCTATCAACCTTGTCTCCGGCATAATCCGAGTCGGAATAGCCAACAAGATCAAAAGAAGACCTCTTAGGATACCAAATGCCAAAATTTGGTGTATGAATTAAGTATCTAACTATCCTTTTCACGGCCTTAAGATGACATTCTTTAGGAGCAGCTTGATATCGTGCACACATGCACACACTTAGCATAATATCGGGTCGTGAAGCACATACGTATAACAATGAACCAATCATAGAGCAATAAACCTTTTGATCAACCGGTTCACCATCTTTGGTCAAATCATTATGTCCACTAGTAGGCATGGGTGTAGACATACCTTTGCATTCTTGCATATTGAACTTCTTGAATAAGTCCTTGGTGTACTTCGTTTGAGAGACAAATGCACCTTCCTTAGTTTTCTTGATTTGCAAACCGAGAAAGAATTTGAGTTCACTCATCATAGACATCTCAAACTTCTCTGACATTAGCTTTCCAAACTTTTTACTAAAGAGAGGGTTAGTTGAACCAAATATGATATCATTAACATAAATTTGGCATACAAATAGTTCTCCATTAACCCTTTTAGGAAAAAGAGTAGAATCAATTTTACCAATTTCAAAACCACTTGCAATAAGGAACTTGGTCAAACATTTATACCATGCTCTAGGAGCTTGTTTAAGACCACAAAGGGCTTTGTGAAGTTTGTAAACATGATTAGGTTTCTTAGGATTGACAAAGCCGGGAGGTTGTTTGACATAAACTTCCTCCTCTATTTCACCATTTAGAAAAGCACTTTTAATGTCCATTTGGTACAAGGTGATGTTATGGTGATTAGCATAGGCAAGTAAGATGCGAATGGACTCAAGTCTAGCAACGGGAGCATATGTCTCACCATAGTCCATACCTTCGACTTGTGTGTACCCTTGGGCGACGAGACGTGCTTTGTTGTGAACCACTTGTCCATCTTCATCTTGCTTGTTGCAAAACACCCATTTTGTACCAATGATGTTGTGGTTGTTGTCGGGCTTCTCAACCAATGTCCAAACTTGGTTTCTCTCAAAGTTGTGTAGCTCTTCATGCATAGCGTTTATCCAATCCGGATCTTCCAATGCTTCTTCGACCTTCATAGGTTCAATGCTAGAGATGAATGAATAGTTTACACAAAAGTTAGCTAAGCGAGTTTTTGAGCGAGTGATTCTCCCGGTTTGTATATCATTGAAGATTTGCTCGACGGGATGATCTTTGGCGATTCTTGCTCGAACTCGTGAGAGCTTTTGCTTGGGTCTTCGTTTAACATCTTCTTCATCTTGTTCTTCTTCTTGGCCTTCTTCATTGTTGACGTTGTCATTTTCTTGTCGTGGTGGAGAAGGAGGTTGTTGATGTTCATCTTGATGCATTTCCTTGTCTTCTTCATCTTGGTGTGTCCCACTTGTGGATGCTTCCGTGTCGATTCTTGGTTCACCTTGTTGTGAAGTAGAAGCTTCCACTTGGACGGATGAAGTACTCTCCTTCACCTCCGTTGGACGAATTTTGCCTATGGACACGTCTTGGATTGCTTCTGAAGGGTCTTTGTCTCCTACATCAATTGGCAATTGCTCTACTTGCGAGCCATTAGATTCATCAAACTTCACATCTACCGTCTCTTCAACCTTTCGGGTGAAATTGTTGTAGACACGGTAAGTGTGAGAGTTTGAGCCATAACCAAGTAGGAAACCTTCATGAGATTTAGGAGCAAACTTTGAACGACGATGCTTATCAAGAATGTAGCACTTTGAGCCGAATACTCGAAAGTATCCAACTTGGGGTTTGTTACCGGTGAGGAGCTCGTATGCCGTCTTGCCGAGTAGCTTGTGAAGGTACAAGCGATTTGTTGCGTGACAAGCTGTCTCAACCGCTTCTGCCCAAAAGTGCTTCGGCGTCTTGTATTCATCAAGCATTGTTCTTGCCATTTCGATGAGCGTCCGGTTCTTCCTCTGAACAACTCCATTTTGTTGAGGTGTGTACGTAGCCGAGAACTCGTGTGAAATCCCTTCTTCGTCAAGAAAGGTGTCCACATTTGCGTTTTTGAACTCCGTTCCGTTGTCACTTCGAACCTTCTTGAGCTTCACGTCAAACTAATTTTGGGCCTTCCTAGCGAAGTTTTTGAAGATCTTCTGGACCTGCGACTTGTCATTAAGAAAGAACACCCACGTAAATCTTGAAAAATCATCAACTATAACTAGACCAAAAGAATTTCCACCGAGACTCTTGTAGGCGTTGGGACCAAAGAGATCCATATGAAGTAGCTCGAGTGGCCTCCTTGTAGTCATGATGTTCTTCACGGGATGCCTTCCTCCAACCTGTTTACCTGCTTGACAAGCACTGCAAAGTATATCCTTATCAAATATGACATCGTTAACTCCAAGGATATGATTTCCTTTAATAAGCTTGTCAAGGTTTCTCATGCCAACGTGACCTAGTCGTCTATGCCACAACCAACCTTTTGAGGATTTAGCAATAAAGCAAGTTTTAGGTTGTGCCTTTTTAGAGAAATCGACAATGTAAAGATCACCTCTACGCATACCGGTAAAGACCATTTTATGATTGTCTCGACGAAAAACTTGGCAATCTACCTCAGTAAATAGGACATTCAAACCGAAATCAGCAATTCTAGATACTGAAAGTAAGTTGTAGCCGAGTGATTCAACGAGCATGACATTTTGAATGGAACTATCATGTGAGATGGCCACCTTACCAAGGCCAACCACTTTACCCTTTGAGTTATCACCAAAGGTGACATATTTCCGAGGGCCGTCATTTTCAGCAATCTCACGGAACATGTCTTCATCTCCAGTCATATGATCAGTACATCCACTATCAAGAACCCATTCCTTTCCTCCTGACGCATATCCCTGAAGATTTGCCGTAAGACCAAAATGTCTCATTGCATCATCAAGATCAAAGTCACTATCATCATCATCATAGTATCCATGTTCACCATGATCTTGTGACTCGTCATTTCCTAGAGAGGGTAATTCATTAGATAGATGATCATCAAAGTGGTCACTTTTATGAATTCTTATAGCTTCAAATATAATATCACGAATGATTCCAACATCTCCTTTAGCATGCTTGAGATTGGTAAGCTCAAATAGACAATCACCAAAACTAGGATCACTAGAGTTCATCTTACTCAAGGTAATAGATTTATGCAGAATTTCATCCAATTTTTTTAAGGAATGATCGGGAAATCGTTCCTCAAGAAATTTCCATATAGTATAGGCACAATTAAGAGTAGGCAAACTAGCAATCAAATTTTTGGGCAATCCTCTAATGATGAGCTCAATAGTTCTAAGATTGCGAATCATGTCAATATCTTCATCTAGGGTAGGATGTAAAGGATCAATGTGAGGTGCACAAGGGCTAGCAATATACTTGTTTAAATGATATTGATTGAAAATTACAAGCATCTCATTTTTCCACTCATGAAAATACTCTCCATCAAGAATAGGCACCCTATGTCTAAGACTCCCTAAAGTAGACACATCCATCTTCCTCCAATGGTGATTAAACCAAGGCAATGGAGACCAAAGCTCTGATACCACTTGTAGGACCTTGAAGTAGATGTGTCTAGAGGGGGGTGATTAGACACTTAATGCTAAAGTTGCAATTTTTAAGCTTTTTCGGTTTAAGTGGAGTTTAAGCATAATTTCAACAATCACAATACATATCAAGCAAGTACACAAGGGGTATATAGGCAGCGGAAAGTAAAGCATGCAACTTGCAAGAATGTAAAGGGAAGGGTTTGGAGAATTCAAATGCAATTGGAGACACGGATGTTTTCCCGTGGTTCGGATAGGTGGTGCTATCCTACATCCACGTTGATGGAGACTTCAACCCACGAAGGGTAACGGTTGCGCGAGTCCACGGAGGGCTCCACCCACGAAGGGTCCACGAAGAAGCAACCTTGTCTATCCCACCATGGCCATCGCCCACGAAGGACTTGCCTCACTAGCGGTAGATCTTCACGAAGTAGGCGATCTCCTTGCCCTTACAAACTCCTTGGTTCAACTCCACAATCTTGTCGGAGGCTCCCAAGTGACACCTAGCCAATCTAGGAGACACCACTCTCCAAGAAGTAATAAATGGTGTGTTGATGATGAACTCCTTGCTCTTGTGCTTCCAATGATAGTCTCCCCAACACTCAATTCTCTCTCATAGGATTTGGATCTGGTGGAAAGAAGATTTGAGTGGAAAGCAACTTGGGGAAGGCTAGAGATCAAGATTCATATGGTAGGAATGGAATATCTTGGTCTCAACACATGAGTAGGTGGTTCTCTCTTAGAACATATGGATTGGAAGTGTGTGCTTAGGCTGATGGCTCTCTCCACGAATGAAGAGGAGGTGGAGGGGTATATATAGTCTCCACACAAAATCCAACCGTTACACACAATTTACCAATCTCGGTGGGACCGAATCAACAAACTCGGTCGGACCGAAAAGGTAAACCTAGTGACCGTTAGAGATTTCGGTGGGACCGACTGGATCAACTCGGTGGGACCGATGTGCTAGGGTTAGGGTAAATCCAAAACTCGGTTTGACCAATTACTCAAACTCGGTGGGACCGATTTGGGTAATAAGCGAAACAGAGAGTTGGCCAAGCAAACTCAGTGGGACCGATTGCATATCTCGGTGGGACCGAGAATAATGCAATAGGTAACAGAGAGTTTGCAAGCCCATCTCGGTGAGACCAAGATCCCATCGGTGAGACCGAACTGATTAGGGTTTCTGGCAGTGGCTATGACAAGTGAAACTCGGTGGCGCCGGATAGGAATAATCGGTAGGTCCGAGTTTGGCTTTAGGTTTAGGTCATATGTGGAAGTGGGAAAGTAGCTGAGGATTTTGGAGCATATCATTAAGCACATGAAGCAAGAGGTTCATTAAGCAACACCTCATCCCTCCTTGATAGTATTGGCTTTTCCTATGGACTCAATGTGATCTTGGATCACTAAAATGTAAAATGAAGAGTCTTGAGCTTCAAGCTTTAGCCAATCCTTTATCCTTAGCATCTTGGAGAACTTCCCACAACCTTTAGTCCATGCCACCCCATTGTTGAACTTATCTGAAACATACTAGATGAAAACGTTAGTCCAACAAGAGATATGTTGTCATCAATTATCAAAACCACCTAGGGAGCACTTGTGCTTTCAACTCCCCTCTCTCTCGTTGCTAGTTACTCCATAGATTGATCTTGGTGATGCGTAGAAAATTTTTAATTTTGGCAATGATCCCCAACAGTGGCATCATGAGCTAGGTCTATGCGTAGTTTCTATGCACGAGTAGAACACAAGTTGTTGTGGGCGTCGATTTTGTCAATTTATTTGCCGTTACTAGTCTTATCTTGACTCAGCGGCATCGTGGGATGAAGTGGCCCGGACCGACCTTACACGTACGCTTACGTGAGACTGGTTCCACCGACTGACATGCACTAGTTGCATAAGGTGGCTAGCGGGTGTCTGTCTCTGCCACTTTAGTCGGATCGGATTCGATGAAAAGGGTCCTTATGAAGGGTAAATAGAAATTGGCATATCACGTTGTGGTTTTGGCGTAGGTAAGAAACGTTCTTGCTAGAAACATATAGCATCCAGGTAAGAAACCTTGCAACAACAATTAGAGGACGTCTAACTTGTTTTTGTAGCATATGCCGGTGATGTGATATGGCCAAAAGGATGTGATGAATGATATATGTGATGTATGAGATTGATCATGTTCTTGTAATAGGAATCACGACTTGCATGTCGATGAGTATGACAACCGGCAGGAGCCATAGGAGTTGTCTTAATTTATTTATGACATGCGTGTCAACATAAACGTCATGTAATTACTTTACTTTATCGCTAACCGTTAGTCATAGTAGTAGAAATAATAGTTGGCGAGACAACTTCATGAAGACACGATGATGGAGATCATGATGATGGAGGTCATGGTGTCATGCCGGTGACGATGATGATCATGGCGCCCCGAAGATGGAGATCAAAAGGAGAAAAATGATATTGGCCATATCATGTCACTATTTGATTGCATGCGATGTTTATCATGTTTTTACATCTTATTCGCTTAGAACGACGGTAGCATAAATAAGATGATCCCTCATTAAAATATCAAGAATGGTGTTCCCCCTAACTGTGCACCGCTGCTAAGGTCCGTTGTTCCAAAGCACCACGTGATGATCGGGTGTGATGGGTTCTAACATTCGCATACAACGGGTGTAAGCCAGATTTACACATGCAATACACTTAGGTTGACTTGACGAGCCTACCATGTACAGACATGGCCTCGGAACACGGAAGACCGAAAGGTCGAACATGAGTCGTATAGAAGATACGATCAACATGAAGATCTTCTTGCTACGTCTTGAGCTTGCGTTGGTTTTCCCCGAAGAGGAAGGGATGATGCAGCAGAGTAGCGTAAGTATTTCCCTCAGTTTTTGAGAACCAAGGTATCAATCCAGTAGGAGGCCACGCGCAAGTTCCTCGTACCTACACAACACAAAGAGCTCAATGCAACCAACACGATTAGGGGTTGCCAATCCCTTCACGGTCACTTACGGAAGTGAGATCCGGTAGATAATATTTTTGGTATTTTTGATATAAAGATGCAAAGTGAAAAGTAAAAGGAAAAGTAAAAACAAAACAAGATTAAAGTGATGGAGATTGATATGAGGAGAATAGACCCGGGAGCCATAGGTTTCACTAGTGGCTTCTCTCGAGAGCATAAGTTTTCTACGGTGGGTGAACAAATTACTATTGAGCAATTGACAGAATTGAGCATAGTTATGAGAATATCTAGGCATGATCATGTATATAGGCATCACGTCCGTGACAAGTAGATCGAAATGATTCTGCATCTACTACTATTACTCCACTCATCGACCGCTATCCAGCATGCATCTAGAGTATTAAGTTAAAAACAGAGTAACGCTTTAAGCAAGATGACATGATGTAGAGAGATAAATTCATGCAATATGAAATAAACCCCATCTTGTTATCCTTGATGGCAACAATACAATACGTGGCTTGCTGCCCCTTCTATCACTGGGAAAGAACACCGCAAGATCGAACCCAAAGCTAAGCACTTCTCCCATGGCAAGAACTACCAATCTAGTTGGCCAAACCAAATGGATAATTCGAAGAGACTTGCAAAGATAACCAATCATACATAAAAGAATTCAGAGAAGATTCAAATATTGTTCATAGATAGACTTGATCATAAACCCACAATTCATCGGTCTCAACAAACACACCGCAAAAGAAGAAGATTACATCGAATAGATCTCCACAAGAGAGGGGGAGAACATTGTATTGAGATCCAAAAAGAGAGAAGAAGCCATCTAGCTAATAACTATGGACCCGAAGGTCTGAGGTAAACTACTCACACTTCATCGGAGGGGCTATGATGATGTAGAAGCCCTCCGTGATGACGTCCCTCTCCGGCGGAGCTCCAGAACAGGCCCCAAGATGGGATCTCATGGATACAGAAAGTTGCGGCGGTGGAATTAGGTTTTTGGCTCCCCTTCTGATCATTTGGGGGTACGTGGGTATATATAGGAGGAAGGAGTACGTCGGTGGAGCACCGAGGGGCCCACGAGGCAGGGGCGCACCCTGTAGGGGGGGGGCGCCCCCTACCCTCGTGACCGCCTCCGGTACTTCTTGGAGTAGTGTCCAAGTCTCCTGGGTCTTATCTGAGAAGAAAATCATGTTCCAAAAAGGATTTTTCTGTTTGGACTCTATTTGATATTCTGTTTCTTTGAAACACTGAAATAGGCAAAAAAACAGCAATTCTGGGCTGGGCCTCCGGTTAATAGGTTAGTCCCAAAAATAATATAAAAGTGGAAAATAAAGCCCAATATAGTCCAAAAAGAGTAGATAATATAACATGGAGCAATCAAAAATTATTGATACGTTGGAGACGTATCAGGCATCCCCAAGCTTAATTCCTGCTCGTCCTCGAGTTGGTAAATGATAAAAAGAGAATTTTTGATGCGGAGTGCTAATTGGCATAATTTCAATGCAAAATTTCTTAATGGTGGTATGGATATTCAGATTAGAAAGATTCAAGACAAAAGTTCATATTGACATAAAAGAATAATAACACTTCAAGCATAGTAATAAAGTAATTATGTCTTCTCAAAATAACATGGCCAAAGAAAGTTATCCCTACAAAATCATATAGTCTGGCTATGCTCTATCTTGACCACACAAAGTATTTAAATCATGCACAACCCCGATGACAAGCCAAGCAATTGTTTCATACTCTAACTTTTTCAAAACTTTTTCAATCTTCACGCAACACATGAGCATGAGCCATGGACATAGCACTATGTGGAATAGAAGGGTGGTTGTGGAGAAGACAAAAAAAGAGGAAGATAGTCTCACATCAACTAGGCGTATCAACGGGCTATGGAGAGGCCCATCAATAGATATCAATGTGAGTGAGTAGGGATTGCCATGCAACGGATGCACTAGAGCTATAAGTATATGAAAGCTCATCAAAAGAACCTAAGTGGGTGTGCATTCAACTCGCTTGCTCACGAAGACCTAGGACAATTCGAGGAAGCCCATCATTGGAATATACAAGCCAAGTTCTACAATGAAAAATTCCCACTAGTATATGAAAGTGACATAACGAGAGACTCTCTATCATGAAGATCATGGTGCTACTTTGAAGCACAAGTGTGGTAAAAAGGATAGTAACATTGTCCCTTCTCTCTTTTTCTCTCATTTTTTATTTGGGCCTTTTCTCTCTTCTTTTTTATGGCCTATTTTTTTCGTCCGGAGTCTCATCCCGAATTATGGGGGAATCATAGTCTCCATCATCCTTTCCTCACTTGGGACAATGCTCTAGAAAATGATGATCATCACATTTTTATTTTTCTTACAACTCAACAATTACAACTCGATACTTAGAACAAATATGACTCTATATGAATGCCTCCGGCGGTGTACCGGGATATGCAATGAATCAAGAGTGACATGTATGAAAGAATTATGAATGGTGGCTTTGCCGCAAATACGATGTCAACTACATGATCATGCTAGCAATATGACAATGATGGAGCGTGTCATAATAAACGGAACGGTGGAAAGTTGCATGGCAATATATCTCGGAATGGCTATGGAAATTCCATGATAGGTAGGTATGGTGGCTGTTTTGAGGAAGGTATATGGTGGGTGTATGATACCGGTGAAAGGTGCGCAGTATTAGAGAGGCTAGCAATGGTGGAAGGATGGGAAAAAGTGCATATAATCCATGGACTCAACATTAGTCATAAAGAACTCATATACTTATTGCAAAAAATCTAGAAGTTATCAAAGCAAAGTATTACGCGCATGCTCCTAGGGGGATAGATTGGTAGGAAAAGACCATCGCTCGTCCCCGACCCCCACTCATAAGGAAGACAATCAATAAATAAATTATGCTCCGACTTCATCACATAACGGTTCACCATACGTGCATGCTACGGGAATCACAAACTTTAACACAAGTATTCTTTAAATTCACAACTACTAAAGTAGCATAACTCTAATATTATCACCTCCATATCTCAAAACAATTATCATGCTTCAATCTTCTCTTAGTATTCAACGCACTCAAAAGAAAATTTCACATATCTTGAACACCAAGCATATTTATATTAAGCAAATTACCATGCTATTAAGACTCTCAAAATAATTTAAGTGAGGCATGATAGATCAATAGTTTCTTTAAAACAAACCACCACCGTGCTCTAAAAGATCTAAGTGAAGCACATAGAGCAAAATTATAACGCTCAAAAGATATAAGTGAAGTGCATAGAGGAAAACTACATAGCTCAAAAGATTTAAGTGAAGCACATAGAGTATTCTATCAAATTTAAATTCAAGTATGGCTCTCTCAAAAGGTGTCTACAGCAAGGATGATTGTAGCATACTAACAAACAAAGACACAAATAATACAAGACGCTCCAAGCAAAACACATATCATGTTGGTGAATAAAAATATAGCTCCAAGTAAATTACCGATGGAAGTGGACGAAAGAGGGGATGCCTTCCGGGGAATCCCCAAGCTTTGACTTTTTGGTGTCCTTGGATTATCTTGGGGGTGCCATGGGCATCCCCAAGCTTAGGCTCTTGCCACTCCTTGTTCCATAATCCATCAAAAGAACTCACCCAAAACTTGAAAACTTCACAACACAAAACTCAATAGAAATCTCGTGAGCTCCGTTAGAGAAAGAAAACATAAAACCACTTCAATGTACTATAATGAACACATTCTTTATTTATTTTGGTGTTAAAACTACTGTATTACAACTTCTCTATGGATTATAAACTATTTTACTAACCATAGATTCATCAAAATAAGCAAACAACACACGAAAAACAGAATCTGTCAAAAACAGAACAGTCTGTAGTAATCTGTAACTAACACAAACTTCTGGAAGTCCAAAACATCTACCAAAATTAGACGACCTATATAATTTTTTTATTGATCATCAGCAATTGGAATCAGTATTTTATCACGTTATTATGATTTTTAGTAATTCGGGCATTGAACGCAAAGTTTCTGGAAATTACAACAAGATCAAATAACTATCATCCAAGAAGATCCAATAGGTCTAGCTTGGCACAAACACTAATTAAAACACAAAACCACATCCAAACAGAGGGTAGATGGGTTACTTATTCCCTAACAGAAGAAAACACAAAAAACAAAAAACAAAAAAACAAAAATTTGGGTTGCCTCCCAACAAGCGTTATCGTTTAACGCCCCTAGCTAGGCATAAAAGCGAGGATAGATCTAGGTATTGCCATCTTTGGAAGGCAATCCATAAGTGGCTCTCATGATGGTTTCATATGGCAATTTTATTTTCTTTCTTGGAAAGTGTTCCTGAAAGTGCAACTATCCCTAGGTGGTTTTGGTAATTCATAACAACATATAGCTCATTGAGCTAATGCTATTTCAAGATGATTATTTCGGGAAAGCTCAATGATTGGCATGGCATGGATGTGAAAGTGGAACCCTCAAAATGCTAAGGACAAAGAATTGGCTCAAGCTCAAAAGTTCAAGACTCTTCATTTTATATTTTAGTGATCCAAGATCACATTGAGTCTTTAGGAAAAGCCAATACTATCAAGGAGGGATGAGGTGTTGCTTAATGAGCCTCTTGCTTTATGTGCTTAATGATATGCTCCGAAATCCTCAGCTACTTTCCCATATCCACAAATGACCTAAACCCTAAGCCAAACTCGGTCATACTGATTCTTTCAATCCGGCGCCACCGAGTTTCACTTGTCATTTGCCACTACCAAACCCTAGCAATTCGGTCCTACCGATAAGGATCTCGGTCTCACCGAGATGGGATTGCAAACTCTCTGTTTCCCTTTCGTAACTTTTCGGTCTCACCGAAAGAGCGAATCGGTCCCACCGAGATTGCAATGTAAACTCCATGTTTCCTTCTTGTAACTTACCCTAACCGAATCGGTCCTACCGAGTTGCATGTCAGTCCCACCGAAATTCCTAACGGTCACTAGGTTTACTATTTCGGTCCGACCGAGTTTTCTGATTCGGTCCCACCGAGATTGGTAAATTGTGTGTAATGGTTGGATTTTGTGTGGAGGCTATAAATACCCCTCCACCTCCTCTTCACTCGTGGAGAGAGCCATCAGAACACATACACCATTCCAACTCATATGTTCTGAGAGAGAACCACCTACTCATGTGTTGAGACCAAGATATTCCATTCCAACCATATGAATCTTGATCTCTAGCCTTCCCCAAGTTGCTTTCCACTCAAATCTTCTTTCCACCAGATCCAAATCCTATGAGAATGAGTTAAGTGTTGGGGAGACTATCATTTGAAGCACAAGAGCAAGGAGTTCATCATCAACACACCATTTGTTACTTCTTGGAGAGTGGTGTCTCCTAGATTGGCTAGGTGTCACTTGGGAGCCTCCGACAAGATTGTGGAGTTGAACCAAGGAGTTTTTAAGGGCAAGGAGATCGCCTACTTCGTGAAGATCTACCGCTAGTGAGGCAAGTCCTTCGTGGGCGATGGCCATGGTGGGATAGACAAGGTTGCTTCTTCGTGGACCCTTCATGGGTGGAGCCCTCCGTGGACTCGCGCAACCGTTACCCTTCGTGGGTTGAAGTCTCCATCAACGTGGATGTAGGATAGCACCACCTATCCGAACCACGGGAAAAACATCCGTGTCTCCAATTGCGTTTGAATCCTCAAAACCCTTCCCTTTATATTCTTGCAAGTTGCATGCTTTACTTTCCGCTGCCAATATACTCTTTCCATGCTTGCTTGAATTGTGTGATGATTGATTGACTTGCCCTAAGATAGGTAAAATCTGCCAAGAACTAAAATTGGGAAAAGGTTAAGTTTTTATTTGGTCAAGTAGTCTAATCACCACCCGTCTAGACATACTTCCAATCCTACAAGTGGTATCAGAGCCAGGTTTCCATTTGCTTTGATCTCCATTGCTTTTGGTGGTCATAGCCTTGGTTTCACAACCTAGGAGAGTATGGCGTCTAGCGAGGGAAATTATCACTGTAGAGGTCCTTACTTTGATGGTACTAATTTTGCTAGTTGGAAGCATAAAATGAAAATGCATATTCTTGGACATAACCCCGCCGTATGGGCTATTGTTTGTGTTGGTTTGCAAGGTGAGTTCTTTGATGGGAGGGAACCAAACCGTGAAGCTACCGCGAATGAGTTGAAGATGTTGCAATACGATGCTCAAGCTTGTGACATTCTCTTCAACGGATTGTGCCCCGAAGAATTCAACAAAATCAGCCGTCTTGAGAATGCAAAGGAAATTTGGGACACTTTGATTGATATGCACGAAGGTACCGACTCCGTCAAGGAATCCAAGTTGGATGTGCTCCAAAGTCAACTTGACAAGTTCAAGATGAAGGATGGTGAAGGTGTCGCCGAAATGTACTCTAGGCTTGCTCTCATCACAAATGAGATTGCTGGCTTAGGAAGTGAAGAGATGACCGATAGATTCATCATCAAGAAGATCCTAAGAGCCTTGGATGGGAAATATGATACCGTGTGCACATTGATTCAAATGATGCCCAATTACAAAGATCTCAAACCAACGGAAGTGATTGGAAGGATTGTTGCTCATGAGATGTCACTCAAGGATAAAGAGGAACTTCACAACAAATAAAGTGGTGCCTACAAAGCCTCATGTGAAGTCCCCACATCGTCAAGTGAGAAACAAAACTTCAATGAAGAATTGAGCTTAATGGTGAGGAACTTCAACAAGTTCTACAAGAGTAGAAGCAAAGATAGAAGCTTCAAGTCAAGGTCCTACAATGACAAAAGATCTTCTAGTCGAGAGCGAAACTGCTATAATTGTGGAAGACCCGGACACTATTCCAATGAGTGTACGGCTCCCTACAAGAGAAGAGAAGATTCTACAAAAAGAAGAAGCAAAGAATCACCACCAAGAGAGAGAAGGAGTAGAGATGATCGTTATGAACGGAGATACTCACGGAGAAGCAAGGATTCGGAAAGGAAGGAAAAATCATCAAGGAGCTACACAAAACGAAGACATCAAGCTCATGTTGGTGAATGGGTATCCGGCTCCGACTCCGACAGCCACTCCGAGAGAAGTTATCACTCCGACTCCGAAGATACTCAAGATGAAGGTGTTGCCGGTCTAGCACTTGTGTCAACCAACTCCTACGACATATTTGACTCACCAAATGAAGGAATTGGAAGATGCTTCATGGCCAAAGGTCCTAAGGTAACACACCCCGAGTATGTTGATTTTAATAGTGATGAAGATGACTTGTTAGGTGATAATGATTTGCTTGTTGACAACTCTAGTGATGAATACTATGATGAAACATCAATTAATCATGCTAATCAAGATAAAACGAATGACAATGATAAGGAGAAGATTGAGGCTCTAACTAAAGAACTAAACACTCTTAAGTTAGCTCATGAAACTATCTTCGAAGATCATCGAGAACTTTTAAGAGCTCATGAGAAGTTACGCTTTGAAAAGCTCAATCTTGAGCAAGAGCATGAGTTTTTAAAGGCAATCAATGATGAGCTCCGCAAGAAAAGTTCTTCTTACATTGCCAAGCGTTTACTATTATCCACTTACATGCCTCAAGTCAAGTCTAGTAACAAGAACAAGAAAGATTCTTCCTCTAGTAGTAACAATGATCATGCTAAATCCAATATTGTTGCTTCTAGTAGTTCTCTTGATTCCACTAATGATTCTCTTAGCCAAGTTACACTTGAGCAAGAAAATAGCTTATTGAAGGGGATTATAGAGAAAGGAGTGTACAAAAGCCTTGCCGGGAGTAAGCAATTCGAGGAAATTGTGCGCAAGCAAGGAATGCACTGGAAAAATCAAGGTGTTGGTTTTGAACGAAAGTTCAATGCCAATGGAGTTGAGTGGGAAGAAGATCAATACCCCAAGACAAAGTTTGTTCCTCAACAAGAGAAGTATGACACCTCTTTCAAGGGGATACAAGCTCAAGATGATCTTCCACCACAAGACTACAAGCAAAAAGGCAAGGACAACCTTCAAGAGGAGATTGATGCATTTGAAGAAGCTCCTAAGACCTTAGTCAAGTGGATTCCCAAGACCATGTCAAGTTCCACTTCATCAAGTATGACTACAACTCCAAGGATTCCCATCAAGATGGTGTGGATCCAAAAGAAAAAGAACTAGAGAGTTCTTGAGGGTGACTCCGCCAACATATTTGACTCTCATCATTTTGGCAAGAACAAGTGCAATCAACTTCCACATCATGCACTAGTTCAAGGAGTCACAAACCCTCTTGTTGGTAAGACAAGGGACAAGGTAACCAAAAGCTTTCATGGACATCATCTTGTGTATGCATCACTCTATGTCTATGGATATCCTTGTTTGTTCCTTGTGGGACTAACCCATGTAGGTATTGAAAGTGCAATTCACTCAAATGGATAGCTCCAAGTGATCTACATCAACATTGAGCATCCACATCTTCAACATCTACATGAAGTCATCATCGACAAAACCCAAGGTTAGTTCATCCCTCTTAGGGGGGATATCACATCTAGGGGGAGCTTTACTCTAAGACTTGAGCTAAAGCAACTCTAAAGATGTGAATACAACAATGCTTTATGTAAAAGTGGTAACCCCACTTGTGCTTAAACGATGAGTGTGACCTACGATCAAGTGTTCTCACTTGACTCCTAAGTCAATATACTCATATATAGATGACCTAGTCATCGCAAATTGCTTGATAGATGCTAGAATTGGTTGTGCATGCTTTGCCACATATTTCATTTGCCATCTTATTGTGTGAGCATGTTGGTTGCATATTTTACTCATTCGAGGACATCCACTTGTTGTTTTGATTGTTTGGCTTTATCTTCTTTTGCCAAGTGGATGGACAAGAATGCCTAAGAACCTCCTCTAGCTATCTATGCTTTTCTCGTCTCAAACTCTATTCATGCTGCATCACAAAACTTGATCAAGTCAGATTCGAACCACTCTGTGTGAGGAGCGCTCGGAGTCCCCGATTCGTCATAGACTTAAACTTCCAAAACCTCTTTGTGATTCTCGGTCTGACCGATACCATATTTTCGGTCCTACCGAGATCATTAAGTTGATCTAGGTTTTCGATCTCGGTGCAACCGATTTGAACCACTCGGTCACACCGAGTTGCAATAACTGTATACAGTTTTGCATCTCGGTGCCACCGAGTTGTTCCACTCGGTCACACCAACAGGGTCGGGCTATATATAGTGACGGGCAGAATTTTGGAAATTTCTCCGAAACCTCTTCGCCCGCGCATAGTTCGCTCTGCCTCCTGGGTCTCCGGATCGTCCTCCTCGCCGCCAGCCGCCTCCAGTTGCTGGTCTCCGTCGCCGTCAATGGGAATTCTGCCCCTCCGTTGCCGCCGTAGCGAGTCTCCGCCGAACTAGGGTATGGACTCGATCTTTGTGCTATTCTCCAATCCGATTCCTAGCACATTGTGATCATCATGATTCTTGCCACGTTTGATAAACTCCTATCCAGTCAATGAACTCGTAGATTAGGTTTAATTCGAAAATTTTAAGGTTAGGTTTCCGCCGAAACCATCTCGGACCCACCGAGTTGAAAAACTCGGTCCCACCGATTTGGCTTATGCCATTGCACAAGTAAAACTCGGTCTGACCGAGAATTACTTATCGGTGTGACCGATTTTGGAACTCTGTGAAACCCTAGCAGTCTCGGTGCCGCCGAACTGTGACTCGGTCTGACCGAGTTCACTAGTTCTGGTGCCAAAACTGTTTCGGTGTCACCGAGTTTGAAAATCGGTAGATCCGAGATGATTTCAGTGGGAAACTAAAACTAAGTTTTTGAATTATTCTTTTGCAAAAATCTCTGCATTTTGTGATGCTCATCCACTCTATCTCATCTATAATCTATTCACAGGGTCAGCAGTCAGAGTTTGCATCATGTCGGACCAAAGTGACAGCCAGAACCTCTCAGAGCAGCAAGTGGTGATGAGTGAGGGCACTAGTCCCTCCAGCTCCTCAGATGATGGCAGCAGGAGCACCCCCCAGCAATCTGCCTAAAGCTGCCACACGTCAGAGAAAGAAGAGAACCTCAGATTCTGAAGATGAGGATTATGTGGCAGAGGAGGAAGCCACCTCCAAGAGAGTTGAGCTAGCAGCAGTTACAAAGCCAGGGTTGAAGTTCAAAAGGCCAGCAGGCAGGCAGCCCATGTCTAAGGTTAGAGCTTCAACTGAGAAGCCTGCACCCACAGAGCCAGTTGCTGCTGAAGGCAAAAAGAGGAAGGAAAGGGTCAAGAAGACTATAGCCAGAGTGCTTGGCAAGGCCTCCATCATGGTAGATGAGGAGGAAGAGGAAGAGGTTGCTGCACCAGCACCTAAGGCACCCAAGCTAATGGGAGATGCCATAAAATCAGGGGGAGCTGCTTCCAAGGCCAAGTCAGCTCCAAAGCCAAAGCCAAAGAGAAACACAAGAAGCATCCCAGCCACTGAAAAGAACAAGGCCCCAGTGCCTGAAGCTGCAGAGGAAGAGGAAGAGAATGTCCTTAGAAAGCTCAAGCCCAAGATCCCAGACCACAACGATGCTCATCATGTGGCTGAGGATATGAAGCTCAGGAGAGATTCAGGGCTGAGGAAGTGGAGAGAAGCAGATCCGTATGCTTCTAGGAGAAGGACTGCAGTGGACTACAGATTTCACACCAAGGAGCAGCAGGATTTCTATGAGACAGTTTTGCTTGACAAGAAGCCAATAGTATGTGACATGAGATGGGTCGACTGGACCTACATGAAGGAAAATGAGGAACACTATCCTGGAGTGTATGACAGCTTTAGTGCGTGTGGAGTTGCAGACTTTGTTGGGCAGAAGCTCACAAAGTGGAACGAGGAGCTAATCATGCAATTCTACTCCACAGCACAGAAGGTACGAGGTACCGGTCCATAGTTGCTGAATGGGCTCAGCTGATCAACGCCCCTGAAGAGCAGGATGATGACTTGGACATTTATGCCAAGAAAAAGATGGACCACAACTCTATGTCCAACATGTACAAGGAGATTCCGAATGAAGCACTTGCCACGTTCAAGTTTGGCTCAGTGCATTATCTTCTATCAGGACTACCCACTATCAACTGGATTCTAAGGCACACCTTATTGCCCAAATCTGGAGATCACAAGATGATCAGAGGCCACGCAATCAACTTGCTTCATATCTTTGACGTGCCTCAGAAATTCAAGGTGATGAGCCTAATGGTAGAGACCATTAAGAGGACAGCAGCAGTCCAGAAGAGGAGCTATGGATATGCCCCACAGATTCAGGAGCTCATCAAGTCCAAGATGGGCACGGGCATATACCTCTTGGATAAGGAACACCTGCCCATCCGTCCAGATTTTGAAGATAACCAAGTGGTCATGACTGAGAATGAGCCATCATCTGCCCAAGCACAAGCCAAGAAGGAGAAGGCAAAGAAGGAGAAAGCTGCCAGGATGCCTACTCAAGAGGAGGCATATGAATATTTTCTGAAAACCAAACAAGAGCAGCTTGGTTACCTGATTGTGTCCACCCTGCGGATTGAGCAAGGACTAGCCACCCTAACTCAGAACCAGGCAAGCTTAGAGAGGATCATGGAACAGAGGTTCTATGATTTGGACATCAAGGTGACAGAGATACAGACTGCCGTGGAGCAGCTCCAGGATGACATGAATGAGAGGAGAGGCAGGACTACGACTGATGCTTTTGCCAGGGTGCCACGAGGTCTGAGGTCGTCTGCAATGCCAGTTGTTGACACCAGAGCTACCATATCTGCGCCAGCCACAGCCTCAGTTCCACCAGCTCCAGCATCCACTTCAGTCTCAACTCCGACCACGTCTACCGAAGGCTTCGTCCTTGGAGTGCTCCGGACTCCACCACCACCTGAAGATCAAGCCTGAGCGTCGACTTAGCACTATGCATTTTCTAGGAACTTTTTGGTAACTTGTTGCCAAAGGGGGAGAAAATGTATAGATCATAGGCTTCGAGAGAGAGTGTTGCTTTTATTCTCTCTTGTTTTATTTGGTGGTTTTTCGAACTTTATTTGCTTTTGTGTGAGATACAATGCCCTTATCTATGTGAGACATCGATGATCATGTGTTTGATCATAAGCTACACTTAATGTTTGCTTAATGCTATTATTATTCTATCTATCTTATGTGATCACTCACTATTCTTGGTGATGAGTGCATGTATTTCAATCTAATCATTTTTTGAGCGCTCCACCAAGATGTATGTGACATGGAAGAGTAACCCATGACTCTAACTCCTTGTGCATTTGCAGTCCAAAGCAAATTCTAAATATGCACAAATTTAGGGGGAGCTCTTATTTGTCACATAATTCTCAAAGCGACGATATATTTCATGCATATTATCATTTGTCGAAGCTTTGATCTATATGTTGTCATCAGTTACCAAAAAGGGGGAGATTGAAAGTGCAACTATCCCTAGGTGGTTTTGGTAATTCATAACAACATATAGCTCATTGAGCTAATGCTATTTCAAGATGATTATTTCAGGAAAGCTCAATGATTGGCATGGCATGGATGGTGAAAGTGGAACCCTCAAAATGCTAAGGACAAAGGATTGGCTCAAGCTCAAAAGCGTGGATGTAGGATAGCACCACCTATCCGAACCACGGGAAAAACATCCGTGTCTCCAATTGCGTTTGAATCCTCAAAACCCTTCCCTTTATATTCTTGCAAGTTGCATGCTTTACTTTCTGCTGCCAATATACTCTTTGCATGCTTGCTTGAATTGTGTGATGATTGCTTGACTTGCCCTAAGATAGGTAAAATCTGCCAAGAACTAAAATTGGGAAAAGGTTAAGTTTTTATTTGGTCAAGTAGTCTAATCACCCTCCTCTAGACATACTTACGATCCTACAATTCCATGCCCTTTTTAATGGAAATTGGAATCTAATATTCCCTTTGTAACACCCCGGATGTAATTTACCTAATATGTACTCCAACTCTTGCCGTTTCCGGCGCTAAGTTATTTTATTTCCTCGGGTTCAGGTTTTTGTCTCCGTGTGTTGTTGTCTTTGTCATGCATCTCATATCATCACTACAGGAAACAGCTAGTTTGCCGTCTGGCATGTACAGACGGCAAAGAAGTAAATACATACGGCAAAGAGTTTGCCGTCAACTGGCTGACGGCAAACTCAGACGGCAAAGATAAGCCGGCAAAGAGTAATTTGCTGTCCGCTTTTTGTCGGACAGACGGCAAAGATTTTGCCGTCAGCCATACTAATTTTTTTACCGTCAGCCAATTTTGTTAACAGAAGGCAAAATCGGCATCTTTGCCGTCAGCGATTACCCCTCTTTGCCGTCTCCCCTCAGATCCATAGACGGCAAACATTTTTTTAAACAAAAAAATATAGTTGCTCGTTTCTGCTCCTGTTCGTTCGGTGTTTTCGTTCGTTCTTTGGAGTTTTTGTTCGTTCGTTGGAGCAGTAACTGACAAGGCAGCGAGGTCGGGGCTGGGCCACCGCATCTATCGCCGAGGCACGAACACGCGTGAGGCAGAGGGCGGCATCTTCTTTTGCTCGAAGCTAGAACAGGGCGAGGCGATGAGGAGGCCGTCATTTGGGCTGGAACAGGGATCGACGACGTCGCGTAATTGGAACGGGTAGAGGACGGCGAGAACCTCCGGATCCAGATGAAAACAGAGTTGGAGCGGCCGGCGGCGAAGCAAATGGCAGGTGGGCGTGGATCTGATGAGGGGCATCCATGGTTAGCCTCGTGTACAAGCAAGGGAGAGAGAGAGACCAGGGGGAGGGAGAGAAGCTACGCGAGAGAGGGGGTGACCAGAGCGGTGGCCTGTGGCGGTGCAGCGGCGGTGGCTGGTACGGCGAGCGGCGGCGGCAGCCTGTGCGGGGAGCGGCGGTGGCGGCCGGTGGGGCGAGCGGCGCGGGCCTCCTATACTGCAAGAAATAGAAAGGGGGTGGGGGAGCTGAGGCGGCGGCCGGTGGGGTGAGTTGGGGCGGCGGCCGGTGGGGTGAGCAGCGCCGGCGGCCGGTGGGGCGAGCGGCGCCGTCCTATGATGCGAGAGAGAGAGGACGGGGATCGAGCGGTGGTTGAGAGAGAGAGACGACAGAGGGGTGGGTACGTGAGAGAGAGATTGTGGTGGATAAGGCAGAGAGAGGTGGGCCCCGGAGAGAGATCGTGGCGTGGGTGACTTCGGGAGAGAGATTGTGGCGTGCGGATCAGATGGTGCCACCTCATCGATCCGCGTGATCGATCCGTGGGGTTGTGCTTTCTCTTTGCCGTCTGCTATTTTTTACAGATGGCAAAGAGCTAACTTTGCCGTCTGTAAAATAAACCGCAGACGGCAAAGACTTTGCCGTCTGCTTTTTAATTTATAGACTGCAAAGCTAGCTCTTTGCTGTCTGTAAAAAAATAGCAGACGGCAAAGTGTCTTTGTCGTATGTGTATACTTTGACAGACGGCAAAGTATGTCTTTGCCGTCAGTTGTTCTTCGCCGTCAGTCACTGTTGGCAAAATTGGTCTTCGCCGTCTACCCCGACGAAATGCTGACGGCAAAGAGCAGTACTGACGGCAAATCTCTTGTTTCCTGTAGTGCATGTCATCATGTGCATTGCATTTGCGTACGTGTTCGTTTCATGCATCCGAGCTTTTTCCCCGTTGCCCGTTTTGCATTCCGGCGATCCTATCTCCTCCGGTGGTCCTTTCTACCTTCTTTTTGTGTGTGGGGGTTAAACATTTCCGGATTGGACCGAGACTTGTCAAGCGACCTTGGTTTACTGCCGGTAGACCGCCTGTCAAGTTTCGTACCATTTGGACTTCGTTTGATACGCCAACGATTAACCGAGGAACCGAGAAGGCCTCGTGTGGGTTGCAGCCCAACACCCCTCTAATTTGGCCCAAAACCCACCAAAACCCTCTCCATCATCTAAGCGTTCGATCACGATCGCGTGGCCGAAAACCGCACCTCATTTGGACTCTCCTAGCTCCCTCTATGCCTATATAAAGGCCTCTCCACAAAAATCTCGGGTCTTCTTCCCCCCTAACCCTAGATCCGCTCGCGCCGCCACCGGACGTGTCCGTCTCCCCGCCGGACAGCGTCCGCCGCCGCCTCCGCGCCAATCGTGTGGCGCCAAGTGGTGCGCCGCCACTCCCTCCGCCGCCGGCCCGGGAAGCCCACTCCGGGCCCCCAAGGCCCATCCGCCCGCGCCGCCAGGACGCCTCCCCGCCGCCACATCGCCGCCCCTCGCCTCCAACTCCGGTGGCCCGCGCTGCCCCGCGCCTTCGCCGGCAGCCGCCGCACTCCTGGCCGGCCGGAGCCGCACCTTGCCACTGCAGGCCTCCGCCTAGTCGTCCCTCGTCGTCCGCGCCAAGTCCGGCGACCCCGCGCCCCTCTCCGACGAACTCCGGCCACCACCACCATCTCCGGCGACCTCCGGTGAACAGTAACAACGGCGTACCTCGGGATCCGTGCCGGCTGGATCTAGATCTGATTCAGTTGACTTTTATCCCCGAAACCCTAATTATTTTGCATTCTTACTCATGTCGTAACTCCGCATCCGTAGCTTCGTTTTGGGCGTGTAGCATATCAAAATGTTCGTCTTAGAGAGTACATCATTTCATCTCATTGCATCATTTTCATTTGAGCTCGTCTTGATGCCCGAAATGCTGTTGGAAGAAAGCTATTTGAGTTAATTGTCAGATCTGCTGCACCAAATAGCTATTTGTCATTTTTGCAATGATAATGTGTGCATGATATGCTCCTGAGCTCTACATGTGTTTTGTTATATGCCATGCCATATTTACAGAGGTGCTTACCATATATTTTTGTGATATGTGTGGTGACTAGCACAAGCTTGCAAAGTAGTGCATTCGTTAATGCTGATTTCAGGGACTTGGAATTTCACTAAGTCCTTGATCTGTTTTTATCAATATGACATATGTTCATGTTGTTTCCTAGTGATCCGTGCCTGTTTTGAGGATGATCATTAAGGATGATTTGTTAATATTGTGGTGCTCTATCCATCCATGCCTTTGTTTACAATTATGGAGCACCCTAGCTTGAGTCAATCGAGCTCTACTTTTGCTATTTTGTAATTCCTGGCAGTGTCTACTTGTTAGCGATTTTGCCGAGGATGTTGTTGTTGATTCGTGCATGTTATGTTATTTTTCTTGCCATGTCTAGCTTATATAATATGTATTCTTTATGGGTGTATGCTTAGTTTGTCATTCCTTACTCTATAGAGAGTGCATCTAGCTCGTAAACATGCCTACTCGTTAAGATATTTGCATGCTCCAGTTTTTCACCAAGTCTGTAACCTGATTATGTTTTTGCCATGTTCACATGCTTGCAATTGTATTTTCTGATCCCTTTTGGCTCAAGGTCACTAAGGGACTTTTGTTAAGTGCTTTGATTAGCTCCATGTCATGCCTTACTTTGCCATGTTAAGTTCCTGTAGCATATAGTTTTCATGCTCCAAAGTGTGCTACCTGATCTGAAATTCCAGGCTTGTGTTAATTTCAGTAAGTCTAAAACCTGTTTACCATTTGCACTTTTGCCATGCTTGTTTGAACCTGCTAATGGATGAATTGGCCGTAGCTCAGTGTTCATCTTTTGTCTAGCATCATGAGTGGATCCCTGCCATGTATTTTGTTTCCATGTTTGAGTGTTGTAGCATAATTATATTGATGCATTTAGATGGCTACTTGTTGTTTATCGCAGACCGGTGCCATATTTGTTTTGCTTGCCATTTCCAAACCGTGCATCCGATTCTGGTGATCTTTATATCGATTTCAACCAAAATCACCTCACCTTTCCAGTGGCACTCTTGGATTTCCAAGTTGAGGCTAGGTTCATTCATTCCTCGTCAAATCTTGCATATGCATCACATATCGCATCCCGCATAGCATACCATGTTTGCATCATGTTGTTTGAGCTTTGCACGTGGTTGATTGTGTTCCTTTTGCTTGTTTGAATTGTTTGGGTAGAGCCAGGAGACGAGTTCACTAACGAGGAGCCTGTTGAGTTTGCTTTTGAGGATCCAGTCAACTCTGACAACTTTGCAGGCAAGATGATCATACCCTCGAAATCACTTCTATCTTTGCTTGCTAGATGCTCGCTCTTTTGCTATGCCTATGCTATGATGCCTACCACTTGCTTATCATGCCTCCCAAATTGCCATGTCAAACCTCTAACCCACCATGTCCTAGCAAACCGTTGTTTGGCTATGTTAGCGCTTTGCTCAGCCCCTCTTATAGCGTTGCTAGTTGCAGGTGAAGATTGGAGATCGTTCCTTGTTAGAACATTATTTATTTGTTGGGATATCACTATATTATCTTGCTATCTTAATGCATCTATATACTTGGTAAAGGGTGGAAGGCTCGGCCTTTTGCCTAGTGTTTTGTTCCACTCTTGCCGCCCTAGTTTCCATCATATTGGTGTTATGTTCCCGGATTTTGCGTTCCTTACGCGGTTGGGTGATAATGGGAACCCCTTGAAAGTTCACCTTGAATAAAACTCCTCCAGCAATGCCCAACCTTGGTTTTACCATTTGCCACCTAGCCTCTTTTTCCCTTGGGTTTCCGGAGCCCGAGGGTCATCTTATTTAACCCCCCCCCCCCCCCGGGCCAGTGCTCCTCTGAGTGTTGGTCCAAACTAGAGCCCTGTGCAGCGCCCCCTCGGGGAAACTCGAGGTTTGGTTTTTAGTTGTATGGAGCGCTCATCTGAGTGTGCCCTGAGAACGAGATATGTGCAGCTCCTATCGGGATTTGTCGGCACACTCGGGCGGTGTTGCTGGATTTGTTTTATCTTTGTCGAAGTTGTCTTGTAGAACCGGGATACCGAGTCTGATCGGAATGTCTCGGGAGAAGGTTTGTCCTTCGTTGACCGTGAGAGCTTGTGATGGGCTAAGTTGGGACTCCCCTGTAGGGATTTGAACTTTCGAAAGCCGTGCCTGCGGTTATGGGCGGATGGGAATTTGTTAGTGTCCGGTTGTAGATAACTTGAACCTTAATTTAATTAAAATGAATCAACCGCGTGTGTTACCGTGATGGTCTCTTCTCGGCGGAGTCCGGGAAGTGAACACGGTGTTGGAGTAATGTTTGCCGTAGGTTGTTCTTTAGTTCTTCGTTCGCGCTTTGCCTTCTCTTCTCGCTCTCTTTTGCGAACAGGTTAGCCACCATATATGCTAGTCGCTTGCTGCAGCTCCACATATTACCTTGCCTTACCCATAAGCTTAAATAGTCTTGATCGCGAGAGCGCGAGATTGCTGAGTCCCCGTGGCTCACAGATTACTTCCAAACCAGATGCAGGGCCTGATGACTCCGTTCCAGATGATGCGCTTGAGCTCAAGTGGGAGTTCAACAAAGACTCACGATGTTACTATGTGTCTTTCCCTGATGATCAGTAGTGGTGCCCAGTTGGGGCGATCGGGACCATGTCGCTTGTTGGGGTTGATCTTTTATTTTGGTACCGTAGTTGGACCATGAGTGATTGGATGTTGTAATGCTATTTATGTACTTTGTGTGACGTGGCGAGTGTAAGCCAACTATGTACCTCTCCCCTTTTTATCTATTTACATGGGTTGTTGTGAAGATTACCTTACTTGCGACATTGCTTTCAATGCGGTTATGCCTCTAAGTCGTGCTTCGACACGTAGGAGATATAGCCGCATCGAGGGCATTACAAGTTGGTAATCAGAGCCTTCGCCGACCTTAGGAGCCCCCACTGCTTGATCGAATTAGCTGCTGTTGTTGAGTCTAGAAAAATGTTTTGAGTCATTTAGGAATTATATATCGGAGAGTTTAGGAATTCTTTTTACTCCCCAGTCCCCTTCATCGCTCTGGTAAGGCATCCTGACATAGAGTTTTGACTCTTCTCTTCTCAAATTTCACTAAAATTTTTTTGAGGATCACGCGGGTATCTTGGAATCGTTCCGATCGATTTGTGACGAGAACATTGTTCTTGGTGCCTCCTGTCATTTAGGGGTTGTGGCAGTGTCCCGGGGAGTTGAGCTCCGAGGTGTTGTCATCACAATTTTATCATTGCAGTTCTGGAATACCTGAGTTTAGTTCGCCGACATCGAAAATCTCTTTTATGCAGTTGTTGGTGAGATAACCTCGACGCCACCCAGTAATGGGGCGGGAGTTCGGGAGTATTGCCATAACTTGTATAACGAATGCTTTTCGAAGGTTGAGGTAGACGATTTCCGAAGTTTTCTCGGTTATGTGTTGAAGGATGGATACAGCTGGATGTAGGATTTGCTAGATTTGGGTGAGATATTATGCTTCCCCTGTATCCCCAACACCTGATTGCATAACCGGAAAGGTTCGGGAGTTTCATAGGTGGGAATTCTTGTAGCTCTAGTTCTTCTTCCACGGATATTTGGTTTGAGATTGGGTGATCCTTACCGAGTATTCGTTCTTGCTCCGTACCTTGTTGATTTATTTCTTCTACCTAAATTCTAAGTGGCTTCTCAATTTATGGATATGTGACCATTTCAATTGGAATGGATTCGTTCTTTTGTTCGGATGTGAAGACTATATGTTGCAATTTCAACCTGTTTGGTTCAGCTTCAATATTTGGTTGTCAATGTGATAATGGATGTCAACCTCTTCAGGATGGCTCCTCCAACGCGCACGACTCCGAATCCTGATCCGCCACCACCACCTCCTCCTCCGGAGGCATGGCAAGCTGTGATGGCCACTACTAATGCAAACACGCAGCTGATCATGCAAATTCTTCAAGAGCGCAACTAAGTGAACCAAGGTAACCAGGGCAACAATCAGAATCACTTTGCTACACTCAACCAGTTCCTTGCTAACCAGCCAAAGACTTTCAGCAATTGCGTTGAGGAAACTGACGCTGATGATTGGCTCGTAGACTTGTGCAAGCATTTTGAGTGCAGTAATGTTAGGCCTGAGGACTTTGTCAAGTTCGCTTCCTTCCAACTCAAAGACCAAGCTGCAGAATGGTTTCAGCAGTACAAAGATTCTAGAGGAGGCCGTGTGATTACCTGGGATGAATTCCGTCAAGACTTCAAATCTCATCATATTCCTCAGAGCGTGGTTGAAAGCAAGCGTGAGGAATTCCGCAACCTGAAGCAAGGCTCTATGTCTGTTTATGAGTACAACAAGATGTTTCAGAAGCTCGCCTGTTTTGCTAAGCAGGACGTCCCTGACGACAAGAGCATGATATACCAGTTCAGGGGTGGTCTCAGAGAATAAATCCAGCTAGCTCTTGTTCTCTTTGAGCCCATGAGGTACGCTGAGTTTTACAACATGGCATTGAAGCAAGAGGCTGCTCAACTGAAGTGCGATGCTTCCAAGAAGCGAGTCAGAGATGCTACTCCTTCCTCTACTCAAGTGGCTAAGCAGCAGAAGTATTGGCTTCCTCCTCCTCCGCTCCGTCAGCCGTATCAGCAGAAGAGCAAAGGTGGCAGTGGATCTTCCCACCCACCCAACCCTGGCTTTCAGAACAAGACTTCGTCTCAAGCTCCAAGATCGAGTGCTCCGTATCACCGTCCGCTTTCAGAGGTCACGTGCAACAAGTGCCAACAGAAGGGTCACTATGCCAACAAATGCTTCAATCAGAGGCGTCTCCCTCCTCCTCCTCCTGCGAGATCGGCAAGTATAGCTGTGGTCAAGCATAACCCCAAGTACACCAAGGTCAACATGGTGAATGCAGCTCAGGCAGAGGACTCGTCAGATGTCATCATGGGTAACCTTCCTGTTAACGATATTCCTGCAAGAGTTCTTTTTGACACTGGTGCATCGCATTGTTTCATTCCCAAACCTTTTGCATCAAAGTATGAGTGTGATTATCAGTATCTGCAAAGTTCTTTGCAAATCGTGTCACCGGGTAAGCAAATGACAGCTAATATCTGCGTCCCGGATGTTACTATCACGTTGGGCTACTACAAATTTCTAGCTTCTCCTATTGTTCTAGGCGACTCGGATATTGATCTTATTCTCGGAATGGATTGGCTTTCTAAGCATAAGGCGCATCTTGATTGTGCTGCCAGGCAGATTCAATTGACTCATTCGTCTGAGGATGTAATTGTCTTTGCCGCTCATGATGATACAATCCGTCTATTTTCTCTCAATGAGAAGGGTGAACTAGATGCTATCTCCCAAATTCCAGTCGTTTGCGAATATCAAGACGTCTTTCCATAAGAGCTTCCAGGAATGCCTCCGCACCGACCAGTTGAATTCGTCATCGATCTTGAGCCTGGCACGGAACCGGGTTGCAAACGTCCTTACAAGCTCGGACCTGAAGAGTTGAAGGAGCTGAAGAAGCAACTAGATATTCAAGAGCGAATGGGTCTCATCAGACCTAGTTCTTCTCCGTGGGGTTGTGGAGTACTTTTTGTGAAGAAGGAGGATGGAACGGACCGACTCTGTGTTGACTACCGCCCATTGAACAAGAAGACTATCAAGAACAAGTACCCACTTCCCAACATCAATGAGCTGTTCGAACAACTCAAAGGTGCCCAAGTATTCTCCAAGCTTGATCTCCATATGGGCTATCACCATATTCGAATCCATGAGCAAGATATTCCCAAGATGGCTTTCAGAACAAGCTATGGTTCATATGAATACACTGTCATGTCTTTTGGCCTCGTCAACGCTCCTCCGAATTTCTCTCGCATGATGAACTTCATCTTCAACGCCTTCACAAATGACTTCGTTTTGGTCTATCTCGATGACATTCTGGTCTTTTCGAAGAACAAGGAAGATCATGCCAAGCACTTGCGTTTGGTGCTCGATAAGCTCAGGGAACATCAGTTCTACGCCAAGGTCTCAAAGTGCGAGTTTTGGCTCGATGAGGTTCTATATCTTGGGCATATCATCTCTGCCAAGGGCATTGCGGTGAATCCTGAGAAGGTGTCTGCAATTGTGAATTGGGAACCACCTCAGAACGTGAAGCAACTCCGTAGCTTCCTCGGTCTCGCAAGCTACTGTCGAAGGTTCGTTGAGAACTTTTCAAAGATCACGAAGCCTCTCTCAAACCTTCTTCAGAAGCACGTCAAGTACGTTTGGTCTCCGGAATGTGACATCGCTTTCAACACTTTGAAAGATAAATTGCTCACTGCTCTAGTTCTGACTCGTCCTGATGAATCCAAACCGTTCGAGGTCTTCTGCGATGCCTCTCTTCAAGGTCTTGGTGTAGTGTTGATGCAAGAGAAGAAAGTTGTGGCTTATACCTCTCGCCAGTTGAAGCCCAACGATAAGAACTACCCCACTCATGACCTCGAGTTGGCGGCAGTTGTGCATGCTCTGTTGACTTGGAGATATCTCTTATTGGGAAGAAAAGTGGACATCTTCACTGACAACAAGAGTCTCAAGTACATCTTCACTCAGCCTAATCTCAACCTCATGCAGACTCGTTGGGTTGAAATGATTCAAGAGTATAATCCGAGTATCGAGTATACTCCAGGCAAGGCCAATGTGATTGCTGACACTTTGAGCAGGAAGGCTTACTGCAACAGTCTGATTCTCAAGCCTTACCAACCCGAGCTTTGTGAAGCTTTCCGCAAACTTAATTTGCAAGTTGTTCCTCAAGGTTTCCTCGACAACCTTCAAGTCTCTCCTACTTTGGAAGATCAGATTCGCGAGGCTCAACTTCTTGATGCTATGGTGAAGAAGGTGAAGATTGGGATTGCCAAGAGTCAACACAAGTACAAGTGCTACCGCCTTGATGACAAGGATACTCTCTTCTTCGAGGATCGTATTGTTGTGCCCAAAGGTGACCTTTGTAAAGTTATCATGAACGAGGCTCACAATTCACTCCTCTCCATCAACCCTGGGAGTACGAAGATGTATCAGGACCTCAAGCAGGCTTATTGGTGGACTCGAATGAAGCGTGAGATTGCTCAGTTCGTGAATGAGTGTGATGTCTGCAGAAGAGTGAAGGCAGAACACCAAAGGCCAGCTGGTCTCCTCCAACCTCTTGGCATTCCAGAATGGAAGTTTGACCACATTGAGATGGACTTCGTGACTGGGTTTCCAAAGTCCAAGCATGGCAATGATGCTATATTCATTGTCATCGACAAACTCGCTAAAGTGGCTCACTTTCTGCCTATAAAAGAGTCTATTACTGCAGCTCAATTGGCGGAGCTTTATACCTCTCGTATTGTCTCTCTGCATGGCATTCCACAGGTGATCTCCTCAGACCGTGGCAACATCTTTACCTCCAAGTTTTGGGATTCTTTTCAGAAGGCCATGGGCACCAACATCCGCTTCAGCACAGCTTTCCATCCTCAAACTAGCGGTCAAGTCGAGCGTGTCAATCAGATTCTTGAAGATATGCACAGGGCTTGTGTTATCTCCTTCGGTATGAAGTGGGAAGATTGTCTTCCATATGCCGAATTCTCCTACAACAACAGTTTTCAAGCAAGTTCGGGCAAGGCCCCATTCGAAATTATGTATGGCAGGAAGTGTCGTACTCCTCTTAACTAGTCAGAAACCGGTGAATGTCAACTTCTTGGAAATGACTTGATCACAGAGGCAGAGGAAATGTGCAAGGTCATTCATGATAACCTCAAAGCAGCGCAATCGCGCCAGAAGAGCTACTATGATAGTAAGCACCGTGATTTGGCTTTTGAGATCGGAGACCATGTTTACCTCCGCGTCTCTCCAATGAAAGGTACTCGTCGCTTCGGTATCAAAGGGAATCTTGCCCCTAGATACGTGGGTCCTTTCAAGATCGTCAGCAAGAGAGGCGATCTCGCCTATCAACTCGAGCTTCCTTCAAACTTTGCAAATGTGCACGACGTGTTCCATGTCTCTCAGCTCCGCAAGTGCTTCAAGACTCCTGATCGCACCGTCAACTTCGAAGACATTGATCTCCAAGAAGATCTCTCTTATCGTGAGCACCCCGTGGCTATTCTTGAAGAGACTGAACGCAAGACTCGCAATAAGTCAATCAAATTCCTCAAAGTCAAGTGGTCACACCATTCCGACCGTGAAGCCACCTGGGAATGCGAGGATCACCTCCGTTCTGAGTACCCAGCGTTCTTCCAGTCCTAGATCTCGGGACGAGATCCTTTCGTAGTGGTGGAGTGTTGTAACACCCCGGATGTAATTTACCTAATATGTACTCCAACTCTTGCCATTTCCGGCGCTAAGTTATTTTATTTCCTCGGGTTCGGGTTTTTGTCTCCGTGTGTTGTTTTCTTTGCCATGTGTCTCATATCATGTCATCATGTGCATTGCATTTGCATATGTGTTCGTTTCATGTCATCATGTCATCATAAAAGTGCCTCCCGCGGCCGAATCTAAAAGATTTCTAGAAGCAAAATTCAATCCGGCATAAAAATTTTGTATAATCATCCACAAATTTAAACCATGAGTAGGGCAATTACGTATCATTAATTTCATTCTCTCCCAAGCTTGTGCAACATGTTCATGATTAGGTTGCTTAAAATTCGTAATATCGTTTCTAAGAGAGATGATCTTAGTGGGAGGAAAATACTTAGAGATAAAAGCATCTTTGCACTTGTTCCAAGAATCAATACTATTTTTAGGCAAAGACGAAAACCAAGCTTTAGCATGATCTCTAAGCGAAAAAGGAAATAGCTTCAATTTGACGACATCATTATCGACATCATTTTTCTTTTGCATATCACATAAATCAACGGAGCTATTCAGATGAGTAGCGGCATCTTCACTAGGAAGGCCGGCGAATTGATCTTTCATAACAAGATTCAACAAAGAAGTATTGATTTCACAAGATTCAGTATTGGCAAGAGGAGCAACCGGAGTGCTAAGAAAATCAATATTGTTGGTATTGGTGAAGTCACACAATTTGGTAGTATCTTGAGCCATCGCGACAAACAAGCAATCTAACACACGAGCAAACAAAAGCAAATGGGAAAAAAGAGGCAAATAGAGAGGGAGGATAGGGAGAGAGAGGGCGAATAAAACGGCAAGGGTGAATTGGGGGGAGAGGAAAACGAGAGGCAAATGGCAAATAATGTAATGCGGGAGATAGGGATTGTGATGGGTACTTGGTATGTTGACTTTTTGCGTAGACTCCCCGGCAACGGCGCCAGAAATCCTTCTTGCTACGTCTTGAGCTTGTGTTGGTTTTCCCCGAAGAGGAAGGGATGATGCAGCAGAGTAGCGTAAGTATTTCCCTCAGTTTTTGAGAACCAAGGTATCAATCCAGTAAGAGGCCACACGCAAGTCCCTCGTACCTACACAACACAAAGAGCTCAACGCAACCAACGCGATTAGGGGTTGTCAATCCCTTCACGGTCACTTACGGAACTGAGATCCGATAGATAATATTTTTGGTATTTTTGATATAAAGATGCAAAGTGAAAAGTAAAAGGCAAAGTAAAAACAAAACAAGATTAAAGTGATGGAGATTGATAAGATGAGAATAGACCCGGGGGCCATAGGTTTCACTAGTGGCTTCTCTCGAGAGCATAAGTTTTCTACGGTGGGTGAACAAATTACTGTTGAGCAATTGACAGAATTGAGCATAGTTATGAGAATATCTAGGCATGATCATGTATATAGGCATCACATTCGTGACAAGTAGATCAAAATGATTCTGCATCTACTACTATTACTCCACTCATCGACCGCTATCCAGCATGCATCTAGAGTATTAAGTTAAAAACAGAGTAACGCTTTAAGCAAGATGACATGATGTAGAGAGATAAATTCATGCAATATGAAATAAAACCCATCTTGTTATCCTCGATGGCAACGATACAATACGTGTCTTGCTGCCCCTTCTGTCACTGGGAAAGAACACCGCAAGATCGAACCCAAAGCTAAGAACTTCTCCCATGGCAAGAACTACCAATCTAGTTGGCCAAACCAAATGGATAATTCGAAGAGACTTGCAAAGATAACCAATCATACATAAAAGAATTCAGAGAAGATTCAAATATTGTTCATAGATAGACTTGATCATAAACCCACAATTCATCGGTCTCAACAAACACACCACAAAAGAAGAAGATTACATCGAATAGATCTCCAAGAGAGGGGGAGAACATTGTATTGAGATCCAAAAAGAGAGAAGAAACCATCTAGCTAATAACTATGGACCCAAAGGTCTAAGGTAAACTACTCACACTTCATCGGAGGGGCTATGATGATGTAGAAGCCCTCCGTGATGACGGCCCTCTCCGGGGAAGCTCCGGAACAGGCCCCAAGATGGGATCTCGTGGATACAGAAAGTTGCGGCGGTGGAATTAGGTTTTTGGCTCCCCTTCTGATCGTTTGGGGGTACGTGGGTATATATAGGAGGAAGGAGTACGTCAGTGGAGCACCGAGGGGCCCACGAGGCAGGGGGCGCGCCCCCTACCCTCGTGACCGCCTCTGGTACTTCTTGGAGTATGGTCCAAGTCTCCTGGGTCTTATCGGAGAAGAAAATCACGTTCCAAAAAGGATTTTTCTGTTTGGACTCCGTTTGATATTCTGTTTCTTCGAAACACTGAAATAGGCAAAAAAACAGCAATTCTGGGCTGGGCCTCCGGTTAATAGGTTAGTCCCAAAAATAATACAAAAGTGGAAAATAAAGCCCAATATAGTCCAAAACAGTAGATAATATAGCATGGAGCAATCAAAAATTATAGATACGTTGGAGACGTATCAATGTTCACCGATGATGACTAGTCCGTCTCACGTGATGATCGGACACGGCCTAGTTGACTCGGATCATGTATCACATAGATGACTAGAGGGATGTCTATCTGAGTGGGAGTTCATTAAATAATTTGATTAGATGAACTTAATTATCATAAACATAGTCTAAACAACTTTGCAATATGTCTTGTAGATCAAATGGCCCACGCTAATGTTACCCTCAACTTCAACGCGTTCCTAGAGAAAACAAAGTTGAAAGATGATGGCAGCAACTACACGGACTAGGTACGTAACCCGAGGATTATCCTCATAGCTGCCAAGAAAGCATATGTCCTTGATGCACCGCTAGGTGAAGCACCTGTTTTCCCAGCAGATCAAGACGCTATGAACGCCTGGCAGACGCGCAGTGATGATTACTCCCTGGTTCAGTGCGGCATGCTTTATAGCTTAGAACCGGGGCTCCAAAAGCGTTTTGAGCAACACGGAGCATATGAGATGTTCCAAGAGCTGAAAATGGTTTTCCAAGTTCATGCCCGGGTCGAGAGATATGAAGTCTCCGACAAGTTCTACAGTTGTAAGATGGAGGAGAATAGTTCCGTCAGCGAGCACATACTCAAAATGTCTGGGTTGCACAACCGCTTGTCTCAACTGGGAGTTAATCTCCCGGATGATGCGGTCGTTGACAGAATCCTTCAGTCGCTCCCACCCTGCTACAAGAGCTTTGTGATGAACTTCAATATGTAGGGGATGGAAAAGACCATTCCTGAGGTATATTCAATGCTGAAATCAGCAGAGGTGGACATCAAAAAGGAACATCAAGTGTTGATAGTGAATAAAACTACTAAGTTCAAGAAAGGCAAGGGTAAAAAGAACTTAAAGAAGGACGGCAAGGGAGTTGCCGCGCCCGGTAAGCAAGCTGCCGAGAAGAAGCTAAAGAATGGACCCAAGCCTGAGACTGGGTGCTTTTATTGCAAGGGAAACGGTCACTGGAAGCGGAACTTCCCCAAGTACTTAGCGGATAAGAAGGCCGGCAATGTCAAAGGTATATGTGATATACATGTTATTGATGTGTACCTAACCAGCGCTCGTAGTACCTCCTGGGTATTTGACACCGGTGCGGTTGCTCATATTTGTAACTCAAAACAGGAGCTGCGGAATAAACGGAGACTAGCGAAGGACGAGGTGACGATGCGCGTCAGGAATGGTTCCAAGGTCGATGTGATCGCCGTCGGCACGCTACCTCTACATTTACCTACGAGATTAGTTTTAAACCTCAATAATTGTTATTTAGTACCAGCTTTAAGCATGAACATTGTATCTGGATCTCGTTTAATGCGAGATGGCTACTCATTTAAATCTGAGAATAGTGGTTGTTCTATTTATATGAGAGACATGTTTTATGGTCATGCCCCGCTGGTCAATGGTTTATTCTTATTTAATCTCGAATGTGATGTTACACATATTCATAGTGTGAATGCCAAAAGATGTAAGGTTGATAATGATAGTCCCACATACTTGTGGCACTGCCGCCTTGGTCACATTGGTGTCAAACGCATGAAGAAACTCCATGCAAATGGACTTTTGAAGTCTCTTGATTATGAATCATGTGACATGTGCGAACCATGCCTCATGGGCAAAATGACCAAGACTCCATTCTCCGGAACAATGGAGCGAGCAACCAACTTATTGGAAATCATACATACTGATGTGTGCGGTCCAATGAGTGTTGAGGCTCGCGGAGGCTATCGTTATGGTCTCACCCTCACTGATGACTTGAGTAGATATGGGTATGTCTAATTAATGAAACACAAGTCTGAGACCTTTGAAAAGTTCAAGGAATTTCAGAGTGAGGATGAGAATCAACGTGACAGGAAAATCAAGTTCTTACGAGCAGATCGTGGGGGAGAATATTTGAGTCACGAATTTGGCACGCACTTAAGGAAATGCGGAATTGCTTCACAACTCACGCCGCCTGGAACACCTCAGCGTAATGGTGTGTCCGAACGTCGTAATTGCACTCTATTGGATATGGTACGATCTATGATGTCTCTTACTGGTCTACCGCTGTCATTTTTGGGGTTATGCTATAGTGACTGCCGCATTCACTTTAAATAGGGCTCCGTCGAAATCCGTTGAGACGACACCGTATGAATTGTGGTTTGGTAAGAAACCTAAGCTGTCATTTCTGAAAGTTTGGGGATGCGATGCTTATGTCAAGAAACTTCAACCTGAAAAACTCGAACCCAAATCGGAAAAATGCGTCTTCATAGGATACCCTAAGGAAACTATTGGGTATACCTTCTACCTCAGATCCGAAGGCAAGATCTTTGTTGCCAGGAATGGATCCTTTCTAGAGAAAGAGTTTCTCTCGAAAGAAGTAAGTGGGAGGAAAGTATAACTTGATGAAGTATTGCCCCTGGAACCGGAGAGTGGCGCAGCTCAAGAAAATGTTTCTGAGGTGCCTGCACCGACTAGAGAGGAAGTTAATGATGATGATGATCATGAAACTTCAGATCAAGTTGCTAATGAACTTCGTAGGTCCACAAGGACACGTTCCGCACTAGAGTGGTACGGCAACCCTGTCCTGGAAATCATGTTGTTAGACAATGGTGAACCTTCAAACTATGGAGAAGCAATGGCGGGCCCAGATTCCGACAAATGGCTGGAAGCCATGAAATCCGAGATAGGATCCATGTATGAAAATGAAGTATGGACTTTGACTAACTTGCCCGATGATTGGCGAGCCATAGAAAATAAATGCATCTTTAAGAAGAAGACAAACACGGATGGTAATGTGACCATCTATAAGGCTCGGCTTGTCGCTAAGGGTTATCGACAAGTTCAAGGGGTTGACTACGATGAGACTTTCTCACCCGTAGCGAAGCTGAAGTCCGTCCGAATCATGTTAGCAATTGCCGCATTCTATGATTATGAGACATGGCAAATGGACGTCAAAACGGCATTCCTTAATGGTTTCCTTAAGGAAGAATTGTATATGATGCAGCCAGAAGGTTTTGTCGATCCTAAGAATGCTGACAAGGTGTGCAAGCTCCAATGCTCAATCTATGGGCTGGTGCAAGCATCTCGGAGTTGGAACATTCGATTTGATGAGATGATCAAAGCATTTGGGTTTACGCAGACTTATGGAGAAGCCTGTGTTTACAAGAAAGTGAGAGGGAGCTCTGTAGCATTTCTCATATTATTTGTGGATGACATACTATTGATGGGAAATGATATAGAATTCTTGGAAAGCATAAAGCCCTACTTGAACAAGTGTTTTTCAATGAAGGATCTTGGAGAAGCTGCTTATATATTAGGCATCAAGATCTATAGAGATAGATCAAGACGCCTCATTGGTCTTTCACAAAGTACGTACCTTGACAAGATATTGAAGAAGTTCAATATGGATCAGTCCAAGAAAGGGTTCTTGCCTGTATTGCAAGGTATGAGATTGAGCACGGCTCAATGCTCGACCACGGCAGAAGATAGAGAAAAGATGAGTGTCGTCCCCTATGCCTCGGCCATAGGGTCTATTATGTATGCCATGTTGTGTACCAGACCTGATGTAAACCTTGCCGTAAGTTTGGTAGGAAGGTACCAAAGTAATCCCGGCATGGAACACTGGACAGCGGTCAAGAATATCCTGAAGTACCTAAAAAGGACTATGGATATGTTTCTCGTTTATGGAGGTGACGAAGAGCTTGTCGTAAAGGGTTACGTCGATGCTAGCTTCGACACAGATCTGGATGACTCCAAGTCACAAACCGGATACGTGTATATTTTGAATGGTGGGGCAGTCAGCTGGTGTAGTTGCAAGCAAAGCGTCGTGGCGGGATCTACATGTGAAGCGGAGTACATGGCAGCCTCGGAGGCATCACAAGAAGCAATCTGGATGAATGAGTTCATTACGGACCTAGGAGTTATTCCCAATGCGTCGGGCCCGATGACTCTCTACTGTGACAGCACTGGAGCTATTGCCCTTGCCAAGGAGCCCAGGTTTCACAGGAAGGCCGGGCATATCAAGCGTCGCTTCAACTCCATTTGTGAAAATGTTCAAAATGGAGACATAGATATTTGTAAAGTGCATACGGACCTCAATGTCGCAGATCCGTTGACTAAACCTCTTCCTCGAGCAAAACATGATCAACACCAGAACTCTATGGGTGTTCGATTCATCACAATGTAACTAGATTATTGACTCTAGTGTAAGTGGGAGACTATTGGAAATATGCCCTAGAGGCAATAATAAAATGGTTATTATTATATTTCCTTGTTGATAATAATTGTCTATTGTTCATGCTATAATTGTGTTATCCGTAAATCGTAATACATGTGTGAATACATAGACCACAACATGTCCCTAGTGAGCCTCTAGTTGACTAGCTCGTTGATCAATAGATGGTTACAGTTTCCTAACCATGGACATTGGATGTCATTGATAATGGCATCACATCATTAGGAGAATGATGTGATGGACAAGACCCAATCCTATGCATAGTGCAAGATCGTGTAGTTCGTCTGCTAAAGCTTTTCTAATGTCAAGTATCTTTTCCTTAGACCATGAGATTGTGCAACTCCCGGATACTGTAGGAATACTTTGGGTGCGCCAAACATCACAACGTAACTGGGTGGCTATAAAGGTGCACTACGGGTATCTCCGAAAGTGTCTGTTGGGTTGGCATGAATAAAGACTGGGATTTGTCACTCCGTATGACGGAGAGGTATCTCTGGGCCCACTCGGTAAGACATCATCGTAATGAGCTCAAGGTGACTAAGGGTTGGTCACGGGATGATGTGTTGCGGAATGAGTAAAGTGACTTGTCGGTAACGAGATTGAACGAGGTATTGGGATACCGACGATCGAATCTCGGGCAAGTAACGTACTGATTGACAAAGGGAATTGTATACGGGATTGCTTGAATCCTCGACATCGTGGTTCATCCGATGAGATCATCGTGGAACATGTGGGAGACAACATGGGTATCTAGATCCCTCTGTTGGTTATTGGCCGGAGAGTTATCTCGGTCATGTCTGCATGGTTCCCGAACCCGTAGGGTCTACACACTTAAGGTTCGATGATGCTAGGGTTATTAGGAAGATTTGTATGTGATTACCGAATGTTGTTCGGAGTCCCGGATGAGATCCCGGATGTCACGAGGAGTTCCGGAATAGTCCGGAGGTGAAGATTTATATATGGGAAGTCATCATACGGTCACCGGAAATATTCGGGGGTATGCCGGTATTGTACCGGGACCACCGGAGGGGTTCCGGGGGTCCACCGGGAGGGTCCACCTGCCCCGGAGGGCCTTATGGGCTGTAGGTGGAAGGGAACCAGCCCCTAGTGGGCTGGGCGCCATCCCACCCTAGGGCCCATGCGCCTAGGGTTTGGGGGGAACCCTAAAGGGGGGCGCCACCCTTGCTTGGGGCTCAAGCCCCCTCCCCCTTGGCCGCCGCCCCCTCTAGATCTCATCTAGAGGGGCTGGTCCCCCTTCCCCCTTCTCCCTATAAATAGAGGGGCGAGGGGTGGGCTGCAGCACCACATCCTAGGCGCAGCCCCTCCCCTCCCCTCCCCAACACCTCTCCTCCTCCGCGTGAGCTTGGTGAAGCCCTGCCGGAGAACAGCCATTCCATCACCACCACGCCGTTGTGCTGCTGTTGGAGCCTTCTTCCTCAACCTCTCCCTCCTCCTTGCTGTATCAAGGTGCGGGAGACGTCAGCGGGCTGCACGTGTGTTGAACGCGGAGGTACCGTTGTTCGGTGCTTAGATTAGATTCGGCCGCGATCTGAATCGCTACGTGTACGACTCCTCCAACCGCGTTCTTGCAATGCTTCCGACTCACGATCTTCAAGGGTATGAAGATGCACTCCCCCCTCTCTCATTGCTACTTACTCCATAGATTGATCTTGGTGATGCGTAGAAAAAATTTAATTTCTGCCACGATCCCCAACAGTGGCATCATGAGCTAGGTCTATGCTTAGTTTCTATGCACGAGTAGAACACAAGTTGTTGTGGGCGTCGATTTTGTCAATTTACTTGCCGTTACTAGTCTTATCTTGATTCGGCGGCATCGTGGGATGAAGCGGCCCGGACCGACCTTACACGTACGCTTACGTGAGACTGGTTCCACCTACTGACATGCACTAGTTGCATAAGGTGGCTAGCGGGTGTCTGTCTCTCCCACTTTAGTCGGATCCGATTCGATGAAAATGGTCCTTATGAAGGGTAAATAGAAATTGGCATATCACATTGTGGTTTTGGCGTAGGTAAGAAACGTTCTTGGTAGAAACCTATAGCAGCCACGTAAAAAACCTTGCAACAACAATTAGAGGACGTCTAACTTGTTTTTGCAGCATATGCCGGTGATGTGATATGGCCAAAAGGATGTGGTGAATGATATATGTGATGTATGAGATTGATCATGTTCTTGTAATAGGAATCACGACTTGCATGTCAATGAGTATGACAACCGGCAGGAGCCATAGGAGTTATCTTAATTTATTTATGACATGCGTGTCAACATAAATGTCATGTAATTACTTTACTTTATCGCTAACCGTTAGCCATAGTAGTAGAAGTAATGGTTGGCGAGACAACTTCATGAAGACACGATGATGGAGATCATGATGATAGAGGTCATGGTGTCATGCCGGTGACGATGATGATCATGGCGCCCCGAAGATGGAGATCAAAAGGAGAAAAATGATATTGGCCATATCGTGTCACTATTTGATTGCATGCGATGTTTATCATGTTTTTACATCTTATTTTCTTAGAACGACGGTAGCATAAATAAGATGATCCCTCATTAAAATATCAAGAATGGTGTTCCCCCTAACTGTGCACCGTTGCTAAGGTCCATTGTTCCGAAGCACCACGTGATGATCGGGTGTGATAGGTTCTAATGTTCGCATACAACGGGTGTAAGCCAGATTTACACACGCAATACACTTAGGTTGACTTGACGAGCCTAGCATGTACAGACATGGCCTCGGAACACGGAAGACCGAAAGGTCGAACATGAGTCGTATAGAAGATACGATCAACATGAAGATGTTCACCGATGTTGACTAGTCCGTCTCACGTGATGATCGGACACGGCCTAGTTGACTCGGATCATGTATCACTTAGATGACTAGAGGGATGTCTATCTGAGTGGGAATTCATTAAATAATTTGATTAGATGAACTTAATTATCATAAACATAGTCTAAAAAACTTTGCAATATGTCTTGTAGATCAAATGGCCCACGCTAATGTTGCCCTCAACTTCAACGCGTTCCTAGAGAAAACAAAGCTGAAAGACGATGGCAACAACTACACGGACTGGGTCTGTAACCTGAGGATTATCCTCATAGCTGCCAAGAAAGCATGTGTCCATCACCACCACGCCATCGTGCTGCTGTTGGAGCCTTCTTCCTCAACCTCTCCCTCCTCCTTCCTGGATCAAGGCGCAGGAGACGTCACCGTTCTTCACGTGTGTTGAACGCGGAGGCACCGTTGTTCGGTGCTTAGATCGGATTCGGCCATGATTTGAATCGTTACGTGTACGACTCCTCCAACCGCGTTCTTGCAACGCTTCCGACTCGCGATCTTCAAGGGTATGAAGATGCACTCCCCTCTCTCTCGTTGCTAGTTACTCCATAGATTGATCTTGGTGATGCGTAGAAATTTTTTAATTTCTGCAACGATCCCCACCAGGAAGGGGGGCCGAATAGGACTAGGAGTCCAAGTTGGATCCCCCCCCCCACTTGGCGCGCCCCTAGGCCAGCATCCTCCCCTCTCCCTCCTTTATATACGGGGGCGGGGGGCACCTCTAAGAAACATCAACTTGTTCTTAGCCATGTGCGGTGCCCCCCTCCACCGTTTACTCCTCCGGTCATATTGTCGTAGTGCTTACGCAAAGCCCTGCGTGGATCACTTCACCATCACCGTCACCATGCGGTCGTGCTGACGAAACTCTCCCTTGACACTTTGCTGGATCAAGAGTTCGAGGGACGTCATCGAGCTGAACGTGTGCAGAACTTGGAGGTGTCGTACGTTCGGTACTTGATCAATTGAATCAAGAAGAAGTTCGACTACATCAAGCGCGTGATCTACGAGGGTAAGTGAACACACTCTCCCCCTCTCGTTACTATGCATCTCTTAGATAGATCTTGCGTGATCGTAGGAATTTTTTTGAAATTGCATGCTACGTTCCCCGATAGTGGCATCCGAGCCAGGTCTATGCATAGATGATATGCACGAGTAGAACATAAAGAGTTATGGGTGATGATAGTCATACTGCTTACCACCAATGTCATATTTTGATTCGGCGGTATTGTTGGATGAAGCGGCCCAGACCAACCTTACATGACCATGTTCATGAGACCGGTTCCACCGACAGACATGCAACTTGTTTTGCATAAAGGTGGCTGGCGGGTGTTAGTGTCTCCAACTTTATTTGAATTGAATTTGACTATGGTCGGTCCTTGTTGAAGGTTAAAACAACAAACTTGACGAAACATCGTTGTGGTTTTGATGCATAGGTAAGAACCGTTCTTGCTAGAAGCCCGTAGCAGCCACGTAAAACTTGCAACAACAAAGTAGAGGACATCTAACTTGTTTTTGCTGGGCATGTTGTGATGTGATATGGTCAAGACATGATGTGATATACATTATTGTATGAGATGATCATGTTTTGTAAAAGTTATTCGGCAACTGGCTGGAGCCTTATGGTTGTCACTTTATTGTATGAAATGCAATCACCATGTAATTGCTTTACTTTATCACTATGCGTTAGCGATAGTTGTAGAAGCAATAGTTGGCGAGACGACAATGACGCTACGATGGATATCAAGGTGTCAAGCCGGTGACGATGGAGATCATGACAATGCTTTGGAGATGGAGATCAAAGGCACTGATGTCGCTTGAAGTTACGTCGGTATTTCCTCAAAGAGGAAGGCATGATGTAGCAAAGCGGTGGTAGGTATTTCCCTCAGATATGAAACCAAGGTTATCGAACCAGTAGGAGAACCAAGCAACACAATGTAAATAGTCCCTGCACACAGATAACAAATCCTCGCAACCCTACGTGTTCAAGGGGTTGTCAATCCCTTTCGGGTAATGGTGCCAAAAATTGGTGTGTGGCGGGAAAAAAGTTGTAATAGATTGGATAAATAGATCACAGATAAAATAAAGTGCAGCAAAGTATTTTGTATTTTTGGATTAATAGATCTGAAAATAAAAGTAGATTGCAAAGGCAAATAATATGAGAAAGAGACCCGGGGGCCGTAGATTTCACTAGTGGCTTCTCTCGAGAAAAATAGCAAAGCGGTGGGTGAACAAATTACTGTTGGGCAATTGATAGAACTTCAAATACTCATGACGATATCCAGGCAATGATCATTACATAGGCATCACATCCAAGATTAGTAGACCGACTCCTGCCTGCATCTACTACTATCACTCCACACATCGACCGCTATCCAGCATGCATCTAGTGTATTAAGTTCATGGAGAAATGGAGTAATGCAATAGGAACGATGATATGATGTAGACAAGATCTATCTATGTAGAGATAGACCCCATCGTTTTATCCTTAGTAGCAACGATACATACATGTCGGTTCCCTTTCTGTCACTAGGATCAAGCACTGTAAGATCGAACCCACTACAAAGCACCTCTTCCCATTGCAAGATAAATAGATCAAGTTGGCCAAACAAAACCCAAATATCGGAGAAGAAATACGAGGCTATAAGCAGTCATGCATAAAAGAGATCAATGAAACTCAAATACTTTCATGGATATAAAAAAATAGATCTGATCATAAACTCAAAGTTCATCGATCCCAACAAACACACCATAAAAAAGTTACATCATTGGATCTCCAAGAGACCATTGTATTGAGAATCAAGAGAGAGAGAGAGAGAGAGAGAGATGAAGCCATCTAGCTACTAACTACGGACCCGGAGGTCTACAAAGAACTACTCACGCATCATCGGAGAGGCACCAATGGAGGTGGTGAACCCCATCTGAGATGGTGTCTAGATTGGATCTGGTGGTTCTGGACTCTGCGGCGGCTAGATCAATATTTCGAAGACTACCTGATAACCCACAAGTATAGGGGATCGCGGCAGTTTGCAAGGGTAGAGTATTCAACCCAAATTTATTGATTCGACACAAGGGGAGCCAAAGAATATTCTTAAGTATCAGCAGCTGAGTTGTCAATTCAACCACACCTGGAAACTTAATGTCTGCAGCAAAGTATTTAGTAGCAAAGTAATATGATAGTAGTGGTAACAGTGGTAAAATTAACGGTAGCAGTTTTATAGTGATTGTAATAGTAGCAACGGAAAAGTAAATAAGCGAAGAACAATATATGAAAAGCTCGTAGGCAATGGATCAATGATGGATAATTATGTCGGATGCAAGCAATCATGCAACAGTTATAACATAGGGTGACACAGAACTAGCTCCAGTTCATCAATGTAATGTAGGCATGTATTCCGAATATAGTCATACGTGCTTATGGAAAAGAACTTGCATGGCATCTTTTGTCCTACCCTCCCGTGGCAGCGGGGTCCTATTGGAAACTAAGGGATATTAAGGCCTCCTTTTAATAGAGTACCGGACCAAAGCATTAACACATAGTGAATACATGAACTCCTCAAACTACGGTCATCACCGGTAAGTATCCCGATTATTGTCACTTCGGGGTTAACGTATCATAACACATAATAGGTGACTATAGACTTGCAAGATAGGATCAATAACTCACATATATTCATGAAAACATAATAGGTTCAGATCTGTAATCATGGCACTCGGGCCCTAGTGACAAGCATTAAGCATAGCAAAGTCATATCAACATCAATCTCAGAACATAGTGGATACTAGGGATCAAACCCTAAAAAAACTAACTTGATTACATGATAAATCTCATCCAACCCATCACCGTCTAGCAAGCCTATGATGGAATTACTCACGCACGGTGGTGAACAACATGAAATTGGTGATGGAGGAAGGTTGATGATGACGATGGCGACGGATTCCCCTCTCCGGAGCCCCGAACAGACTCCAGATCAGCCCTCCCAAGAGAGTTTAGGGCTTGGCGGCGGCTCCGTATCGTAAAACACGATGAATCCTTCTGTATTATTTTTTTTCTCCCCGAACACGAATATATGGAGTTGGAGTTGAGGTCGGTGGAGCACCAAGGGGCCCACGAGGCAGGGGCGCGCCACGGGGGGTAGGCGCGCCCCCACCCTCGTGGACAGGGTGTGGGCCCCCTGGCCTTGATTCTTTTGCCAGTATTTTTTATATATTCCAAAAACAATCTCTGTTGATTTCCAGGTCATTCCGAGAACATTTATTTCTGCACAAAAATAACACCATGCAATTCTGCTGAAAACAACGTCAGTCCGGGTTAGTTCCATTCAAATAATGCAAGTTAGAGTCCAAAACAAGGGCAAAAGTGTTTGGAAAAGTAGATACAACGGAGACGTATCAACTCCCCCAAGCTTAAACCTTTGCTTGTCCTCAAGCAATTCAGTTGACAAACTGAAAGCGATAAAGAAATTTTTTACAAACTCTGTTTGCTCTTGTTGTTGTAAATATGTAAAGCCAGCATTCAAGTTTTCATCAAAGATTATGAACTAACCATATTCACAATAACATTTAGGTCTCATGTTTACTCGTATCAATGGCATAATCAACTAGCGAACAATAATAATAAATTTCGGATGACAACACTTTCTCAAAACAATCATAATATGATATAACAAGATGGTATCTCGCTAGCCCTTTCTAAGACCGCAAAACATAAATGCAGAGCACCTTTAAAGATCAAGGAGTGACTAGACATTGTAATTCATGGTAAAAGAGATCCAGTCATAGTCATACTCAATATAAATTAATAGTAATGCATGCAAATGACAGCGGTGCTCTCCAAATGGTGCTTTTTAATAAGAGGATGATGACTCAACATAAAAGTAAATAGATAGGCCCTTCGCAGAGGGAAGCAGGGATTTGTAGAGGTGCTAGAGCTAGATTTTGAAATAGAGATGAATAATATTTTGAGCAGTATACTTTCATTGTCAACATAACAACCGAGAGATCTCGATATCTTCCATGCCACACACATTATAGGCGGTTCCCAAGCAGATGCTAAAGTTTATACTCCCCCACCACAAACAAGCATTAATCCATGGCTTGCCCAAAACAACGGGTGCCTCCAACTAACAACAATCCTGGGGGAGTTTTGTTTGCAATTATTTTGATTTGATTTGAGCATGGGACTGGGCATCCTGGTGACCAGCCATTTTCTCGTGAGTGAGGAGCGGAGTCCACTCCTCTTGAGAATAACCCGCCTAGCATGGAAGATACAGACAACCCTAGTTGATACATGAGATATTCGAGCATACAAAACAGAATGTTTATTTGAAGGTTTAGAGTTTGTCACATACAAATTTACTTGGAACGGCAGGTAGATACCGTATATAGGAAGGTATGGTGGACTCATATGGAATAACTTTGAGGTTTATGGAATTGGATGCACAAGCAGTATTCCCGCTTAGTACAAGTGAAGGCTAGAAAGAGACTGGGAAGCGACCAGCTAGAGAGCGACAACAGTCATGAACATGCATTAAAATTAATCAACATCGAACGCAAGCATGAGTAGGATATAATTCACCATGAACATAAATATCGTAGAGGCTATGTTTATTTTGTTTCAACTACATGCGTGAACATGTGCCAAGTCAAGCCACTCGAATTGTTCAAAGGAGGATACCACCCTATCATACCACATCACAACCGTTTTAATAGCATGTTGGCACGCAAGGTAAACCATTATAAACTCCTAGCAAATTAAGCATGGCATAAGCAACTATAATCTCTAATTGTCATTGCAAACATTTTTCATTCATAATAGGCTGAATCGGGAACGATGAACTAATCATATTTACAAAAACAAGAGAGGTCGAGTTCATACCAGCTTTTCTCATCTCAATCAGTTCATCATATATCGTCATTATTGTATTTCACTTGCACGACCGAACGGTGTGGATAATAATAATAGTGCACATGCATTGGACTAAGCTGGAATCTGCAAGCATCCAATTCAATGGAGAAGACAAGGTAATATGGGCTCTTTCTCAGATCAACAATAATGCATAAAAGAGCCACTCAACATTTTCATCGTGGTCTTCTCCTCTCGACCCCCAAGGAAAAGAAAGGAAATAAACTATTTACATGAGAAAGCTCCCAGCAAGCAAAAGAAGAATAATAAATCTTTTTGGGTTTTTTTAATTACTAAATAAGTAGGAGGCAACTCAATATCATCTCCACGTATGGGTATCTCAAGAAAATCAGCTAAACGGGTTGCATAAATACCACCAAAGAGATCTCCATTAATACTATAATTATGCAACCTACGTGCAACAATGGCCCCCAAGTTATATTGTATATCTCCTAATACAACACTCTTGAGAATACTAAGATCGGGAACTGATACGTCTCCAACGTATCTATAATTTTTGATTGCTCCATGCAATGTTGTCTACTGTTTTGGGCAATATTGGGATTTATTATCCACTTTTATATTATTTTTGGGACTAACCTATTAACCGGAGGCCCAGCCCAGAATTGCTGTTTTTTGCCTATTTCAGTGTTTCGAAGAAAAGGAATATCAAACGGAGTCGAAACGGAACGAAATCAACTGGAGAAGTTATTTTTCGAAGGAAAGCTACCGGATAGACTTGGACCCCACCTCAGGAGCCAAGGGAGGTGCTCACGAGGGTGGGGCCCCCGAAGCTCCACCGACGTACTTCCTGCACCCATATATACCTACGTATCATAAAACTTCCAGAACACACAATAGATCAGGAGTTCCGCCGCCAGAAGCCTCCGTAGCACCGAAAGCCAATCTAGACCCGTTCTGGAGCCCTGCCGGAGGGGGAATCCTTCTCCGGTGGCCATCTTCATCATCCCGGTGCTCTCCATGACGAGGAGGGAGTAGTTCTCCCTCGGGGCTGAGGGTATGTACCAGTAGCTATGTGTTTGATCTCTCTCTCTCTCTCGTGTTCTTGATTTGGCACGATCTTGATGTATCGCGAGCTTTGCTATTATAGTTGGATCTTATGTTTATCCTCCCCCTCTACATAAAGAAAAGAAAACAAATAGAAGATGAAGAGAATACTAATGAAAGGGAAGAGACTTCCCAATATCCTCCTATTATTTCTTATGATGAATCAGGTAACAAGGAGGAGCCTCCTATTCAACCAATCTCATTAATAAGGAGCTCCAAAAAGAGGATTGAACCCACACATGATGTGGTGAAGAAGAAGAAAAGAAAAAGGAAGAGAGGTAAAAAGATGTCTCTCCCAAATAATGCTGCCCCTATTACTATTGTGCCTCATGAAAATATAATTATGGAAGATAATGATACTTCTTATGATCTTGAAAAAAAATTGGCACTTGCTTGGAAGAATATGATAATTGCTATACTATTGGTGCTATCCATACTATTAATTATGAGAGTGATTATGCTTATGATATGAAAAGGCCCAAGCTTGGGGATGCTATGTTTGATGAAGATGATGTTTTTGAGAATATATTTGCTGAAATTAATGTTTGTCCTAAGCTTGGGGAAGCTATGTTTTATGAAGATGATATTTTTAGTCTCCCAAGTTTTGATATGCAAATTTATAATGATGATAGCATGCCTCCTACCTATGATGATTATTGTGATGATACTTATGCTATAAAAAGTAGTGATTATATTTATAAAACTTGTCATGATTATGGTTACCCATTTTCTGAACATTACTCTTTTAATGTAGAAACAATTAATAGTATTCGAGTCTCTTATGATGCTCCCACTATTCCGAATGAGAAGAATTTTGCCTATGTGGAGAGTAGTAAATTTTCTATGCTTGTAGATCATGAAAAGAATGCTTTAGGTGCTGGTTATATTGTTGAATTCATTCATGATGCTACTGAAAATTATTATGAGGGGGGGGGACATATGCTTGTAGGAATTGCAATAATATGAAGTTTCCTCTCTATGTTCTTAAAGATTTGAAGTTTTGCTTGCATTACCTTCCTATGCAAGTTGATTCTTGTTCCCATAAGTTGTTTGCTCACAAAATCCCTATGCATAGGAAGTGGGTTAGACTTAAATGTGCTAGTCATATTCTTCATGATGCTCTCTCTATGTTACAATTCTTATCTTTTATGTGAGCGTGATTGAAATCATCATGCCTAGCTAGGGGCATTAAACGATAGCGCTTGTTGGGAGGCAAGCCGATTTTATTTTTGTTCCTTGCCTTTTATTCCTGTTTAGTAATAAATAATTCATCTAGCCTCTGTTTAGATGTGATTTTATGCTTTTAATTAGTGTGTGTGCCAAGTAGAACCTTTGGGAAGACTTTGGGAAACTCTTGTTGATCATGCTGTAAAAAACAGAAACTTTAGCGCTCACGAGAATTGCTGCCATTTTATTTGGAGAGTGATATTTAGTTAATTCTTTTTGAAGATGATTAATAGATAAATTACTCAGGTCCAGAAATTTATTTGAGAATTTTATGAGTTCAATAAGTATACTTTTGATCTAGATTACTACAGACTGTTCTATTTTTGACAGATTCTGCTTTTCGTGTGTTGTTTGCTTATTTTGATGAATCTATGGCTAGTAAAATAGTTTATAAACCATAGAGAAGTTGGAATACAATAGGTTTAGCACCAATATAAATAAATAATGAGTTCATTACAGTACCTTGAAGTAGTGTTTTGTTTTCTTTCGCGAACGGAGCTTACGAGTTTTCTGTTAAGTTTTGTGTTGTGAAGTTTTCAAGCTTTGGGTAAGGATTCGCTGGACTATGGAATAAAAATTGGCAAGATCCTAAGCTTGGGGATTCCCAAGGCACCCCAAGGTAATATTCAAGGACAACCAAGAGCCTAAGCTTGGGGATGCCCCAGAAGGCATCCCCTCTTTCGTCTTCGTTCATCGGGAACTTTACTTGGAGCTATATTTTTATTCGCCACATGATATGTGTTTTGCTTGGAGCGTCAATTTATTTTGTTAAGATTTGCATGCTTTCATTTAGAATAATGTTTTGTATCTTTTATTTCAATAAAAGTGGCATTGATAGCCTTTACTATGCCTATGTTACAAGTATACCTGTTGCTGTTTGAAAACAGAAAGTTTACCATTGTTGCAATAATTCCCTAGAAAAGTCAGAATGTGATAAAATGTTGAAACCTTTTGCATATTAAGATATGATAAATTTACTACAGTGATAATTTTCTTTCATAATTTTCGGAGCTAGGGAAGTATGGATGTTGCTGCATTCTTTACAGACTATCCTGTTTAGGCAGATTGCTGTTATGTTTGCATTGTTTGCATATGTTTGCTTCTTTAATGATTCTATTTGAGGATAGGACTATTAAATATGCAGAGGCATTTAGTATGCAATGTTGAATAATAATTTTAGTGATTTTCTACAGTGGAGTATGATAAGGTTTTGGCAATGGTTTATACTAACTTATCTCACGAGTTCATGTTGAGTTTTGTGTGGATGAAGCTTTTGAGATTTAGGGAGACCGTGATATGAGAGGAATTAAGAAGACACAAAAGCTCAAGCTTGGGGATTCCCAAGGCACTCCAAGATAATATTTCAAGAAGTCTCAAGCGTCTAAACTTGGGGATGCCCCGGTTGGCATCCCACCTTTCTTCTTCAACAACTATCGGTTAGTTTCGGTTAATCCTAAGTTTTTGCTTATTCACATGATGTTTTCCATTCTTAGAATGTCATTTTATTTTGCTTTGCTTGATTTTTGAATAAAATACCAAGATCTGAAATTATTAAATTTTAGAGAGTCTTCACATAGTTGCATAATTATTCAACTACTCATTGATCTTCACTTATATCTTTCGGAGTAGTTTGTCGATGCTCTAGTGCTTCACTTATATCTTTTAGAGCATGGTGGTAGTTTTATTTTGAAGAAATAGATGAACTCTCATGCTTCACTTAGATTATTTTGAGAGTCTTAAATAGCATGGTAATTTGCTTAAAATCCTAATATGCTAGGTATACAAGATTAGTAAAAACTTTCTTATGAGTGTGCTGAATACTAAGAGAAGTTTGATGCTTGATGATTGTTTTGAGATATGGAGGTAATAATATCAAAGTCGTGCTAGTTGAGTAGTTGTGAAATTGAGAAATGCTTGTGTTGAAGTTTGCAAGTCCCGTAGCATGCACGTATGGTAAACGTTATGTAACAAATTTGAAACATGAGGTGTTATTTGATTGTCCTCCTTATGAGTGGCGGTCGGGGACGAGCGATGGTCTTTTCCTACCAATCTATCCCCCTAGGAGCATGCGCGTAGTGCCGAGGTTTTTGATGAATTGTAGATTTTTGCAATAATTATGTGAGTTCTTTATGACTAATGTTGAGTCCATGGATTATATGCACTCTCACCCTTCCATCCTTGCTAGCCTCTTTGGTACCGTGCATTGCCCTTTCTCACATTGAGAGTTGGCGCAAACTTCGCCGGTGCATCCAAACCCTGTGATATGATACGCTCTGTCACACATAAACCTCCTTATATCTTCCTCAAAACAGCCACCATACCTACCTATTATGGCATTTCCATAGCCATTCCGAGATATATTGCCATGCAACTTTCCATCATTCCGTTCATCATGACACATTCATCATTGTCATGTTTCTTAGCATGATCATGTAGTTGACATAGTATTTGTGGCAAAGCCACCGTTCATAATTCTTTCATACATGTCACTCTTGGTTCATTGCATATCCCGTTACACCGCCGGAGGCATTCATATAGACTCATCTTTGTTCTAGTATCGAGTTGTAATCATTGAGTTGTAAATAAATAGAAGTGTGATGATCATCATTATTAGAGCATTGTCCCAAGTGGGGAATAAAAAAAGGCCATAAAAAGAGAAGGCCCAAAAAAATAGAAAGGCCATAAAAAAGAAAAGGCCCAAAAATGAGAGAAAAGAGAGAAGGGACAATGTTACTATCCTTTTACCACACTTGTGCTTCAAAGTAGCACCATGATCTTCATAGTAGAGAGTCTCTCATGTTATCACTTTCATATACTAGTGGGAATTTTTCATTATAGAACTTGGCTTGTATATTCCAACAATGGGCCTCCTCAAGTGCCCTAGGTCTTCGTGAGAAAGCAAGTTGGATGCACACCCACTCAGTTTCTTTTGTTGAGCTTTCATACATTTATAGCTCTAGTGCATCCGTTGCATGGCAATCCCTACTCCTTGCATTAACATCAATCGGTGGGCATTTCCATAGCCCATTGATTAGCCTCGTTGATGTGAGACTTTCTCCCTTTTGTCTTCTCCACATAACCCCCCTCATTATATTCTATTCCACCCATAGTGCTATATACATGGCTCGCGCTCATATATTGCGTGAAAGTTTATATGTTTGAGATTACTAAAGTATGGAACAATTGCTTGGCTTGTCATCGGGGTTGTGCATGATGAGAGCATTCTTGTGTGACAAAAATAAAACATGACTAAACTATATGATTTTGTAGGGATGAACTTTCTTTGGCCATGTTATTTTGAGAAGACATAATTGCTTAGTTAGTATGCTTGAAGTATTATCATTTTTATGTCAATATGAACTTTTGTCTTGAATCTTTTGGATCTGAATATTCATACCACAATAAGAAGATTACATTGAAATTATGCCAAGTAGCACTCCGCATCAAAAATTCTGTTTTTATCATTTACCGACTCGAGGACGAGCATGAATTAAGCTTGGGGATGCTTGATACGTCTCCAACGTATCTATAATTTTTGATTGCTCCATGCTATGTTATCTACTGTTTTGGGCAATATTGGGCTTTATTATCCACTTTTATATTATTTTTGGGACTGACCTATTAACCGGAGGCCCAACCCAGAATTGCTGTTTTTTTGCCTATTTCAGTGTTTCGAAGAAAAGGAATATCAAACGGAGTCGAAACAGAACGAAATCAACTGGAGAAGTTATTTTTGGAAGGAAAGCTACCGGATGGACTTGGACCCCACGTCAGGAGCCAAGGGAGGTGCTCACGAGGGTGGGGGCGCCCCCCCAGGGCGCGCCCCCTGCCTCGTGGGGCCCCCGAAGCTCCACCGACGTACTTCCTGCACCCATATATACCTACGTATCCTAAAACTTTCAGAACACACAATAGATCGGGAGTTCCACCGCCAGAAGCCTCCGTAGCCACCGAAAGCCAATCTAGACCCATTACGGCGCCCTGCCGGAGGGGGAATCCTTCTCTGGTGGCCATCTTCATCATCCCGGTGCTCTCCATGACGAGGAGGGAGTAGTTCTCCCTTGGGGCTGAGGGTATGTACCAGTAGCTATGTGTTTGATCTCTCTCTCTCTCTCGTGTTCTTGATTTGGCACGATCTTGATGTATCGCGAGCTTTGCTATTATAGTTGGATCTTATGTTTCTCCTCCCCCTCCACTCTCTTTTAATGAATTAAGTTTTCCCCTTGAAGTAATATTATCGGATTGAGTCTTTAAATATTTGAGAACACTTGATGTATGTCTTGTCGTGCGTATCTGTGGTGACAATGGGATATCACGTGATTCACTTGATGTATGTTTTGGTGATCAACTTGTGGGTTCCGCCCATGAATCTATGCATAGGGGTTGGCACACGTTTTCGTCGTGATTCTCCGGTAGAACTTTGGGGCACTCTTTGAGGTTCTATGTGTTGGTTGAATAGATGAATCTGAGATTGTGTGATGCATATCGTATAATCATACCCACGGATAATTGAGGTGACATTGGAGTATCTAGGTGACATTAGGGTTTTGGTTGATTTGTGTCTTAAGGTGTTATTCTAGTACGAACTCTAGGGCTGTTTGTGACATTTATAGGAATAGCCCAACGGATTGATTGGAAAGAATAACTTTGAGGTGGTTTCGTACCCTACCATAATCTCGTTGTTTGTTCTCCGCTATTCGTGACTTTGGAGTGACTCTATGTTGCATGTTGAGGGATAGTTATCTGATCCAATTATGTTATTATTGTTGAGAGGACTTGCACTAGTGAAAGTATGAACTCAAGGACTTGTTTCAACACATTGCAATACCGTTTACGCTCACTTTTATCATTCGTTACCTTGCTGTTTTTATATTTTCAGATTACAAAAACTATTATCTACTATCCATATACCACTTGTATCACCATCTCTTCGCCGAACTAGTGCACCTATACAATTTACCATTGTATTGGGTGTGTTGGGGACACAAGAGACTCTTTGTTATTTGGTTGCAGGGTTGCTTGAGAGAGACCATCTTCATCCTACGCCTCCTACGGATTGATAAACCTTAGGTCATCCACTTGAGGGAAATTTGCTACTGTCCTACAAACCTCTGCACTTGGAGGCCCAACAACGTCTACAAGAAGAAGGTTGTGTAGTAGACATCAGGAACACACATGTGACATGCCTCGTCCTTACCGTTAATGCATCTACCTATAAAGAGAGCAAAATAATGTATGGCAGGGAAATGAATGCTCCCTATGGTAGCTTGTGTGATATCCCTAGATTCCCCCACAGTTATACTAGCAAGAAAGTCTTTATATTCAGATTTGCGAGGCTCACTAGCACTACCCCACTGAGGGAGTTTACAAGTAGTATTAAAATATTCTAAGTCCATGGTATAAGATTTATCATAAAGATCAAACAAGACAGTTTGAGAATTGCGTGATGATGTAAATTTAAACCTTCTCACAAATGAATCAGTTAAATAGAGGTACTGATGGCACTTATCTGACTCGAAGCTCTCAAGATCAGCGTTATGCACATATGCTTCAAATTCCTCCTTAATTTCTGCCTGGACCATGAAATTTTCTGACGGCCATTCACAAGGCCGCACTTGAGCTTCTCTTGGTCGTTCATGGTCCGGCTCACGTATCGCGGGCCTTGGTCCTTGCTTCCTTGGGGAACCACCTTGGTACATTTTCCTAAACATATTTCTTCCTCCGAAAAATTTCTGAAATTTTAGTGACTCAAAATAAAAGTGAACCAAACTCAACAAAATTGATAGCAACTACTCCTACAAGTGTCTAGAGGCTATATCATGCATTAAAACTACTTTTGACCACATAAATTTGACATGCAAGCTCAAGAACAGGGTCACCTAAGCAGCAAAAATTTGCAATAAATAAAGCACCAGAACAAAAACTAATTGCACCATTGGAGGAGTCACATACCGAAGAACAATCCCCCAAAGCAGTTTTGTGAATGGAGCTTTGAGCAAGGAGATCGAAAATGGCAGCAAGATGAGCAAGAACTCGGGTTTGAGCTGGTGGGTGATTTTTTTTCTGGAGCAAGACGAAGTGTGTGGGTGCAAGGATAAGTGGAGGGGACCCACGTGGGGTCCACAAGGAAGGGGGCACGCCCAGGGGGTAGGGCGCGCCCTCCACCCTCGTGGGCACATGGTGGGTCCCCCTGGTGTGTTCTCGGTGCCAATAATTATTAAATATTCTGGAAAAAAATCATATTTCATTTTCAGGGCATTTGGATAACTTTTATTTTGGGGGTATTTTTTTATTGCAAGGATAATTCAGAAAAACAGACAGACAATACTATTTTTACTTTATTTAATATAAATAACAGAAAGTAAAAGGAGGGTACAAAAAGTTGTGCTTTCTAACTTCATCCATCTCATGCTCATCAAAAGGAATCCATTAACAAGGTTGATCAAGTCTTGTTAACAAACTCTTTCCGAATAACATGAAACCGGAGAAATTTCGAATAATACTAGGTTACCTCAACGGGGATATGCATATCCCCAACAATAATAATATCATATTTCTTCTTAACAGTAGGGAGAGGAAATTCAAAACCTCCAATAGTGATTGTTGAAATTTTTCCAATAGAATTGATACTGTGGACTTGAGCTTGTTTCCTTGGAAAGTGTACCGTATGCTCATTACCATTAACATGAAAAGTGACATTTCCTTTGTTGCAATCAATAAGAGCCCCTGCAGTATTCAAAAAGGGTCTTCCAAGAATAATAGACATACTATCGTCCTCGGGAATATCAAGAATAACAAAGTCCGTTAAAATAGTAACGTTTGCAACCACAACAGGCACATCCTCACAAATACCGACAGGTATAGCAGTTGATTTATCAGCCATTTGCAAAGATATTTCAGTAGGTGTCAATTTATTTAAATCAAGTCTACGATATAAAGAGAGAGGCATAACACTAACACCGGCTCCAAGATCACATAAAGCAGTTTTAACGTAGTTTCTTTTAATTGAGCATGGTATAGTTGGTACTCAGGAACTCCTAGTTTCTTTGGTATTCCACCCTTAAAAGTGTAATTAGCAAGCATGGTGGAAATTTCAGCTTCCGGTATCTTTCTTTTATTAGTAACAATATCTTTCATGTACTTAGCATAAGGATTCATTTTTAAGCATATCAGTCAAATGCATACGCAAAAAGATAGGTCTAATCATTTCAGCAAAGTGCTCAAAATCCCCATCATCCTTTTTTTGGATGGTTTAGGAGGAAAAGACATGGGTTTCTGAACCCATGGTTCTCTTTCTTTACCGTGTTTCCTAGCAACGAAGTCTCTCTTATCATAACGTTGATTCTTTGATTGTGGGTTATCAAGATCAACATCAGGTTCAATTTCTAAATCATTATTATTGCTAGGTTGAGCATCAACACGAACATCATTATTAACATTATCACTAGGTTCATGTTCATTACCAGATTGCGTTTCAGCATCAGAAATAGAAATATCATTGGGATTCTCAGGTGTGACAACAACAGGTTCACTAGAAGCACGCAAAGTCCTATCATTTTTCTTTTTCTTCCTCTTAGAAGGACTAGGTGTATCAACATTAGCTCTCTGAGAATCTTGCTTAATTCTCTTGGGGTGGCCCTCGGGATACAAAGGTTCCTGAGTAATTTTACCTCCTCTAGTCATAACTCTAACAACATTATCATTTCTCTTATTATTTAATTCATTGAGCAAATCATTCTGAGCCTTAAGTACTTGTTCTACTTGAGTGGTAACCATAGAAGCATGTTTACTAATAAGTTTAAGTTCACCTTTAACTCTAGACATATAATCACTCAAGTGTTCAAGCATATCAGCATTACGTTTCAATTGTCTACCAACATAAGCATTGAAGTTTTCTTGTTTAACAATAAAATTATCTAACTCATCTAAGCATTGGCTAGCAGACTTATAACGAGGAATATCACCTTCATCAAATCTATAGAGAGAATTTACCTTTACTACCTGTGTCGGGTTATCAAGACCATGTATTTCTTCAATAGGTGGTAAATTCTTAACATCTTCAGCTTTAATACCTTTTTCTTTCATAGATTTCTTTGCCTCTTGCATATCTTCAGGACTGAGAAATATAATACCCCTTTTTCGGAGTTGGCTTAGGAGTTGGTTTAGGAAGTGTCCGATCATTTTCATTACTCAACATATTATTCAATAGCAATTCAGCTTGATCAACAATTCTTTCCTTGAAAACACAACCAACACAACTATCCAGGTAGTCTCTGGAAGCATCGGTTAGTCCATTATAAAAGATATCAAGTATTTCATTTTTCTTGAGAGGATGATCAGGCAAAGCATTAAGTAATTGGAGAAGCCTCCCCCAAGCTTGTGGGAGAATCTCTTCTTCAATTTGCACAAAATTATATATTTCCCTTAAGATAGCTTGTTTCTTATGAGCGGGGAAATATTTAGCAAAGAAGTAATAAATCATATCCTGGGGACTACGCACACAACCAGGATCAAGAGAATTAAACCATGTTTTAGCATCACCCTTTAATGAGAACGAAAATTACTTAAGGATAAAGTAATAGCGAGTTTTCTCATCATGAGTAAACAGGGTGGCTATATCATTTAATTTAGTAAGATGTGCCACAACAGTTTCAGATTCATAGCCATAAAAAGGACCAGATTCAACCAAATTAATTAACTCAGGATCGACAGAGAAATCATAATCCTTATCAGTAATAAAGATAGGGGAAGTAGCAAAAGCAGGGTCATATTTCATTCTTGCATTCAAAGACTTTTCTTTAAGCTTAGTTAATAATTTCTTAAGATCAGATCTATCATTGTAAACTAAGAAGTCTCTAGCAGTTTCTTCATCCATAACATAACCCTTAGGCACAACAGGCAATTCATATCTAGGGGAAGAATCTCCATCATCACTTTCATCAATATTATCAGTTTCAATAATTGCATTCTCTCTAGCCCTAGCAAGTTGTTCTTCAAGAAATTCACCTAGTGGCACAGTATTATCAAGAATAGAAGTAGTTTCATCATCGGTATCATTCAAAGAAGAAGTGGCATCATCAATAACATGCGACATATCAGAATGAATAACAGGAGCAGGTGTCGCAAGTTTACTCAAAACAGAAGGTGAATCAAGTGCAGAGCTAGATGGCAGTTCCTTACCTCCCCTCGTAGTTGAGGGAAAAATCTTGGTTCTTTGATCTTTCAAGTTCTTCATAGTGACCAGCAGATATAAATCCCAGGTGACTCAAAGAATCGAGCTATGCTCCCCGGCAATGGGGCCAGAAAATAGTCTTGATAACCCACAAGTATAGGGGATCGCAACAGTTTTTGAGGGTAGAGTATTCAACCCAAATTTATTGATTCAACACAATGGGAGCCAAAGAATATTCTTAAGTATTAGCAGCTGAGTTGTCAATTCAACCACACCTAGAAACTTAATATCTGCAGCAAAGTATTTAGTAGCAAAGTAATATGATAGTAGTGGTGACAGTGGTAAAAGTAACGGTAGCAGTTTTGGTTTTATAGTGATTGTAACAGTAGCAACAAAAAAGTAAATAAGCAAAGAACAATATATGAAAATCTCATAGGCAATGGATCAATAATGGATAATTATGTCGGATGCGATCAATCATGCAACAGTTATAACATAGGGTGACACAGAACTAGCTCCAGTTCATCAATGTAATGTAGGCATGTATTCTGAATATAGTCATACGTGCTTATGGAAAAGAACTTGCATGACATCTTTTGTCCTACCCTCCCGTGGCAGCGGGGTCCTATTGGAAACTAAGGGATATTAAGGCCTCCTTTTAATAGAGTACCGGACCAAAGCATTAACACATAGTTAATACATGAACTCCTCAAACTACGGTCATCACCGGTAAGTATCCCGATTATTGTCACTTCGGGGTTAACGGATCATAACGCATAATAGGTGACTATAGACTTGCAAGATAGGATCAAGAACTCACATATATTCATGAAAACATAATAGGTTCAGATCTGAAATCATGGCACTCGGGCCCTAGTGAGAAGCATTAAGCATAGCAAAGTCATAGCAACATCAATCTCAGAACATAGTGGATACTAGGGATCAAACCCTAAAAAAACTAACTCGATTACATGATAAATCTCGTCCAGCCCATCACCGTCCAGCAAGCCTACGATGGAATTACTCACGCACGGCGGTGAACATCATGAAATTGGTGATGGAGGAAGGTTAATGATGAAGATGGCGACGGATTCCCCTCTCCGGAGCCCTAAACAGACTCCAGATCAGCCCTCCCGAGAGAGTTTAGGGCTTGGTGGCGGCTCCGTATCGTAAAATGCAATGAATCCTTCTCTCTAAATTTTTTCTCCCCGAACATGAATATATGGAGTTGGAGTTGAGGTCGGTGGAGCACCAGGGGGCCCACGAGGCAGGGGCGCTCCACAGGGGGTAGGCGCGCCCCCACCCTTTGTGGATAGGGTGTGGGCCCCCTGGTCTTGATTCTTTCGCCAATTTTTTTTATATATTCCAAAAATAATCTCCGTTGATTTTCATGTCATTCCGAGAACTTTTATTTCTGCAGAAAAATAACACCATGGCAATTCTGCTGAAAACAACATCAGTCCGGGTTAGTTCCATTCAAATCATGCAAGTTAGAGTCCAAAACAAGGGCAAAAGTGTTTGGAAAAGTACATACGTCGGAGACGTATCACTCCCCTAGGGTTTTGGGAATATTGGGGTATTTATTTAGCAAAGAGACGGTCCGGGGGGGACCCGAGGTGGGCACAACCCACCAGGGCGCGCCTGGGTCTCCTGGCGTGCCCTGGTGGGTTGTGCCTCCCTCGGGGCACCCCCACGTGCAGCTAGGACCCGTTGCGTTCCTTCTGGCCCATAAGAATTCTCCGTAAAGTTTCATGGCATTTGGACTCCGTCTGATATTGATTTTCTGCGATGTAAAAATGGAAAAAAACAGCAACTGGCACTTGGCACTATGTCAATAGGTTAGTACCAAAAAATGATATAAAATGATTATAAAACATCCAAGATTGATAATATAACAGCATGGAACAATAAAAAAATTATAGATACGTTGGAGACATATCGGGCACATGATGATGATGGCCATATCATGTCACATATTTTGATTGCATGTGATGTTTATCTTGTATGCATCTTATTTTGCTTAGTACAGCGGTAGCATTATAAGATGATACCTCACTAAAATTTCAAGGTATAAGTGTTCTTCCTGAGTATGCACCGTTGCGACAGTTCGTTGTGCTGAGACACCACATGATGATCGGGTGTGATAAGCTCTACGTTCACATACAAGGGGTGTAAGACAATTTTGCACATGCGGAATACTCGGGTTAAACTTGATGAGCCTAGCATGTACAGACATGGCCTCGGAACACTAGAGACCGAAAGGTCGAACGTGAATCATATAGTAGATATGATCAACATAGAGATGTTCACCATTGAAAACTACTCCATCTCACGTGATGATCGGCCATGGTTTAGTTGATATGGATCACGTGATCATTTAGATGACCCGAGGGATGACTATCTAAGTGGGAGTTCTTTAGTAATATGATTAATTGAACTTAATTTATCATGAACTTAGTACTGATAGTTTTTGCATATCTGTGTTGTCGATCAATGGCCCGTGCTACCGTTCCCTTGAATTTTAATGCGTTCCTAGAGAAAACTAAGTTGAAAGATGATGGTAGCAACTACACGGACTGGGTCCGTAAGTTGAGGATTATCCTCATTGCTGCACATAAGAATTATGTCCTTGATGCACCGCTAGGTGAAAGGCTTGCTACAGGAGCAACTGTTGATGTTATGAACATCTGGCAAGCTCGATCTGATGACTACTCGATAGTTCAGTGTGCCATGCTTTACGGCTTAGAATCGGGACTTCAAAGACGTTTTGAACGTCGTGGACCATATGAGATGTTCCAGGAGTTGAAGTTAATATTTCAAGCAAATGCCCAAGTTGAGAGATATAAAGTCTCCAACAAGTTCTATAGCTGCAAGATGGAGGAGAACAGTTCTTTCAGTGAACACATACTCAGAATGTCTGGGTACCATAACCACTTGACTCAGCTGGGAGTTAATCTTCTGGATGATAGTGTTATTGACAGAGTTCTTCAATCACTGCCACCAAGCTACAAATGCTTCGTTATGAACTATAATATGCAAGGGATGGAAAAGATTATTGGATACGTCTCCAATGTATATATAATCTTTTATTGTTCCATGCTATTATATTATCTGTTTTGGATGTTAATGGTCTTATTTATACACTTCTATATTATTTTTGGGACTAACCTACTAACCCAAGGCTCAGTGCAAATTGCTGTTTTTTTTTGCCTATTTCGGTGTTTCGCAGAAAAGGAATATCAAACGGAATCCAAACGGAATAAAACCTTTGGGAGAGTTATTTTTGGAACAAACGTGATCCAGGGAACTTGGAGTGGACGTCAAGCAACCAACAAGGAGGCCACGAGGCAGGGGGCGCCTACCCCCCTAGGCGTGCCCTCCACCCTCGTGGGCCCCTCGTGGCTCCACCGACCTACTTCTTCCTCTTATATATGTCCACATACCCCGAAAACATCCAGGAGCACCACGAAACCCTATTTCCACCGCCGCAACCTTCTGTACCCAAGAGATCCCATCTTGGGGCCTTTTCCGGAGCTCGGCCGGAGGGGGCGTCGATCACAGAGGGCTTCTACATCAACACCATAGCCTCTCCGATGATGTGTGAGTAGTTTACCTCATACCTTCGGGTCCATAGTTATTAGCTAGATGACCTCTTCTCTCTCTTTCGATCTCAATACAATGTTCTCCTCGATCTTCTTGGAGATCTATTCGATGTAACTCTTTTTGCGGTGTGTTTGTCGAGATCCGATGAATTGTGGGTTTATGATCAAGTTTATCTATGAACAATATTTGATTCTTCTCTGAAATCTTTTATGTATGATTGGTTATATTTGCAAGTCTCTTTGAATTATCAGTTTGGTTTGGCCTACTAGATTGATCTTTCTTCAATGGGAGAAGTGCTTAGCTTTGGGTTCAATCTTGCGGTGTCCTTTCCAAGTGACAGTAGGGGCAGCAAGGCATGTATTATATTGTTGCCATCGAGGATAAAAAGATGGGGTCCATATCATATTGCTTGAGTTTATCCCTCTACATCATGTCATCTTGCCTAATGCATTACTCTGTTCTTATGAACTTAATACTCTAGATGCATGCTGGATAGCGGTCGATGTGTGGAGTAATAGTAGTAGATGCAGAATCGTTTCGGTCTACTTGTTGCGGACGTGATGCCTATATACATGATCATGCCTAGATATTCTCATAATTATTCACTTTTCTATCTATTGCTCAATAGTAATTCATTCACCCACCGTAATACTTATGCTATCTTGAGAGAAGCCACTAGTGAAACCTATGGCCCCCGGGTCTATGTTTTCTCATATAAGTTTCCAATCTATTTTATTTTGCAATCTTTACTTTCAATCTATATCATAAAAATACCAAAAATATTTATCTTGTTATTGTTATCTCTATCAGATCTCGCTCTCGTAAGTGATCGTGAAGGGATTGACAACCCCTTTATCACGTTGGTTGCGAGGTTCTTATTTGTTTGTGTAGGTACGAGGGACTTGCGTGTAGTCTCCTACTAGATTGATACCTTGGTTCTCAAAAACTGAGGGAAATACTTATGCTACTTTGCTGCATAACCCTTTCCTCTACAAGGGAAAACCAACGCAGTACTCAAGAAGTAGCACTATTCCCGAGCTCTTCGCAATGCTCAAAGCTGCGGGGGTAGAAATCAAGAAGGAGCATCAAGTGTTGGTGGTTAACAAGACCATTAGTTTCAATAAAAAGGGAAAGTAAAGAAGGGGAACTTCAAGAAGAATGGCAAGCAAGTTGCTACTCCCGGGAAGAAGCCCAAGTCTAGACCTAAGCCTGAAACTGGGTGCTTCTACTGCAAAAGGACTGGACACTAGAAGCGGAACTGCCCCAAGTATTTGGCGGATAAGAAGGATGGCAAAGTGAACAAAGGTATATTTGAAATACATGTTATTGATGTGTACCTTACTAATGCTCGTAGTAGCGCCTGGTATTTGATACTAGTTCTGTTGCTCATACTTGCAACTCGAAACAGGGCTACGGATTAAACGGAGATTGGCTAAGGACGAGGTGACGATACGCGTCGGAAATGGTTCCAAGGTCGATGTGATCGCCGTCAGCACGCTACCTCTACATCTACCTTCGGGATTAGTTTTAGACCTGAATAATTTTTATTTGGTGCCGGCGTTGAGCATGAACATTATATCTGGATCTTGTTTGGTGCAAGACGGTTATTCATTTAAATCAGAGAATAATGGTTGTTCTCTTTATATGAGTAATATCTTTTATGGTCATGCACCCTTGATGAGTGGTCTATTTTTGTTGAATCTCAATCGTGGTGATACACATATTCATAATATTGAAGCCAAAAGATGCAAAGTTGATAATGATAGTGCAACATATTTGTGGCACTGTCGTTTAGGTCATATTGGTGTAAAGAACATGAAGAAACTCCATGCGGATGGACTTTTGGAATCACTTGATTATGAATCATTGGATGTTTGCGGACCATACCACATGGGAAAGATGACTAAAACTCCGTTCTCCGGAACAATGGTGCGAGCCACTGACTTATTGGAAATAATACATACCGATGTATGTGGTCCGATGAGTGTTGAGGCTCGCAGCGGGTATCGTTATTTTCTAACCTTCACAGATGAGTTGAGCATATATGGGTATATCTACTTAATGAAACACAAGTCTGAAACATTTGAAAAGTTCAAAGAATTTCAGAGTGAAGTTGGAAATCATCGCAACAAGAAAATAAAGTTTCTACGATCTGATCGTGGAGGCGAATATTTGAGTTACGAGTTTGACCTTCATTTAAAACAATGTAGAATAGTTTCACAACTCACACCACCTGGAACACCACAGCGTAATGGTGTGTCCGAACGTCGAACCGTACTTTATTAGATATGGTGCGATCTATGATGTCTCTTACCGATCTACCATTGTCGTTTTGGGGTTATGCATTAGAGACAGCTGCATTCACGTTAAATAGGGCACCATCTAAATCCGTTGAGACGACACCGTATGAACTGTGGTTTGGCAAGAAACCTAAGTTGTCTTTGCTTAAAGTTTGGGGTTGCGATGCTTATGTGAAAAAACTTCAGCCTGATAAGCTTGAACCCAAATCGGAGAAGTGCATCTTCATAGGATACCCAAAAGAAACTGTTGGGTACACCTTCTATCACAGATCTGAAGATAAGATATTTGTTGCTAAGAATGGGTCATTTCTAGAGAAGGAGTTTCTCTCGGAAAAAAATGAGTGGGAGGAAAGTAGAACTTGACGAGGTAATTGTACCTCTTCTCGAATTGGAAAGTAGCTCATCACAGAAAACCGTTCCCATGATGCCTACAACAACTAGTGAGGAAGTTAATGATGATGATCATGGAACTTCAGATCAAGTTACTACTGAAACTCGTAGGTCAACCAGAGTACGTTCCGCACCAGAGTGGTACGGTAATCCCATTCTGGAAGTCATGTTACTAGACCATGACGAACCTACGAACTATGAGGAAATGATGTTGGGCCCAGATTCTGCGAAATGGCTTGAGAGGCCATGAAATCTGAGATGGGATCCATGTATGAGAACAAAGTATGGACTTTGGTTGACTTGCCGATTGATCGGCAAGCCATAGAGAATAAATGGATCGTCAAGAAGAAGACTGACGCTGATGCTAATGTTACTGTCTACAAAGCTCGACTTGTTGCAAAAGGTTTTCGACAAGTTCAAGGAGTTGCTACGATGAGACCTTCTCACATGTAGCGATGCTTAAGTCTGTCCAAATCATGTTAGCAATTGCCGCATTTTATGATTATGAAATATGGCAAATGGACATCAAAACTGCATTCCTTAATGGATTTCTTAAAGAAGAGTTGTATATGATGCAACCAGAAGGTTTGGTCAATCCTGAAGGAGCTAACAAAGTGTGCAAGCAACAACGATCCATTTATGGACTGGTGCAAGCATCTCGGAGTTGAAATATACGCTTTGATAGTGTGATCAACGCATATGGTTTTATACAGACTTTTGGAGAAGTCTGTATTTACAAGAAAGTGAGTGGGAGCTCCGTAGCATTTCTAATATTATATGTGGATGACATATTGTTGATTGGAAATGATATAGAATTTCTGGGTAGCATAAAAGGATACTTGAATAAGAATTTTTCAATGAAAGACCTCGGTGAAGCTGCTTATATATTGGGCATCAAGATTTATAGAGATAGATCAAGACGCTTAATTGGACTTTCACAAAGCACATATCTTGATAAAGTTTTGAAGAAGTTCAAAATGGATCACTCAAAGAAAGGGTTCTTGCCTGTGTTACAAGGTGTGAAGTTGAGTCAGACTCAATGCCCGACCACTGCAGAAGATAGAGAGAAAATGAAAGTCAGTCACTATGCCTCAGCCATAGGTTCTATCATGTATGCAATGCTGTGTAACAGACCTGATGTGTGCCTTGCTATAAGTTTAGAAGGGAGGTACCAAAGTAATCCAGGAGTGGATCATTGGTTAGCGGTCAAGAACATCCTGAAATACCTGAAAAGGACTAAGGATATGTTTCTCGTTTATGAAGGTGACAAATAGCTTGTCATAAATGGTTACGTCGATGCTAGCTTTGACACTGATCCGGATGACTCTAAGTCGCAAACCGGATACGTATTTATATTGAATGGTGGAGCTATCAGTTGGTGCAGTTCCAAGCAAAGCGTCGTGGCAGGATCTACGTGTGTAGCGGAGTACATAGCTGCTTCGGAAGCAGCAAATGAAGGAGTCTAGATGAAGGAGTTCATATCCGATCTAGGTGTAATACCTAGTGCATCGGGTCCAATGAAAATCTTTTGTGACAATACTGGAGCAATTGCCTTGGCAAAGGAATCCAGATTTCACAAGAGAATCAAACACATCAAGAGACGCTTCAACTCCATCCGTGATCAAGTCAAGGAGGGAGACATAGAGATTTTCAAAATGCATATGGATCCAAATGTTGCAGACCTGTTGACCAAGCCTCTTCCACGAGCAAAACATGATCAACACCAAGACTCCATGGGTGTTAGAATCATTACAATGTAATCTAGATTATTGACTCTAGTGCAAGTGGGAGACTGAAGGAAATACGCCCTAGAGGCAATAATAAAGTTGTTATTTATATTTCCTTATATCATGATAAATGTTTATTATTCATGCTAGAATTGTATTAACCAGAAACTTAATACATATGTGAATACATAGACAAAACAAAGTGTCCCTAGTATGCCTCTACTAGACTAGCTCGTTAATCAAAGATGGTTAAGTTTGCTAACCATAGACATATGTTGTCATTTGATGAACGGGATCACATCATTAGGAGAATGGTGTGATGGACAAGACCCATCCGTTAGCTTAGCATAATGATCATTAAGTTTTATTGCTATTGCTTTCTTCATGACTTATACATATTCCTTTGACTATGAGATTATGCAACTCCCAAATGCCGGAGGAATACTTTGTGTGCTACAGAACGTCACAACGTAACTGGGTGATTATAAAGATGCTCTACATGTATCTCCAAAGGTGTTTGTTGCGTTGGCATAGATCGAGATTAGGATTTGCCACTCTGAGTATCGGAGAGGTATCTTTGGGCCCTCTCGGTAATGCACATCATGATAAGCCTTGCAAGCTATGTGACTAATGAATTAGTTACAAGATGATGCATTACGGAACAAGTAAAGAGACTTGCCGGTAACGATATTGAACTAGGTATGAATATATCGATGATCGAATCTCGGGCAAGTAACATACCGATGACAAAGGGAATGACGTATGTTGTCATTGCGGTTTGACCGATAAAGATCTTTGTAGAATATGTAGGAACCAATATGAGGATCCAGGTTCCATTGTTGGTTATTTACCAGAGATGTGTCTCGGTCATGTCTACATAGTTCTCGAACCTGTAGGGTCCGCACGCTTAATGTTCAATGACGATTTGTATTATGAGTTATGTGTTTTGGTGACCGAATATTGTTTGGAGTCCCGGATGAGATCACAGACATGACGAGGAGTCTCGAAATGGTCGAGAGGTAAAGATTGATATATTGGACGATAGTATTCGGACACCAGAAGTGTTTCAGAATGTATCGGGTACATATCAGAGTACCGGGGGGTTACCGGAACCCCCCGGGGGAAGATATGGGCCATAGGAGGGAGGCAAGGCAGCCCACAAGGGGGTGGCGCCCCCCTCCATGGGGAGTCCGAATTGGACTAGGGGAGGGGGCGCGGCTCCCCTTTCCTTCTCCCTCTCCCTCTCCTTCCCCATTTCCCCCTCCGATAGAACGAGGGGGCCGAATAGGACTAGGAGTCCAAGTGGGATTCCCCCCCCCCCACTTGGCGCACCCCTAGGCCGACCTCCTCCCTTCTCCCTCCTTTATAAACGGGGGCGGGGGCCCCTCTAAGAAACATCAATTGTTCTTAGCCGTGTGTGTGCCCCCCTCCACCATTTACTCCTCCGGTCATATTGTCGTAGTGCTTAGGCGAAGCCCAGTGTGGATCACTTCACCATCACTGTCACCATGCTGTCGTGCTGACGAAACTCTCCCTCGACACTTTGTTGGATCAAGAGTTCGAGGGACGTCATTGAGCTGAACGTGTGCAGAACTCGGAGGTGCCGTACGTTTGGTACTTGACTGGTTTAATCGAGAAGACGTTCGACTACATCAACCGCGTTAAACTAACGCTTCCGTTTTTGGTCTACGAGGGTACGTGGACACACTCTTACCCCTCTCGTTGTTATGCATCTCCTAGATAGATCTTGCGTGATCGTAGGATTTTTTTTTGAAATTGCATGCTACGTTTCCCAACAGTAGCCCCGAGGGCTATACTGTACAAGGTACCTCCGGGACACCCCAGGTATCATCAAAACACTTCCGAACCTCCTAGTTCTCTATTAAACTATTCAATGTGTAATCATGCAAGTTCAGGAATATGTGGACATGATTTGGAATACCTCCGGCCAATAATCAACACAGAAGTCTAGACACCCATGTTGATTCCCACATACAAACAAAGATATTTATCGAGCTGCTGCTACCTCTTGAGCACTGCGTTGGATTTCTCCGAAGAGGAAGGGATGATGCAGCAAAGTAGCGTAAGTATTTCCCTCAGTTTTTGAGAACCAAGGTATCAATCCAGTAGGAGGCTACGCTCGAGTCCCTTGTACCTACACAAAAATAATAGCTCAACGCAACCAACGCGCTTAGGGGTTGTCAATCCCTTCATGGTCACTTATGAAAGTGAGATCTGATAGAGATGATAAATAATATTTTTGGTATTTTTGGTATAGAGATTCAAAGTAAATAAAGTAAAAGCAAAGCAATAATAAAGTGATGGAGATTGATATGATGAGAAAGAGACCCGGGGGCCATAGGTTTCACTAGTGGCTTCTCTCAAGAGCATAAGTATTCTATGGTGGGTGAACAAATTACTGTTGAGCAATTGACAGAATTGAGCATAGTTATGAGAATATCTAGGTATGATCATGTATATAGGCATCACGTCCGAGACAAGTAGACCGAAACGATTCTGCATCTACTACTATTACTCCACTCATCGACCGCTATCCAGCATGCATCTAGAGTATTAAGTTAAAAACACAGTAACGCCTTAAGCAAGATGACATGATGTAGAGGGATAGTTTCATGCAATATGATAAAACCCCCATCTTGTTATCCTCGATGGCAACAATACAATACGTGCCTTGCTGCCCCTTCTGTCACTGGGAAATGACACCGCAAGATTGAACCCAAAGCTAAGCACTTCTCCCATGGCAAGAACAACCAATCTAGTAGGCCAAACCAAACTGATAATTCGAAGAGACTTGCAGAGATAACCAATCATACATAAAAGAATTCAGAGAAGATTCAAATATTATTCATAGATAGACTTGATCATAAACCCACAATTCACCGATCTCAACAAACACACCGCAAAAAGAAGATTGCATCGAATAGATCTCCACGAGAGAGGGGGAGAACATTGTATTGAGATCCAAAAAGAGAGAAGAAGCCATCTAGCTACTAGCTATGGACCCGTAGGTCTGAATCAAACTACTCACACTTCATCGGAGGGGCTTGGATGATGATGTAGAAGCCCTCCATGATCGATGCCCCCTCCGGCGGAGCTCCGAAACAGGCCCCAAGATGGGATCTCGTGGATACAGAAAGTTGCGGTGGTGGAATTAGGTTTTTGGCTCCGTCCCCGATCGTTTGGGGGTACGTGGATATATATAGGAGGAATAAGTACGTTGGTGGAGCTTCGAGGGGCCCATGAGGTAGGGGCGCGCCCTAGGGGGCGCCCCCTACCCTCGTGACCACCTCGTGGCTTTCTTGACGGAGGGTCCAAGTCTCCTGGATCTTATCTGATGGGAAAATCACGTTTCCGAAGGTTTCATTCCATTTGGACTCCGTTTGATATTCCTTTTTTCTTCGAAACCCTAAAACAGGCAAAAAACAGCAATTCTGGGATGGTCCTCCGGTTAATAGGTTAGTCCCAAAAATAATATAAAAGTGGATAATAAAGCCCAATAATGTCTAAAACAGTAGATAATATAGCATGGAGCAATCAAAAATTATAGATACGTTGGAGACGTATCAGCGGCCCTTTTGTTTGTGTACACAAATACCTTTGCTTTAGGATACATAACAAAACCCAAGGCGAGAATTTGTCGGTATCCTTGTAAAGCAACCACTTGATCATAATACCAAGTTATCGTCGTTGCCAATTTTGTTATCTTTTCTCGTTTCCGTACTCCACTATCCCCATGATCATATCACACTTGTGTCTAGCCAGATGATGATGGATATCTACCGAGTGGCTTAGCTTGATTTTCCAATACCGCAACTTGGTCGGATGAGGACCCTACAACTATTATTCCTCAGTGATGCAAATATTATGACCAATGAATAAAGAGGGATTTAATCTAAAAAAGAATAACATCAATGGATGCGAGACAGAAAGGAAGAGGCCCTCGCGTCGCCCCTCGGCGGCGACTCATGGGTAAAACCTAGCCCCCACGACAAGAGTGTTGCCGTACCTACAATAGGTGCCGTGCGCTGAGGCTAAGAGTTGTCCCCTTTGCAGCGTGGGAGACGATGCGGTGGTGGGTGTGGGTCGCAGCTTGGGCGGCTGTCTTTGCCGACTCCTGGGGCAAGATCTAAAGATGACGACTTATCTCTGCGTGAAGCTCGGCCATCCCCACCTGCTCATGATTCTGGCAACCTCTGGTTCACCAGATCTGGTGGTTGGAGGACGGCTTGGGGCTGGGGGCACAGATAGGGGGGGAACCCTTGGCCGGAAGCGACAACCATGATGGCGACGACATTTTGGGCGCCATCCTCTTACAATGTCGTCGAGGTCCGCCCTTCCCCTCCCACCATGTGTGTGCATGGTGAAAACAAGAAATTCCTCGATTTGGGCGACGACGGTGCCCCGACGTTGTCACCTTCGTGAAGGTGCTGCCTTTGGATAGTGGAGTGGCGGGCAAGGCTCTCGCACGGGTGTTTGGCCGTCGATGGTGGCTGGTGTTGTTTAATGGTGTGGCCGCCTAGTGGCAGCACGAGTTTGTAGGTTGTGTCATGCTCATCCTAACTTAGAGGTGTGCAACTCTGCAAGAGCTCTGATTTAGTTCCATGGTGTGGCTGCACTTGTTCTCCCAACATCTTATTTGACGATTCCGTTGGGCAGCTTGGGTTCTGCACCATGGTCTGTTTTGACGTATGAGACATGATGTCTGATGATGCTTCGCGAGGTGAGGCCGCTTGTGCATGTCGTCCTTCCTCGGCACCAATTGGCCATGTCCATGTGTGCTCTAGGGAGCATCTCCGTCTGCCGACGGTGTGGCGCCCACGAGCCAGGGCAAAAGGGCAGGTGGTGCCTTCTTTGGAGGCGGAGATGGCCAGCATGACAGTGTGTCATCCGGGTTTTGACGACATATGGACTTTGCTCCATGTCCTCTTTAGCATGATCATGGCGTCCATAGATGGCATCGTTGCTCAAGCTTCGAAGCTTGTGCTACATAGTGTTTGTTAGCTTTCCCCTTGGTTTTTCATATTCTTTCTGCTGCTTGTTTCGTTGTGTTGAGTTGTGGTGTGCGTTTTGTGGGTTCTGGGTCTTTAAAGCGTCATTGAGTTAACACCGGACTCGACCTTGTTTCTAAAAAGAAAATTTAAAAAGATGTAGTTTTTTTAACATAGCACAGACGCAAGCGCTCATACATACACGTATACACTCATCTCTATGAACGCATACACGCACACTCTACCCCTATGAGCATCTTCAAGAGACTGAGCCGTCATATTATCTTGAGAGTTACGAAGTCACCGTAGTCGTCTCATCGTCGACGGGAACGTCTCCTCACACTGAAAGCGTCTTGTCGGAAATCCTGAAATGAATCCAAAAATAATGCAAGCACCAGACTTGAACCCTGATGAGTTGGGAATACCACTATCACTCTAACCATCCAACCACTGAAATTTAAAAAAAATGTAGTTATTGGAAGCCGTGCATAATGAGAACATTTTAGCCAAAAAAAAAGGCTGCTACTTTACTGTACATGCACGGTGGTGGCATGCTCCTTTAACCCAACCGCATCACAGGCCGTATCCCGTATGTCAATCCAAGTGCATTGAACAGACAACACAGTGATTGAAGCAAAACTGTTTTTTAAGGCAACTTGCACATAGGGTGTAGCATTTTTAGTACTTTAAACTTAAACTGTTATGCATCAGGATCAGATTGCCAGTTTCTGTTTAAAACAAGCAGCCAAAACCCCGCTGCTAGCTCTGCAAGTGCACCACAATATTAGGATCTAATACCGTGATATCGAAGTTTGACCACACATCAAGTATATACTGTATTTTTCTTCTCTGAACTCTGATGATCATCATTGACATGTCCCATCCAAGTGCATCGAGATATCGTGGTTTGAACACCCATGTGGCGGTGTCCGCCAACACGCCGTTCCGGATGCCGACGTTGACCTGCCCACATTTTCTGCTAATAAGCAAGCGACGCAACATTACTTCTTTCAGCACTCAAGCAGCCACTCAACAACCAGAGTACCAGTTTCCATTCACACATACTCCGCCGGCCGCCGGCCGCCGGCCACCGGCAGCTCGCATTTGAGCGGCCAACACCAAAGCAAAGAGATCATAGGAGAGCTGATGAGGAGGCGCGCGCTCTCTCTACTCCTCCTTGTCGCGGCCACCTGCCTCCCCGTATCGATCGCCACCGACACCATCGACCTGACCGCGCCCATCACCGGCAACCGGACGCTCCTCTCCGCCCGTGGAGCATTCAGGTTAGGCTTCTTCACCCCGCCCGGCAGCCCCGGCGGCAGGACCTACATCGGCATTTGGTATGCGCGCATCCCGGTACGGACCGTCGTGTGGGTCGCCAACCGCCGGGACCCGGTCGTCGCGTCCCCGGGCGTTCTCAAGCTCTCCCCCGACGGTCGCCTTGTCATCGTCGACGGCCGGAACACCACCGTTTGGTCCTCCGCAGAGCCCACCGGAAACGTGGCCACCAAGGCCACCGCTCGGCTTCTCGACAGCGGCAACTTGGTCGTGAGCTCCGATGGGAGTGGATCGAGCCAGAGCGTGGCATGGCAGAGCTTCGACTACCCGACGGACACGCAGCTCCCGGGCATGAAGGTCGGGGTGGATCACAGGAGTGGCTTCGCCTGGAACATCACGTCGTGGAGCAGCCCCGCCGACCCCTCCCCGGGGGAGTACACGGTCAAGCTGATCGCCGGCGGACTGCCTGAGTTCTTCCTCTTCCGCGGCCCGGCCAAGATCTTCACGACCGGGCCGTGGAACGGCGTGGTGCTCACCGGCGTGCCGGAGCTCAAGACCGAGGAGTACACATTCGCGCTCGTGTCAAACCCCAACGAGACGTATAGCACCTACTACATAAGCTCCCCGACGCTGCTGACGCGGCTCGTCGTGGAAGGCTCGACGGGGCTGCTGCAGCGGTACGTGTGGGCCGACGGTGCGTGGAACAACTTCTGGTACCACCCGACCGACCCGTGCGACAGCTACGCCAGGTGCGGCCCTTTCGGTTTCGCCTACTGCGACACCGCGCATTCGCCGGAGTGTAGCTGCTTGCCGGGGTTCCACCCGCGGTCACGGAAGTGGAGCTTCAGGGACGGCTCCGGCGGCTGCGTCAGGAAGACCAAGCTGAGCTGTGGGGACAGCGACGGGTTCTGGCCGGTGAACAATATGAAGCTGCCGGAGGCGACTAACGCGACGGTGCACGCCGACATGACTTTGGACGAGTGCAGACAGCTGTGCCTGGCCAACTGTAGCTGCAGGGCGTACTCCGCCGCCAATATCAGCGGGGGCGTCAACCGCGGGTGCGTCATTTGGGCCACCGATCTGCTGAACATGCGGCAGTATCCGGCGGTCGTGCAGGACCTCTACATCCGGCTCGCGCAGTCAGATGTAGATGCCTTGAACGTCTCAGGTTAGAACTTCACGGCGGTCGTGCTGGAGAAATTCTTCGTAGTCGTAGCTAAATGCAGCTACTTGATTGCAGTTGCAGGTAAGCGCCGACGCCCCATGGTGATCGCCGTCGCCGCGGCTGTTTCCGGCGCGCTTCTTCTGGCAGCCGCTGGCTGCTTATGTTTCTGGAGATACAAGGCGAGGAGGAAGCGGCGGCGTCAGGCGCCTGAAACGGCGCCAGGCAGTGGAGACAACGTGCTTCCATTCAGGACCAGAAAACACCCTGATCTGAGCCCAGCACGGGACAGCGAGAACAACAAGATGAGCTGCGGCGAAGACGATCTCGACCTTCCATTGTTCGATCTCGCCGTGATTCTCGCCGCCACGGACAACTTCGCGGCGGAGAGCAAGCTAGGCGAAGGTGGATTTGGCCCTGTCTATTTGGTAAGATCACAAAGATCAAGTGAAACTACTAGGATAAGTGGTGATTCTCCGCATATTATTTTAGTTTAATGCTTACGAAATATAATAATGAGCAGGGAAGGCTTGAGGATGGGCAAGAAGTAGCTGTGAAGAGGCTGTCCAAGAAATCATCACAAGGCGTCGAGGAATTCAAGAACGAGGTGAGGCTAATCGCCAAGCTCCAGCACAGGAACCTGGTGAGGCTGCTCGGCTGCTGCATCGACGACGATGAGAGGCTGCTCGTCTACGAGTTCATGCACAACAACAGCCTGGACACCTTCATATTTGGTCAGTTCAGTTCATCAATTTTTTTGCACAAGAGAAAACTCGCAACCACTTTCCTATATCAAGTGAACACACAATTAATTTATCTCATTGGATGTATACAATGCAGATGATGCAAAGCGTAAGTTGCTGGGATGGAGCAAACGCTTTGAGATCATTCTGGGGATCGCACGGGGGCTGCTCTACCTCCACGAGGACTCGAGGGTCAGGATCATCCACAGGGATATGAAAGCCAGCAACGTGCTGCTGGACAGGAACATGGTCCCCAAGATATCGGACTTCGGCATCGCGAGAATGTTCGGCGGCGACCAGACGACGGCGTACACCCTCAAGGTCATCGGGACATAGTGAGTATATCATGACCTCTGAAATCATTGGGTACAGTTTTCGAGATGGGCTGTACTATATGCTGACTTGTGAGGTGGTGGCCGGTGATCAGCGGTTACATGTCGCCGGAGTACGCCATGGACGGCGTCTTCTCCATCAAATCCGACATCTACAGCTTCGGCGTCATGGTGCTGGAGATCGTCACCGGCAAGAAAATCCGAGGCTTTTACGACGCCGAGCTCGATCTAAACCTCTGCGGTTATGTAAGCACCATCATGATCAACTGTCACAAGCGGTCGATCTTTGATTGGTTGTGTTGCTAAATTCTAATATACATACGATCATGCTGATCATTTTTCAGGCGTGGATGTTGTGGAAGGAAGGCAGGAGCACGGAGCTCCTGGACGATGCGATGGGCGGCAGCTGCGATCACAGCCAGGTGCGGAGGTGCATACAGGTTGCTCTCATGTGCGTCGACGTGCAGCCTAGGAACAGGCCGATGATGTCGTCGGTAGTCATGATGCTGGCCGGCGAGAACGCCACGTTGCCGGAGCCAAATGAGCCCGGCGTAAACCTCGGGAGGAACAGGACAGATACAGGGTTTTCTGAAACTCAAAGTGAGTTCACTGTGACTACGACAGATACAGCTTACAGCAAAAGTTAGTGGAAATCTATGATGCTCACCATGGTAGTTTAGCTTGGGATGGAATACTATGCACAGATTACAACAAAAGCTTCTTTTTTTTGTCTCACAATTGCTACGCTCCCTGGTGAAGTTTAACCATGACACGCCTAGGGGAAAGAAAAGTGATGTGTTCTATAATTTATAAAGAAAAATCAAGAGTATGTAGCTGCGTACCATATTTTTACAGAAGGAATAAATAGATTTGCAAGAATCCACACGATAATGCAAACATTAACGTGAGAACACCCACTCCACACGCTCAATCTAGCCTAATATCTCACAAATCGTTGTACTCCTTCTACGCCTTGAAGGGCTATCTTCCAGTCTCTAAGTTCATCCAGAATCGAACTAGCAAGATCAAGTGCATCAATTTGTTCCTTGTTCTTTAGCTCCGTTGAAGACTCTGGCGTTGCATTGCTTCCACAGTGCCCATGCCGTGCAAATGACCAGACTGCCGAAACCCCTTCTGTCAATCGACCGAAAGTTAGCTCTTTGCCTAAGCCACCCGTCCAAGATAGTGTCGGTGTCCGTCGGGATCGGTAGGTGAAGTTGATCAAGGCATCCGTACCATACTTCGCGAGCGTAGACACACTGAGCCAGAATGTGTTCAACGTTGTCTTCGCTCCGAAGGCAAGTGAAGCACGCTGAGGAGTGATCTTGTAGGCCATGACGCGCCCTTCGATCCGAGGTTCATATCCGATATTGGGTTGCCAGCCAAGCAAATATCTTCAGTTTTAGAGGGGCACAGCTTCTCCAAATGCAAGGTGTCGGCGTCAAAACCGGCCTATCTCGGGTAGGGGGTCCCGAACTGTGCGTCTGAGGATCGAAGGTAACAGGAGACAAGGGACATGATGTTTACCCAGGTTCGGGCCCTCTTAATGGAGCTAATACCCTACTTCATGCTTGATTGACTTTGATGAGTATAAGGGTTACAAGAGTTGATCTACCTTGAGATCGTAATGGCTAAACCATAGATGTCTAGCCTATATGATTATGATTACCTCTACGGACTAAACCCTCTGGTTTATATAGACATCGAAGGGGCCTAGGGTCGTACAGAGTCGGTTTACAGAGAAAGAAATCTTCATATCCGAACGCCAAGCTTGCCATCCACGCAAAGGAGAGTCCCATCCGGACATGGGGGAAGGCCTTCTATCTTGTATCTTCATGGCCCACTCGTCCGGCCCATGTCACACAGCCCAAACGCCCAGGGACCCCCTCATCCAGGACTCCCTCGGTAGCCCCTGAACCAGGCTTCAATGACGATGAGTCCGGCGCGCAGATTGTCTTCGGCATTGCAAGGCAGGTTCCTCCTCCGAATACTCCAAAGTAGCTGAACAAAAGAACTATATCCTGCTCTATATAATCAGTTACAACCCTGAACCACAAGGGTGAAATACTTAAACAAAACAAGTCATGCCCACTAACAGCTTTTTTGGTGAGATGTTATGTTCTGGCCTTATCATTATTTCGAACCATTTTGTGGCCTCCCACTCCGCGCCTCGAGGCGCGGCCTCTATTGACACGTCTTGTCAAAACAGAGATCGTGTCCCCTTATTGCGGGATTCTCAGCAATACGGGTTTGGGTAATCCAATCCTGCCATTTGCACGACCCCTTGGGAATAGGCGAGTTTTAAGACCCGTGGGGGGCGCTTGATATTCACTGCCTTTATAAGAGGATAAGGATCCATCTTTCTATCCCACGCCTTCTTCTTCCTCAGCCCATCCGCCCTCGAGCTCCAGCGCCCAAGATTCAATATTTTTTGTTCCCACCAAACACTCCAGCCATGTCTGGATCCGGCTCTCAAGGCAAGCGGGTGGCCTCCTTCGTAACAAAGAAGGACATCAAGGAGCTCCAGGAGGCAAGGTACTTGACAGCGGAAATCAGACACAGGCTCCCTGCCAAAGAGCAAGTTATCCCCACTCTAGAGCCCGGTGAGAGGGTTGTGTTCCTCCCTCATTTTCTCCGCGGGCTAGGGTTTCCCCTCCACCCCTTTGTTCGAGGTCTCATGTTCTATTACGGGCTAGATTTCCACGATCTAGCCCCGAACTCCATCCTCCACATCTCAGCATTCCTCGTCGTGTGTGAAGCATTCCTCCTCATCCCCCCACACTGCGGCCTGTGGCTGAAGGCTTTCAATGTGAAGCCAAAGGTGGTCGACGAAGAGCACGCGGATTGCAGTGGCGCCATGGTGAGCAAACTCCCCAACGTTACTTGGCCCAGAGGGGCTTCCATGGAGACTATCAAGACGTGGCAGCAGGAGTGGTTCTACATCACCGAACCTCACAACACCAAGTGGGCGGCCGCTCCTGCTTTTAGATACGGACCCCCGCTGCGGCTCGCGTCGTGGGCCAACAAGGGTCTGGACTGGGGATCATCCAACTAGGTGTTGAGGCTGCAAAAGTGCATCAACAGTATCATAGAGAAGGGCACCAGCCTCACTAACGTGGTCCAGGTGATGCTCATCCACCGAACCCTTCCCTGCCAACGCCGGTCTCTCCGCATGTGGGAGTTCAATCCGGAAGGGCCGCAGACCCTGCAGCGGTTCTTTGGCACGACGCACGAAGCGATCTGGAAGCTGCTCTTCAAGACTCAAAAGTCATGGCCACTGACGTCTTAAGACATTAGCCTTGACTGCAATCATCTGGCTTCCCCGTTAAGTGCCATATGTCCGAACACAACTCAGTTCCTCAATCAAAAAAGGGGTGTACTGAGACTTTCGTCTTATAACAGGGCTGGACAAAGAAGGCAGACCGGATCAGGTGTCCGGCTCCACTCCCCGAAAACCCATTTGATCCTCTGTTAATGAAGATGCTGGTTCCGGCGCCCTATCAGGCGTTGGAGAAAAGGGCCAAGAAAAAGAGCAAAGAGGCCAAAGGTGGCCTCCGTAGAAAGGGTACTTTGGACGCAGTGTCCAGAGAGACCGAAACTCACTCCTCCCATGAGGAAGATGAAGATGAAGAGGAGGAGGCAGAGAACAATTCTCCCCCTAAGGGGAGAAGGAAGAAAAGGACGGCTTCTGTAGACCCAGAAGCGGAGGCGCTCAAGAGGGGGCAGATATCCCTCCCGGATGGCTCGGATTCGGATGCTGACGCCATCACCAAGTGGCGCCCCAGGCCGAAGCCCCTTGCCGCATTGTAAGTATACGAGGGTGCCTTCCATACGCCCAATCTTTATGATTGTAATTTAACACGTTATATGGTGTAGTCCGGCCCGTAATCTCCCCCAACAATCATCAGAGGGGAATTTTTTGGACCCGAAGATGATGCAGAGCGAGTCACCCTGCCTATCACCATGGACGACACTGAAGTGTTGTCCCGAAGGGCCTCTCCGGGCCACGGGGTGGTATGGGAGGACGCCGAAGTGGCGCTAGAGGGTAACGCCTTGGCCGCCAAAAATACGGGGGAAGCAATCCCCACGGAGACTGACGCCGGGGGCCTTGACCAGCCCGGCCCCCAGCCGAACACTGTTCCGGAAACCCAAGTGGCTCCGGAATCGAATAGGCTACCCCCCGCAAGGGAGGGGGGAGTGCCAACTTCCTCGGTAACCTCCACTAAACCGGAGGAGCCGAACACACTAATGGAGGCACTGCAATGTGCTTCCGTCGTGGAGGAGCACCACACCCTGATGAGTGTGGTTATTGAAAAGGTTCAGTCCGCCAAAGAGCGGGCTAAACAAGGCCGTCACTAGCCTGCTAACAGGATTCAAGGTATGCGATGTAATATTCCTGAACTCTTTTCATATGAAAAAGATGCATGTGTATAGATAGTATCCCTTGATACTCTGGTCATCCTTTGAAAAAGGGCGAACAGAGGATTGATAATATTCGCAGGAGATAATGTACTTTTATATGTTGAGCCGCGGGCTTCACTGTTAGCGGCAACCGCCCAGGCCGCCGAAGTAACCGAGTTCAAGCGTAAGCTGGGGCTGGCTGGTGAGGATCTCATCCGTATCCACAAGAGATTTGATGAAGCCCAAGGTATGCTTCAGAATATTTCGTTCCTGCATGTATTAATATGCAGATCTTGAGTCAAAGCTCATGCACTGCTGTGTGTATGATTGCAGGCAGTGCTGCTGCATTCGAGGCCCTTAGGGGTGAGCTTGCCCAGGCCAAGGAGCAGGCAAGGGTGAACAAAGCGGCCGCTGATAAAGCGGCCGAGACCTGATGTCCAAGCAGGTCGTCCGCTGCCAATCCGAGGAGCGGGTGGCTGAAGTGGAGCAGGCACTCAAGGACGCCGCCAACAAGTGTGAGTCCCTAGAGGAGAAAAATAAGGCCCATGCGACCGACCTTGCCAAGGCCCTTAAAGAGGCCGAGGAAGCACGGGCCGAATCCCGAGCGGCGCGCGAGGAGATCAAGCAGGCCGGACAAATAGCGGCTCGTAAGCCTTTTCTTTTACAGAGTAAATTCGGCAATTAGAAGTATATCTTGCTCACTCGATTGTGGATTGCTCCAGATGCCTTTGCGGATCTTCCAAAGAGTGCCGCCGACGCTGCGCAGTTCTTCCGGGCCCAACAGGAGCACACGACGGAGAAGCTATTCTGGTCACATTTCGCGGCGCAGGAGCGCCCAGCGCTGTTGAATGACCAGATGGCGTAGTGGTCTGAGCTGTACAGGATGTTCGGATTGGCCATGAGGGAAGTCACAGTCCGGCTGTGGCCAGCCAAACCTGTCCCCAGCAGCTATTTTGGCCTGGTACAGCGACTTGTTGACGCTCTGCCTCGTATTGACGCGGTCAAGCGATCGTCGTGTATAAAAGGTGCGCGGCTGGCCTTTGCCCGTGTCAAGATGCACTGGATGAAAATGAAGGCCGCCATCGTGGCAGTTGAGGGTCCACCCGGAGGCAAGGATCATCACACGTCGGAGCGCTATTTTGAAGACGTCCTAGAGGGTGCCCGCTTAATAGAAGGCCAATGCTCGAAGGACATCATATTCGAGTGAATGTATCTGAACTGCCCAGGCGTTGTATGAGCCAAAGCTTTGTAATATATTTATGTTGTTTATTTTAAAGTGTTTTTCCTCCTGTGCGGCCGTTTTTATCCCTGAGAGTTTGCCAATCATCGGCTTCATCCCCCACGTAGATACTACGGGGGTGTTCGGGCGAGCACATAACCACACTTGACCCTGGTGTTAGTGCGGCGAACTAGGCAATCGGACTATGCGGCTTTACTACTCTCACTTAGCCATAGGAGTTTGACAATGGGACTGTGAGATAGCCCCTGGTGCGCGTGTGACTATCCGAACTTTGATGCCTTAAGCATGTGACTGGAAAGAGTCAGTCCTTCGTGTAATACGGAAGAAATTACTAGAGATTTAGTAGGTCGCCGAATTGCTGACCAGCTCTCGACGCATCATGACAGTCAGCTTTCGGCTTTCTCTACTGAGGTGTTTGACCGGACGAACCAGAAACACAATCGCAATAGTTCTCCCTTTACTACCTTAGCCGAATAAGAGAAACGTAAGGTGGTAATCACAGGAGCCGAGCAACCCAACTATTGACCAAAGACATGATTCAGAGCCAATGCATATAGTGCCATATTCGGGACGCCGAAGCATACTATAAAAGTGTTTGGACTTATTTTATTTGAAAAATATACGTGGCTGGATAAAGCCCCTGGCGATTTAAATCATGTCGGGGTATATACAACAATCTGACGTAAAGAGGGAATACAGATTAGGAAATAAGCCAATACCGAACAGGGTTGGGCGAAACTGTTTCCATTATAGTCTGATTGATATGTCAAAACATATTTTTACAGAGGATGCGATAAGCATCTAGTCTATTTTACATGCCGGGCACAAGGAAAAGCAGTATACAGGTTCTGAAAAGGGAAAGATGATCTTGACGATCCTTTGGATACTCTGCCGCACGTCTGCGCTGCTTGTCGCCTTGGTGTGTAATCCTTTGAGAGGATAAAGGATTGAGCATACATAAGGGGCCTGGAAGAAGGGCCCTTGGTATCGTCGAAAAGTGATGTGGGTTGTAAAGAACCTGGAAAGAGAGTGATGTGGGTCGAACCGTATTGTGGACCATATTTTTAGTAGGCCTCCGCCCTAGCCCATGGTATATTTAGTGCGTAGTTATGTATGCGCGGTACATATGCCGCTATAAGTTTGGGGTTTTGATGGAGGCTGAATTGCTAGTCTAGCTCTGGACGAGCCGGACTTCCATTCTGCAGGGTAGACCGGACTCGTTTGACAGTGTCCGGGGGCTTGACTGCCGATGTAGTATTCGGCTTAATGAGGCCACACTGTAGTTCGGCTGTGAGGGCCGCGGTATGCTCCTCCATACAGATGGGTCGCTCCATGTTTCCATTGACTGTTATAACGCCTCGTGGTCCATGCATTTTGAGCTTTAGATAAGCGTAGTGCGGGACTGCATTGAAACGGGCGAAAGCTTTTCGTCCGAGCAGTGCATGATAGCCACTGCAGAAGGGGACAATGTTGAAGATCAAGTCTTCGCTTCGAAAGTCATCTGGGGAGCCGAAGACGACTTCGAGCATTATGGATCCTATGCAACAGGCCTCTACGCCGGGTATTACTCCTTTAAAGGTGGTTTTAGTGGGCTTGATTCTTGATGGATCAATACCCATTTTACGGACAGTGTCATGATAAAGCAGGTTAAGACTGTTGCCACCATCCATAAGGACTCGCGTGAGGTGGAATCCGTTGATAATTGGATCGAGGACCAATGCAGCCGAACCTCCATGATGGATACTGGTTGGATGGTCTCTGCGATCGAAAGTGATCGGGCAGGCTAACCATGGGTTAAATTTTTGGGCGACTGGCTCTATGGCATAGACGCCCCTTAATGTGCGCTTGCGCTCCCGCTTAGGGATATGAGTAACGTAGATCATATTCACTGTTTTGACCTCGGGGGGAAATTTCTTCTGTCCCCTTGTGTTCGGTGGGCGAGGCTCTACATCGTCGTCCTCGCTGGGCGGCTCTTTCCCCTTATGTTCAGTGTTTAGCTTACCGGCCTACTTAAAGACCTAACAATTTCTATTGGTATGATTAGCAGGCTTGTCAGGGGTGCCATGAATCTGGCAAGGCCTATCGAGTATTCTATCCAAACTGGATGGACCATCTTTGTTTCCCTTGAATGGCCTCTTCTGCTGACCAGGTTTAGAGCCACTGAAATCGGCGTTGACCGCCGTATCTTCATTGTTGCTTCGACGCTTGTGTTTGTTGCGTCGTAGCTTGCTGTTGCCGTCTCTGGCTTCGGAGGTGCTAGGGTCGCTGGTGCTATTGCTTCTACGAGCGAGCCAACTATCTTCTCCCACGAAAAAGTGGGTCATGAGTGCGGTAAGGGCTGCCATGGACTTCGGTTTTTCTTGGCCGAGGTGTCGGGCGAGCCACTCATCTCAGACGTTGTGTTTAAAGGCCGCGAGGGCTTTGGTGTTCGGGTAGTCCATAATTTGGTTCTTTTTAATTAAGAACCTCGTCCATAGCTTCCGGGCTGATTCTCCGGGTTGCTGGACTATGTGACTGAAGTCATCGGCGTCTGGAGGCCGAACATAGGTACTTTGGAAGTTATCTCTAAAGGCATCTTCCAAGTCTTCCCAGCTACGAATAGAGTTTTCTGGGAGGCTATTTAACCATTGTCAAGCTGGTCCCTTTAATTTTAGCGAGAGGTACTTGATGGCGTGGAGATCATCACTGTGGGCCATGTGGATATGGAGAAGAAAATCTCCGATCCATACAACGGGATCTGTCATTCCATCGTATGATTCAATGTTCACGGGTTTAAACCCTTTTACGAACTGGTGCTCCATTACCTCGTCGATGAAGCATAGGGGGTGTGTGGTGCCTCTGTATCGGGCGACGTCACAACGCAGTTCAGATGAAGTTTGTATGCGGTTTTCGGCCCGAATGAGGTTGTGCCTGCTGCGCCAGGCCAGATGGCCTTCTTCGCGCGTCGAAGTTCGCCCCCTCGATCCATAGATCGATCTAGCTTGGCCTGCTCTATTGTCCAGGTCCTGCCGTAGGTCGTAGGTGTATCTTGGGGCTGCTGTCTCTCTGCCTTTACGGCGAGGTGGTGGGGGTTGGTGTTCAGCATAGGTGGCCGCTTTATCTCGTCCACGTGGCGGCCGGTCTTGTTCATCAGCACGGTCATATCTTGATGGTATGGGCTCGACGGCCTTGTCGTCAAATTGTGGAAGTAGCCGACGCTTTGGATAACTCTTAGTTGGTCGTTGAAAGCTGTACTCTTCGGCAGCCAGGACTTGGGTTCATCTGTCGTTGAGTGTATCCTGCTCGGCTTGGAGCCGTTGCTGCTGCTTTTTTAGACTTCTCACCGTGGTGATTAGCCGACGCTTAAAGCGCTCCTGCTCGAGTGGTTCCTCTGGCACGATGAAGTATTCGTCGCCAAGGCTCACATCGTCTTCGGAGAGCGGTAGATAATTACTATCTTCCGAGTCCCCATTCCTGACCGGATCGTCAGGGTTGACTTGCCCCTCTCCCACATCGTCTTGTTCGGATGTGGGCTCGACGGGGGCTTCGGGCTCCTCGGCACCCTCCGGAGTGTTATCATCTCCGGTGCCGGTATTACTGTCTTTGCCACAACGCTATTTTGAGTGGTGTCGCTGGCGTCGACGTTTCGGTGGTGCCTCATCAGGTTTGTCCTCTATCGGATCTTTCCGGTTTGCATCGTCATCCTCTTTGGGTGTGTCCACCATGTATACGTCGTATGTGGAGGTGGCCATCCAACGAACGGTAATCGGCGGGTCCTGGCCTTGTTCGTCTCCGGCATCGTCGTCCAAGCCGTCGATGTCTTCGGAGGCGTAATCTAGCATGTCGGTTAAGTCTTCGACAGTGGCTATGAAGTGGGTGGTGGGTGGGACGTAAAATTCCCCGCTCTCAGCCCCTAGTTCGGGCTGGGCTTAGTTCGGAAGTGATTCCTCTATAATAGCGAGGGATCTCATTAAGTCTAGGGCCCCATTTAAGATAAGGTTTGGACGTGGAAGCGAGAGTCCGCGGGGCTGGCCGGGGTGAAAGCCTCATGGCCCTGCCTACTTGGCACGGACTTCGAGAGTTCGGATCTGGAGTCCGGGGACGAGTTCGGCCTTTCAATGATAGGGGGTACCTGGACTAATTCCGAGTTCGCCGTGGACATGATCGCCTCCGGATCCTCGATAATGCAGTTTGCAGCGGAGGGCCCGGTGGGCTTCACACTCCCATCTTCGGACCTGCTGGTTTGCTCTAGATCTAAGGCCAGAGCGATGGTCAGGGCTGCGAACCCTTTGAAGATCAAGTCTCCTTGAATATCGGCGACATAGTTTAGGTTTCCGAAACTGATCTGATGACCAAGGGCGTAGTTGTCGATCTGTTCGAGGTGGCCAATCGAGTTGGCACGCAGTGCGAAGCCGCCGAATACGGAAATTTGGTCGGGAGGAAAGTCTCCCCGAAACAGCATCATTGTAGACGATCGATCGAGCCATCGAACCTTCTTTCGATGGCATAGTAGAACTCTCAATGAAAACACCAATGTTGGTGTTAAAACATGTCGATCTCGGGTAGGGGGTCCCGAACTGTGCGTCTGAGGATCGAAGGTAACAGGAGACAAGGGAGAAGATGTTATTGGGGAACGCAACAATTTCAAAATTTCCTACGCGCACGCAAGATCATGGTGATGCATAGCAACGAGAGGGGAGAGTATTGTCTACATACCCTTCTAGACCATAAGCGGAAGCGTTATGACAACGCGGTTCATGTAGTCACACGTCTTCACGATCGATCGATCCTAGTACCGAAAGTACGACAATTCCGCGATCTGCACATGTTCAGCTCGGTGACGTCCCATGAACTCACGATCCAGCAGAGTGTCGAGGGAGAGCTTTGTCAGCACGACGGCGTGATGACGATGATGATGATGCTACTGGAACAGGGCTTCGCCTAAGCACCGCTACGATATGACCGAGGTGGATTATGGTGGAGGGGGGCACCGCACACGGCTAAGAGATCAATGATCAACTTGTGTACCTATGGGGTGCCTCCTGGCCACGTATATAAAGGATGGAGGGAGGAGGAGGCCGGCCCTCATAGGGCATGCCCAAAGTGTGGAGTCCTACTTGGACTCCCTAGTCCTAGTAGGATTCCACCTCCCACATGGAATAGGAAAAAGGGAAGGGAGAAGGAGAAGGAAGGAAGGGGCGCCCCCTTTCCCTAGTCCAATTCGGACCAGTCCATGGGGAAGGGGCACGGACACCCTTGAGGCCTTTCTATCCTTTCCCGTATGGCCCATTAAGGCCCAATACGAATTCCATAACTCTTCGGTACTCCGAAAAATACCCGAATCACTCAGAACCTTTCGTCCGTATATAGCCTTCCAATATATCGATCTTTACATCTCGACCATTTTGAGACTCCTCGTCATGCCCCCGATCTCATCCGGGACTCCGAACAAATTTTGGTCATCAAATCACATAACTCATAATACAAATCGTCACAGAACGTTAAGCGTGCGGACCCTACGGGTTCGAGAACTATGTAGACATGACAGAGACACATCTTCGGTCAATAACCAATAGCGGAACCTGGATGCTCATATTGGCTCCTACATATTCTACGAAGATCTTTATCGGTCAAACCGCACAACAACATACGTTGTTCCCTTTGTCATCGGTATGTTACTTGCCCGAGATTCGATCGTCGGTATCTCAATACCTAGTTCAATCTCATTACCGGCAAGTCTCTTTACTCGTTCCGTAATGCAACATCCTGTAACTAACTCATTAGTCACCGCACAACCTGGCACAGCGGCCATGTAGTTACTTCAGTCGGTTTACCGAACACTCCAGTTCGGAAACGTCGATCAGAGGTCTCATATATTTTTGATACTCCTTATCCCAAGGCGGGTTATTTCCGGCAACCTCTTAATCCGTCTGATTCAAATTATTAGGGAACACCTCATTCATCATCCAGCGAATCAATGGCCACACACTCCCTCCTCTCAAGACCGTTCCTAGGTGAGCACGATAAACTTAACCATTTATGCCTTATACTTGTTTCTTATACTAACCTTTATGTTTGTTCCTTTCTGGGCCAAGGCCAGAGCCAGCAAAAAGGCCAAACTGAATACACCGACTGATGATAACCCGGCCTCTGAACTGGAACAGATCCCAGAACAATTTGAGCCGAATGCTGACACTATACATGATGATCCACCACCAGAACATCATGAAACCTTTGCTGAACCGATAATAGATGATTCCACCAGCCATACCACTGACCCGCCAAGTCCGGCCAAAGCTGCAGATAAACCGCCAAGCCCAGCCAAAGCGGCTGATGACCAATCCGACAATGTCATTGTCACTGGCGTCGGCCACACCACCCCTGGAAATCCTATCACTTTATCAAAGCATAGTGCCAAGGAAGAATTGTCTGCTATGGATAAGGGCAAGTGGAAAATAGATTTATCCAGCTATACCCACCTCAACGCCCAAGAGATTCATTCCGGCTTCTTAAACCGCTTGTATACAAGCCGCGACTATGAAGACGGTTTAGTGGGCCTGATGAAGGAGTGATATGAGGTAAACACTGTTAACTCTTCATAATTGTTTCTCTTGTGTCCAATTTCTAATATCAACTCCAGCAGCCCCCACGGGCCGGTTTACGATATCAACGTGAACTGGGACTTCGTAATACTTCAACTTTGCCTGCGTAGCCCCCAAGGGCCGGTTTATCATTTCAGGATGAACCGGGACTTTAAAGTATGAATCTTGCAATTTTTGCTTGTGTAGCCCCTATGGACCGGTTTATTCCTTTAGGATGAATCAGTACCTTTCTGCCATGAAGCTTCCAAAATTATTGATAACCATCTTTGTAAACTGATTGAGGAAGAAAAAATCCATAATTTTGACTTGAGCAAATATAGATTAGCCCCCAAGTGCCAAGTGTATAACTTGTTATGTGCTTGGGACTTAAAATGCCAGTTGATAAAAGCCATAGGCATTAGCCCCCAAGTACCAAGCGTATAACCTATTATGTGCTTGGGACTTCAAATATGAACTATTAACTCATTAAATGTCTCTTGCAGGCCGATCTGAGCCAAAAAGAATCTCAAATCGCCGACCTTCAGGAAAATATTAAGTCCCAGCAGGCAGAAACTTCCAAGGCTAAAGAAGAGCTGACTGGTGCTTTAACAGCCATGGAACAACTGAAAGAATGCTTTAAAGGCAAACGGGCAGGATGGGAAGCTAAAAAAGCAGCCTTGCTAAAACGGGCGGAGGACGCTGAAACAGCTCTTAAACCGGTAGCAGAAGAACTGACTGGCTTGAAGCGGCAAATCAATGCCATGACCACTTCTGTGTTTGCTAAGTACCCTTATGATAAGCTTCAACATGTATTATCCCATAAACTGCCGGTTTATCAATATGTTCAATGATGCAGGATCTCGCATTACCCATCTGGGCTCTGATATGCAGAAGAAGTTGAAAGCTGCCTATACTCTTATAGAGCAGTTATATACCGGCGCACAATGGATCATTTGTACTGCCGCTCATAACAAACCGCCCCCAACCTTGATCAAGGAAACATTAGAAAAGTTGTCAATGCTGCCTACCCGGTTGGACGAGTTAAAAATATCAGCTGCAAGGGCAGGTGCTCTGACTGCGCTAATCCGGGCTAAAGCCTGGATACCAGATCTTGACTCAGCTGATATCACTACAAAAAAAAGACACATCCATGACATTTTGGGTCGAACAAAAAAGATTTCTATCATACATATGACACTTCTATGATGATAATTGTGACAAAACCCGGTATCATCATAGATGTGGTGGGCTACTTCTATGACAAAAAAATCATGACAGAAAATGGGCTTTTCGTCCTGGGCGGGCCGGAGACGCAGCTGCATGACATTCTTTGGGTCGTCCATGACGGAAAAAACCGTGGTAGAAGCGAGGGGGAGGAAAATTTCGGGGAGTTCCCGGTTACGGTGGGAGGTCGGGGGCCGAGCGATGCGCGTTTCTCTCGTACATGTACGCGCGTGTGTGCGAGGCGTTGGGCTCTAACTGAACCCGAGCGATTGCACTGCAGGCTACGCGTTACTGAACCCGAGCGATCGATCGATGGCTGTTAACTGAACCCGATCAAGCGATTCCTTGGCTACTGCTGCTAACTGAAGCCGATCGATGTGATGAACAATGAGCGTTGCGGGGGGGTTTGGATGAACAGGGAGCGGTGGCGTTGCCTCTGGATGAATAGGACCCTGTGGTGTGGTGGAGGGCTGGATGAATAGTAGACGGTGGAGGGGTGCCCGTGGAGGGGTGGATGAACAGGACCCCATGGTGTGGAGGGCAGGATGAACAGTAGACGGTGGAGGGGTGCCCGTGGAGGGGTGGTTGAACAGGACCCCGTGGTGTGGAGGGCTGGATGAACAGTAGAGGGTGGAGGGGTGGTTGAACAGTAGCCGGTGGAGTAGCGCGCGGTGGAGGCTGGATGAACATGAGCCTGTGGAGGCTGGAGGAGGTCGACGGTGGACGAACAGTAGCTCGTGGAGGCTAGAGGGGGTCGACGGTGGAGATGAAAAGTATCCCATGGAGTCCCATTTTGCGGTACGCCACACCCCTCCCGATGAACAGGACCCCCGTTTCAACCGTAGCGCTCCAACACAAATCTGTTTCCTCCGTTTTGCGGTACGCCACACCCCTCCCGATCAACAGGACCCCCGTTTCGACCGTAGGAGGTCCGTTTCCTCTGTTTTGCGGTATGCCACACCCCTCCCGATCAACAGGACCCCCGTTTCGACCGTAGGAGGTCCGTTTCCTCCGTTTTGCGGTACGCCACACCCCTCCCGATCAACAGGACCCCCGTTTCGAACGTAGGAGGTCCATTTCCTCCGTTGTGCGGTACGCCAGGCCTCGTTTCCATCGCCTCTTCCGTCCAAGCCCTCCAGATGAACACGACCACACATTCCGTTCCGACCCATGAACATGACGACGACGTTGTTTCTCCATTCCGACCCAGCCATGTACACGAGCCCTCGACGTACGTATGCGCGAGTAGGCGTTCGAGACCCCGCCCATATGTACACATATGTGGCCGTATTTTCTTTCTTGCACCTTGGCCGCTGTACGTACGTGTACATGCTTCGTGTGCGCCTCTACTACTACATGTGTGTGCCTCTACATCGACCAGTATGTATGTACACGTTCGCGACCAGAATGTCAATGCTACGTACGCTTCGACCAGGTGGGTCCCGACTGTCACGCACTTCCTTGCCTGCAAAGATGTAGCTGGTGGGTCCCAGCAGTCAGGGGGGCGAAATACGGTGGCCCGTCCGGTGGGTCCCCACTGTCAGGTGGAGGAATAATTATTTTGCACGTAATAAGAAGGCACTTCCTTGCTGCGGCCGTGGACCCAGCTGTCAGCCACTCCATGTAAAGTCCACGTCCGATGGAAGCCGTTCCTTGACCACGTTGACCACGCCACGCCGAGAGCACCAGGGCGGTGGACGACGGCGAGGCCTAGGAAGGGGACGACGCGGAGCCGGGGAAGACGCGGTAGTGGATGCCCACGCGTAGAGGAGTACGAGGGCACTGGTTCGCTGCGGTGTGAGGCTGCCATCGCCACAGAGTAACAGGGGGTGTGGGTGAGTAGAGGGATGGCCTGGCCAGCGGTGGGAGTAGTAGGGGGCGGTGACGCCTCCGCCGCATCGTAGCCGGCCACGGGAGGCAGGAGCACGAGGCACGATCGGTGCTGGTTTGGGCAGCTGGAGCAAGAAGACCAGAGGTTGAAGAAGCACGACGGCCGTTGGATGGACATCGTACGGTCACTGGAGCTAGAATCGTGCATATTGACTAAGTTGACAAAGCCCTCCGTCCCCGTCAACTTAGTAGGCCCACAAGTCAGCCTGCCACTATACTGGGTCCCAACTAACAGGGGGAGTATTCATTTTTTTTGCGCGTAATAAGGAGGCACTTCCTTGCGTGCGAAGATATAGCTGGTGGGTCCGAGCTGTCAGCGGCGGTAACGTTTTTTTCGCAAAATACAGAGGTCCTTTCGGTGGGTCCCAGATGTCAGGTGGAGGAATCATTATTTTGCGCGTAATAAGGAGGCATTTCCTTGCGTGCGGCCGTGGACCCAGCTATCGGCCTCTCCACCTAAAGTCCACTTCAGATGCATGTCGGTCTTTGACCATGTTGACCAGGCCGCGCCGAGAGCACCAGGGCGGTGGACGACAATGAGGCCTAGGAAGGGAACGGCACGGAGGCGGGGAAGACTCGGCAGTTGTTTCCCACGCGGTGGGGAGTACGACTGTACGAGGGTTTACTGGTTCGTCTGCCATCGCCGGAGAATAACAACAGGTGTGGGTGAGTAGAGGGATGGCTAGGCCAGCGATGGGAGTACAGTGGGGCGGTGAGGCCTGCGCGGCAGCAGAGCCGGCCGCGGGCAGGAGGGAGCAGGCAGTCTCGCCGGCGCCTATTTGAGCGGCTGGAGCAGGAAGAGTAGAGATTGAAGAAGCACGACGGCTGTTGGATGGCCATCCAACAGTCACTGCTTGTGCGTCAACCTTTTTTTAGGAAAGCCTCAAATCTGCGGGAAATAGCATACAACCCATCTGCCATTATATCTAATAATTTACATCCAATTTTCTAATTATTAAGGTTTTTTTGGAGCCCATATTCTTTTTGTTAGCATTACAGCCCATATTGTGGCCACGGTTAAAAAATTAGACGAAATTTTACATATTTCAGTGCGGTCCGAACAGTTTTTAATCCCAAAATTCCGACTCACATTCAAACTGATTTTAAAAATAAATGTATATCAATATAAAATCCAACAAATTCTCCACGCATAAAAATTAATGTAATTTCAAATCTCGAAATGAAAAAAAGATATTTGAAACTAATTGCCGGTTTGATGTGTTTTAAAAATATACATCCCATTTCTCATTACTAATGGGCCATTTTCTCGGCCAGCCGAATGAAAGCTCTCCTCCTCATCTTGAAAGATTTACAGCCCAACAGGCCTGACAAAGCGACTTACTTGGCAAATCACAAAAAAACTGGGCTGTGGTCGTGGACCCAGCTGTCAGCCTCTCCACGTACAGTACTCTTCCGATGGAATGTCGTTGACCACGTTGACCATGCCGCGCCGAGAGCACCAAGGCGGTGGACGACGGCGAGGCCTAGGAAGGGGACGACGCGGAGCCGGGGAAGACGCGGCAGTGGATGCCCATGCGGAGAGGTGTATGAGGGTTCACTGGTTTGGCTGCGGTGTGAGGCTGCCATCGCTGGAGGGCCTGGCTAGTGGTGGGAGTAGTAGGGGGCGATGAGGCCTCATCGGCAGCATAGTCGGCCACTGGAGGCAGGAGTAGGTGGTCTCCCCAGCGCGGGTTTGGGCGGCTGGTGCAAGAAGAGCAGCGATTGAAGAAGCAGCAGGACCGTTCGATTCAAATCCAACGGTTACTGCTGCTAGAATCGTTTGTTGACTAAGTTGACAAGCCATGCATATGCGTCAACTTAGTAGGCCCACAGGTTAGCCTCCCAACCGGTGCGTCCCAGATGTCAGTGGGAGGAATCATTTTTTTTCGCGTAATAAGGAGGCAGTTGATTGCGTGCGGCCAGGCCAGTGGAGGGAGTAGGGTGGGCCGGGGAAGCCTGCGCGGCATCACAGCGGGCCACAAGAGGAGGGACCAGGCAGTCCCGCCGGTGCTAGTTTAGGCGGCTGGAGCAGGAAGATCAGAGATTAAAGAAGCACGTCGGCCGTTGGATGGACATCCAACACTAACTGCTGCTAGAATCGTGTGTTGACTGACAAAGCCTTTCGTAAACAAGTCACCCTCGAAATCCGTGGCGTGTACAGCCCATTTGTTATTATTTTTATATTTTTTTACTCATTTTCTAATTCATATGGAATTTATTGCAGCCCGTTTTTCATTTTTAGAATTGCTGGCCATTTTCTGGTCAGTACCAGGGTCAAAAAATTAACTAAATATGTGGGAAATTTTGAAAATTCGCAAATTTTTGCTGGGGAACGAAATATTCTTAATCCAAAAATTAATAGCCATAGTAAAACAAATTTAAAAATAAATTAGTACTATGTCATGTTAAATCCAATGAAATACGTATAAGATATCAGTGAAGAACAAAAACAAAAAAAGAAACTTATATCCCATTTGCTATAATTTTTTTGGAATTTTCAACCCTTTTGATATTACTTTTAACAGACATTGACCATATTCTTAAGCCAGGCCGGAATGCATCCCTCCTCGTCTTGAAAGATTTGCAGCCCAGTAATTCGGAGAAAACAAATAGGCCTAGCTTCGGTATTCTTCAAAAAGAAATAATGGGCTAGCTATTTTCCCAAAGAACTGGTGCATGAGCATTTAGCTTTATTTATTTATTTATTTACTTATTTATGTTTAGGGGACCATGAGCATGTACCTGGACCGGATTCATGTGAGAGCCTCCCTTCCAGTTAATTATGTGCTTCTCTATTGGACCTTCATCAGTGGGCTGCATGTTATCAACAAGTGGAAAATGTGTTTCGAGTTTGAAAAAAATGTGTTCCATACGATAAATAGTATGCGCTACATACTGTACGGGGCACTAAAGGATAGAACCATGCAACGACTTCCAAAACATTATGTTTGTTGTTCTAACAACACATTTATTCAACCAACAGACGAAATATACTACTGATTGTACGTTGAAAACAACAGCAACAGCAAACAGACGAAATATACTACTGATTGTACATGTCCGCTTAGTAGGCCCACAAGTCAGTCACCAAATCTGACGGGTACTAGCTGTCAACGGGATGAATAATTTTTTCGCAAAACAAGGAGGCACTTCCTTCTGTGCAAAGATACAGCCGGTGGGTCCCAGCTGTCAGGTGGAGGAAACATTTTTTCAACTTAATAAGGAGGAACTTTCCTTGCGTGCGACCATGGACCTCGTGGGTCCCAGCCGTCAGGCTCTCCACGTAAAGTCCTCTTCCGATGACTCTCGTTTGTTGACCAGGCCGCACCGAACGCAGCGAGGCGGTGGACGACGGCGAGGCCCCGGACGGGAACGACTTGGGGATGGGAAAACGCGGCAGTGGAGTCGCAGATTGAGAGGAGGAGAAGGGTTATAACTGGTTCTGTTGCGGCATGGGGTTGTAGTCTGTGGAGAATAAAAGGAGGTGTCGAGGGGTGCAGGGATAGCCTGGCCGGCGGTGGGGTAGCGCTTCGCAGCGATGCGTGCTAAGCAGAGCCGCTAGCCGCCGGAGGCCGGACCAGGCGGTCCCGGCGACGCTGGAGGAAGAAGACGAGAGATTGAAGGTGCATGCGGCCGTTGGATATAAATCCAATGGCTGTGGATGACACAATCATTTGTTACCAAGTTGACAACGCCCTGCGTAGGCTTCGACCTATTGGCCCACATGTCAGCCTGCAAAAATGTGGCATATATTTAACCCATGTTTTCTAGAATGTACAGTCCATTTGCTGGGCTGGGTGAACAAATAATTTCGCGTCAATCAGGCCCATTTATATTTTCTAAGAAATCCCAGCCCATTTGCACTTCCTTGAAATACACGTATTAGGTGGGCTCGTTATATATACGTATAATGTTATGTTAGAAGGAGCAATTAATATCAAAGAATAAATCGGAGAGGCACATTATATATATATATATATATAAAATTAAGAAATTAGCAAGTTATTGCTCAAAATAAAAATGAGCGCGTTATTATTACATTGGTCCTTCAAATCTTCACAATCACCAGGATTTTTCTTGCGTGTGAGTCAAAAACAACAAGGATTTTCCTTGCCTGTGAGTCAAAAACAACCAGGATGTTCCTTGCCTGTGAGTCAAAAACAACCGGGATTTTCCTTGCCAACTTCCGTTAAACATTTACTTTTATAAGTTGGGATGTTTTTATAATGTATATATAAGTCTCTATAAAATATACGATAATAGTAATAATATAAATATATATAATGTGGTTAGAAGGGAAAACATAAATTGGACACGACATTACTTTTATAAGAGACCTGCGTTTTATACCCCATAGTAGGCATACTAACAAGTTCACACACAAATACAACAGAAAAGGTAAACATTCATATCAAACTCAAGTTCACAGGACACGTTCATATCCATAGCCAACATTCACAATCAACAACTCAAAAGATTCATATATACACAAGCTTAGCATATCTATGCATCCAAATGATTGATAGATCAGACGACAATATTCATACATAATTTATTAAAAGATTCGGATATACACATGTTCAGTATGTTTATGCATCCAAATGATTGAGATCACAGCCAATATGATCCATGGACGAACTTTAATTACCTAGGGTACGGACTGGTAAATGGTGTTCAATCGGAGCTACTTCTTGCTAAAATTAGTTCTTGTACAAGTAAACTTTCGAGTACATAAGAGGCAGCACAGACAATTTGAACTTGGCTTGTAGGTTTATCCTCAAATAGTGGCCTCGTGCCGAGGGAGGTTTGAGCAACTTGGCCACTACTGTCGGGGTATTCTCACGGGGGGTGCAAGACGACATATGCCACAAGGTGGCTTCGTGTGAGGGCAAGACTACTGCCGGAATATCCAGGGACGGGTATGCGAGTAGCACGCGCTAGTTTACCCAGGTTCGGGGCTCTCCGGAGAGATAACACCCCTACTCCTGCATGTCTGAGTATATCTGGTATATCTATCTGGTACAGAGTTGCTCCTGGAGCTGTATCTGAGCTCAGTGCCATAGGCATCTGGCTTTGCATATGTCTTATATGGGTGTATGAGCTAGCTAGCAAGTAGGCATGAGAGTGCTCCACCGTGAGTGGCATGTATGCATGCGTGAGGGAATTCATCCTCCCTGGATGGATGGATGTGAGCCCATATATATAGTGTGGAGCTAGCTTGATATGTAAGCTATGTGGGTAGCTTAGGAAGTAAGCTAGGTAGTGGCATGGGAACAAGGGGGCATGATGGGGTGTCATGGTTGTCCCCTGGGTCACTTCATAAATAGTGCCAGGGGACAAGTGACACTATACATGATGACATGAGGTACAGCCGTCTCGTCCGCGGTATGGTCGCCACGTCGGGGTCTTGTCGGTGTCGGGTTGGGTTGCAGTCGGCAGCCGGCTGGTTGGCGTAGTTGGCAGCCGGCTGGTTGGCGCAGTCGGCAGCCGGCTAGTTGGCGCAGTCGGCAGCCGGCTGGTTGGCGCAGTCGGCAGCCGGCTGGTCAGAGCTGTCGGACGGGTAGCCGGCAGGAGCGGCCGGGCAGTCGGACTGAGGGGCTTTGCTAGCCCCGATGTCTTGATTTATTGTCTCACTGTCTTCGGGGTATCCGTGTCTAATTACTCTGACAGTAGCCCCCAAGCCTCCGGGCAACTTGGCAATGTTGGGCGGAGGTTTTTTGGCGAGTGTTCATGGAAATGATCATGAAAAAGACAAAAGTTAGTCCGCGCAGATATATCAAATGTTTGCTTTTAGCGTTGCAAGTTTTATGCGGAGGGTGCCGACTCGGTTTCGTCCGAGCCCCCTTAATCTTTTTTGTGTTCCCTCCGCTTTTTGGCTTGTGCTCTTGCTTGCCGGACAGCCGCTCTGCGGTCTATGGCTGAGAGTTGGCCGCAAGGTGGAGTGTACAGTACTCAGAGTCTGGGAGCAGATTCAACCGAGTAGATACTTGTAAAGGAAACGGCCGGATCGCCTGATCCGTTTTTCTTCCCGGACGTTTTTCGCGTGGGTGGCCTCCAGCGTTCACTCTTGCTAGTCGGACAGCTGCTCTGCGGTCTGTGACTGAGAGTGGGCCTTTGGTATCGCGCATGGTACTAAGTCGTCTGCGGGAACTAACGTCTCTGGCCAAGCGGCCAGCCCCCGGGCCAACTCTGGCTGGCGCCGGGGCGAACAGTGATGCTACTGTAATAAAATGTTGAGACAACCCCCGAGCATCGCTCGGGGTTATTCATGCTTGCATGGTGCAAAAAATATGCGGGTGAGGAGCTCACATTGATTTTTCGTGTAGTCGAGTGGAGGTTGAGCCTCCGGGTGCTCGAAGGGGTTCCGGCCGGTCAGGCTCGACCGGCCAGGCGGCAATGCATCTTGCAGCGCCTATCTTCTTCTTTGTCTCTTCTGCCGGCTGCTTGGAGCCGGACAAAACTCTTCTCTTGTCTGCAATCTTCCGTGGGGACGCATGAGCACACCCACTAAATGTAGCCCCCGAGATTCGGGCCGACTACTGAGCAGTCGGGCCGGATCTTCCGACAACTACTTTGTCTTCTTCCTCGCGGGGGCGCGTCAGTGCACCCGCTGGGTGTAGCCCCCGAGATTCGGGCCGACTGCTGAGCAGTCGGGCCGGATCTCCCGGCAACTACTTTGTCTTCTTCTTCGCGGGGGCGCGTCAGCGCACCCGCTGGGTGTAGCCCCCGAGATTCGGGCCGACTACTGAGCAGTCGGGCCGGATCTCCTAATGACTACTTTGTCTTCTTTCTTCTTCTATTTGTCCGACTGCGGGAAGCCGGACGCACATTTCATTTTCAGCCGGCTGGGCAGCCGGACTATTTCTCCACCCGGCTCTTCTTCTTCTCTCTTTTTTTTAGCCGGCCTGGAACCCGGCCTATTGACTTTTCTTTCAGCCAGCACGGGCAGTCGGGCTCTTTCTTTTTCTTTCTTGTCCCAGCCGACTTATTTCTCTCTCTCTCTCTCTCTCTCTCTCTCTCTCTTTCTCTCTTTTTTCAGCCGGCCCCTTGAGCAGCCGGCCACCCCTCTTTCTTTCTTTTTTCTATTTTCTCCAGCCGGCGACAGAACGCACGGGCGTAGCTGGCCTCCGGTCACACGGGGCGGGAGCCGCCAGGAGGCCAAGTCAGAGGCGAAGTCGGCCTGCACAGGCCGGAGACAGAGCCTGCGTGCGGGAGCCGGCTAGCGCAGGCCGGAGGCGGAGCAGCGAGCCAGCCAGCTGGCGTGCGGGCGGCCGGGATGCGGGCGGAGCCGGCGCGGTGACTACGGAGGCCGGGTGCAACCTGAAGCCGGGCGGAGGAGTGCATGGGCGCTGCAACCCAGCGGCCAGGCACGCGCTAAGCCGGCAGGCGCGACGAGCTGGCAGGGGCTCGGGAGGCCAGCGGGCCGGCACGGGAAGGCGGCCGGAGGCGCGGCGACCCGGCAGGGAGCTCGAGAGGCCGGGAGGCAGGCGGGTGGGGCGGGCTGTACGCCGGACCGCCGTGGTGGAGCTGGCGCATGGCCGCGGACGGAGCAGCCTGCGTACTGGTCAATTGTCTGACTAATATATGGTCATTGTCTGTCCATAGTCTAGGAAGTGTACGACTATGGTAAGAGGATTATCTGGCTTGTGTATCGCTAGTATCTAGCCATGGTTTGACTAATGGTTTGACCAGGGTTGACTTGCATCTAGCTAGCTTGCAAGCAGATGCAAGTGAGCGGGATGAGCGTGAGCAGGCTCTGCGGTGTCGAGGCGGACGCGCCGTCCCGTGCGGCCGCCCCGGGGGCGTGTCGATGTCGAGCCCTCGAGCGCGGCCGGAGAGGCAACAGTGATGCCACGACGAAGGTGACGAGGATGGCAAGGCCGACAGCAAGGACGCGCCGCCTCTCGCGACCACTCCGGGGGCGTGTCGATGTCGAGCCCCTGAGCGCTACTGGAGAGACGACGGCGACACCGAGGTGATGATGACAAAAGGGGTCCCGCCCGGACTGCAAAACCAGCAGCAGCGCGGTAGCATAGTACCGCCCCATGGTGGGCGTCAAATGTCGGGGTATTCTCACGGGGGGGGTGCAAGACGACATATGCCACAAGGTGGCTTCGTGTGAGGGCAAGACTGCTGCCGGAATATCTAGGGACGAGTATGCGAGTAGCACGCGCTAGTTTACCTAGGTTCGGGGCTCTCCGGAGATATAACACCCCTACTCCTGCATGTCTGAGTATATCTGTTATATCTATCTAGTACAGAGTTGCTCCTGGAGCTGTATCTGAGCTCAGTGCCATAGGCATCTGGCTTTGCATATGTCTTATATGGGTGTATGAGCTAGCTAGCAAGTGGGCATGAGAGTGCTCCACCGTGAGTGGCATGTATGCATGCGTGAGGGAATTCATCCTCCCTGGATGGATGGATGTGAGCCCATATATATAGTGTGGAGCTAGCTTGATATGTAAGCTATGTGGGTAGCTTAGGAAGTAAGCTAGGTAGTGGCATGGGAACAAGGGGCCATGATGTGGTGTCATGCTTGTCCCCTGGGTCACTTCATAAATAGTGCCAGGGGACAAGTGACACTATACATGATGACATGAGGTACAGCCGTCTTGTCCGCGGTATGGCCGCCATGTCGGGGTCTTGTCGGTGTCGGGTCGGGTTGCAGTCGGCAGCCGGCTGGTTGGCGTAGTTGGCAGCCGGCTGGTTGGCGCAGTCGGCAGCCAGCTGGTTGGCGCAGTCGACAACCGGCTGGCCAGAGCAGTCGAATGGGGAGCCGGCAGGAGCGGCCGGGCAGTCGGACTGAGGGGCTTTGCTAACCTCGATGTCTTGATTTATTGTCTCACTGTCTTCGGGGCATCCGTGTCTAATTACTCCGACAACTACTTTCATCCAACCATTTTACTGGCTCATCTTGGTCCTATATCTCGCCCAAATTCTACATTGGAGACGAGAAAGGAGGCGGTTGAGAAAATGAACCACCCAAAAATTTTGTGCAGTTCAACTGAAATGGAGCATCCTTGGCGTGCAGACTGATTAAGTGCCAGATGAATATAAGCGTCAACCAACTTGTCTAGAATCTTTAGACTCCATGCCATATAGTTCGCTACCATATGTGCCGATAACCAAAAGGCACAACTTGGGACCAAAGACTGGACTGCGTTTTTCTGGGCTATGCACCAAGCAATATTTTTGGCGTTCACTCTCCTAACACTTGGAGTTTGACAATTGGTTGACGCTGATTGATACTCGAATGAATATAGGCACTTCTTGTCAACATCTGACCATTTTGTGCAGTTCTACTAAAATCACCCGATGTAATGATTTGCCTGCGAGTTCAGGCTCCAAATTACTCCTTTATGAAATCGGCAAACAGTAGCACAATACCAAATTACCAATACATATGACAGGCACAATAATCAGGATAAAGACCAGTACCAACATGTGTGAGGTAGCATATCAATTACTATTTCCTTTGACTGGAAGCCGAGATAAGCCAAGCGACTGACAGCAAAGGAAGAAAGCATGCGGATTTTACCGACTGACAGGAAAGGACGGAAGTTGTCGAGGCAATGAAGCACCCAAAGTTTTTGTGCAGTTCCACCAAAATCGAGCATCCCTGGTGGCACATATATCGAGAGAGTGAGATTACTGTAATAGTGGGACTAGTTTATGAAACATACACTAACAAATAGAAGCACCCTCATTATCTTAATAGGTAAAGTTAGCAACATAGTAGTCTTGCTTAAAGAGAGGTATTAGTTTATTTAATCAGTGCCAATTAGCTCAACTCAACACTCAAAGCATTGCCATTTATCATAGGTTGCAAAACTTTAACATGCAAAGATAAAGGAGTTTCTCATGACAGTAGCACGATACAAATAGAGATGACAGCAAACTAATATGGATGAAGGCCTTAGGCCCGTACCAACCTGAGAAAAAAAGCTTATTCGTGTAGTCCCATAAGAGATGATAAAGCACTCACTGGAATCACACAATAGTATATATTTTTGTGCACTTCAAATGTATTGTTGAAATCACTCTTGTTTAGCAGTGCTAAGATTATATTGAAAGATTATCAAGAACTTCCAGCAGAGTTAAAGCACTGGCTGGGATACAGTTCATTGTATTGTCTTGTGTAGTTCCATTTAATGTATGATTGGCACAACATGATCCCTGTTTGCACAAGTAGGAACAAGGTGAAACCTTCATTAGCTTAGTGAGAAAGGATAGGAAGACATTAGCATATTACTCAACCAGTAGCATCAAATTCATGATGGACAATACGCAAAACATTGCCTCATTGAACCAATGGCAATAAATTGACACGCAAAAGAATAGCACTATTATGTCATGACACTAATAATATTCCCTCCCTGCTCCACCACATGATTCACCTCCATAGACAAACATACACACATACATGATTCAGCATAGGGTCCTACTAAAGATTTTTTTTAACTCCAACAGGAAAATTAGGCAGTAATAAATTATTGGTACTTATGTACTCCTAATTAATTAAGTGAGACAGCAGAAGTGGAAGGGCTCCCTGGAGGATCGTCTCACATGTAAGGTAGTCGTTGCCAGAGCCCTTGTATGGCCTCGACTTGAGGCCTCTAGCTTTAGCAAGACCGCCTTGGCACTGTTTATTCTTCTTCCTCCTCCTCTTCATGCTCTGTTTCTCTTTCTCCTCACCAGTTGGTGAAACCAAGTACATGATTGGCCTTCTAATTCAGAATTGGTTTTGTCAGTGAGGGAGTACAAGTGTACTAGTAAAAAACAGCATTATTTTTTCATGGCAGTCGGAAAATAGAGATGAACACATGCATTAAATATCATTCTTACCTAAAGGAAGGTTATGGCGCCAATATGGATGATGAGGATTGGAACACAGATCTCCCTTTGTGCAGTTCCACCAAAATGAACCAACTGTTCCATTCTGACATTCCAGTTAAACAGCACAAAAGTCACTTCTTTTAAGAAGAGTTTTGTGCAGTGCACCAAAAGGTCACAACAGCAACCAGGTGAATTGGATATCCCTGTTTGCACAAAAAGGCACACAGGAAACAGTCAGAGTCTCAAACAATTACAGGCAAAAACATTTGGCTAAACTTGTCATGGCTTATAACAGTGGCATGGCTTCATTTTTACCAGGGACATTAGATTAAGAACAACTAAGGCTGCGTTCGATTCACAGGTTTGGTGCAGGATTTTCATAGGAACATATTCCTACGGTATTCTTTCCCTTCCAACCATTCGGAACACGGGAAAGGTGAATAGTGTTTCATAGGAAAGCTGGTCTGGTAGTACTGATTTCATAGGATTAGAAACATCCACGCGCTGCTCATTTTTTGGGCGGAAGCCCGAGGCAGGCGCTCACTGCCATGCGTTAGACAGGTTGCTGTGCTGTGTTGCCGGAATAAAAAAATCAACTTATGTGTGGTACGTGCGGTGAGGACAAGAGTAGTCACTGTGCAGCTGAATAAACAAATAGCATCTCATACTGCCAAGCATGCTACTCTAAAAAAACAAATCTGTACATTTCGTAGTCCATCCGAACACATTCTCTTGAGAGTTTCCTTTGGTTCGTTGTTCCATAGTTTTATACCTACATTCATTTGCTATTCCTCTATTTTCATCAAGACCTATGTTTTCTGCCGCTTTATTCCGAACGGAGCCTAAATATTTGGTATAAGGGCATGGGACAGTGGGTGCACCAGCAGTACAGCACCATGTACATAAACAGGGCCATAAAGTGGTGATTCATAGTTTGTTGCCCCGAGAAACAAACATCCAAGAAACATATCTGGGTTGGTCCCATTTTTGTTCACTCTAGCCACCTACTCGTATGTGTGGATAGCAAATCTAGTCCTGGTCATACCACTGTGTACAGCATTACCCTTGTAATTCCCTTTTCGACCAAGAGACCGGTTGGATGACCAGTCTGTACTACTTTCACCCCCTTTCCTTCCTGTTTGTACCAAGTCCGATGTACATACTAATTTCCCCCACCTCCACTTTATTTCTTGTTTGAACCAAGTAGTACAAGATTCGACTCCATGAAGTAGCTTTACCTCTAACAATAGAAGAAAAAAATGTGACGTTGGACCATCCGATCGAGAGGGGCTGAGAGGTAGAAAATGATGCACATGCAGCGACATAGCAAGCTGGGGAAGTAGAGCTAAGGCGGTTTCGAACGAAGATATACCTGAAGGTCGTCGGGATGTGGATAGGTGGGCGGCGGGAGGCCGGATCCGCCCATAGGCAACGACGAAGGGATCGGAGGACCTCCCACGCCGGCGCTCGGCCAGAGATAACAGTGCAGCCAGCAGTGGGTCTCCTCCCTCGCTGTCGATGACGGCCTAAACGCTGCCCCTCCTCCCCTTCACCGACGGAGGGGGATACGTCCAGATCTGTAACCAGCGGTGAGGATAGAAAGCCAGTGTTTTTTGAAGGGAGAAAGACAGTGTTACTACCCCTATCTTGTTTAGATCTGGAGAGGATGAGAGTGTGTGAATAGAGAAACCCTAGCAAGCAAGCGCAGAGGCTTCGGCCTATATATATCTAGCAAGCAACCCTAGCAAGCAAGCAACCCCTATCTTCATCAACTTGTACAAGACCGAGAAATTTGATTACTACAACGCACTCTCCCTCGCAGACTGAGCTCCGGTGCCTTAACTGCACCTGCCTTTGGCTGCATGACAGGAGGGCCAACCACCTGTTGGGCCCACCTATCATAGACGCAAAGGCAGGAGCAGTAAGTAGAAGCTTTCGCTACACGCTATCCCTCCCGCACGAGGTGGACGGACATGCAGCAGTGGATTCGATACTGTAGAAGTAGGAGTAAGATCATTGTTCGTCTTCTCGAAGAGGCGAAGAGCCAGGTGCAACCCGAGTGTGGCAGTTGTGAAAGCTCGCGTGGTGCGGTTCCTTGGAGTACTAGCCAGGATCTTGCATGAGACAAAATTGCTATTGTTTAACAATTAAACTCCATTATCCATTGGTTGATACTCATTCTACATTGGTCCACGCGCTTAGCACCGTTTCCTCCTGGGGTCACCAATGTTTATTTGCTAATTAATAGCATTGCATGCAATGAACTAGCCATTGCAAGTCATTAAAAGCATGCACACCTCTCATCTCTTATTGGTTGATATGTCAAGAAACAAGAAACAAGGTAGAAGTTAATGCATCGCGCCTAAGTGTTTTGGGACTACGTATTTGGTTTTCATAAGATGACTTACACACCTAGACGGAGGGAGTAGTATAGCCCTATAAACCAGAAAGGAGTGTTTGCCTTTCTGGAGATTTCAACAAGTGACTAGACTACACTGTGTGCAGTACTCCCTCCCTTCCGGTTTATAGGGCTCAAATCTCAAATCTCATGAACCAAGGCATTTTGCGATTGGAGAAATGTATCTCGTACTTTACAAAACTACCATAATTAAACTCATGCATTAATTACGTAGTTCTCTCATTTTCCTCTCCGCCTTGGTCGCGGTGCACAATATTGAGCACTCCTACTCCCTCCTTTCCGGTTTATAGGGCTTATCTCAAAATCTTAGTTTTTTCATTTTATAAGGCTCAATTTGGTTGTTCCCCATCACAAGTTCAGATTCCAAGGTGCATTAAATAATTGCATGCAGGTATTAAGAGAAAATTGACCAATGCATGCATGCATTGCAATTAATACATTGGTAAACATACATTTTTTAAGAAAACAAGAGCATTAATTGGGTGCTTTTGCAAATTACAAAAAGGATTCCACCACTCACCATCTACCTTGGTTGGTGAAATTTTTGAATTGAGCCCTATAAACCGGATAGGAGGGAGTATATGACTAGCCGCTCTATCTACATGCGGGACATTTCAAAGCATCCGGGCCCGCGTGCCATCCACCAAATCACAGCGAGGTGCTACAGTCGAGACTCACCTGTCACCCCGGTGTGGCCGTCATGACCCGTCATATCACAAAACGCACACCTTTACCAGCAGTGGTAAGGTGGCCTCCAAGTTGGACTGGACGAAGCAACCATCATTTCACTGGAACGCTCGTTCAAGCCCTTTCTTCCCTTTCTTGAAGAAAACCTCACTCCAGGCTACTCACTTCTGCCATTTTTTTCTGTAACAATGAAGGAAAGGTGGGCGAATCAGTTATGCTGCTATATTTTCATTCCAAGAATCTTCTTTTTGTGAAGCACCGACCGATTCTCACATCCTATTCTTTTCCCGTTTTCATTGCGATTGTGGTTTCCTTTCGATTGCTTTTGTTTGTCAGTTCACTAATGGATCCTGGAGCACAAGGCAAAGAGTTGCCGGCGGACAACCCACTGGAGACAGCGATCTCCAGGAAGCGAGCACCGACCAATGAGTTGACCATGTTGGCGGGCCAACCCATGGAGACGAAGAACTCCAAGAAACAAGCACTAGCCCAAGAGTTGAGGACATTGGCGGACGAACTCCTCAAAGAAAGTTGGAAGAACAGCAATGGCCCCACCGTGCCTATCCCAGGAACTCTGATTGCCACCTATGTGAGGCTCAAGACTGAGTTTGAGGAGATAGTCGCCGTTGAGAAGCAGTATTCCCCTGGCAAGGTGATGGCCCCCATCGAGGATGAGGAGATGGCCCTCGGAGGGATGAGATCCCCTGGTGAGCTGCACAAGGTAAAAAATAATGGCTTATTACCATAGTTGTGGTTTTTGATTATTTGCAATGTGCTTGCTAATATGTTAGGGTTGTGCAGGTGCCGGTGGATGTCCTTGATGATTCCGATGTCGTGGCCCGTCCTGTTGGCATCGCCCCGGAGATCGATTCCAATGCCGCTGTCCATCCTGTGGACATCGCCCCAGAGATCGATTCTGATGTCGCGGTCAGTCCTGCGGACATCGCCCCAGAAATCGATTCCCATGCCGTTGTCCGTGCTATGGTCATTGACCGAGAGATCGATGACAAGAAATAGTTGGTCGCGCTAATCCTTCAGGGTAGTTTGCATTGCCCTATGTTTAATTACCAGAATGATGCGTGTTATCAAACCATCTTAGGGCTAGTGCACTGTCTTGTGTCGGCGGATCTTGCTACTTTTGTTTGATAGTGAATGAGGGAGTCCTGGATTAGGGGGTGTTCAGGTAGCCGGACTATACCTTCAGCCGGACTCCTGGACTATGAAGATACAAGATTGAAGACTTCGTCCCGTGTCCGGATGGGACTTTCCTTGGCGTGGAAGGCAAGCTTGGCGATGCGGATATTCAAGATCTCCTACCGTTGTAACCGACTCTATGTAACCCTAACCCTATCCGGTGTCTATATAAACCGGAGGGTTTTAGTCCGTAGGACAACATCAACTCCATACACAATAATCATACCATAGGCTATCTTCTAGGGTTTAGCCTCTTTGATCTCGTGGTAGATCTACTCTTGTACTACCCATATCATCAATATTAATCAAGCAGGACGTAAGGTTTTACCTCCATCAAGAGGGCCCAAACTTGGGTAAAACATCGTGTTCCCTGCCTCCTATTACCATCCGGCCTAGACGCACAGTTCGGGACCCCCTACCCGAGATCCGCCGGTTTTGACACCAACATTGGTGCTTTCATTGAGAGTTCCTCTGTGTCGTTGCCTTTAGGCCCGATGGCTCGTTTGATCATCAACAATGATGCGGTCCAGGGTGAGACTTTTTTCCCCGGACAGATCTTCGTCTTCGGCGGCTTCGCTCTGCGGGCCAATTCTCTTGGCCACTTGGAGCAGATCGAAAGCTACGCCCCTGGCCATCAAGTCAGGTTTGGAAGCTCAAACTACACGGCTGACATCCGCGGAGACTTGATCTTCGACGGGTTCGAGCCACGGCCAAGCGCGTCGCACTATCTCGAGGGGCATGATCTAGCTCTGCCTCCGGGTAGTGTACTGGAGGCCGCACAAGCATCAGTTCGGACCTCTAACTCGGAGCCTATTGCGCCAATCGAGGATGAGCGGTTGGACGCCACCTCGAGGGCTGCGATCTTAAAGGCGATCGAGCCGAACGCTAGTCCCGCACTCTACATGATCCGTGACTCCGAGGATCCGGACTCCTCCCCGGACTCCGAACCGCCCGCGCCCCTACCAATCGAATCCGATTGGGCGCCGATAATGGAGTTCACTGCCGCAGACATCTTTCAGCACTCGCCTTCTGGCGTCATCCTGAATTCTCTTAAGTCTCTCTCTTTATCAGGAGAGCCCTGGCCGGATTACGGTCAGCAAGGATGGGATATGGACGATGAAGAAATTCAAAGCCCACCCACCACCCACTTGCTAGCCACTGTCGACAATTTAAACGACGTGCTCAACTTCGACTCCAGAGACATCGACAACATGGATGACGATGCAGGAGATATCGATGAACCAACGCCCATAGGGCATTGGACAGCCACCCCATCTCACGATGTGTACATGGTGGATACCCCTAAAGGAAGCGACAACGAGGAAGAAGGGGAAGGGACGGGAGATCGACCCCCCGAAAAGCAATCAAAGTGTCGGCATAAACGCCGACCCAGGCCCCGCCTCGACAAAAACACAGCCATAGAGCAGGACGAGCCGGTAGACGACGAGCAGGCCTTAGAGCAACCGTCCGAACAGGGCAATATGGATAAAAAACCGAACATCCCTCCTCCGGCAAAAACGGCATTCCGGACGACCTCACACCGGATAAACCTATGGAGCAAAAGAATCTCCACGGGAGGCTCATTGCAACTGCACGTAGCCTAAAAAGCAGAAACGGAAGCTAAAAACAGCGGAAGATGCACTCCGGATTAGATGGAGCAAAGTAATCAATACCGCAGATAAATATGGCGACAGTTGCCGCACTAAAAGCTATCCGAAAAGAAAGCTACTGCCTGAATTCGACGAAGAGGCCCTAGAGCCCTCGCATTCAGAAAATGAGAAAGCCACACGGTCGGATAGACGACCCTGTAAAGCAACAAGCGGCGCCGCACTCAAATTGGCATGCGACCCACTTAATGATTCGCACCATGGCCCAGTCAGGTCCATTTATGGGCCAAGAAAGCAAGCTCTCGTAAGCAATACTATGAAGCCATCATCAGAATCCGGCATACCCAAATACAAGGGCACCGCACACCCTCTATGTTTCACCGATGAGGTCCTGGACCATGAATTTCCAGAGGGATTCAAACCCGTAAACATAGAGGCATACGATGGAACAATAGACCCTGGAGTCTGGATAGAGGATTATATCCTCCACATACACATGGCTAGAGGAGATGATCTCCACGCCATAAAATATTTACCCCTTAAGCTTAAAGGGCCAGCCCAGCATTGGCTTAAAAGCCTTCTCAAAAACACAATTGGAAGCTGGGAAGAGCTCGAGGATGATTTCCGAGCAAACTTTCAAGGGACCTATGTCCGCCCTCCGGATGCAGACGATCTCAGTCACATAACTCAACAACCCGGAGAATCATCTCGGCAGTTCTGGAATAGATTCCTCACTAAAAAGAATCAGATAGTCGACTGTCCAGACGCCGAAGCCTTAGCAGCTTTTAGGCATAACGTCCGAGACGAATGGCTCGCCAGACACCTCGGCCAAGAAAAGCCAAGAACAATGGCCGCACTAACAAGCCTCATGACCCGCTTTTGTGCAGGAGAGGACAGCTGGTTGGCAAGGTGCAGCCCCAGCGACCCAAGTACATCCGAAACTAGGGATGGAAATGGAAAACCGTGACGCAGCAAGGACCGTCACCGGACTAAGGACAAAAGTCTAAAGAGCACAGCAGTCAATGCCGGATTCAAAGGCTCACGACAAAATCAGGCAAAATCGCCCCCCCCCCCAGGATAATAGGGACGATCCATCCAACCTAAATAAAATCCTGGACAGGACATGTCAGATACACAGTACTCCCGGGAAGCCTGCTAACCATACCCACAGAGACTGTTGGGTTTTCAAACAATCCGGCAGACTCAATGCCGAACAGAAGGGGCTCGACACACCAAGCGAAGACGAGGACGAACCCCAAAAGCAAAGTACCAGGAAACAAAAGAACTTCCCACAAGAAGTAAAAACTGTGAACTCACTTCACATAACAAAACGTGCGGCGCCCGTAAAGGTACGCACCACACGGCCCATCCCCAAAGGGTTCGGCCATTGGTTGTCAAAACCGATCATCTTTGATCATCTAGATTATTCTAGAAACATCAAGAATGCAGGCTGGACCGCCTTGATACTCGATCCAATAATTGGCGGACTCCGGTTTTCAAAAGTCCTTATGGACGGCAGCAGTGGACTAAACCTGATATATCAGGATACAATCCATCACATGGGGATAAACCCAGCAAGAATCCGCCGCAGCAAAACCTCCTTTCAAGGGGTAATACCTGGTCCGGACACCCGTTGTATGGGTTTTCTCCGGCTCGAAGTCATATTCGGCTCTGCCGATAACTTCCACCGCGAAAAGCTGACCTTCCATATCGTCCCGTTCTCAAGTCGCTATCAAGCACTACTGGGACGCGAAGCTTTCGCTCGCTTTAACGCAATACCGCATTATGCATCTCTTACGCTTAAGATGCCCGGTCCACGAGGCAAGCACTAAAATAAGCCTCCCCAAGCGGAGGACTGTGCGGCCGCGTTGACAGCCCCACAGCAAAATGGCCTAACCGGCCAAAAAACTTCAAAATAGGTCATTAAAGACCACGAACGCGGATAGACGAGTTCGGTACAAAATCATTATTGACGCAGGCTTAGTGTCCATATACCCCCGCACTAGGGGCTCCATGCATATACAATAAGAGACAATAAAGCTCAGTCTGATATATTTCACTTTATACTTTGTTTATTTTAAACTTTTGCTCGGCATGACCCGTTTTCAACTCAGTTCCTCTCTTTTACAGATGAACGTCGTGCGGCGCCCGTCCAGGATACGGCACAACGGAGACACGGGCGTAGACGTGTAGTAGGGACCCGTCCTAAAGGATTCTTTTTAGATTAAGACCCTGCGTAAACCTTTTTTACTGTCTCTTGTTGCTACACATCCCCTGGTTTTTTTCTTTTTGATATAACCAAGGAGGAGGCTGGCGTCTTGGCATGTGGCCACGTCAAAATTTTTGCACGTACCTGGACACAAGGGGCTTTCTTAATAATAAAGAGTGTTGTTTCGCCCGCACTCATAAAGACCGAACACCTTAGGGAGTGTTCGGCGTCGCGGGTTTTGGCATTATATGCATCAGCTCCGAATCATGTCTTTGGTCAAATGTTGGGTTCCCGGGCTCCTGAGTTTGGCTACCTTACATTCCGCTCTATCGGCCAAGGTAGCACCAGGAGAACTACTGCGATTGTGCCCCGGTTCGGCCGGGCGAGCACCTCAGTAGAGAAAGCCGAAAATTGACTGTCATGATGTAGCATGAGACTGGTCAGCCACTCGATGACCTATCGGAATCTATTGGATTCCTCTGCTTTAACGAAGGGCCGCTTCCCGGTCTGGCACATACGCGCCCCGAACTCGGGCGAGCGCAGTCGCCACCAAGGGGCTACCTAAATAGTCTCACTGTCAAGCTCCTATGGCTAAGTGAAAGTGTTAAAGCATTATAGTCCGGTTGCCTGGCCCGCTGCACTATCACCTCCTTTATAGGACCAAGACGTTGGGTTAAGTGTGAAAATGCGTCTTCTGCGAGTACCCCCGCACTATGTGCGTGGGGGCTGAAGCCAACGACTGCCATCTTTCAGATTTTGTATATATATTTTAAAACGGCCGCACAGGAGGTGTTCCCAATACTTGAAGGCACAAGTATAAAAAGGCCACTACAGTTTATCAAAATATTACTTTATAATTACATATGCTATCATAACATAGCATCTTTCGAGCACTGCGTCTCTATTACACGAGCGCCTTCAAGGAGTTTGTTACATCCCTAGTTCTGGTATGATCCTAGGCTTGCTTTGTGCATCATGTTTAAATTTCAAATGAAATTGAAATGGGGATGTTTCAAACCCTAGCACCAAAGCAAATTCAAATAGGTTCACCTTTAAAGTGGATTTTCAATGAACCCAAAATGCTTTTCAAAAATGTTCATGCTCTTTGGATAATGTTGGGAACAACAACCAGAGGTGATGCACATTTTTGCTACACATTTTGGATTTTTCAATCAATGCATAAATATTTGATTTGGAGCTGTTTAAATTATATAAATATTTTTAATGGCTCCAAAAATGTTGGGAATTGGTGAGGGCCTCTAGAATATTATATCTAGATGCCACAAATATTTTTAGCATTTATGGAAATGTTTTAACATTTCTTTTAAATACAAAACAAATGTCAGAAATAGAAAAAGAAATCAGGAAAAGGAATTACCTGACTTACCTCACGCTTACCTGGTGGCCCAACAGGACCGGCCCAGCCCACCAGGGGCAGCCCCGTCTTCTACCTCTTGCCAGTAGGCAGAGGAGAAGCCGAGCACGACGCCGCGCGCTGGCCACATGCCTCGCCAGCTCCTGCTTGCCGCTCCCCGTCGTCGCCTGGACCTTCCCTCGCGTCGCCACGCACCCCCCCAAGCCTCTCTCGCTCTCTCCCGTGCCATTCTCTCCTTCCCCTTGCTCCCTCTCTCGCGGCCGAAATCCCCGTCGTCGTCGTTCGCAGCCACCGTGGCCTCGGCCACTGCCGCACCTCCCCGACACGATTCCCAGCTCCACCACGACCCCCTCTCCCTCCTCACCGAGCAAAGCAACCCGGGCGAGCTCCGCTTCCTCCTCGGCGCCGTCGTCTTCAAGCTTCGGCCGACGAGATCGCCGTCGATGTTCCGGCTGCCCCAAGCCTTCCCCGAGCTCGCCGACCCCGCCGTTGGATTCGCTGTGAGCTTCCACCTCGAATCCCCCTCTCCCCCTTGTCTTTTGCACGCTGCAGCCGCGATTCCGATCGAGGCCGAACTCCGGCCGCCGCCCTAAGCTCCGCTACGGCGAGCTCGGGCCACCTCAGCCCCTGCTGTTTGCAAAGATGGATGCGGCGCACGCCCAGCTCCACGTAGATGCCCTCCGCGGGCCATTTGGTCACCGGAGGGGGAATCCCGAGCCCCTCCGCTGTCTCTGGCCTTGCCGGCGACGAGCGCAGGGTCAACTCCGGCGTGGGTCGACCCCCACAGCCCAGTTTGACCTCCCCCCTCTCTCTTAGTGACATGTGGGCCCCGGCCCTGTTAAGTCTTAGTTAGGATTAGTTTAACAACTAATTAAACCTTGTTTAGCTAATTGGGTCACTGACGCGTGGGCCCAATCCCATTAACTAAACCAATTTAGGTTTATTTTAAATTAGGATTAACCACAGACACTGACGTGTGGACCCCACACGTCAGGTTTGACCTGGTCAGCCGCCTTTGACCTGCTGACACAAGAATGACGCTGTGCTGATGCATTATATCATTTTCTGGTATTAATCTAAATCAGGAAATTCCAAAAAATAGTTAAAACTTCTAAAAATCATAGTAATTCAACTATAACTCCAAATGAAATAAATTATATATGAAAAATTATCAAAAAAATGCAAGGAATCCATTTATGCCAGTTTCATGCATGAAAAACCAACTTATACTTGCTGTATAAGTGAAAATGTAATAATGGCATGTTATATACTTAAATTGGGGTTTGCATATGAATCCTTGGTTCATATGGACTTCAACCAAATTAATGCTACATGCATTAGGGCAAATCATAGCATCTTTGAAATGTAATCTTCATGCATCATATTGTTGCATATGGTTGTTTATTGATTGCCGGCACCGTTTCCTCTCGATAGGTTCTACTCCGGAAGGTGTCCCGAGTACCTGTCTGAGGAGCATTGCTTCTTCGTGGATCTATCAGGCAAGCAAACCCCCTTGAGCATCTCGATAAACCCCACTCTCTCGCTCCTGCTCCTTTTACTACATTAGGACAACAACGATACAAACTGCTACGTTCTGCTGCAGTAGCTGAACCCATTACTCTCCATGACCTGTCATTGCCACAGTAAATAGTTGAAACCCACTAGCATGAGTAGGAGTTGCTTGAGCCTTGATGTGCCTGCTCATCCATGCTTGTTTTCTTTATGCCAGCTATGCTTAGAGTTGTGTCAGGTCTGATTCATCGGGAATGAATCGGAGTGGTGAACATGTCCTACCGGTAAAGGCTAAGTGTGTGAACACGTTTTGGTAAAGGTAGCGATGAGAGGCCATGTAGGAGTACATGGTGGGTTGTCTCATTGGAACCGTCCTTAAGCACTGAGTTCTTTGTATGTTATCCAAGTCCAGTTACTACCGCACATTGGGTTCCGGTTATCCGGCCCCTCTCAGCTTATTAATCCACTTGATCTCTGTCCAGGAGTTGCAACTAGTTTCTGGCGTTTGTAGGTAGTGCTACTTGTCTACCAGGTGGTGTCCGACGGGACGGGCTTGGGACAGACTAGGCACTGTGGCACGGTGTACCAAGTGGCACCCGGATGGTGGGTTTGGGAACCCTGCACACATCGTTTGGGGCCGTGAGCGACACCCCGGCCGGATCTCCTTGCGGATGGAACCCGAGTAGGCGATAAACCTGGACGAGAGACTTGTGTGGTTAGTCAGGTCATGGCCGACACCCTCGCCCGGCTTCCGCTTGAAGGTTGCCGAGGTACATGACGTGTACAGGGCTATAAGTGGCGAGAGCGTGTGTGAAGAAGTACACCCCTGCAGGGTCAATATTATCTATCCGAATAGCTGTTTTCCTCGGATATGGAAACTTGGAGGACTTATGTAGTACATAGACAATTTGAAGTGGATACTCTAAAATTCGCAAGATAAGCGTGAGTGCTATGGATGGCCTTCTCGTGGGGAGACGGGAACGGATCCATAGTGGAGTATTGATATGGTGAATATGTGGACTCGTGTGTGTCTTCTCACCCCAAAGAAGTTTCTGATACTCGTAGTATAGGTTAGCCACTGAGTCAAAGCTGGCTTGCTGTTGTTAAACTCCACCACCCCCTTTGTTGATAATGTTGCATATGTAGATAGTTCTGATGTAAGACTTGCTGAGTACCTTTGTACTCACGTTTGCTTATTTATGTTTTGCAGTTGGTTACACTAGTGGCTTCGACGAGTAGCTTGTATCCCAGCTATGATCTTGTACCCTTGGGAGGGTCGTGTTTAGTCAGGCTTCTTAGTCTTTTCCTTTTGTAGTTGTCTGTACTCAGACATGTAATGCTTCCGTTGCTTGTATGCTCTGAATGATGGGTCATGAGACCCATGTTTGTATTGAATGCTATGTGGCTCTTCTGGGCCTTTATCTATATGAGTTTGAGTTATGTTGTGATGCCATGATGTACAACACATACTTGCATGTTATGCGTACGTGTAACGTGTATTGCTATGTGTGGGATCCGACAACCTAGTTTTTTACCTCTGATAGCCTCTCTTATGGGGAAATGTAGTCTTGTGTTTCCATGTGCCATAGTAGTCCGCTACAGCCCGGTTCACCGGAGTCCTGCTAGCCCAGCACTACTGCTCCGGAACACTTGATTGGCCGACATGTGATTCACTTCGTCCCTGTGTCTATCCCTTCGGGGAAATGTCACGCGGTGACATCTGGAGTCCTGTCTAGCCTGCTACAGCCCGGGTTCCCGGAGTCCTGTTAGCCCAGTGCTACAGCCCGTATTCATACGCTGTTGACCGACATGCTCGAGGTTGATTCATGTATGCCTGTCCCTATAAGTTAGTGCTACTTTGGGTTCATGACTAGTCATGTGGGCCCGGGTTCTCTGTCATATGGATGCTAGCGACACTATTATATATGTGAGCCAAAAGGCGCAAACGGTCCCGGGCCCGGTAAGGTGGCACCCGTGGGAATACCGTGCGTGAGGCCGCAAAGTGATATGAAGTGTTACATGCTAGATCGTTGTGATTTAGGATCGGGGTCCTGACAGCGTTGGTATCAGAGCCTGACTGACAGTAGGATTACCAAGCCAACTGGTCGAAGTTGAGACTAGAAATGCTTTAATTAGTTATATAGGGGAATTGATTGTGGAAGGGAACGTAAGGCTCTTTTTACTCCTTTATCTCATGTCATTCTTTCTGAGTCAGCCTCTTCTTTCTACGAGGGTTAAGGCCTAGGCTTCTCCTCTATCTCTCAGGATGACGTGTTACTAAACCGTAAAGTCTTAGGATTGTCGGGTTGTGTCACCATACAGTTCTACTACTTCCGTGTGTCCTCAGTTTGACCCAAAACCTTGATGTTATGATGTTGATTGATTATGCTATTCCTTTGATGAATGTCTCAAAAATCCTTTTGAGCATTTACAGCCGTTATGCTGCCAAAATTGTCCCAGGATTTCAAGAGTTTCCAATGCTTTTGCATTACATTCCGCATCCTTATGTCGATGCTAATTCCATCCTTGTTTCCTTGGTTTCTGTGCCAGGATGTCGTCTGCTAACCGAGGTTCAGTTGCTCATAGCAAGAACCATGGAGATGGTAGGGACGAGGATCCTCCTGACCAGCCTTTGATGACAGAGTTCTTGTTAACGTCCGAGAGGAACAAGCATGAGACTAACCGCTTGCTGGCACAGATTGAGAAGAACACCGAACATCAGCGTAAGAAGTTGGTTTCCATCACCGACTTCATTGGTCTGAAACCACCCACCTTCCATCATTCCATTGAGCCACTCCATGCGGATGACTGGCTCCGGAGCATCACTCACAAGTTGCATTCTGCGAGCATAGCTGAAGGTGACAAGGTCACCTATGCTACCTATCACCTGGAAGGTCCTGCTAGTATTTGGTGGCAGAGCTATGAGGCTATGCTTCCAGCTGGTCAGATTCCTACCTGGAAGGATTTCACCGAGGCTTTTCATGAGCACCACATTCCTCAGGCTCTCATTGACCGCAAGAAGGAAGAGTTCTGTAGTTTTGCCCAGGGTAAGCTGCCTGTAGATGCTTACAGTAGAGAGTTTGGAAGCCGCGTCTGCTATGCTACAGAAGAAGTGTCCATGGACGCTAAGAAGCAGGCTAGGTTCCGGAAGGGTCTCAACCCTAAGTTGCGTCGTGATCTCCACCTGCATCATTGTGATACTTTCAAGGCTCTTGTGAATAAGGCCATTAATGCAGAGACAACTCAAGTCACTTACGAGGAGTCTCGAAAGCACAACCGTGATATGGGTTCTTCCTCCCGCTCTGGCTCTCAGAAGCGACGGATTTCGATTCTGAACTCGGCTCTTCCACCTGGATATGCACCGAGGCCATCCGATGTGGCGCCTCACCCAACTCAGCAACGTGCTCCACCCAGGCCTATTAGTGGACCACTTGCCAATGTAGGTCCACGTCCTACCTCAAGAACTTGCTTCACCTGCGGAGAACCGGGACACTACGCACATGACTGCCCTCAGTCCAGTTATACCCCACCCCAGTCTGAGAGGTCTGTTGGCCGTGAAAAGCCATCAGGCAAGATGATCAGTACCAAGCCAGCCTCCATTGAACGAGCATGTGTGCACCATGGCTCAGCTACAGAAGCTCAAGATGATCCCGACATCGTACTGGGTACGCTTCTTGTCAATTGTCACCCAGCTTCAGTTCTGTTCGATACTGGAGCATCCCACTCCTTCATATCCGAAGGTTATGCTCGGTTGCACGACATGTCATTTTGTGATATGCCAACTCCACTAATATTCCAGACTCCTGGTTCCAAATGCCAAACCTCCAAGGTAAGCCATGGTAATGAAATCCTTGTTGACAGACTGGTATTCCTTGCTTCTTTGATATCTCTAAAGTCCTCAGATATTAACATCATCTTGGGTATGGACTGGATGACAGCTCATCATGCCAAGATCGATTGTTACACTAGATCTGTTCAACTTACACATCCATCTGGCAAAATAGTCACTGTCTCCACTAGAGTTGCAAGGCGTCAACTCTATTCTCTTAATGCCAGCCCTCTTCCAGACCTTGAAGATATTCCGGTAGTCCATGACTTCCCGGATGTCTTTCCAGAAGAACTGCCAGGTGTCCCACCCGACAGAGATGTAGAGTTTGTCATAGAACTTATCCCAGGGACTGTTCCAATCTCTAGGAGACCATACAACATGGCACCTTTGGAGTTAGCCGAGCTTAAGAAACAACTTGATGAGTCCTTGCAAAAGGGTTTCAACCGTCCCAGTTCTTCTCCTTGGGCTTGTCATGTCCTCTTCGTCAAGAAGAAGGATGGTACGGATCAGATGGTTGTAGATTATCGTCCCGTTAATTTGGTCACGATAAAGAACAAGTATCCGCTCCCCAGGATCAACGACCTGTATGATCAGCTCGCTGGATCCTCAGTCTTTTCCAAGATGGATTTGAGGTTAGGCTACCACCAAATCAAAATCAGAAACGGGGACATCTCCAGAACGGCCTTTGTCACTCGTTATGGTCAATACGAGTACACCGTAATGTCTTTCGGCCTAACCAATGCTCCAGCTACTTTGTCCCGCTTGATGAACTCGATCTTTATGGAGTACTTAGATAAGTTCGTCGTGGTTTATCTCGATGATATTCTTATTTACTCGAAGAACAAGGAAGAGCATGCCGAACATCTTAGGCTTGTGTTAGAAAAACTCAGAGATCATCGCCTTTATGCCAAGTTCTCCAAGTGTGAATTTTGGTTGCCAGAAGTGACCTATCTAGGCCACGTGATCTCTGGTAAGGGCATTGCTGTCAATCCTGAGAGAGTCAAAGCCGTTCTCGATTGGACTCCACCCAAAACGGTCAAACAAGTTAGGAGTTTCCTTGGTCTAGCCAGTTATTGTCGCCGCTTCATTGGAAACTTCTCCAAAGTGGCCAAACCCCTCACGGAGCTTCTCAAGAAAGATAAAAGGTTTGAGTGCACCCCACAGTGTGAGCACAGTTTTCAGGAACTGAAAAGACGCCTGACTTCTGCGCCCATACTCGTGCCACCAAATTTCACTAAAGACTTTGTTATCTATTGCGATGCTTCGCGTCAAGGACTAGGTTGCATTCTTATGCAGGATCGTCATGTGATTGCCTATGCATCTCGACAGTTGCATCCACATGAGGAAAATTATCCTACACATGATCTGGAGCTTGCAGCTGTAGTCTATGCACTTAAGATTTGGCGACATTATCTTCTTGGTAACCGTTGCGAAATCTACACTGACCATCAGAGTCTCAAGTATATCTTCACCCAACCAGATCTGAATCTCAGACAGAGATGTTGGTTGGAGTTGATCTCGGATTAAGACTTAGGAATCACCTACACCCCAGGCAAAGCCAATGTCATGGCTGATGCTTTAAGTCGTAAATCCTATTGCAACAACATCATGTTGCAACAATGTCAACCACCCCTCCATGAGGAATTCTGTAAGCTTAACCTTCACATAGCTCCTCATGGTTCCCTTTCTACCTTGGTGGCGAAACCTACCCTTACGGATCAGATCATAGAGGCTCAGAAGCATGATGCGGGAATTTCCCGAATCAAGAAGAATATTTCCAAGGGAGTTACTGGCTGTTTCTGAAGGAAATATAACCTCGAGGCAATAATAAAGTTATTATTTATTTCCTTATATCATGATAAAAGTTTATTATTCATGCTAGAATTGTATTAATCGGAAACATAATACATGTGTGAATACATAGACAAACAGAGTGACACTAGTATGCCTCTACTTGACTAGCACGTTAATCAAAGATGGTTATGTTTCCTAACCATTGACAAAGAGTTGTCATTTGATTAACGGGATCACATCATTAGTTGAATGATCTGATTGACATGACCCATTCCATTAGCTTAGCATCCGATTGTTTAGTATGTTGCTATTGCTTTCTTCATGACTTATACATGTTCCTATGACTATGAGATTATGTAACTCCCGTGTGCCGGAGGAACACTTTGTGTGCTACCAAACGTGACAACGTAACTGGGTGATTATAAAGGTACTCTACAGGTGTCTCCAAAGGTACATGTTGGGTTGACGTATTTCGAGATTAGGATTTGTCACTCCGATCGTCGGAGAGGTATCTCTGGGCCCTCTCGGTAATACACATCACTTAAGCCTTGCAAGCAATGCAACTATGAGTTAGTTGCGAGATGATGTATTACAAAACGAGTAAAGAGACTTGCCGGTAATGAGATTGAACTAGGTAATGGATACCGACGATCGAATCTCGGGCAAGTAGCATACCGATGACAAAGGGAACAACGTATGTTGTTATGCGGTCTGACCGATAAAGATCTTCGTAGAATATGTAGGAGCCAATATGGGCATCCAGGTCCCGCTATTGTTTATTGACCGGAGACATGTCTCGGTCATGTCTACATTGTTCTCGAACCCGTAGGGTCCGCACGCTTAAGGTTTCGATGACAGTTATATTATGAGTTTATACGTTTTGATGTACCGAAGGTTGTTCGGAGTCCCGGATGTGATCATGCACATAACAAGGAGTCTCGAAATGGTCGAGACACAAAGATTGATATATTGGACGGCTATATTCGGACACCGGAAGTGTTCCGGTGATTTCGGAGAAAACCGGAAAGCCGGAGGGTTACCGGAACCCCCCCCCCCCCGGGAGAAGTAATGGGCCATATGGGCCTTAGTGGAGAGAGAGAGGAGCAGCCAAAGGTGGGCCGCGCGCCTCCTCCCCCTGGGCCGAATTGGACTAGGAGAGGGGGGCGGCGCCCCCTTTCCTTCTCCTCCCCCCGTCTTTCCCCCTCCTAGTAGGAGTCCTACTCCTACTAGGAGGAGGACTCCTCCTTGGCGCACCATAGGGGCCGGCCGGCCTCCTCCTCTCTTGAACCTTTATATACGGAGGCAGGGGCACCCTAGAAACACACAAGTTGATCCACGTGATCATATTCTTAGCCGTGTGTGGCGCCCCCTGCCACCATAGTCCTCGATAATATTGTAGCGGTGCTTAGGCGAAGCCCTGCGACAGTAGTACATCAAGATCGTCACCATGCCGTCGTGCTGACGGAACTCTTCCCCGACACTTTGCTGGATCAGAGTCCGGGGATCGTCATCGAGCTGAACGTGTGCTAAAACTCGGAGGTGTCGTAGTTTCGGTGCTTGATCGGTCGGGCCGTGAAGACGTACGACTACATCAACCGCGTTGTCATAACGCTTCCGCTGTCGATCTACAAGGGTATGTAGATTACACTCTCCCCTCTCATTGCTATGCATCACCATGATCTTGCGTGTGCGTAGGAAAATTTTGAAATTACTACGTTACCTAACAGTGGCATCCGAGCCTAGGTTTTATGGTTTGATGTTATATGCACGAGTAGAACACAAGTGAGTTGTGGGCGATATAAGTCATACTGCCTACCAGCATGTCATACTTTGGTTGGGCGGTATTGTTGGATGAAGCGGCTCGGACGGACATTACGCGTACGCTTACGCGAGACCGGTTCTCCCGACGTGCTTTGCACATAGGTGGCTTGCGGGTGACAGTTTCTCCAACTTTAGTTGAACCGAGTGTGGCTACGCCCGGTCCTTGCGAAGGTTAAAATGGCACCAACTTGACAAACTATCGTTGTGGTTTTGATGCGTAGGTAAGATTGGTTCTTGCTTAAGCCCGTAGCAGCCACGGAAAACTTGCAACAAACAAAGTAGAGGACGTCTAACTTGTTTTTGCAGGGTATGTTGTGATGTGATATGGTCAAGACATGATGCTGATTTTATTGTATGAGATGATCATGTTTTGTAACCGAGTTATCGGCAACTGGCAGGAGCCATATGGTTGTCGCTTTATTGTATGCAATGAAATCGCGCTGTAATGTTTTACTTTATCACTAAGCGGTAGAGATAGTCGTGGAAGCATAAGATTGGCGAGACGACAACGATGCTACGATGGAGATCAAGGTGTCGCGCCGGTGACGATGGTGATCACGACGGTGCTTCAGAGATGGAGATCACAAGCACAAGATGATGATGGCCATATCATATCACTTATATTGATTGCATGTGATGTTTGTCTTTTATGCATCTTATCTTGCTTTGATTGGCGGTAGTATTATAAGATGATCTCTCACTAAATTATCAAGAAGTGTTCTCCCTGAGTATGCATCGTTGCGAAAGTTCTTCGTGCTGAGACACCACGTGATGATCGGGTGTGATAGGCTCTACGTTCAAATACAACGGGTGCAAAACAGTTGCACACGCGGAATACTTAGGTTATACTTGACGAGCCAAGCATATACAGATATGGCCTCGGAACACGGAGACCGAAAGGTCGAGCGTGAATCATATAGTAGATATGATCAACATAGTGATGTTCACCAATGAAACTACTCCATCTCACGTGATGATTGGACATGGTTTAGTTGATTTGGATCACGTGATCACTTAGAGGATTAGAGGGATGTCTATCTAAGTGGGAGTTCTTAAGTAATTTGATTAATTGAACTTAAATTTATCATGAACTTAGTACCTGATAGTATCTTGCTTATGTATGTTTGATTGTAGATAGATGGCCCGTGCTGTTGTTCCGTTGAATTTTAATGCGTTCCTTGAGAAAGCAGAGTTGAAAGATGATGGTAGCAATTACACGGACTGGGTCCATAACTTGAGGATTATCCTCATTGCTGCACAGAAGAATTACGTCCTGGAAGCACTGCTGGGTGCCAGGCCTGCTGCTGGAGCAACACCAGATGTTATGAACATCTGGCAGAGCAAAGCTGATGACTACTCGATAGTTCAGTGTGCCATGCTTTACGGCTTAGAATCGGGACTTCAACGACGTTTTGAACGTCATGGAGCATATGAGATGTTCCAGGAGTTGAAGTTAATATTTCAAGCAAATGCCCGAATTGAGAGATATGAAGTCTCCAATAAGTTCTATAGCTGCAAGATGGAAGAGAACAGTTCTGTTAGTGAGCATATACTCAAAATGTCTAGGTATAATAATCACTTGATTCAGATGGGAGTTAATCTTCCAGATGATCGCGTCATTGACAGAATTCTCCAATCACTGCCACCAAGCTACAAGAGCTTCGTGATGAACTATAATATGCAAGGGATGAATAAGACTATTCCCGAGCTCTTCGCAATGCTGAAAGCTGCGGAGGTAGAAATCAAAAAGGAGCATCAAGTGTTGATGGTCAACAAGACCACTAGTTTCAATAAAAAGGGCAAAGGGAAGAAGAAGGGGAAGTTCAAGAAGAACGGCAAGCAAGTTGCTGCTCAAGAGAAGAAACCCAAGTCTGGACCTAAGCCTGAAACTGAGTGCTTCTACTGCAAGTAGACTGGTCACTGGAAGCGGAACTGCCCCAAGTATTTGGCGGATAAGAAGGATGGCAAGGTGAACAAAGGTATATGTGATATACATGTTATTGATGTGTACCTTACTAATGCTCGCAGTAGCACCTGGGTATTTGATACTGGTTCTGTTGCTAATATTTGCAACTCGAAACAGGGACTATGGATTAAGCAAAGATTGGCTAAGGACGAGGTGACGATGCGCGTGGGAAACGGTTCCAAAGTCGATGTGATCGTGGTCGGCACGCTACCTCTACATCTACCTTCGGGATTAGTATTAGACCTAAATAATTATTATTTGGTGCCAGCGTTGAGCATGAACATTATATCTGGATCTTGTTTAATGCGAGACGGTTATTCATTTAAATCAGAGAATAATGGTTGTTCTATTTATATGAGTAATATCTTTTATGGTCATGCACCCTTGAAAAGTGGTCTATTCGTATTAAATCTCGATAGTAGTGATACACATATTCATACTGTTGAAGCCAAAAGATGTAGAGTTGATAATGATGGTGCAACTTATTTGTGGCACTGCTGTTTAGGTCATATCAGTGTAAAGCGCATGAAGAAACTCCATACTGATGGACTTTTGGAGCCACTTGATTATGAATCACTTGGTACTTGCGAACCGTGCCTCATGGGCAAGATGACTAAAACACCGTTCTCCGGTACAATGGAGAGAGCAACAGATTTGTTGGAAATCATACATACAGATGTATGTGGTCCAATGAATATTGAGGCTCGTGGCGGATATTGTTATTTTCTCACCTTCACAGATGACTTAAGCAGATATGGGTATATCTACTTAATGAAACATAAGTCTGAAACATTTGAAAAGTTCAAAGAATTTCAGAGTGAAGTTGAAAATCATCGTAACAAGAAAATAAAGTTTCTATGATCTGATCGTGGAGGAGAATATTTGAGTTACGAGTTTGGTGTACATTTGAAGCAATGCGGAATAGTTTCGCAACTCACGCCACCCGGAACACCACATCGTAATGGTGTGTCCGAACATCGTGATCGCACTTTACTAGATATGGTGCGATCTATGATGTCTCTTATTGATTTACCGCTATCGTTTTGGGGTTATGCTTTAGAGACGGTCGCATTCACGTTAAATAGGGAACCATCAAAATCCGTTGAGACGATGCCTTATGAACTATGGTTTGGCAAGAAACCAAAGTTGTCGTTTCTGAAAGTTTGGGGCTGCGATGCTTAGGTGAAAAAACTTCAACCTGATAAGCTCGAACCCAAATCGGAGAAATGTGTCTTCATAGGATATCCAAAGGAAACTATTGGATACACCTTCTATCACAGATCCGAAGGCAAGACTTTTGTTGCTAAATTCGGAAACTTTCTGGAGAAGGAGTTTCTCTCGAAAGATGTGAGTGGGAGGAAAGTAGAAACTTGATGAGGTAACTATACCTGCTCCCTTATTGGAAAGTAGTACATCACAGAAAACTGTTTCTGCGACACCTACACCAATTAGTGAGGAAGCTAATGATAATGATCATGAAACTTCAGGACAAGATACTAATGAACCTCGTAGATCAACCAGAGTGAGATCCGCGCCAGAGTGGTACGGTAATCCTGTTCTGGAAATCATGCTGCTAGATCATGATGAACCTATGAACTATGAAGAAGCGATGGTGAGCCCAGATTCCGCAAAATGGCTTGAAGCCATGAAATCTGATATGAGATCCATGTATGAGAACAAAGTATGGACATTGGTTGACTTGCCCGATGATCGGCAAGAAATTGAGAATAAATGGATTTTCAAGAAGAAGACTGATGCTGACGGTAATATTACTGTCTACAAAGCTCGACTTGTCACAAAGGGTTTTCGACAAGTTCAAGGGGTTGACTACGATGAGACCTTCTCACCCGTAGCGATGCTTAAGTCTGTCCGAATCATGTTAGCAATTGCCGCATTTTATGATTATGAAATTTGGCAGATGGATGTCAAAACTGCATTCCTGAATGGATTTCTGGAAGAAGAGTTGTATATGATGCAACCGGAAGGATTTGTCGATCCAAAGGGAGCTAACAAAGTGTGCAAGCTCCAGCGATCCATTTATGGACTGGTGCAAGCCTCTCGGAGTTGGAATAAACGTTTTGATAGTGTGATCAAAGCATTTGGTTTGATACAGACTTTCGGAGAAGCCTGTATTTACAAGAAAGTGAGTGGGAGCTCTGTAGCATTTCTGATATTATATGTAGATGACATATTACTAATTGGAAATGATATAGAATTTCTGGATAGCATAAAGGGATACTTGAATAAGAGTTTTTCAATGAAAGACCTCGGTGAAGCTGCTTACATATTAGGCATAAAGATCTATAGAGATAGATCAAGACGCTTAATTGGACTTTCACAAAGCACATACCTTGACAAGATTTTGAAGAAATTCAAAATGGATCAAGCAAAGAAAGGGTTCTTGCCTGTGTTACAAGGTGTGAAGTTGAGTCAGGCTCAATGCCCTACCACTGCAGAAGATAGAGAGAAAATGAAAGATGTTCCCTATGCTTCAGCCATAGGCTCTATCATGTATGCAATGCTGTGTACCAGACCTAATGTGTGCCTTGCTATAAGTTTAGCAGGGAGGTACCAAAGTAATCCAGGAGTGGATCACTGGACAGCGGTCAAGAACATCCTGAAATACCTGAAAAGGACTAAGGATATGTTTCTCGTATATGGAGGTGACAAAGAGCTCATTGTAAACGGTTACGTTGATGCAAGCTTTGACACTGATCCGGACGATTCTAAATCGCAAACCGGATACGTGTTTACATTAAACGGTGGAGTTGTCAGTTGGTGCAGTTCAAAACAAAGCGTCGTGGCAGGATCTACATGTGAAGCAGAGTACATAGCTGCTTCGGAAGCAGCAAACAAGGGAGTCTGGATGAAGGAGTTCATATCCGATCTAGGTGTCATACCTAGTGCATCGGGTCCAATGAAAATCTTTTGTGACAATACTGGTGCAATTGCCTTGGCAAAGGAAACCAGATTTCACAAGAGGACCAAACACATTAAGAGACGCTTCAATTCCATCCGGGATCTAGTCCAGGTGGGAGACATAGAGATTTGCAAGATACATACGGATCTGAATGTTGCAGACCCGTTGACTAAGCCTCTTCCACGAGCAAAACATGATCAGCACCAAGGCTCCATGGGTGTTACAATCATTACAGTGTAATCTAGATTATTGACTCTAGTGCAAGTGGGAGACTGAAGGAAATATGCCCTAGAGGCAATAATAAAGTTATTATTTATTTACTTATATCATGATAAAAGTTTATTATTCATGCTAGAATTGTATTAACCGGAAACATAATACATGTGTGAATACATAGACAAACAGAGTGTCACTGGTATGCCTCTACTTGACTAGCTCGTTAATCAAAGATGGTTATGTTTCCTAACCATTGACAAAGAGTTGTCATTTGATTAACGAGATCACATCATTAGTTGAATGATCTGATTGACATGACCCATTCCATTAGCTTAGCATCCGATCGTTTAGTATGTTGCTATTGCTTTCTTCATGACTTATACATGTTCCTATGACTATGAGATTATGTAACTCCCGTGTGCCGGAGGAACACTTTGTGTGCTACCAAACGTGACAACGTAACTGGGTGATTATAAAGGTACTCTACAGGTGTCTCCAAAGGTACATGTTGGGTTGACGTATTTCGAGATTAGGATTTGTCACTCCGATCGTCGGAGAGGTATCTCTGGGCCCTCTCGGTAATACACATCACTTATGCCTTGCAAGCAATGCAACTAATGAGTTAGTTGCGAGATGATGTATTACAGAACGAGTAAAGAGACTTGCTGGTAACGAGATTGAACTAGGTAATGGATACCGACGATTGAATCTCGGGCAAGTAACATACCGATGACAAAGGGAACAACTTATGTTGTTATGCGGTCTGACCGATAAAGATCTTCGTAGAATATGTAGGAGCCAATATGGGCATCCAGGTCCCGCTATTGGTTATTGACCGGAGACATGTCTCGGTCATGTCTACATTGTTCTCGAACCCGTAGGGTCCGCACGCTTAAGGTTTCGATGACAGTTATATTATGAGTTTATACGTTTTGATGTACCGAAGGTTGTTCGGAGTCCCGGATGTGATCATGGACATAACGAGGAGTCTCGAAATGGTCGAGACATAAAGATTGATATATTGGACGGCTATATTCGGACACCGAAAGTGTTCCGGTGATTTCGGAGAAAACCGGAAAGCCGGAGGGTTACCGGAACCCCCCGGGGAGAAGTAATGGGCCATATGGGCCTTAGTGGAGAGAGAGAGAGGAGCAGCCAAAGGTGGGCTGCGTGCCTCCTCCCCCCTGGTCCGAATTGGACTAGGAGAGGGGGGCGGCGCCCCCTTTCCTTCTCCTCCCCCCTTCTTTCCCCCTCCTAGTAGGAGTCCTACTCCTACTAGGAGGAGGACTCCTCCTTGGCGCGCCATAGGGGCCGGCCGGCCTCCTCCTCTCTTGAACCTTTATAGACGGAGGCAGGGGCACCCCAGAAACACACAAGTTGATCCACGTGATCATATTCTTAGCCGTGTGTGGCGCCCCCTGCCACCATAGTCCTTGATAATATTGTAGCGGTGCTTAGGCGAAGCCCTGCGACAGTAGTACATCAAGATGGTCACCACGCCGTCGTGCTAACGGAACCCTTCCCCGACACTTTGCTGGATCGGAGTCCGGGGATCGTCATCGAGCTGAACGTGTGCTAAAACTCGGATGTGCCGTAGTTTCGGTGCTTGATCGGTCGGGCCATGAAGACGTACGACTACATCAACCGCGTTGTCATAACGCTTCCGCTGTCGATCTACAAGGGTATGTAGATTACACTCTCCCCTCTCATTGCTATGCATCACCATGATCTTGCGTGTGCGTAGGAAAATTTTGAAATTACTACATTACTCAACAGTTTCTCTATGGATGAACGAGGTGTTGTTTACTTTGGAAACCGTTTGGTGGTTCCCAAATGTCAACATATGCAGCAACTGATCCTTAAGGAGGCCCATGAATCCCCTCTCACGATTCATCCCGGTACTACAAAGATGTATCAGGACCTACGCCAGAAGTTCTGGTGGACTAGGATGAAGAGAGAAATCGCTCATTATATTGCCAACTGTGATGTTTGTCATCGCGTTAAGGCAGAGCATCAGAGACCTGTTGGCACCCTTCCACCTTTAGCTATTCCGAGTGGAAATGGGACAAAGTTGGTATGGACTTCATCACCGGCTTTCCCAGGACCAAGAAAGGAAATAATGCTATCTTCATAGTCATTGACCGTCTCTCGAAAGTGGTTCACTTCCTACCAGTTCGAGAGAGTATCACTGCTAGTCAGCTCGCTGACTTATATATCTCCCGAATAGTGTCACTCCATGGTGTTCCACTAGAGATCAATTCAGACCGTGGCAGTCTTTTCACCTCTCATTTCTGGGAAAGTTTCCAAACTGCCATGGGCACTCATCTTTCCTTCAGTGCTGCTTTCCACCCTCAATCAAGTGGTCAGGTGGAAAGGGTCAACCAAATTCTTGAAGACATGCTTAGAGCTTGCGTTATCTCATTTGGTATGGATTGGGAGAAATGTCTTCCCTTTGCCGAGTTTGCTTATAACAATAGCTACCAATCCAGCCTCAAGAAAGCTCCTTTTGAGGTTCTGTATGGACGAAGATGTCGAACACCTTTGAACTGGTCAGAAACCGGTGAAAGACAATTCTTTGGACCGGATATGATCCAAGAGGCAGAAGAGCAAGTTCGCATCATTCGTGAGAATTTGAAAACAGCCCAATCCCATCAAAAGAGCCAGTATGACCGTAGTCATAAGGAAGTGGCTTATGAAATTGGCGACAAAGCTTACCTTCGGGTTACCCCTTTGAAGGGTACCCATCGATTCGGTATCAAGGGCAAGTTGGCTCCTTGTTACATTGGTGCTTTTTCGCATTCTCGCTAAACGAGGAGAGGTTGCCTACCAGTTGGAACTACCACCACATCTTTCTCGAGTTCATGATGTCTTCCACGTCTCTCAACTCAGGCGTTGCTTCTCGGATCCCATCCGCGGAGTGGACCACGAAACGCTTCATCTCTAAGATAACCTCACTTATCGAGAGTACCCCGTTAGCATTCTGGATCAAGCAGAGCGTGTTACTCGACGTCATAACATCAAGTTTCTCAAGGTTCAATGGTCCCATCATTCCGAGAGAGAAGCTACTTGGGAGCGAGAAGATCGTCTTCGACTTGAGTACCCCGCTTTCTTCCCGCCAACTCCTGAATCTCGGGACGAGATTTTTTCGAGTAGGGGCAAGTTGTCACATCCCTAGTTCTGGTATGATCCTAGGCTTGCTTTGTGCATCATGTTTAAATTTCAAATGAAATTGACATGGGGATGTTTCAAACCCTAGCACCAAAGCAAATTCAAATAGGTTCAACTTTAAAGTGGATTTTCAATGAACCCAAAATGCTTTTCAAAAATGTTCATGCTCTTTGGATAATGTTGGGAACAACAACCAGAGGTGATGCACATTTTTGCTACACATTTTGGATTTTTGAATCAATGCATAAATATTTGATTTGGAGCTGTTTAAATTATATAAATATTTTTAATGGCTCCAAAAATGTTGGGAATTGGTGAGGACCTCTAGAATATTATATCTAGATGCCACAAATATTTTCAGCATTTATGGAAATGTTTTAACATTTCTTTTAAATACAAAACAAATGTCAGAAATAGAAAAAGAAATCAGGAAAAGGAATTACCTGACTTAACCTGCCGCTTACCTGGTGGCCCAACAGGACCGGCCCAGCCCACCAGGGGCAGCCCCGTCTTCTACCTCTTGCCAGTAGGCAGAGGAGAAGCCGGGCACGACGCCGCGCGCTGGCCACGCGCCTCGCCAGCTCCTGCTTGCCGCTCCCCGTCGTCGCCTGGACCTTCCCTCGCGTCGCCACGCACCCCCCCAAGCCTCTCTCACTCTCTCCCGTGCCATTCTCTCCTTCCCCTCGCTCCCTCTCTCGCGGCCGAAATCGCCGTCACCGTCGTTCGCAGCCACCGTGGCCTCGGCCACTGCCGCACCTCCCTGACATGCTTCCCAGCTCCGCCGCGACCCCCTCTCCCTCCTCGCTGAGCAAAGCAACCCGGGCGAGCTCCGCTTCCTCCTCGGCGCCGTCGTCTTCAAGCTTCGGCCGACAAGATCGCTGTCGATGTTCCGGCTGCCCCAAGCCTTCCCCGAGCTCGCCAACCCCGCCGTTGGATTCGCCGTGAGCTTCCACCTCGAATCCCCCTCTCCCGCTTGTCTTTTGCACGCTGCAGCCGCGATTCCGATCGAGGCCGAACTCCGGCCGCCGCCCTGAGCTCCGCTCCGGCGAGCTCGGGCCACCTCAGCCCCTGCCATTTGCATAGATGGATGCTGCGCATGCCCAGCTCCACGTAGATGCCCTCCGCCGGCCATTTGGTCACCGGAGGAGGAATCCCGAGCTCCTCCGCCGTCTCTGGCCTTGCCGGCGACGAGCGTAGGGTCAACTCCGGCGTGGGTTGACCCCCACAGCCCAGTTTGACCTCCCCCCTCTCTCTCAATGACATGTGGGCCCCGGCCCTGTTAAGTCTTAGTTAGGATTAGTTTAACAACTAATTAAACCTTGTTTAGCTAATTGGGTCACTGACGCGTGGGCCCAACCCCATTAACTAAACCAGTTTAGGTTTATTTTAAATTAGGATTAACCACAGACACTGACTTGTGGACCCCACACGTCAGGTTTGACCTGCTGACGTAAGCATGACGCTGTGCTAACGCATTATATCATTTTCTGGTATTAATCTAAATCAGGAAATTCCAGAAAATAGTTAAAACTTCTAAAAATCATAGTAATTCAACCGTAACTCCAAATGAAATAAATTATCTATGAAAAATTATCAGAAAAATGCAAGGAATCCATTTATGCCAGTTTCATGCATGAAAAACCAACTTATACTTGATGTATAAGTGAAAATGTAATAATGGCATGTTATATACTTAAATTGGGGTTTGCATATGAATCCTTGGTTCATATGGACTTCAACCAAATTGATGCTACATGCATTAGGGAAAATCATAGCATCTTTGAAATGTCATCTTCATGCATCATATTGTTGTATATTGTTGTTTATTGAATGCCGGCACCGTTTCCTCTCGATAGGTTCTACTCCGGAAGGTGTCCCGAGTACCTGTCTGAGGAGCAGTGCTTCTTCGTGGATCTATCAGGCAAGCAAACCCCCTTGAGCATCTCGATAAACCCCACTCTCTCGCTCCTGCTCCTTTTACTGCATTAGGACAACAACGATTCAAACTGCTACTTTCTGCTGCGGTAGCTGAACCCATTCCTCTGCATGACTTGTCATTGCCAGAGTAAATAGTTGAAACCCACTAGCATGAGTAGGAGTTGCTTGAGCCTTGATGTGCCTGCTCATCCATGCTTGTTTTCTTTATGCCAGCTATGCTTAGAGTTGTGTCAGGTCTGATTCATCGGGAATGAATCGGAGTGGTGAACATGTCCTACCGGTAAAGGCTAAGTGTGTGAACACATTTTGGTAAAGGTAGCGATGAGAGGCCATGTAGGAGTACGTGGTGGGTTGTCTCATTGGAACCGTCCTTAAGCACTGAGTTCTGTGTATGTTATCCAAGTCCAGTTACTACCGCACATTGGGTTCCGGTTATCCGGCCCCTCTCGGCTTATTAATCCACTTGATCTCTGTCCAGGAGTTGCAACTAGTTTCTGGCATTTGTAGGTAGTGCTACTTGTCTACCAGGTGGTGTCCGACGGGACGGGCTTGGGACAGACTAGGCACTGTGGCACGGTGTACCAAGTGGCACCCGGATGGTGGGCTTGGGAACCCTGCACACATCGTTTGGGGCCGTGAGCGACACCCCGGTCGGATCTCCTTGCGGATGGAACCCGAATAGGCGATAAACCTGGACGAGAGACTTGTGTGGTTAGTCAGGTTGTGGCCGACACCCTCGCCCGGCTTCCGCTTGAAGGTTGCCGAGGTACATGACGTGTACAGGGCTATAAGTGGCGAGAGCGTGTGTGAAGAAGTACACCCCTGCAGGGTCAATATTATCTATTCGAATAGCCGTTTTCCTCGGATATGGAAACTTGGAGGACTTATGTAGTACATACACAATTTGAAGTGGATACTCTAAAATCCGCAAGATAAGCATGAGTGCTATGGATGGCCTTCTCGTAGGGAGACGGGAACGGATCCATAGTGGAGTATTGATATGGTGAATATGTGGACTCGTGTGCGTCTTCTCACCCCAAAGAAGTTTCTGATACTCGTAGTATAGGTTAGCCACTAAGTCAAAGCTGGCTTTCTGCTGTTAAACTCCACCACCCCCTTTGCTGATAATGTTGCATATGTAGATAGTTCTGATGTAAGACTTGCTGAGTACCTTTGTACTCACGTTTGCTTATTTATGTTTTGTAGTTGGTTACACTAGTGGCTTCGACGAGTAGCTTGTATCCCAGCTACGATCTTGTACCCTTGGGAGGGTCGTGTTTAGTCAGGCTTCTTAGTCTTTTCCTTTTGTAGTTTTCTGTACTCAGACATGTAATGCTTCCGTTGCTTGTATGCTCTGAATGATGGGTCATGAGACCCCTGTTTGTATTGAATGCTATGTGGCTCTTCTGGGCCTTTATCTATATGAGTTTGAGTTATGTTGTGATGCCATGATGTACAGCACATACTTGCATGTTATGCGTACGTGTAACGTGTATTGCTATGTGTGGGATCCGACAACCTAGTTGTTTACCTCTGATAGCCTCTCTTATGGGGAAATGTAGTCTTGTGTTTCCATGTGCCATAGTAGTCCGCTACAGCCCGGTTCACCGGAGTCCTGCTAGCCCAGCACTACTGCTCCGAAACACTTGACTGGCCAGCATGTGATTCACTTCGTCCCTGTGTCTGTCCCTTCGGGAAAATGTCATGCGGTGACATCCGGAGTCCTGTCTAGCCTGCTACAGCCCGGGTTCCTGGAGCCCTGTTAGCCCAGTGCTACAGCCCGGATTCATACGCTGTTGACCGACATGCTCGAGGTTGATTCATGTATGCCTATCCCTGTAAGTTAGTGCTACTTTGGGTTCACGACTAGTCATGTCGGCCCGGGTTCTCTGTCATATGGATGCTAGCGACACTATCATATACGTGAGCCAAAAGGTGCAAACGGTCCCGGGCCAGGTAAGGTGGCACCCGTGGGAATACCGTGCGTGAGGCCGCAAAGTGATATGAAGTGTTACATGCTAGATTGGTGTGATTTAGGATCGGGGTCCCGACAGACTTCCTGAAAATAGTGCTCGGAGGGTACTCGGCTTTTGTCCGAATCTCGGGACGCAACAATGATGGTCTCCATCTCTGCCCAGTATGTCTTGACACGGGCAAGAGCCATCCTTGCGCCCTCTATGCATGTGGACCTCTTTATTGCATTAACACGCGGCACCGCGTCAAGGAATTGCTGCACCAAGCTGAAATAACTCTTCGGCTCCGATCTCCCTGGCCACAGATGACCCATGACGTACTTCATGGCGAGTCCGGACAACCTATTCAGTTCGGCCCATTGAGCCAAATGATCGTCCACTGCCAGTGGATGCTCTGGATTGTGAAACTGCGACCAGAAAAGCTTTTCCACTTCACGATCTTTCTGATCTCGAAATTGTTTGGTCGCATCAGCAGCACTCGCTGCCAAATCCAGATAGGTATCCTCCACACTCCACATCCGGTCCAACGGAACAAACTTCGGATCGCAAAATTTCCTTTGCAGCATAAAGGGCTTTCCAGCCGCAATGTGTTCAGCCTGACGCAGCTCCTCCTTCGCAGCTCTCATCATAGAGCGCGCGTCCTTGGCATTGGCAACGGCCTTCTCTAAGTCCGTCTGTTTCGCCAAGTCTTCTTTTTCAAGAAGTCTGCAATGGTCTGTAGCGCTTTTTAACTTTTCGGCCATCTTGGCCATCTCTTCCTTGCTTCGGCAATGAGCAGCCTGTTCGGCTCTCAGCTCTTCCAGGGCTTTCTTGGCAGCCGCATCACTTTCTCTGGCTTGTTCTTTAGCTCGGGCAAGTTCTGCCCTAAGACTCTCCACGCCGACCGCACCATCTGCGTCAAGCACATACATTGTAAGACACAGCCATAAAACTGTTCCTACCTGATGCCGCCCGAGAAATTACATACCTTGAGCCTCATCAAGCCGCTTATTCACAAGCGTGATGTCAGCATCCGCCACGTCCAGTTGCCGCTTTAGTTTGGCAAAATCTTCAGTTCGGCTTGATTCCGCACACCCTGCCGCCTACATTCAAAGGCGACATCTTAGACCTGGGATTATGATCCTCCACGCGCCGTCATTTCTTGACGACACGCAGAGTCTCAGGGGCTACTATCTACACAGGGCGCATTTTATTCATGCGCAACTGCCAAAAGTGTACATTATCTAACGTACCTCAAAACCCGTCAGCAAACTCTTGACGGCCTCATGCAATCCGCTCTCTGCGGATGAAATCCTTTCAATCACCATGCCCATCAATGCACGGTGCTCCTCTGAGATAGAAGCTCGCCCCAGCAGAATCTTTAGCTCCTCTGGCCGAGCACCAGATGGTGCCAGACTTGTCCCGTGACCTCTTTCAAAAGCCGGACGTGGAGAACCTCAGGGGGGCACATAGCTATCTTCCACCCCTGCCGGATTCGGAGAAACCCTCCGCAACGACACCTCAGGGTCGCCCGCCTCGCTAGGCGGCACGGTAGGGGGAGGCGTCCCGCTCTCCATCATCTCCGGAAGAAGATCCCCCGAAGACGAGCTCTGCTAAGAAGGGTGGAGGTCCGAGCTACAAGGTAAAAATTTGGTTAATCTTCTCAGATATAAATCAAGGATTTCCCTCATCCCTCAAAAGGAAAATATTTCTCTACGTACAGCTCGCTGGAGGGCTGATCCCCTTGAGGGTGTAGTCCGGCCGAGGAACTCCCCGGCGACGGACCCTCTGACGAGGATTTTTTCCCCCGCTTCGAGGCCATGGTTTCCGGGTCATCAGAGGCGGCTCTCTTCTTCCCCTTAGGAGAGGAATTGTCGGTTCCTCCCTTCGGAGCAGCCTCCTTCGAGGAGGCCATAGCTTCCTTGTCCTCCCTCTCCAAAGGCATTATTTCCAGCATCCTGACCAGCATGGGATCCGGCCTGGTTTCAGGAAGGGGAGCCGGACACCTGATCAGCTTTGCCTTCGCTATCCACTCCTGTTTAAAAGGACGGCTCTTTTAGGGGCAAGTTTATGACAATAATATGGATAGAAGGTCCGGGCACAAGGTTGCTTACTTGAGTATCCGGGCGATTGCAGCTTAGGCCTGCGTCCTCGGTTAAATCCGGACACATCTCTTGTGATCCGAAGAACCGTTTATACATCTCCGCAGGCGTTGCGCCCACGAAATTCTGGAGAGCTCGCGGTCCCTCTGGATTAAACTCCCACAGGCGAAGGGAGCGACGTTTGCCGGGCAATATTCGGCGAATCAGCATGACCTGCATCACCTTGACCAGGCTGAGGCCTCCTCCCAAGATATCCTTAATGCGGCCATGTAGCAAAGGCACATCTTTGGGCAAACCCCAATCTAACCCTCTGTTAACCCATGACGCTAGCCGTGGTGGGGGACCCGAGCGAAAGGCAGGAAGCACCACCCATCTGGCGCTCCGGGGAGTGGTGATATAAAACCACTCTCATTGCCATAAGCCTAGCTCCTCTTGAAAAGAGCCCTCTGGCCATGGAGCGTCGGCATTTTTGCTTATAACAGCGCCTCCGCACTCTGCGTGCCGTCCCTTGATCATCTTCGGCTCCACTTTGAAGGTCTTGAGCCATAATCCGAAGTGAGGGGTAACACGGAGGAACGCTTCGCATACAACGATAAACGAGGAGATATGGAGGATGGACTCCGGAGCTAAGTCATGAAATTCGAGCCCGTAATAAAATAGCAGTCCCCTCACAAAGGGGTCCATCGGGAAGCCTAACCCCCGAAGGAAGTGAGACACGAACACTACGCTCTCGCCGGGCTGGGGACTAGGGATAGCCTGCCTTTGAGCAGGCGACCTGTGCAAAATTTCGGCGGTCAAGAACTTAGCCTCTCTCAACTTTAGCACGTCCTCCTCCGTGACGGAGGAGGGCATCCATCGGCCTTGAAGATCAGAACCGGACATTGTCAAAGGTCCGAAGCGCCTGGAATCTGGAGCCTAGGGTGTTGGAACTCGAGGCAACGGGCGAACTCGCTTGAGATTGAAAAAAAGGAGTAAGGCCCTGGTGTCTTTATAAGAGGTTGAATACCAGGAGCCCTCCCCGTAACCGTTTGGGACTCGCCTTTAATCGAGAAAACATGCTAACGGGCACGATTGGGTTACCCACATCCGTATTGATGAGAATCCCGTAAAAGGGGGGCACACGATCTCTGCTTTGACAAGACGTGCCAAGGAAACTGCCTCGCAAAACACGCTGAGGTGGAATAGTAAAATCAATTCGAGTAAAGGACTTGGCTGTAGTGTGATGATGCACTGCCGAATACGTCAGCAGATTTGATTTGTGTTAATATTATTCTCTCTACGGCAATATGTGGAAGCTTATTTTGCAGAACTGGACACTGCTCTTGGTGTTTACAATCTTCTATGAAGGACTTGGGGGAGGAACCCGCCTTGCAATGCCGAAGACAATTTGCACGCCGGACTCGTCGTCATTGAAGCCTGGTTCAGGGGCTACTGAGGGAGTCCTGGATTAGGGGGTGTTCGGGTAGCCGGACTATACCTTCAGCCGGACTCCTGGACTATGAAGATACAAGATTGAAGACTTCGTCCCGTGTCCAGATGGGACTTTCCTTGGCGTGGAAGGCAAGCTTGGCGATGCGGATATTCAAGATCTCCTACCGTTGTAACCGACTCTATGTAACCCTAACCCTATCCGGTGTCTATATAAACCGGAGGGTTTTAGTCCGTAGGACAACATCAACTCCATACACAACAATCATACCATAGGCTAGCTTCTAGGGTTTAGCCTCTTTGATCTCGTGGTAGATCTACTCTTGTACTACCCATATCATCAATATTAAGCAAGCAGGACGTAGGGTTTTACCTCCATCAAGAGGGCCCGAACCTGGGTAAAACATCATGTTCCCTGTCTCCTGTTACCATCCAGCCTAGACGCATAGTTCGGGACCCCCTACCCGAGATCCGCCGGTTTTGACACCGACAGTGAATCATGCGAACCCTCTCCGAGTTATGGAAACAGATGTATCCTCACCAGCTTTTGATGTAATATATGGCATGATTAGATGTAAGTTTGAACTGTTTATCATATCAGCAGGGCTTGTTTGATGATTCTTGGTGTTAGTAGGCTAGCTACTGTGCGAGCTATAGTACTTGCAAAACACTCACCAAAGAGAAACGTTGGGGCTGATGAGCTCGTGGTACGCTTATACTTATCCCTCGTCGATCAACCAATAGCCCTATCTCCTAAAATTGTAGGCTTAGCGATCGATGACCTAGGCGGGCTAGTTTGGCCTAGTGGTTTCAGTGATATGACGTGCAACACAAAATCATAGCAGTGCAGAGACGTACTCCCTCTGTTCCAAAATAGATGACCTATGCGGGCTAGTTTAGCCTAGTGGGTTTCAGTCATATGACGTGGTACAGTGCCGTCCAGTCTTCGCGTGTGGTAGCAGTATTGCGGGTATAGTAAGTTTTCTTGAAGAAGCGGAATTCAACGAAGTCATGATGGTTCCTTCGTCCGAACAACTTACAGTGGGAAAGGTTGGGCCTGCGATACGACCGAGGTAGACCAGGATAATTTTGTGCATGGCAGGTGGACCAGGATGGTCGACGTCCCACATGTTGGCGAATGAAAGTATTCTTTCCGATATAGAGGACGAGCAACAAGTATTCATTGTTTATTTTTTATGAAAGCTATTGTCTCCACTGTTACGACGGAGGAGTGTGAAACACGGCAGCCCAGTGAATTTGGCATGTGCACCACTCCCTCCTTCCTCATGTAATGCCCAGGTTACAGCTTTTTCTCACTTTCTCTCTATCTATTTCCTCTCAAATGTTTTTTACCTTTCTTTTTTAAGACACAATTGTTTTTATGCCTTTTTTAGAATTATTTTTTTATACCTAGGAGCACGTGTAGAGACGGGCTCTTGTAGAGCCCACTCCTTGACTTTGTCAATGCCTCTCTCTCCTCCACATAAGGAGTACTACTTGCTATGCATGCATGCGGCGAGCAGCTGGTGTCTTGAGGGGCCAGGGCGGTGAGAGCGGGCTCCAGAAGCGGTCCGGACTCTAGCATAATTTTGGTTTTTACAGTATTTCTTTCTCCATTGACAGGTAGGCCCGCGTAGATAGATAAAGAACACGAGCTGATGAGGCGCATGCAGACTGTTTGACTGGTCAACCACACAAATACAGAGCTATACGCTGAGCCAGTGACCGTATAATCACCATATCTCGTATACAATGATCAAAGTGAACTACCAAGACAAGTTCGATGACCGCCAATGCATTTTACTCGGTAATAAATGACCACGATTGAAGGGGAATCCAAATTTGCTTCGTCTTCTGTCCTTGAGCTCTTGATAAACCAATCCAAATTACCAGTACATTAGCCTAGACTAAATGGAAAAATTCCTATCCTAAGCATCAAATGGCATCTCTTTCTCTATAGGAATTGAGATGCATGTCATCTCACTTCCTATGATTTTCATATTCCTATCCTATGAACGAAAGGAGGCCTCTGTTGTAGTAACTACTGTAGCTAGCAGTACTGCTGGTACAGTAGTTTTCTTCAAGAAGTGGAATTCAACGAAGTCATGATGGTTCCTTCGTCCAAGCAACTTCAAAGTGGGAAGTGGGCCTGTGATTTGACGGCTCATTAGTCATTGTTACTGTGGCGCGACGACCTGGGTGACTCCCTTGGAGTTCTGCGTGCATGGCAAGTGGACCAGGATGGTCGACGTCCCACATGTTGGCGAATGGAGTAGTATTCTTTTCGATATTGAGGTATAGTATCACTGTTGATTGGTTCGCAAAAAAATAGTATCACTGTCGATTTATAATTAATTTTTATTTCTGATGAATGCTAGCGTTTCAACTCTTACGATGAAGGGTGCCAAACACGGCACATGCTGGATGTCCCACACGTCACGAAAGGAGTAGGACATGAACAGCGTGGTAGAGCCCAGCGTAAAAAACAGCGTGGTAGAGCGTCTCCACTTCTTCCACTTCTGGGTTGGAGACCACACATAGTAGTACTTAGTGGTATGAACGATACAAAGTGCGACCTGGAGACAAAGACACATTTTCCGCAAAAAAAATGGAGACAAAGACACGTCTAGTTGGAAGGTCTTGGGGCATACACGTAAACAAATATAAAAGTTAATATGTGCCTCCAACTAATATAGTAGTAGTAGAGTACTTAGGCATGTACTCCATAACATCACCGTGCATTGCACGTACAACATTTAGTGGTAGTACATAGTAAGAGACAAATGCCGCCCAAGAGTTCCCTTCTCGACCTACTTTTGGGTGTTTGGTAGAGTGTATGGAGGGTGCATGAGTCCACACTAGTTTAGCACAAATACACTAGAAGCATGCATGAAGAGAGCATGCATGAAGAGGGGTGTTGAGTTGAGCATGCCTGAAGAGGGAACAACAATGCTGAGACGAGAACACAACCAAACACACCCTATATGCCACGCATGTTCATACAATTTGTGCCTTTCTACTTCACTTACTGCGCTACATTACTCAGGTTCGTACGTCCACTCCTGGGTACATGTTCGTCTCGTAGTTCCAGTCGCACGTGTTCTTCATATAGATGGAACGATCCTTGCATAACACGTGCACCTTGATGCTAGATGTCTCGCGTGTTGGCAAAAGGATGAACAAAGCTCACGTAAAAAATAGAGTGGAAGAACATAGATTCCGGACGACTGAGAAGGAGCAAGGAACCTCGTGGTGGAGCGTCTGCACTCATAATATTTAATATTATTCAGCGATATAAAATTAACTAATCATCTCCACAGTGGACTGGAAGAGTACGGAACATGGCAGCCAAGTGTAGTTACATCATACTAGTACATGGCTAACCCATGCTATCACCATATTTCTTGGCTTCCATGCAACACCTATCTCTAGTAATCCAGTAGCCTGTATCGCTTCTCCCTCCTCGTCTCTATCAAATGCGGCGGGCTGGCGTTTCTACCGTCTATTGAGGTCGGTTAACTATCACATGTTAGCGACATGCCAAGAGCATTCTAAAAAAATTCCTTTCATGTTCCGTTTTCAAAAAGAAAAAAAATCCTTTCACGTACGAATTTGCCTGTATGCTTTGAGCAACTTGCATGTCCTATACTGCTCCTGTTTGATACTCTAACTTAGCTAGAGGTTAGACTAACTCATGACTAACCCTGAACTAACTGTAGCCAAAGAGGTGTTTGGGTGACAGGGTTAGATTGACAATAAATGCACTTCATGGAGAGAGAAAAGTGATTTTTCAGTGGTCCCAATGAGAACTATCTCCAGTTTAAACCCTCATGGGTGGGATAGTTTTTTTTTGTGGGTTCGGTGCAACTTGCTCCAATTTAAACCCTCATGCTTGGATAGTTTAGGGCTATTTGAGCCCCAAGTAGCACAAACTAACTCTAACCCATGGATCCAAATAGGGCCTATGGCCAGTCTCGACGCGAAGCAGTCGCGTGCACCGGGAAGAGACGCTCTCTCGGCCGTCGCGTCACTTCAAAGCCGACGCTAGTGAGAGGTCGCCTCCGCTCTGGCCGGGCATTAATGCGGCACTGACGCTCCAGGGCAACGCTAACCATTTCACGCGGGAAGCGCGCGCTGGCAAGGGAGTATAGGTTTTGAACCGTTTCAGGTGTAGTAATGGTAGTTTGCAAAACTACTCAATTATTGCACTCGGTTTCCTAGGAAATTGTGGTAAAAAAAAATGTTACTCCACAGCCTGCTTCCCTTCTCCTTCCTCTTCCACCGCCCGCGCACGTCGGCGGGAAGCGACCGGTCAACCCTTATATAGGAGTGCTAGCACAAAAAGATGCATGCATGGCCACTAAAATTTCCATATTAAAGCGCCGCTCCGGCGGGAGTATGGCGTATGTTGTTACCTTCGGCCGGCCCATGGCTACCAGGCGACGGCGACCAGAGAAGAGGCGGTGGGAGGGGAATGAATGCAGCTACTGTTTGGGTTCGCCTTCCGGCTTAAATAAATGTGCAGCATCACGTGTACCCGCGGGTGCACAAATTGTAACATACGTGTCTGCTTAAGTGGGCGTCACGTAACTGGTGTGTGAGAGAGAGAGATTCTGAGAGACAGAGTGCGTGTGTGCGACTCTACTCTTCGGACGTGTACTCAACCTTTTGCATCGGGATATAAGTATAATGGTATTTACTTTAGCTAGTGATTTACGTGGCCATGTTAACGTGGTTGTGTCAAAAAATGTCACTTCCTGCTCGTGATTTGCGTTATATAATTACAAGCAAGATTCTCGTGCATTGCACGGAACATCAATATGCATTTTTTACAGAACACCTGTTGTGATTGACCCATGCAGGAGTAATCCCATGTGTAAAAACTAATGATATCTCGAGAATTTTATCGGAAAACTGGTATCTCGAGAATGTCATCGAAAAAATGAAAGATGAGAGATAAGGCGAGGAGGAGTGGAGCGTGGTGGTGACTGGTAGTCGGAATGGGCGGAGGCATGGGGATGGACGACGCTGGCAGGCGGCAGCGGCCACCATGCATGCTAGATTGTTCCAGAGACTTATTCCTTTTTTAATTGCTGAGCGATGAGGTTGCAGGAGATAATGATGTGGAGAGAGGTGCGGGTATCTTTTGTAAAATTATCATAGTTTGCTTTCTATCCTCAGATATAGATCATACGGTCTGTATTACAAGATGGCAGGCACACCATCACCACCAACTCGTTTTCTATAAGGGTACAGATGATAAGTTTCCTGACTACTAAAGTAAAGTGGAATTTTTCCATGTTATGCAAGTAAATAAAGCTGATTGTTCATCATACGGGTAAGGTTGGATGAAGGGTGGTAGGACCAAATGCTCCGCCTAGAGCATGTGTGTGTGAGATGGAGTCTTAGTGTGTGTGTGTGGGGGGGGTGTGTGTCTGTGTGTGTGTGAGAGAGAGAGAGATGGAGTCTTAGTTTGTGTGTGTGAGAGAGAGATGGAGTCTTAGTGTGTGGGGGGGCGGGCGTGCATGCTTGCATGTGTGTGTGTGTGTGTGTGTTTGTGTGTGTGAGAGAGAGAGAGATGGAGTCTTAGTGTGTGTGTGTGTGTGTTGGGGGTGCGTGTGTGTGTGTCGCAGGATCCTCTGTGGCGGATGTAATTTAAGCGCCCATGGCTTTCATCATAGAGAGGTGATGTGTATGGCAGAGGCCACCAACGATGGGGTGCGAGAGAGAAAATGCCCATAGAGAGGGAAGAGAAGGTGTGTGCGCGTGACAGGAGTCGACTTCGAGAGAACGTGTTTGTTCGAGAGACACCGAGGAAGACTATTATATATCAGTGGTGCATGTAGGCGGTAATTAAACTAATGGATGGTCTTATTGGTTTCAGGGATATAGGGGAAGAGTGAGAGGCGGGGGGTAGCTAGAAGGAGATTGTTAAGTGTGAGTGTGTGTTTTACCCATCCAGGCAGAAGTTATGTGCACAAAAGAGGAGAATGATTCGATGTGGCGTTAGGATTGAGGGTAATTAACTACGTATGGAGACATAGAGACCTTGAACATGCATGTGTGAGAGGTATACATGTATATGTGGGATGTGTGTGTCTGCGCGCACGCATGATCGAGATAAAAGAAAGAAGACATAAGTCATAAGATCAACGACATGGGAGAGACGGATCGGTATGACAATATGCATGCATGTGAGAATGCATGGAAGAAGTCCCGACAATTGAGCATGTGTTTTTGTCTTTAAGAGATAGTGGCGTGGGCTGGAGCATGCATCTATGGCGAGCAGAGGGAGTGATATGCAACGATTGTGCAAAAGAGACCAACCTATAAATGCATATGTATGGAGAGACATATATAGTGTGGGTGATAGGAAGCAAGACTCTGTGCGATAAAGAAATGTTGACGGAGAAACTACAGATAGATACAAAGATGGAGATGCTAGCTAGAGGGACATCCGCTAGTTTGGGTGTTGGAGATGACCGTCGGGTGGTTCACAGGGTGAAGTTATATATGTGTGTGTGAGGGCACTTGACTGCATGTAGAGAGAAACATATGTAGTGTGCGTGATAGGAATCAAGAGTGAGGGTGAGAAAGAAGGTTGATGGAGAAACAGATAAATAGAAAGATAAAGATGCTAGCTAGTGTGCGTTAGAGATAGGAGTATAGTGGATCAAAAGGCTGGGTTATGTGTGTGGGTGTGAGAGAGATAGAGAGAGGGTGCGTGTGAGTCACATACAAACAGATATCAGAGAGAAATGAGATCCAGAGAGACGGAGTTTTGTGTCTGCGAGAGAGAAAGATATTTCACAACGAGAGTGATAGCTAGAGAGACATATGAGGGAACGCAAGATATCTCTAGGGAGAGAGGGTGTGTGTGAGCGACATACAAGAGAACAATGGAGAAATATGAGACCCTCGGAGACAGAATTTGTGTTTGTGTGTGATAAAGAGATATTGAAGAGGAAGAGTCATAGGTTCTCATATCTAAGGAGCGAAAGACATCTCTGTATGAGGGGTGTGCGAGTGGCACGCATGGGAATAGTAGAGAGAAATGAGACCCCGGGAGACAAAGTTTTGTGTTTGTGTGAGAGAAAGAGATTCCATATGGAGAATCATAGTTAGAGACACATAGCAGGGAGCGAGATATACTTAGAGAGAGATAGAGTGATGAAGGTCGAGGGAGAGAGTACCGTCAGTGTGTTACGAAGATAAAAGATCATTGTCGACATACAGGTAGCACGAGAGATACCTGAGAGACGATGAACGTGTATAGGTCCAGAGAGATAGTCCCATATAAGCATGAGTGATAGCTATATGAGACGAATATCTGGATTAAAGGGGATTCAAATATTTAAAACAGAGATCAGGACATCGATAATATCATAGCGCAAATTGGTGTATCAAACATGCATATTCATTTGAATTTGGGCACACGTGTAATGTTATATAGTTTATCAATATTGGTGATCCATAGATTCTTCAATTACAAACAATGCATGGTTTATATGCAATTAATGTCTAAACAGGATTACACTATATGTTGCGTGTGTGAAACACATTATACATGTTTCAGAAGTAAAAAAACCGCATGAAACACACATTAATTGGAGACGGTTAACGAGGAATGCATACATTGGATTTCAACATAAAGTGGTTTCAAATATTTGAAAATCCAAATTGATGGATACAACCTTATGAATCTGAGATCATGCCATTTGTAAACCATGTTTATGTATAAATGGTGTTGTGCTTTTGAAAGTATATATAAAAAATGATGTATATAGAATGTAATTCTAATTGAAAATGGATCCCGCCCGAAAAAAAATAGAATACAAATGGGATTCGAATTGAGTTGGCACGGTAAATGTGCACTCTGCAAAATTTGAACGAAGCGGGGAAAGTCACAGTAACCGCCCGAAACCAAAATCTGCGAGATGGAAATCACTACTGCCTATCCCTGCCACGCAAAGCCTATATGCTGGATTTCGATAGGTTTCGATAGGGGTAGGTTTGTAATTTCACCCAAACGTGACGTAACCGCCTCTCACCCGGATTCATACACGATGGGTGCCAAAACACAGTGTGTCCTCGCCCGAAATCGACTCTCTCCCCGATTCATATTCATACACGGTGGGCGCCAAAAACAAACTCTCGTCGGCAAATATTTGGTGTATGCGAGATTACCGTCCTATCCCCAACCGACTAGTGTTGTTGTGATGTAGTAGAAATTTGAAACGGGGGCTAAGTTTGTAAATTTACTCGCATTTGAGACAAGCGCGCCCTGAATACATGGTTCCCCCTTCCTCTCTACCTCCCTTTTCCCCATTCGTACTCCGTGGGCGCCAAAACACCCTCTCCACCCCACCCTCCTCCGTCTGCCGCCGTCCGCCACCCCATCCACCGCCGTCCTCCTCCACCATGCCGGAGCTGATACCCCGACGCCGCCGTCCATTACGAGAGATCGACCTCTCTCATCCACGGCTTCGGACCGGGAACCTTGCATCCCGTCCTCTCGCTTCATCCCCGCCATCGTCCACCTTGTCGGCGCCGCTCCTATGACCGTCTCGTCCACCATGCCCCGCCGCCACCGTCTACCCTCCTAGATCTGCTTCCACGCCGCCGACAGCCATCGCTACCGCATCACCGTCAAATTCTCAGCAGATGCGTACACGGCGCCGCACCAGAGGCGGTACTCTTTCATATCTGCTCAACTTATTTATCACAGCAAGAAAATAGATCGTCACTGCTTTACTCTGATTTCTTGTCTTGGTTGCGAAGTTGCCTTTGTCCAGTTTGGACCTTCAGATCCTCCATGGCACGCTCAACACCATACTCGCAATGCTCATGGTTTTCCCCTTTTATATTCCACACTAGTTAAATCACAATAGACTAAATTTCAAAATTGGGTCAGTCGATTTTTCAGAGCTCGGCGGAGTTCGCGGGTGTGATCGAAGGGGCTCGGGTGGGGACGGTGGTTTTTGGGGGGGGGCGGTGGTGGGGCCTCGTCAAACGAAGAAAACTCAACGCGGGTGGGGGCGGGGGTGGGGGTGGAGGAGGAACACGGGCGGTGGGGCCGGTGGTTCGGCCGGCGGCCCGTGCGGTGTTCTGTATGGGGAGCACAGTATGTTCCTTGTCAGGAAGGGGCGCAGGGACATCTGTAGTCTAACAGCTGATAGAGTTGGCCTGTACGTGATCGATAGGCTTTCAATTAGTAGCGGCAATACAACACCGTAATTTCCAGCCAGTTCCACTTTCCCGATTTATATATCCTGGTTATGGTGTACCCCTGTTATGTACACTATGATCTGCCTAGTTGCTGTGTGCTCTTGTTATCATGGTTTGTCAATAAACTCTCTATACAGTATATTATGAACCTATCATCTGCCAGCTATCCTTACTTCTGAAGCCTATTTTTTGTGTACTTGTGCCAGATTATATAAATGCACACACCATATTACAGCACACATGAGCTCTCTCGTCAGAATCCAGTGATAGCACACAAGTGTTTACAGGGGCGCCCCTATATTAGAATATCATCTGCATTACAAAGATAATCTCACAACTATTTATGTTTTCATGGTTCTCAGATATCATACGCAATTACAGTGAATATCAGAATCCGCGCATCAGAAGAATATTGTGGAACACTGCAATGACTTACAAAATTGGCACCAAGGCAATGAGTGCCATTCTGGAAGCAATGAAACTCGTACGCTCCCCACCTGTTGATTCTTGTTCAGAATATCATCCTAATGACTATTCTAACCTCGAGGAGTCAAAGGCAGATGGCCTTTCCTGTTCACCCATCAAGGTGCCTGTTCTAATTTGGCAAGGTTTTATTGATTGCGCGTATCTTGCATTTGTTCTACTTCGTTGCACTGCCATCTGCTTAGTTTACTCATCATATATGTCGAGATGCCATGCCCATCCATTATCAATACATATTCCATCTATCATCGTACCATGTTTTTCCACTCAAATGCTTACATTAGTGTAGAATATATCCAATGCCAATGTTTTTATCAATTGTTCGCTCCAAATTATCTGATCTGTATGAATGGTTACATTAGTGTAGAATATATACAATGCCAATGTTTTTTTAGCTCTGCATTGTTCTTGTAAGTACATGATGTCCTTTATCAGTGTACTTATAATGACAGGTAGGTGTTCATGTACCATCACTCTGCAGCTTATTTTCCTTTGCCCTCCATTTTCTACACATCAGATCTATATTTACTCTTACCATAAGGTTGGTAGTGAACAAGTTTAGATGTGCATTGCTCTTGGCTGTACCTTTTGCCTGTATCGATGCACTTACATTTATAGCTACTTGGTTATGTAGCATCACTCTTCATCTTATTAAATATTCTCCATTTTTTTGTATATTATCACATCTATATTTACTCTTAACAAAATGTAGAATAAAGGCAATGCTTTTGAAGAAGATTCTGTGGTAAACTTCTTGAATTGCCCCCCCCCCCCATCACCATGGACAAGGCCTTTATAAAGGCTGCCTTCACCAATAATGTAAGTTTGTCCATCTCAAGCCTTCAAACTTTGTTGTATATATTTGGTTAGGCATGACTGCAACAGCTGTTTATTTTTGGTGTTTGCATCAAATTGCTTGTTTAAAGTTTATTATATGTAGTTCATAAACAAAAGTTCGTCCTTTCTCAATTTAAGTTTTCAGTTGTACAACCAAGTTCCTTCTTCATACCATGTAAATTAAACTATACAGAGCAAGTGATCTTCTTTTGCACTACATGTATGCTTCTATTCTTCATCTGTAATCCAGTGGTGTGGTGAACCTACCCACTACAGCACAATGTCATATTCTGCAATGTCTTAACTATGAACAATGCCATATCATTCTACTATTATTTAAACCGTCTCTTTATTTGCCAATATGAAATGGTTTAAATTGATAGCACACTAACCATTGATACTTATGAGTTCTTGATCTGTAATCTAGTGGTGTCGTGAAGCTGCCAACTCCTTCACAATGTCATTTCCTGTCATGTCTTGACCTGAACAATACCATATTGTGTTAATGCAAATTTAAACTGTGTCACTTTATTCTTCAGTAAGATATGTGATGAATTGTCAGCACTGATACTTTTATGTGCAAAACATGTCATCTGTCTGCTTGTTTATCTTTCAGAGTGAGGAAGATATAAGTGTTGAACAAGCACAGTCTCATCATCTTGCTCAGCTGCTTGCGCTGCAGCTCCCCAGTAGGGCTAACCTTTCTTGAACTCTATTTAAGTGCTGTCAGTTTTGTATATTATTTTGTCGGCGTGTTTATTTGCACTGGTGGAGATCTTTGATGCCCAGTGTATGTAACCTGTTGTCTGCTTGTGCTTTATTATCATAGTGGTGAACTTTGATGCCCAGTGGATGTAATATGCCATAAATTCTCTATTGTATAGTATAGGTTTTTTCTTATTCACGATGCTGCAGTTATTTTACTGTATATATATCATGTCTTCGCAGTAAACTGGCCAAACCGTAAAATTACGGTACATAATCAGGCCGTCATGCAATCACGATGTAGGTTGGGCCTGAAACATGCCGATCAGCTCACGGGCCGGCAGCAGCCCGAAATGAACCCTGGCCCATGATTGTGCCAATCAAATCACGGGCTTTTAATAGGCCGAAAAATTGTCTCGGTCCTTGTTTGGCCCAATCAGATATCGGCTGCGAGCAGGCCGGATGCAAAGCGGGCCGTAGTTAGGCCCAACTATATGACGGGCTTTTAATAGGCTAAAATTAATATAGGGCCGAAATGTTAAACGGGCCCTTAACAGGCCAAAACTAATATTAGGCCGAATTACTAAGTGGGCCTTTAGCAAGTGGGCCCAAAAGTATAGTGTCCAGTTGACGGGCCGAATCTGATATGGGCCATAATTGAGCCCAAAGCCTCTTAAAGGGCCGGACCTGATCTGGGCCGTAATTTGGCCCAGAACGTGGTAGGCCTTTAACGGGTCGGATCTCATATGGGCCACTATTAGGCCCGGAGCATGGCAGGCCATTAATGGACTGGATCAAATATGGGCCGGCATTGGGCCCAAAACATGGCAGGCAGTTAATGGGCCGGCCTACTAGGGTCCATAAAATCTTGTGGGCCTACAGCTGGGCCGGCCCGTTAATGTTGGCGAAATCTAGTGGGCCTTTAGCTGTGCTGGCCCATTATGACCCGCAAGAATCTTGTGGGCTTTACCTGGGCCGGCCCATTATGGCACAAAAAAAATCTTGTGGGCCTTTACCTGGGCCGGCCCATTATGGCCTGCAAAATCTTGTGGGCCTTTAGCTGGGCCAGCCCATTATGGTCCACAAAATATCATGGGCCTTTAGCTGGGCCGGCCCATTATGGTCCGCAAAATCTTGTGGGCCTTCAGTTGGGCCGGCCCATTTAAACTTGATGGGCCAGTCCACGTGTCAACATATCATACGCGCGTCTCGCCCATTGGATGAGTTGACACGTGTCTCCTCCAGCCAATGATGATTTTACACGTGGAAAATCCCCATTGGTCGGGGCTGTTAACAGGTTATCGGATCCAAAACCTGACCCGATAGCTTAACGGCGTTCCGTTACGGTGGATGCCACGTGTCGGTCACCCTTGACGAAAGCACTTCTGTGACGCGTGATTTATTGTCATGGAAGTGGACACTTCCGTGATGATAATTTTGGTAATGTCATGGAACACTTCTACGACAACACAGGTATGACTATCTTGATTCTGTCATAAATTTGTCATGGATGTACATGCATGACAAAAAAACGACCTACTATGACAAACACGTATCATCACGGAAGTGTATTTTTTTGTAGTGTATAGGAAGCGGCTATCCGAGCGTAAAGGAAGACGGGTCAGAGTTTGATAATGATGATCTTCGAGCTTTGACAAAGGAAATGCGCCCATTAGCGAGCAAATTGGCCAAAGAAACAGATCTTTCTCACTATCAGGCGGTTTATCATGCTGACAACAAACGACTTGCTGCGCCAACTCATGATGTGGAGAATCTTATCCCACCAATCTGTAAGCATACCTACACTCCTGATGTTGACCCCTCCACCCTTATAAGCGACGAAGCTGTATTCAAGGCCCTAACTGGAATCGACTGGACAACCATTGATTTCCAGCCGCTGGGTGGAGAGGAGGAGGTTGAACCGGTGCATGATGATCCACAGCCATCAAGCCAGCCTAGCGAAGAGTCATGATCCGGAGGCCGGTTTAATCTTCTACATACTGCAATACTTGCTGAAAACAATTATCCTTTTGGGCATCAAAATGCCTTGTAATAGGCTAGTTTAAACACTTGGTCTGCTATGCCACCGTGCATATTCATTGTGCATGACACTGTTAATCCGCCATGATTTATGTTATGTTTGTGTATGATCCTAGGCAGCTTTATTTGACCTGTTTCTGCATATAACAAGTTGAAAGTGTAATGGCGGTTTATCGCTGGACGGGTCATAATGCCCAACATATAATTCGGGTTTATAACCAGGCTGTATTGAAGGACAATCAAATATGAAATATATCATACCTGTGACATTGAATCACATCGTTGGCTCACTAACTTTCTGTAGTAAGGGTGATAACCCAAATCTTGAGTACTGATAACTCCTCCCTGTTTTGCTGGTTTATAGTAAAGCTGTACTAGGTTGTAATAAACACCGAATTATTCGTATATCATGCTGGCGACTTGTAGTTGAAGCCAGACCGGGTCAATCAACACCAGTTTATATCTAATTGTATACCGACGACTTATAATCGACGGCGAAGCCGGGTCAATAGATACCAGCAATATTCTCAATTTGTTTGGCCGACTTATAATCAACAGCCAGGCCGGGTCAATAAACACCGGTTTAGTATAAAACGCCTCAAAAGAAATATCAGAAATATTTCAGAACAAAATATGCAAAAACCGCGAGGCTTTTCATGGGCTGCCAGGCCACTGAGTTAAACCATTTTATAAAGCCTTATAAGATGGACCTCACATCAACCAATCATCATTTTAACTATGAAAACTTCAGGGTCTTTATAAGATTGACTTGTCAAATGTTCGACGGGTCTACCAGGATTACCTGGGCGGAGTGGCTTACTTAAAAAGGCAGGATAACCCAGGGTTTTAGGTGAATACACCTGGCTTCCAAGCCTGGCTTTTATAGCCTATTACAAGGTTATAGACTCTTTGTTCTTGTAGAAGCAAAGAGCCCCCAAGTAATATTTTGAGCTGTGCTCAATGGGTGCCTATGTTTGAGTTGTGCTTTGCAACAGACTCTCTTTGGCTCCTTTTGACTTTTGGGTAGCAAGCCCCCAAGTTTTTTATGTGTGGCTTATGAGCTGGATCAATGGATAATTAGAACTCCGCTTTACAAACAGAAGCCCCAATGTAACCAAAAACCTTTTAAGGAATAATGGTAGAGGCCCCGCTTTAGCAGGGATTCCGGTTTATTATATTGATCATCATAATATATACATTGTTAATAATATGTATATAAGAGGAGCCTATGGCTCAGGTGTAGTAAGGCCAAAGATGAGCTATATTCCATGGCCGGTGGGTCTCCTCCTCTGATTTACGTGAGTCTTTGTGCTCTCGAACATCGATAAGGTAGTATGACCCGTTGTGCAGATTCTTGCCGACCACAAAAGGTCCTTCCCAAGGCGGGGATAACTTGTGCATATCAGTCTGATCCTGGATGAGCCGGAGCACCAGATCCCCTTCTTGAAACATTCTGGTTTTAACCCGACGACTGTGATAACGACGCGGATCTTGCTGGTAAATCGCCAAACGCCGATGCAATATCACGCTCCTCATCTAACAGGCCAAGTGCTTCCTGACGTGCCTTCTCATTGTGAGCTTCAACATAAGCCGCCACACGGGGTGAGTCATGACGGATGTCACTAAGGAGAACTGCCTCTGCTCCGTAAACCATGAAAAAAGGTGTTTAACCCGTAGATCTGTTGGGTGTGGTATTGATGCTCCATAACACATAAGGTAACTCCTCCACCCAACAACCCGGCGTCCATTGTAAAGGAACCATAAGCCGGGGCCTGATGCCTCGCAAGATCTCTTGATTGGCCCTCTCCACTTGACCATTAGATTGGGGGTGAGCCACTGATGACACATCAAGCCGGATGTGCTCACGTTGACAAAATTCTTCCATGGCACCCTTGGACAGATTAGTGCCATTATCAGTTATGATGCTGTGTGGAAAACCAAACCGGAAAATCACCTTCTTGATGAATTGAACTACCATGGCTGCATCACACTTACTGACTGGCTCTGCCTCCACCCACTTAGTGAACTTATCAACCACCACCAGAAGGTGGGTCTTCTTATCCTTGGAACTCTTAAAGGGCCCAACCATATCCAGCCCCCAAGTTGCAAACGTCCAAGTGATTGGAATCATCCTCAATTCCCGAGACGGAACATGAGCTCGACGTGAAAACTTCTGAAAACCATCACACCTTTTTATCAAATCCTCAGCATCAGCATGAGCCGTTAGCCAACATAAACCGTGACGAAAGGCCTTAGCTACCAGGGACTTTGAACCGGCGTGGTGACCACAATCTCCTTCGTGGATCTCACGCAAAATCTCACAGCCTTCTTTAGGAGATACGCAATGCTGAAATGCCCCGGTTACGCTGCAATGATGCAATTCTCCGTTGACAATGGTCATTGACTTGGATCGCCGGATTATCTTCCTGGTCAAGTTTCATCCTCCGGTAACTTGCCCCGGTTCATATACGCCAAATATGGGACTGTCCAATCTGGGATAACGTGAAGAGCTGCCGCCAACTGAGCGTCCGAATCAGGAACAACCAAGTCCTCCTCTATAGGTAGCTTGACCGACGGGTTATGCAAAACATCCAGAAAAACATTAGGTGGCACCGGTTTATGTTGGGAACCCAAATGGCTCAAAGCGTCCGCCGCTTCGTTCTTTCGTCGGTCCACATCACCAACCTGATAACCTTTGAAGTGACCAGCAACAATATCCACCTCTCGACGATATGCTGCCATGAGCGGGTCCTTGGAATCCCAAGTACCAGACACTTGCTGAGCCACCAGTCCGAGTCACCAAAACACTTAACCCGGCTTAAATTCATCTCCTTAGCCATTCGAAGACCATGGAGTAAGGCCTCATATTCAATTGCATTGTTAGTGCAAGGGAACATTAAACGGAGAACATAACAAAACATATCACCTCGTGGGGAAGTTAACACGACTCCAGCCCCCGAGCCTTCCAATTGCCTGGATCCATCGAAATGAATAGTCCAACCGGCTTTTCTTCCGGCACCTGTAACTCTATCAGGTCATTGATGAAATCCACAAGCGCTTGGGACTTGATTGCCGTATGAGGCACATATTTTAACCCGTGAGGTCCAAGCTCAATAGCCCACTTGGCAACTCGGCCAGTTCCTTCCCTGTTTTGGATCATATCTCCTAAAGGGGCAGAACTGACCACATTGATGGAATGACCCTGAAAATACTGCTTAAGCTTCCGGCTTGCCATGAAAACTCCATACACCAGTTTCTGCCAATGTGGGTACCTCTGTTTGGACTCAATAAGCACCTCACTGATATAATAAGCCGGCTGTTGAACCGGATACTCCTTCCCATCTTCTTTGCGCTCCACCACAATGGCCACACTAACAGCCCAGGCATTAGCAGCCACATATAACAACAGCGGCTCTTTATTGACCGGAGCAGCAAGGATAGGTGGCTCAGCTAACTGCTTTTTCAAGTCCTCAAACACCGCATTAGCAGCATCACTCCAGAAAAAATTATCTGTCTTTTTCATCATCTGATATAGAGGGATAGCCTTCTCTCCTAATCGGCTGATAAACCGGCTCAATGCTGCAATACGACCCGCCAGACGTTGAACATCGTTAACACACCGGTTTAGCCAGAGACGTAATAGCTTTGATCTTTTTCGGATTAGCTTCAATGCCCCTGTTAGACAATAGAAAACCCAAGAGCTTGCCTGCCGGAACACCAAAAACACACTTGGCCGGATTAAGCATCATCTTATAGACCCAGAGATTATCAAAAGTTTCCTTCAAGTCAGCTATCAACGTCTGCTCCTTTCTGGACTTCACCATAATATCATCCACATAAGCATGAACATTGCGCCCAATCTGATTATGAACACAATTATGCATGCAGCACTGATAAGTCGCCTGGGCGCTCTTGAGCCCAAAAGGCATAGATACATAGCAGAAGGCTCCAAAGGGAGTTATAAAAGTTGTCTTCTCTTGGTCCTTAACTACCATTTTGATCTGATGATAACCAGAATAAGCATCCAGAAAGCTCAAACGCTCACAACCCGCCATAGCATCAATGATTTTATCAATACGAGGGAGAGCAAAGGGATCAGCTGGACAAGCCTTGTTCAAATCTGTGTAGTCCACACACATCCGCCAAGTGCCGTTCTTCTTAAGCACTAGCACCGGGTTAGCTAACCACTCAGGGTGAAAAACCTCCATAATAAACCCTGCTGCCAAGAGTCGGGCTACCTCCTCACCAATAGCCTTACGCCTTTCTTCATTGCAGCAGTGCAGAAACTACCTGACCGGTTTAAACTTAGGATCAGTATTAAGAGTGTGCTCAGCAAGTTCTCTCAGTACACCTGGCATGTCAGAAGGTTTCCATGCAAAGATGTCCCGGTTCTCACAGATGAAATCGATGAGCACGCTTTCCTATTTCGGATCCAGATTTGCACTGATGCTAAATTGCTTGGATGAATCGCCAGGAACAAAATCAACTAACTTGGTTTCCTCAGCCGATTTAAACTTCAATGTTGGATCATGCTCTGTAGTTGGTTTTTTCAAAGAAGTCATATCCGTCGGATCAACATTGTCCTTAAAAAATTCAACTCATTTGTTGCACAAACCGACTCAGTATAGGCCGCATCACCCTCTTCACATTCCAAAGCTATCTTACGGCTCCCATGTACCGTGATGGTCCCCTTATGACCCGGCATCTTGAGCTGCAGATACACATAACAGGGCCTTGCCATGAACCTAGCATAAGCCGGCCGTCCAAACAGGGCATGATAAGGGTACTTGATTTTCACTACTTCAAAAGTCAATGTCTCTAATCTTGAGTCATGATCATCTCCAAAAGCAACCTCTAGAGCTATCTTACCAACTGGGTATGCCAATTTACCAGGCACCACACCATGGAAAATAGTGTTCGACGGTTTAAGATTTTTATCTGTCAACCCCATGCGACAGAAGGTTTAATAATAAAGGATATTGATACTGCTCCCTCCATCCATGAGCACCTTGGTGAACTTATACCCCCCAACTTGAGGTGCCACCACCAATGCCAGATGACCCGGATTATCAACCCGGGGTGGATGATCCTCTCGACTCCACAAAATGGGTTGTTCAGACCAGCGCAGATAACGGGGCACTGCCGGTTCAACAGAGTTTACTGCCCTTTTATGAAGCTCATGATCACGCTTGCATAAGCTAGTGGTGAAGACATGATACTGCCCACTATTCAACTGCTTCGGATTGCTCTGGTAACCCGATTGCTACTGCTGCTGACTCCCCTAATGATTATAACCACCCTGGTTGCCCTAACTGCCTTGATTGCCATGTCCGCTTTGGTTGCCTTGAAATCCCGAACCAGAACTGCCTCCACCATAACCCGGCCCATGAGAACCGCCTCCTGAACCGCCGGGCGGCCCATGATCGTATTGGAAAATATTCGAGTTTTTGAACTCCCGCATAATAAAGCAATCCTTCCAAAGGTGCGTGGCTGGTCTCTCTCACGTCCCGTGCCTTGGGTAAACCTGGTTTAACAAGCGCTCAAGATTGACACTAGATCCTCCACTCCGCGGGGGCGGTTTACCCTTACGACGTTGATTATGATTCTGCGTGTTGGTGTTAGCTACAAAATCCAAACTGTTATCTGCTTTGTTGAAAGGATCGAGAAGAGGTGTCTAGAGGGGGGGTGATTAGACACTAAGTGCGAAAAGTTGCAATTTTTAATATTCTTAAGTTTAAGTGGAGTTTAAGCACAAGTTTAACAAACACAATACATATCAAGCAAGCATGCAATGAGTATATGAGCAGCGGAAAGTAAAGCATGCAACTTGCAAGAATGTAAAGAGAAGGGTTTGGAGTATTCAAACGCAATTGGAGACACGGATGTTTTTGTCGTGGTTCCGATAGGTGGTGCTATCGTACATCCACGTTGATGGAGACTTCAACCCACGGAGGGTAACGGTTGCGCGAGTCCACGGAGGGCTCCACCCACGAAGGGTCCATGAAGAAGCAACCTTGTATATTCCATCACGGCCGTCGCCCACGAAGGACTTGCCTCACTAGCGGTAGATCTTCACGAAGTAGGTGATCTCCTTGCCCTTACAAACTCCTTGGTTCAACTCCACAATCTTGTTGGAGGCTCCCAAGTGACACCTATCCAATCTAGGAGACACCACTCTCCAAGAAGTAACAAATGGTGTGTTGATGATGAACTCCTTGCTCTTGTGCTTCAAATGATAGTCTTCCCAACACTCAACTCTCTCTCACAGGATTTGGATTTGGTGGAAAGAAGATTTGAGTGGAAAGCAACTTGGGGAACGCTAGAGATCAAGATTCATATGGTTGGAATGGAATATCTTGACCTCAACACAAGTGTAGGTGGTTCTCTCTTAGAAAATGTGTATTGGAAGTGTAGGTATGTTCTGATGGCTCTCTCCACAAATGAAGAGTGGGTGGAGGGGTATATATAGCCTCCACACAAAATCTAACCGTTACACACAATTTGCCAAACTCAGTGGGACCGAATGGTTAAAACCGGTCGGACCGATTCAGCAAACCTAGTGACCGTTAGGATTTTCGGTGGGACTGAGATGCAACTCGGTAGGACCGATATGGTTAGGGTTAGGGCATAACGTAATCTCGGTGTGACCGATTACACAAACTCGGTAGGACTGATTTTGGTAATAAGCTAACCAGAGAGTTGGTCAGGTAAACTCGATGGGACCGATTCGCTCATCTCGGTGAGACCGAAGTGTTACAAAAGGGAAACAAAGAGTTTACATTGCAATCTTGGTGGGACCGATCGCTCATCTCGGTAAGACCGAAATGTTACGAAGGGAAACAGAGAGATTACAATCCCATCTCGGTGAGACCGAGATCCCTATCGGTGAGACCGATTTTCCTAGGGTTTGTGGCAGTGGCTATGACATTTGAAACTCGGTGGCGCCGGATACAAAGAATCGGTGGGGCCGAGTTTGACTTTTGGTTTAGGTCATCTATGGATGTAGGAAGGTAGTTGAGGGTTTTGGAGCATATCACTAAGCACTTTGAGCAAGCAAGCCATTAAGCAACACCTCATCCCCTCTTGATAGTATTGGCTTTTCCTATAGACTCAATGTGATCTTGGATCACTAAAATAGAAAATGTAGAGTCTTGATCTTGAAGCTTGAGCCAATCCTTTGTCCTTAGCATCTTGAAAGGGTTCCACATCCTCTAGTCCATGCCACTCCATTGTTGAACTTATCTGAAACATACTAGGTAAAAGTGTTAGTCCAACAAGAGATATGTTGACATTAATTACCAAAACCACCCAGGGAGCACTTGTGCTTTCATTTGTGCTTGCTGTTGTTTCCATGACCCGTCGGGTTATGCTGCTGCCCCTTGTCACTGCCACTCTTCTTTCCCTTCCCCGGCTTTTCATCATCAGACTCGGGGTCCTTGGTACTATCAGAGTCGGCATACTTAACCAGAGCTGCCATAAGTGTTCCCATGTCATTGCAGTGACGCTTGAGCCATCCCAATTTCAGCTTCAAGGGCGCGAACTGGCAATTGCCCTTCAATGTTAAGACCGATGTATCGGCATTAATGCGGTTCGATGAATGCAAGATTTTCAAAACCCGGCGCACCCAATGGGTTGTCGATTCACCTTCTTCTTGGACACAGGCAGCTAAGTCCACAATTGACATGGGCTTCTTGCACGTGTCCTTGAAATTCTGGATAAACCGGGCCTTTAACGCAGCCCATGACCCAATGGAGTTAGCTGGCAAACTTTTCAGCCAAGTGCGAGTTGTTCCTTCCAACATCATGGTGAAGTATTTAGCACAGTTCGCATCATCCACATCCAGCATCTCCATTGCCATCTCATAACTTTTGATCCATGACTCGGGGGGTAAATCGGCAGTATAATTGGGAACTTTGCGAGGACCTTTGAAATCCTTGGGCAGCCGTACATGATGCAGAGCCGGGGCGAGACACGGCACCCCCAAAGAGCTGGAGGAAACTCCTGGCTCCACTGAAGTTGTTGGACGAACCAGAGGAAGCTGGCGGGCCGCGTACTGCGCCGCTAACTCGGCTTCTCGATGCGCTCTGCCCCGATCCACCAAATCTTGGGCATTAGTACCACCACCTTCCGGATTATGCCCTCGAGGCGGGTTACGGTCCCGCGCACTGCTTGACACGACTGGTTCATCAAGGTGCCTGCTGTAACTCCGGCTCGGGCGGGGGGTGGAATGAATCCTCCCGCAGCAGTATGAATACGCCTGCTGCTAAGTCAAAGCTGTCTGAAGGAGCTCCTAACCCGTCGCATCTCAACCGCTATGGGGGACTCACCTTCGACTGGGAGGGCTGCCAATTGTGAAGCGGCGGCGACTATGTTATCCAGGGGGTTGGAGTAATGACCTGGAGGCGTTGACACGTGATGCGGCGGGATATTCAGACGAGGAGGATCCATTGTGCGTGGTTGAACCGGCGCCCCTGTTCCAGGTGCTTCTATCCGGTTTACCACTGGCTGGTTACTGGTTCCTGCTCCTGGCGTGTTAAAGAGATTCCTTGGCTCATAAACCGGAGGCAGTTGGGACCGGTACCTTCTCCTCATTACATCATTTGATGTGTTCTAATCAAACATAAGCCGATAAGCCTGTCCATCCAACTCGGCCCACCCCGCAGCCATTCTGGTGTTCTCGGCTCCCAGTTCTGCCTTGGCTTTAGCTATCTGATCCTTTACCTTTGCGACTTCCGCGTTATGCTGATCCTGATTCGCCGGGTTAACTTCAGCCGCCAGTAGTGTTGCCAAAGTGTCGAATAAATCGGACAAAACCTGAGCCGGCGATTGCGCAAGGCCTCCTGCCCCAGCTGCTGTCGCTGCTGCTGAACCGGAGATCATTACTGCTGCGGTTGAAGAATGTTGCGTTGACTGTGTACCGGCCATGAAGATCGCAACTCGGCTCGGCGGATCAAAGGGGTCCAGAATAATGTCGCCATCAGAATAGCCCCCAAACCGGCCATCTGTTGGAAATATGCCCTAGAGGCAATAATAAATTGATTATTATTATATTTCCTTGTTCATGATAATCGTTTATTATCCATGCTAGAATTGTATTGATAGGAAACTCAGATACATGTGTGGATACATAGACAACACCATGTCCCTAGTAAGCCTCTAGTTGACTAGCTCGTTGATCAATAGATGGTTACGGTTTCCTGACCATGGACATTGGATGTAGTTGATAACGGGATCACATCATTAGGAGAATGATGTGATGGACAAGACCCAATCCTAAGCATAGCACTAGATCGTGTAGTTCGTATGCTAAAGCTTTGCTAATGTCAAGTATCATTTCCTTAGACCATGAGATTGTGCAACTCCCGGATACCGTAGGAATGCTTTGGGTGTGCCAAACGTCACAACGTAACTGGGTGGCTATAAAGGTACATTACAGGTATCTCCGAAAGTGTCTGTTGGGTTGGCACGAATCGAGACTGGGATTTGTCACTCCGTGTAAGCGGAGAGGTATCTCTGGGCCCACTCGGTAGGACATCATCATAATGTGCACAATGTGATCAAGGAGTTGATCACGGGATGATGTGTTACAGAACAAGTAAAGAGACTTGCCGGTAACGAGATTGAACAAAGTATCGGGATACCGACGATCGAATCTCGGGCAAGTATCGTACCGATAGACAAAGGGAATTGTATACGGGATTGATTAAGTCCTTGACATCGTGGTTCATCCGATGAGATCATCGTGGAACATGTGGGAGCCAACATGGGTATCCAGATCCCGCTGTTGGTTATTGACCGGAGAACGTCTCGGTCATGTCTGCATGTCTCCCGAACCCGTAGGGTCTACACACTTAAGGTTCGATGACGCTAGGGTTATAAAGGAAGTTTGTATGTGGTTACCGAATGTTGTTCGGAGTCCCGGATGAGATCCCGGACGTCACGAGGAGTTCCAGAATGGTCCGGAGGTAAATATTTATATATGGGAAGTCCTGTTTTGGTCACCGGAAAAGTTTCGGGGTTTATCGGTAACGTACCGGGACCACCGGGAGGGTCCCGGGGGTCCACCAAGTGGGGCCACCAACCCCAGAAGGCTGCGTGGGCCAAGTGTGGGAGGGGACCAGCCCCTAGGAGGGCTGGTGCGCCCCCCACAAGGGGCCCAAGGCGCAAGAAAGAGTGGGAGGGGGCAAACCCTAGTCCAGTTGGGCCTTAAGGCCCACCTAGTGGGCTCCTTCCCCTCTTCCCCCTCTTGGCCGCCACCCTTGGCCCCATCTAGGGCTGCCGCCCCCCTAGGGGTGGGAACCCTAGAGGGGGCGCAGCCCTCCCCTTCCCCTATATATATGAGGCCATAGGGCTGCCCACAATACGCGATTAGATCTCTCTTGGTGCAGCCCTGCGTCTCTCTCTCCCTCCTCTTCTGTGGTGCTTGGCGAAGCCCTGCAGGATAGCCACGCTCCTCCATCACCACCACGCCGTTGTGCTGCTGCTGGAAGGAGTCTTCCTCATCCTCTCCCTCTCTCCTTGCTGGATCAAGGCGTGGGAGACGTCACTGGGCTGTGCGTGTGTTGAACGCGGAGGTGCCGTCCATTCGGCACTTGGTCATCGGTGATTTGAATCACGACGAGTACGACTCCATCAACCCCGTTCACTTGAACGCTTCCGCTTAGAGATCTACAAGGGTATGTAGATGCACTCTCCTTCCCCTCGTTGCTAGTCTCTCCATAGATAGATCTTGGTGACACGTAGGAAAATTTTGAATTTCTGCTACGTTCCCCAACACCATCTTGCAGTTGATACAATGACTCGGTCTCTCCGGTAGATGACTCGTCATCAAAGTAAACGACGATTTCACCACCAGCTACCAATCTATCCTCAGATTCCACTCCGTGGATGACTCCCATGAAGGCACGCTTCATGGCAGGCTGAACCCGGGCGGATCTCGCACGCTGAGCCATTTCGACAATGTCGGTGCAGATGTCCGGCTCAGGGCCCGGTTCACCGATCTTGCCAATGAATACGTGAATACCACCGAAGGGGGCCTGATATCCATACTCAATTGAACCGGCCTCGGGGCCCGAGCCTACATCGTCGATGTAGAGCTTGCCGCGACGACTCTTGGTCATCCGGTCCACAACGTATCCCTTGAGCCCTTCGAAGCTGCCCTTTAAGAACTTGAAACCATCGTGTGATAGCCCCATGGTGGGCGCCAACTATCGTGGGATTGTCACAGCAGATGTCCTAGTGTGAGGACTTAGTCGTGGAGCCATCGCAACGTAGTTAGCTTAAAGGGGTTAAAGCGGGACAAAGGACGCAAGGAGTTTATACTGGTTCAGCCCCTTGCGGTGAAGGTAAAAGCCTAATCCAGTTGTGATGGGATTGCTAGGGTTTCGATGACCAGGGAGCGAATCCGCTTTGCCTGGCTCTCGAGTTGTTGTTTTCTGTCTTTGAACTGCCGCCGGGTCATCCCTTTATATACACAGGTTGACGCTCGGCGGTTTACAGAATCTTGGCCGGCTCATAAACGTGTCCAGGTCGGTTTCTACCCTTCCTTATCTTACAAAACAAGTTACACACTATATGTCGCTTTACTTCTACGGGCCCTAATCCGCCTTTGGGCCTTAGGCCTTCTTGTTAATCTTCATCGTAAAGCGCCATATTCCTTGTCTTCATGGGCTTCAATAAGAATAAACCACTATGAGTATAACTCGGCCCCTCCTCGGCGGTTTATACTCAATAGTTATCTCCCCAACAATCGGTATGTTTCTTGCCCGAGATTCGATCGTTGGTATCTCAATACCTAGTTCAATCTCGTTACTGGCAAGTCTCTTTACTCGTTCCATAATGCAACATCTCGTAACTAACTCATTAGTCACATTGCTTGCAAGGCTTATAGTGATGTGCATTACCGAGAGGGCCCAAAGATACCTCTCCGATACAAGAAGTGACAAATCCTAATCTCGATCTATGCCAACTCAACAAACACCATCGGAGACACCTATAGAGCATCTTTATAATCACCCAGTTACGTTGTGACGTTTGATAGCACACAAGGTGTTCCTCCGGTATTCGGGAGTTGCATAATCTCCTAGTCATAGGAACATGTATAAGTTATGAAGAAAGTAGTAGCAATAAAACTGAACGATCATTATGCTAAGCTAATGGATGGGTCTTGTCCATCACATCATTCTCTAATGATGTAATCTCGTTCATCAAATGACAACACATTTCCATGGCTAGGAAACTTAACCATCTTTGATTAACGAGCTAGTCAAGTAGAGGCATACTAGGGACACTATGTTTGTCTATGTATTCACACATGTACTAATGTCAGGTGGTAGGAGCGACATATGCCAACCGGTGGCTTATCATTGCGGGGGCCAATAGAACATCGCCGGTGCCTGGAAACGGGATGAGGCGAAGACATGCACGCCGGCGAATCTTACCCAGCTTCAGGGCTCTCCGGGGAGATAACACCCCTACTGCTGCTCTGCGGGGTCTCCGCATGGTTACTAAGTGAACAAGTAGCTACAATGCTCCTTGAGCTGTTTTGGGTGGAAGGAGGAAGAAGGGCTCAGCTCAGCCTGCTTCCTCTCCTTGTATGGTGTCTAGGTCTAGAATGAGAGTCCAACCCTTTGCATGGGTGCACCGGGGGGTTTATATAGGCCTACCCCCCGGGGGTACAATGGTAATCCGACTGGGCGCTGGGCCCAGCTGTCTGTGACTATGCTCGCCGGCTTCTCCGCCGGCTTCTGGCGCCCGCCGGCTGGTGGGTCCCGCCGGCTGCCGGCTCCTTGGTCGACAGGCCGGCCCCACCGGCCAGGGCCTGGTCGGCAGCTGGTTACTGTTGCTCCGTGTTGTTGACGCAGGCTTGGTCGGGGTAAGCGTGGCTACAGTAACGCCGCCTTGGCGGGCGATTACTGTAGCCCCGCCGCATCTTGTCTCCTTAATGGGCGTCTCCTTCGAGGAGGGTGGCAGGCCGGCTATGTGAAGCGGCCCTCTATCTTGCCGGCTTGAGAGGAGGTGTGGCCGCCTTCGGCATCTCTCTGCCCGAAGGGGCCCACCGCCTCGGGGGCCATGCTGGCGGCCCGTCGTGGATGGCGTCAGAGCCACCATGGCTACAGTGCCGCGCCGGGCGGGCCGTGGCTGCCCGCACGGCGTGCTGTACCAGGCGTGCTCCGGGTTTTGGGGGTGGCAGGCTCCACTGTTGCCACGCCCCGCTTCATCATCGCAGAGTGGACGCGTACATTGCGGGTACGGCGTTGACTGCTTTATGGGAGCCGGCCTGGCTGCAGTCGGCCCTGTTGTGGCCGGCCTCTCGTAGCCGGCCTTGCCGTAGCCGGCCCTCCACAGCGTTCTTCATGAGGGTAAAGGGCGGGCCGCCCCCGAAGCCGGCTAGGAAGGTAGTCGGCTAGGGGGGAGGCGGCCCAGGTCTTGAGTCTTCTTATGAGCCGGACGGGCTCATAATTTTTTCTGAGGGGCCAGGGGAAGCCGGCTGGGCTACCCATGGCTATTTACCCCGACAAGTAAGTTTCCGGTTAATACAATTCTAGCATGAATAATAAATATTTATCATGATATAAGGAAATATAAATAACAAATTTATTATTGCCACTAGGGCATATTTCCTTTAGTCTCCCACTTGCACTAGAGTCAATAATCTAGTTCACATCGTCATGTGATTTAACACCAATAGTTCACATCTTTATGTGATTAGTTCACATCTCCATGTGACTAACACCCAAAGGGTTTACTAGAGTCAATAATCTAGTTCACATCGCTATGTGATTAACACCCAAAGAGTGATCACGTTTTGCTCATGAGAGAAATTTAGTCAACGGGTCTGCCACATTTAGAGTCGTATGTATTTTGCAAATTTTCTATGCCGACAATGCTTTGCACGGAGCTACTCTAGCTAATAGCTCCCACTTTTAATATGTATCTAGATCGAGACTTAGAGTCATCCAGATCGGTGTCAAAGCTTGCATCGACATAACTCTTTACGACGAACTCTTTGTCACCTCCACAACCGAGAAATATTTCCTTATTCCACTAAGGATATTTTTGAACGTTGTCCAGTGATCCACTCCTGGATCACTATTGTACCCTCTTGCCAAACTTATGGTGAGGTACACAATAGGTCTGGTACACAATATAGCATACTTTATAGAACCTATGATTGAGGCATATGGAATGACTTTTCATTCTCTTTCTATTTTCTGTCGTGGTCGGGTTTTGAGTCTTTACTCAACTTCACACCTTACAACACAGGCAAGAACTCCTTCTTTGACTTTTCCATTTTGAACTACTTCAAAATCTTGTCAAGGTATGTACTCATTGAAAGTATATCAAGCGTCTTGATCTATCTCTATAGATCTTGATGCTCAATATGTAAGTAGCTTCATCGAGGTCTTTCTTTGAAAAACTCTTTTCAAACACTCCTTTATGCTTTCCAGAAAATTCTACATTATTTTCGATCAACGATATGTCATTCACATATACTTATCAAAAATGTTGTAGTGCTCCCACCCACTTTCTTGTAAATACAGGCTTCACCACAAGTCTATATAAAACCATATGCTTTGATCACTTTATCAAAGTATATATTCCAACTCCGAGATGCTTGCACCAGTCCATAGATGAATCGCTGGAGCTTCCACACTTTGTTAGCACCTTTAGGATTGACAAAACATTCTTGTTGCATCATATACAACTTTTCTTTAAGAAATCCATTAAGGAATGCAGTTTTGACATCCATTTGCCAGATTTCATAAAATGTGGCAATTGCTAACATGATTCGGACAGACTTAAGCATCACTACGAGTGAGAAAATCTCATCGTAGTCAACATATTGAACTTGTCGAAAACCTTTTGCGACAATTCGAGCTTTGTAGATAGTAACACTACTATCAGTGTCTGTCTTCCTCTTGAAAATCCATTTATTCTTAATGGCTCACCGATCAACGGGCAAGTCAATCAAAGTCCATACTTTGTTCTAATACATGGATCTCATCTCAGATTTCATGGCTTCAAGCCATTTCACGGAATCTGGGCTCATCATCGCTTCCTCATAGTTCGTAGGTTCATCATGGTCAAGTAACATGATCTCCAGAACAGGATTACCGTACCACTCTGGTGTGGAACGTATTCTGGTTGACCTACGAGGTTCGGTAGTAACTTGATCTGATGTTTCATGATCATCATCATTAACTTCCTCACTAATTGGTGTAGGAACCACTAGAACTGATTTCTGTGATGAACTACTTTCCAATTCGGGAGAAGGTACAATTACCTCATCAAGTTTTACATTCCTCCCAATCACTTCTTTCGAGAGAAACTTCTTCTCTATAAAGGATCCATTCTTAGCAATGAATATCTTGCCTTCGGATCTGTGATAGAAGATGTACCCAACAGTTTCCTTCGGGTATCCTATGAAGACGCATTTCTCCAATTTGGGTTCGAGCTTATCAGGTTGAAACTTTTTCACATAAGCATCATAGGCCCAAACTTTAAGAAACGACAGCTTAGGTTTCTTGCTAAACCACAGTTCATATGGTGTCATCTCAACGGATTTAGATGCTGCCCTATTTAATGTGAATGCAGCTGTCTCTAATGCATAACCCCAAAACGATAGTGATAAATCAGTAAGAGACATCATAGATTGCACCATATCGAATAAAGTACGGTTATGACGTTCGGACACACCATTACGTTGTGGTGTTCCAAGTGGCATGAGTTGCGGAACTATTCCGCATTGTTTCAAATGAAGACCAAACTCGTAACTCAAATATTCTCCTCCACGATCAGATCACATAAATTTTATTTTCTTGTTACGATGATTTTCCGCTTCACTCTGAAATTCATTGAACTTTTCAAATGTTTCAAACGTATGTTTCATCAAGTAGATATACCCATATCTGCTCAAATCATTTGTGAAGATCAAAAAATAACGATACCCGCCGCGAGCCTCAACACTCATCGGATTGCATACATCAATATGTATTATTTTCAATAAGTCAGTTGCTTGCTCCATTGTTCCGGAGAACGGAGTTTTAGTCATCTTGCCCATGAAGCATGGTTCGCAAGCATCAAATGATTCATAATCAAGTGATTCCAAAAGCCCATCAACATGGTGTTTCTTCATGCGCTTTACACCAATATGACCTAAACGGCAGTGCCACATATAAGTTGCACTATCATTATTAACTTTGCATCTTTTGGCTTCAATTTTATGAATATGTGTATTACTACGTTCGAGATTCAATAAACCATTCACCTTGGGTGTATGACCTCAGAAGGTTTTATTCATGTAAACAGAATAACAATTATCCTTGACTTAAATGAATAATCGTATTGCAATAAACATGATCCAATCATATTATGCTCTACGCAAACACCAAATAACATTTATTTTAGGTTCAACACTAATCCCGAAGGTAAAGGGAGTGTGCGATGGTGATATTATCAACCTTGGAATCACTTCCAACTCACATCATCACCTCGCCCTTAACTAGTCTCTGTTTATTTTGCAACTCCCGTTTCGAGTTACTACTCTTAGTAACTGAACCAGTATCAAATACTGAGGTGTTGTTATAAACACTAGTAAAGTACACATCAATAACATGTATATCAAATATATACTTTTGTTCACTTTGCCATCCTTCTTATCTGCCAAGTATCTAGGGCAGTTCCACTTCCAGTGACCATTTCCTTTGCAGTAGAAGCACTCAGTTCCAGGCTTGGGTCTAGATTTGAGCTTCTTCATGGGAGTAGCAACTTTCTTGCTATTCTTCTTTGAAGTTCCTCTTTCTTTCCCTTTGCCCTTTTTCTTGAAACTAGTGGTCTTGTTAACCATCAACACTTGATGCTATTTCTTGATTTCTACCTTCGCCGATTTCAGCATCACGAAGAGCTTGGGAATTACTTTTGTTATCCCTTCCATATTGTAGTTCATCACTAAGTTCTAGTAACTTGGTGATAGTGACTAGAGAACTTTGTCAATTACTATCTTATCTGGAAGATTAACTCCCACTTGATTCAAGTAATTGTAGTACCCAGACAATCTGAGCACATGCTCACTAGTTGAGCTATTCTCCTCCATCTTGTAGGCAAAGTACTGTCAGAGGTCTTCTACCTCTCGACACGGGCATGAGTATGAAATACCAATTTCAACTCTTAGAACATCTTATATGCTCTTGGCATTCAAAACGTTTTTGAAGTCCTGGTTCTAATCCGTAAAGCATGGTGCACTAAACTATCAAGTAGTCATCATATCGAGCTTTACCAAACGTTCATAACGTATGTATCTACTTCTGCAATAGGTCTGTCACCTAGCGGTGCATCAAGGACATAATTCTTCTGTGCAGCAATGAGGATAATCCTCAGATCACGGACCTAGTCCGCATCATTGCTACTATCATCTTTCAACATAGTTTTTCTCTAGGAACATATCAAAAAATGGTGAGCTACATCATGAGCTATTGATCTACAACATAGTTATGCAAATACTATCAGGACTAAGTTCATGATAAATTAAAGTTCAATTAATCATATTACTTAAGAACTCCCACTTAGATAGACATCCCTCTAGTCATCTAAATGATCACGTGATCCAAATCAACTAAACCATGCCTGATCATCACGTGAGATGGAGTAGTTTTCAATGGTGAACATCACTATGTTGATCATATCTACTATATGATTCATGCTCGACCTTTCGGTTTGTAGTGTTCCGAGGCCATATCTGCATATTCTTGGCTCGTCAAGTTTAACTCGAGTATTCCGCATGTGCAAAACTGGCTTGCACCCGTTGTATGTGAACGTAGAGCTTATCGCACCCGATCATCACGTGGTGTCTCGGCACGACGAACTATCGCAACGGTGCATACTCAGGGAGAACACTTATACCTTGAAATTTAGTGAGAGATCACCTTATAATGCTACCGCCGAACTAAGCAAAATAAGATACATAAAGGATAAACATCACATGCAATCAAAATATGTGACATGATATGGCCATCATCATCTTGTGCCTTTGATCTCCATCTCCAAATCACCGTCATGATCTTTATTGTCACCGGCATGACACCATGATCTCCATCATCTTGATCTCTATCAACGTGTCTTCACATGGTCGTCTCACCAACTATTGCTTTTGCAACTATTGCTATCGCATAGCGATAAAGTAAATCAATTATATGGTGCTTGCATCTTATGCAATGAAGATACAACCATAAGGCTCCTGCTAGTTGCCGATAACTTTAACAAAACATGATCATGTCATACAAAAATTTATATCTCATCACGTCTTCACCATATCACATCACAACATGCCCTGCAAAAACAAGTTAGACGTCCTCTACTTTGTTGTTGCAAGTTTTACATGGCTACTACGGGCTGAGCAAGAACCGTTCTTACCTACACATCAAAAACCACAACGTGGTATAATGATTGCTTTTTGATTTTCAGAAAGAACCTTGTTCATTGAATCTGATTCGACTAAAGTTGGAGAAACAGACACCCGCTAGCCACTTGTGTGCGAAGCACGTTGGTAGAACCAGTCTCGCGTAAGCGCACGCGTAATGTCGGTCTGAGCCGCTTCATCCAACAATACCGCTGAATCAAGAATCAACGAGTGATGACAAGCAATATGTATATACCCACGCCCACAACTCCTTTGTGTTCTACTCGTGCATATAACATCTACACATAGACCTGGCTCGGATGCCACTGTTGGGGAACACAGTAATTTCAAAATTTTCCTACGCACACGCAAGATCATGGTGATGCATAGCAACGAGAGGGGAGAGTATTGTCTACGCACCCTCGTAGACCGAGTGCGGAAGCATTATGACAACGCGGTTGATGTAGTCGTACGTCTTCACGATCGATCGATCCTAGTACCGGAAGTATGACACCTCTGCGATCTACACACGTTCAGCTCGGTGACATCCCACGAACTCACGATCCAGCAGAGTGTCGAGGGAGACCTTTTTCAGCACGACGGCGTGATGACGATGATGATGATGCTACCGAAACAGGGCTTCGCCTAAGCACCGCTACGATATGACCGAGGTGGGTTATGGTGGAGGGGGGCACCGCACACGGCTAAGAGATCAATGATCAACTTGTGTGTCTATGGGGTGCCCCCTGGCCACGTACATAAAGGATGGAGGGAGGAGGAGGCCGGCCCTCATAGGGCGCGCCCAAAGTGTGGAGTCCTACTAGGACTCCCTAGTTCTAGTAGGATTCCACCTCCCACATGGAATAGGAAAAAGGGAAGGGAGAAGGAGAAGGAAGGAAGGGGGCGCCCCCTTTCGCTAGTCCAATTCGGACCAGTCCATGGGGAAGGGGCGCGGCCACCCTTAGGCCTTTCTCTCCTTTCCTGTATGGCCCATTAAGGCCCAATACGAATCCCGTAACTCTCCGGTACTCCGAAAAATACCTGAATCACTCAGAACCTTTCCGATATCCGAATATAGCCTTCCAATATATCGATCTTTACGTCTCGATCATTTCAAGACTCCTCGTCATGTCCCCGATCTCATCCGGTACTCCAAACAAACTTTGGTCATCAAATCACATAACTCATAATACAAATCGTCACAGAATGTTAAGCGTGTGGACCCTACGGGTTCGAGAACTATGTAGACATGACCGAGACACATCTCCGGTCAATAACCAATAGCGGAACCTGGATGCTCATATTGGCTCCTACATATTCTACGAAGATCTTTATCGGTCAAACCGCATAACAACATACGTTGTTCCCTTTGTCATCGGTATGTTACTTGCCCGAGATTCGATCATCGGTGTCTCAATACCTAGTTCAATCTCGTTACCGGCAAGTCTCTTTACTCGTTCTGCAATGCAACATCCCGTAACTAACTCATTAGTCACATTGCTTGCAAGGCTTATAGTGATGTGCATTACCGAGAGGGCCCAGAGATACCTCTCCGATACATGGAGTGACAAATCCTAATCTCGATCTATGCCAACTCAACAAACACCATCGGAGACACCTGTAGAGCATCTTTATAATCACCCAGTTACGTTGTGACGTCTGATAGCACACAAGGCGTTCCTCCTGTATTTGGGAGTTGCATAATCTCATAGTCTGAGGAACATGTATAAGTTATGAAGAAAGTAGTAGCAATAAAACTGAATGATCATTATGCTAAGCTAACGGATGGGTCTTGTCCATCACATCATTCTCTAATGTTGTGACCCCGTTCATCAAATGACAACACATTTCCATGGCTAGGAAACTTAACCATCTTTGATTAACGAGCTAATCAAGTAGAGGCATACTAGGGACACTCTGTTTGTCTATGTATTCACACGTGTACTAAGTTTCCAGTTAATACAATTCTAGCATGAATAATAAACATTTATCATGATATAAGGAAATATAAATAACAAATTTATTATTGCCTCTAGGGCATATTTCCTTCAGATGTTTACCCAGGTTCGGGCCCTCTTAATGGAGGTAATACCCTACTTCCTTCTTAATTGACTTTCATGAGTATAGGGGTTACAAGAGTTGATCTACCTCGAGATCGTAATGGCTAAACCCTAGATGTCTAGCCTATATGATTATGATCGCCTCTACGGACTAAACCCTCCGGTTTATATAGACATCGTAGGGGCCTAGGGTCGTATAGAGTCGGTTTACGGAGAAAGGAATCTTCATATCCGAACGCCAAGCTTGCCATCTACGCAAAGGGGAGTCCCATCCGGACATGGGGGAAGGCCTTCTAACTTATATCTTCACGGCCCACTAGTCCGGCCCATGTCACACAGCCCGGACGCCCGGGGACCCCCTACTTCAGGACTCCCTCACAAGGTGGAGCCGACACGCGGATCAATCCTTGACATAGCCTCGTGTATGTAGCCTTAGCAGAGTATGTACCCTCCTCTCATGCGTAAGGCCAGGTAGATTTTTCAACAGCAAGAGGGTCGCATTGTACCGTGGCAATGGCATGCCGGAGGTGCAGCATTTGCAACTGAGCCATGAAAAAGATGTCTTCATAAATATCTTGTGCCCAAAGCTCGCCCATAATCGCCCGCTCAACAGTTCTATGATTGATCACTCGGGTGTCCACCAAAGCATGGATGCTCGGGGCTATGGGGCTCCAAATTTGGCCATGACGGACCCTAGGCCGACGGTCCTTGGATGGGCTCTCTCTGACCAGGTGGCAGTCTGCGGTGTTGTGGCAGGTGGACTAGCCGTTCACGGGTTGGAGGTGTTCGACCAATTGCCTACAAGGTAAAAAGTCCTGGCTCGGTTTTGTTGTTGTGCACAAACGTGAGTAGCTTGTGATGGAGATTTTGGTATTGTAGATGAGTACAATTGATTCATCCTCTCCATTGAGTGATTCCTCATCGGGACGAGGAATTTGACATGACCGAAGAGGATGACATCGTGTTGATCTTGACAATGCGCGTCAACAAGAGGCCTAACTATGGTGGTTATGTTTTCGGCCGTGAGTTCTTGCGGAGGGACCGATAAGAGGCTCACAATCAATTGATGCACAAGTACATTTGTGTAAATCCAATGTATCTAGAGCGATACTTTTGACGATGGTTTAGAATGTATATGGAATTGTTTCTTCACATTTTGCCAAATGCGTGAAGAAACATGACCGTTCTTTTCGAGCAAAGAAAAAATATGTCCCGCGACTGATGTGTTCGGGCTGCTGTTGGAGATGCGGCGCCCTATTTTACGGCAGCTCTTGGAGATGCAAAAAATTTGATGCCCAAAAACTCACTTTTTGCTGGTCCAGATTTTACTTCAAGCACCTTAATGTGTCCTAAAATAGAGGTCCCATTAGTGATGCTCCGAGCGCCTCCATGACAATTGTGTGCTATGGATTCATTCATGATGGGTGGAACAGGGGAAACCCTTTCTTAGAGAAAATAGTCCTCAAAGTATACCGGCTAAGTTTATTCACACACAAAAAAGTATACCGGTTAAGTAGGGGTAAAGATCACCCCCTCCCCCTAATATCAAAAGGAAAAGTCCTGATATTAATTATAGATTGAAATGGACGTCAACGAAAGATTGAAATGCGCTTTGGTGTCTTTATATTGTTATTATATAGTATTACCATCGTTTTGTCCTCCGTGATGTTTTGCTGCCCCCATCTGCCACCGTGGACTATTCTTTTTTCTTGCTCCTTGCCACTGGCTGTGTCGGCGAGGCGTCGGCGGGCGGACGGTATGTACGTAGCGGGAGAGAGAAAAAAAAGGCAGGGAGGGCCAGGGTGCGGAGAAAAATAGGCTGGGGCGTGCGGCACACAGTCAACGACTCTGCGCGCCGCCTTCCGACGGGGACGCGAGCGCCAAATCGGAGACGCCGCGTTGGGGGAACGGGGTGTACGGACCGGCCGGACCCCGGTGCCGCGCGAGTCGTCGGGGCGAGACGGGCTGCTTCAGGTAGCATTCCTGCTCGTATTCGCAGCTTATTTCCCAAGGAAAAACTCCCGCGGCAGGAAAAGGGGGAGACGTTCGATCCTCTCGGGGCACGGATACGAGCGGAGTCGTGTTGGCCACTTTTCCCCTCTCCTCGGTTCGCTTCTCACCGGCCATGCATCCGATTCCCTTCCCTTGCCCGAGGGAGCGGCAACGGCCGACCCAAACGAACCCCGCGTTGCGGCGCGAGATTATACAAAGCAAACCCGGACCAGAACACAACCCCAGAATGGACACGCACTAGGCGCTCGCCCTCGGCTCCCCCTCGTCCCCTTCCCTTCCCTTCCCTTCTCCCTTCCACCTGCGCGGTGCCTAACCCCTCCTCCTTTCTCTCCCCCAGATGCGAACACCCCGCCGCCCCCTCCTCATAACCCGCCGACCGCCGCGCCGCCTCTCCTTCCGCCTTCCTCCGGCCCCTTCCCCCCTCCAGCCAAGCCCGATTCCTCTCTCCGGTTTCCGTTGGGCTGTGCAAACTCCGCAAAGATTGGGTGGGATTCTCCGCTTATCTTGGAGCCGGCGGCGTTGTTGCCATGTTTGATTGATGCTGCTATTATTCTTCGATGGAGGGGGTAGGGAGAAAGCACGATAGCTCCGTCGCGCTGCCCGTGGAGGATTTCGGGGCCGCCAAGGTCAGGCCAATCCAATTCTTCCCCCCTCCGCCCTCTTTTCTGTCACAGTATCTGTTTTTGTAGATTGTTGTCAGCATATGCCCAAACTGGAATCAGCTCATGCACGCCTCGATTCTTTTCATCTGCGACTGCCATGGATCAATTTTATTTGACTTTTATCCTCCGTTTCCTGCCATCAACTCTTTCAAATGCAGGATACAACCGGCGTAATAAGCACAAAGCCTACGAGGAGATACCCGCTCGCGTCATGGGTTGCCATATTGGCCCTGGCCACCCTTGTGGGCGTATACATATTCTCCTTATCTCTCAAGCAAAACGGGATGCTGTTCGGGCTCAGGCAGACCAACATGATAGAGAAAGAAAGGGAGCAACCTTGCCACCACCCTGGAGTTCCAGAGACCGAGATCCCTTACGTGCACTTCCCCACACCCAATACTTATAGTAGGTATGGAGGTAGATAGATACACTTGGGCATCTGATTTTTCGTTTTATAAGGCTGGTGAGTAACTTATTCTTCTGCTTCTTTCTTTGTTTCGTAGGAAAGAATGTGCGTGCACACCAGTTAGATTCTTTGCTATCTTGTCGATGCAGAGGTCGGGAAGTGGATGGTTTGAAACCTTGTTGAATAGCCACGAGAATATTAGCTCAAATGGAGAGATTTTCTCTGTCAAAGACAGGCGTAGCAATGTCACGGCCATCACACAAACACTCGATAAATTGTACAATCTCGACTGGGTCAGTAGTGCCGCTAAAAATGAGTGCACGGCTGCTGTGGGGTTGAAATGGATGCTCAATCAGGTAATCTTTTGCCATTAGTTGTTTACTGTTCTGTTAGTTACTCCATAAGGTGGGAAAAAAAAGTAAGACATGCTCATCAAATTAAATTTGAAGAACATTATTTTGTCGCTGAATTATATGTTCTGTAAATAGCCATGTGACAATGACTTGCCTGCTGCCCTTAACCTTGGCTACATTACCATGAAGAATGGTTGGTCAACTTTTGGAGCACTGCAGCACTATCTGATATTTGTGAAGTAACGATTAGTTTATGCACTGCCCCATGACAATTGCAAACTCTCTTTAGAATATATTCATAACATAAGAAGTCAGCTTGCCAGAAAACGTTAACGGTAACATGATTTCATGGAAATAACCTGCGAAAATACCTTAACTATCATAATGATAAGGGCAGCCAAGTACTAAAACCTCTTTTTACTTCTCGCCATTGCAATACTTTCCCCCCATTTTAAATCTTGTATGTTTGAATTATCAGCCTTGTTTAGATTATCTACCTATTAAATGTGTTCATTCCATAAAGGGGGCCACATTCATTTTTTTTACCAAAAACTGTAGAGGAGGTCCTTGTATATATATTTTCTATTTTATGGTATATACAAAATGTAAGCATGTAAGCGTTATATGATGAAGATGCACAAGACAGCCTTCACATAAGAAGCTATACACTAGAGGCAAGAACATGCTTTCTTTTTCCTTTTCCTTTTTTTTTTGGGGGGGGGGGGGGGGGGGGTACGGTAATTTATCTCAATGCTCTCTTTGTACTTTGTCTTTGAGGAAATCTAACGTTTGTTGTAAATCAGGTTTTCCTTTGATTTGTTCGTAAGCAGTATTTTCTGTACTGTAATTATTTAATGTGGTGCATCTCTTCCAATAATCTTAGCCGGCCTGGTTTACTTGTTTTGATACGATTGTTTTGTGGAATTACAGGGTCTGATGAAACATCATCAAGAGATAGCTGAATATTTCAACCGAAGGGGTGTGTCTTTAATTTTCCTTTTAAGAAGAAACCTTCTGCAGCGATATGTCTCTATATTGGCAAATGATTATGATAGAAATACGAAGCAACTAAATGGAACTCACAAAGCTCATGTGCATCACAGAGGCCAGGTTCACCTTTTTTCCCCTTGATCTTACAGCCCACAGTGTGATAAATTTTATTTTATGTCTGCAAATTTTGGTATCACAAATCAAGGATGACCCCCCTACATCTTAGCGCACCTTTAACTACTTTATATTCTGTGCTATTTTGGATGTGCCGCAGAATTAAAAAAATTCTCCATTTTTCTTCTCTGCAGGCTGATGTTCTTGCTCAGTATAAGCCAACAATAGACACAAAATCGTTGATTGCTGAACTGAAGAGGTCTGATAAGTTGGCAGCTGATGGTTTAGTGAGTTTCAAGAAGATCCGGAGTATTGTCCTGTACTATGAGGATGTGGTCAGCAATCGCACTGTGAGCCCTCTTGCATTATGTTCGTGTTTGGGAATTAATCAACATTTATTTCTCTCGGTAACATCTATTTTGCTTTCTTTCAGAAGCTTACAGATGTGCTGGATTTTCTGAAATTGCCAAAGATGAAGCTATCCAGTCGGCATGTGAAAATCCATACTAAACGGTTGCGTGATCATATTGATAATTGGACTGATGTTTCTAATACTTTGAATGGGACTCAATACCAGAGCTTCTTGAATGGTCGAAGATGACCAAATTAGCTAGGTGTAAATAATGTTGTAGTGAGTTTCATTCTTTTGACCCCTTCTTTCTCACCTGCCATAGCTAGCAGAGTAAGCCAAAGTTGGCACTTGTGTCCATCATGTGCTAATCCAAAGGGCTCATTTGGTTTCCATTTGACGTCCTAACATATATATAAATTAGCTGATTAAATTAATAGCTTACCATACAAAGTTTTTAAATTCAGATAGAAGGCTTTTTTGCCCAGTTTAAGCTTTTAGTCTCCAGGGCACGGATCGCAAAGTAGAGCAAGGGGATACCCTATTACATCAGAGCATACAAAGTTATGATCATCTTACACCAAAACCTCTTCCCTTAGATCAGAATATATAAGTGGTTGATGATTACATTATGTTTAGGTATCACTTCACTGTTCCTGATTATTGTATGACGATGTTTGGATAGCTGTAGATTCTGACGGCTGTAACTGATAAATGGGGAAACATAGTCCAATAACACATGACCTGTTGATGATGTAAGGTAGTTAATTTATTATTGGATATTAGATGTTCATGATTTCAGGACATAAGATGGGAAAATATACGATTATGATTTCCAAGTACAAATACTCAAGTACTGTTCAAAGTTATTTGAGTGCTCAATTTTGTGTCAGAACTTGATATACTGCAAGGACTATTAATCCGACATTGCACAGGTGCTGGTGCCTGATTTTGCTTCAGTTGTGATTTGTTTGCGAAATTAGAATAGGAGATACTAGAAATTCTATTTAAATCCATCTAATATACTTACTTTGTTCCCTAATTTCATTCAAGAGATCCTGAGGAAAATAATTCGGTTCCCACCGAGCTGAAACAATATGCTGATGGCTAGAAAAAACCCTCGTCTCTTCTATTTTAAAAATAAAGTAAAGATAAGAAAAATATCCTTAGGAATTAAGAGTTTGAAACCTTCAGGACATGGAATAATAATGGTGTGAGGTGCTTTGAAATATATTGCCTTGTAGCAGAACCTTTTTATTTTCTGTTACTTTCATTTCATTGATGATCACTACAATTTAAAATAACTGCTGTGCGGACGTAATCTTCATTCTGATTTGTGACTTCAAAATAATACCAGATAACAGAACTTTCCTACTTTCTGTTGTTACTTGTCAACAATGACCACCACAGTTTAAAATGACTGCTGAGCTGAAGCAATCTTCATTCTAGTATGTGATATTATTCAAAACAACATTAGTCCCTTTTGCCCAGATGCACAATCGATAAGAAAATAGTAATGTACTAATCCTCATTCTATAATATAGAACCCCTGGTAAGTTCAATAAGCAGCTTAGCTTCCTATCGACCTTCAATTATGGTAACAGTCGCACTGCCGAATATGCTGCTGTCTGGTTTGCTTGATGACGTCTCTGTTTCCATTTGAATTCTTTTAGCTGCAAAACCAGGCTGCTTAGGAGTTGGCAATGTGGCAATATCTGTAGCAGCTAACATCATAAGCACTTGAGACATCAATGGACGATCATCTGGGTTCTCTTGCACACACAGGAGTCCCACTCTGGTGCATTTGAGTACTTGATCTGAGTTGAACGAGCCATTCATGGTTTCATCTGCTAATTCTACACCTTTCCCTTCGTTCCATAAGCTCCATGCCTGCAGAATGAAAAACCTGACGAAGTTATCTTGAAATTTAACTGAGAAACACAACTTTTATGTATGGATGACTATGTTCTTACATGTCCTAGAAGATTTAGGTGATTTGAGTAGGAGTACACCCCTCTGTTTCTTCTACCACTTATTATTTCCAGCAGTAATACGCCGAAACTAAATACATCTGATTTGACTGAGAAGACTCCATCCATTGCATACTCTGGAGCCATGTAGCCACTACAGAATAGCCACGTCAATATGATTAATATTGGTAAACTCATTTGTATAATCAAATATTTGTTTTCCCTGTTATCATACTTACTATGTGCCAACGACTTTACACGTATTTATTTCTGTCTCTTCACTGCCAAACATTCTTGCCATCCCGAAGTCAGAAATTTTGGGAATCATCTCCTTGTCTAGAAGAACATTACTTGCCTTCATGTCTCTATGGATGATTCTGTATCTTGAGTCCTGGTGGAGATACAATAATCCTCGAGCAATGCCTTCTATGATAGAGTATCGCACTTGCCAATCAAGTTGGATACTGTTGGACTTTTCTGCTGACATATGCAAACACATGTTGGTAATTTTGTCAGACAATATTTGAGGTCAGAAAGTGAAAGGTTGAGAGGTTACCAAATAGGAAGTAGTCAAGGCTCTTATTTTCCATGTATTCATAGATAAGTAGCCTTTCTTGTCCACTAATGCTATAGCCAAGAAGCCGGACAAGGTTCCGGTGCTGGAGTTTAGCTATTAACATAACCTCATTCTTGAACTCATCGAGACCCTGTACGGATGTCTTTGAAAGTGTCTTCACAGCTATTTCCTGTCCATCCTCGAGCTTACCCTGTAATTTTGAAGGAGATAGTTTCAAACTTCAGCAGATCAGGGTTTTCAAATTGCCATAGTTGTTTGTTCATTTAAAATAATTATGTATATCTGTAATAACCTTGATAAGAAAAACCTACTACCTTTGTATACCAAATGTAAGACGTTTTTGCAGTTTAATTTGAACTGCAAAAACGTTATACATTTGTTTACAGAGGGAGTAATAGTTATATTTCAACAGTTGGAACCATGTTCTTCCATTCGAATTAAGCGTTCTTGATGCTACTCATTGTTTCATCCATATGCATATTGTGTAGACCTGCCATATAAAGTGCTAACCTTGTACACTGGTCCAAAGCCACCCTCGCCGAGCTTATTATCGATGGAGAAACCATCAGTGGCAGCTGCAATTGTCCCCAGATCAAATATTGGCAGTTCCAAGTCATCATTGTGACTACTTCCATCGTATTGGCGGCGGGGAGTACTGCGTGAACCGCCGCTCCATTTACTCGATCCTAGTCATACAAGTCAGAATAACATTCAGAAACATCATGTAATTAGTTCAGTCGAAAGTCTACTGGATGCTACCTGTTTTTCTTGCTTTCTTCTTCCCTCTTGTCCAGAAGAAAACACCAGCGATTGCTAAAAGGAATGCCAACGCCGAGACGCAGGCGACGACTGCGACTATTATGTGTTTCTTCTTGGATTTACTTGTTATACCTGTGTGATAAATCTTAAACGGTTAGTTTGGTGATGCATATGCCTACACATTCATCTGGAATTCTAGAGGAACTGATGCTTTTATGAGCATCCCAAGATGTCACATGCTCTTTGCTCTGCTTCAGCAGCCGAGGCCTAAGGGCATCTCCAGCCGTTCGGCCTCCCAGGACGTCTAAATAGAGCGGCCTGGGGGCGTGCCGGCGCTAGTTCGGCCCCTGGGGGCGACCTAGCGCCCAGTCACGCCCCCACGCGCCGGCCCCAGGATGTAGGAATTTTAAACTTGGTCGTTCCCGCTCACAAAAGACGCCGCAAATCCGATGATCGGACGTAGTCTGGCGTTACAAAAAACAGAGTTCGCGTGCGCAATGATTCGCTCGGCGGGGTCGGCTCCAGGCGTTGGCGGAGTCGGCGTGCGCGGGCTCGGCGGTGCCGGAGCTGCTTCGGTGCTGGGCTGTGTCGGCGCGGCTTCGGCACTGCTGGGCGGCGACGTAGAGGCGTCGTTTGGGCTTGGCGTCCGGGTGGTCGTGGGCGTCGTGGGCGTCGTCGGCGTTGTCGTCGGCAGCTCGTTCAGGATGAGGCCGCGCTGCACCAGGTACCACGCCTTGAGCTTCTCGTCGTTGCTCTGGAGCATGTCCGCCCCGCTCATCAGAAAAGCCATGTCGGTGTTCCTCTTCTTCGCGGCGACGTTCGTCCGGAGCAGGTCGAGTTTGATGGCGTTGTTCTGCATCAGCGACGACCACCGCGCCTCAGTCTTCTCTTCGCGCAGGACGGCCCGGGCCTTCGCGTCGGCGAGGCAATGCTCGATGGACTCCAGCACTCGCGCGGTTGCCCGGCGGCTTCTGCACTGCGCCGCTGCACTCCTGCACTGCGCGGCTGGACTTCCACCCTCCACTCGGCGTTCGACATGCCCGGCGGCTTCGATGGCGGCGCCCTCGGCTTCCTCTGCTTCGGCTGGACCACGGCGCCAGTTGCGTTTGCCGCCGCGCGCGGCATGGTGTACTTCTTCGGCGGCATGGCGGCGACTGGAAGGCGAGTGGGAGGGGGTTTGGCGGGAGAAAGGGGGAGAATGGCGGGAGGAAGGCGAGCGGACGGGAGAGATGCGAGGGAAAAGTGTCAACAAACGGCGGAAAAATGCCCTCGGGTCGCTTTCAGGGCGAGCCCACGCGCCTTTTTCGCTTGCGCCGGCTCCCCAAGCGCCCCCCAGGGCGCCGGGTTCGGCCTGGATCCGCCGGCACTAGTTTTGACCCGAACCGGCGAAAAACGGCCTTCTGGAAACGCGACTGGCGCCTTTTTTTACCGCCGGCGCGGCAAAATCGTCTGAGAAGGCCCTGTTGGGGGCGTGGCTGGAGATGCCGAGCTTCAGATGCCCCCAAGAGCTCTGGCGCTACACATCGGACCAGCTTGCTGTTGCAAATGAATAAAGCAAAGTGATGCCTGACCGGGCACGGACTGCTGATGCTGCTGCTTTGGCAGATTTGGTTGTCTGGCTTTTACTACTGGAGTTATTGAATCCTAAAACGCTTTGTAGCTCTGCATGTGCCGAGTGGTGCTGAAGGACCAACCCGACATCGTTTTGTGGTTTGTGGTTGTGGAGGCCTCGTCCTACCAAAAAAACGCTGCTGCGGCGACCACGTTTTGGCTGATTAATAACCTGTCTCACGGAAGCTGGGTGTCGGACGCCTCTGCCAATGGTGATGGTGATTTGGTCTCCAACAGATCTGCTGTGGATGCCATTTTAAGAGCATATCTGGCGGACCATTAGTTTACGTTTTTTGGCGAAAAAAATGCCCCGAGTAGAAACCATAAAAGCGTTCTGACCCGTAAATTTTTTTGAGGGGCGCGGTAAGTGCTCCCACCCCTACCCTGCGCCTCATCGGTGCCCTCTACCCTGTAACCGGTGAAAGCGGTTGGCAGGACATTTCAGCGCGCGCGCTCCCCGCATCCCCTCCCGCAGCCGCCCGTCGCCTGCGATTCCGGCCATTCCCGCCAGTGAAATCGCGCCGCCCGTCCCGGATCCGACGAGTCGAGCCACTGCGACGTCGCCGCCGCCCTGGATCGACCGCCTCGAGCCGTCGCCCGCCCCGAATTCATCGAGCCACCACCGGTCGGCCCCTTCCCCGAATTCGCCGAGCCGCCACCGGTCGTCGCCGCCCCGGTGAGCCTCTTTCCTTTCCCTTGTAGCTCGGCCGCATAAGTTTCGTTGATGCGATTGTCAATGTGGTTTTTTTTGTAGATGGATTTGAGCCTATGCGAGAAAGTTTTGCTCGAGGATTCGTCCGACGACGTCGTCGGACGTCGAATCGATGCTCGAGTGCCATCGTCTGCAGATGGTCATGGCGGTCGTAGCCGTGAAGGAGGTGGAGGATCGAAACCACAAGAGACGGCGAGGTTCGACCGTCGGCCGTCTTTGCATCCCTCGCAACCGCCATCTCGGAAACATGATGTTGATGCAAGACTACTTCGCGGACAATCCAACCTATCCGCCGCACATCTTCCGGAGAAGGTATCGAATGCGTTGATCACTCTTCGTAAAAATTATGCAAGCTTGTGAGGCCAATTACCGGTTTTTTTACTCAAAGGAGAAACGTCGCGGGCTTGTTGGGTTTTAGTGCCTATCAAAAAATCTCTGCAGCTATGCGTGTGATTGCATATGGTATTCCGGCTGACTATGCCGATGAGTATCTTCGCAAGATACTACAATTGATCCAGTGCGTACGTTTGCCAAAGTGATGATTCGAGTCTTTGGTCTTGTCTATCTTCGTGAACCCAACGAGGAAGACACAATAAAGTTGATGGCAGCAAATGAGAAGCGAGGTTGGCCCGGCATGCTAGAAAGCGTTCATTGCATGCATTGGACTCGGAAAAACTGCCCGCAGGCATGGCACAGGCAGTATTGTGGCAAGTCTCATGATGCAACAATTGTGCTAGAGGTCGTAGCATCCGAGGATTTATGGATTTGGCATTGTTTTTTTTGTATGCCGGATACTCTCAATGATATCAATGTGTTGCAACAGTCTCATTTCTTTGCTAGACTTGCTAGTGGCGATGCTCCAGTTTGCAACTTCACGGTGAATGGGTATAAGTACACAAAAGGGTACTATCTAGCCGATGATATTTATCCCTCTTGATGTACATTTGTGAAGAGCATCAAAAGGTTCAAAACTATTAAGCATATTGAATTTGCAAAGGTGCAAGAGGCTGCCTGAAAAGATATAGAAAGAGCCTTCGAGGATTTGCACTATAGATTTACCATTGTTCGTGGTCTTGCTTGTTTTGGGGACAAGAAAACCCTGAGCAACATCATGACATGTGTGATTCTTCACAACATGATCATGAAAGATGGAAGGGAGTTGAACATGGAGTTCTTCAACGTCAATGTCGGTAGCCGTGTGAAGCTAGCTAGAGACCCTAACCGCATACAATCATTCCTTCAGACATACCGGCAGATTGAAAATGCAAACACCCACCATCAGCTCCAGAAGTAACTCATTGAGCACCATTGGCAGAGGCATGGTCAAAGGCATTGAGCACCATTTGCAAATGCATCGGCCAATTTTACATTCATTTCATTTAATTCATATGTGATCGGTGTCATTGTTGTATTCAGAACAATTGTTGTATTGAATTATTAGTTTTATTCGATGACTTGAATAATCATTGTAATTTGGATTCATAATATCCACATTTTATGTTATTTAAATTCATATTACTGTCGTACGCAAGATATGTGGCAAATTCTGAAAAACCACGCATTTACAATCTCGCGAGGGCTGCGGCCGAATAGATCCCGCATCGCGAAACCGTAAAACAAAATATTCTGTAAACCCACACTATGGGTCGACGATTTAAGGGATCCGCTAAAGATGCTCTAATCATTTATGCACGTAGGATAGTGGGTAGCTGGAGATGACGCGGTTGGTCCGCTCGGCAGAGGCTGCGTTACTGCCGACGACGTGGGTTTGGCCTGATTCGGGAGGGCGGCTCAAGTTTCTACTACCATAAGAGCAAGCGTTTAACTAATTCCTAGCATTGTTGCCTCTTGACTGCCAACCAAATCCATGGCACGGTGCACGGCTCCATGCTAAGGTTTATAAGCACGAAGCAGTAGAGAGTGGAGGCTGCATAGCTTTTCTTACAGAGGAAGACTGCATAACCCTGTCCATCTTTCAGTTGGCAAGGAGCATCTTATTCTTATCACTAGAGCTTTATCCTCATTAGCGAAATTTCACCCACCAACTCCCTCAAAAAAGAAAAAAAGACCTACCAACTGGTGGTACGACTCCAGCCACGTTCCACGTGCCTCTCGTGGCCTACAAAGGCCATGCATGCAAACATTGGTCCTTCCCTGGTGTAGTGTGGTGTGGTAGTACCACACGTCCAAATCAGTCGGACAAGCCCCACACGGCCACATCACGAAAGAGCATTTGATTCCCTTGGGGAAAAGAGGAAACCCCGTCGCATCGGATCGCATGCTGCCCGTCTCCTTCGTCCTTTCGATCGTGGCATCAAACAAAGAACGTACCAAAGCATTGAACGTGTGGGGGAGATACACGTTGAGGCTCGACAGAGACCTCACAGACCAGGTGTGATTCCCGCCGCAGCCGGCCGACCTTGACGCCCTCCTGATCTGAGAAGCCGATCGACCGACGTCGCCATGTCACGGGAGTCAGAACAAGCTGAGTGGCCGAATCCCCAATTCCAATTCCCCATCGGTTTGCCGTCCCAGTCGGCGAAATTCGGAGCGATTTGCAAGGGCGCGGTAGATGCCTTTGCGAGAGCGATGCCCACCAATCTGCTTGCCAATGGCATGCATGCAAGCATTCACACGCGATGCCTCTGACCGAACAGAAATGGATCAGCCTGTCGACTATTGAGCGTATGCTATGTAGGAGTATGCCGGAAGCTTGTGAAACAAAAGTGTAACGAGGGTGCGTACGTTCCACTAGAAATTTCGGACCTTGGGTCAGGTGAGATGCACGGTTGGAGGCGTGGAGCCTCTTGTTTTGGTGGCGGCGCCTGTTCCACCGTACTACTACTAGCTTGCATAATTGAGCTTTTTGCCGCGCTGTGCAGATCAAAGCTTGCGCTGCGCCTTTTTTGGATGCATGAATGGCCCTGCTTTCGGGATTAAAAGCTCTCGGGACCAATTCATGGAGCGATGGCCGGCTGTGGTCTGGTCCCTGTCCAACTTAAGCACCGCCTTTTTCTCTTCCTTTTTCTCGTAAGATCGGGCTCATGATAGAGGGAAATGCAAGGGAAAGGACGCGCTACAGTACAAGATGCAACAGTGGCTTTCGCCATCTAACGTGATCCCCTAACAGAAATGAGCGGAGCCCCATTTGTTTTTTCGCAACAGCCATATGTAAATTGCTTGAATTTGCAACTTGGGTAAGCGGGGTTGGGAAGGAGACGGCGCGCAGCCCCAAGGTCGAAGATGGCGCCCCCATGGCGAGTCTAGCAAGGTGCGGTGATGTCGAGGAGGCCTTGGACAGGAGCAACCTGAAGCCGGCAACGACGCAAAAATAGGAGGTTCAAGGGTTGACTGGTTCAGATGGGTGTACGGGCTTGCTAGAGAAATATGGGGTCCAGGAGAGGTCTAGAGCGGTGGCCGAGGAATGCGGTAGCACGACGGCGGGGGAGGCCAGGGGAAGGTCACGGGACGCGCGCGACAGCAGCAGAAGGCCAAGCCGGTGCTAGATCGGGCGGACCATAAAAGGAGAGGTCAGGATATGGAAGTAAGAAGATCAGCTATTCGATTTCGATCCGAGATGACTCAAAAATCGACTTACCCTAAACTTTTCTTTAGACTACTTATAAATAATTGGTCCCTTTTTTGGTCTCTGTGCAATACACTGGGGCTGGTCTTTCGGCGCAGCCGTGGCTCCTCGTATCCTTTCGGTGAACTCGCTGCCGTGACATGAGCCTTTGAGGCGCAATGTACTCCGTTGGTGGCGACCCTTGGACAACGCCTTCGTTGGGCCCGACTAGTTTCTGCTGACCACTTGCAATTACTTGGCGCTTGGGTGCAGGGTACGTTGATCCAGTTTGGCCCCATGGTTTGGTCGTGCTTCCGGTTGGCCCGGCTTTGGTTGTGGTGTGGTCTTTTGTGTTATGTGTCCTATGAGATGGGCTAGGCGTGTTTAGTTTGATGTGTGTTAGAGGGCTCAGCACCCCTTGTTCTGCTGAGCCCAACTGAGTGTGGTGCCTCCCTTCTTATCTGTATGATTGTTCTCTCTTACCTATCAATAAAAATGTGCAATCCCTGTGTATTTGTGATAAAAGACGCTTCTATTTGATGATTGAAATACGTATTCGCTTAGGCAACACTATAATATGTCAAATATACATTTTTATGGGGCTGACGCCTCTAGATGTTCCCTATACATCTAAGTACCTCAATGAAGCATATACATAAAGAAAAAAAAATACTCACATGAATCTTCATGTAATATCAACGACATAGTACCTAGATATTTTATGGCACATCTAGATGTACTTTAGCAAAGCTATTTTTTTATATACTAAGGTCATAGTGTTGATATCGAAAATACAGTTATTCAAAAGCATATCTAGATATGCTTTAAGTATTACACACCTAAGTCCTATGTCATTGATTCTATACTAAGATTCGTGCAAGCATTTTCTTTGTCTTTCTTTCTACTCCCTTCGTTTCTAAATATTTGTCTTTCTAGACATTTCAAATGACTACTAAATATGGATGTATGTAGACATATTTTAGAATGTAGATTCACTCATTTTGCTCCGTATGTAGTCACTTGTTGAAATAACTAGAAAGACAGGTATTTAGGAACGGAGGGAGTAGTTTGATAAAGCCACTTAGATATGCAATAATTTTTTTTGAGGGGAAGATATGCAATAATTAAGGCATATACTACATACCCATGGAAATATACTGAGGTCATTTTTTAGATACCAACACAACGTTTTGTTTTGAGCGAACACTATGTAATGCGAATGTGGTGAAATGTGCCCGTACGCACGTACGTACGAATGTTTTTCTTTTTGGAATACTACTAAGTTAGAATACAAGATACGTACGTATATGGAGGAAGGCGGCGTATGTATTGTAGAATGGAGAGTATGGCGTACCGAGATCTGCGGCGGCGAGGCGGACGAAGAGCTCCTGGCCGAAGTCCGGGTAGACGCGCAGGTCGGTGAGCCCGGCGCTCCACATGACGCAGCCAGAGCCGTCGGCGCGGCGGTCGGCGCTGACGTTGCCGCTGGCGTAGGCGGTGCAGGAGCAGTTCCGGAGGCACGCCTGCCGGCACTGCTCCAGGCTGAGGCTCATGTCCACCACGCTCCGCACCGTGTCGGGCACCTTGGCGTGCCTCAGCGTGACGAACCCGTCGGTGCCGTTCCGGCAGTCGAGCGGCGTCGCCCGCACGCACCCGTCCCGGCCGTCCCGCAGCGCCCACGCCGCCGGCGACCTGGGCACGAAGCCGCGCAGGCAGGAGCAGACGGGCATGTTGTTGGTGTCGCACACGCCGTTGGCCCCGCACGGCGACACGGCGTCGCACTGGTCCTTGGGCGCGTACCAGTAGAGGTTCCACGTCCCGGCCGCCTCCACCCACGTCGACCGCTGCAGCACCCCGTTGTTCCCCGTGGTGTTCAGCCCCAGCCTCGATATGATCGACTCGTTGTGCACCTTGATTAATCACCGAGCCGTCAGGTGAGCCGTGAGAAGTGTACTACGTGTGTAGTACGTGTGCGTGCGTGCGTGCATGAGCGATGGATTTCTTACGTGGAAGCTGTACGTGACCTCCTGGGCGTTGTTGATGAAGCTGAAGGTGAAGTCGGAGTAGGTGACGGTGTCCGGCACGCCGGTGAACTGGACGCCGTCCCAGGGGCCGGAGCGCCAGACCAGGTCGTCGCCGTTCCAGATGAACACCTGGGGGTCGCCGGACGTGACCATGGCCATGACCACGGGGCCCGGCGAGGGGTCCGACGGGCTCTTCCACGCCGTCAGCGTCCGGTTCCGCCCCTTCACGAGGTCGACCCCAAGCTTCATGTCCGGAAGCAGCGTGTCGGTCGGGTAGTCGAACCCCTCCCACGCCACGCCGCCGCCCGCGCCCGCGAGCACCAGGTTGCCGCTGTCCAGGATCCGCGCCGCGGGGCTCGCCAGCGCGGCCGCCGGCTTGACCGACCACACGACGGTCGAGTTGGCCGTGGCAATGGCGAGCGTGCCGGTGGCGGACACGGAGAGCGTGGCGCCGTGGTTGTCCGCGACGCCGCCGGGGATGGGGTGCTCGCGGTTGGCGACCCAGACCACCGTGCGGACGGAGACCTTGCCGTACCAGACGCCGACGTAGGTGCTGTTGGCGCCCGGCGGGGTGAAGAAGCCGAGCACGAACTTGCCGTCGGGGGCCGAGAGCAGCGTCTGGTTCGCGGCGAGCGGGCGGCCCGGCGTGACGGCGTCCCTGGCATGGCATGCCGTGGACGCGAGGACGAGGGGGAGGAGGAGGTGACAAGCAAACGACGCCATGGCTCGATCTGAAGGAGCGGTGCCACCACGACACTGTGGATTGTGTCACGCTCACGCGCGCTGGCGCTCTGGACGGTAGCTGCAGGATTGGGCGTTGGTGGAGGATTGCTGCATGTCGTCGTGGAGTGCAGTGTGGCTGCTCACTGCGAACCTGGACAGGAACTCTTCCTTTTAGTAGAGGACGCTGGAGCTCTTTTTTTTTGCGATCAAACCTGTGAGCTTTTATTCAACAAAAGAACTCCTTGCATCATCAGCCAACAAGCTGGTGAGCAGGAAGGAAGGTCTCAAGTCAGTCCAACTCTCGATGACCGTCAGTGTGTAGACATGCTTTGTACAAAGATGGGCCGGTACGTTGGCTGCTCTAGATACATGTTGAACATCAAATGAAACAAAATCTAAGGCAAGCTCACCAACTTCTAAAAGTAAAGGTGCCACCACAGATAAACTAGTGTGGCGATTTTTCCAGAGATTAACAATCTCCAAGCAGTCCGTCTCCATTATCACATGTGTGAAACCGCGCAAATTTGCAAAAATAACGCCATATTGGAATGCCATGGTCTCACCAATGAACGGGTCCGTCACTCCAACATGTGGTTTGCTCCATGCACCCAGCAAGGCGTTGCTTGAGCGGGCAACCCCTCCAGCACCCACTTTATCTGAGTCCATATTTAGTGCCGCATCAGTATTGATTTTAACCACACCAGGATCAGGAGGTCGCCAACCATGACCTGGGAGTATCGAAGCATGAGCCTGTGGGATATCCAACAAGGCCAAGTCTTCTCTGATACGCCGTACCTAGAGAAGGGATCCAGCCGATCATCGTCGTGCGTGATTCTGTTTCTTGAGTGCCATATCGTCCACATAACAGAGATCATTTGAGCCCTCTCAGTATCCGAAAACTGAACATCACAAGTGATGTCCCGAGACCATGTGCTAGGATGCAATCTTGGCCTCCGTGTGCCAAAAAGGCCGAAGGCTTGCTCCCAGAACAGTTTAGCGTGTGAGCAATGCATTAGTGCATGCATTAAGTCCTCCTCCATCGCATGGCAGACATTGCATCTGCTAATCACTTTGATGTGTCGATGCCGGAGAGTGCTTTTATCTGGTAGGATTCCCCTCAGAACTCGCCACCAGAATACACGCACCTTCGGCAATACTTTGAGCTTCCATAGTTTCTTCCACATCTGCTCGTCCGTCTGTGAGGTGTTGGTAACCGTCCCTTCATCTAGAGCAACTCGCTCGTTCCGATTCACTAGAGCATGGTACGCAGATTTGACAGAGTAGATGCCACTTCGTTCATGAGCCCAGGCTTGGAAATCATCTCCACCACCCCGGCGTAGTGGGATATTTAGAATTGCGTCGGCATCAGGGGCTATGAATGTGTCCCGGATTAGCTCCCGTCGCCAAGTCCAATTTTTTGTATCGATCAACTCATTAGCAGTAGCCAGAGTTGTACCTCCTGGCATGACCGTTGGGGCAAGGGTTGACAGACCGGGTATCCACTGATCGTTCCAGATAGAAATAGAACTGCCGTCTCCAACCCTCTTGATCAGTCCCATTTGGAGCGCTCCTCTTCCAGCCACTATGGCTCGCCAGATGGCCGAGGCCGATTGCGGAACAGTAGCCTCCATAAAATCAGAGTCAGGAAAATAACGTCCCTTCATGACCCTCGCACAAAGTGAGTTAGGGTTTATAATGAATCTCCATCCATGTTTGCCCAAAAGCGCAAGATTGAATAGGTGAAGATCTCGAAAGCCCATTCCACCATGAATTTTTGGAGCTGCAAGTTTCTCCCAGGACAGCCAATGCATGGACCGTCGATCAAGGGAGCCACTCCACCAGAACTTTGCCATGCTAGTAGTTAAACCCTTGCAAACCTTCTTTGTCAAAAGGAAGCAACTCATACTGAACGTCGGGATAGCTTGGATAACTGATTTAGTTAGTGCCTCTCTTCCAGCGCAAGCTAGAAGCCGCTCTGCCCAACCATTCATCTTGCCTTTCGATCGATCGCCAATGTGATCGAAGGTGCCACTAGTGATTCTGCCAACAACAGTTGGTAATCCAAGATATCGATCACTGAAAGCTTCCACCTGATTCCCTAGGACAAACTTGACAATCTGTCTTCTGGCATTCGGAGTATTTGGTGAGAAGAAAACAGCGCTTTTTCCTCGATTCACTGACTGGCCCGAGCATGCCGCATATATGATTAGAATAGCATTAAGCCGATCAGCTCTCTCCTGTGTTGCACTGATGAAGATGAGACTGTCATCGGCAAACAGCAAATGGCTCACCCATGGTGCTCAGAAGGGCACACGTATCCCCCTGTCCACAGCACCGCCGCCATAGGAGTTAAGCAATGAGGTCTGCCCTTCTGCACAGAGGAGAAAAAGGAACGGTGACATAGGAGAACGTTGGAGCTCCAGAATCTCCGATTTCTGCAACAGAATTCAGTACAAATTGGGTAAAAGAGCTCATTGAGTAATACGAAAATAAGAGCAACTTCAAACGCGTTTTGTCCGTTTGAGTCGACCGTCCACTCAACATCCGTTCTCTTTTTGATTTGGATCAGTCGTGCGCACAGCGCTCGCGGCCCATTTCATGTCCACACATAAATTTTAAAAGGTCCGCGGCCATAGATCATTGCCAGCGACCATGCCATCACCCAAAGTTCATTCCGGCGTCATGCCAGCGGCTGACATACAATGTCAGCCTCAAAAAAAGCACCACATAGTTCATGCTGGCGCACTTCCAGCGACCGATACACATGCTAGCACACAAAAAGAAGCGGGAATTCGACCACGTCATCTCGCTCATGGTCATGCCAGCACACTTACCGGCATACAAAAAAGGATGGCGCTCTCCGCCATAGATCACTTGTCGTCAAACTTGAACATGTCGGCCTGCATCTTCTCGAACAATGGTCTTTTCCTCGGGGACACGGTGTTCAAGTCCACCTTCACGATCTGCATCCCCGTCATCATGCTAGCGAGTGGCAGTTCTTTTGACTTGCTCTTGGCATTGGCGACCTCGATCTCGAGCATCTTGGCTTACTTCTCCGCTTCCATCGCAAGCATTTTGGTTTGCTTCTCTGCCTCGTGGTAAAGCCTCCTCCTTTGGATCTTCATGAAGGCATTCATTTGCTCTTCCTTGTCTTGCTGGCGCTTCTCCTCCCTTGTGTCCTTCTTGCTCATCATGTCCTCAACGGTTGCAAGCAAGGCAATCGGCGCCGCATCGCGCTTGTCCTCCTTGGAGTTGGTCTTCCCCTGCGGTTGTGGCTTTTCGCCCTCCCCAAGCTCCTCCACGGCTTCCTCCCCCCCCCACGCACCATGTGGGCGGCATATTGCGCCTTGAACTTCTCCTCCCTTGATGATCATCCAACAATGGGAGAGGTTGAAGGACTTGCCCTCATGTTGGGCCTTGAACGCCTCCAAAATTTGAAATGCCTACAAATGAATAGCATGCAAGCATATGAGCAAATGGACATGCAAGCATAAATGAAAACGAAAACGGATACGATGAGGGGCACATGTATAGCACATCTTGCATGTCGATGCCGCTCATGGTCGTGCCTTGATGGTCTTAAGGGTGGCACAAAACTTGTTGCACTCTTGCTGTATCACCCTCCATTGCTTCGAGAGGGACACCAACCCACGATTGCTTTGCATTTGGTACGGTGCAAACTTCTTGCGTTCATGGTACTCGCGATGCACACAAATCCAAAAGGTTGATGCCTTTTGTTCGGCGCCGACCTTGGGGTCTTGCCCAATGTCCCTCCAACACTCACAAAGGAGCTTGTCCTCAGACGACGTGTATGCCTTAGTCTGCTTGCTTTTGAGCTTCAGCTTCGCGCTGCCTTGGTTGATGAGCTCGTCCTCGAACAAAGGCTCCTGTCGATGTCCATATCATCCTCTTCCTCAAGGCCGTAGTCCTCCGGGAACTCGTGGTCGAGCGGGAAGTTGCCCATGCCAACCTGATCTTGCATGAATGCGTCCACCATGCCAGCTTGATCATAGGTCAACAACATTAATGGCGCTCGGCCATCTTGGCTTTGGGTCTCCTCAAGATCGTAGGCAGCTGATGTCTACTACACAACCTTCTTCCTGTAGACGTTATTGGGCCTCCAAGTGCGGAGGTTTGTAGGACAGTAGCAAATTTCCCTCAAGTGGATGACCTAAGGTTTATCAATCCATGGGAGGCGTAGGATGAAGATGGTCTCTCTCAAACAACCCTGCAACCAAATAACAAAGAGTCTCTTGTGTCCCCAACACACCCAATACAATGGTAAATTGTATAGGTGCACTAGTTTGGCGAAGAGATGATGATACAAGTGCAATATGGATAGTAGATAAAGGTTTTTGTAATTTGAAAATATAAAAACAGCAAGGTAACTAATGATAAAAGTGAGCACAAACGGTATTGCAATGCTAGGAAACAAGGCCTAGGGTTCATACTTTCACTAGTGCAGGTTCTCTCAACAATAATAATATAATTAGATCATATAACTATCCCTCAATATGCAATAAAGAGTCACTCCAAAGTCACTAATAGCAGAGAACAGACGAAGATATTATTGTAGGGTACGAAACCACCTCAAAGTTATTCTTTCTGATCGATCTATTCAAGAGTTCGTACTAGAATAACACCTTAAGACACAAATCAACCAAAACCCTAATGTCACCTAGATACTCCAATGTCACCTCAAGTATTTGTGGGTAGGATTATACGATATGCATCACACAATCTCAGATTTATTTATTCAACCAACACAAAGTACTTCAAAGAGTGCCCCAAAGTTTCTACCGGAGACTCAAGACGAAACGTGTGCCAACCCCTGTGCATAAGTTCACGAGGTCATGGAACTCGCAAGTTGATCACCAAGACATACATCAAGTGGATCACATGATATCCCATTGTCACCACAGATAAGCATGTGCAAGACATACATCAAGTGTTCTCAAATCCTTAAAGACTCAATCCGATAAGATAACTTTAAAGGGAAAACTCAATCCATTACAAGAGAGTAGAGGGGAGAAACATCATAAGATCCAACTATAATAGCAATGCTCGTGATACATCAAGATCGTATCACCTTAAGAACATGAGAGAGAGAGAGAGAGATATCAAACACATAGCCACTGGTACATACCCTCAGCCCCGAGGGTGAACTACTCCCTCCTTGTCATGGAGAGCGCCGGGATGATGAAGATGGCTACCGGTGAGGGATCCCCCCTCCGGCAGGGTGCCGGAATAGGGTCCCGATTGGTTTTTGGTGGCTACAGAGGCTTGCGGCGGCGGAACTCCCGATCTATTCTGTTCCCCGAAGTTTTTAGGGTATATGGACATACATAGGCGAAAGAAGTCGGTCAGGGGAGCCACGAGGGTCCCACGAGGTTGGGGGCACACCCAGGGGGTAGGGCGCGCCTCCCTACCTCGTGGCTTCCTTGAAGCTTCCCTGATGTCTACTCCAAGTCTCCTGGATTGCTTTCGTTCCAAAAATAACTCTGCTGAAGGTTTCATTCCGTTTGGACTCCATTTGATATTCCTTTTCTTCGAAACATTGAAATAGGCAAGAAAACAACAATTTGGGCTGGGCCTCCGGTTAATAGGTTAGTCCCAAAAATAATATAAAAGTGTTTAGTAAAGCCCATAAATATCCAAAACAGATAATATAATAGCATGAATACTTTATAAATTATAGATACGTTGGAGACGTATCAGCATCCCCAAGCTTAATTCCTGCTCGTCCTCGAGTAGGTAAATGATAAAAGAAAGAATTTATGAAGTGTGAATGCTAGCAGGTGCACAAGTTTGATCAATGGTAATTTCAATCACCTTTTATAGCATTATTATATATCATAACAGTAGCTCAACTCATAGGACTTCTCATGATCAAGTAACAAGCTATTCACATGTTAAAGTATAGATCATATACTTTCTTGAAAACTAACAAACCGTGTTATTAGTCATCAAACAATTACAATTCATCTTATTTTCAGGAAGGGTCTATGTTAGATCTTTGATTCAACAAACTTCACATACTCAACTATCATTTAGTCTTTCATAATTGCTAACACTCACGTGATATTTATGGGTTCAAAGTTTTAATCAGACACAGAGAAAGATAGGGGCTTATAGATTCGCCTCCCAACCTTTTACCTCAAGGGTAATGTCAACAATAATAGTTCATGATGCCTTACATCCAATTGGATATATATATATATATATATATATATATATATATATATATATATATCAGGATGTTTCCAACACAATGTGCTTGCCAAAGGATAAAATGTAAAAAGGAAAGGTGAAGATCACCATGACTCTTGCATAAGGTATAAGACAAGAATAAAATATAGGCCCTTCGCAGAGGGAAGCAGAGGTTGTCATGTGCTTTTATAGTTGGATGCACAAAATCTTAATGCGAAAGAACGTCACTTTATATTGCCACTTGTGATAGGGACCTTTATTATGCAGTCCGTCGCTTTTATTTCTTCCTCATCACAAGATCGTATAAAGCTTATTTTCTCCACACTAATAGATCATACATATTTAGAGAACAATTTTTATTGCATGCACCGATGACAACTTACTTGAAGGATCTTACTCAATCCATAGGTAGGCATGGTGGACTCTCATGGCAATACTGGTTTAAGGGATGTTTGGAAGCACAAGTAGTATCTCTACTTGGTGCAAAGAATTTGGCTAGCATGAGGGGGAAATGCAAGCTCATCATGTTGAATGATCCATGACAATATACTTTATTTTAGATATAAGAAAACATAACCCATTACGTTGTCTTCCTTGTCCAACATCAACCTTTTAACATGTCATATTTTAATGAGTGCTCACAATTACAAAAGATGTCTAAGATAGTATATTTATATGTGAAATCTCTCTTCCCTCAATATTCTTTCATGAATTGTTCAAGTTACCAATACAACGTTTGCTAACCTTCAATAAATTTACCACCTCTACTTCTTATATGTGAAGTCATTACTCCCCATGGGATAAGCATATGATACATATATAATTTCAGATTTATTATATTCAATTCATTCAACCATTTACTCATAGGATATATGTGAAGCACGTGAATGAATAACAAACTACTCCGAAAGATATAAGTGAAGATCAATGAGTAGTTAAATAATTATTTAGCTATGTGAAGACTCTCCCATTTAATAATTTCAGATCTTGATACTTTATTCAAACAGCAAGAAAAACAAAATAAAATGACATCTAAGAATAGCAAACATCATGTGAAGAAGCAAAAACTTAGGATCAACCGATACTAACCGATAGTTGTTGAAGAAGAAAGGTGGGATGCCAACCGGGGCATCCCCAAGCTTAGACGCTTGAGACTTCTTGAAATATTATCTTGTGATGCCTTGGGCATCCCCAAGCTTGAGATTTTTTGTCTCCTTAATTCCTCTCATATCACGGTCTTGCTAAATCTCAAAAGCTCCATCCACACAAAACTCAACAAGGACTCGTGAGATAAGTTAGTATAAACCAATGCAAAAACCTTATCATACTCTTCTATAGCAAATCACTAAAATTATTAATTAACATTGCATACTAAATGCCTCCGCATATTTAATAGTCCTATCCTCAAATAGAATCATTAAACAAGCAAACATATGCAAACAATGTAAACATAACAGCAATCTGCCTAAACAGGACAGTCTGTGAAGAATGCATCAAGATCCATACTTCCCTAGCTCCAAAAATTATGAAAGAAAATTTTTCACTGTAACAAATTTATCAGATCTTAATATGTAAAAGGTTTCAACATTTTATCACATTCTTACTTTTCTAGGGAATTTTTGCAACAGTTGTAAACTTTCTGTTTTCAAACAGCAACATGTAGACTTGTAAAATAGGCATAGTAAAGGCCATCAATGCGACTTTTATAGAAATAAAAGATGCAAAACATTGTTCTATGTAAAAGAAAGAAAATACTAACAAAATAAATTGACGCTCCAAGAAAAATATATATCATGTGGTGAATAAAAATATAGCTCCAAGTAAAGTTACCGATGAACGAAGACGAAAGAGGGGATGCCTTCCGGGGCATCCCCAAGATTAGGATCTTGGTTGTCCTTGAATATTACCTTGGGGTGACTTGGGCATCCCCAAGCTTAGGCTCTTTCCACTCCTTATTCCATAGTCCATCGAATCTTTACCCAAAACTTGAAAACTTCACAACACAAAACTTAACAGAAAACTCATAAGCCCCGTTAGTATAAGAAAATAAATCACCACTTAGGTACTGTTGTTAACTCATTCTAAATTCATATTGGTGTAATATCTACTGTATTCCAACTCATCTATAGTTCATACCCTCCGATACTACTCATAGATTCATCAAAATAAACAAACAACACATAGAAAACAGAATCTGTCAAAAACAAAACAGTCTGTAGTAATCTGGATCAAACATATACTTATGGAACCCCAAAAATTCTAAAATAAATTGCTGGACGTGAGGAATTTATCTATTAATCATCTTCAAAAGAATCAACTAAGTATCACTCTCCAGTAAAACATAGCAGCAAATCTCGTGAGCACTAAAGTTTCTGTTTTTTACAGCAAGATCTCAAAGACGTTCCCCAAGTCTTCCCAAAGGTTCTACTTGGCACAAACACTAATTAAAACATAAAAACTCAATCATAACAGAGGCTAGATAAATTATTTAATACTAAACAGGAACAAAAAGTAAGGAACAAAAATAAAGTTGGGTTGCCTCCCAACAAGCGCTATCGTTTAATGCCCCTAGCTAGGCATGATGATTTCAATGATGTTCTCATAAAAGATAAGAATTGAAACATAAAGAGAGCATCATGAAGAATATGATTAGCACATTTAAGTCTAACCCACTTCCTATGCATAGGGATTTTGTGAGCAAACAACTTGTGGGAACAAGAATCAACTTGCATAGGAAAGCAAAACAAGAATAACTTCAAGATTTTAAGCACATAGAGAGGAAACTTGATATTATTGCAATTCCTACGAGCATATATTCCTACCTCATAATAATTTTCAGTAGCATCATGAATGAATTCAACAATATAACCATCACATAAAGCATTCTTTTCATGATCTATAAGTATGCAAAGTTGACACTCTTCCAAAATAGTGGGATTAACATTAGCTAAAGTCATGACCTCTCCAAACCCACTTTCATAATTATCACAATAAGATTCAACACCCTCCAAAATAGTGGGATCATTACTTTTTAAAGTTGACACTCTTCCAAACCCACTTCATCAATATAATCATCATAAATAGGAGGCATTCTATGATCAAAATAAATTTGTTCATCAAAACTTGGGGGACAAAAAATATCATCTTCATCAAACATAGCATCCCCAAGCTTGTGGCTTTGCATATCATTAGCATCATAGATATCCAAGGAATTCATACTACCAACATTGCAATCATGCTCATCATTCAAAGATTTAGTGCCAAACATTCTAATGCATTCTTCTTCTAACACTTTGGCACCAATATTGGAATCCTTATTTTTATGAAAGACATTACACAGATGAAGCATATGAGGTACCCTTAATTCCATTTTTTGTAGTTTTCTTTTATAGACTAAACTAGTGATAAAACAAGAAACGAAAAGATTCGATTGCAAGATCTAAAGATATACCTTCAAGCGCTAACCTCCCTGGCAACGGCGCCAGAAAAGAGCTTGATGTCTACTACACAACCTTCTTCTTGTAGACGTTGTTGGGACTCCAAGTGCAGAGGTTTGTAGGACAATAGCAAATTTCCCTCAAGTGGATGACCTAAGGTTTATCAATTCGTGGGAGGCGTACGATGAATATGGTCTCTCTCAAACAACCCTGCAACCAAATAACAAAGAGTCTCTTGTGTCCCCAACACACCCAATACAATGGTAAATTGTATAGGTGCACTAGTTCGGCGAAGAGATGGTGATACAAGTGCAATATGGATAGTAGATAATGGTTTTTGTAATCTGAAAATATAAAAACAGCAAGGTAACTAATGATAAAAGTGAGCACAAACGGTATTGCAATGCTAGGAAACAAGGCCTAGGGTTCATACTTTCACTAGTGCAAGTTCTCTCAACAATAATAACATAATTGGATCATATAACTATCCCTCAACATGCAACAAAGAGTCACTCCAAAGTCACTAATAGCGGAGAACAAACGAAGAGATTATTGTAGGGTACGAAACCACCTCAAAGTTATTCTTTCTGATCGATCTATTCAAGAGTTCGTACTAGAATAACACCTTAAGACACAAATCAACCAAAACCCTAATGTCACCTAGATACTCCAATGTCACCTCAAGTATCCGTGGGTATGATTATACGATATGCATCACACAATCTCAGATTCATCTATTCAACCAACACAAAGAACTTCAAAGAGTGCCCCAAAGTTTCTACCGGAGACTCAAGACGAAAACGTGTGCCAACCCCTATGCATAAGTTCACGAGGTCACGGAACTCGCAAGTTGATCACCAAGACATACATCAAGTGGATCACATGATACCCCATTGTCACCACAGATAAGCATGTGCAAGACATACATCAAGTGTTCTCAAATCCTTAAAGACTCAATCCGATAAGATAACTTCAAAGGAAAAACTCAATCCATTACAAGAGAGTAGAGGGGAGAAACATCATAAGATCCAACTATAATAGCAAAGCTCGTGATACATCAAGATCGTATCACCTTAAGAACACGAGAGAGAGAGAGAGATCAAACACATAGCTACTGGTACATACCCTCAGCCCCGAGGGTGAACTACTCCCTCCTTGTCATGGAGAGCGCTGGGATGATGAAGATGGCTACCGGTGAGGGATCCCCCCTCCGGCAGGGTGCCGGAATAGGGTCCCGATTGGTTTTTGGTGGCTATAGAGGCTTGCGGCGGCGGAACTCCCGATCTATTATGTTCCCCGAAGTTTTTAGAGTATATGGACATACATAGGCGAAAGAAGTCAGTCAGGGGAGCCACGAGGGTCCCACGAGGGTGGGGGGCACACCCAAGGGGGTAGGGCGCGCCTCCCTGCCTCGTGGCTTCCTTGAAGCTTCCCTGACATCTACTTCAAGTCTCCTGGATTGCTTCCATTCCAAAAATAACTCTCCCGAAGGTTTCATTCCGTTTGGACTCTGTTTGATATTCCTTTTCTTCGAAACACTGAAATAGGCAAGAAAATAGCAATTTGGGCTGGGCCTCCAGTTAATAGGTTAGTCCCAAAAATAATATAAAAGTGTTTAGTAAAGCCCGTAAACATCCAAAACAGATAATATAATAGCATGAATACTTCATAAATTATAGATACGTTGGAGGCGTATCAGCAGCCGCGGCGGCACCTCCAGCGGAGGCAGTGGCCGCTGCACCACCTTCGAAGATGATGTTCTCCATGATGAAACGGCTGGCCATTTTGTCGTCGACGACCGCAGATATTCTGTCGAACAGGTTGCATGCGTCGGTGAGCATGTCGGCTAGCATCTCCAGCGGGCGTTTTCTCGCTCGTCCAGAGGATGATGAACCGGTCACCGGCGTGTCTTCGAGGTCGATGGCCATGGGCGCGGGCGCGGGCGTGGACGGCGCCACCACGCTCACCTCCGGCGAGCATTCCTCAGAGAAGCGGGAAGCTTGCGGATAGACGTGGAAGCCAGGAATCAGCTGCGTGGCAGACGCGCGCAGCGATCTAGCAGCACCATGCGAGAAAATGCTGACGAGCCCGTGCTGGCCGCAGTCACGGCGGCGCTAATGAGCCTGTGCTGGCCAGGGTTCAACCCTAGGTAGATTAGGGACTCCCTCGTTGTGGTGGCGACTTGGGCGTTGGTTTCCTCCTGCTGTGCGGCGGCGGAGAGGGCAGCGACGGCCGCCGCTTCGTCCCTTGCATCCGTCGTATGCCTCTGGTCCTTCCTCTTCGCTGACTGCACGACACACTCCTCGGGCGTCAGTTTCTTCTTCTTGGGCGGCGCCGTGGTTTTGTGGGGCGCGCGGGGATTGCCTTTCGCGAAGGCGACGGAGGTCAAGCCAGACGAGGTGAGGCCGACAGCGGCATCGAGGGTCGGCACGTCGTCGTCCATGGCTGAGAGTGTGAGTGGGCGGGAGGGTTTTGGGAATGTGAAGGAAAATGATTGTCGATGTGCCACCAATTGCGAGCCAGGGGGAGGAGTAGGCGCGCGTCGCACGCGCCCGTGATACGTCTCCATCGTATCTACTTTTCCAAATACTTTTGCCCTTGTTTTGGACTCTAACTTGCATGATTTGAATGGAACTAACCCGGACTGACGCTGTTTTCAGCAGAATTGCCATGGTGTTATTTTTGTGCAGAAATAAAAGTTCTTGGAATGACCTGAAAATCAACGAAGAATATTTTTGGAATATATAAAAAATACTGGCGAAAGAATCAAGGCCAGGGGGCACACCTTGTCCAAGAGGGTGGGGGGTGCGCCTACCCCCTGGGTGCGCCCCCTGCCTCGTGGCCCCCCTGGTGCTCCACCGACCTCAACTCCAACTCTATATATTCATGTTCGGGGAGAAAAAAAATCAGAGAGAAGGATTCATCGTGTTTTACGATACGGAACCGCCGCCAAGCCCTAATCTCTCTCGGGAGGGCTGATCTAGAGCCCGTTCGGGGCTCTGGAGAGGGGAATCCGTCGCCATCGTCATCATCAACCTTCCTCCATCACCAATTTCATGATGCTCCCTATCGTGCGTGAGTAATTCCATCGTAGGCTTGCTGAACGGTGATGGGTTGGATGAGATTTATCATTTAATTGAGTTAGTTTTGTTAGGGTTTGATCCCTAGTATCCATTATGTTCTGAGATTGATTTTGCTATGACTTTGCTATGCTTAATGCTTCTCACTAGGGCCCGAGTGCCATGATTTCAGATCTGAACCTATTATGTTTTCATGAATATATGTGAGTGAAGGAAATATGCCCTAGAGGCAATAATGAAGTTATTGTTTATTTCCTTATATATCATGATAAATGTTTATTATTCATGCTAGAATTGTATTAACCGGAAACATAATACATGTGTGAATACATAGACAAACTTAGTGTCACTAGTATGCCTCTACTTGACTAGCTCGTTAATCAAAGATGGTTATGTTTCCTAACCATGAACAAAGTGTTGTTATTTGATTAACGAGGTCACATCATTAGTAGAATGATCTGATTGACATGACCGATTCCATTAGCTTAGCACCCGATCGTTTAGTATGTTGCTATTGCTTTCTTCATGACTTATACATGTTCCTATGACTATGAGATTATGCAACTCCCGTTTACCGGAGGAATACTTTGTGTGCTACCAAACGTCACAACGTAACTGGGTGATTATAAAGGAGCTCTACAGGTGTCTCCAAAGGTAGATGTTGGGTTGGTGTATTTCGAGATTAGGATTTGTCACTCCGATTGTCGGAGAGGTATCTCTGGGCCCTCTCGGTAATGCACATCACATAAGCCTTGCAAGCATTGCAACTAATGAGTTAGTTGCGGAATGATGTATTACAGAACGAGTAAAGAGACTTGCCGGTAACGAGATTGAACTAGGTATTGGATACCGACGATCGAATCTCGGGCAAGTAACATACCGATGACAAAGGGAACAACGTATGTTGTTATGCGGTCTGACCGATAAAGATCTTCGTAGAATATGTAGGAGCCAATATGGGCATCCAGGTCCCGCTATTGGTTATTGGCCGGAGATTTGTCTCAGTCATGTCTACATTGTTCTCGAACCGTAGGGTCCGCACACTTAACGTTACGATGACAGTTATTATGAGTTTAAGCATTTTGATGTACCGAAGTTAGTTCGGAGTCCCGGATGTGATCACGGACATGACGAGGAGTCTCGAAATGGTCGAGACATAAAGATTAATATATTGGAATCCTATATTTGGACATCGGAATTGTTCCGGGTGAAATCGGCATTTTACCGGAGTACCGGGGGGTTACCGGAACCCCCCGGGGGTTATTGGGCCTACATGGGCCTTAAGGGAGAAGAGGAGAGGAGGCAAGAGGTGGCCGCGCGCCCCTCCCCTTCCAAGTCCGAATAGGACAAGGGAAGGGGGGCGCCCCCCCCTTTCCTTCCTCTCTTCCTCCTATTTCCCCCTCTCTCTCCTAGTCCAACTAGGAGTCCTACTCCCAGTGGGAGTAGGACTCCCCTTGGCGCGCCACACCCTGGCCGGCCGCCTCCTCCCCTTGCTCCTTTATATACGGGGGCAGGGGGGCACCTCTAGACACACAAGTTGATCCACGTGATCGTTCCTTAGCCGTGTGCGGTGCCCCCTGCCACCATATTCCACCTCGATCATATCGTTGTAGTGCTTAGGCGAAGCCCTGCGTCGGTAGAACATCATCATCGTCACCACGCTGTTGTGCTGACGGAACTCATCCTTGAAGCTTTGCTGGATCGGAGCCTGGGGAGCATCATTGAGCTGTACGTGTGCTAAGAACTCAGAGGTGCTGGAGTAACGGTGCTTGGATCGGTCGGATCGGGAAGACGTACGACTACTTCCTCTACGTTGTGTCAACGCTTCCGCTTCGGTCTACGAGGGTACGTAGACAACACTCTCCCCTCTCGTTGCTATGCATCACCATGATCTTGCATGTGCGTAGAATTTTTTTGAAATTACTATGTTCCCCAACAGTGGCATCCGAGCCTAGGTTTTATGGTTTGATGTTATATGCATGAGTAGAACACAAGTGAGTTGTGGGCGATATAAGTCATACTGCCTACCAGCATGTCATACTTTGGTTCGGCGGTATTGTTGGATGAAGCGGCACAGACCGACATTACGCGTACGCTTACGCGAGACCGGTTCTCCCGACGTGCTTTGCACAAAGGTGGCTTGCGGGTGACTGTTTCTCCAACTTTAGTTGAACCATGTGTGGCTACGCCCAGTCCTTGCGAAGGTTAAAACGGAGTCAAATTGACAAACTATCGTTGTGGTTTTGATGCGTAGGTGAGATTGGTTCTTACTTAAGCCCGTAGCAGCCACGTAAAACTTGCAACAACAAAGTAGAGGACGTCTAACTTGTTTTTGCAGGGCATGTTGTGATGTGATATGGCCAAGACATGATGCTAAATTTTATTGTATGAGATGATCATGTTTTGTAACCGAGTTATCGGCAACTGGCAGGAGCCATATGGTTGTCGCTTTATTGTATGCAATGCAATCGCGATGTAATGCTTTACTTTATCACTAAATGGTAGCAATAGTCGTGGAAGCATAATATTGGCGAGACGACAACGATGCTACGATGGAGATCAAGGTGTCGCGCCGGTGACGATGGTGAGCATGACGGTGCTGCGGAGATGGAGATCACATGCACAAGATGATGATGGCCATATCATATCACTTATATTGATTGCATGTGATGTTTATCTTTTATGCATCTTATCTTGCTTTGATTGACGGTAGCATTATAAGATGATCTCTCACTAAATTATCAAGAAGTGTTCTCCCTGAGTATGCACCATTGCGAAAGTTCTTTGTGCTGAGACACCATGTGATGATCGGGTGTGATAGGCTCTACGTTCAAATACAACGGGTGCAAAACAGTTGCACACACGGAATACTCAGGTTATACTTGACGAGCCAAGCATATACAGATATGGCCTCGGAACACGGAGACCGAAAGGTCGAGCGTGAATCATATAGTAGATATGACCAACATAGTGATGTTCACCAAAGAAACTACTCCATGTCATGTGATGATCGGACATGGTTTAGTTGATTTGGATCACGTGATCACTTAGAGGATTAGAGGGATGTCTATCTAAGTGGGAGTTCTTAAGTAATTTGATTAATTGAACTTAAACTTATCATGAACTTAGTACCTGATAGTATCTTGCTTGTTTATGTTTGATTGTAGATAGATGGCTTGTGCTACTGTTCCGTTGAATTTTAATGCGTTCCTTGAGAAAGCAAAGTTGAAAGATGATGGTAGCAATTACACGGACTGGGTCCGTAACTTGAGGATTATTCTCATTGCTGCACAGAAGAATTACGTCCTGGAAGCACCGCTGGGTGCCAGGCCTGCTGCTGGAGCAACACCAGATGTTATGAATGTCTGGCAGAGCAAAGCTGATGACTACTCGATAGTTCAGTGTGCCATGCTTTACGGCTTAGAATTGGGACTTCAATGACGTTTTGAACGTCATGGAGCATATGAGATGTTTCAGGAGTTGAAGTTAATATTTCAAGCAAATGCCCGGATTGAGAGATATGAAGTCTCCAATAAGTTCTATAGCTGCAAGATGGAGGAGAACAGTTCTGTCAGTGAGCATATACTCAAAATGTCTGGGTATAATAATCACTTGATTCAGATGGGAGTTAATCTTCTAGATGATTGCATCATTGACAGAATTCTCCAATCACTGCCACCAAGCTACAAGAGCTTCGTGATGAACTATAATATGCAAGGGATGAACAAGACTATTCCAGAGCTCTTCGCAATGCTGAAAGCTGCGGAGGTAGAAATCAAAAAGGAGCATCAAGTGTTGATGGTCAACAAGACCACTAGTTTCAAGAAAAAGGGCAAAGGGAAGAAGAAGGGGAACTTCAAGAAGAACGGCAAGCAAGTTGCTGCTCAAGAGAAGAAACCCAAGTCTGGACCTAAGCCTGAAACTGAGTGCTTCTACTGCAAGCAGACTGGTCACTGGAAGCGGAACTGCCCCAAGTATTTGGCGGATAAGAAGGATGGCAAGGTGAACAAAGGTATATGTGATATACATGTTATTGATGTGTACCTTACTAATGCTCGCAGTAGCACCTGGGTATTTGATACTGGTTCTGTTGCTAATATTTGCAACTCGAAACAGGGACTACGGATTAAGCGAAGATTGGCTAAGGACGAGGTGACGATGCGCGTGGGAAACGGTTCCAAAGTCGATGTGATCGCGGTCGGCACGCTACCTCTACATCTACCTTCGGGATTAGTATTAGACCTAAATAATTGTTATTTGGTGCCAGCGTTGAGCATGAACATTATATCTGGATCTTGTTTAATGCGAGACGGTTATTCATTTAAATCAGAGAATAATGGTTGTTCTATTTATATGAGTAATATCTTTTATGGACATGCACCCTTGAAGAGTGGTCTATTCTTATTGAATCTCGATAGTAGTGATACACATATTCATAATGTAGAAGCCAAAAGATGCAGAGTTGATAATGATAGTGCAACTTATTTGTGGCACTGCCGTTTAGGTCATGTCGGTGTAAAGCGCATGAAGAAACTCCATACTGATGGACTTTTGGAACCACTTGATTATGAATCACTTGGTACTTGCGAACCGTGCCTCATGGGCAAAATGACTAAAACACCGTTCTCCGGTACTATGGAGAGAGCAACAGATTTGCTAGAAATCATACATACAGGTGTATGTGGTCCGATGAATGTTGTGGCTCGTGGCGGATATCGTTATTTTCTCACCTTCACAGATGACTTAAGCAGATATGGGTATATGTACTTAATGAAACATAAGTCTGAAACGTTTGAAAAGTTCAAAGAATTTCAGAGTGAATTTGAAAATCATCGTAACAAAAAAATAAAGTTTCTACGATCTGATCGTGGAGGAGAATATTTGAGTTACGAGTTTGGTGTACATTTGAAAAATTGTGGAATAGTTTCGCAACTCACGCCACCCGGAACACCACAGCGTAATGGTGTGTCCGAACATCGTAATCGTACTTTACTAGATATGGTGCGTTCTATGATGTCTCTTACTGATTTACCGCTATCGTTTTGGGGATACGCTCTAGAGACGGCCGCATTCGCGTTAAATAGGGCACCATCAAAATCCGTTGAGACGACGCCTTATGAACTGTGGTTTGGCAAGCAACCAAAGTTGTCGTTTCTGAAAGTTTGGGGCTGCGATGCTTATGTGAAAAAGCTTCAACCTGATAAGCTCAAACCCAAATCAGAGAAATGTGTCTTCATAGGATATCCAAAGGAAACTATTGGATACACATTCTATCACAAATCCGAAGGCAAGACTTTTGTTGCTAAATTCGGAAACTTTCTGGAGAAGGAGTTTCTCTCGAAAGAAGTGAGTGAGAGGAAAGTAGAACTTGACGAGGTAACTGTACCTGCTCCCTTGTTGGAAAGTAGTACATCACAGAAAACTGTTTCTGCGACACCTACACCAATAAGTGAGGAAGTTAATGATAATGATCATGAAACTTCAGAACAAGATACTACTGAACCTCGTAGATCAACCAGAGTGAGATCCGCGCCAGAGTGGTATGGTAATCCAGTTCTGGAAGTCATGCTACTAGATCATGATGAACCTACGAACTATGAAGAAGCGATGGTGAGCCCAGATTCCGCAAAATGGCTTGAAGCCATGAAATCTGAGATGGGATCCATGTATGAGAACAAAGTATGGACTTTGGTTGACTTGCCCGATGATCGGCAAGCAATTGAGAATAAATGGATCTTCAAGAAGAAGACTGATGCTGACGGTAATATTACTGTCTACAAAGCTCGACTTATCGCAAAAGGGTTTCGACAAGTTCAAGGGGTTGACTACGATGAGACCTTCTCACCCGTAGCGATGCTTAAGTCTGTCAGAATCATGTTAGCAATTGCCGCATTTTATGATTATGAAATTTGGTAGATGGGTGTCAAAACTGTATTCCTGAATGGATTTCTGGAAGAAGAGTTGTATATGATGCAAGCAGAAGGTTTTGTCGATCCAAAGGGAGCTAACAAAGTGTGCAAGCTCCAGCGATCTATTTATGGACTGGTGCAAGCCTCTCGGAGTTGGAATAAACGCTTTGATAGTGTGATCAAAGCATTTGGTTTTATACAGACTTTCGGAGAAGCCTGTATTTACAAGAAGGTGAGTGGGAGCTCTGTAGCATTTCTGATATTATATGTGGATGACATATTACTAATCGGAAATAATATAAAATTTCTGGATAGCATAAAGGGATACTTGAAATAAGAGTTTTTCAATGAAAGACCTCGGTGAAGCTGCTTACATATTAGGCATAAAGATCTATAGAGATAGATCAAGACGCTTAATTAGACTTTCACAAAGCACATACCTTGACAAGATTTTGAAAAAGTTCAAAATGGATCAGGCGAAGAAAGGGTTCTTGCCTGTGTTACAAGGTGTGAAGTTGAGTCAGACTCAATGCCCGACCACTGCAGAAGATAGAGAGAAAATGAAAGATGTTCCCTATGCTTCAGCCATAGGCTCTATCATGTATGCAATGCTGTGTACCAGACCTTATGTGTGCCTTGCTATAAGCTTAGCAGGGAGGTACCAAAGTAATCCAGGAGTGGATCACTGGACAACGGTCAAGAACATCCTGAAATACCTAAAAAGGACTAAGGATATGTTTCTCGTATATGGAGGTGACAAAGAGCTCACCGTAAAAGGTTACGTTGATGCAAGCTTTGACACTGATCCGGACGATTCTAAATCGCAAACCGGATAGGTGTTTACATTAAACGGTGGAGCTGTCAGTTGGTGCAGTTCTAAACAAAGCGTCGTAGCGGGATCTACATGTGAAGCGGAGTACATAGCTGCTTCGGAAGTAGCGAACGAAGGAGTCTGGATGAAGGAGTTCATATCCGATCTAGGTGTCATACCTAGTGCATCGGGTCCAATGAAAATCTTTTGTGACAATACTGGTGCAATTGCCTTGGCAAAGGAATCCAGATTTCACAAGAGAACCAAGCACATCAAGAGACGCTTCAATTCCATCCGGGATCTAGTCCAGGTGGGAGACATAGAGATTTGCAAGATACATACGGATCTGAATGTTGCAGACCCATTGACTAAGCCTCTTCCACGAGCAAAACATGATCAGCACCAAGGCTCCATGGGTGTTAGAATCATTATTGTGTAATCTAGATTATTGACTCTAGTGCAAGTGGGAGACTGAAGGAAATATGCCCTAGAGGCAATAATAAAGTTATTGTTTATTTCCTTATATATCATGATAAATATTTATTATTCATGCTAGAATTGTATTAACCGAAAACATAATACATGTGTGAATACATAGACAAACTTAGTGTCACTAGTATGCCTCTACTTGACTAGCTCGTTAATCAAAGATGGTTTTCCTAACCATGAACAAAGTGTTGTTATTTGATTAACGAGGTCACATCATTAGTAGAATGATCTGATTGACATGACCCATTCCATTAGCTTAGCACCCGATCGTTTAGTATGTTGCTATTGCTTTCTTCATGACTTATACATGTTCCTATGACTATGAGATTATGCAACTCCCGTTTACCGGAGGAACACTTTGTGTTCTACCAAACGTCAGAACGTAACTGGGTGATTATAAAGGAGCTCTACAGGTGTCTCCAAAGGTAGATGTTGGGTTGGCGTATTTCGAGATTAGGATTTGTCACTCCGATTGTCGGAGAGGTATGTTTGGGCCCTCTCGGTAATGCACATCACATAAGCCTTGCAAGCATTGCAACTAATGAGTTAGTTGCGGAATGATGTATTACAGAACGAGTAAAGAGACTTGCCGGTAACGAGATTGAGCTAGGTATTGGATACCGACGATCGAATCTCGGGCAAGTAACATACCGATGACAAAGGGAACAACGTATGTTGTTATGCGGCCTGACCGATAAAGATCTTCGTAGAATATGTAGGAGCCAATGTGGGCATCCAGGTCCCGCTATTGGTTATTGGCCGGAGATTTGTCTCAGTCATGTCTACATTGTTCTCGAACCGTAGGGTCCGCACGCTTAACGTTACGATGACAGTTATTATGAGTTTATGCATTTTGATGTACCGAAGTTAGTTCGGAGTCCCGGATGTGATCACGGACATGACGAGGGGTCTCGAAATGGTCGAGACATAAAGATTAATATATTGGAAGCCTATATTTGGACATCGGAATTGTTCCGGGTGAAATCGGCATTTTACCGGAGTACCGGGGGGGTTACCGGAACCCCCCGGGGGTTATTGGGCCTACATGGGCCTTAAGGGAGAAGAGGAGAGGAGGCAAGAGGTGGCCGCGCGCCCCTCCCCTTCCTAGTCCGAATAGGACAAGGGAAGGGGGGCGGCGCCCCCCCCTTTCCTTCCTCTCTTCCTCCTATTTCCCCCCTCTCTCTCCTAGTCCAACTAGGAGTCCTACTCCTAGTGGGAGTAGGACTCCCCTTGGCGCGCCACACCCTGGCCGGCCGCCTCCTCCCCTTGCTCCTTTATATACGGGGGCAAGGGGGCACCTCTAGACACACAAGTTGATCCACGTGATCGTTCCTTAGCCGTGTGCGGTGCCCCCTGCCACCATATTCCACCTTGATCATATCATTGTAGTGCTTAGGCGAAGCCCTGCGTCGGTAGAACATCATCATCGTCACCACGCCGTTGTGCTGACGGAACTCATCCCCGAAGCTTTGCTGGATCGGAGCCCGGGGAGCGTCATCGAGCTGTACGTGTGCTAAGAACTCGGAGGTGCCGGAGTAACGGTGCTTGGATCGGTCGGATCGGGAAGACGTACGACTACTTCCTCTACGTTGTGTCAACGCTTCCGCTTCGGTCTACGAGGGTACGTAGACAACACTCTCCCCTCTCGTTGCTATGCATCACCATGATCTTGCGTGTGCGTAGGAATTTTTTTGAAATTACCACGTTCCCCAACAGTGGCATCCGAGCCTAGGTTTTATGGTTTGATGTTATATGCACGAGTAGAACACAAGTGAGTCGTGGGTGATATAAGTCATACTGCCTACCAGCATGTCATACTTTGGTTCAGCGATATTGTTGGATGAAGCGACACGGACCGACATTACGCGTACGCTTACGCGAGACCGGTTCTCCCGACGTGCTTTGCACAAAGGTGGCTTGCGGGTGACTGTTTCTCCAACTTTAATTGAACCAAGTGTGGCTACGCCCAGTCCTTGCGAAGGTTAAAACGGAGTCAAATTGAAAAACTATCGTTGTGGTTTTGATGCGTAGGTGAGATTGGTTCTTACTTAAGCCCGTAGCAGCCACGTAAAACTTGCAACAACAAAGTAGAGGACGTCTAACTTGTTTTTGCAGGGCATGTTGTGATGTGATATGGCCAAGACATGATGCTAAATTTTATTGTATGAGATGATCATGTTTTGTAACCGAGTTATCGGCAACTGGCAGGAGCCATATGGTTGTCGCTTTATTGTATGCAATGCAATCACGGTGTAATGCTTTACTTTATCACTAAACGGTAGCGATAGTCGTGGAAGCATAATATTGGCAAGACGACAACGATGCTACGATGGAGATCAAGGTGTCGCGTCGGGGACGATGGTGATCATGATGGTGCTTCGAAGATGGAGATCACATGCACAAGATGATGATGGCCATATCATATCACTTATATTGATTGCATGTGATGTTTATCTTTTATGCATCTTCTCTTGATTTGATTGACCGTAGCATTATAAGATGATCTCTCACTAAATTATCAAGAAGTGTTCTCCCTGAGTATGCACCGTTGCAAAAGTTCTTCGTGCTGAGACACCACATGATGATCGGGCGTGATAGGCTCTACGTTCAAATACAACGGGTGCAAAACAGTTGCACACGCGGAATACTCAGGTTATACTTGATGAGCCAAGCATATACAGATATGGCCTCGGAACACGAAGACCGAAAGGTCGAGCGTGAATCATATAGTAGATATGATCAACATAGTGATGTTCACCAAAGAAACTACTCCATCTCACGTGATGATCGGACATGGTTTAGTTGATTTGGATCACGTGATCACTTAGAGGATTAGAGGGATGTCTATCTAAGTGGGAGTTCTTAAGTAATTTGATTAATTGAACTTAAACTTATCATGAACTTAGTACCTGATAGTATCTTGCTTGTTTATGTTTGATTGTAGATAGATGATTCATGCTGTTGTTCCGTTGAATTTTAATGCGTTCCTTGAGAAAGCAAAGTTGAAAGATGATGGTAGCAATTACACGGACTGGGTCCGTAACTTGAGGATTATCCTCATTGCTGCACAGAAGAATTACGTCCTGGAAGCACCGCTGGGTGCCAGGCCTGCTGCTGGAGCAACACCAGATGTTATGAATGTCTGGCAGAGCAAAGCTGATGACTACTCGATAGTTCAGTGTGCCATGCTTTACGGCTTAGAATCAGGACTTCAATGACGTTTTGAACGTCATGGAGCATATGAGATGTTTCAAGAGTTGAAGTTAATATTTCAAGCAAATGCCCGGATTGAGAGATATGAAGTCTCCAATAAGTTCTATAGCTGCAAGATGGAGGAGAACAGTTCTGTCAGTGAGCATATACTCAAAATGTCTGGGTATAATAATCACTTGATTCAGATGGGAGTTAATCTTCTAGATGATTGCATCATTGACAGAATTCTCCAATCACTGCCACCAAGCTAGAAGAGCTTCGTGATGAACTATAATATGCAAGGGATGAACAAGACTATTCCCGAGGTCTTCGCAATGCTGAAAGCTGCGGAGGTAGAAATCAAAAAGGAGCATCAAGTGTTGATGGTCAACAAGACCACTAGTTTCAAGAAAAAGGGCAAAGGGAAGAAGAAGGGGAACTTCAAGAAGAACGGCAAGAAAGTTGCTCCTCAAGAGAAGAAACCCAAGTTTGGACCTAAGCCTGAAACTGAGTGCTTCTACTGCAAGCAGACTGGTCACTGGAAGTGGAACTGCCCCAAGTATTTGGCGGATAAGAAGGATGGCAAGGTGAACAAAGGTATATGTGATATACATGTTATTGATGTGTACCTTACTAATGCTCGCAGTAGCACCTGGGTATTTGATACTGGTTCTGTTGCTAATATTTGCAACTCGAAACAGGGACTATGGATTAAGCGAAGATTGGCTAAGGACGAGGTGACGATGCGCGTGGGAAACGGTTCCAAAGTCGATGTGATCGCGGTCGGCACGCTACCTCTACATCTACCTTCGGGATTAGTATTAGACCTAAATAATTGTTATTTGGTGCCAGCATTGAGCATGAACATTATATCTGGATCTTGTTTAATGCGAGACGGTTATTCATTTAAATCAGAGAATAATGGTTGTTCTATTTATATGAGTAATATCTTTTATGGACATGCACCCTTGAAGAGTGGTCTATTCTTATTGAATCTCGATAGTAGTGATACACATATTCATAATGTAGAAGCCAAAAGATGCAGAGTTGATAATGATAGTGCAACTTATTTGTGGCACTGCCGTTTAGGTCATGTCGGTGTAAAGCGCATGAAGAAACTCCATACTGATGGACTTTTGGAACCACTTGATTATGATTCACTTGGTACTTGCGAACCGTGCCTCATGGGCAAGATGACTAAAACACCGTTCTCCGGTACTATGGAGAGAGCAACAAATTTGCTGGAAATCATACATACAGATGTATGTTGTCCGATGAATGTTGAGGCTCGTGGCGGATATCGTTATTTTCTCACCTTCACCGATGACTTAAGCAGATATGGGTATATCTACTTAATGAAACATAAGTCTGAAACGTTTGAAAAGTTCAAAGAATTTCAGAGTGAAGTTGAAAATCATCGTAACAAGAAAATAAAGTTTCACGATCTGATCGTGGAGGAGAATATTTGAGTTACAAGTTTGGTGTACATTTGAAAAATTGTGGAATAGTTTCGCAACTCACGCCACCCGGAACACCATGACGTAATGGTGTGTTCGAACATCGTAATCGTACTTTACTAGATATGGTGCGATCTATGATGTCTCTTACTGATTTACCGCTATCGTTTTGGGGATACGCAATAGAGACGGCCGCATTCACGTTGAATAGGGCACGATCAAAATCCGTTGAGACGACGCCTTATGAACTGTGGTTTGGCAAGAAACCAAAGTTGTCATTTTTGAAAGTTTGGGGCTGTGATGCTTATGTGAAAAACTTCAACCTGATAAGCTCGAACCCAAATCGGAGAAATGTGTCTTCATAGGATATCCAAAGGAAACTATTGGATACACCTTCTATCACAAATCCGAAGGCAAGACTTTTGTAGCTAAATTCAGAAACTTTCTGGAGAAGGAGTTTCTCTCGAAAGAAGTGAGTGAGAGGAAAGTAGAACTTGACGAGGTAACTATACCTGCTCCCTTGTTGGAAAGTAGTACATCACAGAAAACTGTTTCTGCGACACCTACACCAATAAGTGAGGAAGTTAATGATAATGATCATGAAACTTCGGAACAAGATACTACTGAACCTCGTAGATCAACCAGAGTGAGATCCGCGCCAGAGTGGTACGGTAATCCAGTTCTGGAAGTCATGCTACTAGATCATGATGAACCTACGAACTATGAAGAAGCGATGGTGAGCCCAGATTCCGCAAAATGGCTTGAAGCCATGAAATCTGAGATGGGATCCATGTATGAGAACAAAGTATGGACTTTGGTTGACTTGCCCGATGATCGGCAAGCAATTGAGAATAAATGGATCTTCAAGAAGAAGACTGATGCTGACGGTAATATTACTGTCTACAAAGCTCGACTTATCGCAAAATGGTTTCGACAAGTTCAAGGGGTTGACTACGATGAGACCTTCTCACCCGTAGCGATGCTTAAGTCTGTCAGAATCATGTTAGCAATTGCCGCATTTTATGATTATGAAATTTGGTAGATGGGTGTCAAAACTGTATTCCTGAATGGATTTCTGGAAGAAGAGTTGTATATGATGCAAGCAGAAGGTTTTGTCGATCCAAAGGGAGCTAACAAAGTGTGCAAGCTCCAGCGATCTATTTATGGACTGGTGCAAGCCTCTCGGAGTTGGAATAAACGCTTTGATAGTGTGATCAAAGCATTTGGTTTTATACAGACTTTCGGAGAAGCCTGTATTTACAAGAAAGTGAGTGGGAGCTCTATAGCATTTCTGATATTATATGTGGATGACATATTACTAATCGGAAATAATATAGAATTTCTGGATAGCATAAAGGGATACTTGAAATAAGAGTTTTTCAATGAAAGACCTCGGTGAAGCTGCTTACATATTAGGCATAAAGATCTATAGAGATAGATCAAGACACTTAGTTGGACGTTCACAAAGCACATACCTTGACAAGATTTTGAAAAAGTTCAAAATGGATCAGGCGAAGAAAGGGTTCTTGCCTGTGTTACAAGGTGTGAAGTTGAGTCAGACTCAATGCCCGACCACTGCAGAAGATAGAGAGAAAATGAAAGATGTTCCCTATGCTTCAGCCATAGGCTCTATCATGTATGCAATGCTGTGTACCAGACCTGATGTGTGCCTTGCTATAAGCTTAGCAGGGAGGTACCAAAGTAATCCATGAGTGGATCACTGGACAACGGTCAAGAACATCCTGAAATGCCTGAAAAGGACTAAGGATATGTTTCTCGTATATGGAGGTGACAAAGAGCTCACCGTAAAAGGTTACGTTGATGCAAGCTTTGACACTGATCCGGACGATTCTAAATCGCAAACCGGATACGTGTTTACATTAAACGGTGGAGCTGTCAGTTGGTGCAGTTCTAAACAAAGCGTCGTAGCGGGATCTACATGTGAAGCGGAGTACATAGCTGCTTCGGAAGCAGCGAACGAAGGAGTCTGGATGAAGGAGTTCCTATCCGATCGAGGTGTCATACCTAGTGCATCGGGTCTAATGAAAATCTTTTGTGACAATACTGGTGCAATTGCCTTGGCAAAGGAATCCAGATTTCACAAGAGAACCAAGCACATCAAGAGACGCTTCAATTCCATCCGGGATCTAGTCCAGGTGGGAGACATAGAGATTTGCAAGATACATACGGATCTGAATGTTGCAGACCCGTTGACTAAGCCTCTTCCACGAGCAAAACATGATCAGCACCAAGGCTCCATGGGTGTTAGAATCATTACTGTGTAATCTAGATTATTGACTCTAGTGCAAGTGGGAGACTGAAGGAAATATGCCCTAGAGGCAATAATAAAGTTATTGTTTATTTCCTTATATATCATGATAAATATTTATTATTCATGCTAGAATTGTATTAACCGGAAACATAATACATGTGTGAATACATAGACAAACTTAGTGTCACTAGTATGCCTCTACTTGACTAGCTCGTTAATCAAAGATGGTTTTCCTAACCATGAACAAAGTGTTGTTATTTGATTAACGAGGTCACATCATTAGTAGAATGATCTGATTGACATGACCCATTCCATTAGCTTAGCACCCGATCGTTTAGTATGTTGCTATTGCTTTCTTCATGACTTATACATGTTCCTATGACTATGAGATTATGCAACTCCCGTTTACCGGAGGAACACTTTGTGTGCTACCAAACGTCAGAACGTAACTGGGTGATTATAAAGGAGCTCTACAGGTGTCTCCAAAGGTAGATGTTGGGTTGGCGTATTTCGAGATTAGGATTTGTCACTCCGATTGTCGGAGAGGTATCTCTGGGCCCTCTCGGTAATGCACATCACATAAGCCTTGCAAGCATTGCAACTAATGAGTTAGTTGCGGAATGATGTATTACAGAACGAGTAAAGAGACTTGCCGGTAACGAGATTGAACTAGGTATTGGATACCGACGATCGAATCTCGGGCAAGTAACATACCGATGACAAAGGGAACAACGTATGTTGTTATGCGGTCTGACCGATAAAGATCTTCGTAGAATATGTAGGAGCCAATATGGGCATCTAGGTCCCACTATTGGTTATTGGCCGGAGATTTGTCTCAGTCATGTCTACATTGTTCTCGAACCGTAGGGTCCGCACGCTTAACGTTACGATGACAGTTATTATGAGTTTATGCATTTTGATGTACCGAAGTTAGTTCGGAGTCCCGGATGTGATCACGGACATGACGAGGAGTCTCGAAATGGTCGAGACATAAAGATTAATATATTGGAAGCCTATATTTGGACATCGGAATTGTTCCGGGTGAAATCGGCATTTTACCGGAGTACCGGGGGGTTACCGGAACCCCCCCGGGGGTTATTGGGCCTACATGGGCCTTAAGGGAGAAGAGGAGAGGAGGCAAGAGGTGGCCGCGCGCCCCTCCCCTTCCTAGTCCGAATAGGACAAGGGAAGGGGGCGGCGCCCCCCCTTTCCTTCCTCTCTTCCTCCTATTTCCCCCCTCTCTCTCCTAGTCCAACTAGGAGTCCTACTCCCAGTGGGAGTAGGACTCCCCTTGGCGCGCCACACCCTGGCCGGCCGCCTCCTCCCCTTGCTCCTTTATATACGGGGGCAAGGGGGCACCTCTAGACACACAAGTTGATCCACGTGATCGTTCCTTAGCCGTGTGCGGTGCCCCCTGCCACCATATTCCACCTCGATCATATCATTGTAGTGCTTAGGCGAAGCCCTGCGTCGGTAGAACATCATCATCGTCACCACACCGTTGTGCTGACGGAACTCATCCCCGAAGCTTTGCTGGATCGGAGCCCGGGGAGCGTCATCGAGCTGTACGTGTGCTAAGAACTCGGAGGTGCCGGAGTAACGGTGCTTGGATCGGTCGGATCGGGAAGACGTACGACTACTTCCTCTACGTTGTGTCAACGCTTCCGCTTCGGTCTACGAGGGTACGTAGACAACACTCTCCCCTCTCGTTGCTATGCATCACCATGATCTTGCGTGTGCGTAGGAAATTTTTCGAAGTTACTACGTTCCCCAACAGTGAGTTCTTGATCCTATCTTGCAAGTCTATAGTCACCTATTATGTGTTATGATCCGTTAACCCCGAAGTGACAATAATCGGGATACTTACTGGTGATGACCGTAGTTTGAGGAGTTCATGTATTCACTAAGTGTTAATGCTTTGGTCCGATACTCTATTAAAAGGAGGCCTTAATATCCCTTAGTTTCCAATAGGACCCCGCTGCCACGGGAGGGTAGGACAAAATATGTCATGCAAGTTCTTTTCCATAAGCATGTATGACTATATTTGGAATACATGCCTACATTACATTGATGAACTGGAGCTAGTTCTGTGTCACCCTATGTTATAACTGTTGCATGAGGAATCGTATCTGACATAATTATTCATCATTGATCCATTGCCTACGAGCTTTTCACATATTGATCTTTGCTTAGTTACTTTTCCATTGCTACTGTTACAATCACTAAAAAACCAATACTGTTACTTTTGCCATCGTTACCGTTACTTCCATATTACTTTGCTACTAAATACTTTGCTACAGATATTAAGTCTTTCAGGTGCGGTTGAATTGACAACTCAACTGTTAATACTTGAGAATATTCTTTGGCTCGCCTTGTGTCGAATCAATAAATTTGGGTTGAATACTCTACCCTCGAAAACTGTTGCGATCCCCTATACTTGTGGGTTATCAAGACTATTTTCTGGCGCCATTGCCGGGGAGCATATCTCTATTCTTTGAGTCACTTGGGATTTATATCTGCTGATCACTATGAAGAACTTGAAATATAAAAGAACCAAGATTTTTCCCTCAACTACGAGGGGAGCTAAGGAACTGCCATCTAGCTTTGCACTTGATTCACCTTCTGTTTTGAGTAAACTTGCGACACCTACTCCTGCTATTCATTCTGATATGTCGCATGTTATTGATGATGCCACTTCTTCTTTGCATGATACTTATGATGAAACTACTTTTATGCCTGATAATACTGTGCCACTAGGTGAATTTCTTGATGAACAACTTGCTAGGGCTAGAGAAAATGAAAATATTGAAACTGATAATATTGATGAAAGTGATGATGAAGATTCTCCCCCTAGATATGAATTGCCTGTTTTGTCTGAGGGTTATGTTATGTATGAAGGAACTGCTAGAGACTTCTTAGCTTGCAATGATAGAAATGATCTTAAGAAACTGTCAGCTAAGCTGAAAGAATTTTTTTGAATGCTAGAATGAAATATGACCCTGCTTTTGCTACTTCACCTATCTGTATCTCTGATAAGGATTATGATTTCTCTATCGATCCTGAGTTAATTACTTTGGTTGAATCTGATCCTTTTTATGGCTATCAATCTGAAACTATTGTGGCACATCTTACTAAATTAAATGATATAGTCACCCTGTTCACTAATGATGAGAAAACTCGCTATTACTTTATCCTTAAGTTGTTTCCGTTCTCATTAAAGGGTGATGCTAAAACATGGTTTAATTCTCTTGATCCTGGTTGTGTGCGTAGTCCACAAGATATGATTTATTACTTATCTGCTAAATATTTCCCCGCTCATAAGAAACAAGCTTCCTTAAGGGAAATATATAATTTTGTGCAAATTGAAGAAGAGACTCTCCCACAAGCTTGGGGGAGGCTTCTCCGATTACTTAATGCTTTGCCTGATCATCCTCTCAAGAAAAATGAAATACTTGATATCTTTTATAATGGACTAACCGATGCTTCCAAAGACCACCTGAATAGTTGTGCTGATTGTGTTTTTAGGGAAAGAACTATTGATCAAGCTGAATTGCTATTGAATAATATGTTGAGTAATGAAAATGATTGGACACTTCTTGAACCAATTCCTAAGCCAACTCCGAAGAAAAGGGGTATTCTATTTCTCAGTCCTAAAGATATGCAAGTGGCAAAGAAATCTATGAAAGAAAAAGGTATTAAAGCTGAAGATGTTAAGAATTTACCACCTATTGAAGAAATACATGGTCTTGATAACCCGACATAGCTAGTAAAGATAAATTCCCTCTATAGATTTGATAAGGGTGAAATCTCATCTACTAAGTTTGCTAGCCAATGCTTGGATGAGTTTGATAATTTTATGGTTAAACAAGAAGACTTCAATGCTTATGTTGGTAGACAATTGAAACGCAATGCTTATATGATTGAACACTTGAGTGATTATATGTCTAGAGTTAAAGGTGAACTTAAAATTATTAGTAAACATGCTTCTATGGTTACCACTCAAGTAGAACAAGTACTTAAAGCTCAGAATGATTTGCTCGATGAATTAAATAATAAGAAAAATGATAATGCTATTAGAGTTGTGACTAGAGGGGGTAAAATGACTCAGGAACCTTTGTATCCTGAGGGCCACCCTAAGAGAATTGAGCAAGATTCTCAGAGAACTAATGTTGATGCACCTAGTTCTTCTAAGAAGAAGAAAACAAAAATGGTAGGACTTTGCATGCTTCTAGTGAACCTGTTGTAGACACACCTGAGAATGCCAATGATATTTCTATTTCCAATGCTGAAACACAATCTGGTGATGAACATGAACCTAGTGATAATGTTAATAATGATGTTCATGATGATGCTCAACCTAGCAATGACAATGATGTAGAGATTGAACCTGCTGTTGATCTTGATAACCCACAATCAAAGAATCAACGTTATGATAAGAGAGACTTCGTTGCTAGGAAGCACGGTAAAGAAATAGAACCATGGGTTCAGAAACCCATGCCTTTTCCTCCTAAACCATCCAAGAAAAAGGACGACGAGGATTTTGAGCGCTTTGCTGAAATGATTAGACCTATCTTTTTGCGTATGCGTTTGACTGATATGCTTAAAATGAATCCTTATGCTAAGTACATGAAAGATATTGTTACAAATAAGAGAAAGATACCGGAAGATGAAATTTCCATCATGCTTGCTAATTATACTTTTAAGGGTGGAATACCAAAGAAACTAGGAGATCCAGGAGTACCAACTATACCATGCTCCATTAAGAGAAACTATGTTAAAACTGCTTTATGTGATCTTGGAGCCAGTGTTAGTGTTATGCCTCTCTCTTTACATCATAGACTTGAATTGAATAAATTGGCACCTACTTAATTATGTTTGCAAATGACTGATAAATCAACTGCTATACCTGTCAGCATTTGTGAGGATGTGCCTGTTGTGGTTGCAAACGTTACTATTTTAATGGACTTTTTTATTCTTGATATTCCCAAGGACGATAGTATGTCTATTATTCTTGGTAGACCCTTTTTGAATACTGCAGGGGCTGTTATTGATTGCAACAAAGGCGATGTCACTTTTCATGTTAATGGTAATGAGTATACGATGCACTTTCCGAGGAAACAACCTCAAGTCCATGGTATAAATTCTATTGGAAAAACTTCAACAATTACTATTGGAGGTTTTGAATTTCCTCTTCCTACTATCAAGAAGAAATATGACATTCTTATTGTTGGGGATGTGCATATCCCCGTTGAGGTAACCTAGTGTTATTCGAAAATTCTCCGGTTTCATGTTATTCAAAAAGATTTTGTTAACAAGACTTGATCAACCTTGTTAGTGGATTCCTTTTGATGAGCATGATATGGATGAAGTTAGAAAGCACAACTCTCTGTACCCTCTTTTTACTTTATGTTATTTAGATTAAATCAAGCAAAAATAGTATTTTCTGTCTGTTTTCTGAATTATCCTTGCAATAAAAAATACCCCGAAAATAAAAGTTCTCCAAATGTCCCGAAAATGAAATATGATTTTTGTAGAATATTTAAGAATTGTTGGCACTAAGAACACACCAGAGGGGGCAACCACCTATCCACGAGGGTGCAGGGCGCGCCCCCTGCCTCGTGGACCCCATGTGGGCCCCCTCCACTTATTCTTGCACCCACACACTTTGTCTTCCTCCAGAAAAAATCATCCACCAGCTCAAACCCGAGTTCTAGCTCATCTTGCTGCCATTTTCGATCTCCTTGCTCAAAGCTCCATTCACGAAACTGCTCTGGGGGATTGTTCTTCGGTATGTGACTCCTCCAATGGTGCAATTAGTTTTCGCCCTAGTGCTTTATTTATTGTAATTTTTTGCTGCTTAGGTGACACTGTTCTTGAGCTTGCATGTCAAATTTATATGGTCCCAAGTAGTTTTAATGCATGATATGGCCTCTAGGCACTTGTAGGAGTAGTTGCTATCAATCTTGTCGAGTTTGATTCACTTTTATTTTGAGTCACTAAATTTTTTCAGAAAATGATGAAGAGATTTTTGAGGGGCTCTTCGAGCCGAAGCTCGAAGGATAAGAAAAGTGAAGAAAATAAGAAGCCCAAATATAATCTCCCTCGCACAGCGGAAGTCCCGCCGTGTGAAAGGCCTTGAGAGAAGCCGGGATTTATGAATATTTTTATTATTTGGCTGAGAATGCAGGCCTCACCGACTTCCTCCACGACCAGCTCGAATAGTATCTCCTACTCACTAATACTTTTGTGCAAAATTTTCATTTCCATGCTAGGAGGTCACCACCTTCTGTGGATTTTTATTTGTATGATGAGTATAAGGAGATGTCACTTTATGACTTTTGTGGGGCTTGCAAGTTGCCCTTTGAGGGCAACATCGTGGAACCACATCCTAGGGATGTGGCAGGATTTATTGATATGATTGCTGTAGGGGAAATGAGAAAAGTGTTAGAAGCAAGAACTACTAGCATACATTTTCCTGTTTTACGTTACTATGCAATATTCGCTAGTAGATGTTTAATTGGCCGCGGGAACAGTGGGGGCCTCTGTGCTCCTGACCTCACCATTTTGCGCCATGCTTTATTTCTGTGACAGAACTTTCAGTTTAGGTGCTATGGTTCCTAAACAGTTGAGTCTGAACCATACAAAGGGCCCCATATTTGGAGGTATCTTTGCTTCGCGTCTTGCTAAATATTTTGAGATACCTCTTAGACACTTTTTTTTGACGAAAAGGCAGGGCCACTACTTTTCATTGCGTATAGAAGAAATAAACAGTTACAAACACAAGATTAGAGAAGGAGGATTGGGGTTAAAGATACATCAGAAGTACATCAGTCTGGTTCTAGGGGGCGCTCTATAAGAGCCATTGCACGCTTACGCCCAGCGTCAACCCAGTCCTTTGCTTCGACCTGAATCTTCAGAAATAGTTGTGTGGGGTGACAAGAAATATTTCTGAATGTTCTATCATTTCTTTCTCTCCAGAGGTTCCACCAAACCAGGGCCAAAATTGATCTCCAAGATTTTGCTCTTTCCTTTCCCATGGAAGCATTTGTTCGCTGCCACCAGCTAACTAGGGAATCGTCATGAACTGCCGCCATAGCCAGGGTCATGTTCAGCTTGCAGAGTGTCAGGTGCCAAACTTCCTTCGCAAAAGAGCAAGAAGTAAGCAGGTGGGCAGCAGTTTCAGGCTCTTGTAGACATAGCAGACACAGCGGATTATGGGGCCACCCTCGCTTAGCAAGGTTATCCGCCGTTAGACATCGATCTTGAGCAGCCAGCCAGACGAAGAACTGACATTTGGGAGGGGCATCCGAGCTCTAGGCCATCTTCGCATAAGGTGGCCTAATGTTGGCAGTAAGAGTGGCAGTGTACGCCGAGCTGGAGGAAAACTGACCATCGTTTGTCCATCTCCAAGTTAGTGAATCATCTTGAGTCTGAGTGAGTTGGATCGGCTGCAACTCATTCCAAAGGTTCATGAATTGCGCGATGGCCTCTTGAGTTAAGTTTCCCTTGAAGTGCCTCATCCACTTTCCATTAGCAAGAGCACACCTAACGGATATTGCTTTGATCGTGCATTGGTTGTAAAGATCCGGGAACCTCCTGGAAAAGCTCTCTCTTTGATGCCAAGGGTCAGTCCAGAATTTTGTGTTGGAGCCGTTTCCAATGTTAATCTGCACCGACGCCTCAAAGAGGGATCTAACTGAGGTGTTGATTGGTAAAGGCAAGCCGTGCCATGGTCGACTAGGTTCCATCCATGATAGCCAAAGCCATCTACATCTCATTGCCTCACTTTTTTGGGTTAGACAGGGGATACCAAGCCCTCCAAGCTTCTTGGGCAAGCAAACCTGTTTCCAATTGACTAAACATTTGCCACCAGTAGCCTCATCCTATTAGACACTATGAGAAAGAGGAAAAGTTGCTACCCCATATTTTCTTAGATTATAAAATTATGGTAGCACATGACTTTATTCGCGAGGATAAGGAGAAGAGACTCATTTATAACCTGGTATTCAGTGAAAAGACTTGTTAGATTATTACCTTGCCTGCACCTTTTTTGTTTAACAGTTATTCAAGCACATACATCATCCTGCCCGATGACATTTATGCATATTGGGAGCGAACATGATCCCAGAGCCTGAGCTAGATCCATCTCCTGACCCTTATCGGTAGTCGGTTTATCAGTGGGATCCGGAGGAGATCGCCAACCAGTAGCACCCTGAGGACCCTCCTAAGTACACTGGAGGGGAACACTTTGATCCATGGGAATAGACCAACTTAGGCTAAAAGCCTAAGCTTGGGGGAGTACGTATTTCTCACCGACATTACATTCATGTTCACACACTCATGCTAGTTGTCGGTGCTCATACTTTTTCATTGTACTATCCATGCTAGTTTATTTTCTTTTCTAGCATTCTTCTTGTGTGTTTGAAAAACCTTAAGAAAAAAAATTAGTTGTAGCTTTTAGCTAGTTTACTTTCCATGCTTGTAGTAGTAGTAATTAAAAAAACCAAAAGATTTCTCATTCTTCTTTTGCTTGTTGGGAGCTTTCCTGTGTAAATAGTTTTATTTCTTTTCTTTTCTTTGGGGTTTGAGAAGAGAAGACCATAATGAAAATGTTGAGTGGCTCTCATATGCATTATTGTTGATCTAACAACGAGCCCATATTACCTTGTCTTCTCCCTTGTATTGAATGCTTGCAGATTTCGGCTCAGTCCAATGCACGTGCACTATTATTATTATCCACACCGTTCGGCTGTGCAAGTGAAAGGCAATAATGACGATATATGATGGACTAATTGAGACGAGAGAAGCTGGTATGAACTCGACCTATCTTGTTTTTGTAAATATGCTTAGTTCATCGTTCCTGATTCAGCCTATTATGAATGAAACATGTTTGCAATGACAATTAGAGATGATAGTTGCTCATGCCATGCTTAATTAGCTAGGAATTAATAATGGTTTACCTTGCCTGCCAACATGCTATTAAAATGGTTGTGATGTGGTATGATAGGGTGGTATCCTCCTTTGAACGATTTGAGTGGCTTGACTTGGCACATGTTCACACATGTAGTTGAAACAAAATCAACATAGCCTCCACGATATTTATGTTCATGGTGAATTATATCCTACTCATTGTTTGCATTCAGTATTTATTAATTTTAATGCATGTTCACGACTGTTGTCGCTTTCTAGCTGGTCGCTTCCCAGTCTCTTTCTAGCCTTCACTTGTACTAAGCGGGAATACTGATTGTGCATCCAATTCCATAAACCCCAAAGTTATTCCATATGAGTCCACCATACCTTCCTATATGCGGTATCTACCTGCCGTTCCAAGTAAATTTGTATGTGCCAAACACTAAACCTTCAAATGAAATTTTGTTTTGTATGCTCGAATAGCTCATGTATCAACTAGGGCTGTCTATATCTTCCATGCTAGGCGGGTTATTCTCAAGAGGAGTGGACTCCACTCTTTATTCACGAGAAAATGGCTGGTAACAGGGATGCCCAGTCCAATGCTCAAATCAAATCAAAATAATTGCAAACAAAACTCCCCCGGGATTGTTGTTAGTTGGAGGCACCCGTTGTTTCGGACAAGCCATGGATTGATGTTTGTTCGTGGTAGGGGGATTATAAACTTTACCATTCTTCTTGGGAACCGCCTATAATGTGTGTAGCATGGAAGATATCGAGATCTCTCAGTTGCTATGTTGACAATGAAAGTATACCGCTCAAAATATTATTCATCTCTATTTCAAAACCATGCTCTGGCACCTCTACAAATCCCTGCTTCCCTCTGTGAAGGCCCTATCTATTTACTTTTATGTTGATTCATCATCCTCTTATTAAAAAGCATCAGTTGGAGAGCACCACTGTCATTTCCATGCATTAATATTAGTTTATATTGAGTATGACTGTGACTAGATCTCTTTTACCATGAATTACAATTTCCAGTGAGTCCTTGATCTTCAGAGGTGCTCTGCATTATGTTTTGCGGTCTCAGAAAGGGCTAGCGAGATACCATCTTGTTATATCATATTATGATTGTTTTGAGAAAGTGTTATCATCCGAGATTTATTATTATTGCTCCCTAGTTGATTACGCCATTGATATGAGTAAACATGAGCCCTAAATGTTATTGTGAATATGGTTAGTTCATAATCTTTGCTGAAAACTTGAATGCTGGCTTTACATATTTACAACAATAAGAGCAGACAGAGTTTGTAAAAGTTTTTCTTTATCACTTTCAGTTTGTCAACTGATTGCTTGAGGACAAGCAAAGGTTTAAGCTTGGGGGAGTTGATACGTCTCCATCATATCTACTTTTCCAAACACTTTTGCCCATGTTTTGGACTCTAACTTGCATGATTTGAATGGAACTAACCCAGACTGACGATGTTCTCAGCAGAATTGCCATGGTGTTATTTTTGTGCAGAAATAAAAGTTCTCAGAATGACCTGAAAATCAACAAAGAATATTTTTGTAATATATAAAAAATACCGGCGAAAGAATCAAGGCCAGGGGGCCCACACCCTATCCGCGAGGGTGGGGGCGCACCTACCCCCTGGGCGCGCCCCCTGCCTCGTGGGCCCCCTGGTGCTCCACCGACCTCAACTCCAACTCCATATATTCATGTTCAGGGAGAAAAAAACAAAGAGAAGGATTCATCGCGTTTTATGATACGGAGCTGCCGCCAAGCCCTAATCTCTCTCGGGAGGGCTGATCTGGAGTCTGTTCGGGGCTCCAGAGAGGGGAATCCGTCGCCATCGTCATCATCAACCTTCATCATCAATTTCATGATGCCCACTGTCGTGCATGAGTAATTCCATCGTAGGCTTTCTGGACGGTGATGGGTTGGATGAGATTTATCATGTAATCGAGTTAGTTTTGTTAGGGTTTGATCCCTAGTATCCATTATGTTCTGAGATTGATGTTGCTATGACTTTGCTATGCTTAATGCTTGTCACTAGGGTCTGAGTGCCATGATTTCAGATCTGAACCTATTATGTTTTCATGAATATATGTGAGTTCTTGATCCTATCTTGCAAGTCTATAATCATCTAATATGTGTTATGATCCGTTAACCCCAAAGTGAAAATAATCAGGATACTTACCGGTGATGACCGTAGTTTGAGTAGTTCATGTATTCACTAAGTGTTAATGCTTTGGTCCGGTACTCTTTTAAAAGGAGGCCTTAATATCCCTTAGTTTCCAATAGGACCCCAGTGCCACGGGAGGGTAGGACAAAAGATGCCATACAAGTTCTTTTCCATGAGCACGTATGACTATATTCGGAATACATGCCTACATTACATTGATGAACTGGAGCTAGTTCTGTGTCACCCTATGTTATAACTGTTGCATGAGGAATCGCATCCGACATAATTATCCATCACTGATCCATTGCCTACGAGCTTTTCACATATTGATCTTTGCTTAGTTACTTTTCCGTTTTTACTGTTACAATCACTACAAAACCAATACTGTTACTTTTGCCATCGTTGCCGTTACTTCCATATTACTTTGCTACTAAATACTTTGCTGTAAATATTAAGTCTTTCAGGTGCGGTTGAATTGACAACTCAACTGTTAATACTTGAGAATATTCTTTCGCTCCCCTTGTGTCGAATCAATAAATTTGGGTTGAATACTCTATCCTCAAAAATTGTTGCGATCCCCTATACTTGTGGGTTATCAGTCCGCTTCGTGTCCGCGTCGATAGAAACGTGGCTCAAATTTATGCCAGAAATGAATCGGCAGGCGGACAAAAAACGGACGCGCATCCGTTTGAGTCAATGCATTGGACTGACTTTTCTGTCTGCGACGATCCAAACAAACACACGCAAATGAAATAGGTCGGCGCGTTAGAGTTGCTCTAAAGACTTGAAACAGGGAGTCGGCCGAGAGAGTTTATTTCTGTCTTTTGTGGCTCATGTCTCCTATTAGACACATACATCCTCTACACGATGATGAGAACAACAGACTTCCTGATACGCTCAGACTTCCTACAACGGCTACGTGCTGTGTTACATACATGCAACCTGTACAGAAGCGATAAGGAAACACTAGATGACTTTGATTATAATTTGGCTCAAACTTTGATCTTTTATTTAATTATTAAAAAATAAGTTATATACCCTAAGAATAGTACCATTGAAAACCTCTTTTAAATATGAATTCAACAATACAAGTTTTGTGACATGCAACTTATAATTTGTTAGTCAAATCTAGGGTCAAAGTTTGGCACAAAATATAAAAGGGATCAATAATCCTAGACGGAGGAAGTATCAGTCTCGAGCTCCAGATAAAAACCCGAGGTCTGACTTTATTGGTTATATCTAGCAATGGTGATGCTTATTGTGTCGTTACCTTGTTGAAGGCATTGCTCAGACTTGTTCTTCAGGGTTGTCGGTGTCAAAACCGGCGGATCTCGGGTAGGGGGTCCCGGACTGTGCATCTAAGGCGGATGGTAACAGGAGGCAGGGGACACGATGTTTTACCCAGGTTTGGGCCCTCTTGATGGAGGTAAAACCCTACGTCCTGCTTGATTTATTCTTGATGATATTGGTATTACAAGAGTTGATCTACCACGAGATCGGAGAGGCTAAACCCTAAAAGCTAGCCTATGGTATGATTGTATGTTGTCCTACGGACTAAAACCCTCTGGTTTATATAGACACCATAAAGGGCTAGGGTTACACAAGGTTGGTTACAAAGGAGGAGATATACATATCCGTATTGCCTAGCTTGCCTTCCACGCCAAGTAGAGTCCCATCCGGACACGAGACGAAGTCTTCAATCTTGTATCTTCATAGTCTAACAGTCCGGCCAAAGGATATAGTCCGGCTGTCCGGAGACCCCCTAATCCAGGACTCCCTCAGTAGCCCCTGAACCAGGCTTCAATGACGATGAGTTCGGCGCGCAGTATTGTCTTCGGCATTGCGAGGCGGGTTCCTCCTCCGAATACACCACGGAAAAATTTGAATACAAGGATAGTGTCCGAACCTGCAAAATAAGTTCCACATTCCACCGTAGAGAGAATGATATTTCCACAAATCTAATCTGTTGACTTGTTTTGGCAATATGACGTTATGCCATGGCCTGGTGATTATTCGAACCGTTTCCTTTAACTAGCCCCGCACATAACGCGAGGCAGTTTTTTGACACGTCATGTCAAAGCAGAGATCGTGTTCCCCTTATTACGGGATTCTCATCAATACAGACGTGGGTAACCCAACCGTGCCTAGGACTCCTAGATTTTAGGCAAGTCCCAAACGGCCACGGGGAGGACGCTTGATATTCACCCTCTTTATAAAGGGACAAGGCTTTTACTTTTTTCCTCCCGTGCTCAATCGAATCCTTCCCCCGCCTCGAGTTCTAACACCCAAACCTTAGGTCAGGTGCTTCGGACCTTCAATCATGTCCGGATCCAGCCTTCAGGGCCGGTGGATGCCCTCCTCCGTCACGGAAGAGGATATCAAGAAATTGAGGGAGGCAAGGTACCTGACCGCCGAAGTCTCACATCGGCTGCCTGCCTGAGGGCAGGTCGTCCCTACTCCTGAACCCAACGAAGACGTCGTGTTCATCTCCCACTTCCTCCGAGGACTAGGCCTCGCTCTGGATCCCTTCGTAAGGGGTTTGATGTTCTATTACGGGCTTTATTTCCATGATCTAGCCCCGGATTCCTTTCTCCACATCTCAGCATTTATTGTCGTATGTGAGGCCTTCCTCCGCATTACCCCTCACTTCGGCTTCTGGCTCAAGACCTTTGATGTGAAGCCGAAGACGGTCGAGGGACAGTACGCAGCGTGCGGAGGCGCATTAATAAGCAAGATTGCAGGAGCTCCGTGGCCAAAAGGTTCCTTTCCAGAGGTGTCCGGATTATGGCAACGGGAGTGGTTCTACATCACCGCTCCCAGAAGTGCCAAGTGGGTAGCTTCCCCCGCCATTCGCTCGGGCCCTCCACCACAACTGATGTCATGGATCAACAGGGGGCTGAGCTGGGGTCCAGCCAAGGATGTGCCCATATTGCAGAGCCGCATCCGGGATCTCTTCGAGGGAGATTTTTGTTTGGTTATAGTAATGCAAATCATGCTGGTTCGTCGAGTCCAGCCTTGCAAACGCCGGCCCATTCGCTTGTGGGAATTCAACCCAGAAGGACTGCGTGCTATTCAGAATTTCCTGGGCCTGACGCACGAGGAGATGTACAAATCATTCTTCGGACCTCAAATAGAGTGTCCAGATACTACCGAGGATGTGGGCCTGAGCAGCAACCGCACCGCCGACCAAGTAAGTAATCCTCAAGCCGAACACACTATCTTTCATTTATCATGACGTCATTCTCAGAAATCGCTCTTCGACCAGGACTGGCTGACAAAGGCGAATATGATTCTGTGTTCGACCCCCCTCCCTGAGGGTTTGGACAATCCGGTACTGGAAAAGATGCTCGAGCTAGCACCTTGCCCGGAGCCCTCGAAGGAAGATAGGGGGGGGGGGGAATAATGAGGGCAAAAGCGGGCCCCCATCGCTACCAATTCCAACCGAGGGAATGAGCGCCTCCATTAGGGAGGATAACCAAGGGGAAGATTCTGACCTTCTCTCACTCCAGGGAAGGAAGAGGACTGCCTCTGAAGATCCGGAAACCAAGGCTTCCAAATGGGAGAAGAAGTCTCCCACATAGGGTCCTACCTTGGGGGGTGCTCTTGCCGCAAAAAGTCCGCGCGGGGATCAGCCCTCTAACGAGCCGTAAGTGATCAAAAAATATTTAATAGTAAAGATATTATACCTTACTTCCGAGGAAAATAACCGAAGCATTTGTCTTGCAGTTTGGATATTAGCCCTTCTCAATAGAGCTCGTCTTCAGGGGACCTTCTTCCAGAGATGATGGAGAGCGAAACGCCTCCCCCGGACTCCCCCGCTCAAGAAGCGGGAGACCTTGAAGTGTCGTCACGGAGGGCCTCTCCGAATCCGGTGAGGCCAGAAGATAATCCTGTAGTTGCCCGAAGTCCCCAGCATCCGGCTCTTGAAGAGGGCGAACAAGAGAGTCCGGTGTTGTCTGGTATGCGGTCGGACGTACTGAGGAATCTGTTGAAGCGAGCGACTGTCACACCCTAGCTAGTCCATGCATTAGTGTGTGCATCATGTTTACTTTCATCAGAAACTTGAATTGGGGAAGGCAGAACCCCCAGCACCCCTCTTGAAATCAACTAGGGTTTACTAAAAATAATTTCAATGAACTTGAAATGCCCTTCTAAAATGTCCACCCTCTTTGTCTTAGGTTAGAACCTCTGGCAAAATTGGTGCACAATTTTCTAGGTCAACAGAAGGTCATTGATTTAAACCATAAATATTTGAATTTGGGCATTTAAATGCTATTAAATAATTTAAGTGCTCAAATAATTCTGGAAATAATTGTTTGCTGTTAGGAATAATCCCAACAGAGCCCACAATTATTTTCAGGATTTTAGTAAGTGCCTAGGTATTTTTAATAAAGCCCTAAAACTACAGAAAAATAGAAAAAGAAAACAAAATCAAAAAAAGGGGAAAGAAGCCCACCTGGGCCTTACCTGGCTCGGCCCAGCCTACTGGCTTGGCCAGTCACCCCCTACCTCGCGCCAGGAGGCAGGGGCGCGTGCTCGCCGCGCGCCGGCCACCTCCTGCTTCTGCCGACGCCGGGAGACGCCCTGAAGTGCCACGCGACCCCCCTCGTCTCCCTCTCGTCCTCTCTCACTCTCCCCCTCGCCCCCCTCTTTCTCTCCCATGATGGCCGAGCGTGCCCCTCGCCGCCGATCGCCGTAGCCGCCGCCAGAGACCTCCCTCGCCCCTCCGACGAGCCCATCGGCTCCGCCTCGACTCCCTCGTCCTCCCCACCGAGCCACGTTTCGCCGGAAGCCCTGCAGCACCGCCTTCGCCCTCGTCTTCAACCTCGGGCATCCGAGATCGCTGGCGACCGCACCTCTTCTCCAGCCCATCCCCGAGCCCGCTGAGACCACCGCTGCACTCCCTGTGAGCTCCTGCTCCTTCCCCCGTGCTCGCCCCCTCCGTTTCCGTCCCCTAGCTCCGATTTCCACCACGGCCGAAGCTCGCCGGCGCCGTGCCTCGTCGCCGTCGTGGCCTGAGCCACCGTGGCTTGAAGCCGGGCACACCACCGTGCTCAGCGCAGCCCCAGGAACCCGTAGCCACCACCAGTTCTTCCTCCCATGCACCGTAGCCTCGAAACCGACCTCGCCCGAACTCTGGCGACCGCCAAGCTCGTCGCCGGCATTGTTTCCGGCTACCCCGAGCCCAACCACCACCACCAAACGCTGCGGCTCGTCCCCAGCTTCGCGTAGCGCTTCTCCGCCATCGTTTTGGTCGCCTGAGGGCGTTTTCCGAAGCCCTCCGCCGTCTCGGGCCTCGTCGGCGGCTCAACGCCGGCGAGTTGACCCAGTTTGACCCCTGGGTGGGCCCAGGTAGACCCCCCTGAGTCTATGACAGGTGGGGCCAGTCTGTTAACTAAATTAGGATTAGTTTTAATTAAATCTTACTTAATCAGTCACTGACTAGTGGGCCGTGCCCAGTAATTAGGCTAATTAAACGTAGTTAGTGCACTGAGAGGCTGGCAGAAGGGGCCCCTTGTATTTGTAATAGGGGTGTGGTCATCAAACTTGTATGAATTATATATAGCTGCGCCGGACTCGTCTAACCGTGTCCGTGTTCTTGACGACCTGTCAAATGCTTTAGTTGGTGAGGCCGTTTTAGTGTGCGGCTGTCAAGGCAGCCGCACTCTCTTCGGCGTGCATGGATCGCTCAATATTTCCATTTACTGTAATGATGCCACGTGGACCAGGCATCTTAAGCGTGAGGGAAGTGTAATGCGGTATTGCGTTAAAGCGAGCGAAAGCTTCACGTCCAAGTAGTGCTTGATGGCCACTTTGGAACGGAGCAATGTGGAAGGTTAAATTTTCGCTACGGAAGTTGTCGGGGAAGCCGAATACAACTTCGAGTAGCAGGGAGCCCATGCAACGAGCCCCTGGGCCTGGCGTTACTCCTCTAAAGGTAGTATTGCTGTGGCAAATTTTCGTTGGGTCTATCCGCATTTTGCGGATTGTGTCCTGATATATCAGGTTTAAGCTGCTGCCGCCGTCCATCAGGACTCGTGTGAAGAGGTATCCGTCAATTATTGGGTGTAATACCAAGGCAGCCCATCATGCGTTCCGGATACTTGCTGAGTAATCCTGATGGTCGAAGGTGATCGGCTGAGACGGCCAGTGGCAGAACTCCGCGGTGATAGGCCCTTGGGCATGTTTATCTGGGAGTGCCGCTTTGCTTCTCCCCTTTATCACGTGTAACATGTTTACTGTTTTGACTTCTGGTGGAAATTTCTTCTGTTCCCCAGTGTTTTGCTTGCGAGGCTCATCCTCGTCTTTGCTTGGTGTATCCTGCCCCTTATGTTCGGCGTTGAGTTTGCCAGACAGCTTGAAGACCCAACATTCTCTATGGGTATGATTTGCAGGTTTATCGGGGGTGCTATGGATCTGACATATTTGGTCCAGAATTTTGTTTAAGCTGGACAGTTCATCTCTGGCGCCTTTAGAGGGCGGCTTTTGCCGACTTGGCCGAGAGCTTCTGAATCCGGCGTTTACCGCCATGCTCTTCGGGCTGTCTTCTTTATTCCGGCGCTTATTATTTTTGTTGCGTCGTGATTTCACATTTCCGTCTCTAACTTTGGATGTACTTGGGTTGCTGGTGCAGCATCGGGCTAGCCAGTTGTCCTCGCCCGCGCAAAAGCGGGTCATGAGGCTTGTTAATGCTGCCATTGTTCTCGGCTTTTCTTGGCCGAGGTGTCTGGCAAGCCATTCATCTCGGACGCTGTGCTTAAAGGCTGCCAAGGCTTCGGCGTCTGGACAGTCGACTATTTGGTTCTTTTTAGTAAGAAACCTGTTCCAAAGCTTCCGGGCTGACTCTCCGGGTTGTTGAGTTATGTGACTCAAATCGTCCGCATCCGGAGGTCGGACATAAGTCCCTTGAAAATTCGCGTGAAAAGCGTCTTCGAGCTCTTCCCAGCTTCCAATGGAGTTTTCGGGGAGGCTTTTAAGCCAGTGCCGAGCTGGCCCTTTGAGCTTGAGGGGTAAGTATTTGATGGCGTGGAGATCATATCCTCGAGCCATATGGATATGGAGGATATAGTCCTCAATCCAGACCCCAAGGTCTGTTGTTCTATCGTATGCCTCTATGTTTACGGGTTTAAATCCCTCTGGAAATTCATGGTCCAGCACCTCGTTGGTGAAACATAGGGGGTGTGCGGCACCCCTGTATCTGGGTGTACCGTGGTGTTCAGATGTTTGTTGTGTTGCTTCGTATGCTACAGCGCGCTTGCGTGGTCCATAAATGGATCTGGTTGCGCTGTCCTTTTGATGCGAGCCCTCGCGTGGATCGCGTATTGGCTTATGTGCGGCGTTGTTTGCCGCTCTATGTTGGCCGTGAGGTCGTCTATCCGGTCGAATGGCCATTTTAATTTTTGGTTGTGGGGGATCTAAGGCCTCCTCATCGAATTCAGGTAGCAACTTCCGCTTCGGGTAGCTCTTGGTGTGGCGATTACCGCCGTACTTCGCCGCTGTGATGAGTACTTTACTCCATCTGATTCTGAGTGTGTCTTGCGCGGCCTTGAGCCTTTGCTTCTGCTTTTTTAGACTCCTCGCGGTGGCAACGAGCCTTTGATGGGCATTCTGTTGCTCCGGGTGTCTGTCCGGTGTGATGTCGTCCGGACTATTATCTTTGACAGAGTCGGGTTGTTCTGTTTGATTCTCCGTGTTGCCGTGGTCTGGCGATTGTTCACCCTGCTCTAACGCTGGGTCTATGTGATCGTTGTTTCTGCCGAGGCGGGATTTGGGGCGATGCTTACGCCGCCGCTTTGACTGCTTCTCGAGGGGACAATCCTTCGTTGCGTCCTTCCGTTCCTCGTCGTCATTTTCTTTTGGTGTGTCCACCATATATACGTCATGTGATGAAGTGGGCATCTGGTGCCCTGTGGGCAGTGGTTCCTGTTCGTCTCCTGCATCGTCGTCCATACCGTCGATGTCTTCGGAGTCGAAGTCGAGCGTGTCGGTTAAATCATCGACAATGGCTACTAAGTGGGTGGTGGGTGGGCGGCAAATTTCTTCATCATCTGCATCCCAATCCTGCTGGACATAGTTCGGCCAGGATTCTCCTGACAAGGAGAGAGACCTTAATGAGTTTAGTATGTCGCCAAAGGGCGAGTGCTGAAAAATATCCGTGGAGGTAAACTCCATGATCAGCGCCCAATCGGATTCGCTAGGAACGGGCGCAGGCGGTTCGGCGTCCGTGGCCGGAGAAGAATCTATCAGTTTGACAACACGGCTCTTGCAGGGTAAGGTCAATGTTCGGCTCGATCGCCGCTGAGGATAAGGCCTCCGTGGCGGGGTCCATCCACCCATCTATGGACGGCACAATTGGCTCCGAATTGAGGGTCGGAGCGGCTGCCGGTGCGATCTCCTGAACACTGTCCGATGGTAGAGCTAAATCATACTCATCGTGACCGTGTGACGCACAAGGCAGGGGCTTGAATCTGTCGAAGATCAAGTCTCCGCGGATATCGGCCGTGTAGTTTAAGCTTCCAAACCTGACCTAGTGGCCAGGGGCGTAACTTGCAATCTGCTCCAGATGGCCAAGCGAGTTGGCCCGCAGTGCGAAGGCGCCGAACACAAAGATCTGTCCGGGGAGAAAAGTCTCACCCTGGACTGCATCGCTATCGATGATCATAGGAGCCATCAAGCCTAACGGCGACGACATAGAGGAACTCTCAATGAAAGCACCAATGTCGGTGTCAAAACCAGCGGATCTCGGGTAGGGGGTCCCGGACTGTGCGTCGAAGGCGGATGGTAACAGGAGGCAGGGGACACGATGTTTTACCCAGGTTCGGGCCCTCTTGATGGAGGTAAAACCCTACGTCCTACTTGATTTATTCTTGATGATATGGGTATTACAAGAGTTGATCTACCACGAGATCGGAGAGGCTAAACCCTAAAAGCTAGCCTATGGTATGATTGTATGTTGTCCTACGGACTAAAACCCTCCGGTTTATATAGACACCGGAAAGGGTTAGGGTTACACAAGGTCGGTTACAAGGGAGGAGATATACATATCCGTATTGCCTAGCTTGCCTTCCACGCCAAGTAGAGTCCCATCCAGACACGAGACGAAGTCTGCAATCTTGTATCTTCATAGTTTAACAGTCCGGCCAAAGGATATAGTCCGGCTGTCCGGAGACCCCCTAATCCAGGACTCCCTCAAGGGTGAAAACCAATGATCTGACCTTTGATGGTTGGATCCGGCGACGACGGCGCTTGAGCGTCGTTCCCTTCTGTCGTGGTTCTAAGTCTGACAGTGAGGTAGGGGGGTGTGTATGAAGAGGCTAGACCTTAGCTATTGGGAAGTTGTAAGCACGCAAGGTTTACGAGTTCAGGCCCTTCTCTGTGGAAGTAACAGCCCTACGTCTCGGAGCCCAGAGGCAGTCGATTGGATTATGCGTGAGTAAGATGACCAGGGTGCGAACCCTTGATACTGAGGAGGGGGGTGGCTTATATAGAGTTCGCCAGCCCTCTCCTGCCCTCAGTAATGAAGGGTTTAAGGTACATTTAAGGTGGGCATTACTGATAACGTCCCTAATAAAGCGTCATAATGATCATAAAGGCTACTTAATAACCGACCGTTTGCCCACGGAGTGACTTGAGGTCTTCTGGCAGTCGAGTGGTTGGCTCCTTGGTCGAGTGACAGCTCTTGGTCGAGTGTCTTCAATCCGTCGAGTGGGATATCTCCAAGTTGTCTGAAAGGTGACTTCCTCTAAGGATGTTCCTACGGTAGGGCTCTTAGGACAGGTCCGTGTCCCTACCATAGGTACATGACTACATCATTAGCCCCCGAACGGATCGAGGCCGGAGTGGAAAAAGGGTTAGGGACCTTTTCATCCGACCCCTCGGGTTATTATGGGTGCTTCGTTCTGGGTCGACTGTCACGGATGACGTCATTAACCTTTTTCAGTCATCTTGATCCGTAACAGGTCTTTCGTCGAATGGATTTCTTCACCTGCGAGGCATCGAGCGCTGGCGTGCGCAGGATTTCCGTTTTGTCAAGTTGTTCTGCAGCTGGCGGAGATCGCGGGATTCAAATTTTTTGGGAAGCGCGCGGAACGGGGGCAGCCGCAATAATCGGGAGCGACAGTGCGAAGGCTCCTCGATCCCCGCGCCGCCTTTTTTGCCACGTATAGTGCGCGCGCCTGCCACGTGATTTGACTGGATAGCTCGGGCCTACCTGCCAGCCACTCGGGAGCGGCCCCTTATAAATAGTTGGCCCGGAGCCCCTCTTCAGTACGCGTGCTCATCTCTTCCTCTTCCTCCTCTGTTTCTCCGTCGTCTCCTCTGCTTCCTTCGCTCTCGCCCCGTCACCACAAAACCAGCCCGAGACCTCGCCGGGGACAATGGTGAAGGGCAAGACGACCGCTCTGGAGCGCGCAAAGAAGGCGGCGGCGGGGAAGGGAAAGAAGTCAGCGCGCGGGGGTTCTTCCTCTCGGACGGCCCTGCCCAAGGGGTGGATCCAGGGCGACTGGATGCCCTTGGTGCTTCGTCAGGAGGACCTTGACGACCTGGTCGAGGGAGGAGTCATCCCCCACAAGGCGGCGCGTCTCCCATGGGGAGAAATCGAGCCCCAGCCACGCGACGGTGAGCGCGTTCTCCTGGCGACTCACATTGACCGTGGTTTCTCTCTGCCGCCCCACTCTTTTTTCCGCAATTTCCTGAACTTCTTCAGGGCGCAGCTCCATCACTTCACTCCGAACTCCATAGTCTACCTTGCTGCTTTTATTTCTATGTGTGAGGCGTTCCTGGGGTGCCGCCCACACTGGGGACTTTTCAAGCACATCTTCACCGTTCGCTCTCAGTCGGTGAAGAAAGCTAAGTCGAGTGACGAGAGGACACAGGTGATCCAGCTGTGCGGGGGTTTGGCGATCCAGACAAGGGGGAAAAGTTGTTTTCCCTCCATCACCTTTCCGGAGTCAGTTCGAGGGTGGCAAGCGACGTGGTTCTACTGCCAGGATCAAGTGACCCCAGGGCAGTCGACTGGACTTCCACCCTTCACCCTCGACCGAGCCGAAAAGCCGGCTTCTCTGAAGGTGACGCCCGAAGAAAAGGCCCAGGTCAAGACACTGGCGGGTCGAGTGGTCGAACTTGTCCGTGAGGGCGTGACAGGGATGGACCTGCTCGAAGTCTTCCTCAAGAGGAGAATCCAACCACTCCAGGATCGGGACCACCCGATGTGGCTGTACTCCGGCCTCGAGGACTCCACTCGGATCCACCCGGAGGAGGTCACCGACGAGATGTTGGAGGGGTGGCTGTCAAGCATTACAGGGAACAAAGACAACCCCCGAGGAGCTAGGAGGGTCATTCCACTCGACAGCTCATATTAGGTCGACCAGGTGTGTCTTTATGTTTCCGACTGAAATCTTGCTTTCTGCATAGGTCTTCTTTTGAGCGAGTCGACTGACTTTCCATTTTGTCTGCTGTCTTTTAGGCGACTACTGAGATGTATTCGACGCCCAACGGGGCACAGGGGTCGACTGAGGAAGGTGAAGGGAGCGGAGGCGAGAGCGGGGACGACCAGGGCGAGTGGGAGTCAGACGGCAAAGGAGAGGGAGGCGATGACATCTTCTCCAGCGACGAGGAGGAGGAAGAGGCCGAACCTCCCCGCCCAGAAAGGCGATCCAAGCTCGTGCATGACCCGACGCAGGGACGTGGTCAGGCGACTGCCTCCGTCGGGCCATCGTCGAAGCGCCCTCGGACCTCTTCTCCCACACCGACTGGGAAGGTTCCCAAGCAACCGCGCACGACGCAGCCCAAGCCGCCCAAGACTCTGCCGAAGATGAAGATAACTGTCCCTGTCATCTCCGGGTAACAAGCCTTGACTTCTTTCGTCGATTGGAGGACAGATCCTCAGTCGACTTGTTATGCTGAACTGGCTGATTCTTTGAAATTTGCAGTGCTGCTACCTCCGAGGTCTCAGCCAAGGATGACGACCAAGAGATGGGGGACGCTGCAACCTCCAACCCTGGTACGATCATCGACGTTTTGTTTTTGAGTTGGCTTGGTCGTTTCTTGCAATTCTGGTCGATTGAAAGTTCTTCCTGCAGCCCCTCCTCAAGTTATCGACCTCCCGGATGACGATGACAACGAGCCGCTGAGGATAGGGAGGACCAAGAGGCCGTCGATTGACAGGGCTCCCCAGCCTGCTCCGGCGCCTGAGGCCGCGGCTCGGGACGGCGGTGATGCCCCTCGGGCTTCTGTGTCCTTCGCCAATCCCCTGTCGAGTGCGCAGCCCTCGGTGTCGACTGCCAATCCGACTGCCAATCCCCTGTCGAGTGTGCAGCCCTCGGCGTCGATTGCTGATCCGACTTCACTCTTTGTCGCGTACTCTGTCCCTGAAGACGAAGTGGCCGCTGCGAAGGAGGCCATACGCCAGGCAGGGGTCATGATGGAACAGGTGAAGAAGGCCCGGGAGGCCAGCCAGGCGGCTTACGACGCGAGTTCGGCACTTCAGAGTAACATCCAGGTCAGTTGACTTGATGTTTGTTTGTTTGAAGAGTCTTTCTCTCTCTTTCTTTTCTTTTTGAAGATCTTTGTATCCGTACTTGTACACCCACTGGGTGTGTTTTCTCTTTGGTCGAACCAGTGGGGGCACGCTGAGTGCACCCACTGGGTGTAGTCCCCGAGACTACGGTGGACTGCTGGCAGTCGACTGTAGTCTGTATATTGTGTTTGCGAATATGTATTTCTTCACTCGGTTTGGTCTGCCAGGTCGAGTGGTCCGTGTCCTGTCGACTGCGGGCAGTCGTTTTTTTGGTCGAACCAGTGGGGGCACGCTGAGTGCACCCACTGGGTGTAGTCCCCGAGACTACGGTCGAATGTTTTTGATTCGGCTGTGGTCTTAAAACGTCGCCATTGTTCCTTAGTTACTCGGAAGCAACTTATTTCGAACGTCTGTTGGCTGGTTTTTCCTTTTGCAGAGATCCTGCGAACTTGCCGCTTGTTATGCTGAATTGGAGAAACAGAAGATCCAACTGGACCTTGATCTAGAGCTGGCCAGGACGGAGTTGCAGAAGGTCAGGGAGGGCGCCGCAGGTAAAGCGACTTTGTCGACTGATTTTGTTTTCAGGCTTGGGCATTCCTTTGCTGTTTCCGATTCAATCGCCGTTTCTTTGTAGGAGAATTGGAAAGAGCTTTGGCGAGGAAGGACCAGGACCTGGCTGTTGCCCGCAAGGCGGCTGACGACAAGATGGCTCTGGCCGAACAGAAGCTGGCTTCGGTCGACCAGTTGGAACAAGAGAACATTAGGTTGCAGGCCGCCCTGACTGATGCCAACAAGCTGACTGCCGGTTGGAAGAAGAAGAACCTCCTCTTGGGCGAGGAGATGGAAGGCATCACCCGTAGGAGGGACGACCTGGAGAGCTACCTGAGGAGCCTCGCCAAGAGGCTGTACATCAAACTTGAAGGTGCACGTCTAATTTTGACTGTTTTGTACTTTTTGTGTCGACTCAATCTTGTGATCGTTGGCTTATCTTTAGGTCTTGTGTGCAGAATTCTGTCAGAACTTCGAAGAGGAGACCGGGCGGATCGAAACGGGTCTGGACCCAATCAATTCTCCGGTGAAAGATGATACCGCCATGAACCTGCTCCGACTGGAATCTCGAATCGACGGCGCCGTGGATTACTTGGCTCGACTGAAGGTTGCCGTGTCGCGGATCGACTCGACACTTTGGCCAGAATCCGCGCTCCAGAATGATCTCGAGTCTCTTATGGCTCGACTTGACAAAATCCCCGATCGAGTGCAGGAGTGGAAGAAGTCCTCTGCCCGGTGCGGCGCTGACGTGGCTCTATCCTTAGTCCGCATTCACTGCAAGGAGGCGCGAGAAGAAAAGCTGGCCGCCATCCAAGTCGCCAATACCAAGAGGCACAGCTTCCAGGACTTCATGGAGACCTTCATCGCTGCAGCTACTCGCATTGCGGATGGAATCGACCTGGATGAGTTCGTCGCTCCTGCCAGCCCTCCTCTTGAGGAGTGAGAAAACTTTTTATGCCTTTCCTTAAATTAGCCTCGGAATGCCGAGTGGACTTGTAATCGTTTAAACTCTGCCGAGCTGAGGGCTCGAGTACTTTGATTCGGGGCCCGGGGCCTTTTAAGCTTTATCCGAACTTTATTTTTGCTGAATGTCTCCGTGGTCTGGAACTGTCGTGAGAGGCTTGATGGCCGACCCCCACCCTGTCGTTGTACCTTGTATTTGTGGCGGAGCTCTCGGGAAGAGGTGGCAGTCGACCCACCCACACCCTGTTGTTGTACATTGTATTTGTGGCAGAGCTCTCGGGAGAAGGCGGCAGTCGACCCACCCACACCCTGTTGTTGTACATTGTATTTGTGGCGGAGCTCTCGAGAGAAGGCGGCAGTCGACCCACACCCCGTTGTTGTACATTGTATTTGTGGCGGAGCTCTCGGGAGAAGGCGGTAGTCGACCCACACCCCGTTGTTGTACATTGTATTTGTGGCGGAGCTCTCCACTCGGTAGGATTTTTCAAACTTAGGCGAGTGTCTGACGGCAGCTAAGTCTCTTCGTGGAGAACTTAGGCGAGTGCTGAACTGCAGCTAAGCCCCCGAGTGGGAGGATTGCTCTCCACTCGGTAGGATTTTTTCAAACTTAGGCAAGTGTTTGACTGCAGCTAAGTCTCTTCGTGGAGAACTTAGGCAGGTGCCGAACTGCAGCTAAGCCCCCGAGTGGGAGGATTGCTCTCCACTCGGTAGGATTTTTCAAACTTAGGCGAGTGTCTGACTGCAGCTAAGTCTCTTCGTGGAGAACTTAGGCGAGTGCTGAACTGCAGCTAAGCCCCCGAGTGGGAGGATTGCTCTCCACTCGGTAGGATTTTTTCAAACTAGGCAAGTGTCTGACCGCAGCTAAGTCTCTTCATGGAGAACTTAGGCAGGTGCCGAACTGCAGCTAAGCTGTAACGCCCTCGATGCGGCTATGTCTCCCACGTGTCGAGGCACGACTTAGAGACATAGGCGCATTGAAAGCAATGTCGCAAGTCGGGAATCATTACACAACCCAAGTACATATATAATATAGAGGGGGGATAATAATAATATTTGGCTTACACTCGCCATGTCACATCAAAGTACATAAATAACATCCATCATACAATCACTCATGGCCCGACTACGGCGCCAAAAATAGAAAAGACCCCCAACAAGCGACTAATCCCTGAATCGAACCCCGAATAGGCACCACTACTGATCATCAGGAAAAGAAACATAGTATCGCTGAGAGTCCTTGTCGTACTCCCACTTCAGCTCGAACGCGCCATCCGGAGGAGTATCATCGGTCTCTGCATCTGGTGTAATAGTAATCTATGAGCCACAAAGGACTCAGCAATCTCGCACCCTCGCGATCAAGACTATTTAAGCTTAATAGGTAGGAAAGGGGTAATGTAAGTGGAGCTGCAGCAAGCGACTAGCATATATGGTGGCTAACTTATTCGCAAAGGAGAGCGAGAAGAGAAGGCAAAGCACGAGCGGAAACTACATAGAGCAGACTACGCAAACATAACTCCAACGCCGTGTCCACTTCCCGGACTCCACCGAGAAGAGGCCATCACGGCAACACACGCAGTTGATTCATTTTAATTAATTAAGTTCAAGTTATCTACAACCGGACATTAACAAATTCCCATCTGCCCATAACCGCAGGCACGGCTTTCGAAAGATCAATCCCTGCAGGGGGGTCCCAACTTAGCCCATAACAAGCTCTCACGGTCAACGAAGGAATAGACCTCCACCCAGGACCCACCGATCAGACTCGGTATCCCGGTACAACAAGATGATTCGACAGGTCAAAACTAGTCCAGCAACACCGCCCGAATGCGCCGAAAAATCCCGATAGGAGCTGCACATATCTCTTTCTCAGGGCACACTCAGATTGTCTTAGGTACGGGTAGGCCAGCCCAGAGTTGCCCCTGGTGGCCACCGGCAGCTGACAGTTGGACCAACACTCAGAGGAGCACTGGCCCGGAGGGGGTTTAAAATAAGATGACCCTCGGGCTCCGGAAACCCAAGGGAAAGAAAAGGGTAGGTGGCAAATGGTAAAACCAATGTTGGGCATTGCTGGAAAAAGCTTTAATCAAGGCGAACTATCAAGGGGGTCCCATATAGCCCAACCGCGTAAGGGACGCAACAATCCGGGAACATAACACCGATATGACGGAAACTAGGGCGGCAAGAGTGGAACAAAACACTAGGCGAGAGGCCGAGCCTTCCACCCTTTACCAAGTATATAGATGAGTAAAGACAACATATCAATATAATGATATCCCAACAAGTAAATAAATGTTCCAACAAGGAACGGCTCCAATCTTCACCTGCAACTAACAACGCCATAAGAAGGGCTGAGCAAAGCGGTAACATAGCCAATCAATGGTTTGCTAGGACAAAGGTGGGTTAGAGGCTCAATCATGGCAATTGGGAGGCTGACAAGCAAGTGGTAGGCATCGTAGCATTGGCAAAGCAAAAGAGCGAGCAAACTAGCATAGCAAAGATAGTAGTGATTTCAAGGGTGTGATCATCTTGCCTGCACAGTTGTCAGAATTGACTGGATCCTCAAAAGCAAACTCAACGGGCTCCTCGTTAGCGAACTCGTCTCCCGGCTCTACCCAACAACACAAACAAGCAACAAGGATACAATCAACCACGTGCAAGGCAAGCAATAAGATGCAAAGATGATATGCTATGCGGGATGTGATGCGGGATGCAAAAATGCAACATGTAACAGGAAAAGCATGAACCTGGCCTCAACTTGGAAAACCAAGTGTGCCACTGGATAGAGGGGAAGAAATCCCCTGAAAACGATATAAAGATCATGGCAATCGGAGCTACGGTTTAGAAATGGCAAGCGTTTTACTAAACGAACCGATCTGCGATTTACAGCAAGTAGGCTCCTAAATACAACAAAATGAACATGCTACAGCCACCCAACATGAAAACAACTTGCATGGCAGTGATGTACTCATCAAGCTTAACAAATCATCAGGACTGAGGCATAGGAAAATTCATCCATTAAGGGCTTCAAGCAAGCATGGCAAAACTGAATAAGCAAAATAGATTTCAGACTTAGCGAAATTAACGCTAGTCTGAAATTTCAGACCACGATGCTCTCTTCGGAGCAGAAAAACGACATGAAGGAAAACCTGAACATGGAAAGTAAGAGCATGGCATGTAACTACTCAACAAGCTTAACAAAACACCCAAAATGACCTGGGGTCAAAAGGGTTCACAAAATACTCTACCGAGCACACGAACATCGATGAAACACAAACAGTTTTCAGACTTAGTGAAAACTGGGACATGCTGAAATAATAACTCACGGAGGCGTGTAAACGAGCTCGATGCTCTCACTACGGTGCAAGTCATGGCAAGGCAAGCATATATCCATTAAGAAGGCATAAAATTCTAGCTAGACATGGCAAGAACAATGGCATAGCATGCATGGATCACTAGCAATAACTCCGGCAAAATCGCAAAAGAGTTCACGATCTGCCCAAAACAGCAACTATCCAAAAGTTGAGCTCGATTGAGTCAACCTAGGGCGCTCCAACATAACAAGTAAAGACATGTACGGATTAAGCACAACAAGAATAACAAATCACTCTTACTGATCATCCTCAAAAGAGGCACGGATCACTAGGAAACAAGCCGGACATATAACATCGTGAACTAAAACGGCCCAGACTTAGTGATTTTCACTAAGTCCCTGAAATCGATAATCTCAGGCAGCCCTCTTCGCAAGCTTGCACAAGACAACACACACATCCTAAAAATGCATGGAAGGCACCTCTGGAAAGAAGACAACATGCTTAACAATTCATCCCAAAGGGGCATAGGCATATCATGCACGGATTAAATATGGCAAAAATGACAAAAGTGCATGTTGGACTAACGGATCTGCAATTTAACTCAACATGCCTCTTTCCAACAGCATTTTGGGAAACAAGATGACCTCAAATGCAAATTATGCAATGGAATGAAATTATGTACTCGTCGAGACAAAGATTTTGACATATCATATGCCCAAATCGGAGCTACGGATGTGGAGATATCACTGGTCAAACATGGCATGAAAGATTAAGAGGGAGAGGGAAAAGTCAACCGTCAAAATCCCAGATCCAGGGTTTCACTGTAGCGACATTGTAGCCGGGCGCGAAAAACGAGGATCGCCGACGCCGGCGCCGGTGGACTCCGCCGGCGTGAGGAGAGGAGGAGGCCGACGCCGGGGAGGCGCGGCTCCCGGCGCGGAGGAGCGCGGGCGAGGCCGGGCGCGGCGGCTCGCGGTGGGGAGGCGGCGACTCCCGCCGGCGAGGGAGGCAGCGGCCGGTGACGAGGAGGTCCGAGGCGGGCCTCTCCCCGGCCGGAAATGGCGAGGCGGCGGCGGGCTGGCCGGGCGCCGAGACGAAGACGGCGGCACGGGATGCGGGCACTGGCCCGAAGCGGGATGGGGCGGGCCCCGCGTGGGCCTGCGCGGGCCGGCGGAGGCGGCGGCGAACTGGTCCCGCGGCAGGGACACGTGGCGGGCGGCGATTGGCGGCGGCGGACGGGCGGACGCGTCCGGCCGGATTCGGACGTGTCCGGCTGGGTGCGGGGGCGATTTTTTTAGGGTTTGAAGAGGGGATCCGCGAATTTGGAGGAGGGGGTCTATATATAGGCATAAGTGGAGCTAGGAGAGTCCAAATGAGGTGCGGTTTTCGCCCACACGATCGTGATCGAACGACCGAGACAATGGAGCTGAGTTTGGTGGGTTTTGGGCCAACATGGAGGGGTGTTGGGCTGCACACACACGAGGCCTTTTCGGTCCCTCGGTTAACCGTTGGAGTATCAAACGAAGTCCAAATGACCCGAAACTTGACAGGCGGTCTACCGGTAGTAAACCAAGGCCGCATGGAAAGTCTTGGTCCAATCCGGAAATGTTTAATCCCCACACACGAAAGAAAGCTAGAAATGGCCACCGGAGGAGAACGAAGCGCCGGAATGCAAAACGGACAACGGGGAAAATGCTCGAATGCATGAGATGAACATGTATGCGAATGCAATGCACGTGACGACATGATCTGAGATGCACGAAAACGAAAACAACACACGGAGGCAAAGACCCGAACCCGAGAATTAAATATAACTTAATGCCAGAAACGGCAAGAGTCGGAGTACAATTGGGGAAGGTTACATATGGGGCGTTACAACACTCCACCACTACGAAAAGATCTCGTCCCGAGATCTAAGACTGAAAGAACTCCGGGTACTCAGAACGGAGGTGATCCTCGCGTTCCCAGGTAGCTTCACGGTCGGAATGGTGTGACCACTTTACTTTGAGAAACTTGATTGACTTGTTGCGAGTTTTGCGTTCAGTCTCTTCAAGGATTGCAACTGGGTGCTCACGGTAGGAGAGATCTTCTTGGAGCTCAATGTCCTCGAAGTTGACGGTGCGCTCAGGCGTCTTGAAGCACTTTCGGAGTTGCGAGACATGGAACACATCATGAACATTGGCAAAGGTTGCAGGAAGCTCGAGTTGATAGGCGAGGTCGCCTCTCTTGCTGACGATCTTGAAAGGCCCGACGTATCTGGGGGCAAGCTTCCCTTTGATACCGAAGCGACGAGTCCCTTTCATAGGAGAGACGCGGAGGTAGACATGATCTCCGATCTCGAAAGCCAAATCATGGTGCTTGCTGTCGTAGTAGCTCTTCTGACGAGATTGGGCTGCTTTGAGGTTATCACGAATGACCTTGCACATTTCTTCTGCCTCTGTGATCAGGTCATTACCCAGCAGCTGACGTTCACCGGTTTCAGACCAGTTGAGTGGTGTACGGCACTTCCTACCATACAGAATTTCAAACGGGGCCTTGCCGGAACTTGCTTGGAAACTGTTGTTGTACGAGAATTCAGCATAAGGAAGACAATCCTCCCACTTCATGCCGAAGGAGATAACACAAGCCCTGAGCATATCTTCAAGAATCTGGTTGACACGCTCGACTTGACCGCTTGTTTGAGGATGGAAAGTAGTGCTGAAGCGAATGCTGGTGCCCATGGCCTTCTGAAAAGAATCCCAGAACTTGGAGGTAAAGATGCTGCCACGGTCTGAAGATATCACTTGAGGAATACCGTGCAGAGAGATAATGCGAGAGGTGTAGAGCTCCGCCAATTGAGCTGCAGTGATTGACTCTTTGATAGGCAAGAAATGAGCCACTTTGGTGAGCTTGTCGATGACAACGAATATAGCATCATTGCCACGCTTGGACTTAGGAAACCCAGTCACGAAGTCCATTTCAATGTGGTCAAACTTCCATTCTGGAATGGCGAGAGGTTGGAGGAGACCTGCTGGCCTTTGGTGTTCTGCTTTCACTCTTCTGCAGACATCACATTCATTCACGAATTGAGCGATCTCGCGCTTCATTCGAGTCCACCAATAAGTTTGCTTCAGGTCTTGATACATCTTCGTGCTCCCAGGGTGGATGGAGAGGAGAGAGTTGTGAGCCTCATTCATGATCACTTTACGAAGTTCACCTTTGGGCACAACAATTCGATCCTCGAAGAAGAGAGTGTCCTTGTCATCAAGTCGGTAGCACTTGTACTTGGACTGACTCTTTGCAATACCAATCTTCACCTTTTTCACCATAGCATCAAGAAGCTGGGCTTGGCGAATCTGGTCTTCCAAGGTAGGAGAAACTTGAAGGTTGGCGAGGAAACCTTGAGGAACAACTTGCAGATTAAGTTTGCGGAAGGCTTCACAAAGCTCGGGTTGATAAGGCTTGAGAATTAGACTGTTGCAATATGCTTTCCTGCTCAAAGCGTCAGCAATCACATTAGCCTTGCCTGGAGTATACTCGATACTCGGATTGTACTCTTGAATCATTTCGACCCATCGAGTCTGCCTGAGGTTGAGATTAGGCTGAGTGAAGATGTACTTGAGACTCTTGTGATCAGTGAAAATGTCCACTTTCCTTCCCAAGAGAATATGTCTCCAAGTCAACAATGCGTGCACAACTGCCGCCAACTCGAGATCATGAGTGGGGTAGTTCTTCTCATTTGGCTTCAACTGGCGAGAGGTATAAGCAACAACTTTCTTCTCTTGCATCAGTACTGCACCGAGACCTTGGAGAGAGGCATCACAAAAGACCTCGTACGGCTTGGTTTCATCAGGCGGAGTTAGAACTGGAGCAGTGATCAATTTCTCTTTCAAAGCGTTGAAAGCAACATCACACTCCGGAGACCAAACGTACTTGACGTGCTTCTGGAGAAGATTTGAGAGAGGCTTCGCGATCTTGGAGAAGTTTTCAACGAATCTTCGGCAATAACTTGCAAGACCGAGGAAGCTACGGAGTTGCTTCACATTCTGAGGAGGTTCCCAATTAACGATTGCAGACACCTTCTCAGGATCCACGGAAATGCCCTTGGCAGAGATAACATGGCCAAGATAAAGAACTTCATCGAGCCAAAACTCACACTTGGAGAACTTGGCATAGAATTGATGTTCCCTTAGCTTGTCAAGAACCAAACGCAAGTGTTTGGCATGATCTTCCTTGCTCTTCGAGAAAACCAGGATATCATCGAGATAGACCAAAACAAAGTCGTTGGTGTAGGGGTTGAAGATGAAGTTCATCATGCGAGAGAACGTCGGAGGAGCATTGGCGAGGCCAAAAGACATAACTGTGTATTCATATGACCCATAGCTTGTTCTGAATGCCGTCTTTGGAATATCTTGTTCACGAATGCGAATTTGATGATAACCCATACGGAGATCAAGCTTGGAGAATACTTGGGCACCCTTGAGTTGCTCGAACAGCTCATTAATGTTGGGAAGTGGATATTTGTTCTTGATGGTCTTCTTGTTCAATGGACGATAATCAACACAAAGTCGGTCCGTTCCATCCTTCTTCTTCACAAAAAGAACACCACAACCCCACGGAGAAGTACTAGGCCGAATGAGACCCATTCTTTCTTGCACATCGAGTTGTTTCTTCAACTCCTTCAACTCTTCGGGGCCGAGCTTGTAAGGCCGTTTGCACACCGGTTCCGTACCGGGCTCAAGTTCAATAACGAATTCAACCGGCCGGTTTGGAGGCATGCCTGGGAGTTCTTCAGGGAAGACATCTTGATACTCACAAACAACCGGAATCTTTGAAATAGCATCCAATTCACCCTTTTCATTGAGAGAGAATAACCGGATGGTATTATCCCGAGCAGCAAAGACAATTACTTCCTCAGACGAATGAGTCAGTTGAATCTGCTTGGCTGCACAATCCAGCTGAGCTTTATGTTTAGAGAGCCAGTCCATCCCAAGAATGAGGTCGATATCAGAATTGCCAAGAACCGTTGGAGAGGCCAAGAACTTGAAATCACCCAACTTGATAGAAATATCCGGAGCAATGGAGTTAGCCTGCATGCGTTTACCAGGAGAGACGACTGCTAATGGACTAGGCATAATTTGCTGAGCCAAACCATGCCTAGATGTAAAAGGCCTTGAAATGAAACAATGCGATGCACCTGTGTCAAAAAGAACTTTTGCAGGAATATCATTAACAGGAAGGTTACCCATGATCACATCTGACGAATCCTCTGCTTGAGCTGCATTCATCAAGTTGACCTTGGCGAACTTGGGATTATGCTTGACCACAGCTGTACTTGCCGATCTGACAGGAGGAGGAGGAGGAAGACGCCTCTGGTTGAAACACTTGTTGGCGTAGTGACCCTTCTGTTGGCACTTGTTGCACGTGACCTCTGAGAGCGGACGGTGGTACGGAGCACTTGATCTTGGAGCTTGAGACGAAGTCTTGTTCTGAAAGCCTGGGTTGGGTGGGTGGGAAGAACCACTGCCACCTTTGCTCTTCTGCTGATACGGCTGACGGAACGGAGGAGGAGGAAGCCAATACTTCTGCTGCTTGGCCACTTGAGTAGAGGACGAAGACGTAGTGTCTCTGACTCGCTTCCTGGAAGCATCACACCTGAGCTGAGCAGCCTCTTGCTTCAGTGCCATGTTGTAGAACTCATCGTATCTTAGCGGCTCGAAGAGGACAAGAGCGAGCTGAATTTCTTCACGAAGACCACCCCTGAACTGATAGATCATGCTCTTCTCATCAGGAACATCCTGCTTGGCAAAACGGGCGAGCTTCTGGAACAACTTGTTGTAGTCATAGACAGACAAAGAGCCTTGCTTCAGATTGCGGAATTCTTCATGTTTGCTTTCAGTCACACTTTGAGGAATGTGATGAGCTCGAAAATCACGACGGAAATCATCCCAAGTGATCAAACGTCCACCTCTGGAATCCCGGTACTGCTGAAACCACTCTGCGGCCTGATCCTTGAGCTGGAAAGACGCGAACTTGACGAAATCTTCAGGTCTGACGTTGCTACATTCAAAATGCTTGCCCAGATCGACTAACCAATCATCAGCATCGGTAGCCTCAACGTAGTTGCTGAACGTCTTTGGACCATTTGCGAGGAACTGATTCAGAGTTGCAAATTGGTTCTGGTTGTTGCCTTGATTCGCTTGACTGCTTTGATTCCGCTCTTGGATGATTTGCATGATCAGCTGAGTATTTGCATTAGTAGCAGCCATCACAGCCTGCCATGCTTCCGGAGGAGGCGGAGGTGGCGGAGGATCTTGATTCTGGTTCTAACTGGTGCTCTTAGCGGGAGCCATCCTGAAGAGGTTGACCACCATTAGCACACAATATATAAATATAGAAGGTGAATCCAACGGAATGACAATTGCAACATAAGTCTTCACATCCGAACAAAATGAACGAATGCACTTCTCTTGAAGTGGTCACATATTCCTAAATTGCGAAGCCATGAAGAATCAGGTAGAAGAGGTATATCAACGAGGGATGGAATCAACATATGACGCCGAAGAAGAACGAATACCACAAATCGAAATAAAACCAAGGGTTGGCTTGCGGAATAAGCCGGAACAAACACATGATAGAAATTTTGTTCGAAGTGTTCGTGCTAGGACCTACACGGGCTCGACCGTACAGCACCATCATGTACAAGGCAGTGCACATGACATACGAAGCGTCCCCGAGTCAACAAAGCCAAGGACTCTTTAAGACACAATGAGGCCACTGTAAAATCGACCGTGAATAGGCGAACCACTAGACGTCGAACCCCAATTTCATATCACACATCTGTTGGAAAGATACCCTAAGGCTACTTGAATTCCCACCTATGAAATTCCCGAAACTTTCCGGTTATGCAATCAGGTGTTGAGGATACAGGGGAAGCATAATATCTCACCCAAGCTAGCAAATCCTACATCCAGCTGCATCCATCCTTCAACACATAACCAAGAAACCTTCGGAAACCATCTATCCCAACCTTCGAAAAGCATCCGTTATACAAGTTATGGCGATACTCCCAAACTCCCGCCCCAGTACTGGGTGGCGTCGAGGTTATCTCACCAACGAACTGCATAAAGGAGATTTTCGATGTCGCGCACATATCTCAAGTATGCCAGAATTGCAACGATAGAATTATGATGACAACACCTCAGAGCTCAACTCCCCGGGACACTTCCACTAAACCCCTGACAGGAGGCACCAAGACAGTATTCTCATCATAAGCCATCGGAACAAATGTAAGATACTCGCGTGATCCTAAATTTTTTTTAGTGAAATTTGAGAAGAGAAGAGTCAAAACTCTACATCAGGATGCCTTACCAGAGCGATGAGGAGACTGGGAAGTAAAAAAGAATTCCTAAGCTCTCCGATATATATAATTCCTAAGGACTCAAAACATTTTTCTAGACACAACTCGGCTGCTAGAAACGATCAAGCAATGGGGCTCCTAAGGTCGGGGAAGGCTCTGATTACCAACTTGTAACGCCCTCGATGCGGCTATGTCTCCCACGTGTCGAGGAACGACTTAGAGACATAGGCGCATTGAAAGCAATGTCGCAAGTCGGGAATCATTACACAACCCAAGTACATATATATTATAGAGGGGGGATAATAATAATATTTGGCTTACACTCGCCACGTCACATCAAAGTACATAAATAACATCCATCATACAATCACTCATGGCCCGACTACGGCGCCAAAAATAGAAAAGACCCCCAACAAGCGACTAATCCCTGAATCGAACCCCGAATAGGCACCACTACTGATCATCAGGAAAAGAAACATAGTATCGCTGAGAGTCCTCGTCGTACTCCCACTTCAGCTCGAACGCGCCATCAGGAGGAGTATCATCGGTCTCTGCATCTGGTGTAATAGTAATCTGTGAGCCACAAAGGACTCAGCAATCTCGCACCCTCGCGATCAAGACTATTTAAGCTTAATAGGTAGGAAAGGGGTAATGTAAGTGGAGCTGCAGCAAGCGACTAGCATATATGGTGGCTAACTTATTCGCAAAGGAGAGCGAGAAGAGAAGGCAAAGCACGAGCGGAAACTACATAGAGCAGACTACGCAAACATAACTCCAACGCCGTGTCCACTTCCCGGACTCCACCGAGAAGAGGCCATCACGGCAACACACGCAGTTGATTCATTTTAATTAATTAAGTTCAAGTTATCTACAACCGGACATTAACAAATTCCCATCTGCCCATAACCGCGGGCATGGCTTTCGAAAGATCAATCCCTGCAGGGGGGTCCCAACTTAGCCCATAACAAGCTCTCACGGTCAACGAAGGAATAGACCTCCACCCAGGACCCACCGATCAGACTCGGTATCCCGGTACAACAAGATGATTCGACAGGTCAAAACTAGTCCAGCAACACCGCCCGAATGCGCCGACAAATCCCGATAGGAGCTGCACATATCTCTTTCTCAGGGCACACTCAGATTGTCTTAGGTACGGGTAGGCCAGCCCAGAGTTGCCCCTGGTGGCCACCGGCAGCTGACAGTTGGACCAACACTCAGAGGAGCACTGGCCCGGGGGGGTTTAAAATAAGATGACCCTCGGGCTCCGGAAACCCAAGGGAAAGAAAAGGGTAGGTGGCAAATGGTAAAACCAATGTTGGGCATTGCTGGAAAAAGCTTTAATCAAGGCGAACTATCAAGGGGTTCCCATATAGCCCAACCGCGTAAGGGACGCAACAATCCGGGAACATAACACCGATATGACAGAAACTAGGGCGGCAAGAGTGGAACAAAACACTAGGCGAGAGGCCGAGCCTTCCACCCTTTACCAAGTATATAGATGAGTAAAGACAACATATCAATATAATGATATCCCAACAAGTAAATAAATGTTCCAACAAGGAACGGCTCCAATCTTCACCTGCAACTAACAACGCCATAAGAAGGGCTGAGCAAAGCGGTAACATAGCCAATCAATGGTTTGCTAGGACAAAGGTGGGTTAGAGGCTCAATCATGGCAATTGGGAGGCTGACAAGAAAGTGGTAGGCATCGTAGCATTGGCAAAGCAAAAGAGCGAGCAAACTAGCATAGCAAAGATAGTAGTGATTTCAAGGGTGTGATCATCTTGCCTGCACAGTTGTCAGAATTGACTGGATCCTCAAAAGCAAACTCAACGGGCTCCTCGTTAGCGAACTCGTCTCCCGGCTCTACCCAACAACACAAACAAGCAACAAGGATACAATCAACCACGTGCAAGGGCAAGCAATAAGATGCAAAGATGATATGCTATGCGGGATGTGATGCGGGATGCAAAAATGCAACATGTAACAGGAAAAGCATGAACCTGGCCTCAACTTGGAAAACCAAGTGTGCCACTGGATAGAGGGGAAGAAATCCCCTGAAAACGATATAAAGATCATGGCAATCGGAGCTACGGTTTAGAAATGGCAAGCGTTTTACTAAACGAACCGATCTGCGATTTACAGCAAGTAGGCTCCTAAATGCAACAAAATGAACATGCTACAGCCACCCAACATGAAAACAAATTGCATGGCAGTGATGTACGCATCAAGCTTAACAAATCATCAGGACTGAGGCATAGGCAAATTCATCCATTAAGGGCTTCAAGCAAGCATGGCAAAACTGAATAAGCAAAACAGATTTCAGACTTAGCGAAATTAACGCTAGTCTGAAATTTCAGACCACGATGCTCTCTTCGGAGCAGAAAAACAACATGAAGGAAAACCTTAACATGGAAAGTAAGAGCATGGAATGGAGCTACTCAACAAGCTTAACAAAACACCCAAAATGACCTGGGGTCAAAAGGGTTCACAAAATACTCTACCGAGCACACGAACATCGATGAAACACAAACAGTTTTCAGACTTAGTGAAAACTGGGACATGCTGAAATAATAACTCACGGAGGCGTGTAAACGAGCTCGATGCTCTCACTACGGTGCAAGTCATGGCAAGGCAAGCATATATCCATTAAGAAGGCACAAAATGCTAGCTAGACATGGCAAGAACAATGGCATAGCATGCATGGATCACTAGCAATAACTCCGGCAAAATCGCAAAAGAGTTCACGATCTGCCCAAAACAGCAACTATCCAAAAGTTGAGCTTGATTGAGTCAACCTAGGGCGCTCCAACATAACAAGTAAAGACATGGACGGATTAAGCACAACAAGGATAACAAATCACTCTTACTGATCATCCTCAAAAGAGGCACGGATCACTAGGAAACAAGCCGGACATATAGCATCGTGAACTAAAACGGCCCAGACTTAGTGATTTTCACTAAGTCCCTGAAATCGATAATCTCAGGCAGCCCTCTTCGCAAGCTTGCACAAGACAACACACACATCCTAAAAATGCATGGAAGGCACCTATGGAAAGAAGACAACATGCTTAACAATTCATCCCAAAGGGGCATAGGCATATCATGCACGGATTAAATATGGCAAAAATGACAAAAGTGCATGTTGGACTAACGGATCTGTAATTTAACTCAACATGCCTCCTTCCAACAGCATTTTGGGAAACAAGATGACCTCAAATGCAAATTATGCAATGGAATGAGATTATGTACTCGTCGAGACGAAGATTTTGACATATCATATGCCCAAATCGGAGCTACGGATGCGGAGATATCACTGGTCAAACATGGCATGAAAGATTAAGAGGGAGAGGGAAAAGTCAACCGTCAAAATCCCAGATCTAGGGTTTCACTGTAGCGACATTGTAGCCGGGCGCGAAAAACGAGGATCGCCGACGCCGGCGCCGGTGGACTCCGCCGGCGTGAGGAGAGGAGGAGGCCGACGCCGGGGAGGCGCGGCTCCCGGCGCGGAGGAGCGCGGGCGAGGCCGGGCGCGGCGGCTCGCGGTGGGGAGGCGGCGACTCCCGCCGGCGAGGGAGGCAGCGGCCGGCGACGAGGAGGTCCGAGGCGGGCCTCTCCCCGGCCGGAAATGGCGAGGCGGCGGCGGGCTGGCCGGGCGCCGAGACGAAGACGGCGGCGCGGGATGCGGGCACTGACCCGAAGCGGGATGGGGCGGGCCCCGCGTGGGCCTGCGCGGGCCGGCGGAGGCGGCGGCGAACTGGTCCCGCGGCAGGGACACGTGGCGGGCGGCGATTGGCGGCGGCGGACGGGCAGACGCGTCCGGCCGGATTCGGACGTGTCCGGCCGGGTGCGGGGGCGATTTTTTTAGGGTTTGAAGAGGGGATCCGCGAATTTGGAGGAGGGGGTCTATATATAGGCATAAGTGGAGCTAGGAGAGTCCAAATGAGGTGCGGTTTTCGCCCACACGATCGTGATCGAATGACCGAGACGATGGAGCTGAGTTTGGTGGGTTTTGGGCCAACATGGAGGGGTGTTGGGCTGCACACACACGAGGCCTTTTCGGTCCCTCGGTTAACCGTTGGAGTATCAAACGAAGTCCAAATGACCCGAAACTTGACAGGCGGTCTACCGGTAGTAAACCAAGGCCGCATGGCAAGTCTCGGTCCAATCCGGAAATGTTTAATCCCCACACACGAAAGAAAGCTAAAAATGGCCACCGGAGGAGAACGAAGCGCCGGAATGCAAAACGGACAACGGGGAAAATGCTCGAATGCATGAGATGAACATGTATGCGAATGCAATGCACGTGACGACATGATCTGAGATGCACGAAAATGAAAACAACACACGGAGGCAAAGACCCGAACCCGAGAATTAAATATAACTTAATGTCGGAAACGGCAAGAGTCGGAGTACAATTGGGGAAGGTTACATATGGGGCGTTACATAAGCCCCCGAGTGGGAGGATTGCTCTCCACTCGGTAGGATTTTTCAAACTTAGGCGAGTGTCTGACTGCAGCTAAGTCTCTTCGTGGAGAACTTAGGCGAGTGCTGAACTGCAGCTAAGCCCCCGAGTGGGAGGATTGCTCTCCACTCGGTAGGATTTTTTCAAACTTAGGCAAGTGTCTGACCGCAGCTAAGTCTCTTCGTGGAGAACTTAGGCAGGTGCTGAACTGCAGCTAAGCCCCCGAGTGGGAGGATTGCTCTCCACTCGGTAGGATTTTTCAAACTTAGGCGAGTGTCTGACTGCAGCTAAGCCTCTTCGTGGAGAACTTAGGCAGGTGCTGAACTGCAGCTAAGCCCCCGAGTGGGAGGATTGCTCTCCACTCGGTAGGATTTTTCAAACTTAGGCAAGTGTCTGACCGCAGCTAAGTCTCTTCGTGGAGAACTTAGGCAGGTGCTGAACTGCAGCAAAGCCCCCGAGTGGAAGGATTGCTCTCCACTCGGTAGGATTTTTCAAACTTAGGCGAATCGGATTCGCAGCTAAGTCACCCACTGGGGGATTTCGGATACATACAACAGTGACAACAATTATTGGAACACTCTTATTTCCGATAAAAATGAACCTTAGGAGTTTTTCTTATTACATCTGGTTTGAGAGCGGACTTAAGTGTAAAAGGGGCGGAGAAGCTCCGCGTTCCAAGCTCGAGGTTCGTCGATTTGTCGATCAACATTGTAAAGGTGATATGCTCCGTTGTGGAGGACTCTGGTAATGATGAAGGGGCCTTCCCAAGTGGGAGCGAGCTTGTGAGGTTTCTGTTGATCCACTCGGAGGACCAAATCTCCTTCTTGAAAGGCTCGACTCTTTACATTCCGGGCGTGGAATCGACGCAAGTCCTGCTGGTAAATGGTCGATCTGATCATTGCCATCTCCCTCTCTTCCTCCAAGAGGTCGACTGCGTCTTGCCGGGCCTGCTCTGCTTCATCTTCGGTGTAAAGTTCAACTCGAGGCGCATTATGAAGGAGATCGCTTGGCAGGACAGCTTCGGCTCCATAAACCAGAAAGAACGGGGTCCTTCCAGTCGACCGGTTAGGGGTAGTCCTTAATCCCCACAGCACTGACGGAAGCTCGTCGACCCAAGCGCCTGCCGCGTGCTTGAGATCGCGCATTAGCCGAGGTTTTAGCCCTTTGAGGATCAGACCATTTGCCCTCTCAGCCTGTCCGTTCGACTGGGGGTGAGCGACTGAGGCGTAGTCGACTCGTGTTCCTTGAGAAGCGCAAAATGCCCTGAATTCGTCCGAATCAAAGTTTGACCCGTTATCAGTGATAATGCTGTGTGGGACTCCATATCTGAATGTCAACCCTCTGATGAAACTGATAGCGGTGCTAGCGTCAAGGCTCTTTATGGGCTTAGCTTCGATCCATTTGGTAAACTTGTCGACTGCCACAAGCACATGAGTGAACCCACTCCTGCCCGTTCTCAAGGGGCCGACCATGTCCAATCCCCAGACGGCAAAGGGCCAGACAAGCGGAATGGTTTTCAGGGCTGACGCGGGCTTGTGTGACATGTTGGAGTAGTACTGGCAGCCTTCGCACTTGTCGACTATATCTTTTGCCATCTCATTTGCCCTTGGCCAATAAAATCCAGCTCGGTATGCTTTAGCCACAATGGTCCGAGAGGACGCATGGTGACCGCAGGTTCCCGAGTGGATATCGTTGAGGATTATTTGACCTTCTTCTGGCATTATGCATTTCTGGCCGACTCCGGTCGCACTTTCTCTGTACAGCTGTCCCCTTATGACTGTGAAGGCCTTAGATCGGCGGACGATCTATCGAGCCTCCTCCTCGTCCTCCGGGAGTTCTTTCCTTAGGATATATGCAATGTATGGTATCGTCCAGTCGGGGGTGACTGCCAAGACTTCCATGATCAGGTCGACTACTGCAGGCACTTCAACTTCAGTCGGGTCCGCGGCACTTTTCGGCTGCGGGGCTTCTTCTGTGAAAGGATCTTCTTGGACTGATGGCGAGTGAATGTGTTCCAAGAACACGTTGCTTGGAATGGCTTCTCTCTTGGAGCCTATCTTTGCCAAGTCGTCAGCTGCCTAGTTTTTCAGTCGGGGGATGTGGTGGAGTTCCAACCCCTCGAACTTCTTCTCTAGCTTCCGTACTGCATTGCAGTATCCAGTCATTGCCGGACTCCTGACGTCCCATTCCTTCATCACTTGATTAACCACCAGATCTGAGTCGCCATAGACCATGAGGCGACGGACGCCGAGTGAAATGGCCATGCGCAACCCATACAAAAGTGCTTCATACTCTGCTTCGTTATTGGAGGAATCGAAGTGAATCTGGAGAACGTATCTGAGCTTATCTCCTCGGGGGGAGACCAGAACTACCCCCGCGCCCGAACCATTCAACATCTTGGATCCATCGAAGAACATAGTCCAGTGTTCCGAGTGAACTTGAGTCGGAAGTTGCTGTTCAATCCACTCGGCGATAAAATCCGCGATTGCTTGAGACTTGATGGCTTTCTTTGCTTCAAACTTGATGTCTAAAGGAAGGAGTTCAATCGCTCACTTGGCCACTCGACCAGTTGCATCTCTGTTATGCAGGATCTCCGATAATGGGGCGTCGCTGACGACTGTAATGGAGTGGTCAGAGAAATAATGTGCAACTTTCTTCGTGGTCATGTAAATCCCATATACAAGCTTCTGGTAGTGGGGGTATCTTTGTTTTGAAGGGGTCAAAACTTCAGACACATAATAAACAGGGCGTTGAACTTTGAAGGCCTTCCCTTCCTCTTCCCGCTCGATCGTAAGTACTGTACTGACAACTTGTCCCGTGGCTGCAATGTAAAGCAGCAGAGGCTCTTTGCTGATTGGAGCAGCTAGCACCGGCTGGGTGGAGAGCAGAGCTTTGAGCTCTGCAAATGCTGCATCAGCTTCTGGAGTCCATTCGAACTTGTCAGACTTTTTCATCAGTCGGTAAAGAGGCAATGCTTTTTCACCGAGTTGAGAGATGAATCGACTTAAGGCGGCCAAGCAGCCTGTAAGTTTTTGGACATCATGCACACGTACAGGACGCTTCATCCGGAGTATGGTGCCAATTTTTTCAGGATTGGCGTCGATTCCCCGTTCGGAAACGAGAAAACCGAGTAGCTTGCCACCTGGAACTCCGAAAGTGCATTTTGACGGATTGAGCTTGATATCGTACCTCCTGAGGTTGGCGAAGGTTTCAGCAAGGTCAGCCCGTAGGTCGGAACCTTTCCGGGACTTGACTACGATATCGTCCATGTACGCCTCCACATTCCGACTGATTTGAGTGAGTAAACACTTCTGGATCATTCTCATGAATGTGGCTCCGGCGTTCTTGAGGCCGAATGGCATGGTGACGTAACAGAAGCATCCGAATGGAGTGATGAAAGCTGTTTTGATTTCGTCGGGCCCATACAGACGGATCTGATGGTACCCGGAGTAGGCATCTAGAAAAGACAATCTCTCGCATCCTGCAGTCGAGTCGACAATTTGGTCGATGCGAGGAAGAGGAAAATGATCTTTCGGGCAGGCCTGATTGATATGCTTGAAATCAATGCACATGCGGAGCGACTTGTCCTTCTTGGGGACCATGACAACATTGGCGAGCCACTCGGAGTGGTAGATCTCTCGAATGAACTCGGCTGCTAAGAGCCGGGCCACTTCTTCGCCGATGGCTTGTTTTTTCTGGACGGCGGACCGCCGCAGATGTTCCTTCACGGGTTTGAACTTTGAGTCGACTCGCAGACGGTGCTCAGCCAGCCCCCTGGGAACTCCGGGCATGTCAGAGGGTTTCCATGCGAAGGTGTCCCAGTTCTCATGGAGGAGCTGGATGAGCGCTTCTTCCTATTTGGAGTCGAGCGTCGTTGAGATGTGAGTCGGAGCAGCGTCGGGGTCGGTCGGGTGAATGTGGACCGTCTTTGTTTCGCCGGCCGACTGAAAAGCTGATTCGGAGGCAGGCTTCTTAGCCCGCAGCAATTCACTCGGGTCGGCAGTCTTTTGGTACTCTTTCAGCTCGGCTACTGCCATCTGAGCGTCGGCGATCTTTGATCCCTTCTGGAAACATTCTTCTGCTTTCTTCCGGTTGCCCGTAACAGTGATCACACCTTTGGGACCAGGCATCTTTAATTTAAGATACACGTAGCATGGTCGAGCCATGAAGCGTGCATAAGCCGGCCTGCCCAAGATGGCGTGATAAGCACTCTGGAAGTCCACAACTTCAAACGTTAACTTTTCCTTGCGGTAATTCTTTGAATCACCGAAAACCACATCAAGAGCAATCTGGCCGAGTGACTCGGCTTTCTTCCCAGGAATGACTCCGTGGAAGCTCATGTTACTGGTGCTGAGTCTGGACATCGGAATGCCCATTCCTTTCAAGGTTTCCGCGTACAGTATGTTCAGGCCACTGCCACCGTCCATCAGGACTTTGGTCAGTCGAGTGCCTTCGACAACTGGGTCGACCACCAAAGCTTGCCTCCCAGGGGTGGCAATGTGTGTTGGATGATCGGATTGGTCGAACGTGATGGCCATCTGGGACCACTTTAGGTAACTGGGAGTTGCAGGGGCAACCATGTTCACCTCCCGATTTGTGACTTTCAGTCGACTTTTGCTTTCGACATCAGCAAAAATCATCAGGGTGGAATTGACCTGGGGGTATCCATCGTCTCTATCATCTCTGTCCTCAACCCTGTCCGGCTCTTTTTCTTTATCCTTGGGCTGCTTGCCCTGAAACTGCTGGATCAGGAGCCGGCATTGTCGAGTGGTATGTTTGGGGTAAATAAAATTACCCTCTTCATCTTTCTTGGTGTGGATGTGACATGGCAAATCCAAAACATCATTTCCATCCTGATCCTTGACTTTCTTGGGCTTCCAAGTGCCCTTGGGTTTCTCCTTGAAGTTTCCCTGGGCCACGGCCAGGGCCTCCCCGGGAGCGGCTAGCTCGGCCTTCCGCTTCTGCTTCCGACTGGAGTTTCCTCCGGTTTCTTGGGCGACTGACTTAAGTTTGCCGCTTCGGAGTCGGTCCTCGTCTTCTCCATTAGCGTACTTGGTGGCAATCTCCATCATCCGATTAAGGGACATCTCTCCGGTCCGGCCAAATTTCAGATTCAACTCCCTGTACTTGACTCCTTCCTTGAAAGCGCAGACTGCTTGATGGTCAGGCACGTTCTCGACTGAGTGGTGCAGTGTGATCCACCTCTGGATGTATTCTCTCAGTGTTTCATTCGGCTTCTGTACGCAAGACCGCAGCTCCGTAAGGCCTGCAGGGAGCTTGCATGTCCCTTCGAAGGTTGTAACAAACACTCGGGAGAGATCCTCCCAAGTGTAAATGCTGCTGGGCGCCAGCTGATTCAACCACGCCCTAGCTGAGCCTTCCAACATGAGGGGTAAATGCTTCATGGCCACCTCGTCGTTGCCGCCGCCGATCTGCACAGCCACTCGGTAATCCTCGAGCCACGTGTCAGGCTTGGACTCGCCGGTGAACTTGCTGATTCCAGTCGCCAGCCGGAAGTTGGGTGGGATCACCGCGGCTCTGATGGCTCGACTGAAACACTCAGGCCCCGAGGCGTGTGCCCTGCTGCCGGTGGGCGTATCTCTATTGTGGCCCTCTCGATGAGCCCTGTTCCTGTCCACCAGACCTTGAACGAGGATGGATCTCGCGTCAAAGCCTGGGTCTCTGGGGTCGACTGGGATCCTCTGCCCAGTGTGATGGGGGCGCCTGTCGTCTCGATGCTGAGGTGCATATGATCCACTCCGCGGAGGAGGGGACGGCACCCGACGTCCATCATCACGGTCGGGTCGGTGATCATATTGCTCGTTCCTCCTATACCGATCGTGCCAGTCTCCACACCCTTCACGCCTCGGGGGCGATCTCGGGCTGTGAGCCGACTGGACGGTCTCCGTTGCGACGGATCGACTGTGGATCCTGTCCCGCGACTGAGAGACGGTGGAATTCTGATTCCCCGCTGCTCGGAGCAATGCTCTCATCTGCAGCAATCCTCTTCCGGCCTCCGACTGGGAGGGCTGGATCGACTCCGCTATGCGGGCCGCGGCAGCCAGGTTCTGAACCGGAGTTCGGTACACCTGTGGTGGCGGGAAGAGCTGCCGTCGACTGGGTTCGGGTGCCTGCTGGCGTCGACTGGACTCGGGAGCCTGCTGGCGTCGACTGGACTCGGGAGCCCGCTGACGCGCCCGCTCGTCGAGAGCCTGCTGTAGATTCTCCAGTCGAGTGCGCTCGGCTAGATTAGCCAAGCGCGCGTCCTCCAAGGCCCGGGCCTCGGGGGTTTCTCCAACAATAGGCGTGTGGAGTGCGTCCATGTTCCGGCGATAAAGCTCCTCCCGCTGCAACGACGTAAGGGGCTCGGGGAGGTATTCGTCGTGAGGGTGCGACGGATCACCCCTGTCGGCACCACCATCAGCGCGATGGAATCCGGGGGGACTGCGTGTCCCCTCGACCGCCAGAACCTCCGCCAGGGGGTCGCTGCTGTCACACTCGGAAGCGGTCTCCGTGGAGCCAGTCGACAGATCGAACAGGCCGCAGAGGGATTCGTCAGGCTCGATTGCAGCGACTTGCGGGGTCGCCGACTGGCGGGCCGCGGCGTGCTTCATCCACCGCTGAAGCCTCGACCGACCCGAGCGCTTGCGCTGGCGGGAGACAGGACGGGGTGATGGCACAGGAGTCGACCGATAGGGGGCCGATGGCTGCCTCAGGAGGACGCCACGGACGCACGCGCGGAAGTGCGTCGCACCGCGAACGGGGAGCGCGTCGACGTCGAGCGGCGCCTCCTGGAGCTAGGCAGAGTCGTCGGCGATGAAAGTGAGTCCGCCGAGACGGATCTCGCAGTCCTCTGCCAAAGCTCCGCAGGAAAACATGATCAAGTGAATCGGAAAAATCGCAACTTCTCCAATTAGGCGCTAAGACTAATGCCCCACGGTGGGCGCCAGCTGTCGTGGTTCTAAGTCTGATAGTGAGGTAGGGGTGTGTGTATGAAGAGGCTAGACCTTAGCTATTGGGAAGTTGTAAGCACGCAAGGTTTACGAGTTCAGGCCCTTCTCCGTGGAAGTAACAGCCCTACGTCTCGGAGCCCGGAGGCAGTCGATTGGATTATGCGTGAGTAAGATGACCAGGGTGCGAACCCTTGATACTGAGGAGGGGGGTGGCTTATATAGAGTTCGCCAGCCCTCTCCTGCCCTCAGTAATGCAGGGTTTAAGGTACATTTAAGGTGGGCGTTACTGATAACGTCCCTAATAAAGCGTCATAATGATCATAAAGGCTACTTAATAACCGACCGTTTGCCCACGGAGTGACTTGAGGTCTTCTGGCAGTCGAGTGGTTGGCTCCTTGGTCGAGTGACAACTCTTGGTCGAGTGTCTTCAATCCGTCGAGTGGGATATCTCCAAGTTGTCTGAAAGGTGACTTCCTCTAAGGATGTTCCTACGGTAGGGCTCTTAGGACAGGTCCGTGTCCCTACCGTAGGTACATGACTACATCACCTTCCTGAAGGCGTTGCTGTTGGAGAATCCTTTTCAAGGTATCGATGATGTCAAGTGATTGTAGGTGCGGATATGGTTGTTGTTGTAGATTGTTGATCATTGTTTCTATCGCTTCGGAGTTCTTTTTCTCATCAGGCATAACTTTGGTCTTGTTTGACTTTGCTAGTTGTTGGTGTAATTTTTATGTGTGTGTGTGTTGAGGTTGACTGTGAGCATCCTAATTATGCAGAGACCGGGTATGTTGTTCAGTGTGTTTGTATCCTTTGATGCTTCATTTTGAGCTAATAAAATCCAACATTTGTCAAAAAAAACACATTTTCGAGACGGATCATTAAATGGACATCATCAAATGTTCACAGACACGAACATTTCCGCGGACATCCGGTAGGGCAGAGGATATCTAACCGGAGCCATCAAATTTCTGGTCCATTTGAAATGGATCAAACACAAAACATAGACGAAACTTGAAGCAAGTTCCATATATTACATGTAAACTGATGATATTTAACAAATTTAACCTAAACTTAAACTAAACTAAACTAAAATTAGGCCAGGTGCCATCGTCTTCATTTTTGTGCCACTGGCGAAAGACCCGCCAGGCGTCACGACATTCCTGCCACGCCACCAAAATACGCATGCACTTTGGAGGGAGTTGGATGTCGATCGGGCGCTAGCGACAGTCGTCCGACTCGACGGTGGTCTAGGACAGTTCAAGGGCCCAAGCCTCCGTGAGTTCGAGTATGCAAGCACCTAGGCCGACACCATGGCGAACACCACCTGGGTCTTGGCAAATGCCTCCTTGCGCCGCTCTGGATGGCACGCCTATACCTCGACTTTGCACTTTGATGACGATGCGTGTAAGTGCCGACGCCTTTGAGGTAATAATTGAGGCGCGGGGGCACCTCGGACAGCGCCAGGGAGGATGACTCCTCCTTCTTAGTGGCGGGGAGGACCAGCCGCCATTGCTGCCCGGCTGCATCAGAGACGACTCCTCCTTCACGCGATGTATGGTTTGGACGCGACGGTTGCGCGGCAGGACAATGGCTCCTTCACGCGGTGTCGTCCGATTTGTACATCGCAGTTCCGTGATGGTGATGATGACTCCAGACCCGGATCAATCAATGACCGGTGTAGGGCCTCTTCCATCTGCATAACGAACTCGTCATCTGCCGACACGACAAGCAAGGGCGGCTTCTACTCCACATCGTCTGAGGAGAACGGCTTCGCCTTCACGGTGGACGGAGCAGTTGAGGATGACGGGCCCGACGACCAGGGGTGATGACGAGAACTGCATCCTGACCTCCGAGCAGCCATGGCATTCAGGTCTTCTCGGTGTCGTCTTCTTGCCCATCACAACGACCTGGGGTGTAGTGTTGTACGGCTGTAGATGGAGGTGTGGGGAGTAGGAGGATCGCGCTGATAGGGTTTGCGGAGGAGGAGACTAATCAACTTTAAAGCAGAAGTAGGCTTTTCAGTCTTCGCGTCGCCGCCAATTTCTGTAGGCGATGGCCGGCCAGGACAGAGTAAATGCGCGAAGGGTTCTAGGGTGGCCACCATAGAGGGTTTTTGGGTGGTCTGAGGTTCGGAGTCTAACATGACAAACAACTGGATGTCCAAGAGCGCCTTCGATTTGGCATTTGGGGCAGGCTACGAGATTTCAAACGCTTGGGCATGTCCAATCTATTTTGATTGCCCATGTTGAAGGTCTAAAAGTGTCTGGACCGTTCGCTTCGAATATATGGATGTTCTATTATTGAGATGCCTTTAATTTTTTTTTCTCTGGACCTGAAAGCTCAACCCCGGGTCTTTATTTGCCTTATTTGAGTTTGTTCGGCCACAACGCCAAATTATACTTGGGCTCAACCGTCAGGCATTTTTGAATAGGGTTGTCAGGTATTGATTTAGCCCTACCTTCTTTTAGTATGTTGTGTGCCTTTCAAACAAAACCCTTCTTAATTGTCATGTTCATCATGTACTTTTTTTTCCGAGAACACGCCAAGGTTTATCATATTTTTTGTAGAATGCAGCAAAACATTTACAAGAAGAGTCGGGCCTTGCGCACAAGGTTTAGCTCGGTTACACCGGAGTCGGCCCATTTAAATTTGCTTTTCAAATCATGTAGTCTCTGTAAACTAATATAAGATCATTTAGATCATTAAGTAGTGATAGTGATTTGGATCACTAAATAGTGACAGTGAACTAAACAATCTTATGTTAGTAATATTTCTAACAATCTTATACTAGTTCTTTTTTGCCAGAAAATTTCTGATCTATTCATCTTCAATCATGTCAATAGAATGAACATCAGAAATAATAAAAATTACTTTTAGATCTGTAGACTATCTAGCGACGACTACAAGCACTGAAGCAAACCAAAGGCGCGTCGCTGTCATCGCTCCTCCTTTGCCAGAGCTAGGCTAAACTTGTTGCAGTAGACAGTCGGGAAGTCGTCGTGCTAAGGCCCCATATGACCAGTGTAGCAGAATAACAACCGCTGCCATTAAAGAATAACGTAGATCGAAAGGATCCAACTTGAAGACCCACGAGTATAGACAAACTATGACCAAATCCAAACAAATTCACCAAGGACAGATCTGCCAATGATACATCTTTATACGCCCATCGAGGATGGTAGACGCATTTTATATTAGAGAAAACCTCATCGGCGGTGTTTGTTAGCGTCGTTGATCGGTGGTGTTCGTCAGCGTCGTTGATCACCGGATGCTTGTTAGAATAGTACAAGCGGTACAGGTACGGTAAAGAATTGTATCCCTCCACGCCCAAATTTCGTCATGGCTCATGATTGCTTTTTTGTTGGCTTGAGATGACTTGCGATTCTTTGCCTGGCGTGTCACCGATAAAGTTCGTAAGGGAATATCCAATGCTGACCCTGGACACTGCATATGTTTGTGGACCGATGAGGATCAGTCCACGAATAGTTATTTGAAAGCCGGCCATTCAAAGTTGCCCCTAAACTGTTGCCTATTTTTAAGTCCGCAAATTTAAAATAACCACATATAAAATCGTATATGATTGAAAATGCGACAATATTTCTAATTTAAAAACATCCAACAAACTTTTTAAATTAATGTAGTTCAAATTTGAAATCAACTAGCACATATGTTCTAGTTGTCCCCTTTAACCGCTCACAAATGCTTAATCAAATTTTTTTTGGGTTGTACATTTATTGATGCATTTGAATAAACTCATCAAACGTGGCCTGATTGTGATATGTAAGTTTGATAGGGTCACTCATGTTCTTAAATTCAAGAGCTGCGGTAGCATCTTCAGCCTCATAATCCATGATCATGTTATGCATGATCACACAACATGTCATCACCTCCCATAAGGTCTTCGGATCCTATTATTTAGTAGGTTCACGGATAACTGCAAAATGAGCCTGGAGCACTTCAAATGCACACCCCACATCATTTCTAGTTGCTTCTTGTTTTTGGACAAAGTGAGACCTTTTTTGACCGATTGGCTTAGAGATGGTCTTGACAAATGTAGCCCAGGGAGGATAAATACCGTCAACAAGATAGTAGCCTATGTTGTATCCATGCCCATTCATAGCATAGTTGCAAGGAGGAGCTTTCCCTTCATTCTGCTGAGCTAACCATGGAGATCGCTGCAGCACATTAATGTCATTGTGAGACCCGAACATGCCAAAAAATGTGCCTAATCCAGAGATCCTGTGAAGCAACTGCTTCAATAATGATGATGGACTTCTTAACATGGTCATGATATTGCCCTTGTAGAGCTTTTGAATAGTTCTTCCATCTCCAATGCATGCAGTCAAGATATCCCAGCAAACATGGTCATCCTCTTACTTCAGACATTGCCAAAGAGCCTCTCGGTGTCTGCGCCAGTTGATTCTCTCAAGTACTGAGATCCTAAAACCCCGACCACGACAGTAGCAAATCTAACCATGGAATCTTCGCATGTGCTCTTAGACATCCGGAGGTATTCATCCCACGAATCATGGTCGTGCCATCTGCAAGCATCCGCAATGCGACCATATAGTTCTCGTAACCAGAGAATCCAATCCTACCTTTGGTATTCTTCTTCAAAATGAAGTAGTCATCGATGGACCGGACATCATGGTAGAGGCTGATGTGGCACAAACTAGCGAGACACTAATTCGTGTGTGTTGATGACCCGATCTTTCATTGTGATACTTGATCAACAGTTTGTCCCCCGTGTTCCTCACAACTTCCAAACAATTGTTGGGGAACATAGTAATTTCAAAAAAAATCCTACGCACACACAAGATCATGGTGATGCACAGCAATGAGAGGGGAGAGTGTTGTCCACGTACCCTCATAGACCGAAATCGGAAGCATTAGCACAACGCGTTTGATGTAGTCGTACGTCTTCACGATCCGACTGATCAAGTACCGAACGCACGGCACCTCCGAGTTTAGCACACGTTCAGCCCGATGACGTCCCTCGAACTCCGATCTAGCCGAGTGTTGAGGGAGAGTTTCGTCAGCACGATGGCGTGGTGACAATGTTGATGTTCTACCGACGCAGGGCTTCGCCTAAGCACCGCTACAGTATTATCGAGGTGGACTATGGTGGAGGGGGGCACCGCACACGGCTAAAAGATCAACTGGATCAATTGTTGTGTCTATGGGGTGCCCCCTGCCCCCGTATATAAAGGAGCAAGGGGGGTGTGGCTGGCCAGGGAGAGGGCGCGCAGTAGGACTCCCCCACCCCCCTTTTCCTAGTTGGAATAGGATTCGGGAGGGGGAAAGAGGAGGAGAGAAGGAAGGGGGGGTGCCACCCCCTCTCCTTATCCTATTCGGACTAGGGGGGTGCGGCCCAACCCTGGCCGCCTCTCCTCTTCCCCGTAAAGGCCCACTAAGGCCCATTTACCTCCCGGGGGGTTCCGGTAACCTCCCGGTACTCCGGTAAAATCCTGATTTCACCCGGAACACTTTCGATATCCAAACATAGGCTTCCAATATATCAATCTTCATATCTCGACCATTTCGAGACTCCTCGTCATGTCCGTGATCACATCCGAGACTCCGAACAACCTTTGGTACATCAAAACATATAAACTCATAATATAACTGTCATCGTAACGTTAAGCGTGCGGATCCTACGGGTTCGAGAACTATGTAGACATGACCGAGACACGCCTCCGGTAAATAGCCAACAGCGGAACCTGGATGCTCATATTGGCTCCTACATATTCTACGAAGATCTTTATCGGTCAAACCGCATAACAACATACGTTGTTTCCTTTGTCATCGGTATGTTACTTGCCCGAGATTCGATCGTCGGTATCTCAATACCTAGTTCAATCTCGTTACCGGTAAGTCTCTTTACTCGTTCTATAATACATCATCCCTCAACTAACTCATTAGTTGCAATGCTTGCAAGGCTTAAGTGATGTGCATTACCGAGAGGGCCTAGAGATACCTCTCCGACAATCGAAGTGACAAATCCTAATCTCGAAATACGCCAACCCAACAAGTACCTTTGGAGACACCTGTAGAGCACCTTTATAATCATCCAGTTACGTTGTGACGTTTGGTAGCACACAAAGTGTTCCCCGGTAAACGGGAGTTGCATAATCTCATAGTCATAGGAACATGTATAAGTCATGAAGAAAGCAATAGCAACATACTAAACAATCGGATGCTAAGCTAACGAAATGGGTCATGTCAATCACATCATTCTTCTAATGATGTGACCCTGTTAATCAAATGACAACTCATGTCTATGGTTAGGAAACATAACCATCTTTGATCAACGAGCTAGTCAAGTAGGGGCATACTAGTGACAATCTGTTTGTCTATGTATTCACACATATATTATGTTTCCGGTTAATACAATTCTAGTATGAATAATAAATATTTATCATGATATAAGGAAATAAATAATAACTTTATTATTGCCGCAAGGCATATTTCCTTCAACAATAATCTTCGCCTGTACATGAAAATACACAAATAAAAGTAATGAGCCTCTTGGATCAGCACGTAGTTGTCGATGTGATGATGATAGATACACATGATACAATCATCCCCAAATCAAATTTTTTTTTCTGTATATTTCATAACTCCAAATTAATTGATCCGTACATGGCCGAAGCCGCTGCCTTTTTACATCACACGGACGTAGCCTAAACCATGTCTCACGTAATTCGCAAGTAAACTAGGGACAAAGAAGTATTTAAAATGGAAAGAATCTTAACAAACCAAACACAATGTGAACCTACATATTATTATACCCAAATGATAAGTGTCACACGTGTGATACGAATCACTTCGGCCCAGGCGTCTGTTACAACTAAAATTGTCATCCAAAAAGGAAAAAACAAACCTAAGATAACTAAAATTTGTCATATGAAAAGATGTTGTCATGCTTGACAACTAAAATTGTCATCCTCGCGTCACTAAACTTGTCAGAAAGAAGTTCTAAGTTGCCATTATTGAATTCATGTGCTAGCCAACTCATCCAAAAGTCCGAACTTATGGATAAAGATGAACAATATATTTCAACACCGTCCCTCACTCTAGGTTTATTTAGTCCTTATACGTGAGATTTATGTTGGCCGCAGAATCATTTTTCTTAATACTACGTTGACAGGGTCTTGAACTCTAGAGCTCATGGCTCTGATACCATATTGAATTCATTCTCTAGTCAACTCATCCAAAAATACGAACTTATGAAGAGAGACGGTCAATATACTTCCATAATGTTCATGCCACACATATGATACTCATTAAATTCCTTATTATAATGGCATAATTAACTATGCATGCATGTCGATCAGCATGTCACATACATAGGTGCCAATGAGAAAGCCAACTTGGAGAGAGAAACTAGTTGACGAACGCTCCTTCGAGGACCTGGGGATGGGCTGAGAGCCGCCGCCATGTGTCGCCCTCTGGGCAGTCCCTTTATTTTTTTTCCGCACGCGTTTTCGACTTTTTAAACATTTTTTCTGGTTTTTTTGACTTTTTGGTTTTTTGCTGGGTTTTTCTTAGCTTTTGGACCCAAAAAAAATCAAAAATAATTCCGCGTGAAAAAAAGGTGTTTTCTGTTTTCATTAGCCTGCGCGAGAGAAATGGTCTTGCTTTTGCAAGCGGCACAACCATGCCTTTCAGAAATGGGAAAAATGTGTTTCTTTTTTTTCTTTCGCGAGAGGCACGGTCGTGCCTCTCGGAAACAAAAGAAAAACTTGTTTTATATTTTTTTTCTTCTTTCACGAGAGACACGGTTTTTCTTTCGCGAGAGACACAATTGTGCCCCGGAAACGGAAAAAATGTGTTTTCTGATTTTTTTTCTTTCATGAGAGGCACGGCCGTGTCTCTCAGAAACGGAAAAAACACATTTAGGCACGACCATGCCTTTTTCGGAAAAGAAAAAAATGCTCCCAGTTCGGTTTTTCCGTCCATTTTTTTTGGGGAAAAAGTTTGTCAAAACGTATTAATATGAAATCTAGTTTTCAAGACCTCGATGCGAGGAATTCAATGATGAAAACGATTCAAGATTTGTACTCACAATTTAAGAGATAAAATGTTTTGAATAAACGAATGTACGAAAAAAAAGAACTCACAGGTTGCGACAAGTGAAGAAGGTGAGAGTGATCTTTGCAAGGAGTACTCCTTAATTAGTGATTTCGCGGCTTGAAAGTGTACGGAAATTGGGCTCGACCAAAGCAACGTTGGCTCCTTATTAATCTCCGATATTTTTTCATAATGCGGCCGAACAGAATGATACGATTTTCTTTGAATTTTGTTTCGGAAACTACCTTATCTCTTGCCTTGTTGCCCCATGTTAATCCTCCCTAATGTCCTGTTTTTTAATAGTCCAAATCTATTCGTACTATGCGTGCAGGACCATGCACATATCTTGAATCTAATGCATGCAGCACCTCATTGATCTTTGGTTGTTAATTACTTATGGGTCCACACAACTGACCCACATTACCGTCCTTTCCTCGATGAAATATGGCTGCATGCATGTGGAAATCCAATTCGACTCATGAGAGCATATGCCTTTTGTAAATGTCAATTGTCAATTTAAAAAAAATAGATATGTTCTTTGTCACACCAAAATGCTGCCTGCAAATTTTTAGGAGAAAAACTTCAAGTGTTGTGATCTGTGAAAAAAAGACCAAGTCAAACAACAAATGTTAACTTCAAATGTTACACTTATTTTGTTTTTTCACTGAGAAGCACTATCATCCCGTTTGCATGAATTTTTCAAGCACACCTGTTACACTAACAAGAAAATCTACAAAAAGAATTTGAATTTTTAGAATTTATTTACAATTTATTTTGAATTTACTGTTCATTAGGGAGCTTGTCATTATTTTTTGTAACTTTTCCATGGCTTAATTCTTTTAACTAGTTCAACTTGAGTAGTATCACCAGTCAATGGTACCATGGCCATATCAGAGGTGATTGAAGATATTTTTTTGCATCCGAAAGCGTTGGCGAAAATTGCCAGCGAATAAGGCATCAGAGGCAAAGTAGTCGTCCATCAGCGTCAAATGGCCTTGTGCCCTGTTTCGATTGGGCACTCGTTGACCCTTGATCAATCTCTTGAAATTGAGAACATGCCCTTTCGCATGCTTCGCATCTGCAAGGACCGGCTGCATCATCACCATTTATCCGTTAGTCCTCCTTGTCAGATGAGTCTTCAGACGACTCTATGTGGCGCTCGTATATGTACTCCATATCTGAATCTATTACTTCTAAGAAGGGACAAAAAAATTAGCACAAACATTTCACCAAACACTTTCCAGGCGTGGTGACTATCATAGGGGCGGATGGTACCTGCACGACGGACGGACGGGAGTTGTGGACCAGCAGCGGAGGACAACGGTGTGGAGGACGGGTGTAGCGGTAGAGGTCGCAAAGTTCCGGGAAGGGCTTGGCGGGCAGCCAAGGTGGTAGAGTGGCAGCGGAGGGGAGATAGAAAGTGGATGAAGAGAAAGAGGGAAGGATGTAGATGCGGGGTCCAGGCGGGGTTTTGGGTGGGCAGGGGGTTTCGGAGTCCTACGTGGTTGGTGTCCGGACTCTTAGGCCCTAATTAATTTTCGGGTTGCGCAAAAATTGGACGTCCGGACTGGTCCGCGGACCGATGCGGGATAAGGTTGAATGGCAAACTGTGTCTGGCAGCTCAGTTTGGACGCTTGCCGGAGGTTTGAGGGTCCACTTTGGAGGTGCTCTAAGAGAGTATGTCGCGTTCTCGGGAGCTCCTAATCGGCGCTTACGGTGCCAACTAGCGCTCACATGCGCGCTGGGCGGCACATCTACCCCTGGTTGACAGGTGGATCGGTTGATTGTCCACTAGTTGATTGGTAGACCGAATTTTCTAAAAATGCATTGGAAAAATTAGTAAATTTTAAAAAAATCATATTCATACATTTTTAAAATGTCCATGAATTTGAAAAAGTGCACAAATATGAAAAAGTTCAAAACATTGAAAAAGTTCACGGGTTTTAAGAAAGTTCATGGATAAAAAAAATCATGGATATGGAAAAAGTTCGTAAATTTTGTTTTTTTTTGCAAAATTTAACAGGTTTGCAAATTTGAAAATGCTCATTCATTTGAAAAAGTTCATGGATTCAAAAAAATTCGCATGTTTTGCAAAAAGGTTCAAAAATTTATTAAAAGTTTGTGTATTTCAAAAACGCTCATCATTTCTAGAAAAACTTCACAAATTTGTAAAAATATTAACAAAAAAGAGAAATAGAAAAGCGAACAAGAAGTAAAAGAAAAAAACCTGAAGGAAAACCTAAAAGAAAAAAACAAAAAGGAATACCAGATCGGAAGCATCTAGAAGCTTCCTAGATAAAAATGGACCAACGGCTAAAAATGGACCAACGGCTCACGAAAACACTGGCGCGCGCTAGGTACAATAAAAAAGACACGTCAAGTATAGTATTTGCGGTGGTAAGAGGTGCTAAACGGCACTTGACTGGAGGACCGGTTGAATGGTTGGCTTTTTTTTGCGGGATAAAGGAAGATTTTATTAATTCAAAAAGGCTTATGTGTCTTTGAAAGGTTTACAATGCAGTCTAAGTCCGACCACAATCAGGATTGATCATTGACTTCTGAAAAAAATGCTTTGAAGAAATTTGTAAAATTGGGGAAAAAACTAAAAAGAAACATGGATTTGACAAAAAGTTCATAAACTTCAAAACAGTTCATGAATTTTAAAAATATGCACGAATATGGAACCATTAAAAAATTGGAAAAATTTCATGAATTTGAAAAAAGTTCACATATTTCAAAAAAATTATGACTTTGAAAAAGGTCATTGATTTACAAAAGTGAAATATTCGAAAATATTAACGTATTTGAAAGCTTTCATGCATTTGGAAAAAGTTCATAGATTAAAAAATATCAAGGATACGAAAAAAGTTGGTGGGTTTTGATAAACGATTCAGGAATTTATAAAAAGCACGAGTATTTCCGTTTGTCATTTTTGATAAAAAAATTCACGAATTTGAAAAAATGTTGAAAAAAAGTGAAAAGGTGACAAGGAAAAATAAATCAAACGGAAAACAAAAAAGGAAGAGGAGAAAAAAGGGGAAAGAAAACCCAAAGAAAACAAACAAACGAACTGGAAGCATCTAGAAGCTTCTCAAAATGAAATGGATTAGCGGCTCATAAAAAAACTGGCGCATGCTACGTACATTTGAACGAGAAGAAAAGGAAATTTAAATGGACCGAGCCCAGGATGGAAGGGGGTGTACGCCAGGTTGCCAAAATAATAAAAAAAAACGGCATGTCAAGCGCTGAATAAGATTTGTGGCATTTCTCTCCCTGAAAAAACAATACTCTGAATTCAGTAAAAAGAAATCCTGGAAACATTTCTCACTTAACTAGTGCTATTTAGGTCGTTTTAGAGTGCAGTGTTGGTACCCTGAGACGGAACCATTGAGCTGTCTACTTTTTTTTTGAGGCAAATTGAGCTGTCTACTAAAAGCATCGAGTAGCCTGTGACAAAGGCTCCTCGTCGTTTCTGCTTCTGTGAATAAGCAGCCCATACCCAAAGATCACGGGCCATTTTGTTTCAGCGGACGATTGCGACAAAGGCCCATCATTTCTACTTCTATGAATAAGCAGCCCACGCTCAAGATCACGGGCCATTTTGTTTCGTTAAGACTTTAGACCCTGTACGGAAGCACGAGAGATCGATCTACGATACGAAAGCCAAAAAAAAAAGATCTACGATACGAAAGCCACCCTAAACGGCTAAACCAAAGCAATTCTTGTCTAAAAAAAAGCAAATCGATCGGCTAGGCACTTCAGCAGCCAGAAATCATCTTCTTCGCTGTGCGCAGGTAATGATCTTTTAGAGAAAAAAAGGTAACGATCTAAACAGTTGCTTGACGCGACGCGAGCATCGTGTGCTCTATTCGTCATGCTGCGTTGTGCTTACATCAGTATCAGTACCTCACCGATCTTGGCGGTAAACCGTACTGAACCGCCATCTCTAAGCATTTGTAACACCTGAAATGAGTCGCATCATGAGAGGAGGACGAGGAGTAAAGATAGGAATTCTTGTCAGGTCAATCACTTTCACAGTTACCAGTACTTTCTGGCAATAATGTTACATGACTTAACGTACAGTTAACATCGCCCGCTGCCAGCAGAGACTGGAATCATGAAGTTTCCAGGTTCCTCAGGCGCCTTCATTCTCCAGCTTCGTCATGTTGTAGCGCATTTTCCTTCCCTGGAAGGATACCGAGCGCTCTCAGCACCTCTTAGCGAGGGCAGTTTACAGCCGTCGGATCTTCATTTACATTGATCTGGGACAATTGTTTGGACTGAACGAAATTACCGTCAAATTGCCACCGAACGCAATAAGATTTTCTTTCTTCCCCGGCCTTCTATAATCCCCAATTACTAGATTTCTCTTCACACGCGTACTTTCGTCCGGTCAAAACTGTACAACATACTCATAAGTTATTTTTTGCATTAATCTACCCATATAAAGCATATATGCCTTTTTTTCAGATGTTTCAAGTCATGCATGTCAGTCACACAAATTAATTTTTATGTGGTCATGGAGGGTACGTGTGTTGGACTCTTGTAGCAAAACATATTTAATTCATCTTTCACATTTTTATTAAAAGATGGCATCACATGGAGTTCAATTCAAAAGTGTTTCTTGTTTTGTAAATAATTTTATCACACACCTCATAGGTTCCTTTTTGAAATGTAAATTATTGATAGCCGTCCGATCAAATGTACACATAAGTTACCTTTTTGCAATCAGGTCAGCGTGGGGGCGGGGGGAGGGGCAAATTTGTAGATTCCTATGTGCCCACTGTTAATATATGTGCAACCATTTCTCTCTCTCTCTCTCTCTCTCTATATATATATATATATATATATATAGTTTTTTCAAGAAAATTTTCAATTTATTCATTATTCATCGTGATAGTACAATGAGTAGTAATTTGTTTTAAAAAAATACATCCAAATTCGTAAACCACCTAACGACGACTACAAACACTAAAGCGAGCCAAAGGTGTACTGCCATCATCGCTCCTCCCTCCTGGAGCCGGGCAAAACTTATTGTAGTAGACAGCCACGAAGTCGTCGTGCTAAGACCCTATATGACCTGTGCACCAGAACAACAACCGTCACCTTTGAAGAGAAGCTTAGATCGGAAGGATCCAACATGTAGATGTTGGGAACGCAGTATTTCAAAAAAATTCCTACGATCACGCAAGATTTATCTAGGAGATGCATAGCAACGAGAGGGGAGCACTAGTGCAGAACCGGGCATTAGCACCGGTTCGTAAGGCCCTTTAGTGCCGGTTTAGGAACCGGCACTAAAGTTTCGGCACTAAAAGTCCCCCCTTTAGTACCGGTTCAGCACGAACCGGTGCTAAAGGGGAACCACGTGGCACGAGCCAGCTCCGGGGGCCGGGAGCCCTTTAGTATCGGTTGATAACACCAATAGGTACTAAATGGTTGTGGGTTTTTGTTTTATTTTGTATTTTTCAATTAAATTTGTGTTATCAATTTAATTTAGGATTTTTTTACGTTATAATGAGTTGTAGTCGTCGTCATCATCATCATCATCGCATATTAATAAATAAATAAACTCTAACTAGCTAAAAATCATCATAGTCATCTAATTATCACTATTTAATCATCATAGTCATTACCGTTAGCTATCTAATCATCATCAATGCTGGCTAGCTTAAAGAGGAAACATTCACTTTGTAACAGAAGCAAAGATATCATCAAGTTCAACATAATCATCACCAACATCGAAGTTCAGGACACGGACATGAGACAAGTACTAATTAAGAGCATGAACTAGTAGCTACTGGCCCTGCTGCTCCCTCTCAGGTAGAATAGCATAGAACATGTATAGCTCTCCTGATTCATCATACTGGAGCATGCAGATGAATCTGTCTCCTAATCTTGGGTTGCGCTTCTCCTTGCTGCCCCCTAGTACTTCTTTGCGATCGTTAACAATTTTGCTCCAATCTTTCACTATTAAGCATTCTCCGCTTTTCAGAAATCCTGAATGCACTCATGTGCAATGTAGGAAATCTTGGTCGTAAGCTAACCATTGACATGCGACCTTTTGTCTCGATCCACTGAGGCACACTGTCATCGGAACTCCCTGTTGAAGAACATCGTATAGTAATTAATATACTAAGCAATGAAAGTTTAGCTTCAAAAATAATGTATGCAAAAGATGCACTAATTAAGGACAAATATTTAAAATCTTACCATCTTTCGATTATAGATGTGACCGTAGTTCAATACGATCACTATTAGTCGCACGTTTTGAGTACTAACATTTCTAAGTTTAGGAAAAAAAATTGTCTTGACAGTATTAAGATCCTCAAGCCATGAAACATAATGACTTATCTCCTCGCAGTTTAGTTGAGCCCCGGCGCAGTAGTAGGTCATGTCTACCAAGCGCCGGACATGTTTGCTTGAAGCGAAATAAGCTGACAATACAAATTAGTTGTCAACTATTTTTGAATAAACTGTATCAAAGACATAAACATATGCATGCATGGTTCAGAAAAACTCACCAAATGGTAGAACTGGAGGCGTTTGCACATCGACCCAGATGTCTATATTACCTTCAGTATCATCTTTCGGACGAATATCAAAGGTGATAACCATATCAGGCTCAAATGCATAAGCCTTGCATAGTGCTTGCCAAGTTTTGCATTCAAAATGGGTGTATGTGTCTCCATTATATAATTTGACATTGAAAGTATACTCATGCTCCGTCTTCAAGTAAACTCTTTTTACCTCCATATCATCTATAGCACTAAAACCTATCTTATCCAAGACAAAAATTCTTGCATGGCAGGGGATGCGCTAGTAGAATAGTAAAAATTTAAAATTATAAGTTGAAGTAAATGAAGCATAAGTTTTGCATTCAAATAATAATTGACAAAGTGACTTACTGTATCAACTTCGAATGTCTCATCCAGCTTGATGCTGAAGCGCCTACCATCAACAAGGAAATTTTGGTCGCACAGGCCGCGCTGGTCTTCACAGTGTTCGCACATAATGAAATCTTTTTCGTCGTCAAATGACATTTCCTATGTTCATATAGGTGAAATATTAAACACCTATATCTAGCCAAATATATATTCATCTAACATTTGACATTAATATATCTAACTATATTCATCTCTAACAATTGACATTACTTTTCTATATAGCAGGCCTTCTGGGCCTACCTCTTCTGCAATGCCCTGTTGGGCCTACTGGGCTAGCGAGCCTGCATCCTGGCCCTGTTGGGCCTAATTAATTAAACTAATTCAACTAACTAGTTCAACTAATTAATTGAACTAATTCATCTAATATCTAACATATATGTTCATATATAGGTGAAACATTAAACACTTACTTGTTCTATTAATTCAACTAAATAAACTAGTTCTATTAATTCAACTAAGCATTTACTAAAAATAAACTAGTTCTATTAATTTCTTACTAAAATAAAGTAGGTAGTTCTATATAGTAATATTTTGATTAGATCATCAAATCTCATATACCTAAATTTTCTTACTAAAAATAAACTTGTTCTATTAATTTTCATACTAAAAATAAACTAGTTATATTAATTCAACTAGTTCAAATAATCTCATATATATACCTAATTAATATCTATCTATACTAATTCAACTAGTTCAACTTGTTCTAATTCATGTAAAATATATTTGACATTAATATTTAACATCTTTTCCATATAATTCATCTAACCATTAACATTCTAAAATTATTATCTACGTAATTTATCTAACATTAATCTAAACAACAAAAAATAGAAAATAAGTAAAAATTAACAATGTGTGTGTATCTGTGTGTGTACGTACGACCGGAGGACGGCAGCGTACGGGCGGCGGCGGGCGACGACGGGGGGGACGGGCGCGGCGGGCGAGAGGCGGCGGCGACGTACGGGCGCGGCGGGGGCGACGGGTCGGGCGGTGACGGCGACGGGCGGCGGGGGCGGCGCTCGATGGGGCGACGGGCGCGCGGCAAAGAAGTTTGGATCGAGAAGAACTACTGTTGGTCGATGAACTGATTTTTTCGTAGGTGCCATATATATAGGAGGGGTCTTTAGTACCGGTTGGAGCCACCAACCGGTACTAAAGGCCAATTTTCGTCAGGCCAAGGGGCGGGAAACGACCCCTTTAGTACCGGTTCGTGCCACGAACCGGTACTAAAGACCCCCTCTTTAGTACCGGTTGGAGCCACCAACCGGTACTAAAGGTTGTGCGCTGCCACCGGCGGTGCACAATGTTTAGTCCCACCTCGCCGAGCGAAGGGCAGCCGCACTGGTTTATAAACCCAGCCGCGGCTGCTCCTTCAAGCTTCTCTATATAGCAGGCTTCTGGGCCTAATTAATTAGGGCGCGCTGCCCTGTGAGCCTGCTGGCCCTTCTGGGCCTGCATTTGCACACCCTAGGTCTGGCAGGCCCATTAGGCAGCGCGCGAACAAATTTTTTATATAGTTTTTTCTTTTCTGCATTATTTATTTTCTTCTATTTATTTTTGAGTAGTTTTTTATATTGTTTTTTCTTTTCTGCATTATTTATTTTCTTCTATTTATTTTTGAGTAACTTGTAAGTCCAGTTAACATGGATGCTTATGATGCAAGAGCAACAGCAAAAGTGAAAATTTGGCACAAATAGGTAGTTGTGTAACTAAAATAGGTAGGAGGAGAGATAGCTCTTATGTCACAAAAAAGAAGTTGTATCAAACCTTTTATGTCGGATCTAGAACAAACCAATCGGTATCGCCATCATACAGCCCTACCGTGGCTCGTGATGCATATATATGCATATCAAATGCACGGTTGGACGTATGATGGCGAATCCGAATGATTTGTATTCAGTCGATGAACTGGTAAATATATGCAGTTGATGAACTGGTAGATGTATGTAGTCGATGAACTGAAAGACTTATGCAGGGAAGGCGAGAGGTGGGTTATATATAGGGTCGTTTGGATCACAAAGTGATTGTGGTAGTTTCGATCCAACGACTCACATGAGCTAGGAAGAAACACACCCTTGATCCAATGACTCGCAAGAGCTAGAAAGAAACACACGGTCCGTGTGATTCTTCCTGATTGGTGGGATGCACATTAGTACCCTCTCTACTCTTTCGCGCATGCTATGCGGGTGATATGATGATACCATGCCAAGTTTCAACATTTTCAGGATTCATTTTGTAGTGATTTTCAATTTCACGGTCATTTAGCTCTCTAAACAATTAGGTAAATGACCGAAAAACAACAAATGATGTCAGAACATGTTGGAAATTGATGACGTCGCTTTAAATGCTGCATACTGAACACAAAAGAAGTCTGGAGTTTAAATAAGTTATTAAAAATAAAAAAAGAGGTGCAATGCTGGTTAATTTGCTTCAAGCCATTCGGAATAGTGTAGACCGCACTCCACATAGCTCAGTGCAATCTATGCTATTCCGCAAGGCTTGAAGCTAATAAACATGTGGGTGAGCATTGCAACTCTTCGTCATTGTCTGTGCACTCACGGCTTATAAACCGCTCATACTGCCTCTCTCTTGGCGAAGATCACAAGATAGTTTGGTTAAATTGCATTACTTGTAAGTCCAGTTAACATGGATGCTTATGATGCAAGAGCAACAGCAAAAGTGAAAATTTGGCACAAATAGGTAGTTGTGTAACTAAAATAGGTAGGAGGAGAGATAGCTCTTATGTCACAAAAAGAAGTTGTATCAAACCTTTTATGTCGGATCTAGAACAAACCAATCGGTATCGCCATCATACAGCCCTACCGTGGCTCGTGATGCATATATATGCATATCAAATGCACGGTTGGACGTATGATGGCGAATCCGAATGATTTGTATTCATTCAATGAACTGGTAGATGTATGCAGTCGATGAACTGGTAGATGTATATAGTCGATGAACTGAAAGACTTATGCAGGGAAGGCGAGAGGTGGGCTATATATAGGGTCGTCTGGCTCACAAAGTGATTGTGGTAGTTTCGATCCAACGACTCACATGAGCTAGGAAGAAACACACCCTTGTGAAGGAAATATGCCCTAGAGGCAATAATAAAGTTATTATTTATTTCCTTATATCATGATAAATGTTTATTATTCATGCTAGAATTGTATTAACCGGAAACATAATACATGTGTGAATACATAGACCAACAGAGTGTCACTAGTATGCCTCTACTTGACTAGCTCGTTAATCAAAGATGGTTATGTTTCCTAACCATGAACAAAGAGTTGTTATTTGATTAACGAGGTCACATCATTAGTAGAATGATCTGATTGACATGACCCATTCCATTAGCATAGCACCCGATCGTTTATTATGTTGCTATTGCTTTCTTCATGACTTATACATGTTCCTATAACTATGAGATTATGCAACTCCCGTTTACCGGAGGAACACTTTGGGTACTACCAAACGTCACAACGTAACTGGGTGATTATAAAGGAGTACTACAGGTGTCTCCAATGGTAAATGTTGGGTTGGCGTATTTCGAGATTAGGGTTTGTCACTCCGATTGTCGGAGAGGTATCTCTGGGCCCTCTCGGTAATGCACATCACATAAGCCTTGCAAGAACTGCAACTAATATGTTAGTTGTGAGATGATGTATTACGGAACGAGTAAAGAGACTTGCCAGTAACGAGATTGAACTAGGTATTGGATACCGACGATCGAATCTCGGGCAAGTAACATACCGATGACAAAGGGAACAACGTATGTTGTTATGCGGTCTGACCGATAAAGATCTTCGTAGAATATGTAGGAGCCAATATGGGCATCCAGGTCCCGCTATTGGTTATTGACCGGAGACGTGTCTCGGTCATGTCTACATTGTTCTCGAACCGTAGGGTCCGCACGCTTAACGTTACGATGACAGTTATTATGAGTTTATGCATTTTGATGTACCAAAGGTTGTTCGGAGTCCCGGATGAGATCACGGACATGACGAGGAGTCTCGAAATGGTCGAGACGTAAAGATTGATATATTGGAAGCCTATGTTTGGACATAGGAAGTGTTCCGGGTGAAATCGGGATTTTACCGGAATACCGGGAGGGTTACCGGAACCCCCCGGGAGACTAATGGGCCTATTGGGCCTTAGTGGAAAAAGAGAAAAGGGACAAGCCCATGGCTGGCCGGCGCCCCCCCTTTCCCCAAGTCCTAGTAGGACTAGGATAAGGGGCCGGCCCCCCTTCTCTCTCTTTCCCCCCCGGGAGTCCTAATAGGATTAGGATTGGGGGGAGGAGTCCTACTCCCGGTGGGAGTAGGACTCCCCTGCGCCTCCTCTCCCTTGGCCGGCCGGCTCCCCCTTCCCCAACCTTTATATACGGGGGCAGGGGGCACCCCAAGACACACAACTTGATCCTTGAGATCGTTCCTTAGCCGTGTGCGGTGCCCCCTGCCACCAAATTCCACCTCGATCGTACCGTTGTAGTGCTTAGGCGAAGCCCTGCGTCGGTAGTACATCAAGATCGTCATCACGCTGTCGTGCTGACGGAACTCTTCCTCGACGCTTTGCTGGATCGGAGCCCGAGGAACGTCATCGAGCTGTACGTGTGCTAAGAACTCGGAGGTGCCGGAGTAACGGTGCTTGGATCGGTCGGATCGGGAAGAAGACGTACGACTACTTCCTCTACGTTGTGTGATCGCTTCCGCAGTCGGTCTGCGTTGGTACGTAGACAACACTCTCCCCTCTCGTTGCTGTGCATCACCATGATCTTGCGTGTGCGTAGGAAATTTTTTGAAATTACTGCGTTCCCCAACAGTGGCATCCGAGCCTAGGTTTTATGGTTTGATGTTATATGCACGAGTAGAACACAAGTGAGTTGTGGGCGATACAAGTCATACTGCCTACCAGCATGTCATACTTTGGTTCAGCGGTATTGTTGGGTGAGACGATCCGGACCAACCTTACGCGTACTCTTACGCGAGACCGGTTCCCTCGACGTGCTTTGCACACAGATGGCTTGCGGAAGACTGCCTCTCCAACTTTAGTTGAACCAAGTGTGACTACGCCCGGTCCTTGAGAAGGTTAAAACGGAGTCTATTTGACGAACTATCGTTGTGGTTTTGATGCGTAGGTGAGATGAGTTCTTACTTAAGCCCGTAGCAGCCACGTAAAACTTGCAACAACAAAGTAGAGGACGTCTAACTTGTTTTTGCAGGGTATGTTGTGATGTGATATGGTCAAGGCATGATGCTGATTTTATTGTATGAGATGATCATGTTTTGTAACCGAGTTATCGGCAACTGGCAGGAGCCATATGGTTGTCGCTTTATTGTATGCAATGCAATCGCGATGTAATGCTTTACTTTATTACTAAATGGTAGTGATAGTCGTGGAAGCATAAGATTGGCGAGACGACAACGATGCTACGATGGAGATCAAGGTGTCGTGCCGGTGACGATGGTGATCATGACGGTGCTTCGGAGATGGAGATCACAAGCACAAGATGATGATGGCCATATCATATCACTTATATTGATTGCATGTGATGTTTATCCTTTTATGCATCTTATCTTGCTTTGATTGACGGTAGCATTATAAGATGATCTCTCACTAAATTATCAAGAAGTGTTCTCCCCGAGTATGCACCGTTGCCAAAGTTCGTCGTGCCCAGACACCACGTGATGATCGGGTGTGATAAGCTCTACGTCCAAATACAACGGGTGCAAAACAGTTGCACACGCAGAATACTCGGGTTATACTTGACGAGCCAAGCATATACAGATATGGCCTCGGAACACGGAGACCGAAAGGTCGAGCGTGAATCATATAGTAGATATGATCAACATAACGATGTTCACCATTGAAAACTACTCCATCTCACGTGATGATCGGTTATGGTTTAGTTGATTTGGATCACGTGATCACTTAGAAGATTAGAGGGATGTCTATCTAAGTGGGAGTTCCTAAGTAATTTGATTAACTGAACTTAAACTTATCATGAACTTAGTACCTGATAGTATCTTGCTTGTTTATGTTGCTTGTAGATAGATGGCTCGTGCTATTGTTCCGTTGAATTTTAATGCGTTCCTTGAGAAAGCAAAGTTGAAAGATGATGGTAGCAATTACACGGACTGGGTCCGTAACCTGAGGATTATCCTCATTGCTGCATAGAAGAATTACGTCCTGGAAGCACCGCTGGGTGACAGGCCTGCTGCTGGAGCAACACCAGATGTTATGAACGTCTGGCAGAGCAAAGCTGATGACTACTCAATAGTTCAGTGTGCCATGCTTTACGGCTTAGAATCGGGACTTCAACGACGTTTTGAACGTCATGGAGCATATGAGATGTTCCAGGAGTTGAAGTTAATATTTCAAGCAAATGCCCGAATGAGAGATATGAAGTCTCCAATAAAGTTCTATAGCTGTAAGATGGAGGAGAACAGTTCTGTCAGTGAGCATATACTCAAGATGTCTGGGTATAATAATCACTTGATTCAGATGGGAGTTAATCTTCCAGATGACTGCGTCATTGACAGAATTCTCCAATCACTGCCACCAAGCTACAAGAGCTTCGTGATGAACTATAATATGCAAGGGATGAACAAGACTATTCCCGAGCTCTTCGCAATGCTGAAAGCTGCGGAGGTAGAAATCAAGAAGGAGCATCAAGTGTTGATGGTTTGCAAAACCACTAGTTTCAAGAAAAAGGGCAAAGGGAAGAAGAAGGGAAACTTCAAGAAGAACAGCAAGCAAGTTGCTACTCATGAGAAGAAACCCAAGTCTGGACCTAAGCCTGAAACTGAGTGCTTCTACTGCAAGCAGACTGGTCACTGGAAGCGGAACTGCCCCAAGTATTTGGCGGATAAGAAGGATGGCAAAGTGAGCAAAGGTATATGTGATATACATGTTATTGATGTGTACCTTACTAGAGCTCGTAGTAGCACCTGGGTATTTGATACTAGTTCTGTTGCTAATATTTGCAACTCGAAACAGGGACTACAGAATAAGCGGACGCTAGCAAAGGACGAGGTGACGATGCGCGTGGGAAACGGTTCCAAAGTCGATGTGATCGCGGTCGGCACGCTACCTCTACATCTATCTTCGGGATTAATATTAGACCTAAATAATTGTTATTTGGTGCCAGCGTTGAGCATGAACATTATATCTAGATCTTGTTTAATGCGAGACGGTTATTCATTTAAATCAGAGAATAATGGTTGTTCTATTTATATGAATAATATCTTTTATGGTCATGCACCCTTGAAGAGTGGTCTGTTCTTGTTGAATCTCGAAGATAGTGATACACATATTCATAATGTAGAAACCAAAAGATGCAAAGTTAATAATGATAGTGCAACTTACTTGTGGCACTGCCGATTAGGTCATATCGGTGTAAAGCGCATGAAGAAACACCATACTGATGGGCTTTTGGAACCACTTGATTATGAATCACTTGGTACTTGCGAACCGTGCCTCATAGGCAAGATGACTAAAACACCGTTCTCCGGTACTATGGAGAGAGCAACAAATTTATTGGAAATCATACATACCGATGTATGTGGTCCGATGAATATTGAGGCTCGTGGAGGATATCGTTATTTTCTCACCTTCACAGATGATTTAAGCAGATATGGGTATATCTACTTAATGAAACATAAGTCTGAAACATTTGAAAAGTTCAAAGAATTTCAGAGTGAGGTTGAAAATCATCGTAACAAGAAAATAAAGTTCCTACGATCTGATCGTGGAGGAGAATATTTGAGTTACGAGTTTGGTGTACATTTGAAAAATTGTGGAATAGTTTCGCAACTCACGCCACCCGGAACACCATAGCGTAATGGTGTGTCCGAACGTCGTAATCGTACTTTACTAGATATGGTGCGATCTATGATGTCTCTTACTGATTTACCGCTATCGTTTTGGGGTTATGCTTTAGAGACGGCCGCATTCACGTTAAACAGGGCACCATCAAAATCCGTTGAAACGACACCTTATGAACTATGGTTTGGCAAGAAACCAAAGTTGTTGTTTCTTAAAGTTTGGGGCTGCGATGCTTATGTGAAAAAGCTTCAACCTGATAAGCTCGAACCCAAATCGGAGAAGTGTGTCTTCATAGGATATCCAAAGGAAACTATTGGATACACCTTCTATCACAGATCCGAAGGCAAGACTTTTGTTGCTAAATTCAGAAACTTTCTAGAGAAGGAGTTTCTCTCGAAAGAAGTGAGTGGGAGGAAAGTAGAACTTGACGAGGTAACTGTACCTGCTCCCTTATTGGAAAATAGTACATCACAGAAAACTGTTTCTGCGACACCTATACCAATCAGTGAGGAAGCTAATGATGATAATCATGAAGCTTCAGAACAAGATACTACTGAACCACGTAGATCAACCAGAGTGAGATCCGCACCAGAGTGGTACGGTAATCCAGTTCTGGAAGTCATGATGCTAGATCATGATGAACCTACGAACTATGAAGAAGCGATGGTGAGCCCAGATTCCGCAAAGTGGCTTGAGGCCATGAAATCTGAGATGGGATCCATGTATGAAAACAAAGTATGGACTTTGGTTGACTTGCCCGATGATCGGCAAGCAATTGAGAATAAATGGATCTTCAAGAAAAAGACTGACGCTGACGGTAATATTACTGTCTATAAAGCTCGACTTGTTGCGAAAGGTTTTCGACAAGTTCAAGGAGTTGACTACGATGAGACCTTCTCACCCGTAGCGATGCTTAAGTCCGTCAGAATAATGTTAGCAATTACCGCATTTTATGATTATGAAATATGGCAGATGGATGTCAAAACTGCATTCCTGAATGGATTTCTGGAAGAAGAGTTGTATATGATACAACCAGAAGGTTTTGTCGATCCAAAGGGAGCTAACAAAGTATGCAAACTCCAGCGATCCATCTATGGACTGGTGCAAGCATCTCGGAGTTGGAATAAACGCTTTGATAGTGTGATCAAAGCATTTGGCTTTATACAGACTTTTGGAGAAGCCTGTATTTACAAGAAAGTGAGTGGGAGCTCTGTAGCATTTCTGATATTATATGTGGATGACATATTGCTAATTGGAAATGATATAGAATTTCTGGATAGCATAAAGGGATACTTGAATAAAAGTTTTTCGATGAAAGACCTCGGGGAAGCTGCTTACATATTAGGCATAAAGATCTATAGAGATAGATCAAGACGCTTAATTGGACTTTCACAAAGCACATACCTTGACAAGATTTTGAAGAAATTCAAAATGGATCAAGCAAAGAAAGGGTTCTTGCCTGTGTTACAAGGTATGAAATTGAGTAAGACTCAGTGCCCGACCACTGCAGAAGATAGAGAGAAAATGAAAGATGTTCCCTATGCTTCAGCCATAGGCTCTATCATGTATGCAATGCTGTGTACCAGACCTGATGTGTGCCTTGCTATAAGTTTAGCAGGGAGGTACCAAAGTAATCCTGGAATGGATCACTGGACAGCGGTCAAGAACATCCTGAAATACCTGAAAAGGACTAAGGATATGTTTCTCATATATGGAGGTGACAAAGAGCTCACCGTAAGAGGTTACGTTGATGCAAGCTTTGACACTGATCCGGACGATTCTAAATCGCAAACCGGATACGTGTTTACTTTAAACGGTGGAGCTGTCAGTTGGTGCAGTTCTAAACAAAGCGTCGTAGCGGGATCTACATGTGAAGCGGAGTACATAGCTGCTTTGGAAGCAGCAAACTAAGGAGTCTGGATGAAGGAGTTCATATCCGATCTAGGTGTCATACCTAGTGCACCGGGTCCAATGAAAATCTTCTGTGACAATACTGGTGCAATTGCCTTGGCAAAGGAATCCAGATTTCACAAAAGAACCAAAGACATCAAGAGACGCTTCAACTCCATCCGGGATTTAGTCCAGGTGGGAGACATAGAGATTTGCAAGATACATACGGATCTGAATGTTGCAGACCCGTTGACTAAGCCTCTTCCACGAGCAAAACATGATCAGCACCAAGGCTCCATGGGTGTTAGAATCATTACTGTGTAATCTAGATTATTGACTCTAGTGCAAGTGGGAGACTGAAGGAAATATGCCCTAGAGGCAATAATAAAGTTATTATTTATTTCCTTATATCATGATAAATGTTTATTATTCATGCTAGAATTGTATTAACTGGAAACATAATACATGTGTGAATACATAGACCAACAGAGTGTCACTAGTATGCCTCTACTTGACTAGCTCGTTAATCAAAGATGGTTATGTTTCCTAACCATGAACAAAGAGTTGTTATTTGATTAACGAGGTCACATCATTAGTAGAATGATCTGATTGACATGACCCATTCCATTAGCATAGCACCCGATCGTTTAGTATGTTGCTATTGCTTTCTTCATGACTTATACATGTTCCTATAACTATGAGATTATGCAACTCCCGTTTACCGGAGGAACACTTTGGGTACTACCAAACGTCACAACGTAACTGGGTGATTATAAAGGAGTACTACAGGTGTCTCCAATGGTAGATGTTGGGTTGGCGTATTTCGAGATTAGGGTTTGTCACTCTGATTGTCGGAGAGGTATCTCTGGGCCCTCTCGGTAATGCACATCACATAAGCCTTGCAAGCACTGCAACAAATATGTTAGTTGTGATATGATGTATTACGGAACGAGTAAAGAGACTTGCCAGTAACGAGATTGAACTAGGTATTGGATACCGACGATCGAATCTCGGGCAAGTAACATACCGATGACAAAGGGAACAACGTATGTTGTTATGCGGTCTGACCGATAAAGATCTTCATAGAATATGTAGGAGCCAATATGGGCATCCAGGTCCCGCTATTGGTTATTGATCGGAGACGTGTCTCGGTCATGTCTACATTGTTCTCGAACCGTAGGGTCCGCACGCTTAACGTTACGATGACAGTTATTATGAGTTTATGCATTTTGATGTACCGAAGGTTGTTCGGAGTCCCGGATGAGATCACGGACATGACGAGGAGTCTCGAAATGGTCGAGACGTAAAGATTGATATATTGGAAGCCTATGTTTGGACATAGGAAGTGTTCCGGGTGAAATCGGGATTTTACCGGAATACCGGGAGGGTTACTGGAACCCCCCGGGAGACTAATGGGCCTATTGGGCCTTAGTGGAAAAAGAGAAAAGGGACAAGCCCATGGCTGGCCGGCGCCCCCCTTTCCCCAAGTCCTAGTAGGACTAGGATAAGGGGCCGGCCCCCCTTCTCTCTCTTTCCCCCCCGGGAGTCCTAATAGGATTAGGATTGGGGGGAGGAGTCCTACTCCCGATGGGAGTAGGACTCCCCTGCGCCTCCTCTCCCTTGGCCGGCCGGCTCCCCCTTCCCCAACCTTTATATACGGGGGCAGGGGGCACCCCAAGACACACAACTTGATCCTTGAGATCGTTCCTTAGCCGTGTGCGGTGCCCCCTGCCACCAAATTCCACCTCGATCATACTGTTGTAGTGCTTAGGCGAAGCCCTGCGTCGGTAGTACATCAAGATCGTCATCACGCCGTCGTGCTGACGGAACTCTTCCTCAACGCTTTGCTGGATCGGAGCCCGAGGAACGTCATCGAGCTGTACGTGTGCTAAGAACTCGGAGGTGCCGGAGTAACGGTGCTTGGATCGGTCGGATCGGGAAGAAGACGCACGACTACTTCCTCTACGTTGTGTGATCGCTTCCGCAGTCGGTCTGCGTTGGTACGTAGACAACACTCTCCCCTCTCGTTGCTGTGCATCACCATGATCTTGTGTGTGCGTAGGAAATTTTTTGAAATTACTGCGTTCCCCAACACCTTGATCCAACGACTCGCAAGAGCTAGAAAGAAACACATGATCCGTGTGATTCTTCCTGATTGGTGGGATGCACATTAGTACCCACTCTGGGCTTCGGTGAAAGTTGTACATTAGTACCCACTCCGGACTCCGAAACCCTGATACTCGGAAAGAGTTTTTCCAGTTTGTACACGAAGTGCGTCCAGTTTTTATATAGTTTTTTCTTTTCTGCATTACTTATTTTCTTCTATTTATTTTTGAGTACTTTTTTATATAGTTTTTTCTTTTCTGCATTATTTATTTTCTTCTATTTATTTTTGAGTAATTTTTTTGTATAGTTTTTTATTTTCTGCATTATTTATTTTCTTTTATTTATTTTCTTCTGGAAATTGAATGCCGCATACTGAACAATTAGGTAAATGATCAAAAAACAACAAATGATGTCTGAACATGTTAGAAATTGATGACGTCGCTTTAAATGCTGCATACTGAACACAAAAGAAGTCCGGAGTTTAAATAAGTTTATTAAAAATAAAAAAGAGGTGCAATGCTGGTTAATTTGCTTCAAGCCATTCGGAATAGTGTAGACCAAGGTTGTCAGAATCGCGATTCTGTTATACGATTCTACAACTTTACGATCCAAACTAACCTCTATGATTCTATGATTTTAGTTAATAGAATCTACGTTTCTACGATCCTGATAGTGGAGATTCTACGATTTGCGATCCTACCATCGAAGCTCCGATCCGATTCAAAATCACGATTCTGACAACCTTGGTGTAGACTACACTGCACATAGCTCAGTGCAATCTATGCTGCAGTGCAGTCTACACTATTCCGAATGGCTTGAAGCTAATCAACATGTAGGTGAGCATTGCAACTCTTCGTCATTATTTGTGCACTCACGGCTTATAAACTGCTCATACTGCCTCTCTCTTGGCGAGGTGGGACTAAAAACAGCTTGCCATAACCTCATCATTAGTACCGGTTCGTGGTACGAACCGGCACTAAATGGTGATGGTGGGGCCATAGCCTGACCGCAGGCTGACACAGCCTCTTTAGTACCGGTTCGTGGCATGAACTGGTACTAAAGGTTCGCCACGAACCGGTACTGTTGATCGCCGCCACGAACCGGCACTAATGTACACATTAGTGCCGGCTCTAATTCAAACCGGCACTAATGTGCTTCACGTTTGACCCTTTTTCTACTAGTGGAGAGTGTGTCCACATACCCTCGTAGACCGAAGCGGAAGCGTTAAGTAACGCGGTTGATGTAGTCGAACGTCTTCGTGATCCAACCGATCAAGTACTGTACGCACGGCACCTCCGCAATCTGCACACGTTCAGCTCGGTGACGTTCCTCGTACTCTTGATCCAGCTAAGGCCGAGGAAGAATTTCGTCAGCATGATGGTGTGATGACGGTGATGATGAAGTTACCGACGCAGGGCTTCGCCTAAGCACTACAACGATATGACCGGGATGAAAATCTGTGGAGGGGGGCACCGCACACGGCTAAGACAACTGTCAACATGTGTGTCTATGGGGTGTCCCCCTCCCCCGTATATAAAGGAGTGGAGGAAGGGGCGGATCGGCCCTCTCTATGGGGCGCCCCAAGGGGGATTCCTACTCCTAGTAGGAGTAGGTTCCCCCCTCCCTAGTTGGAGTAGGAGAAGAAGGAAAAAGGAGAAGGAGAGAAGGAAAGGGGGGTCGCCCCCCTCCCAAATTCGGATTGGGCTTGGGGGGAGGGGGCGCCCCCACTTGGCCGCATCCTTCTCTCTCCCGCCATGGCCCATTAAGGCCCATTGACTCTCCGAGGGGTTCCGGTAACCCCCCCGGTACTCCGGTAATTGCCCGAACTTATCCGAAACTATTCCGGTGTCCAAACATAGCCATTCAATGTATCAATCTTTTTGTATCGACCATTTCGAGACTCCTCATCATGTCCGTGATCACATCCGGGACTCCAAACTACCTTCGGTACATCAAAACACATAAACTCATAATACCGATCATCATCGAACGTTAAGCATGCGGACCCTACGGGTTCGAGAACTATGTAGACATGACCGAGGCTCACTTCTGCTCAATAACCAATAGCGGAACCTGGATGCTCATATTGGTTCCTACATATTCTACAAAGATCTTTATCGGTCGAACCGCATAACAACATACGCTGTTCCCTTTGTCATCGGTATGTTACTTGCCCGAGATTCGATCGTCGGTATCTCAATACCTAGTTCAATCTCGTTAACGGCAAGTCTCTTTACTCGTTCCGTAATGCAACATACCGCAACTAACTCATTAGTCACATTGCTTGCAAAGCTTATAGTGATGTGCATTATCGAGAGGGCCCAGATATACCTCTCCGATACATGAAGTGACAAATCCTAATCTCGATCTAAGCCAACTCAACAAACACCATTGGAGACACATGTAGAGCATCTTTATAGTCACCCAGTTACATTGTGACGTTTGATAGCACACTAAGTGTTCCTCTGGTATTCGGGATTTGCATAATCTCAGTCATAGGAACATGTATAAGTCATGAAGAAAGCAATAGCAATAAACTAAACAATAATAGTGCTAAGCTAACAGATGGGTCAAGTCAATCACATCATTCTCTAATGATGTGATCCCGTTCATCAAATGACAACTCATGTCTATGGTTAGGAAACTTAACCATCTTTTGATTAACGAGCTAGTCAAGTAGAGGCATACTAGTGACACTCTATTTGTCTATGTATTTTCACATGTACTAAGTTTCCTATTAATACAATTCTAGCATGAATAATAAACATTTATCATGATATAAGGAAATATAAATAACAACTTTATTATTGCCTCTAGGGCATATTTCCTTTAGTCTCCCACTTGCACTAGAGTCAATAATCTAGATTACATTGTAATGATTCTAACACCCATGGAATCTTGGTGCTGATCATGTTTTGCTCGTGAGAGAGGCTTAGTCAACGGGTCTGCAACATTCAGATCCATATGTATCTTGCAAATCTTTATGTCTTCCTCCTTGACTTGATCGCGGATGGAATTCAAGCGTCTCTTGATGTGCTTGCTTCTTTTGTGAAATCTGCATTACTTTGCCAAGGCAATTGCACCAGTATTGTCACAAAAGATTTTCATTGGACCCGATGCACTAGGTATGACACCTAGATCGGATATGAACTCCATCCAGACTCCTTCATTTGCTGCTTCAGAAGCAACTATGTACTCTGCTTCACACGATCCCACCACGACGCTCTGCTTGGAACTGCACCAACTGACAGCTCCACCATTCAATAAAATTACGTATCCGGTTTGTGACTTAGAGTCATCCGGATCAGTGTCAAAGCTTGCATCGACGTAACCGTTTACGACGAGCTCTTTGTCACCTCCATAAACGAGAAACATATCCTTAGTCCTTTTCAGGTATTTCAGGATGTTCTTGACCGCTGTCTAGTGATCCACTCCTGGATTACTTTGTTACCTCCCTGCTAAACTAATAGCAACGCACACATCAGGTCTGGTACACAACATTGCATACATGACAGAACCTATGGCTGAAGCATAGGGAATGACTTTCATTTTCCCTCTATCTTCTGCAGTGGTCGGGCATTGAGTCTGACTCAACTTCACACCTTGTAACACAGGCAAGAACCTTTCTTTGCTTGATTCATTTTGAACTTATTCAGAACTTTATCATGGCATGATCTTTGTAAAAGTCCAATTAAGCATCTTGATCTATCTCTATAGATCTTGATGCCCAATATATAAGCAGCTTCACCGAGGTCTTTCATTGAAAAATTCTTATTCAAGTATCCTTTTATGCTATTCAGAAATTCAGTATCATTTCTGATTAACAATATGTCATCCACATATAATATCGGAAATGCTACAAAGCTCCCACTCACTTTCTTGTAAATATAGGCTTCTCCAAAAGTCTCTATAAAACCATATGCTTTGATCACACTATCAAAGCGTATATTCCAACTCCGAGATGCTTGCACCAGTTCATAAATGGATTGCTGGAGCTTACACACTTTGTTAGCACCTTTTGGATCGACAAAACCTTCTTGTTGCATCATATACAACTCTTCTTTAAGAATGCAATTTTGACATCCATTTGCCAAATTTCATAATCATAAAATGCGGCAATTGCTAACATGATTCGGACGGACTTAAGCATCGCTACGGGTGAGAACGTCTCATCGTAGTAAACTCCTTGAACTTGTCGAAAACCTTTCGCAACAAGTCGAGCTTTGTAGACAGTAACATTACCGTCAGCGTCAGTCGTCTTCTTGAAGATCCATTTATTCTCTATGGCTTTCCGATCATCGCGCAAGTCAACCAAAGTCCATACTTTGTTCTCATACATGGATCCCATCTTAGATTTCATGGCCTCAAGCCATTTTGCGGAATCTGGGCTCATCATCGCTTCCTCATAGTTCGTAGGTTTGTCATTGATGACCCACAAGTATAGGGGATCTATCATAGTCCTTTTGATAAGTAAGAGTGTCAAACCCAACGAGGAGCAGAAGGAAATGATAAGCGGTTTCCAGCAAGGTATTCTCTGCAAGTACTGAAATAAGTGGTAACATATAGTTTTGTGATAGGATAATTTGTAACGAGCAACAAGTAACAAAAGTAAATAAAGTGCAGCAAGGTGGCCCAATCCTTTTTGTAGCAAAGGACAATTATGGACAAACTCTTATATAGATAAAAGCGCTCTCGAGAACACATGGGAATATCGTCAAGCTAGTTTTCATCACGCTTATATGATTCGCGTTCGGTACTTTGATAATTTGGTATGTGGGTGGACCGGTGCTTGGGTACTGTCCTTACTTGGACAAGCATCCCACTTATGATTAACCTCTATTGCAAGCATCCGCAACTACAACAAAAGTATTAAGGTAAACCTAACCATAGCATGAAACATATGGATCCAAATCAGCCCCTTACGAAGCAACGCATAAACTAGGGTTTAAGCTTCTGTCACTCTAGCAGCCCATCATCTACTTATTACTTCCCAATGCCTTCCTCTAGGCCCAAATAATGGTGAAGTGTCATGTAGTCGATGTTCACATAACACCACTAGAGGAGAGACAACATACATCTCATCAAAATATCAAACGAATACCAAATTCACATGACTACTAATAGAAGACTTCTCCCATGTCCTCAGGAACAAACGTAACTACTCACAAAGCATAAACATGTTCATAAGCAGAGGGGTATTAATATGCATATAGGATCTGAACATATGATCTTCCACCAATTAAACCAACTAGCATCAACTACAAGGAGTAATTAACACTACTAGCAACCTACTAGCACCAATCCCGAACTTGGAGACAAGAATTGGATACAAGAGATGAACTAAGGTTTTGAGCGGAGATGGTGCTGATGAAGATGTTGATGGAGATTGCCCTCTCCCGATGAGAGGAGCATTGGTGATGACGATGGCGAGGATTTCCCCCTCCCGGAGGGAAGTTTCCCCGGCAGAACAGCTCTGCCGGAGCCCTAGATTGGATCCGCCAAGGTTCTGCCTCGTGGCGGCGGAGTTTCGCTCGAGAAGATGGCTTATGCTTTTTTCCCATCGAAAGACTTCATATAGCAGAAGATGGCCACCGGAGGGCCACCAGGGGGCCCACGAGGTAGGGGGTGGCCCCCCTGGTGAACTTCCGCTGAGTATTTTTTATATATTCTGAAAACGTTTTCCGTGAAGTTTCAGGACTTTTGGAGCTGTGCAGATTAGGTCTCTAATATTTGCTCCTTTTCCAGCCCAGAATCCCAGTTGCCGGCATTCTCCCTCTTTATGTAAACCTTGTAAAATAAGATAGAATAGGCATAAGTATTATGACATAATGTGTAATAACATCCCATAATACAATAAATATCGATATAAAAGCATGATGCAAAATGGACGTATCAACTCCCCCAAGCTTAGACCTCGCTTGCCCTCAAGCGAAAGCCGATAACGTTAAATATGTCCACATGTTTAGAGGTAGAGGTGTCGATAAAATAAAATACGGACATGAGGGCATCATGATCCTTCTTAGAACAGCAACATATATGGATATTGTCATATGACTTCTTATGCTAGAGTAATAATTTAACCACAATTTCAAGTATGAATCATAAACTTCATTGAAAACTAACAAACTATAATCTCAGTCATTGGAGCAATTGCAATTTATCATAACATAGGAAAGAGTCAATATAAGAGCTTTTCAGCAAGTCCACATACTCAACTATCATATAGTCTTTCACAATTGCTGACACTCACGCAATACTTACGGGTATGGAGTTTTAATCGGACACAAAGAAAGATAGGGGCTTATAGTTTTGCCTCCCAACGTTTTAGCTCAAGGGTAATGTCAACAATAATAGTTCATGAAAACTCACATCCAATTAACCATATATACCAGGATCTTTCCAACATACTGTGCTTGCCAAAGGATAAAACGTAAAAGGAAGGGTGAAGATCACCGTGACTCTTATGTAAGGTAAGAGATAAAAGTAAAAGATAGGCCCTTCGCAGAGGGAAGCAGAGGTTGTCATGCGCTTTAATGGTTGGATGCACAAAATCTTAATGCGAAAGAAGGTCACTTTATATTGCCACTTGTGATGTGGACCTTTATTATGCAGTCTGTCGCTTTTATTTCTTCCATATCACATGATCGTATAAAGCTTATTTTCTCCCACACTAATAAGTCATACATATTTAGAGAGCATTTTTTATTGCTTGCACCGATGACAACTTACTTTGAGGATCGTACTCAATCCATAGGTAGGTATGGTGGACTCTCATGGCAAAACTGGTTTAAGGGTATCTGGAAGCACAAGTAGTATATCTACTTGGTGCGATGAATTGGCTAGCATGAGGGGGAAAGGCAAGCTCAACATGTTGGAGCATCCATGACAATATAATTTATCTCAGATGTAAGAAAACATAACCCATTGCGTTGTCTTCCTTGTCCAACGTCAACTCTTCAGCATGTCATATTTTAATGAGTGCTCACAATCATAAAAGATGTCCAAGATAGTATATTTATATGTGAAGACATCTATTTCTTTATTACTTCCTATTAATTGCAACGATGACCAAAACTATGCTTGTCAACTCTCAACAACTTTTATTCATCATACCTTTTCTATGTGAGCTCATTACTCTCCATAGGATCCATATGATCTCTTTGTTTCTTTTTATTTCTTTCTCTTTTCTCTTATTCACTCAAGATCATGGCAAAATAATCAAACCCTTGACTCAACACTAATCTTTATTATATAGCTCACGGACTCGATTACATAGAAGGATCATAAAGCAAAACTCACAACTAGATCATACTAAAACTTTATTCTACTAGATCAAGATATTACCAAAAGGATCGAACAAAGAAAAACGGTAAAGATAAAAGTGATGGTGATACGATACCGGGGCACCTCCCCCAAGCTTGGCAGTTGCCAAGGGGAGTGTCCATACCCATGTGATTATGTTTCCTTTTTCGGGGATGGTGATGTGATATTCTTGGCGATGATGCCCCTCAGGATACGATTCTCCTCCTCGAGCTTATTGACTTGCTGCTTGAGGTCCATTATTTCCTTTCGAAGTTTTCCTGTAACAGCCAAAGCTCCCTGCACCCAAGGGTGCTGCATAGCTACGGGAGAACCAGTAACACTCTTTTTCATATTCTCATAAGAAAGAAATCTAACATTGGAAGGGATAACCGAATTTGGAATAGCTGAGCTCTGCAGTTCTCCAATCGTGAACCCAACTTGGAAGCAAGAAGTGACTTCTTGATCCTCCATGGCATCTATCCTCATCAAATCAGCCTCCATCTCTTCCTCCGTTCCTGGCCCAAAGTGGTCAGCATCACTGTTTGTCCTTGGTTCCAATGCTGGATGAGACACCCGGCTCTCCCCGACTGACTCTTGAGAAGACATCTCGCTCTAATCTGCAGCAGCAACAGCTCGAAACAAAAATAGAGGATATTTGCGTGATACGGGAGTCAAAACCTCCGGGAGATTATATAATGAATTTTTACCGACCAAAATACGCATCATGCAAGAAAACGGAGTCCGGAGAGCGCACGAGGTGCCCATGAGGTAGGGGGGCGCACCCAGGGGGGTAGGGCGCGCCCTCCACCCTCGTGGAGGCCTCGTGTCCTTCCCGGACTGCTTCTTATTTTTCTAAATATTCCAAAATGGAGAAATATTGCCTTAAAAACTGTTTTGGAGTCGGTTTACTTACCATACCACATACCTATTCCTTTTCGGAGTCTGAAACGTTCCGGAAAGTGTCCCTTATGTACTCCTCCGGGGTTACGGTTTCAATAACATTGGTTTCAACATTTATGGGATTACCTGAGATATAATGTTTGATTCTTTGACCGTTCACCACCTTCGGATTTGTGCCTTCGAAGTTGTTGATTTTTATGGCACCAGAACGATAGACCTCCTCGATAACGTAAGGACCTTCCCATTTAGAGAGAAGTTTTCCTGCAAAAAATCTTAAACGAGAGTTCTATAGCAATACATAATCACCTACATTAAACTCACGCTTTTGTATTCTTTTGTCATGCCATCTTTTAACTTTTTGTTTGAATATAGGCTTGAGTTCTCCGTTCATCAAGTGGGCTAATATCAAATAACCTCTTCTCACCGGCAAGTTTGAAATCATAGTTGAGCTCTTTAATAGCCCAATATGCCTTGTGTTCTAGTTCGAGAGGTAAGTGACATGCTTTTCCATAAACCATTTTATACGGAGACATACCCATAGGATTTTTATATGCAGTTCTATAGGCCCATAATGCATCATCAAGTTTCTTGGACCAATTTTTTCTAGATCTATTAACAGTCTTTTGCAAAATTAATTTGAGCTCTCTATTACTCAATTCTACTTGACCACTAGACTGTGGGTGATAAGGAGATGCAATTCTATGATTAACATCATATTTAGCAAACATTTTATGGAAAGCACCATGAATAAAATGTGAACCACCATCAGTCATTAAATATCTAGGGACTCCCAACCTCGGAAAAATAACTTCTTTAAGCATTTTAATAGAAGTGTTATGATCAGCACTACTAGTTGGAATAGCTTCTACCCACTTAGTAACGTAATCATCAGCAACTAAAATATGTGTATAACCATTAGAGGCAGGAAAAGGTCCCATAAAATCAAAGCCCCAAACATCAAATGGTTCAAAAACAAGTGAATAGTTCATAGGCAATTCTTGACGTCTACTAATATTACCAATTCTTTGACATTCATCACAATATAAGACAAACTTACGGGCATCTTTGAAGAGAGTAGGCCAATAAAAACCAGATTGCAATACCTTTTGTGCGGTTCTATTTCCAGCATGGTGTCCTCCATAAGCTTCGGAGTGACACTTGCGTAGGATCTGTTCCTATTCATGCTTAGGTACACAACGTCTAATAACACCATCTACTCCTTCTTTATAAAGATGTGGGTCATCCCAAAAGTAATGCCTCAAATCATAGAAGAACTTTTTCTTTTGTTGGTATGTGAAACTAGGTGGTATGAATTTAGCAACAATGTAATTAGCATAATCAGCATATCATGGAGCAGTATGAGAAGCATTTATGACATTTAATTGTTCATCAGGAAAACTAGCATCAATAGGTAGTGGGTCATCAAGAACATTTTCTAACCTAGACAAGTTGTCTGCAACGGGGTTCTCAGCTCCCTTTCTGTCAACAATATGTAAGTCAAATTCTTGTAGCAAGAGAACCCATCTAATAAGTCTAGGTTTAGCATCTTTATTTTCCATAAGATATTTAATAGCATCATGATCAGTGTGAATAGTTACTTTAGAATCAACAATATAAGGTCTGAACTTATCACAAGCAAATACAACTGCTAAGAATTCTTTTTCAGTGGTAGCATAATTTCTTTGAGCATTGTCTAGAGTTTTACTAGCATATTGAATAACGTTTAATTTCTTATCAACTCTTTGCCCTAGAACAACACCTACATCATAATCACTAGCATCACACATAATTTCAAAGGGTAAATTCCAATCAGGTGGCCGAACAATAGGTGCATAGATTAATGCTTTCTTAAGAATTTCAAATGCCTCTACACAATCATCATAAAAAACAAATGGTATATCTTTTTGTAATAAATTAGTCAGAGGCCGAGAAATTTTTGAGAAGTCCTTAATGAACCTCCTATAAAATCCGGCTTGACCAAGGAAACTTCTTATACCTTTGATGTCCTTGGGACATGGCATCTTTTCAATAGCATCAACCTTGGCTTTATCAACTTCAATACCTCTTTCAGAAACTTTGTGCCCCAAAACAATACCTTCATTAACCATAAAGTGGCACTTTTCCCAATTCAAGACAAGATTAGTTTCTTCACATCTTTGCAAAACTCGATCAAGGTTGCTCAAGCAATCATCAAAAGAAGATCCATAGACGGAGAAGTCGTCCATGAAAACCTCACAAATCTTTTCACAAAAGTCAAAGAATATAGCCATCATGCATCTTTGAAAGGTAGCAAATGCATTACATAAACCAAAAGGCATACGTTTATAAGCAAAAGTACCAAAAGGGCAAGTAAAAGTAGTCTTTGATTGATCCTTAGCCGACACGGATATTTGAGAGAAACCAGAATAACCATATAGAAAGCAAAAATGTGTATGTTTGGATAATCTTTCTAGCATTTGATCGATAAAAGGTAAGGGGTAATGATCTTTTTTAGAGGCCTTATTTAATTTGCGGAAATTAATTACCATCCTATAACCTGTAATAATTCTTTGAGGAATCAATTCATCTTTATCATTAGGAACGACGGTAATACCTCCCTTCTTAGGGACACAATGGACAGGACTTACCCACTGACTATCAGCAATGGGATAGATTATACCTGCCTCAAGGAGCTTTAGTATTTCCTTTCTTACCACTTCTTTCATTTTAGGATTCAGCCGTCGTTGATGATCATGAACTGGTTTAGCATCTTCTTCCAAATTTATTTTATGTTGACATAGAGTGGGACTAATGCCCTTAAGATCATCAAGAGTATACCCAATAGCAGCACGGTGCTTCTTCAGAGTTTTCAATAATCTTTCTTCTTCATGCTCTGAAAGGTTAGCACTAATAATAATAGGATATATCTTTTTCTCATCAAGATAAGCATATTTAAGAGTATCAGGCAACGGTTTAAGCTCAAACACGGGATCACCCTTGGGTGGAGGAGGATCCCCTAGGATTTCAACAGGCAGATTGTGTTTCAGAATAGGTTCCTGATTAAAGAATACTTCATCTATTTCCCTTCTTTCATTCATAAACATATCATTTTCATGGTCTAGCAAATATTGTTCTAAAGGATCACTAGGAGGTACGGCAATAGAAGCAAGACCAATAATTTCATCCTTACTAGGTAATTCTTCTTCATGGTGTTGTCTACTAAATTTAGAGAAATTAAATTCATGAGTCATATCGTCTAAACCGATAGTAATAACATCCCTTTTGCAATCTATGGTAGCATTAACAGTTGTCAGGAAGGGTCTACCAAATATAATGGGACAAAAGCTATCTTGTGGGGAACCAATAATAAGAAAATCAGCAGGATATTTAGTTTTCCCACACAAGACTTCAACATCTCTAACAATTCCCATTGATGAAATAGTATCTCTATTGGCAAGTTTAATTGTGACATCAACATCTTCTATCTCAGCTGGTGCAATATCATGCATAATTTCTTTGTATAAGGAATAAGGTATTGCACTAGCACTAGCACCCATATCATATAAGCCATGATAACAATGATCTCATATTTTAACAGAAATAACATGCATGCCTACCACCGGTCTGTTTTTATCTTTAGCACAAGGTTTAGCAATTCTAGCAGTCTCATCAAGGACATGAATAACATGCCCAGCAATATTATCAGACAAGAGATCTTTAACAATAGCAATATCAGGATCAACTTTAATTTGCTCATGAGGTGTATACGTTTTAATATTACTTTTACGAACCACAGTTGAAGCTTTAGCATGATCCTTTATCCTAACAAGAAAAGGTGGTTTCTCAACATAAGAAGTAGGAACAGTAGGATCATTATAAGTGACAATCTTTTCTTCAACTTTAATAGGTGCAGCTACTTTTACTTCTATGGGAGGATGATATTTAAACCACTTCTCCTTGGGGAGATCAACATAAGTAGCAAAAGATTCACAGAAAGAAGCTACTATCTCAGAGTCAAGTCCATATTTAGTGCTAAATTTACGGAAAACATCGGTATCCATAAAAGATTTAACACAATCAAACCTAGGTGTCATACCTCACTCCTTACCTTTGTCGAGGTCCCAATCTTCAGAGTTGCATTTAATTCTTTCCAATAGATCCCATTTGAATTCAATATCTTCATCATAAAAGAGCCAACACAAGAAGTATCAAGCATGGTGCGATTGCTATCAGAAAGCCGAGCATAAATTTTTTGAATAATCATTTCTCTTGAGAGCTCATGATTGGGGCATGAATATAACATGGATTTAAGCCTCCCCCAAGCTTGAGCGATGCTTTCTCCTTCGCGAGGCCAATATATATATATATATATATATATATATATATATAATTGCGATCATGATGAACAAGATGCATAGGATAAAACTTCCGATGAAATTCCAATTTCAATCGTTTGTAATTCCAGACCCCATATCATCACATAGCCTATACCATGTCGATGCATCTCCCTTCAAAGATAAAGGGAAGACCTTCTTCTTAACAATATCTCCGGATACACATGCAAGCTTAAATAATCTACAAACTTCATCCACATATATTAGATGCTCATCAGGATATTTGTTCCATCTCCTAAAAAGGGATTAGCTAGCAATTTTTCTATCATACCCGAAGGAATTTCAAAGCAGACATTTTCATTTTCAGTAGGTTCAGTAGGTTGAGGAGCTACTCTTTGCTCTACTAGTCGGGGTGAAGATACCCCGAACAAGCCCCTCAGAGGATTACTTTCCATAGTAACAAGTGACAGTAAATTTCAGCACACTATAAATTTTTCCTTACCAAATTCCACCTACCAAAGGCGCTTCACTCCCCGACAACGGCACCAGAAAAGAGTCTTGATGACCCACAAGTATAGGGGATCTATTGTAGTCATTTCGATAAGAGTGTTGAACCCAACAAGGAGCAGAAGGAAATGATAAACGGTTTCCAGCAAGGTATTCTCTGCAGGTACTGAAATAAGTGGTAACAGATAGTTTTGTGATAGGATAATTTGTAACGAGCAACAAGTAACAAAAGTAAAGAAAGTGCAGCAAGGTGGCACAATCCTTTTTGTAGCAAAGGACAAGCCTGGACAAACTCTTATATAGAGAAAAGCGCTCCCGAGGACACATGGGAATATCGTCAAGCTAGTTTTCATCACGCTCATATGATTCGCGTTCGGTACTTTGATAATTTGGTATGTGGGTGGACCAGTGCTTGGGTACTGTCCTTACTTGGACAAGCATCCCACTTATGATTAACCTCTATTGCAAGCATCCGCAACTACAACAAAAGTATTAAGGTAAACCTAACCATAGCATGAAACATATAGATCCAAATCAGCCCCTTACGAAGCAACGCATAAACTAGGGTTTAAGCTTCTGTCACTCTAGCAACCCATCATCTACTTATTACTTCCCAATGCCTTCCTCTAGGCCCAAATAATGGTGAAGTGTCATGTAGTCGACGTTCACATAACACCACTAGAGGAGAGACAACATACATCTCATCAAAATATCGAACGAATACCAAATTCACATGACTACTAATAGCAAGACTTATCCCATGTCCTCAGGAACAAACGTAACTACTCACAAAGCATAAACATGTTCATAATCAGAGGGGTATTAATATGCATATAGGATCTGAACATATGATCGTCCACCAATTAAACCAACAAGCATCAACTACAAGGATTAATTAACACTACTAGCAACCTACTAGCACCATGATACGACTCCAACGTATCTATAATTTTTGATTGCTCCATGCTATATTATCTACTGTTCTGGACATTATTGGGCTTTATCATCCAATTTTATATTATTTTGGGACTAACCTATTGACCTGGAGCCCAGTGCCAGTTCCCGTTTTTCCCTTGTTTCAGTGTTTCGAAGAAAAGGAATATCAAACGGAGTCGAAACGGAATGAAACCTTCTGGAGAAGTTATTTTTGGAAGGAAAGCAACCTGATGGACTTGGAGTGCACGCCATGAAAGCAACGAGGGAGCCACGAGGTAGGGGGGCGCGCCCACCCCCTAGGGCGCGCCCTCCACCCTCATGGGCCCCTTGTGGTTCCCCTGGCGTATTTCTTCTGCCTATATATATATCCATATATCCTAAAACGATCGGGGAGCAGGGTAGATCGGGAGTTCCACTGCCAGAAGCTTCTGTAGCCACCGAAAGCCAATCTAGACCCATTCCGGCACCCTACCGGAGGGGGAATCCCTCTTCGGTGGCCATCTTCATTATCCCGGTGCTCTTCATGACGAGGAGGGAGTAGTCCACCCTCGGGGCTGAGGGTATGTATAAGTAGCTATGTGTTTGATCGCTCTCTCCCGTGTTCTTGATTTGGCACGATCTTGATGTATCGCGAGCTTTGCTATTATACTTGGATCTTATCTTTCTTCTCCCCCTCTACTCTCTTGTAATGGATTGAGTTTCCCCTTTGAAGTTATCTTATCGGATTGAGTCTTTAAAGATTTGAGAACACTTGATGCATGTCTTGCCATGCATATCTATGGTGACAATGGGATATCACGTGATATTTGATGCATGTTTTGGTGATCAATTTGCGGGTTCCGCCCATGAACCTATGCATAAGGGTTGGCACACGTTTTCGTCGTGATTCTCCGGTAGGAACTTTGGGGCACTCTTTGAGGTTCTATGTGTTGGTTGAATAGATGAATCTGAGATTGTGTGACACATATCGTATAATCATACCCACGGATACTTGAGGTGACATTGGAGTATCTAGGTGACATTAGGGTTTTGGTTGATTTGTGTCTTAAGGTGTTATTCTAGTACGAACTCTAGGGCTGTTTGCGACACTTATAGGAATAGCCCAATGGATTGATTGGAAAGAATAACTTTGAGGTGGTTTCGTACCCTACCATAATCTCTTCATTTGTTCTCCGCTATTAGTGACTTTGGAGCGACTCTTTGTTGCATGTTGAGGGATAGTTATATGATCCAATTATGTTATTCTTGTTGAGAGGACTTGTAGTAGTGAAAGTATGAACCCTAGGCCCTATTTCCTATCATTGCAATACCGTTTATGCTCATTTTTACCATTAGTTACCTTGCTGTTTTTATAATTTCAGATTACAAAAACCTTTATCTACCATCCATATACCACTTCTATCACCATCTCTTCGCCGAACTAGTGCACCTATACAATTTACCATTGTATTGGGTGTGTTGGGGACACAAGAGACTCTTTGTTATTTGGTTGCAGGGTTGCTTGAGAGAGACCATCTTCATCCTACGCCTCCTACGGATTGATAAACCTTAGGTCATCCACTTGAGGGAAATTTGCTACTGTCCTACAAACCTCTGTACTTGGAGGCCTAACAACGTCTACAAGAAGAACATTGTGTAGTAGACATCAAGCTCTTTTCTGGCGCCGCTGCCGGGGAGGTTAGTGCTTGAAGGTATATCTTTAGATCTTGTAATCGAGTCTTTTTGTTTCTTGTTTTATCACTAGTTTAGTTTATAAAAGAAACTATAAAAAATGGAATTGAGTTTGTCTCATACGCTTCATGTTTTTAATATCTTTCGTGAGTATGATGGAAAGGATAATTGTGCTCAAGTGCTAGAAGAAGAAATCTATAAATTGTTTGGCACTAAATATTTGAATGATGAGCATGATTGCAATGTTGTTAGTATGAATTCCTTGAATATCCATGATGCTAATGATATGCAAAGCCACAAGCTTGGGGAAGCTATGTTTGATGAAGATGATATTTTTTGTCCCCCAAGTTTTGATGAGCAAATCTATTATGATGAAAGCATGCCTCCTACCTATGATGATTATTGTGATGACACGTATGCTTTAAAGAACAATGATAACCATGAAACTTGTCATCTTGATCTTAATTTTCAATCACATGATAGTTATTTTGTTAAGTTTGCTCCCACTATTATTCATGAGAAGAAATTTTCTTATGTGGAGAGTAATAAAATTTCTATGCTCATAGATCATGAAAAGAATGCTTTAGGTGCTGGTTATATTGTTGAATTCATTCATGATGCTACTGGAAATTATTATGAGGGAGGAACATATGCTTGTAGGAATTTCAATAATATAAAGTTTCCTCTCTATGTGCTTAAAGTTTTGAAGTTATGCTTGTTTTGCCTTCCTATGCTAGTTGATTATTGTTCCCATAAGTTGTTTTCTCACAAAATCCCTATGCATAGGAAGTGGGTTAGACTTAAATGTTCTAGTTATATTCTTCATGATGCTCTCTTTATGTTTCAATTCTTATCTTTTATGTGAGCATCATTGAAATCATCATGCCTAGCTAGGGGCGTTAAACGATAGCGCTTGTTGGGAGGCAACCCAATTTTATTTTTGTTCCTTGCTTTTTGTTCCTGTTTAGTAATAAATATATCATATATCCTCTGTTTATATGTGGTTCTAAGCTTTTAATTAGTCTTTGTGCCAAGTAAAACCTTTGGGAGGACTTGGGGAAAGGGTAGTTGATCATGCTGTAAAAAACAGAAACTTTAGCGCTCACAAGAATTGCTGCCATTTTTATTTGGAGAGTGCTATTTAGTTAATTCTTTTTGTAGATGATTAATAGATAAATTCCTCAGGTCCATAAGTTTATTTGAGAATTTTATGAGTTCCATAAGTATATGTTTGATCCAGATTACTACAGACTATTCTGTTTTTGACAGATTCTGTTTTTCGTGTGTTGTTTGCTTATTTTGATGAATCTATGGCTAGTAAAAGAGTTTATAAACCATAGAGAAGTTGGAATACATTAGGTTTAACACTAATATAAATAAATAATGAGTTCATTACAGTACCTTGAAGTAGTGTTTTGTTTCCTTTCGCTAACGGAGCTTACGAGTTTTCTGTTAAGTTTTGTGTTGTGAAGTTTTCAAGTTTTGGGTAAAGATTCGATGGACTATGGAATAAGGAGTGGCAAGAGCCTAAGCTTGGGGATTCCCAAGGCACCCCAAGGTAATATTCAAGGACAACCAATAGCCTAAGCTTGGGGATGCCCCATAAGGCAGCCCCTCTTTCGTCTTCGTTCATCGGTAACTTTACTTGGAGCTATATTTTTATTCGCCACATGATATGTGTTTTGCTTGGAGCGTCATTTTATTTCATTTTGTTTTTCTTGATGTTTGAATAAAATATCAAGATCTGAAATTCTTAAATGTTATAGAGAGTCTTCACATAGTTGCATAATTATTTGACTACCCATTGATCTTCACTTACATCTTTCGGAGTAGTGTGTTATTGCTCTAGTGCTTCACTTATATCTTTTAGAGCACGGTGGTGGCTTTGTTTTATAGAAACTATTATTCTCTCATGCTTCACTTAGATTATTTTGAGAGTCCTAAACAGCATGGTAATGTGCTTAATTCTAATATGCTATGTATTCAAGATTAGTAAAATTTTCTTATGAGTGTTTTGAATACTAAGAGAAGTTTGATGCTTGATGATTGTTTTGAGATATGGAGGTAATAATATCAAAGTCGTTCTAGTTGAGTAGTTGTGAAATTGAGAAATGCTTGTGTTGAAGTTTTCAAGTCCCGTTGCATGCACGTATGGTAAACGTTATGTAAAAAATTTGAAACATGAGGTGTTATTTGATTGTCCTCCTTATGAGTGGCGGTCGGGGACGAGCGATGGTATTTTCCTACCAATCTATCCCCCTAGGAGCATGCGCGTAATACCGAGGTTTTTGATGACTTGTAGATTTTTGCAATAAGTATGTGAGTTCTTTATGACTAATGTTGAGTCCATGGATTATACGCACTCTCACCCTTCCGTCCTTGCTAGCCTCTTCGGTACCGTGCATTGCCCTTTCTCACATTGAGAGTTGGTGCAAACTTTGCCGGTGCATCCAAACCCCATGATATGATATGCTCTTTCACACATAAACCTCCTTATATCTGTAACGCCCCGAGACCGATGTGCCAGGTGTCCTCTAGTTATTCGCTATTGTTGCCTTTTCATTGCTTGCGTGTCATGCATCTCATATCATGTCATCATGTGCATTTCATTTGCATACGTGTTCGTCTCATGCATCCGAGCATTTTCCCCATTGTCCGTTTTGCAATCCGGCGCTCCTATGTCATCTGGTGTCCCTTTCTACCTCTTTTTGTGTGTGTGTGTGTGTTAAACGTTTTCGGATTGGACCGAGACTTGTCATGCGGCCTTGGTTTACTACCGGTAGACTGCCTGTCAAGTTTCGTGCCATTTGGACTTCGTTTGATACTCCAATGGTTAACCGAGGGACCAAAAGGCCTCGTGTGAGTTGCAGCCCAACACCCTTCCAAAGTGGCCCAAAACCCACCTAAACCTCCTCCATCATCTCGGTCGTTCGATCACGATCGCGTGGCCGAAAACCACACCTCATTTGGAGCTTCCTAACTCCTCCTAGTCCTACCTCTATATAAGTGCCTCCCCGTCCAAATCATGGGCGAAACCCTAGTCTACCTCCTCCACCGCGCATCCGGACGCGTCCTCGCCGCACCGGACATGTCCACCGCGCCCTCCATGTCGCCTGGCCAATCAGCGGCCGCCACATCAGCTCGCGTCGTCGCCCCAGGACACTCACAGCGCGCCACATCAGCCTCGCCCGCGCCCACTTCGCCGCGGTCCGTGGAGCCCATCGCGGGCCCGCGCAGGCCCGCGCGCAACCGCCGCTTGCCCATCTGCGGCCCGAGTTCCGCCGCCTGATCCGGACCGCTTGTGCCGCCTGGGGGCCTCGTCGCCGGCCACTGGCTCCGGTGAGCCCTCGCCGGAGCTCCTCCGCCGAGCGCCTCGCCTCCCTGCGCTCCCCCGCCGCCCCGTCATGCCTCGTAGCGCGCCGCTGCCGTCCGGGTGATCCCGTGCCGCCCCCGCTTTTCTTCTCCTTCCTCTCTTGCCTCTCGCTCACTGCCTCCGTCCCGTAGGAACTCACCGGCGCCGGAGCTTCGAGTTTGCCGTTCCGCTCGTTCCCTCCATTCCCGACCGAATCCAGAGGAGCCGCGCCCGGATCCGTCCTCTGCGTCCTGCCCCGCATCCATTCCCGGCCTCCGTGCTCGCCTTGTCGCCAGAGAGGCCATCCTTACTACCGCCGGCATTTCTTGTCTCCTGCGCCGCCGCCATGGCCTCCTGCCTGAGAGGAGCGCGCGAGGAGGACAACGCCTTCGCCCTGGGCCTCCGCCTACGTCTGTGGGCCGGCCTAGCCCCAGATCCACTCGCCCATCGCACCCCTCCTCATTTGGGCCAAGCCCACGGGGTGAGCTACACCCTAAACTTCCGCCCCGAGCGACCTTTAGCTATGCTACGCTCGAGTGTGTTTTTTTCACTAAGTTCCAGATCTGCATACTTTTCATGCCATTTTTATCATGTCATAACTCTCCATCGGTGGTTCCGATTCGTGCGTGTAGCATATCAAAATGTTCGTCTCGAAGAGTACATCATTTCATCTCATTGCATCATTTTCATTTGAGCTCATCTTGATGCCCGAAATGCTATTGGAAGAGGGCTATGTGAGGACTATGTCAGATCTGTTTCAGCAAATGGCCTTTTGTCATTTTTGCCATGATTAATGTGTGCATGCTATGAACCTGAGCTCTATATGTGTTTTGTTATATGCCATGCCATCTTTACAAGGGTGTATGCCATGTATTTTTGTGATCTTTGTGGTGACTAGCACAAGCATGCAAAGTAGCTTACTCAATGTTGCTGATTTCAGGGACTTAGAATTTCAGCAAGTCCTTGTCCTGTTATTATTTTTATGCCATATGTTCATGTTGTTTCCTAGTGATCCATGCCTCTTTTGAGCATGATCAGTAAGGATGTTTTGTAGATATTGTGGTGTATATCCATCCATGTCTTTGTTTGCATTTATGGAGCACCCTATCTTGAGTCAATCGAGCTCTACTTTTGCTATAAAATGTTCCTGGCAGATTGTTAACATGTTTTGCAATTTTGCCAAGCTTGTTGTTGTTGATCCGTGCATGCTATGCTGTTGTTCTTGCCATGTCTTCTTGCTGGTTGTATGCTTAGATTATCATGCCATGCTTTGTAGTGAGTGCATCGAGCTCGTAAACATGCCTACTTGTTATCTATTTTGCCATGCTCCAGTTTTTCACTAAGTCTGAATCTGTTTTCGTTAATTGCTATGTTCACATGCTTGCAATTGCATTTTATGATCCCCTTTGGCTTATGGTCACTAAGGGACTTTTGTTATATGCTTTGAGTAGCTTCATGCCATGCCTTGCTTTGCCATGATATGTTCCTGTAGCATGTAGTTATCGTGCTCTAAACATTGCTTCCTGATGTTAAATTCCTGATATGCTGTTAATTTCACTAAGTCTAAAACATGTTATCTTTTGCACTTTTGCCATGCCTGTTTAAACCTGTTATTGAGTGAATTAGCCGTAGCTTAGTGTTAATCTTTTGTCAAGCCTCTTGAGTGGATCCCTGCCATGTATTTTGTTGTCATGTTAGAGTGCATTGGCTTGTTGTTCTTGATGCATTTAGATGGTCACTTGCTGTTAATCGCAGACCGGTGCCATATTTGTTTTGCTTGCCATTTCCAAACTGTGCATCCGATTTCCGGTGATCTTTATATCGATTTCAACCGAAATCAACTCCTCTTTCCAGTGGCACTCTTGGTTTTCCAAGTTAAGGCCAGGTTCATTCATTCCTTTCCAAATCATGCATATGCATCACATACCGCATCCTGCATATCATGCCATGTTCATGTGTTGGTTGTTTACTATGTTGTGTGCTTCTTTCCGGTGTTGCTTCTTCGTGTTGGTTCTGATAACATCGCGTTTGTGAGGACCCATTCGACTACGTCCATTTGTCTTCTTCATGGACTCGTTCTTCTTCCTTGCGGGATTTCAGGCAAGATGACCATACCCTCGAAATCACTTCTATCTTTGCTTGCTAGTTGCTCGCTCTTTTGCTATGCCTATGCTGCGATACCTACCACATGCTTTATCATGCCTCCCATGTTGCCATGTTCAGCCTCTAACCCACCTTGTCCTAGCAAACCGTTGTTTGGCTATGTTACCGCTTTGCTCAGCCCCTCTTATAGCGTTGCTAGTTGCAGGTGAAGATGAAGTTTGGAGTTTGTTCCTTGTTGGAACATGATTACTGTTGGGATATCACAATATCTCTTATTTAATTAATGCATCTATATACTTGGTAAAGGGTGGAAGGCTCGACATTATGCCCGGTGTTTTGTTCCACTCTTGCCGCCCTAGTTTCTGTCATACCGGTGTTATGTTCCTTGATTTTGCGTTCCTTACGCGGTTGGGTTATAATGGGAACCCCTTGACAGTTCGCCTTGAATAAAACTCCTCCAGCAAGGCCCAACCTTGGCTTTACATTTGCCTCACCTAGCCCTTTTCCCTCGGGTTTTCGCGAGCCCGAGGGTCATCTTATTTTAAACCCCTCGGGCTAGTGCTCCTCTGAGTGTTGGTCCAAACTAGAGCCCCTTGCAGTGCCAGCTCGGGGAAACTTGAGGGTTGGTTTTAGTTGTACGGACTGCTCATCTGGTGTGCCCTGAGAACGAGATATGTGCAGCTCCTATCGGGATTTGTCGGCACATTCGGGCGGCTTTGCTGGTCTTGTTTTACCATTGTCGAAATGTCTTGTAACCGGGATTCTGAGTCTGATCGGGTCTTCCCGCTAGAAGGAATATCCTTCGTTGACCATGAGAGCTTGTGATGGGCTAAGTTGGGACACCCCTGCAGGGTTTTGAACTTTCGAAAGCCGTGCCCGCGGTTATGAGAAGATGGGAATTTGTTAATGTCCGGTTGTAGAGAACTTGACACTTGACCTTAATTAAAATACATCAACTGCGTGTGTAACCGTGATGGTCTCTTTTCGGCGGTGTCCGGGAGTGAACACGGTGTTAGAGTTATGCTTGACGTAAGTAGTTTTGGATCACTTCTTGATCATACTTTCTCGAACGTGCTTTGCCTTCTCTTCTCGCTCTCATTTGCGTATGTTAGCCACCATATATGCTAGTCGCTTGCTTCAGCTCCACCTCATACCTTTTCCCTACCCATAAGCTTAAATAGTCTTGATCGCGAGGGTGTGAGATTGCCAAGTCCCCGTGGCTCACAGATACTTCCAAAACCAGTTTGCAGGTGCCGATGAAACCATGCAGGTGATGCAACCGAGCTCAAGGAGGAGCTCGATGAAGATCTCGTTCTTTGTGTTGTTTCGTTTCCAGTTGATTAGTAGTGGAGCCCAGTTGGGGTTGATCGGGGATCTGTGTAGCATTTGGGGCAGTATTCTTTTATTTTGGTTCCGTAGTCGGACCTTGATTGTATTTGGATGTTGTAATGCTATTCATGTATGGTGTGATGTGGCGATTGTAAGACAACTATGTATCCCTTTCCCTTATGTATTACATGGGTTGTGTGTAGATTACCTCACTTGCGACATTGCTTTCAATGCGGTTAGGCCTCTAAGTTGTGCTTCGACATGTGGGAGATATAGCCGCATCGAGGGCGTTACAATATCTTCCACAAAACAGCCACCATACCTACCTATTATGGCATTTCCATAGCCATTCCGAGATATATTGCCATGCAACTTTCCACCATTCCGTTTATCATGACACGTTCATCATTGTCATATTGCTTAGCATGATCATGTAGTTGACATAGTATTTGTGGCAAAGCCACCGTTCATAATTATTTCATACATGTCACTCTTGGTTCATTGCATATCCTGGTACACTGCCGGAGGCATTCATATAGAGTCATACTTTGTTCTAGTATCAAGTCATAATCCTTGAGTTGTAAGTAAATAAAAGTGTGATGATCATCATTATTAGGGCATTGTCCCATGTGAGGAAAGGATGGAGACTATGATTCCCCCACAAGTCAGGATGAGACTCCGGATGAAAAAAAAATAATTAAAAAAAGAGAAACGGCCATAAAAAAGAGAAGGCCCCCAAAAAAGAAAAAGACCATAAAAAAAGAGAAGGCCCAAAAAATGAGAGAAAAAGAGAGAAGGGACAATGCTACTATCCTTTGCCACACTTGTGCTTCCAAGTAGCACCATAATCTTCATGATAGAGAGTCTCTTGTTTTGTCACTTTCATATACTAGTGGGAATTTTTCATTATAGAACTTGGCTTGTATATTTCAACAATGGGCCTCCTCAAGTGCCCTAGGTCTTCGTGAGCAAGCAAGTTGGATGCACACCCACTTAGTTTCTTTTATTGAGCTTTCATACATTTATAGCTCTAGTGCATCCATTGCATGGCAATCCCTACTCCTTGCATTAACATCAATCAGTGGTAATCTCCATAGCCCATTGATTAGCCTCATTGATGTGAGACTTTCTCCTTTTTGTCTTCTCCACATAACCCCCCTCATTATATTCAATTCCACCCATAGTGCTATATCCATGGCTCGCGCTCATGTATTGCGTGAAAGTTTATAGGTTTGAGATTACTAAAGTATGAAACAATTGCTTGGCTTGTCATTGGGGTGGTGCATGATGAGAGCATTCTTCTGTGACGAAAATGGAGCATGACTAAACTATATGATTTTGTAGGGATAAACTTTCTTTGGCCATGTTATTTTGAGAGGACATAATTGCTTAGTTAGTATGCTTGAAGTATTATTATTTTTATGTCAATATGAACTTTTATCTTGAATCTTTCGGATCTGAATATTCATACCACAATTAAGAAGAATTACATTGAACTTATGCCAAGTAGCACTCCGCATCAAAAATTCTGTTTTTATCATTTACCTACTCGAGGACGAGCAGGAATTAAGCTTGGGGATGCTGATACGTCTCCAACGTATCTATAATTTTTGATTGCTCCATGCTATATTATCTACTGTTTTGGACATTATTGGGCTTTATTATCCACTTTTATATTATTTTTGGGACTAACCTATTGACCCAGAGCCCAGTGCCAGTTCCTGTTTTTTCCCTTGTCTTAGTGTTTCGAAGAAAAGGAATATCAAATGGAGTCGAAATGGAATGAAACCTTCTGGAGAAGTTATTTTTGGAAGGAAAGCAACCTGATGGACTTGGAGTGCACGTCAGGAAAGGAACAAGGGAGCCACGAGGTAGGGGGCGTGCCCTCCACCCTCGTGGGCCCCTCATGGCTCCCCTATCGTATTTCTTCCACCTATATAAATATCCATATACCCTAAAACAATCGGGGAGTAGAATAGATCAGGAGTTCCACCGCCAGAAGCCTCCGTAGCCACCGAAAGCCAATCTAGACCCATCCCGGCACCCTGCCGGAGGGGGAACCCTCTCCGGTGGCCATCTTCATCATCCCGGCGCTCTCCATGACGAGGAGGGAGTAGTCCACCCTCGGGGCTGAGGGTATGTACCAGTAGCTATGTGTTTGATCTCTCTCTCTCTCTCTCTCTCTCTCTCGTGTTCTTGATTTGGCACGATCTTGATGTATCGCGAGCTTTGCTATTATAGTTGGATCTTATCTTTCTTCCCCCCCTCTACTCCGTTGTAATGAATTGAGTTTCCCCTTTGAAGTTATCTTATCGGATTGAGCCTTTAAAGATTTGAGAACACTTGATGTATGTCTTGCCGTGCATATCTGTGGTTACAATGGGATATCACGTGATTCACTTGATTAATGTTTTGGTGATCAACTTGCGGGTTCCGCCCATGAACCTATGCATAGGGGTTGGCACAAGTTTTCGTCATGATTCTCCGGTAGGAACTTTGGGGCACTCTTTGAGGTTCTATGTGTTGGTTAAATAGATGAATCTGAGATTGTGTGACACATATCGTATAATCATACCCACGGATACTTGAGGTGACATTGGAGTATCTAGGTGACATTAGGGTTTTGGTTGATTTGTGTCTTAAGGTGTTATTCTAGTACGAACTCTAGGGCTGTTTGTGACACCTATAGGAATAGCCCAACGGATTGATTGGAAAGAATAACTTTGAGGTGGTTTCGTACCCTACCCTAATCTCTTCGTTTCTTCTCCGCTATTAGTGACTTTGGAGTGACTCTTTGTTGCATGTTGAGGGATAGTTATGATCCAATTATGTTATTATTGTTGAGAGGACTTGCACTACTGAAAGTATGAACCCTAGGCCCTATATCCTATCATTGCAATACCGTTTATGCTCATATTTACCATTAGTTACTTTGCTGTTTTTATAATTTCAGATTACAAAAACCTTTATCTACCATCCATATACCACTTGTATCACCACCTCTTCGCCGAACTAGTGCACCTATACAATTTAGCAATGTATTGGGTGTGTTGGGGACACAAGATACTCTTTGTTATTTGGTTGCAGGGTTGCTTGAGAGAGACCATCTTCATCCTACGCCTCCTACAGATTGATAAACCTTAGGTCATCCACTTGAGGGAAATCTTCTACTGTCCTACAAATCTCTGCACTTGGAGGCCCAACAACGTCTACAAGAAGAAGGTTGTGTAGTAGACATCAAGCTATTTTCTGGCGCCATTGCTGGGGAGGTTAGCGCTTGAAGGTATATCTTTAGATCTTGCAATCGAGTCTTTTACTTTCGTGTTTTATCACTAGTTTAGTTTATAAAAGAAAACTATAAAAAATGGAATTGAGTTTGTCTCATAAGCTTCACCTTTTTAATATCTTTCGTGACTATGATGGAAAGGATAATTGTTCTCAAGTGCTAGAAGAAGAAATCTATAAAATGTTTGGCACTAAATATTTGAATGATGAGCATGATTACAATGTTGTTAGTATGAATTCCTTGAATATCCATGATGCTAATGATATGCAAAGCCACAAGCTTGGGGAAGCTATGTTTGATGAAGATGATATTTTTTGTCCCCCAAGTTTTGATGAGCAAATATATTATGATGAAAGCATGCCTCCTATCTATGATGATTATTGTGATGACACGTATTCTTTAAAGAAAAATGATAACCATGAAACTTGTCATCTTGATCTCAATTTTCAATCACATGATAGTTATTTTGTTAAGTTTGCTCCCACTATTATTCATGAGAAGAAATTTGCTTATGTGGAGAGTAAGTAATAAAATTTCTATGCTTATAGATCATGAAAATAATGCTTTAGGTGCTGGTTATATAGTTGAATTCATTCATGATGCTGCTGAAAATTATTATGAGGAAGGAACATATTCTTGTAGGAATTGCAATAATATAAAGTTTCCTCTCTATGTGCTTAAAGTTTTGAAGTTATGCTTGTTTTGCCTTCCTATGCTAGTTGATTATTGTTCCCATAAGTTGTTTGCTCACAAAATCCCTATGCATAGGAAGTGGGTTAGAATTAAATGTGCTAGTTATATTCTTCATGATGCTCTCTTTATGTTTCAATTTTTATCTTTTATGTGAGCATCATTGAAATCATCATGCCTAGCTAGGGGCGTTAAACGATAGCGCTTGTTGGGAGGCAACCCAATTTTATTTTTTCCTTGCTTTTTGTTCCTGTTTAGTAATAAATAATTCATCAATCCTCTGTTTATATGTGGTTCTATGATTTTAATTAGTCTTTGTGCCAAGTAGAACCTTTGGGAAGACTTGGGGAAGCCTCGTTGATCATGCTGTAAAAAACAGAAACTTTAGCGCTCATGAGAATTGCTGCCATTTTTATTTGGAGAGTGATATTTAGTTAAGTATTTTTGAAGATGATTAATAGATAAATTCCTCAGGTCCATCAATTTATTTGAGAATTTTATGAGTTCCATAAGTATACGTTTGATCCAGATTACTACAGACTATTCTGTTTTTGACAGATTCTGTTTTTCGTGTGTTGTTTGCTTATTTTGATGAATCTATGGCTAGTAAAAGAGTTTATGAACCATAGAGAAGTTGGAATACATTAGGTTTAACACCAATATAAATAAAGAATGAGTTAATTACAGTACCTTGAATTAGTGTTTTGTTTCCTTTCGCTAACGGAGCTTACGAGGTTTCTGTTAAGTTTGTGTTGTGAAGTTTTCAAGTTTTGGGTAAAGATTCGATGGACTATGGAATAAGGAGTGACAAGTGCCTAAGCTTGGGGATGCCCAAGGCACCCCAAGGTAATATTCAAGGACAACCAATAGCCTAAGCTTGGGGATGCCCCGGAAGGCATCCCCTCTTTCGTCTTCGTTCATCAATAACATTACTTGGAGGTATATTTTTATTCGCCACATGATATGTGGTTTGCTTGGAGCGTCATTTTATTTCATTTTGTTTTGATTTCTGTTTTAATAAAATATCAAGATATGAAATTCTTAAATGTTAGAGAGAGTGTTCACATAGTTTCATAATTATTCGACTACTCATTGATCTTCACTTACATCTTTCGGATTAGTGTGTTATTGCTCTAGTGCTTCACTTATATCTTTTAGAGCACGGTGGTGGCTTTGTTTTATAGAAACTATTATTCTCTCATGCTTAACTTAGATTATTTTGAGAGTCTTAAATAGCATGGTAATGTGCTCAATTCTAATATGCTAGGTATTCAACATTAGTAAAATTTTCTTATGAGTGTTTTGAATACTAAGAGAAGTTTGATGCTTGATGATTGTTCTGAGATATGGAGATAATAATATCAAAGTCGTGCTAGTTGAGTAGTTGTGAAATTGAGAAATGCTTGTGTTGAAGTTTTCAAGTCCCATAGCATGCACGTATGGTAAACTTTAAGTAACAAATTTGAAACATGAGGTGTTATTTGATTGTCCTCCTTATGAGTGGCGGTCGGGGACGAGCGATGGTCTTTTCCTACCAATCTACCCCCTAGGAGCATGCGCATAGTACCGAGGTTTTTGATGACTTGTAGATTTTTTCAATAATTATGTGAGTTCTTTATGACTAATGTTGAGTCCATGGATTATACGCACTCTTACCCTTCCATCCTTGCTAGCCTCTTCGGTACCATGCTTTGCCCTTTCTCACATTGAGAGTTGGTGCAAACTTCGCCGGTGCATCCAAACCCCGTGATATGATACGCTCTTTCACCCATAAACCTCCTTATATCTTCCTCAAAATAGCCACCATACCTACCTATTATGGCATTTCCATAGCCATTCCGAGATATATTGCCATGCAACTTTCCACCATTCCGTTTATCATGTCACGTTCATCATTGTCATATTGCTTAGCATGATCATGGAGTTGACATAGTATTTGTGGCAAAGCCACCATTCATAATTATTTCATACATGTCACTCTTGGTTCATTGCATATCCCGGTACGCCGCTGGAGGCATTCATATAGAGTCATACTTTGTTCTAGTATCGAGTTGTAATCCTTGAGTTGTCAGTAAATAAGTGTGATGATCATCATTATTAGAGCATTGTCCCATGTGAGGAAAGGATGATGGAGACTATGATTCCCCCACAAGTCGGGATGAGACTCCGGGCGAAAAAAAATAAAAAAAGAGAAAAGGCCATAAAAAAGAGAAGGCCCAAAAAAGAAAAAAGAAGAAGAAAAAGGCCATAAAAAAGAGTAGGCCCAAAAAATGAGAGAAAAAGGGAGAAGGGACAATGCTACTATGCTTTGCCACACTTGTGCTTCAAAGTAGCACCATAATCTTCATGATAGAGAGTCTCTTGTTTTGTCACTTTCATATACTAGTGGGAATTTTTCATTATAGAAATTGGCTTGTATATTCCAACAATGGGCCTCTGCAAGTGCCCTAGGTCTTCGTGAGCAAGCAAGTTGGATGCACACCCACTTAGTTTCTTTTGTTGAGCTTTCATACATATATAGCTCTAGTGCATCCATTGCATGGCAATCCCTACTCTTTGCATTAACATCAATAGGTGGGCATCTCCATAGCCCATTGATTAGCCTCATTGATGTGAGACTTTCTCCTTTTTGTCTTCTCCACATAACCCCCTCATTATATTCTATTCCACCCATAGTGCTATATCCATGGCTCGTGCTCATGTATTGCGTGAAAGTTTATAGGTTTGAGATTACTAAAGTATGAAACAATTGCTTGGCTTGTCATCGGGGTTGTGCATGATGAGAGCATTCTTGTGTGACGAAAATGGAGCATGACTAAACTATATGATTTTGTAGGGATAAACTTTCTTTGGCCATGTTATTTTGAGAGGACATAATTGCTTAGTTAGTATGCTTGAAGTATTATTATTTTTATGTCAATATGAACTTTTATCTTGAATCTTTCGGATCTAAATATTCATACCACAATTAAGAAGAATTACATTGAAATTTTGCCAAGTAGCACTTCGCATCAAAAATTCTGTTTTTACAATTTACCTACTCGAGGACGAGCAGGAATTAAGCTTGGGGATGATGATACGTCTCCAACGTATCTATAATTTTTGATTGCTCCATGCTATATTATCTACTGTTTTGGACATTATTGGGCTTTATTATCCACTTTTATATTATTTTCGGGACTAACCTATTGACCCAGAGTCCAGTGCCAGTTCCTGTTTTTTCCCCTTGTTTCAGTGTTTCGAAGAAAAGGAATACCAAACAGAGTCGAAACGGAATGAAACCTTCTGGAGAAGTTATTTTTGGAAGGAAAGCAACCTGATGGACTTGGAGTGCACGTCAGGAAAGAAACGAGGGAGACACAAGGTAGGGGGCGCGCCCTCCACCCTCATGGGCCCCTCGTGGCTCCCCTGACGTATTTCTTCCGCCTATATATATATCCATATGCCCTAAAACGATCGGGGAGCAGAATAGATCGGGAGTTCCGCTGCCAGAAGCCTTCGTAGCCACCGAAAGCCAATCTAGACCCGTTCCGGCACCCTGCCAGAGGGGGAATCCCTCTCCGGTGGCCATATTCATCATCCCGGCGCTCTCCATGACGAGGAGGGAGTAGTCCACCCTCGGGGCTGAGGGTATGCACCAGTAGCTATGTGTTTGATCTCTCTCTCTCTCTCTCTTGTGTTCTTGATTTGGCACGATCTTGATGTATCGCGAGCTTTGCTATTATAGTTGGATCTTATGTTTATTCTCCCCCTCTTCTCTCTTGTAATCGATTGAGTTTCCCCTTTGAAGTTATCTTATCGGATTGAGTCTTTAAAGATTTGAAAACACTTGATGTATGTCTTGCCGTGCGTATCTGTGGTGACAATGGGATATCACATGATTCACTTGATGCATGTTTTGGTGATCAACTTGCGGGTTCCACCCATGAACCTATGCATAGGGGTTGGCACACGTTTTCGTCGTGATTATCCGGTAGGAACTTTGGGGCAGTCTTTGATGTTCTATGTGTTGGTTGAATAGATGAATCTGAGATTGTGTGACGCATATTGTATAATCATACCCACGGATACTTGAGGTGACATTGGAGTATCTAGGTGACATTAGGGTTTTGGTTGATTTGTGTCTTAAGGTGTTATTCTAGTACGAACTCTAGGGCTATTTGTGACACTTATAGGAATAGCCCAACGGGTTGATTGGAAAGAATAACTTTGAGGTGGTTTCGTACCCTACATAATCTCTTCGTTTGTTCTCCACTATTAGTGACTTTGGAGTGACTCTTTGTTGCATGTTGAGGGATAGTTATATGATCCAATTATGTTATTATTGTTGAGAGGACTTGCACTACTGAAAGTATGAACCCTAGGCCCTATTTCCTATCATTGCAATACCGTTTATGCTCATTTTTACCATTAGTTACTTTGCTGTTTTTACAATTTCAGATTACAAAAACCTTTATCTACCATCCATATACCACTTGTATCACCATCTCTTCACCGAACTAGTGCACCTATACAATTTAGCATTGTATTGGGTGTGTTGGGGACACAAGATACTCTTTGTTATTTGGTTGCAGGGTTGCTTGAGAGAGACCATCTTCATCCTACGCCTCCTACGGATTGATAAACCTTAGGTCATCCACTTGAGGGAAATTTGCTACTGTCCTAAAATCCTCTGCACTTGGAGGCCCAACAACGTCTACAAGAAGAAGGTTGTGTAGTAGACATCACACCAATCCCGGACTTGGAGACAAGAAATGGATACAAGAGATGAACTAGGGTTTTGAGAGGAGATGGTGCTGATGAAGATGTTGATGGAGATTGCCCTCTCCCGATGAGAGGAGCGTTGGTGATGACGATGGCGAATATTTCCCCCTCCCGGAGGGAAGTTTCCCCGGCAGAACAGCTCTGCCGGAGCCCTAGATTGGATCTGCCAAGGTTCCGCCTCGTCGCGGCGGAGTTTCTCTCGGGAAGATGGCTTATGATTTTTTCCCCATCGAAAGACTTCATATAGCAGAAGATGGCCACCGGCGGGCCACCAGGGGGCCTACGAGTTAGGGGGTGCCCCCCCTGGTGAACTTCTTCCGCTGAGTATTTTTTATATAGTCTGAAAATGTCTTCCATGAAGTTTCAGGACTTTTGGAGCTGTGCAGAATAGGTCTCTAATATTTGCTTCTTTTCCAGCCCAGAATCCCAGCTGCCGGCATTCTCCCTCTTTATGTAAACCTTGTAAAATAAGAGAGAATAGGCATAAGTATTGTGACATAATGTGCAATAACAACCCATAATGCAATAAATATCGATATAAAAGCATGATGCAAAATGGCCGTATCAGTCATGGTCAAGTAACATGACTTCTAGAACAGGGTTACCATACCAGTTTGGTGCGGATCTTACTCTGCTTGAGCTACGAGGTTCGGTTGTAACTTGATCAGAAGTTTCATGATCATGATCATTAGCTTCCTCACTAATTGATGTAGAAATCACTGGAACTGATTTCTGTGATGAACTACTTTCCAATAAGGGAGCAGGTACAATTACCTCACCAAGTTCTACTTTCCTCCCATTCACTTTTTTCGAGAGAAACTCCTTCTCTAGAAATGATCCATTCTTAGCAATGAATATCTTGCCTTCGGATATGTGATAGAATGTGTACCCAACATTCTCTTTTGGGTATCCTATGAAGACACATTTCTCCGATTTGGGTTCGAGCTTATCAGGTTGAAGCTTTTTCACATAAGCATCGCAACCCCAAACTTTAAGAAATGACAACTTGGGTTTCTTGCCAAACCACAGTTCATAAAGTGTCGTCTCAATGGATTTTGATGGTGCCCTATTTAACGTGAATGCAGTCGTCTCTAAAGTATAACCCCAAAACGATAGCGGTAAATCAGTAAGAGACATTATAGATCACACCATATCTAATAAATTGCGGTTACGACGTTCGGACACACCATTATGTTGTGGTGTTCTAGGTGGCATGAGTTGCGAAACTATTCCGCATTGTTTCAAATGAAGACCAAACTTGTAACTCAAATATTCTCCTCCATGATCAGATCGTAGAAACTTTATCTTCTTGGTACGATGATTTTCCACTTCACTCTGAAATTCTTTGAACTTTTCAAATTTTTCAGACTTATGTTTCATTAAGTAGATATACCCATATCTGCTCAAATCATTTGTGAAGGTCAGAAAATAACGATACCCACCACGAGAATCAACACTCATCGGACCGCATACATCAGTATGTATTACTTCCAATAAGTCTGTTGCTTGTTCCATTGTTCCGGAGAACGGAGTCTTAGTCATCTTGCCCATGAGGCATGGTTCGCAAGCATCAAGTGATTCATAATCAAGTGATTCCAAAAGTCCATCAGCATGGAGTTTCTTCATGCGCTTTACACCAATATGACCCAAACGGCAGTGCCACAAACAAGTTGCACTATCATTATTAAACTTATATCTTTTGGATTCAATACTATGAATATGGGTATCACTACTTGATGAAGTTATGTACCTAGGGTAGGGTCATAGGCCTGACCTAGACACCCTCCCCTAAGACATCACCCTAAAACCAGAAGCATTCGAGGGGTAGCATAATCCACTCGACCTCGAAGCATTCCACTCGGAAGACTCGAAGTCACTCGACCGCGACAACTACCACTCGACAGACAGAAGATCTAAAGTCACCCTGCACGGCAACGGTCGGACATTTACTTCGTAGACTTAATAGACATTTATGTCACTTTATTGCTAGCGTTACCAGTAACGCCCCCTCTTGATGTAGCTTAAAACCCTTGTAACGTGGGTTGGCTGGGGTCTAGGCGCACTCTATAAGCCACCCCCTCCACTGGCACAAGGGTCCGCACCCCCTGTAAACACACACATACATAATCCAGTCGACCGCCTCCGGGCACCGAGACGTAGGGCTGTTACTTCCTCTGCGAAGGGCCTGAACTCGTAAAACTCGTGTGTACAACTTTGCCATAGCTAGGATCTTGCCTCCTCATAGCTACCCCCATTCTACTATCAGTCTTAGATCCACAACAGTTGGCGCCCACCGTGGGGCAGGTATCTTAGCAATTTTTTTGGTGGAGTTGCGATTTTTTCCGATTCTCATCATCATGGTTTCCGCCGGCGGACTGGTTGAGGGCTGCGAGATCCGTCTCGGTGCGCTCGTTTTCGTTGCTGACAACTCCGCTTGGCTTCAGGAAGCTCCACTCGACGTTGAAGAGCTCCCCGTCCGTGGGGCGACGCACTTTCGCGCGTGCGTCCGCGGCGTCCTTCTCCGGCAACCGTTGACCCAGTATCGGTTGGCTCCTATGGTGTCCTCGTCCCCCGCTGTTTGCCGGCACAACCGTTCCGGTCGGTCGCGGCTGCAGCGGTGAGTGAGACACATGGTGGCCCGTCAGTCGGCCACCTCACAAGTCATGGAAATCGAGCCCAATGAAACCCTCTACGGCCTGTTCGACTGGCTCCATCGAGACCTCATCCGAGTGCGACAACAGTGATCCCGCGGCAGAAGTCTTGATGGTTAACGGACCACATAGTCCTCCTGGCTTCCCCCGCGATGACGATGGTGATGGCGGCTGCGATCCGTCGCGCGTTCACGAGGAGTACCGCCCCGAGCCCCTTTCTTCGTAGCGGAGGGAAGAGCTTCGCCGCCGCAATATGGATGCACTTCACACTCCTATCGTTGGAGAAACCCCCGAGGCCCGGGCCTTGGAGGAAGCGCGCCTGGCCAACTTGGCTGAGCGCACTCGACTGGAGAACCTGCAGCATGCACTCGACGAGCGTGCTCGGCAGCGGATCCCTGAATCCAATTGACGACAGCTTTTTCTGCCCCAAACTCAGGTATACCGCACACTACTAGAAAAATGGCTATAGCCAATATCCCTATTAGTGGCTAACCATGGTGGTGGTGCGCCACTGCTACCAGAAGCAGGTGCGTCATTGTTATCTTTTTAGTAGTGGCGCACCTTTAGTCCAATGCGCCATTGCTATTTTTTCCCCGGGTCCACCCCCTTCCCCAGGTTTACCAATGGCGCACCTTTGCCAAGTGCGCCATTGCTATTTTAGATAGCAATGGCGCACCTAGCAAAGATGCGCCATTGGTAAGCCAGGGGAGGTGGGCATTTTTGTGTAGCAATGGCGCACCACCCCCTGGTGCGCCATTGCTATGTGCTGCACTGACCAGCCGTGATTCGAGGATTTTTGTCCGGTGAAAAGAGAATCCAATCCAACCAAAGCAACACAACACAACGCTTCCTCCTCCCCTCCCCTCGAATCGATCCCCTCCAAACCCACCGCCTTCGCCGTGGACCTCCTATCCCCATCCCCAACGGCGTTCTTGTCTCCTCTAGCCTCACAGTTGACCTCCCGCCCCGCCCTGCATCCCGTCGCCGGTGCCCACACCCTCTCCCCTCTCCGTCTCTTCCTAGGAGGGAGCGAGGCCTCAGATCCACATGCCGTGGAAACCACCACCGCCGCATCCTACTCCTTCCACCCCACCTAGCCGCCCTCCGCCTCCACAGCTCTCCCTCCCTCCCTCCCTCCTCGCACCCGCAGCCATGTTGGAGATGTTATTGCTGCATGGGCTGATGGGGAAGAACAAGTGAAAGTGCAACTATCCCTAGGTGGTTTTGGTAATTCATAACAACATATAGCTCATTGAGCTAATGCTATTCCAAGATGATTATTTCAGGAAAGCTCAATGATTGGCATGGCATGGATGGTGAAAGTGGAACCCTCAAAATGCTAAGGACAAAGAATTGGCTCAAGCTCAAAAGCTCAAGACTCTTCATTTTATATTTTAGTGATCCAAGATCACATTGAGTCTTTAAGAAAAGCCAATACTATCAAGGAGGGATGAGGTGTTGCTTAATGAGCCTCTTACTTCATGTGCTTAGTGATATGCTCCAAAGCCCTCAACTACTTTCTCACTTCAACATATGACCTATGCCAAAAATCCAACTCAGCCCCACCGATTTCTTCTATCCGGCGCCACTGAGTTCAGATGTCATAGCCATTGCCAAACCCTAGCAAATTGGTTCTACCGATAGGGATCTCGGTCTCACCGAGATGGGATTGCAAACTCTCTATTTCCCTTTCATAACTTTTCGGTCTCACCGAAAGAGCGGATCGGTCCCACCGAGATTGCAATGTAAACTCTCTGTTTCCTTTTTGTAACATTTCGGTCTCACCGAAAGAGCAAATCGGTCCCACCGAGTTTACCTGACCAACTCTCTGGTTAGCTTATTACCAAAATCGGTCTCACCGAGTTTGTGTAATCGGTCTCACCGAGATTACGTTATGCCCTAACCCTAACCATATCGGTCCTACCGAGTTGCATGTCAGTCCCACCGAAAATCACTAACGGTTACTAGGTTTACTATTTCGGTCCGACCGAGTTTGTTGATTCGGTCCCACCGAGATTGGTAAATTGTGTGTAATGGTTGGATTTTGTGTGGAGGCTATATATACCCCTCCACCTCCTCTTCACTCGTGGAGAGAGCCATCAAAACACATCTACACTTCCAACTCATATGTTCTGAGAAAGAACCACCTACTCATGTGTTGAGACCAAGATATTCCATTCCTACCATATGAATCTTGATCTCTAGCCTTCCCCAAGTTGCTTTCCACTCAAATCTTCTTTCCACCATATCCAAATCCTATGAGAGAGAGTTGAGTGTTGGGGAGACTATCATTTGAAGCACAAGAGCAAGGAGTTCATCATCAACACACCATTTGTTACTTCTTGGAGAGTGGTGTCTCCTAGATTGGCTAGGTGTCACTTGGGAGCCTCCGACAAGATTGTGGAGTTGAACCAAGGAGTTTGTAAGGGCAAGGAGATCGCCTATTTCGTGAAGATCTACCGCTAGTGAGGCAAGTCCTTCATGGGCGATGGCCATGGTGGGATAGACAAGGTTGCTTCTTCGTGGACCCTTCGTGGGTGGAGCCCCCCGTGGACTCGCGCAACCGTTACCCTTCGTGGGTTGAAGTCTCCATCAACGTGGATGTAGGATAGCACCACCTATCCGAACCATGGGAAAAACATCCGTGTCTCCAATTGCGTTTGAATTCCCCAAACCCTTCCCTTTACATTCTTGCAAGTTGCGTGCTTACTTTCCACTGCCAATATACTCTTTGCATGCTTGCTTGAATTGTGTGATGATTGCTTGACTTGTCCTAAAGTAGCTAAAATCTGCCAAGAACTAAAATTGGGAAAAATTTAAGTTTTTATTTGGTCAAGTAGTCTAATCACCCCCCCTCTAGACATACTTTCGATCCTACAAGTGGTATCAGAGCTTTGGTCTCCCTTTTCTTTGATTTCCATAGCTTTTGGTGGTCATAGCCTTGGTTTCACAACCTAGGAGAGTATGGCGTCTAGCAAGGGAAATTATCACCGTAGAGGTCCTTACTTTGATGGTACTAATTTTGCTAGTTGGAAGCATAAAATGAAAATGCATATTCTTGGACATAACCCCGCCGTTTGGGCTATTGTGTGTCTTGGTTTGCAAGGTGACTTCTTTGATGGGAGAGAACCAAACCGTGAAGCTACCGTGGAGGAGCTAAAGATGTTGCAATACAATGCTCAAGCTTGTGATATTCTCTTCAATGAATTGTGCCCCGAAGAATTTGAAAAAATCAGACGTCTTGAGAATGCAAAGGAAATTTGGAACACTTTGATTGATATGCACGAAGGTACTGACTCCGTCAAGGAATCCAAATTGGATGTGCTTCAAAGTCAACTTGACAAGTTCAAAATGAAGGATGGTGAAGGTGTCGCTGAAATGTACTCTAGGCTTGCTCTCATCACAAATGAGATTGCCGGCTTAGGGAGTGAAGAGATGACCAATAGATTCATCATCAAGAAGATTCTAAGAGCCTTGGATGGAAAATATGATACCGTGTGCACATTGATCCAAATGATGCCCAATTACAAAGATCTCAAGCCAACAGAGGTAATTGGAAGAATTGTTGCTCATGAGATGTCACTTAAGGATAAAGAGGAACTTCACAACAAATCAAGTGGTGCCAACAAAGCCTTATGTGAAGCCCCTACATCATCAAGTAAGAAACAAAACTTCAATGAAGAATTGAGCTTAATGGTGAAGAACTACAACAAGTTCTACAAGAGTAGAAGCAAAGATAGAAGCTCCAAGTCAAGGTCCTACAATGACAAAAGATCTTCTAGTCGAGAGCGAAACTGCTACAATTGTGGAAGACCCGGACACTATTCCAATGAGTGTACGGCTCCCTACAAGAGAAGAGAAGATTCTCCAAAAAGAAGAAGCAAAGGAGAAGAATCACCACCAAGAGAGAGAAGGAGTAGAGATGATCGTTATGAACGAAGATACTCACGGAGAAGCAAGGATTCGGAAAGGAAGGAAAAATCATCAAGGAGCTACATAAAACGAAGACATCAAGCTCATGTTGGTGAATGGGTATCCGGCTCCGACTCCGACGACCACTCCGAGAGAAGTTATCACTCAGACTCCGAATATACTCAAGATGAAGGTGTTGCCGGTCTAGCACTTATGACAACCAACTCCCATGATATATTTGACTCACCAAATGAAGGAATTGGAATATGCTTCATGACCAAAGGTCCTAAGGTAACACACCCCAAGTATGTTGATTTTAATAGTGATGAAGATGACTTGTTAGGTGATGATGATTTACTTGTTGACAACTCTAGTGATGAATACTATGATGAAACATCAATTAATCATGCTAATCAAGATAAAATGAATGACAATGATAAGGAGAATATTGAGGCTCTAACTAAAGAACTAAACACTCTTAAGTTAGCTCATGAAACTATCTTCGAAGATCATCGAGAACTTTTAAGAGCTCATGAGAAGTTACGCTTTGAAAAGCTCAATCTTGAGCAAGAGCATGAGTTTTTAAAGGCAATCAATTATGATCTCCGCAAGAAAAGTTCTTCTTACATTGCCAAGCGTTTACTCTTATCCACTTACATGCCTCAAGTCAAGTCTAGTAACAAGAACAAGAAAGATTCTTCCTCTAGTAGTAAGAATGATCATGCTAAATCCAATATTGTTGCTTCTAGTAGTTCTCTTGATTCCACTAATGATTCTCTTAGCCAAGTTACACTTGAGCAAGAAAATAGCTTATTGAAGGGAATTATAGAGAAAGGAGTGTACAAAAGCCTTGTCGGGAGTAAGCAATTCGAGGAAATTGTGCGCAAGCAAGGAATGCACCGGAAGAATCAAGGTGTTGGTTTTGAACGAAAGTTCAATGCCAATGGAGTTGAGTGGGAAGAAGATCAATACCCCAAGACAAAGTTTGTTCCTCAACAAGAGAAGTATGACACTTCCTTCAAGGGGACACAAGCTCAAGATGATCTTCCACCACAAGACTACAAGCAAAAAGGCAAGGACAAGCTTCAAGAGGAAATTGATGCATTTGAAGAAGCTCCTAAGACCTTGGTCAAGTGGATTCCCGAGACCACTTCAAGTTCCACTTCATCAAGTACGACTACAACTCCAAGGATTCCCATCAAGATGGTGTGGATCCAAAAGAAGAATAACTAGAGAGTTCTTGAGGGTGACTCCACCAACATACTTCACTCTTATCATTTTGGCAAGAACAAGTGCAATTAACTTCCACATCTTGCACTAGTTCAAGGAGTCACAAACCCTCTTGTTGGTAAGACAAGGGACAAGGTAACCTAAAGTTTTCATGGACATCATCTTGTGTGTGCATCACTCTATGTCTATGGACATCCTTATTTGTTCCTTGTGGGACTAACCCATGTAGGTATTGAAAGTGCAATTCACTCAAATGGATAGCTCCAAGTGATCTACATCAACATTGAGCATCCACATCTTCAACATCTACATGAAGTCATCATCGACAAAACCCAAGGTTAGTTCATCCCTCTTAGGGGGGATATCACATCTAGGGGGAGCTGTACTCTAAGACTTGAGCTAAAGCAACTCTGAAGATGTGAACACAACAATGCTTTATGTAAAAGTGGTAACCCCACTTGAGCTTAAACAATGAGTATGACCTATGATCAAGTGTTCTCACTTGACTCCTAAGTCAATATACTCATATATAGATGACCTAGTCATCGCCAATTGCTTGATAGATGCTAGAATTGGTTGTGCATGCTTTGTCACATATTTGAATTGCCATTTTATTGTGTGAGCATGTTGGTTGCATATTTTACTCATTCGAGGACATCCACTTGTTGTTTTGATTGTTTGGTTTTATTTCCTTTTGCCAAGTGGATGGACAAGAATGCCTAAGAACCTCCTCTAGCTATCTATGCTTTTCTCGTCTCAAACTCTATTCATGCTACATCACAAAATTTGATCAAGTCAGATTCGAACCACTCTGTGTGAGGAGCACTCGGAGTCCCCGATTCGTCATAGACTTAAACTTCCAAAACCTCTTTATGATTCTCGGTCTGACCGATATCCTACTTTCGGTCCTATCGAGATCATTAAGTTGATCTGAATTTTTGATCTCGGTGCAACCGATTTGAACCATTCGGTCACACCGAGTTGCAATAACTGTATACAGTTTTGCATCTTGGTGTCACCGAGTTGTTCCACTCGGTCACACCGACAGGGTCGGGCTATATATAGTCACGGGCAAAAATTTGGAAATTTCTCCGAACCCCTTCGCCCGCGCGATAGCTCGCTCTGCCAACGTGGTCTCCGGATCGTCTCCTCACCGCCAGCCGCCTCCAGTTGCTGGTCTCCATCGCCGTCAACGGAATTCTACCCCGCCATTGCCGCTGTAGCGAGTCTCCGGCGAACTAGGGTATGGACTCGATCACAATGCTATTCCCCGTCCGATTCCTAGCACATTGTGTTCTTAATGATTCTTGCCACGATTGAAACACTCCTATCCAATCAACGCATTCATAGATTAGTTTTGATTCGAAATTTTTAGGGTTAGGTTTCCGCCGAAACCATCTCGGACCCACCGAGTTGAAAAACTCGGTCCCACCGATTTGGCTCATGCCATTGCACAAGTAAGACTCGGTCTGACCGAGAATTACTAATCGGTGTGACCGATTTTGGAACTTTGTGAAACCCTAGCAGTCTCGGTTCCACCGAACTGTGACTCGGTCTGACCGAGTTCACTAGTTTAGGTTCCAAAACTGCTTCGGTATCACCAAGTTTAAAAATCGGTAGATCCGAGATGATTTCTGTGGGAAACTAAAACTAAGATTTTGAGTCATTCTTTTGCAAAAATCTCTGCATTTTGTGATGCTCATCTATTCTACCTCATCTATAAACTATTCACTGGGTCAGCAGATAGCTTGTTCATCATGTCAGATCAGAGTGACAGCCAGAATGTGTCAGAACAGTAAGTGCACATGAGTGAGGGCACTAGTCCCTCCAGTTCTTCTGATGAAGGCAGCAGGAGCACCCCTAGCAATCTGCCAAAAGCTGCTACCAGACAAAGGAAGAAGAGAACCTCAGACTCAGTGGATGAGGACTATGTGGCAGAAGAGGAAGCTACTTCCAAGAAAGTAGTGCTCAAGAAGGAGTATGGCTCAGCTAAAGGCACAAAGCCAGGATTGAAAATCAAAAGGCCAGCAGGTAGACAGCCTATGCCAAAGGCCAGAGCTTCAACGTAGATTCCTGAAAAGCCTGCACCCATAGAGCCAGTTGCTGCTGAAAGAAAGGGTCAAGAAGACCGTAGCCAGAGTGCTTGGAAAGGCTTCCATCATGGAAGAAGAGGAAGAAGAAGAAGAAGAAGAGGTTGCTGCACCAGCACCTAAGGCACACTCTGTTGCCCAAGTCAGGTGATCACAAGATGATCAGAGGCCATGCAATCAATTTGCTTCATGTATTTGATGTGCCACAGAAGTTCAAGGTGATGAGCCTCATGGTAGAGACCATCAAGAGGACAGTAGCTGATCAGAAGAGGAGTTGTGGATATGCCCCACAAATTCAGGAGTTGATTAACTCGAAGATGGGCACAGGCATATACTTATTGGACAAGGAACACCTGCCCATCCATCCAGATTTTGAAGATAATCAAGTTGTCGTGAATGAGAATGAACCATCATCTGCACAAGCACAAGCAAAGAAGGAGAAGGCAAGGAAGGAGAAAGCTGCCAAGATGCCAACTCAAGCGGAGGCATCTGAGTATTTCTTGAAGACCAAACAAGAGCAGCTTGGTTACTTGATTGCATCCACACTGAGGATTGAGCAAGGACTGGCCACCCTCACTCAGAATCAGCAGAGCTTAGAAAGAATCATGGAACAAAATCTATGACCTAGATGTGAAGGTGACAGAAATTCAGTCTATAGTGGAGCAACTTCAGGATGATATGCAGGAGAGGAAGGGCAAGACTACAACTAATGCATTTGCCAGAGTGCCACAAGCTCAGAGGTCGATTGCAGTGCCAGTTGCTGACACTAGAGCCACCACCTCAGCTCCAGCTACAACACCAGCCCAACCAGCTCCAGCATCTACTTCAGCTTCAACTCCAACCACGTCTACAGAAGGCTTCGTCCTTGGAGTGATCCAGACTCCACCACCACCAGAAGACCAAGCCTGAGAGTCGATCTAGCACTATGCATTTTCTAGGAACTTTTTGGTAACTTGTTGCCAAAGGGGGAGAAAAATGTATAGATCATAGGCTTCGAGAGAGAGAGTGTTACTTTTATTCTCTCTTGCTTTATTTGGTGGTTTTTCGAACTTTGTTTGCTTTTGAGTGCTTGAGATACTATGCCGTTATCTGTGAGACATTGATGATCATGTGTTTGATCATAAGCTACACTTAATGCTTGGTGAATGCTATTATCTTATCTATCTTATATGATCATTCACTTTTCTTGGTGATGAGTGCATGTATTTCATTCTTATCATTTTAAGCGCTCCACCAAGATGTATGTGACATGGAAGAGTAACCCATGACTCTAACTCTTTGTGCATTTGCAGTCCAACGCAAATTTTAAATATGCACAAATTTAGGGGTAGCTCTTACTTATCACATACTTCTCCAAGCAACGGTATATTTCATGCTTATTATCATTTGTCGAAGCTTTGATCTATATGTTGTCATCAATTACCAAAAAGGGGGAGACTGAAAGTGCAACTATCCCTAGGTGGTTTTGGTAATTCATAACAACATATAGCTCATTGAGCTAATGCTATTCCAAGATGATTATTTCAGGAAAGCTCAATGATTGGCATGGCATGGATGGTGAAAGTGGAACCCTCAAAATGCTAAGGACAAAGGATTGACTCAAGCTCAAAAGCTCAAGACTCTTCATTTTATATTTTAGTGATCCAAGATCACATTGAGTCTTTAGGAAAAGCCAATACTATCAAGGAGGGATGAGGTGTTGCTTAATGAGCCTCTTGCTTCATGTGCTCAGTGATATGCTCCAAAGCCCTCAACTACTTTCTCACTTCCACATATGACCTATACCAAAAATCCAACTCGGCCCCACCGATTTCTTCTATCCGGCGCCACTGAGTTCAGATGTCATAGCCATTGCCAAACCCTAGCAAATCGGTTCTACTGATAGGGATCTCGGTCTCACCGAGATGGGATTGCAAACTCTCTGTTTCCCTTTCGTAACTTTTCGGTCTCACCGAAAGAGCGGATCGGTCCCACCGAGATTGCAATGTAAACTCTCTGTTTCCTTTTTGTAACATTTCGGTCTCACCGAAAGAGCAAATCGGTCCCACCGAGTTTACCTGACCAACTCTATGGTTATCTTATTACCAAAATCGGTCTCACCGAGTTTGTGTAATCGGTCTCACCGAGATTACGTTATTCCCTAACCCTAACCATATCGGTCCTACCGAGTTGCATGTCAGTCCCACCGAAAATCTCTAATGGTCATTAGGTTTACTATTTCGGTCTGACCGAGTTTGTTGATTCGGTCCCACCGAGATTGGTAAATTGTGTGTAACGGTTAGATGTTGTGTGGAGGCTATATATACCCCTCCACCTCCTCTTCACTCGTGGAGAGAGCCATCAGAACACATCTACACTTCCAACTCATATGTTCTGAAAGAGAACCACCTACTCATGTGTTGAGACCAAGATATTCCATTCCTACCATATGAATCTTGATCTCTAGCCTTCCCCAAGTTGCTTTCCACTCAAATCTTCTTTCCACCATATCCAAATCCTATGAGAGAGAGTTGAGTGTTGGGGAGACTATCATTTGAAGCACAAGAGCAAGGAGTTCATCATCAACACACCAGTTGTTACTTCTTGGAGAGTGGTGTCTCCTAGATTGGCTAGGTGTCACTTGGGAGCCTCCGACAAGATTGTGGAGTTTAACCAAGGAGTTTGTAAGGGCAAGGAGATCGCCTACTTCGTGAAGATCTACCGCTAGTGAGGCAAGTCCTTCGTGGGCGATGGCCATGGTGGGATAGACAAGGTTGCTTCTTCGTGGACCCTTCGTGGGTGGAGCCCTCCGTGGACTCGCGCAACCGTTACCTTTCGTGGGTTGAAGTCTCCATCAACGTGGATGTAGGATAGCACCACCTATCCGAACCACGGGAAAAACATCCGTGTCTCCAATTGCGTTTGAATTCTCCAAACCCTTCCCTTTACATTCTTGCAAGTTGCATGCTTTACTTTCTGCTGCCAATATACTCTTTGCATGCTTGCTTGAATTGTGTGATGATTGCTTGACTTGTCCTAAAGTAGCTAAAATCTGCCAAGAACTAAAATTGGGAAAAGGTTAAGTTTTTATTTGGTCAAGTAGTCTAATCACCCCCCTCTAGACATACTTTCGATCCTACAACAAGCATGCATGGAAGGAGGGCAAGATCTGTGGCACGGCGGTGCTGGTCAAGAGCGGCATGCTCGACCTCGGCGACTTCAACTCATCCGTCCTCGACGGCGTCCACAAGATCCTCGACGGCCAAGGACGATGGCGTCTCCTTACATCTCGTCAGCGCCACCACACCCAACCCCCGTAAGCAGTCGCCTCCTCTCCCTTCCTCTCACCCCCGCCCTGCATCTCTGAACTCACCACGCCATCTCCTTCCCTACACCGCGTGTGTTTCAGTTTTCCTCTTGGCCTTGTCCCTGCAATCTGTACTATTGATTTCAATCCAAAATAATAGAACAAGCAGTGCAGATTTGGTTCCTTTTCTTTTCTTGCCGGAGCCAATATTTGTTATTTATACAGTTTTTATATTTCCAAAAGGGAGATGAAATCAACGATGGCAGGGGAGTCAGTTTTTCTGGGTCACGTTTGAGTGGTCGAACGACTCACAGGGCATCACCAGCGCCATTCCGAGTTCTTCCTCAAGACGCCCACCCTCGACGGCGTTCTCACAACAAGAGTTCTTGCGTGTGTTTCAGTTTGCCTCTGGCATTCTCGCGACAATCTGTACTAGCTGCCATCTGTATTGATTTCAGTTTTTTTAAAGACGATCTGTATTGATTTTGATACGTTTCCTTTTCTTGGCGGAAGCATGACCTGTTTCCTATGTATGTATAGGTACACTTATATGTTTTCAAAGTTGGCTGGCACAGAGCAAATTCATCAACTAATGCCATCTTCCAGTCATTCTTTTTTATCTGAATCACTCACTGTAATTTGTAGTACTTGGAAATTTACTTGTGGCAGTTTGAAGCTTTATTTTAGTAATATACTTGGAGAATTCCAAATTGATTTTGAGAGCAGACCATGTTGATAAACTATAGCACTTTGTCTTGTGGTTCCTACTCAGACCCCCTCTGTTGACTTGCTTCCTTTACTAATCTAATCAGGGATTGATGGTTGTCAACAAACTATGGAAGGAGGAAGGGACATCTTGATCGCAAGTGACTAACTGGAAGCAACCGAGGGAGGTAAGATGCATGCATATTCAACTTGCTGGTTTTCCAAGTTTAGGACTGTGTTTACTGAATAATTAAGTTCTTGTGACAGGGAAGTATGCATCCTGAATGGCATAGACTCTTGGCTTCATGAAATGATCCATGTCTATGATTCAAGGTATCTTAGATCTTCGATGTCGGATGCAAATAATTGCTCAATTTCACTTCTTTGCAATGTTCATTCTCACATATTTCTACCATTCTCTACAGGGATAAAGTAAAGAAAGAAGAAAAGATTACTAGAAGATTAGTTTTAGAATTTTCTTTTATTTCCTTGTAAATTTTCTTTTATTAGATACTTGTAAAGACATTGTAATATTCTTACTATAATAAAAATTATGATTCTATTTCATTTTTTGTTTTTAAATTATTTTTCCTTATAGGTTGTTTTTTTGTAAATTTGGATTTTTTGTTTCCCAAATACATTACTAGTGGCGCATTTCAGCCCTTATTAGTGGCGCACCTTCCTTTATTACTAGTGGCGCACCTATAAGGCTATTAGTGGCGCACCTAGAGGGAATACTAGTGGCGCATCTAAGGGTTAGTAGTGGCGCACCAGAGGTGCGCCATTATTATCTGGATTACTAATGGCGCACCAGAGGTGCGCCATTACTATCTGTTACTAGTGGCGTGTTAATAGTGGCGCACCTATAGTGCGCCATTACTAGAAACTAGGTGAGCCACTAATAGGGTTTTTTCTAGTAGTGGCACTCTAATTCAAAATCTCACAGCTGCAGCCCGAATAGCAGAGTCAATTCAGCCTTCCCAGTCGGAAGCTGGCAGAGGTTTGATGCAGATCCGGGCCTTGCTCCGAGCAGTTGGAGAGCAGAACACGGCAATGTTCAGTCGCTGAATAGGATTCATAGCAGGTCTGTGATGGCAAATACAGTACAGTCGGCCCACAGCCCAAGATCGCCCCCACGGCGTGAAGGATGTGGGCACAGGCAAGACCAATACAGAAACCATGAGCAATATGATCACCTCCTTGGCCACGATGAACATCGTCGAGTGCCCACACCTCCTCCGAGGAGTGGGTCATATGTGCCTCGGTGGCATGATGACAGACGCCCTCACAACGGCGAGCGAAGAATACCAGTCGACCCAAGAGAGCTAGGCTTTGATGCGAGATCTATTCTCGTTCAAGGTATGGTTGACAGGAACCGAGCACATAGAGAAGACCACGACAGAGATGATCCGACTGGCGGCAGAGTGCATGTTTCAGGTCACGAGTGTTTCAACAGAGCCATTAGGGCCGCAGTGATTCCTCCCAATTTCAGGTTGGCGACTAGAGTCAGCAAGTTTACGGGTGAGTCTAAGCCTGACACTTGGCTTGAGGACTACCGAGTAGCTGTACAAATTGGTGGTGGCAATGATGAAGTCACAATGAAGCACCTTCCCCTGATGTTGGAAGGCTCGGCCAGAGCATGTTTGAACCAGTTAGCACCTGGCAGTATATTCAATTGGGAGGAACTCGCCCGAGTGTTTGTTATGACTTTTGAAGGTACTTGCAAGCGACCAGCGGGGTTGACTGAATTGCAGCATTGTGTGCAAAACCGAATGAAACCCTGAGAGACTATATCCAGAGATGGATCACGTTACACCATACAGTGGAGAATGTGTCAGATCACCAAGCAGTTTGTGCCTTCAAAGAAGGCGTTAAGTATCGGGAGTTGAATCTGAAATTCAGTCCGATAGGAGATATGTCCCTGACTCGGATGATGGAGATTGCCACCAAATACACTAACGGCAAAGAAGAAGACCGACTCCGGAGTGGCAAGCACAAAACGGTCGCCCAGGACACCGGTGGAGGTACTTCCAATCGGAAATAGAAGCGTAAGGCCGAGCCAGCTGCTCCTGGTGAGGCTTTAGTTATGGCTCAAGGAAAGTTCAAGGGGAATCCCAAAGGGCCCTGGAACCCCAAGAAAATGAAAGATCGAGACGGAAATGATGTGTTGGATTTGCCATGTCACATTCACACCAAGAAAGATGAAGAGGGTAATCTGATTTATCCTAAACACACCACTCGGCAGTGTCGACTCCTGATCCAGCAGTTCTGAGAGAAACAACCCAATGAGAAGGAAAAAGAGTCGGACAAGGGCGAGGATAAGGAAGAGGATGATGATGCTTTTCCCAATGTCAACTCCACTCTGATGATTTTTGCTGATGTTGAGAGAAAAAGTCGATTGAAAGTTATCAACAGAGAAGGGAACATGGTTGCTCCGTCAACACCAAGTTATTTGAAGTGGTCCCAGACTGCCATCATGTTCGACTAGTCTGACCATCCAACACATATAGCCACCCCTGGGAGGCAAGCGTTGGTGGTCGATCCAGTTGTTGAAGGCACTCGACTGACTAAAGTGCTGATGGATAGTGGTAGCGGCCTGAATATCCTTTATGCTGAAACCTTGAAGGGAATGGGGATTTCGATGTCCAAGCTCAGTGAAAGTAATATGAGTTTCCATGGCATTATACCTGGCAAGAAGGCTAAATCACTCGGCCAGATTGCCCTTGATGTGATTTTCGGTGATTCCAAGAATTACCACAAGGAAAAGTTGACATTTGAAGTAGTGGATTTCCAGAGTGCTTATCATGCTATTCTGGGTACACTACAAAAAAAAGACACATCCGTGACATTTTGGGCCGACGAATTTTTTTCTATCATACATATGACACTTCTATGACGATAATTGTGACAAAACCCGGTATCATCATAGATGTGGTGGGCTCCTACTTCTATGACAGAAAATCATGACAGAAAATGGGCTTTTCATCCTGGGCGGGCCGGAGACGCAGCTGCATGACATTCTTTGGGCCGTCCATGAGGGAAAAAACCATGGTAGAAGCGAGGGGGGGGGGGATTTTGGGGAGTTCCCGGTTACGGTGGGAGGTCGGGGGCCGAGCGATGCACGTTTATCTCGTACACGTATGCGTGTGTGTGTGAGGCGTTGGCTCTAAATGAACCCGAGCGAGGCGTTGGGCTCTAACTGAACCCGAGCGATTGCACTGCAGGCTACGCGTTACTGAACTCGAGCGATCGAACGATGGCTATTAATTGAACCCAATCGAGCAATTCCTTCGCTACTGCTGCTAAGTGAAGCCGATCGATCGGATGAACAGCGAGCGTTGCGGGGGGGGGGGGGGGGGTTGGATGAACAGTGATCGGTGGTGTTGCCTCTGGATAAACAGTGTTGGGGAACGTAGTAATTTCAAAATTTTTCCTACGCACACGCAAGATCATGGTGATGCATAGCAACGAGGGGGAGAGTCTGATCTACGTACCCTTGTAGATCGCAAGCGGAAGCGTTATATCAACGCGGTTGATGTAGTCGAACGTCTTCACGATCTGACCGATCCAAGTACCGAAAGCACGACACCTCCGAGTTCTGCACACGTACGGCTCAGTGACGTCATCGCCTTCTCGATCCAGCAAGAGGGGCGAAGTAGTAGATGAGTTCCGGCAGCACGACGGCGTGGTGACGGTGTTGGTGAAGAACAATCTCCGTAGGGCTTCGCCTAAGCACTACGAAAACTATGACGGAGGATAAACTAGAGGGAACAGGGTTGCTGGCACACGGCTTGGTGTTTCTTGATGTGTCTTTAGTGCTAGCCCTGCCCCTCTATTTATATGTTGAGCCCTGGGGTCGAAACTTGGAGTAAAAGCCTCCACAAAGTCGGTTTCACCCGAAAGGCAAGAGTCCTTCTCGGACTCCAGGGCCAGACGCCAGGGTTCCCGGCGTCTGGACCCAGATGCCAGGGACCCTGGCGTCTGGCCCCTGGACTCCGCAAAACTTCCTTTTGCGCTTTCCAAAAACCTTGTGGGCTTTCCCCTTTGGCCCAAATAAAGTGTTCTCGTACCCAAACATTTCGGAAAACATCCGGAACCTCTTCCGGTGATTTCCGGAACCCTTCCGATGACCAAACACTATTATCCCATATATCAAACTTTGTCTCCGGACCATTCCGGAGTTCATCGTCATATCCGTGATCTCATCCTGGACTCCGAACAACATTCGGTCACCAACATTCATAACTCACATAGTACTATATCGTCAACGAACGTTAAGCGTGCGGACCATACGGGTTAGAGAACTATGTAGACATGACCGAGACACCTCCCTGGTTAATAACCAATCGCGGGACTTGGATGCCCATATTGGCTCCTATATATTCTACGAAGATCTTTATCGGTCAGACCGCATAACAACATACGTTGTTCCCTTTGTCATCGGTATGTTACTTGCCCGAGATTCGATCGTCGGTATCCAATACATAGTTCAATCTCGTTACCAGCAAGTCTCTTTACTCGTTCCGTAATACATCATCTTGCAACTAACTCATTAGTTGTAATGCTTGCAAGGCTTATGTGATGTGCATTACCGAGAGGGCCCAGAGATACCTCTCCGACAATCGGAGTGACAAATCCTAATCTCGAAATACGCCAACCCAACATCTACCTTTGGAGACACCTGTAATGCTCCTTTATAATCACCCAGTTACGTTGTGACGTTTGGTAGCACCCAAAGTGTTCCTCCGGCAAACGGGAGTTGCATAATCTCATAGTCATAGGAACATGTATAAGTCATGAAGAAAGCAATAGCAACATACTAAACGATCGGGTGCTAAGCTAATGGAATGGGTCATGTCAATCAGATCATTCAACCAATGATGTGACCTCGTTAATCCAATAACAACACCTTGTTCATGGTTAGGAAACATAACCATCTTTGATTAACGAGCTAGTCAAGTAGAGGCATACTAGTGACACTAAGTTTATCTATGTATTCACACATGTATTATGTTTCCGGTTAATACAATTCTAGCATGAATAATAAACATTTATCATGATATAAGGAAATAAATAATAACTTTATTATTGCCTCTAGGGCATATTTCCTTCAGTCTCCCACTTGCAGTAGAGTCAATAATCTAGATTACATAGTAATGATTCTAACACCCATGGAGCCTTGGTGCTGATCATGTTTTGCTCGTGGAAGAGGCTTAGTCAACGGGTCAGTAACATTCAGATCCGTATGTATCTTGCAAATCTCTATGTCTCCCACCTGGACTAGATCCCGGATGGAATTGAAGCGTCTCTTGATGTGCTTGGTCCTCTTGTGAAATCTGGATTCCTTCGCCAAGGCAATTGCACTAGTATTGTCACAAAAGATTTTCATTGGACCCGATGCACTAGGTATGACACCTAGATCGGATACAAAAGATTTTCTTGTAAATACAGGCTTCACCGAAAGTCTGTATAAAACCAAATGCTCTGATCACACTATCAAAACTTTTATTCCAACTCCGAGAGGCTTGCACTAGTCCATAAATGGATCGCTGGAGCTTGCACACTTTGTTAGCTCCCTTTGGATCGACAAAACCTTCCGGTTGCATCATATACAACTCTTCTTCCAGAAATCCATTCAGGAATGCAGTTTTGACATCCATCTGCCAAATTTCATAATCATAAAATGCGGCAATTGCTAACATGATTCTGACAGACTTAAGCATCGCTACGGGTGAGAAGGTCTCATCATAGTCAACCCCTTGAACTTGTCGAAAACCTTTTGCGACAAGTCGAGCTTTATAGACAGTAACATTACCGTCAGCGTCAGTCTTTTTCTTGAAGATCCATTTATTCTCAATTGCTTGCCGATCATCGGGCAAGTCAACCAAAGTCCATACTTTGTTCTTATACATGGATCCCATCTCAGATTTCATGGCTTCAAGCCACTTTGCGGAATCGGGGCTCACCATCGCTTCTTCATAGTTTGTAGGTTCATCATGATCTAGTAGCATGACTTCCAGAACTGGATTACCGTACCACTCTGGCGCGGATCTCACTCTGGTTGATCTTCGAGGTTCAGTAGTATCTTGTCTTGAAGTTTCATGATCATCATCATTAGCTTCCTCACTAATTGGTATAGGTGTCGCAGAAACAGTTTTCTGTGATGTACTACTTTCCAATAAGGGAGCAGGTACAGTTACCTCATCAAGTTCTGCTTTCCTCCCACTCACTTCTTTCGAGAGAAACTCCTTCTCTAGAAATGATCCATTCTTAGCAACGAATGTCTTGCCTTCGGATCTGTGATAGAAGGTGTACCCGACAGTCTCCTTTGGGTATCCTATGAAGACACATTTCTCCGATTTGGGTTCGAGCTTATCAGGTTGAAGCTTTTTCACATAAGCATCGCAGCCCCAAACTTTAAGAAATGACAACTTTGGTTTCTTGCCAAACCATAGTTCATAAGGTGTCGTCTCAACGGATTTTGATGGTGCCCTATTTAACATGAATGTGGCCGTCTCTAAAGTATAACCCCAAAACGATAGCGGTAAATCAGTAAGAGACAACATAGATCGCTCCATATCCAGTAAAGTACGATTACGACGTTCGGACACACCATTACGCTGTGGTGTTCCGGGTGGCGTGAGTTGCGAAACTATTCCACAATTTTTTTAAATATACACCAAACTTGTAACTCAAATATTCTCCTCCACGATCAGATCGTAGAAACTTTATTTTCTTGTTACGATGATTTTCAACTTCACTCTGAAATTCTTTGAACTTTTCAAATGTTTCAGACTTATGTTTCATTAAGTAGATATACCCATATCTGCTTAAATCATCTGTGAAAGTGAGAAAATAATGATATCCGCCACGAGCCTCAATATTCATCGGACCACATACATCGGTATGTATGATTTCCAACAAATCTGTTGCTCTCTCCATAGTACCGGAGAACGGTGTTTTAGTCATCTTGCCCATGAGGCACGGTTCGCAAGTACCAAGTGATTCATAATCAAGTGGTTCCAAAAGTCCATTAGTATGGAGTTTCTTCATGCGCTTTACACCGATATGACCTAAACGGCAGTGCCACAAATAAGTTGCACTATCATTATCAACTCTGCATCTTTTGGCTTCAACATTATGAATATGTGTGTTACTACTATCGAGATTCATCAAAAATAGACCACTCTCCAAAGGTACATGACCATAAAAGATATTACTCATATAAATAGAACAACCATTATTCTCTGATTTAAATGAATAACCGTCTCGCATCAAACAAGATCCAGATATAATGTTCATGCTTAACGCTGGCACCAAATAACAATTATTTAGGTCTAATATTAATCTCGAAGGTAGATGTAGAGGTAGCGTGCCGACCGCGATCACATCGACTTTGGAACCGTTTCCCACGCGCATCGTCACCTCGTCCTTTGCCAGTGTTCGCTTAATCCATAGTCCCTGTTTCGAGTTGCAAATATTAGCAACAGAACCAGTATCAAATACCCAGGTGCTACTGCGAGCTCTAGTAAGGTACACATCAATAACATGTATATCACATATACCTTTATTCACCTTGCCATCCTTCTTATCCGCCAAATACTTGGGGCAGTTCCGCTTCCAGTGACCAGTCTGCTTGTAGTAGAAGCACTCAGTTTCAGGCTTAGGTCCAGACTTGGGTTTCTTCTCCTGAGCAGCAACTTGCTTGCCGTTCTTCTTGAAGTTACCCTTCTTCTTCCCTTTTCCCTTTTTCTTGAAACTAGTGGTCTTGTTAACCATCAACACTTGATGCTCCTTCTTGATTTCTACCTCCGCAGCTTTCAGCATTGCGAAGAGCTCGGGAATAGTTTTGTTCATCCCTTGCATATTATAGTTCATCACGAAGCTCTTGTAGCTTGGTGGCAGTGATTGGAGAATTCTGTCAATGTCGCAATCATCTAGAAGATTGACTCCCATCTGAATCAAGTGATTATTATACCCAGACATTTTGAGTATATGCTCACTGACAGAACTGTTCTCCTCCATCTTGCATCTATAGAACTTATTTGAGACTTCATATCTCTCAATTCGGGCATTTGCTTGAAATATTAACTTCAACTCCTGGAACATCTCATATGCTCCATGACGTTCAAAACGTCGTTGAAGTCCCGATTCTAAGCCGTAAAGCATGGCACACTGAACTATCGAGTAGTCATCAGCTTTGCTCTGCCAGATGTTCATAACATCTGGCGTTGCTCCAGCAGCAGGCTTGGCACCCAGCGGTGCTTCCAGGACGTAATTCTTCTGAGCAGCAATGAGGATAATCCTCAAGTTATGGACCCAGTCCGTGTAATTGCTACCATCATCTTTCAACTTTGCTTTCTCAAGGAACGCATTAAAATTCAACGGAACAACAACACGAGCCATCTATCTACAATCAACATAAACAAGCAAGATACTATCAGGTACTAAGTTCATGATAAGTTTAAGTTCAATTAATCAAATTACTTAAGAACTCCCACTTAGATAGACATCCCTCTAATCCTCTAAGTGATCACGTGATCCAAATCAACTAAACCATAACCGATCATCACGTGAGATGGAGTAGTTTTCAATGGTGAACATCATTATGTTGATCATATCTACTATATGATTCACGCTCGACCTTTCGGTCTCCGTGTTCCGAGGCCATATCTGCATATGCTAGGCTCGTCAAGTTTAACCTGAGTATTCTGCGTGTGCAAAAACTGGCTTGCACCCGTTGTAGATGGACGTAGAGCTTATCACACCCGATCATCACGTGGTGTCTGGGCACGACGAACTTTGGCAATGGTGCATACTCAGGGAGAACACTTCTTGATAATTTAGTGAGAGATCATCTTATAATGCTACCGTCAATCAAAGCAGGATAAGATGCATAAAAAGATAAACATCACATGCAATCAATATAAGTGATATGATATGGCCATCATCATCTTGTGCTTGTGATCTCCATCTCCGAAGCACCGTCATGATCACCATCATCACCGGCGCGACACCTTGATCTCCATCGTAGCATCGTTGTCGTATCACCAATCTTATGCTTCCACGACTATCGCTACCGCTTAGTGATAAAGTAAAGCATTACATCGCGATTGCATTGCACACAATAAAGCGACAACCATATGGCTCCTGCCAATTGCCGATAACTCGGTTACAAAACATGATCATCTCATACAATAAAATTTAGCATCATGTCTTGACCATATCACATCACAACATGCCCTACAAAAACAAGTTAGACGTCCTCTACTTTGTTGTTGCAAGTTTTACGTGGCTGCTACGTGCTTAAGCAAGAACCAATCTCACCTACGCATCAAACCCACGACGATAGTTTGTCAAATAGACTCCGTTTTAACCTTCGCAAGGACCGGGCGTAGCCACACTCGGTTCAACTAAAGTTGGAGAGACAGTCGCCCGCAAGCCACCTGTGTGCAAAGCACGTCGGGAGAACCGGTCTCGCGTAAGCGTACGCGTAAGGTTGGTTTTGGGTCGTCTCGTCCAACAATACCGCCGAACCAAAGTATGACATGCTGGTAGGCAGTATGACTTGTATCGCCCACAACTCACTTGTGTTCTACTCGTGCATATAACATCAAACCATAAAACCTAGGCTCGGATGCCATTGTTGGACAACGTAGTAATTTCAAAAAAATTCCTACGCACATGCAAGATCATGGTGATGCATAGCAACGAGGGGGAGAGTCTGATCTACGTACCCTTGTAGATCGCAAGCGGAAGCGTTATATCAATGCGGTTGATGTAGTCGAACGTCTTCACGACCCGACCGATCCAAGTACCGAAAGCATGGCACCTCCGAGTTCTGCACACGTACGGCTCGGTGACGTCCTCGCCTTCTCGATCCAGCAAGAGGGGCGAAGTAGTAGATGAGTTCCGGTAGCACGACGGTGTGGTGACGGTGTTGGTGAAGAACAATCTCCGCAGGGCTTCGCCTAAGCACTACGAAAACTATGACGGAGGATAAACTAGAGGGAACAGGGTTGCCGGCACACGGCTTGGTGTTTCTTGATGTGTCTTTGGTGCTAGCCATGCCCCTCTATTTATATGTTGAGCCCTGGGGTCGAAACTTGGAGTAAAAGCCTCCACAAAGTCGGTTTCACCCGAAAGGCAAGAGTCCTTCTCGGACTCCAGGGCCAGACGCCAGGGTTCCCGGCGTCTGGACCCAGACGCCAGGGACCCTGGCGTCTGGCCCCTGGACTCTGCAAAACTTCCTTTTGCGCTTTCCAAAAACCTTGTGGGCTTTCCCCTTTGGCCCAAATAAAGTGTTCTCGTACCCAAACATTTCGGGAAACATCCGGAACCCCTTCCGGTGATTTCCGGAACCCTTCCGGTGACCAAACACTATTATCCCATATATCAAACTTTGTCTCCGGACCATTCCGGAGTTCCTCGTCATATCCGTGATCTCATCCTGGACTCCGAACAACATTCGGTCACCAACATTCATAACTCACATAGTACTATATCGTCAACGAACGTTAAGCGTGCGGACCCTACGGGTTCGAGAACTATGTAGACATGACCGAGACACCTCTCTGGTTAATAACCAATAGCGGGACCTGGATGCCCATATTGGCTCCTATATATTCTACGAAGATCTTTATCGGTCAGACCGCATAACAACATACGTTGTTCCCTTTGTCATCGGTATGTTACTTGCCCGAGATTCGATCGTCGGTATCCAATACCTAGTTCAATCTCGTTACCGGCAAGTCTCTTTACTCGTTCCGTAATACATCATCTTGCAACTAACTCATTAGTTGTAATGCTTGCAAGGCTTATGTGATGTGCATTACCGAGAGGGCCCAGAGATACCTCTCCGACAATCGGAGTGACAAATCCTAATCTCGAAATACGCCTACCCAACATCTACCTTTGGAGACACCTGTAATGCTCCTTTATAATCACCCAGTTACGTTGTGATGTTTGGTAGCACCCAAAGTGTTCCTCCGGCAAACGGGAGTTGCATAATCTCATAGTCATAGGAACATGTATAAGTCATGAAGAAAGCAATAGCAACATACTAAACGATCGGGTGCTAAGCTAATGGAATGGGTCATGTCAATCAGATCATTCAACCAATGATGTGACCTCGTTAATCAAATAACAACACCTCGTTCATGGTTAGGAAACATAACCATCTTTGATTAACGAGCTAGTCAAGTAGAGGCATACTAGTGACACTAAGTTTGTCTATGTATTCACACATGTATTATGTTTCCGGTTAATACAATTCTAGCATGAATAATAAGCATTTATCATGATATAAGGAAATAAATAATAAATTTATTATTGCCTCTAGGGCATATTTCCTTCAGTCTCCCACTTGCACTAGAGTCAATAATCTAGATTACACAATAATGATTCTAACACCCATGGAGCCTTGGTGCTGATCATGTTTTGCTCGTGGAAGAGGCTTAGTCAACGGGTCTGCAACATTCAGATCTGTATGTATCTTGCAAATCTCTATGTCTCCCACCTGGACTAGATCCCGGATGGAATTGAAGCGTCTCTTGATGTGCTTGGTCCTCTTGTGAAATCTGGATTCCTTTGCCAAGGCAATTGCACCAGTATTGTCACAAAAGATTTTCATTGGACCCGATGCACTAGGTTTGACACCTAGATCGGATATGAACTCCTTCATCCAGACTCCTTTGTTTGCTGCTTCCGAAGCAGCTATGTATTCCGCTTCACATGTAGATCCCGCTACGACGCTTTGTTTAGAACTGCACCAACTGACAGCTCCACCGTTTAATGTAAACACGTATCCGGTTTGCGATTTAGAATCGTCCAGATCAGTGTCAAAGCTTGCATCAACGTAACCTCTTACGGTGAGCTCTTTGTCACCTCCATATACGAGAAACATATCCTTAGTCCTTTTCAGGTATTTCAGGATGTTCTTGACCGCTGTCCAGTGATCCACTCCTGGATTACTTTGGTACCTCCCTGCTAAACTTATAGCAAGGCACACATCAGGTCTGGTACACAGCATTGCATACATGATAGAGCCTATGGCTGAAGCATAGGGAACATCTTTCATTTTCTCTGTATCTTCTGAAGTGGTCGGGCATTGAGTCTGACTCAACTTCACACCTTGTAACACAGGCAAGAACCCTTTCTTTGCTTGATCCATTTTGAACTTCTTCAAAATCTTGTCAAGGTATGTGCTTTGTGAAAGTCCAATTAAGCGTCTTGATCTATCTCTATAGATCTTTATGCCTAATATGTAAGCAGCTTCATCGAGGTCTTTCATTGAAAAACTCTTATTCAAGTATCCCTTTATGCTACCCGTGGAGGGGTGGTTGAACAGGACCCCGTGGTGTGGAGGGCTGGATGAACAGTAGACTGTGGAGGAGTGGTTGAACAGTAGCCGGTGGAGTAGCGTGCGGTGGAGGCTGGATGAACAGGAGCCCGTGCAGGCTGGAGGAGGTCGACGGTGGAGATGAACAGTATCCCGTGGAGTCCCGTTTTGCGGTACGCCACACCCCTACCGATGAACAGGACCCCCGTTTCGACCGTAGCGCTCCAACACAAGTCTGTTTCGTCTGTTTTGTGGTACGCCACACCCCTCCCGATCAACAGGACCCCCGTTTCGACCGTAGGAGGCCCGTTTCCTCCGTTTTGCGGTATGCTAGACCCCTCCCGATGAACATGATCCCATTTCGAACGTGGCCGGTCGAACACAAGGCCATTTCCTCCGTTCTGCGATACGCCAGGCCTCTGTCAGTGTTCTGGGAACGGGGGTCCCCAGACTTGCCTGCCTGCGGCCTGTGGCGGGCTCAAATGGGGGCCTGGCGCGGCCCATCTTCATCAACACAAGACTCAAGACCCTCGCGAGGGGCCAAACCTCGCGGGGCGGACGACACGGCGCATCCGCAGGCGCAGCCTCATCAGGCTGGCTCTGGAGGAGGCGGAGAGATCAAGGCAGGGTACCTTGTGAGGTGCCCATGACGCAAGCCATGACGATCGAGGGTGCCAGGCGGGCGCCAGCGCGTGCAGCGTCCTTCTTTCCTCTTTGGTGCAAAGGGGGCAAGCGCAACCGCGGAGTATCGAGGCATCAGGCAAAGGTTGCCATTTCGGTGCAACGAGACCAAGACCAGGAGGACTACGAGACGGAGGTCACCATGGAGCCCAGCACGGTGTCACCACAGAGCCTTTGGCAGGCGAAGACCAACTTTAGTCAGGATAAGCGTACCAGATGTTCCCCTTCGAATTGGCCAATTGTTGGCGCCCTTCCCGCTCAATATTTGGGAAGAGGCTCAGGGCCTTTGCCTATAAATAGGACCAGCCACCCGCATAGCAAGGGGGGGGGGGGTTCGTTCGTTCGGTTGGCAAGCAGAGAGAGTGAGTGAGAAAGAGAAGGGTGACTGAACTCCTCCTAGCAGTTCATCATCCCAGCCAAGAACAGACCCTCGTGAGGCTGTTCGTCTTTGTATTGTTCATCATCACCAGCCCCAGAAGGCAATCCACGAACCACACACTGGAGTAGGGTATTACACCACAACGGTGGCCCGAACCAGTATAAACCTTGTGTCTCTTGTGCAGTTCTTTCAGTAGTTTAGATCTTTGTGAGACGGGGAGGTAGAAGGCGTGATCTCCGCGCGCACCCCAGTGTTCGAACCTTAAGGGTCTGCCGGAACCCGTGATCCGACATTTGGCGCGCCAGGTGGGGGTGCGCCGGAATCTGTCTTCCACCACTCCGCTCTCCTCCGACCGTCGCATCCATGTCTGACGCTCGTCGGGCCCGCGCCGAGCGCCGGGCCGCCATCGCTTCTCGTGTCGCCCAGACGGCCCCCGTCGGTGGGCGTCCTCGTCGTTCCCCGTCGCCCGCCGTCAACGCCGCCACTGGCCCGGCGGGGGGCGAGTAGCAAGCGTCGTCTCAGCATCCATCCGTGCGGCAAGATGGCCGCACCGCTACTCCATCGCTCACCCCAGCCGGCTCTTCGTCCCACGTGGTCCGCGCACCCTTGGAGGCTCGAGCTGCGCTCATCGCGGCAAACGAACTCCTGCGCTACCGCCCCGTCAACGACGTCTACGAGGAGTGGCTCGACCGCGTCGCCGAGCTCGTCCGCGCCGCAGGGGGCTCTCCTGCGCCGTCCGCTCCGCTGCGCCGCACCCCGCCCCGCGCGGGCAATGAAGCTCCGGGAGCGTACCAACCGCCTCCTCTGCAAGAATACGCCATGGCTCCAAGGTGCGTGGCCCCGGGCGGAACCTGCTCCGCCAGATGCCAGCACAGCAAGAACGGAGCTGCCAAGAAGTCCCTCGCCCGCAAGGAGCTGCCCGAGCGCTCCCTGCTCCGGCACGCCGCGACCCTGCTCTGGCTCTGGCACACCAAGACCCTGCTCTGCTCCTAGCTGCAGCGCGTGGGGACCCTCAAGGCCAAGCTCTCCCTCAACCGAAGCCTCCCATAGCCACCGCAGGCTCCCGTGCCTACACCACCGAGCTGCGCAGCGTCGCGTGGCCCGGCAAGTTCAAGCCAGACCTGCCTCCTCGCTACGACGACACAACTGATCCCGCAGAGTTCCTCCAGCTCTATGAGCCGGGCATCGAGGCTGCCAGCGGGGATGAAAAGTTCATGGCGAACTGGTTCCCCATGGTGCTGAAGGAAGGAGCTCGCACCTGGCTCCTGAATCTGGCTCCGGGCACGATCTCCTCCTGGGACCAGATGCGCACTCGCTTCATCGCCAACTTCCAAGGTACCCGCGACCGACCGCCCGCTGTGAGTGACATGCGCCGCATCAAGCAGCAACCTGGGGAGACCCTGGAAAAGTACATCCAGCGCTTCAACAGTGCGTGCCTCAAGATCCCCAAGGTGTCCGAGGAAGCCATCATCTCGGCCTTCTCCGATGGCGTGCGCGACGTCAAGATGAAGGAGGAGCTGGTGATGCATGAAGACCTCTGTACCTCCCCGGAGCTGTTCAACTTGGCGACCAAGTGCGCCAGGGCTGAGGAGGGACGTCTCTCCCTCCTCGAGCTTCCTGCCGCGGACCCAGAAGAGAAGAAGCCCAAGGCCAAGGACGTGAAGCGCAAGGGGGCTGCCATACTCGCAGCAGAACCAGACACCAAGCGGGGCAAGGATCTGCCCGAACCCTCCAGGGGCAGCCGGTACTATGTGTACCATGACCTCCACACCCACAACACCAACGAATGTCAAGAACTCCGCGCCGTGCGAGAAGGAAGGATCGGCCGTCGCCCCGACCGTGCTGACCGGGGCTACGCCCGAGGAGGAGGAAGAAACCCAGGATGCTGGGAAGATCACGGCCCGCGCCAGGGGTGGCGCGGCCAACCTCGCGAGGACCGTTGGCGGGACCTTCCTCACGAGGGAGACTGGAGGGATCAGCCTCGTGAGGATCGCCCTCATGGCAACGCAGGCCTACCTCCGCTGTCGCCTCAGCCAAGGAGGAACGAAGACCGCCATCAAGACGAGGGGGCTGGGGGCTTCCAAGAGCCGCGCGCAGTCGCCTACATCCTGGGCGGAGCTCAAGCCCCAGCCTCTCAATGTATCTTCAAACAGTTTGCCCGCGAAGTGAATGCAGTTCTCCCCAAGCTCGAAGCAACACGCCCCCTCAGGTGGTCGGCGTGCGCCATCACGTTCAGCTCAGCAGACCAGCTCAAGTGCGCGACCACGGCCGGAGTCCTCCCGATGCTTTGCTCCCCAGTCATCAGCAACGTGCTGGTCACCAGGACCCTCATCGATGGTGGGGCAGGGCTCAACGTCCTGTCCTCCAGGTGCCCTACGACCAGCTTCAGCCAACCAAGCCCTTCTCCGGAATCACCGACGGTTCCACAGTCCCGATCGGGCAGGTCCGCCTCCCTGTCACCTTCGGGGCTCGCAGCAACTACCGCACCGAGCTCATCGACTTCGACGTCGCCCACATCCGCCGGCCGTACAACGCCATCCTCGGGAACCCAGCTCTGGCCAAGTTCATGGCCGTGACTCACCACGGCTACAACGTCCTCAAGATGCCAGGAAGTGGCGGCGTCATCACGGTGCCCTGTGAAGAGAAGGATGCAGTGTGTTCCCTGGAGCGAGCCCATCAGGCCGCGTCGCTAGAAGACCCAGATCACGGAAGCAGGAGGCTTCCTGAGACCACCACCAAGAAGAAGAAGACATCGTCAGGCTCAGCCCCTCAGGAGGCAGGCCCTTTAGGGCCCGTGTCTGCCCAGGGGGACCCCCATCCATCGCATAGGAAAGCGCGCCCGGCGCCCTCCTCGGGCAGGGCTCGGGGGCTCTCACCTGGAGAGCCACCGACCTAGCTAGGGTCACGAGGGAGGCGCTTGGGCACCATGTGGAGGCGTGCTTCGAAGCACGTTTCCCTCGAGAAGGAGCCAGGCAAGGAAGGTCAGACCAGCAGGAGTTCGTTAACAAGGCCATTCAAGAACTACAGGAGTCAAGGATCATGACAGGTTGCCGCCGTCTACCAGCCGTGGCCCCACATCCAGGCAAGGATGGGGGGCTGCGCGTCTGCGTCGACGTACCAGGGCTCAATCAGATCGCCATGACGGAGCATCTCTGGCCCTCGCGAGTGGGGCACTGCGGGGGTCCACCCCACAGCTATGTTCGCATGCCTTACGGCCTGCCGAGCATGGCTGCGGCATACCAGCGCCTCACGAGGGGCATCATGGAGGCTCAGGAGGACAGGCGTTCCGCGGCCTTGGCGGAGATGAAGACAGCTCGCGAGGAGTCACCAGTGCCTCTGGAGCCTCCCGAGGCCCCGGGGCCTGGGGGCTCGTGAGGATCAGCTTCCGCAGCCCACCGAGTCTGCTGCACCAACGCCACTTCGTCGACGACATCCTCAGGTGACATCTTTCAAGCTTCATTCCCAGCTGGGAGCACCCTCCCAGGGTTGCATCACTCCCAGGCCGCGTGGGTCCATCCCTGTGGCATGTATCCCCTTTTATCTTTCGGTCGTTAGTTTGCCTTGTTGGGGGCGCCCCTCGGGCTGCATCATCCCCAAGCCGCTCGGGCTAGGCCCAGCGGCGTGTATCTCCCTCGCGTTTATTTCCAACTATGTATTGCCTATCACGCTTGATTTCTTGATGCCTGTCCACGGCATCCTTTCTTCTCCATGTCGGCCACTTGCACGTAAAGGGGGGGTGCCTGAGCATCGCGACTCAGGGCTCTTACTGGCTCTCCAGCCCTCACCCTCTGGCCTTGTCCACGGCATCGCGACCTGGCATACCAGCGATGGCTGAGAGAAGCTCGAGGGCCGGGACCCGAGGACGTAGAGTACTGGCATCTAACCAAATTTTGCAGGGACATATCTCAAGATATGGCCCAGTGCCAGGCGCAACCCGCCTAAAGGTAGGGCCTCGTGAGTCCCGCGCTGGCTCACGGGTGCCCAGATACACCTCACCTAGCCCTACCGTGCCGGCCACGTGTCAGGGCGGCGCTGTACACGCCCCGGGGGCTCCTCCCGGAGGGGAGCCCCCTCCCACGTACCAGTGGAAGCACCATGCTCCGCACTGGCTGACGACACTGCCGAGGAGCGGCTATGCCCGTACACATACGGAAGCGCTATGCTCCGCGCTGGTGATAAATAACTGGGGGTGGCCTCCGGGCCGCATTAACCTCAGGGAGCCCAGAGCTCAGTGGCTGGCCTCATCGCAACGCCTCCCCTCGGGAGTGCCGCGCGAGGGGGCTAGGCACGGGGGCTACGACTGGGTCACGCCCAGACGCACGCCGCCCAGCCAGGCCCCTTGGGCCTGGTTCGTCGCGCGTCTCTCCCCGAGCGGAGCCAAGGTATGAAGGCTGTTTGCACGTCAAGGGGAAGCCCTGAGCATCGTGACTCAGGGGCCTAACTGGTCCCGTAGCCCCTCACTCCTTAGTTCCGAAAGGCTATGCTGGGTGAGGTACACGCGGGGCCGGGCTCTGCAGACGTAGAACGGTAGCCCTGCTTACATTGCACCTCATCGCCCGCTGTTTGCGCATCAAGGGGGGCTCCTGAGCATCATGACTCAGGAGCCTAACTGGTCCCGTAGCCCCTCACTCCTTAGTTCCTAAAGGCTATGTTGGGTGAGGTACACGCGGGGCCGGGCTCTGCAGACGTAGAACAGAAGATACACCTACATCGCGCCTCCCTACTTGTTGTTCGCACGCCAAGGGGGACTCCTGAGCATTGCGACTCAGGAGCCTAACTTGTCACGTAGCCCCTCACTCCTTTGGTCCCGTCCTGGTTTCCGGTCGGGGCTAATGCTGGGTGAGGCACGCGCGGGGCCGGGTTCTGCCGGCGCAGAACACAAGCAAGTAGGGAAGAAAAGCATAAAATTCAAGGAATTTAAAAGCAAATATTACAGTCCATACTGTCATCTCAGTACCAAACGCAAGTTTAAATGCCTCCCCGAGGCGTGATGCATGTGCAGGAATTGAAAGAAGAACAGGGACAGAACGGAGTCACTTGTCGGCGGTGAAGCTGTGCGGAGTGGCTTCGCCTCATGGAGCAGCAGGGCCGACAGCGCCTTGCTTTGGCTTGGTGCTGAAGGCCCGGAACTTCCCCAGCAGCGCCTCCGCGCGCCCCTTCACGGCTTCGACAGCGGCGGCAGCACCCTCGCCGCTCACCGGTTCCAGCAGGTCGTCAAGGTCGGCGTTGGGGTCACGAAGGTAGATGTGGGCGAAGACCCGCGTCAGCGCAGCAGAAGACAGGACACGCGCCTCGGCCTCGGCCGTGGGGCCGATGCTAAGGGCGACATCGCCAAGGGCCTTAACCAGGAAAGGAAGCAGCTTGGCGGGGCCATCACCATCACCGGCTAGCGGGCTGTCCAGGCCGCTCTCGTAGAGCGTCTTCAGCGAAGCACGGGCATCTTTCTCCATGTCCGCAAAGGCCACGCGATCTTCGGCAAGAACCTTGGCCTTGCTGTCCAGCTCGACCCTCGTCGCCTCCAGCTCCTCCCCCAGTGCATTTAGACGGTCGCGACGCTTCTTGAGCTTGGCCTCCCGGCCCTCAATGGCCGCCTCGCGAGCCTTCATGCCTTCTTCTTGTTCCTGGCAAAGACGAACATCCTTCACGAGCTGGTCCCGCAGGCCTTGCAGCTCGTCCTCCAGTGCCTTGCAACAACCACGGACTTCAACCACCTCTCCCAGGGCCGCGTCTCGGGCAGCCTTCACCTCGAGGGTGGCCTCCTTTTCAATGTCACAGGCCGTTGAGGCCTGAACCAACGCCGCCCGAATCGAAGCATCAGAACGAATCCACCCCGAAGCCAGTTCCAGGCACCCAGCCACCAGGCGAGGGTCGGCGCCGAGAAGATCCTGCCGCAGCCGGTCCAGTTCAGCAACGGCACGCTCCAAGACGGAAGAAGAAGGCGGAGAAACATCGGTGCGCTCCAGGACGACAGGAGGAGCCGGGGAGGCAACGGTCAGTGGAACGGGAGGAGAAAGTAGTGGTGGCGAGGCCGCAGTGTCCCGGGGCGGAGTCCGCTGCGCCTCCACAGCCGTAGCAACGGCGCCAGACGAGGGCGCCTCGGGAGCCGTTCGAGCCATGGGGGCTGGGCTCGCCCCAGCCAGCTCAGCCAAGCCTCGCAAGGATGCGCGGGTAGGAGAGGCCCGCGCGTCACGATCTCCCTCCCCGCGGGCGAAGGCGTCGCCGCAGATGGGGCCTCGGGGGCTCCCTTCGGCTTCTTTGCCGCTGGCGCCAGCCTATTCAAGAGAAGCAATCATCAAGCCTCGTCGGCGGAACGAGAAACAAAAGATCAAGGATCAAGCACTTACGGGTCATCGCCGGTGAGCTCGGGCAGCCTCCGGCCCAACTTGAAGCCTGACAGCCGGCTGGAAGGGTCAACCTCGGAAGCAGAAGGTGCGTCTGCGGACTGCCTCGGGGCAGAGGCAGACCCGCGAGAGATCAGCCCGGTCTTGTCCTTCTTCGGGATCGTGGGCGAGCTCCCGCTACCCAGCACGTCATCATCATCATCATCATCATCGCTCAGGCGGAGAGTACGGGACCTGCGCTAGGGGAGGGGAGCCCTCGACTCTCCATCAGTCGCCCCAGAGTCGGGCCCCCCTCCCCGCTCCTCTTCGTCCTCCTCCTCGTTGGAGTTGTCGGAGGGCACGTCCACCGGTCCTTCGGAGGCCGTCACGGGCACGAGCCCGTCCCCGTTAAAAACAGGCATGGACTTCACCACCCACTTCCAGTCGTCGCGAAGGAAAAAGGGCTTGGGAGCGCCCTTCAACCTTGCCACCTCGCCCCCGACCAGAGATTGGAGAACCGCGGTCACATCCTTCTTCGTCCATAGCCTCGGGGCTCTGATGAGGCCTCCACATTGGAGGAGAGTACCGCCGGAGTGGAGCCCGCTGGTGCTCCAGGAACTCCTTCAGCAGCGATGCACCGGTCAACTTCGCCGCCGCCATGTTGGCCGGCCTCAGGTCCGCATCCATCTTCTCCAACACCAGTTTCGCGCGGGGGTCCGTGAGCTTCGCTCGGCACCAGTCGCTGGAGCTCACCGGCTGCTCCGCGGGCAAGATCAGCCGAGGGTGGATGCGCCCGGCATCTGCCAAGACCCACTTGCTCCTGAAGCCCTCAATCCTCTTCTCGGGATTCGAGATGGCAATGGTGCCGCCATACGCGACGAAGCCCGCGCACGCAGAAAGAGAGCCGCCGTTTACCTAGAGGGAGAAGTAGTGGCGCAGCAAGGCCACCGAAGGCTGCACCCCTACGTGGGCCTCGCAATAGTAAGCGAAGATCGCCAGAAGAAGGACAGAGTTGGGGTGGAGATGCAGAGCCTGCAAGTTGTAATGGCGGAGGACAGAGAAGAAGAACTCGGAGAAGGGAGGCACCAGGCCCGCAGCAATGGAGCTTGCAAAGCGAGGATAAAAGGTGCTTCCTCGGCCCTCAGGGGTGGCGGAGCCGGTCTTGAACACCTCCGTCCCGTTGATGCCCTGCGCCGCCGCCATCCGGCGCAGCTGGGCAAGGCTCGCCTTGGACACATTCGGCGAGTCTAGAGCAGGAGAATACCAAGCTTTGGCTGGAGGCTGGCGAGGCGCCATGGCTTCCTAGGTCGCGCAGCTAGAGTAGATCTGGAAGTTTGGAGGAAGAAAGGGAAGGCGCAAGAAAGGGGATCTGAGTAGTGACCGGAGAGAGCAAAAGGCGAAGTCTGGGAAGATACCGCTCCTTTACCAACCTGCGCGGTTACTGAAGCACTCGCGTCCCATCAACCGCCACGCGGCGCCCAAGGCTGCAGGCTGTTAGGGCCCGCGGCGCTTCGCCCTTGCCCTTTTGCCTCTCGGCATGACCAAGTCCATGCGCGCCTTGGGCCCGGGGGCTACTGTCGGCGTTCTAGGAACGGGGGTCCCCAGACTTGCCTGCCTGCGGCCCGCGACGTGGCTCAAGGGAGGCCCAGCATGGCCCATCTTCATCAACACAAGATTCAAGACCCTCGCGAGGGGCCAAGCCTCGCGAGGCGGACGACACTTAGCTTCCTCAGGCGCAGCCTCATCAGGCTGGCTCGCGAGGAGGCGGAGATATCAAGGCGGGGTACCTCGCGAGGTGCCCATGACGCAAGCCATGACGAGTCAGGGCGCCAGGCGGGCGCCAGCGCGCGCAGCGTCCTTCTTTCCTCTTTGGTGCAAAGGGGGCAAGCGCAGCCGCGGAGTACTGAGGCATTAGGCAAAGGTAGCCATTTCGATGCAACGAGACCAGGACCAAGCAGACTACGAGATGGAGGTCACCATGGAGCCTAGCACGACGTCACCGCAGAGCCTTTCGCAGGCGAAGACCAACTTTAGTCAGGATAAGTGTACTAGATGTTCCCCTTCAAATTAGCCCGCCATTGTTGGCTCCCTTCCCGCTCGATATTTGGGAAGAGGACTAGGGCCTCTATAAGTAGGACCGGCCACCCACGTAGCAAGGGGGTTTTCGGTCGGTTCGGTTGGGTTCGGTTCGATTCGGTTCGGTTGGCCCGGCTAGCAAGCAGAGAGAGTGAGCGAGTGAGAGAGAGAAGGGTGACTGAACTCCTCCTAGCAGTTTATCGCCCCTGCCAAGAACAGACCCTCGCGAGGCTGTTCTTCCTTGTATCGTTCATCATCATCAGCCCCAAGAGGCAATCAACCCACCACACACTGGAGTAGGGTATTACACCACAACGGTGGCCCGAACCAGTATAAATCTTGTGTCTCTTGTGCAGTTCTTTCCGTAGTTTAGATCTTTGTGAGACGGGGAGGTAGGAGGCGTGATCTTCGCGCGCACCCTAGTGTTCGAACCTTAAGGGTCTGCCCGAACCCCCGAAATCCGACAAGAGCATCTTCAGCGAAGCACGAGCCTTCTTATCCATGTCCGCGAAGGCCACGCGATCCTCGACAAGAACCTTGGCCTTGCTGTCCAACTCGACCTTCATTGCCTCCAGCTCCTTCCCCAGCGCACCTAGGCGGTCGCGGCGCTTCTTGAGCTTGGCCTCCCAGTCCTCGATGGCCGCCTCGCGAGCTTTCATGCCTTCTTCTTGCTCCTGGTGAAGACGAACCCCCTTCGTGAGCTGGTCCCGCAGGCCTTGCAGCTCGTCCTCCAGCGCCTTACAAGGATTGCGGACTTCAACCACCTCCCCCAGGGCTGCATCACGAGCGGCCTTCGTCTCAAGGATGGCCTTCCTATCCTCGTCGCAGGCCGTCGAGGCTTGAACCAGCGCCGCCCGGATCGAGGCATCGGAGCGAATCCATCCTGAAGCCAGCTCCAAGCGCCCGGCCACCAGGCGAGGGTCGGCGCCAAGAAGATCCTGCCGCAGCCGGTCCAGTCCAGCAACAGCATGCTCCAGGACGGCAGGAGGAGTTGGAGAAACAACAGTCGGCGGAACGGAGGAAGAAGGCGGCAACGGCAAGACCATAGCGTCCTGAGGTGGAGCCTGCCGCGCCCTAGCGGCTATGGTGGCGGCAGTGGGCAAAGGCACCACAGGAGTCACTTGGGCCATGGGGGCTGTGCTCGCCCCAGCCAGCTCGGCCAGGCCTCACGAGGATGACCGGGCGGGAGAAGCCCACGCGCCACGGTCACCCTCCTCCACAGGCGGAGGCGCTGCCGCGGATGGAGCCTCAGGAGCCCCCTTCAGCTTCTTCGCCGTGGGCTCCAGCCTATTCAAGAGATGCGAACGTCCATCCTCGGCAGCGGAACAAGAGATAAAGACAAGGGTCAAGCACTTATGGGTCATCGCCGGCGAGCTCGAGCAGCCTCTGGCCAAACTTGAAGCCTGACAGCCGGCTGGAAGGGTCAACCTCGGAAGCAGAAGGCGCGTCTGTAGACTGCCTCGGGGTAGGGGCAGGCCCGCGGGAGATCAGCCCGGTCCTGTCCTTCTTCGGGATCAGGGGCAAGCTCCCGCCGACCTGCTCGTCTCCATCCTCGTCATCATCGCTCGAAGAAAGGCGGAGACTGTGGGGCCTGCGCCGGGGGAGGGAAGCCCTCGACTCTCCGTCGGTCGCCTCGGAGTCGGGCCCCTTTCCCCACTCCTCTTCGTCCTCCTCCTTGCTGGAGTCACCGGAGGGCACGTCCACCACTCCCTCGGAAGGCGCCACGGGCACGAGCCCGTCCCCGTTAAAAATGGGCATGGACTTCACCACCTGCTCCCAGTCGTCGCGAAGGAACAAGGGCTTGGGAGCGCCCTCCAACCTTGCCACCTCGCCTCCGAGCAGAGATTGGAGGACCGCGGCCAAATCTTCGTCGCTCAAGGCCGCGGGGCTCGGATGAGGCCTCCACATCGGAGGTGAATACTGCCGGAGTGGAGCTAGCTGGTGCTCCAGGAACTCCCTCAGCAGGAACGCATCGGTCAACTTCGCCGCCGCCGTGCTGGCCGGCCTCAGGTCCGCATCCATCTTCTCCAACACCAGTTTCGCGCGGGGGTCCGTGAGCTCCGCTTGGCCCCAGTCGCCGGAGCTCGCGGGCGGCTCCGCGGGCAGGATTAGCCTAGGATGGACGCGCCCGGCATCTACCAAGACCCACTTGCTCCTGAAGCCCTCAATCCTCTTCCCGGGATTTGAGATGGCAATGGAGCCACCGTATGTGACAAAGCCCGCGCACGCGGAAGGAGAACCGCGAGAGACCCGGAGGGAGAAGTAGTGGCGCAGCAAGGCCACTGAAGGCTGCACCCCTACGTGGGCCTCGCAGTATTAAGAGAAGATCGCCAGAAGAAGGAAGGAGTTGGGGTGGAGATGCAGAGCCTGCATGTTGTAATGGCGGAGGACAGAGAAGAACTCGGAGAAGGGAGGCACCAGGCCCGCAGCAATGGAGCTTACGAAGAGAGGATAAAAGGTGCTCCCTCGGCCCTCAGGGGTGGCGGAGCCGGACTTGAATACATGCGCCCCATTGATGCCCTGCGCCACCGCCATCTGGCGCAGCCGGGCAAGGCCAGCCTTGGACACGTTCGGCAAGTCCAGAGCAGGTGAGTACCAAGCTTCGGCCGGAGGCTGACGGGGCACCATGGCTTCCTAGGTCACGCAGCCAGAGTAGATCTGGAAATTTGGAGGAAGAAAGGGGAGGCGCAAGAAAGGGGATCTGAGTAGCGACCGGAGAAAGCAAAAGGCAAAGTCTGGGCAGATGCCGCTCCTTTATCAACCTGCGCGGTTGCTGAAGCACTTGCGTCCAATCAACCGCCACGTGGCGCCCAAGGCCGTAGGCTGTTAGGGCCCGCAGCGCTTCGCCCTTGCCCTTTCGCCTCTCGGCACGGCCTAGTCCGGGCGCGCCTTGGGCCCGGGGGCTACTGTAAGCGTTCTAGGAACGGGGGTCCCCAGACTTGCCTGCCTGCGGCCTACGGCGTGGTTCAAAGGGGGCCCATCACGGCCCATCTTCATCAACACAAGACTCAAGACCCTCGCGAGGGGCCAAGCCTCGCGAGGCGGACGACACGGAGCTTCCTCAGGCACGGCCTCGTCAGGCTGGCTCGCGAGGAGGCGGAGAGATCAAGGCGGGGTACCTCGCGAGGTGCCCGTGACGCAAGCCATGACGACTCAGGGCGCCAGGCGGGTGCCAGCCTGCGCAGCGTCCTCCTTTCCTCTTTGGTGCGAAGGGGGCAAGCGCAGCCGCGGAGTACCGAGTGAAAGGAAATATGCCCTAGAGGCAATAATAAAGTTATTATTTATTTCCTTATATCATGATAAATGTTTATTATTCATGCTAGAATTGTATTAACCGGAAACATAATACATGTGTGAATACATAGACAAACGGAGTGTCACTAGTATGCCTCTACTTGACTAGCTCGTTGATCAAAGATGGTTATGTTTCCTAACCATGAACAAAGAGTTGTTATTTGATTAACGAGGTCACATCATTAGTTGAATGATCTGATTGACATGACCCATTTCATTAGCTTAGCACCCGATCGTTTAGTATGTTGCTGTTGCTATTCTTCATGACTTATACATGTTCCTATGACTATGAGATTATGCAACTCTCGTTTATCGGAGGAACACTTTGGGTGCTACCAAACGTCACAACGTAACTGGGTGATTATAAAGGAGTACTACAGGTGTCTCCAAAGGTAGATGTTGGGTTGGCGTATTTCGAGATTGGGATTTGTCACTCCGAATGTCGGAGAGGTATCTCTGGGCCCTCTCGGTAATGCACATCACATAAGCCTTGCAAGCACTGCAACTAATATGTTAGTTGTGAGATGATGTATTACGGAACGAGTAAAGAGACTTGCCGGTAACGATATTGAACTAGGTATTGGATACCGACGATCGAATCTCGGGCAAGTAACATACCGATGACAAAGGGAACAACGTATGTTGTTATGCGGTCTGACCGATAAAGATCTTCGTAGATTATGTAGGAGCCAATATGGGCATCCAGGTCCCGCTATTGGTTATTGACCGGAGACGTGTCTCGGTCATGTCTACATTGTTCTCGAACCGTAGGGTCCGCACGCTTAAGGTTTCGATGACAGTTATATTATGAGTTTATGAGTTTTGATGTACCGAAGGAGTTCGGAGTCCCGGATGACATCGGGGACATGACGAGGAGTCTCGAAATGGTCTAGACGTAAAGATCGATATATTGGACGACTATATTCGGACATCGGAAAGGTTCCGAGTGATTCGGGTATTTTCGGAGGTACCGGGGAGTTACGGGAATACGGGGAAGAGTAATGGGCCTTGATGGGCTTTAGTGGGAAGAGGAAAAGGGTGCTGCGCCCCCCTCCCCTTTGGTCCGAATTGGACTAGGGAAAAGGGGGCCGGCCACCTCTCCTTCTCCTCCTATTCCTTCTCCCTTCCTCCCCTTTTGGTGGACTCCTACTAGGACTTGGAGTCCTAGTAGGACTCCCATCCTGACCGCACCCTATGCCTTGGCCGGCCTCCTCCTCCTCCATCCTTTATATACAGGGGCAGGGGGCACCCCATAGACACACAAGTTGATCCTTGAGATCGTTCCTTAGCCGTGTGCGGTGCCCCCTGCCACCAAATTCCACCTCGATCATACCGTTGCAGTGCTTAGGTGAAGCCCTGCGTCGGTAGTACATCAAGATCGTCACCACGCCGTCGTGCTGACGGAACTCTTCCTCGACGCTTTGCTGGATCGGAGCCCGAGGAACGTCATCGAGCTGAACGTGTGCTAAGAACTCGTAGGTGCCGGAGTAACGGTGCTTGGATCGGTCGGATCGGGAAGAAAACGTACGACTACTTCCTCTACGTTGTGTCAACGCTTCCGTTGCGATCTACAAGGGTACGTAGATCAGACTCTCCCCCTCGTTGCTATGCATCACCATGATCTTGCGTGTGCGTAGGAAAATTTTGAAATTACTATGTTCCCCAACAGTGGCATCCGAGCCTAGGTTTTTATGGTTTGATGTTATTTGCACGAGTAGAACAAAAGTGAGTTGTGGGCGATACAAGTCATACTGCCTACCAGCATGTTATACTTTGGTTCAGCGGTATTGTTGGACGAGACGATCCGGACCAACCTTACGCGTACTCTTACGCGAGACCGGTTCCCTCGACGTGCTTTGCACATAGATGGCTTGCGGAAGACTGTCTCTCCAACTTTAGTTGAACCAAGTGTGGCTACGCCCAGTCCTTGAGAAGGTTAAAACGGAGTCTATTTGACGAACTATCGTTGTGGTTTTGATGCGTAGGTGAGATGAGTTCTTACTTAAGCCCGTAGCAGCCACGTAAAACTTGCAACAACAAAGTAGAGGACGTCTAACTTGTTTTTGCAGGGCATGTTGTGATGTGATATGGTCAAGGCATGATGCTGATTTTATTGTATGAGATGATCATGTTTTGTAACCGAGTTATCGGCAACTGGCAGGAGCCATATGGTTGTCGCTTTATTGTATGCAATGCAATCGCGATGTAATGCTTTACTTTATTACTAAGCGGTAGTGATAGTCGTGGAAGCATAAGATTGGCGAGACGACAACGATGCTACGATGGAGATCAAGGTGTCGCGCCGGTGACGATGGTGATCATGACGGTGCTTCGGAGATGGAGATCACAAAGCACAAGATGATGATGGCCATATCATATCACTTATATTAATTGCATGTGATGTTTATATGCATCTTATCTTGCTTTGATTGACGGTAGCATTATAAGATGATCTCTCACTAAATTATCAAGAAGTGTTCTCCCTGAGTATGCACCGTTGCAAAAGTTCTTCGTGCTGAGACACCACGTGATGATCGGGTGTGATAGGTTCTACGTTCAAATACAACGGGTGCAAAACAGTTGCACAAGCGGAATACTCAGGTTATACTTGACGAGCCAAGCATATACAGATATGGCCTCGGAACACGGAGACCGAAAGGTCGAGCGTGAATCATATAGTAGATATGATCAACATAGCGATGTTCACCATTGAAAACTACTCCATCTCACGTGATGATCGGTTATGGTTTAGTTGATTTGGATCACGTGATCACTTAGAGGATTAGAGGGATATCTATCTAAGTCGGAGTTCTTAAGTAATATGATTAAATTGAACTTAAATTTATCATGAACTTAGTCCTGGTAGTATTTTGCAAATCATGTTGTAGATCAATAGCTCGTGTTGTTGCTTCCCTGCGTTTTATTTTGATATGTTCCTAGAGAAAATTATGTTGAAAGATGTTAGTAGCAATGATGCGGATTGGATCCGTGATCTGAGGTTTATCCTCATTGCTGCACAGAAAAAATATGTCCTTGATGCACGGCTAGGTGACAGACCTATTGCAGGAGCAGATGCAGACGTTATGAACGTTTGGCTAGCTCAATATGATGACTACTTGATACTTTAGTGCACCATGCTTAATGGCTTAGAATCGGGACTTCAAAGACGTTTTGAACGTCATGGACCATATGAGATGTTCCAGGAGTTGAAGATAATATTTCAAGCAAATACCCGAGTTGAGAGATATGAAGTCTCCAATAAGTTCTATAGCTAAAAGATGGAGGAGAATCGCTCAACTAGTGAGCATGTGCTCAGATTGTCTGGGTACTACAATCGCTTGAATCAAGTGGGAGTTAATCTTCCAGATAAGATAGTGATTGACAGAATTCTCTAGTCACCATGACCAAGTTAGTAGAACTTCGTGATGAACTATAATATGCAAGGGATGAAAAAAGTAATTCCTAAGCTCTTCGTGATGCTGAAATCAACGAAGGTAGAAATCAAGAAAAACATCAAGTGTTGATGGTTGACAAGACCACTAGTTTCAAGAAAAGGGCAAAGGGAAGAAGGGGAACTTCAAGAAGAACGGCAAGCAAGTTGCTGCTCAAGTGAAGAAGCCCAAGTCTGATCCTAAGCCTGAGACTAAGTGCTTCTACTGCAAAGGGACTGGTCACTGGAAGTGGAATTACCCTAAGTGATTGGTGGATAAGAAGGATGGCAGAGTGAACATAAGTATATTTGATATACATGTTATCGATGTGTACTTTACTAGTGTTTATAGCAAACCCTCAGTATTTGATACTAGTTCAGTTGCTAAGATTAGTAACTCGAAACGGGAGTTGCAGAATAAACAGAGACTAGTTAAGGGTAAAGTGACGATGTGTGTTGGAAGTGGTTCCAAAATTGATATGATCATCATCGCACACTCCCCATAATTTCGGGATTAGTGTTGAACCTAAATAAGTGTTATTTGGTGTTTGCGTTGAGCATGAATATGATTTGATCATGTTTATTGTAATACTGTTATTCATTTAAGTAAGAGAATAAATTGTTGTTCTGTTTACATGAATAAAACCTTATATGGTTACACACCCAATGAAAATAGTTCGTTGGATCTCGATCGTAGTGATACACATAATCATAATATTGAAACCAAAAGATGCAAAGTTAATAATGATAGTGCAACTTATTTGGAGCACTTTAGGTCATATTGGTGTAAAGTGCATGAAGAAACTCCATGCTGATGGGCTTTTGGAATCACTTGATTATGAATCAGTTGATGCTTGCGAACCATGCCTTATGGGCAAAATGACTAAGACTCTGTTCTTCGGAACAATGGAGCGAGCAACAGATTTGTTGGAAATCATACATACTGATGTATGTGGTCCGATGAATATTGAGGCTCGCGAGAGGTATCATTATTTTCTGATCTTCACAGATGATTTGAGCAGATATGAGTATATCTACTTGATGAAACATAAGTCTGAAACATTTGAAAAGTTCAAAGAATTTCAGAGTGAAGTGAAAAATCATCGTAACAAGAAAATAAAGTTTCTATGATCAGATCGTAGAGAAAAGTATTTGAGTTGCGAGTTTGGCCTTCAGTTAAAAACAATGTGAAATAGTTTCACTACTCACGCCACCTGGAACACCACAGCATAATGGTGTGTCCGAACGTCATAACCGTACTTTATTGGATATAGTGCAATCTATGATGTCTCTTACCGATTTACCACTATTGTTTTTGGGGTCATGCATTAGAGACAGCTGCATTCACGTTAAAAAGGGGCACCATCTATATCCGTCGAGATGACGCCTTATGAACTATGGTTTGGCAAGAAACCAAAGTTGTCGTTTCTTAAAGTTTGGGGTTGCGATGCTTATATGAAAAAGTTTCATCCCGATAAGCTCAAAACTCAAATCGGAGAAGTGCATCTTCATAGGATATCCGAAGGAAACTATTGGATACACCTTCTATCACAGATCCGAAGGCAAGACTTTTGTTGCTAAATTCGGAAACTTTCTGGAGAAGGAGTTTCTCTCGAAAGAAGTGAGTGGGAAGAAAGTAGAAGTTGATAAGGTAATTGTACCTTCTCCCTTATTGGAAAGTAGTTCATCACAGAAATCTGTTCCTATGACTACTACACCAATTAGTGAGGAAGCTAATGATGATGATCATGTAACTTCAGATCAAGTTACTACCGAATCTCGTAGGTAAACCAGAGTAAGAACCGCACCAGAGTGGTACGGTAATCCTGTTCTGGAGGTCATGTTACTTGACCATGACGAGCCTACGAACTATGAAGAAGCGATGGTGAGCCCAGATTCCGCAAAGTGGCTTGAAGCCATGAAATCTGAGATGGGATCCATGTATGAGAACAAAGTTTGGACTTTGGTTGACTTGCCCGTTGATCGGCAAGGCATAGAAAATAAATGGATCTTCAAGAGGAAGACGGACGCTGATAGTAGTGTTACTATCTACAAAGCTAGAATTGTCGCAAAAGGTTTTCGACAAGTTCAAGGTGTTCACTACGATGAGATTTTCTCACTCGTATCTATGCTTAAGTCTGTCCGAATCATGTTAGCAATTGCCGCATTTTATGAAATCTGGCAAAGGGATAAACAAAACTGCATTCCTTAATGGATTTGCTAAAGAAGAGTTGTATACGATGCAACTAGAAGGTTTTGTCGATCCTAAAGGTGTTAACTAAATATGCAAGCTCCAGCGATCTATCTGTGGACTGGTGCAAACATCTCGGAGTTGGAATATACGCTTTGATGAGTTGATCAAAGCATATAGTTTTATACAGACTTGCGGTGAAGCCTGTATTTACGAGAAAGTGAGTGGGAGCACTACAGCATTTCTGATAAGTATATGTGAATGACATATTGTTGATCGGAAATAATGTAGAATTATTCTGTAAAGCATAAAAGGAGTGTTTGAAAGGAGTTTTTCAAAGAAAGACTTCGGTAAAGCTACTTACATATTGAGCTTCAAGATCTATAGAGATAGATCAAGACGCTTGATAAGTTTTTCAATAAGTACATACCTTGACAAGATTTTGAAGTAGTTCAAAATGGAACAGTCAAAGAAAAAGTTTCTTGCCTGTGTTACAAGGTGTGAAGTTGAGTAAAGACTCAAAGCCCGACCACGGCAGAAGATAGAAAGAGAATGAAAGTCATTCCCTATGCCTCATTCATAGGTTCTATAAAGTATGCCATGCTGTGTACCAGATTTATTGTATACCCTGCACTGATTTGGCAAGGGAGTACAATAGTGATCTAGGAGTAGATCACTGGACAGCGGTCAGAATTATCCTTAGTGAAATAAGGATATGTTTCTCGATTATGGACGTGACAAAAAGGTTCATCGTAAAGGGTTACGTCGATGCAAGTTTTTGACACTGATCCAGATGAATCTAAAGTCTCAATCTGGATACATATTGAAAGTGGGAGCAATTAGCTAGAGTAGCTCCATGCAGAGCATTATAGACATAGAATTTTGCAAAATACTTACGGATCTGAATGTGACAGACCCGTTGACTAAAATTATCTCACAAGCAAAACATGATCACACCTTAGTACTCTTTGGGTGTTAATCACATAGAGATGTGAACTAGATTACTGACTCTAGTAAACCCTTTGAGTGTTGGTCACATGACGATGTGAACTATGGGTGATAATCACATGGTGATGTGAACTATTGCTGCTAAATCACATGGCGATGTGAACTAGATTATTGACTCTAGTGCAAGTGGGAGACTGAAAGGAAATATGCCCTAGAGGCAATAATAAAGTTATTATTTATTTCCTTATATCATGATAAATGTTTATTATTCATGCAAGAATTGTATTAACCGGAAACATAATACATGTGTGAATACATAGACAAACAGAGTGTCACTAGTATGCCTCTACTTGACTAGCTCGTTGATCAAAGATGGTTATGTTTCCTAACCATGAACAAAGAGTTGTTATTTGATTAATGAGGTCACATCATTAGTTGAATGATCTGATTGACATGACCCATTTCATTAGCTTAGCACCCGATCGTTTAGTATGTTGCTGTTGCTATTCTTCATGACTTATACATGTTCCTATGACTATGAGATTATGCAACTCCCGTTTACCGGAGGAACACTTTGGGTGCTACCAAACGTCACAACGTAACTGGGTGATTATAAAGGAGTACTACAGGTGTCTCCAAAGGTAGATGTTGGGTTGGCGTATTTCGAGATTGGGATTTGTCACTCCGAATGTCGGAGAGGTATCTCTGGGCCCTCTCGGTAATGCACATCACATAAGCCTTGCAAGCACTGCAACTAATATGTTAGTTGTGAGATGATGTATTACGGAACGAGTAAAGAGACTTGCCGGTAACGATATTGAACTAGGTATTGGATACCGACGATCGAATCTCGGGCAAGTAACATACCGATGACAAAGGGAACAACGTATGTTGTTATGTGGTCTGACCGATAAAGATCTTTGTAGAATATGTAGGAGCCAATATGGGCATCCAGGTCCCGCTATTGGTTATTGACCGGAGACGTGTCTCGGTCATGTCTACATTGTTCTCGAACCGTAGGGTCCGCACGCTTAAGGTTTCGATGACAGTTATATTATGAGTTTATGAGTTTTGATGTACCGAAGGAGTTCGGAGTCCCGGATGAGATCGGGGACATGACGAGGAGTCTCGAAATGGTCGAGACGTAAAGATCGATATATTGGACGACTATATTCGTACATCGGAAAGGTTCCGAGTGATTCGGGTATTTTCGGAGGTACCGGGGAGTTACGGGAATACGGGGAAGAGTAATGGGCCTTGATGGGCTTTAGTGGGAAGAGGAAAAGGGTGCTGCGCCCCCCCTCCCCTTTGGTCCGAATTGGACTAGGGAAAAGGGGGTCGGCCACCTCTCCTTCTCCTCCTATTCCTTCTCCCTTCCCCCCCTTTTGGTGGACTCCTACTAGGACTTGGAGTCCTAGTAGGACTCCCATCCTGGCCGCACCCTATGCCTTGGCCGGCCTCCTCCTCCTCCATCCTTTATATACAGGGGCAGGGGCACCCCATAGACACACAAGTTGATCCTTGAGATCGTTCCTTAGCCGTGTGCGGTGCCCCCTGCCACCAAATTCCACCTCGATCATACCGTTGCAGTGCTTAGGTGAAGCCCTGCGTCGGCAGTACATCAAGATCATCACCACGCCGTCGTGCTGACGGAACTCTTCCTCGACGCTTTGCTGGATCGGAGCCCGAGGAACGTCATCGAGCTGAACGTGTGCTAAGAACTCGGAGGTGCCGGAGTAACGGTGCTTGGATCGGTCGGATCGGGAAGAAAACGTATGACTATTTCCTCTACGTTGTGTCAACGCTTTCGTTGCAATCTACAAGGGTACGTAGATCAGACTCTCCCCCTCGTTGCTATGCATCACCATGATCTTGCGTGTGCGTAGGAAAATTTTGAAATTACTACGTTCCCCAACACCGGGGCATCAGGCAAAGGTTGCCATTTCAGTGCAACGAGACCAAGACCAGGAGGACTACGAAACGGAGGTCACCGTGGAGCCCAGGACGGCGTCATCACCAAAGCTTTGCGCAGGCGAAGATTGCTTTTGTCAGGATAGTTGATACTTGCTGTCCCCCTTCAAATTAGCCCGCCATTGTTGGCTCCCTTCCCGCTCGATATTTGGGAAGAGGACCAGGGCCTCTATAAATAGGACCAGCCGCCCACATAGCAAGGGGACTCTTTGATCGGTTAGAAGCAGAGAGAGAGAGAAAGAGAAAGGTGGCTGAACTCCTCCCAGCAGTTCATCACCCCAGCCAAGAACAGACCCTCGCGAGGCTGTTCTTCCTTGTATTGTTCATCATCATCAGCCCCAAGAGGCAATCCACCAACCACACACTGGAGTAGGGTATTACACCACAACGATGGCCCGAACCAGTATAAACCTTGTGTCTCTTGTGCAGTTCTTTCAGTAGTCTAGATCTTTGCGAGACGGAGAGGTAGAAGGCGTAATCTCCGCGCGCACCCCAGTGTTCGAACCTTAAGGGTCTGCCGGAACCCGAAATCCGACACGCGCCACCAGTGTCTGCGGTGGCCGCACCTCCCGTTTCTGTGGGCGCGCCTCTCGTGCCTACGGCAGCGCCATGCAGGCAGAGACAGAATCCGGGTGCATGGAGAGCGACGAGAAGGTGGCCAGCTTCTCCGTGTCTGCCGCCATCATCAAGGAGAAGTAGAACACGGGAGGCCGCCGCCACTTGGGACCCATGAGGGCCACCGCCGAGGCGACGACCGCGGATTCAGGTGGTTTCTTTGCTGCTTCGTCTCTCCTGAGGACCTTCTCAACCCCGCAAGTGTCTGACGAACATGAGGAAGACAAAGGGATCCGCGGGCGGCCATTTAGAACTAAAATAAGTCTAGATACATCCATTTCTAGGACAATATTTCCGGACGGAGGGAGTATTAATTATACAAGAGAGCCGGATTGGCACCTCTTAGTTCATGTAAATGTAATGAAATCCATCATGTTTATATGAAGATCCGACTTTTTTATACGAAATCCTTCATGTTTATATGAAATCAGTCCGTGTTTGCATGAATTTCATCTGGTTGATTAGAGTTGTAAAAATGTATGCCGCTGGCGTTTGATGTCGTCCTCCGCTTAAGGAAGCGGGAGGAAATTTGCCGACTGCCGTTGGAGATGCTCTTTATGTTGGTGACATCCAATCCATTTGACTTAATTGCCTGTATGATTGTCCCTCTATTAAAAAGTTAATTGCATGTACAGTTTACACGTGACTTGCAGGGTGGCTACAGCTTCGTACAGAAAGTTAAAAAGAAACCAGTCCATCCTTAATCTTGTATTATATGTACTCTGTGGGTTCCACCGTCAGTACAGTAGCGAAATAAGTATATATATTAAATAAGTAGAGTAATATATAATATAAAAATATAAAGTTAAAAGACAGAATTCGAACTCATGTCATCGCGTTGCGAGCATCCGGCGTTAACTAGCCCAGCACATTTTTGTTGTAGACTCTCCATGTCTACTCTTATATATAGTCCATTCGTTCCTAAATATTTGTCTTTTTCAGATTTCAAATAGACTACCACATACGGATGTTTATGTAGACATATTTTAGAGTGTAGATTCACTCATTTTGCTCCGTATGTCTTTTCAGGAAGGGGTTAGATTTGTCCTTGATTTATTTATGAGGTATCCAGATGGCACTACACCGCCAAGAAAAGAGGGTAACATCAAAATTATGGACTACTTTTTTGAGTATGTTGGTAAGGTCCGGTCATAGTCACTTGTTGAAATCTCTAAAAAGACAAATACTCCCTCCGTCCGGAAATAGTTGTCATCAAAATGGATAAAAGGAAATGTATCTAGACGTATTTTAGTTTTAGATACATCTCTTTTTATCCATTTTGATGACTAGTATTTTCGGATGGAGGGAGTAGAAAAAGAGTTGGTGATGATGGTGTGTGTGCCATCCTGCAATATTTTTTTGATAGAAAGACTCTAGGGGAACACCCTACAGTATAATTGGTGCAACAAACCCAACTTGCAAGTACCATGCCTTGAACCTGGGTGGGTGGGAAGGCATCAGCCCCTTCCCACCACTAGGCTATGCCTTAGTCTGCGCCATCCTGTAATATAGGCCGTCGAATTTATATCTAACGGATAGGAAAGAAACTATGGAAATTTTGCAAAAATATACCCACATTTCTCTCCACGTTCGCAAATAAGGCCTTCCCTCGTTCAACCTTTTCTCTCAGAAGATAAACTACTCATACAAATGCATCTTGATGTTCCGTGCAATGCACGGGTAGCTAGCTAATTTCTTTTAAAATAGTTGCTGTGATAATTGGGTTGAAGTGATATATTTTATGTCTGCCCCGAATGATTTCAGATTCACTAGTAGTAACAAAGAAAAGGTTGCCTTGTTAATTAACAGAAAACAGGATGAAAAATATCACATGAGGCCCGTAAAAACAAGGCACACTAGGTTCAACATCATTGTCACTATAGCTATGCACGTGCGAGAAGTCTACATATCGAGGGGGCTACTGAGCGAGGCACCGAGACACAATGTTTGAGAGAGAAACCAATTGACAGATTATGATCAGATCGAGTTGTCACCCTTCTGCTGTCATTGTTGGGGGGGGGAGGGAGAGAAAGACGTATTGAGAGTGTGCGCGGTAGGCACAGAGGCACAACTAGCGAGTGTGTGTGTGTGTGTGTGTTTGAAGGAGGAGTAGATAGATTATTATCAATATCAATGTGCCACCCTACTCCTTCAGTGCCGGGTAGTGTGTGTGTGTATGTTTGACAGAGAAGCCAGTCGATAGATTAGTATCAAAATTGAGGTGTCACCCTACTCCTTCGGTGTTGGGAAGTGTGGGTGTGTGGGGGGGGGGGCAGTGACACTCACATATCTCTACTCTTATAAAAAACAGAGTTGGTGATGATGGTGATCCTGCCATCCTACAATATAGGCCATTCGATTTATATCCGACGGACAGGAAGGAAACTATGGCAATTTTGCAAAAAGATACCCACACCCCTCTCCACATTTGCAAATAAGCCATTCCCTCGTTCATCCTTTTCTCCCACAAGATAAACTTCTCATACAAATGCATCTTGATGTTCCGTGCAACGCATGGGCATCTTGCTAGTAGGGAGAAGGAGTTTGTGTGACACATATCTAGCTATATTAAGGGATAGGTAGATAGCATATGTGTGAGAGACATTAGTGGTTGTGAGTGGGCGGAATTAAAGGGGTGGGCGTGTTAGACATAGAGAGCGTGTGTGTTTCTGTGTGAGAGACTTTTAGGACGGGCTAGAAAGATGAATTTAACCCTGACGGAGGGAGAGAAATACACGAAGTGCGCGTGTGTGATTCCGATGCCCACAGGGAAATGAGATATGTATGCGTGTGAGAGAGATCGCACAATTCATTCACGTATCACTATCTAGCGATCGTGGACGTGCATCGCTTGAACATAAGTCAATATCTACTTTGTATCGTGGCCAAAGGTACAATATTGATTCAATGCTATAAAGATTGGACACTCACATATCACATTTTTTCTATTTAAATAACCCTTTTTAGTTGTCCATGCCAAAGTTACAGTGATGTTTCTTCAAACAACCAATGTAGCTATCATGAACATGCACCATTGTTACTCTTGCATTCAAATTCATTAGTTTTGGATGATTTAAGTTTCTATTTTGAAGTAATATATGTAATATTCATATATGAATTCAACGGGTACGCAATTTATGAAATGAAGGCTATGTAATCATATGAGGTAACACTTTTAAGTAGCTGACTACAATATCCATTTCTTTTTGTGCGGCTCTACACTAACACGTCAATGCATTATGTTACAGTAAATAACCAATGGCGCTAAATTATCTATTTACACGAGAAATACATAGGCTGAGCGTTTGATCCTTTTTTTGTGAAAGCACCACTACACCCGTATGATTGGTCGCGCCCAAGTGAACGTCCAAGTTATCGGTGCATCATCCCGAGTTATTGTCTTTTTTCTGGGGTGGAGTTCACATCAGTTATTAACTGCTGACGCGTGCCCCGTGTACACAGTCTAGCATGACCTTCCCGCTAGCACGGTCCAAAATTAGTTGAAACTGGATACGAACGATCCCGCGGGCGGCAAAATCTCCCGCCTCCTTCTAAAATTTCCGCCACCTTAGTCTTTAGCATGCGAAATCCCCTTTTGTCCTTGGTGCACGGAGACCAACAGTTACAATACTGCCCTCATCTACATGATAGGTTGGGGCTGCTTTGGTAACTTCCGGTTCCCCCACTACACGGCACCCCCATTTCCTCTCCCCCTCCCGCAAAAACGACTAACTCCACAGCACCAGAGCATCTTACATCACGCCGTCCGTACTTCATCACCCTTTCTCCGCTCTCGAAACCCTAGACTGCTCATCCACCAGCGTACCATAGCCCATTCATTGCCAGCGGCATCCACCTCGCCGGATCTGCTTCTGCGGCCGCATCTACCCCTCCCACCTCCCCTAGAAACAAGTAGACTGCTCATCCACCACTTTACCACAGCCCATTCAGTGCCGGGCTTGTCTACGGCGCTGGATCTGCTTCGCCGGTACTCTCGTCAACCATCGCGCATCTGCAGCAGCTCATTCGTACTCCCCACCGGAGATGCTTCGTCCACACCCCCCGAAGACGCCCCACCAACGCCCCCGTCGACGGCCTCTGATCCTCTTCGCCGACACCTTCCTCAACCCTACCGGAGCCGCTTCGCGGACACCTTCCTCAACCCCACCGGAGTAGCTTCCCCTATACCATTCTCAACCCTACCGGGGCCGCTTTGCCAACTCACAAGTCCACGGCCTCAGATCCGCTTCCTCGCACCCTCATCCAACCTACCGGAGCAGCTTCTGACGCCCCATCAACGGCCGCAGATCCGCATCGTCGACACCGCCCTTAACCCAGCCACTGGAGCAGCTTCTGACGCCCCGTCCACGGCCGCAGGTCCGCATCGTCGACACTACCCTTAACCCAACCACTGGAGCAGCTTCACCTACGCCCTCGTCCACGGCCATAGATCTGCTTCGCCCACACCGTAGTCCACCCTACCGGAGCCGCTCCACAAACACCCTACTCAACGGTTCTAAATCTCCTAACCAGACCCCAACACCCAGCGCAGCGTCATCACCCTCGACGTTTCTAACCTGATTCCCACAGTCTGTAGAGATGCGAAGCACCCGCCACGGCCTAGGTACTTGTGACCTTTAAACCCGTCCAGCATCACCTACCCGATGTACTTCAAATATACTAACGTGTCGCTGTTACCTGTTATGCAGCTGGCAAAACTATAAGGACGATGTTTCTTCTGGATCTAACAGCTTGGCCAACCAAGATCCTGGATTGAGGCATTACCATGATCTTGTAAGCGCGTCTCTCTCTCTTGTATTGTTCTGTGCCTGCCAGCTTGCTTTGCTAGGATTTTCGAGTAGTAATTCCTTTGTGCAGGCAATGATTTCTACTACTGGCTGCTAAATTAGATATGTAGATGTCATACATGATACTACCTCGTACCTCCGTTCCTAACTATAAGTCTTTTTAGAGATTCCACTATAGGCTACATATAGAGCAAAATGAGTGAATCTACACTCAAAAATGCATCTATATACATCTGTATGTGGTCCATACTGGAATATCTACAAGGACATATATTTAGGAACATGGGAAGTACATTACACAAAATCATAGGTGGCATGTAGGAATTCCAGTGCACTACATTAGGCTCCCTTAGAGTGCCTGCTAGTCCAGCATGCAGAGTCATGGCTAGTTTATGGTACGCACACAATCGTTAATTGGTGGTTTAAATATGCGCAAGGGATATGCAATGTAGTATCATGTAGAGATGTCTGAAATTAGCCGTGTCAACTTGCAGATAGGGTTACACAATGAAAAAGTACAAGATGTATGTGGCAATTTCATGGAACATCGCAAAAAATGGAGAGGCAGCGGTGAGCCTATACAGTGTGCCATGGTACGTCACTCCTCCATTGCAATCATCGTGACATGTTATTTGTATGCCAGTTCTATTAGCCAAGTTTCTTAGGGACAGTTATTACGAGTTATCCTAAGAAAATAAGAACCTGTGAATATAAGCTCCATGTAATAAGCCAACCAGTTCTTTTCATTGCGTTTTCAGCTTATCTTTGGTATGATCAGTGGAAAGTCTAGATTTCATTATATTTTTTTCATTTCGCTGCCCATATGGAAATTAATTTGACTTGCAAACATCACAAATTGAACCCAGTGCAGTAATTAATATGATAGGAAAACAGACCATCACTGTTTGCTCAAAATGCAAATACAAAGATACCATCTACTTGGCACAATCTACTTTGGTCAATGTTTTCCATAGAGATCCCATTGCCTAATTTAAACGAAGAACGCATGACCCACATTTAAATGAAGAACAATTATTTATTGAAATTCGATGGTCCAAGTGGCTGGTTATTATCATATAGCAGCACCACCTGAAAGCATCATACAGCAGCAGCAGCAGCTCATAGCAACTCGTCATACAGCAGCAGCAGTCTGCAATTCATCATATACCAGCAGCAGCTCATAGCAATTCATCATATAGCAGCAGCAGGAGAAGCTCATAGCAATTCATCATATAGCAGCAGCAGTAGCACCTCATAGCAATTCATCATATAGCAGCAGCAGGAGCAGCTTGTAGCAACTCATCATATGAAGGAAATATGCCCTAGAGGCAATAATAAAGTTATTATTTATTTCCTTACATCATGATAAATGTTTATTATTCATGCTAGAATTGTATTAACCGGAAACATAATACATGTGTGAATACATAGACCAACAGAGTGTCACTAGTATGCCTCTACTTGACTAGCTCGTTAATCAAAGATGGTTATGTTTCCTAACCATGAACAAGGAGTTGTTATTTGATTAACGAGGTCACATCATTAGTAGAATGATCTGATTGACATGACCCATTCCATTAGCTTAGCACCCGATCGTTTAGTATGTTGCTATTGCTTTCTTCATGACTTATACATGTTCCTGTAACTATGAGATTATGCAACTCCTGTTTACCGGAGGAACACTTTGGGTACTACCAAACGTCACAACGTAACTGGGTGATTATAAAGGAGTACTACAGGTGTCTCCGATGGTAGATGTTGGGTTGGCGTATTTCGAGATTAGGGTTTGTCACTCCGATTGTCGGAGAGGTATCTCTGGGCCCTCTCGGTAATGCACATCACATAAGCCTTGCAAGCACTGCAACTAATAAGTTAGTTGTGAGATGATGTATTACGGAACGAGTAAAGAGACTTGCCGGTAACGAGATTGAAGTAGGTATTGGATACCGACGATCGAATCTCGGGCAAGTAACATACCGATGACAAAGGGAACAACGTATGTTGTTATGCGGTCTGACCGATAAAGATCTTCGTAGAATATGTAGGAGCCAATATGGGCATCCAGGTCCCGCTATTGGTTATTGACCGGAGACGTGTCTCGGTCATGTCTACATTGTTCTCGAACCGTAGGGTCCGCACGCTTAACGTTACGATGACAGTTATTATGAGTTTATGCATTTTGATGTACCGAAGGTTGTTCGGAGTCCCGGATGAGATCATGGACATGACGAGGAGTCTCGAAATGGTCGATACGTAAAGATTGATATATTGGAAGCCTATATTTGGGCACCGGAAGTGTTCCGGGTGAAATTGGGATTTTACCGGATTACCGGGAGGGTTACCGGAACCCCCCGGGAGGCAAATGGGCCTATTGGGCCTTAGTGGAAAAGAGAGAAGGGGCAGCCCACAGGCTAGCCGGCCGAACCCCCCGTCCCTAGTCCTATTAGGACTAGGAGAAGGGGCCGGCCCCCCTCTCTTCTCTTTCTCCCGAAGAGTCCTACTAGGAATAGGATTTGGGGGAAGGAGTCCTACTCCCGGTAGGAGTGGGACTCCTCCCTGCGCCTCCCTCCTAGCCGGCCGAGCCCCTTGCCCCTGGCCTTTATATACGGGGGCAGGGGGCACCCCATAGACACACAACTTGATCCTTGAGATCGTTCCTTAGCCGTGTGCGGTGCCCCCTGCCACCAAATTCCACCTCGATCGTACCGTTGTAGTGCTTAGGCGAAGCCCTGCGTCGTTAGTACATCAAGATCGTCATCACGCCGTCGTGCTGACAGAACTCTTCCTCGACGCTTTGCTGGATCGGAGCCCGAGGAACGTCATCGAGCTGAACGTGTGCTAAGAACTCGGAGGTGCCGGAGTAACAGTGCTTGGATCGGTCGGATCAGGAAGAAGACGTACGACTACTTCCTCTACGTTGTGAGATCGCTTCCGTAGTCGGTCTGCGTTGGTACGTAGACAACACTCTCCCCTCTCGTTGCTGTGCATCACCATGATCTTGCGTGTGCGTAGGAAATTTTTTGAAATTACTGCGTTCCCCAACAGTGGCATCCGAGCCTAGGTTTTATGGTTTGATGTTATATGCACGAGTAGAACACAAGTGAGTTGTGGGCGATACAAGTCATACTGCCTACCAGCATGTCATACTTTGGTTCGGCGGTATTGTTGGTTGAGACGATCCGGACCAACCTTACGCGTACTCTTACGCGAGACCGGTTCCCTCGACGTGCTTTGCACATAGATGGCTTGCGGAAGACTGTCTCTCCAACTTTAGTTGAACCAAGTGTGACTACGCCCGGTCCTTGAGAAGGTTAAAACGGAGTCTATTTGACGAACTATCGTTGTGGTTTTGATGCGTAGGTGAGATGAGTTCTCACTTAAGCCCGTAGCAGCCACGAAAAACTTGCAACAAACAAAGTAGAGGACGTCTAACTTGTTTTTGCAGGGTATGTTGTGATGTGATATGGTCAAGGCATGATGCTGATTTTATTGTATGAGATGATCATGTTTTGTAACTAAGTTATCGGCAACTGGCAGGAGCCATATGGTTGTCTCTTTATTGTATGCAACGCAATCGCGATGTAATGCTTTACTAGATTACTAAACGGTAGTAATAGTTGTGGAAGCATAAGATTGGCGAGACGACAACGATGCTACGATGGAGATCAAGGTGTCGCGCCGGTGACGATGGTGATCATGACGGTGCTTCGGAGATGGAGATCACAAGCACAAGATGATGATGGCCATATCATATCACTTATATTGATTGCATGTGATGTTTATCCTTTTATGCATCTTATCTTGCTTTGATTGATGGTAGCATTATAAGATGATCTCTCACTAAATTATCAAGAAGTGTTCTCCCTGAGTATGCACCGTTGCCAAAGTTCGTCGTGCCCAGACACCACGTGATGATCGGGTGTGATAAGCTCTACGTCCATCTACAACGGGTGCAAGCCAGTTTTGCACACGCAGAATACTCAGGTTAAACTTGACGAGCATAGCATATGCAGATATGGCCTCGGAACACAGAGACCGAAAGGTCGAGCGTGAATCATATAGTAGATATGATCAACATGACGATGTTCACCATTGAAAACTACTCCATCTCACGTGATGATCGGTTATGGTTTAGTTGATTTGGATCACGTGATCACTTAGAGGATTAGAGGGATGTCTATCTAAGTGGGAGTTCCTAAGTAATTTGATTAACTGAACTTAAACTTATCATGAACTTAGTACCTGATAGTATCTTGCTTGTTTATGTTGCTTGTAGATAGATGGCTCGTGCTATTGTTCCGTTGAATTTTAATGCGTTCCTTGAGAAAGCAAAGTTGAAAGATGATGGTAGCAATTACACGGACTGGGTCCATAACCTGAGGATTATCCTCATTGCTGCACAGAAGAATTACGTCCTGGAAGCACCGCTGGGTGACAGGCCTGCTGCAGGAGCAACGCCAGATGTTATGAACGTCTGGCAGAGCAAAGCTGATGACTACTCGATAGTTCAGTGTGCCATGCTTTACGGCTTAGAATCGGGACTTCAACGACGGTTTGAACGTCATGGAGCATATGAGATGTTCCAGGAGTTGAAGTTAATATTTCAAGCAAATGCCCGAATTCAGAGATATGAAGTCTCCAATAAGTTCTATAGCTGTAAGATGGAGGAGAACAGTTCTGTCAGTGAGCATATACTCAAGATGTCTGGGTATAATAATCACTTGATTCAGATGGGAGTTAATCTTCCAGATGACTGCGTCATTGACAAAATTCTCCAATCACTGCCACCAAGCTACAAGAGCTTCGTGATGAACTATAATATGCAAGGGATGAACAAGACTATTCCCGAGCTCTTCGCAATGCTGAAAGCTGCGGAGGTAGAAATCAAGAAGGAGCATCAAGTGTTGATGGTTAACAAAACCACTAGTTTCAAGAAAAAGGGCAAAGGGAAGAAGAAGGGAAACTTCAAGAAGAACATCAAGCAAGTTGCTGCTCAGGAGAAGAAACCCAAGTCTGGACCTAAGCCTGAAACTGAGTGCTTCTACTGCAAGCAGACTGGTCACTGGAAGCGGAACTGCCCCAAGTATTTGGCGGATAAGAAGGATGGCAAAGTGAGCAAAGGTATATGTGATATACATGTTATTGATGTGTACCTTACTAGAGCTCGCAGTAGCACCTGGGTATTTGATACTGGTTCTGTTGCTAATATTTGCAACTCGAAACAGGGACTACGGAATAAGCGGACACTAGCAAAGGACGAGGTGACGATGCGCGTGGTAAACGGTTCCAAAGTCGATGTGATCGCGGTCGGCACGCTACCTCTACATCTACCTTCGGGATTAATACTAGACCTAAATAATTGTTATTTGGTGCCAGCGTTGAGCATGAACATTATATCTGGATCTTGTTTAATGCGAGACGATTATTCATTTAAATCAGAGAATAATGGTTGTTCTATTTATATGAATAATATCTTTTATGGTCATGCACCTTTGAAGAGTGGTCTATTCTTGTTGAATCTCGAAGATAGTAATACACATATTCATAATGTAGAAGCCAAAAGATACAAAGTTAATAATGATGGTGCAACTTATTTGTGGCACTGCCGTTTAGGTCATATCGGTGTAAAGCGCATGAAGAAACTCCATACTGATGGGCTTTTGGAATCACTTGATTATGAATCACTTGGTACTTGCGAACCGTGCCTCATAAGCAAGATGACTAAAACGCCGTTCTCCGGTACTATGGAGAGAGCAACGGATTTGTTGGAAATCATACATACCGATGTATGTGGTCCGATGAATATTGAGGCTCGCGGCGGATATCGTTATTTTCTCACCTTCACAGATGATTTAAGAAGATATGGGTATATCTACTTAATGAAGCATAAGTCTGAAACATTTGAAAAGTTCAAGGAATTTCAAAGTGAAGTTGAAAATCATCGTAACAAGAAAATAAAATTTCTACGATCTGATCGTGGAGGAGAATATTTGAGTTACGAGTTTGGTATACATTTGAAAAATTGTGGAATAGTTTCGCAACTCACGCCACCCGGAACACCACAGCGTAATGGTGTGTCCGAACGTCGTAATCGTACTTTACTAGATATGGTGCGATCTATGATGTCTCTTACTGATTTACCGCTATCGTTTTGGGGTTATGCTTTAGAGACGGCCGCATTCACGTTAAATAGGGCACCATCAAAATCCGTTGAGACGACGCCTTATGAACTATGGTTTGGCAAGAAACCAAAGTTGTCGTTTCTTAAAGTTTGGGGCTGCGATGCTTATGTGAAAAAGCTTCAACCTGATAAGCTCGAACCCAAAGCGGAGAAATGTGTCTTCATAGGATACCCAAAGGAAACTGTTGGGTATACCTTCTATCACAGATCCGAAGGCAAGACATTCGTTGCTAAGAATGGATCATTTCTAGAGAAGGAGTTTCTCTCGAAAGAAGTGAGTGGGAGGAAAGTAGAACTTGACGAGGTAACTGTACCTGCTCCCTTATTGGAAAATAGTACATCACAGAAAATTGTTTCTGCGACACCTATGCCAATCAGTGAGGAAGCTAATGATGATGATCATGAAGCTTCAGATCAAGATACTACTGAACCACGTAGATCAACCAGAGTGAGATCCGCACCAGAGTGGTACGGTAATACAGTTCTGGAAGTCATGATGCTAGATCATGATGAACCTACGAACTATGAAGAAGCGATGGTGAGCCCAGATTACGCAAAGTGGCTTGAGGCCATGAAATCTGAGATGGGATCCATGTATGAGAACAAAGAATGGACTTTGGTTGACTTGCCCGATGATCGGCAAGCAATTGAGAATAAATGGATCTTCAAGAAAAAGACTGACACTGACGGTAATGTTACTGTCTATAAAGCTCGACTTGTCGCAAAAGGTTTTCGACAAGTTCAAGGGGTTGACTACGATGAGACCTTCTCACCCGTAGCGATGCTTAAGTCCGTCAGAATTATGTTAGCAATTGCCGCATTTTATGATTATGAAATATGGCAAATGGATGTCAAAACTGCATTCCTGAATGGATTTCTGGAAGAAGAGTTGTATATGGTACAACCAGAAGGTTTTGTCGATCCAAAAGGAGCTAACAAAGTATGCAAACTCCAGCGATCCATTTATGGACTGGTGCAAGCATCTCGGAGTTGGAATAAACGCTTTGATAGTGTGATCAAAGCATTTGGCTTTATACAGACTTTTGGAGAAGCCTGTATTTACAAGAAAGTGAGTGGGAGCTCTGTAGCATTTCTGATATTATATGTGGATGACATATTGCTAATTGGAAATGATATAGAATTTCTGGATAGCATAAAAGGATACTTGAATAAAAGTTTTTCGATGAAAGACCTCGGGGAAGCTGCATACATATTAGGCATAAAGATCTATAGAGATAGATCAAAACGCTTAATTGGACTTTCACAATGCACATACCTTGACAAAATTTTGAAGAAGTTCAAGATGGATCAAGCAAAGAAAGGGTTCTTGCCTGTGCTACAAGGTGTGAAATTGAGTAAGACTCAATGCCCGACCACTGCAGAAGATAGAGAGAAAATGAAAGATGTTCCCTATGCTTCAGCCATAGGCTCTATCATGTATGCAATGCTGTGTACCAGACCTGATGTGTGCCTTGCTATAAGTTTAGCAGGGAGGTACCAAAGTAATCCTGGAATGGATCACTGGACAGCGGTCAAGAACATCCTGAAATACCTGAAAAGGACTAAGGATATGTTTCTCGTATATGGAGGTGACAAAGAGCTCACCGTAAGAGGTTACGTTGATGCAAGCTTTGACACTGATCCGGACGATTCTAAATCACAAACCGGATACGTGTTTACTTTAAACGGTGGAGCTGTCAGTTGGTGCAGTTCTAAACAAAGCGTCGTAGCGGGATCTACATGTGAAGCGGAGAACATAGCTGCTTCGGAAGCAGCAAACGAAGGAGTCTGGATGAAGGAGTTCATATCCGATCTAGGTGTTATACCTAGTGCATCGGGTCCAATGAAAATCTTCTGCGACAATACTGGTGCAATTGCCTTGGCAAAGGAATCCAGATTTCACAAAGGAACCGAACACATCAAGAGACGCTTCAACTCCATCCGGGATTTAGTCCAGGTGGGAGACATAGAGATTTGCAAGATACATACGGATCTGAATGTTGCAGACCCGTTGACTAAGCCTCATCCACGAGCAAAACATGATCAGCACCAAGGCTCCATGGGTGTTAGAATCATTACAGTGTAATCTAGATTATTGACTCTAGTGCAAGTGGGAGACTGAAGGAAATATGCCCTAGAGGCAATAAGAAAGTTATTATTTATTTCCTTACATCATGATAAATGTTTATTATTCATGCTAGAATTGTATTAACCGGAAACATAATACATGTGTGAATACATAGACCAACAGAGTGTCACTAGTATGCCTCTACTTGACTAGCTCGTTAATCAAAGATGGTTATGTTTCCTAACCATGAACAAGGAGTTGTTATTTGATTAACGAGGTCACATCATTAGTAGAATGATCTGATTGACATGACCCATTCCATTAGCTTAGCACCCGATCGTTTAGTATGTTGCTATTGCTTTCTTCATGACTTATACATGTTCCTGTAACTATGAGATTATGCAACTCCCGTTTACCGGAGGAACACTTTGGGTACTACCAAACGTCACAACGTAACTGGGTGATTATAAAGGAGTACTACAGGTGTCTCCGATGGTAGATGTTGGGTTGGCGTATTTCGAGATTAGGGTTTGTCACTCCGATTGTCGGAGAGGTATCTCTGGGCCCTCTCGGTAATGCACATCACATAAGCCTTGCAAGCACTGCAACTAATAAGTTAGTTGTGAGATGATGTATTACGGAACGAGTAAAGAGACTTGCCGGTAACGAGATTGAACTAGGTATTGGATACCGACGATCGAATCTCGGGCAAGTAACATACCGATGACAAAGGGAACAACGTATGTTGTTATGCGGTCTGACCGATAAAGATCTTCGTAGAATATGTAGGAGCCAATATGGGCATCCAGGTCCCGCTATTGGTTATTGACCGGAGACGTGTCTCGGTCATGTCTACATTGTTCTCGAACCATAGGGTCCGCACGCTTAACGTTACGATGACAGTTATTATGAGTTTATGCATTTTGATGTACCGAAGGTTGTTTGGAGTCCCGGATGAGATCACGGACATGACGAGGAGTCTCGAAATGGTCGAGACGTAAAGATTGATATATTGGAAGCCTATATTTGAGCACCGGAAGTGTTCCGGGTGAAATCGGGATTTTACCGGATTACCGGGAGGGTTACCGGAACCCCCCGGGAGGCAAATGGGCCTATTGGGCCTTAGTGGAAAAGAGAGAAGGGGCAGCCCACAGGCTAGCCGGCCGAACCCCCCTTCCCTAGTCCTATTAGGACTAGGAGAAGGGGCCGGCCCCCCTCTCTTCTCTTTCTCCCGAAGAGTCCTACTAGGAATAGGATTTGGGGGAAGGAGTCCTACTCCCGGTAGGAGTGGGACTCCTCCCTGCGCCTCCCTCCTAGCCGGCCGACCCCCTTGCCCCTGGCCTTTATATACGGGGGCAGGGGGCACCCCATAGACACACAACTTGATCCTTGAGATCGTTCCTTAGCCGTGTGCGGTGCCCCCTGCCACCAAATTCCACCTCGATCGTACCGTTGTAGTGCTTAGGCGAAGCCCTGCGTCGGTAGTACATCAAGATCGTCATCACGCCGTCATGCTGACGGAACTCTTCCTCGACACTTTGCTGGATCGGAGCCCGAGGAACGTCATCGAGCTGAACGTGTGCTAAGAACTCGGAGGTGCCGGAGTAACGGTGCTTGGATCGGTCGGATCGGGAAGAAGACGTACGACTACTTCCTCTACGTTGTGAGATCGCTTCCGCAGTCGGTCTGCGTTGGTACGTAGACAACACTCTCCCCTCTCGTTGCTGTGCATCACCATGATCTTGCGTGTGCGTAGGAAATTTTTTGAAATTACTGCGTTCCCCAACATCATATAGTAGCAGCAGGAGCAGCTTGTAGCAACTCATCATATAGCAGCAGCAGCAACTCATAGCAATTCATCATATAGCAGCAGCAGCTCATAGCAACTCATCATACAACACCAGCAGCTCATAGCAATTCATCATATAGCAGCAGCAGGAGCAGCTCATAGCAATGCATCATATAGCAGCAGCAGAAGCAGCTCATAGCAATTCATCGTATAGTGGATCAGAATGAAAATTTGGCAAAAAAATCAGAGGAGATCCTCACCTTGTTGGATGAGCTCATCCTTCAACAACACCTCAAGGCCATGGCCTGGATGGAGGGGAGGGGGAATAAGGTGCCTTCTGCCATAGTGTGGCATCAGCCATAGTTGTGCAGCGCCCACCGGAGTAGTGCATCGGACGAACCACAGTGGAGCAGCTGCTGGAGACCATGAGAATGAGGGGCGGCGCCATAGGGAGGAGAAGCCAGGGAGATTTGCCCCTACCCGCCGGCCATGTAGCCTAGCTGGACATAGCATCGTTGAGGACAAGGCCACATGGGACCAGTGGCGACGGCTCGCTGGAGGAACCCTAGTGCTGCAGGCAGGGGATCGAGGTAGAGGGAAAGGGGAGAGGAGATGCAAGCGGGCAGGGCAATGAATGCTTGCGTGTTTGTTTTTACTTGAGGGTCAGGTGTGACACGGGCGTCAGCAGTTGCATTTTGAGTGTAATATAGGCAGACAACAGAGTCATTTCACTATTCCCCTTCCCTTCAATTTTTAGTGAGGTTCTACCCAAAACACCCCCCTCCAAAGTGAAATTAGTTAAGCCCAAGCCCATGACTCAAAAATGACTTCTTTACATCTTTTATGGCTTATTTTGAAAATATGCCCTGAAAAGGCGGAATCGAACTGGCCCTTAACCTGCAATTCAATTGTGCGTGCAATGATGAATCACTCCTGCCTGCTATCTGTACATTTAGGCATCATCATACATGGCATAACCTAATACATGTGCATTCCATTGTAGAATCTGGAATATGCAATGTTTATGTTAGTTCATACGTTGCACATGATGTTTAAATGCCCCTTAAATCTGGTCAGTCAAGTGATGGTCTTTAAGCCTCCTTCTTTGCTTCTTTTCTTGATATGTAAGATTTGCTCACACATCTGTTCAATTGCTTGTTTGCATCAGCCAGCCATACTAGGACTGTTTGCTTTGATTACTTGTTGTTCTTTACCTAACACTCTAACAGAGCTTGTCAATGATTTAAACACTAAGGGCTGCTGTAGTGGGGCCTTGTCTAACTCATAGGTGACATAAAGGTTTGGCTGTACACTACAGTAGGCAAGTATGTTAGGAAAGTATGCATAATTATCTTCCAAGGAAACGAGTAACTAGTTGACATAATTATGTGGTGTTGCTTTGTTATAATCTCATCCTTTTGTGTTCACAGACTGGAAAGTATGCATATTTATCTTCCAAGGAGACGAGTAACTAGTTTGTGTCACCTAGTAGAGGGGGTGCAATGAAGATAAGATTGAGGATTTCCATGTGCAAGATGTTAGGAAGGAGCCTTGCAAGAGAAGTAGGAGCTGCGCTAAGCCTCTTCAACCTGCTAAGGTAAGTCACTGTATGCAACTCAACAGTTCAATTCCTTGTTTGTTTCAGGCATAGTTAATTTTCTCTTTTCAATTGCTTTATTTGTCCTCAGTTAATGAGATGCCCAAATAATCATGCCTGATGTTCGGTACTTGTATCACTATTAGTTGACATAATTAAAGGCCTTACCATTTAATTACTCTGCCGAAGTGTGCCTGAATCTTTGAAGTCTATTAACCAACTATTATTGCATGAGGCTCACAATCTAGTTTATACTACGCTAATGATTGCATAGTTTTGCCTGCTGTAGTATGTTAGTATGAAACCCTCTGCTGTTCATTATGCTCCCTAAGACTTTAATTGAGGCACAGAATGGCCAACTGCTTGCTTACTTATACGCAACGTGCTGTCTAAATTTGTAACTTGTCTGTGTTTTCGATTGGGCCCCAACATCATGCTCCTCTGGTGAGCTAAGAGGGATTTCTGTATGCAGGCTGCACAGACTATCTTTTTTATAATTTTTAAAATATCACCTGCTTATGCTTCATGATGTGTAACATTTTTTTGAAAGTGACGTGTAACATTATTGTTAGTCCTGTTTTTCCATGTAGTACAAAATAGCGTCTTGTTCGCTTCACTGTTGTAACTATATTTTTGCCATACTCATGTGTACTTACAAAAACATTTCAGGATGAAGTGACATCAACACAAAGATCTGCGAGCAGTGCGGCATGGCCGTTACAGAATGATTATGGATTGGAATTGGAATGTGCTGATGTTCTCAAGCATCAACTAGAGGTGGCAAGACAACGTGTACATGATTGTGAACGTATAATCAACAAGTTGAGACTGGACATGCAGGTATTAGATGCAGGAGTCAAAAAATGAAACAAGACACTGAGGTAACCATGAAGGAATTGGAGATTTTCAGACTGAAATTTTTGCTATCTGAATCCGGTCAATCCTATTTTCTGAAGAGATTATAGTTCATATGGAGTTAAGTTGATGCGCGTCCATGATGTATGAGTTGTATTTGCCCAGTGTATGTAATTTGTTGTTTGTGTATGCTTTATTATCACCTGTGCCGAACCATAATGCCCAGTGGGTATAATCGGCTGTAATTTATTTACTGTATAGTGTAGGATTATTCTACCTTTCTATGCCTTGATCTCTTTGTTGTAATAGTGTAGGCTTTTTAGAGGTGATAGTATTGAGTAGGATAATTCTTTGAATATGCGATATCGTTCAAACGGGGGCCAATTCGCCCGACCATGGCCCTTCACAGGCCGTCGGATCCATGGGCCTTCTACGTCTCATAGGATCCATGGGCCTTCTACGTCTTGTAGGATCCATGGGCCTTGTATGCCTCGTAGGATCCATGGGCCATAGACGGGCCTTTAATGGAAATCGTACGTTTTATGGGCTGACCATAACGGGTCGTTAATAGGCCGTGTTTGGTGATGCTATGAAAATGGCCCAATAGACAAACGGTCCATAAACGGGCCGACTGTAACGACGGGCTGAATTTGGCCCACAAACAGAAAATGACAGTAACGGGTCGTAAGTAACCGAATGCTGCAAATGAGCCCAAGAATAAATGGGCCCTCAGAAGGCCGAAAGTTAACTTGGGCTGGAAACGGCCCAACGGAATAACGGGCCATTAACGGGTATAAAGTGATACACTGCTCATTACGGGCCAGTTTCACCACGGGCCATTAATGGGTGTAAAGTAATACACTATTCATTATGGGCCAATTTCAGCATGGGCCGCTAATGGGCCAAGAGTTACAAAGGGCCTCATATGGGCCGAAAGACGGCATGGGATATAGATGGGCCAGAAGTGAAAACGGGCTGGAATCATATTGGACGGCCCAAATGACGCTACTGGACCTAATTTGGATAGGGCGTAACAGGCCTTGGGTTAGCGGGCTGTAAATGGGCTATATGCGAACATGCCGTTAACAGGCTTTCCATGGGCCGGCCCGCCAGCTTTTGACCAAGTCAAATGGGCCGACCTTTTCACAGGAATGGGCCACTGTTGGGTCGTGCCATGTGTCGACGTATCATAGGCGCCTTCTGTCCAGTGAGTGGATGACATCTGTCCCACCGATGAGCCGACACGTGTTTCCTCTAGCCAATGATGATTTTACACATGGAAAATTCCCATTGGTCGGGGCTGTTAACGGGTTATCGGATCCAAAACCCGACCCGATAGCTTAACGGCGTTTTGTTACGGTGGATGGCACGTGTCGGTCACCCTTGACGAAAGCACTTCTGTGACGCGCGATTAATTATCATGGAAGTGGACACTTCCGGGATGATAATTTTGGTAATATCATGGAACACTTCTACGATAGCACAGGTATGACTATCTTGATTCTGTCATAAATTTGTCATGGATGTACATGCATGACAAAAAAAGCGACCAACTGTGACAAACACGTATCATCACGGAAGTGTATTTTTTGTAGTGGTAGGCCTACCTATGCACGTTTCATGGCTCGACCATGGTACGTGTACCTCAAATTGAAAATGCCTGGTCCCAGAGGAGTGATCACTATTACTGGCAATCGGCAGAAGGCAGAAGAGTGCTTCTAGAAGGGCTCAAAAAGCCGGGTGCGTGGAGAGCGACGAGAAGGTGGCCAGCTTCTCCATGTCCGCCGCCATCATCGAGGAGAAGTAGAACACGGGAGGCTGCCACCACTTGGGACCCACGAAGGCCACCACCGAGGCGATGACCGCGGATTCAGGTGGTTTCTTTGCTACTACGTCTCTCCCGAGGACCTTCTCGACCCCGCAAGTGTCTAACGAACATGAGGAAGACAAAGGGATCCGCGGGCGGCCATTTAGAACTAAAATAAGTCTAGATACATCCATTTCTAGGACAAGTATTTTCGGATGGAGGGAGTACTAATTATACAAGAGAGCCGGATTGGCACCTCTTAGTTCATGTAAATGTAATGAAATCCATCATGTTTATACGAAGATCCGGCTTTTTTATACGAAATCCTTCATGCTTATATGAAATCAGTCCGTGTTTGCACGAATTTCATCTGGTTGATTAGAGTTGTAAAAATGTATGCCGCTGGCGTTTGATGTCGTCCTCCGCTTAAGGAAGCGGGAGGAAATTTGCCGGCTATTGTTGGAGATGCTATTTATGTTGGTGACATCCAATCCATTTGAGTTAATTGCTTGTATGATTGTCCCTCTATTAAAAAGTTAATTGCATGTACAGTTTACACGTGACTTGCAGGGTGGCTACAGCTTCGTACAGAAAGTTAAAAAGAAACAAGTCCATCCTTAATCTTGTATTCTAAGTACTCTGTGGGTTCCACCGTCAGTACAGTAGCGAAATAAGTATATATATATATATTAAATAAGTAGAGTAATATATAATATAAAAATATAAAGTTAAAAGACAGAATTCAAACTCATGTCATCGCGTTGCGAGCATCCGACGTTAACCAGCCCAGCACTTTTTTGTTGTAGACCATGCTGGAGATATATCTCCATGTCTACTCTAATATATACTCCATTCGTTCCTAAATATTTGTCTTTTTCAGATTTCAAATGGACTACCACATACAGATGTTTATGTAGACATATTTTAGAGTGTAGATTCACTCATTTTGCTCCGTATGTCTTTTCAGGAAGGGGTCAGATTTGTCCTTGATTTATTTATGAGGTATCCAGGTGGCACTGCACCGCCAAGAAAAGAGGGTAACATCAAAATTATGGACTACTTTTTTGAGTATGTTGGTATGGTCCGGTCATAGTCACTTGTTGAAATCTCTAAAAAGACAAATACTCCCTCCGTCCGGAAATACTTGTCATCAAAATGGATAAAAGGAAATGTATCTAGACGTATTTTTGTTTTAGATACATATCTTTTTATCCATTTTGATGACTAGTATTTTCGGACGGAGGGAGTAGAAAAAGAGTTGGTGATGATGGTGTGTGTGCCATCCTGCAATACAGGCCGTCGAATTTATATCTAACGGATAGGAAAGAAACTATGGCAATTTTGCAAAAATATATCCACACGTCTCTCCACGTTCGCAAATAAGGCCTTCCCTCATACAACCTTTTCTCTCACAAGATAAACTACTCATACAAATGCATCTTGATGTTCCGTGCAATGCACGGGTAGCTAGCTAATTTCTTTTAAAATAGTTGCTGCGATAATTGGGTTGAAGTGATATATTTTATGTCTGCCCCGAATGATTTCAGATTCACTAGTAGTAACAAAGAAAAGTTTGCCTTGCTAATTAACAGAAAACAGGGTGAAAAATATCACATGTGGCCGGTAAAAACAAGGCACACTAGGTTCATCGTCATTGTCACTATAGCTATGTGCGTGCGAGAAGTCTACATATCGAGGGGGCTACCGAGCGAGGCACCGAGACACAATGTTTGAGAGAGAAACCAATTGATAGATTATGATCAGATCGAGTTGTCACCCTTCTGCTGTCATTGTTGGGGGGGAGAGAAAGACGTATTGAGAGTGTGCGCGGTAGGCACTGAGGCACAACTAGCGAGTGTGTGTGTGTTTGAAAGAGGAGTAGACAGATTATTATCAAGATCAATGTGCCACCCTACTCCTTCGGTGCCGGGTAGTGTGTGTGTGTGTGTATGTTTGACAGAGAAGCCAGTCGATAGATTAGTATCAAAATTGAGGTGTCACCCTATTCCTTCGGTGTTGGGAAGTGTGGGTGTGTGGGGGGGGGGGCAGTGACACTCACATATCTCTACTCTTATAAAAAAACAGAGTTGGTGATGATGGTGATCCTGCCATCCTACAATATAGGCCATTCGATTTATATCCGACGGACAGGAAGGAAACTATGGCAATTTTGCAAAAAGATACCCACACCCCTCTCCACATTTGCAAATAAGCCATTCCCTTGTTCATCCTTTTCTCCCACAAGATAAACTTCTCATACAAATGCATCTTGATGTTCCGTGCAACCCATGGGCATCTTGCTAGTAGGGAGAACGAGTTTGTGTGACACATATCTAGCTATATTAAGGGATAGGTAGATAGCATATGTGTGAGAGACATTAGTGGTTGTGGGTGGGCGGAGTTAAAGGGGTGGGCGTGTTAGACATAGAGAGCGTGTGTGTTTCTATGTGAGAGACTTGTAGGACGGGCTAGAAAGATGAATTCAACCCTGACGGAGGGAGATAAATACACGAAGTGCGCGTGTGTGATTCCGATGCCCACAGGGAAATGAGATATGTATGCGTGTGAGAGAGATTGCACAATTCATTCACGTATCACTATCTAGCGATCGTGGACGTGCATCACTTGAACATAAGTCAATATCTACTGTGTATCGTGGCCAAAGGTACAATATCGATTCAATGCTATAAATATTGGACACTCACATATCACATTTTTTCTGTTTAAATAAGCCTTTTTAGTTGTGCATGCCAAAGTTATAGTGATGTTTCTTCAAACAACCAATGTAGCTATCATGAACATGCACCATTGTTACTCTTGCATTCAAATTCATTAGTCTTGGATGATTTAAGTTTCTATTTTGAAGTAATATATGTAATATTCATATATGAATTCAACGGGTACGCAATTTATGAAATGGAGGCTATGTAATCATATGTGGTAACACTTTTAAGTAGCTGACTACAATATCCATTTCTTTTTGTGCGCCTCTACACTGACACGTCAATGCATTATGTTATAGTAAATAACCAATGGCGCTAAATTATCTATTTACACGAGAAATACATAGGCTGAGCGTTTGATCCTTTTTTTGTGAATGCGCCACTACACCCGTATGATTGGTCACGCCCAAGTGAACGTCCAAGTTATCGGTGCATCATCCCGAGTTATTGTCTTTTTTATGGGGTGGACTTCACACTAGTTATTAACTGCTGACGCGTGCCCCGTGTACACAGTCTAGCATGACCTTCCCGCTAGCACGGTCCAAAATTAGTTGAAACTGGATACGAACGATCCCGCGGGTGGCAAAATCTCCCGCCTCCTTCTAAAATTTCCGCCACCTTAGTCTTTAGCATGCGAAATCCCCTTTTGTCCTTGGTGCACGGAGACCAACAGTTACAATACCGCCCTCATCTACATGATAGGTCAGGGCTGCTTTGGTAACTTCCGGTTCCCCCACTACACGGCACCCCCATTTCCTCTCCCCCTCCCGCAAAAATGACTAACTCCACAGCACCAGAGCATCTTACATCACGCCGTCCGTGAAGGAAATATGCCCTAGAGGCAATAATAAAGTTATTATTTATTTCCTTAAAATCATGATAAATGTTTATTATTCATGCTAGAATTGTATTAACCGGAAACACAATACATGTGTGAATACATAGACAAAACAGAGTGTCACTAGTATGCCTCTACTAGACTAGCTTGTTAATCAAAGATGGTTATGTTTCCTAACCATGAACAAAGAGTTGTTATTTGATTAACGAGGTCACATCATTAGTTAAATGATCTGATTGACATGACCCATTCCATTAGCTTAGCACCCGATCGTTTAGTATGTTGCTATTGCTTTCTTCATGACTTATACATGTTCCTATAACTATGAGATTATGCAACTCCCGTTTATCGGAGGAACACTTTGGGTACTACCAAACGTCACAACGTAACTGGGTGATTATAAAGGAGTACTACAGGTGTCTCCAATGGTGGATGTTGGGTTGGCGTATTTCGAGATTAGGGTTTGTCACTCCGATTGTCGGAGAGGTATCTCTGGGCCCTCTCGGTAATACACATCACATAAGCCTTGCAAGGATAATAACTAAGATGTTAGTTATGAGATGATGTATTACGGAACGAGTAAAGAGACTTGCCAGTAATGAGATTGAACTAGGTATTGGATACCGACGATCGAATCTCGGGCAAGTAACATACCGATGACAAAGGGAACAATGTATGTTGTTATGCGGTCTGACCGATAAAGATCTTCGTAGAATATGTAGGAGCCAATATGGGCATCCAGGTCCCGCTATTGGTTATTGACCGGAGACGTGTCTCGGTCATGTCTACATTGTTCTCGAACCGTAGGGTCCGCACGCTTAACGTTACGATGACAGTTATTATGAGTTTATGAATTTTGATGTACCGAAGGTAGTTCGGAGTCCCGGATGTGATCACGGACATGACGAGGAGTCTCGAAATGGTCGAGACATAAAGATTGATATATTGGAAGCCTATGTTTGGACATCGGAAGTGTTCCGGGTGAAATCGGGATTTTACCGGAATACCGGGAGGGTTACCGGAACCCCCCCCGGGAGCCAAATGGGCCAACATGGGCCTTAGTGGAAAGGTGAGAGGGCAGACCACATAGGGCTGCGCCTCCCCCCTCTCCCTAGTCCTATTAGGACTAGGAGAGGGGCCGGCCACCTCTCTCTTCTCGTCCCCTTTGGGGAATCCTATTAGGAATAGGATTGGGGGGAGCAGTCCTACTTACTCCTGCGCCTCCTAGCTTGGCCGGCCAACCTCCCCCCTTTCATCCTTTATATACGGGGGCAGGGGGCACCTCTAGACACACAAGTTGATCCTTGAGATTGTTCCTTAGCCGTGTGCGGTGCCCCCTGCCACCAAATTCCACCTCGATCATACCGTTGTAGTGCTTAGGCGAAGCCCTGCGTCGGTAGTACATCAAGATCGTCACCACGCCGTCATGCTGACGGAACTCCTCCCCGAAGCTTTGCTGGATCGGAGCCCGGGGATCGTCATCGAGCTATACGTGTGCTAAGAACTCGGAGGTGCCGGAGTAACGGTGCTTGGATCGGTCGGATCGGGAAGAAGACATACGACTACTTCATCTACGTTGTGTGATCGCTTCCGCAGTCAGTCTGCGTTGGTACGTAGACAACACTCTCCCCTCTCGTTGCTATGCATCACCATGATCTTGCGTGTGCGTAGGAAAATTTTGAAATTACTACGTTCCCCAATAGTGGCATCCGAGCCTAGGTTTTATGGTTTGATGTTATTTGCACGAGTAGAACACAAGTGAGTTGTGGGCGATACAAGTCATACAGCCTACCAGCATGTCATACTTTGGTTCAGCGGTATTGTTGGACGAGACGACCCGGACCAACCTTACGCGTACGCTTACGCGAGACCGGTTCCCTCGACGTGCTTTGCACATAAATGGCTTGCGGGCGACTGTCTCTCCAACTTTAGTTGAACCGAGTGTGGCTACGCCCGGTCCTTGAGAAGGTTAAAACGGAGTCTATTTGACGAACTATCGTTGTGGTTTTGATGCGTAGGTGAGATGAGTTCTTACTTAAGCCCTTAGCAGCCACGTAAAACTTGCAACAACAAAGTAGAGGACGTCTAACTTGTTTTTGCAGGGCATGTTGTGATGTGATATGGTCAAGGCATGATGCTGATTTTATTGTATGAGATGATCATGTTTTGTAACCAAGTTATCGGCAACTGGCAGGAGCCATATGGTTGTCGCTTTATTGTATGCAATGAAATCGCGATGTAATGCTTTACTTTATTACTAAGCGGTAGTGATAGTCGTGGAAGCATAAGATTGGCGAGACGACAACGATGCTACGATGGAGATCAAGGTGTCGCGCCGGTGACGATGGTGATCATGACGGTGCTTGGGAGATGGAGATCACAAGCACAAGATGATGATGACCATATCATATCACTTATATTGATTGCATGTGATGTTTATCTTTTATGCATCTTATCTTGCTTTGATTGACGGTAGCATTATAAGATGATCTCTCACTAAATTATCAAGAAGTGTTCTCCCTGAGTATGCACCGTTGCCAAAGTTCGTCGTGCCCAGACACCACGTGATGATCGGGTGTGATAAGCTCTACGTCCAAATACAACGGGTGCAAAACAGTTGCACACGCAGAATACTCAGGTTATACTTGACGAGCCAAGCATATACAGACATGGCCTCGGAACACGGAGACCGAAAGGTCGAGCGTGAATCATATAGTAGATATGATCAACATAACGATGTTCACCATTGAAAACTACTCCATCTCACGTGATGATCGGTTATGGTTTAGTTGATTTGGATCACGTGATCACTTAGAGGATTAGAGGGATGTCTATCTAAGTGGGAGTTCTTAAGTAATTTGATTAACTGAACTTAAACCTATCATGAACTTAGTACCTGATAGTATCTTGCTTGTTTATGTTGATTGTAGATAGATGGCTCGTGCTGTTGTTCCGTTGAATTTTAATGCGTTCCTTGAGAAAGCAAAGTTGAAAGATGATGGTAGCAATTACACGGACTGGGTCCGTAACTTGAGGATTATCCTCATTGCTGCACAGGAGAATTACGTCCTGGAAGCACCGCTGGGTGCCAGGCCTGCTGCTGGAGCAACACCAGATGTTATGAACGTCTGGCAGAGCTGATGATTACTCAATAGTTCAGTGTGCCATGCTTTACGGCTTAGAATCGGGACTTCAACGACGTTTTGAACGTCATGGAGCATATGAGATGTTCCAGGAGTTGAAGTTGATATTTCAAGCAAATGCCCGAATTGAGAGATATGAAGTCTCCAATAAGTTCTATAGCTGCAAGATGGAGGAGAACAGTTCTGTCAGTGAGCATATACTCAAAATGTCTGGGTATAATAATCACTTGATTCAGATGGGAGTTAATCTTCCAGATGATTGCGTCATTGACAGAATTCTCCAATCACTGCCACCAAGCTACAAGGGCTTCGTGATGAACTATAATATGCAAGGGATGAACAAGACTATTCCCGAGCTCTTCGCAATGCTGAAAGCTGCGGAGGTAGAAATCAAGAAGGAGCATCAAGTGTTGATGGTCAACAAGACCACTAGTTTCAAGAAAAAGGGCAAAGGGAAGAAGAAGGGGAACTTCAAGAAGAACAACAAGCAAGTTGCTGCTCAGGAGAAGAAACCCAAGTCTGGACCTAAGCCTGATACTAAGTGCTTCTACTGCAAGCAGACTGGTCACTCGAAGCGGAACTGCCCCAAGTATTTGGCGGATAAGAAGGATGGCAAGGTGAACAAAGGTATATGTGATATACATGTTATTGATGTGTACCTTACTAGAGCTCGCAGTAGCACCCGGGTATTTGATACTGGTTCTGTTGCTAATATTTGCAACTCGAAACAGGGACTACGGAATAAGCGGACACTAGCAAAGGACGAGGTGACGATGCGCGTGGGAAATGGTTCCAAAGTCGATGTGATCGCGGTCGGCACGCTACCTCTACATCTACCTTCGGGATTAATATTAGACCTAAATAATTGTTATTTGATGCCAGCGTTGAGGATGAACATTATATCTGGATCTTGTTTAATGCGAGACGGTTATTCATTTAAATCAGAGAATAATGGTTGTTCTATTTATATGAGTAATATCTTTTATGGTCATGCACCTTTGAAGAGTGGTCTATTTTTGATGAATCTCGATAGTAGTGATACACATATTCATAATGTTGAAACCAAAAGATGCAGAGTTGATAATGATAGTGCAACTTATTTGTGGCACTGCCGTTTAGGTCATATCGGTGTAAAGCGCATGAAGAAACTCCATACTGATGGGCTTTTGGAACCACTTGATTATGAATCACTTGGTACTTGCAAACCGTGCCTCATAGGCAAGATGACTAAAACACCATTCTCCGGTACTATGGAGAGAGCAACAGATCTGTTGGAAATCATACATACCGATGTATGTGGTCCGATGAATATTGAGGCTCGTGGCAGATATCGTTATTTTCTCACCTTCACAGATGATTTAAGCAGATATGGGTATATCTACTTAATGAAACACAAGTCTGAAACATTTGAAAAGTTCAAAGAATTTCAGAGTGAAGTTGAAAATCATCGTAACAAGAAAATAAAGTTTCTACGATCTGATCGTGGAGGAGAATATTTGAGTTACGAGTTTGGTGTACATTTGAAAAATTGTGGAATAGTTTCGCAACTCACGCCACCCGGAACACCACAGCGTAATGGTGTGTCCGAACGTCGTAATCGTACTTTACTAGATATGGTGCGATCTATGATGTCTCTTACTGATTTACCGCTATCGTTTTGGGGTTATGCTTTAGAGACGGCCGCATTCACGTTAAATAGGGCACCATCAAAATCCGTTGAGACGACGCCTTATGAACTATGGTTTGGCAAGAAACCAAAGTTGTCGTTTCTTAAAGTTTGGGGCTGCGATGCTTATGTGAAAAGGCTTCAACCTGATAATCTCGAACCCAAATCGGAGAAATGTGTCTTCATAGGATACCCAAAGGAAACTATTGGATACACCTTCTATCACAGATCCGAAGGCAAGACTTTTGTTGCTAAGTACGGAAACTTTCTAGAGAAGGAGTTTCTCTCGAAAGAAGTGAGTGGGAGGAAAGTAGAACTTGACGAGGTAACTGTACCTGCTCCCTTATTGGAAAATAGGACATCACAGAGAATTGTTTCTGCGACACCTATACCAATTAGTGAGGAAGCTAATGATGATGATCATGAAACTTCAGGACAAGATACTACTGAACCACGTAGATCAACCAGAGTAAGATCCGCACCACTGGGTGGTACGGTAATCCAATTCTGGAAGTCATGCTACTAGATCATGATGAACCTATGAACTATGAAGAAGCGATGGTGAGCCCAGATTCCGCAAAGTGGCTTGAGGCCATGAAATCTGAGATGGGATCCATGTATGAGAACAAAGTATGGACTTTGGTTGACTTGCCCGATGATCGACAAGCAATTTAGAATAAATGGATCTTCAAGAAAAATACTAACGCTGACGGTAATGTTACTGTCTATAAAGCTCGACTCGCAAAAGGTTTTCGACAAGTTCAAGGGGTTGACTACGATGAGACCTTCTCACCCGTAGCGATGCTTAAATCCGTCAGAATCATGTTAGCAATTGCTGCATTTTATGATTATGAAATATGGCAGATGGATGTCAAAACTGCATTCCTGAATGGATTTCTGGAAGAAGAGTTGTATATGATGCAACCAGAAGGTTTTGTCGATCCAAAGGGAGCTAACAAAGTATGCAAACTCCAGCGATCCATTTATGGACTGGTGCAAGCATCTCGGAGTTGGAATAAACGCTTTGATAGTGTGATCAAAGCATTTGGCTTTATACAGACTTTTGGAGAAGCCTGTATTTACAAGAAAGTGAGTGGGAGCTCTGTAGCATTTCTGATATTATATGTGGATGACATATTGCTGATTGGAAATGATATAGAATTTCTGGATAGCATAAAGGGATACTTGAATAAAAGTTTTTCGATGAAAGACCTCGGGGAAGCTGCTTACATATTAGGCATAAAGATCTATAGAGATAGATCAAGACGCTTAATTGGACTTTCACAAAGCACATACCTTGACAAGATTTTGAAGAAGTTCAAAATGGATCAAGCAAAGAAAGGGTTCTTGCCTGTGTTACAAGGTGTGAAGTTGAGTCAGACTCAATGCCCGACCACTGCAGAAGATAGAGAGAAAATGAAAGATGTTCCCTATGCTTCAGCCATAGGCTCTATCATGTATGCAATGCTGTGTACCAGACCGGATGTGTGCCTTGCTATAAGTTTAGCAGGGAGGTACCAAAGTAATCCAGGAGTGGATCACTGGACAGCGGTCAAGAACATCCTGAAATACTTGAAAAGGACTAGGGATATGTTTCTCGTATATGGAGGTGACAAAGAGCTCACCGTAAGAGGTTACGTTGATGCAAGCTTTGACACTGATCCGGACGATTCTAAATCGCAAACCGGATACGTGTTTACTTTAAACGGTGGAGCTGTCAGTTGGTGCAGTTCTAAACAAAGCGTCGTAGCGGGATCTACATGTGAAGCGGAGTACATAGCTGCTTCGGAAGCAGCGAACGAAGGAGTCTGGATGAAGGAGTTCATATCCGATCTAGGTGTTATACCTAGTGGATCGGGTCCAATGAAAATCTTTTGTGACAATACTGGTGCAATTGCTTTGGCAAAGGAATCCAGATTTCACAAAAGAACCAAACACATCAAGAGACGCTTCAACTCCATCCGGGATTTAGTCCAGGTGGGAGACATAGAGATTTGCAAGATACATACGGATCTGAATGTTGCAGACCCGTTGACTAAGCCTCTTCCACGAGCAAAACATGATCAACACCAAAGCTCCATGGGTGTTAGAATCATTACTGTGTAATCTAGATTATTGACTCTAGTGCAAGTGGGAGACTGAAGGAAATATGCCCTAGAGGCAATAATAAAGTTATTATTTATTTCCTTAAAATCATGATAAATGTTTATTATTCATGCTAGAATTGTATTAACCGGAAACATAATACATGTGTGAATACATAGACAAAACAGAGTGTCACTAGTATGCCTCTACTAGACTAGCTCGTTAATCAAAGATGGTTATGTTTCCTAACCATGAACAAAGAGTTGTTATTTGATTAACGAGGTCACATCATTAGTTGAATGATCTGATTGACATGACCCATTCCATTAGCTTAGCACCCGATCGTTTAGTATGTTGCTATTGCTTTCTTCATGACTTATACATGTTCCTATAACTATGAGATTATGCAACTCCCGTTTACCGGAGGAACACTTTGGGTACTACCAAATGTCACAATGTAACTAGGTGATTATAAAGGAGTACTACAGGTGTCTCTAATGGTGGATGTTGGGTTGGCATATTTCGAGATTAGGGTTTGTCACTCCGATTGTCGGAGAGGTATCTCTGGGCCCTCTCGGTAATACACATCACATAAGCCTTGCAAGCATAATAACTAAGATGTTAGTTATGAGATGATGTATTACGGAACGAGTAAAGAGACTTGCCAGTAACGAGATTGAACTAGGAATTGGATACCGACGATCGAATCTCGGGCAAGTAACATACCGATGACAAAGGGAACAATGTATGTTGTTATGCGGTCTGACCGATAAAGATCTTCGTAGAATATGTAGGAGCCAATATGGGCATCCAGGTCCCGCTATTGGTTATTGACCGGAGAGGTGTCTCGGTCATGTCTACATTGTTCTCGAACCGTAGGGTCCGCACGCTTAACATTACGATGACAGTTATTATGAGTTTATGCATTTTGATGTACCGAAGGTAGTTCGGAGTCCCGGATGTGATCACGGACATGACGAGGAGTCTCGAAATGGTCGAGACATAAAGATTGATATATTGGAAGCCTATGTTTGGACATCGGAAGTGTTCCGGGTGAAATCGGGATTTTACCGGAATACCGGGAGGGTTACCGGAACCCCCCCGGGAGCCAAATGGGCCAACATGGGCCTTAGTGGAAAGGTGAGAGGGCAGCCCACATAGGGGTGCGCCTCCCCCCCTCTCCCTAGTCCTATTAGGACTAGGAGAGGGGCCGGCCACCTCTCTCTTCTCTTCCCCTTTGGGGAATCCTATTAGGAATAGGATTGGGGGGAGGAGTCCTACTCCCGGTAGGAGTAAGACTCCTCCTGCGCCTCCTAGCTTGGCCGGCCAGCCTCCTCCCTTTCATCCTTTATATACGGGGGCAGGGGGCACCTCTAGACACACAAGTTGATCCTTGAGATCATTCCTTAGCCGTGTGCGGTGCCCCCTGCCACCAAATTCCACCTCGATCATACCGTTGTAGTGCTTAGGCGAAGCCCTGCGTCGGTAGTACATCAAGATCGTCACCACGCCGTCGTGCTGACGGAACTCCTCCCCAAAGCTTTGCTGGATCGGAGCCCTAGGATCGTCATCGAGCTGTACGTGTGCTAAGAACTCGGAGGTGCCGGAGTAACAGTGCTTGGATCGGTCGGATCGGGAAGAAGACGTACGACTACTTCCTCTACGTTGTGTGATCGCTTCCGCAGTCGGTCTGCGTTGGTACGTAGACAACACTCTCCCCTCTCATTGCTATGCATCACCATGATCTTGCGTGTGCGTAGGAAAATTTTCAAATTACTACGTTCCCCAACAGTCTGTACTTCATCGCCCTTTCTCCCCTCTCGAAACCCTAGACTGCTCGTCCACCAGCGTACCATAGCCCATTCACTGCCAGCGGCATCCACCTCGTCGGATCTGCTTCTGCGGCCGCATCTACCCGTCCCACCTCCCCTAGAAACAAGTAGACTGCTCATCCACCACTGTACCACAACCCATTCAGTGCCGGCCTTGTCTACGGCGCCGGATCTGCTTCGCCGGTACTCTCGTCGACCGTCGCGCATCTGCAGTAGCTCATTCGTACTCCCCACCGGAGACGCTTCGTCCACACCCCCCGAAGACGCCCCACCGACGCCCCCGTCGACGGCCTCTGATCCTCTTCGCCGACACCTTCCTCAACCCTACCGGAGCCGCTTCACCGACACCTTCCTCAACCCCACCGGAGTAGCTTCGCCCATACCATTCTCAACCCTACTGGGGTCGCTTTGCTAACTCACAAGTCCATGGCCTCAGATCCAGTTCCTCGCACCCTCATCCAACCTACCGGAGCAGCTTCTGACGCCCCATCCACGGCCGCAGATCCGCATCGTCGACACCGCCCTTAACCCCACCACCAGAGCAGCTTCTGACGCCCCGTCCACGGTCGCAGATCTGCATCATCGACACCATCCTTAACCCAACCACCGGAGCAGCTTCACCTACGCCCTCGTCCATGGCCATAGATCCGTTTCGCCGACACCGTAGTCCACCCTACCGGAGCCGCTCCACAAACACCCTACTCGACGGTTCTAAATCTCCTAACCGGACCCTGACAGCCAGCGCAGCGTCATCACCCTCGACGTTTCTAACCTGATTCCCACAGTCTGGAGAGATGCCAAGAACCCGCCACAGCCTATGTACTTGTCACCTTTAAACCCGTCCAGCATCACCTACCCGATGTACTTCAAATATACTAACCGGTCACTGTTACCTGTTATGCAGCTGGCAAAAACTACAAGGACGATGTTTCTTCTGGATCTAACAGCTTGGCCAACCAAGATCCTGGACTGAGGCATTGCCATGATCTTGTAAGCGCGTCTCTCTCTCTCTTGTATTGTTCTGTGCCTGCCAGCGTGCTTTGCTAGGATTTTCGAGCAGTAATTCCTTTGTGCAGGCAATGATTTCTACTACTGGCTGCTAAATTAGATATGTAGATGTCATACATGATACTACCTCATACCTCCGTTCCTAAATATAAGTCTTTTTAGAGATTCCACTATAGGCTACATACAGAGCAAAATGAGTGAATCTACACTCAAAAATGCATCTATATACATCTGTATGTGGTCCATACTGGAATCTCTACAAGGACATATATTTAGGAACATGGGAAGTACATTACACAAAATCATAGGTGGCATGTAGGAATTCCAGTGCACTACATTAGGCTCCCTTAGAGTGCCTGCTAGTCCAGAATGCAGAGTCATGGCTAGTTTATGGTACGCACACAATCGTTAATTGGTGGTTTAAATATGCGCAAGGGATATGCAATGTAGTATCATGTAGAGATGTCTGAAATTAGCCGTGTCAACTTGCAGATAGGGTTACACAATGAAAAAGTACAAGATGTATGTGGCAATTTCATGGAACATCGCAAAAAAGGAGAGGCAGCGGTGAGCCTATACAGTGTGCCATGGTACGTCACTCCTCCATTGCAATCATCGTGGCATGTTATTTGTATGCCAGTTCTATTAGCCAAGTTTCTTAGGGACAGTTATTACGAGTTATCCTAAGAAAATAAGAACCTGTGAATATAAGCTCCATGTAATAAGCCAACCAGTTCTTTTCATTGCGTTTTCAGCTTATCTTTGGTATGATCAGTGGAAAGTCTAAATTGCATTATATTTTTTTCATTTCGCTGCCCATATGGAAATTAATTTGACTTGCAAACATCACAAATTGAACCCAGTGCAGTAATTAATATGATAGGAAAACAGACCATCACTATTTGCTCAAAATGCAAATACAAAGATACCATCTACTTGGCACAATCTACTTTGGTCAATGTTTTCCATAGAGATCCCATTGCCTAATTTAAACAAAGAACGCATGACCCACATTTAAATGAAGAACAATTATTTATTGAAATTCGATGGTCCAAGTGGCTGGTTATTATCGTATAGCAGCACCACCTGAAAGCATCATACAGCACCAGCAGCTCATAGCAACTCATCATACAGCAACAGCAGTCTGCAATTCATCATATACCAGCAGCAGCTCATAGCAATTCATCATATAGCAGCAGCAAGAGAAGCTCATAACAATTCACCATATAGAAGCAGCAGTAGCACCTCATAGCAATTCATCGTATAGCAGCAGTAGCAGCTTGTAGCAACTCATCATATAGCAGCAGCAGGAGCAGCTTGTAGCAACTCATCATATACCAGCAGCAGCAACTCATAGCAATTCATCATATAGCAGCAGCAGCTCATAGCAACTCATCATACAGCACCAACAGCTCATAGCAATTCATCATATAGCAGCAGCAGGAGCAGCTCATAGCAATGCATCATATAGCAGTAGCAGAAGCAGCTCATAGTAATTCATCGTATAGTGGATCAGAATGAAAATTTGGCAAAAAAATCAAAGGAGATCCTCACCTTGTTGGATGAGCTCATCCTTCAACAACACCTCAAGGCCATGGCCTGGAAGGAGGGGAGGGGGAATAAGGTGCCTTCTACCATAGTGTGGCATCAGCCGTAGTTGTGCAGCGCCCACCGGAGTAGTGCGTCGGACGAACCACAGTGGAGCAGCTGCTGGAGACCATGAGAATGAGGGGCGGCGCCATAGGAAGGAGAAGCCAGGGAGATTTGCCCCTACCCGCCGGCCATGTAGCCTAGCTGGACATAGCATCACCGAGGACAAGGCCACATGGGACCAGTGGCGACGGCTCGCTGGAGGAACCCTAGTGCTGCAGGCAGGGGATCGAGGTAGAGGGAAAGGGGAGAGGAGATGCAAGCGGGCAGGGCAATAAATGCTTGCGTGTTTGTTTTTACTTGAGGGTCAGGTGTGACACGGGCTTCAGCAGTTGCATTTTGAGTGTAATATAGGCAGACAACAGAGTCATTTCACTATTCCCCTTCCCTTCAATTTTTAGTGAGGTTCTACCCGAAACACCCCCCTCCAAAGTGAAATTAGTTAAGCCCAAGCCCATGACTCAAAAATGACTTCTTTACATCTTTTATGGCTTATTTTGAAAATATGCCCTGAAAAGGCAGAATCGAACTGGCCCTTAACCTGCAATTCAATTGTGCGTGCAATGATGAATCACTCCTGCCTGCTATCTGTACATTTAGGCATCATCATACATGGCATAACCTAATACATGTGCATTCCATTGTAGAATCTGGAATATGCAATGTTTATGTTAGTTCATACGTTGCACATGATGTTTAAATGCCCCTTAAATCTGGTCAGTCAAGTGATGGTCTTTAAGCCTCCTTCTTTGCGTCTTTTCTTGATATGTAAGATTTGCTCACACATCTGCTCAATTGCTTGTTGGCATCAGCCAGCCATACTAGGACTGTTTGCTTTGATTACTTGTTGTTCTTTACCTAACACTCTAACAGAGCTTGTCAATGATTTAAACACTAAGGGCTGCTGTAGTGGGGCCTTGTCTAACTCATAGGTGACATAAAGGTTTCGCTGTACACTACAGTAGGCAAGTATGTTAGGAAAGTATGCATAATTATCTTCCAAGGAGACGAGTAACTAGTTTGTGTCACCTTGCAGAGGGGGTGCAAAGAAGATAAGATTGAGGATTTCCAAGTGCAAGATGTTAGGAAGGAGCCTTGCAAGAGAAGTAGGAGCTGCGCTAAGCCTCTTCAACCTGCTAAGGTAAGTCACTGTATGCAACTTAACAGTTCAATTCCTTGTTTGTTTCAGGCATAGTTAATTTTCTCTTTTCAATTGCTTTATTTGTCCTCAGTTAATGAGATGCCCAAATAATCATGCCTGATGTTCGGTACTTGTATCACTATTAGTTGACATAATTAAAGGCCTTACCATTTAATTACTCTGCCGAAGTGTGCCTGAAGCTTTGAAGTCTATTAACCAACTATTATTGCATGAGGCTCACAATCTAGTTTATACTACGCTAATGATTGCATAGTTTTTCCTGTTGTAGTATGTTTGTATGAAACCCTCTGCTGTTCATTATGCTCCCTAAGACTTTAATTGAGGCACAGAATGGCCAACTGCTTGCTTACTTATACGCAACGTGCTGTCTAAATTTGTAACTTGTCTGTGTTTTCGATTGGGCCCCAACATCATGCTCCTCTGGTGAGCTAAGAGGGATTTCTGTATGCAGGCTGCACATACTATCTTTTTTATAATTTTTAAAATATCACCTGCTTATGCTTCATGATGTGTAACATTTTTTTTGAAAGTGACGTGTAACATTACTGTTAGTCCTGTTTTGCCATGTAGTACAAAATAGTGTCTTGTTCGCTTCACTGTTGTAACTATATTTTTGCCATACTCATGTGTACTTACAAAAACATTTCAGGATGAAGTGACATCAACACAAAGATCTGCGAGCAGTGCGGCATGGCCATTACCGAATGATTATGGATTGGAATTGGAATGTGCTGATGTTCTCGAGCATCAACTAGAGGTGGCAAGACAACGTGTACATGATTGTGAACATATAATCAACAAGTTGAGACTGGACATGCAGGTATTAGATGCAGGAGTCAAAAAATGAAACAAGAAACTGAGGTAACCATGAAGGAATTGGAGATTTTGCAGACTGGAATTTCTGCTATCTGAATCCGGTCAATCCTATTTTCTGAAGAGATTATAGTTCAAATGGAGTTAAGTGGATGCGCGTCCATGATGTATGAGCTGTATTTGCCCAGTGTATGTAATTTGTTGTTTGTGTATGCTTTATTATCACCTATGCCGAACCATAATGCCCAGTGGGTATAATCGGCTGTAATTTCTTTACTGTATAGTGTAGGATTATTCTACCTTTCTATGCCTTGATCTCTTTGTTGTGATAGTGTAGGCTTTTTAGAGGTGATAGTATTGAGTAGGATAATTCTTTGAATATGCGATATCGTTCAAACGACGGCCAATTCGCCCGACCATGGCCCTTCACGGGCCGTCGGATCCATGGGCCTTCTACGTCTCGTAGGATCCATGGGCCTTCTACGTCTCGTAGGATCCATGGGCCTTCTACATCTCGTAGGATCCATGGGCCTTCTACGTCTCGTAGGATCCATGGGCCTTGTATGCCTCGTAGGATCCATGGGCCGTCGGCTCATTTATGGGTCCTGTACGGGCCTTTAATGGGCTGTAGACGGGCCTTTAATGGAAATCGTACGTTTTATGTGTCAAGACCCCGATTCCAAATCACATCGATCTAGCCGGTAACACCTCATATCACTTTGCGGCCTTACGCACGGTATCCCACGGGTGTCGCCTTACCATGGCCCGGGACCGTTTGCGCCTTTTGGCTCACGTATATGATAGTGTCGCTAGCATCCATATGACAAAGAACCCGGGCCGACATGGCTAGTCATGAACCCAAAGCGGCACAGACCTATGGAGACAGGCATACATGAATCACATCGAGCATGTCGGTCATCAGCGAGTGATTCCGGGCTGTAGCACTAGGCTAACATGACTCCGGAAGTCACCGCGTGACATTTCCCCGAAGGGACAGACATAGGAACGAAGTGAATCACATGCCGGCCAGTCAAGTGTCCTGAACAGTAGTGCTGGGCTAACAGGACTCCGGTGAACCGGGCTGTAGCGGACTACTATGGCTCGAGGAACACCAGACTACATTTCCCCATAAGAAAGGCTGCTAAGGATAAACAACTAGATTGTCGGATCCCACTCATACCAAGCATTTCAATCATACACACAATATGCCCGATATGAGTACATACAACATGGCATCACAACAAAACTCTACAACTCAAGTACTTTATTTAAAGGCTCCAGAGAGCCATACATAACATGTTCATACAGATAGGGGTCACATGACCCAACACTCAAGTCATACAATCATACAAGCACATGCGGAAGCAACTAGTCTGAGTACAGACTCTAGAAAGAAAGAAGGCTTCTCGAAGCCTGACTATCTACATAGGGCCCTCCATGGCCAGGATCACCACCTGGGTGGCTAGTCACTCGTCGACGTCAAGGTCTACATAGAACCCATCGGAGGGGGCGGTGTTGTCGTCTGAAAACAGTAATTAAGCAAACATGAGTACAAAGGTACTCAGCAAGTCTTACAACAGGACCTACTATACATGCTCTTTCTCAAGAAGATGGTGGGGTTAATGCAGCAAGCCAGCTTTGACTCTTGGCTAAACTATCCTACGGAAACTTCTCTAGTAAAATAGTTTTCGCACACGAGTCCACTACTCACCAACACAATACTCCACCGGGGATCCTCCCTCGTCATCCTACGAGAGGGCCATCCTTGGTACTCACACTTATCTTGAGTCTTTTAGTAGTATCCATTATCTTGTCTATGAACTGTATAGGCAACCAAGTAGTCCTTTACCGCGGACGCGACTATTCGAATAGTTTTATACCCTGCAGGGGTGTACTTCGTCACACATGTTTCCACCACTTAGCGTCTGCACACGACATGTGCTCGGCAGACTTCAAGCGAAAACCGACATGGGTGTAGACCACGACCTAACTAACCTCACAAGTCTCTAGTCCAGGTTTATCGCCTATTCAGGTTCCATCCGCAAGGAAATCCGGCCGGGGTGTCCTCAACGGCCCCAAACGATGTGTACAGGGTCCCGAGACGCCAAACGGGCGCCCGGCATACCCGGCCACAGTGTATCTACCGCATCATAGCCCACCCCTAGGGTCAGCGCTACGCACGGCCGCCAACACATGTCCTACAAACACCAGAAACTAGTTGCAACTCCTGGACAGAGGCGAGAGGGGTCAGTAAGTCGAGCGGGGTCATATTTCAGGGCCCAATGTGTGGTAGTAGCTGAATCTTAAATCACGCATACAGATCTCAGTTCTTAGGGACGGCCTCAATGAAACAACCCACCATGTACTCCTACATGGCCTCTCATCGATACCTTTACCAAAACATGTTCAACACATCCCTCATATTACCGACATAAGCATTTCACTCTAGCCCATCACCCAGATGAACCAGACCTGACACAACTCTAAGCATAGCAGGCATAGCAAGGTAGGAATCACATACATGGCTCAATCAACTCCTACACATGCTAGTGGGTTTCATCTAGTTACTGTGGCAATGACAGGTCATGCAGAGGATAAGGGTTCAACTACCGTAGCACACAGCAATTTGAATCGCGTTGTCTTAATGCAGTAAACAAGAGCAGAAGTGAGAACATGGGTTTGTATCGGAATGATCAATGGGTTGCTTGCCTGATGGAGTGGTAGTGGGATACTGCCCTTCAATTGGATACTCGTGAATATCCTCGGAGGCAAAACCTACCACGAAGAACACATCGGAACTCAATCAGCACATGACGATATGCAACAATATGATGCATGCTATGACATGGCAATATGAATGTGTCTTGGCCTAATGCAATCTATAACAGAAAGAAATGAACTCATTTGAATCAAAGATTCAAATATTAGCTCATTAAACATGGCCTTAATAGTGCATTTCCTTATTCTTCTTAAATAGCAAGGTAAACTTGTTTTGTCATGCATGAAACCATTACAGATGGATAGATTGAATTTTTCTGATATTTTTTCATATAGAAATTATTTCATTTGGAGTTACGGTTGAATTTCTATGATTTTTAGAAGTTTTAAACATTTTCTGGAATTTCCTGAATAAAAATAAATCCAGAAAATGCATTACTGTGTCAGCATTGCGTCATGCTAACCTCAGCAGGTCAAAGGCGCCAGCCCAGGTCAAACCTGACTCGTGGGCCCCTTCTGTCAGCCTCTCATCTAATTAGCAAGATTAGATTAACACTAATTAGCTGTTAGTGGTGCCTGGGCCCACATGTCAGTGACTGATTAACCTAAAATTAGTTAAAACTAATCCTAGATTAGTTAGCAGACCAGCCCCACCTGTCATAGACTTAGGGGGGTCTACCTGGGCCCACGCAGGGGTCAAACTAGGTCAACTCACCGGCGACTCGACGCCGGCGAGGCCCGAGACGGCGGAGGTCTTCGGATTTGGTCCTCCAGTGACCAAATCGACGGTGGAGACGTGCTACGCGTAGCTGGGAACGAGCCGCAGTGTTTGGTGGTGGTGGTTGGGCTCAGGGTTTAAGCCGAGCTAGGGGATGGCCGGAAACGACGCCGGCGACGACCTTGGCAGTCGCCGGAGTTCGGGCGTGGATGAACCCGACGCTACAGGGCACGGCGAGGCGCGGGGAGTGGTGCGTTAGGTTCCTGGGAGTGTAAGTGCATCTAGTGCCACCCCTAGTTGGTTTTGGAGTATTGACGACAAACCTAGTTGAGGGACTAATGTGTTTGTGAGAATTGCAGGATAACATAGGTAGAAGTCCCTCATTGATTCGGTTTAGCTACCAGAGATGACCCCCAAAAATGTACGAAGACATTGAAGACAATGGTGATTCATGAAGACATTCATGTCGAAGACAATGACATATGAAGACTCCCCATGAAGCCTTTGGAACTCGAAGACTTAGATCCTTCGTAGTTTTACTTTATTCATGTTGTGTCATAGGAACCACCGTACTGTTAAGTGGGGTCCAAGAGAACCAGTCAGGATGAGTGAAGTGATGCCTAATTCAAATCCTATGTCTTCGAGTGAAGACAATGAGAGAAAATCTTGTCCAGAGTCAGACAAGTCAGCTTTACTTGCAGCCCAAGTAAAGTTGCCGTGAGAGTTCAAAATCCGACCCTTAGTACACGTGTCAGTTCCTTAGTGACCCAGGGTCATTTCGGACAAATCAGGTCAGGGTTGCCAAGTGGCTATAAATAGTCCACCCCCACAACCATAAATGGTTGGCTGCTCAGATTTCAGTGCACGGCTTTTGTTGTTTGAGAGCAACCCACCTCGAAGCCTTTGAGAGAAAATCCTTAGTGAGGAGAAAAGCCCTAACCACCCAGAGCCAGAGTAATTGGGCATCACTTAAGTCTTCTTGTCTGAGTGATCTGAAGACTTATTACACTTGAGGACTGTGCATCCTCCAGACGGTTAGGCGTCGCGTTCTAAGCATCCAAGAGGAATTGTGGATTGCCCGTGAACGAACTCTGTGAAGGTTTGGGAGTCTACCTTGAAGACTTACCAGAGTGATTGGGCGGGGTCTGTGTGACCTTAGCTCAAGGAGAAAACGGTGAGGACTGGGTGTCCTGAGCTGCGTGTTCAGGACTGGGTGTCCGGGACTGTGTGTCCTTTGGTTTAAATACCTAGCCGCTCCAACCAGACGTACAGTTGTCACAGCAACTGGAACTGGTCCAACATATCATTGTCTTCAACGTGTCACTGGTTTCATCTTCACCTCCCTTTACTTACCAGTACACATTGTGAAGCTATTGCATGCCTGCTTTATCTTCTGTCTTCACAACCTGACTGTATGATCTGTTTGGCTTCATAACTTCTTCCAACCTGATCCTCATTACACTGAAGCTATTTGTCTCTGTGCTTTCACTGTATTGTATATTTGACTATGGCTTGCATTGTGTAATCTACCTTCCGCTGCATAGTGATAGGCTTGTTCACTCTGTTTGTCTTCATAACTTCCGCGTTTTGAAGACTTTCATAAAAATCGCCTATTCACCCCCCCTCTAGTCGATATAACGCACTTTCAATTGGTATCAGAGCAAGGTGCTCCCTTGTTCTGTGTGATTCGGTTTAACCACCTGGAGTTTTAGCTATGTCGACTGCAGGGATAATTAAAGTCTCCGCTGCGTGCCCCGTCTTCGATGGAACTGAATATCCCTACTGGAAGAATAAGATGCGCATGCATCTTGAAGCCATTGACGTCGACCTATGGTATGTCGTCGAAAACGGCATTCCCAAGGCTGGAGAAGGTGTCACTGCGGCTGATGTCAAGAAGTTCACTCAACTGGACTCCACTGCCAAGAATATTATCTGTGGTCATCTGACCAAGGGACAGTACGGCCGTGTGAGTGCCTTGAAGACATCCAAGCTGGTCTGGGACTGGCTCTCCAAGGTCAATGAAGGCATCTCAACCCAGAGAGATCAGAGAATCAGTGTTCTTCGCAATCTCTTCAACCGCTTCACGCGAAATGACAATGAGAATGTCCAGCACACATTTGACCGGCTCACTAACATCACAAATGAGCTTCAAGCCCTCGGCGCCACTGAGATCACCAAACATGAAATCGTCAAGACGCTGCTAAGATCACTTGACAGTTCATTTGACATCCTAGCCCTGATGATTCAAGAACGTCCAGACTTCAAGACACTCGATCCGTCTGACATACTTGAGAGGCTCAACACACATGAGTTTCAGCTTTCTGAGAAAAGAGATATCTACGGTCCAAACTATGGGCGAACTCGTGCCCTGAAGGCAAAAGCTGTGTCATCATCTGAAGAAGAATCTGACAGCAGTTCTGATGATCCTGAAGACATTGGACGGGAACTTGCAATGCTAGTGAAGAAGTTCCAGAGATTCACCAAGAAGAAAGGCTTCAGAAAGTCTTCACGATCAAGCTCAAGGAATGATGAAGCTTCTGTGCATGACTACAAGAGGAAAACTTGTCACAAATGCAAGAAAACTGGACACTTCATCTCTGAATGCCCACAGTGGGACAATGAGAACAGAAAGAAGAAGAAGAGCAAGGAATATGACTCTGACGATAAGAAGACGAAGAAATACTCAAAGTCTTCGTCCAAGTCTTCCTCAAAGTCTTCATTACACAAGAAGAGTTCATCTGGCAAGGCTCGTGCGTTTGTTGGCAAGGAAATGGATTCAGAGGAGGAGTCCGCTTCTGAGGAGGCAGAGGTGGAGTCTGAGGAGGAGTCTGATTTAGGTATTGCAAGTTTGGCTACAGCCTATGTCGCCAAGTCCATCTTCAACACTGAAGACAATGACTCCATCACCATCACCGATGCAAATGACAAGGACGACTCTACTCCCACCTACTGCTTCATGGCACGTGGTGCCAAGGTAAACACACGCACTACTCACTATCGAACATCTAGTGACGATGACTCTGATTGTGACTCAAAACCCAGTTACAAAACACTTGCTAAAATTGCAACTGAACAACAAAAGGCCATGGAACATATTCAAAAACTGTTAGACAGAAGCGATGATCTGTTGGGTGCTGAAATGACTCGTTCTGAATCCTTAATTGAAGACATAAAAAATCTTCATGTTAAGTATCAGGAACTCGAAGATCGTCTTGAGACTCTCTCAACTACTCATGAAAATCTCTCCTATGATTATCTTCAGAAGAAGCAAGATCTTGAGAAGTTGAGAGCGGATCATGAAGATCTTCAAAAGGAAAACGAGTCACTTCGAGCCGAACAGATCAGTTCTGCTCAGGAAGGATTTGAACCACCATGCCTTAAATGCATTGAGCGTGATAATGCTATTTCTGTTGCTGAATGTTCCACTGCTACTGCTGTTGCAATATCTTCAACTGTTGAAGTGGTAACTAACCCCTCTGCTGAGGATACCACTGCTATTGCTGATGAAAATGCTAGGTTGAAGACATTGCTTGAAACAGGGATGTATAAAAGTCTCAAAGGACATCAGACACTATGTGATGTCCTCAGGAAGCAGATTCTGAACCGAAACCCTAGCAAAGAGGGTGTTGGGTTCGTGAGGAAAATTAATGCAGATGGCTCTTACTGGAAACCTGAGCAGTACCCCAAAACCACGTGGGTTGCTGCAAAGGAATCCTCATCAGATTCATCCAATCTATGTGGCTTCACTTGTGCTAATCCAATTATCATTGATGAATCCTTTGATGCAAACTATAAACTGTTTAGGAATCAGAATGGTGAAGTATTTGCCAGGTACATTGGTACTAACTGCAGGAATGGACCGCCTATGAAGAAGATCTGGGTTCCAAAAACGTGTCTTGAGAATCTTCCTGTGAATGTCTCCATGACACCTCACATGAAGAAGACAAACCTCAGACCAAAGACTTCATATGGTCCAAAGGCTTCATACAGGCAGAGGACTCATCTGAGCCGCACTAACGCAAATGTTTTGCAGGGAAACCATGCTCAGTCTTATGAGAACGGTCTTTCAAACCGTCATTCTCATATGACCAAAAACTATTCTGCCTATTCTTATGAGTACTATTGCCCACCTGCTAGATTGTTTGCTAGGGCTCCAAAGCCAAAATTCTCAGATGCTGCACTTAGACTTATTGCTTCTAAGCCACCCTTGAAGATGTGGGTGGTTAAGAAAGCTTAACTCTCTTTTGCAGGGAAAGGTCTCCAGCACAAAACCAAAATCTTCTGATGCTATTGCTGGGGACCTTAAAAAACTCATGGGGCGCAAGATCAAATGCCCGAATGGCATCACTATGTATTTCATATCTGAATCGCATGCTACTCTCCCTGCTTGTCCTAACCTGGATCTCAGTTTTCATAATCCACTGGTTCGTCAAATGTTTTTGCTTCACAACACTCTTGGTGAAGCCTATCCCCCTAACTGCACTGTAGGGTACGACACCAGTGACTTCAGAGTCTTCAGAATGGATTATTGACAGCGGGTGTACAAATCACATGACTGGCAAGAGAAGTCTCTTTATGGACTCAACCTTACGTCCATCTGACAAGAGCCACATCACATTCGCTGACACTGGTAAAAGTAAAGTACTGGGTCTAGGTAGAGTTGCAATCTCAAAGGATCAACACATGGATAAAGTCATGTTTGTTGAATCCCTTGGCTTCAACTTAATGTCTGTCTCAATGCTTTGCGATTTAAACATGATTGTAATCTTTGGAAAATATCGTTGTCTGGTACTAATGGAATCTGACAAGTCTCTAGTGTTTGAAGGGTATCGAAAAGATGATTTGTACGTGGTAGATTTCTCAGCAGGGCCACAGCTTGCAGTTTGTCTTCTCGCAAAGGCTTCAGAATGCTGGCTTTGGCATCGAAGACTTGGGCATGCTGGCATGAGGAACCTCCACACCCTTGCGAAGAAGAAGCACGTCATAGGCATCGAGGGCGTCAAGTTCAAGAAAGATCATTTATGCGGTGCTTGTGAAGCTGGGAAGATGACAAGGGCAAAACATCCTTCGAAGACAATCATGACCACTACTCAACCCTTCGAACTGCTTCACATGGATCTCTTTGGTCCTACCCACTACTCAACTTTCTCCACTACTGCTTGCCTCTATGGATTCGTCATTGTTGATGATTACTCTAGATATACTTGGGTGCACATAATCCTTTACAAGACTGAAGTGCAGGATGTCTTCAGACGCTTCGCAAATCGGGCAATGAACAATTATGGCGCCAAGATAAAGCACATCAGAAGTGACAATGGCACAGAATTCAAGAACACCGGCCTTGACACATATCTTGATACATTGGGCATCACTCATGAATTCTCAGCTCCATACACGCCACAACAGAATGGCATCGTCGAACGCAAGAACAGAACACTCATTGAGATGGCCAGAACAATGTTAGATGAGTACAAGACACCAAGAAAATTCTGGACTGAAGCCATTGACACTGCATGCCATACTATCAACCGTGTATATCTTCACAAGCTGCTGAACAAGACATCTTATGAACTTCTGACTGGCAAGAAGCCAAATGTAAGTTACTTCAGAGTATTTGGATCAATATGCTGGATCAAGGACCCTCACCACACCTCAAAATTTGCTCCAAAAGCACATGAGGGCTTCATGCTTGGATATGGAAAGGATTCGCACTCCTACAGAGTCTTCAATCTCTTTCACTACAAAGTGGTTGAAACAGTGGATGTGCGGTTTGATGAGACCAATGGGTCACAAAGAGAGCAACTACCAGATGTACTAGATGAAGTTCCAGCCAGTGAATCAATCAAGCTAATGGGAACTGGAGAAATTATACCTTCTGAAGCTCGTCCCGAAGAAGAACTTATCATCTCAGCACCTGATCCACATGAAGACAATGCTCAGCCTGAAGACATTCCTCCCCATGACAACGTAGATCAGCAAGAGCAAAGTCTTCGACCCCTACATCCTCGTGTTGCCAATGAAGTGCAAATTGACAGAATAATTGATAGCATCAATGCACCTGGTCCACTGACTCGTTCAAAGGCAACTCAACTAACAAACTTTTGCAGACACTTCGCATTTGTTTCAATCACAGAACCCAAGAAAATTGATGAAGCCTTTATGGAACCTGAATGGATTCAAGCTATGCAAGAAGAGCTTCAACAATTTGAGCTGAACAATGTATGGGAGTTAGTTAAGCGTCCTGATCCACGGAAGCATAACATAATAGGCACCAAATGGATATACCGCAACAAGCAAGATGAGCATGGCCAAGTCGTCAGAAACAAGGCTCGTCTCGTTGCTCAAGGATATACTCAAGTGGAAGGCATCGACTTCGATGAAACATTTGCTCCTGTGGCCAGACTTGAAGCCATCCGTATACTGCTGGCCTATGCAAATCATCACAACATAATCCTGTATCAAATGGATGTAAAAAGTGCCTTCCTCAATGGCAAAATTGAAGAAGAAGTGTATGTTGCGCAACCACCTGGGTTTGAAGATCCAAAACATCCTGACATGGTGTACAAGCTCAAAAAGGCACTATATGGCCTCAAACAAGCCCCTCGGGCCTGGTATGATACACTCAAATACTTCCTGAAGAGCAAAGGCTTCATACCTGGTTCCCTGGATCCCACTCTCTTCACAAAGACATATGATGGTGAACTGTTTGTGTGCCAAATATACGTGGATGACATTATCTTCGGCTGCACCAATCAGAAGTACAGTGAGGAGTTCGGATATATGATGCAAGAGCAATATCAGATGTCTATGATGGGGGAGCTGAAATTCTTCCTCGGTCTTCAGATAAGGCAACAGCGCAATGGCATCTTCATATCTCAAGAGAAATATCTCAAAGACTGCCTGAAGAAGTTCGATATGCAAGACTGCAAAGGCTTCACAACACCAATGCCAGCCAAACATCATCTGGGTCCTGACGACAATGGTAAAGAGTTCGATCAAAAGGTATACCGCTCCATGATTGGTTCTTTGCTTTATTTATGTGCATCTAGGCTAGATATTATGCTTAGTGTTTGCATGTGTGCTCGGTTTCAAGCGGCACCAAAGGAGTCGCATCACTTAGCAGTGAAGCGAATTCTTCGATATTTGGCTCACACACCAACTCTAGGGTTATGGTATCCAAAGGGCTCAGAGTTTGATCTGGTTGGATTTTCGGACGCTGATTACGCTGGTGACAAGGTTGATCGGAAGTCCACATCAGGCACATGTCACTTTCTGGGCCGATCTCTTGTCTGTTGGTCTTCAAAGAAGCAGAACTGTGTATCTCTCTCCACTGCTGAATCTGAATACATTGCTGCTGGATCCTGCTGCGCTCAGCTTCTATGGATGAAGCAAACCCTCAAGGATTATGGCATTCATCTGAAGCAAGTGCCACTTTACTGCGACAACGAAAGCGCCATCAAGATCGCCAACAACCCAGTTCAGCACTCGAAGACAAAGCACATTGAAATTCGTCATCATTTTCTCAGAGATCATGTTACAAAGGAAGACATTGATATCATACACGTCAACACTGAAGAGCAATTGGTAGATATCTTCACCAAGCCCTTGGATGAGAAGAGATTTTGCAAGTTACGGTGTGAGCTAAATATCTTGGAATCCTCAAATGTCCTGTGATCAGGCACACATCCTAACACTTATGCATGATGATGACTTAGATGTGCAACACACAAAGTAACGTATATCTTCAATCAATGAAGACATACATTCTAAGTGTGAATACATTAACGTGGAATTTGACCTCAGAGCGCCACGATAATTGTGCGCCGTGTCTGGGTCCAATACTTCCTATACGGTGGGTAGCGCCACCACCAAAAATTTTCTGCTTGAAGTGTTTTACTCATGGCATTACATTTGCTATGTCTTCACGTTTGGTTTGGCTTCAATCTCAACATGTCTTCATGATTATCTTCACTATGTTGATTATATATGCACTGGTGTTCTGTCCTCTACAGCATTCACTTATAGCTATGTCTTCCTGTCTGAATCTTTTGAACTAAGTGAATGTGATCGGACCCTAACCTCTCCATGCTTCCTACCTCAAACTCTATCTCTCCAAGTCATATGCAGTCTATTGAAACTGTCGAATGTCTTCACTGCATCCTTGTCAGAAGAAGACACAGAGACAAACTTTAAAACGGCTTTCAATGATTTTCCATCAACTAGAATTCCGGAGAAGTAGGAACGACTCCCGACAAACCAGGCGTGCGTGGGGTGAAACTGCCCCCACAATTCCGCATGCTGGCCACGTACTGATCAGATGCGAATCGCCAGGGGCACCTGAGTAATAGCGCAGTGCCGCCCATATCCCTATAAATACACGTTTCACTGCGGTCATTATCTCTTCTTCCTCCCTCGCACAAACCCTAGCGCCACCGCTAACTCTCAACGACGCCGGCGACGAAGTGCTTCACTGCCGCGACCTCTCCGGCGCCGTTCTCACGCCGACAGCGGACATCAGTCTCTCCGCCGTCGCCCTAGGTGTCTTCCGTCGCCAAGTTAGGGCACTGAGGATCGAACTGCTCGGCCTCACCTCTCATCTCGTCTAGCAGTTCCAAGTCTGGTAAATAACAAGCCTTTTTACAGCCTCTCTTGATCCTATTGATCCATCACTTTCTGCCAAAAGAGGTTTCTATTCCTTCAAGTTTCATTCCTCTTGTCTGAATCTCATAACTTGCCTAGCATATTCACTTGTTCTTCATGAAGTAGTTAGATTCCTCACTTGTACTGATCTATGGGTTCGTACAAATCTGGAACCAACTTCTTTTCTATAAAGTGAATGTCTTCGCATGATGAGGTCAATGTCTTCTACACTGATTTATCTTCAAAATCTTCTGAGCATGCATATGACCTCTTCCCCTTCCCTCACACCTTAATGCTGTCACAGGTACATGTCCGTGGGAGAATCTTTTGGTTCTCATAGTCTGCATTCATTTGCAGAGTTCCTACAGCGTCACATCAATTCACCCGAAGCAAGTTCCTGTTGGTCAAGCCAAAGGAAGCCTTTGAAGCCTTTGAATCCTTTGAAGCCTTTGAATCTTTTGAAGCCTTCCAAGTTAAGCTTCATGGCATCCGAGAAACAATCAAGGAAGGGAGGCAGACAGAGACGGGGTGACACATCTAAGGATCTGCCTGAAGATTTGGCAGAAATGTACCAAACAGATCCTGAAGAAAGCTATGGTCAGCGCAAGACACGAATCCAATGGATTCGCAGGTATTGGGCAGAGCAGTGGTTCCTATACCGCTTCGTCACCAAAGAATATGCAGAGAAGTGCGCCATCAAGAGGCCATGGGGAGATGCCTTGTACAAGAATCTCGTACCCCGAACCAGAGACGAAGCCATTGCTCAAGGCTTCTTTCCATGCATGGTTAGGGGACAACAGCCAGCTGATGCACATCCATCATCCCTTCTCTGGTGTTGCGATGACACTCTGTTCAAGCGCAACTTCCAATTTGCCCAGAACTCTGCGAAGCAAAACAAGAAGGAGTTTGGGTTGGACTTCAACCCTGGTCCCTCCAAACCAAGGGCAGATGGCACACGCGACGCTAATCCCAATGTCATCGGGCCATTTGCCAATCTCGACGGCCTCATCACTCACATTATAGTCCAAGGGACTGCCGTGAACGACCCTCCAGCAGACACTGAGTCTGATGATGCTCCTACTGCCCCAGAGCCGAAGCAGATGAAGAAGAAGCCAAAAGCTTCCAAGCCAGTCGCCTCTCCCAAGATCTCCAAAGCGAAGCCATTGGCCACTACACCTCCTGAAGCCAGTGTGCAGTCTGAAGACTTATCAAGAGTCTCCAAGCCTCAAGAAGCAAAGAAACCGCAGCCACACACCAGCAAAGAGCTAACTGCCGCTGCCGTTCTTCGCTGCGAAGCCATTGATCTGTCCAGTGACGAAGATCTTGGTGATGACGCTCTTGAGCAACTCATCAAGAGCAAGGAGGAGGCTGAAATCTTCAACAACCTACCACTGTTTGATGCAGCAATCATCCACAAATTCATTGATGAGTGGTTTGAAACACCCAACATCAGCTTCGACGATCTGCAGCTGCCCATTGGCCTCAGCGTAGCCTTCCAAGGAGCTATCGCTTCAGAACTCGCTATTGCCCAGCGCATCGTGGAACTGAAGCAAAAGATAGATTTTGAAAAGGCTCAGTTTAAGCAGAACATGGCCACGCTCAGCGTCCAAGAAATCAAAGACTTCAAAGTCATGCTGCATGAGTTGAAGGAAAACTTTATGCAGAAACGTGCAGAGGCTCAGGGTTCACGCGAGCGCATGAAGAATTCGGCTGATCTCTGTGTACAGGCCTACAATGAGGCCGAGAAGTGAAAGGCACTTGGGCGTCCCGGCATCGACCCCAGGATGGCCGCTAAGAAGAAGAAGACGCCCACCGTGGCTGAAGAAGAGGCCCCACGCCAAGAAGCTGTTCCAACTGTCTTCTCCACCGCCAAGCCTAGCTCGAAGCCAAAGCGCTCAACCGCTTCAGAGCTTAAGAAGACAAGGATAGCCGAAGCTAAAGCAAGGAAGAGGAAACACTCTGAAGCTTCTCTTTCAGACCCCACCATCAAAAAGCGCAAGTCCAAGAAGTCTCGGGCTGCTCCCACAGAGCCCTTGATAGTTGAACCCCTTTCCGTTCGCCGTCCTCATGAAGATCGTCAGATGACCGTCCATGAGCCTGCTCTCACCGAGGCTCAGCATGATGAAGACATTCTAGCAGCCGACCCCACCGCTGCTGAAGACATTGGTCTCCAAGACAATGTACAAGATGATGCAGTCCTTCCTCAGCTCGAATCGAGTGAATTGCTCAGCATTGGTCGTCCCCTGACGCCAATCACACAAGATGCATCGTGGGCAGATCGCCCACAGGAGGAAGAGGATGAGCCCCAACCCACTGCAACTCCACCGGTGTCGCCTGCATTCCGTAGGCTTCGCAAAGGACCAAGGGCTCAGACTGCTGACGACATTCCGGCTGCATCAGCCGAAGAACAAGCAGAAGAGCATGAAGAACCTCAAGCTCCATCTCCCCCACACCAGCAAGAAGAAGTTCTCAAGGAGGCTGACACCACTGCGGCTGCCACACATAATACTGAAGCATTTGTGGAGCCCGACCAACCAACAGCTTCAAGAGATACTGAAGCCACTGCCTCTGACCCTTCTGTGCCTGTGTCTGCTGCCGGACCACAGTTCAATTATCATATTGCGCACAGGCCCCAGGTACAGAAGCCAATCCCACGACTGCCAAGGTTCCCAGGTCCAGTCACTGCTCCTGGCTCCTTCAATGTCAATAGCTTCAGGGCAGACAACACTTTCTTCAACCGCTCCAAGAACCCTTACTCAAGGGAAAAGATTGTGTCAGATAGGTTCTGGAGCTACCCATAGCGCAGCTACTACTCCTGCGTCCTATACAACCAGAGCCGTATCTTTCCACATCAGCGCCTTGAAGTTGAAGCTTTTGCTGGTCTGCCTGGTCTGGAAGAAGCCCTGGACTGCTTCAAGCAAGTTGTCCTGCTGCCGTTTGTCACGGATGAAGAGCACTGGAACGAAGAGCTTCTGCTTCAGTTCTATGCCACATTGCACATCAAGGGCTACAACAGAGATCCGAAGACTTGGGTCCTCGAGTGGATGACCGGCAACGTCCATCATGAAGCCAATGCATTTGATATCATTGAGCTCACCGGCCTACCCACTCCAGGCGAACTCTTCGAAGAAGGCTGCCAACTCCATACTGAAGCAGTTGAGAGCATATTTCAGCGACCTGAGCCAAATATGAGTCAGATGCTCTCAATGATGAAGCCATTGCCTTCTGACGCACCTTACCCAACGGAGTTCTTCGTTGAAGACTTAGAGTACCTGCCTAGAACTATCTATCACATCATCAGGCGGACTCTATGGCCCATTAAGGGGCACTCTCGATATGCCAAGGTTGAAGGTGCCATGAAGACTCCCATCTTCTGCATCCTGCACGGCAAATGCTTCAATGCCCAGGATCTCTTCATACGTCAACTTGCTGCGTCTGGCTCAGATCTCTTTGGTCTGAAGATTTATGCTCCATGGGTTATGAGGCTAATCAAGCTCCACTCTGCAATATCATATCAACCCTCAGCCTGCAACCACAGAATCTTCTTACCCGATGTGGACACCTCTGCTGAAGCTATTTATCCTGAGCCTGCCAAACAGCCACTAAGTCTTCAGAATGCATAACACCAAAGCTTCACTCAACATGATGAAGGTGTTGAAGCCATTTCCAGAGTCTATCCAATGGCTGGCACCACACGTGCCCCTGCATCCACTGAAGCCACTGACAGCGAAGCTGCACAGAGACCCAAGAAACGCGCTCGTACACTCACTGATCGTGAACTTCTTGTGGCTCTGCATCAAAAGCAAGATAGGCATCACGACTGGCTCAAGAGGCAGATGCACAGTATCATGCAAGACGTCAATCGCATCAGGAATCTGGCCACCAAGAACGCCTTCGTCGCACATGAAACCTGTCGCCGCACTTGGAAAGGCCTCACAATGATGTGCACTGAAGCTGAATTGCAAGAGGATGGCTTCAAGGAGCGATTCAAGTTTGACTCTACACCCCCCAGAAGAGCTGTGTTGCGTGGGACTCCGTCGCTTGAAGAATCTGAGTTCTCTTCCTCTGCTGCCACCGTGACGGGAAAAATCATTGAGGAAGAAGGCGACGCTACATCACCACCAATGTCTTCAGCGCGCGTCATCACTGCACCAAGCTCGCCTGCACCACCAAACGCCTCCACCGACCCTGCTGCGCCTGGGAACGCATAGAAAACTCTATGTCTTCAAACCTTTTTGGTCATCACTGACAAAAGGGGGAGAAGCATATGATGTTTATAGTCTTCAAGCAGGTCAATAATATGGGCGGGTGCTTTATATTTTGCATTTTGCTTCGTGCTTACAACTCTCGTTTTGCTACATTTGGTTCTTTGAGTTGTAACACCTAAACTTGATGGTCGTCTGCTACTAAGTTTGCCACTGTGTTTTTGCGAAGATAAATTCCGCATGTACGACGATAATTTCCGCACTCTTATCATTTCACAGACGTCCATTTTTCATTATGCATATCATTATCTTCACATATCTTTACGTGCATGATGGATTGTCATCATAAGTTGAAGTGGATTCCCACAAATACAACCTGCTATGTGCATTTGCATTCCAGAAGCAAATCACTTATATGCACATCTTCAGGGGGAGCCCTTGCAGCTTATGAAGACAATTCCTTTACAATTTCACAAATTATATTCCCCGTTGAAAACTTCAACTAGTTTGTCATCAATCACCAAAAAGGGGGAGATTGTAAGTGCATCTAGTGCCATCCCTAGTTGGTTTTGGAGTATTGACGACAAACCTAGTTGAGGGACTAATGTGTTTCTGAGAATTGCAGGATAACACAGGTAGAAGTCCCTCATTGATTCGGTTTAGCTACCAGAGATGACCCCCAAAAATGTACGAAGACATTGAAGACAATGGTGGTTCATGAAGACATTCATGTCGAAGACAATGACATATGAAGACTCCCCATGAAGCCTTTGGAACTCGAAGACTTAGATCCTTCGTAGTTTTACTTTATTCATGTTGTGTCATAGGAACCACCGTACTGTTAAGTGGGGTCCAAGAGAACCAGTCAGGATGACTGAAGTGATGCCTAATTCAAATCCTATGTCTTCGAGTGAAGACAATGAGAGAAAATCTTGTCCAGAGTCAGACAAGTCAGCTTTACTTGCAGCCCAAGTAAAGTTGCCGTGAGAGTTCAAAATCCGACCGTTAGTACACATGTCAGTTCCTTAGTGACCCAGGGTCATTTCGGACAAATCAGGTCAGGGTTGCCAAGTGGCTATAAATAGTCCACCCCCACAACCATAAACGGTTGGCTGCTCAGATTTCAGTGCACGGCTTTTGTCGTTTGAGAGCAACCCACCTCGAAGCCTTTGAGAGAAAATCCTTAGTGAGGAGAAAAGCCCTAACCACCCAGAGCCAGAGTAATTGGGCATCACTTAAGTCTTCTTGTCTGAGTGATCTGAAGACTTATTACACTTGAGGACTGTGCATCCTCCAGACGGTTAGGCGTCGCGTTCTGAGCATCCAAGAGGAATTGTGGATTGCCGGTGAACGAAGTCTGTGAAGGTTTGGGAGTCTACCTTGAAGACTTACCAGAGTGATTGGGCGGGGTCTGTGTGACCTTAGCTCAAGGAGAAAACGGTGAGGACTGGGTGTCCTGAGCTGCGTGTTCAGGACTGGGTGTCCGGGACTGTGTGTCCTTTGGTTTAAATACCTAGCCGCTCCAACCAGACGTACAGTTGTCACAGCAACTGGAACTGGTCCAACATATCATTGTCTTCAATGTGTCACTGGTTTCATCTTCACCTCCCTTTACTTACCAGTACACATTGTGAAGCTATTGCATGCCTGCTTTATCTTCTGTCTTCACAACCTGACTGTATGATCTGTTTGGCTTCATAACTTCTTCCAACCTGATCCTCATTACACTGAAGCTATTTGTCTCTGTGCTTTCACTGTATTGTATATTTGACTATGGCTTGCGTTGTGTAATCTACCTTCCGCTGCATAGTGATAGGCTTGTTCACTCTGTTTGTCTTCATAACTTCCGCGTTTTGAAGAGTTTCATAAAAATCGCCTATTCACCCCCCCTCTAGTCGATATAACGCACTTTCAGGGAGCGCGTGGAAGACGAAGGCGTGCTCGGACTCGAGCTTACGTGCCTGTGGCCACGGCGGCGACATGGCCGGCGGAGCCAAGCTCTCGGGTGCGGTGGAAATGGCGGCTACAGGGACCAAACGAGCACGGGAGCTAGGGGAAAAGGAAGAGGAGCTCACAACGGGGTTGGAGAGGGGGTCGGCGAGCTCGGGGAGGCCCTGATGGCGATGAATCGACCGTAGATGGCTCGGGTGCCCGAGGTTGAAGACGAGGGTGAAGACGGTGTTTGGCGGCGTTTGGAGTCACGTGGGTTAGCGGAGAGGTCCAGGGCGACAAGGCGGAGCGGTTGGGCTCGTCGGAGGGGCGAGGGGGTGGCTCTGGTGGCGTCTACGGCGAACGGCAGCGAGGGACGCGCTTGGCCATCGCGGGAGAGGGAGAGGGAGACGAGGGGGAGAGTGAGAGAGGATGAGAGGGGGACGTGGGGGTCGCGTGGCATCCCCTGGACATCTCCCAGCATCGGTGGAAGCAGGAGGTGGCCCGCGTGTGGCCGCAGGCGCCGGCCACACGCTCCGCGTCCTTCTGGCGCGAGGAGGACGACGACTGGCCGTGCCAGTCGACCTGGGCCGAGCCAGGTGGCTGGGCCAGCACAGGTAAGGCCCAGGTGGGCTTCTCCCTCCCTTTTTTTAAATTTGTTTCTGTTTTCTATTAAACTGTAACTGTTGGGATTTAATTAAAATACTAAAACAGTTCCAAAAATCCTGAAAATAATTGTGGGCTCTGTTTGGATTATTTCCAACAGCAAACATTTATTTCCAGAATTATTTGAGCATTTAAATGCCCAAATTCAAATACTTATGATTTAATGCAATGACCTTCTGTTGACCTAGAAAATTGTGCACCAATTTTGCCAGAGGTTCTAACCCAAGACAAAGAGGGTGAACATTTTAGAAGGGCATTTCAGGTTCATTGAAATTATTTTTAGTAAACCCAAGTTGATTTCAGGGGGGGTGCTGGGGGTTCTGCCTTCCCCATTTCAAGTTTCTGTTGAAAGAAGACATGATGCAACACTCTAATGCATGGTCTAGCTAGGATGTGACATTATGGGCTGACCATAACGGGCCGTTAATAGGCCGTGTTTAGTGATGCTATGAAAATGGCCCAACAGACAAACGGTACACAAACAGGCCGACTGTAACGACGGGCTGAATTTGGCCGACAAACAGAAAATGACAGTAACGGGTCATAAGTAACCGAATGCTGCAAATGAGCCCAAGAATAAATGGGCCCTCAAAAGGCCGAAAGTTAACTTGGGATGGAAACGGCCCAACGGGATAACGAGCCATTAACGGGTATAAAGTGATACACTGCTCATTACGGGCCAGTTTCACCACGGGCCGTTAATGGGTGTAAAGTAATACACTATTCATTACAGGCCAGTTTCAGCACGGGCCGCTAATGGGCCAAGAGTTACAAAGGGCCTCATATGGGCCGAAAGACAGCATGGGCTATACATGGGCCAGAAGTGAAAACGGGCTGGAATCATATTGGACGGCCCAGATGACGCTACTGGGCCTAATTCGGATAGGGCGTAACGGGCCTTGGGTTAGCGGGCTGTAAATGGGCTATATGCGAACATGCCGTTAACAGGCTTTCCATGGGCCGGCCGGCCAGCTTTTGACCAAGTCAAATGGGCCGACCTTTTCACAGGAATGGACCACTGTTGGGTCGTGCCACGTGTCGACGTATCATAGGCGCCTTCTGTCCAGTGAGTGGATGACATCTGTCCCACCGATGAGCCGACACGTGTTTCCTCTAGCCAATGATGATTTTACACGTGGAAAATTCCCATTGGTCGGGGCTGTTACGGGTTATCGGATCCAAAACCCGACCCAATAGCTTAACGACGTTCCCTTACGGTGGATGGCACGTGTCGGTCACCCTTGACGAAAGCACTTCTGTGACGCGCGATTTATTATCATGGAAGTGGACACTTCCGGGATGATAATTTTGGTAAGGTCATGGAACACTTCTACGACAACACAGTTATGACTATCTTGATTTTGTCATAAATTTGTCATGGATGTACATGCATGAAAAAAAAAGCGACCTACTGTGACAAACACGTATCATCACGGAAGTGTATTTTTTTTGTAGTGGTAGGCCTGCATATGCACGTTTCATGGCTCGACCGTGTTACATGTACTTCAAATTGAAAATGCTTGGTCCCAGAGGAGTGATCACTATCACTGGCAATCGGCAGAAGGCAGAAGAGTGCTTCCAGAAGGGCTCAAAAATTGCCGATGCACAAATGGCAGCAGTCGAAATGCAAGAATACCAGAAAAATGCAGATCCAAGTGATTTGCTGCGCTCCAAGAAGCCTGCCACATATTCTGCATTTCAGTCGTCTGGTGAAACCAAGACGATTCATATTCACCCGACCAATCCTAATGCTGCTCCTACTCATATCTCAACCTCACTTGACAGCAAATAGGAAGAAGCGCTCATCCAGTTCCTCCGTGAGAACTGGGACATCTTTGCATGGAAACCTTCTGACATGCCGGGTGTACCCAGGGGACTGGCTGAGCATCGTTTGCGAGTCGACCCAAAAGTAAAACCAGTCAAGGAACATCTTCGACGGTCCGCTGTACAGAAGAGAAAAGCAATTGGTGAGGAAGTGGCTTGGCTCCTGGCAGTTGAGTTCATCCGAGAGATTTACCACTCCGAGTGGCTCGCCAATGTTGTTATGGTCCCCAAGGAGGACGACTCACTTCGCATGTGCATTGACTTCAAGCATATCAATCGGGCCTGCCCGAAAGATCATTTTCCTCTCCCCTGCATCGACCAGATTGTCGACTCAACTGCGGGGTGTGAGCGTTTGTCTTTTCTAGACGCCTATTCTGGGTACCATCAGATCCAACTGTATGGACCCGATAAGATAAAAACAACTTTCATTACACCATTCGGGTGTTTTTCTTATGTCACCATGCCGTTCGGTCTCAAGAACGCTAGAGCTACATTCATGAGGATGATTCAGAAGTGTCTGCTCACTCAAATCAGTCGGAATGTGGAAGCATACATGGATGACATTGTGGTCAAGTCGCGTAAAGGTTCCGACCTGCTGACTGACCTTGCTGAAACCTTTCCCAACCTGACAAGATATGATATCAAGCTTAACCCATCAAAGTGCACATCCGGAGTTCCTGGCGGAAAGTTACTCGGCTTCCTCATTTCCGAACGAGGGATCGACGCGAACCCAGAGAAAGTTGGTGCCATACTCCGGATGAAGCATCCTATGCGTCTGCATGATGTCCAGAAGCTTACTGGTTGTTTGGCCGCCTTGAGTCGGTTCATTTCTCGCCTCGATGAAAAGGCATTGCCTCTTTACCGACTGATGAAGAAATCTGACAAGTTCGAGTGGACTCCTGAAGCTGATGCAGCGTTTGCAGAACTCAAAGCCCTGCTTTCCACCCAGCCGGTGCTCGCTGCCCCAATCAGCAAAGAGCCTTTACTGCTTTATATTGCAGCCACTGGACAAGTTGTCAGTACAATACTCATGGTCGAGCAGGAAGAAGAAGGAAAAGCCTATAAAGTCCACCGCCCAGTATACTATTTTTCTGAAGTTCTGACTCCATCCAAGCAAAGATATCCACATTGTCAGAAGCTTGTTTATGGGATTTACATGACCACGAAGAAGGTTGCACATTATTTCTCCGATCACTCCATTACAGTCGTCAGCGATGCGATTGTCAGAAATTCTGAACAACAGAGATGCAACTGGTCGAGTGGCAAAGTGGGTGATTGAACTCCTCCCCTCGAATATCAAGTTTGAGGCAAAGAAAGCTATCAAGTCCCAGGCAATAGCAGATTTCCTCACCGAGTGCATCGAACAGCAACTGCCGACTCAGATTCACTCGGACCATTGGACCATGTTCTTTGATGGATCTAAGATGCTGAATGGTTCTGGTGCTGGGGTAGTATTGGTATCCCCCCGAGGCGACAAGCTCCACTACATTCTCCAGATTCATTTTGATTCCTGCAACAATGAAGCTGAATATGAGGCACTTTTGTACGGGTTGCATATGGACATTTCACTCGGTGTACGTCGCCTCATGGTCTACGGCGACTCAGATTTGGTGGTTAATCAAGTAATGAAGGAGTGGGACGTCAGAAACCCGGCTATGACTGGCTATTGTAATGCAATGAGAAAGTTAGAGAAGAAGTTTGAGGGTTTAGAGCTCCATCACATACCCCGACTGAAAAATCAAGCAACGGATGATTTGTCGAAGATAGGTTCCAAGAGGGAAGCCATTCCGAGTAATGTGTTTTTGAAACATATTCATACACCTTCAGTACAGGAAGATCCTTTCACTGAAGAGCCCCCACAACCAAAGAGCACCACTGATCCAACTGAAGTCGAAGTCCCAACTGTGGTCGACTTGATCATGGAGGTTTTGGTCATCACTCCCGACTGGACAGTGTTGTACATCGCATACATTCTTAGGACGGAACTCCCAGAGGACAAAGAAGAGGCCCGACAGATCGTCCGCGATCTAAAGCTTTTACTATGATAGGAGGGCAGCTGTTCAGAGAAAGTGTAACTGGAGTCAGCCAGAAATGCATAACACCAGAAGAAGGTTGAGTGATCCTCAATGACATCCACTTGGGGACCTGTGGCCACCATGCGTCCTCTCGGACCATTGTGGCCAAAGCATACCGAGCGGGTTTTTATTGGCCACTGGCAAATGAGATGGCACAAGAAATAGTCGACAGATGTGAAGGTTGCCAGTTTTATTCCAACATGTCTCACAAGCCTGCGTTAGCCTTGAAGACCATTCCACTCGTCTGGCCCTTTGCTGTTTGGGGTTTGGACATGGTTGGACCCCTGAGAACGGGTAGGAGCGGCTTCACTCATGTACTCGTGGCAGTCGACAAGTTCACCAAATGGATTGAAGCCAAACCTATCAAAAGTCTTGAAGCCAGTACTGCGGTCAGTTTCATTAGAGAGTTAACATTCGGATATGGTGTTCCGCACAACATCATCACTGATAATGGGTCAAACTTCAATTCTGATGAGTCCAGAGCCTTCTGCGCTTCCCAAGGCACTCAAGTCGACTATGCTTCCGTCGCCCATCCCCAGTCGAATGGACAAGCTGAAAGAGCAAACGGATTGATTCTCAAAGGACTGAAACCCCGACTGATGCGTGATCTCAAGCATGTAGCAGGCGCCTGGGTCGATGAACTTCCATCGGTGCTTTGGGGTTTGAGGACAACTCCTAATTGGTCGATTGGCCGAACTCCATTCTTCTTGGTCTATGGAGCTGAAGCTGTTCTTCCGAGTGACTTGCTTCACAATGCACCCAGAGTCGAGCTTTTCTTAGAAGATGAAGCAGAACAGGCTTGGCAAGACGCATTTGATCTCCTAGAAGAGGAAAGAGAGATGGCTCTAATCCGGTCGACCATTTATCAGCAAGACCTGCGTCGATTCCACGCCAGAAACGTGAGGGGTCGAGCATTTCAAGAAGGAGACTTGGTTCTTCGAGTGGATCAGCAGAAACCACACAAGCTCACCCCTACTTGGGAAGGCCCCTTCATTATCACCGGAGTGCTCCACAACGGAGCATACCACTTATACAATGTCGAGCACAAGAAAGATGAGCCACGCGCTTGGAATGTGGAGCTGCTCTGCCCCTTTTACACTTAAGCATTCAGACTGATGAAATGTAATAAGAAATACCCTTTAGTTTGATTATCAAAGACACAGTTTTATAGTCTCTTAAATGATTGTTTTTCCTTTTTTATATGTTCTAAATCCCCCAGTGGGTGCCTTAGATGCGAATCCTTTTTGCCTAAGTTTTAAAAAATCCTACCGAGTGGTGAGCAACCCTCTCACTCGGGGGCTTAGCTGCGAATCCGTTTCGCCTAAGTTTGAAAGATCCTACCGAGTGATGAGCAAGCCTCTCACTCGGAGGCTTAGCTGCAGTCTAGTAGTCGCCTAAGTTTGAAAAATCCTACCGATTGGTGAGCAACCCTCTCACTCGGAGGCTTAGCTGCAATCCAGTACTCGCCTAAGTTTAAAAAATCCTACCGAGTGGTGAGCAACCCTCTCACTCGGGGGCTTAGCTGCAGTCGAGTACTCGCCTAAGTTTAAAAAATCCTACCGAGTGAGGAGAAAGCCTCTCACTCGGGGGCATAGCTGCAGTCCAGTACTCGCCTAAGTTTAAAAAATCCTACCGAGTGGTGAGCAACCCTCTCACTCAGGGGCTTAGCTGCAGTCCATTACTTGCCTAAATTTAAAAAATCCTACCGAGTGATGAGCAAGCCTCTCACTCGGGGGCTTAGCTGCAGTCCAGTACTCGCCTAAGTTTAAAAAATCTTACCGAGTGGTGAGCAACCCTCTCACTCGGGGGCTTAGCTGCAGTCCAGTATTCGCCTAAGTTTAAAAAAATCCTACCAAGTGGTGAGCAGCGCTCTCACTCGAGGGCTTAGCTGCGAATCCATTTCGCCTAAGTTTAAAAAATCCTACCGAGTGGTGAGAAACCCTCTCACTCGAGGGCTTAGCTGCAGTCCAGTACTCGCCTAAGTTTAAAAAAATCCTACTGATTGGTGAGCAACCCTCTCACTCGGAGGCTTAGCTGCAGTCCAGTACTCGCCTAAGTTTAAAAAATCCTATCGATTGGTGTGCAACCCTCTCTCTCGGAGGCTTAGCTGCAGTCCAGTACTCACCTAAGTTTTTTAAAAATCCTACCGGTTGGTGAGCAACCCTCTCACTCGGGGGCTTAGCTGCAGTCCAGTACTCACCTAAGTTTGAAAAATCCTACCGAGTGGTGAGCAACCCTCACACTCGGGGGCTTAGCTGCAGTCCAGTACTCGCCTAAGTTTGAAACACATCCATATCCGCAAGGACGATGAGGTGTAGGTCGACTGCAACTTTCTCTTCGGAGCTGCGCCACAAATACAATGTGCGCTCCATCCTCATCCACAAGGACGATGAGGTGCAGATCGGCTGCAACCTTCTCTTCGGAGCTGTGCCACAAATACAATGTGCTCTCCATCCTCATCTGCAAGGACGATGAGGTGCAGGTCGACTGCAACCTTCTCTTCGGAGCTACGCCACAAATACAACATGCGCTCCATCCTCATCCGCAAGGACGATGAGGTGCAGGTCAACTCCCACCTTCTCTAAGGAGCTGCGCCACAAATGCAACACGCACTCCATCCTAACCCGCAAGGACGATGAGGTGCAGGTCGACTGGAACATCCTCCTCGGAACTGCATCTCAAGTACAAAGACTATTCCGAGTGAAGAACAAGTTCCACTCGAAGGCAAACACAAGCACATTCAGAAGATAAACCAAGTTCAGATAAATCCTAAAGTTCTAGAACGCAGATAAAAGTACTCGGGCATCAGGCCCGAAGGAGTTTAATAGTTACAAAATCACTCGGCATTCCGAGGCAAATTGAAGGCGAGATATAAAGTTTGTTCACTCCGCAGGAGGAGGGCTTGCAGGCTCGACGAACTCGTCCAGATCGATTCCGTTGGCGATCCGAGTGGTAGCAACAATGAAGGTTTCCATGAAGGATTGGAATTCATGCCTTTTTGTGTTGCCAACTTTGATCGCCGCCAGCTTCTCTTCTCGGGCTTCTTTGTAGTAGACCCGAACCAGCGACAGAGCCACGTCGGCACCACATCGGGCAGAAGACTTCTTCCATTCTTGCACTTGACCAGGGACCTCATTGAGTCGAGTCATCAAAGACTCGAGGTCATTTTGAAGCATTGCCCTTGGCCAAAGTGCTGTATCGATGCGCGACACTGCCACCTTCAGGCGAGCAATATAGCTTGTAACGCTGGCAACACGGGATTCCAGTCGGAGCACGTTCAAGGCAGCCGCATCACCGACAGGAGAAAGGATGGGATCCAAGCCCGTCTCGATCCTCCAGTTTCTTCTTTAAAGTTTTGGCAGAAATCTGCAGATTCAAAGAATTAATGAGTCAACTAGTTCACGGTGACTTGCAAACAGTAAATCAGTAGGATAAAGAAAAGTACCTTTGAGCATAAGGAAGAGCTTCTTGGTGAGTGCTTTCAGATAAGCTTCCAGGTTGTTTCTCCTATGAGAAACGCTTTCCAGCTGCTCATTTAGAGTTACCTTATCTTTCTTCAGACGAGTCGCCTCTCGGTTGGACTCGATAAGAGACGCCTTCAGCTTGGTGATTTCCTCCTCTAGCGCACCGACTGAAGCCAGCTTTTTGCCAGCAAGTGCAGTCTTCTCCTGAGCCTCCTTTTGCGCAGCTACAAGATCGAGGTCCTTCTTCGCCAGAGCCTGCCTCATTTTCTCTGCAAGATATACACTCGGGTCAGACAGAAGAACGAAGAGATAACTTGAGGGATGATTAAGATAAATAGTGGACAGGTCGTTACCTTCCGTACCAGCTACTTCGTCTTTAGCCCTTTTCAAGTTCTGATTGGCCAGCTCCAAGTCAAGGTTGAGTTATCTCTGCTTTTCCTCGAATTTAGCAAACTTGGAGATAAGCGCACATGATTTCTGCAATTATTAAAAGATATGTCAATGGACAAGGTCAAAGATCATTCGCCTCTGAGTGAATAAAACTCTAAGACTACTACAGAATCAAAACATTCTACAGTAGTCTCGGGGACTACACCCAGTGGGTACACTTATCGTGCCCCCACTGGTTCAGATTTTCACTCGACATGGTCCGCCCAGACCGAGTGGCAGAAAAAAAGATATTCTCAGACCCCAACCGACTACTCGCAGTCGACCGTGGTCTCAGGGACTACACCCAGTGGGTGCACTTAGCGTGCCCCCACTGGTTCGGGTTCCACTCGACATGGTCCGTCCAGACCGAGTGAAAGAGTGAAACAATAAAGACATTCTTTAAGACCCCCGCCGACTCACACATTCGACGGTGGCCTCAGGGACTACACCCAATGGGTGCACTACGCGTGCCCCCACTAACCCAGAACTACAATCGACATAACCTAGTCGACTCAATCGAGAAAGTTACTCAACAAAAATTCAAACACCCAGTGGGTGTACAGATGTGAAGTGCAGAATAACAAGAAGATGCACGAAGGAAAGTCTTCGGGTAGCATATCCTAACAGAACAAGCAACAAGATAAGAGTTCAGTCGGAAGTTAGCTCACGAGGCATGAAGCTGCAGCTTGACAGCTCAGTCGCGGCAGCTTGACGTTCTGAGGCATGAAGCTGGATGGTCGAAGCCAGCACTAGTGCAGTCGGCGATGTGGGCGTTCACTTGATACTGGATCAGCGAAAGTAATAGAAGCTCGAGTCACATCTTCAGTCTGTTGAATCGCTGGCTCTGCCGCCAGCACCGATTGGGACGTCTTGCCAGCGGATGCCTTCTTGTTCCTCCTGGGCCTCAGCGGCACGTCCTCGTCGTCATCTGGAAGTTCAATGACATTGGGAGGAGCTGCAAAAAGATTAGTCACCAAGATACAGTCGACCCCAGATCAATCCCCAGAATTTAATCGACCGATAAAATGGCCGAGTAACTGAAGACAGGATTACGAGAGTTGTACCCAGGTTGGAAGTGACTGCATCTTCCATTTCTTCATCTTCATACTTATGGGTGGAAATCCCGGAGGTAGCAACACTGCAAATTTCAAGATTCAGTCGGTCATGTCTATCACGGTGGGTCGACCAAAAGTCGATTCATACTAAACCAAGAAATCAGGTCCGACTATTACCCGGAAACAGTAGGAATGCCCACTTCGATCTTGGGCAAGGCCTTCTGCGGTTTTGACAATGCAGCTTTCGGTTGTTTTGGTGCCTTCTCAGTCGATGCTGGAGATGGCGCATCTTTCGGTTACTTCGGTGCCTTCTCAGTCGGCATTGGAGAAGACATCCGAGGGCGCTTTGACGACTGCCCAGTCGGCGCGGTCGCTTTGTCATGGATGCTTGTCGGGTCGTGAGTGTGCTTGGATCACCTTTCCCTACGGGGAGGTGAGTCGACCTCTTCTTCATCACTCGGGTCGGCACTCACCTCGTCCTCCTCTTCATCAGAGTGCCACTCGCCGCTCTCGCCTCCGCTCGCCTCCCCCGCCGGATCCTGCTCCTGCTCCCCATTGGGCATCGAGTACATCTCAATAAGGGCCTAAAATACAACAAGCAAAGCAAAAATCAGTCGGTTGACAATAAGTAGTTACATGATAAATCAAGAGAACACTCGGGAATTTAGAGTTGGACCTTGTCTGGTTGGCGCGAGTTGTCGAGTGGAGGGACTTGTCGGATTTTGGGTTCTGGCAGACCCTTGAGGTTCGAACACTGGGGTGCGCATGGAGATTTCGCCTCCCACCTACCTGCACCCCTCCGCCATGCTAGGATATAAACTATGGAAAGAACAATGAAGAGACGCAGGGTTTATACTGGTTCGGGCCACCGTTGTGGTGTAATACCCTACTCCAGTGTGTGGTGTGTGGATTGCCTCTTGGGCTGATGATGATGAAAAATACAAGGAAGAACAGCCTCGTGAGGGTCTGCTCTTGGCTGGGGCGATGAAATGCTGCGTGGAGTTCAGTCACCTTTCTCTCTCTCTCTCTCTCTCTCTCTCTCTCTCTCTCTCTGCTTCCTACCAGCCGACCCCCGAGACCCCCTTGCAATGTGGGTGGCTGGTCCTATTTATAGAGGCCCTGGTCCTCTTCCCAAATATCGAGCGGGAAGGGAGCCAACAATGGCGGGCTAATTTGAAAGAAGATAGCAAGTATCAGCTATCCTGACAAAAGTAGTCTTCGTCTGTGCAAAGCTCTGGTGATGACGCCGTCTTGGGCTCCACAGTGACCTCCGTCTCGTAGTCCTCCTGGTCTTGGTCTCATTGCACCGAAATGGCAACCTTTGCCTGATGCCTCGGTATTCCGCGGCTGCGCTTGCCCCCTTTGCACCAAAGAGGAAAGGAGGACGCCGCGCGGGCTGGCACCCGTCTGGTGCCCTGAGTCGTCATGGCTTGCGTCACGAGCACCTCGTGAGGTACCCCGCCTTGATCTCTCCGCCTCCTCATGAGCCAGCCTGATGAGGCCGTGCCTGAGGAAGCTCCACGTCGTCCACCCCGCGAGGCTTGGCCCCTCGCGAGGGTCTTGAGTTTGTGTTGGTGAAGATGGGTTGTGCTGGGCCCCCCTTTGAGCCACACCGTAGGCCGCAGGCAGGCAAATCTGGGGACCCCCGTTCCTAGAACGCCGACAGTAGCCCCCGAGCCCAAGGCGCGATCGTACTTGGCCGTGCAGGGAGGCGGAAGGGCAAGAGCGAAGCGCCGCGGACCCTAACAGCCTGCTGCCTTGGGCGCCACATGGCAGTTGACTGGACGTGGGCGCCTTAGCAACCGCGTGAGTTGATAAAGGAGTGGCATCCGCCTAGGCCCTACTTCTTGCTTTCCCTGGTTGCTGCTCAGATCCCCTTTCTTGCGCCTCTCCTTCCTTCCTCCGAAATCTCCAGATCTGCTCTGACCGTGCAACCTAGGAAGCCATGGCGCCTCGCCAGCCCCCGGCAGCCGCGTCGTACTCATCTGCCCCGGACTCGCCGAACGTGTCGGAGGCGAGCCTTGCCCGGTTGCGCCGTATGGTGACGGCGCGAGGCATTGACGGGGCGAAGGTGTTCAAGGCCGGCTCCGCCACCCCTGAGGGTCAAAGGAGCACCTTCTATCCGCTCTTCGTAAGTGCCATTGTTGCTGGTCTGGTGCCTCCCTTCTCCGAGTTCTTCTTCTCTGTCCTCCGCCATTACAAGCTACAAGCTCTGCATCTCCATCCCAACTCCGTCCTTCTCCTGGCGATCTTTGCTTATTATTGCGAGGCCCATGTTGGGGTGCAGCCCTCCGTGGCCTTGCTGCGCCACTACTTCTAGCTCCGGACCTCTCGCGGTCCTACTTCCGTGTGCGCGAGCTTCATCGCGTACGGTGGCGCCATTGCCATCTCGAATCCTGGGAAAAGGATTGAGGGCTTCAGGAGCAAGTGGATCTTGGTGGATGCTGAGCGCATCCACCCTCGGCTGATCTTGCCCATGGAGCAGCCCATGAGCTCCAGCGACTGGGGTCGGGCGGAGCTCACGGATCCCGCGCGAAGATGGTGTTGGAGAATATGGACGCGGATCTGAGGCCCACCAACATGGCGGCGGCGAAGCTGACTGGCGCGTCGCTGCTGAGGGAGTTCCTGGAGCACCAGCTGGCTCCGCTTCGGTAGTACTCGCTTCCAATGTGGAGGACCCGTCCGAGCCCCGCGGCCTTGGCCGACGGAGACCTGGCTACTGAAAGTGCAACTATCCCTAGGTGGTTTTGGTAATTCATAACAACATATAGCTCATTGAGCTAATGCTATTCCAAGATGATCATTTCAGGAAAGCTCAATGATTGGCATGGCATGGATGGTGAAAGTGGAACCCTCAAAATGCTAAGGAGAAAGGATTGACTCAAGCTCAAAAGCTCAAGACTCTTCATTTTATATTTTAGTGATCCAAGATCACATTGAGTCCATAGGAAAAGGCAATACTATCAAGGAGGGATGGGGTGTTGCTTAATGAGCCTCTTGCTTCATGTGCTTAATGATAGGCTCCAAAATCCTCAACCACTTTCCCATATCCACAAATGACCTAAACCCTAAGCCAAACTCGGTCATACCGATTCTTTCTATCCGGCGCCACCGTGTTTCACTTGTCATAAGCCACTGCCAAACCCTACCAATTCGGTCCTACCGATAGGGATCTCGGTCTCACCGAGATGGGATTGCAAACTCTCTGTTTCCCTTTCGTAACTTTTCGGTCTCACCGAAAGAGCGAATCGGTTCCACCGAGATTGCAATGAAAACTCTCTGTTTCCTTTTTGTAACTTTTCGGTCTCACCGAAAGAGCAAATCGGTCCCACCGAGTTTGCCTGACCAACTCTCTGGTTAGCTTATTACCAAAATCGGTCTCACCGAGTTTGTGTAATCAGTCTCACCGAGATTACGTTATGCCCTAACCCTAACCATATCGGTCCTACCGAGTTGCATGTCAGTCCCACCGGAAATCACTAACGGTTACTAGGTTTACTATTTCGGTCCGACCGAGTTTGTTGATTCGGTCCCACCGAGATTGGTAAATTGTGTGTAACGGTTGGATTTTGTGTGGAGGCTATATATACCCCTCCACCTCCTCTTCACTCGTGGAGAGAGCCATCAGAACACATCTACACTTCCAACTCATATGTTCTGAGAAAGAACCACCTAACCTTGTGTTGAGCCCAAGATATTCCATTCCTACCATATGAATCTTGATCTCTAGCCTTCCCCAAGTTGCTTTCCACTCAAATCTTCTTTCCACCAAATCCAAATCCTATGAGAGAGAGTTGAGTGTTGGGGAGACTATCATTTGAAGCACAAGAGCAAGGAGTTCATCATCAACACACCATTTGTTACTTCTTGGAGAGCGGTGTCTCCTAGATTGGCTAGGTGTCACTTGGGAGCCTCCGACAAGATTGTGGAGTTGAACCAAGGAGTTTGTAAGGGCAAGGAGATCGCCTACTTCGTGAAGATCTACCGCTAGTGAGGCAAGTCCTTCGTGGGCAATGGCCATGGTGGGATAGACAAGGTTGCTTCTTCGTGGACCCTTCGTGGGTGGAGCCCTCCGTGGACTCGCGCAACCATTACCCTTCGTGGATTGAAGTCTCCATCAACGTGGATGTAGGATAGCACCACCTATCCGAACCACGGGAAAAACATCCGTGTCTCCAATTGCGTTTGAATTCTCCAAACCCTTTCCTTTACATTCTTGCAAGTTGCATGCTTTACTTTCCGCTGCCAATATACTCTTTGCATGCTTGCTTGAATTGTGTGATGATTGCTTGACTTGTCCTAAAATAGCTAAAATCTGCCAAGAACTAAAATTGGGAAAAGGTTAAGTTTTTATTTGGTCAAGTAGTCTAATCACCCCCCTCTAGACATACTTTCGATCCTACAGCTGCGGTTCTCCAATCTCTGGTCGGGGGCAATGTGGCGAGGTTGGAGGGTGCTCCTACGCCCTTGTTCCTCCGCGATGACTGGGAGCGGGTAGTGAAGTCCATGCCCGTCTTCAACGGGGATGGGCCCGTGCCCATGGAAACTCCCGAGGAACCGGTGGACATGCCCTCCGATGACTCCAGCGAAGAGGAGGAAGGAGGGGAGCGGGGAAAAGGGCCTGACTCCAAGGCTACTGACGGAGAGTCGAGGGCTCTCCACCCCTCTGCAGGTCCCGCGTTCCCCGCCTCCCTCTGAGCGATGACGACGAGGATGACGATGAAGACGATGACGAGCAGGACGGCGGGAGCTTGCCCCCGATCCCGAAGAAGGACAGGACCGGGCTGATCTCCCGCGGGTCAGCCCCGGCCCCGGGGCGGACCGCAGACGCACCTTCCGCCTCCAAGCTTCCCGAGGTGGACCCTTCCAGCTGGCTTTCAGGCTTCAGATTTGGCCGGAGGCCACTTGAGCTCACTGGCAGCGACCCGTAAGCGTTTGATTCTTGTCTTTATTTCTTGCTCTGCTTCTGAGGCTTAACGTCTGCATCTCTTGGATAGGCTGGCGCCCGCAGCAAAGAAGTCAAAGGGGGCTCCTAAGGTTCCACCCGTGGCAGCGCCTCTGCCTGTGAAGGAGGGTGACCGCGACGCACAAGCTTCTCCTGCCCGGTCGTCCTCACGAGGCCTGGCTGAGCCGGCTGGGGCGAGCTCAGCCCCCATGGCCCAAGTGGCTCCCGAGGTGTCCTTGCCTGCCGCTGCCACTACAGCTGTCGGGGCGCGGCAGACTCCGCCTCAGGATGCTGCGGCCGCGCTGCCGCCTTCTCCTCCTACTCCACCGGCTGCCGTCTCTCCGACTCCTTCTGCCGTTCTGGATCGTGCTGTTGCTGAGCTGGACCGACTGCGGCAGGATCTTCTTGGTGCCGACCCTCGCTTGGTGGCCGGGCGCTTGGAGCTGGCTTCTAGATGGGTTCGCTCCGACGCTTCGATTCGGGCGTCGCTGGTCCAGGCCTCGACGGGATGCGACGAGGAGAAGCAGGCCATCCTTGAGGCGAAGGCTGCTCATGATGCAGCCCTGGGGGAGGTGGTCGACATCCGTGGTCGCTGCAAGGCACTGGAGGACGAGCTGCAAGGCCTGTGGGACCAGCTCGCGGAAGAGGTCCGCCTTCGCCAAGAGCAGGAAGAAGGCGTGAAGGCTCGTGAGGCGGCCGTCGAGGGCCGGGAGGCAAGCTCAAGAAGCGCCGCGACCGCCTGGGCGCACTGGAGCAGGAGTTGGGGGCGAGGAAGGCCAAGCTGGACGACAAGGCCCTGGTTCTTGCCGAGGACCGCGTGGCCTTCACGGAGTTGGAGGCGAAGGCGCGCTCCTCACTGAGGACGCTCTGTGACAGCGGCCTGGAGAGCCCGCTGGCTAGCGCTGAGGACGGCCCCGCCAAGCTGCTTCCCTTCCTGGTTCACGCTCTTGAGGATGTCGCCCTTGGCCTTGGCCCCACGGCCGAGGCCAAGACGTGTGTCATGTCTTCTGCAGCACTGACGCGGGTCCTCACCCACATCTACCTTTGCGATCCCGGTGTCGACCTCGACAGCCTGCTGGAGCCTGTGAGCGGCGAGCGTGCCGCTGCCGCTGCCGAGGCCGTGAAGGGTCGCGCAGAGGCTCTGCTGGGGAAGTTCCGGGCCTTCTGCACCAAGCCGGAGCAAGGCGCTGCCGACCCTGCTGCTCCGTGAGGCGAACCCACTCCGCGCTGCTCCCCCGCCGCCAAGTGACTCCATCATGACTCCTGTCCTGCTTTTTAATTCCTGCACATGTATCATGCCACGGGGAGGCGTTTAAACTTGCGTTTGGTATTGGGATAACAGTGTGGACTATAATATTTGCTTTTGAATTCCTTGAAATTTGCGCTTTTCCTTCCTACTTGCTTATATTCTATGCCGGCAGAGCCTGGCCCCGCGCGTACCTCACTCAGCAATAGTCCCGACCGGAAACCAGGACGGGACCAAGGAGTGAGGGGCTACGTGACAAGTTAGGCTCCTGAGTCGCTATGCTCAGGAGTCCCCCTTGGCGCACGAACAGCAAGTAGGGAGGTGTGATGTGGGTGGATCCACCGTTCTACGTCTGCAGAGCCCGGCCGCGCGCGTGCCTCACCCAGCGATGGTCCCGACCGGAAACTAGGACGGGGCCACGAAGTGAGGGGCTACGTGACCAGTTAGGCTCCTGAGTCGCGATGCTCAGGAGTCCCCCTTGACGCTCAAACGGCCTTCATACCTTGGCTCCGCTCAAGGAGAGGCGCGCGACGAACCAGGCCCGGGGGGGCCTGTCTGGGCGTGACCCAGGCGCAGCCCCCGTGCCTAGCCCCCTCGCGCGGCACTCCCGAGGGGAGGCGTTACGATGAGGCTAGACACTAAGCTCTAGGCTCCCTGAGGTTGATGCAGCCCGGGGGCCACCCTCAGTTGTTTATCACCAACGCGGAGCATAGCGCTTCCGTATGTGTACGGGCATAGCCGCTCCTCGGCAGTGTCGTCAGCCAGCACGGAGCATGGTGCTTCCACTGGTACATGGGAGGGGGCCCCCCTCTGGGAGGAGCCCCCGGGGCGTGTACAGCCCCGCCCTGACACATGGCTGGCACGATAGGGCCTGGCAAGGTGTATCTGGGCACCCGTGAGCCAGCGCGGGACTCACAGGGCCCTACCTCAAGGCGGGTTGCGCCTGGCACTGGGCCTTATCTTGTGATGTGTCCCTGCAAATTTGGTTAGATGCCTGCACTCTACGTCCTCGGGTCCCGGCCCTCGAGCTGGTCTCAGCCGTCGCTGGTATGCCAGGTCGCGATGCCGTGGTCAAGGCCAGAGGGTGAGGGCTGGAGAGCCAGTAAGAGCCCTGAGTCGCGATGCTCAGGTACCCCCCCCCCTTAACGTGCAAGTGGTCGGCATGGAGGAGAAGAGGTGCCGTGGACCGACATCAAATAATCAAGCATGGTGGGTCTAACGCATAACCAGAAATAAATGCAAATGGGATACATGCTGCTGGGCCTGGCCCGAGCGGCTTGGGGATCATGCAGCCCGAGGGGCGCCCCCAACAAGGTAAGCTAACAACATGGAATAAAAAAGGGGATACACGCCGCAGGGACGGACCCATGCGGCTTGGGAATAATGCAGCCCTCGGGGCCCTCCCAGCTGGAAATGAAACTTGAAAGATGTCACCTGATGACGTTGAGGACGAAGGAGTGTTGGTGTAGCAGACTCGGTGGGCTGCGGAAGCTGATCCTCATGAGCCCCCAGGCCCAGGGGCCTCGGGGGGCTCCGGAGGCGCTGGCAGCTCCTCGTGGACCATCTCCATCTCCACCAGGGCTGCGGAACGCCTGGCCTCTCGTGCCTCCGTGGTGCCCCTCATGAGGCGCTGGTACGTGTCAGCCGTGCTCGGCAAGCCGTAAGGCATGCGAACATAGCTGTGGGGTGGACCTCCGCAGCGCCCCACTCGCGAGGGCCAGAGGCGCTCCAGGGAGGCGACTTGGTTGAGCCCTGGTACGTCGATGCAGACGCGCAGCCCGCCATCCTCGCCTGGATGGGGGCCACTACTGGTAGGCGACGGCCGCCTCTCATGACTCTTGACTCCTGTAGCTCCTGAATGGCCTTGCTGACGAACTCCTGAGGGTCTGGATCTCCTTGCCTTGCTCCCTCTTGTGGGAAACGTGCTTCGAAACACGCCTCCATGTGGTGCCCAAGCGCCTCCCTCGTGACCCTAGCTAGGTCGGTGGCCCTCCAGGGGAGAGCCCCCGAGCCCTGCCTGAGGAGGGCGCCGGGCGCGCTTTCCTATGCGATGGAAGGAGGTTTCCCCTGGGCAGGCACGGACCCAGAGGGGCCTGCCTCCTGAGGGGCCATGCCGGACGATGTCTTCTTCTTCTTGGGGGCGGCCTCGGGAAGCCTCCTGCTTCCGTGATCCGGGTCTTCCAGTGATGCGGCCTGAAAGGCTCGTTCCAGGGAACACACCATGTCCTTCTCTTCACAGGGGACCGTGATGACTCCGCCGCTTCCTGGCATCTTGAGGACGTTGTAGCCGTGGTGAGTTACGGCCATGAACTTGGCCAGCGCTGGGTACCCAAGGATGGCGTTGTACGGCAGGCGAATGTGAGTGACGCCAAAGTCGATGAGCTCGGTGCGGTAGTTGTCGCGTGCCCCGAAGGTGACAGGGAGGCGGACCTGCCCAATCGGGACCGTGGAGCCATCGGTGATACCGGAGAAAGGCTTGGTTGGCTGAAGCTGGCTATAGGGCACTTGGAGGTTGTTGAATGTCTCCACGGACAGGACGTTGAGCCCTGCCCCGCCATTGATGAGGGTCTTGGTGAACACCATGTTGCTGATGATAGGGGAGCAAAGAATCGGGAGGACTCCGGCTGTAGCCGCACACTTGAGCTGATCTGCTGAGCTGAACGTGATGGCGCACGCCGACCACCTATGAGGGCGCGTGGCTTCGAGCCTGGGGAGGACCGTGTTCACTTCGCGGGCGAACTGCTTGAAGATGCGTTGAGATGCTGGGGCTTGAGCCCCGCCCAGGATGCAGGTGATCGCGCGCGGCTCCTGGAAGCCCCCAGCCTCCTCGTCCTAGTGGCGGTCCTCGTTTCTCCTTGGCTGCGGCGGTAGCGGTGGGAGGCCTGCGTTGCCTTGCGGACGGTCCTCGCGAGGCTGATCCCTCCAGCCTCCCTCGCGAGGCGGGTCTTGCCAGCGATCCTCGTGAGGTTGATCGCGCCACCCCTGGCACGGGCCACGGTCTTCCCAGCGTCCTGCGTTCCTTCCTCCTCCTCGGTCGTAGCCCTGGTCACCGCGGTCAGGGCAACGGCCGATCCTTCCTTCACGCACAGCTCGGAGTTCTTGACATTCGTTGGTGTTGTGGGTGTGGAGGTCATGGTACACACAGTACCGGCTCCCCTTGGAAGGTTCGGGCTGATCTCTGCCCCGCTTGGTGTCTGGTTCTGCCGCGAGCACGGCAACCCCCTTGCGCTTCACATCCTTGACCTTGAGCTTCTTCTCTTCTGGGTCTGCGGCAGGCAGCTCGAGGAGGGAGAGACGCCCTTCCTCAGCCCTGGCGCACTTGTCCGCCAACTTAAACAGCTCCAAGGAAGTGCACAGGTCTTCATGCATCGCCAGCTCCTCCTTCATCTTGACGTCGCGCACGCCGTCGGAGAAGGCTGAGATGATGGCCTCTTCAGTCACCTTGGGAATCTTGAGGCGTGCGTTGTTGAAGCGCTGGATGTACTTCTGCAGGGTCTCCCCGGGTTGTTGCTTGATGCGGCGCATGTCGCTCACGGCGGGTGGCCGGCCACGAGTGCCTTGGAAGTTGGCGATGAAGCGAGTGCGCATCTCTTCCCAGGACGAGATTGTGCCTGGAGCCAGGTTCAGGAGCCAGGTGCGGGCCCCGTCCTTGAGCGCCATGGGAAACCAGTTCGCCATGACCTTCTCATCTCCATTGGTAGCTTCGATGCCCAGCTCGTAGAGCTGGAGGAACTCCGCAGGGTCGGCCATGCCGTCGTAGCAAGGAGGCAGGTCTGGCTTGAACTTGCTGGGCCACGCGACGCTACGTAGTTCGGTGATGAAGGCGCGGCAGCCTGCTGTGGCCACGGGAGGCCTTGGGTGACGGAGAGCCTGGTCTTGCATGTCCCACGCGCTGGAGCAGGAGGATGGTCGCGACGTGCTGGAGCAGGGAGCGCCCGGGCAGCTTCTGGCGGGCGAGGGACTTCTTGGCAGCTCTATTCTTGCCGCGCTGGTACCTGACGGAGCGGGTTCCTCCCAGGTGCCACGCGCCTTGGTGCCATGGCGTCTTCTTGAGGAGGAGGCCGGGGTGCCGCCGGAGCCTCGTCACCCGCGCGGGGCGGGGTGCGGTGCAATGGAACGGACGGCGCGGAAGAGCCCCCTGCGGCGCGGACGAGCTCGGCGATGCGGTCGAGCCATTCTTCGTAGACGTCGTCGACGGGACGGTAGCGCAGGAGCTCGTTTGCCGCGATGAGTGCAGCGCGAGCCTCCATGGGCGCGCGAAGCGCGCGGGACGAAGATCCAGCCGGGGCAAGCGAGGGAGTTGCGGTGCGGCCGTCTTGCCGCACGGATGGATGCTGGGATGATGCTTGCTGCTCGTCCCCCACCGGGCCGGTGGCAGCGTTGATGGCAGGTGACGGGGAACAGCGAGGACGCCCGCCGACAGGGGCCGTCTGGGCGACGCGGGAAGCGAGGGCGGCCCGGTGCTCCGCGCGGGCCCGACGAGCATCAGACATGAGCGTGATGGTCGAAGGAGAACGGAGTGGTGGAAGACGAATCCCGGCGCACCCCTACCTGGCGCGCCAAATGTTGGATCTCGGGTTCTGGCAGACCCTTGAGGTTCGAACACTAGGGTGCGCACGGAGATTTCGTCTCCCACCTACCTGCACCCCTCCGCCATGCTAGGATCTAAACTATGGAAAGAACAATGCAAGATACGCAAGGTTTATACTGGTTCGGGCCACCGTTGTGGTGTAATACCCTACTCCAGTGTGTGGTGTGTGGATTGCCTCTTGGGCTGATGATGATGAACAATACAAGGAAGAACAGCCTCGCGAGGGTTTGCTCTTGGCTGGGGCGATGAACTGTTGCGTGGAGTTCAGTCACCTTTCTCTCTCTCTCTCTCTCTCTCTCTCTCTCTCTCTCTCTCTCTCTGCTTCCTACCAGCCGACCCCCGAGACCCCCTTGCTATGTGGGTGGCTAGTCCTATTTATAGAGGCCCTGGTCCTCTTCCCAAATATCGAGCGGGAAGGGAGCCAACAATGGCGGGCTAATTTGAAAGGAGACAGCAAGTATCAGCTATCCTGACAAAAGTAGTCTTCGTCTGCGCAAAGCTCTGGTGATGACGCCGTCTTGGGCTCCACAGTGACCTCCGTCTCGTAGTCCTCCTGGTCTTGGTCTTGTTGCACCGAAATGGCAACCTTTGCCTGATGCCTCGATACTCCGTGGCTGTGCTTGCCCCCTTTGCACCAAAGAGGAAAGGAGGACGCCGCGCGGGCTGGCACCCGCCTGGCGCCCTGAGTCATCATGGCTTGCATCACGGGCACCTCGTGAGGTACCCCGCCTTGATCTCTCCGCCTCCTCGTGAGCCAGCCTGATGAGGTCGTGCCTGAGGAAGCTCCGCGTCGTCCGCCCCGCGAGGCTTGGCCCCTCGCGAGGGTCTTGAGTTTGTGTTGGTGAAGATGGGCCGTGCTGGGCCCCCCTTTGATCCACGCCGCAGGCCGCAGGCAGGCAAGTCTGGGGACCCCCATTCCCAGAACGCCGACAGGACTCTCGTAGACCCCCTGGGGTTATCTTTGTTTCCAGTGATACCCCTCAGCCACTTCTCCACCGTATCCTCATCAACCTCTTCTGGGTGGATCCGCATGGAATCCTCAATGCCCGAATACATCCACATCGGATGGTCACGAGCTTGAAGCGGTTGAATGCGTCGCTTAAGGAAGACCTCCAACAGATCCATGCCATTCACGCCATCACGGACGAGTTGGACCACCCGCTCGACCAGCACCTTCACCTCCGCTTTCTTCTCCGGGGTCAGTTTCAAGGAGTAGGGCTTCTCGACTCGAGCCATGGAAAAGGGGGGAAGTCCGGTCGACTGACCTGGAGTCGGCTGATCTTTGCAATAGAACCAGGTCGACTGCCACCCTCGGACTGACTCAGGAAGGATCATGGCTGGGAAAGTGCTTTTACCTCTCATTTGAATCCCAAGACCCCCACACATCTGGATCACGTGCGTCCTCTCATCACTCAGGTTGGCCTTCTTGACCGACTAAGAACGACACGTGAAAATGTGCTTGAAGAGGCCCCAGTGTGGTCTACAACCCAAGAAATTCTCGCAGATGGACACGAAGGCAGCGAGGTACACGATGGTGTTGGGGGAAAAGTGGTGGAGTTGTGCTCCAAAGAAGTTCAAGAAGCCTCGAAAAAATGATGGGGAGGCAAAGAAAACCCGCGGTCAACATGGGTGGCGAGGAGAATGCACTCACCCTCCTGCGGCTACGGTTCGGTCTCGCCCTCCAGGAGCCGCACCGATTCATGGGGGATCAGTCCCCCCTCAACCAGATCGTCGATGTCGTCCTGACGAATCGTCCACCGAATCCAATCGCCCTGGATCCAGCGCGTGGTAGGCCGGACCTCGACGAAGATCCGCCCCGGCTGGACTTCTTCCCCTTCGCCTTCGCCATCGCCTTCTTTGCACGCTCTAAGGCCACCATCTTCTCCTTCCCCATAGCAGCGGGCGGAGCTCGAGTAGAGCAGCGGCGCTGGGAGCAGAGGTGGATGTGGTGGAGAAAACGGGGGAGAAAGAGGAAGAATGGGAACACATTGTGCAAAAACCCCGATCCGGCACCTTATATGAGGTTGTTTCCGAGTGGCTGACCAGTGGGTCCAGGCGATCCTATCGAATCCCTCAACAGTCGCGCGCGTGATACGTGGCGAAAAAGGTGGCGCGGTGATTGAGGCGGCCTTGCCTAATCCAACCAGATTACTGCGGCCTCCAACGCCCCGCGCGCTTCCCAAAATTCGAATCCCACAAGATCCGCGAGCAGCAGAGCAACCTGTCAGACGGAAGATTTTTCCCATATCAGCACTCGAAGCTTAGCGGTAAAAGTTCACTCGACAAAACCAAGAATGGATCAAGGCGACTGAAAAATAAGTTGAAGTCATCATGATTGCTCATTTGGTCCCAATAAGACGCTTCCGAAGCGTGAAATTGAGTCGGGGGTGTTCTCAACTCCTTCTCCATTCGACCCCTGAACCATTCGGGGGCTAATGATGAAGCTATGTACCTAGGGTAGGGTCATAGGCCTGACCTAGACACCCTCCCCTAAGACATCACCCTAAAACCAGAAGAATTCGAGGGATAGCATAATCCACTCGACCTCGAAGCATTCCACTCGAAAGACTCGAAGTCACTCGACGGCAACAACTACCACTCGACAGACAGAAGATCTAAAGTCACCCTGCACGGCAACGGTCGGACATTTACTTTGTAGACTTAATAGACATTTATGTCACTTTATTGCTAGCATTACCAGTAACGCCCCCTCTTGATGTACCTTAAAACTCTTGTAACGTGGGCTGGCTGGGGTCTAGGCGCACTCTATATAAGCCACCCCCTCCACTGTCACAAGGGTTCGCACCCCCTGTAAACACACACATACATAATCCAGTCGACCGCCTCCGGGCACCGAGACGTAGGGTTGTTACTTCCTCCGCGAACGGCCTGAACTCGTAAAACTCATGTGTACAACTTCACGATAGCTAGGATCTTGCCTCCTCAAACCTACCCCCCATTCTACTGCCAGTCTTAGATCCACGACACTACTATCAAGATTTAGTAAAAATAGACCACTCATCAAGGGTGCATGACCATAAAAGATATTACTCATATCAATAGAACAACCATTATTCTCTGATTTAAATGAATAACCGCCTCGCATCAAACAAGATCCAGATATTATGTTCATGCTTAGCGCTGGCACCAAATAATAATTATCCAGGTCTAAAACTAATCTCGAAGGTAGATGTAGAGGTAGCGTGCCGACGGCGATCACATCGACTTTGGAACCATTTCCCATACGCATCATCACCTTCCTTAGCCAATCTTCGCTTAATCCGTAGCCCCTATTTCGAGTTGCAAATATTAGCAACAGAACCAGCATCAAATACCCAGGCGCTACTGCGAGCATTAGTAACGTACACATCAATAACATGCATATCAAATATACCTTTCACTTTGCCATCCTTCTTATCCGCCAAATACTTGGGGCAGTTCCGCTTCTAGTGACCAGTCCTGTTGGGGATATTGCTATCAGCTGAGACCCGCCTAGGAGGGGTCGGGTCAGCCCCAAGGGCGGGTTACGCAAGAAGCCCAGTGAACATTCAAGATTGTAGTTTATTAAGTATTATAGAAGGCCCAAGGGCCTGAAGGCGGCTTAAGGCCTGATATCATGAGCCGCCATATGTAAGGAAAGACTTGTAAAGAAATGCATGTAAAGAAAGTCACCAAGCCGGACACGATTATGAGCCGGCCAGGACTCTGTAGGCCACCAGGCATTAACCCGTGTATATAAGGGGACGACCCGGTGGCGGCTTAGGGCAAGAAACAACAAGTCGAGAACCAAGCCGGCGAGTTGAGCCTCTTGGTAATCGAAACCTCAGCAATACCAAACCCAACTAGATGTAGGCTTTTACCTTCATCATAAGGGGCCGAACTAGTGTAAAACTCTCTCGTGTCCTTTGTCCCAATTAACCCCTTTAGGCTTCCTAGTGCGATGGCCCTACGACTAAGTCCTTGCTCTAGGACATCTACCGTGACAATTCCATGATAGTTGGCGCCCACTGTGGGGCCAGCGCACAGTGGATTTGAGTTCTTGAAGGGCAACTTCGAAGGGCTCAAGGGATACGCTGTGGGCCGAATGACCAAGAGTCACCGTGGCAAGCTCTACATCGACGATGAAGGCTGGGTCCCCGAGGCCGGCTCAATTGAGTACGGGTACCGGGTCCCCTTCGGCGGAATTCATGTCTTCATCGGCCGGATCGGCGAGTCGGGCCCTGAGCCGGACGTCCACACGAACCTCATTGAAATGGCTCAGCGCGCAAGGACCGCCCGTGTTCAATTTGTCGTGAAGCATGCCTTCGTAGGCTGCATCCACGGCGGTGAATACTCTAAAGGATTGGTGGAGGGCGGTGAGACGGTCGTCTATTCTGACACTGCATCATCAACAGGCGAGACAGACTCTTTGTACCAGCTACAAGACGACATGCTCGGGGGCTATTCCGATGGCAGCAGTATTCCGGACCCCCTTGAGCCGCCGAATTGGGCCGGAGTCTTCATGGCAGGGACACAGCCCGGGCAGAACTCTACCGCAGCGGCAGCAACAGCTACCAGGTCGGCTGCAGCCGGGTCAGGAGACCCCGCGCGCCCCCCGGCTCAGATTCTAATGGACCTCATGGATAAATTGACAACTCTTTTAACCGCCGTGGTAGAGCCGGCAGATAAAGCCCAGCACGACGCAGAGGTGGCACGCGTGCGTGAGGAGATGGTGCAAGCTAAGGAAAACCTAGCCGCGGAGGAAACCCGGATGGCAGCAGAGCGAGTGGCTTTGGATGCTCGAGCTCAACAACTTCAAGCGGAGACTTTTCGGCTCTCGGTGGACCTTAGCGCATCAAACGAGGTCATGAGGAGGAGGCATCAGAAAACTCAGTCACGTCTGCCTCTGACACTTGATCCAAGGAACCTGTTCCATACACCCGGGGCTGGGGGAAGCAACCCGCCGGAGACAAAACCGGATCACAACGCCCGGCGCACCGGTTCAGCCATGGGCCATCGAGCCGCCTCGTATAATTACCGCTCCACCTCATTATGTACCAACACCGCCGGGTCACTTCTCTAACCCCTTGGAAAACCTCATCGCAGTGTCGGCTCATTTGGCGGCTCTCCCAATGGAAGGCGACTCGCCAGTAGCAATCAAAACACAGAGGGTAAGAGAGCTTCTTCAAACGGCTCTGGCACAGCAGGATGTGTACTCCTACAGTCGAGATAGGATCCATTCAACTCCTCGCCCAAGCTGGAGCCCGAGTTACAGTAGGCATATGGAGTCCGCAGATATGTCAAATAATGCTCAATGCCACAACTAGGGCTGGACCAAAAGCTCGTAACTCCCGAGCTTAATGAGTGCTCAATAGTTCGGCTCGTTAAGCTGGTAGCTCGCTTCTTAATGAACAGAGCCAATCATTAATTTCAGCTTGTTAAGCTTAACGAGCTTAACGAGCGAGCTAACGTGTTTCACGAGTAGCTCATTAAGCTCGTTAGTAACAACACAACACATATTTTCATCTTACGTGACAAATTTTTGTAGCATCTCAGCCCATCTATTCAATCTAATCGACATATGAGGCAATAAACTACTATATTTATTTTTTATAGTCATCATAATTTGTCTTGAAAACCACACATACACATTCATCCTGTATATCATAAGACATTATAATCTGTTAACAAGCGCTCACGAGCTTAACGATCTTCAAACGAGCCGAGCAGGGTTTTCTACTTGTTAATATTAACGAGCTTGGCGAGCCGAGCCTTAACGAGCACGAGCTTAATGAGTACGAGCTTAACGAGACGAGCTGCTCGTTAGTCCACCCCTAGCCACAACCGGTCATACAGGCATGAGCCGGTGCGGGCTGGAGCCCTTAACTTGGTGGATCAGGAAAGGATTCGCCAAGAGGCGGAACGAGCAGCTCAAATGGCAGCAGATCAGGCGGCTCATCAAACCTTTCCGGCTTATCCAGCAACCTCGGTTGAGGCAGGAGTGGCCACAAGGACCGGAGGTGTGCCTTGCTTGGTGCCGGCCATACGCAATGAGCGTTTGCCAAAGGATTTCAAGGGGCCTCGTAAAGTGCCTAATTACACGGCTGACCTACAGCCGGGGCTTGGATTGAGAGTTACGAGATGGCTATGGAATTATTGGAGGTCAGCGATGCTGCAATGGCCAATTAGTTCACCATGATGTTAGATGGAACAGCTCGTACTTGGTTGAAGGGATTGCCACCCAATTCTATCGGCTCATGGGCGGAGTTGAAAGCCCGGTTCATCCAGAACTTTAAGGACACGTGTAAGCAGCCCATGTCGATTGTGGACCTGACCAATTGCAAGCAAGTGGATGGTGAATCCACAACCCATTGGGTGCGCCGGGTCAAGGAGATAATACACTCATCTGATAAGATGGATGCTGGCTCAGCAGTTTTAATGTTGGAGAAAAAATGCCGTTTTGAACCTCTGAAGCAGAAGCTGGGGCGACTCAAGCATGACTGCAATGACATGGGAACGTTGATGGCGGCTCTCATCAAGTATGCTGATTCTGATACTACAAAGGACCCGGTGTCTAACAAAGAAAAGGCAGCGAAGGGAAAGAAGAATGGCAACGGCAAGGGTCACCAGCATAACTCGGCAAATCATGGAGGTAATAAATGTAAAGCTGATGAGTTTGTTTCTAACACTAATGCACAGGGTGGTAATCAACGGCGCAAGGGCAGACGGCCCCCTCGGTCGGGCGGGTCAGGTCCCACCCTTGAGCAGTTGTTAAATGAATCTTGTCCAAAGCACGGCACCCGGGAGAAGCCAGCCACCCACCTGTGGAAAGATTACACGATCATGAAGGTGTTTAAAGATTCGAACGCGTTTGATGGAAATCACGACCCAGGTGGTGGTTCAGGAGGAGGCGGTTTCCACGGCCCGGGCGCCGGTTCAGGTGGGGGAGGTTTTCATGGTCAGGGTTATCCTGGTCACCAAGGAGGATATAATCAGCAACCTGGCCAAGGTAATCAGCAGCAGCAATCCGCTTACCAGAGCAACCCGAAGCAGCTGAGTAGTGGGCAATATCATGTATTTACCACCAGTTTATGTAAGAGGGACCAGAAACTTCACAAGAGGGTCGTCAATGCCGTTGAGCCGGCGATTCCACGTTATCTATGTTGGTCAGAGCAGCCTATTGTGTGGAGCAGAGAGGATCACCGCCCTGGGTTGATAATTCGGGTCACTTGGCTTTGGTAGTGGCACCTCAGGTTGGTGGATACAAGTTTACTAAGGTACTCATGGATGGAGGCAGCAGCATCAACATCCTCTACTATGAGATGTTCCGCCGGATGGGATTGACTGATAAAAAACTTAAACAATCCAACACTGTTTTTCACGGTGTGGTACCTGGTAAGTCGGCATACCCGGTTGGTAAGATTGAGCTGGAAGTAGCCTTTGGGGATGAGTATGACTCCAGAGCGGAAAAATTAACCTTTGAGGTGGTTAAGATCAAGAGCCCATATCATGCCCTGTTTGGGCGGCCGGCTTATGCCAAGTTCATGGCTCGGCCGTGTTACGTGCATTTGCAGCTCAAGATGCCGGGTCATAAGGGCACCATTACAGTACATGGGAGCCGGAAGATAGCCTTGGAGTGTGAAGAAGGTGATGCTGCCTATGCTGAATCTGTTTGCACAACAGAGGAGTTAAAATTTTACGAGGATCATGTTGACCCAGCAGACATGATGTCATTAAAGAAACCAACAACAGAGCATGAGCCGGAGTTGAATTTCAAGTCAGCTGATGACACTAGGATGGTTGACTTTATGCCTGGCAACTCATCCAAACAGTTCATCATCAGCGCAAACTTGGATCTGAAATAGGAAAGCGCGCTCATCGAGTTCATCCATGAGAACCGGGACATCTTTGCATGGAAACCTTCAGACATGCCGGGTGTCCCGAGGGAACTCGCTGAGCACACTCTTAATATTGATCCAAAGTTCAAACCTATTAGACAGTTTCTCCGACGGTTCAATGAAGAAAGGTGCAAGGCCATTGGAGAAGAGGTGGCCCGACTCTTGGCAGGCGGGTTCATTGTGGAGGTCTTTCACCCCAAATGGTTAGCTAACCCGGTGCTTGTACTCAAAAAGAATGGCACCTGGCGTATGTGTGTGGATTACACCGATCTGAACAAGGCTTGTCCGGCTGATCCTTTTGTTCTCCCCCGTATTGATCAGATCATTGATGCTACGGCGGGTTGCACATGTTTGAGTTTCTTGGATGCTTATTCCGGTTATCATCAGATTAAGATGGCAGTCAAGGATCAGGAGAAGACACCTTTTATTACTCCTTTTGGAGCTTTCTGCTATGTGTCTATGCCTTTTGGGCTTAAGAGCGCCCAGGCGACTTACCAGCGGTGTGTGCAGAATTGTCTTCATGATCAAATTGGGCGTAATGTGCAGGCTTATGTGGATGATATAGTGGTAAAATCCAGGAAAGAGGAAACCTTGGTAAGTGTGTTTCTGATAATCTCCGGGTCTACAAAACGATGCTTAACCCGGCCAAGTGTGTCTTTGGAGTCCCAGCTGGCAAGCTCTTGGGTTTTTTGGTGTCCAACCGAGGCATTGAGGCTAACCCGGAGAAGATCAAGGCAATTACATCCCTAGCCAAACCAGCATGCATCAATGACGTTCAGCGGCTGGCGGGTCGTGTTGCCGCTTTGAGCTGGTTCATAAGCCTGTTAGGGGAGAAGGCAATGCCTCTGTATCAGATGATGAAGAAAACATATGCTTTTGTTTGGAGCGATGCGGCGAATGCTGCTTTTGAGGATCTGAAGACACAGCTTGCTGAGCCGCCGGTCCTGGCTACTCCAATTGAGAAAGAGTCGCTGTTGTTATGCGTGGCTGCCAACTCACAAACTGTTAGTGTGGCTATTGTGGTAGAGCGCAAAGAGGCTGGCAAAGAGCATCCGGTTCAACGGCCGGTTTATTACGTCAGTGAAGTGTTAACTGAATCTAAGCAACGATATTCACAATGGCAGAAGCTTGTATATGGGGTGTTCATGGCAAGCCGGAAGCTTAAATATTATTTCCAGGGTCACCCAATTACTGTGGTCAGTTCTGCTCCTTTGGGGGACATCATTCAAAACAAAGAAGCCACTGGGCGAGTCGCCAAGTGGGCAATTGAGCTTGGGTCTCATGGGTTGAAGTATGTGCTGCGCACTGCGATCAAATCTCAAGCACTGGTTGACTTCATCAATGACTGGATGGAGATGCAGATGCCAGAAGAGAACCAGACAACACGTATTGGACTATTCACTTTGATGGGTCTAGACAATTGGAAGACTCGGGGGCTGGAGTTGTGTTAACTTCTCCACGAGGTGACAAATTTTGTTATGTGTTACGGTTGATGTTTCCTTGCACTAACAATGCAGCAGAGTATGAAGCCTTGCTCCATGGTCTTCGAGCGGCGAAAGAGATGAGTTTGAGCCGAGTCAGATGTCTTGGCGACTCAGATCTAGTGGTTCAACGGGTATTTGGCAAGTGGGATTCCAAGGACCCTCTCATGGTGGCTTATCGCCGAGAGGTTGATGCCATTGCAGGGCATTTTAAAGGTTATCAGGTGGAGCACATTGACCATCGAAAGAACGAAGCGGCTGATGCCTTAAGCCGGTTGGGGTCTCAGCGTAAGCCGGTGCCACCTAACACCTTTTTGGATGTGTTGCATAAACCCTCTGTCAAGTTGCCCACAGAAGAGGATTTAGCTGTTCCTGACCCGGAGGCGCAGTTGGTGGCGGCTCTTCATGTCATCCTAGATTGGACAGTACCGTTCTTGGCTTACATGACCCAGGGAGAGTTGCCAGCGGATGAGACCCTAGCTCGACAGATAACCCGGCGGTCTAAGTCAATGACGATCTCAGATGGAGAGTTATATCATCGCAGTGTTTCCGGAGCGTTTCAGCGGTGTGTATCCCCTGAAGAAGGTCAAGAAATCCTTCGAGAGATCCATGAAGGCGATTGTGGTCATCATGCCAGGTTAAAATCTTTGGTGGCCAAGGCGTTTCGTCATGGTTTTTACTGGTTGACGGCTCACGCTGATGCAGAATATCTGGTCAGTCGATGTGATGGATGTCGAAAGTTTACACGACGAGCACATGTGCTGGCTCAAGAGCTCCGGATGATTCCAATCACTTGGCCGTTTGCGGTCTGGGGGCTTGACATGGTGGGGTCTTTTAAAAGGTCTAAGGATAAAAAGACACATCTCTTGGTGGCAGTTGATAAATTCACCAAGTGGGTTGAGGCGGAGCCTGTGAGTAAGTGTGACGCGCCCACAGCGGTTCAGTTCACGAAAAAGGTGATCTTCCATTTTGGTTTTCCACACAGTATTATCACTGACAATGGCACTAATCTGTCCAAAGGGGCTATGGAGGAGTTTTGTCAACAAGAGCACATCCGGCTTGATGTTTCTTCTGTAGCTCATCCTCAATCCAATGGTCAAGCTAAGAGAGGCAATCAAGAAATTTTGAAAGGGCTCAAACCTCGGCTTATGGTTCCTTTAAAGCGAATGTCAGGTTGTTGGGTAGAAGAGTTACCCTCGGTGTTGTGGAGTATCAACACCACACCCAGCAGGTCTACAGTTTACACACCTTTCTTCATGGTTTATGGAGCAGAAGCAGTGTTGCCTAGTGACATCCATCATGACTCGCCCCGTGTGGCGTCTTATGTTGAAGCTAATAATGAACAAGCCATACAGGATGCACTTGACTTGTTGGATGAAGAAAGAGACTTAGCAGCGGCCCGATCAGCAATTTATCAACAGGACCTGCGCCGTTATCACAGCTGCCGGGTTAAGTCCAGGACCTTTCAAGAAGGCGACTTGGTGCTCTGGCTCATCCAGGATCTATCAAATGCACACAAGTTATCCCCACCTTGGGAAGGACCCTTTGTGGTCAGTAAGAACTTAAACAACGGGTCATATTACCTCATTGACGTTCGAGAGCACAAAGACTCACGTAAGTCGGAGGAGGAGACCCGCCGGCCGTGGAACATTGCTCAACTTCGGCCATACTACACCTGAGCCACCGGCTCTCATCATGTACATACGTTAACATTGTGTATACCATGATAAGCAATAAAGTAAGACCATCGGTCTCTTTTCTTTTCAAAGACTATGCATCTTTGTTATTTCTTATTTTTAAATGACTATTAAGGAGCTGATCATATTTGAATCAAGTTTAACCTTCTTGGTCCATCTTATGATCGTATCCGAATCTGGCTCCAAATCTCATGGTCACGTGGGGGCTTCCTATTCAAACATAGGTTGTATTCGAACCAAAGAGAACAAAGTTGTCGTAACCCTCTTGATCGGCTCAAGGCCGAACTCACTTGGGGGCTTCTTGATCGTATCTGAATCATAGCTTAACCCCTTTTGAGTCCGACTTGGATCGTATTCGAATCAGGGTCGTTAAAAACCTCTCAAGGTCATTTGGGGGCTTCCTGTTCAAACATAGGTCATATTCGAACCAAAGAGAACATAGCTGTCGGTACCCTCTTGATCGGCGCAATGCCAAAGCCACTGGGGGCTATATGGTCGTATCCGAACCTTAGCTTAACCCCTTTGGTCCGTTTTGCTGATCATATTCGAATCAGAAACCCCCATCTTTTTGAAATACAGGATTAAATTATGTTTATTATCTGTTGCCTGCCTTTTTAGTCTTTTGTTGTTTCAATATTACAAACACTAAGCCTGGTCTTCTTCACTGGCTCGACTACTTGACAACACAGCCGCCCGGGTTATTCACACCGGCGGTTTATGGATCAAAAGGTGCAACCTACCAAGGTATAGTAATCATTGAGTACTCAAAAAAGCATTGGCTTCTTATAAAGATTGAATTATCAAATTCATCATCCGGGTTATTTAAACCGGCGGTCTAAGGATCAAAAGGGACAAGGTATGGTTATTACTTATACACACTTATCTGTTGCGTAACTACAGAGTTAGTTTCAGCCCTTGTCCTTTATTTATATCTGCCTCTGTTTCTTATTATGGAAGACGTATTGGCTATAAATTGGGTGTTTTAACCCGTTTGGTTCTAAGCCGCCAAACCAGTCTTTTCTTTGTGTTTACGGGAACAGAGTTCAAACATCGCAGAGACAAAACATTAAATACGATGCATACATTGGCATCAGGAAACCCAGAGTCACATAAAAGTATTTTATGCACGATGGCATAAGCAGAGCATACTGTGTTTTCACAACTAAAGTTATTACAAGGCTCTATAAGCCCATGAAGATGATCATTGTTCCTCCCTCACCGGTTCACCACCTTCTGTTGGCTGCAAGTTGGGTTGTGAACAATCAAAACCATTCATGGCGACAAATTCAGCTTCGTCGTCAATCAGACCGACCGGGTCAACTTCCGGGGCAAATGTGTCTTCTCTCACTGGTGGGATCAAATCTGTTACTTTGTATGAGGGAGTGGACATCTTCTTATTCTCACTATCAGAACCCGACTGGTATTTATCAACATTGGTGTCATCTCCAAGGGTAGTTGCCTGAGGCCGGACTCCGCGCACGCAAGCCATGAAGTCATCCTGATCAAAAGGAGACTCATCTTCCTTCACGGTGGGATAAACTCTTGCCACGTCCGCCGGGGCAAGGTATGGCACCCAAGCCTTGGAGCGGCTTAGGGCAGTCAAAGCTCCGGCTCGAGCGCAGGAGCGTTTTACTTCTTGAAACCTGGCAGGAAGGATGGACAGTTTCTTCAGGACGTCGCTGAGCCGGTTGGATCCTTGATTAGCAAGAGAGATGGCAGCCAGAGCCCACTGTGCGCCAATATACAATTGTGCGACCAAAGTATATACTGCCTTCAGTTTAATCAACGGGTCTTGGCTCAGATTTTTGCTTCGAGGGCCTGCATAAATTTTACACGCAAAGTCAGTTGGCGGATCATACTCCAGATCGGCAAAAAGCACACAAAAGTTAAAGTCAGACGGCTCACCAAAGATGGCGGCTACCATCTGAGATACCTGGCCCTTTAACCCGTTCAACTCTGTTGAAATCTCTTTCAGAGATGTCTCGTCCGTCTCAGCATGTTGGGTCAGGAGTGTTTTTTCTTCTTCCCAAGTTTTTTCTTGGCAGCAAAGCTAGTCTTTAAATTTTCCGTTGCAGAGAGACTTATTTGCAGTTTGGAGTTAGCAGATTTGATTTCTGTCTCCTAACTCACTAGCCGGGTCTTCGCATTAGTTAGTTTTCTTCTTGGCAGCGAAGCTGGTCTTTAAATTTTCCGTTGCAGAGAGACTTATTTGCAGTTTGGAGTTAGCAGATTTGATTTCTGTCTCCTGACTCACTAGCCGGGTCTTCGCGTTAGTTAGTTGAGAATTCAATTCAGATAAGGCATTCTGCAAAACAGTCAGATGAGTCAAGATTCCGTTTCAAGTTCAACAATCAAGATTTAAGTCTCAAGTACTTTACAAAAACCACTTGACACTTGGGGGCTAATGTGTGCCAAATCAAATTTCTACGACTCTACAGACATATTTAAGTCCCAAGTACTTTACAAAGTAACAACACTTGGCACTTGGGGACTAATGTATGCCGTTCAACAAGTTTATCAAGGTTAAGCCAGAGTATTAAGTACTTTGAAGATGGTCTCAAAACAATTTAAAGTACCAGTTCATTTATGATCAAAATGAGCCGGTCCTTGGGGACTACAGGTGAAGCTTTGATCTATTAAAATCAAGAAAAGATTCAAAGGTAAAAGTTTCGGCCTATATTTTAAAGTCTACAGGTTATTCCGGTTCTCTCATAATCTGAAGACTTCGGGGCTGAAGGAATACATATAAGCCGGAAAACGTACCTCATATTTTAACTACAGCTACTTGACCATCTCAATCTCAGACACGCGACTGGAGTGTACATGACTGAGATAGCCAGATAAAATATCATTAGCATTGAGACGGTCATAGTTGGTAACGTCAAAGTGAACTTTTTGCCTCTCCAATGCCTCTTGCTTTGCTGTACATCGAGCCAGCACGGTTGGGTTCCCCGGTTCAATAAAGCGGCTCCCAGTAATCTGAACATCTTGTGCAGACGGAGATGGCGGGTTGGCTAAGCTTGATGGTCCGGTTGTGGAAGGGTTCACAGTGGTTTCGTCAAATGACGGCTCAGGAGGATTTGCTTCGTTATCAACAAGCGGGTCTTCTGGAGCGTCAGCTAATGGAAAAGGCGGCCTAGCCGGGTCAGATTCCAGGACCGGCAGGTCTTCCGCCGATTTAGCGACCTTTGCTTTTTGGATTTAGCTTGGCGACTAAGAAAAATGTTGCAGGATTGTCAGTATAAAGGTACAATTGAATAACCCGAAAGAAAAGGAGGATTTCTGATTACCCGGGAGCAGTCTTGAAAGCCGGGGATTGCGTTTGCGATGAGTCGCCGGAAGAGCGAGACACCTCCTGAAAGGATAAAAAGAATTAAAAGAAATATAAGGAGAAGGATCCAATAAACACAGTTAAAAACAGAAATAAGTAAACCTCATTTGGACGTTTCCGAGGAGTTTGTTGAAGAACGACAGCCGGTTCATCTTCAGTCACAGCTTGATGGCGGCTTTCATGTTGCTGCTTTTTCAAATGAAAGTTGGGATCCAAGTGAGCTAAAGGGTTAGAAAACCTTACTTTACGGGTCACTCATCGAACTTTGTGTCTTGGTAAGGGCTCTGAGTCGGAGGAAATGATAGTTACCTCTGCTTCCTCGGCCTGACTGGCCCCACTGTCATCCTGGTAATGATCAGTGTCAATAAGATTGTTAAAAAATTGGCCAAGGGAATCAAGGGCTACCTCCAAATCAGATGTGTCATCAAGCTTCAGCAAATCTTCAGCAGTGTTCTTCTTTTTCTTCTTCAACTTTCGGGTCGTTTTCTTGGCATTCATGGCGGCGGCTTTCGCCTTCTTGGCAGCCTCGTGGTCATATTTCACTTTCCAAAAGTCAGAATTGGCTTGCAGGCAGGCAAAGACAAGATGAAAGATTAGTGCTAAACAATACGGCTGGGTAAAATATAAAGGAAAAGAGATCAAAATATCCTTACTTCTGGCACCGGGTTAAGCTTACAGAAGGGATTTAGCCCAACGATATTGCAGTCTTCATATTTCCCATTTACCAAAAGGTTTGACATTGCGACAATGTCTTCTTCGGATAGTTGAACTGGGCTATGACGAAGAGAGTCGTCCGGGCCTCCACCATATTCATACATCAACTTTGACCGACGGCTTAAAGGAATAACCCGCCATGAGATCCAGTAGCGGGTCAGATCAACTCCAGTCAACCCGTTTCCTAACAGGGCATTGATCTTTTTGATGGATGGCATCAATCTCTTGCATTCAGTAGCAGTGAGTTTTTCTGGAAGCGTGAACTTGGAGTCAAGACGATCAGGGCGGTAACCCGAAAATGGCTTCTCGTTTTCTAGGGAGATATCCTGACAGTAGAACCAAGTTTGGTTCCAGTCCTTTGGGTGACTTGGTAAGACTATGAGAGGGAAGACAGCACCCTGCCGGCGCTGAATTGAGATGTCTCCAAGCTCTAAGCTAAGACCATTGGTGCACTCATTCTGCCGGTTCAGATAAAAATATTCTCTAAACAGCTCTACGGTCGGCTCTTGCTGAAGATACACCTCACAGAGCACTTGGAAGTTACAGATATTAGATACGGAATTGGGCCCAATGTCTTGAGGATGGAGTTTGAAAAAGTGAAGGACCTCTCTGAAGAACTTTGAACTGGGTGGTGAGAAGCCACGGTTCATGTGGTCAGTAAAAACAATCACTTCGCCATCTCTTGGATTGGGTCGTTCTTCTTCCGGGTCAGGGGCACGGTAAGACATGACGGCTTTTGATGGAAGAAATCTTATGATGAAGAACTCTTATGATGATGAAGAAATCTTATGATGAGGAACCCAGTTACAGATGGTTGGCGTTTTGGACGGCATGACGTGCAAGGAACTGAAAAGAAAAGCAACATGCCGGCTCAGTTTTACGGTGAGGTTAACAGCTAAAGAATGAAGATGCAAAAACAAGTAATGGCGGCTTAACTAAGGGCTAATGACATATAAGGAAAAGAAAGCCGGTGCGGTAAGCCGCCATGACTATATATTCTTTCAGAAAGTGGATTCAGCTAAGTATTGGGACAAACAAGTTTCCCAAATGGTTGATATTATTTCAAATGAAATGGATGTTAAAAAACGGAAAAATTTCTAGACCTAAAAATGCAGTCCAGATGAGTACATCAGATCTAAACATAGCTCTTGTACCAGAAAAAGGAGTCTGCTAATATCAAAAGGAGGCACCAAACAGCTACTGCAGGAACATACATCTCGTTCGGATCAGAAAGAGGAGGCAGTAGAAAAACTATGAAGAACTATGATGAACTACAAAGAACACGCAGGAGCTTGGAAACCCTAATGAAGATCTAAGGCAGGAAGGGAAGAAAGCTTATGGTTGCAGATCTACTGGGGAGGCCGCCGCGGGTTCTCTGGATCGGTTCAGGTTGATGCAGCGGCCAGAGTCAAAGACGGAGATGAGGTGCGGCGGCGGCGAAACTCGGGCAGTAGCAGGGTCGCAAGAGGAAGAACACACACACACACACACACACACACACACAGAGAGAGAGAGAGAGAGAAGAATAAGGAAGGCCGGGGCAAGCCTATTTATAAGGAAAGATGCAAACATACGGGCGTGAAAATCAAGGGAGAACCGAATAATGGTTATCCAGCTATATAGGCGCCTCGATTCTTGGGAAACATTAAAGATAAAAGATCCGTTGGAAGATGACGTCATGAATTTTTTTTTGCGTTTTCAAGAGATGACGTCACGACGGGTTACAAGGGAATTTCAATAAAGATAAGAAGATGGATTTTTTGGCTAAGTATGGAAGATTGACAAAGAACAAGGTTCAAGGTCAACCTGGGGCCTAATGTTGGGGATATTGCTATCAGCTGAGACCCGCCCAGGAGGGGCCGGGTCAGCCCCAAGGGCGGGTTACACAAGAAGCCTAGTGAACATTCAAGATTGTAGTTTATTAAGTATTATAGAAGGCCCAAGGGCTTGAAGGCGCCTTAAGGCCTGATATTATGAACCGCCATATGTAAGGAAAGACTTGTAAAGAAAGGCATGTAAAGAAAGTCACTGAGCCGGACACGATTATGAGCCGGACGGGACTCTATAAGCCACCAGGCGCCAAACCGTGTATATAAGGGGACCACCCGGTGGTGGCTTAGGGCAAGAAACAACAAGTCGATAACCAAGCCGGCGAGTTGAGCCTCTTGGTAATTGAAACCTCAGCAATACCAAACCCAACTAGACGTAGGCTTTTACCTTCATCGTAAGGGTCCGAACTAGTATCTCGTGTCCTTTGTCCCGATTAACCCCTTTAGGCTTCCTAGTGTGATGGCCCTACAACTAAGTCCTTGCTCTAGGACATCTGTCGTGAAAATTCCACGACAAGTCCCTTTGCAATAGAAGCACTCAGTCTCAGGCTTAGGTCCAGACTTGGACTTCTTCACTTCAGCATCAACTTGCTTGTTGTTCTTCTTGAAGTTCCCCTTCTTCCCTTTGCCTTTCTTCTTGAAACTGGTGGTCTTGTTGACCATCAACACTTGATGCTCCTTCTTGATTTCTACCTCCGCAGCCTTTAGCATGGCGAAGAGCTCGGGAATTGTCTTATCCATCCCTTGCATATTAGAGTTCATCACGAAGCTCTTGTAGCTTGGTGGCAGTGATTGAAGAACTTTGTCAATGACACTATCATCAGGAGGATTAACTCCCAGCTAAGTCAAGTGGTTGTGGTACCCAGACATTCTGAGTATATGTTCACTGACAGAACTATTCTCCTCCATTTTGCAGCTGTAGAATTTATTGGAGACTTCATATCTCTCAATCCAGGCATTTGCTTGAAATATTAACTTAACCTCCTGGAACATCTCATATGCTCCATGACGTTCAAAACGTCGTTGAAGTCCCGGTTCTAAGCTGTAAAGCATGACACACTGAACTATCGATTAGTCATCAGCTTTGCTTTGCCAGACGTTCTTAACATCGTCAGCAACATCTACAGCAAGCTTGTCACCCAGTGGTGCTTCCAGGACGTAATTCTTCTGTGCAGCAATGAGGATAATCCTCAAGTTACGGACCCAGTCCATGAAATTGCTACCATCATCTTTGAACTTAGCTTTCTCTAGGAACGCATTAAAATTCAACGGAACAATAGCACGAGCCATTTATCTACAACAACATAGACATGCAAAATACTATCAAGTACTAAGTTCATGATAAATTACAGTTCAATTTAATCATATTACTTAAGAACTGCTACTTATATAGACATCCCTCTAATCATCTAAGTGATCACCCTCTAATCATCTAAGTGATCACGTGATCCACATGAACTAAACCATGTCCGATCATCACGTGAGATGGAGAAGTTTTCAATGGTGAACATCACTATGTTGATCATATCTACTATATGATTCACGCTCGACCTTTCGGTCTTAGTGTTCCGAGGCCATATCTGCATATGCTAGGCTCATCAAGTTTAACCCGAGTATTCTGCTTGTGCAAAACTGGCTTGCGCCCGTTGTATGTGAACGTAGAGCTTATCACACCCGATCATCATGTGGTGTCCCGGCACGACGAACTATAGCAACGGTGCATACTCAAGGAGAACACTTGTACCTTGAAATTTAGTGAGAGATCATCTTATAATGCTACCGCCATACTAAGCAAAATAAGATGCATAAAGGATAAACATCACATGCAATCAAATAAGTGATATGGTATGGCCATCATCATCTTGTGCCTTTTGATCTCCATCTCCAAAGCACCGTCATGATCACCATCGTCACCGGCTTGACACCTTGATCTCCATCGAAGCATCGTTGTCGTCTCACCAACTATTGCTTCTACAACTATCGCTGCTGCTTAGTGACAAAGTAAAGCAATTACATGGCGATTGCATTTCATGCAATAAAGCGACAACCATATGGCTCCTGCCAGTTGCCGATAACAGTGTTACAAAACATGATCATCTCATACAAAAATTTATATAATCACGTCTTGACCATATCACATCATAACATGCCTTGCAAAAACAAGTTAGACGTCTTCTACTTTGTTGTTGCATGTTTTACGTGGCTGCTACGGGCTTTTAGCAAGAACCGTTCTTACCTATGCATCAAAACCACAACGTAGTATAGTGATTGCTTTTTGATCTTTAGAAAGAACCATGTTCATTGAAACTGATTCAACTAAAGTTGAAGAAACAGACACCCACTAGCCACCTGTGTGCAAAGCACATCGGTAGAACCAGTATCGCGTAAGCGTACGCGTAATGTCGGTCTGAGCGGCTTCATCCAACAATACCGTTGAATCAAGAATCAACTAGTGATGACAAGCAATATGTATATACCCACGCCCACAACTCCTTTGTGTTCTACTCGTGCATATAACATCTACGCATAGACCTGGCTCAGGTGCCACTGTTGGGGAATGTAGTATTCAAAAATTTTCCTACGATCACGCAAGATCTATCTAGGAGATGCATAGCAAAGAGAGGGGAGAGTGTGTCCACGTACCCTCGTAGACCGAAAACGGAAGTGTTAAGTAACGCAGTTGATGTAGCTGAACGTCTTCATGATCCAACCGATCAAGTACCGAACGCACGGCACCTCCATGATCTGCACACGTTCAGCTCAGTGACGTCCCTCGTACTCTTGATCCAGCTGAGGCCGAGGGAGAGTTTCGTCAGCACGATGGCGTGATGACGATGATGATGAAGTTACCGACGCATGGCTTCGCCTAAGCACTACAATGATATGACCGAGGTGGAAATCTATGGAGGGGGGCACCGCACACGGCTAAGACAACTGTCAAATTGTGTGTCTATGGGGTGCCCCCTCCCCTGTATATAAAGGAGTGGAGGAGGGGAGGGCCGGCCCTCTCTATGGCGCGCCCCAAGGGGGATTCCTACTCCTAGTAGGAGTAGGTTTCCCCCCTTCCCTAGTTGGAGTAGGAGAAGAAGGAAAAAGGAGAAGGAGAGAAGGAAAGGGGGGCCGACCCCCTCCCCAATTCGGGTTGGGCTTGGGGGAGGGGGCGCCCCCCACTTGGCCGCCTCCTTCTCTCTCCCACCATGGCCCATTAAGGCCCATTGACTCCCCGGGGGGTGCGGGTAACCCCCCAGTACTCCGGTAATTGCCCGAACTTATCCGAAATCATTCCGGTGTCCAAACATAGCCTTCCAATATATCAATCTTTATGTCTCGACCATTTCGAGACTCCTTGTCATGTCCGTGATCACATCCGGGACTCCGAACAACCTTCGGTATATCAAAACACATAAACTCATAATACCGATCGTCATCGAATGTTAAGCGTGCGGACCCTACGGGTTCGAGAACTATGTAGACATGACCGAGACTCACTTTGGACCAATAACCAATAGCGGAACCTGGATGCTCATATTGGTTCCTACATATTCTACGAAGATCTTTATCGGTCAAACCGCATAACTATACATTGTTCCCTTTGTCATCGGTATGTTACTTGCCTGAGATTCGATCGTCGGTATCTCAATACCTAGTTCAATCTCGTTACCGGCAAGTCTCTTTACTCATTCCATAATGCAACATCCCGCAACTAACTCATTAGTCACATTGCTTTCAAGGCTTATAGTAATGTGCATTACCGAGAGGGCCCAGAGATACCTCTCTGATACACGAAGTGACAAATCCTAATCTCGATCTATGCCAACTCAACAAACACCATTGGAGACACCTGTAGAGCATCTTTATAGTCACCCAGTTATGTTGTGACGTTTGATAGCACACTAAGTGTTCCTCCAGTATTCGGGAGTTGATTAATCTCATAGTCATAGGAACATGTATAAGTCATGAAGAAAGCAATAGCAATAAACTAAACGATCATAGTGATAAGCTAACGGATGGGTCAAGTCAATCACATCATTTTCTAATGATGTGATCCCGTTCATCAAATGAAAACTCATGTCTATGGTTAGGAAACTTAACCATCTTTTGATTAACGAGCTAGTCAAGTAGAGGCATACTAGTGACACTCCGTTTGTCTATGTATTCACACATGTACTAAGTTTCCGGTTAATACAATTCTAGCATGAATAATAAACATTTATCATGATATAAGGAAATATAAATAACAACTTTATTATTGCCTCTAGGGCATATTTCCTTCAGTAGAAACATGAACACACACGAACAAAGACCGGATCCACATGAATCCACCGAAGATAAAAGTCGATCGGATCCCGCCATATCCACCAGAGACAAACCTCCACACGCCCTCCGATGACACTAGAAGAACCATCGGAACCTTATTTCATCTTTAGAGAGCCGTTGTCTCCTCATCTATCTGAGTAGGACAGAAACCCTATAATAAGTCAAAAAAGCATCTAGAAACGAAGCCCTCGTACCGGCAAGGGCCGAGATTCACCACGGTACCATGGTCCTAAGGCCACAGGAGACGAGGCTGGAGGCAAGAGGAAACCTAGCAGCGCCTGAGTACGAGCGCTCTTTCCCTTGCGGCTCCTTGGACTTAAGTATATATATATATATATATATATATATATATATATATATATATATATATATATATATATATATTTCATGCTTCACATCACCTCATGAAGGCATGCATGTATTTTTTCTGGGGAGATCAAGTCATTTATAGTCACACGTTAATATTTTTTCATTAATTTGTGCGTGGTAATGAACAATACATGCATTTGACACTTGGAGAAAAATATGTGGTTCATGTTTCACATTCTTTTGCAAGATGGCGTCGAGTTAAATTCAATTCAAAAGTGTTTCTAATTTTATACATAATTTCATCACATACTTTATAGGTTTTATTTTTTCTAAATGTAAACCAAAACTCTTTTAAATTTCTATTTCCATTAATTTTAGATTTTTAAGAACCCATTTATGCATTTGTTTTAACATGGTTTCCACGGCACGCATGGGACATCATCTAGTTATACCCATTCTTGTTATAGTCGCTGGCCTTCCGCTCAGGCGTCGTTGCCCATCCTCCCTCCACTAACAAAAATTTTCATACTCAGTGAAATGAAAAAAGCCATGCTCTATAGAAAAAATGACACGCTCTTTAAAATAAAAGTGTCTTACTTGTAAAAAAATGGCATGCTCTTTGTAATAAAAAAAGGCCATGCTCTTTATAATAAAAATGACATGATCTACAAAAAATTACATGGGAAAATAAATAAATGAATAGTGCACAAAAATGCCATGCTACAGAAAATAAACTACCATTGCTGACTAAATAAAATAGCCATCATATGAAAAGTAAAAGTACCATGGGCTAGTGAATAACAAAACATGGTGTAACTAAAAGAAATTGGCATGGTACCTAAGATGAACTACCACGTTCTAAAAAAGAGTAAAAATGTCATGATCTAATTAGTGAAATTACCATGCTGCCTATAGTAAATTTGCACATGGCACTGCTAGCATGGTCAAAACCATTAGTAAGATCTTATGATGATTATCGACATAATTCCCACGAGAAATCAAATTGTCATGGGAACAAAAAATTAGAAAACTTTTCATGTAAAATTACCGTGTGAGAATATCCATAAATTAATATGCCATGATCTAAAGCATAAATATTTCCATGGTTACATGAATTGAAAATACAATGGTGTAATTTGAAAAAATATTATAGACTAACTAATAAAAATGCCATGGTACCTAGAATAAAATTACCATGTTCTCAATAGTGAAAATACCATGGTATGATTACTAAAAATGCCATGGTGACTATGATAAAACTACCATGGTTACATGAATTGAAATTGACATAATATAATTTGAAGAAAATGCCATTCACTAACTAATAAAAATGCCATGGTAACCTAAGTAAAAATCCCATGGTATGATTACTAAAAATTCCATGGTGAGTATGATAAAACTACCATAGTCTAAAAACAATCATACAAAAATGCCATGCGGGTTGTTTCAAAAAGCATTCATACTATGTTGTGTATTCACTTCGCCAACAAAAAAGTTGTCATCGCAAAAATTATGGAGGCACCCCCCCCCCCCCCCCGCGCAAAAAATAAGTTTTCCATCTAAAAAGCCATGATTTAGACATTTGGGTATGGGTACTATATAGTTGAGTTGATAAAGGCCCTATATTTTTCCATCATAGCATATCACTTACAACCACAACAAAGAATTATGTGAAAATATCATCATTCTATAAGAAACATGTCACATATACTGTAGAAATACAAACAATTCTACAAAATTGACATGGGTATAAAAATGCCATGAAAAAAATGTAAACTTATTGATGTCTACTACGAAACTTTATTCTTGTAGACTTTGTTGGGCCTCCAAGCGTAGAGTTTTCTACGATAATAAAGAAATTCCCTCAAGTGAATGCCCTAAGATTTAGCTAAACGCAAGAGGTGTATGATGAAGATGATTCTCTCTCAAACAATCCTGCAATCAAATATAAAGAGTCTCTTGTCTCCCCAACACACTCAATACAATTGTCAGTTGTATAGGTGCACTAGTTCGGCAAAAAGATGATGATAGATAGGTAGTATGGATGGTAGAAATAGATTTTTGTAATATGAAAAAATAAAAATAGCAAGGTAGCAAGTAGGAAAAGGCGAGCAAAACATTGTCTCAATGCTTAGAAATAAGGCCTAGGGTTCATACTTTCGCTAGTGCAATCTCTCAACATCATTAACATATTTGAATCGCATGCAAGTCCCTCAAAGTGCGGCAAAGAACCACTCCAAAGTATCTATTCCTATCGAAGAAAGTATGATGAAATCGCGTAGGTAGTAAACCACCTCAAAGTTGTGTTTCCAATAAATCTTATTGTGATGACCCGGTCCCGACAGGGCCCTGAATCTCTGTGCTTCATGTGCCAGTCCCTGGATCGATTGCTGGCACACATAGTTCACGATGAAATGCCAGAAAATAACACACGCCAAAGTATTACATCACAAATCTAGTCTTGAATACATTACGCAGTGGAAAATAAAATAATATCTTGTGGTGCCTATCCAATCACAGGCAGCAGTTAAGTATAGCATTGTAACCCTACTTCGTATCTCTCATTCGACACAGAAAATCCTGCAACATGATACATTGCAGCCACGATGGTCAATACATCGAATGTATTGGAAAGTTACAAACTTTCAGTAGCAACCCTACGAGTGTTCAACATGTCAAGGAAAGTGTTGTTCCTTTTATTTTATAAAAACTTATTCCTCTTGCTTCTACTTACTAGTCAAGATATTTCAACCACAGTTGCCTTATGAATGACTTAGGTCTTCTCCAACTGGTATACCATGAGAGTTCCTATGGATTCATGGTTACCCATACATTACCACAAGAGCCCTCAGGATCGTGGTTAAACAAACACTACCACGAAAGCCCCTCGAGATCGCGGTTAACAAACATTTCCATGAGAGCCCTCATGATCATGGTTAATCAAATATGTCCATGAGAGCCCCTCAAGATCGTGGTTAACAAGCACTGCCATGAGAGCCCCTCCGGATCATGGTTTCTCAATCACAACATCGTTGGACGTTCTTGTCCATGATTCACACAAAAGCCCAACCACCAAGGTAACGTAAGTTTCAACAACATGTGGCTATCCTATATTGGTTTTGTAACTTTGTAAGGTAAATAGGGTAGAACAAGTTCAAGGGTGCAACTTGCCTGATAATCGTTGATGTTCTTCACATAACAAATCTTGGTAATTGATGAAGTTCTTCGCACACACAATCTTGGTAAAGCTACCCATAGCTCTTCGTACAATCAATTGTAAGTAATGAGTAATCATAAACAACAATACAATACAAACAAACATACAACAAGTGTTGTGCATGGTGTCAGTGTCACTATGCTTTGAGATCATGTGCCATGTGTTAACCCATAAGAGTTTGGGAAATAATGTAGTGATTGTTAATTGGAATACATATGACATAAAGGGTCCGCATGCGACTTTCAATTCATACGAGTCCATCACATAAGGAGTATGTGATGTCAAGTTGTGGGTGCCAGATTATGCAAAAGGAATCTTGCAACTGGAGTAGACCCGGTCATGGACAACCCGGCCCGAACCCGAAGCCCGACATTCGGGCCGGGCTCGGGCTCCATTTTCTGACCCAAAGCCCGGCCCGAAAGCCCGAATAAAGCCCGAAATATGTATAAAAACATATTTTATTCAAAATATAGGTATAATAAATTAATATAATATCCCAAAAATGATTAATTTAATTAAAATATGTCACTGTTCATGTACTTCGGGCCAGGCCGGGCCGGGCTCGGGCTTGGCATTTTATCTTCGGGCTTTGTCAAGCCCGGCCCAAACCCGACCCGGCCCGACGTTTGCCCGGGTTTAAACTGGAGTCATGGTCTATGAATCTTGGATAGCCAAGTTCATGTTCAAGTTTGACTAGCAATTCAAACTTGTTGACCTTCCATGGACTTGAATACACACACGCTTGGCTAGGTTTCATTTCAGTTTCACTAGTTGATCTTGACTTAAGTTGGGTTTTATGTTTGGATTAGTTTGAACTCTTCAACTTCATATTTGAATTGGTTTCAAATAATTTGAATTAGGTTTAACTAATTGGATAATTTCATCTAGGTTCATTAAATTGGTTAACTTATAATTCAATTTGAATTTGAATTAGGGTTCACCTTATTTGAATTCAAATTGAAGCCAGTTCAATTTAAGTGTAAAATGTTGAAGCCAGTTCAAGTTCAAAATATTTCATAAATTTGGATTAATTAAATGACTTCCAAAATTTAATTTAGGGTTTAAACCAAATTCATATTATATTTATTAGTCTCCCGAAAGTCAAATACAAATCCAATATGACTACTAAAGTTTATTTATTTAAATTAAGGATAAACTAAAGTCAAGTTTAAATCCAAAGTCATTTATTAAGTGCAATTAGTTTCCAAATTTACCTTAAGTTTGAATTAAATTCAATTTTAGATTAATTTCCTAAAAACATTGTACTGGGTTTAATTTAAATTACTAATTTATAATGCAAAATTTTATTCAAATTAAACCTATGGTTTTAAGGTTATAACCAATTTGAGTTTTAATTAAATTCAAACTAAAATTTCTAAAGTCAAATAATAATCCAAGATGGTTACTAAGTTAATATTAATTTTAGGAATTAGTTGCAAAATAATTAAACATTTTTATTTCAAGATTAAACTAGATTTGGGTTTAAATATCGTTTAAATTATAGCTAATGTTTAAACTATATTCTAATTCAAATTTTAAATTATTTAAAATTTGAACTACAATATCGAAGTTGAAACTATATTTCACCAGATTCATTTTGCGAAAAAATCAATTAGATTTGACTTCTAAAATGCAAGCTATGTCCATTTTAAGTTCAAATTCATTCCGTTTGAATTCAAATTTTAAAGTATTCAAATTCCAAAGACGGGATGATCAGAACCGGATCCACGCTATCATTGTTGCCCCTCTATTATAGATGCAGTGCAACCACTGGGAGAGGAAGAAGCACCGAATGCGTGCCGAAGACGGTCGCGCGTGTGTCGGTGCCAAACGTCGCCGCTTCTACCATGGATGGCCGCGACGAGCCTCATCGCCGCCCATGGGGATCAACCCCCTGAAGGACTGGTCCAAGGCCAAAACTCGATTGGTGCCAAGACAACAATGGGCCGGCAATACAGCTGGTCCTCCCGGCACCCATCTTATGGCAAGACGATGCGCGGGAGTAGTGCTGCCTCCGCCCGCTTGCAACCTACTCCACCTCTTCCACTCTTCTCTCCATCATCTCTGTCGCCTCCACAGGCAGAGAGAGAGAGAGAAAGGGAGAGAGAGGATTGAGGGGATAAGGGGAAGGAGTGATGGAGACGTTCGTCGCGGGTTGGTTTATGGCAAATGACCCCCCCTCCCCCCCTTTCCCTTCAACTTACGTGGTTGTCTTCGCGCGTCAAGATTAGTGTTGTTTAATCGGATGGTGGATGCATCATTCGCTGGGAAACTGGCTTTTCAGAAATAACATTTTTCTAAAATTTTCAATTAAACGAGAAGATATTTATGGGAAAGAAGGAGAAAGGGGTTAGCAGACTCGACACGGAAAAAACTTCGAGAGAACGCCTGAAATTTCAGAAAGGAGAGACGTCGCTAAAAAAACAAAGGAGAGGCGAAAAATCAAATGAGTAAGAGGAATTAATCAAAATTATCAAATTAAACGGGAAAACGAGAGAAAGAAAACTTGACCAAACATCGCTGGTCAAACCAGAGCAACACCGCACTGCCTATAAATGCTCGCCACTACCGCAAACTGACACCAAGAAGGCAGGGGCACCAGTTCAGGACACTCGCCCGCTCTCCAGTTGCCAGATCTCCAGCCCCAGGAGCTCCGAAGCAGCCTCTCCAATGGCGGTCAAGGTCTATGTCGTGTAAGCATCCGCACCACAGTCTTCTTCTACCTAGGTCCACATCCTAAATTAACTGATTTTCTCGGTCTTGTTCGGTGTATCCCTGTCCGAAGATTGGCCTTCTTTTTTTTTCCCCTATGGATTACGATATTTCGACAATCTCAAAACCCATCCTAATTTACGCATTTGGAGTAATTCCCGAGATTAAGTATCACTTATAGTCAGTTAGATGCCGCACGGCTCTGGTTTTTTATTCCTTTGTTCGTCGGTAAGATCAGTAGATTGGCAGATGTGATTTCGTCAGTGCGCGCGGACGATTTGATTGCGATAGGGAGAAAATGAGTCGGAGGAAAAATCGGACTCCTAATAATTCTACAGTGTTGATTTTAGGTGCCAGGGTCTCAATCATGGCGGTAGGTTTCAGTCCCTGATGGAATTGATGCGTCAATAGTGGTGGGCTCCGGCGCTAATTGTGCTGCCCTCTTTCAATGCTTTTTTAATGCGCACCCGGGCGATTCTGCCCCAATTTTATAGTTCCACTGATTGGCCCCCGAATTTAGTGTCTCACTGGCATTCATGTATGCTACCCTGTTTTTGTATGAGCTAAAGGCCAACTGATAAACAGTACCAAACTACAAGAACAGGAATTTATAGACTTCTGATATTTGCGAGTTCTTTGGCTCCAAATTCATTGCTTCAGTCGCATGATGAACTGAACTGTGAAGTCCAAACGAATCATATGTTTGAGTGAATGATTTTTCAGAAAGAAGTGATATCCTCTGCCCCTCTGATGAATAACAATTTAATTTCAAACAGCGTTTGTATTCTTTTTTTTTTACCATGTTATGTCCCATTTTCAAGTAATTAATTAAATTATTTCAGCAGACAACTGACTGGTTTAGCACTATCTGATGGAAGCTTTTCTATGGCCTGCCTAATGCAAGTTCAGATCTTAGAACTATGTGTATAGATTATTTCTGACCTGAACTTTTAACTACCAACTATGGAACTCAGGAACCCTGCAGTTTGGAACATTTGGATATTTTAATGCATATTTACACCTGACAACACATTCAAATAATTTAAATTTTATTTGTTTTGTCACTTCCTTGAGCTTATTAGTCTTATCTATGATGTACTTTTGTGGTTCCACTACAGGCATGTTATTTAATGTTCTCTTGAATGATAGAAAAGTGAAAGAGATATGCTGGGAAATATGTTTCCTTCCTCGTCATCAGTTCCGGCAAATAACAAAATTTTGATCGGTGCTTTGCATGCACATGTCTTGTTCTCTTTTTGTAGATATCTTTCCGTTAATTGCAAATTAAGGCAAAGGTGTAGAGCTTGCTTCCAAGTAATTGAATTGTATAGTATGAGTGATGATTATATGAACATAGGCACTATAAATGTTAGCAATCATTATGCTTATCTTTAAGGAGAAAGATAGAAAAACAACGATATGTGCGGACTATAAAATTCTCAAAGGATGCACAAATAAATATGTCAAATTGAACAATAACGTTATACACTCCTACTTTCATAGAGAAAATTTGTAAAATGCACTGTTGATTCTTCCACAGGTACTACTCCATGTATGGACATGTCGCTAAACTAGCTGATGAGATAAAGAAAGGTGTGTCGTCAGTTGAAGGCGTCGAAGCTAAAATATGGCAGGTTCGTCCCTGTCATCTCGCGTTTTAACTCACCACATTATAAATTGTATTTAGACCAATCATTTGAAAAATAATATGCATTTAGACCCCCCAGAAACCAGTCTGGCTATGTTGCCTTCAAGAATAGTGTACTAAGTTCTTCGAATTTTTATGTGGAAAATTAATACTGAGTGCAGTTTTTACATACATCACTCTTCCTCTATTGTTGTGCTGATCTTATATCACTCTTACCATCTGAAAGGTCCCTGAAACTCTCCCCGAGGAAGTACTTGGAAAGATGGGTGCACCTCCCAAGCTTGATGCCCCAATCATCACACCACAAGAACTTGCGGAGGCAGATGGGATCCTCTTTGGTTTTCCTACAAGGTTTGGCATGATGGCTGCACAAATGAAGGCATTCTTTGATGCAACTGGTGGCCTGTGGAGGGAGCAGAGTCTTGCAGGCAAACCTGCAGGCATTTTCTTCAGCACCGGTACTCAGGGTGGCGGGCAGGAGACTACAGCGTAAGTGTCATTCAGCATTGTCGTGTTTAAAAAGAAAAGCCTCGTAATGAAACACCATCATAAATTGACCTTTTTATCATTTCTCTTCGCGCTTCTCTCCTCAGATTGACAACGGTAACCCAGTTGACTCACCACGGCATGGTGTTCGTTCCCGTCGGGTACACCTTCGGTGCCAAGCTGTTCGACATGGACAAAGTTCAGGGTGGCAGCCCGTACGGCGCAGGCACATTTGCCGCCGATGGTTCGAGGTGGCCATCTGAGATGGAGCTGGAGCACGCCTTCCACCAGGGCCAGTACTTTGCGAGCATCGCGAAGAAACTCAAGGGATCTGCTTGACCTCTGCTGTCTGCACATATATCGTAAAAAGGCATTTACATGAGCTCCACCGTATTGTCAATAGTTTGTTCCCTTATTTTGTGGTGTTTAAAAATTTGTGTGTCTCTGTGGAACTTATATTGCGGCGTGCGTGATATATGTGCTTTGATAGATTGGTTATAGTTTGGAGTTCAACTGTGCTTACCATCATGTTTATATATAATAGATTATCAATGGTTGTTTTGGCTGTCACTCGTGGGCATAGCAGTACTGTTCTATCTTTTTTTTTTTTTTTTGAGAAACTACTGTTCTATCTTAGGCCATCCTAGACTACAGTTGGACAAGACTCCGTCCGATGCCATAAGATCAACACCCTGGAAATGGGCTAAGATGGGCTGACTCTGCAGGCTACTACAGCTGTGACTTTGCTTCTGTGAACCCCCGATAAAAACGGACAGCTTAGATTCACATATTTTATTTATCTTACAGTATTTCACATTATTCAAACACACTGAACACAGAACAAGAATAGAAATAAAATTAAAAACATGAAATATTATCCAGGTCGTTGATCTAAAATTGGATGACTCGTGGAGGGCTAAGTCAATGACTCAGCGAACCAACAGCCTAGAACCCAGTGGCGGAGCTTGGGCCAAACCGTAGGAGGGGCAAAGTGGCAGAGCTTGGGCGACCTAAAGCAGTAGGAGGGGCAAATGGGCTAGAGGGTGGCATAAAGCAGGCTTTGGCTATATTTCAATGTTTCCATTTACTGAGGATTAGTATGAGAAAATCGCATGGGCTGGGGGTGGGAGGAGGCTGCAGTGGCCCATATTGGCCTCCACTAAGCTCCGCCACTGGCCTAGAAGTCAATCAAAGTCGGCTAGAAATACGCATGCTTCAACGGAACACTGTGGTGCTAGCTTAAACCGCTACTCTATTCAGGGTTTAGGATTGCACTTCTAACTCGTAAATTAAATGGAGTCAAATAATTTGAGTTTTAAAGAACATATGATTTGGTGTTTTTTTTTTGAAAAGGGAGACTCCTCGGCCTCTGCATCAGAACGATGCATACAACCACATTTAAAGATAAATAAAGAGGTTCAACAAGGTCTTAAAGTCTGAAAACCAAAAAGCAGCTAGCTCACAAAGAGCCACAACGCCAAAAACAAAAGGCCCAAAAGCCACAATCGGCTGGCATAACACAAGATAGGTAAACTAATCGTCTATCCTATTACATGACCGCCATCCAGACCGGTTAAAGATATCCCACGCTACCATCTCTCACCGGGCAGATCCAGTAACCAAACGCTCCCTGACCTCCGTCGGAGTGAGTAAGGACCACATACGAATCAGCGCAGTAGCTCGAAATAAAACCTGCAAAAAAAGAATAGTTGTTGTTCTATTAAAAACCAAATCATTTTCGCAGTTCCAAATTGCCCATAACAACGCACAAACTCCTACGCGAATGTGTCTAGCTGTTTCAGACTCTATCCCAACAAGCCACATTCTAAATAACAAACTGACCGAATTCAGAGGAGTGATGTTAAAGGCAATTTGCACCGTGCGCCACAAAACTCTCGCCAACGGGCAATCAAAGAAGAGGTGCTTGATAGTTTCGTCCCGATCATAAAAACTACACCTAGTAGATCCTGTCCAGTTGCGCTTAGCCAAATTATCCTTTGTTAAAATGACTTGTTTATGTACAAACCACATAAACACTTTAATTTTCAAAGGAACCTTGACTTTCCAAACATGTTTGGAACTAGGAATAACACTAGAGTTAATGACATCGATATACATCGACTTGACTGTGAACTCTCCAGACCTAGTAAGCTTCCAACACAACTGATCGGGCTGATGAGCTAGCTGAACCTCCATCAGTCTACTCACCAGACGAAGCCAAGGTTCCCACCGGTCACCAACAAGCACCCTCCTAAACTGAATATTAAGGGGAATGGACTGCATAATCGTTGCAACAAGAGCATCACGTCGCTGAACAATACGATACAGGGACGGATACTGAAGCGCCAACGGTGTTTCACCAAGCCAAGTATCCTCCCAGAAGCGGGTGGTGTTGCCATTACCGACAATAAACTTTGTTCTATTAAAGAAGGCAGCTTTGACTCTCATAAGCCCCTTCCAAAACGGCAAGTCAGTCGGTCTCACTGTCGCCTGGGACAAATTCTTGGACTGCAAATACTTGCTACGGAGAATCTGCGCCCAAGTTGCCTCAGTCTCAACTGATAACTTATACAACCACTTACCGAGAAGACATATGTTCTTGACTTTAAGATTCTCAATACTAAGCCCCCCCTGGTCCTTTGGTCGACAGATGATATCCCATTTGGCGAGTCGGTATTTTCTTTTTAGTTCATCACTCTGCCAGAAGAATCGGGATCGATAGAAGTCCAGCCTTTTCCTAACCCCAACCGGGACTTCAAAGAAAGATAAGAGAAACATAGGCATACTCGTGAGCACCGAATTAATAAGAATCAATCGGCCTCCATATGACATGAGTTTGCCCTTCCAGCAACTCAGTTTCTTCTCGAGCCGATCCTCGATGCATTTCCATTCTCTGTTTGTCAGCTTACGATGGTGAATGGGTATACCTAGGTACGTGAAAGGTAATGCTCCCAATTCGCATCCAAACAATTGCCTATAAGCCTCTTGTTCCTCATTGGCTCTACCAAAAATAGAACAACTCGCTTTTATGAAAGTTAATCTTCAATCCGGTCAATTGTTCAAATAAGCATAACACCAGCTTCATATTTTTCGCCTTTGCCAAGTCGTGCTCCATAAAGATGATTGTATCATCAGCGTACTGCAGGATGGACACACCACCATCAACTAGATGAGGCACCAAGCCACCCACCTGACCGGCCTCCTTTGCCCTACCTATCAAGATTGCCAACATGTCAACGACGATGTTGAACATAATAGGAGACATTGGATCCCCTTGTCTCAGGCCCTTGTGTGTCTGGAAATAGTGACCTATGTCGTCATTCATTTTAATTCCAACACTCCCATTTTGCGTGAAAGATTCTACCTGGCATCGCCAAGCTTCATCAAAACCCTTCATGCGTAAGGCCTGTTGAAGGAAAGGCCATTTGACTTTATCGTACGCTTTCTCGAAATCCACCTCAAGTTTTTTCATGTGAATCTCATGGAGCGTTTCATGAAGGACCACAACCCCTTTGAGGATGTTCCTGTCCGGCATGAAAGCAGTTTGAGTAGGCTGCACCACATCATGCGCAATCTGTGTGAGTCTATCCGTCCCGACCTTGGTAAATTTTTTGAAACTAACATTAAGAAGACAGATGGGCCTGAATTGCTTGATTCTCACAGCCTCTGTCTTCTTAGGAAGCAGGGTTATCGTTCCAACATTCAGCTGAAAAAGGTGAAGCTGGCCAGAGAATAAATCATGGAACAACGGCAACAGATCCCCTTTAATAATATGCCAGCACTTCTTATAAAACTCGGCCGGGAATCCATCCGGGCCGGGAGCCTTATTATTTTTCATCTGCGATGTGGCCTCAAAGACCTCTTTATCAGAAAAAGGAGCATCTAAAATATCATTCTCAACAGCAGTAAGTTGAGGCACATCCTCAATCCTAGACTCATCCAACGACACACAGTTATCCTCTAGAGGCACAAACAACTGCTTGTAATACTCAGTAATGTATAATTTTAGGTTCGCCTGACTAAGAATCGTTCCTTCATCTTGTTCAAGCTGAAAGATCCTCTTCTTTCTGTGCTTGCCATTAGCGATCATGTGGAAGAATTGAGTGTTCGCGTCCCCCTGGACTACTCTTCGGACCTTGGCCCGCATCGCCCACTTTAATTCTTCCTCACGAAGAAGCTCTTTCAGCCTCATACCCGCGTCAAGCTTGGCGTGAAGCTCCGAGGCTGGCAGAACCGTGGTTTCTGCTTTTACATCTAGGCACTGAATAAGGGTAAGGATCTGTTCCTTTTCGACCTTATAAATCCCGCTAAGATGCTTAGCACACCCACGTAGGAAACTTCTCAAGTGCCTAATCTTATTCTGCCAACGCTCAAGCGCAGTCCTACCACCTGCATCCTTAGCCCACTCTCTGGCTACGAGATCAAAGAAGCCTTCTCTCTCAAACCAAGCAAGCTCGAACGAAAAAGAGTTTTTGTTTCCCAAGTGGGTGGCCTCACCAGAGTCAAGAAATAAAGGCGTGTGGTCAGAAATACCACGAGAAAGTGCCTGAACTGTTACAAAGGGGAATTTCTGTTCCCATTCGACACTAGCCAGAACTCGATCCAACTTTTCAAACGTCGGATTTGGCATTGCGTTAGCCCAGGTAAACTTTCTTCCCGAAAGCTCTATCTCTCTCAGACCCAAGCTTTCAATGATAGTATTAAACATGAACGACCATCTGCCGTTAAAATTATCGTTATTCTTCTCATCTCGCCTTCCAATTATGTTGAAATCACCCCCACCAGGATAGGAAGTTGCTCAGAACCGCAAATCCTAACCAGATCAGCCAAGGAATCTGGTTTTAGTTCGGGCTGTGCGGCACCACATACCGCCACCAAAGCCCAATTAAACCCATCTGCCTTCGACCGCACCCTAAACTTAACAGCAAAATCTCCCGTGACCACACTTCGGACTTCTAGCAAATCGCATCTAACTCCGAGTAAGATCCCACCTGATCTTCCTCGCGGTGGCAGACAATGCCAGTCAAAATCAATACCTCCCAAAAAAGTATTAAGAAATTGTGGCGAAAAGTTATCTCTACCAGTTTCCGACAATGCGATAAAGTCCAACCTATGCTCAATAGATGCCTGTGCAAGAAACCTTCTTTTAGCCAAGTCTTTTAGACCTCTGCTATTCCAAAAGATTCCTTTCATATCTTGTCATGGAATTTTTTTAGCCGTTCAGATCCGAGCACTCCTACGCACTGCGGAATCCGGGTAGATCTTCTGCTTCCATTTGCGTTTAGGAATGTTCTTACTCTCCGGTCGGTCCTCACAACCAGGCTTAGAAGTTCGAACTACAACATTCGCAACACCCTCCTCCTCCTCCTCAGGCTCAGGAAGAGGAGGACCAAGATCCACACAAAAATTATCGAGCACCCTGACCCCCAAAGCATCAATATCGGAATCATTCATGTGTTTAACCGCTGCTAAGTTGCGAATCATCTCTAAAGCCCGCTCTGCCTCTAATCCAGGATATCATTAACAGAACTTGAAATTCACTATCATTACTACCTAGTGAAATTCCTAGCTGGTTTGCATTATTAATAATCTCATCATTAGAAAAATGCAAGATTGAATTAGAGGTATTAACCGACATACCAGTAGTGCCCTCAACGTCACGAAGCTTGACCGCCCTCATGGTGCACTGCTGCTGTATGTTGTCCACCTCCGGATGATCCTAGAGACGGCAGCTCAACCGTCGCCCCTCAGAAACCGGATCCGGAATACCACCAAAAGGAATAATCTCCTCCCGAGTGACCCTGTTCGTTGTGGGGTCTCCTGCCCCACCCCGAACACGCAGCCGGTCATCCTCCATGGACGAACCAACTGGACCGCCGAAAAGTGAAGGGGCGCTCAACGGCACCGGCGACGTCTGTCGCGCCCCACCACAGAGAGACTGCACCACGCCGGGGAAGGTTGAGCGTGGGCCACCTGCCCGAGCTCCCCATCCACCCCGGCCCTTCGTCCAGAAGGGGTCACCGGTGCCCCAGGAGGGACGGCCACCCTGGGCGCCCCAGGAGAAGAGGGCCCTGAGGCCACCTACCCCGAGCCTCCTCCGGAAAGCGGAGCCGCCGCCTGCAACTCCGGCCTCATGAGAGGAGAAGAAGGTGTCGAGGCCACCTGCCCCGGACCCCCTCCCGAAGATAAAACCTCCACCACCGAGACCGCATCCACCGCGAGAGGAGAAGAGGGCACCGAGGCCACCTGCCCCGAGCCCCTATCAAAAGGCGGAACTGCCACCTGCAGCTCTGGCATCGCGACAGAAGGATAGGGAACCGAGACCACCAGCCCCGGACCACCTCCTGAGTGAAAGACGTCCACCGTCGGGCCCTCAACCTGAGGATTATCAACGAGCAAATGGGAGGGAACCTCCTCACCCCTGACCGGGATCGGCGAAGCCCCTAGTACTGGCGGACTCACAGCTTCCTCAAAATCCAAAACAAGTAACGTGTGCTCAATCACCTCATCAGACTCCACCCGCTCACTCTAAAGCCTCGGAGGCGCAAAAGCCGGCTCGAAGGACCCAAATCTCAGAGTAGTCATAGGCATCGAGGAGGGTGGTACCGTCCCATTCCCGGACGTGTGAGAAACGGATCCCGGTGCAGTGGACGACTCTCTTCCAGCATGATCAACCGGCGCCTCCTTAAGCCCCGAACTGTCATCTCCCTCGTGCATATCAATATCAGGCCCGTTAGCCGCCTCGGCGAACAGACTCTCATCCTCAAACTCAACCACGAGGTTAAAAATCAGGCCTCAATATGCCCACTTGACCACCTCAGGCACGTACTCAATATCCAGAACACTGACCAGCAGTCGGGCTATCCCGTGAGCTCTGGTAAAAGCCATATCCACTCTCTTCGGTTTCCCCACCATAATGCCCAAACTAGCCACGACCCTAGCATCCTGCATCGGCTTCGAGGGAGCCTCAAAAAAACGTAGCCAAACCTGAGTAAGAGGCTTATGGAGGGAGTCCTGGATTAGGGGGCCTCCGGACAGCCAGACTATCTCCATTGGCCGGACTGTTAGACTATGAAGATACAAGATTGAAGACTTCGTCTCGTGTCCGGACGGGACTCTACTTGGCGTGGAAGGCAAGCTAGGCAATACAGATATAGATATCTCCTCCTTTGTAACCGACCTTGTGTAACCCTAACCCTCTCCGGTGTCTATATAAACCGAAGGGTTTTAGTCCGTAGGAGAACAATCACAACATACAATCATACCATAGGCTAGCTTCTAGGGTTTAGCCTCTCTGATCTCGTGGTAGATCTACTCTTGTACTACCCATATCATCAATATTAATCAAGCAGGACGTAGGGTTTTACCTCCATCAAGAGGGACCGAACCTGGGTAAAACTTCGTGTCCCCTGCCTCCTGTTACCATCCGGCCTAGACGCACAGTTCGGGACCCCCTACCCGAGATCCGCCGGTTTTGACACTGATATTGGTGCTTTCATTGAGAGTTCCGCTGTGCCGTCGCCACCAGGAAGGATGTCTCATCCCGTCTTTAAAGACGGCACTATTGCTGAGGGAGCTTTGGCTATCGGCCAAACTCTCCGGCTAGGTGGTTTTCTTATGACCGCCTGTTCGGCCGCTGCGCCGACGATGACTTCTCGGGTCATCGAAAGCAATCTTCATGTCAACTCGGAACTCGCCAAGCAATTAGATCCAATGGAGCTCTCTTCCCTGAATGAGCTCTTGGATCGCATCGCCGCCCTGGGAGTCGCTACAGACTACGATCAGATTGGGCCTAAACCCGATCTGAGAGAGATCAACTCTCCCCAGGTCACCCATCACGTTGCAGTGGTGGAGGAACAATGTGGCAACCCTTCATCTATCTTAAGGACTAGCTATGTCCGGATTCCCAATCCCTCCAAGCCGGATACCCGCGGAGAGGAGGACGTTGCTCAAGGCCTGAACCTAGAATCAGGCAGCGGGCTAGATTTATCGGAAAACATCCAAGAATCCAAACTTCCGAGTTTGGAAACTCCTTGGCCCCTGAGTCTCAGATTGGTTAAGGATTCGGATTCAATTCGACCCACCCACCCAAACATACGCGACCTATCCCAAATTAGGCAAGAGCCCGAAGAAACAGTACACCATTACTGGGCCAGATTCCTCCTGATCATGAATAGGATAAAGGACTGCCGCGAGGAAGACGCAATTTCATTCTTCTGCAATAATTGCACGGACAAGGGAATCCTCAACGCCATAAGTCGCCGCGAAATTACACGCTTTGCCGACTTGGTGTCCATAGTACGAAAGTACTATGCGATGGAAAGCGCCTGGAAAACCGAAATAAAATTTTGGGATAATCCGGCCCTGAATACAAACCCAGTCCGAAATAAAAGGGTGCATTATCACAATACACCTGGGTTAACTACCAAAAAGCAAAAGCCCTCTACGGGGCAAGGAACCGTACTGGAGGGATGGCTCAACGAACCCTGCAAAATTCATAGAACAGCGGATGCAATACCAACGCACAGCCTTAGAGCATGTTGGATACTCCGGCAGGTGGCCAAAAGTGGTGAGGATCTACTACTCCCAAAAACCACAGAGCACCATCCCGTGGACAACAATACGGTGTTAACGGTCTTTGAGACCTTCGTGTCAAATAATAGACGCAAGCGAACACTCTGCAGCATGGCCGAAATCTGCCACGTAGCAGAAATAAATCCTTGGAGTGACACGACTATTACCTTCAATGCCAGTGACGAACCCAAATTCCAAAAAGCCCGAGCACCAGCCGCACTGGTCCTCAGTCCAATCGTGGACGGCTTTTGACTCATCAAGGTACTCATGGACAGCGGCAGCGGATTAAACCTCATCTATGAGGAAACTCTTCAAAAGATGGTAATAGATTGGAGCCGCATTGAGCAAAGTAGCACAACATTTAGAGGAATCATCCCCAGTCGGGAAGCACGCTGTGCTGGGAAAATCACACTAGATGTGGAATTCGGCACACCGGATAATTAAAGGTTCGAAGAAATTACATTCCGAGTGGCCCCGTTCAGCAGCGGATACCACGCTCTACTAGGGCGGGAGGCATTTACAATCTTCCAAGCCATACCCCATTACGGGTACATGAAGCTCAAAATGCCCGGGCCCAACAGAATCATCACTCTTGCTAGTGATCCGGACATAGCACTCCGCGCCGAAAATAAGACAGCCGCACTGGCCCTCGAGGCACTATCCGAAGCCCTAGCGGCCAAGGAACTAACTGCGCTGCGCTCCACGGTGAACAGGGACGATGTGATACTCGATAAAAGATCCAAGTCCACCTCCTTTAAACCGGCGGACGAAATAGTCAAATTCCAAGTCCATCCAACGGACCCTACAAAAATAGCTTCCATCGGGGCACAATTAAACCCTGATGTCGACTCCGCACTACGAGAGTTCCTACGCGAGAACTGGGACATTTTTGCCAGGCACCCTTCAGACATGCAAGGAATCCCACGCAGGCTAGCTGAGCACAGCCTAAATGTCCTAAAAGGATTCAAGCCAGTCAAGCAGGCTCTTCGATGTTTCTCCGAGCCTAAGAGACATGCCATGGGAGAGGAACTAGCCAAGCTATTGGAGGCCGGATTCATCAGAGACATAAAACATCCGGACTGGCTATCAAACCTGGTGATGGTACCAAAGAAGGACAAATCCTGGCGCTTGTGCGTCGATTTTAAGGACCTTAACAAGGCCTGCCCAAAGGATCCCTTCCCCCTCCCCCGCATCGATCAAATCATCGATGCTACCGCAGGACACGATCCATTGTGTTTCCTCGACGCATACTCCGGCTACCATAAAATTAAAATGGCGGAGCCAGACCAAGCCGCAACGGCATTCATCACACCATACATCCCATTCTGCTTCAACACAACGCCCTTCGGGCTCAAAAACACCGGCGCAACATATCAGCGGATGATTCAGACATGTCTGGCAAACCAGATCGGCAAAACAGTGGAGGCATACGTGGATGATGTGGTCATTAAAACCAAGCATGTCGAAACTCTAGTAGACGACTTGAGGCTCACATTCGACAACCTCCGAACATATGACATCAAGCTCAATCCGGAAAAATGCGTTTTCGGCGTACCAGCCGGAAAGCTCCTGGGATTCATTGTCTCCAGTAGAGGTATTGAAGCTAATCCGGCCAAAATCCGAGCGTTGTCACAATTGGCTACCCCGACAGACCTCAAACAAATACAAAAATTGACTGGATGCGTGGCGGCCCTAAGCCGCTTTATCTCCCGCTTGGGAGAAAAGGCATTACCCCTTTATCGCCTCCTCTGACGCACCGAACACTTCGAGTGGACGGATGCCGCCTCGGCCGGACTCAACGAAATAAAAGCCATATTGGCAACAAATCCAGTCCTGGCCGCGCCAAACATTGGCGAACCAATGCTATTATACATTGCGGCAACTCATCAAGTAGTAAGAGCAGTGCTCGTCATCGAGCGAGAAGTGGACGGACACAAATTCCCCCTTCAAAAGCCGGTTTACTATGTGTCTGTCGGCGTCCTGGGAACGGGGGTCCCCAGACTTGCCTGCCTGCGGCCTGCGGCGTGGCTTGAAAGGGGGGCCCAGCACGGCCCATCTTCACCAACACAAACCCAAGACCCTCGTGAGGGGCCAAGCCTCGCGGGGCGGACGACACGGAGCTTCCTCAGGCACGGCCTCGTCAGGCTGGCTCACGAGGAGGCGGAGAGATCAAGGCGGGGTACCTCACGAGGTGCCTATGACGCAAGCCATGACGACACAGGGCGCCAGGCGGGTGCCAGCCCGTGCAGCGTCCTCCTTTCCTCTTTGGTGCAAAGGGGGCAAGCGCAGCCGCGGAGTACCGAGGCATCAGGCAAAGGTTGCCATTTCGGTGCAACGAGACCAAGACCAGGAGAACTACGAGATGGAGGTCACCGTGGAGCCCAAGACGGTGTCATCACCAGAGCTTTGCGCAGACTACTTTCGTCAGGATAGCTGATACTTGCTATCCCCCTTCAAATTAGCCTGCCATTGTTGGCTCCCTTCCCGCTCGATATTTGGGAAGAGGACCAGGGCCTCTATAAATAGGGCCAGCCACCCACAGAGCAAGGGGGGGGGGGGGGGCGAGGAAGAAGAAACACACACACACACACACACAGAGAGAGAGAGAGAGAGAGAGAGAGAAAGGTGACAGAACTCCTTCCAGCAGTTCATCACCCCAGCCAAGAACAGACCCTCGCGAGGCTGTTCTTCCTTATATTATTCATCATCATCAGCCCAAGAGGCAATCCACCACACCACACATTGGAGTAGGGTATTACACCACAACGGTGGCCCGAACCAGTATAAACCCTGTGTCTCTTGTGTTGTTCTTTCCGTAGTTTAGATCATAGCATGGCGGAGGGGCGCAGGTAGGTAGGAGGTGAAATCTCCGCGCGCACCCCCGTGTTCGAACCTCAAGGGTCTGCCGGAACCCAAAATCCGACATTTGGCATGCCAGGTAGGGGTGCGCCGGAATTCGTCTTTTACCACCCCGTTCTCCTCCGACCATCGCGCCCATGTCTGACGCTCGTCGGGCCCGCGCGGAGCACCGGGCCGCTCTTGCTTCCCGGGTCGCCCAGACGGCCCCTATCGGCGGGCGTCCTCGCCGTTCCCCGTCACCTGCCGTCAACGCTGCCACCGGCCCGGCGGGGGATGAGCAGCAACCATCGTCTCAGCATCCGTCCGTGCGGCAAGACGGCCGCACCGCAACTCCCTCGCTCACCCCAGCTGGTTCTTCGTCCTGCGCGCTCTGCGCGCCCATGGAGCCCTACAACCTCTCCCCCGCCTATCGCACTGAACCAACACCCCCGGTCGTCGAGGCTCCCTTGGGCGGTTCGCAGGCGCCGCCTACAAGTCACCACGTCAAGCCGTTCATCTGCCGGGTCAACGCCGCCTCCACGCGGCAGGGGGCTCCCCTGGACCGGGCGGCGCCCAAGACCGGCCTGACCTTCAGCTCGAAGGACCACCCCTCCAACTCGGCCTGCTCGGGTGCGCTCCCCATGTTGTGCACCCCCACCATCTGCTAGGTGGCTGTCACCAGGACCCTCATTGATGGCAGCGCGGGCCTCAGCATGCTCTCGATCGAGGCCTTCAATCTCCTCTGCATACCCAAGGAATGGCTGCGACCCAGCCGGCCCTTCTCAGGCGTTGGGGGCGGATCGACCAGCTCCTTGGGACAGATCCGGCTCCCAGTAATCTTCGGCACCTACGACAACTTCCGCACGGAGCTGGTCGACTTCGACATCGCCCCCATCGGCCTCCCGTACAACGCCATCCTCGGCTACCAAGCGCTGGCCCAGTTCATGGCCGCGACGCACCCGGCGTACAACCTCATGAAGATGCCCGGGAGCAGCGGTGTCCTCACCGTGCACGGGGACACCGGTGACGCTCTGCGGGTGCTCAAGCTCGTCTTCAAGACAGTGGCGTCGGCACAGCCCGCCGACTTGGAGGCCCCCGAGCCCAAGGGGGCTGCGCCCGCCAAGAAGAAACAGTTGTTCACCCAAGACAAGGCAGAAACCAAGCAGATACACGTCGATGAGGACGGGTCCACCAACGCCACTTTCACCATAGGCGCCCACCTCCAACCCGAGCAGGAGGAGGCCCTTGTCGGGTTCCTGCGCGCAAACAAGAAGGTATTCGCTTGGGAGCCAGACCAGTTGGCAGGAATCCCCAGGAGTGTAATCGAGCATCACCTCAACGTGTGCCCCAACGTGCGCCCTGTGAAGCAGAAGGCCAGGCGGCAGTCCACAGAAAAGTAGGCCTTCATCGTTCAAGAGACCCACAAATTAGAGGCCACTAGGGTCATTCGCGAGGTCCGATACCCAGATTGGTTGGCCAACCCCGTCGTTGTGCCAAAGAAGGGAGGGAAGGAACACATGTGTGTCGACTTCACCAACCTCAACAAAGCGTGCCCGCAAGATCCGTTCCAGCTCCCCCGCATCAACCAGATCATCGATTCCACTGCGGAATGCGACCTGTTATGCTTCCTAGATGCCTTCTCTGGGTATCACCAGATCAAGATGGCGGTAGAAGACGTCAAGAAGACAGCCTTCCTGACCCCGTGTGGGGTGTACTGCTAAATATGCATGCCATTCGGGCTACGTAACGCAGGGGCGACCTTTCAGCGTCTGATGCATATCACCTTGGGCCTGCAGCTCGGGAAGAATGTTGAAGCTTACGTCGATGACATCGTGGTAAAATCTCGGAAGGCCAGCACCTTGATACAAGACCTGGAGGAAACCTTCGCGAGCCTCAACGCAGTGAACCTACGGCTCAACCCAGAGAAGTGTGTGTTCGGAGTCCCCTCGGGCAAGCTCTTGGGTTTCCTCGTGTCTCACCGAGGCATTGAGGCTAACCCAGAGAAGGTCAAGGCAGTGGAAGACATGAGCCCGCCAAAGACCCTCAGAGAAATGCAAAAGCTCACGGGGAGCGTGACCGCGCTAGGGCGCTTCATCTCCAAGTTGGGGGAGCGAGCACTGCCTTTCTTCCAGCTAATGAAGAAAAAGGGGCCCTTCGAGTGGACTGGAGAGGCCGACAAGGCGTTCCAGGATCTCAAGAGATACCTGACCAGTCCACCGGTCATGGTGGCTCCACGCCCTCAAGAGCCCCTGGTGCTTTACCTCGCCGCCTCTCCCTACTCTGCCAGCACAGCCTTGGTGGCAGTCAGAGAGGAGCGTCGAATCAAAACCGCGGCAGCGGCCCGGGACAAGGCAAAATAGGAACAAGGGAGGCCCACAGAAACCGCCACAGTGGCTGAGGAGGATCAGCCGCCGTAGGGGGGCGCACCGGAGGCGGAAGGGGCCCCTCTCCCAGATGGCCAGTCTCAGGAGGCCTCTTTGCCTCAAGAGGTGCCATGGTCTCCGAAGGGAGCCACCGGCACGGACGCACTCCACCTCGTTGAGCACCTAGTGTACTTCGTTAGCATAGTGTTGCGGGATGCAAGGGCGCGGTACCCCATGCCTCAAAAACTTCTCCTCGCGCTACTGGTGGCCTCGCGCAAGCTACGACACTATTTTCAGGGTCACCCCATCAAGGTCGTCTCGTCGTACCCCCTGGAGAGAGTGCTTAGGAGCCCCAATTTAGCTGGAAGGGTCACTGAGTGGAAATAGAACTGCAAGCATTTTAGCTCGAATTCAGCACGACCAGGGTCATCAAGGGAGCAGCGTTGGCAGATTTTGTGGCAGAATGGATGGAGGCACCAGGCCTCAAGGCGGACGAGGATCGGTCCCTCTCCCCGGGAAGCGAGGCGCCAGAAGGCTGGGTCATGTACTTCGATGGGGCGTTCTCCAGGCATGGCGCTGGGGCTGGGGCGGTGCTTATATCGCCCACTCAGGACAAGCTCTACTACGCCGTGCAGCTCTGTTTCCAGCAAGGGGAAAAGGTCTCCAACAACATAGTGGAGTATGAAGGTTTAATAGCGGGCTTGAAGGCCGCAGCTGCCCTGGGAGTGAAACGCCTCACCATCAAGGGCGATTCGCAGCTCCTTGTCAATTTCTCCAACAAGGTGTACGAGCCGAAAGATGAGCACATGGAAGACTACCTTGCGGAGGTCCGCAGGATGGAGAAGCAGTTCTGGGGGTTGGAGTTGCAGCATGTGCCCCGAGGCACCAATCAGGAAGCCGATGACATCGCCAAACGCGCGTCCAGGCGGTTACCTCAGGAGCCTGGCGTTTTCGAGGAGCGGCTCTTCAAGCCCTCAGCCCTGCCGTCATTATCAAACACGGCTCAGCCCCGGGAGGAGCTCCCCCAGCCACCTGCGTTAGGAGCTCCGGCCTGTGGCCCGGCCTCGGGAGCACGCCTGCTCCTAACGATGGAACCTCAGGAGGGATATTGAATCGCAGAGCTCCGGAGCTACTTAACGCAAGGGACCCTGCCGGAGAAGGAGGAGGAGGCAGAGCGAGTGGCACGCCAGGCCACGGCATACTGCATCAAGGATGGAGAGCTCTACCGAAAGCGACCAAACGACGTATCCCTGTGCTGCATCTCCAGGGAGCAAGGGAAGGAACTACTAGAAGATATACACGGCGGAGACTGCGGACATCATTCATCATCACGGACCCTCGTCGGCAAGGCATTCCGCAGTGGGTTTTATTGGCCCACCGTGCTCAATGACGCCATCAAACTAGTGAAAGCTTGTGAGGCCTGCCAGTTCCACGCCAAGCAGATCCATCAGCCAGCAGGGGGCTTGCAGACTATCCCCCTTTCGTGGCCATTCGCAGTCTGGGGGCTGGACATCTTGTGCCCGTTTCCTCGGGCGCCAGGGGGCTACCGCTACCTCTACGTTGCCGTGGACAAGTTCACCAAGTGGGCTGAAGTAGAGGCTGTCCGCACCATTCCCGCGGGTTCCGCGGTCAAGTTCATCAAGTGCATCGTGAGCCGGTTCGGAGTGCCGAATCGCATCATCATGGACAACGGTTCGCAGTTCACCAGTAACCTCTCCAAAACATACTGTGCTAACCGTGGAACGCAGACATGCTACGCTTCAGTGGCGCACCCCCGAAGCAACGGCCAGGCCGAGCGAGCCAATGCGGAGGTCCTGAGGGGCCTCAAGACCAGGACGTTCAAGAAGAAGCTGGAGGCCTGCGGCAGAGGTTGGTACGACGAGCTTCAGTCTATGTTGTGGTCCATCCGCACAACCGCGACCAAGCCGACTGGGGAGACCCTGTTCTTCCTGGTCTACAGAGCCGAAGTGGTCCTCCCTCACGAGGTCAGACGTTGCTCCGCGCGGGTCCTGGCGTTCGACGAGGCGCAACAGGACGCCATGCGGGGGATGGACCTCATGCTGTGGGAGGAATGTCGCTGAGAAGCCGCACTACGAGCGGCGAGGTACCAACAAGCACTGCGGCGATATCACTGCCGCAACATCCGCCCTAGAACTCTCGAGGTAGGAGACCTCGTGCTCAGGCGGGTCCTCTCCAGGGAGGGGCTGCACAAGCTCTCTCCCATGTGGGAGGGCCCGTTTAAAGTTGTTCATGTTTCCAGGCCCGGCTCCGTGCGCTTGGAGACTCAGGAAGGGGTGCCAGTCCAGAATGCGTGGAACATCCAGCACCTCCAGAGGTTCAACCCCTAAAAGGCCCGGAGCCTGTGAAGCTATCGCGTTTTGGAAAAGGCCCGGAGCCTGTGAAGAAGGCGAATGCCTGTGAAGCGATCGCGTTTTGGAAAAGGCCCGGAGCCTGTAAAGAAGGCGAATGCTTGTGAAGCTATCCCGTTTTGGAAAAGGCCTGTAGCCTGTGAAGAAGGCGAATGCCTGTGAAGCTATCGCGTTTGGAAAAGGCCCGGAGCCTATGAAGAAGGCGAATGCCTGTGAAGCAATCGCATTTTGGAAAAGGCCCGGAGCCTGTGAAGAAGGCAAATGCCTGTGAAGCTATTGCGTGTTGGAAAAGGCCCGGAGCCTGTGAAGAAGGCCAACGCCTGTGAAGCTCGCCGCCCGTGACACTCTCAGGTAATAATGAGTTGGGGTTGTACACGCCCCGGAGTCTCAGGAGCGCCGGCCTCAGGCCCTGGGGCTCCCTCCCACGCGCAGTGGCAGCACTTAGCTCCGCGCTGGTGAGAAGACGTCGAAGACTAGACTAGGTGCCGGACGCGGCTTTTCATTTGCTTTCCGCAGTTGGCTTGTTCCCCCTCATTTGAAGTTTTATTGAAGTTGTTGCCATCTTTGGCTTGTGGTTCTTCAGCGTTTTACTCTCCTGCCTCGATTTCTCTTGTGCAAGGCCTCGCGAGGGGGGCAGCCGAGCGCCCTCGCGAGTGTTCCTATCCTAGTCATTCGAAGGGTTCGCGACCTGGGCCCCTTGCAGGAGCACCCCTCCAGTCCATGCCCCTCGGGCACCGTGACACAAACACAGGGCCTGGGTCGGTCGCCCCCATGGCCGGGGCCGGGAACTATCCACGCGCGGACACGTAGCTGGGAGGTACGATAAAGAAAGCAAAACGATGATTAACAACAATAACCCATACACGCCCCCGCGGGCCTCCACACTACTGTCTTTTTGCGTAGGAAAAAGGAAAGAAAGAACAAATCTGGTCCAGCTCGCCTCACACCGGCCCGCAGGGAAGCCCGAGCTGCCTCCGGAGCTCAGGCAGACTCCCTCTCGCGCTTCACCAGGGCGCGACGGCGGGCGGACACGCTACCACCTCCTAAGCAGATACGACGGCGCGGGGGCTGACCGCGGCCATCGCTAGAAGAGTCGCCGCCTGAAGAAGAACCGGAGAAGCTTGAGGAACCCTGAGCGCCGCCAGCCGCGCGAGCGTTGCCCTCTTCATCATCGCCGGAGCCGGGTTCCCAGCCGCGGTCGTTGCCCTCGGGGCAACACCCCGCGTGGCGACCATCTTCCCCAAACACCCTCACGTAGAGGATGGCATCGCCATCGAACTTGAAGTGTAGGGTGCACCGATGGCCCAGGCCACGCGCACGGGCAAACGACTGCCAACCACGGGCCAGGGCCAGGCTCCCGGCTGCGGAGACCTCCAGTGAAACCCATGAGGCCCGGCTACAGCAGCCGTTGGCCTGAAGCCAGAGGCCGCCCAGGGCGCCGGCCGGGAGCTCGCCAAGGAGGAAGCGAGGAAGTGGGAGATGGGTGCTGGTCGGCTCCGCCGACCACACGACGAACTCCGGCAGCACCTCAGCAGCGCGAAAGCGCGGCATGGGGGGACACGCAGCCAGAGCGCACCCCCCGGTTGCAGCAATCCGCCCGCCACCATGCTGGAAAGCGTCTCCGCGGCCGCGGGGAGCTGCCGTGGTGGCCACAGGATGTTTGCGGGGGCGCCCTCGGCCGCGCTTGGGTGGGGGAGAGGCACGCTCAACCTGGCGAGCCTTCCCCTTCTCCGCGGCCGAGAACCTCCTCGACGGGGCCATGAAGAAGAAGGAGAAGCAAGGGGAGATGAACTCGAAGGGCACGCGCCGTTCTGTACTTATAGCCGGCGAAGGCCAACCGCCGACCTCCACGATTGCAGGTAATCATGACCCGTTTTGCATGCAGGGACTTGTCCAATCCGTGCAGTTGCCGAGGCGCCATGGGGAAGTGGACACGCCCACGTCCAGTCAACCGCCATGCGGCGCTCAAGGCTGCAGGCTGTTAGGGCCCGCAGCGCTTCGCTCTTGCCCTTTTGCCTCCCTGTGCAGCCAAGTCCGGGCACGCCTTGGGCCCGGGGGCTACTGTCGGCGTCCTGGGAACGGGGTCCCCAGACTTGCCTGCCTGCGGCCTGCGGCGTGGCTCGAAAGGGGGGCCCAGCACGGCCCATCTTCACCAACACAAACCCAAGACCCTCGCGAGGGGCCAAGCCTCGCGGGGCGGACGACACGGAGCTTCCTCAAGCACGGCCTCGTCAGGCTGGCTCACAAGGAGGCGGAGAGATCAAGGCGGGGTACCTCACGAGGTGCCCGTGACGCAAGCCATGACGACACAGGGCGCCAGGCGGGTGCCAGCCCGCGCAGCGTCCTCCTTTCTTCTTTGGTGCAAAGGGGGCAAGCGCAGCCGCGGAGTACCGAGGCATCAGGCAAAGGTTGCCATTTCGGTGCAACGAGACCAAGACCAGGAGGACTACAAGACGGAGGTCACCGTGGAGCCCAAGACGGCGTCATCACCAGAGCTTTGCATAGACGAAGACTACTTTTGTCAAGATAGCTGATACTTGTTGTCCCCCTTCAAATTAGCCCGCCATTGTTGGCTCCCTTCCCGCTCGATATTTGGGAAGAGGACCAGGGCCTCTATAAATAGGGCCAACCACCCACAGAGCAAAGGGGGGGGGGGCGAGGAAGAAGAAACAGAGAGAGAGAGAGAGAGAGAAAGGTGATTGAACTCCTCCTAGCAGTTCATCGCCCCAGCCAAGAACAGACCCTCACGAGGCTGTTCTTCCTCGTGTTGTTCATCATCATCAGCCCAAGAGGCAATCCACCACACCACACACTGGAGTAGGGTATTACACCACAACGGTGGCCCGAACCAGTATAAACCCTGTGTCTCTTGTGTTGTTCTTTCCATAGTTTAGATCCTAGCATGGCGGAGGGGCGCGGGTAGGTAGGAGGTGAAATCTCCACGCGCACCCCCGTGTTCGAACCTCAAGGGTCTGCCGGAACCCGAAATCCGACAGTGTCCACTGTCCTTACTCCATGCAAATCACGGTACCTGCATTATCAAAAGATAGCTTACGCGGTATTTATGGCATCCCGGAAGCTGCGACACTACTTTCAAGAGTGTTCAATAACGGTAGCGTCGGAAGTACCACTTAACGATATTATAAACAACCGCGACACAACGGGCCGGATTGCCAAATGGGACATTGAGCTCCTCCCGTTCGACATAACTTACAAGCCACGACGAGCTATTAAGTCGCAAGTTTTGGCTGACTTCGTCGCTGAGTGGACGGAAGCCGAACTCCCTAAAGAGTACGGCACATATTCAAACTGGATCATGCACTTCAACAGCTCCAAAATGTTGGCTGGTCTAGGGGCTGGTGTCGTTTTGACGTCTCCAATAGGAGATAACGTTCAATACATACTACAGATAATGTATACGGACTCCAACAACGCAGCCGAATATGAGGCCCTTCTACATGGTCTCCGTATGGCAGTATCAATGGGCATTCAACGCCTAGAGGTGCGCGGGGATTCGAACCTCGCGATATCCCAGATAAATGGAGACTTCGATGCCAAGGATCCGAAAATGGCAGCTTATCGTAATGCCGTCCTAAAAATGTTAGCTCGGTTCGAGGGGCTCGAATTTCACCATGTGGCTCGGGAAAACAATCAGGCGGCGGATATCCTCGCCCGCATCGGCGCAAAACGCGACGCGGTCCCTCCCAACATATTTCTGGAACGGCTCTTCAAGCCATCCGTAGCACGGGAAGGGGACACCGGTAACAACAGTCCGGACCCGGCAAAAATACCCGATACCGAACTCTTTGACACAATCGGAGGCTCCGCCACCGAAATAACACATTCAGCCCACGAAATAATGGCCATTATTGCCCCGTGGACAGAACCATTCCTGCCCTACCTAACTAGGAAGGAACTTCCGGAGGACCAAAATGAGGCACGCTGCATAGTGCGGTGATCCAAGGCCTACAGGGTCCATGAGGGAGAATTGTACACAAAAAGCGCTACCGGAGTCCTTCAAAGGTGCATCTCCGAAGAGGAAGGGCGGAACCTTTTGGCAGATATCCACACCGGACTCGGCGGTCATCACGCCGCAGCCCGAGCTCTTGTAAGCAAGGCCTTCCGCACATGATTCTATTGGCCAACGGCCCGGGCAGATGCACAGGACTTGGTCCAACATTGCGCTGGTTGCCAGCTCTTTGCAAATCAAAGCCACATGCCACCCACCGCCCTCCAAACAATCCCCATTACATGGCCCTTCGCGGTCTGGGGGCTTGACATGGTTGGACCCCTTAAAGGGGGAACCCACAAGAAAAAAGTGGATAAATTCACCAAATGGATAGAGGCTAAACCGGTTAAAACAGCCGAATCCGGACCGGTGATAGATTCATATCCGGGGTTGTACACCATTACGGCGTCCCCCACAGCATCATCATTGATAACGGCAGGAACTTCACGGCCGACGAGGTAAAACTCTGGTGCAGCAAAATGGGCATCAAGCTCGATTATGCTTCAGTCTATCACCCACAAACCAACGGTCAAATCGAATGAGCAAATGGTCTTATAATGAGCGGCATTAAACCCAGATTAGTGCGCTCCTTAACGGAGTCTGGCACGCACTGGGTAGAGGATCTCGACTCCGTACTCTGGGGGCTACGGACCACGCCGAATCGTAGTACCGGATATACACCGTTTTTATGGTGTACGGCGCAGAGGCAGTCTTGCCCTCTGACATAATTCATGACTCACCACGAGTGTGCATGTACGAAGAAAGAGAAGCCGAGCTCGATCGGCAGGACAGTCTGGACACCTTGGAGGAAGAGCGCGACGTAGCCAAAGCCCGTTCCGCATTTTACCAGCAACAGGCTCGCAGATACCAAAGCAGAGAAGTACGGGCCAAAACTTATAACGTTGGCGAACTAGTTCTACGGCTGCCGGATAAGAAAAAGAACAAGCTCGAGCCCAAATGGGAAGGTCCCTTCATTATCGACCAAGTTCTGACCGGTGGAGCGTACCTACTGCGGGATGCATCGACTAGTCGACTCGAGCCGAACCCATGGAACGCAGCCAGGCTTTGAAGATTCTACGCTTAGCATCGGACTCTATGTTAGTCCCCTCCCTTTGTCCATTTTTTGCATATGCATCGTCTGTCTTGTTTCCCTTTCTTTCTTTTACTTCTCTAGGCCTTCAAGGATCACCTTGTGCCTCACTCGTACATTACAGATGCGCTAGCCACACTCTTCATACCTGGGGGCTTCTTTCACAGAAGCTTAAGTTATTTTCCTGGGCCTCACGCCCAACACATGTGTTATACTTCCGCATGTACCTTTTCTCACCATTATATGCATCGATATGACTTAAGTTTTGGCCAAGCTGGGTTGCCTGGCTCTTGTATTTATGCCCTACGTTCCCGTTAATTTGGTTAGGGCATAAGGGGAGCACCTCTGCGATTGTTACCGCCGGGTTAGCCGGACATGTACCTCATACTAGGTGAAGCCGAAAGCTAGGGTTCTTAAGGGAATATCCGGTCAGTGAACAAAAGATGACTTTTATTATTCATATCTGCCCCCAGATGATTTTTCTGCGCTTCTTATCGCATTCCGGACATGCACTTTAGGGCATGCTTACCCAGGGAAAGGAACCCTTAACGGAACTATTCTCCCTGGAAGATGTTTCTTACTACCCATGTAATATAACATAACTAGTTGGGCACTTGTCTGATAAAGCACTAATGACCCCTACGCCTGGTCTCCACGCATGCCCCGGTTCTTACATAACCGAGAGGGTATTCGGATACACTCCAGACTGTCGGGTCCCGAGGTTGAAGCGAAAAGGTCCGCCACGACAAATGATCTACAATCCGGCTAGAAGGCATTATACATGTCAGGACCCCGATTCCAAGTCACATCGATCTAGCTGGTAACACCTCATATCACTTTGCGGCCTCACGCACGGTATTCCCACGGGTACAGACAACTACAAATGAAGAAGGCTCAGAAACCTGACTATCTACAAGACCCTCCCAAGGGTACAAGATCGTAGCTGAGGTAACAAGCTAAACGTCGAAGTCCACGTGGAACTACTAGCGAGTCTGAAGTCTCTCTGCAAAACATAAATTAAGCAAACGTGAGTACAAATGTACCCAGCAAGACTTACATCAGAACTATCTACATATGCATCGGTATCAACAAAGGGGGTGGTGGAGTTTAACTGCAGCAAGCCAGCTTTGACTGAGTGGCTAACCTGAACTACAACTGCAAGTAACTCTTTGAGGTGGCGCACACGAGTCCACAAATTCACCATATCAATACACCACTATGGATCCGCTCCCGTCTCCCTGCGAGAACGCCATCCATAGCACTCACGCTTATCTTGCGAGTTTTAGAGTATCCACTTTCACTTGTCTATGAACTATGCAAGGGGTCCAAGTTCCCATATCCGAGGAATCCGACTATTCGAATAGATAATGATAACACTGCAGGGGTGTACTTCTTCGCACACGCTCTCGCCACTTACCGCCCTGTACACGTCATGTACCTCGAAAACCTTCAAGCGGAAGCTGGGCGAGGGTGTTGGCCACAACCTGACTAACCAACAAGTCTCTAGTCCAGGTTTATCGCCTATTCGGGTTCCATCCGCAAGGAGATCTGGCCGGGGTGTCGCTCACGGCCCCAAACAATGTGTGCAGGGTTCCCAAGCCCACCATTCGGGTGCCACTTGGTACACCGTGCCACTGTGCCTAGTCTGTCCCAAGCCCACCTGTACCGGGTGCCACTTGGTAGACTACTAACACTACCTACAAACACCGGAAACTAGTTGCAACTCCTGGACAGAGATCAGGTTGATTAATAAGTAGAGAGAGCTTGGAGCGCCCGGAGCCCAATGTGTGGTAGTAACTGTTCATGGATCACAAACACAGAACTCAGTTCCTAAGGACGGCTGCAATGAGACAACCCACCATGTACTCCTACATGGCCTCTCACCGCTACCTTTACCAAATCGTGTTCACACACTTAGCTCTCAACGGTAGGACATGTTCACCATGTTCCAATTCATTCCCGATGAATCAGACCGGACTCAACTCTAAGCAGTAGCAGGCATGACAAACAAGCATGAATGAGTAGGCACATCAGGGCTCAAACAATTCCTACTCATGCGAGTGGGTTTCATCTATTTACTGTGGCAATGACAGGTCATGCAGAGGAAAGGGGTTCAGCTACCGCAGCATGTAACAGTTGAAACGGTGTTGTCCTATGCAGTAAAAGAGAGCAGGAGCAAGAGAGTGGGATTGTATCGGAATGAACAAGGGGGTTTTGCTTGCCTGGCACTTCCGAAGATAACATTGAGTCTTCATCAGTGTCAATGATCACAACGTCGGAGCAGCGTCTACCGAGAGGGGACAAATACCGGCAAACAAGGAAGAACACAATCTATGCGATGCAACAATATGATGCATGATCAATGACATGGCAATATGTTGTTGATTAAGCTAATGCAACAAGCAACGATTTAAATGAAGTTGGTTTGAACCCAAGGTTCAAATTCAAATTCAAACTATGAATTCAAATAGTGCATTATCATGTTTTGGACTAAACAGTGATGTTAACTTGCTCAAACATGCATGAAAATGGTACATATGGATTCCTTGAATTTTTTTGATAATTTTTCATATATAATTTATTTCATTTGGAGCTATAGATTATTTTCTATGATTTTTACAAGTTTAGGCAATTTTCTGGAATTTCCTGAATTAATTAAATGCCAGAAAAGCTTTATTACGTCAGCACTAGGTCATGATGACGTCAGCTGGTCAACAGAGTCGGCTAGGTCAAACCTAACGTGTGGGGGCCACACGCCAGTGACACAGGGCTGTTTAGCTCGCTGACAGGTGGGCCAGGTCAACGGCCACGTCAGCAGGGTCAACTCTGACGCGTGGGTCCCTCTGGGTTAATCTAAACTAAACAGGAAATAAAACCCAGGGTTAATTAGGGCATGGGGCCCATCCGTCAGTGGCACCAGCATTAGTTAACTACGGTTAGCTCCTAAACTAATGACGCCACGTCGGCCATCGGCGTTTAACCGCTGGCGACCTCAGATCGCGGCGGCATCCACGTCGGGATTGCGCTACAGGGCACGGTTTGGAGCGTGGTTGGGTTCTATGGAGAGCTGGGGCTGAGCCGCATCTGTGGGTGGTGGAGCTGAACCAGATGGTCACCGGAATCAACGCCGGCGACGAGGTTTGCGGCGGCCGTGGTTCGACCGTGCTCGAGTTCCTCGCTAGGGTGTTCGGGAGGAGGAGCTGGTGGTGGCTACGGGTGCGCGGAGAGGTTCTGAGCACACTGGTGTGCTCGGGCATGGGTCACAGTGACCGTGGCCACGGCGTTGACATGACCGGCGGGAGGAAGCTCACGGCTCCAGCGGATTCGACAGCTATGCGATGCAAACAAGGCAGGGGAGAGGGGGTTTCGGGTGAGGGGCTCACAGCGGTTGCAGCGGTGGCCTCTTTGAGCTCGGGGAAGGGCTGAAGACGATGGAAGGACGCCGGCGATCTCAGTGGCCGTGGTTGAAGAAGACGACGGGGAGAGCGCTTGGGGGCGTCCGGCGATGCGTAGCTCGTTGAGGACGAAGAAGAGGTCATAGAGGAGCTCTAGGGCACGGAGATTGGTCGGGGGGGAGACTCTGGGTGCGGTGGTGCTCGTCGGCGCTCTCAGACACGCTCGGACCCGGGCGAGAGAGAGAGCAGAGGAGGGGGAAGAGGTCCAGGGAGAGAGAGGATAATGAGAGGGGATCGAGGGGGGCTCGCGTGGCGTCTCCAGCCAGCCTCTAGCCTCGGCAGAAGCAGGAGGTGGCTCGGGCTCGTGGACGCGCGCAGCGAGCAGGCGACTCTCTTCCTTCTGGCGAGAGGAGGGAGATGACTGGCATCGGCCAGCTGGGCTGGGCCGTGCTGGGCCAGGCCAGGTGAGCGCCAGGTAAGTGGCTGCACAGGTAAGCCTCTGCTCTGTTTTATTTTCTGTGTTGTTTTCTTTTTCTTTATTCATTTTGCCACTGATTCAAATTCAAAAGAATTTCAAAACAGTGACAAAACCCTTTGAATAATTTTATGTTGCTAGACGGACTTTTCCAATAGCACATAAAACATTTCAAAGTTAATTGAAAATATACCCCATATATTATGAATATAATTCCAAGTTCAAATACAATAATGATTTAAATTCAGTGCCAAAATAATTCCTTAAAAATGTTCAATATTTTTGTTTGGATACAAACCCTTGCCAAAATTATCAAACATTAATGAAGGCCATTTTGGTTTCACTGAATGCAAGATTAAGGGTTTTTGCCCCTTTTTTTATTTAAGTTTTTAAGGCTTCCACTTTCCTCAATTCAAGTTTCAGAAATTTAGACATGATGCAGGATGCTTATGAAACTAATTGCAATCAAATTCTAGGGCTGTGACAATACATGTCACTTTAAAATTACATAGTCAATGAATGGTTGAATTCCTCTTCAATACCATCCAACAGGCTGTCTAGTCTATAGTCCTGTTGGGAATACTTTGCGGCCAATTCTACTTGGCCATACACTAAGCTCACAGGGATCTCCTTCCCATCAGGCCCCACAGGTCCGATTTCGGCCATGTGGTTCGGGTCAGCCTTCGTGTAACATGTCTTCACCATCACCCAGGCTTCCCTGGCGCCCTGGCGGCAGACCGATATCTTCCATAATCGGAAGCGCCGCCGTGCTCCCTTTAGCCTTTCTGCAAGCTCTCCAAGGCCTTCGGATATGGAGACGGATGGCCACAAGGCCTGGGCGACGCCTTGCATCACCTGCCGAACTCGCTCGTGCAGCTGTGAGAGCTCGGGAAGAAGGTCACCCGTTGAACCGGGCATTTCCTAGGCAGGACGACCTATTAGCATACCTACAGACATAACTCTGTCAGCCAGCTTCCTCGCCGAACTCTTTTTCAAAGTTTGTTCAAGCACTTACTAAATATGCCACGTCGAAGTCGCCGATTTTCCTTAACAGAGTCCGACAGTTGGGCGCGAACATCTTGTAGTTCCACGCCCAGCTTGGTGTTGGCATCTTGGAGATCATTTTTCTCCTGCCTCACCCTCGTAAGCACGTTCTCACCGGCCTTTAGCTAGCGTATGAGCTGCTGCTTATCCGGATTTACTCCAGCGTCATCTGCAATTTTATCGTCAGATTTGCATATACGCCGCATTCTATATGATACTTATCATTCAAAAGATATGTTACCAGAGGGGGTCTCTTTGGGCTCCCCTGCCGCGGCCAGTGCGGCCTGAAGTTGGGCTTTGCACTCTTCCAGCTCCTGGGACAGTTGAGTATTCTTTTCTGTAAGAACCTGCATAACAAAAGATCCTTAAATCAGTTATCCTAACTGTTTCAAGTCTCAGGGGCTACTGATATATATAATCATCAAATTTTCTCACCCGTATGTCTTTTACATACTGCTCCGTGGCTCTGGCTAGGCCATCTTGAGCGGCACGGAGGTGCGCGTCTCCCGAGTTGAAGGCATCCAATGCCTCTTGGGAGAAACAAGCGTCACGAAGAACAGTCCGGCGACCCCTGTGGTTCATGGCACTTTCCACCTTAGAATGGGTGGCGGATAGTATATCTGCATCCTCTGTCAGAGGAGCACCCGGCGCACGCCTTGTATTCGTTCCCGCCTCCGAATCCGGCCTTGGAGCTTGGCTTATGGAGGCGCGATTGGTAGCCTCTCCGGGTATAGTCCGGCAAGCGCTCTTTTTCCTGAAAAGAAGGCATGGGCGTTAATATGCCTCTGAGAATAATGTCTTGTAATAAGGACGGCGCGCCATACCGCTGCGCCGGTGTCTCAATCCGGACTGCGGGTCTTTTCAGCTTGCCTGGCCTCGCGGCCCCTTGTTGGCCAGTCACCGCAGGCTCAGCTTTCGGCCTCGAGGACCTCCCCTGCAAAACACGGCTGTTATACGGCGATCAAATACACGCAAGGACGGATCCCTTTTTGAACTTCTGGGACTTCGGTCTCAGTCACCTGTGAGGCTGGAACTAGCCCAGGGTAATCGGCCGTAATGGCCACCAAAGCATTGTCATTACTCGATTGGTAAAATACCCCATCGATCAGCTCCACAGATATGTCCGGATCCTCTTGGGAGGCCGGATCAAGGGACCGTCCAGGGTCCTCGGGTTGTGGAGGAGGGTTGTTTATCTCCTTTACAGCCTGGCGCAGCTCCTGCGAGGAAGTCGCTAGAATGAATACTTAACTACGGGAATACGAAATGGATGGGCAATAAAAAGTCTCCACTTACCCAGCTCAAAGGATTGTACATAGAAAATCCGCCCTGCGGGTTGACATGAAGGAATTCCTCCTCTTCTCCCCTGTACAAAGTGGATAAGATCTTTATTAAATCAGCAGCCGATCCCGGCCCTTTGCGTCCATGGCGGGTGGCGTCATCCTCCTCATTGAAATCCATCATGGGGTGGCCTCTATACTGAAGCAGCTGCACCCCCCGCATGATACATGTGGCCATGACCTCGATCATGGTCACTCCGGATCGAGCTAAAAAACTTATCCGGCTCATCAAGTAAAGAATGGCCCTGTCATCTTCCTCCAGGGAGCTCCGTGGACGCCAGCTTCGGCGCTTCTTCAAAGGGGCATTATCGAACTCAGGAAGGCCGATCCGAATAGGATCCGGGAGGGGGATGTCTTCTATATAAAACCATTCTGAAGGCCAGTCTTCGGACGTCTTCTTTGGGGTCCCGGACAGGTATCCGGTCCCGGCAATATGCCACATTTTGGCTCCGCCCAATTGATATATTGACCCCTTCTAAGAACGGGGCACAAGGCAGAACAGCTTCTTCCACAGAGCGAAATGAGCTTCACAGCCCAAAAACAACTCGCAAAGGGCTACAAATCCCGGGATATGCAGCACGGAGGCAGGCGTAAGGTTGTGCAATTGGAGGCCGTAGAACTCCAGGAGCCCCCGGAGAAACAGATGAATTGGGAATCCGAGCCCTCTTACCAAATAAGGGACAAGGCATACCCGCTCTCCCTTGGAGGGATTGGGAAGGCTCTCCGCTTGCTCTCCGCCATTATAGGTGGCAAGCCCGGCTCGAACCGGGACTAGGTATGCCGGGGGAAGAAATCCCTTGGATTGAAGCATCACTCATTTGCTGTGCGGGATGGAACATCTCTCCCAATCTCCAGGCTTGGAGCTAGGGGTGCGAGAGGAGGAGCTGCGTCGACCGGCCATGATGGAATGGATCTCTGTCGGGTGCGCTCCGATGAAGGATCGCCAAGGGAGGATGGTGTGATTTGGATCTAAATCCTTGTCTTTTTAAATAGGCGGCTCATTCACACAGCTAGGGGGGTAAATGTGAAAACACCCTGGCTCTTCACATTCGCTCGACACGTGGAAAGTGGCCATTATTGGGCGTAGAAGCCAAGGGGTGCAAACATTCACAAGAAACCGGACATTATTTCGACAGGTACACAGAACTTGGAAGAGGAACCCGCCTTGCAATGCCGAAGACAATACTGCGCGCCAGACTCATCGTCATTGAAGCCTGGTTTGGGGGCTACTGAGGTCCTGGATTAGGGGGTCTCCGGATAGCCGGACTATCTCCATTGGCCGGACTGTTAGACTATGAAGATACAAGATTGAAGACTTCATCTCGTGTCCGGATGGACTCTACTTGGCGTGGAAGGCAAGCTAGGCAATATGGATATGGATATCTCCTCCTTTGTAACCTACCTTGTGTAACCCTAACCCTCTCCGGTGTCTATATAAACCAAAGGGTTTTAGTCCGTAGGACAACAATCACAACATACAATCATACCATAGGCTAGCATCTAGGGTTTAGCCTCTCTGGTCTCTTGGTAGATCTACTCTTGTACTACCCATATCATCAATATTAATCAAGCAGGACGTAGGGTTTTACTTCCATCAAGAGGGCCCGAACCTGGGTAAAACTTCGTGTCCCTTGCCTCCTGTTACCATCTGGCCTAGACGCATAGTTCGGGACCCCCTACCCGAGATCCGCCGGTTTTGACACCGACACTTACCCTGAGGCTCGACCCTCTTCCACTCATGAAACTCAAGGACACAATCTGTACCCGGCACATTGCACATCCCAAAACTTAGAAGTCTCTACAGATCCTCAACCGAAGGGAACTCAACCCTAAACAGTTTGTCTTCGAGACTAACAAGCGCCCACTGGAAGTCACCTGGAGCTAACTCCTTCTGCCTCTGCACAATCTGTGTCTCAGAGACCTCTCCTCTAGTAACTTTGACTATCCCAGTTGTCAAACTCAGGGTCTAATCAGGAACCTCCCTCTTATTAGGAGACTCAAAGAATGTGAGTTCAGCACAGTACACTCCATACATCATGAGAGACGGTGCCTGATCTCGCAAAATCGGACAATCCCCTGTATCATGTGCCGGTTTTCCACAAGTGCCACAAAGTTCAGCCACACACTCAGCAATGAAATGACCCTTCTCACCACATCGATAGCACAACATTTTCTCTTTCTTACGTGCCCACTTGGATGCCCTCTCAGAATCAGCCATGTCCATCGCCTCCACTAACGCTGTCAACACGGTCTCGTTCCCGGGTATCTCAGCAGTAGCTAGCGCTAACACCACCTCCATAGCCTGACCTTACAAGACCGGCTCCTCAACAGTCGCATCAACGATCATCTCCTCGACAACAGGCGGAGGAGGCAGTCGTGGGCGGTACCGGCCACCTCGACCACCTCGACCACCACGATTACCACGGAAACCACCCCACTATCGATAGCCCGGGCCAGATGCCCCCTCAACGAAACCACCAGTGGGTCCCATAAACGGTCGCTCTGCCGAGCCATCGCTCTGCCAAGCAAATCATCGACCACCACCCATCAATGAGGAACCACAGTGCTGACCAACCCTGTATGCATTATATCCATCATCTCCCCATTGACCCCGAGGCATGGCATAAGTACCCCCAACACCAGAGGTTTGAGGCGGAGGCGGTGCCTGCGTCTGCACCGTCCCGACCCTGATCTGCGAAGGCTTGGCGACGAGGTGAGGCAGTGACAATTATATAATTTGCCATATTGTCATGATCATTTATCTCGGATACCGACAATTATATTCGCATGTCGTTGCTTATGGGAAAGATGCTGCTAGTGAACCTATAAACCCATGCCCAATTTTCCACAAACAATGTTAAAAAAAATCCACAAACAAAAACCACCACTTTACTTCTACATGTACTTCTATTCTCCATAATTAGTTATTCTAAAAATACAAAAGCACTTAGAACCATGTGATACGGTCATAACTTGTTGCAACTAGGAAAGTTGGTGAGATCGACAACCTTAATATATTTGTTGGTGACGCAAGAAAGTTTCTAATTGTGTGTAGGGGTGGGCTTGGAAATATTTGATTTTTGATTCCACACAATGACACATTAGTTCTCATGGAGGAACATTTACCACTTGGCGGGCCAACAAATACTGCCAAGCAACAGTACGCTGGAGCAACAATCACTTTTGCACCGTTGCGAGGGAATCAACATTTGATTCCATAGATTTTGCATTACAATTATTTATCTTCATTGTTATTTAATTTTCTTAGTTGCTTTTATTTATCATAATTTACTTTTTTCACTTCTTAAATATCAAAAACAACAAAAATAATTTTATTACAACACGTAGTAGTCTCCTTTTACTTAGATACAAATAATGATGACTTCATGAGTACATCCATTACTCCACCTGAAACTAAGGTTGGTTCGTTTGAAATTAGTTGTGCTTCATTGAGCTTAGTAATGAAAGAACTATTTGCTAGAACTTTATAAAGATGGTGCTAATCATTTGCATGATTTTGTTGAACTTTATGGTGTGCAAAACTATAAAGAAGTTGAGGCTAATTATGTCAAGCTAAAACTTTTCCTTTTTTCATTAAGAGCAACGTAAATGTAGTATTGAGTTCATGGAACAAACACTACTGGGAAACTGCTTATAAGTGGGCTCTCACCGGTGGCAGTCAGGTGTCCAGTGGCGGGCGAGAAAACCTACCTGCCACTGCTATCAGCTTACAAGTGGAGGTCTGCAAGGGTCAACCACCACTGGTAATATGGTCCTAGGTTAGCCATGGGCCAAGCATTACTAGTGGCGAGTACGTAAAGACCTGTCAGTATCTATGATAGCAATGGCGGACCCTTTTCCATGACTGCCACAGGTAATACGGGCCCCAATCTTGCCCAATTAGCCATGGAGCAAGCGTTTCCATCAATGGTCCCTAGAACTGCCACACACTGACATACTATTTAGACATTTTTTTTGTTTTGTGTATACTTTTTGGTTTTAGTGTTTTGATGGCATTGTGAAAGGATCGGGAAGAGGTGTCTAGGGGGGTGATTAGACCCTCAACAAGCAAAAGTAGCAATTTTTAAGTTCTTTAAGTTGAGGTGGAGTTTTCACACAAGTTTAAGCATTCACAATACAACTCAAGCAAGCATGACAAGAGTATGAGCAGTGGAAATAGTAAAGCATGCAATTTGCAAGAAAGTAAAGGGATGGGATTGGAGTGTGCAAACGCAATGAAGACACGAAGATTTTTGGCGTGGTTTTGATAAGTGGTGCTATCGTACGTCCACATTGGTGGAGACTCCAACCCATGAAGGGTAATGGTTTCTCTAGTCCATGGATGGCTCCACCCATGAAGGGTCCACGAAGAAGCAACCTTGTCTATCCCTCCATGGCCATCGCCCACGAAGGACTTGCTTCACTTGGGTAGATCTTCATGAAGTAGGCGATCTCCTTGCCCTTACAAACTCCTTGGTTCAACTCCACAATATTGTCAGAGGCTCCCAAGTGACACCTAACCAATCTAGGAGACGCCACTCTCCAAAAGGTAATAGATGGTGTGATGATGATGAACTCCTTGCTCTTGTGCTTCAAATGATAGTCTCTCCAACACTCAACTCTCTCTCTCATAGATTTGGCTATGGTGGAAAGATTATTTGAGTGGAAAGCAACATGGGGAAGGCTAGAGATCAAGATTCTTGTGGTTGGATTGGAATGTCTTGGTCTCAACACATGAGTAGGTGGTTCTCTCTCAGAAAATGAGTAGTGAAAGTGTAGGCACGTTCTGATGGCTCTCTCTGAATACAGAAGGGGATGGAGGGGGTATTTATAGCCTCTACACAAAATCCAACCATTACACACATTTGAACCAACTCGGGCAGACCGAATAGGTGAACTCGATGAGACCGATTCAGTTCAAAGTGTGAATGTTAGGATTCTCGGTGGGACCAACCTGATCAATTCGGTGGGACCGATGTGCTAGCATTAGGGCAAAACCTCATCTCGGTGTGACCGATTGCATGAACTCAATGAGACCGATTTCAACAATGAGCAAACAGAGAGTTGGTCAGGCAAACTCGGCGGGGCCGATTGCATATTTTGGTAAGACCAAAATAATTACAACAGGCAACAGAGAGTTACAGGGCCCTCTCGGTGAGACCGAGACCCCGATCGGTGAGACCGAATTGATTAGGGTTTCTGGCAGTGGCTATGTCAAAAAAGAACTCGGTGGCGTCGGATAGATCAAATCGCTGGGACCGAGTTTGACTTTAGGTTTTGGACATATTTGGAATTGAGTAAGTGGTTGAGGGCTTTGGAGCATATCACTAAGCACTTTGAGCAAGTAGACCATTAAAGAGCACCTCATCCTCTTTTAATAGTATTAACTTTTCCTATGGACTCAATGTGATCTTTGATCACTAAAATAGAAATGAAGAGTCTTGAGCTTTTGCCAATGTTTGTCCTTAGCATTATGAAGGAGTTCCACATCCTCTTGTCCATGCCACGCCATTGTTGAACTTTCTGAAATATACTAGATAAAGATATTAGTCCAACAAGAGATACGTTGACATTAATTACCAAAATCACCCAGGGAGCACTTGTGCTTTCACATTGTACGAAAAGGATGTAAAAATTTTAGTTTCAAATTTTGCTATATTTCAGACATTCTATGACTAAAATTGTATTTAAATGAATATAATTCAAATTTTAGCCGCAAGTACATTAATAAGTTCAAAATTTGAATAAATATCATAAATAAGGTAGTTAGCATATATATAGGTCATGTGGAACAAATGTTTGGTAAATTGAAACATGTGTATGTGAAAATTCAAACACAAACTTAACTTTATGTAAATGTTTTTTTTAATTTATAGAAAATTTGAATGTTGTCTAGAAACTATGGAACTTTTCATAAAAGTTTAAAAATATTTGAAAAGGTTATGATGTAGGTTACTTAGAAAGTGAATACGGCCTTAAGGCACATGTGCTACATATTCAATTAATGAACCTGTAGTTGTTTCTGGCACGTATGACCTAAATGCATACTCAAGAACTTATATGGGATTTTTGCATCAATTTTGGACATTTTGTAATGTATATGTAGTTCAAATTTGATTTATGTCCATTAAAGAGCTAGAAATGCATCAAATGCCCTAAATATATCATGTTAACACAGATAAATTCCCAATTTTGAACGTGGGACATGCAAAGGTGTATCAGCAACATAGTAAAAGTTTCAAGGGGAAATGATGAAAAAAGCTTGGGTCCCCTTCAAACCCCACACTTGTGCTCTGAAACTCTCATCATTTCTCAGAGATTCTTTAGTTCCAAGCAAGTTGCATCAAAAATTTTCTACAACTCTCTCAAAATAGTTTGAATTCCCCTTCAAACCTGACACTTTTTCTGTGGCTCTCGAATTTTTATCATACCCTCTAGGTTTCATACCATGACAAGTTTCATCATTTTCGTACTTCATTTATACCTTGTTTAAATAAAAAACCATTTACCTCAATTAAATACATAGGAATTAATTTAATGCCCTAAAAATATCAAATCAACTAAAGAAAGTGCTAAAAAATCACATGAAGCTTATAATGGCATAACTTCAACCCTAAAAACAATTGGACCCTATCTCTAAACCAAAAAAATACTAAAACCCTAACATTACCATAAATTGCACAAAAAAACAATATGAGTGGGGGGCGCTCAAATTCACCTTCTAATGGTAAAGTCTAGCAGTATCATCCTGCCACATGTAACAACATTACCAGTTGCCGGCAAGCTCTCTCGCCCATCACTAGTAGTCCTCCCTTATGATTTCAGCTGCTAGGGGGATTTGCTAAAAATCCCCAACCCCCATCTCCAACTCTCAATTAGTTCTCTCATCTCCCTTGTTGACCGTCGTCGCCAGCCGCTACTCTCGTGGTAGGCCTCAACCATGCCATCCCTACCGACCCTTCTCCTCGCCTTAACCAACTACTGCTGGTTGCAGAATGCTGCCGAAAGGATCAAGATGGGCCTAGTGGGAGGAATAGGTGCTGTTACAATTTTAAGATAAAGATGAGCCTAAACAATTTCTAAGGTAATATACTGAGTGTGATAAGGTGATCATAGTGATATATATATATATATATATATATATATATATGGTGATTAAGCAACACAATATGATACAACAAGTGTTAGGTTAAATGACCCAAGTAAACCAAAACTAGAGAGCTAGGGTTGGGGATAACTGAAACTACACACACACACACACACACTATTCTGATCATGGGATCAGAATAATATTCTGATCACAACCTGAACTGCCTGAGTAACGCGCCGGAAAAGCTAAGAAAAATGTGAAACTTTTCATGTTGATGGTTTCTCTGATTCCTAGCCGGTTTCAAGTAATTTCGAAAACGGTGAGATCACTCGTTCTGCCTTTATCGCGAAACGGATTCTTTGAAAATGCACCACGTGAAGAACTTGAACTTCTCGGCATGCCTACCTAAACTTCACTCTGTTTTTCACGTGCTTTTTTTGCCCGTAGATCTCCGTCCACTCACCAGAATTGAGCAAGTGATATACTGATGGAAAGCTGCTGTAAACATGCAACTTTCCCATGTTGATCGTTTTTTCATACTCGCGACGATTTTAAAAGTTTTCATCTAAAATTAATCCACTATAGTAGTTGAACTTCCTGCTGTTTTCAGTTGAACTTCTGTGACGTATTTTCATTTGTAATTTTCTCATCCATCGCCAGTGTTACACAAATGATATTCCTTTTGTACAAATCTCTCTCACAATATTTTTTTTTAACTTTCTTCAACGAAGGACTTGAATTTATAAGAACAAAACTTTTAGCCTTTACTTTTTTATTCCTTTTTAATACAAATTGCACACCATGTAGTACATGAACTTCTCGCAGTTATCAACCTGAACATCTCTCGGTTAGGACAAAATATTTGAGTTTTTTTATGAATTTTTAATCTGATTTTTCTTAATACTTTTTTATGAATTTTGAAGTGCTCTATTTTTAATAGGTGAACTTCTTGTTATTTTATTTTTGAACTTCTTGTTTTCATTCTTTAATAACGAGAAAAATCTAAGTTTTCCGTAATCATCGAACTTCTCCATCTTTTTAATATGGACTTCCTGGTTTTATTTCTTATTATTTTTTATGGAATTTTGAAGCGTTATATCTTTTAAAGTTGAACTTCTTATTTTTTTATTTTTGAACTTCTTGTTTCCATTCTTTAATAGCGAGAAAAATCTGAGTTTTTTTAATCATCGAACTTCTCCATCTTTTTAATATGGACTTACTGGTTTTTTCTTAATCTTTTTTTATGAAATTTTAAGCGCTCTATTTCTAAAAGTTGAACTTCTTGTTATTTAATTTTTGAACTTATTATTTTCATTCTTTAATAACGAGGAATCTGAGTTTTTTATAATCATCGAACTTCTCCATCCTTTTAATATGGACTTCCTGGTTATATTTCTTAATTCCAGAAAAAATGTTACGTTCTATAGACTCAGTAATATAGAAGTCAACAGAAGTCATTTTTAATTTGAATTTCTATAATACATTTCACTTACTATACTAGGTACTTATGATACATGACCTTTACACCCAGTAATATATGAACTTCTTAGAACATAATTTTCGTTGAGCAATTTTGAACATAGAACATATATGAAGAAGGTCAAAGATGCGGACTTGGGTGCATCTACTTGTAAGGAAGTTTTGGAAGATCTTTTAACAATGCAAGGTCAAAAGAAGTCTCACGTCCATCGAAATTTCATAACCTGGAGTTTTTTACTTGCAAAAATATTAACTATCAAACATCATCACAGCAACCTGAAGAAAAAAAGTTGGTTCTCATTGACATATCAACAAGCATGTACAGAGCACATAATCAAAACTTGTTCTCTACATCAACTTCACACTATGGTGCCCATCTGTAGCGAAGAGAGGTAGGGAGAGAGGTTCCTGTTGGGGTAGGGCTCATCAGAAGATGACCATTTTTCTGCCCGGGCCTCTTAGAGCACTGGACGAAGGAGAGGCGGGACTAGTGCAAGCTCCTCCTGCAGACGACTTCGGGGTGGACTGATACGTCTCAAACGTATCTATAATTTTTGATTGCTCCATGCTATATTATCTACTGTTTTGGACTATATTGGGCTTTATTTTCCACTTTTATATTATTTTTGGGACTAACCTATTAACCGGAGGCCCAGCCCAGAATTGTTGTTTTTTGCCTATTTCAGTGTTTCGGAGAAACGGAATATCAAACGCAGTCCAAACGGAATAAAACCTTCGGGAACGTGATTTTCTCACCGAATGTGATCCAGGAGACTTGGACCCTACTCTAAGGAGTCAAAGAGGAGGTCACGAGGGTGGGGGCGCGCCCCCTGCCTCGTGGGCCCCTCAGTGCTCCACCGACGTACTCCTTCCTCCTATATATACATACGTACCCCCAAACGATCAGAACAGGAGCCAAAAACCTAATTCCACCGCCGCAACTTTCTGTATCCACGAGATCCCATCTTGGGGCCTGTTCCGGAGCTCCGCCGGAGAGGGCCGTCATCACGGAGGGCTTCTACATCATCCTAGCCCCTCCGATGAAGTGTGAGTAGTTTACCTCAGACCTTCGGGTCCATAGTTAGTAGCTAGATGGCTTCTTCTCTCTTTTTGGATCTCAATACAAAGTTCTCCCCCTCTCTTGTGGAGATCTATTCGATGTAATCTTCTTTTTGCGGTGTGTTTGTTCAGACCGATGAATTGTGGGTTTATGATCAAGGCTATCTATGAATAATATTTGAATCTTCTCTGAATTCTTTTATGTATGATTGTTTATCTTTGCAAGTCTCTTCGAATTATCCGTTTGGTTTGGCCAACTAGATTGGTAGTTCTTGCCATGGGAGAAGTGCTTAGCTTTGGGTTCGATCTTGCGGTCTCCTTTCCCAGTGACAGAAGGGGCAGCAAGGCACGTATTGCATCGTTGCCATCGAGGATAACAAGATGGGGTTTATTTCATATTGCATGAATTTATCTCTCTACATCATGTCATCTTGCTTAAGGCGTTACTCTTTTTTTAACTTAATACTCTAGATGCATGCTGGATAGCGGTCGATGAGTGGAGTAATAGTAGTAGATGCAGAATCGTTTCGGTCTACTTGTCATGGATGAGATGCCTATATACATGATCATGCCTAGATATTCTCATAACTATGCTCAATTCTGTCAATTGCTCAACAGTAATTTGTTCACCCACCGTAGAATACTTATGCTCTTGAGAGAAGCCACTAGTGAAACCTATGGCCCCCGGGTCTATTCTCATCATATCAATCTCCATCACTTTAATCTTGCTTTGCTTTTTTACTTTGCTTTTACTTTTTACTTTGCATCTTTATACCAAAAATACCAAAAATATTATATCTATCATATCTCACTCTCGTAAGTGACCGTGAAGGGATTGACAACCCCTAATCGCGTTGGTTGCGAGTAGCTATCGTTTTGTGCAGGTACGAGGGACTTAAGCATGGCCTCCTACTGGATTGATCCCTTGGTTCTCAAAAACTGAGGGAAATACTTACGCTACTCTGCTGCATCATCCCTTCCTCTTCGGGGAAAACCAACGCAAGCTCAAGACGTAGCAAGAAGGACTTCTGGCGCTGTTGCCGGGGAGTCTACGCAAAAAGTCAACATACCAAGTACCCATCACAATCCCTATCTCCCGCATTACATTATTTGCCATTTTCCTCTCGTTTTCCTCTCCCCCACTTCACCCATGCCGTTTTATTCGCCCTCTCTCTCTCTATCATCCCTCTCTTTTCCCGTTTGCTCTTGTTTGCTCGTGTGTTAGTTTGCTTGCTTGTCGTTATGTCTGAAATTGGGGAAGTTATCACCAATATTGGCAATAACAATATCATGAAAAATTCTGATGCTCCTGCTGAAGAACCCCCTATGTACCATACAAAAAGATTTCAAATCGGTAGTGGTAATATTATTGGAAAAGGAGTTATTCAAGATTTCTTTACTTGTGTCGGTGCTTTGCCCTCTATGGGCGGTTCTATTCTCCATAGAACTAGTAGTCTTGCGGACGCTATTGCCATGCTTATCGTTGAACTTGAAAGACAATTTATGCATATGCACCCATCTATACAAAGAGTTTTTCTAGAATTTTCTAATATCGAGCATTCCTCTGTTAAGCGTGCCGCTACTATATTTTTGACTCATGAATTTAGATTTATAATAAAAGAAGCCAAAGAAATCTTTGTCCACTATAGGGTGGACGCTGGTCGTCCTCCCATAGAATCTATCCTCTTCGATCAAGAAGAAATTATGCGCTTTCAATCTCCTGACTATGTTGCTTTTAATGAAAACCTCAGAAAAAAGGTGCCAAACAATATTTTAATTGATTGAATCTCTGAACTTAATGATGATTTGTCTATTCGAAATAATGAGCTAGGATGCTCTCTTGAGTTTAGGCTCACAAGGTTCTGCCAAAAGAATGCTTATAATGATGAATTGGTTGTACAATACGAAGGGCCGAAAGAGGATCCTATACCTCCTAAAATTGATCTTGGGGACTTCCGTCCTATAAAATTTAGCCCTTCTGATTAATTTTTCTTGCCTCAAAGAAAACTTGCTGCCGAACATAGAGAATATGAAATGAGTTTCACCGATCTATCTTATTACTACGGCAATACCTAGATCTATCCTCGCTTTTATGCCTAGCTAGGGGCGTTAAACGATAGCGCTTGTTGGGAGGCAACCCAATTTTATTTTATTCCTTTCTTTTTGCTCCTGCTTAGTAATAAATAAATTATTTATCCTCTGTTTTGGTTGTGTTTTTTGTGTTTAATTAGTGTTTGTGCCAAGTAGAACCGTTGGGAAGACTTGGGGACAGTCTTGTTGAACTTGCTGTAAAAAACAGAAACTTTAGTGCTCACGAGAACTGCTGTCATTTTTATTTGAAGAGCGATATTTAGTTAATTATTTTTGCAGATTATTAATAGATAAATTCCTCACGTCCAGAAATTTATTGTAGAATTTTTGGGGTTCCAGATCTTGCTCTAGCTACAGATTACTACAGACTGTTCTGTTTTTGACAGATTCTGTTTTTTGTGTGTTGTTTGCTTATTTTGATGAATCTATGGCTAGTAAAATAGTTTATAATCCATAGAGAAGTTGGAATATAGTAGGTTTAACACCAATATAAATAAAGAATGAGTTAATTACAGTTCCTTGAAGTGGTCTTTTGTTTTCTTTTGCTAACGGAGCTCACGAGTTTTCTATTTTGAGTTTTGTGTTGTGAAGTTTTCAAGTATTGGGTGAATTCTTTTGATGGATTATGGAACAAGGAGTGGCAAGAGCCTAAGCTTGGGGATGCCCATGGCACCCCCAAGATAATCCAAGGACACCAAGAAGTCAAAGCTTGGGGATGCCCCGGGAGGTATCCCCTCTTTCGTCCACTTCCATCGGTAATTTACTTGGAGCTATATTTTTATTCACCAACATGATATGTGTTTTGCTTGGAGCGTCTTGTATTATTTGTGTATTTATGTCTTAGTATGCCACAATAATCCTTGCTGTACACAACTTTTGAGAGAGCCATACATGAATTACAATTTGATAGAATACTCTATGTGCTTCACTTATATCTTTTGAGCTATGTAGTTTTGCTCTATGTGCTTCACTTATATCTTTTGAGCTATGTAGTTTTGCTCTATGTGCTTCACTTATATCTTTTGAGCGTTATAATTTTGCTCTATGTGCTTCACTTAGATCTTTTAGAGCACGGTGGTGGATTTGTTTTAAAGAAACTATTGATCTCTCATGCTTCACTTAAATTATTTTGAGAGTCTCTTAATAGCATGGTAATTTGCTTAATAATAATATGCTTGGTATTCAAGATTTGTGAAACTTTCTTTTGAGTATGTTGAATACTAAGAAAAGATTGAAGCTTGATAATTGTTTTGAGATATGGAGGTGATGATATTTAAGTCATGCTAGTTGAGTAGTTGTGAATTTAAAGAATAATTGTGTTAAAGTTTGTGATTCCCGTAGCATGCACGGATGGTGAACCGTTATGTGATGAAGTCGGAGCATGATTTATTTATTGATTGTCTTCCTTATGAGTGGCGGTCGGGGACGAGCGATGGTATTTTCCTACCAATCTATCCCCCTAGGAGCATGCGCGTAATACTTTGCTTTGATAACTTCTAGATTTTTGCAATAAGTATATGAGTTCTTTATGACTAATGTTGAGTCCATGGATTATACGCACTCTCACCCTTCCACCTTTGCTAGCCTCTCTACTACCGCGCACCTTTCGCCGGTATCATACACCTACCATACACCTTCCTCAAAACAGCCACCATACCTACCTATTATGGCATTTCCATAGCCATTCCGAGATATATTACCATGCAACTTTCCACCATCTAGTTCATCATGACACATTCATCATGGTCATATTGCTTAGCATGATCATGTAGTTGACATAGTATTTGTGGCAAAGCCACCATTCATAATTTCTTCATAGTTGTCACTCTTGATTCATTGCATATCCCGGTACACCGCCGGAGGCATCCATATAGAGTCATACTTTGTTTTAGAATCGAGTTGTAATCATTGAGTTGTAAATAAATAGAAGTGTGATGATCATCATTTAATAGAGCATTGTCCCAAAAAAAGAGAAAGGCCAAAGAAAAAAAAGAAGGCCAAAAAAGAGAAAATAAATAAAAAGGGGCAATGCTACTATCCTTTTACCACACTTGTGCTTCAAATTAGCACCATGATCTTCATAGTAGAGAGTCTCTCATGTTATCACTTTCATATACTAGTGGGAATTTTACATTATAGAACTTGGCTTGTATATTCCAATGATGGGCCTCCTCAAGTGCCCTAGGTCTTCGTGAGCAAGCAAGTTGGATGCACACCCACTAGTTTCTTTTGTTGAGCTTTCATACATTTATAGCTCTAGTGCATCCCTTGCATGGCAATCCCTACTCACTCACATTGATATCTATTGATGGGCATCTCCATAGCCCGTTGATACGCCTAGTTGATGTGAGACTATCTTCCCCTTATTTCTGTCTTCTCCACAACCACCATTCTATTCCACCTATAGTGCTATATCCATGGCTCACGCTCATGTATTGCATGAAGATTGAAAAAGTTTTGAAAAAGTTAGAGTATGAAACAATTGCTTGGCTTGTCATCGGGGTTGTGCACGATTTAAATACTTTGTGTGGTGAAGATAGAGCATAGCCAGACTATATGATTTTGTAGGGATAACTTTCTTTGGCCATGTTATTTTGAGAAGACATAATTGCTTTGTTAGTATGCTTGAAATATTATTATTTTTATGTCAATATAAACTTTTGTCTTGAATCTTTCGAATGTGAATATTCATATCACAATTAAGAAGATTTGCATTGGAATTATTCCAAGTAGCACCCCGCATCAAAAATTCTCCTTTTATCATTTACCTACTCGTGGACAAGCAGGAATTAAGCTTGGGGATGCCCGATACGTCTCCAACGTATCTATAATTTTTGATTGCTCCATGTTATATTATCTACTGTTTTGGACTATACTGGGCTTTATTTTCCACTTTTATATTATTTTTGTGACTAACCTATTAACCGGAGGCCTAGCCCAGAATTGCTGTTTTTTTGCCTATTTCAGTGTTTCGGAGAAACAAAATATCAAACGGAGTCCAAACGGAATAAAACCTTCGGGAAAGTGATTTTCTCACCGAGCGTGATCCAGGAGACTTGGACCCTACTCCAAGGAGTCAAAGAGGTGGCCACGAGGGTGGGGGCACGCCCCAACGTACTCCTTCCTCCTATATATACATATGTACCCCCAAACGATCAGAACAGGAGCCAAAAACCTAATTCCACCGCTGCAACTTTCTGTATCCACGAGATCCCATCTTGGGGCCTATTCCGGAGCTCCGCCGGAGAGGGCCGTCATCACGAAGGGCTTCTACATCATCCTAGCCCCTCCGATGAAGTATGAGTAGTTTACCTCAGACCTTCGGGTCCATAATTAGTAGCTAGATGGCTTCTTCTCTCCTTTTGGATCTCGATACAAAGTTCTCCCCCTCTCTTGTGGAGATCTATTCGATGTAATCTTCTTTTTGCGGTGTGTTTGTTGAGACCGATGAATTGTGGGTTTATGATCAAGTCTATCTACGAATAATATTTGAATCTTCTATGAATTCTTTTATGTATGATTGGTTATCTTTGCAAGTCTCTTCGAATTATCCGTTTGGTTTGGCCAACTAGATTGGTAGTTCTTGCCATGGGAAAAGTACTTAGCTTTGGGTTTGATCTTGCGGTGTCCTTTCCCAGTGACAGAAGGGGCAGCAAGGCACGTATTGCATCATTGCCATCGAGGATAACAAGATGGGGTTTATTTCATATTGCATGAATTTATCTCTCTACATCATGTCATCTTGCTTAAGGCGTTACTCTATTTTTAACTTAATACTCTAGATGCATGTTGGATAGCGGTCGATGAGTGGAGTAATAGTAGTAGATGCAGAATCATTTCGGTCTACTTGTCACGGACGTGATGCCTATATACATGATCATGCCTAGATATTCTCATAACTAGGCTCAATTCTTTCAATTGCTCAACAGTAATTTGTTCACCCACCGTAGAATACTTGTGCTCTTGAGAGAAGCCACTAGTGAAACCTATGCCCCCAGGTCTATTCTCATCATATCAATCTCCATCACTTTAATCTTGCTTTGCTTTTTACTTTGCTTTTACTTTTTTACTTTGCATCTTTATACCAAAAATACCAAAAATATTATATCTGTCAGATCTCACTCTCGTAAGTGACCCTGAAGGGCTTGACAACCCCTAATCACATTGGTTGCGAGTAGCTATCGTTTTGTGCAGGTACGAGGGACTTGAGCGTGGCCTCCTACTGGATTGATACCTTGGTTCTCAAAAACTAAGGGAAATACTTACGCTACTCTTCTGCAGCATCCCTTCCTCTTCGGGGAAAACCAACGCAAGCTCAAGACGTAGCATGGACCGCCGCGATGCTCGGTGAGCAGGCGAGCATCCACGCAGTTGGGCAATGCCCCTCAGCCCATTATAGTGAGCAGAAGTAGTTTACTAATAGTAGCAGCAGCAGCTTGTGCTTTGAGAACAAGAAGCCACCAACTGGAGAGAGGGCTTGAGTCTTGCGACTCCTGCTCCATTTTTATTTTGCATTTTTCCCGAAGGATTTCTGAAACTGAAACCAACATATCAACCCCCCCCCCCCCACCCCCAGTTTTTTGCCTGCACTGATATTATTGAACTTTAGAAAAATAGTATAGTACAAGAACTAGACAACACAATTTTAAACTGAATAATGGGGATAGATAACAATGTGAAGGACGTATGCGCTGAACTATTTTTTACCTGGCTGGCTTCATCAAAGCTAAAGTGGAATTGGCAGAACACACAAACAGACATACGCACATATATGGAGGGAGCAATTATATGTGCACACACTTATTAATACACGAACCTTCTGGGTTAGTAATACATGCACATTTGTTTTTCAAAACAAAAGCTCGGTATACAATTTGGCAAAAATGGAAACATGCACGCATATATAAGTGGTTGGGCAAAACTAAAAACTGCATGTATATGGCCATGGAAAGCCGCTGCTAACTCTCAAGAAGCAGAGAGGTGCCTGAGGAGGTGGACGGCAACTAACTCCCAAGATCTACTAGCGCTAGCAACCTCATTTGTGTAAAATAAAAGCACAACCACATGTCAGTAGTTTGGCCTTCCGAGCGGTTTTGGCTACAGTGCAACGGAAAAGCTCTCCGGATGTACTAAGAAATCTCTTTGAACCTCGTTTCCCCATTATCTCTAAACTACATTCCACTTAAAAACTTTCGTGTGATTTGCTTTTGCAAAATAGGACGAGCTAGTTCGTCATGGTGGTTGCTGAAACACAAGGATCAATAGAAGCACCCAAGAAGAATTAGCATTCCACTGTGTTGATGCATTTTGGAGAAGAAAACTCATGCTTTCCATGTTTTGAAGGACCTTTGAAAACGAACCAACATATCACAACTTTTTTGTGCCTCCAAGTATTTCAGAACTTCAGATAAGAAAATAACTAAGAAACAATACAGAACTGAGCATAGTACAACAACAGGGAACAACACGTAAGCGAGATGGAGAGACAATGTACCTTGGGGCGTCGATGTGCTAGGCAGCCACACGCCATAGCTCACAGGCAGGGGAGGTCTATCTGTATGCTGCATATAACCCGTACACGAGAAAATGGTCAAGGGCAACTTCCTTTGTCTATTGCTGAACCCGCGAGTCATTGGAGAAGTCGTTCCGGAAGCATTATTTCATCAAAAAGCTGATGAAAAATCATAGTGCAAATTCATTTAGGTATGAATCAACAAAAGTTCAGAAGAAGCTGGGGCACAAGTCCAGAACGTGAAGAACACTTGCCGCCTGAATATTTGGAGGAGCATTCCCGGAGGAGCGTTCATGACATTTATTTGGCGCAGGGGTCTGGACTCGAAGCTCTACACTAGTGAGGAGCTGCTGCCGAGAACCTTGAACGACACTGGAAAGGCCGCAGAGTCAGGGGTAGCTGCGATTGTCATTTGTGGCCAAGGAGGATTGGGCGCGGGGGTTGAACTGCCTGAGTTGGCGAAGTTGGACGGTGAAAGGATCGAGAAGAGGTGTCTAGAGGGGGGATATTAGACTCTAAGTACCAAAAGTTACAGTTTTTAATTTCTTTAAGTTGAAGTGGAGTTTTGGCACAAGTTTAACAAACATAATACATATCAAGCAAGCAAGCAAAGAGTATATGAGCAGCGGAAAGTAAAGCATGCAACTTGCAAGAATGTAAAAGGATGGGATTGGAGTGTGCAAACGCAATTTGGAGACACGGAGATTTTTGAGACGTGGTTCTGATAGGTGGTGCTATCGTACATCCACGTTGATGGAGACTTCAACCCACGAAGGGTAATGGCTACGTGAGTCCATGGAGGGCTCCACCCACGAAGGGTCCACGAAGAAGCAACCTTGTCTATCCCACCATGGTCGTCGCCCATGAAGGACTTGCCTCACTAGCGGTAGATCTTCACGAAGTAGGCGATCTACTTGCCCTTACAAACTCCTTGGTTCAACTCCACAATCTTGTCGGAGGCTCCCAAGTGACACCTAGCCAATCTAGGAGACACCACTCTCCAAGAAGTAACAAATGGTATGTTGATGATGAACTCCTTGCTCTTGTGCTTCAAATGATAGTCTCCCCAACACTCAACTCTCTCTCACAGGATATGGATTTGGTGGAAAGAAGATTTGAGTGGAAGGCAACTTGGGGAAGGCTAGAGATCAAGATTCATATGGTAGGAATGGAATATCTTGGCCTCAACACAAGTGTAGGTGGTTCTCTCTCAAAAAAAGTAAGTTGGAAGTGTAGGTTCATTCTGATGGCTCTCTCCGTGAATGAAGAGGAGGTGGAGGGGTATATATAGCCTCCACACAAAATCTAACTCTTACACACAACTTGTCAATCTCGGTGGGCCCGAATTGATAAACTCGGTCGGACCGATTCAGCAAATCTAGTGACCGTTAGAATTTTCAGTGGGACCGACATGCAACTCGGTTGGACCGATATGGTTAGGGTTAGGGCATAATGTAATCTCGGTGAGACCGATTACACAAACTCGGCGAGACCGATTTTGGTAATAAGCTAACCAGAGAGTTGGTCAAGTAAACTCGGTTGGACCGATTCGCTCATTTCGGTGAGACCGAAATGTTACGAAAGGGAAACAGAGATTTTACATTGCAATCTCGGTAGGACCAATTATGCAAACTCGGTGAGACCGATTTTGGTAATAGATCCATACAGAGAGATTGCAATCCCATCTCGGTGAGTCCGATTTTCCTAGGGTTTGTGGCAGTGGCTATGACATCTGAACTCGGTGGCGCCGGATAGAAAGAATCAATGGGGCCGAGTTTGACTTTTGGTTTAGGTCATATGTGGATGCGAGAAAGTAGTTGAGGGCTTTGGAGAATATTACTAAGCATTTTAAGCAAGAGCCTCATTAAGCAACACCTCATCCCTCCTTGATAGTATTGGCTTTTCCTATAGACTCAATGTGATCTTGGATCACTAAAATAGAAAATGTAGAGTCTTGAGCTTGGAGCTTGAGCCAATCCTGTGTCCTTAGCATTTTGAAGGGGTTCCACATCCTCTAGCCCATGCCACTTCATTGTTTAACTTATCTGAAACATACTAGGTAAAAGTGTTAGTCCAACAAGAGATATATTGGCATTAATTACCAAAACCACCTAGGGAGCACTTGTGCTTTCAATCTCCCCCTTTTTGGTAATTGATGACAACATACACCAAAGCTTTAGATAAAGATATAGAGAATAGTAAGTAAAGCTTTGGAAAGACATGTAACATACATAGGCTCCCCTACATGTATGCAATCATGTGAATATGGAATATAGAAGCATGTGAATGCATAAACATGACAGAGTAAGCAATGTGTTACATGTATCTTGGCTATATGCATCAGAGCAAATGATGTGAATATGAGAAATGTACCTTCATGCTTATGAGTCCTTCTTGCAAATAGTATGTACATCAGCAAGAATTTCTCGTACACATGACTATGATGCATATACTTATCTTGTGGTCTTGAGTTGGCTTAGGATGGGATGAACCTGCGTAAACAAGGTTAGATAACACATATACACCTACTGGCCAGAGCAAACAAAAGAAACCACAAGAGTACCAAGACTGGGATGACATGTAGAGTGAGTACTAAGTACCACATTGGATATAGACATGTCCCCAAAGGTAAAGATGTGCAATAAATTCAAGGATTTCCTTCCCTTAGATGTCTTGCTCCCCCTGAATCTAGCATGGGATACTGGGAGAAGATAGGGAACAGAAAATCAGAGCAAAACAGAGCTCAAAGGAAATAAATAGAGCTAATGCAAACGAGCAGATATGAACATGTCTTTCCCCTCTTGAAGACATGCGACTTCTCTCCTCTTGAACACCAAGCATCTGGGGTCCTTGATGATTACTCTTTCTTCCCTTGAGTATTCTCTCCCCCTATAGATATGAGTAAGCTTTGATGTGATCTCTCTCTCTCCCCCTTTGACATCAATTTCTAAAAAGGGTTCTTCTGGATTTTTGTCATGATGGGTTTGGTCCTTGAGTCACAGAACAAAGCAGCAAGTTGAATGGGATGCTGGTCGAGGACAAGTTTCATTGAGTGGAGCTGGATAAAAAAGAATGTAGAAACAAGTGGCAAGATGTCTTTCCTGTAGTGAAATCGGTGACACCAAGTTGTATGGTTCGGTTGTACTGAGAGGATTCGGTTGGACCGAAAGCATCAGACCGGGGAGACCGAGTTCATCGGAGAGAAAACACTTGTCACCTCAGCTCACTAGACAAGTAAGATCTCACAAGGATTTGCAAGGAATTAACTGAAAGATTTGCAATGAATTGGATGCAAGGAATGCAGAACAGAAAATAGAAGAGAAGAACTAAAAAGGAGTCTAGATGAAGTTTTTTTTGAAGAGGGAAACAAATATGCATGAGATAAATGCAAGACCACAGAAAAGAACACAAGAGAACTTCATCTAGAATTGGTCGACGACAAAGTCACCTATGTTAGAGTAAATTGACTTAGGAGTCAAGTGAGATCACTTGATCATAGGTCATACTCATCGTTTAAGCTCAAAATGGGGTTACCATTTTTCGTTTAAGCTTTTTGATGTATTCACATCTTGTCGAGTTGCTTTGACTCATGACTTGGAGTAAAGCTTCTCTAAGATGGAATAACATACCTTGGGTGGTGGCGTTGATCATGATCATGTAGTTGAACTTGTGTGGGTTGCTCAAGGTTGATGTAGCTCATCAAGAGTTGGGAGCACCACTTGGAGTTTGAGTTCATCTACCTACATGGGTTAGCTTTTGCAAGGAAGAGCACTTGTGTATCCAAAATGACAATCATGAAACTCAATATAAAATTTGTCAAAGGATATCTTTGAATGGTTGCGTGCTTCCTTGTCTTCATCCACCATTGTGTAGAGACTTGGTGATATCGAAATTGCTCAAGATGTGAGTGAGTTGCAATCTCATAGATTTAGATTCATCCAAGTACCTACACGGGTTAGATAACATGCAAGGTGCAAATATATCCAAGACATAAGATAGTCAACATAAGAGAACTATCAAGGATTAGTCATAGGCTCACGCCTTGCATGTATCAAATGGAGTTCCTACTCCAAGTTTGAAGCATCAATGATGTTCAATTCACCTCTTAACCTGCAAAACACTTTCTCATCAAGTGGTTTCGTGAATATATCAGCTAACTTCTTTTCGGTGCGAACATGCTTAAGATTAATGTCCCCTTTGGCAACATGATCTCGAATGAAATGATGACGAACTTCAATATGCTTAGTTCGAGAATGTTGCACGGAATTGTGAGCAATCTTAATAGCACTTTTATTGTCACAAAGTAATGGAACATGTTTCACAGATATCCCATAATCTTTAAGAGTTTGGGTCATCCAAAGTAATTGAGCACAAAAAGATCCAGCGGCAATGTATTCTGCTTCGGCGGTGGATAAGGATACCGAGTTTTGTTTCTTGGAAGACCAAGACACAAGAGATCTACCAAGAAATTGACAAGTACCCGAAGTGGAATTTCTATCAACCTTGTCACCAGCATAGTCCGAGTCGGAGTAGCCAACAAGATCAAAGGAGGCCCTCTTCGGATACCAAATGCCAAAATTTGGTGTATGGATTATGTATCTCACTATCCTTTTCACGGCCTTAAGATGACATTCTTTAGGGGCGACTTGATATCGTGCACACATGCACACACTTAGCATAATATCGGGACGTGAAGCACATATATATATAACAATGAACCAATCATAGAGCGATAAACCTTTTGATTAACTGGTTCACCATCTTTGGTTAAATCAAGATGTCCACTAGTAGGCATGGGTGTAGTCATACCTTTGCATTCTTGCATATTGAACTTCTTGAATAAGTCCTTGGTGTACTTCGTTTGAGAGACAAAGGTACCTTCCTTAGTTTGCTTGATTTGCAAACCAAGAAAGAATTTGAGTTCACTCATCATTGACATCTCAAATTTCTCCGATATTTTCTTTCCAAACTTTTCACTAAAATGAGGGTTAGTTGATCCAAATATAATATCATCGACATAAATTTGGCACACAAATAGTTCTCCATTAACCTTTTAGTAAAAAGAGTAGAATCTATTTTTTCCAATTTCAAAGCCTTTTTCAATAAGGAACTTGGTCAAGCATTTATACCATGCTCTACACTACAAAAAAAAGACACATCCGTGACATTTTGGGCCGGACGAAATTTTTTTCTGTCATACATATGACACTTCTATGACGATAATTGTGACAAAACCCGGTATCATCATACATGTGGTGGGCTCCTACTTCTATGACAAAAAATCATGACAGAAAATGGGCTTTTCGTCCTGGGTGGGCCGGAGACGCAGCTGCATGACATTCTTTGGGCCCTCCATGACGGAAAAAACGTGGTAGAAGCGAGGGGGAGGAAAATTTCGGGGAGTTCCCGGTTACAATGGGAGGTAGGGGGCCGAGCGATGCGCGTTTCTCTCGTACACGTACGCGCGCGTGTGCGAGGCATTGGCTCTAACTGAACCCGAGCGAGGCATTGGGCTCTAACTGAACCCGAGCGATTGCACTGCAGGCTACGCGTTACTGAACTCGAGCGATCGATCGATGGCTGTTAACTAAACCCGATTGAGCGATTCCTTCGCTACTATTGCTAACTGAAGCCGGTCGATTGGATGAACAGTGAGCGTTGCGGGGGGGGGGGGGGGGTGGATGAACAGTGAGCGGTGGCGTTGCCTCTGGATGAACAGGACCCCGTGGTGTGGATGGCTGGATGAACAGTAGACGGTGGAGGGGTGCCCATGGAGGGGTGGTTGAACAGGACCCCATGGTGTGGAGGGCTGGATGAACAGTAGATGGTGGAGGGGTACCCGTGGAGGGGTGGTTGAATAGTAGGCGGTGGAGTAGCGCGCGGTGGAGGCTGGATGAACAGGAGCCCGTGGAGGCTGGAGGAGGTCGACGGTAGCTCGTGGAGGCTGGAGGAGGTCGACGGTGGAGATGAACAGTATCCCGTGGAGTCCCGTTTTGCGGTACGCCACACCCCTCCCGATCAACAGGACCCCCGTTTCGACCGTAGCGCTCCAACACAAGTCCGCTTCCTCTGTTTTGCGGTACGCCACACCCCTCCTGATCAACAGGAACCCCGGTTCGACCGTAGGAGGTCCGTTTTCTCCGTTTTGCGGTACGCCAGACCCCTCCTGATGAACATGATCCCGTTTCGAACGTGGCCAGTCGAACACAAGGCCGTTTCCTCCATTTTGCGGTACGCCAGGCCTCGTTTCCATCGCCTGTTCCGTCCAAGCCCTCCCGATGAACACGACCACGCATTCCGTTCCGACCCAGCCGGTTGGCTTCCACGCGTTCCGTTGCCTCCCGATGAACATGACGCATTCCGTTGCCTCCCCATGAACACGGCGCATTTCGTTGCCTCCCCATGAACACGACACATTCCGTTGCCTCCCCATGAACACGACGACGACACTGTTTCTCCGTTCCGACCCAGCCATGTACACGAGTCCTGGCCGTACGTATGCGCGAGTAGGCGTTCGAGACCCTGCCCGTATGTACGTACGTGGCTGTATTTTCTTTCTTGCACCCTGGTCGATGTACGTACGTGTACATGCTACATGCGCGCCTCTACTATGACAAGTACGCGCCTCTACTACGACACGTGCGCGCCTCTACATCGACCAGTATATATGTACGTACACGTTCGCGACTAGAATGACAATGCTATGTACGCTTTGACCAGGTGGGTCCCGACTGTCAAGAACTTCCTTGCCTGTGAAGATGTAGCTGGTGGGTCCCACCAGTTATGGGGGCGAATCATTTTGTTTTTGTTTTTTTGCCCAGACGCACTTCCTTGCGTGCGAAGGTGTAGCTGCTGGGTCCCAGCAGTCAGGGGGGAATCATTTTTCTTTGCTCGGACGCACTTCCTTGCATGCGAAGATGTAGCTGGTGGGTCCCAGCAGTCAGGGAGGCGAATCGTTTTTTTCGGACGCACTTCCTTGCGTGCGAAGATGTAGCTGGTGGGTCCCAGCAGTCAGGGGGACGAATCGTTTTTTTCGGACGCACTTGCGTGCGAAGATGTAGCTGGTGGGTCCCAACAGTCAGGAGGAAACGTTTTTTATCGCGAAATACGGTGGCCCGTCCGGTGGGTCCCCGCTGTCAGGTGGAGGAATAATTATTTTGCGCGTAATAAGGAGGCACTTCCTTGCTGCGTGATACGTCTCCAACGTATCTATAATTTTTGATTGCTCCATGCTATATTATCTACTGTTTTGGACATTATTGGGCTTTATTATAGACTTTTATATTATTTTTGGCACTAACCTATTAACCAGAGGCCCAACCCAGAATTGCTGATTTTTTTGCCTATTTTAGGGTTTCGAAGAAAAGGAATATCAAACGGAGTCCAAACGGAATGAAACCTTCGGGAACGTGATTTTCTCAACGAACAAGACCCGGGAGACTTGGACCCTACGTCAAGAAAGAAAAGAGGAGGCCACGAGGTAGGGGGTGCGCCTACCCCCCAGGCACGCCCTCCACCCTCGTGGGCCCCCTGTTGCTCCACCGACGTACTCCTTCCTCCTATATATACCTACTGAAGGAAATATGCCCTAGAGGCAATAATAAAGTTATTATTTATTTCCTTAAAATCATGATAAATGTTTATTATTCATGCTAGAATTGTATTAACCGGAAACATAATACATGTGTGAATACATAGACAAAACAGAGTGTCACTAGTATGCCTCTACTAGACTAGCTCGTTAATCAAAGATGGTTATGTTTCCTAACCATGAACAAAGAGTTGTTATTTGATTAACGAGGTCACATCATTAGTTGAATGATCTGATTGACATGACCCATTCCATTAGCTTAGCACCCGATCGTTTAGTATGTTGCTATTGCTTTCTTCATGACTTATACATGTTCCTATAACTATGAGATTATGCAACTCCCGTTTACTGGAGGAACACTTTGGGTACTACCAAACGTCACAACGTAACTGGGTGATTATAAAGGAGTACTACAGGTGTCTCCAATGGTGGATGTTGGGTTGGCGTATTTCGAGATTAGGGTTTGTCACTCCGATTGTCGGAGAGGTAGCTCTGGGCCCTCTCGGTAATGCACATCACTTAAGCCTTGCAAGCATTGCAACTAATGAGTTAGTTGCGGGATGATGTATTACGGAACGAGTAAAGAGACTTGCCGGTAACGAGATTGAACTAGGTATTGGATACCGACGATCGAATCTCGGGCAAGTAACATACCGATGACAAAGGGAACAACGTATGTTGTTATGCGGTCTGACCGATAAAGATCTTCGTAGAATATGTAGGAGCCAATATGGGCATCCAGGTCCCGCTATTGGTTATTGACCGGAGACGTGTCTCGGTCATCTCTACATTGTTCTCGAACCGTAGGGTCCGCACGCTTAAACGTTACGATGATAGTTATTATGAGTTTATGCATTTTGATGTACTGAAGGTTGTTCGGAGTCCCGGATGTGATCACAGACATGATGAGGAGTCTCGAAATGGTCGAGACATAAAGATTGATATATTGGAAGCCTATGTTTGGACATCGGAAGTGTTCCGGGTGAAATCGGGATTTTACCGGATTACCGGGAGGGTTACCGGAACCCCCCGGGAGCCAAATGGGCCAACATGGGCCTTGGTAGAAAGGTGAAAGGGCTGCCCCATGGGCTGCGCGCCTCCCCCCTTCCCCTAGTCCTATTAGGACTAGGTAAGGTGGCCGGCCACCCCCTCTCTCTTTCCCACTTGAGAAAACCTAGTTGGACTAGGATTGGAGGGGGGAGTCCTACTCCCGGTAGGAGTAGGACTCCTCCTGCGCCTCCCTTGCTTGGCCGGCCAGCCCTCCCCCTCTCATCCTTTATATACGGGGGCAGGGGGCACCTCTAGACACACAAGTTGATCCTTGAGATCGTTCCTTAGCCGTGTGCGGTGCCCCCTGCCACCAAATTCCACCTCGATCATACCGTTGTAGTGCTTAGGCGAAGTCCTGTGTCGGTAGTACATCAAGATCATCACCACGCCGTCGTGCTGACGGAACTCCTCCCCGAAGCTTTGCTGGATCGGAGCCCGGGGATCGTCATCGAGCTGTATGTGTGCTAAGAACTCGGAGGTGCCGGAGTAACGGTGCTTGGATCGGTCGTATCGGGAAGAAGACGTACGACTACTTCCTCTACGTTGTGTGATCGCTTCCGCAGTCGGTCTGCGTTGGTACGTAGACAACACTCTCCCCTCTTGTTGCTATGCATCACCATGATCTTGCGTGTGCGTAGGAAAATTTTGAAATTACTACGTTCCCCAACATTGGCATCCGAGCCTAGGTTTTATGGTTTGATGTTATTTGCACGAGTAGAACACAAGTGAGTTGTGGGCGATACAAGTCATACTGCCTACCAGCATGTCATACTTTGGTTCGGCGGTATTGTTGGACGAGACGACCCGGACCAACCTTACGCGTACGCTTACGCGAGACCGGTTCCCTCGACGTGCTTTGCACATAGATGGCTTGCAGGCGACTGTCTCTCCAACTTTAGTTGAACCGAGTGTGGCTACGCCCGGTCCTTGAGAAGGTTAAAATGGAGTCTATTTGACGAACTATCATTGTGGTTTTGATGCGTAGGTGAGATGAGTTCTTACTTAAGCCCGTAGCAGCCACGTAAAACTTGCAACAACAAAGTAGAGGACGTCTAACTTGTTTTTGCAGGGCATGTTGTGATGTGATATGGTCAAGGCATGATGCTGATTTTATTGTATGAGATGATCATGTTTTGTAACCAAGTTATCGGCAACTGGCAGGAGCCATATGGTTGTCGCTTTATTGTATGCAATGCAATCGCGATGTAATGCTTTACTTTATTACTAAGCGGTAGTGATAGTCGTGGAAGCATAAGATTGGCGAGACGACAACGATGCTACGATGGAGATCAAGGTGTCGCGCCGGTGACGATGGTGATCATGACGGTGCTTCGGAGATGGAGATCACAAGCACAAGATGATGATGACCATATCATATCACTTATATTGATTGCATGTGATGTTTATCTTTTATGCATCTTATCTTGCTTTGATTGACGGTAGCATTATAAGATGATCTCTCACTAAATTATCAAGAAGTGTTCTCCCTGAGTATGCACCGTTGCCAAAGTTCGTCGTGCCCAGACACCTCGTGATGATCGGGTGTGATAAGCTCTACGTCCAAATACAACGGGTGCAAAACAGTTGCACGCGCAGAATACTCAGGTTATACTTGACGAGCCAAGCATATACAGATATGGCCTCGGAACACGGAGACCGAAAGGTCGAGCGTGAATCATATAGTAGATATGATCAACATAACAATGTTCACCATTGAAAACTACTCCATCTCACGTGATGATCGGTTATGGTTTAGTTGATTTGGATCACGTGATCACTTAGAGGATTAGAGGGATGTCTATCTAAGTGGGAGTTCTTAAGTAATTTGATTAACTGAACTTAAACCTATCATGAACTTAGTACCTGATAGTATCTTGCTTGTTTATGTTGATTGTAGATAGATGGCTCGTGCTGTTGTTCCGTTGAATTTTAATGCGTTCCTTGAGAAAGCAAAGTTGAAAGATGATGGTAGCAATTACATGGACTGGGTCCGTAACTTGAGGATTATCCTCATTGCTGCACAGAAGAATTACGTCCTGGAAGCACCGCTGGGTGCCAGGCCTGCTGCTGAAGCAACGCCAGATGTTATGAACGTCTGGCAGAGCAAAGCTGATGACTACTCGATAGTTCAGTGTGCCATGCTTTACGGCTTAGAATCGGGACTTCAACGACGTTTTGAACGTCATGGAGCATATGAGATGTTCCAGGAGTTGAAGTTGATATTTCAAGCAAATGCCCGAATTGAGAGATATGAAGTCTCCAATAAGTTCTATAGCTGCAAGATGGAGGAGAACAGTTCTGTCAGTGAGCATATACTCAAAATGTCTGGGTATAATAATCACTTGATTCAGATGGGAGTTAATCTTCCAGATGATTGCGTCATTGACAGAATTCTCCAATCACAGCCACCAAGCTACAAGGGCTTCGTGATGAACTATAATATGCAAGGGATGAACAAGACTATTCCCGAGCTCTTCGCAATGCTGAAAGCTGCGGAGGTAGAAATCAAGAAGGAGCATCAAGTGTTGATGGTCAACAAGACCACTAGTTTCAAGAAAAAAGGCAAAGGGAAGAAGAAGGGGAACTTCAAGAAGAACAGCAAGCAAGTTGCTGCTCAGGAGAAGAAACCCAAGTCTGGACCTAAGCCTGAAACTGAGTGCTTCTACTGCAAGCAGACTGGTCACTGGAAGCGGAACTGCCCCAAGTATTTGGCGGATAAGAAGGATGGCAAGGTGAACAAAGGTATATGTGATATACATGTTATTGATGTGTACCTTACTAGAGCTCGCAGTAGCACCTGGGTATTTGATACTGATTCTGTTGCTAATATTTGCAACTCGAAACAGGGACTACGGAATAAGCGGACACTAGCAAAGGACGAGGTGACGATGCGCGTGGGAAACGGTTCCAAAGTCGATGTGATCGCGGTCGGCACGCTACCTCTACATCTACCTTCGGGATTAATATTATACCTAAATAATTGTTATTTGGTGCCAGCGTTGAGCATGAACATTATATCTGGATCTTGTTTAATGCAAGACTGTTATTCATTTAAATCAGAGAATAATGGTTGTTCTATTTATATGAGTAATATCTTTTATGGTCATGCACCTTTGAAGAGTGGTCTATTTTTGATGAATCTCGATAGTAGTGATACACATATTCATAATGTTGAAACCAAAAGATGCAGAGTTGATAATGATAGTGCAACTTATTTGTGGCACTGCCGTTTAGGTCATATCGGTGTAAAGCGCATGAAGAAACTCCATACTGATGGGCTTTTGGAACCACTTGATTATGAATCACTTGGTACTTGCGAACCGTGCCTCATAGGCAAGATGACTAAAACACCGTTCTCCGGTACTATGGAGAGAGCAACAGATCTGTTGGAAATCATACATACCGATGTATGTGGTCCGATGAATATTGAGGCTCGTGGCGGATATCGTTATTTTCTCACCTTCACAGATGATTTAAGCAAATATGGGTATATCTACTTAATGAAACACAAGTCTGAAACATTTGAAAAGTTCAAAGAATTTCAGAGTGAAGTTGAAAATCATCGTAACAAGAAAATAAAGTTTCTACGATCTGATCGTGGAGGAGAATATTTGAGTTACGAGTTTGGTGTACATTTGAAAAATTGTGGAATAGTTTCGCAACTCACGCCACCCGGAACACCACAGCGTAATGGTGTGTCCGAACGTCGTATTCGTACTTTACTAGATATGGTGCGATCTATGATGTCTCTTACTGATTTACCGCTATTGTTTTGGGGTTATGCTTTAGAGACGGCCGCATTCACGTTAAATAGGGCACCATCAAAATCCGTTGAGACGACGCCTTATGAACTATGGTTTGGCAAGAAACCAAAGTTGTCGTTTCTTAAAGTTTGGGGCTGCGATGCTTATGTGAAAAAGCTTCAACCTGATAAGCTCGAACCCAAATCGGAGAAATGTGTCTTCATAGGATATCCAAAGGAAACTATTGGATACACCTTCTATCACAGATCCGAAGGCAAGACTTTTATTGCTAAGTTCGGAAACTTTCTAGAGAAGGAGTTTCTCTCGAAAGAAGTGAGTGGGAGGAAAGTAGAACTTGACGAGGTAACTGTACCTGCTCCCTTATTGGAAAATAGTACATCGCAGAAAATTCTTTCTGCGACACCTATACCAATTAGTGAGGAAGCTAATGATGATGATCATGAAACTTCAGGACAAGATACTACTGAACCACGTAGATCAACCAGAGTAAGATCCGCACCAGAGTGGTACGGTAATCCAATTCTGGAAGTCATGCTACTAGATCATGATGAACCTACGAACTATGAAGAAGCGATGGTGAGCCCAGATTCCGCAAAGTGGCTTGAGGCCATGAAATCTGAGATGGGATCCATGTATGAGAACAAAGTATGGACTTTGGTTGACTTGCCCAATGATCGACAAGCAATTGAGAATAAATGGATCTTCAAGAAAAAGACTGAAGCTGACGGTAATGTTACTGTCTATAAAGCTCGACTTGTTGCAAAAGGTTTTCGACAAGTTCAAGGGGTTGACTACGATGAGACCTTCTCACCCGTAGCAATGCTTAAATCCGTCAGAATCATGTTAGCAATTGCTGCATTTTATGATTATGAAATATGGCAGATGGATGTCAAAACTGCATTCCTGAATGGATTTCTGGAAGAAGAGTTGTATATGATGCAACCAGAAGGTTTTGTCGATCCAAAGGGAGCTAACAAAGTATGCAAACTCTAGCGATCCATTTATGGACTGGTGCAAGCATCTCGGAGTTGGAATAAACGCTTTGATAGTGTGATCAAAGCATTCGGCTTTATACAGACTTTTGGAGAAGCCTGTATTTACAAGAAAGTGAGTGGGAGCTCTGTAGCATTTCTGATATTATATGTGGATGACATATTGCTGATTGGAAATGATATAGAATTTCTGGATAGCATAAAGGGATACTTGAATAAAATTTTTTCGATGAAAGACCTCGGGGAAGCTGCTTACATATTAGGCATAAAGATCTATAGAGATAGATCAAGACGCTTTATTGGACTTTCACAAAGCACATACCTTGACAAGATTTTGAAGAAGTTCAAAATGGATCAAGCAAAGAAAGGGTTCTTGCCTGTGTTACAAGGTGTGAAGTTGAGTCAGACTCAATGCCCGACCACTGCAGAAGATAGAGAGAAAATGAAAGATGTTCCCTATGCTTCAGCCATAGGCTCTATCATGTATGCAATGCTGTGTACCAGACCTAATGTGTGCCTTGCTATAAGTTTAGCAGGGAGGTACCAAAGTAATCCAGGAGTGGATCACTGGACAGCGGTCAAGAACATCCTGAAATACCTGAAAAGGACTAGGGATATGTTTCTCTTATATGGAGGTGACAAAGAGCTCACTGTAAGAGGTTACGTTGATGCAAGCTTTGACACTGATCCGGACGATTCTAAATCGCAAACCGGATACGTGTTTACTTTAAATGGTGGAGCTATCAGTTGGTGCAGTTCTAAACAAAGCGTCGTAGCGGGATCTACATGTGAAGCGGAGTACATAGCTGCTTCGGAAGCAGCGAACGAAGGAGTCTGGATGAAGGAGTTCATATCCGATCTAGGTGTCATACCTAGTGCATCAGGTCCAATGAAAATCTTTTGTGACAATACTGGTGCAATTGCTTTGGCAAAGGAATCCAGATTTCGCAAAAGGACCAAACACATCAAGAGACGCTTCAACTCCATCCGGGATTTAGTCCAGGTGGGAGACATAGAGATTTGCAGGATACATACGGATCTGAATGTTGCAGACCCGTTGACTAAGCCTCTTCCACGAGCAAAACATGATCAACACCAAAGCTCCATGGGTGTTAGAATCATTACTGTGTAATCTAGATTATTGACTCTAGTGCAAGTGGGAGACTGAAGGAAATATGCCCTAGAGGCAATAATAAAGTTATTATTTATTTCCTTAAAATCATGATAAATGTTTATTATTCATGCTAGAATTGTATTAACCGGAAACATAATACATGTGTGAATACATAGACAAAACAGAGTGTCACTAGTATGCCTCTACTAGACTAGCTCGTTAATCAAAGATGGATATGTTTCCTAACCATGAACAAAGAGTTGTTATTTGATTAACGAGGTCACATCATTAGTTGAATGATCTGATTGACATGACCCTTTCCATTAGCTTAGCACCCGATCGTTTAGTATGTTGCTATTGCTTTCTTCATGACTTATACATGTTCCTATAACTATGAGATTATGCAACTCCCGTTTACCGGAGGAACACTTTGGGTACTACCAAACGTCACAACGTAACTGGGTGATTATAAAGGAGTACTACAGGTGTCTCCAATGGTGGATGTTGGGTTGGCGTATTTCGAGATTAGGGTTTGTCACTCCGATTGTCGGAGAGGTAGCTCTGGGCCCTCTCGGTAATGCACATCACTTAAGCCTTGCAAGCATTGCAACTAATGAGTTAGTTGCGGGATGATGTATTACGGAACGAGTAAAGAGACTTGCCGGTAACGAGATTGAACTAGGTATTGGATACCGACGATCGAATCTCGGGCAAGTAACATACCGATGACAAAGGGAACAACGTATGTTGATATGCGGTCTGACCGATAAAGATCTTCGTAGAATATGTAGGAGCCAATATGGGCATCCAGGTCCCGCTATTGGTTATTGACCGGAGACGTGTCTCGGTCATGTCTACATTGTTCTCGAACCGTAGGGTCCGCACGCTTAAACGTTACGATGACAGTTATTATGAGTTTATGCATTTTGATGTACCGAAGGTTGTTCGGAGTCCCGGATGTGATCACGGACATGACGAGGAGTCTCAAAATGGTCGAGACATAAAGATTGATATATTGGAAGCCTATGTTTGGACATCGGAAGTGTTCCGGGTGAAATCGGGATTTTACCGGATTACCGGGAGGGTTACCGGAACCCCCCGGGAGTCAAATGGCCCAACATGGGCCTTGGTAGAAAGGTGAAAGGGCTGCCCCATGGGCTGCGCGCCTCCCCCCTTCCCCTAGTCCTATTAGGACTAGGGAAGGTGGCCGGCCACCCCCTCTCTCTTTCCCACTTGAGAAAACCTAGTTGGACTAGGATTGGAGGGGGGAGTCCTACTCCCGGTAGGAGTAGGACTCCTCCTGCGCGCTCCCTTGCTTGGCCGGCCAGCCCTCCCCCTCTCATCCTTTATATACGGGGGCAGGGGGCACCTCTAGACACACAAGTTGATCCTTGAGATCGTTCCTTAGCCGTGTGCGGTGCCCCCTGCCACCAAATTCCACCTCGATCATACCGTTGTAGTGCTTAGGCGAAGCCCTGCGTCGGTAGTACATCAAGATCTTCACCACGCCGTCGTGCTGACGGAACTCCTCCCCGAAGCTTTGCTGGATCGGAGCCCGGGGATCGTCATCGAGCTGTACGTGTGCTAAGAACTCGGAGGTGCCAGAGTAACGGTGCTTGGATCGGTCGGATCGGGAAGCAGACGTACGACTACTTCCTCTACGTTGTGTGATCGCTTCCGCAGTCGGTCTACGTTGGTACATAGACAACACTCTCCCCTCTTGTTGCTATGCATCACCATGATCTTGCGTGTGCATAGGAAAATTTTGAAATTACTATGTTCCCCAACACCTACGTACCCCCAAACGATCAAATACGGAGCCAAAACCCTAATTCCACAGCCGTAACTTTCTGTATCCACGAGATCCCATCTTGGGGCCTGTTCCGAAGCTCCGCTGGAGGGGGCATCGACCATGGAGGGCTTCTACATCAACATCATAGCCTCTCCGATGAAGTGTGAGTAGTTTACCTCAGACCTACGGGTCCATAGTTAGTAGCTAGATGGCTTCTTCTCTCTTTTTGGATCTCAATACAATGTTCTCCCCCTCTCTTGTGGAGATCTATTCGATGTAATCTTCTTTTTTGCGATATGTTTGTTGAGAACGATGAATTGTGGGTTTATGATCAAGTCTATCTATGTACAATTTTTGAATCTTATCTGAATTCTTTTATGTATGATTGGTTATCTTTGCAAGTCTCTTCGAATTATCAGTTTGGTTTGGCCTACTAGATTGATCTTTCTTGCAATGGGAGAAGTGCTTAGCTTTGGGTTCAATCTTGCGGTGTCCTTTCTCAGTGATAGTAGGGGCAGCAAGGCACATATTGTATTGTTGTCATTAGATATGAAAACAGAGCGGAAACGGATGGAACTGAGTGCTATCATATTTTTTTGCAGAAGCGAAAACGAATACAGAAACCCCAAAAATAAATACGGAAACAGATACTACCGGAAACGGACACAAAGCGAATACAAAGCGGATACGAAAACAGAAATAGGCGTTGATCGGTACTTAAAAACCCCTTGAATCATAGAGAAATCCACACAAAAATAAACAAATTTAATGAGTTGTTAACATGGCTACAAAATAGTATCATTATGTTAGCAACTTAGTGTAGTATTTTAGTAGTACCGGACAATTGCGTATAGGGTCAAGCTGAGTACATGTGTGGTAGTAGAAGTTGGGCCTTAGATCCATTCTACTAATTGTGCCATTGTGTTCTCTTTGATGGTTGGGCTACAAAGCAGCTATAGGTCTATAGTAAAAACAGAAATTCCATATTCACGGAAACGGAAAGTTCCATTTCCATGCATGTTCCACCGGAAAACACCGTTCCGTTTTTGTTTCCGTTTCCGCATAAAAAATTGCATTTCCGCTTCCATTTTGCAAATTTCCGTTTCTGTTTTCATATTTCCTCTGCGTTTCCATTTTTCCTCTGGAAAAACAGAAAGTTTCCACTCCATTTTCATCACTAGTTGCCATCGAGGATAACAAGATGGGGTTTTCTTCATATTGCATGAGTCTATCCCTCTACATCATGTCATCTTGCTTAAGGCGTTACTCTATTTTTAACTTAATACTCTAATGCATGCTGGGTAGCGGTCGATGAGTAGAGTAATAGTAGTAGATGCAGGCAGGGGTCGGTCTACTTGTCTCGGACGTGATGCCTATATACATGATCATACCTAGATATTCTCATAACTATGCTCAATTCTGTCAATTGCTCAACAGTAATTTGTTCACCCACCGTAGAATACTTATGCTTTCGAGAGAAGCCACTAGTGAATCCTATGGCCCCCAAGTCTATCTTTATCATATTAATCTCCTACTACTTAGTTATTTCCTTTGCTATTTACTTTGCCTTTATTTTACTTTGCATCTTTATCACAAAAATACCAAAAATATTATCTTATCATATCTATCAGATCTCACTCTTGTAAGTGGCCTTATAGGGATTGACAACCCCTATTTGCGTTGGTTGCGAGGATTTATTTGTTTTGTGCAGGTACGAGGGACTCGCGCGTAGCCTCCTACTAGATTGATACCTTGGTTCTCAAAAACTAAGGGAAATACTTATGCTACTTTGCTGCATCATCCCTTCCTCTTCGGGGAAAACCAACGCAGTGCTCAAGAGGTAGCAAGAAGGATTTCTGGCGCCGTTGCCAGGGATGTCTACGCAAAAGTCAACATACCAAGTATCCATCACATACCCTTATCTCCCGCATTACATTATTTGCCATTTTCCTCTCGTTTCCCTCTCCCCCACTTCACCCTTGCTGTTTTATTTGCCCTCTCTCTCTCTCTCTATCCTCCCTCTCTTTCTCTATTTGCCTCTTTTTGTTCTCTTGCTTTTTGTTTGCTTGTGTGTTAGTTTGCTTGCTTGTCACGATGGCTCAAGATAATACTAAATTGTGTGACTTAACGAATACCAACAACAATGATTTTATTAGCACTCTGATTGCTCCTCTTACCGATGCTGAATCTTGTGAAATTAATACTGCTTTGCTGAATATTGTCATGAAAGATCCGTTTTCCGGCCTTCCTAGTGAAGATGCCGCTACCCATCTAAATAGCTTCGTTGATTTGTGTGACATGGAAAAGAAGAAAGATGGGGATAATGATATTGTTAAACTGAAGCTATTTCCTTTTTCGCTTAGAGATCATGCTAAAGCTTGGTTTTCGTCTTTGCCTAAAAATAGTATTGATTCATGGAATAAGTGAAAAGATGCTTTTATCTCTAAGTATTTTCCTCCCGCTAAGATCATCTCTCTCAGAAACGATATTATGAATTTTAAGCAACTTGATCATGAACATGTTGCACAAGCTTGGGAGAGAATGAAATTAATGATACGTAATTGCCCTACTCATGGTTTAAACTTGTGGATGATTGTTCAGAATTTTTATGCCGAATTGAATTTTGCTTCTAGAAATCTTTTAGATTCGGCCGCGGGAGGCACTATTATGGAAATCACTTTAGGTGAAGCTACTAAACTCCTAGATAATATTATGGTTAATTATTCTCAATGGCATATTGAAAGATCTACTAATGAAAAGGTGCATGTGATAGAAGAAATTAATGTTTTGAGTGGAAAGATGGATGAACTTATGAAATTATTTGCTAATAAGAGTGTTTCTTCTGATCCTAATGATATGCCCTTGTCTACTTTGATTGAGAATAACAATGAATCTATGGATGTGAATTTTGTTGGTAGGAACAATTTTGGTAACAACGCGTATAGAGGAAATTTCAACCCTAGGCCTTATCCTAGTAATCCCTCTAATAATTATGGTAATTCCGACAACAATGGAAATTATAATAAGATGCCCTCTGATTTTGAATCTAATATTAAAGAATTTATTACTTCGCAAAATAATTTTAATGCTATGATTGAAGAAAAATTGCTTAAGATTGATGATTTGGCTAGGAACGTTGATAGAATTTCTCTTGATATTGATTCTTTGAAACTTAGATCTATTCCACCTAAGCATGATATCAATGAGTCTCTCAAAGCCATGAGAATTTCCATTGATGAGTGCAAAGAAAGAACCGCTAGGATGCGTGCTAAGAAAGATGCCTTTATAAGAGCGTGTTCTTCTAGTTCCTATGAAAATGAAGATGAAGATCTAAAAGTAATTGATGTGTCCCCTATTAAATCTTTGTTTTGCAGTATGAATCTTGATAATGATGGGACTGAATATGATCCACCTTTACCTAGAAAGCGTTCTAAGAATTCGGAATTTGTTGATCTTGATGCTAAATTTGACAAAAGTGGGACAGAAGAAATTAAAACCCTCGATGTTGCTAAACCCACTATTATGGATTTCAAGGAATTTAACTATGAAAATTGCTCTTTGATTGATTGTATTTCCTTGTTGCAATCCGTGCTAAATTCTCCTCACGCTTATAGTCAAAATAAAGCGTTTACTAAACATATCGTTGATGCCTTGATGCAATCTTATGAAGAAAAACTTGAATTGGAAGTTTCTATCCCTAGAAAACTTTATGATGAGTGGGAACCAACTATTAAAATTAAAATTAAAGATCATGAATGCTATGCTTTATGTGATTTGGGTGCTAGTGTTTTCCACGATTCTAAAGACTTTGTGTGATTTGTTAGGTTTCCGTGATTTTGATGATTGCTCTCTAAACATGCACCTTGCGGATTCCACTATTAAGAAACCTATGGGAAGAATTAATAATGTTCTTATTGTTGCAAATAGGAATTATGTGCCGATAGATTTTTATTTTTCTTGACATAGATTGCAATCCTTCATGTCCTATTATTCTTGGTAGACCTTTCCTTAGAACGATTGGTGCAATTATTGATATGAGGGAAGGAAATATTAGATTCCAATTTCCATTAAGGAAAGGCATGGAACAATTTCCTAGAAAGAAAATTAAATTACCTTATGAATATAATATGAGAGCCACTTATGGATTGCCTGCCAAAGATGGCAATACCTAGATCTATCCTTGCTTGTTATGCCTAGCTTGGGGCGTTAAACGATAGCGCTTGTTGGGAGGCCACCCAATTTTATTTTTATTCCTTGCTTTTTGCTCCTGTTTAGTAATAAATAATTTATCTAGCGTATGTTTTGGTTGTGTTTTTTGTGTTTAATTAGTGTTTGTGCCAAGTAGAACCGTTGGGAAGAATTGGGGAAAGTCTTGTTGAACTTGCTGTAAAAAACAGAAACTTTAGCAATCACGAGAACTGCTGTCATTTTTATTTGGAAAGTGCTATTTAGTTAATTATTTTTTCAGATGATTAATATATAAATTCCTCACGTTCAGCAATTTATTTTAGAATTTTTGGGGTTCCAGATCTTGCGCTAGCTACAGATTACTACAGACTGTTCTGTTTTTGACAGATTCTATTTTTCGTGTGTTGTTTGCTTATTTTGATGAATCTATGGCTAGTAAAATAGTTTATAAACCATAGAGAAGTTGGAATACAGTAGGTATAACACCAATATAAATAAAGAATGAGTTCATTACAGTACCTTGAAGTGGTCTTTTATTTTCTTTCGCTAACGGATCTCACGAGATTTTCTACTTTAAGTTTTGTGTTGTGAAGTTTTCAAGTTTTGGGTAAAGATTTGATGGATTATGGAACAAGGAGTGGCAAGAGCCTATGCTTGGGGCTGCACATGGCACCCCCAATATAATATAAGGACACCTAAAAGCCAAAGCTTGGGGATGCCCCGGAAGGCATCCCCTCTTTCGTCTACTTCTATTGGTAACTTTACTTGGAGCTATATTTTTATTCGCCACATGATATGTGTTTTGCTTGGAGCGTCTTGTATGATTTGAGTCTTTGCTTTTTAGTTTACCACAATCATCCTTGCTGTACACACCTTTTGAGAGAGCCATACATGATTTGTAATTTGTTAGAATACTCTAGGTGCTTCGCTTATATCTTTTGAGTTATATAGTTTTGCTCTACTACTTCACTTATATCTTTTAGAGCACGGCGGTAGATTTGTTTTATAGAAACTATTGATCTCTCATGCTTCACTTATATTATTTTGAGAGTCTTAATAGCATGGTAATTTGCTTAAAATCCTAATATGCTAGGTATTCAAAGTTAGTAAAATTTTCTTAGGAGTGTTTTGAATACTAAGAGAAGTTTGATGCTTGATGATTGTTTTGAGATATGGAGGTAATAATATAAAAGTCATGCTAGTTGAGTAGTTGTGAAATTGAGAAATGCTTGTGTTGAAGTTTGCAAGTCCCGTAGCATGCACGTATGGTAAACGTTATGCAACAAATTTGAAACATGAGATGTTATTTGATTGTCTTCCTTATGAGTGGTGGTCGGGGACGAACGATGGTCTTTTCCTATCAATCTACCCCCCTAGGAGCATGCGCATAGTACCGAGGTTTTTGATGACTTGTAGATTTGTTTAATAAGTATGTGAGTTCTTTATGACTAATGTTGAGTCCATGGATTATACGCACTCTCACCCTTCCATCCTTGCTAGCCTCTTCGGTACCGTGCATTGCCCTTTCTCACATTGAGAGTTGGCGCAAACTTCGCCAGTGCATCCAAACCCCGTGATATGATATGCTCTTTCACACATAAACCTCCTTATATCTTCCTCAAAACAGCCACCATACCTACCTATTATGGCATTTCCATAGCCATTCCAAGATATATTGCCATGCAACTTTCCATCATTCCGTTCATCATGACACATTCATTATTGTCACATTGCTTAGCATGATCATGTAGTTGACATAGTATTTGTGGCAAAGCCACCATTCATAATTCTCTCATACATGTCACTCTTGATCCATTGCATATCCCGGTACACCGCCGGAGGCATTCATATAGAGTCATCTTTTGTTCTAGTATCGAGTTGTAATCATTGAGTTGTAAATAAATAGAAGTGTGATGATCATCATTTTCTAGAGCATTGTCCCAAGTGAGGAATTATAAAAAAAGGAAGGAAGGCCATATAAAAAAGAGAAGGCCCAAAAAATGAGAGAAAAAAGAGAGAAGGTACAATGTTACTATCTTTTGCCACACTTGTGCTTCAAAGTAGCACCTTAATCTTCATGATAGAGAGTCTCTTGTTTTGTCACTTTCATATACTAGTGGGAATTTTCATTATAGAACTTGGCTTGTATATTCCAACAATGGGCCTCCTCAAGTGCCCTAGGTCTTCATGAGCAAGCAAGTTGGATGCACACCCACTAGTTTCTTTTGTTGAGCTTTCATACATTTATAGCTCTAGTGCATCCGTTGCATGGCAATCCCGACTCCTTGCATTAACATCAATCGGTGGGCATCTCCATAGCCCATTGATTAGCCTCATTGATGTGAGACTTTCTCCTTTTGTCTTCTCCACATAACCCCCTCATTATATTCTATTCCACCCATAGTGCTATGTCCATGGCTCGTGCTCATATATTGCGTGAAACTTTATAGGTTTGAGATTAGTAAAGTATGAAAAAATTGCTTGGCTTGTCATCGGGGTTGTGCATGATGAGAGCATTCTTGTGTGACGAAAATGAAACATGACTAAACTATATGATTTTGTAGGGATGAACTTTCTTTGGTCATGTTATTTTGAGAAGACATAATTGCTTAGTTAGTATGCTTGAAGTATTATTATTTTGATGTCAATATGAACTTTTATCTTGAATCTTTCGGATCTGAATATTCATACCACAATGAAGAAGAATTACATTAAAATTATGCCAAGTAGCACTCCGCATCAAAAATTCTGTTTTTATCATTTGCCTACTCGAGGACGAGCAGGAAGTAAGCTTGGGGGTGCTTGATACGTCTCCAACGTATCTATAATTTTTGATTGCTCCATGCTATATTATCTACTATTTTGGACATTATTGGGCTTTATTATCCACTTTTATATTATTTTTGGGACTAACCTATTAACCGAAGGCCCAGCCTGGAATTGCTGTTTTTTTGCCTGTTTTAGGGTTTCAAAGAAAAGGAATATCAAATGGAGTCCAAACGGAATGAAACCTTCGGGAACGTGATTTTATCAACGAACAAGACCCGAGAGACTTGGACCCTACGTCAAGAAAGAAAAGAGGAGGCCACGAGGTAGGGGGCGCGCCTACCCCCCCCCCCCCAGGCGCGCCCTCCACCCTCGTGGGCCCCCTGTTGCTCCACCGACGTACTCCTTCCTCCTATATATACCTACGTACCCCCAAACGATCAGATACGGAGCCAAAACCCTAATTCCACCGCCGTAACTTTCTGTATCCACGAGATCCCATCTTGGGGCCTGTTCCGGAGCTCCGCCGGAGGGGGCATCGACCACAGAGGGCTTCTACATCAACACCATAGCCTCTCCGATGAAGTGTGAGTAGTTTACCTCAGACCTATGGGTCCATAGTTAGTAGCTAGATGGCTTCTTCTCTCTTTTTGGATCTCAATACAATGTTCTCCCATCTCTTGTGGAGATCTATTCGGTGTAATCTTGTTTTTGCGGTGTGTTTGTTGAGATCGATGAATTGTGGGTTTATGATCAAGTCTATCTATGTACAATTTTTGAATCTTATCTGAATTCTTTTATGTATGATTGGTTATCTTTGCAAGTCTCTTTGAATTATCAGTTTGGTTTGGCCTACTAGATTGATCTTTCTTGCAATGGGAGAAGTGCTTAGCTTTGGGTTCAATCTTGCGGTGTCCTTTCCCTGTGACAGTAGGGGCAGCAAGGCACGTATTGTATTGTTGCCATCGAGGATAACAAGATGGGGTTTCCTTCATATTGCATGAGTCTATCCCTCTACATCATGTCATCTTGTTTAAGGCGTTACACTGTTTTTAACTTGATACTCTAGATGCATGCTGGATAGCGGTCGATGAGTGGAGTAATAGTAGTAGATGCAGGCAGGAGTCGGTCTACTTGTCTCGGACGTGATGCCTATATGCATGATCATACCTAGATATTCTCATAACTATGCTCAATTCTGTCAATTGCGTAATACTCCCTCCATTCCTAAATATAGGGTGTATAGTTTTTGGCACGGAAATTAAAGAACGCATGTGGAGGGAAAATTTCACAAGTTTTGGGAGAGACTACACCTGAGTAATTGACATGAGAAAATAGAGGAGCTTGCCCTATGTAAGGAAATGTAATCAAATCCCTTAAAAAGTTATCCAAACGAGTGGTGCAAGGCAATACACCTTATATTTCGAAAAAATTCTCAAAAATCTATACACCTTATATCAAGGAATGGAGGGAGTAGTAATTTGTTCACCCACCGTAGAATACTTATGCTCTCGAGAGAAGCCACTAGTGAATCCTATGGCCCCCGGGTCTATCTTTATCATATTAATCTCCTACTACTTAGTTATTTCCTTTGCTATTTACTTTGCCTTTATTTTACTTTGCATCTTTATCACAAAAATACCAAAAATATTATCTTATCATATCTATCAGATCTCACTCTCGTAAGTGGCCTTATAGGGATTGACAACCCCTATTTGCGTTGGTTGCAAGGATTTATTTGTTTTCTGTAGCTACGAGGGACTCGCGCGTAGCCTCCTACTAGATTGATACCTTGGTTCTCAAAAAATGAGGGAAATACTTACGCTACTTTGCTGCATCATCCCTTCCTCTTTGGGGAAAACCAACGCAGTGCTCAAGAGGTAGCACTGCGGCTGTGGACCCAACTGTTAGCCTCTCCACGTACAATCCACGTCCGATGGAAGCCATTCCTTGACCACGTTGACCACGCCGCGCCAAGAGCACCAAGGCGGTGGACGACGGCGAGGCCTAGGAAGGGACGACACGGAGCCGGGAAAGACGCGGGAGTGGATGCCCACGCGTAGAGGAGTATGAGGGTTCACTCATTCGGCTGCGGTGTGAGGCTGCCATCGTTGCAGAATAACAGGGGGTGTGGGTGCATAGAGGGATGGCCTGGCCAGCGGTGGGAGTAGTAGGGGGCGGTGAGGCCTTTGCGGCATCACAGCCGGCCACGGGCGCAGGAGCAGGCGGCACGACCACACTGCTTTGGGCGGCTGGAACAAGAAGACCAGAGGTTGAAGAAGCATTACAGTCATTGGATGGACATCGTACGGTCACTGGAGCTAGAATCGTTCATATATTGACTAAAGTTGATAAAGGCCTCCATCCCAGTCAACTAGTAGGCCCACAAGTCAGCCTCCCACCAAGGTGGGTCCCAGCTAGAAGGGGGTATTCATTTTTTTGTGCGTAATTAGGAGGCACTTCTGGTGGGTCCGAGCTGACAGCGGGGGTAACGTTTTTTTGTGAAATATGGTGGCCCGTCATGTGGGTCCCAGCAGTCAGGGGGAAACGTTTTTTTCGCAAAATACTGGTGGCCCATCCGGTGGGTCCTGCTGTCAGGTGGAGGAATAATTATTTTCTGCGTAATAAGGAGGCACTTCCTTGCGGCTGCCATGGACCCAGCTGTCAGCCTCTCCACGTACAGTACTCTTCCAATGAAAGTCGGTCGTTGACCACATTGACCATGCCGCGCCGAGAGCACCACGGTGGTGGACGACGGCGAGGCCTAGGAAGGGGACGACGCGGAGCCGGGGAAGACGCGATAATGGAAGCCTGCGCGGAGAGGAGTACGAGGGTTCACCGGTTCGGCTGTGGTGTGGGGCTGCTATTGCCGCAGAATAACAGGGGATGTGGGGTGAGTAGAGGGATTCCCTGGCCAGCGGTGGGAGTAGTAGGGGGCGCTGTGGCCTGCGCGGCAGCATAGCCGGCCACGGGAGGTGGGAGTAGGTGGTCCCGCCGGCGCTGCTTTGGCGGCTGGAGCAAGAAGATCAGAGATTGAAGAAACATGACGGCCGTTGGATTGATATCCAATGGTTACGTCTGCAAGAATCGTTTGTTGACGTATATAATAACTAAAAAATCTTGCATCCGCGTTAACTAAACAGGCCCACAAGTCAGACCACTCCCTCTTTTTTTATAATTTATATATAGCTCATGGCAACTTCTTATGAAATTTATTGCAGTCGTTTCTTTGGTTGGCCAGGGCCAATTTCGCATATTTCTGTGAGTTCCAAACTATTTTAATACCAAAATGTCGAGCCAGGTTTAAAGTACTTTGAAGATAAATTTAAATTAGGTTAATGCCAAGTGAAATAGGATTCTGAAAATGTGAAAAAATTCAGAAATTATAAAGTAATTGCCAATTTGTCATCTGTTTTTATATTTACAACCCATTTCATATTACTTTCAAGATTTGCAGGCGTCCTGAAAGAGTTGCAGCCCATCAGGGCGTAGAAAAATAAGTAGGCCTGGATTGGGTATTCTTCAGAAAAAAATAAACTGGGCTCATTTTCACAAAGAAAAATTAGCTGGGTTGGTCACATGGTGAACATAAAATATAAGCCTGGGCTAGACGGCCCACAGCCCAGTTCAAACCCTGCTCCGTCTCAACAATACCAAACAAAAAAATACTGCTCTAGTAGCTACGTCCGAGGTGTCAGTCGATCTTATGTTGTTCTCTTGTCTATTGACTATATACGCTCACAATGTCGTGGGTCCCAGTTGTCAGGAAAACACTAGGAGGAAGCATTTTATTTTTCCATGCGCTGACGTGGTGGGCCCCTACTGTCATCCTCTCCACGTACTTCTGCCGATTCCTGTTGTTTGTTGACCATGTTGACAACGCGAGAGGGCGGCGCCGCGGTGAGCGCACAGAAGCGCGCAGAGGACGTCGACGTTAAAGATTTAGGAGACGGTGGGGCGGCGATGCGTGCGCTGAGGCGCAGCCAGCCGTGGGAGGCGGAAGTAGGCAGCCCCGCCGGCGCTAGTTTGGTTTTGGCGGCTGGAGGAAGACAGGACTTAAGAAATATGACAGACTGTAAAGGCAGTAGGAGTACTTAACAACCTTAACTAAAACCAGCAGGGGCACTTAACAATCAAAGCTGAAAGCAGTATGAGTACTTATACAGGTTCAACCGTACAAAGCATGCCTCGAACAGTGCTACTTTTCCTACAGATAACCAAGGGTGAGGCCGCCAAGCCCCAGGACAAGGCCCAGGAGCCACCCCGCGCATCCACAACCTTCTGAAAGCGGCTTCATCTCGCAACGTGGTCAATAAACAGGATATTCGCTTTAGAGCCATGGAAAAGCATGAACATAATCTTCTGTCCTATTCTCCAAGATGAATGGGCCTTCATTATTTGAGGCCACCCATGAATAAGTATCTTTACACCTCCAAGGGGAATTGAGTGGGTCGACATAAACATCATGTTGTGACCAAGCGCAAGTTTGACCCAACCATGGTCAGGCATCTGTATAGGAACAATAGAACTCAGCAGTTCCTGTTTCAAGAAGATCATAGCTGTAAAACTGTGTATAAGCAATAGTTAATGAACAACATATATAACAGAAAACAGCTCGTACCATAAGTTTCTCAACACAGTTGGACCTGTTCAACGAGTGCAGCAATGGCACACATATCCCACCTGGCCTTCCACCATTGAAACGCCCCACAAGGACCTCAAGACGATCAATAATGTGTAGGAACTTGTGGATGTCGATCCAGTCAACTTCATTGCCATTAGTAATAGCCGAGTTATTACAGAGTAACAAACGAGCAGACTGCTTAGCTCCGAAAAAAACCTACACGTGCCACCAATTATAAGAAAATATTAGTTAGAAGTAGCATCTTTGTGAGAGATTCGTTGCTACTTCTAAAGTTAAATTGTGATTAGTTAGACAGAATAGGTGGATTAAGAAGTAATCGAGGCAACAAGCAAGAACCAGATACAAAACTAACATGGATGAACAATTGGAACGGCGTCAGGGTGGAAGATCGCAGTGAAGATGAGACCAGGTTCTGCTATTTCCATCAACATTCGTGCGCCAACTTTCAGTCTGTAACACTTGAGAAAGTTTATCCAAGTTCGTCCATAAAAAAGCAGCGATCTTCTTGGTTCATGAACCCAACTCGGAACTTATATCCATGGCTTGTCTTCACTGTGACCATTAAACTAGTGTATTCAGTTATGGCAAGGTCGAGCATCTTGAGTGCATGTGTTCTGGCAGAGCAAATAATACACCGTGGGAAAAATAATATGAGAACACAGCATGTTCAAAAAAACCCCACCCTCCCGGATAGAAAAGAGGATTCTAGGAACATACTATGCACATTTCAAAATGTTGTGTTAGGATGAGAAGGAACAAGTGTGGCGTCTCACCGAGGACGCAGAAACCTGTAGGGTACTCACACTTTGGGCACTGCAAATGAAACACACTAGATTCAGTAGGAAGAAAAATGCATCAACGGCAGCGGCTGCCATCCTAGCATTACATGCGACCAAGGGACTTGGATTTATCGGGGATGGATGAAGAATTCGTACCTAGTTCTCCATGATAAAACCCTATGCAATCGCCGAGAGGGGGTTTTCTCTGAACAAGCAGACGAGGGAGAAGGGGATTCAGGCCCAATGAAATATTGCCGATTCGTCCGTCCAGCTTACTGCTAAAGCTGGAAAGGGGGGTTGTGATTTGACGGCTCATTGGGCATTACTGTGGCACTACGACCGGGGTGTGTCTACCATGAAGTTGTGCACTCTAATTTGTGCACATGTCACGTGGACCCCGTTGCCGGTTGCCCCAAATATCAGCGAAAGGAAGTAGAAAGACAGGAGTAACTAGTTACACATAAATATATATTTTGACAGGGAGATACTCCCTCTGTAAAGAAATATACAAATCTTTTATATCACAGGCTCACCTTGCCGAGAAATATACTCCCTCTGCAACGCACGGGCATTATGGGGGTTTAGCTTTTTTATGGGGGTTCAGCTGAGAACGTAATACTCAGATAGGCTCACGATTCTGGACTTTGGACCGCAGGCTGACCCTGCATGTTTGGGGGCCCATGTGTCCTACCTCAGCGCTTTTCATATTGCAAGTGATCGGTACGGCGCTAGTTTTAGATGTTGTCGCAAGGCGAATACACAAAATTGAATAAAAGCACGGCAGCTGTTGGAATGAAATCGAACGACAGTTCCTAACCAGCAATCAGAGTTGCAACTCTATCAACGATATACCATGTGATAAATAATATTGTCGTACTACTTATACACACGGGACACTTGTTTCACCATGCCAGATTATTACATCAAAATCTCTCGGAGGATAGATCAGTTCGGCAGTTGCGTGCTACTACTGAAGAATTTCAAAGTTGATTTGGACCAGCTCTCCTTGCCGAGAAAGTTCGATTTTGACATCATCCCCTACCGCAAGATATGATTTAGATTTGAACCTTGACCATCCTTTAGCATCAATCATCATGCGACCATCCTTTGTACTTACGGTATATTGAGCAGGTTCATTCACACCAAGGTTGCGCATGGTAAGAGAAACTTGGCCGCGGTCGCCCGGATTGTTGAACGACTCCCTCGTTGCTCTAGGAATTCTCTGTTTGCAAACAAGAAGACATACCCAAACAGTTAGATCAACACAGTGAATCATGTGAAACAACATGGAAAGAAAAAAGAACGAAGCACTTGGGTGGCCAATGCTTACCAAGAAGGTGGACATGTCGGTTTTTGTAAGGACTTTGTATATGAAGTGCGAACTGCAGCCGAGTCTGTTGCCGGTGCAACTGCACGGGCCGGAGCAGATGCAAGTGCAAGTGTTGGTGCAGGTGCCGAAGCCGCCGCTGCTGCCGGAGATGGTGCTCCTTGTAGAGCTGGTGCCGGTGTCGGAGCAGGTGCCGGTGTCGATGCCCGATCCTCCGGTAGATCAGACTGATCCGCTGACGCGGTCGGTGCCCAATCCTCAGCTGGATCAGACTGAACTGCTGCCACTGTTAGTGCTAGAGCAACTGCCGGTGCTCGATTTATGCGAGACAGTGGCGATCGTGTCTGGTCTACTGTGATCAGCTTTCTAACTTGACTAGGATCCGTGACCGTGATCCAGTTTTTTTCTTCATTTCTTTTAAACGCAAGAAGGACTAATTGTGGCATTTTTGTTAAACCAAACTGCAGTTCATCACAAGGATTTAGCTTGTACTCAAACAACAGACTGATCCAATTTTTTTCCAGTAATATAAGTGATGGAGAGTGCCTTCGTTACTGACACCACATAAGAAGTGAAACTTGAAAAAATAGCCATCGTAGAGCAAACCAAACGGTTTATTCTGGGATGAATGTCACATGGCAAAACCTACATCGTAAAATTGCAGGAAAAGAAAGAAAACATGACATTAAATCAATAAGATTTAGACAGTAAATCAATAAGATTTACTTGATGTGACACGAGTGAATCCTTACTAGGAAATCACTATGTTGAAGTACTAAACAGAAGATTGATCGTCCAACTACATGTGGCATGCAGGGGCCCCACCTACTCCCACAAGCAGGACAGTCCAAAGGTCGTGACAAATCGTATGGACCGAACATACATGGGACTGGAAATCCTGGTGGGTGCGATAAACCCTGCAATGCATACAGATATTGGAGTGTAACCATAATTGATAAACCGCCCTCACAAAAAATATGATCTGGATACTTCAAAATATACAGACTAAATTGAGTGGACGGACATTAACATACACCGTTCTCAGGACTGGCCACACACCAAAAGCGGCAGTACTGATAAACAATACATGGTTCACAAACACAAATCAAGTACTGAACAATAGTACTTAATACAGACAAGCAAAGTTGCACTAACTAAACTCTGCAGACTATTTCTTGCCACCGACCTACGGGGTGAACCCCACATAACTGACTAGGCCATGGACTTCGTGTGAGATGTCTACATGCACCATCACCATCTTGTCAACCTTGGAGAACCTAACAGAGTGGTTTTTCCACTCATAAACATGATGATGAAGACATGCCGCATCAGATTTGTTGCGAAGCTTTAAAAGAACCACACCCTTCATAATCGAAGGCACAGCCAGGAAATTGTTGTGGTCAAGTACAACCTCGAGAACACGCCTGACAACAATGCTACAGGAAAACACTAGTTCAGGACACGTGGCGACAAGGACACAACAACTGGATAGTTCAGCAGTAGAACTCATCATCAGGTCTTCTAGGTCACATGACATGACTTTGAGAACTTCATCTCCACCGCGGACCTGGTTCTAATTCAAATAGAAACCATATTTTATTACTACCTCCGTTCAGAAATATAAGATGATTTTCAATATTATACTCCATATATGACTATATATACGCACAGAAATGAGTGAACAAAGACACTAGAACATGTCTTAAAAGGCATGAGAGCAGAGGGATTACATGCAATATCCATAACACAAGTTACTGAGGCAAATATACCATCTTAAAAGGTAGCTTTGATGTTCATAAAGTACTAGTTGAAAGTAATCTATAAGAAATCAGTGTCAAACTCTCGCATGTTTTGGTCAAAAGAGGAATTTAGAACCGTCATTTGGCACACTAAAATCACATGCAAGATCACCCAGAAAGTTGTACTACCAGTACTAGTACTGTGTGTTAGATGAAAAAACACGATCAAGATCGAGAAAAAGATCGTCAACAAGAGACATTACCTGGACTTGCTTAATGAGGGATCCCGGAGAGGGGGGCTTGGACAGGGCGATGGCTTTGAGCTTGTCTGCGGTAGTCTCGGCGGGGTGCTTGCGCTTCTTCGTACCGTGAGCCTCGACGGTTTTGGCCAGAGCCATAGACATCACATTGGCCGGTGCTCCGGCGTCCATTCAAGAGAGGAAGCTGAGAGAGAAGAGTGAAAGGAGGAACGAGATGAGGGAGAAGCGAAGCGAGTGGGGATTTTCTTCAAAAGAGGAAGCTGAGAGAGAAGAGTGAAATGATGGTTGCTTCGTCCGTCCAACTTACTGCTGGAAAGGAGGGGGTTTTGTGATTTGACGGCTCATTGGGCATTACTGCGGCGGTTCAATCGAGGTAGTCTACCGTCACTCTACTACGAAGTAATTTAGTGCATGGCTGGTGGACCCAGGTGCTGGCTGTCCCACACATCGGCAAAAGTGAGTAATTTAGTGCATGGCTGGATGAGGATCCGCACGGTAGAGCGTGTCCACTGTTTTTCTGAAGAAAAATGATTAAAACAAGCATTTCCACTCATACGACGAAGGAGTGCGAAACACGGCAGCCACTTGAACATACACAGTGCTCCTACTACTAGGCATGTGTAGTGGTTCATACGTCAGTACTACACAATCTTGTTGCTAGTGTAGTAAGATATGACGATAACAAATGATGTTGTGCGCATGTCAACTACTCCTATATGTAACATAGTATCTCTTTTTCGACTGTCCGGTCGAGAATGAATGGTGAGATCAATGTTAACAGAACTAGGTCCAGAGCGCACGAAGAGTACGGTGCTACAGTACTCCACGAAACATGAACCATATGAAGCATGAATAGTGTTAGGCAGGGTGTATGAAGGGTGCACGGGATGGGAGCAAAAGTTCCCTTCTCGACCCACTTTTGGGTGTTTCGCAGAGTGCATGAAGGGTGCATGAGTCCACACTAGTAGGTTGACAAAAATACACGAAGAGGAAACAACTATATTGAGATGAGAATGCAACCAAACACACCCACACGCTTTGTGCTACAGTGACTGATCTGCACCGTCTGAGTTTGATCCAATGGTCATGTTGCGCCGAGACATGGACATGCCCATGCAGAGGGCACCTAAACACCACCGAAGTCCGTCTACTTCTCGAGGCGCATAACATTGGTGATGTAGGGTGCAACCGCCCGCAGAGCCCGCTCCCGGTTGACGGGAGCCAGTGTCAGGCGCCTCACCTCGGACTCCGTGATCTGCTACGCCGCCATGGCACCAGGTAGAAGCAATGGGGAGAGGAAGCAAAGGGGGCAAAACGGCTAAAAGGCAATGCAATCTACGGGAAGGCGGAGGGAGCGGGCAATCTTTTGGTTTTCACCACAGTAAAACACCAGTCGACGACTTCTCACATCAGGGAGCAGTGGGTTTTTACAGGCGGAGTCATCATGACTAATTGCTGACGCGCCTGCTCTCGTCAATCAAAAAATTAAAAATCATACCGCGCCTGCTCCCGTCAATCAAAAAATTAAAAATCCTGCCGCACCCAAACACCTGAGCAACGCCGCGGTGGATATTTAAATTTACCTGCCGGCAAGTAGATAAAAAAGGGGTGAAAAAAAATGTGGCGGCGGCCTAGCTAATCGGTCGAACTAGCCCAACTAGCTAGCCACCGTGCTTCACTGATGTACTCGGCGGGAAAGGTGGTCTTTTGTGATTTGACGACTCATTTACTTGCTTCGCAGCTACGACCGAAGAGGACCCAGAAAACGCGTGGTAGGGCATCCCACGTCAGGAAGAATATATGTGTGCACCCCCCGGGAGGACCCCGAAACCACGCGGTAGGGTGTGCCACGTCTCAGCACGGAGGAAAAATGTGCGTGTAAAAATATACTGTATCGGACATAGTACCTATGGTTCGACCTCGGGACCCAGCCAGTCGGTCTAAAACACCCCACTAGCCGCACAGCTTCATCATGCAAACGTGGCACGGTGGATAGATGTGGCTAGCTCCGTCTCGACCAGCCACAATGTCTCTTGTCCTAGGCAATTCTTCTATTTTCCAAGCTTTTTTTAGTTGTAATAACACCACGGCAAGCTAGCGCCGCTCTTCGTGTGTGCCCGTTCAAAGGTTAGACGATGGAGAGAAGAGAGATTGAGATCGCAGACCTGGGACCCACCAGTAAGTGAGACAACGGTCATGCACGTGTTGACGAGGCACTCCCTCTACTCTACTCAACGCAAGTACTGTATAAAATCAAGTTATGGGACAAAGCCAACAACCGTTCGTTTTTTCAGGCTACCGACTTACACTTTGTAGACCAGGTTGCCAGTTCGAATCTCGTCTTTCAGATTTGTTAGTTTTAGGTCCAAATTTGATTAATGACAAGTGGGACCCCCGTGTGTTGTTCCGATATTTCAGTGTAGGATGGTTTTTTTGAACAAACACTTTGCGCGGTTAGACAAGTAACGGCATGAGTTACACGTATTTTGCAAGTTTACGAAAAAAATGACAGCGGCATAGACTATCACATCCACCCCGCAGCTTAGATACTATGGTGATATGAGTTTTTACACCGTTGGAAGTGAGATCCAATGGCTTGGGTGTAGTCTTTTTAATTATGTGCAATTTCCAAACTCTCCAAAGGTTTTTTTGCAAATAAAACATTCAGGCCTCGTGTGTGCCGCTGCATCTTCGATCCAACGGCTCCCCGGTGCTCATATTAGGTGCTCCCCGTAGCTTAATTACTCGCTATGGTGATATGAGCATCTAGGTCGTATGATCAGTGATCAGATGGCACATGTGTAGTGCTTGTACTTTCTGCGCATTTCCCAATCTCTATCAGTCGTATATTGCAAAAACATTCAAACCTCCTACTATGGGCCGTTAGATCTCAGTGAACTCGTATCACCATAGAATCTATGGTGTGGGAGCACCTCATACTCTCCCGTGCGAGAAAACATAAGGTGCTATCGCGGCTTGGATGCTATGGTGATACGAGCTTGGAGGTCGTTTGATCTGAGATCCAATGGCATCTGAGCAGTCTTTGTGCTTGTAAGCAGTGGCCGAACTCTTTTGGGGCTTTTCTGCAAAAAAACCATTCGAACCACCGAGGAGGTGTTGGGTCACAAATCCAACGCCTCCGAAGAGCTTGTATCACCAAAGCATCTAAGGTGTGGTAGCACATGATATTCTTACATACAGGAGAATATGATGTCCTCCTTCATCTTAGATGCTATGGTGATATGAGCTTCAAGGTCGTTGGATATGGGATCAAAGGGCATCTAAGTAGTTTTTGTACAAATTGTGTGCAATTCTCAAACTCATCAAGGTTTCCTGCAAAAATATTAAGACACATCATGTGAGCTGCTATATCTCAGATCTACAAGCTCCAAGCAACTCGTATCGGCATATAGCATCTAAGGTATGGGGGCACATGATATTCTCCCGAGGAGGAGGGGTGGGGGTGCACAACCAATCGGTGGTTGGGAGGGTGGGGACAAATATAATCTAATCAACCCTAAACAGAGCTCCACAAGTTTATCTAATGTCGAGGGATTGACCCCCGACAATCATAGCTCCGCCTAAACACAACATTTGCATGTACTGTAGTATTAGACTTAATATTCATGTTTCAGTTTCATGTTCATTTTAAATATTGAACGGAGGACCATGGATGTCTTACATTTTACTCCCTTCGTTCCTAAATATTAGTCTTTTTAGAGGCTTCAAATGGACTGGCACATACGGATGTATATAGACATATTTTAGAGTCTAGATTCACTCATTTTGCTCCGTATGTGGTCACTTGTTGAACTCTCTAAAAGACTAATATTTATGAATAGAAGGAGTATTTTTGAATTCGTGTCATACATGCATGGTTTGGAAAAATAGATGCACTATACTTATTGGATTGTTCTTGTGTTCGTCTGTGTGTGTCTGTGTGTGTGTGTGTGCGGTCATATGCTTGATACATACAAAGTTTTCTCACCTCCATATTGTTCATCTTTTAAATTTGAATTTGCATTGGAAAACTTACTAGGGATACCATGAAATGTGAAATCCACGTTGAGATCACTATATCACAAACTCACTCTAATTCAACAACTCGTCATAAATCAATTACCACGTTGAGATTAGTATTTGCAAGGAAAATACGGGTATTGTAATACACATAGATTCATTCGGCAATTTAAAAGGTTCCTTTCATATTCTCGAATGGTAGGACCCAACGGCGTACCAGCCAGACCTTGGCTCGTGTTGATCATTAAAAAAACCGGGCTCGTGTCCTTCGGTGGCGTGCGTGGTACGCACATTAGGTAACCCCAACCAGTCGAGCCTCAGCGTTTCAAGTCGAAATATCTGGCGGCCAGAATTCCAGCCCTAGGAAATTCCCTTCATGTCCCCGGTCCATAATGACTACCGATGAACAACAAAGGGATGCTTTAGTAACTAGACAACGTTACCTATCATGCCGAGCACGGTTCAATTCCCTCGGTCGCCGCTCGTCAAGGTCACCCGTCAACTGCATTGCCTAGTACTACTACTACTACACCAGGATGAGCACAGAATTGAGCCCATTTGTTCGTGCCTAGTACTTGAGTTAATATATCAGGCAATGCACTGGTACGGAGGGATTATCCTTTTACTCTGCATATATAACTTGTCTGAAGTCTAACTAAGCAAAATGTTTGACCAAATCCTTTCTTAAGAAATACAACAGGACAGATGTACAGCTTGAAAATTTATTGCATGATGCAAGTTATGATATTGTTTCGAATCCTGGATCTTAAATTTTAGAAAATCCAAAAGTGAGCATAAATTCTTGAAACTAAGCATGGTCACGTGATATGGCACAAATATTACTTCGTAAGTTTTTTCTTCAATTTGAGACAAGCTGCTTATGACAAGTTGCACAAATGAAGAGCCAGGGTATTTTGGAAGAAAGACCTGTCACGTTAAGGCGAACGCTTTCACTATTGAAACCGTGGGCATTTACGTGCCGCCACGAGTCCCAGCTTCTCATTGGCAGGTGCCGTTGGAGCAAGCGTGTCTGTCGACGGGAGGCGTGCGAGCAGACCGCTGCGCCGGATGTCAGGGAGGCGTGCGAGCAGACCGCTGTGCAGGCTCATTGGGAGGCGAGCCCTTTGACCAGGCTCCACCGCCCACCGTCGTCCCAACTGCTCCCACTTTTAATGTCGCCTGCGCCGCAGTTTAAAATCAACCCCGCACTACCCGGTATCGCTACAATCCTCTCTCTTCCTCTCCGATTCTCCTGTCGTCTACCTCCAACTAGCCTGACCTAAACGTATGCCATGCTGCATCACGATGGTCTGCCCTTAGTGTTCCAGTTTCCTGAGGAAGACACCCAGCCGGAGTCTCAAGAACATAAGGCACTTTGGGACGAGCTTGAACTAGCCTTGCGGGAAGACGCCGCGCCTGTCCCCGCTCCCGTTCCGGCTCCTGTCGCCCCGACTGCGCCAGCGCCCATCCCCATGGCATTGATGAGCTGGGAGCCGCACATTGTCGCCGAGCTTGATCCCACGGGGTTCCACGAGGTCCCCGCCGACTTTCACGCGCCCGTGCACCTACCAGCACATGCGCCTGCGCGTGCATTGACGTGTGCGCCCGTGCCGGTGCCCGTGCACATGAATGTCTCCGCCGCGCTGTTGACAGCGCCTGTCCCCGCGCAGGTGCCAGTGCCCCCCTCAGCGGCACGGATGGCCGCCGTCGACCGCTTCCTTGCACCAACGCCAATCGCCTCGTCCCGCCAGTTGTCTCGCTCCAAAGTCCAGAATATTTTGGCCTTCCTTGAAGCTAGGCCAACATCCAGGAGTGCGCCAACAACGGCGCAAGACGCCGCCGTCGCCATCGGTCAGTGGCCCGACGACACGCAGAGCACTGCAGAGGAGCCGCTTCCCACCGCGAGACGCCGCCGCCGCTGCGTAATCTAAATTTGCCATGAAAAACATTCGGATTGCCATGCTTAAAATCCGAACATTTATCTTTTCCGTTTATTTTATATCAATCATCGTATAATTTAAAATCGGAGTCAGACTGAGCGAAATGTATGGTTTAATCGATTGAATGTTCTGCTAGAGCCGTTTCAAATTAAATATAAAACGTCATCAAGCCACATGTATTCCTTGTCATCCAACGACCTAGACTGCTTCAATGTCGAGCGCTCAACACGTTTAGCATGCAGTTAATTTCATGCCAAAAATAGTGCTAATCACATGACAACACGCAAATAATATCCTAGTAGTTAATATCCGCATGCACTTAATATAGTTCCAAATTAACGTGCATTGCACGTACACGCTGACTAGTGCTGCTAGTACGTGAAACGGGTGCCGTGACTTGTGAACGTGTCCAGATATGGTCAACAGCAACATCGCCCGTGAGTTCTTCCTGTTTGCCTGTGCGTCTAAATGCAGAAGAGGAGGAGAGAGAGAGAGCACACATGAAACACACCAGTAAGTGAAGGCAAATAGTACTAAAAATAATATTACATGTTATCCATTAATTAGGCTGTGGTAATATAAAAACATTATGTGAACAAAGGGGGTACAACAAACATTGCTATTCTACGTATGTTGCCTATTGACGTGCGGCTTGAAGGCCCGGTCGCATGTTCGATCCTCGTCCTTTTTTTTAATTTGTATATGGGTCTAAATTTGTTTCATGACATGTGGGCCCCTCGGTGTGTAGTTTGTAGCACTTTAATTTGTGGGTCGAAATTTGTCCCATTCCAAGTGGACTATCGGTGTGTAGTTTTGTAGCTTATTTATAATAATTAAAGAGAACAACATAGTTTTTTCAATAATACCATGGTGCGACGTTGAAGGCGAGAAAGGACGTGCAAGAGAGCGATGACCGAGCCAGAGGAAAATCAACTAGGGGAGTTGCGTGGGTTGCAACGGTGTTTGGAGTAGTTGTGGGACGAATGCTACGAAAATATAATCTAAACCGACAAAAATAAATGCCTACACAAATTAATCCAAGGTTGGAGTGCCCCTCGCAATGTAAATAGCTCCGGCTTTGCAAGGGATGGAAAGGTAGTAGCTTCAACGCGTGGAAGATACGGTGTGAGAAAGCGAGGTCAATCGAGAGACATATAGATAGAGAGACAAAGTGAGTGTGGTCCGACATTCATTGAACAAATATATATGCTCTAGAGAGATATTGTCCGATTGAGCTTTTTGGCAAGGGTGAGGACTGTAAGATAGAGCTTGAGAGATGATCCAGTCACAGACGTGTATATATATATTGTGCGTGGGAGGAAGCAAGGTCAACCAATCACATAGGGTTGCCGTGCGATCGAAAGAGTGCGACGGGTTGGAGAGAGTGACCTAAATAGACGATGTGCGTGAGAGAGTATACAATGTGAATAGGTCAAATTGGGCTCAAACATGGTGATATATCGTTTTTGTCCGAGAAAGAGCGAGGTCAATCGAGACATAGGGAGAGAGAGAGAGATTGAGTGAGCATGGCCCACCATGAGGTCGAAAGAGTGGCGGCGACTTGGATGGACTGACCAAGATAGACAATCTGCGTGAGAGAGTATAGAGTGTGTCGATCGAGGCCCGAACAGGGAGATATATCATTTGTGTGGGAAATAAAACGAGGTTAAACGAGACTCAGATAAAGAGCGCGAGATTGAGCGAGTGTGGCCCGCCGTGCGGAAGAAAGAGTGAGACAGTCTCGAGGGAGTGACCTAGATATACAACGTGCGTGCGTGCGCACGAGAGGTTGGGGGCTAGATAGGCAATGCATGTATTTAGCGCGAGAGGGTGAGAGGGAGAGGGGGAGAAAGAGCTCGGCATGGGGTGCAATGGCGGGTGTGAGGTAAATACATTTGGTAACAGAGTGGAAAAAGGGGCTGTGTAGTTGAGAGACTTAGAGATCGAAACATGGAGAGAAAGAATGAACATGTGTTGGAAACCGATAGCTTCCTAAGGTGGTTAGGAGAGGAAGATTGACCGATACAGGAAGTATGTAGCGTTTGTGCGGGGGGGAGCTAAAAACAACATTTGAATGTACATAGTACGAGACTTAATATCGATGTTTCAATTCGGTGTACATTGTAAGATTTGAACCGAGGACCAGGCATACAGGTAATTATTTCGAATTCATTTGCAAATGAAAGAAGATTCGTTTGCATTCTCAAATGTAGGCGCACCAGGCAGACCAGGGTCGTGTCGGGGTGGACGCTGCTTCGGTGCCTTAAAGGCAACTGCGTTTGGGTCACTGACATGTGGGCCAGCCACATGTTGGGCCCACATGTCATGGACACAAAGGCAGGTGCCTTAAGGCACCAAAGCATAGTCCTGTCGGGGTGGTCGCGTGTGTCGGACGGACGCGTAGCACCCAGCCACCCACCCCCCTCCACCCCAAAAAAGGACGATGACAATATAAGTTCGCGCTTCCATGTTTCGGATTGAAATATCTGGCAGCCCATCAATTCTAGCCCTGCAAAATCTCTCTTCTCCACTGTCCCCTTCTGCGCCCAGATTTTGCTCAAATCCCTAATTCGCCACCAACCCTTGAATCGCCCCTCGTCTCGTCTCTTTCCCCACCGTTCCCCAGCTCTATGTCGGACGACGACGACGAAGACGACGGTCGCGCTTCACCACCGCACCGGAGCTACCTCATCTACGCCCTTGTCCACCGCACCGGGTGGTCCACCGACAACGTCGGCCGCCGCAACCGACGTGCCTCACAGACACCGAATTCCAATGCATCAGGTGCGCTTCATCGACGCCGTCTCCCAGCTCACCGGGGCTACTTCACCAAGCACATCGCCGCACCTCCGCCCCCCGAGGCCGTTGGGGCTTCACCAATGGTCTCGTCCACCGCATCGTAGCGCTCCGCTGCCACTCAAGATCTGCATCCGTGCACGGCCAGCCAGCGCATCACCCTCAACGACTCTGAAGTGACCCACACTCTAGCTAGGCGAGCATGCCCAAACGCCGGCCCGAACTAGGTATCCACACATCACTCCCTTGTGCACTGTTCCGACGTTGTTTGGATATCCTTTCACTGCTCTCTTAGCTTACACGCCTATGCAACTCTAACTTTAAGTCTTATTTCTTCTGGTGATATCATCTGAAACAAGCAAATCCATTTTTTAGTGAACCATGACGGTGCTACGGGATCTGGTACACATCCTGCACACCCGTATATCCTTGTAAGTATATGTCCTCCGGTACAACATCAAGGTCGATTCCTCTTATTTGATCAACCATTCACCGTGTCAAAAATGCAGAGCGGGATGCAAGGAGCACAAGGCCTGCACATCCAAACAAGTGGTAACATGGACTTGTACATGGAACATCCCAAGCGCAAGCAGAGCTGCAGTGAGCCTGTACAACGAGCTAGCGTAAGTCCTTGCATTTCATTTAATTCGTATTGGCATTCGTGTATGATTTGTGTGCAGTGGCTGATCCACGAATTCAAGTTACCAGGGGCGAACATTTAACTTAAAAAATACGAAGGCACTTGCACTCCGGAAATCAACATAACTTCAGAAATGTGAAGCTACATGCACTTTGAAAACCAGCTAATGATCCAAAGTAGTTCAGATTATAAACACTAAATGATGCAAGCACCAAAAAACACAAAATGCAACATGGTGTACAAGGACTACAAACATGGTCTGTACATTCTTGAATTATTCGTTCTCTGGCTGAAAATATCGAAGTGTAATTGCACGTATAACCAGTGCACAAACTGCATATCAATATATCTATCTTGCACAAGTATGCCAATAGTTTAAAACAACAGATTAGAAAAGTATTTTTGCTATGTTTTCATGATACGGGGAATTTCTGGTAGATGGCCTCGACGTTTCCTCAAGCTATGAAAATGCACTATAATTTGCTTGTCATCAATGCCTGCAAATCTGTGTCTCTCTCAACATAGTAGATCATCATTAGACACTAAATCCTACAATGAGCTTGCAAAATTCTTGCATTAGATCCCTCATTAGACACTATATGTTCATCACCAGGAGCATGTAAAATGTTTGCATCAAATCCGTCATTAGCAGTCTGTTCATTAGACACTTCAGGATCAAGAACAACATGAGCTTGTATGTTTGCACCGGAAACTTGATTAGATACATCAGATTCAGTCAGTTCAGTATTGATTGGGGGAGTTATAAAATAAGTAGAAATTGGTTTCATTTTCTCATAGATTCCCTACATACAAGCAGTTTTACAATACCGTCAGGTTTAACTATTGGCCAGAAATTGAAGAGTTGAATTAGATATAATCAGGGATGTGATGTACCTGCTCGTTGCGCATGCTACTCTTGCAAGCTGCGACTGTCCGTTTGCGCAAGCTCGATGCCATGCCCGTGCTGCCGCCGCCGCCTCCCACGCAGGCTACACCCAGGGTTGGATCTTCATCTTCTTGTCCTTCCATTCGCTTGAAGCCCGGCGACCGCCCTCCAACGAGGGTGCGAGGAAGTGTTGTGTCGGTCTATCCAGCGGCGGCTAGGTTAGGAGTGAACCAGACTGGAGGCTGGAGCGAATGAATTGTGATTTTTCCTGCTGTCGATCGATATGGGAAGCGCTCGTTTGGGCCGCGAGACTGCTATAGGGCCTGCCTTGCATTTATGTTATTGGCCCATCCAAATTGAAACATTTTTCTTCATTTTTTACAATGCCTGCTTGTGCGTTGGGATGAACAAAACTAGTGTGGGCCAACCTAGATGACTCAAACTAGGTTCACAGTTTCCAGCCACCTAAGGCGGCAGCCCATACCAGCCCCTATGGTGGCGTCGCCCCTTTTTGCGTGTATGATTGGATAGTGAAAAATATTCCAGTGGCGCTTTTGATTTACCCACGGAATGGTTGAAATGCTTGTTTCTATGAACTGAGTTCGCCAATAATGTGAAGGATGCTAGTCTTTTCATCCTATTGTAGATTGCTTAGATCTCGATATGCCAAAAGTAATCGCATGAAATATACAGTAAAAGCCAGTGTGATGTGTTTGTCTACAACTAGTCTGACTACACGTCCTGATATAACATACCAAGGACGCACCATCTTACCAGATTAACCATTCAACTTACCCATGCAGTGTGGGAAGAAAGAAGTATTGGGACTGCGTATCCAAGCAATTGATGCCATGGACTCCTTCGTACAACCTTGTAGGCGAAAAAGAAGTTGTAGTGTGTCTGTACAAAGAACTAGCGTAAGTTTAGTTACATGCTTCTCGGAATTTTAGTTAGCCACTTATTGCAAAATTGTTCAATTATGTTGCTTGGCTTGATTTAGTTTGCTACTGATTACATAATGGCACAACCTGTTAATCATATTGTAGACTGCACCTATCTATGTGTTTGATACTTACGTTTAAGAATTACCTGTTTGCCTTAACTTAAATATCTACTTGTTTGTTTAACTGCTTTGCTGCTACAACAACGGGTTACAATGATCTTAATAACTATTTTTCAGCATCCAATTGAAACTCTTTAAATCCTTTTTTGTTTAACTGGTTTGCTGTTATAACTCCCAGTTGAGATGTTTTGCTAACTTCAACTTTTCTGAATCCAATCGGAACTTTAATGGCAAAATAGGTTAGCCCAAGATCAAAGAGCGAGCTCCCCATGGACGTTGCATCATCCCACAGCAGTGGCACCGGCCCAATCGTGCATTATGAATTGCCAACTGCTGATGCTCTAGAGGCTAAACTAGTGGTAGAAAGAGATTCTGCTTCTGCACTTAAAGATGAAGTTGACATGTTGAGGAAGCAAACCGCACAATCACAAGCAGTACTCAAGACAACCATTAAATATTTGGTGGATTTCAAAACGAAGCAAGCTGAGACTGACCAGATTGTTAAGGTCCTGAAGGAAAAAGGAAATTAAATTCCTACTTGGTAAATCATAGGTGAAATGTTCTTTCCATAGTTGAATAACCTTTGTGTTGTCTGTTCATGTAATCAATCAAACCATTTTTTAGAGATCATGTAATAATTGTTTTTTTGTTTTTTGGTTTGTAATTTTATTTGAGCAAAAGTCTGTATTAATTGATAAGACTCGGAGACATTTCATTTGGATTGCTGTGCCAGACCTACAAATATGCCAATCGGGCTGAATGTGCATTCAGCAATAGTTGTAGTATAGATGGACCATAAGTGGCACGCATCGGAAAGGGCCAAGATGCTGGCTAAAAAAAGGATGATGTTGTAGCCAAAAAAAGTACAGCAGCCTGGCTTATGTATGTTAGTTGATATTATTGATCCATATACTCTATAAGTGTTTATATGTCTGTTAGTTCTGTACATTCTTCGTTGATTAACTCGCTATTTGAATCTTGATACATCGCTTGTGTACATATCTAAATGGGAGTACACACTATGCTGCGTGTGACATTTGAGTTGGACATGAAGTGTTCCAAATATTCAAATTCACCTTAAACTGGATTCTAGTTTCTGAATTTGAGTATCGGCATTTGTAAACCATATTCATATATGACAGTGGAATACATCGTTGTCGTCCTTTTGAAGATATATAAAAACACATAGAATGATTTATAAAGATTCATATAGGAATACAAAATAGATTCGAATTTAGTTGCCAGGGTAAACGTGGATGCTTATTGTCCCAAAATTCGAAAGAAGCAGCAAAATGTCCACTCCCACGTCGGCTGCCCGAAGCCAAGTCTTTGGGAGATGGAAATTACTGTCTACCCATTACACGGACAATCCATCGGCCCGATTTCCACTGCTCTAAATAGGGGTAGGTTAGTAACTTCAATTAGACGTGACATGACCGCCTCTGAGCCCATTTCGACACGGTGGGCGTAAAACATGGGCGGCAAAACTCATTTGATTCAACCTCGTCCGAAAGACCTCAGTTTCTCCCTCCATTCCCCATTCATACACGGTGGGCGGCAAAACAAACTCGACTCGGCCAAAATAGATGTAGGCAAATATTTTCAATAGGGGCAGGTTTGTAACTTCACTCAGACATGACACAACCGCCCTACCTATCAGCCTCGTTCATACACCGTGGGCGCCAACCATGGGCGCCAACCACCCTCTCCTCGCCCGAAATCGCTCTGGGCAAATATTGGCGAGATGCGAGATTACCGTCCTATCCCCAACCGACGAGACGTCCAAATTTTAAACGGGGGCTAAGTTCATAACTTTCCCATATTTCAGATAGGCCCGTCCCAAAAACATGGTTCCCCGTAGCTCTCCCTCCATTTTCCCATTCATACACCATCCGCGCTAGAACATCCCATCCCCATACCAGCCTCCGTCCGCCACCCCATCCATCGCCGTCGTCCTCCACCACATCCATCGCCACCATCATCCACCATGCCGGAGCGCCTACCAAGACCGCGTCGTCCACTGGTAGAGATGGATGTTTCTCATCCACAGCGACGGACCAATAGCCTTGCATCGCGTACTCTCGCTTCATCGGCACCATCGTCCTCTTTGCCGGGGCCACTCACACGACCTTCTCTTCCACCGCAACGGGACTTATCCCCTGATGCACCCGTCTACCGTCGCAGATCTGCTTCAACGCCACCGACAGCCATCGCATCCCCGATGCCTACACGGCGCCGCAAGAGAGATGGTACTTCATATCTCCTCAACTTTTTGATCTCAACCAAAAAATAGATCTTAACTTGGTTACTCTACTTTCTTTTCAGCTCTTAGAATTTAGTTCTTAGTTTGAAGCAAACAATGGATGCTAAATATCATTTCTCCGGTTTGCAGCTTCAAATCTGCCATGGCACAACCATAATACGGTTTAATTGATCATGCTTAGGGTTTGATTGATCATGTTGGTTCCGTGGTGGTTTCTTTAATAGAAATCGGAGGGGAAACCCTCTTTTGCTAAAAAATATGCTTAGAGTTTCCCCCTTTTATGATCACTATACGATGAGAATACGTGCTTCGTGTCATAATAACACTGCTCCACCCATCAAGCTAAACAAGCTTAGTTGTTCAAATACGAATCTGATATTATTAAAACAGAGTTGTTTAATTGGTCAGCTAAATGTTCCTAAATTAGTTTCGAAAATGCATGTTCGCCACTCGGGTGTGTATCTCTACAGGGTGCCCACGGTGGGCCGGCCCACCCTGGGATTTTGGGTCGTCCCAGGCCCCGATTCCCCTCGGTTCTACTGCTTGCTTCCGATCTCTACTCGCCCCCAGCCGCCTGCCTCGCCGGCGTCTTGCCATCCCCGAATGTCATGACTCCAGGAGGAGACGCCGGACTAACAGGAGGCCAGGAGCCGCTCGCCCAACAGCGTCACCGCTGCCCGGGCGCGCCGCCGTGCCTACCTTCTGAGTCCGTTCAGGGCTCAGGCGTGCAACACCCACCAAGCCAACCCGATTTATCCTGAGATACGTCCTCAACACTCAGCAGCCACTCCTCATCACCCATTTTCTAATTGATTCATTACTCATTAGGCAGGACTGCCATTAGGGTTTGTTGTGTGCTCAGTGCTACCTACACTTAATGGTTCAGATGTATTTCGGTAATCTTTAGTACATCTAAAGTTCACAGGGTTTTCAAAATTCCAGCCCTTGGAACAGAAACTAGTCATTTTGGATTGTTGGTCGTAGTGACATTGACCTAGATTACTACTGCAAGCCAGGTTTGTTGACAATTTTACTTGTCTTTCTTACTCATTCGATATAATATCCAATTATTCACGTTGATTTGTTGCAAACAATAAGTGCTAGACAAACTTCTTCATTCAGATTTTGGACGGTCTCTTACTGCAGTTACAATTCTGCATACTTGTCCTAGTAAGCTCGCAAGTAAATGATTGATTCACTACATCTATGCTTGCCTTGTCATATTTGTTGTCAATATTCTTTTAGGGTGGACCACCCTGTTTCTAAATACTGGAACCGTAAACATGAGTGAATAGTATTTCTCTATGTGATCTCTTCCATCATGTGTGGGTAACGAACACTACATTGTATAGAAAGAAAGTGTCATTTCCAGCTTTTACATAGGTTTCGATCTTTTACATGGAATACACTGGTCATTTCTGATGCCCCAACTCAGCAGACCCCAACTGCAGCAAACAGTATGATTATGCCAGTTGGCATAGCACCAGCTGTACGATGCAAAACCCCCATTCCAGCAAAGAGTACACCAAATCCAGTTGCCAAATCCCTTTTCGAACCAGAGAGAGCCCCAATTGCAGCAAATAGGACCCCTGTTCCATTTCTTCCCAGTTTAGAAGACGAAACTTATGTTGTTGTCAGGAACTTTGTGCGCTTCTTTCCTTCGTTGATGAAGTATCGTTCCTACCTGAGGCAAGCGCACTTCGATGGCAAGCCTCCGAATGAAATTTCTGTAAAGTCTCCGGTGCTAAATTTATCCGACGGTGACTGGAATAATCTTGTTACACATTGGTCTCGGCTGCAGCGTAAGGTACTGTCTATGATATCACATCACAATTTGAACTACATTTCTGCATTTGCCTTAATGTCTCACTTGTACGAAAACTGTTAGCAGAAGAACATTGGTTCTCAAGGGACTACAGAATCTCGCAACTATACTGCACACTGCATTGCTCTTGTGAGTACCTCTTGCCCTGTATGACCATACTTACTTTCATAGCTGTTTGATTATGTAGCATCACTGCACATGTTAGCCTCGTAATCGTCCATTTGGTGGACATATAAGATCCGTATGGACTCTTACATAAATTTATAATCAACCCAATGCTTTTGAAGAGGTTTAGCTCTGCAGTCCTCTTGTAAGGACTGAACGTGGTCTATCACTGTACTTACATTAACAGCTACTCCCTCCGTCCCATAATATAAGAACGTTTTGTACAGTACACCAATGTTCAAAACACTCTTGTATTATGGGAAGAGGGATTGGTTCATTTTGTAGCATTCTGCATCTTATCTCCCTCGCCCACCATTTACTAAAAAAGATCAGATCTATATTTAATCTTACCAACAAGTAGAATACACAGACAATGCCAGTGCAGAAGTGTAGCCATTGCTCTTGTCAGTACATTTTGTCCTGTAATGCTTGTACTTCCAGGGATTGGTAGTTGATTATGTAGCATTAATCTGCATCTTATCTCCATTATCCTCTATCCCTTCCAGTATTATCATATCTATAATTACTCTCTACAAAATGTAGAGTACAGGCAATGCTTATGAAGAAGATTCTGTGCTGAAATTCTTGAGTTATCCTTCCCTTGACATGGAGAAAGGCATCATAAAGCCGGTGTTAACTGTTAATGTAAGTCAGTCCTTCTAAAGCCTGTATCCTCAACTGTTGTTTAATTTTCTCATACTCACTATCGTTTACTGCTGTTTAGTTTGCTATTTCTACCAAAATGCATGTTCGTAAGAACCGTAAGTTCTAAGTTTTACTTGTAAAACCAAATTCCTTATTCATACCATGCACATTACTTAATACTCAATATATGTATGCTTGTTTTTGTGGTTCTATAATCCAGTGTGTGGTGAAGCAACCCACGTTTGGACCTTGTCATCTCTTGTTTTATCTTACTGATGTGGATGATGATATGAACAACATGCCATGCACATTATCCAAAATAGATACAATGATTTTCTTTGCCCTTCATCTATGCTTGTTATGTTGACATGGTAATCCAGTAGTGTGGTGAAGCTCCCCGCATTATGAACAATGCCAAATTATGCTATTGATATTTTGAACTTGCTCTTTATTTTCTAATTTGAAATTGGATAGAATTGACAGAATAGTTATCATCTTTGTTTATACACGTGCAAAACATGTCATCTCTCCGTTTTGTTTCAGGGTGATATGCCTGATGGCATGCACAAGTCTGTTGAAGGCTGTGAGACAAACCCAACATATATTGCAGCAAAGAAGGCAAAACATCTTGAAGATAGCGAGACAACCCCAAAGTCTTGTCTTGATGCAGTGTTCAAGTTACTTGAGACTAACAGTCAGCCAAGCTCACATAATTCGTTGTCTGAATCAGTTTGACTTCTTCAGTCCCAAGTTCTAGCAGAAAGGCATTCTACAACTCAACTTCGACTTGAAGTCCTATCTCTAAGAAAGATTGCGGAGAACACCAATGAGAACCTCATCGCTAAACAGCTACACCTGGAAGCTATGACCGACATGCTAGGCCGGTCTCACAGCCTTGCTCAGCAGCTTGCATAGCAGTTCCCCCGCAAGGCTAACCTTTCTTGAACTGTCTTGGAAGTGGTCTTGGTTCAGTATTATTTTGTTACGCTGCAATGGTGCCCAGTTTTTGTAATCTGCTTCTTCGTTGCACTTTATGATCACTGGTGGCGAACTTCGATGCCCAGTGGATGTAATATACCTTAAATCCTTTATTGTATAGTGTAGGATTATTCTTAGTTACTATGCCATAATTTCTTTATTGTATAGAGTAGGTTTGTTCCTAATTCCTACTAGTTACTGCCATCATTCGCTATCTGAAAAAAAATCAGATGTAGTCGACCGGACCAAAACATTCGAATCTAACAGGCCAGGTTTTTAGCGGGCCACAATTGGGCTAGCCTGCGTCTTTCTTGGGCCCGAATGATTGGGGCCTTCACACATTGCACCAGGCCCAAACTTACACCGGCCTATATTTTAGTTGGGCCTTTTGTCGACCCAGCGCTTAGTTTGGCCCAGGTAGCGTTGGGCCATTAACAGGCTGAATATTGTACTGGCCTGTTACGGCCGAGATGAAACCACGGGCCTTTAGCAGGCCAAAATGCATGTTGGGTCTCAATTTTCACTAGTCGTCAACGGGCCTTTAGCAGGCCGAAATGTAGACCGGGCCGTTTTGGGCCCAGTTAGCTCACGGGTCGTTACCAGGCTGAAACATATCTCGGGCCTTAGTTGGCCCACTGATATCATGGGCCTTTAAGAGGCCGAAAGCTTAGCACAGGCATCAACGGGCCGAATTACGCGACAGGACTTTAACAGGCCCAAAGTCACGTTGGGCTTAACTGTTGCCACCTTTAGCACGGGCCGTTAGTGGGCCCGATGTCCCGTCAGACCATATATGGCCCATGGGCAGCACGGGCCATTCCCAGGCCGAAAGTCACACCGAGATGAAATGGGCCCATGTCTACATTAGGCCTCTAACAGGCCGAAAGTCACTCGGCTGTAGTTGGGCCCAAATATTTGGCGAACAATTAACGGGCCAGATCTGGCTTCGGGCTGCAAATGGGCCCAAATATTGGGCGAACAATTAACGAGCCAGATCTGGCTTCGGGCCGTAAATGGGCCCAAATATTAGGCGAATAATTAATGGGCTAGATCTGGCTTAGGGCCGTAAATGGGCTTTTATTAAGCAGGCCGTTATTGGGCTATCCCACTAGTACCTGATTAAGTTCTACGGGCCTTTGACTGGGCCGACCTTTTTAACCTATATGGGCCTCTGTTTGGCCCAGCCACGTGTCGACGTATCATAGGCATCTCTCCTCCAATGGACGGGCGACATCTGGCCCACTGACGAGCTGATAGGTGTTCCCTTTAGCCAATCAGAATTTTACACGTGGAAATTTCCCATTGGTCAGGGCTGTTAACGGGTTATCGGATCCAAAATCCGACTCGATAGCTTAACGGTGTTCCGTCATGGTTGATGCCACGTGTCGGTCACCCTTGACGAAAGCACTTCTGTGACGCGCGATTTATCGTCATGGAAGTGGACACTTCCGTGCTGATAATTTTGGTAATGTCATGAAACACTTCTATGACAGCACAGGTATGACTATCTTGATTCTGTCATAAAATCGTCATGGATGTACATGCATGACAAAAAACGCGACCTACAGTGGCAAACACGTATCATCACGGAAGTGTATTTTTTTTGTAGTGCTAGGAGCTTTTTTAAGACCATAAAGAGCTTTGTGAAGTTTGTAAACATGATTAGGTTTCTTAGGATTGACAAATCCGGGAGGTTGCTTAACATAAACTTCATCCTCTATTTCACCATTTAGGAAAGCACTTTTAATGTCCATTTGGTACAAGGTGATATCATGATGATTAGCATAGGCAAGTAAGATGCGAATGGACTCAAGTCTAGCAACGGGGGCATATGTCTCACCATAGTCCATACCTTCGACTTTAGTGTAGCCTTGGGCGACGAGACGTGCTTTGTTGCGAACTACTTGTCCATCTTCATCTTTCTTGTTGCGAAACACCCATTTTGTACCGATGATGTTGTGGTTTTTGTCGGGCTTCTCAACTAATGTCCAAACTTGATTTCTCTCAAAGTTGTGTAGCTCTTCATGCATGGCATTTATCCAATCCGGATCTTCCAAAGCTTCTTCAACCTTCATAGGTTCAATGCTAGAGATGAATGAATAGTGTTCACAAAAGTTAGCTAAACGAGTTTTTGAGCGAGTGATTCTCCCGGTTTGGATATCATTGTAGATTTGCTCGATGGGATGGTCTTTAGCAATTCTTGCTTGAACTCGTGAAAGCTTTTTCTTGGATCTTGGTTGAACATCTTCTTCATCTTGTTCTTCTTCTTAGCCTTCTTCGTTGTTGACGTTGTCGTTCTCTTGTCGTGGTGGAGAAGGAGGTTGTTGGCATTCATCTTGGTGCACTTCCTCGTTTTCTTCATCTTGGTGTGTCCTTCTTGTGGATGCTTCCATATCAATTCTTGGTTCACCTTGTCGTGAGGTAGAAGCTTCCTCTTGGATGGACGAGGTACTCTCCTTCACCTCCGTTGGACGAATCTTGCCAATAGACAAGTCTTGGATTGCTTCCAAAGGGTCTTTGTCTCCTACATCAATTGGCAATTGCTCTACTTGCGAGCCGTTAGATTCATCAAACTTCACATCTACCGTCTCTTCAACCTTTTGGGTGAAATTATTGTAGACACGGTATGTGTGAGAGTTTGAGCCATAACCAAGTAGGACACCTTCATGAGACTTAGGAACAAATTTAGAACGACGATGCTTATCAAGAATGTAGCACTTTGAGCCGAATACTCGAAAGTATCCAACTTGTGGTTTGTTACCAGTGAGGAGCTCGTATGTCGTCTTGCCGAGTAGCTTGTGAAGATACAAGAGATTTGTTTCATGACAAGCTGTCTCAACCGCTTCCGCCCAAAAGTGCTTTGGCGTCTTGTAATCATCAAGCATCGTTCTCGCCATTTCGATGAGTGTCCAGTTCTTCCTCTCAACAACTCCATTCTATTGAGGTGTGTACGTAGTCGAGAACTCATGTGAAATCCCTTATTCGTCAAGAAAGGTGTCCACATTTGCGTTCTTGAACTCCATACCGTTGTCGCTGCGAACCTTCTTGATTTTCACTTCAAATTGATTTTGGGCCTTCCTAGCGAAGTTTTTGAAGATCTTTTGGACCTGCGATTTATCATTGAGAAAGAACACCCACGTAAATCTTGAAAAATCATCAACTATAACTAGACCAAAAGAATTTCCACCGAGACTTTTGTAAGCGTTAGGACCAAAAAGATCCATGTGAAGTAGCTCGAGTGGCCTCCTCGTGGTCATGATGTTCTTCACAGGATGCCTTCCTCCAACCTGTTTACCTGCTTGACAAGCACTGCAAAGTCTATCCTTATCAAATATGACATCGTTAAGGCCAAGGATATGATTTCCTTTAATAAGCTTGTCAAGGTTTCGCATACCAACATGACCTAACAGTCTATGCCATAACCAACCTTTAGAGGATTTAGCAATTAAGCAAGTTCTAGGTTGAGCCTTTTTAGTGAAATCAACAATGTAAAGATCACCTCTACGTATACCGATAAAGACCATTTTATGATTGTCTCTTCGAAACACTTGGCAATCTACTTCAGTAAATAGGACATTGAAACTGAAATTAGCAAGTCTAGACATTGAAAGTAAATTGTAGCCAAGAGATTCAACGAGCATGACATTTTGTATGGAGCTATCATGTGAGATGGCCACCTTACCTAGGCCAACCACCTTACCCTTTGAGTTATCACCAAAGGTGACATACTTCCGAGGGTCGTCGTTTTCAGCATGCTCACGGAACATATCTTTATCTCCGGTCATATGATCAGTACATCCACTATCAAGAACCCATTCCTTTCCTCCAGCCATGTAGCCATGAAGATTTGCCATAAGACCAAAGTGTCTCATTGCATCATTAAGATCATAGTCACTATCATCACCATCCTCATCATAGTATCCATGTTCAACATCATCTTGTGATTGACCAATTCCTAGAGAGGGTAATTCATTAGATAAATGATCATTTCTATGGTTATCTTTATGAATTCTAATAGCTTTGGAAATGATATTGCTAATGATTCCAACATCTCCTTTAGCACTCATAAGATTAGGAAGCTCAAATAAGCAGTCACCAAATTTGGGATCATTGGAACTCATCTTAATCAAGGCAATGGACTTATGAAGAATCTCATCTAAGTTCTTCAAGGAATGGTTTGGAAAACATTTCTCAAGGAATCTCCATATAGTGTAGGCACAATCAGGAGTAGGCAAACATTCAATCAAGTTTCTAGGCAAGCCTCTAGTGATAAGATTAACAGTTCTAAGGTTGCGGATCATGTCAATAGATTCATCAAGGGTAGGATGCACAAGATCAACATGAGGTGCACAAGGGCTAGTAATGTACTTGTTCAAATGATATTCATTGAAAATCTCAAGCATTTCATTTTTTCACTCATGAAAATATTCACCATCAAGAATAGGCACTCTACGTCTAAGACTCCCCAAAGTAGACACATCCATCTTCCTCCAAAGATGTTTAAACCAAGGCAATGGAGACCAAAGCTCTGATACCAATTGAAAGGATCAAGAAGAGGTGTCTAGAGGGGGGTGATTAGAAACTAAGTACCAAAAAGTTGCAATTTTTAATTTCTTTAAGTTGAAGTGGAGTTTTGGCACAAGTTTAACAAACATAATACATATCAAACAAGCATGCAAAGAGTATATGAGCAGCAGAAAGTAAAGCATGCAACTTGCAAGAATGTAAAATGATGGGATTGGAGTGTGCAAACGCAATTTGGAGACATGGAGATTTTTGAGATGTGGTTCCGATAGGTGGTGCTATCGTACATCCACGTTGATGGAGACTTCAACCCACGAAGGGTAACGGCTGCGCGAGTCCACAGAAGGATCCACCCACGAAGGGTCCACGAAGAAGCAACCTTGTCTATCCCACCATGGTCGTCGCCCACGAAGGATTTGCCTCACTAGCGGTAGATCTTCACGAAGTAGGCGATGTACTTGCCCTTACAAACTCCTTGGTTCAACTCCACAATCTTGTTGGAGGCTCCCAAGTGACACCTAGCCAATCTAGGAGACACCACTCTCCAAGAAGTAACAAATGGTGTGTTGATGATGAACTCCTTACTCTTGTGCTTCAAATGATAGTCTCCCCAACACTCAACTCTCTCTCACGGGATATGGATTTGGTGGAAAGAATATTTGAGTGGAAAGAAACTTGGGGAAGGCTAGAGATCAAGATTCATATGGTAGGAATGGAATATCTTGGCCTCAACACAAGTGTAGGTGGTTCTCTCTTAGAAAAAGGAAGTTGGAAGTGTAGGTTCGTTCTGATGGCTCTCTCCACGAATGAAGAGGAGGTGGAGGGGTATATATAGCCTCCACACAAAATCTAACCGTTACACACAACTTGCCAATCTTGATGGGACCAAATTGATAAACTCGGTCGGACCGATTCAGCAAATCTAGTGGCCGTTAGGATTTTCGATGGGACCGACACGCAACTCGGTAGGACCGATATGGTTAGGGTTAGGGCATAATGTAATCTCGGTGAGACCGATTAGACAAACTCGGTGAGACCGATTTTGGTAATAAGCTAACCAGAGAGTTGGTCAGGTAAACTCGGTTGGACCGATTCGCTCATTTCGGTGAGACCGAAATGTTACGAAAGGGAAACAGAGAGTTTACATTGCAATCTCGGTAGGACCGATTATGAAAACTCGGTGAGACCAATTTTGGTAATAGGTCCATACAGAGAGATTGCAATCTCATCTCGGTGAGACCGAGATCCCTATCGGTGAGACCGATTTGCCTAGGGTTTGTGGCAGTGGCTATGACATCTGAACTTAGTGGCGCCGGATAGAAAGAATCGGTGGGGCCGAGTTTGACTTTTGGTTTAGGTCATATGTGGATGTGAGAAAGTAGTTGAGGGCTTTGGAGCATATTACTAAGCATTTTGAGCAAGAGCCTCATTAAGCAACACCTCATCCCTCCTTGATAGTATTGGCTTTTCCTATAGACTCAATATGATCTTGGATCACTAAAATAGAAAATGTAGAGTCTTCAGCTTGGAGCTTGAGCCAATCCTTTGTCCTTAGCATTTTGAAGGGGTTCCACATCCTCTAGCCCATGCCACTTTATTGTTGAACTTATCTGAAACATACTAGGTAAAGTGTTAGTCCAACAAGAGATACGTTGACATTAATTACCAAAACCACCTAGGGAGCACTTGTGCTTTTAGACGGCCTGGGCGTTGTAGTGACGTGCACGACCAGTTGTAGGTCGGGGCCTCCTCCAGCTGCAGGTCGACGTCTCCTCTAGCTGCAGGCAGTGCCCAATCCGCACGTGCACTTGACACGTCTCTGTCGTATCTACTATTCCAAACACTTTTTCCCTTGTTTTGGACTCTAACTTGCATGATTTGAATGGAACTAACTCGGACTGACGCTATTTTCAACAGAATTACCATGACGTTATTTATGTGCAGAAACAAAAGTTCTCGGAATGACCTGAAACTTCACGGAGCAACTTTTTGGAAAATATAAAAAATACCTGCAAAAGATGAAGGCCAGGGGGCCCACCACCTGTCCATGAGGGTGGGGGCGCGCCTGCCCCCCTAGGGCGCGCCCCCCTACCTCGTGGCCCCCCTGGAGCTCCTCCGACTCCAACTCCAACTCTATATATTGTGTTTCGGGGAGAAAAAAATCAGAGAGAAGAATTCATCGCGTTTTACGATACGGAGCCGCCGCCAAGCCCTAAAACCTCTCGGGAGGGCTGATCCGGAGTCCTTTCGGGGCTCCGGAGAGGGGAATCCGTCGCCATCATCATCATAAACCATCCTCCATCACTAATTCCATCGTAGGCTTGCTGGACAGTGATGGGTTGGATGAGATTTATCATGTCATCGAGTTAGTTTTGTTAGGGTTTGATCCCTAGTATCCACTATGTTCTGAGATTGATGTTGCTATGACTTTGCTATGCTTAATTCTTGTCACTAGGGCCCGAGTGCCATGATTTCAGATCTGAACCTATTATGTTTTCATCAATATATGAGAGTTCTTGATCCTATCTTGCAAGTCTATAGTTACCTATTATGTGTTATGATCCGTTAACCCCGAAGTGGAAATAATCGGGATACTTACCGGTGATGACCGTAGTTTGAGGAGTTCATGTATTCACTATGTGTTAATGCTTTGTTTCGGTACTCTATTAAAAGGAGGTCTTAATATCCCTTAGTTTCCGTAAGGACCCCGCTGCCATGGGAGGGTAGGACAAAAGATGTCATGCAAGTTCTTTTCCATAAGCACGTATGACTATATTCGGAATACAAGCCTACATTACATTGATGAACTGGAGCTAGTTCTATGTCACCCAAGGTTATGACCGTTACATGATGAACCGCATCCGGCATAATTCTCCATCACCGATCCATTGCCGACGAGCTTTCCATATATTGTTCTTTGCTTATTTACTTTCCCGTTGCTATTGCTATCATCACTACAAAATACCAAAAACATTACTTTTACTATCATTACCTTTTGCTACCGTTACCACTACTATCATATTACTTTGCTACTAAATACTTTGCTGCAGATACTAAGTTTCTAGGTGTGGTTGAATTGACAACTCAGCTGCTAATACTTGAGAATATTCTTTGGCTCCCCTTGTGTCAAATCAATAAATTTGGGTTGAATACTCTACCCTCGAAAACTGTTGTGATCCCCTATACTTGTGGGTTATCAAGACTATTTTCTAGCGTCGTTGCCGAGGAGCATAGCTCTATTCTTTGAGTCACTTGGGATTTATATCTGCTTATCATTATGAAGAACTTGAAAGATCCAGGAACCAAGATTTATCCCTCAACTACGAGGGGAGGTAAGGAACTGCCATCTAGCTCCGCACTTGATTCACCTTCTGATTTGAGTAAGCTTGCGACACCTAAACCTACTTCTGTTATTCGTTCTGATATGTCGCATGTTATTGATGATGCCACTTCTGCTATACATGATACTTATGATGAAACTACTTCTATGCTTGATACTACTGTGCCACTTGGTGAATTCCTTGATGAACAACTTGCTAGGGCTAGAGAGATTGAAAATATTGAATCTGATAATACTGATGAAATTGGTGATGAAGACTTGCCTGTTATTCCTGAGGGTTATGTTTTTGATAAAGAAGCTTCTTTAGCTATTTTAGCTTGCAAGGATAGACATGAACTTAAGAGGTTATTAGCTAAATGGAATAAGCAATCTCTAAATGCTAGGATGAAACCTGGCCCTGCTTTTGCTACTTCACCTATCTGTGTTACTGATAAGGATTATGAATTCTGTGTTGATCCTGATATAATTACTTTGGTTGAATTTGATCCTTTTCATGGCTATGAATCTGAAACTGTTGTGGCACATCTTACTAAATTAAATGATATAGCCACCCTGTTCACTACTGATGAGAGAACTCGTTACTTTTATATCCTTAAAATATTTCCGTTCTCATTAAAGGGTGATGCTAAGATATGGTTTAATTCTCTTGATCCTGGTTGTGTGCGTAGTCCCCAGGATATGATTTATTACTTCTCTGCTAAATATTTCCCTGCTCATAAGAAACAAGTTGCTTTAAGGGATATATATATAATTTTGTGCAAATTGAAGAAGAGTCTCCCACAAGCTTGGGGGAGGCTTCTCCAATTACTTAATGCTTTGCCTGATCATCCTCTTAAGAAAAATGAAATACTTGATATCTTTTATAATGGACTAACCGATGCCTCCAGAGATTACCTGGATAGTTGTGTTGGTTCTGTTTTCAGGGAAAGAACACCGGACGAAGCTGAAATTTTATTGAATAATATGTTGACAAATGAAAATAATTGGACACCTCCGGAGCCAATTCCTAAGCCTATTCCTAAACCAACTCCGAAGAAAAGGGGCATTCTATTTCTTAGTCCTGAAGATATGCAAGAGGCAAAAAATCTATGAAAGAAAAAGGTATTAAAGCTGAAGATGTTAAGAATTTACCTCCTATTGAAGAAATACATGGTCTTAATTTACCGCGTGTTGAAGAAACATACGATCTTAATCCTTTACCTATTGAAGAAACTCATGGTCTTGATAACCCGACATAGGTAGTAAAGGTAAATTCTCTCTATAGATATGATAAAGCTGAAATCCCGTTTACTAAATTTGCTAGCCCATGCTTAGATGAGTTTGATAAATTTATGGCCAATCAAGAAGATTTTAATGCTTATTTTGGTAGACAATTGAAATACAATTCAAATATGCTTGAGCACTTGGGTGATTATATGGCTAATGTCAAAGGTGAACTTAAACTTATTAGTAAACATGCTTCTATGGTTACCACTCAAGTAGAACAAGTACTTAAAGCTCAAAATGATTTGCTCAATGAATTGAATAGTAAGAATAATGATAATGCTGTTAGAGTTATGACTAGAGGTGGTAAAATGACTCAGGAACCTTTGTATCCTGAAGGCCATCCTAGGAGAATTGAGCAAGATTCTCAGAGAAATAATATAGATGCACCTAGTCCTTCTAAAAGGAATAAAAAGAAAAATAATAGGACTTTGCATGCTTCTAGTGAACCTATTACTGAAACACCTGAGAATCCAAATGATATTTCTAATTCTGATGCTGAAACTCAATCTGGTAATGAACCTGAAACTAGTGATAATGTTAATAATAATGTTCATGATGATGCTCAACCTAGTAATGAAAATGATATAGAAATTGAACCTGCTGTTGATCTTGATAACCCACAATCAAAGAATCAACATTATGATAAGAAAGACTTTGTTGCCAGGAAACATGGTAAAGAAAGAGAGCCTTGGGTTCAGAAACCCATGCCTTTTCCTCCCAAACCATCCAAGAAAAAGGATGATGAGGATTTTGAGCACTTTGCTGAAATGATTAGACCTATCTTTTTGCGTATGCGATTAACTGATATGCTCAAAATGAATCCTTATGCTAAGTATATGAAAGATATTGTTACAAATAAAAAAAAGATACCGGAAGCTGAAATTTCCACCATGCTTGCTAATTATACTTTTAAGGATGGAATACCAAAGAAACTTGGAGATCCAGGAGTACCCACTATACCATGCTCCATTAAAAGAAACTATGTTAAAACTGCTTTATGTGAACTTGGAGCCGGTGTTAGTGTTATGCCTCTCTCCTTATATCGTAGACTAGATTTGAATAAGTTGACACCTACTGAAATATCTTTGCAAATGACTAATAAATCAACTGCTATACCTGTCGGTATTTGTGAGGATGTGCCTGTTGTAGTTGCAAACGTTACTATTTTAATGGACTTTGTTATTCTTGATATTCCCGAGGACGATAGTATGTCTATTATTCTTGGAAGACCTTTTTTGAACACTGTAGGGGCTGTTATTGATTGCACTAAAGGCAATGTCACTTTTCATGTTAATGGTAATGAGCATATGGTACACTTTCTGAGGAAACAACCTCAAGTTCATAGTATCAACTCTATTGGAAAAATTCCATCGATTATATTTGGAGGTTTTCAATTTCCTCTTCCTACTGTCAAGAAGAAATATGATATTCTTATTATTGGGGATGTGCATATCCCCGTTGAGGTAACATGAGTTTGTTAACAAGACTTGATCAACCTTGTTAGTGGATTCCTTCTGATGATCATGAGATGGATGAAACTAGAAGGCACAACCTTCTGTACCCCACTTTTACTTTCTGTTATTTATATTAAATAAAATTAAAATAAATATTTTCTGTCTGTTATCTGATTATCCGTGCAATATAAAAATACCCCGAAAATAAAAGTTCTCCAAATGCCCTGAAATTTAAATATGATTTTTTTCTGGAATATTTGAGAATATTTGGCACTGAGAACACAGCGGGGGGTCAACCACCAGCCCACGAGGGTGGAGGGCGCGCCCCCTGCCTTGTGGGCCCACGGTGGCCCTCCTCCACTTATCCATTCACCCACACACTCCTTGTTCCTCCCCCAAACACGAATAACCAGCTCAAACCCGAGTCCAGGCTCGTTTTGCTGCCATTTTCGATCTCCCTCAAACCCGAGTCCAGGCTCGTTTTGCTGCCATTTTCGATCTCCTTGCTCAAAGCACCTCTCACAAAACTGCTTGGGAAGATTGTTCCTTGGTATGTGACTCCTTCATTGGTCCAATTAGTTTTTGTTCTAGTGCTTTATTCATTGCAAATTTTTGCTGCCTAGGTGACCATGTTCTTGAGCTTGCATGTCAAATTTATATGGTTCCAAGTAGTTTCGATGCATGACATAGGCTCTAGGCACTTGTAGGAGTAGTTGCTATCAATATTATTGAGTTTGGTTTACCTTTATTTTAAAGTTACTAAAAATTTCAGAATTTTTCAGAAAATGATGAAGAGACTTTTGAGGGGCTCATTGAGCCGAAGCTCGAAGGAAAAGGCACAAACGCCTAAGTATAATCTGCCTCGCACCACGGAGGTTCGGTCGTGTGAATGGCCTTCCGATGATTTCTTGAGAGCAGTCAGGATTTATGAAGATTTTTATGAATTGGCTAAGAATGCAGGCCTCACGGCTTTCCTCCACGACCAACGCGATCAGTATCTCTTACTCACAAATATCTTTGTGCAAAACTTTCATTTCCATTCTAGGAGCTCACCACCTACGGTGGAGTTTCATTTATATGACGAGCATAAGGAGATGTCACTTTATGATTTTTGTCGGGTTTTTTTAGTCCCTTTCGAGGGCAAGACAGAGGAACCACATCACGAGGATGTGGATGGGTTTATTGATACTATCACTGTAGGGGAAACAAGGGAGGTTTCCGATGCACGAATCACTAGCATACGTTTTCCTGTTTTACGCTATTTTGCATTATTTGCTAGTCGTTGTTTAATTGGTCATGGAAACTGTGGAAACCTTAGTATCCCTGATATTATTATTGGCACTATTGCTAAACGGTGAAGTCTGAACCGTACAAAGGGCCCCATTTTTTGAGGCATTTATGCTTCACGCCTAGCTGCACATTTTAACATACCTATTAGGCATTATGAGAAGGAAGAAAAAGTGTTGCCTCGTGTTTACTTAGATTATAAGAGTATGGTGGCACATGATTTCATTGTTAAGAATAGGGAAGGAGAGCTTAAATACAAATTGTTCTTTGATAAACATCATCCTGAGACTATTACCCTGCCTGCTCCTTCTTTGTTTGATTTATCTGCAGGCCAGTACCTTGTTCCGTTAGAGGCTATTCACGCCTACCGGAACCCTCCACCAGCCATGGAGCCAGAGCCGGAACCACAAGTTGATCCTTCACGACAGTCTAATTACCAGTGGGATCCGGAGATGATTGCCAACCAATGGCCATCGGAGTCTTCTTCCTCTTCGCCGTACGACCCCAACTACTATTATTGATATCCACCAGGCCAGCCGTGGCCATAGACCAACTTAGGCCAAAAGCCTAAGCTTGGGGGAGTATGTATTTCCCACCAACATTACATTTATGTTCACACACTCATTGCTAGATGTCGGTGCTCATACTTTTTCATTGTATCATCCATTCTAGCTTATTTCCTTTTTATGCTTTCTTCTTGTGCGTTTAATAAACCTTAAGAAAAAACAAAAAAAATTAGTTGTAGCTTTTAATTAGTTTACTTTCCATGCTTGTAGTAGTAATTAAAAAGAAAACCCAAAAATATTTCCTATTCTTCTTTTGCTTGTTGGGAGCTTTCCCGTGTAAATAGTTTTATTTCTTTTCTTTTCTTTGGGGTCGATAGGAGAAGACCATGATTAAATTGTTGAAGTGGCTCTTATATGCATAATTGTTGATCTGGCAAAAGAGCACATATTGCCTTGTCTTCCCCTGTTTACTGAATGCTTGCAAATTCCAGCTTAGTCCAATGCATGTGCATTATTATTATTATTCACACTATTCGGTCGTGCAAGTGAAAAGCAATTATGACGATATATGATGGACTGACTAAGATGAGAAAAGCTGGTATGAACTTGACCTCTTTTGTTTTTGTAAATATGATTAGTTCATCGTTCCTAATTCGGCCTATTATGAATAAACATGTTTGCGATGATAACTAGAGATCATAGTTCTTGTGCCATGCTTGATTAGCTATGAGTTATAATAGTTTACCTTGCGTGCCAACATGCTATTGAAATGGTTATGATGTGGTATGATAGGGTGGTATCCTCCTCTGAATGATTTAAGTGACTTGACTTGGCGCATGTTCACGCATGTAGTTGAAACAAAATCAACATAGCCTTCACGATATTTATGTTCATGATGGATTATATCCTACTCATGCTTGCATTCGGTATTGATTAATTTTAATGCATGTTCATGACTGCTGTCGCTCTCTAGTTGGTCGCTTCCCAGTCTTTTACTAGCCTTCACCTGTACTAAGCGGGAATACTGCTTGTGCATCCAATCCCTTAAACCCCAAAGTTATTCCACATGAGTCCACTATACCTACCTATATACGGTATCTACCTGCCATTCCAAGTAAATTTGTATGTGCCAAACTCTAAACCTTCAAATAAATATCCTGTTTTGTATGCTCGAATAGCTCATATATCTACTAGGGATGTCCGTATCTTCCATGTTAGGCGGGTTATTCTTAAGAGGAGTGGACTCCGCTCCTCACTCACGAGAAAATGGCTGGTCACCGGGATGCCCAGTCCCATGCTTTATGCAAACTAAATCAAAATAATTGCAAACAAAACTCCCCCTGGGACTCTTGTTAGTTGGAGGCACTCATTGTTTCGAGCTAGCCATGGATTGATGCTTGTTGGTGGAAGGGGGACTATAAACTTTACCATTCTATTTGGGAACCGCCTATAATGTGTGTAGCATGGAAGATATCGCCATCTCTTGGTTGTTATGTTGACAATGAAAGTATACCGCTCAAAATATTGTTCATCTCTATTGCAAAACCGAGCTCTGGCACCTCTACAAATCCCTGCTTCCCTCTGCGAAGGACCTATCTATTTACTTTTATGCTGAGTCATCATCCTCTTATTAAAAAGCACCAGTTGGAGAGCACTGTTGTCATGTGCATTCATTATAGTTAGTTTACATTGGGTATGACTTGACTAGATCTCTTTTACCATGAATTACAATGTCTAGTCAGTCCTTGATCTTTAAAGGTGCTCTACATTTATGTTTTGCGGTCTCAGAAAGGGCTAGCGAGATACCATCTTGGTATATCATGTTATGATTGTTTTGAGAAAGTGTTGTCATCCGAGATTTATTATTATTTCTCGCTAGTTGATTATGCCATTGATATGAGTAAACTTGAGACCTAAGCATTATTGCGAATGTGGTTAGTTATAATCTTTGCTGAAAACTTGAATGCTGGCTTTACATATTTACAACAACAAGAGCAAACATAGTTTGTAAAAGTTTTTCTTTATCACTTTCAGTTTGTCAACTGAGTTGCTTGAGGACAAGCAAAGGTTTAACCTTGGGGGAGTTGATACGTCTCCATCGTATCTACTTTTCCAAACACATCTGCCCTTGTTTTAGACTCTAACTTGCATGATTTGAATGGAACTAACCCGTACTGATATTGTTTTCAGTAGAATTACCATGATGTTATTTATGTGCGGAAATAAAAGTTCTCGGAATGACATGAAACTTCACGGAGCAACTTTTTGGAAAATATAAAAAATACCTGCAAAAGATGAAGGCCAGGGGGCCCACCATCTGTCCACGAGGGTGGGGGCGCGCCTGCCCCCCTAGGGTGCGCCCCCTACCTCGTGGGCCCCCTGGAGCTCCTCCGACTCCAACTCCAACTCTATATATTGTGTTTCTGGGAGAAAAAATCAAAGAGAAGAATTCACCGCGTTTTACGATACGGAGCCACCGCCAAGCCCTAAAACCTCTCGGGAGGGATGATCTGGAGTCCGTTCGGGGCTCCGGAGAGGGGAATCCGTCGCCATCGTCATCATCAACCATCCTCCATCACCAATTTCATGATGCTCACCGCCGTGCATGAGTAATTCCATCGTAGGCTTGCTGGACGGTGATGGGTTGGATGAGATTTATCATGTCATCGAGTTAGTTTTGTTAGGGTTTGATCCCTAGTATCCACTATGTTCTGAGATTGATGTTGCTATGACTTTTCTATGCTTAATGCTTGTCACCAGGGCCCGAGTGCCATGATTTCAGATCTGAACCTATTATGTTTTCATCAATATATGAGAGTTCTTGATCCTATCTTGCAAGTCTATAGTCACCTATTATGTGTTATGATCCGTTAACCCCGAAGTGACAATAATCGGGATACTTGCCGGTGATGACCGTAGTTTGAGGAGTTTATGTATTCACTATGTGTTAATGCTTTGTTCCAGTACTCTATTAAAAGGAGGCCTTAATATCCCTTAGTTTCCGTAAGGACCCCGCTACCACGGGAGGGTAGGACAAAAGATGGCATGCAAGTTCTTTTCCATAAGCACGTATGACTATATTCGGAATACATGCCGACATTACATTGATGAACTGGAGCTAGTTCTGTGTCACCCTAGGTTATGACTGTTACATGATGAACCGCATCCGACATAATTCTCCATCACCGATCCATTGCCTACAAGCTTTCCATATATTGTTCTTCGCTTATTTACTTTCCCGTTGCTATTTCTATCATCACTACAAAATACCAAAAACATTACTTTTACTATCATTGCCTTTTGGTACCGTTACCACTACTATCATATTACTTTGCTACTAAATACTTTGCTGCAGATACTAAGTTTCCAGGTGTCGTTGAATTGACAACTCAGCTGTTAATACTTGAGAATATTCTTTGGCTCCCCTTGTGTCGAATCAATAAATTTGGGTTGAATACTCTACCCTCGAAAACTGTTGCGATCCCCTATACTTGTGGGTTATCAGCGCTCGCGGGCGCCGGCAAGGTGGAGGCGCGGTGGAAGGAGGGGGAGGTCGGCGCCGTGGTGGAAGAAGGAGGGGGTGGCTGGCGCAGTGGTGGAAGAAGGTGGAGGTGGCCGGTGCAGCGGTGGAAGAAGGTGGAGGTGGCCGGAGCCGTCGTCGAAGCAGGTGGAGGGAGGCAGCAGGAGGCGCGTCTGGGCCGGAAGGGCGACGGCAGGAGGCGCGTCGGGGGGCGGCGGATGGAGGCATGTCGGGGCCAGGGTGGGCGGAGCGGCGGCGGGGGCGTGTCACGGCTAGGGTGGGCGACGGCGGAGGCGCGTTGTGGCAAGGGTGGGCGGCGGCGTAGGCGGGTCGCGGCCATGGTGGGCGGCGGCGGGGGAGCACCGAGGCCGAGGGAAGCAGCGGCGGGAAGCACGCCGAGGCCGTGGGGCTAGCGGCGGGAGGCACGTTGGAGCCAGGTAGGCGGCGGCGGGAGGCTGGTCGGGGAGGATCGTGGGAGGACGCGGGGGAAATGGATAAGGTGGTGCCGAAGGAATTTTTTCTTTTACGGGAAGTTCAGGTGGGCTGGCTTTTTCAGATCCAGGAACATCTCCGCGCCCCCTTATAGGCCCGATTCGTGATCCGAATAGTTATTCTAATCCTGGGATCATATATATGGTGATTATGCAACACAATATGATACAACAAGTGTCAGGTCAAATGACCCAAGTAAACCAAAACTAGAGAGCTAGGATTGAGGATAACCGAAACTTCAGAGAAGAGGATGTATCCCGATGTTCACATCCTTGTAGGGAAGCTAGTCAGCGTTGGAGGGGTGGGTGTTACTACGAAGGCACATGAACACCATAAAGGCTCATCCTATTCCCCTTGAGATATCACAATGAATGCAATTCTCAACCACTAGAGTCTGGATGGGGAGAGGTAGGGTGGCCATCCCCAATGTTGGCAAGGTAAGAGGAGGTAGCGGTGGCTCTCGAAGGGGAACCCTAGTTGCCCATGGGTCAAGACTTAATAGGAATCCAAGGCGCATGTTGATTTATTTGTTCTAAAGTTTATATAGGAAGTTCCATGATATATGATTATATTGCTTGAAGTTCCTTAGTATATCTTTCTATCCATAGAGGGCCCTTTGTCATCCTTAAGTAATATAACCCCTCCTTTTGAATTCCACACTTCGACTGTCATACACAACACACAAATATACATCCTTAAAAACTACCGGTAGCATTATTCCTTTCCATTTAGTTGTGTATATACATGAGTATAATTGCTTGATATAGTTGTCAGTCTCAAATCATTTGACACCGGCCCAACATTTTTATATTGACGTTAGCCTGTCTTTTAAGGCTCGGCCTCATAATTATATTATAGCTCCCCTTTTGGCTTTTCCAAATATCTTTTGATTGCTTCATTGCTTGGATCATTATCTATTTGCTTTTTCTTCACAGGGTAGCTACTAATATTAGGTTTAATGATCACCGTTTACATACATACTATCTTAGTACTCTAGCAACATGTGGCTTTGCTTTGCTTTAGCCTCAACACTGTGTTTGTTTGTAATCTGGACATGTACAAATTGCTTAGCACGTGTACATGCTGAAAGCTAATTAAAACTACCTTATATCTCTACCTAAACGTGCCTCCAAATGTTGGGTACCAGAATTCCGGCACCGTCTCGCTCGCAACCGTGTACGTCGTTGCTACCGGCACAAGGCACAGGCCTCGGCTTCGGAGGTCCTTCTTCGGCTCGCCGCCGTCGTCCTTCGCATTCTCGGAACCCTACCAAGCAAATGTCATCAACAGCCAAGCAACGGAAACATATAAGATGGACAAATTGATATAAACTCAGTTTCATACCTTCTGCTGGAACTGCTGCAACGGGTTCACATTCTTCAAGTACGGGTAGGTCAGAGACTGCAGGGAGTTCAGTGTTGAGCAATTTATAAGCGATGTTCCGGAATATGAACCAGAAATGTGGACGCAGCAAGGCAGTCGTGTGATTTTGGGCACTCACCGCAACTTGGTCATGGAGGAACTTGATGTATTCGTTGGCCTCGTGAAGAACCGATGCGGTATCGGTCTAAAGTGCATGCGAGGACACCAGCGATAAGTTAGGTCATTATCGATCTCAGACGGGTTCAGTAGAAGAGCACTTGGTTCTCTCCGATAATTGGAAACGAGCGAGGAAAGATAGGGAGCTGATTCAGAGCAGAAAGAAGAACTAATACCTTTCCAAAAGGCGAGACTAGTTGCTGGAGCGCAGTGATTCTGTCCCCTAGCTTCTCTTTCCTCACCTGCAGCTCCAAAGCACAGCACAAAAGAAATTTTTATGCAATCCAAAAGTCATCGTCCATCGATGCTCGCAAAAGGAAAACACCAGCCATCGATCGAAGCAACAAAAAGTTGCCCTGAAATGCATAAAGATCTAGAAATCTACTCGGATCGATCACGCCGCACCTTAAACGTGGGCAACGGCGACGGCGCCTCGATCCGTGGCCTTTTCGCCGCGGCAGGCGAGTCGGGCTCGCTTCTCCTCACCGGCGGTGAGCACGCGTGCTCGGCAGACTGCAGGAGAAACTGAGGTTATGCATAGCTTAACGAAACCCTAGCTGTATGGCCTCTGGTAGTAAACTACTAATATTCTCCATGTGGTTAATTACCTTCGCCATGAGGGTATTGGAGCTAGAGCTGTAGCTGGTCTTGGGCTGTAGGGCTTGCAAGAGAAGCTGCGACGACAGAGGGGCACCGCCGAAAGGCATGAAGCCGCCGGACCCGGACAAGTACTGCAGTTGGGCGCCACCGCCTAGCATCTGCGTCGCCGCTTGATTTAAGTGTATCGCCGCCGTGCCCGTGCCGTCATAGCTGGTCGACGACTGGCACTCCCCCAACACCGAAACGTTGTGAGACGCCCCGGCGTTGTTGAACATACCTTGCAGTGGCGCCGTGCCGTACGGAGACGACGCTGCAGGCACCTGGTCGAGCAAGCTGAAGCTGTGGCTCATCTCCCTGAACGGATTGCTCATCACGGCCTCGTCCACCGCCGGCTGATGAGCTCGAAATAAGGGCCGCGCCGTCATTGACGCCGGCGTATCGTCTTGAAGCACGGCTTGGAAGCTAGCGTCGCTTCTCCCGCTCCTAATTAAAACTCGATCATGCGAGTACCTTAGTCATCCGCACGGGCAGCTAGAAGAAAGATGGAAGATGGAAAGCAACTTACAAGAAGGCGTGCGTCCAGTCCATGTGTGCATCACCAATCGAGGAAGCGGCATCGGATGAAGGCTGATGAGCGATAGTACTGCTGCTCCTGTGGGGATCCTGGAAGGTTATTGAGCTCGTCGACTCCGCGGCCGGGGACGTCCAGCCGCATGTGGCTGCGTGACCCGTGTCCACGAGTGGCGCAGCGGAGCACGCCGACGTCCCGTGGCTCCGCTGTGAACCACTCCACCACTCGTCGGCCATGGAGATGAAGGGATCTTGATGCGGTTTGAGGTGTAGAAGTAGGTTGGAATGGATGGAACGGGGGAGAAAGAGAGAGGGGAATCTGAGTATATATGAAGGGTACAGTGTGGTATGGGCTGTAGCATCAAAGCTATAGTGGACTTGTGCGAGGGAGTCTGACCATTGGAAGGGGACAAAGAGGGTCGCTTAATGGTCATCAGGGTCTAACTTTTCCTTAGTAGGAGTATTATTTTAGTTCCATGCATGTTGAGAAGAATTTAGCTGTTGTTCAATTATGCTACGCAACCGGGAAAGCTATATAATAGACCAGCTCACTCATTTAGTTTTAACCAGATTTCAACCAACACCAACATTTTTCCAAATATGATTGAAATGTAACCAAATGTTGTCAAAATGCTACTTCTGTTGAAATTTTCTCATTTATTCAGCTTACCAAAAGCAGCCACCGAACAACGACCGGTAGCCACCAAAGGGGCCTTCAACCTCCCGGGAATGCACGGCGTCCACAGATGTTCACTACGCCGCCACCACAACAGAAGCCACTTCTGTTCCACATACCCCCGGTGATCGCCGCCTAGCCTCTATTCGCTACATGAGACGCCTACCCCCAGTGATTGCCACCTAGCCTCTATTCGCTACATATCGGAGTTTCGAGAGAAGAGCCCCAATACACGCTACCCCTCGCTAGCACGCACACCGGAGCGTTGATGCCGCACGTCATGATGCCATCATCGATGGATCTAGGTGTCGGGCACCAAGTCCGCAACAAACGGCCCTAGTGGGGCAGGAGGAAATGGCACCTCCACCATATACTAGGACCGCCATCCTAACTTCCCTACATGACAAACCGTCGCCATCGCCCGAACACGTCGTGTTGTATGAGATTAATATTAATATAGAGGGTCTCCTCGCGTTGGGAGGTAACTCCTAGAGTTCTAGATGGTCGATCTAGGCGGGACGTTGCAAAGTGATATGGCTTTCATGGCTTGAAACCGATATGAGTAGATTTACGGCCTTCTTGATTTCGCATGGCACCCAAATACATGTGGTATAAGGCGGTGGACTTGCCTCCACCTACTGCTCCCCAGGTCTTCCAAGATTATGACATCTCACTTGTTCGGTAAGGTTACGACTCCTTAGGAAACCAGGAATGACACGCCTATGATAGTTTTCCGACAAAGTATCCCTTAGAGAAACTCTAACCCATCCATGTAATTGGTTAGAGGAGCAAAATAGGCGCTTAACCATACTTAGCCAAACTCCCAAACAGTTAGTGGAGTAAATATTATCCTCCTCCGGCCCAAAAGGTGCACCAACCCTCCTAAATATACTCGACCTCGGCGGCACCAGTAAAAATTTCACCCATTCCTCTTTCGCCCGAGTGGCCAACCCTTCCCGTTGCTGTCGCCCGTAGTCGCCGGAGCCGGCGCTCATGCTTTCGATTTTGGTTGGAATGGATAGCCAAACCCTGTCCGCCACCCCACCGGCCAACGCCGCCGGCCAAGGTTCTCAGAATCGCGATTTTGAATCGGATCGGAGCTCCAATGGTAGGATCGCAATTCGTAGAATCTTCACTATCAAGATCGTATAAACATAGCTTCTATGAACTAAAACCGTAGAATCACAGGGGTTAGTTTGGATCGTAAAGTCGTAGAATCGTATTACAGAATCACGATTCTGACAACCTTGCCGACGGCGCATCTCCGCTGAAAACAACCCCCACGCCGACACCCGCACCCAAAAAAAGGCTATGCACCAAAAATCTCATTTGATCCACCTCACCAAAAACCATCACCGGCAACTTGGCAGTCGCCCTCCCGTTGTTCCTGCCGCTAGCAAGCGGGCAAGGAAATTGACGGCCACTGCGTCGGCACTCCCGAGGAGGCAGCGAAGAAGAAGACTAAGAAGGTCACCCCTCCAGTGCCTCGTCCCCGTCCAGCTCCTCCACCCCTATGACCACTGCTCCGGCGTGTCCGGCCGCCGCTGCTGGCTACAAGGGCCATGGCCACCAAGTGGTCGATGAAATGCATTCAAGGTTAAAAAAATGTGTTTGTCATTTTGGCGGATGCATTGCGCGGTGATTGCTTGCGGCCGTAGGATGATGGAGTTTGTTGTTGTTTGTTGTAGTGCGGAGATAAACGTGGCCGGATTCTTGTCATCTTTGGAGACGTCATATATGCTTGGTCTTGAAGATCTCAACTATGACTCGGTGTTTGATCATCAATTTGGTGAAGAGGAGGCCAAGAAGGAAGAATTGCCAAGACCTAAGAAAAGGCCAAGACCGAGGATGATATAATGTGCAATTGTTTCAAGTTCATGCGGCTAGGCTAAAAGAATTGCTAAAAAAATTATCCTCCTCTGAATGTAAGGGATCAGTTAGGTCCGCTCATTGTTAGAGGATAAATACCCCTCTAAAGATACTCGGCCGTTTACTCCTCTAACGGATAGGGGATAGGTTAAACTTGCTCTTAGCCCATGCACATGTAGGCACATATGGCCCAAAATATGGTATACGTAGCACATGAATACAATAGTATGAGTTTCTTTCGACAGTCGTCCAAGGGCACCATACCACGTAGCCCAATCGCAAAAGATCCCGCTCACTGTCGCATATCCATGAGGCTTGGCTCATCTAGGTTGCAAAGCTGCGGCAAGAGAGTTGTGAAGGAGATGGAGGTGGGGGCGGAGGGGGCTAGGTTTCGCCCGAGCCAACCCCGAAGAGTGACGGGGACCTCAATTTCCTAAGAATACAAGATTAACAAGGGATGGGGATTTGTGGCACACAGGTTTCATGGCACAGAGTCTCTTGCACGTGCTTTCATTTTTGACTTCTGATTTCAAACTTTATATCTTTTGAATAAAAAGTACAAATTAAGTTCTAGTCTCATATTTATGTTTTTCGTGATGAGGGCTTTCAAATAAGATCCATTTTAAATACATTTGATGAATTTTGAAAATAAATGTTGAGTTTCAACTCTTGAAACTTAGTACGAGCGACCAATAAAATCACGATTTTTGTGCCTATGACCGACAAAAAATATCTTAAAATTCTATCCATGAAACTTGATAAGAGTGAGCGAGAAAATCACATGTTTCAGTTGAAAAGCCGTAAGTTTCAACAATTGAAACTTAAAACTTACTACGCCCTCATGCGGGATTCAACTACTTCGCGAATTGCGAGGAAAATCGAGCGGCAAAACATGTGTGTGCCCCTGCGAATTTCGAGAATAACAAGTCTTGTAAACCCAAACGGATGGAGTGCCTTTACACAGTGCCCACAGGTCATCAGACTTGTGTACTGTTAGCATCTATACAAATTAGAGATTTTTAATAGATTATGCATGAATAATCACGTTGGGCGTGTTTGGTTGCCATTGTAAACAGTTCCTGCATTGCATACATTTCTCAACCTAGCCTGGTTGAGCAAAAACAGGCCCTAATACGTCATCTGCAAGTTGTTTGGTTGCCTACATTTAGTGTCCCTGCATTAGGTAATACGCAAGTGCATTTTGTTTGGTTGCCTGCATTGGCTCGGGCAGCACATGAACATGGCGTTTGGTTGCATACGGCATACATGTTGTACTTACCTTGTACCCTAGTTGGTGAGCTTACCCACAATGATAACACCTAGCACACCAACGTCACAACACATCAATGGCGATGAACTATGCGAAGATGATGAAGTTCTTCAGCTTCAGTCCAAACTGACGATCCACCTTGACATCTTCAACCTTGCCACTATCAACACTGCTGCCTCTGTGCTTTCGCACCCAGTCGGAGTAAGCTTGTTTTGCTGCCTGCCTAGTCTTGAACCCTCTATGGCTACTGTTGCTATATGACGCCACTTGTGCACTGGCTTCTTCCCATGAACTACTGTAAACCCCTGGAGCCTTACCGATGAACACGACATACCACTTGCCCTAGCAATGCACAAGAACAAGAGTTGAAGCAGCAAATCAATGGAGCAGACAAGTAGCAATCAAAGTAGCACACAAACAACAATGGAGCAGAAGAGAAGAAGTAAATCATGCATGATCATACGGCATAGCAAGTTCTACCTAGCACTACCTTGGTGTTAACCTACCACCACATACAAAAGAGGGTGTCGTCCTACCATCGCAAGTTCACCATCAGCGTGAGGGGTTAGTATATACCACCTCACCAAAATATACAAACCATCAAATGGTTTTTGAGCCCTAGCTACACAAAATGTATGGCATCATCGTCATCATTGTCGTCGCCACCGCCATCCCCGTCGGGGATCATGCACGCTCCCAGGCAGCACTACTCTAGTAGTAGTGCTTGCCTAGCCAGCTCCTGAGCCACAGCACCCTGTGAGTGTCTGCCATGGCAACGAACCCAACACCCTGGGCCTTGTTGTCAAGCAGGTGGCTGAGAGCTACCATGAGAGCCTCGTTGTTGAAGTCACCCTGGGTCATGACAGCGCCATATAGGTCAGGGTGGACGTCGAGGGGCTTGTACTCCCTGATGGTTGTTGCCACCTCCTTCACCGCCTCAGTCATGCTGTAAAATACATTGATCTCCTCCTCCATCAGGCCTCCTCTCTTCCTCTTCCTATCATGGACGGGGTCAAATGGCTTGTCGAAGAGCTTCACGAAGGGCTTGTCAGGGCCATCAAGGACCTCGACGTCCAGGTTCCCGGGGAAGTCTGGCATGGGATAACTAAGAGGCTCCCTTGAGCCCATGGCATGCTTCTCAATTGCAAACCCAAAGGAGAAGATGTGCAGCATCTGGCTGTAGTTTTGAATGGCTGTTTTGAGAAACTGAGCGTCCCTTGGGTGGTCCTAAGAATGAAGCACAAGTGTTGTTAGTTGCGATTAGGAGTAGGAAATGGTGGACAGTATGAAAAGGAAGAGGGTTGTGAGCTAACCGCGACATGGCTGGCGTAGTGCTCTGCCTCCAGAACTATGGAGCAAGTGTTCTCATTCCATGAGGCGCCGCTAATGTCTCTCAGCTTGGACACTTGGATCCATCGACCTCTCCAATTCCTCAGGTGGTTGTACACTTGGGTGGCAGACACCTCCTGCCCACAGAACTCGAACACCTGCTTCGCAACGGTGTTCAAGTGCACTTCCTTGAAACCCTTGTCAGTCCTAATCCACTAGAGGTGAGCTCACACATCTTGTTCAGCACGAACGTGGACATGAATGACTGCCACTTCATGTTGTTCGACCTAACATCCTTCTTTGCCTTTGCTGTTGCTACCTTGAGTGCAGGAGCAGCAGCAGGAGTTGGCTCTACGAGCACTACTGGCACATAGAGGGAATCAGACACGAACACCTCTGAATCAGGTGCCATCTTGGACATAGGATGCGAGTCCTCGACAAACGATGGAGCAAACTGACTGTCGGACAGGACAAGGGCCCGACTAAGATCTTGCGTCTGCATGGTCATGTCCTATAAGCATAGCACGCATTGACAATAAGCATAGCACACAACATACCAGACAATCCATGACAGCAGGAGCATACATGTACATGGTTCATCACTATCATAGCACGCACATGCTTCATCACTATCATACTAAGCATATATGGTTCATCGCTATCATACTAAGCATACCGGACAATCTATGAGCACAAACATACATCTACAACAAATAGCATGCTACAAATGGACCACCAATAGCTACAAATCACAGATCTAAGCATGAATCAACACAAGCACAAGGTTCAATTTCAAACTCTACTACTAATCTAGCCTACCACATGCTTGAACATCTAGCCCTATCACAAATTGCAACCGCGGCATAGCAATCAACCATATGAGCTCACAGATCAGACCACTAATCAACCATGCATCTAGATCAAACCCTAGCTGCAGCTCAGATCTAGCTAGAAGGAACAGATAGAAAGGGGGATTGAACTCTTAGAGGCCATGGCTGCAGCTCGAGGATGAGGGGGGCGGTCGTAGAAGATCACCACCGACTGGTGAACGAGCGCCGACGCCGTCGACCGCTGGCCGATGAAGATGCGCCGCTTACCTACTCGTCGGTGCCGATGCGCGTCGGCGGAAAAGCTCGAATGGAGGAAAATGGTGGCGGGAGTTGGGGCAGTGAGGGAGGGGGCTAAATAGGGATGGACTCGGCGGGAGGTGAGCCGAAATCCTCCCGCCGATTTTTCGGCGACGCGGGCGAGCTCGCGCCATCTCCCTAGTTGCACGAGAAGAGAAGCGCGTCGCCCTCCCCTGCCTCGCCCGAGCCAGGCTCGCGATCTACTGCCGATTCAGACGTTTTCCCTGGGCCTGGCCTGGATATGCTTTAAGTTCCGTGCAATGCGGGCCGCACAGTAAACACAGGCAACCAAACAGGCCAAGTTTTTTCCACGCGGAGCAGGCTGGGCCATATCCAGGCAACCAAACACGCCCGTTAAATATCCAAACTCAAGAATATACATCCCAAAATGAATGTATATCATCTGTGATCTGAGTTACAGCTGGATATCACTTTGCCGGAGACGGAGAGAATGATGTCTTGGACTCACTGACCCTAGCTAGCGCGCGAGGTCGATCGATACGGTATTTGCTTGGGTACGAAGGGACATGATATCGCTGCTTTAGTTACTCCTTTGTGGAAAGTACGACGCAGATGGTTAACTCACTCATGGCCTCATTTCGTGCCTACCATAGCCCATCGGCAGCTCTTCCACTTCTCTCCCAGCCCTGCACATATCGCCCCTTGAATGGGCATTCAAGTGCCCTTGCCATACATATAAGCGCACGTTTTTGCATGTGATGCGTCGTCATGCGGTAGAAATATACTATAGCACAGAAAGCAGCACAGGCTCGGACCTAGCAGTTTAACCTAACTACCATATGCATGGTCGAGGTGCATGCATGCATGGCAGATCTTTCACAAAACGTTGTAGCCTACTACCTCCCTCCTGATTTATTAGTTCTCCTTATATTTACGTTAAACTTTGACCTTTGATTTAACTTATAAAAAATAAGTCATATACCACAAAAATAGTAAAATAGTATCATTGAAAACCTCTTTCGAACATGAATCCAACAATATAAGTTTTGTGACACACAACTTATATTTTGTTGGTCAAAATTTGACAAAAAATACAAAGTAGGCCAATAAACCGGACGGAGGTAGTAGTTCGGTAGAAGAAAGATGGACCATCCTGTGTCATGTCAAAATGTTACAGGTGGGCGGTGACGAAGAGGGTGTTTGTTTCCAGAAACTTATTGGTCTAGGGACTTAAATAAGTCCTTATAAGTCTCATTTAAATCAAACAGGAGGGGCTTATAGGAATTTAAAGTGGTCATTTGAGACTTATGAAATAAGACTCTCAAGAAGGGACTTATAGAGACTTATAATTGTAATATGGTCTTATAGAGACTTATAAGTCTCAGAAATCAAACATGTAGGGACTTTTTAGGGACTTGGGACTTATAAGTTGGGACTAAAAAAAGTCTTAGGACTTATGAACCAAACAGGGTCGAAGTCATCCTACATGGTAGTATCAAAGGAAGAAATACCAGAATGTGACGTGTGTAGTGGAAGAAGGGACTGATTGGATCGACATGTAGAGGACAGAAGGAATATTTGTTGTTGAGGAGCTACAAATTTTTTTCATGAGAGTTTATTTGACTCACCATAAGATTCTTCCCCGTGAAATGAGGACACTTGATTTTGTTGTTGAGGAGCTACAAAATATTTTCTGGTATTGCTTCATCGAGAGGCCACCTCCACTGGACCACAACAACTAAGCTACTGTACGTAGCTAGGAAAAAGAGAGGACCTTGAGCACATCATGGCATGTTGCCTCCAAAATGGAGATCTAGATCGATTTGCTTGCTTCGTACTATAACAAGCATTCGGGTTCACTCCTTCAGATTTAGATCCTACCTTAGTCATCACGAGGAAATTAACTTTGCTCCCTAGCTCAACTATTACCAAAATGTAATTTAGTTTCATTTCACAACTCCAATACTAAACATTTTGTCCCATTAACACCGGTTTTAACAAAATGATTACATGATGATAGTTTTATATACGTGGACCCCAGCTAGCAGAGGCCGGGGGATAACCTCCTTTTCAAAGAAAAAAAGCATATATATAAAGGTTGGGTGCTTACATCAAAACAATGCAGAGGCCGAAGGTTATCCTCTTTTACCGAGAAGAAAAAAATCACATAAAGATTGCAAAAAACAGAGAGAACTATACAATGTTTTTAGAAAAAAATTGAAATTCTTCTCTTTTTTGAAAACATGGGTAAATTTGAAGAAACAAAGAGAAATAAATTAAAAGACTTCAGAATTAAAATAAATGTAACAGAAAATTAGCTTTTTCTAGTAGAAATTTTGCAATAAATAAAGAAAATGAACAAAACATAAAATTAAGAACATTGATAAATTTCATGATTTTTTTTTACGAAGACTTGATTTTATTGACTCAAAATAAAGCATCAAGGGGATACAAAATCCATGAGCGCACACCCAACCTATGCAGAGCTAGGATGGAAACATTCAACACCAACTTTCACACACAAATAAACATGCCGACAAAAAGGAAAGTCAAATGGGACAAAAGTTACGCCTCAGCGAGCAAAATGAAAAATAATGAAGAGATAGAAATAGCGATCGGCAGACTACAACAACGACCATATCCGTACCAACCATCTCTTACACCACAAGGGCAATGAAAAAGTTTCTTCAACAACAACATATTCAGAAATGAAACAATGCTCAAGCGCCACCGTCACCGGATCCAACCACCCAAGATCAGATTCCAGGTTTTCATCCCGAAGAGCAAGTCTGAGTATATTCGAGCAATGCATTCAACAAGGCCACGACACAAAAACACCACTATTGCCACTAAAACTAACTCAGTTCGTACCTAGGGCTTTCAACTCGGACTGGGTACTTGAGAAGCCTCGCAAAACCGAAGTCATTTTTTTGTCAAAATAAATTTCATGTAATCCAGAAGTTATTGAAAATATGGAAGTTTTGGAAAGAGAAGTAAAATGTTAGGGGGAAAACTTATTGAATTCCATGATTTCATCCGATGTACTAAATCCACTGGTTTTGCATTAACATTTCTACTTTTCATATTTAACACCTAAATTTATAGAATGTTTATGTTTCCTCTGAAAATACTTTTCCGTATATTGTGTTTCCCTTTCTTTTCCTTTATTGATCTGCAATAGTTGTTTTGATTGGGTGTAACACGTGTGAAACTACCATCATCGCAAAAAAAAAACACGTGTGAAACCACCATCACATCATCATCAAACAGTTTTCAGGTGGAGAAATGGATTAAAGGTTTTGATACTTGAGTGACCAAGAATTTATGGTATTTGAATTGAGGAACCAAATTTATACTTTTTTAATACAATACAAACATGGACGCTCATACATACGCACATATGCTCATCCCTATGAACACACACGCACACCCTACTCTTATGAGCATCTTCGAGAGACTGAGCCGGCATATCATCTTGAGATTATCTTGAGATTGACAAGTCACCACAGATGCCTTCGCAGTCGATGAGAAGTTCTCCTCCCACTAAACGCATATCGTCGGAAGGGCTGAAATAAATCCAGAAAAACACGAGCACCAATGTCAAGTCTAGGACTTAAAGCCCTGGTGGGTTGGAGATATCACTGTCCTCCTAACTATCCAACAACAGGTTGGTTCACATCAAACTTATACTTTGCTAAATAGCAAGTCGGCCTCTTTTATTACTTTAGAATACTTTAGTGTTTTTTTTCTCTTGAGTGATCAAGAATTTGTGGTATTTGAACTGAGGAACCAAACTTAGACTTTGTTAAATAGCAAGTCGGCCTCTTTTAGAATATTTTAGAATACTTTAGTTAACTGATAGTCCTGTCAAGTCGAGCCTTAATATATTGCAGTAGTAACGATCTTGCCTGTTGCACTTTTGATGTGAGAGTTGTCGATTTGACCCCTTCACGCCAGGTTAGCATTTAGCGATTTTTTTTTTGAAATAGACTTTCGCCCCGTTTTATAGATAAAGCATAAGTCCATATAGCTACATCTCAGGTACAGTCAGCAAGAAAGGAGCAAACGCTGGGGCCACAGCACAAAGAAGCCCAAAAGAAAGGAAAAAACAAAGGCCTCCAGGGGCAAGCTAAGTAGCAGACGAGCGGTCGGAGAGCCGGCACGCAGAAGACACCAGGGCGTCCAAGAGAAGCTGAAGACGATCACGATCCCTCGGCCTAGCGAGCGGATGTCAGTGCTGCAGGAAGGCAAGAAATTTGAAGAACGAGTCAGAAGCACGTCGCGGGAACACCCGCTCAATCACCATCTTATTGCAGGTAGTCCAGAGAGTCCACATCATAGCCGCGAAGATAAGCCAGAACAGTCGGCGCTTGCGGCCAACCTGGGTGGCCCTAACCTGCAGAAACCCTGCGAGGTCAGTGGCCTCCCACCCCGGCCCAAGAGCCTCACGAACAAAGCACCAAAGTGCCTGCGCTGCTATGCACGAGAAAAGAATGTGCGTTCCCGTTTCCGGGACATGGCACAAAGGGCACAGTCCATTGCCCGGACCATGGCGCTTCAACACCTCGGTCCCTGAAGGGAGACGATCTCGAAGAAGCTGCCAAACAAAAATCTTGATCTTCAAAGGTAGCGGTGCCTTCCACAATGGGGATAGCCACGGTAGAACCGGCAGCCTACATAATGCCTGATAAGCCGAACTAACGGAGAAATCGCCCAAAGGCGAAAGGCTCCACGACACCGAATCAAGGTCCAGGGACAGAGGAAGAGGGACTACTTCCCTCAGGTCTGCCCATTCCCTGACCTCAGCAGGTCCGAAGGAGCGGTGGAACGCAATGTTCCATCCGTCCTCCAGAGCCGCCTCAGAGACTAGAATGCCCGGGTCCGCACAAATCGCAAAGAGACGCGGGAACCGCAGGTGGAGAAGCTCGCCCTGAAGCCAGGGGTCCAACCAAAATTGGGTCCCAGACCCATTGCCAACCGAGAAGCACACACCCAACCTAATCTCTTCCTTGATGGCCTGAATAGATTTCCAGAATTGAGAACCAGCCGACTGAGAACACGCCAAGAGGGGCTGGCCCTGCAAGTATTTGGCCTCAACCAGCTGCAACCACAGCCCCCCATCTCCCTGCAAGATCCGCCAAACCCAACGTAGCATGAGCGCCACGTTCATCCGGCGGGATGCGGGTATGCCCAACCCACCTCGGTCCTTAGGCATACAGATGTCAGCCCACTTGACCATGTGGTACTTGGGCCGACCGTCCCCTGCCTGCCAAAAGAACCTAGCCAGCTCCTTGTCAAAGGAGCTATGTACACCTTCAGGTAAGATGTACATCCCCATCATATACATGGGGAGGCTGGCAAGGTTAGAGCTAATGAGGATAGTTTTGCTGCCCTTAGAGGTGAACCTACCGCACCAGGGCTCCGCACGGGACGCTACTCGCCCCACTAGCGGATCGTACCCACTCACTGTAATACTGGACTCGGCCAGGGGCATCCCCAAGTAAGATATGGGGAATGACGCCAACCTATAGTTGAGATTATCTACGATCCGAAGCTGCTCAGCCTCAGAATAGCCAAGTACCACCACCTCGCTCTTATCAAAGTTAATCTTAAGTCCAGACATTTCCTCAAAGTAGAGCAAAAGGAACTTAAGATTAACAATGTCAGAGTCCGAGCCTTCCACCATAATCATGGTGTCGTCTGCATACTGCAGGTGAGTAACCCCCCCCCCCCCATCCGGGATGAGGTGGCTAACAACACCCTTAAGGTGGCCGGCCAACTTGGCCTTATCTAAGATGCCCGCAAGGGCATCAACTGCGAGATTGAAAAGCAAGGGAGAAGCAGGGTCCCCTTGCTTTACTCCTCTGGACGCCTGGAAAAAGGGTCCCACCTCACCATTAATGTTGATCGCAGTGTTCCCAGATCTAACAAGTTGCATGATCCAGGAACACCACCTCACGTCGAAGCCTCGTCGCTCCATCACCAACCTCAAAAAGGACCAATCCAGACGATCATACGCCTTCTGGAAGTCCAATTTGAGGGAAAAAAACCCTTGAGCCCCTTCGACGCCACCTCGTGAACGATCTCGTGAAGGGCAAGAATTCCATCATGGATCCGCCGGCCCTTCAGGAAGGCGGACTGAAGGGGGTGAGCAATCCTTTCCGCCACCGGTGATAAACGAGTGGCACAAACCTTTGCAAAGATTCGCTCCAACACGTTGATCACCGTGATCGGTCGGAATTGGCGGATATCCGTCGCCCCAACTACTTTGGGGATCAGGGATATGACACCGTAGTTAATCCTAGCCATGTCCAAGGTTCCAATATAAAACTCGTGGAACATGGGCATAATGATCGGGCACAAGATCTCCCAGAATTTCTGAAAGAAGATTACCGGAAGGCCGTCCGGCCCCGGGGCCGAGCAGGCTTTCATAGAAGCAATCGCCCATCCCACCTCCTCAGGAGAGAAGGGGAGAGTAAGCTCCGCATTCTCCGCATCGGAGACCTGCTCTGCAGGCAGCCAGAAGTCGGCGCAGAGGGAGACGCCTCCACGCGGCTCAGCCGAGAACAACTCCTTATAAAAGGAGTAAATATGGGTGGAGATGTCCTCTGGGCTTTCCAGAAGGACATCCCTATCCCAGAGAAAAGGGATAGCACACTTTCGCCTGCGGCCATTAGCAATCGCCTGAAAATAGGCAGTGTTCGCATCCCCCTTAAGGAGCCAGTTCAAGCCCCCACGCCGCTGCCAGAAGAGCTCCTCGCTCTTATAGATGTCCATGAGCGAGGCCTCGAGGCCGTATCTCCTAAGCCAGTCGTCAGGAGACAGGCCCTGCCTATCAGCAAGGTCATCCAAAACCTTAATCTGATCCAGCAGGGCCCCCTTACGGGGTCGCAGCTCAGCACCAAGGATCGCCCCCCAGCCCTTCATGGCCTGGCGAGACAATTTAGCACAGTGATGCCACACATCCACAGCACAAAACACACGGGGCGGGGACGCGACCGCCTCTAGCCAGCGGTCACGCACCAACTCAAAGAAGCCCGGCTGCTCCAGCCAAAAAGTCTCAAAGCGGAAACGGCGGGTCCTAGGGGGAGACACATCACCCGACGAGAAAAGCAGGGGGGTATGGTCGGAGCCAATCCGAGTGACCGCCTTGAGAGAGCACAATGGGAACATCACTTCCCACTGAGCCGACACAAATACCCAATCCAAAACACTCCGGATGGGGTCCGCCTGCTTATTCGTCCACATGAACCTAGCCCCTACACGGGCTATCTCACGGAGCGCAAGGTCCGCAATGCAGTCGTTAAATAGACGCATGCGGACCCGATCAACATTAGGCGAGCTTTTATCAGAAGCCCATCTAATGAGGTTGAAGTCCCCGGCCACCACGACCGGGGTGGTGCACCTCTCTACCTTATTTTTAAGCTCAGCGAGGAATATGGCAGAGCGAGCATGGTCCGCAGGACCATAAACGAAAATCACCTCCCAACTGAAGTGAACTCGTTGGTCAGTGACAGACATGCTCAGGAAGAACTCCCCTCGGTCCATATCGTCGACCGAGAAAGCATCCTCCCTGACCCCGAGCAAGATGCCTCCAGATTGACCCGTAGCGGGCAGCCACTGCCAGGCAAACTGGTGGCGGGAGAGCCCCTGGAGCTCATGCATACTAAAGTCCTGACGAATCGTCTCCTGAAGTCCCACAATGTTAATCTCTTCCTGTCGCAAATATTCGATGAGCTGCCGCCGCCGGCCAGAGAGGCCGAAGCCCCTAATGTTCCAACATAGGAGCTTCATTTAATAACCTCAGTGGAATCCCTAGGCCCCGCAAGCGGGGCCGAGCTAGCCCGCCTGTCAATCGCGGGTCAGGGGGAAGCCTTCACTTAGCGTCCACGTCGCCCCCGCGTAGGGGGGCGGCGGAAGCCTCCGGCCTGAGGGAAGCGGACCTGGAACTAGACCCACACACCTTTATCCGATGTTTAGTGGGGTTGAGACGTGTGGGGGGTGCCCTCGCAAAGCCCTCACCGAGGGGGGAACTGCAAGGGGCGTCTCTGCCCCAGTCTCCATAGGGGGCGCCTCACCAGCCCTGGTCTCTCTATGACTAGGGTCAGTGTGTGCCGGGGTGCTGGGTTCACCACGCGCAGCACAAGCACGGGCTTCAGCCAACGCCCCATCGAGCCTCTCCTTGGCGCAAATAGCAGAAATCTGCTCAAGAATGGGCCCCTTCTCGCCACGAAACACAATGCCACTATCGGTGGCCACCTCTGCCAGATGAGACAACGGAGCAAAACCAAGCACAGAAAACCGAGAACCAGAACTAGAAGGAACAGAGGGGATGGATGGGGTACCTGAGGACAGGTCGCGAGCTGCAGCCCGCATGGCGGCCTTCTCCGGGATCGTCGGGACACGGCCATCCAGGAGGACCCGGGACTGGCTGAGCCTCGCACTCTGACGCGCAGCCACCAGCAAAGAGGACCCACCCCGAAGCTTGGAGCCGGCCGCGGTAGGGGTCACAGCGGCCAGGTCCAAGGGCGGAGGCGGCTCCAGGTTCGGGGCCCCCAAGGCAAGGGAAGGGGGGACCCCGGCGAACGCGAGTAGCAGACCACCCCCGGCGAGCGTGGCGACGACGAGGGGCGCACCTCCATCCCCACACTCACCACGTCCTCCTCCACGACCTCTGGGTCAGCCACCTGGGTCGCAACAGGGGGAGGGACGGCCACAGCCACAAACTCACCCCCTGACGCCACCTGAGAGGCCGTTCCAGCAGGACCGGAAGAACCACCAACAGTAGAAACCGGGCTACGCCGCCCAGAAGATGGAGCCGGCGGAATCACATCATCATCATCATCCCCCTCATAAGAAGAGCTCCCATCGGACGAGCCCCCACCCCCACCCTGCCCTTCATCCAAGTGCGGCACATTGGCTGCGGGGGCCGGTCCAAGCAGATCCTCAGGAACCGGAGACTCGAGCTCGAAGGTCAGGTGCTTCCCCTTAGTGCCGAAGTAGAAGACCTGGGACAGACCGTCAATCTCTGCCGGAGCGGGGCACAGGATCTCAATGCGGGCTGGGCCATCATCCTCAAAAGACGCCAAGTCGGCGGTCACCAGCTTGCCCACCGGCTCAGAGATCGCCTTGAGAATGTGCGCAAGCTTGCCACCCCGCGGTGCCGACCTGCCACCTCGAGGCAAGTCGTAGACAAGAACCCACACCCTCTCCAGAGGAGGCATAGGATCAGGCTCCGTAGTAGCTGCACGAACGGAGATCAGGAGCTTGTTGATGGGACACCGGATGACATAGTGGGAACACACGCGAAGCAGCTCAGCAGAGGGGAAGGGGACCGAGAAGACGAGGGGAGCCGTCTCAGTCACCTCCCAAGTGAAGTCGGAGTCGCGGAAGTCACCGATGTATGCGGCAAGCTCGGCCTGGATGAGGGCGGCCGAGATCACCACCCCAGACGGCAAGTCCTGCTCGGGGGCAAGAGTGACCGTCGCCAAGTGCGGCCTAACCGCCTCCTCCTCAATCTCAGCATCCACATAGTAGAAACCACCCCCCTCAGTCCCGTACCCAAGGAAAGCAAGGGTCGTGGGGCATCGGGGAGGGGCCTCACACTCCGAGCGGAAATGCCCCGCGCAGCCACAGTTGATGCACATCGTCTTCTCGCGAGTCCTGGGGCGGCCAACTCGCGGGGTCTGCTCAGTAGCCACTAGCTTCGAAGCACCAGCCGGAATGGGACACGCGGCCACCCCAGGGGTCTTCTTCTTCTTGTGCTTCTTCTTCTTCTTTGACTAAACAGCGACACCAGGTGCCTCAACAGAGCGGCGAGCAGGAGAGGCCCTCGCGGTCTCAGAGTCGCCCCTCCTCCCTGACTGGCCGCCGTCCCGGCCAGAGCGGCGATCCACCCGGCGCCCAGGATCGGGGGAGCGGGAATCACAAGCCGAGACAGCCCGGCGCTCACGAGATGCACGGGCAGAGTCATCCGCAGGCCGCCCACGACGCCAATCGCCATCCGACACCCGCGGAGAAGGCGCCCGCGGCGCCGGCCGCCCCGGCTCCAGAACAGCCCGCGCCCGGTCGGCAGCAGGGGGGCGGGTCTGCAGCTCCGCCCGCAGCTCCGCCTAGCGAGCAAGGTCCTCATCACGGCGACGCCCATCATCACCATTGGCGCGACGGCGAGCAGCATCCTGGCGTCGCAGGTCGCCCGGGGACCCCGGCAGCGGCAGCCGGGCATCCCGAGATGGGTCGCGGGGGGAGGGGGGAGGGCGGCGCAGAGAAGTTCCGGCGTAGGTCGCCGAGGCCCGAGCCGGCCGGATGTCGGAGCGCGAGGAGGACGCCTGGTCCAGATGCCTCTTCGGCCGCGGCAATCCGTCGCCGGCGTCCCTGGTCATGAGGGCCTCCAGGTAGGACCGGGGGCGGGGCAGGGGGATGGGGAGCGACGACCGCGGCGAGGACGGAGACGGGCCGGCGGCGGAGACCAGGGCAGCCGGAACGGCGGGAGCGCAGGGGAAAGGCGGCGGCTGCGAGGGAACAGGGAGGAGGAGACGAGCGCACCGTCCAGCCCTAGCGACATCTAAACGGGTCGCAGGCCATCCGTGCGACACGTCTCCAGCGCCACGCTGGATCCACACCCAACGGGCCGGGTCCGCGTGGGACAGCAACCAGGCCCGGTTGGCCCGGTCAATAACGGCCTGGGACTGGACAGCCGCGCAGCGGGCCGCCGGGTCAGCTCAGATGGCCCTCCGAGAGGAACCAGGCCCAAAACGGCGCAGGCCCTCCCACGCTCCCCCGGGCTGGCCCACCATGCGAGCGCTAGCTAGCCCACGTAGGAGCACGGCCCGATCCGGACCCGGCCAGGGGGCAAACCCCTCCCGCAGCGCCGCCGGCGCCATCGCCGGAGTGGCCTTCCCGGACCCCGCACCAGACCCGACAGAGCTACCAGGCTCCGCCAGGACCAGGCGACGGTCGGAGACGGCGGCCACCGCGACCACAGGAACCGGCAGACCCGCACGAGACGCCGCCCAGATAGGGGCGGGCGAGCCACGGGACGCGCCGCCGGCGGCCGCAAGGGGCGGGGACGGCCGGAGAGGCGGCGAGGACGGACGCGCGCGGGCCGGGCCGCCACCCAGAAGTCTCCGAAGAGCGGCGGAGCCAGCTTCACCGGACGCTCGACCGGTCCGACGTCCATGGCCTCCACGTCCGCGAGATCCGCCCAGGAGAACGCCAACGACGCGAAGGACAGGGACGGCCCCTGGGGAGCAACCACCTCCGGGCGTGGCGCAGCCGAGACCGCCGACCCGCCGGCCGCCGGGGCGGCGCCGGCGAGGTCAGCCATGGGCGGCCCGATGGCGAAGTTTGAATCGCCAAGCGGACGTGAGCGCTCCACCCCAACGGTCATCGAAAACTTCGGGTCAATACAAAAACACGCTAATCAGCTAGGAATATCACCTTTTGGCAACATAAGGCAAGTAGGATACACTTCTTTCCGCTTCCACTCCCCATGCTCATCCTCTCTTAATCCAAAGCATAAACGCCCATATTCCCATGAGAAAAGCACTTTTACATTTATAGTACTACTGCCGGCAAGCACTGGTAAGTAAGCTTTGAGCAGCCAAGTGCAGCTTTCGTGCCGCAGGCTCGTGAGCTTTGTGGCTCCAGCGAGGGGGGGCGATTTGACAATCGCTGAGAATATGTTAGCGATGCCAGGGAATTGGGGCCTTGTCTTGAGGTGTGCGGTGCGTGAAGACTGGAGCACAAAGATGGGCGATATTTGGGCCATGGATCCATCCTGCTCGGCCCCTCCTTTCAGCTACAGACAAATGCAAGAAAACAACAAAAGGGATGTTCCCGAGCTGCCTCAAGATCTAGTTTTATGCATCGACGCCTCGACTTTTTCCCTGCAGCGGACCCTTGCGCGGTTATCAAGGTGTTGATCATTGGGGTTCTTTTTCGCTTGCCCTTTATCTTTCTTTTCCAAGTTTTCGTAGTCTTGTTTGCGCTGCGTCCCTGAGTTGGAAGTTGGAGCCGCGCTGATGATTCTGTTACTAGTTTTTAACGATGAGAAGTAGTAGTAACTTTTGCGTAAAATCATGGAACTGATGATCTAGGTGCAGTTGTGTGGAGAATATACTTGAAATGATGCTGGTGTTCGGTGTGTTCCCTTTCTAAAACCTAGCAAAGAAATGTATTTTGCAGGTTCTAGAAACATCAGATAAAAATCAAGCACATGCATATTGAATTCAGTTTTACCCATGTCAAATTTCGTACTAGAATAATAGCACTGCATAACTATTTGCGACCTGCATGAAAGTAAGAACGTAGGGTTGTTATCCCAGGTCGTCACAAATGATCATATGTGCGTAGGTTTTCTCCGAGTTTTACGAAGTGGTTTGGTTCCTACTGGTGTAGGATCTGAACTGTTGTGCCACCGGCGTTGCTCGACGGCGACGTCACGCCGACGCCCGGCCCACTAGCTTGTGACGCGGGGCCGCCCCGGCGCACGCGTACCCTGGGCACGGGCCCGCCCAGATTCGAGTTGCCCTCGAGCCGCGGACGCCGGACGGACGGGGACCCAAAAGCGCGCGCGTATTTGGCCATCCATTGCCTCCCGCGCTCTAGCTCGCCTCGCCTTCGCGTGAGGCAACGACCACGAGATCGAATAGCGATTCATTCGTACGTGACAGAAACAACAGAGGCGTGCGCGTACGTACGCGCGCTCGCCGCCCTCCCCTCCCCCCCGTGCCATGCCGCCCACTACCCCCTGCCAGGCATCTTCTGACCGCTCCGTGGCCCCGAACGAAAGGCGTTCGACCGTAGCCAACCTTTTTGCACCGGGTGGAGGAGTAAAAGGGATAGATAGCAAAGGAAGGACTGTACATTTGCTACGCCTGTCAGGGTCTTTCTTTTCATCCAGACGTTGCCTGTCCGTCTCAGTTGATCGGTTCTACTCTACTGATCGCGCCATACTTTCTCGTTAGCCATCATGGCTCTCCAGCACTCACTGATGCGCCACTGGCAGCTGCTGAAACGATGCGCCCAGTTGACCATGTCTTGACCTTGAGATTAGCAATGCATGTTGTGAATGAAATAAAAAGAGAGGAAAGCATCACAAAATAAGCGAGGTCAATCCCTGCGGATATGGATGGGTTTGCTCCGCTCCCGAACCGGAGTGGATCCAACGAACTCTTCCAACCACAGACACCCGTCTTATACAGTATATCATATAGTATAAACTAGCTGGCTAAGCTAGGACTAAGCAGCAGCATCTCAGAGGGTGCTTGGATACGTTTTAGTCCCATGACTAAAAGTAGTGGGACTAAAACTTGCTAGCCTCACCCATGCTTGGATCCAAATACTAAAGAGACTAAAATCAAATTATTGAACATTTATTATCCTCCAAACCATCCAATCCAGAACTCGCATGTGTTAAAGTAAAGGAATTAAATGAGGAGAGAGAGGGCTAATACATATTTTAGTAGGTTTTCTATGACTAAAAGTTTTTAGCCTCAAGACTAGTCTAGCCTCTCTTTAGTCAGGGGTGCTTGGAACTTTAGCCTCTAAAAAAGATTATTTTTAGTCAGACTAAAAATAGTCCCTTGGATTCAAGCACCCTCTCAGTGAGCTAATGCAGAGCCAAAAGCAAGCGGCTACAAAAGCCACCAAAACTGACGAAGCAGTACGTACCAAATCTCCTCTTGGATGCATGACATAAAGCTTATATAACTTAAAACAAACGGAAGGCGGAAAGGCCAAGCTCCCGCGGCGAGAGCTTACAAAAACAGCCGCGAGAGCACGTCGTCGTCATGGAAGACAAAAAGAGAAGATGCATAGGCTCCAAAATTCCAGTTCCTTCCTGCTACTCCGTGGAAGGGACAGCGTTAGTTAGGAGTAGGACGCAACTAACGCGAAGCCACCTGCGCCTTCCCCTAGCTGTAGAAAAACGATGCGCTAAAGGCTGGGAATTAGGGGCGCCAGAATCCCAGCGGGATCAATGGCTCCTTGGACTACATGACAAGGAGGATTACTGCTACCTACGTGAACTAGAAGCGTACGTACATATATACTAGTTCTATATAGTCATAGATTGAACTGTGGAAAGAGATGTGGAGTTTTTAAACAAGGTGTTAGTTAGGAGCTTTCGGAGAGTCATCACTTGCTCAAGAAATCTAGCTACCGTCGTGTTCCGGACCTTGTTGCTGCGACTCCCAAGCGCCCTATCTTTGGGCTAGTTATATACTCTTGGTCGACAGGTACTCTACTATCCAAACCGGTCTTCTTCTCTCATGTCATCATTCGTGTTCGGCGATTCTATAAGCCAGTTCGGCAGTTTAGGGGCTTAGTTTAGTCTATCCGCCGAGCTGGGGTAGCTTTTGATGCAAGCCTCTCCACCGGTGCAACACGGATCATCGTCAGCTGGCTCTGCATGCATGTATAGATATTTGATAATGGCTGGCCACACCGTCTAGCTAGCCTACATGAAGCTGTTGCAGACCGCATTTTCTCAACGTGAGGACAGGTCAAACAGGTGTATATCAACTAAAGCTTGCTTGTCAGTTCAAATGATGATTTAATTGTTCCAGAAAACACAATTGGCGCAGGTGGCTCTGCCCCAGGAAGGGACATCGACCTAGTACCAATTAAGCGGCTGACTTCTGTTGTTTGCTTCATATAAAGGTGACATTGGTTTGGTTTGCCTGGATGTGCTAATTAACCAATTGATCTGCTGCACCGAATACAGCCTTGTCGTTCGTGCTCCGCACGAGATGAGGTGTTCGACTAGAAATATTTGTCTGGCTTTGAACATATTATATTATCATATTCAAATTTCTTGACGTTTTTCAGCATTGTTACCTGCTTTCTAGACAGCAGAATTGCGATAAGCTTGGCGACAATGGACGCGATGACTATGCCAGCTCAACGTTTTTCCTCGTCATAGGGCCACTGATCTCCTGGCCGCTTTGTGGCCTTTTTCCTCTTTCTATGAGGGCATGTTTGTGTTATTGCCCCAGCAATTTTATTTTTTTCCTTTTCTGCACTTAAACTTGTTGCATGGACTAGGTCGTTGCTTTATCTATAAATCGGGGCAAAAGCCTGCTTCGAGAGATATTATCACAATAGTTGAAGTAACAATTGTTACATCGCAACTCTATCGGATGTAAGGTCAACCATTTTTTCACTGAAAAAAAATTATTTTTTCAAGAGAAAATGTGAACCTTTTTTTACGGTAGTCGCAGTAACATCACTTCAGCCTCGGAGGGCGATAGCCTGATGGCCAAGAAAGGCTGGAGGCATTTTGCCCTCGGTCGTTTCATCTTGGACCACGGGATTCTCAGCTGCTTATGTCCTGGGGAAATGTGGTGGGGCACTGCTATGTCTCGCTTATAGCGAGACGAAGGGAACCCTCGCGTCAAGGGCAATGTGAGATGGGCCGGCCCAGATACGCTGGAGGGAGAATGTATCCAGTACACCCACAATTATGATGCTACTGGTGCACCGGATGTATGTTGTCACAAAATTTCGTGTCAAAATTTGAAATATTTCTTGAGATACAAAAATGACAAAATTTGACATCAATGTGATAATGGGCCAAATCAAGAGCCCAACTTATGTTATGTACTATTTAGTATTGAATTTTTCATATTCGTCTTCTGAGCTATGTTTTGAATTTTGACTTGAAATTTTGTGACAACCTACATTTATGTTGTGTGAATGTGCTAATTTTTTTCTAGAATTTTTTAACATTTCAAAATGTGAAATGTGAGTTCGGTGCACTGGTAGCACTACAAGCACTGGTGCACCAGATATTCTCCCGTGCTAGAGGCCGCAACCTCGTTTTTGGTATACCTTTTTGCTTTTAAAACAAAATATTGTACTCCCAAATATTTTAAATAAAACATGTTACAAAAAATACTTTACATAAAACATTGGAGATAAATGTTAATCAATCATTTGAAAAATATTAAATGTGTGTTGAGAAAATGTCTCTCATGTATATGAAAGAATATACAATGTATGTGAAATAAATTGATCATGTAGTTAAAAACCCAAGCATATAAAAAATTAAACAATTATTTAAAAAATATTAATCAAGCATTTGAAAAATCTTAACTGTGTATAGAAAAACTGTTAAACTTGCATTTGTAAAAAATGTTAATCAAGCATTTGAAAAATGTCAAATTTATATAGAAAGAAGTTTGACCATGTATTGAAAAATGTTAATATTGTATTTGGAAAAAAATTAATCAAGCATTTGAAAAATGATCAAATGTATATAGAAAAAATGTTGACTATGTCTTAAAAAATGTTAATCCTGTATTAAAAAAATTCAATCAATCTTTGGGAAAATGTTATAAATGTATATAATAAATGTTGAACGTGCATTGCAAAATGTTTAACTTGTATTTTAATAATGTTCAAAATATATTAGAAAAATGAATTACATATATAACAAAAATGTATGATGTGTATGGAAATAAGTAGACATAAAGACCATTTAAGTTCTCAAGCAATGTTAGTCATCTAATAAAAAATGTAGCCGTTTATATAAAAAAAATGATTCGGACGTATACATAAAATGTTGAATGTGTAATGGAAAAAGTTAACATGTGTTGAACCAAAAACAAACTGACGAAAAAACAACAAAAACCAAATAAAAATGAAGAAACCCCGATGAATTAGAGATATAAGAAGAAAGAAGAACAAAACAAAGAAAATGAAAACCCAAAGAAACCAATTCAAAAGAATGGAAACTGAGAAAACTGAGAAAGAAACAAAGAAAACTGATAAAACCCAAGAGTGAAATAAAAGCGAAGAAAGAAATAAAAAAAGCAAAAAAAACATGTAAAAACCAAGAAAGAAACAACAAAAAATGAAAAACCGGTACAAACCGATGGAAAGCAAAGAAAAAAGAAAGATAAACTAAAATATAAAAACCCAAGCGGGAACCAGTAAACTCAATGAAGGAAAAAAAAAGTTGGAAACAGGTTGGCCCTTTAGCTACAGTAGAGGGTTAAAACCTACGGCGAGACCTATAGCCTCGCTATAAGTGAGATATAATATATGTGGCTGGATGGGGATATGTCTCGCTTCATGGGGGACGAATGATGCCCTCCTCGATGGAAGCCCTAAATGGCCCAGCCCAACTCAGCATTCATATGTTTTTGTTCGTTTATAGCTGATCGATAAGAGCAACCAATAAGTGGTGCCATGCTTTGTGCGAGCATAACATCTAGGGCAGCCGCTGCCGCGACCGCCAAGAAGTTTTTGGTCCCCTCACCTCCGGCTGCCATATTGGCGCGGAGAGGTGTGGGGGGGGGGGGGCTTGCATCTTCAAGAGTTCTAAGTTTTTCTTCATTGGTCATTGTCTAGTGATCACCGTTTTGTGTGAGAATAAATTTATTCTCGTTCTTTTGGTGGTGTCATGAGATTAGAGAGTTTTCTGTTCTCGCTAATCCGATTATTCGGATCTAATGAGTTTATGTTGGTGTGTCAAACTTTTTTGTTGGTTTGATTCTTTGTGGAGTTGAAATCTTTAATCGACATCATGGTGAAGATATTGTCGTCTGACGGCCTGCACTTTTAGGGGATCATTCCCGGCCCAAGTATGTTCATCGATCAAGGCTTCCCATCTTTTTGGATGGGCGACTCGAGGTGCTTTCAAAGACTGTGCGGGTGAAAGTGTGAAAACATCGTTTCTCCAGTCTGATTGCATTTTTTTACCGAAGTCTTTGGAGTATTTCTTCAAGCAGAGATTGATACCGTGAAGAAGGAGTTTTCAAGAGATTTCATTGTAATTCTTAGTAATAGGAGTTACTTCGTATTTTTTTGGATCTTAAGTCCGAATCAGTGTACCTATTCTTGTTATGAGTATGAATAAAGTTACTGATGTTTCTAAAAATTTCTTAATACATAATGACCATTTTTAAGTATAGGATAACATTTTTAATAAACACTATTAATACAAGATGTACATCTTTTTACAGTGAACATTTGCAATACAATATGAATATATGTTCTAGGCATGATGAAGACTTTTAATAAATCTTTATCATTTTGATACATGGTGAAAAGGTTTTTAATACATGATGGATATTTCAATTAAAATGCAAACATTTTCAATACATTACAAACCTTTTTATATATACACGATAAAAATTTATAAATACACAAACATGTTAAAGAAACTATAAATATTTTAATAAATGACGAACATATTTTCATATAAGATGTACATTTTAAAATACACATGAAAAAATACACCATCAATAACTTTTCATACATGCCGAACCAATTTCTAAAACATAATGAACAATTTTATTGCGAATGAAGAAAAAGAATCATAAGAAAAGAAAATACCTGATAAAAAGAGAACTGAAAAAGGGAATAATAATCATACAAATATGTAAATTAATAACAATATTTATTATTGCCTCTAGGGCATATTTCTTTCGATCAAGTCAATAGTGCTGATAATAATAATAGCACATGTGCCACAAGGCCTTATTTACATGTATATGGTATAGAGCCACAAAATGGGTGTCATTACAACACGCTCATAAAAAAAATAACACACTAGATTTGAGGTAGAGTACAGTTCGGAATATAACCGGCAACTGAGATCAACATAATATAGAAATCACCAAGAGTGGCTACCGATGAGGTGCCACGACTGTGGGACTAATACAGAAAATAACCGGCATCATAGGATCAGCAAGTGATAAAGGAAGGTAACCAATAAGACGGGAACTGTTAGGTTTACCATAGATTCAATGAGATCACATGAAGAATTTTAACAGCATTGGTAGCGTCTCTATACCTACAAATAAAAGGTGTGTTTTCTCGATTTTTTTTCATCCGTTCACTGTTGGAAATATTTCTTTTCTATCCAAGGTGCTAATAATTTTATTTTGCGTACGTCTGAATTTCACATGTGGGTGTGCGCTATGGCCCAGCGAAGCCTGCTCAATTATTTTTCTACGAACGGCATGGCAAATAGTCGGAGATTCACAAAGCGCGCCCAAGACTGGGCTGACCTGTTTTCCTTTACTGTCTATGTTCTGTTTCGACTTTTCTTTTTTCCATTTCCTGTTTCTTTTTTCCTTAAAAGTTTATTTTCCTTTTTTTCAAGATTCAAACATTTCAAAAAAGTTCGAAATTTCAAAAAAAATCAAATTTCCAAAAATGTTCAGAATTTCAAAATTTTGTTTCTATTTCAAAAACAGTTTAAAATTTCAATTTTTATTCTTGTTCTAAAATTTGTTCAAAAATCAAAAAATGTTTCTACTTTTTAAAAAATATTTGTGTTTTCCAAAATTGTTTACAATTTTCAAAAAAAAACTTGCTTTTAAAAAATGTTCCAAATTAAAAAAAATATTCTTAGTTTAATGAAATGTTCATATTTCAATGCAAAAAAATTAAATGGTCCCACATTGCACCTTTACATACAGTCATACCAAATTATACACGTGTGCATAATTGCATGTAGTAAGCTGGATGAAGAATGGATGGATTAAGCTGGATGAAGAATGTATTGATTGGTACGTGAGCTAGGTTGAAAAGGATTCTGAATGTCTTAGGAAGTTTTAAAAATGTTTCCTGTTTTTCTGAATGTCTAGGCTACGGAAACAAAAGCCCCCCGTACCACCCGCGCCGCCCCCAAGCGGGGCGACCGGGGCGGCCCTCTCTCCCCGCGCGGCTAGACCCCACCTCCCACCCCTCCTCCTGCTGCTGCCGCCGGCTAGCGCGGCCGGGCGTTGCTCACGCGGCGCTGTGGCAAGGCTGGCGGTGGCGGCCCTCTTTCTCTTCCCCTCGCGGTTCCCCGGCTCGGGCGGCGGTCTCTGGCGACATGGTCCTCGGCGGATGGTGCTTCGATGTAGATCGGGCGCAGGTTCGACGGCGGCGCGGCTCTTTGGCGGCGGTGGCAGCTGGCGGCGGGGGTTGGCCGGCGGAGCCCTGCAGGCCCAGATCTGGGCCCGATCTGGGTCAGGGCTGGTTGGTCTGGCCTCCGATGGGTCGCCTCCGGCGGGGCAGGTGAGACGCGGGCGTTGGGATCGGCAGCTCTGTGCTGCGTAGGTTGTAGCGCGGCGGCAGGAGCTTAACGGGCCCGATCTGGGCCTGGCTGGGCAGGGGGGTCCGGCATGCTCTTGCGTCTGCGTCCGGTCCGCTACTGGTTGTGCCAGTGGAGGTTGTCCCCTCCCACATGGCTGTGGTCCTCCTGGTCCCTATCATCTGTGACCTCGCTTGGTTCGGCCGGCCTCGCAGCATCTGCGGTGGAGAGACGACGGTGGTGTCCTCGTGACTTGTGGTGGCGCAGGTTGGTGGGCGGTTGGCATGGTGGAGCCACCGGTTGGTCCTCGGTTGTGGCTATGAGGGGTAGGGCGAAATCCCTCTCGTTCTGCCCGGCACCGACGCAGTGACGCCTGCGGGCGCCATCAACCTTCTTGAAGGGCGTCGGGAGTACCTCCCCTCCGCTTTCCTTCGTGTGCTGGGAGGAATCCTAGGATTCGTCCGGGTAGCAACGTCGTCGTCGTCGTGGTCCTTCTTGAGTGTGGTGGATGTTTTCGATGGGCGCAGCAGTTGCGGGATGCTTCATCTTTCGTTGATCCGGTGGTGCTGGCATCACTTTCTCTTGCTTTTCTCTTGTTTTTCTTTTGAACGTGATTGTGCTGTTTGCCCGAACGTCGAACTTTGTGGCAGTTTGCTTTATATATAAAGCGGGACGAAAACCTTTTCCGATAATCATTTGCGCTGGCCTTTGGTTAGCAGGACGTGTTTGTTCGAGTGGCTGGCCGCACTTGGTCTGGTCGTTGAGGTCGTGACTTCGATCCATGTACTTATATATATATATTTTGGTTTTTTACTCACGCTTACAAACACTGGTCGTTTCTGTGCATGGGTCTTTCACATCCCACGCAACTTAGCCGGCCCAACTACCAGGGAAATAAGGCAAGAATATTTTTAAATAAACCCATATAACATTGGTCGTTTTATATATATTGTTACTATTTATCATCCAGGATGCAGAATAAATTATTCTTCATCCGAGGTAATCTTAATATTGCTTCCTAAATAAATTACGTTTACAATATAAATAGTTACATGCATATTGATTAAATATGTAAAATTTGGTATAAAAATAAAAATATAGATTATAACACCAGAAAAATCACATTTTATGTACGTTTTACACTATGTTCTTACATTCGTAATTTTATGTAACATAAAATATTTTTTACGGCAAGTACATATTTTCTTACGTTCTCTTTTTATCTATGAAATAAGACAAAATTTAAGAAACGTAAAAATACGTTGCATTGATGTCGAATTGGAGAGGGGGTGAAGAATAACTATTCCTCACCCAGGGTGAAGAATAGCGCGACCCTATATATATATACATGAGCTAGATGCATGGAAAACAGAAGAACCCGCTCATCCTATATTATGGAACTTCTGTTGGAAAACGTAGCATGTAATTTCAAAAAAATTCTTACGCTCATGCAAGATCTATCTAGGAGATATATATCAACGAGAGGGGAAGAGTGTGTCCACGTACCCTCGTAGACTGAAAGCGGAAGCGTTTGACAACGTGGTTGATGTAGTCGAACTTCTTCTTCTTCCGATCGATCAAGCACCGAATGTAAGGCACCTCCGAGTTCTGCACACGTTCAGCTCGATGACGTCCCTCGAACTCTAGATCCAGCAAAGTGTCGATGAAGAATTCCGTCAACACGACGGCGTGGTGAAGATGATGGTGAAGTGATCCGTGTAGGGCTTCGCCTAAGCACTACGAAGATGTAACATCCCAAATTTTCAATTTGAAATGTTATACATTAGATCATCATTGCATATCATATTTTATTTGCTTTTGGTTTGATCCTAGAAAATCCTACGCAACTCAAGGACCCATGGAGAGAAAATTGGGGATTACGTTATTTTCATATTTGAGTTTTTCTCAAATTTTGAAGATAGGATCATTTGATTTTATTTATTTTATATTCAATTATTTCCACTATAAAAATATGAGAGAGGGAATAAAATGAATTTCCCAAAATAAAGAAATATTGAGGATTTAATAAAAAAATCAAATAAGTTCTTATTTCGGAGTTTTGGCTAGTTTTATTTGAATTTAGGAAAAATTGCACGTTTTTTAAAACTGCATTTTAGGGCCAAGAAAATGTTCATCTCGTTCTAAATATTTTATTTAGGCGGTGAAAATTTATTTTGGCATTTTTAAAATTTTATTTTATTTTCTAGATTTGTCCTTAGTTTCGGCGAATTTGTTTTAAAAAAATCTGTTCGCGTGCCCGACTAGGCTGGAGGCCCAGCCGAGCCGGGCCAAGCCCACTCGCCGCCGTCTCCCGCACCGGCTCGGAACCAGAGTCCCGAGCGAAGCGCCGCCGCCCGAGTCCGGGAGGAGCACGCCTCCAGAGACGGCCCCTTCCCCAAGCCACCTCGCCACCCCTCTCATAAATAGCCGCGCCGCCAACCCACCCTGCCACCTCGCCTCACCCCGCCTCCTGCATCCGCCGCATGCCGCCGCTTGCCCGCCGCTCGCCACCACCTCCCGCAGCCGCCGCACGCCGCCGCCTGCCGCCCGCCGCCCCACCCCGCCAGAGCCCCGAGCCGCCGGAGTCCGACGAGGTAGCCGCGCCGTTCGCCGCCGGTTTTCCGAAGAAAAACCGATCCGGTTTTTTTATTTAGCCGGTTTTATCGGTTCCTTTATTTAGCGAGCGTTCGCTCGTTCGTTCATTTTAACGGACGAGTTCACTATTTAGTTTTAGATAACGAACGTTCGTTCATTAATCTGTTCATTAGTTTTTCTTTTTCTCGGATTTTCCGCGATTATTTCTGATCCGATTTTCGTTTTAGTTTAACTTTTCGCTCGTTTATCGGAATCACGCAATTCAAGCGTCTAGAGTTTTGTCTCGAAACCCTCTTTCCGTTTAACCAACTCAAACAAGTTTTTGATTCTGTAAAATTTGACTTAGATCCATATTAGTAAACGAAGCTTGTTTCTTTCGCCGTTTGACTTTCGTTGCTTCGTTTGATTTGATTCTTTTTGCAAACCGGAGTTCTTAAGTTGAACTTTCTGGTTAGATCTCTTATTTGAGTTTTACCTATGCATTAGGTCAGTGCTTATTGTTTGCTTGTTTGTTTGTTTGTTTGCGTTAGAGTATCCGGAGTGCGCCGCTTGCTACTTCGAATCTCTAGGTTTCGTGGATCATCAGCAAGGCAAGTAACACTTTGATCATACCTCTTACTACCCAGTTTTATTGCATTAGATCAATCCTCAAACATTGCATGATTATGATCTAATTAAATTATGGGTTTTGGGAAAGTAGATGAGGTAGTACCTATTACCTATTTTATTATCAAACCCATGGGAGTTACTTCTATGTTTGCTTATGCCATGCTATGCTAGTAGACGTGGATTGGGTGAGTGTATTCATGACAGATGTGAGTTTGTTAATTAATGGTTTATTTAAGGTGGCAACCTTAATACACATCTGGGTGGATTGAGGCACCTGGGTATTCCAGTGATTGCCTGTTTTTCTTTATGGACCGCCACCCAGGCTCAAAGGGGTCGTGAGATTATTCATACTAGAAACTTCCGTGTGCAGCCACAAGCTACTATGGGCTCTAGCATAGTTGATTAAGTCATGTGAGCTCTTACAGTGGTAGACTAGCAGATGTAGGGGAAAGTAGGTGTAACGGTCTACCCGATCGTAAGGTGCTAGCGCTTCTGAAAGACTATGTCTCGGTCATCCGTTTCTCAAACATCATGTAGTGCGAGAATCCCAACGGAGGAGATCGAGTCTTGTGGGGAAAAGTGGGCAAACCTCTGCAGAGTGTATTAAACTAATCATGATTAGCCGTCTCCCCGGTTATGGACGTCTTGAGTATCTAATACTTGGATTATCATGTAAATCTCATCATGTGACTTTAATTAATTTTGTTTGGTTTTAATGATGATGCTTAATTGGGATTGAGAGGGTGTCTATGCTCTCAATGTTTAACAACTACCATGATAGTTAAATAAAATTTATTCCTTTGCAGTAGGGAAAAACTGGCTTTACGTAAAACTGTAACCATAGAGCTTTCCACTAGCCATATATGCATGTAGTATAGCCTATTTCTGTTCATTACTCTCTATGTGTTACATTGCCAGCATATTCCATGTGCTGCCCCGTTTTTAGGCTACAACGTTCATGTTGCAGACTTTCCAGACGACGAGTAAGGTGCCTTTAGGTCGTGGTTCTATACTCAGTGATGCCATTGGAGTTGATGGACTCACTTATCTTCCAAGCCTTCCGCTGTTATCGTTATTAGATGGCCTTAAGCCATATTATTTGTAATAAGTTCTCTTTTGAGACACTCGTTGTAATAAGTGTGTGATTGCTACTCTGTTATAAATCATTCAAGTACTGTGCGTGTCAGCATTACTGATCCAGGGATGACACTGAAGCACAGAGATCAGACTGTTTGAGGTCTGGTCGCTACAAGATGGTATCAGAGCACACGCTGACTGTAGGACACGACCACTAAGCTAAAGCCCTAGATCACTACTCACTCTTCTCATTTCTGACTCCTCATCTTTTCTACTCTTTTAGGATGGCGGATGCAAGGAACAAGTTCACACAGCCGGATGAAGATACACCCTTTGGACGCCACCTGAAGGAAGTCACTAAGTACCTGAACATCGGAGTACCAAGCTTCACCGGGACCTACAACGCCACTTTACCCGAGGAGGATCGCTGGATGATTCAAGTTCAAGTTCCAGGAAGGACGTTCGCACCAGTCGACGAGTCCATAGAGTTTTCCTTTGATGCACCAACCTGGAGTCTAGGAAAGAGCATGGCAGCCCACATCGCCATGGGACGTATTGGAGAAGTTTACCGCAATGATCTCAAGGATACTATCTACCAGATTTATGGGCGCCGAGATGAGCATTGGGAAATGATCAGCACTAAGAAGGATAGATCAATCGCAGCTTTTATCCAGGAGTTAAACCAGCACATTCGACGTCAGGAGAACCACATGTGCGCAGGCATGATAGATCTGAAGAAGGCGATGACAAGAATCATGGAACTGGAGGAAGAACTCAAGGTTACACATAAAGATTATGAGGAGGAAATCGTCGTACTAGTGGAGAAGAATGACAACCTGATTAAGAAGATCGGAATATTCATGGGGGACCCCACACCAGTAGAAGAAGACAAAGAACCCAAGGAGATTCGTCCGGAAGACTATATCATCATCGACGACACCAACTCTGACCTGAGCGATGATGACTTTAAAGACAAAGCTGGAGCAGATATCATGGAGTCTGCAACCGAGGAATATTTCTAGTAGACCACCACATCAGTAGTAGTATTCCACCATGTAAATAGAGTAGTCCGATGCACTTTTGCGATAGTTAGACCGATTGTATGCCTTGCTTGATTGATTGAGTGAAATGTTTGTGTTTGTATCATGTGCATATGGGTAGTGCTTTTATCATTAGACCTCATTCTATTCTAATATCTCCCCTCTAAACCCATCAGATGCCTCCGAGACGTGACAATGGATTTGCATTTCCACCGGAGCTCACTCAGTTGATCCAGCAGCATAATGCGTTGATGCAGTTGCTAGTCCAGAATCAGAATTAGGGGAACAACAACAACAACAACAACAACAACAACAACAACAACAACAACAACAACAACAACAACAACAACAACAACAACAACAACAACAACAACAAAAACAACAACAACAACAACAACAACAACAACAACAACAACAACAACAACAACAACAACAACAACAACAACACCACCACCACCTGTTGATCACTTAACCCGTTTCCTTAGACTGAATCCGCCGGTGTTCTCCAGTAGCACCGAGCCTATAGTAGCAAATGATTGGCTCCGCAAGATTGGAAGGAAGTTAACCACTACAGGATGTACTGACGCTGAGAAGGTGTGTTTTGCCGCACATCAGTTGGATGGACCAGTAGCATCATGGTGGGAGAATTACACTGTCACCTACCATATAGCCACGGTGACATGGGACCCATTTCAGCAGGCTTTCCGTACTGCCCATGTTTCAGCAGGAGCTATGGCCATGAAGAAGCGTGAGTTTCGCAACTTGCGCCAAGGAGGACGGACAGTTGGCCAATACGTGGATGACTTTAGTAAGTTAGCAGGTTATGCCCCGGATGACGTTGCGACGGATGCAGCTAAGCAGGAGAAGTTTCTGGAAGGACTGGATGATGAGTTGAGCATGCAGTTGATGGTAGCAACTTTCAACATCTACCAGGAACTGGTAGATCGTGCTCTTATGATTGAAGGGAAGCAGCAGCAGATTGAGAACCGCAAGAGGAAGTATGGACAAGGGAAATACAATCCAGGAGCTCAACAGAAGCCACGTTTTACCCCGAAAACGGGAGGACATTTTCGGCATACCCATGGAGGAGGGAGTTCACATAATCATAATGGTCCCAAGAACGGTAATAGGAATGGGGGAAGCAACGGTCAGAACCGTACCAACCCGTCAACCCCAGCTAAGAGAGACCTGAGCCAAGTCACTTGTTATAAGTGTCAGAATACCGGACATTATGCCAATGAATGTCCTGAAACCCAGAATGGAAATGGCAATGAAAGCTCTGGGAAGAAGCCGAACCCTTTCAACAGGGGACAGGTGAACCACGTTAACGTGGAGGAGGTTGAAGCCCAGCCAGATGCAGTAATAGGTAAGTTTTTGGTTAAGTCATTTACTGCAATCGTTCTTTTTGATACTGGTGCATCACATTCATACATATCAAGGGGATTCATGGATAAGTATAAACTTCCCACCAAGGTTCTTAGAACACCTATGTTAGTAAGCTCACCAGGAGCGGAGTATATGGCTAGTAAAGGATGTTTTCAAGTGCCATTGAGTATAGGTAGACATGTGTTTCCCTCAGATTTAATCATTTTGGAATCACAAGGTTTGGATGTAATTCTGGGTATAGATTGGCTATCGATGTATGGAGGAAACATCAATTGCGCCAATAAGTCGATTTTGCTTACCACCCCAGAGGGAAGAAGAATCAAGTATGTATCACGACATGTGCCGAATAGGACTCAAGTAAATTCCCTATCAGGAGTTGTACAGGAGGAAGTACCGGTGGTAAAGGATTTTCCGGATGTATTTCCAGAAGAATTGCCCGGCATGCCACCGGATAGAGACATTGAGTTTTTGATTGAGCTTTTGCCAGGCACAGGACCAATATCTAAGAGACCATATAGAATGTCTGCAAAGTATTTGGAGGAGATTAAGAAGCAGATTAAGGAGTTACTGGATAAGGGATATATTCTCCCAAGTTCGTCACCTTGGGGATCACCAGTACTTCTAGTGGAAAAGAAGGATGGATTGTTAAGGATGGTTGTTGATTATCGAGGATTGAATGAAGTGACGATCAAGAATAAGTACCCACTGCCGATGATCAATGATTTGTTTGACCAATGGCAAGGAGGTAAGGTATTTTCCAAGATCGATTTGCGATCAGAATACCACCAGTTGAAGATTCGAGTGCAGGACATACCTAAGACAACTTTTACCACAAGGTATGGGTTGTATGAGTATACCGTTATGTCATTTGGTCTGACTAACGCACCTGCCTATTTTATGAATATGATGAACAAAGTGTTTATGGAGTTTTTGGATAAGTTTGCCGTAGTGTTCATTGATTATATTCTGGTTTACTCGGAGAATGAAGAAGAACATAAAGAACAATTGCGTTTGGTACTTGGTAAGCTCAGAGAACATCATTTATACGCCAAGTTCAGCAAATGTGAGTTTTGGTTGAAGGAAGTTGGATTCCTCAGACATGTTATATCCGGAGAAGGAATAGCAGTAGATCCCACCAAAGTTGTCACTGTGACAAATTGGGAAGCTCCAACAACAGTTGGAGAGAACCAGAGTTTTCTTGGACTCGCGAGATACTACCGGAGATTCATTGAAAATTTCTCGAAGATTGCAAAACCTATGACGGAGTTGTTGAAGAAGGATACCAAGTTCAATTGGACTGAGGAATGTGAGGCCAGTTTCCAGGAGTTGAAGAAACGTTTGGTTACCTCGCCAGTGTTGATTCTGCCAGATCAGCGCAAGGATTATGAGTTGTATTGCGACGCTTCACGTCGAGGACTTGGAGTAGTGCTTATGCAGGAGGGAAGAGTTGTTTCGTATGCTTCACGACAGCTTAAGCCCCATGAGTTGAATTATGCTACACATGATTTGGAGTTAGCAGCCATAGTGCACGCATTGAAGACGTGGATACATTTTCTCATCGGAAACCATTGTGAGGTGTACACGGATCACAAGAGTTTGAAGTACATCTTCACGCAGAAGGAGTTGAATCTCAGGCAAAGAAGATGGTTGGAGCTCATCAAGGATTATGATATGAGATTACATTATCATCCCGGAAAGGCTAACGTAGTAGCCGATGCGTTGAGCCGCAAGAGCCATGTCAACACCCTAATGACCGGAGAGTTACCAAAGGAGATAGTTCCGAGAGGCTATGTAGCAGTATTGGAGATTCAGTCTACTCTGATGGATAAGATCAGAGAAGCTCAGAAGACCGACAAGGAGATTGCCTCTATTAAAGAGAAAATGAGCAAGGGAAAAGTTAAAGGACTTCGTGAGGATGAACAAGATACCTTATGGTTTGAGGACCGCGTTTATGTGCCTAATGACCCAGAGATCAGGAAGATAATTTTGCAAGAGGCCCATGATTCGCCATACTCGATTCACACAGGAAATACCAAGATGTATTTGGATTTGAAAGACACTTTTTGGTGGACCAGAATGAAGAAGGATATTGCAGAGTATGTAGCCGTTTGTGATGTATGTCGGAGAGTAAAGGCAGAGCATCAAAAGCCAGCAGGATTGCTACAGCCATTGCCGATACCCGAATGGAAGTGGGATAAGCTAGGCATGGATTTTATCACGGGATTACCCAGGACCTGCTCAGGCTATGACTCGATATGGATTGTAGTCGATCGCTTGACGAAGGTAGCACATTTCATCCCAGTGAAGACCACTTACACCAGTGCTAAGTTGGCAAAGATATACATGACCAAGATCGTATGTCTGCATGGAGTTCCGAGAAGCATTGTATCAGATAGAGGAACCCAATTTACCTCAAAGTTCTGGAATCAGTTGCACAAAACTTTGGGTACCAGACTAGAGTTCAGTACAGCTTTTCATCCACAGACCGATGGACAAACCGAGAGAGTCAATCAGATTTTGGAGGATATGCTGAGAGCTTGTGCGCTAGATTATGGATCTAGTTAGGATGACAACTTGCCATATGCGGAGTTCTCTTACAACAATAGTTATCAATCCAGTTTGAAGATGCCCCCTTTGGAAGCCTTATACGGAAGACAGTGCAGAACACCATTGTTGTGGGATGAAGTTGGAGACCGTCAGTTGTTTGGACCAGATTTGATTAAGGAGTCTGAACAACAAGTAAAGTTGATTCGCGATAGGCTCAAAGTAGCCCAGTCCAAGTAGAAGAGCTATGCGGATTATAAACGCAAGGAGACAGTTTACGAAGTCGGAGACAGAGTTTATCTTCGCGTATCCCCACTTCGAGGAGTTAAGCGCTTTGGAGTTAAGGGAAAATTAGCGCCACGTTTTGTGGGACCCTACAAAGTTTTGGAGCGTATGGGAGAAGTTGCTTATAAGTTAGGATTACCTGAGGGATTGTCGGGAGTTCACGACGTGTTCCACATTTCCCAGTTGAAGAAGTGCCATGCAGAGATGGCAGATATACCGCTGAGAGATACAGTGCCGCTGGAAGCGATTCAATTGGATAGTGATTTGACCTACGAGGAGAAACCAATCAAGATACTCGAGTATGCCAGCCGAGTCACCCGCGGCAAGGTTATCAGGTTTTGTAAAGTTCAGTGGAGCCACCACACTGAGGATGAAGCCACCTGGGAGCGAGAGGAAGATCTGCTGAAGGACCACCCTCACCTATTTTCTAGCCAACCCGAATCTCGAGGGCGACATTCTTTTAAAGGGGGTAGGTTTGTAATATCCAAAATTTTCAATTTGGAATGTTATACATTAGATCATCATTGCATATCATATTTTATTTGCTTTTGGTTTGATCCTAGAAATCCTACGCAACTCAAGGACCCATGGAGAGAGAGTTGGGGATTTCGTTATTTTCATATTTGAGTTTTCTCAAATTTTGAAGATATGATCATTTGATTTTATTTATTTTATCTTCAATTATTTCCACTATAGAAATATGAGAGATGGAATAAAAATGACTTTCCCAAAATAAATAAATATTGAGGATTTAATAAAAAAATCAAATAAGTTCTTATTTCAGAGTTTTGGCTAGTTTTATTTGAATTTAGGAAAAATTGCATGTTTTTCAAAACTACATTTTAGGGACAAGAAAATGTTCATCTCGTTCTAAATATTTTATTTAGGCGGTGAAAATTTATTTTGGCATTTTTAGAATTTTATTTTATTTTCTAGAATTTTTCTTAGTTTCGGCGAAATTGTTTTTTTTAATCTGTTCGTGCGCCCGACTGGGCCGAAGGCCCAACCGAGCCGGGCCAAGCCTGCTCGCCGCCGTCTCCCGCACCGGCTCGGGACCGGAGTCCCAAGCGAAGCCGCCGCCGCCACCCGAGTCTGGGAGGAGCACGCCTCCCGAGACAGCCCATTCCCCAAGCCACCTCGCCCCCCCTCTCATAAATAGCCACCGCCGCCACCTCACCCCGCCTCCCACAGCCGCAGCCGCCGCTCGCCACCGCCTGCCGCCGCCGCTTGCCGCACCGCCCGCCGCCGACGCCGCCCCACCCTGCCGGAGTCCGATGAGGTAGCCGCGCCATTCACCGCCGATTTTCCGAAGAAAAACCGATCCGGGTTTTTTTTGAAAACCCTAGTTTTTTATTTAGCCGGTTTTATCGGTTCTTCTATTTAGCGAGCGTTCGCTCGTTCGTTCGTTTTAACGGACGAGTTCACTGTTTAGTTTCAGATAACAAACGTTCGTTCGTTAATCTGTTTGTCAGTTTTTCTTTTTCTCGGATTTTCCGCTATTATTTATGATCGCGATTTCTGATCCGATTTTCGTTTTAGTTTAATTTTTCGCTCGTTTATCCGAATGAGCCGATTCAAGCGCCTAGAGTTTCGTCTCGAAACACTCTTTCCATTTAACCGACCCAAACAAGTTTTTGCTTCTGTAAAATTTGACTTAGATCAAGATTAGTAAATGAAGCTTGTTTCTTTCGCCGTTTGACATTTGTTGCTTCGTTTGATTTGATTCTTTTTGCAAACTGGAGTTCTTAAGTTGAACTTTCTGGTTAGATATCTTATTTGTGTTTTACCTGTGCATTAGGTGAGTACTTATTGTTTGCTTGTTTGTTTGTTTGCGTTAGAGTACCCGGAGTGCGCCGCTTGCTACATCGAATCTCTAGGTTTCGCGGATCATCAGCAAGGCAAGTAACACTTTGATCATACCTCTTACTACCCAGTTTTATTGCATTAGATCAATCCTCAAGCATTGCATGATTAGGATCTAATTAAATTGTGGGTTTTGAGAAAGTAGATGAGGTAGTACCTATTACCTGTTTTATTATCAAACCCATGGGAGTTACTTCTACGTTTGCTTATGCCATGCTATGCTAGTAGATATGGATTGGGTGAGTGTATTCATGACAGATGTGAGTTTGTTAATTAATGGTTTATTTAAGGTGGCAACTTTAATACACATCTGGGTGGATTGAGGCACGTGGGTATTCTAGTGATTGCCTGTTTTTCTTTATGGACCGCCACCCAGGCTCAAAGGGGTCGTGAGATTATTCATACTAGAAACTTCCGTGTGCAGCCACAAGCTACTATGGGCTCTAGCATAGTTGATTAAGTCATGCGAACTCTTACAGTGGTAGACTAGCAGATGTAGGGGAAAGTAGGTGTAACGGTCTACCCGATAGTAAGGTGCTAGCGCTTCTGAAAGACTATGTCTCGGTCATCCGTTTCTCAAACATCATGTAGTGCGAGAGTCCCAACGGAGGAGATCGAGTCTTGTGGGGAAAAGTGCACAAACCTCTATAGAGTGTATTAAACTAATCATGATTAGCCGTCTCCTCGGTTATGGACGTCTTGAGTATCTAATACTTGGATTATCATGTAAATCTCATCATGTGACTTTAATTAATTTTGTTGGGTTTTAATGATGATGCTTAATTGGGATTGAGAGGGTGTCTACGCTCTCAATGTTTAACAACTACCATGATAGTTAAATAAAATTTATTCCTTTGCAGTAGGGAAAAACTGGCTTTACGCAAAACTGTAACCATAGAGCTTTCCACCAGCCATATATGCATGTAGTATAGCCTATTTTTGTTCATTACTCTCTATGTGTTACATTGCCAGCATATTCCATGTGCTGACCCGTTTTCGGGCTACAACGTTCATGTTGCAGACTTTTCAGACGGCGAGTAAGGTGCCTTTAGGTCGTGGTTCTATACTCAGTGATGCCGTTGGAGTTGATGGACTCACTTATCTTCCAAGCCTTCCGCTGTCATCGTTATTAGATGGCCTTAAGCCATATTATTTGTAATAAGTTCTCTTTTGAGACACTCGTTGTAATAAGTGTGTGATTGGTACTCTGTTATAAATCCTTCAGGTACTGTGCGTGTCAGCATTACTGATCTAGGGATGACACTGAAGCATAGAGATCAGACTGTTTGAGGTCTGATCGCTACAGAAGATATGATCGAAGGTGTAATCTGTGGAGGGAGGCGCCGCACACGGCTAACAAATGTTGTTGTGTGTTCTAGGTGCCTCCCCCCTCATATATATAGGTGGGAGGAAGAGGGAGCAGCCAAGGGGGCGCCCAAGTAGGAGGAATCCTACTTGGGGCCCTAGTCCTATTCGCCCCCCTAACCATAATTTCCGGAGGGGAAAGGAAGGAGGGAGGAGGGACGGAAGGGGGAGGCCGAATCGCTCCCCTTCCTTTCTCTCTTCCCCTCTTTCCTTCCCATCCAGGTTCGGCCTATATGGGAGGCGCGGCAGCCCATGCTGGCTATTGTGTTTCCCCTCTTGGCCCATTAGGCTCATATAGTTGCCGGGGGTGTGCCCGGAACCCCTTCCGGTGACCCGATATGTACCCGGTACCCCCAAAACACTTCTGGTGTCCGAATATCATCATCCTATATATGAATCTTTACCTCTCGACCATTTCGAGACTCCTTATCATGTCCGTGATCTCATCTGGGACCCCGAACAACATTCGGTCACCAAATCACATAATTGATACAATACAAAATCGTCATTGAACGTTAAGCGTGCGGACCCTACGGGTTCGAGAACTATGTAGACATGACCGAGACACATCTCCGGTTAGTACCCAACAGCGGAACCTGGATGCTCATATTGCTTCCTACATATTCTATAAGATCTTTATCGGTCGTACCGTAATGAATAATACAATTCTACCATGTTCTATGATGTTTTGTCTATGTATCCACACATGTATCAAGTTTCTGATTAATAAAATTCTACCATGAATAATAAACATTTATCATGATATAAGGAAATATAAAATAACAACTTTATTATTACCTCTAGGGCATATTTCCTTCAGTCTCCCACTTGCACTAGAGTCAGTAATCTCTACTATTAAAGGGGGATCGAACGTCGTGATGGTTCGACCTCCTTCGATCTCCACCTCCCTTCGTCATCCCCCTCCATCGCACAAAAAGAAAAACCAACGCATGCTCCCACCATCCATCGTCAAAAAAACTGCTGCCACACGCGCACACACACGTCGCACTCCCCATCTCTCCCCAAGCCCCCTCGCTCCCGATCCCGTCTCTATCAGAGAAAAGCATCGCCGCATGTGCTCGCCATCAATCCCATGTGTTGCATCATGACCCGATGTCGCGTGCCGTCTGGATCTAGGGAAGGGGATGCCTTACATCCCGTCCCTTCCGCCCATCGTCGAAGCGATAGAGATAGCAGAGAGAGAGGAAGGAGCGCAGCGGCGGACCTGCCCTTAGCACCATAGAGGAAGAGTGGTGGTGGGGCGGCACCGCGGCACTGCTGCTCCTAGGACAACGGGGCTCCTTGTGTAGAGGCATAAACGAGGCGGCGGTGTGTCCTTCCGCAGGTCCTCCTCCACGTCGGTACACTTGACATCCACCTCTTCTTCTCCTGCGGCCAGGCATGTGTGTGACGCCCCCGATTCAATCGTACACTAATCATACACGCAAATGTGTACGATCAAGATCAAGGACTCATGGGAAGATATCACAACACAACTCTAAACACAAATTAAAATAGTACAAGCTTTATATTACAAGCCATAGGCCTCGAGGGCTCGAATACATAAGCTCGAAAACACAAGTGTCGGCGGAAGCAACAATATCTGAGTACAGACATGAGTTAGACAGGTTTGCCTTAAGAAGGCTAGCACAAAAGCATCTATGATCGAAAAGGCAAGGCCTCCTGCCTGGAGCCTCCTAACTACTCCTGGTGGTCGGCGGTCTCCACGTAGTAGTAGACATCGACGGTGGCATCTGGCTCCTGGGCTCCGACATCTGGTTGCATCAACCGGAAAGAAGAAGAAAGGGGGGAAAAGGGGAAGCAAAGCAACCGTGAGTACTCATCCAAAGTACTCGCAAGAAAGGATCTACACTACATATGCAACATTATCAAAGGAAGGCTGTATATGTGGACTGGGCTGCAGAAATGCCAGAATAGAGAGAAGGCCTAGTCCTATCGAAGACTAGCATCTTTTTGAAAACCACCATCTTGCAGCAACAGGAGGGGGTAGAGTAGCATAAAGTAAAGTAGTAGTAGTGTTATCAACCTCGGTTTGAGATCCTTTCTCGACTCCCTGCAATAAAGCAATCTCAGAGCTATACTATCCATTTCTCATATCCATGTCTCATCTCAAGTATCCAGTTCTAGTTGTATCGATCGGGATACAGCTCCAAGTGTCCGTTACCGTAGGACAGGCTATCGATAGATGTTTTTTCCCTGCAGGTGTGTACCAACTTACCCACCACGCTCGATTAACTCCGGCCGGACACACTTTCCTGGGTCATGCCCGGCCTCGGCCAAACAATACGCCGCAACACAACCTAGGCTTAATAGAGAGGTCAGCACGCCGGACTAAACCAATGCCCCCAGGGGTCATGGGCCATCTCCCTGGGAACTCCTGCACGTTGTGTACGGGGCCGGTGAGCAGACCTAGCTACCTCCTTCAACAAGGCAGGTGCTTACGCAGTCCAACCCGGCGCGCGCCGCTGAGTCGCTGACGTCTATTAAGCTTCGGCTGATGCATACGACGCAGAACGTCCATACTATGCCCACGTGATGGTTAGTGCTATCAGGCCAGAGGCCCCTCGGATCAAATATCCAAATCATAGTGGATTAGGAACGCGCGGTAACAAGCAGAAACTCACGAAAGATGTGACCCCGTTGCCCCGTCTCGAGGACTTGCGGTAAGGGCTAGGAATGCCGGCCATGCCTCGTAATTATCTCGCGGGCACCCTCCAGGTCAACCCGTCTCCACATCACTCGCAATTAAGCTCGCGTGGGTACCCCTCAGGGTCGACCCGTCTTTAGTAACATGGTTCAGTGTAAAGTCATAGTAACCATAGTAATAGTGTGTCTAACACCAAGAGGAAAACCAGAGGAATCACCCTTGATGGATTCCACTCGATGTAATCACCAAGGTGAACGTAAGAGGAACCACCCTCGAAGTTCACACTTGAGGGGTTGCACGACAGAGTCGTATCAGAACTGGTTAAGACGGAATCACCCTCGATGACCATGACCGAATAGCTACACTATAGGTTAACATCAGAAGTGCTGATGAGGTCTCACCCCGGGCACTCGATAGTAACCCAGTAGTGTCGAGCAAATAAGGGGAAAGTGATGTGCGGTGTCGGGGCCTGGTCTTCGATCCCGTTGATCGGGCCTTCGATGAGGAAGCAGGGGCAACAAGGACAAGGTGGGGGGTCACTGATGGATCACTAACCAACCTATACTAAGAAGTTTAGGATAAGCAGGTAGGTAACAACAACAGGTTACAATAAACAGGCTATGCATTAGAATAGGAGCAATCAATTACAATAGCAAAATCTAATGTAAGCATGAGAGAATGGAATGGGCTATATCCTGATGATCAAAGGGGGGTTTGCCTGGTTGCTCTGGCAAGGAGGGGTCGTCGTCGACGTAGTCGATCACAGGGACATCAGCAGCGGTCTCGGGGTCTGCCGAAGAGAAGAGGGGGAAGAAACAGTAAATATAAAGCAAACATAGCATCACAAAGCATAACGTGGCAATATGTTGTGCCGGGTGTGACCTAACGTATGGCTACACGATAAAGGTGAAGGGGGAATTCAACCGGGAATGATTTCCCGGTTCCGGACTTGTGTCATACAGATGACCGGAGAGGGAATGTTTCATGTTCAGCATGCCGGGGGCATGTGACAGATGAACGGACCGCGCATTCAGATTCATTGAATTTTTCTGAGCAACTTTCATATAGAAAACACTTTCATCCGAGTTACAGTTTAACTTCTATAAATTTTCAAAGATTTTAGCATTTTCTGAAATTACTGCTAATTCGAAATAAATAGGAAAATTGCTATGTGTACCCACAGTGTACACATCCAAAAAGGCTGACACGTGGGACTAGGGGACTGGGTTGACCAAGTCAAAGGTCGACCAATCAACAGGGCATATGGCCCACATGCAGCCAAATTAATAAAAATTAACTTAATCAAATGGAGCCCACATGTCATCTGCACATTAGGCTAATTGATCTACGGAGTGCTAATTTAAATCCTAATCTGGACTAGTCAAACAAAGGCCGGCCACACACACTCACGCGCACACATTACACGCCACACACGGCCATGTACAGGGCCTTGGCGCCCATGGCCAAGATCGCTAGCAGCAAATGGCAGCAGTAGCTAGTAGCAAGCAGAGAAAAGCAGTAGCGGCAAGCAGCAGGAGCAAATAGCAGCAGTAGCAAAGCAGCGGCGGCAGCAACGGGCGGCTTCAGCACAGAGCAGCAGCCGGCAACGAGCAGCACACGCAGTTGCGGCAGCAAGGAACAGCAGCAACGTGGCGGCAGCAGCGAGCGGGAACAACAGCCGCGTGCGCGCGTTGTGCGCGGCCGGAGCTCTCACACGCACGGGCAGGGCGACCAGGGGGCGCGCGGGAGCACGCACGGGGGCGAGTCCAGGCGCAGACGGGCGGGCGCGGATGCGCGCGGGCACGCGCGAGGGCCCGACTAGGGGCACGGACGGGCCAACTCCGGCCATGGTGGCTGGTCCTCGTGGGGCAACGCATACGACGACAAATCGAAGGGGAAAAGCAGGGGAATCGGGAGAGGAGCTCACTGCGAGCTCAAAGGCGAGGTCGGGGAGGCCGGGGACGCAGTGAAGGCGACGAATTCGTCGATGGCGTCGCGGTGGCTGGAGGTTGAAGACGACATCGATGATGACGACAGAGAACTCCCAGGCTCGAGCCGAAGGGCGGGGCCGATGTGGACGACGACGGCGGTCCTCCTGGGTGTCTCACGACGGCGAGGGCTGGCCAGTGGTCTTGGCAATGACGAGGCAGCAGCGACGATGGCGTTCGGTTGAGGTCGGACGTGGGCGGGGAGGAGAGCAACGGCGCAGGAGGGGGGAAGAAGCGGGCAGCGTTAGGGTGAGCGGGGAGGGCTCTATAGGGCAGGGGAGCCGGGGATGCTCGACGTGTGGCGCCGGCCATGGAGATGGCACCACGACTGCCCTGACTGCTCCTGTAGCTGGTAGGAGAGGATTGGGGGTGGGTGGGCCAAAACTATTACCTTAAGGCCCAGAGGCATAGTGATAGGTTTTCCTTTTTTTAATTTACGTTACTGTTTTGCCTTTGCTCCTGTTTTGCATTATTTTGAGCTACTAAATGATTACTGTAAAAGGATGAAACTTGACACATAATTACTTGGCAATATCCTCAGTTGGCTCAAAAAGGTTGAGGTTGGTTGGAAACCATTTAAATTTCGTTTAAATAGAAAAGGGTTAAATGTTGCTGTTTTGACCCTGTTTTAAAAGGGTTAGGGGCAATTTAATACTTCAAATAATATTGGTTTCTACATGTCAATTACTTGGTAATTATTTGCATCCTAACCAACAATTCTGTTTTAATGTTTGAAGAAATAATAATTTGACATGCAATTTGAATATGACTATGAATTGATTTGGAACAAAGTGATGATTAGAAAAAATAATTGTGATGACTTGGCAGTCATTAGCAGGAGTTTACTGTAGCATGATTATCGGGGTTTTACAAATCTCCTCTACTACAAGAAATCTCGTCCCGAGATTTAAGGGGTGGAGTAAGGGGGAAGACTCGGGAAGGATGGAGCTCAACACATTATTGGCACCTGGGGGCCATCTCAGTGAACGTGGCATAGAGTCATCTTTCGAGTTGAAACTTAATAAAACATCAAGAGCAAAGTATGAAGGTAAAATAGGAAGTTTCAAGGGAATGGACAAACGATTGATACATGAACAGAGTGTGAGGAAGGGGTTCAGAGCATCGGGATAGATCATCTCTTGAAGGGTGGCTCGTGAATTACATATGAAACCAAACGTGAGGAAAAACTTTTAGAAACATGGGTATACATGAGAGTCAGGTTTTGATCCTGTGGAACTATGGGTTATGGGCCCACTATATGGGTTAAAAGTAGAAAGGGGCCGATAGCAAGGCATGTCAGATGATAGACTGTCGGTTATGTTGCCAACAATGTGAAGGAAATATGCCCTAGAGGCAATAATAAAGTTATTATTTATTTCCTTATATCATGATAAATGTTTATTATTCATGCTAGAATTGTATTAACCGGAAACATAATACATGTGTGAATACATAGACAAACAGAGTGTCACTAGTATGCCTCTACTTGACTAGCTCGTTAATCAAAGATGGTTATGTTTCCTAACCATGAACAAAGAGTTGTTATTTGATTAACGAGGTCACATCATTAGTTGAATGATCTGATTGACCCATTCCATTAGCTTAGCACACGGTCGTTTAGTATGTTGCTATTGCTTTCTTCATGACTTATACATGTTCCTATGACTATGAGATTATGCAACTCCCGTTTGCCGGAGGAACACTTTGGGTGCTACCAAACGTCACAACGTAACTGGGTGATTATAAAGGAGCATTACAGGTGTCTCCAAAGGTAGATGTTGGGTTGGCGTATTTCGAGATTAGGATTTGTCACTCCGATTGTCGGAGAGGTATCTCTGGGCCCTCTCGGTAATGCACATCACATAAGCCTTGCAAGCACTGCAACTAATATGTTAGTTGTTAGATGATGTATTACGGAACGAGTAAAGAGACTTGCCAGTAACGAGATTGAACTAGGTATTGGATACCGACGATCGAATCTCGGGCAAGTAACATACCGATGATAAAGGGAACAACGTATGTTGTTATGCGGTCTGACCGATAAAGATCTTCGTAGAATATGTAGGAGCCAATATGGGCATCCAGGTCCCGCTATTGGTTATTGACCGGAGATGTGTCTCGGTCATGTCTACATTGTTCTCGAACCGTAGGGTCCGCACGCTTAACGTTACGATGACAGTTATTATGAGTTTATGCATTTTGATGTACCGAAGGTTGTTCGGAGTCCCGGATGAGATCACGGACATGACGAGGAGTCTCGAAATGGTCGAGACGTAAAGATTGATATATTGGAAGCCTATGTTTGGACATCGGAAGTGTTCCGGGTGAAATCGGGATTTTACCGGATTACCGGGAGGGTTACCGGAACCCCCCGGGAGCCAAATGGGCCAACATGGGCCTTAGTGGAAAGGTGAGAGGGCAGCCCACATAGGGCTGCGCCTCCCCCCCTCTCCCTAGTCCTATTAGGACTAGGAGAGGGGCCGGCCACCTCTCTCTCTCTCCCCTTTAAAGGATTCCTAGTTGGACTAGGATTGGAGGGGGGAGTCCTACTCCCGGTAGGAGTAGGACTCCTCCTGCGCCTCCCTCTCTTTGGCCGGCCAGCCCCCTCCCTCCAACCTTTATATACGGGGGCAGGGGACACCCCAAGACACACAAGTTGATCCTTGAGATCGTTCCTTAGCCGTGTGCGGTGCCCCCTGCCACCAAATTCCACCTCGATCATACCGTTGTAGTGCTTAGGCGAAGCCCTGCGTCGGTAGTACATCAAGATCGTCACCACGCCGTCGTGTTGACGGAACTCTTCCTCGACGCTTTGCTGGATCGGAGCCCGAGGATCGTCATCGAGCTGAACGTGTGCTAAGAACTCGGAGGTGCCGGAGTAACGGTGCTTGGATCGGTCGGATCGGGAAGAAGACGTACGACTACTTCCTCTACGTTGTGAGATCGCTTCCGCAGTCGGTCTGCGTTGGTACGTAGACAACACTCTCCCCCTCGTTGCTATGCATCACCATGATCTTGCGTGTGCGTAGGAAAATTTTCGAAATTACTACGTTCCCCAACAGTGGCATCCGAGCCTAGGTTTTATGGTTTGATGTTATTTGCACGAGTAGAACACAAGTGAGTTGTGGGCGATACAAGTCATACTGCCTACCAGCATGTCATACTTTGGTTCGGCGGTATTGTTGGGTGAGACGATCCGGACCAACATTACGCGTACTCTTACGCGAGACCGGTTCCCTCGACGTGCTTTGCACATAGATGGCTTGCGGAAGACTGTCTCTCCAACTTTAGTTGAACCAAGTGTGACTACGCCCGGTCCTTGAGAAGGTTAAAACGGAGTCTATTTGACGAACTATCGTTGTGGTTTTGATGCGTAGGTGAGATGAGTTCTTACTTAAGCCCGTAGCAGCCACGTAAAACTTGCAACAACAAAGTAGAGGACGTCTAACTTGTTTTTGCAGGGCATGTTGTGATGTGATATGGTCAAGGCATGATGCTGATTTTATTGTATGAGATGATCATGTTTTGTAACCGAGTTATCGGCAACTGGCAGGAGCCATATGGTTGTCGCTTTATTGTATGCAATGAAATCGCGATGTAATGCTTTACTTTATTACTAAGCGGTAGTGATAGTCGTGGAAGCATAAGATTGGCAAGACGACAACGATGCTACGATGAAGATCAAGGTGTCGCGCCGGTGACGATGGTGATCATGACGATGCTTCGGAGATGGAGATCACAAGCACAAGATGATGATGGCCATATCATATCACTTATATTGATTGCATGTGATGTTTATCCTTTTATGCATCTTATCTTGCTTTGATTGACGGTAGCATTATAAGATGATCTCTCACTAAATTATCAAGAAGTGTTCTCCCTGAGTATGCACCGTTGCCAAAGTTCTTCGTGCCCAGACACCACGTGATGATCGGGTGTGATAAGCTCTACGTCCAAATACAACTTTGTGGTTTAGTTGATCGGTTATGGTTTAGTTGATTTGGATCACGTGATCACTTAGAGGATTAGAGGGATGTCTATCTAAGTGGGAGTTCTTAAGTAATATGATTAATTGAACTTTAATTTATCATGAACTTAGTCCTGGTAGTATTAGCATATCTATGTTGTAGATCAATAGCTCGCGTTGTTGCTTTCATATGTTTATTTGATATGTTCCTAGAGAAAATTGTGTTGAAAGATGTTAGTAGCAATGATGCGGATTGGATCCGTGATCTGAGGTTTATCCTCGTTGCTGCACAGAAGAATTATGTCCTTGATGCACCGCTAGGTGACAAACCTATTGCAGGAGCAGATGCAGACGTTATGAACGTTTGGCTAGCTCAATATGATGACTACTTGATAGTTTAGTGCACCATGCTTAACGGCTTAGAATCGGGACTTCAAAGACGTTTTGAACGTCATGGACCATATGAGATGTTCCAGGAGTTGAAGTTAATATTTCAAGCAAATACTCGAGTTGAGAGACATGAAGTCTCCAGCAAGTTCTATAGCTAAAAGATGGAGGAGAATCACTCAACTAGTAAGCATGTGCTCAGATTGTCTGGGTACTACAATCGGTTGAATCAAGTGGGAGTTAATCTTCTCGATAAGATAGTGATTGACAGAATTCTCTAGTCATCATCACTAAGTTAGTAGAACTTCGTGATGAACTATAATATGCAAGGGATAACGGAAACAACTCCCAAGGTCTTCGTGATGCTGAAATCAACGAAGGTAGAAATCAAGAAAAACATCAAGTGTTGATGGTTGACAAGACCACTAGTTTCAAGAAAAGGGCAAAGGGAAGAAGGGGAACTTCAAGAAGAACGGCAAGCAAGTTGCTGCTCAAGTGAAGAAGCCCAAGTCTGATCCTAAGCCTGAGACTAAGTGATTCTACTGCAAAGGGACTGGTCACTGGAAGCGGAACTACCCCAAGTGATTGGCGGATAAGTAGGATGGCAAAGTGAACATAAGTATATTTGATATACATGTTATTGATGTGTACTATACTAGTGTTTATAGCAACCCCTCAGTATTTGATGCTAGTTCAGTTGCTAAGATTAGTAACTCGAAACGGGAGTTGCAGAATAAACAGAGACTAGTTAAGGGTGAAGTGACGATGTGTGTTGGAAGTAGTTCCAAGATTGATATGATCATCATCGCACACTCCCCTATACTTTCGGGATTAGTGTTGAACTTAAATAAGTGTTATTTGGTTTTTGCGTTGAGCATGAATATGATTTGATCATGTTTATTGCAATACGGTTATTCATTAAAGTCAGAGAATAATTGTTGTTCTGTTTACATGAATAAAACCTTCGATGGTCATACACCCAATGAAGCAAGTTCGTTGGATCTCGATCATAGTGATACACATATTTATAATATTGAAACCAAAAAGATTCAAAGTTAATAATGATAGTGCAACTTATTTGTGGCACTGCCGTTTAGGTCATATTGGTATAAAGAGCATAAAGAAACTCCATGCTGATGGGCTTTCGAAATCACTTGATTATGAATCACTTGATGCTTGCGAACCATGCCTTTTGGGCAAGATGACTAAAACTCCGTTCTTCGGAACAATGGAGCAAGCAACAGATTTGTTGGAAATCATACATACTGATGTATGTGGTCCGATGAATATTGAGGCTCGCGACAGGTATCATTATTTTCTGATCTTCACAGATGATTTGAGCAGATATGAGTATATCTACTTGATGAAACATAAGTCTGAAACATTTGAAAAGTTCAAAGAATTTCAGAGTGAAGTAGAAAATCATCATGACAAGAAAATAAAAGTTTCTACGATATGATCGCAGAGGTAAATTATTTGAGTTACGAGTTTGGTCTTCAATTAAAACAATATGGAATAGTTTCACAAAATCATGCCACATGGAACACCACAGCATAATGGTGTGTCCGAACGTCATAACCGCACTTTATTAGATATAGTGCAATCTATGATGTATCTTACCAATCTACCACTATCGTTTTGGGGTTATGCATTAGAGACAACTGCATTCACGTTAAATAGGGCACCATCTAAATCCGTTGAGACGACACCGTGTGAACTATGGTTTGGCAAGAAACCTAAGCTGTCGTTTCTTAAAATTTGGGGTTGCGATGCTTATATGAAAAGGTTTCATCCTGATAAGCTCAAACTCAAATCAGAGAAATGCGTCTTCATAGAATATCCAAAGGAAACTATTGGATACACCTTCTATCACAGATCCGAATGCAAGACTTTTATTGCTAAAATTCGGAAACTTTCTGGAGAAGGAGTTTCTCTCGAAAGAAGTGAGTGGGAGGAAAGTAGAACTTGACGAGGTAACTGTACCTGCTCCCTTACTGGAAAGTAGTACATCACAGAAAACTGTTTCTGTGACACCTACACCAGTTAGTGAGGAAGCTAAAGATGATGATCATGAAACTTCAGAACAAGATACTACTGAACCTCGTAGATCAACCAGAGTAAGATCCGCGCCAGAGTGGTACGGTAATCCTTTTCTGGAAGTCATGCTACTAGATCATGATGAACCTACGAACTATGAAGAAGCGATGGTGAGCCCAGATTCCGCAAAGTGGCTTGAGGCCATGAAATCTGAGATGGGATCCATGTATGAGAACAAAGTATGGACTTTGATGGATTTGCCCGATGATTGGCAAACCATAGAAAATAAATGGATCTTCAAGAGGAAAACGGACGCTGATAGTAGTGTTACTATCTACAAAGCTAGAATTGTCGAAAAAGGTTTTCAACAAGTTCAAGGTGTTGACTACGATGAGTTTTTCTCACTCGTATCTATGCTTAAGTCTGTCCGAATAATGTTAGCAATTGCCGCATTTTATGAAATCTGGCAAATGGATAAACAAAACTACATTCCTTAATGGATTTACTAAAGAAGAGTTGTATGTGATGCAACTAGAAGGTTTTGTCAATCCAAAAGGTGCTAACAAAATGTGCAAGCACCAGCGATCCATCTGTGGACTGGTGCAAGCATCTCGGAGTTGGAATATACGCTTTGATAAGTTGATCAAAGCATATAGTTTTATACAGACTTGCGGTGAAGCCTGTATTTACAAGAAAGTGAGTGGGAGCACTACAACATTTCTGATAAGTATATGTGAATGACATATTGTTGATCGGAAATAATGTAGAATTATTCTATAAAGCATAAAGGAGTGTTTGAAAGGAGTTTTTCAAAGAAAGACTTCGGTGAAGCTGCGTACATATTGAGCTTCAAGATCTATAGAGATAGATCAAGACGCTTGATAAGTTCTTTCAATGAGTACATACCTTGACAAAGATTTTGAAGTAGTTCAAAATGGAGCAGTCAAAGAAAGAGTTCTTGCCTGTATTATAAGGTGTGAAGTTGAGTAAGACTCAAAGCCCGACCACGGCAGAAGATAGAAAGAGAATGAAAGTCATTCCCTATGCCTTGGCCATAGGTTCTATAAAGTATGTCATGCTGTATACCAGATCTATTGTATACCCTGAACTGATTTGGCAAGGGAGTACAATAGTGATCTAGGAGTAGATCACTGGACAGCGGTCATAATTATCCTTAGTGAAATAAGGATATGTTTCTCGATTATGGACGTGATAAAAAGGTTCGTCGTAAAGGGTTACGCCGATGCAAGTTTTGACACTAATCTAGATGACTCTAAGTCTCGGTCTAGATACATATTGAAAGTGGGAGCAATTAGCTAGAGTAGCTCCATGCAGAGCATTGTTGACATAGAAATTTGCAAAATACATGTGGATCTGAATGTGGCAGACCCGTTGACTAAGATTCTCTCACAAGAAAAACATGATCACACCTTAGTACTCTTGGGGTGTTAATCACATAGAGATGTGAACTAGATTACTGACTCTAGTAAACCCTTTGAGTGTTGGTCACATGACGATGTGAACTATGGGTGTTAATCACATGGTGATGTGAACTATTGCTGCTAAATCACATGGCGATGTGAACTAGATTATTGACTCTAGTGCAAGTGGGAGACTGAAGGAAATATGCCCTAGAGGCAATAATAAAGTTATTATTTATTTCCTTATATCATGATAAATGTTTATTATTCATGCTAGAATTGTATTAACCGGAAACATAATACATGTGTGAATACATAGACAAACAGAGTGTCACTAGTATGCCTCTACTTGACTAGCTCGTTAATCAAAGATGGTTATGTTTCCTAACCATGAACAAAGAGTTGTTATTTGATTAACGAGGTCACATCATTAGTTGAATGATCTGATTGACCCATTCCATTAGCTTAGCACACGATCGTTTAGTATGTTGCTATTGCTTTCTTCATGACTTATACATGTTCCTATGACTATGAGATTATGCAACTCCCGTTTGCCGGAGGAACACTTTGGGTGCTACCAAACGTCACAACGTAACTGGGTGATTATAAAGGAGCATTACAGGTGTCTCCAAAGGTAGATGTTGGGTTGGCGTATTTCGAGATTAGGATTTGTCACTCCGATTGTCGGAGAGGTATCTCTGGGCCCTCTCGGTAATGCACATCACATAAGCCTTGCAAGCACTGCAACTAATATGTTAGTTGTTAGATGATGTATTACGGAACGAGTAAAGAGACTTGCCAGTAACGAGATTGAACTAGGTATTGGATACCGACGATCGAATCTCGGGCAAGTAACATACCGATGACAAAGGGAACAACATATGTTGTTATGCGGTCTGACCGATAAAGATCTTCGTAGAATATGTAGGAGCCAATATGGGCATCCAGGTCCCGCTATTGGTTATTGACCCGAGACGTGTCTCGGTCATGTCTACATTGTTCTCGAACCGTAGGGTCCGCACGCTTAACGTTACGATGACAGTTATTATGAGTTTATGCATTTTGATGTACCGAAGGTTGTTCGGAGTCCCGGATGAGATCACGGACATGACGAGGAGTCTCGAAATGGTCGAGACGTAAAGATTGATATATTGGAAGCCTATGTTTGGACATCGGAAGTGTTCCGGGTGAAATCGGGATTTTACCGGATTACCGGGAGGGTTACCGGAACCCCCCGGGAGCCAAATGGGCCAACATGGGCCTTAGTGGAAAGGTGAGAGGGCAGCCCACATAGGGCTGCGCCTCCCCCCTCTCCCTAGTCCTATTAGGACTAGGAGAGGGGCCGGCCACCTCTCTCTCTCTCCCCTTTAAAGGATTCCTAGTTGGACTAGGATTGGAGGGGGGAGTCCTACTCCCGGTAGGAGTAGGACTCCTCCTGCGCCTCCCTCTCTTTGGCCGGCCAGCCCCCTCCCTCCAACCTTTATATACGGGGGCAGGGGACACCCCAAGACACACAAGTTGATCCTTGAGATCGTTCCTTAGCCGTGTGCGGTGCCCCCTGCCACCAAATTCCACCTCGATCATACCGTTGTAGTGCTTAGGCGAAGCCCTGCGTCGGTAGTACATCAAGATCGTCACCACGCCGTCGTGTTGACGGAACTCTTCCTCGACGCTTTGCTGGATCGGAGCCCGAGGATCGTCATCGAGCTGAACGTGTGCTAAGAACTCGGAGGTGCCGGAGTAACGGTGCTTGGATCGGTCGGATCGGGAAGAAGACGTACGACTACTTCCTCTACGTCGTGAGATCGCTTCCGCAGTCGGTCTGCGTTGGTACGTAGACAACACTCTCCCCCTCGTTGCTATGCATCACCATGATCTTGCGTGTGCGTAGGAAAATTTTCGAAATTACTACGTTCCCCAACACAATGTTGTTACCAAGGGCGAGGGACGAAGATAACTATTTTCCTTCTCGTAGAACGAGGCGGACCAATAGGCAAAGTTCTCGTCCATCGGTGGTTACCAGAATGTCAACAACAATGATAACAAGGTCTTACTGACAAATTGTACACCGAGGTGTTTACATAAGCAGGGAACTATTACTGCTTAGATCATATAGATCACAAGAAAGGTTAAACAAAAAATGGAAAGGAAAATGTGGTTATTAGTTTAACCAGACCAATGGAAAGGAAAAGGTGCTTATACAAAAGTATTAGAGTATATGCTTCCCAAGAACAAACAGAGCATGATATACATGACAGGACATTAAGTACTTATCCATTAAGTTAATGGGGCAAGGAGAATCATGATGTTTACCCATACAGCGGTGTTTGGATAATTGATCAAGAAACATTTAGCATTGTGCATCCAATGTTCTTAATGATGTTCAGAGTAACACAATCATACTTTTGGATAGCATTGACATGGTCATCAGGTAAAGGCCAGACCTTGGGAACACAAAGGATCCATCGGGAATTACTTGAACACCTCATGCAATTTTATCAGGGAAGATGAGGAGGTGGCCGATGGTTTCATCAAAAATCCATCGACATGTCAAAAATGATGTATTCCCAAAATTTATATGAACACATTCGTGTTGGGGGAGGCAAGAATGTTGTGGATGATAACACAAATCGTCGAGGGGCAAGGATGGTATTTCTCATCATGAATTCGATTGATATCCTCGAAGAGCTCAGAATGTTGATGATGATCACGACACATTTGTCGAGAGATTTCAAGAAGATGTAATCGATCGGCGATGACATCAAGTCAAAGGAATGATGAAGCGAAAGGTTATTAGAACCACAGGTGCGACACAAACTCAAAATCAAGCTTGTTGTTCAAGGCAAAATGATATGACGAGGAAGACCGACGTAAGGTTAGCTCATCGTCAAAAATTGTGCTCCGGGAAGAAGAACCAGGTAGCACAGTTAAAATTTGGCACGAAATGATATAGCCGATCAGGCTAGGATTGACTTGAAGGATTATTAAACTCGTAAGCAATGAAAATTACTTAGAGTTATTGAATCGGAGTGTGGAATCGATTCACTTATTGGTGTTCTCGGTTGACAAACAACCCAGATCCTGTGAAGTGACAAAGACAGGGTAAGGTAGTTGTGACGCCCGGATAATTAGGCTACAGTAATCCCACGTTAATGACGCCACGTCACCTCGCTTATTGTTGCTAATCTCGCTTTAGTTCAAAACCGATTCAAATTCAAATTCAAAGTCAGGCAAACGATAAAAGTTTTCAAATATTAAAACTAAAATGTTCGGAGTGAACCAAATATTGCATAGATAATTATGATGGGAAAACCGCACGTTTATAAAATGTTTAAACACTATGAGGTAAATAAAACAGTAGCAAAATGATTAATTAAATACCTTTTATAATTAATAAAATGTCAAACTAAGTTATTTGGGGTCTAGATTTTGTGTGACTATGGACTAAGTTGAAATACTAAGTTAGATACTAAGTGTATATTTTACTAAATTAAAATGCAACTAAAATAAATACAGAAAGAAATAATAAAAGAAAAGAGAAAAGATATAAGAAAAAAAGGAAAAGAGAGAAAGCCCCCCCGGGGCTTCGGCCCAGCAGGCCGGCCCAACTGGCCCACCCGGCCACCATCCCCACGTCCCTTATCTCCCCACCCCCAAACCCTAACCCACCCCGTCGCCCCACTCCCCCCCCCACGACGCCTCCCGATCCAGATTGGATCGGGATCGACCCACCCCGCCTCCGTGACGACGCCCGCCGCCGCCGGACCTCCACCACGCCTAACGCCGCCCCTGCCTCCTCCCAGGCGCCCCCCACTCGACTGGATCGGGGAGGGACCAGATCCCGCGCCGGCCGAACGCACCTCGACGCCGGCGCCCATCCCCTGCGTCTTCGCCCGTCGTCGCCGGCCTGCCTCCCCATCGCCGCCTCATCCTCGACGTCCACCCCGAGCCCCACTGCCCGTGCCCTACTGCTCCCTGTGAGCTCCCCTCCCTCCCTCTGCCATGGCCGCGCCCTCCCCCCTCGACCGCTCTGCCGCGCGCGCGCCCAGCCGCCACGACCCGCCCGCGCGCCTTGCTCGCCCCGCACCGCCTCACACGCGCGATGGCCGCGTCCAGCTGCGCCCGTCGCCCCCGCGCGCGCCCACCTGCCGCTGCTGGCTCCCCGCGACCGCCGTGCGCGGCCCCGCCTCAGACCGGCCATGCTCCGGCACTGCCATGGCCGCTCCTCGGCGTCCTGGCCTCCTGCCGCTGGCCACCGTGCCGCCCCGCGCCTCCCCGCAGCTGCATCTGCTACTGTTGCTGCCGTCCCTGGCCTTGTCTCCAACCGCCGCCCCGCGCTCGCCGTCGTTGCCCGGTGCAGCCTCCCTGCGTCGCCCTCCCCATCTCACCGACCTCGCCGCGGCGCCCGACAGGCTCCCCCGTCGCCAGTGGCCTCGCCTGCGTCTGGGCGTAGTGCCCCTCGCGCACGGGTGCCCGCCCGTTAACCCGCACGCCCGATAGGCCCATAGGGCCAATGACATGTGGGGCCCGACCCCCTAGAATGTTTTAATAAAAATATATATATATATATATAAAATATAAATAAATAAATAATAAATAACATAATTAATTAATTAATTAATTAATTAATTAACCTAATTAATTATGATTAATTAGTATGACAGTGGGGCCCACCCACTAATTAATTTTGATTAATTTAATTAATCTGTTTAATTAAAATGTGCCACTGACCAGTGGGACCCACTGGTCAGGTTGACCAGTCAACTCTGTTGACTGCTGACATCAGCATGACATCATGCTGATGTCATTAATTCATTTTCGAATTAATTTAAATAATTAATTAAAATTCAGAAATTAATAAAATCTTTAAAAAAACATATCTTTTAATCCGTAACTCGGATGAAAAAGTTTTATACATGAAAGTTGCTCAGAACGACGAGACGAACCCGGAAACGCAGCCCGTTCGTCCGTCACGCATCCCTAGCATAGCAAACTCGCAACTTTCCCCCTCCGGTCCTCTGCCCGAAAACGCAAAACACCGAGGATACTTTCCCGGATGTCATCCCCCTTCACCGGTATCACCTACTACCGCGTTAGGGCACCTCTAACGCCGTTACTTGTCATGTCATGCATCACTATGCACATGCTTGCTTAAATATTTACTGTTTCTCCCCCCTCTTCTCTCGATAGACACCGAGACCGATGCCGCTGCTACCCAGTACGACTACGGAGTTGACGACCCCTCTCTCTTGTCAGAGCAACCAGGCAAGCCCCCCCCCTTTGATCACCAGATACCGCCTACTCTTCTCTATACTGCTTGCATTAGAGTAGTGTAGCATGTTACTGCTTCCCGTTAATCCTATACTGATGCATAGCCTGTCCTTGCTACTACTGTTGTTACCTTTACCTGCAAACCTAATGCTTAGTATAGGATGCTAGTTTATCATCAGTGACCCTACATTCTTGTCCGTCTGCCATGCTATACTATCGGGCCGTGATCACTCGGGAGATGATCACGGGTATATACTATATACTTTATACATGATACATGTGGTGACTAAAGACGGGACGGCTCGTAGGAGCACCCGCGAGTGGATCTTTGAGGCGGAGCGACAGGGCAGGTTCCGACCACCTAGGAGAGAGGTGGGCCTGGCCCTGGTCGGTGTTCGCGGATACTTAACACGCTTAACGAGATCTGGGTATTTGATCTGAGTCTGGCCATTTGGTCTATACGCACTAACCATCTACGTGGGAGCAGTTATGGGTATCCCGGCGTCGTGGTATCAGCCGAAGTCTTCGTGACGTCAGCGACTGAGTGGCGCGCGCCGGATTGGACTGGAAAGCCACTAGGCTAGGTCTGCTTCCGGCCGCGTATGCAACGTGCAGGTGTGCAAAGGGCGATGGGCCCAGACCCCTGCGCCATAGGATTTAGACCGGTGTGCTGACCTCTCTGTTGTGCCTAGGTAGGGCTGCGACGTGTTGATCTTCCGAGGCCGGGCATGACCCAGAAAAGTGTGTCCGGCCAAATGGGATCGAGCGTGTTGGGGTATGTGGTGCACCCCTGCAGGGAAGTTTATCTATTCGAATAGCCGTGTCCCTCGGTAAAAGGACGACCCGGAGTTGTACTTTGACCTTATGACAACTAGAACCGGATACTTAATAAAACACACCCTTCCAAGTGCCAGATACAACCGGTGATCGCTCTCTCACAGGGCGACGAGGAGAGGATCATCGGTTAGGATTATGCTATATGATGCTACTTGGAGGACTTCAGTCTACTCTCTTCTACATGCTGCAAGACGGAGGCTGCCAGAAGCGTAGTCTTCGAAAGGACTAGCTATCCCCCTCTTATTCCGGCTTTCTGCAGTTCAGTCCACTTATAATAGCCTTATCCCAGTTGATACCAATGCATACATATGTAGTGTAGCTCCTTGCTTGCGAGTACTTTGGATGAGTACTCACGGTTGCTTTCTCCCTCTTTTCCCCCTATCCCTTCTACCTGGTTGTCGCAACCAGATGTTGGAGCCCAGGAGCTAGACGCCACCATCGATGACGACTCCTACTACACCGGAGGTGCCTACTACTACGTGCTGCCCGCTGACGACGACCAGGAGTAGTTTAGGAGGATCCCAGGCAGGAGGCCTGCGCCTCTTTCGATCTGTATCCCAGTTTGTGCTAGCCATCTTATGGCAAACTTGTTTAACTTATGTCTGTACTCAGATATTGTTGCTTCCGCTGACTCGTCTATGATCGAGCTCTTGTATTCTAGCCTTCGAGGCCCCTGGCTTGTAATATGTTGCTTGTATGACTTATTTTATTTGTAGAGTTGTGTTATGATATCTTCCCGTGAGTCCCTGATCTTGAACGTACACGTTTGCGTGTATGATTAGTGTACGATTAAATCGGGGGCGTCACAAGTTGGTATCAGAGCCGACTGCCTGTAGGAAACCCCCTTCCACACTCCTTGGCCGAAGTCGAGTCTAAACATTGCAAAAACTTTTTACTAACTTGGCTGTGTGCCTTACGGGCCCACGTCGCCATCGGGTGATACTAGGATCTTTTACTCCTCGATCCTTACTCTGGGACTCTGATCTCTCTTCTATTCGGGTTAAATGGTTTTGCTAACTCTAACTCTAGGTGCTCATAAATACTTTCTCCCGGAGAGCCCCTTCATTCCAGATGATGGCCTGCTTCACCAGAAGATTCCGAAGATACTCTTTGCTATTCCTCTCGAGACTTTGTGCCCATCACTTTTGCTATTCCCGACCACCAATAAATCCTTATGGATAACTACTTACACTTGCCATTCATACGATCATCCCCCATTGATCTTGTTATTACAAGATACCCCGGAGTCTTCTCTATTGTTTCGAGGATACTTTGTGCCTACTGCCTAGCAGTTCCTTGCCACATGAATACCCCTGCAAGTAAATCCTCGCACTTGTCGAGTATCCACTCATCCCCAGTTGTTCATGTGTTTCACAATGGTCTTCGAAATACTATTCGATCCTCCAAAAATCCTTAGTAGCTTATTGCTCTACAATACTTGCCTGCTTGCATTATGGATGCTTTCCATATGTCTGGCGATATTCGTTAGTATCCTTAGGCATCGTCTTTTGATCCTATTGATTCAACTTGAGTGCGAATGCACGCAATCATCAGTTGATCCTTTTAAATTATCTTTCTGGCTTAGACGTTATTTTAAAACATGAGCTGGATCTCGACCAATCAAATTGCTGTCGATTGTACCCTTAAGGCTATTCAACTTATCCATCCCTGATCAGAGCATTGCTTTTGATCCCTTGTCTTGGAATTGATAATTCCTTTGCATTTGAGCCTTGAATAAGTCAGTTGTTTCTAAAGTCTGATCTCCTTGCATTGTTTCTCCCTCTGGTTGAGTACCGATGCTCGCACCAGATCCCTTGAGAACCATCAGATCATTTGCGTGATTTTATCCGACAACGTCCTTCATATTCAATAAGTCTGTGAGCCTTTCATCGGATACATAATACCTTTGGTAAATTGTATCCTCTGCTTTCTCAAACATGCTCTACTATCGAGCTGGTGTTATTTATTCTTGAAATTTGTGGTATATACTCCTAAGATGCCCTGATGGGGTGAACATATGCCTTCTCTAAACTGTGAGAACTCGAAAGTTTTCACGAGTCATACTCTTCTGGTATTTTGCTAGATAAAATTTCTATACTACAGCTTCATCAAAAGCGAGAAGTAAAATGAAAGGTTATGCATGGAAGAATTGGGAGTCGACCTTGAGCCTTTGCGTTCATGCCCATGGACCCGATGTGAAACTTATCATCGAAGCTTCTTGTAAATGATATTAGTTCCCTTGGTATAAGTTCATCTTATATCTGGGAACCGGCCTTTTACAATCGTGGTTCCGACCATGTTCTCTTTTAAATACCATTTTCGATGCAAGTGTAAGCACTTGTCTCATGTGGATCAATACCTCGGTCCAACCTCTACTTTGATCCGTCTTCGAGTATTACCCCCTGGTATCTCAAGATTATCTTGAAACTGCATAACTTCTTATGAGTTCTTCATCAAGTACTACATTCTCACTGATTACAGTTTTCATGGGCTCTGAGTTATTAAACACTCAAAGACACCGATAACTGAACCGAGTCTGCCCTACGGTTCAGCAACTCTTGATAATCTTCTTTAAGTACGAGTTTGTACTCGATCATGTCATTCCTAGCCTGATCGGCTATATCATTATCGTGCTAAATTTTAACTGTGCTACCTGGTCCTTAATCCCGGAGCACAACTTTCGATGATGAGCTAAGCTTACGTCGATGTTCCTCGTCATATCAATTCACCTTGAACAACAAGCTTGATTTCAAGTTTGTGCCCTACCCATGGTTCCAATAACCTTCCGCTTCATCATTCCTTTGATTTGATGTTGTCACTGATTGATTACATCTTGAAATCTCTCGACCAATGTGCCGTGAAGATCATCAACCTTATGAGGTCTTCCTGGATATCAATTGAATTCATGATGAGAAATACCATCCTTGCCCCCGATGAATTGTATTATCATCGGCCACTTTATTGCCTTCCCTCCAACACTAACTTATTCGTGTTTTGAGTTATACCTTGAGGTCCTTGCTATACAGCATTTGTTCTTCTTTACCTTGGAATGTTACCACCTTTTATGTCAAGAATGTCGTGGTAATTTTACCACCTCTTGAGAATTCTTGATATAGTAATATCTCTCGCCTTTTGCGTTCATCTCTTGGTCTCCGTATTGTTTCTAACCGGAATACCGACTAATGGTCTGTGTTGTGCAAATTCTAAACTTCTAGCAACCCTATTGCTTGAAGTTATTGGTCTACAGTTTCATTCTAAGTCTATTGATTATTGAATCATCATTCAAACATTGATCGTGCTACCTAGTCCAGATTCCTGGTTGCACCCTTCTATCATTGTTCAGTTGTGTATGTTTCCCTCGAGCATACATCATTATGACATTTGATCCGACAAATGATATTTCCTTGTTCACATAATTGTGGAAACCAATCCTTTGGAAATCGCGATGATTTGTTGCTGAGCCTATCAGCCACCTCCTCATCCTCTCCTTGGTTTACTGATGAACTCTTGTTTCGGAACTCGCTTCCATAGTTCATTTCCCGAGAATCTTACAATGTCATCTCGTCAAATTGTGCCGCACCTTTTCTTCTCAGGCATCCTAAGTCTGAGGTATCGTGACACCAATCAGATCTGAATCTCGGTCAGATATGATGGTTGGAACTTATTTCCAAGAGTTATAATGTTGGTCTTTATATATGACCCGGTAAGGTTATGTCAGGCCTAGCACACCTGGCCGGAGGACCTATTGTTGTAGTATCCTTTTTAGCAAGTTTAGCCATTCCTCTGTGAGGAAATTGTAAGACTTATTTCACAAGCTATTCCTGATGGATCCTTTGTGTTTCCAAAATCTGACCTTTGCTTGAATACCATGTCAATGCTTCTTGAAGCATGTTTGTGGTACTCCGATTTTCAATAAGAGCATTGAAAGCGCAATGCTAAGTTTTCTTTAACCATTATCCAAACACCTTTGTATGGGTACTATCATGAAATTTCTCTCCCCTTACTTAAAGGGTTTTCTACATGATATCCTGCCACGGATATCATGCTCTGTTTGTCCTTGGGAAGGATATACCCCTGAAATATGTGTTTAAACACATTTTCCTTTCCATTCTTCTGTTAAATCTGATAATCATATTTTCCTTTCCATTGTTCTGTTTAACCTTCTTGAGGTTTATATGATCTAAGCAGTAATACGTCACTGCTCTTATAAGCACCTCGGCGTACAACTCTGTCAGTAAGACCCTGTTACTATTGTTGTTGACATTCCGGTAACCACCGATGAACGAGAACTTTGCCTATTGGTCCGCCTCGTTTCAACGAGCAGGAAAATGGTTCTCTTTGTCCCTCGCCCTTGGTACCAACATTGTTGCCAACATAATCGACAGGCCACCCTCTGACATACCTTGCTTGCAAGATCACGCAAGATGTCTCCGCCCTTCCTACTTTTAACCCACATGGTGGGCCCATAACCCACAGTCCCACAGGATCGAAACCTGACTCTCCTGTACATCCCTGTTTCGAAGTTATCCCTTGCTCTTTGTTTCGTATGTAATTTGCGAGCCACCTTCCTAGTGATCAATTCAGGTATCGGACGTAATACTTTCCCATCGCTCTGAACCCCTGTCACATTTCGTTTCAGGCAACTAACAGTTGCCTATCCACTTGAAACTCCTTAATTCACCTTCTTAATTTACTCTTGATGACTTTCTTGAATTTCAACTCGAGAGGCGGCTCTATACCTCGTTCACTGAGATAGCCCTAAGTACCTAACATGTATTGAGCTTCGTACTTCACGAGTTTTCCCCCTTATATTTTTCATAAGTACGATGGAGACCCTGAAGGAAGAATGATCACCTCATCATGATTACCTGAAGCCGATAAATGAAGACATCAATGCTATGGACCGACCTCTTCGAGAAGAGCAACCAAGACCGAGAAGACACGTTAGAATTCCGTAACCTAATCCCTTCCCCGCACCTCCCCTCTTAAATCTCGGGACGAGATTTCTTGTAGTGGAGGAGAATTGTGACGCCCGGATAATTAGGCTACAGTAATCCCACGTTAATGACGCCACGTCACCTCGCTTATTGTTGCTAATCTCGCTTTAGTTCAAAACCGATTCAAATTCAAAGTCAGGCAAACGATAAAAGTTTTCAAATATTAAAACTAAAATGTTCGGAGTGAACCAAATATTGCATAGATAATTATGATGGGAAAACCGCACGTTTATAAAATGTTTAAACACTATGAGGTAAATAAAACAGTAGTAAAATGATTAATTAAATACCTTTTATAATTAATAAAATGTCAAACTAAGTTATTTGGGGTCTAGATTTTTTGTGTGACTATGGACTAAGTTGAAATACTAAGTTAGATACTAAGTGTATATTTTACTAAATTAAAATGCAACTAAAATAAATAAAGAAAGAAATAATAAAAGAAAATAGAAAAGATATAAGAAAAAAAAGGAAAAGAGAGAAAGGCCCCCCCCACTGGGCTTCGGCCCAGCAGGCCGGCCCAACTGGCCCACCCGGCCACCACCCCCACGTCCCTTATCTCCCCACCCCCAAACCCTAACCCACCCCGTCGCTCCACTCCCCCCCCCCCCACGACGCCTCCCGATCCAGATTGGATCGGGATCGACCCACCCCGCCTCCGTGACGACGCCCGCCGCCGCCGGAGCTCCACCACGCCTAACGCCGCCCCTGCCTCCTCCCAGGCGCCCCCCCACTCGACTGGATCGGGGAGGGACCAGATCCCGCGCCGGCCGAACGCACCTCGACGCCGGCGCCCATCCCCTGCGTCTTCGCCCGTCGTCGCCGGCCTGCCTCCCCATCGCCGCCTCATCCTCTACGTCCACCCCGAGCCCCACTGCCCGTGCCCTACTGCTCCCCTGTGAGCTCCCCTCCCTCCCTCTGCCATGGCCGCGCCCTCCCCCCTCGACCGCTCTGCCGCGCGCGCGCCCAGCCGCCACGACCCGCCCGCGCGCCTTGCTCGCCCCGCACCGCCTCACACGCGCGGTGGCCGCGTCCGGCTGCGCCCGTCGCCCCCGCGCGCGCCCACCTGCCGCTGCTGGCTCCCCGCGACCGCCGTGCGCGGCCCCGCCTCAGACCGGCCATGCTCCGGCACTACCATGGCCGCTCCTCGGCGTCCTGGCCTCCTGCCGCTGGCCACCGTGCCGCCCGCGCCTCCCCGCAGCTGCATCTGCTACTGCTGCTGCCGTCCCTGGCCTTGTCTCCAACCGCCGCCCCGCGCTCGCCGTCGTTGCCCGGTGCAGCCTCCCTGCGTCGCCCCCCCCATCTCACCGACCTCGCCGCGGCGCCCGGCAGGCTCCCCCGTCGCCAGTGGCCTCGCCTGCGTCTGGGCGTAGTGCCCCTCGGGCACGGGTGCCCGCCCGTTAACCCGCACGCCCGATAGGCCCATAGGGCCAATGACATGTGGGGCCCGACCCCCTAGAATGTTTTAATAAAATATATATATATATATAAAAATAAATACATAATAAATAATATAACTAATTAATTAATTAATTATGATTAAATTAAACACTTAAGATTAATTAAACTAATGATTAATTAACCTAATTAACTACTGTTAATTAGATAATTAATTAGTATGACAGTGGGGCCCACCCACTAATTAATTTTGATTAATTTAATTAATCTGTTTAATTAAAATGTGCCACTGACCAGTGGGACCCACTGGTCAGGTTGACCAGTCAACTCTGTTGACTGCTGACATCAGCATGACATCATGCTGATGTCATTAATTCATTTTCGAATTAATTTAAATAATTAATTAAAATTCAGAAATTAATAAAATCTTTAAAAAACATATCTTTTAATCCGTAACTCGGATGAAAAAGTTTTATACATGAAAGTTGCTCAGAACGACGAGACGAACCCGGAAACGCAGCCCGTTCGTCCGTCACGCATCCCTAGCATAGCAAACTCGCAACTTTCCCCCTCCGGTCCTCTGCCCGAAAACGCAAAACACCGAGGATACTTTCCCGGATGTCATCCCCCTTCACCAGTATCACCTACTACCGCGTTAGGGCACCTCTAACGCCGTTACTTGTCATGTCATGCATCACTATGCATATGCTTGCTTAAATATTTACTGTTTCTCCCCCCTCTTCTCTCGATAGACACCGAGACCGACGCCGCTGCTACCCAGTACGACTACGGAGTTGACGACCCCTCTCTCTTGTCAGAGCAACCAGGCAAGCCCCCCCCTTTGATCACCAGATACCGCCTACTCTTCTCTATACTGCTTGCATTAGAGTAGTGTAGCATGTTACTGCTTCCCGTTAATCCTATACTGATGCATAGCCTGTCCTTGCTACTACTATTGTTACCTTTACCTGCAAACCTAATGCTTAGTATAGGATGCTAGTTTATCATCAGTGACCCTACATTCTTGTCCGTCTGCCATGCTATACTATCGGGCCGTGATCACTCGGGAGATGATCACGGGTATATACTATATACTTTATACATGATACATGTGGTGACTAAAGACGGGACGGCTCGTAGGAGCACCCGCGAGTGGATCTTTGAGGCGGAGCGACAGGGCAGGTTCCGACCACCTAGGAGAGAGGTGGGCCTGGCCCTGGTCGGTGTTCGTGGATACTTAACACGCTTAACGAGATCTGGGTATTTGATCTGAGTCTGGCCATTTGGTCTATACGCACTAACCATCTACGTGGGAGCAGTTATGGGTATCCCGACGTCGTGGTATCAGCCGAAGTCTTCGTGACGTCAGCGACTGAGTGGCGCGCGCCGGATTGGACTGGAAAGCCACTAGGCTAGGTCTGCTTCCGGCCGCGTACGCAACGTGCAGGTGTGCAAAGGGCGATGGGCCCAGACCCCTGCGCCATAGGATTTAGACCGGCGTGCTGACCTCTCTGTTGTGCCTAGGTAGGGCTACGACGTGTTGATCTTCCGAGGCCGGGCATGACCCAGAAAAGTGTGTCCGGCCAAATGGGATCGAGCGTGTTGGGGTATGTGGTGCACCCCTGCAGGGAAGTTTATCTATTCGAATAGCCGTGTCCCTCGGTAAAAGGACGACCCGGAGTTGTACTTTGACCTTATGACAACTAGAACCGGATACTTAATAAAACACACCCTTCCAAGTGCCAGATACAACCGGTGATCGCTCTCTCACAGGGCGACGAGGCGAGGATCATCGGTTAGGATTATGCTATATGATGCTACTTGGAGGACTTCAGTCTACTCTCTTCTACATGCTGCAAGACGGAGGCTGCCAGAAGCGTAGTCTTCGAAAGGACTAGCTATCCCCCTCTTATTCCGGCTTTCTGCAGTTCAGTCCACTTATAATAGCCTTATCCCAGTTGATACCAATGCATACATATGTAGTGTAGCTCCTTGCTTGCGAGTACTTTGGATGAGTACTCACGGTTGCTTTCTCCCTCTTTTCCCCCTATCCCTTCTACCTGGTTGTCGCAACCAGATGTTGGAGCCCAGGAGCTAGACGCCACCGTCGATGACGACTCCTACTACACCGGAGGTGCCTACTACTACGTGCTGCCCGCTGACGACGACCAGGAGTAGTTTAGGAGGATCCCAGGCAGGAGGCCTGCGCCTCTTTCGATCTGTATCCCAGTTTGTGCTAGCCATCTTATGGCAAACTTGTTTAACTTATGTCTGTACTCAGATATTGTTGCTTCCGCTGACTCGTCTATGATCGAGCTCTTGTATTCTAGCCTTCGAGGCCCCTGGCTTGTAATATGATGCTTGTATGACTTATTTTATTTGTAGAGTTGTGTTATGATATCTTCCCGTGAGTCCCTGATCTTGATCGTACACGTTTGCGTGTATGATTAGTGTACGATTAAATCGGGGGCGTCACAGTAGTACTCCATCAAAAGTTCATAAGATGTAGTGCAATGACATGATATCCTCGAGATACCAGAGGGTAATACTCGAAGGAAGATCAAAATAGAGGTTGCGGAGATGCATTGATCTGCAGAAGACAAGTGCTTTAACTTGTCCGAGAAATGGAATCAAAGGGGAACAATCATGGTCAGAACCATGGTTGTAAAAGGATCAAATCATAGATATAAGATGATCTTATACCAAGGGGATAATTAATTTTAAGAGAAGCTTCCATGATAAGATCTACATCGTGTCCATGGGCATGAACACAAAGTTCAAGGTCGACTCCCACTTCTTCAATGCATATCATTTCATTTACTTCTCGCTTTCGATGAAGTTGTAGTGTTAAAATATTATCTGGCAAAACCCAGAAGGGTAAGACTCGTTAAAACTCTCGGGTTCAAACGGATTATGGGAGGCATAGGTTCAACCCATAGGGGCATATTAGGAACATATACCACAAACTTAAAGAGTAAATAACACAAGCTCGAAAGCAGAGCATGGTTGACAAAAGGAGAGGATACAATTACCAAAGGCATTATGTATTTGGGAAAGAACTTTACGAGGTTCTTTTAATAAGAAGGACACTGTCGGATGATAATCCAATAATGGATCCGACGATCCACAACGGAGCTGATGTGAGTATCGATATTCAATCAGAAGAAGAAATAATGCAGAGGGATCAGATTTTGGAAATATATGACAATTCCAAAGCTTAATTGCAAAGGAATTATGATCTCCAATTCAGGGGATCAGAATCCTATGCTCTGATCAAAGGATAAGCAAGTTGAAAAGACATAGACCGACAATCATTCAAGGTTTGATTTGCCGAGAACCAGCTCATGTATCGAGTGGAGTCTGAGCCAGAAGGATAAATAATTACCAGAGAATAACTAATGAATGTGTGCATTCATGCACATGTCAAATCAATAGGATAAGAATGACAATCTCAAAGGAGTATCATGAATATTATTAGACATATGGAATTAACCATAATGCAAGACGATAAGGAAGAACAGTAGCAATAGGCTACTGAGGATTATCGGAAGATCGAATAGTATTCCAAAGAATTTTGTGAGACATATGAATAATTGGGAATGAATGAACCCTGGTTAAGTGAATTATCCACAGTTCAAAAAGAAGCTTCAAATCAGAAGGCACGAAGGATTCTCGGAACAACGGAGAGTACTAGTGGTATCTTGTAATAACAGGAGCAACTAGGGATGAAGGTACACGCGACAAGGATGTTATTCAGGGGGATTATCGGTGGTCAGGAACTGCAAGGCAGTTGACACAGGCTCTCGAGAAACATCGAGGAGTATTTACAGAATCTTTTGGCGAAGCAAGCGATCATTAGTAATGTCGGGGATCTCAAGGAGGAAGTGGGTACGAGAACCTAATGTCAGAGTTAGTAAAATGTTTAACCCGAATAGACGAGAGATCAGAGTCCCAGAGTATAGACGGGGAGTAAAAGATCCTAATACCACCCAATGGCGACGTGGGCCCGTAAGCCACACAACCAAGTTAGTAAAACAGTTTTGGACGACTAGACTCAACTTCGGCCAAGGAGTTGGAAAGGGGGCTACCTACAGGCAGTCGGCTCTAATACTAACTTGTGACGCCCCCGATTCAATCGTACACTAATCATACACGTAAATGTGTACGATCAAGATCAAGGACTCACGGGAAGATATCACAACACAACTCTAAACACAAATTAAAATAATACAAGCTTTATATTACAAGCCATGGGCCTCGAGGGCTCGAATACATAAGCTCGAAAACACAAGAGTCAGCGGAAGCAACAATATCTGAGTACAGACATGAGTTAGACAGGTTTGCCTTAAGAAGGCTAGCACAAAAGCATCTACGATTGAAAAGGCAAGGCCTCCTGCCTGGGAGCCTCCTAACTACTCCTGGTCGTCGGCGGTCTCCACGTAGTAGTAGACATCGACGGTGGCATCTGGCTCCTGGGCTCCGACATCTGGTTGCATTAACCGGAAAGAAGAATAAATGGGGGGAAAGGAGAAGCAAAGCAACCGTGAGTACTCATCCAAAGTACTCGCAAGAAAGGATCTACACTACATATGCAACATTATCAAAGGAAGGCTGTATATGTAGACTGGGCTGCAGAAATGCCAGAATAGAGAGAAGGACTAGTCCTATCGAAGACCAGCATCTTTTGGGAAACCACCATCTTGCAGCAACAGGAGGGGGTAGAGTAGCATAAAGTAAAGTAGTAGTAGTGTTATCAACCTCGGTCAGAGATCCTTTCTCGACTCCTTGCGAGAAAGCAATCCCAGCGCCATACTATCCATTTCTCATACCCATGTCTCATCTCAAGTATCCAGTTCTAGTTGTATCGATCGGGATACAACTCCAAGTGTCTGTTACCGTAGGACAGGCTATCGATAGATGTTTTCTTCCCTGCAGGGGTGCACCAACTTACCCACCACGCTCGATTAACTCCGGTCGGACACACTTTCCTGGGTCATGCCCGGCCTCGAACAAACAATACTCCGCAACCCAACCTAGGCTTAATAGAGAGGTCAACACGCCGGACTAAACCTATGCCCCCAGGGGTCATGGGCCATCTCCCCGGGAACTCCTGCACGTTGCGTACGGGACTGATGAGCAGACCTAGCTACCTCCTTCAACAAGGCAGGTGCTTATGTAGTCCAACCCGGCGCGCGGCGCTCAATCGCTGACGTCTATTAAGCTTCGGCCGATGCATACGACGCAGAACGCCCATACTATGCCCACGTGATGGTTAGTGCTATCAGGCCAGAGGCCCCTCGGATCAAATATCCAAATCGTAGTGGATTAGGAACGCGCGGTAACAAGCAGAAACTCACGAAAGATGTGACCCCGTTGCCCCGTCTCGAGGACTTGCGGCAAGGGCTAGGAATGCCGGACCATGCCTCGTAATTATCTCGCGGGCACCCTCCAGGTCAACCCGTCTCCACATCACTCGCAATTAAGCTCGCGCGGGTACCCCTCAGGGTCGACCCGTCTTTACTAACATGGTTCAGTGTAAAGTCATAGTAATCATAGTAACCGCGTGTCTAACACCCAGAGGAAAACCAGAGGAATCACCATTGATGGATTCCACTTGATGTAATCACCAAGGTGAACGTAAGAGGAACCACCCTCGAAGTTCACACTTGAGGGGTTGCACGACAGAGTTGTATCGGAACTGGTTAAGGCGGAATCACCCTCGATGACCACGACCGAATAGCTACACTACAGGGTAACATCAGAAGTGCTGATGAGGTCTCACCCCCGGCACTCGATAGTAACCCAGTAGTGTCAAGCAAATAAGGGGAAAGTGATGTGCGGTGTCGGGGCCTGGTCTTCGATCCCGTTGATCGGGTCTTCGATGATGAAGCAGGGGCAACAAGGACAAGGTGGGGGGTCACTGATGGATCACTAACCAACCTATACTAAGCAGTTTAGGATAAGCAGGTAGGTAACAACAACAGGTTACAATAAACAGACTATGCATCAGAATAGGAGCAATCAAATACAATAGCAAAATCTAATGTAAGCATGAGAGAATGGAATGGGCGATATCGTGATGATCAAAGGGGGGTTTGCCTGGTTGCTCTGGCAAGGAGGGGTCGTCGTCGACGTAGTCGATCACAGGGACATCAGCAGCGGTCTCGGGGTCTGCCGAAGAGAAGAGGGGGAAGAAACAGTAAATATAAAAGCAAACATAGCATCACAAAGCATAACGTGGCAATATGTTGTGCCGGGTGTGACCTAACGTATGGCTACACGATAAAGGTGAAGGGGGAATTCAACCGGGAATGATTTCCCAGTTCCGGACCTATGTCATACAGATGACCGGAGAGGGAATGTTCCATGTTCAGCATGCTAGGGGCATCTCACAGATGAACGGACCGCGTATTCGGATTTGTTGAATTTTTCTGAGCAACTTTCATATAGATAACATTTTTATCCGAGTTACAGTTTAACTTCCATTAATTTTCAAAGATTTTAGCATTTTCTGAAATTATTGCTAATTCGAAATAAATAGGGAAATTGCTATGTGTACCCACTGTGTACACACCCAAAGAGGCTGACATGTGGGACTAGGGGACTGGGTTGACCCAGTCAAAGGTTGACCAGTCAATAGGGCGTATGGCCCACATGCCATAGGCTACACCTAGCGAAATTAATAAAAATTAACCTAATCAAATGGAGCCCACATGTCATCTGCACAGTAGGCTAATTGATCTACGGAGTACTAATTTAAATCCTAATCTGGACTAGTCAAACAAGGGCCGGCCACACACACTCACGCGCACACATTACACGCCACACGCGGCCATGTACAGGGCCTTGGCGCCCATGGCCAAGATCGCTAGCAGCAAATGGCAGCAGTAGCTAGTAGCAAGCAGAGAAAAGCAGTAGCGGCAAGCAGCAGGAGCAAATAGCAGCAGTAGCAAAGCAGCGGCGGCGGCAACGGGCGGCTTCAGCACAGTGCAGCAGCCGGCAACGAGCAGCACACGCAGTTGCGGCAGCAAGGAACAGCAGCAGCAGCGAGCGGGAACAACAGCCGCGTGCGCGCGTTGTGCGCGGCCGGAGCTCTCACACGCACGGGCAGGGCGACCAGGGGGCGCGCGGGAGCACGCACGGGGGCGAGTCCAGGCGCAGACGGGCTGGCGCGGATGAGCGCGGGCACGCGCGAGGGCCCGACTAGGGGCACGGACGGGTCTGTTGAGTATATGTGTTGTGCATATCTGTGTATTGAACCCATCTTTTAATTCTTTATATAATTGAGGTCGTGGTCCATCTTTTGTACATCATAAATGCGTGCCTTAGTACATAAGCAATACATTGTGCAAGCCCAACAACATACACGGTATCAGTTTTTAGGTTCTAACCCCAGCCTTCCACTGCCGCCGCCGCCGCGCACCTCCCCTGCGCGGCCGCCACCGCCGCCCGCGCGTCTTCCGTGCCGGCCGTCGCTCCTCTCAGACGCGCTCCGCTCGGCAGTCTTGCATGCTACCCGCCCAATCGCTGCCTCACCCGATCCGCTCGCCAGTCTTGCGTGCTACCTGCCCAATCGCTTCCTCACCCGATCCGCTCGCCTATTGCCATCAAACAATCAAGTGGTCGTGTGTATCTATTGGTGGCTAGTTGACTCTGTGCGTGTATCCCGTGATTGTTGCAGCCGGAAGTACTAGTACCCACGTACTAGTACTAGTACTAGTACACGTCCAAGGAAAGATCGATCAGCTATTTGAGGCTGGCTTTGCACCGAGGGGTTGATCGGAATCCAGCGTTTTGCTTCGTTCATCATCGTCGTTCGTCGCCGAAAGTACTCAGCGTCTGCTGCCCCCAACCGCGCCGACTGCCGCCGTTGGACCAGAGATGGCATCCGTCAGCCTGTCCACCACCGTCTTCGCCGCCCGCCGCCGGCGCCCTACGGCGCGGCCCCGACGCCGTAGGGGGCGGCCACCACCTACGACGTCCCCGTTCCCACGCACGGGTATCCTACGTACGGGGCATACGGGGCTACGCCCGCATCCACGTACGGGTCTCCTCCTGTGTACGGGGTTCCGCCTACATACGAGTCTTTCGGATACTGGTGGGGGACGTCAGCAGGCCAGCAGGCTCCCGCCCCTCCCGTGCATCATGCGTACTTCGTGGCTCCGCAACTGTATGGAGAGTACCCACCACCGCAGCTGAGCGGCGGCTACGGCCTCCCCATGGCGTGTCCATCCCCCTCGCAGGCCCTGCCACCGGCGCCCTGGGACCCGGTGCTCCTCACCGGGCTGCATGCCGCTCCTACGCTGAATAACTACACCGGAGGTGATGATTGGTACATGGACACCGGGGCTACGGCTCACATGTTTGCTCATCCTGGTAATCTTGCCTCCTTCACTCCCGTCACCACCGATCGCCGCATCATTGTCGGCGACGGTTCCACACTCCCTATCACACATGTCGGGCATACTTCTTTTTCTTTTACTTTCATGCCTATTACTTTGTCTAACATACTTATGTCACCTCATCTTATTAAGAACCTTGTTTCCGTTCATCGTTTAACTCGTGAAAATCATGTTACTGTTGAATTTGATGAGCTTGGATTTTGTGTCAAGGACGCTCGAACTAGGATGGTACTTCACCGATGTGACAGCCTCGATGAGCTCTATCCGATGCATTCGCCGTCCACCTCCACCACCGCACCGGTTGCTCTCTCCGCCAGCGTTGATCTCTGGCATGCTCGTTTGGGTCATCCGAATCCCGCCACACTTCGTCATATTCTTAGGAGTTTCAGTTTCAGTTGTCATAAGATAAAGGATCACACCTGCCATGCCTGTCATGTCGGTAAACATATTCGCCTCCCGTTTAATGAATCCACCACCATACTTTTCCTTTTCAGTTGATTCATAGCGATGTGTGGACCTCTCTAGTTCCTAGTAATTCGGACTATTTATATTATCTAGTTATCCTTGATGATTATTCTCATTATGTGTGGACTTTTCCTTTGCGCAGAAAGTTGGATGCACTCCCCACTTTGACGGCTTTTTACTCCTATGTCAGCACGCAGTTCGGGCGTCCCATCCTTGCTCTTCAGACTGACAATGGAAAAGAGTTCGACAACCTTGCTTTCCGCACTTTTCTGTCGCACCACGGCACAGTTTTTCGTCTCACATGCCCGTATACTTCCCAGCAGAACGGTCGAGCCGAACGTGTCCTTCGCACTCTGAACGACTGCATTCGCACGCTCCTGTTCCGTGCTAATGTGCCGCCTCGTTTCTGGCCGGACGCACTCGCCACTGCTTCTCTTCTCCTTAACCTTCGCCCTTGCCGCCCACGGTGGAACTATGCACCTCACCATCTTCTCTTCGGTACGCCCCCTTCTTATGATGGCTTGCGTATTTTCGGGTGCCTTTGCTATCCTAGCATTGTTGACTCCGCTCCTCACAAACTCGCACCTCGTTCTGTCGCTTGCATTTTCATCGGCTACCCCTCCAACTCCAAGGGATATCGGTGCTATGATCCCGTCTCCCACCGTGTGTTCACTTCTCGGCACATTTACTTTGATGAGCATGTGTTTCCGTTTCACCAGGTACCCCCGGCTATCTCCTCCCGCCACCGGTGACGCGGGCTCCTCGACGCCGCTCCCAGGGCGCTCGCGCGCCTCTCTTGGCCGCGCCCCCGCATGCGGCGCCTCCTACAGCCGTGGCACCGGCGCCCCCGGCGCCCCCGACGTTGGCGCCCGCGGCCCTCGCGGTCCCCTCGGCGCCCCCGGCGCCCCGGCCCCCTCGGCGCCCACGGCCCCCTCGGCGCCGGCGCCCCCGGCCCCCTCGGTGCCCCCGGCGCCCCCGACGCTTGCGCCTGTGGCTGGTCCGGTCACCCATGCCAGTATGGGCATTTTCACCCGAGCTCGCGCTACGCCTCGGATGACTACATCCATGTGGAGTCCACCTCTGAGCCGTCGCCGTTGCCGTCCTCCGTTCGAGCTGCTCTTTGTGACCCGCTCTGGATGGCTGCGATGCAGGAGGAGTTTGACGCCCTGTTGCGCAACCGGACGAGGCAGCTTGTTCCCCGTCCCCGGCACGCCAACGTGATTACCGTAAAGTGGGTCTTTAAACACAAGCTCCGTCCTGATGGTACCCTTGATCGCTACAAAGCGCACTGGGTCGTTCGTGGCTTCCGACAACGTGCTGGCATCGACTTCACCAACACCTTCGCTCCGGTCGTCAAGCCCGGCAAGATACGCACGGTTCTCCACCTTGCGGTCTCCCATGCTTGGCCAGTGCACCAGATGGATGTCTCCAACGCCTTCCTCCATGGTCACCTCAAGGAGCAGGTCTTCTGCCAGCAGCCCACCGGATTTGTTGACCCGGCGCTTCCCGACCACGTGTGCCTGCTTTCGCGGTCCTTGTACGGACTCAAGCAGGCTCCGCGCGTTTGGTACTAGCGCATCACGGCGTTTCTACACCAGCTTGGGTTCCGTTCCACCCGCTCGGACGCGTCACTCTTCGTCTATCATCAGGGCTCTGACACGGCCTACTTGCTGCTCTATGTCAACGACATCATCCTGACGGCATGTACAGCTGGCCTCCTTAGTCAGCTCACTGATCGTCTTCGCGCTGAGTTCGCCATCAAGGACTTGGGTCCTTTGCACTACTTCCTCGGTCTTGAGGTGGTGCGACGTCCGGATGGCTTCTTTCTTCATCGGCGGAAGTACGCTCATGAGCTCCTGGATCGCGCTGGCATGCTTAACTGCAAGCCCGCCGCTACGCCTATTGATACGAAGGCCAAGCTCTCTGCCTCGGATGGTTCTCCCACTTCGGATGCTGCATTCTACCGGTCCATCATTGGTGCTCTCCAGTATCTCACTCTGACTCGACCGGAGATTCAGTACGCCATACAGTAGGTGTGTCTTCATATGCATGCTCCTCGGGATGTTCACTGGGCCGCTGTTAAGCGGATTCTTCGCTATGTCTGCGACACTATGGAGCTCGGCATCACACTCTTCACCTCCGCCGACACCGCCCTCACCGCCTATACTGATGCAGACTGGGCGGGCTGCCCTGACACTCGTCGCTCCACCTCAGGCTATTGTGTCTTCCTTGGACCATCACTCATATCATGGTCGTCCAAGCGGCAGCCTACAATCTCTCGCTCGAGTGCTGAGGCTGAGTATCGTGCGGTGGCCAACGTCGTCGCCGAGTGTTCGTGGCTTCGCCAGTTGCTCCAGGAGCTCTCTTGTCCTGTGGATCGTGCTACGGTGGTCTACTGTGACAACGTCTCGGCTGTCTACCTCTCCCTCAACCCGGTCCATCATCATCGGACCAAGCATATTGAGTTAGATATCCACTTTGTTTGGGAACAGGTGGCCGTTGGCCATATTCGTGTTCTACACGTCCCTACTTCCCAACAATTTGCAGATATCATGACCAAGGGCTTGCCTACGGCATCATTTGAGGAGTTTCGGTCCAGTCTTTGCGTCAGCAGCGGTGGCGCTTCGACTGCGAGGGGGGTGGGGGGTGGGTGGGTGTTGAGTATATGTGTTGTGCATATCTGTGTATTGGGCCCACCTCCTAGTTCCTTGTATAGCTGAGGTCGTGGCCCACCTCTTGTACATCATAAATGCGTGCCTTTGCACATGAGCAATACATTGTGCAATCCCAACAACATACAGGGCCAACTCCGGCCATGGTGGCTGGTCCTCGTGGGGCAACGCATACGGCGACGAATCGAAGGGGAAAAGCAGGGGAAATGGGAGAGGAGCTCACTGCAAGCTCAAAGGCAAGGTCGGGGAGGCCGGGGACGCAGTGAAGGCGACAAATTCGTCGATGGCGTCGCGGTGGCTGGAGGTTGAAGACGACATTGATGGCGACGACAGAGAACTCCCAGGCTCGAGCTGAAGGGCGGGGCCGATGTGGACGACGACGGTGGTCCTCCTGGGTGTCTCACAACGGCGAGGGCTGGCCAGTGGTCTTGGCAGTGACGAGGCAACTGTTGGAAATATGCCCTAGAGGCAATAATAAAATGTTTATTATTATATTTCTTTATTCATGATAATTGTCTATTGTTCATGCTATAATTGTGTTATCCGGAAATCGTAATACATGTGTGAATACATAGACCACAACACGTCCCTAGTGAGCCTCTAGTTGACTAGCTCGTTGATCAAAAGATAGTCATGGTTTTCGGACTATGGACATTGGATGTCATTGATAACGGGATCACATCATTAGGAGAATGATGTGATGGACAAGACCCAATCCTAAGCATAGCTCAAAGATCGTGTAGTTCGTTTTCTGTAGCTTTTCCGAATGTCAAGTATCATTTCCTTGGACCATGAGATTGTGCAACTCCCGGATACCGTAGGAGTGCCTTGGGTGTGCCAAACGTCACAACGTAACTGGGTGACTATAAAGTTACACTACAGGTATCTCCGAAAGTGTCTGTTGGGTTGGCACGAATCGAGACTGGGATTTGTCACTCCGTATGATGGAGAGGTATCTCTGGGCCCACTCGGTAATGCATCATCATAATGAGCTCAATGTGACCAAGTGGTTGATCACGGGATCATGCATTACGGTACGAGTAAAGTGACTGGCCGGTAACGAGATTGAACGAGGTATTGGGATACTGACGATCGAGTCTCGGGCAAGTAACGTACCGATTAACAAAGGGAATTGTATACGGATTGATTGAATCCTCGACATCATGGTTCATCCGATGAGATCATCGTGGAGCATGTGGGAGCCAACATGGGTATCCAGATCCCACTGTTGGTTATTGACCAGAGAGGCATCTCGGTCATGTCTGCATGTCTCCCGAACCCGTAGGGTCTACACACTTAAGGTTCGGTGACGCTAGGGTTGTAGAGATATTAATATGCAGTAACCTGAAAGTTTTTCGGAGTCCTAGATGAGATCCCGGACGTCACGAGGAGTTCCGGAATGGTCCGGAGGTAAATATTTATATATAGGAAGTTCAGTTTCGGCCACCGGGAAGGTTTCGGGGGTCGCCGGTATTATACCGGGACCACCGGAAGGGTCTCGGGGGTCCACCAGGTGGGGCCACCTATCCCGGAGGGCCCCATGGGCTGAATTAGGAGGGGAACCAGCCCCTAGTGGGCTGGTGCGCCCCCCTTGGGCCTCCCCTGCGCCTAGGGTTGAGAAACCCTAGGGGTGGGGGCGCCCCCCACTTGGCTTGGGGGGGGGGGGGCGAAGCCACCCCTTGGCCGCCGCCCCCTTGGAGATCCATCTCCTAGGGTGGCGCCCCCCCAAGGCCCCTATATAAAGAGGGGGGAGGGAGGGCAGCCGCACCCCTTGCTCTTGGCGCCTCCCTCTCCCTCCGTAACACCTCTCCTCCCCGCTTGCGCTTGGCGAAGCCCTGCCGGGATCCTGCTGCATCCACCACCACGTCGTCGTGCTACTGGATCCTCATTAACCTCTCCTTCCCCCTTGCTAGATCAAGTTGGAGGAGACGTCTTCCCAACTGTACGTGTGTTGAACGCGGAGGTGCCGTCCGTTCGGCACTAGGTCATCAGTGATTTGGATCATGTTGAGTACGACTCCATCAACCTCGTTCTCTTGAACACTTCTGCGCGCGATCTACAAGGGTATGTAGATGCACTCCTCTCTCACTCGTTGCTAGATGACTCCATAGATTGATCTTGGTGATGCGTAGAAAATTTTAAAAATTTGCCACGTTCCCCAACAGTGGTATCAAAGCTAGGTCTATGCATAGTTTCTATGCACGAGTAGAACACAAAGCAGTTGTGGGCGTCGATATTGTCAATTATCTTGCCGTTACTAGTCTTATCTTGATTCGGCGGCATTGTGGGATGAAGCGGCCCGGACCGACCTTACACGTACGCTTACGTGAGACTGGTTCCACCAACTGATATGCACTAGTTGCATAAGGTGGCTGGCGGGTGTCTGTCTCTCCCACTTTAGTCGGATCGGATTCGATGAACAGGGTCCTTATGAAGGGTAAATAGAAATTGGCAATTCACGTTGTAGTTTTGGCGTAGGTAAGAGATGTTCTTGCTAGAAACCTATAGCAGCCACGTAAAAACTTCCAACAACAATTAGAGGACGTCTAACTTGTTTTTGCAGCAAGTGTTTTGTGATGTGATATGGCCAAAGGATGTGATGAATGATATATGTGATGTATGAGATGATCATGTTCTTGTAATAGGAATCACGACTTGCATGTCGATGAGTATGACAACCGGCAGGAGCCATAGGAGTTGTCTTTATTTATTTATGACCTGCGTGTCAACATAAACGTCATGTAATTACTTTACTTTATTGCTAAAGCGTTAGCCATAGTAGTAGAAGTAATAGATGACGAGACAACTTCAAGAAGACATGATGATGGAGATCATGACGATGGAGATCATGGTGTCATGCCGGTGACAACGATGATCATGGAGCCCCGAAGATGGAGATCAAAAGGAGCAAATGATATTGGCCATATCATGTCACTATTTGATTCCATGTGATGTTTATCATGTTTTACATCTTATTTGCTTAGAACGACGGTAGCTTAAATAAGATGACCCCTCGTAATAATTTCAAGAAAGTGTTCCCCCTAACTGTGCACCGTTGCGAAGGTTCGTTGTTTCGAAGCACCACGTAATGATCGGGTGTGATAGATTCTAATGTTTGAATACAACGGGTGTAAGCCAGATTTACACACGCAATACACTTAGGTTGACTTGACGAGCCTAGCATGTACATACATGGCCTCGGAACACAGAAGACCGAAAGGTCGAGCATGAGTCGTATAGAAGATACGATCAACATGAAGATGTTCACCGATGTTGACTAGTCCGTCTCACGTGATGATTGGACACGGCCTAGTTGACTCGGATCATGTTTCACTTAGATGACTAGAGGGATGTCTATCTGAGTGGGAGTTCATTGAGTAATTTGATTAGATGAACTTAATTATCATGAACTTAGTCTAAAATCTTTACAATATGTCTTGTAGATCAAATGGCCCACGTTGTCCTCAACTTCAACGCGTTCCTAGAGAAAACCAAGCTGAAAGATGATGGCAGCAACTATACGGACTGGGTCCGGAACCTAAGGATCATCCTCATAGCTGCCAAGAAAGATTATGTCCTAGAAGCACCGCTAGGTGACGCATCCATCCCAGAGAACCAAGACGTTATGAACGCTTGGCAGTCACGTGCTGATGATTACTCCCTCGTTCAGTGCGGCATGCTTTACAGCTTAGAACCGGGGCTCCAAAAGCGTTTTGAGAGACACGGAGCATATGAGATGTTCGAAGAGCTGAAGATGGTTTTCCAAGATCATGACCGGGTCGAGAGATATGAAGTCTCCGACAAGTTCTTCAGTTGTAAGATGGAGGAAAATAGTTCTGTCAGTGAGCACATACTCAAAATGTCTGGGTTGCATAACCGCTTGACTCAGATGGGAGTTAATCTCCCGGATGACGCTGTCATTGACAGAATCCTTCAGTCGCTTCCACCAAGCTACAAGAGCTTTGTGATGAACTTCAATATGCAGGGGATGGAAAAGACCATTCCTGAGGTGTATTCAATGCTGAAATCAGTAGAGGTGGAAATCAAAAAGGAACATCAAGTGTTGATGGTGAATAAAACCACTAAGTTCAAGAAAGGCAAGGGTAAAAAGAACTTCAAGAAGGACGGCAAGGGAGTTGCCACGCCCGGTAAGCAAGCTGCCGGGAAGAAGCCAAAGAATGGACCCAAGCCCGAGACTGAGTGTTCTTATTGCAAGGGAAGTGGTCACTGGAAGCGGAACTGCCCCAAATACTTAGCGGACAAGAAGGCCGGCAACACTAAAGGTATATGTGATATACATGTAATTGATGTGTACCTTACCAGTACTTGTAGTAGCTCCTGGGTATTTGATACCGGTGCGGTTGCTCACATTTGTAACTCAAAGCAGGAGCTACGGAATAAGCGGAGACTGGCGAAGGACGAGGTGACGATGCGCGTCGGGAAGGGTTCCAAGGTCGATGTGATCACCGTCGGCACGCTACATCTACATTTACCTACGGGATTAGTTTTAAACCTCAATAATTGTTATTTAGTGCCAGCTTTGAGCATGAACATTGTATCAGGATCTCGTTTAATTCGAGATGGCTACTCATTTAAATCCGAGAATAATGGTTGTTCTATTTATATGAGAGATATTTTTTATGGTCATGCTCCGATGGTGAATGGTTTATTCTTAATGAATCTCGAGCATAATGTTACACATATTCATAGTGTGAATACCAAAAGATGTAAGGTTGATAATGATTGTCCCACATACTTGTGGCACTGCCGCCTTGGTCACATAGGTGTCAAACGCATGAAGAAGCTCCATGCAGATGGACTTTTGGAGTCTCTTGACTACGAATCATTTAACACGTGCGAACCATGCCTCATGGGTAAAATGACCAAGACTCCGTTCTCATGAACAATGGAGCGAGCAACCAACTTATTGGAAATCATACATACTGATGTGTGCGGTCCAATGAGTGTTGAGGCTCGCGGTGGCTATTGTTATGTTCTCACCCTCACTGATGACTTGAGTAGATATGGGATGTCTACTTAATGAAACACAAGCCTGAGACCTTTGAAAAATTCAAGGAATTTCAGAGCGAGGTTGAGAATCAACGTGACAGAAAAATCAAGTTCTTGCAATCAGATCTTGGGGGAGAATACTTGAGTCACGAATTTGGCACACACTTACGAAAATGGGGAATAGTCTCACAACTCACGCCGCCTGGAACACCTCAGCGTAATGGTGTGTCCGAACGTCGTAATCGCACTCTATTGGATATGGTGCAATCTATGATGTGTCTTACCGATCTACCGCTATCATTTTGGGGCTATGTTTTAGAGACTGCCGCATTCACTTTAAATAGGGCTCCGTCGAAATCCGTTGAGACGACACCATATGAATTATTGTTTGGGAAGAAACCTAACCTGTCATTTCTAAAAGTTCGGGGATGCGAAGCTTATGTCAAGAAACTTCAACCTGAAAAGCTCGAACCTAAATCGGAAAAATGCGTCTTCATAGGATACCCTAAAGAAACTATTGGGTATACCTTCTACCTCAGATCCGAAGGCAAGATCTTTGTTGCCAAGAATGGGTCCTTTATAGAGAAAGAGTTTCTCTCGAAAGAAATAAGTGGGAGGAAAGTAGAACTTGATGAAGTATTACCTCTTGAACCGGCAAGTGACGCAGCTCAAGAAAATGTTCCTGAGGTGCCTGCACCGACTAGAGAGGAAGTTAATGATGATGATCATGAAACTTCAGATCAAGTTGCTACTGAACTTCGTAGGTCCACAAGGACACGTTCCGCACCAGAGTGGTACGGCAACCCTGTCTTGGAAATCATGTTGTTAGACAACAGTGAACCTTCGAACTATGAAGAAGCGATGGCGGGCCCGGATTCCGACAAATGGCTGGAAGCCATGAAATCCGAGATAGGATCCATGTATGAAAATGAAGTATGGACTTTGACTGACTTGCCCGATGATCGGCGAGCCATAGAAAATAAATGGATCTTTAAGAAGAAGACAGACGCGGATGGTAACGTAACCATCTATAAAGCTCGGCTTGTCGCTAAGGGTTATCGACAAGTTCAAGGGGTTGACTACGATGAGACTTTCTCACCCGTAGCGAAGCTGAAGTCCGTCCGAATCATGTTAGCAATTGCCGCATTCTATGATTATGAAATATGGCAAATGGACGTCAAAACGGCATTCCTTAATGGTTTCCTTAAGGAAGAATTGTATATGATGCATCCGGAAGGTTTTGTCGATCCTAAGAATGCTGACAAGGTGTGCAAGCTCCAACGCTCGATTTATGGGCTGGTGCAAGCATCTCGGAGTTGGAACATTCGTTTTGATGAGATGATCAAAGCATTTGGGTTTACGTAGACTTATGGAGAAGCCTGCATTTACAAGAAAGTGAGTGGGAGCTCTGTAGCATTTCTCATATTGTATGTGGATGACATACTGTTGATGGGAAATGATATAGAATTCTTAGAAAGCATAAAGGCCTACTTGAACAAGTGTTTTTCAATGAAGGGCCTTGGAGAAGCTGCTTATATATTAGGCATCAAGATATATAGAGATAGATCGAGATGCCTCATTGGTCTTTCACAAAGTACGTACCTTGACAAGATATTGAAGAAGTTCAAAATGGATCAGTCAAAGAAGGGGTTCTTGCCTATATTGGAAGGTATGAGATTGAGCACAGCTCAATGCCCGACCACGGCAGAAGATAGAGAAAAGATGAGTGTCGTCCCCTATGCCTCGACCATAGGGTCTATCATGTATGCTATGCTGTGTACTAGACCTGATGTAAACCTTGCCGTAAGTTTGGTAGGAAGGTACCAAAGTAATCCCGGCATGGAACACTGGATAGCAGTCAAGAATATCCTGAAGTACCTGAAAAGGACTAAGGATATGTTTCTCGTTTATGGAGGTGACAAAGAGCTCGTCGTAAAGGGTTACATCGATGCTAGCTTCGACACAGATCTGGATGACTCTAAGTCACAAACCGGATACGTGTATATTTTGAATGGTGGGGCAGTAAGCTGGTGCAGTTGCAAGAAAAGTGTTGTGGCGGGATCTACATGTGAAGCGGAGTACATGGCAGCCTCGGAGGCAGCACAAGAAGCAGTCTGGGTGAAGGAGTTCATTACCGACTTAGGAGTCATACCCAATGCGTCGGGCCCGATGACTCTCTTCTGTGACAACACTGGAGCTATTGCCCTTGCCAAGGAGCCCAGGTTTCACAGGAAGACCAGGCATATCAAGCGTCGCTTCAACTCCATTCGTGAAAGTGTTCAAAATGGAGAGGTAGAGATTTGTAAAGTACATACGGACCTGAATGTGGCAGATCCGTTGACTAAACCTCTCCCTAGAGCAAAACATGATCAACACCAGAACTGCATGGGTGTTCGATTCATCACAATGTAACTAGACTATTGACTCTAGTGCAAGTGGGAGACTGTTGGAAATATGCCCTAGAGGCAATAATAAAATGGTTATTATTATATTTCTTTGTTCATGATAATTGTCTATTGTTCATGCTATAATTGTGTTATCCGGAAATCGTAATACATGTGTGAATACATAGACCACAACACGTCCCTAGTGAGCCTCTAGTTGACTAGCTCGTCGATCAAAAGATAGTCATGGTTTCCGGACTATGGACATTGGATGTCATTGATAACGGGATCACATCATTAGGAGAATGATGTGATGGACAAAACCCAATCCTAAGCATAGCTCAAAGATCGTGTAGTTCGTTTGCTGTAGCTTTTCCGAATGTCAAGTATCATTTCCTTAGACCATGAGATTGTGCAACTCCTGGATACCGTAGGAGTGCCTTGGGTGTGCCAAACGTCACAACGTAACTGGGTGACTATAAAAGTACACTACAGGTATCTCTGAAAGTGTCTGTTGGGTTGGCACGAATCGAGACTGGGATTTGTCACTCCGTATGATGGAGAGGTATCTCTGGGCCCACTCGATAATGCATCATCATAATGAGCTCAATGTGACCAAGTGGTTGATCACGGGATCATGCATTACGGTACGAGTAAAGTGACTTGCCAGTAACGAGATTGAACGAGGTATTGGGATACCGACGATCGAGTCTCGGGCAAGTAACGTACTGATTGACAAAGGGAATTGTATACGGATTGATTGAATCCTCGACATCATGGTTCATCCGATGAGATCATCGTGGAGCATGTGGGAGCCAACATGGGTATCCAGATCCCGCTCTTGGTTATTGACCAGAGAGGCATCTCGGTCATGTCTGCATGTCTCCCGAACCCGTAGGGTCTACACACTTAAGGTTCGGTCACGCTAGGGTTGTAGAGATATTAATATGCAGTAACTCGAAAGTTGTTCGGAGTCCCGGATGAGATCTCGGATGTCACGAGGAGTTCCGGAATGGTCCGGACGTAAAGATTTATATATAGGAAGTTCAGTTTCGGCCATCGGGAAGGTTTTGGGGGTCGCCGGTATTATACCGGGACCACCGGAAGGGTCCCGGGGGTCCACCGGGTGGGGCCAGCTATCCCGGAGGGCCCCATGAGCTGAATTAGGAGGGGAACCAGCCCCTAGTGGGCTGGTGCGCCCCCCTTGGGCCTCACCTGCGCCTAGGGTTGAGAAACCCTAGGGGTGGGGGCGCCCCCCACTTGGCTTGGGGGGGGGGAGCCACCCCTTGGCCGCCGCCCCCCTTGGAGATCCATCTCCTAGGGCCGACGCCCCCCAAGGCCCATATATAAAGAGGGGGAGGGAGGGCAGCCGCACCCCTTGCTCTTGGCGCCTCCCTCTCCCTCCGTAACACCTCTCCTCCCCGCTTGCGCTTGGCGAAGCCCTGCCGGGATCCTGCTGCATCCACCACCACGTCGTCGTGCTGCTGGATCCTCATCAACCTCTCCTTCCCCCTTGCTGGATCAAGTTGGAGGAGACGTCTTCCCAACCAAACGTGTGTTGAACACGGAGGTGCCGTCCGTTCGGCACTAGGTCATCGGTGATTTGGATCACGTTGAGTACGACTCCATCAACCCCGTTCTCTTGAACGCTTCCGCGCGCGATCTACAAGGGTATGTAGATGCACTCCTCTCTCACTCGTTGCTAGATGATTCCATAGATTGATCTTGGTGATGCGTAGAAAATTTTAAAAATTCTGCTACGTTCCCCAATAACAAGAACGACGATGGCGTTCGGTTGAGGTCGTACGTGGGCGGGGAGGAGATCAACGGTGCAGGGGGGGGGGGGGGGGAGAAGCGGGCGGCATTAGGGTGAGCGGGGAGGGCTCGGCACGGCTATATAGGGCAGGGGAGCCGGGGATGCTCGACGTGTGGCGCCGGCCATGGAGATGGCGCCACGACTGCCCTGACTGCTCCTGTAGCTGGTAGGAGAGGATTGGGGGTGGGTTGGGCCAAAACTATTACCTTATGGCCCAGAGGCATAGTGATAGGTTTTCCTTTTTTTAATTTACGTTACTGTTTTGCCTTTGCTCCTGTTTTGCATTATTTTGAGATACTAAATGATTATTGTAAAAGGATGAAAATTGACACATAATTACTTGGCAATATCCTCAGTTGGCTCAAAAAGGTTAAGGCTGGTTGGAAACCATCTAAATTTTGTTTAAATAGAAAAGGGTTAAATGTTGCTGTTTTGATCCTGTTTTAAAAGGGTTAGGGGCAATTTAATACTTCAAATAATATTGGTTTTTACATGTCAATTACTTGGTAATTATTTTCAACCTAACCAACAATTCTGTTTTAATGTTTGAAAGAAATAATAATTTGACATGCAATTTTAATATGACTATGAATTGATTTGGAACAAAGTGATGATTAGAAAAATAATTGTGATGACTTGGCAGTTATTAGCAGGAGTTTATTGTAGCATGATTATCGGGGTTTTACAATGTGCATATCATCCTATGCCATTGACCCCTCATCGACGGAGGTGTGCGAGGATTCCGTCTCCGAGCAGCACGGCGGACGTCTCTTTCCTGTCACTGCTCAACACCGAGCTCCAGACAAGAGAACCCTTTTGCCATCGAGGCCTTCTACTACTGGTCCACAGCCTCGACTTCTCCCTCTTCATCTGGATTGGGAGCGCAACCACCCCGTAAGCTCCTCCTCTTCTCTCTCCCTTATATTTTTTCGGGTTCTTGGTCTGGATATGAATAGAGAGCTCGAGTTCGATCCTGATATCTTGCTTATGTCTTGTACTATTTTTGTTGATACAGATTATTGCTGCAAATTTTTCTTAGACAGGAATTAAGTTGTTTTTCAGAAGGGCTTTGTGGTTCTTTATCAATGGCGTTTAGCTACTACAATGTCTGATACACATTCTGGTGGTATACGCAACCATGCTTTACAAAGCTGATTACCACATTCCTCTTTTGCTAGGAATTTTTTTTGAGCAAAAGAGAGGCTCGCCCTCTCCGATTTCATATAAAGAAACCAAGGTCTAGCAGTAACAAGGTCCAGGCTCTTTCGCTAGGATATGTGCCGCTCTGTTTGATATACATCATGACTTTGTGCTCCTTCATGGTAGTCAACATCTCCTTGATCACTCCAGTCAACAACCCATGGACTGATCTGTTCAAATCACCATCATTCTAGCAAGTTGTTAGTTGTTACCCACGCTAAATGTAAGCTCTCTGACTGCAGATTGTATGCGACACTTTGGTTACTCATAAATTCTTTCTTGTATTCCAAAAAGAATCCATATCAATGATTTTGCAATATAAGACATCCATATGAAATTTTCCTGCATTTTTCATTGAAGGAACAGTAGCTCTGCTGCCTATATCAATAGAAAAAAGTACTAATTTTTTTATGTACAGGAAAAACTAAATTTCCTGCAATTGCAACCACACAATCTATAGTTTGCTAGTTTCTTTCAAATAATATGCAATGATATTTCCTTTGCGTTCTAATTTATTGATTTTAGAGCTCTCACTTGATAAATATCACAAGGTAGTTTCAGTTGTGATATTGAGTGTCCTTTTTGTGATTTTCATATTATTTTAGTAATGAGTAGTAACCTTATATTGCTATATGCATATCACAAATAAGATCTATATTATTTATCTCGAACCTGTAAATAATTTTAGCTACCTCCAGTTTCAGTATGATCACACATTGCAGGTACAACTTGACTCGTTACTTCTGTGGGCATGGAATTGATTTGCCTCTTAATAGGTTTCTAGCTCGCTGAATTTATCTTCATGTTGCCATTGAAGCATGTTGTTTTCTTGGGAAAATCAATATAGATAACCATGGTTTCTCTGTAATAATATATATGCCCTGATCAATGTATTAGGATTGATTTTTTCATTAGTTCTTGGATAATGGAGTATTCTAATCAAAATCATGCTGACTTTCTATGTAGCTCACTTGCATGGGACGTTTATGCCAGCACACATTGAAGACCAAGTATAGCATATATAGTCAGTCGATGATGTCTCATGATAAAATGTAAGCTACACGAACTTATCAACTCCTAATTTATCATGCAACGACAGATTAATTCTGATTGGTATATGTGTGCTATTATATTCTGAAACCAAAGCATCAAATCACGTTGCTACCTACCATGTCCTATTAAAGTTAAAAAAACTCTGAAAAGAACTCTACATGCATCACTTCACATCAAAAGAATGACGACGCCATATGGATTGGAAATTGGTAATCTTGGATTGATATGTCATACTCCCTCCGTAAAGAAATATAAGAGCGTTTAGATCACTAAAGTAGTGGTCTAAACGCTCTTATATTTCTTTACAGAGGGAGCACATGACTAAATTTTTCTGGCAAGTACATTAAACTTACTCAGATAAAGAGGATCCATTGTTTTTCACTCGGTAATAATTTTTCTCCCAAACACGAATAGTCTAAAACATAAGCATATTTTGGCTACTAAAGTATGTGCGTCTTAAACAACCCTTATGTTGTCTCAAAATTTATCATATTTCTATTATGAAAGCGTAGTAGCTATGTTATTTTCATAAATATTAGAGCATCTACAACCGGACCTCTCAAACGCGACTCATATGTCCAAGTGGGCCGCCCGGTCGCAAAAATCTGACTCAGACAGGCACCTCAAATGGGTCTCAAACGCCTGGGCTGACCGGCACCCTACATATCCAGCCCAAATATGATATCGGATTTCGGGTTCCGGCAGACCCTTAAGGTTCAAAAACTGGGGTGCGCGCGGAAATCTCACCTTCAACCTCTCCATCTCAATGGGATCTAAACTACTAAAAGAACTGCACGAAAGACACAAGATTTATACTGGTTCGGGCCACCGATGTGGTGTAATACCCTACTCCAGTGTGTGGTGGATGGATTGCCTCCTGGGGCTGGTGAGGATGAACAATACAAGGAAGAACAGCCTCGCGAGGGTCTGTTCTAGGCTGTGGTGATGAACTGCTATGAAGGGTTCAGTCACCCTCTTTCTCTCTCTCTCTCTACTTGTGAACCAAACGAACCAACTGACCCCCCCCCCCTTTGCTACGTGGGTGGCTAGTCCTATTTATAGAGGCCCTGGTCCTCTCCCCAAATATTGAGCGGGAAGGGATCCAACAATGGCCGGCTAATTTGAAGGGGGACAACGAGTACATCTATCCTGACAAAAGCAGTCTTCGCCTGCCAAAGGCTCTGGGTGACGACGCCGCGCTGGGCTCCATGGTGACCTCCATCTCGTAGTCCTCCTGGCCTTGGTCTCATTGCACCAGAGTGGCAACCTTTGCCTGATGCCTCGGTACTCCGCTGATACGCTTGCCCCCTTTGCACCAAAGAGGAAAGAAGGACGCTGCGCGCGCTGGCACCCGCCTGGTGCCCCGTGTCGTCATGGCTTGCGTCATGGGCACCTCGCGAGGTACCCCGCCTTGAACTCTCCGCCTCCTCGCGAGCCAGCCTGACGAGGCTGTGCCTGAGGATGCGCCGTGTCGTCCGCCTCACGAGGCTTGGCCCCTCACGAGGGTCATGAGCCTCGTGTTGATGAAGATGGGCCGCGCTGGGCCCCCACTCGAGCCACGCCACAGGCCGCAGGCAGGCAAGTCTGGGGACCCCCGTTCCCAGAACGCCGACATATGAGGCGGATATGGGGGCGCCCGGGCACGCCCGCTGACCCCGCTGCAGGTCGTAGCGGTCCCACCTGCAGCGACCGAAGCTCCTCCCACTCCCACCTACAGTGGCCGAACCTCCTCCATCTCTCATCGGTGCAACCAAATTTTAGTCCACCACATCGCCGGGCGAGGCGGACGCCGCCTGTCGTGGTTTTGTCACGGCAGATGTCCTAGAGAAAGGACTTAGTCGTGGAGCCATCGCGACGGGTTAGCTTGAAGGGGTTAAAGCGGACACAGGGACGCAAGAGAGTTTATACTAGTTCGGCCCCTTCAATGAAGGTAAAAGCCTACGTCTAGTTGTGATGGAATTGATGGGGTTTCGATGACTAGGGAGCAAACAAGCTTCGCCTATGTCTCGAGTTGTTGTCTGTTGTCCTTGAACCGTCACCGGGTCGTCCCCTTATATACACGGGTGACACCCGCCGGTTCACAGAGTCCCAACATCGGTCGATATTCGTATCCGGGTTGGTCTCTCCTTATTCCTAGCTTACAATACAAGTTTATATACAAATTCAGGTTTATAGCTACAAGTCTTGAACCGGCTACGGGCCTTAGGCCCTCATCTGCCTTCTTGGGCTTTATCACTTCTGGAGCTACTGATGAAGTTGATCCGGCCCAGATAGGCCGGTTTACACCCAGTAGTAATATCCCCAACATTAGGCCCCGGATTGATTTGAACAGGTTCATGTCAATCCTTTAACAAAAACTTCATCTTCAACGTCTTCTCTTAAATTGGTAGACCGCCATGATGTCACCTTTTCTGATTATTGTAAACCGGAGTGACATCACCTGTGATAACGAAGATATCCATTATGCTTCTTTGTTTAATATATCTGCGGAAATCGAGGCGATAGCTCCATTTCATGGCCCCTTGATTGTCACGCCTGACTCATGTCTTTTTGCCTTATAAATAGGACCGAAGGGTCATTTCCTTTCTCTTTCCCTTCTTCCCCTTCTGCTTCGTCTTCATCGCGTCGCCAGCCTCGGAGCTCCGCCGCCGCCGTCAACCTCTGCACCAACCTTGGCCGCTGCATCAACCTGAACGCACCAGAGCGCCGCGGCAACCTTCCGCGTCTTCCTTAACTATGGTAAACCTTCTACTCTTCTCAACTCAGATCTATTCTAGGGTTTCCTGTTCTTGCAGTGTTCATCACCTGTTCGTGTTCATACACTAATCCTGGATGCATCTGCGAACCTCTGCTCTGTATAACGGTAACTGTTAGTATCCGCTTTTAGTTTCATGCCCTAGACCATAGATCTCACATATATTTCTGCCCATTGATTCAATGCTGTTCTGCCTTGAGCTTTTGAATATTTTTCTTATTTCTGAACTTGCTTCAGATCCAACGCTGTAAAGAAATCGTGTGAAATCTGTTTCTGCACACTTATCCATCCGCCATCTCAGCTTTCTCCATGCGTAGATCAAGCGGTTTAACCTTGTAGAAAATTTTTACCAACCCGGTATATATCATTAGTCCCCTAGTTGATCCCCGCGGTCAGCGCCGTCGTCGGCGCCGTCGGGTTGTGAAGGCGCGGGTGGTTCCTCCTGGAGTCCATGCCGAGGGCTCCTCCCACGAGTTCGTGCTCCACGTCGTCACTCCTCTTCAGTCCTGGATCCACCTTCCTCCCTTATTCGCCTCCGTGGTTCTTCCAGGGGGGCCTATGGAGCTCCAGCTGCAGCACGCCGACTGCGGCGCCCCCGCGACCGAGGCCGAGGTCGTCGTCGCTGCCCCGGGCGCGGTCTACATGTCCTGCGGCTGGAGGGAGATCGCCAGGGTCTGCAGGGAAAGAGGCGTCTTCACGGTCCACCTGGAGTATGACAGCGCGGCGGTGATGTTCCTCAAGGTCTTCGACGCAATCGGGCGCCGGCTGGAGTGCTGCCGCGGGAGGGGCGACCAGGACCTCGCCCTGGTGAGGGCTAGGCCCGCCGACCGCCCCCTCGGCAGTGGCGCCCGAGGGTCCAGCGGCTCCAGCGGAGGCTACGTGACTCCGGAGACGAGCGACGACAACTACGAGCCCTCGAGTCGCCGTCGCTTCAGGAGCAGGGCGGACACGTCAGGCCGTCGCCAACCCTGATCTGGATGTGGTTGGCGCCGGTGCCTGACGGCCCACTGTTGATGATGGCATCTTCTGCTGGAGCCCGTATAGTTAGCACTCCTTAGGATCCGTTCCCTGCGAGGAATCGAAATGTGCCCCATGGGGGCTTGTAAGGTGTCTGTAGTCCCGTATGTTAATATATGACCTTTGCTATGGATTTGCGTGAGTCGCTGATTCCATCATAGCTGAGTTCTCCCTTTCGAACCTCACGAGGGCCTGGTGCTCTACGCCGACAGGTCCCAGTCCCAAGGCGGCGTCAACTGTCGCTGGTATGCCAGGTCGCGATGCCGTGGTCAAGGCCAGGAGGTGAGCGACCCGAGGTCCGGTAAGAGCCCCTGAGTCGCAATGCTCAGGAGGTCCCCTTTGGCGCCCAAGCAGCCATCACTTAGTGAGAAAGGGAAGCAACGTCGCTAGTACGGCGTTGCTTTAGGTGTGGGGGTAGTGCTGCGGCAGCCAGTGCCATGGGTGGTGACTTATCTTGAGGATCAGGGGCTGTTCCAGGTGCGCTGTTGGGTCCGTGTGTGGATAGGAGCGGAAACGCTCGGCAAGGTCCTCGTGAGACCCCTTCTTCCCTGCCTCCGCTCCCCTTTCTGCTCTACGTCCTCGGGTCCCAGCCCTCGAGCTTGTCTCAGCCGTCGCTGGTATGCCAGGTCGCGATGCCATGGACAAGGCCAGAGGGTGAGGGCTGGAGAGCCAGTAAGAGCCCTGAGTCGCGATGCTCAGGCACGCCCCCTTTAACGTGCAAGCGGTTCACACGGGCGAGGGCGAAGGAAACCTCGTGAGGGCCTTGGCTTGCGCGGTTCCCTCCAGGGATCCTGCAGGGTCATCATAGAAGGAAGATGGTGTTGCCACGGCGGCCATTAGTTGATCGTTAGTCACTCAAGAGCTTGCTGGTTGAGGTAGGCGAGGCGTATCTGGGCACCCGTGAGCCAACGCGGGACTCCCGAGGCCCTACCTCTGGGTGGGTTGCACCCGGCTCTGGGCCGTATCTTGAGATGTGTCCCTGCAAAATTTGGTTAGATGTCGGTACTCTACGTCCTCAGGTCCCGGCCCTCGAGCTTGTCTCAGCCGTCGCTGGTATGCCAGGTCGCGATGCCATGGACAAGGCCAGAGGGTGAGGGCTGGAGAGCCAATAAGAGCCCTGAGTCGCGATGCTCAGGCACCCCCCTTTAACGTGCAAGTAGCCGACATGGGAAGAGAAGATGCAGTGGACAGGCTCCATGCAGCTAAGCGTGATAGGCAATGCATAGTTGGAAATAAACACTAGGGGGATACATGCCGCTGGGTCTGGCCCGAACGGCTTGGGGATGATGTAGCCCGAGGGGCGCCCCCAACAAGGCAAACTAATGACGGAAAGGTAAATGCAGATACATGCCGCGGGGACGGACCCACGCGGCCTGGGAGTGATGCAACCCTGGGAGGGTGCTCCCAGCTGAGAACGGAACTTGAAAGATGTCACCTGAGGATGTCGTTGGCGTAGTGGCGTTGGTGCAGCAGACTTGACGGGCTGCAGAAGCCGATCCTCACAAGCCCCCAGGCCCCGGGGCCTCGGGAGGCTCCGGAGGCACTGGTGACTCCTCGCAAGCTGTCTCCACCTCCGCCAGAGCCGCGGAACGCCTGTCTTCCTGAGCCTCCACGATGCCCTCATGAGGCGCTGGTACGCCGCAGCCATGCTCGGCAGGCCGTAAGGCATGCGAACATAGCTATGGGGCGGACCTCCACAGTGCCCCACTTGTAAGGGCCAGAGGCGCTCTGTTGTGGCAATTTGATTGAGCCCTGGTACATCGACGCAGACGCGCAGCCCACCATCCTTGCCTGGATGTGGGGCCACGGCTGGCAAGCGGCGGCAACCTCTCATGATCCTCGTCTCCTGTAGCTCTCGAATGGCCTCGTCAACGAACTCTTGCTGGTTTGATCTTCCTCGCCTGGCTCCCTCTCGAGGGAAACGTGCTGCGAAGCACGCCTCCACATGGTGCCCAAGCGCCTCCCTCGTGACCCTGGCTAGGTTAGTGGCCCTCCAGGTGAGAGTCCCCGAGCCCTGCCTGAGGAGGGCGCCGGGCGCGCCTTCCTATGCGATGGATGGAGGGCCCTCCTGAGGGGGCACGTGCCCTGAGGGGCCTGCCTCCTGAGGGGCTGAGCCTGACGACGTCTTCTTCTTCTTGGGGGTGGTCTCAGGAAGCCTCCTGCTTCCGCGATCTAGGTCTTCTAGCGACGCGGCCTGAAAGGCTCGCTCCAGGGAACACACTGCATCTCTCTCTTCACAGGGCACCGTGATGACGCCGCCACTTCCCGGCATCTTGAGGACGTTGTAGCCGTGGTGGGTTATGGCCATGAACTTGGCCAGCGCTGGGTACCCGAGGATGGCGTTGTACGGCAGGCAGATGTGGGCGACGTCGAAGTCGATGAGCTCGGTGCGGTAGTTGCTGCGGGCTCCGAAGGTGACAGGGAGGCGGACCTGCCCGATCAGGATTGTGGAACCGTTGGTGATCCCAGAGAAAGGCCTGGTTGGCTGAAGCTGGTCATAGGGCACTTGGAGGTTGTTGAATGTTTCCACGGACAAGACGCCGAGCCCTGCCCCACCATCGATGAGGGTCTTGGTGACCTGCACGTTGCTGATGACCGGGGAGCAGAGCATCGGAAGGACTCCTGCAGTGGCCGCGCACTTGAGCTGGTCTGCCGAGCTGAACGTGATGGGGCACGCCGACCACCTGAGGGGGCGCGTTGCTTCGAGCTTGGAGAGAACTACATTCACTTCGCGGGCAAACTGCTTGAAGATACGTTGGGAGGCTGGGGCTTGGGCTCCGCCCAGGATGCAGGCGATCGCGCGCGGCTCCTGGAAGCCCCCAGCCCCCTTGTCTTGATGGCGGTCCTCGTTCCTTCTTGGTGGAGGCGGTAGCGGAGGTAGGCCTGCGTTGCCATGAGGGCGGTCCTCACGAGGCTGGTCGTGCCAGTCCCCCTCATGAGGCAGGTCCCGCCAGCGGTCCTCGCGAGGCTGGTCGCGCCACCCCTGGCACGGGCCGCGGTCTTCCCAGCGCCCTGGGTTTCTTCCTCCTCCTCGGCCATAGCCAGCACGGTCAGGGCGACGACCGATCCTTCCTTCTCACACGGCGCGGAGCTCTTGACATTCATTGTTATTGTGGGTGTGGAGGTCATGGTACACACAGTACCGGCTACCTCTGGAGGGTTCGGGCAGATCCTTGCCCCGCTTGGTGTCCGGTTGGGCTGCGAGCACGGCAGCCCCCTTGCGCTTCACGTCCTTGGCCTTGGGCTTCTTCTCTTCTGGGTCCGCGGCAGGTAGCTCGAGGAGGGAGAGAGGTCCTTCCTCAGCCCTGGCGCACTTGTTCGCCAAGTTGAACAACTCCAGGGAGGTGCAGAGGTCTTCGTGCATCGCCAGTTCCTCCTTCATCTTGACGTCACGCACGCCATCAGAGAAGGCGGAGATGATGGCCTCCTCCGACACCCTGGGGATCTTGAGGCGCGCGCTGTTGAAGCGCTGGATGTACTTTTGCAGGGTCTCTCCGGGTTGTTGCTTGATGCGGCGCATGTCGCTCACGGCAGGCGGCCGGTCGCGAGTACCTTGGAAGTTGGCGATGAAGCGGGCGCGCATCTGGTCCCAGGAGGAGATCGTGCCTGGGGCCAGATTCAGGAGCCAGGTTCGCGCCCCTTCCTTCAGCGCCACGGGGAAGCAGTTCGCCATGACCTTTTCATCCCCGCCAGCAGCCTCGATGCCCAGCTCATAGAGCTGGAGGAATTCCGCGGGGTCAGTGGTGCCGTCGTAGCGAGGAGGCAGGTCGGGCTTGAACTTGCCGGGCCACGCGACGCTGCGCAGCTCAGTGGTGTAGGCGTGGCAGCCCGCGGTGGCCACGAAAGGCCTCGGTTGGTGGAGAGCTTGGCCTTGAGGGTCCCCATGCGCTGCTGCTAGGAGCAGGGCGGGGTCTTGACGTGCCGGAGCTGGAGCAGGGTCGCGGTGTGCCGGAGCAGGGAGCGCCCGGGCAGCCCCCTGCGGGCAAGGGATTTCTTGGCAGCTTCACTCTTGTTGCGATGGCGCCTGGCGGAGCGGGTTCCGCCCAGGGGCCAGTCGCCTTGGAGCCACGGCATCTTCTTGGAGAGGAGGTGGCTGGTGCGCCTCCGGAGCTTCGTTGCCTGCGCGGGGCGGAGTGCGGCGCAGGGGGACGGACGGTGCGGAAGAGCCCCCTGCGGCGCGGACAAGCTCGGTGACGAGGTCGAGCCATTCTTCGTAGACGTCGTCGACGGGACGGTAGCACAGGATCTCGTTTGCCGCGAGGAGCGCAGCTCGAGCCTCCAAGGGTGCGCTGAGCGCACGGGATGAAGAGCCAGCTAGTGCGAGTGACGGAGTGGCGGTGCGGCCCTCTTGCCGCACGGACGGGTGCTGAGACTATGCCTGCTGCTCGCCCCCCGCCGGGCCGGTGGCGGCGTTGACGGCGGGCGACGGGGAACAACAAGGACGCCCACCGACGGGGGCCGTCTGGGCGACACGAGAAGCGATGGCGGCCCGGCGCTCGGCGCGGGCTCGACGGGCATCAGACATGGACGCGACGGTCGGAGGAGAGCGGAGCGGCGGAGGGCGAATTCCGGCGCACCCCTACCTGGCGCGCCAAATGTCGGATTTCAGGTTCCGGCAGACCCTTAAGGTTCGAACACTAGGGTGCGAGCGGAAATCTCACCTTCAACCTCTCCGTCTCACTGGGATCTAAACTACTAAAAGAACTGCACGAAAGACACAAGATTTATACTGGTTCGGGCCACCGATGTGGTGTAATACCCTACTCCAGTGTGTGGTGGATGGATTGCCTCTAGGGGCTGGTGAGGATGAACAATACAAGGAAGAACAGCCTCGCGAGGGTCTGTTCTAGGCTGTGGTGATGAACTTCTATGAAGGGTTCAGTCACCCTCTTTCTCTCTCTCTCTCTACTTGTGAACCAAACGAACCAACTGACCCCCCCCTTTGCTATGTGGGTGGCTAGTCCTATTTATAGAGGCCCTGGTCCTCTCCCCAAATATTGAGCGGGAAGGGATCCAACAATGGCGGGCTAATTTGAAGGGGGACAACGAGTACATCTATCCTGACAAAAGCAGTCTTCGCCTGCCAAAGGCTCTGGGTGACGACGCCGCGCTGGGCTCCATGGTGACCTCCGTCTCGTAGTCCTCCTGGCCTTGGTCTCGTTGCACCAGAGTGGCAACCTTTGCCTGATGCCTCAGTACTCCGCTGATACGCTTGCCCCCTTTGCACCAAAGAGGAAAGAAGGACGCTGCGCGCGCTGGCACCCGTCCGGTGCCCCGTGTCGTCATGGCTTGCATCATGGGCACCTCGTGAGGTACCCCGCCTTGAACTCTCCGCCTCCTCGCGAGCCAGCGTGACGAGGCTGTGCCTGAGGATGCGCCGTGTCGTCCGCCTCACGAGGCTTGGCCCCTCGCGAGGGTCTTGAGCCTCGTGTTGATGAAGATGGGCCGCGCTGGGCTCCCACTCGAGCCACACCGCAGGCCGCAGGCAGGCAAGTCTGGGGACCCTCGTTCCCAGAACGCCGACATATGAGGCGGATATGGGGGCGCCCGGGCACGCCCGCTGACCCCGCTGCAGGTCGTAGCGGTCCCACCTGCAGCGACCGAAGCTCCTCCCACTCCCACCTACAGTGGCCGAACCTCCTCCATCTCTCATCGGTGCAACCAAATTTTAGTCCACCACATCGCCGGGCGAGGCGGACGCCGCCTGTCGTGGTTTTGTCACGGCAGATGTCCTAGAGAAAGGACTTAGTCGTGGAGCCATCGCGACGGGTTAGCTTGAAGGGGTTAAAGCGGACACAGGGACGCAAGAGAGTTTATACTAGTTCGGCCCCTTCAATGAAGGTAAAAGCCTACGTCTAGTTGTGATGGAATTGATGGGGTTTCGATGACTAGGGAGCAAACAAGCTTCGCCTATGTCTCGAGTTGTTGTCTGTTGTCCTTGAACCGTCACCGGGTCGTCCCCTTATATACACGGGTGACACCCGCTGGTTCACAGAGTCCCAACATCGGTCGATATTCATATCCGGGTTGGTCTCTCCTTATTCCTAGCTTACAATACAAGTTTATATACAAATTCTGGTTTACAGCTACAAGTCTTGAACCGGCTACGGGCCTTAGGCCCTCATCTGCCTTCTTGGGCTTTATCACTTCTGGAGCTACTGATGAAGTTGATCCGGCCCAGATAGGCCGGTTTACGCCCAGTAGTAATATCCCCAACATTAGGCCCCAGATTGATTTGAACAGGTTCATGTCAATCCTTTAACAAAAACTTCATCTTCAACGTCTTCTCTTAAATTGGTAGACCGCCATGATGTCATCTTTTCTGATTATTGTAAACCGGAGTGACATCACCTATGATAACGAAGATATCCATTATGCTTCTTTGTTTAATATATCTGCGGAAATCGAGGCGATAGCTCCGTTTCATGGCCCCTTGATTGTCGCGCCTGACTCATGTCTTTTTGCCTTATAAATAGGACCGAAGGGTAATTTCCTTTCTCTTTCCCTTCTTCCCCTTCTGCTTCGTCTTCATCGCGTCGCCAGCCTCGGAGCTCCGCCGCCGCCGTCAACCTCTGCACCAACCTTGGCCGCTGCATCAACCTGAACGCACCAGAGCGCCGCGGCAACCTTCCGCGTCTTCCTTAACTATGGTAAACCTTCTACTCTTCTCAACTCAGATCTGTTCTAGGGTTTCATGTTCTTGCAGTGTTCATCACCTGTTCGTGTTCATACACTAATCCTGGATGCATCTGCGAACCTCTGCTCTGTATAACGGTAGCTGTTAGTATCCGCTTTTAGTTTCATGCCCTAGACCATAGATCTCACATATATTTCTGCCCATTGATTCAATGCTGTTCTGCCTTGAGCTTTTGAATATTTTTCTTATTTCTGAACTTGCTTCAGATCCAACGCTGTAAAGAAATCATGTGAAATCTGTTTCTGCACACTTATCCATCCGCCATCTCAGCTGTCTCCATGCGTAGATCAGGCGGTTTAACCTTGTAGAAAAAATTTACCAACCCGGTATATATCATTAGTCCCCTAGTTGAACCGCCAGATGTTGTTGCTTCATAAACTCCGCTTTAGATAGATATGTCCCCGGTTTAACATTACACATACCAATGTACCTTGATCAATGCATTTTTGAACCGGGATCTTTTACCTTGTAGATTTCCTCATGGCCAAGCAAGTATATGAATGCAATTGGGTTCCTTCTCGTGTCACAGAGGCTCAACTGGACGATCAAGTCCTGATTGGCGCTTTAGGCAGCAAAGATACCATCCATTGGAGGGCTCCTAGCAAAGAATGCCCTCCCACACCTCAAGAAGGAGAGGTCGTTGTTTTTGTAGATCACCTAGCCCGGGGCTTTAAGCCGCCCGGTTCTAAATTTTACCGGGATGTTTTAGCCGATTTCCAACTCCATCCACAAGACACTGGCCCCAACTCTGTTACAAATATGTGTCACTTCCAAGTGCTCTGTGAGGTGTTCTTTCAAGAGGAGCCCACAGTGGAATTGTTCAGAGACCTTTTCCATCTAAACCGCCGTACTGAGTTTACTGATGGCTCTAATACGGAGTTGGTTGGCGTGGCGATTCAGAAAAGGAAAGAGGTCACATACCCTCACGCCAAACTGCATAGCCACCCCAAAGAGTGGAATCAGACATGGTTCTACTGCAAAGACACCTCCCCTGCTGGTGAGAATCTCTTGCCTAGCTTTTGTCCGGAGCGGCTCAGCAATACACACCCTTTTCCTCAAAGATTGACTGCCCAGGAGAGATGCAAATATGCTCCTCAATTATCAAAGCTCAGAGCCTTTATGGCCAACGGTTTAACAGGGGTTGATCTCGCTCGCTGTTGGATATCATGGAGCATACTGCCCCTTAGCCGGCGCTCCGGTTTGATGTGCGAGTATACTGACAGTGTTGATGACCCACTGCGACATTCCAAAATCCAGCTTTTCGATGAAGAAATCACAGAGGCTGTGAATAAGATGCTGAATGAATCGGAACACGCCTGCGCTAGAACCGGCCTGCTTCCCTTCTGTGCCACCAACCAACCGCCAGCTGTAAGACTTTGATTTTTCTCTTTGCTGAATCTGTTGTTGATATGTCTGGTCATTGTTTAATATCAGTGTCTGTGCAACCAAGGCAATGATCCATTTTGGAGCAAGAAACTGCCACAGGAGAAACCAGAAAAACCAGACAAACCGGAGAGAGCAACTTGGCAAAAGACTAAAGCTGTGAAGAAGACTGCCCACAGGAAAAGAACCACTGCATCTTCTAATCCGGCCCGTGATGATGATGTGGATAATCGGGACTTTGATGTAGAATTTGACTCACTTGGTTTATTTTTCATACGTCTTATTTATGATGATACTTGTCAGGATGATGCCGAAGCCAGCCACGCGGATGTTGCAGAGGTAATTATTCTCTCTTCCAATTCAGAAATTTTGCCTTCACAAAAAATCCGCCAGGCAAACCGGAAAGTTAATTTTTTCTCATCCTCTTGCTTATTTGGATCCTAAATTTCTTATGAAGACCCAACAACACGAAGCTCGTCGCACAACCCGGCACAGCGGCCAGGTAGTTACCTCCGCCGATTTACCGAACAGTCCGGTTCAGAAACGCCATTCAGAGGTCTCTAATTTGCTTGTCAGTGCTTGTCCTGAAGCGGGCTGCTTTCGTCAACCTCTTAATCCGTCTGACTCCGATTACCAGGTTACTTCCCACTCATCTTCTGGCGAGTCATCGGCTACTTAGCTCCCACCGCTCAAAACGGTGCTCGGGTAAGCTATACTTATTGTGATATTTACAGTACATCGCCTTAGAACATATGCTGTATTTGATTTTGTTATTCTTCTCAGGGCCAAACCTAGGCCAAGCAAGAAGGCCCGCCTGGATAAAGCGGCCGAAGAAGATGTCGTTCTTGAACCAGGCAAGACACCCAATGTTGAAGCGGCTATTCCTAAGGATATACCCAATGATCCACCGCAGCAAGACGACGATCTTATTGCTGAAGAAAGACCTACTGATGCCTCAAGTCGTGTCAATCAGCCCGCAGTTTCCATCCGGATTGAAAGCTCCACCGGTCCAGCAAAACCTACTAACAAGCCAACAGCCCCAGTGCAAACCGGCGGTACCCAGGATGATGAGGTTGTCATTACTGGCACTGGCCATACCGAGCCAAGCAATCATGTCGCTTTGTCCAAACATTCTACCAAGGAAGAATTTGCTGCCTTTGGCAAAGGCAAGTGGAACGCTGATCTGACGACTTACGCTGCTCTGAACGCCCAAGATATCCATTCCGGCTATCTGAACCGGTTGTATACCAGTCGCGACTATGAAGCCGGTCTGGTTAATATGATGAAAGATAAATATGAGGTAACTTCCATATGCTCCTTCCTGCTTGTATACTTCCATTCTTGCTGACTCTCCTAGCCCCAAGGGCTGGTTTGTAATATTCTTTCAAACCGGGACTTACTAATATAAATCTTGATGCTTTGAAATTCGCTGATGTAGCCCCCAAGGGCCGGTTCAACTTAGCGTAGTTAAACCGGTACTTTAAGTGATTGAAATTGCCGCATCAGAATATATATGGGCAAATAGCCATTAGCCCCCAAGTGCCAAGTTGAATACTTGTATTGATCTTGGGACTTTGTAAGCAATTGAAAGATGAAGATCGAATATGCATTAGCCCCCAAGTGCCAAGTGCATAACTTGTTATGTGGTTGGTACTTCAGTCCTTGTACCATTGTGTTGAAGCATATAACTGTCTGCATGCAGGCTGAGCTGAAGACGAAAGAAAACCAAATCGCCGACCTCCAAGAACACCTGAAAACCCAACAAGCTGAAACCTCCAAAGCAAAAGCGGAATTAGCCAGCGCTTTAAGCGCCATGGAGCAGCTTAAGGAGAGCTTCAAGAAGAAACAGGCGGATTGGGCCACTGAATAGTCCACTTTAATCAAACGAGCAGAGGATGCTGAGGCTGCACTCAAACCGGTGGCGGATGAATTGACCAGTATAAAGCGGCACGTGCATACTATGACTACTGCTATCTTTGGTAAGCCAGTTTGACTTCTGAATTGACTGGGCCTTCTTACAGAGCTGCTGGTTTAACCCTTATGATATTTCAGGGACACGCACTAGTCACTTGGGTTCAGATGTGCGGAAAAAATTGAAAGCCGTCTACACGTTGGTCGAACAGCTGTATACTGGCGCGCAGCGGGTCATCTGTACCGCATCTCACAACAAACCGGCACCCACTTTGATTCAAGACACCCTGATGAAGCCGTCGGTGCTTCCCGCCCGGGTTGAAGAGCTGAAGAAATCTGCTGCTTGAACCGGTGCGATCAATGCCTTAATGCGGCCAAAAGCCTGGGTGCCGGATTTTGATCCTATTGAAGCGGCTCAGGGCTATCCCAGCTTGAAAGAAGATGGGTCAGAATTTAGTGAAGCGGATCAGCGAACCATAAACCGGGAGGTGCGTCCGCTAGCTTGTCAACTGGCTGAAGAAGCAGACTTGTCTCGTTATCAAGCTCAATATGATAATCAGAACAAGCGAATAGCTGCTCCAATTCATGAGTCGGAAAATCTTATCCCTCTAATCCGTAAGCACACTTACGCTCCCGATATTGACCCGTCATTGCTGATCCACGATGAAGCTCTTTTTCAAGCATTAATGGGAATCGACTGGACAACTGTTGATTTCCAGCCACTGGGTAGAGAAACGGAGGCTAAAGCGGCGCAAGGTGACCCACAACCATCAGGCCAGGCTGGTGACCAAGCTTGAACCGGAAGCCGGTTTTGAGACTGCCTCTCCTTTGCGAAAAACAATGATATTATTATGGGCACCGTGTTGCCTTTTAATATACTAGCTGATACTTTTGATGTTGATATGCCTTCGTGCATAATTTGTTCTTCCTGTGGTGATGAACTTTCCAAAGCACCTTCTGCAATAAAAAACTCTTCAAGTGCCACCACGGTTGTACCGTCCGGCGGAATATGATGTCTACATATATGAAGTCAAAACATCCAAAAGAAATTCTAAGTATATGATCAAATTTTGTGATACATAATACCTGCCCTCGTTGAGCATGAAGTTGGCTTGGCCAATCTTGAAGCAGAGTTGTGCAAACCCACACTGTTGGAGGAGATAACAGCTCCTATATATATATGACGCTAATTTACCATGTAAACCATGCCGGGTTATAATAAACACCGTGTTACTCCATAAGAGGATGTTAACAACAAGGATCAAACCGGGCAAATAGTCTCCGGATTGACGTGAACTGTGTTCCGTCAATTGATTGGTTAAAAAACTTTGTCGGTTTAGAAAACGCAATAAAAAGCAAAAAACCCCCCTTCAAAGAAAAGAATAAATCAAGTGCAATGACAAAACCGTTGCAAAAAAAGGTTTATTTGAGCTGATCAGATGGTGTTACCATGGCCGAACACGACCAAGCTCCCGTTAGGTGTAACTATGGTTCTAGTTAGCCAGGTCCCCAAATGAAACCGTGGCATTTATGCCGATCAAGTGGCATGGTCATGGTTCGGGTTCGACCAAGCCCCCAAGTGATTCTGTGGCCTTAGGCCGATCAAGAGGCATGACTGGTTCAGACATGACCAAGTCCCCAAGTGATCTGGTGGCTCTCGCCTATCAAGAGGCATGGTATTGGTTCGGACACGACCAAACCCCCAAGTGATATAACATGATGCTTTTAAAAAGCGAACTCAAGGGATAAACCGGAGGCCGCTTTAGAGCAACTCCGTGTAACCTCACTTGATGTAAAAGAACAGATACCCCGCTTTAGCTGAGGTCTGGTTTATTATATTTGATCATAATATATACATTGTCGTAATATGTACATAAATATAGCCAATGGCTCAGGTATAGTAAGGCCAAAGATGAGCTTTGTTCCATGGCCTGTTGGTCTCCTCCTCGGATGTGCGTGAGTCTTTATGCTCTCGAATATCGATCAGATAGTACGACCCGTTGTGCAGATTCTTGCTGACCACGAAAGGCCCCTCCCAAGGTGGGGATAGCTTATGCATATCAGTCTGATCTTGGATGAGCCGAAGCACCAAATCTCCTTCCTGAAAGGTTCTGGTTCTGACTCGGCGACTGTGATAACGATGAAGATCCTGCTGGTAAATCGCCGATATGGCGGCTGCGATGTCACGCTCTTCATCCAACCGGTCCAAAGCATCTTGCCATGCTGTCTCGTTGTCCGCTTCAATATAAGCCGTCACACGAGGTGAATCATGACGAATATCACTGGGGAGAACCGCCTCCGCTCCATAAACCATGAAGAACGGTGTGTATCCTGTTGATCTGTTGGGTGTTGTATTGATGCTCCATAACACAGATGGTAATTCTTCTACCCAACAACCCGGTGTTCTCTGCAAAGGAACCATGAGCCGGGGCTTGATGCCTCTCAAGATCTCTTGATTAGCTCTTTCTGCTTGACCATTGGACTGTGGATGTGCCACTGATGAAACGTCGAGCCGGATGTGCTCCCGTTCGCAGAACTCTTTCATAGCACCTTTGGACAAATTGGTACCATTATCTGTGATAATACTGTGCGGAAAGCCAAACCGGAAAATCACCTTTTTGACGAACTGAACCGCCGTGGCCGCATCACACTTGCTAACAGGTTCTGCCTCCACCCACTTTGTAAACTTGTCAACCGCCACCAGGAGGTGGGTCTTCTTATCTTCGGACCTTTTGAAAGGCCCAACCATATCCAGCCCCCAAGTCACAAACGGCCAAGTAATTGGAATCATTCTAAATTCTTGAGCCGGTACATGAGCATGTCTTGAAAACCTTTGGCAACCATCACATCGTCTGATCAGATCCTCCGCATCAGCATGAGCAGTTAACCAATAGAAGCCATGGCGAAACGCTTTAGCCACCAGAGACTTTGAACCGGCATGGTGACCACAATCTCCTTCGTGGATCTCACGCAAAATTTCACGGCCTTCTTTAGGAGACACGCAGCGTTGAAAAGCTCCTGACACACTGCAATGATGTAACTCACCGTTGATAATAGCCATGGACTTGGATCACCGGATTATCTGCCGGGCCAGAATCTCATCCTCTGGCAACTCGCCCTGGTTCTTATACGCCAGGTAAGGAAGCGTCCAATCCGGAATAACATGAAGAGTTGCCACCAATTGAGCCTCCGGATCAGGAATAGCCAAATCCTCTTCACCAGGGATCTTGACCAACGGGTTGTGCAGCACATCCAGAAAAACATTGGGCAGGACCGGTTTGTGCTGAGAGCCCAGCCGGCTTAAAGCGTCCGCCGCTTCATTTTTCCACCGGTCCACGTGGTCCACCTGATAGCCTTTGAAATAACCTGCAACAGTATCCACCTCACGACGATATGCTGCCATGAGTGGGTCCTTGGAGTCCCAAGTGCCAGACACTTGCTGAGCCACAAGGTCCGAGTCACCGAAGCACTTAACTCGACTTAGATTCATCTCCTTAGCCATCCGGAGACCATGGAGCAAGGCTTCATACTCAGCTACATTGTTAGTACAAGGGAACATTAAGCGGAGAACATAACAAAACTTATCACCTCGTGGGGAAGTTAATACGACTCCAGCCCCCGAGCTTCCAACTGCTTGGATCCGTCAAAATGGATGGTCCAATACGCGTGATCCGGCTTTTCTTCAGGTGCTTGCATTTCCGTCCAATCATTGATGAAATCGACAAGTGCTTGAGACTTAACCGCTGTCCGAGGCACATACTTCAAACCGTACGGCCCCGGCTTTATAGCCCACTTTGCAATCCGTCCAGTTGCTTCCCGGTTCTGGATGATATCTCCCGAAGGAGCAGAACTGACCACCATAATTGGGTGCCCTTGGAAGTATTGTTTAAGCTTCCGGCTTGCCATAAAAACTCCATACACCAGTTTCTGCCAATGCGGATACCTTTGCTTGGACTTGATTAGTACCTCGCTGATATAATAGACCGGAGGTTGAACCGGATGCTCCTTACCTGCCTCCTTTCGTTCCACCACAATAGCCACGCTGACCGCCCGAACATTGGCAGCAACATATAGCAGCAACGGCTCCTTATCGATGGGAGCGGCGAGCACCGGCGGATTGGCCAATTGCCGCTTTAAGTCCTCAAACGCTTCATCAGCGGCGGAACTCCAGACAAACTGATCCGTCTTTTTCAACATCTGATACAAAAGGATCGCCTTCTCACCAAGACGACCGATAAACCGGCTTAATGCTGCAATCCGGCCGGCCAGTCGTTGAACATCATTTATACACTTTGGTTTAGCTAGGGAGGTGATGGCCGTGATCTTCTCCGGATTAGCCTCAATCCCCCTGTTGGACACCAGAAAACCCAATAGCTTGCCCGCCGGTACACCAAAAACACACTTGTCCGGATTAAGCATCATGTTGTATGTCCTCAGGTTATCAAAAGTTTCCTTCAAATCATCAAGCAAAGTCTCCTTCTCCCTAGACTTAACCATGATATCATCCACATAAGCATGTACATTACGGCCAATCTGCTTGTGAAGACAATTCTGTACACACCATTGATAAGTTGCCTGGGCACTCTTGAGCCCGAAAGGCATAGACACATAGCAGAAGGCTCCAAAGGGAGTTATAAATGCCGTCTTCTCCTGGTCCTTAACTGCCATTTTGATCTGATGATAGCCAGAATATGCATCCAAAAAACTTAAACGCTCACAACCCGCCATAGCATCCATAATTTGATCAATACGGGGGAGGGCAAAAGGATCTGCTGGACAAGCTTTATTAAGATCTATGTAATCCACACACATGCGCCAGGTGCCGTTTTTCTTGAGGACCAGTACCGGATTGGCAAGCCACTCAGGGTGAAAAACTTCAACAATAAAGCCAGCTGCTAAGAGCCTGGCTACCTCTTCTCCAATTGCCTTGCGTCTTTCTTCGCTAAACCGGCGGAGGAACTGTTTCACCGGTTTATATTTAGGATCCACATTAAGGGTGTGCTCAGCGAGCTGCCTCGGTACACCTGGCATGTCAGAGGGCTTCCATGAAAAAATGTCCCGATTCTCACGGATGAACTCGATGAGCGCGCTTTCCTATTTCGGATCCAAGTTGGCACTGATGCTGAATTGCTTGGACGAATCGCCAGGTACGAAGTCAACAAGCTTAGTTTCCGCTGCCGATTTGAACTTCAGGGCCGAATCATGCTCCGTAGTTGGCTTTTTTAACGGAGTCATGTCCGCCGGATCAACATTGTCCTTATAGTACTTGAACTCCTCGGTGGCACAAACCGACTCTGCATAAGCCACATCTCCTTCCTCGCACTCCAAAGCGATTTTGCGGCTTCCGTGAACTGTTATTGTCCCCCTGTGACCCGACATCTTAAGCTGCAAATACACATAATAGGGCCGTGCCATAAACTTGGCGTAAGCCGGTCGCCCAAATAGGGCGTGGTATGGACTCTGGATTTTCACCACTTCAAACATCAATGTCTCCGACCTGGAGTCATGGTCATCCCCAAAGACCACTTCCAGAGCTATCTTACCAACGGGATACGCTGATCTGCCAGGCACTACACCGTGGAATACTGTATTAGACGGTTTGAGATTCTTATCTGTTAGTCCCATACGATGGAAGGTCTCATAGTACAGGATGTTAATGCTACTCCCTCCATCCATGAGCACCTTGGTGAACTTGTAACCTCCCACCTGAGGCGCCACCACTAGAGCCAACTGACCCGGATTATCGACCTGGGGAGGGTGATCCTCTTTGCTCCATATGATGGGCTGTTCAGACCAACGTAGATAACGGGGTATGGCCGGTTCAACAGAGTTGGCCGCCCGCCTCTGAACCTTCCGGTCTCGCTTGCCCAAGCTAGTGGTGAAGACATGGTACTGCCCACTACTCAGCTACTTTGGGTTTCTCTGGTAACCAGACTGTTGCTGCTGTTGGTTGTAACCACCCTGGTTGTTCTGACTATTTTGACCATTATGTCCGCCCGGATTACCATTGAATCCTGAACCGGAACTTCCTCCACCGTAACCCGGCCCGGATCCTGAGCCACCGCTAGATTCGTGATCATACCGGAAATTATTAGAATTCTTGAACTCTTGCATAATAAAGCAATCCTTCCAAAGGTGGTTTGCTGGCGCCTCCTTCGTCCCATGTTTTGGACAGGGCTGGCTTAGTAGATAGTTTAGGCGGTTTGGGTTAGGGCTGGGTGCTCCATTATGATTTTTCGGTCTACCCTTGCGTCGCTGGCCATTATCCTGTGCGTTGGTATTAGCCACAAAGTCCATGTTACCATCCGCTTTATGCTTGCCTCCACCACCATTGCCTGCCTAGTGATGCTGCTGACCTTTGGAGCTGATGTTCTTCTTCCCTTTTCCTGTCTTGTCATCATCAGATTCGGGATCCTTGGTACTATCAGAATCAGCATATTTCACCAAAGCGGCCATGAGGGTCCCCATGTCGGTGCAATGACACTTCATCCGTCCCAACTTTAGCTTCAGGGGCCCAAACCGGCAATTGCCTTCTAGGGTTAATACTGCGGTGTCGGCGTTGATGTGGTCTGAGGAGTGCAACACTTGTGAAACCCGACGCACCCAATGAGTCGTTGATTCTCCTTCCTCCTGGACGCATGCAGCTAAGTCTACTATCGACATAGGATGTTTACAGGTATCCTTGAAATTGCTGATAAACCAGGCTCGTAACTGGGCCCATGAACTGATAGAATTAGCCGGCAAGCTTTTTACCCAAGTACGGGCCGTTCCTTCAAGCATCATGGTGAAGTATTTTGCACACGCCGCGTCATCCACATCAAGCATCTCCATGGACATCTCATAGCTCTCCACCCATGTCTCTGGAGGTTGATACGCCGTGTAATTCGGTACCTTGCGCGGGCCCTTGAAATCCTTGGGCAGGCGCACGTTGCGTAAAGCAGGGATAAGGCAAGGCACCCCCAAAGAACTAGAAGTAACACCAGGTTCAATCAAGGTGGTTGGACGAACCGGCGTGAGCTGCCGAGCCTGATGCTGTGCGGCTAACTCGGCCTCCCTGCGCGCGCGGGCCCAGTCCACCACTCCCTGAGCGTTATCAGCACCACCTGCTGGGTTGTTGTCATGGGGTGCTCCCCGTCGTTCATTACTTGACACTGCCGGTTCATCCATATGTCTGCTATAGCTCCGGCTTGGACGGGGGGTCGAGTGGATCCGATCACGGCTGTATGAGTACGCTTCCTGTTGGACCAAAGCTGTCCTCAGAAGTTCCTTGACCCGTCGCGTCTCTACTGCCTGCGGCGAGTCACCTTCAATTGGAATGGCCTCCAGCCGTGTAGCAGCGGCGACAAGATTGTCCATTGGGTTGGAGTAGTGACCCGGAGGTGTTAAAGCAGCCTGAGGTATAATAGTGTTTTGACGAGGCGGGTCCATCTGACGAGGCTGAACCGGTGCGCCGGTCCCAGGGGCTTCTGCCCGGTTTCTCTCCAGCGGATTGCCGACTCTTGGTCCTGGAGTGTTGAAAAGGTCTCTGGCCTCGAAAACCGGAGGTAAATGGGATCGGTGCTTCCTCCTCATGACTTCATGCGACGCGCTCTGGTCCAACATAAGCCAGTAGGCTTGTGCGTCTAAAGCGGCCCGCTCTGCGGCCATCCTGGTGTCCTCAGCCGCCAGATCCGCCTTGGCCTGGGTGATCTGTTCCTTTACCTTTGCAATATCCGTGTTGTGAATGTCCTGATCCGGCGGATTAACTTCCGCCATAAGCACAACCAACGCATCAAATAGTTCTGATAGAACCTGAGCCGGCGGGCGCACAGGGCCTCCTGCCCCGGCAGCCATCGCCGCTGCTGAACCGGAGATTGTTGCCGCAGCCGTCGAAGAATGAAGCGTTGCTTGCGTTCTGGCCATGAATATTCCAACCCGGTTGGGCAGATTAGAGGGGCCCAGAATACTGTCGCCATCGGAACAGCTCCCAATCCGGCCATCTTGTAGCTGATAAAGAGATTCGGTTTGTCCGATCGAAGACTCGTCATCGGAACAAACGACGGTCGCACCGCGAAATTCCGATATGCCCTCATAACTTCCTCCATGGATGACTCCCACGAAGGCACGCTTCACTGCCGGTTTAACCCGGGCGGATCGCGCACGCTGAGCCGTCTCGACGAGGTCGGTGCAGATGTCTGGCTCAGGGCCCGGTTCACCGATCTTGCCAATGAAAACGTGAATGCCACCAAAGGGGACCCGGTACCCGTACTCAATTGAGCCGGCCTCGGGGCCCCAGCCCGCGTCGTCGATGTAGAGCTTGCCGCGACGACTCTTAGCCATCCGGCCTACAGCGTAGCCCTCCAGTCCTTCAAAGCGGCCCTCGAAGAACCGGAAACCATCGTGTGATAGGCCCACGGTGGGCGCCAACTGTCGTGGTTTTGTCACGGCAGATGTCCTAGAGAAAGGACTTAGTCATGGAGCCATCGCGACGGGTTAGCTTGAAGGGGTTAAAGCGGACACAGGGACTCAAGAGAGTTTATACTAGTTCGGCCCCTTCAATGAAGGTAAAAACCTACATCTAGTTGTGATGGAACTGATGGGGTTTCGATGACTAGGGAGCAAACAAGCTTCGCCTATGTCTCGAGTTGTTGTCTGTTGTCCTTGAACCGTCACCGGGTCATCCCCTTATATACACGGGTGACACCCGCCAGTTCACAGAGTCCCAAGACCGGTCGATATTCGTATCCGGGTTGGTCTCTCCTTATTCCTAGCTTACAATACAAGTTTATATACAAATTCCGGTTTACAGCTAGAAGTCTTGAACCGGCTACGGGCCTTAGGCCCTCATCTGCCTTCTTGGGCTTTATCACTTCTGGAGCTACTGATGAAGTTGATCCGGCCCAGATAGGCCGGTTTACGCCTAGTAGTAATATCCCCAACACCGCCCGACTTAAATAGCTGCACCAGCGGATGGCGGCAAGCTTGGTTGTTGTTGTGTAGGTCTATCAATTCTCGCATGTGTGATCGTGATAAATTTGACACTAGACTGCATTTCATTGACTGATGATTGTTCATCGAGTGTCAAGTTTGTCTCGATCATATATGTTGATACCTCTACTACAATGACAGTAGATTTTTATTTTATTTTGATGCATGGACACATAGTGATTCAAAAAAAGCCACTATGAATCTACTATGTGATAAAGATAGAAGATTCATAGTAAGAGTCCATATCCTTAACAAAGGATGCAATGATGCCAGAAGCTTATCCCTTCTGGACGACCCGGTTATTTAAGTTGGTCGACTAGCTCATCAGTCGGTGAGGTGGGACTAATACGGGTGTGAAAATGTTAAGTATGAGCAATTTTCGGTGCCCAGCCAGCCCAAGACGGATATGATGATCGACGTGCATGGCCCTACATGTAATAGATGTTTTGAAAATAGAATACGTGGTTGTAAATTGTAAATTTTGAGGTACGGCCGGTTACTGTCCGCGGGCACGTCCGTGGGCGTTTGAGGGTCCAAATTTGCAACCTCTGGCTGTAGATGCTATTATCCCTCATTATACAAATGTTTCATTTCTTAGTAACTCACAATTCAGGTTTTAATCAATTACTGACATTGTCTTCTATTGTTAAAACTGAAAATAGAACCTTGACTTGTTTCAGAGCAGGTGGCAGATAGTTCGATACTGTAGTACTTTCTCCTAACTTGATTTAGCAATGTTTCTTCTAAATCTAAGTTCTTGCTGTGAAGTTGGTTTATGATGTGCTATGGCTACTTCTAGAAATTATTTTTTATATAGTAAGCATAAACATAATCTGCCTATATATGTTATAGGAAACAATTATTTGACAAGAAAAATACACAGGATGACATCAAATGAATATTTAAAGGAGCTCCACTTGCATTGCTCCTTTGTAACTAGGACTATTGTTTTGTGTTTCCCATTGTTTTTTAGTTAGAAGTCTTCCATAGGTACTCCCTCTGTAACTTAATATAAGACTTTTTTTTCACACTCATACTATCAAAAAACGTCTTGTATTAAGGTCCGGAGGGAGTAAAATGTAGTTGTGTTCTCCATCTTTTGCACACAATGTGTTTTTGATTCATGCTGGTCATAGCAATCGTGTTTAATGAGACATGTCTTTCACATTTGAAACTTGTTTTACCATAATATGTACTTGTAATACTTCCACATTTGCTGGTGCTAATTTACATAAGACATATCCTTAGTAAAATAGGGATACTATTATGTGTATGCCTTGTCAGATATTTGAAGACTTTGTGGTCATTGAAGGGAACATCACTATTGAAATTTATCAAGCTTTAATATAGTACTTCCTGTATTTAGATGCTATGTTACCTTTTTGACATGATGTATATTTCTAGCATTTTCAATGTGAAGTTTGTGCGAAACCTGAAACGACATGTCTGCTTGTTTGATGCTCCATTTGAATATTTTTGGAAATTTAACAAGAATTATTTCAAGGCTAGAAAGCAATCAAGGATCGAACGGAGTATGCCTTGCAATCAGTCATAATGTAGCACAAAAGAAGAAAAATTTGTAGTTGTGCTCATGTTGGATGATAAAATGATAGAGACATTATGTTTTTCATTTTCAATTATATAACACGACCAAGTTTGTATCCTTGCCCTCATTTTGTGTTATCATCTTCAATATTTGGTTATCCCTTGATCATTGTCCTCCTTACTCATTTGGGACCAATGGAGGACACCTTTACCAGGTTGTAGGAATTTGCGAAAACTAGATCGATTCACTTGAAGCACAACCTACATGTATGTGAAGAATGTTTTCTTGCAACTAAGTATTGCTAATTGACCTTATCACGACCGATTCACTTCTAGACAACAAGCACAATAAAGCAAGCTCAACAAAATTGTCAAAAAAAGAAGCAAGCTCAACTTGACGAGTGGCTCAAAAAATGAATGGCAGCGACAGGGAGGACTTTTCCATGGGTTGGAAAGCAAGGGTGTGAGGCTGCTTCAGATTTGGGTGATGCAAGTGCTTGAGGGTGACCAGGAAACATGTAGCTTTGGGCAGGTGGGGCTAGAAAAGACTGCGGATGAGGCTACTGAGAGACACAGAGCTCACCAATTTCGTGCTCACGTGGTCAAAAAGATAAAGCACAAAGAGCAGACTCCATTGTTGCTACAAAGTCGTAAACCACATATGACATGCACATCACTATGTATAGGTTCGTTGTTCCGTGGCAACACACAGGCATACAACTAGTCTAGATTACATTGTAATGATTATAACACCCATGGAGTCTTGGTGCTCATCATGTTTTTCTCGTGGAAGAGGCTTAGTCAACGGGTCTGCCACATTTAGATCCGTATGCATTTTGCAAATCTCTATGTCTCCCTCCTTGACTTGATCACAGATGGAGTTGAAGCGTCTCTTGATGTGTTTGGTTCTTTTGTGAAATCTGGATACCTTCGCCAAGACAATTGCTCCAGTATTGTCACAAAAGATTTTCATTAGACCCGATGCACTAGGTATTACACCTAGATTGGATATGAACTCCTTCATCCAGACTCCTTCATTCTCTACATCCGAAGTAGCTATGTACTCCGCTTCACACATAGATCCCGCACGATGCTTTGCTTGGAACTGCACTAACTGGCAGCTCCACCATTCAATATAAATACATATCCGGTTTGCTACTTAGAGTCATCCGGATCGGTGTCAAAGCTAGCATCGACGTAACCATTTACGATGAGCTCTTTATCACCTCCATAAATGAGAAACATATCCTTAGTCCTTTTCAGGTACTTCAGGATGTTCTTGACCGATGTCCAGTGATCCACTCCTGGATTACTTTGGTACCTCCCTGCTAGACTTATAGCATGGCACACATCAGGTCTGGTACACAACATTGCATACATGATAGAACCTATGGCTGAGGCATAGAGAATGACTTTCATTTTCTCTCTATCTTTTGCAGTGGTCGGGCATTGAGTCTGACTCAACTTCACACCTTGTAACATAGGCGAGAACCCTTTCTTTGACTGATCTTCTAAACTTTATCAAGGTATGTGCTTTGTGAAAGTCCAATTAATTGTCTTGATCTATCTCTATAGATCTTGATGCCCAATATGTAAGCAACTTCACCGAGGTCTTTCATTGAAAAACTCTTATTCAAGTATCCTTTTATGCTATCCAAAAATTCTATATAATTTCCAATCAAAAATATGTCATCCACATATAATATTAGAAATGCTACAGAGCTCCCACTCACTTTCTTGTAAATACAAGCTTCTCCAAAAGTCTGTATAAAACCATATGCTTTGATCACCTCATCAAAGCGTATATTCCAACTCTGAGATGCTTGCACCAGTCCATAAATGGATCGCTAGAGCTTGCACACTTTGTTAGCACCTTTAGGATCGACAAAACCTTCTGGTTGCATCATATACAACTCTTCTTTAAGAAATACATTGAGGAATACAATTTTGACGTCCATTTGCCAGATTTCGTAATCATAAAATGCGGCAATTTCTAACATGATGCGGACAGACTTAAGCATCACTACAGCTGAGAAAGTCTCATCGTAGTCAACTCCTTGAACTTGTAGAAAACCTTTCGCGACAAGTCGAGCTTTGTAGACAGTAACATTACCATCAGCGTTAGTCTTCTTCTTGAAGATCCATTTATTCTCTATGGGTCGCCGATCATCGGGCAAGTCAACCAAAGTCCATACTTTGTTGTCATACATGGATCCAATCTCAGATTTCATGGCCTCAAGCCATTTTGCGGAATCTGGGCTCATCATAGCTTCTTCATAGTTTATAGGTTCGTCATGGTCTAGTAACATGACTTCCAGACAGGATTACCGTACCACTCTGGTGCGGAATGTGCTCTGGTTGACCTACGAGGTTCGGTAACTTGATCAGAAGTTTCATGATCACTATCATTAGCTTCCTCCCTAGTTGGTGTAGGCTTCACGAGAATGGTTTTCTGTGATGAGCTACTTTCCAATTCGAGAGAAGGCACAGTTACCTCATCAAGTTCTACTTTCCTCCCAGTCACTTTTTTGAGAGAAACTCATTCTCTAGAAAGGATCCATTCTTAGCAACAAAGATCTTGCCTTCGGATCTGTGGTAGAAGGTGTACCCAACAGCTTCTTTTCGGTATCCTATGAAGACACACTTCTCCGATTTGGGTTCGAGATTATCAGGCTGAAGCTTTTTCACATAAGTATCGCAACCCCAAACTTTAATAAATGACAGCTTAGGTTTCTTGCCAAACCACAGTTCATACGGTGTCATCTCAACGGATTTAGACGGTGCCCTATTTAACGTGAATGCAGCTTTCTCTAATGCATAAACCCAAAATGATAGTGGTAAATCAGTAAGAGACATCATAGATCGCACCATATCTAATAAAGTACGGTTACAATGTTCGGACACAACATTACGCTGTGGTGTTCCAGGTGGCATGAGTTGTGAAACTATGCCACATTTAAATGAAGGCCAAACTCGTAACTCAAATATTCACCTTCGCGATTAGATCGTAGAAACTTTATTTTCTTGTTACGATGATTCTCCACTTCACTCTGAAATTCTTTGAAATTTTCAAATGTTTCAGACTTGTGTTTCATCAAGTAGATATACCCATATCTGCTCAAATCATCTGTGAAGCTCAGAAAATAACGATACCCGCCGCGAGCCTCAACACTCATTGGACCACATACATCGGTATGTATTATTTCCAGTAAGTCAATAGCTCGCTCCATTGTTCCAGAGAACGGAGTATTAGTTATCTTGCCCATGAGGCATGGTTCACAAGCATCAAATGATTCATAGTCAAGTGATTCCAAAAGTCCATCCGCATGGAGTTTCTTCATGCGCTTTACACCAATATGACCTAAACGGCAGTGCCACAAATATGTTGCACTATCATTATCAACTTTGCATCCTTTGGCATCAATATTATGAATATGTGTATCACCAAGATCGAGATTCAACAAAAATAGACCACTCTTCAAGGGTGCATGACCATAAAAGATATTAAGCATATAAATAGAACAACCATTATTCTCTTATTTAAATGAATAACCGTCTCGCATTAAACAAGATCCAGATATAATGTTCATGCTCAACGCTGGCACCAAATAACAATTATTCAAGTTTAAAATTAATCCCGAAGGTAGATGTAGAGGTAGCGTGCCGACAGCGATCACATCGACCTTGGAACCATTCCCGACGCGCATTGTCACCTCGTCCTTAGCCAATCTTCGTTTAATCCGTATCCCCTATTTCGAGTTACAAACATGAGCAGCCGAACCGGTATCAAATACCCAGGCACTAATATGAGCATTAGTAAGGCACACATCAATAACATGTATATCAAATATACCTTTGTTCACTTTGCCATCCTTCTTATCTGCCAAATACTTGGGGCAGTTCCGCTTCCAGTGACCAGTCCCTTTGCAGTAGAAGCACTTAGTTTCTAGCTTAGGTCCAGACTTGGGCTTGTTCCGGGGAGTGGCAACTTGCTTGCCATTCTTCTTGAAGTACTCATTTCCCTTGCCCTTTTTCTTAAAACTAGTGGTCTTGTTAACCATCAACACTTGATGCTCGTTCTTGATTTCTACCTCCGCAACTTTGAGCATAGCGAAGAGCTCGGGAATTGTCTTATCCATCCCTTGCATATTATAGTTCATCACAAAGCCTTTGTAGCTTGGTGGCAGTGATTGAAGAACTCTGTCAATAACACTACCATCTGGAAGATTAACTCCCAGCTGAGTCAAGTGGTTATGATACCCAGACATTCTGAGTATGTGTTCATTGGCAGAACTGTTCTCCTCCATCTTGCAGCTATAGAACTTGTTGGAGACTTCATATCTCTCAACTCGGGCATTTGCTTGAAATATTTGTTGGGGAATGCAGTATTTCAAAAAAATTACCTACGATCACGCAAGATCTATCTAGGAGACGCATAGAAATGAGCGGGGAGAGTGTGTCCACGTACCCTCGTAGACCGAAAAGCGGAAGCGTGTAGTAACGTGGTTGACGTAGTCAAACGTCTTCGCGATCCAACCGATCCAAGCACTGAATGTACGGCACCTCCGCGTTCAGCACACGTTCAGCTCGATGACGTCCCTCGAGCTCTTGATCCAGTTGAGGCCGAGGGAGAGTTCCATTAGCACGATGGCGTGGCGATGGTGATGTTACGGGCATAGGGCTTCGCCTAAGCACTACGACGATATGACCGAGGTGTGTAACCGTGGAAGGGGCACCGCACACGGCTAAGAGAAGACATGGTGTGCCTTTGGGGTGCCCCCTCCCACGTATATAAAGGGGGGAGGAGAGGTGGCCGGCCCAAGGGGGGCGCGCCATGGGGGGGAGTCCTACTTGGACTCTCGGTCCAAGTAGGATTCGCCCCCTCCCTTTCCTATTCCCACTAGGAGAAGGAGAGAAGGAGGAGGGGGAGAGAAGGAAAGACCCCTCCCCCAACCCTAGTCCAATTCGGTTTGGGCTTAGGGGGGGCGCCATCACCTGGCCGCTGCCTCTTCTCTCCACTAGGGCCCATGAAGGCCCATTAACTCCCCCGGGGGTTCCGGTAACCCCTCGGTACTCCAAAAAATGCCCGAACCTTTCCGAAACCATTCCGGTGTCCAAACATAACCTTCCAATATATCAATCTTTATGTCTTGACTATTTTGAGACTCCTCGTCATGTCCGTGATCACATCCGGGACTCCGAAAACACTTTGGTTCATCAAATCACATAACTCATATAACAAATCATCATCAAACGTTAAGCATGCGGACCCTACGGGTTCGAGAACTATGTAGACTTGACTGAGACACATCTCCGGTCAATAACCAATAGCGGAACCTGGATGCTCATATTGGTTCCTACATATTCTACGAAGATCTTTATCAGTCAAACTGCATAACCACATACGTTGTTCCCTTTATCATTGGTATGTTACTTGCCTGAGATTCGATCGTCGGTTTCATCATACCTAGTTCAATCTCGTTATTGGCAAGTTTCTTTACTCGTTCCGTAATGCATCATCTCGTGGCTAACTCATTAGACACATTGCTTGCAAGGCTCATAGTGATGTGCATTACCGAGAGGGCCCAGATATACCTCTCCGATACACGGAGTGACGAATCCTAATCTCGATCTATGCCAACTCAACAAACACCATCAGAGACACCTGTAGAGCATCTTTATAACCACCCAGTTACGTTGCAACGTTTGATAGCACACAAGGTGTTCCTCTGGTATTCGGGAGTTGCATAATCTCATAGTCAGAGGAATATATATAAGTCATGAAGAAAGCAATAGCAATAAAACTAAACTATCATTATGCTAAGCTAACAGATGGGTCTTGTCCATCACATCATTCTCTAATGATGTGATCCCGTTCATCAAATGACAACACATGTCTATGGTTAGGAAACTTAACCATCTTTGATTAACAAGCTAGTCTAGTAGAGGCATACTAGGGACACTCTGTTTGTCTATGTATTCACACATGTACTAAGTTTTCGGTTAATACAATTCTAGCATAAATAGTAAACATTTACCATGATATAAGGAAATATAAATAACAACTTTATTATTTCCTCTAGGGCATATTTCCTTCAGTCTCCCACTTGCACTAGAGCCAATAATCTAGTTCACATCGCCATGTGATTTAACACCAATAGTTCACATCACCATGTGACCAACACCCAAAGGGTCTACTAGAGTCAATAATCTAGTTCACATCGCCATGTGATTAACACCCAAAGAGTACTAAGGTGTGATCATGTTTTGCTTGTGAGAGAAGTTTAGTCAACAGGTCTGTCACATTCAGATCCGTATGTATTTTACAAATTTCTATGTCTACAATGCTCTGCATGGAGCTACTCTAGCTAATTGCTCCCACTTTTAATATATATCCAGATTGAGACTCAGAGTCATCTAGATCAGCGTTAAAGCTTGCATCGATGCAACTCTTTACGATGAACTCTTTATCACCTCTATAACTGAGAAATATTTCCTTAGTCCTCTAAGGATAATTTTGACCGTTGTCCAGTGATCTACTCCTGGATCACTGTTGTACCCCTTTGCCAAAATCATGGCAAGGTACACAATAGGTCTGGTATACAACATGGCATACTTTATAGAACCTATGGCTGAGGCATAGGGAATTACTTTCATTCTCTCTCTATCTTCTGCCGTGGTTGGGTTTTGAGTCTTACTCAACTTCATATCTTATAACTCAAGAAATAACTCCTTCTTTGACTGATCCATTTTGAACTCCTTCAAAATCTTATCAAGTTAAGGTATGTACTCATCGAAATTCTTATCAAGCGTCTTGATCAATCTTTATATATCTTGATGCCCAATATGTAAGTAGCTTCACCGAGGTCTTTCTTTGAAAAACTCCTTTCAAACACTCCTTTATGCTTTACAGAAAATTCTACAATATTTCCGATCAACAATATGTCATTCACATATACCTATCAGAAAGGCTGTAGCACTCCCACTCACTTTCTTGTAAATACAGGCTTCTCCAATAGTCTGTATAAAACCATATGCTTTGATCACACTACTAAAGCGTATATTCCAATTCTGAGAGGCTTGCACCAGTCCATAAATGGATCGCTGGAGCTTGCACACTTTGTTAGCACCTTTTGGATCGACAAAACCTTCTAGTTGCATCATATACAACTCTTCTTTAAGATATCCATTAAGGAATGCAGTTTTGACATCCATTTGCCAAATTTCATAATCATAAAATGCGGAAATTGCTAACATGATTCGGATAGACTTAAGCATCGCTACGGGTGAGAAGATCTCATCATAGTCAACTCCTTTAACTTGTCGAAAACCTTTTGCGATAATTCAAGCTTTGTAGATAGTAACACTACTATCAGCGTCCGTCTTCCTCTTGAAGATCCATTTATTCTCAATGGCTCACCAATCATCGAGCAAGTCAATCAAAGTCCATGCTTTGTTCTCATACATGGATCCCATCTCAGATTTAATGGCCTCAAGCCATTTCATGGAATCTGGGCTCATCATTGCTTCCTCATAGTACGTAGGTTCATCATGGTCTACTAACATGACTTCTAGAACAGGATTACCGTACTACTCTGGTGCGGACTGTACTCTGGTTAACCTACAAGGTTCGGTAGTAACTTGATCTGAAGTTTCATGATCATCATCATTAGCTTCCTCACTAATTGGTGTAGGAATCACTGGAACTAACTTCTGTGATGAAAAACTTTCCACTTTGGGAAAAGGTACAATTATCTCATCAAGTTCTACTTTCCTCCCACTCACTTCTTTTGAGAGAAACTCCTCTAGAAAGGATCCATTCTTAGCAACGAATATCTTGCCTTCATATCTGTGATAGGAGGTGTACCCAACAGTTTCCTTTTGGTATCCTATGAAGACACATTTCTCCGATTTGGGTTCGAGCTTATCAGGTTGAAGCTTTTACACATAAGCATCGCAGCCCCAAACCTTAAGAAACGACAACTTGGGTTTCTTGCCAAACCACAGTTCATATGGTGTCGTCTCAACGGATTTAGATGGTGCCCTATTTAACGTGAATGCAGCCGCATCTAAAGCATAACCCCAATACGATAGCGGTAAATCAGTAAGAGACATCATAGATCGCACCTTATCTAATAAAGTGCGGTTACGATGTTCGGACACACCATTACGCTATGGTGTTCCAGGTGGCGTGAGTTCAAGACTATTCCACATTGTTTCAAATGAAGACCAAACTCATAACTCAAATATTCGCCCCCGCGATTAGATCATAGAAACTTTATTTTCTTGTTACGATGATTTTCCACCCCACTCTGAAATTCTTTGAACTTTTCAAATGTTTCAGACGTATTTTTCATTAAGTAGATATACCCATATCTGCTCAAATCATCTGGGAAGGTCAGAAAATAACGATACCCACCGCAAGCCTCAACACTCATCGGACTGCTGATACGTCTCCAATGTATCTATAATTTTTGATTGTTCCATGCTATTATATTATCGGTTTTGGATGTTAATGGGCTTATTTATACACTTTTATATTATTTTTAGGACTAACCTACTAACCCAAGGCCCAGTGGAAATTGCTGTTTTTTTTGCCTATTTCAGTGTTTCAGAGAAAAGGAATATCAAACGGAATCCAAACAGAATGAAACCTTCGGGAGAGTTATTTTTGGAACAAACATGATATAGGGGACTTGGAGTGGACGTCGAGAAAGAAACGAGGGAGCCACGAGGCAGGGAGGCGCGCATGCCCCCCTGGGCGCGCCCCCACGCTCGTGGGCCCCTGGTAGCTCCACCGACCTACTTATTCCTCCTATATATATCCATATACCCCGAAAACATCCAGGAGCACCACAAAACCCTATTTCCACTGCCGCAACCTTCTGTACCCAAGAGATCCCATCTTTGGGCCTTTTTTGGAGCTCCACCGGAGGGGGAATCAATCACAGAGGGCTTCTACATCAACACCATAGCTTGTCCAATGATGTGTGAGTAGTTTGCCTTAGACCTTCGGGTCCATAGTTATTAGATAGATGTCTTCTTCTCTCTCTTTGGATCTCAATACAAAGTTCTCCTCGATCTTCTTGGAGATCTATTCGATGTAACTCTTTTTGTGGTGTGTTTGTCGAGATCCGATGAATTGTGGGTTTATGATCAAGATTATCTATGAACAATTTTGGTTCTTCTCTGAATTCTTATATGTATGATTTAATTATCTTTGCAAGTCGAATTATCAGTTTGGTTTGGCCTACTAGATTGATCTTTCATGCAATGGGAGAAGTGCTTAGCTTTGGGTTCAATCTTGCGGTGTCCTTTCCCAGTGATAGCAGGGGCAGCAAGGCACGTATTGTATTGTTGCCACCGAGGATAAAACGATGTGGTTTATATCATATTGCTTGAGTTTATCCCTCTACATCATGTCATCTTGCTTAATGCGTTACTCTATTCTTATGAACTTAATACTCTAGATGCATGCTGGATAGCGGTCGATGTGTGGAGTAATAGTAGTAGATGCAGAATCGTTTCGGTCTACTTGCCGCGGACATGATGCCCATATACATGATCATGCCTAGATATTCTCATAATTATGCACTTTTCTATAAATTGCTCGACAGTAATTTGTTCCCCCACCGTAATACTTACGCTATCTTGAGAGAAGCAACTAGTGAAACCTATGGCCCCCGGGTCTATGTTTTATCATATAAGTTTCCAATCTATTTTATTTCGCAATCTTTACTTTCAATCTATATCATAAAAATACCAAAAATATTTATCTTATTATTATCATCTCTATCAGATATCACTCTCGTAAGTGACCGTGAATGGATTGACAACCCCTTTATCATGTTGGTTGCGAGGTTCTTATTTGTTTGTATATGTACGAGGGACTTGCGTGTAGTCTCCTACTAGATTGATACCTTGGTTCTCAAAAACCGAGGGAAATACTTACGCTACTTTACTGCATCACCCTTTCCTCTTCAAGGGAACACCAACACAGTGCTCAAGAGGTCGCAAGAAGGATTTTTGATGCCGTTGCCGGGGAGGTTGCTCCAAGTCAAGTCAAGATTTGATCTACCGTCAACAAGCCATTTCCGGCTCCGTTACCGGGGAGATCTACGCACAAGTCAAGACATACCAAGTAGTCATCAGCCATCACAAACTCTTATCTCTCGCATTACATTATTTGCCATTTGCCTCTCATTTTCCTCTCCCCCACTTCACCCTTGCCGTTTTATTCGCCCTTTTTTCCGCCTGCCTCTTTTTCGCTTGCTTCTTGTGTCACCGTGTTTCGTCATGGCTAGTCCCTTATCTGCCCCTTTGTCTCCCGAGTTTGAAGTTCTTCACTTCAAACAAAGACAAGGAGAAAATTTAAAAGATGCTTGGTTCAGGACGTTGGAATCTTATCGTAATTACACCCTAGAGGTGAATTTTAGAATTTTACTTCGCAATTTTTATGTTGGGCTAAATCTGTCGCATAGACAACTCTTGGATTGCGTTGCCAAAGGGAATTTTATCGAAATTGATCCTAGTATTGCTCATGAAATCATAGAGGGAATAGTGGGAGCACTACCTCAACAAAAGGGGTCACATCATACCCAGGAAGAAACACAAGTTTTGAAAAGATTTGCGAAGTATCAAAAAATTTACAAAAGTCTCTTGAACCTCTTAAGAGTGTTAGCGGAAACCTTCACCGCATGAATATGTTGATTACCCTTTGCAATAAGCGGTTGGATTCTTTAGATCTAAAAATTTCCGAATATGAGGGGAAACGTAAAGAACCTCCCAGATTCAAGCATGACTCCGTTAAAAAAAATTAAAACTAAAGATGATAATACCTAGATCTATTCTTGCTTTTATGCCTAGCTAGGGGCGTTAAACGATAGCGCTTGTTGGGAGGCAACCCAATTTTATTTTTGTTCCTTGATTTTTGGTTCTGTTTAGTAATAAATAATTCATGTAGCCTCTTTTAGATGTGGTTTTTATGCTTTTTATTAGTGTTTGTGCCAAGTAGAACATTTGGGAAGACTTGGGGAAAGCCTTTGCGATCTTGTTGTAAAAAACAGAAACTTTAGCGCTCACGAGATTTGCTGCCATGTTTTACTGGAGAGTGAGATTTGGTTGATTCTTTTTGAAGATGATTAATAGATAAATTCCTAACGTTCAGAAATTTATTTTAGATTTTTTTGGGTTACAGAAGTATTCTAAACCTACAGATTACTACAGACTGTTCTGTTTTTGACAGATTCTGTTTTTTTTGTGTGTTGTTTGCTTATTTTGATGAATCTATGGCTAGTATTGGAGGTTATGAACCATAGAGAAGTTGGAATACAGTAGGTTTAACACCAAATTATATAAAGAATGAGTTCATTACAGTACCTTAAGTGGTGGTTTGTTTTCTTATACTAATGGAGCTCATGAGATTTTCTGTTTAAGTTTTGTGTTGTGAAGTTTTCAAGTTTTGGGTAAAGATTTGATGGATTATGGAATAAGGAGTGGCAAGAGCCTAAGCTTGGGGATGACCAAGGCACCCCAAGGTAAAATTCAAGGACAACCAAAAGCCTAAGCTTGGGGATGCCCCGGAAGGCATCCCCTCTTTCGTCTTCTTCTATCGGTAACTTTACTTGAGGCTATATTTTTATTCACCACATGATATGTGTTTTGCTTGGAGCGTCTTGTATGATTTGAGTCTTTGCTTTTTAGTCTACCGCAATCATCCTTGCTGTACACACCTTTTGGGAGAGAAACAAATGAAATGGAATTTATTAGAATACTCTATGTGCTTCACTTATATCTTTTGAGCTAGATAATTTTGCTCTAGTGCTTCACTTATATCTTTTAGAGCACGATGGTAGTTTTATTTTATAGAAATTATTGATATCTCATGCTTCACTTATATTATTTTGAGAGTCCTTTAGAACAGCATGGTAATTTGCTTTGGTTATGAAATTAGTCCTAATATGATAGACATCTAAGATGGGTATAATAAAAACTATCATAGAAAGTGCATTGAATACTATGAGAAGTTTGATACTTGATAATTGTTTTGAGATATAAAGATGATGATATTAGAGTGTGCTATTTGAGTAGTTGTGAATTTGAGAAATACTTGTGTTGAAGATTGCAAGTCCCGTAGCATGCACATTTGGTAACCGTTGTGTAACAAATTTGAAACATGAGGTGTAATTTGATTGTCCTCCTTATGAGTGGCAGTCGGGGACGAGCGATGGTCTTTTCCTACCAATCTATCCCCTAGGAGCATGCACGTAGTGCTTGATTTTTGATGACTTGTAGATTTTTGCAATAAGTATGTGAGTTCTTTATGACTAATGTTGAGTCCATGGATTATACGCACTCTCACCTTCCATCATTGCTAGCCTCTTCGGTACCGTGCATTGCCCTTTCTCACCTTGAGACTTGGTGCAAACTTCGCCGGTGCATCCAAACCCCGTGATATGATACATTCTGTCACACATAAGCCTCCTTATATCTTCCTCAAAACAGCCACCATACCTACCTATTATGGCATTTCCATAGCCATTCCGAGATATATTGCCATGCAACTTTCCACCATTTCATTTATGACACGCTTCATCATTGTCATATTGCTTTGCATGATCATGTAGTTGACATCATATTTGTGGCAAAGCCACCATGCATAATTTATCATACATGTCACTCTTGATTCATTGCCCTTCCGGTACACCGCCGAAGGCATTCATATAGAGTCATATTTTGTTATAGTATCGAGTAGTAATCATTGAGTTAAATAAATAAAAGTGTGATGATCATCATTAATAGAGCATTGTCCCAAAAAAAGAGAAAGGCCAAATAAAAAAAGAAAGGCCAAAAAAAGAAATAAAAAGGGACAATGCTACTATCCTCTTTTTCCACACTTGTGCTTCAAAGTAGGACCATGATCTTTATGATAGAGAGTCTCTTGTTCTTTCAGTTTCATATACTAGTGGGAATTTTTCATTATAGAACTTGGCTTGTATATTCCAACAATGGGCTTCCTCAAATGGCCTAGGTCTTCGTGAGCAAGCAAGTTGGATGCACACCCACTTAGTTTCTTTTGTTGAGCTTTCATACATTTATAGCTCTAGTGCATCCGTTGCATGGCAATCCCAACTCCTCGCATTGACATCAATTTATGGGCATCTCCCTAGCCCATTGATTTGTCGATGTGAGACTTTCTCCTTTTTTGTCTTCTCCACATAAACTCCATCATCATATTCCATTCCACCCATAGTGATATATCCATGGCTCACGCTCATGTATTGCATGAAAGTTGAAAAAAGTTTGAGATTACTAAAGTATGAAACAATTTCTTGGCTTGCCATCGGGGTTGTGCATGATGAGAGCATTCTTGTGTGACGAAAATGGAGCATGACCAAACTATGTGATTTTGTAGGGATGAACTTTCTTTTGCCATGTTATTTTGAGAAGACATGATTGCTTTGTTAGTATGCTTGAAGTATTACTATTTTTATGTCAATATTAAAATTTTGTCTTGAATCTTTCGGATCTGAACATTCATGCCACAATAAAGAATTATGCTAGGTAGCATTCCACATCAAAAATTCTGTTTTTATCATTTACCTACTCGAGGATGAGCAGGAATTAAGCTTGGGGATGCTTGATACGTCTCCAATGTATCTATAATTTTTTTATTGTTCCATGCTATTATATTATCTGTTTTAGATGTTAATGGGCTTGTTTATACACTTTTATATTATTTTTGGGACTAACCTACTAACCCAAGGCCCAGTGCAAATTGCTGTTTTTTTGCCTATTTTAGTGTTTCGTAGAAACGGAATATCAAACGGAATCCAAATGGAATGAAACCTTCGGGAGAGTTATTTTTGGAACAAACGTGATCCAGGGGACTTGGAGTGGACGACAAGAAAGAAACGAGGGAGCCATGAGGTAGGGAGGCGCGCCTACCCCCTGGGCGCGCCCCCATCCATATACCCCGAAAACATCCAGGAGTACCATGAAACCCTATTTCCACCGCCGCACCCTTCTGTACCCAAGAGATCCCATCTTGGGGCCTTTTTCGGAGCTCCGCCGGAGGGGGAATCAATCACGGAGGGGTTCTACATCAACACCATAGCCTCTCCGATGATGTGTGACTAGTTTTCCTGAGACCTTCGGGTCCATAGTTATTAGCTAGATGGCTTCTTCTCTCTCTTTGGATCTCAATAAAAAGTTCTCCTTGACCTTCTTGGAGATCTATTCGATGTAACTCTTTTTGCGGTGTGTTTGTCGAGATCCGATGAATTGTGGGTTTATGATCAAGATTATCTATGAATAATATTTGGTTCTTTTGTGAATTCTTATATGTATGATTTAATTATCTTTGCAAGTCTCTTCGAATTATCAGTTTGGTTTGGCCTACTAGATTGATCTTTCTTGCAATGGGAGAAGTGCTTAGCTTTGGGTTCAATCTTGCGATGTCATTTCCCAGTGACAGCAGGGGCAGCAAGGCACGTATTGTATTGTTTCCATCGAGGATAAAAAGATGGGGTTTATATCATATTGCATGAGTTTGTCCCTCTACATCATGTCATCTTACTTAAAGCATTACTCTGTTCTTATGAACTTAATACTCTAGATGCATGCTGGATAGCGGTCGATGTGTGGAGTAATAGTAGTAGATGCAGAATTGTTTCGGTCTACTTGTCACGGACGTGATGCCTATGTACATGATCATGCCTAGATACTCTCATAATTATGCACTTTTCTATCAATTGCTCGACAGTAATTTGTTCACCCACACTAATACTTATGCTATCTTGAGAGAAGCCACTAGTGAAACCTATGGCTCCCAGGTCTATCTTTTATCATATAAGTTTCCAATCTATTTTATTTCGCAATCTTTACTTTCAATCTATATCATAAAAATATCCAAAATATTTATCTTATTATTATCATCTCTATTAGATGTCACTCTCGTAAGTGACTGTGAAGGGATTGGCAACCCCTTTATCGCATTGGTTGCGAGGTTCTTATTTGTTTGTGTAGGTACGAGACACTTGCATGTAGTATCCTACTAGATTGATACCTTGGTTCTAAAAACCGAGGGAAATACTTACGCTAATTTACTGCATCACCCTTTCCTCTTCAAGGGAAAACCAATGCAGTGCTCAAGAGGTAGCAACTGCATACATTAGTATGTATTATTTCCAGTAAGACAGTGGCTCGCTCCATTGTTGCGAAGAACGGAGTTTTAATCATCTTGCCCATGAGGCATGGTTCGCAAGTATCAAGTGATTCATAATCAAGTGATTCCAAAAGCCCATCAACATGGAGTTTCTTCATGCACTTTACAACAATATGACCTAAACGGCAGTGCCATAAATAAGTTGCACTATCATTATTAACTTTTCATCTTTTGGCTTCAATATTATGAATATGTGTATCACTACATTCGAGATTCAATAAACCATTTATATTGGGTGTATGACCATAGAAGGTATTTATTCATGTAAACAAAACAACTCTGACTTAAATGAATAAGCGTATTGCAATAAACATGATCCAATCATATTCATGCTCAACGCAAACACCAAATAACTTTTATTTAGGTTCAACACTAATCCCGAAGGTAGAGGGAGTATGCGATGGTGATCTTATCAACCTTGGAATCTCTTCCAACACACATCGTCACTTTGCCCTCAACTAGTCTCTGTTCATTTTGTAACTCCTGTTTTGAGTTACTAATCTTAGCAACTGAACCAGTATCAAATACCCTGGGGTTACTATGAACATTAGTAAAGTACACATCAATAACATGTATATCAAATATACCTTTCACTTTGCCATCCTTCTTATCCGCCTGGTATTTGGGGTAGTTCCGCTTCCAGTGACCATTCCCTTTACAGTAGAAGCACTCAGTTTCAGGCTTAGGTCTAGCTTTGGGTTTCTTCACGGGAGTGGCAACTTGCTTGCCATTCTTTCTTGAAGTTCCCTTTCTTTTCCTTTGCCCCTTTTCTTGAAACTAGTGGTCTTGTTAACCATTAACACTTGATGTTCTTTCTTGATTTTTACCTTCGCTGATTTTAGCATCGCAAAGAGCTCACGAATCGTTTTCGTCATCCCTTGCATATTATAGTTCATCACGAAGTTCCAGTAACTTGGTGATAGTGACTAGAGAACTCTATCAATCACTATCTTATCTAGAAGATTAACTCCCACTTGATTCAAGCAATTGTAGTACTCAGACATTTTGAGCACGTGCTCACTGGTTGAGCTATTCTCTTCCATCTTGTAGGCAAAGTACTTGTCAGAGGTCTCATACCTCTCGACATGAGCATGAGTCTGAAATACTAATTTCAACTCTTGGAACATCTCATATGCTCCATGGTGTTCAAAACGTTTTTGAAGTCCCGGTTCTAAGCCGTAAAGCATGGTGCACTAAACTATCAAGTAGTGATCATACCGAGCTTGTCAAATGTTCACAACGTCTGCATGTGCTCCTGCAATAGGTCTATCACCTAGAGGTGCATCAAGGACATAATTCTTCTATGAAGCAATGAGGATAATCCTCATATTAGGGACTTAGTCCGCATCATTGCTACTATCATTTTTCAACTTAGTTTTCTATCTCAGTGTTCTGAGGCTATATCGGCATATGCTAGGCTCGTCAAGTTTAACCCGAGTATTCCGTGTGTGAAAAACTGGCTTGCACTCGTTGTATGTGAACGTAGAGCTTATCACACCCGATCATCACGTGGTGTCTCGGCACAACGAACTATAGCAACGATGCATACTCAGGGAGAACACTTATACCTAGAAATTTAGTGAGGGATCATCTTATAATTCTACCACCGTACTAAGCAAAATAAGATGCATAAAAGATAAAATCACATGCAATCAAAATATGTGACATGATATGGCCATCATCATCTTGTGCATTTGATCTCCATCTCAAAAGTACCATCATGACCTCCATCGTCACCGGCATGACACCATGGTCTCCATCATCTTCATCTCTATCAACGTGTCGTCACATGGTCGCGCCAACTATTGCTTTTGCAACTATTGCTTCGCATAGCAATAAAGTAAAGCAATTATATGGCGCTTGCATCTTATGCAATAAGAGACAACCATAAGGCTCCTGCCAGTTGCTGATAACTTTAACAAAACATGATCATCTCATACAACAATTTATATCTCATCATGTCTTGACCATATGACATCACAACATGCCCTGCAAAAACAAGTTAGACGCCCTCTACTTTGTTGTTGCAAGTTTTACGTGGTTGCTACGGGCTTGTAGCAAGAACCGTTCTTACCTACGCATCAAAACCACAATGATTTTTCGTCAAGTGTGTTGTTTTAACCTTCAACAAGGACCGGCCGTAGTCAAATTCGATTCAACTAAAGTTGGAGAAACAGACACCCGCCAGCCACCTGTGTGTGAAGGACGCGGTAGAACCAGTCTCATGAACAAGGTCATGTAATGTCGGTCCAGGCCACTTAATCCAACAATACCGCCTAATCAAAGTAAGATGTTGGTGGTAAGCAGTATGCCTATTATCACCCACAACCCTTTGTGTTCTACTCGTGCATATAACATCTACACATAGACCTGGCTCGGATGCCACTATTGGGGAATGCAGTATTTCAAAAAATTTACCTACGATCACGCAAGATCTGTCTAGGAGATGCATGGCAACGAGCGGGGAGAGTGTGTCCACGTACCCTCGTAGACCAAAAAGCGGAAGCGTTTAGTAACGCAGTTGATGTAGTCGAACGTCTTCGCGATCCAACCGATCCAAGCACCGAACGTACGGCACCTCCGCGTTCAGCACACGTTCAGCTCGATGACGTCCCTCGAGCTGTTGAACCAGTTGAGGCCGAGGGAGAGTTCCGTCAGCACGACGGCGTGGCGACGGTGATGATGATGTTACCGGCGTAGGGCTTCGCCTAAGCACTACGACGATATGACCGAGGTGTGGAACTGTGGAGGGGGGCACCGCACACCGGTAAGAGAAGACTTGGTGTGCCTTTGGGGTGCCCCCTCCCACATATATAAAGGGGGAGGAGAGGTGGCCATCCCAAGGGGGCGCGCCATGGGGGAGTCCTACTTGGACTCCCGGTCCAAGTAGGATTCGCCCCCCTTTCCTGTTCCCACTAGGAGAAGGAGAGGAGGAGGATCAGAGAAGGAAAGGGGGACCGACCCCCCAACCCTAGTCCAATTCGGTTTGTGCTAGGGGGAGGGTGCGTGCGCCACCACCTGGCCGCCGCCTCGTCTCTCCACTAGGGCCCATGAAGGCCCATTAACTCCCCAGGGGGTTCCGATACCCCCCGGTACTCTGGAAAATGCCCGAACCTTTCCGATGTCCAAACATGACCTTCCAATATATCAATCTTTATGTCTTGACCATTTCGAGACTCCTTGTCATGTCTGTGATCTCATCCGGGACTCTGAACAAACTTCGGTTCATCAAATCACATACTCCCTCCATTTTTATATACAAGGCCACTATGGAATATACATTTTGCATCTATACAAGGCCACCAACAGTAATCGAGGCAAAATTAATGATATTTTCTCGTACTAACAACCCGTTTATTACTTGCGTGCATGCAGTCATAATAACAGTCAGCTACTTTCTCCACTCAGTTTCTTTGCATGCATGTGGAGTATTAATGATCCCAGTAAACAAGATGCAAAGTTTAATTGTAAAGAAGGCATTAGATTTTACATTGGTACCTGTAATCCGAGTTTGTGGCCTTGTATACAAAAATGGAGGGAGTAACTCATAATACAAATCGTCATCGAACGTTAAGCGTGCGGACCCTACGAGTTCAAGAACTATGTAGACATGACCGAGACACATCACCGGTTAATAACCAATAGCGGAACCTGGATGCTCATATTGGTTCCTACATATTCTACGAAGATCTTTATCGGTCAAACTGCACAACAACATACATTGTTCCCTTTGTCATCGGTATGTTACTTTCCTGAGATTCGATCGTCGGTATAATCATACCTAGTTCAATCTCGTTACCGACAAGTCTCTTTACTCATTCCATAATGCATCATCCCGTGGCTAAGTCATTAGACACATTGGTTGCAAGGCTCATAGTGATGTGCATTATCGAGAGGGCCCAGAGATACCTCTCCGATACACGGAGTGAAATATCCTAATCTCGATCTATGCCAACTCAACAAACACCATCGAAGACACCTGTACAACATCTTTATAATCATCGAGTTACGTTGTGATGTTTGATAGCACACAAGGTGTTCCTCCGGTATTTGGGAGTTGCATAATCTCATAGTCAGAGGAACATGTATAAGTCATGAAGAAAGCAATAGCAATAAAACTAAACGATCATTATGCTAAGCTAACATATGGGCCTTGTCGGGGATATACCCCGCGGTATGATCCAGCCGGAGTTATAACCCGGCTGGGACTTAGTAAACCGGCAGGTGTTATGGCAGGTGGTAAACCGGCAGGTGTTAAGGCAGGTGGTAAACCGGTTGGTGTTAAGTCAGACGGTAAACCGGCAGATTGTTAAACCGGCTAACAGTTAAGACAGGAGTTAAGTCACATGATAACTCAGCAGACAATCATAAACTGGCAGACCATCTTAAACCGGCACCAGTTATAACCCGGCAGACAGTGATAACTGGGTTGCCAGGAGTTATGAAGCCCGAGACGTTATGAAGCCCAAGATGTTAAGAAGCCCATGAAGAGAAGTTATAATAGTTAAGTCTTAAGTACGAGTTGGACTCTACATGTAACCCTCCCCTTCAACTTATATAAGGAGGGGCAGGGCTCCCCAGAGAGGGACAATTAAGAAGAAACATTCTTAAGGGTTAGGGTTAACTGGGAGAGCCGGTTTGCGGTGACTTCCTCATGATCATAATGAGATCTACTCACAAACAACATGTAGGGCTATTACCGGATGATGTTTCCTGGGGCTCGAAGCTGTCTAAATCCTCGTCTTGTGTTGCGTCTCTCGATTCCGCTCAACCCCTCCCAAGCTACCACATAGATGCGTTGGCCTCACAACTAAGTCCTCACACTAGGACATCTGCCGTGACAATTCCACGACAGTTGGCGCCCACCGTGGGGCCTGCGCACGATGGTGTTGAGTTCTTGAACGGATCCCTTAGGGATCGAGAAGCTATGACCCGCCGGATCAGCAAGAGCCGACATGGAAGAATTCATGTCAACTACAAAGTTCAACAGTCAGGATTAAAGAAGTTTTTAGTGGCAACATATAGAAGATTGAACATGGAAGTTTAGGGTTGCGTCACGTCGTGCCCCCAAACCGTCGAGACAAGCAGGAAATCGGTCTCCCCAAAGATAAATCGCCGCCTCGTGTGAACTATTAAAACTGGCAGGTTCTGTCAACGGAAACAGGTACATCACATCAATTCTCGTCCAAGGCAATCCGAACTTGGGGAATCTGCGAGTCACCATCACTGCTCCACGTACTATCGTCCAAATCCAAAGTGCACAGAGACAGCTGACAGGCGTCATGTGTCATCTGCCAGTACAAACGGCAATGAGGGTAGTTGTTGCGGCCGCGTGAGATCGCCAGATCGATCTACATGAACCAGTGTCCGTGAAACCCAAAGCCTGATGGATTCCCAAGTTATTCCGCGTGAAGGATCCCTCAACTAGTACAACAACTACACACGCATGGATTCCAAGGAAGGATTAAATATAAAAGGGTGCTGCCGCTGCTTGTATCCATTAAGAGCCGGTCACGCCGCCTTGCTTCAAGCCAGCACCACAAAACGACCGTGACTCAGGAGAAACATAAGATGAATTGGCCAGAAACGACCACGACCCGGACTCCTCAACCACCACGGGTCACGCCTCGCCTCTGGTCCAAGTCACCCTTGCACCTCGTCCAAGTCGCAGTCACATGGTCGCGCTGTGTTACGCGTCCACTTCCGTGCAGCACGTCTCCGTGCGCCGGGTCTCAAAACCAAAGCCACCGTCAAATCAAAAGCAGCACTATGCATTATCCAGCGCCAGCATCTGGGTTCATCCAGCAAAAAATATCAGGTGTTATTTCTTCTATATATTTTCTTAGTATGCATTAAAATTGCTCCGAGCACAACTACTCTGCTCTACGGTGTTTTTTATATGCAGGGTAACTATTTACTACGAAAGTGGCATTATACCGTGGATACGGACTACACCAGCTTACAACGCCGTAGCCATCTTTCACGATCGCGCCGGCTTAAAGCACCGTGGCCGTCTCTTACGACCGCGCCAGTTTACAACAAGGAGGACAACTTGCCCATCAGCACCGGCTTACAATGCCGCGGTCGACTCATCTCTCCGAGCCGCCTCTGATGCTGCGGTCGGTTTACTGTCCGCTCTGCGGTCCGTCTTATTCAAAGTACCGGGTTGACTAACAGACTTTACACACAGATCATCTGTCGTTCACAAACATCAGGTGATATCTATCCAAATTTATCTTATTAACACTTATTGTTTTTGTGAAAGAACAATTACTCTGCCCTATAATATTTTTACGTAGGACAACTTTTTATGCCATTATATTGCGGATACGGAGGGTGATAACCCACAAGTATAGGGGATCACAACAGCTTTTGAGGGTAGAGTATTCAACCCAAATTTATTGATTCGACACAAGGGGAGCCAAAGAATATTCTCAAGTATTAGCAGCTCAGTTGTCAATTCAACCACACCTGGAAACTTAGTATCTGCAACAAAGTGTTTAGTATCACAGTAATATGATAGTGGTGGTAGCGGCGACAAAAGTAAAGACAACAAAATTAATGTTTTTGGTATTTTGTAGTGATTGCAACAGTAGCAGCGGGAAAGTAAATAAGCGTAAACGAGTATATGGAAAACTCGTAGGCACCGGATCAGTGATGGATAATTATGCCGGATGCAGTTCATCATGTAACGGTCATAACATAGGGTGACACAGAACTAGCTCCAATTCATCAATGTAATGTAGGCTGTATTCCGTTTATAGTCATACGTGCTTATGGAAAATAACTTGCATGGCATCTTTTGTCCTACCCTCCCGTGGCAGCGGGGTCCTATTGGAAACTAAGGGATATTAAGGCCTCCTTTTAATAGAGAATCGGAACAAAGCATTAGCACATAGTGAATACATGAACTCCTCAAACTATGGTCATCACCGGGAGTGGTCCCGATTATTGTCACTTCTGGATTGCCGGATCATAACACATAGTAGGTGACTATAGAATTGCAAGATAGGATCAAGAACTCACATATATTCATGAAAACATAATAGGTTCAGATCTGAAATCATGGCACTCGGGCCCTAGTGACAAGCATTAAGCATAGCAAAGTCATAGCAACATCAATCTCAGAACATAATGGATACTAGGGATCAAACCCTAACAAAACTAACTCGATTACATGATAAATCTCATCCAACCCATCACCGTCCAGCAAGCCTATGATGGAATTACTCACGCACGGCGGTGAGCATCATGAAATTGGTGATGGAGGATGGTTGATGACGACGACGACGACAAATCCCCCTCTCCGGAACCCCGAACGGACTCCAGATCAGCCCTCCCGAGAGGTTTTAGGGCTTGGCGGCGGCTCCGTATCGTAAAACACGGTGATTTCTTCTCTTTGATTTTTTTCTCCCTGAAAGCAAATATATAGAGTTGGAGTTGGCGTCGGAGGGTTTCTAGAGGGCCCACGAGGTAGGGGCACGCCCTGGGGGGGGGGAGCGCCCCCCACCCTCATGAGAAGCGTGTGGGCCCCTGGTCTTCATCTTTGGCAAGGATTTTTTATTGTTTTTTCTAAGATGTTCCGTGGAGTTTCAGGTCATTCCGAGAATATTTGTTTTCTGCACATAAAACAACATCATGGCAATTCTGCTGAAAACAGCGTCAGTCCGGGTTAGTTCCATTCAAATCATACAAGTTAGAGTCCAAAACAAGGGCAAAAGTGTTTGGAAAAGTAGATACGACGGAGACGTATGAACTCCCCCAAGCTTAAACCCTTGCTTGTCCTCAAGCAATTCAGTTGACAAACTGAAAGAAAGAAAAACTTTTACAAACTCTGTTTGCTCTTTTTGTTGTAACTATGTCAAGCCAGCATTCAAGTTTTTAGCATAGATCATAACTAACCATATTTGCAATAATTCTCAGGTCTCACAATTACTCATATCAATAGCATAATCAACTAGCAAGTCACAATAATAAATCTCGAATGACAACACTTTCTCAAAACAATCATAATATGATATAACAAGATGGTATCTCGCTAGCCCTTTCTGAGACCGCAAAACATAAATGCAGAGCACCTTTAATGATCAAGGACTGACTAGACATTGTAATTCAGGGTAACATAGATCCAATCATAGTCATACCCAATATAAATTAATAGTGATGAATGCAAATGATAGCTATGCTCTCGAGCTAGTGCTTTTTAATAAGAGGGTGATGACTCAACATAAAAGTAAATGGATAGGCCCTTCGCAGAGGGAAGCAGGGATTTGTAGAGGTGCCAGAGCTCGGTTTTGAAATAGAGATAAATTGTATTTTGAGCGGTATACTTTTATTGTCAACGTAACAACTAAGAGATGGCGATATCTTCCATGCTAAACACATTATAGGCGGTTCCCAAACAAAATGGTAAAATTTATACTCCCCCTCCACCAACAAGCATCAATCCATGGCTTGCTCAAAACAACGAGTGCCTCCAACATACATCAGGTCCCAGGGGGAGTTTTGTTTGCAATTAATTTTGATTTAGTTTGCATAAAGCATGGGACTGGGCATCCCGGTGACCAGCCATTTTCTCTTGAGTGAGGAGCGGAGTCCACTCGTCTTGAGAATAACCCGCCTAACACGGAAGATAAGGACAACCTTTGTTGATACATGAGCTATTCGAGCATACAAAACAGAATGTTTATTTGAAGGTTTAGAGTTTGGCACATACAAATTTACTTGGAACGACAGGTAGATACGGCATATAGGAAGGTATGGTGGACTCATCTGGAATAACTTTGGGGTTTAAGGGATTGGATGCACAAGCAGTATTCCCGCTTAGTACAAGTGAAGGCTAGCAAAAGACTGGGAAGCGACCAACTAGAGAGCGACAACAGCCATGTACATGCATTAAAATTAATAAACATTGGATGCAAGCATGCGTAGGATATAATCCACCATGAACATAAATATCGTGAAGGCTATGTTGATTTTGTTTCAACTACATGCGTGAACATGTGCCAAGTCAAGTCAATTAAATCATTCAAAGGAGGATACCACCCCATCATACCACATCATAATCATCTCAATAGCATGTTGGCACACAAGGTAAACCATTATAACTCATAGCTAATCAAGCATGGCACAAGCAACTATGATCTCTAATTGTCATTGCAAACATGTTTATTCATAATAAGTTGAATCAAGAACGAGGGACTCATCATATTTACAAAAACAAAAGAGGTCGAGTTCATACCAGCTCTTCTCATCTCAGTCAGTCCATCATATATCATCATAATTGCCTTTCACTTGCATGACCGAACGGTGTGGATAATAATAAGAGTGCACGTGCATTGGACTAAGCTGGAATCTGCGAGCATTCAATAAACAGGAGAAGACAAGGCAATATGGGCTCTGGGTTAAATCAACAATAATGCATATAAGAGCCACTTCAACAATTTAATTATGGTCTTCTCCTACTAACCCCCAAAGAAAAGAAAAGAAATAAAACTATTTACACGGGAAAGCTCCCAACAAGCAAAAGAAGAACGGGAAATATTTTTGGGTTTTCTTTTTAATTATTACTACTACAACAGAAAAATAAACTACTACTAATTTTTTTGGTTTTTCTTAAGGTTTAACAAACAGACAAGAAGAAAGCATGAAAAGGAAAAAAAACTAGCATGGATATTACAGTGAAAAAGTATGAGCACCGACATTTAGCAATGAGTGTGTGTGAGCATAAATATAATGTCGGTGAGAAATACGTACTCCCCCAAGCTTAGGCTTTTGGCCTAAGTTGGTCTATGGCCTAGTGGATATGCATAATAATAGTTGTTGGGGTCGTACTGTGATGAGGAAGAATAGTTGGGATCATACTGTGATGAAGAAGAAGACTCTGACTGCCACTGGCTGACAGTCATCTCTGGATCCCAAGAATAAATAGATTGTCGTGGAGGCTCATCTTGTGGCTCCTATTCCAGGGCTGGTGCAGGATTCTTGTAAGCTTGGATGGCAGCCCACGTAACGAGGTAAGGTCCTACAAAATTAAACAAAGAAGGGGCGGGCAACGTAATAGTTTCAGGATGATGTTTGTTAAAGAACAATTGATACTTAAGCTCTCCTGCCCTATTCTTAACAATAAAATCATGTGTCACCATACATTTATGATCTATATAAACACGGGGCAGCACCTTTTCTTCCTTCTCAACATGCCTAATAGGTATGTTAAAATGTGCAGCTAGGCGTGTGGCATAGACGCCTCCAAAGATGGGACCCTTAGTACGGTTCATACTTAACCGTCTAGCAATAATACCGCCCATACTAAAAGTGTTATCACTGTATAAACCGTGGTGCAGAATAATTATATCAGGGATACTAAGGTTTCCACTGTTTCCGCGTCCAATTAAACAACGACTAGCAAATAATGCAAAGTAACGTAAAACAGGAAAATGTATGCTGGTGATTCGTGCATCAGAAACCTTTCTAGTTTCTCCTACAGTGATAGTATCAATAAACCCAGCCACATCATCATGATGTGGTTCTTTTGTCTTCCCTCAAAAGGGATTAAACAAATCCGACAGAAATCATAAAGTGACATCTCCTTATGCTCATCATATAAATGAAACTCCACCGTAGGTGGTGAGTTCCTAGAATGAAAATGAAAGTTTTGCACAAAAGTATTTGTGAGTAAGAGATACTGATCGCATTGGTCGTGGAGGAAAGCGGTGAGGCCTGCATTGTGAGCCAATTCATGAAAATCTTCATAGATACCGGCTGCCCTCAAGAAATCTTCAGAAGGCCATTCACACGCCCGAATCTCCGCGGTGCACGGAAAATTATACTTAGGCTTTGGTGCCTTTTCCTTCGAGCTTTGGCTCGATGAGCCCCTCAAAAATCTCCTCATTATTTTTCTAAAACAATCTGAAATTTTTAGTAACTTCAAAATAAAAGTAAACCAACTTCAATAAAACTGATAGCAACTACTCCTACAAGTGCCTAGAGCCTATATCAAGCATTAGAACTACTTGGAACCATATGAATTTGACATGCAAGCTCAAGAACATGGTCACCTATGCAACACAAATTTGCAAAGAATAAAGCACTAGAACAAAAACTAATTGGATCAATGGAGGAGTCACATACCAAGGAACAATCTCCCAAGTAGTTTTGTGAGAGGTGCTTTGAGCAAGGAGATCGAAAATCACAGTAAAAGTGGCTGCAACTCGTGCTTGAGTTGGTTTTTTGGGTTTGTGTGAGCTAGAGGAAGAAGATGGGTGCTGGGATAAGTGGAGGAGGGCCACCGTGGGCCCACGAGGCAGGGGGGCGCGCCCACCACCCTCGTGGCCAGGTGGCATCTCCTCCCGCGGTAATTTTTGCATAGTAAATCCTCAAATATTCCCAAAAATCATATTAAATTGGCATGTCATTATGAGGACTTTTATTTTCGGGATATTTTTATATTGCACGGTAAGCTAGGAAACAAACTGAAAATACTATTTTTATATTTAATCTAAATAACAGAAAGTAAAAGTGGGGTACAGAAGTTTGTGCTTCTAGTTTCATCCATCTCATGCTCATCAAAAAGGATCCACTAACAAGGTTGATCAAGTCTTGTTAACAAACTCATTCCGAAAATCATGAAACCGGAGAAATTTCGAATAACACTAAGTTACCTCAGTGGGGATATGCACATCCCCAATAATAAGTATATCATATTTCTTCTTGACAGTAGGAAGAGGAAATTCAAAACCTCCAAATATAATCGATGGAATTTTTCCAATAGATTTGATACTATGAACTTGAGGTTGTTTCCTCGGAAAGTGTACCGCATGCTCATTACCATTAACATGAAAAGTGACATTGCCTTCGTTGCAATCAATAACAGCCCCTGCAGTATTAAGAAAAGGTCTTCCAAGAATAATAAACATACTATCATCCTCGGGAATATCAAGAATAACAAAGTCCGTTAAAATAGTAACGTTTGCAACCACAACGAGCACATCCTCACAAATACCGATAGGTATAGCAGTTGATTTATCAGCCATTTGCAAAGATATTTCAGTAGGTGTCAGCTTATTCAAGTCAAGTCTACGATATAAAGAGAGAGGCATAACACTAACACCGGCTCCAAGATCACATAAAGCAGTTTTAATATAGTTTCTTTTAATGGAGCAAGGTATAGTAGGTACTCCGGGGTCTCCAAGTTTCTTTGGTATTCCACCCTTAAAGTATAATTAGCAAGCATGGTGGAAATTTCAGCTTCCGGTATCTTTCTTTTATTAGTAATGATATCCTTCATATATTTAGCATAAGGATTTTTTTGAGCACATCAGTTAATCTCATACGCAAAAAGATAGGCCTAATCATTTTAGCAAAGCGCTCAAGATCCTCATCATCCTTTTTCTTGGATGGTTTCTGAGGAAAAGGCATGGGTTTCTGAACCCAAGGTTCCCTTTCTTTACCATGTTTCCTAGCAACAAAGTCTCTTTTACCATAACGTTGATTCTTTGATTGTGGGTTATCAAGATCAACATCAGGTTCAATTTCTACATCATTATCATTACTAGGTTGAGCATCATCATGAACATCATCATTAATATTTTTACTAGGTTCATGTTCATTACCAGATTGTGTTTCAGCATCAGACATAGAAATATCATTTGGATTATCAGGTGGTTCAGCAATAGGTTCACTAGAAGTTTGCACAGTTCTATCATTTTTCTTCTTCTTCTTTTTAGAAGAAATAGGAACATCAATATTATTTGTTTGAGAATCTTGCTCGATTCTCTTAGGGTGGCCTTCAGGATACAAAGGTTCCTGAGTCATTCTACCAGTTCTAGTAGCCACTCTAATAGCATAATCATTTTTATTACTATTCATTTCATCAAGCACTTCTTTTTGAGCCTTAAGTACTTGTTCTACTTGAGTGGTAACTATAGAAGCATGTTTGCTAACAAGTTTAAGTTCACCTTTAATATTAGCCATATAATCACCCAAGCGTCTAATCATATAAGCATTTTCTTTTAATTGTCTACCAAAATAAGCATTGAAGTCGTCTTGCTTAAACATAAAGTTATCAAACTCATCCAAGCACTGACTAGAAATTTTAGTAGGAGGGACTTCATCTTTATCATATCTATAGAGAGATTTACCTTTACTACCTGTGTCGGGATACCGGGATCAGGAGGTTCTTCAGTAAATAAAGAATTGAGATCATAGGTTTCTTCAACAGGCGATGAATTAAGACCATGTATTTCTCCAATAGGAGGTAAATTCTTAACGTCTTCAGCTTTAATACCTTTTTCTTTCATAGATTTCTTTGCCTCTTGCATATCTTCGGGACTGAGGAATAGAACACCTCTCTTCTTTGGAGTTGGTTTAAGAATAGGCTCAGTAATTGGTGCAGGAGCTGGCTTAGGAGGTGGCTCAAGAGGTGCCCAATTATTTTCATTTGTCAACATATTATTCAATAGAATTTCAGCTTCATCCGGTGTTCTTTCCCTAAAAAGAGAACCAGCACAACTATCCAGGTAATCTCTGGAAGCATCGGTTAGTCCATTATAAAAGATATCAAGTATTTCAGGTTTCTTAAGAGGATGATCAGGCAAAGCATTAAGTAACTTGAGAAGCCTCCCCCAAGCTTGTGGGAGACTCTCTTCTTTAATTTGCACGAAGTTGTATATTTCTCTCAAAGCAACTTGTTCCTTATGAGCAGGGAAATATTTAGCAGAGAAGTAATAAATCATATCCTGGGGACTATGCACACAACCAGGATCAAGAGAATTAAACCATATCTTAGCATCACCCTTTAATGAGAACGGAAATATTTTGAGTATATAAAAGTAACGCGATCTCTCATCATTAGTGAACAGGGCAGCTATATCATTTAACTTAGTAAGATGTGCCACAACGGTTTTAGATTCATAGCCATAAAACAGATCAGATTCAACCAAAGTAATTATATCAGGATCAACAGAGAATTCATAATCCTTATCAGGAACACAAATAGGTGAAGTAGCAAAAGCGGGGTCAGGTCTCATTTTATCTCTAAGTGATTCTTTGTTCCATTTAATTAATAACCTCTTAAGCTCATATCTATCTTTGCAAGCAAAAATAGCGGTAGAAGATTCCATATCAAAAAGATAACCCTCAGGAATAACAGGCATATTTTCATCATCACTATCATCATCGTATTCAGATTCAATAATCTCTTTTTCTCTAGCCCTAGCAATTTGTTCATCAAGAAATTCACCAAGGGGCACAGAAGTATCAGGCATAGAATCAGTTTCATCATAAGTATCATGCATAGCAGAAGTGGCATCATCAATAACATGCGACATATCGGAATGAATAGCAGAAGCAGGTGTAGGTGTCGCTAACTTACTCATTACAGAAGGTGAATCAAGTGCAGAGCTAGAAGGCAGTTACTTACCTCCCCTCGTAGTTGAGGGATAGATCTTGGTTTTTGGATCTGTCAAGTTCTTCATAGTGTCCAGCAGATATAAATCCCAAGTGACTCAAAGAATAGAGCTATGCTCCCCGGCAATGGTGCCAGAAATTGGTCTTGATAACCCACAAGTATAGGGGATCGCAACAGCTTTTAAGGGTAGAGTATTCAACCCAAATTTATTGATTCGACACAACGGGAGCCAAAGAATATTCTCAAGTATTAGCAGCTGAGTTGTCAATTCAACCACACCTGGAAACTTAGTATCTGCAGCAAAGTGTTTAGTAGCACAGTAATATGATAGTGGTGGTAGCGGCAACAAAAGTAAAGACAACAAAAGTAATGTTTTTGGTATTTTGTAGTGATTGTAACTGTAGCAGCGGGAAAGTAAATAAGTGTAAACCAGTATATGGAAAACTTGTAGGCACCGGATCAGTGATGGATAATTATAGCGGATGCGGTTCATCATGTAACAGTCATAACATAAGGTGACACAGAACTAGCTCCAATTCATCAATGTAATGTAGGCATGTATTCCGTATATAGTCATACGTGCTTATGGAAAAGAACTTGCATGACATCTTTTGTCCTACCCTCCCGTGGCAGCGGGGTCCTATTGGAAACTAAGGGATATTAGGGCCTCCTTTTAATAGAGAACCGGAACAAATCATTAGCACATAGTGAATACATGAACTCCTCAAACTATGGTCATCACCGGGAGTGGTCCCGATTATTGTCACTTCGGGGTTGCCGGATCATAACACATGGTAGGTGACTATAGACTTGCAAGATAGGATCAAGAACTCACATATATTCATGAAAACATAATAGGTTCAGATCTGAAATCATGGCACTCGTGCCCTAGTGACAAGCATTAAGCATAGCAAAGTCATAGCAACATCAATCTCAGAACATAATGGATACTAGGGTTCAAACCCTCACAAAACTAACTCGATTACATGATAAATCTCATCCAACCCATCACCGTCCAGCAAGCCTATGATGGAATTACTCACGCACGGTGGTGAGCATCATGAAATTGGTGATGGAGGATGGTTGATGATGACGACGACGACGAATCCCCCTCTCTGGAGCCCCGAACGGACTCCAGACCAGCCCTCCCGAGAGGTTTTAGGGCTTGGCGGCGGCTCCGTATCATAAAACGCGATGATTTCTTCTCTCTGATTTTTTCTCTCCGAAAGCAAATATATAGAGTGGCGTCGGAGGGTTTCCAGGGGGCCCACGAGGTAGGGGGAGCGCCCTAGGGGGGTGCCCCCACCCTCGTGAGAAGGGTGTGGTCCCCCTGGTCTTCATCTTTGGTGTGGCTTTTTTATTGTTTTTTCTAATATGTTCCGTGGAGTTTCAGGTCATTCCGAGAATATTTGTTTTCTGCACATAAAACAACATCATGGCAATTCTGCTGAAAACAACGTCAGTCCGGGTTAGTTCCATTCAAATCATACAAGTTAGAGTCCAAAACAAGGGCAAAAGTGTTTGTAAAAGTAGATACGATGGAGACATATGAGAGGGCATGCACTAGCATTCGTCCATGCCACACTGCTCTACAGACATGCGTGCAAGCCGTCGTTCCTGCAGTCCAGTCCGCGTCAACTCGTCAGGACCATGTGAACTGCCCAATAAAGCATGCACAGGCCGCCGTCCCCCGCGGTCTGGTCTACATCCACATACGGCCGACTCGCCCGTACGTGCCGGCTTATAACGCCGGTGCCGACTCTCTCCGTCCACACTGGTTTACAACTCCATGCCGATTCATCTGTCTACTCCCATGGCCAACTCGCCCGTCATGAATTTAAGCTTTATTGTAGTAATCATCAACTCTGTGACGGATAAACTCCGGCTCAACATATCAGGTGAAATCAATCCAGTATATTTTTATATTATATATTGCTTTCTTTAAAAAGAGCAATTACACCGGCTTGCGATATTATTTATGCAGGAGCAATTGTTCACTACAAAAGATATGGCCGTGTCTTGGATGTATAGCTCGCGCCACTATTATTATGCGCAAGTGCCGCCTCTAATATTGTGGATGTCTTTACCGTCCGTCTATTGCGGCCTGGTCTACATCGACACACCAGGGCCGCACCTGTCTACATGAGCGGTTTGTTAAGTATGAGCAAGCCACGCCTTGGGTAGCCCAGTTTTTCTTTCAAATTGGAGGCAAATTATTGTCAACCACCGTTTGCACTAGATGGCTCAATGAGCAGGCGCACAAGTCGCCGCCGCTACTATTTGGTTAACTTCAAATAGCCAGTTGGAAGGAACCATTGGCCGAGTTGCTCACACGGCTCATACGGGATCATTTATAACCCGCCGGAGTCACCTCAACCTTCTGTGGATTCACATCAGGCTGTCAACACCAATGATATACAACTTATGGAGGTTTATATCACGGTAAAATATGGGGAATCTCAAGCCAACTCCTCGAGTCACCTTAAGACTCGGGGGCTACGATGACATGACTCAGCAAATCTTGCCAGTTTCAGCAAATTAAAAAACCCCAGGACGATGGAGGGAAAAATAACCCGTTTCCGAAGGCTACTGTTATATTGATGAAAATTTAATGTCCGTCAGAAAATTTCCGGCTTAGAAAGTATATGACAGTTACAAAATCCCGGCTCAATGAAGAAATTCTGGGTCATCAGGAAGAATTCCGGTTTATAATCCAGTTTAAGAGGAAACTATCTCTCGCAAAGCTCTAACACTCTCAATATCCGGTTGAAAATCCCGGTTCAAGAAGAATTTATCTCTTGCAAAAAATGAAAGGTAGCCGAAGAGGACCTATTGCCATGATGCGCGGTTCAAACATGGGTTATCCTGCCTTATTGGCTTATCATATTATTGATCACATGGGGGCTTCTGTTTATAAAGCGAAGTTCTGATTACATATTGATCCGGCTATCAAGCCAATATTGTCATAAGAGCACAGCTCTGGTTACTTAAGTAATCCGGCTATCAAGCCAATATTATCATAAGGGGCCAAAGAGAGTCTGTTGCACAGCACAGCTCAAACATGTGTATCCCTTGAGCACAACTCATAATATCACTTGGGGGCTATGTTCGAACCATAGTCACACCTCTTGATCGGCATAAGGCCACCAGGGAAATCACTTGGGGGCTTGGTCGTATCCGAACCATAGCTACACCTCTTGATAGGCATAAGGCCACCAGGAAAATCACTTGGGGGCTATGGGTTTGAGCCATAGTTACACCTCTTGATAGGCATAAGGGCACCAGGAAAATCACTTGGGGGCTTGGTCGTATTCAAACCATAGCTACACCTCTTGATCGGCGCAATGCCACAATTATGACTACATGGGGGCTCTGGTCGTATCCGAACCATAGCTTAAACCCTCTTGATCATACATATACATCATCATATATTGCATCATACGTTGCATCATCATTACATCATCATAGCATGTATCATATGTGCATGAATATACCGTTTTATATGGCAAGAATTGGTTTTCAAACCAGGTTATATTATTCAAAATCTTTAATAGCCAACACGGCTGGATTTTATTATGGTTATCAATAACCAGTATTATGATTAAGGTTTTCAAAGTGGCTTTAGCGCAATGGCTATCATATTATCAATGGATATGATTTATTCTACAATTGAAGGAATAGTCCCGAGTCGCTGCAGGCTTACGACCCGCACTTGGGGGATACATTATTCAAGTTGGGATTACATCAAATACACAAGTCTCATGTCGCTGCAAGCATGCACCATGACACTTGGGGGCTAATGCAAAGTCATTGATTGTTCACTTATTGAAGACCCGACTCATCATATCATAATGAGCCGGCCCTTGGGGGCTACTAATTCCTCCTGTCAACAATTCAAGGTACAAAGCCTTTAATCCATTCTATTGAAGGGTCCACTGCTTAGTTGGTAAAGTGCAAGGCTCTTAACCTTGTGGATGTGGGTTCAAGCCCCATGATGGGGGTTACATCATATAATGTTATTAGCAATGAAGTATATATAAAGTCCTAGCTCAATATTATCTTACTGAGCCATCCCTTGGGGAATACACGTTGCTTTTCAAAGTCTACATGATTATATTTACAAAGTCCCTGCTCATTATTGCATAATGATCTGGCCCTTGGGGGCTACACTGGTTGACGTTTTTATAAGCATAAGGCAATTTCAAGTCCCAGGTTGCTGCAAGCATGACAACCCGACACTTGGGGGCTACATATGTGGAATACTCAGTTCTGACTGGTGATTGAGATGAACAACCTGGATTTCTTCAAGCTTGTGACATTCATATTGAAGCAAGTCTTAAGCTGTTGCTATGCTACCTTCTTAAGTCTTGGGGGCTACAAGTGATAGGCATATAAGAGGTACATTTTCAAGCTTGATGTTAACTACAATTATGACCCAGTGCCATCAATATTTGTAAACCTGCAAAGTTCTACATTCTTAAACCAGCAAGGTTCTACATTCTTAAACCAGCAAGGTTCTACATTCTTAAACCGGTTGAAGATCAGATGAATATTTCAAAGATCAATATTTTTGTTAAGCATTGGGAGCTGAGTCAAAGGAGTTATTCTTCACAATATTTCTCAGTGACAAACTAATGTCAGCAAATTGATTATGAAGCTGGCCTATTGACCCGGATTTTAGAGAAGAAGGAAGTAATAAGGACTTAAGGATGATCAGGATCAGTTTAACATGGATAAATCCAAATTAAATTGGGGGCTAATGTCGGGGATATACCCCGCGGTATGATCCGGCCGGAGTTATAACCCGAAGTAAACCGGCAGGTGTTTCGGCAGGTGGTAAACTGGCAGGTGTTAAGGCACGTGGTAAACCGGTTGGTGTTAAGTCAGACGGTAAACCGACATATTGTTAAACCGGCTGACAGTTAAGACAGGAGTTAAGTCAGATGATAACTCAGCAGACAATCATAAACCGGTAGACCGTCTTAAACCGGCACCAGTTATAACCCGGCAGATAGTGATAACTGGGTTGCCAGGAGTTATGAAGCCCGAGACGTTATGAAGCCCTAGATGTTAAGAAGCCCATGAGAGAAGTTATAATAGTTAAGTCTTAAGTCCGAGTTGGACTCTACATGTAACCCGCCCATTCAACTTATATAAGGAGGGGCAGGGCTCCCCAGAGAGGGACAAGTAAGAAGAACCAATCTTAAGGGTTAGGGTTAACTGGGAGAGCCGCTTTACGGCGACTTCCTCATGGTCATAATTAGATCTAGTCACAAACATCATGTAGGGCTATTACCGGATGATGTTTCCCAGGGCCCGAAGCTGTCTAAATCCCCAGCTTGTGTTGTGTCTCTTGATTCCGCTCATCCCCTCCCAAGCTACCACATAGATGTGTTGGCCTCACGACTAAGTCCTCACACTAGGACATCTATCGTGACAATTCCACAACAGGTCTTGTCCATCACATCATTCTCTAATGATGTGATCCCGTTCATCAAATGACAACACATGTCTATGGTTAGGAAACTTAACCATCTTTGATTAACGAGCTAGTCTAGTAGAGGCATGCTAGGGACACTCTGTTTGTCTATGTATTCACACATGTACTAAGTTTTTGGTTTATACAATTCTAGCATAAATAATAAACATTTATCATGATATAAGGAAATATAAATAACAACTTTATTATTGCCTCTAGGGCATATTTCCTTCAATATTAACTTCAATTCCTGGAACTGAAGGTGCTAGTTATCGACTAGAGGGGGTGAATAGGCGATTTTTATGAAAGTCTTCCAAACATGGAAGTTTCGAAGACAAACGATAGAAATGAACCTATTAACATGCAGCGAAAGGTAGACTACACTAGGCAAGCCATAGTCAAGTATACAATGAAGTGAAAGCACGAAGACTAATAGCAGCTAGGCAGTATGGATCAGGATGGAAGGTAGTATGAAACCAATCAGAACAAACAGTCACACAGTGAAGACAAACAGATAATGCAAGCATGCAATGACTTCACAAGGACCAATTGTAAATAAAGAGAAGGAAGGGATATAACCAGTTGCTTGGTGAAGGCAAGGATTTGTTGGACCAGTTCCAGTTGGTGTGACAACTGTACGTCTGGTTAGGGAGGCTGAGATTCAACTCAGAAGACCGTGTCTTCACCTTATTCCCCTTGAGCTAAGGACACTCAGTCCTCGCCCAATCACTCAGGTAAGTCTTCTAGCTAGAGTTCCAAACCTTCACAGACTTTGTTCACCGCGATCCACAATGACTCTTGGATGCTCAGAACGCAACGCCTAACCGGCTGGAGGATGAAGGAAATATGCCATAGAGGCAATAATAAAGTTATTATTTATTTCCTTATTTCATGGTAAATGTTTATTATTCATGCTAGAATTGTATTAACCGGAAACATAATACATGTGTGAATACATAGACAAACAGAGTGTCACTAGTATGCCTCTACTTGACTAGCTCGTTAATCGAAGATGGTTATGTTTCCTAGCCATAGACATGAGTTCTCATTTGATTAACGGGATCACATCATTAGGAGAATGATGTGATTGACATGACCCATTCCGTTAGCTTAGCACTTGATCGTTTAGTATGTTGCTATTGCTTTCTTCATGACTTATACATGTTCCTATAACTATGAGATTATGCAACTCCCGTTTACCAGAGGAACACTTTGTGTGCTACCAAACGTCACAACGTAACTGGGTGATTATAAAGGAGCTCTACAGGTGTCTCCGAAGGTACATGTTGGGTTGGCGTATTTCGAGATTAGGATTTGTCACTCCGATTGTCGGAGAGGTATCTCTGGGCCCACTCGGTAATGCACATCACTATAAGCCTTGCAAGCATTGCAACTAATGAGTTAGTTGCGGGATGATGTATTACGGAACGAGTAAAGAGACTTGCCGGTAACGAGATTGAACTAGGTATTGAGATACTGATGATCGAATCTCGGGCAAGTAACATACCGATGACAAAGGGAACAACGTATGTTGTTATGCGGTCTGACCGATAAAGATCTTCGTAGAATATGTAGGAGCCAATATGGGCATCCAGGTCCCGCTATTGGTTATTGACAAGAGAGGTGTCTCGGTCATGTCTACATAGTTCTCGAACCCGTAGGGTCCGCACGCTTAACGTTCGTTGACGATATAGTACTATGAGTTATGTATGTTGGTGACCGAATGTTGTTCGGAGTCCCGGATGAGATCACGGACATGACGAGGAGCTCCGGAATGGTCCGGAGGTAAAGATTCATATATTGGATTATATGGTTAGGCCAAGGGGTTAAGCCGACAGGGCTATAAGTCGGTGCAAAAGGAGTTTTGCGGAGGCCAGGGGGCCAAACGCCGGAGACCCTGGCGTCTGGCCCTGGGCCAGACGCCGAGGCCCATGGCGTCTGGGCCAAAAGCCAAGGTTTGTGGTGTTTGGTCCTGGAGTCCAAGTGGGACTCTTGCCTTTCGGGTAAAACCGACTTTGAGGAGGCTTTTGCTCCAAGTTTCGACCCCAGGGCTCAACAGATAAATAGAGGGGCATGGCTAGCACCAAAGACACATCAAGAAACACCAAGCCGTGTGCCGACAACCCTGTCTCCTCTAGTTTATCCTCTGTCATAGTTTTCATAGTGCTTAGGCGAAGCCCTGCGAAGATTGTTCTTCACCAACACCGTCACCACGCCGTCGTGCTGCCGGAACTCATCTACTACTTCGCCCCTCTTGCTGGATCGAGAAGGAGAGGACGTCACCGAGCCTTACGTGTGCAGAACTCGGAGGTGTCGTGCTTTCGGTGCTTGGATCGGTCGGATCGTGAAGACGTACGACTACATCAACCGCGTTGATATAACGCTTCCACTTTCGGTCTACGAGGTTACGTAGACAATACTCTCCCCTCTCGTTGCTATGCATCACCATGATCTTGCGTGTGCGTAGGAAAATTTTGAAATTACTACGTTCCCCAACAGTGGCATCCGAGCCTAGGTTTTATGTGTTGATGTTATATGCATGAGTAGAACACAAGTGAGTTGTGGGCTATATAAGTCATACTGCTTACCAGCATGTCATACTTTGGTTCGGCGGTATTGTTGGACGAAGCGGCCCGGACTGACATTACGCGTACGCTTACGCGAGACCGGTTCTCCCGACGTGCTTTGCACATAGGTGGCTTGCGGGTGACAGTTTCTCCAACTTTAGTTGAACCGAGTGTGGCTACGCCCGGTCCTTGTGAAGGTTAAAACGGCATCAACTTCACAAACTATCGTTGTGGTTTTGATGCGTAGGTAAGATTGGTTCTTGCTTAAGCCCGTAGCAGCCACGTAAAACTTGCAACAACAAAGTAGAGGACATCTAACTTGTTTTTGCAGGGCATGTTGTGATGTGATATGGTCAAGACATGATGCTAAATTTTATTATATGAGATGATCATGTTTTGTAACCGGGTTATCGGCAACTGGCAGGAGCCATATGGTTGTCGCTTTATTGTATGCAATGCAATCACGCTGTAATGCTTTACTTTATCACTAAGCGGTAGCGATAGTCATGGAAGCATAAGATTGGCGAGACGACAACGATGCTACGATGGAGATCAAGGTGTCGCGCCGGTGACGATGGTGATCATGACGGTGCTTCGGAGATGGAGATCACAAGCACAAGATGATGATGGCCATATCATATCACTTATATTGATTGCATGTGATGTTTATCTTTTATGCATCTTATCTTGCTTTGATTGACGGTAGCATTATAAGATGCTCTCTCACTAAATTATCAAGAAGTGTTCTCCCTGAGTATGCACCGTTGCGAAAGTTCTTCGTGCCGAGACACCACGTGATGATCGGGTGTGATAGGCTCTACGTTCAAATAAAACGGGTGCAAAACAGTTGCACACAAGGAATACTCAGGTTATACTTGACGAGCCAAGCATATACAGATATGGCCTCGGAACACGGAGACCGAAAGGTCGAGCATGAATCATATAGTAGATATGATCAACATAATGGTGTTCACCAATGAAACTACTCCATCTCACGTGATGATCGGTTATGGTTTAGTTGATTTGGATCACGTGATCACTTAGAGGATTAGAGGGATGTCTATCTAAGTGGGAGTTCTTAAGTAATATGATTAATTGAACTTGAATTTATCATGAACTTAGTCCTGGTAGTATTTAGCAAATCATGTTGTAGATCAATAGCTCGCGTTGTTGCTTCCCTGTGTTTATTTTGATATGTTCCTAGAGAAAAACTATGTTGAAAGATGTTAGTAGCAATGATGCGGGTTGGATCCGTGATATGAGGTTTATCCTCATTGCTGCACAGAAAAATTATGTCCTTGATGCACCGCTAGGTGATAGACCTATTGCAGGAGCAGATGCAGACATTATGAACGTTTGGCTAGCTCAATATGATGACTACTTGATAGTTTAGTGCACCATGCTTAACGGCTTAGAATCGGGACTTCAAAGACATTTTGAACGTCATGGACCATATGAGATGTTCCAGGAGTTGAAGTTAATATTTCAAGCAAATACCTGAGTTGAGAGATATGAAGTCTCCAACAAGTTCTATAGCTAAAAGATGGAGGAGAATCGCTCAACTAGTGAGCATGTGCTCAGATTGTCTGGGTACTACAATCGCTTGAATCAAGTGGGAGTTAATCTTCCAGATAAGATAGTGATTGACAGAATTCTCTAGTCACCATGACCAAGTTAGTAGAACTTCGTGATGAACTATAGTATGCAAGGGATGGCGAAAACGACTCCCGAGCTTTTCATGATGATGAAATCGATGAAGGTATAAATCAAGAAAAACATCAAGTGTTGATGGTAGACAAGACCACTAGTTTCAAGAAAAGGGTAGAGGGAAGAAGGGGAACTTCAAGAAAAACAGCAAGCAAGTTGCTGCTCATGTGAAGAAGCCCAAGTCTGGTCCTAAGCCCGAGACTAAGTGCTTCTACTACAAAGGGACTGGTCACTGGAAGCGGAACTACCCCAAGTGATTGGTGGATAAGAAGGATGGCAAAGTGAACATAAGTATATTTGATATACATGTTATTGATGTGTACTTTACTAGTGTTTATAGCAACCCGTCAGTATTTTATACTAGTTCAGTTGGTAGGATTAGTAACTCGAAACGGGAGTTGCAGAATAAACAGAGACTAGTTAAGGGTGAAGTGACGATGTGTGATGGAAATAGTTCCAAGATTGATATGATCATCATCGCACACTCCCTATACTTTCGGGATTAGTGTTGAACCTAAATAAATGTTATTTGGTGTTTGCGTTGAGCATGAATATGATTTGATCATGTTTATTGCAATACGGTTATTCATTTAAGTTAGAGAACAATTGTTGTTCAGTTTACATGAATAAAACCTTCTATGGTTATACACACCAACGAAATGGTTTGTTGGATCTCGATCGTAGTAATACACATATTCATAATATTGAAGCCAAAAGATGCAAAGTTAATAATGATAGTGCAACTTATTTGTGGCACTGCCGTTTAAGTCATATTAGTGTAAAGCGCATGAAGAAACTCCATGCTGATGGGCTTTTGGAATCACTTGATTATGAATCACTTGATGCTTGCGAACCATGCCTTATGGGCAAGATGACTAAAGACTCTGTTCTCCGGAACAATGGAGCGAGCAACTGACTTATTGGAAATAATACATACTGATGTATGCGATCCGATGAGTGTTGAAGCTCGCGACAAGTATCATTATTTTCTGATCTTCACAGATGATTTGAGCAGATATGGGTATATCTACTTGATGAAACACAAGTCTGAAACATTTGAAAAGTTCAAAGAATTTCAGAGTGAAGTGGAGAATCATCGTAACAAGAAAATATAAATTTCTACGATATGATCGCAGACGTAAAATATTTGAGTTACGAGTTTGGCCTTCAGTTAAAACAATGTGAAATAGTTTCACTACTCACACCACCTGGAACACCACAGTGTAATGGTGTGTAAGAACATCGTAACCGTACTTTAGTGGATATAGTACAATCTATGATGTTTCTTACCGATTTACCAATATCATTTTGGGATCATGCATTAGAGACAGCTGCATTCACAATAAAAAGGGGGCACCATCTAAGTCCGTTGAGACGACACAATATGAACTATGGTTTGGCTAGAAACCAAAGTTGTCGTTTCTTAAAGTTTGGGGTTACAATGCTTATAAGAAAAAGTATCATCATGATAAGCTCAAACCCAAATCGGAGAAATGTGTCTTCATAGGATACCCAAAGGAGACAGTTGGGCACACCTTCTATCACAGATCCGAAGGCAAGACATTCATTGCTGAGAATGGATACTTTCTAGAGAAGAAGTTTCTCTCGAAAGAAGTGAGTGGGAGGAAAGTAGAAAACTTGATAAGGTAATTGTACCGTCTCCCTTATTGGAAAGTAGTTCATCACAGAAATCTATTCTTGTGACTACTACACCAATTAGTGAGGAAGCTAATGATGATGATCATGTAACTTCAGATCAAGTTACTACCGAATCTCGTAGGTAAACCAGAGTGAGATCCGCACCAGAGTGGTACGGTAATCCTGTTCTGGAAGTCATGTTACTAGACCATGATGAACTTGCGAACTATGAGGAAGCGATGATGAGCCTAGATTCCGCGAAATGGTTTGAGGCCATGAAATTTGAGAAATGATCCATATATGAGAACAAAGTATGGACTTTGATGGATTTGCTCGATGATCGGCAAGCCATAGAAAATAAATGGATCTTCAAGAGGAAGACGGACGCTGATAGTAGTATTACTATTTACAAAGCTGGAATTGTCGCAAAAGGTTTTCGACAAGTTCAAAGTGTTGACTACGATAAGAGTTTCTCACTCGTATCTATGCTTAAGTCTGTCCGAATCGTGTTAGCAATTGCCGCATTTTATGAAATCTGGCAAATGGATAAACAAAACTGCATTCCTTAATGGATTTATTAAAGAAGAGTTGTATATGATGCAACCAGGAGGTTTTGTCAATCCTAAAGGTGCTAACAAAATGCGCAAGCTCCAGCGATCCATCTATGGACTGGTGCAAGCATCTCAGAGTTGGAATATACGCTTTGATGAGTTGATCAAAGCATATAGTTTTATACAGACTTGCGGTGAAGCCTGTATTTAGAAGAAAGTGAGTGGGAGCACTACATCATTTCTGATAAGTATATGTGTATGACATATTGTTGATCGGAAATAATGTAGAATTATTCTGCAAAGCATAAAGGAGTGTTTGAAAGGATTTTTTCAAAGAAAACTTCGGTGAAGCTGCTTACATATTGAGTATCAAGATCTATAGAGATAGATCAAGACGCTTGATAAGTTTTTTCAATGAGTACATACCTTGACAAGAATTTGAAGTAGTTCAAAATGGAGCAGTCAAAGAAAGAGTTCTTGCTTGTGTTACAAGGTGTGAAGTTGAGTAAGACTCAAAGCCCGACCACGGCAGAAGATAGAAAGAGAATGAAAGTCATTCCCTATGCCTCAGTCATAGGTTCTATAAAGTATGCCATGCTATGTACCAGATCTATTGTATACCATACATTGTGTTAAGAGAGGGAGTACAATAGTGATCTAGGAGTAGATCAATGGACAACGGTCAAAATTATCCTTACTGGAATAAGGATATGTTTCTCGATTACGGAGGTGACAAAAGGTTCGTCGTAAAGGGTTACGTTGATGCAAGTTTTGACACTAATCTAGATGAATCTAAGTCTTAATCTAGATACATATTGAAAGTGGGAGCAATTAGCTAGAGTAGCTCCGTGCAGAGCATTGTTGACATAAATATTTGCAAATACTTACGGATCTGAATATAACAGACCCGGTGACTAAAATTATCTCACAAGCAAAACGTGATCACACCTTAGTACTCTTTGGGTGTTAATCACATAGCGATGTGAACTAGATTACTGACTCTAGTAAACCCTTTGGGTGTTGGTCACATATCGATGTGGACTATGGGTGTTAATCACATGGTGATGTGAACTATTGCTGTTAAATCACATGGCAATGTGAACTAGATTATTGACTCTAGTGCAAGTGGGAGACTGAAGGAAATATGCCCTAGAGGCAATAATAAAGTTATTATTTATTTCCTTATTTCATGGTAAATGTTTATTATTCATGCTAGAATTGTATTAACCGGAAACATAATACATGTGTGAATACATAGACAAACAGAGTGTCACTAGTATGCCTCTACTTGACTAGCTCGTTAATCGAAGATGGTTATGTTTCCTAGCCATAGACATGAGTTGTCATTTGATTAACGGGATCACATCATTAGGAGAATGATGTGATTGACATGACCCATTCCGTTAGCTTAGCACTTGATCGTTTAGTATGTTGCTATTGCTTTCTTCATGACTTATACATGTTCCTATGACTATGAGATTATGCAACTCCCGTTTACCGGAGGAACACTTTGTGTGCTACCAAACGTCACAACGTAACTGGGTGATTATAAAGGAGCTCTACAGGTGTCTCCGAAGGTACATGTTGGGTTGGCGTATTTCGAGATTAGGATTTGTCACTCCGATTGTCGAAGAGGTATCTATGGGCCCACTCGGTAATGCACATCACTATAAGCCTTGCAAGCATTGCAACTAATGAGTTAGTTGCGGGATGATGTATTACGGAACGAGTAAAGAGAGTTGCCGGTAACGAGATTGAACTAGGTATTGAGATACCGACGATCGAATCTCGGGCAAGTAACATACCGATGACAAAGGGAACAACGTATGTTGTTATGCGGTCTGACCGATAAAGATCTTCGTAGAATATGTAGGAGCCAATATGGGCATCCAGGTCCCGCTATTGGTTATTGACAAGAGAGGTGACTCGGTCATGTCTACATAGTTCTCAAACCCGTAGGGTACGCATGCTTAACATTCGTTGACGATATAGTACTATGTGAGTTATGTATGCTGGTGACCGAATGTTGTTCGGAGTCTGGGATGAGATGACGGACATGACGAGGAACTCCGGAATGGTCCGGAGACAAAGTTTGACATATGGGATAATAGTGTTTGATCACCGGAAGGGTTCCGGAAATCACCGGAAGGGGTTCCGGAAAGCCCACAAGGTTTTTGGAAAGCGTAAAAGGAAGTTTTGCGGAGTCTAGGGGCCAGACGCCAGGGTCCCTGGCGTCTGGGTCCAGACGCTGGGAACCCTGGCGTCTGGCCCTGGAGTCCGAGAAGGACTCTTGCCTTTCGGGTGAAACCGACTTTGTGGAGGCTTTTACTCCAAGTTTCGACCCCAGGGCTCAACATATAAATAGAGGGGCAGGGCTAGCACAAAAGACACATCAAGAAACACCAAGCCGTGTGCCGGCAACCCCGTCTCCTCTAGTTTATCCTCCGTCATAGTTTTCGTAGTGCTTAGGCGAAGCCTTGCGGAGATTGTTCTTCACCAACACCGTCACCACACCGTCGTGCTGCCGGAACTCATCTACTAATTCGCCCCTCTTGCTGGATCGAGAAGGCGAGGACGTCACCGAGCCGTACGTGTGCAGAACTCGGAGGTGCCGTGCTTTTGGTACTTGGATCGGTCGGATCGTGAAGATGTTCGACTACATCAACCGTGTTGATATAACGCTTCCGCTTACGATCTACGAGGGTACATGGACATCACTCTCCCCTCTCGTTGCTATGCATCACCATGATCTTGCGTGTGCGTAGGAAAATTTTGAAATTACTACGTTCCCCCACAGTGGCATCCGAGCCTAGGTTTTATGGTTTGATGTTATGTGCACGAGTAGAACACAAGTGAGTTGTGAGCGATATAAGTCATACTGCCTACCAGCATGTCATACTTTGGTTCGGCGGTATTGTTGGACGAAGCGACCCGGACCGACATTACGCGTATGCTTACGTGAGACCGATTGTCCCAACGTGCTTTGCACATAGGTGGCTTGTGGGTGACAGTTTCTCCAACTTAAGTTGAACCGAGTGTGGCTACGCCCGGTCCTTGCGAAGGCTAAAACGGCATCAACTTGACAAACTATCGTTGTGGTTTTGATGCGTAGGTAAGATTGCTTCTTGCTTAAGCCCATAGCAGCCACGTAAAACTTGCAACAAACAAAGTAGAGGACGTCTAACTTGTTTTTGCAGGGCCTGTTGTGATGTGATATGGTCAAGACATGATGCTAAATTTTATTGTATGAGATGATCATGTTTTGTAACCGGGTTATCGGCAACTGGCAGGAGCCATATGGTTGTCGCTTTATTGTATGCAATGCAATCACGCTGTAATGCTTTACTTTATCACTAAGCGGTAGCAATAGTCGTGGAAGCATAAGATTGGCGAGACGACAACGATACTACGATGGAGATCAAGGTGTCGCGCCGGTGATGATGGTGATCATGACGGTGCTTCGGAGATGGAGATCACAGGCACAAGATGCTGATGGCCATATCATACCACTTATATTGATTGCATGTGATGTTTATCTTTTATGCATCTTATCTTGCTTTGATTGACGGTAGCATTATAAGATGATCTCACACTAAATTATCAAGAAGTGTTCTCCCTGAGTATGCACCGTTGCGAAAGTTCTTCGTGCTGAGACACCACGTGATGATCGGGTGTGATAGGCTCTACGTTCAAATACAACGGGTGCAAAACAGTTGCACACGCGGATTACTTAGGTTATACTTGACAAGCCAAGCATATACAGATATGGCCTCAGAACACGGAGACCGAAAGGTCGAGCGTGAATCATATAGTAGATATGATCAACATAATGATGTTCACCAATGAAACTACTCCATCTCACGTGATGATCGGACATGGTTTAGTTGATTTGGATCACGTGATCACTTAGAGGATTAGAGGGATGTCTATCTAAGTGGGAGTTCTTTAAGTAATTTAACTAATTGAACTTAAATTTATCATGAACTTAGTACCTGATAGTATCTTGCTTATGTATGTTTGATTGTAGATAGATGGCCCATGCTATTGTTCCGTTGAATTTTAATGCGTTCCTTGAGAAAGTGAAGTTGAAAGATGATGGTAGCAATTACACGGACTGGGTCCGTAACTTGAGGATTATCCTCATTGCTGCACAAAAGAATTACGTCCTGGAAGCACCGCTGGGTGCCAGGCTTGCTGCTGGAGCAACACCAGATGTTATGAACGTCTGGCAAAGCAAAGCTGATGACTACTCGATAGTTCAGTGTGCCATGCTTTACGGCTTAGAATCAGGACTTCAACGACATTTTGAACGTCATGGAGCATATGAGATGTTTCAGGAGTTGAAGTTAATATTTCAAGAAAATGCCTGGATTGAGAGATATGAAGTCTCCAATAAGTTCTATAGCTGCAAGATGGAGGAGAAGAGTTCTGTCAGTGAGCATATACTCAAAATGTCTGGGTATAATAATCACTTGATTCAGATGGGAGTTAATCTTCCAAATGATTGCGTCATTGACAGAATTCTCCAATCACTACCACCAAGCTACAAGAGCTTCGTGATGAACTATAATATGCAAGGGATGAATAAGACTATTCCCGAGCTCTTCGCAATGCTGAAAGCTACGGAGGTAGAAATCAAAAAGGAGCATCAAGTGTTGATGGTCAACAAGACCACTAGTTTCAAGAAAAAGGGCAAAGGGAAGAAGAAGGGGAACTTCAACAAGAATGGCAAGCAAGTTGCTGCTCAAGAGAAGAAACCCAAGTCTGGACCTAAGCCTGAAACTGAGTGCTTCTACTGCAAGCAGTCTGGTCACTGGAAGCGGAACTGCCCCAAGTATTTGGCGGATAAGAAGGATGGCAAGGTGAACAAAGGTATATGTGATATACATGTTATTGATGTGTACCTTACTAATGCTCGCAGTAGCACCTGGGTATTTGATACTGGTTCTGTTGCTAATATTTGCAACTCGAAACAGGGACTACGGATTAAGCGAAGATTGGCTAAGGACGAGGTGACGATGCGCGTGGGAAACGGTTCCAAAGTCGATGTGATCGCAGTCGGCATGCTACCTCTACATCTACCTTCGGGATTAGTATTAGACCTAAATAATTGTTATTTGCTGCCAGTGTTGAGCATGAACATTATATCTGGATCTTGTTTAATGCGAGACGGTTATTCATTTAAATCAGAGAATAATGGTTGTTCTATTTATATGAGTAATATCTTTTATGGTCATGCACCCTTGAAGAGTGGTCTATTCTTATTGAATCTCGATAGTAGTGATACACATATTCACAATGTTGAAGCCAAAAGATGCAGAGTTGATAATGATGGTGCAACTTATTTGTGGCACTGCCGTTTAGGTCATATCGGTGTAAAGCGCATGAAGAAACTCCAGTTGGTGTGACAACTGTACGTCTGGTTAGGGAGGCTGAGATTCAACTCAGAAGACCGTGTCTTCACCTTATTCCCCTTGAGCTAAGGACACTCAGTCCTCGCCCAATCACTCAGGTAAGTCTTCAAGGTAGACGTCCAAACCTTCACAGACTTTGTTCACCGCGATCCACAATGACTCTTGGATGCTCAGAACGCAACGCCTAACCGGCTGGAGGATTCATAGTCCTCAAGTGTAACAAGTATTCAGATCACACAGACAAGAAGACTTCAGTGATGCCTAACACTCTTTGGCTCTGGGTGTTTAGGGCTTTGTCCTCGCAAGGATTTCTCCCTCAAAGGCTTTGAGGTGGGTTGCTCTCAAACGACAAAAGTCGTGCACTAACTCTGAGCAGCCACCGATTTATGGTGTAGGGGTTGGGCTATTTATAGCCACTAGGCAACCCGACCTGATTTGTCCGAAATGACCCTGGGTCACTAAGGAACTGACACGTGTTCCAACGGTCAGTTTTCAAACACACGCGGCAGCTTGACTTGGGCTACAAGTAAAGCTAACTTATCCAGCTCTGGATAAGATTTGCTCTCATTGTGTTCGCTCGAAGACTTAGGATTTGGTTGAGCATCACTTTAGTCATTCTGACTATGTTCACTGGGACCCCACTTAACAGTACGGTGGTTCCTTTGACTCAACAAAGAAGAAGATGAAACTACGAAACAACTATGTCTTCGCGCTCCAAAGTCTTCATGCGATGTCTTCTCATGTCATAGTCTTCAGTGTGAATATTTTCACATACCACCATTGTCTTCAATGTCTTCACACATTTTTAGGGGTCATCTCCGGTAGGTAAACCGAATCAATGAGGGACTACTACCTGTGTTATCCTGCAATTCTCACAAACACATTAGTCCCTTAACTAGGTTTGTCGGCAATACTCCAAAACCAACTAGGGGTGGCACTAGATGCACTTACAGGAACATCTCATATGGTCCATGACGTTCAAAATGTCTTTGAAATGAGTAGTCATCAACACGCGATTGCCAGGAGTTCACAACGTCTATAGTTGCTGCAGGGGGTGGCACACCTAGCGGTGCATCAAGGACATAATTTTTCTGTGCAACAATGAGGATAATTCTCAAGTTACGGACCCAGTCCATGTAGTTGCTACCATCATCTTTGAACTTAGGTTTCTCTAGGAACGCATTAAAATTCAAGGGAACAGTAGCACGGGCCATTGATCTACAACACAGATATGCAAAAACTATCAGGACTATGTTCATGATAAATTAAGTTCAATTAATCATATTACTTAAGAACTCCCACTTAGATAGACATCCCTCGAGTCATCTAAATGATTACGTGATCCAAATCAACTAAACCATGTCTGATCATCACGTGAGATAGAGTAGTCTTCAATGGTGAACATCTCTATGTTGATCATATCTACTATATGATTCACGTTCGACCTTTCGGTCTCTAGTGTTCAGAGGCCATGTCTGTACATGCTAGGCTCATCAAGTTTAACCTGAGTATTCCGCACGTGCAAAACTGTCTTGCACCCATTGTATGTGAACGTAGAGCTTATCACACCCGATCATCATGTGGTGTCTCGGCACGACAAACTGTCACAACGGTGCGTACTCAGGGAGAACACTTATACCTTGAAATTTTAGTGAGGGGTCATCTTATAATGCTACCGCTGTACTAAGCAAAATAAGATGCATAAAAGATAAACATCCACTGGTGCGCGTCGGTGCTATACCAACGATTTTTAACCCCTTTCCACGACGGCATTTGGAACCGTCGCCAAGTGAGTGTGGGTGATAGGGGGGTCCTTCCCACATGACCCAAAAACAGTCGGGGATAGGGCCCGTACAGTACTCCTACTCGTTTCTTCTCGCATTGCCATCGAAGTCGGTATTCTGTGGTGCTACGTTTACGATGTGCGACCCATCACAAACGGTTCACTATTATAGAACGTGTATGATGCGAGGCCCATCACAAATGGTTCACTGTTAAGAAGATTAGCTAATCTTGGTATGAGTGTCGGACATGATTACGAAACATCAGACCATCGTAACATCGTCGTACACGGCAACTATCACACATGCTATTCTATGGTTGCGATGCATACTTCATCAGAAACAGTTCATGGTTGCGAATCGTGTACGATAAGGCAACTAACACAAACATTTAGTTTGCCCGCACCGTTTGTGATATTGTTTGACATCACACACGCTTTGCAAACGACAACTGTGTGCATGCTTGCACACGTTTCTTCTGTGTGAACCGTCTCGGATTATGGTGTATATATCGCAAACGTTTTTGTTTTACCAACCATGTGTGCCGTAACAACCTGGAGAGCGTAATTTCACCATAATTTAATTGTTGCTATTTCAAATTGTACCAGATTTGAATTTGAATGTATGCTACAACTTTATTCATATCCATCAGGTTCAAACAACCAATGCATTATTCAATTCATAGGTACATATGTTCAAGAATTACATAAGAACCAAATAAAGAATGATGAACCACAATTGTATACTTGTACTATTAAAGACGGTAAAGAAAGAGGCGAAATATATTCTGGTTGCTGAACAAGGTGAAGAGGAATGCCCATATCGTGCCCTCCTCCATGCAGAAGGCACGCATGACTCTAGCCCAACCCCTTGTGATGGCCGACCGCCCATCCTTCATGGTCTTCATGAAAACATCTAGATAATCATCGTGTTCTGGTAGAAATATTTTAACCTTTGCATGCCCACCAATCATGTAGTTTGAGAGGTAATCTTGAGTAAACTTCTTTGGCAACCATTGCAAAGAAAAAATATTCAGACATTGTCATCTAACACAACTCATTATGGGAAGTAAAAAGAAGGCTGCAGAGTTCTTACTTACCATCCTGAAGTTTGCTATTGTCTTGGATGAAGTGTAAACAAATAGTTTAATTGCCATCTTTGGACCCATTTTACTAACAATCTTTATCAGCTTCCTCACTAGATGCTGGTTCATCGATATCTCATTGCCCCATATGCAGAAAGGGTTGAAGCGCGGATCTTTACCAATGACATATGTACCTAAAAGCACCAAGTTAATATTAGAAGCTAAACAACAATTGCACAATGATGTAGTACAACACTCTTTTATAATATGTCTATATACGTCCATATGTGGTAGTCCGTTTGAAATCTCTAAAAAGACAAATATTTTGGAACGGAGGGAGTATCTTATAACATCCAATATACTCACATATTAGATGAATTAACATCTTAATTATATTATGGGCGGGAAGGAGTTTAGTACATTCTTACAAATTATAGGCTGATTAACTGTTGTTTTATCCATGGGTTACAGTTAGTTTGAGCTAGTTCGGGCTCAAATAGACCTAAAGTATATCTAAACATGAGGGCTAGTTTGAGCTAGTTGCATCTATAACCCACACAAAAAACTATCCAACCGAAGAGGTGCTAATTGGAGCTAGTTCTTGTAACGCCCGGATAATCATGCTAGAGTAATCCCACATTAACGGTGCCACGTCACCCCAGTTACTGTTGCTAATCTCGCGTTGCATCAAAACTTTTCAAATTCTAAAGTTAAAATAAATGTCAAACATCAAACTTTCCAAAAGTTAAAATAAAAATGTTCGGGAGGTGCCATATTTTGCATATGTAAATATGGTGTAATAAACACATTTTTGATAAAAATGCCTAGATAATTTAAAATGATTTAAAACAGAAAAGAAAATAAATAAAAAGAAAAGGAAATACAAAAGAGAAAAACAAACTAACAAAAAAAAGAAAAGGAAAACACCCCCCACTGGGCTCCGGCCCAGCAGGGCACCAGCCCAACTGGCCCAGCCGGCCGGCCATCCCCCCACTCCCCCCGGTCCAATCCTAGCCACAACCCACTCCACACACTCCCTCTCGCCAGCCCCTACCTCCCGATCTGATCTAGATCAAGGAGGGGAACCGACCCCCAAGCCTCCCGATGTTGCCCCGCTGTCGTCGCCGTCACCTCGTCACCGGAGCCATCTCGCCGGAGCTGCCCCACCGCCCTCTTCGTCATCGACCTCGTCCCCGCCCTCCTCCTCGACGCCCATTGCCAGTTCCCTACAACCCCCCCTCGTGAGCTCCCCCTCTCCTCGCGCTCCCTTTGCCCTGTACGCTCGCCTAGCCTCGTCGTCCGCGCACAGCACCAACGCCGCTCGGCGCTCCTCCCATCCATCCCGCGGTCAAGCCGCCCACGCACTGTCGGCAGCTGCGACTGCCGCCGCTTGCTACCCCACTGTTGCACACACTGTCCTACGCCTCGCTCTGCTCCGGTGGCCCCGTGCTTCTTCGGCCACCTTCGGCGTCGGCGCCCATCCGCGTACTGCCCCAACGCCCCACTGCTCCCGCTGCCGCCCGTGACGCTGTTCGCCGGCCGCGCCCCGCAGTCGCCTCGCTCCCACTCAATGACCCTGCTAGCCCCTACTGCTACGTGTTGCCGTCTCCCTCACCGCCGGCTCTGAGCCTACCTCACACTGCCCTGCCTCGCCGGGCCTCTTCCCCCCTCGCCCAGGCTCGCCGTCGCATGCACCCAGTGCCTCTGGCGAGCTCCCCAAACGTGCCCGCTCCTTTCACCGGTCGCGCCCCGCACCAGGGTCGCGCCACTCCAGCCACGGCCGCGCTGCACAGCTCGGGGCCACTAGCGGCCATGCCCGCACGCCCCTGGGCGCTAGAGCCCGAGAACCCGTCACCCATTAAGGCCCCCGGGGCCTATGACATGGGGGCCCCATGCCCCCCAGAATGTTTTATAAAAAAGAATAAATAATAATAATAAATAAATAAATTAATTAAAGAATTAATTAATTTTGATTAATTAAACTAATTAATCATAATTAGATTAATCTAATAACTAATTAAACATTAGTTACCTAATTAACCTAATTAGTTAATTAGCTAATTAAGTAGTTACTAACTAGTGAGGCCCACCCCTAATTAATCCTGGTTAGGTTAATTAAAACTAGTTAATTAAAATGTGTCACTGACCAGTGGGACCCACTGGTTAGGTTGACCAGTCAACCCCTGTTGACTGCTGACGTCATGCTGATGTCATGCTGACATCAACATGCATTGTTCTAGATAATGTTGCTTTAAAATAATTAAATAAATGCTAAAATAATTTAAATCTTTTAAATCAATACTCCCTCTATTCCATGATATAAGGTGTATAGATTTTTGATAAAAAGTCTGAAATATAAGGTGTATTACGTTGCACCACTCGTTTGGATATTTTTTTACGGATTTGATTACATTTTCTTATATCATGCAAACTCCTTTATTTTATCATGTCAATTAGTCATGTGTAATCTCACCCAAAACTTGTGAAATTTTCCCTCCACGTGCGTTCTTTAATTACCGTGCCAAAAACTATACACCCTATATCTAGAAACGGAGGGAGTATAAAATAAACTATAGCTCGGATGGAAAAACTCTGCACATGAAAGTTGCTCAGAACGACGAGATGAATTCGGATTCGTAACCCGTTCGTCTTCCACGCATCCCTAGCATAGCGCACACGCAACTTTCCCCCTTCGTTTCATCTGTCCGAAAACGCGAAACACCGGGGATATTTTCCCGGATGTTTCCCCCCTTCACCGGTATCACCTCATACCGCATTAGAGCACCCTAGCACCGCTACTTGTCATGTCATGCATCGTTATGCATTTGTTTGCATTGTATTCATTGTTTCTCCCCCCTCTTCTCTCTGGTAGAATACGAGACTGGCGCCGCTGCTGGTGCCTCGGTCGACTACGTTGTTGACGACCCCTACTTGCCAGAGCAACCAGGCAAGCCCCCCCCCTTGATCACCAAATATCACCTACTCTTCTCTACACTACTTGCATTAGAGTAGTGTAGCATGTTACTACTTTCCGTTAATACTATCCTGATGCATAGCCTGTCATTGTTGCTACAGTTATTGATACCTTACCTGCAATCCTAAATGCTTAGTATAGGATGCTAGTTTACCATCAGTGGCCCTACATTCTTGTCCGTCTGCCATGCTATACTATCGGGCCATGATCACTTGGGAGGTGATCACGGGTATATGCTTATATATTATATATGATAATTGTGGTGACTAAAGACGGGTCGGCTCGTTGAGCACCCACAAGTGATTCCGATGTTGGGGGTTGAAGGGGTAGGTGGTTCCACCCAGGTAGTGGTGGGCCTGGGTTCCCAACGGCCCCCGACTGTTACTTTGAGGCGGAGCGATAGGGTAGGTTGAGACCACCTAACAGAAAGGTGTGCCTGGCCCTGGTCGGCGTCCGTGGAAAATTCAATTAACACGCTTAACGAGATCTGGGTATTTGATCTGAGTCTGGCCACTGGCCTATACGCACTAACCAACTACGCGGGAACAATTATGGGCACTCGACATCATGGTATCAGCCGAAGCCTTCGTGACGTCAGCGACTGAGCGGCGCGCGCCGGGTTGGACCGCGTAACGCAACTTCCTTTGTAATGGAGGTTGCTAGGTCTGCTCTCCGGCCGCCCACGCAACGTGCAGGTGTGCAATGGGCAATGGGCCCAGACCCCTGCGCCATAGGATTTAGACCGGCGTGCTGACCCCTCTGTTGTGCCTAGGTAGGGCTGTGACGTGTTGATCTTCCGAGGCCGGGCAAGATCTAGGAAAGTGTGTCCAGACAAAGGGGATCAAGCGTGTTGGGAAATGTGGTGCACCCCTGCAGGTAAGTTGATCTATTCGAATAGCCGTGTCCCATGGTAAAAGGACGACCCGGAGTTGTACGTTGACCTTATGACAACTAGAACCGGATACTTAATAAAACACACCCTTCCAAGTGCCAGATACAACCGGTGATCGCTCTCTCATAGGGTGACGAGGGGAGGATCATAGGGTAGGTTTATTCTATGCGATGTTACTTGGTGAACTTACCATCTACTCTCTTCTTCTGCTGCAAGATGGAGGTTACCAGAAGCGTAGTCTTCGATAGGACTAGCTATCCCCCTCTTATTCCGGTATTCTGCAGTCCAGTCCACATATGATACCCCTTTTCCATTTGATACCAATGCATGCATATGTAGTGTAGCTCCTTGCTTGCGAGTACTTTGGATGAGTACTCACGGTTTCTTTGTTCCCCCTCCCCCCTTTCTATACCCGATTGCTGCAACCAGATGATGGAGTCCAGGAGCCAGACGCCACCGTCGACGACGACTCCTACTACACTAGAGGTGCCTACTACTACGTGCAGGTCGCTGACGACGACCAGGAGTACTTTAGGAGGATCCCAGGCAGGAGGCTTGCGCCTCTTTCGACATGTATCCCAGTTTGTGCTAGCCTTCTTAAGGCAAACTTGTTTAACTTATGTCTGTACTCAGATATTGTTTCTTTCGCTGACTTGTCTATGGTCGAGCTCTTCTATTCGAGCCCTCGAGGCGCCTAGCTTGTAATATGATGCTTGTATGACTTATTTTATTTGTAGAGTTGTGTTGTGATATCTTCCCATGAGTCCTGGATCTTGATCGTACACGTTTGCGTGTATGATTAGTGTACGATTCAATCGGGATTGTCACAAGTTGGTATCAGGGACGACTGCCTGTAGGAATCCCCCTTCCATGCTCCTTGGCCGAAGTCGAGTCTAGACAGTACAAAACTTTTTACTAACATGGCTATGTGTCTTATGGGCCCACGTCGCCATTTGGGTGGTATTAGGATCTTTTCCTCCTCGATCCTTACTCCGGGACTCTGAACTCCCTTCTACTCGGGTTAAACGAATTTACTAACTCTAACATTAGGATCCCGTGACCACATTCACCCCGAAGTTGGATAAGCCCGAGTTATTCCTTAGAGTAGTATATTGAACATTATCCACACTGTCATTTGACTCCTTTGAAACATCTTTGTTTTTAGATGGAACCCACAAGACAGGTCGTGCGCCACAGGACGGCCATTGGTGCCTCAGGATCACCTGCTGTGTTGGTTGAGATGATGACCTATCTGGGTTATCGCTGGCACCCTGAGTACACCGTCTACGAGGAGTACCAGGACTTTAACCAGGAGCAGTACCGTGCCATCGTCCACCTCTACTCTCGGGAGTATGACTACACTACCGTGCTACACACTGCTCATGGTGTTAGAGTGACTATCGACATGGCGGTCCACGATGCTGCTCTGACACATCTTCATGGAGAGTATCGGGAGTTGGACACCTCCCCTTTCAGGCACATTGCTATCGCATCTGATGTTGGTGCGGAGGGATACTACGCTGCTGCCTACTCCACTGTCACCCAAGAGCCCATCTACCATCAGAACCTGATTCTGCATGTTGATGGGCTAGATAGAGCTAACCGAGCTCTTCGCCACGAGTTGTACACCACCCATCAGCACTTGTACCGTGCTCTAACGCTGTTGCACCCCTCTGTCCGATCTGGTGATCTGTCGCGTTCTATGATCTACCCAACCAGGACCGTGATGCCCCAGGGTGTCGGCTGGCCAGATGTGGGAGGCTACTCTCTCACACTTGGTCCTCTTCTGCCACCTGTGCGTCGGGTTCTACACCAGAATATCCGCGGCCCCCAGGCTACTGACGTGGAGGACTTCCCGTCGCGTCACTACCACCTGTCCGGCTACACCTACCTCCACAGTTCCTCCTGGGACTGATGTAGGCTTGCTTATTAGTATTAGATGCATTCGCCGTGAGCCTACGTGCCACCTAGGATGTCTTTAGCCTATGTACTGAACTCTGTGTACCGAACACTATGCATGATTCCTTTTGTAAGATATGCCGACTACTATGTAGTATCTATCGTGCTCCTTGTCATTATGCATGTTTCATCATGAATGCTTCTACCTTTGCAAATTTCTCAATGCTGAACTACCCCTATTATATATTAGCAGGATGGTTAGACCAGGTGGTCATGGTCATGGTGGCCATGCCCCACCACCGCCTGAGTACATGGCTGGTATGATCCAATAGCTCGAGATGAATCACCAGTTCAAGGAGAATATGATGGCTCAGTTTCCTCATCCCAATATGAACCAGCAGCCAGCCCAAGTGACTCTGTAGGATTTCATGCGCCTCAACCCAGCTGTGTACCGCAGCTCAACTCAGCCCCTAGATGCTGATGACTGGCTCCATGACATCACCTATGAGATGGAGTCTGCTGATGTAGCCACTGCCAGCTATGCCACCTTTGCTTCCTTCTTCCTGAAAGGACCCGCTGCTCAATGGCGGGATAGCCACCGACGTACTCTGCCGGTTGGAACAATCATCACCTAGCCAGACTTCCAAGCTGCTTTCCGTGCCTGCTTCATTCCTCAGGGAGTCATGGACCGGAAGAAGCGCGAGTTCCGCAACCTCACCCAAGGCAAAAAAAACTATGGAAGCTTATCAGCGGGAGCTTCTGGATTTATCCCGCTATGTTGAAGAAGACATTGCAACTGATGCACGCAAACATGAGAAGTTCCGTGATGGTCTTCAAGCTGACATCAAGCTCGCACTTCTAGTGCATGACTTTGCTGATTTCGCCACCTTGGTGAACAATGCCATCATTGTCAAAACTGGTCTACAGGAACACCAGAGTTCTCACAGGTGCAACCATGACACAGGCTCATCTTCGGGCCCGTCCTCGCAGAAGCGTAGGATATGGATTCCTAACAGCATGTACCAGCCAACTGCACCTACTCCAAGGCAGTCCTATGCTGCACTGTGTGTGCCTCCCCCACCAACTAGGCAGCCAAGACTTCCAGCTCCACCACCCCGAGCTCCTGTTCCCACTCCCAATAATGGTCTGTGCTACAAGTGTGGCCAACCAGGTCACCTCACCAGGAACTGCCTTCAGAACCAGAATCAACTGGCCCTTCCTGCAGCTGGTCGTGGAAGCAACCAGCCTCGCAACAACAATGTCAGGTCTTATGGCCATGTTCATGCCAACCACGTTGATCTTAATGAAGCTCAAGACCAGCCTGCTACCGTGATGGGTACACTCCTCGTAAATTCAGTACCAGCATATGTTTTATTTGATACAGGTGCATTGCATTCATTCATGTCAGAAGATTTTGCATGCTTGCACGACATTAAATGTGAGGACATGAACACTTCTCTATTAGTACACACTCCCGCGGGCCAATGTCGGACCTCCATGATTTGCAACAACATCCCCGTTGAAATCGAAGGACTGGAATTCCTTCTCTCTCCCATCGTACTGAAGTCCTATAGCATTGATCTCATTCTGGGAATGGATTGGTTGAAAGCGCATACTGCTTCTATAGTTTGTGCCACTAAGACCGTCCATCTTCTACACACTTCTAATGAAATAATTACTTACCAAGCTCATCTAGTTTAGAACACCGAGGAACGGCTTTATGCCTTGAATGCGTTGAACGCTGCACCACTCGAGGGCATTGAAACATTCCCGTCATTCGCGAATTCCAAGACGTCTTTCCGGAAGAACTTCCAGGGATTCCCCCTGCTAGAGCTGTCAAATTCATCATCGACTTGAAACCAGGCACCACCCCTATAGCCAAACGACCCTACAAGATGCCGCCGCATGAACTCACTGAGCTTAAGGAGGAAATCGACAAATCTCTTAGCAAAGGTTTCATTCGCCCTAGTTGCTCTCCTTGGGGAGCACCTTCTCTCTTTGTTAAGAAGAAGGATGGGACAAACCGATTGGTCCAAGATTATCGACCTATTAACCAAGCCACCATTTAGAACAAATATCCCCTCCCTCGGATCAATGATTTGTATGATCAACTGGCTGGATCATCAGTGTTCTCCAAACTCAACTTAAGGTTGGGTTACCACCAGATCCGTGTTCGTGAAGAGGATATCCCAAAGACCGCCTTCATGACTCGATATGGATCTTACAAGTACACCGTCATGTCATTCGGCTTAACGAATGCTCCAGCCACCTTCTCTCGTCTGATGAACTACATATTCATGGATTACCTCGACAAATTCATCGTGGTTTATCTGAATGATATCCTTGTATTTTCCAAGAATAAAGAAGAACATGCTGAACATCTTTGTCTTGTGCTGGAAAAGCTTCGAGAGCATCAACTCTATGCTAAATATTCCAAGTGTGAATTCTGGATCCCCGAAGTAACCTATCTTGGGCATGTCATCTCCAAGGATGGTATTGCCATCAACCCTGAACGATTTCAGGCTATTCTCAATTGGACTCCTCCGAAGAATGTCAAGCAAGTCTGAAGTTTTCCCGGTCTCGCCAGCTATTGCTGTCGATTCATCGAGAACTTCTCCAAGATAGCTAGGCCTCTGACTAACCTGTTTCATAAGGGTGTCAAGTTCTAATGGACCGGCAAGTGTCAGGAAAGTTTCCAGACACTCAAAGACAAGTTGACTTCTACCCAGTGCTTGCTCCACCTGATACTAAGAAGGACTTCATCATTTACTGCGACGCTTCCTGTCAAGGATTAGGCTGTGTCCTAATGCAAGAGCGCAGAGTGATTGCTTATGCCTCTCGTCAACTACGCCCTCATGAATAAAACTACCCAGTTCATGACCTCGAGCTTGCTGCTGTCATTCTTGCACTAAAGCAGTGGCGACATTACCTTCTCGGTAACCGTTGTGAGATCTTCACCGACCACCAAAGTCTGAAGTATCTGTTTACTCAGCCAGACCCGAACCTCCGTCAGCAGAGATGGATGGAGACTGTTGCAGACTTTGACGTGGGTATATCCTATACCCCAGGCAAGGCTTATGTAATGGCTGATGCCTTGAGCCGCAAGTCTTACTGCAACCACCTCCAGGTTCGCAAAGTTCAGCCCACGCTTGTTGAAGAATTCAGAAAGCTAAACCTCCATAGTGTTCCGCCTGGTGCCCTCGCTCCCCCTCCCAAGGAGTTTCGCAAGATGAACCTCTGTGTTGTTTCCCAGGGTTCCCTCAATACCCTGGCTATCGAACCAGATCTCTTGGACTCCATCAAGAGAATTCAGGGATATGTCTCTCAAGCCCACAAGATTAAGTGCTAGCTCGCAGAAGGCAAGCCCTCCTTCTTCACTATTGATGATGATGGCACCTTGTACTTCAAGGGCCCCCTAGTGGTGCCATGTTCAGAGAAAAACCATGATATGACACATGAGGTTATGAAAGAAGCTCATGATATGCCTCTGTCCATCCATCCTAGTAGTACAAAGATGTATCAGGATTCTGGTGGTCTAATATGAAGCAAGACATTGCTCGTTATGTTACTGAGTGTGACGTTTGCTGTCGTATCAAAGATGAACATTAAAGGCCTGCTGGAACTCTGCAACCTATCTCTATTCCTGAATGGAAATGGGACCATGTTGAAATGGACTTCGTCACTAGATTTCCCAAATCGCAGAAGGGTAATGATGCTATTCTTGTCGTCATTGACCGGCTTTCTAAAGTTGCACATTTTCTGGCAGTCAAAGAAACAATCACTGCTAATCAGCTTGCAACTCTCTACATGTCCAAAATTGTTTCACTTCACGGTATTCCATTGGTTATCAGTTCAGACTGTGGCAGCTTGTTCACTTCAAGATTCTGGGCAAGTTTCCAAGAAGCTATGGGAACTCATCTGTCGAACAGTATTGCGTTTCATTCTCAGTGGCAAGGACAAGTTGAACGTGTCAACCAAGTTCTCGAGGACATGCTTCGAGCTTGTGTAATTTCCTTCGGCAAGAAATGGGAGGAATCTCTTCCATATGCCGAGTTCTCTTATAATAATAACTATCAAGCTAGTTTGAAGATGGCCCCCTTCGAAGTGTTATATGGACGACAGTGTTGGACCCTGCTGAACTGGTTAGAAACTGGGGAATGTCCACTCTTCGGTCCGGATATTATCCAACAGGCCGAAGAACAAGTCCGCATTATTCGCGAGAATCTCAAGACCGCTCAGTCATGTCAGAAAAGTCAGTATGACCGTCATCACAAAGACATGGTCTATCAACCTGGCGAAAAGGCTTATCTTCGGGTTACACCAATGAAGGGTGCTCACTGCTTCGGGATCAAGGGCAAGCTAGCTCCTCGCTATATTGGTCCCTTCACTATTCTCTAAAGGCGTGGAAAAGTGGCATATCAACTAGAGCTTCCGTCAAACCTTTCTCAGGTTCACGATGTGTTCCACGTGTCACAGCTCCGCCGATGCTACAAAGACCCAATCCGAGCAGTGGATCATGAAGTGCTCGAATTGCAACAGGACCTCTCCTATAAAGAGCAATCGGTCCGCATTCTCGACCAAGATGAACGTCGCACCCGTCAGAAGGCGATCAAGTTCCTCAAGGTCCAGTGGTCGCGTCACTCTAAAGATGAAGCCACTTGGGAACGCGAGGACCGCCTATGTGATGAATAACCCGCACTGTTTTCTTCTACCTCCTAAATCTCAAGACGAGATTTCTTGTAGTGGAGGAGTTTTGTAACGCCCGGATAATCATGCTACAGTAATCCCACATTAACGGTGCCACATCACCCCGGTTACTGTTGCTAATCTCGCATTGGATCAAAACTTTTCAAACTCTAAAGTTTAAATAAATGTCAGACATCAAACTTTTCAAAAGTTAAAACAAAAATGTTCGGGAGGTGCCATATTTTGCATATGTAAATATGGCGTAATAAACACATTTTGATAAAATGCCTAGATAATTTAAAATGATTTAAAATAGAAAAGAAAAATAAATAAAAAGAAAAGGAAATACAAAGGAGAAAAAACTAACAAAAAAAGGAACACCCCCACTGGGCTCCGGCCCAGCAGGGCACCAGCCCAACTGGCCCAGCCGGTCGGCCCATCCCCCACTCCCCCCGGTCCAACCCTAGCCACCACCCACTCCCCCACTCCCTCTCGTCAGCCCCTACCTCCCGATCCAATCTGGATCGAGGAGGGGAACCGACCCCCGAGCCGCCCGACACCGCCCCGCTGTCGTCGCCGTCACCTCATCGCCGGAGCCATCGCGCCGGAGCTGCCCCACCGTCCTCTTCGTCGTCGACCTTGTCCCCGCCCTCCTCCTCGACGCCCGTTGCCAGTTCCCTACAACCCCCCCGTGAGCTCCCCCTCTCCTCGTGCTCCCTCCGCCCCGTACGCTCGCCTAGCCTCGCCGTCTGCGCCCAGCTCCAACGCCGCTCGACGCTCCTCCCGTCCATCCCGCGGCCATGCCGCCCACGCGCTGCCGGCAGCTACGACTGCCTCCGCTCGCTTCCCCACCATTGCATGCGATGTCCCGCGCCTCGCTCCGCTGTCCCCGTGCTTCTCCGGCCACCTTCGGCATCGGCGCCCATCCGCGCACCGCCCCGACGCCCCATTGCTCCCGCTACCGCCCCTGACAACGTTTGTCGGCCGCACCTCGCAGTCGCCTCGCTCCCACTCGATGACCCTGCTAGCCCCTGTTGCTATGCACTGTCGTCTCCCTCACCGCCGGCTCCGCCCCTACCTCGCCCTGCCCTGCCTCGCCGGGCCTCTTCCCCCTCGCCCAGGCTCGCTGTCGCCTCCAGCCAGTGCCTCCGTCGAGCTCCCCGAACGCGCCCGCTCCTTTCACCGAGCGCGCCCCGAACTGGGCTCGTGCCGCTCTGGCCACGGCCGCGCTGCACCGCTCGGGGCCGCTAGCGGCAACGCCCGCACGCACCTGGGCGCTAGCGCCCGAGAACCCGTCACCCGTTTAGGCCCCCGGGGCCTATGACATGGGGGCCCCACGCCCCCAGAACGTTTTATAAAAAAAGAATTAAAAAAATTAATTAAAGAATTAATTTTGATTAATTAAACTAAACAATAAATTAAACTAATTAATCATAATTAGATTAATCTAATAACTAATTAAACATTAGTTACCTAATTAACCTAATTAGTTAATTAGCTAATTAAGTAGTCACTGACTAGTGGGGCCCACCCCTAATTAATCCTGGTTAGGTTAATTAAAACTGGTTAATTAAAATGTGTCACTGACCAGTAGGACCCACTGGTTAGGTTGACCAGTCAACCCCTATTGACTGCTGACATCATGCTGACGTCAGCATGCACTGTTCTGGATAGTGTTGGTTTACAATAATTAAATAAATGCTAAAAATGATTTAAATATTTTAAAATCAATATAAAATAAACCATAGCCCTCGATGGGAAAACTTTGTACATGAAAGTTGCTCATAATGACGAGACGAATCCGGATACGCAGCTCGTTCGTCCGCCACGCATCCCTAGCATAGCGAACACGCAACTTTCCCCTCTGTTTCATCTGTCCGAAAATGCGAAACACCGGGGATATTTTCCCGGATGTTCCGCTGATACGTCTCCAATGTATCTATAATTTTTGATTGCTCCATGCTACATTATCTACTGTTTTGGACTATATTTGGCTTTATTTTCCACTTTTATATTATTTTTGGGACTAACCTATTAACCGGAGGCCCAACCCAGAATTGCTGTTTTTTTGCCTATTTAAGTGTTTCGAAGAAACGGAATATCAAACGGAGACCAAACGGAATAAAATCTTCGGGAACGTGATATTCTCACCGAACAGACTTGGACCCTGCTCCAAGGAACAAAAGAGGCGGTCACGAGGGTGGGGGGCGCCCCCCTAGGGCACGCCCCCAGCCTCGTGGGCCCCTCGTTGCTCCTCCGGCATACTTCTTCCTCCTATATATACACACGTACCCCCAAACGATCAGAACAGGAGCCAAAAACCTAATTCCACCGCCACAACTTTCTGTGTCCACAAGATCCCATCTTGGGGCCTGTTCCGGAGCTCCGCCGGAAGAGGGCCGTCATCACGGAGGGCTTCTACATCATCCTAGCCCCTCCAATGAAGTGTCAGTAGTTTAGCTCAGACCTTCGGGTCCATAGTTAGTAGCTAGATGGCTTCTTCTCTCTCTTTGAATCTCAATACAAAGTTCTCCCCCTCTCTTGTGGAGATCTATTCGATGCAACCTTCTTTTTGCGGTGTGTTTGTTGAGACGATGAATTGTGGGTTTATGATCAAGTCTATCTATGAATAATATTTGAATCTTCTCTGAATTCTTTTATGTATGATTGGTTATCTTTGCAAGTCTCTTCGAATTATCCGTTTGTTTTGGCCAACTAGATTGGTAGTTCTTGCCATGGGAGAAGTGCTTAGCTTTGGGTTTGATCTTGCGGTGTCCTTACCCAGTGACAGAAGGGGCAGCAAGGCACATATTGTATCATTGCCATCGAGGATAACAAGATGGGGTTTATTTCATATTGCATGAATTTATCTCTCTACATCATGTCATCTTGCTTGAGGCGTTACTCTGTTTTTAACTTAATACTCTAGATGCATGATGGATAGCGGTCGATGAGTGGAGTAATAGTAGTAGATGCAAAATCGTTTCGATCTACTTGTCACAGACGTGATGCCTATATACATGATCATGCCTAGATATTCTCATAACTCTGCTCAATTTTGTCAATTGCTCAACAGTAATTTGTTCACCCACCGTAGAATACTTATGCTCTTGAGAGAAGCCACTAGTGAAACCTATGGCCCCCGGGTCTATTCTCATCATATCAATCTCCATCACTTTAATCTTGCTTTGCTTTTTTACTTTGCCTTTACTTTTTACTTTGCATCTTTATACCAACAATACCAAAAATATTATACCTATCAGATCTCACTCTCATAAGTGACCGTGAAGGGATTGAGAACCCCTAATCACGTTGGTGGCGAGTAGCTATTGTTTTGTGCAGGTATGAGGGACTTGAGCGTGGCCTCCTACTGGATTGATAGCTTGGTTCTCAAAAACTGAGGGAAATACTTATGCTACTTTGCTGCATCATCCCTTCCTCTTCGGGGAAAACCAACGCAAGCTCAAGACGTAGCAAGAAGGATTTCTGGCGCCGTTGCCGGGGAGTCTACGCAAAAAGTCAACATACCAAATACCCATCGCAATCCCTATCTCTCGCTACATTATTTGCCATTTGCCTCTTGTTTTCCTCTCCCCCCAATTCACCCTTGCCGTTTTATTCGCCCTCTCTCTCTCTCTCTATCCTCCCTCTCTATTTGCCTCCTTTTGCCCGCTTGCCTTTTTGTTTGCTTGTGTGTTAGATTGCTTGTTTGTCGCGGTGGCTCAAGATACTACCAAATTGTGTGACTTCGCCAATACCAATAATAATGATTTCCTTAGCACTCCGGTTGCTCCTCTTATCGATGCTGAATCTTGTGAAATTAATATTGCTTTGTTGAATCTTGTTATGAAAGATCAATTCGCCGGCCTTGCTAGTGAAGATGCCGCTACTCATCTGAATAGCTTCGTTGATTTATGTGATATGCGAAAGAAAAAAGATGTCAATAATGTTGTCGTTAAATTGAAGCTATTTCCTTTTTTGCTTAGAGATCGTGCTAAAGCTTGGTTTTCGTCTTTGCCTAAGAATAGTATTGATTCATGGAACAAGTGCAAAGATGCTTTTATCTCTAAGTATTTTCCTCCCGCTAAGATCATCTCTCTTAGAAACGATATTATGAACTTTAAACAACTTGATCGTGAACATGTTGCACAAGCTTGGGAGAGAATGAAATTAATGATACGTAATTGCCCTACTCATGGTTTGAATTTGTGGATGATTATACAAAAATTTTATGCCAGATTGAATTTTGCTTCTAGAAATCTTTTAGATTCGGCCGCGGGCGGCACTTTTATGGAAATCGCTTTAGGGGATGCTACTAAACTCCTAGATAGTATTATGGTTAATTATTCTCAATGGCATACTAAAAGATCTTCTAATAAAAAAGTGCATGGTATAGAATAAATTAATGTTTTGAGTGGAAAGATGGATGAACTTATGAAATTATTTGCTACTAAGAGTGTTTCTTCTGATCCTAATGATATGCCTTTGTCTACTTTGATTGAGAATAACAATGAATCTATGGATGTGAATTTTGTTGGTAGGAATAATTTTGGTAACAACGCTTATAGAGTGAATTTTAATCCTAGGCCATATCCTAGTAATCCTTCTAATAATTATGGGAATTCCTACAACAACTCTTATGGAAATTATAATAATATGTCCTTTGAATTTGAGAATAGTGTTAAAGAATTCATGAATTCACAAAAGAATTTTAATGCTTTGCTTGAGGAGAAATTGCTTAAAGTTGATGATTTGGCTAGAATCGTTGATAGAATTTCTCTTGAGGTTGATTCTTTAAAGCTTAGATCTATTCCTCCTAAGCATGATATCAATGAGTCTCTCAAAGCCATGAGAATTTCCATTGATGAGTGCAAGGAAAGAACCGCTAGGATGCGTGCTTCCAAAGATGCCTCTATTAAAGCGTGTTCTTCCAATTCCTATGAAAATCAAGATGGAGATCTAAAAGTTATTGATGTGTCCCCTATTAAATCTTTATTTTGCAATATTAATATTGATGAAACTGAATATGATCTTCCTTTACCTAGAAGGCATTCTAAAAATTCGGAGTATTTAGATCTTAATGATGAAATTGATGAAAGTGGGATTGAAAGAAATAAAAATCTAGATGTTGCTAAACCCACTATATTGGATTTCAAGGAATTTAATTATGAAAGTTGCTATTTAATTGATTGCATTTCCTTGTTGCAATCCGTGCTAAATTCTCAACATGCTTATAGTCAAAATAAAGCCTTCACTGAACATATTGTTGATGCCTTGATGCAATCTTATGAAGAAAAACTTGATTTGAAAGTTTCTATCCCTAGAAAACTCTATTATGAGTGGGAACCAACTATTAAAATTAAAATTAAAGATCATGAGTTTTATGCTTTGTGTGATTTGGGTTCTAGTGTCTCTACTATTCCCAAGACTTTGTGTGATTTGCTAGATTTCCGTAATTTTGATGTTTGCTCTCTAAACTTGCATCTTGCGGATTCCACTATTAAGAAACCTATGGGAAGGATTAATTATGTTCTTATTATTGCAAATAGGAATTGTGTGCCTTAGATTTAATTCTTCTTGATATAGATTGCAATCCTTCTTGCCCTATTATTCTTGGTAGACCTTTCCTTAGAACGATTGGTGCGATTATTGATATGAATGAAGGGAATATTAGATTTCAATTTCCATTAAAAAAGGGCATGAAACACTTTCCAAGAAAGAAAATAACATTACCATATGAAACTATCATGAGAGCCACTTATGGATTTCCTACCAAAGGTGGCAATACTTAGATCTATCCTCGCTTTTATGCCTAGCTAGGGGCGTTAAACGATAGCGCTTGTTGGGAGGCAACCCAATTTTATTTTTATTCCTTGCTTTTTGCTCCTGCTTAGTAATAAATAAATTATTTAGCCAATGTTTTGGTTGTGTTTTTTGTGTTTCATTAGTGTTTGTGCCAAGTAGAACCGTTGGGAAGACTTGGGGAAAGTCTTGTTGAACTTGCTGTAAAAATAGAAACTTTAGCTCTCACGAGAACTGCTGTCATTTTTATTTGAAGAGTGATATTTAGTTAATTCTTTTTGAAGATGATTAATAGATAAATTCCTCACGTCCAGCAATTTATTTTAGAATTTTTGGGGTTACAGATCTTGCGCTAGATACAGATTACTACAGACTGTTCTGTTTTTGACAGATTCTGTTTTTCGTGTGTTGTTTGCTTATTTTGATGAATCTATGGATAGTAAAATAGTTTATAATCCATATAGAAGTTGGAATACAGTAGGTTTAACACCAATATAAATAAAGGATGAGTTCATTACAACACCTTGAAGTGGTCTTTTGTTTTCTTTCGCTAACGGAGCTCATGAGTTTTCTATTTTGAGTTTTGTGTTGTGAAGTTTTCAAGTTTTGGGTGAATTCTTTTGATGCATCATGGAACAAGGAGTGGAAAGAGCCTAAGCTTTGGGATGCCCATGGCACCCCCAAGATAATCCAAGGACACCAAAAAGTCAAAGCTTGGGGATGCCCCGGAAGGCATCCCCTCTTTCGTCCACTTCCATCGGTAATTTACTTGGAGCTATATTTTTATTCACCAACATGATATGTGTTTTGCTTGGAGCGTCTTGTATTATTTGTGTCTTTGTGTCTTAGTATGCCACAATCATCCTTGCTGTACACACCTTTTGAGAGAGCCATACATGAATTAAAACTTTATAGAATACTCTATGTGCTTCACTTATATCTTTTGAGCTAAGTAGTTTTGTTCTATGCGCTTCACTAATATCTTTTGAGCTAAGTAGTATTGCTCTATGTGCTTCACTTATATCTTTTGAGCTAGATAATTTTGCTCTGTGTGCTTCACTTATATCTTTTGAGCATTATAATTTTTCTCTATGTGCTTCACTTAGATCTTTTAGAGCACGGTGGTGGATTTGTTTTAAAGAAACTATTGATCTCTCATGCTTCACTTAAATTATTTTGAGAGTCTCTTAATAGCATGGTAATTTGCTTAATAATAATATGCTTGGTATTCAAGATTTGTGAAACTTTCTTTTGGGTGTGTTGAATACTAAGAAAAGATTGAAGCATGATAATTGTTTTGAGATATGGAGGTGATAATATTAAAGTAATGCTAGTTGAGTAGTTGTGAATTTAAAGAATACTTGTGTTAAAGTTTGGGATTCCCGTAGCATGCACGTATGGTGAACCATTATGTGACGAAGTCGGAGCATGATTTATTTATTGATTGTCTTCCTTATGAGTGGTGGTCGGGGACGAGCGATGGTCTTTTCCTACCAATCTATCCCCCTAGGAGCATGCGCGTAATAGTTTTCTTTGATAACTTCTAGATTTTTGCAATAAGTATATGAGTTCTTTATGACTAATGTTGAGTCCATGGATTGTACGCACTCTCACCCTTCCACCTTTGCTAGCGTCTCTTATACCGTGCACCTTTCGCCGGTATCATACACCTACCATATACCTTCCTCAAAACAACCACCATACCTACCTATTATGGCATTTCCATAGCCATTCCAAGATATATTGCCATGCAACTTCCCACCATCTAGTTCATCATGACACATTCATCATTTTCATATTGCTTAGCATGATCATGTAGTTTACATAGTATTTGTGGCAAAGTAACTGTTCATAATTTCTTCATACTTGTCACTCTTGATTCATTGCATATCCCGGTACACCGTCGGAGGCATCCATATAGAGTCATACTTTGTTTTAGAATTGAGCTGTAATCATTGAGTTGTAAATAAATAAAAGTGTGATGATCGTCATTCAATAGAGCATTGTTCGAATAAAAAAAGAGAAAGGCCAAAGAAAAAAAAGAAGGCCCAAAAAAAGAAAATAAATAAAAAGGGGCAATGCTACGATCCTTTTTACCACACTTGTGCTTCAAAGTAGCACCATGATATAGCAAGTCTCATATATTGTGCTTCAAAGTAGCACCATGTTCTTCATATAGAGAGTCTCATATGTTGTCACTTTCATGTACTAGTGGGAATTTTACATTATAGAACTTGGCTTGTATATTCCAATGATGGGCTTCCTCAAAATTGCCCTAGGTCTTCATGAGCAAGCAAGTTGGATGCACACCCACTTAGTTTCTTTTGTTGAGCTTTCATACATTTATAGCTCTAGTGCATCCGTTGCATGGCAATCCCTACTCACTCACATTGATATCTATTGATGGGCATCTCCATAGCCCGTTGATACGCCTAGTTGATGTGAGACTATCTTCCCCTCCTTTTTGTCTTCTCCACAACCACCATTCTATTCCACCTATAGTGCTATATCCATGGCTCACGCTCATGTATTGCGTGAAGATTGAAAAAGTTTTGAAAAAAGTTAGAGTATGAAACAATTGCTTGGCTTGTCACCGGGGTTGTGCATTATTTAAATACTTTGTGTGGTGAACATGGAGCATAGCCAGGCTATATGATTTTGTAGGGATAGCTTTCTTTGGCCATGTTATTTTGAGAAGACATAATTGCTTTGTTAGTATGCTTGAAGTATTATTATTTTTATGTCAATATAAACTTTTGTCTTGAATCTTTCTAATCTGAATATTCATACCACAATTAAGAAGATTTGCATTGAAATTATGCCAAGTAGCACTCCGCATCAAAAATTCTCTTTTTATCATTTACCTACTCAAGGACGAACAGGAATTAAGCTTGGGGATGCCTGATACGTCTCCAACGTATCTATAATTTTTGATTGCTCCATGCTATATTATCTACTGTTTTGGACTATATTGGGCTTTATTTTCCACTTTTATATTATTTTTGGGACTAACCTATTAACTGGAGGCCCAGCCCAGAATTGCTGTTTTTTTTCCTCTTTCAGTGTTTCGAAGAAACGGAATATCAAACGGAGTCCAAACGGAATAAAATCTTCGGGAACGTGATTTTCTCACCGAACGTGATCCAGGAGACTTGGACCCTGCTCCAAGGAACAAAAGAGGTGGTCACGAGGTTGGGGGTGCCCCCCCTAGGGCACGCCCCCTTCCTCGTGGGCCCCTCATTGCTCCTCTAGCGTACTTCTTCCTCCTATATATACACACGTACCCCAAACGATCAGAACAGGAGCCAAAAAACCTAATTCCACCGCCACAACTTTTTGTATCCACGAGATCCCATCTTGGGGCCTGTTTGGGAGCTCCGCCGGAAGAGTGCCGTCATCACGGAGGGCTTCTACATCATCCTAGCCCCTCCGATGAAGTGTGAGTAGTTTACCTCAGACCTTCGGGTCCATAGTTAGTAGCTAGATGGCTTCTTCTCTCTCTTTGAATCTCAATACAAAGCTCTCCCCCTCTCTTGTGGAGATCTATTCGATGTAATCTTCTTTTTGCGGTGAGTTTGTTGAGACCGATGAATTGTGGGTTTATGATCAAGTCTATCTATGAATAATATTTGAATATTCTCTGAATTCTTTTATGTATGATTGGTTATCTTTGCAAGTCTCTTCGAATTATCCGTTTGGTTTGGCCAACTAGATTGGTAGTTCTTGCCATGGGAGAAGTGCTTAGCTTTGGGTTCGATCTTGCGGTGTCCTTACCCAGTGACAGAAGGGGCTGCAAGGCACGTATTGTATCGTTGCCATCGAGGATAACAAGATGGGGTTTATTTCATATTGCATGAATTTATCTCTCTACATCATGTCATCTTGCTTAAGGCGTTACTCTGTTTTTAACTTAATACTCTAGATGCATGTTGGATAGCGGTCGATGAGGGGAGTAATAGTAGTAGATGCAAAATCGTTTCGATCTACTTGTGACAGACGTGATGCCTATATACATGATCATGCCTAGATATTCTCATGACTCTGCTCAATTTTGTCAATTGCACAACAGTAATTTTTTCACCCACTGTAGAATACTTATGCTCTTGAGAGAAGCCACTAGTGAAACCTATGGCCCCCGGGTGTATTCTCATCATATCAATCTCCATCACTTTAATCTTGCTTTGATTTTTTTACTTTGCCTTTACTTTTTTACTTTACATCTTTATACCAACAATACCAAAAATATTATACCTATCAGATCTCACTCTCATAAGTGACCGTGAAGGGATTGACAATCCCTAATCGTGTTGGTCGCGAGTAGCTATCGTTTTGTGCAGGTACGAGGGACTTAAGCGTGGCCTCCTACTGGATTGATAGCTTGGTTCTCAAAAACTGAGGGAAATACTTACGCTACTCTGCTGCATCATCCCCACCTCTTCGGGGAAAACCAACGCAAGCTCAAGACGTAGCAAGAAGGATTTCTGGCGCCGTTGTCTGGGAGTCTACGCAAAAAGTCAACATACCAAGTACCCATCGCAATCCCTATCTCTCACATTACATTATTTCCCATTTGCCTCTTGTTTTCCTCTCCCCCCAATTCACCCTTGCCATTTTATTCGCCCTCTCTCTCTCTCTATCCTCCCTCTCTATTTGCCTCCTTTTGCCCGCTTGCCTTTTTGTTTGCTCGTGTGTTAGATTGCTCGTTTGTCGCGATGGCTCAAGATACTACCAAATTGTGTGACTTCACCAATACCAATAATAATGATTTCCTTAGCACTCCGATTTCTCCTCTTACCGATGCTGAATCTTGTGAAATTAATACTGCTTTGTTGAATCTTGTTATGAAAGATCAATTCGCCGGCCTTCCTAGTGAAGATGCCGCTACTCATCTTAATAGCTTCGTTGATTTATGTGATATGCAAAAGAAAAAAGATGTCAATAATGATGTCCTTAAATTAAAGCTATTTCCTTTTTCGCTTAGAGATCGTGCTAAAGCTTGGTTTTCGTCTTTGCCTAAGAATAGTATTGATTCATGGAACAAGTGCAAAGATGCTTTTATCTCTAAGTATTTTCCTCCCGCTAAGATCATCTCTCTTAGAAATGATATTATGAACTTTAAACAACTTGATCATGAACATGTTGCACAAGCTTGGGAGAGAATGAAATTAATGATACGTAATTGCCCTACTCATGGTTTGAATTTGTGGATGATTATACAAAAAATTTATGCTAGATTGAATTTTGCTTCTAGAAATCTTTTAGATTCGGCCGCGGGCAGCACTTTTAAGGAAATCACTTTAGGGGATGCTACTAAACTCCTAGATAATATTATGGTTAATTATTCTCAATGGCATACTGAAAGATCTTCTAATAAAAAAGTGCATGGGATAGAAGAAATTAATGTTTTGAGTGGAAAGATGGATGAACTTATGAAATTATTTGCTACTAAGAGTGTTTCTTCTGATCCTAATGATATGCCTTTGTCTACTTTGATTGAGAATAACTATGAATCTATGGATGTGAATTTTGTTGGTAGGAATAATTTTGGTAACAACGCTTATAGAGGGAATTTTAATCCTAGGCCATATCCTAGTAATCCTTCTAATAATTATGGGAATTCCTACAACAACTCTTATGGAAATTATAATAATATGCCCTCTGAATTTGAGAATAGTGTTAAAGAATTTATGAATTCACAAAAGAATTTTAATGCTTTGCTTGAGGAGAAATTGCTTAAAGTTGATGATTTGGCTAGAATCGCTGATAGAATTTCTCTTGAGGTTGATTCTTTAAAGCTTAGATCTATTCCTCCTAAGCATGATATCAATGAGTCTCTCAGAGTCATGAGAATTTCCATTGATGAGTGCAAGGAAAGAACCGCTAGGATGCGTGCTTCCAAAGATGCCTTTATTAAAGCGTGTTCTTCCAATTCCTATGAAAATCAAGATGAAGATCTAAAAGTTATTGATGTGTCCCCTATTAAATCTTTATTTTGCAATATTAATCTTGATGAAACTGAATATGATCTTCCTTTACCTAGAAGGCGTTCTAAAAATACGGAGTATTTAGATCTTAATGATGAAATTGATGAAAGTGGGATTGAAAGAAATAAAAATCTAGATGTTGCTAAACCCACTATATTGGATTTCAAGGAATTTAATTATGAAAGTTGCTCTTTAATTGATTGTATTTCCTTGTTGCAATCCGTGCTAAATTCTCAACATGCTTATAGTCAAAATAAAGCCTTCACCGAACATATTGTTGATGCCTTGATGCAATCTTATGAAGAAAAACTTGAGTTGAAAGTTTCTATCCCTAGAAAACTCTATTATGAGTGGGAACCAACTATTAAAATTAAAATTAAAGATCATGAGTTTTATGCTTTGTGTGATTTGGGTGCTAGTGTCTCTACTATTCCTAAGACTTTGTGTGATTTGCTAGATTTCCGTAATTTTGATGATTGCTCTCTAAACTTGCATCTTGCAGATTCCACTATTAAGAAACCTATGGGAAGGATTAATTATGTTATTATTATTGCAAATAGGAATTATGTGCCCTTAGATTTCATTCTTCTTGATATAGATTGCAATCCTTCTTGCCCTATTATTCTTGGTAGACCTTTCCTTAGAACGATTGGTGCGATTATTGATATGAAGGAAGGGAATATTAGATTTCAATTTCCATTAAGAAAGGGCATGGGACACTTTCCAAGAAATAAAATAAAATTACCATATGAAACTATCATGAGAGCCACTTATGGATTGCCTACCAAAGATGGCAATACTTAGATCTATCCTCGCTTTTATGCCTAGCTAGGGGCGTTAAACGATAGCGCTTGTTGGGAGGCAACCCAATTTTATTTTTATTCCTTGCTTTTTGCTCCTGCTTAGTAATAAATAAATTATTTAGCCTATGTTTTGGTTGTGTTTTTTTTTGTTTCATTAGTGTTTGTGCCAAGTAGAACCGTTGGGAAGACTTGGGGAAAGTCTTGTCGAACTTGCTTAAAAACAGAAACATTAGCTCTCACGATAACTGCTGTCATTTTTATTTGAAGAGTGCTATTTAGTTAATTATTTCTGAATATGATTAATAGATAAATTCCTCAAGTCCAGAAATTTATTTTAGAATTTTTGGGGTTACAGATCCTGAGCTAGCTACAGATTACTACAGACTGTTCTGTTTTTGACAGATTCTATTTTTCGTATGTTGTTTGCTTATTTTGATGAATCTATGGCTAGTAAAATAGTTTATAATCCATAGAGAAGTTGGAATACAGTAGGTTTAACACCAATATAAATAAAGTATTAGTTCATTACAGTACCTTGAAGTGGTCTTTTGTTTTCTTTCGCTAACAGAGCTCACGAGTTTTCTATTTTGAGTTTTGTGTTGTGAAGTTTTCAAGTTTTGGGTGAATTCTTTTGATGCATCATGGAACAAGGAGTGGAAAGAGCCTAAGCTTGGGGATCCCCATGGCACCCCCAAGATAATCCAAGGACACCAAAAAGTCAAAGCTTGGGGATGCCCCAGAAGGCATCCCCTCTTTCGTCCACATCCATCGGTAATTTACTTGGAGCTATATTTTTATTCACCAACATGATATGTGTTTTGCTTGGAGCGTCTTGTATTATTTGTGTCTTTGTGTCTTAGTATGCCACAATCATCCTTGCTGTACACACCTTTTGAGAGAGCCATACATGAATTAAAACTTTATAGAATACTCTATGTGCTTCACTTATATCTTTTGAGCTAAGTAGTTTTTCTCTATGCGCTTCACTTATATCTTTTGAGCTAACTAGTTTTGCTCCATGTGCTTCACTTATATATTTTGAGCTAGATAATTTTGCTCTATGTGCTTCACTTATATCTTTTGAGCGTTATAATTTTGCTCTATGTGCTTCACTTAGATCTTTTAGAGCACGGTGGTGGATTTGTTTTAAAGAAACTATTGATCTCTCATGCTTCACTTAAATTATTTTGAGAGTCCCTTAATAGCATGGTAATTTGCTTAATAATAATATGCTTGGTATTCAATATTTGTGAAACTTTCTTTTGAGTGTGTTGAATACTAAGAAAAGATTGAAGCATGATAATTGTTTTGAGATATGGAGGTGATAATATTGAAGTCATGCTAGTTGAGTAGTTGTGAATTTAAAGAATACTTGTGTTAAAGTTTGTGATTCCCGTAGCATGCACGTATGGTGAACTGTTATGTGACGAAGTCGGAGCATTATTTATTTATTGATTATCTTCCTTATGAGTGGCGGTCGGGGACGAGCAATGGTCTTTTCCTACCAATCTATCCCCCTAGGAGCATGCGCGTAAGACTTTGCTTTGATAACTTCTAGATTTTTGCAATAAGTATATGAGTTCTTTATGACTAATGTTGAGTCCATGGATTATCCGCTCTCTCACCCTTCCACCTTTGCTAGCATCTCTAATACCGCGCACCTTTCGCCGGTATCATACACCTACCATATACCTTCCTCAAAACAGCCACCATACCTACCTATTATGGAATTTCCATAGCCATTCCGAGATATATTGCCATGCAACTTCCCACCATCTAGTTCATCATGACACATTCATCATTGTCATATTTCTTAGCATGATCATGTAGTTTACATAGTATTTGTGGCAAAGCCACCATTCATAATTTCTTCATACTTGTCACTCTTGATTCATTGCATATCCCGGTACACCGCCAGAGGCATCCATATAGAGTCATACTTTGTTTTAGAATCGAGCTGTAATCATTGAGTTGTAAATAAATAGAAGTGTGATGATCATCATTCAATAGAGCATTGTCCCAATAAAAAAGAGAAAGGCCAAAGAAAAAAAAAGGCCCAAAAAAAGAAAATAAATAAAAAGGGGCAATGCTACTATCCTTTTTACCACACATGTGCTTCAAAGTAGCACCATGGTATAGCAAGTCTCATATATTGTGCTTCAAAGTAGCACCATGTTCTTCATATAGAGAGTCTCATATGTTGTCACTTTCATGCACTAGTGGGAATTTTACATTATAGAACTTGGCTTGTATATTCCAATGATGGGCTTCCTCAAAATTTCCCTAGGTCTTCGTGAGCAAGCAAGTTGGATGCACACCCACTTAGTTTCTTTTGTTGAGCTTTCATACATTTATAGCTCTAGTGCATCCATTGCATGGCAATCCCTACTCACTCACATTGATATCTATTGATGGGCATCTCCATAGCCCGTTGATACGCCTAGTTGATGTGAGACTATCTTCCCCTCCTTTTTGTCTTCTCCACAACCACCATTCTATTCCACCTATAGTGATATATCCATGGCTCACGCTCATGTATTGCGTGAAGATTGAAAAAGTTTTGAAAAAAGTTAGAGTATGAAACAATTGCTTGGCTTGTCATCGGGGTTGTGCATGATTTAAATACTTTGTGTGGTGAAGATGGAGCATAGCCAGACTATATGATTTTGTAGGGATAACTTTCTTTGTCCATGTTATTTTGAGAAGACATAATTGCTTTGTTAGTATGCTTGAAGTACTATTATTTTTATGTCAATATAAACTTTTGTCTTGAATCTTTCTAATCTGAATATTCATACCACAATTAAGAAGATTTGCATTGAAATTATGCCAAGTAGCACTCCGCATCAAAAATTCTCTTTTTATCATTTACCTACCCGAGGATGAGCAGGAATTAAGCTTGGGGATGCCTGATACGTCTCCAACGTATCTATAATTTTTGATTGCTACATGCTATATTATCTACTGTTTTGGACTATATTGGGCTTTATTTTCCACTTTTATATTATTTTTGGGACTAACCTATTAACCGGAGGCCCAGCCCATAATTGCTATTTTTTGCCTATTTTAGTGTTTCGAAGAAACGGAATATCAAACGGAGTCCAAACGGAATAAAATCTTCGGGAACATGATTTTCTCACCAAATGTGATCCAGGAGACTTGGACCCTGCTCCAAGGAACAAAAGAGGCGGTCACGAGGGTGGGCCCCCCCTAGGGCGCGCCCCCTGCCTCATGGGCCCCTCGTTGCTCCTCCGGCGCACTTCTTCCTCCTATATATACACACGTACCCCCAAACGATCAGAACAGGAGCCAAAAAACCTAATTCCACCGCCACAACTTTCTGTATCCACGAGATCCCATCTTGGGGCCTGTTCCGGAGCTCCGCCGAAAGAGGGCCGCCATCACGAAGGGCTTCTACATCATCCTAGCCCCTCCAATGAAGTGTGAGTAGTTTATCTCAGACCTTCGGGTCCATAGTTAGTAGCTAGATGGCTTCTTCTCTCTCTTTGAATCTCAATACAAAGTTCTCCCCCTCTCTTGTGGAGATCTACTCGATGTAATCTTCTTTTTGCGGTGTGTTTGTTGAGACCGATGAATTATGGGTTTAGGATCAAGTCTATCTATGAATAATATTTGAATCTTCTCTTAATTCTTTTATGTATGATTGGTTATCTTTGCAAGTCACTTCGAATTATACATTTGGTTTCGCCAACTAGATTGGTAGTTCTTGCCATGGGAGAAGTGCTTAGCTTTGGGTTCGATCTTGCGGTGTACTTACCCAGTGGCAGAAGGGGCAACAAGGCACGTATTGAATCGTTGCCATCGAGGATAACAAGATGGGGTTTATTTCATATTGCATGAATTTATCTCTCTACATCATGTCATCTTGCTTAAGGCGTTACTCTGTTTTTAACTTAATACTCTAGATGCATGCTGGATAGCGGTCGATGAATGGAGTAATAGTAGTAGATGCAGAATTGTTTCGATCTACTTGTCACGGATGTGATGCCTATATACATGATCATGCCTAGATATTCTCATAACTATGCTCAATTCTGTCAATTGCTCAACAGTAATTTGTTCACCCACCGTAGAATACTTATGCTCTTGAGAGAAGCCACTAGTGAAACCTATGGCCCCGGGTCTATTCTCATCATATCAATCTCCATCACTTTAATCTTGCTTTGCTTTTTTACTTTGCCTTTACTTTTTACTTTGCATCTTTATACCAACAATACCAAAAATATTATATCTATCAGATCTCACTCTCGTAAGTGACCGTGAAGGGATTGACAACCCCTAATCGCATTGGTTGCGAGTAGCTATCGTTTTGTGCAGGTACGAGGGACTTGAGCGTGGCCTCCTACTGGATTGATACCTTGGTTCTCAAAAACTGAGGGAAATACTTACGCTACTCTACTGCATCATCCCTTCCTCTTCGGGGAAAACCAACGCAAGCTCAAGACGTAGCATCCCCCCTTCACCGGTATCACCTCATACCGCGTTAGGGCACCCCTAGCACCGCTACTTGTCATGTCATGCATCATTATGCATCTGTTTGCATTGTATTCATTGTTTATTCCCCCTCTTCTCTCCGGTGGACTACGAGACTGACGCCGCTGCTGGTGCCCCGGTCGACTACGTTGTTGACGACCCCTACTTGCGAGAGCAACCAGGCAAGCCCCCCCTTGATCACCAGATATCGCCTACTCTTCTCTATACTGCTTGCATTAGAGTAGTGTAGCATCTTACTGCTTTCCGTTAATCCTATCCTGATGCATAGCCTGTCATTGTTGCTACAGTTATTTATACCTTACCTGCAATCCTAAATGCTTAGTATAGGATGCTAGTTTACCATTAGTGGCCCTACATTCTTGTCCGTCTGCCATGCTATACTATCGGGCCGTGATCACTTGGGAGGTGATCACGGGTATATACTTATATATTATATATGATACTTGTGGTGACTAAAGATGGGTTGGCTCGTTTAGTACCCGCAAGTGATTCCGATGTTGGGGGTTGAAGGGGCAGGTGGTTCCACCCAGGTAGTGGTGGGCCTGGGTTCCCGACGGCCCCCGACTGTTACTTTGAGGCGGAGCGACAGGGCAAGTTGAGACCACCTAAGAGAAAGGTGGGCCTGGCCCTGGTCGGCGTCCGTGGATAATTCAATTAACACGCTTAACGAGATCTGGGTATTTGATCTGAGTCTGGCCACTGGCCTATACTTACTAACCAACTACACGGGAACAGTTATGGGCACTCGACGTCGTGGTATCAGCCGAAGCCTTCGTGATGTCAGCGACTGAGCGGCGCGCGCCGGGTTGGACCACGTAATGCAACTTACTTTGTAATGGAGGTTGCTAGGTCTGCTCTCTGGCTGCCCACGCAACGTGCAGGTGTGCAATGGACGATGGGCCCAGACCCCTGCGCCATAGGATTTAGACCGGCGTGCTGACCTCTCTGTTGTGCCTCGGTAGGGCTGCGATGTGTTGATCTTCCGAGGCCGGGCATGACCCAGGAAAGTGTGTCCGGACAAACGGGATCGAGCGTGTTGGGAAATGTGGTGCACCCCTGCAGGGAAGTTGATCTATTTGAATAGTCGTCTCCCTCCATAAAAGGACGACCCGGGGTTGTACCTTGACCTTATGACAACTAGAATCGGATACTTAATAAAACACACCCTTCCAAGTGCCAGATACAACCAGTGATCGCTCGCTCATAGGGCGACGAGGGGAGGATCACCGGGTAGGTTTATTCTATGCGATGTTACTTGGTGAACTTACCATCTACTCTCTTCTTCTGCTGCAAGATGGAGGTTACCAGAAGCGTAGTCTTCGATAGGACTAGCTATCCCGCTCTTATTCCGGCATTCTGCAGTCCAGTCCACATATGCTACCCCTTTTCCATTTGATACCAATGCATGCATATGTAGTGTAGCTCCTTGCTTGCGAGTACTTTGGATGAGTACTCACGGTCGCTTTGTTCCCCCTTTCCACCCCTTTCTATACTCGATTGCTGCGACCAGACAATGGAGTCCAGGAGCCAGACACCACCATCGACGACGACTCCTACTACACTGGAGGTGCCTACTACTGCGTGCAGGCCGCTGACGATGACCTGGAGTAGTTTAGGAGGATCCCAGGCAGGAGGCCTGCGCCTCTTTCGACATGTATCCCATTTTTGCTAGCCTTCTTAAGGAAAACTTGTTTAACTTATGTCTGTACTCAGATATTGTTGCTTCCGCTGACTCTTCTATGATCGAGCTCTTGTATTCGATCCCTCGAGGCCCCTGGCTTGTAATATGATGCTTGTATGACTTATTTTATTTGTAGAGTTGTGTTGTGATATATTCCCGTGAGTCCCTGATCTTGATCGTACACGTTTGCGTGTATGATTAGTGTACGATTGAATCAGGGGCGTCATAGTTCTCCTAGTGCATTTATTGTCAATCTAACCCTTCCATCCAAACAATTCTTTGGATGGAGTTAGTTCATGGTTAGTCATGAGCTAGAAACTAACTCTAACCTCTAGCTAAGTTGAGTATCCAAACAGGGTTGTGTTGGTGTAGTTGTTGTTGCTGCTGCTCTTCTACGTAACAGGGACATCATTAGAACATTAATGTAACACTCTTCCTTGTTGCTATGTAGCCTAGGATTGTATATTTAGACATTAAGTACAGTGCATGTTGCTATGTAGCCTCAGATATATTACATATGGCCCTAGTTAACCTAACGATAAATGGGTTGCAGATATATTACATCCAGCTACCGATATCCAAAACAGGGACCAGATATAAGCCATGGGCTGAAACTAACCTCGATGGAAAACAACAGTCGTTCCCAAAATTGTCCTGTGTAGGTACATCGAGAAGCATGTTAAGCAAACAGGCTAAACATCAACCAAAATTATCCATGGCAGACAAAATAATCTCCAAAATATAGCTTCAGTGTGTAGATTTAAGCACGCTAGTAAAGCAAAACAAGTGGAAAGGTGTGCTAACTGCAACATGCCTAACATTTAACAACAAGCAAACATAGTCATTCAAACTGGTATTGTGCCAGTCTAAGTACACTGGTTATTGTTAAATAAAAATGGAAAGGCATGTTAACTACAAGATACAACAACCAAATGTAGTCAATCATAGTGGTATTGTTGAAACTGGTGCTGATGAAATCGAACTCCATAGTTCATACTTGCACATATAGAACATCACATTGTGAATAACTGGAATAAACAAGGAATACTATGAACAACCAAATATAGCATTTGAAACTAGACATATACTAACTACAAACAACCGAACAATCAAAAAAATTTAAAAGAGGCATATGCTAGCTATAGCGGGCTTAACAACAAGCAAATATATGCATTCCTATATCGTTATGTTTAAAACTGGCTAGATGAAATGTACTGCATAGTAAATAATTGCACATATAGAGCATCACATTGTGAACAACTGAAATAAACAAGGCATACTGCAAATAACCAGATATAGCAATTAAACTGGACAAATTCTCACTACACTACAAAAGGGACTCAAAAAAATCATGGGTTTCCCCTCTGAAGAGGCATGACAAAACAAATCATGGGTTTCCTCACTTGTCACAGATGGGCTCGTTCCCGTGGGAAGAGCACGGACCCTGGATGCGGTCCATGTTGTCGCAGATGGGCCCCTTTCCCTTGGAAGAGCACAGTTGTAGGGTGCCCTCCCTAATGTCGTAGATGGGCGCTTTCCCCTTGGAAGAGCAGATGGGCTCTTTCCCCGTGGAAGAGCCAGAGAGGGTGCCCTCCTCGTGGTCGCCGTCGATGAGGTCTGACTTGGAAGCTGTGGATCCCAATCCAGCGTCGCAGAACGTGTCCTTAAGAAATGACAAAAGGGGCTCGATGGCGATGTAGAATGGCAAATTGTTGACAACAAGCCAAAGGAGATCAGCGGCGGGGCCATGGATGAGATCGACGGTGGTCGAACCCGAGGGGTTGGGGTGGGCCACTTAACCTGCGACATAGCCCGCCTCAGGCCATCGCTGTTGATGACCTCGATGTCGTAGCCGACGGCTGAGACATGCCCGCATATTCTAGCCCGTTGCTTGAGTGCCTGCCGCCAGTAATGGTCGTCAGCTTCCTCGGCGACGTCGTGCGAAGAGACCGCTATACACCTCTTTTGGGCCAGTCGCTCCTCGAGCTCCACCGGAAGCGTAGCCGGGCTTAGGCTGCGACGCTCGGGAGTGGGGGATGGGGATCTGTGGGAAAGGGGGTGTTTGGCAGGCATCATCTAACAAACTCAGGGCGGCCTGGGTATGGAGATCGGTGGGTAAGCTGCATGGGCAAACCACCAGATGTTGACAATGAAGGCATTGCGGCGGTGGCGGCGACTGCGGCGGCAGGGACCTTGCTAGGGTTTCGAGCGAGGGAGGGGGTGTGTGTGTGCGCACACCCGAGGAGGTTTTGGTTTGTGTGTGTGTGTGTGTGTGTGTGTGTGTGTGTGTGTGTGTGTGTGTGTGTGTGTTGTGTGTGGAGGGGGGCGCGGGGTGTTTGAGAAAATGATGCGGGTACTGAAAATTTTACTACGCGGGAGTCAAACGCGGCAGTGAAATGCCGGGCTATTGAAACTTTTGATGATAGTGCATCGCACACGGTCCGGAGATAACAACCGTGTGTTTTGAAACAGAAAAATCCTCGACGCGGGTAGATATTTTCTAGGGATGCAGGCGGGATTGGGAACAAGAAACATTGCACACGGTCCGGAGATAACAGCTGTGTGTTATGAAACAGAAAAACCCTCGAGGTGGGTAGTTATTTTCTACTGATGCTGGCGAGATTGGGAACAAGAAACATCGCACACGGTCCGGAGATAACAACCGTGTGTTATGAAACAGAAAAACCCACGAGGCGGGCAGATATTTTTGAGAGGGGGTGCCTCGTGGAGCCCAATGTACTGTGCGGATGTGTGCGTCACAAGGGCACCGGTGTGGCACACGGTTAGTTTGAGTGAACCATGTCTGTTGCGTCATCTGACTTGCCTAATGTTCATAAATTTGGCAAAAAATGACGTAGGAGAGGGCCAGAACACGAACACACTTGCATGTGGACCAAATTTATGTATCAAAAGGGTAGTTTGATTTTCAAATACCAAATGCAACTTCGATGTGGCACCTCTCTCACAAAGTGCACGGTATTGCTTGCCCCCTCCCTCATGTTGGCACGAAGGGAATCCTAAGCTATGAATGCATGCCCCCTCCCCCCAACCGAGGTTCACCTAGAAAAGTGCGAAGTAGCTAGCAGCCCCCCTCCTCCCTCGTGTCGGCACGAAGGGAATCCTAAGCTATGAATGCATGCCCGCCAACCGAGGTTCATTCACCTAGCAAAGTGCGAAGTAGCTAGCAGCCCCCCTCCCTCCTGTCGGCACGAAGGGAATCCTCACTACAAAAAAGAGACACTTCCGTGATGATACATGTTTGTCACAGTAGGTCACGTTTTCTGTTATGCATGTACATCCATGACGATTTTATGACAGAATCAAGATAGTCATACATGTGCTGTCGTAGAAGTGTTCCATGACATTACCAAAATTATCATCACGGGAGTGTCCACTTCCTTGACGATAAATCGCACGTCATAGAAGTGCTTTCGTCAAGGGTGACCGACACGTGGCATCCACCGTAACAGGTCGCCGTTAAGCTATCGGGTCCGGTTTTGGATCCAATAACCCGTTAACAGCCCCGACCAATGAGGATTTTACACATGTAAAATTGTCATTGGCCAGAGGAAACACGTGTTGGCTCACCGTTGGGACAGATGTCATCCATTCATTGTATAGGAGGCGCCTATGATACGTTGACACGTGGCACGACCCAACAAAGGCCCATATTGGTTAAAAAGGTGATCCTAGTCAAAGGCCCGTAGTACTTACTCAGGTACTACTGGGCTAGGCCAATAACGACCTGTTTAATAAGGCCCATTTACGGCCCGAAGCCAGATCTGGCCCGTTAATTGGTCACCGAATATTTGGGCCCAATTACGGCCCAGGGACTTTCGGCCTGTTAGAGGCCCGATATAGACATGGGCCCGTTTCAGCCTGGTGTGTCTTTCGGCCTGGGAATGGCCCGTGCTGATCATGGGCCATATATGGCCCGACGCTACATCCGGCCCACTAACGGGCCGTGATAAAGGTGGCAACAATTCAGCCCAACGTGACTTTCGGCCTGTTAAAGGCCTGTCGTATAATTTGGCCCGTTGATGCCTGTACTAAGCTTTCGGCCTCTTAAAGGCCCTTGATATTAGTGGGCCAACTCAGGCCCGAAATATGTTTCTGCCTAGTAATGGCCCGTCATATAACTGGGTCAAAAAAGGTCCGGCCTACCTTTCAGCCTGCTGAAGGCCCGTCGATGACTAGTGAAAATTAAGGCCCAACATGAATTTCGGCCTGCAAAAGGCCCATGGTTTCTTCTGGGACGTAACAGGCCACCAGAATATTCAGCCTGTTAATGGCCCAACTCTACATGGGCTAAACTAAGCGCTGGGTCCACAAAAGGCCCAACTAAAATTTGGGTTGAATATAGGCCGGTGTAAGTTGCGGGCCTGGCACAAAGTGTGAAGGCCCCAATGGCCATTCGGGCCCAAGAAAGATGCAGGCCGACCCAATTGTGGCCCGCTAAAAACCAGGACCGTTAGAGGCGAATGTTTCGGCCTGGTCGACTACATCTGATTTTTTTCGGATAGCGAATGATGGCAGTAACTAGTAGGAATTAAGAACAAACCTACTCTATACAATAAAGAAATTACGGCATAGTAAATTAGAACAAACCTACACTATACAATAAAGGTTTTATGGTATATTACATACACCGGGCATCAAAGTTTGCCACCAGTGATCATAAAGCGCAACGAAGAAGCAGATTACAAAAACTAGGCACCATTGCAGCGTAACAAAATAATACTAAACCAAGACCACTTCCAAGACAGTTCGAGAAAGGTTAGCCTTGCGTGGGAACTGCTGCGCAAGCTGCTGAGCAAGACTGTGAGACCGGCCTAGCATGCTGGACATAGCTTCTAGGTGTAGCTGTTTAGCAATGAGGTTCTCATTGGTGTTCTCCAATCTTTCTTAGAGATAGGGCTTCAAGTCAAAGTTGAGTTGCAGAATGCCTTTCTGCTAGAACTTGGGACTGAAGAACTCGAATTGATTCAGACAGCGAATTCTATGAGCTTGTCAGACTGCTAGTCTCGAGTAACTTGAAAACTGCATCAAGACAAGACTTTGGGCTTGCCTCGCTATCTTCAAGATGTTTTGCCTTCATTGCTACAATATATGTTGGGTTTGTGCCACAGCCTTCAGCAGACTTGTGCATGCCATCAGGCATATCACCCTGAAACAAGCAGAGAGATGACATGTTTTGCACGTGTATAAACAAAGGTGATAACTGTGCTGTCAATTCCATCCAATTTCAACTTAGAAATAAAGAGTAAGTTCAAAATATCAATAGCATAATTTGGCATTGTTCATAATGCAGGGAGCTTCACCACACTACTGGATTACCATGTCAACATAACAAGCATAGATGAAGGGCAAAGACAATCATTATATTTATTTTGGATAATGTGCATGGCATGTTGTTCATATCATCAGCCACATTAGTAAGATAAAACAGGAGATGACAAGGTGCAAATGTGGGCTGCTTCAGCACACACTGGATTATAGATCCACAAAAACAAGCATACATATAGGTAGTATTGAGTAATGTGCATGGTATGAATAAGTAATTTGGTTATACAAGTAAACCTTGGAACTTACGGTTGTTGCGAACATGCATTTTGATAGAAACAGCAAACTAAACAGTAGTAAACGATAGGGAGTATGAGAAAATTAAATAGCAGTTGAGGATAAAGGCTTTAGAAGGACTGACTTACATTATAACACTAGCTTTATAATGCCCTTCTCCATTTCAAGGGAAGGATAACTCAAGAATTTCAGCACAAAATATTCTTTATAAGCATTGCATGTACTCTACATTTTGTAGAGAGTAATTATAGATATGATAATACTGGAAGGGATAGAGGATAATGAAGATAAGATGCAGATTGATGCTACATAATCAACTACCAATCCCTGGAAGTACAAGCGTTACGGGACAAAATGTACTGACAAGAGCAATGGGCTACACTTTTGCACTGGCATTGTCTGTGTATTCAACTTTTTGGTAAGATTAAATGTAGATCTAATATTTTTTAGTAAATGGTGGGCGAGGGGGATAAGATGCGGAATGCTACGCAATGAACCAATCCCTCTTCCCATAATACAAGAGTGTTTTGAACACTGGTGTACTGTACAAAACATTCTTATATTATGGGACGGAGGGAGTAGCTGTTAATGTAAGTAGAGTGATAGACGACATTCAGTCCTTACAAGAGGACTGCAGAGCTAAACCTCTTCAAAAGCATTGGGTTGATTCTAAATTTATGTAAGAGTCCATACGGATCTTATAATGTCCACCAAATGGACGATAATGAGGCTAACATGTGCAGTGATGCTACATAATCAAATAGCTATGAAAGTAAGTATGGTTATACAGGGCAAGAGCTACTCACAAGAGCAATGCACTATGCAGTATAGTTGCGAGATTATGTGGTCCCTTGAGAATGAATGTTCTTCTGCTAAAAGTTTTCGTACAAGTGAGACATTAAGGCAAAAAAAGAAATGTAGTTCAAATTGTGATGTGATATCATAGACAGTACCTTACGTTGCAGACGAGACCAATGTGTAACAAGATTATTCCAGTCACTGTCTGATAAATGTAGCACCAGAGACTTTACAAAAAATTTCATTTAGAGGCTTTCCATTGAAGTGCGCTTGCCTCAGGTAGGAACGGTACTTCATCAACGAGTGCTTGAAAAGCGCAACCAACCCTTGCTCGTCTTGACAATCCAGTTTGGTCCTCGCCTATTTAAAACAATGAAATCTTGTGTCTTTTGTTAGCAGAAACATATGCAGTAATTACCATGAATAACATTAATACATTACTTACGCATAAGTTGTGGAGGAAGACTGGAAATTGTTGTGTGTCTCCGTTACAATATTTCCATGTAGGAAAGATGCGCACAAAGTTCCTGACAACAATATAAGATTCATCTTTTAAACTGGGAAGAAATGGAACAGGGGTCCTATTTGCTGCAATTGGGGCTCTCTCGGGTTCGAAAAGGGATTTGGCAACTGGATTTGGTGTACTCTTTGCTGGAATGGGGGTTTTGCATCGTAGAGCTGATGCTATGTCAACTGGCATCATCATACTGTTTGCTGCAATTGGGGTCTGCTGAGTTGGGGCATCAGAAATAACCAGTGTAGTACGACTAGAGTCTACTAGAGTTGGGGTGTTTTGTGGGTCAGGTGATATTGCAACTACACCTAATGGGCTATTTGATTTATCAGGTGTCACTACCTTTTCCAAATACTTTGCTCGTGATCCTCCGCGATCAGCAATCACACTCTTCCTTTTGAACGTCTGATACACAAGAACATCATTTGAATGGATAAATATGGTATGATGACAGATGGAACATGTACTGAAAATTGATAGGTAGGGCGTATTCACATACACGATGTGTAAACTAAGCTAATGGCAGTGCAACAATGTAGAAGCAATGCAAAGCATCAGTTGCAAGATATGTGTGACCAATATAACCTTGGAAAGTTAGAGCAAGCACCTTGATGGGTGAATAAGATAGGGCATCTACCTCTGACTCCTCCACTAGGGAGCTACATTAACTTAGGTCTCCCTCTAGCTCAGAATCACTGTTAGGATCATATTCTGAGCATGAATCTGTAGGTGGAGAGCGTTTGGATTTCATTGCATCTAGACTTGATTTCGGTCCCTTAATGCCAAGTTTGACAGCCATGGCATTGTTCTGCTTTATTCTTTTCATGCGCGCAAGCTCATAATCATTATGATGTTGTTCAGAATCTGAGATTCATGAAAACATAAAAAGTAGTCAGATTATTTATGGAATGCATTGCGGATTCTACTCGAAGAGTGTCTCCCTATAAACCCTTGCATATGCAAAGTTCACCCCCAACCGTGCTAACTAGACCACACACAGAAATAAAAAACCTCTTATGTATCTATAACAGGCAGACACACATTTCAAAACTGAAGTAGGAACATTAGAATCATATCAAATTCGTATTTGAACAAATAAACTAAGGAATTATCAATGGAATAATGTTTAGCTTCAAGGGTGGAGTGCTGGTAGTGCGACACAAAGCAAGTAGGCAGACTATATTCCATGTAAAAGATTGTAGTCTATGTAAAAGCTGGAATTGAAACTTTATTTCTATACAATGCAGTGCTTGTTGCCCACACATGATGGAAGAGATCACACAGAGAAATACTATTCACTCATGTCTACGGTTCCAGTATTTGGAAACAGGGTGGTCCACCCAAAAAGAATATCGACAACAAATATGACAAGGCAAGCATAGATGTAGTGAATCAATCATTTACTTGTGAGCTTACTAGGACATGTATGCAGAATTGTAACTGCAGTAAGAGATCGTCCAAAATCTGAATCAATAAGTTTGTATAGCACTTATTGTTTGCAACTAATCGATGTGAATAATTGGATATCATATAGATGAGTAAGAAAGACAAGTAAAATTGTCGACAAACCTGGCCTGCAGTAGTAATCTGGGTCAATGTCACTACGACCAACAATCCAAAATGACTAGTGTCTGTTCCTAGGGCCGAAATTTTGAAAGCATGTGAACTTTACAGGTACTAAAGATTACTGAAATACATCTGAACCATTAAGTGTAGGTAGCACTCAGCACATAACAAACCCTAATGAAAGTCCTGCCTAATGAGTAATGAATCAATTAGAAAATGGGTGATGAGGAGTGGTTGCTGAGTGTTGAGGACGTATCTCAGGATAAATCGGGTTGGCTTAGTGGGTGCTGCACGTCTGAGCCCTAAACGGATTGGGAATGTAGGCACGGTGGCGAACCCGGGCAGCAGTCACGCCGTTGGGTGAGCAGCTCCTGACCTCCTGTTAGTCCGGCGTCTCCTCCTAGAGTCATGCCATCCTGGGACGGCAAGTCGCCGGCGAGGCAAGCAGCTGGGGGCGAGTAGAGATCGGAAGCGCGCAACAGAACAGAGGGGAATGGGGGCCCAGGCCGACCCAAAATCCCAGGGTGGGCCACGGCCCACCATGGGCACCCTGTAGAGATACACACCTCAGCGGCGAACATGCATTTTCGGAACTAAATTAGGAACATTTAGCTGACCAACTAAACGACTCTGTTTTAATAATATCATATTCGTATTTGAACAACTAAGCTTGTTTAGCTTGATGGGTGGAGCAGTGCTATTATGACACGAAGCACGTATGCTGATCGTATAGTGATCATAAAAGGGGGAAACCCTAAGCATTTTTTGAGCAAAAGAGGGTTTCCCCTCTGATTTCTATTAAAGAACCACCATGGAACCAATGTGATCAATTAAACCCTATTATGATTGTGCCATGGCAGATTTAAAGCTGCAAACTGGGGAAATGCTATTTAGCATCCATTGTTTGCTTCGAACTAAGAACCAAATTCTAAGAGCTGAAAAGAAAGTACAGTAACCAAGTTACAATCTATTTTCTGGTTGAGATCAAAAAGTTGTGGCGATATGAAGTACCACCTCTCTTGCGGTGCCGTGTAGGCATCAGGGGTGCGATGGCTGTCGGTGGCGTTGAAGCAGATGTGCGATGGTAGACGGGTGCATCAGGGGGTAAGTCCCGTTGCGGTGGAAGAGAAAGTCGTGTGAGTGGCCCTGGCAAAGAGGACGACGACGCTGATAAAGCAAGAGGACACGATGCAAGGCTCTTGGTCTGTCGCCGTGGATGAGAAACGTCCATCTCTAGCAGTGGACGACGCGGTCTTGGTAGGCGGTCCGGCATGGTGGAGGACGATGGTGATGGATGGGGTGGAGGACGGCGTCGATGGATGGGGTGGAGGACAGCGGCGATGGATGGGGTGGCGGACGGAGGAGGCTGGTGTGGGGATGGTGTTCTAGCGCGGACGGTGTATGGTACGTCTCCAACGTATCTATAATTTTTTATTGTTCCATGCTATTATTATCTATTTTGGATGTTTAATGGGCTTTATTATGCACTTTTATATTATTTTGGGACTAACCTATTAACCGAAGGTCCAGTGCAAATTGATGTTTTTTGCCTATTTCAGTGTTACGCAGAAAAGGGATATCAAATGGAATCCAAACAGAATGAAACCTTCGTGAGGATCTTTTTTTGAACAAACGCAATATAGGAGACTTGGAGTGGAGGTCAAGGAAGCAACGAGGCGGCCGCGAGGTAGGGTGGTGCGCCCCCACCCTCATGGCCCCCTCGTAGCTCCACTAACCTACTTCTTTCGCCTATATATACTCTTTTACCCTGAAAACATCCAGGGGAGCCACGAAACCACTTTTCCACCGCCGCAACCTTCTGTACCCATGAGATCCCATCTGGGGACCTTTTCCAGCGATTTGCCGGAGGGGGATTCGATCACGGAGGGCTTCTACATCAGCATCATAGCCTCTCCGATGATGTGTGAGTAGTTTACCACAGACCTTCAGGTCCATAGTTATTAGCTAGATGGCTTCTTCTCTCTCTTTGGTTCTCAATACAAAGTTCTCCTCGATTTTCTTGGAGATCTATTCGATGTAATACTTTTTGCGGTGTGTTTGCCGAGATCTGATGAATTGTGGGTTTTTGATCAAGATTATCTATGAACAATATTTGATTCTTCTCTGAATTCTTATATGCATGATTTGATATCTTTGCAAGTCTCTTCGAATTATTAGTTTGGTTAGGTCTACTAGATAGATCTTTCTTGCAATGGGAGAAGTGCTTAGCTTTGGGTTCAATCTTGTGGTGTCCTTTCCTAGTGACAGTGGGGGCAGCAAGGCACGTATTGTATTGATGCCATCGAGGATAACAAGATGGGTTTATATCATATTGCTTGAGTTTATCCCTCTACATCATGTCATCTTGCCTAATGTGTTACTCTGTTCTTATGAACTTAATACTCTAGATGCATGCTGGATAGCTGTCGATCTGTGGAGTAATAGTAGTAGATGCAAAATCGTTTCACTCTACTTGACACGGACGTGATGCCTATGTTTATGATCATGCCTAGATATTCTCATAACTACACGCTTTTCTATCAGTTGCTTGGCAGTAATTTGTTCACCCACCGTAATATATATGCTATCTTGAGAGAAGCCACTAGTGAAACCTATGGCCCCCGGGTCTACTTTACATCATATAAGTTTCCAATCTACAATTCTAGTTTACTATTTATTTTGCAATCTTTTCTTTCCAATCTATACAAAAATACCAAAAATATTTATCTTATTATCTTTATCAGATCTCACTTTTGCAAGTGGCCGTGAAGGGATTGACAACCCCTTTATCACGTTGGTTGCAAGGTTCTTATTTGTTTGTGCAGGTACTAGGCGACTTGCATGCGTGTAGTCTCCTACTGGATTGATACCTTGTTCTCAAAACTGAGGGAAATACTTACGCTACTTTACTGCATCACCCTTTCCTCTTCAAGGGAAAACCAACGCATGCTCAAGAGGTAGCAAGAAGGATTTCTGGTGGCGTTTCCGGGGAGATCTACGCTCAAGTCAATACATATCAAGTACCCATCACAAACTCTTATCCCTCGCATTACATTATTTGCCATTCGCCTCTCGTTTTCCTCTCCCCCACTTCACCTTTGCCGTTTTATTCACCCCTCTTCCGTTTGATCTTTTGTTTGCCTGTGTTACCATCTACCTTATTTTTGCTTGCATCTTCGCTTGGTAAAAGTTTATGGATCCTCATCCGCTTGCTAATCTCTTTAAGAGATCCAATTATGATGAATCTATTGCTAGTGAGTTGAGTGCACTAGATTATCTTTATGAGGTTTTGCTTGAAATTCGTGAATCTGAAATTTGTGATGAAGAGCTTTATGAAGTGATTCACGATAGATCTTTGAATAAAAAGCATGATTGCAATGATGTTATTATAAATCCTATTAACGTCAATTGTGCTAATAGTATGCAAAACCCTAAGCTTGGGGATGCTAGTTTTGCTATGTCCACTACTTGTTGCAATGATCATGATTCGGGTGATTCTTCTTATGATCCTGAAAATTTACTTAAGCCCCATGATGAATATGAGATTGATAATAGTGTTTGAAATATTATTAAAAGTGGGTTTGGAATAGTGTCAACTTTAGATCTCACATATTTTGAGAATGTTCAATCATATGAAGTTTTTGATAAAAGTGGGTTTGGAGAGGTCATGACTTTAGTTAATGTTAATCCCACTATTTTGGAAGAGTGTCAACTTTGCATGCATGTGGATCGTGTTGAAAATATTTTATGTGATAGATATTTTTTGAATTTGCTTATGATCCCACATGTAATTATTATGAGAGAGGAAAATATGATTGTAGAAATTTTCATGTTACTAAATTTCCTCTCGTTATGTTGAGATTGCTATTGTTTCTTTCCGCTTCCTTGCATATGCTAGTTTTTGCTTACTATGATAATTTGTTTGCCTATAAGATTCCTATGCATAGGAACTATGTTAGACTTAGATGTGTTTGTCACGTGTTTCATGATGCTCTCTTTATGCTTCAATTCTCGTCTTTCATGTGAGCATCATTGAAATTATCAATGCCTAGCTAGGGGCGTTCAACGATAGCGCTTGTTGGGAGGCAACCCACTTTTATTTTTGTTCCTGTTTAGTAATAAATAAATCATATATACTCTGTAATGATTGTGTTTCTTATGTTTTAATTAGTGTTTGTGCCAAGTAAAGCCTTTAGGATCTTTTTGGATGATTGTTGTTCGATCTTGCTGAAAAAATAGAAAGTTTGCGCTTACCAGAATAATTTTCATTTTTTATCAGAGAGTGATAAAATACCAATTCCAACTGAAGTAGATCAATATACAAATTATTCAGGATGTCCTAATTTCTCAGGATTTTTCGAGTTACAGAAGTATTCGAAACCTACAGATTACTATAGATTGTTCTATTTTTGACAGATTCCGTTTTTCGTGTGTTGTTTGCTTATTTTGATGAATCTATGGCGAGTATCGTGGGGTATGAACCATTGAGAAGTTGGAATACAGTAGTTTTAACACCAAATTAAATAAATAATGAGTTCATTACAGTGCCTTAAAGTGGTGGTTTGTTTTCTTATATAATGGAGCTCATGAGATTTTCTGTTGAGTTTTGTGTTGTGAAGTTTTCAACTTTTTGGGTAAAGATTTGATGGATTTTGGAATAAGGAGTGGCAAGAGCCTAAGCTTGGGGATGCCCAAGGCACCCCAAGGTAAAATTCAAGGACAACCAAGAGCCTAAGCTTGGGTATGCCCAAGAAGGCATCCCCTGTTTCGTCTTCGTCTATCGGTAACTTTACTTGAGGCTATATTTTTATTCACCACATGATATGTGTTTTGCTTGGAGTGTATTGTATGATTTGAGTCCTTGATTTTTAGTTTAACACAATAATCCTTTCTGTACACACCTTTTGGAGAGACACACATGAATCGGAATTTATTAGAATACTCTATGTGCTTCACTTATATCTTTTGAGCTAGATAAATTTTGCTCTAGTGCTTCACTTACACTCCCTCCGTCCGGAAATACTTGTCATCAGAATGGATAAAAAATGAGATGTATCTAGATGTATTTTAGTTCTAGATACATCCCTTTTTGTCCATTTTGATGACAATTATTTTTGGACGGAAGGAGTATCTTTTAAGAGCACAATGGTGGTTTTATTTTATAGAAATTATTGATATCTCATGCTTCACTTATATTATTTTAAGAGTCTTTTAGAACAGCATGGTAATTTGCTTTGGCTAAGAAATTAGTCCTAATATGGTATGCATCCAAGATGAGTATAATAAAAAATTTCATATAAAGTGCATTGAATAGTATGAGAAGTTTGATACTTGATGATTGTTTTTAGATATGAAGATGGTGATATTAGAGTCATGCTAGTTGAGTAGTTGTGAATTTGAGAGATACTTGTGTTAAAGTTCGTGATTCCCATAGCATGCACGTATGGTGAACCGTTATGTGATGAAGTCGGAGCATGCTTTATTTTTTGATTGTCTTCCTTATGAGTGGCAGTCGGGGACGAGCGATGGTCTTTTCCTACCAATCTATCCCCCTAGGAGCATGCGCGTAATACTTCCTTTTGATAACTAATAGATTTTTGCAATATGTATGTGAGTTCTTTATGACTAATGTTGAGTCCATGGATTATACGCACTCTCACCCTTTCGCCATTGCTAGCCTTTCTAGTACCGTGCAACTTTCGCCGGTACCATAAACCCACAATTTACCTTCCTCAAAACAACCACCATACCTACCTATTATGGCATTTCCATAGCCATTCCGAGATATATTTCCATGCAACTTTCCACCGTTTCGTTTATTATGACATGCTCCATCATTTTCATATTGCTTTGCATGATCATGTAGTTGACATCGCATTTGTGGCAAAGCCACCGTTCATAATTTTTCATACATGTTGTTGGGGATATGACTATCAGGTATGACCCGCCCTGGAGGGGCCGGGTCATCCCTATGGCGGTTCATATCAATGAAGCCCAAGAGCATATTAACAATGGTGGTTCACAGATAGGCTTAGTAGAGGGCCCAAACCCGAAGGCGGCTTAAGGCCCACATATATAAACCGCCATGTAAATAGACTTGTATTGTAAGGCATGAAAGAAAGGTCACCGAGTCGGATACGTTGTATAAGCCGGCCGGGACTCTGTAGACCGTAGGGCGTCAACCCGTGTATATAAGGGGACGACCTAGTGGCGGCTTAGGGCAAGAAACAACAGATCGAGAGCCGGGTCAAGTGTATTCGCTCCGTGCTCATCAAAACCCTAGCAATGCCACCTCCAACTGGATTAGGCTTTTACCTTCACCGTAAGGGGCCGAACTAGTATAAACTCCTCGTGTCCTTTGTCCTGATTAATCCCTTAAGATAACCTCATCGCGATGGCTCCATGACTAAGTCCTCACAATAGGACATCTACCGTAACAATTCCACGACAGTTGGCGCCCACCGTGGGGCTATCGCACGATGGTTTCAAGTTCTTAGAGGGAAACTTCGAAGGGATCAAGGGTTACGCCTTTGGCTGGATGACCAAGAGTCTCTGCGGCAAGCTCAACATCGACGATGCAGGCTGGGGCCCTGAGGCCGGCTCAATTGAGTATGGGTACCGGTTACCCTTCGGCAGAATTCATGTCTTCATCGGCAAGGTCGGCGAACCGGGCCCTGAGCCGGACATCTGCACCGACATCATTGAGACGGCTCAGCGTGCGAGACTCGCCCGGGTTCGGCCCACCATGAATTGTGCCTTCATGGGATTTATCCATGGAGCGAAATCTGAGGATAGATCGGCATCTGGTGGTGAGACCGTTGTTTACTCTGATGGCGAGTCATCCACGGGTGAGACCGAGTCATTGTATCAACTGCAAGATGGCCGGCTTGGGGGCTGTTTCGATGGCAATAGTATTCTGGACCCCTGTGAGCCGTTGAACCGGGTTGCAGTCTTCATGGCCGTTACACAGAGAAACACTCATCGACTGCATCAGAGCTGATTTCTGGGTCAGTAGCGGCAGCGGCTGCTGGGGCAGAAGGCCCTGAGCGCCCACCAGCTCAGGTCTTAACCGATTTACTGCATAAGCTGACAGACTGTTAATAGCGGTGGTTAACTCCGCGGAGCAAGATCAGCATAATGTGGCGGTCGTGAAGTTGCGTGATGAGATAGCACGGGCCAAGGACGAGCTAAACGCAGAAAACGCTAGGATGGCCGGGGAGCGGGCTGCTTTGGATGCTCAGGCACAACGAATTTAGTCATAGTCTTACCGGCTCATGCTAGATCAGAACGCTTCAAACGAAGTCATGAGGAGGAGACATCAGAGTCGTCTGCCGTCGGTTTGTGAGGCAAGAAATCTCTTTAACACGCCAGGAGCAGGAACCAGTAACCCGATAGTGGTAAACCGGGTCGAAGGACCTGGGACGGGTATGCCGGTATAGCGATGCACAGCTGAAAGTGCAACTATCCCTAGGTGGTTTTAGTAATTCATAACAACATATAGCTCATTGAGCTAATGCTATTCCAAGATGATTATTTCAGGAAAGCTCAATGATTGGCATGGCATGGATGTTGAAAGTGGATCCCTCAAAATGCTAAGGACAAAGGATTGGCTCAAGCTCAAAAGCTCAAGACTCTTCATTTTATATATTAGTGATCCAAGATCACATTGAGTCTTTAGGAAAAGCCAATACTATCAAGGAGGGATGAGGTGTTGCTTAATGAGCCTCTTGCTTCATGTGCTTTGTGATATGCTCCAAAACTCTCAACTACTTTTCCATGTCCACATTTGACCTAAACCTAAAGCCAAACTCGGTCCTACCGATTCTTTCAACCCGGCGCCACCGAGTTTCACTTGTCATAGCCATTGCCAAACCCTAGCAAATCGGTTCTACCGATAGGGATCTTGGCCTCACCGAGATGGGATTGCAAACTCTCTGTTTCCCTTTCGTAACTCTTCGGTCTCACCGAAAGAGCGGATCGGTCCCACCGAGATTGCAATGTAAACTCTCTGTTTCCTTTTTGTAACATTTCGGTCTCACCGAAAGAGCAAATCGGTCCCACCGAGTTTACCTGACCAACTCTCTGGTTAGCTTATTACCAAAATCGGTCTCACCGAGTTTGTGTAGTCGGTCTCACCGAGATTACGTTATGCCCTAACCCTAACCATATCGGTCCTATCGAGTTGCATGTCAGTCCCACCGAAAATCTCTAACGGTCACTAGGTTTACTATTTCGGTCTGACCGAGTTTGTTGATTCGGTCCCACCGAGATTGGTAAATCGTGTGTAACGGTTAGATTTTGTGTGGAGGCTATATATACCCCTTCACCTCCTGTTCACTCGTGGAGAGAGCCATCAGAACACATCTACACTTCCAACCCATATGTTCTGAGATAGAACCACCTACTCATGTGTTGAGACCAAGATATTCCATTCCTACCATATGAATCTTGATCTCTAGCCTTCCCCAAGTTGCTTTCCATTCAAATATTCTTTCCACCAAATTAAAATCCTATGAGAGAGAGTTGAGTGTTGGGGAGACTATCATTTGAAGCACCAGAGCAAAGGAGTTCATCATCAACACACCATTTGTTACTTCTTGGAGAGTGGTGTCTCCTAGATTGGCTAGGTGTCACTTGGGAGCCTCTGACAAGATTGTGGAGTTGAACCAAGGAGTTTGTAAGGGCAAGGAGATCGCCTACTTCGTGAAGATCTACCGCTAGGGAGGCAAGTCCTTCGTGGGCGATGGCCATGATGGGATAGACAAGGTTGCTTCTTCGTGGACCCTTCGTGGGTGGAGCCCTCCGTGGACTCGCGCAACCGTTACCCTTCGTGGGTTGAAGTCTCCATCAACGTGGATGTAGGATAGCACCACCTATCTGAACCACGGGAAAAACATCCGTGTCTCCAATTGCGTTTGAATTCTCCAAACCCTTCCCTTTACATTCTTGCAAGTTGCATGCTTTACTTTCCGCTGCCAATATACTCTTTGCATGCTTGCTTGAATTGTGTGATGATTGCTTGACTTGTCCTAAAATAGCTAAAATATGCTAAGAACTAAAATTGGGAAAAGTTTATGTTTTTATTTGGTCAAGTAGTCTAATCACCCCCTCTAGACATACTTTTGATCCTACAAGTGGTATCAGAGCTTTGGTCTCCATTTGCTTTGATTTCCATAGCTTTTGGTGGTCATAGCCTTGGTTTCACAACCTAGGAGAGTATGGCGTCTAGCGAGGGAAATTATCACCGTAGAGGTGCTTACTTTGATGGTACTAATTTTGCTAGTTGGAAGCATAAAATGAAAATGCATATTCTTGGACATAACCCCGCCGTTTGGGCTATTGTGTGTGTTGGTTTGCAAGGTGACTTCTTTGATGGGAAAGAACCAAATCGTGAAGCTACCGCGGATGAGTTGAAGATGTTGCAATACAATGCTCAAGCTTGTGATATTCTCTTCAAAGGATTGTGCCCCGAAGAATTTAACAATATCAGCCGTCTTGAGAATGCAAAGGAAATTTGGGACACTTTGATTGATATGCACGAAGGTACTGACTCCGTCAAGGAATCCAAATTGGATGTGCTTCAAAGTCAACTTGACAAGTTCAAAATGAAGGATGGTGAAGGTGTCGTTGAAATGTACTCTAGGCTTGCTCTCATCACAAATGAGATTGCCGGCTTAGGAAGTGAAGAGATGACCGATAGATTCATCATCAAGAAGATTCTAAGAGCCTTGGATGGAAAATATGATACCGAGTGCACATTGATCCAAATGATGCCCAATTACAAAGATCTCAAGCCAACGGAGGTAATTGGAAGAATTGTTGCTCATGAGATGTCACTTAAGGATAAAGAGGAACTTCACAACAAATCAAGTGGTGCCTACAAAGCCTCATGTGAAGCCCCTACATCATCAAGTGAGAAACAAAACTTCAATGAAGAATTGAGCTTAATGGTGAAAAACTTCAACAAGTTCTACAAGAGTAGAAGCAGAGATAGAAGCTCCAAGTCAAGGTCCTACAATGATAAAAGATCTTCTAGTCGAGAGCCAAACTGCTACAATTGTGGAAGACCCGGACACTATTCCAATGAGTGTACGGCTCCCTACAAGAGAAGAGAAAACTCTCCAAAAATAAGAAGCAAAAGAGAAGAATCACCACCAAGAGAGAGAAGGAGTAGAAATGATCATTATGAACGAAGATACTCACGGAGAAGCAAGGATTCAGAAAGGAAGGAAAAATCATCAAGGAGCTACACAAAACGAAGACATCAAGCTCATGTTGGTGAATGGGTATCCGACTCCGACTCTGACGACCACTCCGAGAGAAGTTATCACTCTGATTCCGAATATATTCAAGATGAAGGTGTTGCCGGTCTAGCACTTGTGTCAACCAACTCCTACGACATATTTGACTCACCAAATGAAGGAATTGGAAGATGCTTCATGACCAAAGGTCCTAAGGTAACACACCCCGAGTATGTTGATTTTAATAGTGACGAAGATGACTTGTTAGGTGATGATGATTTACTTGTTGACAACTCTAGTGATGAATACTATGATGAAACGTCAATTAATCATGCTAATCAAGATAAAACGGATGACAATGATAAGGAGAAGATTGAGGCTCTAACTAAAGAACTAAACACTCTTAAGTTAGCTCATGAAACTATCTTCGAAGATCATCGAGAAATTTTAAGAGCTCATGAGAAGTTACGTTTTGAAAAGCTCAATCTTGAGCAAGAGCATGAGTTTTTAAAGGCAATCAATGATGACCTCCACAAGAAAAGTTCTTCTTACATTGCCAAGCGTTTACTCTTATCCACTTACATGCCTCAAGTCAAGTCTAGTAACAAGAACAAGAAAGATTCTTCCTCTAGTAGTAACAATGATCATGCTAAATCCAATATTGTTGCTTCTAGTAGTTCTCTTGATTCCACTAATGATTCTCTTAGCCAAGTTACACTTGAGCAAGAAAATAGCTTATTGAAGGGAATTATAGAGAAAGGAGTGTACAAAAGCCTTGCCGGGAGTAAGCAATTCGAGGAAATTGTACGCAAGCAAGGAATGCACCGGATGAATCAAGGTGTTGGTTTTGAACGAAAGTTCAATGCCAATGGAGTTGAGTGGGAATAAGATCAATACCCCAAGACAAAGTTTCTTCCTCAACAAGAGAAGTATGATACTTCCTTCAAGGGTACACAAGCTCAAGATGATCTTCCACCACAAGACTACAAGCAAAAAGGCAAGGACAAGCTTCAAGAGGAAATTGATGCATTTGAAGAAGCTCCTAAGACCTTAGTCAAGTGGATTCCCAAGACCACTTCAAGTTCCACTTCATCAAGTATGACTACAACTCCAAGGATTCCCATCAAGATGGTGTGGATCCAAAAGAAGAAGAACTAGAGAGTTCTTGAGGGTGACTCCGCCAACATACTTCACTCTTATCATTTTGGCAAGAACAAGTGCAATCAACTTCCACATCTTGCACTAGTTCAAGGAGTCACAAACCCTCTTGTTGGTAAGACAAGGGACAAGGTAACCTAAAGTTTTCATGGACATCATCTTGTGTGTGCATCACTCTATGTCTATGGATATCCTTGTTTGTTCCTTGTGGGACTAACCCATGTTGGTATTGAAAGTGCAATTCACTCAAATGGATAGCTCCAAGTGATCTACATTAACATTGAGCATCCACATCTTCAACATCTACATGAAGTCATCATCGACAAAACCCAAGGTTAGTTCATCCCTCTTAGGGGGGATATCACATCTAGGGGGAGCTTTACTCTAAGACTTGAGCTAAAGCAACTCTAAAGATGTGAACACAACAATGCTTTATGTAAAAGTGGTAACCCCACTTGAGCTTAAACGATGAGTATGACCTATGATCAAGTGTTCTCACTTGACTCCTAAGTCAATATACTCATATATAGATGAACTAGTCATCGCCAATTGCTTGATAAATGCTAGAATTGGTTGTGCATGCTTTGTCACATATTTCAATTGCCATTTTATTGTGTGAGCATGTTGGTTGCATATTTTACTCATTCGAGGACATCCACTTGTTGTTTTGATTGTTTGGTTTTATTTCCTTTTGCCAAGTGGATGGACAAGAATGCCTAAGAACCTCCTCTAGCTATCTATGCTTTTCTCGTCTCAAACTCTATTCATGCTACATCACAAAATTTGATCAAGTCAGATTCGAACCACTCTGTGTGAGGAGCACTCGGAGTCCCCGATTCGTCATAGACTTAAACTTCCAAAACCTCTTTATGATTCTCGGTCTGACCGATATCCTACTTTCGGTCCTACCGAGATCATTAAGTTGATCTGAATTTTTGATCTCGGTGCAACCGATTTGAACCATTCGGTCACACCGAGTTGCAATAACTGTATACAGTTTTGCATCTCGGTGCCACCGAGTTGTTCCACTCGGTCACACCGACAGGGTCGGGCTATATATAGTCACGGGCAAAAATTTGGAAATTTCTCCAAACCCCTTCGCCCGCGCGATAGCTCGCTCTGCCAACGTGGTCTCCGGATCGTCTCCTCGCCGCCAGCCGCCTCCAGTCGCTAGTCTCCATCACCGTCAACGGAATTCTACCCCGCCGTTGCCGTCGTAGCGAGTCTCCGTCGAACTAGGGTATGGACTCGATCACGGTGCTATTCCCCGTCCGATTCCTAGCACATTGTGTCCTTAATAATTATTGCCACGATTGAAACACTCCTATCCAGTCAATGCGTTCGTAGATTAGTTTTGATTCAAAAATTTTAGGGTTAGGTTTCCACCAAAACCATCTCGGACCCACCGAGTTGAAAAACACGGTCCCACCGATTTGGCTCATGCCATTGCACAAGTAAGACTCGGTCTGACCGAGAATTACTAATCGGTGTGACCAATTTTGGAACTTTGTGAAACCCTAGCAGTCTCGGTGCCACCGAACTGTGACTCGGTCTGATCGAGTTCACTAGTTTAGGTTCCAAAACTTCTTCGGTATCACCGAGTTTAAAAATCGGTAGATCCGAGATGATTTCTGTGGGAAACTAAAACTAAGATTTTGAGTCATTCTTTTGCAAAAATCTCTGCATTTTGTGATGCTCATCTATAAACTCTTCACAGGGTCAGCAGTCAGCTTTTACATCATGTCCGATCAGAGTGACAGCCAGAACAGGTCAGAAGAGTAGGTGCACATGAGTGAGGGCACTTGTCCCTCCAGTTCTTTAGATGAAGGCAGCAGGAGCACCCCAAGAAATTTACCAAAAGCTGCCACCAGACAAAGGAAGAAGAGAACCTTAGACTCAGAGGATGAGGACTATGTGGCAGAAGAGGAAGCTACTTCCAAGAAAGTAGTGCTCAAGAAGGAGTATGGCTCAGCTAAAGGCACAAAGCCAGGATTGAAAATCAAAAGGCCAGCAGGTAGACAACCTATGCCAAAAGCCAGAGCTTCAACTCAGATTCCTGAAAAGCCTGCACCCATAGAGCCAATTGTTGCTGAAGGGAAGAAGAGGAAGGAAAGGGTCAAAAAGACCACTGCCAGAGTGCTTGGGAGATCCTCAATCATGAGAGACTCAGAAGAGGAAGAGGAAGAAGAGGTTGCTGCACCAGCACCTAAGGCACCTAAGCTTATGGGTGATGCTATAAGATCAGGGGCTGCCACGTCTAAGCCCAAAGAAGCACCCAAAGCTGCCTCGAAGCCCAAGTCAGCACCCAAGAGGAATACAAGGAGCATACCTGCAACTGAAAAGAACAAGGCCCCAGTGCCTGAAGCTGCCGAAGAAGATGATGAAGAGCATGTTCTGAGAAAGCTCAAGCCCAAGATCCCAAACCACAATGATGCTCATCCTGTGGCTGAGGACATGAAGCTCAGAAGAGACTCAGGGCTGAGGAAGTGGAGAGAAGCAGACCCGTATGCTTCAAGGAGAAGAACTGCTGTTGATTACAGGTTTCACACCAAGGAACAGCAAGATTTCTATGAGACAGTGCTGCTTGATAAGAAGCCCATAGTTTGTGACATGAGATGGGTTGATTGGGAGTACATCAAGGACAATGAGGAACACTATCCTGGTGTGATTGACAGTTTTGGTGCTTGTGGAGTTGCAGACTTTGTTGGGCAGAAGCTCACAAAGTGGAACGAGGAAATCATTATGCAATTCTACTCCACAGCACACTTCTATCCAGATGGAAGGATTGTGTGGATGTCAGAAGGGACAAGGTATCAATCAACAGTTGCTGAGTGGGCTCAGTTGATCAATGCCCCAGAAGAGCAGGAAGATGACTTGGATATCTATGCCAAGAAGAAGATGGACCACAACTCTATGTCCAATATGTACAAGGAAATTCCAAATGAGGCACTTGATACTTTCAAGTTTGGGTCTATGCATTATCTTCTGTCAGGGCTGCCAACCATTAACTGGATCCTTAGGCACACTCTCTTGCCCAAGTCAGGTGATCACAAGATGATCATAGGCCATGCAATCAATTTGCTTCATGTATTTGATGTACCTCAGAAATTCAAGATCATGAGCCTCATAGTAGAGACTATCAAGAGGACAATAGCTGATCAGAAGAGGAGCTGTGGATATGCCCCACAAATTCAGGAGTTAATCAACTCGAAGATGGGCACAGGCATATACTTATTGGACAAGGAACACCTGCCTATCCATCCAGATTTTGAAGATAATCAAGTTGTGATGAATGAGAATGAACCATCATCAGCTCAAGCACAAGCACAGAAGGAGAAGGCAAGGAAGGATAAAGCTGCCAAGATGCCAACTCAAGAGGAGGCATCTGAGTATTTCTTGAAAACCAAACAAGAGCAGCTTGGTTACTTGATTGCATCCACACTGAGGATTGAGCAAGGACTAGCCACCCTCACTCAGAATCAGCAGAGCTTAGAGAGGATCATGGAACAAAAGTTCTATGACTTGGATGTCAAAGTAACAGAGATTCAGTCTGAAGTGGAACAATTACAGGATGATATGCAGGAGAGGAAGGGCAAGACTACAACTGATGCATTTGCCAGAGTGCCAAGAGCTCAGAGATCATATGCAGGGCCAGTTGCTGACACCAGAGCCACCACTTCTGCACCAGCTATAGCTTCAGTTCCACCAGCTCCAGCATCTACTTCAGCTTCAACTCCAACCACGTCTACAGAAGGCTTCGTCCTTGGAGTGATCCAAACTCCACCACCACCAGAAGACCAAGCCTGAGAGTCGATCTAGCACTATGCATTTTCTAGGAACTTTTTGGTAACTTGTTGCCAAAGGGGGAGAAAAATTGTATAGATCATAGGCTTCGAGAGAGAGAGAGAGTGTGTGTGTGTGTTGTTTTTTCTCTCTTGCTTTATTTGGTGGTTTTTTCAAACTTTGTTTGGTTTTGAGTGCTTGAGATACTATGACGTTATCTGTGAGACATTGATGATCATGTGTTTGATCATAAGCTACACTTAATGCTTGGTGAATGCTATTATCTTATCTATCTTATGTGATCATTCACTTTTGTTTGGTGATGAGTGCATGTATTTCAATTCTTATCATTTTGAGCGCTCCACCAAGATGTATGTGACATGGAAGAGTAACCCATGAGTCTAACTCCTTGTGCATTTGCAGTCCAAAGAAAACTTTAAATATGCACAAATTTAGGGGGAGCTCTTACTTATCACACACTTGTCAAAGCGACGATATATTCCATTCTTCTTATTATTATTTGTCGAAGCTTTGATCTATATGTTGTCATCAATTACCAAAAAGGGGGAGATTGAAAGTGCAACTATCCCTAGGTGGTTTTGGTAATTCATAACAACATATAGCTCATTGAGCTAATGCTATTCCAAGATGATTATTTCAGGAAAGCTCAATGATTGGCATGGCATGGATGTTGAAAGTGGATCCCTCAAAATGCTAAGGACAAAGGATTGGCTCAAGCTCAAAAGCTCAAGACTCTTCATTTTATATTTTAGTGATCCAAGATCACATTGAGTCTTTAGGAAAAGCCAATACTATCAAGGAGGGATGAGGTGTTGCTTAATGAGCCTCTTGCTTCATGTGCTTAGTGATATGCTCCAAAACCCTCAACTACTTTTCCATATCCACATTTGACCTAAACCCAAAGCCAAACTCGGTCCTACCGATTCTTTCAACCCAGCGCCACCGAGTTTCACTTGTCATAGCCATTGCCAAACCCTAGCAAATCGGTTCTACCGATAGGGATCTCGGTCTCACCGAGATGGGATTGCAAACTCTCTGTTTCCCTTTCGTAACTCTTCGGTCTCACCAAAAGAGCGGATCGGTCCCACCGAGATTGCAATGTAAACTCTCTGTTTACTTTTTGTAACATTTCGGTCTCACCGAAAGAGCAAATCGGTCCCACCGAGTTTACCTGACCAACTCTCTAGTTAGCTTATTACCAAAATCGGTCTCACCGAGTTTGTGTAATCGGTCTCACCAAGATTATGTTATGCCCTAAACCTAACCATATCGGTCCTACCGAGTTGCTTGTCAGTCCCACCGAAAATCTCTAACGGTCACTAGGTTTACTATTTCGGTCTGACCGAGTTTGTTGATTCGGTCCCACCGAGATTGGTAAATTGTGTGTAATGGTTAGATTTTGTGTGGAGGCTATATATACCCCTCCACCTCCTCTTCACTCGTGGAGAGAGCCATCAGAACACATCTACACTTCCAACCCATATGTTCTGAGAGAGAACCACCTACTCATGTGTTGAGACCAAGATATTCCATTCCTACCATATGAATCTTGATCTCTAGCCTTCCCCAAGTTGCTTTCCACTCAAATCTTCTTTCCACCAAATTCAAATCCTGTGAGAGAGAGAGTTGAGTGTTGGGGAGACTATCATTTGAAGCACAAGAGCAAGGAGTTCATCATCAACACACCATTTGTTACTTCTTGGAGAGTGGTGTCTCCTAGATTGGCTAGGTGTCACTTGGGAGCCTCCGACAAGATTGTGGAGTTGAACCAAGGAGTTCGTAAGGGCAAGGAGATCGCCTACTTCATGAAGATCTACCGCTAGTGAGGCAAGTCCTTCATGGGCGATGGCCATGGTGGGATAGACAAGGTTGCTTCTTTGTAGACCCTTCTTGGGTGGAGCCCTCCGTGGACTCGCGCAACCGTTACCCTTCATGGGTTGAAGTCTCCATCAACGTGGATGTAGGATAGCACAACCTATCCGAGCCACGGGAAAAACATCCGTGTCTCCAATTGCGTTTGAATTCTCCAAACCCTTCCCTTTACATTCTTGCAAGTTGCATGCTTTACTTTCCGCTGCCAATATACTCTTTGCATGCTTGCTTGAATTGTGTGATGATTGCTTGACTTGTCCTAAAATAGCTAAAATCTGCCAAGAACTAAAATTGGGAAAAGGTTAAGTTTTTATTTGGTAAAGTAGTCTAATCACCCCCCCTCTAGACATACTTTCGATCCTGCAACAACGGACCCGCCTCTTCAGAACAATAACCCGCTGCAGCACGTGCCGACGCCACCGGGTCATTATTCTAACCCGTTGGATAACATGATCGCTGCGGCGTCACGATTGGCGGCTCTCCCGGTTGATGGTGAGACACCGACGGCAGTTGAAACACGGAGGGCTAGAGAGCATCTTCAGACAGCACTGACTCAGCAGCAGGCTTATTCTTACAGTCGTGACAGGATTTAACCCACCCCTCGACCGAGCCAGAGTTACAACAGACATATTGATGAGCCGGCTGTGTCAAGCAGTGGACGGAATCATAACCCGCCTCATGGACATAACCCGGTGGGCGGAGGTGCTGATGCTCAGAACGTAGTGGATCAAGGAAGAGCAAATCGAGAGGCCGAGCTGGCGGCACAATATGCGGCCCGTCAACCTACTCCAGTTCGTCCAAGCACTTCTGTGGAGCCAGGTGTGACCTTTAGAAATTTGGGCGTGCCATTCTTAGTACCAGATCTATGTAATGACCGTCTGCCCAAGGATTTCAAGGGTCCTCACAAGGTGCCTAACTATACAGCCGATTTAAGTCTTGAGGCATGGATTGAGAGTTATGAGATGGCCATGGAATTGCTAGATGTCAGCGAGGCTGCATGTGCTAAATATTCCCCCCTGATGTTGGAGGGAACGGCCCGCACTTGGTTGAAGGGGCTCCCTGCCAATTCCATTGGGCCATGGGCCGAGTTAAAGGCCCGGTTCATCCAAAACTTCAAGGATACATGTAAGCAGCCTATGTCAATTGTGGATTTGGCCTCCAGTGTCCAAGAAGAAGGTGAGTCAACAACCCATTGGGTGCGCCGGGTCTCAACAATCCTGCACTCGTCGGATCGCATCAATGTCGACTCAGCGGTGTTGATGTTGGAGAACAATTGTCGTTCCATGCCCCTAAAGCAGAAACTAGGGTGGCTCAAACACCACTGCAATGACATGGGGACACTCTTGGCGGCTTTGGTTAAGTATGCAGACTCTGATAGTACCAAGGACCCCGAGTTTGATGATGAAAAGCCAGGAAAGGGAAAGAAGAGCAGCAACACCAAGGGGCAGCAGCATCACCCGACGAACCAGGGAGGCAACGGTAAGCGCAAAGCTAATAATAGCTTTGACTTTGTGGATAATATCAATGCACAGAATAATGGTCACTACCGTAAGGGTAAACCGCCCAACGGACCAGAGGATCCGGTGTCAATCTTGAACAGATGTTAAATCAGCCCTGCCCAAGACATAGTACGCGAGAGAGACCGTCTAGGCACCTCTGGAAGGATTGTTATATTATGAAGGAGTACAAGAATTCCAATCTTTTTCAAGACAGTCATGGACCAGGTGGCGGTTCAGGATTCAGCTCTCACGGACTGGGTTATGGCGGTGGCGGCTCTAACTCTGGATTCCAAAGAAATCAAGGTAATCACAGCAATCAGGGTGGTTACAATCAGCAGAGTAATCAGGGGAGTCAACAGCAGCAACAGTCTTGTTACCAGAGCAACCTGAAGCAGTTGAATAATGGACAATATCATGTCTTCACCACTAGCTTATGTTAGCATGACCAGAAGCTTCAAAAGAGGGCAGTCAATGCCGTTCAGCCGGCGGTTCCTCGTTACTTGCGCTGGTCTAAGCAGCCCATCATGTGGAGTCGGGAAGATCACCCGCCCCGAGTTGATAATCCAGGTCACTTGGCTTTGGTGGTTGCACCTGAGGTCGGAGGGTATAAGTTTACCAAGGTACTCATGGACGGAGGGAGCAGCATCAATATCCTTTATTATGAAACTTTCCATCGCATGGGGTTGACTGATAAAAATCTTAAGCCGTCAAACACTATTTTCCATGGCGTGGTGCCTGGTAAGTCGGCATATCCACTAGGTAAGATAGGTCTGGAAGTTGCTTTTGGAGATGATCATGACTCTAGGCCAGAGACATTAACCTTTGAAGTGGTCAAGATTCTATGAAGGAGTCCATGGCATCAATTGCTTGGATACGCAGTCCCAATAGTTCTTTCTTTCCACACTGCATTGGTAACTCGAATGGTTAATCTGGTAAGATGGTGTGTCCTTGATATTTTATATGAGGACGTCTAGTCAGACTAGTTGTAGCCACACACATCACACTGGCTTTTACTATATATTTCATGCGATTACATTTCGCATATCGAGATCTAAGCAATCTACAATAGGATGAAAGAGTGGCATCCTTCACATTATTCGCGAACTCAGTTCATAGAAACAAGAAATTCAACCATTCTATGGGTAAATCAAAAGCGCCACTGGAATATTTTTCACTACCCCAATCATACACACAAAAAGGGGCGACACCACCGTAGGGGCCGATATGGGCGGCCGCCTTGGGTGGCTGGAAAGTGTGCACCTAGTTTGAGTCGTCTAGGTTGGCCCAGGCTAGTTATGTTCGTCCCAACGCATGAGCAGGCAATGTAAAAAAATGAAGAAAAACGTTTCAATTTGGATGGGCCAAGAATGTAAGTGCAAGGCAGGCCCTATAGCAGGCTTTAGGCCCAAACGAGCGCCCCGCATATCGATCGACAGCAGGAAAAATCCCAATTCATTCCCTCTAGCCTCCAGTCTGGTTTGCTCCTAACCTAGCCGTCACTGGACAGACCAACACATCACATCCTCGCGCCCTTGTTGGAGGGTGGTCGTCGGGCTTCAACCGAATGGAAGGACAAGAAAATGAAGATCGAGCCCTGGGTGTAGCCTGCATTGGAGGCAGTGGTGGCAGCACGGGCATGGCATCAAGCTTGCGCAAACGGATAGTCGCAGCTTGCAAGAGCAGCATGCGCAATGAGCAGGTACATCACATCCTTGATTATATCTAATTCAACTATTCAATTTCTAGCCAATAGTTAAACCTAGCGGTTGTCGGTGGGAACGACACCTATGGGATCACAAGAATCCCTACTACGGTTGCGGGGCACGGGGTCGTGAGAAGAGCGGATCAAACAGATAACACACGGTTTGTTTATCCAGGTTTGGTCCGCGAGGATGCGTAAAACCCTACTCCTGCTTTGGTAGATTGTATATCTATGTTCTTGAGCTAGCTATGGGGCGTGAGGAGCTCCAAAAAGCCGAATCCTCCTCCTGGTCGCCTCGGGCCTCCTATTATAGGAAAGGGGTTGCCACAGTGGCACATAGGAGGTGGAAAGGGTACAGTGATGTGAGGTTATCCCTCGTAGTACATGACAAGGCGCATTTAATGCGTCTTGCCCAGGTGTCCTTGCTTTATCGGGGACGAGGGAGAGCCCTGTCTCGTCCGTCGCCGCTCCCTCTTGTGTCGACATGCGCCCTAGCCAGCGGCGTCCGCGGTGCCATGTAGGCAGGCAGGCAACTAAGGTGGCGCAGTGGTGGGTGTCCATGAAGATCCGCATGCCGCCACGCAGGTGCCTGCCCAGCTGGTTGGGTCGGCAGCTGCATGCGAACGGCGGTGGAGGTTTGACTGGCGTGGGCCTGATGGTGGCCCTATGGGTGTTCTTGGCAAGGGCCTTGCCGTGGCACCTGCTGTCATCCCCGACAAGGCTCTTGCCGGGGGCCTTGTGGTCCTCCTTGGCTGGGATCCCGCCAAGGATCATCATCTTCTAAAGGGTGTATCTGATCTTGAATGTCTTCCCAAAGATCTGCATGCCACCACGGGGATGTCTCCCAAATCCTTGCCCCATGGGGGCAGCGGACTCAAGGGTGACTCACTCCGTAGGTGTGGGGCGAGCTGCCACGGAAAGGGTCTTGCCAGGTTTGTTAAAACCGCCTCCCGGCAAGGATCTTGCCGGGGGGAGTCCGCTTCGTCTCCTTTTCTCTTTGTGGTCTTGGTCTTGGCGTCGTTCTGCTTCTCCTGAACTTCGGCCTTACCTTGGCTCACCTCCCTTGCCTTGCTCAGTGTGGTGGTGCCCATGGCTCAGACTGCCCGTGCACAGTTATAGGGGTACAAAAAGTGTACCCCTCTTTTTGTACACCGACAACGGTGTTGTGAAACTGCTTGTATGTAGGGAATCTATGAGAAAATGAAACCAATTTCTGCTTATTTTATAACTCCCCGAATCAGTACTGAACTGACTGAATCTGATGTATCTAATCAAGTTTCCGGTGCAAACATACAAGCTCATGTTGTTCTTGAGACTAAAGTGTCTAATGAACAGACTGCTAATGAAGGATTTGAAGCAAACATTTTACATGCTCCTGGTGATGAACATATAGTGTCTAATGAGGGATCTAATGCAAGAATTTTGCAAGCTCCCATTGAAGGATTTAGTGTCTAATAATGATCTGCTATATTGAGAGAGACATAGAGATTTGCGGGCATTGATGACAAGCAAATTATAGTACATTTTCATGGGATCAGGAAATGTCGAGGCCATCTACCAGAAAGTCCCCGTATCATGACAACGTAGTATAAATACTTTTCTAATCTGATGTTTAAAACTATTGGCATACTTGTGCAGGGTAGATATATTGATATGGAGTTTGCGCACTGGTTATAGGTGCAATTACACTTCGATATTTTCAGCCAGAGAACGAATAATTCAAGCACGTACAGACCATGTTAGTAGTCCTTGTACACCATGTTGCATTTTGTGTTTTTGGTGCTTGCATCATTTAGTGTTTTATAATCTGAATTACTTTGGAACATTAGCTGGTTTTCAAAATGCATGTAGCTTCACATTTCTCAAGTTATGTTGATTTCCGGAGTGCAAGTGCCTTCGTATTTTTTAAGTTAAATGTTCGCCCCTGGTAACTTGAATTGGTGGATCCACCACTGCACACAAATCATACACGCAGGCCAGTACGAATTAAATAAAATGCAGGCACTTGCGCTAGCTCGTTGTACAGGCTCACTACAACTCTCCTTGCGCTAGGGATGTTCCATGTACAAGTCCATGTTGCCACTTGCTTGGATGTGCAGGCCTTGTGCTCCTTGCATCCCCCTCTACATTTTTGACACGGCGAATGGTTGATCAAATAAGAGGAATCGACCTTGCTTTTGTACCGGAGGACAGATACTTACAAGGTTATACGAGTGTGCAGGATGTGTACCAGATCCCGTAGCGCCGTCATGCTTTTCTAAAAAAATGGTTTTGCTTGTTTCATATGATATCTCCAGAAGAAACAAGAGTTAAAGTCAGAGTTGCATAGGTGTGTAAGCTAAGAGAGTAGTGAAATGGTATCCAAACATCATCGGAACAGTGCATAAGGTAGTGATGTGTGGATACCTAGTTCGCGCTGGCGTTTGGGCATGCTCGCCTAGCTATTGTGCGTGTCACTTCAGAGCCGTTGAGGGTGATACGCCGGCGTTGGCTGACCGCGCACGGATGCAGATCTAGAGTGGCAGCGGAGCACTATGATGCGGTGGACGAGACCGTTGGTGAAGCCCCAACGGCCTCGGGGGCGGAGGTGCGACGATGTGCTCGGTGAAGTAGCCCCGGTGAGGTGGGATACGGTGTCGGTGAAGCGCACCTGATGCGGTGGAAGTCCGTGTCTATGAGGCATGTCGGTTGCGGCGGGCGATGTTGTTGGTGGACCACCCGGTGCGGTGGACAAGGGCGTAGATGAGGTAGCTCCGGTGCAGTGGTGAAGCGCGACTGTCATCTTCGTCGTCGTCGTCCGACACAGAGGTGGGGAAAGAGACGAGATCAGGGGAGATTTGAACTTTGCTTGGGTTGGCGGCGAATTAGGGATTTAAGCAATCTGGGCGTGGAAGGGGACGACGGAGAAGGGGGCCGCCAGATATTTCAATCCGAAACGTGGAAGCGCGAACTTATTTTGTTGTCATTCTTTTTTTGGGGGAGGGGGTGGCTGGGTGCTAAGCGTCCGTACGACACACGCGACCACCACGACACAACCCTGGTCTACCTGGTACACCTACATTTGAGAATGCAAACGTATCTTCTTTCATTTTCAAATGAATCTGTATGTATTACCATGCCCATGTTTCCTTGCAAATAATTAGTCATTCCAAACGAGATACTATAAATTAATTAATGATGAGTTATTTGAAAAAAAATCGAAATGGTATCCACGCTAACGTGGATTAGAGTGTGTGTGTGTCAAATAATTAGTTATTTGAATTAGAGTGTGTGTCACATAGCAGTCTCCAATTCTAACGTGGATTTCGCACTTCCCGGTATCCATGCTACTTTTTTAATACAAATTCATATGTATATGATGAACACCATGGTAGTGACAAAACTTTGGATGGATTCAAACATATGACCTACAAAATAGCACAAGAATCAAGTCAATGTGAAATTTTCCAAACCTAATATGGCACGAATTCAAAATAATTACCCATATGCATGGTCCTTAGTTCAAATTTTACAATGTACACAGAATTGAAACATCGATATTAAGTCTCGTACTATCTACATTCAAATGTTGTTTTTAGCCCCCCCCCCCCCCGTCAGCACACACGCTATATACTTCCTGTATCGGTCAATCTTCCTCTCCTAACCACCTTAGGAAGCTATCGGTTTCTGACACACGTTCATTCTAACTCTCTCAACTACACAACCCCCTTTGTTCCACTTTGTTACCAAATGTATACCTCACACACCCACCATTGCACCCCATGCCGAGCTCTCCCTCTCTCTCTTTCCCTCCCACCCTCTCTCGCTAGATACATGCATTGCCTATCTAGCCCCCCAACCTCTCATGCGCACGCACATTGTCTATCTAGGTCACTACCTCGAGACTGTCTCACTCTTTCTTCCGCACGGCGGGCCACACTCGCTCAATCTTGCTCTGTTTAACTGAGTCTCAATTAACCTCGTTTTCTTTCACACACAAATGATATATCTCCATGTTCGGGCCTCGATCGACACACTCTATACTCTCTCACGCAGATTGTCTATCTAGGTCAGTCCATCCAAGCCGCCCCCACTCTTTCGACCTCATGGTCGGCTACGCTCGCTCAATCTCTCTCTCTCCCTCCCTCTCTCTCTCTCTCTCTCTCTCTCTCTCTCTCTCTCTTTGTATGTCTCGATTGACCTCGCTCTTTCTCAGACACAAACGATATATCTCCATGTTTGAGCCCAAATTGACATATTCATATTGTATACTCTCTCATGCACATTGTCTATCTAGGTCACTCTCTCCAACCCGTCTCACTCTTTCGATCGCACGACGACCCACACTCACTCAATTTCTCTCACTTTATATATGTAATCGGTTGACCTTGTTTCCTCCAACGCACAAAATATATCTACATGTCTATGGCTGTATCGACTCTCAAGCTCTATCTTACAGCCCGCACCCTTCCCAAAAGCTCAATCCAACAATATCTCTGCAGAGCATATATATATTTTTAATGAATGTCAGACCACACTCACTTTGCAACTCTATCTATATGTCTCTCGATTGACCTCGCTTTCTCACGCCGTATCTTCCACACATTGAAGCTACCTCTCCATCCCTTGCAAAGCCGGAGCTATTTACATTGCAAGGGGGACTCCAACCTTGGATTAATTTGTGTAGGCATTTATTCCGGTGGGTTCAGATTATATTTTCGTAGCATCCGGCCCACAACTACTCCAAACACCGTTGCAACCCTCACGCCTCCCCCAATTGATTTCCTCTGGCCCGGTCATCGCTCTCTCGCACGTCCTTTCTCGCCTTCAACGTCGCACCATGGTATTATTGCAAAAAACTCGGTTGTTCTCTTTAATTATTACAAATAAGCTACAAAAAAACACACCAATAGTCCACCTGGAATGGAACAAATTTCGACCCACAAATTAAAGTGTTACAAACTATAGATCGAGGGGCCCACTTGTCATGAAACAAATTTGGACCCATATACAAATTAAAAAAAATAAAGGACGAGGATCGAACATGCGACCAGGTCCTTCAAGCTGCACGTCAATAGGCAACATACGTAGAACGACAATGTTTGTTGTACCCCCCTTTGTTCATATAATGTTTTTATATTACCACATCATATTTAATGGATAACATGTAATATTATTTTTAGTACATTAGTGGGACTGGCTCGTGAGCACGTAGTATTGTTCGCCTTCACTTACTGGTGGGTTCCATGTGTGCTCTCTCTCTCTCCTCCCCTTCTGCGTTTAGATGCACGGGCAAACACAAAGAACTCGCGGGCGATGTTGCCATTGACCATATCTGGACGTGTTCACAAGTTACGACACCAGTTTCACATACTAGTAGTACTAGTCAACGTGTACATGCAATGCACATTAATTTGGAAGTATATTAAGTGCATGTGGATATTAAGTAGGATATTATTTGTCTGTTATTATGTGATTAGCACTATTTTTGGCATGAAATTAACTACACGCTAAACGTGTTGAGCGCTCGACATTGAAGCAGTCTAGGTCATTGGATGAGAAGGAATACATGTGGCATGATGACATTTTATATTTAATTTGATACGGCTACAACAGAACATTCAATCGATCAAACCATAGATTCATTCAGTCTGACTCCGACTTTACATTCATACGACGATCGATCTAAAATAAACGGAAATGGTAAACGTTCAAATTTTAAGCATGGCAATCCGAACGTTTTTCATGGCAAATTTAGATTACGTAGTGGCGGCGGGGGCGTCTTGCAGTGGGAAGCGGCTCCTCTGCCGTGCTCTGTGTGTCATCGGGCCACTGACCGACGGCGACGGCAGCGTCTTGCGCCGTTGTTGGCGTACTCCTGGACATTGGCCCTAGCTTCAAGGAAGGCCAAAATGTTCTGGACTTCGGTCAACATGATCGAGTCAACTGGCGGGAGGTGGCGACTAGCGTTGGTGCAAGGAAGCGGTCGATGGCGGCCATCCATGCCGCTGAGGGGGGGCACTGGCACCCGCGGGGGGACAAGCGCTGGCAACGGTGCGACAGAGACATTCGTGTGCACGGGCACCAGCACGGGCGTGCACGTCAGTGCACGCGCATGCGCATGCGATGGCAGGTGCACGGGCGCGTGAAAGTCGGCGGGGACCTCGTGGAACCCCGTGGCATCAAGCTCGGCGACAATGTGCGGCTCCCAGCCCATCAATGCCACGGGGATAGGCGCTGGCGCAGTCGGGCGATGGGAGCCGGAACAGGAGCGGGGACAGGCACTGCGTCTTCCCGCAAGGCCAGTTCAAGCTTGTCCCAAAGCGCCTTATGTTCTTGAGACTTCGGCTGGGTGTCTTCCTCATGAAACAGGAAGACCAAGGGCAGACCATCGTGATACGACATGGCGTACGGTTAGGTCAAGCTGGTTGGAGGTAGACGACAAGAGAGAAGATTATAGCGATACCGGGTAGTGTGGGGTTGATTTTAAACTGCGGTGCTGGTGACATTAAAAGTGGGAGCAGTTGGGACGAAGGTGGGCGGCGGAGCCTGGTCATAGGGCTCGCCTCCCGGTGAGCCTGAGCAGCGGTCTACTCGCACGCCTCCTTTCAGCCAGCGCAGCGGTCTGCTCGCACGCCTCCCGTCGACTCACACGCTTGCTCGGACGGCACCTGCCGATGAGAAGCGGGACTCATGGCATCACGTAAATGCCCATGGTTTCAATAGTGAAAGCGTCCGGCTTGACGTGACATGTCTTTGTTCCAAAATACCTTGGCTCTTCATTTGTGCAACTTCACATCAGCAGCCTGTCTCAAATTGAAGAAAAAAATTTACGTAGGAATATTTGTGCCATATCACGTGACCATGCTCAGTTTCATGAATTTCTGGTCACTTTTGGATTTTCTGAAATTTAAAATCCAGGATTCAAAACAATATCATAACCTGCATCATGCAATAAATTTTCCAGCGATACATCTTTCCTATTGTATTTCTTAAGAAAGGATTTGGTCAAACATTTTGCTTAGTTAGACTTCAGACAACTATGCAGAGTAAAAGGATAATCCCTCCGTACCAGTGCATTGCCTGATATATTAAGTCAAGTACTAGGCACGAACAAACGGGCTCAATTTTGTGCTCATCCTGGTGTAGTACTCCTATTAATACTAGGCAATGCAGTTGATGGGTGACCTTGGGTAGCGGCGACCGAGGGAATTGAACCGTGCTCCGCATTGTAGGTAACATTGTCTAGTTACTAAAGCATCCATCCATTGTTCATCGGTAGTCACTATGGACCGGGGACATGAGGGAAATTTCCTAGGGGTGGAATTCTGGCCACCAGATATTTTGACTCAAAATGCGGAGGCTCGACTAGTTGGGGTTGGCTAATGTGCGTACCACTCACGCCACCAGAAGGACACGAGCCCGGTTTTTTTGAGGATCAGCACGAGCCTGTCTTTTTAAGGATCAACACGAGCCAAGGTCTGGATGCTACGCCGTTGGGTCCTACCATTCGAGCATATGAAATGAATCTTTTAAATTGCCAAAGGAATCTATGTGTATTACAATGCCCGTATTTTCCTTGCAAATAGTAATCTCAATGTGGTAATTGATTTATGGCGAGTTCTTGAATTAGAGTGAGTTTGTGATATAGTGGTCTCAACGTGGATTTCACATTTCATGGTATCCCTAGTAAGTTTTCTTTGCAAATTAAAATTTAAAAGATGAAGGGTATGGTGGTGAGAAAACTTTGTATGTATCAAGCATATGACCACACACATACACGAACACAACAACAATCCAATAAGTATAGTGCATCTATTTTTCCAAACCATGCATGTATGAAACGAATTCAAAAATACTCCTTCTGTTCCTAAATATTAGTCTTTTAGAGATTTCAACAAGTGACTACATACGGAGCAAAATGAGTGAATCTACACTCTAAAATATGTCTATATACATCCGTATGTGGCAGTCCATTTGAAATCTCTAAAAACACTAATATTTAGGAACGAATGGAGTAAAACGTAAGACATGCATGGTCCTCAATTCAATATTCAAAATGAACAGGAAACTGAAACATGAATATTAAGTCTAGTGCTACAGTACATGCAAATGTTGTGTTTAGGTGGAGCTATGTAGATTGTCGGGGTTAACCCCTCAACCTTAGATAAAAGGGATTTTTATTTCTGTGCCCCTGGTTCCTTAGCTCTACTCATTCATCCCCACTCTCTTAACTTTTGCTCACTTTTCCCCACTCCCTTGCCCAAAACCCTCAGAACAGGTTATAACGGACGTTGCCTTCGGGTCAATGCCTTCGACCGTTAGCTGACGAGTGGGGTCGTGTATACGTTGGCGCATGCAAGACCGCAGTCGTGGGGTAGCACGTATCCATGGACATGCCCCGAAACGTCCCATCATATAAATAGGGCAACCACCTCCATCGCTCCTACCATTTCCCCCCAAATCCCCTCCTTGACGCATCGTCTTCCTCTCCCCCACCGGCGTCGTCTCGCTCTCCTCCGCTGCCTCCACTGCACCGTCTCGCTCTCCCCCTCTGCATCTTATTCCTCACCTTCATCGCCTCCATCTGTCAGATGGCCGATGCTCGTGGTGACACTGGCGCAGCGGCCGGAGATGTGGTGGAGCTGCAAGGTCAGGGCACGGTCACCGCGGATGTCGGCGGCGTCCACGACGGTGCGGGGAAACTTGCAATCGCTGCAGATGTGGCGGGCTCTGCCTCATCGCTGCAGAAGGTGACTGCGTCGAGCGGCGCAGTCCATCCCGATGCCCCCGTTGTGCCACCTGCCATGGAGGAGCAGGTATTTGCACTTGCTTAGCTTGTAGAGTTAGTTTGATTGTGATCCATACAGTAGTTCAGATGGTTAGAGTAGTTGGTTTGAGGGATGGGCCGGGTTTTTTTGTATAGGTTGGGGGTGGGGGTTTTTGGACTAGGGTTTGTTGGATAAATTCGTTGCAAAAATGCTAACTAGATGTTGTGAACTATGATTTTAGGTGCTGCAATGATTGGGGTTTTTAGATTTGGATAAATTCGTTGCAAAAATGTTAGATGTTGTGAACAGGTTGGTTTTTTAATGCTATGATGCTTATTAGATTTGTTTTAGTGCTCACGGATTGGGGTTTTTAATGCTACTCAAATTATTTGATTCAAGTTTTATTAGCTCGGTTGTTCACAATATGTCCACAATATGTAGTTATATTAGCTCTGTTGTTCAATGTGTGTGCATGACAATGGAAAATGCAAATAGGATCATAGTATATTAGCCCTATGATCAAGTGTGCATATCTAAATTTGAAATGTAGTTATATTAGCTCTGTTGTTCAATGTTTATGCATGACATTGGAAAATGCAAATAGGATCATAGTATATTAGCCCTATGATCAATGTGTCATCTGTGCATATCTAAATTTTCAATTGGCTTATGTATTTACTAGTGATGAATGTAATTGTATATTCAGGAGGATGATGGTTGGGGGAAGAGGAGGAAGATAGACTATACTTTCGACGACCCGTACCATCCAGCAGATGGTGACGACGAAGAGTATGAGGTAACCTACTTGAAATTTAGATTGTTCATTTAGTTCGTTTGACATGGTGTATTCCCATGAATGTATAATGTACTAATGTAATTCATTGGTGTGTGCAGTATGTCTCTGGGGAAGATGTGGATGTGGCCCGCGGCAACTTCACCTCCTTCAAAGAGAAGGAAGAGGAGAAGATCAAGGTCAAGGGCGTGGATTACTACTACAAGAGCAAAACCAAAACTTGGAACTGCCCCTACTGCACCACCAAGCCAAAGCCAAAGTCCTGCCGCTTCGTTCACCTTCTAGCTCATGCAGAATATGTGGCCATCCACGGCGAGGACTACAAGATCATGGGGCATCATGCTGCCCTAGCCAATGTCATGTCTCCCCTTCCCTGATGTTATGATGTCATGATGTGTTTTAAGTACTTTAGGTTGTTTGCTGAACTATGTGGGTGAACTATGTTTGCGAACAGGATGTGGGTTACCTTTTGGTGGTTGGATGAATTTTATATGCATGTGGCTATCTATGTTGGGTATTTTTGTGTTTTTAAATTTATCTACTATGATTTGTTTTAGTGTTTTGAAAGTTCAGGTGCTGCAATGATCACACATATGCTGCAAATATGCTGCAATCCATCATTTTATCAAGGGTTTTCTTTTATCAAATATTCCAATAACAGAGCAAAAAATAACATTTTAATGAAGATGTATTATCAACTATCTATGTTTGTGTAGGAGATCATGTGTGCAAATTTTGAGGTGATTTAGAGGAGGTCAAAGAAATTTGAATTTGAGAAATGTGCTCCAAATAAGCTCCCAAGCTAGGGTAAACAGCCCATTTGTAATCAAGTTTTTTTGGACCTACTCTAAATGAGCCAAATGTTTTTTATTAACACATATTCAATCTATATAGTGTAGATTCGAAGTCTCACTATTTTTTCAATTAATCTTCATGTTTTTTGAAATAAAGGTTTTTTGATTTTTTTTTAAATTTTTTCAAAAACACAAGGTAACCCTACCTCATCTCCTTGAACTCTATGAAATCTTGTAGATGATAGCTAGTATGTGTGAAGGTTTTCTCATGAAAATGACCATAGGACAAGTTTATGATTTTTGGTTGGTAACATGTCACATAAGACAACATTAATATAAAAACTATAGGCCAAGTTTATTATTTTTGAATTAATCTTCATATTTTTACATTTTCTTTTGAAAACATATGCTTTAATATTAAAACTATTAAAAATACGTTTTGAAATTTGAAAATGGAAAACAAACTTCAGATCATTCTTATTCACTTTAAAATAAAGGTTTAGTGATTTTTAAAAAAAAATCAAAAACAGAAGGTAACACCACCTCCTCTCCTTGAACTCTATGAAATCATGTAGGTGATAGCTCATATGTGTGAAGGTTTTGTCATGAAAATGATCATAGACCAAGTTTATGATTTTTGGTTGGTAACATGTCACATAAGACAACATTGTGTGCAGGTTTTATATATTTTTTATTTTTTTAAATTAATGGTGCTCATTTGACCTTGATCGTGCCAGCTAGGGGTTTTTCATGGATATGACCATATACCAAGTTTAGTATTTTTCCTCGTTAGTGTGTCTTATAAAACGACGAACAACGAAGGTTTCATATTTTTTCTTTTTTTAATTAGTTATGCTCAGTCAAAGCCTTCAAAACCCCTCTAAACCCCGCGGGGTTTCGCCTAACCCTAGCTCCCAACGTCAGCCATCCGATCATACCCTCGTGCCAAGCGACAACCCTCAGATCTGGCCTTCTAGAAGGAACTAGGTGGGCTAGCTGTGTGCAGGCTCCGTGCCGTTGGATCACAAGGATGCCTCTGCATCGTTGGATCGTGGGCGATCCGCGAGAGGTGATCCTATTCGTTGTGCTCGGCTGCTCGCCCGCCACTGACTCCGTGAAAAAAAAACGTTATTGGTCCCAAATGGAAACCAAGCTCTGGTTGGGCAGTCGAATTGCGTCGTCTTTTTTGCATCGTTTGCTCTGTCTTTTGTGAACATGCTGGCTCTGTATTTTTGCATTTTTGCTCTATTTTTTGTGAACATGCTGGCTCTATATTTTTGCATCCTTTGAAATCAATTGACATTGTGTAGCAAATGACCAATTTTTAAGGGCCAAATTTATTTTTATCATGCAAAATGACCACAAACTATTCAAAAATTGTCTCCTTTTGTTCATATAATATATCTGACCACAGATTCCCACGTGTGCAATTAGCTTCTTTTTCTTTTTCAAACCACCGTTTCCCATGCGTGTACACTCTATGCTTCGGTGGGTTTGAAAATGGGTTACTTCACATTTGACCCCGTTATTAACACGACCTAATAACACGTAGCACTATGGCTATTTAAGCCACCCTCTGCCTCTACCATCCCTCATCCATCTGCCCTTCTTGCTCTTCGACCCCTTCTTCATCTTCTGCACATCCCTCAGCCATGCAGTACACCAGACCAACCTACCGCTTCCCACCCACCGTGCTGGAGAGGCTCTACCCTACCGGCGTGTACGTTGATCGCACACTACGTGTGTGGGTGATATCAAGGCTGAGGACCGCAAGGAACTTCACCGAGTTCTTCCTCGCGTCCGGCTACCACCACCTCCTGAGGGGTTCTCCAAAGATGTTCCGCGTTGAAGAAGTCATCCAAAACCGGGTGGTGGTTGCTCTCCTTGCCCACTTCACCAACACATTTGACGCCTTCTACCTCTTCGGCCGGGTGTTTTGGTGTGGCTCCGAGTTCATCGCTTTCACCATCCACAACAAGTTCACGGAGTACAACAACATCTTCCCCACCGCGACGAGCATGCACACTCTTCCGTACCCCGTCGACAACGCCCCGTAGGAGCAGTGAAAAGTGCGTCCGTAGGAGGAGCGAGGTGGAGAAGGCGGCGGCTAGGGTTCTACACCCTCTATCTTTTTTAGTCTATGTTATGTCAAGTTGTAATTGAACTATGTTGGAGTTGCTATGGGCTTGTTGGCCCTTTTCTTAAATTCTATTATTAAGTTTTCTATCTATTCTATTATTAAGTTCTTCCTAGTTTGAGCTATGTGATCGTGCTATGGGCTTGTTGGCCCTATCTACATATTGGGACTACATATTTTTTGATTATTGTCTTAGAGAGCTCGGCTTGTTAGTAGGATTCCCTTGTTAGTAACCACCTAGTGCATGCAAGCAAGCTTTGTTAGTAGGGATGAATGAGTACAACTAAGCAAGGGAGTGGCTCTTTTTTTACACAAGCCACAAATATGTAGCCACCTAGCTAGAAGAGAGGAACCAACGGCAATGGTCGTCGCTGCATCCATGGCGGCTGGCGTACAAGAAAGCTGCTCGGTCAGTGCATCGTGGCGAACGCATCGGCGCATGCATGCTCGGTCGGTGCATCGTGGGATCGTGGCATCAGCGCATGCAGGCTCGATCGACACATGCAGGCAGGGTTTGCTGGGTGCATGCATAGCAGGCTTCTGTCCTAGCGGCGTGCGCAGACGTTTAATGCAAGGGACGGCCCAACGAAACCATGGCCCAACGGTCGAACACCGACACCACCCAATGCGGCCCCACTTGTCAGGTCAAACGGACGACACAGTCCAGCATGGCCACACTAGTCAGAGTTAACGGTTAAGCCTTTGACCCGACAGCAACATCCTTTGTGCCCAGTTATGAGAGTTTCTGGCAAGGGAATGGGGAAAATTGAGCAAAAGTTAAGAGCGGGGGGATGAATGAGTAGAGCTAAGGAACCAGGGGCACAAATGTAAAAAAACCCTAGATAAAATTGTGAAGTTGTGTTTAGGATTGTTTAGATTATATTTGTCCCTACCCTCCCAAAAACCGATTGGTTCTGCACCCCTCCTCCCCGGGAGAATATCATGCGCTCCCACAACTTAGATGCTATATACTAATACGAGTTCCTTGGAGCTTGTAGATCTGAGATATAGGAGCTCACGGGATGTCTTAATATTTTTACAGGAAACCTTGATGAGTTTGAGAATTGCACACAATTTGTACAAAAAATACTCAGATGCCCTTGGATCCCATATCCAACGACCTCGAAGCTCGTATCATCATAGCATCTAAGATGAAGGAGGACATCATATTCTCATGTATGTAAGAATATCATGTGCTACCACACCTTAGATGCTTTGGTGATACAAGCTCTTTGGAGCCGTTGGATTTGTGACCCAACAACTCCTGGGTGGTTCGAATGTTTTTTTTGCAGAAAATCCCCAAAAGAGTTCGGCCACTACTTACAAGCACAAAGACTGCTTAGATACCATTGGATCTCAGATCAAACGACCTCAAAGCTCGTATCACCGTAGCGTCCAAGCTGCGAAAGCACATGATGTTTTCTCGCACGGGAGAATATGAGGTGCCCCGCACCGTAGATTCTATGGTGATACGAGTTCACGGAGATCTAATGGCTCATAGTAGGAGGTTTGAATGTTTTTGCAATATACGCCTGAGAGAATTTGGGAATTGCGCAGAAAGTACAACTATTATGCATGTGGCATTTGATCACAGATCATATGACCAAGATGCTCGTATCATTGTATCAGCTAATTAAGCTACGGGGAGCACCTAATATGAGCAACAGGGACCCGTTGGATCCAAGATGTAGCGGCACGCACGAGGCGTGGATGTTTTATTTGCAAAAAACCCTTGGAGAGTTTGGAAATTGCGCATAATTACAAAGACTACTCCCAAGCCATTGGATCTCAGTTCCAATGATGTAAAACTCGTATCACCATAGCATCTAAGCTGCGGAGTGGATGTGATATTCTATGCCGCTGTCATTTTTGTTCGTAAACTTGTAAAATATGTGTAACTCGTGTCGTTACTTGTCTAACCACGCAAAATGTTTGTTCAAAAAACCCATCATGCACTAAGATATCGGAACAACACACGGGGCTCCCACTTGTCATTGATCAAATTTGGACCTAAAACTAACAAATCTGAAAGACGAGATTCAAACTGGCAACCTGGACTAGAAAGCGTAAGTCGATAGCCTGAAACAACAACGGTTGTTGGCTTTGTCCCATAACTTGATTTTATACATTATCACATTCAGTAGAGTAGAGGGAGTGGCTCGTCAACACGTGCATGACCATTCACTCACTTACTAGTGGATCCCAGGTCTGTTATATCTCTCTCCTCTCCATTGTCTAACCTTTAGACGCACTGGCACACACGCAGAGCGGAGCTAGCTTGCCGTGGTGTTATTATAACTAAAAAAGCTTAGAAAATAGAAGAATCGCCTAGAACAAGAGATGTTGTGGCTGGTCGAGACAGAGCTAACCACACCTATCCTCCGTGCCACGTTAGCATGATGAAGCTATGTGGCTAGTGGGGCGTTTTCGACCGACTGCCTGGGTCCCAAGGTCGAACCATAGGTAGTATGTCTGATACAGTATAATTTTACATGCACATTTTTCCTCCATACCGAGACATGGCACACCCTACCACGCGGTTTCCGGGTCCTCCCGGGTGGTGCACGCATATATTCTTCCTTGCCGAGACGTGGGACGCCATACCACGCGTTTTCAGGGTCCTCCTCGGTCATAGTGCCGAAGCAACTAAATGAGTCGTCAAATCACGAAAGACCACCTTTCCCGCCGAGTACATCAGTGAAGCACGGTGGCTGGCTAGTTGGGCTAGTGTGACCGATTAGCTAGGCCGCCGCCACATTTGTTTTTTCACCCCTTTTTTTATCTCCATGCCGGCAGGTAAATTTAAATATCCACCGCAACGTTCCTCTGGTCTTTGGGTGCGGCAGGTGTGGCAAGATTTTTAATTTTTTGATTGACGGGAGCAGGCGCAGCAGCATTTTTAATTTTTTGATTAACGGGAGCAGGCACGACAGCATTTTTAATTTTTTTTGATTGACGGGAGCAGGCACGGCAGTAATTAGTCACGATTACTCCGCTTGTAAAACCCACTGCTCGCTGATGTGAAAAGTCGTCGACTGGTGTTTTCCCATGGTGAAAACCAAAAAATTCACCCCGCTCATCGGCTGCCTCCCTCTACCTTCCTGTAGATTGCATTACCTTTCAGCCGTTTCGCCCCCTTGGCTTCCTCTCCCCATTGCTTCTACCTGGTGCTATGGCGGCGCAGCAGATCACGGAGTCTGAGGTGAGGCGCCTGACACAGGAGCTCTAGGGCAAGGATGCGGAGCTCAGGGACAAGGACGTGGAGCTCCGTGAGCTCAAGGAGTAGAGGAGTGTCATGCTCCTCCACTGAGCTTCAAAAGCGGCAGGCGTCCACCACAATGATGCTCGAGGCATCGGCGGCATTGTTGCAGAAAGCGGGAGATACGATAGGCCGTCAGGGGAGCCAGCTAGAGCGCGAGCGGGCCGATCATGACGAGGTCCAGGATCACCTCAGCCACTTGGTGGACCAAGTTGCCATGCACGTGTTGCGGCTGCGCGATTCCTATCGTCGTGCCATCGCGGCCATGCCGGCCGTCGGGCTAAACCCGTTCGACCACCCCGTCGACTTTAATGAGCTGCGGCTTCCTGTCCTGGTCTCCTTCTTCACCTATATCTCCGAGAAGATGATCCATCTCCGCGCGATGGTGGGGGCGGAGCTGGACAAGGAGGGGCTGTGGGTTGCCATCCCCATTGCCGGGCAAATCCTCTTAGGGCTCCATCACCGGAATCCATTGGTGCCATTGGAGGCCGTCTTTGACGAGCTGGCTCCCGTCGACCGGGAGCAGGCTCTGCGGGCGGTTGCACCCCTTCATCACCAACGTCATATGCCTCGAGAAGCAGAGGGACTTCAGTGGTGTTTAGGCGTCTTCTGCATGGGCATGTCCATGTCTCGGCGCAACATGACCGTTGGATCAAACTCAGATGATGCAGATCGGTCACTGTAGCACAAAGCGTGTGGGTGTGATTGGCTACATTCTCATCTCAATATAGTTGTTCTCACTTCGTGTATTTGTGTTAACCTACTAGTGTGGACTCATGCACCCTTCATGCACTCTGCCAAACACCCAAAAGTGGGTCGAGAAGGCAACTTTTTCTCCCATCTCGTGCACCCTTCATACACCCTGCCTAACACTGATTCGTGCTTCATATGGTTCATGTTTCATGGAGTACTGTAGCACCATACTCTCTGTGCGATGTAGACCTAGTTCTGTTAACATTGATCTCACCGTTCATTCTCGACCAGACAGTCGAAAAAGCGGTACTATGTTACATTACTGTTCATATAGTTGACATACGCACAACATCATTTGTTGTCGTCATATCTTACTATGCTAGCAACAAGATTATGTAGTACTGACGTCTGAACCACTGCACATGCCTAGTAGTAGGAGCATTGTGTATGTTCAAGTGGCTGCCGTGTTTCGCACTCCTCCGTCGTAAGAGTGGAAACGCTTGCTGTAATCATTTTTTCTTGTTCAGAAAAACAGTGGACACGCTCTACCGTGCTGGATCCTCGACGGTCGTCGGGAACCTTGCTACTCACTCTTGCCGATGTGTGGGACAGCCAGCATCGGGGTCCACCAGCCATGCACTAAATTACTCCGTAGTAGAGTGCCCAACTGCATGGTAGACTACCCCGATCGAAGCGCCGCCGTAATGCCCAATGAGCCGTCAAATCACAAAATCCCCTCCTTTCCAGCAGTAAGTTGGACAGACGAAGCAACCACCATTTCACTCTTCTCTCTCGGCTTTCTCTCTTGAAGAAAACCCCCACCCGCTTCTCCCTCATCTTTTACCTCATTTCTTCAAGAAAACCCCGACCTACTTCTGCCATTGTTCTTCTCTCCCAAAGAAGTAAAGGTGAGCGCATCAATGGTATTGATTACGGCCAAGGCCTGGTCTTGCAACCCTGAGAATGATCCTATAACTCCCTCTCTATTCTTCTTTTGGGTTTGTGATTATGGTTTCTTTCCTTTTATTTCTATTTGACAGTTTCTTAATGGACGCTGGAGCACCGGCCGAAGTGATTTCTATGGCTCTGACCAAAACCGTTGAGGCTCATGTTACGAAAAAGCGCAAACACCCCGCCGAGACTACCGCAGACAAGCTCAAAGCCATCTCCCTATCCAAGCCCCCCTCTCCGGGATCCCTCATTAAGCAATTCCAGGTAATATCTCTTCTCGATGATCTTTTTCTCGATCTTGATCGTGTTTTTTCATCTAACACGCAGTACTAGTACTAGTAGTACAACTTTCTGGGTGATCTTGCATGTGATTTTTGTGTGCCAAATGACGGTTCTAAATTCCTCTTTTGACCAAAACATGCGAGAGGTTGACACTGATTTCTTATAGATTACTTTCAACTACATTATGAACAACAATGCTACTTTTGAAGAGGGTATATTTGCCTCAGTAACTTGTGTTATGGATACTGCAAGTAATCCCTCTACTCTCATGCCTTTGAAGACATGTTCTAGTGTCTTTGTTCACTCATTTCTGTGCGTATATGTAGTCATATATGGAGTAAAATATCGAATACCATCTTATATTTCTAAATGGTGGTAGTAATAAAATCTCTGGTTTCTGTTTGAATTAGAACCAGGTCCGCGGTGGAGATGGTCATGCCGTGTGACCTGGAAGACATGAGGATGAGTTCTACTGCTAAACTATCCAACTGTTATGTCCTTGTTGCCACGTGTCCTGAACTAGTCATTTCCTATAGCATTGTTGTCAGGCATGTTCTTGAGGCTGTACTTGACCATGACAATTTCCTGGTTGTGCCTTCGATTACGAAGGGTGTGGTTCTTATAAAGCTTCCCCACAAATCTGATGTGGCCTGTCTTCATCGTCATGTTTATGAGTGGAAAGACCACTCTGTTAGGTTCTCCAAGGTTAACGAGATGGTGATGGTGCCGGTAGACATCTCTCACGAAGTCCATGGCCTAGTCAGTTATGCGGGGTTCATCCCGTAGGTCGGTGGCAATAAATAGTCTACAAAGTTTAATTAGTGCAACTTTGCTTGTCTGTAGTAAGTACTATTGTTCAGTACTTGATTTGTGTTTGTGAACCGTGTATTGTTTAGTACTACCGCTTTTGGTGTGTGGTGACTCCTGAGAACAGTCTATGTTAATGTCTGTCCACTCAATTCAGTCTGTATATTTTAAGGTATCCAGATCATCTTTTTTGTGAGGATGGTTTATCAATTATGGTTACACTCCAATATCTGTATGCATTGCAGGGTTTATCGCACCCACCAGGATTTGCAGTCCCATGGATGTTCGGCCCATACGATTTGTCACGACCTTTGGACTATCCTTCTTGTGGGAGTAGGCGGGGGGCCTGCATGCCACGCGTAGTTGGATGATCAATCTTCTGTTTAGTACTTCAACATAGTGATTTCCTGGTAAGGATTCACTCGTGTCACATCAAGTAATTCTTATTGATTTATTGTCATGTTTTCTTTCTTTTGCTGCAATTTTACGATGCAGGTTTTGTGATGTGACCTTCATCACAGAATAAACCGTTTGGTTTGCTCTACGATGTATATTTTTGCAGGTTTCACTTCTTATCTCGTGTCAGTAACAAAGGCATTGTTCATCACTTATATTACTGGAAAAAATTGGATCAGTCTGTTGTCGAAGTACAAGCTGGATCCCTATGATGAACCGTAGTTTGGTTTAACAAACACGCCACAATTAGTCCTTCTCTTGTTTAAAAGAAACGAAGAAAAATACTGGATCACGGTCACGGAGCCTACTCAAGTTAGAAAGCTGATCATAGCAGAACAGACACGATCGCCGATGTCTCACACATCGGCACCACCTTCAACAACTGATCGAGCACCGGTAGTTGCTCTAGCACTGACAGCGACAGCAGCTCAGTCTGATCCAGCCGAGGATTGGGCACCGACCATGTCAGCGGATCAGGCTGATCTACCGGAGGATCGGGCATCGACACTGGCACCTGCTCTGACACCGGCACCAGCTCTACAAGGATCACCATCTCCGGCAGCAGCGGCGACACTACCGGTCACACGGGCACCAGCAACGGCTTCGGCACCTGCACCAACACTTGCACTTGCATCTGCTCCGGCCTATGCAGCGGCAACGAAACCAGCAGTTTCACTGGCAACAGACTAGGCTGCAGTTCGCACTTCATATACCAAAGTCCTTACAAAAACCGACATGTCCACCTTCTTGATAAGCATTGGCCGCCCAAGTGCTTCGTTCTTTTTTCTTTCCATGTTGTCTCACATGATTCACTGTGTTGATCTAACTGTTTGTGTATGTCTTCTTGTTTGCAAACAGAGAATTCCTAGAGCAACGAGGGAGTCATTCAACAATCTGGGTGACCGTGGCCAAGTTTCTCTTACCATGCACAACCTTGGTGAGAATGAACCTGCTCAATATACCATACGTACAAAGGATGGTCGCATGATGATTGATTCTAATGGATGGTCAAGGTTTAAATCTATATCATATCTTGCGGTAGGGGATGATGTCAAAATTGAACTTTCTCGGCAAGGAGAGCGGGTCCGAATCAACTTTGAAATTCTTCAGTAGCAGCACGCAACTGCCGAACTGATCTATCCTTCGAGAGATTTTGATGTAATAATCTGGCATGGTGAAACAAGTGTCCTGTGTGTATAAGTAGTACGACAGTATTATTTATCACATGGTATATTGTTGATAGAATTGCAACTCTGATTGCTGGTTAGGAACTGTCGTTCGATTTCATTCTAACAGCTGTTGTGCTTTACTCAATTTTGTGTATTCTCCTTGCGACCGCATCTAAGACCACCGACACACAGATCGCTTGCTGAGGTAGAACACATGGGCCCCCAAACATGCAGGCCCACCGGCCTGAGGCCCAAAGTGCAGAACCATGAGCCTGTATGAGTATTATATTCTCAGCCGAACCCCCATAATGCATGTGTGTTGCACGTAACATCAAGATGCATTTGTATGAGTATTTTACATTGTGAGAGAAAAGGATGAACGAGGGAAGGCCTTATTTGGAAATGTGGAGAGGTGTGTGGGTACCTTTTTGCAAAATTGCCATAGTTTCCTTCCTATCCGTCAGATATAAATCGGATGGCCAATATTGCAGGATGGCAGGCACACCATCATCACCAACTTGTCTATGTTGTGTTAAAAACACTTTTTTATAATTTTATATGTTATATATATTTCCCTTCATTTTTCTTATGTATAAAGTTGTGATATAAAATATTTTTATATTTCTTTATAGAGGGAGTATCTCCCTGTCAAAAATATATTTATGTGTAACTAGTTACTCCTATCTTTCTACTTCCTTTCGCTGATATGTGGGGCATCCGACAACGGGGTCCATGTGCCATATGCACCAAATTAGAGTGCACAACTACATGGTAGACATACCCCGGTCGTAGTGCCGCAGTAACGCCCAATGAGCCATTAAATCACAAAAACCACCAGCTTTCCACTGGGCTTGAATCCCCTTCTCCCTCATCTGCTTGTTCAGGGAAAACCCCCGCTCGGCGATTGCATAGGGTTTTCTCATGGAGAACCTAGTACGAATTCTTCATCCATCCCCAATAAATTCAAGTCCCTTGGTTGCGGGTAATCCTAGGATGGCAGCCGCCGCCATTGATGCATTTTTCTTCCTACTGAATCTAGTGTGTTTCATTTGCAGTGCCCAAAGTGCAAGGACCCTAAAAGTTTCTGCACCCTCGGCGAGACGCCACACTTGTTCTTCTCATCCTAGCACAGGATTTTAAAACGCGCACAGTATGTTCTTAGAATCCTCTTTTCTATCCGGGAGGGTGGGGTTTTTTGAACATGTTGTCGACTAATTTGGAAATTTGGATTGCTACATTTGGATAAAAGGTACTAGTACAATGGTAACACTGACGTGAAGGAGGAAATTATTTCTAGATTTGGATAGGGAGTACATTGTGTTCTCATATTTTCCTGTAGTGCATTCCTTGCTCTGCCAGAACACATGTACTCAAGATGCTCGGCCTTGCCATAACTGAATATACTAGTTTAATGGTCACAGTGAAGACAAGCCATGGATATAAGTTCCCAATTGGGTTCATTAACCAAGAGGATCACTGCTTTTTTATGGCCGAACTTGGATAAACGTTCTCAAGTGTTACGGACTAAAAGTTGACGCACGAATGTTGATGGAAATAGAAGAACCTGGTCTCTTCTTCACTGTGATCTTCCACCTTGACGTCATTCCAACTATTCATCCATGTTAGTTTTGTATCTGGTTCTTGCTTCTTGCCTCGATTACTTCTTAATCCACCTATTCTGTCTAACTAATCACAATTTAACTTTATAAGTAGCAATGAATCTCTCACAAAGATGCTACTTCTAACTAATATTTTATTATAATTGGTGGCACATGTAGGTTTTTTCGGAGTTAAGCAGGCTACTCATTTGTTATTCTGTAAGAACTCGGTTGTTACTGATGGCACACTGAAGTTGACTGGGATGACATCCACAAGTTCCTACTCTTTATTGATCGTCTTGAGGTCCTTGTGGGGCATTTCAATGGTGGAAGGCCACGTGGGATATGTGTGCCACTGCTGCACTCGTTGAACAGCTCCCAGTGTGTCAAGAAACTTATGGTACGAGCTGTTTTATGTTATATATGTTGTTCATAAACTATTGCTTATACACAGTTTTACAGCTGTGATCTTCCTGAAACAGAAACTGCCCAGTTCTACTGTTCCTATACAGAGGCCTGACCATGGTCGGGTCAGACTTGCGCTTGGTCACAACATGATGTTTATGTCGACCTACTCCATTCCCCTTGGAGGTGAAAAGATACTTATTCATGGGTGGTCTCAAATAATGAAGGCCCGTCCATCTTGGATAATAGGACAGAAGATTATGTTCCTGCTTTTCCATGGCTCTAAAGCGAATATCCTGTTTATTGACCACACTGCGAGATGAAGTCGCTTTCAGAAGGTTGTGGATGCGCGGGGTGGCACCTGGGCCTTGTCCTGGGGCTTGACGGCCTCACCCTTGGTTAAATGTAGGCAAAGTACCACTGTTTGAGGCGTGTTTTCTATGGTTGAACCTGTATAAGTACTCATACTGCTTTCATCTATGGTTGTTAAGTGCCGTTGCTGGTTTCAGTTATGGTTGTTAAGTACTCCTGCTGCTTTTACAGTCTATCGTGTTTCTTCAGTCCTGTCTTCCTCCAGCCGCCAAAACCAAACCAGCGCTGGCGGGGCCGCCTGCTTCCACCTCCCACGGCTGGCTGCACCTCAGCGCATGCATCGCCGCCCCACCGTCTCCTAAATTGTTAACGCCGACATATGATGCCTTGCTGTCGTCCTCCGCGTGCTTTGGTGCGCTCGCCGCGGTGCCGCCCTCTTGCGTTGTCAACATGGTCAATAAACAACAGGAATCGGTAGAGGATTATATGTGGAGAGGATGACCGTAGGGGCCCACCATGTCCATGGCCGGACGCTAGGAAGTTCCTCTTTTTTGTTATATATACTCCATTGTCAGCGTATGGAAAAAGAAAATGCTTCCTCCTAGTGGTTTCTTGACATTTGGGACCCACAACATTGTCAGCATATATAGTCAATAGACAAGAGAACAACACCACAAGATCGATTGACACCTGGGACGTAGCTGCTCGAGCAACATTTTTTTGTTATTGTTAAGACGGAGCAGGGTTTGAGCTGGGTTGTGGCCCATCTAGCCCAAGCTTATATTTTATGTTCACCATATGACCAGCCCAGCTATTTTTTCTTTGTGAAAATGAGCCAGTTCTTTTTTTTCTGAAGAATACCAATCCAGGCCTACTTATTTTTCTACGCCCTGATGGGTTGCAACTCTTTCAAGACGCCTGCAAATCTTGAAAGTAATATGGAATGGGTTGTAAATATAAAAACATATGACAAATTGGCAATTACTTTATAATTTCTGATTTTTTTTCACATTTTCAGATTCCTATTTCACTGGGCTTTAACCTAATTTAAATATATCTTCAAAGTACTTTAAATCTGGCTCGACATTTCAGTATTAAAAATAGTTTGGAACCCACAAAAATATGCGAAATTTCGTTTAAATTTTTAACCCCGGCCAACAAAAAAATGGACTGCAATAAATTTCATAAGAAATTGCAATGAGCTATATATATAAATTATTAAAAAAATAGGGAATGGTCTGACCTATGGGCCTATTAAGTTGACGTGTATGCAAGATTTTTTTACTTATTATATACGTCAACAAACGGTTCTAGCAGACGTAACTGTTGGATGTCAATCAAACGACCTTCGTGTTTCTTCAATCTCTGATCTTCTTGCTCCCGCCGCCAAATCCAGCGCCGGTGGGACCGCCTGCTCCCGCCTCCCGTGGTCGGCTGTGCTGCCGCGCAGGCCTCACATCCCCCTACTACTCCCACCACTAGAGACATCCGTCTACTCACCCACATCCGACCACTGTTGTGGCTTCGCCGCCTTCGGGTCATTCCCTTCCTGGGTCTTGTCGTTGTCCATCGCGCTGTTGTTCTCGGCATGGCGTGGTCAACATTCTCAACAAATGACAACATCAGAAGAGGGATGTACATGGAGAGGCTGACAGTTGGGACCCACATGGTCCATGGCCGCACGCAAGCAAGTACCTCCTTATTATGCCAAAAAGAATGAATACTCCCGCTGACAGCTTGGACCCACCAGCTATATCTTCGCACGCAAGGAAGTGCCTCCTTATTACGCACAAAAAAATGAATACTCCCCCTGCTAGCTGGGACCCACCATTGTGGGAGCCTGACTTGTGGGCCTACTAAGTTGACACAGACGGAGGGCTTTGCCAACTTAGTCAACAAACTATTCTATCACAAGTGACAGTTGGATTGTTAACATCCAACGGTCGTCCTGCTTCTTCAACCTCTGATATTTTTCCTCCAGCCGTCCAGACCACCGCGTGCTCTTGCCTCCCGTGGCCGGCTATGCTGTCGCGGAATCCTCACCCCCCCTACTACTCCTACCGCTGGCCAGGCCCTGCGGCGACGGCAGCTGTTGGAGAACGTTGCAGAAAACAAAAATTTTCCTACTCATTTCACCAAGATCATCTAGGAGTTCATCTAGCAACGAGTCACGAGATGCATCTACATACCTTTGTAGATCGCGTGCGGAAGCGTTCAACGAACGGGGATGATGTAGTCGTACACAACGTGATCCAAATCACCGATGACCAGCGCCGAATGGACGGCACCTCCGCGTTCAACACACGTACGGGACGGGAGACGTCTCCTCCTTCTTGATCCAGCAAGGGGGAAGGAGAGGTTGACGAAGATCCAGCAGCACGACGGCGTGGTGGTGGATGCAGGGCGTCGCAGTAGCAGGGCTTCGCCTATACTACGAGGAAGAGAGACGTAACGGGGAGAGAGGGAGGCGCCAGGGGCTGGTGTAACAAGTCCCTCCTCTCCCCCACTATATATAGGGGTGCCATGGGGGGCGCCGGCCCTAGTAGATGGAATCTACTAGGGGGGGCGGCGGCCTAGGGTGGGGCTTGCTCCCCAAGGCAAGGGGGCGCCCCCTCTAGGGTTTCCCCTTAGCCCTAGCCGCATGGGCCCCCTAGGGGCTGGCGCCCCAGCCCACTATGGGCTGGGTTCCCTCCTATTTAAGCCCATGGGGCCCTCCGGGATAGGTGGCCCCACCCGGTGGACCCCCGGGACCCTTCCGGTGGTCCCGGTACAATACCGGGTACCCCGAAACTTGTCCCGATGGCCGAAACTGCACATCCTATATATAATTCTTTACCTCCGGACCATTCCGGAACTCCTCATGACATCCTGGATCTCATCCGGGACCCCGAACAACATTCGGGTTACTGCATATACTTATCTTCACAACCCTAGCGTCACCGAACCTTAAGTGTGTAGGCCCTACGGGTTCGGGAGACAAGCAGACATGACCGAGACGACTCTCCGGTCAATAACCAACAGCGGGATCTGGATACCCATGTTGGCTCCCACATGCTCCACGATGATCTCATCGGATGAACCACGATGTCGAGGATTCAATCAACCCCGTATGCAATTCCCTTTGTCAATCGATATATTACTTGCCCGAGATTCGATCGTCGGTATCCCAATACCTCGTTCAATCTCGTCACCGGCAAGTCACTTTACTCGTACCGTAATGCATGATCCCGTGACCAGACACTTGGTTACTTTGAGCTCATTATGATGATGCACTACCGAGTGGGCCCAGTGATACCTCTCCGTCATACGGAGTGACAAATCCCAGTCTTGATCCGTGTCAACCCAACAGACACTTTCGGAGATACCCGTAGTATACCTTTATAGTCACCCAGTTACGTTGTGACGTTTGGTACACCCAAAGCACTCCTACGGTATCCGAGAGTTACACGATCTCATGGTCTATGGAAAAGATACTTGACATTGCAAAACTCTAGCAAACGAACTATACGATCTTTATGCTATGTTTAGGATTGGGTCTTGTCCATCACATCATTCTCCTAATGATGTGATCTCGTTATCAATGACATCTTATGTCCATAGCCAGGAAACCATGACTATCTGTTGATTAACGAGCTAGTCAACTAGAGGCTTACTAGGGACATGTTGGTGTCTGTTATTCACACATGTATTACGATTTCCGGATAACACAATTATAGCATGAATAAAGACAATTATCATGAACAAGGAAATATAATAATAATGCTTTTATTATTGCCTCTAGTGTTCCTTGCCGGGATTACTTTGGTACCTTCCTACCAAACTTATGGCAAGGTTTACATCAGGTCTGGTACACAGCATGGCATACATAATAGAACCTATGGCTGAGGCATAGGGGATGACACTCATCTCTTCTATTTCTTTTGCTGTGGTCGGACTTTGAGCCGAGCTCAATTTCATACCTTGTAACACAGGCAAGAACCCCTTCTTAGATTGATCCATATTGAACTTCTTCAATATCTTATCAAGGTATGTGCTTTGTGAAAGACCTATGAGGCATCTCGATCTATCTCTATAGATCTTGATGCCTAATATATAAGTAGCTTCTCCAAGGTCCTTCATTGAAAAACTCTTATTCAAGTAGGCCTTGATGCTGTCCAAAAGTTCTACATCATTTCCCATCAAAAGTATGTCATCTACATATAATATGAGAAATGCTACAGAGCTCCCACTCACTTTATTGTAAACACAGGCTTCTCCATAAGTCTGCGTAAACCCAAACGCTTTGATCATCTCATCAAAGCGAATGTTCCAACTCCGAGATGATTGCACCAGCCCATAAATCGAGCTTGGAGCTTGCACACTTTGTCAGCATTCTTAGGATCGACAAAACCTTCCGGCTGCATCATATACAATTCTTCCTTAAGGAAACCATTAAGGAATGCCGTTTTCACGTCCATTTGCCATATTTCATAATCGTAAAACACGGCAATTGCTAACATGATTCGGACGGACTTCAGCTTCGCTACCGGTGAGAAAGTCTCATCGTAGTCAACCCCTTGAACTTGTCGATAACCTTTAGCGACAAGCCGAGCTTTATAGATGGTCACATTACCATCCGCGTCTGTCTTCTTCTTAAAGATCCATTTATTCTCTATGGCTCGCCGTTCAATGGGCAAGTCAGTCAAAGTCCATACTTCGTTTTCATACATGGATCCTATCCCGGATTTCATGGCTTCTAGCCATTTGTCGGAATCCGGGCCCGCCATCGCTTCTTCATAGTTCGAAGGTTCCCCATTGTCTAACAACATGATTTCCAAGACAGGGTTGCCGTACCACTCTGGTGCGGAACGTGTCCTTGTGGACCTTCGAATTTCAGTAGTAACTTGATCATAAGTTTCATGATCATCATCATTAACTTCCTCTCCAGTCGGTGTAGGCACCTCAGGAACATTTTCTGGAGTTGCGCCATTTTCCGGTTCAAGAGGTAATACTTCATCAAGTTCTATTTTCCTCCCACTTACTTCTTTCGAGAGAAACTCTTTCTCCAGAAAGGATCCATTCTTGGCAACAAAGATCTTGCCTTCGGATCTGAGGTAGAAGGTATACCCAATAGTTTCTTTTGGGTATCCTATGAACACGCATTTTTCCGACTTGGGTTCGAGCTTTTCAGGTTGAAGTTTCTTGACATAAGCATCGCATCCCCAAACTTTCAGAAACGACAACTTAGGTTTCTTTCCAAACCATAATTCAAACGGTGTCGTCTCAACGGATTTTGACGGAGCCCTATTTAAAGTGAATGCAGCAGTCTCTAAAGCATAGCCCCAAAAAGATAGTGGTAAATCGGCAAGAGACATCATAGACCGCACCATATCTAATAGAGTGCGATTACGACGTTCGGACACACCGTTACGCTGAGGTGTTCCAGACGCCGTGAGCTATGAAACTATTCCACATTTTCTTAAGTGTGTGCCAAATTCGTGACTCAAGTATTCTCCTCCACGATCTGATCGTAGAAACTTGATTTTCCTGTCACGTTGATTCTCAACCTCACTCTGAAATTCCTTGAACTTTTCAAAGGTTTCAGACTTGTGTTTCATTAAGTAAATATATCCATATCTACTCAAATCATCAGTGAGAGTGAGAACATAACGATAGCCGCCGCGAGCCTCAACACTCATTGGACCGCACACATCAGTATGTATGATTTCCAATAAGTTGGTTGCTCGCTCCATTGTTCCTGAGAACAGAGTCTTGGTCATTTTACCCATAAGGCATGGTTCGCACGTGTCAAATGATTCATAATCAAGAGACTCTAAAAGTCCATCTGCATGGAGCTTCTTCATGCGTTTGACACCTATGTGACCAAGGCGGCAGTGCCACAAGTATGTGGGACTATCATTATCAACCTTACATCTTTTGGTACTCACACTATGAACATGTGTAGCATTACGTTCGAGATTCATAAAGAATAAACCATTCACCATAGGAGCATGACCATAAAACATATCTCTCATATAAATAGAACAACCATTATTCTCGGATTTAAATGGGTAGCCATCTCGAATTAAACGAGATCCCGATACAATGTTCATGCTCAAAGCTGGTACTAAATAATAATTATTGAGGTTTAAAACTAATCCCATAGGTAAATGAAGAGGCAGCGTGCCGACGGCGATCACATCGACTTTGGAACCATTCCCGACGCGCATCGTCACCTCGTCCTTTGCCAGTCTTCGCCTATTCCGTAGTTCCTGCTGTGAGTTACAAATGTGAGCAACTGCACCGGTATCAAATACCCAAGAGCTACTACGATTACTGGTAAGGTACACATCAATTACATGTATATCACATATACCTTTTGTTTTGCCGGCCTTCTTGTCTGCTAAGTACTTGGGGCAATTCCACTTCCAGTGACCGCTTCCTTTGCAATAAAAACACTCAGTCTCGGGCTTGGGTCCATTCTTTGGCTTCTTCCCAGTAGCTTGCTTGCCGGGCGCGGCAACCTCCTTGTCGTCCTTCTTGAAGGCTTTCTTACCCTTGCCCTTCTTGAACTTAGTGGTTTTATTGACCATCAACACTTGATGTTCCTTCTTGACTTCTACCTCTGCTGATTTCAGCATAGCAAATACTTCAGGAATGGTCTTTTCCATCCCCTGCATATTGAAGTTCATCACAAAGCTCTTGTAGCTCGGTGGAAGCGACTGGAGGATTCTGTCAATGACCGCATCATCCGGGAGATTAACTCCTAGCTGAGTCAAGCGGTTATGTAATCCAGACATCGTGAGTATGTGCTCACTGACAGAACTGTTTTCCTCCATCTTACAGCTGAAGAACTTGTCGGAGACCTCATATCTCTCGACCCGGGCATGAGCTTGGAAAACCATTTTCATCTCTTCGAACATCTCGTATGCTCCATGTCTTCAAAACGCTTTTGGAGCCCCGGTTCTAAACTGTAAAGCATGCCGCACTGAATGAGGGAGTAGTCATCGGTACGTGCCTGCCAAGCGTTCATAACGTCTTGTTCAGCAGGGAGGACAGGTGCGTCACCCAGCGGTGGTTGTAGGACATAATCTTTCTTGGCAGCTATGAGGATGATCCTCAGGTTCCGGACCCAGTCCGTATAGTTGCTGCCATCGTCTTTCAGCTTGGTTTTCTCTAGGAACGCGTTGAAGTTGAGGACTACGTGGGCCATTTGATCTACAAGACATATTGTAAAATATTTTAGACTAATGTTCATGATAATAAAGTTCATCCAATCAAATTATAATGACCTCCCACTTAGATTAGACATCCCTCTAGTCATCTAAGTATTACATGATCCTAGTTAACTAGGCCGTGTCCGCTCATCACGTGAGACGGACTAGTCAACGTCGGTGAACATCTTCATGTTGATCGCATCTTCTATACGACTCATGCTCGACCTTTCGGTCTTCTGTGTTCCGAGGCCATGTCTATGCACATGCTAGGCTCGTCAAGTTAACCCTAAGTGTTTTGCATGTGTAAAACTGTCTTACACCCGTTGTATGTGAACATAAGAATCTATCACACCTGATCATCACGTGGTGCTTCGAAACGACGAACTTTAGCAACGGTGCACAGTTAGGGGAGAACACTTCTTGAAATTGTTATGAGGGATCATCTTATTTACTACCGCCGTTCTAAGTAAACAAGATGCAAAACATGATAAACATCACATGCAATCAAATAATAAACGTGACATGATATGGCCATTATCACATAGCTCCTTTGATCTCCATCTTGGGGCTCCATGATCGTCTTGTCACCGGCTTGACACCATGATCTCCATCATCATGGTCTCCATCATCGTGTCTCCATGAAGTTGCTCGCCAATTATTACTTCTACCACTATGGCTAACGCGTTTAGCAATGAGGCAAAGTAATTTACATGGCGTTTCTCAATGACACGCAGGTTATATAAAAGAATAAAGACAACTCCTATGGCTCCTGCCGGTTGTCATACTCATCGACATGCAAGTCGTGATTCCTATTACAATAGCATGAACATCTCATACATCACATATAGATCATTCATCATTCATCACAACTTTGGCCATATCATATCACAAACCACTTGCTGCAAAAACAAGTTAGACGTCCTCTAATTGTTGTTGCAAGTTTTTACGTGGCTGAATTAGGGTTCTAGCAAGAACGTTTTCTTACCTACGTGAAAACCACAACGTGATTTGTCAACTTCTATTTACCCTTCATAAGGACCCTGTTCATCGAATCTGCTCCAACTAAAGTAGGAGAGACAGACACCCGCCAGCCACCTTATGCAACTAGTGCATGTTAGTCGGTGGAACCAGTCTCACGTAAGCGTACGTGTAAGGTTGGTCTGGGCCGCTTCATCCCACAATACCGCTGAAGCAAGAAAAGACTAGTAGCGGCAAGAAAGTTGACAAATCCACGCCCACAACAAATTGTGTTCTACTCGCGCAAGAAGAACTACGCATAGACCTAGCTCATGATGCCACTGTTGGAGAACGTTGCAGAAAACAAAAATTTTCCTACTTGTTTCACCAAGATCATCTAGGAGTTCATCTAGCAACGAGTCACGAGATGCATCTACATACCTTTGTAGATCGCGTGCGGAAGCGTTCAACGAACGGGGATGATGTAGTCGTACACAACGTGATCCAAATCACCGATGACCAGCGCCGAATGGACGGCACCTCCGCGTTCAACACACGTACGGGACGGGAGACGTCTCCTCCTTCTTGATCCAGCAAGGGGGAAGGAGAGGTTGACGAAGATCCAGCAGCACGACGGCGTGGTGGTGGATGCAGGGCGTCGCAGTAGCAGGGCTTCGCCTATACTACGAGGAAGAGAGACGTAACGGGGAGAGAGGGAGGCGCCAGGGGCTGGTGTAACAAGTCCCTCCTCTCCCCCACTATATATAGGGGTGCCATGGGGGGGCGCCGGCCCTAGTAGATGGAATCTACTAGGGGGGCGGCGGCCTAGGGTGGGGCTTGCTCCCCAAGGCAAGGGGGCGCCCCCTCTAGGGTTTCCCCTTAGCCCTAGCCGCATGGGCCCCCTAGGGGCTGGCGCCCCAGCCCACTATGGGCTGGGTTCCCTCCTATTTCAGCCCATGGGGCCCTCCGGGATAGGTGGCCCCACCCGGTGGACCCCCGGGACCCTTCCGGTGGTCCCGGTACAATACCGGGTACCCCGAAACTTATCCCGATGGCCGAAACTGCACATCCTATATATAATTCTTTACCTACGGACCATTCTGGAACTCCTCGTGACGTCCTGGATCTCATCCGGGACCCCGAACAACATTCGGGTTACTGCATATACTTATCTTCACAACCCTAGCGTCACCGAACCTTAAGTGTGTAGACCCTACGGGTTCGGGAGACAAGCAGACATGACCGAGACGACTCTCCGGTCAATAACCAACAGTGGGATCTGGATACCCATGTTGGCTCCCACATGCTCCACGATGATCTCATCGGATGAACCACGATGTCGAGGATTCAATCAACCCCGTATGCAATTCCCTTTGTCAATCGATATATTACTTGCCCGAGATTCGATCGTCGGTATCCCAATACCTCGTTCAATCTCGTCACCGGCAAGTCACTTTACTCGTACTGTAATGCATGATCCCGTGACCAGACACTTGGTCACTTTGAGCCCATTATGATGATGCACTACCGAGTGGGCCCAGTGATACCTCTCCGTCATACGGAGTGACAAATCCCAGTCTTGATCCGTGTCAACCCAACAGACACTTTCGGAGATACCCGTAGTATACCTTTATAGTCACCCAGTTACGTTGTGACGTTTGGTACACCCAAAGCACTCCTACGGTATCCGGGAGTTACACGATCTCATGGTCTAAGGAAAAGATACTTGACATTGCAAAACTCTAGCAAACGAACTATACGATCTTTATGCTATGTTTAGGATTGGGTCTTGTCCATCACATCATTCTCCTAATGATGTGATCTCGTTATCAATGACATCTTATGTCCATAGCCAGGAAACCATGACTATCTGTTGATTAACGAGCTAGTCAACTAGAGGTTTACTAGGGACATGTTGGTGTCTGTTATTCACACATGTATTACGATTTCCGGATAACACAATTATAGCATGAATAAAGACAATTATCATGAACAAGGAAATATAATAATAATGCTTTTATTATTGCCTCTAGGGCATATTTCCAACAGCAGCCTCACACCACAGCCGAAGCAGTCAACCCACGTACTCCCCTCCGCGTGGGCATCCACTGCCGCATCTTCCCTGGCTCCGCGTCGTCCCCTTCCTAGGCGTCGCCATCGTCCACTGCCCAGGTGCTCTCGGCGCGGCATGGTCAATACGGTCAAGGAACGACTTCCATCGCAATAGTACCGTACGTGGAGAGGCTGACAGCTAGGTCCATGGCAGCAGCAAGGAAGTGACTCCTTATTACACGCAAAATAATTATTCCTCCACCTGACAGCTGATAACCCACAAGTATAGGGGATCGCAACAGTTTTCGAGGGTAGAGTATTCAACCCAAATTTATTGATTCGACACAAGGGGAGCCAAATAATATTCTCAAGTATTAGCAGCTGAGTTGTCAATTCAACCACACCTGGAAAATTAATATCTGCAGCAAAGTATTTAGTACCAAAGTAATATGATAGTAGTGGTAATGGTAGCAAAAGTAATATTTTTGGTTTTATAGTAATTGTAACAGTAGCAACGGAAAAGTAAATGAGCGAAGAACAATATATGAAAAGCTCGTAGGCAATGGATCAGTGATGGATAATTATCTCGGATGCGATTCCTCATGCAATGGTTATAACATAGGGTGACACGGAACTAGCTCCAGTTCATCAATGTAATGTAGGACTGTACTCCGAATATAGTCATACGCGCTTATGGAAAAGAACTTGCATGACATCTTTTGTCCTACCCTCCCATGGCAGCGGGGTCCTATTGGAAACTAAGGGATACTAAAGCCTCCTTTTAATAGAGTACCGGACCAAAGCATTAACACAGAGTGAATACATGAAGTCCTAAAACTACGGTCATCACCGGTAAGTATCCCGATTATTGTCACTTCGGGGTTAATGGATCATAACACATAATAGGAGACTATAGACTCACATATAGGTTCATATCTGAAATCATGGCACTCGGGCCCAAGTGACAAGCATTAAGCATAGCAAAGTCATAGCAACATCAATGTCAGAACATAGTGGATACTAGGGATCAAACCCTAACAAAACTAACTCGATTACATGATAAATCTCATCTCACCCATTATCGTCCAGCAAGCCTACGATGGAATTACTCACGCACGGCGGTGAGCATCATGAAATTGGTCATGGAGGAAGGTTGATGATGACAATGGCGACAGATTCCCCTCTCCGGAGCCCCGAACGGACTCCAGATCAGCCCTCCCGAGAGATTTTAGGGCTTGGTGGCAACTTCGTATTGTAAAAGGCAATGAATCCTTCTCTCAGATTTTTTTTCTCCCCAAACATGAATATATAGAGTTGGAGTTGAGGTCGGAGGAGCACCAGGGCGCCCACTAGGCAAGGGGCGCGCCCCCACCCTTGTGGACAGGGTGTGGGCCCCCTGGCCTTGATTCTTTCGCCAGTATTTTGTATATATTCCAAAAATAATCTCTGTTGATTTTCAGGTCATTCCAATAACTTTTATTTCTGCACAAAAATAACACCATGGCAATTCTGATGAAAACAGCGTCAGTCCGGCTTAGTTCCATTCAAATCATGCAAGTTAGAGTCCAAAACAAGGGCAAAAGTGTTTGGAAAAGTAGATACGTTGGAGACGTATCAACAGCAGGGACCCACCGGGCGGGCCACTATATTTCACGAAAAAAAATGTTTCCCCCTGACTGTTGGGACCCACCTAGTCGAAGCATACGTAGCTTTTTCATTCTGATCGGGAACGTGTACGTACATATGATCGGTCTGTCTGCAGGCTACAACGATGAACTGTGGCCATGTAAGGAAGGGCAGGTGTCGTAGTAGAGGCGCGCACATAGCATGTACACGTACATACAGTGGCCAGGATGCAAGAAAGAAAATACAGCCACGTGCGTACATATGGGCGGGGTCTCGAACGCCTACTCGCGCATACATACGCCCAGGGCTCATGTACATGGCTGGATCGGAACGGAGAAGTTGTGCCGTTGTCGTGTTCATGGGGAGGCAACCGGCTGCGTCGGAACGGAATGCGTCGTCGTGTTCATCGGGAGCCAACCGGCTTGGATGGAATAGACGATGGAAACGAGGCCTGGCGTACCGCAGAACAGAGGAAACGGCCTTGTGTTCGACCAACAACGGTCAAAACGGGATCATGTTCATCGGGAGGGGTCTGGCGTACTGCAAAACGGAGGAAACAGACTTCTCTTGGACCTCCTACGGTCGAAACAGGGTCCTGTTGATCGGGAGGGGTGTGGCGTACCGCAAAACGGAGGAAACGGACTTGTGTTGGAGCCCTATGGTCGAAATGCGGGTGCTATTCATCAGGAGGGGTGTGACGTACCGCAAAATGGGACTCCAAGGGATACTGTTCATCTCCACCGTCGACCTCCTGCAGCCTACACCTGCGACTATTCATCCACGGGCTCATGTTCATCCAGCCTCCACCGCGCGCTCCTCCACCGGCTACTGTTCAACCAACCCTCTCCACAGGGTCCTGTTCAACCACCCCTCCATGGGCTACTATTCATCCCGCCCTCCACCGGCTACTGTTCAACCAGCCCTACACCGGCTACTGTTCAACCAGCCCTCCACGGGATCCTGTTCATCCAGCCCTCCACGGGGTCCTGTTCATCCACCCCCCAACCGGCTTGATCAGGGTCCTGTTCATCCACCACCCCCCCCCCACCGGGAACTTTCATTCAACCCCCCCCCCCCCCAACAACGCTCACTGTTCATCCAGAGGCAGCATCGATCGGCTTCGGTTAGCAGCAGTAGCGAAGGAATCACTCGGGTTCAGTTACCAACAAGGGATCGATCGCTCTGGTTCAGTAACGTAGCTAGTGCAATCGCTTGGGTTCAGTTAGAGCCCAACGCCTCGCACACACGTGCGTACGTACGAGAGAAACACGCATCGCTCGGCCCCCGACCACCCACCGTAACCGGGAACTCCCCCGATATTTTCCTCGCCCTTGCTTCTACCATGGTTTTTTCGTCATGGACGGCCCAAAGAATGTCATGCAGCTGCGTCTCCGGCTCGCCCAGGATGAAAAGCCCATTTCATGTCATGATTTTTTGTCATAGAAGTAGGACCCCACCACATCTATGATGATACTGGGTTTTGTCACAATTATCGTCATAGAAGTGTCATAAGAAAGACAAAAAAATTCGTTCGGCCCAAAATGTCACGGATGTGTCTTTTTTTGTAGTGCCTAAGCTATGAATGCATGCCCCCCAACCGAGGTTAACCCTAGCAAAGTGCGAAGTAGCTAGCAGCCCCCCTCCCTCGTGTCAGCACGAAGGGAATCCTAAGCTATGAATGCATGCCTCCCCAACCGAGGTTCACCCTAGCAAAATGTGAAGTAGCTAGCAGCCCCCCTCCCTCGTGTCGGCACGAAGAGAATCCTAAGCTATGAATGCATGCCCCCCCCCAACCGAGGTTCACCTAGCAAAGTGCGAAGTAGCTAGCAGTCCCCCTCCGTCGTGCCGGCACGAAGGGAATCCTAAGCTATGAATGCATGCCCCCCAACCAAGGTTCACCTAGCAAAGTGCAAAGTAGGTAGCAGTCCCCCTCCCTCGTGTCGGCATGAAGGGAATCCTAAGCTATGAATGCATGCCCCCCAACCAAGGTTCACCTAGCAAAGTGCGAAGTAGCTAGCAGCCCCCCAACTCGTGTTGGCATGAAGGGAATCCTAAGCTATGAATGCATGCCCCCCCAACCGAGGTTCACCTAGCAAAGTGCGAAGTAGCTAGCAGCCCCCCCTCGTGTCGGCACGAAGGGAATCCTAAGCTATGAATGCATGCCCCTCCCCCCCAACCGAGGTTCACCTAGCAAAGTGCGAAGTAGCTAGCAGCCCCCTCGTGTCACCACGAAGGGAATCCTAAGTTATGAATGCATGCCCCCCCAATTGAGGTTCACCTAGCAAAGTGCAAAGTAGCAACCCCCCCCCCCCCACACACACACACACACTTTCAGTCGGCGGGCCAGAGAGGCATATCTCACCAAGATGGATCATAAAACGGACCAAGAATAATCCACCTTGGTTGTACAACATCTCCCTTGTTGTCGGTCAAAGTGATGGCCATCCATGCGACCCCGGAGATGGGCTAGCTTGCCAATAATCAGGCAAGTAGCTAGTCCCCGAAGACAACCACTGCATGCGTGTGGCCCAAACATATGTATGGAGAGGTGTGTTTTTGAGTAACAATGGAACAACTTTGATGTGGCACCGTGTTTTCGAACTAGAAATCCCCACACTGAGTGAGGGTTAGGTTGACGATGCATATGTATGTTACACCACACTTCAAGCCAACGCGAGGATTCATGCATGCATGCATGCATAGTATATGCGCTCAAACTTAAGGTCTGAATCTCACCATGACCTATACTACAATAACACGAACCAAATGAAGAATCCGCCATGGTAACCTATCTTGTTGTTGGTCAAGGTGATCATCGATGTCCATGCGGGCCCCCGAATATATAGGCTTGTCACCGATAACCACGCGAGGGAGTGTACTGTTCGAAGGCAACCACTACATGCATATGTATGGAGGTGATGCGTGCATGCATGTTTGAATACACAACATTGATGTGGCGCGTGCGTCAAAAAACGTACACTAGCTCCCCACACAGAGCGAGATCAGTTCATGATGTGTCATTGTACTAGCCACTTCAACTCGATGGGAGGGATTCATGTGTACACATGCATGTGTCTGTGCTCAAACTGTATCATGCATGTCATCCCAGAGCAAAAATAATAATCCCCTCCTAAGTTAAATTAACCTCTCTTGTTGTTAGGCAAAAAGTAGTGATGGACCAAGCGGGCCCATAGATGGAAAGCATCGATATCGCTGATAACCTCTTAAGTGGGTGCGAGAGGACAACCACCACTACTTTGCATGTGGGCCAAACATATATATGTTGAATACCCAAAATGCACAGCTATGATGTGCCAGATGCCTCAAAAACCGTAAACCATGCACCCACACAGAGCGAGGTTCATCAAGCGTACTACATATGATGGTCCCCTTCCCCCCTCTTCACCGCATACTATATGCTCCTGCCGTAATATATGTACAACCCAAAGGAATCCTCATCGATGGTGAAATTAATTAACCTCTCCCGATGTAGGTCAAAGTGATGCATACATGCATCGACGATGGCCTTATGGTCAAACAGATGGAAGCGTCACACGTGAGTGTCCTAGCTAGGATATGCATGTGGCCCAAAAAGGTGTTGTGTGATGTTTGAATAGCCAATTTCACAATTTTGATGTGGCACGTTCCTCGGAAACCGAAAATTCCTGACACTGAGTGAGGTGTACTTGTTCGCGGACGCATACGTATAGTATATATGCTAGTCCCCTCCCACCTCTTTAACACGTACTATATACCACCATAATACAAACAAAAAAGATTCTACCTTGCTGGTCAAATTAACCTCACTGCCGGCTGTTCGTCAAAGTGATGGACGACGACCTCGCGGGCCCACAGAAAGCGTCACACGCGAGTATCGAGTGTCGTGTAGGACAACCATCGACTGCATGTGGCCAAAACATGTATGTATGAAAGGGTTGTGTAATGTTTTAAATAACGATTTCACGACTCTGATGTGGCACCGGCCTGCCTAACAAAACGTCCAACCCACATGGTGGCTCACAACTCATAGTGTACTGCGAGCCACACTACAAAAAAATACACTTCCGTGATGATACGTGTTTGTCATAGTAGGTCGCTTTTTTGTCATGCATGTACATCCATGACAAATTTATGAGAGAATCAAGATAGTCATACTTGTGTTGTCGTAGAAGTGTTCCATGACATTACCAAAATTATCATCACAGAAGTGTCCACTTCCATGACGATAAATCGCGCGTCACAGAAGTGCTTTCATCAAGGGTGACCGACACGTGGCATCCACCATAACGGAACGCCGTTAAGCTATCGGGTCGGGTTTTGGATCCGATAACCCATTAACAGCGCCGACCAATGGGGATTTTCCACGTGTAAAATCATCATTGGCTAGAGGAAACACGTGTCGGCTCATCGTCGGGAGAGATGTCATCCACTCACTGAACAGAATGCGCCTCTGATACGTCGACATGTGGCACGGCCCAACAAGTTTAAATGGGCCGGCCCAACTAAAGGCCCATAAGATTTTGCGGACCATAATGGGCCGGCCCAGCTAAAGGCCGATGAGATTTTGCGGACCATAATGGGCTGGCCCACCTAAAGGCCCACAAGATTTCACGGGCCATAATGGGCCGACCCAGGTAAAGGCCCACAAGATTTTCCTATGCCATAATAGGCTGGCCCAGGTAAAGGCCCACAAAATTCTTGCGGATCATAATGGGCCGGCCTAGCTAAAGGCCCACGAGATTTCGCCGACATTAATGGGCTGGCCCAGCTGTAGGCCCACAAGATTTTGAGGACCCTAGTAGGCCGACCCGTTAACTGGCTGCCATGTTTTGGGCCAAATGCCGGCCCGTATTTGATCTGGTCTATTAATGGCCTGCCACGCTCTGGGCCTAATAGTGGCTCATATGAGATCCGGCCCATTAAAAGCCTACCATGTTCTAGGCAAAATTACGGCCCAAATCAGGTCTGGCCCTTTAAGAGGTTTTGGGCCTAATTATGGCCCATATCGGATTTGGCCCGTCAATTGGACACTATACTTTTGGGCCCACTTGCTAAAGGCCCACTTAGTAATTCAGCCTGATATTAGTTTTGGCATGTTAAGGGCCCGTTTAACATTTCGGCCCTATATTAATTTCAGCCTGTTAAAAGCCCGTCATATAGTTGGGCCTAACTACGGCCCGGTTTGCATCCGGCCTGCTCGCAGCCGATATCTGATTGGGCCAAACAAGGACCGAGACAATTTTTCGGCCTGTTAAAAGCCCGTGATTTGATTCACACAATCATGGGCCGGGGTTCATTTCGGGCTGCTGCTGGCCCGTGAGCTGATCGGCACATTTTAGGCCCAACCTACATCGTGATTGCATGACGGCCCGATTATGTACCGTAATTTTACGGTTTGGTCGGTTTACTGCAAAGAAAGGATATATATATATAGTAAAATAACTGCAACATCGTGAATAAGAAAAAACCTATACTATACAATAAAGAAATTACGACATATTACATCCACTGGGCATCAAAGTTCGTCACTATGATAATAAAGCACAAGCAGACAGCAGATTACATACACAAGGCATCAAAGATCGCCACCAGTGCAAATAAACACGCCGACAAAATAATATACAAAACCGACAACACTTCAATAGAGTTGAAGAAAGGTTAGCCCTGCTGGGGAGCTGCAGCGCAAGCAGCTGAGCAAGTGATGAGACTGTGCTTGTTCAACACTTATATCTTCCTCACTCTGAAAGATAAACAAGCAGACAGATGACAGGTTTTGCACATAAAAGTATCAGTGCTAACAATTCATCACATTTCTTACTAACGAATAAAGTGACACAGTTTAAATTTGCATTAACACAATATGGTATTGTTCAGGTCAAGACATGGCAGGAAATGACATTGTGAAGGAGTTGGCAGCTTCACGATACCACTGGATTACAGATTAAGAACTCATAAGTATCAATGGTTAGTGTGCTGTCAATTTATACCATTTCACTGGAAAATAAAGAGACAGTTTAAATAACAGTAGAATGATATGACATTGTTCATAGTTAAGACATTGCAGAATATGACATTGTGCTGTCGTGGGTAGGTTCACCATACCACTGGATTACGGATGAAGAACAGAAGCATACATGCAGTGCAAAAGAAGATCACTTCCTTTGTATAGTTTAATTTACATGGTATGAAGAAGGAAGTTGGTTGTACAACTGAAAACTTAAATTGAGAAAGGACAAACTTTTGTTTATGAACTACATAATAAACTTTAAACAAGCAATTTGATGCAAACACCAAAAATAAAAAGCTGTTGCAGTCATGCCTAACCAAATATATACAACAAAGTTTGAAGGCTTGAGATGGACAAACTTACATTATTAGTGAAGACAGGCTCTATAAAGGCCTTGTCCATGCTGATGGTGGGGCAATTCAAGAAGTTTACCACAGAATATTCTTCAAAAGCATTGCCTTTATTCTACATTTTGTTAAGAGTAAATATAGATGTGATAATATACGAAAAAATGGAGATATTTAAGATAAGATGAAGAGTGATGCTACATAACCAAGTAGCTATAAATGTAAGTGCAGCGATACATGCAAAAGGTACAGCCAATAGCAATGCACAGCTAAACTTCTTCAGTACCAACCTTATGGTAAGAGTAAATATAGATCTGATGTGTAGAAAATGGAGGGCAAAGGAAAATAAGCTGCAGAGTGATGGTACATGAACAACTACCTATCATTACAAGTACACTGATAAAGGACAGCATGTACTTACAAGAACAATGCAGAGCTAAAATAACATTGGCATTGGATATATTCTACACTAATGTAACCATTCATACAGATCAGATAATTTGGAGCAAACAATTGATAAGCAAGCTATCATGCATACTGCTGTCACATAATGAACCAGGTATGTATGCAAGTACAGTGATACAGGACAACAGGTACTAACAAGAGCAAAGCAGCGGGCAGCATATTTGTGATATCCTGTCATTCTTGTCAAACCGGAATTCTTCTTCGAGCAGATTTCCTGAAAAAAAAGATCCGTAAGGCACATGCGGAAAAGTAGAAGTTCAAATTGTCATGTGATTTCATAGACAGTACCTCATCCTGGGAACGAGACCAGTGCATAAAAAGGTTTTTCCATTCAATGTCTTCTAAATTTAGCACAGGAGACTTCACCGGAAATTCGTTTATAGACTTGCCATAAAAGTGTGATTTCCTCAGGTAACACCGATACTGCTGCAATGCTTCCTTGAAAAGCACAAGCAAGCTTTGCTCGTCATGACTATCCAGATTGACCCTCGCCTAGTTACAACAATGTAATGTAAATCATTCATGTGTTCAATTAGTAGAAAACGGGAAAATAATAACCATGAATAATAGCACTTACACGTAAGTTAGACAGGAAGATGTGAAAATGGTGTTTGTCTTCACAATAATCTTCCCATGATGGGAATATATGCACGTAGTCCCTAACAACATTGAAAGCATTGTCTTTTAAATTGGGAATAAATGGAATGGGGTTCCAATCTGCAGGAATTGGTCGTCTCTGCAGTTGGGATAGGTCTTCGGCCAGTGGACTTGCTGTACTTTTTGCTGGAGTGGGATTTTTCTATGGTACAGCTAGTGCTATGGCAAATGAAATCGGTATACCTTTTGCTGGAGTGCAGGTCCTGTGTGGTGGGGCTAGTGGTGTGGCCAGTGAAGTATGGGTACAGTCTGCTGGAGTCGGTCCTACGTTTTGTGTCACTGGTTGTACAACCAATATAAGTGGGGTGATGTCTGATTTCTCCAGCACCACCATGTTTTCCAAGGACTTTGCTGGTGCTCCTTCAGGTTTGGCAATCACCCTCTTCCTTTTTGATGTCTGATGCACAAGAACAACATTTGAGTGGAAAACATGGTATGATGATAGATGGAATATGTATTGATAATGGATGGGCATGGCATCTCGACATATATGATGAGTAAACTAAGCAGATGGGGGTGCAACAAAGTAGAAGAAATGCAAGACAACATATGCAAGATACCCGCAATCAATAAAACATTGCCAAATTAGAACAGGCACTTTGATGGGTGAACAGGACAGGACATCTGCCTTTGACTCCTCGAGGTTAGAATAGTCATTAGGATGATATTCTGAACAAGAATCAGCAGGTGGGGAGCGTATGAGTTTCATTGCATCCAGAATGGCACTCAATGCCTTGGTGCCAATTTTGTAAGTCATTGCAGCGTTTAGCTTCAAGAGTGGACTGCTGCTAGTGCAACACAAAGCAACTACACAGATCATAGTGTAGATATAACGGGAAAACCTTAAGCATCAGAGTAAAATCATCAAAGTGGAACTTGCTGGAATATATGTGCTAGTATTGCCGGTACGGCTAGAATGGCTTCGAATACCAGCTCTCTTCAAGTGAAGGTGCAGTACTGTTAATATCAATGTAACTCTCAAAGGTGACACATCTCCCCGCATTTCCTTGCTATTCTTATAGGATTCAAGTGTGCAGGCCACTACAAATCATATTCCTATGTTTCCAAGATCCTACGAATCAAAGAGGCTCAAAGTGTCCATCACAACCGACCGTATAGATCTTTACACTGCAAATGTCCCTGCTCATCTTCAGTACAAGGAACATACTGTACTACTATCATACTCCCTCCGTTCCAAAATATAAGTCTTGGTAGAGATTTCCACTATGGATCACATATAGATGTATCCAGGTACATTTTAGAGTGTAGATTCACTCATTTTGCTCCATATGTAGTCCATGGTGGAATCTATACAAAGACTTGTATTTAGGAACGAAGAGAGTACATATTAAAGAAGAACGGAAGAGGAACATGGTAAAGAAGAGCAAGCAGATTTTGGATAATAAAATGTTGGTTGCACAGTGCCCACACATGATGAACCAGAGCGCATTAAGAATGCAACTCCTAGCTGTCTCTCGACCATTTCAGGCGATTGGATGAAGATCCTATGTCTCCTAACCCTTCTTCTTCCTCGTCTCTGATTCTTCCCATACAGAACACCGCACGGGCCGCCGGCCGGACCACCGGCCCCACCGCCTGTGTTCCTCTGCCAGCCCCACCCCAACCCCCACCCGCGTCGAGTTTTCTTCATTCAGCGAGACCCCACAACCACCCGAGCCCCTTCGATTGCACCGGCGAACTCTGGCGAGCTCTAAAAAATCGACTGACCCAATTTTGAAATTTAGTCTACTGTGATTTAACTAGTGTGGAATATAAAAGGGGAAAACCATAAGCATTGCGAGTATGGTGTTGAGCGTGCCATGGCGGATCTGAAGGCGCAAACCGGACAAAGGCAACTTCGCAACCAAGACAAGAAATCAGAGTAAAGCAGTGGCGATCTATTTTCTTGCTGTGATAAATAAGTTGAGCAGATAGGAAAGAGTACCGCCTCTGGTGCGGCGCCGTGTACGCATCTGCTGAGAATTTGACGGTGCTGCGGTAGCGATGGCTGTCGTCGGTGTGGAAGCAGATCTAGGAGGGTAGACGATGGCGGCGGGGCGCGGTGGACGAGACGGTCGTAGGAGCGGCGCCGGCAAGGTGGACGACGGCACGGATGAAGCGAGAGGACGGGATGCAAGGATCCCGGTTCGAAGCCGTGGATGAGAGAGGTCGATCTCTTGTAATGGACGGCGGCATCGGGGTAACAGCTCCGGCATGGTGGAGGAGGACGGCGGTGGATGGGGTGGCGGACGGCGGCAGACGGAGGAGGGTGGGTGGAGAAGGTGTTTTGGCGCCCACGAAGTACGAATGGGGAAAAGGGAGGTAGAGAGGAAGGGGGAACCATGTATTTAGGGCGCGCTTGTCTCAAATGCGAGGAAATTTACAAACTTAGCCCCCGTTTCAAATGTCTACTACATCACAGCAACACTAGTCGGTTAGGGATAGGACGGTAATCTCGCATACACCGAATATTTGCGACGAGAGTTTGTTTTTGGCGCCCACCATGTATGAATATGAATCGGGGAGGGAGTCGATTTCGGCCGAGGACACACTGTGTTTTGGCGCGCACCATGTATGAATCCGGGTGAGAGGCGGTTACGTCACGTTTGGGTGAAATTACGAACCTACCCCTATCGAAACCTATAGAAATCCGGTATATAGGCTTTGTGCGGCAGGGATAGGCAGCAGTGATTTCCATCTCGCAGATTTTGGTTCCGGGCGGTTACTGCGACTTTCCCCGCTTCGTTCAAATTTTGTAGAGTGCATGTTTACTGTGCCAACTCAATTCGAATCCCGTTTGTATTCTATTTTTTTCGGGCAGGATCCTTTTTCAATTGGAATTACATTCTATATACATCATTTTTTTATATATACTTTCAAAAGCACAACACCATTTATACGTTAATATGGTTTACAAATGGCATGATCTCAGATTCATAAGGTTGTATCCATCAATTTGGATTTTCAAATATTTGAAACCACTTTATGTTGAAATCCAGTGTATGCATTCCTCGCTAACTGTCTCCAATTAATGTGTTTTTCATGCGGGTTTTTTTTACTTCTCAAACATGTATAATGTTTGTAATTGAAGAATCTATGGATCACCAATATTGATAAACTATATAACATTACACGTGTGCCCAAATTCAAATGAATATGCATGTTTGATACACCAATTTGCGCTATGATATTATCGATGTCGTGATCTCCAGTTTAAATATTTGAATCCCCTTTAATCCAGATATTCGTCTCATATAGCTATCACTCATGCTTATATAGGACTATCTCTCTGAACCTATACACGTCCATCGTATCTCAGGTATCTCTCGTGCTACCTGTATGTCGACAATGATCTTTTATCTTCGTAACACACTGACGGTACTCTCTCCCTCGACTTTCATCACTCTATCTCTCTCTAAGTATATCTCGCTCCCTGCTATGTGTCTCTAACTATGATTCTCCATGTGGAATCTCTTTCTCTCACACAAACACAAAACTTTGTCTCCCGGGGTCTCATTTCTCTCTACTATTCCCATGTGTGCCACTCGCACACCCCTCATACAGAGATGTCTTTCGCTCCTTAGATATGAGAACCTACGACTCTTCCTCATCAGTATCTCTTTCTCACACACAAACACAAACTCTGTCTCCCAGGGTCTCATATTTCTCCATTGTTCTCTTGTATGTCACTCACACACACCCTCTCTCCTAGAGATATCTTGCGTTCCCTCATATGTCTCTCTAGCTATCACTCTCGTTGTGAAATATCTTTCTCTCTCGCAGACACAAAACTCCGTCTCTCTGGATCTCATTTCTCTCTGATATCTGTTTGTATGTGACTCACACGCACCCTCTCTCTATCTCTCTCACACCCACACACATAACCCAGCCTTCTGATCCACTCGACTCCTATCTCTAACGCACACTAGCTAGCATCTTTATCTTTCTATTTATCTGTTTCTCCATCAACCTTCTTTCTCGCCCTCACTCTTGATTCCTATCACGCACACTACATATGTTTCTCTCTACATGCAGTCAAGTGCCCTCTCACACACATATATAACTTCACCCTTTGAACCACCCGACGGTCATCTCCAACACCCAAACTAGCGGATGTCCCTCTAGCTAGCATATCCATCTCTGTATCTATCTGTAGTTTCTCCGTCAACATTTCTTTCTCGCACGGAGTCTTGCTTCCTATCACCCACACTATATATGTCTCTCCAAACATATGCATTTATAGGTTGGTCTCTTTTGCACAATCGTTGCGCCTCACTCCCTCTGCTCGCCATAGATGCATGCTCCAGCCCACGCCACTATCTCTTAAAGACAAAAACATGCTCAATTGTCGGGACTTCTTCCATGCATTCTCACATGCATGCATATTGTCATACCGATCCGTCTCTCCCATGTCGTTGATCTTATGACTTATGTCTTCTTTCTTTTATCTCGATCATGTGCGCGCGCGGACACACATCCCACGTATACATGTATAACTCTCACACATGCACGTTCAAGGTCTCTATGTCTCCATACGTAGTTAATTACCCTCAATCCTAACGCCACATCGAATCGTTTTCCTCTTTTGTGCACATAACTTCCGCCTAGATGGGTAAAACACACACTCACACTTAAAAATCTCCTTCTAGCTACCCCCCCCCCCCCCCCGCCTCTCACTCTTTCCCTATATCCCCGAAACCAATAAGACCATCCCTTAGTTTAATTTCCGCATACATGCACCATCGATATATAGTAGTCTTCCTCGGTGTCTCTCGAACAAACATGTTCTCTCGAAGTCGAATCCTCTCATGCATATAGATCCTAATGCATTTTTCATGGCTAACTTTGACCAAACGTTAGAGCAATAATATATGACATGCAACTTACACAACGCATACCTTCAATTTTGTATGTCAAAGGAGCTTCCAATAATATAATTTGCATAGTATACATCTCATGTGCTATTAATCTTGTCAATAGTCAAAGGTTGTCTTGAAAAACACACTAGGCCCTATATAGATGGAAGGAGCGAGTAGGTCCCATGCAAAAAATGAGAATAAAATTCAAACATCTGGGCATCATGGCTCGGTCGATAACATTGAGAAACTTGGTTTTAAAATCATGAAACTTGGCATGGTGTCATGTCATGGTAGTACCATGCCATGGTAAAAAAATTGGCCGAATAGGAACAAATTTTGGTATAAGCTTCTTGCAAATCGGAGCTTCTCTCAAGAAGGCTCGTGGTTCTGGGGTAAATTTCTAGGTTCCATGCAAGAAATGGGAATGAAATTCAAAATTCTGGGCATCGTGGCTGGGTTGGAAACATTGAGAAGCTTAGTTTTTTAATTCCTGTAAATCCAAAACACGCATGAAAATAGTGAAACTTGGCTTGGTGCCATGACATGGCACCAACATGCTGTGGTAAATTTCCAGTCCGATTTGTGAAGGCGCACACATTAACAATCAACAAAGTCATTTTGGAAGAAGTGTTGTCACGTTACAATCGGAAACACAAGTATTATTGAAACCGTGGGCGTTCTACTTACTAGTACCATTTACGTGCAGCCACGCGTCCCATTTTTTATTAGCTAGGAGGCGACGTGCAGGTTAGCTATTTGAGTATGAGACGCGTGCGATCAAACCCCTGCGCGTGCTTATCGGGAGGAGAGCCCTTTGACCTCCATCTGCCGTCCACCTATCTCCCAAGGTCTCCATTAATGGCGCCCGAGCCTCTGTTTAATGGCGTGGCTATGTCTCACTCAACTGAGATTTAAGAGAGAAAAAAGAAAATCTGAAAGCACGGATCTTGATGTAAGATCCGACGGACCTATATAGCATCTATTGCAACTTATATCAAGACTGATGAATATATAAGGACGATTAAATTTTTTTTTGATCAAAGAAGGGCTTGCCCCTTCCGATTTTCATTACTGAAAACCACCACAATTCACAAGAAGTTCAGCACAACTCCAGGCTAACACGAAGGACTAAAAGATACATGATTGAAATCGCAACATCCCAAGAGGCCAACAAAGGCCAAACATCCATGCTAGAACCCAACATTTCACAACCGACGACACAATCCACATCCTAAACCGATTATTACATCAAAAGAAACCAGGAAACTAGTCTCCGCGGCGAGCGGCAATGAGCTCTTTCATGTCCTCAAGACGCTGCTTGAGAACATCCACGGATTCCTCCACCAGCCTTTGGCGCTTGTTGCGGAGCATGTCATTCTCGTCCATAAGTTTCTTCAACAAGGCACTAGTCTCCTCCTGCAGGTCTGCACTTCGGATGATCTTCTCCCTCAGCAGGTCGCGCTCGGCCCGGAGCCTCTCATTGCCCTCCCTTAGTTGCCGGATGACGCCGATAGCCTGTTCAAATGAGGCTATCATGTCGTCCCGCAACCTCGCCGAGCGGGAGATCTGATCCATCTGGCTATGGACGATCGCATGCATGCGCCTATAAAAGTCGTCGCGTGCCCGTGAGAAATTTTCCCAGGCCGCCGCGGCGCGGCGGGACATCTCTACTGCATTCGTGGCGCGGCGGGACATCTTTGCTGCTTCCGCGGCGCGGCCGGACCAGTCTGCTGCATCGACGGCGCGGCGGGATCTCCGTGCTGCTTCAGCGGCACGGCGGGACCTCTGTGCTGCTACTTCCGCGCGGCGGGACATGTCGGCTGCTTTCGCAGCGAGGCGGGACATCTCTCGTGCTTCTGCTTCCATGCTCAGCTCTCCCTGGTGGCAATCTCTCGACCCAGAACTCATGCTGGCCATGGCAGACGCAAGGGAAGGATGCTGAATGACTTGTTTGTCTTTGTGGATGAGGAGTTGAGGAGGAATGTGCAGTCATCTTGGCATACTAGTATTTATAATCGAGTACTAATACGCTCGTAAGTGGGAAACCGTTTAGGTTGTGATCGGTGTGAACAGGTTTGCAATTCAATATAGCATGGAGTAATTTGGAATGTGATGAGACGCAAGCTCAAAATTTATTGACGGTTCTAGTTTCAAAGTGCGGCACTATTCCTGGATGGAGTACTTCTTTTTCTACTCCATCCTTTCCGGTTTTATAGGGCTTATCTCAAAATTTTAGTTTTTCCATTTTATAAGGCTCAATTTGGTTGTCCCCAACACATATTCAGATTCCAAGGTGCATTAAATCATTGCATGCAAGTATTAGGAGAAAATTGACCAATGCATGTACTTTATGCATGCATGCATTGCAATTAATGCATTAAACCTATCTCTCGGGACTTCTCGCATGCACCATCATGCCACCCACAAAAACTTGTACTCTGAGTTTAGTAGTACGTTATACAGGAAGAGAAGAGGTGCACGCACGCACTCGTCCTCTCACACCCGCGTCTATTTTTTCTCGAAAAGGAGGATGATGACCCCTGGCCTCTACATCTGGGAGTCACACACGCAAATTATTGAAATATGTCGAGTGCAGTGCTTTGATGTGTCGCGTCAACTCGTACATCAACGAGAAGTTTGATTATCCTCTCCCTCGCGGACTTAACTACACATGCCTTTGGCTGTATGACAGGTTGGCCACACACCTGTAGGGCCCACCTGTCATACATGCAAAGGCAGGAGTGTCCCTCCCTCACCCATGAGCGTGGTGGCTGGCAAGACTAGGAGAAGCTTTCGCTACACGCTCTCCCTCCCGCACGCGGTGGACATGCAGCAGTTCAATCGGTGTCAGGTGGCCAGAAGCGTACTGTAGTACTCCTCCAGTGCAATAGTATTCCATCATTGTTCGACTTCCCGAAGAGGCGAAGAGCCAAGCGCAGCCCGGACGCTCGTGTGGCAGTTTCATGTGTATAGTAGTCTAGGATAGCATGTACCGTGCATGTAAGCTTAAAATCGTTGGGGTCGGCTCCATGCTATGAGGTTGTCTCGAAGTTTAAAAAAAATTAAAATAGTCTTCTCTCCCTACCCGAAAACTGCCGTGCGTACTGCCCGGGAAAAGCCCCGCCCTCAACTTTTAACTACGCGAAAACAGTTCGAGCTTGTTCGTTCTATATAAATACAATACTTACTATATGTTTATTCACCCATGTGGTTGTTCAATGAATGAAGGGGCGGGGAGCACAAGTGAACACTGTAGTACTACTAGTAGTAAGTAGGAGTCATACATTAGTCACCTTAAATAGAGAGTTTCTTTTCTTTAATGCCACGTACACAAATTAAAACGCTTGTTGTGGAGAGAAAAAAGATAATCACTCCACTATATATGGACGCAGGGGCCTGAGCGCTTTCTTTACTAGGGTTGCTCTCTTCATTCTCTCATCCTCTCCAGGTATAAACAAGATAGCGGTAGCGGCATTTTCTCTCTGCTCACAGCTGGTCACATATCCGGTTGGATCCCTTCGGCCGGTGTGTGTAGAGGACTACAAGGTGCATCGTTCACGCGGTCATCGCCGCCGAGGGAGGAAACCCATAGCTGCCGGAGGGGCCCGATCCTCTGCCCGTGCCATTCTCTCCGACACATGGCCGGCTCGGGAGGTCCTCTCACCCTTCTTCCTCCCTGTCGTACTGTCCGCAGATCTGACCTGCCGCCGCCGACATCCCGGTGACCCTCAAGTATAAGTTCTTAGAAAGCGGCCTTGCTCTACTGCCCCAGCTCCCCACATTTCTGCATGTGCATCTTTTTCTACTCCCATCAGCTCTTCCAAAGCCACCTAAATTTTTAGTATTATTAGAGGTAAAGCTACTTCATGCATTCAAATCTAGGGCTTTATTCAAACAACGAAGGAAGGGGGGAAAGTTGTAGCATGAATCTAGGACTTGATTCAAAGAGGAAATAATATGGTGAAAGTAGTAGAGACCGGATACCCAACCGGTCTCTTGGTTGAAAAGGGAAATAATGGGAAAATGCAGCACAAACTGGATAAGGAACAGATCTATTGTTGGTTGAAAAAAGGATAGAAAGTGGCGGCTGGTGGACAAGTCAACAGAGTATGTCTAGGATTAGATTTGCTGCCATCACATAGTAAAAGGTCTCCAGGATTAGATTTGTTGCCCTCACATAGTAAAAGGTCTCTAGATTAGATTTGCTGCCCTCACATAGTAAAAGGTCTCCAGGATTAGATTTGTTGCCCTCACATAGTAAAAGGTCTCCAGGATTAGATTTGCTGCCCTCACATAGTACAATGGCACTCCTGCTGTTTTCCCCAGTATGATAAGTAAGTTGCTCCTTCGCTGCTGAGTGTCCTGGTGTCCCCACGGTCCCATGCCCTTAAACCAACTCTTTAGCTGTTGTTGATTTACTGTGTCTGGTAAACAAGCAATGCCACCATTAAAGTAATCCCATATTTGAGGAATCTCATTATTGATCGTAATGCTTCTGGTAACATGAAGCGTCGCTGACGTTTTAAAATTTCTATTGTCATTGCATGATTGCCATGAACATAATTAAGATGCTTCTTTTCATTTTGTATATGTTTCGTATATTCTTATTGACCAGCAACTGTTTACTTTCTATCTTTTTGTGCAGATAGGGATATCCATTTCACCTTGTTGCTATTGTGACCTTTTGGTGAACTGCAGAAAACACTTTTTTGGAATGAGTGTCTTGTGCAGTTCAACTAAAATGTCACGTGGGCAACATCTCTCAATTTTGGTGGAACTGCACAAAATGGTGATTGGAGTTTCCAAAATCTCCGTCAAGTTCTGCTGGTAATCTCGTGCAACATTTTATTAGCCTTTGCAAGATGGAGCCGTCACTGTCACCACAATGGCACTTTATTTTAGTGGAACTGCACAAAAGGATAAGAAAATTATAGTTGCACCTTACATGAGCCGGACAACCAACCTTAATGTTCCTCAATTTTAGTGCAACTACTAAAGAAGAACCTGCCAGCTCACAAGAGCAAGTACTTCTTACTAGCTGAATGATGCAATCTTTGCTTCATTTCAGGTGAATTGCAGAAAAAGGCGCATGAATTGAATCATGGAACTCTAGGCAGACCTCATCCAAGTAGAGCTAGAGGTTGAGTTCAAGGAGGCCACTATTAAAGAGAAATCATGCTCTCCTGTCTCCTTGTTTGTGTTGTGCAAACATGCTGTGCAAACAGGAATACTCAACTACAGATGTTGTGACGGTCAAAAGCATTCGCCAAGTTCTTCGATTGTATGAATGGCTAGCCAAGATGGATTTAATCCCGACATTCACTTTATCAAAAGGCTCTAATGGGTTGGTTCTGAATCTTGCAAGCTGGGAATCAGTGAGATGTGTAGGCATCTTTGTTGTACTTATTATTTGGATCTTATTTGTTGGTTCTGAATCTTGCAAGCTGGGAATCAATGAGATGTGTAGGCATCTTTGTTGTACTTATTATTTGGATCTTATTTGTTGGTTCTGAATCTTGCAAGCTGGGAAACACTGCATGATGATGCAGAGGACAACAACCATAACAAACAGTTCAAATTCGGTAGTATTATCTTTTGTGAAAGTGCGACAAATGTGATGATCGTGTGTGTCCTGAGAATAATAATTATAATTGTTGTGCATGTTAATCCTGTGGCACTGATAGAATGAGCGAATGCATTGCTTGTTTTAAGTACAAATTTCTATTAAAGCTAATTGAATTTAAGTAAAGTGACCACTAACTCCTGTTATTACAGTACCAATACAGACCCGCTCATGAACTGATGTGTAGCCGAGGGTGCATCTTCTGCCGGGCGTGCAACGAATGAGGGAGGGGTAGTAACTGTCATCGCATGTACATGCTCAGTTTACTGTTGAATCCAGTTCCCCAAGAGCTGAAAAACGAACTGATGCCGCCGCCTACACACTCGTTCACTCGAAGAGACTCCAATGGCGATCCGAGGGGTGAGCCTGCTGGATATGGACTTCAGCAAGGAGTTCCCCTTTGAGTTTGTCGTTCAGTCCTATGGCTGCACCAAGTTGAATGTGATGTACACCAACGATACGGACTCGGTGAAGCTCTGCCTCGCCTCAGTCCTATGGCTGCACCAGGTTCTGGAGCATTCGCCCGTTTCATCGGCAGCGCCGACTGCACCTTCGCTACGGTGGAGAGAAGGAAGAATGCGACGATTCGGCCATCTGGTGCAACAAGCTTGTCGACATCTAGAAGCAATACAAGATCATTAGCAACGGGGAGGAGAAGGACTCCATGGTTGACCTCGCTGAGACCATCATCGACCCTTGATACGCCAACATGAAAGAAGACGACCTGAACACATGAGAGGTACCTCTGAATCTAGCCTACATAACCTACGCGGACAAGGGCGCATACGAATGCTATGACATGTACATGCAGATCTTGGACATGAGGGCGTGTCTGCTTCCCGTAACCGACGAGTACACGGACAGCCGCAGCGTCATGATCAAGCGTGCCAAGAAGGTCTAGATGTTGTACTTTATCTGTTTATAAGCACCTTTATCATGTGAGTGTTTCATGCATTAGCCTATGTGTCGTAATTATTTGTTTTGTCCAAAATATTTCTTTTAAGAACCCATTAACCTGATTGCTTTTTTTAGTGGCAATTTGCTTATGTATGTAAACTAGTTCACTTGTCCATAAAAAACTAGTTCACTCGGTTGCCGTGCTTTGAATCTCCTTCCTCCCAACATATTCCCCTCCTCAGGTGGACCCCATGTACTATTAACTCATCAAATTAAAATGATATTTTATTTCGTAAGTTGAAAGTTCTTACAAAATAATAATAATAATTGTTTATATATAACTTGGCAAGTTAACTCCTAGTGATTGCGTACATGATCTTGCAAAGATTTTACTAACGTGCAATCATGTGTTTATGTTTTTATAACATTTCTCCGTCTAGCCCAACATGATATTTTCACCCAGCCCAGCAAGTCCGCGGCTTTCGAGAAAAATGCAAATGAGATTTAAATGGGCTGCATAGATGCTACATCATTGTTTCACCCAGCCCACCAAATGGACTAAAAAAACAAATGGACTGACAGGTGGGTCCACGGCCACAGCCCAGTTTTTTTGTGATTTGCCAAGTAAGTCGCTTTGTCAGGCCTGTTGGGCTGCAAATCTTTCAAGACGAGGAGAGCTTTCATTCGGCTGGCCGAGAAAATGGCCCATCAGTAAGGAGAAATGGGTTGTGCATTTTTAAAACACATCAAACCGGCAATTAGTTTCAAATATCTTTTTTTCCATTTCGAGATTTTAAATTACATTAATTTTTATGCATGTAGAATTTGTTAGATTTTATATTGATATACATTTATTTTTAAAATCAGTTTGAATGTGATTCGAAATTTTGGGATTAAAAATAGTTCGGACCGCACCGAAATATGCAAAATTTCGTATAATTTTTTAACCGTGGCAACAATATGGGCTGTAATACTAACAAAAAGAATATGGGCTCCAAAAATACCTGAAGAATTAGCAAATGGGTTGTATGCTGTTTTCCACAGATTTGAGGCTTTCCTAAAAAAAGGTTGACGCACAAGCAGTGACTGTTGGATGGCCATCCAACGGCCGTCGTGCTTCTTCAATCTCTGCTCTTCCTGCTCCAGCCGCTCAAACAAGCGCCGGCGGGACTGCCTGCTCCCTCCTCCCCATGGCCGGCTCTGCTGCCGCGCAGGCCTCACCGCCCCACCATACTCCCATCGCTGGCCTAGCCATCCCTCTACTCACCCACACCTGCTGTTATTCTTCGACGACGGCAGACGAACCAGTAAACCCCCGTACAGTCATACTCCCCTCCGCGTGGGAAACAACTGCCGAGTCTTCCCTGCCTCCGTGTCGTTCCCTTACTAGGCCTCGCCGTCGTCCATCGCCCTGGTGCTCTCGGCGCGGTCTGATCAATGTGGTCAACGACCGACATGCATCTGAAGTGGACTTTACGTGGAGAGGCCGACAGCTGGGTCCACGACCGCACGCAAGGAAATGCCTCCTTATTACGCGCAAAATAATGATTCCTCCACCTGACATCACGGACCCACCGAAAGGGCCCCTGTATTTCGCGAAAAAAACGTTACCGCCATTGACAGTTCGGACCCACCAGCGCAAGGAAGTGCCTCCTTATTACGCACAAAAAAATGAATACTCCCCCTGTTAGCTGGGACCCAGTATAGTGGCAGGCTGACTTGTGGGCCTACTAAGTTGATGGGGATGGAGGGCTTTGTCAACTTAGTCAATATGCACGATTCTAGCTCCAGTGACCGTACGATGTCCATCCAATGGCCGTAATGCTTCTTCAACCTCTAGTCTTCTTGCTCCAGCCGCCCAAACCAGCGCCTGTCGTGCCTCGTGCTCCTGCCTCCCATGGCCGGCTGCGATGCGGCGCAGGCCTCCCCGCCCCCTACTACTCCCACTGCTGGACATGCCATCCCTCTACTCACCCACACCCCATGTTATTCTGCAGCAACGGCAGCCTCACACTGTAGCGAACCGATGAACCCTCGTACTCCTCTACGCATGGGCATCCACTGTCGCGTCTTCCCCGGCTCTGCGTCGTCCCCTTCCTAGGCCGCGCCGTCGTCCACCGCCCTGGTGCTCTCAGCGCGGCGTGGTGAACGTGGTTAAGGAACGGCTTCCATCGGACGTGGACTGTACATGGAGAGGCTGACAGCTGGGTCCACGGCCGCAGCAAGAAGGTGCCTCCTTATTACATGCAAAATAATTATTCCTCCACCTGACAGCGGGACCCACCGGATGGGCCACTGTATTTCGCGAAAAAAACGTTTCCCCCTGACTGCTGGGACCCACCAGCAACATCTTCGCACGCAAGGAAGTGCGTCGGGGCAAAAAAATGATTCGCCCCTTGACTGCTGGGACCCAACAGCTACATCTTCGCAGGCAAGGAACTGTGTCACAGTCGGGACCCACCTGGTCGAAGTGTACGTAGCGTTGTCATTCTGGTCGCGAACGTGTATGTACATACTGGTCAATGTAGAGGCGCGCATGTGTCGTAGTAGAGGCGCGCACGTAGCATTTACACGTACGTACAGCGGCCAGGGTGCAAGAAAGAAAATACGGCCACGTATGTGTACATACGGGAGGGGTCTCAAACGCCTACTTGCGCATATGTACGGCCAGGGCTCGTGTACATGGCTGGGTCGGAACGGAGAACCAGCGTCGTCGTGTTCATGGGGAGGCAACGGAATGCGTTGTGTTCATGGGGAGGCAATGGAATGCCTCGTGTTCATCGAGAGGGCTTGGACGGAACAGGCGATGGAAACGAGGCCTGGCATACCGCAGAACGGAGGAAACGGCCTTGTGTTCGACCGGCCACGTTCGAAACGGGATCATGTTCATTGGGAGGGGTCTGGCTTACCGCAAAACGGAGGAAATGGACCTCCTACGGTCGAAACGGGGATCCTGTTGATCGGGAGGGGTGTGGCGTACCGCAAAACGGAGGAAACGGACTTGTGTTGGAGCGCTACGGTCGAAACGGGGGTCCTGTTCATCGGGAGGGGTGTGGCGTACAGCAAAACGGGACTCCACGGGATACTGTTCATCTCCACCGTCGACCTCCTCGAGCCTCCACGGGCTCCTGTTTCGAGCCTCCACCGCGCGCTACTCCACCAGCTACTGTTCAACCACCCCTCCATCATCTACTGTTCATCCGGCCCTCCACACCACGGGGTCCTGTTCAACCACCCCTTCACGGGCACCCCTCCACCGTCTACTGTTCATCCAGCCCTCCACACCACGGGGTCCTATTCAACCACCCCTCCACGGGCACCCCTCCACCGTCTACTGTTCATCCAGCCCTCCACACCACGGGGTCCTATTCAACCACCCCTCCACGGGCACCCCTCCACCGTCTACTGTTCATCCAGCCCTCCACACCACGGGGTCCTGTTCATCCACCCCTCCACGGGCACCCCTCCACCGTCTACTGTTCATCCAGCCCTCCACCACACCACGGGGTCCTGTTCATCTAGAGGCAACGCCACCGGTCACTGTTCATCCACCCCCCCCCCCCCCCCCCCGCGCAATGCTCACTGCTCATCCCATCGATCGGCTTCAGTTAGCAGCAGAAGCGAAGGAATCGCTCGATCGGGTTCAGTTAACAGCCATCGATCGATCGGTCGGGTTCAGTAACGCGTAGCCTGCAGTGCAATCGCTCGGGTTCAGTTAGAACCCAACGCCTCGCTCGGGTTCAGTTAGAGCCAACGCCTTGCACACACGCGCGTACGTGTATGAGAGAAACACGCATCGCTCGGCCCACGACCTCCCACCGTAACCGGGAACTCCCCGAAATTTTCCTCCCCCTCGCTTCTACCATGGTTTTTTTCATCATGGACGGCCTAAAGAATGTCATGCATCTGCGTCTCCGGCCCGCCCAGGATGAAAAGCCCATTTTCTGTCATGATTTTTTGTCACGGAAGTAGGAGCCCACCACATCTATAATGATACCGGGTTTTGTCACACTTATCATCATAGAAGTGTCATATGTATGACAGAAAAAAATTCGTTCGGCCCAAAATGTCACGGATGTGTCTTTTTTTTGTAGTTCCACCCGCCACCCCCAGACGCACACACACACCCACACACACACACCGTGAATCCACCGCAACTATGATGCATGTTAAATTAATTATCCCGTGGTGAACATATATGTTACCAAAGGAGGGACGTTTTAATTTCAAAAAATCATAGAGATCATTAAGACGTTTTAGTACATTAATTGATTGATTTTCTACTGGTATAATGTGCAAAAATAAAATTTGAGCTACATGCACACGTGACAGTGCACCTAAATGGATTGCAAAAACACATGTGTCTCACTGGGTGCATGTTTACTCCTCATGCAACAAATTTCAAACATTGAGAATCTTGATTTTTAAATTCTAGTACATCCAAAACTTATTTGAAGTTCATGAAACTTATCATGTTGTCATATGGACACCAATACAAAGTGGCATTGTACTTTTTTGTCAAATTTGAGACCAGTTTTGATGTAGTCTTTATCTAATTACAGATGGGAGATTATTAATAATTGGGAACCAATATCCCAGACGGATTATTTATTCGAACTGTGAGCGTTAGACCAACAATGGATACGTGCCATGCTTCGGTTAAGCAATAAAGCGGTAGCATTAATCATCCAAATAGAAAAACAATATACGTGCCGCCACGCGACCCGTGTGCCGTGTGAGCAGGCGTGAGTTGACGGGGCGCATGCAAGGAGTCCGCCGCACAGGCAGACGAGGAGGCATGCGTGCAGGTGTGTGAATTGACGCAGGCATGCTTGCTGCATAGTGTCATCAGGAGGCGTGCGAGTAGTTGTGTGAAACTTTGGTGGGCATGCCAGCTGTACGGTGCGCAGGCTCATCGGGAGGCGAGCCATTGGTTTGACCGCCACCCACCTCTCTCCCACAACTCCCACTACTCCATATTAATGGTGCGCCCGAGCGGCCGCACCCCCCATCCTCGCCACACACACAATCCTCTCTCTCTGCTTGCATCCTCGACGCCGCTCTCAGTCCTCAAAGCCATTAGTGTATGAGGATGCTACGGAAGTGCCCCATCGGAGGGAGTGGCAATGCCGGGGCTGCTAAAGCACCGGAGCACGGCGTGGAGATGGAGACAGAGGTTGCCATCACCGCCGGCGAGTTATCGCTGCACCCTGACGTCGTCCACGGCGTCAAGCTTCCACAGCCAGAGGCGGAGTTCCACACCGACTCCGACGACCACTCCGGCGACAACTCCGACGATGACGGACATCTGGTTAGTCATCTATACCCATTTATGTGTCAAATAGATCATAGGGTTTCTTTGGTTACTCCTACCTTCCCCTTTTTGAAATAGAAATCCTATGGTTATGTTCTCCCAATCCATGAAATCTGAGTAAGTTTCGTTAGATCCGTGTAGTGTATTGATTGTTTGAATGGTACAGGTGATAAGTGATTAGTTGTTTCATCTGTGCAAATGATTTCTGCTAGTAATCCGACTAGGGTGAGTGTTCGTGTTAATAATTCCTAGCCAGGACTTGACAATTGATTTTGAATGACCTACATATATTTGTGTCATTATTTTCTTCAAGATTGGTCTGTACATAGACGACTATGCTTAAAAATCGAACCATAATCTCTGGATATGTATAAATAAATAGCCATAAATTCCTAATCCGACTTCACGGCATGTAATCATTGATTTGATGCCAAGTTTGTTTTACTATTTTTATAGGTGTTCTCTGACGATGTGGATAGCGAGGATGAAGATGGCTAGAGGAGGTACAAGAGGCAAATCCGGAGGGAGCTTTATGCGGGAATGCATAACAGGCGTATTAGGACCTGGAACGGCGGCTATGGATGCCCATTTTCCAACCAGAAGCTTCATGATGTGTATCTAAGTGTTCTGGCGCATGCAAGAGGACGGGCCGTTGGCTCCTTCAAGCATAAGTATTCTCGCAGGGTGGCGCACGGCGCGTACGCCGAGTACCTGGAGAAGCTTCAGGATCGTGCTGGCATGTGAGATGAGATGTGGGATGGATCGAACTATGTACACTTGAGTATGCTTAAGGATGGTTGAACTATGTACTTATGGTTGAAATATGCTTATGTACATGTACGCTTATTATCTATGTCTGAGTATGTTAAATATTTGGTCAAAATTTGGTAGAAATTATAAAAAGGGACCAATAAACCAGGACGAAGGTAGTACGTCAATCACACATTGTTCCCAAAATTGGAACCGTGTGCAATGACTTTCATTTTGCCTGTTGCGTCAATCACACACGGTTCGCTCTAGCAAACCGTTGCCCCCAAAATTATTTGTGGGATATAAAACCCTCACCACCCAATTCAACAAAGAAAAATGAAAACCCTCACCATCCCCACGTCACAAAAACCCTCACCCCACCCGCCACCCCCTCCGGTGTGTTCCTCATTCACACCTGCATAAGCTCCTCCGTGTCTATGCCATGGCACTGCCTATCGCGGCGGTAAACACTTAGCTCGACGCCTGCCGCCGCCTCCAGGCTGCTGGCAAAGCCCACCGCATTTTGCCACTTTCGCTTGTCGCCGCCTATCGCCATCGACTTTCGCAACGCTGCTCGCGGTTGACCCAGCTCCGCTCGGTTTGGGAATCTGCCGTACTGAGGGTTCTTTCTCATGGACGACAAGGTAACTAATTTAATGAGATATTATCTCATCTCTTATCCCAGTTCATCTGCCTCCTTTAATCACCTGGTGAAAATCGCCGTGAATTCATTTTTATTCGAGCTGATTTGAGGGTTTTCTTTCATTCATAGAATGTACAGTGCGCCGAAACTTCAGGACTTTGTGACCTCCACCACAGATTCCATCTCACCGTACCAGATAACTTGAGGACGCGCGTGGTATGTTCAATCTCACCCTAAATCGGTTGGCATGGCCTACTTTCCTGAACATATTCTAAATATTGCTACATTTGGATAAAAGATGCCACATGCACCATATATGTCAAAGGGGATTTTTTCCCTCTTCTTTCTATATTAGGCAAATTAATGATGTATTGTTCTTTCGATTAATCTCATATTTCCATGACACCATGTTTACCCTATCTATCTAATTATAGATTTTTGTCCTTCGATTTCAACTGATGTACAGTTCTTTCAATTTGGGCCCATATTTGCATGTTACCTTATTTTCTTTAACAGTCCTACCACTTTCTGCAGCACATCTCTTGCTATGCAATAGATTATATAGTGCACAATTTTTCCCTTTACATAGATCAAGGCTCCAGGAATGTCATACTGCACACAAACCATGGATTTACAATCGTTGCTACTATAAGACTTGATGAACATGGTGACTCCTATTTTGGCACTGGCTTTTGGAAAGAAATTTCTTAGTTTTATATACTAAAAGCTGGCACTAAAATTGCACTGCATATAAAAGGGCCAGGTCATGAGATATATGCTAACTTCCCCAACAAAATCATCCGTCCAGACTTTGTTTGATGTAAGTTTTCTTTTCAACTATATGCATGTTGACTTACCGAGCATTGTCAAATGAATTGTGTAGTATTTAAGCAACCAATGGTTAGTTCCTTTTCTTACTATATTCCTACTATAACGCCCTCGATGAGGCTATATCTCCCACGTGTCGAAGCACGACTTAGAGGCATAACCACATTGAAAGCAATGTCGCAAGTGAGGTAATCTTCACACAACCCATGTAATACATAAGGGAAAGAGATACATAGTTGGCTTACAATCGCCACTTCACACAATTACATGAATAAAACATTACATCATCCAAATACAATCAAGATCCGACTACGGAACCAAAATAAAAGAAGAACTCCAAATGCGACAAAGGTCCCCGATCGACCCCAACTGGGCTCCACTACTTATCAACTAGAACGAAACAACACAAAGGACAAGATCTTCAACGAGCTCCTCCTGAGCTTGGTAGCGTCATCTGTATGGACTCATCGGCACCTGCAAACTGGTTTTGGAAGTCTCTGTGAGCCACAGGGACTCAGCAATCTCGCACCCTCGCGATCAAGACTATTTAAGCTTATGGGTAAGGTAAAGGTATGAGGTGGAGCTGCAGCAAGCGACTAGCATATATGGTGGCTAACATACGCAAATGAGAGCGAGAAGAGAAGGCAAAGCACGATCGATAAAACTATGATCAAGAAGTGATCCTAAAACAACCTACGTCAAACATTACTCCAACACCGTGTTCACTTCCCGGACCCCGCCGAGAAGAGACCATCACGGTTACACACGCGGTTGATGCATTTTAATTAAGGTCAACTTCAGGTTTTCTACAACCGGACATTAACAAATTCCCATCTGCCCATAACCGCGGGCACGGCTTTCGAAAGTTCAAATCCCTGCAGGGGTGTCCCAACTTAGCCCATCACAAGCTCTCACGGTCAACGAAGGAATAGACCTCCTCTCGAGACATTCCGATCAGGCTCGGTATCCCGGTACTACAAGACATTTCGACAGGGTAAAACTAAACCAGCAACACCGCCCGAATGTGCCGACAAATCCCGATAGGAGCTGCACATATCTCTTTCTCAGGGCACACTCAGATGAGCTCTCCATACAACTAAAACCAAACCTCGAGTTTCCCCGAGGGGGCGCTGCGCAGGACTCTAGTTCGGACCAACACTCAGAGGAGCACTGGCCCGGGGGGGTTAGAATAAAGATGACCCTTGGTTCTGCAGAATCCAAGGGAAGGTGGTAGGTTGTTAGTGCAAATGGTAAAACCACGGTTGGGCATTGCTGGAGGAGTTTTATTCAAGGCGAACTGTCAAGGGGTTCCCATTATTACCCAACCGCGTAAGGAACGCAAAATCCGGGAACATAACACCGATATGACGGAAACTAGGGCGGCAAGAGTGGAACAAAACACCAGGCATAAGGCCGAGCCTTCCACCCTTTACCAAGTATATAGATGCATTAATTAAATAAGATATATTGTGATATACCAACAAGTAACATGTTCCAACCAGGAACAACATCTCCATGTTCCAACAAGCAACAAACTTCAATCTTCACCTGCAACTAACAATGCTATAAGAGGGGCCGAGCAAAGCGGTAACATAGCCAAACAACAGTTTGCTAGGACAAGGTGGGTTAGAGGCTTGGTTCAACAATATGGGAGGCATGATAAGAAAGTGGTAGGTATCGCAGCATAGGCATAGCAAAAGAGCGAGCAACTAGCAAGCAAAGATAGAAGTGATTTCGAGGGTATGATCATCTTGCCTGAAATCCCGCAAGGAAGAAGAACGAGTCCATGAAGAAGACAAATGGGCGTAGACAAACGGGTCCTCACAAACGCAATGTTATCGGAACCAACCCGAAGAAGCAACACCGGAAAGAAAGCAAACAATATAGTAAAACAACCATCACATAATCATGGCACGATGTGCAATCAAGTATGATACATGTCCGGTTTAAACATGCATGGCATGGCAAAGTGCACAAACAAAACTACAAATTAAGTGAAGATCAATATGCAACGAGTTGCATATTGACGAAACACCACATCAATTATTTAGTTCCCTCTCGGTTATGTACCCAACAATATTAAATGTTGTTAAACATGGTAAGAGGTGAAGCATAACAAAACTACACCATCTAAACAATTTAAATGGGGTCGGACATAACAAATAACGAATCCGGTAAATCCCCATATGCATTTATCAATTTGGTGCAACAACAATTTAACATTTTAATTGTTTTTATCATGATGCGGATGACATAAACAAGTTTATGCAATTTTAATAAAATGTTGACATGAAAAGATATGAGGCATTTGTCATCGTGGCGGAAAGAAAGGGTGCCACAGCGACGATAACGGAAACGGTGCCACGGCAACGTTCCGTTTCCGGAAACTCGATGGAGACATCGGGGCCAAGAAAATGACGGGAGCGTGTCATGCGAAGAACGGTGGGGTGCTCCCAGTTACCGGGTTCCCACGTGTCGACGGCATGGCAACGAGGAGGAACAACTAAGGTTCACGAGCGAAAACAACAACCAACCATGCATCTCATACAACACAAGCATTCGGTCCACGGGCGTCGTCTCGGGGTTATACCTTCGGAGCGTGCAAACGGGACGGATCAAGTTCGTAGAGGGAAGTAGGCGTTCTCGCGACGGCGGTAGTGGAAGTAGTCGTTCACGTTCGTTCGGAGAGGTACTTGATGGCTCCAACGTCTTCGGAGCGACGGTAGTTTTACACGGTCCACGAGACGTCGATCGTTCGGGGTCCGACTTGCGGTTCTTGCCGACATGAGTGGTACTTGGCATTTTCGTGTAGACGAACTTGGCGCATCCGAAAGGTCACACTCGTCGTCGTGGGAACTTGGTGGATCCGAGGTCTTCGAGCGTCGTGGTACTTGGCGAATCCGCATAGTCATGCACGTTCCAACATCACACTTGGAGGGAGACCGACGGCGTGGTACTTGGCGAATCCTGGACTGTCTTGGCGGTCTCCAGTGGAGGCGTTCTTGGAAGGCAGGTGCTCGAGCAGGACTTGCATATCCATGTACTTGGCAGATGCATGCAGCAGTACAGGGCTGGCAGAGACGACGCAGGGCCCATGCGGAAGGTTGAAACAGTCAACGGGCGAAGCTGGACTTGGTGCTGGCTCGCGGATCCATGTAGCGACACAAGGCAGGGGTGCAGCACGGTGGGACTGCAACTACTTGACGCAAGCAGGGCGCCGCGGCTCCGAGAACGCGGCGGGGCGGCAGAGCCGCAGGGGAAAACCGCGATCCACCGGAACCTGGCAGAGCACGCCGGCGGCAACGTCATTCAGCAGAGAAGCACGGAGCGGCCACGGCGATGGTGGCGTGGAAGGCGAAGCTGGCGAAGGAGCTTGAGGGCGTGGGGACGGCAGCACATGGTCGCCGGCGCGATGCAGGGGCATGGCAGGGACCGATGCAGGGGCGCTCTAGGAGAGGCTCGGTCGTCACGGACGGCTTGGAGAGGATTGAGCGCTGGGGCTCCTCCCCTGGTTTGATGTGGAAGAGAGGAGAGGGAGACGAGGGGAGGAAAGAGCGAGGGGATCGGCTCCTGCCTCTGCGAGCGCATGCGTGGGAGGCGAGGGAGGCGCGGGAGTGAGATGGGATCGGGGATGATCCAGATCGGGACAGAGGTTGGCGGCGGCAGGGAAACGAGGAAGAGATCGACAGGTGAGGGGGTGTAGCGACTTGGCCTCGGGTCGGCTAGGTCAAGCAGGGCGCCGGCTGGGCCTTGGCCTAGGTGTCCTGCGGCTACAGGAGGCCCTAGATGCAAGGCTGGGCTGCAGGAGGCCTGCAAGTGGCCAAAAGGGCCAGCGCGGGAGGCCCGGTTGGGTGGAGGATTGGGCGTAGAGAGGCCTGGGTCTCTCTTCTCCCTTAAGACTTTTTAAAAAAACCTTCTAGAAATTAGAAAACCGCAAAGAAAGAAAGGAGAAAAAAGAAAGGATTGGAGGAAGGATTTGGGCACGCGGAATATTTTCCTGGACTCGCAAAATATGCTTGTTCCGAGAAAATAGAAAAGGCCATGATAGAAAGATTTAAATTCAAATCCATTTGAATTTAATTCAAAAGGTTGAACTAGGACAGGTTTCTAGGAGTATCCAAAAATGTTCAGATTTTTGGTGGAGCTCCGGAAAAGCGATGAAAGAAATAATGGGCAAAGTTTGGAGGTGCAACTTGAAGCATAAGAGGCATGGAATTAAATTGCAAGTGTGTTATGGTGATCCCCAAGAATGGAAATATTTACTATAGCTCTCTAAATATCGAGAGGATATGTTTTAAAGAGAATCACCATGTGAATTCCCTCCATTTAAATGGATCAAAGATCCATGCCATTTATTTAGTTGAGTTGCAAAAGATTTATGAGATGATGGCATGATGACATGATGCAATGCACACGATGCAAAGATGAATGCAACAGACGAAACAAAACACACAACGAAACCCGGAAACCCTGGAAGGCATCTGAAGCTCCGGTCTTGGGGCGTCACAACACTCCACCACTACGAGAGGATCTCGTCTCGAGATCTAGAATGGCACCGGAGGGACAACGCAATAGAAAGAGGAGAGGTAAAGCTAAGTTGCTTCTTTGACAAACGAATGAAACCACGAGCCTTGAGAGGTTGAACAAATTGAAAGAAAGAATGCAACGAGTATGAACGAAGTTGAAAGCACTCCGTTAGTCAGAGTAAGAAGGAAGAACAAATTTCGACAACACTCCGGTAGAAAAGAGATGCAATGGTTGATAAGGCAAAAAGAACTTGAGCAAAAGGGCACAACACTCCGATTAAAAGGATAAGCAAAGAAAGAACATGATCTTGACAAGACAAGAAGATGGATGAAAAGAGCAACATCACAATGCTTCCGGAAGAAAAAATAGAAGATAGATAATTGAAATAAAAGAATAGAGAAGAAAATGCCAACTTCTGCTACAAAACAGCTTGAAAAGGCATCTTTAGAAGAAGGTTCGAACAGAGTTGTTGGAAAAACCAACAACGAAAAGAACAAGGTTGTAGCGGACTTATGGAGAACATCTCAAAACTAAGAGGTGAAATTCTGCCACTAACGGAAACAATAGATTGGATTGATATAAACAAAGAGACGAGACTATATTTCACCGGGAGGATAGATGAAGAACTTGGGTCACTTATAAGCACCATAATTAGCAACAATCCTTAGGGAAGGCTTTGGTGAAATATAACCCAATATAATTCCAATGAAGAGATTGATGGATTTAAAATACCTCATTCTTAACAACGTGTGAATCATGAAACATGAACTCAAATTATCAAGAATGACATAATACCACCTCCAATGATACGGAAGAAAGAATTGCACTCCGGATATCAAGAAGAAGAATGCTTGAACTCCTTTGAAAAGAATCTTGATGAATACTTCAAGAAGGAATTAAATCCTTGATGAATCACCATGTCGAGCCTTCGTGAAAACTCCGGTAAAAGAATGATCAAATGAAATGGTGGATGAAAAGAATAAGGTTGAAGCCTTGCAATGATTTAAATGAATCTCCATGGAGATGTAGTTGAAAAAGGTTGGAACTCCGGGAAAAAGAGAAGATGAAACAATTGAAATCAGGAATTTGATGAGCCTCCGGAATAGGGAATTAATCACTTGGATGAAACAATAATAAGAATTACATTATGCTTATCCTTCATCAATTAAATTGATGACGAGCAAACGGATTGTATACAACTTATTACCAAATAAAGGATTAGGATAGATACGGCGCCAACTTGAGAAGGTCTTCAACTAACCATCGGTAGAATTGAAAATGAAAGAAGAGAAGATAAAGAAACACCGGGAAAAATTAACAAATGAATGAAGATGCTTGAGAGAAATTATATATGAGAGAACGAAGAGATCATCCACTGATTAGAGGATATTTGATCGATGCACCGGTAAAATTTGGAGAATGATAGTTGAAAGCTGAGAATGAATAATATTTGAAAAGAAGGCCTTCCTAGGAAATAAATGGAAAACAACTCATGAAATGCTCCGGGTGGGTGAAAAGAGTTCTGACAATCGAAAACGATTATGAGAGGATAGTCTCGAACTAGATGCACGAATCTCTGAGAGAACGGATAAGATATGGATGTAAAACTCTTCTTCAGTCTTCAAATTCTGAGAATTACGACGGGACACACCACGAAGAATTGTTTGTAACACCCTCGATACGACTATATCTCCCACGTGTCGAGGCACGACTTAGAGGCATAATCGCATTGAAGGCAATGTCGCAAGTGAGGTGATCTTCACACAACCCATGTAATATAATATGGAAAAGGATACATAGTTGGCTTACAATCGCCACTTCACACAATTACATGAATAAACATTACATCATTCAAATACACTCAGGGTCCGACTACGGAACCAAAATAAAAGAAGAACCCCAACTGCGACAAAGGTCCCCGATCGACCCCAACTGGGCTCCACTACTGATCAACTAGAACGACACAACACAAATGAACAAGGTCTTCAACGAGCTCCTCCTGAGCTTGGTAGCGTCATCTGCACGGTCTCATCGGCACCTGCAAGCTGGTTTTGGAAGTATCTGTGAGCCACGGGGACTCAGCAATCTCGCACCCTCGCGATCAAGACTATTTAAGCTTATGGGTAAGGTAAAGGTATGAGGTGGAGCTGCAGCAAGCGACTAGCATATATGGTGGCTAACATACGCAAATGAGAGCGAGAAGAGAAGGCAAAGCACGGTCGACAAAAGTATGATCAAGAAGTGATCCTAAACAACCTACGTCAAGCATAACTCCAACAACCGTGTTCACTTCCCGGACTCCGCCGGAAAGACACCATCACGGTTACACACGCGGTTGATTCATTTTAATTAAGGTCAACTTCAGGTTTTCTACAACCGGACGTTAACAAATTCCCATCTGCCCATAACCGCGGGCATGGCTTTCGAAAGTTCAATCCCTGCAGGGGTGTCCCAACTTAGCCCATCACAAGCTCTCACGGTCAACGAAGGAATAGACCTCCTCCCGAGACATTCCGATCAGACTCGGTATCCCGGTACTCCAAGACATCCTCGACAATGGTAAAACAAGTCCAGCAAGACCACCCGATGCGCCGACATCCCGATAGGAGCTGCACATATCTCGTTCTCAAGGCACACCGGATAAGCTAAGCGTACAGGAGCCGACGTAACCCAAGTTGCAAAGGGATGGCCCTGCACGGTGCTCTGGGTTGGACCAACACTTAGACAAGCACTGGCCCGGGGGGGTTAAAATAAGATGACCCTTGGGCTGGCCTAACCCAAGGGAAAAAGAGGCTAGGTGGCAAATGGTAAAACCAAGGTTGGGCCTTGCTGGAGGAGTTTTATTCAAAGCAAACTGTCAAGGGGTTCCCATATACCCAACCGCGTAAGGGACGCAAAATCCGAGAACATAACACCGATATAACGGAAACTAGGGCGGCAAGAGTGGAACAAAACACCAGTCATAAGGCCGAGCCTTCCACCCCTTACCAAGTATATAGATGCATTAATTAAATAAGATATAGTATGATATCCCAACAAAATATCCATGTTCCAACAAGGAACAAGCTCCAACCTTCACCTGCAACTAACAACGCTATAAGAGGGGCTGAGCAAAGCGGTAACATAGCCAATCAACGGTTTGCTAGGACAATGGTGGGTTAGAGGCTGAACATGGCAATTTGGGAGGCTGACAAGCAAGTGGTAGGCATCGTAGCAATGGCATAGCAAAAGAGTGAGCAAACTAGCATAGCAACGATAGTAGTGATTTCGAGGGTATGATCATCTTGCCTGAAATCCCGCAAGGAAGAAGAACGAGTCCATGAGGAAGACAAACGGACGTAGACGAACGGATCCTCACAAACGCGACGATATCGGAACCAACCCGAAGAAGCAATCACCGGAAAAGAAGCACACAACATAGTCAACAACCAACACATCAACATGGCATGATGCACAATCAAGTATGATGCATGTCCGGTTTACAGAGGCATGGCATGGCAAAGTGCACAAACAATTCTACAAATTAAGTGGAGCTCAATATGCAACGAGATGCATATTGACAAAACACCACATCAATTATTTAGTTCGATCTCGGTTAGGTACTCAACAATATTAAATGTTGTTTAAACATGGCGAGAGGGGAAACATGATGAAACTATCTAATCTAGGCAAGTTTAAATGAGGCCGGAAGCAACGAACAACAATTCCGGAAAATCCTCATGTGCAAATATTAGGTTTGGTCCTGATCTGCCCTAAACATTATTTTAGAGTTGTTAAACATGCAAGATGAGGCCACCATGTTAAACTAGGCAAAATTCTACCCCATATACATATAAAGATTATTAAAATCGGAGTTACGGTTATTTAGATATGAATTAAAGCATTTTAACATAGCATTTAAGCAAATTTAACCAAACATCAATTTAAACAATTTTAATTGTTGTTATCATGAAGCGGATGACATGAACAAGTTTATGCAAATTTTATTAAAAGTTGATAAGAGCATTAAGAAGCATTTGTCACCGTGGTGGAAGGAAAAAGGGGGTGCCACGGCAACGAATCCGAAAATGATGCCACGGCAATATATCGGTTCCGGTAACTCGCGGAGATACCGGCGCAAAAGGAAAAGTGACGGGAGCGTGACACGCGATAGGAGGTGGGGTGATCCCGGATACCGGGTTCCCACAAGATGGTGGCAAGGCAAAAGAGGGGCAACGTGCACCGAACAACTCCGACACGGAGCAAACACGAGCATTTCATACATCACACATGCATTCGTTCACGGCGGTCGTCTCGGGGTTATACCTTTGAAGCGTGCGTTTTCGAAGTGTATCGAGTCGGTGTAGAGGAAGTAGTGGAAGTAGACATTCTCAGACGTCGAGGGAAGTAGTGGTTCACGCGACGGTAGTGGAGGTAGTCGTTCTCGCACGCTCTAGGGTCGACGGTAGAGGTTCTCGCGATCTCGGCGACGGTAGTGGTACATGTTTATCGGTAGTCAAACATGACGAACCGGAGAGGGTACTTGGCAACATGCATGTCGGCGGTAGTTGTACACAATCGTTATCGGACTTGACGGGTTCGAGGTCTCCGGACGTAGTGGTACATGTTCGTTCTTCGGTCATAGGTACTTGACGTTTTTGCTACCCGGGTCTTCAGCGACGGTCGTTGTTCTATGCATCGGGCATCACGGTACTAGCCGAGGTACTTGCCGTACTTAGAGGTTCTGAAGACGGCGGTAGATGAACATGATGCGTCATCGTGGTACTTGTTGGACTCGGTCGAGGCGGCAAAACGTAGTCGAACTTGAGGTGGCCTTGACGATCCCAAAAACGTTCCTGCTCGAGAAGGTCTCTGTCTTGGTCTTCACCGGGCGTGGTACTTGGCGAAAAGGATCTCCGAAGGCGGCCTTGCGTCCCTGGATTCGGTGACCTTGGCAACGACAAAAAAAGGCAGCAGGGCAGCGAACGGAAGGCGAAGCACGGGCAGGAGGTGATGCGGTTCGTCCTCCTCGTCCTAGACATGTCGAGGCAAGGGAGGTCTCGGCGCTGGGCGCGGGCACCCACACTTCCAGTGGGGCATGCTGGAGGCAGGAGGCGAGGCAAGGCGTCGGAGCAAGGGAAGCAGCAGCAGGAGTAGAGGCGGAGGCAAGCTCGCCGGCAACAGAGCGGCAGTGACCCAAGGTCAACCGAAGGAGGTGGGGCGACGAGCTCGCTCCGGCGATGGCGGGGCACAAGGCATGGGCATGGCCGGACGCTGGTGAACGCCGGAGACGGAGGCGCTGTGAACTTCAGCGACGGGCACGGCGGCAAGGTGGACTCGCCGGCCGACGGGGCACGGCAAGGAGGCGGAGCAGAGGAACGAATGATAGAAGGGGAACGAAGGAGAGGGAGGTGGCTCGGGCGCTGCTCTCCTTCGCTGATGGCGCGTCGAAGGATGAGGGGATCGAGAGGGGCACGATCGATGGAGAGGGAGAGAACTGGATCGGACAGCGCGTGCGCTCTGCCTCTCACTAGCGGCGCTGGAGGGAGGATGAGAGGGAGAGGAGTGGGATCGAGGGAGATGGTAGCGATCGGCTAGGGTAGCGCTAGGGTTGGCCGGCTGGGCCTTGGGCCACTGGTGCGGGTAGCATGGGGTTGAGAAGGCGGGGCCAGCTGGGCCTAAACAGCCAAATGGGACAGAGGTGGTTGGGAGGCCCGGGTGGCCAGAGGCCTGACTGGGCTCCTCTCTCCTTCCCTCTTCTCTTTACCATGAAGAGAAAAGAAAAAAAAGATAGAAGAAAAAAAATAAAGAGAGGGTTAGTGAAACGTATTTGAGCAAGGGGGTAAATTTCTTGGACTCACACAAAAATGTGTTGATCCAAGAAATTAGGAAAGACCAAGATTGAAAGAATAAATTCAAATTTCTTTGAATTTAACTCAAAAGGTTTGAACTAGGATAGGTTTTTCGAAGTGCCCAAAAATGTTGAGAATTTAGGTGGAGCTCCGAAAAATGAAGAAAAGATAAATGACAAAGTTAGAGGCCAAGAGAAGAAATAATAAAAGGCATTGGGATTTTTGCAAGTGTGTTCCGGTTAATTCCAAAAGAATGGAATATTTATTATAGCTCCCTAATATTGGGAGGATATATTATAAAGAGAAGTCATCCTTCCCTCGATTTAGATGGATCGAAGATCCATACGATTTATTTAGTTGAGATGCAAAAGATAAATGATATGATGGCATGATCACAATGATGCAATGCACATGATAACGCAACAACATCGAATAACTGCACGACACCTGGCACATCAGTCTCGGGGCGTTACATTGTTAAAGCACTCCGTAATGAAGAAGAATGGAAAAGTTGAACCAACGATGAAAGAATTTTGAAAGATCTTGGAGAAATACATTTGATTGATGATAATTCATTCTTACGTCAAACTTTAGAAAAGAATTTGAGAATAACTCCGGAAAATTAGAAGAGTCAGGTAAGATCCTGGGAAAGACATGTGGGTTAGGGCCCACTCAAAAGAAACACCGTTGAAAAGATTACTTGAAAAGGAGAAAGCACCGGTTGAATTAAATGGCTTGAATGAGATAACAACCTCGAAAAATCTTGAATGAATGCAGAGTGGAAAACACGAATCTTAGAGATATCTTGAGCACTCCGGAACAATTAAATAGCGAGAAGTGAATGAATAAGAGGTGCACCGCCATGAGAAGGTATTTGAACGAGGAAAAAGGATATGATCCACAAGGCTTGGCTTGCATCCACCGGAGAAGAAAAAGAACAAAGAACGATGAACTAGAAGCTCCGTTAGGATCTACATGAGAAGCACCGGATAAGAACATGAAGGAAAAAAACAATGGAGAGACTTCCATCAATAAAATGGATACTCGAATAAGAAATCTGAGTCCTTGAAGAAAAAGGGAGGGAGGGTGGGAAAAACAAAGGCAACTTGGAGACGGATGAAACAAACACCGTTGAGAAGAACCAATAATTGATCTTGTGAATGTTGACAAGATTGGATCCACTTGAAGAGAAACACACCGGTTGAAAAGAATTGACACGACAAATTCGATGATCGAGAAGGATTAGTATTCACATAGGAATATGAGAACACCATTTAAACAAGGGATGTAATCAACATTTGACATTGAAGCAACTCGAATAGCACAACTCAAAACAAAAACAAAGGATTGGCTCGCAGACTAAGCCGGAACAAACATATGATAGAGATTTCGTCCGAAGTTTTCGTGGTGGGGCCTACACGGGCTCGATCGTACAGCACCATCATGTACAAGGCAGTGCACATGACATACGAAGCGTCCCCGAGTCGGCATAGCCAAGGACTCTTTAAGACACAACAAGACCACTTTAAAACCAACCGTGAATAGGCGGACCACTAGACGTCGAACCCCAATTTCATATCATACATCTGTCGGAAACATATCCTAAGAGCTACTTGAATTCCCACTTATAAACTCCCGAAATTTTCCCGGTTATGCAATCAGGTGTTGGGGATACAGGGGAAGCATAATATCTCACCCAAAGTAACAAATCCTACATCCAGCTGTATCCATCCTTCAACACATAACCAAGAAACCTTCGGAAATCATCTACCTCAACCTTTGAAAAGCATCCGTTATACAAGTTATGGCAATACTCCCGAACTCCCGCCCCAGTACTGGGTGGCGTCGAGGTTATCTCACCAATGAACTGCATAAGGCCTTGTTCGGTTTGGCAGGGTTTGGCAGGGTTTGAGAGGGATTGGAGGGGATTAAATCCCTTGCAAGTCAAAATCCTTCTCAAACCTCCCCAATCCCCTTCAATCCCTGTGGCAAGGGGATTAACCGAACATGGCCTAAAAGAGATTTTCGATGTCGGCGTACTAAACTAAGGTATTCCAGAACTGCAATGATAAAATTATGACGACAACACCTCAGAGCTCAACTCCCTGGGACACTTCCACAAAACCCCTGACAGGAGGCACCAAGACAATGTTCTCATCATAAAATCATCGGAACGATTCCAAGATACCCGCGTGATCCTAAAAAAAATTTAGTGAAAGTTTAGAAGAGAAGAGACAAAACTCTACGTCAGGATGCCTTACCAGAGCGATGAGGAGACTGGGAAGTAAAAAAGAATTCCTAAACTCTCCGATATATAATTCCTAGATGACTCAAAACATTTTTCTAGACACAACTCGGCCGCTAAAAACGATCAATCAGTGGGGGCTCCTAAGGTTGGGGAAGGCTCTGATTACCAACTTGTAACGCCCTCGATGCGGCTATATCTCCCACGTGTCGAAGCACGACTTAGAGGCATAACCGCATTGAAAGAAATGTCGCAAGTGAGGTAATCTTCACACAACCCATGTAATACATAAGGGAAAGAGATACATAGTTGGCTTACAATCGCTACTTCACACAATTACATGAATAAAACATTACATAATCCAAATACAATCAAGGTCCAACTACGGAACCAAAATAAAAGAAGAACCCCAAATGCGACAAAGGTCCCCGATCGACCCCAACTGGGCTCCACTACTGATCAACTAGAATGAAACAACACAAAGGACAAGATCTTCAACGAGCTCCTCCTGAGCTAGGCAGCGTCATCTTTATGGACTCGTCGGCACCTGCAAACTGGTTTTGGAAGTCTCTGTGAGCCACAGGGACTCAGCAATCTTGCACCCTCGCGATCAAGACTATTTAAGCTTATGGGTAAGGTAAAGGTATGAGGTGGAGCTGCAGCAAGCGACTAGCATATATGGTGGCTAACATACGCAAATGAGAGCGAGAAGAGAAGGCAAAGCACAGTCGATAAAACTATGATCAAGAAGTGATCCTAAAACAACCTACGTCAAACATTACTCCAACACCGTGTTCACTTCCCGGACCCCGCCGAGAAGAGACCATCACAGTTACACATGCGGTTGATTCATTTTAATTAAGGTCAACTTCAGGTTTTCTACAACCGGACATTAACAAATTCCCATTTGCCCATAACCGCGGGCACGGCTTTCGAAAGTTCAAATCCCTGCAGGGGTGTCCCAACTTAGCCCATCACAAGCTCTCACGGTCAATGAAGGAATAGACCTCCTCCCGAGACATTCCGATCAGACTCGGTATCCCGGTACAATAAGACATTTCGACAGGGTAAAACTAAACTAGCAACACCGCCCGAATGTGCCGACAAATCCCGATAGGAGCTGCACATATCTCTTTCTCAGGGCACACTCAGGTGAGCTCTCCATACAACTAAAACCAAACCTCGAGTTTCCCCGAGGGGGCGCTGCACAAGACTCTAGTTCGGACCAACACTCAGAGGAGCACTGGCCCGGGGGGTTAGAATAAAGATGACCCTTGAGTCTGCAGAACCCAAGGGAAGGTGGTAGGTTGTTAGTGCAAATGGTAAAACCAAGGTTGGGCATTGCTGGAGGAGTTTTATTCAAGGAGAACTGTCAAGGGGTTCCCATTATTACCAAACCACGTAAGGAACGCAAAATCCGGGAACATAACACCGATATGATGGAAACTAGGGCGGCAAGAGTGGAACAAAACACCAGGCATAAGGCCGAGCCTTCCACCCTTTACCAAGTATATAGATGCATTAATTAAATAAGATATATTGTGATATCCCAACAAGTAACATGTTCTAACCAGGAACAACATCTCCATGTTCCAACAAGGAACAAACTTCAATCTTCACCTGCAACTAACAATGCTATAAGAGGGGCTGAGCAAAGCGGTAACATAGCCAAACAACAGTTTGCTAGGACAAGGTGGGTTAGAGGCTTGGTTCAACAATATGGGAGGCATGATAAGCAAGTGGTACGTATCGCAGCATAGGCATAGCAAAAGAGCGAGCAACTAGCAAGCAAAGATAGAAGTGATTTCAAGGGTATGATCATCTTGCCTGAAATCTCGCAAGGAAGAAGAACGAGTCCATGAAGAAGACAAACGGGCGTAGACAAACGTGTCCTCACAAACGCAACGTTATCGGAACCAACCCGAAGAAGCAACACCGGAAAGAAAGCAAACAATATAGTAAAACAACCATCACATAATCATGGCACGATGCGCAATCAAGTATGATGCATGTCCAGTTTAAATATGCATGGCATGGCAAAGTGCACAAACAAAACTACAAATTAAGTGGAGATCAATATGCAACGAGTTGCATATTGACAAAACACCACATCAATTATTTAGTTCCCTCTCGGTTATGTACCCAACAATATTAAATGTTGTTAAACATGGTAAGAGGTGAAGCATAACAAAAATACACCATCTAAACAATTTAAATGGGGTCGGACATAACAAATAACGAATCCGGTAAATCCCCATATGCATTTATCAATTTGGTGCAACAACAATTTAACATTTTAATTGTTTTTATCATGATGCAGATGACATAAACAAGTTTATGCAATTTTAAGAAAATGTTGACATGAAAAGATATGAGGCATTTGTCATCGTGGCCGAAAGAAAGGGTGCCACAGCAACGATAACAGAAACGGTGCCACAGCAACGTTCCGTTTTCGGAAACTTGATTGAGACATCGGAGCGTGTCATGCGAAGAACGGTGGGGTGCTCCCAGTTACCGGGTTCCCACGTTTCGATGGCATGGCAACGAGGAGGAACAACTAAGGTTCACGAGCGAAAACAACAACCAACCATGCATCTCATACAACACAAGCATTCGGTCCACGGGCGTCGTCTTGGGGTTATACCTTCAGAGCGTGCAAACGAGACGGATCAAGTTCGTAGAGGGAAGTAGGCGTTCTCGCGACGGAGGTAGTGGAAGTAGTCGTTCACGTTCGTTCGGAGAGGTACTTGATGACTCCAACGTCTTTGAAGCGACGGTAGTTGTACACGGTCCATGAGACGTCGATCGTTCGGGGTCCGACTTGCGGTTCTTGCCAACATGAGTGGTACTTGGCATTTTCGTGTAGACGAACTTGGCCCATCCGAAAGGTCACACTCGTCGTCGTGGGAACTTGGTGAATCCGAGGTCTTCGAGCATCGTGGTACTTGGCGAATCCGCGTAGTCATGCACGTTCCAACATCACACTCACAGGGACACCGACGGCGTGGTACTAGGCGAATCCTGGACTGTCTTGGCGGTCTCCGGTGGAGGCATTCTTGGCAGGTAACGAGCGGCGACGCGGTGCACCGACGCAGCAACGCAGGAAGGTGCTCGAGCAGGACTTGGCGTATCCATGTACTTGGCGGATGCATGCAGCAGTATAAGGCTGGCAGAGGCGACGCAGGGCCCATGCGGAAGGTTGAAACAGTCAACGAGCGAAGCTGGACTTGGTGCTGGCTCACGGATCCATGTAGCGAGACAAGGCAGGGGTGCAGCGCGGCGGGACTGCAACTACTTGATGCAAGCAGGGCGCCGCGGCTCCGAGAACGCGGCGGGGCGGCAAAGCCGCAGGGGAAAACCGCGATCCACCGGAACCTGGCAGAGCACGCCGGCGGCGACGTTATTCGGCGGAGAAGCACAGAGCGGCCACGACGATGGTGGCGCGGAAGGCGAAGCTGGCGAAGGAGCTTGAGGGCGCAGGGACGGCAGCGCGTGGTCACCGGCGCGATGCAGGGGCACGGCAGGGACCGATGTAGGGGCACTCTAGGAGAGGCTCGGTCGTCACTGACGGCTTGGAGAGGATTGAGCGCTGGGGCTCCTCCCCTGGTTTGATGTGGAAGAGAGGAGAGGGAGACGAGGGGAGGAAAGAGCGAGGGGATCGGCTCCTGCCTCTGCGAGCGCGTGCGTGGGAGGCGAGGGAGGCGAGGGAGTGAGATGGGATCGGGGATGATCCAGATCGGGACAGAGGTTGGCGGCGGCAGGGAAACGAGGAAGAGATCGATGGGTGAGGGGGTGTAGCGACTGGGCCTCGGGTCGGCTAGGTCAAGCAGGGCGCCGGCTGGGCCTTGGCCTAGGTGGCCTGCGGCTACAGGAGGCCCTAGAGGCAAGGCTGGGCTGCGGGAGGCCTGCAGGTGGCCAAAAGGGCCAGCGCGGGAGGCCCGGTTGGGTGGAGGATTGGGCGTAGAGAGGCCTGGGTCTCTCTTCTCCCTTAAGACTTTTTAAAAAAACCTTCTAGAAATCAGAAAACCGCAAAGAAAGAAAGGAGAGAAAAGAAAGGATTAGAGGAAGGATTTGGGCACGCGGAATATTTTCCTGGACTCGCAAAGTATGCTTGTTCCGAGAAAATAGAAAAGGCCATGATAGAAAGATTTAAATTCAAATCCATTTGAATTTAATTCGAAAGGTTGAACTAGAACAGGTTTTTAGGAGTATCCAAAAATGTTCGGATTTTTGGTGGAGCTCCGGAAAAGCGATGAAAGAAATAATGGGCAAAGTTTGGAGGTGCAACTTGAAGCATAAGAGGCATGGAATTAAATTGCAAGTGTGTTATGGTGATCCCCAAGAATGGAAATATTTACTATAGCTCTCTAAATATCGAGAGGATATGTTTTAAAGAGAATCACCATGTGAATTTCCTCGATTTAAATGGATCAAAGATCCATGCCATTTATTTAGTTGAGTTGCGAAAGATTTATGAGATGATGGCATGATGACATGATGCAATGCACACGATGCAAAGATGAATGCAACAGACGAAACAAAACACACAACGAAACCCGGAAACCCTGGAAGGCATCTGAAGCTCCGGTCTTGGGGCGTCACACCTACCTAATAACTTCTAGTTACCAATACACTTTTCTACTGCCCTATTTTAACTAAATATTCCATGTACTCCCATTTCTATCAGAAAGCGCCACTGACAAGGAGACTCCGGAGGTGGAGAACGGGCCTGCCAACAAGCGGAGGCGAGGCGAGCTAGAACCACAAGCGACTCCAGCGGGCCTAGACTTCATCAGCAACCTCCCTGATGATATGATGAGAGTAATCATATCCCTCCTCCCAATCAAATATGGGGAGCGGACAACCGTCCTTTCCCGACGGTGGTGCCCCCTATGGAACTCCAGCCCTCTCAACCTCATCGACACCCACGAGCCCTGCCATGGCTATCGCAAAAGCTTGGATGTGTTCTCCAAGATCCTCGATAGTCACCTTGGCCTAACCAAAGTCCTTAGAATGGGCAAGTTTCGTTCCAACGACAAGGACCGAGCCAAGCTTGACGACTGGTTTCGATCCCCCACCCTAGATCAGCTCGAGGAGCTCACTTTTGATGATGGGCATATGCTATCGCTGCCAACGTCTGCACTCCGCCTCGTGCCCACGCTGCGCATCGCCGAGTTCAGGAACTGCCATCCCCCCTTAATGACATTCCACTCTTATTCTACCATGACCGAAGCACCTCGAGCTCATCGCCGTCTATCGGTGTCAAAACCGGCGGATCTCGGGTAGGGAGTCCCGAACTATGCGTCTAAGGTCGATGGTAATAGGAGACAAGGGACACGATGTTTACCCAGGTTTGGGCCCTCTCTATGGAGGTAATACCCTATGTCCTGCATGATTGATATTGATAAATACGAGTATTACAAGAGTTGATCTACCTCGAGATCGTAATGGCTAAACCCTAGAGGTCTAGCTTGTATGACTATGATAATGAATCTCTCCCTCCGGACTAAGTCCTCTGTATTATATTGACACCAGGAGGATCTAGGGTTACATAAGGTCGGTTACAAAGAAAGGAATCTACATATTTGGTCGCCAAGCTTGCCTTCCATGCCAAGGAGAGTCCCATCCAGACACGGGTGCAGTCTTCGGTCTTCGTATCTTCACAGCCCATCAGTCCGGCCCATGGCTAATAGGCCGGACGCCCAAGGACCCCTTAGTCCAGGACTCCCTCGGTAGCCCCCGAACCAGTCTTCAATGACAAGGTGTTCGGCACATAGATTATCTTCGGCATTGCAAGGCGGGTTCCTCCACTGATGACTTCCGAGTAGTGTGTTCGGCTTTCCATTTAATGTTGTACTCCTCGGCTTTTGTGCATCAACAACTTCAGTTTCCACGTGTCGAGTGAATGCGAGAGGTCAGGGTATTTTTGGATACACCACCCCGATCGTACCACAAAGGTACCTATTTAAAGAGAAGAGATCTCAGATTCATTTCACACCCCGTGAAAAATCCTCAGAGCTTGCTAAGAAGAACCATCCCAACATGGCTTGCGCTCCCAGCTCTTACTCTCGTCCCCACGGCTCCAAAAAGGGTGATTGGGAGAGATGTTCCGTACCCCACAGTCAACTGGCGAAGCTACAAACACAAAGCTTTCTTCCCCCCGCGGACTTGGTCCCTGTTCGAGCAGGATTGGCCTCCTTCAACGGCAAAACTCAGGCGGAGGATTTCCACAATCCGTCTGCGGGAGAACAAGTGTGCTTCGTCCCCTTCTTATTAAGAGGTGTCGGATTTCCAATCCATCCCTTCCTCCGAGGTCTGCTGGAGTATTATGGCCTCCAACTGCACAGTCTCACTCCCGCCTCTATCCTTCATATTGCGGGTTACGTCGCTCTATGCGAGCTATTCTTGGGCTGCGAGGCCCATTTCGATTTATGGAGAAGACTGTTCTGCCTCGTCCCTCGTAATCAAGGTGGGTCAATTTTTGAAGTGCGAGGCACCGAAGTGTGGCGCATCGCCGGGATCGGATACCTGTCTGCCACGCCGAAGAAAGCTTCCGAAGAGTGGCCTTCCGAATGGTTCTACATTGATGACATTGCTCTACCCGACCCCGTCCATATGGGCCTCCCCGAGTTTTCAAGTGCTACACTGAAGAAACGCCATAGTTGGCATCCTTGGAGCCTCGAGGAAGAGAATAGTGCAGAGATCAGCCTACTGCTGGGCAAGATTAAGACGCTTGCCCAGTCCGGATTGTCAAATAGTCAAGGTAATGGCGACCTCTATAGCGCGTCCAGCCACTCCAATACAGAGGGTTGCCCATGTGGCATTATAACGGGGAAGACAACACCTCATGCTATGGTCAGAAGGGCCCGAAGACCCCCACCGCCCTGGCCAAAATACTGGCCGAGCTGTATAAAGGGGAGAAAGAGGAGTTCACCTGTCTCCAACATCGAGACGGATTTTCCATGTATAATCCTCACAACTGGGTAAGCTTCAGCTCCACAATTTTACTCATGTCCCTGAATCATTCTTGATAGCCAGTATATTATCTGCTTATAACAGGAATGGCGAAAGGCTGTCGAGGGGATCCATGACCCTGCCCCTCAGCCGGAGAATCGCAACCGAGATCTTGACCCCGGATATGAGGAAGATCCGGACATATTTGTGGAGCTCGAGGATGGAATATTCTATCAGATGCGCTATGACGGTACATATGTACCCATCATCGCCGATTACCCCGGCCTCCTTCCTGCTTCACATGTAAGTAACCAGAGATACCTTATCCAAGAGAGTTTTCTCATTCCTCCTTACCCACCGCACTGTCCTGTGCTCAAAAGGGGGGGCGCTCCATGTTACCCCAGGGGCATCTTCGAAGAGAACGTCACCCACACCAGGCAAGCCTGCGAAGAAGAAGGCAAACAAAGATACGGCCGAGCCTTCATCAAAGAGGTATGAATTTGCAAATATGCACCTTGGTAGTCACATCCAACTGTGACCTTTCCGTTTATCCTGTATCGGGAAAGAGGTGTGTCGGACTATATCCGGGGGTCCGGCCGGCCATACTACCCGTAGCCAGGATCCAGATCCTACCGTGAAGAAGGGGGCTGTTGCGGGTGTGACGTCGGACTATCCTCCAGCCGAGGATTCAGATGACGTATCCGTCACCAACTCGGAAGTGGAGAGCGCCATGAATCATCGACGCCGCAGGGCCGTTTTACAAGACCCTGGCTTTTCAGCAGAGGCATTTAACGCCTTCAGCTCGGCTGATGCATATATCCGAGCTGCTCAAGATGGGCTTAACAAAGCCACAAAGCAGCATTTAAAAGATCTGCATGTAAGTTTACTTTGTCTGACTATGATAACCATATACTAGTAGCCCCCAAGACTTAAAGTAGTTGGGACAATTGATTTGAGGATCGCTGCATGACCAGGTTCTAACAAAGAAGAACGACGTGCTAGCCCAAGAGCTAGAAAAGTGCCGGACGCAGTTGAACGCAGTGACCGCCGAACTGGAAAAATCCAAAGAGGCGTCCTCCGGTGATATTTCCCTCCATCGAGAAACAGTTATTGCATAGCGACCGTGTTAACACTGCGGCTTTATCTCATAACAGGATCATCGGATCAATTGGAGGAAAAAGAGTCGAAAAGACTGCAGGCCGCAGGTGAGTGGGTTTTTACCCGTGTCAGATAGGAGAAAAACAAACTCCAAGATGCAAACACCCAGCTGGGCGAAGAGCTTAAGGATGTGTGGGCCCAGTTGGCAGACGCCGTGAAGGAGAACAAAAAACTGCGAGCGGCATATTCAATATGTGGCCATATTTACCGTAGAACAGTTTGGAAGTAAAAGTAGCTAATATAGCTGTGATTGCAGGTATATTAATGGGCCATTTCAAAGAGGAGGTGTCCGGATCATCAAGTGATCTTCTGCAAGGGTTGTCGCAGTTGCACGAGCAAGCTCGGCAGGCAATGCAGAGTGTAGCCAATGCCTTATGCTCGTCCGACTCCCCTCCAGGGAGTATGGAGAAGCTTGTAGAGCTGTTCAAGGGAGCACTGTGGCGTACCCGACTATGGAAGATATCGGCCTGCCGAGAGGGTGCGCGAGAAGCCTGGGCCATGGTAAAAAACGATATACCAAGCTGGATCTGAATCACATGGCCCGGGTCGGACCGCTAGGGACAAATTGGGAAGAAATTCCCGTTAGTTTAGTATATGGCCAAGTAGAGGTGGCTGCTCGATACTCCCAACAGGATTGTAAATTGGACCACCTGTTGGACGGTATAGAGGAGGAAGTTTTTGAGTCCTAAGTGACTATGTACTTTCCTTCTAAATGGATAATAAAAACAATTGTCATGGCCGACCATTTCTCTTCGACCTCTGGACCCAAAGGTGCGGAGTGTTTCCGAATACCCTAACGGTAGAATATACCGGGGTATGCATGGGAACCAGGCGTAGGGGTCATAGGTGCTTGAACAGACAATGTGTATCCGGCTAGTTATGTTATATTACATTATCTAAGAACCATCTTCCAGAGAGAATAGTTTCGTTAAGGGTTCCTTTCCCTGGGTGTGCATGCGTTTAATGTGCATGTCCAAACTGTGATTGAAAAAATCACAGAGTAAGTAACTTCCGGGGTTTCACAATGGAGTGAATGCGGGAACATCTTTAATTTGCCGACCGAATATTCCCTTAAGAACGCTAGCTTTCGGCTTCACCTAGTCTAAGGTACACATACGGATGACCCGACAGTAACAATCGTAGAGGTGCTCCCTTTATGCCCTAGCCGAACTAACGGGAATGTAGGGCATAAGCACAGGAGCCAGGCAACCCAGCTTGGCCAAAACTTAAGTCATATCGATGCATATAATGGCGAAGAAAAGGTACATATGGGAAAACGCATATGTGGTGAGCTTGATGCTCAAAGGATAATAGCAAGCTTCTGTACAAGAAGCCCCCAGGTATAATGAACGTAGATATGTGAAGATGTACACATCACGGGAGGACGGTCTAGCTGTACTAAAGTCGTAGGGCTAAAGAGCAAAACGAAAAAAGATAAAAAAACGAAAAGAGAGAGAAAAAATAACGTTAATAACAGGAGGAAGGAGAAGAACACAGAGTTCAGTGCTAGGCATAAAATCGTCGGAGTCTGGCCGCGTTCCAGGGGTTCGGCTCCAAGTGATTGTCTGACGCATCACGCAGGCGGTACGCTCCTCCGGTGAGGACTTCGTCAATGATGAAGGGACCCTCCCACTTGGGCATGAGTTTGTCCTTTTTCTTCTCCGGCAGGCGTAGAACAAGTTCACCAACGTTATAAGTCTTGGCCCGTACTTCTCTGCTTTGATACCTGCGAGCCTGCTATTGATAAAATGTGGAACGGGCTTTTGCGACATTGCCCACCTCCTCCAGGGCATCTAAGTTGTCCTACCGATCAAGCTCGGCTTCTCTCTCTTCGTACATGCGCACTCGAGGTGAGTCATGAATAATACCGCAGGGTAACATTGCTTCTGCACCGTACACCATGAAGAAAGGTGTATATCCAGTAGTGTGGTTGGGTGTGTGCTACCTCTTGAGCACTGCGTTGGTTTTCCCTTGAAGAGGAAAGGGTGATGTAGTAAAGTAGCATAAGTATTTCCCTTAGTTTTTGAGAAGCAAGGTATCAATCCAATAGGAGATCACGCTCGAGTCCCACGCACCTAGACAAACAAATAAGAACCTCGCAACCAACGTGATAAAGGGGTTGTCAATCCCTTCACGGTCAATTACGAGAGTGAGATCTGATAGATATGATACGATAATATTTTTGGTGTTTTTATGATAAAGAGAAATAATATGCAAAGTAAAATAAACGGCAATAGAAATAGCTAAGTGTTGGAAGATTAATATGATGGAAGATAGACCCGGGGGCCATAGGTTTCACTAGTGGCTTCTCTCAAGAGCATAATTATTACGGTGGTTAAATGAATTACTGTCGAGCAATTGATAGAATGGAGCATAGTTATGAGATTATCTGGGTATGATCATGTATATCAGCATCACGTCTGTGACAAGTAGACTGAAACGATTTTGCATCTACTACTATTACTCCACACACCGACCGCTATCCAGCATGCATCTAGAGTATTAAGTTCATAAGAACAGAGTAATGCTTTAAGTAAGATGACATGATGTAGAGGGATAAACTCATGCAATATGATATAAACCCATCTTTTTATCCTTGATGGCAACAATATAATACGTGCCTTGCTGTCACTAGGAAAGGACACCGCAAGATTGAACCCAAAGCAAAGCACTTCTCCCAGTGCAAGAAAGATCAATCTAGTAGGCCAAACCAAACTGATAATTCGAAGAGACTTGCAAAGATAACCAATCATACATAAAATAATTCAGAGGAGATTCAAATATTGTTCATAGATAAACTTGATCATAAACCCACAATTCATCAGATCTTGACAAACACGCCGCAAAAGAAGATTACATCGAATAGATCTCCAAGAAGATCGAGGAGAACTTTGTATTGAGATCCAAAGAGAGAGAAGAATCCATCTAGCTAATAACTATGGACCCGAAGGTCTGAAGTAAACTACTCACACATCACCGGAGAGGCCATGGAGTTGATGTAGAGGCCCTCCATGATCAATGCCCCCTCCGGTGGAGCTCTGGAAAAGGCCCCAAGATGGGATCTCTTGGGCACAGAAGGTTGCGGCAGTGGAATTAGGTTTTCATGGTGCTCTTGGATGTTTGCGGGGTACGTGGACTTATATAGGAGGATGGAGCAACGAGGGGCCCATGAGGGCGGAGGGTGCGCCCCCTGCCTTGTGGCCTCCTCAATTGTTTCTTGATGCCCACTCCAAGTCTCCTGGATCACATTTGTTGAGAAAATCACGTTCCCGAAGGTTTCATTCCGTATGGACTTCAGTTAATATTCCTTTTCTGTGGAACACTAAAATAGGCAAAAAAACAGCAATTTGGGCTAGGCCTCCGGTTAATAGGTTAGTCCCAAAAATAATATAAAAGTGTAAAATAAAGCCCATTAACATCCAAAACAGATAATATAATAGCATGCAACAATCAAAAATTATAGATACATTGGAGACGTGTCAAGCATCCCCAATCTTAATTCCTGCTCGTCCTCGAGCAGGTAAATGATAAAAACGGAATTTTTGATGTGGAATGCTTCCTAACATATTTCTCAATGTAATTTTTCTTTATTGTGGCATGAATGTTTAGATCCGAAAGATTCAAGATAAAAGTTTAATATTGACATAAAAATAATAATACTTCAAGCATACTAACTAAGCAATCACGTCTTCTCAAAATAACATGGCCAAAGAATCATCCCTACAAAATCATATAGTTTGTTCATGCTCCATTTTCGTCACACAAGAATGCTCTCATCATGCACAACCCCGATGACAAGCCAAGTAATTGTTTCACACTTTAGTGATCTCAATTTTTTTTCAACTTTCATGCAATACATGAGCATGAGCCATGGATATAGCACTATGGGTGGAATAGAATATAATGAAGGGGGTTATGTGGAGAAGACAAAAAAGGAGAAAGTCTCACATCGACGCGGCTAATCAATGGGCTAGGGAGATGCCCATCAATTGATGTCAATGCAAGGAGTTGGGATTGCCATGCAACGGATGCATTAGAGCTATAAATGTATGAAAGCTCGACAAAAGGAACTAAGTGGGTGTGCATCCAACTTGCTTGCTAACGAAGACCTAGGGCACTTGAGGAGGCCCATTGTTGGAATATACAAGCCAAGTTCTATAATGAAAATGTTCCCACTAGTATATGAAAATGACAAAACAAGAGACTCTCAATCATAAAGATCATGGTGCTTGAGGGAGTCCTGGATTAGGGGGTCTCCGGACAGCCGGACTATATCCTTTGGCCGGGCTGTTGGACTATGAAGATACAAGATTGAAGACTTCATCCCGTGTCCGGATGGGACTCTCCTTGGCGTGGAAGACAAGCTAGGCAATACGGATATGGATATCTCCTCCTTTGTAACCGACCTTGTGTAACCCTAGCCCCCTCCGGTGTCTATATAAACCGGAGGGTTTTAGTCCGTAGGACAACAGACAATCATACCATAGGCTAGCTTCTAGGGTTTAGCCTCTCCGATCTCGTGGTAGATCAACTCTTGTACTACTCATATTATCAAGAATAAATCAAGCAGGACGTAGGGTTTTACCTCCATCAAGAGGGCCCGAACCTGGGTAAAACATCGTGTCCCCTGCCTCCTGTTACCATCCGCCTTAGGCGCACAGTTTGGGACCCCCCTACCCGAGATCCGCCGGTTTTGACACCGACATCGGTGCTTTCATTGAGAGTTCCTCTGTGTCGTCGCCGTTAGGCTTGATGGCTCCTTCGATCATCGATAGCGATGCAGTCCAGGGTGAGACTTTTCTCCCCGGACAGATCCTTATATTCGGCGGCTTCGTACTGTGGGCCAACTCGCTTGGCCATCTGGAGCAAATCGAGAGCTACGCCCCTGGCCACCAGGTCAGGTTTGGAAGATTAAACTACACGGCCGACATTCGCGGAGACTCGATCTTCGACGGATTTGAGCCCTTGCCAAGAGCGTTGCACGATCACGATGAGCATGATTTAGCTCTACCATCGGATAGTGTTCAGGCAACCGCTCCGACCCTCAATTCGGAGCCAATTGCGCCATCCATGGACGGGTGGATAGACCCTGCCACGAAGGCCGCACTCTCATCGGCGATCGAGCCGAGTATCGACCTTACCCTTCACGGGAGCCGTGACGCCGAACTACCGGATTCTTCCCCGGCCACGAACTCCGAACCGCCTGCGCCCGTGCCTATCGAATCCGACTGGGCGGCGATCATGGAGTTTACCTCCGCGGATATTTTTCAGCACTCGCCCTTCGGCGACATACTGAACTCATTAAGATCTCTCTCCCTATCAGGAGAGTCCGGGCCGAACTATGTTCGGCAGGATTGGGATGCGGATGACGAAGAAATTCGCCGCCCACCCACCACCCACTTAGTAGCCACTGTCGACGATTGGACCGACATGTTCGACCTCGACTCTGAAGACATCGATGGTATGGACGACGATGCAGGAGACGAACAGGAACCACTACCCACAGGGCACTGGACACCCACTTCATCATATGATGTATACATGGTGGACACACCCAAAGAAAATGACGACGAGGAACGGAAGGACGCAGTGACGGGTTATTCCCTCGAGAAGCAGTCAAAGCGGCGACGTAAGCGCCGCTCCAAATCCCGCCTCGGCAGAAATAGTGGTCATATAGACCCAGCGATAGAGCAGGGTGAACCATCGCCCGACCAGGGTGACACGGAGAATCAAACCGAACAACCCGACCCCGTCGAAGATAACAGTCCAGACAATATCACGCCAGACAGGCACCCGGAGCAACAGAATGCCCATCAAAGGCTGGTTGCCACTGCGAGCAGTCTGAAAAAGCAGAAGCAAAGTCTCAGGACTGCACAAGACACACTCAGAATCAGATGGAGTGAAGTACTCAACACTGCAGCGAAGTACGGCGGTAATCGCCACACCAAGAGCTACCCGAAGCAAAAGCTACTACCAGAATTCGACGAGGAGGCCTTAGATCCCCCACAATTAGAAAACAAAACGATCATTCGGTCGGATAGACGACCTCATGGCCAACATAGAGCGGCAAATGACGCTGCACATACGCCAGTACGCGATCCAAGCAAGGGCTCGCATCAAAAAGACGGTGCAACCAGATCCATATACGGGCCACGCAAGCGCGCTCCAGTATGCAATGCAACACAACAAACATCCGAACACCACGGTACACCCAAATACAGGGGTGCCCCACACCCCCTATGTTTCACCGATGAGGTGCTGGACCATGAATTTCCGGAGGGATTCAAACCCGTAAACATAGAAGCGTACAACGGAATGACAGACCTTGGGGTCTGGATTGAGGACTACATCCTCCATATCCATATGGCTCGAGGAGACGATCTCCACGCCATCAAGTACTTACCCCTCAAGCTCAAAGGGCCAGCTCGGCACTGGCTTAAAAGCCTCCTCGAAAACTCCATTGGAAGCTGGGAAGAGCTCGAAGACGCCTTTTGGGCAAATGTTCAAGGGACCTATGTCCGACCACCGGATGTAGACGATTTAAGTCATATAACTCAACAGCCCGGAGAGTCAGCCCGAAAGCTTTGGAACAAGTTCCTCACTAAAAAGAACCAAATAGTCGACTGTCCAAATGCCGAAGCCTTAGCAGCTTTCAAGCATAGCGTTCGAGACGAATGGCTTGCCAGACACATCGGCCAAGAAAAGTCAAGAACAATGGCAGAATTAACAAGCCTCATGACCCACCTTTGCGCGAGCGAGGACAACTGGTTAGCCCGACGCAGCACCAGCAACCCAAGTACATCCGAAGTCAGGGATGGAAACGGGAAATCATGACACAGCAAAAACAAGCGCCGGAATAAAGAAGACAGCCCGAAGAGCACGGCGGTAAATGCCGGATTCAGAAGCTCTCGGTCAGGTCAGCAAAGGCCACCCTCTAAAGGCAACAGAGACGAACTGTCCAGCCTAAACAAGATTCTGGACCAAATATGTCAGATCTATAGTACCCTCGATAAACCTGCAAATCATACCCATAGAGAATGTTGGGTCTTCAAGCAGTCCGGCAAGCTCAACGCCGAACATAAGGGGCAGGATACACCAAGCGCAGACGAGGACGATCCTCGCAAGCAACGCACTGGGGAACGGAATAAATTCCCACCAGAAGTCAAAACAGTCAACGTTTTACACGTGATAAAGGGGAGAAACAAAGCGGCACTCCCAGAGACACATGCCCAGGGCCTATCACCGCGGAGTTCTGCCACTGGTCATCCCAACCGATCACTTTTGACCATCGGGATTACTCAGCAAGTGTCCAGCGTGCAGGATGGGCTGCCTTGGTATTAGACCCAATAATTGATGGATACCACTTCACACGAGTCCTCATGGACGGCGGCAGCAGTTTAAACCTGATATATCAGGACACAGTCCGCAACATGGGGATAGACCCAGCAAAAATTAGCCATAGCAATACTACCTTTAAAGGCGTAACGCCAGGCCCAGAAGCCCATTGCACGGGCTCCCTGCTACTAGAGGTCATATTCGGCTTCCCCGATAACTTCCGCAACGAAAATTTAACCTTCCACATTGCTCCGTTCCAAAGTGGCTATCAAGCACTACTCGGACGTGAAGCTTTCGCTCGCTTTAACGCAATACCGCATTACGCTTCCCTCATGCTTAAGATGCCCGGTCCACGTGGCATCATTACAGTAAATGGAAATATTGAGCGCTCCTTCCACGCCGAAGACAGTGCAGCTGCCTTGGCAGCCGCACACTAAATGGCCTCACCAACTAAAGCATTTGACAGGTCATTAAGACCATGGATGCGGTTAGACGAGTCCGGTGTAGCTATATGTAATTAATACATGTTTGATGCCCATACCCCCATTACAATACAAGGGGCTCAACGCGCGCAAACAAGTGGCAATTAGGCTCAATTTTACTCATCTTGAATTGTACATGCTTTCTTTAGTATAACCTACCTTTTTGCACGACAACTTTTCAACTAAGTTCCTCTCTTTTACATATGACCATCGTGCTACACCTGTGCAGGATATGGCACAACGGAGACACAGGCGCAGACGTGCAGCAGGGACCCGTTCCAAGGATTCTTTTTAGATTAAGACCATGCGTAAACCTTTTTTTACTGTCTCTTGTTGATACACATCCCTCAGATTCTCAGTACAATTGAGAAGGATGCTAACGTATTGGCATGTGGCCACGTCAGAATAATGCACGTACCTGGACACCAGGGGCTTATTACAAAGGGCACCGTTTAGGCCCGGTTTACACCACAAAGACCGAATACCTTAGGGAGTGTTCGGCGTCGCGAGTTTGGCCTTATATGCATCAACTCCGAATCATGTCTTTGGTCAAATTTTGGGTTTGCCTGGCTCCTGTGTTTTGCTGCCTTACATTCCGCTCTATCGGCTAAGGCGGCACCAGGAGAACTACTGTTGGGGAACGTTGTAGAAAACAAAAAAATTCCTACGGTTTCACCAAGATCCATCTATGAGTTCATCTAGCAACGAGTGATCGGGTTGCATCTACATACCTTTGTAGATCGCGAGCGGAAGCGTTCAAGAGAATGGGGATGAGGGAGTCGTACTCGACGTGATCCAAATCACCGGAGATCCTAGCGCCGAACAGACGGCACCTCCGCGTTCAACACACGTACGGTCAGCGTGACGTCTCCTCCTTCTTGATCTAGCAAGTGGGGAAGGAGAAGTTGATGAAGATCCAGTAGCACAATGGCGTGGTGGTGGATGCAGGAGTCACCGCAGCAGGGCTTCGCCGTTCTACTGCAAGAGGGAGAGGTGCAGCAGGGGAGAGAGAGGCGCCAAGGCTTCAGGGTGCGGCTGCCCCTCCCTCCCCCCTTTATATAGGCCCCCTAGGGGGCGCCGGCCCTTGGAGATTGAATCTCCCAAGGGGGGCGACGGCCAGGGGGGTGGAGTACCCCCCAAGGCAAGTGGGGCGCCCCCCACCTTAGGGTTTCCAACCCTAGGCGCAGGGGGTGGGCCAAGGGGGGTGCACTAGCCCACTATGGGCTGGTTCCCCTCCCCACTTAAGCCCATGGGGCCCTCCGGGATGGGTGGCCCCACCCGGTGGACCCCCGGGACCCATCCGGTGGTCCCGGTACAATACCGGTGACCCCCGAAACTCTCCCGATGGCCGAAACTGTACTTCCTATATACAATTCTTCACCTCCGCACCATTCCGGAACTCCTCGTGACGTCCGGGATCTCATCCGAGACTCCGAACAACTTTCGGGTTACTGCATACTCATATCTCTACAACCCTAGCGTCACCGAACCTTAAGTGTGTAGACCCTACGGGTTTGGGAGACATGTAGACATGACCGAGACGACTCTCCGGTCAATAACCAACAGCGGGATCTGGATACCCATGTTGGCTCCCACATGATCCTTGATGATCTCATCGGATGAACCACGATGTCGAGGATTCAAGCAACCCCGTATGCAATTCCCTTTGTCAATCGGTACGTTACTTGCCCGAGATTCGATCGTCGGTATCCCAATACCTCGTTCAATCTCGTTACCGGCAAGTCACTTTACTCGTACCATAATGCATGACCCCGTGACCAGACACTTGGTCACTTTGAGCTCATTATGATGATGCATTACCGAGTGGGCCCAGAGATACCTCTTCGTCATACGGAGTGACAAATCCCAGTCTCGATTTGTGCCAACCCAACAGACACTTTCGGAGACACCTGTAATGTACCTTTATAGTCACCCAATTATGTTGTGACATTTGGTACACCCAAAGCACTCCTACGGTATCCAGAAGTTACACGATCTCATGGTCTAAGGAAAAGATACTTGACATTGGAAAAACTCTAGCAAACGAACTATACGATCTTGTGCTATGTTTAGGATTGGGTCTTGTCCATCACATCATTCTCCTAATGATGTGATCTCGTTATCAATGACATCCAATGTCCATAGTCAGGAAACCATGACTATCCGTTGATCAACGAGCTAGTCAACTAGAGGCTTACTAGGGACATGTTGGTGTCTATGTATTCACACATGTATTACGATTTCCGGAGAACACAATTATAGCATGAATAAAAGACAATCATCATGAACAAGGAAATATAATAATAATCCTTTTATTATTGCCTCTAGGGCATATTTCCAATAGTCTCCCACTTGCACTAGAGTCTATAATCTAGTTACATTGTGATGAATCGAACACCCATAGAGTTCTGGTGTTGATCATGTTTTGCCCTAGGGAGAGGTTTAGTCAACGGATCTGCGACTTTCAGATCTGTATGTACTTTACAAATATCTATGTCTCCATCTTGAACATTTTCACGAATGGAGTTGAAGCGACGCTTGATGTGCCTGGTCTTCTTGTGAAACCTGGGCTCCTTGGCAAGTGCAATAGCTCCAGTGTTGTCACAGAAGAGTTTGATCGGCCCCGACGCATTGGGTATGACTCCTCGGTCAGTGATGAACTCCTTCACCCAAATTGCTTCATGCGCTGCCTCCGAGGGTGCCATGTATCCCGCTTCACATGTAGATCCCGCCACGACGCTCTGCTTGCAACTGCACCAGCTTACTGCCCCACCATTCAAAATATACACGTATCCGGTTTGTGACTTAGAGTCATCTAGATCTGTGTCGATGCTAGCATCGACGTAACCCTTTACGACGAGCTCTTCGTCACCTCCATAAACGAGAAACATGTCCTTAGTCCTTTTCAGGTACTTCAGGATATTCTTGACCGTTGTCCAGTGTTCCTTGCCAGGATTACTTTGGTACCTTCCTACCAAACTTACGGCAAGGTTTACATCAGGTCTGGTACACAGCATGGCATACATAATAGACCCTATGGCTAAGGCATAGGGGATGACACTCATCTCTTCTATATCTTCTGCCGTGGTCGGACATTGAGCTGAGCTCAATTTCACACCTTGCAACACAGGCAAGAACCCCTTCTTAGATTGATCCATATTGAACTTCTTCAATATCTTATCAAGGTATGTGCTTTGTGAAAGAACTATGAGGCGTCTTGATCTATCTCTATAGATCTTGATGCCTAATATATAAGCAGCTTCTCCAAGGTCCTTCATTGAAAAACTCTTACTCAAGTAGGCCTTAATGATGTCCAAGAGTTCTATATCATTTCCCATCAAAAGTATGTCATCTACATATAATATGAGAAATGCTACAGAGCTCCCACTCACTTTCTTGTAAACGCAGGCTTCTCCATAAGTCTGCATAAACCCAAACGCTTTGATCATCTCATCAAAGCGAATGTTCCAACTCCGAGATGCTTGCACCAGCCCATAAATCGAGAGTTGGAGCTTGCACACCTTGTCAGCATTCTTAGGATCGACAAAACCTTCCGGCTGCATCATATACAATTCTTCCTTAAGGAAACCATTAAGGAATGCCGTTTTGACGTCCATTTGCCATATCTCATAATCATAGAATGCGGCAATTGCTAACATGATTCGGACAGACTTCAGCTTCGCTACGGGTGAGAAAGTCTCATCATAGTCAACCCCTTAAACTTGTCGGTAACCCTTAGCAACAAGCCTAGCTTTATAGATGGTCACATTACCATCCGCGTCTGTCTTCTTCTTAAAGATCCATTTATTTTCTATGGCTCGCCGATCATCGGGCAAGTCAGTCAAAGTCCATACTTCGTTTTCATACATGGATCCTATCTCGAATTTCATGGCTTCCAGCCATTTGTCAAAATCCGGGCCCGCCATCGCTTCTTCATAGTTTGAAGGTTCACCGTTGTCTAACAACATGATTTCCAAGACAGGGTTGCCGTACCACTCTGGTGCGCAACGTGTCCTTGTGGACCTATGAAGTTCAGTGGCAACTTGATCTGAAGTTTCATGATCATCATTGTTAACTTCCTCTCTAGTCGGTGCAGGCACCTCAGGAACATTTTCTTGAGTTGTGCCACTTTCCGGTTCAAGAGGTAATACTTCATCAAGTTCTACATTCCTCCCACTTACTTCTTTCGAGAGAAACTATTTCTCTAGAAAGGATCCATTCTTGCAACAAAGATCTTGCCTTCGGATCTGAGGTAGAAGGTATACCCAATAGTTTCTTTAGGGTATCCTATGAAGACGTATTTTTCCGACTTGGGTTCGAGCTTTTCAGGTTGAAGTTTCTTGACATAAGCATCGCATCCCCAAACTTTTAGAAACGACAGCTTAGGTTTCTTCCCAAACCATAATTCATACGGTGTCGTCTCAACGGATTTCGATGGAGCCCTATTTAAAGTGAATGCGGCAGTCTCTAAAGCATAGCCCCAAAATCATAGCGGTAATCGGTAAGAGACATCATAGATCGCACCATATCTAATAGAGTGCGATTACGACGTTCAGACACACCATTATGCTGAGGTGTTCCAGGCGGCGTGAGTTGTGAAACTATTCCACATTTTCTTAAGTGTGTGCCAAATTCGTGACTCAAGTATTCTCCCCCATGATCTGATCGCAAGAACTTGATTTTCCTGTCACGTTGATTCTCAACCTCACTCTGAAATTCCTTGAACCTTTCAAAGGTCTCAGACTTGTGTTTCATTAAATAGACATACCCATATCTACTCAAGTCATCAGTGAGGGTGAGAACATAACAATAGCCACCGCGAGCCTCAACACTCATTGGACCGCACACATCAGTATGTATGATTTCCAATAAGTTGGTTGCTCGCTCCATTGTTCCTGAGAACGGAGTCTTGGTCATTTTACCCATGAGGCATGGTTCACATGTGTCAAATGATTCGTAATCAAGAGACTCTAAAAGTCCATCTGCATGGAGCTTCTTCATGCGTTTGACACCTATGTGACCAAGGCGGCAGTGCCACAAGTATGTGGGACTATCATTATCAACTTTACATCTTCTGGTATTCACACTATGAATATGTGTAGCATTACACTCGAGATTCATTAAGAATAAACCATTCACCATTGGAGCATGACCATAAAACATATCTCTCATATAAATAGAACAACCATTATTCTCGGATTTAAATGAGTAGCCATCTCGAAATTAACGAGATCCTGATACAATGTTCATGCTCAAAGCTGGCACTAAATAACAATTATTGAGGTTTAAAACTAATCCCGTAGGTAAATGTAGAGGTAGCATGCCGACGGTGATCACATCGACCTTGGAACCATTCCCGACGCGGATCGTCACCTCGTCCTTCGCCAGTCTCCGCTTATTCCGCAGCTCCTGCTTTGAGTTACAAATGTGAGCAACTGCACCGGTATCAAATACCCAGGAGCTACTACGAGTACTGGTAAGGTACGCATCAATTACATGCATATCACATATACCTTTCGTGATGCCGGCCTTCTTGTCCGCTAAGTATTTGGGTCAGTTCCGCTTCCAGTGACCACTTCCCTTGCAATAAAAACACTCAGTCTCGGGCTTGGGTCCATTCTTTGGCTTCTTCCCGGCAGCTTGCTTACCGGGCGCAGCAACTCCCTTGCCGTCCTTCTTGAAGTTCTTCTTACCCTTGCCTTTCTTGAACTTAGTGGTTTTATTCACCATCAACACTTGATGTTCCTTTTTGACTTCTACCTCTGCTGATTTCAGCATAGCAAATACTTCAGGAATGGTCTTTTCCATCCCCTGCATATTGAAGTTCATCACAAAGCTCTTGTAGCTTAGTGGAAGCGACTGAAGGATTCTGTCAATGACCGCGTCATCCGAGAGATTAACTCCCAGCTGAGTCAAGCGGTTATGTAACCCAGACATAGTGAGTATGTGCTCACTGACAGAACTGCTTTCCTCCATCTTACAGCTGAAGAACTTGTCGGAGACTTCATATCTCTCGACCCGGGCATGAGCTTGATAAACCATTTTCAGCTCTTCGAACATCTCATATGCTCTGTGTCTCTCAAAACGCTTTTGGAGCCCCGGTTCTAAGCTGTAAAGCATGCCGCACTGAATGAGGGAGTAATCATCGGAACGTGTCTGCCAAGCGTTCATAACGTCTTGTTCTGCAGGGAGAACAGGTGCTTCACCTAGCGGTTCTTGTAGGACATAATCTTTCTTGGCAGCTATGAGGATGATCCTCAGGTTCCGGACCCAGTCCGTATAGTTGCTGCCATCGTCTTTCAGCTTGGTTTTCTCTAGGAACGCGTTGAAGTTGAGGACAACGTTGGCCATTTGATCTACAAGACATGTTGTAAAGGTTTTAGACTAAGTTCATGGTAATTAAGTTCATCTAATCAAATTATTAAATGAACTCCCACTCAGATAGACATCCCTCCAGTCATCTAAGTATAACATGATCCGAGTTAACTAGGTCGTGTCCGATCATCACGTGAGGCGGATTAGTCAACGTCGGTGAACATCTTCATGTTGATCGTATCTTCTATATGACTCATGCTCGACCTTTCGGTCTTCTGTGTTCTGAGGCCATGTCTGTACATGCTAGGCTCGTCAAGTCAACCTAAGTGTTTGCATGTGTAAATCTGTCTTACACCCGTTGTATGTGAACGTTGGAATCTATCACACCCGATCATCACGTGGTGCTTCGAAACAACGAACTGTCGCAACGGTGCACAGTTAGGGGGAACACTTTCTTGAAATTATTATGAGGGATCATCTTATTTACTACCGTCGTTCTAAGTAAACAAGATGTATAAACATGATAAACATCACATGCAATCAAATAATAATAGTGACATGATATGGCCAATATCACATAGCTCCTTTGATCTCCATCTTGGGGCTCCAGGATCATCTTGTCATCGGCATGACACCATGATCTCCATCATCGTGTCTCCATGAAGTTGCTCGCCAACTATTACTTCTACTACTACGGCTAACACGTTTAGCAATAAAGTAAAGTAATTTACATGGTGTTTCTCAATGACACGCAGGTCATACAAAAAATAAAGACAACTCCTATGGCTCCTGCCGGTTGTCATACTCATCGACATGCAAGTCGTGATTCCTATTACAAGAACATGATCTCATACATCACATATATCATTCATCATTCATCACAACTTTGGCCATATCACATCACAAAACACTTGCTGCAAAAACAAGTTAGACGTCCTCTAATTGTTGTTGCAAGTTTTACGTGGCTGCAAGAGGGTTCTAGCAAGAACATTTTCTTACCTACGTTAAAGCCACAACGTGATTTGTCAACTTCTATTTACCCTTCATAAGGACCCTTTTCGTTGAATCCGCTCCAACTAAAGTGGGAGAGACAGACACCCGCCAGCCACCTTATGCAACTAGTGCATGTTAGTCGGTGGAACCGGTCTCACATAAGCGTATGTGTAAGGTTGGTCCGGGCAGCTTCATCCCACAATACCGCTGAAGCAAAATAAGACTAGTAGCGGCAAGAAAGTTTACAACATCTACGCCCACAACAAATTGTGTTCTACTCGTGCAAAGAGAACTACGCATAGACCTAGCTCATGATGCCACTGTTGGGGAACGTTGCAGAAAACAAAAAATTTCCTACGGTTTCATCAAGATCCATCTATGAGTTCATCTAGCAACGAGTGATCGGATTGCATCTACATACCTTTGTAGATCGCGAGCGGAAGCGTTCAAGAGAACGGGGATGAGGGAGTCGTACTCGACGTGATCCAAATCACCGGAGATCCTAGAGCCGAACGGACGGCACCTCCGCGTTCAACACATGTACGGTCAGCGTGACGTCTCCTCCTTCTTGATCCAGCAAGCGGGGAAGGAGAGGTTGATGAAGATCCAGCAGCACGACGGCGTGGTGGTGGATGCAGGAGTCACCGCAGCAGGGCTTCGCCGTTCTACTGCAAGAGGGAGAGGTGTAGCAGGGGAGAGGGAGGCGCCAAGGCTTCAGGGTGCGGCTGCCCCTCCCTCCCCCCCCCCTTTATATAGGCCCCCTGGGGCGGCGCCGGCCCTTGGAGATTGAATCTCCCAAGGGGGGCGGCGGCCAGGGGGTGGAGTACCCCCCCAAGGCAAGTGGGGCGCCCCCCACCCTAGGGTTTCCAACCCTAGGCGCAGGGGGTGGGCCAAGGGGGGCGCACCAGCCCACTACGGGCTGGTTCCCCTCCCCACTTCAGCCCATGGGGCCCTCCGGGATGGGTGGCCCCACCCGGTGGACCCCCGGACCCATCCGGTGGTCCCGGTACAATACCGGTGACCCCCGAAACTCTCCCAATGGCCGAAACTGCAATTCCTATATATAATTCTTCACCTACGGACCATTCTGGAACTCCTCGTGACGTCCGGGATCTCATCCGAGACTCCGAACAACTTTCAGGTTACTGCATACTCATATCTCTACAACCCTAGCGTCACCGAACCTTAAGTGTGTAGACCTTACGGGTTCGGGAGACATGTAGACATTACCGAGACAACTCTCCGGTCAATAACCAACAGAGCGATCTGGATACCCATGTTGGCTCCCACATGCTCCTCGATGATCTCATCGGATGAACCACGATGTCGAGGATTCAAGCAACCCCGTATGCAATTCCCTTTGTCAATCGGTACGTTACTTGCCCGAGATTCGATCGTCGGTATCCCAATACCTCATTCAATCTCGTTACCGGCAAGTCACTTTACTCGTACCGTAATGCATGATCCCGTGACCAGACACTTGGTCACTTTGAGCTCATTATGATGATGCATTACCGAGTGGGCCCAGAGATACCTCTCCGTCATACGGAGTGACAAATCCCAGTCTCGATTCGTGCCAACCCAACAGACACTTTCGGAGACACCTGTAATGTACCTTTATAGTCACCCAATTACGTTTTGACGTTCGGTACACCCAAAGCACTCCTACGGTATCCGGGAGTTACACGATCTCATGGTCTAAGGAAAAGATACTTGACATTGGAAAAACTCTAGCAAACAAACTATACGACCTTGTGCTATGTTTAGGATTGGGTCTTGTCCATCACATCATTCTCCTAATGATGTGATCTCGTTATCAATGACATCCAATGTCCATAGTCAGGAAACCATGACTATCTGCTGATCAACGAGCTAGTCAACTAGAGGCTTACTAGGGACATGTTGGTGTCTATGTATTCACACATGTATTATGATTTCCGGATAACACAATTATAACATGAATAAAAGACAATCATCATGAACAAGGAAATATAATAATAATACTTTTATTATTGCCTCTAGGGCATATTTCCAACACTACTGCGATTGTGCCCTGGTTCATCCGGACGAGCACCTCAGTAGAGAAAGCCAAAAACTGACTGTCATGATATAGCGTGAGACTGGTCAACCACTCGATGACCTATCAGAATCTTCGGGATTCCTACGCCTTAACCAAGGGCCGTTTCCCGGCCAGGCACGCACGCACCCCGAATTCGGATGAGTGCAGAGCCACCAGGGGCTATATAGTAGCCCCACTGTCAAACTCCTCTCGCTAAGTGAAAGTGTTAAAGCATTATAGTCCGGTTGCCTAGTTCTCTGCGCTATCACCTTCTTAATGGACCAAGACGTTGGGTAAAGTGTGAACATGCATCTTCTGCGAACACCCCCGCATTATATGCGTGGGGGCTGAAGCCTACGACTGCAATCTTTCAGGTTATATACATATATACATAAACGCCCGCATAGGAGGCATCATAATACTTTCAGGCAAAAGTATAAATACAGCCTTGATAAACTTAATAAAACATTGTTTTTACAATGGGAATACATGTCACTCAAACATAATATTCTTCGAGCACTGGGCCTCTATCAAACGAGCGCCTTCAAGAACTTCTTCAAAATAGTGCTCCGCAGCCACTCGGCCTATGGCCGAACCCTGCGCTGCAATAGTGGTGGCATCCAGCTCCACCCAGTATGTTTTGACATGGGCAAGGGCCATCCGCGAGCCTTCTATGCATGTCGACCTCTTCATCGCATTAATGCGCGGCACCGCACCAAGGAACTGTTGCACCAAACTAAAATATCTGTTCGGCTTTGGCCTTTCCGGCCACAAGTGATCCACAACAGACCTCATGGCGAGTCCGGACAATCTATTCAGCTCGGCCCATTCGGCAAGCTGATCAGTCAATGGAAGCGGATGCTCTACAACGCTAAATTGCGACCAGAATAGCTTGTCCACTTCACGATCTGTTTGATCTCGGAAGTATTCGGCCGCATCGACACACTCGCCGCCAAGTCCAGATATGCGTCCGCCGAACTCCACAGCCGATCCATAGGGGCATACCGAGGATCTCCAAACTTCCTCCGCAGCATAAAGGGCTTCCCAGCCACAATATCCCCGGCTTCACGCAGTTCCTCCTTCTTCGCTCTCATTGCAGAGCGGGTGTCCTTGGTTGCCATCGTGGCCTTTTCCAGGTCCGTCGCCTTCGCCCGGTTTTCTTCTTCCAGAAGCTGGCAACGGTCGGCAGTATCTTTTAACTTTACAGCCATCCTGGCCATTTTCTCTTTGCTCTCGCAATGCGCGGCCTTTTCGGCTCTTAACTCTTCGGCCACCTTTAAAGCGGACGCATTACTACTCCTTGCTTGCTCCTTGGCTCGGGCAAGCTCCGCCCGAAGAGTCTCCACTGTGGCAACTCCATCTGCAGTCACAACATATTAAAGATACTGGCATCATGCTGCTCTTATTATGTGACGATCACCACAAAAATCACTCACCCTGTGCCTCGTCAAGCAGCTTGTTGACAAACACAATGTCGGCATCTGCCGCATCCAGTTGGCGCTTTATTCCGGCAAACCCATCAGTCCATCTAGCCACCGGAGCTTCAACCACCTGCACATAGAGGCGGTTTGGTTATTACCTGGGACTACGATCCTCTGTTTGCCGCCGTTCTCGACAACAACCAGAGTCTCAGGGGCTACTATCTACACAGGGCACACCTTAAAATGTGTGGTACTATCAAAAATGTACATCATTTCACGTACCTCAAAACCCGTCAGTAGACTCATAAAGGCTTCATGCAACCCGCTTTCGGCGGACGAAATCCTTTTAATCACCGTACCCATCAACGTACGGTGCTCTTCTAAGATAGTTGCTCGCTCTAGCAGATCCCTCAGTACGTCCGACCACATACCAGATGGTGCCGGACTCTTTTGGTTGCTCTCTTCAAGAGCCGAATACTGGGGACTTCAGGTGGCCATAGGATTACCTTCTAGCCTCGCCAGATCCAGAGAAACCCTCCGGGACGACACTTCAGCATCGCCCACCTCGTGAGGTGGTGTGGCAGGGGGAGGCGTTTCGCTCTCCATCATCTCTGGAAGAAGATCCCCCGAAGACGAGCTCTGCTGAGAAGGGCTAAGATTCGAACTACAAGATAAATGCTTCGGTTATTTTCCTCGGAAGTAAGGTAGGATATCTTCACTATTAAGTACTTTTTGATTACTCACAGCTCGTTAGAGAGCTGATCCCCATGCGGACATTGTACGGCAAGAGCACCCTCTGAGGCAGGACCCTCTGGTGGAGATTTCTTCTCCCGTTTGGAAACCTTGGTTTCCGGATCTTCAGAGGTAGTCCTCTTCCTTCCCCGGGGCAAGAGAATGTCAGATTCTTCCCCTTGGTTATCCTCCCTCACGGAGGCGCTCATTCCCTCGGTTGGAATAGGTAGCGGTGGAGGCCCGCTTTCGCCCTCTTTATTCCCCCTTCATCTTCCTTTGAGGGCACCAGGCAAGGTGCTAACTCGAGCATCTTTTCCAGCACCGGATTGTCCAAGCCTTTAGGAAGGGGGACCGAACACCGGATCATCTTCGCCTTTGTTATCCAGTCTTGGTCAAAGAGCGATTCTTCAGAATGATGTTATGATAAATAAAAGGATAGTGTGTTCGGCCATGGGATTACTTACTTGGGACGCGGTACGGTTGCTGCTCAGGCCCACGTCCTCGGTAGTGTCCGGACACTCTATTTGGGGTCCGAAGAAAGATTTGTACATCTCCGCGTGCGTCAGGCCGAGGAAATTCTGAATAGTGCGCGGTCCTTCTGGGTTGAATTCCCACATGTGGAGGGGTCGGTGTTTGCAAGGCTGGACTCGACGAACCAGCATGACTTGCATTACCATAACCAAACTGAAATCTCCCTCAAAGAGATCTCGGATGCGGCTCTGCAGTATGGGCACGTCCTTGGTTGGACCCCAGCTCAGTCCCCTGATGATCCATGACAACAGTTGTGGTGGAGGGCCCGAGCGAAAGGTGGGGGCAGCTACCCACTTGGCACTTCGGGGAGCTGTGACGTAAAACCACTCTCGTTGCCACAATCTGGACACCTCAGGAAAGGAACCCTTTGGCCATGGAGCATCATCAATTTTGCTTATTAAAGCACCTCCGCACGCCGCATACTGTCCCTCGACCATCTTCGGCTTCACATCAAAGGTCTTGAGCCACAAGCCGAAGTGAGGGGTAATGCGGAGGAAGGCCTCACAAACGACAATAAATGACGAGATGTGAAGAAGGGAGTCCGGGGCCAGATCGTGAAAATCCAGCCCGTAATAGAACATGAGACCCCTGACAAAGGGATCCAGAGCGAGGCCTAGTCCTCGGAGGAAGTGGGAGACGAACACAACGCTCTCGTTGGGTTCGGGACTAGGGACGACCTGCCCTCGGGTGGGCAGCCTGTGCGAAATTTCGACGGTCAGATATCTGGCTTCCCTCAGCTTCTTAATGTCCTCCTCTGTGACGGAGGAAGGCATCCACCGGCCTTGAAGGCTGGATCCGGACATGATTAAAGGTCCGAAGCACCTGACCTGGGCTTTGGGTGTTAGAACTCGAGGCGGGAGAAGGATTCGATTGAACACGGGAGGGAAAAAAGTAAAAGCCTTGTCCCTTTATAAAGAGGGTGAATATCAAGCGTCCTCCTCGTGGCCGTTTGGGACTTGCCTAATATCTAGGAGTCCTAGGCACGGTTGGGTTACCCATGTCCGTATTAATGAGAATCCCGTAATAAGGGGAACATGATATCTGCTTTGACAAGACGTGTCAAGAAACCGCCTCATGTTATGTGCGGGGCTGGTTAAAGAAAAACGGTTCGAATAATTACCGGGCCGTGGCGTGATGTCATGCTGCAAAAACGCGTCTGCAGATTAGATTTGTGGTAATATTATTCTCTCTATGGTGGTATGTGGAACTTATTTTGCAGGGTCGTACACTATCCTTGTATTCAAATTATTCCATGGTGTATTTGGAGGAGGAACCCTCCTTGCAATGCCGAAGACAACACTGCGCACCAGACTCATCGTCATTGAAGCCTGGTTCAGGGGCTACTGAGGGAGTCCTGGATTAGGGGGTCTCTGGACAGCTGGACTATATCCTTTGGCCGGACTGTTGGACTATGAAGATACAAGATTGAAGACTTGGTCCCGTGTCCGGATGGGACTCTCCTTGGCGTGGAAGGCAAGCTAGGCAATACGGATATGGATATCTCCTCCTTTGTAACCGACCTTGTGTAACCCTAGACCCCTCCGGTGTCTATATAAACCGGAGGGTTTTAGTCCATAGGACAACAGACAATCATACCATAGGCTAGCTTCTAGGGTTTAACCTCTCCGATCTCGTGGTAGATCAACTCTTGTACTACTCATATTATCAAGAATAAATCAAGCAGGACGTAGGGTTTTACCTCCATCAAGAGGGCCCGAACCTGGGTAAAACATCATTTCCCCCGCATCCTGTTACCATCCACCTTAGACGCACAGTTTGGGACCCCCTACCCGAGATCCGCCGGTTTTGACACTGATAGTGCTACTTTGAAGCACAAGTGTGGAAAAAGGATAGTAGTATTGCCCCTTTTTTTCCTTCTTTTTTTGGCCTTTCTCTTTTTTTCTTTTTTTTCTTTTTTTGGGGCAATGCTCTATTAATGATGATCATCACACTTCTATTTATTTACAACTCAATGCTAGAACAAGATATGACTCTATATGAATGCCTCCGGCGGTGTACCGGGATGTACAATGACTCATGAGTGACATGTATGAAAAAACTATGAACGGTGGCTTTGCCACAAATACGATGTCAACTACATGATCATGCAAGGCAATATGACAATGATGATGCGTGTCATAATAAATGGAACGGTGGAAAGTTGCATGGCAATATATCTCGGAATGGCTATGGAAATGCCATAATAGGTCACGGTGGCTGTTTTGAGGAAGATATAAGGAGGTTTATGTGTGATAGAGCGTATCATATCACGGGATTTGGATGCACCGGCGAAGTTTGCACCAACTCTCAAGGTGAGATAGGGCAATTCACGGTACCGAAGAGGCTAGCAATGATGGAAGGGTGAGAGTGCGTATAATCCATGGACTCAACATTAGTCATAAAGAACTCACATACTTATTGCAAAAATCTACAAGTCATCAAAAACCAAGTATTACGTGCATGCTCCTGGGGGGATAGATTGGTAGGGAAAGACCATCGCTCGTCCCCGACCGCCACTCATAAGGAAGACAATCAAATAACACCTCATGTTTCAAATTTGTTACACAGCGTTTACCATACGTGCATGCTACGGGACTTGCAAACTTCAACACAAGTATTTCTCAAATTCACAACTAGTCAACTAGCACAACTTTGATATCACTATCTCCAAATCTCAAAACAATCATCAAGTATCAAACTTCTCTTAGTATTCAATGCACTTATATGAAAGTTTTTATTATGCCTAAATGCAAATTGCCATGTTGTTCTAAAGGACTCTCAAAATAATATAAGTGAATCATGAGAGATCAATTATTTCTATAAAATAAAACCACCGCCGTGCTCTAAAAGATATAAGTGAAGCACTAGAGCAAAAACTATATAGCTCAAAAGATATAAGTGAAGCACATAGAATAAAAACTATATGGCTCAAAAGATATAAGTGAAGCACATAGAGTATTCTAATAAATTCCAATTCATGTGTGTGTCTCTCAAAAGGTGTGTACAGCAAGGATGATTGTGGTAAACTAAAAGGGACTCAAATCATACAAGATGCTCCAAGCAAAACACATATCATGTGGCGAATAAAAATATAGCTCCAAGTAAAGTTACCGATGAATGAAGACGAAAGAGGGGATGCCTTCCGGGGCATCCCCAAGCGTAGGCTTTTTGGTGTCCTTGTATTTTACCTTGGTGTGCCGTGGGAATCCCCAAGCTTAGGCTCTTTCCACTCCTTGTTCCATAATCCATCAAATCTTTACCCAAAACTTGAAAACTTCACAACACAAAACTTAAAAGAAAATCTTCGTGAGCTCCCTTAGTAAAAGAAAACAAACCACCACTTCAAGGTACTGTAATGAACTCATTCTTTATTTATATTGGTTTTAAACCTACTGTATTCCAACTTCTCTATGGTTTATAAACTCTTTTACTAGCCATAGATTCATCAAAATAAGCAAACAACACAAGAAAAACAGAATCTGTCAAAAACAGAACAGTCTGTAGTAATATATAGGTTTCGAATACTTCTGGAACCCCACAAATTCTAAAATAAATCTCTGGATGTGAGTAATTTATCTATTAATCATATTCAAAAGTAATTAACTAAATATCACTCTCCAGTAAAACATGGCAGCAATTCTCGTGAGCTCTAAAGTTTCTGTTTTTTACAGCAAGATCAAAAAGACTTTCCCCAAGTCTTCCCAACGGTTCTACTTGGCACAAACACTAATTAAACACAAAAAACACAACAAAAAACAGAGTATAGATAAATTATTTATTACTAAACAGGAACAAAAAGCAAGGAATAAAAATAAAATTGGGTTGCCTCCCAACAAGCGCTATCGTTTAACGCCCCTAGCTAGGCATAAAGGCAAGGATAGATCTAGGTATTGCCATCTTTGGTGGGCAATTCTTAGATAAGACACCTATAACCCCTAGGAGTTTCTTTATTTTTATTATTTATCAAACTCCTAGGCACAAAATCAAGAAGATCATTTGTAGCAAACGGTTCCTTAATGATAGCAAAAAGATTGGGATGAACACTTATTGATTTTAAATCTGCAGTTTCCTTACTAGAGGATTCACCCTTATTTTTAGGAACATAAACAAGCTTGGTAATTTTGTTAGGAGGATTTGGAGTATTTTTAACGGAAGAAAAAGCGGACCCCAAGTTGGTGATAATTCCCTCAAGTTTATCGAATCTAGTAGAATCTTGATCTATTCTTTCATTAACTATGGGTTCTTTTTCCTTAAAACTTTTCAAAGTAACTCCCACCTTAGATCCATATTGGGTAATTTTGTTGTGGATCTTTTTATCCAAATTCTCAATCAACTCTATAGTAGCAACTTTATTCTCAATAATTTCAAGTCTTTGCATCACATGTTCCAAAGTTAACATAGTTCCATTAACCAAAAGAGGTGGTGAGCCAAACAAATCTATCATAGCATTATAAGAATCAAAAGTATGGCTACCCAAGAAATTCCCTCTGGTAATGGTATCAAGAATATATATATACCAAGGAGTAGCGCCTACATAAAAATTGCGGAGAAGAACGGTAGTAGATTGCTTCCTGGTAGATCTATTTTGAGCATTGCAAATTCTATACCAAGCGTCTTTTAGATTTTCTCCCTCCCTTTGCTTAAAATAAAGAACTTCATTCTCGGGAGACAACGGAGAATATAGAGGACTAGCCATAACGACAAGGCAAGAAAGAAAGCAACGAACGTAAAAGAGAGGGCGAATAAAACAGGAAGGGTGAAGTGGGGGAGAGGAAAACGAGAGGCAAATGGCAAATAATGTAATGCGAGGGATAAGAGTTTTTTATGGGTACTTGGTATGTCTTGAATTGTGCGTAGACTCCCTGGCAACGGCGCCAGAAATGGCTCGTTGTCGGGAGTCAAATCTTGACTTGACTTGGCGCGGATCTCCCCGACAATGACGCCAGAAATGGCTCGTTGTCAGGAGTCAAATCTTGACTTGACTTGGCGCGAATCTCCCTAGCAACGGCGCCAGAAATGGATCGTTGTCGGGAGTCAAATCTTGACTTGACTTGGCGTGACCCTGGCAACGGCGCCAGAAATCCTTCTTGCTACCTCTTGAGCACTGCGTTGGTTTTCCCTTGAAGAAGAAAGGGTGATGCAGTAAAGTAGCATAAGTATTTCCCTCGGTTTTTGAAAACCAAGGTATCAATCCAGTAGGAGATCACGCTCGAGTCCAACGCACCTACATAAACAAATAAGAACCTCGCAACCAACGCGATAAAGGGGTTGTCAATCCCTTCACGGTCACTTACGAGAGTGAGATCTGATAGATATGACAAGATAATATTTTTGGTATTTTTATGATAAAGAGAAATAAAGATGCAAAGTAAAATAAACAACAATAGAAATAGCTAAGTGTTGGAAGATTAATATGATGGAAGATAGACCTGGGGGCCATAGGTTTCACTAGTGGCTTCTCTCAAGAGCATAAGTATTAGGGTGGGTAAACGAATTACTATCGAGCAATTGATAGAATTGAGCTTAGTTATGAGAATATCTAGGTATGATCATGTATATAGGCATCACGTCCGTGACAAGTAGACCGAAACAATTCTGCAGCTACTACTATTACTCCACACATCGATCGCTATCCATCATGCATCTAGAGTATTAAGTTCATAAGAACAGAGTAATGCTTTAAGTAAGATGACATGATGTAGAGGGACAAACTCATGCAATATGATATAAACCCCATCTTTTTATCCTCGATGGCAACAATACAATACGTGCCTTGCTGCCCCTGCTGTCACTGGGAAAGTACATCGGAAGATTGAACCCAAAGCTAAGCACTTCTCCCATTGCAAGAAAGATCAATCTAGTAGGCCAAACCAAACTGATAATTCGAAGAGACTTGCAAAGATAACCAATCATACATAAAAGAATTCAGAGGAGATTCAAATATTGTTCATAGATAAACTTGATCATAAACCCACAATTCATCGCATCTCGACAAACACACTGCAAAAGAAGATTACATCGAACAGATCTCCAAGAAGATCGAGGAGAACTTTGTATTGAGATCCAAAGAGAGAGAAGAATCCATCTAGCTAATAACAATGGACCTGAAGGTCTGAAGTAAACTACTCACGCATCACCGGAGAGGCCAAGGAATTGATGTAGAGGCCCTCCGTGATCAATGCCCCCTCCGGCGGAGCTCCAGAAAAGGCCCCAAGATGGGATCTCTTGGGTACAGAAGGTTGCGTCGGAGGAATTAGGTTTTCATGGTGCTCCTGAATCTTTGCGGGGTACGTGGACTTATGTAGGAGGAAGAAGTAGGTCGGTGGAGCAACGAGGGGCCCACGAGGGTGGAGGGCGTGCCCAGGGGGTAGGCGCGCCCCCTGCCTCGTGGCCTCCTCGATTATTTCTTGACGCCCACTCCAAGTATCCTGGATCATGTTTATTGAGAAAATCATATTCCGGAAGGTTTCATTCCATTTGGACTTTGTTTGATATTCTTTTTCTATGAAACACTAAAATAAGCAAAAAACAGCAATTTGGGTTGGGCCTCCGGTTAATAGGTTAGTCCCAAAAATAATATAGAAGTGTAAAATAAAGCCCATTAACATCCAAAACAGATAATATAATAGCATGGAACAATCAAAAATTATAGATACGTTGGAGACATATCAAGCATCCCCAAGCTTAATTCCTGCTCGTCCTCGAGTAGGTAAATGATAAAAACGGAATTTTTGATGTGGAATGCTTCCTAACATATTTCTCAATGTAATTTTTCTTTATTGTGGCATGAATGTTTGGATCCGAAAGATTCAAGATAAAATTTTAATATTGACATAAAAATAATAATACTTCAAGCATACTAACTAAGCAATCATGTCTTCTCAAAATAACATGGCCAAAGAAAGTTCATCCCTACAAAATCATATAGTTTGGTCATGCTCCATTTTCGTCACACAAGAATGTTGTCATCATGCACAACCCCGATGACAAGCCAAGCAATTGTTTCACACTTTAGTGATCTCAATTTTTTTTCAACTTTCACGCAATGCATGAGCGTGAGCCATGGATATAGCACTGTGGGTGGAATAGAATATAATGAAGGGGGTCAGTGTGGTCCACAGCCCCCAGAGTACGGAGTCAAGTTCGTCCACCCAGTGCTTGTCTGATTCTTTCAAAGACTGCACTAGTCTAGGTTTGATGCCGCTCATAATATGACCAGTAGCCCGTTCGACTTGATCGTTTGTCTGCGGGTGATAGATAGAGGCATAATCGAGCTTAATGCCTAGATTAGCGCACCAGGTTTTCACTTCATCGGCTGTGAAATTAGAGCCATTATCGGTTATTATGCTGTGTGGGACACCATAACGGTGTACCATGCCGGATATGAAATCTATTACCGGCCCCGCTTCGGCCATTTTGACTGGTTTGGCCTCAATCCACTTAGTGAATTTATCCACCATGACCAGCACATACTTTCTCTTATGGCTTCCTCCTTTAAGGGGTCCGACCATATCGAGTCCCCAGACCACAAAAGGCCAAGTGATGGGGATTGCTTGTAAGGCAGTGGGGGCATATGGCTTTGGTTGGCGAAGAGTTGGCATCCAACGCAACATTAGACAAGGTCCTGTGCATCTTCTCAGGCCGTCGGCCAATAAAACCCTGTACGGAAGGCCTTGCTAACAAGGGCCCGAGCTGCGGTGAGGGAGTCCTGGATTAGGGGGTCTCCAGACAGCCGGACTATCTCCATTGGCCGGACTGTTAGACTATGAAGATACAAGATTGAAGACTTCGTCTCGTGTCCGGATGGGACTCTACTTGGCATGGAAGGAAAGCTAGGCAATACGGATATGGATATCTCCTCCTTTGTAACTGACCTTGTGTAACCCTAACCCTCTCCGGTGTCTATATAAACCGAAGGGTTTTAGTCCGTAGGACAACAACCACAACATACAATCATACCATAGGCTAGCTTCTAGGGTTTAGCCTCTCCGATCTCGTGGTAGATCTACTCTTGTACTACCCATATCATCAATATTAATCAAGCAGGACGTAGGGTTTTACCTCCATCAAGAGGGCCCGAACCTGGGTAAAACATCGTGTCCCCTGCCTCCTGTTACCATCCGGCCTAGATGCATAGTTTGGGACCCCCTACCCGAGATCTGCCGGTTTTGACACCGACATTGGTGCTTTCATTGAGAGTTCCTCTGTGCCGTCGCCGTTAGGCTTGATGGCTCCTACTATCATCGATAGCAATGCGGTCCAGGGTGAGACTTTTCTCCCCGGACAGATCTTCGTATTCGGCGGCTTTTCACTGCGGGCTAATTCGCTTGGCCATCTGGAGCAGATTGAAAGCTACGCCCCTGGCCATCAGGTCAGACTTGGAAGTTTGAACTACACGGCCGACATCCGCGGAGACTTGATCTTCGACGGATTCGAGCCACAGCCGGGCGCGCCGGACTGTCACGATGGGTATGACCTAGCTCTGCTGCCAAACAGTACCCCAGAGGTCGCGCCCGCATCAGCTCGGACCCTTAGCTCGGAGCCAACTGCTCCAATCGAGGACGGCTGGTTAGACACCGCCTCAGGGGCTGCGGTCTCAACGGCGATCGAGTCGAACACCAGCCTAATCCTCTGCGCAACCCGTGACTCCAAGGTGTCAGACTCTTTTTCTGACTCCGAACCACCCGCGCCCCTGCCAATCAAATCCGATTGGGCGCCGATCATGGAATTCACCGCCGTGGATATCTTTCAGCACTCTCCCTTCATCGACATTCTGAATTCACTAAGGTATCTCTCTTTGTCAGGAGAGCCCTGGCCGGATTATGGCCAACGGGATTGGGATGCGGACAACGAAGAAATTCGACGCCCACCCACCACCCACTTAATAGCCACTGTCGATGACTCAACCGACATGCTCGACTTCGACTCCGAATACATCGATGATATGGACGACGATGCGGGAGGCGAAGAGGAACCACTGCCCACAGGGCGCTGGACGTCCACCTCATCATATGACGTATACATGGTGGACACACCAAAAGAAGACGACGACGGGGAATGGAAGGATGCAACGAAGGCTTGTTCCCTTGAGAAGCAGTCAAAGCAGCGGGGCAAGCGCCGCCCCAAATCCCGCCTCGGCAGAAATAACGATCATACAGACCCAGCGCTGGAGTAGGGCGAACCACCACCGGACCACGGCAATACGGAGAATCAAACCGAACAAACCAATTCTGTCAAAGATGATAGTCCGGACGACATAACGCCGGACAAGCACCCGGAGCAGCAGAATGCTCACCAAAGGCTTGTTGCCACCGTGAGGAGTCTGAAAAAGCATAAGCAAAGGCTCAAGGCTACGTAGGACACACTCCAAATCAGATGGAGTAAAGTACTCAACACAGCAGCGAAGTACAGTGACAATCGCCCCACCAAGAGCTACCCAAAGCGGAAGTTTCTACCTGAATTCGATGAGGAGGCCTCAGACCCCCCACAACCAAAAATTAAAACAGCCATCTGGCCGGATAGATTACCTCATGGCCAACATAAAGCGGCAAGCAACGCCGCACATAAGCCAATACGCGGTCTACGCGAGGGCTCGCATCAAAAGGAGGGCGAAACCAGATCCATCTATGGACCACGCAAGCGTGCTCTAGCATACGATGCAACACAACAAACATCCGAACAACGCGGTACACCCAGATATAGGGGTGCCGCACACCCCCTATGTTTCACTGATGAGGTGCTGGACCATGAATTTCTAGAGGGATTCAAACCCGTAAACATAGAGGCATACGATGGAACAACAGACCCTGGGGTCTGGATTGAGGACTATATCCTCCATATCCACATGGCCCGGGGAGATGATCTCCACGCCATTAAGTATTTACCCCTCAAACTCAAAGGGCCAGCTCAGCACTGGCTTAAGAGCCTCCCCGAAAGCTCCATTGGAAGTTGGGAAGAGCTCGAAGACGCCTTTCAGGCAAATTTTCAAGGGACTTATGTCCGACCTCCGGACGCGGATGATTTGAGTCATATAACTCAATAGCCTGGAGAGTCAGCCCGAAAGCTTTGGAAGAGGTTTCTTACTAAAAAGAACCAAATTGTCGACTGTCCGAACGCCAAAGCCTTGGCAGCTTTTAAGCATAGCGTCCGTGACGAATGGCTTGCCAGACAGCTCGGCCAAGAAAAGCCGAGAACAATGGCAGCATTAACAAGCCTCATGACCTGCTTTTGCGCGGGTGAGGATAGCTGGCTAGCCAGATGCAGCGCCAGCAACCCCAGTACATCCGAAGTTAGAGATGGAAATGGGAAATCACAGTGCAACAGCAATAACAAATGCCGGAATAAAAAGGACAGCATGAAGAGCACGGCAGTAAACGCCGGATTCAAAAGCTCTCGGCCAGGTCAGCAAAAGCCGCCCTCTAAAGGCGCCAGAGACGAACTGTCCAGCCTAAACAAAATTCTGGACCAAATATGTCAGATCCATAGCACCCCTGGTAAACCTGCTAATCATACCCACAGAGAATGTTGGGTCTTCAAGTAGTCCGGCAAGCTCAACGCCGTACACAAGGGGGGGGATACACCAAGCGAAGACGATGATGAGCCTCTCAAGCAAGACACTGGGGAACAAAAGAAATTTCCACCAGAAGTCAAAACAGTAAACGTGTTACACGTGATCAAGGGAAGAAACAAAACGGCACTCCCAGAAAAATATGCCCAAGGGCCTATCACCGCGGAGTCCTGCCACTCGTCGTCTCAACTGATCACTTTTGACCATCATGATTACTCAGCAAGTATCCGGCGTGCAGGATGGGCTGCCCTAGTATTAGACCCAATAATTGACGGATACCACTTCACACAAGTCCTGATGGACGGTGGTAGCAGTCTAAACCTGATATACCAGGATACAATCCGCGAAATGGGGATAGACCCAACGAAAATTTGCCATAGCAATACTACCTTTAAAGGAGTAACGCCAGGCCCAGGGGCTCATTGCACGGGCTCTCTGCTACTAAAGGTTATATTCGGGTTCCCCAATAACTTCCGTAGCGAACATTTAACCTTCCACATCGCTCCGTTCCAAAGTGGCTATCAAGCACTACTCACACACGAAGATTTCGCTCGCTTTAATGCAATACCGCACTACGCTTCCCTCACACTCAAGATGCCCGGCCCATGTGGGATCATTAAAGTGAACGGAAGTATTACGCAATCTTTGCGCGCCGAAGAGAGTGCGGCTGCCTTGGCAGCCGCACACTAAAAACGGCCTCACCAACTAAAGCATTTAACAGGTTGTCAAGACCACGGACACGGTTAGACTAGTCCGGCGCAGCTATATGTAATTCATACCGGTCACACCCCTATTACAATTACAAGGGGCTCATCGCGCGCAGACAAGTGGCAATTTTTACTCATCTTGAATTATGCATGGTTTCTTTAAAAACTATCTCTCTACACGACAACTTTTTCACCTAACATCCTCTCTTTTACAGATGGCCATCGTGCTACACCCGTCCAGGATACGGCACAACGAGACACAGGCGCAGACGTGCAGCAGGGACCCGTTCCAAGGATTCTTTTTAGATTAAGACCCTGCGTAAACCTTTTTTACTGTCTCTTGTTGATACACATCCATCAAATTCTCAACACAATGGACACAAGGGGCTTCTTACAAAGGGCACTATTTAGGCCCGGTTTATACCATAAAGACCGAATACCTCAGGGAGTGTTTGGCGTCGCGAGTTTGGCCTTATATGCATCAGCTCCGAATCATTGTCTTTGGTCAAATGTTGGGTTTGCCCGGCTCCTGTGTTTTGGTGCCTTACGTTCCGCTTTATCGGCTATGGTAGCACCAGGAGAACTACTGCGATTGTGCCCTAGTTCATCTGGACGAGCACCTCAGTAGAGAAAGCCAAAAACTGACTGTCATGATATAGCGTGAGACTGGTCAACCACTCGATGACCTATCGGAATGTTAGAATTCCTATGCCTTAACGAAGGGCCGTTTTCCGGCCAGGCATGTACGCACCCAGAGATCGGGAGAGTGCGGAGCCACCAGGGGCTATCTAGTAGCCCCACTGTCAAACTCCTATGGCTAAGTGAAAGTGTTAAAGCATTATAGTCTGGTTGCCTCATTCGCTACGCTATCACCTCCTTAATAGGACCAAGACGTTGGGTTAAGTGTGAACACGCGTTTTTCGCGAGCACCTCCGCATTATATGCGTGGGGGTTGAAGCTGACAGCTGCAATCTTTCAGGTTATACAAATGTATACATAAATGGCCGCACAAGAGGCATCATACTACTTTCAGGCAAAAGTATAAACATAGCCTTATAAAATTTCATAAAAGCATTGTGCTTACAATGAGAATACATATCACTCAAACATAATATTCTTCGAGCACTAGGCCTCTATCAAACGAGCACCCTCGAGAACCTCCTCGAAATAGTGCTCGGCAGCCACTCGGCCTATGGCCGAACCCTGCGCCGCAACAGTGGTAGTGTCCATCTCCGCCCAGTATGCTTTAACACGGGCAAGGGCCATCCGCGAGCCTTCTATGCACGCCGACCTCTTCATCGCATTAATGCGCGGCACCGCACCAAGGAACTGCTGCACTAAGCTGAAATAGTTGTTCGACTTTGGCTTTTCCGGCCATAGCTGATCCACAACAGACCTCATGGCGAGTCCGGACAACCTATTCAGTTCGGCCCATTCGGCTAGCTGGTCAGTCAATGAAAGCGGACGCTCTAGAACGTTGAATTGCGACCAGAACAGCTTGTCCACTTCACGATCTGTTTGACCTTGGAAGTACTTGGCCGCAGCGGCAGCGCTCGCTGCCAAATCCATATACGCATCTCCCGAACTCCACAGCCGATCCAGAGGGGCGTACCGTGGATCTCCGAACTTCCTCTGTAACACCAACGGCTTCCCAGCCGCAATATCCCCGGCTTCCCGCAGCTCCTCCTTCTTTGCTCTCATAGCAGAACGGGTGTCTTTGTCCGCCATCGTGGCCTTCTCAAGGTCCATTGCCTTCACTCGGTTTTCTTTTTCAAGGACCCGGCAATGGTCGGCAGTGTCTTCTAATTCTACAACCATCTTGGCCATCTTCTCTTGGCTCTCGCAATGTGCGGCCTTCTCGGCTTTCAACTCTTCGGCCGCCTTCAAAGTAGCCGCATTACTAATCCTTGCTTGTTCCTTGGCTCGGGCAAGTTCTGCCCGCAAGGTTTCCACGGTGGTAGCTCCATCTGCAGTCACAACATATTAAAGATACTGGCATCATGCTGCTCTTACTATGTGGCGTTCACCAGATAATAACACTTACCCTGTGCCTCGTCAAGCCTCTTGTTAACAAGCTCGATGTCGGCGTCTGCCACATCCAGTTGCCGTTTTAATTTGGCAAACTCACTAGTCCGGCTAGCCACCGGAGCTTCCACCACCTGCACATAGGGGCAGTCTGGTTATTGCTTGGGACTATGATCCTATGTTCGCCGTCATTCTCGACGACAACCAGAGTCTCAGGGGCTACTATCTACACAGGCCACACCTAACATGTGCAGTACTATCACATATTATCTCACGTACCTCAAAGCCTACCAGTAGACTCTAAAGGCTTCATGTAATCCGCTTTTGGCGGACGAAATTCTCTCCATCACCGTACCCATCAGCATACGGTGTTCTTCTGAGATGGCCGCTCGCCCCACCAGCTCCCTCAGAATGTCCGACCGCATACCAGACGGTGCCGGACTCTTTTGTTTGCTCTCTTCGAGAGCCGGACACTGGGGACTTCGGGGGTCTATGGGATTATCTTCTGGCCTCACCGGATCCGGAGAGGCCCTCCGTGACGACACTTCGGGGTCGCCCGCTTCTTGAGCGGAGCAGTCTGGGGGAGGCGTTTCGCTCTCCATCATCTCTGGAAGAAGATCCCCCGAAGACGAGCTCAGTTGAGAGGGGCTAAGGCCCGAACTGCAAGATATATGCGGTGGTTATTTTCTCAGAAAAAAGATAGCATACCTTCACTATTAAAGTATTTTGGATCACTTATGACTCGTTGGAGGGTTGATCCCCTCGCGGACTTTGTGCGGCAAAAGCACCCCCCGAGGCAGGACCCTCTATGGGAGACTTCTTCTCCTGTTTGGAGGCCTCGGCTTCCGGATCCTCGGAAGCAGTCCTTTTCCTCCCCTGGTTATCCTCCTTCATGGAGATGCTCATTCCCTCGGTTGGAACTGGCAGCGATGGGGGCCCGCGTCCGCCCGTATTATCCCCCCCCCCCCCCATATCTTCCTTCGAGGGCTCCGAGCAAGGTGCGACCTCGAGCATATTTTCCAATACCGGATTTTCCAAACCCTCAGGGAGGGGGGCCAAACACCGAATCATCTTCGCCTTTGTTAGCTAGTCCTGGTGAAAGAGCGAACTCTCAGAAATAACTTCACGATGAATAAAAGACAGTGTGTTCAGCCAGAGGATTTCTTACTTGTTCGGCGGCGCGGTTACTACTCAGGCCCACGTCCTCGGTAATATCCGGACACTCTACTTGAGGTCCGAAGAATGACTTGTACATCTCCTCGTGCGTCAGGCCGAGGAAACTTTGAATGGCACGCGGTCCCTCTGGGTTGAACTCCCACAAGCGAAGGGGCCAGCGTTAGCAATGCTGGACTTGACGAACCAGCATAACTTGTATTACCACAACCAAATTAAAATCTCCCTCGAAGAGATCTCGAATGTGGCTTTGCAGTATAGGCATGTCCTTGGCTGGACCCCGGCTCAGACCTCTGCTAATCCATGACATCAGTTGTGGTGGGGGGGCCCGAGCAGAAAGCGGGGGCAGCCGCCCACTTGGCACTTCTGGGAGCCGTGACGTAAAACCACTCATGTTGCCATAATTCAGACACCTCTGGAAAGGAACCTTTCAGCCATGGAGCTCCTGCCATCTTGCCTATTGATGCACCTCCGCACGCTGCATGTTGCCCCTCGATCATCTTTGGCTTCACTTCAAAGGTCTTGAGCCACAGGCCGAAGTGAGGGGTAATGCGGAGGAAGGCCTCACACACGACGATAAATGTAGAGATGTGGAGAAAGGAGTCCGGAGCTAGATCATAGAAATCTAGCCCGTAATAGAACATCAAACCCCTGATGAAGGGATCCAGAGTGAGGCCTAGGCCTCGGAGGAAGTGGGAGACGAACACGACGTTCTCGTTGGGTTTGGGAGTAGGGACGACCTGCCCTCGAGCAGGAAGCCGATGCGAAACCTCGGCGGTCAGGTATCTGGCCTCCCTCAACTTCTTAATGTCCTCTTCCGTAACGGAGGAGGGCATCCATCGGCCTTGAAGGCTGGATCCGGACATGATTGAAAATCCGGAGCACCTAACATGGGCTTTGGGTGTTAGAACTCGAGGCGGGGGAAGGGTTCGATTGAGCACGAGAGGGAAAAAGCGAAAACCTTGTCCCTTTATAAAGAGGGTGAATATCAAGCATCCTCTCCGTAGCCATTTAGGACTTGCCTATAATCTAGGAATCCTAGACACGGTTGGGTTACCCACGACCGCATTAATGAGAATCCCATAATAAGGGGACACGATCTCTGCTTTGACAAGACGTGTAGAAAAACTGCCTCGCGTTATGTGCGGGGCTGGTTAAAGGAAACGGTTCGAATAATCACCGGGCCATGACATAATGTCATGCTGCCAAAACAAGCCAGCAAATTAGATCCGCGAAAATATTATTCTCTCTACGGTGGAATGTGGAACTTATTTTGCAGGGTCGGACACTATCCTTGTATTCAAATTCTTCTGTGATGTGTTCGGAGAAGGAACCCGCCTTGCAATGCCGAAGACAATATTGCGCGCGGGACTCATCGTCATTGAAGCCTGGTTCAGGGGCTACTAAGGGAGTCCTGGATTAGGGGGTCTCCGGACAGCCGGACTATCTCCATTGGCCGGACTGTTAGACTATGAAGATACAAGATTGAAGACTCCGTCTCGTGTCCGGATGGGACTCTACTTGGCGTAGAAGGCAAGCTAGGCAATACGGATATGGATATCTCCTCCTTTGTAACCGACCTTGTGTAACCCTAACCCTCTCTGGTCTCTATATAAACCGAAGGGTTTTAGTCCGTAGGACAACAACCACAACATACAATCATACCATAGGCTAGCTTCTAGGGTTTAGCCTCTCCGATCTCGTGGTAGATCTACTCTTGTACTACCCATATCATCAATATTAATCAAGCAGGATGTAGGGTTTTACCTCCATCAAGAGGGCCCGAACCTGGGTAAAACATCGTGTCCCCTGCCTCCTGTTACCATCTAGCCTAGACGCACAGTTCGGGACCCCCTACCCGAGATCCGCCGGTTTTGACACCGACATGCGGCGTGGTGACCGCCGAGTCCGGCATGAATCTCGACCAAGATCTGCCGCCCCTCTTCCTCGGAGATACATCTTTGAAGAACTCCGGTAGCGCTTTTCTTATAGAGCTCTCTGTCATGAACCTTGTAGGCCTTCGAACGCCGGACAATATAGTGGGCATCATTCTGGTCCTCAGGAAGCTCCTTCCTGTTAAGGTAGGCCAGGAAGGGTTCAGCCCATGGGGCAATGACTGCCATGATGAGATGCACCGACGGTGTTATTTCGGTGGCTAAGCCTCCGATGATGTCGATGTTTTCGGAATCTGGGTTTATGTTCGGATCCGGACTAGTGTTGCCGTTTCCCCCCTGCCACACCACGGATGGCTTAAAAAGCCTTTCGAGAAAGATATTAGGTGGAACGGGGTCGCGCTTAGTGCCGATACGAGCAAGTAAGTCCGTCGCCTGATTACTTTCTCGAGCCACATGGTGGAACTCGAGCCCCTCGAACCGGGCCGACATTTTTATGACGGCATTACGGTAAGCTGCCATCTTTGGATCTTTGGCGTCGAAGTCTCCATTTATTTGAGATATTGCAAGGTTTGAGTGCCCGCGCACTTCTAGGCGTTGTATGCCCATGGAGACAGCCATCCGGAGACCATGCAATAAGGCCTCGTATTCAACTGCATTGTTGGAGTATGTGTATAGTATTTGGAGTACGTACTGAATGACGTCTTTAGTTGCTGACGGTAAGACAACGCTTGCCCCTAGCCCTGCCAGCATTTTGGAGCCATCGAAATACATAACCCAATTGGAATATGCGTCGTACTCTTTAGGGAGTTCGGCCTCTGTCCATTCGGCGACGAAGTCAGCCAGTATGTAATATCAAATGCAAGGGGCTCAATGGCCCATTTGGCAATCCGGCCCGTGGCATCGCGGTTGTTTATGATGTTATTAAGTGGTACTTTGGAAGCCACCATGATCGAACACTCCTGGAAGTAGTGACGGAGCTTTTGGGGTGCCATGAAGACTGCGTATGCTATCTTTTGATAATGGGGGTACCGAGATTTGCATGGTGTAAGGACAGTGGATACGTAGTATACTATTGCTTTTGAAGCGGGAATTTGTGTCTGTCCTGTTCTCGTTCGACAACGAGCACGACGCTCACCACCTGATGTGTTTCCGATATGTATAACAACATCGGTTCGCCGACGTTTGACGCGGCCAGGATTGGGTTGCTCGCAAGAAGGGTTTTTATCTCCTCCAGTTTGGCTGTTGCCACGTCCGTCCACTCGAAGTGATCGGTTCGCCGTAGAAGGCGATAGAGTGGCAGTGCCTTTTCTCCCAATCTGGAGATAAAGCGGCTTAGAGCTGCCACGCAACCCGCGAGCTTTTGGACTTGTTTAAGGTCTGTTGGCGTAGACAATTGTGACAAAGCTTGGATTTTGGCTGGATTTGCTTCAATTCCTCTGTTGGAAACGATGAAGCCCAGCAGTTTTCTGGCGGGGACGCCGAAAAAGCACTTTTCAGGATTGAGCTTAATGTCATACGCGCGGAGGTTATCGAATGTGAGACGTAAATCATCTATTTATGTTTCAACGCGCCTAGTTTTATGACGACGTCGTCCACATAAGCTTCAACTGTCTTGCCGATCTGTTTCTTCAGGCATGTTTGAATCATGCATTGGTATGTGGCGCCAGCGTTCTTGAGCCCGAAGGGCATGGTGTTGAAGCAGAATGGCCCATATGGGGTAATGAATGCTGTTGCAGCTTGATCGGACTCCTTCATTTTGATTTGATGGTATCCGGAATATGCATCAAGGAAACACAGTGAGTCATGTCCTGCGGTAGCATCAATGATTTGATCAATGCGAGGGAGGGGGAAGAGATCCTGAGGGCAAGCCTTATTGAGGTCTTTAAAATCGACGCACAACCGCCAGGATATGTCCTTCTTTGGTACCATCACCAGTTTTGCCAGCCAGTCCGGATGTTTTATTTCTCTGATGAATCTGACCTCAATTAGCTTGGGTAGCTCCTCCACCATAGCTTGACGTTTGGGTTCAGAAAAGCGCTGTAGTGTTTGCTTGACCGGTTTATATCCCTTTAATATATTGAGGCTGTGTTCGGCCAACTCGCGTGGGATTCCTGGCATATCAGAAGGGTGCCAGCCGAATATATCCCAATTCTTGCGTAGAAACTCTCGTAGCGCGGCGTCAACCGTTGGGTCTAATTGTGCTCCGATGGATGTTGTCTTCTTGGGGTCTGTTGGATGGACTTGGAATTTGACTATTTCTTCTACTGGTTTGAAGGAGGTGGATTTGGGTCGTTTGTCTAGGATCACATCATCCCTATCCACCTTGGAGTGCAGCGCGGTTAATTCTTCAGCCGTGAGGGCTTCAGATAATGCCTCGAGGGCCAAGGATGCGGTTTTATTCTCGGTGCGGAGTGCTATGTCCGGATCACTAGCTAGAGTGATTATACCGTTGGGCCCAAGCATCTTAAGCTTCATGTATCCGTAATGGGGTACCACTTGGAAGCGCGTAAATGCATCTCGCCCTAAGAGGGCGTGATATCCGATGTTGAAAGGGGCCACTTGGAAGGTTATTTCTTCGGACTGATAATTCTCCGGCGTGCCGAATACCACGTCGAGTTTTATTTTTCCCGCACACCACGCCTCCCGACTAGGAATAATTCCTCAGAAGGTCATGCTGCTTTGCTCAATGCGGCTCCTATCTATTTCCATTTTGTGGAGTGTATCTTCGTAGATGAGGTTTAGTCTGCTGCCGCCGTCCATGAGGACCTTGGTGAGCCGAAAGCCGTCCATGATTGGACCGAGGTCCAAGGCGGATGGTGCTTGGACTGTCCTGTATTTTGGTTCATCGCCGGCATTAAAAGTTATAGCCGTGTCGTTCCAAGGGTTTATCGTTGCTATTTGACAGACTTCGGCGAGTCCGCGTAGTGCTCTTTTGCGCCTATTGTCTGAGCCGAATGTCTCGAAGACCGTCAGTACTTTGGGTTCGTTGTCCCCTAGGGGGTGTTGTTCTGGGTTATTCTTGGTGAGGATATCCTCGCCGCTCTTGGCCACTTGCTAGAGTATCCAACATGCTCTAAGGCTATGTGTTGGTATGTTATCCGGTGTTGCGTGTATTTTGCATGGCCCATCGAGCGATCCTTCTAGAACGGTTCCGCTCCCCATACTGGGCTTGTATTTCTTTACTATTGAACCAGGCGTGTTGCAAGGATGCGCCCTTTTCGCCTGAATAAGGGGTTGATTGGGGACCGATGATTCCTAACGAGCTGCTTGAGTTTTCCAGGCGCTTTCCATTGCACTGTACTTCTGTATGATAGTTGCCAAGTCAGCGAAGTGTAGGATGCGATGGCGGTTGGTGGCGTTGAGGATTACTTCGTCCCTGGAATTGTTGCGGAACAGTGAGATCACTTCCTCGTCGCGGCAATCTTTAATCTTGTTTTTGACAAGAAGGAATCTGGCCCAGAAGTGGTGGACCGTTTCCTGAGACTGCTGTTTTATGCTCATGAGAGCACTTGTATTCGGGTGGGTGGGTGGATTTAAATCTAAACCCTGCCCCAGTTTTGGATCCGGAGTCTGAAGGTCTTCCGAACTTAGCAGATCGGGCTCCGGGATGTCCACTAATTTCTTAGGCCCGTCGTCCGATTCTATGTTCGGAGGGCAGGATGCTTCACCTCACGGGTAGGTGTCCGGCTCTTCGAGACTGGAGATCCAGACATAGTTTGTCGTTGATATGGAGGAAGAGTTGTCGACTCGCTCCTCGACTACCGCTATCTGGTGGGTGATCGGCGGAGATTTGATTTCTCTCTGATCGGGTTTAATCCCAATCCGATCGTAGTCTGTAGCGACCCCTAGGGCGGCGATGCGATCTAGGAGCTCGTTTAAGGACGAAAGCTCCGCCGGATCCATCTGCTTGGAGTGTTTGGAGTGGATACGAAGGGGGTTTTCGATGACCCGAGAGGTCATTGTCGGCTTAATGACCGAACGGGCGGTCATGGTAAAGCCGCCCAGCCGAAGGGTTTGGCCTGGAGCCAGCGTTCCTCCGGTGGCGATATTATCCTTGAGAACAAGGCGAGACATCAATCTTGTTGTCGACGGCACAGTGGAACTCTCAATGAAAGCACCAATGTCAGTGTCAAAACCGGTGGATCTCGGGTAGGGGGTCCCGAACCGTGCGTCTGAGGTCGATGGTAACAGGAGACAAGGGACACGATGTTTACCCAGGTTCGGGCCCTCTCTATGGAGGTAATACCCTATGTCCTACTTGATTGATATTGATGAATACGAGTATTACAAGAGTTGATCTGCCTCGAGATCGTAATGGCTAAACCCTATAGGTCTAGCTTGTATGACTATGATAATGAATCTCTCCCTCCGGACTAAGTCCTCCAGCTTATATAGACACCGGGAGGATCTAGGGTTACATAAGGTCGGTTACAAAGAAAGGAATATACATATTTGGTCGCCAAGCTTGCCTTCCACGCCAAGGAGAGTCCCATCCGGACACGGGTGCAGTCTTCGGTCTTCGTATCTTCACAGCCCATCAGTCCGGCCCATGGCTAACAGGCCGGACGCCCGAGGACCCCTTAGTCCAGGACTCCCTCACTGTTTACCTCTCAAACGGTGACATGGAGCGCCTGCTCCGTGGCTGTACTGCACTCAAGTACCTTCGTCTTCAGGCGATCAATGGGTTGAGTACCTTCCACATCATGTCCATGACTCTCCGGACTATTTATGTGTCTTCCTGGTGCGGCAGGAAGACATCACAAGATGTGTACCACGGTATGGTCACTGAGGACACACCTGCACTTGAGAGATTACTTGTAGTTGATCAAGAAGGTCCAACTAGAATCAATGTCATTTCTGCGCCGAAATTGACAGTGGTGGGCTACTCGTCTGACAAATACTCTGAACTTGTTATTGGATTCACAACCGTTCAGGTACAAGTGCCGCCTTCTACCTCTCCTTCTACAAATTAACATTATTTCTAATTTTGAAGATGTTTGTTCGTCTGTCATTCAGAAAATGATTCCGACAAGCTTGACCCCGAAATTGCGCACAGTGAAGGTCTTGGCACTAGAATCTATCGGCCCCAACCTGGAGCAAGTTGTCAGTTTCCTGAGATGCTTTTTGTGCCTAGAGAAGCTATATATCAAGGTGATGTTCCTTTCCTGTTAAATGTTAACCATAAGGGAATTCAATTTGTGACACCTTTTTCCAATTTTACAATGACAATGTACTACGATTTCTGAAGGCTCTTTTGGAGGATTTCAGTACATACATGCCCCCCCCCCATATTGGTTTCTTGATCCATATGGTTACAATCAATAAGCATTTCTCCTTTGGATTCATATGTACTAGTTTTCTTAGGGAACTTTTCATCCACTCCAACCTCTTGTGAAGAAGGCTACATTTTTCTAGAATGTAATCAAATGCCCATGTTAATCATGTCAGATCGAAGATGGCATGTTAGTGCATTTTACAAATCCTGTAAACCAAATAGGCATGTAGTAATGTTCAAAACTTCATGTAGGCACTAACACGTTTTCTTCTTTTGCAGATAAGATTAGGCCCAGTGGTGGATAATGTGATACAATATAACAATCACGTCGAATGCCTAGATCTGCATCTCTCAGAAATTACTTTGAACTCCTACCGAGGGACCTTGCCGGAGATTATATTCGCCAGGTTCTTTGTTCTCAGAGCAAGGGTGATGAAGGAAATGAGGTTTGTCGTACATTTATTTTGCAAAAATGAATGGTTTGTTGATCAGCGTCGGCGCCTGCGGCAGAATGGAGTAGGCTCCAAATATGCTGAATTTCATTTTGGAACTTCAGATGATAGAGTAATCGGAAGTCATCGTGTCAACCCCGTACATGACTTCTCAGTGGCTGACCCCTTTGTAAAAATTGTGAGGTTTCGAAACCAGACTTAGAAGCGGTGATATTAGTTTGAACCTCTCTAATATCCATGTTCGGCGGATCAGCGCGAGCGTTTGCAGCTGATGAGAGGAATTTCATTTCTAATATCAGGTTGAACTTTGTAATCTTCGAATTTGAGCCATATAACTCTGGAATTTGAATCTTGTAACATCTCGAGCTTTTGTGGTACAATCGTTGAAATGGCATCATATGAGACTCGTATATTGCTAGCACTATTTTGACCTTAGTATGCAATGGTCTTAGATTTTATTAACCATTCTCGAATCAGTTTACCTTGTCGATCTCACAGCACACAATTTGTATAGCTAACTCGACTGCGATCTTCGACATTATTGCACACAGTTGGTTTCTTCCACCGTGTGCACTGTAGAGTGCGGAATTAATTATCGCACTCGAGTGTCCATCATCACCCTTCTGTGTAACTTTGACCTCATCACCCATGGGTAAACTTATGATTGAAGTCATTCCACACACTTTGTTTTTGCAAAGCCTTTTGCCAATAAACGCCCACAATTTATCCCTCTTCTAGCCGACGCGTGGCCAAACTAGCCGGGCGGGAAGCCTGCACGGTAAACAGCGGGGGAACAGGCTCACCAACGATACATTCTGGCGCCTCTTCGAGCCCACGCGTGCGGTGCAGTGTTGTCATGCGTGCACTGGAATCCTCCGCTATGAACACCGTGACAAGACATGACGACTATAGGCCGGCCGGCCCCCATTTATTACAGCGGCCATTTAACCCTTGTGTCTCTTCAACCTTTCGATCGCACCCCACCATTGCAAGAAGCACACCCACCACAAGAAATTCGTAGAGGGTATCCTGCGCGGCTCCAATGGCGCTCCGAGCGGTTGCTGACAACGAGCAGCAGTTCACCATGTGTGTCGTGGTGGACACCCACAGAAGGTTCATGGACCTCTCGGTGGTGTACACCAACAACCCAGTCTGGGTGGAGCACTCCATCCACATCATGGAGTTGTTGCTTGTCGCGGAGAAGTACAAGGTGGTCAGGTTCGACCTCAAGTACACCCGCGCTCATGCCGAGTCTCATCCCAAGGTCGTCGTCACCCAGATGTGCGTGCGCCACCACGTCCTCATCTACCACTACTGCCTGGCCACAAGGCCTTGCAAGCGTTTCGCCAGGTTTGTCAACAACCCCCACTACATGTTCGCTACAGTGGACATCACCAACGATGTAAAGGCGCTCGAGAATTCGGGCATCGCCTGCCAGAATCTTGTCGACATCCAGGGCCAATACAAGATATGGGGCAGCAAGGAGCATGAGAAGGACTCACTGGTTCACCTCGCCGAGGCCATCATCGACCCCTACTACGGAGACATGAAGGATTCATGCAACAAGGACAAGCGTGCCTGGCACTTGGCCTGGATGGAGAAACTCGACAAAGCTCACGTCATGTACGCGGCCAAGGAGGCATACACGAGCTACGACATGTACAGGAGGATTGTTGACATGAGGAAGTGCCTCCTTACCAAAAACAGCCTGGGATCCAGCCGGAAGCAGAGCAATGGCAAGCATCGTCGCAACAATAAGTAGATGATTAGATCCTCGTTTCTCCTACTTTATTATGCATGTAATTGCTTACTTTGATGTGTGGAAATGTTATGTGTGGAGTCACTTGTGTAATTGTATGCTTAATTTGGTTATGCAATGCTGTCTTTTTAAGTATATATGTTGATGCTCTGTATACAAAGCGTAGATGTTGTGCGGACAAAGAAAATCACATCGCACACGGACTAAACAATGGAACCCGTCGGTGATGTTTTCATCAATCACTCACAATTGTATACCAGAATCGTTTGCTCACAACACACATGGCTTGTTAGCAGTAATCGTCTATGTTGTTACTGGTCTTCGCACACGTTTTCGATTACAGAACTGTTTGCCTCGTATCACACACATCTTGTTCATTTGAACCGTTTCTGTTCTCATGTCTCAACCCAAACAGTTCATCCGAGTGAACCGCATGCCGTATATCGCACACACCTTTGATCTGGCTGACTGTTTCTTTTGTGTTGCCTAATCACAAACAGTTCATGCGAGTGAATCGTATGTTGTACATTGCACACACCTTCATCTGGCTACCCGTTTCTTTTGTTCCTCCTCATCGCAAACAGTTAATTGAGATGAACTATTTGCCCTGCATCACACACGCAACTAAAATCTGAACCGTGTTTGATGCATCCTCCATCGCAAACGTTTTGCACCTTTTTGACGGGTTTTTTACACCACTGTTTGCGATTATTGCATCGAACATAGTTTCATCGAAGGGTCTCTCATCGTAGTGTCGCGTTAGCAGCACCCTGCAGTAGTGATCACATGCAATCAAAATATGTGACATGATATGGCCATCATCATCTTGTGCCTTTGATCTCCATCTGCAAAGCACCATCATGATCTCCATCATCACCGGCTTGACACCTTGATCTTCATCTTAGCGTCATGGTCGCCTCGCCAACTATTGCTTCTACAACTATCGCTAATGCATAGTGATAAAGTAAAGCAATTACATGGTGTTTGCATTTCATACAATAAAGCGACAACCATAAGGCTCCTACCAGTTGCCGATAACTGCTACAAAACATGATCATCTCATACAATAACATATATCACATCATGTCTTGACCATATCACATCACAACATGCCCTGCAAAAACAAGTTAGACGTCCTCTACTTTGTTGTTGCAAGTTTTACGTGGCTGCTACGGGCTTAAGCAAGAACCAATCTCACCTACGCATCAAAACCACAACGATAGTTTGTCAAATAGACTCCGTTTTAACCTTCGCAAGGACCGGGCGTAGCCACACTCGGTTCAACTAAAGTTGGAGAGACAGTCGCCCGCAAGCCACCTATGTGCAAAGCACGTCGGGGAAACCGGTCTCGCGTAAGCGTACGCGTAATGTTGGTCCAGGTCGTCTCGTCCAACAATACTGTCAAACCAAAGTATGACATGCTGGTAGGCAGTATGACTTATATCGCCCACAACTCACTTGTGTTCTACTCGTGCATATAACATCAAACCATAAAACCTAGGCTCGGATGCCACTGTTGGGGAACGTAGTAATTTCAAAAAAAAATCCTACGCACTCGCAAGATCATGGTGATGCACAGCAATGAGAGGGGAGAGTGTTGTCTACGTACCCACGCAGACCGACTGCGGAAGCGTTGACACAATGTAGAGGAAGTAGTCGTACGTCTTCCTGATCCGACCAATCCAAGCACCGTTACTTCGGTACCTCCGAGTTCTTAGCACATGTACAGCTCGATAACGATCCCCGGGCTCCGATCCAGCAAAGCGTCGGGGAGGAGTTCTGTCAGCACGACAGCGTGGTGACGATCTTGATGTTCTACCGTCGCAGGGCTTCGCCTAAGCACCGCTACAATATGATCGAGGTGGAATATGATGGCAGGGGGCACCGCACACGGCTAAGGAACGATCTCAATGATCAACTTGTGTGTTCTAGGGTGCCCCTGCCTCCGTATATAAAGGAGCCAAGGGGGAGGGGGCGGCCGGCCATGGAGGGCGCGCCAAGGGAGTCCTACTCCCTCTGGGAGTAGGATTCCCCCCCCCCCCAATCCTAGTTGGAATAGGATTCCTTGAGGGGGGAAAGAGAGAGAGGGGGCCGCCCACCTCTCCTAGTCCTAATAGGACTAGGGGAGGGGGGAGGCGCGTGGCCCACCTTGGGCTGCCCCTTTCTCCTTTCCACTAAAGCCCACTAAGACCCATATAGCTCCCGGGGGGTTCCGGTAACCTCCCGGTACTCCGGTAAAATCCTGATTTCACCCGGAACACTTCCGATATCCAAACATAGGCTTCCAATATATCAATCTTTATGTCTCGACCATTTCGAGACTCCTCGTCATGTCCGTGATCACATCCGGGACTCCAAACTAACTTCGGTACATCAAAATGCATAAACTCATAATAACTGTCATCGTAACGTTAAGCGTGCGGACCCTACGGTTCGAGAATAATGCAGACATGACTGAGACACATCTCCGGTCAATAACCAATAGCGGGACCTGGATGCCCATATTGGCTCCCACATATTCTACGAAGATCTTTATCGGTCAGACCGCATAACAACATACGTTGTTCCCTTTGTCATCGGTATGTTAGTTGCCCGAGATTCGATCGTCGGTATCCAATACCTAGTTCAATCTCGTTACCGGCAAGTCTCTTTACTCGTTCCATAATACATCATATCGCAACTAACTCATTGGCTGCAATGTTTGCAAGGCTTATGTGATGTGCATTACCGAGAGGGCCCAGAGATACCTCTCCGACAATCGGAGTGACAAATCCTAATCTCGAAATACGCCAACCCAACATCTACCTTTGGAGACACCTGTAGAGCTCCTTTATAATCACCCAGTTACGTTGTGACATTTGGTAGCACACAAAGTGTTCCTCTGGTAAACGGAGTTGCATAATCTCATAGTCATAGGAACATGTATAAGTCATGAAGAAAGCAATAGCAACATACTAAACGATCGGGTGCTAAGCTAATGGAATGGGTCATGTCAATCAGATCATTCAACTAATGATGTGACCTCGTTAATCAAATAACAACACTTTGTTCATGGTTAGGAAACATAACCATCTTTGATTAACGAGCTAGTCAAGTAGATGCATACTAGTGACACTAAGTTTGTCTATGTATTCACACATGTATTATGTTTCCGGTTAATACAATTCTAGCATGAATAATAAACATTTATCATGATATAAGGAAATAAATAATAACTTTATTATTGCCTCTAGGGCATATTTCCTTCAGGTTGGGGACACAGAGGTCTCGGACCATGCAGAAAAGGAGCGGACGGTCTATGATCATTTTGCTGCAACTCTGGGCTAGAGAGAGCATCGGAGGGCCACGCTGAACTGCGATCTGCTAGACGTGCTAGCCATCGACCAACTGGGCATGGACTCCCCCTTCACTATGACCGGCAGCCATCGTCGCCTCCCCCTCCGAGAAGGCGCCCGGCCCAGACAGGTTCACTAGACAATTCTTCATATCGTGTTGGAGTATTATCAAGGACGAGGTCATGGTAGTTTTTCATAAATTCTATCAGATGTCAGGGCAAAAATTCTCTGAAATAAACACTACATACATCGCCCTTCCGCTGAAGAAGAATGGGGCCTCAGAGCTCGGTCCTTACAGACCAATCATCCTCATCCACTCCATTGCTAAACTGATCTCTAAGGTGTTGTTGATGAGGCTCGCGTTTGCGGTGGGGGGTTCTATTTCTCCGGCTCAAACAACATTTCAGAAAGGAAAGTGCGTCCACGACAGCTATCAATATGTGCATGGGTGCGTAAAAATGATGCATAGAGAGAGGAAGCCAGCTTTGTTATTTAAATTGGATATAGCTAAGGCTTTTGATTCTGTATCCTGGGAGTACATCTTAGAATTGCTGCAGTGGATGGGATTTTCCTTGAGGTGGAGGGACTGGCTGGCGTTAATGTTATCCTCATCTTCATCTTCTTGTTTGCTCAACGGGACAAGGGGGCCACTGATCCTGCACCACAGAAGACTAAGGCAGGGGATCCTCTCTCCCCATGTTGTTCATCGTGGCAATCGAGCCTCTCTACCGGCTGCTGGCAGTAGCCACCTCTCAAGGACTGCTCGCCCCCCTCCCGGGTCGGAGAACGAGCATGAGGATCAGTCTTTATGCGGATGACGCGGTCATCTTTGCAAACCCAATTAAGGAGGAGGTCACCACACTCATGAACTTGTTGAAATCATCTGGGGACGCAACGGGGCTAAAACTAAACAAGAGCAAATCATCAGTTGTGCTAATTAGATGTGAGGGTCTGTCATTGTTGGATGTGCTACATGACTTCAGGGGAAAGCTTGTGGGTTTTCCTATAACTTACCTAGGGCTGGCGTTCTTGTCTCTTTGGCCGCGGATGGTGCAATTCCAATTTATCATCGATAGAATCAGAGCCCATTTGGCAAGGTGGAAAAGGAAAATTGGTGAGTCTAGCCGGCCATATGGTTCTGGTGAGATGTGTGCTGTCTGCATTGCCCACCTTCGCGCTAACCGTGCTGAAAGTTCCAAAGAAGATCCTCAAGGAGGTTGACAAAGCAAGACGACGCTTCCTTCGGGCGCGGTAGGATGCTCTGACAGGCGGAAAATGCAAGATTTCTCAACGAAAGGTCTGTTCGCTAGCTGACCAGGGGGCTCGGCATACTGGATCTTCAAAGATTCAGCTTTGCCTTCCACCCGAGATAGTGCTGGCAGGCATGGCAGCAGCCGAGGAGGCCATGGATGGATTTCACCCTTCCCTGTGACGATCGAGATCAAGCTCTGTTCGCAAGGGCAACAACGGTGATCATTGGGGATGGCCGAACGACAAGTTTCTAGAAGAGCCAGTGGCTAGGCGCAGCACCGCTATGTGACGCCTTCCCAACCCTCTTTAACCACCCATGCCGGAAAAACAGAACGGTGGCCGATGCGCTCAATGACTATCAATGGGTTCTAGATCCACGTCACGACAACATAGACATCATAGCTGTTGAGTTCCTCCAGTTATGGCATCAAGTGCAGAGATCAGACATTACTCTCAATGATCAAGTAGTTGAACGAATAACTTGGACCGCGGGCAAGGGGACACATACTAAGTGAGCTCCGCTTACAAGCACCAACTCCTCGCCCCCCCCCCCCCCCCTCCTCTAGCCATAAAGAGGTAATCTAGAAATCATGGGCCCTTGACAATGTCAAAATTTTCGCCTGGTTAATGCATCATAACAGACTGTGGTGCAATGATCGGCTCCAGCGGAGGGGATGGCCAAACTGTTACTTTTGCCCCCTTTGCTTGAGAAACCTGGAAACATCATCACACCTAATGTGGAGCTGTCCGTTCTCGCGGCCAGTATGGCAGAAGGCATCAACTTGGACAGGATGTGCAACTATGAACTCCTCTGCTACATCAATAGACAACTCCATCCAAGACTGCTAGGAGATGATCAACAAGACCCCGACAATTTTCAAGAAGGGCCACAAAGCAATGTTGATGATGATTTGCCGGGAAATATGGAAGGAAAGGAATGCTTGTGTCTTCAATCCCAAGACACCAAAGGTGAATGATGTGATCCACACTGTCAGATACAACCTGGAGCAATGGAGATTAGCCGGCGATATATGCCTTGAGCCAACGTTCGGCGGAAAGGATCACGAGATAACCATGATGCACACCCGTTTTTTTCTCTCTCCCTTTTTATCCGTTTGCATGCTTGTCCGTGCTTCCTGATCACTTGATCCCCACTGTATTCCAGCTTGCTTTCTTCTAAATCAACGAAGCCGGCTGAACCCAAATCTTTCAAAAAAAAAATCTTATTTTGATGCGAGAACCGTTTGAAACAGGACACTCTGATGAGTTTGCACGGGACTTATTTTTCAAACTTTTAGAAACTTCAAAATTCACTAGGTATGTGCCTGGAAAAGCTACTCTACTTTTAAACTTTCTATCTATCCATGATCAATCGCCCCGTCGTCATATCCCCGCCCAAAACGTGGAGGCATGCATGCATATGCCGCACATAATATGGATCACTGAAACCACCAACAAAACCGTGATTGACTGATGGCGACGACACACGCTCGGCCATAAGCCCGTGTCCTCCGCCAAGAAAGCGAGCCTACGCACGTACCGCCACAGTACGCTCATTGCATGTCCTGTTCTAACTCGCATCATATCATATCCTCCTTGGTGTCTGAGCTATAGCTAGCAGCTACGCATATTTTAGTCGTAGCTTTATTTGGTGTTTGGGAGGCAAGACTTATCCGTATCTCATGCATGCCGCCTTTCTCTGTCCGTCCGTCGACTTCTGTCGACGCGACCGTAAAGTTGAAACGACAATGTGCTGCTACGCACGGCGCACTCTCGGTGCTCCTACATGTAGCTAGCCGGCCGGCGGGCAGCAGATGCTTGGGCGCACCGGTGCTCCAGCGTGCCATGCAGAGGTCACGTCTCTTAAAGGACCTGCTCTTTATGCGCATGACACCTTTTGTGCCTCCTTTTCTTTGATGGTGGCGTATTGGCCATTTTCTACATTTGCCCGTGGATGCTTTCTCAAGGTTATTATGTGGTATAATTTTATACAAAATGCATTTCAAATATATGGGTAGCAGTGGCGGAGCGTGAACCAAGTGTTAGGAGGGGCCAAAACGAGTATATGACATAGAAAAAGCTAGGGTGATCAGACATGCCGGAGAATTAGTAGAGCGATTAGTTGAAATATAAGCCTATTGTGTAAATTTTTCTCTAGCAAGAGGTGGCCAAGGCCCGGTATTGTCCCCACTACGCTCCGCCACTGATGGGTAGTGTTAGAGTACGCTAGTGTCAAAAAGGTTTTTATATTATGGGACGAAGCGACTATTTTTTTGAAAGTGCTAATAAAGGTGTGAGGCGGGGCAGTCCTTCTCCTTTCTTGTTTAACTTGGCTGTTGAATGCTTGATATTTTGTTTTTGGAAACGAGCCAAAATTTGTGTTCAATAAAAAGAAGAGAGTTGTTCATATTACTAAAGAAAAATTAGGCAAAAACCTAGTTTCCAAACCCCATACAGTGTTTGGGCATGTCCGTTTTTATCCCCATTTTCATTGTGCAAAACAACCACAACCCTCCCTCTCAAGCCCCATTTTCTTTATCTGCATGCAACATTTCATCGAACATGTTGTGTGCATGCACATCGGCGAGCCAATGACGCGCTGTATGTGGGGAGCCGGATACTCTAACTTAGAGAAGGGAAGTCATGGTTTTATAGTGCTCGTCTAGTGTAAAATGAAAAAGGAATGTTACCGACTATTAGCAGGTTATTTACTTTTGATGCAATGGCTGCAGTTGAGGTCGTTTGTTGGCAGTAGCTGACCTGACGTGGAGCACCGCCTGGGCGTGTCCGGACATATTTGCAACTCCTCATATTGCCCTCAGATTTGTTCTCAATTTGAGGTACGCCGGTTAGCCTAGGCGTGTCACAACCGATAATTGATTGGGTGAATGTTTCAGACCATTGGGGATGAAATAGGAAGTCTGATTATAGATGCTTTTATGCTGGTGGTCATTTTGTGTGGTTGTGTGACACTTGATCATGTTCTGTAGTGTGGCTTTTATGGTGGTAGATTTTTTTGCTTTTATTTTGAGAACCATGGAAATAGGAAAAGATTAACACATGGTGGTGGTAGATTTTTGCCCCGTAACAAGTGGTGATCACCTGCTGCGCGTTCTCTACTAGTGCCACTGGTCTCCCTTTCCCATCCCCTTATGCATTTTTTTTCTCATCCTCCTCCAAAAAAGGCTAGGGTTCATGCCTCTCGCCGGCGCCGCCACAGGTCCGTCTCGTCTCCGGTGGCCCTAGGGCCATGGGGGCATGGTGGATCCTGACAAGGACAGACGAGAGGGCTTCGTTGATAGTCGTTCCTTTGAGTTTTATTAGGGTTTGTGTCCTGTTTAGGAAGGCGAGACAGCGGCGGCTCCCTGAAGACTGGAGATGGAATAAAGGTCTCCCCACCTAGCCCTCGTTCCGGTGGTGCGTCTAACATCGTTGGTGGGCGTGTGGAGGCGTGCCTCCGACGGATCTAACCTAGGTGGATTTGTTCGGATCTGGTTGTTGTTCATCTATGTTCGTGTGTCTTTGGGTTGGACCCTTTCAATCTACGTTATTCTTCATCGCCTGCGGTTGTTGTTCTGATGCGCTGGTCCCATGGGGCTTTAGCACGATGACTTCCCGACTGTCTGCTATAATAAGTTGTGTCCAGCTCCGGCAAGGGAGGGACGATGACGGCGGCGCGCCTTCGGCTCGCTTCAATGTTTGTAGTCGTCGCTAGGTGGTCTATAGATTTGGATAGATTTGGATGTAACTTTATTATTTCTGATGTTCGTTATATTGTCATGATTAAAAATAAATAGATTAGAAGTTTTCTAAAAAAAGAACTTTGTATTTTGGTCAAGCAATTAGCATAAATGAGGCGTGTAGTTTCGTTAAGCAATTAGTAGCATAAATGAGGCGTGTCCAGTTGAAAAAGGAAATGCACCGACTTAACAGCAACGAAGGAAAAATAAGGGCTTGCGCCATGTACTGTTGCTTATTTCATACTACTCGACATACTATATGGTCCAAGCGTTGGACTAATTGCGAGGGTTGAGATCGATCACCCCGACACAGCTTTAAGTATGCACCATCCTTTTCTGCTCGTGCATGCAGACATGCCATGACCATGACTTCAAGCACCCAGGCTATCCAGGCTAAAGTCAAGATGCCATCGCCACCATAACATTGCATCGTCTCCGCGTGATATTTCATGTTCGGACATGTGGCCAAGGTGCCGTAGCAATAGCTGGTTGCTGTACAAAAGCTGGCTCGTTGCCGAGATGGGTCATGACACCACAGGGGCATCATTTTCCCGCGGGCTGTACTTATTTCGTTCTCTGTGGATATTTGGTTATCTGCATGGCAAAGCATAATTACTACTCTCTCCGTTCGAAATTACTTGTTTTGGATATGGATGTATCTAAAACTTAAATACATCTAGATACATTCATTTCTGCGATAAAAATTCCAAATGAAGGGAATACTACGTAGTAACTCCGAAACCGCTAGAGCAGTCACCACAAAGAACTCACTACTATATTCAAAAAAAAAAATCCTACTCAGCATATACTCCTTAGCTTGACAAGGCATGCATGCGATATGCGCTTGCATTAGAGGGACATTTATGCATGTGATCGAGGTGGTGTGAACACCGAAACTGAACAGGTCGGATTATGAACGATATTTCGGTTACAACCAGTAAGGGCCTGTTTGGTTTGCGGCCTAAGCTTGCCACGTCTAACTTTAGTCGTGCCACAATAGCTTAGGCATAGTATTGAAAAGGAAAGAAAAAAAAAACAAGTCAAGCATGTACACCTTGGCGACTACTGTATCGATCCGGGCAGCCTTTTTCTCGATATGCCCTAAGCAATAGTAGAGCTAGTGCCAGTCAGTCAGCCAGTGCTCTAAGCGATATAGTATGTCCTGTTCTTCAGTGCCGGTGTTACCGGTGTACAGTTGAGCTGTTTCCGTTCTCAAGTGCGCCATTGACAGTGGCCTCCGACGAAAAGTCTCGCACGATCTAGACATTGCAGCTGCACTGCGCCTCCTGTTCTTTTGGGAACAATCATGCATGCATGACAGACAGACATTTCTTTCCACTGCCACACCAAAACTGATATTTGAAGATAGTATTCATCAGGTATATATACGAGGCATGCGCGTATGCACGTACTCTACGATGCATCAGATTCCAGTGCATGCATATGCATGGTCGGATGGCATGAAGATATACGTGCACGCACGCATTTGCACTTGCACCGAACCAGTTAATGTGAAGCTCGACAGTTCGGCCCTAATTAACTAGCGGCATCATGATAAGTTGCGTGCCCACCCTGCGAGCTGTGTCGGCAGATGGCCCGAAACGGCCGCGACACGAGCATAACCGCAGCGTCCGTAGCAGACGCGGCTTGATTTGCATGCCCACGTAAACAGCAATTAGCATGTTGAGCCGGGCATTGATGGCGTCACGTCAAAAGGATACTCCTACCGGTGCAGCGCACGCACGCACCAACGCTACCTTTTCTCCATCGCCCCACACGAGCGATGCCGACCTTGTCTGCGGCCGGTCCGGACGGGCCGGGGCACGGCCATGCTCCGCGACGCCGACGAAACGTGCCGGGGTCGCCCTCCCGGGAATGGTCCTCGCGTCAGGTCCACTGGCGCTAGTGTGTTTAGCGTGACGGGACAAGGACGCGACACGAAGCATGCAACCTGCCTGCTGCCTTAATTCCTCAGCCGTCCCCATCCCGGCCGGCGGTGGCATGGCGACGGACACGACCGGGCGGGCGAGGGCCTGAGGCTGTGATTTCACCGTGCGTGCACGCCAGATATCCGAGGCGTCGTCGACCGGAAGGGAAGGGACCGCACTGGGAGTACGTTTAACCACATTCTTCTTGTAGCCTGCCTTGGTGAGTAGACGCTGGACCGCAGCGGCGTTGGCCATGCACTCGACCGGACCGGCACGATGGGACGCGCCGCGCGCGGGACTCTGACGAGTCCGCGTCGGGGAGTGAATGCCGTGGCGGGGACCGGAGCGCGAGCGCGGCACGGTGACCGCGTACGTACACACGGCCGCGGCAGTAGGAGTTTGGCGGGCTACCTACGGGCCGGGACCCCGCACCGGCGAGAAAGCGGCCGGCCGGCGACGGGCGAGCCTGCTTCTCCCTGTAGGCTGCAGTGATGCGTACGTGGTGTACTTTCGGCGAGGCGCGCGCGCCCGGGGGTTTGTCTTGCCAGCCGACATTATTGGCATGGTATCCGCTCCGGAAAGAACGTATATATACTAGTACGTACTGTACGTACTGAGCTATTGTGCGTGCTAATCGGTCGTGACACCGATGGTTCGCTCGCAATGAGTGCGATATGATGTTTTGTTTGCTTGTGTATGGAGCCAACCGGGATCAGATCGCTAATGCTCTTTCCACACTGTGGTCTGTGGGGTTTAATTTCGTGCAGCATCCGTGCATTCATTGTCGGTACTGCGACATGTGATCCCACTCCAGATCATCCGTTGTGTTATTATGATATATATATTCTGGATACTCAAATATATATGCTGATGATAAGAAGTAGTGTACCTTTTTAATTCAGACGTGGTCAACACTAATCGCGGGTCAAGATTGGTCATGCATGGGTTGGCATCCTGGATTAGCCAGGCGCTATCCAGTCCTGAAACTGTAGACCGGTAGAGCCGTTCTGAGTGATTGTCTAAAAGCACATGACAAGATTTTGCAAGATGCCAATGTGATAAAAAGTGCACTCCGCATCTCATCTAAAAAAAAGTGCACTCCGAGCAGCTTGGGTAACAGCTATGGCGGTCAGGTTTGGATAGGCACCGTGTGTTAGGCGAATGTAGGTTCCTGGTTTAGAAGTTACTAGAACAAAGATGAGGGCGTACCATATGCAGATCGATCATACGCCTCAGCGGCTCGGCTCAAATAAGTTGTACTCTTTGACGACGAACGGTCAGCCAACCGCGCGCTCAACATCATGCATGGTAGCTGAGTGCAATCAGTTTTGGCTGCAACATGAGAAAGAAACATTTCGTCAAAGTGCAGAGTTTGTGTCAATGGTGGCGACGCCTCGCTCCAAAGTCCAAACTGTATCATCAGGCATATACGGATATGAGTATATCTATCTGGCCGGCCCTGCACTTTTCAAATGCTATACTGTACACTGTAGCTAGGCATGCAGCGCCACCACCGCAATCTATCGGATGCGCTACCTATAGCTTACGACGGAGTTGACGGCATTGTTGCTGCCTGCTGGTGAGGTGAGGTGAGGTGAGCTGAAGGCCACGCACCATTCCCATTTAAGATGGACGACATCGCCGCATGGCCGTGATTGCGTCCGTCCACCTAGGGCCGGTCCGATCGTGTTTGACCGCCACTTTCTATTCCGTAGCATTTCCTTCCTTTGCAGTAATAAAGAAGCCAACTCGGTCTGGAGTCTGGACAGACGGATTCAGTGATGCCGCGCTGTACGCGGCACGTTCCGGCCAAACAGGGGTCGCAGTGATGGTGGTGCTGGTGGTTGGACTAGACGACCATCAAGGGAGGGGCACCTAGTCGTAAAGTGTGCAGCTCTTTGGCACAAACAGGACACTGTGTGACACTATTACTGGCAATGATGCATAGCTTAGAAAACACAAATGCTCCTTTATAAACAGTAATTTTAGGATTAAAAAATATGAATTGTTTTGACAACAAGCATTGATCAATTTTTCTTGCTAGGTGCACATTTAAGTGGGGAAATCATATTCACGGAGGTCTAGCAAAAATAACAAAAGCAGCACTCCAAAATGCTTTAAAAATAGTTTTTTGAACATCGATTTTGTATTTTTACCCGGAGCATTAGGAATATATTTTTCTGTTGAATATTTGAGTAATTCTTCATTAAGTTTAATCCAGGGAAACTGTGGATAAATAAAACATACATAACATAATAGCGATGATAATCGAAACAAGCAACAGATTATCGAAGCTAGTCATGCAGTCAAGATCATAAGAAGAATCAATCATCATACTCATATCGATTGCTAATCATGTACATTTAATCTTGGGAGCAGAAACTCCACGTCCGTTAGTTTAGTGTTTTTGCTTTCGAAACTGGCGATGGATTAGGGCCTGGTAAACTATGGGATTCTGAATCTTGAAAAAGGGAAGCATACATTGAGTTGTTAACACCTACTTTTAGATGCCTGCGCCAAGGGAGACATAACCCAACTTGCTTAGCTCTAAACACTATCTTTACTCTACATGACACTGCCATTGCAGGCAAAAGTTCTCAAAACCGAGGAGCTTCTTGATGCACAAGCCGCTTGCTTTCAGAATGTAGACTAGAAAATATCGTTACTCGTACCAACATATCGCAAAAGTGGCAAGATTATGTAGGGGAAACGCAAAACTTGACCCCAGTGGAGAAATATTTAACGGACGCTTGTAAGGCTAACCTTCCAGTGTGGACATGTGGTCATGCTACTAGTCAACTCCTGCTTGTGCGGCTTTCGACGGCCTAAATCAAACGCTTCTGATTCCATGGATCCTCCAATCAGAACCTCTCCATGCGTGGTCGTGCACATGGAAGCACACGCAATGCGGATTAAAGGGGTAATGGAAGGAACCAAGCAACTTGGAGATAGCTAGTCGTAGGTGTTTATTTCATTCTTGTAATGGTTCGATCATGGTTGCTTTGGTTATGTACTTAATTAATAATTAAAAAAGATATAAATATTTTATTACATTAGCTTGTAATTTACTTGCCTATATTATTGCAGTTGTGTAAATAAATATTTCTCAAATCCTGCTCGTGATTACCTTATATTTTGATGCGAAGTTTGGTACGTAAATTAAAGTGGAATTGGTTTCAGAAGTAAGCAAATTAAGGAGATTGATTATCATATGTGGAAGGTTGAACAAAAGGGTGGTGGGAAGAAAATTGAAACAAACCGTACATGTTTTTTAAGTGGTAGAGAGACATAGTAGAGACATGAATTACTATGTATATTGCAGTGATGCAGAGGTCAGTGATTTCAATCTCATTTTCCAAAGTGAAAAACTTAAAATACTTAGGGGTGTAAGCGGGGGAACCCACGAAGCATATTTATAAGTCCACACACATAAAATTATTTCTGTGGAAATTTTCTCTTGGCACCCCCTCCCCCCCCCCCCCCCATCCCTAGAAATACTTGCTATCTACCTTTTCCCATGCCTTAAGGTGCCATGCAGCTTTTTCCATGCCTTAGGGTACATGTTTCCTCAATGCGCGGCTCATCTGCGTTGAGGACCGGGCCGTCAAGCTCTAGGCGAGTGTCGTGTGGCTCAAACGTGAGGCCGACCGCGACAAGCTGAACTCTGTGCTCCTCATTGCAATGGGGTCCTCTACATCTAGTGCCAACCGCGTACAACCGCAACTGGATCCTTTTCATTGATCCCAACTGGCTGGGATGGGGCATACCATGTAATGGCCTCCACGGGGTCCTATTCATCGTGTGCCAGCTGCCTACGGAGGCAACATAATCCTGTTCATCGACCTCCAACTGGCTGGGGTCAGGCATACATTCGGACGACAACAACGGGGACTGTACATCGAGAGCCAACCAGCAGGATCTAGGATACTATACACATCGAGAGGCCTCCTCACACAACCCGCTAGGTCACCTCTATGTATAGCGCACAACAACCGGTGGTCGCAGCTCGCAGCAACGCGCATGCAGGGGGGCTTACTGGTTGGGTCTCTCTCTATGTATTGCGCGAGAGGGGTAGCACATACGAAGATCAGGGGGCCTCCAACAACATTGCATATGGCTTGGCGCACCACACACATAATCACGAGAGAGAGAGAGAGAGAGAGAGAGAGAGAGAAAGAGAGAGAGAGAGTAACGTATTCATGGCTCAGACCCGACCACCCACCACATGTTGTGGAAATTGGAGAAGTCTTCCAAAAAGTCTTGCCCTCACTTCTGGCATGATCTTTTGCGTCATGGAAGGCCCAGAGAACTTCATACAGGTGCATCGGTAGCCCCCCCCCCCCCCCCCAAGATGAAAATGCCACTTTCTGCCATAATTTTTTGTCATAGATGCAAGTGCCCACCTCATCCATGATGATACATGTTTTTATAACTATTATCGTCATAAAAGTGTGATAGAAAATTATTCATTTGAGCCATAATGTCATGGATGTCTTCTACTTTAGTGCAAACTATCTCTACGTATGTTAATCATCAAGTATGATTATTTAAGTTGCTAGATTAACACGCGGGGTATATGAAATATGAGACCTCACTAAAACCGTGAGCTCCATACTAAACTTCGTTCAACGCATGACCCATGTGTAGATCACATCTATAAGTCATTTAGTTTGCGAAAAATCATCTTTCTTAGTGAAAGTGCTAGTTATCGACTAGAGGGGGGGGGGTGAATAGGCGATTTTTATGATAGTCTTCAAAACATGGAAGTTTCGAAGACAAACGATAGAAATGAACCTATTAACATGCAACGGAAGGTAGACTACACTAGGCAAGCCATAGTCAAGGATACAATGAAGTGAAAGCACGAAGATTAATAGCAACTAGGCAGTATGGATCGGGATGGAAGATAGTATGAAGCCAATAAGAACAGACAGTCACACAGTGAAGACAAACAGATAATGCAAACTGGCAATGACTTCACAAAGACCAACTATAAATAAGGAGAAGGAAGATATAGAACCAGTTGCTTGGTGAAGACAAGGATTTGTTGGACCAGTTCCAATTGCTGTGACAACTGTACGTATGGTTAGGGAGGCTGAGATTCAACTCAGAAGACCGCATCTTCACCTTATTCCCCTTGAGCTAAGGACACCCAGTCCTCGCCCAATCACTGAGGTAAGTCTTCAAGGTAGACTTTCAAACCTTCACAGACTTCGTTCATCGGCGATCCACAATGACTCTTGGATGCTCAGAACGCAACGCCTAACCAGCTGGAGGATTCACAGTCCTCAAGTGTAACAAGTCTTCAGATCACACAGACAGGAAGACTTCAGTGACGCCTAACACTCTTTGGCTCTGGGTGTTTAGGGCTTTGTCCTCGCAAGGATTTCTCTCTCAAAGGCTTCGAGGTGGGTTGCTCTCAAACGACAAAAGTCGTGCACTAACTCTGAGCAGCCACCAATTTATGGTGTAGGGGGTGGGCTATTTATAGCCACTAGGCAACCCGACCTGATTTGTTCGAAATGACCCTCGGTCACTAAGGAACTGACACGTGTTCCAATGGTCAGATTTCAAACACATGCGACAACTTAACTTGGGCTACAAGTAAAGCTGACTTATCCAACTCTGGATAAGATTTGCTCTCACTGTCTTTGCTCGAAGACTTAGGATTTGGTTGAGCATCACTTTAGTCATTCTGACTATGTTCACTTGGACCCCACTTAACAGTACGGTGGTTCCTATGACTCAACAAAGAAGAAAAATGAAACTACGAAACAACTATGTCTTCGCGCTCCAACGTCTTCATGCGATGTCTTCTCATGTCATAGTCTTCAATGTGAATATCTTCACATACCACCATAGTTTTCAATGTCTTCACACATTTTTAGGGGCCATCTCCGGTAGGTAAACTAAATCAATGAGGGACTACTACCTGTATTATCCTGCAATTCTCATAAACACATTAGTCCCTCAACCAGGTTTGTCGTCAATACTCCAAAACCAACTAGGGGTGGCACTAGATGCACTTACAATCTCCCCCTTTTTGGTGATTGATGACAAACTAGTTGAAGTTTTCAACGGGGATAAAAGTATGTGAAATTGTAAAGGATTGAGGTATTGTCTTCGTAAGTGGCAAAAATGCTCCCCCTGAAGATGTGCATATAAGTATTTCGCTTTTGAATGCAAATGCACATGGCAGGTTGTACTTGGGGAGATCCTCTTCTACTTAAGAAGACAATTCATCATGCATGAAGAGATATAACGAAGATAATGACATGCATAATGAAAAATGGACGTCTGCAAGATGACTTCGTGCGGAATTTATCGTCACATATGCGGAATTTATCATCGCATCACATAGTTGACGAAAAGGTAGCAGACGACCATCAAGTTTAAGTGTTACAACTCAAAAGATCCAAATGTATCAAAAGCGAGAGTTGTAAGCACTTGGCAAATGTAGCAAAAGTATAGCAACCACCCTTATGGACCCGCTTGAAGACTGTCAAGTCATATGCTTCTCCCCCTTTTGTCAGTAATGACCAAAAAGGTTTGAAGACACAGAGCTTGATACTCGTTCCCATGAGGAGTAGCTGAAGCAGCAGGGTCGTCGTTGAAGTTTGGTGGTGCAGAAGAACTTGGTGCAGTGTCGATACGCGCCGAAGTTGGAGGTGTTGAAGTAGCATCATCTTGGTCATCAATGACTCTGGCATTAACTGTTGCAGCTGAGGAAGAATATTCAGAGTCTTCGAGTGAGTGAGTCCGATGCAAGTGAGCGTTCCAGGGAGGAGTTGAATCAAACTTGAATCTCTCCGTGAATCCATCCTGTTGAAGATCATATTCAGAGCTCAGCAGAGTCAGACTCTTCCACGATCAGCGACAGGTTTCATGAGTGACAAAGGCATTCTTGGTGGCAAGATTGCGAATGTGATTGACATCCACCAAGAGGCTCTGCATTTGACGCTTGAGCCAGTCATGATGCTTATCCTTTTTCTGATGCAGGGCGACTAGAAGCTCTCGGTCATTGAGAACACGATATCGCTTCCGAGGCCTTTGGGCAATTGTGCTTTCAGTGGCTTCAGTTCGGGTACGAGGGGCACGTGTGTTGCCAGCCAAAGGATAAACACGAGTGCCAGCCTGAACTCCTTCAATGGGCTGGGTGAAGCTTTGACGATCGACATTGTGAAGATAAATTGGCTCCTTTGCAGGCTCTGGGTAAATGGCTTCGACAGAAAGATCAACCTCTGGCAAGAATATAAGATGATTGCGCGCGGATGGCTGATAGTTGATAGCAGAGTGAAGCTTGATGAGGTGCATTACCCATGGAGCATAGAACTTCAGACCAAAGATACCGGAGCCAGATGCAACCAATTGTCTGATGAAGAAGTCTTGAACATTGAAGCTGATGCCATTGAAGATAGAGAAAACCAATGTCTTCATTGCTCCTTCAAGTTTCGCTGCATGAGAATGTCCTTTGATAGGCCATAGAGTTCACCTGATGATACGGTAAATAGTGCGGGGCAGATACTCTAGGTCTTCAACAAAGAACTCCTTGGGATAGTCAGCGTCATGGGGCAGTGGCTTCATCATGCTCAGCATTTGGCTCATGTTAGGCTCTGGCTTCTGGAAGATGCGCTCCAAAGCATTCTGGTGTTGCTGACAACCTGGTTTATAATGTTCGCCAGGAGTGGGCAGGGCAGTAAGCTCAATGATGTCTCGGGCTTTAGCTTCATGGTGTACATCGCCTGACATCCACTCAAGGATCCAAGTCTTCGGATCCCTGTTGTAGCCGCGAATGTGGAGGGTAGCATAAAATTGTAGCAGAAACTCTTCATTCCATTGTTCTTTGGCAGTCACAAACTGTAGAAGGCCAGTATCTCTGAAGCAGTCAAGGGCTTCTTCTAGGCAGGGCAGGCTAGCCATGGCTTCGCAGTCTAGACGCATATGAGGGAAAATGCGCCCCTGATTGTATAAGATGCATGAATAGTAACTGTGCTGCGGATAACTCCAGAACCTATCCGATGATATTCTTGGCTTGGAATATGGGTTCTTGGCACTATCAAAGAAGGTGTTGTGTGCTATGAATCCATTGACATTAAACGATCCTGGTGAAGTTCTAGTACTTGGAAACCTTGGCAGCCTTGGCTTTGGCTTCTGGACCTGAGGCCTGTGCTCCACATGATAGTCAAATTGCGGACCGGCAGCAGGTGGAGGAACTAGAATGGGCCAGCGGACGGTGGTAAGTTGACCTTGATAGAATGCTTGCTCAATGGTGTGTGGCCTAGGAGGTGGTATAGGGGCAGATGCATTGTCTTCGAGTTGCGGATTTGCTTCAGGTGCAGCATTGGCTTCAAGTGCATTCACTTCAGGCGCCACATTAGCTTCAGGCGCCACATTTGCTTCGGCCATGACAACGTCATTAGCTTCAGTATTGGTGTTTGTGGCCGCCTCAGTATTTTCAACCTCCACTCAAGTAGCTTGAGGGTCGGACACGTTCTCCTCGAGAACAACTTCTTGGTTGGACGGGGGTGTAGCAACACGTTTTTCTTCTTGACTTGGTTCTTCTTGTTCATCGGCTGATGCAGCCGGAATGTCTTCAGCAGCTTTGGCTTCAGACTCTAAGATGTTCACAGTTAGAGTGGCTTCAGGGAACACTTGGCGCGATACTGAGTGGTGCTCTTCTCCTTCTGGAACACTCGAAAGAGTGACTTGTGGCCTTGGTCCTTTGGGAAGCCTGTGAAACGCTGGCGACACCTTTGGAGAGGGAGTCGGCTAGGCCACAAAGTCATCATCTTCAAGCACCGGAGTGGTGGCTTGAGGTGGAGGAGTACTTGGTGATTCTTGATGGGGGGGGGGGGAGTCTTGAGGGTGATCAGCCCATGAATCATCCTGAGCAATTGGTGTTAAAGGAAGACCAATGCTGATGAGTTCACTGTTCGTCAGAACAGGCGATGATACCATGTTGTGCTCGATCTGAGGAAGGACTTCATCTTCTTCAACATTGTCTTGGGGACCAATGTCTTCAGCTGCGGTGGGTCAACAGCTGGATCTTCTTCAACTTTAGGAGCCTCTGTGGTAGCAGGCTCATGAAAAATCAACTGGCGCTCACGGTGTGCGGACGCAGGACGAGCCACTGAGATTGGCTCGACGACAAGGGGCTCTGTGGGAGCAGCCCGATTTTTCTTTTTGGTTTTTCTCTTCTTGGTTGGTGGAGCCTCATCAGTGGTGTTCTTGGTTTTGCGCTTTCTGGCTTCGGCTTCCCTTGTTTTCTTGAGCTCTGAAGCCACTGTGGGGACCTTAGGCTTCACGCGTGTCATACTGGCAGGGAAGACAATGCGAGGTTCTTCCTACCTGGATGCTTCAGCAGGGGCCACAGTAGGCTTCTTCTTCTTCTTAGTAGCCATTCTGGGGGCGATGCCAGGTCGCCCCAGAGCCTTGTGCTTCTCAACTTCATTGTAGCCTTGAACACATTTGGCAGCCAAGTGTTTCATGCACTCTCGAGAAGCTTTAGCTTCATCACGTTTCTTGTGAAACGCCTCCTTGAGCTCATGCATCATTTGCTTGAAGTTTTGGACGTCTGTCACACTAAGTTGGGCCATGTGCTTCTTGAACTAAGCCTTTTCATAGTCAATCTTGTGCTTCAGTTCAAAAATTCTCTGAGCTAGAGCCAGCTCAGGAGCAATGGCTCCATGGAAGGAGACGCTGAGGCCAATAGGGAGTTGAAGATCATCAAAACTGTGGTTTGGGCTTTCGAACCATTCATGAATGAACTTGTTCAGGATCTCCACATCGAAGATAGGAAGATCATTGAAGATTTCCGCCTCTTGCTTGCTCTTTATTAGCATCTCAAGAGCATCATCGCCAAGATCGTCGTCACTTGACAGATCAATGGCTTCGTTCTCATTCCTCAGAACGGCAGCTGGGGTCAGTTCTTGACTAGTAGTTTGCATGGGCTTCTTCCTCTTCTAAGACTTGGAGATGCGAGAGAGATCTTCAGAATGCACACTTGGTGCAGGAGGAGCAGTGGCCAGAGGCTTCGCTCGCGAAACACTTGGTGCGGGAGGAGCGGTGGCCAGAGGCTTCGCTCGCGAAACACTTGGTGTAGTGGATGGCTTCGAAGCCTTGGGTTTCTTCTGCTTCCCAGGCTTCAGTGGTGCAGGCGCTTCGTCAGAATCAGCGTCATCTGCAGAGTGATCCACAGCCGCCCCTTGAACCATAATGTGAGTGATGAGACCTTCAAGGTTGTAGAAGGGCCCCACAATATTGGGTTCAACATCGCGTGTGCCGTCGGCACGAGGAGCAGAGGGACCTGGGTTGAAGTCTAACCCAAGTGATTTATTGTTCTCTTTGGCAGATGCTTTGGCAAACTGAAGGTTGTGCTTGAACATATTGTCGTTGAGGGAGTCCTGGATTAGGGGGTCTCTGGACAGCCGGACTATCTCCATTGGCCGGACTGTTAGACTATGAAGATACAAGATTGAAGACTTCGTCTCATGTCCGGATGGGACTCTACTTGGCGTGGAAGGCAAGCTAGGCAATACGTATATGGATATCTCCTCCTTTGTAACCAACCTTGTGTAACCCTAACCCTCTCCGGTGTCTATATAAACCGAAGGGTTTTAGTCCGTAGGACAACAATCACAACATACAATCATACCATAGGCTAGCTTCTAGGGTTTAGCCTCTCTGATCTCGTGGTAGATCTACTCTTGTACTACCCATATCATCAATATTAATCAAGCAGGACGTAGGGTTTTAACTCCATCAAGAGGGCCCGAACCTGGGTAAAACATCGTGTCCCCTGCCTCCTGTTACCATCCGGCCTAGACGCACAGTTCGGGACCCCCTACCCGAGTTCCGCCGGTTTTGACACCGACATTGGTGCTTTCATTGAGAGTTCCTCTCTGTCGTCGCCATTAGGCTTGATGGCTCCTACTATCATCAATAGCGATGCCGTCCAGGGTGAGAATTTTCTCCCTAGACAGATCTTCGTATTCGACGGCTTTGCACTGCGGGCTAATTCGCTTGGCCATCTGGAGCAGATTGAAAGCTACGCCCCTGGCCATCAGGTCAGATTTGGAAGTTTGAACTACACGGCCGACATCCGCGGAGACTTGATCTTTGATGGATTCGAGCCACAACTGGGCGCGCCGCACTGTCGCGATGGGTATGACCTAGCTCTGCTGACGAACAGTATCCCAGAGGCCGCGCCCGCATCGGCTCCGACCCTTAGTTCGGAGCTAACTGCGCCGATCGAGGACGGGTGGTTAGACACCACCTCAGGGGATGCAGTCTCAACAGCGATTGAGCCGAACACCAGCATAATCCTCTGCGCAGCCCGTGACTCCAATGCGCCGCACTCTTTTTCTGACCCCGAACCGCCCGCGCCCCTGCCAATCGAATCCGATTGGGCGCCGATCATGAAATTCACCGCCACATATATCTTTCAGCACTCGCCCTTCGGCAACATTCTGAATTCACTAAGGTCTCTCTCTTTGTCAGGAGAGCCCTGGCCGGATTATGGCCAACAGGATTGGGATGCGGACGACGAAGAAATTCGACGCCCACCCACCACCCACTTCATAGCCACTGTCGACGATTTAACTGACATGCTCGACTTCGACTCCGAAGACATCGATGGTATGGACGACGATGTAGGAGACGAACACGAACCAGCACCTATAGGGCACTGGAAAGCCACCTCGTCATATGACATATACATGGTGGATACACCCAACGAAGGCAATGGCGATGAGATAGCGGAGGATGACCCCTCCAAGAAGCAACCCAAGCGTCGACGTCAGCGGCGCCGCTCTAAGTCCCGCCAAATAAAAAGTGGTGATACCGGCATAAGAGATAATAATACTCCGGATAATGCCGAAGACAACAACAATCCCCTCCAGCAAGATTTAGAGCAGGAGGATGAAGGAGCCAGCTCCCCCGAGAGAGCGGCAGACGGAGAGAAGGAGGATGATCACATGCCCCCCTCTGAAGACAAGGCAAGCCTCGGCGACGATGAATTCGCCGTACCAGAGGATCCCAGCGAACAAGAGCGCTTCAAGCGCCGGCTTATGGCCACGACAAACGGCCTGGAGAAAAAGCAGCAGCAGCTTCAAGCTGATCAAGATCTGCTAGCGGACAAATGGACTGAAGTCCTCGCGGCCGAGGAATATAAACTCGAGCGTCCCTCCAAGAGTTACCCAAGGCGCAGGTTACTTCCCCGACTGGAGGAAGAAGCGTATGATATGGCTGGTCAGCCACCTCGTGGCCGCGATAGAGAGGCATTCCAGCCAAAAGCTCAGCCCCCACCCCAACGCCATTCAAATAAAAAGGCATGGGGAGATACGCCAGACCTACGAGACATATTGGAGGACAAGGCAAAGCATTCAAGATCGATCTACGGATCACGAGGGTGCACCACTCTGCGAGACGACAAACGTCACGCCGGATACAGTAAAAGCAAATCCGACCGGGCCGAACACAATGGGCAAGACCCATTCGAGCTGCGTCGCGATATAGCCCAATACAGAGGCGCCGCACACCCCTTATGCTTCACAGACGAAGTAATGGAACATCAATTCCTAGAAGGTTCCAAACCTGTAAACATTGAATCATACGATGGCACAACTGACCCCACAGTATGGATTGAGGATTTTCTCCTCCACATCCACATGGCCCGCAATGATGACTTACACGCCATCAAATACCTCCCATTAAAGCTCAAAGGACAAGTGCAGCATTGGCTTAATAGCTTGCCAGCGGACTCCATTAGCTGTTGGGAAGATCTGGAAGCCGCATTCCTCGACAACTTTCAGGGCACTTATGCGTGACCACCAGACACCAATGACTCAAGCCACATAATTCAGCAACCAGAAGAGTCGGCCAGACAATTCTGGACTCGGTTCCTTACAAAGAAAAATCAAGTCGTCGACTGTCCGGATGCGGAGGCCTTAGCGGCTTTCAAGCACAACATCCGAGACGAGTGGCTAGCCCGGCACCTTGGTCAGGAAAAGCCGAAATTTATGGCAGCTCTCACGACGCTCATGACCTGCTTTTGTGCAGGAGAAGACAGCTGGCTGGCTCGCAGTAATAACATATCAGAGAACCATGGTACCTCAGATACCAAGGACGGCAATAGCAGGTCACATCGCAACAAGCATAAGCGCCGCATTAATAGTGAAAATACTGAGGATACGGCAGTCAATGCCGGATTCGAAGGCTCTAAACCCGGTCAGCAGAAAAAGCCATTCAAACAAAGTACGCCGGGTCCGTCCAGCTTGGACCGTATACTCGATCGCTCGTGTCAAATACACGGCACCCCAGACAAGCCAGCCAATCACACCAACATGGATTGTTGGGTGATCAAGCAGGCCGGCAAGTTAATTGCCGAAAACAAGGACAAGGGGCCGCATAGCGATGACGAGGAGGAACCCTGGCAGCCGCACACTGGAGGACAGAAGAGGTTTCCCCCGCAAGTGCGGACGGTGAACATGATATACGCAACCCACATCCCAAGAGGGAGCGAAAGCGTGCGCTCGGGGACGTATATGCGTTGGAGCCAGTCGCCCCAAAGTTCAACCCTTGGTCCTCCTACCTGATCACCTTCGATCGCAGGGACCACCCCACTAGTACCCGTCATGGCGGATTTGCCGCACTGGTCCTAGACCCAATCATCGACGGATTTCACCTCACTTGAGTCCTTATGGACGGCGGCAGCAGCCGGAACCTGCTTTATCAGGACACAGTGCGCAAAATGGGTATAGACCCCTCGAGGATCAAACCCACAAAAACGACCTTTAAGGGCGTTATTCCAGGCATAGAGGCCCATTGCACAGGCTCAATTACACCGGAAGTGGTCTTCGGATCCCCGGATAACTTCCGAAGCGAAGAGTTAATCTTCGATATAGTCCCGTTCCGCAGTGGTTATCACGCGCTGCTCGAACGAACCGCATTTGCTAGATTCAATGTGGTACCGCATTATGCATGCCTCAAGCTCAAGATGCCAGGACCCCGCGGAGTTATCACAGTCAATGGAAACACAGAGTGCTCCCTCCGAACAGAGGAGCACACCGCGGCCCTCGCAGCAGAAGCACAAAGCAGCCTCTCAAGGCAATCAACCAGTTCGGCGTTTCAAAGCCTGGACACCTCCAAGCGCGCTCGAGGCAATCGACAAATAGACCGCCTGGCGCGATCTGAGCTCGCATAGCAGTACGGCGGCCACCCCAATCCCAGCCCAACGGCGATATTCGCGCCGCGCGTACATAATTACGCATTAAAAATACCATGGACACAGGTGGGGAGGAGGGGCACAACTGCAGCACACCCCAAAACGCGGCCTAAACCGCACTAGGGGCTGCCCGTTTGGTTATTTTTTCTTTTTTCAAGACGCTAATCTCTGGAAACACTGTCCGGCAGCACTATTGCCGAACACATGATGCAGCAACCAAGAAGGCAGACAGCTACGTTATACAACGAAATTCCCAGGTTGATCTCAGATTTCATATCATCCCTCAGCTCGCCCTTGGAAGGGACTTAGTCCTACTTTTTGATTATCGCACTATCTGTATCACTCTGCTTTAACGCAGCTTTTTAAACAATGCATTACATTACGACCATTATTGCATTCTTGTTTTATATATATATATATATATATATATATATGTGTGTGTGTGTGTGTGTGTGTGTGTGTGTGTGTGTGTGTGTGTGTGTGTGTGTGTTCATTAATGACGCCTTGCAACCGTACACTCCGGTACGGCCAATACACCAGGGGCTCACGTACCCCACAATGCGGTGTGAAAAGTCCGAACACTTCCACAAGTGTGGCACCCCGAACTTATAGCATTATATGCATCAGCTCCGAATCATGTCTTTGGTTAAATGTTGGGTTTGGCTGGCTCCTATGTTTTGGTACCTTACGTTCCACTCTATCGGCTAAGGTAGCGCTAGGAGAACTACTGCGATTGTGCCCCGGTTCTGCCGGGCTGAGCACCTCAGTAGAGAAAGCTAAAACTGACTGTCATGATAAGGCGAGAGACTGGTCGCTGTTCGGCGAGGTTTTTCGAGTCCCTAAAGACTTATGTCGCTTAGGGCAAGGGGCCGGCCCTGTCCGGCTTACAGGCGTGTATCGCGCCCCGAATTCGGCCTTCCGAATACCAGGGGCTTTGCCGAAATTTAAAATTATAGAATTCTATGGCTAAGTGAGAGTAATAAAGCATTATTAGTCCGGTTGCCTTGTTCGTTGTGCTGAGCAACTCCCTCGAAGGACCCAAATATGGGAACAAGAGTGCTCAGGTTTATCCCGAACACCCCAGCACTCGTGGCATGGGGGTAGAAGCCGAGGACTAGCCATCTCTCAGATTGGATAAACAGCCAAACAGAAGGTAATATTTTAAATCCAAACAAGCGTTGCATAGCGCATATGGAACATGTTTTCATAAATACAGGATAAAACGAGCGAGTTTACTCAAATATTTCATCTTTCGAGCACTCATCCGCGATGAGACGGGAACCCGGCAGAACACCCTCGCAGTACATCTCGGGGTGGCGGTGCTCCTTGCCCTCCGGCGGCCCCTCCTTGACCAGCTTCACGGCGTCTAGCTTGACCCACTGCAATTTCACACGGGCAAAGGCCCGGCGTGCACCTTCAATGCAGATGGATCGCTTGATGACCTCCAGCCATGGGCAGGCATCCACAAGCCGCCTCACCAGGCCGAAGAAGCTGTTCGGAAGGGCGTCGCCAGGCCACAGCCGGACTATAAAGCGCTTCATGGCCTGATTGGCCGCCTTATGTAGCTCAACCATCTGCTTCAGCTGGTCGCTCATCGGCACCGGATGTTCGGCCTCACATACTGAGACCAGAACAACTTCTCCGTCGAGCTTCCATCCTCAGCCTGGTAAAATCGTGCGGCATCAGACACATTGTGGGGCAAATCTGCGAATGCTCCTGAAGAGCTCCGGATCCGGGTAAGTAATCGGTAATTTACTTTTACATGCTTGCTTTGCATATAGAAAGCCTTACCCGCCGCTATCTTCTTCATTGCGTTGATCTCCTGGAGGGCCTTCTGGGCCTCGGCCTAGGCACTCTTCACGCTCTCAAGGGTCGCGGCAAGCTCAGACTCTCGCGTCTTCGAGTCAAGCTCCAACGCCTCGTGCTTTGTCATGAGAGCATGGAGCTCTTGCTGCACCTCGCCCACCCGAGCCTCGTGCTTCTCTCACTCGGTGCGCTCTTGGGCCGCCTTCTCTTCGGCCTGGGATAGCGCTTGCTTCAGGGTCGCCACCTCGGTCGTGGCCCCTAACAAACATACAATGATCCTGTCATTTGGCAATCGTGTCCTTTTTCCCATATATACATATCTATAGACGGGGTATTACTTACCCTTGTTCTCCTTGAGCTGCCTCTTAACAAGGCCGAGCTCTTTCCGGGACCCCTCGAGGGCCTCCTTCAATACGATGACCTCCACAGTTAGTGCGGCGGAGGCCAGCAGCGAAGCCTGCATATGCATATTGACATACTTATATTAGACTCCTGCGATATTATTTGATCCTCTGTTCGGTTTTTCTTTGTGAACACCGAACAAAGCATCAGGGGCTACTGTCTATGTGGTAATATTTCTACTACATTTTAAACACACTTACCTCAAAGCCTGTTAGAAGGCTGGCACAGGCTTCAGTCAATCCGCTCTTGGCGGACTGAACCTTCTGGATCACCGCACTCATGATAGTGCGGTGCTCCTCGTCGATGGAAGCGCTGTGAAGCGCTTCCAGCAGGTTGTCTAGCGCCTCTGGATGGACAGAGGTCACCCGCACAGGCGTTTCGCCCCCCCTTTGAGGGAGGCCACCTGCCCAAGTCCGGAACCACTGGAGGGTCCGGCATGGTGTTTGGCTGAGGGCCGAACGCGGAGCTCTTGGGGGCCCCATCCCCGCGGCTCCCGAAGTCCGGAAGGTTGCCTTGAGGCGCCTCCGGGACTGTCTCCCCTCGATCCGGTGCCTCTTGAGACAACACCTCGGCGTCGTCGGCAGGATGGGGGGAGGTGGCGGTCGGGACTGGATCGCTATCCATGTCCGACGAGCCCAAGGAGCCGTCCCATGATACCTCGATATTGGCTCGGGGCAACCTGCATAATTGTGTTCGGCGTTAGGGAAAGCAGTGCGACAAAGGAATCCTATGGGTAACTTTGGCATCCGGATACTTACGATCTCCCCGGGGGCTTGATCCTGGGCAACCACTCGCCTTCGCCTTCATCGGTGGCGGTGGAACTCTCCGGAAGGAGAGTCCTTCCCTTCTTGGACCCTCCAGCCTCCCCGGTTGGGGCGGCCATCCTTTTCTTGTCTCCCCCAGTCGGTGGGGGAGCATCTTCTTCCTCTTCTTCCTCGTCTTCGGCGGAAGAGTGCGCCGCAGAGTCATCGGACGGCGAGTCCGACGACGCCTGGCGTCGGGAACTTTTTCGAGCTCCCTTGGCCTTCTTAGTCTTCTTCGGCACCTTATAAGGGGCCGAAGTTAGCATCTTCATCAGAAGAGCATCTGCGGGGCCTTCGGGCAAGGGAGCCCGACAGTCGATCTGTCCGGCCATCTTCTACCAGTCCTGTCAAAGGTACGGGAGTTTAGATCCCGCATAGAGTCAATCTATATAAAAAAACAAGTATCCTGTAAAAGGTAAAGCAGCTTACCGCACTGGCCTGGCGCTTCGCGCTGAATCCGCGATCCTCGGTGATAGGGGGAGGGACCTCGGCGCTTTTGAACAGCACCCTCCAGGCGTCTTCATGAGTCGTGTCGAAGAGCCTGTTCAGAGTTCGGTGCTGCGCCGGATTGAACTCCCACAAGGTGAACTCCCGCTGTTGGCACGGGAGAATCCAACCGATGAGCATGACTTGGACTATATTGACCAGCTTGAGCTTCTTGTCCAACATGTTTTGAATACATGTTTGGAGTCCGGTCAGCTCCTTCAAACTACCCCAGGATAGGCCCTTCTCTTTTCAGGAGGTGAGCCGCATGGGGATGCCAGATCGGAACTCGGGGGCCGCTACCCATGCGGGGTCGCGTGGCTCGGTGATATAGAAGCACCCCAATTGCCACCCCTTTATGGTTTCCACAAAGGAGCCCTCGAGCCATGTTATGTTGGGCATCTTGCCCACCATGGCGCCTCCGCACTCCGCCTGGCGGCCGCCCACCACCTTTGGCTTGACATTGAAGGTCTTCAGCCACAAGCCGAAGTGGGGCTTGATGCGGAGGAAGGCCTCACACACGACGATAAATGCCGAGATATTGAGGATGAAGTTCGGGGCCAGATCGTGGAAATCCAGGCTGTAGTAGAAAATGAGCCCTCGAACGAAGGGATGGAGAGGGAATCCCAGTCCACAGAGGAAATGGGTGAGGAATACTACCCTCTCATGGGGCCTGGGGGTGGGGATGAGTTGCCCCTCATCTGGGAGCCGGTGCGCGATGTCGTCGGGCAGGTATCCGGCTCTCCTTAGTTTCTTGATGTCTCCCTCCGTGACGGAGGAGACCATCCACTTGCCTCCCGCTCCGGACGTGGTTGGAGAGGGTTGAGGAGGAACTGTGGGCTTGGGCGCTAGTGCTCGAGTGTGCGGGAGCGGATGAGCAAAGGAGGAAGAAGGTGTGGTTAGAAAGGTGAATCCTTATCCCTTTATATGGGCGGACGAAACCGAGCGTCCCCACTTGCCTGGTAAAACTCGCTTATCCCCCAAGCGCCGCAATTGATGGCGCGGTTGGGTTACCCATGCCCGTATTGATGAGAATCCCATAATAAGGGGACACGATCTCTGCTTTGACAAGACGTGTCGAAAAACTGCCTCGCATTATGTGCGGGGCTGGTTAAAACGAACGGTTCGAATAATCACCGGCCATGACATAACGTCATGTTGCCAGAACAAGCCAGCAAATTAGATCTGCGAAAATATTATTCTCTCTACGGTGGAATGTGGAACTTATTTTGCAGGGTCGGACACTATCCTCATATTCAACTTCTTCTGTGATGTAATCGGAGAAGGAACCCGCCTTGCAATGCCGAAGGCAACACTACGCGCCGGACTCATCGTCATTGAAGCCTGGTTCAGGGGCTACTGAGGGAGTCCTGGATTAGGGGGTCCACGGACAGCCGGACTATCTCCATTGGCCGGACTGTTAGACTATGAAGATACAAGATTGAAGACTTCGTCTCGTGTCCGGATGAGACTCTACTTGGCGTAGAAGGCAAGCTAGGCAATACGTATATGGATATCTCCTCCTTTGTAACCGACCTTGTGTAACCCTAACCCTCTCCGGTGTCTATATAAACCGAAGGGTTTTAGTCCGTAGGACAACAATCACAACATACAATCATACCATAGGCTAGCTTCTAGGGTTTAGCCTCTCTGATCTCGTGGTAGATCTACTCTTGTACTACCCATATCATCAATATTAATCAAGCAGGACATAGGGTTTTACCTCCATCAAGAGGGCCCAAACCTGGGTAAAACTTCGTGTCCCCTGCCTCCTATTACCATCCGGCCTAGACGCACAGTTCGGGACCCCCTACCCGAGATCCACCGGTTTTGACACCAACAGTCATTGCGACACCATAGCAGTGATGATGGATCGGCATTTGCAGGCTGTGGTCCGCGAATCATACACAGGTAGAAACCCTGAGCAATAGCTTCAGTTCTGTTCTTGGGTTGAAGATTTCGAAAGAGAATATCACCCCAAGGACACTTGAGGGCATTCTTCTCAGCATACTCCTTGGTCACAAACATGTATTTGAACCATTGCTCTGCCCAATATCTTCGAATCCATTGGATTCGTGTTTTGCGCTGATTGTAATCCTCTTCGGGATAAGTCTTGTACAGTTGATAGAAATCTTTAGGCAAATCCTTTGATGTATCCCCACAGCGCTTCCTGCGTCCCTTCCTTGCTGACTTATCTGCAGCCATGTAGTTCAGACTGAATGGCTTCAAAACTGTCAAAGACTTCCGTCTGCTGGTCAGACAACAACTAGCTTCTGGAGAATTGATGTGATGTTGTAAGAACTCTGCAAATGAATGCAGACTATGAGAACCAAGGGATTATCCCACAGACATGTACCTGTGACAGCATTAGAGATGGGAGGGAAGGGGAAGAGGTCAAATGCATTCTCACAAGATTTTGAAGATAAATCAGTTTAGAAGACATTGACCTCATAGTGCGAAGACATTCACTCATATGTTGAGAGTTGGTTCCAGATTTGTACGAATCCAAGAGTAAGTACAAGTGAGGAATCTAAATACTTTGTGAAGCATAAGTGAATATACTAGGCATGTTATGAGATGTAGAACAGGATAGATCCAAATTTGTAGGGACAGAAACCACTTGTGGTTGAAAAGGATGAATCTATCGGATCAAAAGGACTGTAAAAAGAGGTTTTATTTACCACACTAAGAACTGCTAGACGAAGTAGAAGATGAGGCCGAGCAGTTCAATCTTCCATGCCCTAACTTGGCGACGGAGGACACCTACGGCGACGGCAGAGAAGACGATGTCCGTGGCCGGCGTGAGGACGACGTCGGTGAGGTCGCGACAGCTAAGCGCTTCATCGCCAGAGTCGTCGAGAGCTAGCGGTGGCGCTAGGGTTTGTGTGAGAAGGAGAAGTGGAAGAAGATATAATGACTGGGGTGTGGCGTGTATTTATAAGGACAGGGACGGCACAACGTTATTACGCAGGTGCCCCTGGCGGTTCACATCTGAAGGACACGTGGCAACATGCAACACATTGGAGGTTGTTCCACGTTCCCACGCACACCTGGATTGTCGGGTGGTCGTTCCCGCTTCTCCGGGTTTCAGGCAAAAGGATTGAGCATTTAAATCAGATTTAATGTTTGTCTCCGTGTCTTCTGCTGACAAGGACACAAAGAAGACATTCGTCACTTTCAATAGAATGCATATGATTTGGATAGCTAGATTTGAGACAGGAACATAGAGAGGTTAGGGTCTGATCACATTCACTTAGTTCAAAAGATTCAAACGAGAAGACATAGCTATAAGTGATTGCTATAGAGGACAGAATGCTAATATATGAATATATCCGAATAAGACCAAATCAATATAGTGACGATAAACATGAAGTCATGTTAATATTGAAGACAAACCAAATGCGAAGATTTTGCAAATGTAACGCCAACAGAAAACACTCCAAGCAGAAGTTTGGTGGCGGCGTTACCCACCGTATAGGAAGTATTAGACCCAAACACAGCGCACAATTATCGTGGCGCTCCGAAGTCAAATTCTGCGTTAATGTATTCACACTTAGAGTGTAAGTCTTCATTAATTGAAGATATACTTTACTTCGTGTGTTGCACATCTAAGTCATCAACATGCATAAGTGTTAGGATGTGTGCCTGATCACATGACATTTGAGGATTCCAAGATATTTAGCTCACACCGCAACTTGCAAAACCTTTTCTCATCCAAGGGCTTTGTGAAGATATCTGCCAGTTGCTCTTCAGTGTTGACGTGAATGATATCAATATCTTCCTTCATGACATGATATCTGAGAAAGTGATGACGGATCTGAATGTGCTTTGTCTTCGAGTGCTGAACTAGGTTCTTGGCAATCTTGATGCCGCTTTCATTGTCGCAGTAGAGTGGTACTTGCTTTAGATGGATACCATAGTCTTTGAGTGTTTTCTTTATCCATAGAATCTGAGCACAGCAAGATCCAGCAACAATGTATTCAGATTCAGAAGTGGAGAGAGACACACGGTTTTGCTTCTTTGAAGACCAGCAAACAAGTGATTGATACTCTCCGTCGTATCTATAATTTTTGATTGTTCCATGCCAATATTCTACAACTTTCATATACTTTTGGCAACTTTTTATATTATTTTTGGGACTAACATATTGATCCAGTGCCCAGTGCCAGTTCCTGTTTGTTGCATGTTTTATGTTTCGTAGAATATCCATATCAAATGGAGTCCAAACGGGATAAAAACGGACGGAGCTTATTTTTGGAATATTTGGAAAATCTGGGAGAAAGATCAATGCGAAATGGTGTCCGAGGTGGGCACGAGGTAGGGGGGCGCGCCCCTAACCCTCGTGGTCCACCTGTAATGCGGTTGATGCCCTTCTTCGGCCGCAAGAAAGCTAATTTTTGGTAAAAAAATCACGGCGAAGGTTTCGGTCCAATCGGAGTTACGGATCTCCATATATACGAAATGGTGAAAGGCAGCAACACAGAATGCAGAAACAGAGAGACAGATCCAATCTCGGAGGAGTTCTCGCCCCTCCCATGCCATGGAGGCCAAGGACCAGAGGGCAAACCCTTCTCCCATCTAGGGAGGAGGTCAAGGAAGAAGAAGACGAAGGACCTCCTCTCCCTTTCTCTTCCGGTGGCGCCGGAACGATGCTGTGGCCATCATCATCATCATCATCATCACCGTGATCTACACCAACACCTCAGCCATCTTCACCAACATATCCATCACCTTCCCCCCTCTATCTACAGCGGTCCACTCTCCCGCAACCCGCTGTACCCTCTACTTGAACATGGTGCTTTATGCTTCATATTATTATCCAATGATGTGTTGCCATCCTATGATGTCTGAGTAGATTTTTTTTGTCCTATTGGTAGTTGATGAATTGCTATGATTGCCTTAATTTGCTTGTGGTTATGTTGCTATCCTTTGGTGCCCATCATATGAGCGCGTGCGTGGATCACACCATAGGGTTAGTTGTATGTTGATAGAACTATGTATTGGAGGGCAAGAGTGACAGAAGCTTCAACCTATCATAGAAATTGATGCATACAGGATTGAAGGGGGACTGATATATCTTAATGCTATGGTTGGGTTTTATGATACGTCTCCAAGGTATCTATAATTTTTGATTCCTCCATGCTATATTATCTACTGTTTTGGACATTATTGGGCTTTATTATCCACTTCTATATTATTTTTGGGACTAACCTATTAACCGGAGGCCCAGCCCAGAATTGCTGTTTTTTTGCCTGTTTTAGGGTTTCGAAGAAAAGGAATATCAAACAGAGTCTAAACGGAATGAAACCTTCGGGGACGTGATTTCCTAAATGAACAAGACCATGGAGACTTGGACCCTACGTCAAGAAGTAAAACAGGAGGCCACGAGGTAGGGGGCGCGCCTACCCCCACCCGGCACGCCCTCCACCCTAGTGGGCCCCCTGTTGCTCCACCGACGTACTCCTTCCTCCGATATATACCTACGTACCCCCAAATGATCAGATACGGAGCCAAAAACCTAATTCCACCGCCGCAACTTTCTGTATCCACGAGATCCCATCTTGGGGCCTGTTCCGGAGCTTCGCCGGAGGGGGCATCGATCACGGAGGGCTTCTACAACAACACCATAGCCCCTCCGATGAAGTGTGAGTAGTTTACCTCAGGCCTACGGGTCCATAGTTAGTAGCTAGATGGCTTCTTCTCTCTTTTTGGATCTCAATACAATGTTCTCCCCCTCTCTTGTGGAGAACTATTTGATGTAATGTTCTTTTGCGGTGTGTTTGTTGAGACCGATGAATTGTGGGTTTATGATCAAGTCTATCTATGAATAATATTTGAATCTTCTCTGAATTCTTTTATGTATGATTGGTTATCTTTGCAAGTCTCTTCGAATTATCAGTTTGGTTTGGCCTACTAGATTGATCTTTCTTGCAATGGGAGAAGTGCTTAGCTTTGGGTTCAATCTTGCGGTGTCGTTTCCTGGTGACAGTAAGGGCAACAAGGCACGTATTGTATTGTTTCCATCGAGGACAACAAGATGGGGTTTTCTTCATATTGCATGAGTCTATCCCTCCACATCATGTCATCTTGCTTAAGGCGTTACTCTGTTTTTAACTTAATACTCTAGGTGCATGCTGGATAGCGGTCGATGAGTGGAGTAATAGTAGTAGATGCAGGCAGGAGTCGCTCTACTTGTCTCGGACGTGATGCCTATATACATGATCATACCTAGATATTCTCATAACTATGCTCAATTCTGTCAATTGCTCAACAGTAGTTTGTTCACCCACCGTAGAATACTTATGCTCTCGAGAGAAGCCACTAGTGAAACCTATGGCCCCCGGGTCTATCTTTATCATATTAATCTCCTACTACTTAGTTATTTCCTTTGCTATTTACTTTGCCTTTATTTTACTTTGCATCTTTATCATAAAAATACCAAAAATATTATCTTATCGTATCTATCAGATCTCACTCTCGTAAGTGGCCTTATAGGGATTGACAACCCCTATTTGCGTTGGTTGCGAGTATTTATTTGTTCTGTGCAGGTGCGAGGGACTTGCGCGTAGCCTCCTACTGGATTGATACCTTGGTTCTCAAAAACTAAGGGAAATACTTACGCTACTTTGCAGCATCATCCCTTCCTCTTCGGGGAAAACCAACGCAGTGCTCAAGAGGTAGCATTTTACCTTAATGAATGTTAGTAGTTGTGGACGCTTGCTAATAGTTCCAATCATAAGTGCATAGATTTCCAAGTCAGGGATGACATGCTAGCAGTGGCCTCTCCCACATAATACTTGCTATCGGTCTAGTAAAGTAGTCAATTGCTTAGGGACAATTTCGCAACTCCTACCACCACTTTTCCACACTCGCTATATTTACTTTATTGCTTCATTACTTACAACAGCCCATAGCTTTTATTTACACGCTCTTTATTATCTTGCAAACCTATCCAACAACACCTACAAAGTACTTCTAGTTTCATACTTGTTCTAGGTAAAGTGAACATCAAGCATGCGTAGAGTTGTATCGGTGGTTGATAGAACTTGAGGGAATATTTGTTCTGCCTTTAGCTCCTCGTTGGGTTCGACACTCTTACTTATCGAAAAATGTTGTGATCCCCTATACTTGTGGGTTATCAAGACCTTTTTCTGGTGCCGTTGCCGGGGAGCAATAGCGTGGGGTGAATATTCTCGTGTGTGCTTGTTTGCTTTATCACTAAGTAATTTTTATTCATTGTTCTTAGTTGTTCTTTATCTTTAGTTATGGATATGGAACACGAAATACCAAAAAAATAGGTGTACTTGCTACTCATGGAGATGAGGAACCTCCTAAAACCCTCAATGTTCGTTATGTGATAGATATTATGTACTACTTTGATAATCCAGAGAAAACCCCATTCAATTATGTTATGGGAGACACGTTGGATCAACGTGAATACTTTAGGTATTATCGCTTGACTCAAAAAGGGAAACTATTATGGGATCAAATTTATATGTTGAAGTGGTATGCTAGGCAACTATGCTTGAGATATGATTATACTTGTTTCTCTAAGATGAAGGCTCCACACCTACCCTTTTCATGCAAATTTAATGATAATGAAACCTTGACTTCTTATGCTAGAGGTATATATGATTACTATGATGTGGAACAAATAGAAGAATTTGTTGCTTTTATGGGTGCTTATGAAATTGAATCTATGTTCAAAGAATATGAAAATCTTTATGATGCTGTCTACAGACCTGAAAATTTAGCTATCCTTAAATATTGTTATGAAAATTATGAATACAATTCCGATATTGACGCATTTATTGAGAAAGTCTCTGCTGTCCTAGAAGAGACTAATATTTTGCAGGAATCTATGGAAGAAGAAATTGATGAAACTGTGAGCTCATTGGATGAAAAAGATGAGGAGGAGAGCGAAGAACAAAAGGAGGAAGAGCGGATTGATCACCCGTTCCCACCTTCTAATGAGAGTAACTCTTCAACTCAAACATTGTTTAATTTCCCTTCGTGCTTACCGAAGGATGAATGCTATGATAATTGCTATGGTCCCGTTCATTCTTTTGAAATATCCCTTTTTAATGATGCTTGCTATGCTTGTGGCCAAGATGCCAATATGAATTATGCTTATGGAGATGAACTTGCTATAGTTACTTATGTTAAACATGAAATTGTTGCTATTGCACCCACCCATGTTAGTCCTATTATCTTTTTGGATTCTTCTAACTACACTATATCGGAGAAGTTTAACCTTATTAAGGATTACATTGATGGGTTGCCTTATACCGTTGCACATGATGATTTATTGAATATAATATGCATGTGCTTGCTGCTCCTACTTGCAATTATTATGAGAGAGGAACTATATCTCCACCTCTCTATGTTTCCCACATGATAAAATTGCAAGAAATTGTTTATACTATGCATTGGCCTTTACTATGTGTGCATGAATTGTTCTTTTATGACATGCCGATGCATAGGAAGAGAGTTAGACTTCGTCATTACATGATATATGTTGCTTTCTGCTCACTACTAAATTACAAATCATTGCTAATAAAAATTGGCTTTGATATACCTTGGGATCTGGGTGGATTCACTACTTGAGCACTATATGCCTAGCTTAATGGATTTAAAGAAAGTGTTGCCAGGGAGACAACCCGGAAGTTTTAGAGAGTCATTTATTTATGTTGATTGCTTTTATATAGTTTAAAAACAAAATAAAATAAATAGGGGAACCCAAAACTTTTTCAAAAAGGAAAGTGAAAGTGAGGAAGACAAGCATTGTTGAAGTGGGCCTTGAACTTTGTTCATGCTCATGTCAACTTTGTGAATCTTGATTACAGAAACTTTTCAACAAAAATAATTATCCCCTTGTACAATTCCATTGTATTATAAAAATAATGTGCCAAGGTTTGCCTTTAGGATGTTTTAGATGCTTGTTCGTTTGTACGGTGCAGGACAGAAACTTTGGCTGTAGTGCGCGATTTTACATTTTTTTACTGGAACGTCAAATGGTTCTGATTATTTTTGCAATGTCTTTCTACATTTTATTTTTATTTTTCCTAATTTTGGTATAATTTTCCAAGTATCAGAAGTGCGGTGAATGTTCAGATTATTACAGACTGTTCTGTTTTAGACAGATTCTGTTTTTGATGCATAGTTTGCTTGTTTTGATGAAACTATCAATTCATATAAGTGGATTAAGCCAAGAAAAAGTTATATTAAAGTAGACACAATGCACAAACAAAATATGAATTGGTTTACAACAGTACTTAGAGTAGTGATTTGCTTTATTATACTAAGGGATCTTACCGAGTTTTCTGTTGAAGTTTTGTGTGGATGAAGTGTTTGATGATCGAGAAGGTCTCGATGTGAGAAGAAGGAAGAGAGGCAAGAGCTAAATCTTGGGGATGCCCGAGGCACCCCAAGTAAATATTCAAGGAGACTCAAACCTCTAATCTTGGGGACGCCCCGGAAGGCATCCCCTCTTTCTTCAACAAGTATCAGTATGTTTTCGGATTCGTTTCGTTCATGCGATATGTGCAATCTTGGAGCGTCTTTTGCATTTAGTTTTCATCTTTCTTTTATGCGCCATGCTGGTATGAGGTAGTCCTTGGTTGATTTATAGAACTCTCATTGCACTTCACTTATATTCTTTGAGTATGGCTTTATAGAATGCTTCATGTGCTTCACTTATATCATTTGAAGTTTGGATTGCCTGTTTCTCTTCACTTAGACAACCGCCATTTGTAGAATGCTCTTTTGATTCACTTATATTTGTTAGAGTGTGGGCATATCCTTTGCACAAAGAATTAAACTCTCTTGCTTCACTTATATCTATTTAGAGAGATGACAGGAACTGGTCATTCACATGGTTAGTCATAAAATCCTATATAAAACTTGTAGATCACTGAATATGATATGTTTGATTCCTTGCAATAGTCTTGCGATATAAAGATGGTGATATTAGAGTCATGCTAGTGGGTAGTTGTGGATTAGTAGAAATACTAGTGTCAAGGTTTGTGATTCCCGTAGCATGCACGTACGGCGAACCGTTATGTGATGAAGTCGGAGCATGATTTATTTATTGATTGTCTTCGTTATGAGTGGCGGCCGGGGACGAGCGATGGTCTTTTCCTACCAATCTATCCCCCTAGGAGCATGCGCGTAGTACTTTGTTTCGATGACTAATAGACTTTTGCAATAAGTATGTGAGTTCTTTATGACTAATATTGAGTCCATGGATTATACGCACTCTCACCCTTCCACCATTGCTAGCCTCTCTAGTACCGCGCAACTTTCGTCGGTACCATAAACTCACCATATACCTTCCTCAAAACAGCCACCATACCTGCCTATCATGGCATTTCCATAGCCATTCTGAAATATATTGCCATGCAACTTCCATCATCATCATATACATGACTTGAGCATCATTGTCATATTGCTTTGCATGATCGTAAGATAGCTAGCATGATGTTTTCATGGCTTGTCCATTTTTTGATGTCATTGCTATGCTAGATCATTGCACATCCCGGTACACCACCGAAGACATTCATATAGATTCATATTTTGTTCTAGTATCGAGTTGTAATATTGAGTTGTAAGTAAATAAATGTGTGATGATCATCATTATTAGAGCATTGTCCCATGTGAGGAAAGGATGATGGAAGCTATGACTCCCTCACAAGTTGGGATGAGTCTTCGGACTTTACAAAAAATAAAAGAGGCCAAAGAAGCCCACCAAAAAAATGAGAGAAAAAGCGAGAAGGGGCAATGCTACTATCCTTTTACCACACTTGTGCTTCAGAGTAGCACCATGTTCTCCATATAGAGAGAGTCTCTTGAGCTATCACTTTCATATACTAGTGGGAATTTTCATTATAGAACTTGGCTTGTATATTCCGATGATGGGCTTCCTCAAATGCCCGAGGTCTTCATGAGCAAGCAAGTTGGATGCGCACCCACTTAGTTTTCAGTTTGAGCTTTCATACACTTATAGCTCTAGTGCATCCGTTGCATGGCAATCCCTACTCACTCACATTGATATCTATTGATGGGCATCTCCATAGCCCGTTGATACGCCTAGTTGATGTGAGACTATCTCCTCCATTTTGTCTTCTCCAGCACCATATTTTATTCCACCTATAGTGCTATGTCCATGGATCACGCTCATGTATTGCGTGAAAGTTGAAAAGGTTTGAGAACATCAAAAGTATGAAACAATTGCTTGGCTTGTCATCGGGGTTGTGCATGATGTGAATATTTTGTGTGGTGAAGATGGAGCATAGCCAGACCATATGATTTTGTAGGGATAACTTTCTTTGGCCATGTTATTTTGAAAAGACATGATTGCTTTATTAGTAGGCTTGAAGTATTATTGTTTTTATGCCAAATGATAGACTATTGCTTTGAATCACTCGTATCTTAATATTCATGCCATGATTAGATATGTGATCAAGATTATGCTAGGTAGCATTCCACATCAAAAATTATCTTTTTTATCATTTACCTACTCGAGGACGAGCAGGAATTAAGCTTGGGGATGCCGATACGTCTCCGTCGTATCTATAATTTTTGATTTTTCCATGCCAATATTCTACAACTTTCATATACTTTTGGCAACTTTTTATATTATTTTTGGGACTAACATATTGATCCAGTGCCCAGTGCCAGTTCCTGTTTGTTGCATGTTTTATGTTTTGCAGAATATCCATATCAAACGGAGTCAAACGTGATAAAAACGGACGGAGCTTATTTTTGAATATTTGGAAAATCTGGGAGAAATATCAACGCGAAACGGTGTCCGAGGTGGGCACGAGGCAGGGGGCGCGCCCCACCCCCCTGCGCGCCCCCTGACCCTCGTGGTCCACCCGTAAGGCGGTTGATGCCCTTCTTCGGCTGCAAGAAAGCTAATTTTTGGTAAAACAATCACGGCGAAGGTTTCGGTCCAATCGGAGTTACGAATCTCCATATATATACGAAACAGTGAAAGGGCAGCAACACAGAACGTAGAAACAGAGAGAGACAGAGAGACAGATCCAATCTCGGAGGGGCTCTCACCCCTCCCATGCCATGGAGGCCAAGGACCAGAGGGGAAACCCTTCTCCCATCTAGGGAGGAGGTCAAGGAAGAAGAAGATGAAGGGCCCCCCTCTCCCCTTCTCTTCCGGTGGCGCTGGAACGCTGCCGTGCCATCATCATCATCACCGCGATCTACACCAACACCGCCACCATATTCACCAACATCTCCATCACCTTCCCCCCTCTATCTACAGTGGTCCACTCTCCCGCAACCCGCTGTACCCTCTGCTTGAACATGGTGCTTTATGCTTCATATTATTATCCAATGATGTGTTGCCATCCTATGATGTCTGAGTAGATTTTTGTTGTCCTATTGGTGGTTGATGAATTGCTATGATTGATTTAATTTGCTTGTGGTTATGTTGCTGTCCTTTGGTGCCCATCATATGAGCGCACGCATGGATCACACCATAGGGTTAGTTGTATGTTGACAGGACTATGTATTGGAGGGCAAGAGTGATAGAAGCTTCAACCTAGCATACAAGTTGATGCATACGGGATTGAAGGGGGACCAATATATCTTAATGCTATGGTTGGGTTTTACCTTAATGAACGTTAATAGTTGCGGACGCTTGCTAATAGTTCCAATCATAAGTTCATAGAATTCCAAGTCAGGGATGACATGCTAGCAGTGGCCTCTCCCACATAATACTTGCTATCGGTCTAGTAAAGCACTCAATTGCTTATGGACAATTTCACAATTCCTACCACCACTTTTCCACACTCGCTATATTTACTTTATTGCTTCATTACTCACAACAGCCCTTAGCTTTCATTTACATGCTCTTTCTTATCTTGCAAACCTATCCAACAACACCTACAAAGTACTTCTAGTTTCATACTTGTTCTAGGTAAAGCAAACATCAAGCGTGCGTAGAGTTGTATCGGTGGTCGATAGAACTTGAGGGAATATTTTTTCTGCCTTTAGCTCCTCATTGGGTTCGACACTCTTACTTATCGAAAACTGTTGCGATCCCCTATACTTGTGGGTTATCAGTGATCGTCCCAGAAAGTGACATGTGTCTGTTGTAGACTTGCGATCCACCTTGTCACCAGCATAATCAGTATCCGAGAATCCAACTAGATCAAACTCTGAGTCCTTTGGATACCATAATCCTAGTGTTGGGGTGTAAGCCAAATATCGAAGAATTCGCTTCACAGCTAAGTGATGCGATTCCTTTGGTGCCCCTTGGAATCGGGCACACATGCAAACACTAAACATTATATCGGGCCTAGATGCACATAAATAAAGTAAAGAACCAATCATGGAGCGGTATATGATGACCCACAAGTATAGGGGATCTATCGTAGTCCTTTCGATAAGTAAGAGTGTCGAACCCAACGTCGAGCAGAAGGAAATGATAAGCTGTTTCCAGCAAGGTATTCTCTGCAAGTACTGAAATAAGTGGTAAGAGATAGTTTTGTGATAAGATAATTTGTAACGAGCAACAAGTAACAAAAGTAAATAAGGTGCAACAAGGTGGCCCAATCCTTTATGTAAACCTTGTAAAATAAGAGAGAATAGGCATAAGTATTGTGACATAATGTGTAATAACAACCCATAATGCAATAAATATTGATATAAAAGCATGATGCAAAATGGACGTATCAACTCCCCCAAGCTTAGACCTCGCTTGTCTCAAGCGAAAAGCCGAAATTGAAAAATATGTCCACATGTTTAGAGATGAAGGTGTCGATAAAAATAAAATACGGACATGAGGGCATCATGATCATTCTTAGAACAACAACTTATATAATTCTTGTCATATGATATCTTATGCTAGAGTAATAATTCAATCACAATATCAAGTATGAATCGTAAACTTCATTGAAAACTAACAAACTATAATCTCAGTCATTGAAGCAATTGCAATTTATCATAACATAGGAAAGAGTCAATGTATAAGAGCTTTTCAGCAAGTCCACATACTCAACTATCATATAGTATTTCACAATTGCTCACACTCACGCAATACTTATGGGTATGGAGTTTTAATCGGACACAGAGAAAGATAGGGGCTTATAGTTTTGCCTCCCAACGTTTTACCTCAAGGGTAATGTCGATAGTAATAGTTCATGAAAACCCACATCCAATTAGCCATATATACCAGGATCTTTCCAACATATTGTGCTTGTGAAAGGATAAAATGTAAAAAGGAAGGGTGAAGATCACCTTGACTCTTTTGCAGTTGTAACACCCCGGATGTAATTTACCTTATACGTATCCCAACTCTTGCCGTTTCCGGCGCTAAGTTATTTTATTTTCTCCGTTGTCGGGTTTTTGTCTCCGTGTGTTGTTGCCTTTGTCATGCATCTCATATCATGTCATCATGTGCATTGCATTTGCATACGTGTTCGTTTCATGCATCCGAGCATTTTCCCCGTTGTCCGTTTTGCATTCCGGCGCTCCTATCTCCTCCGGTGGTCCTTTCTACCTCTTTCCGTGTGTGGGAGTTAAACATTTTCGGATTGGACCGAGACTTGTCATGCGGCCTTGGTTTACTACCGGTAGACCGCCTGTCAAGTTTCGTGCCATTTGGACTTCGTTTGATACTCCAACGGTTAACCGAGGGACCGAGAAGGCCTCGTTAGTGTTGCAGCCCAACACCCTTCCAATTTGGCCCAAAACCCACCTAAACCCCTTCTATTGTCTAGAGTGTCCGATCACGATCGCGTGGCCGAAAACCGCACTCAATTTGGACATCCCTAGCTCCCTCTACCTCTATAAATAGATCCCCTTCCAAAAATCTCGGGCAAACCCTAGACCCCTCCCTCTCCACGCGCCGCCGGACAAAATCCGGACGGCCGGACACGTCCGCCCGCTCCGCCGGATGAATCAGCGGCTGCCACCTGTCCTGCGGGCGAGCCCCAGTTCACCGCCGCCGCGCGGGCCCGCCAGGCCCAGCGCCGGCCGTCCCCGCCGTCGTCCGGGCCGAGGCCGCGCGCCGCCCACGCCCGCTTCTTCCTCCTCGCGCCGGCGCCTCCTCGCCTCTTCCCCGCCGCCGCGTCGACCGCCGCGCCGCCGCCCGCAATTTTCGGTGACCGCCGCCGGCCTCGCCGAACTCCACCGCGCCTCCTCGCGCCTCCAGGGACCCCCACGGTGGCCAGCGCCGCCGCCCGCCATCGGATCCGGACGGAGGGGGACCGTATCCGGTCTTCCCCTCGCCTATAGAGCTCGCCGGAGTAGACCAAGAGCTCGCCGGAGTTGCATCGGTTTGCGCGCGCTGCCAGCTACAGTAAACCCTAGATCCGGAGGGTAAAAATTTCACTAAGTCCCCATTTTTCAGTATTTTTAGGCATCTTCATCATGTCGTATCTCTGTATCCGTAGCTCCGATTTGCGCGTGTAGCATATCAAAATGTTCGTCTCGACGAGTACATCATTTCATCTCATTGTATCATTTTCATTTGAGCTCACCTTGATGCCCGAAATGCTGTTGGAAGAGGGCTATGTGATAAATTTGTCAGATCTGTTTCATCAAATAGCGTTTTGTCATTTTTTCCATGATTAACGTGTGCATGATATGATCCTGAGCTCTACATGTGTTCTTGGTGCCTCCTGTCATTTAGGGGTTGTGGCAGTGTCCCGGGGAGTTGAGCTCTGAGGTGTTGTCGTCACAATTTTATCGTCGAGATTCTGGAATACTTGAGTTTCGCCAACATCGGAAATCTCTTTTATGCAGTTGTTGGTGAGATAACCTCGACGCCACCCAGTACTGGGGCGGGAGTTTGGGAGTATTACCATAACTCATATAACGGATGCTTTTCGAAGGTTGAGGTAGATGATTTCCAAAGTTTTTCTCGGTTATATGTTGAAGGATGGATACAGCTGGATGTAGGATTTGCTAGATTTGGGTGAGATATTATGCTTCCCCTGTACCCCCCACACCTGATTGCATAACCGGAAAGGTTCGGGAGTTTCATAGGTGGGAATTCTTGTAGCTCTAGTTCTTCTTCCACGGATATTTGGTTTGAGATTGGGCGACCCTTACCGAGTATTCGTTCCTGTCCGTACCTTGTTGTTTTTTTTCTTCTACCTCAATTCTAAGTGGCTTCTCAATTTATGGACATGTGACCATTTCGATTGGAATGCATTCGTTCATTTGGTTCGGATGTGAAGACTTTATGTTGCAATTTCAACCCGTTTGATTCAGCTTCAATATTTGTCTGTTAATGTGCTAATGGATGTCAACCTCTTCAGGATGGCTCCTCCAACGCGCACGACTCCGAATCCTGATCCGCCAACACCACCTCCACCTCTGGAGGCATGGCAAGCTATGATGGCCGCTACCAATGCAAACACACAGCTGATCATGCAACTTCTTCAAGAGCGCAACCAAGGGAACTAGGGTCATGGCAATAATCAGAACCACTTTGCTACACTCAACCAGTTCCTTGCTAACCAGCCAAAGACCTTCAGCAATTGTGTTGAGGCAACAGACGCTGATGATTGGCTCATGGACATATGCAAGCATTTCGAGTGTATTAACGTCAGGCCTGAGGACTTTGTCAAGTTCGCCTCCTTCCAACTCAAAGACCAAGCTGCAGAATGGTTTCAGCAGTACAAAGATTCCAGAGGAGGCCGTGTGATTACCTGGGATGAATTCCGTCAAGACTTCAAAGCTCATCATATTCCTCAGAGAGTGGTTGAAAGCAAGCATGAGGAATTCTGCAACCTGAAGCAAGGCTCTATATCTGTTTACGAGTATAACAAGATGTTTCAAAAGCTCGCCTGTTTTGGTAAGCAAGACGTCCCTGACGAGAAGAGCATGATATACCAGTTCAGGGGTGGTCTCAGAGAAGAAATCCAGCTAGCTCTTGTCCTCTTTGAGCCCAAGAGGTACGATGAGTTTTACAACATGGCAATGAAGCAAGAGACTGCTCAACTGAAGTGCGATGCTTCCAAGAAGCGAGTCAGAGATGCAACTCCTTCTTCCTCAACTGAAGTGGCTAAGCAGCAGAAGTATTGGCGTCCGCCTCCTCCGTTCCGTCAGCCTTATCAGCAGAAGAGCAAAGGTGGCAGTGGATCTTCCCACCCACCCAACCCTGGCTTTCAGAACAAGACTTCGTCTCAAGCTCCAAGATCAAGTGCTCCGTATCACCATCCACTCTTGGAGGTCACGTGCAACAAGTGCCAACAGAAGGGTCACTATGCCAACAAATGCTTCAATCAGAGGCGTCTCCCTCCTCCTCCTCCTCCTATCAGATCTGCAAGTACACCTGTGGTCAAGCATAACCCCAAGTTTGCTAAGGTCAACTTGTTGAACGCAGCTCAGGCAGAGGACTCGCCAGATGTGATTATGGGTAACCTTCCTGTTAATGACATTCCCGCAAGAGTTCTTTTTGATACTGGTGCATCTTTGTCATTTTTATCGAAGCCTTTTGCATCCATGCATGATGTGCATACTGTTGATTTGCCTAAGCCGATAGCAGTTTCTTCTCCGGGTTTGTTCATGAACACCAAAATGATGGCTCCGGATGTTACTATCACGTTGGGTGACTACAAGTTTCTTTTTTCTCCAATGGTCCTTGGTAACTCGGATATTGATCTTATTCTTGGAATGGATTGGCTTTCTAAGCACAAGGCTCAGCTTGATTGTGCCGCCAGGCAGATTCAATTGACTCATTCGTCTGAGGATGTAATTGTCTTTGCCGCTCATGATGATACCATCCATCTGTTTTCTCTCAATGAGAAGGGTGAACTGGATGCCATCTCTCAAATTCTAGTTGTTTGCGAATATCAAGACGTTTTTCCAGAAGAGCTTCCAGGAATGCCTCTGCACCGGCAAGTTGAATTTGTCATCGATCTTGAGCCTGGTACGAAACCTGTTTGCAAACGTCCTTACAAGCTTGGACCTGAAGAGTTGAAGGAGCTGAAGAAGCAACTCGATGTACAAGAGCGTATGGGTCTCATACGACCTAGTTCTTCTCCGTGGGGTTGTGGAGTTCTTTTTGTGAAGAAGAAGGATGGAACGGACCGACTTTGTGTTGACTACCATCCATTGAACAAGAAGACTATAAAGAACAAGTACCCACTTCCCAACATCAATGAGCTGTGTGAACAACTCAAAGGTGCTCAAGTATTCTCCAAGCTTGATCTCCGTATGGGCTATCACTAGATCCGAATTCGTGAGCAAGATATCCCCAAGATGGCATTCGGAACAAGCTATGGTTCATATGAATACACTGTCATGTCTTTTGGCCTCGTCAACGCTCTGCCAACGTTCTCTCGCATGATGAACTTCATCTTCAACCCATACACAAATGACTTCGTCTTGGTCTACCTCGATGACATTTTGGTCTTTTCCAAGAACAAGGAAGATCATGCCAAGCACCTGTGTTTGGTGCTCGATAAGCTCAGAGAACATCAGTTCTACGCCAAGTTTTCAAAGTGCGAGTTTTGACTCGATGAGGTTCTCTATCTTGGGCATATCATCTCTGGCAAGGGCATAGCGGTGAATCCTGAGAAGGTGTCTGCAATTGTGAATTGGGAACCACCTCAGAACATGAAGCAACTCCGCAGCTTCCTTGGTCTCGCAAGCTATTGTCGAAGGTTCGTTGAGAACTTCTCAAAGATCGCAAAGCCGCTTTCCAACCTTCTCCAGAAGCACGTGAAGTACATTTGGTCTCCGGAATGTGACATCGCTTTCAACACGCTGAAAGAGAAATTAGTCACTGCTCCAGTTCTGACTCCTCCTGATGAATCCAAACCGTTCGAGGTCTTCGGCGATGCCTCTCTTCAAGGTCTTCGTGCAGTGTTGATGCAAGAGAAGAAAGTTGTGGCTTATACTTCTCGCCAGTTGAAGCCCAACGAGAAGAACTACCCCACTCATGACCTCAAGTTGGCGGCAGTTGTGCATGCTCTTTTGACTTGGAGACATCTCTTATTGGGAATAAAAGTGGACATCTTCACTGGCCACAAGAGTCTCAAGTACATCTTCACTCAGCCTAATCTCAACCTCAGGCAAACTCGTTGGGTCGAAATGATTCAAGAGTATAATCCGAGTATCGAATATACTCCAGGCAAGGCCAATGTAATTGCTGACGCATTGAGCAGGAAGGCTTACTGCAACAGTTTAATTCTCAAGCCTTACCAACCCGAGCTTTGTGAAGCTTTCCGCAAACTCAATTTGCAAGTTGTTCCTCAAGGTTTCCTCGCCAACCTTCAAGTCTCTCCTACGTTGGAAGATCAAATTCGCGAGGCTCAACTTCTTGATGCTATGGTGAAGAAGGTGAAGATTGGGATTGCCAAGAGTCAATCCAAGTACAAGTGCTATCGCCTTGATGACAAGGATACTCTCTTCTTCGAGGATCACATTGTTGTGCCTAAAGGTGACCTTCGTAAAGTCATTATGAACGAGGCTCACAATTCACTCCTCTCCATCCACCCTGGAAGCACGGAGATGTACCAGGACCTCAAGCAGGCTTATTGGTGGACTCGAATGAAGCGCGAGATTGCTCAGTTCGTGAATGAATGTGATGTCTACAGAAGAGTGGAGGCAGAACACCAACGACCAGCTGGTCTCCTCCAACCTCTTGCCATTCCAGAATGGAAGTTTGACCACATTGAGATGGACTTCGTGACTGGATTTCCAAAGTCTAAGCATGTCAATGATGCTATATTCGTTGTCATCGACAAACTCACTAAAGTGGCTCACTTTCTGCCTATCAAAGAGTCAATCACTGCAACTCAATTGGCGGAGCTTTATACCTCTCGGACTGTCTCTCTGCACGGCATTCCATAGTTGATCTCTTCAGATCATGGCAGCATCTTTACCTCCAAGTTTTGGGATTCTTTCCAGAAGGCCATGGGCACCAATATCCGTTTCAGCACAGCTTTTCATCCTCAAATTAGCGGTCAAGTGGAGCATGTCAATCAGATTCTCGAAGATATGCTCGGGGCTTGTGTTATCTCTTTTGGTATGAAGTGGGAAGATTGTCTTCCATATGCCGAGTTCTCCTACAACAACAACTTTCAAGCGAGTTCGGGCAAGGCCCCATTTGAAATTCTCTATGGCAGGAAATGCCGTACTCCTCTTAACTGGTCAGAGACCGGTGAACGTCAACTTCTTGGAAATGACTTGATCCCAGAGGCAGAGGAAATGTGCAAAGTCATTCGTGATAACCTCAAAGCAGCGCAATCGCGCCAGAAGAGCTACTGTGATAGTAAGCATCGTGATTTGGCTTTCGAGATCGGAGACCATGTTTACCTCCGCGTCTCTCCAATGAAAGGTACTCGTCGCTTCGGTATCAAAGGGAAGCTTGCCCCCAGATACGTGGGTCCTTTCAAGATCGTCAGCAAGAGAGGCGTTCTCGCCTATCAACTCGAGCTTCCTTCAAACTTTGCAAACGTGCACGACGTGTTCCATGTCTCCCAGCTCCGCAAGTGCTTCAAGACCCCTGACCGCACCGTCAACTTCGAAGACATTGATCTCCAAGAAGACCTTTCTTATCATGTGCACCCCGTTGCTATTCTTGAAGAAACTGAGCGCAAGAATGGCAATAAGTCAATCAAATTCCTCAAAGTCAAGTGGTCACATCATTCCGACCGTGAAGCCACCTGGGAACGCGAGGATCACCTCCGTTCTGAGTACTCAGCGTTTTTCCAGTCCTAGATCTCGGGACGAGATCCTTTCGTAGTGGTGGAGTGTTGTAACACCCCGAATGTAATTTACCTTCTATGTATCCCAACTCTTGCCGTTTCTGGCGCTAAGTTATTTTATTTTTCTCCGTTGTCGGGTTTTTGTCTCCATGTGTTGTTGCCTTTGTCATGCATCTCATATCATGTCATCATGTGCATTGCATTTACATACGTGTTCGTTTCATGCATCCGAGCATTTTCCCCGTTGTCCGTTTTGCATTCCAGCGCTCATATCTCCTCCAGTTGTCCTTTCTACCTCTTTCCGTGTGTGGGGGTTAAACTTTTTCGGATTCGATCAAGTCTTGTCACGCGGCCTTGGTTTACTACCGGTAGACCGCCTGTCAAGTTTCGTGCCATTTGGACTTCGTTTGATACTCCAACGGTTAACCGAGGGACCGAGAAGGCCTCGTTCGTGTTGGAGCCCAACACCCTTCCAATTTGGCCCAAAACCCACCAAAACCCCTCTATCGTCTAGAGCGTTCGATCACGATCGCGTGCCCGAAAACCGCACTCAATCTGGACATCCCTAGCTCCCTCTACCTCTATAAATAGATCCCCTTCCAAAAATCTCGGGCAAACCCTAGACCTCTCCCTCTCCACGCGCCGCGGGACAAAATCCGGACGGCCGGACATGCCCGCCCGCTCCGCCGGATGAACCAGCGGCTGCCACCTGTCCCGCGGGCGAGCCCCACTTCACCGCCGCCGCACGGGCCCACCAGGCCCAGCGCTGGCCCTCCCCGCCGCCGTCCGGGCCGAGGCCACGCGCTGCCCGCCCCCGCTTCTTCCTCCTCACACCCGCGCCTCCTCGCCTCTTCCCCGCCATCGCGCCACCACGTCAACCGCCGCGCCACCGCCCGCCATTTCCGGTGACCGCCGCCGGCCTCGCCGAACTCCACCGCATCTCCCCGCGCCTCCAGGGACCCCCACGGTGGCCGGCGCCGCCGCCCGCCGTCGGATCCGGATGGAGTGGGACCAGATCCGGCCTTCCCCTCGCCTATAGAGCTTGCCGGAGTAGACCAAGAGCTCGCCGGAGTTGCATCGGTTCGCGCGCGCTGCCAGCTACAGTAAACCCTAGATCTGTAGGGTAAAAATTTCACTAAGTCCCGAGTTTTTCAGTATTTTTAGGCATCTTCATCATGTCGTATCTCTACATCCGTAGCTCCGATTTGCGCGTGTAGCATATCAAAATGTTCGTCTCGACGAGTACATCATTTCATATCATTGTATCATTTTCATTTGAGCTCATCTTGATGCCCGAAATGCTGTTGGAAGAGGGCTATGTGATAAATTTGTCAGATCTGTTTCATCAAATAGCGTTGTGTCATTTTTTCCATGATTAACGTGTGCATGATATGATCCTGAGCTCTACATGTGTTTTGCTATATGCCATGCAATCTTTACAGAGGTACTTACCATGTATTTTTGTGATATTTGTGGTGACTAGCACAAGCTTGCAAAGTAGCGTAATCGGTAATGCTGATTTCAGGGACTTAGAATTTCTCTAATTCCGTGTCCTGATTTTGTCGTTATGCCATATGTTCATCTTGTTTCCTAGTGATCCGTGCCCCTTTTGAGGACGATCAATAAGGATGATTTGTTAACATTGTGGTGCTCTACACATCCATGTCTTTGTTTGCATTTATGGAGCACCCTAGCTTGAGTCAATCGAGATCTACTTTTGCTATATCGTGAATCCTCGCAGATTGTTGACATGATTAGCGATTTTGCCGAGGATGTTGCTATTGATCCGTGCATGCTATGTTGTTGTTCTTGCCATTTCTAGCTTCTATGTCATGTATTCTTGTTGGGTGTATGCTTAGTTTGTCATGCCATGCTCTGTAGTGACTGCATCGAGCTCGTAAACATGCCTACTCGTTAACTGATTTGCATGCTCCAGTTTTTCACCAAGTCTGAGATCTGTTTATGTTTTTGCCATGTTGACATGCTTGCAATTGTATTTTCTGATCCCTTTTGGCTCAAGGTCACTAAGGTACTTTTGTTAAGTGCTTTGAGTAGCTTCATGCCATGCCTTGCTTTGCCGTGTTAAGTTCCTGTAGAATATAGTTTTCATGCTCTAAAGTGTGCTTCCTGATGATAAATTCCAGACTTGTGTTAATTTCACTAAGTCTGAAACCTGTTATCATTTGCACTTTTTCCATGCTTGTTTGAACCTGTTAATGGATGAATTAGCCATAGCTCAGTGTTCATCTTTTGTCAAGCATCATGAGTGGATCCCTGCCATGTATTTTGTTGTCATGTTTGAGTGCTGTAGCATAATTATCTTGATGCATTTAGATGGCTACTTGCTGATTATCGTAGACTAGTGCCATATTTGTTTTGCTTGCCATTTCCAAACCGTGCATCCGATTCCGATGATCTATACATCGATTTCAACTGAAATCACCTCACCTTTCCAGTGGCACTCTCGGATTTCCAAGTTGAGGCCAGGTTCAATCATTCCTTGTCAAATCTTGCATATACATCACATACCACATCCCGCATATCATACCATGTTTGCATCATGTTGCTTGAGCATTGCACGTGGTTGATTGTGTTCCGTTTGCTTGTTGATTGTTTGGGTAGAGCCGAGAGACGAGTTCGCGAACGAGGAGCCCGTTGAGTTCACTTACGAGGATCAAGTCAACTCTGACAACTTTGCAGGCAAGATGACCATACCCTCGAAATCACTTCTATCTTTGCTTGCTAGATGCTCGCTCTTTTGCTATGCCTATGCTACGATACCTACCACCTGCTTATCATGCCTCCCAAATTGCCTTGTCAAACCTCTAACCCACCATGTCCTAGCAAACCGTTGATTGGCTATGTTACCGCTTTGCTCAGCCCCTCTTATAGCGTTGCTAGTTGCAGGTAAAGATTGGAGATCGTTCCTTGTTGGAACATTGTTTGTTGTTGGGATATCACTATATTATCTTGATTATATTAATGCATCTATATACATGGTAAAGGGTGGAAGGCTCAGCCTTTTGCCTAGTGTTTTGTTCCACTCTTGTCGCCCTAGTTTCCGTCATATCGGTGTTATGTTCTCGGATTTTGCGTTCCTTACGCGGTTGGGTTATAATGGGAACCCCTTGACAGTTCGCCTTGAATAAAACTCTTCCAGCAATGCCCAACATTGGTTTTACCATTCGCCACCTAGCCTTTTTCCATTGGATTTTGCGGACTCAAGGGTCATCTTTATTTTAACCCCCCCGGTCCAGTGCTTCTCTAAGTGTTGGTCCAACTGAGCGATGTCCGGGGCTACCAGGGGCAACTCTAGGCTGGCCTACCCGACGTCTTGCTCATCTGGTGTGCCCTGAGAACGAGATATGTGCAGCTCCTATCAGGATTTGTCGGCACATGTGGGTGGTGTTGCTGGTTTAGTTTTACCATTGTCTAGGATGTCTTGTAAAACCGGGATGCTGAGCCTGATCGGAATGTCTCGGGAGAAGGAATATCCTTCGTTGACCGTGAGAGCTTGTGATGGGCTAAGTTGGGAATCCCCTGCAGGGATTTGAACTTTCGAAAGCCATGCCCGCGGTTATGGGTAGATGGGAATTTGTTAATGTCCGGTTGTAGATAACATGAAACTTAACTTAATTAAAATGAATCAACCGCATGTGTAACCGTGATGGTCTCTTCTCGACGGAGTCCGGGAAGTGAACACGGTGTTGGAGTAATGCTTGGCGTAGGTTGTTCTAGGATCACTTCTTGATCATAGTTCTTCGTTCGTGCTTTGCCTTCTCTTCTCGCTCTCTTTTGCGAATAGGTTAGCCACCATATATGCTAGTCGCTTGCTGCAGCTCCACATATTACCTTGCCTTACCTATAAGCTTAAATAGTCTTGATCGCGAGGGTGTGAGATTGCTGAGTCCCCGTGACTCACACATTACTTCCAAACCAGATGCAGGGACCGATGATACCATTCCAGACGATGCGCTTGAGCTCAAGTGGGAGTTCGATGAAGACTCTCGTCGTTACTATGTGTCTTTCCCAGATGATCAGTAGTGGTGCCCAGTTGGGGCGATCGGGGACTTTGTCGCATGTGGGGGTTGATATTTATTTTGGTACCGTAGTCGGACCATGAGTGTATTGGATGATTGTAATGTTATTCATGTATTTGTGTGACGTGGCGAGTGTAAGCCAACTATGTATCCTTTCCCCTTTTATATATTACATGGGTTGTTGTGAAGATGACCTTACTTGCAACATTGCTTTTAATGCGGTTATGCCTCTAAGTCGTGCTTCGACATGTAGGAGATATAGCTGCATCGAGGGTATTACAATAGTATAGGAGATAAAAGTAAAAGATAGGCCCTTCGCAGAGGGAAGCAGAGGTTGTCATGCGCTTTTATGGTTGGATGCACAAAATCCTAATGCGAAAGAACGTCACTTTATATTGCCACTTGTGATATGGACCTTTATTATGCAGTCGTCGCTTTTATTACTTCAATATCACACGATTGTATAAAGCTTATTTCTACCACACTAATCAATCATACATATTTAGAGAGAAATTTTTATTGCGTGCACCGATGACAACTTACTTGATGGATCTTACTCAACCCATAGGTAGGTATGGTGGACTCTCATGGCAAAACTGGTTTGAGGGTATTTGGAAGCACAAGTAGTATTTCTACTTGGTGCAATGAATTTGGCTAGCATGAGGGAGAAACGCAAGCTCAACATGTTGGAGGATCCAAGACAATATAATTTATCTCAGATGTAAGACAGCATAACCCATTACGTTGTCTTCCTTGTCCAATGTCAACTCTTTAGCATGTCATATTTTAATGAGTGCTCACAATCATAAAAGATGTCCAAGATAGTATATTTATATGTGAAGATCTCTCTTTATTTATTACTTCCTATTAATTGCAATGATGACCAAAACTATGTTTGTCAACCCTCAACAATTTTTATTCATCATACTGTTTCTATGTGAGCTCATTACTCTCCATAAGAGTCACATGATCTCTTTGTTTCCTTTATTTCTTTCTCTTTTCTTTTATTCACTTGGGATCATGGCAAAAATAATCAAGCCCTTGACTCAACACTAATCTTTATTATATTGCTCATGGACTCGATTACATAGAAGGATAATAAAGCAAAACTCACAACTAGATCATACTAAGAACTTTTATTCTACTAGATCAAGATATTACCAAAAGGATCGAACTAAGAAAAACGGTAAAGATAAAAGTGATGGTGATACGATACCGGGGCACTCCCCCAAGCTTGGCAGTTGCCAAGTGGAGTGCCCATACCCATGTGGCTATGTCTCTCTTTTCGGGGATGGTGATGTGATATTCTTGGTGATGACGCCCCTCAGGATACGATTCTCCTCCTCAAGCTTGTTGACTTGCTGCTTGAGGTCCATTATTTCCTTTCGGAGTTTTCCTGTAATAGCCAAAGCTGCGGGAGAACCAGTGACACTCCTTTTCATATTATCATAAGAAATAAATCTGACATTGGAAGGGTTAACCGAGTTTGGAATAGCTGAGCTCTGCAGTTCTCCCATTGTGAATCCAGCCTGGAGGCGGGAAGTGACTTCTTGATCCTCCATGGCATCTATCCTCATCAAATCAGCCTCCATCTCTTCCTCCGTTGCTGGCCCAAAGTGGTCAGCATTGTTGTTTAACCTTGGTTCCGATACCGGATGAGACACCCGGCTGTCCCCGACCAACTCTTGAGAAGACATCTTGCTCTAATCTGCACCAGCAACAGCTCGAAACAAAAACAAGAGAATTTTGCATGATACGGGAGTCAAAACCCCCGGGAGGTTATATAATGAATTTTCACCGACCAAAATATGTGTCCTGTAAGAAAACGGAGTCCGGAGAGCACATGAGGTGCCCACGAGGTAGGGGGGCGCGCCCAGGGGGGTAGGGCACGCCCTCCACCCTCGTGGAGCCCTCGTGTCCTTTCCAGACTGCTTCTTATTTTTCTATTTTTCTAAATACTCCAAAACAGAGAAATATTGCCTTAAAACTGTTTTGGAGTCGGTTTACTTACCGTACCACATACCTATTCCTTTTCGGAGTTTGAAACGTTCCAGAAAGTGTCCCTTATGTATTCCTCCGGGGTTATGGTTTCAATAACGTTGGTTTGAACATTTATGGGATTACCTGAGATATAGTGTTTGATTCTTTGACCGTTCACCACCTTCGGATTTGTGCCTTCGAAGTTGTCGATTTCTATGGCACTGGAATAGTAGACCTCCTCGATAACGTAAGGGCCTTCCCATTTAGAGAGAAGTTTTCCTGCAAAAAATCTTAAATGAGAGTTGTAAAGCAATACATAATCACCTACGTTAAACTCACGCTTTTGTATCCTTTTATCATGCCACCTTTTAACTTTTTCTTTAAACAACTTGGCATTTTCGTAGGCTTGGGTTCTCCATTCATCAAGTGAGCTAATATCAAGTAACCTCTTCTCACCGGCAAGTTTAAAATCATAATTAAGTTCTTTAATATCCCAATAAGCCTTGTGTTTTAGTTCAAGAGGTAAGTGACATGCTTTTCCATAGACCATTTTATATGGAGACATACCCATAGGATTTTTATATGCAGTTCTATAGGCCCATAATGCATCATCAAGTTTCTTGGACCAATTCTTTCTGGACCTATTAACAGTCTTTTACAAAATTAATTTGAGTTATCTATTACTCAATTCTACTTGACCACTAGACTGAGGGTGATAAGGAGATGCAATTCTATGATTAACATCATATTTAGCAAGCATTTTACGGAAAGCACCATGAATAAAATGTGAACCACCATCAGTCATTAAATATCTAGGGACTCCAAACCTTGGAAAAATAACTTCTTTAAGCATTTTAATAGAAGTGTTATGATCAGCACTACTAGTTGGAATAGCTTCTACCCACTTAGTAACGTAATCAACAACAACTAAAATATGTGTATAACCATTAGAGGAAGGAAAAGGTCCCATATAGTCAATGCCCCAAACATCAAATGGTTCAATAACAAGTGAATAATTCATAGGCATTTCTTGACGTCTACTAATATTACCAATTCTTTGACATTCATCACAAGATAAGACAAACTTACGGGCATCCTTGAAGAGAGTAGGCCAATAAAAACCAGATTGCAGTACCTTATGTGCAGTTCTATCTCCAGCATGGTGTCCTCCATAAGCTTCGGAGTGACACTTGCGTAGGATTTTTTCCTGTTCATGCTCTGGTACACAACGTCTAATAACACCATCTACTCCTTCTTTATAAAGATGTGGGTGATCCCAAAAGTAATGCCTCAAATCATAGAAGAACTTTTTCTTTTGCTGGTATGTGAAACTAGGTGGTATAAACTTAGCAACAATGTAATTAGCATAATCGGCATACCATGGAGCAGTATGAGAAGTATTTATGACATTTAGTTGCTCATCAGGAAAGCTATCATCAATAGGTAGTGGGTCACCAAGCACATTTTCTAACCTAGACAAGTTGTCTGCAACGGGGTTCACCAAGCAAATCAAATTCTTGTAGCAAGAGAACCCATCTAATAAGTCTAGGTTTAGCATCTTTCTTTTCCATAAGATATTTAATAGCAACATAATCAATGTGAATAGTTACTTTAGAATCAACAATACAAGGTCTAAACTTATCACAAGCAAATACAACTTCTAAGAATTCTTTTTCAGTAGTAGCATAATTTCTTTGAGCATTGTCTAGAGTTTTACTAGCATATTGAATAACATTTAGTTTCTTATCAACTCTTTGTCCTAGAACAGCACCTACAACATAATCACTAGCATCACACATAATTTCAAAGGGTAAATTCCAATCAGGTGGCTGAACAATAGGTGCAGAGATCAATGCTTTCTTAAGTATTTCAAATGCTTCTACACAATCATCATCAAAGACAAATGTTATATCTTTTTGTAATAAATTAGTTAGAGGCCGGGAGATTTTTGAGAAGTCCTTAATGAACTTCCTATAAAAACCGGCATGACCAAGGAAACTTCTTATACCTTTGATGTCCTTGGGACATGTCATCTTTTCAATAGCATCAACCTTGGCTTTATCAACTTCAATACCTCTTTCAGAAACTTTATGCCCCAAGACAATACCTTCATTAACCATAAAGTGGCACTTTTCCCAATTCAAGACAAGATTAGTTTCTTCACATCTCTGCAAAACTCGATCAAGGTTGCTCAAGCAATCATCAAAAGAAGATCCATAGACGGAAAAGTCGTCCATGAAAACCTCACAAATCTTTTCACAAAAGTCAGAGAATATAGCCGTCATGCATCCTTGAAAGGTAGCAGGTGCATTACATAAACCAAAAGGCATACGTCTATAAGCAAAAGTACCAAAAGGGCATGTAAAAGTAGTCTTTGATTGATCTTTGGCTGACACAGGTATTTGAGAGAAACCAGAATAACCATCTAGAAAGCAAAAATGTGTATGTTTGGGTAATCTTTCTAGCATTTGATCGATAAAAGGTAAGGGGTAATGATCTTTTTTAGTAGCCTTATTTAATTTGCGGAAATCAATTACTATCCTGTAACCAGTAATAATTCTTTGAGGGATCAATTCCTCTTTATCATTAGGAACAACAGTAATACCTCCCTTCTTAGGGACACAATGGACATGACTTACCCACTTACTATCAGCAATGGGATAAACTATACCTACCTCAAGGAGCTTTAGTATGTCCTTTCTTACCACTTCTTTCATTTTAGGATTCAGACGGCGTTGATGATCACGAACTGGTTTAGCATCTTCTTCCAAATTAATTTTATATTGACATAGAGTGGGACTAATGCCCTTAAGATCATCAAGAGTACACCCAATAGTAGCACGGTGCTTCTTCAGAGTTTTTAATAATCTCTCTTCTTCATGTTCTGAAAGGTTAGCACTAATAATAACAGGGTATATCTTTTTCTCATCAAGATAAGCATATTTAAGAGTATCAGGTAACGGTTTAAGCTCAAACACGGGATCACCCTTGGGTGGAGGAGGATCCCCTAGGATTTCGACAGGTAAATTGTTTTTCAGCATAGGTTCCTGTTTAAAGAATACTTCATCTAATTCCCTTCTTTCATTCATAAACATATCATTTTCATGGTCTAGCAAATATTGTTCTAAAGGATCACTAGGAGGTACGACAATAGAAGCAAGACCAATAATTTCATCCTTACTAGATAATTCTTCTTCACGGTGTTGTCTACTAAATTTAGAAAAATTAAATTCATGAGTCATATCATGTAAACCGACATTAACAACATCCCTTTTGCAATCTATGGTAGCATTAACAGTATTTAAGAAGGGTCTACCAAATATAATGGGACAAAAACTATCTTGTGGGGAACCAACAACAAGAAAATCAGCAGGATATTTAGTTTTCCCACACAAGACTTCAACATCTCTAACAATTCCCATTGGTGAAATAGTATCTCTATTAGCAAGTTTAATTGTGACATCAATATCTTCTAACTCAGCGGGTGCAATGTGATGCATAATTTGTTTGTATAAGTCAATAGGTATTGCACTAGCACTAGCACCCATATCACATAAGCCATGATAACAATGATCTCCTATTTTAACAGAAATAACAGGCATGCCTACCACAGGTCTAGGTTTATCTGTATCACAGGGTTTAGCAATTCTAGCAGTTTCATTACAGAAATAAATAACATGTCCATCTATATTATCAGGCAAGAGATCTTTAACAATAGCAATATTAGGTTCAGCTTTAACTTTCTCATGAGGTGTATATGTTTTAATATTGCTTTTACGAACCACAGTTGAAGCTTTAGCATGATCCTGTATCCTAACAGGGAATGGTGGTTTCTCAACATAAGAAGTAGGAACAATAGGATCATTATAAGTGATAGTCTTTTCTTCAACTTTAATAGGTGCAGATACTTTTACTTCTATGGGAGGATGATATTTAAACCACTTCTCCTTGGGGAGATCAACATAAGCAGCAAAAGATTCACAGAAAGAAGCTACTATCTCAGAGTCAAGTCCATATTTAGTGATAAATTTACGAAAAATATCGGTATCCATAAAAGATTTAACACAATCAAAACTAGGTGTCATACCTGACTCCTTACCATTGTCGAGGTCCCAATCTTCGGAGTTGCGTTTAATTCTTTCCAATAAATCCCATTTGAATTGAATAGTCTTCATCATAAAAGAGCCAGCACAAGAAGTATCAAGCATGGTGCGATTGTTACCAGAAAGCCAAGCATACATTTTTTTGCATAATCATTTCTCTTGAGAGCTCATGATTGGGGCATGGATATACCATTGATTTAACCCTCCCCCAAGCTTGAGCGATGCTTTCTCCTTTGTGAGGCCAAAAATTATATATATAATTGCGATCACGATGAACAAGAAGCATAGGATAAAACTTTTGATGAAATTCCAATTTCAATCGTTTGTAGTTCCAAGACTCCATATCATCACATAGCCTATACCATGTCGATGCATCTCCCCTCAAAGATAAAGGGAAGACCTTCTTCTTAACAACATCTCCGGGTACACCTGCAAGATTAAATAAACCACAAACTTCATCCACATATATTAGATGCTCATCAGGATGTTTTGTTCCATCTCCTAAAAAAGGATTAGCTAGCAGTTTTCTACCATACCCAAAGGAATTTCAAAGCAAGCATTTTCATTTTCAGTAGCTTGAGGAGAAACTCTTTGCTCTACTGGTCGGGGTGAAGATACCCCGAACAAGCCCCTCAGAGGATTACTTTCCATAGTAACAAGTGACAGTAAATTTCAGCACACTATATAAATTTTTCCTTACCAAATTCCACCTACCAAAGGCGCTGCACTCCCCGGCAACGGCGCCAGAAAAGAGTCTTCATGACCCACAAGTATAGGGGATCTATTGTAGTCCTTTCGATAAGTAAGAGTGTCGAACCCAACGAGGAGCAGAAGGAAATGATAAGCGGTTTCCAGCAAGGTATTCTCTGCAAGTACTGAAATAAGTGGTAACAGATAGTTTTGTGATAAGATCATTTGTAACGAGCAACAAGTAACAAAAGTAAATAAGGTGCAGCAAGGTGGCCCAATCCTTTTTGTAGCAAAGGACAAGCCTGGACAAACTCTTATATGATGTAAGGCGCTCCCGAGGACACATGGGAATATCGTCAAGCTAGTTTTCATCACGCTCATATGAGTCGCGTTCGGTACTTTGATAATTTGGTATGTGGGTGGACCGGTGCTTGGGTGCTGCCCTTACTTGGACAAGCATCCCACTTATGATTAACCTCTATTGCAAGCATCCGCAAATACAACAAAAGTATTAAGGTAAACCTAACCATAGCATGAAACATATGGATCCAAATCAGCCCCTTACGAAGCAACGCATAAACTAGGGTTTAAGCTTCTGTCACTCTAGCAACTCATCATCTACTTATTACTTCCCAATGCCTTCCTCTAGGCCCAAATAATGGTGAAGTGTCATGTAGTCGACGTTCACATAACACCACTAGAGGAGAGACAACATACATCTCATCAAAATATCGAACGAATACCAAATTCACATTACTACTAATAGCAAGACTTCTCCCATGTCCTCGGGAGCAAAAGTAACTACTCACAAAGCATAAACATGTTCATAATCAGAGGAGTATTAATGTGCATATAGGATCTGAACATATGATTTTCCACCAATTAAACCAACTAGCATCAACTACAAGGAGTAATTAACACTACGAGCAACCTACTAGCACCAATCCCGGACTTGGAGACAAGAATTGGATACAAGAGATGAACTAGGGTTTTGAGATGAGATGGTGTTGATGAAGATGTTGATGGAGATTTCCCTCTCCCGTTGAGAGGAGCGTTGGTGATGACGATGGCAATGATTTCCCCCTCTGGGAGGGAAGTTTCCCCGGCAGAACAGCCCCGCCAGAACCCTAGATTGGCTCCGACAAGGTTTCGCCTCGTGGTGGCGGAGTTTCGTCCGAGGAGATGGCTTATGATTATTTTCCCATTGAAAGAGTCCATATAGCAGAAGATGGTCACCGGTGGGCCACCAGGGGGGCCATGAGGTAGGGGGCGCGCCCAGGGGGGTAGGGCACACCCCCCACCCTCGTGGGCAGGGTGTCGCCCCCTGGTGAAGTTCTTGCGCTCAATGTTTTTTATATATTTGGAAAACATCATCCGTGAAGTTTCAGGACTTTTGGAGCTGCGCAGAATAGGTCTCTAATATTTGCTCCTTTTCCAGCCAGAATCCCAACTGCCGGCATTCTCCCTCTTTATGTAAACCTTGTAAAATAAGAGAGAATAGGCATAAGTATTGTGACATAATGTGTAATAATAGCCCATAATGCAATAAATATTGATATAAAAGCATTCTCCCTCTTGGGCGTTGCGTTGGTTCTCCCTTGAAGAGGAAAGGGTGATGCAGCAAAGTAGCGTAAGTATTTCCCTCAGTTTTTGAGAACCAAGGTATCAATCTAGTAGGAGTGAAAGCACAAGTGCTCCCTATGTGGTTTTGATAATTGATGACAACATATCTCTTGTTGGACTAATGTTTTCACCTAGTATGTTTCAGATAAGTTCAACAATGGAGTGGCATGGAGTAAAGGGTGTGGGAAGGTCTCCAATACACTAAGGACAAAGGATTGGCTAAAGCTTGAAGTTCAAGACTCTTCATTTTACATTTTAGTGATCCAAGATCACATTGAGTCCATAGGAAAAGCCAATACTATCAAGGAGGGATGAGGTGTTGTTTAATGAGCCTCTTGCTTTATGTGCTTGGTGATATGCTCCAAAATCCTCAGCTACTTTCCCATATCCACAAATGACCTAAACCCTAAGCCAAACTCGGTCATACCGATTCTTTCAATCCGGCGCCACCGAGTTTCACTTGTCATTTGCCACTACCAAACCCTAGCAATTCGGTCCTACCGATAAGGATCTCAGTCTCATCGAGATGTGCTTGCAAACTCTCTGTTTCCCTTTCGTAACTTTTCGGTCTCACCGAAAGAGCGAGTCGATCCCACCGAGTTTACTTGACCAACTCTCTGGTTAGCTTATTGCACTCACCGAGTTTGTGCAATCGGTCTCACCGAGATTACGTTATGCCCAAACCCTAACCGAATCGGTCCTACCGAGTTGCATGTCAGTCCCACCGAAATTCCTAACGGTCACTAGGTTTACTATTTCGGTCCGACCGAGTTTGTTTATTCGGTCCCACCGAGATTGGTAAATTGTGTGTAACGGTTGGATTTTGTGTGGAGGCTATAAATACCCCTCCACCTCCTCTTCACTCGGTGAGAGAGCCGTCAGACTAAGCCTACACTTCCAGCATCCTATTTCTGAGAAAGAACTACCTACTCATGTGTTGAGGCCAAGACATTCCATTCCAACCATATGAATCTTGATCTCTAGCCTTCCCCAAGTTGCTTTCCACTCAAATCTTCCTTCCACCAGATCCAAATCCTATGAAAGAGAGTTGAGTGTTGGGGAGACTATCATTTGAAGCATAAGAGCAAGGAGTTCATCATCAACACACCATTTGTTACTTGTTGGAGAGTGGTGTCTCCTAGATTGGCTAGGTGTCACTTGGGAGCCTCCGACAAGATTGTGGAGTTGAACCAAGGAGTTTGTAAGGGCAAGGAGATCGCCTACTTCGTGAAGATCTACCGCTAGTGAGGCAAGTCCTTCGTGGGCGATGGCCATGGTGGGATAGACAAGGTTGCTTCTTCGTGGACCCTTCGTGGGTGGAGCCCTCCGTGGACTCGCACAACCGTTACCCTTCGTGGGTTGAAGTCTCCATCAACGTGGATGTAGGTTAGCACCACCTATCCGAACCACGGGAAAAACATCTGTGTCTCCGATTGCGTTTGAATTCTCCAAACCCTTCCCTTTACATTCTTGCAAGTTGCATGCTTTACTTTCCGCTGCTATATACACTTTGCATACTTGCTTGATATGTATTGTGAGTGCTGAAATTATGCTTAAACTCCACTCAAACCGAAAAAGCTTAAAAATTGCAACTTTGGCATGAAGTGTCTAATCACCCCCCTCTAGACACATCTACTTCAAGGTCCTACAAGTGGTATCAGAGCTTTGGTCTCCATTGCCTTGGTTTAATCACCATTGAAGGAAGATGGATGTGTCTACTTTAGGGAGTCTTAGACATAGAGTGCCTATTCTTGATGGAGAATATTTTCATGAGTGAAAAAATGAGATGCTTGTAATCTTCAACCAATATCATTTGAACAAGTATATTGCTAGCCCTTGTGCACCTCACATTGATCCTTTGCATCCTACCCTAGATGAAGATATTGACATGATTCGCAATCTTAGAACTATTGAGCTCATCATTAGAGGATTGCCCAAAAACTTGATTGCTAGTTTGCCTACTCTTAATTGTGCTTATACTATATGGAAATTTCTTGAGGAACGATTTCCCGACCATTCCTTAAAAAATTTGGATAAAATTCTTCATAAATCTATTGCCTTGAGTAAGATGAACTCTAGTGATCCCAACTTTGGTGATTGTCTACTTGAGCTTGCCAATCTCAAGCGAGCTAAGGGAGATGTTGGAATCATTAGTGATGTTATATTCGAAGCTATAAGAATTCATAAAAGTGACCATTTTGATGATCATTTATCTAATGAATTACCCTCTCTAGGAAATGATGAGTCACAAGATCATGGTGAACATGAATACTATGATGATGATGATGATGATAGTGACTTCAATCTTGATGATGCAATGAGGCACTTTGGCCTTACGGCAAATCTTCGGGGATATGAATCAGGAGGAAAGGAATGGGTTCTTGATAGTGGATGTACTGATCATATGACCGGAGATGAGGAGATGTTCCGTGAGCTTGCTGAAAACGACGGCCCTCGAAAATATGTCACCTTTGGTGATAATTCAAAGGGTAAAGTAGTTGGCCTTGGTAAGGTGGCCATCTCACATGATAGTTCCATTCAAAATGGCATGCTCGTTGAATCTCTCGGCTACAACTTACTTTCAGTATCTAGACTTGCTGATTTCGGTTTAAATGTCCTATTTACTGAGGTAGATTGCCAAGTATTTCGTCGAGACAATCATAAAATGGTCTTTACCGGTATGCGTAAAGGTGACCTTTACATTGTCGACTTCTCTAAAAAGGCACAACCTAAAACTTGCTTTATTGCTAAATCCTCAAAAGGTTGGTTGTGGCATAGACGACTAGGTCACGTTGGCATGAGAAATCTTGACAAGCTTATTAAAGGAAATCATATCCTTGGAGTTAACGATGTCATATTTGATAAGGATAGACTTTGCAGTGCTTGTCAAGCAGGTAAACAGGTTGGAGGAAGACATCCCGTGAAGAACATCATGACCACAAGGAGGCCACTCGAGCTACTTCATATGGATCTTTTTGGTCCCAACGCCTACAAGAGTCTCGGTGGAAATTCGTTTGGTCTAGTTATAGTTGATGATTTTTCAAGATTTACGTGGGTGTTCTTTCTTAATGACAAGTCGCAGGTCCAGAAGATCTTCAAAAACTTCGCTAGGAAGGCCCGAAATTAGTTTGACGTGAAGATCAAGAAGGTTCGGAGTGACAACGAAATGGAGTTCAAGAACGTAAATGTGGACACCTTTCTTGATGAAGAAGGGATTTCACACGAGTTCTCGGCTATGTACACACCTCAAAAAAATGGAGTTGTTGAGAGGAAGAACCGGACGCTCATCAAAATGGCGAGAACAATGCTTGATGAATACAAGACGCCGAAGCACTTTTGGGCAGAAGCGGTTGAGACAGCTTGTCATGCACCAAATCGCCTGTATCTTCACAAGCTACTCGGCAGGACGGCGTACGATCTCCTCACCGGTAACAAACCCCAAGTTGGATACTTTCGAGTATTCGGCTCAAAGTGCTACATTCTTGATAAGCATCGTCATTCAAAGTTTGCTGCTAACTCTCATGAAGGTTTCCTACTTGGTTATGGCTCAAACTCTCACACTTACCGTATCTACAACAATTTCACCCGAAAGGTTGAAGAGACGGTAGATGTGAAGTTTGATGAATGTAATGGCTCGCAAGTAGAGAAATTGCCAATTGATGTAGGAGACAAAGAAACTTCAGAAGCAATCCAAGACTTTCCCATAGGCAAAGTTCGTCCAACGGAGGTGAAGGAGAGTACTTCATCCGTCCAAGTGGAGGCTTATACTTCACAACAAGGTGAACCAAGAATTGATACAGAAGCATCCACAAGTGGGACACACCAAGATGAAGAAGACAAGGAGATGCATCAAGACGAACATCAACAACCTCCTTCTCCACCACGACAAGACAATGACAACGTCAACAATTAAGAAGGCCAAGATGAAGAACAAGATGAAGAAAATGTTCAACGAAGACCCAAGCAAAAGCTCTCACGAGTTCGAGCAAGAATTGCCAAAGATCATCCCGTCGAGCAAATCTTCAATGATATACAAACCGGGAGAATCACTCGCTCAAAAACTCGTTTAGCTAACTTTTGTGAAAACTATTCTTTCACCTCTAGCATTGAACCTATGAAGGTTGAAGAAGCATTGGAAGATCCGGATTGGATAAACGCCATGCATGAAGAGCTACACAACTTTGAGAGAAACCAAGTTTGGACATTGGTTGAGAAGCCCGACGACAACCACAACATCATTAGTACCAAATGGGTGTTTCGCAACAAGCAAGATGAAGATGGACAAGTGGTTCGCAACAAAGCACGTCTCGTCGCCCAAGGGTACACACAAGTCGAAGGTATGGACTATGGTGAGACATATGCTCCCGTTGCTAGACTTGAGTCCATTCGCATCTTACTTGCCTATGCAAATCACCATAACATCACCTTGTACCAAATGGACATTAAAAGTGCTTTTCTAAATGGTGAAATAGAGGAGGAATTTTATGTCAAACAACCTCCCGGCTTTGTCAATCCTAAGAAACCTAATCATTTTTACAAACTTCACAAAGCTCTTTATGGTCTTAAACAAGCTCCTAGAGCATGGTATAAATGCTTGACCAAGTTCCTTATTGCATGTGGTTTTGAAATTGGTAAAATTGATTCTACTCTTTTTACTAAAAGGGTTAATGGAGAACTATTTGTATGCCAAATTTATGTTGATGATATCATATTTGGTTCAACTAACCCTCTCTTTAGTGAAAAGTTTGGAAAGCTAATGTTAGAAAATTTTGAGATGTCTATGATGAGTGAACTCAAATTCTTTCTCGGTTTGCAAATCAAGCAAACTAAGGAAGGTACATTTGTCTCTCAAAAAAGTACACCAAGGACTTATTCAAGAAGTTCAATATGCAAGAATGCAAAGGTATGTCTACACCCATGCCTACTAGTGGACATAATGATTTGACCAAAGATGGTGAACCGGTTGATCAAAAGGTTTATCGCTCTATGATTGGTTCATTGTTATACCTATGTGCTTCACGTCCCGATATTATGCTAAGTGTGTGCATGTGTGCAAGATATCAAGCTGCCCCTAAAGAATGTCATCTTAAGGCTGTGAAAAGGATAGTTAGATACTTAATTCATACACCAAATTTTGGCATTTGGTACCCTAAGAGGTCTTCTTTTGATCTTGTTGGCTATTCCGACTCGGATTATGCCGGAGACAAGGTTGATAGAAAGTCAACTTCGGGTACTTGTCAATTTCTTGGTAGATCCCTTGTGTCTTGGTCTTCCAAGAAACAAAACTCAGTATCCTTATCCACCGCCGAAGCGGAATACATTGCCGCTGGTTCATGTTGTGCTCAATTACTTTGGATGACCCAAACTCTTAAAGATTATGGGATCTATGTGAAACATGTTCCACTGCTTTGTGACAACGAAAGTGCTATCAAAATTGGTCATAATCCTATACAACATTCTCGAACTAAGCATATTGAAGTTCGTCATCATTTCATTCGAGATCATGTTGCTAAGGGTGACATAAATCATAAGCATGTTCGCACTGATAAGCAATTAGCGGATATTTTCACTAAACCACTTGATGAGAAAGTGTTTTGCAGGTTGAGAGGAGAACTGAACATCATTGATGCTTCAAACTTGGAGTAGGAACTCCATTGGATACATGCAAGACATGAGCTTATGACTAATCCATGATATATCTCTAATGATGACTATCTTATGTCTTGGATATATTTGTGCCTTGCATGTTGTCTAACCCATGTAGGTGCTTGGTTGAATCTAATTCCATGAGATTGCGACTCACTCACATCTTGAGCAATCTCTACATCACCAAGTCTTTACACGATGGTGGTTGAAGACAAGGACGCACAAAATCATTCAAACATATCCTTTGACAAATCCTATGTTGAGCTTCATGAATGTCATTTCTGGATACACAAGTGCTTTTCCTTGCAAGAACTAATCCATGTAGGTAGATGAACTCAAACTCCAAGTGGTGCTCCAAACTCTTGATGGGCTACATCAACCATGAGCACCCACACAAGTTCAACTACATGAGAAAGAACCACACCACCACCCAAGGTATGTTGTTCCATCTTAGAGAAGCTTTACTCCGAGACATGAGTCAAAGCAACTCAACAAGATGTGAATACATCAAGATGCTTAAACAAAAGATGGTAACCCCATTTTGAGCTTAAACGATGAGTATGACCTATGATCAAGCGTTCTCACTTGACTCCTAAGTCAATATACTTTAACATAGGTGACTATGTCACCGCCCAACTCTAGATGAAGTTCTCTTGTGTTCTTTCTTTGTGTTGTTGCATTTGTCTCATGCTTGTTTATTTGTTCCCTTTCTCTTTTTCACTTCATCTAGATCTTTCAGTCTCTTCTCTTTTCCTTTTTGTTTTTGTTCTGCATTTTCTGCATTTAATTCATTGCAAATCTTTGTGAGCTCTTACATGTCTAGTGAGCTAAGGTGACAAGTATTTTTCTCTGTGTAAACTCGGTTTCACCGACTTGCAATCTTCGGTCCAACCAAATCTTTTTGGTACCACCGAAATATGCCACTCGGTGCCACCGACTTTGCAGTCAGAAAAACAGTTTGCCACTTGTTCTACATTTCTTCTCATCCAGCTCCACTCAATGAACCTTGTCCTACAAGCATCACAATTTTATTCTTTGCTTTATGCTGAGTCTCAAGGACCAACCCTATTCGACGGATTCCAGAAAAACCTTCTTGGAAATTGATGTCAAAGGGGGAGAGAGAGATCACATCAAAGCTTATCTTCAGGGAGAGAGAGATCACATCAAAGCACTAAAGGGGGAGAGAAAGTCTCAAGGATCCCAGACATCCCAGATAATGTATTAAGGGGGAGAAAGAGATCTCTAGGGGGAGAGACAATACTCCAGGATCCCAGATGCTTGATGTTCAAGAGGAGAGATGTCACATGTCTTTTTAGGGGGAAAGACATATTCATTTGTATCTTTCAGCTCTGATTTTCTGTTCCCTATCTTCTCCCAATATCCCATGAAAGATTCAGGGGGAGCAAGACACCCATGGGCAAGAAATCAGTCAAATTCATTGCATATCTTTATTCTTGGGGACATGTTGAATTCAATGTAGTACCTAGGACTTACTCTCTACATGTCATCCCAGTCTTGGTATTCTTGTGGTTTCTTTTGTTTGCTCTGGCTAGTGAATGTACCTATGTTATCTAACCTTGTTTGTGCAGGTTCATTCCATCCTAAGCCAACTTAAGACTACAAGGTAAGTGTATGCATCAAAATCATGAGTATGAGGAATTCTTGCCTATGTACATACTGTTTGCAAGGACTCATGAGCATGAAGGTATTTTCCTTAATAATCTTTTGTTGTGATGCATATGGCCAAGATACATGTAACACATTGCCTACTCTGTCATGATTATGCTCTCACATGCTTCTATATTTTATATTCACATGACTGCATACATGTAGGGGGAGCCTATGGTTGTTACATGTCCTTCCAAAGCTTTACTTACTATTCTTTGTATCTTTATCTAAAGCTTTGATGTATGTTGCCATCAATTACCAAAAAGGGGGGAGATTGAAAGCACAAGTGCTCCCTAGGTGGTTTTGATAATTGATGACAACATATCTCTTGTTGGACTAATGTTTTCACCTAGTATGTTTCAGATAAGTTCAACAATGGAGTGGCATGGACTAAAGGGTGTGGGAAGGTCTCCAAGACACTAAGGACAAAGGATTGGCTAAATCTTGAAGTTCAAGACTCTTCATTTTACATTTTAGTGATCCAAGATCATATTGAGTCCATAGGAAAAGCCAATACTATCAAGGAGGGATGAGGTGTTGTTTAATGAGCCTCTTGCTTTATGTGCTTGGTGATATGCTCCAAAATCCTCAGCTACTTTCCCACATCCACAAATGACCTAAACCCTAAGACAAACTCGGTCATACCGATTCTTTCAATCCGGCGCCACCGAGTTTCACTTGTCATTTGCCACTGCCAAACCCTAGCAATTCGGTCCTACCGATAAGGATCTCGGTCTCACCGAGATGGGCTTGCAAACTCTCTGTTTCCCTTTCGTAACTTTTCGGTCTCACCGAAAGAGCGAGTCGGTCCCACCGAGTTTACTTGACCAACTCTCTGGTTAGCTTATTGCCAAACTCGGTCTCACCGAGTTTGTGCAATCGGTCTCACCGAGATTACGTTATGCCCAAACCCTAACCGAATTGGTCCTACCGAGTTGCATGTCAGTCCCACCGAAATTCCTAACGGTCACTAGGTTTACTATTTCGGTCCGACCGAGTTTGTTTATTCGGTCCCACCGAGATTGGTAAATTGTGTGTAACAGTTGGATTTTGTGTGGAGGCTATAAATACCCCTCCACCTCCTCTTCACTCGGTGAGAGAGCCTTCAGACTAAGCCTACACTTCCAGCATCCTATTTCTGAGAAAGAACTACCTACTCATGTGTTGAGGCCAAGACATTCCATTCCAACCATATGAATCTTGATCTCTAGCCTTCCCCAAGTTGCTTTCCACTCAAATCTTCCTTCCACCAGATCCAAATCCTATGAAAGAGAGTTGAGTGTTGGGGAGACTATCATTTGAAGCACAAGAGCAAGGAGTTCATCATCAACACACCATTTGTTACTTGTTGGAGAGTGGTGTCTCCTAGATTGGCTAGGTGTCACTTGGGAGCCTCCGACAAGATTGTGGAGTTGAACCAAGGAGTTTGTAAGGGCAAGGAGATCGCCTACTTCGTGAAGATCTACCGCTAGTGAGGCAAGTCCTTCGTGGGCGATGGCCATGGTGGGATAGACAAGGTTGCTTCTTCGTGGACCATTCGTGGGTGGAGCCCTCCGTGGACTCGCGCAACCATTACCCTTCGTGGGTTGAAGTCTCCATCAACGTGGATGTAGGATAGCACCACCTATCCGAACCACGGGAAAAACATCCGTGTCTCCGATTGTGTTTGAATTCTCCAAACCCTTCCCTTTACATTCTTGCAAGTTGCATGCTTTACTTTCCTCTGCCTATATACACTTTGCATACTTGCTTGATATGTATTGTGAGTGCTGAAATTATGCTTAAACTCCACCCAAACCGAAAAAGCTTAAAAATTGAAACTTTGGCATGAAGTGTCTAATCACCCCCCTCTAGACACATCTACTTCAAGGTCCTACAAGGAGGCTATGCGCGAGTCCCTCACACCTACACAAAACAAATAAATCCTCGCAACCAACGCGATAAGGGGTTGTTAATCCCTACACGGTCACTTATGAGAGTGAGATCTGATAGATATGATAAGATAATATTTTTGGTATTTTTATGGTAAAGATGGAAAGTAAAATAAAAGGCAATGAAAATAACTAAGTGTTGGAAGATTAATATGATAGAAGATAGACCCGGGGGCCATAGATTTCACTAGTGGCTTCTCTCAAGAGCATATGTATTTTACGGTGGGTGAACAAATTACTATTGAGAAATTGACAGAATTGAGCATAGTTATGAGAATATCTAGGTATGATCATGTATATAGGCATCACGTCTGAGACAAGTAGACCGACTCCTGCCTGCATCTACTACTATTACTCCACACATTGACCGCTATCCACCATGCATCTAGAGTATTAAGTTCATAAGAATAGAGTAACGCCTTAAGCAAGATGACATGATGTAGAGGGATAAACTCATGCAATATGATGAAAACCCCATCTTGTTATCCTCGATGGCGACAATACAATATGTGCCTTGCTGCCCCTACTGTCATTGGGAAAGGACACCACAAGATTGAACCCAAAGCTAAGCACTTCTCCCATTGCAAGAAAGATCAATCTAGTAGGACAAACCAAACTGATAATTCGAAGAGACTTGCAAAGATGACCAATTATACATAAAAGAATTCAGAGAAGATTCAAATATTGTTCATAGATAAACTTGATCATAAACCCACAATTCATCGGTCTCAACAAACACACCGCAAAAGAAGATTACATCGAATAGATCTCCACAAGAGAGGGGGAGAACTTTGTATTGAGATCCAAAAAGAGAGAAGAAGCCATCTAGCTAATAACTATGGACCCGAAGGTCTGAGGTAAACTACTCACACTTCATCGGAAGGTCTATGGTATTAATGTAAGCCCTCCGTGATCGGTGCCCCCTCTGGCGGAGCTCTGGAATAGGCCCCAAGATGGGATATCGTGGATACAGAAAGTTACGGCGGTAGAATTAGGGTTTTGGCTCCATATCTGATCGTTTGGGGGTACGTAGGTATATATAGGAGGAAGAAGTACGTCGGTGGAGCAACAGGGGGCCCACGAGGGTGGAGGGCGCGCCTGGGGAGGGGGGGTAGGCGCGCCCCTACCTCATGGCCTCCCTGTTGGTTGCTTGACGTAGGGTCCAAGTCTCCTGGATCTTGTTCATTCCAAAAATCACGTTCCCGAAGGTTTCACTCCGTTTGGACTCCATTTGATATTACTTTTCTTCGAAACCCTAAAATAGGCAAAAAAACAGCAATTCTGGGCTGGGCCTCCGGTTAGTAGGTTAGTCCCAAAAATAATATAAGTGTATAATAAAGCCCAATAATGTCCAAAACAGAAGATAATATAACATGGAGCAATAAAGAATTATAGATACGTTGGAGACGTATCATATACCTTTTGATCGAACTCTTTATCAATGGCGTCAGGACCCAGATGACTCTTGGTTGGCATTGGCGTCGTGTAACCTTTGTAGTCTTGCATTCCAAACTTCTTCACGCAGTCTTTGAGGTATTTCTCTTGAGATATGAAGATGCCATTGCTTTGCTGACGTATTTGAAGACCAAGGAAGAACTTCAGCTCACCCATCATGTACATTTGATATTGCTCTTGCATCATGTGCCCAAACTCATCACTGTATTTTTGATTTGTGCAGCCGACATATATTTGGCACACAAACAGTTCACCATCATATGTCTTCGTGAAGAGTGTGGGATCCAGGGACCCAGGTTTGAAGCCTTTGCTCTTCAGGAAGTCTTTGAGTGTGTCATACCAAGCACGAGGGGCTTGTTTAAGGCCATACAGTGCCTTGTTGAGCTTGTAAACCATATCAGGGTGTTTTGGATCTTCAAAACTAGGCGGTTGTGCAACATACACTTCTTCTTCAATCTTGCCATTGAGAAAGGCACTCTTCACATCCATTTGATAAAGGAGGATGTTATGATGATTTGCATAGGGTAGCAGTATGCGAATGGCTTCAAGCCTAGCCATGGGAGCAAATGTTTCATCGAAGTCAATTCCTTCAACTTGAGTGTATCCTTGAGCAACGAGACGAGCCTTGTTTCTGACAACTTGGCCATGCTCATCTTGCTTGTTGCGATATATCCATTTAGTGCTTATGAGATTGTGTTTACGAGGATCAGGACGCTTGACCATCTCCCACACATTGTTCAGCTTGAACTATTGAAGCTCTTCTTGCATAGCTTGAATCCATTCAGGTTCCATGAAGGCTTCATCAACTTTCTTGGGTTCAGATATTGAGACAAATGCAAAGTGCCCACAGAAATTTACTAGCCGTGTTGCCCTTGAACGAGTGGGTGGACCAGGTCCATTTATGCTATCAATTATCTTCTCAATCTGTACTTCATTTGCAACACGAGGATGAACTAGACGGAGATTTTGCCCTTGCTGACCATTGTCATCATTAGGAGGTTGTCTTCAGGTTGAGCATTGTCTTCAGGTTGATTAGGTGCAGAAATGATAAGTTCCTCTTCAGCCTGAGCTTCAGATGGTATGATTTCTCCAGTTCCCATAAGCTTGATGGATTCACTAGGTGGAATTTCATCTAGCACATTTGGCAGGTGCTCTCTTTGCGAGCCATTAGTCTCATCGAACCGCACATCCACTGTTTCAACCACTTTATAGTGAAAGAGGTTGAAAACACTGTAGGAGTGCGAATCCTTTCGTTACCAAGCATAAAACCTTCATGTGCTTTTGGTGCAAATTTTGAAGTGTGATGTGGATCCTTGATCCAGCACCTAGCACCAAATACTCTGAAGTAACTGACATTTGGCTTCTTACCAGTAAGGAGTTCATAGGATGTCTTCTTCAGAAGCTTGTGAAGATAACCATGGTTGATGACATGGCATGCAGTATCAATGGCTTCGGGCCAGAACTTTCTTGGAGTCTTGTATTCATCAAGCATCGTCCTTGCCATCTTAATGAGTGTTCTGTTCTTGCGTTCCACGATGCCATTCTGCTGCGGCGTGTATGGAGCTGAGAACTCATGAGTGATACCCAAGGTATCAAGATAAGTGTCGAGGCCGGTTGTCGGTGTGAAAACCGGCGGATCTCGGGTAGGGGGTCCCAAACTGTGCGTCTAAGGCAGATGGTAACAGGAGGCAGGGGACACAATGTTTTACCCAGGTTCGGGCCCTCTTGATGGAGGTAAAACCCTACGTCCTGCTTGATTAATATTGATGATATGGGTAGTACAAGAGTAGATCTACCATGAGATCAGAGAGGCTAAACCCTAGAAGCTTGCCTATGGTATGATTGTATGTTGTAGTTGTTGTTGTCCTACGGACTAAAACCCTCCAGTTTATATAGACACTGGAGAGGCTAGGGTTACACAAGGTCGGTTACAAAAGAGGAGATACACATATCCGTATTGCCTAGCTTGCCTTCCACGCCAAGTAGAGTCCCATCCGGACACGAGACGAAGTCTTCAATCTTATGTCTTCATAGTCTAACAGTCCGGCCAATGGATATAGTTCGGCTGTCTGGAGACCCCCTAATCCAGGACTCCCACAGTAGCCCCTGAACCAGGCTTTCAATGACGATGAGTCCGGCGCGCAGTATTGTCTTCGGCATTGCAAGGCGGGTTCCTCCTCCGAATATACCACGGAAGAATTTGTATATAAGGATAGTGTCTGACCCTGCAAAATAAGTTCCACATACCGCCGTAGAGAGAATAATATTTCCACAAATCCAATTCGCTGACTTGTTTCGGCAACACGACATTACGTCACGGCATGGTGATTATTCGATCCATTTTCTTTCACTAGCCCAGCACATAACGTGAGGCAGTTCTTTGACACGTCTTGTCAAAGCAGAGATCGTGTCCCCTTATCACGGGATTCTCATCAATACGGGTGTGGGTAACCCAACCGTGTCATCGATTATGACTCTTGGGGAACAAGCGAGTTTTACCAGGCTAGTGGGGACGCATAGTTTCGTCCGCCCATATAAAGGGATAAGGATTTACCTTTTCATCCATGCCTTCTTCCTCCTTTGCTCATCCACCTTCGCATACTCGAGCTCCAACGCCCAAGCCTACATCCTTCCCATCAACCTTCTCCAATCATGTCCGGAGCGGGAGGCAAATGGATGGCTTCCTCTGTTACGGAGGGACATATCAAGAAGCTGCGCGGAGGCGGATACTTGGCCGCGAATATCGCGCATCGGCTGCCCGCCATGGGGCAGATCGTTCCTACCCCTGAACCTCGCGAGAGGGTAGTTTTCCTCCACCACTTCCTCCGCGGACTGGGGTTTCCCCTCCATCCATTCGTCCGTGGTCTCATGTTCTACTACGGGCTGGACTTCCATGATCTGGCCCCTAACTTCATCCTTAACATTTCGGCGTTTATCATTGTGTGTGAGGCTTTCCTCCGCATCCGGCCCCACTTCGGCCTATGGTTAAAGACCTTCAATATCAAGCCGAAGGTAGTAGGCGGCCGACAAGCAGAGTGCGGCGGAGCCATGGTGGGCAAGATGCCCAACGTTATATGGCTTGAAGGCTCCTTCGTGGAGACCATAAAGGGGTGGCAATCGTCGTGGTTCTACATCACCGAGCCGCGCGACGCCAAATGGGTGGCTGCCCCCGAGTTTCGATCCGGATTCCCTACACGGCTAACTTCCTGGAAAGAGAACTGCTTGTCGTGGGGTTCATCGGTGGAGCTGGACGGACTCCAGAAATGTATCCAAAGCATGGCAAGCAAGAAGCTCAAGCTTGTCAACATAGTCCGGGTCATGCTCATCCGCCGGATCCTCCCGTGTCAACAACGAGATTTTAACTTGTGGGAGTTCGACCTGGCCCAGCACCAGACTTTGAGCGAGCTCTTTGACACGATGCACAAGGACGTCTGGAGGGTGTTGTTCAAGGGCGCCGAGGTCCCTCCCTCTCTCACCGAAGACCGCGGGCTAAGCACAAAGCGCCTAGCGCGTTCGGTGAGTTCTATGCATCCAATAGGATATTTTATTTCCCCTAGCTTGATCATGTGTGGGGTATAATCTCCATGCCTTTGACAAGACTAGGTGGAGACGTCGGGGCAGATTAACTGTCCGGCCCCTTTGCCCGAAGACACTGCGGGCGCTCTCCTTACGGAGATGTTGACTCCGGCTCCTTACAAGGTGCCGGAGAAGACCAAGAAGGCCAAGGGAACCCGAAAGAGTTCCCGACACTAGGCGTCGTCGGACTCACCTTCCGATGACTCTACGGTGCACTCCTCCCCCGAAGACGAGGAGGAAGAAGAAGATGCTCCCCCTCCCATTGGGGAGATAAGAAAAGGAAGGCCGCCCCAACTAGGGGGGGAGGGGGGCGAAGGGTCCAAGAAGGGAAGGACTCTCCTTCCGGACAGTTCCACCACCGCCGACGAAGGCGAAGACGAGTGGTTGCCCAGGGCCAAGCCCCTGGGGAGATCATAAGTATTCGGATACCAGAGTAACTCATAGCATTCCTTTGTCGCACTGCTTTCCCTAACGCCGAACATGATTATGCAGGCCACCACAAGCCAGTATCGATGTATCATCGGACGGCTCCCTGGGTTCGTCGGACATGGATAGCGATCCAGTCCCCACAGCCACCTCCCCTCATCCTGCGGACGATGCTGAGGTGCTGTCTCACAAGGCACCGGGTCAAGGGGAGACAGTCCCGGAGGCGCTTCAAGGCGGCCTCCCGGACTCCGGGAGCCGAGGGGACAAGGCCCCTAAGAGCTCTGAGTTCGGCCCTCAGGCGAACATCGTGCCGGAACCTCCAGTGGTTCCGGGCTCGGGCAGGTGGCCTCCTTCTAAGAGGGATGAGACGCCTGTACCAGTGACCTCTGTCCATCCAGAGGCGCCGGACAATCTGCTGGAAGCGCTTCAGAGCGCTTCCATCGACGAGGAGCACCACACTATCATGAGTGCGGTGATCCAGAAGGTTCAGTCCGCCAAGAGCGCATTGACTGAAGCATGTGCGAGCCTTCTAATAGGCTTTGAGGTAAGTGTTTAAAATATAGGAAAGTATTACCGCATAGACAGCAGCCCCTGATGCTCTGTTCGGTGTTCACAAAGAAAAGCTGAACAGAGGATCAACCAATATCACAGGAGTCTAATATGAGTATGTCAATATGCGTGTGCAGGCTTCGCTGCTGGCGTCCGCCGCACTGACAGCGGAGGTCACCGTACTGAAGCAGGACCTCAAGGGGTCCAAGAAAGAGCTCGGCCTTGCCAAGAGGCAGCTCGAGGAGAACAAGGGTAAGTAATACCATGTCTATAGATATGTATATATATAAAAGAAGACGCGATTGCAAATTGACAGGATCATCGTATATTTGCCAGGGGCCACGACCAAGGTGGCAACCCTGAAGCAAGCGCTAACCAAGGCCGAAGATAAAGCGGCCATGGAGCGCACCGAGCGAGAAAAGCAAGAGGCTCGGGTGGGTGAGGTGCAACAAGAGCTCCAGGCTCTCGTGACAAAGCACGAGGCGTTGGAGCTTGACTCGAAGACGCGAGAGTCTGAGCTTGCCGCGGCCCTCGAGAGCGCAAAAAGTGCCAATGCTGAAGCCTAAAAGGCACTCCAGGAGATCGACGCAATGAAGAAGATAGCGGCGGGTAAGGCATTCTGTATGCAGAGAAAGCATGTAAAAGTAAATTACCGATTACTTACCCGAATTCGGAGCTCTCCAGGAGCATTCGCAGATTTGCCCCACAGCATGTCGGATGCCGCACAGTTTTACCAGGCCGAGGAGGGAAGCTCAATGGAGAAGCTGTTCTAGTCTCAGTATACTGGGACCGAACACCCAATGCCTCTGAGCGACCAACTGAAGCAGCTGGTTGAGCTGCACAAGGCGGCCGAACAGGCCATGAAGGGTCTGATAGTCTGGCTGTGGCCTGGCGACGCCCTTTCGAACAGCTACTTCAGCCTGGTGAGGCGGCTTGTGGATGCCTGCCCACGGCTGGAGGTCGTCAAGCGGTCCGTCTGCATCGAAGGTGCACGCCGGGCTTTCGCCCGTGTGAAGGTGCAGTGGGCCAAGCTAGACGCCGTGAAGCTGATCGAAGAAGGGCCGCCGCAGGGCAAGGAGCATCGCACCCCCAAAATTAATTATGAGGGTGTCCTGAAGGGTGCCCGTATTGTAGCGGACGAATGTTCCAAGGATGTAATATTTGAGTAAACTTGCTCGTGTGATCCTGTATGAGGAAAAGTTGTTTCATATGCGCTATGCAACGCTTGTGTGAATTTAAAATATTACCTTCTGTTTGGCCGTTTATCCAATCTAAGAGATGGCTAGTCCTCGGCTTCTACCCCCATGCCACGAGTGCTGGGGTGTTCGGGATAAACCTGAGCACTCTTTTTCCCATGTTTGGGTCCTTCGTGGGAGGTGCTCAGCACAACGAACAAGGCAAACGGACTAATAATGCTTTATCACTCTCACTTAGCCATAGAATTCTATAATTTTAAATTTCGGCGAAGCCCCTGGTATTCGGAAGGCCAAATTCGGGGCGTGGTACACGCCTTTAAGCAGGACAGGGCCGGCCCCTCGCCCTAAGCGGCATAAGTCTTTAGGGACTCAAAAACCTCGCCGAACAGCGACCAGTCTCTCGCCTTATCATGATAGTCAGTTTTAGCTTTCTCTACTGAGGTGGTAAGCCCGGCAGAACCGGGGCACAATCGTAGTAGTTCTCCTAGCACTACCTTAGCCGATAGAGCGGAACGTAAGGTACCAAAACATAGGAGCCGGGCAAACCCAACATTTAACCAAAGACATGATTCGGAGCTGATGCATATAATGCTATAAGTTCGGGGTGCCGCACTTGTGAAAGTGTTCGGACTTTTCACACCATATTGTGGGGTACGTAAGCCCCTGGTGTATTTGCCGTACCAAAGTGTACGGTTGCAAGGCATCATTAATGAACATATATATATATATATAACAAGAATGCAACAATAGTCGTAATGTTATGCATTGTTTATTCAAAAAGGCGCGTTAAAGAAGAATGATATAGATGGTGCGATAAGCAAAGACTAGGACTATGTCCCTTCCAAGGGCAAGGTGAGGAATAGTATTAAATTAAATATTTCGCTCGTTATTGTAATCCATCTGGGAATTCCGTGGTGTGACGTAGCTTTCCGCCTCCTTGGTTGCTGCATCGTGTGTTCGGCAATAGTGCTGCCGGACAGTGTTTCCAGAGATTGAGGTCCTGAAAAGAGAAAACAATAACCAAACGGGAAGCCCCTAGTGCGGTTTAAGCCGCGTCTTGGGGCGTGCCACAGTTGTGCCCCCTCCCCACTTGTGCCCATGGTATTTTTAATGCGTAATTATGTACGCGTGGCACTAGTTTCGCCATTTGGCTGGGACTGGGGTGGCGGCCGCATTGCTATGCGAGCTCAGATCGCGCCAGGTGGTTTATTTGCCGATTGCTCCGAGCGCGCTTGAAGGTGTCCAGGTCTTGAAACGCCGAACTGGTTGATTGCCTTGAGAGGCTGCTTTGCGCTTCTGCTGCGAGGGCCGCAGTGTGCTCCTCTGTTCTGAGAGAGCGCTTTGTGTTTCCATTGACTATGATAACCCCGCGTGGTCCTGGCATCTTGAGCTTGAGGCATGCATAATGCGGTACCGCATTGAATCTCGCAAATGCGGTTCACCCGAGCAGTGCATGATAACCACTACGGAACGGGACTATATCGAAGATTAACTCTTCGCTTCGGAAGTTGTCCGGGAATCCGAAGACCACTTCCAGTGTAATTGAGCCAGTGCAATGGGCCTCTACGCCTGGAATGACGCCTTTAAAGGTCGTTTTTGTGGGTTTGATCCTTGAGGGGTCTATACCCATTTTGCGCACTGTGTCCGGATAAAGCAGGTTCAGGCTGCTGCCGCCATCCATAAGGACTCGAATGAGGTCAAATTCGTCAATGATTGGGTCCAAAACCAGTGCGGCGAATCCGCCATGAAGGATACTAGTGGGATGGTCCCTGCGATCGAAAGTGATCGAATAGGAGGACCATGGGTTGAACTTTGGGTGACTGGCCCCAACGCATATACGTCCCTGAGCGCACGCTTCCGCTCCCTCTTGGGGATGTGGGTTGTGTATATCATGTTCACCGTCCGCACTTGTGGGGGAAACCTCTTCTGTCCTCTGGTGTGTGGCTGCCGGGGCTCCTCCTCGTCATCACTATGCGGCCCCTTTTCCTTGTTTTCGGCAATTAACTTGCCGGCCTGCTTGAACACCTAACAATCCCTGTTGGTGTGAATGGCTGGCTTGTCTGGGGTGCCGTGTATTTGACATGAGCGATTGAGTATACGGTCCAAGCTGGACGGGCCCGGCGTACTTTGTTTGAATGGCTTTTTCCGCTGACCGGGTTTAGAGCCTTTGAATCTGGCATTGACTGCCGTATCCTCGGTATTATTGCTGTTAATGCGGTGCTTATGTTTGTTGCGACGTGACCTGCTTTTTCCGTCCTTGGTATCCGAAGTACCATGGTTCTTTGATATGTTATTACTACGAGCCAGCCAGCTGTCTTCTCCCGCACAAAAGCGGGTCATGAGTGTCGTGAGGGCTGCCATAGATTTCGGCTTTTCCTTACCCAGGTGCCGGGCTAGCCATTCGTCGCAGATGTTGTGTTTGAAAGCTGCTAGGGCCTCTACATCCGGACAGTCGATGATTTGATTTTTCTTTGTTAGGAACCGAGTCCAGAATTGCCTGGCCGATTCTTCTGGCTGCTGAATTATGTGGCTCAAGTCATTGGCATCTGGTGGCCGCACATAAGTGCCCTAAAAATTGTCGAGGAATGCGGCTTCCAGATCTTCCCAACAGCTAATGGACTCTGCTGGCAAGCTGTTAAGCCAATGCCGCGCTGGTCCCTTGAGCTTTAGTGGGAGGTATTTGATGGCGTGTAAGTCATCACCGCGGGCCATGTGGATGTGGAGGAGGAAATCCTCGATCCATACCGCGCGATCTATTGTGCCGTCGTATGATTCAATATTTACAGGTTTGAAACCTTCTGGGATTTGATGATCCATTACTTCGTCTGTGAAGCATAGGGGGTGTGCGGCGCCTCTGTATTGGGATATATCGCGACGCAGCTCGAATGGGTCTTGCCCGCTGTGTTCGGCCTGGCCGGATTTACTTTTACTGTATCCGGCATGACGTTTATCGTCTCACATTGTGGCGCGCCCTCGTGATCCATAGATCGATCTTGCATGCTTTGCTTTGTCCTCCAATATGTCTCGCGGGTCTGGCGTCTCTCCCCATGCCTTTTAATTTGAATGGCGTCGGGGTGCAAGCTGAGTTTTTGGTTGGAATGCCTCTCTATCGCGGCCACGAGGTGGCCGATCAGCCGCGTCGTACGCTTCTTCCTCTAGTCGGGGTAGCAACCTGCATTTTGGGTAACTCTTGGAGGGGCGCTCGAGTTTATATTCCTCAGCTGCGAGGACTTCGGTCCATCTGTCAGCTAGCAGATCTTGATCAGCTTGAAGCTGCTGCTGCTTTTTCTTAAGGCTATTTGCCGTGGCTATAAGCCGGCGTTTGAAGCGCTCTTGTTCGACGGGATCCTCTAGCATGGCAAATTCATCGTCGCCGAGGCTTGCCTCATCTTCGGAGGGGTGGCATGTAATTATCATCCTCCGCCTCTCCATCTGCCGCTCTCTTAGGAGGGCTGGCTCCTCCATCCTCCTGCTCTGAATCTTGTTGGAGGGGATTGTTGTTGTCTTCGGCACTATCCGGAGTGTTATTATCTCCTGTGCCGGTATCACCACGTTTGCTTTGGCGGGACTTAGAGCGGCGCCGCTGACGTCGGCACTTGGGTTGCTTCTTGGAGGGGTCATCCTCCGCTATCTCGTCGCCATTGCCTTCTTTGGGTGTGTCCACCATGTATATATATCGTATGATGAAGTGGCCATCCAGTGCTCTGTGGGCAGTGGTTCCTCTTCGTCTCCTGCATCGTTGTCCGTGCCGTCGATGACTTCGGAGTCGAAGTGGAGCATGTCGGTTAAGTCATCAACAGTGGCTACTAAGTGGGTGGTGGGTGGGCCGCGAATTTCTTCGTCGTCCGCATCCCACTCCTGCCGGACATGGTTCGGCCAGGATCCTCCTGACAAGGAGAGAGACCTTAATGAGTTCAGTATGTCGCAAAAGGGAGAGTGCTGAAAAATATCCGCGGAGGTAAACTCCATGATCGGCGCCCAATCGGATTTGATAGGAACGGGCGCAGGCGGTTCGGAGTCCGTGGCGGGAGAAGGATCCGGCAGTTTAACAACATGGCTCTCGTGCAAGGTAAGGTCGATGTTTGGCTTAATCGCCGCTGAGGATAAGGCCTCCATGGCGGGGTCTATCCACCCGTCCATGGACGGCGCAACTGGCTCCGAATTGAGGGTCGGAGCGGCTGCGTGTGCGATCTCCTGAACACTGTCCGATGGTAGAGCTAAATCATACTCATCGGGACCGTGTGACGCACAAGGTAGAGGCTCGAATCCGTCGAACATCAAGTCTCCATGGATATCTGCCGTGTAGTTTAAGCTTCCAAACCTGACCTGGTGGCCAGGGGCATAACTTTCAATCTGCTCCAGATGGCCAAACGAATTGGCCCGCAGTGCAAAGCCGCCGAATACGAAGATCTGTTCGGGGAGAAAAGTCTCACCCTGGACTGCGTCGCTATCGATGATAGTAGGAGCCATCAGGCCTGACGGCGACGGCACATAGGAACTCTCAATGAAAGCACCAATGTCGGTGTGAAAACCGGCGGATCTCGGGTAGGGGGTCCCGAACTGTGCATCTAAGGCAGATGGTAACAGGAGGCAGGGGACACAATGTTTTACCCAGGTTCGGGCCCTCTTGATGGAGGTAAAACCCTACGTTCTGCTTGATTAATGTTGATGATATGGGTAGTACAAGAGTAGATCTACCACGAGATCAGAGAGGCTAAACCCTAGAAGCTAGCCTATGGTATGATTGTATGTTGTAGTTGTTGTTGTCCTACGGACTAAAACCCTCCGATTTATATAGACACCGGAGAGGGCTAGGGTTACACAAGGTCGGTTACAGAAGAGGAGATACACATATCCGTATTGCCTAGCTTTCCTTCCACGCCAAGTAGAGTCCCATCCGGACACGAGACGAAGTCTTCAATCTTATGTCCTCATAGTCTAACAGTCCGACCAATGGATATAGTCCAGCTGTCCGGAGACCCCCTAATCCAGGACTCCCACACCGGTGTTCTTGAATTATGTGCCATTGTCACTTCTAATGTGCTGGATCTTGACACCATAGTTGTTCATGGCTCGATTGACGAAGCGTCTGAAGACATCCTACACTTCAGTCTTGTAGAGGATTATGTGTACCCATGTCTATCTTGAATAATCATCAACAATGACGAAGCCATAGAGACAAGCAGTAGTAGTTAGAGTAGAGTAGTGAGTAGGGCCAAAAAGTTCCATGTGTAGCAGTTCGAAGGGTTGAGTTGTCGTCATGATTGTCTTCGAGGGATGCTTGGCCCTCGTCATCTTTCCGGCTTCGCAGGCACCGCATAAGTGATCCTTCTTGAACTTGACGCCCTCGATGCCTATGACGTGCTTCTTCTTTTTGAGAGTATGCAAGTTCCTCATGCCAGCATTTCCTAGCCTCCGATGCTAGAGCCAGCACTCTGAAGCTTTTGCAAGAAGACATACGGCAAGCTGTGGCCTTGCTGACAAATCTACCATGTACAAATCATCTTTCCGATACCCTTCAAAGACTAGATACTTGTCAGATTCCATTGGAACAAGGCAATGATATTTTCCAAATATCACAATCATGTTCAAATCGCAAAGCATTGAGACATACATTAAGTTGAAACCAAGGGATTCAACAAGCATCACTTTATCCATGTGTTGTTCCTTTGAGATTGCAACTCTACCTAGACCCAATACCTTCCTTTTACCAGTGTCAGCAAATGTGATGTGACTCTTCTCAGATGGACGTAAGGTTGAGTCCATGAGAAGACTTTGATGACCAGTCATATGATTAGTGCATCCACTATCGATAATCCATTCTGAAGCAGCTGGTGTCATACCCTACATAACAGTTAGGGGGATAGGCTTCACGAAGAGTATTGTGAAGCATAAGCATTTGACGAGCAAGTGAATTATGAAAGCTCGGACCCATTTTAGAACTGATAGGATGCATGTTAAGCAACTCAGAAATGAAATACATAATAAGATCATTTGGGCATTTTATCTTGTGCCCCACAAGATGTTTTAGGTCCCCAGCAATAGCTTCAGACGCATTTGATTTTCGGCTGGAGACCTTTCCCTGCAAAAGAGAGTTAAGCTTTCTTAGCCACCCACATCTTCAGGGGTGGCTTCGAAGCAATGAGTCTAAGTGCAGCATCTGAGAACTTTGGCTTTGAAGCCCTGGCAAATAGTTTTGCAGGAGGTGAATAATGCTCATAAGAATAAGCAGAGTAGTTCTTGGTCTTATGAACATGGCGGTTTGATGAAACACGCTCATATTCATAGGCCTGAGTATGGTTTCCCTGCAAAACATTTGTGTTAGTGCGACTCAGGTGAGTCCTCTGTCTGTATGAAGCCTTTTGACCATATGAAGCCCGTGGTCTGGGGTTTGTCTTCTTCCCTTGTGGTGTCATGACAACATTCACAGGAAGATTCTCCAGACACCTTTTGGGCACCCAGACTTTCTTCATAGGTGGCCCATTCCTGTAGTTAGTACCAATATACCTGGCAAACACTTCATCATTCTGATTCTTAAACAGTTTATAGTTTGCATCAAAGGATTCATCAATGAAAATAGGGTTAGCACAAGTGAAGCCACATAGGGTGGATGGATCCACTGAAGGTTCCTTTGCAGCAACCCATGTGGTTTTAGGGTACTGCTCAGGCTTCCAGTAAGAGCCATCATCATTCATTTTCCTTTCGAACCCAACACCCTCTTTCCTAGGGTTTCGGTTCAGAATCTGGCTTTTGAGGACATCACATAGTGTCTGATGCCCTTTGAGACTTTTTGTACATCCCTGTTTCAAGCAATGTATTCAACCTAGCATTTTCATCAGCAATAGCAGTGGCATCCTCAGTAGAGGGGTTAGTTACCACATCAACAGTTGAAGATATTGCAACAGTAGCAGCAGTATAACATTCAGCAGCAGAAGTAGCGTTATCACGCTCAAGGCATTTTAGACATGGTGGTTCAAATCCTTCCTGAGCGGGACTGGTCTGTTGAGCGCGAAGTGACTCGTTTTCCTTTTGAAGATCTTCATGAATTGCTCTCAATTTCTCAAGTTCTTGCTTCCTTTGAAGATAATCATAGGAAAGCTTTTCATGAGTTATTGAGAGCGTTTCATGACGACTTTCAAGTTCCTCATAATTAACATGAAGATTTTTTATGTCTTCAATTAAGGACTCAGATCGAGTCATTTCCGCTTCCAACAGGTCATCGCTTTTGTCTAACAGTTTTTGAATATGTTCCATAGCTTTCTGTTGTTCAGTTGCAATTTTAGCAAGTGTTTTGTAGCTGGGTTTGGAATCACAATCAGATTCATCTTCACTGGATGTTTGATAGTGAGCATTACGCGAGTTTACCTTGGCACCACATGCCATGAAGCAATAGGTGGGAGCGGAGTCGTCCTTGTCATCAGCGTGGGTGATGGAACTGAAGGAAATATGCCCTAGAGGCAATAATAAAGTTATTATTTATTTCCTTATATCATGATAAATGTTTATTATTCATGCTAGAATTGTATTAACCGGAAACATAATACATGTGTGAATACATAGACAAACAGAGTGTCACTAGTATGCCTCTACTTGACTAGCTCGTTAATCAAAGATGGTTATGTTTCCTAACCATGAACAACGAGTTGTTATTTGATTAACGAGGTCACATCATTAGTTGAATGATCTGATTGACATGACCCATTCCATTAGCTTAGCACCCGATCGTTTAGTATGTTGCTATTGCTTTCTTCATGACTTATACATGTTCCTATGACTATGAGATTATGCAACTCCCGTTTGCCGAAGGAACACTTTGGGTACTACCAAACGTCACAACGTAACTGGGTGATTATAAAGGAGTACTACAGGTGTCTCCAATGGTAGATGTTGGGTTGGCGTATTTCGAGATTAGGGTTTGTCACTCCGATTGTCGGAGAGGTATCTCTGGGCGCTCTCGGTAATACACATCACATAAGCCTTGCAAGCATTATAACTAAGATGTTAGTTGTGAGATGATGTATTACGAAACGAGTAAAGAGACTTGCCGGTAATGAGATTGAACTAGGTATTGGATACCGACGATCGAATCTCGGGCAAGTAACATACCGATGACAAAGGGAACAACGTATGTTGTTATGCGGTCTGACCGATAAAGATCTTCGTAGAATATGTAGGAGCCAATATGGGCATCTAGGTCCCGCTATTGGTTATTGAGCGGAGACGTGTCTCGGTCATGTCTACATTGTTCTCGAACCGTAGGGTTCGCACGCTTAACGTTACGATGATAGTTATTATGAGTTTATGCATTTTGATGTACCGAAGGTTGTTCGGAGTCCCGGATGTGATCACAGACATGACGAGGAGTCTCGAAATGGTCGAGACATAAAGATTGATATATTGGAAGCCTATGTTTGGACATCGGAAGTGTTCCGGGTGAAATCGGGAATTTTACCGGAGTACCGGGAGGTTACCGGAACCCCCCGGGAACCAAATGGGCCTTAGTGGAAAGGTGAAAGGGGCAGCCCAAGGTGGGCTGCGCGCCACCCCCCTCCCCTAGTCCTATTAGGACTAGGAGAGGTGGCCGGCCACCTCTCTCCCTCTCTTTCCACTTGGGAGTCCTATTAGGAATAGGATTGGGGGGGAGTCCTACTCCCGGTAGGAGTAGGACTCCTCTTGCGCCTCCACAGCTTGGCCGGCCAGCCCTCCCCCTGGAAACCTTTATATACGGGGGCAGGGGGCACCTCTAGACACACAAGTTGATCCTTGAGATCGTTCCTTAGCCGTGTGCGGTGCCCCCTGCCACCAAATTCCACCTCGATCATACCGTTGTAGTGCTTAGGCGAAGCCCTATGTCGGTAGTACATCAAGATCGTCACCACGCCGTCGTGTTGACGGAACTCTTCCTCGACGCTTTGCTGGATCGGAGCCCGAGGATCGTCATCGAGCTTAACGTGTGCTAAGAACTCGGAGGTGCCGGAGTAACGGTGCTTGGATCGGTCGGATCAGGAAGAAGACGTACGACTACTTCCTCTACGTTGTGTCAACGCTTCCATTGCGATCTGCAAGGGTATGTAGATCAGACTCTCCCCCTCGTTGCTATGCATCACCATGATCTTGCGTGTGCGTAGGAATTTTTTTGAAATTACTACGTTCCCCAACAGTGGTATCAGAGCCTAGGTTTTATGGTTTGATGTTATTTGCACGAGTAGAACACAAGTGAGTTGTGGGCGATACAAGTCATACTACCTACCAGCATGTCATACTTTGGTTCGGCGGTATTGTTGGACGAGACGACCCGGACCAACCTTACGCGTACGCTTACACGAGACCGGTTCCCTCGACGTGCTTTGCACATAGATGGCTTGCGAGCGACTGTCTCTCCAACTTTAGTTGAACCGAGTGTGGCTACGCCCGGTCCTTGAGAAGGTTAAAACGGAGTCTATTTGACAAACTATCGTTGTGGTTTTGATGCGTAGGTGAGATGAGTTCTTGCTTAAGCCCGTAGCAGCCACGTAAAACTTGCAACAACAAAGTAGACGACGTCTAACTTGTTTTTGCAGGGCATGTTGTGATGTGATATGGTCAAGGCATGATGCTTATTTTATTGTATGAGATGATCATGTTTTGTAACCAAGTTATCGGCAACTGGCAGGAGCCATATGGTTGTCGCTTTATTGTATGCAATGCAATTGCGATGTAATGCTTTACTTTATTGCTAAGCGGTAGTGATAGTCGTGGAAGCATAAGATTGGCGAGACGACAACGATGCTTCGATGGAGATCAAGGTGTCACGCCGGTGACGATGGTGATCATGACGGTGCTTCGGAGATGGAGATCACAAGCACAAGATGATGATGGCCATATCATATCACTTATATTGATTGCATGTGATGTTTATCCTTTTATGCATCTTATCTTGCTTTGATTGACGGTAGCATTATAAGATGATCTCTCACTAAATTATCAAGAAGTGTTCTCCCTGAGTATGCACTGTTGCCAAAGTTCGTCGTGCCCAGACACCACGTGATGATCGGGTGTGATAAGCTCTACGTCCATCTACAACGGGTGCAAGCCAGTTTTGCACACACAGAATACTCAGGTTAAACTTGACGAGCCTAGCATATGCAGATATGGCCTCGGAACACAGAGACCGAAAGGTCGAGCGTGTATCATATAGTAGATATGATCAACATAACGATGTTCACCATTGAAAACTACTCCATCTCACGTGATGATCGGTTATGGTTTAGTTGATCTGGATCACGTGATCACTTAGAGGATTAGAGGGATGTCTACCTAAGTGGGAGTTCCTAAGTAATTTGATTAACTGAACTTAAACTTATCATGAACTTGGTACCTGATAGTATCTTGCTTGTTTATGTTGATTGTAGATAGATGGCTCGTGCTGTTGTTCCGTTGAATTTTAATGCGTTCCTTGAGAAAGCAAAGTTGAAAGATAATGGTAGCAATTACACAGACTGGGTCCGTAACCTGAGGATTATCCGCATTGCTGCACAGAAGAATTACGTCCTGGAAGCACCGCTGGGTGCCAGGCCTGCTGCTGGAGCAACACCAGATGTTATGAACGTCTGGCAGAGCAAAGCTGATGAATACTCGATAGTTCAGTGTGCCATGCTTTACGGCTTAGAATCGGGACTTCAACGACGTTTTGAACGTCATGGAGCATATGAGATGTTCCAGGAGTTGAAGTTAATATTTCAAGCAAATGCCCGAATTGAGAGATATGAAGTCTCCAATAAGTTCTATAGCTGCAAGATGGAGGAGAACAGTTCTGTCAGTGAGCATATACTCAAAATGTCTGGGTATAATAATCACTTGATTCACATGGGAGTTAATCTTCCAGATGATTGCATCATTGACAGAATTCTCCAATCACTGCCACCAAGCTACAAGAGCTTCGTGATGAACTATAATATGCAAGGGATGAACAAGACTATTCCCGAGCTCTTCGCAATGCTGAAAGCTGCGGAGGTAGAAATCATGAAGGAGCATCAAGTGTTGATGGTCAACAAGACCACTAGTTTCAAGAAAAAGGGCAAAGGGAAGAAGAAGGGGAACTTCAAGAAGAACAGCAAGCAAGTTGCTGCTCAGGAGAAGAAACCCAAGTCTGGACCTAAGCCTGAAACTGAGTGCTTCTACTGCAAGCAGACTGGTCACTGGAAGCGGAACTGCCCCAAGTATTTGGCGGATAAGAAGGATGGCAAGGTGAACAAAGGTATATGTGATATACATGTTATTGATGTGTACCTTACTAGAGCTCGCAGTAGCACCTGGGTATTTGATACTGGTTCTGTTGCTAATATTTGCAACTCGAAACAGGGACTACGGAATAAGCGGACACTAGCAAAGGACGAGGTGATGATGCGCGTGGGAAACGGTTCCAAAGTCGATGTGATCGCGGTCGGCACGCTACCTCTACATCTACCTTCGGGATTAATATTAGACCTAAATAATTGTTATTTGGTGCCAGCGTTGAGCATGAACATTATATCTAGATCTTGTTTAATGTGAGACGGTTATTCATTTAAATCAGAGAATAATGGTTGTTCTATTTATATGAGTAATATCTTTTATGGTCATGCACCTTTGAAGAGTGGTCTATTCTTGTTAAATCTCGATAGTAGTGATACACATATTCATAATGTAGAAGCCAAAAGATGCAGAGTTGATAATGATAGTGCAACTTATTTGTGGCACTGCCGTTTAGGTCATATCGGTGTAAAGCGCATGAAGAAACTCCATACTGATGGGCTTTTGGAACCAATTGATTATGAATCACTTGGTACTTGCGAACCGTGCCTCATAGGCAAGATGACTAAAACACCGTTCTCCAGTACTATGGAGAGAGCAACAGATTTATTGGAAATCATACATACCGATGTATGTGGTCCGATGAATATTGAGGCTCGTGGCGGATATCGTTATTTTCTCACCTTCACAGATGATTTAAGCAGATATGGGTATATCTACTTAATGAAACACAAGTCTGAAACATTTGAAAAGTTCAAAGAATTTCAGAGTGAAGTTGAAAATCATCGTAACAAGAAAATAAAGTTTCTACGATCTGATCGTGCAGGAGAATATTTGAGTTACGAGTTTGGTGTACATTTGAAAAATTGTGGAATAGTTTCGCAACTCACGCCACCCGGAACACCACAGCGTAATGGTGTGTCCGAACGTCGTAATCGTACTTTACTAGATATGGTGCGATCTATGATGTCTCTTACTGATTTACCGCTATCGTTTTGGGGTTATGCTTTAGAGACGCCCGCATTCACGTTAAATAGGGCACCATCAAAATCCGTTGAGACGACGCCTTATGAACTATGGTTTGGCAAGAAACCAAAGTTGTCGTTTCTTAAAGTTTGGGGCTGCGATGCTTATGTGAAAAAGCTTCAACCTGATAAGCTCGAACCCAAAGCGGAGAAATGTGTCTTCACAGGATACCCAAAGGAGACTGTTGGGTACACCTTCTATCACAGATCCGAAGGCAAGACATTCGTTGCTAAGAATGGATCATTTCTAGAGAAGGAGTTTCTCTCGAAAGAAGTGAGTGGGAGGAAAGTAGAACTTGACGAGGTAACTGTACCTACTCCCTTATTGGAAAATAGTACATCATAGAAAACTGTTTCTGCGACACCTATACCAATTAGTGAGGAAGCTAATGATGATGATCATGAAACTTCAGGACAAGATACTACTGAACCACGTAGATCAACCAGAGTGAGATCCGCACCAGAGTGGTACAGTAATCCAGTTCTGGAAGTCATGCTACTAGATCATGATGAACCTACGAACTATGAAGAAGCGATGGTGAGCCCAGATTCCGCAAAGTGGCTTGAGGCCATGAAATCTGAGATGGGATCCATGTATGAGAACAAAGTATGGACTTTGGTTGACTTGCCCGATGATCGGCAAGCAATTGAGAATAAATGGATCTTCAAGAAAAAGACTGACACTGACGGTAATGTTACTGTCTATAAAGCTCGACTTGTCGCAAAAGGTTTTCGACAAGTTCAAGGGGTTGACTACGATGAGACCTTCTCACCCGTAGCGATGGTTAAGTCTGTCAGAATCATGTTAGCAATTGCCGCATTTCATGATTATGAAATTTGGCAGATGGATGTCAAAACTGCATTCCTGAATGGATTTCTGGAAGAAGAGTTGTATATGATGCAACCGGAAGGTTTTGTCGATCCAAAGGGAGCTAACAAAGTGTGCAAGCTCCAGCGATCCATTTATGGACTGGTGCAAGCCTCTCGGAGTTGGAATAAACGCTTTGATAGTGTGATCAAAGCATTTGGTTTTATACAGACTTTTGGAGAAGCCTGTATTTACGAGAAAGTGAGTGGGAGCTCTGTAGCATTTCTGATATTATATGTGGATGACATATTGCTGATTGGAAATGATATAGAATTTCTGGATAGCATAAAGGGATACTTGAATAAAAGTTTTTCGATGAAAGACCTCGGGGAAGCTGCTTACATATTAGGCATAAAGATCTATAGAGATAGATCAAGACGCTTAATTGGACTTTCACAAAGCACATACCTTGACAAGATATTGAAGAAGTTCAAAATGGATCAAGCAAAGAAAGGGTTCTTGCCTGTGTTACAAGGTGTGAAGTTGAGTCAGACTCAATGCCCGACCACTGCAGAAGATAGAGAGAAAATGAAAGATGTTCCCTATGCTTCAGCCATAGGCTCTATCATGTATGCAATGCTGTGTACCAGACCTGATGTGTGCCTTGCTATAAGTTTAGCAGGGAGGTACCAAAGTAATCCAGGAGTGGATCACTGGACAGCGGTCAAGAACATCCTGAAATACCTGAAAAGGACTAAGGATATGTTTCTCGTATATGGAGGTGACAAAGAGCTCACCGTAAGAGGTTACGTTGATGCAAGCTTTGACACTGATCCGGACGATTCTAAATCGCAAACCGGATACGTGTTTACTTTAAACGGTGGAGCTGTCAGTTGGTGCAGTTCTAAACAAAGCGTCGTAGCGGGATCTACGTGTGAAGCGGAGTACATAGCTGCTTCGGAAGCAGCGAACGAAGGAGTCTGGATGAAGGAGTTCATATCCGATCTAGGTGTCATACCTAGTGCATCGGGTCCAATGAAAATCTTTTGTGACAATACTGGTGCAATTGCTTTAGCAAAGGAATCCAGATTTCACAAAAGGACCAAACACATCAAGAGACGCTTCAACTCCATCCGGGATCTAGTCCAGGTGGGAGACATAGAGATTTGCAAGATACATACGGATCTAAATGTTGCAGACCCGTTGACTAAGCCTCTTCCACGAGCAAAACAAGATCATCACCAAGGCTCCATGGGTGTTAGAATCATTACTGTGTAATCTAGATTATTGACTCTAGTGCAAGTGGGAGACTGAAGGAAATATGCCCTAGAGGCAATAATAAAGTTATTATTTATTTCCTTATATCATGATAAATGTTTATTATTCATGCTAGAATTGTATTAACCGGAAACATAATACATGTGTGAATACATAGACAAACAGAGTGTCACTAGTATGCCTCTACTTGACTAGCTCGTTAATCAAAGATGGTTATGTTTCCTAACCATGAACAAAGAGTTGTTATTTGATTAACAAGGTCACATCATTAGTTGAATGATCTGATTAACATGACCCATTCCATTAGCTTAGCACCCGATCGTTTAGTATGTTGCTATTGCTTTCTTCATGACTTATACATGTTCCTATGACTATGAGATTATGCAACTCCCGTTTGCCGGAGGAACACTTTGGGTACTACCAAACGTCACAACGTAACTGGGTGATTATAAAGGAGTACTACAGGTGTCTCCAATGGTAGATGTTGGGTTGGCGTATTTCGAGATTAGGGTTTGTCACTCCGATTGTCGGAGAGGTATCTCTGGGCCCTCTCGGTAATACACACCACATAAGCCTTGCAAGCATTATAACTAAGATGTTAGTTGTGAGATGATGTATTACGGAACGAGTAAAGAGACTTGCCGGTAACGAGATTGAACTAGGTATTGGATACCGATGATCGAATCTCGGGCAAGTAACATACCGATGACAAAGGGAACAACGTATGTTGTTATGCGGTCTGACCGATAAAGATCTTCGTAGAATATGTAGGAGCCAATATGGGCATCCAGGTCCCGCTATTGGTTATTGAGCGGAGACGTGTCTCGGTCATGTCTATATTGTTCTCGAACCGTAGGGTCCGCACGCTTAACGTTACGATGACAGTTATTATGAGTTTATGCATTTTGATGTACCGAAGGTTGTTCGGAGTCCCGGATGTGATCACGGACATGACGAGGAGTCTCAAAATGGTCGAGACATAAATATTGATATATTGGAAGCCTAGGTTTGGACATCGGAAGTGTTCCGGGTGAAATCGGGAATTTTACCGGAGTACCGGGAGGTTACCGGAACCCCCCGGGAACCAAATGGGCCTTATTGGGCCTTAGTGGAAAGGTGAAAGGGGCAGCCCAAGTTGGGCTGCGCGCCACCCCCCCTCCCCTAGTCCTATTAGGACTAGGAGAGGTGGCCGGCCACCTCTCTCCCTCTCTTTCCACTTGGGAGTCCTATTAGGAATAGGATTGGGGGGGAGTCCTACTCCCGGTAGGAGTAGGACTCCTCCTGCGCCTCCACAGCTTGGCCGGCCAGCCCTCCCCCTGGAAACCTTTATATACAGGGGCAGGGGGCACCTCTAGACACACAAGTTGATCCTTGAGATCGTTCCTTAGCCGTGTGCGGTGCCCCCTGCCACCAAATTCCACCTCGATCATACCGTTGTAGTGCTTAGGCGAAGCCCTGCGTCGGTAGTACATCAAGATTGTCACCACGCCGTCGTGCTGACGGAACTCTTCCTCGATGCTTTGCTGGATCGGAGCCCGAGGATCATCATCGAGCTGAACGTGTGCTAAGAACTCGGAGGTGCCGGAGTAACGGTGCTTGGATCGGTCGGATCGGGAAGAAGACGTACGACTACTTCCTCTATGTTGTGTCAACGCTTCCGTTGCGATCTACAAGGGTATGTAGATCAGACTCTCCCCCTCGTTGCTATGCATCACCATGATCTTGCGTGTGCGTAGGATTTTTTTTTGAAATTACTACGTTCCCAACAGGAACCATTGTCTTCAGTGTTGAAGATGGACTTGGCAACGTAGGCTGTAGCCAGACTTGCGACGCCAGAGTCAGACTCCTCCTCAGACTCCGCCTCCGCCTCCTCAAAAGCAGAATCCTCCTCTGAATCCATTTCCTTGCAAACAAACGCACGAGCCTTGCCAGATGAGCTCTTCTTGTGTGATGAAGACTTTGAGGAAGACTTGGAGTATTTCTTCTTCTTCTTGTCATCAAAATCATATTCCTTGCTCTTCTTCTTCTTATTGTTGTTCTGATTGTCCCACCGCGGACACTCAGAGATGTAGTGACCAAGTTTCTTGCACTTGTGGCATGTTCTCTTCTTGTAGTCATGAGTGGAAGCTTCATCATTCCTTGAGCTGGATCGTGAAGACTTTCTGAAGCCTTTCTTCCTAGTGAACTTCTGGAACTTCTTCACTAGCATAGCAAGCTCCTTTCCAATATCTTCAGGATCATCAGAACTGCGGTCAGATTCTTCTTCAGATGAGGAAACAACTTTTGCCTTCAAGGCGCGAGTTCGGCCATAGTTGGGACCATAGATATCTCTTTTCTCAGAAAGCTGAAACTCATGTGTGTTGATCCTTTCAAGTATGTCAGACGGATCGAGTGTCTTGAAGTTAGGGCATTCTTGAATCATCAGGGCTAGGTTGTCAAACGAGCTGTCAAGTGATCTCAGGAGCATCTTGACGATTTCATGCTTGGTGATCTCAGTAGTGCCGAGAGCTTGAAGCTCATTTGTGATGTCAGTGAGGCGATCAAACGTGAGCTGAACATTCTCATTGTCATTTCTCTTGAAGCGGTTGAAGAGGTTGCGAAGGACACTGATCCCTTGATCTCTCTAGGTTGAGACGCCTTCGTTGACCTTGGAGAGCTAGCTTCGATGTTTCCAGAGCACTCACACGGCCATACTGTCCTTTGGTGAGATGACCACAGATGATGTTCTTGGCAGTAGAATCCAGTTGAACGAACTTCTTGACATCAGCAGGGGTGACACCTTCACCAGTCTTGGGAACGCCATTATTGACGACATAGCAGAGGTCGACATCAATGGCTTCAAGATGCATATGCATCTTATTCTTCCAGTAGGGATATTCAGTTCCATCGAAGACGGGGTACACAGCGGAGACTTTGATTATCCCTGCAGTCGACATAGCTAAAACTCCAGGTGGTTAAACTGAATCACACAGAACAAGGGAGTACCTTGCTCTGATACCAATTAAAAGTGCTAGTTATCGACTAGAGGGGGGTGACTAGGCGATTTTTATGAAAGTCTTCAAAACATGGAAGTTTCAAAGACAAACGATAGAAATGAAGCTATTAACATGCAGCGTAAGGTAGACTACACTAGGCAAGCCATAGTCAAGGATACAATGAAGTGAAAGCACGAAGACTAATAGCAGCTAGGAAGTATGGATCGGGATGGAAGATAGTATGAAGCCAACCAGAACAAACAGTCACACAGTGAAGACAAACAGATAATGCAAACTGGCAATGACTTCACAAAGACCGACTGTAAATAAGGAGAAGGAAGAGATAGAACCAGTTGCTTGGTGAAGACAAGGATTTGTTGGACCAGTTCCAGTTGCTGTGACAACTGTATGTCTGGTTAGGGAGGCTGAGATTCAACTCAGAAGACCGCATCTTCACCTTATTCCCCTTGAGCTAAGGACACCCAGTCCTCGCCCAATCACTCAGGCAAGTCTTCAAGGTAGACTTCCAAACCTTCACAGACTTCATTCACCGGCGATCCACAATGACTCTTGGATGCTCAGAACGCGACGCCTAACCGGCTGGAGAATTCATAGTCCTCAAGTGTAACAAGTCTTCAGATCACACAGACAGGAAGACTTCAGGGATGCCTAACACTCTTTGGCCCTGGGTGTTTAGGGTTTTGTCCTCGCAAGGATTTCTCTCTCAAAGGCTTCGAGGTGGGTTGCTCTCAAACGACAAAAGTCATGCACTAACTCTGAGCAGCCACCAATTTATAGTGTAGGGGGTGGGCTATTTATAGCCAGTAGGCAACCCGACCTGATTTGTCCGAAATGACCCAAGGTCACTAAGGAACTGACACGTGTTCCAATGGTCAGATTTCAAACACATGCGACAGCTTAACTTGGGCTACAAGTAAAGCTAACTTATCCAGCTCCGGATAAGATTTGCTCTCATTGTCTTCGCTCGAAGACTTAGGATTTGGTAGAGCATCACTTTATTCATTCTGAATATATTCCCTTGGACCCCACTTAACAGTACGGTGGTTCCTATGACTCAACAAAGAAGAAAATGAAACTATGAAACAACTATGTCTTCGCGCTCCAACATCTTCATGCGATGTCTTCTCATGTCATAGTATTCAATGTGAATATCTTCACATACCACCATAGTCTTCAATGTCTTCACACATTTTTAGGGGTCATCTCCGGTAGGTAAGCCTAATCAATGAGGGACTACTACCCGTGTTATCCTACAATTCTCACAAACACATTAGTCCCTCAACCAGGTTTGTCGTCAATACTCCAAAACCAACTAGGGGTGGCACTAGATGCACTTACACTTAGCTAAGGTGAAACCCAATGAACTGAAGCACATTTTTGTTTAGACAACCATCATACTATGAGAAGCGTAGAAGGATCATGGATAGTCAGAATTTTGTAGCAAAACTCCACCATACCGTCAAGATTAGAAAAAAAGAAGATGTAAATTTAAGGAAATCAACAAGAACATCAATGAATAGATTGCATGTACTAACAATAGATCTTATCTACGCGCAAAAAATTATTAATCAATAGAACTCATATAATACCAAAAAAATTGAGCAAAAGAGGGGGGTGGCCCCTTCGATTTCATAAGCAAAACCATCACCGAATCCAGTCTTACTACAGACGCGCAACCTAAATATAGAAGTACCAATCCTCCAAGGCAACCAAAATAAAAGGCATCAGATAAGTTTTTAGATTCTACGCAGGAAGGGGTCACAGGCGACCCATTTGAGAGAGGGCACAACCTCCAGCAAAATACTTAAGAAAGGTAAAATCAAGCCACCACCAAGAAGCGAAACTTCACTTCATCAGCCGACGAACTCCAGCTCTCCACCCCTGCGATGCTTTGTAGACCTCACTCGCTACTTGCTCGATTAGCTTTGCCCCCAGCACCAGTAGATTTTGTCTTAGGTTTTTTCTCTGCAAAATAGCCCAATCCACAATTCAATTACAGGTTAGTTTAACCAAATTCATGGGATCATTGATCAATTTATCACGAAAAATTATATCATTTCGACATTTCCAAATCGCCCAGAGAATTGCTGACATTCCTGTTGGGGAACGTAGTAATTTCAAAAAAAAATCCTATGCACACGCAAGATCATGGTGATGCATAGCAACGAGAGTGGAGAGTGTTGTCTACGTACCCTCGTAGACCGAAAGCGGAAGCGTTAGCACAACGCGGTTGATGTAGTCATACGTCTTCACGATCCGACCGATCAAGCATCGAACGCACGGCACCTCCGAGTTCAGCACACGTTCAGCTCGATGACATCCCTCGAACTCCGATCCAGCCGAGTGTTGAGGGAGAGTTTCGTCAGCACGACGACGTGGTCACGATGATGATGTTCTACCGACGCAGGGCTTCGCCTAAGCACCGCTACAATATGATCGAGGTGGATTATGGTGGAGGGGGGCACCGCACATGGCTAAGAGATCCAAGGGATCAATTGTTGTGTCTTTGGGGTGCCCCTGCCCCCGTATATAAAGGAGTGAGGGGGAGGAGGTGCGGCCAGGCAAGGGGCGCGCCAGGAGGAGTCCTACTCCTACCGGGAGTAGGACTCCCCCCTTTCCATGTTGGACTAGGACTTGGAGGGAAAGAGAGAGAGGGGAAAGGAAAGGGGGGGCGCCGCCCCCTCCTTGTCCAATTCAAACATGGGGGGAGGGGCTCGCGACTTCCCCTTGGCCTCCTCTCCTCTTCCTCCACTAGGCCCATTAAGGCCCATTAGGTTACCGGGGGGTTCCGGTAACCTCCCGGTACTCCGATAAAATGCTGATTTCACCCGGAACACTTCCGATGTCCAAACATAGGCTTCCAATATATCAATCTTCATGTCTCGACCATTTCGAGACTCCTCGTCATGTCCGTGATCACATCCGGAACTCCGAACAACCTTCGGTACATCAAAACATATAAACTGATAATGAAACTGTCATCGTAACGTTAAGCGAGCGGACTTACGGGTTCAAGAACAATGTAGACATGACCGAGACACGTCTCCGATCAATAACCAATAGCGGAACCTGGATGCTCATATTGGCTCCTACATATTCTACGAAGATCCTTATTGGTCAGACCGCATAACAACATACATTGTTCCCTTTGTCATCGGTATGTTACTTGCCCGAGATTCGATCGTCGGTATCTTAATACCTAGTTCAATCTCATTACCGGCAAGTCTCTTTACTCGTTCTATAATACATCATCCCGCAACTAACTCATTAGCTGCAATGCTTGCAAGGCTTAAGTGATGTGCATTACCGAGAGGGCCCAGAGATACCTCTCCGACAATCGGAGTGACAAATCCTAATCTTGAAATACGCCAACCCAACATGTACCTTTGGAGACACCTGTAGAGCACCTTTATAATCACCCAGTTATGTTGTGACATTTGGTAGCACACAAAGTGTTCCTCCGGTAAACAGGATTTGCATAATCTCATAGTCATAGGAACATGTATAAGTCATGAAGAAAGCAATAGCAACAAACTAAACGATCAAGTGCTATGCTAATGGAATGGGTCAAGTCAATCACATCATTCTCTAATGATGTGACCCCGTTAATCAAATGACAACTCATGTCTATGGCTAGGAAACTTAACCGTCTTTGATTCAACGAGCTAGTCAAGTAGAGGCATACTAGTGACATACTGTTTGTCCATGTATTCACACATGTATTATGTTTCCGATTAATACAATTCTAGCATGAATAATAAACATTTACCATGATATAAGGAAATAAATAATAACTTTATTATTGCCTCTAGGGCATATTTCCTTCAGTCTCCCACTTGCACTAGAGTCAATAATCTAGTTCACATCACCATGTGATTAACACCCATAGTTCACATCGTCATGTGACCAACACCCAAAGGGTTTACTAGATTCAATAATCCAGTTCACATCGCTATGTGATTAACGCCCAAAGAGTACTAAGGTGTGATCATGTTTTGCTTGTGAGAGAATTTTAGTCAACGGGTCTGCCACATTCAGATCCGTAAGTATTTTGCAAATTTCTATGCCAACAATGCTCTGCACTAAGCAACTCTAGCTAATTGCTCCCACTTTCAATATGTATCCAGATTGAGACTTTGAGTCATCTGGATCAGTGTCCAAACTTGCATCGACGTAACCCTTTACGACGAACCTTTTGTCACCTCCATAATCGAGAAACATATCCTTATTCCACTAAGGATAATTTTGACCAATGTCCAGTGATCTACACCTAGATCACTATTGTACTCCCTTGCCAAACTCAGGGCAGAGCATACAATAGGTCTGGTACACAGCATGGCATACTTTATAGAACCTATGGCTGAGGCATAGGGAATAACTTTCATTCTCTCTCTGTCTTCTGCCGTGGTCGGGTTTTGAGTCTTACTCGACTTCACACCTTGTAACACAGGCAAGAACTCCTTCTTTGACTGTTCCATTTTGAACTACTTCAAAATCTTGTCAAGGTATGTACTCATTGAAAAAATTTATCAAGCGTCTTGATCTATCTCTATAGATCTTGATGCTCAATATGTAAGCAGCTTCACCGAGGTCTTTCTTTGAAAAACTCCTTTCAAACATTCCTTTATGCTTTGCAGAATAATTCTACATTATCTTCGATCAAGGATATGTCATTCACATATACTTATCAGAAATGTTGTAGTGCTCCCACTCACTTTCTTGTAAATACATGCTTCACCGCAAGTCTGTATAAAACCATATGCTTTGATCAACTTATCAAAGCGTATATTCCAACTCCGAGATGCTTGCACCAGTCCATAGATGGATCGCTGGAGCTTTCATATTTTGTTAGTACGTTTAGGATTGACAAAACCTTCTGGTTGCATCATATACAACTCTTCTTTAATAAATCCATTAAGGAATGCGGTTTTGTTTATCCATTTGCCAGATTTCATAAAATGCGGCAATTGCTAACATGATTCAGACAGACTTAAGCATAGATACGAGTGAGAAACTCTCATCGTAGTCAACACCTTGAACTTGTCGAAAACCTTTTGCGACAATTCTAGCTTTGTAGATAGTAACACTATTATCAGCGTCCGTCTTCCTCTTGAAGATCCATTTAATCTCAACGGGTCGCCAATCATTGGGCAAGTCAATCAAAGTCCATACTTTGTTCTCATACATGGATCTCATCTCAGATTTCATGGCCTCAAGCCATTTCGCGGAATCTGGGCTCATCATCGCTTCCTCATAGTTCGTAGGCTCGTCATGGTCAAGTAACAAGACCTCTAGAACGGGATTACCATACCACTCTAGTGCGGATATCACTCTGGTTTACCTACGAGGTTCAGTAGTATCTTGATCTGAAGTTACAAGATCATCATCATTAGCTTCCTCACTAATTGTTGTAGTAGTCACAGGAATAGATTTCTGTGATGAACTACTTTCTAATAAGGGAGCAGGTACAATTACCTCATCAAGTTCTACTTTACTCCCACTCACTTCTTTCGAAAGAAACTCCTTCTCTAGAAAGGATCCATTCCTAGCAATGAATAACTTTCCTTCGGATCTGTGATAGAAGGTGTACCCAACATTTTCTTTTGGGTGTCCTATGAAGATTTACTTCTCCGATTTGGGTTCGAGCTTATCATGTTGAAACTTTTTCACATAAGCATCGCAGTCCCAAACTTTAAGAAACGACAGCTTAGGTTTCTCCCCAAACCACAGTTCATATGGTGTCGTCTCAACGGATTTAGATGGTGCCCTATTTAACATGAATGTAGCTGTCTCTAATGCATAACCCCAAAACGATAGTGGTAATCGGTAAGAGACATCATAGATCGCACATTATCTAATAAAGCACGGTTACGACGTTCGGACACACCATTACATTGTGGTGTTCCAGGTGGCGTGAGTAGTGAAACTATTTCACATTGTTTTAACTGAAGGCCAAACTCGTAACTCAAATATTTTACCTCTGCGATCATATCGTAGAAACTTTTATTTTCTTGTTACGATGATTCTCCACTTCACTCGGAAATTCTTTGAACTTTTCAAATGTTTCAGACTTGTGTTTCATTAAGTAGATATACCCATATCTGCTCAAATCATCTGTGAAGGTCAGAAAATAACGATACTTGCCGTGAGCCTTAACACTCATCGGACCGCATACATCATTATGTATTATTTCCAATAAGTCAGTTGCTCGCTCCATTGTTCCGGAGAACGGAGTCTTAGTCATCTTGCCCATGAGGCATGGTTCGCAAGCATCAAGTGATTGCAAAAGTCCATCAGCATGGAGTTTCTTCATGCGCTTTACACCAATATGTCCTAAACGGCAGTGCCAGAAATAAGTTGCACTATCATTATTAACTTTGAATCTTTTGGTTTCAATATTATGAATATGTGTATCACTACGATCGAGATCAACGAACTATTTTGATTGGGTGTGTAACCATATAAGGTTTTATTCATGTAAACAGAACAACAATTTATTCTCTTACTTAAATGAATAACCGTATTGCAATAAACATGATCAAATTATATTTATGCTCAACACAAACACCAAATAACACTTATTTAGGTTCAACACTAATCCCAAAAGTATAGGGAGTGTGTGATGATGATCATATCAATCTTGGAACCACTTCCAACACATATCGTCACTTCACCCTTAACTAGTCTCTGTTCATGCTGCAACTCCTGTTTCGAGTTACTATTCTTAGCAACTGAACTAGTATCAAATACTGAGGGGTTGCTATAAACACTAGTAAAGTACACGTCAATAACAGCTATATCAAATATAGCTTTGTTCACTTTGCCATCCTTCTTATCCATCAAATACTTGGGGTAGTTCCGCTTCTAGTGACCAGTCCCTTTGAAGTAGAAGCACTTAGTCTCAGGCTTAGGTCCAGACTTGGGTTTCTTCATTTGAGCAACAACTTGTTTTCCGTTCTTCTTGAAGTTCCCCTTCTTCCCTTTGCCCTTTCTCCTGAAACTAGTGGTCTTGTCAACCATCAACACTTGATGTTTTTCTTGATTTCTACCTTCGCCAATTTTTGCATTGCGAAGAGCTTGGGATTTGTTTTCGTCATCCCTTGCATATTATAGTTCATCACTAAGTTCTACTAACTTGGTGATGGTGACTAGAGAATTCTGTCAATCACTATCTTATCTGGAAGATTAACTCCCACTTGATGCAAGCGATTGTAGTACCCAGACAATCTGAGCACATGCTTACTGCTTGAGCTATTCTCCTCCATCTTTTAGCTATAGAACTTGTTTAAGACTTCATATCTCTCAACTCGGGTATTTGCTTGAATATTAATTTCAACTCCTGGAACATCCATATGATCCATGACGTTCAAAACGTCTTTGAAGTCCCAATTCTAAGCTGTTAAGCATGGTGCACTAAACTATCAAGTAGTCATCATATTGAGCTAGCCAAACGTTCATGACGCCAGCATCTGCTCCTGCAATAGGTCTGTCACCTAGCGGTGCATTAAGGACATAATTATTTTGTGCAGCAATGAGGATAAACATCAGATCACAGATCCAATCCGCATCATTGCTACTAACATCTTTCAACTTAGTTTTCTCTAGGAACATATCAAAAATAAAACAGGGGAGCTAAACGCGAGCTATTGATCTATAACATAGATATGCTAATACTATCAGGACTAAGTTCATAATAAATTTAAGTTCAATTAATCATATTACTTAAGAACTCCCACTTAGAAAGACATCCCTCTAATCCTCTAAGTGATCATGTGATCCAAATCAACTAAACCATAACCGATCATCACATGAAATGGAGTAGCTTTCAATGGTGAACATCACTATGTTGATCATATCTACTATATGATTCACGCTCGACCTTTCGGTCTCAGTGTTCCGAGGCCATATCTGCATATGCTAGGCTCGTCAAGTTTAACCTGAGTATTCTACGTGTGCAAAACTGGCTTGCACCCGTTGTAGATGGACGTAGAGCTTATCACACCCGATCATCACGTGGTGTCTGGGCACGACGAACTTTGGCAACGGTGCATACTCAGGGAGAACACTTTTATCATGAAATTTAGTGAGAGATCATCTTATAATGCTACCATCAATCAAAGCAAGATAAGATGCATAAAAGATAAACATCACATGCAATCAATATAAGTGATATGATATGGCCATCATCATCTTGTACTTGTGATCTCCATCTCCGAAGTACCATCATGATCACCATCGTCACCGCCGCGGCACCTTGATCTCCATCGTAGCATCGTTGTCGTCTCACCAATCTTATGCTTCCACGACTATCGCTACCGCTTAGTGATAAAGTAAAGCATTACAACGCGATTGCATTGCATACAATAAAGTGACAACCATATGGCTCCTGCCAGTTGCCGATAACTCGGTTACAAAACATGATCATCTCATACAATAAAATTTAGCATCATGTCTTGACCATATCACATCACAACATGCCCTGCAAAAACAAGTTAGATGTCCTCTACTTTGTTGTTGCAAGTTTTACGTGGCTGCTACAGGCTTAGCAAGAACCATTCTTACCTACGCATCAAAACCACAATGATAGTTTGTCAAGTTGGTGATGTTTTAACCTTCGCAAGGACTGGGCGTAGCCACACTCGATTCAACTAAAGTTGGAGAAACTGACACCCGCCAGCCACCTGTGTGCAAAGCACGTCGGTAGAACCAGTCTCGCGTAAGCGTACGCGTAATGTCGGTCCGGGCCGCTTCATCCAACAATATCGCCGAACCAAAGTATGACATGCTGGTAAGCAGTATGACTTATATCGCCCACAACTCACTTGTGTTATACTCGTGCATATAACATCAACGCATAACACCAGGCTCGGATGCCACTGTTGGGGAACGTTGTAATTTCAAAAAAATTCCTACGCACACGCAAGATCATGGTGATGCATAGCAACGAGAGGGGAGAGTGTTGTCTACGTACCCTCGTAGACCAAAAGCAGAAGCGTTAGCACAACGCGGTTGATGTAGTCGTACGTCTTCACGATTTGGCCGATCAAGTACCAAATGCACGGCACCTCCGAGTTCAGCACACGTTCAGCTCGATGACATCCCTCGAACTCCGATCTAGCCGAGTGTTGAGGGAGAGTTTCATCAGCACGACGGCGTGGTGACGATGATGATGTTCTACCGACGCAGGGCTTCGCCTAAGCAACGCTACGATATGATCGAGGTGGATTATGGTGGAGGGGGGCACCGCACACGGCTAAGAGATCCAAGGGATCAATTGTGTGTCTTTGGGGTGCCCCCTACCCCCGTATATAAAGGAGTGAGGGGGAGGAGGTGCAGCCAGGCAAGGGGCGCGCCAGGAGGAGTCCTACTCCTACCGGGAGTAGGACTCCCCCCTTTCCATGTTGAACTAGGACTTGGAGGGAAAGAGAGAGAGAGAGAGAGAGAGAGAGAGAGAGAGAGAGAGAGGGGGGGAGGAAATGGGGGGCGCCGCCCCCCTCCTTGTCCAATTCGGACTTGGGGGGGGGGGCGCTGCCCCTTGGCCTCCTCTCCTCTTCCTCCACTAGGCCCATTAAGGCCCATTAGGTTACCGGGGGGGTTCCGGTAACCTCCCGGTACTCCGATATAATGCCGATTGAAGGAAATATGCCCTAGAGGCAATAATAAAGTTATTATTTATTTCCTTATATCATGATAAATGTTTATTATTCATGCTAGAATTGTATTAACCGGAAACATAATACATGTGTGAATACATAGACAAAAACAGAGAGTCACTAGTATGCCTCTACTTGACTAGCTCGTTAATCAAATATGGTTATGTTTCCTAACCATAGACATGAGTTGTCATTTGATTAATGGGATCACATCATTAGGAGAATGATGTGATTGACTTGACCCATTCCGTTAGCTTATCACTTGATCGTTTAGTTTGTTGCTATTGCTTTCTTCATAACTTATACATGTTCCTATGACTATGAGATTATGCAACTCCCGTTTACCGGAGGAACACTTTGTGTGCTACCAAATGTCACAACGTAACTGGGTGATTATAAAGGTGCTCTACAGGTGTCTCCAAAGGTACTTGTTGGGTTGGCGTATTTCGAGATTAGGATTTGTCACTCCGATTGTCGGAGAGGTATCTCTGGGCCCTCTCGGTAATGCACATCACTCAAGCCTTGCAGGTATTGCAACTAATAAGTTAGTTGCAGGATGATGTATTACGGAACGAGTAAAGAGACTTGTCGGTAACGAGATTGAACTAGGTATTGAGATACCGACAATCGAATCTCGGGCAAGTAACATACCGATGACAAAGGGAACAACGTATGTTGTTATGCGGTCTGACCGATAAAAATCTTCATGGAATATGTAGGAGCCAATATGAGCATCCAGGTTCCGCTATTGGTTATTGACCGGAGACATGTCTCGGTCATGTCTACATAGTTCTCGAACACGTAGGGTCCGCACGCTTAAAGTTCGGTGACGATTGTAATTAGGGTTTTTGTGTTTTGATGTACCGAAGGTTGTTCGGAGTCCCGGATGTGATCACGGACATGACGAGGAGTCTCGAAATGGTCGAGACATAAAGATTGATATATTGGAAGCCTATATTTGGATATCGGAAACGTTCCAGGTGAAATCGGGATTTTACCGGAGTACTAGGGGGTTACCGGAACCCCCCGGGGGTTATTGGGCCTACATGGGCCATAAGGTAGAAGAGGAGGGCCGGCCAGGGCAGGCCGCGCGCCCCCTCCCCCCTAGTCTGAATAGGACAAGGAAGGGGGGGCGGCGCCCCCCTTTCCTCTTTCTCCCTTCCTCCTTCCTTTCCCAACAAGGCAAGAGGGGGGAGTCCTACTCCCGGTTGGAGTAGGACTCCTCCAGGCGCACCCATAGGGCCGGCCGCACCTCCCCCTCTCCCTCCTTTATATACTAAGGCAAGGGGGCACCCCATGACACACAAGTTGATCCTCGTGATCGTTCCTTAGCCGTGTGCGGTGCCCCCTTCCACCATATTCACCTCGGTCATATCGTAGCGGTGCTTAGGCGAAGCCCTGCGTCGGTAGAACATCATCACCGTCATCACGCTGTCGTGCTGACGAAACACTCCCTCAACGTTTTGCTAGATCGGAACTCGAGGGACGTCACCGAGTTGAACGTGTGCAGAACTCGGAGGTGCCGTACGTTCGGTACTTGGATCGGTCGGATCGGGAAGATGTACGACTAATTCCTCTACGTTGTGTCAACACTTCCGTTGCCGGTCTATGAGGGTACGTAGACAACACTCTCCCCTCTCGTTGCTATGCATCACCATGATCTTGCGTGTGCGTAGGAATTTTTTTGAAATTACTACATTCCCCAACACCGATTTCACCCGGAACACTTCCGATGTCCAAACATAGGCTTCCAATATATCAATCTTCATGTCTCGACCATTTCGAGACTCCTCTTCATGTCCGTGATCACATCTGGGACTCCGAACAACCTTCGGTACATCAAAACATATAAACTCATAATGAAACTGTCATCGTAACGTTAAGCGTGCGGACCCTACAGGTTCGAGAACAATGTAGACATGACCGAGACACGTCTCCGATCAATAACCAATAGCGGAACCTAGATGCTCATATTGGCTCCTACATATTCTACGAAGATCTTTATCGGTCAGACCGCATAACAACATACGTTGTTCCCTTTGTCATCGGTATGTTACTTGCCCGAGATTCGATCGTCGGTATCTTAATACCTAGTTCAATCTCGTTACCGGCAAGTCTCTTTACTCGTTCTGTAAGACATCATCCCGCAACTAACTCATTAGCTGCAATGCTTGCAATGCTTAAGTCATGTGCATTACCGAGAGGGCCCAGAGATACCTCTCCGACAATCAGAGTGACAAATCTTAATCTTGAAATACGCCAACCCAACATGTACCTTTGGAGACACCTGTAGAGCACCTTTATAATCACCCAGTTACGTTGTGACGTTTGGTAGCACACAAAGTATTCCTCTGGTAAACGGGAGTTGCATAATCTCATAGTCATAGGAACATGTATAAGTCATGAAGAAAGCAATAGCAACAAACTAAACGATCAACTGCTATGCTAACGGAATGGGTCAAGTCAATCACATCATTCTTTAATGATGTGACCCCATTAATCAAATGACAACTCATGTCTATGGCTAGGAAACTTAACCATCTTTGATTCAACGAGCTAGTCAAGTAGAGGCATACTAGTGACATACTATTTGTCTATGTATTCACACATGTATTATGTTTCCGGTTAATACAATTCTAGCATGAATAATAAACATTTACCATGGTATAAGGAAATAAATAATAACTTTATTATTGCCTCTAGGGCATATTTCCTTCAATTCCAACCAACACTAGTTTTTTATCCTCTTTTTTGAATCTCCTGATCCAGCCGCCCAGACAATCATCAACCCCCCGGGGTTGTTTTTAGATTGAATGAGCACTTTATCAAGCTCCAGAGCGATCTTGCAGCGGAGGAAGAGAAAAAATATGATCTATTGTTTCATCTTGACCACAAAACACACATCTCTGATACCCCTTCCATCCTTTTTTTGCAAGATTATCTTTGGTTATTATACTTTTCCTGGCAATCAGCCACAAAAACATCTTGATTTTCGCTGGGGTTTTCACTTTCCAAAGAAATTTGTGTGGGAAACCCACGTCTGTTTTAATCAGCTGTTGATATAACGATTTCACAGTGAATTGTCTATTGGCTGTCAGCATCCATAATGGCTGATCTTTGCCCTCATACATTCTTACCTCTTCACATCTGCTTTTCAGACTCTCCCAAAGAGCTCTTTTATCTGCAGATAAATTTCTTCTAAACTTAAAACCCTCCCATCTCATGTTAATGGCCTAGGCCACTGAAATGTCATGGTTTAGATTAATGCCATACAGGCTAGGATAGGCCTCTTTCAATGGTTTTGCTCCTACCCACCAATCTTCCCAAAACCTAGTATTTAGTCCATCTCCTAATTTTTTCTTAACATTTTTATAATAAAGTCTTTGATCTGCATCAGAGCTCCCCAAAAATGAGAGTCCCCAGGTTTCTTCTTTACTCCAAAGATACATTTTCCTTTAGCATATTTGTTTAAAAGAATTTTGGCCCACATCCCATTTTCTGTCTCTAGCTTCCATAACCATTTAGCCAGCAAGGCTTTATTCATATAATCAAGATATAACCATTTATACCTAGGCCACCCAATTCCTTCAGCAAACAACATGTTTTCCAATTAACTAGATGGTATTTCTTTTTATCCCCACTTTCCTGCCAGACTAGTCTACCCCGGAAGAAATCAGCTTTCTTTCTAATTCCTACTGGCAGGGGATAGAAGGATATCATATACATAGGCATATTTGTCAAACAGACCTGGACTAGAGTTACTCTCCCAGCCATATTTAATAGTTTTCCTTGCCAGCAAGCACATCTCTTTTCTATTTTTTCAGTCATGCTTTTCCAAAATTTATTTCCTAGTCTCACATTGGTAACAGGCAGTCCCAAATATTTGAATGGAACCTCTCCTTTGTTACAAGTAAAAATTTCTTGGTAGATCTCACCCTTATTTTTGGCCTCTCCAAATAGGTATACCTCACTTTTGTGAAAATTGATAGTCAGACCAGACATCTGTTCAAAGGCTGTGAGGATGAATTTAAGATTACTAGCACTCTCCTCATCAGCATCAAGAAGGAAAATGGTGTCATCTGCATACTGCAGCATGTTTACCCCATTGTCCCCAAGATCAGTTAGTACCCCTTTGACATAACCTGCATGCTTGGCTTTATCTAAGATTAAAGCCAAGGCATCTGCAGCTATATCAAACAGTAGTGGTGACATAGAATCCCCCTGCCTCAACCCCTTATAAGTTTTGAAGAAAGGGCCAATTCTATCATTCACCTTAACCCCTACCTGCCCCCTTATCATGGTGTGCATGACCATATCACACCATTTATCAGGGAACTGTTTCATTTTGAGCATTTTGTACACAAATGGCCACTTTATTTTGTCATATGCTTTCTCAAAATCTACTTTGAACAGCACAACACTTTGTTTGTGATGGTGAATAGAATTCAGAGCTTCATGAAGGATCACAATCCCCTCCATGATGTATCTCCCTTTGATAAAAGCAGTCTGAGTAGGCAGGATTATAGGTTTTATGATCCTACCCAACCTGTTCATCAAGACTTTAGTGATAATCTTAAAGCTAACATTTAATAAGCATATGGGTCTAAAATTTTGGATCTGCTTAGCATCATCAGTTTTGGGGACCAAAGTTATAGTTTCATAGTTGAGCCTAGATATATCTAGTTTCCCTTCATGGAAAATTTGTAACATGCATCTAATTTTATTAAGACCAAAATTTTATTAAGTAATAAATCTCATCTACTTCAAAAATCTTTGTGCAATGCCGACACATCTCATGTGTTCTAATTGTAACATGCATCTACCTCATAGACCGCTCATGATGCCATTGTTGGGTAACATAGTAGAAAAAAAAATCCGTCCTACGAATCAGATCCAGGAACACTATGAAGATGCCTACACTCCTTACCGCTTGACATGCGATGAGCCGCCCCCGGCCCTCCATCGGGCTATGTTTTTATGTTTAGTTTGTCTCTGCGTGTGATGAACTCCGGCGTATTCCATACTACTGATCTTATGTAGCAGGAACCTGTCTAAGTTTAAGCTTTTAAATTTGCGGTACAATTTGTGGTATCTGTTCTGCGCCGGGATGAACTGCCCGCAAAATCCTTTTAGGGTGAACTGTAAAACAACTTTGCGGGTAGGGAATTTAGCACATCTGCTAAAGTTGCTCTCAGGGATGCTCTTTGGACCGCCGCGGGTGTTCTGGTTTAGCGAGGATCAGCTACTCCTGGGGTTTCTGTCAGATGTGCGGCTGTGGAACGGTGACATCGATGAACCGATGATCCATCAGTTCTGCAGGTTGAGAAAGGCCTCAATAAAGGCGGTGGCTCCTGCCAGGGAGTGTTTGCTAGCTAGCTGGTGCCTTCAATAATGGGTCCAAATCCATCTCGTGTTTGCTCTCAATTATAGGGCGCAAAAAGAATATGCAATGATTCCCGCCGTTGTAATTTCTAGACCCTATTAGCATCGATATATGCACTCTACGAGTGAATATGCGTGAATGTCCCGTGGCCCTGGATCTCATGATTGCAGGCACGCACCACACTAGCTACTCCTACTTAGCTAGTCCCTGCATTTCTGTATGCTGCTCCCTCTGTTTTTATTTACTCTGTATATTATGTTTGAATAAAGTCAAACTTCGTAAAGTATGATAAAGTTATAAATAAAATATAAACATTTACCATAAAAAAGGAAGATGACGTGAAAATATATTTAATAATGAATCTAATTATATTGATTTGTTATTTTATATGATAATATTTTTGTTTATAAACTTTATCAAAGTTTACAAAGCTTGACTTTGACCAAAACTAATATGCGGGCTAAATAAAAACAGAGGAAGTACTACTGTCCAGTCTCTCTCGTGTGTAAACAAGGGATGTACTTGAACTCACCACGTATGCGTCAAGATAAAGCTGGATTGATCGGCCTAAGTTATCATGGCAAGTACGCGGTGATAGCAGCTCCATTAGCCTTTAAAGATTATGTCCAATCACCAACTTCGTCGACCATTTGTAGGTAATTGTACTTTGAGATGTACTCGTATCTATAAAGCAAACTAACTGAAGATCTTTTATGGGTACCCAACCTTGCTTGCCCATCGTTCAGCATTGCAAAACGAAGCTACGTGCATGCACGCCGCTAGCTACGGAGAGTCGAGGACGGATGAGAATCACATACGATCATTCGTGCGTCGACAGGACACCTTTGGGTGGTTTGTTTTGCCCTTGCCATTCTTCTCTGGCTCTTTCTCCATTCAGGCCCAACACAAAAGATAAGGTCCGGCCTGCAGGACAACCACCCCGACCCCCGGATGGCAAATTAAACGCCTATCTGTATCCCGATCGATGGCGTGCTGAACAGAGGCACATGAGGTGCCTGCATCGAAGCAGCAACGCAACGCAACGCGTGGCGACATGGTACTGTACTACAGTACAGTACTGTCTAACCGCCAGCTTTTGGCTTGGTTGCTTCATCGGCAGAGAAAGCTAGCCGGTCGATGGACAGAGAGCGGGCTAGCTAGCCAGAATCGGCACTCAAATGCGGCCTGGGCTATATCTATCTATCTAACCAATTTATGGCGCGGCCGGGACTCGGTCAGTCAGATGCGGTTACGCGTAGTTTTCAAGCGCTCCATGGTTTGGACAGCCGCATGTTCCGCTGACCTACGAGTGATTGGTTTGTCGTCCGATCGATCGATCCATCTCTGGCTAGCTGGTCGCATGTACTTACGTCTGAGCTCGAACTGATCTCCTCTTCGGTGCGTACGATCGGACCATCGATATGCATGCATGTGTTCATATTAGCAAGGAACTGGAATTACTGCAAAGGTAAACACTGTCGTCTTGTGCTAAAAAAATCAGCGTCGTGGTGACTGGCCGGCGACATGCATGCCGGCCGCGCCGGAGTCCGAAACAACAGTATCCGTGTTCTTGGTTGGTGTTGCGGGTCGGTTGGCCAGTTGATCCCGCTGTCTCTGGGCATATCTTTGGACAGGAATGTGCGGTGCCTGGCAGCTTCGCAGATCCTCCGAATGATCACGCTCGCTCCGTCGGCCTCGCCGATCAGTAAACAACAGGTGGCGGAGAGTGGACTAATGCACATCACATGGCATTCAGCGCTCGCGATCCACGGGAATCGCTTCGAGCCGTGCGCGGCCAGGTCGTCGGAGGCGGGGGGCGATCGTCGCCGGGAAGCGATGCAGCTGCCGGCCTTTCCAGCGGCACGTACGCCATGAGAAGCAACTCGCGCACGCGCCATGTCGGCCGGGAGCGCCGATCGAGTCGCCTTTTGCGTGCTCCCGCCCGCGCGCGCGTCCGTGGCGAAAGCGAGGGGTGGGTACGATCGGCTCTTGATTCGTGCTTCCCTCTCCCTGGGCTCACAAGTAGAATACGCTATTTCTTGGGCGAAAGGAGGGGTGCCGATCCCGACGCCGTGCCAAGTGGTGCCGAATCCGAATAGAAAAACCGTGGCAACTTTTTGTTACCGCCGGGGGAAGCAAGAACGCAAGATCCAGCTTTACACGGACTACTTTGCTTGGGTGAATGAAATGCTCAACGATCTCGTGTTTTTTCCTAGTGTGCACACGATCGGATACGTACGTCGTGGGAGCATAATTGGCTGCGGATTGTCGCCAGCGATTCAGCCAAGAGCTAGCCTACACGGATATTTATGTTTGGATCTCAGGCTAGGATAGTGAAAAAACTACACTAGCCGATAAGACTATGAAAGCAAAAACTACGTCGCCTCTACAAAAAAATCAGAATTTTTAAAATGTATTTATTATTTATTTTGATCTTACTGCTTATTAGGGAAGCATATGCTTCCCAGAGCCAAAAATCAGCATCCGCCTGCCCAAATGAGCTACTCCTTCCGTCCCATAATATAAGACGTTTTTTGGCACTAGTGTAGTGTCAAAAAACATCTTACATTATGGGACGGAGGGAGTAATTTGGACTAGCTAGTTTTTTTTCGAAAAGAGGGGAGTACTCTCGCCTTTGCATATCGAGTGATGCAAACATGCATATATTATTAATTATCAATAATATCAAACAAATCGGCTTACAAAGTAAAAAAATGTGACCATCCTCATATGACATGCCTCGAGACAACATCCCCATATCGTACCACCAAATCTACGACAATGCATTACCAGAGAAAGGACGGAAAGCTCCAAAACAATACCTTCAAGAAGGAATTGTCGATTGTGCGCCGATGTTGGCTGGTCCAAACATATGTCAGACCAATCACCCCCAAAGCAGTCGAACCAACACCTTCAACACAAGGTAATGACACACGGAAGTCGACGCTGGCTAATCAAGCCATAAGGCAAGATCTTGAGGTTTCACTCGAAGGAAAATGCATCCATGATGTCTGCCGCCATGGTCACAATCACCATTTTGCCTGCTCTGTTCACACAGAACTAGCCGGCAAAAGGAGAAATCACCAAAAAAAAGGCGCCGACGTGTCGCTTGCGATCATCGCCGCACCGTCTCATTGATGGTTGTTGAGCATGTCATGACCGCGCCTAGTAGCCATCGCTACCAGATGAGCCGCCTTGGCGACATTCGTCAATAGCAGTGGGTAAAGGAGGGTTGTGCCTCGCACAACCATCCAATGGGACCGCGCCAATGCCCGGTGCATCGCGCCAGATCCGTCTGATGAGGCAAGCCTCGCTAAGAAAGATAAGTTGTGAATCCAAACGTAGCATTTGAGAGTTCAGTCTCACATCACATGCCACATTCCGCATGCATGTGGATATACATTATCCAAAGCTATATGCTCTGAGACAATTGTAGGGAGTACTTGCTCCATTTCTAAATATAAGTTTTTTCTAGACAGATCTGTATGTAGTTCATATTGAAATCTCTCAAAAGATTTTTATTTAAGAACAGAGAAAGTATTATACTTTGAGCTATCCTCAACTAATTAAGGCATGCATGCACAGAAATAAACCAGACTAATGGCCAATCTAATCAAATGAATGAAAATGGTGGAAACGTGCACAGTGTGGTAGAGATCCATCGAGTGCATGCAGCATATAATTAGGCGAACGGCTCAAATTATCACCCATATGGCCATTTTATACGTTTGCACCTATGATTTGAGCACGAGAATGGCCTAAAAATCATGATATAAGAAGATTGTAGGACATGTTAGGATAATACACATTTGCAGTATTTTATGCACAACTAGCATCATACGTGCACCAAGAACACATGCAAGCGGACTGGCATTAATTTTCCGGGTCCAGCTACAGCTCGGTCTAGAAATTTGGTCTCTGCAAGATAGGTTAAAAACAAATGTCAGACCTGGCTAAAAGAAGACAAAAGAAAAACAGCTACAGCTAGAGGCTTTACGGATGGGTAAGCTGGCCATCAGCAGGCTAAACTTTCAAAAAATGTCACGCAAATGGTCATTAAAGACATTTTTTTACAGTATCTGTGTAATGTTAGTAGTGGGCCCAGATGGCATAGACACATGGTGACACAATTGACAACCCATCCGCTCTCTATATAACCCGTCCCACTCGTACTTGTCGCTCACACAAACCAGCGAGCTGATATTACCACAACATCCTGACGAACCTGGGCTTAGAAATCCTCTCCAGCAGAGAGTCACACAGGCCCCCTTCACAGTGCGGTGCCATGCCGGAAGCACCGAGCGCCCAGCCAGCTCCCGCCTCCGGCTACGCCCCCGGGGCGCACCGCGAGGCGCTCGACTTCATCGAGCACGTCACGGCGAACGCTGGGAAGGTGCAGCAGCGCGTCCTCGCCGAGATTCTGGCGCAGAACGCGACGGCCGAGTACCTGCGCCGGTACGGCGTCTCCTCCAGCAGCAGCCCCCTCGATGCCGTGGACGCCTTCCGCCGCTGCGTCCCGCTCGTGACCTACGAGGACCTCCAGCCTGACATACTCCGCATCGCCAACGGTGACTCCTCGCCGATCCTCTCCGGCAAGCCCATCTCCGAGTTCCTCACAAGGTATGCATGACAAGTACATGTACTCATGTGCATGCTCGTGGACATGCATGGATGTCTATGCGCTAACTTTGCTCGCGCAATGGTTTGTTTTATGTGTACCAGCTCCGGCACTTCCGGAGGGGAGCGGAAGCTCATGCCGACCATCGCCGACGAGCTGGACAGGCGGTCGCTGCTGTACAGTCTACTGATGCCGGTGATGAGCCAGTCGCTGCCCGGCCTGGACAAAGGCAAGGCGATGTACCTGCTCTTCGTGAAGGCCGAGTCGCGGACGCCGGGAGGGCTCGCCGCGCGGCCGGTGTTAACTAGCTACTACCGGAGCCGGCAGTTCCTCGACCGGCCGCACGACCCGTACACGGCCTACACGAGCCCCAACGAGGCCATTCTGTGCGTGGACTCCTACCAGAGCATGTACGCCCAGCTGCTCTGCGGCCTGGTGCACCGCACGGACGTGCTGCGCGTCGGCGCGGTGTTCGCTTCGGGCTTCCTCCGCGCAATACGCTTCCTCGAGAAGCACTGGCCGCGCCTGTGCCACGACATCCGCACCGGCGAGCTCGACCCGGAGATCACCGACCGCTCGGTGCGTGACGCCGTCGGGAGGTTGCTCCGCGCCAACCCAGCCCTCGCCAGCGAGATCGAGGCCGAGTGTTCGGATCCGTCGTGGGAGGGCATCATCCGACGCCTGTGGCCTCGCACCAAGTACATCGACGTGATCGTGACCGGCGCCATGTCGCAGTACATCCCAACCCTCGAGTTCTACGGCGGCGGCCTGCCGCTCATCTGCACCATGTACGCTTCTTCGGAGTGTTACTTCGGCCTGAACCTCAACCCCATGTGCAAGCCCGGCGAAGTCGCGTACACTCTCATCCCCACCATGTGCCACTTCGAGTTCCTCCCCGTGGTCCATTGCAGCAACGCCAATGCCGAGCCGAGCCACCACGACCTCGTCGATCTAGTCGATGTGAAGCTCGGGCACGACTACGAACTCGTGGTAACCACCTTCTCAGGTAAGGCTCCATCGCAGCTTCAACACATTCTCTAACTGCCTAACGTTGCCTCGATGATCTTATGCCTTTTTAGCAAGGCTAACATTGTCCATGTGTATGTGATCTTGACAGGTTTGTGCCGGTATCGTGTGGGCGACGTTCTGAGGGTAGCAGGGTTCAAGAACGAGGCGCCGATGTTCAGCTTCGTGCGACGGCGGAACGTGGCGCTGAGCATCGACTCGGACAAGACGGACGAGACGGAGCTGCACACGGCGGTGAGCAGCGCGGTGCAGCACCTGGCGCCGTTCGGCGCATCGCTGGTGGAGTACACCAGCTACGCCGACACATCCGCCATCCCAGGCCACTACGTGCTGTTCTGGGAGCTGCGCGAGGGCAGCACGGCGGTGCCGGCGTCCGTGTTCGAGGAGTGCTGCCTGTCCGTGGAGGAGGCCCTGAACAGCGTGTACCGGCAGTGCCGCGCCTGCGACAGGTCCATCGGCCCCCTCGAGATCCGCGTGGTGTCCGAGGGCACCTTCGAGAAGCTCATGGACTACGCGCTCAGCCAGGGCGCGTCCATCAACCAGTACAAGGCGCCGCGCTGCGTGCGCCCCGGGCCGGTCGTCGAGCTCCTGGACGCGAGGGTGCAGGCCAGCTACTTCAGCCCCAAGTGCCCGAAATGGAGCCCCGGGAACAAGCAATGGAACACCTCCAAGGAGCTGCTGAGCATCGGAGACGCCTAGCTTGGTTGCTAGCTAGCTAGCCAGCTCATGGCCGGGTTGGAGGAGGATGACTATGCATGACGTGCATCATGATCGATGCGTTACTGTAGGGGCTACGATATCTAGTACTATTTCAACTTCTGGGGCAGTGAGGAATAGTTATCAAAATTATGACTTAGTTAGCTAGGGTTCCTACGTATGTCTGCTATTATTTTTGTAATCTTCTCTATTTTGGGCCGCCTTTTATGTAGAACTACCTGTCAATTACTTTTATTAAACCACCACGTACCGCAAGCTGCATTCCAAAGATAGTTTATCCCAATGTTGTATGGACATCTAGTCTCCATGGGAAAGGACTCAGCTATCTACACAATGCATGCTAAAGCTAGCAAAGAATGGAAGAAAAACTGTTTTTTTACTCAAAAGAAAAACCGTTACTCCCTTTGTTCCTAAATGTAAGTCTTTTTAGAGATTTCAATATGAACTACATATGGATGTAGTTTATATTGAAATCTCTAAAAAGACTTATATTTAGGAACGGATGGAGTAGATTATTCAGGACACAGGATCACATGCATGGTTCTAGTATCTAATATAGTATCATATTCGTAGACCACAAAATTTAATGCCTTCAGTTCAAGCTTTTGAATCAATTAATTGTTGTCTGCATCTATCATATCAGAACCGATTTATTGGTTGAGTTACACGATACATTTTTTTATACAGGGTATAGCCACATACATACGGAGCACTCTTTGGATTGGAGATGGTAGACAGGTTGAAGCAATATAGATTGGACGCCAATATCAATCTAACGTTCGCCCCGTTGCGTCCCCCCAGGGCGCCCTTGGGGGGGGGGGGGGGGGGGGGGGTGCGCGAATGAGCCTCCCAGCGCGAACCCCTTCGAGAACCTTATCGCTAATCAAAACTCCACAAGCCTAATTAGAACGCCTGTGTGGGCCTGCTAGCATGAGCGACAAAAGGAACATACCCATCTATGAAAGACTGCGCGATTAAGAGGACGCATGGAGAAGCTTCGCTTTCTTGTCGGTGTCATAGGACATGTCTAAGTCAAGATTCCCAATGCATTGATAGAGGTACGAAAGTTATGGCGGCTGCGATATGAGGTCTTGAAGCTTCAATGAAAGGGTATATTGGATGCCATGAAGATTGCGTGCCAGGTGTATGGTGACTTGTATCAGCGGCCTCGGCAAGCAAGGGCAGCGGTACTGGAGGACGGTATTTTTGGTGGTGCTCCTCGAGTACCGATTCTCAATTCTTAGGGAAAATCCAAAGGTCTGGTCTTTATTGGTTGTACCTGGCAATGGCCTTGTTGAAGGCATTGTTTTGGTTGAACTTGGACTTTCTCTAGGGTGAAAACCCAAGATCTTCGATCAGGCAACGACAATGCATGTGCATTGTTTCCTTCTTGGAGGTGTTGCCTTTGGAGAACCTCTTTTGTATTCCGATTGTTGTCTTTGGTGGTGGTTAGAGTGCTGCTACTCCTAGTGATTGTTCACGGTGGCGGGGTCTGTTTTCTTTCTTCTATTCTTTTTATTTTCTTTTTGGATGTGTGTATCGTTGATGTCTTTGGACATCTTGTTGGTACAGAGGCCGAGTGTAATTGGCATCTTTGCGATATTAATATATTCCCTTTGTCGAAAAGTCTATGAAAGACTGCACATCCAGTATTCAAAAATTGTCCAAGAAAAAGTGTCAATCTATGCTCCCAATGCACACCGCCTTTAGTCCAATCGTCCTTAATTCACTCATGGAGCAACTTGTGGCCTAGTTATTGGTTGCATGCTCACTTGAGTCCCTTTTTTCTGCCTGAATTACTACATGCAAGCAACATTCATTTAATGGCCTTCTCTCAGTGGTTAACTGCACACATGTGTCTCCTACATTTCTACGTTAATTAGGCCACGGTGCAAAGTCAGCTCTTTTCTTGATTTATGTGTAACGGATGGAGGGAGTAGGTACTAAAGTTTTGCTAAAAAAATCTAGGAACTTGTAGCGACCTGATCTCAAACGGTCAAGTCTCTGTGCTTCAGTGTCATTTCTGGATCGGTAATGTTGACACACACAGTACTCGAGGATTTATAACAGAGTAACAATCACACACTTATTACATCGAATGTCTCAAAAGAAAACTTATCACAATAAATATGGCTTAAGGCCATCTAATACGATAACAGCGGAAGGCTTGGAAGATAAAGTGAGTCCATCAACTCCAACGGCATAGCTGAGCTACACGGCAACGACCTAACGAACTTTACTCCTCATCTGAAAAGTCTGCAACATAATACGTTGCAGCCCGAAAACGGGTCAGCACATGGAATATGCTGGCAAAGTAACACAGTAGAGCAAGAACAGAACAATGCTATCACTACATGCATATTTGGCTGGTGGAAAGCTCTATGGTTATAGTTTTTGCGAAAAGCCAATTTTTCCCTACAACAAAGGAATAGATTTTATTTAACTATCATGGTAGTTGAAACATTATTGAGAAGGTTACTCCAACTCAATCCCAATTAAAGTAATTAACATGCCAACAATATTAGTTTAGAGTGATGAGATACTTATGATACTCCAAGTACTAGATACTCAAGATGTCCATAACCGGGGACACGGCTAACCATGATTAGTTTATACACTCTGCAGAAGTTTGTGCACTTTTCCCCACAAGACTCGATCTCCTCCGTTAGATTTCTCGCACTTCATCGTATTTGAGAAACGGATGACCGAGACACAGTCTTTCAGAAGTATTAACCCCTTACTCCGGGCAGACCATACCAACCTACATCCCTCTACCTGCTGATCCACCTCTTCGGGAGCTTCACGCAATTTACTCAACTATGCTAGAGCCCATAATAGCTTATGGCTGCACATGGAAGTTTCTAGCATGAAAATATCTCAGTTCCCTTTGAGCCTGGGTGGCGGACCATAGGATTATCACACGGGTACTCTGGGATATCCTGGGACAACACCGGATTCCCCAGGTGCCCAACAAACAATCCACCCAGATGTGTATTCAAGTTGCCACCTTAAGTTGAACCATTAATTAGCAATCTCACATCTGTTATGGATTTCACTCACCCAACCACATCTACGAGCATAGCATAACAATATAAGCAATACGTAGAAGTAACTCCCAGGGTTTGGATATAACAGGGCAATAGGTTCTACCTCATCAACTACTTTGCAACCAACATGTTAATCACATCCTAACCATGCAATGTTTGAGGATTGGAACTAACGCATAAAAACTGGGTGATAAAGGGGTATGATCAAAGTGTTACTTGCCTTGCTGATGATTCGCAAAACCTAGGGACTCGTAGTAGCACGCTTCGCACTCCGGGTGTTCTATCGCAACCAAACAATAGCATACATAAGCAATCAAGTAAAGAAACACGGGTAAAATCTCAAACAAGAAGATCTAACCAGAAAGCTCAACTTAAGAACTCCGGTTTGCGAAAAGAATCAAATCAAACGGAGCAACGAAACTCAAACTGCGAAAGAAACAAGACCCGTTTACTAATCTGGACTAAGGTCAAACTTTACATTAGCAAAAGCTTGTTCAAGTTGGTTAAACGGAAAGAGAGTTTCGACCCGAAGATCAAGGCGCTTGAATCGCCTGATTCCGACAAACGAGCGAAAAGATAAACTAAAATGAAAATCGGATCAGAAATCGCGATTGAAAATAATTGCGGAAAATCTGAGAAAAAGAAAACTGACGAACAGGTAACGAACGAACGTTCGTTGTCTGCAGCTAACGAGTGAACACCGTTCCTTAAAACGAACATACGGATGAACGTCCGCAAAGTAACTAAACCGAGAAAAACCGGCGAACCAATTTAAAAAAAACAAACTAGGGTTTCTAAAAACCGGACCGGTTTTCTAAAGAAAACCGGTGCCGGCGGCGTATACCTCTGGCTCCGGCGGCTTCCGCGGCGTGGCGGCGAGGTGCGGCGGTAGCGGTGGGTGATGAAGCTATGTACCTAGGGTAGGGGCATGGACCTGTCCAAACTGACCTACCCAAGGACATCTCCAGAAGAATTCATCTTTCAATCGACTAGGAGGTGTTCCACTCGACAGACTCGAAGATACTCAACCATTAAGCAATCACTCGACCAAGACCAAGCCACTCGACAGTCAGGAGACCTAAAGGCACTCCGCATGCTAACGGTCGGTTATTAAGTAGCTTTTATGGTCATCATAGCACTTTATTACTAGCGTTACCAGTAACGCCCTGCCTTAATGTACATTGAACCCTTTGTAACGTGGGCTGGCTGGGGTCCTGGCGCACTCTATATAAGCCACCCCCTCCTCCGAGACAAGGGTTCGCACCCCTATAATTCATACTCTCATAATCCAGTCGACCGCCTCCGGGCTCCGAGACGTAGGGCTATTACTTCCTCCGAGAAGGGCCTGAACTCGTAAATCTTGCATTCCTACAACTCCTCTATAGCTAAGATCTTGCCTCTCCATACTTACCCCCCTACATCACTGTCAGACTTAGAACCACGACAGTTGGCGCCCACCGTGGGGCAGGTGTTTTAGCGTTTGTTGGAGGAGTTGCGACCTTTTACGACCCGAATCATCATGGTTTTCGGCGGAGTTTTGGTGGAGGGCCACGAGATCCGTCTTGGTGCGCTCACGTTCATCGTCGACGACTCTGCTTGGCTCCAGGAGGCTACGCTCGACATGGACGCACTCCCTGTTCGCAGGGCAACGCACTTTAGCGCGTGCGTCCGCGGCGTTCTCCTGCGGCAACTGTCGACCCCCTACCGGTCGGCACCTGTGTTGTCCTTCCTCCCCGTTTCCCGCCGGCGCAAGCGCTCCGGTCGGTCGAGACTTCAGCGGTGGGTGAGACACGCGGTGGCACGTCAGTCGGCCACCCCTCAAGTCGTGGCGATCAAGCCCGACGAATCCCTCTACGGCCTGTTCTACCTGTCGACTGGCTCCGCAGAGACCGCATCCGAGTGCGACAGCAGCGATCGGGCGGCGGAGGTTCTGATGGTCGATGGACAGCACGGTCCTCCTGGTTTTCCCCACACCAACGGAGGCGCGGGTGGAGGCGACCCGTCGCGTCCCCATGAGGAGTATCTTCCCGAGCCTCTCACATCGCTGCAGAGAGAAGAACTTTGCCGCCGGAACATGGATGTACTACACACTCCTATCATTGGAGAAACCCCTGAGGCTCGCGCCTTGGAAGACGCGCGCCTGGCAAACTTTGCCGAGCGCACTCGACTAGAGAACCTCCAGCGAGCACTCGACGAGCGTGCGCGACAACGGGTTCCCGAATCTAGTCGACGTCAGCTCTTCCCGCCCCCGCAGATATATCGAACTCCGATTCAGAATTTAGCAGCTGCGGCCCGTATAGCGGAGTCGATTTAGCCTTCCTAGTCGGAGGCTGGCAGAGGCTTGCTGCAGATCAGAGCGTTACTCCGGGCAGCAGGAGACCAAAATTCCGCTGTTTCTCAATCGCGGAACAGGATTCGCAGCAGATCCATTGCCGCGGACACAGTCCAGTCGGCTCACAGCCCGAGATCGCCCCCGAGGCGTGAGGGACGCGGAGACCGGCGTGACCAGTATGGGAACCATGAGCAGTATGATCACCGAGTCAACCGTGACAGTCGACGTCGAGTGCCCACGCCTTCCCCGAGGAGCGGGTCGTATGTGCCTCGCCAGCAGGATGACATGCGCCCTCATAGTGGTGGGCGAAGGATTCCAGTCGACCCCAGAGGGCCAGGCTTTGATGCGAGATCCATTCTCGTCCAAGGTTTGGTCGACAGGAACAGGGCTCACCGAGAAGGTCACGACAGAGATGCACCTACCAGCAGCAGAGTACATGTTTCGGGGCCAGAGTGCTTTAATAGAGCCATCAGGGCCGCTGTGATTCCTCCCAACTTCAGGTTGGCGACTGGAGTCAGTAAGTTCACTGGCAAGTCCAAGCCCGATACTTGGCTTGAGGACTACCGAGTGGCCGTCCAGATTGGCGGCGGCAATGATGAAGTGGCCATGAAGCACCCGCCTCTCATGTTGGAGGGCTCGGCCAGAGCGTGGCTGAACCAGTTAGCGCCTAGCAGCATTTACACTTGGGAAGATCTCTCCCGAGTGTTCGTCACCACATTTGAAGGCACATGCAAGCGACCGACAGGGCTGATGGAACTGCGGTCCTGCGTGCAGAAGCTGAATGAAACTTTGAGGGATTACATCTAGAGGTGGATCACGTTACATCACTCGGTGGAGAATGTGCCTGACCACCAAGCAGTTTGTGCCTTCAAGGAAGGCATCAAGTACAGAGAACTGAATTTGAAATTCGGTTGAACCGGAGATATGTCCCTGAATCGGATGATGGAGATTGCCACCAAGTACGCTAATGGTGAAGATGAGGATCGACTCAGGAGTGGCAAGCTCAAGTCAGTCGCCCAAGAAACCGGAGGAAATTCCAATCGGAAATAGAAGCGGAAAGCCGAGCCAGCAGCTCCCAGGGAAGCCTTGGCTTTAACCCAAGGAAAGTTTAAATGGAAACCTAAAGGACCTTGGAACCCCAAAAGGGTTAAAGACCAAGACGGAAATGATGTGTTGGACTTACCATGTCTCGTCCACACAAAGAAAGATGAAGAGGGTAATTTCATTTACCCGAAACATACCACTTGACAGTGTCGACTCTTGATCCAGCAGTTCCAGGGCAAGCAGCCCAAAGGTAAGGAAAAGGAGTCAGACAAGGTCGAGGACAAAGAAGACAGTGACGACTGATACCCTCGGGTCAATTCCACTTTGATGATTTTTGCCGATGTTGAAAGCAAAAGTCGACTAAAAGTTATTAACCGAGAGGTGAATATGGTCGCTCCGGCGACACCTAGTTACCTGAAATGGTCTCAGACTGCCATAACATTCGACCAGTCCGGCCACCCAACGCACATCGCCACCCCTGGAAGGCAAGCTTTGGTGGTCGACCCAGTTGTTGAAGGCACTCGACTGACCAAAGTCCTGATGGATGGTGGCAGTGGTTTGAACATATTGTATGTTGAGATGTTGAAAGGGATGGGCATTCCGATGTCCAGACTTAGTGCCAGCAACATGAGTTTCCATGGAGTCATTCCTGGGAAGAAGGCTGAATCACTCGGCCAGATTGCTCTTGATGTGGTTTTCGGTGATTCCAAAAATTACCGCAAAGAAAAGTTGACATCCGAAGTTGTAGACTTCCAGAGTGCCTACCACGCTATTTTGGGGAGGCCGGCTTATGCACGCTTCATGGCCCGACCATGTTACGTGTACCTCAAGTTGAAGATGCCTGGCCCCAAAGGTGTGATCGCTGGGCAATAGGAAGAAAGCGGAAGAATGTTTTCAGAAAGGTTCGAAGATCGCTGATGCTCAGATGGCAGTGGTGGAGTTGCAGGAATACTAGAAGACTGCAGACCCGAGTGATTTGTTGCGAGCCAAGAAGCCCGCTACAGAGTCAGCTTTTCAATCGACTGACGATACGAAGACAGCTCACATCCACCCGACCAACCCCAACGCTGCTCCAACTCATATCTCGACAACACTCGACTCCAAATAGGAAGAAGCGCTTATCCAGTTCCTCCGTGAGAACTGGGACATTTTCGCATGGAAGCCCTCTGACATGCCGGGTGTTCCCAGGGAGCTGGCTAAGCACCGCCTAAGAGTCGACTCCAAAGTAAAACCTGTCAAGGAACATCTCCGACGGTCCGCCGTCCAGAAGAGAATGGCCATTGGAGAAGAGGTGGCTCGGCTCTTACCGGCGGAGTTCATCCGAGAAATCTACCACTTCGAGTGGCTCGCCAATGTTGTCATGGTCCCCAAGAAGGACAAGTCACTTCGCATGTGCATTGACTTTAAACATATCAATCGGGCCTGCCCAAAAGATCATTTTCCTCTCCCCCGCATCGACCATATAGTCGACTCGACTGCGGGATGTGAGCGACTGTCTTTTTTAGACGCCTATTCCGGGTACCATCAGATCCGTCTGTAAGGGCCTGACGAGATCAAAACAGCTTTCATCACTCCATTCGGGTGCTTCTGTTATGTTACCATGCCATTCGGCCTCAAGAATGCCGGAGCCACATTCATGAGGATGATTCAGAAGTGTTTGCTCACCCAAATCAGTCGGAATGTGGAGGCGTACATGGATGATATTGTGGTCAATTCACGGAAGGGTTTCGACCTGATGACTGACCTTGCTGAAACCTTTGCCAACCTCAGAAGGTTTGATATCAAGCTTAATCCATCAAAATGCACATTCGGGGTTCCTGACGGAATGTAGCGACCAGACCTCAAACAGTCTGATCTCTGTGCTCCGGTGTCATCCCTGGATCAGTAATGCTGACACCACACAGTACTCGGAGGATTTATAGCAGAGTAGCAATCACACACTTATTACATCGAGTGTCTCAAAAGAGAACTTATTACAATAAATATGGCTTAAGGCCATCTAATAACGATAACAGCGAAAGGCTTGGAAGATAAGTGAGTCCATCAACTCCAATGGCATCATTGAGTATAGAACCACGACCTAAAAACTCCTTAATCGTCGTCCGAAAAGTCTGCAACATTAACGTTGCAGCCCGAAAACGGGCCAGTACATGGAATATGCTGGCAAGGTAACACATAGAGAGTAATGGAATGAAATAGCTATACTATATGCATATTTGGCTGGTGGAACACTCTATGGTTATAGTTTTGCGTAAAGCCAATTTTTCCCTACTTCAAAGGAATAAATTTTATTGAACTATCATGGTGGTTGTTAAACATTGAGAATGGTTGACAGCATTCTCAATCCCAATTAAGCATCATCATTAAACAAACCCAACAAAATTAATTTAGAGTAACATGTTGAGATTCACATGATAATCCAAGTACTAGATACTCAAGATGTCCATAACCAGGGACACGGCTAACCATGATTAGTTTATTACACTCTGCAAAGGTTTGCGCACTTTTCCCCACAAGACTTGATCGCCTCCGTTTGGTTTCTCGCACTACATGGTGTTTGAGAAAACGGATGACCGAGGCATAGTCTTTCAGAAGCGCTAGCACCTTACGATCGGGTAGACCGTACCACCTACATCCCCTACATCTGCTAGTCTACCACTGTAAGAGTTCGCATGACTTAGTCAACTATGCTAGAGCCCATAATAGCTTGTGGCTGCACACGGAAGTTTCTAGTATGAATAGTCTCATGATCCCTTTGAGCCTGGGTGGCGGTCCAAAAGAAACAGGCAAGTCCTGGAATACCCAGATGCCTCAATCCACCCAGATGTGTGTTTAAGTTGCCACCTTAGATAAACCATTAATCATCAATCTCACATCTGTCATGGATATCACTCACCCAATCCACGTCTACTAGCATAGCATGGAATAATAAGCAAACATAGAAGTAACTCCCAAAGGTTTGATAATAAACAGGTAATAGGTACTACCTCATCTACTTCCCATCCCACAATTTAATTAGATCCTAATCATGCAACGTGTGAGGATTGATCTAATGCAATAAAACTGGGTAGTAGAAAAGGTATGATCAAAGTGTTACTTGCCTTGCTGATGATCCGGGAAACCTAACGATTCGAAGTAACAGGCGGCGCACTCCGGGTACTCTATCGCAGACAACAAACAAGCATACAATAAGTACTCATCTAATGCACAGGTAAAACTCAAATAAGAGATCTAACCAGAAGGTTCAACTTAAGAACTCCGGTTGGCAAAAGAAAATCAAATTGAACGAAGCAAAGAAAGTCAAACGGCGAAAGAAAACAGCTTCGTTCTAGTAATCTGGATCTAAGTCAAATTTAAAGTAGCAAAAACTTGTTTAAGTTGATTATTCGGATAGAGGGTTTCGAAACGAAACTCCAGCCGCTTGAATCGCCTGATTCCGATAAACGAGCGAAAAGTTATACTAAAACGAAAATCGGATCAGAAATCGCGATCAGAAAATAACCGCGGAAAATCCGACGAAAAAAGAAAAACGACGAATGGATTAATCCGAAAAAAATAATAATAATAAACCGAAAATAAAACCAACGAAAACCGATTGGTTTTTTTATTACGCTCGGAAAAAATAAAAAGAAATACTAAACGGACTCCAAAAATCCCGAAATAAGTTTTCCCGGGCTTCTAAAATCAAGCCCGACAAAGTGAACATATATTTGGGCCCTAAATGCAATTTTGAAAAACACGTATTTTTCCTAAATTCAAATAAAAATATCGAAAAACTACGAAATATATCTTATTTGATTTTATTATTAATTCCTCAATAATTCTATATTTTGGTAAAGTCATTTTATTCCCTCTCTCATATTTTTGTAATAGAAATAATCGATGAAAAAATAAATAAAATCAAATGATCCTATTTTCAAAATTTGAGAAAACTCAAATATGAAAATAACGAAATCCCCAACTCTCTCCGTGGGTCCTTGAGTTGCGTTGAATTTTCTAGGATCAAAACCCAAAAGCAAATAAAATATGATATGCATGATGATCTAATGTATAACATTCCAAATTGAAAATTTGGGATGTTACAAACCTACCCCCCTTAAGATGAATCTCGCCCTCGAGATTCGGGTTGGCTAGAAAATAGGTGAGGGTGGTCCTTGAGCAAATCTTCCTCTCGCTCCCAGGTGGCTTCATCCTCCGTGTGGTGGCTCCACTGAACCTTGCAAAACTTGATAACTTTGCTGCGGGTAACTCGGCTGGCAAACTCGAGGATCTTAACTGGTTTCTCCTCGTAGGTCAAATCGTTATCCAACTGAATAGTTTCCAAAGGCATTGTGTCTCTCAATGGTACGTCAGCCATCTCCGCGTGACACTTCTTTAACTGAGAAACATGGAACACATCATGAACTCCTGACAATCCTTCGGGCAATTCCAACTTGTAGGCCACTTCTTCCATACGCTCCAGAATTTGATATGGTCCTACAAATCGTGGCGCTAACTTCCCTTTAACTCCAAAATGTTTTGTTCCCCGAAGTGGAGATAATCGAAGATAAGCTCTGTCTCCAACTTCGTAAACTGTCTCCTTGCGTTTAGAATCTGCATAACTCTTCTGTCTGGACTGGGCTACCTTGAGCCTATCGCAAATCAATTTCACCTTCTGTTCAGACTCCTTAATCAAGTCAGGACCAAACAACTGGCGGTCTCCAACTTCGTCCCATGATAACGGTGTCCTCCACCTCCTCCCGTACAAGGCTTCGAAAGGGGCCATCTTTAAACTGGTTTGGTAACTGTTGTTGTAAGAGAACTCTGCATATGGCAAATTATCGTCCCAACTAGATCCGTAATCTAGCGCACAAGCTCTTAGCATATCCTCCAAAATCTGATTAACTCTCTCGGTCTGTCCATCTGTCTGTGGATGAAAAGCTGTACTGAATTCTAGCCTGGTTCCCAAAGTTTCATGCAACTACTTCCAGAACTTTGAGGTAAACTGGGTTCCTCTATATGATACGATACTTCTCGGAACTCCATGCAGACATACTATTCTGGTCATGTATATCTTTGCCAACTTAGCACTGGTGTAAGTGGTCTTTACTGGGATGAAATGAGCTACTTTCGTCAATCGATCGACTACAACCCAAATCGAGTCATAGCCTGAACGAGTCCTGGGCAATCCCATGATAAAATCCATGCCTAACTTATCCCACTTCCATTCGAGTATCGGCAATGGTTGTAACAATCCTGCTGGCTTCTGATGCTCTGCCTTTACTCTCTGGCATACATCACAAACTACTACATACCCCGCTATATCCTTCTTCATTCCGGTCCACCAGAAAATATCCTTCAAATCCAGATACATCTTGGTATTTCCTGGGTGAATTGAATATGGTGAGTCGTGTGCCTCTTGCAGTATCAACTTCCTGATCTCTGGGTCATTGGGCACATAAACATGATCTTCAAACCATAGGGTGTTGTGCTCATCCTCACGAAATCCTTTAGCTTTTCCTTTGCTCAGTTTCTCCTTTATAGCGGCAATCTCTTTGTCAGTCTTCTGAGCTTCCCTGATTTTATCCATCAAGGTTGACTGAATCTCCACTGCTTCTACATAACCGCTCGGAACTATTTCCAAACATAGTTCACGAAGATTTTCTGCTAACTCCTTGGGTATTTCTCCCGTCATTAATGTATTGACATGGCTCTTACGGCTTAATGTGTCAGCTACAACATTAGCCTTTCCGGGTTGATAACGCAATTTCATATCATAATCCTTGATAAGCTCCAACCATCTCCTTTGTCTGAGATTCAACTCCTTCTGTGTGAAAATGTACTTCAAACTCGTATGATCCGTGTACACCTCACAATGATTTCCAATGAGGAAATGTCTCCATGTTTTCAAAGCATGCACTACGGCTGCTAACTCCAAATCATGCGTAGCGTAATTCAACTCATGGGCCTTCAGTTTTCTTGAGGCATATGAAACAACTCCCCCTTCCTGCATAAGCACTGCTCCAAGTCCTCGACGTGAAGCGTCGCAATACACCTCATAATCTTTGGTCTGGTCTGGCAAAATCAACACTGGTGAGGTAACCAAATGTTTCTTCAACTCTTGGAAACTAGCCTCACGTTTCTCTTTCCATATGAACTTGGTATCTTTCTTCAGCAACTCCGTCATAGGCTTCGCAATCTTTAAGAATTTCTCAATAAATCTCCGGTAGTATCCTGCGAGTCCAAGAAAACTCCGGATCTCTCCAACTGTTGTTGGGGCTTCCCACTTGGTCACGGTTTCAACTTTAGCGGGATCTACTGCTATACCTTCTCCAGATATAACATGTCCAAGGAATCCTACTTCTTTCAACCAAAACTCACATTTGCTGAACTTGGCATATAATTGGTGTTCTCTGAGCTTTCCAAGTACCAAACGCAAATGCTCCTTATGTTCCTCTTCATTCTTCGAATAAACCAGGATATCATCAATGAACACTACGACGAACTTATCCAAAAACTCCATAAACACTTTGTTCATCATGTTCATAAAATAGGCAGGCGCGTTAGTCAGACCAAATGACATAACGATATACTCATGCAGCCCATACCTGGTGGTAAAAGCTGTCTTTGGAATATCCTGTTCTCGAATCTTCAACTGGTGGTATCTTGATTGCAGACCGATCTTTGAAAATACCTTAGCTCCTTGCAATCGATCAAACAGATCGTTGATCATTGGTTGTGGGTACTTGTTCTTGATCGTTACTTCATTCAATCCTCGATAATCAACAACCATCCTTAACGATCCATCCTTCTTCTCCACTAGTAGTACTGGCGATCCCCAAGGTGAAGAACTTGGGCGAATATATCCCTTATCCAGTAATTCTTTAATCTGTTTCTTAATTTCCACCAAATCCTTTGCTGGCATCCTATATGGTCTCTTTGATATTGGCCATGTGCCTGGCAATAGCTCAATCAAAAACTCAATATCTCTATCTGGTGGCATGCCTGGCAACTCCTCTGGAAATACATCAGGGAAATCCCTTCCCACTGGTACTTCCTCCTGCACGACTCCTGTTAGGCAATTTACTTGGGTCCTCTTTGGCACATGCCGGGATACATACTTGATCCTTCTCCCTTCTGGTGTGGTAAGCAAAATTGACTTACTAGCACACTCAATATTCCCTTCATACTTTGATAACCAATCCATGCCTAATATCACATCCAATCCTTGAGATTCCAATACTATTAGGTCTGAGGGAAAAACATAGTTACCAATCCTTAATGGTAAATCCGGGGTCACGTCTCAGAGGCATTTGAGGGTTTAGAAAAGATGAGATATAAGAATAGAGGGGGTCTAAAGAGAAAACACTACCCATATGCACATGAGGCAAAAGCAAACAATTCACTTCATTCAAACAAACAAAGGCATACAATCGATCTAACTATCGCAAAGTGCTCGGACTACTATATTTACATGGTGGATTACTACTACGGATGGGGTGGTCTACTAGAAATATTCTTCGGTTGCAGACTCCATAATATCTGCTCCAGCTTCATCAACATAATCATCATCGCTACCATCTGCTTCCGAATCGGTGCTGTCGATGATGATGTAGTCTTCCAAGCTAATCTCCTTGGGTTCTTCGTCTTCATCTACAGGTGTCGGGCCTCCCATAAATATTCCAATATTCTTTGTTAGGTCGGCATTCTTATCCACCAATACTTCTATTTCTTCTTCATAATCTTCACGTGTAGCCTTGAGTTCTTCCTCCAGTTCCTTGATTCTAGTCTTAACCTTCTTCAGATCTATCATGTCGGCGCACATCTGATTCTCCTGTCGAATGTGCTGGTTTAACTCTTGGATAAAAGCTGCAATTGATCTATCTTTCCTTGTGCTGATCATCTCCCAGTGTTCATCTCGGCGCCCACAAATCTGGTATATAGTATCCTTAAGATCCTTGCGGTAGACTTCTCCAATGGGTCCCATGGCGATGTGAGCTGCCATACTCTTTCCTAGACTCCAAGTTGGTGCATCAAAAGAAAACTCTATGGGCTCAGTGACTGGCATGGAAGTCCTTCCTGGAACTTGAACTTGAATCATCCAGCGCTCTTCTTCACGTAAAGTGGCGTTGTAGGTTCCCGTGAAGCTTGGTACTCCTATGTTCAGGTATCTAGTGACTTCCTTCAAGTGGCGTCCAAAGGGTGTATCTTCATCTGGTTGCGTGAACTTGTTCCTTGCATCCGCCATCCTAAAGAGTAGAAAAGATGAGAAGTCAGAAGAGAAGAGAGCGAGTAGTGATCTAGGTCTTTAGCTTAGTGGTCGTGTCCTACAGTCAGCGTGTGCTCTGATACCATCTCTGTAGCGACCAGACGTCAAACAGTCTGATCTCTGTGCTCCGGTGTCATCCCTGGATCAGTAATACTGACACCACATAGTACTCGGAGGATTTATAGCAGAGTAGCAATCACACACTTATTACATCGAGTGTCTCAAAAGAGAACTTATTACAATAAATATGGCTTAAGGCCATCTAATAACGATAACAGCGGAAGGCTTGGAAGATAAGTGAGTCCATCAACTCCAACGGCATCACTGAGTATAGAACCACGACCTAAAAACTCCTTAATCATCGTCTGAAAAGTCTGCAACATTAACGTTGCAGCCCGAATATGGGTCAGCACATGGAATATGCTGGCAAGGTAACACATAGAGAGTAATGGAATGAAACAGCTATACTATATGCATATTTGGCTGGTGGAACGCTCTATGGTTACAGTTTTGCGTAAAGCCAATTTTTCCCTACTTCAAAGGAATACATTTTGTTTAACTATCATGTTGGTTGTTAAACATTGAGAATGGTTGACAGCATTCTCAATCCCAATTAAGCATCATCATTAAACAAACCCAACAAAATTAATTTAGAGTAACATATTGAGATTCACATGATAATCCAAGTACTAGATACTCAAGATGTCCATAACCGGGGACACGGCTAACCATGATTAGTTTATTACACTCTGCAGAGGTTTGCGCACTTTTCCCCACAAGACTCGATCGCCTCCGTTTGGTTTCTCGCACTACATGGTGTTTGAGAAAACGGATGACCGAGACATAGTCTTTCAGAAGCGCTAGCACCTTACGATCGGGTAGACCGTACCACCTACATCCCCTACATCTGCTAGTCTACCACTGTAAGAGTTCGCACGACTTAGTCAACTATGCTAGAGCCCATAATAGCTTGTGGCTGCACACGGAAGTTTCTAGTATGAATAGTCTCATGATCCCTTTGAGCCTGGGTGGCGGTCCAAAAGAAAACAGGCAAGTCCTGTAATACCCAGGTGCCTCAATCCACCCAGATGTGTGTTTAAGTTGCCACCTTAGATAAACCATTAATCATCAATCTCACATCTGTCATGGATATCACTCACCCAATCCACGTCTACTAGCATAGCATGGCATAATAAGCAAACGTAGAAGTAACTCCCAAAGGTTTGATAATAAACAGGTAATAGGTACTACCTCATCTACTTCCCATCCCACAATTTAATTAGATCCTAATAATGCAACGTGTGAGGATTGATCTAATGCAATAAAACTGGGTAGTAGAAAAGGTATGATCAAAGTGTTACTTGCCTTGCTGACGATCCGGGAAACCTAACGATTCGAAGTAACAGGCGGCGCACTCCGGGTACTCTATCGCAGACAACAAACAAGCATACAATAAGTACTCATCTAATGCACAGGTAAAACTCAAATAAGAGATCTAACCAGAAGGTTCAACTTAAGAACTCCGGTTGGCAAAAGAAAATCAAATTGAACGAAGCAAAGAAAGTCAAACGGCGAAAGAAAACAGCTTCGTTCTAGTAATCTGGATCTAAGTCAAATTTAAAGTAGCAAAAACTTGTTTAAGTTGATTATTCGGATAGAGGGTTTCGAAACGAAACTCCAGCCGCTTGAATCGCCTGATTCCGATAAACGAGCGAAAAGTTATACTAAAACGAAAATCGGATCAGAAATCGCGATCAGAAAATAACCGCGGAAAATCCGACGAAAAAAGAAAAACGACGAATGGATTAACCCGAAAAAAATAATAATAATAAACCGAAAATAAAACCAACGAAAACCGATTGGTTTTTTTATTACGCTCGGAAAAAAATAATAAAAAGAAATACTAAACGGACTCCAAAAATCCCGAAATAAATTTCCCGGGCTTCTAAAATCAAGCCCGACAAAGTGAACATTTATTTGGGCCCTAAATGCAATGTTGAAAAACACGTATTTTTCCTAAATTCAAATAAAAATATCGAAAAACTCCGAAATAAATCTTATTTGATTTTATTATTAATTCCTCAATATTTCTATATTTTAGGAAAGTCATTTTATTCCCTCTCTCATATTTTTGTAATAGAAATAATTGATGAAAAAATAAATAAAATCAAATGATCCTATTTTCAAAATTTGAGAAAACTCAAATATTAAAATAACGAAATCCCCAACTCTCTCCATGGGTCCTTGAGTTGCGTAGAATTTTCTAGGATCAAAGTCCAAAAGCAAATAAAATATGATATTCATGATGATCTAATGTATAACATTCCAAATTGAAAATTTGGGATGTTACACGGAAAGTTACTCGGTTTTCTCGTTTCCGAACAGGGAATCGACGCCAATCCAGAAAAAGTCGGTACTATACTCCGAATGAAAAGTCCTGTGCGAGTGCACGATGTTTAGAAGCTTACTGGTTGCTTGCCCGCCCTAAGTCGATTCATATCTCGTCTCGGTGAAAAGGCATTGCCTCTTTACCGATTGATGAAGAAGTCTGACAAATTCGAGTGGACTCCTGAAGCTGATGCAGCGTTCGCAGAGCTCAAAGCTTTGCTCTCCACCCAGCCGGTGCTTTCTGCCCCAATCAGGAAGGAGCCTTTGCTGCTTTACATTGCAGCCACAGGACAAGTCGTCAGTACGGTACTTACGGTCGAGCGGGAAGAAGAAGGGAAAACCTTCAAAGTTCAGCGCCCAGTGTATTATATTTCTGAAGTCTTGACCCCATCGAAGCAAAGATATCCTCATTATCAGAAGCTCCTATATGGGATTTATATGACCACAAAGAAAGTTGCCCACTACTTCTCTGATCATTCCATTACAGTCATCAGCGCCGCTCCGTTGTCAGAGATCTTGCATAACAGGGACGCAACTGGTCGAGTGGCAAAATGGGCGATTGAACTCCTTCCTCTAGATATCAAGTTTGAGGCAAAGAAAGCTATCAAGTCCCAGGCAATCGCGGATTTCGTTGCCGAGTGGATTGAACAGAAACTGCCGACTCAGGTTCACTCGGAGCATTGGACCATGTTCTTCGACGGTTCCAAGATGCTAAATGGTTCCGGCGCCGGAGTGGTGTTGGTCTCCCCCAGAGGAGATAAACTCAGATATGTTCTTCAAATCCACTTTGATTCCTCTAACAACGAGGCAGAATACGAAGCACTTTTATATGGGTTGCGCATGGCCATTTCACTCGGCGTCCGTCGCCTCATGGTCTATGGCGACTCAGATTTGGTGGTTAATCAAGTGATGAAGGAATGGGACGTCAGAAGTCCAGCCATGACTGGTTATTGCAATACAGTGAGAAAGCTAGAGAAGAAATTCGAGGGGTTAGAGCTTCATCACATACCCCGACTGAAAAATCAAGCAGCTGATGATCTGGCAAAAATAGGTTCCAGAAGAGAAGCCATTCCCAGCAATGTGTTTTTGGAACACATCCACACACCATGAGTCCAGGAGGATCCCTTCACTAAAGAGGCCCCGCAGCCAAAAAGCGCCATGGATCTGACTGAAGTTGAAGTCCCAACTGTGGTCGACCTGATCATGGAAGTCTTGGTTATCACTCCCGTCTGGACAGAACCGTACATCGCGTACATCCTAAGGAAAGAACTCCCAGAAGACGAAGAAGAGGCTCGACAGATCGTCCGTCGATCCAAGGCCTTTACAGTCATAAAGGGACAGTTATATAGAGAAAGCGCGACTGGGGTCGGCCAGAAGTGTATTACACCAGAAGAAGGTCAGATGATTCTTAACGATATCCACTCGGGGACCTGTGGTCATCATGTGTCCTCTCGGACCATTGTGGCTAAAGCATACCGAGCGGGGTTCTACTGGCCAAGAGCCAATGAGATGGCAAAAGAGATAGTCGACAAATGTGAAGGATGTCAGTATTACTCCAATGTGCCGCACAAGCCCGCGTCAGCCCTGGAAACCATTCCACTCGTCTGGCCCTTTGCTGTTTGGGGGCTGGACATGGTTGGACCACTGAGAACAGGCAGGATCGGCTTCACTCATGTGCTGGTAGCAGTCGACAAGTTCACCAAATGGATTGAAGCCAAGCCTATCAAGAATCTTGATGCTTGCACCGCTATCAGTTTCATCAGAGAGTTGATATTCAGATATGGAGTTCCACACAACATCATCACCGACAACGGGTCAAACTTCGATTCTGACAAATTTAGGGCCTTTTGCGCCTCTCAGGGCACTCGAGTCGACTATACTTCGGTCGCTCACCCCCAGTCGAATGGGCAAGCAGAAAGGGCGAACGGCCTGATTCTCAAAGGACTGAAACCCCGATTGATGCGCGATCTAAAGCACATAGCAGGTGCATGGGTCGACGAGCTTCCATCAGTCCTTTGGGGATTAAGAACAACCCCGAATCTATCGACCGAAAGAACCCCATTCTTTCTGGTCTACGGAGCCGAGGCAGTCTTACCGAGTGACCTGCTTCACAACGCTCCCCGAGTAGAGCTCTACTCTGAAGATGAAGCAGAACAAGCCCGGCAGGACGCAGTCGACCTCATAGAAGAAGAAAGAGAAATGGCCTTGATTCGATCGACCATCTATCAGCAAGACTTGCGTCGATTCCATGCCAGAAACGTGAAGAGCCGAGCCTTCCAAGAAGGAGGCTTAGTCCTCCGAGTGGATCAGCAGAAACCACACAAGCTCGCTCCTACTTGGGAAGGCCCCTTCATAGTCACCAGAGTCCTCCACAATGGAGCCTACCACCTCTACAATGTCGATCGCCAGATTGATGAGCCACGATCCTGGAATGCGGAGCTACTCCGCCCCTTTTATACTTGAGTTATCATTCAGATAAGATGTAATAAGAAAAAACTCCTGTAGTTTATTTATCAAAGACAAGAGCATTATAATTTTCCCAGTGATTATTATTGTTTTTGTTTACATAAGTAATCCCCCAGTGGGTGGCTTAGCTGCGAATCCGCTTCGCCTAAGTTTATAAAAACGATTTCCTACCGAGTGGCGAGCCAGCCTCCCACTTGGAGTATTAGCTGCGAATCCGTTTCGCCTAAGTTTGAAAAAAAATCCTACCGAGTGGAGAGCAGCCCTCCCACTCGGGGGCTTAGCTGCAGTCCAGTACTCGCATAAGTTCTCTCGCTTGAGGACTTAGCTGCAGTCAGGCACTCGCCTAAGTTTGAAAAAATCCTACCGAGTGGAGAGCAGCCCTCCCACTCGGGGGCTTAGCTGCAGTCCAGTACTCGCCTAAGTTCTCTCGCTCAAGTACTTAGCTGCAGTCAGGCACTCGCCTAAGTTTGAAAAAATCCTACCGAGTGGAGAGCAACCCTCCCACTCGGGGGCTTAGCTGCAGTCCAGTACTCGCCTAAGTTCTGTCGCTTGAGGACTTAGCTGCAGTCAGGCACTCGCCTAAGTTTGAAAAAAATCCTACCGAGTGGAGAGCAGCCCTCCCACTCGGGGGCTTAGCTGCAGTCTAGTACTCGCCTAAGTTCTCTTGCTTGAGGACTTAGCTGCAGTTAGGCACTCGCCTAAGTTTGAAAAAATCCTACCGAGTGGAGAGCAGCCCTCCCACTCGGGGGCTTAGCTGCAGTCCAGTACTAGCCTAAGTTCTCTCTCTTGAGGACTTAGCTGCAGTCAGGCACTCGCCTAAGTTTGAAAAAATCCTACCGAGTGGAGAGCATCCCTCCCACTCGGGGGCTTAGCTGCAGTCCAGTACTCGCCTAAGTTCTCTCTCTTGAGGACTCAGCTGCAGTCAGGCACTCGCCTAAGTTTGAAAAACAAAAAATCCTACCGAGTGGAGAGCAGCCCTCCCACTCGGAGGCTTAGCTGCAGTCCAGTACTCGCCTAAGTTCTCTCGCTTGAGGACTTAGCTGCAGTCAGGCACTCGTCTAAGTTTGAAAAATCCTACCGAGTGGAGAGCAGTCCTCCCACTCGGGGGCTTAGCTGCACTCCGGTACTTGCCTAAGTTTTCTCGTTTGAAGGCTTAGCTACGGTCAGGTACTCGCCTAAGTATGAAACACATCCCGCTCTGCAATAACAAGCTGCAGATCAACGGCCACCTCCTCCTTGGAGAGCTTCGCCACAAATACAACATGCACTCCATCCCGCTCTGCAGTAACGAGGTGCAGGTCGACTGCTACCTTCCCCTTCGGATCCGCGCCACATGTACAAAAAAGTTGTCTCGAAAGAAGAACTATTTCCACTCGACGGGGGATTCATAAAGATATTCAACGATAAACCGAGTTCAGATAAATCCTAAAGGGTCCGGACCACAGGTCAAAGTGCTCAGGCATTCAGCTCGAAAGAGTTTAACGGTTACAAAAACCACTCGGCATTCCGAGGCAAATTTAAGGTCGGGCATAAAAGTTTGTTCACTTCGCAGGAGGAGGGCTGGCAGGCTCGACGAACTCGTCCAGGTCGACGCCATCGGCAATCCGAGTGGCGGCAGCAATGAAAGTGTCCATAAAAGTTCGGAAGTCGTGCTTTTGGGTGTTGGCGACTTTGATTGCGGCCAGCTTATCTTGTCGCACCTCCTTGCAGTGGACACGAACCAAAGACAGAGCCACATCGGCGCCACACCGAGCAGAAGACTTCTTCCACTCCTGCACTCGGTCAGGGATTCCGTTAAGTCGAGTCATCAGAGACTCAAGATCGTTTTGGAGTGTGGCCTCTAGCCAAAGTGCTGGGTCGATCCGTGACATGGCGACCTTCAGTTGAGCCAAGTAGTCCACGACACCGTCAATGCGGGATTCCAGTCGGAGCAGATTCATGGCAGTTTCATCTTTCACAGGAGAATTGATTGGATCCAAACCAGGTTCGATCCGCCCAGTCTCCTCCTCGAAGTTCTGGCAAAATTCTGCATCATGATCCAAGGATAAGTCAATCTACATACGCCGAGTCGACACAAAAAAAATCAGTCGGAACAAAATGTGCACATTCAAGCTTGATGAACAACTTCTTGGCAAGACTCCTCAGGTAGCTCTCCAGATCGTCCTTCCTGCGAGCAATGCTTTCCATCTCCTCGCCCAGGATGAGATTCTCCTTCTTCCAGCGCGAGCACTCCTTGTTGGCGCCATTCAGAGCAGACTTCAGCCTGGTATTCTCTTCTTCCAACTGGCCGACCGAAGCCAGTTTCTGTTCAGCTAGAGTGGTTCTGTCGTCAGCCTCCTTTCGAGCAGCATCCAAATCCTGATCCTTCTTCGCCAGAGCTTCTCTCAGTTTTTCTACAAAGAAAGGATGCCTGATTCAGAAAGAGCGGAAGGGTACTCAAGCCTAAGATAGACCAGTCGACAAATTCATTTTACCAGTGGTGTCGTCCTTGACCATTTGTAGCTCTGTCTTGACCAGCTCCAAGTCAAGGTTCAGTTGGATCTGCTGTTTCTCCAAGTCAGCAAAGCGAGCTCCAAGATCACAAGATTTCTGAAATCAAAGGGGAGAAGTTATTTTTACAGCAAAAAACAACAAAGTTAATAAGTACTAAGGCTACGGTCGACTGCCCGCAGTCCACCATAGCCTCGAGGACTACACCCAGTGGGTGCACTTTGCATGCCCCCACCAGTTCTGTTCCCACTCGACCGGCCCGCTGGAGTCGAGTGCAGGGAGTAAAAAAAGAGAAGAGAGAAAGAACTCAGACCACGGTCGACCGCGGTCTCGGGGGCTACACCCAGTGGGTGCACTTGGCGTGCCCCCACCGGTTCTGACCCCACTCGACCAGACCGAGTGGAAGAGACAAACTATCAGTTTGGTTTACACTCGACAAAATACAAAGACTACAGTTGACTGCCCGCAGTCCACCGTAGTCTCGGGGACTACACCCAGTGGGTGCACTCAGCGTGCCCCCACTAATTCAAAGTTCAATCAACGCACCCAGTGGGTGTACTAACACAAAGATTTTCGGAGCAAAGATTTTCGGAAAGAGTCTTCAGATATCATATCCTAACAGAACAAGCGGCGACCAACTAACCTGAACGTTGCTTTGGAGAGCCAAGCTGGCGTCGTAGGCAGCCTGACTGGCGTCCCGCAGTATCTTCATCTTCTCCATCATGACTCCCGCCTGGCGTATAGCTTCCCTGGCAGCATTCACTTCGTCTTCTGGGACATGATGGGTCGCAAAAACTGAAGTTGGGTCGACAGGGGCCTGAGCAGTTGACGAAGAAGGCAAGGCACTCGATAGCGGCACGGTGAGGGTAACAGAATCCCGATTGGCATCGCCAGTGTCCTGAATGACTGGTTCCGCCCTTGACGTCGACTGTAGCGCCTCGCTTGCAGGAGCTTGCCTATTCTTCCTCGTCAAAGACCTCTCGGGATCTTCATCATCATCGGGGAGGTCAATAATGTTGGGAGTTGTGCAAAGTTCAATTGCCAAAATCACGTCACCCAATGATGCACATTGCAGTGGAATCGACCGAACAAAGACAGTATGGCAGAAATCATACCCAGATTAGAAGTGGCCGCATCCTCCATCACCTCATCATCATCCCTGTAAGCTGAGGTCTCGGAAGTGGCAGCGCTGACAGTTCCAAAGTTCGTCTAGCTAAAACAAGAAAAACAAATAGCGCGGAGCATCGAGTGAACACAAAGAGAGACACTCATGCGGAAGCGACGGGGATATCAATCTTGATCTTCGGCAACGCCTTCTGAGTCTTCGGCTCTGCAACTTTGGGGTGCTTTGGTGCCTTCTCAGTCGGGGTTGGGGAAGAGATCCGAGGACGCTTCGAAGACTGACCAGCCTAAGCAGTTGCCTTTTCACGGGCGCTCGGTCGTTCTTGGTCAAGCTTGGATCACCTCTCCCTGCGAGGGGGCGACTCGACTTCTTCTCCATCGCTTGAGTCGTCGCTTCCTCCATCCCCTTCACCGTCGGAAGTCTACTCGCCACTGTCGCCGCCACTCGCCTCGCCTTCTAGAGCTTGCTCTTGCTCTCCGTTGGGCATTGAATACATTTCAATAATGGCCTGAAAGAAAGCAGGGAGAACAAAGTTAGTCGACGCAGTATAGGAAGCTGCGCGGGTGAATTCAGATTACAAGCAAAAACTCAGAATCAGACCTTCTCTGGTGCATGAGACTGGTCGAATGGGGGAACTCTCCTGGCTCCCCTGGGGTTATCCTTGTTTCCGGTAATGCCCGACAGCCACTTCTCCAGTGTGTCGTCATCGACCTTCTCCGGGTGAATCCGAGTGGAGTCTTCAAGACCCGAATACATCCACATCGGATGGTCTCGGGCTTGAAGAGGTTGGATGCGCCGCTGAAGGAAGACCTCCAAGAGATCCATACCGGTGACCCCGTCACGGATAAGCTGGACCACTCGACCGACCAGCACCCTCACTTGCGCCTTCTCCTCCGGGGGCACCTTCAAAGGGGAGGGTTTCCTCACTCGGTCCATGGTAAAGGGAGGGAGGCCAGTCGACTGCCCTGGCGTCGACTGGTCCTTACAGTAAAACCAGGTCGACTGCCATCCGTGGACTGAGTCGGGAAGAATCATGGCCGGAAAAGAACTTTTCCCTCTCATCTGGATACCAAGACCCACACACATATGAATCACTTGCGTCCTCTCGTCACTCGGATTAGCCTTTTTCACCGTCTGGGAGCGACAAGTGAAAATGTGCTTGAAAAGACCCCAGTTAGGCCGGCAACCCAGGAAGTTCTCACACAAAGAAATGAAAGCAGTGAGATAAACGATTGTGTTGGGAGTAAAGTGGTGGAGTTGTGCCCCAAAGAAGTTCAGAAACCCACGAAAGAAAGGGTGAGGAGGCAAGGAAAATCCATGGTCGACGTGGGTGGCAAGAAGAACACGCTCACCCTCCTGAGGTTGCGGCTCAGATTCCTTCCCCAGAAGCCGCACCGAGTCATAGGGGATCAGCCCCCCTTCGGCCAGGTCGTCGAGGTCTTCTTGGGTGATCCTCCAGTGGATCCAGTCGCCCTGGATCTAGCCCTTCGGCAGGCCGGTTCGCGAGGAGGATCCGCCCCGACTGGCCGCCTTCCCCTTCGACCTCGCCGTCACCTTCTTTGCCCGCTCCAGAGCTGCCGTCTTCTCCTTCCCCATCGTCACCGGCGAGACGCGTACGGAATGGTGGCGCGAGGGCGAGAGCGAGCGCAGCGGAGGAGCGTGAAGAGGAGAAGAGGTAATGGGGACGCGCTGTTTGGGAGACCCTGGTCCAACGCCTTATATGAGGCCGCTTCCGAGTGGCTGACTGGTAGGCCCGGGCGGCTCTGTCAAATCCCGTAACAATTGCGCGCGCGATACGTGGCGAAAAAGGTGGCGCGGGAATCGAGGTGGCTCCGCTCTATCCCATCCGATTACTGCGGCCTTCCCCGTCCCGCGCGCTTCCCAAAATTCGGATCCCACGAAATCTGTGGGCAGCGGAACAACCTGTCAGACCAAAGATCTCCTCCGCACCATCACTCGGAGCCTTTCAAGTAAAGAAACTCACTCGACAAAAACCTAAGAATGGATCAAGGCGACTGGAAAGGAAGTCGCTGCCGTCGCTCAGGTTCGTTGGTCCGAAACAAGAAATGCTCACGGCATGAAAAATGAGTCGGAGAAGTGCTCAGCCCCTTTCCCACTCAAACCTCGATTCATTCGGGGGCTAATGATGAAGCTATGTACCTAGGGTAGGGGCATGGACCTGTCCAAACAGACCTACCCAAGGACATCTCTAGAAGAAATCATCTTCCAATCGACTTAGAGGTGTTCCACTCGACAGACTCGAAGATACTCGACCAAGAAGCAACCACTCGACCAAGACCAAGCCACTCGACAGTCAGGAGACCTAAAGGCACTCCGCATGCTAACGGTCGGTTATTAAGTAGCTTTTATGGTCATCATAGCACTTTATTACTAGCGTTACCAGTAACGCCCTGCCTTAATGTACATTGAACCCTTTGTTACGTGGGCTGGCCGGGGTCCTGGCGCACTCTATATAAGCCACCCCCTCCTCCGAGACAAGGGTTCGCACCCCTGTAATTCATACTCTCATAATCCAGTCGACCGCCTCCGGGCTCCGAGACGTAGGGCTATTACTTCCTTCGAGAAGGGCCTGAACTCGTAAATCTTGCATTCCTACAACTCCTCTATAGCTAAGATCTTGCCTCTCCATACTTACCCCCCCTACATCACTATCAGACTTAGAACCACGACAGTGGGGCGGCGGCAGCGGCGAGCGGCAGTGGCGAGCGGCAGCGAGGCGGCGGCTTGCAAGCGGCGGGGCGTCGGCAGGCGGTGGCAGCTTGGGGTCCAAGGGGGGCCCAGGCTTGGGCTTATAAGGGGAGGGGCGACGGTGGCTTGGGGGAGGGGCCGGGCGGAGTCCCGGGCGGCGACAGCTTGCGCCGGCCGTGTCCTGGCCGGACTCGGCGCGGGAGGTGGTGGCTGGCTCGGCTGGGCCTCGGCCCAGTCGGGCGTTGCATTTTTTTGAAATAATTTCACCGAAAACAAATAAATCCTAGAAAATAAAATAAAATCCTAAAAATGCCAAAATAAATTTTCACCGTCTAAATAAAATATTTAGAACAAGATGAACATTTTCTTGGCCCTAAAATGCAACTTTAAAAATGTGCAATTTTTCTAATTTAAATAAAATAGCAATAAACTTTGGATAAAATCAAATATTTTATTTTAATATTTTCCTCCAATATTTCATTTATTTTGGAGAAGTCATATTATCTCCTTGCATATATTTTAATATGAAATATTTTCGGAGAGAAAAATAATTAAAACAAAAAATCCTCGTTTCAATATTTGATAAAACTCAAATATGAAAACATGGAAATCCCCAACTCTCTTCGAGGGTCCTTGAGTTGCTTAGGATTTCGAGGATCACAAAACGAAATGCAATAAAATATGATATGCATGAATGATCTATGTATAACATTCCAAATTGAAAATTTGGGTTATTACAAACCTACCCCCCTTAAGATGAATCTCGCCCTCGAGATTCGGGTTGGCTAGAGAATAGGTGTGGGTGGTCTTTGCGAAGATCATCCTCTCGTTCCCAGGTGGCTTCATCCTCGGTATGGTGGCTCCACTGAACTTTGCAAAATTTGATAACCTTGCTGTGGGTGACTCGGTTGGCAAATTTGAGAATCCCGACTGGCTTGTCCTCATAGGTCAAATCACTTCCAACTGAATCGCCTCCAAGGATACTGTATCTCTTAATGGTATATCGGCCATCTCAACATGACACTTCTTCAGCTGTGAAACATGAGATACATCATGAACTCCTGACAGTCCTTCAGGTAACTCCAACTTGTAGGCAACTTATCCCGTACGTTCCAAAATTCGATACGGTCCTACGAATCTCGGGGATAACTTTCCCTTAACTCCAAAACGTTTCACTCCTCGCAGGGGTGACACTCGCAGATATGCTCTATCTCCAATTTCATAGCTTATTTCCTTGCGTTTCGAATCTGCATAACTCTTCTGCCTAGACTGAGCTATCTTCAGTCTATCTCGGATCAATTTAACTTTCTCTTCAGACTCTTTGATCAAATCTGGTCCAAACAACTGTCGGTCTCCAACTTCATCCCACATCAACGGTGTTCTGCACCTTCGTCCATACAGGGCTTCGAACGGTGCCATCTTCAAACTGGCTTGATAGCTATTGTTGTATGAGAACTCTGCGTGGGGCAAATTGTCATCCCAACTAGATCCATAATCTAGCGCACAGGCCCTCAACATATCCTCTAGAATCTGGTTGACTCTCTTGGTCTGTCCGTCTGTGTGCGGGTGGAATGTTGTGCTGAACTCCGACCTTGTACCCAAAGTTTGGTGCAGCTGATGCCAAAACTTTGAAGTAAAATGTGTTCCTCTATCTGATACGATGGTCCTCGGAACTCCATGCAGGCATACGATCCTGCTCATATATATCTTGGCCAACTTTGCTCTTGTATAGGTGGTTTTCAGCGGGATAAAGTGAGCTACTTTAGTCAAGCGATCAACTACTATCCATGTAGAATCATATCCTGATTTGGTTCTGGGTAATCCGGTGATAAAATCCATGCCAAGTTTATCCCACTTCCATTCGGGTATCGGCATAGGCTGTAACAATCCTGCTAGCTTTTGATGCTCAGCCTTCACTCTCTAACATACATCTCAAACGGCTACATACTCGGCAATATCCTTATTCATACCAGTCCACCAGAAACATTCCTTCAAATCCAAATACATCTTTGTGTTTTCGGGGTGTATCGAGTATGGTGAGTCATGAGCCTCCTAAAGTATTAACTTCCTGATCTCTGTGTCATTGGGCACATAAATACGGTCCTCGAACCATAAGGAGTCGTGCTCATCCTCACGAAAACCTTTGCCTTTCCTTCGCTCATTCTCTCTTTTATCTCGGCAATCTCTTTGTCATCCTTTTGAGCTTCTCGAATCTTGCCTAACAATGTAGACTGAACCTCCATTGTTGCAACAAAACCTCTAGGAACAATCTCTAATCTAAGTTCCCTGATATCCTCTACTAACTCCTACGGCAATCCCGTCCTCACTAGGGTATTAGCATAACTCTTCCGACTCAAAGCGTCGGCCACGACATTGGCATTGCCTGGATGATAGTGAAGCGTGATGTCCTAATCCTTTATAAGCTCCAACCTTCTTCTTTGCCTAAGGTTGAGCTCCTTCTATGTGAAAATGTACTTCAAACTCTTATGATCCGTGTACACATCACAACGATTTCCAATAAGGTAATGTCTCTAGGTCTTCAATGCATGCACTTCGGCAGCCAATTCCAAATCATGCGTGGCATAATTCAATTCGTGCGGTTTTAGTTGTCGTGAGGCATACGTAACAACTCTTCCGTCCTGCATAAGCAAACTTCCAAGTCCTAGGCAAGAGGCATCGCAATACACTTGAAACTCCTTGCGTATATCTGGCAGAATCAACACTAGGGTTGTGGTCAAACGTTTCTTTAACTCCTGAAAAGTTCCCTCACATTCTTCTGTCCATTGAAATTTGGTATCCTTCTTCAATAACTCCATCATTGGCTCCGCAACTTTGGAAAAATTCTCAATGGATCTCCGATAGTATCCTGCGAGCCCAAGAAAACTGCGGATCTCGCTAACTGAATTGGGTGCCAACCATTCAGTGACTGACTGAACCTTCATAGGATCTACTGCTACACCTTCTCCTGATATAACATGTCTAAGGAATCCAACTTCCTTCAGCCAAAACTTGCATTTGCTGAACTTGGCATACAACTGATGTTCCCTGAGTTTCTCGAGAACTAAGCGCAAATGCTCTTTGTGCTCCTCCTTGTTCTTCGAGTATACCATTATATCATGAATGAACACCACAATAAACTTATCCAAATATTCCATGAACACCTTGTTCATCATGCTCATGAAATAGGCAGGGGCGTTAGTCAGTCCAAACGACATGACCGTATATTCGTACAACTTGTACCGTGTGGTGAATGCAGTCTTTGGTATGTCCTTCTCTTGTATCTTCAGCTGGTGATATCCAGATCACAGATCGATCTTTGAAAACACCTTAGCTCCTTGCAGCTGGTCGAACAAATCATTGATCATCGGCACCTCATTTAACGCACGATAATCAACTACCATTCTTAGAGACTTATCCTTCTTTTCGACCAAAAGCACTGGGGCTCCCCATGGTGATGAGCTCCGTCGAATGTAACCTTTCTCCAATAACTCCTTGATTTGTTTCTTAATCTCCTCCAGATTATTTGCGGGCATCCGATATGGTCGCTTCGATATAGGCCCGGTGCTTGGCAATAGCTCTATCAAAAACTCGATGTCTCGATCCGGTGGCATGCCTGGTAACTCCTCTGGAAAAACATCCAGGTAATCCTTGACTACAGGCACTTCCTCATGAACAACTCCCGTGAGGGTATTCACTTGGCTACTCCTAGGCACATGCCGAGATACATACTTGATCCTTTTTCCCTCAGGGGTGGTGTGACAAATTGACTTACTAACACAGTCAATGCTTCCTTGACACTTTGACATCCAGTCCATGCCTAATATCACATCCAATCCTTGTGACTCCAAGATTATTAGGTCGGACGGAAAAACATGGCTACCAATGGTTAAGGGTATCTGGTCGCACCATCGACAAGCCATATACTCTGCTCCAGGTGAACTCACTAACAGAGGGGTCCTAAGGGTTTGGGTTGGTAGTTTAAACTAATCCACAAACTCCCTTGATATGTATGAATGCGATGCACCAGTATCAAAAAGAACAAGGGCGGTAAAAGACTTAACCAAAAACTTACCAATAGCCGCGTCTGGCTACTCTTCAACCTCCTCCATGTTGACGTGGTTCACCTGTCCTTTGTTGAATGGATTGGGCTTCTTTCCAGTGCTCCCATTGCCGTTTCCATTCTTTGCTTCAGGGCACTCCATGGCATAGTGTCCAGTCTTCCCGCACTTGAAACAAGTAACGTGGCTTAGGTCTCTCTTCGCGGGTGTGGCTGGATTGGAGCGGTTCTGATTGTTGCTTGCTCCATTCCCATTACCATTCCTGGGGCCAGTATGATTATGGTTACTTCCTCCATTGTGGGTGTGGCCTCCATGGTTATGAACAAGTCCTCCCGAGTTCGGGGTTAGGCAAGGCTTCTGCTGAGCTCCTAAATTATACCTTCCTTGTCCATACTTCCTCTTACGGCTCTCAATTTGTTGCTGCTTCCCTTCAATCATAAGAGCCTTATCTACCAACTCCTGGTAGTTGTTGAATGTTGCCACCATCAACTGCATGCTCATCTCATCATTCAACCCTTCCATAAACTTCTCATGCTTTGCAGCATCTGTGGCCACATCGTCAGGGGCATAGCGAGATAACTTGCTAAACTCATCCGCGTACTAAGCCATAGTACGGTTCCCCTGGCGTAAGTTATGAAACTCACACTTCTTCATACTCATAGCTCCAGTTGAGACATGGCCTGTATGGAAAGCTTGCTGAAACTGATCCCATGTAACAGTTGCTGTAGGGTAGGTGACAGTGTAATTCTCCCACCATGAGGCTGCTGGTCCATCCAACTGATGTGCAGCAAAACGCACCTTCTCAGCATCTGTGCATCCTGTAGTGGTTAACTCCCTTCAAATCATGCGGAGCCAATCATCTGTCACTATCGGCTCGGTGCTACTGGAAAACACCAGCGGCTGCAACCTCGGAAAACGAGCTAAGTTGTCAACTGGTGGTGGTGGTGGGTTGTTGTTGTTGTTGTTGCTATTTCCTTGGTTCTTAACTAACAACTGCATCAGGGTACTCTCCTGCTGGATCAACTGAGTGAGCTCCGGTGGGAAAGTAAATCTGGGGTCATGTCTCGGAGGCATATGATGGGTTTAGAGGGGAGAGATTAGAATCGAATGAGGTCTAATGAGAAAACATTACCCATATGCACATGAGACAAACACAATCATTTCACTCAATCAATCAAGCAAGGGCATACAATCGATCTAACTATCGTTACAAAAGTGCTCGGACTATACTATTTACATGGTGGAATACTACTACTGATGCGGTGGTCTACTAAAAATATTCCTCGATTGATGACTCCATGATGTCTGCTCCAGCTTTGTCTTCATAGTCATCATCGCTAGTGTCGGGGTCCGAGTCGGTGTCGTCGATGATAATGTAGTCCTCCGGGCGAATCTCCTTGGGTTCTTCGTCTTCTCCTCCTAGTGCGGGGTCTCCCAGGAATACTCCTAGCTTCCTTTCCAGATCGTCATTCTTCTCCACTAGTACGACGATTTCCTCCTCATAATCTTCACGAGTAGCCTTAAGTTCTTCCTCCAGTTCCGTGATCCTAGTCATCGCCTTCTTCAGGTCTATCATTCCTGCGCACATCTGGTTCTCCTGGCGACGAATGTGTTGGTTTAACTCCTGGATGAAAGCTGCAATTGATCTATCCTTCCTGGTGCTGATCAGCTCCCATTGCTCATCTCGGCGCCCAAAAATCTGATAGATAGTATCCTTGAGCTCCTTATGATAAACTTCTCCAATGCGTCCCATGGTGATGTGAGCTGCCATACTCTTTCCTAGACTCCAAGTTGGTGCATCGAAGGAAAACTCTATGGGCTTAGTGACTGGCGTGAATGTCCTTCCTGGAACTTGAACTTGAATCATCCGTCACTCCTCTTCTGGTAAGGTGGCATTATAAGTCCTGGGGAAACTTGGTATTCCAATATTCAGGTACCTAGTGACTTCCTTCAAGTGCCGTCCAAAGGGTGCTTCTTCATCTAGTTGTGCAAACTTGTTCCTTGTGTCCGCCATCCTAAAGAGTAGAAAATGGAGAGGAGTCAGAAATGGGAAGAGAATAGTGATATTGGGTTTAGCTTAGTTGCCGTGTCCTACACTCAGCGTGTGCTTTGATACCATCTTGTAGCGACCCAGCCTCAAATGGTCAAGTCTCTATGCTTCAGTGTCATCCCTGGATCGGTAATGCTGACACACACAGTACTCAAGGATTTATAACAGGGTAGAAATCACACTCTTATTACATCAAATGTCTCAAAAGAGAACTTATCACAATAAATATGGCTTAAGGCCATCTAATACGATAACAGCGGAAGGCTTGGAAGATAAAGTGAGTCCATCAACATCAACGGCATAGCTGAGCTGCACGGCAATGACCTAACAAACCTTACTCCTCGTCTGAAAAGTCTGCAACATAATACGTTGTAGCCCGAGAATGGGTCAGCACAAGGAATATGCTGGCAAAGTAACACAGTAAAGCAAGAACAAAATAATGCTATCACTACATGCATATTTGGCTGGTGGAAAGCTCTATGGTTATACTTTTTGCGAAAAGTCAATTTTTCCCTACAACAAAGGAATAGATTTTATTTAACTATCATGGTAGTTGAAACATCATTGAGAAGGTTCCTCCAACTCAATCCCAATTAAAGTAATTAACATCCCAACAATATTAGTTTAGAGTGATGAGATACTTATGATACTCCAAGTACTAGATACTCAAGATGTCCATAACCGGGGACACGACTAACCATGATTAGTTTATACACTCTGCAAAGGTTTGCGCACTTTTCCCCACAAGACTCGATCTCCTCCGTGGGATTTCTCGCACTTCATCATGTTTGAGAAACAGATGACCGAGACACAGTCTTTCAGAAGCATTAACCCCTTACTCCGGGCAGACCATACCAACCTACATCCCTCTACCTGCTGATCCACCTCTTCGGGAGCTTCACACAACTTACTCAACTATGCTAGAGCCCATGATAGCTTGTGGCTACACACAGAAGTTTCTAGCATGAAAATATCTCAGTTCCCTTTGAGCCTAGGTGGCGGACCATAGGATTATCACACGGGTACTCTGAGATATCCTAGGACAACACTGGATTCCCCAGGTGCCCAACAAACAATCCACCCAGATGTGTATTCAAATTGCCACCTTATGTTGAACCATTAATTAGCAATATCACATTTGTCATGGATTTCACTCACCCAACAACGTCTACGAGCATAGCATAGAAATATAAGCAATACGTAGAAGTAACTCCCAGGGTTTGGATATAACAGGGCAATAGGTTCTACCTCATCAACTACTTCCCAACCCACATGTTAATCACATCCTAACCATGCAATGTTTGAGGATTGGAACTAATGCATAAAAACTGGGTGATAAAAGGGTATGATCAAAGTGTTACTTGCCTTGCTGATGATCCGCAAAACCCAGGGACTCGTAGTAGCACGCTTCGCACTCCGGGTGTTCTATCGCAACCAAACAATAGCATACATAAGCAATCAAGCAAAGAAACACAGGTAAAATCTCAAACAAGAATATCTAACCAGAAAGCTCAACTTTAGAACTCCGGTTTGCGAAAAGAATCAAATCAAACGGAGCAACGAAACTCAAACTGCGAAATAAACAAGATCTGTTTACTAATCTGGACTAAGGTCAAATTTTACAGTAGAAAAAGCTTGTTCAAGTTGGTTAAACGGAAAGAGGGTTTCGAGACGAAGATCTAGGCGCTTGAATCGCCTGATTCCGACAAACAAGCGAAAAGATAAACTAAAACAAAAATCAGATCAGAAATCGCGATTGAAAATAATCGCGGAAAATCCGAGAAAAAGAAAACCGACGAAAAGGCTAACGAACGAATGTTCGTTGTCTGCGTCTAACGAGTGAACACTGTTCGTTAAAACGAACGTCTGGACGAACGTCCGCAAAGTAACTAAACCGAGAAAAACTGGCGAATCGATTAAAAAAACAAACTAGGGTTTCTAAAAAACGGATCGGTTTTCTAGAGAAAACCGGCGGCGGCGGCGTATACCTCTGGCTCCGGAGGCTTCCGCGGCGGGGCGGCGAGGTGCGGCGGTAGTGGGGGGGGGGGCGGCAGCAGCAAGCAGCAGCGAGCGCGGCGGCTTGCGGGCGTCGGGGCGTCGGCAGGCGACGGCGGAGGGCGGCGGCGTGGGGTCCAAGGGGGCCCCGGGATTGGGGTTATAAGGGGAGGGGGCGGCGGTGGCTTGGGGGAGGGGCCGGGCGGAGTCCCGGGCGGCGACGGCTTGCGCCGGCCGTGTTCTGGCTGGACTCGGCGCGGGAGGCGGCGGCTGGGCAGGCGGGTCGGGGCCTCGGCTGGGTCCCGGCCTAGTCGGGCGTTGCGTTTTTTTAAATAATTTCGCCGGAACCAAATAAATCCAAGAAAATAAAATAAAAATTGAAAAATGCAAAACAAATTTTCGCCGTCTAAATAAAATAGTTAGAACAAGATGAACATTTTCTTGGCCCTAAAATGCAACTTTGAAAAACATGCAATTTTTCTAATTCAAATAAAATAGCAATAAACTCCGGATAAAATCAAATATTTAATTTTAATATTTTTCCTCCAATATTTCATTTATTTTGGGGAAGTCATATTATCTCCTCTCATATATTTTAATATGAAATATTTTTGGAGAGAAAAATAATTAAAACCAAAAATCCTCGTTTCAATATTTGATAAAACTCAAATATGAAAACAAGGAAATCCCCAACTCTCTCCGACGGTCCTTGAGTTGTTTAGGATTTCGAGGATCGCGAAACGAAATGCAATAAAATATGATATGCATGAATGATCTATGTATAACATTCCAAATTGAAAATTTGGGATGCTACAAACCTACCCCCCTTAACATGAATCTCGCCCTCGAGATTCGGGTTGGCTAGAGAATAGGTGTGGGTGGTCTTTGCGAAGATCATCCTCTCGTTCCCAGGTGGCTTCGTCCTTGGTATGGTGTCTCCACTGGACTTTGCAAAACTTGATAACCTTGCTGCGGGTGACTCGGTTGGCAAACTCGAGAATCCTGACTGGCTTCTCCTCATAGGTCAAATCACTGTCCAACTGAATCGCCTCCAAGGGTACTGTATCTCTTAATGGTATATCGGCCATCTCAGCATGACACTTCTTCAGCTGTGAAACATGAAATACATCATGAACTCCTGACAGTCCTTCAGGTAACTCCAACTTGTAGGCAACTTCTCCCATACGTTCCAAAATTCGATACGGTCCTACAAATCTCGGGGCTAACTTTCCCTTAACTCCAAAACGTTTCACTCGTAGGGGTGACACTCGCAGATATGCTCTATCTCCAATTTCATAGGTTATTTCCTTGTGTTTCGAATCTGCATAACTCTTCTGCCTGGACTGAGCTATCTTCATTCTATCTCAGATCAATTTAAATTTCTCTCCAGACACTTTGATCAAATCTGGTCCAAACAACTGTCGGTCTCCGACTTCATCCCACATCAACGGTGTTCTGCACCTTCCTCCATACAGGGCTTCGAACGGTGCCATCTTCAAACTGGCTTGATAGCTATTGTTGTATGAGAACTCTGCGTAGGGCAAATTGTCATCCCAACTAGATCCATAATCTAGCTCACATGCCCTCAACATATCCTCCAGAATCTGGTTGACTCTCTCGATCTATCCATCTGTCTGCGGGTGGAATGCTGTGCTGAACTCCAACCTTGTCCCCAAAGTTTGGTGCAGCTGATGCCAAAACTTTGAAGTAAATTGTGTTCCTCTATATGATACGATGGTCCTCGAAACTCCATTCAGACATATCTTGGCCAACTTTGCACTTGTATAGGTAGTTTTCACTGGGATAAAGTGAGCTACTTTAGTCAAGCGATCAACTACTACCCATATAGAATCATATCCTGATTTGGTTCTGGGTAATCCGGTGATAAAATCCATGCCAAGTTTATCCCACTTCCATTCGGGTATTGGCATAGGCTGTAACAATCCTGCTGGTTTTGATGCTCAGCCTCACTCTCTAACATACATCACAAACGGCTACATACTCGGCAATATCCTTCTTCATACCAGTCCACCAGAAATGTTCCTTCAAATCCAAATACATCTTGGTGTTTCCAGGGTGTATTGAGTATGGTGAGTCATGAGCCTCCTGAAGTATTAACTTCCCGATCTCTGTGTCATTGGGCACATAAATACGGTCCTCGAACCATAAGGTGTCGTGCTCATCCTCATGAAAACCTTTGGCCTTTCCTTCGCTCATTCTCTCTTTTATCTCGGCAATCTCTTTGTCATCCTTCTGAGCTTCTCGAATCTTTCCTAACAATGTAGACTGAACCTCCATTGTTGCAACAAAACCTCTAGGAACAATCTCCAATCGAAGTTCCCTGAGATCCTCTGCTAACTCCTTTGGCAATCCCGTGCTCACTAGGGTATTAGCATAACTCTTCCCACTCAAAGCGTCGGCTATGACATTGGCATTGCCTGGATGATAGTGAAGCTTCATGTCATAATCCTTTATAAGCTCCAACCTTCTTCTTTTCCTAAGGTTCAGATCCTTCTGTGTGAAAACGTACTTCAAACTCTTATGATCCGTGTACACATCACAACGATTTCCAATAAGGTAATGTCTCCAGGTCATCAACGCACGCACTACGGCAGCCAATTCCAAATCATGCGTGGCATAATTCAATTTGTGCGGTTTTAGTTGTCGTGAGGCTTACGAAACAACTCTTCCGTCCTGCATAAGCACACTTCCAAGTCCTAGGCGAGAGGCATCACAATACACTTGAAACTCCTTGCATATATCCGGCAGAATCAACACTGGGGCTGTGGTCAAACGTTTCTTTAACTCTTGAAAACTTGCCTCACATTCTTCTGTCCATTTAAATTTGGTATCCTTCTTTAATAACTCCGTCATTGGCTTCGCAATTTTGGAAAAATTCTCAATGAATCTCCGATAGTATCCCGCGAGTCCAGGAAAACTGCGGATCTCGCTAACTGAAGTGGGTGCCAACCATTCAGTGACTGACTGATCCTTGGTAGGATCCACTGCTACACCTTCTCCTGATATAACATGTCCAAGGAATCCAACTTCCTTCAGCCAAAACTCGCATTTGCTGAACTTGGCATACAACTGATGTTCTGTGAGTTTCTTGAGAACTAAGCGCAAATGCTCTTCGTGCTCCTCCTTGTTCTTTGAGTATACCATTATATCATCAATGAACACCATAACAAACTTATCCAAATATTCCATGAACACCTTGTTCATCATTCTCATGAAATAGGCAGGGGCGTTAGTCAGTCCAAACGACATGACCGTATATTCAAACAACCCGTACCGTGTGGTGAATGTTGTCTTTGGTATGTCCTTCTGTCGTATCTTCAGCTGGTGATATCCAGATCGCAGATCGATCTTTGAAAACACCTTAGCTCCTTGCAGCTGGTCGAACAAATCATTGATCATCGGCAATGGGTATTTGTTCTTGATCATCACCTCATTTAACGCACGATAATCAACAACCATTCTTAGAGACTTATCCTTCTTTTCGACCAAAAGCACTGGGGCTCTCCATGGTGATGAGCTCTGTCGAACGTAACCTTTCTCCAATAACTCCTTGATTTGTTTCTTAATCTCCTCCAGATCATTTGCGGGCATCCGATATGGTCGCTTCGATATAGGCCCGGTGCCTGGCAATAGCTCTATCAAAAACTCGATGTCTCGATCCGGTGGCATGCCTGGTAACTCCTCTGGAAAAACATCCGGGTAATCCTTGACTATAGGCACTTCCTCCTGAACAACTCCCGTGAGGGTATTCACTTGGCTACTCCTAGGCGCATGCCGAGATACATACTTGATCCTTTTTCCCTCAGGGGTGGTGAGACAAATTGACTTACTAACACAGTCAATGCTTCCTCCATACTTTGACATCCAGTCCATGCCTAATATCACATCCAATCCTTGTGACTCCAAGATTATTAGGTCGGACGGAAAAACATGGCTACCAATGGTTAAGTGTATCTAGTCGCACCATCGACTAGCCATATACTCTGCTCCAGGTGAACTCACTAACAGAGGGGTCCTAAGGGTTTGGGTTGGTAGTTTAAACTTATCCACAAACTCCCTTGATATCTATGAATGCGATGCACCAGTATCAAAAATAATAAGGGCGGTAAAAGACTTAACCAAAAACTTACCAATAGCCGCGTCTAGCTGCTCTTCAACCTCCTCCACGTTGCCGTGGTTCACCTGTCCTTTGTTGAATGGATTGGGCTTCTTTCCAGTGCTCCCATTGCCTTTTCCATTCTTTGCTTTAGGGCACTCCGTGGCATAGTGTCAAGTCTTCCCGCACTTGAAACAAGTAACGTGGCTTAGGTCTCTCTTCGCGGGTGTGGCTGGATTGGAGCGGTTCTGATTGTTGCTTGCTCCATTCCCATTCCCATTCCTGGGGCCAGTATGCTTATGGTTACTTCCTCCATTGTGGGTGTGGCCTCCATGGTTATGAACAAGTCCTCCCGAGTTCGGGGTTAGGCCAGGCTTCTGATGAGCTCCTGAATTATACCTTCCTTGTCCATACTTCCTCTTACGGCTCTCAATTTGCTGCTGCTTCCCTTCAATCATAAGAGCCTTATCTACCATGTCCTGGTAGTTGTTGAATGTTGCCACCATCAACTGCTTGCTCATCTCATCATTCAGCCCTTCCGTAAACTTCTCCTGCTTTGCGGCATCTGTGGCCACATCGTCAGGGGCATAGCGAGATAACTTGCTAAAGTCATCCGCGTACTAAGCCATAGTACGGTTCCCCTGGTGTAAGTTGCGAAACTCACGCTTCTTCATACTCACAGCTCCATTTGAGACATGGGCTGTATGGAAAGCTTGCTGAAATTGATCCCATGTAACAGTGGCTATAGGGTAGGTGACAGTGTAATTCTCCTACCATGAGGCTGCTGGTCCATCCAACTAATGTGCGGCAAAACGCACCTTCTCAGCATCTCTACATCCTGCAGTGGTTAACTCCCTTCAAATCATGCGGAGCCAATCATCTGCCACTATCGGCTCGGTGCTACTGGAAAACACTGGCGGCTGCAACCTCAGAAAATGAGCTAAGTTGTGAAATGGTGGTGGTGGTGGGTTGTTGTCGTTGTTGCCTTGGTTCTGAACTAACAACTGCATCAAGGTATTCTGCTGCTGGATCAACTGAGTGAGCTCCGGTGGGAAAGTAAATCCGAGGTCACGTCTCGAAGGCATATCATGGGTTTAGAGGGGAGAGATTAGAATCGATTGATGTCTAATGGGAAAACACTACCCATATGCACATGAGACAAACACAATCATTTCACTCAATCAATCAAGCAAGGGCATACAATCGATCTAACTATCGTTACAAAAGTGCTCGGACTATAGTATTTACATGGTGGAATACTACTACTGATGTGGTGGTCTACTAAAAATATTCCTCGGTTGAAGACTCCATGATGTCTGCTCCAGCTTCGTCTTCACAGTCATCATCGCTGCTGTCGGGGTCCGAGTCGGTGTCGTCGATGATAATGTAGTCCTCCGGGCGAATCTCCTTGGGTTCTTCGTCTTCTCCTCCTAGTGCGGGGACTCCCAGGAATACTCCTAGCTTCCTTTGCAGATCGTCATTCTTCTCCACTAGTACGGCGATTTCCTCCTCATAATCTTCATGAGTAGCCTTAAGTTCTTCCTCCTGTTCCGTGATCCTACTCATCGCCTTCTTCAGGTCTATCATTTTTGCGCACATCTGGTTCTCCTGGTGACGAATGTGTTGGTTTAACTCCTGGATGAAAGCTGTAATTGATCTATCCTTCCTGGTACTGATCATCTCCCATTGCTCTTCTCGGCGGCCACAAATCTGATTTATAGTATCCTTAAGCTCCTTATGATAAACTTCTCCAATGCGTCCCATGGTGATGTGAGCTTCCATACTCTTTCCTAGACTCCAGGTTGGTGCATCGAAGGAAAACTCTATGGGCTTAGTGACTGGCGTGAATGTCCTTCCTGGAACTTGAACTTGAATCATCCATCACTCCTCTTCTGGTAAGGTGACGTTGTAAGTCCCGATGAAACTTGGTATTCCAATGTTCAGGTACCTAGTGACTTCCTTCAAGTGTCGTCCAAAAGGTGCTTCTTCATCCGGTTGTGCAAACGTGTTCCTTGTGTCCGCCATCCTAAGAAGTAGAAAATGGAGAGGAGTCAGAAATGAGAAGAGAATAGTGATCTAGGGGTTTAGCTTAGTGGTCGTGTCCTACACTCAGTGTATGCTCTGATACCATCTTGTAGCGACCTGACCTCAAACGGTCAAGTCTCTGTGCTTTAGTGTCATTTCTGGATCGGTAATGCTGATACACACAGTACTCGAGGATTTATAACAGAGTAACAATCACACACTTATTACATCGAATGTCTCAAAAGAGAACTTATCACAATAAATATGGCTTAAGGCCATCTAATACGATAACAGCGGAAGGCTTGGAAGATAAAGTGAGTCCATCAACTCCAACGGCATAGCTGAGCTGCACGGCAACGACCTAACGAACCTTAGTCCTTGTCTGAAAAGTCTGCAACATAATACGTTGCAGCCCGAAAACGGGTCAGCACATGGAATATGCTGGCAAAGTAACATAGTAGAGCAAGAACAAAATAATGCTATCACTACATGCATATTTGGCTGGTGGAAAGCTCTATGGTTATAGTTTTTGCGAAAAGCCAAGTTTTCCCTACAACATGAAGGAAATATTCCCTAGAGGCAATAATAAAGTTATTATTTATTTCCTTATTTCATGATAAATGTTTATTATTCATGCTAGAATTGTATTAACCGGAAACATAATACATGTGTGAATACATAGATAAACAGAGTGTCATTAGTATGCCTCTACTTGACTAGCTCATTAATCAAAGATGGTTATGTTTCCTAACCATAGACAAAGAGTTGTTATTTGATTAATGGGATCACATCATTAGTTTAATGATCTGATTGACATGACCCATTCCGTTAGCTTAGCACCCGATCGTTTAGTATGTTGCTATTGCTTTCTTCATGACTTATACATGTTCCTATGACTATGAGATTATGCAACTCCCGTTTGCCGGAGGAACACTTTGTGTGCTACCAAACGTCACAACGTAACTGGGTGATTATAAAGGAGCTCTACAGGTGTCTCCAAAGGTACATGTTGGGTTGGCGTATTTCGAGATTAGGATTTGTCACTCCGAATGTCGGAGAGGTATCTCTGGGCCCTCTCGGTAATGCACATCACTTAAGCCTTGCAAGCATTGCAACTAATGAGTTTGTTGCGGGATGATGTATTACGAAACGAGTAAAGAGACTTGCCGGTAACGAGATTGAACTAGGTATTGGATACCGATGATCGAATCTCAGGCAAGTAACATACCGATGACAAAGGGAACAACGTATGTTGTTATGTGGTCTGACCGATAAAGATCTTCGTAGAATATGTAGGAGCCAATATGGGCATCCAGGTCCCGCTATTGTTTATTGACCGGAGACATGCCTCGGTCATGTCTACATTGTTCTCGAACCGTAGGGTCCGCATGCTGAAGGTTTCGATGACAGTTATATTATGAGTTTATTAGTTTTGATGTACCAAAGGAGTTCGGAGTCCCAGATGAGATCGGGGACATGACGAGGAGTCTCGAAATGGTCGAGACGTAAAGATCGATATATTGGACGACTATATTCGGACATCGGAAAGGTTCCGAGTGATTCGGGTATTTTTCGGAGTACCGGGGAGTTACGGGAATACGGGGGAGAAGTATTGGGCCTTATTGGGCCATACGGGAAAGAGAGAGGGGCTGCCTAGGGCAGGCCGCGCGCCCCCCAAGGCCTAGTCCGAATTGGATTAGGGGGAGGGGCTGCGCCCCCTCCTTCCTTCCATTCTCCCTTCCCCTTCCTTGTCTCCTACTCCTACTACATGGAAGGACTCCTAGTTGGACTAGGAAAGGGGGAATCCTACTCCTGGTGGGAGTAGGACTCCCCTAGGGCGCGCCATAGAGAGGGCCGACCCTCCCCTCCTCCACTCCTTTATATACAGGGGCAGAGGGCACCCCATAGACACACAAGTTGATCTTCGTGATCGTTCCTTAGCCGTGTGCGGTGCCCCCTCCATGATATTACACCTCGATCATATTGTAGCGGTGCTTAGGCGAAGCCCTGCGACGGTTAAACATCAAGATCGTCACCACGCCGTCGTGCTGATGAAACTTCTCCCCGAAGCTTTGCTGGATCCGAGCCCGGGGTGCGTCATCGAGTTGTACGTGTGTCAAGAACTCGGAGGTGCCAGAGTAATGGTGCTTGGATCGGTTGGACCGGGAAGACGTACGACTACTTCCTCTACGTTGCGTCAACGCTTCCGCTTCGGTCTACGAGGGTACGTAGACAACACTCTCCCTTCTCGTTGCTATGCATCACCATGATCTTGCATGTGCGTAGGAATTTTTTTGAAATTACTACGTTCCCCAACACAACAAAGGAATAGATTTTATTTAACTATCATGGTAGTTGAAACATCATTGAGAAGATTCCTCCAACTCAATCCCAATTAAAGTAATTAACATCCCACCAATATTAGTTTAGAGTGATGAGATACTTATGATACTCCAAGTACTAGATAATCAAGATGTCCATAACCGGGGACACGGCTAACCATGATTATTTTATACACTCTGCAGAGGTTTGCGCTCATTTCCCCACAAGACTCGATCTCCTCCGTTGGATATCTCGCACTTCATTTTGTTTGAGAAATGGATGACCGAGACACAGTCTTTCAGAAGCATTAACCCCTTACTCTGGGCAGATCATACCAACCTACATCCCTCTACCTGCTGATCCACCTCTTCGGGAGCTTCACGCAACTTACTCAACTATGCTAGAGCCCATAATAGCTTGTGGCTGCACACGGAAGTTTCTAGCATGAAAATATCTCAGTTCCCTTTGAGCCTGGGTGGCGGACCATAGGATTATCACACGGGTACTTCGGGATATCCTAGGACAACACTGGATTCCCCAGGTGTCCAACAAACAATCCACCCAGATGTGTATTCAAGTTGCCACCTTAAGTTGAACCATTAATTAGCAATCTCACATTTGTCATGGATTTCACTCACCCAACCGTGTCTACGAGCATAGCATATCAATATAAGAAATACATAGAAGTAACTCCCAGGGTTTGGATATAACAGGGCAATAGGTTCTACCTCATCAACTACTTCCCAACCCACATGTTAATCACATCCTAACCATGCAATGTTTGAGGATTGGAACTAATGCATAAAAACTAGTGATAAAGGGGTATGATCAAAGTGTTACTTGCCTTGCTGATGATCCGCAAAACCTAGGGACTCATAGTAGCATGCTTCGCACTCCGGGTGTTCTATCGCAACCGAACAATAGCATACATAAGCAATCAAGCAAAGAAACATTGGTAAAATCTCAAACAAGAAGATCTAACCAGAAAGCTAAACTTAAGAACTCCGGTTTGCAAAAAGAATCAAATCAAACGGAGCAACGAAACTCAAACTGTGAAAGAAACAATATCCATTTATTAATCTGGACTAAGGTCAAATTTTACAGTAACAAAAGCTTGTTCAAGATGGTTAAACGGAAAGAGGGTTTCGAGACGAAGATCTAGGCGCTTGAATCGCCTGATTCCGATAAACGACCAAAAAGATATACTAAAACGAAAATCGGATCAGAAATCGTGATTGAAAATAATCGTGGAAAATCCGAGAAAAAGAAAACTGACGAACAGGCTAACGAACGAACGTTCGTTGTCTGCGGCTAACGAGTGAACACCGTTCGTTAAAATGAACATACGGACGAACGTCCACAAAGTAACTAAACCGAGAAAAACCAGCGAACCTATTTTTAAAAAACCGAACTAGGGTTTCTAAAAAAACCGGATCGATTTTCTAGAGAAAACCGGTGGCGGCGGCATATATCTCCGGCTCTGGCGGCTTCTGCGGCGGGGCGGCGAGGTGCAGCGGCAGCGGTGGGGCGGCGGCGAGTGGCAGCGAGGCGACGGCTAGCGGGCGGCGGGGCATCGGCAGGCGGCGGCGGAGGGCGGCAACTCGGGGTCCAAGGGGGCCCCGGGCTTGGGCTTACAAGGGGAGGGGGCGACGGCGGCTTGGGGGAGGGGCCGAGCGGAGTCCCGGGCGGCGATGGCTTGCGCCGGCCGTGTCCTGGCCGGACTCGGCGCGGGAGGTGGCGGCTGGGCAGGTGGACCGGCGGCCTGGCTCAGCTGGGCCTCGGCCCAGTCGGGCGTTGCGTTTTTTTAAAATAATTTCGCCGAAACCAAATAAATCCTAGAAAATAAAATAAAAATCTAAAAATGCCAAAACACATTTTCACCGTCTAAATAAAATAGTTAGAACAAGATGAACATTTTCTTGGCCCTAAAATGCAACTTTGAAAAATGTGCAATTTTTCTAATTCAAATAAAATAGCAATAAACTCCGGATAAAATCAAATATTTGATTTTAATATTTTTCCTCCAATATTTCATTTATTTTGGAGAAGTCATATTATCTCCTCTCATATATTTTAATATGAAATATTTGCGGAGAGAAAAATAATTAAAACAAAAAATCCTCGTTTCAATATTTGATAAAACTCAAATATGAAAACAGGGAAATCCCCAACTCTCTTCGAGGGTCCTTGAGTTGCTTAGGATTTCGAGGATCGTGAAATGAAATGCAATAAAATATGATATGCATGAATGATCTATGTATAACATTCCAAATTGAAAAATTGGGATGTTACAAACCTACCCCCCTTAAGATGAATCTCGCCCTCAAGATTCGGGTTGGCTAGAGAATAGGTGTGGGTGGTCTTTGTGACAATCATCCTCTCATTCCTAGGTGGCTTCATCTTCGTATGGTGGCTCCACTGAACTTTGCAAAATTTGATAACCTTGGTGCGGGTGACTCGGTTGGCAAATTCGAGAATCCTGACTGGCTTCTCCTCATAGGTCAAATCACTGTCCAACTGAATCGCCTCCAAGGGTATTGTATCTTTTAACGGTATATCGGCCATCGCAGCATGACACTTCTTCAGCTGTGAAACATGAAATACATCATAAACTCCTGATAGTCCTTCAGGTAACTCCAACTTGTAGGCAAATTCTCCCATACGTTCCAAAATTCGATACGGTCCTACAAATCTCGGGGCTAACTTTCCCTTAACTCCAAAACGTTTCACTCCTCGTAGGGGTGACACTCGCAGATATGCTCTATCTCCAATTTCATAGGTTATTTCCTTGTGTTTCGAATCTGCATAACTCTTCTGCCTGGACTGAGCTATCTTCATTCTATCTCAGATCAATTTAAATTTCTCTCCAGACACTTTGATCAAATCTGGTCCAAACAACCGTCGGTCTCCGACTTCATCCCACATCAACGGTGTTCTGCACCTTCCTCCATACAGGGCTTCGAACGGTGCCATCTTCAAACTGGCTTGATAGCTATTGTTGTATGAGAACTCTGCGTAGGTCATATATATCTTGGCCAACTTTGCACTTGTATAAGTGGTTTTCACTGGGATAAAGTGAGCTACTTTGGTCAAGCGATCAACTACTACCCATATAGAATCATATCCTGATTTGGTTCTGGGTAATCCGGTGATAAAATCCATGCCAAGTTTATCCCACTTCCATTCGGGTATCGGCATAGGCTGTAACAATCCTGTTGGCTTTTGATGCTCATCCTTCACTCTCTGACATACATCACATACGGCTACATACTCAGCAATATCCTTCTTCATACCAGTCCAACAGAAACGTTCCTTCTAATTCAAATACATCTTGGTGTTTCTGGGGTGTATCGAGTATGGTGAGTCATGAGCCTCCTGAAGTATTAACTTCCTGATCTCTGTGTCATTGGGCACATAAATACGGTCCTCGAACCATAAGGTGTCGCGCTCATCCTCACGAAAACCTTTGGCCTTTCCTTCGCTCATTCTCTCTTTTATCTCGGCAATCCCTTTGTCATCCTTCTGAGCTTCTCGAATCTTTCCTAACACTGTAGACTGAACCTCCATTGTTGCAACAAAACCTCTAGGAACAATCTCCAATCGAAGTTCCATGAGATCCTCTGCTAACTCCTTTGGCAACCCCGTGCTCACTAGGGTATTAGCATAACTCTTCCGACTCAAAGCATCGTCTACGACATTGGCATTGCCTGGATGATAGTGAAGCTTAATGTCATAATCCTTTATAAGCTCCAACCTTCTTCTTTGCCTAAGGTTCAGCTCCTTCTGTGTGAAACTGTACTTCAAACTCCTATGATCTGTGTACATGATGACCCACAAGTATAGGGGATCTATCGTAGTTGTCGGTGTCAAAACCGGCGGATCTGGGGTAGGGGGTCCCGAACTGTGCGTCTAAGGCAGATGGTAACAGGAGGCAGGGGACACAATGTTTTACCCAGGTTCGGGCCTCTTGATGGAGGTAAAACCCTACGTCCTTCTTGATTAATATTGATGATATGGGTAGTACAAGAGTAGATCTACCACGAGATCGGAGAGGCTAAACCCTAGAAGCTAGCCTATGGTATGATTGTATGTTGTAGTGGTTGTGTCCTACGGACTAAAACCCTCCGATTTATATAGACACCGGAGGGGCTAGGGGTACAGAAGGTCGGTTACAAAAGAGGAGATATCCATATCCGTACTGCCTAGCTTGCCTTCCACGCCAAGTAGAGTCCCATCCGGACACGAGACGAAGTCTTCAATCTTATATCTTCATAGTCTAACAGTCCGGCCAATGGAGATAGTCCGGCTGTCCGGAGACCCCCTAATCCAGGACTCCCACAGTAGCCCCTGAACCAGGCTTCCAATGACGATGAGTCCGGCGCGCAGTACTGTCTTCGGCAATGCAAGGCGGGTTCCTCCTCCGAATATACCATGGAAGAATTTGAATATAAGGATAGTGCCCGACCCTGCAAAATAAGTTCCACATACCACCGTAGAGAGAATAATATTTCCACAAATCCAATTTGCTGACCTGTTTTGGCAACGACATTATGTCATGGCCTGGTGAATATTTGAACCGTTTCCTTTAACTAGCCCCGCACATAATGCGAGGTAGTTTTTTGACACGTCTTGTCAAAGCAGAGATCGTGTCCCCTTATCACGGGATTCTCATCAATACGGGTGTGGGTAACCCAACCGCGCCATCGATTATGGCGCTTGGGGGATAAGCGAGTTTTACCAGGCTAGTGGGGACGCTTAGTTTCGTCCGCCCATATAAAGGGATAAGGATTTACCTTTTCTTCCACGCCTTCTTCCTCCTTTGCTCATCCACCTTCGCATACTCGAGCTCCAGCACCCAAGTTTGCATTTCCCACCTCGACCTTCTCCAACCATGTCCGGAGCAGGAGGCAGGTGGATGGTCTCCTCCGTCACGGAGGGGCACGTCAAGAAGCTGAGGAGAGCCGGATACTTGCCCGACGACATCGTGCACTGGCTCCCAGAGGAGGGGCAGCTCATCCCCACTCCCAGGCCCCATGAGAGGGTAGTGTTCCTCACCCATTTCCTCCGCGGACTAGGATTTCCTCTTCACCCATTTGTACAGGGGCTCATGTTCTACTATGGCCTGGATTTCCACGATCTGGCCCCGAACTTCTTCCTCAACATCTCGGCGTTTATCGTCGTGTGCGAGGCCTTCCTCCGCATCAAGCCTCACTTCGGCTTATGGCTGAAGACCTTCAATGTCAAGCCGAATGTAGTGGGCGGCCGCCAGGCGGAGTGCGGAGGCGCCATGGTGGGCAAGATGCCCAACGTTACATGGCTCGAGGGCTCCTTCATGGAGACTATAAAGGGATGGCAATCAGGGTGGTTCTACATCACTGAGCCGCATGACCCTGCATGGGCAGCGGCCCCCGAGTTCCGATCTGGCATCCCCACGCGGCTCACCTCCTGGAAAGAGAAGGGCCTGTCCTGGGGTAGTTCGGAAGAGCTGACCGGACTCCAAACATGTATTCAAAACATGGTGACCAAGAAGCTCAAACTCGTCAACGTAGTCCAGGTCATGCTCGTCCGCCGGATCCTCCCATGTCAACAACGGGCCTTCAACTTGTGGGAGTTCGACCCGGCCCAGCACCAAACTCTGAACAAGCTCTTCGATACAACACACGAGGATGCCTAGAAGGTGCTATTCTAGGGCGCCGAGGTTCCTCCTCCTATTACCGATGATCACGGATTCTGCGTGAAGTGCCAAGCCAGCGCGGTAAGCTGTTTTACCTCTTACAGGATACTTGTTTTTTCATAGTTCGACTCTATGCGGGATCTAAGCTCTTGTTCCTTTGACAGGACTGGCAGGAAATGGCCGGACAGATCGACTGTCCGGCTCCCTTGCCCGAAGGCCCAGCAAACGCTCTCCTGATGGAGATGCTGACTCCGGCTCCTTACAAGGTGCCAGAGAAGACCAAGAAGGCCAAGGGAACCCGAAAGAGTTCCCGACGCCAGGTGTTATCGGACTCATCGTCCGATGACTCTGCGGCACACTCCTCCCCCGAAGACGAGGAGGAAGAAGAACATGCTCCTCCTCCAGTTGGGGGAGATAAGAAAAGGAAGGCCGCCCTAACTGGGGGGGGTGGGGGGCGAAGGGTCCAAGAAGGGAAGGACTCTCCTTCCGTATAGTTCCGCCGCCGCCGACGAAGGCGAAGATGAGTGGTTGCCCAGGGCCAAGCCTGTAACACCCCGGATATGATTTACCCAATTTGTAATCCAACTCTTGCCGTTTTCGGCTTTAAGTTATTTTATTTTTTCGGGTTCGGGTCTTTGTCTCCGTGTGTTGTTATCGTTGTCATGCATCTCATATCATGTCATCATGTCCATTGCATTTGCATACGTGTTCATCTCATGCATTCGAGCATTTTCCCCGTTGTTCGTTTTGCATTCCGGCGCTTCGTTCTCCTCCGGTGGTCATTTCTAGCTTTCTTTCATGTGTGGGGATTAAACATTTCCCGATTGGGCCGAGACTTGCCATGTGGCCTTGGTTTACTACCGGTAGACCACCTGTCAAGTTTCGTACCATTTGGACTTCGTTTGATGCTCCAGCGGTTAACCGAGGGACCGGAAAGGCCTCGTGTGTGTTGCAGCCCAACACCCCTCCAATTTGGCCCAAAACCCACAAAACTCTGCTCCATCATCTAGAGCGTTCGATCACGATCGCGTGGCCGAAAACCGACCTCATTTGGACTCTCCTAGCTCCCTCTATGCCTATTTAAACACCCCCCGATTTTCGGATCTCCTTCCCTCTCGAAACCCTAAAAAAGATCTCCGCCGCCACCGGACAACGTCCGCGACGAGCCGGACGTGTCCGGATCCGCCGCCGCCAACCACCGTACGCCACGTGGCACATCAGCTGCCACCGTCGCTCCGGCCCGGGAGGCCCAGCTGGGGCCTCCGAGGCCCACCGCCCGCGCCCCGCCGCCCGGGAACTGGCGCCGCCCGAGACCACACCTCCACCGCCTTCTTCCACGTCGCTGGCCACCGTCGCCCGACGCGCCCCCGCGCCGGCGCGAGGTCGCCGCATCCGCAGCTCGCCGGTCCGGTCCCCGCACCGCAGCTCGTCGTCGTCCGCGCCCGCAGCCACCTCCACCTCTCCGGCGCCGACCTCCCTCGCCGACCGGCCCCTCCTCCGCGGCAAGTTCCCCGGCGAGCTCGTCAAGTCCGGCTGGTGATCCTCGGGAACCGTGCTGCTATAGTGCACGTTCAGATCTCAGATCCGGATTCGTCTATGGTTGACTTTTCCACTCCGAACCCAAATATTTGTGCATAATTTGACCTGTGATATCTCCGCATCCGTAGCTCCGATTTGGGCATATAGCATATAAAAACGTTCGTCTCAGAGAGTACATCATTTCATTCCATTGCATCATTTTCATTAGAGTTCATCTTATTGTCCGAAATTCTGTTAGAAGAGGGCTTCATGAGTTAATTGTCAGATCTGCTAGTTCATCTTAGACTTTTGTCATTTTTGCCATGATTGTTGTGTGCATGATATGCCTATGACTCCTTCATATGTTTTGTTAAGGGTTTTGTCATCTTTCCAGAGGTGCAACCCATGTATTTTTGTGATGTGTGTGGTGCTTAGTGCAATCTTGCAAAGTGAGCCACCCGGTAAATCTGTTTTCAGGGACTTAGTAGTTTCACTACTCCTGGGATTGTTTAGTTCATGATGCCATATGTTTATGTTGTTTCCTAGTGATCCGTGCCTCTTTTGAGGATGATCAGTAAAGGATTTTTTTAATATCGTAGTGCTCTATCTATCCATGTTTTTGTTTGCATACATGGAGCACCCTAGATTGAGTCAATCGAGCTCTACTTTTGCTTCGTTGTGAATCTGGGCAGATCGTCAACTTGTTTGCGATTTTGCCGATGTTATTGTAGTTGATCCGTGCATGCTATGCCATTGTTATTGCCATGTCTAGCTTGAATTTGGTGCCTTCTTAATGGATGTATGCTTGTCTTGCCATGACTTGCTCTGTAGTGAGTGCATCGACCTTGTAAACATGCCTTCATGAGTTATGTTTCAGCATGTCCCAGTTTTCACTAAGTCTGAAAACTGATTATGTTTTTGCTATGTTCGTGTGCTTGTTAGTATATTTCGTGATCCCTTTTGACTCAAGTCCACTAAGGGACTTTTGTTAAGCTTGTTGAGTAGCTCCATGCCATGTCTTTCTTTGTCATGTTCAGGTCCTGTAGCATGTTGTTTTGTTGCTCCGAAGAGGGCTTTATGATCTGAAATTCCAGACAAGTGTTAATTTCACTAAGTCTGAGATCTGTTTACCGTTTGCGTTTTTGCCATGCTTGTTTGAACCTCTTAATGCATGAATTGGCCGTAGCTCAGTGCCAGTCTTTTGTTAAGCATCTTGAATGCATCCCTGCCATGTATTTTGATGCCATGTTTGAGTGCTGTAGCATGTTCATCTCATTGCATTTAGATGCCTACTTGCTGTAAATCGCAGACCGGTGTCATATTTGGAACGCTTGCCATTTCCAAACCGTAACTCTGATTCCGGTGATCTTTATATCATTTTCAAGCGATTTCATCCCATCTTTCCAGTGGCACACTTGGTTTTCCAAGTTGAGGCCAGGTTCATGCATTTCCTGTCATATCTTGCATATGCATCCCGCATCGCATCCCGCATAGCATATCATCTTTGCATCATGTTGTTTGAGTTTGCACGTGGTTGATTGTATCCTTGTTGCTTGTTTGTCTTGTTTGGGTAGAGCCGGGAGACGAGTTCGCTAACGAGGAGCCCGTTGAGTTTTCTTTCGAGGATCTAGTCAACTCTGACAACTTTGCAGGCAAGATGATCATACCCTCGAAATCACTACTATCTTTGCTATGCTAGTTTGCTCGCTCTTTTGCTATGCCAATGCTACGATGCCTACCACTTGCTTGTCAGCCTCCCAAATCGCCATGTTCAGCCTCTAACCCACCTTTGTCCTAGCAAACCGTTGATTGGCTATGTTACCGCTTTGCTCAGCCCCTCTTATAGCGTTGCTAGTTGCAGGTGAAGATTGGAGACCGTTCCTTGTTGGAACATTTATTTACTTGTTGGGATATCATTATATTGCCATGTTATCTTAATGCATCTATATACTTGGTAAAGGGTGGAAGGCTCGGCCTCTCGCCTAGTGTTCTGTTCCACTCTTGCCGCCCTAGTTTCCGTCATATCGGTGTTATGTTCCCGGATTGTGCGTTCCTTACGCGGTTGGGTCATAATGGGAACCCCTTGATAGTTCGCCTTGATTAAAGCTTTTCCAGCAATGCCCAACATTGGTTTCACCATTTGCCACCTAGACTTTTTTCCCTTGGGTTTCCGGAGCCCAAGGGTCATCTTATTTAAACCCCCCCGGGCCAGTGCTCCTCTGAGTGTTGGTCCAAACAGAGCCACTTGCAGCAACCTCGGGGCAACTCGAGGGTTGATTTTAGTTGTATGTAGTGTTCATCTGAGTGTGCCCTGAGAACGAGATATGTGCAGCTCCTATCGAGATTTGTCGGCACATTCGGGCGGTGTTGCTGGTCTTGTTTTAACCTGTCGAAATGTCTTGTTGTACTGGGATACCGAGTTTGATCGGAATGTCTCGGGTGGAGGTCTATTCCTTCATTGACCGTGAGAGCTTGTCATGGGCTAAGTTGGGACTCCCCTGCAGGGATTGAACTTTCGAAGCCGTGCCCGCGGTTATGGGCAGATGGGAATTTGTTAATGTCCGGTTGTAGATAACTTGAACCTTAACTTAATTAAAATGAATCAACCGTGTGTGTTACCGTGATGGCCTCTTCTCGGCGGAGTCCGGGAAGTGGACACGGTGTTGGAGTAATGTTTGCGCAGGTTGCTCTCTAGTTTCTCGCTCACGCTTTGCCTCCTCTTCTCGCTCTCTTTTGCGAATAAGTTAGCCACCATATATGCTAGTCGCTTGCTGACAGCTCCACATATATATACCTTATCCTACCTATTAAGCTTAAATAGTCTTGATCGCGAGGGTGCGAGATTGCTGAGTCCCTGTGGCTCACAGATTACTATTACACCAGATGCAGGGACAGATGATACAGCTCCAGATGGCGCGCTTGAGCTCAAGTGGGAGTACGACGAGGACTCTCAGCGTTACTATGTTTCTTTTCCTGATGATCAGTAGTGGTGCCCAGTTGAGGTGATCAGGGACCATGTCGCTTGTTGGGTTGTCTTTTATTTTGGCGCCGTAGTTGGGCCATGAGTGTTTGGATGATGTATGTTATTTATGTAATTGATTGACGTGGCGAGTGTAAGCCAAATATGTTGTCCCTTTTCATTATCTATATTACATGGGATGTTTGTGATGATTACCCGACTTGCGACATATGCCTTCAATGCGATTATGCCTCTAAGTCGTGCCTCGACACGTGGGAGATATAGTCGCATCGAGGGTGTTACAAGTTGGTAATCAGAGCCTTCCCCGACCTTAGGAGCCCCATTGCTTGATCGTTTTTAGCAGTCGAGTTGTGTCTAGAAAAATGTTTTGAGTCATTTAGGAATTATATATCGGAGATTTTAGGAATTCTTTTTACTTCCCAGTCTCCTCATCGCTCTGGTAAGGCATCCTGACGTAGAGTTTTGACTCTTCTCTTCCCAAAATTTCACTAATTTTATTTAGGATCACGCGGGTATCTTGGAATCGTTCCGATCTTTTTATGATGAGAACATTGTCTTGGTGCCTTCTGTCAGGGGTTTAGTGGAAGTGTCCCGAGGAGTTGAGCTCTGAGGTGTTGTCATCATAATTTTATCGTTGCAGTTCTGGAATACCTGAGTTTAGTACGCCGACATCGAAAATCTCTTTTATGCAGTTCGTTGGTGAGATAACCTCGATGCCACCCTGTACTGGGGCGGGAGTTCGGGAGTATCGCCATAACTTGTATAACGGATGTTTTTCGAAGGTTGAGGTAGATGATTTCCGAAGGTTTCTTGGTTATGTGTTGAAGGATGGATACAACTGGATGTAGGATTTGCTAGTTTGGGTGAGATATTATGCTTCCCCTGTATCCCCAACACCTGATTGCATAACCGGAAAGGTTCGGGAGTTTCATAGGTGGGAATTCTAGTAGCTCTAGCCCTTCTTCCACTGATATTGGTTTGAGATGGGGATTTCTTACCGATTATTCGTTCTTGAGCCATACCTTGTTGATTAACTTCTTCTACTTAATTCTACGTGGCTTCGCAATTTATGGATATGTGACCATTTCAAGAGAAATGCATTCGTTCGTTTTGTTCGGATGTGAAGACTTTATGTTGCTATTTTCATTCCGTTGGATTCAGCTTCAATATTTTGTCTATCAATGTGCTAATGGTGGTCAACCTCTTCAGGATGGCTCCTCCAACGCGCACGACTCCGAATCCTGATCCGCCACCACCTCCACCTCCTCCGGAGGCATGGCAAGCTATGATGGCCGCAACCAATGCAAACACGCAGTTGATCATGCAAATCCTCCAAGAGCGCAATCAAGGCAATCAAGGGAATCAAGGCAACAATCAGAATCATTTTGCTACACTGAACCAGTTCCTTGCTAATGGGCCGAAGACGTTCAGCAATTGTGTTGAGGCAACCGATGCTGACGATTGGCTGGTGGATCTGTGTAAGCATTTTGAATGCAGCAACGTCAGGCCTGAAGATTTCATCAAGTTCGCTTCCTTCCAGCTCAAAGATCAAGCTGCAGAATGGTTTCAGCAGTACAAGGATTCCAGAGGTGAACGTCTGATCACTTGGGATGATTTTCATCGAGATTTCCGAGCTCATCACATCCCTCAGAGTGTGACTGAAAGTAAGCGTGAGGAATTCTGCAACTTGAAGCAAGGCTCTTTGTCTGTCTATGACTATAACAAGTTGTTCCAGAAGCTCGCCCGCTTTGCCAAGCAGGACGTCCCTGACGAGAAGAGCATGATATACCAGTTCAGGGGTGGTCTCAGAGAAGAAATTCAGCTAGCTCTTGTTCTCTTTGAGCCGTTGAGGTACGACGAGTTCTACAACATGGCACTGAAGCAAGAAGCCGCTCAGTTGAGGTGTGATGCTTCCAAGAAGCGAGTCAGAGATGCTACTCCTTCTTCCTCTACTCAAGTGGCCAAGCAGCAGAAGTTTTGGCTTCCTCCTCCTCCGTTCCATCAGCCGTATCAGCAGAAGAGTAAAGGTGGCAGTGGTTCTTCCCACCCACCCAACCCTGGCTTTCAGAACAAGTCTTCGCCTCAACCTCCAAGATCGAGTGCTCCGTACCACTGTCCGCTTTCAGTTGTCACGTGCAACAAGTGCCAACAGAAGGGTCACTATGCCAACAAGTGTTTCAACCAGAGGCGTCTTCCTCCTCCTCCTCCTCCTGTGAGATCGGCAAGTACAGCTGTGGTCAAGCATAACCCGAAGCACGCCAAGGTCAACTTGCTGAATACAGCTCAGGCAGAGGACTCGCCAGATGTGATTATGGGTAACCTTCCTGTTAACGATGTTCCTGCAAAAGTTCTTTTTGACACTGGTGCATCGCTTTCTTTTATTTCAACTCCATTTGTGGCCAAGCATGATTTTGTGACCGAAAGGATTCCTGTTCCGTTGAAGATTGTGTCTCCGGGCAAGCAAATGACTTCTAATAATTGCGTCCCGGATGTCTCTAGCACATTGGGCGATTACAAGTTTCTCTCTTCTCCGGTGGTTCTTGGTAACTCAGATATTGATCTTATTCTCGGAATGGATTGGCTTACTAAGCACAAGGCACATCTCGATTGTGCAGCCAGAAAGATTCAATTGACTCATTCGTCTGAGGATGTAATTGTCTTTGCCGTTCGTGGTGATACAATCCGGTTGTTTTCTCTCAATGAAAAGGGTGAACTGGACGCTATCTCGCAGATTCCAGTCATTTGCGAATATCAAGACGTCTTTCCAGAAGAGCTCCCAGGAATGCCTCCGCACCGGCCAGTTGAATTTGTTATTGATCTTGAGCCCGGTACGGAACCTGTGTGCAAGCGTCCTTACAAGCTCTGACCTGAAGAGTTGAAGGAGCTGAAGAAACAACTCGATATTCAAGAAAGAATGGGTCTCATCTGGCCTAGTTCTTCTCCGTGGGGTTGTGGTGTTCTTTTTGTGAAGAAGAAGGATGGAACAGACCGACTTTGTGTTGATTATCGTCCATTGAACAAGAAGACCATCAAGAACAAATACCCACTTCCCACCATCAACGAGCTGTTCGAACAACTCAAGGGTGCCAAAGTATTCTCCAAGCTTGATCTCCATATGGGTTATCATCAGATTCGAATCCATGAGCAAGATATTCCCAAGACGGCCTTCCGGACAAGCTATGGGTCATATGAATACACTGTCATGTCTTTTGTCCTCGTCAACGCTCCTCCGACGTTCTCTCGCATGATGAACTTCATCTTCAACGCCTACACCAATGACTTCCTTTTGGTCTATCTCGACGACATTCTGGTTTTCTCGAAGAACAAGGAAGATCATGCCAAGCACTTGCGTCTGGTTCTTGATAAGCTGAGGGAACACTAGTTCTACGCCAAGTTCTCCAAGTGTGAATTTTGGCTCGATGAGGTTCTTTATCTTGGGCATATCATCTCTGCCAAGGGCATTGCCATGAATCCTGAGAAGGTGTCTACAATTGTTAACTGGGAACCTCCTCAGAACGTGAAGCAACTCCGTAGCTTCCTCGGTCTCACAAGCTATTGCCGAAGATTTGTTGAAAACTTTTCTAAGATCGCGAAGCCTCTCTCAAATCTTCTCCAGAAGCACGTCAAGTACGTTTGGTCTCCGGAGTGTGATATTGCTTTCAACACTTTGAAAGAGAAATTGATCACTGCTCCAGTTCTGACTCCGCCGGATGAATCCAAGCCGTATGAGGTCTTTTGTGATGCCTCTCTCCAAGGTCTCGGTGCAGTACTGATGCAAGAGAAGAAAGTTGTTGCTTATACCTCTCGCTAGTTGAAGCCTAATGAGAAGAACTACCCCACTCATGATCTCGAGTTGGTGGCAGTTGTGCATGCTCTTTTGACTTGGAGACATCTTCTATTGGGAAGAAAAGTGGACATTTTCACTGATCACAAGAGTCTCAAGTACATCTTCACTCAGCCTAATCTCAACCTCAGGCAGACTCGATGGGTCGAAATGATTCAAGAGTATAATCCGAGTATCGAGTATACTCCAGGCAAGGCCAATGTGATTGCTGACGCTTTGAGCAGAAAAGCGTATTGCAGCAGTCTGATTCTCAAGCCTTATCAACCCGAGTTTTGTGAAGCTTTCCGCAAACTTAATCTGCAAATTATTCCTCAAGGTTTCCTCGCCAACCTTCAAGTCTCTCCTACCTTGGAAGACCAGATTCGCCAAGCCCAGCTTCTTGATGCTATGGTGAAAAAGGTGAAGATTGGGATTGCCAAGAGTCAACCCAAGTATAAGTGCTACCGCCTTGATGACAAGGACACTCTCTTCTTCGAGGATCGAATTGTTGTACCCAAAGGTGAACTTCGTAAAGTGATCATGAACGAGGCTCACAATTCTCTCCTCTCCATCCACCCTGGGAGCACGAAGATGTATCAGGATCTTATGCAAGCTTATTGGTGGACTCGAATGAAGCGCGAGATCGCTCAGTTCGTGAATGAATGTGATGTCTGCAGAAGAGTGAAGGCAGAACACCAAAGGCCAGCTGGTCTCCTCCAACCTCTTGCCATTCCAGAATGGAAGTTTGACCACATTGAGATGGACTTCTTGACTGGGTTTCCAAAGTCCAAGCATGGCAATGATGCTATATTCGTTGTCATTGACAAACTCACCAAAGTGGCTCACTTTCTGCCTATCAAAGAGTCGATCACTGCAGCTCAATTGGCGGAACTCTACACCTCTCGAATTGTCTCTTTGCACGGTATTCCTTAGGTGATCTCTTCAGACCGTGGCAACATCATTACCTCCAAGTTTTGGGATTCTTTTCAAAAGGCCATGGGCACCAACATCTGCTTCAACACTGCTTTCCATCCTCAAACAAGCGGTCAAGTCGAGCGTGTCAACCAGATTCTTGAAGATATGCTCAGGGCTTGTGTGATCTCCTTCGGCATGAAGTGGGAGGATTGTCTTCCTTATGCTGAATTCTCCTACAACAACAGTTTTCAAGCAAGTTCGGGCAAGGCCCCATTTGAAATTCTGTATGGCAGGAAGTGCCGTACCCCTCTCAACTGGTCTGAAACCGGTGAACGTCAGCTGCTGGGTAATGACTTAATCACAGAGGCAGAAGAAATGTGCAAAGTCATTCGTGATAACCTCAAAGTAGCCCAATCCCGCCAGAAGAGCTACTATGATAGTAAGCACCGTGATTTGGCTTTCGAGATGGGAGATCATGTTTACCTCCTTGTCTCTCCTATGAAAGGTACTCGTCGCTTCGGTATCAAAGGAAAGCTTGCCCCCAGATATGTGGGACCTTTCAAGATTGTCAGCAAGAGAGGCGACCTCGCCTATCAACTCGAGCTTCTGTCAAACTTTGCAAATGTTCATGATGTGTTCCATGTCTCTCAGCTTCGAAAATGCTTCAAGACGCCTGACCACACCGTCAACTTCGAGGATATTGAGCTCCAAGAAGATCTCTCTTATCGTGAGCACCCAGTTGCAATCCTTGAAGAGACTGAACGCAGGACTCGCAGCAAGTCGATCAAGTTTCTCAAAGTCAAGTGGTCACACCATTCCGACCGTGAAGCTACCCGGGAATGCGAGGATCACCTCCGTTCTGTGTACCCGGCGTTCTTTCGGTCCTAGATCTCGGGACGAGATCTTTTCGTAGTGGTGGTGTGTTGTAACACCCCGGATATGATTTACCCAATTTGTAATCCAACTCTTTCCGTTTCCGGCTTTAAGTTAATTTATTTTCACGGGTTCGGGTCTTTGTCTCCGTGTGTTGTTATCGTTGTCATGCATCTCATATCATGTCATCATGTGCATTGCATTTGCATACGTGTTCATCTCATGCATTCGAGCATTTTCCCCGTTGTCCGTTTTGCATTCCGGCGCTTCGTTCTCCTCCGGTGGTCATTTTTAGCTTTCTTTTGTGTGTGGGGATTAAACATTTCTGGATTGGACCGAGACTTGCCAAGCGGCCTTGGTTTACTACCGGTAGACCGCCTGTCAAGTTTCGTACCATTTGGACTTCGTTTGATGCTCCAACGGTTTACCGAGGGACCGAAAAGGCCTCGTGTGTGTTGCAGCCCAACACCCCTCCAATTTGGCCCAAAACCCACCAAACTCTGCTCCATCATCTAGAGCATTCGATCATGACCGCGGGGACGAAAACCGCACCTCATTTGGACTCTCCTAGCTCCCTCTATGCCTATTTAAACACCCCCCCGATTTTCGGATCTCCTCCCCTCTCGAAACCCTAAAAAAGATCTTCGCCGCCACCGGACAACGTCCGCGACGAGCCGGAAGTGTCCGGATCCGCCGCCGCCAACCACCGTATGCCATGTGGCACCGCAGCTGCCGCCGTCGCTCCGGCCCGGGAGGCCCAGCCGGGGCCCCCGAGGCCCATGGCCCGCGCCCCACCGCCTGGGAGCTGGCGCCCCCCGAGACCGCGCCTCCGCCACCTTCTTCCACGTCACCGGCCGCCGTCACCTGACGCGCCCCCGCACCGGCGCGAGCTCGCCGCATCCGCAGCTCGCCGGTCCGGTCCCCGCATCGCAGCTCCTCGTCGTCCGCGCCCGCGGCCACCTCCACCTCTCCGGCTCCGACCTCCCTCACCGACCGGCCCCTCCTCGGCAGCAAGTTCCCCGGCGAGCTTGTCAAGTCCCGCCGGTGATCCTCGGGAACCGTGCTGCTACAATGCACGTTCAGATCTCAGATCCGGATTCGTCTACGGTTGACTTTTCCCCTTCAAACCCTAATTTTTATGCATAATTTGACCTGTGATATCTCCGCATCCGTAGCTCCGATTTGGGCATATAGCATATAAAAATGTTCGCCTCAGAGGGTACATCATTTCATTCCATTGCATCATTTTCATTAGAGTTCATCTTGATGCCCGAAATGCTGTTAGAAGAGGGCTTCATGAGTTAATTGTCAGATCTGCTAGTTCATCTTAGACTTTTGTCATTTTTGCCATGATTGTTGTGTGCATGATATGCCTATGAGTCCTTCATATGTTTTGTTAAGGGTTTTGTCATCTTTCCAAAGGTGCAACCCATGTATTTTTGTGATGTGTGTGGTGCTTAGTGCAAGCTTGCAAAGTGAGGCACCCGGTAAATCTGTTTTCAGGGACTTAGTAGTTTCACTAAGTCCTGGGATTGTTTAGTTCATGATGCCATATGTTCATGTTGTTTCCTAGTGATCCGTGCCTCTTTTGAGGATGATCAGTAAAGGTGTTTTGTTAATATCGTAGTGCTCTATCCATCCTTGTTTTTGTTTGCATACATGGAGCACCCTAGCTTGAGTCAATCGAGCTCTACTTTTGCTTCGTTGTGAATCTGGGCAGATCGTCAACTTGTTTGTGATTTTGCCGATGTTATTGTAGTTGATCCGTGCATGCTATGCCATTGTTATTGCCATGTCTAGCTTACATTTGGTGCCTTCTTAATGGATGTATGCTTGTCTTGCCATGACTTCCTCCGTAGTGAGTGCATCGAGCTCGTAAACATGCCTTCGTGAGTTATGGTTCAGCATGTCCTAGTTTTCACTAAGTCTGAAAACTGATTATGTTTTTGCTATGTTCGTGTGCTTGTTAGTATATTTTGTGATCCCTTTTGACTCAAGGTCACTAAGGGAGTTTTGTTAAGCTTGTTGAGTAGCTCCATGCCATGTCTTTCTTTGTCATGTTCAGGTCCTGTAGCATGTTGTTTTGTTGCTCCGAAGAGGGCTTTATGATCTGAAATTCCAGACAAGTGTTAATTTCACTAAGTCTGAGATCTGTTTACCGTTTGCGTTTTTGCCATGCTTGTTTGAACCTCTTAATGGATGAATTGGCCGTAGCTCAGTGCCAGTCTTTTGTTAAGCATCTTGAATGCATCCCTGCCATGTATTTTGATGCCATGTTTGAGTGCTGTAGCATGTTCATCTCATTGCATTGAGATGCCTACTTGCTATAAATCGCAGACCGGTGTCATATTTGAAACGCTTGCCATTTCCAAACCGTAACTCCGATTCCGGTGATCTTTATATAGTTTTCAAGCGATTTCATCCCATCTTTCCAGTGGCACACTTGGTTTTCCAAGTTGAGGCCAGGTTCATGCATTTCCTGTCATATCTTGCATATGCATCCCGCATCGCATCCCGCATAGCATATCATCTTTGCATCGTGTTGTTTGAGTTTGCACGTGGTTGATTGTATCCTTGTTGCTTGTTTGTCTTGTTTGGGTAGAGCCGGAGACGAGTTCGCTAACGAGGAGCCCGTTGAGTTTGTTTTCGAGGATCCAGTCAACTCTGACAACTTTGCAGGCAAGATGATCATACCCTCGAAATCACTACTATCTTTGCTATGCTAGTTTGCTCGCTCTTTTGCTATGCCAATGCTACGATGCCTACCACTTGCTTGTCAGCCTCCCAAATCGCCATGTTCAGCCTCTAACCCACCTTTGTCCTAGCAAACCGTGGATTGGCTATGTTACCGCTTTGCTCAGCCCCTCTTATAGGGTTGCTAGTGGCAGGTGAAGATTGGAGACCGTTCCTTGTTGGAACATTTATTTACTTGTTGGGATATCATTATATTGCCATGTTATCTTAAAGCATCTATATACTTGGTAAAGAGTGGAAGGCTCGGCCTCTCGCCTAGTGTTTTGTTCCACTCTTGCCGCCCTAGTTTCCGTCATATCGGTGTTATGTTCCCGGATTGTGCGTTCCTTACGCGGTTGGGTCATAATGGGAACCACTTGATAGTTCGCCTTGATTAAAGCTTTTCCAGCAATGCCCAACATTGGTTTTACCATTTTCCACCTAGCCTTTTTTCCCTTGGGTTTCCAGAGCCCGAGGGTCATCTTATTTAAACCCCCCCGGGCTAGTGCTCCTCCGAGTATTGGTCCAAACAGAGCCACTTGCAGCGCCACCTCGGGGCAACTCGAGGGTTGGTTTTAGTTGTACGTAGTGTTCATCTGAGTGTGCCCTGAGAACGAGATATGTGCAGCTCCTATCGAGATTTGTCGGCACATTCGGGCGGTGTTGCTGGTCTTGTTTTAACCTGTCGAAATGTCTTGTTGTACCGGGATACCGAGTCTGATCGGTATGTCTCGGGTGGAGGTCTATTCCTTCATTGACCGTGAGAGCTTGTCATGGGCTAAGTTGGGACTCACCTGCAGGGATTGAACTTTCGAAAGCCGTGCCCGCGGTTATGGGCAGATGGGAATTTGTTAATGTCCGGTTGTTGATAACTTGAACCTTAACTTAATTAAAATGAATCAACCGTGTGTGTTACCGTGATGGCCTATTCTCGGTGGAGTCCGGGAAGTGGACACGGTGTTGGAGTAATGTTTGCGCAGGTTGCTCTCTAGTTTCTCGCTCTCTTTTGCGAATAAGTTAGCCACCATATATGCTAGTCGCTTGCTGTAGCTCCACATATATATACCTTATCCTACCTATTAAGCTTAAATAGTCTTGATCGCGAGGGTGCGAGATTGCTGAGTCCCTGTGGCTCACAGATTACTATTACACCAGATGCAGGGGCAGATGATATAGCTCCAGATGGCACGTTTGAGCTCAAGTGGGAGTACGACGAGGACTCTCAGCGTTATTATGTTTCTTTTCCTGATGATCAGTAGTGGTGCCCAGTTGCGGTGATCAGGGACCATGTCGCTTGTTGGGTTGTCTTTTATTTTGGCGCCGTAGTCGGGCCATGAGTGTTTGGATGATGTATGTTATTTATATACTTGATTGACGTGGCGAGTGTAAGCCAACTATGTTGTCCCTTTTCATTATCTATATTACATGGGATGTTTGTGATGATTACCCGACTTGCGACATATGCCTTCAATGCGATTATGCCTCTAAGTCGTGCCTCGACACGTGGGAGATATAGTCGCATCGAGGGTGTTACAAGTTGGTAATCAGAGCCTTCCCCGACCTTAGGAGCCCCATTGCTTGATCGTTTTTAGAAGTCGAGTTGTGTCTAGAAAAATGTTTTGAGTCATTTAGGAATTATATATCGGAGAGTTTAGGAATTCTTTTTACTTCCCAGTCTCCTCATCGCTCTGGTAAGGCATCCTGACGTAGAGTTTTGACTCTTCTCTTCCCAAAATTTCACTAAATTTTTTTTAGGATCACGCGGGTATCTTGGAATCGTTCCGACGATTTTATGATGAGAACATTGTCTTGGTGCCTCCTGTCAGGGGTTTAGTGGAAGTGTCCCAGGGAGTTGAGCTCTGAGGTGTTGTCATCATAATTTTATCGTTCCAGTTCTGGAATACCTGAGTTTAGTACACCGACATCGAAAATCTCTTTTATGCAGTTCGTTGGTGAGATAACCTCGACGCCACCCAGTACTGGGGCGGGAGTTCGGGAGTATCGCCATAACTTGTATAACGGACGTTTTTCGAAGGTTGAGGTAGATGATTTCCGAAGGTTTCTTGGTTATGTGTTGAAGGATGGATACAGCTGGATGTAGGATTTGCTAGTTTGGGTGAGATATTATGCTTCCCCTGTATCCCCAACACCTGATTGCATAACCGGAAAGGTTCGGGAGTTTCATAGGTGGGAATTCTAGTAGCTCTAGCCCTTCTTCCACGGATATTGGTTTGAGATGGGGATTTCTTACCGATTATTCGTTCTTGAGCCATACCTTGTTGATTAACTTCTTCTACTTAATTCTACGTGGCTTCGCAATTTATGGATATGTGACCATTTCAAGAGAAATGCATTCGTTCGTTTTGTTCAGATGTGAAGACTTTATGTTGCTATTTTCATTCCGTTGGATTCAGCTTCAATATTTTGTCTATCAATGTGCTAATGGTGGTCAACCTCTTCAGGATGGCTCCTCCAATGCGCACGACTCCGAATCCTGATCCGCCACCACCTCCACCTCCTCCGGAGGCATGGCAAGCTGTGATGGCCGCAACCAATGCAAACACGCAGTTGATCATGCAAATCCTCCAAGAGCGCCATCAAGGCAATCAAGGGAATCAAGGCAACAATCAGAATCAATTTGCTACACTGAACCAGTTCCTTGCTAATGGGCCGAAGACGTTCAACAATTGTGTTGAGGCAACCGATGCTGACGGTTGGCTGGTGGATCTGTGTAAGCATTTTGAATGCAGCAACGTCAGGCCTGAAGATTTCATCAAGTTCGCTTCCTTCCAGCTCAAAGATCAAGCTGCAGAATGGTTTCAGCAGTACAAGGATTCCAGAGGTGGACGTCTGATCACTTGGGATGATTTTCGTCGAGATTTCCGAGCTCCTCACATCCCTCAGAGTGTGACTGAAAGTAAGCGTGAGGAATTCCGCAACTTGAAGCAAGGCTCTTTGTCTGTCTATGACTATAACAAGTTGTTCCAGAAGCTCGCCCGCTTTGCCAAGCAGGACGTCCCTGATGAGAAGAGCATGATATACCAGTTCAGGGGTGGTCTCAGAGAAGAAATTCAGCTAGCTCTTGTTCTCTTTGAGCCGTTGAGGTACGATGAGTTCTACAACATGGCACTGAAGCAAGAAGCCGCTCAGTTGAGGTGTGATGCTTCCAAGAAGCGAGTCAGAGATGCTACTCCTTCTTCCTCTACTCAAGTGGCCAAGCAGCAGAAGTTTTGGCTTCCTCCTCCTCTGTTCCGTCAGCCGTATCAGCAGAAGAGTAAAGGTGGCAATGGTTCTTCCCACCCACCCAACCCTGGCTTTCAGAACAAGTCTTTGTCTCAACCTCCAAGATCGAGTGCTCCGTACCACCGTCCGCTTTCAGAGGTCACGTGCAACAAGTGCCAACAGAAGGGTCACTATGCCAACAAGTGTTTCAACTAGAGGCGTCTTCCTCCTCCTCCTCCTGTGAGATCGGCAAGTACAGCTGTGGTCAAGCATAACCCCAAGGACGCCAAGGTCAACTTGCTGAATGCAGCTCAGGCAGAGGACTCGCCAGATGTGATTATGGGTAACCTTCCTGTTAACGATGTTCCTGCAAAAGTTCTTTTTGACACTGGTGCATCGCTTTCTTTTGTTTCAGCTCCATTTGTGGCCAAGCATGATTTTGTGACCGAAAGGATTCCTGTTCTGTTGAAGATTGTGTCTCCGGGCAAGCAAATGACTTCTAATAATTGCATCCCAGATGTCTCTATCACATTGGGCGATTACAAGTTTCTCTCTTCTCCGGTGGTTCTTGGTAACTCGGATATTGATCTTATTCTCGGAATGGATTGGCTTATTAAGCACAAGGCACATCTCGATTGTGCAGCCAGACAGATTCAATTGACTCATTCGTCTGAGGATGTAATTGTCTTTGCCGTTCGTGATGATACAATTCGGTTGTTTTCTCCCAATGAAAAGGGTGAACTGGATGCTATCTCGTAGATTCCAGTCGTTTGCGAATATCAAGACGTCTTTCCAGAAGAGCTCCCAGGAATGCCTCTGCACCGGCCAGTTGAATTTGTTATTGATCTTGAGCCCGGTACGGAACCTGTGTTTCAAGCGTCCTTACAAGCTCGGACCTGAAGAGTTGAAGGAGCTGAAGAAACAACTCGATATTCAAGAAAGAATGGGTCTCATCCGGCCTAGTTCTTCTCCGTGGGGTTGTGGTGTTCTTTTTGTGAAGAAGAAGGATGGAACGGCCGACTTTGTGTTGATTTTCGTCCATTGAACAAGAAGACCATCAATAACAAATACCCACTTCCCAACATCAACGAGCAATTCGAACAACTCAAGGGTTCCAAAGTATTCTCCAAGCTTGATCTCCGTATGGGTTATCATCAGATTCGAATCCGTGAGCAAGATATTCCCAAGACGGCCTTCAGGACAAGCTATGGGTCATATGAATACACTGTCATGTCTTTTGTCCTCGTCAACGCTCCTCCGACGTTCTCTCGCATGATGAACTTCATCTTCAATGCCTACACCAATGACTTCGTTTTGGTCTATCTCGACGACATTCTGATTTTCTCGAAGAACAAGGAAGATCATGCCAAGCACTTGCGTCTGGTTCTTGATAAGCTGAGGGAACACCAGTTCTACGCCAAGTTCTCCAAGTGTGATTTTTGGCTCGATGAGGTTCTTTATCTTGGGCATATCATCTCTGCCAAGGGCATTGCCGTGAATCCTGAGAAGGTGTCTGCAATTGTTAACTGGGAACCTCCTCAGAACGTGAAGCAACTCCGTAGCTTCCTCGGTCTCGCAAGCTATTGCTGAAGATTCGTTGAAAACTTTTCTAAGATCGCGAAGCCTCTCTCAAATCTTCTCCAGAAGCATGTCAAGTATGTTTGGTCTCCGGAGTGTGATATTGCTTTCAACACTTTGAAAGAGAAATTGATCACTGCTCCAGTTCTGACTCCGCCGGATGAATCCAAGCCGTACGAGGTCTTTTGTGATGCCTCTCTCCAAGGTCTCGGTGCAGTACTGATGCAAGAGAAGAAAGTAGTTGCTTATACCTCTCACCAGTTGAAGCCTAATGAGAAGAACTACCCCACTCATGATCTCGAGTTGGCGGCAGTTGTGCATGCTCTTTTGACTTGGAGACATCTTTTATTGGGAAGAAAAGTGGACATTTTCACTGATCACAAGTCTCAAGTACATCTTCACTCATCCTAATCTCAACCTCAGGCAGACTCGATGGGTCGAAATGATTCAAGAGTATAATTCGAGTATCGAGTATACTCCAGGCAAGGCCAATGTGATTGCTGACGCTTTGAGCAGAAAAGCGTATTGCAACAGTCTGATTCTCAAGCCTAATCAACCCGATCTTTGTGAAGCTTTCCGCAAACTTAATCTGCAAATTGTTCCTCAAGGTTTCCTCGCCAACCTTCAAGTCTCTCCTACCTTGGAAGACCAGATTCGCCAAGCCCAACTTCTTGATGCTATGGTGAAAAAGGTGAAGATTGGGATTGCCAAGAGTCAACCCAAGTATAAGTGCTACCGCCTTGATGACAAGGACATTCTCTTCTTGGAGGATCGAATTGTTGTACCCAAAGGTGAACTTCGTAAAGTGATCATGAACAAGGCTCACAATTCTCTCCTCTCCGTCCACCCTGGGAGCACGAAGATGTATCAGGATCTTATGCAAGCTTATTGGTGGACTCGAATGAAGCGCGAGATCGCTCAGTTCATGAATGAATGTGATGTCTGTAGAAGAGTGAAGGCAGAACACCAAAGGATAGCTGGTCTCCTCCAACCTCTTGCCATTCCAGAATGGAAGTTTGACCACATTGAGATGGACTTCGTGACTGGGTTTCCAAAGTCCAAGCGTGGCAATGATGCTATATTCGTTGTCATTGACAAACTCACCAAAGTGGCTCACTTTCTGCCTATCAAAGAGTCGATCACTGCAGCTCAATTGGCGGAACTCTACACCTCTCGAATTGTATCTTTGCACGGTATTCCTCAGGTGATCTCTTCAGACCGTGACAGCATCTTTACCTCCAAGTTTTGGGATTCTTTTCAAAAGGCCATGGGCACCAACATCTGCTTCAACACTGCTTTCCATCCTCAAACAAGCGGTCAAGTCGAGCGTGTCAACCAGATTCTTGAAGATATGCTCAGGGCTTGTGTGATCTCCTTCGGCATGAAGTGGGAGGATTGTCTTCCTTATGCTGAATTCTCCTACAACAACAGTTTTCAAGCAAGTTCGGGCAAGGCCCCATTTGAAATTATGTATGGCAGGAAGTGCCGTACCCCTCTCAACTGGTCTGAAACCGGTGAACGTCAGCTGCTGGGTAATGACTTAATCACAGAGGCAGAAGAAATGTGCAAAGTCATTCGTGATAACCTCAAAGTAGCCCAATCCTGCCAGAAGAGCTACTATGATAGTAAGCACCGTGATTTGGCTTTCGAGATCGGAGATCATGTTTACCTCCGTGTCTCTCCTATGAAAGGGACTCGTCGCTTCGGTATCAAAGGAAAGCTTTCCCCCAGATACGTGGGACCTTTCAAGATTGTCAGCAAGAGAGGCGACCTCGCCTATCAACTCGAGCTTCCGTCAAACTTTGCAAATGTTCATGATGTGTTCCATGTCTCTCAGCTCCGAAAGTGCTTCAAGACGCCTGACCGCACCGTCAACTTCGAGGACATTGAGCTCCAAGAAGATCTCTCTTATCGTGAGCACCCAGTTGCAATCCTTGAAGAGACTGAACGCATGACTCGCAACAAGTCGATCAAGTTTCTCAAAGTCAAGTGGTCACACCATTCCGACCGTGAAGCTACCTGGGAACACGAGGATCACCTCCGTTCTGAGTCCCCGGCGTTCTTTCAGTCCTAGATCTCGGGACGAGATCTTTTCGTAGTGGTGGAGTGTTGTAACACCCCGGATATGATTTACCCAATTTGTAATCCAACTCTTGCCGTTTCCGGCTTTAAGTTAATTTATTTTCACGGGTTCGGGTCTTTGTCTCCATGTGTTGTTATCGTTGTCATGCATCTCATATCATGTCATCATGTGCATTGCATTTGCATACGTGTTCATCTCATGCATTCGAGCATTTTCCCCGTTGTCCGTTTTGCATTCCGGCGCTTCGTTCTCCTCCGGTGGCCATTTCTAGCTTTCTTTCGTGTGTGGGCATTAAACATTTCCGGATTGGACCGAGACTTGCCATGCGGCCTTGGTTTACTACCGCTAGACCGCCTGTCAAGTTTCGTACCATTTGGACTTCGTTTGATGCTCCAACGGTTAACCGAGGGACCGAAAAGGCCTCATGTGTGTTGCAGCCCAACACCCCTCCAATTTGTCCCAAAACCCACCAAACTCTGCTCCATCATCTAGAGCGTTCGATCACGATCGCGTGGCTGAAAACCGCACCTCATTTGGACTCTCCTAGCTCCCTCTATGCCTATTTAAACACCCCCGATTTTCGGATCTCCTCCCCTCTCGAAACCGTAAAAAAGATCTCTGCCGCCACCGGACAACGTCCGCGACGAGCCGGACGTGTCCGGATCCGCCGCCGCCAACCACCGTATGCCACGTGGCACCACAGCTGCCGCCGTCGCTCCGGCTCGGGAGGCCCAGCCGGGGCCCCCGAGGCCCATCGCCCGCGCCCCGCCGCCCGGGAGCTGGCGCCCCCCGAGACCGCGCCTCCGCCGCCTTCTTCCACGTCGCCGGCCGCCGTCGCCCGACGCGCCCCCGCGCCGGCGCGAGCTCGCCGCATCCGCAGCTCGCCGGTCCGGTCCCCGCACCGCAGCTCCTCGTCGTCTGCGCCCGCGGCCACCTCCACCTCTCCGGCGCCGACCTCCCTCACCGACCGGCCCCTCCTCCGCGGCAAGTTCCCCGGCGAGCTCGTCAAGTCCGGCCGGTGATCCTCGGGAACCGTGCTGCTACAGTGCATGTTCAGATCTCAGATCCGGATTTGTCTACGGTTGACTTTTCCCCTCCGAACCCTAATTTTTGTGCATAATTTGACCTGTGATATCTCCGCATCCGTAGATCCAATTTGGACATATAGCATATAAAAATGTTCGCCTCAGAGAGTACATCATTTCATTCCATTGCATCATTTCATTCCATTGCATCATTTTCATTAGAGTTCATCTTGATGCCCGAAATGCTGTTAGAAGAGGGCTTCATGAGTTAATTGTCAGATCTGCTAGTTCATCTTAGACTTTTGTCATTTTTGCCATGATTGTTGTGTGCATGATATGCCTGAGTCCTTCATATGTTTTGTTAAGGGTTTTGTCATCTTTCCAGAGGTGCAACCCATGTATTTTTGTGATGTGTGTGGTGCTTAGTGCAAGCTTGCAAAGTGAGGCACCCGGTAAATCTGTTTTCAGGGACTTAGTAGTTTCACTAAGTCCTGGGATTGTTTAGTTCATGATGCCATATGTTCATGTTGTTTCCTAGTGATCCGTGCCTCTTTTGAGGATGATCAGTAAAGTTGTTTTGTTAATATCGTAGTGCTCTATCCATCCTTGTTTTTGTTTGCATACATGGAGCAACCTAGCTTGAGTCAATCGAGCTCTACTTTTGCTTCGTTGTGAATCTGGGCAGATCGTCAACTTGTTTGCAATTTTGCCGATGTTATTGTAGTTGATCCGTGCATGCTATGCCATTGTTATTGCCATGTCTAGCTTACATTTGGTGCCTTCTTAATGGATGTATGCTTGTCTTGCCATGACTTGCTCCGTAGTGAGTGCACCGAGCTCGTAAACATGCCTTCGTGAGTTATGTTTCAGCATGTCCCAGTTTTCACTAAGTCTCAAAACTGATTATGTTTTTGCTCTGTTCGTGTGCTTGTTAGTATATTTTGTGATCCCTTTTGACTCAAGGTCACTAAGGGACTTTTGTTAAGCTTGTTGAGTAGCTCCATGCCATGTCTTTATTTGTCATGTTCAGGTCCTGTAGCATGTTGTTTTGTTGCTCCGAAGAGGGCTTTATGATCTGAAATTCCAGACAAGTGTTAATTTCACCAAGTCTGAGATCTGTTTACCGTTTGCGTTTTTGCCATGCTTGTTTGAACCTCTTAATGGATGAATTGGCCATACCTCAGTGCTAGTCTTTTGTTAAGCATCTTGAATGCATCCCTACCATGTATTTTGATTCCATGTTTGAGTGCTGTAGCATGTTCATCTCATTGCATTTAGATGCCTACTTGCTGTAAATCGCAGACCGGTGTCATATTTGAAGCGCTTGCCATTTCCAAACCGTAACTCCGATTCCGGTGATCTTTATATCGTTTTCAAGCGATTTCATCCCATCTTTCCAGTGGCACACTTGGTTTTCCAAGTTGAGGCCAGGTTCATGCATTTCCTGTCATATCTTGCATATGCATCCCGCATCGCATCCCGCATAGCATATCATCTTTGCATCGTGTTGTTTGAGTTTGCACGTGGTTGATTGTATCCTTGTTGCTTGTTTGTCTTGTTTGGGTAGAGCCGGGAGACGAGTTCGCTAACGAGGAGCCCATTGAGTTTGCTTTCGAGGATCCAGTCAGCTATGACAACTTTGCAGGCAAGATGATCATACCCTCGAAATCACTACTATCTTTGCTATGCTAGTTTGCTCGCTCTTTTGCTATGCCAATGCTACGATGCCTACCACTTGCTTGTCAGCCTCCCAAATCGCCATGTTCAGCCTCTAACCCACCTTTGTCCTAGCAAACCCTTGATTGGCCATGTTACCGCTTTGCTCAGCCCCTCTTATAGCATTGCTAGTTGCAGGTGAAGATTGGAGACCGTTCCTTGTTGGAACATTTATTTACTTGTTGGGATATCATTATATTGCCAAGTTATCTTAATGCATCTATATACTTGGTAAAGGGTGGAAGGCTCGGCCTCTCGCCTAGTGTTTTGTTCCACTCTTGACGCCCTAGTTTCCGTCATATCGGTGTTATGTTCCCGGATTGTGCGTTCCTTACACGGTTGGGTCATAATGGGAACCCCTTGATAGTTCGCCTTGATTAAAGCTTTTCCAGCAATGCCCAACATTGGTTTTACCATTTGCCACCTAGCCTTTTTTCCCTTGGGTTTCCGGAGCCCGAGGGTCATCTTATTTAAACCCCCCCGGCTAGTGCTCCTCTGAGTGTTGGTCCAAACAGAGCCACTTGCAGCGCCACCTCGGGGCAACTCGAGGGTTGGTTTTAGTTGTACGTAGTGTTCATCTGAGTATGCCCTGAGAATGAGATATGTGCAGCTCCTATCGGGATTTGTCGGCACATTCGGGCGGTGTTGCTGGTCTTGTTTTAACCTGTCGAAATGTCTTGTTGTACCGGGATACCGAGTCTGATCGGAATGTCTCGGGTGGAGGTCTATTCCTTCGTTGACCGTGAGAGCTTGTCATGGGCTAAGTTGGGACTCCCCTGTAGGGATTGAACTTTCGAAAGCCGTGCCCGCGGTTATGGGCAAATGGGAATTTGTTAATGTCCCGTTGTAGATAACTTGAACCTTAACTTAATTAAAATGAATCAACCGTGTGTGTTATCGTGATGGCCTCTTCTCGGCGGAGTCCGGGAAGTGGACACAGTGTTGGAGTAATGTTTGCGTAGGTTGCTCTCTAGTTTCTCGCTCGCACTTTGCCTCCTCTTCTCGCTCTCTTTTGCGAATAATTTAGCCACCATATATGCTAGTCGCTTGCTGCAGCTCCACATATATATACCTTATCCTACCTATTAAGCTTAAATAGTCTTGATCGCGAGGGTGCGAGATTGCTAAGTCCCTGTGGCTCACAAATTACTATTACACCAGATGCAGGGACAGATGATACATCTCTAGATGGCGCGCTTGAGCTCAAGTGGGAGTACGACGAGGACTCTCAGCGTTATTATGTTTCTTTTCCTGATGATCAGTAGTGGTGCCTAGTTTGGGTGATCAGGGACCATGTCGCTTGTTGGGTTGTCTTTTATTTTGGCGCCGTAGTCGGGCCATGAGTGTTTGGATGATGTATGTTATTTATGTACTTGATTGACGTGGCGAGTGCAAGCCAACTATGTTGTCCCTTTTCATTATCTATATTACATGGGATGTTTGTGATGATTACCCGACTTGCGACATATGCCTTCAATGCGATTATGCCTCTAAGTCATGCCTCGACACGTGGGAGATATAGTCGCATCGAGGGTGTTACAAAGCCCCTGGGGAGATTATAAGTATTCGGATACCAGAGTAACTCATAGCATTCCTTTGTAGCACTGCTTTCCCTAACGCCGAACATGATTATGCAGGCCGCCACAAGCTAGTATCGATGTATCATCGGGCGGCTCCCTGGGCTCGTCGGATGTGGTTAGCGATCCACTTCCGACCGCCACCTCCCCTTGCCCTGCGGACGACATCGAGGTATTGTCTAAAGAGACACCGGGCCGAGGGGAGACAGTCCCGGAGGCGCCTCAAGGCGACCGTCCATACTCCGGGGGCAGAGGGGACGAGGCCCCTGAGGGCCCCGAGTTCGGCCCTCAGCCGAACACCGCGCCGGAACCTCCAGTGGTTCCGGACTCGGGTAGGCGGCCTCCTTCCAAGAGGGGCAAGACGCCTATGCCGGTGACCTCTATCCATCCAGAGGCGCCGGACAATCTGCTGGAAGCGCAGCGCTTCCATCGACGAGGAGCACCGTACTATTATGAGTGCGGTGGTCTAGAAGGTTCAGTCCACCAAGAGCGGATTGACTGAAGCCTGTGCCAGCCTTCTTACAGGCTTTGAGATAAGTGTTAAAATACAGGAAAGATATTACCGCATAGACAGTAGCCCCTGATGTTCTGTTCGGTGTTCACAAAGAAAAGCCGAACAGAGGATCAAACAATATCGCAGGAGTCTAATTTAAGTATGTCAATATGCGTATGCAGGCTTCGCTGCTGGCGCTGCCGCACTGACTGCGGAGGTCGCTATACTGAAGCAGGACCTTAAGGGGTCCCAGGATGAGCTCGACCTTGCCAAGAGGCAGGTCGAGGAGAACAAAGGTAAGTAGTACCTAGTCTATGGATATGTATAAAAAGACTGCGATTGCAAAATGACAGGATCATCGTGAATTTGCCAGGGGCCACGACCGAAGTGGCGACCCTAAAGCAAAGCACTGTCCGAGGCCGCAGATAGAGCCGCCAAGGAGCACACCGAGCGAGAAAAGCAAGAGGCTTGGGTGGGCGAGGTGCAGCAAGAGCTCAAGGCTCTTGTGACGAAGCACGAGGCGTTGGAGCTTGACTCGAAGACGCGAGAGTCTGAGCTTGTCGCGTCCCTCGAGAGCACAAAACGTGCCAAGGCCGAAGCCCAAAAGGCCCTCCAGGAGATCGACGCAATGAAGAAGATAGCGGTGGGTAAGGCATTCTATATGTAGAGCAAGAATGTAAAAGTAAATTACCGATTATTTACCTGAATTCGGAGCTCTCTAGGAGCATTCGCAGATTTGCCCCGCAGCGTGTCGGATGCCGCATAGTTTTATCAGGCCGAGGAGGGAAGCTCAACGGAGAAGCTGTTCTGGTCTCAGTATACTGGGACCGAACACCCGATGCCTCTGAGCGACCAGCTAAGGCAGCTGGTCGAGCTGCACAAGGCGGCCGAACAGGCCATGAAGGGCCTTATAGTCCGGCTGTGGCCTGGCGACGCCCTTCCGAACAGCTACTTTGGCCTGGTGAGGCGGCTTGTGGATGCCTGCCCATGGCTGGAGGTCATCAAGCGGTCCGTCTGCATCGAAGGTGCACGCCGGGCTTTCGCCCGTGTGAAGGTGCAGTGGGCCAAGCTAGACGCTGTGAAGCTGATCAAGGAAGGGCCGCCGCAGGGCAAGGAGCATCGCACCCTCGAGATTTATTATGAGGGTTTCCTGAAGGGTGACCGTCTTGTAGCGGACGAATGTTCAAAGGATGTAATATTTGAGTAAACTTGCTCGTGTGATCCAGTATGATGAAAACTTGTTTCATATGCGCTATGCAACGCTTGTGTGAATTTAAAATATTACCTTTTGTTTGGCTGTTTATCCAATCTGAGAGATGGCTAGTCCTCGGCTTCTGCCCCCATGCCATGAGTGCTGGGTTGTTCGGGATAAACCTGAGCACTCTTGTTCCCATGTTTGGGTCCTTCGAGGGAGGTGCTCAGCACAACGAACAAGGCAACCAGACTAATAATGCTTTATCACTCTCACTTAGCCATAGAATTCTATAATTTTAAATTTCGGCGAAGCCCCTGGTATTCGGAAGGCCGAATTCAGGGCGCGATACACGTCTTTAAGCCGGACAGGGCTGGCCCCTCGCTCTAAGAGGCATAAGTCTTTAGGGGCTCGAAAACCTCGCCGAATAGCGACCAGTCTCTCGCCTTATCATGACAGTCAGTTTTAGCTTTCTCTACTGAGGTGCTTTAGCCCAGCAGAACCGGGGCACAATCGCGGTAGTTCTCCTAGCACTACCTTAGCCGATAGAGCGGAATGTAAGGTACCAAAACATAGGAGCCGGGCAAACCCAACATTTGACCAAAGACATGATTCGGAGCTGATGCATATAATGCTATAAGTTCGTGGTGTCGGACTTGTGAAAGTATTCGGACTTTTCACACCTTATTGTGGGGTACGTAAGCCCCTGGTGTATTGGCCGTACCAAAGTGTACGATTGCAAGGTGTCATTAATGAACACACATATATATAACAAGAATGCAATAATAGTCGTCATTTTATGCGTTGTTTATTCAAAAAGTTGCGTTAAAGCAGAATGATACAGATGGTGCGATAAGCAAAGAGTAGGACTAGGTCCCTTCCAAGGGCAAGCTGAGGAACATCATTAAATCAAATATTTTGCTTGTTATTGTAATCCACCTGGGAATTCCATGGTGTGACGTAGCTTTCTGCCTCCTTGGTTGCTGCATCATGTGTCCGGCAATAGTGCTGCCGGACAGGGTTTCCAGAGATTAAGGTCCTGAAAAAGAGAAAAATAACCAAACGGGAAGCCCCTAGTGCGGTTTAAGCCGTGTCTTGGAGCGTGCCGCAGTTGTGCCCCCTCCCCACCTGTGCGCATGGTATTTTTAATGCGTGATGATGTACGCGTGGCACGAGTTCCGCCTTTCGGCTGGTACTGGGGTGGGGGCCGCATTGCTACGCGAGCTCACATCGCACCAGGCGGTCTCGTTGCCGATTGCTCCGAGCGCGCTTGAAGGTGTCTGGTTCTTGAGACGCCAAAATGGTGGATTGCCTTGAGAGGCTGCTTTGCGCTTCTGCTGCGAGGGCCGCGGTGTGCTCCTCCGTTCGGAGAGAGCGCTTTGTGTTTCCATTGACTGTAATAACCCCGCGAGGTCCTGGCATCTTGAGCTTGAGGTAGGCATAATGCGGTACCACATTGAATCTTGCAAATGCGGTTCGCTCGAGTAGTGCATGATAACCACTGCGGAACGGGACTATATCGAAGATTAACTCTTCGCTTTGGAAGTTATCCGGGGATCCGAAGACCACTTCCAGTGTAATTGAGCCTGTGCAATGGGCCTCTACACCTGGAATGACGCCTATAAAGGTCGTTTTTGCGGATTTGATCCTTGAGGGGTCTATACCCATTTTGCGCACTGTGTCCTGATAAAGCAGGTTCAGGCTGGTGCCGCCATCCATAAGGACTCGAGTGAGGTGAAATTCGTCAATGATTGGGTCTAGAGCCAGTGCGGCAAATCCGCCATGACGGATACTAGTGGGATGGTCCCTGCGATCGAAAGTGATTGGATAGGAGGACCATGGGTTAAACTTTGGGGCGACTGGCTCCAACGCATATACGTCCCTAAGCGCACGCTTCCGCTCCCTCTTGGGGATGTGGGTTGCGTATATCATGTTCACCATCCGCACTTGTGGGGGAAACCTCTTTTGTCCTCCGGTGTGTGGCTGCCGGGGCTCCTCCTCGTCATCGCTATGTGGCCCCTTGTCCTTCTTTTCGGTGATTAACTTGCCGGCCTACTTGAACACCCAACAATCCCTGTTGGTGTGATTGGCTGGCTTTTCTTGGGTGCCGTGTATTTGACACGAGAGATCGAGTATACGGTCCAAGCTGGACGGACCCGGCGTACTTTGTTTGAATGGCTTTTTCCGCTGACCGGGTTTAGAGCCATTGAATCCGGCATTGACTGCTGTATCCTCGGTATTATCGCTGTTAATGCGGCGCTTATGTTTGTTGCGACGTGACCTGCTATTACCGTCCTTGGTATTCGAAGTACCATGGTTCTTTGATATGTTATTACTGCGAGCCAGCCAGCTGTCTTCTCCCGCACAAAAGCGGGTCATGAGTGTCGTGAAGGCTGCCATATATTTGGCCTTTTCCTGACCAAGGTGCCGGGCTAGCCATTCATCATGGATGTTGTGTTTGAAAGCTGCTAGGGCCTCTGCATCCGACAATCGACGATTTGATTTTTCTTTTTTAGGAACCGAGTCCAGAATTGCCTGGCCGATTCTTCTGGCTACTGAATTATGTGGCTCAAGTCATCAGCATCTGGTGGCCGCACATAAGTGCCCTAAAAGTTGTCGAGGAATGCGGCTTCTAGATCTTCCCAACAGCTAATGGACTCTGTTGGCAAGCTGTTAAGCCAATGCCACGCTGGTCCCTTATGCTTTAGTGGGAGGTATTTGATGGCATGTAAGTCATCACCGCGGGCCATGTGGATGTGGAGGAGGAAATCCTTGATCCATACCGCGGGATCTGTTGTGCGGTCTATGATTCAATGTTTACAGCTTTGAAACCTTTTGGGATTTGATGATCCATTACTTCGTCTGTGAAGCATAAGGGTTGTGCGGCACCTCTGTATTGGGCTATATCGCGACGCAGCTCGAATGGGTCTTGCCCGCTATGTTCGGCCCGGCCGGATTTACTTCTGTATCTGGCGTGACGTTTATTGTCTTGCATAGTGGCACGCCCTCGTGATCCGTAGATCGATCTTGCATGCTTTGCTTTGTCCTCCAATATGTCTTGCAGGTCTGGCGTATCTCCCCATGCCTTTTTATTTGAATGGCGTTGGGGTGCAGGCTGAGTTTTTGGCTGGAATGCCTCTCTATCGCGGCCACGAGGTGGCCGATCAGCCGCGTCATACGCTTCTTCCTCCAGTCGGGGTAGCAACCTGCATTTTGGGTAACTCTTGGAGGGGCGCTCGAGTTTATATTCCTCGGCTGCGAGGACTTCAGTCCATCTTTCAGCTAGCAGATCTTGATCAGCTTGAAGCTGCTGCTGCTTTTTCTTAAGGCTATTTGCCATGGCTATAAGCCGGCGTTTGAAGCGCTCTTGTTCGACGGGATCCTATGGTATGGCGAATTCGTCGTCGCCGAGGCTTGCCTCGTCTTCGGAGGGGGCATGTAATTATCGTCCTCCGCCTCTCCATCTGCCGCTCTCTCAGGAGGGCTGGCTCTTCCATCATCCTGCTCTAAATCTTGCTGGAGGGGATTGTTGTTGTCTTCGGCACTATCCAGAGTGTTATATCTCCTGTGCTGATATCACCACTTTATCTTTGGCAGGACTTAGAGCGGCGCCGCTGATGTCGGCGCTTGGGTTGCTTCTTGGAGGGGTCATCCTCCGCTATCTCGTCGCCATTGCCTTCTTTGGGTGTATCCACCATGTATATATATATATCGTATGATGAGGTGGCTGTCCAGTGCCCTGTGGGCAGTGGTTCCTCTTCGTCTCCCGCATCGTCATCCATACCGTCGATGTCTTCAGAGTCGAAGTCGAGCATGTCGGTTAAGTCATCGACAGTGGCTACTAAGTGGGTGGTGGGTGGGCCGCGAATTTCTTCGTCGTCCGCATCCCAGTCCTGTCGGACATAGTTCGGCCAGGATCCTCCTGACAAGGAGAGAGACCTTAATGAGTTCAGTATGTCGCCAAAGGGCAAGTGCTGAAAAATATCCGCGGAGGTAAACTCCATGATTGGAGCCCAATCGGATTCGCTAGGAACGGGCGCACGCGGCTCGGAGTCCGGCAGTTTAACACCACGGCTCTCGTGCAAGGTAAGGTCGATGTTTGGCTCGATCGCCGCTGAGGGTAAGGCCTCCGTGGCGGGGTCCATCCACCCATCCATGGACGACGCAACTGGCTCCGAATTGAGGGTCGGAGCGGCTACCTGTGCGATCTCCTGAACACTGTCCGATGGTAGAACTAAATCGTACTCATCAAGACCGTGTGACGCATAAGGCAGAGGCTCGAATCCGTCGAAGATCAAGTCTCCACGGATATCGTCCATGTAGTTTAAGCTTCCAAACCTGACCTGGTGGCCAGGGGCGTAGCTTTCAATCTACTCCAGATGGCCAAGCGAATTGGCCCGCAGTGCAAAGCCGCCGAACACGAAGATCTGTCCAGGGAGAAAAGTCTCACCCTGGACTACATCGCTATCGATGATAGTAGGAGCCATCAAGCCTAACGGCGACGACACAGAGGAACTCTCAATGAAAGCACTAATGTCAGTGTCAAAACCGGCGGATCTTGGGTAGGGGGTCCCGAATTGTGCGTCTAAGGCGGATGGTAACAGGAGGCAGGGGACACAATGTTTTACCCAGGTTCGGGCCCTCTTGATGGAGGTAAAACCCTACGTCCTGCTTGATTAATATTCATGATATGGGTAGTACAAGAGTAGATCTACCATGAGATCAGAGAGGGTAAACCCTAGAAGCTAGCCTATGGTATGATTGTATGTTGTAGTTGTTGTGTCCTACGGACTAAAACCCTCCGGTTTATATAGACACCGGAGGGCTAGGGTTACACAAGGTCGGTTACAAAAGAGGAGATATCCATATCCGTACTGCCTAGCTTGCCTTCCACGCCAACTAGAGTCCCATCCGGACACGAGACGAAGTCTTCAATCTTGTATCTTCATAGTCTACCAGTCCGGCCAATGGAGATAGTTTGGCTGTCCGGAGACCCCCTAATCCAGGACTCCCACAGTAGTCCTTTTGATAAGTAAGAGTGTCGAACCCAACAAGGAGCAGAAGGAAATGATAAGAGGTTTCCAGCAACGTATTCTCTGCAAGTACTGAAATAAGTGGTAACAGATAGTTTTGTGATAGGATAATTTGTAACGAGCAACAAGTAACAAAAGTAAATAAAGTGCAGCAAAGTGGCCCAATCCTTTTTGTAGCAAAGGACAAGCCTGGACAAACTCTTATAAGGTGTAAAACGCTCTCGAGGACACATGGGAATATCGTCAAGTTAGTTTTCATCACGTTCATATGATTCGCGTTCGGTACTTTGATAATTTGGTATGTGGGTGGACCAGTGCTTGGGTGCTGCCCTTACTTGGACAAGCATCCCACTTATGATTAACCTCTATTGCAAGCATCCCCAACTACAACAAAAGTATTAAGGTAAACCTAACCATAGCGTGAAACTTATTGATCCAAATCAGCCCCTTACGAAGCAACGCATAAACTAGGGTTTAAGCTTCTGTCACTCTAGCAACCCATCATCTACTTATTACTTCCTAATGCCTTCCTCTAGGCCCAAATAATGGTGAAGTGTCATGTAGTCGACGTTCACATAACACCACTAGAGGAGAGACAACATACATCTCATCAAAATATCGAACGAATACCAAATTCACATGACTACTAATAGCAAGACTTCTCCCATGTCCTCAGGAAAAAAAGTAACTACTCACAAAGCATAGACATGTTCATAATCAGAGGGGTATTAATATGCATATAGGATCTGAACATATGATCTTCCACCAATTAAACCAACTAGAATCAACTACAAGGAGTAATTAACACTACTAGCAACCTATTAGCACCAATCCTAGACTTAGAGACAAGAATTGGATACAAGAGATGAACTAGGATTTTGAGATGAGATGGTGCTGATGAAGATGTTGATGGAGATTTCCCTCTCCCGATGAGAGGAGCGTTGGTGATGACGATGGCGATGATTTCCCCCTCCGGGAGGGAAGTTTCCCTGGCAGAACAGCTCCGCCAGAACCCTAGATTGGTTCCACCTCGTGTCGGCGGAGTTTCGTCCGAGAAGATGGCTTATGATTTTTTTCCATCGAAAGACTCCATGTAGCAGAAGATGGCCACCGGAGGGCCACCAGGGGGCCCATGAGGTAGGGGGCGCGCCCTGGGGGGTAGGGCGCGCCCCCACCCTCGTGGGCAGGGTGTGGCCCCCCTGGTGAGGTTCTTGCTCTCAGTATTTTTTATATATTTGGAAAACATCTTCCGTGAAGTTTCAGGACTTTTCGAGCTGTGCAGAATAGGTCTCTAATATTTGCTCCTTTTCCAGCCCAGAATCCTAGCTGCCGGCATTCTCCCTCTTTATGTAAACCTTGTAAAATAAGAGAGAATAGGCATAAGTATTGTGACATAATGTGTAATAACAGCCCATAATGCAATAAATATTGATATAAAAGCATGATGCAAAATGGACGTATCAGTACACATCACAACGATTTCCAATAAGGTAATGTCTCTAGGTCTTCAATGCATGCACTACGGCAGCCAATTCCAAATCATGCGTGGCATAATTCAATTCGTGCAGTTTTAGTTGTCATGAATCATACGAAACAAATCTTCCATCCTACATAAGCACACTTCCAAGTCTAGGCGAGAGGCATCGCAATATACTTGAAACTCCTTGCGTATATCCGGCAGAATCAGCACTGGGGTTGTGGTCAAACGTTTCTTTAACTCCTAAAAACTCGCCTCACATTCTTCTGTCCATTTAAATTTGGTATCCTTCTTCAATAACTCTGTCATTGGCTTTGCAGTTTTGGAAAAATTCTCAATGAATCTCCAATAGTATCCTGCGAGTCCAAGAAAACTGCGGATCTCGCTAACTGAAGTGGGTGCCAACCATTCAGTGACTGACTGAACCTTGGTAGGATCTACTGCTACACCTTCTCCTGATATAACATGTCCAAGGAATCCAACTTCCTTCAGCCAAAACTCGCATTTGCTGAACTTGGCATACAACTGATATTCCCTAAGTTTCTCGAGAACTAAGCGCAAATGCTCTTCGTGCTCCTCCTCATTCTTCGAGTATACCATTATATCATCAACGAACACCACAACAAACTTATCCAAATATTCCATGAACACCTTGTTCTTCATGCTCATGAAATAGGCAGGGGCGTTAGTCCGTCCAAATGACATGACCGTATATTCATACAACCCGTACCGTGTGATGAATGATGTCTTTGGTATGTCCTTCTCTCGTATCTTCATCTGGTGATATCCAGATCGCAGATCGATCATTGAGAACACCTTAGCTCCTTGCGGCTGGTCGAACAAATCATTGATCATCGGCAATGGGTATTTGTTCTTGATCATCACCTCATTTAACACATGATAATCAACAACCATTCTTAGAGACTTATCCTTCTTTTCGACCAAAAGCACTAGGGCTCCCCATGGTGATGAGCTCCGTCGAATGTAACCTTTCCCCAATAACTCCTTGATCTGTTTCTTAATCTCCTCCAGATCATTTGCGGGCATCCGATATGGTCGCTTTGATATAGGCCCGGTGCCTGGCAATAGCTCTATCAAAAACTCAATGTCTCGATCCGGTGGCATGCCTGGTAACTCCTCTAGAAAAACATCCAGGTAATCCTTGACTACAGGCACTTCCTCATGAACAACTCCCGTGAGGGTATTCACTTGGCTACTCCTAGGCGCATGCCGAGATACATACTTGATCCTTTTTCCCTCAGGGGTGGTGAGACAAATTGACTTACTAACACAGTCAATGCTTCCTCCATACTTTGCCATCCAGTCCATGCCTAATATCACATCCAATCCTCGTGACAAAAAGATTATTAGGTCGGACGGAAAAACATGGATACCAATGGTTAAGGGTATCTGGTCGCACCATCGACTAGCCATATACTCTGCTCCAGGTGAACTCACTAACAGAGGGGTCCTAAGGGTTTGGGTTGATAGTTTAAACTTATCCATGAACTCCCTTGATATGTATGAATGTGATGCACCAGTATCAACAAGAACAAGGGCGGTAAAAGACTTAACCAAAAACTTACCAATAACCGCGTCTGGCTGCTCTTCAACCTCCTCCACGTTGACATGGTTCACTTGTCCTTTGTTGAATGGATTGGGCTTCTTTCCAGCGCTCCAATTGCCGTTTCCATTCTTTGCTTCAGGGCACTCCATGGCATAGTTTCCAGTCTTCCCGCACTTGAAACAAGTAACGTGTCTTAGGTCTCTCTTCGCGGGTGTGGCTGGATTGGAGCGGTTCTGATTGTTGCTTGCTCCATTCCCATTCCCATTCCCGGGGCCAGTATGATTATGGTTACTACCTCCATTGTGGGTGTGGCCTCCATGGTTATGAACAAGTCCTCCCGAGTTCGGGGTTAGGCGAGGCTTCTGCTGAGTTCCTGAGTTATACCTTCCTTGTCCATAGTTCCTCTTACGGCTCTCAATTTGCTGCTGCTTCCCTTCAATCATAAGAGCCTTATCTACCAACTCCTGGTAGTTGTTGAATGTTGCCACCATCAACTGCATGCTCATCTCATCATTCAGCCCTTCCATAAACTTCTCCTGCTTTGCGGCATCTGTGGCCTCATCGTCAGGGGCATAGCGAGATAACTTGCTAAACTCATCCGCGTACTGAGCCACAGTACGGTTCCCCTGGCGTAAGTTGCGAAACTCACGCTTCTTCATACTCATAGCTCCAGTTGAGACATGGGTTTTACAGAAAGCTTGCTGAAACTGATCCCATATAAAAGTGGCTATAGGGTAGGTGACAGTGTAATTCTCCCACCATGAGGCTCCTGGTCCATCCAACTGATGTGCGGCAAAACGCACCTTCTCAGCATCTGTACATCCTGAAGTGGTAACTCCCTTCCAATCCCGCGGAGCCAATCATCTGCCACTATCGGCTCGGTGCTACTGGAAAACACCGGCGACTGCAACCTTAGAAAACGAGTTAATTAAGTTGTCAACTGGTGGTGGTGGGTTGTTGTTGTTGTTGTTGTTGTTGTTGTTGTTGTTGCCTTGGTTCTGAACTAACAACTGCATCAGGGTATTCTGCTGCTGGATCAACTGAGTGAGCTTCGGTGGGAAAGTAAATCTGGGGTCACGTCTCGGAGGCATATGATGGGTTTAGAGGGGAGAGATTAGAATCGAATGAGGTCTAATGAGAAAACACTACCCATATGCATATGAAACAAACACAATCATTTCACTCAATCAATCAAGCAAGGGCATACAATCGATCTAACTATCGTTACAAAAGTGCTCGAACTATACTATTTACATGGTGGAATACTACTACTGATGTGGTGGTCTACTAAAAATATTCCTCGGTTGAAGACTCCATGCTGTATGCTCCAGCTTTGTCTTCATAGTCATCATCGCTACTGTCGAGGTTCGAGTCGGTGTTGTCGATGATAATGTAGTCCTCCGGGCGAATCTCCTTGGGTTCTTCGTCTTCTCCTCCTGGTGCGGGGTCTCCCAGGAATACTCCTAGCTTCCTTTCCAGATCGTCATTCTTCTCCAGTAGTACGACGATTTCCTCCTCATAATCTTCATGAGTAGCCTTAAGTTCTTCCTCTAGTTTCGTGATCCTAGTCATCACCTTCTTCGGGTCTATCATTTCTGTGCACATCTGGTTCTCCTGGCGACGAATGTGTTGGTTTAACTCCTGGATGAAAGCTGCTATTGATCTATCCTTCCTGGTGCTGATCATCTCCCATTGCTCATCTTGGCGCCCATAAATCTGATAGATAGTATCCTTAAGCTCCTTATGATAAACTTCTCCAATGCGTCCCATGGTGATGTGAGCTGCCATACTCTTTCCTAGACTCTAGGTTGGTGCATCGAAGGAAAACTCTATGGGCTTAGTGACTGACGTGAATATCCTTCCTGGAACTTGAACTTGAATCATCCATCGCTCCTATTCTGGTAAGGTGGCGTTGTATGTCCCGGTGAAACTTGGTATTCCAATGTTCAGGTACCTAGTGACTTCCTTCAAGTGTCGTCCAAAGGGTGCTTCTTCATCCGGTTGTGCAAACTTGTTCCTTGTGTCCGCCATCCTAAAGAGTTGAAAATGGAGAGGAGTCAGAAATGAGAAGAGAATAGTGATCCAGGGCTTTAGCTTAGTGGTCGTGTCCTACACTCAGCGTGTGCTCTGATACCATCTTGTAGCGACCCGACCTCAAACGGTCAAGTCTCTGTGCTTTGGTGTCATCCCTGGATCGGTAATGCTGACACACACAATACACGAGGATTTATAACAGAGTAGAAATCACACACTTATTACATTGAATGTCTCAAAAGAGAACTTCTCACAATAAATATGGATTAAGGCCATCTGATACGATAACAATGGAAGGCTTGGAAGATAAAGTGAGTCCATCAACTCCAACGGCATAGCTGAGCTGCACGGCAACGACCTAACGAACCTTACTCCTCGTCTGAAAAGTCTGCAACATAATACGTTGCAGCCCGAAAACGGGTCAGCACATGGAATATGCTGGCAAAGTAACACATTAGAGCAAGAACAAAATAATGCTATCACTACATGCATATTTGGCTGGTGGAAAGCTCTATGGTTATAGTTTTTGCGAAAAGCCAATTTTTTCCTACAACAAAGGAATATATTTTATTTAACTATCATGGTAGTTGAAACATCATTGAGAAGGTTCCTCCAACTCAATCCCAATTAAAGTAATTAACATCCCAACAATATTAGTTTAGAGTGACGAGATACTTATGATACTCCAAGTACTAGATACTCAAGATGTCCATAACCGGGGACACGGCTAACCATGATTAGTTTATACACTCTGCAGAGGTTTGCGCACTTTTCCCCACAAGACTCGATCTCCTTCGTTGGATTTCTCGCACTTCATCGTGTTTGAGAAATGGATGACTGAGACATAGTCTTTCAGAAGCATTAACCCCTTACTCCGGGCTGACCATACCAACCTACATCCCTCTACCTGCTGATCCACCTCTTCGGGAGCTTCACACAACTTACTCAACTATGCTAGAGCCCATAATAGCTTGTGGCTACACACGGAAGTTTCTAGCATGAAAATATCTCAGTTACCTTTGAGCCTGGGTGGCGGACCGTAGGATTATCACACGGGTACTCCAGGATATCCTAGGACAACACTGGATTCCCCAGGTGCCCAACAAACAATCCACTCAGATGTGTATTCAAGTTGCCACCTTAAGTTGAACCATTAATTAGCAATCTCGCATCTGTCATGGATTTCACTCAGCCAACCATGTCTACGAGCATAGCATAGCAATATAAGCAATACATAGAAGTAACTCCAAGGGTTTGGATATAACAGGGCAATAGGTTCTTCCTCATCGACTATTTCCCAACCCACATGTTAATCACATCCTAACCATGCAATGTTTGAGGATTGGAACTAATGCATAAAAACTGGGTGATAAAGGGGTATGATCAAAGTGTTACTTGCCTTGCTGATGATCCGCAAAACCTAGGGACTCGTAGTAGCACGCTTCGCACTCCGGGTGTTCTATCGCAACCAAACAATAGCATACATAAGCAATCAACCAAAGAAACACGGGTAAAATCTCAAACAAGAAGATCTAACCAGAAAGCTCAACTTAAGAACTCCGGTTTGCGAAAAGAATGAAATCAAATGGAGCAACGAAACTCAAACTGCGAAAGAAACAAGATCCATTTACTAATCTGGACTAAGGTCAAATTTTTTAGTAGCAAAAGCTTGTTCAAGTTGGTTAAACGGAAAGAGGGTTGAATCGCCTGATTCCGACAAACGAGCGAAAAGATATATACTAAAACAAAAATCGGATCAGAAATCGCGATTGGAAATAATCGCGGAAAATCCGAGAAAAAGAAAACTGACGAACATGCTAACAAATGAACGTTCATTGTCTGCGGCTAACGAGTGAACACCGTTCGTTAAAACGAACATATGGACAAACGTCCGCAAAGTAACTAAACCGAGAAAAGCCGGTGAACCGATTTAAGAAACGAAATAGGGTTTCTCAAAAACCGGATCAGTTTTCTAGAGAAAACCGGCAGCGGCGGCGTATACCTCCGGCTCCGGCGGCTTCCGCGGCGGGCCGGCGAGGTGCCACGGCAGCGGTGGGGCGCTGGCGGCATGCGGCGGCGAGCGGCAGCAAGGCGGCGGCTTGAGGGCGGTGGGGCGTCGGCAGGCGGCGGCGGAGGGCGGCGGCTTGGGGTCCAAGGGGGCCCCGGGCTTCGGCTTATAAGGGAGGGGGCAGCGGTGGCTTGGGGGAGGGGCCGGGCGGAGTCCCGGGCGGCGACGGCTTGCACGGGCCGTGCCCTGGCCGGAATTGGCGCGGGAGGCGGCGGCTGGGCAGGCGGGCCGGCGGCCTGGCTCGGCTGGGCCTCGGCCCAGTCGGGCGCTGCGTTTTTTTAAATAATTTCACCGGAACCAAATAAATCCTAGAAAATAAAATAAAAATCTAAAAATGCCCAAACAAATTTTCATTGTCTAAATAAAATATTTAGAACAAGATGAACATTTTCTTGGCCCTAAAATGCAACTTTGAAAAACGTGCAATTTTTCTAATTCAAATACAATAGCAAGAAAGTCCAGATAAAATCAAATATTTGATTTTAATATTTTTCCTCCAATAATTCATTTATTTTGGAGAAGTCATATTATCTCCTCTCATATATTTTAATATGAAATATTTTCGGAGAGAAAAATAATTAAAACCAAAAATCCTCGTTTCAATATTTGATAAAACTCAAATATGAAAACAGGGAAATCCCCAACTCTCTCCGAGGGTCCTTGAGTTGCTTAGGATTTCGAGGATCGCGAAACGAAATGCAATAAAATATGATATGCATGAATGATCTATATATAACATACCAAATTGAAAATTTGGGATGTTACAGTACTAAACACCAAAAAATACAGAGACCCAACCAAAAAAACTGAGAAAACATTTTACAATAAAAGGCGATAATAATCTAGAAATTCATATGTAAAAAAATAGCTAATGGAAAATAAATAAGAATTGCCATGGATTTGCTAATAAAATTGTAATGGTATACTTGTTAACACTAGCACACACAAAAAATACCTTCAAAATAATGCCATGACAAATGACAACTACTAAAATTTTCATGGTCTACATTAAAAAATGAACACAAGCACCTAGCTTCCATTTGCCATGACTTATGAAAAATCAAATTACCACAAAATTTGCCATTCGTTCCACATATAAACATTACCAAATCTACATATAATAGTACTACCATGGTCTAAATAATAAAAATTGTCATGGTGTACATAATGAAATAGCAATTGTACCTACAAAATGAAACTGCCATGATCTAATTAAGAAAATTGCTATGATATAAAATTAAAAATCGCCATGGTATCGATGATATAAGTGCCATGTTAGCTACTACAATTAAACTATCATTGTGTACTTACTAAAATTGCCATGGTGTAAAACTAATAAACAATAAAATTATTGACCATGGTCCAACAAAATGAAGTTGCCATAGATTAATAAATAGATTTTCCATGTTGCAAATACAAATTTTCCATAGTCCAAATCTAAAACTTGCCCATGGTAAAAAAGAAATTTGCCATGGTAATAAAATTAGTTTGACATGGTCCAAAATATGAATTTGCCATGGCGCCAAATAGAAAGTTTTCATGGTAGATAATGTAACATGGATTTTCTGGTAAATTTGCCATGCTCCAAAAATGATATTTCCATGATCCATAAAGTAAATTTGCTATGGTTTGTATAATAAATTTGGTATGGTCCACACAGTAAATTTTCCATGGTTTAGAAATCATGGCAAAATAACTTTGTAGATCATGGCAAATGTGGGTAAAAATGTTTAGGAATTTGCAAGGGCACATGGTAATATTTAAGAAAAAATGTTCTCTAGAAAAACACATGGCATTTTTTTGGGTAATATGTAATGGGCACATGGAAAATATAAGGATTGTTTTCATTTAAAAAGATGCCAAGTTTAAAATTTTGCCATCGACAGATTGCAAGTTTTTATTTTGTTCTCTAAAAGACATGTCACGTCTTTAAAATTTGTAAATGGCCACACGACAAGTTTAGGAGATTTGTTCTTTAAAAATAAATATAATATTGATTGCCCATGGGAAATGTTGAAAACAAAATGTAGATGAGACACGGCAAAAATACCCATTTACCTAAAAACATTTCAAATTCTCAATGGGACACACATGTTATCATGCCATCACAAAAAGAAGGGAAGGAATAAATGGAGGTAGTCAGAATCGGGGCTCCGGGGACCCAAAGGTTCGAACTTTGGGGTGCACTCGTTCCTACTACTCTACTCGTTCCTGCAGCAAACCACGGCGAGAGCGAGCTAGCGGGAGCGGGCAAGTGACACAGTCGTTACCTAGGTTCGGGCCACCTTGCGGTGTAAAACCCTACTCCTGCTTGGTTTGGATTGCTATGGTTTGAGAGGGAGCGAGAGTACAAGGGTGAAGGATCAAGTGGTCGCCCTATCTATGGCGTCACCTTGCCCTCCTTTTATACGTGCCTTGGTCCTCTTCCCCCGAAAACATTGGCGGGAAGGATTGCCACACAACGACAATTTTGAAGGGGGACATGGGCGCAATCTATCCTGACAAAAGGTGGTCTTCCCCTGCAAAGCCACCGTGCATGACGTGCCTGTGGGCTCGGTGATGACCTCCACCCTGCACACCTGTCATCTTAGTCTTCTTGCACCGATCGGGCAACCTTTGGGGGTTGCTTTGGGAACCTGATAACCCACAAGTATAGGGGATCACAACAGTTTTCGAGGGTAGAGTATTCAACCCAAATTTATTGATTCGACACAAGGGGAGCCAAAGAATATTCTCAAGTATTAGCAGCTGAGTTGTCAATTAAACCACACCTGGCAAACTTAATATCTGCAGCAAAGTATTTAGTAGCATAGTAATATGGAAGTAACGGTAACCGTGGCAAAAATAATAGTATTGGTTTTGTAGTAATTGTAACAGTGGCAATGGACTAGTAACTAAGAAAAGATCAATATGTGAAAAGCTCGTAGGCAATGGATTAGTGATGGATAATTATGTCGGATGCGATTCCTCATGCAACCGTTATAACGCAGGGTGACACAGAACTAGCTCCAGTTCATCAATGTAATGTAGGCATGTATTCCGAATATAGTCATACGTTCTTATGGAAAGAACTTGCATGACATATTTTATCCTAACCACCCCCCCCCCCCCCGTGGCAGCGGGGTCCTATTGGAAACTAAGGGATATTAAGGCCTCCTTTTAATAGAGTACCATACCAAAGCATTAACACTCAGTGAATACATGAACTCCTCAAACTACGGTCATCACCGATAAGTATCCCGATTATTGTCACTTCGGGGTTAACGGATCATAACACATAATAGGTGACTATTGACTTGCAAGATAGGATCAAGAACTCACATATATTCATGAAAACATAATAGGTTCAGAGCTGAAATCATGGCACTCGGGCCCTAGTGACAAGCATTAAGCATATCAAAGTCATAGCAACATCAATCTCAGAACATAATGGATACTAGGGATAAAACCCTAACAAAACTAACTCGATTACATGATAAATCACGTCCAACCCATCACCGTCCAGCAAGCCTACGATGGAATTACTCACGCATGGCGCTGGGCATCATGAAATTGGTGATGGAGGAAGGTTGATGATGACGATGGCGACGGATTCCCCTCTCTGGAGCCCCGAACGGCCCTCCCGAGAGAGATTAGGGCTTGGCGGTGGCTCCATATCATAAAACGCGATGAATCCTTCTCTCTGATTTTTTTCTCCCCGAACGTGAATATATAGAGTTGGAGTTGAGGTCGGTGGAGCACCAGGGGGCCCACGAGGCAGGGGCGCGCCCATGGGGAGCAGGCATGCCCCCCACCCTCGTGGACAGGGTGTGGGTCCCTTGGCCTTGATTCTTTTGCCAATATTTTTATATATTCCAAAAATATTCTCCGTTGATTTTCAGGTCATTACGAGAACTTCTATTTCTGCACAAAAATAACACCATGGCAATTCTGCTGAAAACAGCGTCAGTCCGGGTTAGTTCCATTCAAATCATGCAAGTTAGAGTCCAAAACAAGGTCAAAAGTGTTTGGAAAAGTAGATATGATGAAGACGTATCAGAACCAACGAGCTGGCCGTGCTCCCTTAGCACAAAAGAGGAAATCCTCCTCATCAGCGCCTGCTGGCACGGCCTCTGGCATCGTTCGTCGCCATGCGCGTCACTTACATGAAGACTCAGGGCCGCGCGACCGGGCTGGACATCACCTGACTTGCTTGCCTCCGAGAAGGGGCCTCGCGAGGCTCTTGGTGGAGCTGCCTAGCCTTCTCGGTGATGCCTGCTCACGGGGGAGGCCTCGTGAGGCAAGGGCCTCATGAGGAGTCCTGCTCGCGATGCTTGCTGGTGGGGGAGGGCCTCATGAGGCAAGGGCCACCCGTTGGGCCCTCGACACGCGCCGCGTCCTAGGCCAAAGGCAGACGGGTCTGGGTACCCCGGTCCTACGGGCCCAACAGAGGTATATTTAGTTGGCATAGAAAAAATGAAACTAAATTGCCAAAGTCATTATAATAGAATCTTGATTGCCATGGCAATTGTAGGTAAAAATGTAGATGAGGCATGGCAAATGTAGTTTTGTTTTGGACATGGAAACTTTTAAAAATTTCCATGGGTCAGCAAAGCAAATTATGATGTGTTATAAAAAACGTAGAAGTGACATGGAAAAATGCCATGCTACATATGATGAAAATGAACAAAAGGCATATGTAGGAAGTTTGTTATCTAACAAACGTGGTGACTTTTTGGAAATTTGTAATGAGAAGATTGCAATATTATGATTTTTCTTATTTGCAAAGATGGCAAATGTAGGAATTTGCCGTGAGCACATAGGAAAATGTAGGCATTTTTCATAGGCATCAGGAGATCTCAGTAAATTAGTGGTATACAAGAAAAGATGGCAAATTTAGTTAATTTTTTATTTTTAAAAGGATAAAAAATAGCGTGATACAGAAGTAAGAATTGCCATGTTTTGGGAATTAAACTTGCCAGGGTGTATATGATGTATTTGCCGTAGACAGAATTCTAATTAGGAATGGTACATGAAGTTAAATCATGAATCACATAATATTTTCATGTGTCATGGAATCAAGTGTCTTTACATGGAATATTCTCTTAATTTTGCCATGGATAAGTACTAGCAATTTCAAAATTTTGCATGTGTTGTAGAGAAACAACGCTTGCCTCTAATTAGCTAGTTGGTGAGGCAATAGCTTACCATGGGAAAACAAACAAAAAAATCCATGCAATGTATAATATTTTCCATGTCATGAGTGATAAAATTGAGTTTGCCATGAACTATAATTTTTAAATTTCACATACAATTTTGGTCAATTAGCATCACATCAAAACTATGAGAAAGTTCCCTGTAAAGTTAATTAGTAGACAAACTCGTGGATATGCAGCGGTGTCCATACAAAAACTCTATGGTTGATACTTGATACTCAAAGGCGTCAGCTGACATGCAGGAGACAGCTCCCCGGAGGAAATTCGTGCCGTGATGTGCAGAAATCACCTCGTGCCCAGGTCCACGGCAGCTAAAGCATGTTTTGTCCACGACATCTAGTAAAAAAAGGCATACAATACAGCCTCCAATCATAAATATAATATGTTTTGAATATTTTAATATAAACTACATGTGAACTTGAGTGAATAAACACATTAACATGTGCCTATATACATTTGATTTAGAAAAAGATAGAACATCTTATATTTGTGAACAGAGGGAGTAGTTTGCAATGAATTCAGAGAAAAGGAAATATAGTCGATGTACACTTGCAGAAACAAAGTAATAGAAAATTGGTAATTGGTATGATCAAACTTCCTGCCGCCTAGTGTCACCTAGAAATTTCCAAAGAAAAAAATGAAGATGTACGTGGTAGAACCCACATTGTTGACTTTTTGTTTATTTTTGTAGACCATACATCTCTCGTCTCTTTGTTTTCAGCCTGACGCCCTGACACATGCAACACCATCATTTTGGGCAACGGTGCCAAAACACCATTTTGGGATTCCCCGTGGCTTCTTGGGCGGAAACCGAAGGACATTTCCCCTTTGATTTACAAGGCCTCCATGCGCAAGAATTGGAAGGTGCGTGAGGCCCTCCATGGAAATGCTTGGATCCTTAAGATTGGTCGCAACACCGTCGTCTCCAGTTCCCACATCCTCCAATTCTTCACCTTATGGATGCTTGTGCATGACCTACACTTGGATCAACAAGCTGATGATGACATTATTTGGAAACACACCAACGACGGGTCCTACTCAGCGGCCACCGCATAGAAGGCTCAGATCCTTGGACTTGATTGCACATAGGGTGAGAGAAATCTACCAATTCGAGATACAATACAAACCTACCAAAAAAACTAATTAATTACTACCCTCCCCTTTTGGGTGGCTTCCACTGCTTGTGAGAGTGAGCAATTATATTGTGGATATCCTGGGGTTCCAAGATCTCGAGCAGAGGAAAGTCCCGGGGGAACGTGTGCACCATGAATAGGATCTCCCTAGGTTCAAGGAATGAAAGAAGTGAGTCTACCGCCCATGGATTTTATGATCCCAAAGGCTTGGGCCCCTCCTAAGATCAAGTTCTTTGCTTGGTTGGCTATCCAAGACCGGATTTGGACAGCCGACAGATTGGAGCGGCACAGTTGGCAAAATTGTGGACTTTGCCCGCTTTGTAAACGTGTTGGCAAGACGGGTGCACACCTCTTCTACAAATGCCGCTACACCATAAGGCTATGGAACTCGGTCATCCTTGAATTTGGTCTAGCGCACATGGACACCTCCTCTTGGCACTTAGATGGATCTGTCTTGGAATGGGGGGAAAAGCGAACCTGCTTGCAAAACCCAAATCGACGAGCCTTGGCCTCACTTACAATGCTTGTCTCCTGGACAATCTGGAATGATCGTAATGCTCTGGGTCTTCCGATGCACGAGCACGCCACCTCCGGTCCTTCTCCGTGCTATCATCAACGACATCAAGCTTTGGGTTCTCGCGGGCACTGAAAAACTGGGGTGTATTCTTGTGCGCGAGTATGTTGCCATGCCGGGCGTGTGGGTCATTTGTACCTCTCTAAAACTCTTCTCTCTTATTTAATGAATGAGGCAAATCCTTTTCCTCTGTTTCTAAAAAAACATGGCAGAGAAGGCAGGAGGGTTCTAAAATCCTACAAATGCAACTGCGGACTACTGTTCATTGTGAATCCTTCAAGTCTCAACCATTAGATTTAGGAGACCAATTGCTAGGAGTGATGATCTAGCTACAATTCAAAACTCGTACACTATATAGTAGTATAGATATAGATATAAACATTGTACATGGCTAAAAAGAACATTTCATATAGTTTCTTTAACTCTTCGGTTCTATTTGACCTTTGCAAGAGGATACACCTATTAGAAATGTTGGAAATATTCCTTTGAGTCTATCACAGTTCACAACTATGGCATCCACTCAATCTTCATAGAAAATTATGTGTTTTTCATGTGGTGCAACTATACAACATCGTCAATTCTTGTGTTTCCAGTTCCTTTACGGTTCTAAGCGTCATAACACCCTATTAATGCTATTTTCCTATTCATCTGTTTTTAAATCAAATCCTACAAACCAAAGAAGCCCTTGCCGTGGAACGGAAGATGGTCGATGGATAGAGCATACTGCACCGGAGACGGGCAGAACCGCGGAGAAGCAAACAAGCAGGAAAGCTAAGCCATGCATGTGATCGGCATGGTACAAATCGGACATCAGGGCCCGACCGCCGTGGTGTCGCAACTTGGCGGTTTCTGGAATCTTTGACTCCGCCGCGCGCACGACAGCTGGGGTTGCGCGTGCCGGCAGCACGTGTGATCACTAGGCACTGATGTCTACTAGACAACCTTCTTCTTGTAGACGTTGTTGGGCCTCCAAGTGCAGAGGTTTGTAGGACAATAGCAAATTTCCCTCAAGTGGATGACCTAAGGTTTATCAATCCGTGGGAGGCGTAGGATGAAGATGGTCTCTCTAAAACAACCCTGCAACCAAATAACAAAGAGTCTCTTGTGTCCCCAACACACCCAATACAATGGTAAATTGTATAGGGGCACTAGTTCGGTGAAGAGATGGTGATACAAGTGCAATATGGATAGTAGATAATGGTTTTTTAATCTGAAAATATAAAAACAGCAAGGTAACAAGTGGTAAAAGTGAGCGTAAACGGTATTGCAATGTGTTGAAACAAGGCCTAGGGTTCATACTTTCACTAGTGCAAGTTCTCTCAATAATAATAACATAATTGGATCATATAACTATCCCTCAACATGCAACAAAGAGTCACTCCAAAGTCACTAATAGCGGAGAACAAACAAAGAGATTATGGTAGGGTACGAAACCACCTCAAAGTTATCCTTTTTGATCGATCTATTCAAGAGTTTGTAGTAAAATAACACGAAGCTATTCTTTCTGTTCGATCTATCATTGAGTTCGTACTGGAATAACACCTTAAGACACAAATCAACCAAGACCCTAATGTCACCTAGATACTCCAATGTCACCTCAAGTATATGTGGGTATGATTATACGATATGCATCACACAATCTCAGATTCATCTATTCAACCAACACAAAGAACTTCAAAGAGTGCCCCAAAGTTTCTATGGGAGAGTCAAGACGAAAACGTGTGCCAACCCCTATGCATAAGTTCACGGCACTCGCAAGTTGATCACCAAACATAAATCAAGTGGATCACATGATATCCCATTGTCACCACAGATAAGCACATGCAAGACATACAAAAAGTGTTCTCAAATCCTTAAAGACTCAATCCGATAAGATAACTTCAAAGGGAAAACTCAATTCATCATAAGAGAGTAGAGGGGGAGAAACATCATAAGATCCAACTATAATAGCAAAGCTCACGATACATCAAGATCGTATCACCTCAAGAACACGAGAGAGAGAGAGAGAGAGATCAAACACATAGCTACTGGTACATACCCTTAGCCCGAGGGAGAACTACCCCCTCCTCGTCATGGAGAGCGCCAGGATGATTAAGATGGCCACCGGAGAGGGATTCCCCCCTCCGGTAGGGTGCCGGAACGGGTCTAGATTGGTTTTCGATGGCTACGGAGGGTTCTCGTGGCGGAACTCCCGATCTATTCTGCTCTTCAATGTTTCTAGGGTATATAGGCAAAAGAAGTCGGTCAGGGGAGCCACGCGGGGCCCACAAGGGTGGGGGCGCGCCCAGGGGGGCTGGCGCGCCTTCCTGCCTCGTGGCCACCTCGAAGCTTCCCTGACGTAAACTCCAAGTCTCCTGGATTGCTTCTGTTCCAAAAATAACTTTCCCGAAGGTTTCGTTCCATTTGGACTCCGTTTGATATTCCTTTTCTTTGAAACACTGAAATAGGCAAGAAAACAACACTTTGGGCTGGTTCTCCGGTTAATAGGTTAGTCCCAAAATAATATAAAAGTGTATAATAAAGCCCATAAACATCCAAAACAGATAGTATAATAGCATGGAACAATCAAAAATTATAGATACATTAGAGACGTATCAGGCACCAGCCTACCAGCTGCGTGCGCCGTTGCGTGTCCGTGCTGGCCACAAATCTCGGCGGTCTTGCACCGGGGACGTGCGGGAGCGAGCCGGGATGCGCCCGCATGGATGTACGGAGAAGAGCAGTGACCTGGTCTGACACTCGCTACTGGTGCGCGCATAAGCGTGGGAGCGCAGAGGAGGACCCAGCCAGGGATTCATCGAGTCAGCCAACTCTAGACTCTGGTTGATGAACGCCATTTCTGAGGCACCTTTCGCATATTATATGCCAGGTGTTACGTGCCCAAAATATGGCGCCGTCCATGTAGCGAGCCCATATCACCGAATCCAGTCTACCTCTTCAGAAAGACCAAGTGAACAACCAGATGCACGCCAATCAAACCCATAATGCTACTACCCTACAAAACACTCTTATGAAATTTTCGATAAGACCTTTGGGAATAAGCACAGCAGAGAGCAGACCTGGGTTCTTGCACTAGGCTGGTGATGAGGTAGCTAGTCCAGCCCACCCAGCCCAGCCCCAACACACGTGTAGCGGGGGCCTAGTAGGTCAGCCCTTCCCATACCTCCGGTTAATGTAGGGTGGTGGGGGTGATCGAGCTAGCTGTTGGGTGTCTTGTCACTTGCCACCGTCTCGACGTGGTTCGGTGATCCCCCCGCACCGCTCAGTCAGCGCCGGAGATACCGCAGCCCATGCATGCCTCCTGCCGCGACAGAGAAGGCCCATCCTCCCCATGCGCTTTCATGGCCGGCCGACTACCAACAAGGAGCATAGGAGGCAGGAAGTCAAGCTGCAATTTACTCATTTATCCGATACTTTCGATGGCCAACTTCCTTTCCGATTCTAGGCTGCGAGGTACTGGCCAAAAGAGCATTAGTGATGTTGGATTGGACTGATAAATGGCAGAAAATCTGGTTGCTTCAGTCACTCCATTACAGCCAGCCAGGCACCATGCAGGCGATGCGATGCGATGGCTCCTACTTGAACCATGCATTAAGCACTGTGCGGCCGCATGGCATGGTAGCTACTTCTCGTGGGATAGAACGCGGCGACGTCGTCTGAGCTCGGCGGCACTTTCACGGACAGTCGCGGGTCGCTAGTATGTTGCGTCGACCGGCAGCGCGAGCCATTCATGAGACAGCGACGCGGCAGTGGACATTCCTGTCCACCGGCCAGGTTTAGGCTCTGTCTGGTCGCCATGCCGCCATAGGCGCACTCACTGCTGGTGCGGTGTCTGCCTAGGGCAACGGTGAGAAATTCAACACACGCTGCACGCCCCCGTGATACCTCTCCAACGTATCTATAATTTTTGATTGTTCCATGCTATTATATGCATTTATATTCTATTTTATATGATTTTTGGGACTAACCTATTAACCTAGAGCCCAGTGCCAGTTTCTATTTTTTTCCTTGTTTTAGAGTATCGCAGAAAAGGAAAATCAAACGGAGTCCAATTGACATGAAACTTCACGGAACTTATTTTTGTACCAGAAGAACCCACGGAGTATCAGAGATGGACCAGGAGAGTCCCGGGCTGCCCACGAGGGTGGGGGCGCGCCCACCCCCCTAGGCGTGCCCCTGCCTTGTGGACAGCTGGAGGTCCATCGACGTACTTCTTCCTCCCATATATACCCATATACCCTAAAAACTTCGGGGAACACAATAGATCGGGAGTTCCGCCGCCAGAAGCCTCCGTAGCCACCGAAAACCAATCTAGACTCGTTCCGGCACCCTGCCGGAGGGGGAATCCCTCTCCGGTGGCCATCTTCATCATCCTGGCGTTCTCCGTGACGAGGAAGGAGTAGTTCTCCCTCGGGGCTGAGGGTATGTACCAGTATCTAAGTATTTGATCTCTCTCTCTCTCTCTCGTGTTCTTGAGGTGGTACGATCTTGATGTATCGCGAGCTTTGCTTTATAGTTGGATCTTATGATGTTTCTCCCCCTCTACTCTCTTGTAATGGATTGAGTTTTCCCTTTGAAGTTATCTTATCAGATTGAGTCTTTAAGGATTTGAGAACACTTGATGTATGTCTTGCGTGGGATACCCGTGGTGGCAATGGGGTAATCTATTGATTCACTTGATGTATGTTTTGGTGATCAACTTGCGGGATCCTCCCATGAACCTATGCATAGCGGTTGGCACACGTTTTTGTCTTGACTCTCCGGTAGAAACTTTGGGGCACTCTTTGAAGTACTTTGTGTTGGTTTGAATAGATGAATCTGAGATTGTGTGATGCATATCGTATAATCATACCCACGGATACTTGAGGTGACATTGGAGTATCTAGGTGACATTAGGGTTTTGGTTGATTTGTGTCTTAAGGTGTTATTCTAGTACGAACTCTATGATAGATTGAATAGAAAGAATAGCTTCATGTTATTTTAGTACGGACTCTTGAATAGATTGATCAAAAAGAATAATTTTGAGGTGGTTTCGTACCCTACCATAATCTCTTCGTTTGCTCTCCGCTATTAGTGACTTTGGAGTGACTCTTTGTTGCATGTTGAGGGATAGTTATGTGATCCAATTATGTTATTATTGTTGAGAGAACTTGCACTAGTGAAAGTATGAACCCTAGGCCTTGTTTCAACGCATTGCAATACCGTTTGTGCTCATTTTTATCATTAGTTACCTTGCTGTTTTTATATTTTCAGATTACAAAAACATTATCTACCATCCATATACCACTTGTGTCACCATCTCTTCGCCGAACTAGTGGACCTATACAATTTACCATTGTATTGGGTGTGTTGGGGACACAAGAGACTCTTTGTTATTTGGTTGCAGGGTTGCTTGAGAGAGACCATCTTCATCCTGCGCCTCCTACGGATTGATAAACCTTAGGTCATCCACTTGAGGGGAAGTTTGCTACTGTCCTACAAACCTCTGCACTTGGAGGCCCAACAACGTCTACAAGAATAAGGTTGTGTAGTAGACATCAAGCTCTTTTCTGGCGCCGTTGCCAGGGAGGTTAGCGCTTGAAGGTATATCGTTAGATCTTGCAATCGAATCTTTTAGTTTCTTGTTTTATCACTATTTTATTTTATAAAAGAAAACTACAAAAAAATGGAATTGAGTTTACCTCATATGCTTCATCTTTTTAATATCTATCTTGAAAATAAGGATTCCGATAATTGTGCTCAAGTGCTAGAGGAAGAATGCATTAGAATGTTTGGCACTAAATCTTTGAATGATGAGCATGATTGCAATGTTGTTCGTATGAATTCCTTGAATATCCATGATGCTAATGATATGCAAAGCCACAAGCTTGGGGATGCTATGTTTTATGAAGATGATATTTTTTGTCTCGCAAGTTTTGATGAGCAAATTTATTATGATGATAGCATGCCTCCTATTTATGATGATTATAGTTATGAAATCGGATTTGGAGAGGTCATGACTTTATTTAGTGATGAATCCACTATTTCGGAAGAGGTTCCAATTGATTATGAGAACAAAGTTGCTATCTATGATGATTATTGTGATGACTTGTATGCTATAAAGAATAATGATATCCATGAAACTTGTCATCGTGATTTTAACTTTCAATTGGATTATGCCTCACATGATGGTTATTTTGTTGAACTTGCTCCCACTACTATTCATGAGAAGAAATTTGCTTATGTGGAGAGTAATAAAAATTCTATGCTTGTGGATCATGAAAAGTGTGCTTTATGTGATGGTTAGATTGTTGAATTCATCCATGATTCTACTTAAAATTATTATGAGGGAGGAATATATGCTTGTAGGAATTGCAATAATATCAAGTTTCCTCTCTATGTGCCTAAAATTTCAAAGTTATGCTTGTTTTGCCTTCCTATGCTAGTTGATTATTGTTCCCATAAGTTGTGTGCTCACAAAATCCCTATGCATAGGAAGTGGGTTAGACATAAATGTGTTAGTCATATTCTTCATGATGCTCTCTTTATGTTTCAATTCTTATCCTTTATGTGAGCATCATTGAAATCATCATGCCTAGCTAGGGGCGTTCAACGTTAGCGCTTGTTGGGAGGCAACCCAATTTTATTTTTATTACTTGCTATTTTCTCCTGTTTATTAATAAATAATTTATCTATCCTCTGTTATTATTGAGTTTTTTTATGTTTTAATTAGTGTTTGTGCCAAGTAGAACCGTTGGGAAGACTTGGGGAAAGTCTTGTTGATCTTGCTGTAAAAAACAGAAACTTTAGCGCTCACGAGAATTGCTGACATTTTTTATTAGAGAGTTATATTTAGTTAATTATTTTTGAATATAATTAATATATAAATTCCTCACGTCCAGCAATTTATTTTATAATTTTTGGGGTTCCAGAAGTTTGAGTTAGTTACAGATTACTACAGACTGTTCTGTTTTTGACAGATTCTGTTTTTCGTGTGTTGTTTGCTTATTTTACTGAATCTATGGCTAGTAAAAGAGTTTATAAACCATAGAGAAGTTGGAATACAGTAGGTTTAACACAAATATAAATAAATAATGAGTTCATTACAGTACCTTGAAGTGGTGTTTTGTTTTATTTCGCTAACGGAGCTCACGAGTTTTCTATTAAGTTTTGTGTTGTGAAGTTTTCAAGTTTTGGGTAAAGATTCGATGGACTATGGAATAAGGAGTGGCAAGAGCCTAAGCTTGGGGATTCCCAAGGCACCCCAAGGTAATAATCAAGGACAACCAAGAGCCTAAGCTTGGGGATGCCCCAGATGGCATCCCCTCTTTCGTCTTCGGTCATCGGTAACTTTACTTGGAGCTATATTTTTATTCACCACATGATATGTGTTTTGCTTGGAGCGTCATTTTATTTTATTTAGTTTTTCTTGCTGCTTGAATAAAATAACAAGATCTGAAATTCTTAAATGTTTGAGAGTCTTCATATAGTTGCATAATTATTCGACTACTCATTAATCTTCACTTATATCTTTCGGAGTAGTTTGTTGTTGCTCTAGTGCTTCACTTATATCTTTTTAGAGCACGCTGGTGGTTTTATTTTATAGAAATAGATGAACTCTCATGCATCACTTATATTACTTTGAGAGTCCTAAACAGCATGGTAATTTGCTTTGGTTATGAATTTAGTCCTAATATGATAAGCATCCAAGTGGGATATAATAAAAACTTTCATATAAAGTGCATTGAATACTATGAGAAGTTTGATTCCTTATGATTGTTTTGAGATATGGAGATGGTGACATTAGAGTCATGCTAGTTGAGTAGTTGTGAATTTGAGAAATACTTATGTTAAAGCTTGTGATTCCCGTAGCATGCACGTATGGTGAATAGTTATGTGATGAAGTCGGAGCATGATTTATTTATTGATTGTCTTCCTTATGAGTGGCGGTCTGGGACGAGCGATGGTCTTTTCCTACCAATCTATCCCCCTAGGAGCATGCACGTAGTACTTTGTTTCAATAACTAATAGATTTTTGCAATAAGTATGTGAGTTCTTTATGACTAATGTTGAGTCCATGGATTATACGCACTTTCACCCTTCCACCATTGCTAGCCTCTCTAGTACCGCGCAACTTTCGCCGATACCATAAACCCACCATATACCTTCCTCAAAACAGCCACCATACCTACCTATTATAGCATTTACATAGCCATTCCGAGATATATTGCCATCCAACTTTCCACCGTTACGTTATTATGACACGCTTTATCATTGTCATATTGCTTTGCATGATCATGTAGTTGACATCGTATTTGTGGCAAAGCCACCGTTCATAATTCTTCCATACATGTCACTCTTGAGTCATTGCACATCCCGGTACACCGCCGGAGGCATTCATATAGATTCATATTTTGTTCTAATTCTTGAGTTGTAATTAAATAAAAGTGTGATGATCATCATTATTAGAGCATTGTCCCAGTGAGGAAAGGATGATGGAGACTATGATTCCCCCATAAGTCGGGATGAGACTCCGGACGAAAAATAATAAAAAAAGCCATAAAAAAGAGATAAGGCCCAAATAAAAAATAAAAAATAAAAAATAAAAAAGTGAGAGAAAAAGAGAGAAGGGGCAATGCTACTATCCTTTTACCACACTTGTGCTTCGAAGTAGCACCATGATCTTCATGATAGAGAGTCTCCTATGTTGTCACTTTCATATACTAGTGGGAATCTTTCATTATAGAACTTGGCTTGTATATTCCAATGATGGGCTTCCTCAAAATGCCCTAGGTCTTCGTGAGCAAGCGAGTTGGATGCACACCCACTAGTTTCTTTTGTTGAGCTTTCATACATTTATAGCTCTAGTGCATCCGTTGCATGGCAATCCCTATTCACTCGCATTGATATCTATTGATGGGCATCTCCATAGCCCGTTGATACGCCTAGTTGATGTGAGACTATCTTCTCCTTTTTGTCTTTTCCACAACAACCATTCTATTCCACCTATAGTGCTATGTCCATGGTTCACGCTCATGTATTGCGTGAAAGTTTACTTCACCAATACCAACAACAATGATTTTATTAGAACTCTGATTGCTCCTCTTACCGATGCCGAATCTTGTGAAATTAATACTGCTTTGCTGAATATTGTTATGAAAGATCCGTTCTCCGGCCTTCCTAGTGAAGATGACGCTACCCATCTAAATAGCTTCGTTGATTTGTGTGATATGCAAAAGAAGAAAGATGTGGATAATGATATTGTTAAATTTAAGCTATTTCCTTTTTCACTTAGAGATCGTGCTAAAGCTTGGTTTTCGTCTTTGCCTAAAAATAGTATTTATTCATGGAACAAGTGCAAAGATGCTTTTATCTCTAAGTATTTTCCTCCCGCTAAGATCATCTCTCTTAGAAACGATATTATGAACTTTAAGAAACTTGATCATGAACATGTTGCACAAGCTTCGGAGAGAATGAAATTAATGGTACGTAATGGCCCTACTCATGGTTTAAACTTGTGGATGATTATACAAAAATTTTATGCTGGATTGAATTTTGCTTCTAGAAATCTTTTAGATTTGGCCGCGGGAGGCACTTTTATGGAAATCACTTTAGGAGAAGCTACTAAACTCCTAGACAATATTATGGTTAATTATTCTCAATGGCATAGTGAAAGATCTACTAATAAAAAGGTGCATGCGATAGAAGAAATTAATGTTTTGACTGGAAAGATGGATGAGCTTATGAAATTACATACTAATAAGAGTGTTTCTTCTGATCCTAATGATATGCCCTTGTCTACTTTGATTGAGAATAATAATGAAACTATGAATGCGAATTTTGTTGGTAGGATCAATTTTTGTAATAATGCGTATAGAGGAAATTTCAATCCTAGGCCTTATCCTAGTAATCCCTCTAATAATTATGGTAATTCCTACAACAATTCTTATGGAAATTATAATAAGATGCCCTCTGATTTTGATTCTAATATTAAATAATTTATTACTTCGCAAAAGAATTTTAATGCTATGATTGAAGAAAAATTGCTTAAGATTGATGATTTGGCTAGGAACGTTGATAGAATTGCTCTTGATGTTGATTCTTTGAAACTTAGATCTATTCCTCCTAAGCATGATATCAATGAGTCTCTCAAAGCCATGAGAATTTCCGTTGACAAGTGCAAAGAAAGAACCGCTAGGATGCATGCTAAGAAAGATGCCTTTATAAAAGCGTGTTCTTCTTGTTCCTATGAAAATAATGATGAAGATCTAAAAGTTATTGATGTGTCCCCTATTAAATCTTTGATTTGCAATATGAATCTTGATAATGATGGGACTGCATATGATCCACCTTTACCTAGAAGGCATTCCAAGAATTCTGAATCTTTTAATCTTTATGCTAAATTTGATAAAAGTGGGATTGAAGAAATTAAAACCCTAGATGTTGCTAAACCCACTATTATGGATTTCAAGCAATTTAACTATGAGAATTTCTCTTCGATTGATTGTATTTCCTTGTTGCAATCCGTGCTAAATTCTCCTCATGCTTATAGTCAAAATAAAGCGTTTACTAAACATATCGTTGATGCCTTGATGCAATCTTATGAAGGAAAACTTGAATTAGAAGTTTCTATCCCTAGAAAACTTTATGATGAGTGGGAACCAACTATTAAAATTAAAATTAAAGAACATGAATGCTATGCTTTATGTGATTTGGGTGCTAGTGTTTCCACGATTCCAAAGACTTTGTGTGATTTGTTAGGTTTCCGTGATTTTGATGATTGCTCTCTAAACTTGCACCTTGCGGATTCCACTATTAAGAAACCTATGGGAAGAATTAATGATGTTCTTATTGTTGCAAATAGGAATTATGTGCCCATAGATTTTGAAGGAAATATGCCCTAGAGGCAATAATAAAGTTATTATTTATTTCCTTATATCATGATAAATGTTTATTATTCATGCTAGAATTGTATTAACCGGAAACATAATACATGTGTGAATACATAGACAAACATAGTGTCACTAGTATGCCTCTACTTAACTAGCTCGTTGATCGAAGATGGTTAAGTTTCCTAGCCATAGACGTGAGTTGTCATTTGATTAATGGGATCACTTCATTAGGAGAATGATGTGATTGACTTGACCCATTTCGTTAGCTTAGCACATGATCGTTTAGTTTGTTGCTATTGCTTTCTTCATGACTTATACATGTTCCTATGACTATGAGATTATGCAACTCTTGTTTACCGGAGGAACACTTTGTGTGCTACCAAACGTCACAATGTAACTGGGTGATTATAAAGGTGCTCTACAGGTGTCTCCGAAATTACTTGTTGGGTTGCCGTATTTTGAGATTAGGATTTGTCACTCCGATTGTCGGAGAGGTATATCTGGGCCCTCTCTGTAATGCACATCACATAACCTTGCAAGCATTGCAACTAATAAGTTAGCTGCGGGATGATGTATTACGGAACGAGTAAAGAGACTTGCCGGTAATGAGATTGAACTAGGTATTGAGATACCGACGATCAAATCTCGGGCAAGTAACATACCGATGACAAAGGGAATAACGTATGTTGTTATGCGGTCTGACCGATAAAAGATCTTCGTAGAATATGTAGGAGCCAATATGAGCATCCAGGTTCCGCTATTAGTTATTGACCGAAGATGTGTCTCGGTCATGTCTACATTATTCTCGAACCCGTAGGGTCCGCACACTTAACGTTACGATGACAGTTTCATTATGAGTTTATATATTTTGATGTACCGAAGGTTGTTCGGAGTCCCGGATATGATCACGGACATGTCGAGGAGTCTCGAAATGGTCGAGACATAAAGATCGATATATTGGACGGCTATATTCGGACACCGGAAGTGTTTCTGGTGATTTCGAAGAAAACCAGAGTGCCGGAAGGGTTACCGGAACCCCCCGGGGAAGTATTGGGCCTTAGTGGGCCTAAGGGGAGAGAGAGGGCAGCAGCCTAGGAGGTGGCGCGCCCCCTCCCATGGGGAGTCCGAATTGGACTAGGGGAGGGGGGCGCGGCCCCTCTTTCCCTCTCCCTCTCCCTCTCTTTCCTTCCCCCTTCTCTCTTCCTAGTTGGACTAGGAAAGGGGAGTCCTACTCCTACTAGGAGGAGGACTCCCCCCTCCTTGGCGCGCCCCAAGGTCCGGCCGGCCTCTCCCCCTTGCTCCTTTATATACAGGGGCAGGGGGCACCTCTAGACACACAAGTTGATCTTCATGATCGTTCTCTTAGCCGTGTGCGGTGCCCCCCTCCACCATAATCCTCGATAATACTGTAGCGGTGCTTAGGCGAAGCCCTGCGATAGGTAGAACATCAAGATCGTTACCACGCCATCGTGCGGACGAAACTCTTCCCCGACACTTTGCTGGATCGGAGTCCGGGGATCATCATCGAGCTAAACGTGTGCTAGAACTCGGAGGTGCCATAGTTTCGGTGCTTGATCGGTCGGGCCGTGAAGACGTACGACTACATCAACCGCGTTGTGCTAACGCTTCCGCTTCCGGTCTACGAGGGTACATAGACAACACTCTCCCCTCTCGTTGCTATGCATCACCATGATCTTGCATGTGCGTAGGAATTTTTTTGAAATTACTACGTTCCCCAACAGTGGCATCCGAGCCTAGGTTTTAGGCGTTGATGTTATGCACGAGTAGAACACAAGTGAGTCGTGCGCGATATAAGTCATACTGCTTACCAGCATGTCATACTTTGGTTCGGCGGTATTGTTGGATGAAGCGGCCCGGACCGACATTACGCGTACGCTTACATGGGACTGGTTCTACCGACGTGCTTTGCACACAGGTGGCTGGCCGGTGTCAGTTTCTCCAACTTTAGTTGAACCGAGTGTGGCTACGCCCGGTCCTTGCGAAGGTTAAAACAGCACCAACTTGACAAACTATCGTTGTGGTTTTTGATGCGTAGGTAAGAACAGTTCTTGCTAAATCCCGTAGCAGCCACGTAAAACTTGCAACAACAAAGTAGAGAACGTCTAACTTGTTTTTGAAGGGCATGTTGTGATGTGATATGGTCAAGACATGATGCTAAATTTTATTGTATGAGATGATCATGTTTTGTAACAGAGTTATCGCAACTAGCAGGAGCCATATGGTTGTCGCTTTATTGTATGCAATGCAATTGCGCAGTAATGCTTTACTTTATCACTAAGCGGTAGCAATAGTCGTGGAAGCATAAGTTTTGGCGAGACGACAACAATGTTACGATGGTGATCAAGGTGTTGCGCCGGTGATGATGGTGATCATGACGGTGCTTCGAAGATGGAGATCACAAGCACAAGATGATGATGGCCATATCATATCACTTATATTGATTGCATGTGATGTTTATCTTTTATGCATCTTATCTTGCTTTGATTGATGGTACATTATAAGATGATCCCTCACTAAATTATCAAAGTATAAGTGTTCTCCCTGAGTATCCACCGTTGCGAAAGTTCTTCGTACTGAGACACCACGTGATGATCGGGTGTGATAGGCTCTATGTTCAAATACAACGGGTGCAAAACAGTTGCACACGCGGAATACTCAGGTTTAACTTGACGAGCCTAGCATATAACAGATATGGCCTCGAAACACGGAGACTGAAAGGTCGAGCGTGAATCATATAGTAGATATGATCAACATATTGATGTTTACCATTGATACTACTCCATCTCACGTGATGATCGGACATGGTTTAGTTGATTTGGATCACATGATCACTTATAGGATTAGAGGGATATCTTTCTAAGTGGGAGTTCTTAAGTAATATGATTAATTGAACTTAAATTTATCATGAACTTAGTACCTGATAGTATCTTGCTTGTCTATGTTTGATTGTAGATAGATGGCTCGTGTTGTTGTTCCGTTGAATTTTAATGCGTTCCTTGAGAAAGCAAAGTTGAAAGATGATGGTAGCAATTACACGGACTGGGTCCGTAACTTGAGGATTATCCTCGTTGCTGCATAGAAGAATTACGTCCTGGAAGCACCGCTAAGTGCCAAGCCTGCTGCTGGAGCAACACCAGATGTTATGAATGTCTGGCAGAGCAAAGCTGATGACTACTCGATAGTTCAGTGTGCCATGCTTTACGGCTTAGAACCGGGTCTTCAACGATGTTTTGAACATCATGGAGCATATGAGATGTTCCAGGAGTTGAAGTTAATATTTCAGGCAAATGCCCGGATTGAGAGATACGAAGTCTCCAATAAGTTCTATAGCTCCAAGATGGAGGAGAATAGTTCTGTCAGTGAACATATACTCAAAATGTCTGGGTATCATAATCACTTGACTCAACTGGGGGTTAATCATCCTGTTGATAGTGTCATTGACAGAGTTCTTCAGTCACTGCCACCAAGCTACAAAAGCTTTGTGATGAACTATAATATGCAAGGGATGAATAAGACTATTCCTGAGCTCTTCTCAATGCTAAAAGCCGCGGAGGTAGAAATCAAGAAGGAGCATCAAGTGCTGATGGTCAATAAGACCACCAGTTTCAAGAAAAAGGGCAAAGGGAAGAAGAAAGGGAACTTCAAGAAGAACAGCAAGCAAGTTGCTTCTCAGGAGAAGAAACCCAAGTCTGGACCTAAGCCTGAAACTGAGTGCTTCTACTGCAAGCAGACTGGTCACTGGAAGCGGAACTGCCCCAAGTATTTGACGGATAAGAAGGATGGCAAAGTGAACAAAGGTATATGTGATATACATGTTATTGATGTGTACCTTACTAATGCTCGTAGTAGCACCTGGGTATTTGATACTGGTTTTGTTGCTAACATTTGCAACTCGAAACAGGGGCTACGGATGAAGCGAAGATTGGGTAAGGACGAGGTGACGATGCGTGTGGGAAATGGTTCCAAAGTCGATGTGATCGCGGTCGGCAAGCTACCTCTACATCTACCTTCGGGATTAGTATTAGACCTAAATAATTGTTATTTGGTGCCAGCGTTGAGCATGAACATTATATCTGGATCTTGTTTGATGCAAGACGGTTATTCATTTAATTCAGAGAATAATGGTTGTTCTATTTATATGAGTAATATCTTTTATGGTCATGCACCCTTGAAGAGTGGTCTATTTTTGATGAATCTCGATAGTAGTGATACACATATTCATAATGTTGAAATCAAAAGATGCAGAGTTGGTAATGATAGTGCAACTTATTTGTGGCACTGCCGTTTAGGTCATATTGGTGTAAAGCACATGAAGAAACTCCATACTGATGGACTATTGGAACCACTTGATTATGAATCACTTGGTACTTGCGAACCGTGCCTCATGGGTAAGATGACTAAAACGCCGTTCTCCAGTACTATGGAGAGAGCAACAGATTTGATGGAAATCATACATACAGATGTATGTGGTCCAATGAATGTTGAGGCTCGTGGCGGATATCATTATTTTCTCACCTTCACAGATGATTTAAGCAGATATGGGTATATCTACTTAATGAAACATAAGTCTGAAACATCTAAAAAGTTTAAAGAATTTCAGAGTGAAGTTGAAAATCATCGTAACAAGAAAATAAAGTTTCTACGATCTGATCGTGGAGGAGAATATTTTAGTTATGAGTTTGGTCTACATTTGAAACAATGCGGAATAGTTTCGCAACTCACGCCACCCGGAACACCACAGCGTAATGGTGTGTCCGAACGTTGTAATCGTACTTTATTAGATATGGTGCGATCTATGATGTCTCTTACTGATTTACCGTTATTGTTTTGGGGTTATGCTTTAGAGACGGCTGCATTCACGTTAAATAGGACACCATCGAAATCCGTTGAGACGACGCCTTATGAACTATGGTTTGGCAAGAAACCAAAGTTGTCGTTTCTAAAAGTTTGGGGCTGCAATGCTTATGTGAAAAAGCTTGAACCTGATAAGCTCGAACCCAAATCATAGAAATGTGTCTTCATAGGATACCCAAAGGAGACTGTTGGGTACACCTTCTATCACAGATCCGAAGGCAAGACTTTTGTTGCTAAATTCGGAGTTTTTCTAGAGAAGGAGTTTCTCTCGAAAGAAGTGAGTGGGAGAAAAGTAGAACTTGATGAGGTAACTATACCTGCTCCCTTATTGGAAAGTAGTACATCACAGAAACAAGTTTCTGTGACACTTACACCAATTAGTGAGGAAGCTAATGATAATGATCATGAAACTTCAGATCAAGTTACTACCGAACCTCATAGATCAACCAGAGTAAGATCTGCACCAGAGTGGTACGGTAATCCTGTTCTGGAAGTCATGCTACTAGATCATGATGAACCTACGAACTATGAAGAAGCGATGGTGAGCCCAGATTCTGCAAAATGGCTAGAAGTCATGAAATCTGAGATGGGATCCATGTATGAGAACAAAGTGTGGACTTTGGTTAACTTGCCCGTTGATCGGCAAGCAATTGAGAATAAATGGATCTTCAAGAAGAAGACTGACGCTGACGGTAATGTTACTATCTATAAAGCTCGACTTGTTGCAAAAGGTTTTCGATAAGTTCAAGGGATTGACTACGATGAGACCTTCTCACCCGTAGCGATGCTTAAGTCTGTCTGAATCATGTTAGCAATTGCCGCATTTTATGATTATGAAATTTGGCAAATGGATGTCAAAACTGCATTCCTGAATGGATTTCTAGAAGAAGAGTTGTATATGATGCAACCAGAAGGTTTTGTTGATCCAAAGGGAGCTAACAAAGTGTGCAAGCTCAAGCAATCCATTTATGGACTGGTGCAAGCCTCTCGGAGTTGGAATAAACGCTTTGATAGTGTTATCAAAGAATTTGGTTTTATACAGACTTTTGGAGAAGCCTTTATTTACAAGAAAGTGAGTGGGAGCTCTGTAGCATTTCTGATATTCTATGTGGATGACATATTATTGATTGGAAATAATATAGAATTTCTGGATAGCATAAAGGGATACTTGAATAAGAGTTTTTCAATGAAAGACCTCGGTGAAGCTGCTTACATATTGGGCATTAAGATATATAGAGATAGATCAAGACGCTTAATTGTACTTTCACAAAGCACATACCTTGACAAGGTTTTGAAGAAGTTCAAAATGGATCAAGCAAAGAAAGGGTTCTTGCCTGTGTTACAAGGTGTGAAGTTGAGTAATACTCAATGTCTGACCACCGCAAAAGATAGAGAGAAAATGAAAGATGTTCCCTATGCTTCAGCCGTATGCTCTATCATGTATGCAATGCTGTGTACCAGACCGGATGTGTGCCTTGCTATAAGTCTAGCAGGGAGGTACCAAAGTAATCCAGGAGTGGATCACTGGACAGCGGTCAAGAACATCCTGAAATACCTGAAAAGTACTAAGGATATGTTTCTTGTATATGGAGGTGACAAAGAGCTCATCGTAAATGGTTACGTTGATGCAAGCTTTGACACTGATCCAGACGATTCTAAATCGCAAACCAGATACGTATTTTTACTAAACGGAGGAGCTGTCAGTTGGTGCAGTTCAAAACAAAGTGTCGTGGCGGGATCTTCATGTGAAGCAGAGTACATAGCTGCTTCGGAAGAAACAAATGAAGGAGTCTGGATGAAGGAGTTCATATCCGATCTAGGTGTCATACCTAGTGCATCGGGTCCAGTGAAAATCTTTTGTGACAATACTGGTGCAATTGCCTTGGCAAAGGAATCCAGATTTCACAAGAGAACCAAGCACATCAAGAGACGCTTCAATTCCATTCGGGATTTAGTCCAAGTGGGAGACATAGAAATTTCCAAGATACATACGGATCTGAATGTTGCAGACCCGCTGACTAAGCCTCTTCCACGAGCAAAACATGATCAACACCAAGGCTCCATGGGTGTTAAAATCATTACTCTGTAATCTAGATTATAGACTCTAGTGCAAGTGGGAGACTGAAGGAAATATACCCTAGAGGCAATAATAAAGTTATTATTTATTTCCTTATATCATGATAAATGTTTATTATTCATGCTAGAATTGTATTAACCGGAAACATAATACATGTGTGAATACATAGACAAACATAGTGTCACTAGTATGCCTCTACTTGACTAGCTCGTTGATCGAAGATGGTTAAGTTTCCTAGCCATAGACATGAGTTGTCATTTGATTAACGGGATCACATCATTAGGAGAATGATGTGATTGACTTGACCCATTTCGTTAGCTTAGCACATGATCGTTTAGTTTGTTGCTATTGCTTTCTTCATGACTTATACATGTTCCTATGACTATGAGATTATGCAACTCCCGTTTACCAGAGGAACACTTTGTGTGCTACCAAACGTCACAACGTAACTGGGTGATTATAAAGGTGCTCTACAGGTGTCTCCGAAGGTACTTGTTGTGTTGGCGTATTTCGAGATTAGGATTTGTCACTCCGATTGTCGCAGAGGTATCTCTGGGCCCTCTCGGTAATGCAAATCACATAAGCCTTACATGCATTGCAACTAATAAGTTAGCTGCGGGATAATGTATTACGGAACGAGTAAAGAGACTTGCCGGTAATGAGATTGAACTAGGTATTGAGATACCGACGATCAAATCTCGGGCAAGTAACATACCGATGACAAAGGGATCAACATATGTTGTTATGCGGTCTGACCAATAAAAGATCTTCGTAGAATATGTAGGAGCCAATATGAGCATCTGGGTTCCGCTATTGGTTATTGACTGGAGACGTGTCTCGGTCATGTCTACATTATTCTCGAACCTGTAGGGTCCGCACGCTTAACGTTACGATAACAGTTTCATTACGAGTTTATATATTTTGATGTACCGAAGGTTGTTCGTAGTCCCGGATATGATCACGGACATGATGAGGAGTCTCGAAATGGTCGAGACATAAAGATCGATATATTGGACAGCTATATTCGGACACCGGAAGTGTTTCGGGTGATTTCGGAGAAAACCGGAGTGCCAGAAGGGTTACCGGAACCCCCCGGGGAAGTATTGGTCCTTAGTGGGCCTGAGGGGAGAGAGAGGGCAGCATCCCAGGCGGTGGCGCGCCCCCTCCCATGGGGAGTCCGAATTGGACTAGGGGAGGGGGGCGCGGCCCCTCTTTCCCTCTCCCTCTCTTTCCTTCCCCCTTCTCTCTTCCTGGTTGGACTAGGAAAGGGGAGTCCTACACCTACTTGGAGGAGGACTCCCCCTCCTTGGCACGCCCCAAGGGCCGGCCGGCCTCTCCCCCTTGCTCCTTTACATACAGGGGCAGGGGGGCACCTCTAGACACACAAGTTGATCTTCATGATCGTTCTCTTAGCCGTGTGCGGTGCCCCCCTCCACCATAATCCTCGATAATACTATAGCGGTGCTTAGGCGAAGCCCTGCGATAGGTAGAACATCAAGATCGTCACCACGCCATCGTGCGGACGGAACTCTTCCCCGACACTTTGCTGGATCGGAGTCCGGGATCGTCATCGAGCTAAACGTGTGCTAGAACTCGGATGTGCCATAGTTTCGGTGCTTGATCGGTCGGGCCGTGAAGACGTACGACTACATCAACCGCGTTGTGCTAACGCTTCCGTTTCCGGTCTACGAGGGTATGTAGACAACACTCTCCCCTCTCGTTGCTATGCATCACCATGATCTTGCGTGTGCATAGGAATTTTTTTGAAATTACTACGATCCCCAAAAGATTTTATTGTTCTTGACATAGATTGCAATCCTTAATGTCCTATTATTCTTGGTAGACCTTTCCTTAGAGCGATTGGTGCAATTATTGATATGAAGGAAGGAAATATTAGATTCCAATTTCCGTTAAGGAAAGGCATGGAACACTTTCCTAGAAAGAAAATTAAATTACCTTATGAATCTATTAAGAGATCCACTTATGGATTGCCTACCAAAGATGGCAATACCTAGATCTATTCGTGCTTGTTATGCCTAGCTAGGGGCGTTAAACGATAGCGCTTGTCGGGAGGCAACCCAATTTTATTTTTATTCCGTCCTTTTTGCCCCTGCTTAGTAATAAATAAATTATTTAGCCTCTGTTTTGGTTGTGTTTTTGTGTTTAATTAGTGTTTGTGCCAAGTAGAACCGTTGGGAAGACTTGGGGAAAGTCTTGTTGAACTTGCTGTAAAAAACAGAAACTTTAGCACTCACGAGACCTGCTTCCATTTTTATTTGGAGAGCGCTATTTAGTTAATTCTTTTTGCAGATGATTAATAGATAAATTCCTCACGTTAAGCAATTTATTTTAGAATTTTTGGGGTTCCATATCTTGCGCTAGCTACAGATTACTACAGACTGTTCTGTTTTTGACAGATTCTGTTTTGCGTGTGTTGTTTGCTTATTTTGATGAATCTATGGCTAGTAAAATAGTTTACGAACCATAGAGAAGTTGGAATACAGTAGGATATAAATAAAGAATGAGTTCATTACAGTACTTTGAAGTGGTCTTTTGTTTTCTTTCGCTAACGGAGCTCACGAGTTTTCTACTTTAAGTTTTGTGTTGTGAAGTTTTCATGTTTTGGGTAAAGATTTAATGGATTATGGAACAAGGAGTGGCAAGAGCCTAAGCTTGGGGATTCCCATGGAACCCCCAAGATAATATAAGGACACCTAAAAGCCAAACCTTGGGGATGCCCCGGAAGGCATCCCCTCTTTCGTCTACTTCTATCGGTAACTTTAGTTGGAGCTATATTTTTATTTACCACATGATATGTGTTTTACTTGGAGCATCTTGTATGATTTGAGTCTTTGCTTGTTAGTTTACCACAATCATCCTTTCTGTACACACCTTTTGAGAGAGCCATACATGATTTGGAATTTTTTAGAATACTCTATGTGCGTCGCTTATATCTTTTGGGTTATATAATTTTGCTCTAGTGCTTCACTTATATCTTTTAGAGCACGATGGTGGATTTGTTTTATAGAAACTATTGATCTCTCATGCTTCACTTAGATTATTTTGAGAGTCTTAATAGCATGGTAATTTGCTTAAAATCCTAATATGCTTGGTATGCAAGATCAATAATAAAACTTTCTTATGAGTGTGTTGAATACTAAGAGAAGTTTGATGCTTGATGATTGTTTTGAGACATGGAGGTAATAATATCAAAGTCGTGCTAGTTGAGTAGTTGTGAAATGGAGAAATACTTATGTTGAAGTTTGCAAGTCCCGTAGCATGCATGTATGGTAAACGTTATGCAACAAATTTGAAACATGAGGTGTTATTTGATTGTCTTCCTTATGAGTGGCGGCCGGGGACGAGCGATGGTCTTTTCCTACCAATCTATCCCCCTAGGAGCATGCGTGTAGTACCGAGGTTTTTGATGACTTGTAGATTTTTGCAATAAGTATGTCAGTTCTTTATGACTAATGTTGAGTCCATGGATTATACGCACTCTCACCCTTCCATCTTTGCTAGCCTCTTCGGTGCCGTGCATTGCCCTTGCTCACATTGAGAGTTGGTGCAAACTTTGCCGGTGCATCCAAACCCCGTGATATGATACACTCTTTCACACATAAACCTCCTTATATCTTCCTCAAAACAGCCACCATACCTACCTATTATGGCATTTCCATAGCCATTCCGAGATATATTGCCATGCAACTTTCCATCATTCCGTTCATCATGACACATTCATCATTGTCATATTGCTTAGCATGGTCATGTAGTTGACATAGTATTTGTGGCAAAGCCACCATTCATAATTCTTTCATACATGTCACTCATGAGTCATTGCATATCCCGGTACACCGCTGGAGGCATTCATATAGAGTCATCTTTTGTTCTAGTATCGAGTTGTAATCATTGAGTTGTAAATAAATGGAAGTGTGATGATCATCATTTTCTAGAACATTATCCCAAGTGAGGAATAAAAAAAGAGTAAGGCCATAAAAAGAGAAGGCCCAAAAAAAGAAAGAGAAAGGCCATAGAAAAAAGGGAGAAGGCCCAAAAAGAAAAAAAAAGAAAAAATGAGAGAAAAAGAGAGAAGGGACAATGTTACTATCCTTTGCCACACTTGTGCTTGAAACTAGCACCATGATCTTCATAGTAGTGAGTCTCTCATGTTATCACTTTCATATACTAGTGGGAATTTTTCATTATAGAACTTGGCTTGTATGTTCCAACAATGGGCCTCCTCAAGTGCCCTAGGTCTTCGTGAGCAAGCAAGTTCGATGCACACCCACTAGTTTCTTTTGTTGAGCTTTCATACATTTATAGCTCTAGTGCATCCATTGCATGGCAGTCCCTACTCCTTGCATTAACATCAATCGGTGGGCATCTCCATAGCCCATTGATTAGCCTCGTTGATGTGAGACTTTCTCCTTTTTTGTCTCCTCCACATAACCCCCCTCATTATATTGTATTCCACCTATAGTGCTATGTCCATGGCTCGCGCTCATATATTGCGTGAAATTTTATAGGTTTGAGACTACTAAAGTATGAAAGAATTGCTTGGCTTGTCATCAGGGTTGTGCATGATGATAGCATTCTTGTGTGACGAAAATGAAACATGACTAAACCATATGATTTTGTAGGGATGAACTTTCTTTGGCCATGTTATTTTGAGAAGACATAATTGCTTAGTTAGTATGCTTGAAGTATTATCATTTTAATGTCAATATGAACTTTTGTCTTGAATCTTTCGGATCTGAATATTCATACCACAATTAAGAAGAATTACATTAAAATTATGCCAAGTAGCACTCTGCATCAAAAATTCTGTTTTTATCATTTACCTACTCGAGGACGAGCAGGAATTAAGCTTGGGGATGCTTGATATGTCTCCAACGTATCTATAATTTTTGATTGCTCCATGCAATATTATCTACTGTTTTGGACATTATTGGGCTTTATTATCCACTTTTATATTATTTTGGGACTAACCTATTAACTGGAGGCCCAACCCAGAATTGTTGTTTTTTGCCTGTTTTAGGGTTTCGAAGAAAAGGAATATCAAACAGAGTCCAAACGGAATGAAACCTTCGGGAACGTGATTTTCTCACCGAATACAACTCACGAGACTTGGACCCTACGTCAAACCAATCAACATGAGGCAACGAGGTAGGGGGCGCGCCTGCCCCCCAGGCGTGCCCTCCACCCTCGTGGGGCCCTTGTTGATCCACCGACGTACTTTTTCCTCCTATATATACCCACGTACCCCCAAACGACCAGAGAAGGAGCCAAAACCCTAATTCCACCGCCGTAACTTTCTGTATCCATGAGATCCCATCTTCGGGCCTGTTCCGGAGCTCTGCCGGAGGGGGCATCAATCACGGAGGGCTTCTACATCAACACCATAGCCTCTCCGATGTAGTGTGAGTAGTTTACTTCAGACCTACGGGTCCATAGTTAGTAGCTAGATGACTTCTTCTCTCTTTTTGGATCTCAATACAATGTTCTCCCCCTCTCTTGTGGAGATGTATTCGATGTAATCTTATTTTCACGGTGTGTTTGTTGAGATTGATGAATTGTGGGTTTATGATCAAGTCTATCTATGAATAATATTTGAATCTTCTCTAAATTGTTTTATGTATGATTGGTTATCTTTGCAAGTCTCTTTGAATTATCAGTTTGGTTTGGCCTACTAGATTGATCTTTCTTGCAATGGGAGAAGTGCTTAGCTTTGGGTTCAATCTTGCGGTGTCCTTTCCCGGTGACAGTAAGGGCAACAAGGCACGTATTTTTTGCCATCGAGGATAAAAAGATGGGGTTTTCTTCATATTGCATGAGTCTATCCCTCTACATCATGTCATCTTGCTTAAGGCGTTACTCTGTTTTTAACTTAATACTCTAGATGCATGCTGGATAGCGGTCGATGAGTGGAGTAATAGTAGTGATGCCTATATACATGATCATACCTAGATATTCTCATAACTATGCTCAATTCTGTCAATTGCTCAACGGTAATTTGTTCACCCTCCGTAGAATATTTATGCTCTCGAGAGAAGCCACTGGTGAAACCTATGCCCCCCCGGGTCTATCTCTATCATATCAATCTCCTACTACTTAGTTATTTACTTTGCTATTTATTTTGACTTTATTTTACTTTGCATCTTTATCATAAAAATACCAAAAATATTATCTTATCATATCTACCAGATCTCACTCTCGTAAGTGGCCCTATAGGGATGGACAACCCCTATTTGCATTGGTTGATAGGATTTATGTGTTTTGTGCAGGTACCAGGGACTTGCGCATAGCCTCCTACTGGATTGATACCTTGGTTCTCAAAAACTAAGGGAAATACTTACGCTACTTTGCTGCATCATCCCTTCCTCTTCAGGGAAAAGCAACGCAGTGCTAAAAGAGGTAGCAATGTCTGGCAGCTGTTTTGGAGCTGCATGTGCACCAAGGGCAGCAGTGCTCGTGCTAATCGTCGATCGCGGGAGGCAGGCCCCAGCTTTGGTGTGCCCTTGTACTTTTCTTCAACTATATCCGGCTCTGCAAGTTCGTTGGTCGAGCTAAATGTTGGAGCAGCGAAGCTCCTTCTTCTTCCTCACATTGCCTCTCACCACCCTCCCAAGACTAAGTATTTGCTGCCACTGCCTCACATAGCCGACCTTTTCTCTTTCTCTTTCTTTTGTCTTAGCTGAAACCATCATATTTACACTGCTTGCGAGCAGTTCTAGCATGCTCCCTCTTACCCTCTCTTTTCACATAAATGATAAGAGTATGTAGTAGATCTAAGCCATTGATCACATTAATTAGTGGTCTGATTAACTCTTACCTTCTTACCTCATATGTAAAAAGAGGGGGTAAGAGGGAGCATGTTAAAATTTGCCACTCCTTAAATAGACTCACGCACACAGCCTAGCCTGGCCACCAACACCGACTGGACGAAAAGCTCAAAGCTCGTGAGTTTAATGAGCACTTGGTAGTCCGACTCGTTAAACTCGTAGCTCGCTTTTTAATGAACAGAGCCAAATACTGATTTTAGCTCGTTAAACTTAATGAGCTTAACGAACGAACTAATAGTACAAAACAACACATATTTCTATTTTACGTAAACACCTTTCTATGGCACATCAACCCATCTATTCAATATAATCAACCCAAACCAACCCATAGCAAGCAACAAACTAGTGCCCCTCCTCTTATATTCACCATATTCCTTCGTAAAATTACACGCACACTCTTGTCCTATACGCCTTAACACATTGTAGTATGTTAAGGAGCACTGACGAACACTCACAAGCTTAACGAGCTTTTAATAAACACAGTCGAGCATGATTTTTTGCTCGTTAAGCTTAACGAGTTTAACAAGCATGAACTTAACGAGCACGAGCTTAATGAGCCGAGCAGCTCATTAGTCCACCCAAGCCACTAAGGCACTAACGCATACACATACACCCATGTCCAGCCTGCCCACTATTCCTCAACGGCCACAGACAACCCAGCCGTGTACAGCTAACAACTAATGCGTGCATGCATACTAACCTATTTTTGTCATCAAAACTGTATTCCTCAAACAACAGCAATATCGGTTACAATTTGAGGCAAAGTAAAGTCATGGGTATTAGAATCCCAAGACTCAGATAAGCTAACATTAAACATTATAATGTTTTGCTAGACTATCAGCAACTAGATTTTCTTTCCTACAACAATGAACATAATTAACACTTGAAAAATCCAACGCCAGGAGAGTAGCATCTGTAATGATCGGCAAGTCCGAGCCCATATATGCCTCCAGATTCGAAGTTGCATCCAACACGATCATACTGTCTAATTCGATGACAACTTTAGTGCAGTCGATATTAGCCTCTAGGATCAGTCCATTGCGAATGGCATTGATCTCTACTGAGTCCACATTTGATACATAAGGCAAGGTTCATGTTGCCGCTGCGATGAAGTTATTGTGATCGTCCCGAGCCATAACAACATATGCCCCTGCCAATGTTTCTGTATGAAATGACATGTCAACATTGACTTTAACATACCCTGCATTTGATTTCTTCCACACATGCTCAGATTTTTCGAATAGGCTGGTTCGGTGTATAACTCCGAACGAATTTGCAGCAAGAACTCGGATGGTTATTGTTGTTCTTCTTGGGTTCTGGATGGTTTCATCTTTTGCTTCTTACCGTCTCTGCCACCAAATATACCACATAGCTACAAGAATCCGCTCTGCCACTGGTAGTTCATGCACCATTGAGTGAAGTTGGAGAAGAGCTTCAAGGTTGATAGAGCTCGAGCGGTCCTCGACCACTACATGATGGATTGCATCAACAAGATTTAGTTCGGTCCATACCTCATTCGCCCGAGCACAAGTGAATAGTCAGTGTTGGATGTCCTCCAATCCGATCTACAAAATGGGCATTGTGGTATAAGAGGGATGTGCCGTCCAGCTAGCACACCCAGACATGGTAACACGCCCTTCAAAACCTTCCATCCAAAATATTTTATTTTTCCAGGAATCCTTAGCTGCCCGAGTTGATGGTGGAACTCAACATGATGGGCCGATCTAACTGAAAACGTTGCTAACTTTGTGAATTGCCAACACTCCGTGATGATATGTGTTTGTCACAGTAGGTCACGTTTTTTGTCATGCATGTACATCCATGACGATTTTATGAAGGAATCAAGATAGTCATACATGTGTTGTCGTAGAAGTGTTCCATGACAATATCAAAATTATCATCATGGAAGTGTCCACTACCATGACGATAAATGGCGCGTCCTAAAAGTGCTTTCGTCAAGGGTAACCGACACGTGGCATCCACCATAACGGGTCACCATTAAGCTATCGGGTTCCGATTTGGATCCGATAACCCGTTAACAGCCCAGACCAATGGGGATTTTCCACGTGTAAAATCATCATTGGCTGGAGGAAACATGTGTCGGCTCACCGTTGGGACAGATGTCATCCACTAATTGGACCGAAGGCGCCTATGATACATCAAAACGTGGCACGGCCCAACAGAGGCCTATTCTTGTGAAAAGGTCGGCACTTTTGACTTGGTCAAAAGGTAGCGGGCCAGCCCACGGAAAGCCTATTAACGGCATGTTCGCATATAGCCCATTTATAGCCTACTCCTTGCATTAACATCAATCGATGGGCATCTCCATAGCTCATTGATTAGCCTCATTGATGTGAGACTTTCTCCTTTTTTGTCTTCTCCACATAACCCCCATCATCATATTCTATTCCACCCATAGTGTTATGTCCATGGCTAACGCTCATATATTGCGTGAAAGTTTATATGTTTGAGATTACTAAAGTATGAAACAATTGCTTGTCTTGTCATCGGGGTTGTGCATGATGAGAGCATTCTTGTGTGATGAAAATGGAGCATGACTAAACTATATGATTTTGTAGTGATGAACTTACTTTGGCCATGTTATTTTGAGAAGACATAATTGCTTAGTTAGTATGCTTGAAGTATTATTATTTTTACGTCAATATGAACTTTTATCTTGAATCTTTCGGATCTGAATATTCATACCACAATTAAGAAAAATTACATTAAAATTATGCCAGGTAGCACTCCGCATCAAAATTATCTTTTTTATCATTTACCTACTCGAGGACGAGCAGGAATTAAGCTTGGGGATGCTTGATACGTCTCCAACGTATCTATAATTTTTGATTGCTCCATGCTATATTATCTACTGTTTTGGAAATTATTGGGCTTTATTATCCACTTTTATATTATTTTTGGGACTAACCTATTAACCGAAGGCCCAGCCCAGAATTGCTGTTTTTTGCCTATTTCAGAGTTTCGCAGAAAAGGAATATCAAACGGAGTCCAAATGGAATGAAACCTTCGGGAACGTGATTTTGGGAACGAACATGATCCAGGAGACTTGGACCTTACATCAAGAAATAAAGGAGGAAGCCATGAGGTAGGGGGGCGCGCCTACCCCCCAAGTGCGCCCTCCACCCTCATGGCCCCCCTGTTGCTCCACCGATGTACTCCTTCCTCCTATATATATACCTATGTACCCCCAAACGATCAGATACGGAGCCAAAAACCTAATTCCACTGCCGCAACCTTCTGTATCCACGAGATCCCATCTTGGGCCCTGTTCCGGAGCTCCGCCGAAGGGGCATCCATCACGGAGGGCTTCTACATCAACACCATAGCCTCTCGGATGAAGTGTGAGTAGTTTACCTCACACCTTCGGGTCCATAGTTATTACCTAGATGGCTTCTTCTCTCTTTTTGGATCTCAATACAATGTTCTCCCCCTCTCTTGTGGAGATCTATTACATGTAATCTTCTTTTTGCGGTGTGTTTGTTGAGACCGATGAATTGTGGGTTTATGATCAAGATTATCTATGAACTATATTTGAATCTTCTCTGAATTATTTTATGTATGATTGGTTATCTTTGCATGTCTCTTCGAATTATCAGTTTGGTTTGGCCTACTAGATTGATCTTTCTTGCAATGGGAGAAGTGCATAGCTTTGGGTTCAATCTTACGGTGTTCTTTCCCAGTGACAGTAGGGGCAGCAAGGCACGTATTGTATTGTTGCCATCAAGGATAACAAGATGGGTTTTTATCATATTGCATGAATTTATCCCTCTACATCATGTCATCTTGCTTAAGGCGTTACTCTATATTCATGAACTTAATACTCTAGCTGCATGCTGGATAGCGGTCGATGAGTGGAGTAATAGTAGTAGATGCAGGAAGGAGTCGATCTACTTGTCTCAGACGTGATGCCTATATACGTGATCATACCTAGATATTCTCATAACTATGCTCAATTCTGTCAATTGCTCAACAGTAATTCGTTCACCCACCGTAAAATACTTATGCTCTTGAGAGAAGCCACTAGTGAAACCTATGGCCCCCGGGTCTATCTTCATCATATTAATCTTCCAATACTTAGTTATTTCCTTTGCTTTTTTACTTTGCTTTTATTTTACTTTGCATCTTTATCACAAAAATACCAAAAATATTATCTTATCATATCTATCAGATCTCACTCTCGTAAGTGACCGTGAAGGGATTGACAGCCCCTTATCGCGTTGGTTGCGGGGAGTTATTTGTTTTGTGCAAGTACGAGGGACTCGCGTGTAGCCTCCTACTGGATTGATACCTTGGGTCTCAAAAACCAAGGGAAATACTTGCGCTACTTTGCTGCGTCATCCTTTCCTCTTCAACGAAATCCAACGCAGTGCTCAAGAGGTAGCAAGAAGATTTCTGGCGCCGTTGCCGGGGAGGTTCGCGCAAGTGAAGATTTGGACTCCCGACAATGAGCCATTTCTGGCGCCGTTGCCGGGGAGTCTATGCAAAAGTCAACATACCAAGTACCCATCACAACCCTTATCTCCCGCATTACATTATTTTCCATTTGCCTCTCGTTTTCCTCTCCCCTACTTCACCCTTGCCATTTTATTTGCCCTCTCTCTCTATCCTCCCTCTCTTTCTCTATTTGCCTCTTTTTGCCCGCTTGCTTTTTGTTTGCTTGTATGTTAGATTGCTTGCTTGTCACGATGGCTCAAGATAACATTAAATTGTGTGATTTTACCAATACCAACAACAATGATTTTATTAGCACTCCAATTGCTCCTCTTACCGATGCCAAATCCTGTGAAATTAATGCCGCTTTGCTGAATCTTGTCATGAAAGATCCGTTTTCTGGCCTTCCTAGTGAAGATGCTGCTACCCATCTAAATAGCTTTGTTGATTTGCGTGATATGCAAAAGAAGAAAGATGTGGACAACGATATTGTTAAGTTGAAGCTATTTCCTTTTATGCTTAGAGATCGTGCTAAAGCTTGGTTTTTGTCTTTGCCTAAAAATAGTATTGATTCTAGGAACAAGTGCAAAGATGCTTTTATCTCTAAGTATTTTCCTCCCGCTAAGATCATCTCCCTTAGAAACGATATTATGAATTTTAAGCAACTTGATCATGAACATGTTGCACAAGCTTGGGAGAGGATGAAATTAATGATACGTAATTGCCCTACTCATGGTTTGAATTTGTGGATGATTATACAAATTTTTTATGCCGGATTGAATTTTGCTTCTAGAAATCTTTTAGATTCAGCCGCGGGAGGCACTTTTATGGAAATCACTTTAGGAGAAGCTACTAAACTCCTAGATAATATTATGGTTAATTATTCTCAGTGGCATACTAAATGATCTACTAATAAAAAGGTGCATGCGATAGAAGAAATTAATGTTTTGAGTGGAAAGAGGGATGAACTTATGAAATTATTTGCTAGTAAGAGTGTTTCTTCTGATCCTAATGATATGCCCTTGTCTACTTTGATTGAGAACGATAATGAATCTATGGATGTGAATTTTGTTGGTAGGAATAATTTTGGTAACAACGCGTATAGAGGAAACTTTAATCCTAGGCCTTATCCTAGTAATCCCTCTAATAATTATGGAAATTCCTACAACAACCCTTATGGAAATTTCAATAAGATTCCCTATGAATTTGAGAATCGTGTTAAGGAATTTATGAATTCGCAAAAGAATTTCAATGCTTCGCTTGAAGAGAAATTGCTTAAAGTTGATGATTTGGCTAGGAACATTGATAGAATTTCTCTTGATGTTGATTCTTTAAAGCTTATATCTATTCCTCCTAAACATGATATCAATGAGTCTCTCAAAGACATGAGAATTTCCATTTGATGAGTGGAAAGAAAGAACCGCTAGGATGCGTGCTAAGAAAGATGCCTTTATAAGAGCGTGTTCTTCTAGTTCCTATGAAAATAAAGATGAAGATCTAAAAGTTATTGATGTGTCCCCTATTAAATCTTTGTTTTGTAATATGAATCTTGATAATGATGGGACTGAATATGAGCCACCTTTACCTAGAAGGCGTTCCAAAAATTCGGAGTTTTTAGATCTTGATGCTAAATTTGATGAAAGTGGGATTGAAGAAATAAAAACCCTAGATGTTGCTCAACCCAACATTTTGGATTTCAAGGAATTTAATTATGAAAATTGCTCTTTGATTGATTGTATTTCCTTGTTGAAATCCATGCTAAATTCTCCTCATGCTTATAGTCAAAATAAAGCGTTTACTAAACATCGTTGATGCCTTGATGCAATCTTATGAAGAAAAACTTGAGTTGGAAGTTTCTATCCCTAGAAAACTTTATGATGAGTGGGAACCAACTATTAAAATTAAGATTAAACATCATGAGTTCTATGCTTTATGTGATTTGGGTGCTAGTGTTTCCACGATTCCAAAGACTGTGTGATTTGTTAGGTTTCCGTGATTTTGATGATTGCTCTTTAAACTTGCACCTTGCGGATTACACTATTAAGAAACCAATGGGATGAATCAATGATGTTCTTATTGTCGCAACTAGGAATTATTTGCCCATAGATTTTATTGTTCTTGACATAGATTGCAATCCTTCATGTCATATTATCCTTGGTAGACCTTTCCTTAGAACGATTGGTGCAATTATTGATATGAAGGAAGGAAATATTAGATTCCAATTTTCGTTAAGGAAAGGCATGGAACACTTTCCTGTAAAGAAAATCAAATTACCTTATGAATCTATTAGGATAGCCACTTATGGATAGCCTACCAAACATGGCAATACCTAGATCTATCCTTGCTTTTTATGCCTAGCTAGGGGCGTTAAACGATAGCCCTTGTTGGGAGGCAACCCAATTTTTCCTTACTTTTTGCTCCTGTTTAGTAATAAATAATTTACCAAGCCTCTGTTTCGGTTGTGTTTTTTGTGTTTAATTAGTTTTTGTGCCAAGTAGAACCGTTGGGAAGACTTGGGGAAAGTCTTGTTATCTTGCTGTAAAAAACAGAAACTTTAGCGCTCACGAGAACTGCTGCCATTTTTATTTGGAAAGTGCTATTTAGTTAATTCTTTTTTTAAGATGATTAATAGATAAATTCCTCACGTCCATAAATTTATTTTAGAATTTTTGGGCTTCCAGATCTTACGTTAGTTACATATTACTACAGACTGTTCTGTTTTTGACAGATTCTGTTTTTCGTGTGTTGTTTGCTTATTTTGATGAATCTATGGCTAGTAAAATAGTTTATAAACCATAGAGAAGTTGGAATACAGTAGGTTTAACACCAATATAAATGAAGAATGAGTTCATTACGGTACCTTGAAGTGGTCTTTCGTTTTCTTTCGCTAACGGAGCTCACGAGATTTTCTACTTTAAGTTTTGTGTTGTGAAGTTTTCAAGTTTTGGGTAAAGATTTGATGGATTATGGTACAAGGAGTGGCAAGAGCCTAAGCTTGGGGATGCCCATGGCACCCCCAAGATAATCTAAGGACACCTAAAAGCCAAAGCTTGGGGATGCCCCGGAAGGCATCCCCTCTTTCGTCTACTTCCATCGGTAACTTTACTTGGAGCTATATTTGTATTCACCACATGATATGTGTTTTGCTTGGGACGTCTTATATGATTTGAGTCTTTGCGTTTTAGTTTTCCACAATCATCCTTGCTGTACACACCTTTTGAGAGAGCCATACATGATTTTGAATTTGTTAGAATACTCTATGTGCCCCACTTATATCTTTTGGGTTATATAGTTTTTGCTCTAATACTTCACTTATATCTTTTAGAGCATGGTGGTGGATTTGTTTTATAGAAACTATTGATCTCTCATGCTTCACTTTGATTATTTTGAGAGTCTTAAATAGCATGGTAATTTTCTTAAATAATCCTAATATGCTAGGTATTCAAGATTAGTAAAAAAATTCTTATGAGTGTTTTGAATACTAAGAGAAGTTTGATGCTTGATAATTGTTTTGAGATATGGAGGTAATAATATCAAAGTCATGCTAGTTGAGTAGTTTTGAATTTTATAAATGCTTGTGTTGAAGTTTGCAAGTCCCGTAGCATGCACGTACGGTAAACGTTATGTAACAAATTTGAAACATGAGGTGTTCTTCGATTATCCTCCTTATGAGTGGCGGTCGGGGATGAGCGATGGTCTTTTCCTACCAATCTATCCCCCTAGGAGCATGCGCGTAGTGCTTGGTTTTTGATGACTTGTAGATTTTTGCAATAAGTATGTGAGTTCTTTATGACTAATGTTGAGTCCATGGATTATATGCACTATCACCCTTCCATCATTGCTAGCCTCTTCGGTACTATGCATTGCCACGACAACAAGAACATACATACACCAACGCATCGTTAGCAACGGAGAGACAACATGTGTTGTTGGGCCGTGGCCTCAACCTCTGCCACTTCCCCACGAATAGCTAACCTCCTCCCCTTCCTCCACTAAAAAGGAGCTAACCTCCTCTCCGTACCCACCTACTCCTCACCTTCCTCTCTGTCTCCATAATCATCTCCTCTCCATCCTCAGCACACCATCGTCTTGGTTGGTTTTCCAATTAAACGTGGGCCAAGTTTCCCGTCCTGCTTATCCTGGAGTAAGGTACTGAGATGCAGGGTCGCGAAAGGAACAAGAAACGCCAGCGGAAGCCCCTCACCCAAATCTTTCTCGCAGGAAATTTTGGATCTGATTTCCATGGTACCTAGTGGTGCCACCGGTGGCCATGATCTGGGGCGACGGCGAGGACATCTTGAACACTGACCTATCAAAGTTTGAGATCCAGGCCAGATTCGTGTCTGGTACGCCGTCCGCAATGTTGCCGTGAAGTTGGTGTGCCAGTTCAAGCGCAGCCTTCGAGGTCTCCCTCCTCCTCTGCCACCAAAACATCATCACCATACCTACTGTAATACTCCTCTTTTCTCAGTCCAACATTTTCTCAGCCTCCATCTTCATCAATCTGATCCACCAGTGGCCTGGCGAACGCGTCCACGTTTCTCTATTGGATCCTCTAGTTCTTAGTCTATTTATTATTTCAGTATATGCAATAGGATTTTCCTCTATGGTGTTGTGGAGCACGGAAGGCCCAAACATCCGCTTCTACATTCTAGGAGTTTCAGTTTTAGGGCATGCCTCTTTAATTTGTTTCTATCAGTTCGCCATGTGCAGGTTGTTGCTTCTAAGCTGACTGGTTTACATGTATGCGACCATGGATATCTTTGCTAATTTAAGAAGAATATTTGCATCCTCTTTTTCTAACAAACTGTTTGTTGTTATGCATTAGATTTTTTATTTCTTGCTGCTATGTAGGTGAGTAATCAATCAGTATTTTCAAGTGAAGTTGATCATCACAGAACTGTTCAATTAGGTACCAATATTATCTCAGATTTATCCTAGTTGGACTATGTCATCAAAGAGCATTCCATCACATATCAATAGGTCAACACTATTAACATCACCTTATTAGTGTTATGGATGTTCACTAATTTCACTGACACACTTTGTACTAAAGGAATGAGCCCCACATACACATTTTATCTTGTCCTCTAGGTTCTGTATGTTTCCTGTGTCGTCCTAGTTCTCACCTATTTGGTGTCTGCATCATCAGTAGACAATTACACCAATACCATCCATCTGGTTACACTTCCAGCCGTCCACCATGATAGGGTTTTTGGGTTAGAATTTGGTTTAGGTGTCAACGTGCAAGTCAGGGACAATAGCTCCTTGATGGGCGGTAGCGGTGTTAGGTGCGGCTCCCTAATCTGCGACAGTGGCTCGGGTGCTCTGTGCTGAATATCATGCAAGATGCAATAGTTAGAAGCTATACTGATATATGGTGTACTTGCACCTACTGATTTAGTACTGTTAACTGTTTGGCAAAGGAGGTAAAGTTCTGCACGTACGGGTACTCGGCAAATCAAAATGATTAACTTCCTGGATCTTTTTCTACAATTCCCGTCTCATTTATCAATGTACTTGAAACTGATTGTAGAGTATTCTACTTTGCACCAATTTTTTGGTTCAAACAACACTAATTGTTACTGAAAAAAGCAGTTTGCAAATTAGGATAGTAATCATTTACGTGAAATATTGAACCATGTCCCTTGACAATTTTTGTTTATTTCTTAAATATATTTTCAACATAATAACATCACTTTCTCATTATTTCAGATTAACTCAGAGTTCATATTCAGTATACAATAAATTAGAAAATGGGATGAACAATTTGGGCTTGTGACCAATGTATGAATAATGATGTATTGACGACTCGCAACCAGTCTACATTGTGTTTTGTAAGTCTAGAACTTAATTTTGTTTGTCCAATTCACTAAGTTTGTTATTGGCTTATGAAAGTTTTAAAAAATCCGATCGAGCAAGCTTAATGTTAGCATACGTATATTGTACAGGTTTCTGGTCTTCTAAATTACAATTTTTTTGTTAAATCTGTAGGTTACAGAAACTGGATATATAATCTGCACACAGAGCTACTATGGTGCCCCTCATTTATATTTTGCCTCCTCTATTAACCTGATTTTTTATTGTAATTTACTCACCTCATTTTGTTGTTGTTGTTGTGGATTGCAAGCTAAGTTGACGATTCACAGCTAAGATGTTGATTGCAAGGTCGAGAAAGAGGCTACTACTAGATAATTAGAACGTCATTTCCAGGACCAATGTTTCAAACCTTGTTGTAGATTCCAAGGTCTAAAATTGGGCTACTACTAGATAGTTTTACATTTTGTAATCTTTGGATCAGGATCTTTGTATTTCAACACAATTGATTTAACATATGAATCTTTCTATTTATTATATTGTGGCTCCTATTCACTATCGGTGTTCACCTAATAATTCTGGATGGAATATAGAAAATGCCATTAATTGTTCATACTACCTAACAAAGTTCAATTTGAAATTCTACCTAAAAAAAGTTCCATTTGAAAATCTTTTTGTGCATGGTAGCCAACAACGCATGTGTTGTGTTGTTAGGCTCTAGATCTATGCGTTGCTATCTTACAACACATCTACATGCCGTTTACCAACGCATGCATATACGTTGTTGTAGACCCTTGCAACGCCACCAATGACAACACATTCTAATCCGTTGGTGTAGACCTTAGCAACGAATATATGGACATACAACAACACATCGATGCGTTGCTAAAGGGGGGTTAGTTAGTATGCTTGAAGTATTAATATTTTTATGTCAATATTAACTTTTATCTTGAATCTTTCGAATCTGAATATTCATACCATAATTAAGAAGAATTACATTAAAATTATGCCAAGTAGCACTCTGCATAGAAATTATCTTTTTTATCATTTACCTACTCGAGGACGAGCAGGAATTAAGCTTGGGGATGCTTCATACGTCTCCAATGTATCTATAATTTTTGATTGCTCCATGCTATATTATCTACTGTTTTGGACATTATTGGGCTTTATTATCCACTTTTATATTATTTTTGGGACTAACCTATTAACCGAAGGCCCAGCCCAGAATTGCTGTTTTTTTGCCTATTTCAGAGTTTCGCAGAAAAGGAATATCAAACGGAGTCCAAATGGAATGAAACCTTCGGGAACGTGATTTTGGGAACGAACATGATCCAGGAGACTTGGACCCTACGTCAAGAAATAAAGGAGGAAGCCATGAGGTAGGGGGGCGCGCCTACCCCCCAAGTGCGCCCTCCACCCTCGTGGCCCCCCTGTTGCTCCACCGACGTACTCCTTCCTCCTATATATATACCTATGTACCCCCAAACGATCAGATACGGAGCCAAAAACCTAATTCCACCGCCGCAACCTTCTGTATCCACGAGATCCCATCTTGGGGCTTATTCCGGAGCTCCGCCGGAGGGGGCATCCATCACGGAGGGCTTCTACATCAACACCATAGCCTCTCCGATGAAGTGTGAGTAGTTTACCTTAGACCTTCGGGTCCATAGGTATTAGCTAGATGGCTTCTTCTCTATTTTGGATCTCAATACATTGTTCTCCCCCTCTCTTGTGGAGATCTATTCGATGTAATCTTCTTTTTGCGGTGTGTTTGTTGAGACCGGTGAATTGTGGGTTTATGATCAAGATTTTCTATGAACAATATTTGAATCTTCACTGAATTCTTTTATGTATGATTGGTTATCTTTGCAAGTCTCTTTGAATTATCAGTTTGGTTTGGCCTACTAGATTATCAGTTTGGAGAAATGCTTAGCTTTGGGTTCAATCTTGCGGTGTCCTTTCCCAGTGAGAGTAGGGGCAGCAAAGCACGTATTGTATTGTTGCCATCGAGGATAGCAAGATGGAGTTTTACCATATTGCATGAATTTATCCCTCTACATCATGTCATCTTGCTTAAGGCATTACTCTGTTTTCATGAACTTAACACTCTAGATGCATGCTGGATAGCGGTCGATGAGTGGAGTAATAGTAGTAGATGCAGGCAGGAGTCGGTCTACTTCTCTCAGACGTGATGCCTATATACATGATCATACCTAGATATTCTCATAACTATGCTCAATTCTGTCAATTGCTCAACAGTAATTCGTTCACCCACCGTAAAATACTTATGCTCTTGAGAGAAGCCACTAGTGGAACCTATGGCCCCCGGGTCTATCTTCATCATATTAATCTTCCAATACTTAGTTATTTCCTTTTCTTTTTACTTTGCTTTTATTTTACTTTGCATCTTTATCACAAAAATACCAAAAATATCATCTTATCATATCTATCAGATCTCACTCTCGTAAGTGACCGTGAAGGGATTGACAACCCCTTATTGCGTTGTTTGCGAGGAGTTATTTGTTTTGTGCAGGTACAAGGGACTCGCGCGTAGCCTCGTACTAGATTGATACCTTGGTTCTCAAAAACTCAGGGAAATACTTACGCTACTTTGCTGCATCATCCTTTCCTCTTCAAGGAACGTGGTGCTAAAGAGGTAGCAAGGTGTTGCTTAATGGCTTGCTTGCTCAAAGTGCTTAGTGATATGCTCCAAAGCCCTCAACCACTTTCTCATATCCACATATGTCCCAAACCAAAAGTCAAACTCAGACCCACCGATTTGATTCATCCGGCACCACCGAGTTCACTTGACATAGCCACTGTCAGAAACCCTAATCAATTAGGTCTCACCGATGGGATCTCGGTCTCACATAGATGGGCTTGCAAACTCTCTGTTGCTTGTTGCAGTTATTTTGATCCCACCGAGATAAGCAATCGGTCCCATCGAGTTTGCCTGACCAACTCTCTGTTTTGCTTATTCCCAAAATCGGTCTCACCGAGTTTCTGTAATCGGTCAAACCGAGATGAGGTTTTACCCTAATCCTAGCACATCAGTCCCACCGAGTTGATCGTCTGGGTCCCGCCGAAATGCCTAACAGTCACATTATGAACTAAATCGGTCCAACCGATTTTTCTGATTCGGTCCCACCGAGTTTGGTGATTTGTGTGTAACGGTTAGATTTTGTGTGGAGGCTATATATACCCCTCTACCCACTCTTCATTCGTGGAGAGAGCCATCAGGACATGCCTACACTTCCAACACTCATTTTCTAAGAGAGAACCACCTACTCATGTGTTGAGGCCAAGATATTCCATTCCAACCATATGAATCTTGATCTCTAGCCTTCTCCAAGTTTCTTTCCACTCAAATCATCTTTCCACCAAATCCAAATCAGTGAGAGAGTTGAGTGTTGGGGAGACTATCATTTGAAGCACAAGAGCAAGGAGTTCATCATCAATACACCGTCTATTACCTTTTGGAGAGTGGTGTCTCCTAGATTGGTTAGGTGTCACTTGGGATGCTCCGTCAAGATTGTGGAGTTGAACCAAGGAGTTTGTACGGGCAAGGAGATCGCCTACTTCATGAAGATCTACCCTAGTGAGGCAAGTCCTTCATGGGCGATGGCCATGGTGGGATAGACAAGGTTGCTTCTTCGTGGACCCTTCGTGGGTGGAGCCCTCTATGGACTCGCCCAATCGTTACCCTTCATGGGTTGAAGTCTCCATCAACGTGGATGTACGATAGCGCCACCTATCGGAACCACGCCAAAAATCTTCGTGTCTCCAATTGCGTTTGCACACTCCAATCCCATGCCTTTACTTTCTTGCAAATTGCATGCTTTAATTTCCGCTGCTCATATACTCTTGCAATGCTTGCTTGAATGTATTGTGGATGTTTAAACTTGTGCTAAAACTCTACCTTAACTTGAAGAAAATAAAAACTGCAACTTTTCTTTGTTAGGAGTCTATTCACCCCCCTCTAGACACCTCTTATTGATCCTTTCAATTGGTATCAGAGCATTGGTCTCCATTGCTTTGGTTTAAACACCTTTGGAGGAAGATGGACGAGTCTACATTGGGGAGTCTTAGACGTAGAGTGCCTATACTCGATGGAGACTTCTTTCATGAGTGTAAAATTGAGATGCTTGAGATTTTCAATGAATGTCATTTGAACAAGTATATTACTAGCCCTGGTGCACCTCATGTTGATCCTTTGTATCCCACCCTTGATGAGTCTATTGACATGATCCGTAATCTTAGAACTGTCAATTTAATCACTAGAGGATTGCCTAGAAACTTGTTTGCTAGCTTGCCTGCTCTTGATTGTGCCTACACCATATGGAGATATCTTGAGGAACGATTTCCAAACTATTCCTTGTAAAACTTGGATGAAAGTCTTCATAAGTCTATTGCCTTGAGTAAGATGAGTTCTGATAATCCCAAATTTAGTGATTGTCTAATTGAGCTTATTAATCTTACGTGTGCCAAAGGAGATGTTGGAATCATTAGCAATATCATCTCCGAAGCCATTAGAACTCATAAAGATGACTATTGTGATGACCATTTATCTAATGAATTGCCCTCTCTAGGAATTGATCCATCACAACACGATGTTGAACATGGGTACTATGATGAGGAGGATGATAGTGACCTTGATCTTGGTGAGTCTATGAGACACTTTGGTCTTATGGCAAATCTTCACGGCTACATGGCTGGAGGAAAGGAATGGGTCCTTGATAGTGGATGTACCGATCACATGACCAGAGACAAGGACATGTTTCATGAGCTTGATGAAAACAACAGCCCTCGGAAGTATGTCACTTTTGGTGAAAACTCAAAGGGTAAGGTGGTTGGCCTTGGTAAGGTGGCCATCTCACATGATAGCTCCATACAAAATGTTATGCTCGTTGAATCTCTTGGCTACAATTTACTTTCCGTATCTAGACTTGCTGACTTTGGTTTCAATGTCCTATTTACTGAAGTAGATTTCCAAGTGTTTTGTAGACATAATCATAAAATGGTCTTTACCGGTATACGTAGAGGTGATCTACATATTGTTGATTTCACTAAATAGGCTCAACCTAGAACTTGCCTAATTGCTAAATCCTCGAAAGGCTGGTTGTGGCATAGAAGGTTTGGTCATGTGGGCATGCGAAATCTTGATAAGATTATTAAAGGTGATCACATCCTTGGAGTAAAATATGTTATATTTGACAATGATAGATTGTGTAGTGCTTGTCAAGCAGGAAAACAAGTCGGAGGAAGTCATCCCATGAAGAACATTATGACCACGAGGAGACCGCTCGAGCTACTTCATATGGATCTCTTTGGTCCCAATTCCTACAAAAGTCACGGTGGAAACTCATTTGGTCTAGTTATAGTCGATGATTTTTCAAGATTTATGTGGGTGTTCTTTCTTGACGATAAATCGCAGGTCCAAAAGATCTTCAAGAACTTCGCTAGGAAGGCCCAAAATCAATTTTAAGTGAAGATCAGGTTCGCAACAACAATGGAACAGAGTTCAAGAACGCAAGAGTGGATATGTTTCTTGACGAAGAAGGGATTTCACACGAGTTCTCGGCTACGTACATGCCTCAACAAAATGGAGTTGTTGAGAGGAAGAACCAAACTCTTATTGAGATGGCGAGAACTATGCTTGATGAGTACAAGACGCCAAAATACTTTTGGGCGGAAGCAATTGAGACAGCCTGTCATGCAACAAATCGCTTGTATCTTCACAAGCTACTCGGCAAGATGGCATACGAGTTTCTCACCGGTAACAAACCCCAAGTTGGATACTTTCGATTGTTTGGCTCAAAGTGTTACATTCTTGATAAGCATCATCATTCTAAATTCGCTCCTAAATCTCATGAGGGTTTCCTACTCGGTTATGGCTCAAACTCTCACACTTACCGTGTCTACAACAATTTCACCCGAAAGGTTGAAGAGACGGTAGATCTGAAGTTTGATGAATCTAACGGCTCGCAAATAGAGCAATTGCCAATTGATGTAGGAGACAAAGACCCTTCGGAAGCAATCCAAGACTTGTCTATTGGCAATATTCATCAAACGGAGGTGAAGGAGAGTACCTCGTCCGTCCAAGTGGAAGCTTCTACCTCACGACAAGGTGAACCAAGAGTTGACATGGAAGCATCCACAAGTGGGACACGCCAAGATGAAGGAAACAAGGAAGTACACCAAGATGAACCTCATCAACCTCCTTCTCCACCACGATGAGAGAACGACAACGTCGACAATGAAGAAGGCCAATAAGAAGAATGACATGATGAATAAGATGCTCCACCCCGACCCAAACAAAAGCTCCCACGAGTTCGAGCAAGAGTTTCACGAGACCATCCCATTGAACAAATCTTCAACGATATTCAAACCGGGGGAATCACTCGCTCTAAAACTCGTTTGGCTAATTTTTGTGAACACTATTCATTCATCTCTAGCATTGAACCTATGAAGGTTGAAGAAGCATTGGAATATCCGGATTGGATAAATGCCATGCACGAAGAGCTATACAACTTTGAGAGAAACCAAGTGTGGCCATTGGTCGAGAAGCTCGATAACAACCACAACATCATCGGCACCAAATGGGTGTTTCGCAACAAGCAAGACGAAGATGGTCAAGTCGTCCGCAACAAAACACGTCTTGTTGCCCAAGGCTACACTCAAGTCGAAGGTATGGACTATGGTGTGACATATGCCCCCGTTGCTAGACTTGAGTCCATCCACATCTTACTTGCCTATGATAATCACCATGATATCACCTGGTACCAAATGGACATTAAAAGTGCTTTCCTAAATGGTGAAATTGAGGAGGAAGTTTATGTTAAACAACCTCCCAGCTTTGTAAATCCTAAGAAACGCAACCATGTTTACAAACTTCACAAAGCTCTTTATGGTCTTAAACAAGCTCCTACAGCGTAGTATAAATGCTTGACCAAGTTCCTTATTGAAAAAGGCTTTGAGATTGGGAAGATTAATTCTACTCTTTTTACTAGAAGGTTCAATGGTGAATTATTTGTGTGCTAAATTTATGTCGATGATATCATATTTGGTTCAACTAACCCTCATTTTAGTGAAAAGTTTGGAAAGCTAATGTTGGAGAAGTTTGAGATGTCTATGATGAGTGAACTCAAGTTCTTCCTTGGTTTGCAAATCAAGCAAACTAAGGAAGGCACCTTTGTTTCTCAAACAAAGTATACCAAGGACTTATTCAAGAAGCTCAACATGCAAGAAAGCAAAGGTATGAAAACTCCCATGCCTACTAGTGGATATCTTGACTTGACCAAGGATGGCAAACCGGTTGACCAAAAGGTTTATCGCTCTATGATTGGTTCATTGTTATACCTATGTGCCTCCCGTCCCGATATCATGCTAAGTGTGTGCATGTGTGCACGATATCAACCGGCCCCCAAAGAATGTTATCTTAAGGCTGTGAAAAGGATAGTGAGATACCTAATACATACACCAAATTTCGGCATTTGGTATCCTAAGAGGTCTTCTTTTGATCTTGATGGCTACTCCGATTCGGACTATGCCGGAGACAAGGTTGATAGAAAGTCCACTTCGGGTACTTGTCAATTCCTTGGTAGATCTCTCGTATCTTGGTCCTCCAAGAAACAAAACTCGGTATCCTTATCCACCGCCGAAGCGGAATACATTGCCACCGGTTCATGTTGTGCTCAATTACTTTGGAGACCCAAACTCCTAAAGATTGTGGGATCTATGTGAAACATGTTCCATTGCATTGTGACAATGAAAGTGCTATTAAGATTGCTCATAATCCCGTGCAACATTCTCAAACCAAGCATATTGAAGTTCGTCATCATTTCATTCGAGATCACGTTGCTAAAGGTGATATTGATCTTAAGCATGTTCATACCGACAAGCAATTGCCGAATATATTCACCAAACCGCTTGATGAGAAAGTATTTTGCCGATTGAGAGGTGAATTGAACATCATTGATGCTTCAAACTTGGAGTAGAAACTCCATTCGGATGCATGCAAGGCATGATCCTTTGACTAATCCTTGATGTTTCTCTTATGATGATGATCATATGTCTTGGATATATTTGCACCCTTGTATGTTATCTAACCCTTGTAGGTACTTGGATGAACCAAAATCTATGAGATTGCAAATCACTCACATCTTGAGAAATCTCTACATCACCAAGTCTCTACAATATGGTGGTCGAAGACAAGGAAGCATGAAACCTTTCAACATATCCTTTGACCACTTCTATATATCAAATTTCATTTGGTATCGAATTCATGATTGTCAAATTGGATACACAGGTGCTCTTCCTTGCAAGACTAACCCGTGTAGGTAGATGAGCTCAAACTACAAGTGGTGCTCCAAATCTTTGATGAGCTACATCAACCTTGAGCATCCCACACAAGTTCAACTACATGATCAAGTTCAACACCACCACCCAAGGTATGTTATTCCACCTTAGAGAAGCTTTACCCCGAGTCATGAGTCAAAGCAACTCAACAAGATGAGAATACATCAAATGCTTAAAAGGAAAATGGTAACCCCATTTTGAGCTTAAACGATGAGTATGACCTACGATCAAGTGTTCTCACTTGATTCCTCAGTCAATATACTCTAACATAGGTGACTCTGTTGCCAACCAATTCTAGATGAAGTTCTCTAATGTTTCTATGTATTCTTGCATTTGTCTCTTGCATATTTGTTTCCCTTCATCTAGATTTCTTTTCTTTTTCTTTGTTTTTGTTCTGCATTCCCAGCATCCAATTCATTGTAGATCTTTGTGAGATGTTATTTTCCTAGTGAGCTGAGGTGACAAATGTTCTCTCTGCATTGAACTTGGTCACACCGGTCTGTAGCTTTCGGTCAAACCGAACCATTTTGGTGCCACCAAAGAATACAACTCGGTTTTACCGATTTCACTGCAAATAAGACGGTTTGCCACTTGTATCCTGCATTTTTACTCCAGCTCCACTCAATGACTCTTGTCCTCTACCAGCATCACACTCTATACGTTGCTTTGCTCTGTGGCTCAAGGACCAAACCTATTTTGACTCACAATCCAGAAGATCCCTACTTGGAAATTGATGTCAAAGGGGGAGAGAGAGATCACATCAAAGCTTACTCACTTAAAAAGGGGGAGAATGCTTAATCATATCAAACAGAGAGAGACCCTGGATGGTTGGTATTCAATAGGAGAGAATTCACATGCCTTAGAGGAGAAAGACATGTCAGTTTATTATCTGTTTTGCTCTGATTTTCTGTTCCCTATATTCTCCCATTATCAATTATAAGATTCAGGGGGAGAAAGACATCTAAGGGAAGGAAATCTTGTATTCATTGCATATCTTTTCCTTGGGGGCATGCCTATATCCAATGGGAGTACCTAGCACTCATTCTCTACATGTCATCCCAGTCTTGGTACTCATGTGGCTCTTTTATTTACTCTATCTAGAAATGTATCTATGTTATCTAAACTTGTTTACTTAGGTTCGTCTCTTCCTAAGCCAGCTCAAGACCACAAGGTAAGTATATGCATCACACTCATGTGCATGAGGATCTCTTGCTAATGTACATATTGTTTGCAAGAATGAATCATGAGCATGAAGTTACAACTTCATATATTCACATCATTTGCTCTACTGCATATAGCGAAGATACATGTAACACATTGCTTGCTCTGTCATGTTTATGCATTCACATGCTCTTACTTTACATATTGACATGATTGCATACATGTAGGGGGAGTCTATGCATGTTACATGTCCTTCCAAAGCTTTACTTGTTATTCTCTATATCTTTATCTAAAGCTTTGATGTATGTTGCTAACAATTACCAAAAAGGGGGAGATTGAAAGCACAAGTGCTCCCTAGGTGGTTTTGGTAATTAATGTCAACATATCTCTTGTTGGACTAATGTTTTTATCTAGTATATTTCAGATAAGTTCAACAGATGGAGTGGTGTGGACAAGAGGATGTGGAACCCCTTCAAGATGCCAAGGACAAAGGATTGGCTCAAGCTCAAAAGCTCAAGGCCCTACATTTTCATTAGTGATCCAAGATCACATTGAGTCCTTAGGAAAGCCAATACTATTAAAAGGGTATGAGGTGTTGCCTAATGGCTTGCTAGCTCAAAGTGCTAAGTGATATGCTCCAAAGTCCTCAACCACTTTCTAATATCCACATATGTCCCAAACCAAAAGTCAAAATTGGCCCCACCAATTTGATTCACCCGGCGCCACCAAGTTCACTTAGCATAGCCACTACCAGAAACCCTAGTCAATTCGGTCTAACCGATGGGATCTCGGTCTCACCGAGATGGGCTTGCAAACTCTCTGTTGCCTATTGCAGTTATTTCGGTCCCACCGAGATAAGCAATCGGTCCCACCGAATTTGCCTGACCAACTCTCTGTTTTGCTTATTACCAAAATCGGTCTCACCGAGTTTGTGTAATCGGTCAAACCGAGATGAGGTTTTACACTAATCCTAGCACATCGGGCCCATCGAGTTGATCGTATCGGTCCCACAAAAAAGCCTAATAGTCACATTATGAACTAAATCGGCCCGACCGAGTTTTCTGATTCGGTCCCACCGAGTTTGGTGATTTGTGTGTAATGGTTAGATTTTGTGCGGAGGCCATATATACCCCTCCACCCACTCTTCATTCGTGGAGAGAGCCATCAGAACATGCCTACACTTCCAACATTCATTTTCTGAGAGAGAACCACCTACTCATGTGTTGAGACCAAGATATTCCATTCCAACCATGTGAATCTTGATCTCTAGCCTTCTCCAAGTTGCTTTCCACTCAAATCATCTTTCCACCAAATCCAAATCAGTGAGACAGAGGGAGAGTTGAGTGTTGGGGAGACTATCATTTGAAGCACAAGAGCAAGGAGTTCATCATCAACACACCGTCTATTACCTTTTGGAGAGTGATGTCTCCTAGATTGCTTAGGTGTCACTTGGGAGCCTCCGTCAAGATTGTGGAGTTGAACCAAGGAGTTTGTACGGGCAAGGAGATCGCCTACTTCGTGAAGATCTACCCTAGTGAGGCAAGTCCTTCGTGGGCGATGGCCATGGTGGGATAGACAAGGTTGCTTCTTCGTGGACCCTTCGTGGGTGGATCCCTCCTTGGACTCGCGTAACCATTACCCTTCGTGGGTTAAGTCTCCATGAATGTGGATATACGATAGCACCACCTATCGGAACCACGCCAAAAATCTCTGTCTCCAATTGCGTTTGCACACTCCAATCCCATCCCTTTACTTTCTTGCAAATTGCATGCTTTACTTTCCTCTGCTCATATACTCTTGCCATGCTTGCTTGAATGCATTATGGATGTTTAAACTTGTGCTAAAACTCTACCTTAACTTGAAGAAAATAAAAACTACAACTTTTCTTTGTTAGGAGTCTATTCACCCCCCCTCTAGACACCTCTTCTCGATCCTTTCACCCATGGTTACAATCAGCCCATTTGTGGCCCGTTAATCCATTGGGCCGTTTTCATAGCCTCATCAAATACGGCCTATTAACGACGTCACATTATGGCCGCTCCATGAACGGACGACTCCAACTCTATCCCGTTTACAACACCTAATGCGGTCTGTTATTGGCCCATGTTTCGCCAATCAATGATACGGCCCGTAGAAGGCCCATAGTTTCTATGGCCTGTAGAAGGCCCATTGTTTCTATAGCCCGTAGGAGGCCCAGGGTCACTATAGGAAATATGTAGCCCATAGTTATTGTGGCCTAGTTTTAAAAAATAGATTATTGCGGCCACTAGCAAACCGCGGAAAAAGAACTACACTGACTACAAGCAAACAAATAAACAAGACAACAAGGAAATAAATAATCAAGCAACTTATGCTAGGCTATCACGAGTATTGCACATATTACATCCACTGGGCATCAAAGTTCACCACCAGTGCAAATATAGGGAACAAAGCCGCATATCACATACACTAGTTGTCAAAGTTGGCGACCAGTGCAAATAAACGTCGCGGCAAAAACAAGTCCAGAACTAAAACCACTTCAGAAGAGCTCAAGAAACAATATCCTGGGTACCCATAATGCTGACAAGATGCTTAGCAAGCTTATTAACTTTCTCTCGTTTGGCGCTTAAATCCTCCAGCACTTCACTACAAAAAAATACACTTCCGTGATGATACGTGTTTGTCACAGTAGGTCGCGTTTTTTGTCATGCATGTACATCCATGACGATTTTATGACAGAATCAAGATAGTCATACCTGTGCTGTCGTAGAAGTGTTCCATGACATTACCAAAATCATCATCACGGAAGTGTCCACTTCCATGACGATAAATCGTGCGTCACAAAAGTGCTTTAATCAAGGGTGACCGACACGTGGCATCCACCATAACGAAACACCGTTAAGCTATCGGGTCGGATTTTGGATCCGATAACCCGTTAACAGCCCTGACCAATGGGAAATTTCCACGTGTAAAATTCTGATTGGCCGAGGGGAACACCTGTCAGCTCGTCAGTGGGCCAGATGTTGCCCGTCCATTGGCGGAGACATGCCTATGATACGTCGACACGTGGCTGGGCCCAACAGAGGCCCATATAGGTTAAAGAGGCCGACCCAGTCAAAGGCTCGTAGAACTTAATCAGGTACTAGTGGGCCAGCCCAATAATGGCCTGCTTAATAAAGGCCCATTTACGGCCCGAAGCTAGATCTGGCCTGTTAATTGTTCGCACAATATTTGGGCCCATTTACGGCCCAAAGCCAGATCTGGCCCGTTAATTGTTCGCCCAATTTTTGGGCCCATTTGCGGCCCAAAGCCAGATCTGGCCCGTTAATTGTTTGCCGAATATTTGGGCCCAACTACAGCCCAGTGACTTTCGGCCTGTTAGAGGTCTGATGTAGACATGGGCCCATTTCAGCCCGGTGTGACTTTCGGCCTGGGAATGGCCCGTGCTGCCCATGGGCCATATATGGTCCGACGGGACATCAGACCCACTAACGGCCTGTGCTAAAGGTGGCAACAGTGAAGCCCAACGTGACTTTGGGCCTGTTAAAGGCCTGTCGCGTAATTCGGCCCTTTGATGCCTGTGCTAAGCTTTCGGCCTCTTAAAGGCCCATGATATTAGTGGGCCAACTAAGGCCCGAGATATGTTTCGGCCTGGTAACGGCCCGTGAGCTAACTGGGCCCAAAACGGCCCGGTCTACATTTCGGCCTGCTGAAGGCCCGTCGACGACTAGTGAAAATTGAGGCCCAACATGCATTTTGGCCTGCTAAAGGCCCGTGGTTTCATCTCAACCATAACAGGCCAGTACAATATTTAGCCTGTTAATGGCCCAATGCTACCTGGGCCAAACTAAGCACTGGGTCGACAAAAGGCCCAACTAAAATATAGGCCGGTGTAAGTTTGGGCCTGGCGCAATGTGTGAAAGCCCCAATCATTCGGGCCCAAGAAAGACGTTGGCCGGCCCAATTGTGGCCCGCTAAAAACCTGGCCCGTTAGAGTCGAATGTTTCGGTCCGGTTGACTACATATGATTTTTTTAGATAGCGAATGATGGATGTAACTAGTAGGAATTAAGAACAAACCTACTCTATACAATAAAGAAATTACGGCATAGTAATTAAGAATAAACCTACACTATACAATAAAGGATTTAAGGTATATTACATCCACTGGGCATCGAAGTTCGCCACCAGTGATCATAAAGTGCAACGAAGAAGCAGATTACAGAAACTAGGCACCATTGTAGCGTAACAAGTAATACTGAACCGAGACCACTTCCAAGACAGTTCAAGAAAGGTTAGCCTTGCGGGGGAACTACTGCGCAAGCTGCTGAGCAAGGTTGTGAGACCGGCCTAGCATGTCGGTCAAAGCTTCCAGGTGTAGCTGTTTAGCGATGAGGTTCTCATTGGTGTTCTCCGCAATCTTTCTTAGAGATAGGACTTCAAGTCGAAGTTGAGTTGTAGAATGCCTTTCTGCTAGAACTTGGGACTGAAGAAGTCGAACTGATCCAAACAATGAATTCTGTGAGCTTGTCTGACTGTTAGCCTCAAGTAACTTGAACACTGCATCAAGACAAGACTTTGGGGTTGTCTCGCTATCTTCAAGATGTCTTGCCTTCTTTGCTGCAATATATGTTGGGTTTGTCTCACAGCCTTCAACAGACTTGTGCATGCCATCAGGCATATCACCCTGAAACAAAGCAGAGAGATCACAGGTTTTGCACGTGTATAAACAAAGATGATAACTGTTCTGTCAATTCTATCTAATTTCAAATTAGAAAATAAAGAGTAAGTTCAGAATATCAATAGCATAATTTGGCATTGTTCATAATGCGGGGAGCTTCACCACACTACTGGATTACCATGTCAACATAACAAGCATAGATGAAGGGCAAAGAAAATCATTGTATCTATTTTGGATAATGTGCATGGCATGTTTTTCATGTCATCAGCCACATCAGTAAGATAAAACAGGAGATGACAAGGTGCAAACGTGGGCTGCTTCACCACACACTGGATTATAGATCCACAAAACAAGCATACATATAGGGAGTATTAAGTAATGTGCATGGTATGAATAAGGAATTTGGTTTTACAAGTAAAACTTAGAACTTACGGTTCTTACGAACATGCATTTTGGTAGAAATAGCAAACTAAACAGCAGTAAACGATAGGGAGTATGAGCAAATTAAACAACAGTTGAGGATAAAGGCTTTAGAAGGACTGACTTACATTAACAGTTAACACCGGCTTTATAATTCCCTTCTCCATGTCAAGTGAAGGATAACTCAAGAATTTCAGCACAGAATCTTCTTCATAAGCATGGCCTGTACTCTACATTTTGTAGAGAGTAATTAGAGATATGATAATACTGGAAGGGATAGAGGATAATGAAGATAAGATGCAGATTGATGCTACATAATCAACTACCAATCCCTGGAAGTACAAGCGTTCCAGGACAGAATGTACTGACAAGAGCAATGGGCTACACTTTTGCACTGGCATTGTCTGTGTATTCTACTTGTTGGTAAGATTAAATATAGATCTGATCTTTTTTAGTAAATGGTGGGTGAGGGAGATAAGATGCAGAATGCTACAAAATGAACCAATCCCTCTTCCCATAATACAAGAGTGTTTTGAACACTGGTGTACTGTACAAAATGTTCTTATATTATGGGACGGAGGGAGTAGCTATTAATGTAAGTACAGTGATAGACTACGTTCAATCCTTACAAGAGGACTGCAGAGCTAAACCTCTTCAAAAGCATTGGGTTGATTCTAAATTTATGTAAGAGTCCATACGGATCCTATAATGTCCACCAAATGGACGATTACGAGGCTAACATGTGCAGTGATGCTACATAATCAAACAACTATGAAAGTAAGTATGGTCATACAGGGCAAGAGGTACTCACAAGAGCAATGCAGTGTGCAGTATAGTTGCGAGATTCTGTGGTCCCTTGAGAACGAATGTTCTTCTGCTAACAGTTTTCGTACAAGTGAGACATTAAGGCAAATGTAGAAATGTAGTTCAAATTGTGATGTGATATCACAGACAGTACCTTACGCTGCAGCCGAGACCAATGTGTAACAAGATTATTCCAGTCACCGTCGGATAAATGTAGCACCGGAGACTTTACAGAAATTTCGTTCAGAGGCTTGCCATCGAAGTGCGCTTGCCTCAGGTAGGAACGATACTTCATCAACGAGTGATTGAAAAGCGCAACCAACCCTTGCTCCTCATCACAATCTAGTTTGCTCCTTGCCTATTTAAAAGAATGAAATCTTGTGTCTTCTGTCAGCAGAAACATATGCAGTAATGACCATGAATAACATTAGTACATTACTTACGCGTAAGTTGCGGGGGAAGACTGGAAATTGTTCTGTGTCTGCGGTATAATCTTTCCATGAAGGAAAGATGCTTCCTGAGAACAACATAAGCTTCGTCTTCTAAACTGGGAAGAAATGGAATAGGGGTCCTATTTGCTGCAATTGGGGCTCTTTCTGGTTTGGAAAGGGATTTGGCAACTAGATTTAGTGTACTCTTTGCTGGAATGGGGGTTTTGCGTCATACAGCTGGTGCTATGTCAACTGGCATAATCATACTGTTTGCTGCAGTTGGGGTCTATTGAGTTGGGGTATTTTGTGGGTCAGGTGATATTGCAACTACACCTAATGGGCTATTTGATTTATCAGGTGCCACTACCTTTTCCAAATACTTTGCTTGTGCTCCCCCACGATCAGCAATCGCCCTCTTCCTTTTGAACGTCTGATACACAAGAACAGGATTTGAATGGATAAATACGGTATGATGTCAGATGGAATATGTACTGAAAATGGATAGGCAGGGCGTATTCACATACACGATGTGTAAACTAAGCTAATGGAAGTTCAACAAAGTAGAAGCAATGCAAAGCATCAGTTGCAAGATATGTGCGAGCAATGTAACCTTGGAAAGTTAGAGCAAGTACCTTGATGGGTGAATAAGATAGGGCATCTTACTCTGACTCCTCCACTAGGGAGCTACATTGACTTAGGTCTCCCTCTAGCTCAGAATCACTGTTAGGATCATATTCTGAGCATGAATCTGTAGGTGGAGAGAGTTTGCATTGCATCCAGACTTGATTTCAGTCCCTTAATGCCAAGTTTGACAGCCATGGCATTGTTCTGCTTTATTCTTTTCATGTGTGCAAGCTCATAATCATTATGATGTTGTTCAGAATCTGAGATTCATGAAAACATAGAAAGTAGTCAGATTATCTATGGAATGCATTGCGGATTCAACTCGCAGAGTGTCTCCCTATAAACCCCTGCATATGCAAACCCCTTATGTCTCTATAACAGGCAAGCACACATTTCAAAACTGAAGTAGGAACATTAGAATCATATGAAATTCGTATTTGAACAAATAAACTAAGCAATTATGAGTGGCGTAATGTTTAGCTTCAAGGGTGGAGTGTTGGTAGTGCGACACAAAGCAAGTAGGCAGATTGTATTCCATGTAAAAGATCGAAACCTATGTAAAAGCTGGAAATGACACTTTCTTTCTATACAATGCAGTGTTCGTTACCCACACATGATGGAAGACATCACATAGAGAAATACTATTCACTCATGTCTACGGTTTCAGTATTTGGAAACAGGGTGGTCCACTCTAAAAGAATATTGACAACAAATATGACAAGGCAAGCATAGATGTAGTGAATCAATCATTTACTTGTGAGCTTACTAGGACAAGTATGCAGAATTGTAATTGCAGTAAGAGACCGTCCAAAATCTGAATGAAGAAGTTTGTCTAGCACTTATTGTTTGCAACTAATCGACGTGAATAATTGGATATTATATCGAATGAGTAAGAAAGACAAGTAAAATTGTCAACAAACCTGGCTTGCAGTAGTAATATGGGTCAATGTCACTACGACCAACAATCCAAAATGACTAGTTTCTGTTCCGAGGGCCAGAATTTTGAAAACCCTGTGAATGTTAGAGGTACTAAAGATTACCGAAATACATCTGAACCATTAAGTGTAGGTAGCACTGAGCACACAACAAACCCTAATGACAGTCCTGCCTAATGAGTAATGAATCAATTAGAAAATGGGCGATGAGGAGTGGCTGCTGAGTGTTGAGGACGTATCTCAGGATAAATCGGGTTGGCTTGGTGGGTGCTGCACGCCTGAGCCCTGAACGGACTGGGAAGGTAGGCACGGCGGCGCGCCCGGGCAGCAGTGACGTTGTTGGGCGAGCGGCTCCTGGCCTCCTATTAGTCCGGCGTATCCTCCTAGAGTCATGCCATCCGGGGAAGGCAAGTCGCCAGCGAGGCATGCGGCTGGGGGTGAGTAGAGATCGGAAGCGCGCAGCAGAACAAATGGTAATCGGGGCCTGGGACGACCCAAAGTCCCAGGGTGGGCCGGCCCACCATGGGCACCCTGTAGAGATACACACCTGAGCGGCGAACATGCATTTTTGAAACTAATTTAGGAACATTTAGCTAACCAATTAAAAAACTTTGTTTTAATAATATCAGATTCATATTTGAACAACTAAGCTTGTTTAGCTTGATGGGTGGAGCAGTGTTATTATGACACGAAGCACGTATTCTGATCGTATAGTGATCATAAAAGGGGGAAACTCTAAGCATATTTTTTTAGCAAAAGAGGGTTTCCCCTCCGATTTCTATTAAGGAAACCACCATGGAACCAACATGATCAATTAAACCCTAAGCATGATTAATTAAACCGTATTATGGCTGTGCCATGGCAGATTTGAAGCTGCAAACCGGAGAAATGATATTTAGCGTCCATTGTTTGCTTCGAACTAAGAACTAAATTCTAAGAGCTGAAAAGAAAGTAGAGTAACCAAGTTAAGATCTATTTTCTGGTTGAGATCAAAAACTTGAGGAGATATGAAGTACCACCTCTCTTGTGGCGCCGTGTAGGCATCGGGGGTGCGATGGCTATCGGTGGAGTTGAAGCAGATCTGCAACGGTAGACAGATGCATCGGGGGATAAGTCCCGTTGCGGTGGAAGAGAAGGTCGTGTGAGCGGCCCCAGCAAAGAGGACGACGACACCGATGAAGCGAGAGGACGCGATGCAAGGCTATTGGTCTATCGTCGTGGATGAGAAATGTCCATCTCTAGTAGTGGACGACGCGGTCTTGGTAGGTGCTCCGGCATGGTGGAGGACGGTTGCGTTGGATGTGGTGGAGGATGGCAGCGATGGATGGGGTGGCGGACGGAGGCTGGTGTGGGGATGGGTTGTTCTAGCGCGAATGGTGTATGAATGGGAAAATGGAGGGAGAGGTACGAGGAACCATGTTTTTGGGACGGGCCTGTCTGAAATATGGGAAAGTTACAAACTTAGCCCTCGTTTAAAATTTGGTCGTCTCGTCGATTGGGGATAGGACGGTAATCTCGCATCTCGCCAATATTTGCCCAGAGTGATTTCGGGCGAGTAGAGGGTGGTTGGCGCCCATGGTTGGCACCTACGGTGTATGAACAGGGCTGACAGGTAGGGCGGTTCTGTCACGTCTGAGTGAAGTTACAAACCTGCCCCTATTGGAAATATTTGCCTACATCGATTTTGGCCGAGTCGAGTTTGTTTTGCCGCCCACCGTGTATGAATGGGGAATGGAGGGAGAAACAGAGGTCTTTCGAACGAGCTTGAATCAAATGAGTTTTGCCACCCATGTTTGACGCCCACCGTGTCGGAATGGGCTCAGAGGCGGTCATGTCATGTCTACTTGAAGTTACTAACCTACCCCTATTTAGAGCAGTGGAAATCGGGCCGATGGATTGTCCGTGCAATGGGTAGACAGTAATTTCCATCTCCCAAACACTTGGCTTCGGGTAGCCAACGTGGGAGTGGACATTTTGCTGCTTCTTTCGAATTTTGGGACAATAAGCATCCACGTTTACCCTGGCCACTAAATTCGAATCCATTTTGTATTCCTATATGAATCTTTATAAATCATTCTATGTGTTTTATATATCTTCAAAAGGACAACAAAGATGTATTCCACTGTCATATATGAATATGGTTTACAAATGCCGATACTCAAATTCAGAAACTAGAATCCAGTTTAAGGTGAATTCGAATAGTTGGAACACTTCATGTCCAACTCAAATGTCACACGCAGCATAATGTGTACTCCCATTTAGATATGTACACAAGCGATGTATCAAGATTCAAATACCGAGTCAATCAACCAAGAATGTACAGAACTAACAGACATATAAACACTTATAGAGTATATAGATCAATAATATCAACTAACATACATAAGCCAGGCCGCTGTACCTTTTTTGGCTACAACAGCATCCTTTTTTAGCTAGCATCTTGGCCCTTTCCGATGCGTGCCACTTACGGTCCATCTATACTACTACTATTGCTGAATGCACATTCAGCCCGATTGGCATATTTGTAGGTCTGGCACATCAATCCAAATGAAATGTCTCCGAGTCTTATCAATTAATACAGACTTGTGCTCAAATAAAATTACAAACCAAAAAACAAAAAAAATTATTACATGATCTCTAAAACAAATGGTTTGATTGATTACATGAACAGACAACACAAAGGTTATTCAACTATCGAGAACATTTCACCTATGATTTACCAAGTAGGAATTTAATTTCCTTTTTTCCTTCAGGATCTTAACAATCTGGTCAGTCTCAGCTTGCTTCGTTTTGAAATCCAAATATTTAATGGTTGTCTTGAGTACTGCTTGTGATTGTGTTGTTTGCTGCCTCAACATGTCAACTTCATCTCTAAGTGCAGAAGCAGAATCTCTTTCTACCACTAGTTTAGCCTCTAGAGCATCAGCAGTTGGCAATTCATAATGCACGATTGGGCCGGTGCCACTGCTATGGGATGATGCAACGTCCATGGGGACCTCGCTCTTTGATCTTGGGCTAACCTGTTTTGCCATTAAAGTTCCGATTGGATTCAGAAAAGTTGAAGTTAGCAAAACATCTCAACTAGGAGTTATAACAGCAAACCAGTTAAACAAACAAGGAATTAAAGAGTTTCAATTGGATGCTGAAAAGTAGTTATTAACATCATTGTAACCCGCTGTTGTAGCAGCAAAGCAGTTAAACAAACAAGTAGATATTTAAGTTAAGGCAAACAGGTAATTCTTAACAGTAAGTATCAAATACATAGATAGGCGCAGTCTACAATATGATTAACAGGTTGTGCCATTATGTAATCAGTAGCAAACTAAATTAAGCCAAGCAACGTAACTGAACAATTTTGCAATAAGTGGCTAACTAAAATTCCGAGAAGCAGGTAAGTGAACTTACGCCAGTTCTTTGTATAGGCACACTGCAACTTCTTTTTCGCTTACAAGGTTGTACGAAGGAGTCCATGGCATCAATTGCTTCGATACGCAGTGCCAATACTTCTTTCTTCCCACACTACATGGGTAATTCGAATGGTTAATTTGGTAAGATGGTGCATCCTTGATATGTTATATGAGGACGTGTAGTCAGTCTAGTTGTAGCCAAACACATCACACTGGCTTTTACTGTATATTTCATGCGATTACTTTTGGCATATCGAGATCTAAGCAATCTACAATAGGATGAAAAGACTGGCATCCTTCACATTATTGGTGAACTCAGTTAATAGAAATAAGCAATTCAACCATTCTATGGGTAAATCAAAAGCGCCACTGGAATATTTTTCACTATCCAATCATACACGCAAAAAGGGGCGACACGAATATAGGGGCTGGTATGGGCGGCCACCTCAGGTGGCTGGAAAGTGTGCACCTAGTTTGAGTCGTCCAGGTTGGCCCACGCTAGTTTTGTTCGTCCCAACGCACGAGCAGGCAATGTAAAAAATGAAGAAAAATGTTTCAGTTTGGATGGGCCAATAACATAAGTGCAAGACAGGCCCTATAGCAGGCTCGCGGCCCAAACGAGCGCCTCCCATATCGATCAACAGCAGGAAAAATACCAATTCATTCGCTCCAGCTTCCAGTCTGGTTCGCTCCTAACCTAGCCGCCGCTGGACAAACCGACATAGCACTTCCTCGCGCCCTCGTTGGAGGGCGATCGCCGGGCTTCAAGCGAACGGAAGGACAAGAAGATGAAGATCCAACCCTGGGTGAGGCCTGCGTGGGAGGCAGCGGCAACAGCACGGGCATGGCATCGAGCTTGCGCAAATGGACAGTCGCAGCTTGCAGGAGTAGCATACGCAACGAGCAGGTACATCACATCCCTAATTATATCTAATTCAACTCTTCGATTTCTGGCCAATATTTAAACCTGACGTTGTTGTGAAACTGCTTGTATGTAGGGAATGTATGAGAAAATGAAACCAATTTCTACTTATTTTATAACTCCCCCAATCAATACTGAATTGACTGAATCTGATGCATCTAATCAAGTTTCCGGCGCAAACATACAAGCTCATGTTGTTCTTGAGCCTGAAGTGTCTAATGAACAGATTGCTAATGAAGGATTTGATGCAAACATTTTACATGCTCCTGGTGATGAACATATAGTATCTAATGAGGGATCTAATGCAAGCATTTTGCAAGCTCATTGAAGGATTTAGTGTCTAATGATGATCTACTATGCTGAGAGAGATAGAGATTTGCAGGCATTGATGACAAGCAAATTATAGTGCATTTTCATAGCTTGAGGAAACGTCGAGGCCATCTATCAGAAAGTCCCCGTATCATGACAACATAGCATAAATACTTTTTAATCTGTTGTTTGAAACTACTGGCATACTTGTGCAGGATAGATATATTGATATGCAGTTTGCGCACTGGTTATACGTGCAATTACACTTCGATATTTTCAGCCAGAGAAAGAATAATTCAAGCAGGTACAGACCATGTTTGTAGTCCTTGTACACCATGTTGCATTTTGTGTTTTTTGGTGCTTGCATCATTTAGTGTTTATAATCTGAACTACTTTGGATCATTAGCTGGTTTTCAAAGTGCATGTAGCTTTACATTTCTCAAGTTATGTCGATTTCTGGAGTGCAAGTGCCTTCGTATTTTTTAAGTTAAATGTTCACCCCTGGTAACTTGAATTCTTGGATCAGCCACTTCACACAAATCATACACGAATGCCAGTACGAATTAAATGAAATGCAGGGACTTACGCTAGCTCGTTGTACAGGCTCACAACAGTTCTGCTTGCGCTTGGGATGTTCCATGTACAAGTCCATGTTACCACTTGCTTGGATGTGTAGGCCTTGTGCTCCTTGCATCCCCCTCTGCATTTTTTACATGGCGAATGGTTGATCAAATAAGAGGAATCGACCTTGGTGTTGTACCGGAGGTCAGATACTTACAAGGTTATACGGGTGTGCAGGATGTGTACCAGATCCCGTAGCACCGTCATGCTTCGCTAAAAAATGGATTTGCTTGTTTCAGATGATATCTCCAGAAGAAATAAGAGTTAAAGTCAGAGTTGCATAGGCGTGTAAACTAAGAGAGCAGTGAAAGCCTATCCAAACATCGTCGGAACAGTGCACAAGGGAGTGATGTGTGGATACCTAGTTCGGGCCTGCATTTGAGCATGCTCGCCTAGCTAGAGTGCGGGTCACTTCAGAGCCGTTGAGGGTGATGCGCTGGCATTGGCTGGCCGTGCACAGACGCAGATCTTGAGTGGCAGCGGAGCGCTATGATGCGGTGGACGAGACCGTTGGTGAAGCCCCAACGGCCTCGGGGGCGAGGTGCGACGATGTGCTCGGTGAAGTAGCCCGGTGAGCTGGGAGACGGCGTCAGTGAAGCGCACCTGATGCGGTGGAACTCGGTGTCTGTGAGGCACGTCGGTTGCGGCGGTCGACGTTGTCGGTGGACCACCCGGTGCGGTGGACGAGGGCGTAGATGAGGTAGCTCCGATGCGGTGGTGAAGCACAACCGTCATCTTCGTCGTCGTCGTCCGGCACAGAGGTGGGGAACGGTGGGGAAAGAGACGAGACGAGGGGCGATTCGAGGGTTGGCGAATAATTAGGGATTTGAGCAAAATCTAGGCGTGGAAGGGGACGGCGAAGAAGAGAGATTTTGCAGGGCTGGAATTGGGGCCACCAGATATTTCAATCCGAAACATGGAAGCGTGAACTTCTATTGTCGTCGTCCTTTTTGGGGGGGGAGGGGGGGTGGGTGGCTGGGTGCTACGCGTCCGTCCGACACACGCGACCACCCTGACAGGACTATGCTTTGGTGCCTTAAGGCACCTGCCTTTGTGTCCATGACATGTGGGCCCAACAGGTGGCTGGCCCACATGTCAGTGACCCAAAGGTAGTTGCCTTTAAGGCACCAAAGCAGCGTCCACCCCGACACGACCCTGGTCTGCCTGGTGCGCCTACATTTGAGAATGCAAACGAATCGTCTTTCATTTGCAAACGAATCTGTATGTATTACCATGCCCGTGTTTTCCTAGCAATAATTAGTCATTCGAAACGAGATACTCCATCCGTTCACTTTTGTAAGTCGTTTCAGACAACTTAAAATGAACTGTTTTGCACATTGTCTGAAATGTCTTCAAGGTCTTATAAAAGTGAACAGAGGGAGTACTATAAATTAATTAATGAGGAGTTATTTAAAAAAATCGAAACGGTACCCACGCTAACGTGGATTAGAGTGTGTGTCACATAATTAGTTATTTGAATTGGAGTGTGTGTAACGTAGTTAGTTATTTGAATTAGAGTGTGTGTCACATAGCGATCTCCAATTCTAACGTGGATTTCGCATTTCACTGTATCCATGCTACTTTTTTAATACAAATTCATATGTATATGATGAACACCATGGTAGTGAGAAAACTTTTGGATGGATTCAAACATATGACCTACAAAATAGCACAACAAACTGAGTCGATGTCAACATTTCGAAACTTAGTATGGCACGAGTTCGAAATAATTGCCCGTATGTCTGGTCCTCGGTTCAAATCTTACAATGTACACCGAATTGAAACATCGATATTAAGTCTCATACTATGTACATTCAAATGTTGTTTTTAGCCCCCCCCCCCCCCCCCGCGCACAAACAGTACATACTTCCTGTATCGGTCAATCTTCCTCTCCTAACCACCTTAAGAAGCTATCGATTTCCAACACACGTTCATTATTTCTCTCCATGTTTCGATCTCTAAGTCTCTCAACTACACAACCCCCTTTTCCACTCTGTTACCAAATGTATTTACCTCACACACCCGCCATTGCACCCCATGCCGAGCTCTCTCTCTCCCCCTCTCTCTCTCACCCTCTTGCGCTAAATACATGCATTGCCTATCTAGCCCCCAACCTCTCGTGCACATGCACGCACGTTGTATATCTAGGTCACTCCCTCGAAACTGTCTCACTATTTCTTCCGCATGACGGGCCACACTCGCTCAATCTCGCTCTCTTTATCTGAGTCTCGTTTAACCTCGTTTTCTTTCACACACAAATGATATATCTCCCTGTTCGAGCCTCGATCGACACACTCTATACTCTCTCACGTAGATTGTCTATCTAGGTCAGTCCATCCAAGCCGCCGCCACTCTTTCGACCTCATGGTGGGCCACGCTCACTCAATCTCTCTCTCTCTCCGTATGTCTCGATTGACCTCGCTCTTTCTCGGACAAAAACGACATATCACCATGTTTGAGCCCAATTCGACCTATTCACATTGTATACTCTCTCACGCACATCGTCTATCTAGGTCTCTCTCTCCAACCCGTCTCACTCTTTCGATCGCTCGACGACCCTATGTGATCGGTTGACCTTACTTCCTCCCACACACAAAATATATCTACATGTCTGTGACTGGATCATCTCTCAAGCTCTATCTTACAGCCCTCACCCTTGACAAAAAGCTCAATCGAACAATATCTCTCCAGAGCATATATATTTGTTCAAAGAATGTCGGACCACACTCACTTTGTCTCTATCTATATGTATCTTGATTGACCTCGCTTTCTCACACCGTATCTTCCATGCGTTGAAGCTACTACCTCTCCATCCTTGGCAAAGCCGGAGCTATTTACATTGCGAGGGGCACTCCAACCTTGGATTAATTTGTGTAGGCATTTATTCTGGTCGGTTTAGATTATATTTTCGTAGCATTCGGCCCACAACTACTCCAAACACCGTTGCAACCCACGCAACTCCCCTAGTTGATTTCCCTCTGGCTCGGTCATTGCTCTCTCGCACGTCCTTTCTCGCCTTCAACGTCGCACCATGGTATTATTGAAAAAACTATCTTCTTCTCTTTAATTATTATAAATAAGCTACAAAACTACACACCGATAGTCCACTTGGAATGGAACAAATTTCGACCCATAAATTAAAGTGCTACAAACTACACACCGAGGGGCCCACATGTCATGAAACAAATTTGGACCCATATACAAATTAAAAAATAAAGGATGAGGATCGAACATGCGACCGGGCCTTCAAGCCGTACGTTAATAGGAAACATACGTAGAATAGCAATGTTTGTTGTACCCCCTTTGTTCACATAATGTTTTTATATTATCACAGCCTAATTAATGGATAACATGTAATATTATTTTTAGTACTATTCGCCTTCACTTACTGGTGGGTTCCATGTGTGCTCTCTCTCTCTCCTCCCCTTCTGTGTTTAGACGCACGGGCAAACAGGAAGAACTCGCGAGCGATGTTGCCGTTGACCATATCTGGACGCGTTCACAAGTTACGGCACCAGTTTCACGTACTAGCAGCATTAGTCAGTGTGTACATGCAATGCACATTAATTTGGAAGTATATTAAGTGCATGCGGATATTAACTACTAGGATATTATTTGCGTGTTGTCATGTGATTACCACAATTTTTGGCATGAAATTAACTGCACGCTAAACGTGTTGAGCGCTTGACATTGAAGCAGTCTAGGTCGTTGAATGACAAGGAACACATGTGGCTTGATGACGTTTTATATTTAATTTGATACGGCTCTAGCAGAACATTCAATCGATCAAACCATACATTTCGTTCAATCTGAATCCGACTTTAAATTATACGACGGTCGATATAAAATAAACGGAAATGATAAACATTCGGATTTTAAGCATGGCAATCCGAACGTTTTTCATGGCAAATTTAGATTACGCGACAGCGGCGGGGGCGTCTCGCGGTGGGAAGCGGCTCCTCTATCGTGCTCTGTGTGTCGTCGGGCCACTGACCGACGGCTACGGCGGCGTCTTGCGCCGTTGTTGGCATACTCCTGGACGTTGGCCTAGCTTCAAGGAAGGCCAAAATGTTCTGGACTTCGGAGCGAGTCAACTGGTGGGAGGAGGCGACTGGCGTTGGTGCAAGGAAGCGGTTGACGGCGGCCATCCATGCCGTTGAGGGGGGCACTGGCACCCGCGCGGGGACAGGCGCTGTCAATGACGCGGCGGAGACATTCGTGTGCATGGCACCGGCACGGGCGCACACATTAGTGCATGCGTAGGCGCATGCGCTGGCAGGTGCACGGGCACTGGCACGGGTGTGCGCGTCAGTGCACGCGCAGGCGCATGCGCTGGCAGGTGCACGGGCGCGTGAAAGTCGGCGGGGACCTTGTGGAACCCCGTGGGATCAAGCTCGGTGACAATGTGCGGCTCCCAACCCATCAATGCCACGGGGATGGGCGCTGGCGCAGTCGGGGCGACGGGAGCCGGAACGGGAGCGGGGACAGGCGCGGCGTCTTCCCGCCAGGCTAGCTCAAGCTCGTCCCAAAGCGCCTTATGTTCTTGAGACTTCGGCTGGGTGTCTTCCTCAGGAAACTGGAACCCTAAGGGCAGACCATCATTATGTGGCATGGCGTACGTTTAGGACAGGCTAGTTGGAGGTAGACGACAGGAGAATCGGAGAGGAAGAGAGAGGATTATAGAGATACCGGGTAGTGCAGGGTTGATTTTAACCTGCGGTGCCGGCGACATTAAAAGTGGGAGCATTTGGGACGACGGTGGGCGGTGAAGCCTGGTCAAAGTGCTCGTCTCCCGGTGAGCCTGCACAGCGGTCTGCTCGCACGCCTCCCTGACTGTCGGCGCAGCGGTCTGCTCGCACGCCTCCCGTCGCCTCACACGCTTGCTCGGACGGCACCTGCCGATGAGAAGCGGGGACTCGTGGCGGCACATAAAGGCCCATGGTTTCAATAGTGAAAGTGTTCGCCTTAACGTGACAGGTCTTTGTTCCAAAAATACCTTGGCTCTTCATTTGTGCAACTTGTCATAAGCAGCTTGTCACAAATTGAAGAAAAAACTTACGAAGTAATATTTGTGCCATATCACGTGACCATGCTTAGTTTCAAGAATTTATGCTCACTTTTGGATTTTCTGAAATTTAAGATCCAGGATTCGAAACAATATCATCACCTGCATCATGGAATAAATTTTCAAGCCGTACATCTGTCCTGTTGTATTTCTTAAGAAAGGATTTGGTCAAACATTTTGCTTAGTTAGACTTCAGACAAGTTATATATGTAGAGTAAAAGGATAATCCCTCCGTACCAGTGCATTGCCTGATATATTAAATCAAGTACTAGGCACAAACAATCGGGCTCAATTCTGTGCTCATCCTAGTGTAGTAGTAGAAGTAGTAGTAGTACTAGGCAATGCAGTTGACGGTTGACCTTGACGAGCAGCGACCGAGGGAATTGAACCGTGCTCGGCATGATAGGTAACGTTGTGTAGTTACTAAAGCATCCCTCTGTTGTTCATCGATAGTCATTATGGACCGGGGACATGAGGGGAATTTCCTAGGGCTGGAACTCTGGCCGCCAGATATTTCCACTTGAAACACTGAGGCTCGAGTGGTTGGGGTTGCCTAATGTGCGTACCACACACGCCACCGAAGGACATGAGCCCAGTTTTTTTAGGATCAACACGAGCCAAGGTCTGGCTGGTACGCCGTTGGGTCCTACCATTCGAGAATACGAAAGGAACCTTTTAAATTGCCGAACGAATCTATGTGTATTACAATACCCGTATTTTCCTTGCAAATACTAATCTCAACATGGTAATTGATTTATGATGAGTTGTTGAATTAGAGTGAGTTTGTGATATAGTGATCTCAACGTGGATTTCACATTTCATGGTATCCCTAGTAAGTTTTCGAATGCAAATTCAAATTTAAAGATGAACAATATGGAGGTGAGAAAACTTTGTATGTATCAAGCATATGACCACGCACACACACACACACAGAGACACACACGCATGAACACAACAAGAATCCAATAAGTATAGTGCATCTATTTTTCCAAACCATGCATGTATGACACGAATTCAAAAATACTTCTTCTATTCCTAAATATTAGTCTTTTAGAGAGTTCACCAAGTGACTACATACAGAGCAAAATGAGTGCATCCAGACTCTAAAATATGTCTATATACATCCGTATGTGCTAGTCCATTTGAAGCCTCTAAAAAGACTAATATTTAGGAACGAAGGGAGTAAAATGTAAGACATCCATGGTCCTCAGTTCAATATTTAAAATGAACATGAAACTGAAACATGAATATTAAGTCTAGTACTACAATACATGCAAATGTTGTGTTTAGGCGGAGCTATGATTGTTGGGGATCAACCCCTCGACCTTAGATAAAATTGTGGAGCTCCGTTTAGGGTTGTTTAGATTATATTTGTCCCCACCCTCCCAACCACCGATTGGTTGTGCACCCCCACCCCTCCTCCCCGGGAGAATATCATGTGCCCCCATACCTTAGATGCTATATGCCGATACGAGTTGCTTGGAGCTTGTAGATCTGAGATATAGCAGCTCACATGATGTGGCTTAATATTTTTGCAGGAAACCTTGATGAGTTTGAGAATTGCACACAATTTGTACAAAAACTACTTACGTGCCCTTTGATCCCATACCCAACGACCTCGAAGCTCGTATCACCGTAGCATCTAAGATGAAGGAGGACATCATATTCTCCTGTATGTAAGAATATCATGTGCTACCACACCTTAGATGCTTTCGTGATACAAGCTCTTCGGAGGCGTTGGATTTGTGACCCAACACCTCCTCGGTGGTTTGAATGGTTTTTTGTAGAAAAGCCCCAAAAGAGTTCGGCCGCTGCTTACAAGCAAAAAGACTACTCAGATGCCATTGGATCTCAGATCAAACGACCTCCAAGCTCGTATCACCGTAGCATCCAAGCTGTGATAGCACCTTATGTTTTCTCGCACGGGAGAGTATGAGGTGCTCCCGCACCGTAGATTCTATGGTGATACGAGTTCACTGAGATCTAACGGCCCAGAGTAGGAGGTTTGAATGTTTTTGCAATATACGGCTGATAGAGTTTGGGAAATACGTAGAAAGTACAAGTACTACACATGTGCCATCTGATCACTGATCATACGACCAAGATGCTCATATATGGCTAATATGTGCACTGGGGAGCCCTTGGATCGAAGATGCAGCGGCACACATGAGGCCTGAATATTTTATTTGCAAAAAAACCTTTGGAGAGTTTGGAAATTGCGCATAATTACAAGGACTACTCCCAAGCCATTGGATCTCACTTCCAACGGTGTAAAAACTCGTATCACCATAGTATCTAAGCTGCGGGGTGGATGTGATATTCTATGCCGCTGTCATTTTTGTTCGTAAACTTGGAAAAAATGTGTAACTCGTGCTGTTACTTGTATAACCGCGCAAAGTGTTTGTTCAAAAAAAACCATCCTACACTGAAATATCAGAACAACACACAGGGGTCCCACTTGTCATTAATAAAATTTGGACCTAGAACTAACAAATCTAAAAGACGAGATTCGAACTGGCAACCTGGACTACAAAGCGTAAGTCGATAGCCTGAAAAAATGAACGGTTGTTTGCTTTGTTCCATAACTTGATTTTACATAGTACTTGCATTGAGTAGAGTAGAGGGAGTGCCTCGTCAACACGTGCATGACCGTTGTCTCACTTACTAGTGGGTCTCAGGTCTGCGATCTCAATCTCTCTTCTCTCCATCGTCTAACCTTTGCATGGGCACACACGAAGAGTGGCGCTAGATTGCCGTGGTGTTATTACAACTAAAAAAAGCTTGGAAAATAGAAGAATCGCCTAGAACAAGAGACTTTGTGGCTGGTCGAGACGGAGCTAACCACATCTATCCTCCGTGCCACGTTTGCATGATGAAGCTGTGTGGCTAGTGGGGTGTTTTTGACTGACTGGATGGGTCCCGAGGTCGAACCATAGGTACTATGTCTAATACAGTATATTTTTACACGCACATTTTTCCTCCATGCCGAGACGTGGCACACCCTACCACGCGGTTTCGGGGTTATCCCGGGTGGTGCACGCATATATTCTTCCTGACGTGGGACGCCCTACCGCGCGTTTTCTGGGTCCTCCTCGGTCATAGCACCGAAGCAAGTAAATGAGTCGTCAAATCACGAAAGACCACCTTTCCCGCCGAGTACATTAGTGAAGCACGGTGGCTAGCTAGTTGGGCTACTTCGACCGATTAGCTAGGCTGCCGCCACATTTGTTTTTTCACCCCTTTTTTATCTACATGTCGGCAGGTAAATTTAAATATCCACCGCGGCGTTGCTTTGGTGTTTGGGTGTGGCATGATTTTTAATTTTTTTGATTGACGGGAGCAGGCGCGGCAGGATTTTTAATTTTTTGATTTACGGGAGCAGGCACGACAGCAATTAGTCACGATGACTCCGCCTGTAAAAACCCACTGCTCCCTGATGTGAGAAGTCGTCGACTAGTGTTTTACCGTGGTGAAAACCAAAAGATTCCCCGCTCCCTCCGCCTTCCCATAGATTGCATTGCCTTTCAGCCATTTCGCCCCCTTTGCTTCCTCTCCCCATTGCTTCTACCTGGTGCCATGGCGGCGCAGCAGATCACGGAGTCCGAGGTGAGGTGCCCGACACTGGCTCCGGTCGACCGGGAGCGGGCTCTGCGGGCGGTTGCACCCTGCATCACCAACGACGTGCGCCTCGAGAAGCAGAGGGACTTTGGTGGTGTTTAGGCGCCCTCTGCATGGGCATGTCCATGTCTCGGCGCAACATGACCGTTGGATCAAACTCAGACGGTGCAGATCAGTCACTGTAGCACAAAGCGTGTGGGTGTGTTTGGTTGCATTCTCATCTCAATATAGTTGTTTCCTCTTCGTGTATTTTTGTCAACCTACCAGTGTGGACTCATGCACCCTTCATGCACTCTGCCAAACACCCAAAAGTGGGTCGAGAAGGGAACTTTTCCTCCCATCCCGTGCACCCTTCATACACCCTGCCTAACACTATTCGTGCTTCATATGGTTCATGTTTTGTGGAGTACTATAGCACCGTACTCTCCATGCGTTGTGGACCTAGTTCTGTTGACATTGATCTCACCATTCATTCTGGACCGGACAGTCGAAAAAGTGGTACTATGTTACATATAGGAGTAGTTGACATGCGCACAACATCATTTGTTATCATCATATCTTACTACACTAGCAACAAGACTGTGTAGTACTGACGTATGAACCACTGCACATGCCTAGTAGTAGGAGCACTGTGTATGTTCAAGTGGCTGCCGTGTTTCGCACTCCTCCATCGTAAGAGTGGACACGCTCTACCGTGCGGATCCTCCTCCAGCCATGTACTAAATTACTCACTTTCACCGACGTGTGGGACAGCCAGCACCTGGGTCCACCAGCCATGCACTAAATTACTCCATAGTAGAGTGACGGTAGACTACCCCGATCGAACCACCGCAGCAATGCCCAATGGGCCGTCAAATCAAAAAAAACCCTCCTTTCCAGCAGTAAGTTGGACGGACGAAGCAACCATCCTTTCACTCTTCTCTCTCAGCTTCCTCTCTTGAAGAAAACCCCCACTCGCTTCGCTTCTCCCTCATCTCGTTCCTCCTTTCACTCTTCTCTCTCAGCTTCCTCTCTTGGATGGACGCCGGAGCACCGGCCGATGTGATGTCTATGGCTCTAGCCAAAACCATCGAGGCTCATGGTACGAAGAAGTGCAAGCACCCCGCCAAGACTACCGCAGATAAGCTCAAAGCCGTCACCCTATCCAAGCCCCCCTCTCCGGGATCCCTCATTAAGCAAGTCCAGGTAATGTCTCTTGTTGATGATCTTTTTCTCGATCTTGATCGTGTTTTTTCATCTAACACGCAGTACTAGTACTGGTAGTACAACTTTCTGGGTGATCTTGCATGTGATTTTAGAGTGGCAAATGACAGTTCTAAATTCCTCTTTTGACCAAAACATGCGAGAGGTTGACACTGATTTCTTATAGATTACTTTCAACTACTCCCTCTGTCCCAAATTTCTTCTCTTGGATTTGTCTAGATACGGATGTATCTATACTAAAATGTGACTTGATACATCTGTACCTAGACCAATCTAAGACAAGAATTTTGGGACGGAGGGAGTACTTTATGAACATCAATGCTACCTTTTAAGAGGGTATATTTGCCTTAGTAACTTGTGTTATGGATATTGCATGTAATCCCTCTGCTCTCATGCCTTTGAAGACATGTTCTAGTGTCTTTGTTCACTCATTTCTGTGCGTATATGTAGTCATATATGGAGTATAATATAAAAAATCATCTTATATTTCTGAATGGAGGTAGTAATAAAATATGGTTTGTGTTTGAATTAGAACCAGGTCCGCGGTGGAGATGAAGTTCTCAAAGTCATGCCGTGTGAACTGGAAGACCTGATGATGAGTTCTACTACTGAACTATCCAGCTATTGTGTCCTTGCCGCCATGTGTCCTGAACTAGTGTTTTCCTGTAGCATTGTTGTCAGGCGTGTTCTCGAGGCTGTACTTGACCACAACAATTTTATGGATGTGCCTTCGATTACGAAGGGTGTGGTTCTTGTAAAGCTTCCCAACAAATCTGATGTGGTCTGTCTTCATCATCATGTTTATGAGTGGAAAGACCACTCTGTTAGGTTCTCCAAGGTTGACAAGATGGTGATGGTGCATGTAGACATCTCACACGAAGTTCATGGCCAAGTCAATTATGCGGGGTTCATCCCGTAGGTCGGTCGCAAGAAATAGTCTGCATAGTTTAATTAGTGCAACTTTGCTTGTCTGTATTAAGTACTATTGTTCAGTACTTGATTTGTGTTTGTGAACCCTGTATTGTTTATTAGTACTGTCGCTTTTGGTGTGTGGTCAATCCTGAGAATGGTCTATGTTAATGTCTATCCACTCAATTCAGTATGTATACTTTAAAGTATCGAGATCATATTTTTTGTGAGGACGGTTTATCAATTATGGTTACAGTCCAATATCTGTATGCATTGCAGGGTTTATCGCACCCACCAGGATTTCCAGTCCCATGGATGTTCGGTCCATACGATTTGTCACGGCCTTTGGACCGTCCTGCTTGTGGGAGTAGGTGGGGCCCCTGCATGCCACGCGTAGTTGGACGATCAATCCTCTGTTTAGTACTTCAACATAGTGATTTCCTGGTAAGGATTCACTCATGTCACATCAAGTAAATCTTATTGATTTAATGTCATGTTTTCTTTCTTTTCCTGCAATTTTACGATGCAGGTTTTGCCATGTGGCATTCATCACAGAATAAACCGTTTGGTTTGCTCTACAATGGCTATTTTTGCAGGTTTCACTTCTTATGTCATGTCAGTAACGAAGGCACTGTCCATCAGTTATATTATTGGAAAAAATTGGATCAGTCTATTGTCTGAGTACAAGCTGAATCCCTATGATGAACTGCACTTTTGGTTTAACAAAAACGCCACAATTAGTCCTTCTCGCGTTTAAAAGAAATGAAGATAAAAATGGGATCACGGTCACGGATCCTAGTCAAGTTAGAAAGCTGATCATAGCAGACCAGACAGGATCACCGCTGTCTCACACAGATCGAGCACCGACAGTTGCTCTCACACTGACAGTGGCAGCAGCTCATTCTGATCTAGCTGAGGATTGGGCACCGACCGCATCAGCGGATCAGTCTGATATACCGGAGGATTGAGCATCGACACCGGCACCTACTCCGACACCGGCACCAGCTCTACAAGGAGCACCATCTTCGACAGCAGCGGCGGCTTCGGCACCTGCACCAACACTTGCACTTGCATCTGCTCTGGCTCGTGGAGTTGCACCGGCAACAGACTGGGCTGTAGTTCGCACTTCATATACCAAAGTCCTTACAAAAACCGACATGTCCACCTTCTTGGTAAGCATTGGTCGCCCAAGTGCTTCGTTCTTTTTTATTTCCATGTTGTTTCACATGATTCACTGTGTTGATCTAACTGTTTGGGTATGTCTTCTTGTTTGCAAACAGAGAATTCCTAGAGCAAGAAGGGAGTCGCTCAACAATCTGGGAGACCGCGGCCAAGTTTCTCTTACCATGTGCAGCCTTGGTGTGAATGAACCTGCTCAATATACCGTAAGTACAAAGGATGGTCGCATGATGATTGATGCTAAAGAATGGTCAAGGTTCAAATCTAAATCATATCTTGCGGTAGGGGATGATGTCAAAATCGAACTTTCTCAGCAAGGAGAGCTGGTCCAAATCAACTTCGAAATTCTTCAGTAGCAGCACACAACTGCCGAACTGATCTATCCTCCGAGAGATTTTGATGTAATAATCTGGCGTGGTGAAACAAGTGTCCTGTGTGTATAAGTAGTACAACAATATTATTTATCACATGGTATATCGTTGGTAGAATTGCAACTCTGATTGCTGGTTAGGAACTATCATTCGATTTCATTCCAACAGCTGCCATGCTTTATTCAATTTTGTGTATTCGCCTTACGACAGCATCTAAAACCAGCACCATACCGATCGCTTGCAATATGAAAAGCGCTGAGGTAGAACACATGGGCCCCCAAACATGCAGGGTCGGCCTGCGACCCAAAGTCCAGAACCGTGAGCCTATCTGAGTATTATATTCTCACCTGAACCCCCATAAAAAAAGCTGAACCCCCATAATGCCTGTCTTTCTACTTCCTTTCGCTGATATGTGGGGCAACCGGCAATGGGGTCCACGTGCCATATGCACAAATTAGAGTGCACAACTTCATGGTAGACACACCCCGGTCATAGCGCCGCAGTAATGCCCAATGAGCCATCAAATCACAACCCCCCTTTCCAGCTTTAGCAGTAAGCTGGACGGACGAAGTGGCAATATTTCACTGGGCCTGAATCCCCTTCTCCCTCGTGTGCTTGTTCAGAGAAAACCCCCTCTCGGCGATTGCATAGGGTTTTCTCATGGAGAACCAGGTACGAATTCTTCATCCATACCCGATAAATCCAAGTCCCTTGGTCACAGGTAATGCTAGGATGGCAGCCGCCGCCGTTGATGCATTTTCTTCCTACTAAATCTAGTGTGTTTCATTTGCAGTGCCCAAAGTGCGAGTGCCCTACAGGTTTCTGCGCCCTCGGCGAGACGCCACACTTGTTTCTTCTCATCCTAACACAGCATTTTGAAACGCACACAGTATGTTCCTAGAATCCGCTTTTCTATCCGGGAGGGTGGGGTTTTTTTTAACATGTTGTGTTCTCATATTATTTTTCCTGCAGTGTATTATTTGCTCTGCCAGAACACATGTACTCAAGATGCTCGGCCTTGGCATAACTGAATACACTAGTTTAATGGTCACAGTGAAGACAAGCCATGGATATAAGTTCCAAGTTGGGTTCATGAACCAAGATGATCACTGCTTTTTTTATGGCCGAACTTGGATAAACTTTCTCAAGTGTTACGGAATAAAAGTTGGCACACGAATGTTGATGGAAATAGCAGAACCTGGTCTCATCTTCACTGCGATCTTCCACCCCGACGTCATTCCAATTGTTCATCCATGTTAGTTTTGTATCTGGTTCTTACTTGTTGCCTTGATTACTTCTTAATCCACCTGTTCTGTCTAAGTAATCAAAATTTAACTTCAAAAGTAGCAACTAATCTCTCGCGAAGATGCTACTTATAACTAATATTTTCTTATAATTGGTGGCACGTGTAGGTTTTTCAGAGTTAAGCAGTCTGCTCGTTTGTTACTCTGTAATAACTCGGCTGTTACTAATGGCACTGAAGGTGACTGGATCGACATCCATAAGTTCTTACACTTTATTGATCGTCTTGAGGTCCTTGTGGGGCGTTTCAATGGTGGAAGGCCACGTGGGATATGTGTGCCACTTCTGCACTCGTTGAATAGGTCCAACTGTGTCGAGAAACTTATGGTACGAGATGTTTTCTGTTATATATGTTGTTCATAAACTATTGCTTATACACAGTTTTACAGCTGTGATCTTCTTGAAACAGGAACTGTCGAGTTGTATTGTTCCTATACAGATGTCTGACCATGGTCGGGTCAGACTTGCGCTTGGTCACAACATGATGTTTATGTCGACCTACTCAATTCCCCTTGGAGGTGAAAAGATACTTATTCATGGGTGGTTTCAAATAATGAAGGCCCGTCCATCTTGGAGAATAGGACAGAAGATTATGTTCATGCTTTTCCATGGCTCTAAAGTGAATATCCTGTTTATTGACCACGTTGCGAGATGAAGCCACTTTCAGAAGGTTGTGGATGTGCGGGGTGGCGCCTGGGCCTTGTCCTGGAGCTTGGTGGCCTCACCCTTGGTTAACTGTAGGCAAAGTAGCACTGTTCGAGGCGTGCTTTGTACGGTTGAACTTGTATAAGTACTCATACTGCTTTCAGCTTTGGTTGTTATGTGCCCCTGCCGGTTTCAGTTAAGGTTGTTAAGTATTCCTGCTGCTTTTACAGTCTGTCATGTTTCTTCAGTCCTGTCTTCCTCCAGCCGCCAAAACCAAACCAGCACCGGCGGGGCCGCCTGCTTCCGCCTCCCACGGCTGGTTGCGCCTCAGTGCACGCATCGCCGCCCCACCGTCTCCTAAATCGTTAATGCCGATGTCCTCCGCGCGCTTTGGTACGCTCGCCGCGGCGCCGCTCCCTCGCGTTGTCAACATGGTCAGCAAACAACAGGAATCGGCAAAAGTATGTGGAGAGGATGACAGTAGGGGCCCACCACATCAGCGTATGGAAAAATAAAATGCTTCCTCCTAGTGTTTCCCTGACATCTGGGACCCACGACATTGTGAGCGTATATAGTCAATGGAAAAGAGAACAGCACAAGATCGGCTGACACCTGGGACGTAGCTACTCGAGCAATATTTTTTTGTTTGGTATTGTTGAGACGGAGCAGGGTTTGAATTGGGCTATGGCCCATCTAGCCCAGGCTTATATTTTATGTTCACCATGTGACCAGCCCAGCTATTTTTTCTTTGTGAAAATAAGCCCAGTTTATTTTTTCTGAAGAATACCCAATCCAAGCCTACTTATTTTTTTACGCGCTAATGGGCTGCATCTCTTTCAAGGCTCCTGCAAATCTTGAAAGTAATATGAAATGGGTTGTAAATATAAAAATAGATGACAAATTGGCAATTACTTTATAATTTCTGAATTTTTTCACATTTTCATATTCCTATTTCACTAGGCATTAACCTAATTTAAATATATCTTCAAAGTACTTTAAATCTGGCTCGACATTTCGGTATTAAAAATAGTTTGGAACCCGCAGAAATATGCGAAATTGGCCCTGGCCAACATAAAAAACGACTGCAATAAATTGCATAAGAAGTTGCCATGAGCTATATATAAATTATTAAAAAAAGAGGGAGTGGTCTGGCTTGTGGGCCTGTTTAGTTGACGCACATGCAATATTTTTTTAGTTATTAAATACGTCAACAAACGATTCTAGCAGACGTAGTGACATCCAACGGCTGTCGTGTTTCTTCAATCTCTGATCTTCTTGCTCCAGCCGCCAAAGCAGCACCGGCGGGACCGCCTACTCCCGCCTCCCGTGGCCGGCTGTGATGCCGCGCAGGCCTCAACGCCCCCTACTACTCCCACCGCTGGCCAGGGCATCCCTCTACTCACCCACACCCCTAGTTATTCTACGGCGACAGCATCCTCACACCGCATCCGAACCGGTGAACCCTCATACTCCTCTCTGTGTGGGCTTCCACTTCCGCGTCTTCCCCGGCTCCGCGTCATCCCCTTCCCAGGCCTCGCCGTCGTCCACCGCCATGGTACTCTCGGTGCGGCGTGGTCAATGTGGTCAACGACCGACTTCCATCGTAAGAGTACTGTACGTGGAGAGGCAGACAGCTGGGTCCACGGCAGCCGCAAGGAAGTGCCTCCTTATTACACGGAAAATAATTATTCCTTCACCTGACAACAGGGACCCACCGGACGGGCCACTAGTATTTCACGAAAAAAAAACGTTTCCCCCTGACTGTTGGGACCCACAGGACAGGCCACCATATTTCGCGAAAAAAAACGTTCCCCCCACTGTCAGCTCGGACCCACCGGAAGTGCCTCCTTATTACACACAAAAAAATGAATACCCCCCTGCTAGCTGGGACCCACCTTGGTGGGAGGCTGACTTGTGGGCCTACTAAGTTGACTGGGACGGAGGCCTTTGTCGACTTTAGTCAATATATGAACGATTCTAGCTCCAGTGACCGTACGATGTCCATCCAATGGCTGTAGTGCTTCTTCAACCTCTGGTCTTCTTGCTCGAGCCGCCCAAAGCAGCACCGGTCGTGCCGCCTGCTCCTGCCGCCCGTGGCCGGCTGTGATGCCGCGGAGGCCTCACCGCCCCCTACTACTCCACCGCTGGCCAAGCCATCCCTCTACGCACCCACACCCCCTGTTATTCTACGGCGATGGCAGCCTCACACCGCAGCCGAACGAGTGAACCCTGAAACTCCTCTACGCGTGGGCATCCACTACCGCGTCTTCCCCGGCTCCGCGTCGTCCCCTTCCTAGGCCTCGCCGTCGTCCACCGCCCTGGTTCTCTCGCCGCGGCATGGTCAACGTGGTCAAGGAATGGCTTCCATTGGACGTGGACTGTACGTGGAGAGGCTGATAGCTGGGTCCATGGCCGCAGCAAGGAAGTGCCTCCTTATTACGCGCAAAATAATTATTCCTCCACCTAACAATGGGGACCCACTGGACGGGCCACCGTATTTCGCAAAAAAAATGTTTCCCCCTGACTGCTGGAACCCTCCAGCTACCTCTTCACACGCAAGGAAATGCGTCTGAAAAAAAATGATTCACGCCCCTGACTGTTGGGACCCACCAGCTACATCTTTGCATGCAAGGAAGTGCGTCCGAAAAAACGATTCACCCCCCTGACTGATGGGACCCACCAGCTACATCTTCGCATGAAAGGAAGTGCGTTCGGGCAAAAAAACAAAATGATTCCCCCCTGACTGCTGGGACCCAGCAGCTACACCTTCACATGCAAGGAAGTACGTCCGAGCAAAAAAAAACAAAAACAAAACGATTCGCCCCCCTCACTGCTGGGACCCACCAGCAACATCTTCGCAGGCAAGGAAGTGCCTGACAGTCAGGACCCACCTGGTCGAAGCGTACATAGCATTGTCATTCTGGTCGCGAACATGTACGTACATATATACTGGTCGATGTAGAGGCACGCATGTGTCGTAGTAGAGGCGCGCACGTAGCATGTACACGTACATATAGCGGCCAGGGTGCAAGAAAGAAAATACAGCCACGTACGTACATACGGGCAGGGTCTCGAACGCCTACTCGTGCATACGTATGGCCAGCGCTCGTGTACATGGCTGGGTCGGAACGGAGAAATAGCATCGTTGTCGTGTTCATGGGGATGCAACGGAATGCGTCATGTTCATGGGGAGGCAACAGAATGCGTCGTGTTCATGGGGAGGTAACGGAATGCGTCGTGTTCATCGGGAGGCAACAGAACGCGTGGGAGCCAACCGGCTAGGTCGGAACAGAATGCGTGGTCGTGTTCATCGGGAGGGCTTGGACGGAACAGGCGATGGAAACGTGGCCTGGCATACCGCAAAATGGAGGAAACGGCCTTTTATTCGACCGGCCACGTTCGAAAAGGGATACTGTTCATCGAGAGGGGTCTGGCGTACCGCAAAACAAAGGAAACTGTAATGCCCTCGATGCGGCTATATCCCCTATGTGTCGAAGCACGACTTAGAGGCATAACCGCATTGAAAGCAATGTCGCAAGTTAGGCAATCGTCACAACACCCCATGTAATATAAATAATAAAAGGGGAGAGAACATAGTTGGCTTACACTCGCCACGTCAATCAAAGTACATAAATAGCATTACATCATCCAAACACTCATGGCCCGACAACGGCGCCAAAATAAAAGATTAACCCAACATGCGACACGGTCCCGATCGCCCCAACTGGGCACCACTACTGATCATCAGGGAAAGAAACATAGTAACGGCATGAGTCCTCATCGAACTCCCACTTGAGCTAAAGCACGTCATCTGGAACGGAGTCATCAGGCCTTGCATCTGGTTTGGAAGTAATCTATGAGCCACAAGGACTCAACAATCTCGCACCCTCGCGATCAAGACTATTTAAGCTTATAGGTAAGGCAAGGTAAAATATGTGGAGCTGCAGCAAGCGACTAGCATATATGGTGGCTAACCTATTCGCAAAAGAGAGCGAGAAGAGAAGGCAAAGTGTGAATGAATAACTAGAGAGCAACCTGCGGCAAGCATTACTCCAACACCGTGTTCACTTCCCGGACTCCGCCGAGAAGAGACCATCACGGTAACTCACACAGTTGATTCATTTTAATTAAGTTAAGGTTCAAGTTATCTACAACCGGACATTAACAAATTCCCATCTGCCCATAACCGTGGGCACGGCTTTCAAAAGTTCAAATCCCTGCAGGGGAGTCCCAACTTAGCCCATGACAAGCTCTCACGGTCAACGAAGGAATAGACCTTCTCCTGAGACATTCCGATCAGACTCGGTATCCTGGTTCTACAAGACACTTCGACAAGTTAAAACAAATCCAGCAACATCGCCCGAATGTGCCGACAAATCCCGATAGGAGCTGCACATATCTCGTTCTCAGGGCACACTCAGATGAGCACTCCATACAACTAAAACCAAACCTCGAGTTTCCCCGAGGGGGCGCTGCACAGGACTCTAGTTTGGACCAACACTCAAAGGAGCACTGGCCCGGGGGATTTAAATAAGATGACCCTCAGGCTCCGAAAACCCAAGGGAAAAGGAGGCTAGGTGGCAAATGGTAAAACCAAGGTTGGGCATTGCTGGAAAATCTTTATTCAAGGCGAACTATCAAGGGGTTCCCATTATAACCCAACCGCGTAAGGAACGCAAAATCCGGGAACATAACACCGATATGACGGAAACTAGGGCGGCAAGAGTGGAACAAAACACTTGGCGAGAGGCTGAGCCTTCCACCCTTTACCAAGTATATAGATGCATTAATATAACAAGGCAATATAATGATATCCCAACAAGTAAATAATGTTCCAACAAGGAACGGTCTCCAATCTTCACCTGCAACTAGCAACGTTATAAGAGGGGCTGAGCAAAGCGGTAACATAGCCAATCAACGATTTGCTAGGACACGATGGGTTAGAGGTTTGACATGGCAATTTGGGAGGCATGATAAGCAAGTGGTAGGCATCATAGCATAGGCATAGCAAAAGAGCGAGCATCTAGCAAAGCAAAGATAGTAGTGATTTTGAGGGTATGATCATCTTGCCTGCAAAGTTGTCAGAGTTGACTGGATCCTCGAAAGCAAACTCAACGGGCTCCTCATTAGCGAACTTGTCTCCCGGCTCTACTCAAACAAGACAAACAAGCAAACGGAACACAATCAACCATGGGCAAAGCTCAAACAATATGATGCAAACATGGTATGCTATGCGGGATGCGATATGTGATGCATATGCAAGATTTGACAAGGAATGAATGAACCTGGCCTCAACTTGGAAATCCAAGTGTGCCACTGGAAAGGTGAGATGAAATCGCTTGAAAACAATATAAAGATCACCGGAATCGGAGTCATAGTTTGGAAATGGCAAGCAATTCAAATATGGCACCGGTCTGCGATATACAGCAAGTAGCCATCTAAATGCAGCAAGATGAACATGCTACAGCACTCAAACATGGCAAAAAAATACATGGAAGGGGTCCATTCATGAAGCTTAACAAAAGATGAACACTGAGCTACGGCCAATTCATCCATTAACAGGTTCAAACAAGCATGGCAAAAATGCATTTGGCAAACAGATTTCAGACTTAGTGAAATTAACACTTGTCTGGAATTTCAGATCAGGTAGCACACTTTGAAGCATGAAAACTATATGCTACAGGACCTGAACATAGCAAAGTAAAGCATGGCATGGAGCTACTCAAAGAGCTTAAGAAAAGTCCCTTAGTGACCTTGAGCCAAAAGGGATCAGAAAACACATTTGCAAGCATGTGAACATGGCAAAAACATAATCAGTTCTCAGACTTAGTGAAAAACTGGAGCATGCAAAATCAGATATCAAGTAGACATGTTTACGAGCTCGATGCACTCACTACAGAGCATGTCATGACAATCTAAGCATACACCCATCAAGAATACACATTATACAAGCTAGACATGGTAAGAACAATAACATAGCATGCACGGATCAACTACAACATCCTCGGCAAAATCACTAACAAGTAGACAATCTGCCCAGATTCACGAAATAGCAAAAGTAGAGCTCGATTGACTCAAGCTAGGGTGCTCGATAATTTCAAACAAAGACATGGATGGATAGAGCACTAAAATATTAACAAATCATCCTTATTGGTCATCCTCAAAAGAGGCACGGATCACTAGGAAACAACATGAACATATGGCATATTGAAATAAACAGATCAAGGACTTAGTGGAATTGCTAAGTCCCTGAAATCAGCATTAACGAATGCACCACTTTGCAAGCTTGTTCTAGTCACCACACACATCACAAAAATACATGGGTTGCACCTCTGGATAGATGGCAAAATATATAACAAAACTCATGTAGAGCTCAGGGGCATATCATGCACACATTAATCATGGCAAAAATGACAAATATCTAATTGGAGCAGCAGATCTGACAATTATCTCAAATATCACTCTTCCAACAGCATTTCGGGCATCAATATGAACTCAAATGAAAATGATGCAATGAGATGAAATGATGTACTCTCTGAGATGAACATTTCGATATGCTATATGCCCAAAACGAAGCTACGGATGCGGAGATACAACATGATGAAAATAGCAAAATAATTAGGGTTTCGGGCAAAAAGTCAACCGAGACAATTCCCAGATCTAGATCCAGCCGGGCACGGACTTCGAGGATCACCAGCCGGAGCTCGCCGGAGTTGACGAAGGTGACGGCAGCCGGCGGATCCGTGGGAGGAGGAGGGCGGAGGGCGGCCGGAGCTCGCCGGGGCGTGCGGCGGCCGGAGCGGTGGCCGGGCGAGGCGGCAGCGGCCGGTGACGAGGTGGCGGTGGCCGGCGTCCATGCTCACCGGGCGGCGGAGGTGGCCGGACACGGGGAAGGAGCGGGCAGCGCCAGCTGGGCGTCTCGGCCCAGTCGGGCGAAGGGGAGGGCCGGCCTCAGGCCCTCGCGGGCCGGCGGCGACGGGCGGCGATGCGGTCCCCCGGGGACATGTGGCAACGGCTCATTGGTCGGCGGTGGTGGGCGGACGTGTCCGGCCCGATTCGGACACGTCCGGCGGCGAGGGGAGCAGATTTTTAGGGTTTGGAAGGAGGGGATCCGGAATTTTGAGGAGGGGGTCTATATATAGGCATAGGAGGTGTTAGGAGAGTCCAAATGAGGTGCGGTTTTCGGCCACGCGATCGTGATCGAACACTCTAGATGATGGAGAGGGTTTTGGGCCAAATTGGAGGGGTGTTGGGCTGCAAAACACACGAGGCCTTTTTTGGTCCCTCGGTTAACCGTTGGAGCATCAAACGAAGTCCAAATGGTACGAAACTTGACAGGTGGTCTACCGGTAGTAAACCAAGGCCGCTTGGCAAGTCTCGGTCCAATCCAGAAATGTTTAATCCCCACACACGAAAGAAAGGTAGAAATGACCACCGGAGGAGAACGAAGCGCCGGAATGCAAAACGGACAACGGGGAAAATGCTTGGATGCATGAGATGAACACGTATGCAAATGCAATGCACATGATGACATGATATGAGATGCATGACAACGACAACAACACACGGAGACAAAAACCCGAACCCGAGAAAATAAAATAACTTAACGCCGGAAACGGCAAGAGTTGGATTACATATTAGGTAAATCATATCCGGGGTGTTACAGAAACAGACCTCCTACGGTCGAAATAGGGGTCCTGTTGATCGGGAGGGGTGTGGTGTACCGCCAAACGGGACTCCACGGGATACTGTTCATCTCCACCGTCGACCTCCTCCAGCCTTCACGGGCTACCATCGACCTCCTCCAGCCTCCATGGGCTAATGTTAATCCAGCCTCCACCGCGCGCTACTCCACCGGCTACTGTTCAACCACCCCTCCACGGGCACCCCTCCATCGTCTAATGTTCATCCATCCCTCCACACCATGGGGTCCTGTTCAACCACCCCTCCACGGGCACCCCTCCACCGTCTACTGTTCATCCAGCCCTCCACACCACGGGGTCCTATTCATCCAGAGGCAACGCCCCCGCTCACTATTCATCCAACCAACCCCCCCCCCAGCAACGCTCACTGTTCATCCAATCGATTGGCTTCAGTTAGCAGCAGTAGCGAAGGAATCGCTCGATCGGGTTTAGTTAACAGCCATCGATCGATCGCTCGGGTTTAGTAACGCATAGCCTGCAGTGCAATCGCTCGGGTTCAGTTAGAGCCCAACGCCTCGCTCAGGTTCAGTTAGAGCCAACGCCTCGCACACACATGCGTACGTGTACGAGAGAAACGTGCATCACTCGGCCCCCGACCTCCCACCGTAACCGGGAACTCCCCGAAATTTTCCTCCTCGTCGCTTCTACCACGGTTTTTTCCGTCATGGACGGCCCAAAGAATGTCATGCAGCTGCGTCTCCGGCCCGCCCAGGACGAAAAGCCCATTTTCTGTCACGATTTTTTGTCATAGAAGTAGGAGCCCACCACATCTATGATGATACCGGGTTTTGTCACAATTATCGTCATAGAAGTTTCATATGTATGACAGAATTTTTTTCGTTCGGTCCAAAATGTCACGGATGTGTCTTTTTTTTGTAGTGCTTGTTGTTGCACCAGAAAGTATGCATCTGAATTCTGCAGGGACTTCCTCAGACCTTCGGCTTCCTATTGCAGAACATCTGATCGATGTCTTTCAACTTGAAGTTGATACTCAGGAAGCCGAACTGATTTACGCAGCAAGTTCGAAGAGCTGGTGCCACCAGTAGTAGCTAGTAACTCGAACACTACATCAAGACAGGACTTTGGGGTTGTCTCATTGTCTTCAATATAGTTTTTATCAGCTTTCTTGGAGACCAACAGGGATGTCTCACTATCTTGAAACTTATCTGCATTACTTCCTTTACCATTGCATAACGGGGTATTCTTCTCCAATATTTTATCCGCATTCTAAAAGAGAAACAAACAGACACATCACAGGTTTACCATGTTGTATATGAAACTCATTTTGGTAAATCAGTTCAGTAGTAAGGTGGACAGGATAACAACATGAAACAAACATATATCTGTGTAGTAAGGTCACTGTATGGTCTATATCATTCTAGTTTATGTTGTCAAACCAAGATAGAGACAGTTTAGATCATATCTATTTAAGACAAAGCAGCATAGACAGAATATAAGTGTGGGAAACTACACGGCAATAACAACACTTGTAATGTGCATGGCATGAGAACATAACTGTTTATTCAATTGAAACTGAAATCAACAAAGAGCAAGTTACAATAGCAAACAGGTTTAAAACATACCTGTTGCACCATTGGAGTTTCAATTGCATCCTTCAAATTCGAAATTAGTTGGTATGAGTAATTACAGTGATGCAAGAGCAAAGGATTATGAACCATAGCTACGGAACCTGACCTGAGAACAATTCTTCTTCTTCTTCTTTAAGCGTTGACTTGGGGTTCAGAGTGGTGGTCCTTGTTCTTTGGGCACTACAGTTGCCTTACTAACTGCTCGTGTTTGGGTGCTCTGTGATGGAGACGGTGCTGTGTCAACTAGAACTAGGTTACTATCTGCTGGGGTTGGGGTTAGAAGGGGTGTAGTGATGACCCACAAGTATAGGGGATCTATCACTGTCCTTTCGATAAGTAAGAGTGTCGAACCCAACAAGGAGTAGAAGGAAATGACAAACGGTTTTCAGCAAGGTATTCTCTACAAGCACATAAATTATCGGTAACAGATAGTTTTGTGATAATATAAATTGTAACGAGTAACAAGTAATAAAAGTAAACAAGGTGCAACAAGGTGTCCCAATCCTTTTTGTAGCAAAGGACAAGCCTGGGCGAACTCTTATATAAAGCAAAGCGCTCCTGAGGACACATGGGAATTATTGTCAAGCTAGTTTTCATCATGCTCATGTGATTCGCGTTCGTTACTTTGATAATTTAATATGTGGGTGGACCGGTGCTTGGGTGCTGCCCTTCCTTGTACAAGGCTCCCACTTATGATTAATCCCTCTCACAAGCATCCACAACTACGAAAGAAGTAATAAGGTAAACCTAACCATAGCATGAAACATATGGATCCAAATCAACCCCTTATGAAGCAACGCATAAACTAGGGTTTAAGCTTCCGTCACTCTAGCAACCCATCATCTACTTATTACTTCACAATGCCTTCCCCTAGGCCTAAATAATGGTGAAGTTTCATGTAGTCGACGTTCACATAACACCACTAGAGGAGAGACAACATACATATCATCAAAATATCGGATGAATACCAAATTCACATGACTACATATAACAAGACATCTCCCATGTCCCCAGGAACAAACATAGGTACTCCCATAGCATATTCATAATCATAATTAGAGGAGTATTAATTATCATTAAGGATCTGAAAATATAATCTTCCACCGGATAAACCAACTAGCATCAACTACAAGGATTAATCAGCGCTACTAGCAACCCACATGTACCAATCTGAGGTTTTGGGACCAAGATCGAATACAAGAGATGAACTAGGGTTTGAGAGGAGATGGTGCTGGTGAAGATGTTGATGGAGATTGACCCCCTCTTGATGAGAGGATCGATGGTGATGATGCTGGCTTCGATTTCCCCCTCCTGGAGGGATGTTTCCTCGGCAGAATAGCTCCGCCGGAGCCCTAGATTGGTTCTGCCCAGGTTACTCCTTGAGATGGCAGCGCTTCGTCCCAAAAGCTTCCTCTTTATTTATTCTAGGGTGAAAGACACCATATAGCCATAGAGGGGCACTGAACGCCTGCCAAGGGGCCCACAAGGTCGGGGGGCACGCCCAGGGGGGGTAGAGCGCGCCCTCCACCCTTGTGGCTGGCTGGTGGCCCCCCTCTAGTACTTTCTTCGCCCACTATTTTTTATATATTCCAAAAACATGCTCTTTGAAGTTTCAAGACTTTTGAAGTTGTGCAGAAAAGGTTGCTAATATTTGCTCCTTTTCTAGTCCAGAATTCCAGCTGCCAGCATTCTCCCTCTTCATGTAAACCTTGTAAAATAAGAGAGAATAGGCATAAGTATTGTAATATAATGTGTAATAACAGCGCATAATGCAATAAATATCAATATAAAAGCATGATGCAAAATGGACGTATCAACTCCCCCAAGTTTAGACCTCGCTTGTCCTCAAGCGAAAGTCGACATCGATAAATATGTCCACATGTTTAGAGATAGAGGTGTCGATAAAAATAAAATACGGACATGACGACATCATGATCATCTTTAGAATAGCAACATATAATGCCATATAATTTCTTATGCTAAAGTAACAATTAATTCACATGATAAAGTATGAATCAGAAACTTCATTGAAAACTAACAAACTATGATCTCAGTCATTGAAGCAATTGCAATTTATCATAACATCGGAAAGAGTCAATTAAAGAGCTTTTCAACAAGTCCACATAAGAGAATTTGCCTCTACCACCTTAGGGAGTGGTGGTGTATTAAGCCCATGTATTTCTTCAATAGGAGGTAAATTTTTAACATCCTCGGCTTTAATACCTTTTCCATCATAGATTTCATTGCCTCTTGCATATCTTCAGGACTGGGACATAATATACCCCTCTTCTTCGGAGTGGGTTTTGGCGGTGGTTCAGGAATAGTCCAATCATCATAAATTTTCAATATTTTATTCAATAATTCCTCAGCTTGTCCAACATTTCGTTCCCTGAAAACACAACCACCACAACTATCTAGGAAGTCCCTAGAAGCATCGGTTGGTCCATTACATAAGATATCAAGTATTTCATTTTTCTTAAGAGGATAATCAGGCAAAGCATTAAGTAACTGGCAAAGCCTCCCCCAAGCTTGTGGGAGTCTCTCTTCTTTAGTTTGAGCAAAGTTAAATATTTCCTGTAAGGCAACTTGTTTCTTATGAGCAGGAAAATATTTTTCAGAGAAGTAGTAAATCATATCCTGGGGACTACGCACACAACCAGGAGCAAGAGTATTGTACCAAGCTTTAGCATCACCCTTTCATGAGAAAGGAAATAATTTGAGAATCGAGTAATAGCGAGTTTTCTCATCATGAGTAAAAAGGGTGGCTATATCATTCAACTTAGTAAGATATGCCACACCAGTTTTAGTTTCATAACCATGGAAAGGATCAGATTCAACCAAAGTAATTAACTTTGGGTCGACAGAGAATTCATAATCCTTATCATCAATAAAGATAGGTGAAGTAGAAAACTTAGGATCACACTTCATTCTAGCATTCAGAAATTTTTCTTTATACTTGTGTAGTAATTTCTCTAGATCATCTCTATCATTACAAGCAAGAATATCTCTAGTTGTTTCTTAGGCAATTCATATCTAGGAAAGCTAGTTCTAGTAGGTGTTTTAGGAGATTCAGTTTCAAGCTCATCATCAGATTCAACAACATCTTGTTGTATAACTCTAGCAATTTGTTCATCAAGAAATTGACCAAGTGGCACATCATCATTACCAAGCAAGGTACTAGCATCATCATAAGCCTCATTCATAGTAGAAGTAGCATCATCAATAACTTGCGACATATCAGAATTAATAGCATGTGGTGGTGTTGCAAGTTTATTCATAACAGAAGGTGAATCTAAAGCGGAACTGGATGGCAGTTCCTTACCTCCCCTCGTCCTTGCGGGAAATATCTTAGTCTTAGGATCCTTCAGATTCTTCATAGTGATAAATTGATAATAATCCCAAGTGACTCAACAAATATAGCTATGCTCCCCGGCAATGGCGCCAGAAAAAGGTCTTGATAACCCACAAGTATAGGGGATCGCAACAATATTCGAGGGTAGAGTATTCAACCCAAATTTATAGATTCGACATAAGGAGAGCCGAAGAATATTTGAAGGTTTTAGCAGTTGAGTTGTCAATTCAACCACACCTGAATATTAATTATCTGCAGCAGAATGATCAATAGCAAAGTAGTTTGATAGTTTTGATAGTAGTGACAACAACAATACTAACGGTAAAAGTGATAGCAGTAATTTTGTAGCAAGTGCAACAGTGATGATAGCTATCGTAATTTATCAGAAACAATATAAGATAAATTTGTAGGCATTGGATCAGTGACTTGTTGGATGATATTCATCATGTGACAATTATAACCTAGGGCTATTCGGCATTAGATCCAGTTCATCGATATAACGTAGGCATGTATTCCGTAAATAGTCATTCGAGTTTTATTAAAAGAACTTGCATGACATCTTTTGTCCTACCCTCCCGTGGCAGCGGGGTCCATATTGGAAACTAAGGGATATTAAGGCCTCCTTTTAATAGAGAACCAGAACAAAGCATTAACACATAGTGAATACATGAACTCCCCATACTACGGTAATCACCGGAAGAAGTCCCGATTATTGTCACTCCGGGGTTACCGGATCATAACACGTAGTAGGTGACTATAACTTGCAAGATCATATCTAGAACATGGATATAATGATGATAACATAAACGGTTCAGATCTGAAATCACGGCACCCGGGCCCAAAGTGAGAAGCATTAAGCATGGCAAAGTCATAGCAACATCAATCTAAGAACATAGTGGATACTAGGGATCAAGACCTAACAAAACTAACTCGATTACATGATGAATCTCATCCAACTCCTCACCGACCAGCGAGCCTTGATGACCCACAAGTATAGGGGATCTATCGTAGTCCTTTCAATAAGTAAGAGTGTCGAACCCAACGAGGAGCAGAACGAAATGATAAGCAGTTTTCAGTAAGGTATTCTCTGCAAGCACTGAAATTATCGGTAACAGATAGTTTTGTGATAAGGTACTTGGTAATGGGTAACAGGTAATAAAAGTAAATAAGGTGCAGCAAGATGGCCCAATCCTTTTTGTAGCAAAGGACAAGCCTGGACAAACTCTTATATAAAGGAAAGTGCTCCCGAGGACACATGGGAATTATCATCAAGCTAGTTTTCATCACGTTCATATGATTCGCGTTTGGTATTTTGATAATCTGATATGTGGGTGGACCGGTGCTTGGGTACTGCCCTTACTTGGACAAGCATCCCACTTATGATTAACCCCTCTTGCAAGCATCCGCAACTACAAAAGAAGTATTAAGGTAAACCTAACAATAGCATGAAACATGTGGGTTCAAATTAGCCCCTTACGAAGCAACGCATAAACTAGGGTTTAAGCTTCTGTCACTCTAGCAACCCATCATCTACTTATTACTTCCCAATGCCTTCCCCTAGGCCCAAACAATGGTGAAGTGTCATGTAGTCGACATTCACATGACACCACTAGAGGAAAGACAACATACAACTCATCAAAATTTCGAATGAATACCAAATTCACATGACTACTTATACCAAGACTTCTCCCATGTCCTCGGGAACAAACGTAACTACTCACAAATCATATTCATGTTCATAATCAGAGGGGTATTAATATGCATAAACGATCTGAACATATGAGCTTCCACCAAGTAAACCAACTAGCATCAACTACAAGGAGTAATCGACACTACTAGCAACCCACAGGTACCAATCTGAGGTTTTGAGACAAAGATTGCATACAAGAGATGAACTAGGGTTTGAGATGAGATGGTGCAGGTGAATATATTGATGGAGATTGACCCCCTCCCGATGAGAGGATCAATGGTGATGACGATGGTGATGATTTCCCCCTCCCGGAGGGGCGTTTCCCTGGCAGAACAGCTCCGCTGGAGCCCTAGATTGGTTCCGCCAAGGTTTCGCCTCGTGGCGGTGGAGTTTTGTCCTGACAACTTCCTTATGATTTTTTTCCAGGGTGAAAGACTTCATATAACCAAAGATGGGCACCGGTGGCCTGCTAGGGGGCCCACGAGACAGGGGGGCGTGTCCAGGGGGTTAGGGCACGCCCCCCACCCTCGTGGATGGTGGGTGGCCCCCCTCTGGTGCTTCCTTCACCCAATATTTTTTATATATTCCAAAAATGACTCCCGTGGAGTTTCAGGACTTTTGGAGTTGTGCAGAATAGGTCTCTAATATTTGCTCCTTTTCCATCCCAGAATTCCAGCTACCGGCGTTCTCCCTCTTCGTGTAAACCTTGTAAAATAAGAGAGAATGGGCATAAGTATTGTGACATCATGTGTAATAACAATCCATAATGCAATAAATATCGATATAAAAGCATGATACAAAATGGACGTATCAAGCCTACGAAGGAATTACTCACTCCCGGTGGGGAGCATCATGGAATTAGTGATGGAGAAGGGTTGGTGATGACGAAGAACGAAGATCCCCCTCTCTGGAGCCCCAAACGGACTCTAGATCTGCCCTCCCGAGGAAGAACATGGCTTGGCGGCGGCTCCGTCTTGTGGATTGCGATAATTCGTTCTCCCTGATTTTTCTCTCCGAAAATAGGATTTTATAGCATTGGTTTCAGGGTCAATGGGGCCACCAGGTGGGGACAACCCACCTAGGCGCGCAAGGAGAGGGGGGCGCGCCCTGGTGGGTTGTGCCCACCCAGGTGCCCCTCTCCGGCACGTCTTGGCTCCAGAAATTCTTATTATTGGTATAAAAAATCCTCGCAAAGTTTCGTTCCATTCCAAGAACTTTTATTTCTGCACAAAAACAACACCATGGTAGTTCTGCTAAAAACAGCGTCAGTTCGGGGTTAGTTTCATTCAAATCATGCAAATTAGAGTCCAAAACAAGAGGAAAAGTAGATACGTTGCAGACGTATCAGATACCGGGGCACCTCCCCCAAGCTTGGCAGTTCCCAAGGGGAGTGCCCATACCCATGTGTTTAGATTTCTTTCTTCGGAGGTGGTGATGTGATATTTTTCGCGATGATGCCTCTTAGGATACGATTCTCATCCTCGAGCTTATTAATTTGCTACTTAAGATCCATTACTTCCTTGCGAAGTTTACCCGTGATAGCTAGAGCTCCATCAACCCATGGATGTTTCCTTGTTGCGGGAGAAAAAGCAACACTCTTTTTCATATTTTCATAAGAGAGAAATCTAGCATTGGGAGGAATAACCGAATTTGGTATTGCGGATCTCTAAAGTTCCTCCGGCATGAATCTGGTTTGTAGACGAGAGGTAACTTCTTGATCCTCCTCCATGGCATCCACTCTTTTCAAGTCAGCCTCCATCTCTTCCTCCGTTGTTGGCCCAAAGTGGTTAGCATTGATGTATGCTCTTGGGCCTGGTGCCAGGTGAGATACCCGACTCTCCCCGACCAACTCTTGCAAAGACATCTTGCTGCAAATCTGCTACAGAAATAGCTCAAAACCAAAACATAGGATATTGTCGTGGTACGGTGGTCAAAACCTTCAGGAGATTATATAACGAAATTTTACCAACCAAAAGAAGTATCGTGCAAGAAAACAGAGTCCGAAGGGCACACGAGGTGGCCACAAGGATGGGGGGTGCCCAGGGGGGTAGAGCGCCCTACACCCTTGTGGTGGCCTCGTTTCTCCTTCGGACTACTTTCAATTTTCCTATTTTTTTAATATTCCAAAACGGAGAAAATTTATCATTGGAAATGTTTTGGAGTCGGTTTACTTACCATACCACATACCTATTCCTTTTCGGAGTCTGAAATGTTCTGGAAAGTGTCCCTTATGTACTCCTCTGGAGTTACGGTATCAATTATATTGGTCTGAACATTTATGGGAGTACCTGAGATATAATGTTTGATTCTTTGGCCGTTTACCACCTTTGGATTTGTGCCTTCGGTGTTGTTGATTTTTATGTCACCGGAACGATAGACCTCCTCGATGATGTAAGGACCTTCCCATTTAGAGAGAAGCTTTCCTGCAAAAAATCTTAAACGAGAGTTGTATAGCAAAACATGATCACCTACATTAAACTCATGCTTTTGTATCCTTTTATCATGCCATCTTCTAACTTTTTCTTTAAACAACTTGGCATTCTCATAGGCTTGGGTTCTCCATTCGTCAAGTGAGCTAATGTCAAATAACCTCTTATCACCGGCAAGTTTGAAATCATAATTGAGCTCTTTGATAGCCCAATATGCCTTATGTTCTAGCTCTAGAGGTAAGTGACATGCTTTTCCATAAACCATTTTATACGGAGACATACCCATAGGGTTCTTATAAGCAGTTCTATAAGCCCATAATGCATCATCAAGTTTCTTAGACCAATTCTTTCTAGATCTATTAACAGTCTTTTGCAAAATTAATCTGATCTCTCTATTGCTCAGTTCTACTTGACCACTAGACCGAGGATGATATGCAGATGCAATTCTATGGTTAACATCATACTTAGCAAGCATTTTATGGAAAGCACCATGAATAAATTGTGAACCACCATCAGTCATTAAATATCTAGGGACTCCAAACCTCGGAAAAATAACTTCTTTAAGCATCTTAATAGAAGTGTTATGATCAGCACTACTAGTTGGAATAGCTTCTACCCACTTAGTAACATAATCGGCAACAACTAAAATATGTGTATACCCGTTAGAGGAAGGAAAATGTCCCATATAATCAAAGCCCCAAACATCAAATGGTCCAATAACAAGTGAATAGTTCATAGGCATTTCCCGATGTCTACTAATATTACCAATTCTTTGACATTGATCACAAGACAAGACAAACTTACGAGCATCCTTGAAAAGAGTAGGCCAATAGAAACCGGATTGCAATACCTTATGTGCAGTTCTATCTCCAGCGTGGTGTCCTCCGTAAGACTCGGAGTGGCACTTGCGTAGGATATGTTCTTGTTCATGCTCAGGTACACAACGTCTAATAACACCATCTATTCCTTCTTTATAAAGGTGTGGGTCATCCCAGAAGTAATGTCTTAAATCATAGAATAACTTTTTCTTTTGCTGGTATGTGAAACTAGGTGGTATAAATTTAGCAACAATATAATTAGCATACCAAGGAGTATTATGAGAAGCATTTATGACATTTAATTGCTCATCAGGAAAGCTATCATCAATAGGCAGTGGGTCATCAAGAACATTCTCTAACCTAGACAAGTTGTCTACAACGGGGTTCTCGGCTCCCTTTCTATCAATAATATGGAAAACAAATTCTTGTAGCAAGAGAACCCATCTAATGAGTCTAGGTTTAACATCTTTCTTTTCCATAAGGTATTTAATAGCAGCATGATCAGTGTGAACAATTACTTTAGAATCAACAATATAAGGTCTGAACTTATCACATGCAAATACAACTACTAAAAATTCTTTTTCGGTGGTAGCATAATTTCTCTGGGCACTGTCTAGAGGTTTACTAGCATACTGAATAACATTTAATTTCTTATCAACTCTTTGTCCTAGAACAGCACCAACAACATAATCACTAGCATCACACATAATTTCAAAGGGTAAATTCCAATCAGGTGGCTGAACAATAGGTGCAGAAAATCAAGGCTTTCTTAAGTATTTCAAATGCTTCTACACAATCATCAGCAAAAACAAAAGGAACATCTTTTTGGAAGAGATTAGTGAGAGGCCTAGAAATTTTAGAGAAATCTTTAATAAACCTCCTACAGAAACCAGCATGACCAAGGGAACTTCTTATACCTTTGATATCTTTAGGAGATGGCCTCTTTTCAATAGCGTGTACTTTAGCTTTATCAACTTCAATACCTCTTTCAGAAATTTTATGCCCCAAGACAATACCTTCATTAACCATAAAGTGGCACTTCTCCAAATTCAATACAAGTTTAGTTTCTTCACATCTCTGCAAAACTCGATCAAGCTTGCTTAAGCAATCATCAAAAGAAGTTCTGTAAACAGAGAAATCATCCATGAAAACCTCAACAATCTTTTCACAAAAGTCAGAGAATATAGCAGCCATACATCTTTGAAAGGTAGCAGGTGCATTGCATAAACCAAAAGGCATACGTCTATAAGAAAAGGTACCGAAAGGGCAAGTAAAAGTGGTTTTCTCTTTATCATCTTTTGACAGAGGTATTTGAGCGAAACCAGAATAACCATCTAGAAAGCTAAAATGTGTATTCTTGGATAATCTTTCTAGCATTTGGTCAATAAAAGGTAGAGGGTAATGATCTTTTCTAGTAACTTTATTTGATTTGCGAAAATCAATTACCATTCTATAACCTGTAACAATTCTTTGAGGAATCAATTCATTGTTATCTTTAGGAACAACAGTACTACCTCCCTTCTTGGGGATGCAATGAACATGACTTACCTATTGACTATCATCAATAGGATAAATTATACCTGCCTCCAGAAGCTTTAATATTTCATTTCTTACCACTTCTTTCATCTTAGGATTTAACCGTCATTGATGATCAACTACTGGTTTAGCATCTTTCTCCAATTTGATTTTGTGCTGACATAGAGTGGGACTAATGGCCTTAAGATCATCAAGAGTATATCCAATAGCGGCATGGTGCTTCTTCAGAGTTTTCAATAATCTCTTTTCTTCATGCTCTAAAAGGTTATTACTAATAATAACATGATATATCTTATTTTCATCAAGATAAGCATATTTCAGAGTATCAGGTAATTGTTTAAGCTCAAACACGGGATCACCCTTAGGTGGAGGAGGATCTCCGAGGATTTCAACAGGAAAATTGTGTTTCAAAATAGCTCATTGATTAAAGAATACTTCATCTATTTGCCTTATTTCATTCATAAACATATCATTTTCATGGTCTAGCAAATATTGTCCTAAAGGATCATTAGGAGGCACGGCAATAGAAGCAAGACCAATAATTTCATCCTTACTAGGAAATTCTTTATCATGGGGTTGTCTATGAAATTTAGAGAAATTAAAATAATGAGACATATCCCCTAATCCAACAGTAACAATATCCTTCTCATGGTCTATCTTAGCATTAAAAGTATTCAAGAAAGATCTACCAAATATAATGGGACAAAAATTATCTTGTGGGGAACCAAGAACAAGAAAATCATTATGATATTTTATCTTCCCACACAAGACTTCAACATCTCTAACAATCCCAATTGGTGATATAGTATCTCTATTAGCAGGCTTATTAATAGTAACATCAATATCTTCTATCTCAGTAGGTGCAATATCATTCATAATTTCTTTATATAAGGTATATTGAATTTCACTCACACTAGCACTCACATCACATAAGCCGTGATAACAATGATCTCCAATATTAACAGAAACAACGGGCATGACAACAACAGGTCTATGTTTATCTTTCATATCGGGATTGGCAATTCTAGCAGCTTCATCACAGAAATAAATAACATGCCCATTGAAAGAGCAACTATCCCTGGGTGGTTTTGGTAATTCCTAACAACATATAGCTCATTGAGCTAATGCTATTCCTAGATGAATATTTCAAGAAATCTCAATGGTTGGCATGGCATGGATTAGAAAGTGGACCCTTCAAAATGCTAAGGATAAAAGATTGGCACAAGCTCAAAGCACAAGACTCTACATTTTCTATTCCAGTGATCCAAGATCACATTGAGTCTATAGGAAAAGCCAATACTATTAAGAAGGGATGGGGTGTTGCTTAATGAGGTGCTTGCTCAAAATTCTTAGTGATATGCTCCAAAACCCTCCACTACTTTCTCATATCCACATATGTCCCACACCAAAAGTCAAACTCGGCCCCACCGATTCTTTCTATCCGACGCCACCGAGTTCAGTTAACATAGCCACTGCCAAAAACCCTAATCTTTTCGGTCTCACCGATAGGGATCTCGGTCTCATCGAGATGGCATTGTAATCTCTCTGTTTCCCTTCATACCGTTTCGGTCAAACCGAGATGAGCAATCGGTCCCACCGAGATTGCAATGTAAACTCTCTGTTTCCATTTTGTAACACTCCGGTCTAACCGAGATGAGCGAATCGGTCCCACCGAGTTTGCCTGACCAACTCTCTGTTAGTCCATTACCAAAATCAGTCTTACCGAGTTTGTGTAATCGGTCTCACCAAGATTACATTATGCCCTAACCCTAACGATATAGGTCCCACCGAGTTGACATGTCGGTCCCATCGAGAATCCTAACGTTCACATTTTGAACTAAATCGGTCTCACCGAGTTTCATGATTCGGTCCCACCGAGTTTGGTGATTTGTGTGTAACGGTTAGATTTTGTGTGGATGCTATAAATACCCCTCCACCCACTCTTCATTCATGGAGAGAGCCATCAGAACATGCCTACACTTCCAATACATATTTTCTGAGAGAGAACCACCTACACTTTTGTTGAGGTCAAGATATTCCATTCCAACCACTTAAATCTTGATCTCTAGCCTTCCCAAGTTGCTTTCCACTCAAATCTTCTTTCTACCAAATCCAATCCTATGAGAGAGAGTTGAGTGTTGGGGAGACTATCATTTGAAGCACAAGAGCAAGGAGTTCATCATCAACACACTGTTTGTTACTTCTTGGAGAATGGTGTCTCCTAGATTGGCTAGGTGTCACTTGGGAGCATCCGACAAGATTGTGGAGTTGAACCAAGGAGTTTGTAAGGGCAAGGAGATCGCCTCCTTCGTGAAGATCTACCCAAGTGAGGCAAGTCCTTCGTGGGCGATGGCCATGGTGGGATAGACAAGGTTGCTTCTTCGTGGACCCTTCGTGGGTTGAGCCCTCCATGGACTCGCGCAACTGTTACCCTTCGTGGGTTGAAGTCTCCATCAACATGGATGTACGATAGCACCACCTATCAGAACCACGCCAAAAATCTCTGTGTCAACATTGCGTTTGCTCCCTCAAACTCCTCCCTTTACCCTCATATGCAATTGTTTTACATTCCACGTCTATACTCTTAGAATTGCATGTGTAGGTTGATTACTTGTTTGTGCTAAGTTGCTAAAATCTCCCAAGAACTAAAATTGGGAAAAGGCTAGATTTTTATTTGGTCAAGTAGTCTAATCACCCCCCCCCCCCTCTATACATACTTTCGATCCTACAAGTGGTATCAGAGCTTTGGTCTCCATTTGCTTTGATTTCCATAGCGTTTGGTGGTCATAGCCTTGGTTTCATAACCTACAAGAGTATGGCGTCTAGCGAGGGAAATTACCACCGTAGAGGTCCTTACTTTGATGGTACAAATTTTGCTAGTTGGAAGCATAAGATGAAAATGCATATTCTTGGACATAACCCCACCGTTTGGGCTATTGTGTGTGTTGGCTTGCATGGTGAATTCTTTGATGGGAGAGAACCAAACCGTGAAGCTACCGTGGAAGAGTTGAAGATGCTACAATACAATGCTCAAGCTTGTGATATTCTCTTCAACGGATTGTGCCCCGAAGAATTTAACAAAATCAGTCGTCTTGAGAATGCAAAGGAAATTTGGGATACTTTGATTGATATGCATGAAGGTACCGACTCCATCAAGGAATTCAAATTGGATGTGCTTCGAAGTCAACTTGACAAGTTCAAAATGTAGGATGGTGAAGGTGTCGCTGAAATGTATTCTAGGCTTTCTCTCATCACAAATGAGATTGCGGCTTAGGAAGTGAAGAGATGACCGAAAAATTCATCATCAAGAAGATCCTAAGAGCCTTGGATGGAAAATATGCTACCTGTGCACATTGATCCAAATGATGCCCAATTACAAAGATCTCAAGCCAACGGAAGTCATTGGAAGAATTGTTGCTCATGAGATGTCACTCAAGGATAAGGAAGAGCTTCACAACAAGTCAAGTGGTTCTTACAAAGCCTCATGTGATGCTCCCACATCATCAAGCGAGAAACAAACCTTCAATGAAGAATTGAGCGTAATGGTAAATAAATTCAACAAGTTCTACAAGAGTAGAAGCAAAGAAAGAAGTTCCAAGTCAAGGTCCTACAATGAAAAAAGATCTTCTAGTCATGAGCGTAATTGCTACAATTGTGGAAGACCTGGACACTACTCCAATGAATGTACGGCTCCCTACAAAAGAAGAGAATATTCTCCCAAAAGAAGAAGTAGAAGAGAAGAATCACCACCAAGAGAAAGGAGGAGTAGAGATGATCGTTATGAACGAAAAACCTCTCGGAGAAGCAAGGCTTCGAAAAGGAAAGAAAATTCATCAAGGAGCTACACAAAAAAAGACATCAAGCTCATGTTGGTGAATGGGTATCCGGCTCCGACTCCTACAATCACTCCGAAAGAAGTTATCACTCCGACTCCGAATATACTCAAGATGAAGGTGTTGCCGGTCTAGCACTTGTGTCAACCAACTCCTACGACATATTTGACTCACCAAATGAAGGAATTAGAAGGTGCTTCATGGCCAAAGGTCCAAAGGTAACACATCCCGAGTATGTTGATTTCAATAGTGATGAAGATGATTTGCTAGGTGATGATGATTTACTTGTTGACAACTCTAGTGATGAATACTATGATGAAACGTTAATTAATCATGCTAATCAAGATAAAACGAATGATGATGATAAGAAGGAGATTGAGCGTATAACTCAAGAACTAAACACTCTTAAGTTAGCTCATGAAACTATCTTGGAAAATCATCGAGAACTTTTAAAGACTCATGATGAGCTACGCTTTGAAAAGCTCAACCTTGAGCAAGAGCATGAGTTTTTAAAGGCAATCAATGATGATCTTCGCAAGAAAAGTTCTTCTTACCTAGCAAAGCGTTTACTCTTGTCTACTTACATGCCACAAGTTAAATCTAGCAATAAGAGCAAGAACGATTCTTCATCTAGTAGTAACAACAATCATGCTAAATCCAATATTGTTGCATCTAGTCGTTCTCTTGATTCCACTAATGATTCTCTTAGCCAAGTTACACTTGAGCAAGAAAATAGCTTATTGAAGGGAATTATAGAGAAAGGTGTTTACAAGAGCCTTGCTGGGAGTAAGCAATTTGAGGAAAATGTACGCAAGCAAGGAAGACACCGGAAGAATCAAGGTGTTGGTTTTGAACGAAAGTTCAATGCCAATGGAGTTGAGTGGGAAGAAGATCAATGCCCCAAGACGAAGTTTGTTCCTCAACAAGAGAAGTATGATCCTACTTCTTTCAAGGAGACACAAGCTCAAGATGATCTTCCACCACAAGACCACAAGCAAAAAAGGCAAGGACAAGCTTCAAGAGGAGATTGATGCATTTGAAGAAGCACCCAAGGCCTTGGTCAAGTGGGTTCCCAAGACCACATCAAGTTCTACTTCATCAAGTACAACTACAACTCCAAGGGTTCCCATGAAGATGGTGTGGATCCAGAAGAAGAAGAACTAGAGAGTTCTTGAGGGTGACTCCACCAACATACTTCACTCCTATCATTTTGGTGAGGACAAGTGCAAACAACTTCCATATATTGCACTAGTTCAAGGAGTCACAAACCCTCTTGTTGCTAAGACAAGGGACAATGTAACCTAATGTTTTCATGGACATCATCTTGTATATGCATCACTCTATGTCTATGGATATCCTTGTTTGTTCCTTGTGGAACTAACCCGTGTAGGCATTGAAAGTGCAACTCACTCCAAAGGATTGCTCCAAATGATCTACATCAAACATTGAGCATCTACATCTTCGACACCTACATGAAGTCATCATCGACAAAACCCAAGGTTAGTTCATCCCTCTTAGGGGGGATATCACATCTAGGGGGAGCTTTACTCTAACCAATTGAGCTAAAGCAACTCTAATGGTGTGAATGCAACAATGCTTTATGTAAAAGTGGTAACCCCACTTGTGCTTAAACGATGAGTATAACCTATGATCAAATGTTCTCATTTGACTCCTAAGTCAATATACTCATTTATAGATGACCTAGTCATCGCCAAATTGCTTGATAGCTGCTAGAGTGTTTGTGCATTCTTTGTCACATATTTCATTTGCCATTTTATTGTGTGAGCATGTTGGTTGCATATTTTACTCATTCGAGGACATCCATTTGTTGGTTTGATTGTTTGGCTCTTTCTCTTTTACCAAATGGATGGAAAAGATTTCCTAAGAACTCCCTCTAGCTATCTATTCTTTTCTCGTCTCAAACTCTATTCATGCTACATCACAAAGTTTGATCAAGTCAGATTAGAACCACTCTGTATGAGGAGCACTCGGAGTTCCCAATTCGTCATAGACCTAAACCTCCAAAACCTCTGTGTGCATCTCGGTCTGACCGATTCATCCTTTTCGGTCCTACCGAGTCACTAAGTTGATCTAGGGTTTTTCAATCTCGGTGCAACCGATTAGAACCTTTTGGTCACATCGAGTTGCAGTAACTGCTTGCAATTTTGCATCTCGGTGCCACCGAGTCGTTCCACTCGGTCACACCGACAGGGTCAGGTTATATATACCGACGGGCAAAATTTGGAAATTTTTCTGAACCTCCTCGCCCACGCATAACCTACTCTGCCTCCTCGGGTCTTCAGATCATCCTCTCGTCGCCAGCGATCTCCCGCCGCTCGTCTCCGCCGCCGTCAACAGAAATCTTCACCGTCGTAGCAAGTTCGTCGCCGAACTAAGGTACGGACTTAATCATTGTGCTAATCCTTAACTCTGTTTCTTAGCACATTGCTTTGCCATGATTCTTGCCACGAATGAAATCATCCTGTCCAGCAAAAACCACCCGTAGATTAGTTTTGATTTCAAAATTTAGGGTTAGGTCTCCGCCGAATTCATCTCGGACCAACCGAGTTGCAGAAATCGGTCTCACCGATTTTGGCTTAGGCCAGAGCACACGCGTTTTCGGTCTGACCGAAAATTGCAAATCGGTGTGACCAAGTTCAATTCTCTATGAAACCCTAGCAGTCTCAGTGCCACCGAACTGTGACTCGGTCTGACCGTGTTCACTAGTTTAGGTTCCAAAAATTGCTTCGGTATCACTGAGTTTACAAATCGGTAGATCCGAAATGCTTCCTGTGAAGAACTAAAACTAAGTTTTTGAGTCAATTGTTTTGCAAAAATCATGTACTTTGTGCTGCTCATCTACTCTACCCCATCTATAATCTATTCACAGGGTCTACTGACAGTTTGCCTGCACGATGTCTGACCAAAGTGATAGCCAGGACAAGTCTGAGGAGTTGGTTCAACTGAATGAGGGCACTAGTCCCTCTAGTTCATCTGATGATGGAAGCAGGAGCACACCAAGCAACTTGCCAAAGGCAGCCTCTAGAACAAGAAAGAAGAAGACCTCAAATTCAGAGGATTAGGACTATGTGGCTGTTGAGGAAGAAGTCAGCTCCAAGAAAAAGGTGCTGAAAAAGGAGTATGGCTCAGCTGCTACAGTCAAGCCAGGGATGCATAATAAGGCACCAGCAAAGAGAGTCCCCATGTCTAAGGCCAGAGCATCTACTGCTGAAACCTCCAAGCCATCTGAAGAGGCAGTTGGATAAGGCAAGAAAAGGAAGGAAAGGTTCAAGAAGACCACTACCAGAGTGCTTGGTAGATCATCAATTATGAGAGATGATGTTGAAGAGGAAGAGGATGCTGCACCAGCACCCAAAGCTCATGGGAGATGCAATCAGATCAGGGGCTGCTCCATCTAAGCCCAAAGCTGCTCCCAAGGCAGCTGCTCCAGCTCAGAAACCCAAGAGAAGCACTAGAAACATTTATGCTGAAGAAAAGAATAAGGCCCCAATGCCTGAAGCTGCTGAAGAAGATGAAACTCAAGTGCTAAGGAAGCTGAAGCCCAAGATCCCTGACCACAATGATGCACATCTAGTCACAGAAAACATGAAAATCAGAAAGGATGTAGGTTTGAGAATATGGAGAGAGTCAGATCCATATGCTACCAGGAGAAGAACTGTTGTGGACTACATGTTTCACACTAAGGACCAACAGGACTTCTATGAGACAGTTTTGCTTGACAAGAAGCCCATTGTGTGTGACATGAAATGGGTAGACTGGGAGTACATCCAAAAGAATGAGGATCACTATCCTAGAGTGTATGATAGTTTTAAGGCATGTGGAGTTGATGAATTTGTTGCACAAAAGCTCGCCAAGTGGAATGATGAGCGGATCATGCAGTTCTACTCCACTGCCCATTTCTATCCAGATGGGAAAATTGTATGGATGTCTGAGGGTACCAGGTACCAATCCATAGTTGATGAGTGGGCTAAGCTTATAAATGCTCCTGAGGAACATGAGGATGACTTGGATGTTTATGCAGAGAAAAAGAAAGACCACAACACTATGGCCGACATGTACAAGGAGATCCCAGATGCTGCCTTGGACACACATAAATTTGGATTTGTCCATTACATGTTGTCTGATCTGCCTACCATAAACTAGATTCTGAGGCACACACTGCTACCCAAGTCATGTGATCACAAGATGATCAGAGGACATGCTATAAACTTGCTGCACATATTTGATGTCCCACAGAAGTTCAAAGTCATGAGCTTGATTGTTGAGACAATCAAGAGGACTGCTGCTAATCAGAAGATGAGTTGTGGGTATGCTCCACAAATTCATGAGCTCATTAACTCAAAGATGGGCACCGACACATATCTTTTGGACAAGGAGCACCTGCCCATCTATCCTGAATTTGAAGACAACACTGTGGTGATGGATGAAAATGAACCATCTTCAGCTCAGCCACATGAGAAGAGAGACAAAGCAAAGGCAGAGAAAGCTACAAAGATGCCAACTATTGAAGAGGCATCTCAGGTGTTCTTGAAATCCAAACAAGATCAACTTGGATATCTGATCCAATCCACCCTGAGGATTGAGAAGGGCTTGGCCACCCTGACAAAGAACCTGGAGAGTTTGGAGAGGATCGTTGAGCAGAAGTTCTATGATCTGGATGTCAAGGTAACTGAGATCCAAACTGCAGTTGAGCAACTTCAGGAGGAAGTAGAGGAGAGGAAGGGCAAGTCTACTACTAATGCTTTCAAGCGAGTGCCATGAGGTCCAAGGTCTGTTGCAGTGCCTTATACAGATACTCGAGCTTCAGTGTCAGCTCCAGTTCCACCTCTAGCACCCACTCCATCAGCTCCAACTACTTCATCGGAAGCCTTCGTCCTTGGAGTTCTCTCTACACCAACTCCCGAAGATCAAGCCTGAGAGTCGTTTAGCACTATGCATTTTTGAACTTTTGGGTAACTTGTTTCCAAAGGGGGAGAAAAATGTATAGATCATAGGCTTCGAGAGAGAGTGTTGGTTTTTATCTCTCTTGCTATTTTGTTTGAAACTTTATTGTGTGCCTGTGTGAGCTACTTGTGAGATACTTGTTGATCATGTGTTTGATCATATGCTACCCTTAATGTTTGGTTGAATGATGCAATCTTTTATATCTCTCATATGATCATTCACTTGCTTGGTGATGAGTGCATGCTTTTAATATCTATCATTTTGAGCGCTCCGCCAAGATGTATGTGACATGGAAGAGTAACCCATGATCCTAATCGATTGTGCATTTGCATTCAAAAGCAAATTTTAAATAATGCACAAATTTAGGGGGGAGCTCTTGCTTATCACATACTTCTCAATGTGACGATGTTTTTCAAATACTATTTATCATTTGTCGAAGCTTTGATCTATATGTTGTCATCAATTACCAAAAGGGGGAGATTGAAAGTGCAACTATCCCTGGGTGGTTTTGGTAATTCCTAACAACATATAGCTCATTGAGCTAATGCTATTCCAAGATGAATATTTTAGGAAAGCTCAATGGTTGGCATGGCATGGATTATAAAGTGGACCCTTCAAAATGCTAAGGCTAAAAGATTGGCTCAAGCTCAAAGCACAAGACTCTACATTTTCTATTTTAGTGATCCAAGATCACATTGAGTCTATAGGAAAAGCCAATACTATTAAGAAGGGATGAGGTGTTGCTTAATGAGGTGCTTTCTCAAAATGCTTAATTAGTGATATGCTCCAAAACCCTCCACTACATTCTCATATCCACATATGTCCCACACCAAAAGTCAAACTCGGCCCCAGCAATTCTTTCTATCCGGTGCCACCGAGTTCAGTTAACATAGCCACTGCCAGAAACCTTAATCTTTTTTGTCTCACCGATAGGGATCTCGGTCTCACCGAGATGGTATTGTAATCTCTCGGTCTCATCGAGATTGCAATGTAAACTCTCTATTTACCTTTCGTAACACTTCGGTCCAACCAAGATTAGCGAATCGGTCCCACCGAGTTTGCTTGACCAACTCTCTATTAGTCCATTACCAAAATCGGTCTCAACGAGTTTGTGTAATCGGTCTCACCGAGATTACGTTATGCCCTTACCCTAACGATATCGGTCCCACCGAGTTGACATGTCGGTCCCACCGAGAATCCTAACGTTCACATTTTGAATTAAATCGGTCTGACCGAGTTTCATGATTCGGTCCCACCGAGTTTGGTGATTTGTGTGTAATGGTTAGATTTTGTGTGGAGGCTATAAATACCCCTCCACCCACTCTGCATTCGTGGAGAGAGCCATCAGAACATGCCTACACTTCCAATACGTATTTTCTGAGAGAGAACCACCTACACTTGTGTTGAGGTCAAGATATTCCATTCCAACCACTTAAATCTTGATCTCTAGCCTTCCCAAGTTGCTTTGCACTCAAATCTTCTTTCTACCAAATCCAATCCTATGAGAGAGAGCTAAGTGTTGGGGAGACTATCATTTGAAGCACAAGAGCAAGGAGTTCATCATCAACACACCGTTTGTTACTTCTTGGAGAGTGGTGTCTCCTAGATTGGCTAGGTGTCACTTGGGAGCCTCCGACAATATTGTGGAGTTGAACCAAGGAGTTTTTAAGGGCAAGGAGATCGCCTACTTCGTGAAGATCTACCCGAGTGAGGCAAGTCCTTCGTGGGCGATGGCCATGGTGGGATACACAAGGTTGCTTGTTCGTGGACCCTTCGTGTGTGGAGCCCTCCATGGACTTGCGCAACCGTTACCCTTCGTGGGTTGAAGTCTCCATCAACGTGGATGCACCTATCGGAACCACGCCAAAAATCTCTGTGTTAACATTGCGTTTGCTCCCTCAAACTCCTCCATTTACCCTCATATGCAATTGTTTTACATTCCGCTGCTATACTCTTAGAATTGCATGTGTAGGTTGATTACTTGTTTGTGCTAAGTTGCTAAAATCTTCCAAGAACTAAAATTGGAAAAAAGTTAGATTTTTATTTGGTCAAGTAATCTAATCACCCCCCCTCTAGAAATACTTTCGATCCTACAGCCATCAATATTATCAATCAAGAGATATTTAACCATAGCAATACTAGATTCAACTTTAATTTGCTTAGAGGGTGTAGGTGTTCTAAGATAACTTTTGTTGACCACCATTGAAGCTTTAGCATGATCCTTTATTCTAACAGGGAAAGGTGGTTTCTCAATATAAGAAGTCGGAACAATAGGGTCAACATTACAAGTAATAGTTTCTTCTTCAACTTTAATAGGTTCTACTACTTTAACTTCAATGGGAGGATGATACTTAAACCACTTCTCCTTAGGGAGATCAACATGAGTAGAAAAAGATTCACAGAAAGAACCTACTATCTCAGAGTCAAGTCCATATTTAGTGCTAAAACCATGAAAAGCATCGGTATCCATAAAAGGTTTAACACAATCAAACTTAAGGTTTATACCCGACTCTTTACCTTCATTGAGTTCCCAATCTTCAGAGTTGCATTTAATACTTTCCAATAAGTCCTATTTGACTTCAATATCCTTCTTCATCTAGGTACTAGTACAAGAAGTATCGAGCATGGATCGATCATTATGAGAAAGCCGAGCATAAATGTTTTGAATAATAATATCTCTTGAGAGCTCATGATTGGGGCATGAATATAACATTGACTTAAGCCTCCTCCAAGCTTGAGCGATACTTTATCCTTCACGAGGTAAAAAATTATATATATATATATATATATATATATATATAATTTCGATCTTGATGAACCAGATGCATAGGATAAAACTTCTGATGAAATTCCAATTTCAATCGGTTAGAGTTCCATGATCCAATATCATCTAATAGCCTATACCATGTCAATGCCTTTCCCTTCAAAGATAAAGGGAAGACCTTCTTATTGACAACATCCTCGGGCATACCTGCAAGCTTAAATAACCCCCAAAGTTCATCCACATAGATTAAGTGCATATCAGGATGTGATGCTCCATCTCCTTCATACGGATTAGCTAGCAGTTTCTCTATCATACCCGAAGGAATTTCATAATAAATATTTTCAGTAGGTGGAATAGGTTGAGGAGTAGCTAATTGTGGTTCCGGTCCAGGTGAAGATACCCAGAACAAACCCCTGAAAGGATTATTTTCCATAGTAACAAGTGACAGTAAATTTCAGCACACTATATAAATGTTTCCTTACGAAATTCCACTTACCAAAGGCACTTCACTCCCTGGCAACGGCGCCAGAAAAGAGTCTTGATGACCCACAAGTATACGGTATCTATCGTAGTCCTTTCGATAAGTAAGAGTGTCGAACCGAACAAGGAGCAGAAGGAAATGACAAGCGGTTTTCAGCAAGGTATTCTCTACAAGTACTGAAATTATCGGTAACAGATAATTTTGTGATAAGATAAACTGTAACGGGTAACAAGTAATAAAAGTAAACAAGGTGAAGCAAGGTGGCCCAATCCTTTTTTTAGCAAAGGACAAGCCTGGACGAACTCTTATATAAAGCAAAGCGCTCCCGAGGACACATGGGAATTATTGTCAAGTTAGTTTTCATCATGCTCATATGATTCACGTTTGTTACTTTGAAAATTTGATATGTGGGTGAACCGGTGCTTGGGTGCTGCCCTTCCTTGGACAAGCCTCCCACTTATGATTAACCCCTCTTGCAAGCATCCACAACTAAGAAAGAAGTATTAAGGTAAACCTAACCATAGCATGAAACATATGGATCCAAATAAGCCCCTTACGAAGCAACGCATAAACTAGGGTTTAAGCTTCTGTCACTCTAGCAACCCATCATCTACTTTTTACTTACCAATTCCTTCCCCTAGGCCCAAATAATGGAGAAGTGTCATGTAGTCAACAATCACATAACACCACTAGAGGAGAGACAACATACATCTCATCAAAATATCGAACGAATACCAAATTCACATGATTACTTATAACAAGACTTCTCCCATGTCCTCGGGAACAAACGTAACTACTCCCAAAGCATATTCATAATCATAATCAGAGGAGTATTAATTATCATTAACATTAAGGATCTGAAAATATAATCTTCCATCGGATAAACCAACTAGCATCAACTAGGAGTAATCAACACTACTAGCAACCCACAGGTACCAATCTAAGGTTTTGGGACCAATATCGAATACAAGAGATGAACTAGGGTTTGAGTGGAGATGGTGCTGGTGAATATGTTGATGGAGATTCACCCCCTCTCGATGAGAGGAACGATGGTGATGACGAAGGCTTCGATTTCCCCCTCCCCGAGGGATGTTTCCCTAGCAGAACAGCTCCACCTGAGCCCTAGATTGGTTCTGCCCAGGTTCGGCCTCGAGACGGCGGTGCTTCGTCCCAAAAGCTTCCTCTTGATTTTTCCAGGGTGAAAGACACCATATTGCCAAAGAGGGGCACCAGAGGCCTGCCAGGGGGCCACAAGGTCGGGAGGCACGCCCTCCACCCTTGTGGCTGGCTGGTGGCCCCCTCTGGTACTTTCTTCGCCCAACATTTTGTATATATTCCAAAAATGTGCTCCGTGAAGTTTCAGGACTTTTGGAGTTGTGAAGAATAGGTCTCTAATATTTGCTCCTTTTCCAGTCCAGAATTCCAGCTGCCAGCATTCTACCTCTTCATGTAAACGTTGTAAAATAAGAGAGAATAGGCATAAGTATTGTGATATAACGTGTAATAACAGCCCATAATGCAATAAATATCAATATAAAAGCATGATGAAAAATGGACGTATCATGTAGCTGGTTCTCTGTCCAAACTGGGTAGGGGTACAATCTGCGTGAGTCTGGGTTATGTGTGGTGGGGCTGGTTCTTGGGCAAGTACAACCGTGGTTCTATCTGCATCGATAGGTAGCACGATCTTTTCTCAAGATTGTGTTTTTACTCCCACAGATACTGCCATCACCCCCTCCAGTTCAAATGGCTGCTAAACAAGAAAAGTAATTGAATGTACAGACATTGTAAGATACACAGGTGCAATGGATAATAGGGAAGAAAACAGGGCATGAAATAATTCACATTTCTGTTGTCTAACCAAACAAAATAGCATGACATAATTTCACATATATGATGGCTAATTAAACAGGATAGCATGACACAATTTCACATGTATGATGGCTAACTAAACAGGATAGAATGACATACTTCAAAATATGATGACTATGTAAACATGATGACATGATATAACTATACGATGTGTCTATTAAAGTGGTTGGTGATACGTCTCCAACGTATCTATAATTTTTGATTGCTCCATGCTATATTATCTACTATTTTGGACATTATTGGGCTTTATTATCCACTTTTATATTATTATTTTGGACTAACCTATTAACCAGAGGCCCAACCTAGAATTGCGGTTTTTGCCTATTTTAGGGTTTCGAATAAAAGGAATATCAAACGGAGTCCAAACGGAATGAAACCTTCGGGAACGTGATTTTCTCACCGAACATGATACAGGAGACTTGGACCCTACGTCAAGAAACAAAGGAGGAGGCCACAAGGTAGGGGGCGCGCCTACCCACCCCCCAGGCGCGCCCTCCACCCTCGTGGGCCCCCTGTTGCTCCACCGACGTACTCCTTCCTCCTATATATACCTACGTACCCCCAAACGATCAGATACGGAGCCAAAACCCTAATTCCACCGCCGTAACTTTCTGTATCCACGAGATCCCATCTTGGGGCCTGTTCCGGAGCTCCGCCGGAGGGGGCATCCATCACGGAGGGCTTCTACATCAACACCATAGCCCCTCCGATGAAGTGTGAGTATTTTACCTTAGACCTTCGGGTCCATAGTTATTAGCTAGATGGCTTCTTCTCTCTTTTTGGATCTCAATACAAAGTTCTCCCCCTCTCTTGTGGAGATCTATTTGATGTAATCTTCTTTTTGCGGTGTGTTTGTTGAGACCGATGAATTGTGGGTTTATGATCAAGATTATCTATGAACAATATTTGAATCTTCTCTGAATTATTTTATGTACGATTGGTTATCGTTGCAAGTCTCTTCGAATTATCAATTTGGTTTGGCCTACTAGATTGATCTTTCTTGCAATGGGAGAAGTGCTTAGCTTTGGGTTCAATCTTGCGGTGTCCTTTCCCAGTGACAGTAGGGGCACCAAGGCACGTATTGTATTGTTGCTATCGAGGATAACAAGATGGGGGTTTTATCATATTGCATGAATTTATCCCTCTACGTCATGTCATCTTTCTTAAGGCGTTACTCTGTTTTCATGAACTTAATACTCTAGATGCATGCTGGATAGCGGTCGATGAGTGGAGTAATAGTAGTAGATGCAGGCAGGAGTCGGTCTACTTGTCTTGGACGTGATGCCTATATACATGATCATACCTAGATATTCTCATAACTATGCTCAATTCTGTCAATTTCTCAACAGTAATTCGTTCAGCCACCGTAAAATACTTATGCTCTTAAGAGAAGCCACTAGTGAAACCTATGGCCCCCGGGTCTATCTTCATCATATTAATCTTCCAATACTTAGTTATTTCCTTTGCTTTTTACTTTGCTTTTATTACTTTGCATCTCTATCATAAAGACACCAAAAATATTATCTTATCATATCTATCAGATCTCACTCTCGTAAGTGACTGTCAAGGGATTGACAACCCCTTATCGCGTTGGTTGTGAGGAGTTATTTGCTTTGTGCAGGTACGAGGGACTCGCGTGTAGCCTCCTACTGGATTGATACCTTGGTTCTCAAAAAATAAGGGAAATACTTACGCTACTTTGTTGCATCATCCTTTCCTCTTCAAGGAAATCCAACGCAGTGCTCAAGAGGTAGCAAGAAGATTTCTGGCGCCGTTGCCGAGGAGGTTCGCGCAAGTCAAGTCAAGATCTGACTCCCGACAACGAGCCATTTCTGGCGCCGTTACCGGGGAGTCTACACAAAAGTCAATATACCAAGTACCCATCACAATCCTTATCTCCCGCATTACATTATTTGCCATTTGCCTCTCATTTTCCTCTCCCCAACTTCACCCTTGTCATTTTATTCGCTCTTTCTCTCTATCCTCCCTCTCTTTCTCTATTTGCCTCTTTTTGCCCGCTTTCTTTTTGTTTGCTTGTGTGTTGGATTGCTTGCTTGTCACGATGTCTCAAGATAACACTAAATTGTGTGACTTTACCAATACCAACAACAATGATTTTATTAGCACTCTGATTGCTCCTCCTACCGATGATGAATCTTGTGAAATTAATGTCGCTTTGCTGAATCTTGTGATGAAAGATCCGTTTTCCGGCCTTCCTAGTGAAGATGCCACTACCCATCTAAATAGCTTCGTTGATTTGTGTGATATGCAAAAGAAGAAAGATGTGGATAATGATATTGTTAAGTTGAAGCTATTTCCTTTTTCGCTTAGAGATCGTGCTAAAGCTTGGTTTTTGTCTTTGCCTAAAAATAGTATTGATTCTTGGAACAAGTGCAAAGATGCTTTTATCTCTAAGTATTTTCCTCCCACTAAGATCTTCTTCCTTAGAAACGATATTATGAATTTTAAGCAACTTGATCATGAACATGTTGCATAAGCTTGGGAGAGGACGAAATTAATGATACGTGATTGCCCTACTCATGGTTTGAATTTGTGGATGATTATACAAATTTTTTATGCCGGATTGAATTTTGCTTCTAGAAATCTTTTAGATTCGGCCACGGGAGGCACTTTTATGGAAATCACTTTAGGAGAAGCTACTAAACTCCTAGATAATATTATGGTTAATTATTCTCAATGGCATACTAAAAGATCTACTAATAAAAAGGTGCATGCGATAGAACAAATTAATGTCTTGAGTGGAAAGATGGATGAACTTATTAAATTATTTGCTAGTAAAAGTGTTTATTCTGATCCTAATGATATGCCCTTGTCTACTTTGATTGAGAATAATAATGAATCTATGGATATGAATTTTGTTGGTAGGAACAATTTTGGTAACAATGCGTATAGAGGAAATTTTAATCCTAGGTCTTATCCTAGTAATCCCTCCAATAATTATGGCAATTCCTACAACAATTCTTATGGAAATTATAATAAGATGCCCTTTGATTTTGAATCTAGTATTAAAGAATTTATTACTTTGCAAAAGAATTTCAATGCTCTGGTTGAAGAAAAATATCTTAAGATTGATGAGTTGCCTAGGAACGTTGATAGAATTTCTCTTGATGTTGATTCCTTGAAACTTAGATCTATTCCTCCTAAGCATGATATCAATGAGTCTCTCAAAGCCATGAGAATTTGCATTAATGAGTGCAAAGAAAGAACTGCTAGGATGCGTGCTAAGAAAGATGCCTTTATAAAAGTGTGTTATTCTAGTTCCTATGAAAATAAAGATGAAGATCTAAAAGTTATTGATGTGTCCCCTACTAAATCTATGTGTTGCGATATGAATCTTGATAATGATGGGACTGAATATGATCCACCTTTACCTAGAAGGTGTTCCGAAGTTTGGAGTTTTTAGATCTTGATGCTAAATTTGATAAAAGTGGGATTAAAGAAATTAAAACCCTAGATGTTGCTAAACCCATGATTTTGGATTTCAAGGAATTTAATTATGAAAATTTCTCTTTGATTGATTGTATTTCCTTGTTGCAATCCGTGCTAAATTCTCCTCATGCTTATAGTCAAAATAAAGCGTTTACTAAACATATCGTTGATGCCTTGATGCAATCTTATGATGAAAAACTTGAGTTAGAAGTTTCTATCCCTAGAAAACTTTATGATGAGTGGGAACCAACTATTACAATTAAGATTAAAGATCATGAATGATATGCTTTGTGTGATTTGGGTGCTAGTGTTTCCACGATTCCAAAGACATTGTGTGATTTGTTAGGTTTCCGTGATTTTGATGATTGCTCTCTAAACTTGCACCTTGCGGATTCCACTATTAAGAAACCTATGGGAAGAATTAATGATGTTCTTATTGCTGTAAATAGGAATTATGTTCCCATAGATTTTATCGTTCTTGACATAGATTGCAATCCTTCATGTCCTATTATTCTTGGTAGACCTTTCCTCAGAACGATTGGTGCAATTATTGATATGAAGGAAGGAAATATTAGATTCCAATTTACGTTAAGGAAAGGCATGGAACACTTTCCTAGAAACAAAATTAAATTACCTTATGAATCTATTATGAGAGCCACTTATGGATTGCCTACCAAAGATATCAATACCTAGATCTATCCTTGCTTTTTATGTCTAGCTAGGGGCGTTAAACGATAGCGCTTGTTGGGAGGCAACCCAATTTTATTTTTATTCCTTGATTTTTAATCATGTTTAGTAATAAATAATTTACCTAGCCTCTGTCTTGGTTGTGTTTTTTGTGTTTAATTAGTGTTTGTGCCAAGTAGAACCGTTGGGAAGACTAGGGGAAAGTCTTGATATCTTGCTGTAAAAAACAGAAACTTTAGCGCTCATGAGAACTACTCCCATCTTTATTTGGCGAGGAAAAGTGCAAACAACTTCCATATCTTGCACTAGTTAAAGGAGCCACAAACCCTCTTATTGGTAAGACAAGGGACAAGGTAACATAATGCTTTCATGGACATCATCTTGTGTATGCATCACTCTATGTCTATGGATATTCTTGTTTGTTCCTTGTGGAACTAACCCGTGTAGGTATTGAAAGTGCAACTCACTCCAAAGGATTGCTCCAAATGATCTACATCAAACATTGAGCATCTACATCTTCGACACCTACATGAAGTCATCATCGACAAAACCCAAGGTTAGTTCATCCCTCTTAGGGGGGATATCACATCTAGGGGGAGCTTTACTCTAACCAATTGAGCTAAAGCAACTCTAATGGTGTGAACACAACAAGTGGTAACCCCACTTGTGCTTAAACGATGAGTATGACCTATGATCAAATGTTCTCATTTGACTCCTAAGTCAATATACTCATATATAGATGACCTAGTCATCGCCAAATTGCTTGATAGATGCTAGAGTGTTTGTGCATGCTTTGTCACATATTTCATTTGCCATTTTATTGTGTGAGCATGTTGGTTGCATATTTTACTCATTCAAGGACATCCATTTGTTGTTTTGATTGTTTGGCTCTTTCTCTTTTACCAAATGGATGGACAAGAATGCCTAAGAACTCCCTCTAGCTATCTATGCTTTTCTGGTCTCAAACTCTGTTCATGCTACATCAAAAAGTTTGATTAAGTCAAATTCGAACCACTCTGTGTGAGGAGCACTCGGAGTTCCCAATTTGTCATAGACTTAAACCTCCAAAACCTTTTTGTGCATCTCGGTCTGACCGATTCATCCTTTTCGGTCCTACCGAGTCACTAAGTTGATCTAGGGTTTTTCATTCTCGGTGCAACCGATTAGAACCTTTCGGTCACATCGAGTTGCAGTAACTGCCTGCAGTTTTCCATGTCGGTGCCACCGAGTCGTTCCACTCGGTCACACCGATAGGGTCAGGTTATATATACCGACAGGCCAAAATTTGGAAATTTTTCCGAACCTCCTCGCCCGTGCATAATCTACTCTGCCACCTCGGGTCTCCGGATCATCCTCTCATCGCTAGCGACCTCCCGCCGCTGGTCTCCGCCGCCGTCAACGGAAATCTTCACCGCTGTTGCCGTCGTAGCAAGTTCGTCGCCGAACTAGGGTACGAACTTGATCATTGTGCTAATCCTTAACTCCGTTTCTTAGCACATTGCTTTGCCATGATTCTTGCCACGAATGAAATCATCCTGTCCAGCGAAAACATCACGTAGATTAGTTTTGATTTCAAAATTTAGGGTTAGGTCTCCGCCGAATTCATCTGGGACTGACCGAGTTGTAGAAATCGGTCTCACTGATTTTGGCTTAGGCCAGAGCACACACGTTTTCGGTCTAACCGAAAATTGCAAATCGGTGTCACCGAGTTCAATTCTCTATGAAACCCTAGCAGTCTCGGTGCCACCGAACTGTGACTCGGTCTGACCGTGTTCACTAGTTTAGGTTCCAAAAACTGCTTCGGTATCACCGAGTTTACAAATCGGTAGATCCGAAATGCTTTTTGTGAAGAACTAAAACTAAGTTTGTGAGTCAATTGTTTTGCAAAAATCATGTACTTTGTGATGCTCATCTACTCTACCCCATCTATAATCTATTCACAGGGTCTGCTGACAGTTTGCCTGCACGATGTCTGACCGAAGTGATAGCCATGACAAGTCTGAGGAGCAGGTTCAACTGAGTGAGGGCACTAGTCCCTCTAGTTCATCTGATGATGGAAGCAGGAGCACACCAAGTAACTTGCCAAAGGCAGCCACTAGAACAAGAAAGAAGAAGTCCTCAAATTCAGAGGATGAGGACTATGTGGCTGTTGAGGAAGAAGTCAGCTCCAAGAAAAAGGTGCTGAAAACGGAGTATGGCTCAGCTGCTATAGTCAAGCCAGGGATGCATAAGAAGGCACCAGCAAAGATAGTCCCATGTCTAAGGCCAGAGCATGTACTGCTGAAACCTCCAAGCCATCTGAAGAGGCAGTTGGAGAAGGCAAGAAAAGGAAGGAAAGGTTCAAGAAGACCACTGCCAGAGTTCTTGGCAGATCATCAATTATGAGAGATGATGTTGAAGAGGAAGAGGATGACGCACCAGCACCCAAAGCTCAAGTGAGATGTAATCAGATCAGGGGCTGCTCCATCTAAGCCCAAAGCTTCTCCCAGGGCAGCTGCTCTAGCTCAGAAACCCAAGAGAAGCACTAGAAACATTTCTGCTGGGGAAAAGAATAAGGCCCAGTGCCTGAAGCTACTGAAGAAGATGAAACTCAAGTGCTAAGGAAGCTAAAACCCAAGATCCCTGACCACAATGATGCACATCCAGTCGCAAAAAACATGAAAATCAGAAAGTATGCAGGTTTGAGAATATGGAGATAGTTAGATCCATATGCTACCAGGAGAAGAACTGTTGTGGACTACAGGTTTCCCACTAAGGACCAGCAGGACTTCTATGAGACAGTGTTGCTTGACAAGAAGCCCATTGTGTGTGACATGAAATGGGTAGACTGGGAGTACATCCAAAAGAATGAAGATCACTATCCTAGAGTGTATGATAGTTTTAAGGCATGTGGAGTTGATGAGTTCGTTGCACAAAAGCTCGCCAAGTGGAATGATGAGCTGATCATGTAGTTCTACTCCACTGCCCATTTCTATCCAGATGGGAAGATTGTATGGATGCCTGAGGGTACCAGGTACCAATCCATAGTTGATGAGTGGGCTAAGCTTATAAATGCTCCTGAGGAACATGAGGATGACTTGGATGTTTATGCAGAGAAAAAGAAAGACCACAACACTATGGCCAACATGTACATGGAGATCCCAGACGCTGCCTTGGACACACATAAATTTGGATTTGTCCATTACATGTTGTTTGGTCTGCCTACCATAAACTGGATTCTGAGGCACACACTGCTACCCAAGTCTTGTGATCACAAGATGATCAGAGGACATGCTATAAACTTGTTGCACATATTTGATGTCCCACAGAAGTTCAAAGTCGTGAGCCTGATCGTTGAGACAATCAAGAGGACTGCTGCTGATCATAAGAGGAGTTGTGGGTATGCTCCACAAATTCAGGAGCTCATTAACTCAAAGATGGGCACCGACACATATCTTTTGGACAAGGAGCACCTACCCATCTATCCTGAATTTGAAGACAACACTGTGGTGATGGATGAAAATGAACCATCTTCAGCTCAAGCACATGAGAAGAGAGAGAAGGCAAAGCCAGAGAAAGCTGCAAAGATGCCAACTGTTGAAGAGGCATCTCAGGTGTTCTTATAATCCAAACAAGATCAACTTGGATATCTGATCCAATCCACCCTGAGGATTGAGAAGGGCTTGGCCACCCTGACAAAGAACCAGGAGAGTTTGGAGAGGATCGTTGAGCAGAAGTTCTATGATCTGGATGTCAAGGTAACTGAGATCCATACTGCAGTTGAGCAACTTTAGGAGGAAGCAGAGGAGAGGAAGGGCAAGTCTACTACTGATGCTTTCAAGCGAGTGCCACGAGGTCCAAGGTCTGCTGCAGTGCCTGTGACAGATACTCGAGCTTCAGTGTCAGCACCAGTAGCCACAGCTCCAGTTCCACCTCCAGCACCCACTCCATCAGCTCCAACTACTTCATCAGAAGCCTTCGTCCTTGGAGTTCTCTCTACACCACCTCCCGAAGATCAAGCCTGAGAGTCGTTTAGCACTATGCATTTTTGAACTTTTTGGTAACTTGTTGCCAAAGGGGGAGAAAAATGTATAGATCATAGGCTTCGAGAGAGAGTGTTGGTTTTATCTCTCTTGCTATTTTGTTTGAAACTTTATTGTGTGCCTGTGTGAGCTACTTGTGAGATACTTGTTGATCATGTGTTTGATCATATGCTACCCTTAATGTTTGGTTGAATGATGCAATCTTTTATATCTCTTATATGATCATTTTGAGCGCTCCACCAAGATGTTTGTGACATGGAAGAGTAACCCATGATCCTAATCGATTGTGCATTTGCATTCAAAAGCAAATTTTAAATAATGCACAAATTTAGGGGGGAGCTCTTGCTTATCACATACTTCTCAATGTGACGATGTTTTTCAAATACTATTTATCATTTGTCGAAGCTTTGATCTATATGTTGTCATCAATTACCAAAAAGGGGGAGATTGAAAGTGCAACTATCTCTGGGTGGTTTTGGTAATTCCTAACAACATATAGCTCATTGAGCTAATGCTATTCCAAGATGAATATTTCAGGAAAGCTCAATGGTTGGCATGGCATGGATTATAAAGTGGACCCTTCAAAATGCTAAGGCTAAAAGATTGGCTCAAGCTCAAAGCACAAGACTCTACATTTTCTATTTTAGTGATCCAAGATCACATTGAGTCTATAGGAAAAGCCAATATTATTAAGAAGAGATGAGGTGTTGCTTAATGAGGTGCTTGCTAAAAATGCTTAGTGATATGCTCCAAAACCATCCACTACTTTCTCATATCCACATATGTCCCACACCAAAAGTCAAACTCGGCCCCAGCAATTCTTTCTATCCGGCGCCACTGAGTTCAGTTAACATAGCCACTACCAAAAACCTTAATCTTTCCGGTCTCACCGATAGGGATCTCGGTCTCATCGAGATGGGATTTTAATCTCTCTGTTTCCCTTCGTAACGTTTCGGTCAAACCGTGATGAGCGATCGGTCCCATCGAGATTGCAATGTAAAGTCTCTATTTACCTTTCGTAACACTTCGGTCCAACCGAGATGAGCGAATCGGTCCCACCGAGTTTGCTTGACCAACTCTCTGTTAGTCCATTACCAAAATCGGTCTCACGGAGTTTGTGTAATCGGTCTCACCGAGATTACGTTATGCCCTAACCCTAACGATATTGGTCCCACCGAGTTGACATGTCAGTCTCACCGAGAATCCTAACGTTCACATTTTGAATTAAATCGGTCTGACCGAGTTTCATGATTCGGTCCCACCGAGTTTGGTGATTTGTGTGTAACGGTTAGATTTTGTGTGGAGGCTATAAATACCCCTCCACCCACTCTTCATTCGTGGAGAGAGCCATCAGAACATGCCTACACTTCCAATACATATTTTCTAAGAGAGAACCACCTACACTTGTGTTGAGATCAAGATATTCCATTCCAACCACTTAAATCTTGATCTCTAGCCTTCCCAAGTTGCTTTCCACTCAAATCTTCTTTCTACCAAATCCAATCCTATGAGAGAGAGTTGAGTGTTGGGGAGACTATCATTTGAAGCACAAGAGCAAGGAGTTCATCATCAACACACCGTTTGTTACTTCTTGGAGAGTGGTGTCTCCTAGATTGGCTAGGTGTCACTTGGGAGCCTCCGACAAGATTGTGGAGTTGAACCAAGGAGTTTGTAAGGGCAAGGATATCGCCTACTTCGTGAAGATCTACCCGAGTGAGGCAAGTCCTTCGTGGGCGATGGCCATGGTGGGATAGACAAGGTTGCTTCTTCGTGGACCCTTCGTGGGTGGAGCCCTCCATGGACTCGCGCAACCATTACCCTTCGTGGGTTGAAGTCTCCATCAACGTGGATGTACGATAGCATCACCTATTGGAACCACGCCAAAAATCTATGTGTCAACATTGCGTTTGCTCCCTCAAACTCCTCCCTTTACCCTCATATGCAATTGTTTTACATTCCGCTGCTATACTCTTAGAATTGCATGTGTAGGTTGATTACTTGTTTGTGATAAGTTGGTAAAATCTGCCAAGAACTAAAATTGGAAAAAGGCTAGATTTTTATTTGGTCAAGTAGTCTAATCACCCCCCCCCCCTCTAGACATACTTTCGATCCTACAGCCATCAATATTATCAATCAAGAGATCTTTAACCATAGCAATACTAGATTCAACTTTAATTTTCTCAGAGGGTGTAGGTGTTCTAATATAACTTTTGTTGACCACCGTTGAAGCTTTAGCATGATCCTTTATTCTAACAGGGAAAGGTGATTTCTCAATATAAGCAGTCGGAACAATAGGGTCAACATTATAAGTAATAGTTTCTTCTTCAACTTTAATAGGTTCTACTGAAGGAAATATGCCCTAGAGGCAATAATAATGGTATTGTTTTATTTCCTTATATCATGATAAATATTTATTATTCATGCTAGAATTGTATTATCCAGAAACATAATACTTGTGTGAATACATAGACAAACAGATTGTCACTAGTATGCCCCTACTTGACTAGCTCGTTGATCAAAGATGGTTATGTTTCCTAACCATAGACATGAGTTGTCATTTGATTAACAGGGTCACATCATTAGGAGAATGATGTGATTGACATGACCCATTTCATTAGCTTAGCACCCGATCGTTTAGTATGTTGCTATTGCTTTCTTCATGACTTATACATGTTCCTATGACTATGAGATTATGCAACTCCCGTTTACCGGAGGAACACTTTGTGTGCTACCAAACGTCACAACGTAACTGGGTGATTATAAAGGCGCTCTACAGGTGTCTTCAAAGGTACTTGTTGGGTTGGCATATTTCGAGATTAGGATTTGTCACTTCGATTGTCGGAGAGGTATCTCTAGGCCCTCTCGGTAATGCACATCACTTAAGCATTGCAACTAATGAGTTAGTTGCGGGATGATGTATTACAGAACGAGTAAAGAGACTTGCCGGTAACGAGATTGAACTAGGTATTGAGATACCAACGATCGAATCTCGGGCAAGTAACATACCGATGACAAAGGGAACAACGTATGTTGTTGTGCGGTCTGACCGATAAAGATCTTCGTAGAATATGTAGGAGCCAATATGAGCATCCAGGTTCTGCTATCGGTTACTGACCGGAGAAGTGTCTCGGTCATGTCCACATTGTTCTCGAACCCGTAGGGTCCGCACGCTTAAGGTTTCGATGACAGTTATATTATGAGTTTATGAGTTTTGATGTACCGAAGTTAGTTCGGAGTCCCGGATGTGATCACGAACATGACGAGGAGTCTCGAAATGGTCGAGACATAAAGATTGATATATTGGAAGCTTATATTTGGATATCAAAAGTGTTCCTGGTGAAATCGGGATTTTACCGGAGTACCGGGAGGTTACCGGAACCCCCCGGGAGGTATATGGGCCTTAGTGGGATTTAGTGGAAGAGAGGAGAGGTGGCCAGGGCTGGGCCGCGCGCCCCTCCCCCCTAGTCCGAATAGGACAAGGAGAGGGGCGGCGCCCCCTTCCTTCTCTCTCTCCTCTTTCCCCCTCCCGAATCCTATTCCAACTAGGAAAGGGGGGAATCCTACTCTCGGTGGGAGTAGGACTCCTCCTGGCGCGCCCTCCTCCTGGCCGGCCACACCTCCCCTTGCTCCTTTATATACGGGGGCAAGGGGCACCACTAGACACACAAGTTGATCCACATGATCATATTCTTAGCCGTGTGCGGTGCCCCCTTCCACCATAATCCTCGATAATATTGTAGCGGTGCTTAGGCGAAGCCCTGCGACGGTAGTACATCAAGATCGTCACCACGCCGTCGTGCTGACGGAACTCTTCCCCGACACTTTGCTGGATCAGAGTCCGGGGATCGTCATCGAGCTGAACGTGTGCCAGAACTCGGAGGTGTCATAGTTTCGGTGCTTGATCGGTCGGGCCGTGAAGACGTACGACTACATCAACCGCGTTGTGCTAACGCTTCCGCTGTCGGTCTACAAAGGTACGTAGATCATACTCTCCCCTCTCGTTGCTATGCATCACCATGATCTTGCGTGTGCGTAGGAAATTTTTTGAAATTACTACGTTCCCCAACATCTACTACTTTAACTTCAATGGGAGGATGATATTTAAACCACTTCTCCTTAGGGAGATCAACATGAGTAGAAAAAGATTCATAGAAAGAAGCTACTATCGCAGAGTCAAGTCCATATTTAGTGCTAAAACCATGAAAAGCATCGGTATCCATAAAAGGTTTAACACAATCAAACTTAAGGTTTATACCTGACTCTTTACCTTCGTCGAGTTCCCAATCTTCAGAGTTGCGTTTAATACTTTCCAATAAATCCCATTTGATTTCAATATCCTTCTTCATATAGGAACCAGTATAAGAAGTATCAAGCATGGATCGATCATTATGAGAAAGCCGAGCATAAATTTTTTGAATAATAATTTCTCTTGAGAGCTCATGATTGGGGCATGAATATAACATTGACTTAAGCCTCCTCCAAGCTTGAGCGATACTTTATCCTTCACGAGGTAATATATATATATATATATATATATATATATATATAAAATTTCAATCATGATGAACTAGATGCATAGGATAAAACTTCTGATGAAATTCCAATTTCAATCGGTTGTAGTTCCATGATCCAATATCATCTAATAGCCTATACCATGTCAATGCCTTTCCCTTCAAATATAAAGGGAAGACCTTCTTATTGACAACATCCTTGGGCATACCTGCAAGCTTAAATAATCCACAAACTTCATCCACATAGATTAAGTGCATATCAGGATGTGATGCTCCATCTCCTTCATAAGGATTAGCTAGCAGTTTCTCTATCATACCCGAAGGAATTTCATAATAAATATTTTCAGTACGTGCAGTAAGTTGAGGAGTAGCTAATTGTGGTTACGGTCAAGGTGAAGATACCCCGAACAAACCCCTCAAAGGATTATTTTCCATGGTAACAAGTGACAGTAAATTTCAGCACACTATATAAATGTTTCCTTACGAAATTCCACTTACCAAAGACGCTTCACTCTCCGGCAACGGCGCCAGAAAAGAGTCTTGATGACCCACAAGTATAGGGTATCTATCGTAGTCCTTTTGATAAGTAAGAGTGTCGAACCGAACAAGGAGCAGAAGGAAATGACAAGCGGTTTTCAGCAAGGTATTCTCTACAAGTACTGAAATTATCGGTAACAGATAGTTTTGTGATAAGATAAATTGTAACGGGTAACAAGTAATAAAAGTAAACAAGGTGAAGCAAGGTGGCCCAATCCTTTTTTTAGCAAAGGACAAGCCTGGACGAACTCTTATATAAAGCAAAGCGCTCCCGAGGACACATGGGAATTATTGTCAAGTTAGTTTTCATCATGCTCATATGATTCACGTTTGATACTTTGAAAATTTGATATGTGGGTGAACCGGTGCTTGGGTGCTGCCCTTCCTTGGACAAGCCTCCCACTTATGATTAACCCCCCTTGCAAGCATCCACAACTAAGAAAGAAGTATTAAGGTAAACCTAACCATAGCATGAAACATATGGATCCAAATAAGCCCCTTACGAAGCAACGCATAAACTAGGGTTTAAGCTTCTGTCACTCTAGCAACCCATCATCTACTTATTACTTCCCAATGCCTTCCCCTAGGCCCAAATAATGGTGAAGTGTCATGTAGTCAACAATCACATAACACCACTAGAGGAGAGACAACATACATCTCATCAAAATATCGAACGAATACCAAATTCACATGATTACTTATAACAAGACTTCTCCCATGTCCTCGGGAACAAACGTAACTACTCCCAAAGCATATTCATAATCATAATCAGAGGAGTATTAATTATCATTAACATTAAGGATCTGAAAATATAATCTTCCACCGGATAAACCAACTAGCATCAACTACAAGGAGTAATCAACACTACTAGCAACCCACAGGTACCAATCTAAGGTTTTGGGACCAATATCGAATACAAGAGATGAACTAGGGTTTGAGTGGAGATGGTGCTGGTGAATATGTTGATGGAGATTCACCCCCTCTCGATGAGAGGAATGATGGTGATGACGATGGCTTCGATTTCCCCCTCCCGGAGGGATGTTTCCCTAGCAGAACAGCTCCGCCTGAGCCCTAGATTGGTTCTGCCCAGGTTCAGCCTCCAGACGGCGGTGCTTCGTCCCAAAAGCTTCATCTTGATTTTTCTAGGGTGAAAGACACCATATAGCCAAAGAGGGCACCAGAGGCCTGCCAGGGGGGCCACAAGGTCGGGGGGCATGCCCTCCACCCTTGAGGCTGGCTGGTGGCCCCCTCTGGTACTTTCTTCACCCAATATTTTGTATATATTCCAAAAATGTGCTCCGTGAAGTTTCAGGACTTTTGGAGTTGTGCAGAATGGGTCTCTAATATTTGCTCCTTTTCCAGTCCAGAATTCCAGCTGCCAGCATTCTCCCTCTTCATGTAAACCTTGTAAAATAAGAGAGCATAGGCATAAGTATTGTGATATAACATGTAATAACAGCCCATAATGCAATAAATATCAATATAAAAGCATGATGAAAAATGGATGTATCATGTAGCTGGTTCTCTGTCCAAACTGGGTAGGGGTACAATCTGCGTGTGTCTGGGTTATGTGTGGTGGGGCTGGTTCTTGGGCAAGTACAACCGTGATTCTATCTGCATCGATAGGTAGCACGATCTTTTCTCAAGATTGTGTTTTTACTCCCATAGATACTGCCATCACCCCCTCCAATTCAAATGGCTGATAAACAAGAAAAGTAATTGAATGTACAGACATTGTAAGATAAACAGGTGCAATGGATAATAGGGAAGAAAACAGGGCATGAAATAATTCACATTTCTGTTGTCTAACCAAACAAAATAGCATGACATAATTTCACATATATGATTTGGCTAATTAAACAGGATAGCATGACACAATGTCAAATGTATGATGGCTAACTAAACAAGATAGAATGACGTACTTCAAAATATGATGACTATGTAAACATGATGACATGATATAACTATACGATGTGTCTATTAAAGTGGTTGGTGATACGTCTCCAACGTATCTATAAGTTTTGATTGCTCCATGCTATATTATCTACTATTTTGGACATTATTGGGCTTTATTATCCACTTTTATATTATTTTTTGGGACTAACCTATTAACCGGAGGCCCAGCCCAGAATTGTTGTTTTTTTTCCTATTTTAGGGTTTCAAAGAAAAGGAATATCAAACGGAATGAAACCTTCGGGAACGTGATTTTCTCACCAAACATGATCCAGGAGACTTGGACCCTACGTCAAGAAACAAAGGAGAAGGCCACGAGGTAGGGGGCGCGCCTACCCCCCAGGCGTGCCCTCCACCCTCGTGGGCCCCCTGTTGCTCCACCGACGTACTCCTTCCTCCTATATATACCTACGTACCCCCAACCGATCAGATACGGGGCCAAAACCCTAATTCCACCATCGTAACTTTCTGTATCCACGAGATCCCATCTTGGGGCCTGTTCTGGAGCTCCGCCGGAGGGGGCATCCATCATGGAGGGCTTCTATATCAACACCATAGCCCCTCCGATGAAGTGCGAGTAGTTTACCTTAGACCTTTGGGTCCATAGTTATTAGCTAGATGGCTTCTTCTCTCTTTTTCGATGTCAATACAAAGTTCTCCTCCTCTCGTCTGGAGATCTATTCGATGTAATCTTCTTTTTGCGGTGTGTTTGTTGAGACCAATGGATTGTGGGTTTATGATCAAGATTATCTATGAACAATATTTGAATCTTCTCTGAATTCTTTTATGTATGATTGGTTATCTTTGCAAGTCTCTTCGAATTCTCAGTTTGGTTTGGCCTACTAGATTGATCTTTCTTGCAATGGGAGAAGTGCTTAGCTTTGGGTCCAATCTTGCGGTGTCCTTTCCCAGTGACAGTAGGGGAGCAAGGCACGTATTGTATTGTTGCCATCGAGGATAACAAGATGGGGTTTTTATCATATTGCATGAATTTATCCCTCTACATCATGTCATCTTGCTTAAGGCGTTACTCTGTTTTCACGAACTTAATACTCTAGATGCATGCTGGATAGCCGTCGATGAGTGGAGTAATAGTAGTAGATGCAGGCAGGAGTCGGTCTACTTGTCTCGGACGTGATGCCTATATACATGATCATACCTAGATATTCTCATAACTATGCTCAATTCTGTCAATTGCTCAACAGTAATTCGTTCACCCACCGTAAAATACTTATGCTCTTGAGAGAAGCCACTAGTGAAACCTATGGCCCCCGGGTCTATCTTCATCATATTAATCTTCCAATACTTAGTTATTTCCTTTGCTTTTTACTTTGCTTTTATTACTTTGCATCTCTATCATAAAGACACCAAAAATATTATCTTATCATATCTATCAGATCTCACTCTCGTAAGTGACTGTGAAGGGATTAACAACCCCTTATCGCGTTGGTTGCGAGGAGTTATTTGCTTTGTGCAGGCACGAGGGGCTCGCGCATAGCCTCCTACTGGATTGATACCTTGGTTCTCAAAAACTAAGGGAAATACTTACGCTACTTTGCTGCATCATCCTTTCCTCTTCAAGGAAATCCAATGCAGTGCTCAAGAGGTAGCAAGAAGATTTCTGGCGCCATTGCCAGGGAGGTTCGCGCAAGTCAAGTCAAGATCTGACTCCCGACAACGAGCCATTTCTGGCATCGTTGCTGAGGAGTCCACACAAAAGTCAATATACCAAGTAACCATCACAATCCTTATCTCCCTCATTACATTATTTGCCATTTGCCTCTCGTTTTCCTCTCCCCAACTTCACCCTTGCCATTTTATTCGCCCTTTCTCTCTATCCCCCCTCTCTTTCTCTATTTGCCTCTTTTTGCCCGCTTGCTTTTTGTTTGCTTGTGTGTTGGATTGCTTGCTTGTCACGATGGCTCAAGATAACACTAAATTGTGTGACTTTACCAATACCAACAACTATGATTTTATTAGCACTCCTATTTCTCCTCTTACCGATGTTGAATCTTGTGAAATTAATGTCGCTTTGCTGAATCTTGTCAACAAAGATCTGTTTTCCAGCCTTCCTAGTGAAGATGCCACTACCCATCTAAATAGCTTCGTTGCTTTGTGCGATATGCAAAAGAAGAAAGATGTGGATAATGATATTGTTAAGTTGAAGCTATTTCCTTTTTCGCTTAGAGATCGTGCTAAAGCTTGGTTTTCGTCTTTGCCTAAAAATAGTATTGATTCTTGGAACAAGTGCAAAGATGCTTTTATCTCTAAGTATTTTCCTCCCGCTAAGATCATCTCCCTTAGAAACGATATTATGAATTTTAAGCAACTTGATCATGAACATGTTGCACAAGCTTGGGAGAGGATGAAATTAATGATACATAATTGCCCTACTCATGGTTTGAATTTGTGGATGATTATGCAAAAAATTTATGCCGGATTGAATTTTGCTTCTAGAAATCTTTTAGATTCGACCGCGGGAGGCACTTTTATGGAAATCACTTTAGGACAAGCTACTAAACTCCTAGATAATATTATGGTTAATTATTCTCAATGGCATTGAGGGAGTCCTGGATTAGGGGGTGTTCGGGTAGCCGGACTCCTGGGCTGTGAAGATACAAGATTGAAGACTTCGTCCCGTGTCCGGATGGGACTTTCCTTGGCGTGGAAGGCAAGCTTGGCGATGTGGATATTCAAGATCTCCTACCATTGTAACCGACTCTATGTAACCCTAACCCTATCTGGTGCCTATATAAACCAGAGGGTTGTAGTCTGTAGGACATCAACTCCATATACAACAATCATACCATAGGCTAGCTTCTAGGGTTTAGCCTCCTTGATCTCGTGGTAGATCTACTCTTGTACTACCCATATCATCAATATTAATCAAGCAGGACATAGGGTTTTACCTCCATCAAGAGGGCCTGAACCTGGGTAAAACATCATGTTCCCTGCCTCCTGTTACCATCCAGCCTAGACGCACAGTTCGGGACCCCCTACCTGAGATCCGTCGGTTTTGGCACCGACATTGGTGCTTTCATTCAGAGTTCCTCTGTGCCGTCGCAATCAGGAAGGATGCCTCCTCCTGTCTTTAAAGACGGCGCCGTTGCTAAGGGAGCCTTGGCTATTGGCCAAACTCTCCGGCTAGGTGGTTTCCTCATGACCGCCTGTTCGGCTGTTGCGCCGACGGTGACCTCTCGGGTCATCAAAAGCAACCTACACGTCAGCTCGGAGCTCGTCGAGCAGCTAGATCCAATGGAGCTCTCTTCCGTAAATGAGCTCCTGGATCGCATCGCCGCCTTGGGGGTCGCTACGGATTACGACCAGGTTGGGCTTAAACCCGATCATGTTGCCGTGGTAGAGGCGCAGTGCGGCGACCCTTCATCTATTTTAAGGACTAGCTACGTCCGAATTCCCGACCCCTCCAAGCCAGATACCCGCGAAGGGGAGGATGTAACTCAAGACCTGAGCTTAGGATCAGGCAACGGGCCAGATTCATTGGACAACATCCAAGAATCCGAACATTAGAGTTCGGAAACTCTTCGGCCTCCAAATCTTGGATTGGGTGAGGTTTCAGATTCAACGACACCCGCCCACCCAATCATAAGCGATCTCTCCCAAATCAGGCAGAGGCCCGAGGAAACAGTACATCATTACTGGGCCAAATTCCTCCTGGTTATGAACAGGATAAAGGATTGCCGCGAGGGAGACGCAATCTCAATTCTCTGCAGTAATTGCACGGATGAGGGAATCCTTAACGTCGTAAGTCGTCGTGATATTACACGCTTCGCTGACTTGGCATCCATAGTACAAAAATACTGTGCGATGGAAAGCGCCTGGAAAACCAAAATAAATTTTGGGATAACCCGGCCTTGAATAGTAATCCCGTCCGAACTAAGAGGGTGCATCATCATAGGACACCCGGGATAAACACTAATAAGCCAAAACCCTCTATAGGGCATGGAACCGTACTGGAAAGATGGCTTGATGGACCCTATAGAATTCACAGTACAGAGGACGCCACACCAACTCACAGCCTTAGAGCATGTTGGATACTCCGGCAGGTGGCCAAAATCGGCGAGGACCTCTTAATTCTGGAGGCCACAGAAAGCCAGCCCAAGGACACCAGTACCATTCTCACAGTCTTCGAGACTTTCGCATCAAACAATGTGCGAAAAAGAACACTCCGCAGCCTCGCCGAAGTCTATCAAGTTGCAACAATAAATCCATGGAGCGACACTGCCATTACCTTCAACGCAAGTGATGAACCTAGATTCCGAACAGCCGGAGCACCAGCCGCATTGGTCCTCAGTCCCATAGTGGACGGCTTTCGCCTCACCAAGGTGCTCATGGATGGAGGCGGCGGACTGAACCTCATTTATGAGGAAACCCTTAAAAATGGAAATAGACTGGATACGCTTCGAGCGAAGCAGCACAACCTTTAGAGGAATAATCCCCAGTCGGGAAGCGCGCTGCACAGGAAAAATCACACTAGATGTGGTGTTCGGCATGCCGGATAATTACAGGTCCGAAGAAGTCACGTTTCAGGTGGCCCCGTTTAAGAGCGGATATCACGCTTTACTAGGGCGGGAAGCATTCACAATCTTCTAAGCAATACCCCATTACGGGTACATGAAGCTTAAGATGCTCGGGCCAAACGGAATTATCACTCTAGCTAGTGATCCGGACATAGCACTCCGCGCCGAAAACAAGACGGCCGCATTAGCCCTTAAGGCACTATCCGAAGCCTTAGCGGCCGAGGAACTAACTGCGCTGCGCTCCACGGTTAACAGGGATGATGTGATACTCGACAAGAGATCCAAATCCACATCCTTCAAGCCAGCTGACGAAATAGTCAAATTCCAGGTCCATCCAATGGACCCCAATAAAACAGCTTCCATCGGGGCACGACTGAACCCTGATGTAGACGTTGCACTGCGAGAGTTCCTACGAGAGAACTAGGACATCTTCGCTTGGCACCCTTCATACATGCCAGGGATCCCACGCAGGCTGGCTGAACACAGCTTAAATATCCTAAAAGGATTTAAACCTGTCAAACAAGCCCTTTGGCGTTTTTCCGAACCCAAGAGACAGGCTATGGGAGAGGAGCTAGCCAAGCTATTGGAGGCCGGATTCATCAGAGACATAAAACATCCGGACTGGCTAGCAAACCTGGTGATGGTACCAAAGAAGGACAAATCCTGGCGCCTGCGTGTCGATTTTAAAGACCTTAACAAGGCTTGCCCAAAGGATCCCTTCCCCCTCCCCCGTATCGATCAAATTATCGATGCCACCGCAGGACACGATTCGTTGTGTTTCCTCGATGCATACTCCGGTTACCATCAAATCAAGATGGAAGAATCAGACCAAGCCGCAACAGCATTCATCACACCATACTGCCCATTCTGCTTCAACACAATGCCCTTCGGGCTAAAAACGCCGGCGCAACATATCAGCGCATGATCCAGACATGTCTGGCAAACCAGATCGGCAAAACAGTGGACGTGTATGTGGATGATGTGGTCGTCAAATCAGGACATGTCGAATCTCTAGTAGACCACTTGAGGCTTACATTCGATAACCTCCAAAAATATGACATCAAGCTCAACCCGGAAAATGCGTCTTCGGCGTTCCAGCCGGAAAGCTCTTGGGCTTCATTGTATCCGGTAGAGGAATTGAAGCAAATCCAGCCAAGATTCGAGCTTTGTCACAATTGGATGTCCCAAAGGACCTTAAACAAATACAAAAATTAACCGGATACGTGGCGGCTTTAAGCCGCTTCATCTCCCGCTTGGGAGAAAAGGCACTACCCCTCTATCGCCTCCTTCGGCGCACCGAACACTTCGAGTGGACGGATGCCGCCATGGCCGGACTTGATGAAATAAAAGCCATATTGGCAACAAACCCAGTCCTGGCCGTGCCAAACACCGGCGAACCAATGTTATTGTACATTGCAGCAACACACCAAGTTGTCAGCGCAGTGCTCGTTGTCGAGCGAGAAACGGACGGACACAAATTCCCCCTTCAAAGGCTGGTCTACTACGTGTCCACTATCCTCACTCCACGCAAATCACGGTACCCGCATTATCAAAATATTGCATACGCGGTATTCATGGCATCCCGGAAGCTACGACACTACTTTCAAGAGTGTTCCATAACAGTAGCCTCGGAAGTGCCACTCAATGATATTATCAACAACTGCGATGCAACGGGCCAAATTGCAAAATGGGCCATCGAGCTTCTCCCGTTCGATATAACCTATAAGCCATGGCGAGCTATTAAATCGCAAGTTTTGGCCGACTTCGTCGCAGAATGGACGGAGGCCGAGCTCCCTAAAGAGTACGACACATATTCAAACTGGATTATGCATTTCGACGGCTCTAAAATGTTGGCCGGACTGGGGGCCAGCGTCGTCCTAACGTCCCCCACAGGAGACACAGTCCAATATGTGCTCCGGATCATGTACACGGATTCCAACAATGCAGCCGAATATGAGGCCCTCCTACATGGCCTCCGGATAGCAGTATCCATGGGTATCCAGCGCCTAGAGGTACGCGGGGATTCAAACCTCGCGATATCCCAAATAAATGGAGACTTCAACGCCAAGGACCCAAAAATGGCAGCTTACCGCAACACCGTCCTAAAAATGTCAGCTCGGTTCGAAGGGCTGGAGTTTCACCATATAGCCCGAGAAAACAATCAAGCGGCGGATGTCCTAGCACGCATCGGAGCAAAACGCGATGCAGTCCCCCCCAACATCTTTTTGGAAAGATTGTTCAAGCCATCTGTAGCATGGGAGGGGGAACCCACAAATAACAGCCCGGACCCAGCCGCACCACTCGACGCCAAACAATCTAACACAATTGGAGGCTCTGCCAATGAAATTACACCTTCAGCCCACGTAATAATGGCGGTTGTCGCCCCGTGGACAGAACCATTCCTAGCCTACCTTACTAGGCAGGAACTCCCGGAGGACCAAAACAAGGCCCGCTGCATAGTGCGGCGATCTAAAGCCTATAGAGTCCATGAGGGAGAGCTTTATAAGAAAAGCACTACCGGAGTCCTTCAAAGGTGCATCTCCGAAGAGGAAGGGCAGAACCTTCTGGCTAAAATTCATGCCGGACTCGATGGTCACCACGCCGCTGCTCGGTCCCTTGTTAGCAAGGCTTTCCGTACAGGCTTTTATTGGCTGACGTCCCGGGCAGACGCTCAGGACCTAGTCCAACGATGCACTGGTTGCCAACTTTTTGCCAACCAAAGCCATATGCCACCCACCGCACTCCAAACTATACCCATCACCTGGCCTTTTGTGGTCTGGGGGCTTGACATGGTCGGACCCCTTAAAGGTGGGACCCATAGGAAAAATACTTACTGGTCATGGTGGATAAGTTCACCAAATGGATAGAAGCCAAGCCTGTTAAAACGGCTGAATCCGGACCTGTGATAGACTTCATATCCGAGGTTGTACACTGTTATGGCATCCCCCACAGCATCATAACCGATAACGGTACAAACTTTACCGCCGACGAGGTAAGACTCTGGTGTAAAAACATGGGCATCAAGCTTCATTATGCTTCCGTCTATCACCCACAAACCAACGGCCAGGTCGAACGTGCAAATGGTCTTATCATGAGCGGCATTAAACCCAGACTGGTGCGGTCCCTCAAGGAATCTAACACGCACTGGGTAGAGGAGCTCGACTCCGTGCTATGGGGGCTGCGGACCACGCCAAATCGCACCACCGGATACACACCATTTTTTATGGTGTACGGCGTAGAAGCAGTTCTGCCCTGCGACATAATTCATGACTCACCTAGAGTGTGCATGTACGAAGAAAGAGAAGCCGGGCTCGATCGGCAGGACAACTTGGACGCCTTGGAGGAGGAGCGTGACGTGGCAAAAGCCCATTCCGCATTTTATCAATAGCAGGCCCGAAGATATCAAAGCAGAGAAGTGCGGGCCAAAAATTACAATGTTGGCGAACTAGTTCTACGCCTGCCGGATAAGGAAAAGGACAAACTCAAGCCCAAGTGGGAAGGTCCATTCATAATCGACCAAGTCCTGACTGGTGGGGCGTACCGCCTGCGAGATGCGTCGAACAACTAACTCGAGCCGAACCCGAGGAACGCCACCCGTCTCCGAAGATTCTATGCCTAGCGCCGAACTCTGTGTTCGTCTCCTTCCTCTGTCCATTCTTTTTTGCATTTTTCTGTCTTACATTTCTCTCCTTCCCATTTTTTTTATTTTATAGCCCTTAAAGGCTCATCTAGTGACGCACCACTCGCGCTCATTAAACCTGGGGGCTTCTTTAACTGAAGCTTATTTATACGGGCTTCACGCCCAACACATGCGTCAAACTTCCGCATGTACCTTTTTCTTCACCATTATATGCATCGATATGACTTAAGTTTTGGCCAAGCTGGGTTACCTGGCTCCTGTGCTTACCCCTACGTTCTCGATTGTTTGGCTAGGCGGTAAAGGGAGCACCTCTGCGATTGTTACTGCCGGGTCAACCGGATGTGTACCTCAGACTGGGTGAAGCCGAAAGCTAGCGTTCTTAAGGGAATATTCGGTCAGTGAAATAAAAGATGATCTTTTTACTCATTTTATGCGCCCCCAGATGCTTTTTTCTGCGTCTTTTCATGCAGTCCGGACATGCACCTTAGGGCATGCCTCCCAGCGAAAGGAACCCTTAACGGAACTATTCTCTCTGGAAGATGTTTCTTACTAACCATGTAATATAACATAACTAGTTGGGCACTTGTCTGATAAAGCACTAATGACCCCTACGCCTGGTCTCCACGCATACCCCGGTTCTTATATAACCGCTAGGGTATTCGGACACACTCCAGACCGTCAGGTCTCGAGGTTGAAGCGAAAAGGTCGGCAACGACAAACGATCTACAATCCGGCTAGAAGGCATTACACATGTCAATTCAAAATTACACAGTCATTCTGACTGATTGTATTCCTCTTCTATACCATCTAACAGGCTGTCTAATTTACAGTCCTGCTGGGAATACTTCGCGGCCAACTCTACTTGGCCATATACTAAGCTTACAGGGATCTCCCTCCGGTCAGGTCCCACTGGTCGGACCTCGGCCATGTGGTTTGGGTCAGACTTCGTAAAACGGGTCTTCACCATGGCCCAGGCCTCCCTAGCGCCTTGTCGGCAGGCCGATATCTTCCACAACCGGAAGTGCCGCCGAGCTCCCTTTAGCTTCTCCGCAAGCTCTCCAAGGCCCTCGGGCATGGAGTGGGCAGGCCATAAGGCTTGGGCAACGCCTCGCATCGCGTGCCGAATTCGCTCGTGCAGTTGCAAGAGTTCGGGAAGAAGGTCACCCGTAGAACCGGGCATCTCCTCTGCAGGACGACCTGTGAGCATACCTACAGACATTACTTTGTTAGTCGACTTCCTCGCCGAACTCTTTTTTTCAAAGTTCGTTCAAGCACTTACTAAATATGCCGCGTCGAAGCCGCTGATTCTCCTTCGTGGAGTCCGACAGCTGGCCACGGACATCTTTAAGTTCGACGTCCAGCTTGGTGTTGGCATCCTGAAGATCATTCTTCTCTCGCCTCACCTTTGTCAACGTACTCTCACCGGCCTTTAGCCGGCGTAAGAGTTGTTGCTTTTCCGGATCGAGTCCGGCGCCATCTGCAATATGATTTGTCAGATTTGCACCCACACCGCACAATACTAATCTTTCAAAGTGTATCTTACCTGAGGGGGTCTCTTTGGGCTCCCCTGCTGCGGCTAGTGCAGCCTCTAGTTGGGCCTTGCACTTTTCCAGCTCCTAGGATAGTACGGTATTCTTCTTTGTAAGAACCTGCATATCAAAAGATCCTTAAATCAGTTGCTCTAACTGCTTCAAGTCTCGGGGGCTACTGGCATATATATATATATATATATATATATATATATATATATATATTTGACCAAAATTTTCTTACCCGTATGTCTTTTACATACTGCTCCGTGGCTCTGGCTAAACCATTTTGAGCGGCACGGAGGTACGCATCTCCCGAATTAAAGGCATCTAAAGCCTCTTGGGAGAAACAAGCGTCGCGTAGAACTATCCGGTGACGCCTATGGTTCATGGCACTCTCCACTTCAGAATTTGTGGCAGACAGCCTGTCCGCATCCTCTGTCGAAGGAGCGTCCGGTGCGCGCCTTGTGCTCGCCTCCGCTTCCTAGCCAGACGTTGGAGCCTGGCTGGTGGAGGCGCGATTGGCAACCTCTCCGGATGTAGTCTGGCGAGGTCTCTTTGTTCTGAAGATAGCACGAACGTTAATATGCCCTAACAGAATAACTCCAGGGAAACAGAGGGTGCGCTATACCTTTGCGCCGGCATCTCAGTCCGGAATACATCCCTTTTTGCCCCACGGGGCCCTGCGGCCCCTCGTTGGCTAGCCGCCGCAGGTTCAGCCTCCTGCCTCGGAAATCTCCCCTACAAAACACGGTTGTCGTTAGAAACACCGGAATACGTGAGAGCGGAATCTCTTTCAAGGGAATGAGGCTCCGGTTTCTGTCACCTGGGAGGCCGGGATTAACCCTAGGTAATCAGCTGTAATGGCTACCAAGGTATTGTCCTTGCTTAGCTGATGGAACACCCCGTTGATAAGCTCCACCGATATGTCCGGATCCTCTTCGGAGTCCGGATTGAGGGACCGTTCTGGGTCCTCGGGCTGTGGAGGGCGGCTATTTATATCCTTTACCTCCTGTCACAGTTCCTGCATCGAAGTCGTTAGACTACCTATCTAACCGTGGGAGTATAAAACAAACGGGCAAGCGCAATTGTTCACTTACCCAACTTGCAGGATCGTACATACTGAATCCGGTCCGCGGGTTGACGTGGAGGAATTCCTCCTTTTCTCCCTTGTACAAAGAGGATAAGATCTTTACTAGGGCGGCGGCTGAGGCCGGCCCCTTACGACCATAACGGGTGGCGTCATCCTCCCCGTTGAAATCCCACATGGGGTGGCCTCTATATTGAAGCGGCTGCACCCCCCGCATAATGCATGCGGCCATGACTCCAATCATGGTTAGTCCGAAATGAGCTAACAGTCTTATCCGGCCCATCAGGTAAAGGACGTCTCTGTCGCTTTCTCTCTGAGAGCTCCGCGGACGCCAGCTCAAGCATTTCTTCAATGGGGCACTATTGAACTCAGGGAGACCGACCCGGATAGGGTCCGGTAGTGGGACGTCATCTATGTAAAACCATTCCGAAGGCCAGTCCTCGGACGCCTTCTTCGGGGTTCCGGATAGGTATCCGGTCCCGGCGGTGCGCCATACTTCGGCTCCGCCCACTTGGTAGATAGACCCCTCTTGAGAACGGGGCACCAGGCAGAATAACCTCTTCCATAGCGCGAAATGAGCCTCAACGCCTAAAAATAGCTCGCAAAGGGCGACGAAACCCGCAATATGTAATACGGAGGCGGGCGTGAAATTGTGCAGCTGGAGGCCATAGAACTCCAGAAGCCCGCGTAGAAATGGATGAATTGGAAATCCCAGTCCCCTTACTAGATAGGGGACGAGGCACACCCGCTCTCCTTTAGAAGGATTGGGGATGCTCTCTGCTTGTTTTCCGCCATTGTAGGTGGCGAGACCGGCTCGGACCGGGACCATGTATGCCTGGGGAAGAAATCCCTTGGCCTGAAGCGACACTAACTCGCTATGCGGGATGGTGCAACTCTCCCAGTCCCCGGGCTTGGGACCGGAAAGGCGAGGGGAGGAGCTACGACGGCTGGTCATGTTGGAATGGACCTTTGCTGGAAGCGCTCTGATGATAACTCGCGGAGAGGAGAAGATGTGGTTTGGACCTGAATCCCCATCCCGTTAAATAGGCGGCTCGTTTATATGGCTAGGGGCGTGGATGTAAAAACGCCCCGGCTTTTCGCATTCGTTTGACACGTGGAGGACGGCCATTATTGGGCGTGGAAGCCGAGGAGCACTACATTACAAAAATCGTACATTATTCCTACAGGTACACAGGATTTGGAGAAGAACCCACCTTGCAATGCAGAACAATCTGCGCGCTAGACTTATCGTCATTGAAGCCTAGTTCGGGGGCTACTGAGGGAGTCCTGGATTAGGGGGTGTTCGGGTAGCCGGACTATACCTTTAGCCGGACTCCTGGGCTGTGAAGATACAAGATTGAAGACTTCGTCCCGTGTCCGGATGGGACTTTCCTTGGTGTGGAAGGCAAGCTTGGCGATGCGGATATTCAAGATCTCCTACCATTGTAACCGACTCTATGTAACCCTAACCCTATCCGGTGCCTATATAAAACGGAGGGTTGTAGTCCGTAGGACATCAACTCCATATACAACAATCATACCATAGGCTAGCTTCTAGGGTTTAGCCTCCTTGATCTCGTGGTAGATCTACTCTTGTACTACCCATATCATCAATATTAATCAAGCAGGACGTAGGGTTTTACCTCCATCAAGAGGGCCCGAACCTGGGTAAAACATCGTGTTCCCTGCCTCCTGTTACCATCCGGCCTAGACGCACAGTTCGGGACCCCATACCCGAGATCCGCCGGTTTTGACACCAAGAGCCATACTGAAAGATCTACTAATAAAAAGGTGCATGCGATAGAAGAAATTAATGTCTTGAGTGGAAAGATGGATGAACTTATTAAATTATTTGCTAGTAAAAGTGTTTCTTCTAATCCTAATGATATGCCCTTGTCTACTTTGATTGAGAATAATAATGCATCTATGGATATGAATTTTGTTGGTAGGAACAATTTTGGTAACAACGCGTATAGAGGAAATTTTAATCCTAGGACTTATCCTAGTAATCCCTCCAATAATTATGGCAATTCCTACAACAATTCTTATGAAAATTATAATAAGATGCCCTCTGATTTTGAATCTAATATTAAAGAATTTATTACTTCACAAAAGAATTTCAATGCTTTGGTTGAAGAAAAATTGCTTAAGATTGATGAGTTGGCTAGGAACGTTGATAGAATTTCTCTTGATGTTGATTCCTTGAAACTTAGATCTATTCCTCCTAAGCATGATATCAATGAGTCTCTCAAAGCCATGAGAATTTACATTGATGAGTGCAAAGAAAGAACCGCTAGGATGCGTGCTAAGAAAGATGCCTTTATAAAAGTGTGTTCTTCTAGTTCCTATGAAAATAAAGATGAAGATCTAAAAGTTCTTGATCTGTCCCCTATTAAATCTTTGTTTTGAAATATGAATCTTGATAATGATGGGACTGAATATGATCCACCTTTACCTAGAAGGCGTTCCAAAATTTGGAGTTTTTAGATCTTGATGCTAAATTTGATAAAAAGTGGGATTGAAGAAATTAAAACCCTAGATGTTGCTAAACCCACTATTTTGGATTTCAAGGAATTTAATTATGAAAATTGCTCTTTGATTGATTGTATTTCCTTGTTGCAATCCGTGCTAAATTCTCCTCATGCTTATAGTCAAAATAAAGCGTTTACTAAACATATCGTTGATGCCTTGATGCAATCTTATGAAGAAAAACTTGAGTTAGAGGTTTCTATCCCTAGAAAACTTTATGATGAGTGGGAACCAACTATTACAATTAAGATTAAATATCATGAATGCTATGCTTTGTGTGATTTGGGTGCTAGTGTTTCCACGATTCCAAAGACTTTGTGTGATTTGTTAGGTTTTTGTGGTTTTAATGATTGCTCTCTAAACTTGCACCTTGCGGATTCCACTATTAAGAAACCTATGGGAAGATATAATGATGTTCTTATTGTTGCAAATAGAAATTATGTTCCCGTAGATTTTATCGATCTTGACATAGATTGCAATCCTTCATGTCCTATTATTCTTGGTAGACCTTTCCTTAGAACGATTGGTGCAATTATTGATATGAAGGAAGGAAATATTAGATTCCAATTTACGTTAAGGAAAGGCGTGGAGCACTTTCATAGAAAGAAAATTAAATTACCTTATGAATCTATTATGATAGCCACTTATGGATTGCCTACCAAAGATGTCAATACCTAGATCTATCCTTGCTTTTCATGCCTAGCTAGGGGCGTTAAACGATAGCGCTTGTTGGGAGGCAACCCAATTTTATTTTTATTCGTTGATTTTTGCTCCTGTTTAGTAATAAATAATTTACCTAGGCTCTGTCTTGGTTGTGTTTTTTGTGTTTAATTAGTGTTTGTGCCAAGTAGAACCATTGGGAAGACTAGGGGAAAGTCTTGATATCTTGCTGTAAAAAACAGAAACTTTAGCATTCACGAGAACTGCAGCCATTTTTATTTGGAAAGTGCTATTTAGTTAATTATTTTTGCAGGTGATTAAAAGATAAATTCCTCACGTCCAGCAATTTATTTTAGAATTTTTGGGGTACCAGATCTTGCGCTAGCTACAGATTACTACAGACTGTTCTGTTTTTGACAGATTCTGTTTTTCGTGTGTTGTTTGCTTATTTTGATGAATCTATGGCTAGTAAAATAGTCTATAAACCATAGAGAAGTTGGAATACGGTAGGTTTAACACCAGTATAAATAAAGAATGAGTTCATTACAGTACCTTGAAGTGGTCTTTTTTTTCTTTCGCTAACGAGCTCACGAGATTTTCTATTTTAAGTTTTGTGTTGTGAAGTTTTCAAGTTTTGGGAAAAGAATTGATGGATTATGGAACAAGGAGTCGAAAGAGCCTAAGCTTGGGGATGCCCATGGCACCCCAAAGATAATCTAAGGACACCTAAAATCCAAATCTTGGGGATGCCCCGGAAGGCATCCCCTCTTTCGTCTACTTCTATCGGTAACTTTACTTGGAGCTATATTTTTATTCACCACATGATATGTGTTGTTCTTGGAGCGTCTTGTATGATTTGAGTCTTTAATTTTTAGTTTAACACAATCATCCTTGCTGTGCACACCTTTTGAGAGAGCCATACATGACTTGGAAATTGTTAGAATACTCTATATGATTCACTTATATCTTTTGAGTTATATAGTTTTGCTCTAGTACTTCACTTATATCTTTTAGAGCACGGTGGTGGATTTGTTTTATAGAAACCATTGATCTCTCATGATTCACTTAGATTATTTTGAGAGTCTTAAATAGCATGGTAATTTGCTTAAATAATCCTAATATGCTAGGTATTCAAGATTAGTAAAAAACATTCTTATGAGTGTTTTGAATACTAAGAGAAGTTTGATGCTTGATGATTGTTTTGAGATATAGAGGTAATAATATCAAAGTCGTGCTAGTTGAGTAGTTGTGAATTTGAGAAATGCTTGTGTTGAAGTTTGCAAGTTCCTTAGCATGCACGTATGGTAAATGTTATGTAACAAATTTGAAACATGAGGTGTTATTTGATTGTCCTCCTTATGAGTGGCGGTCGGGGACAAGCGATGGTCTTTTCCTACCAATCTATCCCCCTAGGAGCATGCGCGTAGTGCTTGGTTTTTGATGACTTGTAGATTTTTGCAATAAGTATGTGAGTTCTTTCTGACTAATGTTGAGTCCATGGATTATACGCACTCTCACCCTTCCATCATTGCTAGCCTCTTCGGTACCGTGCATTGCCCTTTCTCACTTTGAGAGTTGGTGCAAACTTCGCCGGTGCATCCAAACCCCGTGATATGATACGCTCTTTCACACATAAACCTCCATATATCTTCCTCAAAATAGCCACCATACCTACCTATTATGGCATTTCCATAGCCATTCCGAGATATATTGCCATGCAACTTTCCACCATTCCGTTTATCATGACACATTCATCATTGTCATATTGCTTAGCATAATCATGTAGTCGACATAGTATTTGTGGCAAAGCCACCGTTTATAATTCTTTCATACATGTCACTCTTGGTTCATTGCATATCCCGGTACACCGCCGGAGGCATTCATATAGAGTCATCTTTTGTTCTAGTATCGAGTTGTAATCATTGAGTTGTAAATAAATAGAAGTGTGATGATCATAATTTTTTTGTCAGGACCCCGATTCTAAGCCACATTGATCTAGCCGGTAACACCTCATATCACTTTGCGGCCTCACGCACGGTATCCCACGGGTGTCGCCTTACCATGGCCCGGAACCCTTTGCGCCTTTTGGCTCGCGTATATGACAATGTCGCTAGCATCCATATGACCGAGAACCCGGGCCGACATGGCTAGTCGTGAACCCAAAGCGGCACAGACCTATGGAGACAGGCATACATGAATCACAACAAACATGCCGGTCATCAACGAGTGATTCCGGGCTGTAGCACTGGGCTAACAGGACTCCGGGAAATCCCGGGCTTTAGCAGGCTATACAGGACTCCGGAGATCACCGCGTGACATTTCCCCGAAGGGACAGACATAGGGACGAAGTGAAACACATGCCGGCCAGTCAAGCGTCCTGAACAGTAGTGCTGGGCTAGCAGGACTCCGGTGAACCGGGCTGTAGCGGACTACTATGGCTCGAGGAGCACTAGACTACATTTCCCCATAAGAAAGGCTGCGAAGGACAAACAACTAGATTGTCGGATCCCACTCATACCAAGCATTTCAACCATACATACAATATACTCGATATGAGTACATACAACATGGCATCACAACAAAACTCTACAACTCAGGCACTTTATTTAAAGGCTCCAGGGAGCCATACATAACATATCCATACAGGTAGGGGGTCACATGACCCGACACTCAAGTCATACAGTCATACAAGCACATGCGGAAGCAACTAGTCTGAGTACAGACTCTAGAAAGAAAGAAGGCTTCTCGAAGCCCGTCTATCTACATAGGGCCCTCCATGGCCTGGATCACCACCTGGGTGGCTAGTCACTCGTCGACGTCAAGGTCTACGTAAAACCCATCGGAGGGGGCAGTGTTGTCGTCTGAAAACAATAAATAAGCAAACATGAGTACAAAGGTACTCAGCAAGTCTTACATCAGAACCTACTGTACATGCTCATTCTCAAGAAGGTGGTGGGGTTTATGCAGCAAGCCAGCTTTGACTCTTGGCTAAGCTATCCTACGGAATCTTTTAGCAAAATAGTTTTCGCACACGAGTCCACTACTCACCATCACAATACTCCACCGTGGATCCTCCCTCGTATCCAGCGAGGGGGCCATCCTCGGTACTCACACTTATCTTGAGTCTTTTAGTAGTATCCATTAACTTGTCTATGAACTGTATAGGCAACCAAGTAGTCCTTTACCGCGGACGCGGCTATTCGAATAGTTTTATACCCTGCAGGGGTGTACTTCGTCATACACGCTTTCACTGCTTACCGCCGTCTACACGACATGTACTCGGCAACCTTCAAGCGGAAGCCCAGCGAGGGTGTCGGCCACGGCCTACCTAAACACCTAAGCCCCTAGTCCAGGTTATCGCCTATCCAGGTTCCATCCGCAGGGAGTCCGGCCGAGGTTTCCACATACGGCCCCGAACGATGTGAACAGGGTTCCCGAGACACCAAACAGGTGACTCGGTACACCGTGCCACGGTGTATCTACCGCAACATAGCCCACCCCTAGGGTCAGCGCTACGCACGGCCGCCAACACATATCCTACAAACACCAGAAACTAATTGCAACTCCTGGACAGGGTACTAGGGTGGCTAAGAAGCCAAGAGGGTCCATTTGTTTCGGGCCCAATGTACGGTAGTAACTGCATCTTAATTCACACATACAGATCTCAGTTCTTATGGACGGCCTCAATGAAACAACCCACCATGTACTCCTACATGGCCTCTCATCGATACCTTTACCAAAACATGTTCAACACATCCCTCATATTACTGGCACAAGCATTTCACTCTAGCCCATCACCCAGATGAACCAGACCTGACACAACTCTAAGCATAGCAGGCATAGCAAGGTAGGAATCACAAAACATGGCTCAATCAACTCCTACACATGCTAGTGGGTTTCATCTAGTTACTGTGGCAATGACAGGTCATGCAGAGGATAAGGGTTCAACTACCGTAGCACACAGCAGTTTGAATCGTGTTGTCTTAATGCAGTAAACAAGAGCAGGAGCGAGAACATGGGTTGTATCGGAATGATCAATGGTTGCTTGCCTGATGGATTGGTAATGGGATACTGCCCTTCGGTTGGATACTCGTGAATATCCTCGGAGGCAGAACCTACCACGAAGAACACAACCGAGCACAATCAACACATGACGATATGCAACAATATGATGCATGCTATGACATGGCAATATGGATGTGTCTTGAGCTAATGCAACTAGCTATGATTTAAATGAAGTTGGTTTGATTACAAGATTCAAATTCCAACCCCATATATGATTATTTAAATGCCCTTTATTTGTTTTGTCCAAAACAGAGGACAAGCATTGTTCAAACATGCATGAAAATGGTACAGATGGATTCCTTGAATTTTTCTGATAATTTTTCATATATAATTTGTCTCATTTGGAGTTATGGTTGAATTTCTATGAATTTTTGAAGTTTTGGGTATTTTCTGAAATTTCCTGAATTATTTTTAAACTGGAAAATGATTTACTGCGTCAGCTTGACGTCATGATGATGTCAGCAAGTCAACAGGGTGCGTCCGGGTCAAACCTGACCAGTGGGTCCCACTGGTCAGTCTCACAGTGCTGGCTCGAGTCACAGACAGGTGGGGCCAGTCAAAGGCCACGTCAGAAAGTCAAACTGACGTGTGGGGCCAACTGGGTTAATAACTAATCTAAACAGAACATTAAGTTAAACTAAACACGCACTGGGCCCACATGGCAGTGGCTCTAGGGAGTTTTAGCAGGGTCATTAGCACTAATTAAGCCAGCGCCACGTCAGCTCGCCGGAGCTTGGCCGGCGGCGACCAAATACGCGGCGGGGTTTCACCGGAGTTGCTCGGGTTTCGCCTACAGGCCACCATTTGATGCGCGGTTTTCTCCTACGGGTTCCTGGGAGTGAGGCGCATCCAGAGAGACAAGCGGCAGCAGCTGGGGTGGCCGGAGCTGACGGCGGCGAGCTCTTTGGCGGCCGCCGGAGTTCGGTTGCGCGCGGGATCGTGTTTCAGTGCGTAGAAGAGCGGGGCAAGGGGGCTAGGAGGGCGCTACGCATCGCGGGGAGTAGGTTCGACACTCCAGGGTGACCATTTGGTCACCGGAGCATCGTCGACAGCGAGCTCAGGCGGCGGTGCATTTCGGTCATCAAGGGGGTGACGGCTACGGTAGTCAATCGGAGAGGAGAAGAGGGGGAAACGGTTGCGGAGCTCACAGCGGTGCCGTAGGGATGGTTAGCGGGCTCGGGGGCGTCCTGCGTGCGGCGGATCGATGATGATGGTGGCCGGAGCCCGAGGTGGAAGACGACGGCGATGGCGATGTTGCTGGCCTCTCGGGGTCACGTGCCTTGGCGTGCGGCTCTACGGCGTCGAGGCGAAGCTCATGGGGGCGCTGGCCGGCGTGGGGGTGCTGGCGGCCACGGTAACGACAAGCGACGGCGACGGCGACTCTCGGATGAGCTCGGGGAAGAGAGTCAGGGGAGCGAGAGAGGGTGGAGCGAGTGAGGGAGAGGAGCGAGGGGACACGGGGCATCGTCGTGGCGTCGCTAGGAGGGCCGGGGAAGCAGGAGGTGGAAGCAGGAGGTGGCTTCGCCTCCTGCGCGTGCGCCACGCCGTCGTCCTCCTGGCAAAGGAAGGAGACGACTGGCGCCCGGCTCTGGTGGGCTGGGCCGACAGTGCTGGGCCACAGCTGGGCCACCAGGTAAGTACTCTCTCTCTCTTTCTAATTTATTCTGTTTTTCTATTTTTGTTATTCTGTTTTGATTTAGTTTAAATACTAAATCATTTTATAAAATCCTGAAAATATTTATGGACACTTTCTGAAATATTTCAGTGGCCCAAAAATAATTCCAACATTATTTGAGCATTTGAATTATTTAATAGTATTTAAATGCCCAAATTCAAATATTTATGAATTAAGTCAATGCCCCTTTTGCTGACCTAAAATTATATGCACCATTTTTCCCAAGGGTTCTAACCCAAGGCAAAGAGGGTGAACATATTTGAAGGGCATTTCAGGTTCATTGAATTTATTTTTAGTAAACCCTAGTTGATTTCAGGGGGGGTGCTGGGGGTTCTGCTTTCCCCATTTCAATTTCTGATGAAGGTAAACTTGATGCACACTCTAATGCATAAGCTAGCTAGGGTGTGACAACTCACCCCCACTCAATAGAATCTCGTCCCGAGATTTAGGATCATCTGGGAAGAAGGCGGGGTACTCGAGTCGAAGACGATCCTCCCTTTCCCAAGTGGCTTCTTCCTCGGAATGGTGTGACCATTGAACCTTGAGAAACTTGATATTATGACGTCGAGTGGTACGCTCGGCTTGATCAAGGATACGAACGGGGTATTCCCGATAAGAGAGGTTATCTTGTAAATCAAGCGTTTCGTGGTCCACTCCACGGATAGGATCCGCGAAGCAACGCCTGAGTTGCGAAACGTGGAAGACATCGTGAACTCTGGAAAGATGCGGAGGTAGTTCCAATTGGTAGGCAACTTCTCCTCGTTTGGCAAGAATGCGAAAGGGTCCAATGTAACGAGGAGCCAATTTGCCTTTGATACCGAAGCGATGGGTTCCCTTTAACGGGGTAACCCGAAGGTAAGCTTTCTCGTCAATTTCAAATGTCATAGGCTTATGCTTACGATCATATTGACTCTTTTGGCGAGATTGGGCCGTTTTCAATTTTTCACGAATAACGCGAACCTGCTCTTCTGCTTCCTGAATCATATCCGGGCCAAAGAGTTGTCTTTCCCCGGTTTCTGACCAGTTAAGAGGCGTTCGACATTTTCATCCATAGAGAACTTCGAAGGGAGCCTTGCCCAAACTAGCTTGATAGCTATTGTTATAGGCAAACTCCGCGAATGGAAGGCATTTCTCCCAACTCATTCCGAATGAGATAACAGAAGCTCGGAGCATATCTTCCAGAATTTGATTTGCTCGCTCTACTTGACCACTTGATTGAGGATGGAAGCGGTGCTAAAGGAGAGATGAGTTCCCATAGCATTTTGGAAACTTTCCCAAAATCGAGAGGTGAAGAGACTTCCACGGTCTGAGTTAATTTCCAATGGGACACCATGAAGAGACACTATTCGGGAGATGTATAGGTCAGCTAGCTGGCTAGCGGTGATACTCTCACGAACAGGTAGAAAATGGGCTACTTTGGAAAGACGGTCGATCACGACGAAGATGGCATTATTCCCCCTCTTGGTCCTGGGAAACCCAGTGATGAAATCCATACTGATTTTGTCCCATTTCCATTCAGGAATAGCCAAAGGTTGAAGGGTGCCAGCAGGCCGTTGATGCTCTGCTTTAACACGACGACAAACGTCGCAATTAGCAATGTATTGAGCGATTTCTCTCTTCATCCTAGTCCACAAAAACCTCTGGCGTAGGTCTTGATACATTTTGGTACTACCGGGATGAATGGAGAGAGGGGATTCATGAGCTTCCTTAAGGATCAGTCGCCTCAGGTTTCGCGCCTTCGGAACCACTAGGCGATTCCCAAAGTATACAACACCTTGATCATCAATGGAGAAACAATCCACGACTCCTTTCTTAACGTTTCTCTTGATACGGGAAATTCCCGGATCTATCTTCTGTGCCTTGATGACCTGATCCGTAAGGGTAGGTTCTGCTACCAGGGTGGATAGGAATCCTTGAGGAACAATGTGAAGATTAAGCTTGCGAAATTCCTCATGGAGAAGTGGTTGACTTTGTTGTAACATCAGGTTGTTACAGTAGGACTTACGACTTAGTGCATCGGCCATGACATTGGCCTTGCCAGGGGTGTAAGTTATTCCTAAGTCATAATCCAAGATCAACTCGACCCAACGTCTTTGCCTGAGATTCAAATCTGGTTGGGTGAAGATATATTTCAAGCTTTGGTGATCGGTGAATATCTCGCAACGATTACCGAGGAGGTAATGTCGCCAGGTTTTGAGTGCATGGACTACAGCTGCAAGCTCTAGATCATGTGTGGGATAATTTTCCTCATGTGGGTGTAATTGCCGTGAAGCATAGGCAATTACCTGACGATCTTGCATGAGTATGCAACCTAGTCCTTGTCGCGAGGCGTCGCAATAGATAATAAAGTCCTTGGAGAAATCTGGTGGTACCAGTACGGGAGCAGATGTCAGGCGTCTTTTCAGTTCCTGAAAACTGAACTCGCACTGTGGAGTCCACTCGAACTTTTTATCTTTCTTGAGGAGTTCAGTTAGAGGTTTAGCAACCTTGGAGAAATTCTCGACGAAGCGGCGGCAATAGCTCGCTAGGCCAAGGAAACTCCGAACTTGCTTGACCGTTTCAGGTGGAGTCCAATCAAGGACGGCTTGAACTCGCTCGGGATTGACAGCAATACCCTTACCAGAGATTACACGGCCTAGATAGGTCACTTCTGACAACCAAAATTCACACTTGGAGAATTTGGCATAAAGGCGATGCTCTCGAAGTTTCATCAATACCAGCCTTAGATGTTCGGCATGTTCCTCTTCATTCTTGGAGTAGATGAGTATGTCATCGAGGTATACTACGACGAATTTGTCCAAGTACTCCATGAAAACCGAGTTCATTAACCGGGAGAAAGTGGCCGGGGCATTGGTTAAACCGAAGGACATGACGGTGTACTCGTATTGGCCATAACGAGTAACAAAGGCCGTTTTGGGAATGTCCCCGTTTCTGATTTTGATTTGATGGTAGCCCAGCCTCAAATCCATCTTGGAGAAGACTGAGGATCCAGCGAGCTGATCATACAGGTCGTTGATCCTGGGAAGCGGGTATTTGTTCTTGATGGTGACCAGATTGACAGGTCGGTAATCCACAACCATTCGATCCGTTCCATCCTTCTTCTTGACGAAGAGGACGGGGCAAGCCCAAGGAGAGGAGCTAGGACGGATGAACCCTTTGTTCAAGGACTCATCGAGTTGGTTCTTAAGCTCGGCTAGTTCTAAGGGTGCCATCTTGTAGGGTCTTCTAGCAATTGGAACGGTTCCTGGGACAAGGTCTATCACAAACTCGACATCCCGGTCAGGTGGAACACCTGGCAGTTCTTCCGGAAACACATCCGGGAAGTCTCGGACTACCGGAACGTCCTCAAGGTCTGGAAGAGGGTTGGCATTGAGAGAGTAAAGTTGGCGCTTGGCCACTCGAGTTAAGACATTAACTGTCTTGCCCGAGGGATGAGTAAGTTGAACGGTTCTAGTGGCACAATCGATCTTGGCATAATGAGCCGACATCCAGTCCATACCCAAGATGATGTTTATGTCGGAGGACTTGAGAGCTATTAAAGATGCAAGGAAAACAAGCCTATCGACAAGAATTTCGTTCCCATGGCTTACCCTAGAAGTTTGCCATTTGGAACCCGGAGTTTGAATTACCATGGAAGTGGGCATGTCACAGAATGTCGTGTTATGCAACCGAGCATAATTCTCGGATATGAATGAATGAGATGCTCCAGTATCGAAAAGAACAGATGCCGGATGGCAGTTAACAAGGAGCGTACCAAGGACGACGTTGGGATCCTCATGAGCCTCTTCGGCTGAAACATAGTTGACATGGCCACGTGCAGTAGTGGCCGGCTTGGCGTAGAAAGTCTTTCCCGCGGGCTTACCACGGCCAACGGACTTTCCAGCTTGATTGGGGTTGTTCTGGGGACACTCTCGACTATAGTGACCCGGTTCTCCACACTTGAAGCATGTTACCACAGTGGGGCGTGGAGCAACATTAGCAGCGGGGCCACCATAGGGCTTGGACGGTGCAAATTGCTGGTTGGGACGAGGCGCCTCAAAGGATGGCCTCGGGGTGAATCTGGGTGGCAGTGCGGTGCTTGAAATCCACACCCGGCGCTTCTGAGCTCCAGAGCCGGATGAAGACCCAAAATCACGAGAGTGCTTGCGTGAAGCGTCATAATCAGTCTGGCCTGTCTCAGCACTGATAGCTTTATTGACCAGCTTCTGGAAGGATGTGCACTCGTGCAGACGGAGATCGCGGCGAAGCTCAGGGCTAAGTCCCTTACGGAACCTTGCCTGCTTCTTGGCGTCAGTAGAAACCTCTTCAGGAGCATAGCGTGCCAGGTTCCCAAATTCTCGGCTATATGCATCCACAGTCAGCCTTCCTTGGGTGAAGTTACAGAACTCCTCCCTCTTGCAATCCATGAGACCTTCCGGAATGTGATGCTCACGGAAAGCCTCGCTGAACTCATCCCAGGTAGTGATTTGGCCGACCGGGCGCATAGCTTCGTAGTTTTCCCACCAATGGCTAGCGGGGCCCTCGAGATGATAAGCAGCATAGGTAACCTTGTCGGCTTCAGCTACGTTGGCAGAACGTAGCTTGTGGGTGATGCTGCGAAGCCAATCATCCGCGTCGAGGGGCTCGACGGAATGGTTAAACTTTGGTGGGTACAGCTTGATAAAGTCGTTGATTGACACCAAGTCATTTCGTGGGTGGCGTGCAGTGTTCTGCTCAATCCGCTCCAACAGGCGGTTGGTCTCACGCTTGTTCCTTTCCGCCTCCAGCATCACTTCGGCCAGGGAAGGCGGATGAGGCAAATTTTCACCTCTAGCTGCATTGGCTTCCCCCTGCTCCGGGGCAGCAGGGTTTCCGCGGGTGTTGACCATCCTAGGAGGAAACAAGACAACGGTTTAGACAAGGATGGCTCAAACTTAACAGGGAAGTGCAGAATGTAAAGGATAACGCGGAATGCAGAGATGCTCATTCGTATGCCATGGTAATATAAAACTGCCATATATACACCAACGGTCATACTCGTCATACATAGTTTAGTACAAGCCCATGCTACAGTACAACTATGAAGGTAGACGTTACATCTCATCGGAGGCATTCCAAGTCCCTATACATTATTTGTCTACACCTCCGGAATCGATTACACACCAAGTCGTATTCCACAAGTCACACAGGACAGTGGAGATACAACTACTACAATACTAGTGGTACTACTACTAACTCAGATAGCTCCGTAGTAGTCCTCATAGAAGTCACCTCCATAGCCTGGAAGTTCAACGTGATCATCCGGAAACAGACGGTCCTAAGGAGCCTGTGGACCATAGGGGCTAGGATAAGGTCTTGGACCAACAAACGGTGGCCTGCGGGGACCAAGGGGTGGGGTGATGCCTCCCACATCACGCCAATCCACCATGTCTGGCAGAGCTGCTCTCACAGGATACAGATCCCTGGTATCCATACATCCAGCTTGCACCAGGGGTGCAAACCGAGTCAATGTGGCCCAATGATCAGCACGGGTATTAAAGAGCTCCAGCCTCAAGGCCCGATTCTCTCGGTCCTTATCTTCGAGCATCTCAGCGGTGGTACGAGTTAATGAGTCCTCCTGAGTGGAGTCAGCATAGATAGCCTGAAGATACCCCTGCACTCCCGGAAGTGAAGATGGCATGTAACGGAAGTCAGTGTTCCGAAGCAGGCCAGTCCGGACTCGCAAGATGGTCATCATGGAATAGGCAGCATCCTGCACAGCCATCTCAATGGTAACTCCGAGTCCATAGGAACAGTGAAGGGGCTCGGTAGATCCAGGATAGGAAGGAAATATCCTGACGGTGCATAAATACTGGCTTTGATTAAAGTCGCGGAACTGCTCTTCAACAGTGTATTCGGGATACCAACGGTATCCTGTCTCGATCATGACCCGGACCAACATAGCAGTATGATCGGGCACGTCGAGGCACCTGGTCAGGCGAACCACTTGATTTTGAGACTGGTTGGCCATCTGAAAGCACAACCACAAGACAAAGACATCAGAATTCCTAAGGAAAATTGGGCAGCATAACGGCTGTAAATGCTCAGAAAAAGATTCGAGACATCCACAATAGTTCACAATACCGCTCAACAGCATCATATCAAGGTTCTGATTCAAATAGCAACGTACTAAAATAGTAGAAACTGGACTGGAACTCGTAGCAATAATCCTATAAACTACTACGGATTAGTAACACGTGAACCTGATAGAAAAAGAGAGCCTAGTCCTTAACCCACGTTGAATGAGAAGAGAATGACTCAGATTAGAAGCATAGGGTAAAGGAGTAAAAAGAACCTTACGTTCCCTCCCACAATCAATTCCCTTACATATAACTAAAGCATTTCTAGACTCGACATCGACCAGTTTGGCTGAACGAACCTACAGGCAGTCCGGCTCTGATGCCAACGCTGTCAGGACCCCGATTCTAAGCCACATCGATCTAGCCGGTAACACCTCATATCACTTTGCGGCCTCACGCACGGTATCCCACGGGTGTCGCCTTACCATGGCCCGGAACCGTTTGCGCCTTTTGGCTCGCGTATATGACAATGTCGCTAGCATCCATATGACCGAGAACCCGGGCCGACATGGCTAGTCGTGAACCCAAAGCGGCACAGACCTATGGAGACAGGCATACATGAATCACAACGAACATGTCGGTCATCAACGAGTGATTCCGGGCTGTAGCACTGGGCTAACAGGACTCCGGGAAATCCCGGGCTGTAGCAGGCTAGACAGGACTTCGGAGATCACCGCGTGACATTTCCCCGAAGGGACAGACATAGGGACGAAGTGAAACACATGCCGGCCAGTCAAGCGTCCTGAACAGTAGTGCTGGGCTAGCAGGACTCCGGTGAACCGGGCTGTAGTGGACTACTATGGCTCGAGGAGCACTAGACTACATTTCCCCATAAGAAAGGCTGCGAAGGACAAACAACTAGATTGTCGGATCCCACTCATACCAAGCATTTCAACCATACATACAATATGCTCGATATGAGTACATACAACATGGCATCACAACAAAACTCTACAACTCAGGTACTTTATTTAAAGGCTCCAGGGAGCCATACATAACATATCCATACAGGTAGGGGGTCACATGACCCGACACTCAAGTCATACAGTCATACAAGCACATGCGGAAGCAACTAGTCTGAGTACAGACTCTAGAAAGAAAGAAGGCTTCTCGAAGCCCGTGTATCTACATAGGGCCCTCCATGGCCTGGATCACCACCTGGGTGGCTAGTCACTCGTCGACGTCAAGGTCTACGTAAATCCCATCGGAGGGGGCAGTGTTGTCGTCTGAAAACAATAAATAAGCAAACATGAGTACAAAGGTACTCAGCAAGTCTTACATCAGAACCTACTGTACATGCTCATTCTCAAGAAGGTGGTGGGGTTTATGCAGCAAGCCAGCTTTGACTCTTGGCTAAGCTATCCTACGGAATCTTTTAGCAAAATAGTTTTCGCACACGAGTCCACTACTCACCATCACAATACTCCACCGTGGATCCTCCCTCGTATCCAGCGAGGGGGCCATCCTCGGTACTCACACTTATCTTGAGTCTTTTAGTAGTATCCATTAACTTGTCTATGAACTGTATAGGCAACCAAGTAGTCCTTTACCGCGGACGCGGCTATTCGAATAGTTTTATACCCTGCAGGGGTGTACTTCGTCATACACGCTTTCACCGCTTACCGCCGTCTACACGACATGTACTCGGCAACCTTCAAGCGGAAGCCCAGCGAGGGTGTCGGCCACGGCCTACCTAAACACCTAAGCCCCTAGTCCAGGTTATCGCCTATCCAGGTTCCATCCGCAGGGAGTCCGGCCGAGGTTTCCACATACGGCCCCGAACGATGTGAACAGGGTTCCCGAGACACCAAACGGGTGACTCGGTACACCGTGCCACGGTGTATCTACCGCAACATAGCCCACCCCTAGGGTCAGCGCTACGCACGGCCGCCAACACATATCCTACAAACACCAGAAACTAATTTCAACTCCTGGACAGGGTACTAGGGTGGCTAAGAAGCCGAGAGGGTCCATTTGTTTCGGGCCCAATGTACGGTAGTAACTGCATCTTAATTCACACATACAGATCTCAGTTCGTATGGACGGCCTCAATGAAACAACCCACCATGTACTCCTACATGGCCTCTCATCGATACCTTTACCAAAACATGTTCAACACATCCCTCATATTACTGGCACAAGCATTTCACTCTAGCCCATCACCCAGATGAACCAGACCTGACACAACTCTAAGCATAGCAGGCATAGCAAGGTAGGAATCACAAAACATGGCTCAATCAACTCCTACACATGCTAGTGGGTTTCATCTAGTTACTATGGCAATGACAAGTCATGCAGAGGATAAGGGTTCAACTACCGTAGCACACAGCAGTTTGAATCGTGTTGTCTTAATGCAGTAAACAAGAGCAGGAGCGAGAACATGGGTTGTATCGGAATGATCAATGGTTGCTTGCCTGATGGATTGGTAATGGGATACTGCCCTTCAGTTGGATACTCGTGAATATCCTCGGAGGCAGAACCTACCACGAAGAACACAACCGAGCACAATCAACACATGACGATATGCAACAATATGATGCATGCTATGACATGGCAATATGGATGTGTCTTGAGCTAATGCAACTAGCTATGATTTAAATGAAGTTGGTTTGAGTACAAGATTCAAATTCCAACCCCATATATGATTATTTAAATGCCCTTTATTTGTTTTGTCCAAAACAGAGGACAAGCATTGTTCAAACATGCATGAAAATGGTACAGATGGATTCCTTGAATTTTTCTGATAATTTTTCATATATAATTTGTCTCATTTGGAGTTATGGTTGAATTTCTATGAATTTTTGAAGTTTTGGGTATTTTCTGAAATTTCCTGAATTATTTTTAAACTGGAAAATGATTTACTGCGTCAGCTTGACGTCATGATGATGTCAGCAAGTCAATAGGGTGCGTCCGGGTCAAACCTGACCAGTGGGTCCCACTGGTCAGTCTCATAGTGCTGGCTCGAGTCACAGACAGGTGGGGCCAGTCAAAGGCCACGTCAGAAAGTCAAACTGACGTGTGGGGCCAACTGGGTTAATAACTAATCTAAACAGAACATTAAGTTAAACTAAACACGCACTAGGCCCACATGGCAGTGGCTCTAGGGAGTTTTAGCAGGGTCATTAGCACTAATTAAGCCAGCGCCACGTCAGCTCGCCGGAGCTTGGCCGGCGGCGACCAAATACGCGGCGGGGTTTCACCGGAGTTGCTCGGGTTTCGCCTACAGGCCACCATTTGATGCGCGGTTTTCTCCTACGGGTTCCTGGGAGTGAGGCGCATCCAGAGAGACAAGCGGCAGCAGCTGGGGTGGCCGGAGCTGACGGCGGCGAGCTCTTTGGCGGCCGCCGGAGTTCGGTTGCGCGCGGGATCGTGTTTCAGTGCGTAGAAGAGCGGGGCAAGGGGGCTAGGAGGGCGCTACGCATCGCGGGGAGTAGGTTCGACACTCCAGGGTGACCATTTGGTCACCGGAGCATCGTCGACAGCGAGCTCAGGCGGCGGTGCATTTCGGTCATCAAGGGGGTGACGGCTACGGTAGTCAATCGGAGAGGAGAAGAGGGGGAAACGGTTGCGGAGCTCACAGCGGTGCCGTAGGGATGGTTAGCGGGCTCGGGGGCGTCCTGCGTGCGGCGGATCGATGATGATGGTGGCCGGAGCCCGAGGTGGAAGACGACGGCGATGGCGATGTTGCTGGCCTCCCGGGGTCACGTGCCTTGGCGTGCGGCTCTACGGCGTCGAGGCGAAGCTCATGGGGGCGCTGGCCGGCGTGGGGGTGCTGGTGGCCACGGTAACGACAAGCGACAGCGACGGCGACTCTCGGATGAGCTCGGGGAAGAGAGTCAGGGGAGCGAGAGAGGGTGGAGCGAGTGACGGAGAGGAGCGAGGGGACACGGGGCATCGTCGTGGCGTCGCTAGGAGGGCCGGGGAAGCAGGAGGTGGAAGCAGGAGGTGGCTTCGCCTCCTGCGCGTGCGCCACGCCGTCGTCCTCCTGGCAAAGGAAGGAGACGACAGGCGCCCGGCTCTGGTGGGCTGGGCCGACAGTGCTGGGCCACAGCTGGGCCGCCAGGTAAGTACTCTCTCTCTCTTTCTAATTTATTCTGTTTTTCTATTTTTGTTATTCTGTTTTGATTTAGTTTAAATACTAAATCATTTTATAAAATCCCGAAAATATTTATGGACACTTTCTGAAATATTTCAGTGGCCCAAAAATAGTTCCAACATTATTTGAGCATTTGAATTATTTAATAGTATTTAAATGCCCAAATTCAAATATTTATGAATTAAGTCAATGCCCCTTTTGCTGACCTAAAATTATATGCACCATTTTTCCCAAGGGTTCTAACCCAAGGCAAAGAGGGTGAACATATTTGAAGGGCATTTCAGGTTCATTGAATTTATTTTTAGTAAACCCTAGTTGATTTCAGGGGGGGTGCTGGGGGTTCTGCTTTCCCCATTTCAATTTCTGATGAAGGTAAACATGATGCACACTCTAATGCATAAGCTAGCTAGGGTGTGACATTTTTAGAGCATTGTCCCAAGTGAGGAAATAAAAAAAGGGAGAGAAAGGCCATAAAAAAGAGAAAAGGCCCAAAAAAATGAGAGAAAAAGAGAGAAGGGACAATGTTACTATCCTTTGCTACACTTGTGCTTCAAAGTAGCACCATAATCTTCATGATAGAGAGTATTTTGTTTTGTCACTTTCATATACTAGTGGGAATTTTTCATTACAGAACTTGGCTTGTATATTCCAACAATGGGCCTCCTCAAGTGCCCTAGGTCTTCGTGAGCAAGCAAGTTGGATGCACACCCACTTAGTTTCTTTTGTTGAGCTTTCATACATTTATAGCTCTAGTGCATCTGTTGCATGGCAATCCCTACTCCTTGCATTAACATCAATCGATGGGCATCTCCATAGCCCATTGATTAGCCTCGTTGATGTGAGACTTTCTCCTTTTTGTCTTCTCCACATAACCCCCATCATCATATTCTATTCCACCCAAAGTGCTATGTCCATGGCTCTCACTTATATATTGCGTGAAAGTTTATAGGTTTGAGATTACTAAAGTATGAAACAATTGCTTGGCTTGTCATTGGGTTTGTGCATGATGAGAGCATTCTTGTGTGACGAAAATGGAGCATGACTAAACTATATGATTTTGTAGGGATGAACTTTCTTTGGCCATGTTATTTTGAGAAGACATAATTGCTTATTTAGTATGCTTAAAGTATTATTATTTTTTATGTCAATATGAACTTTTATCTTGACTCTTTCGGATCTGAATATTGATACCACAATTAAGAAGAATTACATTAAAATTATGCCAAGTAGCACTCCGCATCAAAAATTCTGTTTTTATCATTTACCTACTCGAGGAAGAGCAGGAATTAAGCTTGGGGATGCTTGATACGTCTCAACGTATCTATTATTTTTGATTGCTCCATGCTATATTATCTACTATTTTGGACATTATTGGGCTTTATTATCCACTTTTATATTATTTTTGGGACTAACCTATTAACCGGAGGCCTAGCCCAGAATTGTTGTTTTTGCCTATTTTAGGGTTTCGAAGAAAATGAATATCAAACGGAATGAAACCTTTCGGGAACATGATTTTCTCACCGAACATGATCCAGGAGACTTGGACCCTACGTCAAGAAACAAAGGAGGAGGCCACGAGGTAGGGGAGCACCTACCCCCCCAGGCGTGCCCTCCACCCTCGTGGGCCCCCTGTTGCTCCACCGACGTACTCCTTCCTCCTATATATACCTATGTACCCACAAACAATCAGATACGGAGCCAAAACCCTAATTCCACCATCGTAACTTTCTGTATCCACGAGATCCCATCTTGGGGCCTGTTCTGGAGCTCCGCCGGAGGGGGCATCCATCACGGAGGGCTTCTACATCAACACCATAGCCCCTCCGATGAAGTGTGAGTAGTTTACCTCAAACCTTCGGGTCCATAGTTATTAGCTAGATGGCTTCTTCTCTCTTTTTGGATCTCAATACAATGTTCTCCCCCTCTCTTGTGGAGATCTATTCGATGTAATCTTATTTTTGTGGTGTGTTTGTTGAGACCGATGAATTGTGGGTTTATGATCAAGATTATCTATGAACAATATTTGAATCTTCTCTGAATTCTTTTATGTATGATTGGTTATCTTTGCAAGTCTCTTCGAATTATCAGTTTGGTTTGGCCTACTAGATTGATATTTCTTGCAATGGGAGAAGTGCTTAGCTTTGGGTTCAATCTTGCGATGTCATTTCCCAGTGACAGTAGGGGCAGCAAGGCACGTATTGTATTTTTGCCATCGAGGATAACAAGATGGGGTTTTTATCATATTGCATGAATTTATCCCTCTACATCATGTCATCTTGCTTAAGGCGTTACTCTGTTTTCATGAACTTGATACTCTAGATGCATGCTGGATAGCGGTCGATGAGTGGAGTAATAGTAGTAGATGCAGGCAGGAGTGGGTCTACTTGTCTCGGACGTGGTGCCTATATACATGATCATACCTAGATATTCTCATAACTATGCTCAATTCTATCAATTGCTCAACAGTAATTCGTTCACCCACCGTAAAATACTTATGCTCTTGAGAGAAGCCACTAGTGAAACCTATGGCCCCTGGGTCTATCTTCATCATATTAATCTTCCAATACTTAGTTATTTCCTTTGCTTTTTACTTTGCTTTTATTACTTTGCATCTCTATCATAAAAAACCAAAAATATTATCTTATCATATCTATCAGATCTCACTCTCATAAGTGACCGTGAAGGGATTGACAACCCCTTATCGCGTTGGTTGCGAGGAGTTATTTGCTTTGTGCAGGTACGAGGGACTTGCGCGTAGCCTCCTACTGGATTGATACCATGGTTCTCAAAAACTGAGGGAAATACTTACGCTACTTTGCTGCATCATCCTTTCCTCTTCAAGGAAATCCAACGCGGTGCTCAAAAGGTAGCAGTTGGCATGCCATAATTGACAAACATGCCGTCGATGGAGACATGATGATATGATATAATTCACGGATAGAATGACATAATTCAAAATATGATGACTATGTAAACAGGATGAGATGATATAACTATATTGTGTCTTTAGAAAATGGGTTGGCATGCCATAATTCAGATACGTTCTATCTATCTAAACATCATGGCATGATATAATTCAAATATATGATTTATATAGTAAGCAAGTGAGCAGAGGGCAATCGCATATATGATGTGTTAACTAAGGATGTGGCATTCAATATTGTGTATATGGTGTAAAAACTAAGCATTGCAATACAACATATGCATGATATGAGTAATATAACCTTGCCAAGTTTGAGCATACACCTCAGGGGATAATAGGACTGGTCATGTGCCTCTGAATCCTCCTCTGAGGAGCTATTTGTAACCAGCAAGATATATGCTTCAGCAGGTAGCATTGTCTACTCCGAAGACCTTGTTTTCACTCCAGATTTCTCCATCACCAATTCAAATGGCTGATGCACAGGAAGAGCAGTTGAATATACAAACATCGTCGACAAATGCAATGAGAAATACAAAAAAAGGATGGCATGGTATAATTCACATATATGACGCTTGGCTAAACAGCATGGCATTGCATAATTCACATATATAATGCCTTGCAACAAGATAGCATTGCATAATTCACATATATAATGTCTTGCAACAAGATGGCATTGCATAATTCATATATATGGTAATTAGACACTAAACAGGTGGCGTTCACACAAAGCATGTCTAAACTAAGCAAATGACATAGCAATGCAAGACACCATATGCACGATATGAGCAACATAACCCTGTCAAGTTAGAGCATGCACCTCGGGGGGGTAGGACTGGTCATTTTTCTCTGAATCCTCCTTTGAGGAGCTATCCGTAACCAGCAAGACATGCACTTAGTCAGATAGCATTGTCTGCTCTAAAGACCTTGTTTCCACTCCAGATTTTTCCATGACCGTGTCGAATGGCTGATTCACAGGAAGAGTAATTGAATGTACTAAAATTGTTGACAAATGTAATACATAATAAAAAATGATGGCATGATATAATTCACATATAAGATGACTGGCTAACCTGGGTGGCATTGCAAAATTCACATATATGATGCCTGGATAAACCAGATGGCATTGCATGATTCACATGTATGATAAAGAAACTAAACAGATGGCATTCACACAAAGCATGTCTAAACTAAGTAGATGACATATTTGATGTATAAAGTAAGCAATGCAAGGCACCATATGCATGATATTACCAACATCAGCATGCCAAGTTAGAGCGAAGACCTCAGGGGGTAAATAGGAGTGGTCTTCTCCTTCTGAATCCCCCTCAGAACAGTTATCTTCCTCTTGATTACAATTCAAAATGGGCGAAGGGGGCTGCCTTTGTGCCCATCATGGAGTGACGTCTGCATGAAATTTTATTGCCACACAAGGCTCGTCTCTTTTGCTCTACATGTTCAGTTCCATTGTGGACAATAGCTGACATGCATAGGAATAATACATAGTGAGATTATGTAAGGAGTGCATGCACAAATCCAGAGTTATGGTAGCAAACTATGGATAGACCCAAAACCAATGATAGCAGGCAGATAATAGCTTTAATTAAAAATATAGATAATGGCTCCTTTAATGTTTGTTTGCACCCAACATGAAACTCATAGTAGACACCCAAGATTAACCAGATAATAGACAGATAGTACTGATTGCTACCCCAATATGTACCCCACAACCATTTAAAAACTAAAGTTTCAGCATTAGTTTGGACCTGACTCAGGGTCTAATAGGTGAACAGGACGATAAAGTAGCATGTCATCATATTAAGCGATGCATAACGTAAGCAGACACGGAAGAGTGCGACCTCTCTTGCGGACCCGTGTAGTCCTCAAGGTCATCTGCTCAGTTGATGATGGTAATGCAGTTGCCGTGGCTACTGGCGGCGGGGAAGAAGATCTGAGGCGGCGAAAGACAGTCTGGAGAGTGGACCCCTGTTGTGGTGAACCCTTCTGTCGTTGGAGCAGCTGAGCTGGGGTGGAACACAACCCAGCAGGATCGGGACAAACCACACAAGGTTTTCTTTGACACATATTTGTAACAGAAGTAATTGTGTAAGGGCTTGTTTGAATTTGAGGATTCTGACAATGCAAGGATAGGAAATACACAGAATAGGATAGGAATGCATGTGCAAAACAGAGAATTTAAAAACGTAGGATTTCTGCCAATCTGGGTGTTTGGTTCACAAGAATTGGAAGATCACAGGATGCAAAGAAACATGGTGAGATTAAGTCAAACCACAAGAAAATGTACGGTTATAATGCTATTATGCTATTATCTCTTAGTCTTGTGCTTCATGAATAGGAATTTGATAAGGAGGACAAGTCGATATTAAAATTCCTACGGTTTTTCTTTTAAGGAGAAACTAAAGGAACAAATCCTACAGCTTTCCTTTCTTCCATTCCTTTGGACCAAACACCCAGATTGGTAGAAATCCTTTTCAAATTCATGAGCCACATTGACGCTACATTATTTGTTCAGCCAGCCCAGCAAATTCATGTATTTCGAGCAAGTGAAAATGGGTTGTAGTTTTAAAAAAAAGGCCGCATGGATGCTACATTATTTTTTCACCCAGCCCAACAAAGGGACTGTAATTCTCAAAAAAAAAGATCAAATGGACTGTAAATTCTGAAAAAATGGGTTGAATATGTGCCACATTTTTGGAGGCTAAAATGTGGGCCAATAGGTCGAAGCCAACGTAAGTCGTTGTCAACTTAGTCAACAAATGATTCTGACATCATTAGCCGTTGGATTTACATCCAATGACCAGCATCCATCTTCAATCTCCCGTCTTCTTCCTCCAGCGCCACCGGGACCACTTGATCCTGCCTCCTGCTGCTAGCAGCTCTGCTTAGCATGCTTCGCTGTGAAGCGCTACCCCACCGCCGACCAGGCCATCCCTCCACCCCTCCACACCTCCTGATCTTCTCCATCGACTGCCGAACCACGCCGCACCAGAACCAGTTCACCCTCGTACACATGTCCGTCTGTGACTCCACTCCCGCGTCTTCCCATCTCCGGCTCATTGCTGGCTGGGGCCTCGCCCTCGTCCACCACCTTGGATGCGCTCGGCGCGGTGTGGTCAACACAAAAATAAATTAACACTCCCCCTGCTAGCTGGGACCCACCATAGTGGGAGGCTGACTTGTGGGCCTACTAAGTTGACAGGGACGAAGGCTTTGTCAACTTAGTCAATATGAACGATTCTAGCTCCAGTGACCGTATGATGTCCATCCAACGGCCCTAGTGCTTCTTCAACCTCTGGTCTTCTTGCTCCAGCCGCCCAAACCAGCGTCGGTCGTGCCGCGTGCTCCTACCTCCCGTGGCCGGCTATGCTGCCGCGGAGGCCTCACCGCCCCCTACTACTCCCACCACTGGTCAGGCCATCCCTCTACTCACCCACACCCCCTGTTATTCTATGGCGACGACAGCCTCACACCACAGTCGAACCAGTGAACCCTCGTACTCCTCTCCGCGTGGGCATCCACTACCACATCTTCCCCGGCTCTACGTCGTCCCCTTCCTAGACCTCGTCGTCATCCACTGCCTTGGTGCTCTCGGCGCGGCTTGGTCAATGTGGTCAAGGAACGACTTCCATCGGAAGAGTACTATACGAGGAGAGGCTGACAGCTGGGTCCATGGCCGCAGCAAGGAAGTGCCTCCTTATTATGTGCAAAATAATGATTCCTCCACCTAACAGCAGGGATCCACCAGACAGGCCACCGTATTTCGCAAAGAAAACATTTCCCCATGATTGCTGGGACCCACCAGCTACATCTTCGCGCGCAAGGAAGTTCCTCCTTATCCTCCCTAACAGTCGGGGCCCACCTGGTCAAAGCGTACGTAGCGTTGTCATTCTAGTCGCGAATGTGTATGTACATACGATCGGTCTGTCTGCAGGCTGCAGCGATGAACCATGGCTGAGTAAGGAAGGGCACGTGTCGTAGTAGAGGTGCGCACGTAGCATGTCACGTAGTCTCGTTAATATCATGTACACGTACATATAGCCAGGGTGCAAGAAAGTAAATACGGCCACGTATGTACATACGGGCGGGGTCTCGAATGCCTACTCGCGCATATGTACGGCCAGGGCTCATGTACATGGCTGGGTCGGAACAGAGAAACTGTGTCATTGTGTTCATCGGGAGGCAACGAAATGAGTCGTGTTCATCGGGAGCCAACTGGCTTGGACGGAATAGCTGATCGAAACGAGGCCTGGCGTACCGCAGAACGGAGGAAACAACCTTGTGTTCGACCGCCTACGATCGAAACGTGATCATGTTCACCGGGAGGGGTGTGGCGTACCGCAAAACAAAGGAAACGGACTTCTCTTCGACCTCCTACGGTCAAAATGGGGTCCTGTTGATCGGGAGGGGTGTGGCATACCGCAAAACGGAGGAAACGGACTTGTGTTGGAGCGTTATGGTCGAAACGGGGCTCCTGTTCATCGGGAGGGGTGTGGCGTGCCACAAAACCGGACTCCACGGGCTACTGTTCATCTCCACCGTCGACGTCCTCCAGCCTCCACAGGCTACTATTGATCCACCGTCGACCTCCTCCAGCCTCCACATGCGACTGTTCATCCACGGCCTCCTGTTCATCCAGCCTCCACCGCTCCTCCACCGGCTACTGTTCAACCAGCCCTCTCCATGGGGTCTGATACGTCTCCAATGTATCTATAACTTTTTATTGTTCCATGCTATTATATTATCTGTTTTGGATGTTAATGGGCTTATTTATACACCTTATTATTGTTTTTTGGACTAACCTACTAACCCAAGGCCCAGTGCAAATTGTTGTTTTTTTGCCTATTTCAGTGTTTCGCAGAAAAGGAATATCAAACGGAATCCAAATGGAATTAAACCTTCGAGAGAGTTATTTTGGAACAAACGTGATCCAGGAGACTTGGAGTGGACGTCAAGAAATGAACGAGGAGGCCACGAGGCAGGGGGCGCGCCTACCCCCCTGGGCGCGCCCTCCACCCTCGTGGGCCCCTCGTGGCTCCACCGACCTACTTCTTCCTCCTATATATACCCATAGACCCTGAAAACATCCAGGAGCACCACGAAACCCTATTTCCACCGCCGCAACCTTCTGTACCCAAGAGATCCCATCTTGGGGCCTTTTCCGAAGCTCCGCTGAAGGGGGAATCAATCACGGAGGGCTTCTACATCAACACCATAGCCTCTCCGATGATGTTTGAGTAGTTTACTTCAGACCTTCGGGTCCATAGTTATTAGCTAGATGGCTTCTTCTCTCTCTTCGGATCTCAATACAATGTTCTCCTCGATCTTCTTGGAGATCTATTTGATGTAACTCTTTTTGCGGTGTGTTTGTCGAGATCCGATGAATTGTGGGTTGATGATCAAGTTAATCTATGAACAATAGTTGATTCTTCTCTGAAATCTTTTATGTATGATTGGTTATATTTTCAAGTCTCTTCGAATTATCAGTTTGGTTTGGCCTACTAGATTGATATTTCTTGCAATGGGAGAAGTTCTTAGCTTTGGGTTCAATCCTGCAGTGTCCTTTCCCAGTGACAGCAGGGGCAGCAAGGCACGTATTGTATTGTTGCCATCGAGGATAAAAGGATGGGGTTTATATCATATTGCTTGAGTTTATCCCTCTACATCATGTCATCTTGCCTAATGCATTACTCTATTCTTATGAACTTAATACACTAGATGCATACTTGATAGGGGTCGATGTGTGGAGTAATAGTAGTAGATGCAGAATCGTTTCGGTCTACTTGTCTCGGGCGTGATTGTGACGCCCCCAATTCAATCGTACACTAATCATACACACAAACGTGTACCATCAAGATCAGGTACTCACGGGAAGCTATCACAACACAACTCTACAAATAAAAATAAGTCATACAAGCATCATATTACAAGCCAAGGGCCTCGAGGGCTCGAATACAAGAGCTCAATCATAGATGAGTCAGCAGAAGCAACAATATCTAAGTACAGACATAAGTTAAACAAGTTTGCCTTAAGAAGGCTAGCACAAACTAAGATACAGATCGAAAGAGGCGCAGGCCTCCTGCCTGGGATCCTCCTAAACTACTCCTGGTCATCGTCAGCGGCCTGCACGTAGTAGTAGGCACCTCAAGTGTAGTAGGAGTCGTCATCAACGGTGGCATCTGGCTCCTGGACTCCATCGTATGGTTGCAACAATCGGCCACAGAAAGGGGTAAAAGAGGGAGCAAAGCAACCGTGAGTACTCATCCAAAGTACTCGCAAGCAAGGAGCTACACTACATATGTATGCGTTGGTATCAAATAGAAAAGGGGTAACATATGTGTACTGAACTACAGAATGCCAGAATAAGAGGGGGATAGCTAGTCCTAACGAAGAGTACGCTTCTGGTAACCTCCATCTTGCAGCAAAAGAAGAGAGTAGATGGTAAATTCACCAAGTAGCGCCGCATAGCATAATCCTAACCGATGATCCTCCCCTCGTCGCCCTATGAGAGAGCGATCACCGGTTGTATCTGGCACTTGGAAGGGTGTGTTTTATTAAGTATCACGTTATAGTTGTCATAAGGTCAAGGTACAACTCCAAGTCATCCTGTTACCGAAGATCACAGCTATTTGAATAGATTAACTTCCCTGGAGGGGTGCACCACATTTCCCAACACGCTCGATCCCTTTTGTCCGGACACACTTTTATGGGTCATGCCAGGCCTCGGAAGATCAACACGTCGCAGCCCTACCTAGGCACAACAGAGAGGTCAGCACGCCGGTCTAAATCCTAGGGCGCAGAAGTCTGGGCCCATCGCCCATTGCACACCTGCACCTTGCGAACGCGACCGGCGAACAGACCTAGCCTCCCTTATACAAGAGCAGGCGTTCCAGTCCAACTCGGCACGCGCCGCCCAGTCGCTGACGTCACGAAGGCTTTGGCTGATACCACGACGTCGAGTGCCCATAACTGTTCTCGCGTAGTTGGTTAGTGCGTATAGGCCAGTGGCCAGACTCAGATCAAATACCAAGATCTCGTTAAGCGTGTTATTTTGAAGTAACAGTGAACGCCGACCAGGGCCAGGCCCACCTCTCTCCTAGGTGGTCTCAACCTGTCCTGTCGCTCCACCATAGTATAACAACCGGGGGCCTTCGGGAACCCAGGCCCACCTCTACCGGGATGGAGCCACCTACCCCTTCATCCCCCAACATCGGAATCACATGCTGGTACTCAATGAGCCGAACCAACTTTAGTCACAACATGTAATATGTATAAAGTATATAATATATACCTGTGATCACCTCCCGAGTGATCACGACCCGATAGTATAGCATAGCAGACTGACAAGAATGTAGGGCCACTGGTGATAAACTAGCATCCTATACTAAGCATTTAGGATTGCAGGTAAGGTATCAACAACTGTAGCAACAATGATAGGCTATGCATCAGAATAGGATTAACGGAAAACAGTAACATGCTACACTACTCTAATGCAAGCAGTAGAGAGAGAATAGGCGATATCTGGTGATCAAGGGAGGGCTTGCCTGGTTGCTCTGGAAAGAAAGAGAGGTCGTCAACAGCGTAGTCGATCGGGGCACCAGCAGCAGTGTCAGTCTCATAGTCTATCGGAGAGAAGAGAGGGAAGAAACAATGAATACAACGCAAACAGATGCATAGCGATGCATGACATGACAAGTAGCGGTGCTAGGGGTGCCCTAACGCGGTATGAGGTGATACCGGTGAAGGGGGGAACATCCGGGAAAATATCCCCGGTGTTTCACATTTTCGGACAGATGAATCGGAGGGGGAAAGTTGCGTGTTCGCTATGCTAGGGATGCGTGGCGGACGAACAGGCAGCGTACCCGGATTCGTCTCGTCGTTTTGAGCAACTTTCATGTACAAAGTTTTCCCATCCGAGCTACGGTTTATTTAATATTGATTTTAAAATATTTAAATTAATTTTAGTATTTATTTAATTAATTTAATTCAACATTATCCATAATAGTGTTTGCTGATGTCATCGTGACGTCAGCAGTCAACAAAGGTGTTGACTGGTCAAACTGACGTGTGGGTCCAGTGGGACCCACCTGACGTGTGAGGCCACGGCGAGGTCAGGCGGGGCGGCGGCTGGCCGGGACAAGGTGCGTGCAACCGAGGATGAAGGCGGGGTGCGGCGCGCGAACAGCAGCGGCTAGAGGCGGCGGCAATGGTGGCGGGCGAGGGAGGCGCGGGCGCGGCAGGGCGCGGTGAGCGCGACGAGCGGACGGAGTGGCCAGTCGAACCGGGCGCGAGCACGCGTGGTGAGGCGGGATAGGGGCACGGGCGACGCGCCGGCGGGGAGTTGCGGGACGCGGCCGGGCGCGGTGACGGCCGCGCGGGACAGGAGTAGAGGGGCGTCGGGGCGGCGAACATCGGATGCGGCCGCGGCCGCGGTGAGCGCGTGCGATTAACACGGGCGCGAGCAGCGCGCGGACGGGGAGGCACGGGGTGGCCGCGGCAGCGGCAGGCGCAGATGCGTGCGCAGCGAGGCGCGTGGGAGACAGGGGAGAGAGAGGAGGGGCGCGGCTCATGTCGGATTCGTAGGGACAGGGCAATGGTGCTCGGGGAGAAGGTTGGGGACGACGTGCGTAGGCGGAGGCAGGCCGGCGGGGTAGATGACGAGGTGACCGAGGCGGCGTTCCAGGCGACGACGGAGGAGGTGGAGGCGGCGGCGGGCGATGGCGGTCCGGGGCCGCGTCGATCCCTGCGCCGATCCAGGTCGGATTGGGAGGTGGGGGCCGACGAGGGGGAGTGGGGGAGTGGGTGTCGATGGGTGGAGTAGGTTACGGGGGGAGTGGGTATAAGGGAGTGGGGGTGGGCCTTGGCCCAGTTGGGCAGGCCAGCTGGGCCGGAGCCTAGTGGGGGGTGCTTCCTCTTTTACTTTTATTTTTGTTAGCTTTGTTTTTCCCTTTTTGTATTTTCTTTCTTTTATTTATTTTCTTTTCTGTTTTATTTCCATTTAAATTATTTAGGCATTTTATAAAAATGTGTTTATTACACCATATTTACATATGCAAAATATGGCACCTCCCGAACATTTTGTTTTAACTTTTCAAAACTTTTATTGTTGACATTAATTTGAATTTGAATTTTGAAACGGTTTCGAATGAACGCAAGGTTAACAACAGTAACCGTGGTGACGTGGCACCATTAGCGTGGGATTACTGTAGCTTAATTACCCGGGCGTTACAGTGATGCCTATATACATGATCATGCCTAGATATTCTCATAATTATGCACTTTTTTATCACTTGCTCGACAGTAATTTGTCCACCCATCGTAATACTTATGCTATCTTGGGAGAAGCCACTAGTGAAACCTATGGCCCCCGGGTCTATTTTCCATCATATAAGTTTTCAATCTATTTTATTTTGCAATGTTTATTTTCCAATCTATATCATAAAAATACCAAAAATATTTATCTTATTATTATTATCTCTATCAGATCTCACTCTCTTAAGTGACCGTGAAGTGATTGACAACCCCTTTATCACGTTGGTTGCGAGGTTCTTATTTGTTTGTGTAGGTACGAGGGACTTGCGTGTAGTCTCCTACTAGATTGATACCTTGGTTCTCAAAAACTGAGGGAAATACTTACGCTACTTTGCTGCATCACCCTTTCCTCTTCAAGGGAAAACCAACGCAGTGCTCAAGAGGTAGCAAGAAGGATTTCTGGCGCCGTTGCCGGGGAGGTTGCACCAAGTCAAGTCAAGATTTGATCTCCCGTCAACAAGCCATTTCTGGCGCCGTTGCCGGGGAGATCTACGCACAAGTCAATACATACCAAGTACCCATCACAAACTTTTATCCCTCGCATTACATTATTTGCCATTTGCCTCTTATTTTCCCCTCCCCCACTTCACCCTTGCCGTTTTATTCACCCTTCTTCTGTTCGTCTTTTCGTTCACTTTGATGTCTTACTTGGCTCGTTTGCTTGTTTGGTTGGAATACTTGTTTATTTATTGCTAAACAGAGAACCTAAGATCTATGGATCCTCATCCACTTGCTAATCTTTTTAAGAGATCCAATTATGATGAACCAATTGCTAGTGAGTTTTGTGCACTAGATTATCTTTATGAAGTTTTGCTTGAAATTCGTGGATCTAAAAATTGCGATGAAGTACTTTATGAAGTGATTCACAATAGATCTTTGAATAAAAAGCATGATTCCAATGATGATAGTATAAATTCTATTAATGTCAATTGTGCTTATAATATGCAAAACCCTAAGCTTGGGGATGTTAGTTTTGCTATGTCTACTACTTGTTGCAATGATCATGATTGGGGTGATTCTTCTTTTGATCTTAAAAATTTATTTAAGCCCCATGATGAATATGAGATTGATTATAATGTTTGCAATAATATTGAAAGTGGGTTTGGAAGAATGTCAACTTTAGATCCTACATATTTGGATAATGTTCAATCTTATGAAGTTTTTGATAAAAGTGGGTTTGGAGAGGTCATGACTTTAGTTAATGTTAATCACACTATTTTGAAAGAGTGTCAACTTTGAATACATGTGGATCATGTTAAGAATATGTTTTGTGATAGCTATATTGTTGAATTTGCTTATGATCCTACATGTAATTATTATGAGAGAAGAAAATATGGTTGTAGAAATTTTTATGTTACTAAATTACCTCTCGTTATGTTGAGATTGCTATTGTTTCTTTCCGCTTCCTTGCATATGCTAGTTTTTACTTGGCTTGACAATTTGTTTGCCTATAAGATGCATATGCATAGGAAGTATGTTAGACTTAGATGTGTTTATCACGGGTTTTATGATGCTCTCTTTGTGCTTCAATTCTTGTCTTTCATGTGAGCATCGTTGAAATCTTATGCCTAACTAAAAGGCTTTAAAGAAAAGCCCTTGTTGGGAGACAACCCAATATTTTTTTCCTTGCTGTTATTCAATAAATAATTCATCTAGCCTCTTTTTAGATGTGGTTTTATTCTTTTAATTAGTGCTTGTGCCAAGTAGAACCTTTGGGAAGACTTGGGGAAAGTCTTTGCGATCTTGGTGTAAAAAACAGAAACTTTAGCGCTCACGAGATTTGCTGCCATTTTTACTGGAGAGTGCAATTAAGTTGATTATTTTTGCATATGATTAATAGATAAATTCCTCACGTCCAGAAATTTATTTTAGAATTTTTGGGGTTACATAATTATTCGAAACCTACATATTACTACAGATTGTTCTGTTTTTGACAGATTCTGTTTTTCGCCTGTTGTTTGCTTATTTTGATGAATCTATGGATAGTATCAGAGGTTATGAACCATAGAGAAGTTGGAATACAGTAGGTTTAACAAAAAAAATAAAGAATGATTTCATTACAGTACCTTAAGTGGTGGTTTGTTTTCTTATACTAACGGAGCTCATGAGATTTTCTGTTTAAGTTTTGTGTTGTGAAGTTTTCAAGTTTTGGGTTAAGATTTGATGGATTATGGAACAAGGAGTGGCAAGAGCCTAAGCTTGGGGATGCCCAAGGCACCCAAAGTAGAATTCAAGGACAACCAAAAGCCTAAGGTTGGGGATGCCCCGGAAGGCATCGCCTCTTTCATCTTCTTCTATCGGTAACTTTACTTGAGGCTATATTTTTATTCACCACATGATATGTGTTTTGCTTGGAGCGTCTTGTATGATTTGAGTATTTGCTTTTTAGTTTACCACAATCATACTTTCTGTACACACCTTTTGGGAGATACACAACTCAATTGAAATTTATTAGAATACTCTATGTGCTTCACTTATATCTTTTGAGCTAGATAATTTTGCTCTAGTGCTTCACTTATATCTTTTAGAGCACGGTGATGATTTTATTTCATAGGAATTATTGATCTCTCATGATTCACTTATATCATTTTGAGATTCCCTTAGAACAGCATGGTAATTTGCTTTGGTTATGAAACTAGTCCTAATATTATAGGCATCCAAGATGGTTATAATAAAAACTATCATAGAAAGTGCATTGAATACTATGGGAAGTTTGATACTTGATAATTGTTTTGAGATATAAAGATGGTGATATTAGAGTGTGCTAGTTGAGTAGTTGTGAATTTGAGAAATACTTGTGTTGAAGATTGCAACTCTCGTAGCATGCACGTATGGTAACCGTTGTGTAACAAATTTGAAACATGAGGTGTTCTTTGATTGTCTTCCTTATGAGTGGCGGTCGGGGACGAGCGATGGTCTTTACCTACCAATCTATCGCCCTAGGAGCATGCGTGTAGTGCTTGGTTTTTGATGACTTGTAGATTTTTGCAATAAGTATGTGAGTTCTTTATGACTAATGTTGAGTCCATGGATTATACACACTCTCACCCTTCCATCATTGCTAGCCTCTTCGGTACCATGCATTGCCCTTTCTCACCTAGAGAGTTGGTGCAAACTTCGCCGGTGTATCCAAATCCCGTGATATGATACGCTCTATCACACATAAACCTCCTTATATCTTCCTCAAAACATCCACCATACCTACCTATTATGGCATTTCCATAGCCATTCCGAGATATATTGCCATGCAACTTTCCACCGTTTCATTCATGACACGCTACATCATTGTCATATTGCTTGCATGATCATGTAGTTGACATCGTATTTGTGGCAAAGCCACCATGCATAATTTATCATACATGTCACTCTTGATTCATTGCCCTTCCCGGTACACCGCCGGAGGCATTCATATAGAGTCATACTTTGTTCTAGTATCGAGTTGTAATCATTGAGTTGTAAATAAATAGAAGTGTGATGATTATCATTAATAGAGAATTTTCACCAAAAAAGAGAAAGGCCAAAAAAAGAAAGGCCAAAAAAAGAAAAAAGGAAAAGGAAAAAAAGAAAAATAAATAAAAAGAGGCAATGCTACTATCCCTTTTTCCACACTTGTGCTTCAAAGTAGCACCATGATCTTTATGATAGAGAGTCTCTTGTTTTGTCACTTTCATATACTAGTGGGAATTTTTCATTATAGAACTTGGCTTGTATATTCCAACAATGGGCTTCCTCAAATGCCCTAGGTCTTCATGATCAAGCAAGTTGGATGCACAACCACTTAGTTTTTTTGTTGAGCTTTCATACATTTATAGCTCTTGTGCATCTGTTGCATGGCAATCCCTACTCCTTGCATTGACATCAATTGATGGTCATCTCCCTAGCCCGTTGATTAGCCTCGTCGATGTGAGAAATTCTGCTTTTTTGTCTTCTCCACATAACCCCCTATCATTATTCTATTCCACCCATAGTGCTATATCCATGGCTCACGCTCATGTATTGCGTGAAAGTTGAAAAAAGTTTGAGATTACTAAAGTATGAAACAATTGCTTGGCTTGTCATCGGGATTGTGCAAGATGAGAGCATTCTTGTGTGACTAAAATGGAGCATAACGAAACTATATGATTTTGTAGGGATGAACTTTCTTTTGCCATGTTATTTTGAGAAGACATGATTGCTTAGTTAGTATGCTTGAAGTATTATTATTTTTATGTCAATATTAAACTTTTTTATTGAATCTCTCGGATCTGAATATTGATGCCATAATAAATAAAATTACGTTGAGAATTATGCTAGGTAGCATTCCACATCAAAAATTCTGTTTTTATCATTTACCTACTCGAGGACGAGCAGGAATTAAGCTTGGGGATGCTTGATACGTCTCCAATGTATCTATAATTTTTTATTGTTCCATCCTATTATATTATCTGTTTTGGATGTTAATGGGCTTATTTATACACTTTTATATTATTTTTGGGACTAACCTACTAACCCAAGGCCCAGTGCAAATTGCTGTTTTTTAGCCTATTTCAGTGTTTCGCATAAAAGGAATATCAAACGGAATCCAAACGGAATGAAACCTTCGGGAGAGTTATTTTTGGAACAAACGTGATCCAGGAGACTTGGAGTGGACGTCAAGAAACCAACGAGGAGGCCACGAGGCAGCAGGGCGCGCCTACCCCCTGGGCGCGCCCTCCACCCTCGTAGGCCCCTCGTGGCTCCACCGACCTACTTCTTCCTCCTATATATACCCATATACCCCGAAAACATCCAGGAGCACCATGAAACCCTATTTACACTGCCGCAACCTTCTGTACCCATGAGATCCCATCTTGGGGCCTTTTTCGGAGCTCCGCTGGAGGTGGAATCAATCACGGAGGGCTTCTACATCAACACCATAGCCTCTGCGATGATGTGTGAGTAGTTTACTTCAGATCTTCGGGTCCATAGTTATTAGCTAGATGGCTTCTTCTCTCTCTTTGGATCTCAATACAATGTTCTCCTTGATCTTTTTGGAGATCTATTTGATGTAACTCTTTTTCCGGTGTGTTTGTCAAGAATCGATGAATTGTGGGTTTATGATCAAGTTTATCTATGAACAATATTTGATTCTTCTCTGAAATCTTTTATGTATGATTGGCTATCTTTGTAAGTCTCTTCGAATTATCAGTTTTTTTGGCCTACTAGATTGATCTTTCTTGAATTGGGAGAAGTGCTTAGCTTTGGGTTCAATCTTGCGGTGTCCTTTCCCAGTGACAGCAGGGGCAGCAAGGCACGTATTGTATTGTTGCCATCGAAGATAAAAAGATGTGGTTTATATCATATTGCTTGAGTTTATCCCTCTACATCATGTCATCTTGCCTAATGCATTACTCTGTTCTTATGAACTTAATACTCTAGATGCATGCTGGATAGCGGTCGATGTGTGGAGTAATAGTAGTAGATGCAGAATTGTTTCGGTCTACTTGTCTCGGACATGATGCCTATATACATGATCATTCCTAGATATTCTCATAATTATGCACTTTTCTATCAATTGCTCGATAGTAATTTGTTCACCCACCGTAATACTTTTGCTATCTTGAGAGAAGCCACTAGTGAAACCTATGGCCCCCGGGTCTATTTTCCATCATATAAGTTTCCAGTCTATTTTATTTTGTAATCTTTATTTTCCAATCTATATCATAAAAATACCAAAAATATTTATCTTATTATTATTATCTCTATCAGATCTCACTCTCGTAAGTGACCGTGAAGTGATTGACAACCCCTTTATCACGTTGGTTGCGAGGTTCTTATTTGTTTATGTAGGTACGAGGGGCTTGCGTGTAGTCTCCTACTGGATTGATACCATGGTTCTCAAAAACTGAGGGAAATACTTACGCTACTTTGCTGCATCACCCTTTCCTCTTCAAGGGAAAACCAACGCAGTGCTTAAGAGGTAGCAGGGTCCTGTTCAACCACCCCTCCATGGGCTACTGTTCATCCAGCCCTCCACCGGCTACTGTTCAACCAGCCCTCCACCTAGTTCTGTTCATCCACCCCCAACCAGCTCGATCGATCGGGGTCCTGTTCATCCAGCGGCAACGGCCTCTACTAGCACTGGGTCATGTTCATCCAACCCCCCCCCCCCCAACAACGCTCACATCAAGAGGCAGCAGGTTCAATCGACTTCAGTTAGCAGAAGTAGCGAAGGAATCGGTCGATCGGGTTTAGTTAGCAGCCAGATCAATCGATCGCTCAGGTTCACTAACGCGTATCCTGCAGTGTAATCGCTCGGGTTCAGTAGGCGAACGCCTTGCTCGGGTTCAGTTAGATCCAACGCCTTGCACCCACGCGCATGCGTGTATGAGAGAAATGCGCATCATGCATCGCTCGGCCCCCGACCACCCACCGTAACCGGGAACTCCCCGATATTTTCCTCGCCCTCGCTTCTACCACGGTTTTTTCCGTCATGGACGGCCCAAAGAATGTCATGCAACTGCGTCTCCGGCCCGCCCAAGAAAAAAAGCCCATTTTCTATCATGATTTTTTGTCATGGAAGTAGGAGCCCACCACATCTATGATGATTCCGCCTTTTGTCACAATTATGGTCATAGAAGTGTCATAAGCATGACAGAAAAAATCGTTTGGCCCAAAATGTCATGGATGTGTCTTATTTTTGTAGTGCAGGCCACAAAATCTTCTAGAGCTTCAACATGGAGTGGGTTTTGCATGATTCAATGAATATCAACTGGTGAGAACACGTTGCGAATAAGCACCTCATCCCACTGTCCGGTGTGGGGCTCAACAATTTCTTCCACCTTAGGGCATCTCCAATGGCAACCCACAAATTTTCTTCACAGACACGGATGCGGGAGGCAGTCATCCAACCGTAGCCGCATACATCCAGCATCCCCTCTTTTTTTAAATATGCACGATCAAATTGCCGCATACATAGAGTGTGGATGTTCAAATAGCCGCATGCAACACTAGTTCAAATATTACATCCCAACACCTCGAGCATGGCAGTTGCAAACCTGACCATGGCATCTCCGCATGTCTCTCAAACATCCGTAGGTACTCATCCCACGAATCAGCGGTCGTGCCATATGCAAGCATCCGTAGTGCGGTCGTGCATTTCTGGTAACCATAGAAGCCAATCATTCCCACGTCATCCTCATTCAAGATGAAGTAGCCATCATAGGACCGGGCGCCATGGTACAAACGATCAAAGACAATCTTGCGCATCTGAAAACGCCAGCAAAAATGGCCAGTGAAGAGTGCATCCTGGGCAAAGTAGTCGGCCATCAGTGTCAAATGGTCGCGCGCCCTGTCACGGTTGAGCACTTGATGACCCTTGATTGAGCGCTTGAAATTGTGAACATGCTCCTTCGCATGCTCTGCGTCTTTAAGGACAGCCTGCATCTTAGCTATCTCATCCGAGTACTCCTCGTTGGATGAGCCATCAGACGATGCCACGTCTCCAACGTATCTATAATTTAAGATTGTTCCATGCTATTATATTATCGGTTTCGGATGTTTTATATGCATTTATACGATATTTTATATTATTTTTGGGACTAACCTATTAACCTAGAGCCTAGTGCAAGTTCCTGTTTTCCTTGTTTTTGAATTTCGCAGAAAAGGAATACCAAACAGAGTCCAAACAGAATAAAACCTTCACAACGATTTTTCTTGAACCATAAGACAACTAGGAGACTTGAAGTTGAAGTCGGAGGAGCCATGAGGCGGCCACAAGGACAGAGGGCGTGCCTAGGGGGTAGGGCGCGCCCCCACCCTTGTGGGCCCCTCATGCACCTCCTGACCTAATTCTTTCGCCTATGTATACCCACATATCCCCAAACCAGCAGGGGAAGCCACGAAAACACTTTTCCACCGCCGCAACCTTCTATATCGGTGAGATCCCATCTAGGGGCCTTTTCCGGCATCCTGCTGGAGGGGGATTCGATCACGGAGAGCTTCTACATCAACTCTATTGCCCTTTTGATGAAGCGTGGGTAGTTTATTTTAGACCTACGGGTCCATAGCTAGTAGCTAGATGGCTTCTTCTCTCTCTTTGATTCTCAATAACATGTTCTCCTCGATGTTCTTGGAGATGTAAAACTTTTTTCGGTGTGTTTGCCGAGATCCGATGAATTGTGGATTTATGATCAGCTTATATATAAATATTATTTGAATCTCCTCTGAATTCTTTTATGCATGATTTGATATCTTTGTAATTCTCTTCGAACTATCGGTTTAGTTTGGCCAACTAGATTGGTTTTTCTTGCATGGGAGAAGTGCTTAGCTTTGGGTTCAATCTTGCGGTGTCGTTTCCCAGTGACGGTAGGGGCAGCAAGGCACATATTGTATTGTTGCCATCGAGGATAAAAAGATGGGGTTTTCATCATATTTCTTGAGTTAATTCATCTACATCATGTCATCTTACTTAATGCATTACTCCGTTCTTTATGAACTTAATACTCTAGATGCATGCTAGATAGCGGACGATCTGTGGAGTAATAGTAGTAGATGCAGAATTGTTTCGATCTACTTGGCACAGACGTGATGCCTATATTCATGATCATTGCCTTAGATATCGTCATAACTTTGCGCTTTTCTATCAATTGCTCGGCAGTAATTTGTTCACCCACCGTATTATTTACTATCTTGAGAGAAGCCTCTAGTGAAACCTATGGCCCCTGGGTCTATTTTCCATCATATAAGTTTCCGATCTACATTATTAGTTTCCGATTTAATATCTTTGCAATCTTTTACTTTCTGATCTATAAACGAAAAATATTTACTTTACTGTTTATCTATCTCTATCAGATCTCACTTTCGCAAGTAACCGTGAATGGATTGACAACCCCTTTATCACGTTGGGTGCAAGTTGTTGTTTGTTTGTGTAGGTATTCGGTGACTTGTGCATTGTATCTTACTGGATTGATACCTTGGTTCTCAAACTGAGGGAAATACTTATCTCTACTTTGCTGCATCACCCTTTCCTCTTCGAAGGAAAAACCAACGCAAGCTGAATAAGTAGCAGGAAGAATTTCTAGCGCCGTTGCCGGGGAGATCTATACCAAGTCAAGACATACCAAGTACCCATCATAAACTCTCATCTCTTGCATTACATTATTCGCCATTCGCCTCTCGTTTTCTTCTCTGATAACCCACAAGTATAGGGTATCACAACAGTTTTTGAGGGTAGAGTATTCAACTCAAATTTATAGATTCGACACAACGGGAGCCAAAGAATATTTGAAGGTATTAGCAGCTGAGTTGTCAATTCAACCACACCTAGAGATTAATTATCTGTAGAAAGTAATCAGTAACAAAGTAATATGATAGTTTTGATAGTAGTGACAGCAGTAATAGTAACGGTAACAGTGATAGTAGTAATTTTGTAGCAAGTGTAACAGTAATGATAGCAGTACTAACTTAGCAAAAACAATATAGGTTAAATTCGTAGGCATTGGATCGGTGACTTGTTGGATGATATTCATCATGGGACAGTTATAACCTAGGGCGATACGGCACTAGCTCCAGTTCGTCAATATAATGTAGGCATGTATTCCGTAAGTCGTCATACGTGCTTATGGAACGAACTTGCATGACATATTTTGTCCTACCCTCCCATGGCAGCGGGGTACATAATGGAAACTAAGGGATATTAAGGCCTCCTTTTAATAGAGATTCGGAACAAAGCATTAGCACATAGTGAATACATGAACTCCTCAAACTACAGTCATCACCGGGAGAAGTCCCTGTTTCTGGCACTACGGGGTTGCCGGAGCATAACACGTAGTAGGTGACTATAACTTGCAATATCAGATCTAGAACATGGATATGATGGTGATAACATAAACGGTTCATATCTAAAATCATGGCACCCGGGCCCAAAGTGACAAGCATTAAGCATGGCAAAGTAATAGCAACATCAATCTTAGAACATAGTGGATACTATGGATCAAGCCCTAGCGAAACTAACTCAATTACATGATGAATCTCATCCAACTCCTCACCGACCAGGGAGCCTACGAAGGAATTACTCACTCCCGGTGGGGAGCATCATGGAATTGGCGATGGAGAAGGGTTGGTGATGACGAAGAACGAAGACCCCTCTCTCCGGGGCCCCAAACGGACTCCAGATCTGGCCTCCCGATGAAGAACAGGAGGTGACGGCGGCTCCGTCTCATGGATCGCGATAATTCTTTCTCCCTGATTTTTTTCTGGAAAAATAGGATTTTATAGCATCGGTTTCGTGGTCTGCGGGGCCACCAGGTGGGCACAACCCACCTGGGCGCGCCAGGAGAGGGGGGCGCCCTGGTGGGTTGTGCCCACCCAGCTGCTCCTCTCCGGTAGGTCTTGACTCCAAAAATTCTTATTTATTATATAAAAATTCCTCGCAAAGTTTCGTTCCATTCCGGGAACTTTTATTTCTGCACAAAAACAACACCATGGTAGTTCTGCTGAAAACAGTGTCAGCCCGGGGTTAGTTTCATTCAAATCATGCAAATTAGAGTCCAAAACAAGAGGAAAAGCGTTAGAAAAAGTAGATACGTTAGAGACGTATCAATTCCCCCATGCTTAAACCTTTGCTTGTCCTCAAGCAAGTCAGTTGATAAACTGAAAGTGAAAAAGAAAAACTTTTACGAACTCTTTTGCTCTTGTTTGCATAAATAAGCTTAAACAACACCCAAGTTTTCTACAAACATTATAACTAACCATGCCGACAATAACTCTTAAAGATTATATTAACTCATATCAATGACATAATTAGCTAGCGAGCAATAATGAGATATCTCAAACGGCAACACTTTGTCAAAACAATCATGATATAACATGACAATAGTGGTATCTCGCTAGCCCTTTCTGAGACCGCAAAACATAAATGCAGAGCACCTCCAAGGTCCAAGTAGTGACTAAACATTGTAATTCATGGTAGAAAAGATCCAGTCATGATGCACCCAACATTAGCTACACACAATGCATAAGTCATGAAAACTGTGCTCTGAGGTTCTAGCGCTTGTTTTAGAAGGTGATGACACAACATAAAAGTAAATAGATAGTCCCTTCCTGGAGGGAAGCAGTGATTTGCAGAGGTTCTAGAGCTCAAGTTTTTAAAACCGAGGTAAATGATATTTTGAGACATGCACCCTTCTCATTTACTTCACGACCATCAGTTATCAATATCTTCCATGCTAAGCACGCTAGTGGCGGTTCCCAAGAGATAAAAGTAAAGGTTTTGACTCCATTGGGAGTTTTTGTTTGATTATTTGAGAGATTAACTCTTTTTCTGTTTGCAGTTTGGGACTGGGCATCCCTATTACCACCCTTTTCTTGTGCGATGGTGAGTGAATAAACACTCGACCTGAGAATAACCCGCTTAGCATGGAAGATACCGACCACCTCCTGTCGTTCCATGAACGATCCAGGCGCACAAAAAGGATATTTATTTAGAAGTTTTTAAAGGTGGCACATGCAAATTTACTTAGGACGGTAGGGTAATACCGCATATAGGTAGGTATGGTGGACTCATTTGGAATAACTTTTGGTTCAAGGTTTTTGATGTACAAGCAGAATTCCCACTTAGTACAGGTGAAGGCTAGCAATTAGATTGAGAAGCGGCCAGCTAGAGAGAAACAACGGTCATAAACATGCATTATGCATAAGTAACATTGGACACTAGCATGAGTAGGATATGAACACCATGAACATAAATATCAAAGAGGCTATGTTGGTTTTGATTCAACTACATGCATGAACATGTGCTAAGTCAAGCCACTCAGACATTCAGAGGAGGATACCATATCATCATACTACATCACAATCATTTTAACGCAATGTTGATATCCAAGATAAATCATTATCCACTCCCAGCTACTTATGCATGGCATGAGAAACTATAATCTCTAATTGTCATTGCAAACATGTTTAATCATAATGGGGTGAATCATGGATGCTAGGTTAAACATATTTACACAAACAGAACAAGTCGAGTTCATACCAGTTTCTCTCTGCCACGGCCAGTTCAATGAATATCGTCATTATTGCCTTTCACTTGCACAACCGAATGATATGAAAATAATAATAGCGCAACAGTGTCGTGGACTAGCTGGAATCTGCAAACATTTTATTCAACGGGAGAAGACAAGGTAAAATGTGCTCTTTATTAGATCAACAATTATTCATATGAGAGCCACTCAACATTTTCATCATGGTCTTCTCCTTGGTACAACTCAAATAAAAAGAAATATTTTTGGAGTTTTTGGTTTTCTTGAACAAGCAAATAAAAGGGAAAAGCAAAAATGAGAAAAACTATTTACACAGGAAAGCTCCCAACAAGCAAAAGAAGAACAAGGAAATCTTTTTCGTTTTTCTTTTTAATATTACTACTAAGCATGCATAGAAAGTAAATTAGCTACAACTATTTTTTTGATTTTTCTAAAGTTTTTCAAACACACAAAAAGAAAGCAAGAAAAATAAAATCTAAGCATGGATGATACAATGAAAAAGTGTGAACACTGACAAGATGAATAAGTGGACATGAATGTAACGTCAGTGGGAAACACGTACTCCCCCCAAGCTTAGGCTTTTCCATGCATGCTTAGTAGTAATATTAAAAAGAAGATCAGTAGCCTGGATGGTAGTAGGGGTACTGAGGAGCGGGTTTCCACTCATCCCACTACTGAGGCTCTTCCACTGCCTCTGCAGCAGCCTGAGCGTTCCGGTAGGTGATGATGTCCGTAGGCATAATCCTGTATCCACCCCTGGCAACAGAATCAAACAAAGCAGGAGCAGGCAATGGAATAATATCATGTGTCTTAATGCTAAAAACCAGGTTATAAGGAATCAGAATATTAGGAGACTCTTTATCAATGAAGTGGTGGTGATCCATGGTTGTGCGGTCTAGGTAAACTTGCTCAGAGGGTAATCATAAGGGCGTATCTCAACATTAAAGTGAGCCGCCAAACGAGTAGCAAAAATCCCACCATGTATTTTTCCTTTGGATTTATTAATGTGGAGGCGACGAGCCACAATAGCTCCCAAGCTATAATTGTTGTCGCCCTCCAGTGCACGACATAAAACAACACGGTCTGGTGAACTTAGTGCACCCACCTTCTCTCTAGCAAGCAAGCATTTTGTAATGAAAAGAGCAAAATAATGAGTAGCAGGAAAATGCAAGCCAGCGGCAGTGATAGCTGACACCCCTCTCTCATCTCCCACTATCAAAGTGCGATAAAAGGCCTCAAACTCAGTTGGCCTAGGCTCGGCTAAGCTCCCATCAGAAGGGATCATGCATATGTTACAAAATTCCGTAAGTGGTATTTGATGGTTTTCAGCATATAAATCAAAACGCACTTCAGGAGGATTATTCCTAGGCAGGAAAGTAAAACTTTGAACAAAGATGTTTGTGAGGATTTGGTGTTGTTCACACTCATTTGCGATGAAGTCGGTGAGGTCGGCATTAGCAGCATATTGTGTGAACTCATGAAGGATTCCAGCCTCTTCCAGGAACGAGGTGTGCGGCCATTCACACGGTCGTACTTCCGCCAACCTCTGAGGATGAAGATCACTATCAGATGACTCCCCAATAACACCCTTGAAGTTATTCTTAGAGCCAAACTTCCTATAGATATTCATGGTTTTCCTATGAACAAAATTCTAAAATTTATTAGCCCACAAATTTTTCTCAACAAAACTTCACAAAATTGATACCAACTACTCATAGGGATACAATAGAGGCCATAGCAAGCATTCAAACTACCTAGAAATCTAAGAATTCAACATGCAAGCTCATCTACAGCAGCACCAAGAGTAGCTAATTATTTAAAATATAGACCACTAAAAAACTAATTGGACAAACGGTGGAGTCACATGCCAAGCAACAATCCCCCAAAACAGTTTCGGAAACGGAGCTTCGAGCAAAGAGATCGAAATTCGCAGGCTTGAGAGCAAGAACGAGAGAGAGAGAGAGAGAGAGAGAGCTATGGGGAATTTTTTCTGGAGGTAGGTGATGATGTGGTTAAAGAGATAAGTGAGGGGGCCCACATGGGGACCACAACCCGCCAGGGCGCGCCTGGGGGTCCTGGCGCGCACAGGTGGGTTGTGCCCACCTGGTGCACCTCCCTTTGATATTATTTGCACCAGAAATTCAGAAATATTCAGAAAAAAATGAATTAAATTTTCAGGGCATTCTAAGAACTTTTATTTTTGGGTCATTGTTTTATTGCATGGGAAATTCAGAAAATAGACAAAACATGGCATTTTATTTTATTTAACTAATAAAAACAGAAAACAAAAAGTAGGGATAGAAGGTAGTGCTTACTAAATTCATCAAGTTCATGTTGTTCAAAAATGATCCATTAATAAGGTTGATCAGGTCTTATTAACAACCACTTTCGATTAGCATGAAACCGAAGAACTTTCATAAATCACTAAGTTACCTCAATGGGGATATGAATGTCCCCAACAATCAGCATTTCATATTCCTTTTTGACAATAGGTAGAGGTATTTGAAAACTTCCAATAGTGATTGTCAGAGATTTTTCAATAATATTAATACCATTCACTTGGAATTGTTTCTTCGGAAAGTGCACCATATGCTCATTACCATTGATATAAAAAGTGACCTTGCTTTTATTGGAATCAATAACAGCCCATGCAGTATTCAATAAGGGTCTACCAAGGATAATCTACATGTTGTCGTCCTCGGGCATCTCAAGTATAACAAAGTCAGTCAAAATAGTAACATTAGCAACAACAACGGGCACATCCTCACAGATACCGATAGGTATGGCAGTTGATTTGTCTACCATTTGCAAAGATATTTCAGTAGGTGTGAGTTTATTAAAATCAAATCTTTTATATAAAAAGAAAGGCATAACACTAACACCAGCTCCTAAATCACACAAAGCAGTTTTCACATATTTATTTTTGATGGAGAAAGGTATAGTTGGTATTCCCGGATCTCCAAGTTTTTTAGGTACTCCATCTTTAAAAGTGTAATTAGCAAGCATAGTGGAGATTTTAGCCTCCGGTATTTTTCTCTTTTTGTGATGATGTCTTTCATATACTTTGCATAAGGAGGCATTTTCAAGATATTAGTCAAGCGAGTATGCAAAAAACTGGCCTCAACATTTCAGCAAAGCATTCAAATTCTCCATCATCATTCTTTTTAGTTGACTTAGGTGGAAAAGGCATAGGTTTTCGAACCCACGGTTCTCTTTCTTTACTGTGTTTTATAGCAATGAAGTCTCTTTTATCATACCTTTTATTCTTAGGTTGTGGGTTATCAAGATCAATTGGTGGTTCTATCTCAACATCATTGTCTGGTTCTTTATTATTTGTTTGAGTATTTTCATGAACATCAGAATTATCTTTTTCATCATCACTAGGTGAGTGTTCATTACCACACTGAGTTTCAACATCAGAGATACAAACTTCATTATCATTACCAGGAGGTTTTTCTATTTCAAGTTCACTAGGAGTATGCAAAGTCCTACCAATTTCCTTTTTATTTTTCTTTTTAGAGGAACTAGGTGCAGTGGTGTTGTTCCTTTGTGAATCATGTTCGATTCTTTTTGGGTGTCCCTCAGGATAAAGTGATTCCTAAGTCATTTTGCCTCCTCTAGTTGCAACTCTTACAGCAAAGTCATGTATATTATTATTCATTTCATCAAGCAACTCTCTTTGAGATTTAGCAACTTGTTCTAACTGAGGTTGAACCATAGAAGCATGCTTTCCCACACCTCTAACATCATTGTAGGTCCTAAATAACAAGTCACTCAAGCGAGCAATCATATCATAATTGTATTTCAATTGTTTCATAACATTTGCATTGAAGTGATCTTGTTTCCTAATGTAGTTTCAAACTAATAAAGGCATTGGCTAGGGTGCATATTGTGAGGATTGTCATTATCATTAAACTTCATTAGAGAATTTACCTCAACCATCTTAGGCAGTGGTGGTGTATTAAGCCCATGTATTTCTTCAATAGGAGGTAAATTTTTAACATCCTCGGCTTTAATACCTTTTTCCTTCATAGATTTCTATGCCTCTTGCATATCTTCAGGACTAAGATATAATATACCTCTCTTCTTTGGAGTGGGTTTAGGCGGTGGTTCGGAAGAGTCCAATCATCATAATTTTTCGATATATTATTCAATAATTCTTCAGCTTGTCTTATAGTTCGTTCCTTGAAAACACAACCAGCACAACTATCTAGGAAGTCCCTAGAAGCATCGGTTAGTCCATTAGAGAAGATATCAAGTATTTCATTTTTCTTAAGAGGATGATCAGGCAAAGCATTAAGTAATCAGCAAAGCCACCCCCAAGCTTGTAGGAGACTCTCTTCTTTAGTTTGCACAAAGTTAAATATTTCCTGTAAAGCAGCTTGTTTCTTATGAGCAGGGAAATAGTTTTCAAAGAAGTAATAAATCATATCCTGGGGACTACGCACACAACCAGGAGCAAGAGTATTTACCAAGATTTAGCATCACCCTTTAATGAGTACGGAAATAATTTGGGAATAAAGTAATAGCGAGTTTTCTCATCATGAGTAAAAAGGGTGGCTATGTCATTCAACTTAGTAAGATTTGCCACAACAGTTTCAGTTTCATAACCATGGAAAGGATCAGATTCAACCAAAGTAATTAACTCTGGGTCGACAGAGAATTCGTAATCCTTATCATCAATAAAGATAGGTGAAGTAGCAAACTTAGGACCATATTTCATTCTAGCATTCAGAGATTTTGCTTTATACGTGCATAATAATTTCTCTAGATCATCTCTATCTCTCCAAGCAAGAATATCTCTAGTTGTTTCTTCACTCATAACATAACCTTCTGGTACCTTAGGCAATTCATATCTAGAAAGACTAGTTCTAGCAGGTGTTTTAGGATATTCAGTTTCAAGCTCATCATCAGATTCAACAACATCATGTTGTATTACTCTAGCAATTTGTTCATCAAGAAATTCACCAAGTGCCACATCATCATTATCAAGCAAAGTACTAGCATCACCATAAGCATTATCCATAGCAGAAGTAGCATCATCAATAACATGCGACATATTAGAATTTATAGCATGTGGTGGTGTTGCAAGTTTACTTATAACAGAAGGTGAATCTAAAGCAGAACTGGATGGCAGTTCCTTACCTCCCCTCGTCTTTGAGGGAAAAATCTTAGTCTTAGCATCCTTCAGATTCTTCATAGTGATAAATTGATAATAATCCCAAGTGACTCAACAAATATAGATATGCTCCCTGGCAACGGCGCCAGAAAAAGGTCTTGATAACCCACAAGTATAGGGGATCGCAACAGTTTTTGAGGGTAGAGTATTCAACCCAAATTTATAGATTTGACACAAGGGGAGCCAAAGAATATTTGAAGGTATTAGCAGATGAGTTGTCAATTCAACCACACCTGGAGATTAATTATCTACAGCAAGTAATCAGTAGCAAAGTAATATGATAGTTTTGATAGTAGTGACATCAGTAATAGTAACGGTAACGGTGATAGCAGTAATTTTGTAGCAAGTGTAACAGTAATGATAGCAGTAGTAACTTAGCAAGAACAATATAGGTTAAATTCGTAGGCATTGCATCGGTGACTTGTTGGATGATATTCATCATGGGACAGTTATAACCTAGGGCGATACGGCACTAGCTCAAGTTCGTCAATATAATGTAGGCATGTATTCCGTAAGTCGTCATACGTGCTTATGGAACGAACTTGCATGACATATTTTGTCCTACCCTCCCATGGCAGCGAGGTCCATATTGGAAACTAAGGGATATTAAGGCCTCCTTTTAATAGAGATTCGGAACAAAGCATTAGCACATAGTGAATACATGAACTCCTCAAACTACGGTCATCACCGGGAGAAGTCCCTGTTTTTGTCACTACGGGGTTGCCGGAGCATAACACGTAGTAGGTGACTATAACTTGCAAGATCAGATCTAGAACATGGATATAATGGTGATAACATAAACGGTTTAGATCTAAAATCATGGCACCCGGGCCCAAAGTGACAAGCATTAAGCATGGCAAAGTAATAGCAACATCAATCTTAGAACATAGTGGATACTAGGGATCAAGCCCTAGCAAAACTAACTCAATTACATGATGAATTCATCCAACTCCTCACCGACCAGGGAGCCTATGAAGGAATTACTCACTCCCGGTGGGGAGCATCATGGAATTGGCTATGGAGAAGGGTTGGTGATGACGAAGAACGAAGACCCCTCTCTCCGGGGCCCCAAACAGACTCCAGATCTGGCCTCCCGATGAAGAGCAGGAGGTGACGGCGGCTCCGTCTCATGGATCGCGATAATTCTTTCTCCTTGATTTTTTCTGGAAAAATAGGATTTTATAGCATCGGTTTCGTGGTCTGCGGGGCCACCAGGTGGGGACAACCCACCTGGGCGCGCCCTGGTGGGTTGTGCCCACCCAGCTGCTCCTCTCCGGTAGGTCTTGACTCCAGAAATTCTTATTTATTATATAAAAATTCCTCGCAAAGTTTCGTTCCATTCCGAGAACTTTTATTTCTGCACAAAAACAACACCATGGTAGTTCTGCTGAAAACAGTGTCAGTCTGGGGTTAGTTTCATTCAAATCATGCAAATTAGAGTCCAAAACAAGAGGAAAAGCGTTAGAAAAAGTAGATACGTTGGAGACGTATCACTCTCCCCCACTTCTAAAACGATTTTCGAAAAGATTTGCATTTTCTTCGCCCCTCTTCTGTTCGTCTTCTCTGCTTGCTTTTTTTGCGTGCTCGTGTGTTGGATTGCTTACTTTGTCATGATGGCTCAAGAGAATACCAAATTTTGTGATTTTTCCAACACCAATAATAATGATTTTATTAGCACTCCGATTGCTCCTGCTACTATCGAGGAATCTTGTGAAATTAATGCCGCTTTGCTGAATCTTGTTATGAAAGATCGATTTTCCGGCCTTCCTTGTGAAGATGCCGCATCCATCTAAACAATTTCATTTATTTATGTGATATACAAAATAAAAAGGATGTGGATAATGATATTGTTAAATTGAAGCTATTTCCTTTCTCACTTCGAGATCGTGCTAAAACTTGGTTTTCATCTTTGCCTAAAAATAGTATTGATTCAAGGAATAAGTGTAAAGATGATTTTATTTCCAAGTATTTTCCTCCCGCTAAGACCATCTCCCTTAGGAATGATATTATGAATTTTAAGCAACTTGATCATGAACATGTTGCACAATCTTGGGAGAGGATGAAATTGATGATATGAAATTGCCCTACGCATGGTTTGAATTTGTGGATGGTTATACAAAATTTTTATGCCGGATTGAATTTTGCTTCTAGAAATCTTTTAGATTCGGTCGCGGGAGGCACTTTTATGGAAATTACTTTAGAAGAAGCTACTAAACTCCTAGATAATATTATGCTTAATTATTCTCAATGGCATACCGAAAGATCTTCCACTAGTAAAAAAAAGTGCATGCAATTGAAAAGATTAATGTTTTGAGTGGAAAGATGGATCCTAATGATGTGCCTTTGTCTACTTCGATTGAAAATAATAATGAATCTATGGATGTGAATTTTGTTGGTAGGAACAATTTTGGTAATAATGTGTATAGAGGTAATTTTAATCCTAGGTTGTTTCCTAGTAATTCCTCTAATTATTATGGTAATTCCTACAACAATTCTTATGGAAATTATAATAATATGCCCTCTGATTTTGAGAATAGTGTTAAAGAATTTATGAGTTCACAAAAAGAATTTCAATGCTTTGATTGAAGAAAAATAGCTTAAGATTGATGATTTGGCTAGGAACGTGGATAGAATTTCTCTTGATATTGATTCTTTGAAACTTATATCTATTCCACCAACGCATGATATTAATGAGTCTCTCAAAGCTATGAGAATTTCCATTGATGAGTGCAAATAAAGAACCGCTAAGATGTGTGCTAAACGAGATTGGTTTGTAAAAACGTGTTCTTCTAGTTTCCGTGAAAATAATGATGAAGATCTTAAAGTGATTGATGTGAATCCTATTGAATCTTTGTTTTACAATATAAATCTTGACAAAGATGGGACTGGAGATGAGTCAACTTTAGTTAAAAGGCGTCCCAATGATTTGGACTTTTTAGATCTTGATGCAAAAAATTGATAAAAGTGGGATTGTAGAGGTCAAAACTTTAGGTAGCAATGAACCTACTCTTTTGGATTTCAAGGAATTTAATTATGATAATTGTTCTTTAATAGATTGTATTTCCTTGTTGCAATCCATGTTGAATTCTCCTCATGCCTATAATTAAAACAAAGCTTTTACTAAACATATCATTGATGCTATGATGCAATCTTTTGAAGAAAAGCTTGAATTGGAAGTTTCCATTCCTAGAAAACTTTATGATGAGTGGATTAATATTAAAGATTATGAATGCCATGCTTTGTGTGATTTGGGTGCTAGTGTTCCCACGATTCCAAAAACTTTATGTGATGTGCTAGGTTTTTGTGAATTTGATGATTGCTCTTTAAATTTGCATCTTGCGGATTCCACTATTAAGAAAACTATGGGAAGGATTAATGATGTTCTTATTATTGCAAATAGGAATTATGTGCCCATAGATTTCATTGTTCTTGATATAGATTGCAATCCTACATGTCCTATTATTCTTGGTAGACCTTTCCTTAGAACGATTGGTGCAATTATTGATATGAAAGAAGGAAACACTAAGATTTGAATTTCCATTAAGGAAGGGCATGAAACACTTTCCTAGAAATAAAATTAAGTTGCCATATGAATCTATTATGAAAGCTACTTATGAATTGCATACCGAAGATGACAATACCTAGATCTATTCGTGTTTTTGTGCCTAGCTAAGGGCGTTAAACAATAGCGCTTGTTGGGAAGCAACCCAATTTTATTTTTGTTTTTGCTTTTTAGGTCCTGTTTTGCATTAAATAATTGATTTATCATCTGGTCAGATATGGTTCTATGTTTTAATTAGTGTTTGTGCCAAGTAAAATCTCTGGGATAGCTTACGGTGATAGTTGATTTGATCTTGCTGAAAAACAAAAACTTTTGCGCTCAGGAAAACAATTCTCATTTTTAACAGATGCGTAATAAAATACTGATTCTTTTTGCAGAAGATTAATAAAAAAAATCTTAGGTTTTCCTAAATTTTCAGAATTTTTGGAGTTACAGAAGTATTTGAGAGTTATAGGTTTCTATAGACTATTCTATTTTTGACAGATTATGTTTTCTATGTGTTGTTTGCTTATTTTGATGAAACTATGGGTAGTATCGGGGGGTATGAACCATGGAAAAGTTGGAATACAGTAGATATCTTTCCCTAATAATAAAGCACAAATTGACTTTGTCGGGTTCACCGTCACGCACTTTTTGTCAAAAAAAACCTGACATTTTTTAAAATCAACCCGCAATACATGTGGCCTTCCATGATGCGTTGATGGGTTGCTGGACTTCGAACGCAAGACTCCTCGTTCCAAGAACTAGAAGTAAACCATCAGGACTCTCATCTGACTCATGCTTGTGTAGGAATCTTTACCTAATAATCTATATGCATACTGACCAGGTCTCTCTTACGTGGAGTCAAACTCTGAATCCCCTCTTGCCTTGCCTAGCCTCTCCATAAATAAGTTGTGGAGAAGCACCATACCAAGCCGTCGGATGAGGAGGCATAAGACGAGGACGATCCCACAGAAGACATATGGGTACATGACCTCGCCGAGGCCGACAGCAACAATGGCTGAAGCCAAGCCAACGAGGCCCATGTCGTCGGGATACCTTTTCCTCCACTGCGCCCGTACCACAGGCACCATCATCAGCGTCCACGCGCGCCTTCTGTTGCTCTATTGCCGATCGTTTGTAGGAGACAATTTCAGTTCCGGCGGCGCCGCGGTCAAGTCAACGAAATGTCACCAAAGCGTAGCCGGTGGCGAACGACGCTCGCATAGCTTCTTCCCAACTTTCTTCCTTGGTCACCACACCTTGTCGCAATACCACAGGCATCGACCATCGCCGCCGGCCATGCAAGTCACGCTCGACTTGTCAGAAATTTAGGGTTTGTGGTCTATCCCCTATTCCTCTGCGCTTATCCGTGGTGCCGCTCACAATTCGCATAACTGAGGCTAGCGGTAGGGACCTTCTTATACTGTCTTTCTAAAGAGTCCACCTCTTATACAGATAAGATTCCTAGTTGTTTCCACTAGTTTCTGGGATAGAGTCCAGATCAAATTACCAACCATGGTCATATTTGTCTGTTAATGGATTCTAACAGTTATGTCCCCGGAGCACGCGCTTGTGAGCAACGCGTCATAACAGAGTGTAAATTCCTCTAATTACGTAGATCAACATTAGGGTTGTAATCTAATTATATGATCTAGCTCCTTTCGATCATTAGTGTACCCGGGTAGTCTTTCCAATATAAATAGTATATTGTATTCCACTGATAATCGACCAGCTTCCTTAAGCATACAACTTAAGTATATTCCAACAAGTGATAATTACATAATAAACATGTAAAGAAATTCCATGTATAAATACATGATATATTTCCATAATGAGGTCTTCCAAATATTAGTAATTCCTAGTAATTTGAATATAGTTGCACGACACATAATTCCAACATCTCCCACTTGTCCAAAACGATCATTCAAATATTCGTAAACCTGTAGCCTTAATATGCTTACCAAATACCTCATGACTAATAGGCTTAGTCAAGGGGTCAGCAACCAGATTAACACTACGTTTGAAATCCAAAGAAATATATAGTGATACCTTCCCTCGGTATGTGTCCTTGCTGTGACACTTAAGATCACTAGAGACCTTTAGTTTCCGCCTAATTATTCCAGCATAGCTGTCCTTGGCGCCTCAAGTATTATTTCCTAGAGTGTAATTCCACCTTTATAGGCACCCTGAGAATTTTTTTCCTCAAGTGAAATTCCGCATCAATTATTTTCAGTCACATATATCAATAATATGAATAATTCCACATTGACTCAAAATATATGACAATCGTGTTGAATAAATTTTCAAAACCACATAAATATCAAATCCAATCAGTAAATGAAGTTCCATCAGTAACCATGTTTTGAAAGAAATTCCTGACTTCGGTCAGTGAACCTGCACCACATTAGTACTAAAACTAATAATTGAATACGCGTACCTGGATGTATTTATCATCTCGTAGATACAGTAAGAACTTCCTCAATGTGATTACCTTTAATATAAATTTCAGAACAAGTGACAGGTTGTGATGCACTTTCCACAATCCTATATGATGTGTGAGATTCCCTTAGCTTCTCATCTTTCCTTTCACTACTTGAGTGCGGCATAAATTCTAGTAGCTAAGGTATGATAATATAATGAAGATACATATCGATTCCAGTACCATTCATTATTCCATTTTTCTTTAGGAGTTCAAATATAATTCCTCATTGAGTATGGTTCCCTTTATCAAAGGTATTTTAATATATTTGCAATTTTCCATAGAGAAACACTCCAAAATATTTTCTATGTATTTCCACTTGTAAAACATAGGATGTTTCAAATGTTCCTTTCTTATGAAAGTTAAAAAGATGACCAAGCTTTCACTTCCATCAATGTGACTTTATCATTGTAAACAAAAAAACAATGTTAACATATACAATAACAATGGAAAATACTTTACACTTACATTTGTAGATGACCACCTTGCTTAATGTAGAAAACCATATGACCTGCTATTCCATTGATGTGAAGCTTGCTACAAGACCATAAATGAATATATTCAATTAGGAAACCATGTCTTTAGTTCCTCTTCCCTATATTCCAGGAGAGAGAGTTTCCACAAAGTATATTTTCCTTTGTGCAAGGAACTTAATAGCAAGTGTGATATTATAATATTCCAATGAGATAAATTTCCTCACAAAAAAACACTTACAAACGATGGGCGTGCGGTTGTTTGGATGATAATAAGTTCCCAAACTATATAATTCCTCATTGAGTTTATTCCTTTCCGCATTTCTTCCACCCATAGTTGACAATGATGAATTTTTTAAGACTTCTTAGGATTCTTCCTCTACTATTCAGAGTGACTTCCCCCAAAAACCACATAACAATTATCCAAAGATTACATTCCAAGTTAATTACTCCCACTTATCTGAAGCATGTCATGTCGGGAGAGTCACTTGTAGTTTCCTTGGGTCAAGATTATATTCCAGTATGATTGTCAATAATTCCACCCATGATTATAAAAATGTTTGTTCCTACTTTCCACCAGTGTTCCTTTTCTAGATAAAGGCGGAAACACCCTTTGATCCACTAGAATAACCATGAAAAATTCCTGGTGTGCGCTTTGTAATAACCGAGAATTTCATGCCAAAATAGAAGATTTCCTTCCAGACAAGTGGTTGTACTAGATGTAGAATGATTCAACAAACGAGAATATGCAATGCTTCTCTCCAAAGAAACAAGGGAGTATAAAAGACAATCAATTCCTCCATTATATTGTGGACTTTACGGTATGTTACAATGGTGAATAGTTCCATGCTCTTTACATACAAACGATATATTCCTGAAGTGTACTTCCCCACCAATCAGTTGTTAAAACTATGATATTATTTAATCACCTGATTTTCCACTTCAGTATAACATGTGACCAGCACAATAAAACATTCCGACTTGTACAATAAAATATAAGCATAACCATATAAAATTGTAATCATCGTAGAGTGAGATGAAATAAATTATCTAACCTCTAGTGGGGATGTCCAAAGAAATACCATAAGTGTGTGTGTGTATATATATATATATATATATATATATATATATATATATAAAGAAACGCTATGAAGCCCTTTCATCACCTTCCACCTTAATAAACAAGGTGTAAAAAATCATATATGCTTCACATGTACCATAGTCCTCCCACTAAAGTTTAAAATTCCAGAATCAATAAGCCTCTTGATCTAGTTCCAAGATATGTGACCAAGTCGTTGATGATGTAGATAATAAGATTCCAAGCATGTGTTCCCATTGACGATGTTCCTCCATATGGGGTTATCTTTGCCAAGCATAAACAATTTGGTTTGCCAACTTCCAATGGACATCAAGAAAGATGTATCATTGTGTGAAATCCAAAAATGCACTAAGTTAACCACTGAGCAATATTTCCACTCTTCCTTTTCGAAATACTATGTCATAATCAATAGATTCCAAGAGGGGCAATAAATTAAATCCCTTCCCATTGAAGTTAAATAACATGTCCTATAAAGACAATAGTTTTCCTCCACAAGGGAGTTCGATGGCATAATTTCCAATTCCAAAGTCTATCAGATTTAGCAGCAATGACTAAGCATACAAACATATATATATAGTTCCTTTGGAATTGTTAGCATGCCAACAAAATTGTTACAGTATTCCAGCGTTAAGTGATAGAAAAAATCCTTTTCCATGGAGTGGTTCCCATCTTCCTCCACAAATGAGTGATGCTCGTAATATGCACCTCTTTGAATTCCGTCTCATGCAAGGTTAGTATAATAGTGTGTTCATCAACAATAATTGTCCTCCACAACGGAGTTTGAGTGCATAATTTCCAATTCCCAGTATTTCAAAAATAGCATTACTACTGAAATAGACATCATCTACCTTCCTTGGGAATTTTTTAGATATAAATAAAGTTGCTACTGTATTCCACCTATTGGAAAAAGTAGTGACAGATATAAACATATAAAGTGTAAACATTGCCAATGGACATACCGTCAAGCGAGAGCAAATTTCCTTTTCTTTGGAGTGATAGTTTTCTTCCTCCGCAACAAGTGATATAATCAATATAAAGGTCTTTCTTAGATATGCAAAATTTCCATGCTATCTTTTCACCGGAGTAATTGCTATTCCATCCAGTCATGCATGATCTAGGGTCCTTCGAATTATTATTATTCGTAGGGAATAGCATTCTTCCCACGGGTAAATTCCATCTCCTCTTTACGAGTTACATGCAACGGACCAGAGAAAAAATTTAATCAATGATCAAATAAAATGAATAAAAGTAGCTAGTATATGCAATTTTGAAAGCATGTGTGCGTCTGGTGCATGTAGTCCTTCCGGCGGGCTAGCCCTTGTTTGCACAAGTTCGTTCCACGTTCATGTTATTTGCCTTCCTTAATCCCCAAAGTTTGGTGTGTGTAGTCCTTTCGGCAGGCTGGCCGTTGTTTGCACAAGGACTTGAACATGCAGAAAACATTCGCCTTCCTCTATCCACGTACATGAACAGAACAAGAACAGCTAGTATATCTTGTCTCCCATGCAAGAATTGAGGCCTTGGTGCAACTCTGGATTTCATGATTCGATGGATTGCTTGGGTGGTTTGGACTACCACTTTCCTAGCTAGATTCCTTGATTCCCGTGCATGCGGCTTGGACTGCCCTTTAATCACGTCTAGCGTACATGAATTAGCCCATGTGCCCAACACGACACTACGTAGCATGGATCCACGTGAAAGAGTTCTGGCGCAGCGACGGGATGTGGAACCGAGCAACGACTTGGCAACGCGGGTCCGGTGATGCAGCGGACGACGACGACGACCGGCACCAGCGCGGACTGCCAGCTACTCGCAGAGGTGCCGCAGATCGGGCCTCAGCCGGAGTCAGCGACTTGGGGCGGTGGCTGATGGCAGATTAGCAAGGTTATCTTTACGAAGAGGAGAACAAATTGATCCCCAAACTGACCATGGTTTGCAAATCCGTAGAGTATACAACAGAGTTGACTATGGATCGAATCGAGTCGATGAGTATGTCGTTGACCTTATTCGGCTCTGATACCAATGTTAGAAATTTAGGGTTTTTGGTCTATCCTCTATTCCTCTACGCTTATCTGTGGTGCCGCTCACAATTCGCATAACTAAGGCTAGGGGGTAGGGACCTTCTTATACTGTCTTTCTAAAGAGTCCACCTCTTATACAGATAAGATTCCTAGTTGTTTCCACTAGTTTCTGGGATAGAGTCCAGATCAAATTACCAACCACGATCATATTTGTCTGTTAACGGATTCTACCCGTTATGTCCCTGGAGCATACGCTTGTGAGCAATGCGCCATAATAGAGTGTAAATTCCTCTAATTACATAGATCAACATTAGGGCTATAATCTAATTTTACAATCTAGCTCCTTCCAATCATCAGTGTACCCGTGTAGTCTTTCCAATATAAATAGTATATTGTATTCCACTGATAATCGACCAGCTTCCTTAAGCATACAACTTAAGTATGTTCCAACAAGTGATAATTCCATGCTAAACATGTAAAGAAATTCCATGTATAAATACATGATATATTTCCATAATGAGGTCTTCCGAATATTAGTTATCCCTAGTAATTTGAATATAGTTGCAGGACACATAATTCCAACATGACTGTGTTGCTTTAGCCAGGCCTGAACATCTGAAACCGACCCTTGCTGTCTCATGAAACACGAATGCCTGCCGATTCCTCCTCCATGCGTACAGGCCGGCAACACGCCGTCGAAGGGTAGCGCTATATGTGTTGACCTTGGGGAGGAGCAAGCTCTCCTCAAATTTCTCTGGATCACAATTGGGCGCTATATGTGTTGATCTTGGGGAGGAGCGAGCTCTCCTCAGATTTCTCTAGATCACAACTGGGATTTCTCTGAAGAGGGCATTGTGCCGTCACCGGGCCGCACTCTGCAGCGCCAGGACATGACAACGCGGTGGGGTCTACTGGATCTACGGGAACATATTCCTCCCCCCCCCACACACACACACACATCTGCCTCGATTCCAATCTGACAGCCCTACCTCCTTGTCGTGCCATCCACTGCACCAAGACTGGATGGGTTTGGTGGTGAGTGTCAAGTGTAGCGTGTAGCCCCCCACTGGTCACAAGTGCGTCGTCAGCCGCTTCCTCGGCCTCCTCCTCCCTGTTCTGCAACAAGGGTGCGGAGTAGCGGCATGACGTTCTCCTCCGTTCTACCATGCCCCGCCTCTGGGCTTGAAACACCGGCATCAAGTTTTTGTGTGCTCTGATGATTAATTAGATCGTAATTTCCATTGTCGGCTATGGCCGACATAGTGGAAACAACCTCTGCTTATATGCGTACTCCATGGTAAGCTCAAGTATTGTTTCTCTTACATATTACTCCATACTGTATATTGCTAATCTCCCTCTTCCCTTCCGTGAGTTCGTCACTTCATCTCATAGAAAATGTTCTTTATTAGAACATCAGGTCACAATGGTTTATTATTTGATGGTGGCCATTTTCATGTGGGGAATAAACTAACATCAAAGTTACAGGTTTGTTCAGTACACCTGCCAATCACAGGTTTGTTAAAATGCCTACCTATATTGACATCAAAGTTACAGGTTTGTTCAGTACACCTGCCATTTTCGGAAAATATTAAAATAATTTGTATTTTGAACTCCAGGTCAATAGAAGTCCCAGGAAGAACTTAAGTTAACATATGCACATGGTTAATCTGCCCATCTCATACAGAAGGCTTACATATCTGCATTCCATGTAGCTTTACTGTTTAAGACAAGCAGATCAATTCACACTCCATGTTGAGTTGTCTATATGATCATTTAGTCCATTATCGAGATCACACATGCCATGATTTTTTTATGGTTAATGATATTTCGATAGTATGATTTCAAGAGGCCTCATCTAAAAGCAATAAGCTATTTTTTTCAGGGAGGAATAAGCTATTTCTTAGTGAACAACAACTCCTTGCTACTACTTGCACAGTAAGTGGAAAAGCAACAACTAAATATTGGTGGAGTCAGGCCCGACTAGGGCCTGGATTAAAGCACAACATATGCGATTAACTAATGCAGTTATTTTCGTGTACGTGCCACGGACTTATCACATTTTGTTAACATTTAGCTGTAGTTTCCCCATCTCTAGATAAAATTGGTGCATATAACTTTTTCCAAAATATAGATGAGTGCATTTTATCTACTCTGTGTGAAGGTCCAATGGTTTAGCTATATTTTGTCACATGTCGTGTTTCATTTGTGTCAATTATCTAGCAACCATCATAATGTAATGGCCTGTGGGCACCGTCAAGCCCTCAACTATTTAGTACATCGGTTTTTCATTCAAATGGTTTAGATAATTCTTTAAATTCTACCACTGGACTGCAAGGTGTTGTCAATAACTTATTTGTCCTTGCACACTATTACTTCTTGGTTTGGCTGAACTTTCACATGTTTATATTTGGTTTGGGTGTCGTACCTTTAAAGTGAGATATAGATAGCTATAGAGCAGAAGTCACACACATGAATTTAACCTTCATGTGCTATCAAGCTTTGGATCCTCCTCCTTATCAAGAAAAATTCATAAATTAAAGATTCTCTTTCAAAGTTCTTGTGAACTAAATTCCCTTTGTTGTGCTTTGCTCTGTTAGACTACCTATTTATGCATGTTGAGTGCTTGATCGTGTTTATAGATGAAAGAGAAGGTTCCTAGAATGATACAGTTGTTTTATTTTTGTTCACTCACTCTGCTTGATCATGTTACTGATTATTTATTGTTCTCCCGTTGCAATGCATGGGCATGTTTGCTATCGCAACACATAGACATATTTGAGAAAGACTATTGCTCCACGGAGAAGAATGTGCGGCGAATTTTCCTTTGCAAAATTATTTTTGGTGATAAGGATTTCTTTTCTCCCGTTGCAACGCACGGGCCCTTTTGCTAGTTACAGCAATATAAATAAAGAATGAGTTCACAACAGTACCAAAAGTGGTGACTTATTTTCTTATACTAATGGAGCTTATGAAATTTTCTGTTGAGTTTTGTATTGTGAAGTTTTCAAGTTTTGGGTAAGGATTTGATGGACTGTGGAATAAAGAGTGGCAAGAGCCTAAGATTGGCGATTCCCAAGGCATTCCAAGGTAATATTCAAGGACAACCAAGAGCCTAAGCTTGGGGATGCCCCGGAAGGCATCCCCTCTTTCGTCTTCGTCTATCGATAACTTTACTTGAGGCTATATTTTTATTCACCACATGATATGTGTTTTGCTTGGAGCGTCTTCTATGATTTGAGTCTTTGCTTTTTAGTCTGCCACAATCATCCTTGTTGTATACACCTTTTGAGAGGGACACGCATGAATCGTGGTTTATTAGAATAATCTATGTGCTTCACATATATCTTTTGAGCTAGGCAATTTTGCTCTAGTGCTTCACTTATATCTTTTAGAGCATGGCAGTGGTTTTATTTTATAGAAATTGATGAACTCTCATTCTTCACTCATATTAATTTGATAGTCTTTAAATAGCATGGTAATTTGCTTTGGTTATAAATTTAGTCCTAATATGATAGGCATCCCAGAGGGATATAATAAAAACTTTCATATAAAGTGCATTGAATACTATGAGAAGTTTGATTCCTTATGATTGTTTTGAGATATAGAGATGGTGATATTACAGTCATGCTAGTGAGTAATTGTGAATTTGAGAAATACTTGTGTTAAAGTTTGTGAGTCCGGTACCATGCACGTATGGTGAACCGTTATGTAACGAAGTTGGAGCATTAGATATTTTTTGATTGTCTTCCTTATGAGTGGCGGTCGGGGACGAAAGATGGTATTTTCCTACCAATCTATCCCCCCTAGGAGCATGCGTGTAGTACTTTGTTTCGATGACTAATAGATTTTTGCAATAAGTATGTGAGTTCTTTATGACTAATGTTGAGTCCATGGATTATACGCACTCTCACCCTTCCACCATTGCTAGCCTCTCTTGTGCCATGCAACTTTGCTGGTACCATAAACCCACCATATACCTTCCTCAAAACAGCCACCATACCTACCTATTATGGCATTTCCATGGCCATTCCGAGATATATTGTCATGCAACTTTCCACTATTCTGTTTATTATGACATGCTTCATCATTGTCATATTGCTTTGCATGAACATGTAGTTGACATCGTATTTGTGGCAAAGCCACCTTTCATCATTTTTATACATGTCGCTCTTGATTCATTGCACATCCCAGTACACCGCCGGAGGCATCCATATAGAGTCATATTTTTTTCAAGTACCGAGTTGTAATTCTTGAGTTGTAAGTAAATAAAAATGTGATGATCTTCATTATTAGATCATTGTCCCATGTGAGGAAATATAAAAAAGGGGAGAGAAAGGCCAAATAAAAAGAGAAGGCCCAAAAAAATGAGAGAAAAGAGAGAAGGGGCAATGTTACTATCCTTTTTCCACACTTGTGATTCAAAGTAGCACCATGATCTTCATGATAGAGAGTCTCATATGTTATCACTTTCATATACTAGTGGTTTTTTTTTCATTATAAAACTTGGCTTGTATATTCCAACGACGGGCTTTCTCAAATTGCCCTAGGTCTTCATGAGCAAGAAAGTTGGATGCACACCCACTTACTTTTCTTTTTTCGAGCTTTCATAAACTTATAGCTCTAGTGCATCCGTTGGATGGCAATCCCTACTCACTCACATTCATATCTATTGATGGGCATCTCCATAGCCCGTCGATACGCCTAGTTGATGTGAGACTATCTCCTTCTTTTTGTCTTCTCCACAACCACCTTCTATTCCACCTATAGTGCTATGTCCATGGCTCACTCTCATGTATTGCGTGAAAGTTGAAAAAGTTTGAGAACATCAAAAGTATGAAACAATTGCTTGGCTTGTCATCGAGGTTGTGCATGATTTGAATATTTTGTGTGATGAAGATGGAGCATAGCCAAACTATATGATTTTGTAGGGATATGCTTTCTTTGGCCATGTTATTTTGAGAAGACATAATTGCCTTGTTAGTATGCTTGAAGTATTATTTTTTTATGTCAATATTAAACTTTTGTTTTGAATCTTACGGATCTGAACATTCATGCCACAATAAAGAAGTATTATATGGATAAATATGTTAGGTAACATTCCACATCAAAAATTCTGTTTTTATCATTTACCTACTCGAGGGCGAGCAGGAATTAAGCTTGGGGATGCTTGATACGTCTCTAACTTATCTATAATTTTTTTTATTGTTCCATTCTCTTGTATTATCTGTTTTGGATGTTTTATGCATTTATATGCTATTTTATATTATTTTTAGGACTAACCTATTAAACTAGGGCCCAGTGCCAGTTCCTGTTTTTTTCCTTGTTTTTGAGTTTCGTAGAAAAGGAATACCAAACAGAGTCCAAACGGAAAACCTTCACGATGATTTTTCTTGGACCAGAAGACAACCAGCAGACTTGGAGATGAAGTCGGAGGAGCCACGAGGCGGCCACGAGGATAGAGGGCGCGCCCAGGGGGTTAGGGCGTGCCCCCACCCTTATGGGCCCCTCATGCACCTCCTGGCCTAATTCCTTTGCCTATATATACCCATATATCCCCAAACCAACAGGGGAATCCATGAAAACACTTTTCCACTGCCGCAACCTTCTGTACCTGTGAGATCCCATCTAGGGGCCTTTTCCGGCGTCCTGCTGGAGGAGGATTCGATCACGGAGGGCTTCTACATCAACTCTATTGCCCTTCCGATGAAGCGTGAGTAGATTATTTCAGACCTACGGGTCCATAGCTAGTAGCTATATGCCTTCTTCTCTCTCTTTGATTCTGAATACCATGTTCTCCTCGATGTTCTTGGAGATCTATTCAATGAAATACTTTTTTTGCGGTGTGTTTGCCGAGATCTGATGAATTGTGGATTTATGATCATTTTATCTATGAATATTATTTGAATCTCCTCTAAATTCTTTTATGCATGATTTGATATCTTTGTAAAACTCTCCGAACTATCGGTTTGGTTTTGCCAACTAGATTGGTTTTTCTTGCAATGGGAGAAATGCTTAGCTTTGGGTTCAATCTTGCGGTGTCGTTTCCCAGTGGCAGTAGGGGCAGCAAGGCACGTATTGTATTGTTGCCATCGAGGATAAAAATATGGGGTTTTCATCATATTGCTTGAGTTAATTCCTCTACATCATGTCATCTTACTTAATGCATTACTCCATTCTTTATGAACTTGATACTCTAGATGCGTGATGGATAGAGGTCGATCTGTGGAGTAATAGTAGTAGATGCAAAATCGTTTCGCTCTACTTGACACAGACGTGATGCCTATATTCATGATCATTGCCTTAGATATCGTCATAACTTTGCGCTTTTCTATCAATTGCTCGGCAGTAATTTGTTCACCCACCGTATTATTTACTATCTTAAGAGAAGCCTCTAGTGAAACCTATGGCCTCCGGTTCTATTTTCCATCATATAAGTTTCCGATCTACAATATTAGTTTCCGATTTACTATCTTTGCAATCTTTTACTTTCTGATCTATAAACTAAAAATATAAAAAATATTTACTTTACTGTTTATCTATCTCTATCAGATCTCACTTTTGCAAGTAACCGTGAAGGGATTGATAACCCCTTTATCGCGTTGGGTGCAAGTTGTTGTTTGTTTGTGCAGGTATTTGGTGACTTGTACGTTGTCTCCTACTGGATTGATACGTTGGTTCTCAAACTGAGAGAAATACTTATCTCTACTTTGCTGCATCACCCTTTCCTCTTCAAGGGAAAAACCAACGCAAGCTCAAGAAGTAGCAGACGACTCAACATAGTGCTCGTATATGTACTCCAGATTGGAATACATTGCTAGAAAGAAGAAGGGGAAACTATTTTTAGCTCCGGCAATTCATCGAACAGTTGTCGGGAACGGTGAGTATAGCAGTAGCGGATGGTACCTGGCGGGGTGGTTTGAGGATAGGGGTTGAACGATGATGAAGGAGAAGCGGGGTCGAGTCAGGCTGGAACGCTAGAGGTGACAGAGAAGTAGAGTTCCGGCAGGGGTGTGGCATGGCGGCCGGGGTGATGAAGCGGCGATAGAGGCAAGAGAGAAAGAAGGAAGAAGAGAAAATGGGACGGATGGAGGCGCGTGGTTCAGGAAGGGTTTTGGGTGAGCCGGAGTGTTGGAGTCCTATGTGTCTGGTGTTCGAACTCCCGCAAAGCTCCACCACATTTGTCTCTGGTTTGTGAGAGAAAGTACGTCTGGACCGCCCCGTGGACCGATACAGGACCGCGTCTAATGGCTTCTGCGGTCCAGACGGTGTGGTTTGAATGGATGCGAGCGGTTTGCGGGTCCACCTTGGAGATGCCTTTAGATATAGCATTGTCCCCTCCCCCCCCCCCCCCTTGGGTAATAATACTGTTTCACTTGAGGGAATCCAGGAATCTTTCCAAGTATTAATTTGCGAGTCCGTGCCTACTCGCCAAATACATCCTCGGTTGAAAATCTAGATATCTGCAACAATGCTTTGCCATGTGTACAAAGAACCCTTCTTCGTCTCTGTTTTTACTATGTCACCATCCGGATAATACTTAGCACTCAAAACTCGTGCACATAAAGATTCAAGATTCTGAAGAAGTCGCCAACACTACTTTGCTAAAATAGCAAGATTCAAGAAGTGAAGGTCCCTAAACCCCATACCACCCTTCTTTTTTGAAACGCACATTTTCCACCACATAAACCAATGTGTCTTCTTCTTTTCTTTCCCATCTCCCCACCAAAAACCGGGTATCTTATCGGTAATTGACTTGCATACTCCTTTTGGTAATTTGAAGACAAACATAGCATATGATGTAATAGCTTAAGCCACTGATTTTAATAAAAATTCTTTACCTTGCACTGATAGAATCTTCTCTTTCCATCCTTTTAACCCATGACAAACTCTCTCCAATAAATGCTGAAAACAGTCACTTCTGTCAACGCCAACCATCGTTGAGAGGCCCAGATATTTGTCTGATAGAGCTTTTGTTAGAATGTCCAAAGCCACAAACTCCTTCCCTATCCAAGACTCCAGTGTTAAAGCTGAAGAAGATACTAGACTTTGCTGTACTGACATGCTGGCCTGAGCTTGCATAACACGTGTCTAGAATTCTCTTCAGAGTATTAGCATTATGATCTGTCGCTCTCGTCAAAATAAAGGAGTCAGACGCAAACAAAAATAAGTGAGTCGTTAGCATGCATACTAACTACACTAACACTTCCTTGACCACCAGTACATGTGTGCGTAGGCCACCTCTTCACTACGTGCACTAATACCCTGACAACTAAACAAATGATTAGTCCTGGCAACATGGAAATGCATGTGCCTAAGCAACACTACTAGCTTTCCATGTGTACACATGGGCAAGACTCTACATACGCACACAGCCGCAGCCTTTAGTGTTACAACTCAGCTACAAATTAAACATGATCTGATAATCTAAACGTAGCACTAATAACAAGATTATTTCCAACACTAAGAGCATCTCCAACCTGTGCACAAAAATTTCGTGCCCTAAAATAATTTTAGCGCGCCACGGTAGCACTTTTAGTGTGCCGGACCCAATATTACTTTAGCAGATGCCCAAAAACGCACGCCCAAAAAAATACGCAGTGTAAATTGTGAAGTGCGCGCAATTCGGCGCCTCAAATTTGCAGCACGCGGTAGCGTTTTTCAACACGCGCCCAACCCTTTTTTACGCACGCACTGTTTTACAACTTCTGCTGGAGCTGTCCGGCGCCGAAAAAAAACCCGAATTTTAGTGCGTGGCCTAGTTTTTTACGCCTGTTGGAGATGCTGTAAAACGACATACAACAGCAGGCCTGTAAATTTGCACGTAGAGGCATGAAAATTGTGGTGTCTCATATACTTGAAGGAGGTGAGACCTCAAGCCCAGCCTTCTTCAAAAAATAAATCACACGCATTATCAGCCCCGCGTCATCGCGCACATGGGACTCGAAAGGGCACAAAAACACTGCCGATACCCGTGCCCCTCTCTTCCTCCCTCCATCGCCGCCAGAGGAAGCCGTCGGGCTAAGCCCGGAAGGCCGACGGCATGGCGGAGGGTCACCTTCCTCTCGAGGCAGTCAGGTGGTGCGGTAGGTGGCTCGGGGCACCCATACTCGCGGGGCGCTTCCCCGATCTGATCCACAACGGTTCGGCGGCCGCGTGGAGCTGATGGCTACACTACTAGAAAAAGGGCTATAGATGGGATTGACACTAATGGCGCACCTGACAAGCGGTGCGTCATTAGTATATACTAATGGCGCACCACCATCTGGTACGCCATTAGAGTTGAAACTACTAATGGCGCACCTGGCACAGGGTGCGCCATTATTATCAATTTTTTTTGGAACTAGTGCGCCTGTCCAAACATACTAATGGCGCACCTGTCGGAAAGTGCGCCACTAATGTTATTTTTTATTATATTTTTTATTCCTTTTTTTGCAAAACTACTAATGGCGCACTGTTGCACCGTGCGCCATTAATAGTTAAAACTAGTAATGGCGCACTGCGGGACAGTGCGCCATTAGTATTTTTTTTTGCTAAACTACTAATGACGCACCACCAGATGGTGCGTCATTAGTAACCTGGATTACTAATGGCGCATTTGGTATTGGTGCGCCATTAGTAAGTGGGCAGCAACAAGATATTTTGGGGAGCCTCTCCTACCCACACTCACTTTCTCCCCACTTCATTCTCTCCACCTCCTCCTTGTCTCGGGTGCCTCCTCTTTTTCACCTCATTTCCACCATAGATTCATTCAATTTAAGTGGTTAAATTACCTTGTTTTGATAGGTAAGTAATGGGGGAAGCTATATTTATGTATTTCTCCCTACAACAATGTGCACATGCACTTTTTATGGCCTAGCTAGATCTATGTGTGTTCGTGGTGTTGCATATGTTTGTGGTGTTGCATATGTGTTTGTGTTTGGAGGTGTACCGGTATTTGAAATGCGATAGTTGCCAATATTTTGCCGGAATGTTGATTCATTTCGGTTTCGGCGAGAATTTTGGCATTAAACATTCTTTTTGGTCCTATTTTTAGGGGAAGTCATGCCAAATTTTTTCTTGGTTCTAAAATATCGTTTTGCTCTACCCCGTAGGCGACCATGGTCCGCATGATGACCGAAGGCATCGTGAATAGGTTTTTGAGGTCCGCGAAGGCCGAGATGCTTCAAAAGAACGAGACGGAGATAAGATGTCTGTGTTGAAGATGCAAGCTGAAGAGCCTTATTGCGGACCCGGAATCCGGGCAGGTGCGGGGCCACCTGCTCTTGCGTGGTTTCATGGATGGCTATCGGTGGCAAGGTGATGAAGATGACTACAAAGTCGTTCATGGGGGCCGGGCAAGAAATGAGGAAGGGCAGCAAGACAACCACCGCGGCTCGGGCGGGCGAGAAGACGAAGAATCCCCAGGAGATGATCATGACGGTGATGCTATACACAGTCATCATGTAGAATATGCAGGACATGATGATGAGGAAGATGCCGGAGCAGACGACGCTGGACCATCGATGGGCTGGGTGCAGGACCCTCATATTCAAGAGCTGCTTCTCAAGCAGACGGATAACGCAAGAGCTGCCGCCCGAGAGAAAGCCAAGATGGATCAACTTGAGTTAGACGCGGTCACTCCATTGTATGAAGGATGCAGGCCCGAGGATACCTGCCTGAAAGTAATGCTCATGGCTCTGGAGATGAAGGTAAAACACAAAATGACCGACGCATGCTTCGACGAGAACATGTCATTCTGGCACGAACGTCTTCCCAAGGGGAACAAGTGCCCGACCAGTTTGGAGGAGGCGAAGAAAATCGTGTGTCCTCTGGATTTACCGCACGTGAAATACCATGTGTGCATGAACAATTGCATCATTTATCGGGACGAGCATGCGGAGTCAACCATATGTCCGGTGTGCGGCGTCACTCGATACAAGAAGAGGAAGAAAGCTCCTCGAAAAGTGGTGTGGTACTTTCCGATCACACCTCGTCTGCAGCGGTATTTTGCGGACCCTAAGGTAGCAAAGCTCCTGCGTTGGCACGCGGATAGGGAGGAGAAGAAGCGAGAAGATGACGCAAATGATCCGGAGATAGATAAAAAAGACAAGATGCTGAGTCACCCTAAGGATGCGAGCCAGTGGCAAGCGTTGAACTTCGAAGACCCAGAATTTGGGAACGATCCAAGGAACATCGTGCTGGGCGCGAGCACCGATGGAGTCAATCCGTTTGGCAGCCAGAGAAGCACACATAGCACCTGGCCTGTGTTTGTGTGGATGTACAACCTTCCCCCCTGGTTGTGCATGAAGAGGAAGTACATTCACATGAGTATGCTAATTGAAGGACCGAAACAACCAGGGAACGACATCAATCTGTATCTGGGGCTGCTAAAAGAGGAGCTTGACACGCTGTGGAAAACTCCAGCCAATACATGGGACGCCGCAGAGAAAGAATATTTCCCTATGAGAGCCGCGCTGCTCACGACGGTGCACGACTATCTCGGTTACGGATATGTCGCGGGGCAGGTGGTCCACGGATTTTCTGGATGCGCCAGGTGCATGGATGACACAACGTATCGCCAGCTAGATAGAGATTCCGGGTCTTCGAAAACCGTGTTCATGGGACATCGAAGGTGGCTTCGCGACGATGACCCGTGGAGAAAACGCAAGGATCTGTTCGATGGTGAAACCGAACCCCGAGGACACTCGCGTATGAGGAGCGGCGAGGAAATAGACGAGCTGTTGAAAAATTGGAAAGACTGCCCACTACCGGGAAAGAAGCAAAAGGCGTCAGAGCCGGGAAAGAAGCGAAAGGCGCCAGAGCCGCTGCTGAAGGTATGGAAAACAAGGTCTGTTTTCTGGGACTTGCCGTACTGGAAGATCCACCGTGTGCCTCACAGCCTTGATGTCATGCATATCACGAAGAACGTGTGCGAGAGTCTGCTTGGTACCCTGCTCAACATGCCAGAGAGGACCAAAGATGGGCCGAAAGCAAGGGCAGACTTGAAATCAATGGGCATCAGGCAGGAGCTTCGCACTATATATGATGATCATGATGATGATGATGATGATGATGAGGCGAAGCAGGACACGGAAAGTCATCGCAAAGGCAAGAAGGCCAAGAAGGCCGGAAATGACTACCCTCCCGCGTGCTTCACTCTAAGTCAGGAGGAGATCGAGCAGTTTTTCACCTGCCTCATAGGAGTAAAACTTCCTTATGGTTACGCGGGGAAGATAAGCAGATACCTAGACCCAGCGAAGCAGAAGTTCAGCGGGATGAAGTCTCACGACTGTCACGTGCTGATGACGCAGATACTTCCAGTTGCAATCCGTGGGATCGTGGACGCGCACGTCCGTGAAACCCTATTTGGCCTATGCAACTTTTTCGACATCATCTCTCGGAAGTCTGTTGGCGTGAGGCAACTCAGAAGGCTACAGGAAGAGATCGTGGTGATACTATGCGAGCTTGAGATGTACTTCCCGCCCGCATTCTTCGACGTTATGGTGCATCTGCTGGTCCATATCGTGGACGATATCATCCAACTCGGGCCGACGTTCCTGCACAGCATGATGCCATTCGAAAGGATGAATGGTGTCATCAAAGGATACGTTCGCAACATGTCACGTCCAGAGGGAAGCATAGCCAGGGGCTTTCTGACCGAAGAGTGCATCTCCTACTGCACGAATTATCTAGGCATCGAGAACCCTGTTGGTCTGCCCGTCAACAGGCACCTCGGCAGGCTCGCTGGATGGGGTCACCGTGAGGGTCGTCGCGAAATGCATGTCGACTTCGAGGGTCGACTCGCCGACTTTGAAAGAGCAAACCTAGTCGCGCTACAACACATAGACGTGGTCGATCCTTGCGTGGTACAGCACAAAACCTTTATTAAGAAGACGTACAATGACCGAGGCCAACAGAGGACGGACGGAGATATACTCAAAGAGCACAACTCATGTTTCACGCGTTGGTTCAAGCAGAAGCTTATGTCGTACCCTTTACATGAGGATTCTTCCGCGGAAGAACAACTCATATTCGCCTTGTCACAGGGCGCCGAGCACAACCTGATGACCTATGAGGTGTACGATATCAACGGCTACACATTCTACACCGAGGCCAAGGACATGAAGAGCGATGGTTATCAGAACTCCGGGGTAACGATGGAATCCTACACCGGTAACGACAAGGACAGATACTACGGAAGGATCGAGGAGATCTGGGAGCTGAGCTACGCTGGAGAGAAGGTCCCGATGTTCCGTGTCAGATGGGCCAAGAGCGTCCTAAAAGAAGACCGGTATTTCACCACCATGGTTATACCCGAAGCCAAATCCAAGACCGCGGGCGCAAACGTCACCGCGAAAAATGAGCCATGGGTACTGGCTTCCCAAGTGGACCAATGCTTCTTCATTACCGACCCGTCAAAGCCCAGTCGTGTTGTCGTGAGGAGAGGCAAAAGGAAGATCATCGGAATGGATGGAGTAGCCAATGAGCAAGAGTTTGACAAGTACGGCGACCCGAGGATCGAACATGACGACGATGATGAAGTAGCAGCATACACCACAAGAAGAAGCAGGACCACCCTACCTAAAGGACGTCCGTTCCACAGAAGAACTCCATTTGCGAAAAAGAAGGGCAAGAAGATTGTGAACAGATAGCTAGCTAAGATCGATTGTATTTAAATCGTAGCCTTCATTTCTCGATTGTATTTCATGGGCACTTTTTGAACTATCATGAATATTTTTAAATTTCATGGACACTCGATCTCCATCCCCCTCCATCTCGATCGCTATCCCACCTCGCCCGATCCGGTCCCCCCCGCCGCCGAGCACCCCCCGGTCCACCGGCCGCCGCCGCCAACCCCCCGCACCCTCGATTCCCCTACTCAACCGCCGCCGCCGACCCCCCGCACCCCGCGCACCCTCCCCTACTCAACCGCCGCCGCCGACCCCCCGCACCCCTCCCCTACTCAACCGCCGCCGCCGACTGTCTTATAAAAAAATATTACTGTTACTGTCTTATAAAAAAAATATTACTGTTATGATTTAAACAAGTTTAAAAAATTATTACTGTCTTATAATTTAAACAAGTTTAAAAAAATATTACTGTTATGATTTAAATAAGTTAAAAAAAGTACTAATGGCGCACCACGGTGAGGTGCGCCATTAGTATGGATGTACTTATGGCGCACCGATGGGTGGTGCGCCATTAGTATTGTGCCATTGCTATAAGAAAAAAACTACTAATGGCGCACCACGGTGAGGTGCGCCATTAGTATGGATGTACTTATGGCGCACCAAGGGGTGGTGCGCCATTAATATTGTGCCGCCCCCATCCATATTTCCTCCCGGCCCCTCCCTATCCCCTCTCTCTCCCTCGCCCTCGCCCTTGATCCCCTTCCCCTCTCCTCTCCCGACGCCGCCCTCTCCTCTCCCGACGCCGCCGCCCCGTCGTCCTTGTATCCCCGCCGCCCCGTCGTCCTCGTCTCCTCGGCGCCGCTCTCCCCGTCGCGTTGGACGCCATCGCCCCACCGCCCTCGTCGCCGGTGGCCTGGACGCCGCCCCGTCCACACCACCGTCGCCGGAGCACCACCACCACCCGGACCTCGTCGCCTCCCGGACCTCGTCGCACCACCACCACCCGGACCTCGTCGCCCCACCTCGTCGCCCCGTCCACACCACCGCCCCCGTGAGATCCCCCTCCTCCTCTCCCCCTCTCCCCCTCTGTTGCTTGTTGCTTGTTGCTTGCTGCTTGCTTGTAGTTCACTAATGCTGCTTGCTGAAGAAATTTTTAATTTTTGTTACAATGCTGCTTGCTAAAGAAATTTTTAATAGGTCTGTGTGTTCAAGGATTAGGGTTCATGCATACTAGTACTACTCATCCTGCCCTTCTCTGCAATTAGGATTTGCTACAGCTTGCGATGGTAAAAAGCCTGAACCTCCTGTTGGATAACTTTACTTGATATCCTATTAATAGGTCTGTGTGCAAAACCGCAATAGTGACCATGGTTTTGCATTTGTTATAGCCCGCTATTGTCAAAAGGGATGAACCTAAATATATGCTACCGTAGCACTATTAGCTGTTATGGAAAAGTTCAGTTAGGTATGAGATGTGTGGCCTTAATTAGCTGGGAGATTTCTTTTGCTTCCATGTGCTTGTATGGCTACTCTTGCATTCAGAAGAAAATTATATGTTAACCATCTGATGGTTGTACCCTGCTGTAATGAATAAAACTAGATGCTCTTGATCGCTGTATGGTGTCATAATCAGATGAACATAAACACCTGAACTAAAGTATGCAGCATATAAAAGGAGAACTAATTATAAATAGGAAGCAGTGCATCCTTGTATCCTTGTATCTACATGTCCGGATAAACTAGCTTCTTGATGCAACCACTTTATTCTGATAGTGCTAGTGTTGATTTGGCATTTTACATTGTCTCCTGAATTTGTCTTTTCCCCTTGCTGCTATGTGGTGTGGTGAACTCAAACCTGCTTGGTGCTATGTGGTGTGGTGATTTCATACCCACTTGGCTGTTTTATTTTTAAAGGTCGCTGCCCTTTTTTATATAATAGAATATGGGTTCCATGAATTGTCTATCTGACCTTCGTCTACATTCCTTTAAAATTCTTCAAGTGAAATTGCATCCTGCACCGTGTGTTTGTCAATCTAAGTTGAAATTGCATCCTGCCTACAAATCTGAAAGTGAACTGCCACATGCCTTCTGATTGAATCTTTGTTTGCAAAAATGCTGTTGTACTGTAGATGAACTGCCACATGACTGCTAGTATGACATTAGTTGGAGGTCACCTTTTTTTTGGGTAGTTTTTGTTTGGAGATTGCAATTGGAATTGTTGTATTTGGTGCATTTGTCAGTCAACTGCTGCTGACCATATGATACTGCTTGGAGATGCATATATTGTTTCACCTCTTCACATGCCAATGTATTTTCCATGTTGTGATGAAGGCCTTTTTTGCCTTGTCCCGAGAGGCCCTTGAGTTTGCTGGAATGTCGATTAACTTCCGTTCCGGCAAATTCGGGTACTCCATATGTCCTATTTTCAGCAAAGGTCATGCTGAAATTTTCCGTGAATTTTAGCATGACTTTGCTAAAAATAGGACATATGGGGTACTTGTGACTAATGCATGGGCCGGGGTATCTTAGTAGTTAATTAAGTAGGATCAAGTGCCCCTTTATTCTAGCTGCATTAAACCATAGGCGGCAATAGAGCCAAGTAATTAGGCCCAACTTAGAATTCTCCTCGGTGTCGACAAACCCTAAATGATGAGACCATGATCTTGTTCCTTGACAATAACCAACTTTTTGACCAAACTTTGTTCCTATTTAGAGAGAAACATGGCCAACAACGATGAGGCCGGGGGTTCGGGCGTCAAGGCATTCTGGGAGCTGTCCCAGGAGATGGAGGAACAACCTCACTTGTATGAGGCCGCCGCCTTCCCCACCGATCCTGAGACCACTGATGGTACCGCCGAGGATGACCCCACTGATGCCACCACTGATGGTGCCACTGATGATGGCGGCGCACGCACAGATGGCAGCCAACCGAAGAGGCAACGGAAGGACCGGCACCCGACCGTGCTCCGCACCCTCAAGGAGGAAGTTACTGAAGTGGACTCCGACGGGAATCCAACGGCGCCCGAACGAATAGTCAAGGCGTACTCGCTTCAGCTCGGGTGCATTCTCCGGAGCACCGTCTCGATCAACACCGAGAACCTCAGGCATCCTGACCGAGGGAATTTGCGCAACCTCCGCTTCACGAAGCTGCACGAACGATACAAGTTCCCCGCTGAATTTGAAAACACAAGCCTCAAAGGGAATAAAGTGAACAATGCTGCCCTCACAAAGATGAGCACGGCCCTGTCTACTTGGAAAAGCAATGTGAAGAGAATGATCCAGAAAGGTGAGAGTTATGAGAAGATCAAGGAGAAAAATCCTTCGATCACCGAAGATGACTACAATGACTTCAAGATCAATTGCTCGAGCACCGCAAGCTCCGATTCAAGTAAGTGGGGGAAAGAAATGCGGGAGCTGAACTTAGGGGAACACACACTCGGTCCCAACGGTTACAGAGTGGCGGAGCCTATATGGGACAAGGAGGATGCGGACCGTGCCGAGCAAGGCCTACCGCCCCTCTTCGATAAATACGGTGACAAGCAGACCAGGAACTTTGTCAGGGCCCGGTACAAGAAGGACCCGAAAACAAAGGAGCTTACCACGGATCCGAAGACCAGGGAGCTTGAGCTTGTTCTGGTAAGGAATACACCCCCGCGTAATTAGCTTCATATGGTTGCATTCTAATTAATGAAGCCAAATTTCTAAATGGTTCACATTCCTTCCACAGGCGACTGAAAGCAGTAGCGCGGGGTCGACTAAGAGCACCCCTTGGGACACCACTCTAAATAGGGCGTTGAATGTAATGAAGAACAAGGATAAGCTCAGTAAGCCGACGTCAGCTGGTCGTGTGGCCGGCAAAGGCTTGTCGACAAAATGGTCGTCATACTATAACACTGGTGGGCGAAAGGAGAAAAAGACCAGCTCGGAAAGCCAGGCGCGCGAGGTTCAAGAACTCAGGGCACAGGTGGCGCGGATTCCGGAGATGGTCCAAGAGCAAGTGGAACAACAACTCGGAAGGACGATCACCGCCATTGTGCCTACCTTGATCCAGGGGATTAGTGCGTGGATTGCGGGCGGCCAACAGGGGCCGCCCCCGATTCCTAGCTTCACGTCCAGCAACTCGCAGAACGCGATGGCGGGGCCATTGGTGTCTCCGACGGAGGCGGCATTGGTGTCTCCGACGCCGGCACGGGAGCATAATGCACCCGGGTGTACGCCGGCCGGCACCTCTGCAGCAAGCGGCCCCTCCGTCAACTGCACGCCCGCCGTTGGCGGTGCCTCGACATTAGCCGAGCTTGACGCCATCATCACGGTAACTAATTAAGCCTCTCTCGGTCGAGGACTTCATCTCCTTGCCTTTGACTGGGCATCCCTGACGCCCTACATGTTTTCGCAAGGTGCCGCCGACGTTCCGTGCACTCTCCTGCACTTCGTGAACAACGAGTTGGTCGATGTCGCCAAGGGCAAAATCGTTCAACTGGGCAACTCCTTGTTCCACGGTACCCAGATGCCACCCAACTTGTTTAGGGTTCAACTGGTTCGGGTGCTGCCAGGCTGCGACGAGTTGATACCTCCGATTCGACCCATCGGGGCCGACGATGATGACGTGATGACCCTCAGCACCTGCCTGAGCTGGCCCCTGCTTTGGCCGAAGAGCCAGATTCGTTTGGGGGCGGGGGACACCACCCCAAAGACAACACCGCCAGTCGTGCCGGCGCCAAGTCGGCCCCATGGTAAGACCGCCGCAACGGTGTCGGACATCCCTATGCCACTGGATCCAAACATGCATATGGCACAGGATCAGAACGACAACGACGACGATACATTTGCCAATGTCGATCAGTACTTTGCCGATCATGGGTACGGTGGCGACTTCATGGGGCCTCCTTCTCAAGAACCCAACCCAACAAAAGACGTGCGCGATCTAGCTGGTACCATGGAGAAGCCAAGTTGCAACAGGCGTCGTCTAGCGTTCAGCTCTCAGGAGAGCTGCCGACTTCACCGAGCCTCAGATAGGCGAGGAGCGAAATATTATCAGCCCCAACACACTCAAGAAGGCGGTATGTGAGCAAAACTCGGTCCCATTACAGGAGAAGAAGAAGGCACGCAAAAGAAAGACTAACAAGGGTGCGGGCCAGCCGGCACCGAGTACGATCCGTGCTCAGGACGGGCCACCTGCACCTGAGGATATCTCGAGGAGGGTGCATGTGGCGGGTAGGCCGATGCTACCGAGAAATATGCTCGATGCTGCATCCGGTGCTATGCGGAGTCTGGATGATAGTGTTCTTTCTTTAGAGAAGCGGCGTCTCGGAGAGAAGGATGTGGCATACCCGGTTTTCGCGGCCAAGGTGCCAGAGGGCAAGGGCTTTGTGGATAACTCCATCGGGGGTACGATCGTCCTGCGGTTTGATGACATCCATGCTATGTTGAACCTTCATCCGCTGCACTACACCTTCGTTCGGCTATTTTCGCTGAGTATGGAGATGCGGATCATTCGCGACAAGACCCCGGACATCGTGATAGTCGACCCCTTCTACATGCGTGCCAAGATCTTGGGCAGCGCTGGGGACCGGCAAGTCGCGAGTTCTTCCCTCGAAGGCGTCATTCTAGCAAACCAAGATAAGGATAACTTCCTCGTGCCTTACTTTCCCGAGTAAGTTCTCCCCTCAACAGCCCCGTAACATATGAATTCTTAGATTTCGATCGTTTTTCTTTTAACATTCCGTGTTTTCTGCAGTGACACACGTTGCACGCTCATCCTCCTAAGCCCCAAATATTCCATGGCCACATATTTCGACCCGGACCGTCAGTCGAACGTAGACTACACAAATGTCAAGAAGGTTCTTGATGATGTTCTCCCTGGCTACGTCAAATCTGGAGGCACCTTCACCAGGCCTATTCGTAAGTACGGCAAGCACGTGTTCTCCCACAATACGACGTTCTGCTGCGTCAAGCAGCCAACTGGCGGTCAGAAGGGTGCCTACTACACCATCCATCACATGCGGGCGATCGTACGGGACCATCATCAACTTCTGCTACCGAGTAGACTCAAAGATTGGGCCGCGAGCGTGTCGGCAATCCAGGACGCGGACATCAGACAAGAATTCTTTCGCATCCAGTCGGAGTTTGCGGAAATCATCCATCAAGATGTCCTTCGTACCTCGGGGCAGTTCTACCTCAGAAATCAACCGTCCAACAGTGACATCGACACAATCCTACAAATGCAGGCTGACAACGCCCGTTGTTTCATGACTCCCACGATAGACGGCGGCTTCATCCACGCTCCGGTCCCTTGAGTCGAGTCGAAAACAGTGATGTTGTGTCTAGTTCTGAAACATCAATTGGCTCATATGTTGTAATTAAACTTTAATGAACTTGTAGTATGTCTCTTTGGTTTCGAGAGTCGTTCAACTTAGATGTAATCGATGCTATTAATGTTTTGCTTTTCTCTTCCGATCGTTCTGTTGCATACTTATATGTTGCTTATGTATTGTCTATGAATTGGTACTAACGTTTCGTTTGGCTACTGCATAGCGATGTCGTGGTATGTCGTGTACAAGGGTAAGGTTCCCGGAGTCTACAACGACTGGGAGGAGTGTCGGAGACAGGTTCACCGATTCAACGGTAACAGTTACAAAGGGTACACCACTAGGGCTGAGGCCGAATCTAGATACGCCCGCTATCTAGCGGGAGAGGGGAGGGAGTGTTGGAGGAACCGGATGAAGACGAGTTTCATCGTGATGATGCTCATCGTGATGACCGCAGCTCTCTTCTATGTGATGGTAGTTTAGATGATCGATATCGACTTGTAATGCGAAGACAAACTCGCGGTCTCGAGACTTGTAATATAATGTTCTATCTTTGTTCGGTCTTTTCAATTCGGAGACTAATATGATGAATTGTATTCAGAGACTAAAATGATGAATTGTATTTAGAGACTAATCTTCTATTTTATTCGATGAATCTGTTGTTGATGTGTGCTGTCTATATTTTGTCCAATTATACATTTTGTAACCTGTGCAAAAAACAGAAAATTAAAAAACAAAAAAACCTAATATTCATACTAATGGCGCATCACATCATAGTGCGCCATTAGTGTGCCAAAGGATACTAATGGCGCATCATTAAACAGTGCGCCATTAGTATGCCGAAGTTACTAATGGCGCATCATGTTGTTGTGCGCCATTAGTATGCCAAAGCACCTGGGTATACATGGCCCCCTGGGAGGCATACTAATGGCGTACCGTGGACTATACTAATGGCGCACCGCGTGGTGCGCCATTAGTATACCAAATACTAATGGCGCACCACTAATGCACCATTAATGGCCAAATTAGGCGCGCCATTAGTAGGCCTTTTCCTAGTAGTGCTAGGTGCGGCTGCACAGATGTGGAGCCATGGAGGACTGGGTGGTGATGTGTCGGAACCTTCATGGGCCTATCCCCGGTCAGAGCCAATCTGATTTAGCGTTGGGGGCCCTACGTGCGTAGGGCTCTCTGCTGGATGTGGACCGCAGTGGTGAGGTGATGGCTTTCCGCGCGTATGGTGGCCGGTCGGCGGCAATATGGTTCATGGCTTGGTGGTGGTGATCCAGATTCGATCAACCGGATGCTGATCACTGCAAACCTTACTACAGTGACTTCCCACGAATCCACGACAGCGGTGGTCATCGAAGGTCTTCGGGAGGGGTCATCTCTCGTGATCCGGTAGTTGACTTTAGCGGTGAGATACAATTTATGGGCGATGGTTTGATGCATAGGTTGGTTGTGCAGTAGCGGCGGCCACATCGCATATAGCTGTTGGGATAACGAAAAAGTGATGGTGACAACACATGAGTGACTTCAATGGTGATGTTGCTCAAGCACACGGTCTGAAGCTCTAGGGCGAAAGCCTAGTTCATACTTGAGTTGTATACCTGTGAATGGACATGTTTTCTTATGCTATTACTTTGTTGAAGGCACTGCTCAGATATGCCTGGACTAATTCTGGCCTTATGGTTGGATTCGGTGATGACGTTGCTTGAGTTTCGCTCCCTTCTTGAAGGCGTTGCTATTGAAAAACCTTATTGTTCATGTGATTTCATGAGATGATTGGTGTGGATATGGTCATTATTGCAATTTGTCGATCATACAGATATGGTCGCTTTGGGTTTTTTACCTGGCCTATGCATAGCTTTGGTCTTATATGACTTTCCTAGTTGTCGGTGTGTTTTTGCGTGTGTGTGGGTTACTTTGTTTGTGTACATTCTAACTATAGGGAGGCCGAGTATGTGTTCATCGTATTATGTATCTTCTTCCTGCTTTATTTTTAGCCAATAAAATTCACCCTTTATTAAAAAAACGAGACTTTGGCTGATTGTTTTGACACTATCACTATATATTGGAATTTAGTTATGAAGTTTTTTTACATGATATTTAGTCGCGGAGTTACCGACGTAGCTCCTGCTTCTTTGGCACTTTTTGGATGCTCTTAGGTATTTTGAATTTACAATAATCTACGTCTATGGGCAAAATACTCGACGCTACGTAACCTTTCTAACTAACTCTGGTTCTTTGAATTTTACGGAGGTGGCCCATTTTCTCCCACTATCGATCCAATGCTAAGGTTCCACCCTAATGTAGAATCCGTGACCAATTTTATATAGGTCTGGCATTGCTCTTTAATTTAGGTCTCTTTTGCGTGACTGAAGAAACCTATTGTGTCACATAAAGGATGTTGCCATGTCTATATGATTATAGATCTGGCTTTTTTAGGCGAGATTATATATCTAGCTTATTGTGAGAGAATCATCCATCTCGCGTAAAGGAGCGACGAGGTGGGCCTGTCCAATACAATGTGTTAGCGAGTGGTTTTGGCAGATCAATTTTCGGAAGCTTTCCACATGTGTTTTTTTTCTTTTTCTTATCTTCTGTGTTTTTCTTTATTGCTTTACATTGGTTTTTAATTTTTTTTGTTCATGTTGTCTTCTTCACTTTTTATCCTTACATGTCGATTTTTTCTAATACATATTGTAGATTTTTTGTATATGCGTGAACATTTTTTATGCAATTTCAACATTTCTCAAGTTTATGATGGGGATTTTTTTTCAAATACATGTATGAACATATATCTTTCAAATGCATGTTCATTTTTGGTAAATACATGTTAAACATTTTTTAATACATGTAGAACTTTTTTATTACGCATTGAAGTTTATGTAGATACACCTTGAACATTTACACATTGAACATTTTTTGTATACACTCTGAAGATTTTTTTTATACATGTTGAACAATTTATTCTAATACAAGTCGAACATTTTTTTAATACAACGGGTCTTGGCACTAGCATATCGTGAACTTAAGCGATCGTTCTACTCAGAGTGAATAATACAAACAGGTCTTGAAGCCATAGCATATCGTGAGGTCTTGGCACTAGCTGTTGATTTCTTTGAGTCATCTGGTGATTGCGTGCGATTGCGAACCGATTGTGGACAATATCAAAAAAGGGTTAGGAGGCCCGCATATTACAATTGTGAAGGAGATAGATATAAGGATAGCAAGTTTTGGTATCTATAAGTTTATGTTCGAAGGCCAATCATCGAACCAGGGCGCACACAATCTTGTAAAATATTTGTTTTGCTTCCTCAGGGTCGCCACTTGTGGCTTCTACATCAGCATGACCCCCTTTATATCCCTATGATTTTTGCTTCAAATTAATAAAATGATGGGATCCCTGAAAAAAACATGTTTCTTCCCTTTTTTTTGTTTTTCCCTGTTTTTGTTTTCTATTACTTTTTTCTTTCCGTTTCTCTATTTCTTCAAAGGTTTTTAGTATTATGTCTTTTTAGTTTTTTCACCGGTTTTCTTTGTTTCTTTCATTGTTTTCACTGAATTTTCTTTCTTTCTTTTTTTCATCTTTCTTTGTTTCTTTCTAAGTTTTCAGTTCTTTTGCTTATCTTTCCTTTTTGGTTTTCTTTCTTCGTTTTTCTTTTGTTTCTCTCTTGGCTTTCTTATTTTTCATTGTTTCTTTCTCGGTATTTTAATACATGGTCAACATTTTTTGTAAACAATTTTCAAATACTTGATTAACATTGTGAAATACAAGATTAATGTTTTTAATACATGTCAACATTGTCTCTATACATATTTTTATTACTTTCAAATGCTTGATGAAAATATTTTCATATGCAAAAATAACTATTTTTAATACACAATCAAGATATTTCTGTACACATTTAATAATTTTCAAATTCTTGATTAACATTTATCAAATACATGTTTAACATCTTTTGAATACAATACAAGGTTAAAAAATTAATGCATGGTCAACATTCATTTTTCAAATGCTTGATTTACATTTTTTAAATACATGTTAAACATTTTTTAATACATGGTCAATATTTGTTATACGCATTTAACATTTTTCTTATGCTTGATTAACATTTTTCCAATACTTGTTCAACATTTTTTAAAATGTTTCATTAACTTTTTTAATACATTATTAACTTTTCTCACACACATTGTATATTTTGTATATACATTTTCGTATACATGAGAAACATTTTCTTTATATACATTTAACATTTTTCAAATACTTCATTAGATTTATTAAAAAAATTATGAAACACGTATTTCTATATTATATTTATTTAGAATATTTGGAGGTGTAAACGGATGCAAAGAAAAAAAGGAAAAAAACGAGGCCGTGGCCTGCCGCGCGCCTGGGCCAGCCCATTTTTGGAGGCGCCTTGCTTGAGGGCAGCCTGCCACGCTGGGTCTCGCTGCCAGCGAGACATAGCCCGGGCAGTGAAGCAGGAGAGGACCTATTGGACCCTCTTTGTGGCGCCCCTATGTGGCCATGTCTCTCGCGAGAGTCCCCGCCGAAATCACTAATTAAGAAGTACTTGTTGTAAAAAACACTTCACATTTTCAGGTCGCGACAAGTGACGTACATGCAGTGCGCCACTTGTCGCAACCTGTGAGTTTTTCTTTTTTTCGTAGATCCGTTTATTCAAAATGTTTTATTTTCTAAATCATGCATCCAAATCTCGAGCCGTTTTCACTATTGAATTCCTTGCATCGATATCTTCAAAACTAGATCCCATATTGATAGATTTTGACGAACTTTTTTTTACGAAAAAACCGGACGAAAAAAATCAGGCGAAAAAACCGAACCGAAAGCACAGTTTTTTTCCCTTTCCAAAAGAGGCACGCCCGTGCCTCTCGCAAAATCACAACCGTGCCTCTCGAGGAAGCAAAACCGTGACTCTTGTGTAAGGAAAAAAAACAGAAAACGTGTTTTTTTTCATTTCCGAGAGACACGGCCGTGACTCTCGCGAAAGCACAACCGTGCCTCTCGCGAAAGCAAAACCGTGACTCTCGCGAAAGAAAACAAACAGAAAATGCATACTTTTTTCCCTTTCCGAGAGGCACGGCCGTGACTTTCACGTAAGCATAATCGTGCCTCTCGCGAAAGCAAAACCGTGACTCACGAACGTAAAAAAACAAAAAACGCGTTTTGTTTTTCTCTTTTCGAGAGGCACGGCCGTGACTCTCGCGAAAGAAAAAAAAACAAAAAACGCGTTTTTTTTCGTTTCCGAAAGGCACGGCCGTGACTCTCGCTAAAGCACAACCGTGCCTCTTGCGGAAGAAAAACCGTAACTTTCACGAAAGAAAAAAACACGTTTTTCGTAAAAAAAAAATTGAATTTTTTTTATCGAAAAGCTAAGAAAGACCGAGGAAAAACCAAAACGTCGAAAAAATCCGAAAAAACCGTTTAAAAAGCCAAAAACGCGTGCGGAAAAATAAAAAAAAATCTAAAAAACGTCTAAAGCGCGACACGTGGCGAATAACTGAGAGCGCGCCAAATGGCGCTGATTGTTACAAGGCTCCCGAAGGAGCGCTCGTTAACTAGATGCTCCCAGCTGACACTCGCGTGCGTCAAGAAGACGCGCATTCGCACAGGGCGCGATTGAATGGACCGGCCCATTAGCTGGCGTGACAGGGAGCCAGTACTAAAAATCCAAAAAATAAAGCTGTATCGGGGAATCAAAATCCAAACTGTATGATAGATAGTTAGCGTTCCTCACCACGAGAGCCTCTGTGTGATTGCGTTCAATAAGCTGCGTGAATAAAAATTGCGTGAACATTTCGAAATATACGTGAACATTTTCGTAGCATACGATGAACATCCCTCAAATACAAATTGAACCTTTTTTTGATATATTTTGAACAATTTGAAAATACATATTTAACATTTTTATACCCTGAACAATTTCAAAATACACAGTGAACATTTTGTGTGATATATGATGAACATTTTTTAAGTACACAATGAACACTTTCTTAATATGGGTGAACATTTTCTTAAATATATGTTGAACATTTTTGTAATACGCGATGAACTCTTGTATAATACACAAGAAAAGTAGAAAAACTAAAAATAAACAGAAGAAACATAGACTGTTCATCGTATTAAATTATTAATGAAAAAATGCACGATAAAACATTTCCTTAATGTAAAAGAGAAATATAAAAGTAGAAAGAAAAACAAAAATAACGTAAAGGAAATAGAAAGGAAAAACCGAAAGGATTAAAAAAGGAAACAGAAGAAAACGGGAGCAAGTAGTTAACGAGCGCTCCTACACGAGCCTCGCAACGATCAGCGCCACATTCGTCACGTGTCGCACTTTGGACGCTCCCTTCGGATTTTATTTATTTGTTTATTTTTTCGCACGGGTTTTCGGCTTTTTAAACGATTTTTTTCAGGGTTTTTCGACGTTTTGGTTTTTCCCCGGTCTTTCTTAGCTTTTCGACCAAAAAAAATTCGATTTTTTTGTGTGAAAAAACGCTTTTTTTTCCTTTCGCGAAAGTCACGGTTTTTCTTCCGCGAGAGGCACGGTTGTGCTTTAGCGAGAGTCACGGCCGTGCCTTTCGGAAACGAAAAAAAACACGTTTTCTGTTTTTTTTTCTTTCACGAGAGTCACGATTTTGCTTCCGCAAAAGGTACGGTTGTGCTTTCGCGAGAGTCACGGCCGTGCCTCTCGGAAAGGGAAAAACAAAACGCGTTTTCTGTTTTTTTTTTCTTTCATGAGAGTCACGGTTTTGCTTTCGCGAGAGGCACGGTTGTGCTTACGCGAAAGTCACGGTCGTGCCTCTTGAAAGGGAAAAAATACGCTTTTTCTGTTTTTTTTCTTTCGCGAGAGTTACGGTTTTGCTTTCGCGAGAGGCACGGTTGTGCTTTCGCGAGAGTCACGGTCGTGCCTCTCAGAAACGGAAAAAAAACGTGTTTTCTGTTTTTTCCTTCCACGAAAGTCACGATTTTGCTTCCATAAGAGGCACGGTTGTGATTTCGCGAGAGGCACGGGCGTGCCTCTTTCAGAAAGGGGAAAATACCGTGCTCCCGGTTCGGTTATTTCACCCGGTTTTTTTCATCCGGTTTTTTTCGTGAAAAAAGTACATCAAAACCTATCAACATGGGATCTAGTTTTGAAAATCTCGACGCAATGAATCCAATGGTAAAAACGGTTCGAGATTTGGACGCACGGTTTAAGAGATAAAATGTTTTGAATAAACGGATCTATGAAAAAAGGGAAAACTCTCAGGTTGCGACAAATGGCGCGCTGGATGTGCGCCATTTATCGCAACTAGGGAAAGTGGAGTTTTCCTTGCAACAAGTACTTCTTAATTAGTAATTTCGAAAGAAAACAAACGAAAAACTAAGCAGCGAACGGCCAGCAGGCTCTGCCGTAAACTGGGCCGGCCCACCTGCGTGCGCTTCAGCGAAGCTGCAGCAGTTTCACGCACGCGGGCGTCAAATAGGGTTTGCCGTCTCTCGCTGTACGCGAGATAGAGGCAAGCCTCGCGTCCGGGGGCAACTAATGGGCCGGCCCAGCCGTGCGGGAGGCTACTGCCTTCTTTTCCTGGTTTTTACGTTTTCTGTATTTATTTTTTCTTTATTTTTTTAATTACTTTTCTTTATACTTTAAAATATTCTAAATTTATATTTCTAAAAATCTAAAAAAACATTTGAAAAGTGTTGATGAAACATTTAAAAATGTTAAATGTGTATAGAGAAAATGTTTATCACGTATACATAAAACGTATTTAAATATTAGTCATGTAATCAAGCACTTGAAAAACATTTGAAAAAGTATTTGGAAAATATTAATCGAACATTTTAAAAATGTCAAAAGTGTATAGAAAAGAAAGTTGACCATGTATTAAAAAACAATAATTTTTTTATCATGTTTATACAAAATTTTAATCAATCATTTCATGAAAATGTTGAAGAAGTATTTGAAAAATGTTAACCAAATATGTCGAAATGTTAAATGTGTACAGAAAACATGTTGAACATGTATTAAAAAATAATGAAATTTGTTACCATGTACTCTTTCCCAAAATCCTGGGCGTGTAAGTTTTTGCATGCAATCCCAAAATCTAAGGCGCATATGCCTTTTTCTCTCTCATTCACTTACCACAGTCACTCACAGTGGCTATTTTTCTGTTAAGCAAACCAAATCTCTGGCTGGGTCTCTTGTGGATGCCTACATCTCAGCAGCATGTACAATGGTCCAAGTAATTAAACTACGCTGATTTTCGTGCTAGCTACTAATCTTTATTTTTAATGGAGCAGTTGGTGAATAGTCCGCGTGGTTTATTTTCGCTGGTTTATTTTCGTCATCCTCCTATCTCCGGTTTTTTTCGTCATCCTCCCACCGCACCCCATCCCATGCAGCCACCCAAAAAACCCGCGCCCAACAAAAAAAACTTCATCAACCATATAAAAGATATATCGCAATCAATCAAGTATTGATGATCAGATTAGTTACCATATAAAAAATAAATCGCAATCAATCAAATATTGATGGGATATTTCCTTATATTGATGTGATTTTCCGTTTCTTATCATCAATCATCTCTACTGCCTAAAAAAATGCGTAGCTTTTCTTTTCCTGCCAATCCATCAGATTAGTTACCATATAAAAAATAAATCGCAATCAATCAAGTATTGATGATCAGATTAGTTACCATATAAAAAATAAATCGCAATCAATCAAATATTGATGGGATATTTCCTTATATTGATGTGATTTTCCCTTTCTTATCATCAATCATCTCTACTGCCTAAAAAAATGCGTAGCTTTCCTTTTCCTGCCAACTGACCGCGTCCCGTCTCCCTACATCTGCCCTCGTTGCTCTGCCTCCCGCACGAAAAAAGCCCTCTCGTTTGACCTCCCCCAAACCCCGCACGATGGAAAAACCAAGCCGCCTGCTTCCCCTCCTCTCGACCGCTCCATACGTCCAGATCGCGGCCCCATCCCCATCCTCCTCTCACGTCACGGCGGCCGATGGACTGCCGCCACCACCCTCCTACTCTCTCACCGCCGCCGTCCTCCCGCTCGCTTGCCGCCGTCGCCACCAATCCCGGCAAAGGCGCCGTTGCTGCTATGTCGCCTCCTTTCCCCATCCAAGCCCGACCATGGCAACGGCGCCCTCTCATGGGGTTTGGGGAGGCGCGACCACAATCCAGTAGGGATCGCAACGCGGACCCGTCCGCTGGGATGGGTGTTGCCTCCGTTGCGAATGGGATCGAAGGGAGGGACTACTTCGTCGTCAAGGTCGGCGAGGCAGCGGCCGATTGGGAGCCCGGTTGTGAACATGGGAGTTCGTCCCCATGGAGGCGGCGGCCGTGGAGATTGGATGTGAAGCAACCCCACTTGCCGGTGGTGGAGGCTTGCCGTCCATGTAATCCTTTCTTCTCCCGGCATCCCCATTCCTTGCCTCCCATTACAAAAGCGAGCATAAATGAGAGCAGGGGCTGATTTTCATCACTTCATTTCTCATATTTTTAGTTGCTTTTTTGAGATTATACAAGATGCTCCCGATCTGTTTTGTCAAATTACTTGGATCGTCTTATGGAATTGACAGCCATCGTATTTTTCATCTCATGTTATTTCTTAACCCTTGTCCCACTAGGCATCCACTACATGTTTGGTAATGACGTGATGTTGAGGCGGCTAGGAGAAGCGGGAGAGGAGGAGAGAGAGTGAGGGAGAGGGAGGGAGAGTGTGTGTGTGAGGATTTGATGGTAAAAAAGGTCGCCAATTTTGTAATATTGAACTTTTTAAGTTAATGTGGCCCCGTTGCAACGCACGGGCGTTCTTCTAGTACGCCTTAGAATATGGGAAGGAGGGAGTATATAAAAATGTTAAGCAAGCATCTGGAAAAATGTTGAGCAAGTATTTGAAAAATGTTAATGAAGGATTTACAAAATGTTAATAGCGTGTATAGAAAAGTGTGTGTTGACATGGATTTGGACCACGATAAAATAAAATGCATAAACCACATAAAATATAAATGCAAAATGACAATAATCCGTTTTATGATGAAAGGGGTAATTTAAAAATAATCGATCGTTCAAAGCAAGGGCTGATGAAAACTATGGTATGATATATTGTTGATTTTATGGACATTTAAAAGAGCCATTAGTTATAAAATATGATGAAACAAATAAATGCTCGTCAAGTTTTGTCCTAAAGAAAATACACAGGACACATGGCTCGCCTACATATATGCCCTCACCGGCGGCGGAATTCTATTTTCACATGAATTTAAATTGTCATAGACAATGTTGATATTGCTCAAATACAGAATCACGAAGTAAAAGTGGACATTATTCCAGCAATGTTAATGAAATGTCACACACCCCATATGAAAGGAAAATATACCAAGTAACAACATATTTAAAAAAATGTGTTAGACTGTTACTGAAATATTCGCGTATAATTTTAATTGAAAGAATATCTTCTCATGTATCTATCTAGTGTCACATTAAGAAAATTAGCCTTAAAGTTAATTAGGCCTAGCCCACATTAAAAAAGGCTACATACATGTGCATGCGCAGCCCCATCCATCAACGTTGCAAGCATACAAATGAATTGGTTTTTGTCCAAACTCCACACGTTGACTAGAACTTGGCTTAAGCCCACACCGATTAATTAGAAGTGGCCAGGCAATTAGCAATTAAAAATAGAGAAAAGGGAAAGAAGCCAGGCCCTGCTCTCACGATCCCAGGATCCCACGATTAGTCAAAGCGCCAGGATCCCACGATTAGTCAAAGCGTGGGGGTGCGTACAGCCGAGGGTGGGTTGCACTCCTCTACCTCCTATAAATACAAGGCCCCTTCTCCTCAAAAAGAAAAAAATTACAAGGCCCCTAGGCTGCTTTCAAGGGGTTGGATTCATTTTTGCTGCAGAGTTCTCTGTTCTTTTTTCTCCTCTAGTAGCAATATTCTACTACACATCATAAATCATATAAAAGCACATAGAGAAAGAAGAAGAGGCGTGGTGCTTGCTGAAAGGTTGAAGGTGAGATTCATGGCTCTTCCCTAGCCCTTGATTTGGCCATTGTGGTACAGATCAGGGAGCTTTCTTCTTCCTCTTCTCTTAAAACTCTAGCCATTGGTTCGGTCATCGTGGTACAAATCAAGAAGCATGTTTCATTTCTCCAAAATTCTCGTCCTTAGTCCGGCCATCGCAGTACAGACTAAGGTGCATGTTTAATCCATCTTAAATTTTTGTTCTTGATTCGGCCATCGCGGTACAAACCAAGAGACATGTTATATACACTCAAAATTGTTGCCTTTGGTTTGGCCATCATGGTACAAATCAAGGAGCATGTTATATCTACCCCAAACTTTCGCCTTCGACTCGGCCATCGCGGCACGAGTCAAGGAGCATGCATGTTCCTTCTGTATGTTGCATATGCTTCCTTCGAACGATCTCCTTGATTCGGTCGCCTTAGCGATACAAGGCAGGATGAACGCCTCGTTCCTTGGTTTGGTCCCTATACCCGGATACAAATCAAGAGAGTATTATAGGCACGAAAACTTCATTAAAAATGCCTGAATTTGGTCATCATAAAAAATGGATATGACTAAGTTGGAATGAAATTACGAACGTGCTAAACTGAACGCATGATAAACTCTTGTTTGGTTGCGCTACGGGCATTATGTGTCACGCTAGTTGTAATACAAGCAAGAGTATAAAATATATTCCCTCACTTGGTTACACTGCACACCGGCATCTTCTATATATAAATAGGAGACCTCTACTATCTTATTTCTCTTGACATGCAGCCTATCCACCTCATCAACGACCACGTCAGCAATTCTTTACACACAAATCAATTAATCACGTGATGCAATATCCTGTTTTTTGACGTGTAGTCGTTCCTGATCACCGAAGCGACAGCTCCTTCGCCTTCCATAACTAAGGATTGAGCCTAGCCTATTTTCTCTTCTGCTCCCTATTCCCGAACCATAAAAACCCACCACCAGCCGCATCTCGGCCCCTCTTTCGATACCTCCATCTTCATCTCTTCGATCTACTTTCGGCTGTCTCTCGGCGTAATCACCTGCAGTCCTGCACCAACGAGTACCAACAGTGGTCGACAACAGCTGCAGGACAGCCACTCGCTCGCCCGGTCGGCAATCTTCACTGCTAGGTTGGACAGCGCGCCGGAGTTCTTCGATTGGTAAGTTTCAATGGTGCTCCCTCAGCCTACCCCACAAGAACCCTAACATGTTGTTCTTCCTGGCGAGGACACAGGTGGCTGATATGGAGGAACAAGATTGATCCGGCGTGGCTTTAGTATGGCATGGAAGGGTGTTGTATGGGCCAACTACATGTCCCTTCATATGTCGCCTGACTCCTCCCCTAGCGATATCCATGATGGGACCATGTCTTCCGCTAATGAGGAATCAGGCAAAATCTGCTACCACGCGATAGGCCAGCGAGGCGAGCCATGTTGTGGACCAGAGCACCGACTATTGCTCTGGTGGGAATTTCGACGTAGGAGGGGAACGAGTCGTGGATGCCGTGGAGCTCGGCGAGGAAGCCATTGTCATCGTGAACCGAGGCCGGCCGATTGTGACGACCCACGACGCTGAGGACCGAGCAGTGCGGTTCACCGGTGTCACCAGGCTATTTCTGAATTTTGCCAGGTTACCCTCCTGTTGCAAATATGCTAGACATCCTGCATGGCAAGGGATATTAGTTTTGACTTTTGAGTTGCTTGCAAAGTTAGAGATTCTTTGTTGCGGGCTTGCTGCTTGCATTGGTAGTTTATTAGTATACAAGGTCCCGTATCTGATCTTTTGTCACTGTGTTATTATATGTACATTCTGTTAGTTTTCATACTTATTTAGAGAGAATAGGATTCTGACAGAATCTTTTTTTACAATCAAAATCTGGTAACCATTTTCGATGCCAAGCTTATTTGCAGATCCAATCAGATCAACCTACCTCACTGCAAGTGTGTCAAACAACTTTCTGCTGGCAGCAAAGATTTAGGACGATTTGGTGGTTCTTGCCATAGTATCGTTGCTGCTCCTGTCAATGGACAAGTATCCTACAAAATTAATGGATGGGTAACCACGGTTGCTGGCACCCTATTCTGTTGATGCATACGACATTCATGCCCTGCACTCCCTGTTTGATCATCGCGCAAGGTATATTTAGTTTCGTCATGTGATGGCCTGGCTTATTAGGGATGATAGACTACTCATATCAATAAAGAATTCCTTTTTTTTTGGGAGCCCATTTGGACAGAACTCCAAAGTTAACCGTGCTCAGCTTGGAGTAGTGTCAGCATGGGTGACCGACCGGGAAGTTGCTCCCGGGTGCGCACGAGTGAGGACAAAGTGCGCACAAAAGACTAGTATTGAACTGTGGGGCCAGTCTAGATCCCGCCAGGAGTAACGACCACCGACGGGTATGTCCGGGGCGTTACAAGTTGGTATCAGATCCGACCCTTGCGGTTACACGGATGTTTGCGGACAGGTGCGCGGTCATGTTGTTCATGACATTTGTGACCCGCCGTGGCACACGACATGGTACATGTACCGGACTGAATGCACAGACGTATGTGCCAAGAGGGAACGTTTCTGTGGCCCGACGAGGACGTCAGTTCCTCTGAGTGGGGGTGTATGTGATGGCCTAGCTTATTACGAATGATAGACTACTCATATCAATAAGGAATTCCTTCTTTTCCGGGAACCCATCTGGACAGAACTCCAAAGTTAAGCGTGCTCAGCTTAGAGTAGTGACAGGATGGGTGACCGGCCGGAAAGTTTGCTCCCGGGTGCGCACGAGTGAGGACAAAGTGCGCAGAAAAGACTATTATTAATCTGTAAGGCCAGTCTAGATTCCACCAGGAGTAACGACCACCGACAGGTGTGTCCGGAGCGTTACACGTCATTTGTTTATTTTTAAAGGTTAACTGACTCAACGCACCATGTTTTCAGTTGCCAAGTATAACCATTGATGAGTTGAGCGTCAATGGTTTGAACGCATGCTTGCCTGGGGCACTTGGTGAGAGACTACTGTGATATTGTTCTTTCATGTAATCTATATTTAGGTTGCTACTCATGTATGTCTATAATACATACACTTAAATCACATTGAGAGCTAATGGTTTTGTTTTTTGGGCTGAGTCGACCAAGGCTTTAAGTACTTCCTAATATTTCACGGATTCATCAAAACGTTCATGACAACAAAATCCCGCAGCAACGCGTGGGGTATCATCTAGTTATCTTAATGCCATGCAGTGTTAGTAGTAATACGAGCAGGGCAAGACTTAATTAAAAAATGTGTCCATGATACACACCTAAAAACCAAAATCATGCAAGATGAATTATAAAACATGTTGCATCAGAAAAACCAATCTTACTTGATTACGCTACACGAGCATTATCTTAATGCTACACGCTGTTAGCAGTAATACATGTGAGAGAGAACTAAACAGAATATTCAGGCCACATATTTGGTCCAAAGTCAAGTAAAATATGGCATGAAATGCTCCAATGCTATAAGAGCCTAAACTATTAGCATCATCACAAATGGATATCACAAACTCACTTGGGTTATGCTACACACGAGCGCCGATGAAATGACGCTACGTGGAGTTAGTGGTAATACCATGTAAGGTACAAATATAAACAAAAATATTAGATGTCATATGACTCATGCAATGCCATAATTGCTCCACAAACCCTTTGCTCGGTTACACTGCACGCGGGCATTATCTTAGTGCCACGCGGTGTTAGTAGTAATACAAGTAAAGCAGAACTTAATACAAATAGGTTTACTCCACATCCACATATGCATAGAAAATTCATGCAAAATACATGACAAGACATATTCCATGTAGCCCACATAGGCTTTAAAAAAACAAAAATATCATAAGCAAATTCCACTCAGGTCGGGCTTGATATTGTCTGGGCTCAGAGTGAACAAAATATGCACCATAAAAATCATCAAGATTGTATCAGAAAGCTTCAGTCCATTACACTACACGCGGGCACCACATCTGTGCTACACGATGATAGTAGTAATGTGATGATGCAAACCTTATTAAAGTTAGCATGTCACATACATTCGTGCTATCAAAACCAAATATATCACAAAAGATGCTCAAAAGAAAACATACACGTATCCTATGTGCCAAACGTATGATAAAACCATGCCTAGCCAAGATCAACCTTCATTCTATATATAAATGAGGTTGGACACGAACAAATTGTTGCATGCTAGGAAAATATATTCCCAAACATCACATGAAATCATGGAGGAGTATTTGCATTAAACCAAACTTCAAGTTCACCAATAAGGAGTTCATCATCGACCGTAAAGAGGATCTCTCTTGTAGAATATTGTAATAGGCATGCGATGTAATCCTATGTAATAGATATGTTGGAATTCTTAATTAGGGATTTACTCTTTGGAGATGTAATTAACAGAATTTTTATGTAAATGTAAGAGTTCTGGAAATAAAGTACCTGCAATGTTTGATTCTAATTTTATTTTATGCATTTAAATTTCACTCTGTATCAGTGACGTGGACGCGTGTCTCACGCCCGCCATTTTCCCGTCATCAGATTCTGGCACGCCCGGTGGGACATATTTCTCCCCTCATCTTTGTATTCCAACATAGGATTGCAATATATGAATTTCTAAAGTACATGAAGTATATAAACATTGTGTGCGGTAAATATACTCAAAGAAAACTGATATAAATTTTTCTTTATTCGAAGGTATGGATGGTCAAGTGCCGCAGTCAGTGACGCTCCGCATTGGAGACATTTGGCTTGATGTGCCAGTTGGTCCATGTGTGGCTTCAAAAAATCAGCACATGGATATTATGACTGCATCACCAATTGAACATGACCAAGGAATGGAAGTGTTCTCTCCACTCAAGTTTGGGGAAAGTATGAGGGTAGACAAAGAAGAAAAAGGGAAGACAATGGATAAACTCCACTATGAGCAACCTATGCATGGGGGCAATACCTCCTCATTGTTTCTGCATGGAAGGGCATCAAAGGTTCGGAATAAAGTTCAAGTTGATGCTTCAAAGCCTATTTGTCCGCTGGCCGATAAATCCATTGGAGAATGCTTTGAGACGGTTCTGAAGTTTCCCCTTGAATGCAAGAAAAATCACCCCAATTCCCATGGCTATGAAACATGTCATGTTAACCCAACATCAACATTGTCAAGTCCCTTGTCGTCATCAACACCCGTCGCATATGATTCCTCTCTGACTTCGTTTGAGTCGATGTGCCGTCAACCTCAGCGAAGAAATGTTCTCCATGTCAACCTTCACAATATTAAGGTCGGCAAAGTCCATGTCCAATTCCCTAAGAGTGTGGACAACAATCATCCAGACCGCCTTTTTCATACCAGCAAGGGTGGTATTAGAATTCATACTATGGTGACTAGCAACCCTTCAATAGTTGTTGCCTTCATCAGGTTCATCTGGAAAAAGTATCTTAATCACACCGAGTGGCGTGTTGTTGGCCTTGATTGTGAATACACTAGATATGTCCACAACAAAGAGCGTAAGAAGCTTCCACTTGAGCAACAAGTTGCTCTCTCTAATCAAGAGCCACAACACGCTACTATCTTGCAGCTTTGTGTGGGTAAGCATTGCCTAATTTACCAGTTGTACCAGGCTCAAGCTAGGAGTTTTATCCCTCCACTTCTTTGCGGCTTCCTTGACAATGACACAGTTGAATTTGCGGGTGCCGCCATTGGCAATGACATCGCAAAACTCAAGTTCTATAACTTGGGTATCAGAAAGCCCGTCGATGTGCAGGGACTGGGTATCAAGGTTCATAATCAAAAAGTTGGCAACTTGGCTTCATTGGAGAAACTAGCAAAGAAGGTTGCAAACATAAGTCTTAACAAGGACAAAAGCATCACTTTCAGTCAGTGGGAGAAGTCCAACCTAGACCATGACCAGATCAAGTATGCATGCTTGGATGCCTATGCGGGCTTCGAGGTTTATAGGCGACATTCCAACATAACCGATTATCTTAGAACCCACTGAAATGTTTGTTTCTGGGTGAAGTATGTAACTGGTTATCTTAGAGCATGATGAAATATTTCTTCCCAAGTGAAGTACGTAAGAAAAGGTTGTTGAGTCTTGATCAAGGAAAATATGTACACGACCATTGTTTCTTTATATTATGGTTATGCCTATTTTGCAAGGTGCATTTTTAATATGACGATGCAGGGAAGCAAATGTTCTTGTATCATCATCATTTTGTTCTCATAGAAGAGAAGTGAATCTGAATAGAAATGACTTATATTTTGCATTAATGCTCGCAATACAAATGTTGCAATATTATGTGCACTTAATTTAAAGAAAATCGTGACACACAAAAAAAAGACTCCAACGACTTACGAGTATAAACTGTGATGAAAAAAAATAAAATCAAATCATCATAATTACTTCATACCCTCATGAGTCTAAACTGGGGCACAAATTTTTTTACTCCAACAACTTACGAGTATAAACTATGATGCAAAGAAAAGAAATCATCAAGCGTACTCCATACCCTCAAGAGTATAAACTGGGGCACACCACAAAAAAATAATTACTCCAGCAACTTACGAGTATAATCTGTGATGCAAAGAAAAGAAAAAATCAAGCGTACTCCATACCCTTAAGAGTATAAACTGGGGCACATAAATAAAAAAAATACTCCACACTCTCATGAGTATAAACTGAGGCGCAATTTTTTTACTCCAATAACTTACGAGTCTAAATTGTGCCTTATAACAAACAAAAATACTCCAACAACTTACGAGTGTAAACTGAGATGCAAAAAAATCATCTAAACTACTCCATACCCTCATGAGTGTAAACTGGGGCACAAAAAAATACTCCAACAACTTACGAGTATAAACTGTGATGAGGAAAAAAAATCAAATCATCATAATTACTCCACACCCTTATGAGTATAAAGTATAAACTGGGGCAAAAAAGAAAATATACTCCAACGACTTATGAGTATAAACTATGACATAAAATAAAAATAAACCACACCCATATGAGTATAAACTAGGGCACACAAAAAAAATACTTCAACAACTTATGAGTATAAAACTGTAAAAAAATACTCCAATGACTTACGAGTATAAACTGTGACATAAAAATAAAAATAAACCACACCCATATGAGTATAAACTGGGGCACACAAAAAAACATATTCTCCAATAAACTTACGAGTCTAAACTGTGATGCAGAAAAATTATCAAACGAACTCTGAAATAACGTGAGAATAGACTGTCATATAAATAAAATTTACTCCAAAAGATCACGAGTGTAAACCATGAGATAAAAATATAGCAATTTTACTCCAATAATTTATGAGTATAAATTACGCCATAAAAATATACTATGCCAATATCTTACGAGTCTAAACTATGGCATTACAAATACAAATAAACTGATGGTTCACATGCCTTAAGAGCTAACTATGGTCAACTTGAGCAAATTTATGTTGATGAGTGTAAGGTGTGTTCCACTAAGAAAGTACGGACCATGCTTAAACTACTCAAGACATAAAAATCATTTTTAATGGTTATAACAATGGGTCGAACATAAAGAATGACATAGTTGCCCATCACGAAGCAAAATGCTATTTAATAAAAGGCAAAACAAAATGAAACACAAATATGAGACTAACTCATTCATATCAATTTTGAGGAAGGAATGTGTGCTCCATGATGATCTCTATGCTTGAATATTGTTGGTTACTTCCATGATGGGCCCAAAGGGGATACTAGCGCCAAGAAGGTGATATCATAAAAGAGCACCACCATGCTCAAAAAGTTTTCAACAACCCCAAATGGCTGCAACTCCACTGAGAGTAAATAAATATGCAAGTTTATGGGAGAATATTCAAAAGAGTGCAGGGGCAAGTTTTACCCTGAATCTCCTATAGTACTTAGCGTGTCTTCAGAAAAATATTCTCCACAGATGTTGGGAGAATATTCGACCCAAACATCTCCTAATATATAGGACTTGTGAGACATGAAAATGGAAATTTGTTCTGGGTACCCCGTGGCGCGCGGGAGGGACGTTCATCTACATCACTCCCATATATAATTTTATGCAAGCACATGAAGATCCTGCCCCAGGAGGTTGGGGGAAAATCAACCTTACCTTATCCAATATGCTAAGGACAAGTTCATGCAAAGATGTCCAAGGCTAGCAAAACGCAATAGCTTTGAAGGTTGAAGGCATCCACAAAAATCACATACATATCACCTTTATATTTAGGGTGAATGCCAAAACCTCTATCGAGGAATACATGGGTAAAGTTCATCTCGCCCTTCAACAAAAGTGGGAAGAGATTGTTGAATTTTGAAATCATTTGGCCACTAACATATACAACAAAACGAAATACATCATGGAGTTGAGGCGACCATCCATCTCGAGGCTCATTGTGTATATAAACATGCATACTGCATCATGAGGCCAGGGTACATCAAACCCTACAACATGAGCTATGCAAAACAAAATTCTTCGAATCACATGAGTATAGTATGATGTTAAAGCCAACATGAGTATGGATTGTTAGCCAAATGTACAAAAAAAATTATATATACTCCAACATCTTAAGAGTATAAACCGTGCTGCATGAAATCAACGAAAATTAAATATTCATAAAAAATTTGAAGTTCAAACGTGTGCATCTAGGAGTAAATACTCCTAACATCAAATTAAATAACCATATGTCTAAAAGTGCTCCAATGCTTCACAAGACAAAACTGCAAGCATACATTACTCTCTTGAGCAAAAGGTGCAAGAGCAATCATATTTCACCAAAACTTGCCTCACTCGCTCAAATTGGAAATGCAAGTATGCATAAAAAATCACTATCTTGTCAGCCTACATAGTGATTGATCTAAATTTCAAAAGTGTTTATGGAAAATAGTAGAGTCACTCATAATCAAGTGGCTAAAGCCCACCCGGGAGTACCACCGAAATAGAAAAAATGATCAATTACGCTCCTTTGTTTCTTTTGAATGGAAATATGTTAACAACAAAGCATATCTTCTATGAAATCGTAGAAAGTCAAAGAACAATCAATTTAAAACAATGACCCAATGCCATATCAACATAAGCCAGGTCATTGAAATAACTCTCTAATGCTTAACAAGATAAAAGTATAAGTATGGATATTCTATGTATAAAAAAGCCTACTCTTTCATGTGTCTAGCGAGAAACGAAACTAATAGCATCATCATTTCAAAAAAGGGTCACGTGAATTAACAAAAATAATAATCAATAAATATGATCCAAGAAGTTACAACCATGTTTGATCAGTCCTCAGCAAAAAAAATTGCAAGATGTCCTTCTTGGATATTTTGCAACAAAAAATATCGCATGTTTCCCCAAGTCGGCATATGCAAAGGAAAAGTTGTACAAAATTGCTTTCCAAGTTATTATTAGGTGGACAATTTGAGCCTCAGTGTGAAGAACAATTCATTGAGGTTGGCACAATATGGATGTCCGTGGATAGTCTCCTACCAAGTGTGTTGGCACTTACAAGGGGTGTGACCAATCACTTTTGAGGACTTGGCCCTGAAAGCCACCGACATAGGAAACCATGTAGAAAAAGTTGCTCATCAAAATCATTCCATTGAATGACCCATGACTACAAACAGTCAGAGTTACAACAAAAATGAAAAAAAAACATACTCCAACATAAATTATTGGCACCATGCAAACACATCGACAGAAAATACTTCAATGTTACGCAAAGCATGATTCGCTGGCAGTATGACTACAAAAGCATGATATGTGTATCCTTCATATGGAAAATATAAGCTCACAGGCTATACAAGTATAAACTAGTAGCCATATATGGAGAGAAAGAAATATAATGCTCCAATGCTATATGAGCCTAAACTACAAGCATCGTGTGAAACTTTGAACACACATAAAAATGCTCAATGCTATATGAGCCTAACAATAAGCATGTGGCAAAAATGTTAAATTTGATCCAATATTCATGAGTTTAAACTCCCAATGTTAAGTCGTGCGCTTCAAAAAGAAAGAGTTCCGAGCCTAAATTGAAAAAATGCACTGTGTAGATAAAAAACTGCACATTCGGGTATACCTGGGATGCATCTGAATAGAAAATCAGATGCTGAAAAAGAATACTAAAACAAATCATGAGCCACATATGGAAATATTGTAAGCACAAAATAGATTGTCAAGTTTCGAGAACTGGGTCCGAGTCAAAAAAATCTCTTTGGACCCAAACCTCGAGGGGCATCTGTTGACATGGATTTTGATCAAGATAAAATAAAATGCATAAACCACATCAAATATAAATGCAAAATGACAATAATCCGTTTTATGATGAAAGGGGTAATTTAAAAATAATCGATCGTTCAAAGCAAGGGCTGATGAAAACTATGGTATGATATATTGTTGATTTTACGGACATTGAAAAGAGCCAATAGTTATAAAATATGATGAAACAAATAAATGCTCGTCAAGTTCTGTCCTAAAGAAAATAAATAGGACACATGGCTCACCTACATATATGCCGTCACCGTTGGCAGAATTCTATTTTCACATGAATTTAAATTGTCATAGACAGTGTTGATATTGCTAAAATACAGAATCACAAAGTAAAAGTGGACATTATACCAGCACTGTTAATGAAATGTCACACGCCCCATATGAAAGGAAAATATCCCACGTGACAACATATTAAAAAAATATGTCAGACTGTTACTGAAATATTCACGTATAATTTTAATTGAAAGAATATCTTCTCATGTATCTGTCTAGTGTGACATTAAGAAAATTAGCTTTAAAGTTAATTAGGCCTAGCCCACATTAAAAAAGGCTACATACATGTGCATGCGCAGCCCCATCCATCAACGTTGCACGCATACAAGTGAATTGGTTTTTGCCCAAACTCCACACATTGACTAGAACTTGGCTTAAGCCCACACCAATTAACTAGAAGTGGCCATGCAATTAGCAATTAAAAATAGAGAAAAGAGAAAGAAGCCAACCCTTGCTCCCACGATTGGTCAAAGCGTGGGGGTGCGTCCAACCGAGCATGGATTGCACTCCTCTACCTCCTATAAATACAAGGCCCCTAGGCTGCTTTCAAGGGGCTGGATTCATTTTTGCTGCAAAGTTCTCTACTCTTCCTCCTCCTCTAGTAGTAATATTCTACTACACATCATAAATCATATAAAAGCACATAAGGAAAGAAGAGGAGGTGTGGTGCTTGCTGGAAGGTTGAAGGTGAGATTCATGGCTCTTCCCTAGCCCCTGATTTGGCCATTGTGATACAGAACAGGAAGCTTTCTTCTTCCTCCTCTCTTAAAACTTTAGCCCTTAGTTCGGCCATCGTGGTACAAATCAAGGAGCATGTTTCATCTCTCCAAAATTCTCGTCCTTAGTCCGGCCATCGCGGTACAGACTAAGGTGCATGTTTAATCCATCTCAAATTTTTGTACTTGGTTCGGCCATCACGGTACAAACCAAGGGACATGTTATATACACCCCAAATTGTTGCCTTTCGTTCGGCCATCATGATACAAATCAAGGAGCATGTTATATCTACCCCAAACTTTCGCCTTCGACTCGGCCATCGCGGCACGAGTCAAGGAGCATGCATGTTCCTTCTGTATGTTGCATATGCTTCCTTCGAACGATCTCCTTGGTTCGGTCCCCTTAGCGATACAAGCCAGGATGAACGCCTCGTTCCTTGGTTTGGTCCCTATATGCACTACAAAAAAATACACTTCCGTGATGATACGTGTTTGTCACAGTAGGTCGCTTTTTTGTCATGCATGTACATCCATGACAAATTTATGACAGAATCAAGATAGTCATACCTGTGCTGTCGTAGAAGTGTTTCATGACATTACCAAAATTATCATCACGGAAGTGTCCACTTCCATGACGATAAATCGCGCGTCACAGAAGTGCTTTCGTTAAGGGTGACCGACATGTGGCGTCCACCGTAATGGAACGCCGTTAAGCTATCGGGTCGGGTTTTGGATCCGATAACCCGTTAACAGCCCCAACCAATGGGGATTTTCCACGTGTAAAATCATCATTGGCTAGAGGAAACACGTGTCGGCTCATCGTCCGGACAGATGTCATCCACTCACTGGACAGAATGTGCCTATGATACGTCGACACGTGGCACGGCCCAACAAGTTTAAAATGGGCCGGCCCAACTAAAGGCCCACAAGATTTTGCGGACCATAATGGGCCGGCCAGCTAAAGGCCCATGAGATTTTGCGGACCATAATGGGCTGGCCCAGCTAAAGGCCCACAAAATTTTGCGGGCCATAATGGGCCGGCCCAGGTAAAGGCCCACAAGATTTTTGTGTGCCATAATGGGCCGGCCCAGGTAAAGGCCCACAAGATTCTTGCGGGTCATAATGGGCCGGCCCAGCTAAAGGCCCATGAGATTTCGCCGACATTAATGGGCCGGCCCAGCTATAGGCCCACAAGATTTTGAGGACCCTAGTAGGCCGGCCCATTAACTGGCTGCCATGTTTTGGGCCAAATGTCGGCCCATATTTGATCCGGTCCATTAATGGCCTGCCACGCTCCGGGCCTAATAGTGGCCCATATGAGATCCGACGCGTTAAAAGCCTACCACGTTCTGGGCCAAATTACGGCCCAGATCAGGTCCGACCCTTTAAGAGGATTTGGGCTCAATTATGGCCCATATCAGATTCGGCCCGTCAATTGGACACTGTGCTTTTTGGCCCACTTGCTAAAGGCCCAGTTAGTAATTCGGCCTGATATTAGTTTTGGCCTGTTAAGGGCCCGTTTAACATTTTGGCCCTATATTAATTTCGGCCTGTTAAAAGCCCGTCATATAGTTGGGCCTAAGTATGGCCCGGTTTGCATCCGGCCTGCTCGCAGCCGATATCTGATTGGGCCAAACAAGGACCCAGACAATTTTGGCCTGTTAAAAGCCCGTGATTTGATTCGCACAATCATGGGATGGGGTTCATTTCGGGCTGCTGTGTAACTAGTAGGAATTAAGAACAAACCTACTCTATACAATAAAGAAATTATGGCATAGTAACTAAGAATAAACCTACACTACACAATAAAGGATTTAAGGTATATTACATCCACTGGGCATAAAAGTTCGCCAGCAGTGATCATAAAGCGCAACGAAGAGGCAAATTACAAAAACTGGGCACCATTGCAGCGTAACAAAATAATACTGAACCGAGACCACTTCCAAGACAGTTCAAGAAAGGTTATCCTTGCGGGCGAACTGCTGCGCAAGCTGCTGAGCAAGGCTGTGAGACCGGCCTAGCATGTCGGTCATAGCTTCCAGGTGTAGCTGTTTAGCGATGAGGTTCTCATTGGTGTTCTCTGCAATCTTTCTTAGATATAGGACTTCAACTCGAAGTTGAGTTGTAGAATGCCTTTCTGCTAGAACTTGGGACTGAAGAAGTCGAACTAATTCAGACAACGAATTCTGTGAGCTTGTCTGACTATTAGTCTCAAGTAACTTGAACACTGCATCAAGACAAGACTTTGGGGTTGTCTCGCTATCTTCAAGATGTTTTGCCTTCTTTGCTGCAATATATGTTGGGTTTGTCTCGCAGCCTTCAGCAGACTTGTGCATGCCATCAGGCATATCACCCTGAAACAAAGCAAAGAGATACAGGTTTTTCATGTGTATAAACAAAGATGATAACTGTTCTGTCAATTCTATCCAATTTCAAATTAGAAAATAAAGAGTATGTTCAAAATATCAATAGCATAATTTGGCATTGTTCATAATGCGGGGAGCTTCACCACACTACTGGATTACCATGTCAACATAACAAGCATAGATGAAGGGCAAAGAAAATCATTGTATCTATTTTGGATAATGTGCATGGCATGTTGTTCATATCATCAGCCACATCAATAAGATAAAACAGGAGATGACAAGGTGCAAACGTGGGCTGCTTCACCACACACTGGATTATAGACCCACAAAACAAGCATACATATAGGGAGTATTAAGTAATGTGCATGGTATGAATAAGGAATTTGGTTTTACAAGTAAAACTTAGAACTTACGGTTCTTACGAACATGCATTTTGGTAGAAACAACAAACTAAACAACAGTAAACGATAGGGAGTATGAGCAAATTAAACAACAGTTGAGGATAAAGGCTTTAGAAGGACCGACTTACATTAACAGTTAACACCGGCTTTATAATGCCCTTGTCGGAGTAAATAGCCATGGGTAGCCTAGCCGGCTTCCCCTGGCCCATCTGAAAAAATTATGAGCCCATCCGGCTCTCAAGAGGACTCAAGACCTGGGGCCGCCTCCCCCCTGCCGGCTATCTTCTAGGCCGGCTTTGGGGGCGGCCCGCCCTTTACCCTCATGAAGAAAGTTGTGGGAGGGCCGACTGCGAGAAGCCGGCTCCATAGTGGCCGACTCCAAGAAGCCGGCTCCCATAAAGCGGTCAAGGCCATACCCGCAATGTACGCGTCCACCCCACGATGATGAAGAAGGGCATGGCTACAGTGGAGCCTGCCACCCCCAAAACCCGGAGCACGCCTGGTACAGTGCGCTGTACGGGTGGCCACGACCCGTCCGGCGCGGCACTGTTGCCACGGCGGCCTCGACGCCGTCCACGACGGGCCACCAGCGTGGCCCCCGAGGCGGTGGGCCCCTTCGGGTAGAGAGATACCGAAGGCGGCCGCACCTCCTCCCAAGTCAGCCTGATGGAGAGCTGGCCCCCATAGCCGGCTCGCCATCCTCCTCGGAGGAGACGCCCATTAAGGAGACCAGATACGGCGGGGCTACAGTAATCGCCCGCCAGGGCGGCGGTACTGTAGCCACGCTTACCCCGACCAAGCCTGCGTCAACAGCATGGAGCAATAGTAACCAGCCACCGACCAGGCCCTGGACAGTGGGGCCTGCCTGTCGGCCAAGGAGCCGGCAGCCGGCGGGACCCACCAGTCGGCGGGCCCCAGCAGCCGGCGCAGAAGCCGGCAAGCACAGTCATAGACAGCTGGGCCCCGCGTCCAGCTGGATTACCATTGTACCCCCGGGGGGTAGGCCTATATAAACCCCCCGGTGCACCCATGCAAAGGGTTGGACTCTCTAGTTAGACTTAGACACCACACAAGGAGAAGAAGCAAGCTGTGCCCTTCTTCCTCCTCCCACCCAAACAGCTCAAGGAGCGTTGTGTAGCTACTTGTTCATTTAGTAACCATGCGGAGACCCCGCAGAGCAGCAGTAGGGGTGTTATCTCCCTGGAGAGCCCTGAAGCTGGGTAAGATTCGCCGGCGTGCATGTCTTCGCCTTATCCCGTTTCCAGGCACCGGCGATGTTTTATTGGCTCCCACAATGATAAGCCACCCGTTGGCATATGTCGCTCCTACCACCCGACATTTGGCGCCCACCGTGGGGCCAGGTGCACCGTCGTCCGGAGACCTGTTCTGGACGGGAACCCTCTTCCTCCCTCGCGGGCGTAGCCAGCCCGGCTCGCCCGATGGCGCTTGCCACGACGCGCTGCAAGGCGTCACCCACATCTGCGCGGTGAGCGGCCTCGCCGATCTCTTCGACAAGGCCCGCATCTCCGATGAGCTCGTCTCCGATGCGGGCACCGACCACCTCGCCAACCTCCTTGACCAGCTTCACGTCTCCAGCGAGCCTGCTGCAGATTTGGAGTCGGTTGGCTCCACTGATCCGATGCCTGTCGACTCCAACACGGCGTCCTACAACACCTTCCCCACCAATGTCGCGATCTACAACGACCAGCTCCCTCCGGCCGGCGATTGCGATACTGTCACCACTGAGGTGATGGTTATCGGCCATGACGGCCCGGCCGACGAGGGCGCCCACGACGCCCCGCGCGCGGCGGCCCACGACTTGTCCGCCCCCCTCCCGGCTGATGCCGACGACGAAGTACTGGAGGCACGCCGCCTCGCCCTCCTCGCGGAGGGCCGGCGGCTGGCCTCCGTAAGACGCCTCACCGAGGCCTACCAGCGCGAAGCTGACCGCGCCGCCTTCGGCACGCCGGCCCCGGCTGGCCCAAGCCAGGCTGGTGCTGTCAGGCAACGCGGCGCCGTCATCGCCGACACGCTTGGAGTCGATCGCCCGGTCTACGCCACTCCGCTCGAGAACCTGCGCGCCACCCAGGCGGCCGTAGACGAGCTGGATGGCTTGGAAGCCGAAGACCCCCCCCCCACATGACGCGGCGCATACAACAACTAATTGACGTGGCCGCTCAGCGGCACGAAGCCGACGCCTGCGCGGGGAGCCCTCCCCCGCGCCGCGATCACGGCGCGACTTCCCGGTCGCCGACTACGAGCAACACCCGCGCGCGGCGCGAGAAAGAGCCGGCTTCCAGCCGAAGCCGGACCCGAATCTCCATCGAGCGAGACGCGGACGGCCGTCCCCGAGCCATGGAATGGCGGGGCAGCCCGCCTCCGCCTCGAGCTCGTGGAGAGAGATATCCCACCCCGCCTCCAGTGACGCACCCGAGTCTCAGCGGCCGGCTAGGTCGCCGCGAAGGAGTCGGCGAGAACGACGCCCGCCATCGGATCGACCGCCTGGCCAGACCCCTGGCGCTAGAAAAAGAAGACGATGTCGGCCCGCCCTGTTTTGGCCCCCGCATCCGCGACGAGCCCTTCCCCAAAGGGTTCTCGCTCCCGAGAGACACGCCCAAGTACAACGGCTCGGTGAAGCCGGAAGACTGGCTGACCGACTACTCCACAGCCGTCAGCATCGCCAACGGCAACCGGCGCGTTGCCGTGAAGTACGTGCCCCTCATGCTGCAAGGCACGGCACAGACTTGGCTCAACAGCCTCAAGCCTCTCAGCATCAACAGCTGGGTAGATTTCACTGAAGCCTTCGTTCACAACTTCACCAGCACCTACAAGCAGGCTCCCAAGCCCAGACAGCTCTCCCTGTGCGTACAGGGCCCAACCGAGTCCACCCGCGACTACCTCACGCGTTGGGCCGAGCTCCGCAATTCTTGCGAAGGGGTGCATGAGGTGCAAGCCATCGAATACTTCACTGCCGGGTGCCGAGAGGGCACCCTCCTCAAGCACAAGCTCCTTTGCGACGAGCCGACTACCCTTGACAAGCTCCTGAACATCACCGACAAGTATGCCACCGCCGACTCTTTGATGAAGACCGAGCTCCGGGTGGACGCGTCCGGGAAAGTGCTTAATCCGGCGCCCCAGACGCCGGCGGGAGATTCCGGCCAACGCCAACACCAGAATGACCAGAAGCGCAAAGGCCCTGCGCCGCCTCCCGCTAGCCGGCAGGTGGCCACGGTCGAAGATGCGCCGCCTGAGGGGCGGCCCGCGCCCAAGAAACCCAAGGGCGGCCGGCCGGCTTGGCAGCCGGCTTTCTCCTACGAACAAACTCTTAACGCCCCGTGCAAGTTCCATAGCGGCGCGAAGCCGTCCAACCATACGACCCGAAAGTGTAACTAGCTCACCCGGATCTCCAAGGGCGAAGGGCTCACGCCAACTCCGCCTGCCGGCCTGCCGCCTCCGGCTCCGCCGCCCAAGGCCGCTCGGCCCGCGGTCGACGCCGTGCAGGATGAGTTCCCCGACGAGCAAGCATCTTACGTCATCTTTATGAGCCAGCCCGAAGACCGGCGCAGCAAGCGCCGAGAGCATCAAGAAGTCAATGTGGCCGCCGCTAACCCAGCCGGACACATGCATTGGTCAGAGAAATCCATCAGCTGGAGCCGGGCCGACCACCCAGAGGTGATGCCGTCTCCCGGCTCCTACGCTTTGGTCCTGGAGGCCACCCTCGCGATGGACACGCGCGCTGCCCGCTTCTCCCGCGTGCTGATCGACGGTGGAAGCAGCATCAACATCCTGTACCGCGACACCATGGAGAAGTTGGGTGTCAAGACAAAACAGCTTGTGCCGACTCGAACGGTATTTCACGGCATCGTACCCGGTTTGTCCTGCGCCCCCATTGGCAAGATCAGGATCGATGTACTCTTTGGGGGCAAGGATCATTTCCGCCGGGAAGCGATCTGGTTCGAGGTGGTGGACCTGGAGAGCCCTTACCACGCCTTGCTTGGCCGACCCGCCTTGGCCAAGTTCATGGCGGTCCCCCACTACGCATACCGCAAGATGAAGATACCAAGCTCCAAGGGCATCATCACCATCACCGGCGACTACAAGAAGTCCGCCGACTGCGCCGCGGCCAGCAGCCGGCTGGCCGAATCCCTCGTGATTGCCGAAGAAAAGAAGACGCTGGACCAGGTCGTGGCCCTGGCCAGCAAGCAGCTGAGCCAGCCCGCCGACTCCAAGGAGTATGATGCCCAAGGATCTTTCCAGCCGGCCAAGGAGACCAAGAAAATACAGCTCGACCCCGAGCACCCCGAGAGGTTTGCCGTCATTGGGGCGAGCCTAAACAGCAAATAGGAAGGCGAGCTCATCGATTTCCTCCGTGAGAATCGGGATATCTTTGCATGGTACCCCAAGGACATGCCGGGTGTTCCGAAGGATTTCGCCGAGCACAAATTACATGTGCGGGAGGACGCAAAACCAGTCAAGCAGCCTCTCCGCCGACTGTCAGAGGAGAGGAGAAGGATCATAGGGGAGGAGATAGCCCGGCTTCTTGCAGCCGGCTTCATCATGGAAGTTTTCTTCCCAGAGTGGCTCGCGAACCCGGTTCTCGTGCTGAAAAAGAATAACAAGTGGCGCATGTGTATAGACTACACAAGCCTCAACAAAGCCTGCCCCAAAGATCCCTTCGCCCTGCCCAGAATTGACCAAGTGATAGACTCCATAGCCGGATGCGAGCTGTTGAGTTTTTTGGATGCTTATTCAGGATACCACCAGATAAAACTGAACCCGGACGACCGGCTGAAGACCGCCTTCATCATGCCATTCGGAGCCTTCTGCTACCTGACCATGACGTTCGGCTTGAGGAATGTCGGCGCCACATTTCAGCGTTGCATGCAGAAGTGCCTCCTCACGCAGCTCGGCAAAAACGCCCATGTTTACGTGGACGATATCATGGTGAAGACGGAGAAGCGCGGCACTCTGCTGGAAGACCTGAAGGAGACATTCGAGAACCTGCGCCGGTTCCGAATCAAGCTCAACCCTGAGAAATGCGTGTTCGGAGTACCAGCCGGCCAGCTCCTAGGCTTTCTGGTCTCCGAACGCGGCATCGAGTGCAATCCAGTGAAAATCAAGGCCATCGAGAGGATGGCGATCCCAACCAAGCTTCGAGAAATCCATAAGTTCACCGGGTGCCTGGCCTCTTTGAACCGCTTCATCAGCCGGCTTGGAGAGAAAGCTCTCCCTCTCTACCGCCTCATGAAGAAGAGCACTCACTTCGAGTGGAATGACCAGGCCGACCAAGCTTTCCACGAGCTGAAGAAAATGCTGGCCACGCCGCCTGTCCTGGCGGCACCGACTGAGAAAGAGCCCATGCTCCTTTATATTGCCGCTACTAGCCGGGTGGTCAGCACCGTCATTGTTGTCCAACGCCCCGAAGAAGGCCGAGCCCAGCCGGTCCAGAGGCCGGTGTATTACTTGAGCGAGGTGTTGTCCGCCTCAAAGCAGAACTACCCGCACTACCAGAAGATGTGCTACGACGTGTACTTCACCGCCAAGAAGCTGAAGCCGTACTTTCAAGAACATCCCATCACGGTCGTATGCACTGCCCCGCTGGCCGAGATCATAGGCAGCCGGGATGCATCCGGCCGGGTGGCTAAGTGGGCCATTGAGCTGGCCCCTTACACGATCTTCTACCAACCCCGCACCGCCATCAAGTCACAAGCACTGGCCGACTTCCTCGTCGACTGGGCCGAGACCCAGTACTTACCACCAGCTCCTGACTCCACCCATTGGCGCATGCACCTTGACGGATCCAAGATGCGCACCGGCTTGGGAGCCGGCGTCGTCCTTACCTCTCCTAAGGGCGACAAACTCAGATACATGCTACAGATCCACTTCGCCGCCTCCAACAACGTAGCCGAATACGAGGCGCTCATACATGGGCTCCGGCTTGCCAAGGAACTCGGCATCCGCCGGATCCTGTGTTATGGCGACTCGGATTTGGTGGTTCAGCAATCATCTGGCGACTGGGATGCCAAGGACGCAAACATGGCAAGCTACCGCTTCCTAGTGCAGCAAATCAGCGGGTACTTTGACGGATGCGAATTCCTCCACGTACCGCGAGCCGACAACGAGCCAGCAGATGCCCTGGCCCGAATAGGCTCCATGCGGCAAGCAATACCAACCGGCGTCGCCCTACAACGCCTCCTCAAGCCGTCCATCAAGCCGTCTCCGGAATCCGACTCCATCTTCGTGCCGCTCGACCCCGACAGGGCCGGGTCCGGCTCGAAGAACCAAGCGGTCGGCCCGGGGACTTCAGTACTCGGCTCGGGGACTGCAGTAGCCGGCTCGGGGACTGCGATAGCCGGCCCGGGGACTTCTTCAGCACAGCAAGCGGCGGCCGACTCCAGCACTTCATCACCCAGCCCGCCCACCCTGGTGGCTGTAGCCACATTGGCGGCAGGGGAGGTTGCAGCTCCATCATGGGCTCAATCCATCCTCAACTTCTTAGTGAACCAAGATCTGCCGGCTGACGAAACAGAAGCTAGACAAGTCCAACGTCGAGCCGGAGCATACACAATCGTCAACAGAGAACTTGTCAAGCGCAGTGTCACCGGAGTCCTACAGCAATGCGTCGAGCAGGAGAAGGGCATTGCAATCCTCAGAGATATACACCAGGGAGAGTGCGGTCACCACGCCGCCTCAAGATCACTTGTCGCCAAAGCCTTCCGCCACGGTTTCTTCTGGCCGACTGCTTTGGACGACGCCAAAGAGCTAGTCAAACACTGCAAAGGCTGCCAGCTTTTCAGCTCCAAGCAACACATGCCGGCTTCAGCACTCAAGACCATTCCCCTCACCTGGCCCTTTGCCGTCTGGGGACTGGATATGGTGGGCCCATTCAAGACAGCGCGCGGCGGCATGACGCATTTGCTCGTCACCGTGGACAAATTCACCAAGTGGATCGAGGCAAAGCCGATCAAGAAGCTGAATGGGCCGACTGCGGTGACTTTCATTGCAGATATAACAACCCGGTACGGCGTACCGCACAGCATCATCACCGACAACGGCACGAATTTTGCCAAAGGAGCCTTGGCACGATTCTGCGCTACACAAGGTATCCGGCTGGACCTTGTGTCCGTCGCCCACCGGCAGTCAAACGGCCAAGTCAAGCGAGCAAACGGCCTCATCCTCTCCGGCATCAAACCCCGACTGGTCGTACCTCTGGAGCGTTCAGCCGGCTGTTGGCTCGACGAGCTGCCGGCTGTCCTATGGAGTCTGCGTACTACCCCAAACAGATCAACCGGCTTCACTCCTTTCTTCCTCGTATATGGTGCTGAGGCAGTCATCCCAACAGACATCGAGTTCGACTCGCCTCGGGTAACCATGTACACGGAGGCGGAGGCCAAAGAAGCACGAGAAGATGGCGTCGACCTGCTGGAAGAAGGCCGGCTGTTAGCCCTCAGCCGGTCTGCCATCTACCAGCAGGGTTTGCGCCGCTACCACAGCCAGAAGGTCAGGCCAAGATCCTTCCAGGAGGGCGACCTTGTACTCCGGCTGATCCAGCGAACAGCCGGCCAGCACAAGCTCGCAGCCCCTGGGAAGGCCCCTTTGTCGTCAGCAGAGCTCTAGGCAACGATTCCTACTACCTCATCGATGCGCAGAAGCCCGAGGCACGCAAGAGAGACGACTCCGGCAAGGAGTCGGAACGACCATGGAACGCCAACCTCCTTCGAAGATTTTACAGTTAAAATGCAGTATGTATCGCGTCAACTTTTGTATTAAGTACGAGACAATAGGCTCCCCGAGGAGGACTCGGGGACTGCCATCTTTTATCTATGAATGAAAATTATCATGCGTATGATATTGCCTTTTCATTTATTTATTTCGTCCGGCACCGGGTTCGACGAGTCGGCCCGGGGACAAGCCGACTAGAGTTATATTAGGAGTCCTACCCGTGGTCAGACAAGTAATGTGCTGACACCCAGGCTTGGCTCTTGCCAAAATTGCTGTTCGAAGAACCGGCTGCCCGGCTGGCAAGAGTCATAAGCCGGAAAGGGTGTGCACACGAAAAACGGCTAGGGACTAACGAACTTATATACCAGAGTAGCCGGCCGCCCGGCTTGCATTCAGTTCGCTTCAAATCCAAGAAAACTCGAGTACTTGCCTTCCCAAAGAGGGAAGGCGGCAAAGGAAAAAGCCTAAGGATGAAAAGTGCACTCGAATAGAAACCAAAACATGCATACAATAATATTTACACAAAGGACCTCCAGAGAGGTCAGCATCCAACATAGTTTGATACACCCCCAATGGGTGGAATTGCGAAAACTTAAAGTTGTTCGAAAAGACAAAAGCAGGAACAACAAGGACGGTAGATCAAGCCGGCGGGGCAGCTGACGAGCCGGGCTAGGCGGGGGAGACGGTCGCGCCGGCTGAAGGAGCGACCGGCTGACCAACTTCGGCATGATCACCGCCTCCGGCAGAGGGCGCGCCTCCGCGCGGCTTGTTGCTGGAGGCACGGTCGACTTGAGGACGGTCGGTCGTTCCACTAGCCGGCTCGGCGTCTTCACCCTCCTCCTCCTCCTCGTCATCCTCGCCCTCGTCGCTGGAGGCGATCTCCTCGGCCGAGTCCTCGCCCTCCGCCGGGTTCAGCCCGAACCACTCCTCCGGCTGGGTGACGCCGTCGTCGTTAAGTTCGGGCGCGAAGATGCTGGTGTCGGTGCACTAAGCGATTGTCAAGGCGCGCTGGGCGATCGCCAGCCGTACCTCCTCCAGCTCCGCGTCGGCCTCCAGCCGCCAAGTTCGCAGCTGGTCCAGGCTTAGCCCTGGGTACCACGCGCGGACGAACTCCAACACACGCCCGGCTCCAAAACGGGCCGCCGACGCCTTCCAAGCTTCGAAGCGGCCGACTGCGACTTCCAGCCAGTCGGCGGTCCGGCTTGGGGTGCGGGGGATCATCTGGCCGGGCCAGAGCGCGGCCAGCACCTGCGCCCCGGCACGTTGGAGCCGGCGGAGCATCCGATGGGCCGGCTGCAGTCGCGCCTGGACGGCAATGAGCTGCTCCGCCAATGTTCGATTTGCATCCGGCGCAATGACAACTCCAGCCTGACGGCGCGCCTCGCGATGGGCCTCGATGGCTTGGGTGGCGAGGACGGAATGGCCGGGAAAGTAATCTGCGCAAAGTAACAACCACAAGTCAGAATAAAACTCCAGGCGGCTAGCAGATGGAGGAAGGGCAAGAAAAGTGGCTTACCATCGATCAGATCTTCGATTCGGCCAAAGCCTTCCTCCAGCTCCTAATGTGTCTCGGCCCAGCTCGCCGCCTTGGTCTCGAACTCTGCCTTCAGGGAAGCCTCACTGTCCTGCGCCTTCTGCAGGGCCGCCTTGTGGCTCTCTTCCTGGTCGGCTAGTTTCTTGACCAGGCGGTCGCGCTCCTGGACCAAGTCGGCGTACTCGGCGTCCTTGGCGCGAAGAGCGGTCTGCGCCTCGCCAAGCTCCCTCCGCAAGTCGGCGTTGGCCTCTGCATGAGCAAAAGACAAAGAGAAAAAGTCAGCAAGGGAAAGGTTGTCAAGGAAGATCCGACCCGACTGCTCAGCAGTCGGCCCGAATCTCGGGGACTACACCCAGTGGGTGCGCTATTGCGCCCCCATAAGAGACAGATAAGAGCAAGGTACTTATGACGGCTGCGGGCCAGGTCATCGGTCCTCCAGCCCAGCTCCTGAGCCTGGGAGTTGAAGGCGGCAGCACGAGAGTTGTGATAATCCTAAAGATCAGATAGAAAACAGGGTTAAGATAGTCGTCAAGAAAGATCCGACCCGACTACGCTGCAGTCGGGCCGGATCTCGGGGACTACACCCAATGGGTGCGCTAGCGCGCCCCCACGGAAGAAATCAGAGGACCAGAGCGGTCGACAAGTGAAAAACTTACCCGGATAGCAGACCGTGTCAACAAGAACTCCTGAGTAAATTACTGCAGGAGGGCGGCCTGAGCCTGCAGCCGGCTCCAAACCCCTTGGGCCGCCATGTTCAGCTCGCCACTTCCTCCACTGGGAGTCCACCCGTACGTGGCAGAGCTGGCCGCCTCCAAGGCTTCTGCCGACTGGTTGGCACCCGCGGCTTGGCGCGTGTCCGGCGGGGCCGTGTTCTCTCCGGCGCGCTGGCTCACCGCCAGCTGGATCTCAAGACCGGCTCCGGCCTCGGGTGCGCCCCGGGCCGGCTCCTCCGGCGCCGCCGACGACCGGCCGCCTTCGCCCGCTCCGGTTGGCGCTGCCGGTGGTGTCCTCTCCGCGAAGACCTCGAAGCGCTCCTCCCTTTGCACTGGCGGCTGATCTGGGGTGATCTCCTCCGCCATGGACTGCGGGATGTCCGGGTCCACGGTGCAGAGGGGGATGGCGAGCAGCGGAGGCCGGCTACGCGTGCCCTCCGCCTCCGTTTCCACGGTCGCCCGCTCCATCGGAGTCTCGGCTGCCGCGTCAGCCCGCTCCTTCGCCACCCGGGCGGCCTCCCGCTCCGCCGCCTCCCTCTCCTCTCGCGCCTCGCGGGCGTTCCGCTCCGTGGCTTCCGCAAGGTCGGCGCGAGGGTCCATGCGGCGGGGCCCTGAAGATCCAGCACCCGGGCCAACCACAGAGCCGCCTGGGCCCCGCTCAAGGGAAAGCGGCGCCCTGCTCGGAAAATGGTGGAGGGTTAGAACAAAAGAAGACAACGAAAAATAAACACGCAAGCAGCCGAAGACTTATGACGAAACCGCCTGAGGCTGCTTCACCGTCCTCCGGAAGCGGGCCGCCTTCGTCGCCGCCTCGTCTCGCTTCATTGCCGCGGCGGAGGCCCTCGTCTTCTTCGGCCGGCTGCCGAAGAGAGGAAGCGCGGCCCGGTGCTTCGACGTTCCACCACCGGCAGCCGGCGCGGCGGACGAACCCGCGCTATGACGATCGGCTGCCGGCTGGCAGCGCGGGATTTCTTCGGCGTCGGCGTCATCCGGCCAGTCGTCAAAACTGGCCGAGAGCCCCGTGCCTCCGGGCTCGGCGACGTCCCCCGTGGTGGCCGCCCCCAGATCCGGGTCATCAACATCATCTGCCACACGGTCAGGGGCATATCGGCGTTCGACTCCTGCCGCCCCGGCTGGCAGCGGAAGAAGAGGGTTTTGATAAAAAGGAACCTCCTGGTCAGAAGCCGGCCGGCATAAAGCTGGCTGATGATAGAAAGAAGATAGAAAGAAAGACTTACCACGGGCGGTGGATGGGCGCGAGAGTATGGCGCCTTGCCGTATTGCCAGTCGTCGGTGAGCTTGAGGTTGGCGATGTAGTTTACCATGAGCGCTACCTCGGCATGGGGCATGTCCCATGTGCTCAGCCGGCATGGGTCGAAGCGGCCGCTCATCTGGCATAGCATGTGGGGCCGGCTTTGAAGGGGAAGGATCCGGCGCTCCACGAAGGCGGCCACCAAGTCGGCTCCGCGCAGGCCTTCCGACTGGATCATTACCCGAAGCCAGGCGATGGCGGCATTCCCAGCCAGAGATAAGGACTTGGATCTGAAGCCCCAGGACGGCTGCCTCCCAGCCGGCGGGCCGGCTACGTAAGCCGGCAGATTAACGTGGTCCCCTTGCGGGGCGATGTTCTTCACGTAGAAGTATGATTTTTGCCAGAGCTTCACCGATTGGATTAAAGGGATGTGCGGGAAGGGATTGTACTCGCCTGACCTCTTCATCGCGATGAAGGCCCCGCAGGGGGCGGGCACGCCGGCGATGACGGTGTCGAGCTTGTTCTGGAAGAGCTCCGCCCAAAGCTCCAGCGTGGGCAGCACTCCCAAGAAGCCTTCGCAGAGGGCGACGAAGGCCGACAGCAGCATCACCGCGTTGGGCGTGAGGTGATGCGGCTGGAGGTGGTAGAAGTCGAGGAAGGAACGCATGAACCCACTCGCCGGGAGGCCGAAGCCGCGCAGGAAATGCGCGCGGAATACGACCCGCTCGCCTTCCTCCGGCGCCGGTGAGATTTCCGTCTCCGGTGCTAGACAAGCCTGCACGAGGTTGGCGGCGGGCAGGCGCCGGGTCCGGCGGAGAAACTCTATGTGCTCGTCGTGGATGTTGGAGCCGTCCCACGAGCTCGACAGCGCCATGGACATGGAGGCGTGGGGAAGCTGCGATGGGAAGTTGCGTTGGGCGCGAGAGGAAGAAGAAGAGAAAGGAGAACAAGGAGGGACGGGGAGCGGGGGAGCGAGCGAGCCTTTGCCCCTCCCCCTCCCCCTCCTACTTGTAGGCTCGTGCGCCGGAGCCAAGGAGGCGCGGCGTGGGGGGTCGTGGGGATCGATCGTGCCCACTTCCCCCACGCCCCGCGATTATTGCGCACTAAAGGCAAGAAGAAACGGCCACGGGAAGGCGAGCAGTCCCCTCGGGCCGCAGAAGATCTGCGCTCAGGCTGAGGCCAGGGAGTGGCGGGCCTGGGCCTGCGGCGGCGTCCCGTCGCGCGCGTGCGACGGCAGGACTTCTTCGCCACGTGGCCCATCGTGGGGCCCGCGGGCAGCCCGCGGGTCAACCACGGTCATATTGATAAACAAAGAAGTTCTCCTAAGTCGGCCTACGACGGCAAGGGCGGCTCCTCAGGGTGTGAAGCTGACCAAGCTTCTCGTCCCTCTGTCCGCCGTGAAGCTCGCTCAGCTTCGGGGACTACTGTTGGAGTAAATAGCCATGGGTAGCCTAGCCGGCTTCCCCTGGCCCATTTGAAAAAATTACGAGCCCGTCCGGCTCTCAAGAGGACTCAAGACCTGGGGCCGCCTCCCCCCTGCCGGCTATCTTCTAGGCCGGCTTCGGGGGCGGCCCGCCCTTTACCCTCATGAAGAAAGTTGTGGGAGGGCCGACTGCGAGAAGCCGGCTCCATAGTGGCCGACTCCAAGAAGCCGGATCCCATAAAGCGGTCAAGGCCGTACCCGCAATGCACGCGTCCACCCCGCGATGATGAAGCGGGGCGTGGCTACAGTGGAGCCTGCCACCCCCAAAACCCGGAGCACGCCTGGTACAGTGCGCCGTACGGGTGGCCACGACCCGTCCGGCGCGGCACTGTTGCCACGGCGGCCCCGACACCGTCCACGACGGGCCACCAGCGTGGCCCCCGAGGCGGTGGGTCCCTTCGGGCAGAGAGATACCGAAGGCGGCCGCACCTCCTCCCAAGTCGGCCTGATGGAGAGCCGCTCCCCCATAGCCGGCTCGCCATCCTCCTCGAAGGAGACGCCCATTAAGGAGACCAGATACGGCGGGGCTACAGTAATCGCCCGCCAGGGTGGCGGTACTGTAGCCACGCTTACCCCGACCAAGCCTGCGTCAATAGCACGGAGCAACAGTAACCAGCCACCGACCAGGCCCTGGACAGTGGGGCCTGCCTGTCGACCAAGGAGCCGGCAGCCGGCGGGACCCACCAGTCGGCGGGCCCCAGCAGCCGGCGCAGAAGCCGGCAAGCACGGTCATAGACAGCTGGGCCCCGCGCCCAGCTGGATTACCATTGTACCCCCGGGGGTAGGCCTATATAAACCCCCCGGTGCACCCATGCAAAGGGTTGGACTCTCTAGTTAGACTTAGACACCACACAAGGAGAAGAAGCAAGATGTGCCCTTCTTCCTCCTCCCACCCAAACAGCTCAAGGAGCGTTGTGTAGCTACTTGTTCATTTAGTAACCATGCGGAGACCCCGCAGAGCAGCAATAGGGGTGTTATCTCCCCGGAGAGCCCTGAAGCTGGGTAAGATTCGCCGGCGTGCATGTCTTCGCCTTATCCCGTTTCCAGGCACCGGCGATGTTTTATTGGCTCCCACAATGATAAGCCACCCGTTGGCATATGTCGCTCCTACCACCCGACAGCCCTTCTCCATGGCAAGGGAAGGATAACTCAAGAATTTCAGCACAGAATCTTCTTCATAAGCATTGCCTATACTCTACATTTTGTAGAGAGTAATTATAGATTTGATAATACTGGAAGGGATAGAGGATAATGAAGATAAGATGCAGATTGATGCTACATAATCAACTACCAATCCCTGGAAGTACAAGCGTTACAGGACAAAATGTACTGACAAGAGCAATGGGCTACACTTCTGCACTGGCACTGTCTGTGTATTCTACTTGTTGGTAAGATTAAATATAGATCTGATCTTTTTTAGTAAATGGTGGGCGAGGGAGATAAGATGCAGAATGCTATAAAATGAACCAATCCCTCTTCCCATAATACAAGAGTGTTTTGAACACTGGTGTACTGTAAAAAACGTTCTTATATTATGGGACCGAGGGAGTAGCTATTAATGTAAGTATAGTGATAGACCACATTCAGTCCTTGCAAGAGGACTGCAGAGCTAAACCTCTTCAAAAGCATTGGGTTGATTCTAAATTTATGTAAGAGTCCATACGGATCTTATAATGTCCACCAAATGGATGATTACGAGGCTAACATGTGCAGTGATGCTGCATAATCAAACAGCTATGAAAGTAAGTATGGTCATACAGGGCAAGAGGTACTCACAAGAGCAATGCAGTATGCAGTATAGTTGCGAGATTATGTGGTCCCTTGAGAACGAATGTTCTTCTGCTAACAGTTTTCGTACAAGTGAGACATTAAGGCAAATGCAGAAATATAGTTCAAATTGTGATGTGATATCATAGACAGTACCTTACACTGCAGCCGAGACCAATGTGTAACAAGATTATTCCAGTCACCGTCGGATAAATGTAGCACCGGAGACTTTACAGAAATTTTGTTCAGAGGCTTGCCATCAAAGTGCGATTGCCTCAGGTAGGAACGATACTTCATCAATGAGTGCTTGAAAAGCGCAACCAACCCTTGCTCGTCATCACAATCCAGTTTGCGCCTCGCCTATTTAAAAGAATGAAATCTTGTGTCTTCTGTCAGCAGAAACATATGCAGTAATGACCATGAATAACATTAGTACATTACTTACGCGTAAGTTGCGGAGGAAGACTGGAAATTGTTCTGTGTCTGCGGTATAATCTTTCCATGAAGGAAAGATGCGCACAAAGTTCCTGACAACAACATAAGCTTCGTCTTCTAAACTGGGAAGAAATGGAACAGGGGTCCTATTTGCTGCAATTGGGGCTCTCTCTTGTTCGAAAAGGGATTTGGCAACTGGATTTGGTGTACTCTATGCTGGAATGGGGGTTTTGCATCGTACAACTGGTGCTATGTCAACTGGCATAATCATACTGTCTGCTGTAGTTGGGGTCTGCTGAGTTGGGGCATCAAAAATGACCAGTGTAGTAGGGCTAGAGTCTGCTAGAGTTGGGGTATTTTGTGGGTCAGGTGATATTGCAGCTACACCTAATGGGCTATTTGATTTATCAGGTGCCACTACCTTTTCCAAATACTTTGCTTGTGCTCCTCCACGATCAGCAATCGCCCTCTTCCTTTTGAACGTCTGGTACACAAGAACAACATTTGAATGGATAAATATGGTATGATGACAGATGGAATATGTACTGAAAATGGATAGGCAGGGCGTATTCACATACATGATGTGTAAACTAAGCTAATGGCAGTTCAACAAAGTAGAAGCAATGCAAAGCATCAGTTGCAAGATATGTGCGAGCAATGAAACTTTGGAAAGTTAGAGCAAGTACCTTGATGGGTGAATAAGATAGGGCATCTTCCTATGACTCCTCCACTAGGGAGCTACATTGACTTAGGTCTCCCTCTAGCTCAGAATCACTGTTAGGATCATATTCTGAGCATGAATCTGTAGGTGGAGAGTGGTTGCATTGCATTGCATCCAGACTTGATTTCAGTCCCTTAATGCCAAGTTTGACAGCCATGGCATTGTTCTGCTTTATTCTTTTCATGCGCGCAAGCTCATAATCATTATGATGCTGTTCAGAATCTGAGATTCATGAAAACATAAAAAGTAGTCAGATTATCTATGGAATGCATTGCGGTTTCAACTCAAAGAGTGTCTCCCTATAAACCCCTGCATATGCAAAGTTCACCTCCCCAACCGTGCTGACCAGACCACACACAGAGATACACACCCGAGCGGCGAACATGCATTTTTGAAACTAATTTAGGAACATTTAGCTGACCAATTAAACAACTCTGTTTTAATAATATCAGATTCATATTTGAACAACTAAGCTTGTTTAGCTTGATGGTTGGAGCAGTGTTATTATGACACGAAGCATGTATTCTGATCGTATAGTGATCATAAAAGGGGGAAACTCTAAGCATATATTTTTTTAGCAAAAGAGGGTTTCCCCTCTGATTTCTATTAAAGATGTCGGATCACGGGTTCCGGCAGACCCTTAAGGTTCGAACACTGGGGTGCGCGCGGAGATCACGCCTTCTACCTCCCCGTCCCACAAAGATCTAAACTACTGAAAGAACTGCACAAGAGACACAAGGTTTATACTGGTTCGGGCCACCGTTGTGGTGTAATACCCTACTCCAGTGTGTGGTTGGTGGATTGCCTCCTGGGGCTGGTGATGATGAACAATACAAGGAAGAACAGCCTCACGGGGGTCTGTTCTTGGCTGGGGTGATGAACTGCTAGGAGGAGTTCAGTCACCCTTCTCTCTCTCTCACTCACTCTCTCTGCTTGCGAACCGAACAAACCAACCCCCTTCCTTCTAATTATTTTTCTCTTTCCCTACCCTGGGGGTGGCTAGTCCTATTTATAGGCAAAGGCCCTGGGCCTCTTCCCAAATACTGAGCGGGAAGGGCGCCAACAATTGGCCAATTCGAAGGGGAACATCTAGTACACTTATCCTGACTAAAGTTGGTCTTCGCCTGCCAAAGGCTCTGTGGTGACGCCGTGCTGGGCTCCATGGTGACCTCCGTCTCGTAGTCCTCCTAGTCTTGGTCTCGTTGCACCGAAATGGCAACCTTTGCCTGATGCCTCGGTACTCCGCGGCTGCGCTTGCCCCCTTTGCACCAAAGAGGAAAGAAGGACGCTGCACGCGCTGGCGCCCGCCTGGCACCCTCGATCGTCATGGCTTGCGTCATGGGCACCTCGCGAGGTACCCTGCCTTGATCTCTCTGCCTCCTCGCGAGCCAGCCTGAGGAGGCTGCGCCTGAGGATGCGCCGTGTCGTCCGCCCCGCGAGGCTTGGCCCCTCGCAAGGGTCTTGAGTCTTGTGTTGATGAAGATGGGCCATGCTGGGCCTCCTTTGAGCCACGCCGTAGGCCGCAAGCAGGCAAGTCTGGGGACCCCCGTTCCCAGAACGCCGATAGTAGCCCACGGGCCCAAGGCGCGCATGTTGGAAATATGCCCTAGAGGCAATAATAAATTGATTATTATTATATTTCCTTGTTCATGATAATCGTTTATTATCCATGCTATAATTGTATTGATAGGAAACTCAAATACATGTGTGGATACATAGACAACACCATGTCCCTAGTAAGCCTCTAGTTGACTAGCTCGTTGATCAATAGATGGTTACGGTTTCCTGACCATGGACATTGGATGTCGTTGATAACGGGATCACATCATTGGGAGAATGATGTGATGGACAAGACCCAATCCTAAGCATAGCACTAGATCGTGTAGTTCGTATGCTAAAGCTTTGCTAATGTCAAGTATCATTTCCTTAGACCATGAGATTGTGCAACTCCCGGATACCGTAGGAATGCTTTGGGTGTACCAAATGTCACAACGTAACTGGGTGGCTATAAAGGTACATTACAGGTGTCTCCGAAAGTGTCTGTTGGGTTGGCACGAATCAAGACTGGGATTTGTCACTCCGTGTAAGCGGAGAGGTATCTCTGGGCCCACTCGGTAGGACATCATCATAATGTGCACAATGTGATCAAGGAGTTGATCACGGGATGATGTGTTGCGGAACGAGTAAAGAGACTTGCCGGTAACGAGATTGAACAAGGTATCGTGATACCGACGATCGAATCTCGGGCGAGTATCGTACGGATAGACAAAGGGAATTGTATACGGGATTGATCAAGTCCTTGACATCGTGGTTCATCCGATGAGATCATCGTGGAACATGTGGGAGCCAACATGGGTATCCAGATCCCGCTGTTGGTTATTGACCGGAGAACGTCTCGGTCATGTCTGCATGTCTCCCGAACCCGTAGGGTCTACACACTTAAGGTTCGATGACGCTAGGGTTATAAAGGAAGTTAGTATGTGGTTACCGAATGTTGTTCAGAGTCCCGGATGAGATCCCGGACGTCACGAGGAGTTCCGGAATGGTCCGGAGGTAAAGATTTATATATGGGAAGTCCTGTTTTGGACACCGGAAGAGTTTCGGGGTTTATCGATAACGTACCGGGACCACCGGGAGGGTCCCGGGGGTCCACCAAGTGGGGCCACCAACCCCAGAAGGCTGCGTGGGCCAAGTGTGGGAGGGGACCAGCCCCTAGGAGGGCTGGTGCGCCCCCCACAAGGGGCCCAAGGCGCAAGGATGAGTGGGAGGGGGCAAACCCTAGTCCAGTTGGGCCTTAAGGCCCACCTAGTGGGTTCCTTCCCCTCTCCCCCCTCTTGGCCGCCCCTTTGGTTCCCATCTAGGGCTGGCCGCCACCCCTAGGGTGTGGAAACCCTAGAGGGGGCACAGCCCTCCCCTTCCCCTATATATATGAGGCCTAGGGCTGCCCCAAAACAGAACGCGATTAGATCTCTCGTTGGTGCAGCCCTGAATCTCTCTATCCCTCCTCTTCTGTGGTGCTTGGCGAAGCCCTGCAGGATAGCCACGCTCCTCCACCACCACCACGCCGTTGTGCTGCTGTTGGATGAAGTCTTCCTCAACCTCTCCCTCTCTCCTTGCTGGATCAAGGCGTGGGAGACGTCACCGGGCTGTACGTGTGTTGAACGCGGAGGTGCCGTGCGTTCGGCACTTGGTCATCGGTGATTTGAATCACGACGAGTACGACTCCATCAACCCCGTTCACTTGAACGCTTCCGCTTAGCGATCTACAAGGGTATGTAGATGCACTCTCCTTCCCCTCGTTGCTAGTCTCTCCATAGATAGATCTTGGTGACACGTAGGAAAATTTTGAATTTCTGCTACGTTCCCCATCAGTGGCATCATGAGCTAGGTCTATTGCGTAGATTCTATGCACGAGTAGAACACAAAGTAGTTGTGGGCGTTGATTTTGTTCAATATGCTTGCCGTTACTAGTCTTATCTTGATTCGGCGGCATCGTGGGATGAAGCGGCCCGGACCGACCTTACACGTACTCTTACGTGAGACTGGTTCCACCGACTGACATGCACTAGTTGCATAAGGTGGCTAGCGGGTGTCTGTCTCTCCCACTTTAGTCGGATCGGATTCGATGAAAAGGGTCCTTATGAAGGGTAAATAGCAATTGGCATATCACGTTGTGGTCTTTGCGTAGGTAAGAAACGTTCTTGCTAGAAACCCATAGCAGCCACGTAAAACATGCAAACAACAATTAGAGGACGTCTAACTTGTTTTTGCAGGGTATGCTATGTGATGTGATATGGCCCAAAGGATGTGATGAATGATATATGTGATGTATGAGATTGATCATGTTCTTGTAATAGGAATCACGACTTGAATGTCGATGAGTATGACAACCGGCAGGAGCCATAGGAGTTGTCTTTATTTATTTATGACCTACGTGTCAACTTAAACGTCATGTAATTACTTTACTTTATTGCTAACCGTTAGCTGTAGTAGTAGAAGTAATAGATGACGTGACAACTTCAAGAAGACACGATGATGGAGATCATGATGATGGAGATCATGGTGTCATGCCGGTGACGATGATGATCATGGAGCCCCGAAGATGGAGATCAAAAGGAGCAAAGTGATATTGGCCATATCATGTCACTATTTGATTGCATGTGATGTTTATCATGTTTATACATCTTATTTGCTTAGAACGACGGTAGTAAATAAGATGATCCCTCATTAAAATTTCAAGAAGTGTTCTCCCCTAACTGTGCACCGTTGCTAAAGTTCGTCGTTTCGAAGCACCACGTGATGATCGGGTGTGATAGATTCTAACGTTCACATACAACGGGTGTTGACGAGCCTAGCATGTACAGACATGGCCTCGGAACACATGCAAACACTTAGGTTGACTTGACGAGCCTAGCATGTACAGACATGGCCTCGGAACACAGAAGACCGAAAGGTCGAGCATGAGTCGTATAGAAGATACGATCAACATGAAGATGTTAACCGATGTTGACTAGTCCGTCTCACGTGATGATCGGACACGGCCTAGTTGACTCGGATCATGTAATCACTTAGATGACTAGAGGGATGTCTATCTGAGTGGGAGTTCATAAGATGAACATAATTATCCTGAACATAGTCAAAAGGATTTTGCAAATTATGTCGTAGCTCACGCCATAGTTCTACTGTTTAGATATGTTCCTAGAGAAAAATTAGTTGAAAGTTGATAGTAGCAATTATGCAGACAGTAAAAGGCTTATGTCCTTAATGCACCGCTCAGTGTGCTGAACCTCGAACGTGGTCTGTGGATGTTGCGAACATCTGACATACACGTTTTGATGACTACATGATAGTTCGGTAATGTTAAATGGTTTAGAGTTGAGGCACCTAAGACGTGTTTTTGAAACGTCGCGAAACATATGAGATGTTTCGAGGGCTGAAATTGGGATTTCAGGCTCGTGCCCATGTCAAGAGGTATAAGACCTCCGACGGTTCTTCTAGCCTACATACTAAAGGAGAAAAAGCTCAATTGTTGAGCTTGTGCTCAGATTGTCTGAGTACAACAATCATTTGAATCGAGTGGGAGTTGATCTTCCAGATGAGATAGTGATGTTTCTCCGAAGTCATTACCACCAAGCTGCTAGAGCTTCGTGATGAACTATAATATATTAGGAACATATATGATGATCCTTGAGATATTCGTGATGTTTGACACCACAAAAGTAGAAATCAAGAAGGAGCATCAATTGTTGATGGTTGGTGAAACCACTAGTTTCAAGAAGGGCAAGGGCACAAAGGGATACTTCATGAAACAGCAATTCAGCTGCTGCTCTAATGAAGAAACCCAAGGTTGAACCCAAACCCGAGACTAAGTGCTTCTGTAATAAGGGGAACAACCACTGGAGCGGAATTACCCTAGATACTTGGTAGATAAGAAGGCTGGCAAGGTCGATAGAAGTATATTGGATATACATTATGTTGATGTGTACTTTACTAGTACTCCTAGTAGCACCAGGGTATTAGATACCGGTTCGGTTGCTAAGTGTTAGTAACTCGAAATAAAAGCTACGGATTAAACGGAGACTAGCTAAAGGTGAGCTGACGATATGTGTTGGAAGTATTTCCAATGTTGATATGATCAAACATCGCACGCTCCCTCTACCATCGAGATTGGTGTTTGCGTTGAGCATAGACATGATTGGATTATGTCTATCGCAATACGGTTATTCATTTAAGGAGAATAATGGTTACTCTGTTTTATTTGAATAATACCTTTAATGGTCTTACACCTAAAATGAATGGTTTATTGAATGTCGATCGTAGTGATACACATATTCATGCCAAAAGATAGTAATGATGGTACCACCTACTTGTGGCACTGCCACGTAAGTCATATCGGTATAAAACGCATGAAGAAGCTCCATGTTGATGGATCTTTGGACTCACTCATTTTTGAAAAGTTTGAGACATGCAAACCATGTCTATTGGTGTATATGCATGAAGAAACTCCATGCAGATGGATCGTTTGGACTCACTTGATTTTGAATCACTTGAGACATGCAAATCATACCACATGGGCAAGATGACTGAAAGCCTCGGTTTCAGTAAAATGGAACTAGAAAGCAACTTGCTGGAATTAATACATTTTGATGTGTGCAATCCAATGAGTGTTGAGGCATGTAGTGGATATCGTTATGTTTTACTTCACAGATGATTTGAGTAGATGTTGAGTATATTTACTTGATGAATCACGAGTCTGAATTATTGAAAGGTTCAAGTAATTTCAGTGTGAAGTTGAAAGATCGTCGTGACAAGAGGATTAAAGATCTATGATATGATCATAGAGATGAATATCTGAATTACGAGTTTGGCGCAGAATTAAGACATTGTGGAAATCGTTTCACAACTAATACAGCCTGGAACACCATAGTGTGATGGTGTGTCCGAACATCATAACTGCACCCTATTGGATATGATGCATACCATGATGTCTCTTATCGAATTACCACAATAGTTAATGGGTTAGGCATTAGAGACAACCACATTCACTTTAAATAGGGCACCACGTAATTCCGATGAGATGACACCGTTTGAACTATGGTTTAGAGAAACCTAAGCTGCCATTTCTTAAAAGTTTGGGGCTGCGACGCTTATGTGAAAAGGTTTCAGGCTGATAAGCTCGAACCCAAAGCGGATAAATGCATCTTCATAGGACACCCAAAACAGTTGGGTAGACCTCCTGTCTCAGATCCGAAAGCAATAAGGGATTGTTTCTAGAATCGGGTCCTTTCTCGAGGAAAAGTTTCTCTCGAAAGAATTGAGTGGGAGGATGGTGGAAACTTGATGAGGTTATTGAACCGTCTCTTCAACTAGTGTATAGCAGGGCACAAAGAGTTGTTCCTGTGGCACCTACACCAATTGAAGTGGAAGCTTATGATATTGATCACGAGACTTCGGATCAAGTCACTCCCAAACCTCGTAGGATGACAAGGATGCGTACTACTTCTGAGTGGTACGTAATCCTGTCTTGGAAGTCATGTTGCTAGACAACAATGAACCTACGAGCTATGGAGAAGCGATGGTGGGCCTGGATTCCGATAAATGGCTCGAGGCCATATAATCCGAGAGAGGATCCATATATGAAAACAAAGTGTAGACTTTGGAAGAACTACTTGATGGTCGTAAGGCTGTTAGGTGTAGATGGATTTGAAAAGGAAGACGGACAATGATGGTAAATGTCACCATTAAGAAAGCTCGACTTGTCGTTAAGATGTTTTCGACAAGTTCAAGGAGTTGACTACGACGAGACTTTCTCACCCGTAGCGATGCTAAGAGTCTGTTGGAATTATATTAGCGATTACTGCATTATTTATGAAATCTTGCAGATAGGATGTCAAAACATTGTTTCCTCGACGATTTTCTTGAGGAAAGGTTGAATGTGATACAACCGGAAGGTTTTGTCAATCCTGAAAGATGCTAATAAGTATGCAAAGCTCCAGCAATCCTTCTAAGGACTGGAGTGAGCATCTCGGAGTTGGAATGTATGCTTTGATGATGATCAAAGATTTTGGTTTATACAAAGTTTATGAAAAACTTGTATTTCCAAAGAAGTTAGTGGGAGCACTATAGAATTTCTGATGAATATATGTTGTTGACATATTGTTGATCAGAAATGACGTAGAATTTCTGGAAAGCATGTAGGGTTATTTGAAAAGTGTTTTTCAATTGAAAGCCTGAATTAAGCTACTTGAACATTGAGCAGCAAGATCTATAAGGATAGATCAAAACGCTTAATGGTACTTTCAAATGAGCACATACCTTAACATGATCTTGAAGGTATTCAAGATGGATCAGTCAAAGAAGGAGTTCTTGCCTGAGTTGTAAGGTATGAAGTTAAGACTTAAAGCTTGACCACGGCAGAATAGAGAGAAAGGACGAAGGTCGTCCCCTATGCTTAAGACATAGGCTCTACAGTATGCTATGCTGTGTACCGCACCTGAAGTGTGCCTTGCCATGAGTCAGTCAAGGGGTACACGAGTGATCCAAGAATGGATCACAGGACAGCGGTCAAAGTTATCCTTAGTAACTAGTGGACTAAGGAATTTTCTCAATTATGGAGGTGGTAAAAGAGTTCGTCGTAAAGAGTTACGTCGATGCAAGCTTAACACCTATCCGGATAGCTCTGAGTAGAGATACCGGATACGTATAATGGAGCAACAATTTAGAATAGCTCCAAGTAGAACAGTTATTTGGAATAGCTCCAAATAGAACGTGGAAGCTACATCTAGGAGATGACATAGAGATTTGTAAAGCACACACGGATCTGAAAGGTTTTAGACCCGTTGACTAAAACCTCTCTCACAAGCAACATGATCAAACACAGAACTCATTGAGTGCTAATCACATAGTGATGTGAACTAGATTATTGACTCTAGTAAACTCTTGGGTGTTAGTCACATAGGGATATGACCTTGAGTGTTAATCACATATCGATGTGAGCTAGATTATTGACTCTAGTGCAAGTGGGAGACTGTTGGAAATATGCCCTAGAGGCAATAATAAATTGATTATTATTATATTTCCTTGTTCATGATAATCGTTTATTATCCATGCTATAATTGTATTGATAGGAAACTCAAATACATGTGTGGATACATAGACAACACCATGTCCCTAGTAAGCCTCTAGTTGACTAGCTCGTTGATCAATAGATGGTTACGGTTTCCTGACCATGGACATTGGATGTCGTTGATAACGGGATCACATCATTGGGAGAATGATGTGATGGACAAGACCCAATCCTAAGCATAGCACTAGATCGTGTAGTTCGTATGCTAAAGCTTTGCTAATGTCAAGTATCATTTCCTTAGACCATGAGATTGTGCAACTCCCGGATACCGTAGGAATGCTTTGGGTGTACCAAACGTCACAACGTAACTGGGTGGCTATAAAGGTACATTACAGGTGTCTCCGAAAGTGTCTGTTGGGTTGGCACGAATCAAGACTGGGATTTGTCACTCCGTGTAAGCGGAGAGGTATCTCTGGGCCCACTCGGTAGGACATCATCATAATGTGCACAATGTGATCAAGGAGTTGATCACGGGATGATGTGTTGCGGAACGAGTAAAGAGACTTGCCGGTAACGAGATTGAACAAGGTATCGTGATACCGACGATCGAATCTCGGGCGAGTATCGTACCAATAGACAAAGGGAATTGTATACGGGATTGATCAAGTCCTTGACATCGTGGTTCATCCGATGAGATCATCGTGGAACATGTGGGAGCCAACATGGGTATCCAGATCCCACTGTTGGTTATTGACCGGAGAACGTCTCGGTCATGTCTGCATGTCTCCCGAACCCGTAGGGTCTACACACTTAAGGTTCGATGACGCTAGGGTTATAAAGGAAGTTAGTATGTGGTTACCGAATGTTGTTCGGAGTCCCGGATGAGATCCCGGACGTCACGAGGAGTTCCGGAATGGTCCGGAGGTAAAGATTTATATATGGGAAGTCCTGTTTTGGACACCGGAAGAGTTTCGGGGTTTATCGGTAACGTATCGGGACCACCGGGAGGGTCCCGGGGGTCCACCAAGTGGGGCCACCAACCCCAGAAGGCTGCGTGGGCCAAGTGTGGGAGGGGACCAGCCCCTAGGAGGGCTGGTGCGCCCCCCACAAGGGGCCCAAGGCGCAAGGATGAGTGGGAGGGGGCAAACCCTAGTCCAGTTGGGCCTTAAGGCCCACCTAGTGGGTTCCTTCCCCTCTCCCCCCTCTTGGCCGCCCCTTTGGTTCCCATCTAGGGCTGGCCGCCACCCCTAGGGTGTGGAAACCCTAGAGGGGGCGCAGCCCTCCCCTTCCCCTATATATATGAGGCCTAGGGCTGCCCCAAAACAGAACGCGATTAGATCTCTCGTTGGTGCAGCCCTGAATCTCTCTCTCCCTCCTCTTCTGTGGTGCTTGGCGAAGCCCTGCAGGATAGCCACGCTCCTCCACCACCACCACGCCATTGTGCTGCTGTTGGATGAAGTCTTCCTCAACCTCTCCCTCTCTCCTTGCTGGATCAAGGCGTGGGAGACGTCACCGGGCTGTACGTGTGTTGAACGCGGAGGTGCCGTGCGTTCGGCACTTGGTCATCGGTGATTTGAATCACGACGAGTACGACTCCATCAACCCCGTTCACTTGAACGCTTCCGCTTAGCGATCTACAAGGGTATGTAGATGCACTCTCCTTCCCCTCGTTGCTAGTCTCTCCATAGATAGATCTTGGTGACACGTAGGAAAATTTTGAATTTCTGCTACGTTCCCCATCAGCGCATGGACTTGGCCGTGCCGAGAGGCGAAAGGGCAAGGGCGAAGCGCCGCGGGCCCTAATAGCCTGCAGCCTTGGGCGCCGCGTGGCGGTTGATGGGACGTGGGTGTCTCCACTTGGAGTATGATGGCGCTGCGGTGATGTTCTTCAAGGTCTTCAACGCGAACGGGCGCCGGCTGGAGTGTTGCCCCGGGAGAGGTGGCCAGGACCTTGCTCTGGCGAGGGCTAGGCCCGTCGACTGCTCCCTTGGCGGAGGCGCCGGAGGGTCCAGTGACTCCGGCGAAATCTTTGCGACTCCGGAGACGAGCGACGATAGCTATGAGCCCCCGAGTCGGCGCCGCTCCCGGAGCAGGGCGGGCTCGTCAGGCCGTCGCCGACCCTGATCTAGATGGGGTTGGCGCTGGCGCCCGACAGCCCACTGTTGATGATGACATCTTTTGCAGGAGCTCGTGTAGTTAGTATCCCTTAGGATCCGTTCCCTGTGAGGAACCAAAATGCGCCCCATGGGGGCTTGTAAGGTGCCTGTAGTCCCGTTTGTTAATACATAACCTTTGCTGCAGAGCTGTGTGAGTTGCTGATTCCGTCTTAGCTCAGTTCTCCCTTTCGAACCTCGCGAGGGCTTGGTGCTCTGCGTCGACAGGTCCCTGTCCCAAGGCGGCGTCAGCCGTCACTGGTATGCCAGGTCGCGATGCCGTGGTCAAGGCCAGGAGGTGAGCGACCCGGGGTCCGGTAAGAGCCCCTGAGTCGCGATGCTCAGGAGGTCCCCTTTGGCGCCCAAGCAGCCGTCGCTTGGTGAGAAAGGGAAGCAACGTTGCTAGTACGGAATTGCTTTAGGTGCGGAGGTAGCGCCACGGTAGCCAGTGCTTTGGGTGGTGACTTATCTTGAGGATCGGGGATCGCCCCCAGTGCATCGTCGGGTCCGTGGGGTAGTTGGGACGGAGTTGCTCGGCGAGGTCCTCACGCGCCCCTTCTCCCTCGCCTCTGCTCCCCTTTCTGCTCTACGTCCTCGGGTCCCAGCCCTCGAGCTGGTCTTAGCCATCGCTGGTATGCCAGGTCGCGATGCCGTGGTCAAGGCCAGAGGGTGAGGGCTGGAGAGCCAGTAGGAGCCCTGAGTTGCAATGCTCAGGCGCCCCCCCTTTAATGTGCAAGCGGTTCGCGTGGGCGAGGGTGAAGGGAACTCCGTGAGGGCCTTGGCTAGCGCAGTTCCCTCCAAGGATCCTGCAGGTTCATCACAGAAAGAAGATGGGGTTGCCATGGCAGTCATCAGTCGATCGTTAGTCGCTCAAGAGCTCGCTGGTTGGAGCAGGTGAGGTGTATCAGGGCACCCATGAGCCAGCGCGGGACTCATGAGGCCCTACCTCTAGGCGGGTTGCGCCTGGCACTAGGCCGTATCTTGAGATGTGTCCCCGCAAAATTTGGTTAGATGCCGGTACTCTACGTCCTCGGGTCCCGGCCCTCGAGCTTGTCTCAGCCGTCGCTGGTATGCCAGGTCGCGATGCCGTGGACAAGGCCAGAGGGTGAGGGCTGGAGAGCCAGTAAGAGCCCTGAGTCGCGATGCTCAGGCACCCCCCCTTTAACGTGCAAGTGGCCGACATGGAGAAGAAGGGATGCCTCGGACAGGCATCAAGCAATCAAGCGTGATAGGAGAATGCATAGTTGGAAATAAATGCGAGGGAGATACACGCTGCTGGGCCTAGCCCGAGCGGCTTGGGGATGATGCAGCCCGAGGGGCGCCCCCAACAAGGCAAACTAACGACCGAAAAATAAAAGGTGATACATGCCGCAGGGACGAACCCACGCGGCCTGGGAGTGATGCAACCCTGGGAGGGCGCTCCCAGCTGGGAATGAAGCTTGAAAGATGTCACCTGAGGATGTCGTCGGCGAAGTGGCGTTGATGCAGCAGACTCGGTGGGCTACGGAAGCCGATCCTCACGAGCCCCCAGGCCCCGGGGCCTTGGGAGGCTCCGGAGGCACTGGTGGCTCCTCGCGAGCTGTCTTCATCTCCGCCAGGGCCACGGAACGCCTGTCTTCCTGAGCCTCCATGATGCCCCTCATGAGGCGCTGGTACGCCGCAGCCATGCTCGGCAGGCCGTAAGGCATGCGAACATAGCTGTGGGGTGGACCCCCGCCACGCCCCACTTGCGAGGGCCAGAGACGCTCCATCGTGGCAATCTGATTGAGCCCTGGTACGTCGACGCAGACGCGCAGCCCACCATCCTCGCCTAGATGTGGGGCCACAGCTGGTAGACGGCGGCAACCTCTCATGATCCTTGACTCCTGTAGTTCTTGAATGGCCTTGTTAACGATCTCCGGATGGTCTGACCTTCCTTGCCTAGCTCCTTCTCGAGGGAAACGTGCTTCGAAGCACGCCTCCACATGGTGCCCAAGCGCCTCCCTCGTGACCCTGGCTAGGTCGGTGGCCCTCCAGGTGAGAGCCCCCGAGCCCTGCCTGAGGAGAGCGCCGGGCGCGCTTTCCTATGCGATGGATGGGGGGTCCCCCTGGGCAGACACGAACCCTGAAGGGCCTGCCTCCTGAGGGGCTGAGCCTGACGACGTCTTCTTCTTCTTGGGGGTGGTCTCAGGAAGCCTCCTGCTTCCGCGATCTGGGTCTTCTAGCGACGCGGCCTGATATGCTCGCTCCAGGGAACACACTGCATCCTTCTCTTCACAAGGCACCGTGATGACGCCGCCACTTCCTGGCATCTTGAGGATGTTGTAGCCATGGTGAGTCACGGCCATGAACTTGGCCAGCGCTGGGTACCCGAGGATGGCGTTGTACGGCAGGAGGATGTGGGTGACGTCGAAGTCGATGAGCTCGGTGCGGTAGTTGCTGCGGGCCCTGAAGGTGACAGGGAGCCGGACCTGCCTGATCGGGACTGTGGAACCGTCGGTGACTTCGGAGAAAGGCTTGGTTGGCTGAAGCTGGTCATAGGGCACTTGGAGGTTGTTGAATGTTTCCACGGACAGGACGTTGAGCCCTGCCCCTCCGTCAATGAGGGTCCTGGTGACCAGCACGTTGCTGATGACTGGGGAGCAAAGCATCGGGAGGACTCCGGCCGTGGCCACGCACTTGAGCTGGTCTGCTGAGCTGAACATGATGGCGCACGCCGACCACCTGAGGGGGCGCGTTGCTTCGAGCTTGGGGAGAACTGCATTCACTTCGCGGGCAAACTGCTTGAAGATACGTTGAGAGGCTGAGGCTTGAGCTCCGCCCAGGATGCAGGCGATTGCGCGCGGCTCTTGGAAGCCCCCAGCCCCCTCGTCTTGATGGCGGTCTTCGTTCCTCCTTGGCTGAGGCGGCAGCGGAGGTAGGCCGGCGTTGCCATGAGGGCGATCCTCACGAGGCTGATCCCTCCAGTCCCCCTCGCGAGGCAAGTCCCGCCAGCGGTCCTCACGAGGTTGGTCGCGCCACCCCTGGCGCGGGCCGTGATCTTCCCAGCGTCCTGGGTTTCTTCCTCCTCCTCGGCCGTAGCCCCGGTCAGCACGGTCAGGGCGACGGCCGATCCTTCCTTCTCGCACGGCGCGGAGTTCTTGACATTCGTTGGTGTTGTGGGTGTGGAGGTCGCGGTACACAAAGTACCGGCTGCCCCTGGAGGGTTCGGGCAGATCCTTGCCCCGCTTGGTGTCTGGTTCTGCTGCGAGTACGGCAGCCCCCTTGCGCTTCACGTCCTTGGCCTTGGGCTTCTTCTCTTCTGGGTCCGCGGCAGGCAGCTCGAGGAGGGAGAGACGTCCCTCCTCAGCCCTGGCGCACTTGGTCGCCAAGTTGAACAGCTCCAGGGAGGTGCAGAGGTCTTCATGCATCGCCAGCTCCTCCTTCATCTTGACGTCGCGCACGCCATCGGAGAAGGCCGAGATGATGGCTTCCTCGGACACCTTGGGGATCTTGAGGCGCGCACTGTTGAAGCGTTGGATGTACTTTTGCAGGGTCTCCCCAGGTTGCTGCTTGATGCGGCACATGTCGCTCACGGCGGGCGGCCGGTCGCGGGTACCTTGGAAGTTGGCGATGAAGCGAGTGCGCATCTGGTCCCAGGAGGAGATCGTGCCCGGAGCCAGATTCAGGAGCCAGGTGCGAGCTCCTTCCTTCAGCGCCATGGGGAACCAGTTCGCCATGACCTTTTCATCCCTGCTGGCAGCCTCGATGCCCAGCTCGTAAAGTTGGAGGAACTCTGCAGGGTCGGTCGTGCCATCATAGCGAGGAGCCAGGTCTGGCTTGAACTTGCCGGGCCACGCGACGCTGCGCAGCTCGGTGGTGTAGGCGCGGCAGCCTGCGGTGGCTACGGGAGGCTTCGGTTGAGGGAGAGCTTGGCCTTGAGGGTCCCCACGCGCTGCAGCTAGGAGCAGAGCGGGATCTTGGCGTGCTGGAGCTGGAGCAGGGTCGCGGCGTGCCGGAGCAGGGAGCGCCCGGGCAGCTCCTTGCGGGCGAGGGACTTCTTGGCAGCTCCGTTCTTGTTGCGCTCGCACCTGACGGAGCAGGTTCCGCCCAGGGGCCACGCGCCTTGGGGCCATGGCGCCTTCTTGGAGAGGAGGCGGCTGGTATGCCCTCGAAGCTTCATTGCCCGCGCGGGGCGGGGTGCGGTGCAGCAGAGCGGACGGCGCAGGAGAGCCCCCTGCGGCGCGGACGAGCTCGGCGACGCGGTCGAGCCACTCCTCGTAGACGTCGTCGACGGGGCAGTAGCGCAGGAGTTCGTTTGCCGCGATGAGTGCAGCTCGAGCCTCCAAGGGTGCGCGGAGCACGCGGTACAAAGAGCCGGCTGGGGTGAGCGATGGAGTACGGTGCGGCCGTCTTGCCGCACGGATGGATGCTGAGACGACGCTTGCTGCTCGCCCCCCGCCGGGCCCTCTTTACACCAAAGAGGAAAGAAGGACGTTGCGCGCGCTGGCGCCTGCTTGGCACCCTCGATCGTCATGGCTTGCGTCATGGGCACCTCGCGAGGTACCCTGCCTTGATCTCTCCGCCTCCTCGCGAGCCAGCCTGAGGAGGCTGCGCCTGAGGATGCACCGTGTCGTCCGCCCCGCGAGGCTTGGCCCCTCACGAGGGTCTTGAGTCTTGTGTTGATGAAGATGGGCCATGCTGGGCCTCCTTTGAGCCACGCCGCAGGCCGCAGGCAGGCAAGTCTGGGGACCCTCGTTCCCAGAACACCGACAAAAGAAACCACCATGGAACCAACATGATCAATTAAACCCTAAGCATGATCAATTAAACCGTATTATGGCTCTGCCATGGCAGATTTGAAGCTGCAAACCGGAGAAATTATATTTAGCATCCAGTGTTTGCTTTGAACTAAGAACTAAATTCTAAGAGCTAAAAAGAAAGTAGAGTAACCAAGTTAAGATCTATTTTCTGGTTGAGATCAAAAAGTTGAGGAGATATGAAGTACCACCTCTCTTGCGGCGCCGTGTAGGCATGGGGGTGCGATGGCTGTCGGTGGTGTTGAAGCAGATCTGCGACGGTAGACGGGTGAAACGGGGGATAAGTCCCGTTGCGGTGGAAGAGAAGGTCGTGTGAGCGGCCCTGACAAAGAGGACGACTGCGCCGATGAAGCAAGAGGACGCGATGCAAGGCTATTGGTCCATTGCCGTGGAGGAGAAACGTCCATCTCTAGCAGTGGACGACGCGGTCTTGGTAGGCGCTCCGGCATGGTGGAGGACGGTGGCGATGGATGTGGTGGAGGATGGCGGCGATGGATGGGGTGGCGGACGGAGGCTGGTGTGGGAATGGGGTGTTCTAGCGCAGACGGTGTATGAATGGGAAAATGGAGGGAGAGGTACGGGGAACCATGTTTTTGGGACGCGCCTGTCTGAAATATGGGAAAGTTACGAACTTATCCCCCGTTTTAAATTTGGACGTCTCGTCGGTTGGGGATAGGACGGTAATCTCGCATCTCCCAAATATTTGCCGGTAACTATTTAGGGCGAGGAGATGGTCTTTTGCCGCCCACGGTTGGCGCCCATGGTGTATGAACGTGGTTGACAGGTAGGGCGGTTGTGTCATGTCTGATGGAAGTTACACATCTGCCCCTATTTAAAATATTAGCCTACATCTATTTCGGACGAGGAGAGGGTGTTTTGCCGCCCACCGTGTATGAATGGGGAATGGAGGGAGAAATAGAGGTCTTTCAGACGAGCTTGAATCAAACGAGTTTTGCCGCCCATGTTTGACGCCCACCGTGTCGGAATGGGCTCAGAGGCAGTCGTGTCACGTCTAATTGAAGTTACTAACCTACCCCTATTTAGAGCAGTGGAAATCGGGCCGATGGATTTTCTGTGTAATGGGTAGACAGTAATTTCCATCTCCCAAACACTTGGCTTCGGGCAGCCGATGTGGGAGTGGACATTTTGCTGTTTGTTTCGAATTATGGGACAATAAGCATCCATGTTTACCCTGGCAACTAAATTTGAATCCATTGTGTATTCCTATATGAATCTTTATAAATCATTCTATGTGTTTTTATATATCTTCAAAAGGACGACAAAGGTGTATTCCACTGTCATATATGAATATGGTTTACAAATGCTGATACTCAAATTCAGAAACTAGAATCTAGTTTAAGGTGAATTCAAATATTTGGAACACTTCATGTCCAACTCAAATGTCACACGCAACATTGTATCAAGATTCAAATACCGAGTCAATCAACCAAGAATGTACGGAACTAACAGACATATAAACACTTATAGAGTATATGGATCAATAATATCAACTAACATACATAAGCCAGGCCGTTGTACTTTTTTTTGGCTACAACATCTTTTTTTAGCCAGCATCTTGGCCCTTTCCGATGCGTGCCACTTATGGTCCATCTATACTACTATTGATGAATGCACATTCAGCCCGATTGGCATATTTGTAGGTCTGGCACAGCAATCCAAATGAAATGTCTCTGAGTCTTATCAATTAATACAGACTTGTGCTCAAATAAAATTACAAACAAAAAAACAAAAAAAATATTACATGATCTCTAAAACAAATGGTTTGATTGATTACATGAATAGACAACACAAAGGTTATTCAACTATGGAAAGAACATTTCACCTATGATTTACCAAGTAGGAATTTAATTTCCTTTTTTCCTTCAGGACCTTAACAATCTGGTCAGTCTCAGCTTGCTTCGTTTTGAAATCAACCAAATATTTAATGGTTGTCTTGAGTACTACTTGTGATTGTGCTGTTTGCTTCCTCAACATGTCAACTTCATCTCTAAGTGCAGAAGCAGAATCTCTTTCTACCACTAGTTTAGCCTCTAGAGCATCAGTAGTTGGCAATTCATAATGCACGATTGGGCCGGTGCCACTGTTGTGGGATGATGCAACGTCCATGGGGACCTCGCTCTTTGATCTTGGGCTAACCTGTTTTGCCATTAAAGTTCCGATTGGATTCAGAAAAGTTGAAGTTAGCAAAACATCTCAACTGGGAGTTATAACAGCAAACCATTTAAACAAACAAGGAATTAAAGAGTTTCAATTGGATGCTAAAAAGTAGTTATTAACATCATTGTAACCCGCTATTGCAGCAGCAAAGCAGTTAAACAAACAAGTAGATATTTAATTTAAGGCAAACAGGTAATTCTTAACAGTAAGTATCAAACACATAGATAGGCGCAGTCTACACTATGATTAACAGGTTGTGCCATTATGTAATCAGTAGCAAACTAAATTAAGCCAAGCAACGTAATTGAACAATTTTGCAATAAGTGGCTTACTAAAATTCCGAGAAGCAGGTAACTGAACTTACGCTAGTTCTTTGTACAGGCACACTGCAACTTCTTTTTTCGCTTACAAGGTTGTACGAAGGAGTCCATGACATCAATTGCTTGGATACGCAGTCCCAATACTTCTTTCTTCCCACACTGCATGGGTAAGTCGAATGGTTAATCTGGTAAGATGGTGCGTCCTTGATATGTTATATGAGGACGTGTAGTCAGACTAGTTGTAGCCAAACACATCACACTGGCTTTTACTGTATATTTCATGCGATTACTTTTGGCATATCGAGATCTAAGCAATCTACAATAGGATGAAAAGACTGGCATCCTTCACATTATTGGCGAACTCAGTTCATAGAAACAAGCAATTCAACCATTCTGTGGGTAAATCAAAAGCGCACCGGAATATTTTTCACTATCCAATCATACACGCAAAAAGGGGCGACGCCACCATAGGGGCTGGTATGGGCGGCCGCCTCAGGTGGCTGGAAAGTGTGCACCTAGTTTGAGTCGTCCATGTTGGCCCACGCTAGTTTTGTTCGTCCCAACGCATGAGCAGGCAATGTAAAAATGAAGAAAAATATTTCAATTTGGATGGGCCAATAACATAAGTGCAAGGCAGGCCCTATAGCAGGCTCGCGGCCCAAACGAGCGCCTCCCATATCGATCAACACCAGGAAAAATCCCAATTCATTCGCTCCAGCCTCCAGTCTGGTTCGCTCCTAACCTAGCCGCCGCTGGACAGGCCGACACAGCACTTCCTCGCGCCCTCGTTGGAGGGCGGCCGCCGGGCTTCAAGCGAACGGAAGGACAAGAAGATGAAGATCCAACCTTAGGTGTAGCCTACGTGGGAGGCAGTGGTGGCAGCATGGGCATGGCATCGAGCTTGCGCAAACGGACAATCGCAGCTTGCAAGAGTAGCATGCGCAACAAGCAGGTACATCACATCCCTGATTATATCTAATTCAACTCTTCAATTTCTGGCCAATAGTTAAACCTGACGGTGTTGTAAAACTGCTTGTATGTAGGGAATCTATGAGAAAATGAAATCAATTTCTACTTATTTTATAACTCCCCCAATCAATACTGAACTGACTGAATCTGATGTATCTAATCAAGTTTCCAGTGCAAACATACAAGCTCATGTTGTTCTTGAGCTTGAAGTGTCTAATGAATAGACAGCTAATGAAGGATTTGATGCAAACATTTTACATGCTCCTGGTGATGAACATATAGTGTCTAATGAGGGATCTAATGCAAGCATTTTACAAGCTCATTGAAGGATTTAGTGTCTAATGATGATCTACTATGTTGAGAGAGACAGAGATTTGCAGGCATTGATGACAAGCAAATTATAGTGCATTTTCATAGCTTGAGGAAACGTCGAGGCCATCTACCAGAAAGTCCCTGTATCATGACAACATAGCATAAATACTTTTCTAATCTGTTGTTTGAAACTATTGGCATACTTGTGCAGGATAGATATATTGATATGCAGTTTGCGCACTGGTTATACGTGCAATTACACTTTGATATTTTCAGCCAGAGAACGAATAATTCAAGCAGGTTCAGACCATGTTTGTAGTCCTTGTACACCATGTTGCATTTTGTGTTTTTTGGTGCTTGCATCATTTAGTGTTTATAATCTGAACTACTATGGATCATTAGCTAGTTTTCAAAGTGCATGTAGCTTCACATTTCTCAAGTTATGTTGATTTCCGGAGTGCAAGTGCCTTCATATTTTTTAAGTTAAATGTTCACCCCTGGTAACTTGAATTCATGGATCAGCCACTGCACACAAATCATACACGAATGCCAGTACGAATTAAATGAAATGCAGGGACTTACGCTAGCTCGTTGTATAGGCTCACTGCGGCTCTGCTTGCGCTTGGGATGTTCCATGTACAAGTCCATGTTACCACTTGCTTGGATGTGCAGGCCTTGTGCTCCTTGCACCCCCCTCTGCATTTTTGACACGGCGAATGGTTGATCAAATAAGAGTCATCGACTTTGATGTTGTACTGGAGGACAGATACTTACAAGGTTATACGGGTGTGCAGGATGTGTACCAGATCCCGTAGCACCGTCATGCTTAGCTAAAATATGGATTTGCTTGTTTCAGATGATATCTCCAGAAGAAATAAGAGTTAAGGTCAGAGTTGCATAGGCGTGTAAGCTAAGAGAGTAGTGAAAGGATATCCAAACATCGTCAGAACAGTGCACAAGGGAGTGATGTGTGGATACCTAGTTCGGGCCGGCGTTTGGGCATGCTCGCCTAGCTAGAGTGCGGGTCACTTCAGAGCCGTTGAGGGTGATGCGCTGGCATTGGCTGGCCGCGCGCGGATGCAGATCTTGAGTGGTAGCGGAGCACTATGATGCGGTGGACGAGACCGTTGGTGAAGCCCCAACGGCCTCGGGGGGCGCAGGTGCGACGATGTGCTCGGTGAAGTAGCCCCGGTGAGCTGAGAGATGGCGTCGGCGAAGCGCACCTGATGTGGTGGAACTCGGTGTCTGTAAGGCACGTCGGTTGCGGCGGCCAACATTGTCAGTGGACCACCCGGTGCGGTGGACGAGGGCGTAGATGAGGTAGCTCCAGTGCGGTGGTGAAGCATGACCGTCTTCTTCGTCGTCGTCGTCCGGCACAGAGGTGGGGAACGGTGGGGAGAGAGACGAGACGAGGGGCGATTCGAGGGTTGGCGGCGAATTAGGGATTTGAGCAATCTGGGCGCGGAAGGGGATGGTGGAGAAGAGAGATTTTGCAGGGATGGAATTGGGGCCGCCAGATATTTCAATCTGAAACATGGAAGCGCGAACTTATATTGTCGTCGTCCTTTTTTTGTGGGGGGGAGGGGGTGGGTGGCTGGGTGCTACGGGTCCGTCCGACACACGCGACCAATCCGACAGGACTATGCTTCGGTGCCTTAAGGCACCTGCCTTTGTGTCCATGACATATGGGCCCAACAGGTGGCTGGCCCACATGTCAGTGACCCAAAGGCAGTTGCCTTTAAGGCACCGAAGCAGCATCCACCCCGACACGACCCTAGTTTGCCTGGTGCGCCTACATTTGAGAATGCAAACGAATCTGTATGTATTACCATGCCCGTGTTTTCCTTGCAATAATTAGTCATTCGAAACGAGATACTCCATCCGTTCACTTTTGTAAGTCGTTTCAGACAACTTAAAATGAACTATTTTGCACATTGTCTGAAATGTCTTCAAGGTCTTATAAAAGTGAACAGAGGGAGTACTATAAATTAATTAATGAGGAGTTATTTGAAAAAAAATCAAAACGGTACCCACGCTAACGTGGATTAGAGTGTGTGTCACATAATTAGTTATTTGAATTAGAGTGTGTGTCACGTAGTTAGTTATTTGAATTAGAGTGTGTGTCACGTAGCGATCTCCAATTCTAACGTGGATTTCGCATTTCACTGTATCCACACTACTTTTTATACAAATTCATATGTATATGATGAACACCATGGTAGTGAGAAAACTTTTGGATGGATTCAAACATATGACCTACAAAATAGCACAACAAACAGAGTCATTGTCAACTTTTAGAAACTTAGTATGGCACGAATTCGAAATAATTACCTGTATGCGTGGTCCTCGGTTCAAATCTTACAATGTACACCGAATTGAAACATCGATATTAAGTCTCGTACTATGTACATTCAAATGTTGTTTTTAGCCCCCCCCCCCCCCACAAACGCTACATACTTCCTGTATCGGTCAATCTTCCTCTCCTAACCACCTTAGGAAGCTATCAGTTTCCAACACACGTTCATTCTTTCTCTCCATGTTTCGATCTCTAGGTCTCTCAACTACACAACCCCTCTTTCCACTCTGTTACCAAATGTATTTACCTCACACAACCGCCATTGCACCCCATGCCGAGCTGTCTCTCTCTCCCCTCTCCCTCTCACCCTCTCGTGCTAAATACATCCATTGCCTATCTAGCCCCCAACCTCTCGTGCATGCGCACGCACACACGTTGTATATCTAGGTCACTCCCTTGAGACTGTCTCACTCTTTCTTCCGCACGGCGGGCCACACTCGCTCAATCTCGCACTCTTTATCTGAGTCTCGTTTAACCTCCTTCTCTTTCACACACAAATGATATATCTCCCTGTTCGGGCCTCGATCGACACACTCTATACGCTCTCATGCCGATTGTCTATCTAGGTCAGTCCATCCAAGCCGCCACCACTCTTTTGACCTCATGATGGGCCACGCTCACTCAATCTCTCTCTCTCCGTATGTCTCGATTGACCTCGCTCTTTCTCGGACAAAAATTCGACCTATTCACATTGTATACTCTCTCATGCACATCGTCTATCTAGGTCACTCTCTCCAACCCGTCTCACTCTTTCGATCGCACGATGACCCTATGTGATCGATTGACCTTGCTTCCTCCCACGCACAAAATATATCTACACGTCTGTGACTGGATCATCTCTCAAGCTCTATCTTACAACCCTCACCCTTGCCAAAAAGCTCAATCGGACAATATCTCTCCAGAGCATATATATTTGTTCAATGAATGTCGGACCACACTCACTTTGTCTCTCTATCTATATGTCTCTCGATTGACCTCGCTTTCTCACACCGTATCTTCCATGCATTGAAGCTACTACCTCTCCATCCCTCGCAAAGCCGAAGCTATTTACATTGCAAGGGGCACTCCAACCTTGGATTAATTTGTGTAGGCATTTATTCCGGTCGGTTTAGATTATATTTTCGTAGCATTCGGCCCACAACTACTCCAATCACCGTAGCGGGTAATTAAGCTACGGGGAGCACCTAATATGAGCACCGGGGAGCCGTTGGATCGAAGATGCAGCGGCACACATGGCCTGAATGTTTTATTTGCAAAAAACCTTTGGAGGGTTTGGAAGTTGCGCATAATTACAAAGACTACTCCCAAGCCATTGGATCTCACTTCCAATGGTGTAAAAACTCGTATCACCATAGTATCTAAGCTGCGGGGTGGATGTTATTCTATGCCGCTGTCATTTTTGTTCGTAAACTTGCAAAACACGTGTAACTTGTGCCGTCACTTGTCTAACAGCGCAAAGTGTTTGTTCAAAAAACCATCCTACACTGAAATATCGGAACAACACACGGGGGTCCCACTTGTCATTAATCAAATTTGGACCTAAAACTAACAAATCTGAAAGATGAGATTCGAACTGGCAACCTGGACTACAAAGCATAAGTCGATAGCCTGAAAAAACAAATGGTTGTTGGCTTTGTCCCATAACTTGATTTTATACAGTACTTGCGTTGAGTAGAGTAGAGGGAGTGCCTCGTCAACATGTGCATGACCGTTATCTCACTTACTAGTGGGTCCCAGGTCTGTGATCTCAATCTCTCTTCTCTCCATCGTCTAACCTTTGCACGGGCACACACGAAGAGCGGCGCTAGCTTGCCGTGGTGTTATTACAACTAAAAAACTTGGAAAATAGAAGAATCGCCTAGAACAAGAGACGTTGTGGCTGGTCGAGACGGAGCTAACCACATCTATCCTCCGTGCCACGTTTGCATGATGAAGCTGTGTGGCTAGTGGGTTGTTTTCAACCGACTGGCTGGGTCCCGAGGTCGAACCATAGGTACTACGTCTGATACAGTATATTTTTACACACACATGTTTCCTCCGTGCCGAGACGTGGCACACCCTACCACGCGGTTTCGGGGTCCTCCCGGGTGGTGCACACATATATTCTTCCTGACGTGGGACGCCCTACCGCGCGTTTTCTGGGTCCTCCTCGGTCGTAGCGCCGAAGCAAGTAAATGAGTCGTCAAATCATGAAAGACCACCTTTCCCGCCGAGTACATCAGTGAAGCACGGTGGCTAGCTAGTTGGGCTAGTTCGACCGATTAGCTAGGCCGCCGCCACATTTGTTTTTTCACCCCTTTTTTTATCTACTTGCCGACAGGTAAATTTAAATATCCACCGTGGCGTTGCTCTGGTGTTTGGGTGCGGCAGGATTTTTAATTTTTTGATTGATGGGAGCAGGCGCGGCAGGATTTTTAATTTTTTTGATTGACGGGAGCAGGCGCGGAAACAATTAGTCACGATGACTCCGCCTGTACCCACTGCTCCCTGATGTGAGAAGTCGTCAACTGGTGTTTTACCGTGGTGAAAACCAAAAGATTCCCCGCTCCCTCCGCCTTCTTGTAGATTGCATTGCCTTTCAGCCGTTTCGCCCCCTTTGCTTCCTCTCCCCATTGCTTCTACCTGGTGCCATGGTGGCGCAGCAGATCACGGAGTCCGAGGTGAGGCTCCTGACACAGGAGCTCCATGCCAAGGATGCGGAGCTCAGGGCCAAGGACGTGGAGCTCTGTGAGCTCAAGGAGGAGAGGAGTGCCATGCTCCTCCATTATGTGTGGGAGTTCACGGAGCTTCAAAAGCGGCAGGCGTCCACCACAAAGATGCTCGAGGCATCGGCGGCGTTGCTGCAGAAAGCGAGAGATACGATAGGCCGTCAGGGGAGCCGGCTGGAGCGCGAGCGGGCCAATCGCGACGAGGTCCAGGATCACCTCCGCCACTTGGTGAACCAAGTTGCCACGCACGTGTTGCGGCTGCGCGATGCCTACCGTCGTGCCAGCGCGATGATGCCGCCCGTCGGGCTAAACCCGTTCGACCACTCGGTCGACTTCAACGAGCTGCAGCTTCCTGACCTGGTCTCCTTCTTCACCTATGTCTCCGAGGAGCTAAGCTGTCTCCGCGTGATGGTGGGGGCTGAGCTGGACAAGGAGGGGTTGCGGGCTGCCGTCGCCATTGCCGGGTGAATCCTTGCAGGGCTCCGTCACCGGAATCCATTCGTGCCATTGGACGTCGTCTTTGACGAGCTGGCTCCCGTCGACCGGGAGCGGGCTCTGCGGGCGGTTGCACCCTGCATCACCAATGTCATGCGTCTTGAGAAGCAGAGGGACTTCGGTGGTGTTTAGGCGCCCTCTGCATGGGCATGTCCATGTCTCGGCGCAACATGACCATTGGATCAAACTCAGACGGTGCAGATCAGCCACTGTAGCACAAAGCGTGTGGGTGTGTTTGGTTGCATTCTCATCTCAATATAGTTGTTTCCTCTTCGTGTATTTTTGTCAACCTACTAGTGTGGACTCACGCACCCTTCATGCACTCTGCCAAACACCCAAAAGTGGGTCGAGAAGGGAACTTTTGCTCCCATCTCGTGCACCCTTCATACACCCTGCCTAACACTATTCGTCCTTCATATGGTTCATGTTTCGTGGAGTACTATAGCACCGTACTCTCCGTGCGCCGTGGACCTAGTTCTGTTAACATTGATCTCACCGTCCATTCTCGGCCGGACAGTCGAAAAAGCGGTACTATGTTATATATAGGAGTAGTTGACATGCGCACAACATCATTTGTTATCGTCATATCTTACTACAGTAGCAACAAGATTGTGTAGTACTGACGTATGAACCACTGCACATGCCTAGTAGTAGGAGCACTGTGTATGTTCAAGTAGCTGCTGTGTTTCACACTCCTCTGTCGTAAGAGTGGAAACGCTTGTTGTAATCATTTTTTTCTTCTGAAAAACAATGGACACGCTCTACCATGCGGATCCTCCTCCAGCCATGCACTAAATTACTCACTTTCGCCGACGTGTGGGACAGCCAGCATCGGGGTCCACCGGCCATGCACTAAATTACTCCGTAGTAGAGTGACGGTAGACTACCCCGATCGAAGCGCCGCAGTAATGCCCAATGAGTCGTCAAATCACAAAACCCCCTCCTTTCCAGCAGTAAGTTGGACAGACGAAGCAACCATCATTTCACTCTTCTCTCTCAGCTTCCTCTCTACCCAACCATCGCTTCTGCCTCATCTTGTTCCTCATTTCTTAAAGAAAACCCCGACCTACTTCTGCCATTGTTCTTCTCTCCCAAAGAAGGAAAGGTGAGCGCATCAATGGTGTTGATTCTGGCCAAGGCCCGGTCTTGCAACCCCGAGACTGATCCTATAACTCCCTCTCTTTTCTTATTTTGGGTTTGTGATTATGGTTTCTTTTCTTTTATTTCTATTTGACAGTTTCTTGAAGGGCGCTGGAGCACCGGCCGAAGTGATGTCTATAGCTCCGTCCAAAACCGTCGAGGCTCATGGTACGAAGAAGCGCAAGCACCCCGCCGAGACTACCACAGACAAGCTCAAAGCCATCGCCCCGTCCAAGCCCCCCTCTCTGGGATCCCTCATTAAGCAAGTCCAGGTAATATCTCTTCTTGACGATCTTTTTCTCGATCTTGATCGTGTTTTTTCATCTAACACGCAGTACTAGTACTAGTAGTACAACTTTCTGGGTGATCATGCATGTGATTTGTGTGTGCCAAATGACAGTTCTAAATTGCTCTTTTGACCAAAACATGCGAGAGGTTGACACTGATTTCTTATAGATTACTTTCAACTACTCCCTCTATCCCAAATTTCTTGTCTTAGATTTTTCTAGATATGGATGTATCTAATACTAAAATGTGACTTGATACATCCGTATCTAGACAAATCGATACATCCGTATCTAGAAAAATCTAAGACAAGAATTTTGGGACGGAGGGAGTACTTTATGAACATCAATGCTACCTTTTAAGAGGGTATATTTGCCTCAGTAACTTGTGTTATGGATATAGCATGTAATCCCTCTACTCTCATGCCTTTGAAGACATGTTCTAGTGTCTTTGTTCACTCATTTCTGTGCGTATATGTAGTCACATATGGAGTATAATATCGAAAATCATCTTATATTTCTGAACGGAGGTAGTAACAAAATATGGTTTCTGTTTGAATTAGAACCAGGTCCGCGGTGGAGATGAAATTCTCAAAGTTATGCCGTGTGAACTGGAAGACCTGATGATGAGTTCGACTGCTGAACTATCCAGCTGATGTGTCCTTGTCACCACATGTCCTGAAATAGTGTTTTCCTGTAGCATTGTTGTCAGGCATGTTCTCGAGGCTGTACTTGACCACAACAATTTCTTGGTTGTGTCTTCGATTACGAAGGGTGTGGTTCTTGTAAAGCTTCCCAACAAATCTGATGCGGCCTATCTTCATCATCATGTTTATGAGTGGAAAGACCACTCTGTTAGGTTCTCCAAGGTTGACAAGATGGTGATGGTGCATGTAGACATCTCACACGAAGTCCATGGCCTAGTCAGTTATGCGGGGTTCATCCCGTAGGTCGGTGGCAAAAAATAGTCTACAGAGTTTAGTTAGTGCAACTTTGCTTGTCTGTAGTAAGTACTATTGTTCAGTACTTGATTTGTGTTTGTGAACCCTATATTGTTTATTAGTACTGCCGCTTTTGGTGTGTGGTCAGTCCTGAGAACGGTCTATGTTAATGTCTGTCCACTCAATTCAGTATGTATATTTTGAAGTATCCATATCATATTTTTTGTGAGGACGGTCTATCAATTATGGTTACACTCCAATATCTGTATGCATTGCAGGGTTTATCGCACCCACCAGGATTTCCAGCCCCATGGATGTTCGGTCCATACGATTTGTCACGGCCTTTGGACTGTCCTGCTTGTGGGAGTAGGCAGGGCCCCTGCATGCCACGCGTAGTTGGACGATCAATCTTCTGTTTAGTACTTCAACATAGTGATTTCCTGGTAATGATTCACTCGTGTCACATCAAGTAAATCTTATTGATTTACTGTCTAAATCTTATTGATTCAATGTCATGTTTTCTTTCCTTTCCTGCAATTTTACGATGCAGCTTTTGCCATGTGACATTCATCACAGAATAAACCGTTTGGTTTGCTCTACGATGGCTATTTTTGCAGGTTTCACTTCTTATGTCGTGTCAGTAACGAAGGCACTGTCCATCACTTATATTACTGGAAAAAATTGGATCAGTCTGTTGTCTGAGTACAAGCTGAATCCCTATGATGAACTGCAGTTTGGTTTAACAAAAACGCCACAATTAGTCCTTCTCGCATTTAACATAAATGAAGAAAAAAACTGGATCACGGTCATGGATCCTAGTCAAGTTAGAAAGCTGATCATAGTAGACCAGACACGATCGCCGCTGTGTTGCACAGATCGAGCATAGACAGTTGCTCTAGCACTGACAGCGGCAGCAGCTCAGTCTAATCCAGCTGAGGATTGGGCACCGACCACGTCAGCGGATCAGTCTGATCTACCGGAGGATCGGGCATCGACACCGGCACCTGCTCCAACACCGGCACCAGCTCTACAAGGAGCACCATCTCCGGCAGCAGCAGCGACTTCGGCACCTGCACAAACACTTGCACTTGCATCTGCTCCGGCCCGTGCAGTTGCACCGGCAACAGACTGGGCTGCAATTTGCACTTCATATACCAAAGTCCATACAAAAACCGACATGTCCACCTTCTTGGTAAGCATTGGCCACCCAAGTGCTTCATTCTTTTTTCTTTCCATGTTGTTTCACATGATTCACTGTGTTGATCTAACTATTTGGGCATGTCTTCTTGTTTGCAAACAGAGAATTCCTAGAGCAACGAGGGAGTCGTTCAACAATCCGGGCGACCGCGGCCAAGTTTCTCTTACCATGCGCAGCCTTGGTGTGAATGAACCTGCTCAATATATCGTAAGTACAAAGGATGGTCGCATGATGATTGATGCTAAAGGATGGTCAAGGTTCAAATCTAAATCATATCTTGCGGTAGGGGATGATGTCAAAATCGAACTTTCTCGGCAAGGAGAGCTGGTCCAAATCAACTTTGAAATTCTTCAGTAGCAGCACGCAACTGCCTAACTGATCTATCCTCCGAGAGATTTTGGTGTAATAATCTGGCATGGTGAAACAAGTGTCCTGTGTGTATAAGTAGTACGATAGTATTATTTGTCACGTGATATATTGTTGATAAAATTGCAACTCTGATTGCTGGTTAGGAACTGTCGTTCGATTTCATTCCAACAGTTGTCGTGCTTTATTCAATTTTGTGTATTCCCCTTGCGACAGCATCTAAAACCAGCGCTGTACCGATCGCTTGCAATATGAAAAGCGCTGAGGTAGAACACATGGGCCCCCAAAAATGCAGGGTCGGCCTGCGGCCCAAAGTCCAGAACCTGGTTTCGAGAAGCACTAGCTCAGTGCAGAAGTGGCGTCCTCCTCCTGTTGTGGGTTGGGCGAAGATGAATGCTAATGCTGCGTTATCTCGTAATGGTGAAAGGGAAGCCCTGGTAGTTGTGAGCCGGGATCATACAGGCTTCTTCCTTGGAGCATCGGCACTGGTGTGCGAAAGTGTTACTGATCCAGAGATCCTAGAGGCAATGGCATGTTGTGAGGGGCTATCTCTGGCTCTTGACTTAAACCTGCAACAAGTTCAGATTAGCATCGATTGTTCACCAACAGTCAAGCATATCTGAGAGGCATACTAGGGGCCCAGCAAAGTTATTATGGACGAGATCAAGATGAAGAAGAATATGTTCCAAACCATGGAGATCATACATGAAAAACGTGAGTGTAATGTTGAAGCGCATGTGCTCGCAAAAGCTGCTACTTCTTTGCCATGTGGACGCAAAAGATTATGTTCCAAACCATGGCCCTTTGAATTATTTGTATACCTATGACTGTTAATCTTCAATAAAGCAGCTTTTATCCCTCAAAAAATCCGAGTATTATATTCTCAGCTGAACCCCCATAATGCATGTGCGTTGCAGAGGGAGTATATTTCTTGGCAACGTGAGCCTGTGATATAAAAGATTTGTATATTTCTTTACAGAGGGAGCATCTCTGTGTCAAAAAATATATTTATGTGTAACTAGTTACTCCTGTCGTTCTAATTCCTTTCGCTGATATGTGGGGCAACCGGCAATGGGGTCCATGTGCCATATGCACAAATTAGAGTGCACAACTTCACGGTAGACACACCCCGATCGTAGTGCCGCAGTAATGCCCAATGAGCCGTCAAATCACAACCCCCCTTTCCAGCTTTAGCAGTAAGCTGGACGGACGAAGCGGCAATATTTCACTGGGCCTGAATCCCCTTCTCCCTCGTCTGCTTGTTCAGAGAAAACCCCCTCTCGGCGATTGCATAGGGTTTTCTCATGGAGAACCAGGTACGAATTCTTCATCCATCCCCGATAAACCCAAGTCCCTTGGTTGCAGGTAATCCTAGGATGGCAGCCGCCGCTGTTGATGCATTTTTCTTCCTACTGAATCTAGTGTGTTTCATTTGCAGTGCCCGAAGTGCGAGTACCCTATAGGTTTCTGCACCCTCGACGAGATGCCACACTTGTTCCTTCTCATCCTAACACAGCATTTTGAAACGTGCACAGTATGTTCCTAGAATCCTCTATTCTATCCGGGAGGGTGGGGGTATTTTGAACATGCTGTGTTCTCATATTATTTTTCCTGCAGTGTATTATTTGCTCTGCCAGAACACATGTACTCAAGATGCTCGGCCTGGCCATAACTGAATACACTAGTTTAATGGTCACAGTGAAGACAAGCCATGGATATAAGTTCCGAGTTGGGTTCATGAACCAAGAAGATCGCTGCTTTTTTATGGACGAACTTGGATAAACTTTCTCAAGTGTTACGGACTGAAAGTTGGCGCACGAATGTTGATGGAAATAGCAGAACCTAGTCTCATCTTCACTGCGATCTTCCACCCCAATGTCGTTCCAATTGTTCATCCATGTTAGTTTTGTATCTGGTTCTTGCTTGTTGCCTCAATTACTTCTTAATCCACCTATTCTGTCTAACTAATCACAATTTAACTTTAGAAGTAGCAACGAATCTCTCACGAAGATGCTACTTCTAACTAATATTTTCTTATAATTGGTGGCACGTGTAGGGTTTTCCAGAGTTAAGCAGTCTGCTCATTTGTTACTCTGTAATAACTCGGCTGTTACTAATGGCACTAAAGTTGACTAGATCGACATCCACAAGTTCCTACACTTTATTGATCGTCTTGAGGTCCTTGTGGGGCATTTCAATGGTGGAAGGCCACGTGGGATATGTGTGCCACTGCTACACTCGTTGAATAGGTCCAACTGTGTCGAGAAACTTATGGTACGAGCTGTTTTCTGTTATATATGTTGTTCATAAACTATTGCTTATACACAGTTTTACAGTTGTGATCTTCTTGAAACAGGAACTGCCGAGTTCTATTGTTCCTATACAGATGCCTGACCATGGTCGGGTCAGACTTGCGCTTGGTCACAACATGATGTTTATGTCGACCTACTCAATTCCCCTTGGAGGTGAAAAGATACTTATTCATGGGTGGTCTCAAATAATGAGGCCCATCCATCTTGGAGAATAGGACAGAAGATTATGTTCATGCTTTTCCATGGCTCTAAAGCGAATATCCTGTTTATTGACCACGTTGCGAGATGAAGCCGCTTTCAGAAGGTTGTGGATGCGTGGGGTGGCGCCTGGGCCTTGTCCTGGGGCTTGGCGGCCTCACCCTTGGTTAACTGTAGGCAAAGTACCACTGTTCGAGGCGTGCTTTGTACGGTTGAACTTGTATAAGTACTCATACCGCTTTCAGCTTTGGTTGTTAAGTGCCCCTGCTGGTTTCAGTTAAGGTTGTTAAGTACTCCTGCTGCTTTTACAGTCTGTCGTGTTTCTTCAGTCCTATCTTCCTCCAGCCGCCAAAACCAAACCAGCGCCGGCGGGGCCGCCTGCTTCTGCCTCCCATGGCTGGCTGCGCCTCAGCGCACGCATCGCCGCCCCACCGTCTCCTAAATCGTTAACGCCGACGTCCTCCGCGTGGTTTGGTGCGCTCGCCGCGATGCCGCCCTCTCGCGTTGTCAACATGGTCAACAAACAACAGGAATCGGCAGAAGTACGTGGAGAGGATGACAGTAGGGGCCCACCACGTCAGCGTATGGAAAAATAAAATGCTTCCTCCTAGTGTTTTCCTGACATCTGGGACCCACGACATTGTGAGCGTATATAGTCAATAGACAAGAGAACAACACAAGATCGGCTGACACCTGGGACGTAGCTACTCGAGCAGTATTTTTTGTTTGGTATTGTTGAGACAGAGCAGGGTTTGAACTGGGTTGTGGCCCGTCTAGCCCAGGCTTATATTTTATGTTCACCATGTGACCAGTCCAGCTATTTTTTCTTTGTGAAAATGAGCCCAGTTTATTTTTTCTGAAGAATACCCAATCCAGGCCTACTTATTTTTCTATGCCCTGATGGGCTGCAACTCTTTCAAGACGCGTGCAAATCTTGAAAATAATATGAAATGGGTTGTAAATATAAAAACAGATGACAAATTGGCAATTACTTTATAATTTCTGAATTTTATTATATTTTCAGATTCCTATTTCACTGGTCATTAACCTAATTTAAATATATCTTCAAAGTATTTTAAATCTGGTTGGACATTTCGGTATTAAAAATAGTTTGGAACCCACAGAAATATGCGAAATTGGCCCTGGCCAACCAAAAAAATGACTGCAATAAATTGCATAAGAAGTTGCCATGAGCTATATATAAATTATTAAAAAAAGAGTGGTCTGACTTGTGGGCCTGTTTAGTGGACGCGTATGCAAGATTTTTTAGTTATTATATACGTCAACAAACGATTCTAGCAGACGTAACCATTGGATGTCAATCCAACGGCCATCGTGTTTCTTCAATCTCTGATCTTCTTGCTCCAGCCGCCAAAGCAGCGCCGGCGGGACCACCTACTCCCGCCTCCCGTGGCCGGTTGTGCTGCCGCGTAGGCCTCAGCGCCCCCTACTACTCCCACCACTGGCTAGGGCATCCCTCTACTCACCCACACCCCTGTTATTCTGCGGCGACGACAGCCTCACACCGTAGCCGAACCGATGAACGCTCGTACTCCTCTCCGCGTGGGCATCCACTGCCGCGTCTTCCCCGGCTCCTCCTCGTCCCCTTCCTATGCCTCGCTGTCGTCCACCGCCGTGGTGCTCTCGGCGCGGCGTGATCAATGTGGTCAATGACCGACTCCCATCGAAAGAGTACTGTACATGGAGAGGCTGACAGCTGAGTCCACGGCAGCCGCAAGGAAGTGCCTCCTTATTATGCGGAAAATAATTATTCCTCTACCTGACAGCGGGGACCCACCAGACGGGCCACCAGTATTTTGCAAAAAAATCGTTTCCCCCTGACTGTTGGGACCCACCGGACAGGCCACCATATTTCGTGAAAAAACGTTCCTCCCGCTGTCAGCTCGGACCCACCGGAAGTGCCTCCTTATTACGCGCAAAAAAATGAATACTCCCCCGGCTAGCTGGGACCCACCTTGGTGGGAGGCTGTTGGGGAACGTTGCAGAAAACAAAAATTTTCCTACGGTTTCACCAAGATCCATCTATGAGTTCATCTAGCAACGAGTGATCGGATGCATCTACATACCTTTGTAGATCGCGAGCGGAAGCGTTCAAAGAACAAGGATGAAGTAGTCGAACACGACGTGATCCAAATCACCGATGACCAAGCGCTGAACGGATGGCACCTCCGCATTCAACACACGTATGGAGCAGATGACGTATCCTCCTTCTTGATCCAGCAAGGGGGAAGGAGAGGTTGATGAAGATCTAGCAGCACGACGGCGTGGTGGTGGATGCAGGGCGTCACAGTAGCAGGGCTCCGCCTATACTACAAGAGAGAGAGATGTAACGGGGAGAGAGGGAGGCGCCAAGGGCTGGTGTATCAAGTCCCTCCTCTCCTCCCACTATATATAGGGGTGCTAGGGGGGCGCCGGCCCTAGGAGATGGGATCTCCTAGGGGGGGCGGCGGCCAAGGGGTGGGGGCTTGCCCCCCAAGCAAGGGGGCGCCCCCTTTAGGGTTTCCCCCCCCCCCAACCCTAGCCGCATGGGCCCTAGGGGAGTGGCGCCCTAGCCCACTTTGGGCTAGGTTTCGTCCCACTTTAGCCCATGGGCCCCCCCGGGATAGGTGGCCCCACCCGGTGGACCCCCAGGACCCTTCCGGTGGTCCCGGTATAATACCGGTGACCCCGAAACTTGTCCCGATGGCCGAAACAGCGCTTCCTATATATAATTCTTTACCTCCGGACCATTCCGGAACTCCTCGTGACGTCCGGGATCTCATCTGGGACTCCGAACAACATTTGGGTTACTGCATATACATATCTTCACAACCCTAGCGTCACCGAACCTTAAGTGTGTAGACCCTACGGGTTCGGGAGACAAGCAGACATGACCGAGACGACTCTCCGGTCAATAACCAACAGCGGGATCTGGATACCCATGTTGGCTCCCACATGCTCCACGATGATGTCATCGGATGAACCACGATGTCGAGGATTCAATCAACCCCGTATGCAATTCCCTTTGTCAATCGATATGTTACTTGCCCGAGATTCGATCGTCGGTATCCCAATACCTCGTTCAATCTCGTTACTGGCAAGTCACTTTACTCGTACCGTAATGCATGATCCCGTGACCAGACACTTGGTCACTTTGAGCTCATTATGATGATGCATTACCGAGTGGGCCCGGTGATACCTCTCCGTCATACGGAGTGACAAATCCCAGTCTTGATCCGTGTCAACCCAACAGACACTTTCGGAGATACCCGTAGTCTACCTTTATAGTCAACCAGTTACGTTGTGACGTTTGGTATACCCACAGCACTCCTACAATATCCGGGAGTTACACGATCTCATGGTCTAAGGAAAAGATACTTGACATTGGAAAAACTCTAGCAAACGAACTATACGATCTTTATGCTATGTTTAGGATTGGGTCTTGTCCATCACATCATTCTCCTAATGATGTGATCTCATTATCAATGACATCCAATGTCCATAGCCAGGAAACCATGACTATCTGTTGATCAACGAGCTAGTCAACTAGAGGGTTACTAGGGACATGTTGGTGTCTGTTATTCACACATGTATTACGATTTCTGGATAACACAATTATAGCATGAATAAAGACAATTATCATGAACAAGGAAATATAATAATAGTGCTTTTATTATTGCCTCTAGGGCATATTTCCAACAGTCTCCCACTTGCACTAGAGTCAATAATCTAGTTACATTGTGATGAATCGAACACCCATGGAATTCTGGTGTTGATCATGTTTTGCCCTAGGGAGAGGTTTAGTCAACGGATCTGCTACATTCAGGTCCGTATGTACTTTACAAATCTCTATGTCTCCATCTTGAACATTTTCACGAATGGAGTTGAAGCGACGCTTGATGTGCCTTGTCTTCTTGTGAAACCTGGGCTCCTTGGCAAGTGCAATAGCTCCAGTGTTGTCACAGAAAAGCTTGATCGGCCCCGACGCATTGGGTATGACTCCGAGGTCGGTGATGAAATCCTTCACCCAAATTGCTTCATGTGCTGCCTCCGAGGCTGCCATGTACTCCGCTTCACATGTAGATCCCGCCACGACGCTCTGCTTGCAACTGCACCAGCTTACTGCCCCACCATTCAAAATATACACGTATCCGGTTTGTGACTTAGAGTCATCCAGATCTGTGTCGAAGCTAGCGTCGATGTAACCCTTTACGACGAGCTCTTCGTCACCTCCATAAACGAGAAACATTTCCTTAGTCCTTTTAAGGTACTTCAGGATATTCTTGACCGCTGTCTAGTGTTCCTTGCCAGGATTACTTTGGTACCTTCCTACCAAACTTACGGCAAGGTTTACATCAGGTCTGGTACATAGCATGGCATACATAATAGAACCTATGGCTGAGGCATAGGGGATGACACTCATCTCTTCTATCTCTTCTGCCATGGTCGGACATTGAGCTAAGCTCAATTTCACACCTTGCAGCACAGGCAAGAACCCCTTCTTAGACTGGTCCATATTGAACTTCTTCAATATCTTATCAAGGTATGTGCTTTGTGAAAGACCTATGAGGCGTCTCGATCTATCTCTATAGATTTTGATGCCTAATATATAAGCAGCTTCTCCAAGGTCCTTCATTGAAAAACTCTTATTCAAGTAGGCCTTGATGCTGTCCAAGAGTTCTATATCATTTCCCATCAAGAGTATGTCATCTACATATAGTATGAGAAATGCTATAGAGCTCCCACTCACTTTCTTGTAAACGCGGGCTTCTCCATAAGTCTGCGTAAACCCAAACGCTTTGATCATCTCATCAAAGCGAATGTTCCAACTCCGAGATGCTTGCACCAGCCCATAAATCGAGCGTTGGAGCTTGCACACCTTGTCAGCATTCTTAGGATCGACAAAACCCTCCGGCTGCATCATATACAGTTCTTCCTTAAGGAAACCATTAAGGAATGCCGTTTTGACGTCCATTTGCCATATCTCATAATCGTAGAATGCGACAATTGCTAACATGATTCGGACGGACTTCAGCTTCGCTACCGGTGAGAAAGTCTCATCATAGTCAACCCCTTGAACTTGTCGATAACCCTTAGTGACAAGCCGAGCTTTATAGATGGTCACATTACCATCCGCGTCTGTCTTCTTCTTAAAGATCCATTTATTTTCTATGGCTCGCTGTTCAACGGGCAAGTCAGTCAAAGTCCATACTTCATTTTCATACATGGATCGTATCTCGGATTTCATGGCTTCTAGCCATTTGTCGGAATCTGGGCCCGCCATCGCTTCTTCATAGTTCGAAGGTTCACTGTTGTCTAACAACATGATTTCCAAGACAGGGTTGCCGTACCATTCTGGTGCAGAACGTGTCCTTGTGGACCTTCGAATTTCAGTAGGAGCTTGATCAGAAGTATCTTGATCATTATCATTAACTTCCTCTCTAGTCGGTGCTGGCACCTCAGGAACATTTTCTTGAGTTGCGCCATTTTCCGGTTCAGGAGGTAATACTTCATCAAGTTCTACTTTCCTCCCACTTACTTCTTTCGAGAGAAACTCCTTCTCTAGAAAGGATCCATTCTTGGCAACAAAGACCTTGCCTTCGGATCTGAGGTAGAAGGTATACCCAATAGTTTCTTTTGGGTATCCTATGAAGACGCATTTTTCCGACTTGGGTTCGAGCTTTTCAGGTTGAAGTTTCTTGACATAAGCATCGCATCCCCAAACTTTTAGAAACGACAGCTTAGGTTTCTTCCCAAACCATAATTCATACGGTGTTGTCTCAACGGATTTTGATGGAGCCCTATTTAAAGTGAATGCGGCAGTCTCTAAAGCATAGCCCCAAAAAGATAGCGGTAAATCGGTAAGAGACATCATAGATCGCACCATATCTAATAGAGTGCGATTACGACGTTCGGACACACTGTTACGCCGAGGTGTTCCAGGTGACGTGAGTTGTGAAACTATTCCACATTTTCTCAAGTGTGTGCCAAATTCATGACTCAAGTATTCTCCTCCACGATCTGATCGTAGAAACTTGATTTTCCTGTCACGTTGATTCTCAACCTCACTCTGAAATTCCTTAAACTTTTCAAAGGTTTCAGACTTGTGTTTCATTAAGTAGATATACCCATATCTACTCAAGTCATCAGTGAGGGTGAGAACATAACGATAGCCGCCGCGAGCCTCAACACTCATTGGACCGCACACATTAGTATGTATGATTTCCAATAAGTTGGTTGATCGCTCCATTGTTCCTGACAACGGAGTCTTGGTCATTTTACCCATGAGGCATGGTTCGCACGTGTCAAATGATTCATAATCAAGAGACTCTAAAAGTCCATCTGCATGGAGCTTCTTCATGCGTTTGACACCTATGTGACCAAGGCGGCAGTGCCACAAGTATGTGGGACTATCATTATTAACTTTACATCTTTTGGTACTCACATTATGAACATGTGTAGCATTATGTTCGAGATTCATAAAGAATAAACCATTCACCATAGGAGCATGACCATAAAACATATCTCTCATATAAATAGAACAACCATTATTCTCGGATTTAAATGAGTAGCCATCTCGAATTAAACGAGATCCCGATACAATGTTCATGTTCAAAGCTGGCACTAAATAACAATTATTAAGGTTTAAAACTAATCCCGAAGGTAAATATAGAGGTAGCATGCCGACGGCGATCACATTGACCTTGGAACCATTCCCGACGCGCATCGTCACCTCGTCCTTTGCCAGTTTCCGCTTATTCCGCAGCCCCTGCTTTGAGTTACAAATGTGAGCAACTGCACCGGTATCAAATACCCAGGAGCTACTATGGACACTAGTAAGGTACACATCAGTTATATGTATATCACATATACCTTTTGTTTTGCCGGCCTTCTTGTCTGCTAAGTATTTGGGGCAGTTCCGCTTCCAGTGACCGCTTCCCTTGCAATAAAAGCACTCAGTCTCGGGCTTGGGTCCATTCTTTGGCTTCTTCCCGGCAGCTTGCTTGCCGGGCGCGGCAACTCCCTTGCCGTCCTTCTTGAAGTTCTTTTTACCCTTGCCCTTCTTGAACTTAGTGGTTTTATTCACCATCAACACTTGATGTTCCTTCTTGACTTCTACCTCCGCTGATTTCAGCATTGAAAATAACTCAGGAATGGTCTTTTCCATCCCCTGCATATTGAAGTTCATCACAAAGCTCTTGTAGCTTGGTGGAAGCGACTGGAGGATTCTGTCAATGACCGCATCATCCGGGAGATTAACTCCCAGCTGAGTCAAGCGGTTATGCAACCCAGACATAGTGAGTATGTGCTCACTGACAGAACTATTTTCCTCCATCTTACAGCTGAAGAATTTGTCGGAGACTTCATATCTCTCGACCTGGGCATGAGCTTGAAAAACCATTTTCAGCTCTTCGAACATCTCATATGCTCCATGTCTCTCAAAACGCTTTTGGAGCCCCGGCTCTAAGCTGTAAAGCATGCCGCACTGAACGAGGGAGTAGTCGTCAACACGTGTCTACCAAGCGTTCATAACGTCTTGGTTCTGTGGGACGGGAGCTTCACCTAGCGGTGCTTGTAGGACATAATCTTTCTTGGCAGCTATGAGGATGATCCTCAGGTTCCGGACCCAGTCCGTATAGTTGCTGCCATCATCTTTCAGCTTGGTTTTCTCTAGGAACGCGTTGAAGTTGAGGACTACGTTGGCCATTTGATCTACAAGACATATTGTAAAGAATTTAGACTAAGTTCATGATAATTAAGTTCATCTAATCAAATTATTCAATGAACTCCCACTTAGATAGACATCCCTCTTCTAGTCATCTAAGTATAACATGATCCGAGTCAACTAGGCCGTGTCCGATCATCACGTGAGACGGACTAGTCAACGTCGGTGAACATCTTCATGTTGATCGTATCTTCTATACGACTCATGCTCGACCTTTCGGTCTTCTGTGTTCCGAGGCCATGTCCGTACATGCTAGGCTCGTCAAGTCAACCTAAGTGTTTGCATGTGTAAATCTGTCTTACACCCGTTGTATGTGAACGTCTGAATCAAACACCCGATCATCACATGGTGCTTTGAATCAACGAACTGTCGCAACGGTGCACAGTTAGGGGGAACACTTCTTGAAATTATTATGAGGGATCATCTTATTTACTACCGTCGTTCTAAGTAAACAAGATGCAAAACATGATAAACATCACATGCAATCAAATAATAAACGTGACATGATATGGCCAATATCACATAGCTCCTTTGATCTCCATCTTGGGGCTCCATGATTATCTTGTCACCGGCTTGACACCATGATCTCCATCATCGTGTCTCCATGAAGTTGCTCGCCAACTATTACTTCTACTACTATGGCTAACGCGTTTAGCAATAAAGTAAAGTAATTTACATGGCATTTCTCAATGACACGCAGGTCATACAAAAAAATAAAGACAACTCCTATGGCTCCTGCCGGTTGTCATACTCATCGACATGCAAGTCGTGATTCCTATTACAATAGCATGAACATCTCATACATCACATATAGATCATTCATCATTCATCACAACTTTGGCCATATCATATCACAAAGCACTTGCTGCAAAAACAAGTTAGACGTCCTCTAATTGTTGTTGCAAGTTTTGCGTGGCTGAATTAGGGTTCTAGCAAGAACGTCCTCTTACCTACGTGAAAGCCACAACGTGATTTGTCAACTTCTATTTACCCTTCATAAGGACCCTGTTCATCGAATCCGCTCCAACTAAAGTGGGAGAGACAGACACCCGCCAGCCACCTTATGCAACTAGTGCATGTTAGTCGGTGGAACCGGTCTCACGTAAGCGTACGTGTAAGGTTGGTCCGGGCTGCTTCATCCCACAATACCACTGAAGCAAGATAAGACTAGTAGCGGCAAGAAAGTTGACAAATCTACGCCCACAACAAATTGTGTTCTACTCGCGCAAGAAGAACTACGCATAGACCTAGCTCATGATGCCACTGTTGGGGAACGTTGCAGAAAACAAAAAAATTCCTACGGTTTCACCAAGATCCATCTATGAGTTCATCTAGCAACGAGTGATCGGATGCATCTACATACCTTTGTAGATTGCGAGCGGAAGCGTTCAAAGAACGGGGATGAAGTAGTCAAACACGACGTGGTCCAAATCACCGATGACCAAGCGCCGAACGGACGGCACCTCCGCGTTCAACACACGTACGGAGCGGATGACGTCTCCTCCTTCTTGATCCAGCAAGGGGGAAGGAGAGGTTGATGAAGATCTAGCAGCACGACGGCGTGGTGGTGGATGCAGGGCGTCACAGTAGCAGGGCTCCGCCTATACTACAAGAGAGAGAGATGTAACGGGGAGAGAGGGAGGCGCCAAGGGCTGGTGTATCAAGTCCCTCCTCTCCCCCCACTATATATAGGGGTGCTAGGGGGGCGCCGGCCCTAGGAGATGGGATCTCCTAGGGGGGGGCGGCCAAGGGGTGGGGGCTTGCCCCCAAGCAAGGGGGCGCTCCCTTTAGGGTTTCCCCCCCAACCCTAGCCGCATGGGCCCTAGGGGAGTGGCGCCCCAGCCCACTTTGGGCTGGGTTTCGTCCCACTTTAGCGCATGGGGCCCCTCGGGATAGGTGGCCCCACCCGGTGGACCCCCAGGACCCTTCCGGTGGTCCCGGTATAATACCGGTGACCCCGAAACTTGTCCAGATGGCCGAAACAGCACTTCCTATATATAATTCTTTACATCCGGATCATTCCGGAACTCCTCGTGACGTCCGGGATCTCATCCGGGACTCCAAACAACATTCGGGTTACTGCATATACATATCTTCACAACCCTAGCGTCACCGAACCTTAAGTGTGTAGACCCTACGGGTTCGGGAGACAAGCAGACATGACCGAGACGACTCTCCGGTCAATAACCAACAGCGGGATCTGGATACCCATGTTGGCTCCCACATGCTCCACGATGATCTCATCGGATGAACCACGATGTCGAGGATTCAATCAACCCCGTATGCAATTCCCTTTGTCAATCGATATGTTACTTGCCCGAGATTCGATTGTCGGTATCCCAATACCTCGTTCAATCTCGTTACTGGCAAGTCACTTTACTCGTACCGTAATGCATGATCCCGTGACCAGACACTTGGTCACTTTGAGCTCATTATGATGATGCATTACCGAGTGGGCCCAGTGATACCTCTCCGTCATACGGAGTGACAAATCCCAGTCTTGATCCGTGTCAACCCAACAGACACTTTCGAAGATACCCGTAGTCTACCTTTATAGTCACCCAGTTACGTTGTGACGTTTGGTATACCCAAAGCACTCCTACGGTATCCGGGAGTTACACGATCTCATGATCTAAGGAAAAGATACTTGACATTGGAAAAACTCTAGCAAACGAACTATACGATCTTTATGCTATGTTTAGGATTGGGTCTTGTCCATCACATCATTCTCCTAATGATGTGATCTCGTTATCAATGACATCCAATGTCCATAGCCAGGAAACCATGACTATCTGTTGATCAACAAGCTAGTCAACTAGAGGCTTACTAGGGACATGTTGGTGTCTGTTATTCACACATGTATTACGATTTCCGGATAACACAATTATAGCATGAATAAAGACAATTATCATGAACAAGGAAATATAATAATAATGCTTTTATTATTGCCTCTAGGGCATATTTCCAACAGAGGATGACTTGTGGGCCTACTATGTTGACGGGGACGAAGGGCTTTGTCAACTTAGTCAATATAAACGATTCTTGCTCAACTGACCGTATGATGTCCATCCAACGGTCGTAGTGCTTCTTCAACCTCTGGTCTTCTTGCTCCAGCTGTGCAAAGCAGCGCCGGTCGTGCCGCATGCTCCTGCCTCCCGTGGCCGGTTGTGCTGCCGCAGAGGCCTCACCGCCCCTACTATTCCCACCGCTGGCCAGGCCCTGCGGCGACGGCAGCCTCACACCGCAGCCGAACCAGTGAACCCTCATACTCCTCTTCGCGCGGGCTTCCACTGCCGCGTCTTCCCCGGCTCCGCGCCGTCCCCTTCCTAGGCCTCGCCGTCGTCCATCGCCGTGGTGCTCTCGACGCGGCGTGGTCAATGTGGTCAACGACCGACTTCCATCGGAAGATTACTGTGCGTGGAGACGTTGAAAGCTGGGTCCACGGCCGCAGCAAGGAAGTGCCTCTTTATTACACGCAAAATAATTATTCCTCCACCTGACAGCGGGGACCCACTGGACGGGCCACCGTATTTCACGAAAAAGAAAATGTTTGCCCCTGACTGCTGGGACCCATCAGCTACATCTTCGCACGCAAGGAAGTGCCTGACAGTCGGGACCCACCTGGTCGAAGCGTACGTAGCATTTTCATTCTGGTCGCGGACATGTACATACATATATACTGGTTGATGTAGAGGTGCGCACGTGTCGTAGTAGAGGCGCGTACATACATATATACCATTGTTGTGGGATGGTGTTGGAGACCGAAAACTTTTTGGTCCCGATCTTATCAGAGATTCTAAAGAGAAGGTCAAGCTGATTCGAGATAGACTTAAGATAGCCCAGTCGAGACAGAAGAGTTCTGCCGACATAAACGCAAGGAGATAACGTATGAAGTTGGAGACCGAGCATATCTCCGTGTATCCCCACTTCGAGGAATCAAGAGGTTTGGTGTTAAAGAAAAATTAGCACCAAGGTTCATTGGCCCATACAAAATCCTTGAACATAGAGGAGAAGTTGCATACAAGCTGGAATTGTCGGAAGGATTGTCAGGAGTTCATGATGTCTTCCATGTTTCCCAGCTGACGAAATGCCATGCCGAGATGGCCGATATTCCTTTGAGAGACACAGTGACCCTAGAGGCCATACAGCTTGACAGTGATCTGACTTATGAGGAGAAACCCGTCAGAATTCTCAAGACTGCGAACAGAGTTACCCGCAGCTAGATCATCAAGTTTTGCAAGGTTCCGTGGAGTCATCATTCCAAGGAGGAAGCCACCTGGGAGCGAGAAGAAGATCTCTGTCGTGACCACCCGCACCTATTTGCTAGCCAACCCGAATCTCGAGGGAGAGATTCATCTTAAGGTGGGTAGGTTTGTAACATCCCAAATTTTCAATTTGGAATGTTTTACAATTATTAGTTAAGCATCTATGCATTTTGTTTGAATGGTGTGGCATTTGGAAATTTTCAGAGGCCTTGAGTTTTGTTTGAATTGGATTCAACTTGGCATTTGAAAATTTACTTCAAATATCCCTGACAAATACTTGATCAAAAGTATGAGAGGAGCTAACATGACACTCCAAAACATAAGAAGAAATGAATGCCAAAAATTTTGAATTCAAATTTGAATTTATTTGGAATTTGCAGAAAATGTTTCTTTTTTGTTTCTGTTTTGCCTCTGGAAAAATGTCCACGTTTTAGGATTAATTCTTCTGAGTTTATTAATATATATTTCCTATATAAAATATAATAGATTTCCCTATATTTTATTTTTCCTCCCGGTCTTATTCAAAAAAACCAGGCGCCAGCCAGGCCAACCGGCCCAGCCGAACACCCGACGCGGCCCACCAGCGCGCCAGATAGCCTGCCCCAGCGCGCCACACCCGATCCCCCCTCGATCTCGGTCGCCTGCTCCCTCTTCCCTCTCTCTCTCTCACTGACGCGCCGACCCCACCCCGTCTTCCTCCTCCCGCAAGCCACGCGCGCGTATCCCGCACGCACTCGCGCTGGCCGAGTCCGAGCCCTTGCTAAAACCCTAGTCCGGGGTATCCCCTCGCCAAAGACTTTGTCCTATAAAAAGACCAACCTCTCCTCCCTCGAACCCCCCTAAAACCCTGCTCCAAAACCCACCACAGCCCCGCCATCATCCGAACCGATCTCGCTTCGCCGCCGTCGTTCATCATCCCCGCTCGACGCCGGTGAGCACCACTTTGACCCCTCTTTCCATCCAAGCACTCCCCTCGTCGTTGCCCACCTTTTTGACAAGGTCTTTCCGCCTTCTTATACGCCTCGAGCACCTACGCCCGTCGCCGGAGCATGTTTGGGCACATGAGCTTAACGAGCTCGTTCCGCTCGTCTCCGCTGTATTCAACCACCACCCGAGGCCGCCCCCGACTTCCCCAAGCTCCGGCGCATCGCCCCGACGCCGTCGCCTTCCTCCCCGGCGACCGGAGCCACCGCACCGCCATCGCATGAGTCGCCGCCGTCGTACCCGTCCGTCGCCCCCGTCCGCTGTAAGCCCGAGCTCCCCTCCACCGTTGGATCTCGCATGTATGGTTTGGATTAGACTAGCGAAGGGTTAGGTTATTTTCAATAGATCTGTTTAGTTACGGTTTATTTCCGGTCTAGTTCCTGGTTTAGTTAGACCGGCCTGATCGGTTTACTCTGTTTAGCCGTAGACCTATATTAGCCTATTAAATGCATGCACGTTGTTTAGTTCCAGATCGCACCCAATTCGGCCCGGTAGCGCCCGTTAGTTTATTTTCGTTTCTGTTTTTAGATCAGATTAGTTCTATTTTTTTGTAAAATCTATATCTTTTAGGTTATTTATTATTTTTAGTTGATTCTTTTTTTGTTAGTTTAAAAATTTCCTATAGTTTCTGTACAAAATAGTTTCGGCCATGTTTTAGTTTTAAAAAATGTTTTATACTAGTTTTAGTCAGATTAGTATTTCTGCTATAAATTGAGTTAGGATTATTTTATTTTAGTGATTCTTTTTGTCACTGCTTTGTTTTGACCTTGCCTAGCAGTAGGAATTTATTTGGGTATTTTTAGTCTTTATTAAAAATAGTTTTACTCGAAAACAAGTTGTTCTAGTTTTTTTAGCTTGTTGTTGTTTTCTGTTGTTCTAGTTATTTTTACAATTTTATTTTACCTCTGTTATTTTTTATTTCAGATTTGTTTCTGTAGTGTTAGAACGTGAACTTTTATTTATAGAAAAATAAAATGTTTATTTTATTTTCTTGCTAGTTGTTTTCGAGTTCTTCGAGTTTTCTTTGGTTTTGGTTTGATTGGTTTTGTGTGATTTATGTTAGCATGCCGTTATGTTAATGTGATTGCATGTTTGTATGCTTATATGATTATTGTTTGCTTCGATAGAATTTCCGGAGTGCGAAGCTTGCTATCACGAGTCACTAGCGTTTGAAGACCGTCAGCCAGGCAAGTCATTTGATCATGTTTTACAATACCTATGATTTTGTTGCTTTAGAATTATTCCTCCCGACCATGCATGCACTAGGAGAATTTTAAGTTATGTTCTTGAGTAGTATCATGAGGTAGGATGAACCCAATTTCCCTTGTTACCATTGCCCGGGACGATGTAGTTTATTTTGCTATGCTTGTAGACGGGGTTGGTTGAGAGATTCATAAGGGAGATGTGAGAGTCAAGATGATGACAAACCCATGACTTCAAGCTCAAGATGGACTTCAAATTCACTACTGGGTGGAGGACGGTTGATGGGCACCCTGGAGAAACCAGCGGATGGCCGGGATGCATGGAGAAACGCCATGACATCTTGCGGAAAGCTTCACCTAGCCACGAAGAGACAGATGGATACACCTTGACTGGAAGCTTACCTATGCAGCCGCAAGCCATTATGGGCTCTGGCTGGGTTGACCTTAGGCGTGACTCTAGACGGACGGTGCCAGCAGATGTAGAAGAACGGTAGGACATGGATGGGCACTGGTAGTGCCCAGAGAAACTCTACGGAAGACCCTGTTTCGTTCGTCCCGTCTTCAAATGACAGACAGTGCGAGGACATAAAGGAGGGAACAAATCTTGCGGGTAAAGTGCACAAGACTGTGCAGAGTAGAAACCTAATCGATTAGCCGTGTCCCCGGTTACAGACATTTGAGCCTCTGGAATTGGAGTATTTTGGAAATCTCAACACCGAACATAATTAATTAATTGATGGGTTATTAATGATTTCGGGTATGAGACACTGGTTGGCGGAACCATCTCATTAACAACCAAAATTTTGTAGTAATTGCAAGCAGGTCCTTTGTTGTAGGAAAAAACTGGCTTTTTCGCAAAAACATAAAACTTAGAGCCCCACAGCCAAATTGCATATAGTATTAGCATTGTTATTATTGTCTTTCTCTGTGACTTGCGGGCATATTCAAAATGCTGACCTACACGGTTGCAACATCTTATGTTGCAGAGGAGTTTTTCGACCAAGAGTGAGGCTACGATCCACGATTAGCGATTGCCCTATGGAGTCGGATGGACTCGCTATTCGTCTACGCTTCCGCAGCTTTATTTAGTTTATTTCTCATGAGTTGGCCTTCAGCCGAATTTATTATGATGTAATAAAGACTCGATATGAGAATTGTGTAATAAATTCAGGTGTGATTGAACTTTGAATCTTTTCATCAATGTACTGTTTGTGCCAGCATTCTTGGGATGGTACAACTACACAGAGACTTGACCGATTTCGGGTCGGTCGTTACATAATTCCCATTTGAATTCAATAGTCTTCATCATAAAAGAACCAATACAAGAAGTATCAAGGATGGAGTGATTACTGAGAGAAGCCGAGCATAACATTTTTGAATAATCATTTTTCTTGAGAGCTCATGATTGGGGCATGAATATAACATTGACTTAAGCCTCCCCCAAGCTTGAGCGATGCTTTCTCCTTCGCGAGGCCAAAAATTATATATATAATTACGATCACGATGAACCAGGTGTATAGGATAAAACTTCTGATGAAATTCCAATTTCAATCGTTGGTAGTTCCATGATCCAATATCATCACATAGCCTAAACCATGGCAATGCCTCTCCCTTCAAAGATAAAGGGAAGACCTTCTTCTTGATAACATCCTCGGGCATACCTGCAAGCTTAAAAATCCACAAACTTCATCCACATAGATTAGATGCAAATCAGGATGCAATGTTCCATCACCTGTAAAAGGATTAGCTAGCAGTTTCTCTATCATACCTGAAGGAATTTCAAAGTAAACATTTTCAGTAGGTTCAGTAGGTTGAGGAGCAACTCTTTGCTCTACTGGTCGGGGTGAAGACACCCCGAACAAGCCCCTCAAATGATTATGTTCTATAGTAACAAGTGACAGTAAATTTCAGCACACTATATAAATTTTTCCTTACCAAATTCCACCTACCAAAGGCGCTTCACTTCCCGGCAACGGCGCCAGAAAAGAGTCTTGATGACCCACAAGTGTAGGGGATCTATCGTAGCCTTTTCGATAAGTAAGAGTGTCGAACCCAACGAGGAGCAGAAGGAAATGATAAGCGGTTTTCAGCAAGGTATTTTCTACAAGCACTAAAATTATCGGTAACAAATAGTTTTGTGATAAGGTAATCTGTAACGAGTAACGAGTAGTAAAAGTAAATAAGGTGCAACAAGATGGCCTAATCCTTTTTGTAGCAAAGGACAAGCCTGGACAAATTCTTCTATAAAGGAAAACGCTTCCGAGGACACATGGGAATTATCGTCAAGCTAGTTTTCATCACGCTCATATGATTCGCGTTCGGTACTTTGATAATTTAGTATGTGGGTGGACCGGTGCTTGGGTACTGTCCTTCCTTGGACAAGCATCCCACTTATGATTAACCCCTATTGCAAGCATCTGCAACTACAACAGAAGTATTATGGTATATCTAACCATAGCATGAAACATATGGATCCAAATCAGCCCCTTACGAAGCAACTCATAAATTAGGGTTTAAACTTCTATCATTCTAGCAACCCATCATCTACTTATTACTTCCAAATGCCTTCCTCTGGGCCCAAACAATGGTGAAGTGTCATGTAATCGACGTTCACATGACACCACTAGAGGAGTGACAACATACATCTCATCAAAATATCAAACGAATACCAAATTCACATGACTACTTATAGCAAGACTTCTTCCATGTCCTCAGGAACAAACGTAACTACTCACAAATCATATTCATGTTCATAATCAGAGGGGTATTAATATGCATAATGGATCTGAACATATGATCTTCCACCAAGTAAACCAACTAGCATCAACTACAAGGAGTAATCAACACTACAAGCAACCCACAGGTACCAATCTGAGGCTTTGAGACAAAGATTGGATACAAGAGATGAACTAGGGTTTGAGATGAGATGGTGCTGGTGAAGATGTTGATGGAGATTGGCCCTTTCCCGATGAGAGGATCGTTGGGGGTGACGACGGTGATGATTTCCCCCTCCCGGAGGGAAGTTTCTCTGGCAGAACAGCTCCGCCGGAGCCCTAGATTGGTTCTGCCTCATGGCGGCGGAGTTTCATCCCGTGAGCTAGCTTATGATTTTTTTCTCGACGAAATACTCCATATAGCCAGAGATGGGCATCAGAGAGCCACCAGGGGGCCCACGAGGTAGGGGGCACGCCCCCACCCTCGTGGACGGTGGGTGGCCCCCCTCTGGTACTTCTTTCGCTCAATATTTTTTATATATTCTGAAACGTGCTCCCGTGAAGTTTCATGACTTTTGGAGATGTGCAGAATATGTCTCTAATATTTGCTCCTTTTCTAGCCCAGAATTCCAGCTGTCGGCATTCCCCCTCTTCATGTAAACCTTGTAAAATAAGAGAGAATATGCATAAGTATTGTGACATAATGTGTAATAACAACCCATAATATAATAAATATTGATATAAAAGCATGATACAAAATGGATGTATCAGGGGAGGACGTGGGACAGATCTGACTGTTGTACACGTGCAGGGCAGACGGCTCCGGGTCAACCGACTGAAAAATTGGGCCGGCGCGCCAGCGCCTAGCATTGCCCAAAGAAAAAGAAACCAGCGAGGCACTGCCTGGAATCGAACAAGAGAATTTTTCTTTTGAACATGTGCCACTAGCCACTGGAGCAAAAGCGCAATTTCCTTTTTAAATCTTTCGGAAGCGACACATTTAAAACAATCTTTACAAATTTTTCAAACGTTTCTGGAAAATCTAGGAAAACAATTAAATGCTGAATATTGTTCTAAAAATGATAAACCTTTTGGAATTAAAAACATTTTCTACTCTGCATATTTTTTGAAAACTTGAACAAATTCTGAAATCTTGAACATTTTTTGAATTTGTGAGCAATTTTTGAAAACAGTAACAATTTTCAAAACTCAAAACAAAACTAGAAAACGAGAACATATTTTGAAATCCGTGAACATTTTTTAATACACAAACATTTTTTTTAATTTTTGGACATCTTTTGATCTATGAATAAATTTTAAAAAATTACTCCCTCCGTTACATAATGTAAGACGCTTTTTAACACTACACTAGTGTCAAAAAACATCTTACATTATGGGACGGAAAGAGTAGAACGTATTTATTAAAAACACTAACAATCTTTGAAAAAATCAAACACATTTTGAGGTTCTAAACAAATTATGAAAATGAGAACAAAAATTAACATACCAAACAATTTTTTGGAAACACCGACAATTTTGAAACTATGAACATTTTTTCAAAACTTGAAGAAAACATGATTTTTTTAAATGAAAGAACATTTTTAATACACTAAAATCTTTTGAGTCTATGAATATTTTTAAAAATGATTTTTGTTAGAAAAAAAACAATCTTTGAAAATTGGAATACATTTTAAAATTCCATTTTTTTGAATTTGTGTTTTTTTGAAAATAGGAATATTTTTTGAAATTTAGAAACATTTTTTGGATCTGTTAACAAATTTGAGAAATGAGAACATTTTCTGCAATTTAGTAACTATGTTTGGATTTTATGAACAAATTGTGTTAAAATACACACATGTTCTTAATTCCAAAAAAAATATGAATTTCTGAACAATTGATTTTAAATGCCAACATTTTTGGAAAAGAAAAAAAGGAAAACAAAGAAGAAAAAAAAGAGAAAGAAGAAGAAGAAGAAGAAGAACAACAACAACAACAAAGCCTTTAAAAATCAAAAACAGAAAAACGAAAATTTAAAATGAGAAAAAAGAAGCAGAAAAAGAAAAGGAAAAAGGCGTATAATAAACCTTCTATACGGTTCCCATACCTGAAAAAATGGCTGGAAAACTTCTATAGGAGCTTCGCCAAACCAAAACTGCTAAGAGATGCGAAGAGTGGGAGATGGGCTGGACCCTTTGACGCCGGAGCTCCTATACGGGGGGACCCTATTTCTCGCTTTAAGCGAGCCCAGCCGCGCAGGAGGCTACAGCCTGTGTATTTTTCTTTTTTCTGCTGTCTTTTTGCTTTATTTTTATACTTTTATTTATACATTAAAATATGGAAAAAGATTCAGTTCAGCCGGCTGATATTCACCATCGTGTCAATCCTCTCGTGCGCATGCGCCATGTGTACATAGCCCAAAACCGCATGCACTCTCATCCTTATCCCCAGAGCAACAACCGTCACATATTTTTTGTTTAGCAATCCATTCCCATATGCAGATCCCTTCCTGCTGCTTCTTCTGCAGCGGTGGCCAGCGCCGGCGAGCAAGTGCTTTACTGCCCACGTCCCTCATATTCTTCTTTTTCTTCTTCCTCCTCCTCCTCCTCTCTCTCTCTCTCTCTCTCTCTCTCTCTCACACACACACACAGAGAGAGAGAGAGAGATTCAACCGGCTGCTGCCTCTAGATCGAGATGCAACACTCCTTCATCGCTCGCCTCTGCAAGGCATGCAACCTTCGCCCGTCAATACATGTCGCCGCCGCCTCAGAAAAGCGGTAAAGCACTAGCGTCTATGTCTATCGCCTCATTGAGCTTCAGCGGTGCTTCAGCCGTAACTGCTGGTGCTGCCGCACAAAGAGTTCCCGCAACATTATCTTCGTTGCATAATTTTTTTGCAACTTGACCTTTGTTGCAAAAAGAAAAATATAGGGATGTTTTTTGCTACATGATCTCTCATGGAAAAAAATTGCAACTCAAACCTCTGTTCAAATGTTTCTGAAATAAGATCTATATTGCAAAGGATTCTACAACAAGACTTTCGTTGCAAATATCTCTGAAATAAGATCTCGGTTGCAAAGAGTTTTGCAACAAGACTTTTGTTGCAAAATAGAGCATGACGCTCGGTCACAAGATTGAGCCAGATTGAACGGCTAGCGAGGCGACGAATTTTTTTAAAAAAATCTGTCAGTCAACACATAGCAAGCTCCTTAAAATATTCTACATATATATACAAAAAACACTCTTCAAAACACATCTAAAAAATGTTAAATAAGTATTTAAAAAATGTCAAAAAAGTATTATAAAATGTTGAACAAGAATTTGAAAAATATTGAATAATCATTTGAAAATGTTGAATAAGTATTAAAAATGTTGAATACGTATTTGACAAATGTTGAATAAGTATTAAAAATTGTTGAATGAGTATTTGAAAAAATGTTGAACGAGTATTTCAAGATGTTGAATAAGTATTAAAAATATTGAAGAAGTATTTGAAAATGCTGAATAACTATTTGAAAATGCTAAACAAGTATTTGAAAAATGTAGAACATGTATTTGAAAAATGTAGAACATGTATTTGAAAAAAGTTGAACAAGTATTTAAAAATATTGAATAAACGTTCAAACAATATTGAACGTGTATACAAAAAATGTTGATCACTTTCTAACATTTAAGAAATGTTGATCACTTTCTTTGTGGCTGGGCTGGGATGGGCCGGGCTGGTACTTGGGAGACGGTCAGATGGGCTAACATTTTGACGACCTAACTAAGAAGAAGTGCATAGAGCAGAAAACCCTCGTTCGCCCATTCCGCTCCTCTCGCCCCAAACCGCCCCCATCCGCCGCCTTCCCATTCCCATGGCCTCCGCCGCCGCCGCCGCCGCCGCCACCCGGGCGAACAGCCTCTCCCGCATCTTCTCCTCCTCCTCGCCAACGGCAAAACTACCCAAGCGCAATCCCAAGACCAAGGGCACGCCGGCGCCGACGCCGACGCCGAAACCGCCCGCCGCCGATGCTGACTCCATCGCGGGCCAGAAGCTCCCGAAGCCCCTCGGCGCACAGCCCGCCGCCAAAGCTGAGTCCGACGCGGACCGCAAGCTCCCGAAGCCCCTTGACGATATCCTCATTGCCCTCATCCGGCAGCGCGACCCTGATAAGCTGGTCTCCGAGTTCGTCCAAGCGTCAACCGTGTCGTCGCGCTTCCGCGAGCGGCACCGCGTGTACGAGGTAGCGGTGAGCCGCCTCACTTCCTTTGGCCGCCAAGACGGCATCGAGGCCATCATCGAAGCGCAGAAGCCCTTCCTCGAGACCTCAGACGAGGGATTCGCCACGCGCCTCATCCGCCTCTACGGCCGTGCCTCCATGCCATCCCACGCTGCCGCAACCTTCCATGAACTTCCCGCGCAGCATAAATCCACCATGACATTCAATGCCCTTCTTGCAGCGTACGCCGAAGCTGGGGATTTGGACGTGCTCACTGCTGCATTCCAGGATATCCCAGCCACCCACCCCTCGATTGTTCCCAGCGTATACTCGTACAACATACTCATCCGCGCATTGTGCCAGAAGTCTGACCTCTCAGCTGCTCTTGATGTTGTTCTTCTCATGGAGAAGCACGGTGTTTCAGCTGACATTATTACTTTCAACACGCTGTTGAATGGGTTTTGCAACAATGGCCCCACGGATGAAGCAGAGACAGTATGGGAGATGATGAAGGAGAGGAATTTGGAGCCAGATGCAAAGTGCTACAATGCCAAGCTGCGGGGTTTGGTTGCAGAAGGGAGGATTGATGATGCAGCTGCTGTGCTTGAGAGGTTGGAGAAGGACGGGCCAAAACCCGACACGGTATCCTACAATGAGTTGATTCGAGGATATTTGAAAACAGGGAGGTTACAGGAGGCCAAGAAGCTGTATGATGATTTGACAAAAAATCACTGTGCCGCAAATAAGGGAACATATGAGACTCTCGTGCCACACCTTCTGCAGGCTGGAGACCTGGATTGTGCACTGAGGTACTGCTATGAAATGTTTAGTGGTAAAAAGAGCGGTAGAGTGGAGTGTGGTGTGCTGCAGGATGTAGTGAATGCATTGGTAGATGCATCGAGGGTGGAGGAGGCTGCCAAGCTTGTTGATATCGGGCGGAAGAAGTACTACTACTCACGAAAGGGTTTGAGAATGCCAGGTAGTGCAAAAGGCAGTGAATTAAGAGCTGAAACTGATGAGTAAGAAGCAATATCAGAAGAAAAGGAGTGTGAAGTGGAACACAAGACTGAAAAGTAAAATTCATAGGTCAGACTTTGACTGATGCATGCCAAATTTCACCATGATTTGTTTTACTCAGTTTCTCTGTTGGCATGATAGAACAATAAGTGCAAGTTAAAGTAGTGGTTAAGCTTGCCCTGCGCCGAAAATACTTGTCATCAAAATGGATAAAAAGGGGTGTATCTAGAACTAAAATGCATCTAGATACATCCCTTTTTATTCATTTTGATGACAAGTATTTCCGGACAGAGGGAGTATTGGTTAAGCTTGCCCTGTGCTGTAATACTTATTGAAAATGTTTTTATCCATTTTGGAAGAGATCCACAGGAAGTCTTTATTCTTATCTGCAATGTTTTGCTTGTGCTGATTATTCTCTTGCATCAAATTCCTTGTATGGATGTAATATTTGTGTTTGGAAACATCCTCCAAGAGTGCCAACATTTTTTGGAAAAGAAAAAAAAGGAAAACAAAGAAGGAAAAAAAGAGAAAGAAGAAGAAGAAGAACAACAAAGCATTTAAAAATCAAAAACAGAAAAAAAATTAAAATGAAAAAAAAGGAAGCAGAAAAATAAAAGGAAAAAAGCCGTATAATAAACCTTCTATACGGTTCCCATACCTGAAAAAATGGCTGGGAATTCTATAGGAGCTTCGCAAAACCAAAACTGCTAAGCGATGCGAACAGTGGGAGATGGGCTGGACCAAGTGGTCGTGCGCCTGTGCGATCGACCCTTTGACGCCGGAGGGCACCCTATTTCTCGCTTTAAGCGAGCACAGGGGAAGCCTCGCGTCCTGGGGGAACCCCGATGGGCCGGCCCAGCCGCGCAGGAGGCTACAGCCTGTGTATTTTTCTATTTTCTGCTGTCTTTTTGCTTTATTTTTATACTTTTATTTATACATTAAAATATGGAAAAAGATTCAGTTCAGCCGGCTGATATTCACCATCGTGTCAATCCTCTCGTGCGCGTGCGCCACGTGTACGTAGGCCCAGAACCGCATGCACTCTCATCCTTATCCCCAGAGCAACAACCGCCACATATTTTTTATTCAGCAATCCATTCCCATATGGCCGATGCTAGGCGTAAGCCGGCTGATAGCTCAGAGTTATCAGCCGCCTTGATAACCGTTCGATGGAGCAAATGCTAGCCGTTTTTTTAATGTCCCACGGATCGCACTTCCCCTCAGTGCTATCTTCCCCTCGCGCAGCACATGCATCACCCACAGCTCTCACTGTCCCGCTCCAAACACGGCAGCAGCGGTCTCGATGCCGTCTGAGCTATGATGCAACGGCCACAGGAGCTACGATGCAGCGGACGATGACGCCGCCGCCGGAGCTACGATGCAGCGGCCGCCGGAGCTGCTACACAGCGGTCATCGATGCCGCCGGAGCTGCGATGCAGCGGTCCTCGACGCCGCTGGAGTTGCATTGCAGCGACCGTGACACCGCCGGAGCTGCTATGCAGCGATCGTCGATGCCGCCGGAGCTGCTATGCAGCAGGCGTCGATGCCGCCGGAGTTGCAATGCAGCGGCCGCCGACGTCGTTGGAGCTGCTATGCAGTGGCCGCTGGAGCTGCGATGCAGCGGTCGTCGACGCTGGCGGAGGTGCGATGCAGCGGTCGCGGCGCCGCCGGAGCTGCCATGCAGCGGGCATCGATGTCGGCTGTCGTGGACGAGTTGCATCACAACAAGAGCAGCCATGACGATGTTGCATCGCAACAAGACCAGCGCCGGCGAGGTGCATCGCACCACGGTGGCCATGGACGAGTTGCTGCATCGCAGCACGGCCGGCATGGGCGAGTTGCTATGTCGCAGCACGACGGCTGTGCGCGAGCGCCGCATCCCATCACCGGCAGCAACGACGAGCGGCCGCCTCGGCACCTTGGCCCGCATGTGTGTCTGAAAGTGCGTTATATCGACTAGAGGGGGGGTGAATAGGCGATTTTTATGAAAGTCTTCAAAACATGGAAGTTATGAAGACAAACAGAATGGACAAGCCTATCACTATGCAGCGGAAGTTAGATTACACAAGGCAAGCCGTGGTCAAGTATACAATATAGTGAAAGCACAGTGACAAACAGCTTCAGTGTAATAAGGATCAGGTAGGAAGAAGTTATGAAGCCAAACAAATCATACAGTCAAGTTGTGAAGACAGAAGATAAAGCAAGCATGCAATGACTTCACAATGTGTAATGGTAAGTAAAGGGAGGTGAAGATGAAACCAGTGACACGCTGAAAACAATGATTTGTTGGACCAGTTCCAGTTGCTGTGACAACTGTACGTCTGGTTGGAGCGGCTAGGTATTTAAACCAAAGGACACACAGTCCCGGACACCCAGTCCTGAACACGCAGCTCAGGACACCCAGTCCTCACCGTTTTCTCCTTGAGCTAAGGTCACACAGACCTCGCCCAATCACTCTGGTAAGTCTTCAAGGTAGACTCCCAAACCTTCACAGACTTCGTTCACCGGCAATCCACAATTTCTCTTGGATGCTCAGAACGCGACGCCTAACCGGCTGGAGGATGCACAGTCCTTAAGTGTAATAAGTCTTCAGATCACTCAGACAAGAAGACTTAAGTGATGCCCAATTACTCTGGCTCTGGGTGGTTAGGGCTTTTCTCCTCGCTAGGGATTTTCTCTCAAAGGCTTCGAGGTGGGTTGCTCTCAAACGACAAAAGCCGTGCACTGAAATCTGAGCAGCCAACCGTTTATGATTGTAGGGGTGGACTATTTATAGCCACTTGGCAACCCGACCTGATTTGTCCGAAATGACCCTGGGTCACTAAGGAACTGACACGTGTACCAACAGTCAGATTTCAAACTCACACGGCAACTTTACTTGGGCTACAAGCAAAGCTGACTTGTCCGTCTCTGGACAAGATTTGCTCTCATAGTCTTCGCTCGAAGACATAGGATTTGAATTAGGCATCACTTCAGTCATCCTGACTGGTTCTCTTGGACCCCACTTAACAGTACGGTGGTTCCTATGACACAACATGAATGAAGTAAAACTACGAAGGATCTAAGTCTTCGAGTTCCATAAGCTTCATAGGGAGTCTTCACATGTCATTGTCTTCAACATGAATATCTTCATAAACCACCATTGTCTTCAATGTCTTCATACATTTTTAGGGGTCATCTCTGGTAGCTAAACCGAATCAATGAGGGACTTCTACATGTGTTATCCTGCAATTCTCACAAACACATTAGTCCCTCAACTAGGTTTGTCGTCAATACTCCAAAACCAACTAGGGGTGGCACTAGATGCACTTACAATCTCCCCCTTTTTGGTGATTGATGACAAACTAGTTGAAGTTTTCAACAGGGAATATAATTTGTGAAATTGTAAAGGAATTGTCTTCATAAGTTGCAAGGGCTCCCCCTGAGGATGTGCATATAAGTAATTTGCTTCTGGAACGCAAATGCACATGGCAGGTTGTACTTGTGGGAATCCACTTCAACTTATGATGACAATCCACCATGCATGTAAAGGTATATGAAGAGAATGACATGCATAATGAGAAATGGACGTCTGCGAAATGATATAAGTGCGGAAAGTATCGTCGTACATGCGGAATTTATCTTCGCAAAAACATAGTGGCAAACAAGTAGCAGACGACCATCAAGTTTAAGTGTTACAACTCAAAGAACCAAATGTAGCAAAACGGGAGTTGTAAGCACGAAGCAGAATGTAGCAAAATATAAAGCACTTGCCCATATTATTGACCCGCTTGAAGACTATAAACATCATATGCTTCTCCCCCTTTTGTCAGTGATGACCAAAAAGGTTTGAAGACATAGAGTTTACTACGCGTTCCCAGGCGCAGCAGGGTCGGTGGAGGCATTTGGTGGTGCTGAAGAGCTTGGTGCAGGGTCGACACGCGCTGAAGAAGGTGGTGGTGATGTAGCGTCGTCGTCTTCCTCAATGATTCTTCCAGTCACGGTGGCAGCAGAGGAAGAGAACTCAGAATCTTCAAGGGATGGAGTTCCGCGCAGCACAGCTCTTCTGGGGGGTGTGGAGTCAAACTTGAATCTCTCTCTGAAGCCATCCGCTTGAAGTTCAGCTTCAGTACACATCATGGTGAGGCCTTTCCAAGTGCGGCGACAGGTTTCATGAGCGACGAATGCATTCTTGGTGGCCAGATTTCTGATGCGATTGACGTCTTGCATGATACTTCTCATCTGCCTTTTGAGCCAGTCGTGATGCCTATCTTGCTTTTGGTGAAGAGCCACAAGAAGTTCTCGGTCATTGAGTGAACGGGCACGTTTCTTGGGTCTCTGTGCAGTTGTGCTGTCAGTGGCTTCAGTTGATGTAGGGGCACGTGTGGTGCCAGCCATTGGATACACTCTTGAGATGGCTTCAACACCTTCATCATTTTGAGTGAAGCTCTGGTGTTCTGCATTCTGAAGACTTAATGGTTGCTTGGCAGGCTCAGGATATATAGCTTCAGCAAAGGTGTCCATATTAGGTAAGAAGATTCTATGGTTGCGGGCAGAGGGCTGATAGGAGATAGCAGAGTGCAGCTTGATTAGCCTCATAACCCAAGGAGCATAAATCTTCAAACCAAAGAGATCTGAGCCAGACGCTGCAAGTTGGCGTATAAAGAGATCCTGTGCGTTGAAGCATTTGCCATGCAGGATACAGAAGATGAGAGTCTTCATGACACCTTCAACCTTGGCATATGGAGAGTGCCCCTTAATGGGCCAGAGAGTCCGCCTGACGATGTGATATATAGTTCTGGGCAGGTACTCTAAGTCTTCAACAAAGAACTCAGTTGGATAAGGTGCATCAAGAGGCAATGGCTTCATCATTGAGAGCATCTGACTCATATTTGGCTCAGGTCGCTGGAATATGCTCTCAATTGATTCAGCATGGAGTTGGCAGCCTTCTTCGAAGAGTTTGCCAGGAGTGGGTAGGCCGGTAAGCTCAATGATATCGAATGCATTGGCTTCATGATGGACATTGCCGGTCATCCACTCCAGGACCCAAGTCTTCGGATCTCTGTTGTAGCCTTTGATATGCAGTGTGGCATAGAACTGGAGCAGAAGCTCTTCATTCCAGTGCTCTTCATCAGTGATAAACGGCAGCAGACCCACTTGCTTGAAGCAATCCAGTGCTTCTTCCAGACCAGGCAGACCAGCAACAGCTTCAACCTCAAGGCGCTGGTGAGGAAAGATGCGGCCTTGGTTGTATAGGATGCATGAATAGTAGCTGCGCTGTGGGTAGCTCCAGAACCTATCTGATACAATCCGTTCCCTTGAATAAGGGTTCGTGGAGCTGTTGAAGAACGTGTTATCTGCCCTGAAGCTATTGACATTAAAGGAGCCAGGAGCTGATGCAGGACCTGGGAACCTTGGCAGTCGTGGGATCGGCTTCTGGACCTGGGGCCTGTGCGCAACATGATAGTTGAACTATGGACCGGCAGCAGACTCAGGCACAGAAGGTTCAGATGCAGTAGCTTCAGTGTCTCTTGAAGCTGTTGGTTGGTCGGGCTCCACAATTGCTTCAGTGTTGGTTGTGGCAGTCGCAATGTTTTCAGCCTCAACACGTGTAGTGAGAGGGATGGATTCAGGTGCGTTCTCCTTGAGAACTTCTTCTTGTTGGTTCGGGAGAGACGGAGCTTGAGGTTCTTCTTCATGCTCTTCGGCTGATGCAGCCACAATGTCGTCAGCAGCCTGAGCCCTTGGCCCTTTGCAAAGCCTACAGAATGTAGGCGACGCCGGTGGAGTTGCAGTGGGCTGGGGCTCATTCTCTTCCTCCTGCGGGCGATCTGCCCACGATGCATCTTGGGTGATTGGTGTCAATGGACGACCAATGCTGATCATTTCGCTTGTCTCAAGCTGAGGAAGGGCTGCATCACCTTGTACATTGTCTTGGAGACCAATGTCTTCAGCAGCGTTGGGGTCGGCTGCTGGAATGTCTTCAGCGTGCGGAGCCTCTGTGAAAGCAGGCTCATGCACGATCAACTGACGATCTTCGTCAGGATAGCGGACGGAGAGGGGTTCGACTATCAAGGGCTCTGTGGGAGCAGCCCGAGATTTCTTGATCTTGCGCTTCTTGATGGTGGGGTCATAAGGAGAGGCTTCAGGGCGTTTCCTCTTCCGAGCTTCAGCTTCGGCTGTCCGTGTCTTCTTGAGCTCTGAAGCGGTTGACCGGTGCTTTGGCTTCGAGCCAGTCTTAGCAGTGGGGAAGATAATCGGAACAGCTTCTTGCCTTGGTGCCTCTTGTTCAGCCACAGCGGGCTTCTTCTTTTTCTTCACGGCCATCCTGGGGTCGATGCCGGGACGCCCAAGTGCCTTGCGCTTCTCGGCCTCATTGTAGGCCTGCACACAGCGACCAGCCAAAGTCTTCATTCGCTCCCGCGAACCCTGAGCTTCTGCATGTTTCTTCAAAAAGTTTTCCTTCAACTCGTGCAACATGATCTTGAAGTCCTTGACTTCTTGGACGCTGAGCTTGGCCATATTCTGCTTGAACTGAGCCTTTTCAAAATCAATCTTCTACTTCACTTCAACAATGCGCTGGGCAATTGCAAGTTCTGAAGCAATAGCGCCTTGGAAGGCGACGCTGAGGCCAATGGGCAGCTGCAGATCATCGAAGCTGATATTGGGTGTATCAAACCACTCATCGATGAAGTTGTGGAGGATTGCTGCATCAAACAGAGGCAGATTGTTGAAGATTTCAGCCTCCTCCTTGCTCTTGATGAGCTGCTCAAGAGCGTCATCGCCAAGATCTTCGTCATTGGACAGATCAATGGTCTCGCTGCGCAGAATGGCAGCAACTGTGAGCTCTTTGCTAGTGTGTGGCTGAGGCTTCTTGGCTTCTTGGGGCTTGGAGACTCGTGATAAGTCTTCAGACTGCACACTTGCTTCAGGAGGCGCAGTTGCCAATGGCTTCGCTCTAGAGATTTTGGGAGAAGCGGCTGGCTTTGAAGCTTTTGGCTTCTTCGTCTGCTTCGGCTTCGGTGCAGTAGGAGCGTCATCAGACTCAGTGTCTGCTGGAGGGTCGTTCACGGCAGTCCCTTGGACTAGAATGCGAGTGATGAGGCCTGCGAGATTGGCATATGGCCCGATGATATTGGGATCGGCGTCGCGTGTGCCATCCGCCCTTGGTTCAGAGGGACCAGGGTTGAAGTCCAACCCCAGCTTCTTCTTGTTTTGCTTCGCAGAGTTCTGAGCAAATTGGAAGTTGCGCTTGAACAGATTGTCATCGCGACACCAGAGAAGTGATGACGGATGTGCTTCAGCTGGCTGTGGTCCTCTGACCATGCATGGATAGAAGCCTTGAGCAATGGCTTCGTCTCTGGACCGGGGTACGAGATTTTTGTATAATACGTCTCCCCACGGTCTCTTGATGGCGCACTTTTCTGCATATTCCTGAGTGACGAAGCGGTATTGGAACCACTACTCTGCCCAATATCTTCGAATCCATTGGATTCGTGTCTTGCGCTGACCATAGCTCTCTTCAGGATCAGTTTTGTACATTTCTGCCAATTCATCAGGCAGATCTTTGGACGTTTCACCACGTCTCTGTCTGCCTCCCTTCCTGGCTGCTGTTTCTGAAGCCATGAATCTTAACTTGGAAGGCTTCAAAACGTTCAAAGGCTTCAAAGGTTTTCTTTTGCTGGACCAACAGGAACTGGCTTCAGGAGAATTGATGTGACGCTGTAAGAACTCTGCAAATGAATGCAGACTATGAGAACCAAAAGATTCTCCCACGGACATGTACCTGTGACAGCATTAAGGTGCGAGGGAAGGGGAAGAGGTCATATGCATTCTCAGAAGATTTTGAAGATAAATCAGTTTAGAAGATATTGACCTCATCATGCGAAGACATTCACTTATAGAAAAGAAGTTGGTTCCAGATTTGTACGAACCCATAGATCAGTACAAGTGAGGAATCTAACTACTTCATGATGCACAAGTGAATATTCTAGGCAGGTTATGAGATGCGGATTGAGAGAGATGTAACTTGTGAGAGCAGAAACTTCTTATGGCAGTAGGTGACTGAACTATAGGATCAAAAGAGGCTGTAAAAAGAGGTTTTATTTACCACACTTGGAACTGCTAGACGGAGTGGGAGATGAGGCCGAGCAGTTCGATCCTCCGTGCCCTAACTTGGCGACGGAAGACACCTACGGCGACGGCGGAGAGAGTGATGTCCGCGGTCGGCGTGAAAACAACGTCGGAGAGGTTGCGGCAGTGAAGCGCTTCGTCGCCGGCGTCGTCGAGAGCTAGCGGTGGTGCTAGGGTTCGTGCGAGGGTGGAAGAAGAGATAATGACCGCAGTGAATCGTGTATTTATAGGGATAGAGGCGGCACTGCGCTATTACTCAGGTGCCCCTGGCGATTCGCATCTGAACAGCACGTGGCCATCATGCGGTATTTTGGGGGCAGTTCCACATCCCACGCACGCCTTGATTGTCGGGTGTCGTTCCTACTTCTCCGGATTTCTTGTTGATGAAATAACATTGAAAACGGTTTTAAAGTTTGTCTCTGTGTCTTCTGCTGACAAGGATGCAGTGAAGACATTCGACAGTTTCAATAGAATGCATACAACTTGGAGAGATAGAGTTTGAGGTAGGAAGCATGGAGAGGTTAGGGTCCGATCACATTCACTTAGTTCAAAAGATTCAAACAAGAAGACATAGCTATAAGTGAATTCTGTAGAGGACAGAACACCAGTACATATATATATATATATATATATATATATATATATATATATAATTAATGCAGTGAAGATAATCATGAAGACAAATTGAGATTGAAGCCAAACCAAATGTGAAGACATAGCAAATGTAACGCCATGAGTGAAACACTTCAAGCAGGAAATTTGGTGGTGGCGTTACCCACCGTATAGGAAGTATTAGACCCAGACACGACGCACAATTATCGTGGCGCTCCGAAGTCAAATTCCATGTTAATGTATTCACACTTAGAATGTACGTCTTCATTGATTGAAGATATACGTTACTTCGTGTGTTGCACATCTAAGTCATCAACATGCATAAGTGTTAGGATGTGTGCCTGATCACAGGGCATTTGAGGATTCCAAGATATTTAGCTCACACCGTAACTTGCAAAACCTCTTCTCATCCAAGGGCTTGGTGAAGATATCTGCCAATTGCTCTTCAGTGTTGACGTGTATGATATTAATATCTTCCTTCGCAACATGATCTCTGAGAAAATGATGACGAATTTCAATGTGCTTTGTCTTCGAGTGCTGAACTGGGTTGTTGGCGATCTTGATGGCGCTTTCGTTGTCGCAGTAAAGTGGCACTTGCTTCAGATGAATGCCATAATCCTTGAGGGTTTGCTTCATCCATAGAAGCTGAGCGCAGCAGGATCCAGCAGCAATGTATTCAGATTCAGCAGTGGAGAGAGATACACAGTTCTGCTTCTTTGAAGACCAACATACAAGTGATCGGCCCAGAAAGTGACATGTGCCTGATGTGGACTTCCGATCAACCTTGTCACTAGCGTAATCAGCATCCGAAAATCCAACCAGATCAAACTCTGAGCCCTTTGGATACCATAACCCTAGAGTTGGGGTGTGAGCCAAATATCGAAGAATTCACTTCACAGCTAAGTGATGCGACTCCTTTGGTGCCGCTTGGAATCGAGCACACATGCAAACACTAAGCATAATATCCGGCCTAGATGCACATAAATAAAGCAAAGAACCAATCATGGAGCGGTATACCTTTTGATCGAACTCTTTACCATTGTCGTCAGGACCCAGATGATGCTTGGCTGGCATTGGTGTTGTGAAACCTTTGCAGTCTTGCATACCGAACTTCTTCAGGCAATCTTTGAGATACTTCTCTTGAGATATGAAGATGCCATTGCGTTGTTGCCGTATCTGAAGACCGAGGAAGAATTTCAGCTCCCCCATCATAGACATCTGATATTGCTCTTGCATCATATATCCGAACTCCTCACTGTACTTCTGATTGGTGCAGCCGAAGATAATGTCATCCACATATATTTGGCACACAAACAGTTCACCATCATATGTCTTCGTGAAGAGAGTGGGATCTAGGGAACCAGGTATGAAGCCTTTGCTCTTCAGGAAGTATTTGAGTGTATCATACCAGGCCCGAGGGGCTTGTTTGAGGCCATATAGTGCCTTATTGAGCTTGTAAACCATGTCAGGATGTTTTGGATCTTCAAACCCAGGTGGTTGTGCAACATACACTTCTTCTTCAATTTTGCCATTTTGAAAGGCACTCTTCACATCCATTTGATACAGAATTATGTTGTGATGATTTGCATAGGCCAGCAGTATACGGATGGCTTCAAGTCTGGCCACAAGAGCAAATGTTTCATCGAAGTCAATGCCTTCCACTTGAGTATATCCTTGAGCAACGAGACGAGCCTTGTTTCTGACGACTTGACCATGCTCATCTTGCTTGTTGCGGTATATCCATTTGGTGCCTATTATGTTATGCTTCCGTGGATCAGGACGCTTAACCAACTCCCATACATTGTTCAGCTCAAACTGTTGAAGCTCTTCTTGCATAGCTTGAATCCACTCAGGTTCCATAAAAGCTTCTTCAACTTTCTTGGGTTCTGTGATTGAAACGAATGCGAAGTGTCCGCAGAAATTTGCCAGTTGAGTTGCCCTTGAACGAGTCAGTGGACCAGGTGCATTGATGCTATCAATTATTCTGTCAATCTGCACTTCATTGGCAACACGAGGATGTATGGGTCAAAGACTTTGCTCTTGCTGATCTATGTTGTCATGGGGAGGAATGTCTTCAGGCTGAGCATTGTCTTCGTGTGGATCAGGTGCTGAGATGATAAGTTCTTCTTCAGGATGAGCTTCAGAAGGTATAATTTCTCCAGTTCCCATTAGCTTGATTGATTCACTGGCTGGAACATCATCTAGCACATCTGGCAGTTGCTCTCTTTGTGACCCATTGGTCTCATCGAACCGCACATCCACTGTTTCAACCACTTTGTAGTGAAAGAGATTGAAGACTCTGTAGGAGTGCGAATCCTTTCCATATCCAAGCATAAAGCCCTCATGTGCTTTTGGAGCAAATTTTGAGGTGTGGTGAGGGTCCTTGATCTAGCATCTTGAGCCAAATACTCTGAAGTAACTGACATTTGGCTTCTTGCCAGTTAGAAGTTCATAAGTGTTGGGGAACGTAGTAATTTCAAAAAATTTCCTACGCACATGCAAGATCATGGTGATGCACAGCAACGAGGGGGAGAGTGTTGTCTACGTACCAACGCAGACCGACTGCGGAAGCGATCACACAACATAGAGGAAGTAGTCGTACGTCTTCTTCCCGATCCGACCGATCCAAGCACCGTTACTCCGGCACCTCCGAGTTCTTAGCACACGTACAGCTCGATGACGATCCCCGGGCTCTGATCCAGCAAAGCTTCGGGGAGGAGTTCCGTCAGCACGACGGCGTGGTGACGATCTTGATGTACTACCGACGCAGGGCTTCGCCTAAGCACTACAACGGTATGATCGAGGTGGAATTTGGTGGCAGGGGGCACCGCACACGGCTAAGGAACAATCTCAAGGATCAACTTGTGTGTCTATGGGGTGCCCCTGCCCCCGTATATAAAGGAGCAGGGGGAGGAGGCAGTCGGCCAAGGTGTGGCGCGCCAAGGGGAGTCCTACTCCCACCGGGAGTAGGACTACTAGTTGGACTAGGAGAGAAGGGGGAGAATAGGAGGAAGAGAGGAAGGAAAGGGGGGGGGGGGGGCGCCGGCCCCCCTTCCCTTGTCCTATTCGGACTAGGAAGGGGAGGGGCGCGCGGCCACCTCTTGCCTCCTCTCCTCTTCTCCCTTAAGGCCCATGTTGGCCCAATAACCCCCGGGGGGTTCCGGTAACCCCCCCGGTACTCCGGTAAAATGCCGATTTCACCCGGAACAATTCCGATGCCCAAATATAGGCTTCCAATATATCAATCTTTATGTCTCGACCATTTCGAGACTCCTCGTCATGTCCGTGATCACATCCGGGACTCCGAACTAACTTCGGTACATCAAAATGCATAAACTCATAATTACTGTCATCGTAACGTTAAGCGTGTGGACCCTACGGTTCGAGAACAATGCAGACATGACCGAGACACGTCTCCGGTCAATAACCAATAGCGGGACCTAGATGCCCATATTGGCTCCTACATATTCTACGAAGATCTTTATCGGTCAGACCGCATAACAATATACGTTGTTCCCTTTGTCATCGGTATGTTACTTGCCCGAGATTCGATCGTCGGTATCCAATACCTAGTTCAATCTCGTTACTGGCAAGTCTCTTTACTCGTTCCGTAATACATCATCTAACAACTAACATATTAGTTGCAGTGCTTGCAAGGCTTATGTGATGTGCATTACCGAGAGGGCCCAGAGATACCTCTCCGACACTCGGAGTGACAAACCCTAATCTCGAAATACGCCAACCCAACATCTACCATTGGAGACACCTGTAGTACTCCTTTATAATCACCCAGTTACGTTGTGACGTTTGGTAGTACCCAAAGTGTTCCTCCGGTAAATGGGAGTTGCATAATCTCATAGTTATAGGAACATGTATAAGTCATGAAGAAAGCAATAGCAACATACTAAACGATCGGGTGCTAAGCTAATGGAATGGGTCATGTCAATCAGATCATTCAACTAATGATGTGACCTCGTTAATCAAATAACAACTCTTTGTTCATGGTTAGGAAACATAACCATCTTTGATTAACGAGCTATTCTAGTAGAGGCATACTAGTGACACTCTGTTTTGTCTATGTATTCACACATGTATTATGTTTCCGGTTAATACAATTCTAGCATGAATAATAAACACTTATCATGATTTTAAGGAAATAAATAATAACTTTATTATTGCCTCTAGGGCATATTTCCTTCAATAAGATGTCTTGTTCAGAAGCTTGTGAAGATAGACATGGTTGATTGTATGGCATGCAGTGTCAATGGCTTCAGTCCAGAATTTTCTTGGAGTCTTGTACTCATCTAGCATTGTTCTGGCCATCTCAATGAGTGTTCTGTTCTTGCGTTCGACGATGCCATTCTGCTGTGGCGTGTACGGAGCTGAGAATTCATGAGTGATGCCCAATGTATCAAGATATGTGTCAAGGCCAGTGTTCTTGAATTCAGTGCCATTGTCACTTCTGATGTGCTTTATCTTGGCGCCATAATTGTTCATAGCCCGATTTGCGAAGCGTCTGAAGACATCCTGCACTTCAGTCTTGTAAAGGATTATGTGCACCCAAGTATATCTAGAGTAATCATCAACAATGACAAAGCCGTAGAGGCAAGCAGTAGTGGAAAAAGTTGAGTAGTGAGTGGGACCAAAGAGATCCATGTGAAGCAGTTCGAAGGGTTGAGTAGTGGTCATGATTGTCTTCGAAGGATGTTTTGCCCTTGTCATCTTCCCTGCTTCACAGGCACCGCATAAGTGATCTTTCTTGAACTTGACGCCCTCGATGCCTATGACATGCTTCTTCTTTGCAAGGGTGTGGAGGTTCCTCATGCCAGCATGCCCAAGCCTCCGATGCCAAAGCCAACATTCTGAAGCCTTTGCGAGAAGACATACTGCAAGCTGTGGCCCTACTGAGAAATCTACCACGTACAAATCATCTTTCCGATACCCTTCAAACACTAGAGACTTGTCAGATTCCATTAGTACCAGGCAACGATATTTTCCAAAGATTACAATCATGTTCAAATTGCAAAGCATTGAGACAGACATTAAGTTGAAGCCAAGGGATTCAACAAACATGACTTTATCCATGTGTTGATCCTTTGAGATTGCAACTCTACCTAGACCCAATACCTTACTTTTACCAGTGTCAGCAAATGTGATGTGGCTCTTGTCAGATGGATGTAAGGTTGAGTCCATAAAGAGACTTCTTTTGCCAGTCATGTGATTTGTACACCCACTGTCAATAATCCATTCTGATGACTCTGAAGTCACTGGTGTCGTACCCTACAGTGCAGTTAGGGGGATAGGCTTCACGAAGAGTATTGTGAAGCAAAAACATTTGACGAACCAGTGGGTTATGAAAACTTAGATCCAAGTTAGGACAAGTAGGGAGAGTAGCATGCGATTCAGGTACGAAATACATAGTGATGCCATTCGGGCATTTGATCTTGCGCCCCACAAGATTTTTAAGGTCCCCAGCAATAGCGTCAGAAGATTTTGGTTTTCTGCTGGAGACCTTTCCCTGCAAAAGAGAGTTAAGCTTTCTTAACCACCCACATCTTCAAGGGTGGCTTAGAAGCAATAAGTCTAAGTGCAGCATCTGATAATTTTGGCTTAGGAGCCCTGACAAACAGTCTAGCAGGCGGGCAATAGTACTCATAAGAATAGGCAGAATAGTTCTTGGTCATATGAGCATGACGGTTTGAAGAACCGCTCTCATATGCCTAAGCATGGTTTCCCTGCAAAACATTTGCATTAGTGCGACTCAGGTGAGTCCTCTGCCTGTATGAAGCCTTTGGACCAATGAAGCCTTTGGTCTGAGGTTTGTCTTCTTCATGTGAGGTGTCATGAGGACATTCACAGGAAGATTCTCCAGACACGTTTTTGGAACCCAGATCTTCTTCATAGGCGGTCCATTCCTGCAGTTAGTACCAATGTACCTGGCAAATACTTCACCATTCTGATTTTTAAATAGTTTATAGTTTGCATCAAAGGATTCATCAATGATAATCGGATCAGCACAAGTGAAGCCAGATAGATTGGATGGATCTGCTGAGGATTCCTTTGCAGCAACCCATGTGGTTTTGGGGTACTGCTCAGGTTTCCAGTAAGATCCATCTGCATTAATTTTCCTCACGAACCCAACACCCTCTTTCCTATGGTTTCGGTTCAGAATCTGCTTCTTGAGGACATCACATAATGTCTGATGTCCTTTGAGACTTTTGTACATCCCTGTTTCAAGCAATGTCTTCAACCTAGCATTCTCATCAGCAATAGCAGTGGTATCCTCAGCAGAGGGGTTAGTTACCACTTCAACAGTTGAAGATATTGCAACAGCAGTAGCAGTGGAACATTCAGCAACAGAAGTAGCATTATCACGCTCAATGCATTTAAGGCATGGTGGTTCAAATCCTTCCTGAGCAGAACTGATCTGTTCGGCTCGAAGTGACTCGTTTTGCTTTTGAAGATCTTCATGATCCGCTCTCAACTTCTCAAGATCTTGCTTCTTTTGAAGATAATCATAGGAAAGCTTTTCATGAGTAGTTGAGAGAGTCTCAAGACGATCTTCGAGTTCCTGATACTTAACATGAAGATTTTTTATGTCTTCAATTAAGGATTCAGAACGAGTCATTTCAGCACCCAACAGATCATCGCTTCTGTCTAACAGTTTTTGAATATGTTCCATGGCCTTTTGTTGTTCAGTTGCGATTTTAGCAAGTGTTTTGTAGCTGGGTTTTGAATCACAATCAGAGTCATCGTCACTGGATGTTTGATAGTGAGTAGTGCGTGTGTTTACCTTGGCACCACGTGCCATGAAGAAGTAGGTAGGAGTAGAGTCATCCTTGTCATTTGCATCAGTGTTGGTGATGAAGTCATTGTCTTCAGTGTTGAAGATGGACTTGGCGACGTAGGCTGTAGCCAGACTCGCAATGCCAGAATCAGACTCCTCCTCAGACTCCACCTCTGCCTCCTCAGAAGCGGACTCCTCCTCTGAATCCATTTCCTTGCCAACAAACGCATGAGTCTTGCCAGTTGAGCTCTTCTTGTGTGATGAAGACTTGGAGGAAGACTTGGAAGAAGACTTTGAGTATTTCTTCTTCTTGTCGTCGGAGTCATATTCCTTGCTCTTCTTCTTCTTTCTGCTCTCATTGTCCCACTGTGGACACTCAGAGATGAAGTGTCCAGTTTTCTTGCACTTGTGACATGTTTTCTTCTTGTAGTCATGAGCAGATGCTTCATCATTCATTGAGCTTGATCGTGAAGACTTTCTGAAGCCTTTCTTCTTGGTGAATTTCTGGAACTTCTTCACTAGCATTGCAAGTTCCCGTCCAATGTCTTCAGGATCATCAGAACAACTGTCAGATTCATCTTCAGATGAGGACACCGCTTTTGCCTTCAAGGCACGAGTTCACCCATAGTTTGGACCGTAGATATCTCTTTTCTCAGAAAGCTGAAACTCATGTGTGTTGAGCCTCTCAAGTATGTCAGACGGATCGAGTGTCTTGAAATCTGGACGTTCTTGAATCATCAGGGCTAGGATGTCAAACGAACTGTCAAGTGATCTCAGCAGCGTCTTGACGATTTCATGTTTGGTGATCTCAGTGGCGCCGAGGGCTTGAAGCTCATTGTGATGTCAGTGAGCCGGTCAAATGTGTGTTGGACATTCTCATTGTCATTTAGTTTGAAGCGGTTGAAGAGATTGCGAAGAACGCTGATTCTCTGATCTCTCTGGGTTGAGATGCCTTCATTGACTTTGGAGAGCCAGTCCCAGACCAGCTTGGATGTCTTCAAGGCACTCACACGGCCGTACTGTCCCTTGGTCAGATGACCACAGATGATATTCTTGGCAGTAGAGTCCAGTTGAGTGAACTTCTTGACATCAGCAGCAGTGACACCTTCTCCAGCCTTGGGAACGCCGTTTTCGGCGACATACCATAGGTCGACGTCAATGGCTTCAAGATGCATGCGCATCTTATTCTTCCAGTAGGGATATTCAGTTCCATCAAAGATGGGGCACGCAGCGGAGACTTTAATTATCCCTGCAGTCGACATAGCTAAAACTCCAGGTGGTTAAACCGAATCACACAGAATAAGGGAGCACCTTGCTCTGATACCAATTGAAAGTGCGTTATATCGACTAGGGGGGGGGGTGAATGGGCGATTTTTATGAAAGTCTTCAAAACATGGAAGTTATGAAGACAAACAGAATGGACAAGCCTATCACTATGCAGCGGAAGTTAGATTACACAAGGCAAGCCGTGGTCAAGTATACAATATAGTGAAAGCACAGTGACAAACAGCTTCAGTGTAATAAGGATCAGGTAGGAAGAAGTTATGAAGCCAAACAAATCATACAGTCAAGTTGTGAAGACAGAAGATAAAGCAAGCATGCAATGACTTCACAATGTGTAATGGTAAGTAAAGGGAGGTGAAGATGAAACCAGTGACACGCTGAAGACAATGATTTGTTGGACTAGTTCCAGTTGCTGTGACAACTGAACGTCTGGTTGGAGCGGCTAGGTATTTAAACCAAAGGACACACAGTCCCGGACACCAAGTCCTGAACACGCAGCTCAGGACACCCAGTCCTCACCGTTTTCTCCTTGAGCTAAGGTCACACAGACCTCGCCCAATCACTCTGGTAAGTCTTCAAGGTAGACTCCCAAACCTTCACAGACTTCGTTCACCGGCAATCCACAATTTCTCTTGGATGCTCAGAACGCGACGCCTAACTGGCTGGAGGATGCACAGTCCTCAAGTGTAATAAGTCTTCAGATCACTCAGACAAGAAGACTTAAGTGATGCCCAATTACTCTGGCTCTGGGTGGTTAGGGCTTTTCTCCTCGCTAGGGATTTTCTCTCAAAGGCTTCGAGGTGGGTTGCTCTCAAACGACAAAAGCCGTGCACTGAAATCTGAGCAGCCAACCATTTATGGTTGTAGGGGTGGACTATTTATAGCCACTTGGCAACCCGACCTGATTTGTCCGAAATGACCCTGGGTCACTAAGGAACTGACACGTGTACCAACGGTCAGATTTCAAACTCACACGGCAACTTTACTTGGGCTACAAGCAAAGCTGACTTGTCCGTCTCTGGACAAGATTTGCTCTCATAGTCTTCGCTCGAAGACATAGGATTTGAATTAGGCATCACTTCAGTCATCCTGACTGGTTCTCTTGGACCCCACTTAACAGTACGGTGGTTCCTATGACACAACATGAATGAAGTAAAACTACGAAGGATCCAAGTCTTCGAGTTCCATAAGCTTCATAGGGAGTCTTCACATGTCATTGTCTTCAACATGAATATCTTCATAAACCACCATTGTCTTCAATGTCTTCGTACATTTTTAGGGGTCATCTCTGGTAGCTAAACCGAATCAATGAGGGACTTCTACCTGTGTTATCCTGCAATTCTCACAAACACATTAGTCCCTCAACTAGGTTTGTCGTCAATACTCCAAAACCAACTAGGGGTGGCACTAGATGCACTTACAGTGTCGCCCCCGCTGGGTTGCAACACTACGGCGGTGGCGCTCGGGGGTCGGGGCTTCAGCACCCACCGTTTGCAACGGGGATGTAGCATTGGGTGGGCGCTGTCGCTCCTCCCTAGTTCACTGCAGCGGGCGGGGCTGGCCGACGTTGCCATGGCCCATGGGAGATTCTCTCCTTCGAGCGGGAGGGCCAGAGATGGGGAGGGGAAAAAGATGAGCGACGAAAACGTACGGAGGACAAGGGATGCGAAGAGATAAGGCTGGCTGGAGCAAAGCGATGGATGGGTCCAGAGGGCACGTGGCAAGCAGTGCGGGAGGTTTAAGTTTCGTTATTATCAGCCGGTGGAAACAGAGGGTTTTCCTTCCCATATCTAGATCCCCTCCTGTTGCTTCTTCTGCAGCGGCGGCCAGCGCCGGCGTGCTTTACTGCCCGCATCCCTCATATTCTTTCTCCTCCTCCTCCTCCTCCTCCTCCTCTCTCTCTCTCCCTCACACACACACACACACACACACACACACACTACCTCTAGATCAAGATGCAACACTCCTTCATCGCTCGCCTTTGCAAGGCATGCAACCTTCGCCCGTCAATCCATGTCGCCGCTGCCTCAAAAAAGCACTAGCGTCTATGTCTATCGCCTCATTGAGCTTCAGCAGTGCTTCAGCCGTAACTGCTGGTGCTGCCGCACAAAGAGTTCCCGCAACATTACCTTCATTGCATAATTTTTTTGCAACTTGACCTCTGTTGCAAAAAAATACAGGGATGTTTTTTGCTACACGATCTCTCGTGGAAATTTTTTTGCAACTCAAACCTCTGTTCAAATGTTTCTGAAACAAGATCTATGTTGCAAAGGATTCTACAACAAGACTTCCGTTGCAAAAGTAAATTTCTGCAACACAACCTCTGTTGCAAATATTTTTGAAATAAGATCTCGGTTGCAAAGAGTTTTGCAACAAGACTTTTGTTGCAAAAATAGAGCACGACGCTCGGTCGTTAGATTGAGCCAGATCAAACGGTAGCGAGGCGACGAATCTTTCTAAAAAATCTGTCAGCCGACATGTAGCAAGCCCCTTAAAATATTCTACATATATATACAAAAAACACTCTTCGAAACACATTTAAAAAAAATGTTAAACAAGTATTCAAAAAATGTTGAAAAAGCATTATAAAATGTTGAACAAGAATTCGAAAAATATTGAACAAGTATTTGAAAATGTTGAATAAGTATTTGACAAATGTTGAATAAGTATTAAAAAAAATTGAACGAGTATTTGTAAAAATATTGAACGAGTATTTCAAAATGTTGAATAAGTATTAAAAATACGACAAAGCTAAATTCCTGCCAACTGTAAATTTGCAACAGATCCGCACACATCCGATGTCGTCCGTTTCAGATCCAACGGTTCGTAGCGTCTTAGTGCGAGCAAAGCGCGCGTTGCCGTTTCCTTCCCATAGTCGTTACTGTTTCTGCGTCGATGCCAAGTGGGGCCGATCGAACCACCCCTCTCGCCCAATGCGCGCACGAACTCCACTCCCCCATCCTCATCGCCCGCATTACTTCTCCCCCTCTCGCGCATTGCGGTTGGCATTCCACGCTCTCCCTCTCCCCTTCCTCATCTCTCCATCGTCCACAACTTCTCCCGGGGGCGGCGCAGTCTGCTTCTCGATGGCGTCATCTGATTCGGAGGTGAGGGACGCATTTCCCCGTGTCCTCTGTTTTCCCTATTGCTTATCCCGTTCGCCCCACCGCAGATTTATCCATTTCCCCTTCGAATATGCGCGGGTTGTTGATGACATTATGGTCGATTAGGTCATCCGTATAGTCTACGTGTAGAAGCATGCTCGGGTTTTGGTTCAATCCGTGCGGATTTGGTCGGCGGGTGGGTGGTGTATAGGTTTTCGTGGCGGATTGCAGGTTTATTTTTCCATGGATTTTTTCCCACGGGTTTTCGTTCTGTTGACATTTGTTGTTGTGGATTATGATGTGCAGTAGTGTATGTGTATTTTGAACAGCAACCCTGAAATTTCCCCACTAGATGCCCTTATGTCGGATATATGTAGTGTATGTGTATTTTGAATAGCAACCCCTAACATTTGTTGTTGTTGATTAGGGTCATGCTGGTAAACTTTGATTATCAGTGTTGTCGTGCTATTAATTATCAGGATCATGATATTGTACTTACCAGTGTCATTGTGCCTAAATGACTAGTAGCCCAACAGTTTCGTATTCACCAGTTTTTGTACGTGCTATTAATTATCATGACCGTGGGATTGTACTTACCAGTGACAATGTGCCCAAATTACCAGTAGTGTAACAGTGCTATTTTTTCACCAGTGATGATATATGTGCATACAATTTCAGTGGTTGGTATATTTTTGTACCTATCTGTTGGGGAACGTAGTATTTCAAAAAAATTCCTACGATCACGCAAAATCTATCTAGGAGAAGCATAGAAACGAGCGGGGAGAGTGTGTCCACGTACCCTCGTAGACCAGAAGCGGAAGTGTTTAGTAAGGCAGTTGATGTAGTCGAACATCTTCGCGATCCAACCAATCCAAGCACCGAACGTACGACACCTCCGCGTTCAGCACACGTTCAGCTCGATGACGTCCCTCGAACTCTTGATCCAGTTGAGGCCGAGGGAGAGTTTCGTCAACACGATGGCGTGGTGAGGGTGATGATGAAGTTATCGGCGCAGGGCTTCACCTAAGCACTATGACGATATGACCGAGGTGGGTAACTGTGGAGGGAGGCATCGCACATGGCTAAGACAATTGATCTTCTTTGTTCTAGGGTGCCCCATGCCCCCGTATATAAAGGAGGGGAGGGGAGGTCGGCCGGCCCTCCTAGGGCGTGCCAGGAGAGGGGAATCCTACTAGGACTCCAAGTCCTAGTAGGTTTCCACCTAAGGAAGAGGGGGAAGAAGGAAGGAAGAGGGGGGAGGGAAGGAAAGGGGGGTGCCGCCCCCTTCCCCTAGTCCAATTCGGACCCAGGGGGGCAGCCCCTCTTGGCCCTTCATCTCTTCCCACTAAGGCCCATCGAGGCCCATTAGTTCCCCCGGGGGGTTCGGTAACCCTCCGGCACTCCGATAATTATCCGGTAACTCTCGGAACTCATCCGGTGTCCGAATAACATCGTCCAATATATCAATATTTATGTCTCGACCATTTTTAGACTCCTCATCATGTCCGTGATCTCATCCGGGACTCTGAACATACTTCGGTCATCAAATCACATAACTCATAATACAAATCATCATCGAACGTTATGCGTGCGGACCCTACGGGTTCGAGAACTATGTAGACATGGTCGAGACACATCTCCGGTTGATAACCCACAAGTATAGGGGATTGCAACAGTTTTCGAGGGTAAAGTATTCAACCCAAATTTATTGATTCGACACAAGGGGAGCCAAAGAATGACCTCAAGTATTAGCAGCTGAGTTGTCAATTCAACCACACCTGGAAACTTAATATCTGCAGCAAAGTGTTTAGTAGCAAAGTAATATGATAGTAGTGGTAATGGTAGCAAAAGGTAGTGGTAGTAAAAGTAATGTTTTTGGTATTTTGTAGTGATGATAGCAATAGCAACGGAAAAGTAAAAAAAGCGAAGAACAATATATGGAAAGCTCGTAGGCAATGGATCGGTGATGGAAAATTATGCCAGATGCGGTTCATCATGTAACAGTCATAACCTAGGGTGACACAGAACTAGCTCCAGTTCATCAATGTAATGTAGGCATGTATTCCGAATATAGTCATACGTGCTTATGGAAAAGAACTTGCATGGCATCTTTTGTCCTACCCTCCTGTGGCAGCAGGGTCCTTACAGAAACTAAGGGATATTAAGGCCTCCTTTTAATAGAGTACCGGAACAAAGCATTAACACATAGTGAATACATGAACTCCTCAAACTACGGTCATCACCGGTAAGTACCCCGATTATTGTCACTTTGGAGTTAATGGATCATAACACATAATAGGTGACTATAGACTTGCAAGATAGGATCAAGAACACTCATATATTGATGAAAACATAATAGGTTCAGATCTGAAATCATGGCACTCGGGCCCTAGTGACAAGCGTTAAGCATAGCAAAGTGATAGCAACATCAATCTTAGAACATAGTGGACACTAGGGATCAAACCCAAACAAAACTAACTCAATTACATGATAGATCCCATCCAACCCATCACCGTCCAGCAAGCCTACGATGGAATTACTCACGCATGGTAGTGAGCATCATGAAATTGGTGATGGAGGATGGTTGATGATGATGGCGACGGATTCCCCTCTCCGAAGCCCCGAACGGACTCCAGATCAGCCCTCCCAAGAGGTTTTAGGGCTTGGCGGCGGCTCCGTATAGTAAAACGCGATGAATTCTTCTCTCTAATTTTGCCCCCAAAACACAATATATAGAGTTGGAGTTGGAGTCGGAGGAGCTCCAGGGGGCCCACGAGGTAGGGGGCGCGCCCTAGGGGGGCAGGCGCGCCCCCATCCTCGTGGACAGGTGGTGGGCCCCCTGGCCTTCATCTTTTGCAGGTATTTTTTTATATTTTCCAAAAAGTTGCTCCGTGAAGTTTCAGGTCATTCCGAGAACGTTTGTTTCTGCACATAAATAACACCATGGTAATTCTGCTGAAAACAACGTCAGCCCGGGTTAGTTCCATTCAAATCATGCAAGTTAAAGTCCAAAACAAGAGCAAAAGTGTTTGGAAAAGTAGATACGACGGAGACATATCAACTCCCCCAAGCTTAAACCTTTGCTTGTCCTCAAGCAATTCAGTTGCCAAACTGAAAGTGATAAAGAAAAACTTTTAGAAACTCTGTTTGCTCTTGTTGTTGTAAATATGTAAAGCCAGCATTCAAGTTTTCAGCAAAGATTATAACTAACCACATTCACAATAATGCTTAGGTCTCAAGTTTACTCATATCAATAGCATAATCAACTAGCGAGCAATAATAATAAATCTCGGATGACAACACTTTCTCAAAACAATCATAATATGATATAACAAGATGGTATCTCGCTAGCCCTTTCTGAGACCGCAAATCATAAATGCAGAGCACCTTTAAAGATCAAGGACTGACTAGACATTGTAATTCATGGTGAAAGAGATCCAGTCAAGTCATACTCAATGTAAACTAACAATAATGAATGCAAATGACAGCGGTACTCTCCAACTGGTGCTTTTTAATAAGAGGATGATGACTCAGCATAAAAGTAAACAGATAGGCCCTTCGCAGAGGGAAGCAGGGATTTGTAGAGGTGCTAGAGCTCGGTTTTGAAATAGAAGTGAATAATATTTTGAGCGGTATACTTTCATTGTCAACATAACAACCAAGAGATGGCGATATCTTCCATGCTACACACATTATAGGCGGCTCCCAAACAGAATGGTAAAGTTTATACTTTCAAGCATCAATCCATGGCTTGCTCGAAACAACGAGTGCCTCCAACTAATAAGAGTCCCTGGGGGAGTTTTGTTTGAAATTATTTTGATTTAGTTTGCATAAAGCATGGGACTGGGCATCCCGATGACCAGCCATTTATCTCGTGAGTGAGGAGCGGAGTCCCCTCCTCTTGAGAATAACCCGCCTAACATGGAAGATACGGACATCCCTAGTTGATACATGAGCTATTCGAGGATACGAAACAGGATAATTATTTGAAGGTTTAGAGTTTGGCACATACAAATTTACTTGGAACGGCAGGTAGATACCGTATATAGGTAGGTATAGTGGACTCATGTGGAATAACTTTGGGGTTTATGGAGTTTGGATGCACAAGTAGTATTCCCGCTTTGTATTGGTGAAGGCTAGCAAAAGACTAGGAAGCGACCAGCTAGAGAGCGACAACAGTCATGAACATGCATTAAAATTAATCAACATCGAATGCAAGCATGAGTAGGATATAATCCACCATGAACATAAATATCATGAAGGCTATGTTGATTTTGTTTCAACTACATGCGTGAACATGTGCCAAGTCAAGTCACTTAAATCATTCAGAGGAGGATACCACCCTATCATACCACATCATAACCATTTTAATAGCATGTTGGCACGCAAGATAAACCATTATAACTCATAGCTAATCAAGCATGGCACAAGAAACTATGATCTCTAGTTGTCATTGCAAACATGTTTATGCATAATAGGCTGAATCAGGAACGATGAACTAATCATATTTACAAAAACAAAAGAGGTCGAGTTCATACCAGGTTTTCTCATCTCAGTCAGTCCATCATATATCATCATAATTGCCTTTCACTTGCACGACCGAACGATGTGAATAATAATAATTGTGCATGTGCATTGGACTAAGCTGGAATCTGCAAGCATTCAATAAACATGAGAGGACAAGGAAATATGGGCTCTTTTGTCAGATCAACAATTATGCATATAAGAGCCACTTCAACAGTTTAATCATGGTCTTCTCCTATCGACCCCAAAAGAAAAGAAAAGAAATAAAACTATTTACACGGGAAAGCTCCCAACAAGCAAAAGAAGATCATGAAATATTTTTGGGTTTTCTTTTTAATTACTACTACAAGCATGGAAAGTAAACTAATTAAAAGCTACAACTATTTTTTTGTTTTTCTTAAGGTTTATCAAACACACAATAAGAAAGCATAAAAAGGAAATTAAACTAGCATGAATGATACAATGAAAAAGTATGAGCACCGAAATCTAGCAATGAGTGTGTGAACATAAATGTAATGTCAGTGGGAAATACGTACTCCCCCAAGCTTAGGCTTTTGGCCTAAGTTGGTCTATGGCCGCGACTGGCCTGGCGGATATCCACAATAATAGCTGGGGTCGTACTGAGATGCAGCGGCTATCGCCTCCTGAGCTGCAGCGTGGCGACGAGCGGCCTCCGCTCTCCTCTCGTACTCATCTGCCTCCTCTCTAGTAATAACATATCTTCCTTTTGCCTGATGATCAAAGAAGGCAGGAGCAGGGAGAGTAATATGGACAACACGACGTCTGTCAAAGATTAGTCGATACTGGAGAGGTGATTCATTCCTCTCGACAAACTGGTGGTGAACCATAGCATTAAAGTCTAGGTAAGCAGGTGGTAATTAAATATCATCTTTGCGTATGGCTACACCAAGAAAATTAGCTATGCGGGTTGCATAAATTCCTCCAAAGAAATCTCCATTAAATCTATTAAGATGCAACCTACGTGCAACAATGGCTCCCAAATTATAAGATTCGTCTCCTAACACAACACTCCTAAGAATACTGAGGTCAGGGACACACATGTGACATGCCTCATCTTTACCATTAATGCATCTACCTATGAAGAGAGCAAAATAATGTATAGTAGGAAAGTGAATGCTCCCTACGGTAGCTTGTGTAATATCTCTAGATTCTCCCACAGTTATGCTAAATCTCTAAATTCAGATTTGCGAGGATCCCTTATACTACCCCATTGTGGAAGTTTGCAAGCAGTGGTAAAATCCTCTATGTCCATAGTATAAGAATTTTCATGAAGATCAAACAGGACAGTTGGAGAATTACGTGAAGATGAAAATTCAAACCTCCTCACAAAGGTACTAGTGAGATTGTGATACTGGCTGCACTTCTCTTCCTCGAAGCTCACAAGATCGGCGTTACGCAAATATGAGTTGAATTCTTCCTTAATTCCTGCTCGATCCATAAAATTTTCAGAAGGCCACTCACAAGGATGCACTGGAGCATCTCTTGGTGGCTCTTCATCAGCATCACGCATTGCAAGCCTGGGTCCTTGCTTCCTTGAGGAACCACCTTGGAACATTTCCTAAGCATTTTCTTCCTCTGAAAAATTCTGAAATTTTTTAGTAACTTCAAAATAAAAGTAAACCAAACTCAATAATATTGATAGCAACTACTCCTACAAGTGCCTAGGGCCTATATCATGCATCAAAACTACTTTTGACCATATAAATTTGACATGCAAGCTCAAGAACAGGGTCACCTAAGCAGCAAAAATTTGCAATGAATAAAGCACTAGAACAAAAACTAATTGGACCAATGGAGGAGTCACATACCAAGGAACAATCTCCCCAAGCAGTTTTGTGAGAGGTGCTTTGAGCAAGGAGATCGAAAATGGCAGCAAGATGAGCTAGAACTCGTGCTTGAGCTCGATATTCGTGTTTGTGGGAGGAAGAAGAAGTGTGTGGGTGCAGGAATAAGTGGAGGAGGGCCACCGTGGGCCCACGAGGCAGGGGGCGCGCTCAGGGGGTAGGGCGCGCCCTCCACCCTCGTGGGCAGGTGGTTGACCCCCCTGCTGTGTTCTCACTGCCAAATATTCTCAAATATTCCAGAAAAAATCATATTTAAATTTCAGGGCATTTGGAGAACTTTTATTTTCGGGGTATCTTTATATTGCACGGATAATCAGATAACAGACAGAAAAATGCTATTTTTTATTTTATTTAATATAAATAACATAAAGTAAAAGAAGGGTACATCAAGTTGTGCCTTCTAGTTTCATCCATCTCATGATCATCAAAAGGAATCCACTAACAAGGTTGATCAAGTCTTGTTAACGAACTCATTCCGAATTACATGGAACCGGAGAAATTTCGAATAACACTATGTTACCTCAACGGGGATGCACATCCCCAATAATAAGAATATCATATTTCTTCTTGATAGCAGGAAGAGGAAATTCTAAACCTCCAAATATAATCGATGGAATTTTTCCAATAGAGTTGATACTATGAACTTGAGGTTGTTTCCTCGGAAAGTGTACCGTATGCTCATTACCATTAACATGAAAAGTGACATTGCCTTTAGTGCAATCAATAACAGCCCCTGCAGTATTCAAAAAGGGTCTTCCAAGAATAATATACATACTATCGTCCTCGGGAATATCAAGAATAACAAAGTCCGTTAAAATAGTAACGTTTGCAACCACAATAGGCACATCCTCACAAATACCGACAGGTATAGCAGTTGATTTATCAGCCATTTGCAAAGATATTTCAGTAGGTGTCAACTTATTCAAATCATGTCTACGATATAAAGAGAGAGGCATAACACTAACACCGGCTCCAAGATCACATAAAGCAGTTTTAACATAGTTTCTTTTAATGGAGCATGGTATAGTTGGTACACCGGGATCTCCTAGTTTCTTTGGTATTCCACCCTTAAAAGTATAATTAGCAAGCATGGTGGAAATTTCAGCTTCCAGTATATTTCTTTTATTTGTAATAATTTCTTTCATATACTTAGCATAAGGATTCATTTTGAGCATATCGGTTAATCGCATACGCAAAAAGATAGGTCTAATCATTTCAGCAAAGCGCTCAAAATCCTCATCATCCTTTTTCTTGGATGGTTTGGGAGGAAAAGGCATGGGTTTCTGAACCCATGGTTCTCTTTCTTTACCATGCTTCCTAGCAACAAAGTCTTTCTTATCATAACGTTGATTATTTGATTGTGGGTTATCAAGATCAATAGCAAGTTCAATTTCTATATCATTATCATTACTAGGTTGAGCATCATGATGAACATTATCATTAACATTATCACTAGTTTCAAGTTCATTACCAGATTGTGTTTCAGCATCAGAGATAGAAATATCATTTGGATTCTCAGGTGGATTCTCAGATGCAAAGTCCTATCATTTTTCTTTTTCTTCTTTTTAGAAGAACTAGGTGCATCTATATTATTTATCTAAGAATCTTACTCAATTCTCTTAGGGTGGCGTTCAGGATACAAAGGTTACTGAGTCATTTTACCACCTCTAGTCATAACTCTAACAACATTATCAATATTCTTACTATTCAATTCATTGAGCAAATCATTTTGAGCTTTAAGTACTTGTTCTACTTGAGTGGTAACCGTAGAAGCATGTTTACTAATAAGTTTAAGTTCACCTTTGACATTAGCCATATAATCACCCAAGTGTTCAAGCATATTTGAATTGTATTTCAATTGTCTACCAAAATAAGCATTAAAATCTTCTTACTTAACCATAAATTTATCAAACTCATCTAAGCATGGGCTAGCAAACTTAGTAAATGGGATTTCAGCTTTATCATATCTATAGAGAGAATTTACCTTTACTACCTGTGTCGGGTTATCAAGACCATGAGTTTCTTCAATAGGTAAGGGATTAAGATCATATGTTTCTTCAACATGCGTTAAATTAAGACCATGTATTTCTTCAATAGGAGGTAAATTCTTAACATCTTCAGCTTTAATACATTTTTCTTTCATAGATTTATTTGCCTCTTACATATCTTCAGGACTGAGAAATAGGATACCCCTCTTCTTCGGAGTTGGTTTAGGAATAGGCTCAGGAATTGGCTCCGGAGGTGTCCAATGATTTTCATTTGTCAACATATTATTCAATAGAATTTCAGCTTCATCCGGTGTTCTTTCCCTGAAAACAGAACCAGCACAACTATCTAGGTAATCTTTGAAGGCATCGGTTACTCCATTATAAAAGATATCAAGTATTTCATTTTTCTTAAGAGGATGATCAGGCAAAGCATTAAGTAATTGGAGAAGCCTCCCCCAAGCTTGTGGGAGACTCTTTTCTTCAATTTGCACAAAATTATATATATCCCTTAAAGCAGCTTGTTTCTTATGAGCAGGGAAATATTTAGTAGAGAAGTAATAAATCATATCCTGGGGACTACGCACACAACCAGGATCAAGAGAATTAAACCATATCTTAGCATCACCCTTTAATGAGAACGGAAATATTTTAAGGATATAAAAGTAGCGAGTTCTCTCATCTTTAGTGAACAGGGTGGCTATATCATTTAATTTAGTAAGATGTGCCACAACAGTTTCAGATTCATAGCCATGAAAAGGATCAGATTCAACCAAAGTAATTATGTCAGGATCAACAGAGAATTCATAATCCTTATCGGTAACACAAATAGGTGAAGTAGCAAAAGCAGGGCCAGGTTTCATTCTAGCATTTAGAGATTGCTTGTTCCATTTAGCTAATAACCTCTTATGTTCGTATCTATCTTTGCAAGCTAAAATAGCTAAAGAAGCTTCTTTATCAAAAACATAACCCTCAGGAATAACAGGAAAGTCTTCATCAATTTCATCAGTATTATCAGATTCAATATTTTCAATCTCTCTAGCCCTAGCAAGTTGTTCATCAAGAAATTCACCAAGTGGCACAGTAGTATCAAGCATAGAAGTAGTTTCATCATAAGTATCATGTATAGCAGAAGTACCATCATCAATAACATGCAACATATAAGAACGAATAGCAGAAGCAGGTTTAGGTGTCGCAAGCTTACTTAAAACAGAAGGTGAATCAAGTGCAGAGCTAGATGGCAGTTCCTTACCTCCCCTCATAGTTGAGGGATAAATCTTGGTTCTTGGATCTTTCAAGTTCTTCATAATGATAAGCAGATATAAATCCCAAGTGACTCAAAGAATAGAGCTATGTTCCCCGGCAACGGCGCCAGAAAATAGTCTTGATAACCCACAAGTATAGGGGATCGCAACAGTTTTCGGGGGTAAAGTATTCAACCAAAATTTATTGATTCAACACAAGGGGAGCCAAAGAATACTCTCAAGTATTAGCAGCTGAGTTGTCAATTCAACCACACCTGGAAACTTAATATCTGCAGCAAAGTGTTTAGTAGCAAAGTAATATGATAGTAGTGGTAACGGTAGCAAAAGGTAGCAGTAGTAAAAGTAATGTTTTTGGTATTTTGTAGTGATGATAGCAATAGCAACAGAAAAGTAAATAAGCGAAGAACAATATATGGAAAGCTCGTAGGCAATGGATCAGTGATGGAAAATTATGCCGGATGCGATTCATCATGTAACAGTCATAACCTAGGGTGACACAGAACTAGCTCCAGTTCATCAATGTAATGTAGGCATGTATTCCGAATATAGTCATACGTGCTTATGGAAAAGAACTTGCATGACATCTTTTGTCCTACCCTCCCATGGCAGCGGGGTCCTTACAGAAACTAAGGGATATTAAGGCCTCCTTTTAATAGAGTACCGGAACAAAGCATTAACACATAGTGAATACATGAAGTCCTCAAACTACGGTCATCACCGGTAAGTATCCCGATTATTGTCACTTCGGGGTTAATGGATCATAACACATAATAGGTGACTATAGACTTGCAAGATAGGATCAAGAACACTCATATATTGATGAAAACATAATAGGTTCAGATCTGAAATCATGGCACTCGGGCCCTAGTGACAAGCATTAAGCATAGCAAAGTCATAGCAACATCAATCTCAGAACATAGTGGACACTAGGGATCAAACCCTAACAAAACTAACTCGATTACATGATAGATCCCATGGAACCCATCACCGTCCAGCAAGCCTACGATGGAATTACTCATGCACGGCGGTGAGCATCACGAAATTGGTGATGGAGGATGGTTGATGATGACGATGGCGATGGATTCCCCTCTCCGGAGCCCCGAACGGACTCCAGATCAGCCCTCCCGAGAGGTTTTAGGGCTTGGCGGCGGCTCCGTATCGTAGAACACGATGAATTCTTCTCTCTGATTTTTTTCTCCCCGAAACACAATATATAGAGTTGGAGTTGGAGTCGGAGGAGCTCCAGGGGGCCCACGAGGTAGGGGGCGCGCCCCCACCCTCGTGGGGTGGTGGGCCCCCTGGCCTTCATCTTTTGCAGGTATTTTTTTATATTTGCCAAAAAGTTGCTCCGTGAAGTTTCAGGTCATTCCGAGAACGTTTGTTTCTGCACATAAATAACACCATGGTAATTCTGCTGAAAACAGCATCAGTCCGGGTTAGTTCCATTCAAATCATGCAAGTTAGAGTCCAAAACAATTACAAACGTGTTTGGAAAAGTAGATACGACGGAGACGTATCATCGGTCAATAACCAATAGTGAAACCTGGATGCTCATATTGGCTCCTACATATTCTACGAAGATCTTTATTGGTCAAAATGCATAACAATATACGTTGTTCCCTTTGTCATCGGTATGTTACTTGCCCGAGATTCGATCGTAGGTATCATCATACTTAGTTCAATCTCGTTACCGGCAAGTCTCTTTACTCGTTCCATAATGCATCATCCCGTGACTAACTCATTAGTCACATTGCTTGCAAGGCTCATAGTGATGTGTATTACCGAGAGGGCCCAGAGATACCTCTCCAATACACGGAGTGACAAATCCTAATCTCGATCTATGCCAACTCAACAAACACCATCGGAGACACCTATAGAGCATCTTTATATTCACCCAGTTACATTGTGACGTTTGATAGCACAAAAGGTGTTCCTCCGGTATTCGGGAGTTACATAATCTCATAGTCTAAGGAACATGTATAAGTCATGAAGAAAGCAATAGCAGAAAAACTAAGCGATCATTATGCTAAGCTAACGAATGGGTCTTGTCCATCACATCATTCTCTAATGATGTGATCCCGTTCATCAAATGACAACACATGGCTATGACTAGGACACTTAACCATCTTTGATTAACGAGCTAGCCATGTAGAGGCATACTAGGGACACTCTGGTTGTTTATGTATCCACACATGTACTAAGTTCCCGGTTAATACAATTCTAGCATGAATAATAAACATTTATCATGATATAAGGAAATATAAATAACAAATTTATTATTGCCTCTAGGGCATATTTCCTTCAGTCTCCCACTTGCACTAGAGTCAATAATCTAGATTACATAGTAATGATTCTAACACCCATGGAGTCTTGGTGTTGATCGTGTTTTGCTCATGAGAGAGGCTTAGTCAATGGGCCTGCAACATTCAGATCTGTATGTATCTTGCAAATCTCTATGTCTCCCTCCTTGACTTGATCGCAGATGGAATTGAAGCGTCTCTTGATGTGCTTGGTTCTCTTGTGAAATCTGGATTCCTTTGCCAAGGCAATTGCACCAGTATTGTCACAAAAGATTTTCATTGGACCCGATGCACTAGGTATTACACCTAGATCGGATATGAACTCCTTCATCCAGACTCCTTCATTTGTTGCTTCCAAAGCGGCTATGCACTCCACTTCACACGTAGATCCCGCCACGACGCTCTGCTTAGAAATGCACCAACTGACAGCTCCACCATTCAATAAAAATATGTATCTGGTTTGTGACTTAGAGTCATCCGGATCAGTGTCAAAGTTTGCATTGACGTAACCGTTTATGACAAGCTCTTTGTCACCTCCATAAACGAGAAACATATCCTTAGTCCTTTTTAGGTATTTCAGGATGTTCTTGATCGTTGTCCAGTGATCCACTCCTGGATTACTTTGGTACCTCCCTGCTAAACTAATAGCAAGGCACACATCAGCTCTGGTACACAACATTACATACATGATAGAACCTATGGCTGAAGCATAGGGAATGACTTTCATTTTCTCTCTATCTTCTGCAGTGGTTGGGCATTGAGTCTGACTCAACTTCACACCTTGTAACATAGGCATGAACCCTTTCTTTGACTGATCCATTTTGAACTTCTTCAAAACTTCATCAAGGTATGTGCTTTGTGAAAGTCCAATTAAGCGCCTTGATCTATCTCTATAGATCTTGATGCCCAATATATAAGCAGCTTCACCGAGGCCTTTCATTGAAAAATTCTTATTCAAGTATCCTTTTATGCTATTCAGAAATTCAGTACCATTTCCGATCAGTAATATGTCATCCACATATAATATCAGAAATGCTACAGAGCTCTCACTCACTTTCTTGTAAATACAAGCTTCTCCAAAAGTCTGTATAAAAGCATATGCTTTGATCACACTATCAAAGCATATATTCCAACTCCGAGAGGCTTGCACCAGTCCATAAATGGATCGCTGGAGCTTGCACACTTTGTTAGCACCTTTTGGATCAACAAAACCTTCTGGTTGCATCATATACAACTCTTCTTTAAGATATCCATTAAGGAATGCAGTTTTGACATCCATTTGCCAAATTTCATAATCATAAAATGCGGCAATTGCTAACATGATTCGTATGGACTTAAGCATCGCTATGGATGAGAAGGTCTCATTGTGGTCAACTCCTTGAACTTGTCGAAACCTTTTGCAACAAGTTGAGCTTTGTAGACAGTAATATTACCGTCATCGCCAGTCTTCTTCTTGAAGATCCATTTATTCTCTATGGCCTGCCGATCATCGGGAAAGTCAACCAAAGTCCACACTTTGTTCTCATACATGGATCCCATCTCAGATTTCATGGCCTCAAGCCATTTTGCGGAATCTGGGCTCATCATCGCTTCCTCATAGTTCGTAGGTTCGTCATGGTCAAGTAACATGACCTCCAGAACAGGATTACCATACCACTCTGGTGCGGATCTTACTTTGGTTGACCTAGGAGGTTCGGTGGTAACTTGATCAGAAGTTTCATGATCATCATCATTAGCTTCCTCACTTACTGGTGTAGGAATCAGTGGAACTAATTTCAGTGATGAACTACTTTCCAATAAGGGAGTAGGTACAATTACCTCATCAAGTTCTACTTTCCTCCCACACACTTCTTTCGAGAGAAACTCCTTCTCTACAAAGGATCCATTCTTAACAACGAATATCTTGCCTTCGGATCTGTGATAGAAGGTGTACCAACAGTCTCCTTTGGGTATCCTATGAAGACACATTTTTTTGATTTGGGCTCGAGCTTATCAGGTTGAAGTTTTTTCACATAAGCATTGCAGCCCCAAACTTTAAGAAACGACAACTTGGGTTTCTTGCCAAACCACAATTCATATGGTGTCGTCTCAACGGATTTAGATGGTGCCCTATTTAATGTGAATGTAGCCGTCTCTAAAGCATAACCCCAAAACGATAGCATTAAATCAGTAAGAGACATCATAGATTGCACCATATCTAATAAAGTGCGGTTACGACGTTCGGACACACCATTACACTGTGGTGTTCCAGGTGGCGTGAGTTGCGAAACAATTCCGCATTGTTTCAAATGAAGACCAAACTCATAACTCAAATATTCACCTCCACGATCAGATCGTAGAAACTTTTTTTTCTTGTTACGATGATTTTCCACTTCACTATGAAATTCTTTGAACTTTTCAAATGTTTCAGACTTATGTTTCATCAAGTAGATATACCCATATCTACTCAAATCATCTGTGAAGGTCAGAAAATAATGATACCCGCCGCGAGCATCAACACTCATCGGACCGCACTCATCAGTATGTATTATTTCCAACAAGTCTGTTGCTCGCTCCATTGTTACGGATAACGGAGTCTTAGTCATCTTGCCCATGAAGCATGGTTCGCAAGCATCAAGTGATTCATAATCAAATGATTCCAAAAGCCCACCAGCATGGAGTTTCTTCATGCGCTTTACACCAATATGACCTAAACGGCAGTGCCACAAATAAGTTGCACTATCATTATTAAACTTATATCTTTTGGCTTCAATACTATGAATATGTGTATCACTACTATCGAGATTCAACAAAAATAGACCACTCATCAAGGGTGCATGACCATAAAAGATATTACTCATATAAATAGAACAACCATTATTCTCTGATTTAAATGAATAATCGTCTCGCATCAAACAAGATCCAGATATAATGTTCATGCTTAACGCTGGCACCTAATAACAATTATTCAGGTCTAATATTAATCTCGAAGGTAGATGTAGAGGTAGCGTGCTGACGGTGATTATATCGACTTTGGAAACATTTCCCACGCGCATTGTCACCTCGTCCTTAGCCAATCTTCGCTTAATCCGTAGCCCCTATTTCGAGTTGCAAATATGAGCAATAGAACCAGTATCAAATACCCAGGTGCTACTACGAGCATTAGTAAGGTACACATCAATAACATGTATATCAAATATACCTTTCACTTTGCCATCCTTCTTATCCACCAAATACTTGGGGCAGTTTCGCTTCCAGTGACCAGTCCCTTTGCAGTAGAAGCACTCAGTCTCAGGCTTAGGTCCAGACTTGGGCTTCTTCACTTGAGCAACAACTTGCTTGCCGTTCTTCTTGAAGTTCCCCTTCTTCCCTTTGCCCTTCTTCTCGAAACTAGTGGTCTTGTTAACCATCAACACTTGATGCTCCTTCTTGATTTCTACCTCCGCTGCCTTTAACATCGCGAAGAGCTCGGGAATTGTCTTATCCATCCCTTGCATATTATAGTTCATCACGAAGCTTTTATAGCTTGGTGGCAGTGATTGAAGAACTCTGTCAATGACACTATCATCAGGAAGATTAGCTCCCAGTTGAGTCAAGTGGTTGTGGTACCCAGTCATTCTGAGTATATGTTCACTGATGATACGTCTCCAACGTATCTATAATTTTTGATTGTGCCATGCTATTATATTGTCAACCTTGGATGTTTTATATGCATTTATATGCTATTTTATATGATTTTTGGGACTAACCTATTAACCTAGAGCCCAGTGCCAGTGCCAGTTTCTGTTTTTTCCTTGTTTTAGAGTATCGCAGAAAAGGAAAATCAAACGGAGTCCAATTGACCTAAAACTTCATGGAACTTATTTTTGGAAAGAAAGCAATACAGGAGACTTGGAGTGCACGTCAGGGGATCAACGAGGAAGCCACGAGGCAGGGGCGCGCCCACCCCCTGGGCGCGCTCTCCACCCCCTCAGAGGCACGATCTTGATGTATCACGAGCTTTGCTATTATAGTTGGATCTTATGTTTCTCCTCCCCCTCTACTCTCTTGTAATGGATTGAGTTTTCCCCTTGAAGTAATCTTATCGGATTGAGTCTTTAATGATTTGAGAACACTTGATGTATGTCTTGTCGTGCATATCTGTGGTGACAATGGGATATCACGTGATTCACTTGATGTATGTTTTGGTGATCAACTTGCAGGTTCCGCCCATGAACCTATGCATAGGGGTTGGCACACGTTTTCGTCTTGACTCTCCGGTAGAAACTTTGGGGCACTCTTTGAGGTTCTATGTGTTGGTTGAATAGATGAACCTGAGATTGTGTGATGCATATCGTATAATCATACCCACGGATACTTGAGGTGACATTGGAGTATCTAGGTGACATTAGGGTTTTGGTTGGTTTGTGTCTTAAGGTGTTATTCTAGTACGAACTCTAGGGCTGTTTGTGACACTTATATGAATAGCCCAATGGATTGATTGGAAAGAATAACTTTGAGGTGGTTTCATACCCTACCATAATCTCTTTGTTTGTTCTCCGCTATTAGTGACTTTGGAGTGACTCTTTGTTGCATGTTGAGGGATAGTTATGTGATCCAATTATGTTATTATTGTTGAGAGGACTTGCACTAGTGAAAGTATGAACCCCAGGCCTTGTTTCCTAGCATTGCAATATCGTTTATGCTAACTTTTATCATTAGTTACCTTGCTGTTTTTATATTTTCATATTAAAAAACCTTTATCTACTATCCATATACCACTTGTATCACCATCTCTTCGCTGAACTAGTGCACCTATACAATTTACCATTGTATTGGGTGTGTTGGGGACACAAGAGACTCTTTGTTATTTGGTTGCAGGGTTACTTGAGAGAGACCATCTTCATCCTACGCCTCCTACAGATTGATAAACCTTAGGTCATCCACTTGAGGGAAATTTGCTACTGTGCTACAAACCTCTGCACTTGGAGTCCCAACAACGTCTACAAGAAGAAGGTTGTGTAGTAGACATCAACTGACAGAACTATTCTCCTCCATCTTGCAGCTATAAAACTTATCGGAGATTTCATATCTCTCAATTCGGGCATTTGCTTGAAAAATTAACTTCAACTCCTGGAACATCTCATATGCTCCATGACGTTAAAAACATCGTTGAAGTCCCGATTCTAAGTCGTAAATCATGGCACACTGAACTATCGAGTAGTCATGAGGTTTGCTCTGCCAGACGTTCGTAACATTTGGTGTTGCTCCTACAGCGAGCTTTGCACCTAGCGGTGCTTCCAGGACGTAATTCTTTTGTGCAGCAATGAGGATAATCCTCAAGTTACAGACCCAGTCCGTGTAGTTGCTACCATCATCTTTCAACTTAGCTTTCTCTAGGAACGCATTACAATTCAAAGGAACAGTAGCACGAGCCATTTATCTACAACAACATAGACATGCAAAATACTATCTGGTACTAAGTTCATGATAAATTAAAGTTCAACTAATCATATTACTTAAGAACTCCCACTTAAATAGACACCCCTCTAGTCATCTAAATGATCACGTGATCCATATCAACTAAACCATGTCTGATCATCACATGAGATGGAGTAGCTTTCAATGGTGAACATCACTATGTTGATCATATCTACTATATGATTCACGTTCGACCTTTTGGTCTCAGTGTTCCGAGGCCATATCTGCATATGCTAGGCTCGTCAAGTTTAACCTGGGTATTCTGTGTGTGCAAAAACTGGCTTGCACCCGTTGTATGTGAACGTAGAGCTTATCCCACCCGATCATCACGTGGTGTCTCGGCACGACGAACTGTAGCAACGGTGCATACTCAGGAAGAACACTTATACCTTGAAATTTAGTGAGAGATCATCTTATAATGCTACCGCCGAACTAAGCAAAATAAGATGCATAAAGGATAAACATCACATATGCAATCAAAATAAGTGATATGATATGGCCATCATAATCTTGTGCCTTTGATCTCCATCTCCAAAGCACCGTCATGATCGCCATCGTCACCGGCTTGACACCTTGATCTCCATCGTAGCATCGTTGTCATCTCGCCAATTATTGGTTCTACGACTATCGCTATTGCTTAGTGATAAAGTAAAGCAATTACATGGCGACTGTATTTCATACAATAAAGAGACAACCATATGGCTCCTGCAAGTTGCCGATAACTATTACAAAACATGGTCATCTCATACAACAATTTATATCATCACGTCTTGACCATATCACATCACAACATGCCCTGCAAAAACAAGTTAGATGTCCTCTACTTTGTTGTTGCAAGTTTTATGTGGCTGCTACGGGCTTCTAGCAAGAACCGTTCTTACCTACGCATCAAAACCACAACGATTTTTCGTCAAGTATGCTGTTTTAACCTTCAACAAGGACTGGGCGTAGTCAAACTCGATTCAACTAATGCTGGAGAAACAGACACACGCTAGCCACCTGTGTGCGAAGCACGTCGGTAGAACCAGTCTCATGAACGTGGTCAGGTAATGTCGTTCCGCGCCGCTTCATCCAACAATACCGCCGAATCAAAGTAAGACATTGCTGGTAAGCAGTATGGCTATTATCGCCCACAACTTATTGTGTTCTACTCGTGCATATAACATCTACGCATAGACCTGGCTCAGATGCCAATGTTGGGGAACATAGTATTTCAAAAAAATTCCTACGATCACGCAAGATCTAGCTAGGAGAAGCATAGCAATGAGCGGGGAGAGTGTGTCCACATACCCTCATAGACCGGAAGCGGAAGAGTTTAGTAACGCGGTTGATGTAGTCGAACATCTTCGCGACCCAACCGATCCAAGCACCGAATGTACGACACCTCCGCGTTCAACATAGGTTAAGCTCCATGACGTCCCTCGAACTATTGATCTAGTTGAGGCTGAGGGAGAGTTTCGTTAGCACGACGGCGTGTTGATGGTGATGATGAAGTTACCTGCGCAGGGCTTCGCCTAAGCACTATGACGATATGACCGAGGTGTGTAACTGTGGAGGGGGGCACCGCACACGGCTAAGACAATTGATCTTGTTTGTTCTAGGGTGCCCCTTGCCCTCGTATATAAAGGAGGGGAGGGGAGGCTGGCCGGCCCTCCTAGGGCGCGCAAGGAGAGGGGAATCCTACTAGGACTCCAAGTCCTAGTAGGTTTCCTCCTAAGGAAGAGGGGGAAGAAGGAAGGAAGAGGGGGAAGGGAAGGAAAGGGGGGTTGTCGGTGTCAAAACCGACGGATCTCGGGCAGGGGGTCCCAAACTGTGCGTCTAGGCCGGATGGTAACAGGAGACAAGGGACACGAAGTTTTACCCAGGTTTGGGCCCTCTCGATGGAGGTAAAACCCTACGTCCTGCTTGATTAATATTTATGATATGGGTTTTACAAGAGTAGATCTAACACGAGATCGAGGAGGCTAAACCCTAGAAGCTAGCCTATGGTATGATTGTTGATGTGTATGTTGTCCTACGGACTAAAACCCTCCGGTTTATATAGACACCGGAGAGGGTTAGGGTTACACAAAGTCGGTTACAATGGTAGGAGATCTTCATATCTGTATCGCCAAGCTTGCCTTCCACGCCAAGGAAAGTCCTTTCCGGACACGGGACGGAGTCTTCAATCTTGTATCTTCATAGTCCAGGAGTCCGGCTGAAGGTATAGTCTGGCTATCCGAACACCCCCTAATCCAGGACTCCCTCAGTAGCCCCTGAACCAGGCTTCAATGACGACGAGTTCGGCGCGCAGATTGTCTTCGGCATTGCAAGGCGGGTTCCTCCTCCAAGTACTTCGTAGAAGATTTTGAACACAAAGATAGTGTCCGGCTCTGCAAAATAAGTTTCCACATATTGCCATAGAGAATAATATTTACACCAATCTAATCTGCTGGCGTATTCCGTAGCGTGTCACACCACGGCCAAGCCTTTATCCGAGTTGTTTCATTATCCCACCTCAGCACGTCATGCGAGGCGGTTTCCTTGGCACGTCTTGTTAAAGCAAAGATCGTGTCCCCTTATCCCGGGATTCTCATCAATACGGGTGTGGGTAACCCAACAGCGCCATTGATTACGACGCTTGGGGATAAGCGAGTTTTACCAGGCCGGTGGGGACATGTAGTTGCGTCCACCCATATAAGGGGATAAGGATCCACCTTTTCACCTATGCCTTCTTCCTCCTACGCCTATCCATTCTTGCGCACTCGAGCTCCAGTGCCCAAGTCCGCACTCCCCACCTCAACCTTCTCCAGCCATGTCCGGAGTGGGAGGCAAGTGGATGGTCTCCTCCGTCATGGAGGGACACATCAAAAAGCTGAGGAAAGCCGGGTACCTATCTAACGATATCGCGTACCAGCTTCCCGAAAAGGGGCAGCTCATCCCCACCCCTAGGCCCCATGAGAGGGTGGTGTTTCTCCCCCATTTCCTCCGCGGACTGGGCTTCCCTCTCCACCCATTTGTCCGGGGGCTCATATTCTACTACGGCCTGGATTTCCACGATCTGGCCCCGAACTTCGTCCTCAACATCTCGGCGTTTATCGTCGTGTGCGAGGCCTTCCTCCGCATCCGCCCCCATTTCGGCCTATGGCTCAAGACTTTCAACGTCAAGCCGAAGGTGGTGCGCGGCAACTAGGCGGAGTGCGGAGGCGCCATGGTGGGCAAGATGGCTAACGTCCTCTGGCTCGAGGGCTCCTTTGTGGAGACCCTGAAGGGGTGGCAATCGGGGTGGTTTTACATCACTAAGCCACGCGACACCGAATGGGTCGCACCCCCTGAGTTTCGATCCGGACCCCCCACGCGGCTCACCTCTTGGAAGGAGACGGGCCTGTCGTGGGGTAAGAAGGGAGAGCTGACCGGACTCCAAACATGCGTCCAAACCCTGGTGCACAAGAAGCTCAAACTTGTCAACGTAGTCCAGGTTATGCTCATCCGCTTGATCCTCCCGTGTCAACAACGGGCTTTCAACCTGTGGGAGTTCGACCCGGTGCGGCACCAAACTCTGAGCAGGCTCTTCGACATGACATACGAAGATGCCTGGAAGGTGCTTTTCAAGGGCGCTGAGGCTCCCGCATCCGCTACCGAGGATCGCGGATTCAGTGCGCAGCGTCATGCTCTCACGGTAAGCTATTTTTCCTTTTACAGGATACCAGTTTTTCATAGTTTGACTCCATGCGGGATCTAAGCTCCCTTACCTTTGACAGGATTGGCAGGTGACGTCCGGACAGATCAACTGTCTGGCTCCTTTGCCCGAAGGCCCAACGGACACTCGCTTGGCGAAGCTGCTGGTTCCGGCACCCTATTTGGTGCCAGAGAAGAAGGCCGCAAAAAAGGCCGCAGGGACTCGAAAGAGTGCCCGGTGCCAAGAGGTGTCGGATCCATCATCCGACGGTTCCGAGGCGCATTCCTCCCGTGAAGACGAGGAGGAAGAAGAAGAGACCTCTCCTCCTCCAGCGGGGGGGGGGGGGGGGGGGGGGGAGAAGAAAAGGAAGGCCGCCCTCTCGGGGAAGGTCGGAGGGTCCAAGAAGGGGAAAACCCTTCCTCCGGACTGCTCCACCGACGCCGACGGCGGTGGAGAGGAGTGGCAGCCCAGGGCCAAGCCCCTGGCAAAATCATAAGTATCCGGATACCAGAGTAATTCATAGTATTCGTTTATTGCACAGCTTTCCCTTACGTCGAATATGTTTATGCAGCCCACCCAAAGACCGGCTCGACGCGTCGTCGAGCGGCTCACTGGACTCGTCGGATGTGAACTCGCTTCCGACGGCTTCCTCCCCCCGCCCTACGGACGACACCGAAGTGTTGTCCCAGCAGGTTCCAAGCCGGGAGGAGGTGGTCCTGGAGGCGCCGCAAGGCGACCTCCCAGACTCCAGGAGTAAAGGGGACGAAACCCCCCAGGGCTCCAAGTCCGGCTCTAGGCCAGACACCGCTCCGGAACCTTCAAAGGTTCCAGAGTCCGGCGGGGGACCTCCTTCCAAGAGGAGCAAGTCCACCGTGCCAGCGGCCGCCGTCCAACCGGAGGCGCCGGACAATATGTTGGAGGCGCTCCAAGGTGCCTCCATCAACGAGGAGCACCGCGCTATTATGAGTGCGGTGGACCAGAAGGTTCAGTCCGCCAAGAGCGGACTGACTGAAGCTTGTACTAGCCTTTTGACAGGCTTTGAGGTAAGTAAAGAATGTGTAAATAATATTACCGCATAGATAGTAGCCCCTGATGCTCTGTTTGGCGTTCGGGAGGAAAAGCCGAATAGAGGATCAAATAAAATTCGCAGGAGTCTAACAAAAATGAGTCAATATGCATGTGCAGGCTTCTCTGCTTGCGTCCGCCGCACTGACTGCGGAAGTGGACACGCTAAAGAAGAACCTCGAGCGGTCCGAGCAAGAGCTCGGGCGTGACAAGAAGCAGCTCGAGGACAATGAAGGTGAGAAATACCTTGTTAATATATATAAAAAAGGTGCAATTGCAAAGAATGACAGGATTATCGTGGCTATTGTAGGGGCCACGTCTGAAGTGGCGACCCTTAAGCAAGCGCTAGTCGAGGCCGAGAAGAGGGCGGCCTCGGAGCGCACCGAGCGGGAGAAGTATGAGACTGAGGTTGGCAAGGTGCGGCAAGAGCTCCAGGCTCTGATGGAAAAACATGAGAGTTTGAAGCTTGACTCAAAGACGCGAGCGTCCGAGCTCGCGGTGGCTATTGAAAATGCCAAGTATGCCAAGGCCGAATCCCAGAAGACCCTCCAGGAGTTGGATGAGGTGAAGAAGATAGCAGCGGGTAAGGCATTCTTTATGCAAAGCAAACACATAAACGTGAGTTACTTGTTACTTACCCGAATCCAGAGCTCTCCAGGAGCGTTCGCAGATCTTCCCCGGAGTGTGTCTGATGCTGCCGCATTCTATCGAGCCGAGGAGGGCAGCTCGACAGAGAAGGTGTTCTGGTCTCAGTATGCTGAGGCCGGACACCCTGTGCCCCTGAGCGACCAGCTGAAGCAACCGGTCGAGCTCCACAAGGCGGCCGAACAGGCCATGAAGGGCCTCATTGTTTGGCTGTGGCCTGGAGGGGCTCTGTGTGGGAGCTATTTTGGGCTGGTGCGGCGGTTGGTGGAGGCCTGTCCAAGGCTCGAAGTCATCAAGCGCTCCATCTGCATTGAAGGTGCCCGTAGGGCCCTTGCCCGTGCTAAGGTGCACTGGGGCAAGCTGGATGCTGAGAAGCTGGTGAAGGACGGGCCACCGCCGGGGAAAGAGCATCGCAAGCCCGAGAATTACTATAAGGATGTTCTGAAGGGTGCCTGCCTTGTGGCGGATGAATGTTCTAGGGATGTAATTTTTGAGTGAAACTTGCTCGTTTTGTCCTGTGCGCTGAAAACTTGTTTATATGCGCTAAGCAATGCTGTTGGAATTTAAAATATTACCTTTTGTGCGGCTGTTTATCAATTCTGAGATATGGCGAGTCGTCGGCTTCTGCCCCCGTGCCGCTAGTGCTGGGGTGTTCGAGGATAAATCTGAGCGCTCTTTTCCCCATGTTTGGGTCCTTCGAGGGAGGCGCTCAGCCCAACGAACAAGGCAATCGGACTATAATGCGTGAACACTCTCACTTAGCCATAGAATTCTATAATTTTAAATTTCGGCGAAGCCCCTGGTATTCGGAAGACCGAGTTCGGGGCGCTATCCACGCCTTGGCCGGACAGAGCCGGCTCCTCGCCCTAAGTGGCATAAGTCTTTAGGGACTCGAAAAACCTCTCGAACAGCGACCAACTCTTGCTTCATCATGACAGTCAGTTTTAGCTTTCTCCACTGAGGTGCTCGACCCAGCTCAACTGGGGCACAATCGCAGTGATTCTCCTAGTGCTACCTTAGCCGATATAGCGGAACATAAGGCACCAAAACATAAGAGCCGGGCAAACCCAACTATTGACCCAAGACATGATTCGGAGCCGATGCATATAATGCTATAAGTTCGGGGAGCCGCACTTGTTAAAGTGTTCGGACTTCTCACACCATATTGAGGGGTACTAAAGCCCCTGGCGTATTTTGGCCGTACCAACGTGTACGGGTGCAACATGTCGTTAAGGAACATATATGAAGAAAAAAGGTAATGCAAAAATAGACGAAAGCTATGCATTGTTTATTAAAAAGGGGCTGCGATCAAAGCAGAACGATACAAATAATGCGATAAGTGGAAGGTTGGACTAGTTAACATGTCCGTTCTAGGGGCAAGCTGCAGAATAGTATGCGGAACATGTATACTGCTCGTGATAGGGACCACCTGGGAGTTCCGTACTGCGGCATGGCTTGTCTGCTTCCCTGGTTCTTGCATCGTTTGTGCGGCAATTGAACTGCCGAACAGGCTTTCCGAAGGATGGATTCCTAAAAGTAAGAGAAAATTAAAAAAAAATCAACAGCCCCTGGTACGGCTTAAGCCATATTTTTGGGCGTGCCGTGATGGTGCCCCTCCCCCTGTACCCATGGTATCTCTAGAGCGTAGTTATGTACGCGAAGTACTGGCGTCGCCTTTTTGCGAGGGTTGGGGTTGGGGCCGCATTGCTACGCCTGCTCAGATCGTGCCAGGCGGTCTTGTTGTAGGTTACTCCGGGCGCGCTTGACGGTGTCCAGTCGTTTAGTGGCCGGACTGGAGAACTGTCTGGAGAGGCTGCTTTGTACTTCCACTGCAAGGGCCGCCGTGTGCTCCTCCGTTCAGAGGGAGCGTTCGGTGTTTCCATTGACTGTAATTACTCCTCGAGGGCCTGGCATCTTGAGCTTAAGGTATGCGTAATGCGGTACCGCATTGAACTTAGCGAATGCGGTTCGCCCGAGCAGTACGTGATAACCACTGCGAAACGGGACTATGTCGAAGATTAACTCCTCGCTTCGGAAATTATCCGGGGATCCGAAGACCACTTCAAGTGTGACTGAGCCTGTATAGTTGGCCTCTACACCTGGTATAACGCCTTTAAAGGTCGTTTTGGTGGGCTTAATCCTCGAGGGATCTATGCCCATTTTCCGCACTGTATCCTGGTAAAGCAGGTTCAGGTTGCTGCCGCCGTCCATAAGGACTCTAGTGAGATGAAATCCGTCAATAATTGGGTCTAGAACCAATGTGGCGAATCCGCCATGATGGATGCTAGTGGGATGGTCCCTTCAATCAAAGGTGATCGGGCAGGAGGACCATGGGTTGAACTTTGGGGCGACTGGCTCTACCGCGTATACGTCCCTTAACGCGCGCTTCTGCTCCCTTTTGGGGACCTGGGTTGCGTATATCATGTTCACCGTCCGCACTTGTGGGGGAAAACCCTTCTGTCCACTGTTGTTCGGCGGCCGGGGCTCCTCGTCGTCATCGCTATGCAGCCCCTTGTCTTCATTTTCAGCGTTCTTGCCTGCCTGCTTGAACACCCAACAATCCCTGTTGGTGTGATTGGCCAGCTTTTCGGGGGTGCCATGTATCTGGCACAAGTGGTCGAGTATTCGGTCCAAACTGGATGGGCCCCTAGGATTCCTTTTGAATGGCTTTTTCCGCTGACCGGGTTTAGAGCCTCTGAATCCGGCATTAACTGCCGTATCCTCAGCATTGTCGCTGTTAATGCAGCGCTTCTGCTTGTTGCAACGCGACCTGCCACTACTGTCCCTGGTGTCCGAATTACCAGGGTTCTTGGTCATATTGTTGCTATGAGCAAGCCAGATGTCTTCTCTCGTGCAAAAGCGGGTCATGGGTGTCGTGAGTGCTGCCATAGATTTCGGCTTTTCCTGTCCAAGGTGTCGGGCCAGCCACTCATCACGGATATTGTGCTTGAAGGCTTCTAGGGCCTCAGCGTCCGGACAGTCGACTATTTGATTTTTCTTTGTTAGGAACCGTGTCCAGAATTGCCTAGCCGATTCCTCTGGCTGCTGAATTACGTGACTTAGGTCATCGGCGTCTGGGGGTCGCACATAAGTGCCCTGGAAATTGTCGAGGAATGCGGCTTCCAGGTCCTCCCAACAACCGATTGATCCTGTCGGCAAGTTGTTAAGCCAATGCCGAGCTGGTCCTTTAAGCTTGAGTGGGAGGTATTTGATGGCGTGGAAATCGTCTCCGCGGGCCATGTGGATATGAAGGAGATAATCCTCGATCCATACCGCATGATCTGTTGTGCCATCATATGATTTGATGTTTACGGGTTTGAAACCCTCGGGGATTTGATGATCCATTATTTCGTCTGTAAAGCAGAGTGGGTGTGCGGCGCCTCTGTACTGGGCTATATCATGACGTAGCTCCAATGAGCCTTGTATACTGTGTTCGGCCCCGCTGAATTTGTGGCCGGCGTGACGGTTACCGTCTCGAGCCGTGGGGCGCCCACGCGATCCGTAGATCGATCTTGTTTGCCTTGCCTTGTCCTCCAGCATGTCTTGTAAGTCCGACGCATATTCCCGTGCCTTGGTACGGGGTGCGGCTTGAGTGGAGGGCCGAGAGGCCTCTCTGTCGCGACCATGAGGTGGCCGGTCGGCCGCATCAAGTGCTTCCTCCTCTAATCGGGGTAGCAACCTGCGCTTTGGGTAGCTCTTGGAGGGGCGTTCGAGTTATGCTCTTCGGCCGCAAGGACTTCAGTCCATCTGTCGACCAGCAAATCTTGATCAGCTCTAAGCTGCTGCTATTTTTTCTTGAGGCTTCTTGCCGTGGCCATAAGCCTGCGCTGAAAACGCTCTTGCTCGACGGGATCCTCTGGCACAACGAATTCGTCGTTGTAGAGGCTTGCCTCGTCTTCAGAGGGAGGCATATAATTATCGTCCTCGACCTCTTTGTCTGCCGCTCTCTCATGAGGGCTGGTTTCTCCATCCTCCTGTGCTAAATCTTGCTGGAGGGGGTTTTCTTCAGTGCTTTCCGGAGTATTATTATCTCCCGTGCTGGAATCACTGTGTTTGTTTTGGCGGGATTTTAAGTGGCGCCGCTGACGCCGGCGCTTAGGCTGTTTCTTGGAGGGGTCATCCTCCGCTGTTCCATCGCCATCTCCCTCTTTTGGGGTGTCCACCATGTATATGTCATACGACGAGGTGGCTTTCTAGGGCCTGGTAGGCGCTGGTTCTTCATCATCTCCTTCATCGGCGTCCATACCGTCGATGTCGAGCATGTCGGTTAAGTTGTCGACAGTGGCTACAAAGTGGGTGGTGGGTGGGCTTTGAATTTCTTCATCGTCCGTACCCCAACCTTGCTTACCGTAGTCCGGCTAGGGCTCTCCTGATAAAGAGAGAGACTTCAGTGACTTCAGGATATCGCCGAGAGGCGAGTGCTGAAAGATGTCCGCGACAGTGAACTCCATGATTGGTGCCCAATCGGATTTGATCGGCAGGGGCGCGGAGGGTTCGGAGTCCGGAGAGGAGTCCGGCTCCTTGGAGTCATGAGTCTCACAGAGTACGGGGATGGTGTTCGGCTTAATCACCATTGGGGTCACAGCCCCCGAGGTGGCGTCCAACCGCCCATCCTCGATCAGCGCAGTTGGCTCCGAATTAAGGGTCGGAGCCGATGTGGGTGCGGCCTCCAGGGCACTGTTCGGCGGCAGAGCTAGATCATGCTCGTCGTGACAGTGCGGCGCGCTCGGCAGTGGCTCGAATCCGTCGAAGATCAAGTCCCCGCAGATGTCCGTCGTGCAGTTTAAACTTCCAATCTAACCTGACGGCCAGGGGCGTAGCTTTCGATCTGCTCTAGACAGCCAAGCGAAATGGCCCGCAATGCGAAGCCACCAAAGACAAAGATCTGTCCGGGGAGGAAGGTCTCACCCTGGACTGCATCGCTATTGATGATTGTAGGAGCCATCGAGCCTGACGGCGATGACATAGAGGAACTCTCAATGGAAGCACCAATGTCGGGGTCAAAACCGGCGAATCTCGGGTAGGGGGTCCCGAACTGTGCGTCTAGGCCGGATGGTAACAGGAGACAAGGGACATGAAGTTTTACCCAGGTTCGGGCCCTCTCGATGGAGGTAAAACCCTACGGCCTGCTTGATTAATATGGATGATATGGGTTGTACAAGAGTAGATCTACCACGAGATCGAGGAGGCTAAACCCTAGAAGCTAGCCTATGGTATGATTGTTGATGTGTATGTTGTCCTACGGACTAAAACCCTCCGGTTTATATCGACACCGGAGAGGGTTAGGGTTACACAAAGTCGGTTACAATGGTAGGAGATCTTCATATCCGTATCGCCAAGCTTGCCTTCCACGCCAAGGAAAGTCCCTTCCGGACACGGGACGGAGTCTTCAGTCTTGTATGTTCATAGTCCAGGAGTCCGGCTGAAGGTATAGTCCGGCTATCCGAGCACCCCCTAATCCAGGACTCCCTCAGGGGCGCCGCCCCCTTCCCCTAGTCCTATTCGGACCCAAGGGGGGGGGGCACAGCCAGCCCCTCTTGGCCCTTGCTCTCTTCCCACTAAGGCCCATCGAGGCCCATTATTTCCCCCAAGGGGTTGCGATAACCCTCCGGCACTCTGATAATTATCTGGTAACTCTTGGAACTCACCGAGTGTCCGAATAACATCGTCCAATATATCAATGTTTATGTATCGACCATTTCAAGACTCCTCGTCATGTACGTGATCTCATCTGGGACTCTGAACAAACTTCGGTCATCAAATCACATAACTCATAATGCAAATCGTCATCGAACGTTAAGCGTGCGGACCATACGGGTTTTAGAACTATGTAGACATGACCGAGACACATCTCCGGTCAATAACCAATAGCGGAACCTGGATGCTCATATTGGCTCCTACGTATTCTACGAAGATCTTTATCGGTCAAACTGCATAACAACATACATTGTTCCCTTTGTCATCGGTATGTTACTTGCTCGAGATTCGATCGTCGGTATCATCATACCTAGTTCAATCTTGTTACCGACAAGTCTCTTTACTCGTTCCGTAATGCATCATCCCATGACTAACTCATTAGTCACATTACTTGCAAGGCTCATAGTGATGTGTATTGCCGTTGTGACGCTTGATAGCACATAAGGTGTTCCTATGGTATTTGGGAGTCACATAATCTCATAGTCTGAGGAACATGTATAAGTCATGAAGAAAGCAATAGCAGAAAAGCTAAACGATCGTTATGTTAAGCTAACGGATGGGTCTTGTCCATCACATCATTCTCTAATGATGTGATCCCGTTCATCAAATGACAACACATTTCTATGGCTAGGAAACTTAACAATCTTTGATTAACGAGCTAGTCGAGTAGAGTCATACTAGGGACACTCTGTTTGTCCATGTATCCACATATGTACTAAGTTCCCGGTTAATACAATTCTAGCATGAATAATAAACATTTATCATGATATAAGGAAATATAAATAACAGCTTTATTATTGCCTCTAGGGCATATTTCCTTCACTACCAGCACGACTGTGTTTGAGTTACCATGGGAACATTTCTAGGTTTATCATTAGTTAGTATGTTGTTTATGTGCTTACTGAGAGCAGCTTGGCCGTTTTATCATGTGTTCAGTGCTTTATTTTCCATGTTCGTTGAGTTTATATGTTGTTGTAAATGGTTTCATTCCAATGTTCAGTGCTTTATTGTGCTTTTCGTTCCTACATGACAGGACACAATGCCGAGGAAGCGCAAAGGAGATGGTCATGGGATTGATGAGGTTCCTTCGAAAAAGGAGAAGCGCCCTCCTATGCGGAACAGAGCCTCACCCAGTTCGCTTCTTTTAGCATGCAAAGACATGAATGATGACGGGAAGGTTGCCATTGATGAGATGGACTTCACAAGCCTTCGGAATATCCAGTGTGACCATCTCTTCAACAATCTCAGTGTGTGGCTTGCTGATCTGTACAATCCCGATTCCCGTGAGGTGGTCGTACCAGGGCGGGACAGGCTTCCGATTAATGAGGAATATGTGCATCGTGTTATGGGTGTGCCGCGTGGAGGAGAGGATGTCCCTTACAACCTCCCTACTGAAGCTGATAATGAGTTAGGGCTTGAGTTGTTTGGCGAACTTGGATATGCCCCTAAGATGACTGATCTTGTTGATCTCATAAAGGGTTATGTAAATGCTGATGATACTTTCAAGCGTATATGGCTTTTGCTTGCGGGGAATGCAATCATTGCCATGACCACCTCCAACAAAGTCAGCCCTAGATGGCATGTTGTGCTGGTAAGTGGTTATGTAGTTCTGTCATTTTCTTTCTTGTGTGCCTGATAACTTTACTATATGTCAGTGTGGTAACTTTCATAGTTTTTGTGTTCCATTCAGTGAACTTCAGTTTCTTTGTTTTCAACTTGCAGTGTGACATCAATGGCATTAAAAATCTGAATTGGTCCAAATTCATTGCTGACGAATTACACAAGGCGCTGCTGAAACGCAAGCCTACTAGGGGTTGCCTTCTCTTCTACAATGTAAGTGGTGATGCTGTAACATCCCAAATTTTTAATTTGGAATGTTATACATAGGTCATCCATGCATATCATATTTTATTGCATTTCGTTATTGTGATCCTTGAAATCCTAAGCAACTCAAGGACCCTCGGAGAGAGTTGGGGATTTTTCCCTCGTTCTCATATTTGAGTTTTATCAAATATTGAAACAAGGATCACTTTGGTTTTAATTATTTTTCTCCCCAAAAATATTTCATATTAAAACTATATGAGAGGAGATAATATGACTTCTCCAAAATAAATGAAATGTTGGAGGAAAAAATATTAAAATAAATTTTTATTTTTATTTGGGGTTTAATCGCTATTTTATTTGAATTAGGAAAAATATGCGTTTTTCACAATTGCATTAGAGGCCCAAATAAATGTTCACCTTGTCCGACGTATTTTTAGAGGATGGGGAAAATTTATTTCAGAATTTTTGGAGTGCGTTTAGTATTTCTTTTCTTTGTTTTTCTGCGCGGAATTATTTTTCTTTTTAAAAAAAAGTAATCGGCCTAACCGGGCTGTGTCCGCCTAGGACTCCTGGCCCGGCCGGCCTTTATAAGCCGGGAGGCCCGACCCCAGCAGCACAGCACTCCGCCCGAAACCCTAAGCTGTCGCCACCGTTGCCTTGCCGCCGCGCTGCAGCCGCCGCCCCGTCGCCATGCCGCGCCGCCACCAGCGCCGCTCACCGGAGTTCGCCGCCACCGCCGCCGGTTTTCTTCGCCGGTTCGGTTTTTTGATAAAAACCCTAGATCTGTTTTTTACAGATCGGTTCGGTTTTTATTTTTTTTCCAGTTTAGTTATTTAGCGAACGCCCGTTCGTACGTTCATTTCAACGAACGGTTTTCACCCATTAGCCACAAACAGCGAACGTTCATTCGTTAGCCTGTTCGTTAGTTTTCTTTTTCCAGGGTTTTTCCGCGATTATTTTCGATCGCGATTTCTGCCCTGTTTTTCGTTTTAGTTTATCTTTTCGCTCGTTTATCAGAATCAGGCGATTCAAGCACCTAGATCTTCGTCTCGAAGCTCTCTTTCTGTTTAACCAACTTGAACAAGATTTTGGTACTGTAGAATTTGACTTTAGTCTAGATTAGTAAACGGATCTTTTCGCTCTTTTATTTCGCAGTTTGAGTTTCGTTGCTCCGTTTGATTTGATTCTTTTTGCAAACCGGAGTTCTTCAGTTGAACTTTCCGGTTAGATCTTCTTATTTGAGATTTACCCGTGCATCTTTTCTTGATTGCTTATGTATGCTATTGTTTGTTTGCGATAGAACACCCGGAGTGCGAAGCGTGCTACTACGAGTCTTTAGGATTTGCAGATCGTCAGCAAGGCAAGTAACACTTTGATCATACCCCTTTATCACCCAGTTTTTATGCATTAGTTTTAACCTTCACACATTGCATGAGTAGGATCTCTTAACATGTGGGTCTGGGAAGTAGATAATGAGGTAGAACCTATTACCTATTTTATTATCAAACCCTTGGGAGTTACTTCTACGTTATGCTTATATTGCCATGCTATGCTCATAGACATGGTTTGGGTTTGAGTGTATCCATGAAAGATGTGAGTTGTTAATTAATGGTTCAACTTAAGGTGGCAACTTTAATACACTCTGGATGGATTGCTTGTGGGCACCTGGCGAATCCAGTGTTGTCCTAGGACAGCCCGGAGTACCTGTGTGATCATCCTACGGTCCGTCACCCAGGCTCAAAGGGATCATAAGACTATTCATGCTAGAAACTTCCATGTGCAGCCACAAGCCATTATGGGCTCTGGCATAATTGAGTAAGTTGCGTGAGTTCTTGAAGAGGTTGACTAGCAGATGTAGGGGATTTTAGGTGTACCGGTCCGCCCGGAGTAAAGAGCAAATGCTTCTGAAAGATTGTGTCTCGGTCATCCATTTCTCAAACACCCTGTAGTGCGAGAAATCCAACAGAGGAGATCAAGTCTTGTGGGGAAAAGTGCGCTAACCTCTGCAGAGTGTAAAAACTAATCATAGTTAGCCGTGTCCCCGGTTATGGACATCTTGAGTATCTGGTTCTTGGATTATCATATGGATCTCATCACTCTAAAATAATTTTTGGGTTTATAATTACTTTTAATTGGGATTGAGTTGGAGGAACCTTCTCAATATTGTTCAACTACCATGATAGTTCAATAAAATATATTCCTTTGTTGTATGAAAAAATTGGCTTTTCGCAAAACATATTAACCATACAGCCTCCACTAGCCATATATGCATATAGTGATAGCTTTTATCTGTTCATTACTCTCCTGTGTTACGTTGCCAGCATATTCCATGTGCTAACCCGTTTTCAGGCTGCAACATATCATGTTGCAGACTTTTCAGACGAGGAGTAAGGTGCGATAGGTCGTTTGTCATGCACTCAGCCATCCCATTGGAGTTGATGGACTCACTTTACCTTCCGAGCCTTCCGCTGTTATCGTATTAGATGGCCTTAAGCCATATTTATTGTATTAAGTTCTCTCTTGAGACATTCGATGTAATAAGTGTGTGATTGCCACTCTGTTATAAATCCTTCGAGTACTGTGTGTGTCGGCATTACCAATCTAGGGATGACACTGAAGCACAGAGACTTGACCGTTTGAGGCCGGGTCGCTACAAGATGGTATCAGAGCACACATTGAATGTAGGACACGGCCACTAAGAAAAGCCATAGGCCACTCTTCTATACTTATTTCTGACTCCTCTCCATTTCTACTCTTTAGGATGGCGGATACGAGGAACAAGTTTGCACAACCGGATGAAGACACACCTTTTGGACGACACTTGAAGGAAGTCACTAAGTACCTGAACATTGGAATACCAAGCTTCATAGGGACCTATACCGCCACTTTACCAGAAGAGGAGCGGTGGATTATTCGAGTTCAAGTTCCAGGAAGGACATTCACGCTAGTCACTAAACCCATAGAGTTTTCCTTTGATGTACCCACCTGGAGTCTAGGCAAGAGTATGGCAGCCCACATCGCTATAGGATGCATCGGCAAAGTTTACCACAAGGAGCTGAAGGACACTATCTACCAGATATGTGGATGCCAAGATGAGCAATGGGAGATGATCAACACCAGGAAGGACAGGTCCATTGCAGCATTCATCTAGGAATTAAACCACCACATTAGTCGCCAGGAGAACCAGATGTGCGCAAGCATGATAGATTTGAAGAAGGCGATGATCAGGATCATGGAGCTAGAAGAGGAGCTTAAGTCTACACAGGATGGATATGAGGAGGAAATGATGATACTTGTGGAGAGGAATGACGGCATGACCAGGAAGCTAGGAGTTTTTATGGGAGACCCCGCGCCAGGAGGAGAAGACGACGAACCCAAGGAGATTCGTTCGGAAGAGTACATCATCATAGACGACACCGATTCTGACCCGGATAGTAGTGATGATGACTATGAAGACGAAGATGAAGCAGATATCATGGAGTCTTCCACCGATCAAAATTTATAGTAGACCACCATACTATTAGTAGTACCCCCCATGTAAATATTAGTAGTCCAAGCACTGTAACAATAGTTAGACCGATTGTATGCCCTTTGAGGGAGTCCTGGATTAGGGGGTCTCCGGATAGCCAGACTATATCCTTTGGCCAGACTGTTGGACTATGAAGATACGAGATTGAAGACTTCGTCCCGTGTCCGGATGGGACTCTACTTGGCGTGGAAGGCAAGCTAGACAATATAGATATGTATATCTCCTCCTTTGTAACCGACCTTGTGTAACCCTAGCCCCCTCCGGTGTCTATATAAGCCGGAGGGTTTTAGTCCGTAGGACAACATACAATCATACCATAGGCTCGCTTCTAGGGCTTAGCCTCTTTGATCTCGTGGTAGATCAACTCTTGTAATACTCATATCATCAAGAACAATCAAGCAGGACGTAGGGTATTACCTCCATCAAGAGGGCCCGAACCTGGGTAAACATCATGTCCCCTGCCTCCTGTTGCCATCTGCCTTAGACGCACAGTTCGGGACCCCCTACCCGAGATCCGCCGGTTTTGACACCAACATTGGTGCTTTCATTGAGAGTTCCACTGTGTCGTCACCATAAGGCTTGATGGCTCCTTAGATCATCGCTAGCAATGCGGTCCAGGGTGAGGCTTTCCTCCCCGGACAGATCTTCGTATTCGGCGGCTTCGCACTGCGGGCCAATTCGCCCGGCCATCTAGAGCAGCTCGAGAGCTACGCCCCTGGCCATCAGGCCAGATTTGGAAACTTGAACTACATGGCCGACATCTGTGGAGACTTGATCTTCGATGGGTTCGAGCCCATGTCGGACGCACCGCACAGTCGTGACGAGCATGACGTAACTCTGCCGTCGGACAGTGTTCGGGAGATCGTATCCGCAACTACTTCGGCCGTTAATCCAGAGCAAATCGCGGCATCCGAGAGTGTAGGGATAGACCCCGCCATGGAGGCTGCACTCTTAGTGTCGATAGAGCCGGATACTGACTTCACCCCTTTCGCGAGCCGCATTGCCGAACCACTGGATTTACCTCCGGCCACGGACTCCGAGCTGCTTACATCTGTGCCCGTCGAATCCGACGGGGCACCGATCATGGAGTTCACCTCCGCGGATATCTTTCAGCACTCACCTTTTGGAGGTGTGCTAAATTCATTAAGGTCTCTCTCCGTGTCAGGAGAACCTTGGCCAAACTATGTCCGGCTAGAATGGGATGCGGACGACGAAGAAATTCGCTGCCCACCCACCACCCACTTAGCAGCCACTGTCGACGAATTAACCGACATGCTCGACTTCGACTCCGAAGACATCAACGGTATGGACGACGATGCAGGAGATGAATAGGAACCACCGCCCACAGGGCGCTGGACCGCCACTTGATCACATGATGTATACATGGTGGATACACACAGAGAAGGCAATGGCAAAGAGACAGCGGAGGATGCCCCCTCCAAGCAACCCAAGCGCCGACGTTAGCGGCGCCGCTCTAAGTCCCACCATAGCAAAAACATGGATAACAACGCAAGAGGAAATAACAGTCCAGTCGACCCTAGAAGAAATGACGACTGCACCACGATCAAGATGCAAACTGCGAGCATAATACAGATCCGGTGTCCGAATACGACGATGCCAGGGATAAACATCATCAAACCCCGTCTGGGGAAGAAAACAATCCGGACGAAGATGCACACATCATCCCAGAAACGCACTTGGAGCAACAGAACCTCCGCAGAAGGCTTATTGCCACAGCGAGGAGCCCGAAGAAACAAAAGCAAAGGCTTAAGGCCGCACAAGATACGCTCGATGACAAGTGGAACAAATAACAAAGTATGGAGGAAGTTACCACAAAAATAGCTATCCAAAGTGCAAGTTGTTACCGGAATTCGATGATGAGGCCTTAGAGCCCATACAGCCGAAGAATGATACGGCCAACCGGCCGGATCCACCACCTTGTGAACGCGATAGAGCGGCTAACAAAGTCGCGCATAAGTCAACACACGATCTACGTGAGAACTTGCGCCAAAAATCCGGCGCGACCAGATCCATCTATGGATCTAGGAAGCGCACTTTGGTACAAAACCAAAACCGAATACTACAACCGTCCGAACACCATGGCACATCCCAATACAGGGGTGCCACACACCCCTTATGTTTCACTGATGAGGTGCTAGATCACGAATTCCCAGAGGGATTCAAACCAGTGAACATAGAGGCGTACGATGGGACCACAAACCCTGGAGTCTGGATAGAGGACTTCATCCTCCATATTCATATGGCTCGTGGAGATGATCTCCATGCCATTAAATACTTGCCCCTCAAGCTTAAAGGGCCAGCTCGGCACTGGCTGAAAAGCCTCCCCGAAAACTCAATTGGAAGTTGGGAGGAGCTCGAGGACGCTTTTCGGGCTAATTTTCAAGGGACTTATGTCCGTCCTCCGGATGCAGACGATTTAAGTCATATAATCCAACAGTCCGGAGAGTCCGCCTGAAAGCTTTGGAACAGGTTCCTCACCAAGAAGAACCAAATCATCGACTGTCCGGACGTCGAAGCCTTAGCAGCTTTTAAACACAGCGTCCGAGACGAATGGCTCGCCAGACACCTCGGCCAAGAAAAACCAAGAACAATGGCAGCCTTAACAAGCCTCATGACCTGCTTTTGTGCAGGCAAGGACAACTGGTTGGCCCATAGTAGCACCAGCAACCCAAGCACATCCGAAGTCAGGGATGGCAATGGTAAACCACGACGCAACAAAAACAAGCGTCGAAATAAAGAAAGTAGCCCAGATAACACGACGGTAAACGCCGAAATCAGGGGCTCCCGACTAGGTCAGCGGAAAAAGCAAGGCAGCAGAGAAGGACAATCTGGCCTAAACAAAATTCTTGACAAACTCTATCAGATTCACGGCACCCCAGACAAACCTGCAAATCATACCCACAGAGAATGTTGGGTCTTCAAGCATGCCGATAAGCTAAACGCCAAACACAAAGGGGAAGAGACACCAAGCGAAGACAAGGATGAACCTCGCCAGCAAAGCACTGGAGGACAGAAAAAGTTCCCACCAGAGGTTAAAATAGTAAACGTGATCCATGTGACAAAGAGGAGAAGCAAGCATGCACTCCGAGACACACAGCCCGTCACCCCTAGGTTCAACCCCTGGTTGGCCTGTCCGATCACTTTTGATCATAGGGATCATGAGACAAATATCCGGCATGAAGGACTGACGGCCTTGGTGTTAGACCCAATAATAAATGGGTACCATTTCACACGAGTCCTCATGGACGGCGGCAGTGATCTAAATCTGATATATCAGGACACAGTCCGCAAAATGGGGATAGATCCGACACAAATAAGCCGTAGTAATACTACCTTAAAGGGAGTAATACCAGGCCAAGAGGCCCGCTGTATGGGCTCTCTACTACTAGAGGTGGTATTCGGTCCTCCCGATAACTTTCGAAGCGAAAGGTTAACTTTTCACATCGCCCCATTCCGAAGCGGTTATCAAGCACTACTCGGAAGAACGGCTTTCGCTTGTTTTAACGCAATACCGCATTATTCTTTTCTCATGCTTAAGATGCCTGGTCCACGTGGTATCATCTCAGTTAGCGGAAATACCGAACATTTCTTACGTACGGACGAGGATGCGGCGGGCTCTAACAGCCGCAAACTAGACGGCCTCACCAACCAGAAAAAATGGCAGGTCGTCAAGACCACGGACACGGTTAAACGAGTCCAGCGTTCCATCATATATACATGAGATCAGTTTGATGATCAAACCCTCATTAATGATACTAGGGGCTTCCCGCGTGTAATCCGGGCTAGCCCGGCTCAACTTGGCTTCTCTTGAATTTTGATAGTTCATTGATAATAACCAATTCTTTTTTTTGGCATGGCAACTTTCACCTAAGTTCTTTCCTTTTACAGATGACATTCGTGCTACACCCGTCCAGGACATGGCACAACGGAGACACAGGCGCAGACGAGCAGCAGGGACCCGCCCAAAGGTTTCTTTTTAGATTAAGACCCTGCGTAAACCTTTTTACTGTCTCTTGTTGCTCACATCCTCTGGATACTCCACACAACCGAGAAGGATGCTAGCATTATTGGCATGTGGCCACGTCAGGATTTTGCACGTACCTGGACACATGGGGTTTCTTATTAAGGGCATTGTTTAGCCCGGTATATATAAATACCGAACACCTTAGGGAGCGTTCGGCGTTGCGAGTTTGGCCCTATATGCATCAGCTCCGAATCATGTCTTTGGTCAAATGTTGGGTTTGCCCGGCTCCCACGTTTTGGTACCTTACGTTCCGTTATATCGGCTAAGGTGGCACTGGGAGAACTACTGCGATTGTGCCCTGGTTCATCCGGATGAGCACCTCAGTAGAGAAAGCCGAAAACTGACTGTCATGATATAGCGAGAGACTGGTCAACCACTCGATGACTCATCGGAATCTTCGGGATTCCTCCGCATTAACGAAGGTCCGTTTCCTGGTCATGTACGTACGTGCCCCGTATTCGGACAAGTGCAGAAGTACCAGGGGCTATATAGTAGCCCCACCGTCAAACTCCTATGGCTAAGTGAAAGTGTTAAAGCAATATAGTCCGATTGCCTCATTCGCTGTGCTATCACCTCCTTAACGGACCAAGACGTTGGATCAAGTGTGGATATGCATTTTCTGCAAACACCCCCGCATTATATGCATGGGGGCGGAAGCCGACGACTGCAAACTTTCAGGTTATATACATATATACATAAAACGGCCGCACATGAGGCATCACAGTACTTTCGGGCAAAAGTATAAATACAACCTTGATAATTCAATAAAACATTGTTTTTACAATGGGAATACATGTCACTAGAACATAATATTCTTCGAGCACTGAGGCTCTATCGAACGAGCGCCTTCTAGAAGTTCTTCAAAATAGTGCTCGGCAGCCACTCGGCCTACGGTCAAACCCTATGTCGCAACAGTGGTGGCCTCCATCTCCGCCCAGTATGTCTTGACACGGGCAAAGGCCATCCGTGCACCCTCTATGCATGCCGATCTCTTGACAGCATCGATGCATGGCACAACACCAAGTAATTGTTGCACTAAACTAAAGTAGCTATTCGTCCTTGGCCCTCCCGGCCATAGGTGGTCCACAATGGACCTCATGGAAAGTCCAGACAACCTATGGAGCTCGGCCCACTCGGCCATTCGCTCATTCAACAGCAGCGGATGGACTGGAGCGTGAAACTTTGACCAGAACAACTTTTCCACTTCGGGACCTTTCTGATCCTTGAAGTACTCGACCGCATCAGCAACACTTGCAGCCAAATCCATGTAGGCGTCCATAGAACTCCATAGCCGGTCCAGAGGAGCATACTTCGGATCTCCGAACTTAGTCCGCAACAAGAAGGGCTTCCCAGACACGATATCTGCAGCTTGATTCAGCTCCTCCTTCGCCGCTCTAATTTTGCAGCGGGCTTCCTTGGCAGCCACCAGGGCCTTCTCCAGGTCCGGCCCCTTCGCCCGGTTTTCTTCTTCAAGAAGCTGGTAACGGTTAGCGGCATCTTTTAACTCTACAACCATCTTGTCTATTTTTTACTTGCTCTCGCAATGCGCGGCTTGTTCGGCCCTTAACTCTTCGGCCGCCTTTAGAGTGGCCGCATTTCTTCTCCTTGCTTGCTCCTTGGCTCGGGCAAGCTCCGCCCGAAGGGTCTCCACGGTGGCAGCTCCATCTGCAGTCACAACATATTAAAGATACTGGCATCATGCTCCTCTTACTATGTGTTGATCACCGGAAAAATCACTTACCCTGTGCCTCATCAAGCCGCTTGTTGACAAGCACGATGTCGGCATCTGCCGCATCAAGTTGTCGCTTTAGCTTGGCAAACCCATCAGTCCGGCTAGCCACCGGAGCTTCAGCCACCTGCACATAAAGGCGGTCTGGTTATTACCTGGGACTATGATCCTCTGTTTGCCGCCATTTTCAACGACAACCAGAGTCTCAGGGGCTACTATCTGCATAGGGCACACCTAACGTGTGCGGTACTGTCAAAAACATACACTATTTCACGTACCTCAAAGCCTTTCAGCAGACTCATAAAGGCTTCATGCAAAACGCTTTCAGCGGATGAAATCTTTTCAATTACCGTACCCATTAGCGTACGATGTGCTTCCGAGACGGCCGCTTGCCCCAGAAGATCCTTCAGCGCGTCCGACCGCACACTGTACGGACCCTTGCTGTCGCTCTCCTTAGGAGCCGGATACTGAGGATTCCGGGTAGCCAAAGGGTTATCCTTTGTCCTTAGTGGATCCGGAGATGCCCTTCGCGACGGCACTTCAAGGTCGCCTGCTTCATGAGGCGGGGTGTTAGGGGGAGGCGTTTCGCTCTCCATCATCTCCGGAAGAAGATCCCCCGAAGACTAACTCTATTGTGAAGGGCTACGATCCGGACTACAATTTATAAGCATCGGTTATTGTCTTCAGAAGTAAGGTAGGATGTTTCCACTATTAAGTACTTTTCGATTACTTACAACTCGGTAGAGGGATGATCCCCGTGCGGACACTGTGTGGCAAGAATACCCTCCGAGGCAGGACCCTCTGATGAGGATTTCTTCTCCTATTTGGAAACTTTAGTTTCCGGATCTTCAGAGGTAGTCCTCTTCCTTCCCCGGGGAGAGAGAACGTCAGATTTTTCCCTTTGGTTGTCCTCCTTCGCGGAGGCGCTCATCCCCCAGCTGGAATAAGTAGCGAGCGAGGCCCTCTTTCGCCCTCTCTATTCCCCCCATCATCTTCCTTTGAGGGCACTGGATAAGCCGCCGGCTCGAGCATCTTCTCCAGTACCGAATTGTCCAAGCCCTCAGGAAGGGGGGCCGAACACCTGATCATCACCGCCTTTGTTGTCCAGTCCTAGTCAAAGAGCGGCTCTTTAGAATGATGCCATGATAAATAAAAGGACAGTAGGTTCGACATGGGATTACTTACTTGGGTAGCGGGGCGGTTGCAGCTCAGACCCACGTCCTCGATGGTGTCCGGACACTCTATTTGGGGTCCGAAGAACGATTTGTACATCTCTTCGTGCGTCATGCCGAGGAAATGCTGAATAGCTCGTGGTCCTTCCGGGTTGAATTCCCACATGTGGAGGGGCCGGCGTTTGCAAGGCTGGACTCGATGAACTAGCATAACTTGCATTACCATAACCAGACTGAAATCTCTCTCAAAGAGATCTCGGATACGGCTCTGCAGTATTGACACGTCCTTTGCTGGACCCCAGCTTAGCCCCCTGCTGATCCATGACATTAGTGTTGGAAATATGCCCTAGAGGCAATAATAAATTGGTTATTATTATTATTTCCTTGTTCATGATAATCGTTTATTATCCATGCTAGAATTGTATTGATAGGAAACTCAGATACATGTGTGGATACATAGACAACACCATGTCCCTAGTAAGCCTCTAGTTGACTAGCTCGTTGATCAATAGATGGTTACGGTTTCCTGACCATGGACATTGGATGTCGTTGATAACGGGATCACATCATTAGGAGAATGATGTGATGGACAAGACCCAATCCTAAGCCTAGCACAAGATCGTGTAGTTCGTTTGCTAAAGTTTTTCTAATGTCAAGTATCATTTCCTTAGGCCATGAGATTGTGCAACTCCCGGATACCGTAGGAGTGCTTTGGGTGTGCCAAACGTCACAACGTAACTGGGTGGCTATAAAGGTACACTACAGGTATCTCCGAAAGTGTCTGTTGGGTTGGCACGAATCGAGACTAGGATTTGTCACTCCGTGTAAACAGAGAGGTATCTCTGGGCCCACTCGGTAGGACATCATCATAATATGCACAATGTGATCAAGGGGTTGATCACGGGATGATCTGTTACGAAAAGAGTAAAGAGACTTGCCGGCAACGAGATTGAACAAGGTATCGGGATACCGACGATCGAATCTCGGTCAAGTATCGTACCGCTAGACAAAGGGAATTGTATACGGGATTGATTAAGTCCTTGACATCGTGGTTCATCCGATGAGATCATCATGGAACATGTGGGAGCCAACATGGGTATCCAGATCCCGTTGTTGGTTATTGACCGGAGAGTAATCTCGGTCATGTCTGCATGGTTCCCGAACCCGTAGGGTCTACACACTTAAGGTTCGATGACGCTAGGGTTATAGGGAATAGATATACGTGGTTACCGAATGTTGTTCAGAGTCCTGGATGAGATCCTGGACATCACGAGGAGTTCCGGAATGGTCCGAAGGTGAAGATTTATATATGGGATGTCCTGTTTTGGTCGCCGGAAAAGTTTCGGGTTTTATCGGTAATGTACCGGGACCACCGGGAGGGTCCCGGTGGTCCACCAAGTGGGGCCACCAGCCCCGGAGGGCTGCATAGGCCAAGTGTGGGAGGGGACCAGCCCCAGGTGGGCTGGTGCACCCCCCACCAAGGCCCAAGGCACAAGGGAGAGTGGAAGGGGGCAAACCCTAGGCTCAGATGGGCCTAAGGCCCACCTAGTGGTGCGCCCCCCTCTCTCCCCCTTGGCTGCCCCCCTTAGATGGGATCTAGGGCTGGCTGCCACCCCTAGGGGTGGAAACCTAGGTGGGGGCGCAGCCCCTCCCCCCTATATATACTTGAGGTTTTGGGCTGCCATAGAAACGATTCAATCTCCTTCTTGGCGCAGCTCTACCCCTCTCCCTCCTCATCTCTTGCGGTGCTTGGCGAAGCCCTGCTGGAGTACCACGCTCCTCCACCACCACCACGCCATCGTGCTGCTGCTGGATGGAGTCTTCCCCAACCTCTCCTTCTCCCCTTGCTGGATCAAGGCGTAGGAGACGTCACCGGGCTGTACGTGTGTTGAACACGGAGGTGCCGTCCGTTCGGCACTAGGATCATCGGTGATTTGGATCACGACGAGTACGACTCCATCAACCCCGTTCACTTGAACGCTTATGCTTAGCGATCAACAAGGGTATGTAGATGCACTCTCCTTCCCCTTGTTGCTAGATTACTCCATAGATTGATCTTGGTGATGCGTAGAAAATTTTGAATTTCTGCTACGTTCCCCAACAGTGGCATCATGAGCTAGGTCTATGCGTAGTTTCTATGCACGAGTAGAACACAAAGTAGTTGTGGGCATCGATTTTGTCAATTTACTTGCCGTTACTAGTCTTATCTTGATTCGGCGGCATTGTGGGATGAAGCGGCCCGGACCAACCTTACACGCACGCTTACGTGAGACCGGTTCCACCGACTGACATGCACTAGTTGCATAAGGTGGCTGGCGGGTGTCTGTCTCTCCCACTTTAGTCGGATCGGATTCGATGAACACGGTCCTTATGAAGGGTAAATAGAAATTGGCAATTCACGTTGTGGTTTTGGTGTAGGTAAGAAACGTTCTTGCTAGCAACCTATAGCAGCCAGGTAAAAACTTGCAAGAACAATTACAGGACGTCTAACTTGTTTTTGCAGCATATGCCTTGTGATGTGATATGGCCAAAAGGATGTGATGAATGATATATGTGATGTATGAGATTGATCATGTTCTTGTAATAGGAATCACGACTTGCATGTCAATGAGTATGACAACCAGCAGGAGCCATAGGAGTTATCTTAATTTATTTACGACCTGCGTGTCAACATAAACGTCATGTAATTACTTTACTTTATTGCTAAAGCGTTAGCCATAGTAGTAGAAGTAATAGATTACGAGACAACTTCAAGAAGACATGATGATGGAGATCATGATGATGAGATCATGGTGTCATGCCGGTGACAACGATGATCATGGAGCCCCGAAGATGGAGATCAAGAGGAGCAAAATGATATTGGCCATACCATGTCACTATTTGATTGCATGTGATGTTTATCATGTTTTACATCTTATTTGCTTAGAACGATGGTAGCTTAAATAAGATGATCCCTCACTAAAATTTCAAGAAAGGTGTCCCCCCTAACTGTGCACCGTTGCGAAGGTTCGTTGTTTCGAAGCACCACGTGATGATCGGGTGTGATAGATTCTAACGTTCGAATACAACAAGTGTTGACGAGCCTAGCATGTACATACATGGCCTCGGGACACATGCGAAACACTTAGGTTGACTTGACGAGCCTAGCATGTACAGACATGGCCTCGGAACACGGAAGACCGAAAGGTCGAACATGAGTCGTATAGAAGATATGATCAACATGAAGATGTTCACAGATGATGACTAGTCCGTCTCACGTGATGATTGGACATGGCCTAGTTGACTCGGATCATGTAATCACTTAGATGACTAGAGGGATGTCTATCTGAGTGGGAGTTCATAAGATGAACTTAATTATCCTGAAAATAGTCAAAAGGTCTTCGCAAATTATGTCGTAGCTCGCGCTTCAGTTCTACTGTTTAGATATGTTCCTAGAGAAAATTTAGTTGAAAGATGATAGTAGCAATTATGCAGACTAGGTCCGTAAACTGAGGATTGTTCTCATTGCTTCATAGAAGGCTTATGTCCTTAATGCACCGCTCAGTGTGCTGAACCTCGAATGTCGTCTGTGGATGTTGCGAACATCTGACATACACATTTTGATAACTACGTGATAGTTCAGTTAAATGGTTTAGAGTTGAGGTACTGAATACGTTTTGAAACGTCGCGAAACATATGAGATGTTTCGAGGGCTGAAATTGGGATTTCAGGCTCGTGCCCACGTCAAGAGGTATAAGACCTCTGACGATTTTCTTAGCCTGCAAACTAAGGGAGAAAAGCTCAATTGTTGAGCTTGTGCTCAGATTGTCTGAGCACAACAATCATTTGAATCGAGTGGGAGTTGATCTTCCAGATGAGATAGTGATGTTTCTCCAAAGTCATTACCACCAAGCTGCTAGAGCTTCGTGATGAACTATAATATATCAGGGACATATATGATGATCCTTGAGATATTCGCGATGTTTGACACCACAAAAGTAGAAATCAAGAAGGAGCATCAATTGTTGATGGTTGGTGAAACCACTAGTTTCAAGAAGGGTAAGGGCAAGGGCAAGAAGGGATACTTCATGAAACGGCAATTCAGCTGCTGCTCTAGTGAAGAAACCCAAGGTTGAACCCAAACCCGAGACTAAGTGCTTCTGTAATAAGAGGAACAACAACTGGAGCAGAATTACCCTAGATACTTAGTAGATGAGAAGGCTGGCAAGGTCGATAGAAGTATATTGGATATACATTGTGTTAATGTGTACTTTACTAGTACTCCTAGTAGCACCATGGTATTAGATACCGATTTGGTTGCTAAGTGTTAGTAAACTCGAAATAAAAGGCTGCGGAGTAAACGGAGACTAGCTAAAGGTGAGCTGGCGATATGTGTTGGAAGTTTTTCCAAGCTTGATGTGATCAAGCATCGCACGCTCCCTCTACCATCGAGATTGGTGTTTGCGTTGAGCACAGACATGATTGGATTATGTCTATCGCAATACGGTTATTCATTTAAGGAGAATAATGGTTACTCTGTTTATTTGAATAATACCTTCAATGGTCTTGCACCTAAAATGAATGGTTTATTGAATCTCGATCGTAGTGATACACATGTTCATACCAAAAGATATAAGATAGTAATGATAATACCACCTACTTGCGGCACTGCCACATAAGTCATATCAGTATAAAATGCATGAAGAAGCTTCATGTTGATGGATCTTTGGGCTCACTCGTTTTTGAAAAGTTTGAGACATGTGAACCATGTCTATTGGTGCATATGCATCAAGAAACTCCATGCAAATGGACCATTTGGACTCACTTGATTTTGAATCACTTGAGACATGCAAATCATACCACATGGGCAAGATAACTGAAAGCCTCGTTTTCAGTAAAATGGAACTAGAAATCAACTTGTTGGAAGTAATACATTTTGATGTGTGCAGTCCAATGAGTGCTGAGGCGTGTAGTGGATATCGTTATGTTCTTACTTCACAGATGATTTGAGTAGATGTTGAGTATATTTACTTGATGAATCACGAGTCTGAATTATTGAAAGGTTCAAGTAATTTCAGGGTGAAGTTGAAACATCATCATGACAAGAGGATAAAATATCTATGATATGATCATAGAGATGAATATCTGAATTACGAGTTTGGCACAGAATTAAGACATTGTGGAAATTGTTTCACAACTAATACAGCCTGGAACACCATAGTGTGATTGTGTGTCCGAACATCATAACTGCACCCTATTGGATATGATGCATACCATGATGTCTCTTATCGAATTACCACGATAGTTTATGGGTTAGGCATTAGAGACAACCACATTCACTTTAAATAGGGCATCACGTAATTCCGATGAGATGACACCGTATGAACTATGGTTTAGAGAAACCTAAGCTGTCATTTCTTAAAAGTTTGGAGCCGCGACGCTTATGTGAAAAAGTTTCAGGCTGATAAGCTCGAACCCAAAGCGGATAAATGCATCTTCATAGGACACCCAAAATAGTTGGGTATACCTCCTGTCTCAGATCCGAAAGCAATAAGGGATTGTTTCTAGAATCGGGTCCTTTCTCGAGGAAAAGTTTCTCTCGAAAGAATTGAGTGGGAGGATGCTGGAGACTTGATGAGGTTATTGAACCGTCTCTTCAAATAGTGTGTGGCAGGGCACAGGGAGTTGTTCCTGTGGCACCTACACCAATTGAAGTGGAAGCTTATGATAGTGATCATGAAACTTCAGATCAAGTCACTACCAAACCTCGTGGGATGACAAGGATGCGTACTACTTCAGAGTGGTACGTAATCCTGTCTTGGAAGTCATGTTGCTAGACACCAATGAACCTACGAGCTATGGAGAAACGATGGTGGGCCTGGATTCCAAAATGGCTCGAGGCCATATAATCCGAGAGAGGATCCATATATGAAAACAAAGTGTAGACTTTGGAAGAACTACTTGATGGTCGTAAGGCTGTTAGGTACATATGTATTTTAAAAGGAAGACAAACAATGATGGTAAGTATCACCATTAAGAAAGCTCGACTTGTCGTTAAGATGTTTTCCGACAAGTTCAAGGAGTTGACTACGATGAGACTTTCTCACTCGTAGCGATGCTAAGAGTCTGTTGGAATTATATTAGCGATTACTGCATTATTTGTGAAATCTTGTAGATAGGATATCAAAACATTGTTTCCTCGACCTTTTTCTTGAGGAAAGGTTGTATGTGATACAACCGGAAGGTTTTGTCAATCCTGAAAGATGCTAACAAGTATGCAAAGCTCCAGCAATCCTTCTAAGGACTGGAGTAAGCATCTCGGAGTTGGAATGTATGCTTTGATGAGATGATCAAAGATTTTGGGTGTATACAAAGTTTATGAGAAACTTGTATTTCCAAAGAAGTGAGTGGGAGCACTATAGAATTTCTGATGAATATATGTTGTTGACATATTGTTGATCAAAAATGACGTAGAATTTCTGGAGAGCATATAGGGTTATTTGGAAAGTGTTTTTCAATGGAAAGCCTGGATTAAGCTACTTGAACATTGAGCATCAAGATCTATAAGGATAGATCAAAATGCTTAATGGTACTTTCAATTGAGCACATACCTTGACATGATCTTGAAGGTGTTCAAGATGGATCAGCCAAAGAAGGAGTTCTTGCCTGAGTTTTAAGGTATGAAGTTAAGACTTAAAGCTCGACCACGGCAGAAGAAAGAGGAAGGACGAAGGTCATCCCCTATGCTTTTTTCATAGGCTCTATACGGTATGCCATGCTGAGTACCGCACCTGATGTGTGCCTTGCCACATATCTGGCAAGAGGGTACAAAGGTGATCTAGGAGTAGATCACCATATAGCGGTCTAAATTATCCTTAGAGGAATAAGGATATGTTTCTCGGTTATGGAGGTGATAAAGAGTTCGACGTAAAGAGTTACGTCGATGCAAGCTTAACACCTATTCGGATAGCTCTGAGTAGAGATACCGGATACGTATAATGGAGCAACAATTTAGAATGGTTCCAAGTAGAACAATTATTTGAAATGGCTCCAAATGTAGCGTAGTAGTTGCATCTACAAGATGACATAGAAATTTGCGAAGTACATACGATCTGAATGCTGCAGACCCGTTGACTGAAACCTCTCTCACAAGCATAACATGATCAAACCCAGAACTCTTTGGGTGTTAGTCACATGGGGATGTGACCTTGAGTGTTAATCACATATCGATGTGAACTGGGTTATTGACTCTAGTGCAAGTGGGATACTGTTGGAAATATGCCCTAGAGGCAATAATAAATTGGTTATTATTATTATTTCCTTGTTCATGATAATCGTTTATTATCCATGCTAGAATTGTATTGATAGGAAACTCAGATACATGTGTGGATACATAGACAACACCATGTCCCTAGTAAGCCTCTAGTTGACTAGCTCATTGATCAATAGATGGTTACGGTTTCCTGACCATGGACATTGGATGTCGTTGATAACGGGATCACATCATTAGGAGAATGATGTGATGGACAAGACCCAATCCTAAGCCTAGCACAAGATCGTGTAGTTCGTTTGCTAAAGCTTTTCTAATGTCAAGTATCATTTCCTTAGACCATGAGATTGTGCAACTCCTAGATACCGTAGGAGTGCTTTGGGTGTGCCAAACGTCACAACGTAACTGGGTGGCTATAAAGGTACACTACAGGTATCTCTGAAAGTGTCTGTTGGGTTGGCACGAATCGAGACTGGGATTTGTCACTCCGTGTAAACGGAGAGGTATCTGTGGGCCCACTCGGTAGGACATCATCATAATGTGCACAATGTGATCAAGGAGTTGATCACGGGATGATGTGTTACGAAATGAGTAAAGAGACTTGCCGGTAACGAGATTGAACAAGGTATCGGGATACCGACAATCGAATCTCGGTCAAGTATCATACCGCTAGACAAAGGGAATTGTATACGGGATTGATTAAGTCTTTGACATCGTGGTTCATCCGATGAAATCATCGTGGAACATGTGGGAGCCAACATGGGTATCCAGATCCTGCTGTTGGTTATTGACTGAGAGTAATCTCGGTCATGTCTGCATGGTTCCCGAACCCGTAGGGTCTACACACTTAAGGTTCGATGATGCTAGGGTTATAGGGCATAGATATACGTGGTAACCGAATGTTGTTCGGAGTCCCGGATGAGATCCCGGACGTCACGAGGAGTTCCGGAATGGTCCGGAGGTAAAGATTTATATATGGCAAGTCCTGTTTTGGTCGCCGGAAAAGTTTCGGGTTTTATCGGTAATGTACCAGGACCACCGGGAGGGTCCCGGTGGTCCACCAAGTGGGGCCACCAGCCCCGGAGGGCTGCATGGGCCAAGTGTGGGAGGGGACCAGCCCCAGGTGGGCTGGTGCGCCCCCCACCAAGGCCCAAGGCGCAAGGGAGAGTGGAAGGGGGCAAACCCTTGGCTCAGATGGGCCTAAGGCCCACCTAGTGGTGCGCCCCCTCCCTCCCCCTTAGCCGCCCCCCTTAGATGGGATCTAGGGCTGGCCGCCACCCCTAGGGGTGGAAACCTAGGTGGGGGCGCAGCCCCTCCCCTCCCCCTATATATACTTGAGGTTTTGGGCTGCCATAGACACGATTCAATCTCCTTCTTGGCGCAGCTCTACCCCTCTCCCTCCTCGTCTCTTGCGGTTCTTGGCGAAGCCCTGCTGGAGTACCACGCTTCTCCACCACCACCACGCCGTCGTGCTGCTGCTGGATGGAGTCTTCCCCAACCTCTCTTTCTCCCCTTGTTGGATCAAGGCGTAGGAGACGTCACCGGGCTGTACGTGTGTTGAACACGGAGGTGCCGTCCTGTGACACTCCCAAAATTTTTGATTTGGTTTTCATCAAAAACTTTTTTTTCAGATTCTAAAGGAGGGCCTTTAAAAATTTCTCTTTCAGAAAATCCTTCCTCTTAAAAACTTCCTTTCACCTTTGGCAAGGATTTCCTTTCCTTTTAATTTTGGTGTTAAAATTTTGGAAGCTTTTCTTCTGGTTGTTTCCCTCTCAAACTTATTTATTATCAAAAAAACCCTAGGAGTTTTGGGACTTCTTTCTTTTGAAAACACCCATGGTTTTACCATGTCTCCTATGGTAAATCTTCTCAAAATCCATCCCTCCATCTTTGAACAATCTAAATTCTATGTCTCAACAAGTCCAAACAAGTTTTGGATTTTATTTAAATTATTTTTTCCCCAAAAACATTTCTGCCATTTATTTTGAGCTTAAGTGATTTTCAAAGCAAGTATCTTTGCCTCTGAGTTTTTATCCCAAACCAACTCCCTGGATTGTCTTTAGTACCCACAACCTAGAACCACCTTGATCCACTCTTCTTCTTTTCAAATATTTCAAATTTCACTCACTGCAAGTTTGGACCAGATTTGCCAAATTTGGTGAAATTCATATCTACACTTCTCCAAAAATTCCACCAAAATTCAGGCAGCCTACTGGAGCAATGAGAGGCCACTCCACCAAGTTTCAGCTCAAGGAAAAATCCCTAGATGCCAAAAACATTCTGTCGAACACCTGAGCTGCACTGTTCTTTGCAAAGTTCAGTAAAATTCAGTTTTTACAGTGTCGATTTCTTCAGAGTTGCAGGCACATGCTCACAGTGCCTTTGGCTCAATGCTCGCAGCCCCTCCCTCTTGTCCGGATGCTGCACACGCGTGCTTGGAGTTTTCCTGGCATCAGTAGCGCGCTAGCCCGCCCTCGCCAGCGTCTTCTGCGGCGTCGGGACCTCCCGTGGCGGCCGACAGAAGGCACACTACGGCAGAACGCCATTTTGGCGCCGCCCAAAGCTTCCTAGCCCTCCGCGTGGCCTCATGCATGCCAGCGCACGCCCGTGGCACCCTCACCGCGGCCCGGCAAGCACGGAACGTGCTCCCTGCCGCCGACGGGCCCGCGCCGCCCCGTTCCGTCGTGCTCGCCCGTAACACCCCATCCAAGCTCGTTTAGCACCTAAATGGAACTAGTGGAACTCCGTGATGACGCCCAACTCCCTAAACCTTCCCGACCAAGCTCTGCGCCGCCGTAACCTTCACCAGAGATCCCCGTTCACGGCCACCGCCTCGGATCGCCTATAAAAAGAACCCCGAGCTCGCTCACGAGACCCACACCTTCACTACACCTCTCTAGGACCCTGCCAAACCACCAGGAGGACCTCGAGGAGGTCTCCTCCCCCAACTCCGGCCGCCTCGCCCCGCCTCGGCCTCCACCTCGATTCACTTCGGTGAGGCCATCTCCGGCGCCCAAACCTCGTCCGTAGCCTTCTATTGCACCCAGTGCTCTAACCCCCACCTCAATTTGATCCTTGCAGCCCTCCTCGGCGAGATCCATCAACGCCCAAACCACCGTCCGCCGGAGTCAAGGCCGCCGTCGACGTGGTGCTCACCGGCGACCCACACCACCACCCACCATTGCGGAAGGACACGGTGAGCACGTTGGTAATCTCCGATCACTCTGCCTCGCCGTGGATCGCCGCCGGCGACCACCGCGGCTCTCGGGCACCGGCGAAATCTGCCGCCCCGTTTGAAAATTTAAACCTGACGAGCGGGACCCGATGTCAGCCTCTCTATCCTGTCTAAGCAAAGCGTTTTCTGAAAACGCCTTCTGCCAAATGCGCCTTCCCTCTGGGCTGGCGTAGTTTCTGCCAAAGCGCTTTCTGTTTTTATAAACTAGCCCCTGGAAACTTTCTGTTTCATTACAGATAAGTCCTTGGATTAAAACCCTTATAACTTTTTAACAGAAAGGAATTTTTGAGTGATTCTTTTTCTGTCCTCTTCAGATTTTTGTCTAGTTTTTTATCATATTTATTTGGAAAATATTTAGAATACTTTCTGTGCACCTCTTGATATTTACGATAGCGCATATATTTTCTTTATACCGTAGATACCAAAGGAGGTGACGGAGCCGCGAACTTCACCGAGCTAGGCTCCGACTACTCTGAACCAGGCAAGCATGTTTGAACTTTTGATATGATGAGTGTATTGGCATGTTTTGCATTTAGTTAGTTTCATGGCATGTTGATGAGCATACCGATGAACGTTATTTTTATGAAATGTTGAAGTAAGTGAGTTCGATGATCCATAAGTGGATGGAGGTGAGTATGAATGGCCATGTGTTGGCATGAGGATGAGTAAGATGGCAGAGTTGTAGCATGCCAGTCTTATGCCAGACTATGTGACTTCAGGTTCAAACCGTACCGGTCCAGTTCCTCCCATTTCCTTCCCTGTACTACCACATGTTTTCCGCAAGGAATATGGCTTAGTAAGTTGCAAACCGCTTTCCTGGTACACACCAAAAGGAGAGGCCGGGATGATGGTTCCATGGCCCTGGATTAAAGCCAGTCACCCGGTCAGGGGGCATGGGTGTTTCCGGTTGGGACCGAGAGGGGGGCACCCCTTAGAGCGCGCATATATAAATTTGATCCCATGCTATTCGAGATTGTGATCTCCCCGTCTCAAAAGTTTTTCTTGGACGATGTCTAGGGTGAGTCCTGGCATCGAGAGGTAGGATGGGTGTGTACTGGTTAGCTGTGTTTTCTCCGAAAAACCGTAAACGGAACTAGTCCCTCGTGACTACGGATATCCGTTGACTGTGGGAAATTTTTTGTACAAACTCTGCAGAGTCATACATTCCTTGAATTATCTATTCCATGTCCGAATTCGTATCATCTTGGACTAACAGTATCAGTTTGATGACAGAGACTCCGGTGAATCCCATGAGTACTAAGCCTGGCTAAATGTTATTCCTGTGGATGGACTAACCTGTTTATTATCATGAATTGAATATTGATTATGAGTATTATTTACTTGTGATTAAAGCCCTTTCTGTGATGTCGCTTAGACATCCAACTGTGGCATTTATTTTAAAGCCCTTTCTGTGATGTCGCTTAGACGTCCGACTGTGGCATTTCTTTTAAAGCCCTTTCTGTGATGTCGCTCAGACGTTCGGCTGTGGCATTTCTTTTAAAGCCCTTTCTGTGATGTCGCTTAGACGTCCGATTGTGGCATTTCTTTTAAAGCCCTTTCTGTGATGTCGCTTAGACATCCGACTGCGGCATTTCTTTTAAAGCCCTTTCTGTGATGTCGCTCAGACGTCCGGCTGTGGCATTTCTTTTAAAGCCCTTTCTGTGATGTCGCTTAGACGTCCGACTGTGGCATTTCTTTTAAAGCCCTTTCTGTGATGTCGCTCAGACGTCCGGCTGTGGCATTTCTTTTAAAGCCCTTTCTGTGATGTCGCTTAGACGTCCGACTGTGGCATTTCTTTTAAAGCCCTTTCTGTGATGTCACTTAGACGTCCGACTGTGGCATTTCTTTTAAAGCCCTTTCTGTGATGTCGCTCAGGCGTCCGGCTGTGGCATTTCTTTTAAAGCCCTTTCTGTGATGTCGCTTAGACGTCCGACTGTGGCATTTCTTTTAAAGCCCTTTCTGTGATGTCGCTCAGACGTCCGGCTGTGGCATTTCTTTTAAAGCCCTTTCTGTGATGTCGCTCAGACGTCCGGCTGTGGCATTTCTTTTAAAGCCCTTTCTGTGATGTCGCTCAGACGTCCGACTGTGGCATTTCTTTTAAAGCCCTTTCTGTGATGTCGCTCAGACGTCCGACTGTGGCATGGTTTTTCAGTTATTATTCGTTCACCCTTCGAGGCGTCGCTTCAGACACCCGATCGGTTCTCATTTATTTTCTGTTGGGATTTCAGGCGGACTACCGCCGTTTCCCTCGTACTTACTTCGTTGTGCAAATATTATCAGTGTGCATTGGGAAGATTATTCATGACGCATCCATGCATGCATTTGTTATATCTTACATCCGAACTGTCTTGCGAGTACTTTCAAAGTACTCACTGGCTTGTTGGTTTGGCCAGATGCTGACGAAGGCGATCTCATGGATGAAGAGTTCGATAGCGAGTCCGACGCCTAGAGGAATCCCAGTCAATCTTGTGCGACCCTGGTCTTGGTCACAGTTTTACACCCGCTTCCGCAACCCGAATAAATTTATCAAGCCTCACCTCGACGCTCAATGAGATGCCAGTTTGAGAGTCGTGTTACCACACTCCCCATTGTGTTATTCCACCACCACCATATCCTCGAGTCAGTAGTATGCCACCACTCCATTGTGTTATATCCACCATTATGTATAATTATTGGCGCGCTTGTAATAATTCGTTGAGCAGCCCTAGCTCAACCCTATAATTTATACTATGCTACTGGCTTATTGTATCAAGTATTTGTCTACCAGTGAGGAGGATTTTGTCTCATACTGGACTCAAAGATTGGTTTCTCAATAAATATTTTTATTGGAAAACCGGTCGTGACAAGCTTGGTACCAGAGCCAGGCTGACTATAGGAAGCCACTAGGTGCGATCGCTAATCGGTTATTAGCATAATAGAGCTAATTTATATTTTTGCAATGGTAGTCATTTTCTGACAGTCAGCATAAATTTATGATCTGACCATTCAGGATTTTTGCCTACTTTTGTTGATGGCCGACAATGACTGCGAGTCTCAGACCTTCGCCAATGTACCCGATGGGTTCGTCAAGCTTCTCTCCTTCATCGTTCAGGTCGCGATGGGGCCATCCGTGCGCCCAGTCTTCACACTCCGCCAGCACAGAGTCAACGACGGTCTGACCATGCACCAAGCCACGGTGCAGTTCAAGTGAGGGCGTGGTGAGCTACGCCGCTACCTGTTTGTGGGAAGAGCCATGCCTACGGAGAGGCATGCTATGCAGATGGCAGCCCGTGAGGCGATAGCCCGCCTCAGGGATGTCCTTCCCGCGATGAAGACTCGTCGCTACCGTTATCTTCCATGCCATGTGCCCTACACCTGCCACTACGCATTCTCCTGCCCCAGAGGAGAACGAGACGAGGCTTTTGAGATGCTTATTGAGTATCTCCAGGCTCTGGAAGCAGCCTTCGACAACCTGGTGGACGACTTCGTGGCTGCCCGCATGGACTCAGTCCATGGCTGTGCCGCCAACAGGAGGGAGCTCCTGCTCCCTGCACCGCTACTGACTTTTGTCTCGTCTTTAGCATCGCATGCACCTATTCGTCACCTGCCTACCACCGGAAGGATCAACCAGGCCTTTGCGCCCACTCCAGCGCACACTGCACCCCCACGGTGCCCACTCCCATTCGTGTTGCTCCACCCCTGGCACCAGTTCCATCTACCTGACGCGGCTCTTCTCGTCTGGAGCCTATTAGTGAGGAGGAGGTCGAATCCCCAGCCTCACTATGCTTCACCCTCGGCTGGACGAAGGAGATCATCAACATTTCCGGCTGAGTGCATTTGCCCGTCATGCGATGTACCGCTTTGTAAGATGTGTTGTGAGGAGTAGCTTGTTTGCGCATCATGTAGAATAGGAGGAGTGAACTAGCCTAAATAACATGTCAGGATTGTGTACACATATCCTGAGTGATGTACTGTATAATTATCGCCCGCGTGTAAGATATTAATGAGCAGTCCTTCTCCGTGCGCAAATCAATTTGTTTTCTTAAGTGATCTTGGACTTTTAAATTTATTGCCATCCTTGTGCATTTTTATTTTTGGAGTTGTTTTTGACGACCATCTTCATATTTCTTATGAGTTTTACAAAATATATCCCCAGAGTGAAAAATGTCTCGTCCTTGGACATGCTCCATGCCTACTCCGCCAGAGGAAAATTTGGACACTCAACCAGGCAACAATTTCACGCAAGGGCAGTCGAGCCAACAGGGCAGTGAAACGGCACTTTCTCAAATGTGCCGCCTTTATGAACAAAGTCAGCAACAACATCGTGAAATGATGAACCAAGTCATCAACATGGGAAATTACCGTGGACAGTATCCGCAGCATTCCAAGTTATCCGAGCTACAGAAGACGCGTCCCCAAACATTTTCACATACTGACAAGCCTCTTGAAGCCGAGGACTGGCTTCGGGACATGGAAAGGAAATTAATTATTGCAAAATGTTCAGATCCCGAGAAGGTATTGTATGCTCCGCACTATCTTACAGGAGCATCCGCATCTTGGTGGGAGAATTTTCTGCATATGCATCCAAACGAAAGTGACATAACCTGGGATGATTTCAAGGAAGGTTTCCGCGGTGCACACATTCCTAAGAGTATTATGAAAATCAAGAAGAGAGAGTTCGACGACCTCAAACAAAGGAACTTGACAGTGGCAGATTACAACAGTCAATTTACACTATTATCCCGCTACGCCAAAGAAGAGCGTATGACTGAAAGCAAGAAGATGGAGAAATTCCTTGACGGTCTGGCGCCCGCGCTTAAATGCCAACTGGTCGTGCACACTTTTCCTGATTTTAAAACACTGGTGGACAAAGCCATTACTCTGGAAAATGAGAGACACAGTCTGGAAGATATCCGCAAACAAAAAGGGACCAGACTAACCTTGCTCGCAATCAACGGAGCAAGACAGATTTCAAAAAGGGTGGGACGCACAAATCCTCATCCAACGTCTCACGCCCAATCCAGAATTTTCATGCAAGGGACAAGGAGTTCACATATCGCCCCGGCGTTACTTGTTACGCTTGTGGAGAAGAAGGGCACTATGCCAAACAGTGCCCCAAGCCAAGGAACTCAACCCCAAGGCCGAACAACGGCGGCAATAATTCAGCGCCCAAGCGAAACAATTTCAATCCCAACAACAACCATAGGAAGGGTCATCTGAACCACGTAACCAAAGAGGAGGCACAAAATGCTCCGGATATCGTACTCGGTATGTTTCCTGTCAACACAATACCCGCAACGGTTTTGTTTGATTCTGGAGCTTCTCACTCTTTCATTTCGAAAAGTTTTGCTTTGCAAAATAATTTTTCGATGCTCCCTTTGGAGAAATCCATGATCATCAAGTCCCCTGGGATTCAGCAAGTTACTCAGAATTACTGTCAGAATGTGGTCATTGAGTTCGAAGGATTGGAGTTTCACGCAAATCTTATTGTGTTGGAAAATAAAGGACTGGATGTCATCCTAGGGATGGATTGGCTGACCACCAACAAGGGGTTTATCGACTGTTTCAACAGGACCGTAATTCTCACACACCACCAAGGGAAGACAATAAAAGTATCAGCCAAGGAAGGAAAAATACCCCGGCAACCGAGATTGAATAGGGTGGACATTTCTGAGCTAAACAAGGTTCCAGTAGTGTGTGAATTTCCAGACGTATTCCCTGAAGAGCTACCAGGCATGCCACCAGACCGAGAGATAGAATTCTGCATTGAGCTCGCACCAGGAACCACCCCCATATACAAGAAACCATACAGAATGGCACCATCCGAGTTAGTTGAATTGAAGAAGCAAATAAAAGAATTACTGGACAAAGGTTATATTCGAGCCAGCTCCTCACCTTGGGGATCACCAATTTTATTTGCCAAAAAGAAGGATGGAACACTGAGATTGTGTATTGACTATCGAGCACTTAATATGGTCACAATTAAGAACAAATACCCGATGCCAAGGATAAACGATTTGTTTGATCAACTCGCTCAGGCCAAGGTATTTTCAAAAATTGACTTAAGGTCAGGATACCATCAATTAAAGGTGCGAACGGAAGATATCCCCAAAACAGCCTTCACTTCCAGATATGGACTATATGAGTTCACAGTAATGCCATTTGGGTTAACGAATGCCCCTGCATATTTTGTTCACCTCATGAACAAAGTATTTATGAAATATATGGACAAGTTCGTCGTGGTATTCATCGACGATATTCTGGTATACTCCAAAACACCAGAAGAGCACGCAGATCATCTCAGGATTGTGCTAGGAGAACTCAGGAAACACCAGTTGTATGCCAAGTTCAGCAAGTGCGAATTTTGGCTAAGACAAGTAGGCTTTCTAGGCCACGTGCTAACCCAAGACGGTATCGCAGTGGACCCAGAGAAAGTCAAGGCCATACTTGGCTGGAAGTCGCCAGCCAGTGTAACAGATATACGTAGTTTCTTGGGAATGGCAGGGTATTACTGCAGATTTATTGAAGGATTTTCCACCATAGCCAAGCCTATAACACAGTTACTCAAGAAAGACAAGAAGTTTGAATGGACAGAAGCCTGCGAAAAGAGTTTCCAAGAGCTAAAGCGAAAATTAACAACAACACCAGTATTAATTGTGCCAGACATACACAAGAATTTTGAAGTATTTTGTGACGCGTCCAAAAAGGGTCTCGGATGCGTGTTGATGCAAGAAGGCAAGGTTGTCGCCTATGCTTCAAGGCAACTTCGCAAACATGAGGAAAATTATCCCACTCATGACTTAGAAATGGCAGCGGTCATTCATGCACTGAAAGAATGGAGGCATTTCTTACTTGGGAACCGATGTGAAATATATACAGATCACAAAAGTCTCAAATATATTTTCACGCAGCCAGAACTAAATTTACGACAGAGACGTTGGTTGGAATTGGTAAAGGATTATGATGTTGGTATCCATTACCATCCAGGAAAGGCAAATGTAGTGGCCGATGCTCTTAGTCGGAACCCCAACTCCGACGAAAGCAATCTGCAAGGCTTGAGGCCCGAATTCCAACAAGAATTTGCCAGGCTCAATTTGTTAATGGTCGCAGAAGGCACCATATCAAACTTGGAAATACGACCCGACCTTGTGGATGAAATTAAAAGAGCTCAGCCCGGTCACCCCAGCATTGAAGGCATTAAAAGAAAGGTGAGTATGGGCAAGGCCTCGGAGTTCATCATAGACAATGGAGGAATATTGTGGTACGGAGAAACTCTGCGTGCCAAACATAGAAGACCTTAAACAGCAAATCCTAGCTGAAGCCCATACTGCCCCGTACTCGATCCACCCTGGCGAGACCAAGATGTATAAAGATATTCAGAAAAGATTTTGGTGGCATGGTATGAAGAGGGACATAGCCACCTTCATTACACGTTGCGACTCGTGTCAACGCATAAAAGCGGAGCATCAGAGACCGGCCGGACTACTGCAACCAAAAAAAATACCTGAGTGGAAATGGGATGAAATAGGAATGGATTTTATTGTTGGGCTACCTCGGTCACAGCATGGGAATGATGCCATCTGGGTCATCACTGACAGGTTAACCAAGGTGGCACATTTCATTCCAGTGAAGACAACCTACAACACTCAGCGGCTTGCCAGGATTTATCTCACCCGCATAGTTTGTCTGCATGGAGTCCCAAAGACTATAATATCCGACAGAGGCACTCAGTTCGTCTCAAAATTTTGGGAGCATTTACAACAGGCTCTGGAAACTCAACTAGCCTTCAGTACCGCATATCACCCACAGACCGATGGACAAATGGAACGAGTAAACCCGATTTTAGAAGACATGCTGAGAGCATGTGTCCTCACATATGGAACCAGTTGGGAAGAAAGCCTGCCATACGCCGAATTCGCATACAACAATAACTACCAGGCCAGCCTGCAAATGGCACCATTTGAGGCTTTATACTGACGGAGATGTCGTAACCCGTTGAATTGGTCAGAGACCGGAGACAGCCGCATCTTTGGACCGGACATGCTCAGAGAAGCCAAGGAAAAAGTCAAGCTAATCAGAGACTGACTTAAGACCGCTCAAAGTCGACAGAAGAGTTACTATGATCAGAAACATTGTAGGGTCAGCTTCGAGCCCGGTGAGTTCGTATACCTGAAAGTATCTCCTATGAGAGGATTGCAATGATTCAAGATTAAAGGGAAGCTAGCACCAAGATTCATTGGACCATTCTGTATAATGGCGCGAAGAGGCAAGGTAGCCTACCAGCTAGACTTACCCAAGGAATTATCCGATGTCCACGACGTGTTCCACATCTCACAATTGAGGAAGTGCGTGAGCAACCCAGAGAAACAAGTGTCCCATGAGAGCATTGACGTACAGCCAGACCTCACTTATCGGGAATGTCCCGTAAGAATAATAGAGGAGTCTGAAAGGAGAACCCGACATAAGACCACCAAATTCTTCAGAGTACAGTGGAGCTATCACACCGACAGTGAAGCTACTTGGGAAAGAGAGGATTTTCTTCGGACAGAGCATCGACACTTATTTAAGGATCAGCTGAAATCTCGGGGACGAGATTTTTCCTAAGGGGGTAGGTGTTGTGACACTCCCAAAATTTTTGATTTGGTTTTCATCAAAAACTTTCTTTTGGATTCTAAAGGAGGGCCTTTAAAAATTTCTCTTTCAGAAAATCCTTCCTCTTAAAAACTTCCTTTCACCTTTGGCAAGGATTTCCTTTCCTTTTAATTTTGGTGTTAAAATTTTGGAAGCTTTTCTTCTGGTTGTTTCCCTCTCAAACTTATTTATTATCAAAAAAAAACCCTAGGAGTTTTGGGACTTCTTTCTTTTGAAAACACCCATGGTTTTACCATGTCTCCTATGGTAAATCTTCTCAAAATCCATCCCTCCATCTTTGAACAATCTAAATTCTCTGTCTCAACAAGTCCAAACAAGTTTTGGATTTTATTTAAATTATTTTTTCCCCAAAAACATTTCTGCCATTTATTTTGAGCTTTAGTGATTTTCCAAGCAAGTATCACTTTGCCTCTGAGTTTTTATCCCAAACCAACTTCCTGGATTGTCTTTAGTACCCACAACCTAGAACCATCTTGATCCACTCTTCTTATTTTCAAATATTTCAAATTTCACTCACTGCAAGTTTGGACCAGATTTGCCAAATTTGGTGAAATTCATATCTACACTTCTCCAAAAATTCCACCAAAATTCAGGCAGCCTACTGGAGCAATGAGAGGCCACTCCACCAAGTTTCAGCTCAAGGAAAAATCCCTAGATGCCAAAAACATTCTGTCGAACACCTGAGCTGCACTGTTCTTTGCAAAGTTCAGTAAAATTCAGTTTTTACAGTGTCGATTTCTTCAGAGTTGCTGGCACATGCTCACAGTGCCTTTGGCTCGATGCTCGCAGCCCCTCCCTCTTGTCCGGATGCTGCACATGCGTGCTTGGAGTTTTCCTGGCGTCAGTAGCGCGCTGGCCCGCCCTCGCCGGCGTCTTCTGCGGCGTCGGGACCTCCCGTGGCGGCCGACAGAAGGCACACTATGGCAGAACACCGTTTTGGCGCCGCCTAAAGCTTCCTGGCCCTCCGCGTGGCCTCATGCATGCCAGCGCACGCCCGTGGCACCCTCACCGCGGCCCGGCAAGCACGAAACGTGCTCCCTGCCGCCGACGGGCCCGCGCCGCCCCGTTCCGTCGAGCTCGCCCCTAACACCCCATCCAAGCTCGTTTAGCTCCTAAATGGAACCAGTGGAACTCCGTGATGACGCCCAACTCCCTAAACCTTCCCGACCAAGCTCTGCGGCGCCGTAACCTTCACCGGAGATCCCCGTTCACGGCCACCGCCTTGGATCGCCTATAAAAAGGACCCCGAGCTCGCTCACGAGACCCACACCTTCACTACACCTCTCCAGGACCCTGCCAAACCACCAGGAGGACCTCGAGGAGGTCACCTCCCCCAACTCCGGCCGCCTCGCCCCGCCTCGGCCTCCACCTCGATTCACTTCGGTGAGGCCATCTCCGGCGCCCAAACCTCGTCCGTATCCTTCTCTTGCACCCAGTGCTCTAACCCCCACCTCAATTTGATCCTTGCAGCCCTCCTCGGCGAGATCCATCAATGCCCGAACCACCGTCCGCCGGAGTCAAGGCCGCCGTCGACGTGGTGCTCACCAGCGACCCACACCACCGCCCACCGTTGCGGAAGGACACGGTGAGCACGTTGGTAATCTCCGATCACTCTGCCTCGCCGTGGATCGCCGCCGGTGACCACCGTGGCTCTCGGGCACCGGCGAAATCTGCCGCCCCGTTTGAAAATTTAAACCTGACGAGCGGGACCCGATGTCAGCCTCTCTATCCTGTCTAAGCGAAGCGTTTTTTGAAAACGCCTTCTGCCAAATGCGCCTTCCCTCTGGGCTGGCGTAGTTTCTGCCGAAGCGCTTTCTGTTTTTATAAACTAGCCCCTGGAAACTTTCTGTTTCATTACAGATAAGTCCTTGGATTAAAGCCCTTATAACTTTTTAACAGAAAGGAATTTTTGAGTGATTCTTTTTCTGTCCTCTTCAGATTTTTGTCTAGTTTTTTTATCATATTTATTTGAAAAATATTTGGAATACTTTCTGTGCACCTCTTGATATTTACGATAGCGCGTATATTTTCTTTATACCGTAGATACCGAAGGAGGTGACGGAGCCGCGAACTTCACTGAGCTAGGCTCCGACTACTCTGAACCAGGAAAACATGTTCGAACTTTTGATATGATGAGTGTCTTGGCATGTTTTGCATTTAGTTAGTTTCATGGCATGTTGATGAGCATACCGATGAACGTTATTTTTATGAAATGTTGAAGTAAGTAAGTTCGATGATCCATAAGTGGATGGAGGTGAGTATGAATGGCCATGTGTTGGCATGAGGATGGGTAAGATGGCAGAGTTGTAGCATGCCAGTCTTATGCCAGACTATGTGACTTGAGGTTCAAACCGTACCGGTCCAGTTCCTCCCATTTCCTTCCCTGTACTACCACATGTTTTCCGCAAGGAATATGGCTTAGTAAGTTGCAAACCGCTTTCCTGGTACACACCAAAAGGAGAGGCCGGGATGATGGTTCCATGGCCCTGGATAAAAGCCAGTCATCCGGTCAGGGGGCATGGGTTTTTCCGGTTGGGACCGAGAGGGGGGCACCCCTTAGAGCGCGCATATATAAATTTGATCCCATGTTATTCGAGATTGTGATCTCCCCGTCTCAAAAGTTTTTCTTGGGCGATGTCTAGGGTGAGTCCTGGCATCGAGAGGTAGGATGGGTGTGTACTGGTTAGCTATGTTTTCTTCCGAAAAACCGTAAACGGAACTAGTCCCTCGTGACTACGGAAATCCGTTGACTGTGGGAAATTTTTTGTACAAACTCTGCAGAGTCATACATTCCTTGAATCATCTATTCCATGTCCGAATTCGTATCATCTTGGACTAACAGTATGAGTTTGATGACAGAGACTCCGGTGAATCCCATGAGTACTAAGCCCGGCTAAATGTTATTCCTGTGGATGGACTAACCTGTTTATTAGAATGAATTGAATATTGATTATGAGTATTATTTACTTGTGATTAAAGCCCTTTCTGTGATGTCGCTTAGACGTCCGACTGTGGCATTTCTTTTAAAGCCCTTTCTGTGATGTCGCTCAGACGTCCGGCTGTGGCATTTCTTTTAAAGCCCTTTCTGTGATATCGCTTAGACGTCCGACTGTGGCATTTCTTTTAAAGCCCTTTCTGTGATGTCGCTTAGACGTCCGACTGTGGCATTTTTTTAAAGCCCTTTCTGTGATGTCGCTCAGACGTCCGGCTGTGGCATTTCTTTTAAAGCCCTTTCTGTGATGTCGCTTAGACGTCCGACTGTGGCATTTCTTTTAAACCCTTTCTGTGATGTCGCTCACTCGTCCAACTGTGGCATGATTTTTCAGTTATTATTCGTTCACATTTCGAGGCATCGCTTCAGACACCCGATCGGTTCTCATTTATTTTCTGTTGGGATTTCAGGCGGACTACCGCCGTTTCCCTCGTACTTACTTCGTTGTGCAAATATTATCAGTGTGTATTGGGAAGATTATTCATGACGCATCCATGCATGCATTTGTTATATCTTACATCCGAACTGTCTTGCGAGTACTTTCAAAGTACTCACTGGCTTGTTGATTTGGCCAGATGCTGACGAAGGCGATCTCATGGATGAAGAGTTCGATAGCGAGTCCGACGCCTAGAGGAATCCCAGTCAGTCTCGTGCGACCCTGGTCTTGGTCACAGTTTTACACCCACTTCCGCAACCTGAATAAATTTATCGAGCCTCACCTCGACGCTCGATGAGATGCCAGTTTGAGAGTCGTGTTACCACACTCCCCATTGTGTTATTCCACCACCACCATATCCTCGAGTCAGTAGTATGCCACCACTCCATTGTGTTATTTCCGCCATTATGTATAATTATAGGCGCGCTTGTAATAATTCGTTGAGCAGCCTTAGCTCAACCCTGTAATTTATACTATGCTACTAGCTTATTGTATCAAGTATTTGTCTACCAGTGAGGAGGATTTTCTCTCATACTGGACTCAAAGATTGGTTTCTCAATAAATATTTTTATTGGAAAACCGGTCGTGACACGTCCATTCAGCACGAGGATCATCGGTGATTTGGATCATGACGAGTACGACTCCATCAACCCCGTTCACTTGAACGCTTCCGCTTAGTGATCTACTTTAACGCCCCATATGTAACCTTCCCGAATTGTACTCCAACTCTTGCCGTTTCCGGCATTAAGTTATATTTAATTCTCGGGTTCGAGTCTTTGTCTCCATGTGTTGTTTATGTTTTCGTGCATCTCATATCATGTCATCACGTGCATTGCATTTGCATACATGTTCATCTCATGCATTCGAGCATTTTCTCCGTTGTCCGTTTTGCATTCCGGCGCTTCGTTCTCCTCCGGTGGCCATTTCTAGCTTTCTTTCGTGTGTGGGGATTAAACATTTCCGGACTGGGCCGAGACTTGCCATGCGGCCTTGGTTTACTACCGGTAGACCGCCTGTCAAGTTTCGGGTCATTTGGACTTCGTTTGATACTCCAACGGTTAACCGAGGGACCGAAAAGGCCTCGTGTGTGTTGCAGCCCAACACCCCTCCATTTTGGCCCAAAACCCACCAAACTCTGCTCCATCGTCTCGGTCGTTCGATCACGATCGTGTGGGCGAAAACCGCACCTCATTTGGACTCTCCTAGCTCCCTCTAGGCCTATAAATACACCCCCCCAAAAAAATCCCGGGTCTCTTCTCCCCCTAACCCTAGATCTCTTCCCCGCGCCGCGCCGGACGAAACTCGCACCGACGGACACGTCCGGCTCCTCCCCGCCGCCGCCACGTGTTGCCTCCTCAGTGGCTCGTGCCCGCCGCCGCCGCCGCGGGACGGGGAGCCCGAAGCCGGCCCCCGCGGCCCGACTCGCCCGCGCCGTCACCCGGGTTCCAGCGCCGCCGCCCTCCGCCTCTTCTCCCCCGCATCCGGCCGCCGCCCAGCCGCCGTTAGTCTCTCCGGCGAGTCGCCGCCTCGCCGCCACCGCACCGGAGTCGCGGCCCCTCGCCGCCCGGCCTCGCCCGCGGCTCCACGCCGAGCTGCGCGCCGCCCCGTGCGCACCACCGCCGCCTCCGCTCCACGCCGGCGACCCCGGCCCCCTTCTTCCCCACCGGCGACGTCCTTCTTCCGGCGACCTCGGCCCGGCGAGCTACAGTACCGGATCCGGATCCGGATCGGATCTGGAACAGTAAACCCTAACCCCCCCGGTTGACTTTCTCCTCTAATTCCAGATTTTCATGCTACCTTTGACGCATCATATCTTTGCACCCGTGGCTCCGTTTTGGGCATATGATATATCAAAATCTTCGTCTCGACGAGTACATCATTTCATTCCATTGCTTCAATTGCATTTGAGGTCATCTTGGTGCCCAAAATGCTGTTGGAAGGAGGCATCATGAGTTAAATTGCAGATCCGTTAGCCCTACATTGACTTTTGTCATTTTTTGCCATGATTATTGTGTGCATGATATGCCTGTGCCCCTTTGGGATGAATTGTTAAGCATGTTGTCTTCTTTCCAGGGGTGCCTCCCATGCATTTTTAGGATGTGTATGTTGTCTTGTGCAAGCTTGCGAAGAGGGGTACCTGAGTTTACTGATTTCAGGGACTTAGTGAAAATCACTAAGTCTGGGATGTTTTAGTTCACGATGCTATATGTCCAGCTTGTTTCCTAGTGATCCGTGCCTCTTTTGAGGATGATCAGTAAGAGTGATTTGTTATGCTTGTTGTGCTTAATCCATCCATGTCTTTACCTATTATGTTGGAGCACCCTAGGTTGACTCAATCGAGCTCAACGTTTGCATAGTTGTTGTTTTGGGCAGATCGTGAACTCTTTTGCGATTTTGCTGGAGCTATTGCTAGTGATCCATGCATGCTATGCCATTTTTCTTGCCATGTCTAGCTAGATTTTTGTGCCTTCTTAATGGATATATATGCTTGCCTTGCCATGACTTGCACCGTAGTGAGTGCATCGAGCTCGTTTACATGCCTCCGTGAGTTATATTCCAGCATGTCCCAGTTTTCACTAAGTCTGAAAACTGGTTGTGTTTCATCGATGTTCGTGTGCTCGGTAGAGTATTTTGTGAACCCTTTTGGCCCCAGGTCATTTTGGGTGTTTTGTTAAGCTTGTTGAGTAGCTCCATGCCATGCTCTTACTTGCCATGTTCAGGTTTTGCTTCATGTTGTTTTGCTGCTCCGAAGAGAGCATCGTGGTCTGAAATTTCAGACTAGCGTTAATTTCGCTAAGTCTGAAATCTGTTTTGCTTACTCAGTGTTGCCATGCTTGTTTGAAGCCCTTAATGGATGAATTTGCCTATGCCTCAGTCCTGGAGATTTGTTAAAATTCTTGAGTACATCATTGCCATGCAATTTGTTTTTATGTTTGGTGGCTGTAGCATGTTCATTATGTTGCATTTAGGAGCCTACTTGCTGTAAATCACAGATCGGTTCGTTTAGTAAAACGCTTGCCATTTCCAAACCGTAGCTCCGATTGCCATGATCTTTATATCGTTTTCAGGGGATTTCTTCCCCTCTATCCAGTGGCACACTTGGTTTTACAAGTTGAGTCCAGGTTCATGCATTTCCTGTCACGTCTTGCATTTTGCATCCCGCTTCGCATCCCGCATAGCATATCGTCTTTGCATATTATTGGTTGCCCTTGCACGTGGTTGATTGTATCCTTGTTGCTTGTTTATGTTGTTGGGTAGAGCCGGGAGAAGAGTTCGCTAACGAGGAGCCCGTTGAGTTTGCTTTTGAGGATCCAGTCAACTCTGACAACTGTGCAGGCAAGATGATCACACCCTTGAAATCACTACTATCTTTGCTATGCTAGTTTGCTCGCTCTTTTGCTTTGCCAATGCTATGATGCCTACCACTTGCTTGTCAGCCTCCCAATTGCCATGATTGAGCCTCTAACCCACCTTTGTCCTAGCAAACCATTGATTGGCTATGTTACCGCTTTGCTCAAGCCCCTTCTTATAGCGTTGCTAGTTGCAGGTGAGGATTGGAGCCGTTCCTTGTTGGAACATTTATTTAGTTGTTGGGATATCACTATATTGCTATGTTATCTCTATTCATCTATATACTTGGTAAAGGGTGGAAGGCTCGGCCTCTCGCCTAGTGTTTTGTTCCACTCTTGCCGCCCTAGTTTCCATCATATCGGTGTTATGTTCCCGGATTGTTGCGTCCCTTATGTGGTTGAGCTATAATGGGAACCCCTTGATAGTTCGCCTTGATTAAAGCTTTTCCAACAATGCCCAACATTGGTTTTACCATTTGCCACCTACCCCTTTTCTTTCCCTTGGGTTTCCGGAGCCCGAGGTTCATCTTTATTTTAGCCCCCCACGGGCCAGTGCTCCTTTGAGTGTTGGTCCGAACTAGAGCCCCTTGCAGCGCCACCTTGGGGGAACCCGACGGCTGGTTTTAGTTGTACGGATTGCTTATCTGAGTGTGCCCTGAGAGAGAGATATGTGCAGCTCCTATCGGGATTTGTCGGCGCATTCGGGCGGTGTTGCTGGACTAGTTTTGACCTGTCGAATCATCTTGTTGTACCGGGATACCGAGTCTGATCGGTGGGTCCTGGGTGGAGGTCTATTCCTTCGTTGACCGTGAGAGCTTGTTATGGGCTAAGTTGGGCCCCCCTGCAGGGATTGATCTTTCGAAAGCCGTGCCCGCGGTTATGGGTAGATGGGAATTTGTTAATGTCCGGTTGTAGATAACTTGAACCTTAAATAATTAAAATGAATCAACTGCGTGTGTTGCCGTGATGGCCTCTTCTCAGCGGAGTCCGGGAAGTGGACACGGCGTTGGAGTTATGTTTGCGTAGGCTGCTCTATATAGTTTCCGCTCGTGCTTTGCCTCCTCTTCTCGCTCTCCTTTGCGAATAAGTTAGCCACCATATATGCTAGTCGCTTGCTGCAGCTCCACTTACATTACCCCCTTTCCTACCTATTAAGCTTAAATAGTCTTCATCGCGAGGGTGCGAGATTGCTGAGTCCTCTGTGGCTCACAGATTACTATTACACCAGATGCAGGGACCGATGATACCTCTCCGGATGGCGCGCTCGAGCTGAAGTGGGAGTACGACGAGGACTCTCAGTGTTACTATGTGTCGTTTCCTGATGATCAGTAGGGATGCCTATTCGGGGTTAGATCCAGGACCTAGTCGCTTGTAGGGGGTCTTTTCTATTTTGGCGCCATAGTCGGGCCATGAGTGATTGTATGATGGATGTTATTTATGTACTTTGATGTGACGTGGCGAGTGTAAGCCAACTATGCTATTATTCCCCTTTATATTATATATGTACATGGGTTGTGTAATGATTCCCGACTTGCGACATTACTTTCAATGCGCCTATGTCTCTAAGTCGTGCCTCGACACGTGGGAGACATAGCCGCGTCGAGGGCGTTACAAGTTGGTAATCAGAGCCTTCCCCGACCTTAGGAGCCCCATTGCTTGATCGTTTTTAGCAGCCGAGTTGTGTCTAGAAAAATGGTTTGATTCCTTAGGAATTATATATCGGAGAGCTTAGGAATTCTTTTTACTTCCCAGTCTCCTCATCGCTCTAGTAAGGCATCCTGACGTAGAGTTTTGAATCTTCTCTTCTCAATTTCACTAAAAAAATTTAGGATCACGCGAGTATCTTGGTTTTGTTCCGATGGCTTATGATGAGAATACTGTCTTGGTGCCTCCTGTCAGGGGTTTAGTGGAAGTGTCCCGTGGAGTTGAGCTCTGAGGTGTTGTCATCATAATTCTATCGTTGCAATTCCGGTATACTTGAGATATGTGCGCGAGATCGAAAATCTCCTTTATGCAGTTCGTTGGTGAGATAACCTCGACGCCACCCAGTACTGGGGCGGGAGTTCGGGAGTATCGCCATAACTTGTATAACAGATGCTTTTCGAAGGTTGAGATAGATGGTTTCGGAAGGTTTCTTGGTTATGTGTTGAAGGATGGATGCAGCTGGATGTAGGATTTGCTAGCTTGGGTGAGATATTATGCTTCCCTTGTATCCCCAACACCTGATTGCATAACCGGAAAGTTTCGGGAGTTTCATAGGTGGGAATTCAAGTAGCCTTAGGATATCTTTCCAACAGATGTGTGATATGAAATTGGGGTTCGACGTCTAGTGGTTCACCTATTCACGGTCGATTTTACAGTGGCCTCGTTGTGTCTTAAAGAGTCCTTGGCTATGCTGACTCGGGGACGCTTCATATGTCATGTGCACTGCCTTGTACATGATGGTGCTGTACGATCGAGCCCGTGTAGGTCCTACCATGAACACTTCGGACGAAATTTCTATCATGTGTTTGTTCCGGCTTATTCCGCAAGCCAACCCTTGGTTTTATTTCGAGTTGTGGTATTCGTTCTGCTTCGACGTCATACGTTGATTCCATCCCTCATTGATATACCTCTTCTACCTGATTCTTCGTGGCTTCGCAATTTAGGAATATGTGACCACTTCAAGAGAAGTGCATTCGTTCATTTTGTTCGGATGTGAAGACTTTATGTTGCAATTTTCATTCCGTTGGTTTTAGCTTTATTTATCTGCCTATGTGCTAACGGTGGTCAACCTCTTCAGGATGGCTCCCGCTAAGAGCACCAGTCAGAACCAGAATCAAGATCCGCCGCCACCTCCGCCTCCTCCGGAAGCATGGCAAGCTGTGATGGCCGCTACTAATGCAAATACACAGCTGATCATGCAAATCATCCAAGAGCGGAATCAAAGCAGTCAAGCGAATCAAGGCAACAACCAGAACCATTTTGCAACTCTGAATCAGTTCCTCGCAAATGGTCCAAAGACGTTCAGTAACTGCGTTGAGGCTACCGATGCTGATGATTGGTTAGTCGATCTGGGCAAGCATTTTGAATGCAGCAACGTCAGACCTGAAGATTTCGTCAAGTTCGCGCCTTTCCAGCTCAAGGATCAGGCCGCAGAGTGGTTTCAGCAGTACCGGGATTCCAGAGGTGGACGTTTGATCACTTGGGATGATTTCCGTCGTGATTTCCGCGCTCATCACATTCCTCAAAGTGTGACTGAAAGCAAACATGAAGAATTCCGCAATCTGAAGCAAGGCTCTTTGTCTGTCTATGACTACAACAAGTTGTTCCAGAAGCTCGCCCGTTTTGCCAAGCAGGATGTTCCTGATGAGAAGAGCATGATCTATCAGTTCAGGGGTGGTCTTCGTGAAGAAATTCAACTCGCTCTTGTCCTCTTCGAGCCGCTGAGATACGATGAGTTCTACAACATGGCACTGAAGCAAGAGGCTGCTCAGCTAAGGTGTGATGCTTCCAGGAAGCGAGTCAGAGACACTACGTCTTCTTCCTCTACTCAAGTGGCCAAGCAGCAGAAGTATTGGCTTCCTCCTCCTCCGTTCCGTCAACCGTATCAGCAGAAGAGCAAAGGTGGCAGTGGTTCATCCCACCCACCCAACCCAGGCTTTCAGAACAAGACTTCGTCTCAAGCTTCAAGATCGAGTGCTCCGTACCACCGTCCGCTCTCAGAGGTCACTTGAAACAAGTGCCAACAGAAAGGTCACTATGCCAACAAGTGTTTCAACCAGAGGCGTCTTCCTCCTCCTCCTCCTGTCAGATCGGCAAGTACAGCTGTGGTCAAGCATAACCCCAAGTCCGCCAAGGTCAACTTGATGAACGCAGCTCAGGCAGAGGATTCGTCAGATGTCATCATGGGTAACCTTCCTGTTAATGATATTCCTACAAAAGTTCTTTTTGACACGGGTGCATCGCATTGTTTCATGTCGAGACCTTTTGCATCTAAGCATGATTTTGTTACTCAAGTGTTGTCGAAACCGTCGGCTATTGTTTCTCCGGCCCGTCAAATGACATCTTGATTATGTGTTCCGGATGTCACTATCACTTTGGGCGATCATAAGTTCTTGGCTTCTCCAAATGTTCTTGGCGATTCCGATATCGATCTTATTCTTGGGATGGACTGGCTCTCTAAACACAAGGCTCACCTCGATTGTGCAGCCAGGCAGATTCAGCTGACTCATTCATCTGAAGATGTCATCGTCTTTGCTGCTCGGGATAATACCATCCGGTTGTTCTCTCTCAATGAGAAGGGTGAATTGGATGCTATTTCGCAGATTCCGGTTGTTTGTGAGTATCAAGATGTCTTCCCTGAAGAACTCCCAGGCATGCCTCCAAACCGGCTGGTTGAATTTGTTATTGAACTTGAGCCCGGTACGGAACCTGTGTGCAAACGTCCCTACAAGCTCGGCCCCGAAGAGTTGAAGGAGTTGAAGAAACAACTCGATGTTCAAGAAAGGATGGGTCTCATTCGGCCTAGTACTTCTCCGTGGGGTTGTGGTGTTCTTTCTGTGAAGAAGAAGGATGGAACGGACCAACTTTGTGTTGATTACCGTCCATTGAACAAGAAGACCATCAAGAACAAATATCCACATCCCAACATCAATGAGCTGTTTGAACAACTCAAGGGTGCCCAAGTATTCTCCAAGCTTGACCTCTGCATGGGTTATCACCAAATTCGCATTCGTGAGCAAGATATTCCCAAGACGGCATTCAGAACAAGCTATGGGTCATATGAATACACTGTCATGTCTTTTGGCCTCGCCAACGCTCCTCCGACGTTCTCTCGCATGATGAACTTCATCTTCAACCCCTACACCAACGACTTTGTTTTGGTCTATCTCGACGACATTCTGGTTTTCTCGAAGAACAAGGAAGATCATGCCAAACACTTGCGTTTGGTTCTTGACAAGCTAAGGGAACATCAGTTCTACGCCAAGTTCTCCAAGTGTGAATTTTGGCTCGATGAGGTTCTTTATCTTGGCCATATCATCTCTGCCAAGGGCATTTCCGTGGATCCTGAGAAGGTGTCTGCAATTGTTAATTGGGAACCTCCTTAGAACGTGAAGCAACTCCGTAGCTTCCTCGGTCTCGCAAGTTATTGCCGAAGATTCATTGAAAACTTCTCCAAGATCACGAAGCCTCTCTCAAATCTTCTTCAGAAGCACGTCAAGTACGTTTGGTCTCCGGAGTGCGATATTGCTTTCAACGCTTTGAAAGAGAAATTGATCACTGCTCCAGTTCTGACTCCGCCTGATGAAACCAAGCCATACGAGGTCTTTTGTGATGCCTCTCTCCAAGGTCTCGGTGCTGTACTGATGCAAGAGAAGAAAGTTGTTGCTTATACCTCTCGCCAGTTGAAGCCTAATGAGAAGAACTATCCCACTCATGATCTCGAGTTGGCGGCAGTTGTGCACGCATTGTTGACTTGGAGACATCTTCTCTTGGGAAGGAAAGTGGACATTTTCACTGATCACAAGAGTCTCAAGTACATCTTCATTCAGCCTAATCTCAATCTCAGGCAGACTTGATGGGTCGAAATGATTCAAGAGTACAATCCGAGTATCGAGTATACTCCAGGCAAGGCTAATGTGATTGCTGACGCTTTGAGCAGAAAAGCATATTGCAACAGTCTGATTCTCAAGCCTTATCAACCCGAGCTTTGTGAAGCTTTCTGCAAACTTAATCTGCAAGTTGTTCCTCAAGGTTTCCTCGCCAACCTTCAAGTCTCTCCTATCCTGGAGGACCAGATTCGCCAAGCCCAGCTTCTTGATGCTATGGTGAAAAAGGTGAAGATTGGTATTGCAAAGAGTTAGTCCAAGTACAAGTGCTACCGACTTGATGACAAGGACACTCTCTTCTTCGAGGATCGAATTGTTGTGTCCAAAGGTGAACTTCGTAAAGTGATCATGAATGAGGCTCACAACTCTCTCCTCTCCATCCACCCTGGTAGCACGAAGATGTATCAATATCTGAAGCAAACTTATTGGTGGACTCGAATGAAGCGCGAGATCGCTCAATTCGTGAATGAATGTGATGTCTGCAGAAGAGTGAAAGCAGAACACCAAAGGCCAGCAGGTCTCCTCCAACCTCTTGCCATTCCAGAATGGAAGTTTGACCACATTGAAATGGACTTCGTGACTGGGTTTCCTAAGTCCAAGCGTGGCAATGATGCTATATTCGTTGTCATCGACAAGCTCACCAAAGTGGCTCATTTCCTGCCTATCAAAGAGTCAATCACTGCAGCTCAATTGGCGGAGCTCTACACCTCTCGAATTGTCTCTCTGCACGGCATTCCTCAAGTGATATCTTCAGACCGTGGCAGCATCTTTACCTCCAAGTTTTGGGATTCTTTTCAGAAGGCCATGGGCACCAGCATTCGCTTCAGCACTGCTTTCCATCCTCAAACAAGCGGTCAAGTCGAGCGTGTCAACCAGATTCTTGAAGACATGCTCAGGGCTTGTGTTATCTCCTTTGGCATGAAGTGGGAGGATTGTCTTCCTTATGCTGAATTCTCGTACAACAACAGTTTCCAAGCAAGTTCCGGCAAGGCCCCATTTGAAATTCTGTATGGTAGGAAGTGCCGTACACCTCTCAACTGGTCTGAAACCGGTGAACGTCAGCTGCTAGGTAATGACCTGATCAAAGAGGCAGAAGAAATGTGCAAGGTCATTCGTGATAACCTCAAAGCAGCCCAATCCCGTCAGAAGAGCTACTATGATAGTAAGCACCGTGATTTGGCTTTCGAGATCGGAGATCATGTCTACCTCCGCGTCTCTCCTATGAAAGGGACTCGTCGCTTCGGTATCAAAGGGAAGCTAGCCCCCAGATACGTCGGGCCTTTCAAGATCGTCAGCAAGAGAGGCGACCTCGCCTATCAACTCGAGCTTCCTGCAAATTTTGCCAATGTTCATGATGTGTTCCATGTCTTGCAACTCCGAAAGTGCTTCAAGACGCCTGAGCGCACCGTCAACTTCGAGGACATTGAGCTCCAAGAAGATCTCTCCTACCGTGAGCACCCAGTTGCAATCCTGGAAGAGACTGAACGCAAAACTCGCAACAAGTCAATCAAATTTCTCAAAGTCAAGTGGTCACACCATTCCGACCGTGAAGCTACCTGGGAACGCGAGGATCACCTCCGTTTTGAGTACCCGGAGTTCTTTCAGTCCTAGATCTCGGGACGAGATCTTTTCGTAGTGGTGGAGTGTTGTAACGCCCCATATGTAACCTTCCCGAATTGTACTCCAACTCTTGCCGTTTCCGGCATTAAGTTATATTTAATTCTTGGGTTCGGGTCTTTGTCTCCGTGTGTTGTTTATGTTTTCGTGCATCTCATATCATGTCATCACGTGCATTGCATTTGCATACATGTTCATCTCATGCATTCGAGCATTTTCCCCGTTGTCCGTTTTGCATTCCGGCGCTTCGTTCTCCTCCGGTGGCCATTTCTAGCTTTCTTTCGTGTGTGGGGATTAAACATTTCCGGACTGGGCCAAGACTTGCCATGCGGCCTTGGTTTACTACCGGTAGACCGCCTATCAAGTTTCGGGTCATTTGGACTTCGTTTGATACTCCAACGGTTAACCGAGGGACCGAAAAGGCCTCGTGTGTGTTGCAGCCCAACACCCCTCCATTTTGTCCCAAAACCCACCAAACTCTGCTCCATCGTCTCGGTCATTCGATCACGATCGTGTGGGCGAAAACCGCACCTCATTTGGACTCTCCTAGCTCCCTCTAGGCCTATAAATACACCCCCAAAAAAATCCCGGGTCTCTTCTCCCCCTAACCCTAGATCTCTTCCCCGCGCCGCGCCGGACGAAACTCGCACCGACGGACACGTCCGGCTCCTCCCCGCCGCCGCCACGTGTCGCCTCCTCAGTGGCTCGTGCCTGCCGCCGCCGCCGCGGGCCGGGGAGCCCGAAGCCGGCCCCCGCGGCCCGACTCGCCCGCGCCGCCACCCGGGTTCCAGCGCCGCCGCCCGCCGCCTCTTCTCCCCCGCATCCGGCCGCCGCCCCGCCGCCGTTCGTCTCTCCGGCGAGTCGCTGCCTCGCCGCCACCACACCGGAGTCGCGGCCCCTCGCCGCCCGGCCTCGCCCGCGGCTCCACGCCGAGCTGCGCGCCGCCCCGTGCGCACCACCGCCGCCTTCGCTCCACGCCGGCGACCCCGGCCCCCTTCTTCCCCACCGGTGATGTCCTTCTTCCGGCGACCTCGGCTCGGCGAGCTACAGTACCGGATCCGGATCCGGATCGGATCTCGAACAGTAAACCCTAACCCCCCCGGTTGACTTTCTCCTCTAATTCCCGATTTTCATGCTACCTTTGACGCATCATATCTTTGCACCCGTGGCTCCATTTTGGGCATATGATATATCAAAATCTTCGTCTCGACGAGTACATCATTTCATTCCATTGCATCAATTGCATTTGAGGTCATCTTGGTGCCCAAAATGCTGTTGGAAGGAGGCATCATGAGTTAAATTGCAGATCCGTTAGCCCTACATTGACTTTTGTCATTTTTTGCCATGATTATTGTGTGCATGATATGCCTGTGCCCCTTTGGGATGAATTGTTAAGCATGTTGTCTTCTTTCCAGGGGTGCCTCCCATGCATTTTTAGGATGTGTATGTTGTCTTGTGCAAGCTTGCGAAGAGGGGTACCTGAGTTTACTGATTTCAGGGACTTAGTGAAAATCACTAAGTCTGGGATGTTTTAGTTCACGATGCTATATGTCCAGCTTGTTTCCTAGTGATCCGTGCCTCTTTTGAGGATGATCAGTAAGAGTGATTTGTTATGCTTGTTGTGCTTAATCCATCCATGTCTTTACTTGTTATGTTGGAGCACCCTAGGTTGACTCAATCGAGCTCAACGTTTGCATAGTTGTTGTTTTGGGCAGATCGTGAACTCTTTTGCGATTTTGCCGGAGCTATTGCTAGTGATCCATGCATGCTATGCCATTGTTCTTGCCATGTCTAGCTAGATTTTTGTGCCTTCTTAACGGATATATGCTTGCCTTGCCATGACTTGCACCGTAGCGAGTGCATCGAGCTCGTTTACATGCCTCCGTGAGTTATATTCCAGCATGTTCCAGTTTTCACTAAGTCTGAAAACTGGTTGTGTTTCGTCGATGTTCGTGTGCTCGGTAGAGTATTTTGTGAACCCTTTTGGCCCCAGGTCATTTTGGGTGTTTTGTTAAGCTTGTTGAGTAGCTCCATGCCATGCTCTTACTTGCCATGTTCAGGTTTTGCTTCATGTTGTTTTGCTGCTCCGAAGAGAGCATCGTGGTCTGAAATTTCAGACTAGCGTTAATTTCGCTAAGTCTGAAATCTGTTTTGCTTACTCAGTTTTGCCATGCTTGTTTGAAGCCCTTAATGCATGAATTTGCCTATGCCTCAGTCCTGGAGATTTGTTAAAATTCTTGAGTATATCACTGCCATGCAATTTGTTTTCATGTTTGGTGGCTGTAGCATGTTCATTATGTTGCATTTAGGATCCTACTTGCTGTAAATCGCAGATCGGTTCGTTTAGTAAAACGCTTGCCATTTCCAAACCGTAGCTCCGATTGCCATGATCTTTATATCGTTTTCAGGGGATTTCTTCCCCTCTATCCAGTGGCACACTTGTTTTTCCAAGTTCAGTCCAGGTTCATGCATTTCCTGTCACGTCTTGCATTTTGCATCCCGCATCGCATCCCGCATAACATATCGTGTTTCCATATTATTGGTTGCCCTTGCACATGGTTGATTGTATCCTTGTTGCTTGTTTGTGTTGTTGGGTAGAGCCGAGAGACGAGTTCGCTAACGAGGAGCCCGTTGAGTCTGCTTTTGAGGATCCAGTCAACTCTGACAACTGTGCAGGCAAGATGATCACACCCTTGAAATCACTACTATCTTTGCTATGCTAGTTTGCTCGCTCTTTCGCTTTGCCAATGCTACGATGCCTACCACTTGCTTGTTAGCCTCCCAATTGCCATGATTGAGCCTCTAACCCACCTTTTTCCTAGCAAACCATTGATTGGCTATGTTACCGCTTTGCTCAAGCCCCTTCTTATAGCGTTGCTAGTTGCAGGTGAGGATTGGAGCCGTTCCTTGTTGGAACATTTATTTACTTGTTGGGATATCACTATATTGCTATGTTATCTCTATTCATCTATATACTTGGTAAAGGGTGGAAGGCTCGGCCTCTCGCCTAGTGTTTTGTTCCACTCTTGCCGCCCTAGTTTCCTTCATATCGGTGTTATGTTCCCGGATTGTTGCGTCCCTTACGCGGTTGGGCTATAATGGGAACCCCTTGATAGTTCGCCTTGATTAAAGCTTTTCCAGCAATGCCGAACATTGGTTTTACCATTTGCCACCTACCCCTTTTCTTTCCCTTGGGTTTCCGGAGCCCGAGGGTCATCTTTATTTTAGCCCCCCACGGGCCAGTGCTCCTCTGAGTGTTGGTCCGAACTAGAGCCCCTTGCAGCGCCACCTCGGGGGAACCCGAGGGCTGGTTTTAGTTGTACGGATTGCTTATCTGAGTGTGCCCTGAGAAAGAGATATGTGCAGCTCCTATCGGGATTTGTCGGCGCATTCGGGCGGTGTTGCTGGACTAGTTTTGACCTGTCGAATCATCTTGTTGTACCGGGATACCGAGTCTGATCGGTGGGTCCTGGGTGGAGGTCTATTCCTTCGTTGACCGTGAGAGCTTGTTATGGGCTAAGTTGGGACCCCCCTGCAGGGATTGATCTTTCGAAAGCCGTGCCCGCGGTTATGGGCAGATGGGAATTTGTTAATGTTCGGTTGTAGATAACTTGAACCTTAAATAATTAAAATGAATCAACTGCGTGTGTTGCCGTGATGGCCTCTTCTCGGTGGAGTCCGGGAAGTGGACACGGCGTTGGAGTTATGTTTGCGTAGGCTGCTCTATATAGTTTCCGCTCGTGCTTTGCCTCCTCTTCTCGCTCTCCTTTGCGAATAAGTTAGCCACCATATATGCTAGTCGCTTGCTGCAGCTCCACTTACATTACCCCCTTTCCTACCTATTAAGCTTAAATAGTCTTGATCGCGAGGGTGCGAGATTGCTGAGTCCTCTGTGGCTCACAGATTACTATTACACCAGATGCAGGGACCGATGATACCTCTCCGGATGGCGCACTCAAGCTGAAGTGGGAGTACGACGAGGACTCTCAGCGTTACTATGTGTCATTTCCTGATGATCAGTAGGGATGCCTATTCGGGGTTAGATCCAGGACCTAGTCGCTTGTTGGGGGTCTTTTCTATTTTGGCGCCGTAGTCGGGCCATGAGTGATTGTATGATGGATGTTATTTATGTACTTTGATGTGATGTGGCGAGTGTAAGCCAACTATGCTATGATTCCCCTTTATATTATATATGTACATGGGTTGTGTAATGATTCCCGACTTGCGACATTGCTTTCAATGCGCCTATGTCTCTAAGTCGTGCCTCGACACGTGGGAGACATAGCCGCGTCGAGGGCGTTACATCTACAAGGGTATGTAGATGCACTCTCCTTCCCCTCGTTGCTAGATTACTCCATAGATTGATCTTGGTGATGCGTAGAAAATTTTGAATTTCTGCTACGTTCCCCAACAATCAGTTGCGGTGGGGGGCCCGAGCGAAAGGTTGGGGAAGCTACCCACTTGGCACTTTGGGGAGCCCTCTGGCCATGGAGCGTTAGCGATTTTGCTTATTAAAGAACCTCCGCACACTGTGTGCCGTCCCTCGATCATCTTTGGCTTCACATTGAAGGTCTTGAGCCACAGGCCAAAGTGAGGGGTAATGCGGAGGAAGGCCTCACATACGACAGTAAATGACGAGTTGTGAAGAAGGGAATCCGGGGCCAGATCATGAAAATCCAGCCCATAATAGAACATAAGACCCCTAACAAAGGGATCCAGAGCGAGGCCTAGTCCTCGGAGGAAGTGGGAGATGAACACGACGCTCTCGTTGGGTTCAGGAGTAGGGACGACCTGCCCTCGGGTAGGCAGCCTATGCAAAATTTCGGCGGTCAGATATCTGGCCTCTCTCAACTTCTTGATGTCCTCCTCTGTGACGGAGGAAGGCATCCACCGACCTTGAATGTTGGATCTGGACATAGTTGAAGGTCCGAAGCACCTGACCTGAGCTTTGGGTGTTAGAACTCGAGGCGGGGGAAGGACTCGAATGAGCACGGGAGGGAAAAAAGAAAAAGCCTCGTCCCCTTTATAAAGAGGGTGAATATCAAGCGTCCTCCTCATGGCCGTTTGGGACTTGCCTAAGATCTAGGAGTCATACCAACAGGCATGGTTGGGTTACCCACGCCTGTATTGATGAGAATCCCGTGACAAGGGGAACACGATCTCTGCTTTGATAAGACGTGTCAAGAAAACCGCCTCGCGTTATGTGTAGAGCTAGTTAAGAAAAACGGTTCAAATAATGACCGGGCCATGGCATGATGTCATGCTGTCAAAATGTGTCAGCAGATTAGATTTGTGGAAATATTATTCTCTCTACGGTGGTATGTGGAACTTATTTTGCAGGGTCGAACACTATCCTTGTATTCAAACTCTTCAATGGTGTATTCGGAGGAGGAACCTGCCTTGCAATGTCGAAGACAACACTGCGCGCCGGACTCATCGTCATTGAAGCCTGGTTCACGGGCTACTGAGGGAGTCCTGGATTAGGGGGTCTCCGGACAGCCGGACTATATCCTTTGGCTAGACTGTTGGACTATGAAGATATGAGATTGTAGACTTCGTCCCGTGTTCGGATGGGACTCTACTTGGCGTGGAAGGCAAGCTAGGCAATATGGATATGTATATCTCCTCCTTTGTAACCGACCTTGTGTAACCCTAGCCCCCTCCGATGTCTATATAAACCGGAGGGTTTTAGTCCGTAGGACAACATACAATCATACCATAGGCTAGCTTCTAGGGCTTAGCCTCTTTGATCTCGTGGTAGATCAACTCTTGTAATACTCATATCATCAAGAACAATCAAGCAGGACGTAGGGTATTACCTCCATCAAGAGGGCCCAAACTTGGGTAAACATTGTGTCCCCTGCCTCCTGTTACCATCTGCCCTTAGACGCACAGTTTGGGACCCCCTACCCGAGATCCGCCGGTTTTGACACCGACACCCTTGCTTGATTGATTGAGTGATATGATATGATTGTGTTTGTCTCATGTGCATATGGGTAGTGCTTTCTCATTAGACCTCATTCTATTCTAATCTCTTCCCTCTAAACCCATCAGATGCCTCCGAGAGGTGACCCCGATTTTGCTTTCCCACCGGAGCTCACTCAGTTGATCCAGCAGCAGAATGCCTTGATGCAGTTGTTAGTTCAGAACCAAGGCAACAACAACAACAACAATAACAACCCACCGCCACCACCACCAGTTGACAACTTAGCTCGTTTTCTAAGGCTGCAACCGCCGGTGTTTTCCAGTAGCACCGAGCCAATAGTTGCTGATGATTGGCTGCGCATGATTGGAAGGGAGTTGACCACCGCAGGTTGCACAGATGCGGAGAAGCTGCATTTTGCCGCACACCAATTGGATGGACCAGCAGCCGCATGGTGGGAGAATTACACAGCCACTTTTCCTATAGCCAATGTCACCTGGGAGCAGTTTCAGCAAGCATTCCGCACAACCCACATATGCACGGGAGCTATGAGCATGAAGAAGCATGAGTTTCGCAACTTACGCCAAGGGAACCGTACTGTAGGCCAGTACGTGGAGGAGTTTAGTAAGTTATCCTGCTATGCTCCAGATGATGTGGCCACGGATGCCATGAAGCAGGAGAAGTTTATGGAAGATCTGAATGATGAGATGAGTATGCAGTTAATGGTGGCAACATTTAACAACTACCAGGAGTTGGTAGATAAAGATCTCATGATCGAAGGGAAACAACAGCAGATAGAGAGCCGCAAAAGGAAATATGGACAAGGGAAGCACAATTCAGGAGCTCAGCAGAAGCCTCGCTTTACCCTGAACTCGGGAGGGCTTACCCATAACCATGGAGGCCATACTCACAATGGAGGAAGTACCCATAATCATACTGGCCCAAGGAATGGTAATGGGAATGGAGCAAGCAGCAATCAGAACTGTTCCAATCCAGCCACACCCACCCAGAGGGACCTAAGCCACGTTACTTGTTTCAAGTGCGGGAAAACTAGACACTATGCCACGGAGTGCCCTGAAGCAAAGAACAGAAATGGTAATGGGAGCTCCGGAAAGAAGCCCAATCCATTTAACAAAGGACAAGTGAACCAAGTGAACGTGGAGGAGGTTGAAGAGCAACCAGATGCAGTTATCGGTAAGTTTTTAGTTAAGTCGTTTACTGCAATCGTTCTTTTTGATACTAATGCATCGCATTCATACATATCAAGGGGATTTGTGGATAAGTATAAGTTGCCCACTAGAGTTCTTAAGACACCTATGCTAGTAACCTCACCAGGAGTCGAGTATATGGCAAGCAATGGATGTTTTCACATGCCATTAACCATTGGTAGTCATGTTTTCCCCTCTGACTTGATAATTTTCTGGAGTCGCAAGGATTGGATGTGATACTAGGAATGGATTGGCTGTCGATGTATGGAGGAAACATCGATTGCGCCAGTAAGTCAATTCTGCCTACTACCCCAGAGGGAAAAAGGATCAAGTATGTATCCAGGCATGCGCCAAGGAGAACCCAAGTACATTCTCTCACGGGAGTTGTTCAGGAGGAAGTGCCTGTTGTGAAGGATTACCGAGATGTATTTCGAGAGGAGTTACCAGGCATGCCGCCAGATCGAGATATCGAGTTTTTGATAGAGTTGTTGGCAGGCACCGGGCCTACATCAAAGAGACCATACTTGATGCCCGCGAATGATCTGGAGGAGATCAAGAAATAGATTAAGGAGTTATTGGAGAAAGGTTACATCCAACGGAGTTCATCACCATGGGGAGCCCCAGTGCTATTGGTTGAGAAGAAGGATAAATCTCTAAGGATGGTTGTTGATTATCGGGCGTTGAATGAAGTGACAATTAAGAACAAGTGCCCAGTGCCGATGATCAATGATCTGCTTGACCAGCTGCAAGGAGCTAAAGTGTTTTCGAAGATCGACCTGCGATCAGGTTACCACCAGCTGAAGATTCGAGAAAAGGATATACCTAAGACAGCTTTTACCACAAGGTATGGGCTTTATGAGTATACAGTTATGTCATTTGGATTGACTAATGCCCCTGCCTATTTCATGAGTATGATGAATAAGGTGTTCATGGAGTTCTTGGATAAGTTTGTCATGGTGTTCATTGATGATATTTTAGTATACTTAAAGAATGAAGAGGAACACAAGGAGCATTTTCGCTTAGTACTCGAGAAACTCAGGGAGCATCAGTTGTATGCCAAGTTCAGCAAATGTGAGTTTTGGTTGAAGGAAGTTGGATTTCTTGGACATGTTATATCAGGGGAAGGTATAGCAGTAGACCCCACCAAAGTTCAGTCAGTAACTGAGTGGTTGGCACCCACCTTAGTTGGAGAGATCCACCGTTTTCTTGGACTCGCGGGATACTATCGGAGATTCATTTAAAATTTCTCTAAGATTGCGAAGCCTATGACGACATTGTTAAAGAAGGACACCAAGTTCCATTGGACTGAGGAATGTGAAGCAACTTTCCACGAGTTGAAGAAACGTTTGACTATAGCCCCAGTGCTGATCCTGCCGGATATATGCAAGGATTTGCAAGTGTATTGCGACGCCTCTCCCTTAGGACTTGGAGGATTACTTATGCAAGACGGAAGAGTTGATTCATATGCCTCACAACAACTTCGACTGCATGAGTTGAATTATGCCACACATGACTTGGAGTTGGCAGCCGTAGTACATGCACTCAAGACCTGGAGACATTTTCTCATTGGAAACCATTGTGATGTGTACACAGATCATAAGAGTTTGAAGTACATTTTTACACAGAAGGAGTTGAACCTCAGGCAAAGGAGATGGTTGGAGCTTATAAAGTATTATGATATGAAGTTGCACTATCATCCGGGAAAGGCCAATGTCGTAGCAGACGCTTTGAGCCGAAAGAGTTATGCCAATACCTTAGTAACAGGAGGGTTGCCAAAGGAGTTACCAGAATATTTCAGGGAGCTACGTTTAGAGATTGTTCCCAAAGGTTTTGTTACAACCATGGAAGTTCAATCAACCTTGTTGGGAAAGATTCGAGAGGCCCAGAAGGATGACAAAGAAATTGTCGAGATAAAGGAGAAGATGAACGAAGGCAAAGCCAAAGGTTTTCTTAAGGATGAGCACGACACCTTGTGGTTCGAGGACCGGATATATGTGCCCAATAATGCAGAGATCAGGAAGTTAATATTATAGGAAGCTCACGACTCCCCATACTCGATACACCTCGGAAACACCAAGATGTATTTGGATTTGAAGGAGCGTTTCTGGTGGACTGGAATGAAGAAGGATATTGCCGAGTATGTAGCCGTATGTGATGTATGTCAGAGAGTGAAGGCAGAACATCAGAAACTAGCAGGATTACTACAGCCTATGCTGATACCCGAATGGAAGTGGGATAAACTTGGCATGGATTTTATCACCGGATTACCCAGGACCCGATCGGGGTATGATTCTATCTGGGTAGTAGTGGACCGCTTGAGCAAACTAGCTCACTTTATCCCAGTGAAAACCACATATACAAGTGCAAAGTTGGCCAAGATATATATGACCAGGATCGTATGTCTGCATGGAGTTCCGAGGACCATCGTATCAGACAGAGGAACATAGTTTACTTCAAAGTTTTGGCATCAACTTCACCAGACTTTGGGAACTAGGCTGGAGTTCAGTACAACTTTTCACCCACCGACAGATGGACAGACTGAGAGAGTCAATCAGATTCTGGAGGACATGTTGAGAGCTTGTGCACTAGACTACGGGTCCAGTTGGGATGATAATTTACCCAACACGGAGTTCTCATACAACAACAGCTAACAGGCTAGTTTGAAGATGGCACCGTTTGAAGCCCTGTACGGAAGAAGATGCCGAACACCGTTGATGTGGGATGAAGTTGGAGACCGCCAGTTGTTTGGACCGGATTTGGTTAAGGAGTTCGAGGAGAAAGTTAAGCTGATTCGAGATAGACTGAAAGTAGCTCAGTCTAGACAAAAGAGTTATGCAGACTCAAAATGCAAGGAGGTAGTCTATGAAATCAGAGACAGAGCATATCTGTGAGTGTCACCTTTGCGAGGAGTTAAGCGTTTTGGAGTTAAGGGAAAATTAGCCCCGAGATTTGTAGGACCGTACCGTGTTCTGGAGCGCATGGGAGAGGTTACCTACAAGTTGGAATTACCTGAAGGACTGTCAGGAGTTCATGATGTGTTTCACGTTTCCCAGTTAAAGAAGTGCCATGCCAAGATGGCCGATATTCCTCTGAGAGATATAGTGCCTCTGGAAGCAATTCAGTCGAACAGTGATTTGACATATGAGGAGAAACCAGTCAAGATTCTTGAGTTTGCCAGTCGAGTTACCCGCAGCAAGGTTATCAAGTTTTGCAAAGTTCAGTGGAGCCACCATACAGAGGATGAAGCCACCTGGGAAAGAGAGGATGATCTACGCAAAGACCAACCACACCTATTTTCTAGCCAACCCGAATCTCGAGGGCGAGATTCATCTTAAGGCGGTAGGTTTGTAACATCCCAAATTTTCAATTTGGAATGTTATACATAGGTCATCCATGCATATCATATTTTATTGCATTCCGTTCTTGTGATCCTCGAAATCCTAAGCCACTCAAGGACCCTCGGAGAGAGTTGGGGATTTTCCCTCGTTCTCATATTTGAGTTTTATCAAATATTGAAACAAGGATCACTTTCGTTTTAATTATTTTTCTCCCCCAAAATATTTCATATTAAAACTATATGAGAGGAGATAATATGACTTCTCCAAAATAAATGAAATGTTGGAGGAAAAATATTAAAATCAATTTGTATTTTTATTTGGGGTTTAATCGCTATTTTATTTGAATTAGGAAAAATATGTTTTTTTTCAAAATTTCATCAGAGGCCCAAATAAATGTTCACCTTGTCCGGCGTATTTTTAGTGGACGGGGAACATTTATTTCAGGATTTTTGGAGTCCGTTTAGTATTTCTTTTCTTCATTTTCCACGCGGAATTATTTCAAAAAAAGTAACCGACCTAACCGGGCCGTGTCCGCCTAGGACTCCTGGCCCGGCTAGCCTTTATAAGCCGGGAGGCCCGACCCCAGCAGCCCAATGCCCCGCCCGAAACCCTAAGCCGCCGCCGACCTAGCGTCGCTGCCGCGCCGCCACCCACGCCACTCGCCGGAGTTCGTCGCCGTCGCCGCCGGTTTTCTTCGCCGGTTCGGTTTTTCCGGTAAAAACCCTAGATCCGTTTTTTATAGATCGGTTCACTTTTTTTCCTGGTTTAGTTATTTAGCGAACGCCCGTTCGTACGTTCGCTTCAACAAACGGTTTTCACCCGTTAACCGCAGACAGCAAACGTTCGTCCGGTAGCCTGTTCGTTAGTTTTCTTTTTACAAGGTTTTTCCGCGATTATTTTCGATCGCGATTTCTACCCTGTTTTTCGTTTTAGTTTATCTTTTCGCTCGTTTATTGGAATCAAGCGATTCAAGCGCCTAGATCTTCGTCTCGAAGCCCTCTTTCTGTTTAACCAACTTGAACAAGATTTTGGTACTGTAAAATTTGACTTTAGTCCAGATTAGTAATCGGATCTTGTTTATTTCGCAGTTTGATTTTCGTTTCTCCGTTTGATTTGATTCTTTTTGCAAACCGGAGTTCTTCAGTTGAACTTTCCGGTTAGATCTTCTTATTTGAGATTTACCCATGCATCTTTGCTTGATTGCTTATGTATGCTATTGCTTGTTTGCGATAGAACACCCGGAGAGTGAAGCGTGCTACTACGAGTCTTTAGGATTTGCAGATCGTCAGCAAGGCAAGTAACACTTTGATCATACCCCTTTATCACCCAATTTTTATGCATTAGTTTCAACCTTCACACATTGCATGAGTAGGATCTCTTAACATGTGGGTCTGGGAAGTAGATAATGATGTAGAACCTATTACCTGTTTTATTATCCAACCCTTGGGAGTTACTTCTATGTTATGCTTATATTGCCATGCTATGCTCGTAGACGTGGTTTGGGTTTGAGTGTATCCATGAAAGATGTGAGTTGTTAATTAATGGTTCAACTTAAGGTGGCAACTTTAATACACGTCTGGGTGGATTGCTTGTGGTTTGGAGAATCCAGTGTTGTCCTAGGATATCCCGAAGTACACGTGTGATCATCCTACGGTCCGCCACCTAGGCTCAAAGGGATCATAAGACTATTCATGCTAGAAACTTCCGTGTGCAGCCACAAGCCATTATGGGCTTTGGCATAATTGAGTAAGTTGCCTGAGTTCTTGAAGAGGTGGACTAGCATATGTAGGGGATTGTAGGTGTACCGGTCCGCCCGGAGTAAAGAGAAAATGCTTTTGAAAGATATTGTCTTGGTCATCCGTTTATCAAACGCTCTGTAGTGCGAGAAATCCAACGAAGGAGATCGAGTCTTATGGGGAAAAGTGCGCAAACCTCTGAAGAGTGTACAAACTAATCATGGTTAGTCGTGTCCCCGGTTATGGACATCTTGAGTATCTGGTTCTTGGATTATCATATGGATCTCATCACTCTAAAATAAATTGTTGGGTTGATAATTACTTTTAATTGGGATTGAGTTGGAGGAACCTTCTCAATATTCTTAAACTACCATGATAGTTAAATAAAATATATTCCTTTGTTGTAGGGAAAAATTGGCTTTTCACAAAACATATTAACCATTCAGCCTCCACCAGCCATATATGCATATAGTGATAGCTTTTATCTGTTCATTACTCTCCTGTGTTACATTACGAGCATATTCCATGTGCTGACCCGTTTTCGGGCTGTAACGTATGATGTTGCAGACTTTTTAGACAAGGAGTAAGGTGTGATAGGTCGTTTGTCATGCACTCAGCCATGCCGTTGGAGTTGATGGACTCACTTTACCTTCCAAGCCTTCCGCTGTTATTGTATTAGATGGCCTTAAGCCATATTTATTGTATTAAGTTAACTCTTGAGACATTCGATGTAATAAGTGTGTGATTGTGTAATGCCCCGAGACCGTTGCGCCAGGTGTCTTCCAGTTATTCGCCGCTGTTGCCATGTCATTTGCTTGCGTGTTGCATTTCATCATGTCATCATGTGCATTGCATCATCATGTTTCCAAAACTTGCATCCGTCCCGGTCTCCTCGTTTCGTCCGTTGTCCGTTCTGAGCCCAGACACACTTGCACGCGCCCGCGGCATGTCCGAAATAGTATTTTATAAGAGGCCGGAAAATGTTCTCGGATTGGGTTTAAAGTTGGTGTGTGTTATTATTATAGTGTAGATAGACCGCCTGCCAAGTTTCATCGCATTCGGAGTTCGTTTGTTAGCCCAACTGTTAAACTATAGCGGCATTATAGCTGGTCTAACGTCGGACGTTTTCGGTCTCCAGAAACAGTCGCCGGTCCTCTCTGTCTTCTCTTCTCTCAGCTCGAGCCCTTCTGCACAGCCCACGAGTTCCAACCGACCCCTCGCGCGCGCGTCCGAAAAGCTGTCCCGGACCCGACCCGGACTGTCGCCACCGTTGTGTTCGGATCATCCCCAAACATCTACAAAACATCTCCGTTTTGTTAATTGGACTTCCTAGTCTATTTTTTCTCGACCGTTCGATTTATTTTGAGGGACAGATTAGCCCTAAATGTCTCCATCTTTCTTTATATATATATATACTCTCTAGTCTAAATCTAGACCAAACCCTAAAATCTAGGGGAGCTGTCCCATCCTCCATATCCTTCCGCCGCCACACACCTAGTTTTCTTCCTCGGGACCCCCTCACTCCTTCCCGAGCCAACCCAGCGCCGCCACCTACCTCCATCGATCTCCTTGCAGCGCCTCCTCCCCTCGATCCACCTGGCCAATCGGAGGAGCTCCTCTTCTCCCGCTCCTCCCGCAGCCAGCTCCTATCCCGAGCGCCTCCTCCTCACCTCGTTCCCCCCTCGCGCTGCCCGGCCACTGGAGCCCCCTCCGCCGACGAGCACCACCAGCAGATGAGTGCCCCGAGAGCCCTGCTCCCTTTCCCTCCTGCTTCTGTTTCTCTCTGTCTCTCTCTCACGCTGATCTCCTTCTCTGAATTCTTCGCAGCACCTTCAGGGACAGCCTCCTTGGTTAACTTTGTGAGCCGCCCCGTTTGACCTCCAGCTTCAGTCCCTTGTTGCCCGACGCCATGGCTGATCGTCTCGCCGAGCTCCGTCAAGCCCGCCGCCCGCTGCTGTCTTCCCGGCGAACCACATCGACCCGTCGCTTCCCGTGCCTGCCGGCGCCTCGCCTACTCCTCTGCTGTTGCCGTTGTTGTGCTCTGTCGGAGACGGCGAGCCACGCCGATCTGCCACGGACTGCCCTCAGAACGGAGCTCCACCTCCACCGAGCCTCGGACCCGGCCGGTTCCTGCACGCCCTCGCCCACGCAAGACCCTTGCCGCGCCCCTCCATCGTCTCTTCCTCGCTGCCGCATGCTACATCTTGAGCTTGCGTTGGTTTTCCCTGAAGAGGAAGGGATGATGCAGCGGAGTAGCGTAAGTATTTCCCTCAGTTTTTGAGAACCAAGGTATCAATCCAGTAGGAGGCCACGCGCAAGTCCCTCGTACCTACACAACACAAAGAGCTCAATGCAACCAACGCGATTACGGGTTGTCAATCCCTTCACGGTCACTTACGAAAGTGAGATCCGATAGATAATATTTTTGGTATTTTTGATATAAAGATGCAAAGTGAAAAGTAAAAAGCAAAGTAAAAACAAAACAAGATTAAAGTGATGGAGATTGATATGATGAGAATAGACCCGGGGGCCATAGGTTTCACTAGTGGCTTCTCTCGTGAGCATAAGTTTTCTATGGTGGGTGAACAAATAACTGTTGAGCAATTGACAAAATTGAGCATAGTTATGAGAATATCTAGGCATGATCATGTATATAGGCATCACGTCCGTGACAAGTAGATCAAAACGATTCTGCATCTACCACTATTACTCCGCTCATCGACCGCTATCCAGCATGCATCTAGAGTATTAAGCTAAAAACAGAGTAACGCTTTAAGCAAGATGCCATGATGTAGAGAGATAAATTGATGCAATATGAAATAAACCCCATCTTGTTATCCTCGATGGCAACGATACAATATGTGTCTTGCTGCCCCTTCTGTCACTGGGAAAGAACACCGCAAGATCGAACCCAAAGCAAAGCACTTCTCCCATGGCAAGAACTACCAATCTAGTTGGCCAAACCAAACGGATAATTCGAAGAGACTTGCAAAGATAACCAACCATACATAAAAGAATTCAGAGAAGATTCAAATATTGTTCATAGATAGACTTGATCATAAACCCACAATTCATCGGTCTCAACAAACACACCGCAAAAGAAGAAGATTACATCAAATAGATCTCCACAAGAGAGGGGGAGAACATTGTATGGAGATCCAAAAAGAGAGAAGAAGCCATCTAGCTACTAACTATGGACCCGAAGGTCTGAGGTAAACTACTCACACTTCATTGGAGAGGCTAGGATGATATAGAAGCCCTCCGTGATGACGACCCTCTTCCGGCGGAGCTTCGGAACAGGCCCCAAGATGGGATCTCGTGGATACAGAAAGTTGCAGCGGTGGAATTAGGTTTTTGGCTCCTATTCTGATTGTTTGGGGGTATGTGTGTATATATAGGAGGAAGAAGTACGTCGGAGGAACAATGAGGGGCCCACGAGGCAGGGGGGCGCGCCCTAGGGGGGGCGCCCCCCACCCTCGTGACCGCCTCTTTTGTTCCTTGGAGCAGGGTCTAAGTCTCCTGGATCACGTTCGGTGAGAAAATCACGTTCCCGAAGATTTTATTCCGTTTGGACTCCGTCTGATATTCTGTTTCTTCGAAACACTGAAATAGGCAAAAAACAACAATTGTGGGCTGGGCCTCCGGTTAATAGGTTTGTCCCAAAAATAATATAGAAGTGGAAAATAAAGCCCAATATAGTCCAAAACAGTAGATAATATAGCATGGAGCAATCAAAAATTATAGATACGTTGGAGACGTATTAGGCATCCCCAAGCTTAATTCCTGCTCGTCCTCGAGTAGGTAAATGACAAAAAGAGAATTTTTGATGCGGAGTGCTACTTGCAATAATTTCAATGCAAAATTTCTTAATTGAGGTATGGATATTCAGATTAGAAAGATTCAATACAAAAGTTCATATTGACATAAAGAATAATAACACTTCAAGCATACTAATAAAGTAATTATGTCTTCTCAAAATAACATGGCCAAAGAAAGTTATCCCTACAAAATCATATAGTCTGGCTATGCTCTATCTTCACCACACAAAGTATTTAAATCATGCACAACCCCGATGACAAGCCAAGCAATTGTTTCATACTCTAACTTTTTCAAAACTTTTTCAATCTTCATGCAATACATGAGCGCGAGCCATGGACATAGCACTATGTGGAATAGAAGGGTGGTTGTGGAGAAGACAAAAAGAGGGGAAGATAGTCTCACATCAACTAGGCGTACCAACAGGCTATGGAGAGGCCCATCAATAGATATCAAAGTGAGTGAGTAGGGATTGCCATGCAACGGATGCACTAGAGCAATAAGTATATGAAAGCTCATCAAAAGAAACTAAGTGGGTGTGCATCCAACTTGTTTGCTCACGAAGACCTAGGGCAATTTGAGGAAGCCCATCATTGGAATATACAAGCCAAGTTCTATAATGAAAAATTCCCGCTAGTATATGAAAGTGACATAACGAGAGACTCTCTATCATGAAGATCATGGTGCTACTTTGAAGCACAAGTGTGGTAAAAGGATAGTAACATTGTCCCTTCTCTCTTTTTCTCTCAATTTTTTATTTGGGCCTTTTCTCATTTTTTATGGCCTCTTTTTTTTCGTACGGAGTCTCATCCCGACTTATGGGGGAATCATAGTCTCCATCATCCTTTCCTCACTTGGGACAATGCTCTAGAAAATGATGATCATCACACTTTTATTTTTCTTACAACTCAACAATTACAACTCGATACTTAGAACAAATATGACTCTATATGAATGCCTCCGGCGGTGTACCGGGATATGCAATGAATCAAGAGTGACATGTATGAAAGAATTATGAATGGTGGCTTTGCCACAAATACGATGTCAACTACATGATCATGCTAGCAATATGACAATGATGGAGCGTGTCATAATAAACGGAAAGGTGGAAAGTTGCATGGCAATATATCTCGGAATGGCTATGGAAATGCCATGATAAGTAGGTATGGTGGCTGTTTTGAGGAAGGTATATGGTGGGTGTATGATACCGGCGAAAGGTGCGCGGTATTAGAGAGGCTAGCAATGGTGGAAGGATGGGAAAAAGTGCATATAATCCATGGACTCAACATTAGTCATAAAGAACTCATATACTTATTGCAAAAATCTAGAAGTTATCAAAGCAAAGTATTACGTGCATGCTCCTAGGGGGATAGATTGGTAGGAAAAGACCATCGCTCGTCCCCGACCACCACTCATAAGGAAGACAATCAATAAATAAATTATGCTCCGACTTCATCACATAACGGTTCACCATACGTGCATGCTACGGGAATCACAAACTTTAACACAAGTATTCTTTAAATTCACAACTACTAAACTAGCATAACTCTAATATTATCACCTCCATATCTCAAAACAATTATCATGCTTCAATCTTCTCTTAGTATTCAACGCACTCAAAAGAAAATTGCACATATCTTGAACACCAAGCATATTTATATTAAGCAAATTACCATGCTAATAAGACTCTCAAAATAATTTAAGTGAAGCATGAGAGATCAATAGTTTCTTTGAAACAAACCACCACCGTGCTCTAAAAGATCTAAGTGAAGCACATAGAGCAAAATTATAACGCTCAAAGGATATAAGTGAAGTACGTAGAGCAAAACTACATAGCTCAAAAGATATAAGTGAAGCACATATAGTATTCTATAAAATTTTAATTCATAGATGACTCTCTCAAAAGGTGTGTACATCAAGGATGATTTTGGCATACTAACAAACAAAGACACAAATAATACAAGACGCTCCAAGCAAAACACATATCATGTTGGTGAATAAAAATATAGCTCCAAGTAAATTACCGATGGAAGTGGACGAAAGAGGGGATGCCTTCCGGGGCATCCCCAAGCTTTGACTTTTTGGTGTCGTTGGATTATCTTGGGGATGCCATGGGAATCCCCAAGCTTAGGCTCTTGCCACTCCTTGTTCCATGATCCATCAAAAGAATTCACCCAAAACTTGAAAACTTCACAACACAAAACTCAAAATAGAAAACTCATGAGCTCCGTTAGCGAAAGAAAAAAAGACCACTTCAAGGTACTATAATGAACTCATTCTTTATTTATATTGGTGTTAAACCTACAGTATTCCAACTTCTCTATGGATTATAAACTATTTTACTAGCCATAGATTCATCAAAATAAGCAAACAACACACGAAAAACAGAATCTGTCAAAAACAGAACAGTCTGTAGTAATCTGTATCTAGATCACGATCTGGAACCCCAAAAATTCTAAAATAAATTTCTGGACGTGAGGAATTTATCTATTAATAATCTTAAAAAAGAATTAATTAAATATAACTTTTCAAATAAAAATGACAGCAGTTCTCGTGAGCAATAAAGTTTCTGTTTTTTACAGCAAGTTCAACAAGACTTTCCCCAAGTCTTCCCAACGGTTCTACTTGGCACAAACACTAATTAAAACACAAAACCACATCCAAACAGAGGGTATATGGGTTATTTATTCCCTAACAGAAGAAAAACATAAAAAACAAAAAATAAAATTGGGTTGCCTCCCAACAAGCGCTATCGTTTAACGCCTCTAGCTAGGCATAAAAGCGAGGATAGATCTAGGTATTGCCATCTTTGGCATTAGGAAAAAAAGAGAAAATTTCATTTATATGGCATTTATTCTCCTATTTTGGGAAAGCACATGGACATTAATGGATGAAGTAAGATTAAGCACATTATGGAAATTTGCATCTATACAAGATTTCATCTCTTTGATAATTTCGTTTTGATAGAAGCATAAGAGGGTGGTAGATTCAACTTTATCATTCATGGGGTGCCCAAATATAGTTTTCATCCTTTCATAAGTATCTATAGCATCCCCTTCAAGAAAACCCTCTTCAAAAATAGAATCTAGCACTTGTTTAAAAGAGGTAGGTAATCCGACATAAAAACCTTTTAAGTCTCAATTTGATATTGTGGTATATAGCTAGCCCTAATCCTTAACAACCTATCCCAAGCATCTTTTAAAGACTCATCAATTAAATAGTGAAAAATTCCAGAGTCATCTTCATCAAGATTATTTAAACTCTCATTGGTGACCCCGGTGGGTCTCTCAATAGCATCATTATTTCTGAGTTTAGAGAGGATAGAAGGATCATCCAGGGTACTAAGACCTTGGAAAGGACCCTTTGTTATTTTTGATCCGGCCATGGCAACGGGAAGACAGGCGAGAAAAAGCAAACGGAGAAGGAGAAGAAGAAAGAGAGGGCGAATAAAATGGCAAGGGTGAATTGGGGGGGGGAGAGGAAAACGAGAGGCAAATGGAAAATAATGTAATGTGGGAGATAGGGATTGTGATGGGTACTTGGTATGTTGACTTTTTTGCGTAGACTCCCCGGCAACAGCGCCAGAAATCCTTCTTGCTACGTCTTGAGCTTGCGTTGGTTTTCCCTGAAGAGGAAGGGATGATGCAGCAGAGTAGCGTAAGTATTTCCCTCAGTTTTTGAGAACCAAGGTATCAATCCAGTAGGAGGCCACGCGCAAGTCCCTCGTACCTACACAACACAAAGAGCTCGATGCAACCAACACGATTAGGGGTTGTCAATCCCTTCACGGTCACTTATGGAAGTGAGATCCGATAGATAATATTTTTGGTATTTTTGATATAAAGATGAAAAGTGAAAAGTAAAAGGCAAAGTAAAAACAAAACAAGATTAAAGTGATGGAGATTGATATGATGAGAATAGACCCGGGGCCATAGGGTTCACTAGTGGCTTCTCTCGAGAGCATAAGTTTTCTACGGTGGGTGAACAAATTATTGTTGAGCAATTGACAAAATTGAGCATAGTTATGAGAATATCTAGGCATGATCATGTACATAGGCATCACGTCCATGACAAGTAGATCGAAACGATTCTGCATCTACCACTATTACTCCACTCATCGACCGCTATCCAGCATGCATCTAGAGTATTAAGTTAAAAACAGAGTAACGCTTTAAGCAAGATGACATGATGTAGAGAGATAAATTCATGCAATATGAAATAAACCCCATGTTGTTATCCTCGATGGCAATGATACAATACGTGTCTTGCTGCCCCTTCTGTCACTAGGAAAGAACACCGCAGGATCAAACCCAAATCTAAGCACTTCTCCCATGGCAAGAACTACCAATCTAGTTGGCCAAACCAAACGGATAATTCGAAGAGACTTGCAAAGATAACCAATCATACATAAAAGAATTCAGAGAAGATTCAAATATTGTTCATAGATAGACTTGATCATAAACCCACAATTCATCAGTCTCAACAAACACACCGCAAAAGAAGAAGATTACATCAAATAGATCTCCACAAGAGAGGGGGAGAACATTGTATTGAGATCCAAAAAGAGAGAAGAAGCCATCTAGCTACTAACTATGGACCCGTAGGTCTGAGGTAAACTACTCACACTTCATCGGAGAGGCTAGGATGATATAGAAGCCCTCCGTGATGACGGCCCTCTTTCGGCGGAGCTCCGAAACAGGCCCCAAGATGGGATTTCGTTGATACAGAAAGTTGCGGCGGTGGAATTAGGTTTTTGGCTCCTGTTCTGATCGTTTGGGGGCACGTGTGTATATATAGGAGGAAGAAGTATGCCGGAGGAGTAACGAGGGGCCCACGAGGCAGGGGGCGCGCCCTAGGGGGGGCGCCCCTACCCTCGTGACCACCTCTTTTGTTCCTTGGAGCAGGGTCCAAGTCTCCTAGATCTCGTTCGGTGAGAAAATCACATTCCCGAAGATTTTATTCCGTTTGGACTCCGTCTGATATTTTGTTTCTTCGAAACACTGAAATAGGCAAAAACAGCAATTCTGGGCTGGACCTCCGGTTAATAGGTTAGTCCCAAAAATAATATAGAAGTGGAAAATAAAGCTCAATATAGTCCAAAACAGTAGATAATATAGCATGGAGCAATCAAAAATTATAGATACGTTGGAGATGTATCAGGCATCCCCAAGCTTAATTCCTGCTCGTCCTCGAGTAGGTAAATGATAAAAAGAGAATTTTTGATGCGGAGTGCTACTTGGCATAATTTCAATGCAAAATATCTTAATTGTGGTATGGATATTCAGATTAGAAAGATTCAAGACAAAATTTCATATTGACATAAAGAATAATAACACTTCAAGCATACTAATAAAGTAATTATGTCTTCTCAAAATAACATGGCCAAAGAAAGTTATCCCTACAAAATCATATAGTCTAGCTATGCTCTATCTTCACCACGCAAAGTATTTAAATCATGCACAACCCCGATGACAAGCCAAGCAATTGTTTCGTACTCTAACTTTTTCAAAACTTTTTCAATCTTCACGCAATACATGAGCGTGAGCCATGGACATAGCACTATGTGGAATAGAAGGGTGGTTGTGGAGAAGACAAAAATAGGGGAAGATAGTCTCACATCAACTAGGCGTATCAACGGGCTATGGAGAGGCCCATCATTAGATATCAATGTGAGTGAGTAGGGATTGACATGCAACGGATGCACTAGAGCTATAAATATATGAAAGCTCATCAAAAGAAACTAAGTGGGTGTGCGTCCAACTCGCTTGCTCACGAAGACCTAGGGCAATTTGAGGAAGCCCATCATTTGAATATACAAGCCAAGTTCTGTAATGAAAAATTCCCATTAGTATATGAAAGTGACATAACGAGAGACTCTCTATCATGAAGATCATGGTGCTACTTTGAAGCACAAGTGTGGTAAAAGGATAGTAACATTGTCCCTTCTCTCTTTTTCTCTCATTTTTTTAGTTGGGCCTTTTCTCTTTTTTACGGCCTCTTTTTTTTCGTCCGGAGTCTCATCCCGACTTATGGGGGAATCATAGTCTCCATCATCCTTTCCTCACTTGGGACAATGCTCTAGAAAATGATGATCATCACACTTTTATTTTTCTTACAACTCAACAATTACAACTCGATACTTAGAACAAATATGACTCTATATGAATCAAGAGTGACTTGTATGAAAGAATTATGAATGGTGTCTTTGCCACAAATACGATGTCAACTACATGATCATGTTAGCAATATGACAATGATGGAGCGTGTCATAATGAACGGAAAGGTGGAAAGTTGCATGGCAATATATCTCGGAATGGCTATGGAAATGCCATGATAGGTAGGTATGGTGCTGTTTTGAGGAAGGTATATGGTGGGTGTATGATACCGGCGAAAGGTGCGCGGTATTAGAGAGGCTAGCAATGGTGGAAGGATGGGAAAAAGTGCATATAATCCATGGACTCAACATTAGTCATAAAGAACTCATATACTTATTGCAAAAATCTAGAAGTTATCAAAGCAAAGTATTACGCACATGCTCCTAGGGGGATAGATTGGTAGGAAAAGACCATCGCTCGTCCCCGACCACCACTCATAAGGAAGACAATCAATAAATAAATTATGCTCCGACTTCATCACATAACGGTTCACCATACGTGCATGCTACGGGAATCACAAACTTTAACACAAGTATTCTTTAAATTCACAACTACTAAACTAGCATAACTCTAATATTATCACCTCCATATCTCAAAACAATTATCATGCTTCAATCTTCTCTTAGTATTCAACGCACCCAAAAGAAAATTGCACATATCTTGAACACCAAGCATATTTATATTAAGCAAATTACCATGCTAATAAGACTCTCAAAATAATTTAAGTGAAGCATGAGGGATCAATAGTTTCTTTGAAACAAACCACCCCCGTGCTCTAAAAGATCTAAGTGAAGCACATAGAGCAAAATTATAACGCTCAAAGGATATAAGTGAAGTACGTAGAGCAAAACTACATAGCTCAAAAGATATAAGCGAAGCACATATAGTATTCTATCAAATTTTAATTAATAGATGACTCTATCAAAAGGTGTGTACATCAAGGATGATTGTGGCATACTAACAAACAAAGACACAAATAATACAAGACGCTCCAAGCAAAACACATATCATGTTGGTGAATAAAAATATAGCTCCAAGTAAATTACCGATGGAAGTGGACGAAAGAGGGGATGCCTTCCGGGGCATCCCCAAGCTCTGACTTTTTGGTGTCCTTGGATTATCTTGGGGATGCCATGGGAATCCCCAAGCTTAGGCTCTTGCCACTCCTTGTTCCATGATCCATCAAAATAATTCACCCAAAACTTGAAAACTTCACAACACAAAACTCAAAATAGAAAACTCATGAGCTCCGTTAGCGAAAGAAAAAAAAGACCACTTCAAGGTACTATAATGAACTCATTCTTTATTTATATTGGTGTTAAACCTACAGTATTCCAACTTCTCTATGGATTATAAACTATTTTACCAGCCATAGATTCATCAAAATAAGCAAACAACACACGAAAAACAGTATCTGTCAAAAACAGAACATTCGGTAGTAATCTGTAGCTAGATCACGATCTGGAACCCCAAAAATTCTAAAATAAATTTCTGGACGTGAGGAATTTATCTATTATTCATCTGCAAAAATAATTAACTAAATATAACTCTTCAAATAAAAATGACAGCAGTTCTCATGAGCAATAAAGTTTCTGTTTTTTACAGCAAGTTCAACAAGACTTTCCCCAATTCTTCCCAACGGTTCTACTTGGCACAAACACTAATTAAAACACAAAACCACATCCAAACAGAGGTTATATGGGTTATTTATTCCCTAAAAGAAGAAAAACACAAAAAACAAAAAATAAAATTGGGTTGCCTCCCAACAAGCGCTATCGTTTAACGCCTCTAGCTAGGCATAAAAGCGAGGATAGATCTAGGTGTTGCCATCTTTGGCATTAGGAAAGAAAACAGAAAATTTCCTTTCTATGGCATTTATTCTCCTATTTTGGGAAAGCACATGGACATTAATGGATGAAGTAAGATTAAGCACGTTACGGAAATTTGCATCAATACTAGATTTCATCTCTTTGATAATTTCGTTTTGATAGAAGCATAAGAGGGTGGTAGATTCAACTTTATCATTCATGGGGTGCCCAAATATAGTTTTCATCCTTTCATAAGTATCTATAGCATCCCCTTCAAGAAAACCCTCTTCAAAAATAGAATCTAGCACTTGTTTAAAAGAGGTAGGTAATCCGACATAAAAACCTTTTAAGTAAACCTCAATTTGATATTGTGGTATATAGCTAGCCCTAATCTTTAATAAACTATCCCAAGCATCTTTTAAAGACTCATCAATTAAATAGCGAAAAATTCCAGAGTCATCTTCATCAAGATTATTTAAACTCTCATTGGTGACCCCGGTGGGTCTCTCAATAGCATCATTATTTCTGAGTTTAGAGAGGACAGAAGGATCATCCAGGGTACTAAGACCTTGGAAAGGACCCTTTGTTCTTTTTGATTCGTCCATGGCAATGGGAAGGCAGGCGAGAAAAAGGCAAACGGAGAAGGAGAAGGAGAAGAAGAAAGAGAGGGCGAATAAAACGGCAAGCGTGAATTGGGGGGAGAGGAAAACGAGAGGCAAATGGCAAATAATGTAATGCGGGAGATAGGGATTGTGATGGGTACTTGGTTTGTTGACTTTTTGCGTAGACTCCCCGGCAACGGCGCCAGAAATCCTTCTTGCTACGTCTTGAGCTTGCGTTGGTTTTCCCTGAAGAGGAAGGGATGATGCAGCAAAGTAGCGTAAGTATTTCCCTTAGTTTTTGAGAACCAAGGTATCAATCCAGTAGGAGGCCACGCGCAAGTCCCTCGTACCTACACAACACAAAGAACTCAACGCAACCAATGCGATTAGGGGTTGTCAATCCCTTCACGGTCACTTACGGAAGTGAGATCCGATAGATAATATTTTTGGTATTTTTGATATAAAGATGCAAAGTGAAAAGTAAAAGGCAAAGTAAAAACAAAACAAGATTAAAGTGATGGAGATTGATATGATGAGAATAGACCCGGGGGCCATACATTTCACTAGTGGCTTCTCTCGAGAGCATAAGTTTTCTACGGTGGGTGAACAAATTACTGTTGAGCAATTGACAGAATTGAGCATAGTTATGAGAATATCTAGGCATGATCATCTATATAGGCATCACGTCCGTGACAAGTAGATCGAAACGATTCTGCATCTACCACTATTACTCCACTCATCGACCGCTATCCAGCATGCATCTAGAGTATTAAGTTAAAACCGAGTAACGCTTTAAGCAAGATGACATGATGTAGAGAGATAAATTCATGCAATATGAAATAAACCCCATCTTTTTATCCTCAATGGCAATGATATAATACGTGTATTGCTGCCCCTTCTATCACTGGGAAAGAACACCACAAGATCAAACCCAAAGCTAAGCACTTCTCCCATGGCAAGAACTACCAATATATTTGGGCAAACCAAATGGATAATTCAAAGAGACTTACAAAGATAACCAATCATACATAAAAGAATTCAGAGAAGATTCAAATATTGTTCATAGATAGACTTGATCATAAACCCACAATTCATCGGTCTCAACAAACACACCGCAAAAGAAGAAGATTACATCGGATAGATCTCCACAAGAGAGGGGGAGAACATTGTATTGAGATCCAAAAAGAGAGAAGAAGCCATCTAGCTACTAACTATGGACCCGAAGGCTGAGGTAAACTACTCACACTTCATCACAGAGGCTAGGATGATATAGAAGCCCTCCGTGATGACGGCCCTCTTTCAGCGGAGCTCCGGAACAGGCCCCGAGATGGGATCTCATGGATACAGAAAGTTTTGGCGGTGGAATTAGGTTTTTGGCTCCTGTTCTGATCGTTTGGGGGTACGTGTGTGTATATAGGAGGAAGAAGTACGCCGGAGAAGCAACGAGGGACCCACGAGGCAGGGGGCGCACCCTAGGGGGGCGCCCCGCCACCCTCGTGACCGCCTCTTTTGTTCCTTGGAGCAGGGTCCAAGTCTCCTGGATCACATTAGGTGAGAAAATCACGTTCCCGAAGATTTTATTCCGTTTGGACTCCGTCTGATATTCTGTTTCTTCGAAACACTGAAATAGGCAAAAAACAGCAATTCTGGGTTGGGCCTCCGGTTAATAGGTTAGTCCCAAAAATAATATAGAAGTGGAAAATAAAGCCCAATATAGTCCAAAACAGTAGACAATATAGCATGGAGCAATCAAAAATTATAGATACGTTGGAGACGTATCACCGCACTCCTGTTCTAGCGCCTGCTTCTCTGTTTCCGTTCGAGCAGCGACGAGAAGGAGCGCCCGCGTTGACTGCGTCGCCAGCGTACTGGGCCAGCGCTCGCCTTCACCCGCCTCAGCCCACTAGCGCCAAAGCCCGGCTCCCTGAACTCCAATGTGAGGAAGCCCACCTCCTGTTAGCTCCTGTGCGGCCCAGTTCGGGCCAGTTTCGGCCCGACTCATGTTTTTTTTCCGAGGAGTGATTTATATTTTATCCAGTGTTTTACAGATTTGCAGACAAGACCCTCATGTTCAGACATTTAATATCTCACAAACCATGCATCTTTTGCAAATAACTTATATATGTAAAATGCTTAGTTTTTCATCTAGCTTCATAATATGTCACTTTCATGCATGTTTAAAACGTTTAAACTGTTGTTTGCATATATTTTGCCATATTGCCATGCTAAAACGGTATATTTCATAACTAATTAACCGTAGCTCCAAATCTAATAAACTTCATATGTAAATGGGGTAGAAAAATGCCTAGTTTAACATGATGCACTCATCTAGCATCTTTAACAACTCTAAAATTGTGTTTAGGGCAGAACAGTACCAAACCTAATATATGCATATGAGGAGTTTCCGGACTTGTTGTTTTGTTGTTCCGGCCTCTTCTAAACTTGCCTAGATAGGTAGTTTTCATTTGCTTCACCCTCTTGCCATGTTAACCAACATTCAATATTGTTGAGTACCTAACCGAGAGAGAACTAAATAATTGCTGTGGTGTTCCGTCAATATGCATCCCGATGCATATTGGGATCCATTTAACTTGTAGTTTTGTTTGTGCACTTTGCCATGCCATGCTTCATTAAACCGGACATGCATCATACTTGTTTCCGCATCGTGCCATGCTTATGTGATGGTTGTTTACTATGTTGTTTGCTTCTTTTCGATGTGGCTTCTTTGGGTTGGTTTCGATAACGTTGCGTTTGTGAGGACTCGTTCGACTACGTCCATTTGTCTTCTTCATGGACTCGTTCTTCTTCCTTGCGGGATTTCAGGCAAGATGACCATACCCTTGAAATCACTTCTATCTTTGCTTGCTAGATGCTCGCTCTTTTGCTATGCCTATGCTGCGATACCTACCACTTGCTTATCATGCCTCCCATATTGTTAAACCAAGCCTCTAACCCACCTTGTCCTAGCAAACCGTTGTTTGGCTATGTTACCGCTTTGCTCAGCCCCTCTTATAGCGTTGTTAGTTGCAGGTGAAGATTGGAGCTTGTTCCATGTTTGGAACATGGATATTTTGTTGGGATATCACAATATCTCTTATTTAATTAATGCATCTATATACTTGGTAAAGGGTGGAAGGCTCGGCCTTATGCCTAGTGTTTTGTTCCACTCTTGCCGCCCTAGTTTCCGTCATATCGGTGTTATGTTCTCGGATTTTGCGTTCCTTATGCGGTTGGGTTATAATGGGAACCCCTTGACAGTTCGCCTTGAATAAAACTCCTCCAGCAATGCCCAACATTGGTTTTACCATTCGCCACCTAGCCTTTTCTTTCCCTTGGGTTCTGCAGACTCAAGGGTCATCTTTATTTAAACCCCCCTGGGCCAGTGCTCCTCTGATTGTTGCTCCGACCAAGTAGACTGCGGGGCCACCTCGGGGCAACTTGAGGGTTGGTTTTACTCGTAGGATGTATCATCTGAGTGTGCCCTGAGAACGAGATATGTGCAGCTCCTATCGGGATTTGTCGGCACATTCGGGCGGTGCTGCTGGACTTGTTTTACCATTGCCGAGGATGTCTTGTAACCTGGATGCCGAGTCTAATCGGAATGTCTTGGGAGAAGGAATATCCTTCGTTGACCGTGAGAGCTTGTGATGGGCTAAGTTGGGACACCCCTGCAAGGATTGAACTTTCGAAAGCCGTGCCCGCGGTTATGGGCAGATGGGAATTTGTTAATGTACGGTTGTAGAAAACCTGAAGTTGACCTTAATTAAAATACATCAACCGCGTGTGTAACCGTGATGGTCTCTTCTCGGCGGAGTCCGGGAAGTGAACACGGTGTTGGAGTTATGCTTGACGTAGGCTGTTCTAGGATCACTTCTTGATCATAGTTTTCTCGATCGTGCTTTGCCTTCTCTTCTCGCTCTCTTTTGCGTATATGTTAGCCACCAATTATGCTAGTCGCTTGCTGCAGCTCCACCTCATACCTTTACCTTACCCATAAGCTTAAATAGTCTTGATCGCGAGGGTGTGAGATTGCTGAGTCCCCATGACTCACAGATACTTCCAAAACCAGCTTGCAGGTGCCGTTGAACCGTGCAGATGACGCAACCAAGCTCAAGGAGGAGCTCGATGAAGATCTTGTCCTTTGTGTTGTTTCGTTCTAGTTGATCAGTAGTGGAGCCCAGTTGGGGTCGATCGGGGATCTGTGTAGCATTTGGGGTAGTCTTCTTTTATTTTGGTTCCGTAGTCGGACCTTGTGTGTATCTGGATGATGTAATGCTTTATTCATGTATTGTGTGAAGTGGCGATTGTAAGCCAACTATGTATCTTTTTCCCTTATGTATTACATCGGTTGTGTGAATATTACCTCACTTGCGACATTGCTTTCAATGCGGTTATGCCTCGAAGTCGTGCTTCGACACATGGGAGATATAGCCGCATCGAGGGCATTACAAGTTGGTAATCAGAGCCTTCCCCGACCTTAGGAGCCCCCTGCTTGATTGAATCGTTGGCATAGTCGAGTCTAGAAAAATGTTTTGAATCATTTAGGAATTATATATCGGAGTGTTCGGAATTCTTTTTACTCGTCAATCCCTTTGTCACTCTGGTGAGGCATCCCGGCGTAGAGTTTTGACTCTTCTCTTCTCAAATTTCACTAAAAAAATTTAGGATCATGCGTGTATCTTGGAATCATTCCGATGGTTTTGTGACGAGAACATTGTTCTTGGTGCCTCCTGACATTTAGGGGTTGTGGCAGTGTCCCGGGGAGTTGAGCTCCGAGGTGTTGTCGTCACAATTTTATCGTTGCAGTTCTGGAATACCCGAGTTTAGTTTCGCCGACATCGAAAATCTCTTTTATGCAGTTGTTGGTGAGATAACCTCGACGCCACCCAGTACTGGGGCGGGAGTTCGGGAGTATTGCCATAACTCGTATAATGGATGCCTTTCGAAGGTTGAGGTAGACGAATTCCGAAGGTTTCTTGGTTTATGTGTTGAAGGATGGATACAGCTGGATGTAGGATTTGCTAGTTTTGGGTGAGATATAATGCTTCCCCTCTATCCCCAACACTTGATTGCATAACCGGAAAATTTCGGGAGTTTATCAGTGGGAATTCAAGTAGCTCTTAGGATATCTTTTCCGACAGATGTATGATATGAAATTGGGGTTCGACGTCTAGTGGTCCGCCTATCCACGGTTGGTTTTAGAGTGGTCTCGTTGTGTCTTAAAGAGTCCTTGGCTATGCCGACTCGGGGACGCTTCGTATGTCATGTGCACTGCCTTGTACATGATGGTGCTGTACGATCGAGCCCGTGTAGGTCCCTCCACGAAAACTTCGGACGAAATCTCTATCATATGTTTGTTCCGGCTTATTCCGCAAGCCAATCCTTTGTTTTGTTTTGAGTTGTGGTATTCGAGTTGCTTCGAAGTCAAATGTTGATTCCATACCTTTCCCAAATGGTGTTCTCATATTCCTATGTGAATACTAATCCTTCTTGATTATCGAGATTGTCATGACAATCCTTTTCAACCGGCGTATTTCTCTCCAAGTGGATCCGATCAACATTTGTAAGATCAACTCAAGTTTTCTCAATGTTGTTTGTTTCATGCATCTCCAAAGTTGCCTTTGTTTTTCCCGCCCTCCCTCCCTTGTTTTTCTCCGAAGACTCATATATCTCAATCAAGTACATTTTATTGATGTGAAGTCTCTTCTTTCTTTCCTTTCAATGTTATTACCCGGTGTTTCTCACGAAGACCCTAACAGAGTTTCTCGTTCGTCATTCCCCATTCCTTTTCTTCTCCGGTGGATTCAATTCAAGCTTTTGGTGTTGATCATATCCTTTTTCCTCGTTTCAAGTACCTTCTCTTACCGGTGCTCCTCATATTCATTCTTTCCTCTCTATTCAATTGTTCCGGAGTGCTCATAATATCTAGAAGAATCGTGTTTCCACTTTGCTTTCATTCAAGCTCTTTTGAGGATGTTATCTCTTTTGAGCCATCTAATTCAACCGGTGCAATCTATCTTTTAAATCCTTTAACGATGTTTCTTTTGAGTGGGCCCTAACCCACAGGTCTTTTCCCAGGATCTTACCTGACTCTTCCAATTTTCCCGGAGCTTCTCAAATTCTTTTCAAAGTTTGACGTAATAATGAATTATCATCAGTCAAATGTCTTTCACCAAGATCTTTCAAATTCTTTTCATCGTTGGTTCAACCTTTGTAATTTCTATTCCTGAGTGCCTCAACAACTCATGGTGGTGTTTCTCGTCATCATTCTCAACATTTGAAGACCAAAGAAGAATTTTTCCTCCATATCTTATCCGTTCTCTCAGAGATTTGTGGCTCTAGCTTGATGCCATCCTCTCATAATTGTTTTCGATTGTGAGAATTCTTTTCATCCATCCGGAGCAATTCAAGAGTCTTTTCAGTTTGTTTCTCCGAACGCCACCACCTCAGAAGTATTCATTCTCAGCTTTCAGCTCTCTTTCTCTAAATCTTACCGGTGCACCGTTCAAATATCCTCTAATCAGTTCATGATCTCTTTGTTCTTTTGTATCTAAACTCTCTCATGTATCTTCGTTCATTTGCTAATTCTTCCCGGTGTTTCTTTATGTTATCTTCGTTCATTTTCAATTCTTACAGTGGTTCGTTCAAGATGTCTCTTCCTTTGTTATCATATCAATTCATTCGTTCTTTTCGATTCCGACCGGTGATTCGTTGAAGATCTTCCCAAGTTTGAGCTATATCTCCCTTTAATACTTTCTACAAGAATAAGTAATATGTCAAATCCGTTGATTGTCATCAATTTAATTGGTGAAGGATAAGCATAATGTAATTCTCATTCTTGTTTCATCGAGTGAACTCAATTCCCTATTCCGGAGGCTCATCAAATTCCTGATCTCAATTATTCATCTTTCATTCCCAAAGTTCCAAGTTCTCTCAATTATATCGTCGTGAAGATCCATCTAATCATTACAAGGTTTCACCTTGTGTTTTTCAACTTATCTTTCCTTTCGTTTGATCATCCTTTTGTTATCGGAGTTCTTCATGGATGTTCTACATGTAGGTTCTACTCAAGGATTTAATTCATTCTTGAAGTGTTCATCTAGATTCTTTTCGGAGGTGATCAAGTTTTCTTCATCTTGCTATCCGGAGTGCAATTCTTTCTACCATATCATTGGAGGTGGTATTATGTCATTCTCGATAATTGGAGTTCATGTTTCATGATTCACATGTTGTCAAGAATGAGGTATTTTATATCCATCAACCCCTTCATTGGAATTATCTTGGGTTATATTTCACCTAAAGCCTTCCCTAAGGATTTTGCTATTATGGTGCTTATAAACGATCCAAGTTCTTCTTTTATCCTCCCGGTGAAATAGTTTCTCCTCTCTTTGTTCTTATCCAATCTTGTTCCCGTTAGTGGCAAGTTGTCACCTCATAACTTTGAGATGCCTTCTATAAGTCTATATCAAGCTTTTCCTTTCGTTGTTGGTTTTCCAACAACTCTGCTCGGCCCTTCTCCTAAAGATGCCTTTTCAAGCTCTTTTGTGGTAGATGTTGGCATTTTTGTCTCCATTCTTTTATTTCAATTATCTATATTCTATTCTTTCGTTCCAGAGGCATTGTGGTGTTGTTCTTTTCACCCATCTTCTTATTTGGTCAGGATCATGTTCTTTTCTCGGTTTATCCATTTAACCGGAGTGTTGTGCCCTCTACTCAATTTCTTTTCATCTTATCAAGTCTTGCATAATTTTTCAACCAGAGTGCTGCTCGAAGTTGTTCTTCCTCGTTACTCTTCCCTACCGGAGTGCTTTCTACTTTGTCTTCTTCGTTGCATTATTCCTTTCAATTTGTTCAACCTCTAAAGGTTCTTTGGTTTCACTCGTTTGTCAAAGAAGCAACTTAGTTTTACCTCTTCTCTTCCACTTCCGTTTCCCTCTGGTGCCATCCTAGATCTCGGGACAAGATCCTCTCGTGGTGGTGGAGTGTTGTAACGCCCCGAGACCATTGCGGCAGGTGTCTTCCAGTTATTCGCCAACGTTGCCATGTCATTTGCTTGTGTGTTACATTTCATCATGTCATCATGACATCATGTGCATTGCATCATCATATTTTCAAAACTTGCATCCGTCCCGATCTCCTCGTTCCGTCCGTTGTCCGTTCTGAGCCCAGACACACTTGCACGCGCCCGCGGCATGTCCAAAATAGTATTTTATAAGTGGCCGGAAAATGTTCTCGGATTGGGTTGAAAGTTGGCGTGTGGTCTTATTATAGTGTAGATAGGCCGCCTATCATGTTTCATCGCATTCGGAGTTCGTTTGTTAGCCCAACTGTTAAACTATAGCGGCATTATAGCCGGTCTAACGTCGGACGTTTTCGGTCTCCGGAAATAGTCGCCGGGCCTCTCTCTCTTCTCTTCTCTCAGCTCGAGCCCTTCTGCACAGCCCACGAGTTCCAACCGACCCCTCGCGCACGCGTCTGAAAAGCTGTCCTGGACCTGACACGGACTGTCGCCACCGTTGTGTTCGGATCATCCCCAAACATCTACAAAACGTCTCCGTTTTGTTAATTGGACGTCCTAGTCTATTTTTTCTCGACCGCTCGATTTATTTGGAGGGACGGATTAGCCCTAAATGTCTCCATATTTCTTTATATATATACTCTCTAGTCTAAATCTAGACCAAACCCTAAAATCTAGGGGAGCTGTCCCATCCTCCAAATCCTTCCGCCGCCATGCACCTAGTTTTATTCCTCGGGATCCCCTCACTCCTTCCCGAGCCAACCCAGCGCCGCCACCTACCTCCATCGATCTCCTCGTAGCGCATCCTCCCCTCGATCCACCTGGCCAATCGGAGGAGCTCCTCTTCTCCCACTCCTCCTGCAACCAGCTCCTATCCCGAGCGCCTCCTCCTCACCTCATTCCCCCCTCGCGCTGCCCGGCCACCGGAGCCCCCTCCGCCGACGAGCACCACCAGCAGATGAGTGCCCCGAGAGCCTTGCTCCCTTTCCCTCCTGCTTTTGTTTCTCTCTCTCTCATGCTGATCTCCTTCTCTGAATTCTTTGCAACGCCTTCAGGGACAGCCTCCTTGTCGGAGTAATGGGCCACGGGTAGGCTAACCCGAGCCCCATAACCTTTCAGGACATCGGGGCAGGGTGCGCCCCTCAAGACCCCAGGGCGAAGAGCCGCCTCCTGGGGAGTCTACGGCGAGGTGGACGACTACCCGCTCACGGCCGAGTCCCAGGGACGACTTCCGGAGAAGCCGGCTTTGGGGAGTCGGCCGGCGACTCCAGCAAACCATGACCTCAACAAAGGTGACGAGGCAGTGGCGTGGCTACAGTGAAGTCCACTCCCCGCCCCTTACCAAGGGCAGGCATGGCTACAGCACGCCGTACTTGGGAAGATCTCCCTGCGGCGCGGCACTATTGCCCGGCCGGCCCTGACGTCAGCACCACTGTACCAAGTCCTGCGCTCACGACGGCTTGTCTGTATGGCCTGGAGGCAGCGGGGCCCACCAGTCAGCGAGACCTCGGGAGACGGCGGGAGAACTGCCAGTCGGACCCATCGAGAGTCGGCCCGGGGGAGTCGGCCGAGCCTTCCCCCAGGGCCCACGCGCCATTAATCAAGAAGAGATGGGGAGTGGCCATAGTGATCGCCCGCCAGGCGGCGGGGCTGTTGCCACGACCCCATGACCAAGCCTGCGTCATCAGAAGCGTGGCTACAGTAATCAACAGCCGGCAAGACCCGCCCACGGCGGACGCGGCCTGTCGACTCCGTACCAGACCAGTCGGCGGGGCCCACCAGTTGGCGGGCCCCAGCAGTCGGCGGAGAAGTCGGAGGTCGGAGACACTGACGGCTGGGCCCGTGCCCAGTCGAATTACCATTGTACCCCTGGGGGGTAGGCCTATATAAACCCCCCAGGGCACCCATGCAGAGGGTTGGATCCCAGTAGTTCTAGACCACACTAGATAGAAGGAGAGAGCTAGCCTTGCCCTCTCCTACCACCCGAAACAGCTCAAGGAGCAACCTTGTAAACACTTGGCCATAGTGATCATGCGGAGACCCCGCAGAGCAGCAGTAGGGGTGTTATCTCCCCAGAGAGCCCTGAAGCTAGGTAAGATTCGCCGGCGTGCGTGTCTTCGCCTCATCCCGTTTCCAGGCACCGGCGACGTTCTACTCGCCCCCACCATGATAACCTATCCGTTGGCATATGTCGCACCAAACCCCCGACACTCCTTGGTTGACTTCGTGCGCCGCCCCGTTTGACCTCCAGCTTCAGTCCCTCGTCGCCCGACGCCATGGCTGATCGTCTCGCCGAGCTCCGTCAAGCCCGCCGCCCGCTGCCGTCTTCCCGGCGAACCACGTCGACCCGCCGCTTCCCGTGCCTGCCGGCGCCCCGCCTTCTCCTCTACTGCTGCCGTTGTTGTGCTTTGTCGGAGACGGCGAGCCACGCCGATCTGCCGCGGACTACCCTCAGAACGAAGCTCCACCGCCACCGAGCCTCGAATCCGGCCGGTTCCTGCGCACCCTCGCCCGCGCAAGACCCTCACCGCGGCCCTCCGTCGTCTCTTCCTCGCCGCCGCACTCCTGTTCTAGCGCCTGCTTCTCTGTTTCCGTTCGAGCAGCAACGAGAAGGAGCACCCACGCTGACCGCGTCACCAGCGTACTGGGCCACCGCTCGCCTTCACCCGCCTCAGCCCACTAGCGCCAAGGCCCGGCTCCCTGAACCCCAATGTGAGGAAGCCCACCTCCTGTTAGCTCCTGTGCAGCCCAGTTTGGGCCAGTTTCGGCCCGACTCATGTTTTTTTTCCGAGGAGTGATTTATCTGTTATCCAGTGTTCTACAGATTTGCAAAAAAGACCCTCATGTTCATACATTTAATATCTCACAAACCATGCATCTTTTGCAAATAACTTATATATGTAAAATGCTTAGTTTTTCATCTAGCTTCATAATATGACACTTTCATGCATGTTTAAAACGTTTAAACTATTGTTTGCATATATTTTGCCATATTGCCATGCTAAAACGGTTTATTTCATAACTAATTAACTGTAGCTCCAAATCTAATAAACTTTATATGTAAATGGAGTAGAAAAATGCCTAGTTTAACATGATGCACTCATCTAGCATGTTTAACAACTCTAACATTGTGTTTAGGGCAGAACAGTACCAAACCTAATATATGCATATGAGGAGTTTTCGAACTTGTTGTTTTGTTGTTCCGGCCTCTTCTAAACTTGCCTAGATAGGTAGTTTTCATTTGCTTCACCCTCTTGCCATGTTAACCAACTTTCAATATTGTTGAGTACCTAACCGAGAGAGAACTAAATAATTGTTGTGGTGCTCTGTCAATATGCATCCCGATGCATATTGGGCTCCATTTAACTTGTAGTTTTGTTTGTGCACTTTGCCATGCCATGCTTCATTAAACTGGACATGCATCATACTTGTTTGCGCATCGTGCCATGCTTATGTGATGGTTGTTTACTATGTTGTTTGCTTCTTTCCGGTGTGGCTTCTTCGGGTTGGTTCCGATAACGTTGCGTTTGTGAGGATTCGTTCAACTACGTCCGTTTGTCTTCTTCATGGACTCGTTCTTCTTCCTTGCGGGATTTCACGCAAGATGACCATACCCTCGAAATCACTTATATCTTTGCCTGCTAGATGCTCGCTCTTTTGCTATGCCTATGCTGCGATACCTACCACTTGCTTATCAGGCCTCCCATATTGTTAAACCAAGCCTTGAACCCACCTTGTCCTAGCAAACCGTTGTTTGGCTATGTTACCGCTTTGCTCAGCCCCTCTTATAGCGTTGTTAGTTGCAGGTGAAGATTGGAGCTTGTTCCATGTTTGGAACATGGATATTTTGTTGGGATATCACAATATCTCTTATTTAATTAATGCATCTATATACTTGGTAAAGGGTGGAAGGCTCGGCCTTATGCCTGGTGTTTTGTTCCACTCTTGCCGCCCTAGTTTCCGTCATATCGGTGTTATGTTCCCGGATTTTGCGTTCCTTATGCGGTTGGGTTATAATGGGAACCCCTTGACAGTTCACCTTGAATAAAACTCCTCCAGCAATGCCCAACATTGGTTTTACCATTCGCCACCTAGCCTTTTCTTTCCCTTGGGTTCTGCAAACTCAAGGGTCATCTTTATTTAAACCCCCCTGAGCCAGTGCTCCTCTGAGTGTTGGTCCGACCGAGTAGACTGTGGGGCAACCTCGGGGCAACTTGAGGGTTGGTTTTACTCATAGGATGTCTCATCTGAGTGTGCCCTGAGAACGAGATATGTGCAGCTCCTATCGGGATTTGTCGGCACATTTGAGTGGTGTTGCTGGACTTGTTTTACCATTGTCGAGGATGTCTTGTAACCTGGATGCCGAGTCTGATCGGAATGTCTTGGGAGAAGGAATATCCTTCGTAGACCGTGAGAGCTTTTGATGGGCTAAGTTGGGACACCCCTGCAGGGATTGAACTTTCGAAAGCCGTGCCCGCGGTTATGGGCAGATGGGAATTTGTTAATGTCCGGTTATAGAAAACCTGAAGTTGACCTTAATTAAAATACATCAACCGCGTGTGTAACCGTGATGGTCTCTTCTCGGCGGAGTCTGGGAAGTGAACACGGTGTTGGAGTTATGCTTGACGTAGGTTGTTCTAGGATCACTTCTTGATCATAGTTTTCTCGATCGTGCTTTGCCTTCTCTTCTCACTCTCTTTTGCGTATATGTTAGCCACCAAATATGCTAGTCGCTTGCTGCAGCTCCACCTCATACCTTTACCTTACCCATAAGCTTAAATAGTCTTGATCGCGAGGGTGTGAGATTGCTGAGTCCCCGTGACTCACACATACTTCCGAAAACAGCTTGCAGGTGCCGTTGAACCGTGCAGATGACGCTACCAAGCTCAAGGAGGAGCTCGATGAAGATCTTGTCCTTTGTGTTGTTTCGTTCTAGTTGATCAGTAGTGGAGCCCAGTTGGGGTCGATCGGGGATCTGTATAGCATTTCGGGTAGTCTTCTTTTATTTTGGTTCTGTAGTCGGTCCTTGTGTGTATCTGGATGATGTAATGCTTTATTCATGTATTGTGTGAAGTGGCGATTGTAAGCCAACTATGTATCTTTTCCCTTATGTATTACATGGGTTGTGTGATGATTACCTCACTTGCGACATTGCTTTCAATGCGGTTATGCCTCTAAGTCGTGCTTCAACACGTGGGAGATATAGCCGCATCGAGGGCGTTACAGATTGCCACTCTGTTATAAATCCTTCAAGTATTGTGTGTGTCAGCATTAGCGATCCAGGGATGGCACTGAAGCACAGAGACTTGACCGTTTGAGGTCGGGTCGCTACATATGCTTTCCTCTTACCTTCTTTCTTGTCATATGTCATCTTTTTGTCATTTTGTTTCTGATTTTGTTCGTGACTACCATGACACTTGTATTTTTCCTATCAGCTATTGTACATTCATGTGATTGATCTTTCTGGACTCGGCATCGTATTGCCTGATGGTCCTTTTCGTATCAATGTCTGGATGAAGAAGCTGATAACTCTTGTCGTCAACAAGGATGTTCAGGCTGACAAAGTTTCTTTCGGGAAACTACCGGTAATCTATATCTATGTTTTCAGTTCACACACTGCTTGGAACTGCATTTTCTTTTGATTGTTTTTTGTTGTTACTTATCTGACATTTCACTACATTTTTTCCAGTTGAAGCTTGAGTTTGGCATGAATTTCTATCTGTTTGGTGGTCTGGAAGGTCTTGATAAGTTTATGCATGTTCATGCTGCCCAAGCTGCAGTCAGGAGGTGTGCCTGTAACCTCGTTTTTGTTTTTTTGCAATTCTATGTTTTTCATAGGCTGATAACTTATTTGTTGGACTCAATCTGGTAACTCTCTTTTGATGTCAACTTTACACTCTTTACTAATGCCATCAGATATTGTTCTTTGTTTCCAATGTGGCATATGCTCTATAAAGGATAATAATTTTGTTGCAACCTTGTGATAATTCTTATTATAATGCCTTGATAACTTTGTGATGTGAAACTCATGCCATCATGTTTTTTTAATGACAACATATGTTCTCACATATCTTGATAACTTGGTTGCGTTCCTGTGATGATTCTTTTTGTAAAGCCTTTGATAACTTAAGTTTTTGCTAATAGCTAATTGTGCTATTTTAGCTTTGTTGTATATTGTTCTTCATTTTCATGGTGACTGAATGTTTGTTAAATCATGAATACATTCATGTGTTTATTGTAATGACACGATACATTTGTTTGGTATTGTTCATGTGTGTGCTTTTTGTGAACCTCTAATAACCTTTGTTGCATTTCGGTGATAACTTATTTTTTTGCATTTTCTCTATTGTGCAGAAATTTGCCAAATCTACTCAGATGGTCGCTCGATTCACGTCCGCTATGGCTGGCATACTAGGCGATCTTGTGCAATCATTCACCGCTTTGGATGATGAGGGCCATCCAGATGCCTCCTGTCAGCTAGATGCTGGATTGAATGTTCTTTCTTCTACTGCTCGTACGACGACAAGGACCACACGCTCATTGCAAGGTAGGCGGCCAGAAAGCCCTAGAAAGAACATTGTTGATGATTCTGATAGTGATGACGAGTACCATGGAGGCAATGATGTTGATTCTGATGCTGACTTCGATGATGATGATGATGATGGTGATGATGATATGGATTATCGAGTTGTTCGTCGTTGCCGTAAGGATCCTTCCGTTGGTTCAGGTAGTGATACCGCGAATGTAGCTATGGGCAGTGGGCCAGCTGATGATGACACCACACATTTGGATGATGCAACTGTCAAAGCTCATGAGAGAACATCACCAAATGTTGAAGACACGCATGTCCGCACTTCCGATGAGAACCTTAATGAGTCTTAGATCATGCTCACTGGCACCTCTCACGCAACATCAGTCGGATCAAGTGATGGAGGGCTTAGCCAGCGAGATCTGACAGACACACAAGCTGAGGCGGCCACTGAATCTTCTGTCAAGCGGTGTGGTTCTCAGCTTCTGAAAAATTTGGCTTACTAGAGGCGCAAGAAACTGAGGCTACCATCACCCCCCGTCCAGCTTCACCAACTATGCCGCTTCGTCCAACTTCACCAGTTGTGCCCCCCAGCCCATCGCAAAGGCCGTCATCCCCAAATGCACCATCAACAGCTGAAACTCATTTAGCTGTGAAGAAAGTTGTGGTCTAGGAGCTTGGCATACGTGTGGCTGAAAAGGGAACTGTTGTCGCCGTCCCACTATCCACCATGCGGAAGAAGGCTCCACGCAGGTGAATGATTTTTTCATGGTTTTTTTATTAATGTTGTGCTTGATACAACATGGTAAATCCAGTTGTTTGAGTATGGTAGTTTGGGTAGTTGCATCCTAATAATTAGCTTGGTCATATTTTTTTTAGCAACTTCACTCCTCTTTTTTTCTGTTCTAATTAACCTTGTTTTCCCTTGTAGGGCACCTGGCAAACAAGCTGCTGCCGCTAAGGATTCAGAGATTGCACCAGTAAAAATGTATTCACATTCTTTTCTACGCCTCTTACTTTCGTTTATGTTCAATAGTTCTTTGATATTTTTGTATACTATTTTCATGTGCACTGAAACTATAGTTAGGTTTTACACCTACCAACACACTGGTAATTTTGTTCTTTTTGTCTGATAACTTATTTGATGAACATGGATAAGTCAATTATGCCTCCCTGATAATCTACACTTACCAATCTTGGTAATTGTTTGTGCTTGTAACATTTGGTTATTTTTTTTCATGCAGTGCACCTATGAAACGAGTTGCTACTGCTAAGGCTTCGCCAAGTGTATCAGGAAAAATGTATTTACATACCTTTATTGTTTACATTTTCCCCATACATTCTTATTCATTGCACCAAGTTATTTTCTATTTATAGTTATACAAAACAAAATGCTGGGTTTTTTTGTTCATATCATTTGATAACTTTATATTGCTAGTCCTTGATAACTTTGTAATTTTTTCCTGGAAGTTATTTACACCTGAAGTATGTGACAACTTTCTGTGTTGGTTTCATGTGGTAACTTAAGTTTAACAACATGTGTAATCTCAATACTACTCTTGTGTACCCATATTTCACACGTTCAAAAGATAAAACTGCTGTGAAAAATGTGCAATTCGCCAATACCAGATCTTCTCCACGACTAAGGGCAGCATTGTCGCAGACAACAGAAGTTATCCATCTTGATGAATCGCCCTCGGTGACATCTCCGTCTACGGTCGAAGTACTTGATGTGACGGGTGCTTCATTAGCTTTTGATAAAGCAGCAGCCAGTAGCAGCTAGCTTGGGCACATCTGATGCTGTTGCAGCAACATCCACTGGTGTTTCTACTGACCCTGTAGTTCAGCTCGCTGTAGCGGCCACTGCTACTGTTGTTGTTAAAGATATCGCCAGCGCGGCTGAGGCTGTTGAAGATGAAGATGAAGTCGTTGCCAATGTAGGGCATGATGAAGGTGAATCTATAGGTTATTTCTGTCTCCCATCACCTTTTTTCTTGTATGTAGTGATGATTTATGTTGACGATGTGTTCACTCTTTTTCCGCTGCAGCCATTTGATACGTCTCCAACGTATCTATAATTTTTTATGGTTCCATGCTATTATATATTCTGTTTTGGATGTTTAATGGGCTTATTCATACACTTTTATATTATTTTGGGACTAACCTATTAACCGGAGGCCCAACCCAAATTGCTGTTTTTTTGCCTATTTCAGTGTTTCGCATAAAAAGAATATCAAACGGAGTCCAAACGGATGAAACCTTCGGGAGCGTGATTTTTGGAACAAACGTGATCCAGAGGACTTGGAGTGGACATCAAGCAACCAACAAGGAAGCCACGAGGCAGGGGGAGCGCCTACCCCCTGGGCGCGCCCTCCACCCTCGTGGGCCCCTCGTGGCTCCACCGACCTACTTCTTCCTCCTATATATACCTGCGTACCCTGAAAACATTAGAGAGCACCACGAAAACCTAATTCCACCGCCGCAACCTTCTGTACCCGTGAGATCCCATCTTGGGGCCTTTTCCGGCACTCCACCGGAGGGGGCATCGATCACGGAGGGCTTCTACATCAACACCATAGCCTCTCCGATGGTGTGTGAGTAGTTTACCTCAGACCTTCGGGTCCATAGTTATTAGCTAAATGGCTTCTTCTCTCTCTTTGGATCTCAATACAAAGTTTTCCTCGATTCTCTTGGAGATCTATTTGATGTAATCTTCTTTAGTGGTGTGTTTGTCGAGATCCGATGAATTGTGGGTTTATGATCAAGATTATCTATGAACAATATTTGAATCTTCTCCGAATTCGTTTATGTATGATTGGTTATCTTTGCAAGTCTCTTCGAATTTTCTGTTTGGTTTGGCCTACTAGATTGATCTTTCTTGCAAAGGGAGAACTGCTCAGCTTTGGGTTCAATCTTGTGGTGCTCGATCCCAGTGATAGTAGGGGAAACGACATGTATTGTATTGTTGCCATCGAGGATAAAAAGATGGGGTTTATATCATATTGCATGAGTTTATCCCTCTACATCATGTCATCTTGCTTAAAGCGTTACTCCGTTCTTATGAACTTAATACTCTAGATGCATGCTGGATAGCGGTTGATGTGTGGAGTAATAGTAGTAGATGCAGACATGAGTCGGTCTACTTGTCACGGACGTGATGCCTATATACATGATCATACCTAGATATTCTCATAACTATGCTCAATTATATCAATTGCTCGACAGTAATTTGTTCAACCACCGTAATAATTATGCTATCTTGAGAGAAGCCACTAGTGAAACCTATGGCCCCCGGGTCTATTTTCCATCATACAAGTTTCCAATCTATTTTATTTTGCAATCTTTACTTTTAATTTATATCATAAAAATACCAAAAATATTTATCTTATTATTATTATTATCTCTATCAGATCTCACTCTTGCAAGTGGCCGTGAAGTGATTGACAACCCCTTTATCGTGTTGGTTGCGAGGTTCTTATTTGTTTGTGTAGGTACGAGGTGACTCGCGCGTGGTCTCCTACTGGATTGATACCTTGGTTCTCAAAAACTGAGGGAAATACTTACGCTGCTTTGCTGCATCACCCTTTCCTCTTCAAGGGAAAACCAATGCATGCTCAAGAGGTAGCAAGAAGGATTTCTGGCACCGTTGCTGGGGTGATCTACACCAAGTCAAGACATACCAAGTACCCATCACAACTCTTAACCTTCGCATTACAGTATTTGCCATTTGCCTCTCGTTTTCCTCTCCCCCACTTCACCCTTGCCATTTTATTCGCCCTCTTTTCCTTTCGCCCTCTCTTTCCATTCGCTTTTTCTTTGCTTGTTTGCTTGTGTGTTGGATTGCTTGCTTGTCACGATGGCTCAAGATAATACTAAATTGTGTGAATTTGCAAATATCAACAATTATGATTTTATTAGCACTCCGATTGCTCCTCTTACCGATGCTGAATCTTGTGAAATTGATACTACTTTGCTGAATCTTGTCATGAAAGATTCGTTTTCTGGCCTTCCTAGTGAAGATGTCGCTACCCATCTAAACAACTTTGTTGATTTGTGTGATATGCAAAAGAAGAAAGATGTGGATAATGATATTGTTAAACTTAAGCTATTTCTGTTTTCGCTTAGAGATCGTGCTAAAGCTTGGTTTTCGTCTTTGCCTAAAAATAGTATTGATTCATGGAATAAGTGTAAAGATGCTTTTATCTCTAATTATTTTCCTCCCGCTAAGATCATCTCTCTTAGAAACGATATTATGAATTTTAAGCAACTTGAGCATGAGCATGTTGCATAATCTTGGGAGAGGATGAAATTAATGATACGTAATTTCCCTACACATGGTTTGAATTTATGGATGATTATACAATTTTTTTATGCCGGATTGAATTTTGCTTCTAGAAATCTTTTAGATTCGGCCGCGGGAGGCACGTTTATGGAAATCACTTTAGGAGAAGCTACCAAACTCCTAGATAATATTATGGTTAATTATTCTCAATGGCATACTGAAAGATCTACTAATAAAAAGGTGCATGCTATAGAAGAAATCAATGTTTTGATTGGAAAGATGGATGAGCTTATGAATTTTTTTGCTAATAAGAGTGTTTCTTCTGATCCTAATGATATGCTTTGTCTACCTTGATTGAGAATAATAATGAATCTATGGATGTGAATTTTGTTGGTAGGAACAATTTTGGTAATAACGCATATAGAGGTAATTTTAATCCTAGGCCGTTTCCTAGTAATTTTCCTCTAATAATTATGGTAATTCCTACATCAATTCGTATGGAAATTATAATAAGATGCCCTCTGATTTTTAATCTAATATTAAATAATTTATTAGTTCGCAAAAGAGTTTCAATGCTTTGATTGAAGAAAAATTGTCTAAGATTGATGAGTTGGCTAGGAACGTGGATAGAATTTCCCTTGATGTTGATTCTTTGAAACTTAGATATATTCCACCTAAGCATGATATCAATGAGTCTCTCAAAGCTATGAGAATTTCCATTGATGAGTGCAAAGAAAGAACCGCTAGGATGCGTGCTAAAAAAGATTGCTTTATGAAAGCGTGTTCTTCTAGTTTCCATGATAATAATGATGAAGATCTAAAAGTTATTGATGTGTCCCCTATTAAATCTTTGTTTAGCAATATGAATCTTGATAATGATGGGACTGGAGATGAGTCAACTTTAGTTAGAAGGTGTCCCAATGATTCTGAGTTTTTAGATCTTGATGCAAAAATTGATAAAAGTGGGATTTGAGAGGTCAAAACTTTAAATAGAAATGAACCAAATATCTTGGATTTCAAGGAATTTAATTATGATAATTCCTCTTTGATATATTGTATTTCCTTGTTGCAATCCGTGCTAAATTCTCCTCATGCTTATAGTCAAAATAAAGCTTTTACTAAACATATCGTTGATGCTTTAATGCAATCTTACGAAGAAAAACTTGAGTTGGAAATTTCTATCCCTAGAAAACCTTATGATGAGTGGGAACCTACAATTAAAATTAAAATTAAAGATCATGAATACTATGCTTTCTGTGATTTGGGTGCTAGTGTTTCCACGATCCCAAAAACTTTATGTGATTTGCTTGGTTTCCGAGAATTTGATGATTGTTCTTTAAACTTGCACCTTGCAGATTCCACTATTAAGAAACCAATGGGAAGAATTAATGATGTTCTTATTGTTTCAAATAGGAATTATGTGCCCGTAGATTTCATTTCTCTTGATATAGATTGCAATCCTTCATGTCCTATTATTATTGGTAGACCTTTCCTTAGAACGATTGGTGCAATTATTGATATGAAGGAAGGGAATATTAGATTCCAATTTCCGTTAAGGAAAGGCATGGAACACTTCCCTAGAAAGAAAATTAAATTACCATATGAATCTATTATGAGATACACTTATGGATTGCCTACCCAAGATGGCAATACCTAGATCTATCCTCGCTTTTATGCCTAGCTAGGGGCGTTAAACGCTACCGCTTGTTGGGAGGCAACCCAATTTTATTTTTATTCCTTGCTTTTTGTTCCTGTTTAGTAATAAATAATTTATATAGCCTATGTTTTGGTTGTGTTTTTTGTGTTTAATTAGTGTTTATGCCAAGTAGAACCGTTGGGAAGACTTGGGGAAAGTCTTTTTGATCTTGCTGTAAAAAACAGAAAGTTTAGCTCTCACGAGAATTGCTGCCATTTTTTATTGGAGAGTGATATTTAGTTAATTGTTTTTGAAGATGATTAATAGATAAATTCCTCACGTCCAGAAATGTATTTTAGAATTCTTGGGGTTCCAAAAGTTTGCGTTAGTTACAGATTACTACAGACTCTTATGTTTTTTACAGAATCTGTTTTTCACGTGTTGTTTGCTTATTTTGATGAATCTATGGCTAGTAATGGAGTTTATAAACCATAGAGAATTTGGAATACAGTAGGTTTAACACCAATATAAATAAATAATGAGTTCATTACATTACCTTGAAGTGGTGTTTTCTTTTCTTTCGCTAACGGAGCTAACAAGTTTTTCTGTTAAGTTTTGTGTTGTGAAGTTTTCAAGGTTTGGGTAAAGATTTGATGGATTATGGAACAAGGAGTCGCAAGAGCCTACGCTTGGGGATTCCCAAGGCACCCAAGGTAAAATCCAAGGATACCAAAAATCCTAAGCTTGGGGATGCCCCGGAAGGCATCCCCTCTTTTGTCTCCGTCTATCGGTAACTTTACTTGGAGCTATATTTTTATTCACCACATGATATGTGTTTTGCTTGGAGCGTCTTATATGATTTGAGTCTTTGCCTTTTAGTTTACCACAATCATCCTTGCTGTACACACTTTTTGAGAGAGACACACATGAATCGGAATTTATTAGAATACTCTATGTGCTTCACTTATATCTTTTGAGCTATATAGTTTTTGCTCTAGTGCTTCACTTATATCTTTTAGAGCACGGTGGTGGTTTTATTTTATAGAAATAATTGATCTCTCATGCTTCACTTATATTATTTTGAGAGTCCTTTAGAACATCATGGTCATTTGCTTTTAGGCATAATAAAAACTTTCATATAAGTGAATTGAATATTATGAGAAGTTTGATACTTGATAATTGTTTTGAGATATGGAGATGGTGATATTAGAGTCATGCTAGTTGAGTAATTGTGAATTTGAGAAATACTTGTGTTGAAGTTTGTGATTCCCGTAGCATGCACGTATGGTGAACCGTTATGTGATGAAGTCGGAGCAAGATTTATTTATTGATTGTCCTCCTTATGAGTGGCGGTCAGGGACGAGCAATGGTCTTTTCCTACCAATCTATCCCCCTAGGAGCATGTGTGTAGTACTTTGTTTCGATAATGTCGGCGTTCTAGGAACGGGGGTCCCTAGACTTGCTTGCCTGCGGCCTGCGGCATGGCTCAAGGGAGGCCCAGCATGGCCCATCTTCATCAACACAAGACTCAAGACCCTCGCGAGGGGCCAAGACTCGCGGGGCGGACGACACGGCGCATCCTCAGGTGCAGCCTCCTCAGGCTGGCTCGCGAGGAGGCGGAGAAATCAAGGCGGGGTACCTCGCGAGGTGCCCATGACGCAAGCCATGACGACTCAGGGCGCCAGGCGGGCGCCAGCGCACGCAGCGTCCTTCTTTCCTCTTTGGTGCAAAGGGGGCAAGCGCAGCCGCAGAGTACTGAGGCATCAGGCAAAGGTTGCCATTTCGGTGCAACGAGACCAGGACCAAGCGTACTATGAGACGGAGGTCACCATGGAGCCCAGCATGACGTCACCGCAGAGCCTTTCGCAGGCGAAGACCAACTTTAGTCAAGATAAGTGTACTTGTTGTTCCCCTTCAAATTAGCCCGCCATTGTTGGCACCCTTCCCGCTCAATATTTGGGAAGAGGACCAGGGCCTTTGCCTATAAATAGGACCAGCCACCCACGTAGCAAGGGGTTCGGTTGGTCCGGCTAGCAAGCAGAGAGAGTGAGTGAGTGTGAGAGAGAAGGGTGACTGAACTCCTCCAAGAAGTTCATCGCCCCAGCCAAGAACAGACCCTCGCGAGGCTGTTCTTCCTTGTATTGTTCATCATCATCAGCCCCAAGAGGCAATCCACCAACTACACACTGGAGTAGGGTATTACACCACAACGGTGGCCTGAACCAGTATAAATCTTGTGTCCTTTGTGTAGTTCTTTTAGTAGTTTAGATCCTTGCGAGACGGGGAGGTAGAAGGCGTGATCTCCGCACGCACCCCAGTGTTCGAACCTTAAGGGTCTGCCGGAACCTGTGAATCCGACATTTGGCGCGCCAGGTAGGGGTGCGCCAGAATTCGCCTTCCTACCGCTCCGCCTCCTGTCGCATCGTCATCACCATGTCCGGCGACCAGGCGGGCAACCAAGGTCCATGGGCGGCGTGGCCCACCTGTGCGGAGCCGCCCGCCTCAAGCGACCCCGCGCCCTAGGCAGCTCGAGGTCCATAGGGCGTTGCGGGCCGCGGGCGACGCGGACAGGCTTCCGCAACCCTCACACCGCGGCAAGCGTGGTCGGCGGCAAGGGCCTCCAATCACGCCGCAACCACAACACCGTACAGCCGCCGGGAGCAGGCGAATTCAAGGGCCGCGCTCACGGTGGTCTGGGAGCTGCTGCGGTGCAGACTGCTGGAGGGCGGCCACGACGTGCTGCTGGGGCGAGTGGCGGAGCTCTTGGGCTTCGCCGCCTCGGGGGCTCACCCATTCTCCACCCAGCTCCCATCTCAAGCCCAGGGCGACCCGCGCTGGGGCTCCGCACGCGCCCGCGGACTCCAAGGCTACTCCGACACCAGCGAAGCTGTCAGCACCAGACCGGCGGCAGCGCTTCCCCCACCCCCGGCCCGCGAAGAAGAAGGACTCGACGCGGCCCGCGGCCCCAGAGGGCGGCCGCGCTGCCACCCCGCAGTAGGCATGGCAGGTGGGACCGCATGGCATGCGGGGCATCACGGCGTGGCATTCGGGATGACGACGACGGAGGAATACGTGCCCCTCATGCTGGACCAAGGACACCCTCGCGGGAGCATGCAAGGCTCGCTCCTCGGCCCAAGCTGGGGGGACGAGGCAGTGGAAGCTGAGCCCTTCTAGGAGCCCATGGACGAACCCGCTGGCCACGCTGGAGGCAACGACTATCGGGCACTGCTAACTCTTCAGGGGCAGGTATATGCTAACAATGGATCGCAGGAGGTGCAGGTCGCCGCGGCAAGCAGCTGCCCCATCCCTACAGTCTACTGCCCCTCGGGAGGAGGGCACAGGGGGCTGCAGGAGAGGGGCCGGGATCCTTCATCACCACCGCGGCGTTCGGAGCAAGGCGTTCTCAGGAGGTAGGCCCTCTGCTGGGGAGGTGCCTCAGGGCCTGCCCCTGGCAGAGGACCCGTGGTCGTCGGGGGAACCGCAGGCGACCGCTCTACCCCATCGGGCGGCGTCCTGGGTTCTGGTCGTTGCTGATGGCACTAGAGTGTGGCACAAGGCAGGGCCCTCGTCTGGCGATATGAAGCAAGGCCAGTACCTGTGAAGAAGGCCCAGTGCCTGTGAAGCTCGCCACCCCGTGACACTCTCACGTAATAATGAGTGGGGCTGTACACGCCCCGGAGTCTCAGGGGTGCCGGCCTCAGGCCCTGGGGCTCCCTCCCACGCCCAGTGGACAGCACTTAGCTCCGCACTGGTGAGAAGACGTCCAAGACTAGATTAGGTGCCGGACGCGGCTTTTTGTCTGCTTTTCATTGCCTTTCCCCTTGGCTATTGCTTTCCCCCGCTGGATTTAAGTTCGATTCGAATTTGAGATTTGCGTGTGTTCGGGGAAGGGGTGCTTATTCTCGCTCGAGCCATTTCTCGCGTTCTGGTTACCGCTTCGCCACAGCTGCCTCCCCTCACGAGTCCGGTCAGGCCTGGCTCGTGCGCGACCTGAATTGCTGCTGTTGCTCCCTCTCGGGAGGATCTTCGGGTGCCTGCGGAGGTTGCCCCGTCTTGAAAAGGCCCAGAGCCTGTGAAGCAAGGCGAGTGCCTGTGAAGCTCTTGCATTTAGAAAAAGGCCCAGAGCCTGTGAAGCAAGGCGAGCGCCTGTGAAGCTCTTGTGTTTAGAAAAAGGCCCGGAGCCTGTGAAGCAAGGCGAGTGCCTGTGAAGCTATCGCGTTCTGGAAAAGGCCCAGAGCCTGTGAAGCAAGGCGAGTGCCTGTGAAGCTATCGCGTGTAGGAAAAGGCCCGGAGCCTGTGAAGCAAGGCGAGTGCCTGTGAAGTCATTGCGTTAGGAAAAGGCCCGGAGCCTGTGAAGCAAGGCGAGTGCCTGTGAAGTCATTGCGTTAGGAAAAGGCCCAGAGCCTGTGAAGAAGGCGAATGCCTGTAAAGTCATTACGCTCAGGAGAAGGCCCAGAGCCTGTGAAGAAGGCCAATGCCTGTGAAGTTTTTCATCAGCAACGATCTCACATCCTGAGGACCCAACTAGAGAGCGCCCAAGGCGTCGCGCCCTCCTGCAGGCCGCCTCGGGGCCAGCGTGGGGCAAAGTTAAACCAGCCCACCGTCAGGCACGCGTGCAATTTGACTACTACTGATATGATGGACACAAGTTTTTATATGAGGGGCTTCCCCTCCCAAAATGCTCTCACGACCATCAGGCCAAACACCTGAGTTCTATTCATGCAGGGTAAAAGACAGGAGAAGTACATGGTTAGTCTGAGAAATCCCCCAACGCATCCTCGGGGGCGCCTCCCGAGCTGTCGTTGGCATCACTGAATTCGCCCTCGTTGTCTGCACCACCACCAGCGGCGTCGGGGCCATCCACCACACCGCCTTCGTCGGCAGCGACGACCACGTCATCGTCATCCGAAGTGAAGGCTCGGACGAGAGCATCCACGTTGTTCTCCACCCAATCCGCCAGGTCGCCTCGGACAGCCTGGGGAACTGGGGCGATGGCGGCGTCAAAGTCGAAGTGGGGATCCATGTTCCGGAGATGGCTGAAGACACGGGAAAGGCACGCTCGAGCAAGGCGCGGCTCCTCTCCTCCACCAACCTGTCGGCCCTGACCAACCGAGCCTCCAGCTGCGTTACCACAGCGGTGAAGAACTACAGGTTGCCGGCATAGTTAATCGTGTACGGCTCGCCGACGGCTGCCTCCCAGATGTTGCCTAAGGCTGCGTTAGCCCTCACTCTGAGCGTGGTGAGCATGGGGCCGTGCGCGTGCTCTAGGACTCGCCGCTGGCGTATTTCGTCAGCGTTCTGACGCTCAACGGCTTCAGCCTCTTCCACCCGCTGGCGAAGACGGAGCACCTCGGCCTGGGAGGCAGCCAGCTCCTTTTGCGCTGCCTCAAGGGCGGCCCGGGAGGCGTCGAGCAGTCGCGTCGCCTCATCCCGTTGGGCCCTCAGGGCTGCGGTTTTGCCCTCGGCTTCGACCCGGATCATCCCCAGCTTCCCCTCGAACTCACGCTCGAGCCCTTGGCGCGCCGTCGCCACCCGACGACAAACCTCCTCCAGGACACGCGCTTCCCGCGCAGCGACATCGTCTTCCGCCTGCGTCACTAGGCGCTCCCTCGTCTCTAGCCGCTCGTACTCGCTAGTGCGTTCAGCGGCTTCCAGCGTCAACGCTTCTTCGCGCCTCTGGAGCTCGGTTGTGTCGCCAGAGGCCACCCGCATCGACGCAAGGGCCAGCTCACGCAGCTCCACTTGCTCCTCCAATGAGTGGCACCGGGCCAGGAGCTCGCGAGCCTACTCCTCCGCTGCCTCTCGCCATCGGTCAGCTCTCCGGGCCTCCTCGGTGGCCTCGGATCGGGCCACTCGGGAGGCCTCCAGCGACGCCTTCGCCTCTTCATCATCAAGATCCCGCTGACGGCGCGTGAGGGCGATGGCGGCTCCAGCTCACGCCGCCCTGCAGCCAGGCGTAGGCCCTCGGCCTCTAGGCGCGCGTCTTCATCAGCAAGCTCCTCCCCAAGCAAGTTCACCGCGTCGGTCGCTCTTCGAAGGAACCCTTGGCGGCGAGCGCGACGCTCCCGGGCGCGCTCAAGCACATCTTCCACGCCATCATCCGCCTCAAGCAAGCGCCGGGGGCCGCGAATCATCGTCCCTCCTCCGGGCAGGGGGCTGGGGGCTGGCGCCCTCGCGATGGCCGGGCGTGTCGCACCGGAAGCCCAGCCTAGGGCCAGCCCGTCTCCAGATGAAGGGCGCAGGAGGCGCCTCAACCAGTCGCGGTCCCCGACTAGACTAGAAGCCCACGGCAGGCTGGCTATTCCCTGAGAGGGCCCATGAAGGAAAATCGCGGGGAATGACGGGCCACGGTGCACCTCGGGATGGTCCACCCCTTCAGACGCCCTCACCACAAGGGCAGAGCTTCTCGAAGCATTTGAGGATGATAGAGGGGGTGAAGCCAAGGGAGGCGGCGCCTCTGCTACTTCCGCAAGCTCGGCCGGAAGGGGCCTGTGGAGCAAGGATCAGTGAAAGCAACAAGAGGTTTAGGAGCCAGAGAGGAAGAAGACTTACTCGTCAGTGGCGAAGTACATCCTGCGCTTCATCACGCGACAAGGGAAGTCATCACCCAGGGCCTCCCTCTTCCTCCGGAGGGCCACAAAGTCCACGCGGAAGCGGCCCAAGAGAAGAGCGCAAGGATCAACCTGCCGCGAGGACGGAGCATCAGAGCGGTCCGCGTCAGGGGCGCCTACCTGGCGCATACCTTCCATTACCTCACCAGAAGATGCGGCTGGGGCCTCCAAGGCCTCAGCCCCGGGCGCCGGGAGCGGCTGCTTGCCACCTTCAGCCACAGCGGCACGGACCTCAGGAGCTGTCCCCTCATGAGCATCACCCGGCACTGCCACCTCATCAGGGGCACCCTCGGCCTCAGGCGCCTCCTGCCTCCCTGCTCCGCCACTTGAGGAGGAGCCGCCTTGGCCGGTTGGAAGGGTAGTCACCACCATTGGGTTCTCGCGAGGTCCCTGGAGGCTGGCTGGGCGCAGTCCCCATTCATCGAAGACAGGCATCTGCTTCACGAAGTCGGCCCTGCTCTGGCAGAGATACAGCAAGGCCCCTCCCTGCCGGACGTTGCCGGGGTTGAGGTCACCGGCCAAGGTCAAGAGCGTCGACTTCAGCACCGCGGGAGCCAGGTCCTCCTCCTAGAGCCTCATGTTATCCTCGCGCCCACGGAAGGCCCACATCCGGCGAGAGTGGCGCTGCAGGGGAGCGACGCGGCACAACAGAAACTCCTTCACCACTTGGTGCGCTGTCACGCCGAGCTTCCTCAGGAGCGTGAAGTGGGTCCAGACGAAGACGAGCCGGGGGCTCTTGAGCATCTCCTGGCCCCAACCTGAATTGGGGACAGCAGGCGAGGTCGGCTCCGATAGCAGGGGGTGGGCACCCCTGCGTCCACGTACAACCACCGCTCGCGGAACCCAACCGCGGGCTGGGGGAGTTTGAAGTCAATCCCAGATGCCTCGGTCTCAGGCTCGGCAGCAAAGCTCACGCATGCCCAGCGTTGGGAAGGGTCGACAAGACACAGCGAGAAGAAGTGGTGCAGCAAGGCAACCGAAGGAGGGATGCCCACCATGGCTTCGCAAACGAAGGCGAAGACCAAAAGGAGGGTGATGGACTCAGGACTTAGATGCATCAAGTGGATCTGATAATGGGAGAGCATGGCATTGAAGAAATCGGAGAAGGGGGGAACCAGACCCGCCCACAAGGCGTCGGTAAAACATGGGACCTCGGTTGCTATCCTGTCAATGGAGAAGTGGGACACAGGCCAGGCCGTCGTCCTCCCGCACTCGTTGAAGATGGTGGCCAGGGCCAAGCTGTCCCTGCCCAGGCACTCTTGATTGAGTACGGTCGACTGGCCGACGGCGGGTTCCACCGATGGCAGCGCACAAGACAGAGGCGTGGATTTCTCCCCTCTCTCCTTCCTCATCGGAGTCATGGCGATGGGAAGGAGGGGGAGGATTCGAGATTAGATTGGAGGCGGGAGCAGGCGTTCGAAGGAAGGAAGAACAGGAGACGCTCGAGCAACAAGAAGGGGAGCGGCTATGTGCAACCACAAGTCCGTCTGACAGGGCGCAGAATAAGGGGGCGTGGGGGGAACAGTGCCGCCCACGTCCCATCAACCGCCACGCGATGCCCAGGCCGTAGGCTGTCAGGGCCCGCGGCGCTTCGCCCTTTCGCCTCTCAGCACGGCCAAGTTCATGCGCGCCTTGGGCCCGGGGGCTACTATCGGCGTTCTGGGAACGGGGGTCCCCAGACTTGCCTGCCTGCGGCCCGCAGCCTGGCTTAAGGGAGGCCCAACATGGCCCATCTTCATCAACACAAGACTCAAGACCCTCGCGAGGGGCCAAGCCTCGCGGGGCGGACGACACGGCGCATCCTCAGGCGCAGCCTCCTCAAGCTGGCTCGCGAGGAGGCGGAGAAATCAAGGCGGGGCACCTCGCGAGGTGCCCATGACGCAAGCCATGACGACTCAGGGCGCCAGGCGGGCGCCAGCGCGCGCAGCGTCCTTCTTTCCTCTTTGGTGCAAAGGGCGCAAGCGCAGCTGCAGAGTACCGAGGCATCAGGGAAAGGTTGCCATTTCAGTGCAACGAGACCAGGACCAAGTGGACTACGAGACGGAGGTCACCATGGAGCCCAGCACGACGTCACCGCAGAGCCTTTCGCAGGCGAAGACCAACTTTAGTCAGGATAAGTGTACTTGCTGTTGCCCTTCAAATTAGCCCGCCATTGTAGGCGCCCTTCCCGGTCAATATTTGGGAAGAGGCCCAGGGCCTTTGCCTATAAATAGGACCGTCCACCCACGTAGCAAGGGGTTCGGTTGGTCCGGCTAGCAAGCAGAGAGAGTGAGTGAGTGAGAGAGAGAAGGGTGACTGAACTCGTCCAAGCAGTTCATCGCCCCAGCCAAGAACAGACCCTCGCGAGGCTATTCTTCCTTGTATTGTTCATCATAATCAGCCCCAAGAGGCAATCCACCAACCACACACTAGAGTAGGGTATTACACCACAACGGTGGCCTGAACCAGTATAAATCTTCTGTCCTTTGTGCAGTTCTTTTAGTAGTTTAGATCCTTGCGAGACGGGGAGGTAGAAGGCGTGATCTCCGCGCGCACCCCAGTGTTCGAACCATAAGGGTCTGCCGGAACCCGTGAATCCGACAGATAACTAATAGATTTTTGCAGTAAGTATGTGAGTTCTTTATGACTAATGTTGAGTCCATGGATTATACGCACTCTCACCCTTCCACATTTGCAGGCCTCTCTATTACCGCATACTTTTCGCCGGTATCATACACCCACCATATACCTTCCTCAAAACAGCCACCATACCTACCTATTATGGCATTTCCATAGCCATTCCGAGATATATTGCCATGCAACTTAACACTGTTCCGTTTGTTATGACATGCTTCATCATTGTCATATTGCCATGCATGATCATATAGTTGACATCGTATTTGTGGCAAAGCCACCGTTCATAATTTTTTCATACATGTCACTCTTGATTCATTGCATATCCCGGTACACCGCCGGAGGCATTCACATAGAGTCATATTTTGTTCTAAGTATTGAGTTGTAATTCTTGAGTTGTAAGTAAGAAGAAGTGTGATGATCATCATTATTAGAGCATTGTCCCACTGAGGAAAGGATGATGGAGACTATGATTCCCCCACAAGTCAGGATGAGACTCTCGAAGAAAAAAAAGAAAAGAGGCCAAAAGAAAAAAAGGCCCAAAAAATGAGAGAAAAAGGGAGAAGGGACAATGTTACTATCCTTTTTCCACACTTGTGCTTCAAAGTAGCACCGTCATCTTCATGATAGAGAGTCTCCTATGTTGTCACTTTCATAAACTAGTGGGAATTTTACATTATAGAACTTGTCTTGTACATTCCAATGATGGGCTTCCTCAAGTTGCCCTAGGTCTTCGTGGCCAAGCAAGTTGGATGCACACCCACTTAGTTTCTTTTGTTGAGATTTCATACACTTATAGCTCTAGTGCATCCGTTGCATGGCAATCCCTACTCACTCACATTGATATCTATTGATGGGCATCTCCATAGCCCGTTGATACGCCTAGTTGATGTGAGACTATCTTCTCCTTTTTTTCTTCTCCACAAACACCATTCTATTCCACCTATAGTGCTATGTCCATGGCTCACACTCATGTATTGCGTGAAAGTTGAAAAAGTTTGAGAACATCAAAAGTATGAAACAATTGCTTGGCTTGTCATCGGGGTTGTGCATGATTTAATATTTTGTGTGATGAAGATAGAGCATAGCCAGACTATATGATTTTGTAGGGATAACTTTCTTTGGCCATGTTATTTTGAGAAGACATGATTGCTTAGTTAGTATGCTTGAATTATTATTATTATTATGTCAATATTAAACTTTTATCTTGAATCTTTCAGATTTGAACATTCATGCCACAATAAATAAAATTACATTGAGAAATATGTTAGGAAGCATTCCACATCAAAAATTCTGTTTTATCATTTACCTACTCGAGGACGAGCATGAATTAAGCTTGGGGATGCTTAATACGTCTCCAACGTATCTATAATTTTTGATTGTTCCATGCTATTATATATTCTGTTTTGGATGTTTAATGGGCTTATTTATACACTTTTATATTATTTTTGGGACTAACCTATTAACTGGAGGCCCAACCAAATTACTATTTTTTTTGCCTATTTCAGTGTTTCACAGAAAAAGAATATCAAACGAGTCCAAATGGAATGAAACCTTCGGGAGCATGATTTTTGGAACAAACGTGATCCAGAGGACTTGGAGTGGATGTCAAGCAACCAACGAGGAAGCCACGAGGCAGGGGTGCGTGTCAGTGTCAAAACCGGCGGATCTCGGGTAGGGGGTCCCGAACTATGCGTCTAGGCCAGATGGTAACAGGAGGCAGGGAACACGATGTTTTACCCAGGTTTGGGCCCTCTCGATGGAGGTAAAACCCTACATCCTGCTTGATTAATATTGATGATATGGGTAGTACAAGAGTAGATCTACCACGAGATCAAGGAGGCTAAACCCTAGAAGCTAGCCTATGGTATGATTGTTGTCTATGGAGTTGATGAAGTTGTCCTACGGACTAAAACCCTCTGGTTTATATAGACACCAGATAGGGTTAGGGTTACATAGAGTCGTTTACAATGGTAGGAGATCTTGATTATCCGCATCGCCAAGCTTGCCTTCCACGCCAAGGAAAGTCCAATCCGAACACGGGACGTAGTCTTCAATCTTGTATCTTCATAGTCCTGGAGTCCGGGTGAAGGTATAGTCCAGCTACCCGAACACCCCCTAATCCAGGACTCCCTCAGTAGCCCCTGAACCAGGCTTCAATGACGACGAGTCCGGCGCGCAAATTGTCTTCGGCATTGCAAGGCGGGTTCCTCCTCCAAGTCCTTCATAGAAGATTGTAAACACCAAGAGTAGTGTCTGGCTCTACAAAATAAGCTTCCACATATTGCCATAGAGCGAATAATATTAGCACAAATCAAATCTGCTGACGTATTCCGCAGTGCGCCATCACACTACGGCCAAGTCCTTTACCCGAATCGTTTTTACTTTTCCACCTCAGCGTGTTTTGCGAGGCGGATTCCTTGGCACGTCTTGTTGAAGCAGAGATCGTGTACCCCCTTTTACGGGATTCTCATCAATACGGACGTGGGTAACCCAACCGCGCCACTTATTACGGCACTTGGGAGGCAAGCGAGTTTTACTAGGCAGGTGAGGACGCACAACCGCATCCGCCCTTATAAGGGGATAAGGATCCACCTTTTTACCTATGCCTTCTTCCTCCTTTGCCTATCCATCTCCTGCGCACTCAAGCTCCAGTGCCCAAGCCCGCACTTCCCACCTCAACCTTCTCCAGCCATGTCCGGAGCGGGAGGCAAGTGGATGGTCTCCTCCGTCATGGAGGGCCAAGTCAAAAAGCTAAGGAAGGCCGGATACTTGTCCAAGGACATCGCGCATCGGCTTCCCGAGAAGGGGCAGCTTCTCCCCACCCCAAGGCCCCATGAGAGGGTAGTGTTTCTCCCCCACTTCCTCCGCGGACTGGGTTTTCCACTCCACCCATTTGTCCGGGGCTCATGTTCTACTACGGCCTGGATTTCCATGATCTGGCCCCGAATTTATCCTCAACATCTCGGCATTTATCGTCGTGTGCGAGGCATTTCTCCGCGTCCGCCCCCATTTCGGCCTCTGGCTCAAGACCTTCAACGTCAAGCCAAAGGTGGTGCGCGGCAGCCAGGCGGAGTGCAGAGGCGCCATGGCGGGCAAGATGGCCAACATCCTATGGTTCGAGGGCTCTTTTGTGGCGACCCTAAAGGGATGGCAATACGGGTGGTTTTACATCACCGAGCCGCGCGATCCGAAATGGACCGCAGCCCCCGAGTTCCGATCCGAACCCCCCACGCGGCTTATGTCCTGGAAAGAGACGGGCCTGTCGTGGGGTAATGAAAAAGAGGTGACCGGATTGCAAATATGCATCTAGTCCCTAGTGAAGAAGCCAGTCCGGCTTGTTAATGTAATCCAGGTTATGCTCGTCCACCGGATCCTCCCGTGCCAACAACGGGATTTCAATCGGTGGGAGTTCAACCCGGCGCAGCATCAAACCCTCAACAAGCTCTTCGGCACGATGTACGAAGACGCCTGGAAGATGCTATTCAAGGGCGCCGAGGCTCCCGCATCCGCTTCCGAGGACCGCGGATACAGCTCACAGCGTCATGCTAACGAGGTAAGCCATCTACACCTTTTACAGGATGTTTAAGCTTTTTTCATAGTTTGACTCTATGCGGGATCTAAACTCCCTTACCTTTGTCAGGCTTGGCGGGCGATATTCGGACCGATTAACTGTCCGGCTCCGCTGCCCGAAGACCCAGCCCCAGCTCTACTAGTGAAGCTGCTGGTTCCGGTGCCTTATGTGGTGCCGGAGAAGAAGGCCAAGAAGAAGAAGACCACGGGGACTCGAAAGAGTGCCCGCAACGTGGTGGTGTCGGACTCGTCATCTGACGAGTCCGATACGCCATCCTCCCTTGAAAACAAGGAGGAAGAAGAAAACTCTCCCCCCCCCAGCGGGGGAAGGAAAGAAAAGGAAGGCCGCCCCAACGGGGGAGGCCGGAGGGTCCAGGAAGAGGAAGACCCCTTCGCCGGACTACTCCCTCGGCGCCGAAGAGGACGAAGAGGAGTGGCCAGACAGGGCCAAGCGTCCGGCGAAATTGTAAGTTTGGATATCAGAATAACTCATGACGTTCCTTTGTTGCACAGCTTTCCCTAATGTCGAATATAATTATGCAGTCTGCCCCGGGCCGAACTCGACGAGTCGTCGAGCGGCTCCCTGAATTCATCGGACGTGAACTCCGTTCCGCCCGCTGTCTCCCCCCGCACCGCGGACGACACCGAAGTGGCGTCGCGACAAGCTCCGGGGCAGGAGGAGGTGGTCCCGGAGGAGCCGCAAGGCAACCTCCCAGACTCCAGGAGTGAAGGGGACAAGGCCCCCCAGGGCTCCAAGTCCGGCTTTGAGCCGAACACCGCACCGGAATCTACAACAGTTCCGGTCCGCGGTAGGCGAACTCCTTCCAAGAGGAGTACGCCTTCTGAGCCGGCAGCCTCCGTCCAACCGGAGGTGCCGGACAATCTGCTGGAGGTGCTTGACGGCGCCTCCATCGACGAGGAGCACCGTACTATTATGGGTACGGTGATCCAGAAGGTTCAGTCCGCCAAGAGCGGACTGAGTGAAGCTTGCGCTAGCCTTCTAACAGGCTTTGAGGTAAGTAAAAAATATGTAAAAATATAACCACATAGACAGTAGCCCCTGATGCTCTATTTGGCGTTCGGAAAGAAAAGCCGAATAGAGGATCTATTAAATTTCGCAGGAGTCTAACAACAAAGAGTCAATATGCGTATGCAGGCTTCGCTGCTAGCCACCGCCGCACTGACTGCGAACGTGGGTGACCTGAAATAGGGCCTCGAGCGGACCAAGCAAGAGCTCGGCCTTGCCAAACGGCAGCTCAAGGAGAAAGAAGGTAAGAAATACCTTACAGAAAAAGTGCCTATAGAAAGGCTTGATTGCAAAAAATAACAGGATTGTGCTGCTTATTGTAGGGGCCACGACTGAGGTGGCGACCCTTAAGCAGGCGCTGTGCGAGGCCGAAAAGAAAACGGCCGCGGAGTGCTCCGAGCGAGAGAAACTTGAGGGCCAGGTTGGCGAGGTGCAGCAGGAGCTTCAAGCTCTCATGAAAAAACATGAGAGTTTGGAGCTTGAGTCCAAGACGCAAGCGTCCGAGCTCGCGGCGGCCCTTGAGCCTGCCAAGTCCGCCAAGGCCGAAGCCCAAAAGGCCCTCCAAGAGTTGGAGGAGATAAAAAATATAGCGGCGGGTAAGGCTTTCTTTATGCAAAGCAGAAGTATAAAAGCAAAGTACTTGTTACTTACCCAAATCCGGAGCTCTCTAGGGGCATTCGCAGATCTTCCCCGTAGCGTATCCGCCGCCGCCGTATTCTACCGAGCCGAAGAGGGCAGCTCGACGGAGAAGGGGTTCTGGTCTCAGTATGCTAAGGCTGGATACCCTGTGCCCTTGTGCGACCAGCTGAAACGGCTGGTCGAGCTCCACAAGGCGGCCGAACAGGCCATGAAGGGCTTCATAGTTCGGCTGTGACCCGGAGAGGCCCTGCCTAGGAGCTATTTTGGGTTGGTGCGGCGACTGGTGGAGGCCGTTCCAAGGCTCGAGGTCATCAAGCGCTCCGTCTGCATCGAAGGTGCCCGCAGGGCCCTTGCCCGTGCAAAGGTGCACTGGGGTAAGCTAGATGGTGAGAAGCTTGTGAGGGACGGGCCGCCGCCAGGGAAGGAGCATCGCAAGCCCGAGAACTACTATAAGGATGTTCTTGCGGGTGCCCGCCTTGTGGCGGATGAATGTACCAAGGATGTAATTTTTGAATGAACTCGCTCGTGTTTATCCTGTGCGCTGAAAACTTGTTCATATGCGCTAAGCAATGCTTATTGAATTTAAAATATTACTTTCTGTGCGGCCCTTTATCCAAAATTGAGAGATGGCCAGTCGTCGGCTTCTGCCCCCATGCCTCAAGTGCTGGAGTGTTCGGGATAAGCCTGGGCGCTCTTTTTCCCTTAGTTGGGTCCTTCGAGGGAGGCGCTCAGCACAACGAACCAGGCAATTAGACTATAATGCTTGCACACTCTCACTTAGCCATAGAACTCTATAATTTTAAATTTTGGCGAAGCCCCTAGTTCGGAAGACCGAGTTCGGGGCGCTATCCACGCCTTGGCCGGACAAAGCCAGCTCCTCGCTCGAAGTGGCATAAGCCTTTAGGGACTCGAAAAACCTCTCGAACAGCGACCGGTCTCTCGCCACATCATGACAGTCAGTTTTATCTTTCTCCACTGAGGTGCTTAGCCCAGCTCAACCGGGGCACAATCGCAGTGGTTCTCCTAGCGCTACCTTAGCCGATATAGCGGAACGTAAGGCACCAAAACATAGGAGCCGGGCAAACCCAACTATTGACCCAAATCATGATTTGGAGCCGATGCATATAGTGCTATAAGTTCGGGGTGCCGCACTTGTGAAAGTGTACTGACTTCTCACGCCATATTAATGGGTACTAAAGCCCCTGGCGTATTTTGCCGTACCACAGTGTACGGGTGCAACATGTCATAAACATATATATGAAAAGATGATAATGCAAAAAAATAGAACAGAAAGCTATGCATTGTTTATAGAGAGGCTATTTATCAAAGCTGAACGATACAAATAGTGCGGTAAGCAAAAGATATTGGACTATTTAGTATGTCCTGACCAGGGGCAGGCCGCGGAATTGTATTTAAAACAGGTATACCGCTCATAACAGAGACCACCTGGGAGTTCCATAATGCGGCATGGCTTGTCTGCCTCCCTGGATCTTGCATCATTTGTGCGGCAATCGAATTGCCGAACAGGTCGTCCGAAGTATGGAGTCCTGAAAGTAAGAAAAAATTAAAAAAAGAATCCGGCAGCCCCTTGTACGTTTTAAGCCGTATTTTGGGCTTGCCGTTATTGTGCCCCTGCCCCTGTGCCCATGGAATTTCAAGGGCGTAGTTATGTACCCGAGGTACTGGTTTCGCTATGTCGTGAGAGATGGGGTTGGGGCCGCATTGCTACGCTTGTTCAGAGTGTGCCAGGCGGTCCTGCTGTCGGTTACTCTGGGCGCGCTTGGCAATGTCTGGCTTTTTAACGGCCGGACTGGAGAATTGCCTAAGAAGGCTACTTTGCACTTCCGCTGCGAGAGCCGCCGTGTGCTCCTCCAATAGGAGGGAGCGTTCGGTGTTTCCATTGATCGTGATTACTCCTCGAGGTCCTGGCATCTTGAGCTTGAGATATGCGTAGTGCGGCACCGCATTGAACTTTGCGAATGCGGTTCGTCCGAGCAGGGCGTGATAGCCACTGCGAAACGGGACTATATCGAAGATTAACTCTTCGCTTTGGAAATTGTCCGGGGATCCGAAGACCACGTCAAGTGTTACTGAGCCTGTACAGTTGGCTTCTACACCTCGTATAACGCCTTTAAAGGTCATTTTTGTGGGCATAATCCTTGCGGGATCTATGCCCATTTTCCGCACTGTATCCTGATAAAGCAGGTTCAGGCTGCTGCCGCCGTCCATGAGGACTCTTGTGAGATGAAATCCGTAGATGATTGGGTCCAGAACCAATGCGGCGACGCCGCCATGACAGATGCTAGTGTGGTGGCCCCTTCGATCAAAAGTGATCGGGCAAGAGGATCATGGGTTGAACTTCGGGGCGACTGGCTCCATTGCGTATACGTCCCGTAGCGCACGCTTCCGCTCCCTCTTGGGAATGTGGGTTGCGTATATCATGTTCACCGTCCGCACTTGTGGGGGAAAACCCTTCTGTCCATTGTTGTTCGGCGGCTTGGGCTCCTCCTCGTTGTCGCTGTGCAGCCCCTTGTCTTTGTTTTCGGCTCTTAACTTGCCTGCCTGTTTGAACACCCAACAATCTCTGTTAGTGTGATTGGCTGGCCTTTCGGGGGTGCCATGTATCTGGCACAAGCGGTCAAGTATTCGGTCCAAACTGGACGGGCCCTAAGTATTCTTTTTGAATAGCTTTTTCCGCTGACCGGATTTATAGCCTTTGAATCCGGCATTGACTGCCGTGTCTTCATTGTTGTCACTGCTAACACGGCGTTTTTGCTTATTCCGACGTGTCGTGCCACTTTTATCCTTGGTATCCGAATTACCAGGGTTCTTTGATAAGTTGTTGCTGTGAGCTAGCCAGCTGACTTCTCCCGCACAAAAGCGGGTCATGAGTGTCATGAGGGCTGCCATAGATTTTGGCTTTTCCTATCCCAGGAACCGAGCAAGCCATTCGTCGCGGATGTTATGCTTGAAGGCTGCTAGGGCCTCTGCATCCGGACATTCGACTATCTGGTTTTTCTTTGTTAGGAACCGTGTCCAGAATTGTCTGGCCGATTCCTCTAGCTACTGAATTATGTGGCTTAAGTCGTCGGCATCCAGTGGTCGCACGTAAGTGCCCTAGAAGTTGTCAAGGAATGCGGCTTCCAGGTCCTCCCAAGAACCGATTGAGTCTGCTGGCAAGCTGTCAAGCCAATGCCGGGCCAGTCCTTTAAGTTTGAGCGGGAGGTATTTGATGGCATGTAGATCATCGCCGCGTGCCATGTGGATGTGAAGGAGATAATCCTCGATCCATACCGCCGGATCTGTTGTGCCATTGTATGATTCGATGTTTACGGGTTTGAAACCCTCTGGGATTTTATGCTCCATTACTTCATTCGTGAAGCATAGCGGGTGTGCGGTGCCTCTGTACTGGGCTATATCACGACACAGCTCGTAAGAGCTATGTCTGTTGTGTTCGGCCCGGCCGGATTTGTTGTATCCGGAGTGAAGATCATCGTCACGTGCCATACGGCGCCTGCGCGATCCGTAGATCGATCTTGTTTGTCTTGCCTTGTCCTCCAGTACGTCTCGCAGGTCTGGCGCATTTTCCCGTGCCTTAGTTGAGCGGCGTCGGGGCATGGCTTGGGTGGAGGGCCGAGAGACCTCTCTATCGCGGCCGCGAGGTGGCCGGTCTGCCATGTCATGCGCTGGTGATGTAGGTGCTTCCTCCTCTGATCGGGGTAGCGGCCTGCGCTTTGGGTAACTCTTGGAGGGGCGTTCGAGTTCATACTCTTCGGCCGCAAGGACTTCAGTTCATCTATCAGCTAGCAAGTCTTGGGCAGCTCTAAGCTGCTGCTGCTTTTTCTTGAGGCTGCTTGCCGTGGCAAAAAGCCTGCGTCTAAAACACTCTTGTTCGGCGGGGTCTGATGGTATGACGAATTCGTCGTCATCGAGGCTTGCCTCGTCTTCAGAGGGAGGCATATAGTTATCATCCTCAACCTCTTGGTCTGCCGCTCTCTCATGAGGGCTGGCTTCTCCATCTTCCTGTGTCGAATCTTGCTGAGGTGGGTGTTCTTCGGCGCTATCCGGGGTAGTATTATCTCCCGTGCCGGAATCACCGTTTTTGCTTTGGCGGGATTTAGAGCGGCGCCGCTGACGCCGGCGCTTTGGCTGTTTCTTGGGGGTGTCATCCCCCACTGTTCCATTGCCATCTCCATCTTTTGGAGTGTCCACCATATATATGTCATATGACGAGGTGGCCTTCCAGCGCCCTACAGGTGCTGGTTCCTGTTCGTCTCCTACATCGTCATCCATACCGTCGATGTATTCGGAGCCGAAGTCAAGCATGTCAGTTAAATCGTAGACAGTGGCTACAAAGTGGGTGGTGGGTGGGCTTTGAATTTCTTCATCGTCCGCATCCCATCCTCGCTGACCGTAATCCGGCCAGGGCTCTCCTGATAAAGAGAGAGACTTAAGAGAATTCAGGATGATGCCCAAAGGCAAGTGTTGAAAGATGTCTGCGGCGGTGAACTCCATTATCGGCGCCCAATCGGATTCGATCGGCAGGGGCGCGGGGGGTTCAGAGTCCGGGGAGGAGTTCGGATCCTCGGAGTCACGGGTCATGTAGAGTGTGGGGCTAGCGTTCGGCTCGATTGCCTTTGAGATCGCAGCCCCCGAGGTGGCGTCCAACCGCTCATCCTCGATTAGCGCAGTAGGCTCCGAGTTAGAGGTCGGAACCGATGCATGAGCGGCCTCCAGGACACTGTCCGGAGGCAGAGCTAGATCATGCCCCTCAAGATAGTGCGGCGCGCTTGGCCATCGCTCGAACCCGTCGAAGATCAGGTCTTCGCGGATGTCAGCCGTGTAGTTTAAGCTTCCAAACCTAACTTGATGGCTAGGGGCATAGCTTTCGATCTGCTCCAAATGGCCAAGAGAATTGGCCCGCAGAGCAAAGCCGCCGAAGACGAAGATCTGTCCGGGGAGAAAGGTCTCACCCTGGACCGCATCGTTGTTGATGATCAAAGGAGCCATCGGACCTAACAACGACGACACAGAGGAACTCTCAATGAAAGCACCAATGTCGGTGTCAAAACCGGCGGATCTCAGGTAGGGGGTCCCGAACTATGCGTCTAGGCCGGATGGTAACAGGAGGCAGGGAACACGATGTTTTACTCAGGTTCGGGCCCTCTGGATGGAGGTAAAACCCTACGTCCTGCTTGATTAATATTGATGATATGGGTAGTACAAGAGTAGAGCTACCACGAGATCAAGGAGGCTAAACCCTAGAAGCTAGCCTATGGTATGATTGTTGTCTATGGAGTTGATGAAGTTGTCCTACGGACTAAAACCCTCTGGTTTATATAGACACCAGATAGGGTTAGGGTTACATAGAGTCGGTTACAATGGTAGGAGATCTTGAATATCCGCATCGCCAAGCTTGCCTTCCACGCCAAGGAAAGTCCAATCCGGACACGGGACGTAGTCTTCAATCTTGTATCTTCATAGTCCTGGAGTCCGGCTGAAGGTATAGTCCGACTACCCGAACACCCCCTAATCCAGGACTCCCTCAGTGTGCCTACCCCCCTGGGCGCGCCCTCCACCCTCGTGGGCCCCTCGTGGCTCCACCGACCTACTTCTTCCTCCTATATATACCTACTTACCCTGAAAACATCAGAGAGCACCACGAAAAACTAATTCCACCGCCGAAACCTTCTGTACCCGTGAGATCCCATCTTGGGGCCTTTTTCGGCACTTCACCGGAGGAGGCATTGATCACGGAGGGCATCAACACCATAGCCTCACCGATGATGTGTGAGTAGTTTACCTCAGACCTTCAGGTCCATAGTTATTAGCTAAATGGCTTCTTCTCTCTCTTTGGATCTCAATACAAAGTTCTCCTTCATTCTCTTGGAGATCTATTCGATGTAATCTTCTTTTGCGGTGTGTTTGTCGAGATCTAATGAATTGTGGGTTTATGAGCAAGATTATCTATGAACAATATTTGAATCTTCTCTGAATTCTTTTATGTATGATTGATTATCTTTGCAAGTCTCTTCAAATTATCAGTTTGGTTTGGCCTACTAGATTGATCTTTCTTGCAATGGGAGAAGTTCTTAGCTTTGGGTTCAATCTTGCGGTGCTCGATCCCAGTGACAGTAGGGGAAACGACACGTATTGTATTGTTGCCATTGAGGATAAAAAGATGGGGTTTATATCATATTGCATGAGTTTATCCCTCTACATCGTGTCATCTTGCTTAAAGCGTTACTCCGTTCTTATGAACTTAATACTCTAGATGCATGCTGGATAGTGGTCGATGTGTGGAGTAATAGTAGTAGATGCAGGCAGGACTCAGTCTACTTGTCACGGACATGATGCCTATATACATGATCATACCTAGATATTCTCATAACTATGCTCAATTCTATCAATTGCTCGACAGTAATTTGTTCACCCACCGTAATACTTATGCTATCTTGAGAGAAGCCACTAGTGAAACCTATGGCCCCCGGGTCTATTTTCCATCATACAAGTTTCTAATCTATTTTATTTTGCAATATTTACTTTCAATTTATATCATAAAAATACCAAAACTATTTATCTTATTATTATTATCTCTATCAGATCTCACTCTTGCAAGTGGTCGTGAAGGGATTGACAACCCCTTTATCATGTTGTTTGTGAGGTTCTTATTTGTTTGTGTAGGTACAAGGTGACTCGCGTGTGGTCTCCTACTGGATTGATACCTTGGTTCTCAAAAACTGAGGGAAATACTTACAATGCTTTGCTGCATCACCCTTTCCTCTTCAAGGGAAAACTAACTCATGCTCAAGAGGTAGGACCGTTCGTGTCATTGAAGAAGTTGTGGGAGGTACCCGAGTCAATATGCCTATTGATACGACAATAGCTGAAGGTCAAGAGAATGATGCCTAGAATCCTGCGGCAACCAACAATGTCAATGAAGAGAATGCAACCCCAGGTTGGTAACTTCACCTTTTCTGTTTAGACATGATAACTCAGGTTAATGTTCTAACATTAACAAATACAATGTCCTTTTCATGTTTATCCGATGCATTTTTCCATTTTGTGTGTTACTTTTGGTGTTTATTGCAGTAGTTGACCCTGTGTTGGACTCGAGCACCCCTGGAGCTGGAGAAGATGTCGATGTGTACATACTCTATGGTGATTTTACGCCACCCAGCTGCTCTCTTGGGCTTGATGCCATCTTTGGTGCGAGTCCACAAGTGCCACCATCTATTGAAGCATCTCCAACGGTGCAAGCTGCACCAGCATTGGCTCCTATGGGTCAAGCTGCACCTCCATCACCAGATGATTCGGCGGCGGCGGCATCGGCTCAAGTTCCACCTGCAGCACCAGAAGCATCAGCGACGGTGCCATCGGCTCAAGTACCACCTGGAACACCAGAAGCATCGGCGGTGGCGCCATCGGCTCAAGTTCCACCTGCAGCACCAGCTACTGGCCCTGTCACGGTTCTAGGGATTGCATCCCATGTTGCTGCTGACTCCAAGGGCAAGAAAGGAGGGAAAGTTATCGATGTGCAACCGGTTGCTTGGGCTCCGCCACGCAACTCTGGTAAGTGAAGACCTTGCGTCTTCGCTTTCTATAACAAGAGTGATGGATTGACATATGTCAGTGTACAGCTTTTGTTTGTGGTTGGGTGTGCTCCCGTTATTTATGTGTTTGGAACTTTCTATTCTTTCATGTGTATGGATGAATGTAAGACTACTTCTATGCTTTGTGTGATGAAAATGAACATTTGTGCTTTCAGTACCCGGAATATATTTTCTATTGTGTTCCCTAAAAATATTTTGTACGACGGTAGCCTAGATGATAACATACAATATGTTCCTTTTTCTGGTAACCCCTCCTCCTGGTGATAACTCCAACCTCTTTCCCCCTGGTGGCTTTGTCAGTTGTTGTTATCACACCAACTATGTGCCTTGTAATTGAACCACTTTTATCAGTTACTAACTTTATTATGCGCGTGATACATACATCTCATATCATTGCCTATTTATTTTCCTTAATTTTTTGTCGTGCTTACAAAACATAACTGCACTGGTAGTAGCACGTGTGTACTCTTATTCATCTGAAATTTGTTATTATTCCCTCAATTTTTAATTATGCTGATAAGTCTTTTGCCACTATCTTGGTAACTCAAATGTTCAAATCCCGATAATTTCTGAACCATGGACATGATAACTCAAGCCATATATATTCATTACCAATTCTGGGATATAAAGTTCTTTTGGCCTTCTTTTTAATACATGTTTTGATGTTATCACACCTGCTCCTCATTATGCACCAATGCTGTCTAATTTGTTTTTAAAAAATCCCATACCGGTGTGCTGGTAATCCACATTCACATTACCTGGTGTTTTCTGTAATGTGGGCTTGATAACTTAATGTATATTGACTCAATTTTTTATACTTGTTTCTTTTCAATATATTATCTTGCTTATCACTACCGTTCATGTCCTCATCCCTCTCTTTCTATTTATGTAACACCGGAAGGTCGTCGTGTGCAAGTGTATGATGTCGAGATTGACGATGATGAGGTTCTCATGTGGTGGGAAGAGTTTGAACATGAAAATCCAGCATTAAAAGGGAAATTGAATGTTCAAATAGGTGATTTTTTCTGCTCCATGAACATTGCAACCCTTGCATAAATCCCTTTCTTTGTTTTCCAACTATGGAAAGCATGTGACAGTTGATAAGTTATGACCCACCACTTAATAAGTCTTTCACCCTTCTATTGATAACTTATGTTTTCAATGTTTTTTTGACTTTGCTTACTCATGTCCTTCTTACATTATACATCTTAGTTATGCTTTTTCTGTTTTGCCCAGACAACCCTCAAAGTCCAACATTTGTTACACCAGAGTTACCACCTCGCACATAGCATTTAGTACGCAGTGAAACCCCTAAATCCTTTATTCGGAAAGTTAGGGTCACCCACCCGTCCAAATACCTGCTCCCGCCTTTGGCCACCCTCACACCGACCGAGGAGGAAGAGTTTGTTTACAATGAAGTTATCAAGCATACTACTGATTCTAACTCCAAGATTAAAGTGTTTGTTTCCATATTTTTATCATTTTTAACATAAATCATTATTTCTGTGCCATCTTTTGAAATGTATTTTTAAAATCGTTTTGTATTGTAGTGTTAGTTTCATCGACATTGATGGTAGGTTGGTCACCCTCGGTGAGCTTGCCAATTGTGTGAAGGGAATTGGGAAACTATCAACCAGCATTGCTGAGTTACATGTTCACATTCTTCAGTATAAGGAAACCCCAAACATGCTCATCTTCCCTTGGCTATTGTCTGTGTATCTATTGATAGGAGACTTCAAATCCAAGTGTGTATTGAAGTATTTCTGACGGGACCAGTTTCACATTCTTAGTCACCAGGATCAGGTTTGTTATGTTTGTTGGATCTGGTATGTTATGTTTGCTGGACCTGGTAATTTTACAATTAATGTCTTGGTAACATCCTATTAATATCAGTACTCTTTTTTTACCCTGACATTCACTACAAAAAAGACACATCCGTGACATTTTGGGCTGAACGAATTTTTTTCTGTCATACATATGACACTTCTATGACGATAATTGTGACAAAACCCGATATCATCATAGATGTTGTGGGCTCCTACTTCTATGACAAAAAATCATGACAGAAAATGGGCTTTTCGTCCTGGGCGGGCTGGAGACGCAGCTGCATGACATTCTTTGGGCTGTCCATGACGGAAAAAATCATGGTAGAAGCGAGGGGGAGGAAAATTTCGGGGAGTTCCCGGTTACGGTGGGAGGTCGGGGGCCGAGCGATGCGCGTTTCTCTCGTACACGTACGCGCGTGTGTGCGAGGCGTTGGCTTTAACTGAACCCGGGCGAGGCGTTGGGCTCTAACTGAACCCGAGCGAGGCGTCGGGCTCTAACTGAACCCGAGCGATTGCACTGCAGGCTATGTGTTACTGAACCCGAGCGATCGATCAATGGCTGTTAACTGAACCCGATCGAGCGATTCCTTCTCTACTGCTGCTAACTGAAGCCGATTGATGAGATGAATAGTGAGTGTTGGGGGGGGGGGGTTGGATGAACAGTGAGCGGTGGCGTTGCCTCTGGATGAACAGGACCCCATGGTGTGGTGGAGGGTTGGATGAACAGTAGACGGTGGAGGGGTGCCCGTGGAGGGGTGGATGAACAGGACCCCGTGGTGTGGAGGGCTGGATGAACAGTAGACGATGGAGGGGTGGTTGAACAGGACACCGTGGTGTGGAGGGTTGGATGAATAGTAGACGGTGGAGGGGTGCCCGTGGAGGGGTGGTTGAACAGGACCCCGTGGTGTGGAGGGCTGGATGAACAGTAGACGGTGGAGGGGTGGTTGAACAGTAGCCAGTGAAGTAGCGTGCGGTGGAGGCTGGATGAACAGGAGCCCGTCGAGGCTGGAGGAGGTCGACGGTGGAGATGAACAGTATCCCGTGGAGTCCCATTTTGCGGTACGCCACACCCCTCCCGATGAACAGGACCCCTGTTTCGACCGCAGCGCTCCAACACAAGTCCGTTTTGTCCGTTTTGCGGTACGCCACACCCCTCCCGATCAAGAGGACCCCCTTTTGACCGTAGGAGGTCCGTTTCCTCCATTTTGCGGTACGCCAGACCCCTCCCGATGAACAGGATCATGTTTCGAACTTGGCCGGTCGAACACAAGGCCGTTTCCTCCGTTCTGCGGTATGCCAGGCCTCGTTTCCATCGCCTGTTCCGTCCAAGCCCTCCCGATGAAGACGACGCATTCCGTTGCCTCCCCATGAACACGACGCATTCCATTGCCTCCCCATGAACACGACGACGACGTTGTTTCTCCGTTCCGACCCAGCCATGTACACGAGCCCTGGCCGTACGTATGAGTGAGTAGGCGTTTGAGACCCCGCCCATATGTACACATACGTGGCCGTATTTTCTTTCTTGCACCCTGGCCGTTGTACGTACGTGTAAATGCTACGTGCATGCCTCTACTACGACACGTGCGCGCCTCTACTATGACACGTGTGCGCCTCTACATCGACCAGTATGTACGTACACGTTCACGACCAGAATGACAACGCTACGTACGCTTCGACCAGGTGGGTCCCGGCTGTCAGGCACTTCCTTGCCTGCGAAGATGTAGCTGGTGGGTCCCAGCAGTCAGGGGGCGAATCGTTTTTTTTTCTCGGACGCACTTCCTTGCGTGCGAAGATGTAGCTGGTGGGTCCTAGCAGTCAGGGGGAAACATTTTTTCGCGAAATACAGTGACCCATCCAGTGGGTCCCAGCTGTCAGGTGGAGGAATCATTATTTTCCGCGTAATAAGGAGGCACTTCCTTGCTGCGGCCATGGACCCAGCTGTCAGCCTCTCCACATACAGTCCACGTCTGATGGAAGTCGTTCCTTGACCACGTTGACCACGCCGCACCGAGAGCACTAGGCGGTGGACGATGGCGAGGCCTAGGAAGGAGACGACACGGAAGCAGGGAAGACTCGGCAGTTGTTTCCCACGCGGAGGGGAGTACGACTGTACGAGGGTTTACTGGTTCGTCTGCCGTCGCTGGAGAATAACAGCAGGTGTGGGTGAGTAGAGGGATGGCTAGGCCAGCAATGGGAGTACGGTTGGGCGGTGAGGCATGCGCGGCATCACAGCCGGCCGCGAGGAGGAGGGAGCACGCAGTCTTGTCGGCGCTTGTTTGAGCGGCTGGAGCAGGAAGAGCAGAGATTGAAGAAGCACGACGGCCGTTGGATGGACATCCAACAATCAGTGCTCGTGCGTCATGCTTTTTTAGGAAAGCCTCAAATCTATGGAAAACAACATACAACCCATCTACCATTATTTCTAATAATTTACAGCCCATTTGCTAATTCTTAAGGTTTTTTGGAGCCCATATTCTTTTTGTTAGCATTACAGCCCATATTGTGCAACGGTTAAAAAATTATAAGAAATTTGCATATTTTGGTGCGGTCTAAACTATTTTTAATCCCGAAATTTCGAATCACATTCAAACTGATTTTAAAAATAATGTATATCAATATAAAATCCAACAAATTCTCCATGCATAAAAATTAATGTAATTTAAAATCTTGAAATGAAAAAAGATATTTGAAACTAATTGCTGGTTTGATGTGTTTTAAAAATGTACAACCCATTGCTCATTACTGATGGGCCATTTTCTCGGCCAGCCGAATGAAAGCTCTCCTCGTCTTGAAAGATTTGCAGCCCAACAGGCCTGACAAAGCGACTTACTTGGCAAATCACAAAAAAACTGGGCTATGGCCGTGGACCCAGCTGTCAGCCTCTCCACGTACAGTACTCTTCCGATGGAAGTCGTTCCTTGACCACGTTGCCCACGCCACGTAGAGAGCACCACGGCGGTGGATGACAGCGAGGCCTAGGAAGGGGACGATGCGGTAGTGGAAGCCCGCGCGGAGAGGACTATGAGGGTTCACTGGTTCGGCTGCGGTGTGAGGCTACCATCACCGCAGGGCCTGGCCAGCGGTGGGAATAGTAGGGGGCGGTGAGGCCTCTGCGGCAGCACAGCCGGCCACGGGAGGCAGGAGCATGCGGCACGACCGACGCTGCTTTGGGCAGCTGGAGCAAGAAGACCAGAGGTTGAAGAAGCACTACGGCCGTTGATGGACATCGTACGGTCACTAGAGCTAGAATCGTTCATATTGACTAAGTTGACAAAGCCCTTCGTCCCCGTCAACTTAGTAGGCCCACAACTCAGCCTCCCAGCAAGGTGGGTCCTAGCTAGCCGGGGGAGTATTCATTTTTTTTGTGCGTAATAAGGAGGCACTTCCCGTGGGTCCGAGCTGACAGTGGGGGGAATGTTTTTTCGCGAAATACGATGGCCCGTCCGGTGGGTCCCAGCAGTCAGGGGGAAACAATTTTTTTCGCAAAATACTGGTGGCCCGTCCGGTGGGTCCCCGCTGTCAGGTGGAGGAATAATTATTTTCCGCGTAATAAGGAGGCACTTCCTTGCGGCTGCCGTGGACCCAGCTGCCAGCCTCTCCATGTACAGTACTCTTCCGATGGAAGTCGGTCGTTGACCATGTTGACTACGCCGCGCCGAGAGCACCAGGGCGGTGGACGATGACGAGGACTTGGAAGGGGACGACTCGGAGCCGGGGAAGATGCAGCAGTGGATGCCCACGCGAAGAAGAGTACGAGGGCTCATTGGTTCGGCTACGGTGTGAGGCTGCTGTCACCGCAGAATAACAGGGGGTGTGGGCGAGTAGAGGGATGGCCTGGCCAACGGTGGGAGTAGTAGGGGCGGTGAGGTCTTCGCGACATCATAGCCGGCCACGGGAGGCAAGAGCACGTGGCACGACCGGCGCTGGTTTGGGCGGCTGGAGCAAGAAGACCAGAGGTTGAAGAAGCACTATGGCCGTTGGATGAATATCATACGGTAACAGGAGCTAGAATCATTCATATTAACTAAGTTGAGAAAGCCCTCCGTCCCCGTCAACTTGGTAGGCCCACAAGTCAGCCTCCCACTATGTTGGGTTCCAGCTGGCAGGGGGAATATTCATTTTTTGTGCATAATAAGGAGGCACTTCCTTGCGTGCGAAGATAGCTGGTGGGTCCGACATGTCAGCGAGGGGCACTTTATTTCGCGAAATACAGAGGCCCTTCCGATGGGTCCCAGATGTCAGGTGGAGGAATCATTATTTTGCGCGTAATAAGGAGGCATTTCCTTGTGTGCGGCCGTGGACCCAGCTGTCAGCCTCTCCACACACAGTCTACTTCCGATGGTGTCGTTTGTTGACCACGCTGGCCACGCCGTGCCGAGCGCATCCAAGGTGGTGGACGACGGCGAGGCCCCGGACAGCAAGAAGCCAGAGATGGGAAGACGCGGGAGTAGAGTCGCAGACAGAGAGGTGTACGAGGGTTAACTGGTTCTAGTGCTGTGTGGTTCGGCAGTCGGTGGAGAAGAACAGGAGGTGTGGAGGGATGGAGGGATGGCCCGACCAACGATGGAGTAGCGCTTCATAGCGAAGCGTGCTAAGCAGAGCTGCTAGCAGCAGGAGGCGGGAGGTGGTCCCGGCGGTGCTGGAGAAAGAAGACGAGAGATTGAAGATGGATGCCGGTCGTTGGATGTAAATCCAACGGCTAACATGTCAGAATCATTTGTTGACTAAATTGACAACGACTTGCATTAGCTTTGACCTATTGGCCCACATTTCAGCCTCCAAAAATGTGGCACGTATTCAACCCATTTTTTTCAGAATTTACAGTCTTTTTTGCGCGGTAGAATTTACAGTCAATTTGATCTTTTTTTAATTACAGCCATTAGCTGGGCTGGGTGAACAAATAATGTAGCATCCATGCGACCCGTTTATTTTATTTCCTAAAAAATTACAGCCCATTTGCACTTTCTTGAAATACATGATTTTGCTGGGCTGATTCTAATTATAATGTTGGGTTGGGCCAGCAATGTTATCAAAAAATAAAAAGGGGCTGAGCATTTTGTTATAAATATATTTAAATAATAAGTGATATTATTACATTCGTCCTTAAATTTACAGTCTTACCAAGCTTTATATAATAACATATAAAATATATTTTTTAGAAAAACAGGGAGCATCTCCCTGGTTCCATTGCTGAGAACGAAACCACAACATATTATGATACAACAGCTCAAAGAGCAGTTCGAAAGCAAAGGTAGAAAAGCTACAAACTAGGGGGGTGGATGAACAAGTTCTTTGAATAACACAAATCACCCGAGCGGTGCCAAAGGCAGAGCGGATAGAGCACTCAAAGGACACAAAGAGGGTCCAGCGAAGCCTTCATGGTCTTCAACCGAGGGGACGTGTCAGCCTGCGGCGACCAGTAAGCAAGCGGAGACACCGGGCTGGAAGGCGTAGCATGGTGGATGTCCCTCTTTTTCGGTGCCAGGTGCCCATCATCTTCGTCAAAGATCTTGAGACGAGCCCATGGGTCCAGCCCCAGAGCAGGTCGAGCCTTGTTCAGCCACAAGTGATCGCCAATGGTTTCTGGAGGGATCTTGTTAGGGTTTCCACGAAGCTCATCAACTTGTCCTTGTCTGATCCGGAGGAGAGAATCGCCCAGTTCCTCACCATGTTCCTAATCAACCTCAAGACCTACGGAATGGAAATCCAGGAGGTGTTACTGAAAATCATAGCATTTCTATATTTCCAGAGGCACCAAAGGATAGCTGAGCTAACAGTGTTTAAAACTGAGCACTTTTTGGTAGCAATCCAGAATCTGGCGACAGATTCGAAGGATGAGCCAATCTAACTAGATAAATATTCCTCAATGTGGGCCTAGAGATGTTTAGAAACTATACATTCAAAAAATAGGTGAGAACAAGACTCTTGTTCCAAGCAGTAAACACAATCAAGGGGTTTGATGAAGTGTCTCTTCCTAAGGTTATCCCTAGTCATCAATTTGTTTTTGGAGAGAAGCCAGAGAAATACATGAATTTTAGGGGGAACTCTCAATTTCCAGATAGCAGGGATAAACACGGGTTGAACCCCTCTAAAGTTGATAACATGATAGAGGGAGCTGGAGGAATACTTCCCATTATTGTCCAGCTGCCAAATTAGGGCATTCAGCTTGGCAGTAAAGGTAATGCTTTTGGCAATTTCCTCCAACTGGAACCATTGTTCCATTAGACTATCACTAAAGTTCCTTCTAAAAGAGAGTTTTAGGCATTGACCGTCCCAAACTTCATTGACCGTCCCAAACTTCATTGACACTTTTGTTAAGCTCACCGCGGACAGAGTAAATTGGCCAAAATTGGACTGCTAGGGGGGATGTGCCAAACCAAGTATCTTCCCAAAACCTGGTTATGCTCCCATCCCCTATGTTCCATGTGTAGCCAAATTTCACAATATGCATAATAGATTTTAATCCTTTCCAGAATCTAGAGGTCTTAGGGTTGGAGGAAGGGACAAAAATAATAGGTTTATTTCTTAGGTATTTATGGGCAATAAGAAGCTTCCAGGTTTTCAGGTCTTCCTCATAGAATCTTTTAATCCAAGACCCTAGAAGACAGATGTTAATTTCTTGGAGGTTAGGTATGCCTAGGCCTCCAAAACCTTTTTTCATAGAGACTAGGGCCCAATTAGCAAGGTGTAGCTTCCTATTTCCCTCAAAATCATTCCACAAGCAATGAGACATCTGAGAATTGATGAGGTTCACTGACCATTTAGGGAACTTGAAGAAGGAGAGGAGATACACTGGAATGCTAGCCAAACAAGCTTATATGAGGATCAATCTACCTCTGTAAGAGAGAAGTTTGCCCCTCCACCCAGAAATCCTTTTAATGATTTTATCCAGAAGGGGTTGGATATCGTCTCTCCTCAGTTTATCATAGTGGAGTGGGATACCTAGGTACTTAATGGGGAAGTTACCTTTATTACATAATAGAATAGAGAGGAAGTCAGCTAACTCCTGATCATCCATATTGATAGGGATGAGTTCACTTTTAGAGTAGTTGATTCTCATGCCCGGGACTTGTTCAAACCAGGTTAGAACAGTTTTCAGATTGTTAGCATGTGTGGAGTCATTGTCTAAGAAAAGGATGGTATCATCTGCATATTGAAGGCAGATGATGCCACCAGGGCAGACCTCAGGACAGAGCCCTGCAATGAGACTATGATCAGCAGCTTTGCTCAGCATTTTAGTAAGAATGTCCACTACTAAACTAAACAAAAGCGGGGAGATGGGGTCACCTTGCCTAAGGCCTTTACCAGCAAGGAAAAATCACTTTCACAGTTATTTAACTTGACCCCAACAGACCCCCCATGAGTAAGTTGCTGGATCCGACTCTCCTCTATGAAAGTGTCGGAGTAAATAGCCATGGGTAGCCTAGCCGGCTTCCCCTGGCCCATCAGAAAAAATTACGAGCCCATCCGGCTCTCAAGAAGACTCAAGACCTGGGCGGCCTCCCCCCTTGCCGACTATCTTCCCGGCCGGCTTCGGGGGCGGCCCGCCCTTTACCCTCATGAAGAAAGCTGTGGATGGCCGACTACGAGAAGCCGGCTACAGCAAGGCCGACTCCAAGAAGCCGGCTCCCATAAAGTAGTCAAAGCTGTAACCGCAATGTACGCGTCCACCCTGCGATGATGAAGCGGGGCATGGCTACAGTGGAGCCTGCCACCCCCAAAACCCGGAGCACGCCTGGTACAGTGCGCCATGCGGGCAGCCACGGCCCGCTCGGCGCGGCACTGTAGCCACGGCGGCTCTGACGCCGTCCACGACGGGCCACCAGCGTGGCCCCCGAGGCGGTGGGCACCTTCGGGCAGAGAGATACCGAAGGCGGCCGCACCTCCTCCCAAGTCGGCCTGATGGAGAGCCGGCCCCCCATAGCCGGCTTGCCATCATCCTCGAAGGAGACGCCCATTAAGGAGACAATATACGGCGGGGCTACAGTAATCGCCCGCCAGGGGGGCGGTACTGTACCCACGCTTACCCTGACCAAGCCTGCGTCAATAGCACGGAGCAACAGTAACCAGCCACCGACCAAGCCCTGGCCTGTGGGGCCTGCCTGTCAACCAAGGAGCCGGCAGCCGGCGGGCCCCAGTAGCCGGCGCAGAAGCCGGCAAGCATAGTCACAGACAGCTGGGCCCCGTGCCCAGCTGGATTACCATTTTACCCCCGGGGGGTAGGCCTATATAAAACCCCCGGTGCACCCATGCAAACGGTTGGACTCTCAAGTTAGACCTAGACACCATACAAGGAGAGGAAGCAAGCTAGCTGAGCCCTTCGTCCTCCTTCCACCCAAAACAGCTCGAGGAGCATTGCGTAGCTACTTGTTCATTCAGTAACCATGCGGAGACCCCGCAGAGCAGCAGTAGGGGTGTTATCTCCCCGGAGAGCCCTGAAGCTGGGTAAGATTCGCCGGCGTGCATGTCTTCGCCTTATCCCGTTTCCAGGCACCGGCGACGTTTTATTGGCTACCACAATGATAAGCCACCTGTTGGCTTATGTCGCACCTACCACCCGACATTTGGCGCCCACCGTGGGGCTAGGTGCACCGTCGTCCGAAGACCTGTTCTGGACGGGAACCCTTTTCCTTCCCCGCGAGTGTAGCCAGCCCGGCTCGCCCGATGGCGCTTGCCACGACGCGCTGCACGGCATCACCAACATCTGCGTGGCGAGCAGCCTCGCCGACCTCTTCGACAAGGCCCGCATCTCCGACGAGCTTGCCTCCGATGCGGGCACCGACCACCTCGCCAACCTCCTCGGCCAGCTCCATGTCTCCAGCGAGCTCGCTGCGGATTTGGAGTCGGTTGGCTCCACCGACCCGATGCCTGTCGACTCCGACACGGCATCCTACGACACCTTCCCCACCAACGTCACGATCTACAACGACCCGCTCCCTCCGGCCGGCGATCGCGATACTGTCACTGATGAGGTGATGGTTATCGGCCACGATGGCCCGACTGATGAGGGCGCCCGCGACGCCCCGCGCGCGGCGGCCCATGACTTCTCCGCCCCCCTTCCGGCCGACGCCAACGACGAAGTACTGGAGGCGCGTCGCCTCGCCCTCCTCGCGGAGGGCCGGCGGCTGGCCTCCGTAAGACGCCTCACCGAGGCCTACCAGCGCGAAGCTGACCGTGCCGCCTTAAGCACGCCGGCTCCAGCTGGCCCAAGCCGGGCTGGTGCTGTCAGGCAACGCGGCGCCGTCATCGCCGACACCCTTGGAGTCGATCGCCCGGTCTACGCCACTCCGCTCGAGAACCTGCGCGCCGCCCAGGCGGCTGTAGACGAGCTGGACGGCTTGGAAGCCGAAGACCTCCCCCACATGACGCGACGTATACAGCAACTAATTGACGCGGCCGCTCGGCGGCACGAAGCTGACGCCTGTGCGGGGAGCCCTCCCCCGCGCCACGACCACGGCGCGACTTCCCGGTCGCCGACTACGAGCAACACCCGCGCGCGGCGCGAGAAAGAGCCGGCTTCCAGCCGAAGCCAGACCCAAATCTCCATCGAGCGAGACGCAGACGGCGGCCCCCGAGCCATGGAATGGCGGGGCACCCCACCTCTGCCTCGAGCTCGTGGAGAGAGATACCCCACCCCGCCTCCAGTGGCGCATCCGACTCTCAGCGGCCGGCTTGTTCTCCGCGAGGGAGTCGGCGAAAACGACGCCCGCCACCGGATTAACCGCCTGGCCAGATCCCTGGCGTTAGAAGAAGAAGACGATGTCGGCCCGCCTTGCTTTGGCCCCCGCATCCATGACGAGCCCTTCCCCAAAGGGTTCTCGCTCCCAAGAGACACGCCCAAGTACAACAGCTCGGTGAAGCCGGAAGACTGGCTGACCGACTACTCCATAGCCGTCAGCATCGCCAATGGCAACCGGCGCGTTGCCGTGAAGTACATGCCCCTCATGCTGCAAGGCACGGCACGGACTTGGCTTAACAACCTCAAGCCTCTCAGCATCAATAGCTGGGTAGATTTCACTGAAGCTTTCGTTCGCAACTTCACCAGCACCTACAAGCAGGCTCCCAAGTCTAGACAGCTCTCCCTATGCATACAGGGCCCAGCCGAGTCCACTCGCGACTATCTCATGCGTTGGGCCGAGCTCCGCAACTCCTGCGAGGGGGTGCACGAGGTGCAATCCATCGAATACTTCACTGCCGGGTGTCGAGAGGGCACCCTCCTCAAGCACAAGCTTCTATGCGACGAGCCGACTACCCTCGACGACCTCCTGAACATCGCCGACAAGTACGCCACCGCCGACTCCTCGATGAAGACCGAGCTCCGGGTGGACGCGACCAGGAAAGTGCTCAATCCGGCGCCCCAAGCACCGGCTGGAGATGCCGGCCGACGCCAACACTAGAATGATCAGAAGCGCAAAGGCCCTGCGCCACCTCCCGCTAGCCGGCAGGTGGCCACGGTCGAAGATACGCCGCTTGAGGGGCGGCCCGCGCCCAAGAAGCCCAAGGGCGGCTGGCCGGCTTGGCAGCCGGCCTTCTCCTATGAACAAACCCTTGACGCCCCGTGCAAGTTCCATAGCGGCGCGAAGCCGTCCAACCATACGACCCGAAAGTGTAACTGGCTCGCCCGAATCTCCAAGGGCGAAGGGCTCACGCCGACTCCGCCTGCCGGCCCGCCGCCTCTGGCTCCGCCGCCCAAGGCCGCTCGGCCCGCGGTCGACGCCATGCAGGATGAGTTCCCCGACGATCAAGCATCTTATGTTGTCTTTACGAGCCAGCCCGAAGACCGGCGCAGCAAGAGCCTAGAGCAACAAGAAGTCAATGTGGCCGCCGCCAACCCAGCCGGCCACATGCATTGGTCTGAGAAATCCATCAGCTGGAGCCGGGCCGACCACCCAGAGGTGATGTCGTCCCCCGGCTCCTACGCTTTGGTCCTGGAGGCCACCCTTGCGACGGAAATGCGCGCCGCCCGCTTCTCCCGCGTGCTGATCGATGGTGGAAGCAGCATGAACATCCTGTACCGCGACACCATGGAGAAGTTGGGTGTCAGGGCTAAACAGCTTGTGCCGACTCGAACGGTGTTTCATGGCATCGTACCCAGTTTGTCCTGCGCCCCCATCGGTGTACTCTTTGGGGGCAAGGATCATTTCCACCGGGAAGCAATCTGGTTCGAGGTGGTGGACCTGGAGAGCCCTTACCACGCCTTGCTTGGCCGACCTGCCTTGGCCAAGTTCATGGCGGTCCCCCACTACGCGTACCTCAAGATGAAGATACCAAGCTCCAAGGGCATCATCACCATCGCCGGCGACTACAAGAAGTCCACCGACTGCGCCGCGGCCAGCAGTCGGCTGGCCGAATCCCTCGTGATTGCCGAAGAAAAGAAGACGCTGAACAGGGTCGTGGCCCTGGCCAGCAAGCAGCTAAACCAACCCGCCGACTCCAAGGAGTATGATGCCCAAGGATCTTTCCAGCCGGCCAAGGAGACCAAGAAAATACAGCTCGACCCCGAGCACCCCGAGAGGTTTGCCGTCATTGGGGCGAGCCTAGACAGCAAATAGGAAGGCGAGCTCGTCGCTTTCCTCTGTGAGAATCGGGATATCTTTGCATGGTCCCCCAAGGACATGCCGGGTGTTCCGAAGGATTTCGTCGAGCACAAATTACATGTGCGGGAGGACGCCAAACCAGTCAAGCAGCCTCTCCGCCGACTGTCAGAGGAGAAGAGAAGGATAGTAGGGGAGGAGATAGCCCGGCTTCTTGCAGCCGGCTTCATCATGGAAGTTTTCTTCCCCGAGTGGCTCGCGAACCCGGTTCTCGTGCTGAAAAAGAATAACAAGTGGCGCATGTGTATAGATTACACAAGCCTCAACAAAGCCTGCCCAAAAGATCCCTTCGCCCTGCCCAGAATTGACCAAGTGATAGACTCCACAGCCGGATGTGAGCTGTTGAGCTTTTTGGATGCTTATTCGGGATACCACCAGATAAAACTGAACCCGGATGACCGACTGAAGACCGCCTTCATCACGCCGTTTGGAGCCTTCTGCTGCCTGACTATGACGTTCGGCTTGAGGAATGCCGGCGCCACTTTTCAGTGTTGCACGCAGAAGTGCCTCCTCACGTAGCTCGGCAAGAACGCCCACGTCTACGTGGATGATATCATGGTGAAGACGGAGAAGCGCGGCACTCTGCTGGAAGACCTGAAGGAGACATTCGAGAACCTGCGTCGGTTCCGAATCAAGCTCAACCCCGAGAAATGCGTGTTCGGAGTGCCAGCCGGCCATCTCCTAGGCTTTCTGGTCTCCGAACGTGGCATCGAGTGCAACCCTGTGAAGATCAAGGCCATCGAGAGGATGGCGGTCCCAACCAAGCTTCGAGAGATTCAGAAGTTCACCGGGTGCCTGGCCTCTCTGAACCGCTTCATCAGCCGGCTTGGAGAGAAAGCTCTCCCTCTCTACCGCCTCATGAAGAAGAGTACCCACTTTGAGTGGAATGACCAAGCCGACCAAGCTTTCCACGAGCTGAAGAAAATGCTGGCCACGCCGCCTGTCTTGGCGGCGCCGACTGAGAAAGAGCCCATGCTACTTTATATTGCCGCCACTAGCCGGGTGATCAGCACCGTCATTGTAGTCCAACGCCCCGAAGAAGGCCGAGCCCAGCCGGTCCAGAGGCCGGTTTATTACCTGAGCGAGGTGCTGTCCGCCTCGAAACAGAACTACTCGCACTACCAGAAGATGTGCTACGGCGTGTACTTCACCACCAAGAAGCTGAAGCCGTACTTTCAAGAACATCCTATCACGGTCGTATGCACTGCCCCGCTGGCCGAGATCATTGGCAGCCAGGATGCATCCGGCCGGGTAGCTAAGTGGGCCATTGAGCTGGCCCCTTACACGATCTTCTACCAACCCCGCACCGCCATCAAGTCGCAAGCACTGGCCGACTTCCTCGTCGACTGGGCCGAGACCCAGTACTTACCGCCAGCTCCCGACTCCACCCATTGGCACATGCACTTTGACGGATCCAAGATGCGCACCGGCTTGGGAGCCGGCGTCGTCCTTACCTCTCCTAAGGGCGACAAGCTCAGATACACGCTGCAGATCCACTTTGCTGCCTCCAACAATGTAGCCGAGTACGAAGCGCTCATACACGGGCTCCGGCTTGCCAAGGAACTCGGCATCCGCCGGATCCTGTGCTATGGCGACTCGGATTTGGTGGTTCAGCAATCATCTGGCGACTAGGACGCCAAGGACGCAAACATGGCAAGCTACCGCTTCCTAGTGCAGCAAATCAGCGGATACTTCGATGGATGTGAATTCCTCCATGTACCGCGAGCCGACAACGAGCCAGCAGATGCTCTGGCCCGAATAGGCTCCACGCGGCAAGCAATACCAACCGGCGTCGCCCTACAACGCCTCCTCAAGCCGTCCATCAAGCCATTTCCGGAATCCGACTCCATCTTCGTGCCGCCTAACCCCGATGGGGCCGGGTCCGGCTCGAAGAATGAAGCAGTCGGCCCGGGGACTTCAATACTCGGCTCGGGGACTGTAGTAGCCGGCTTGGGGACTGCCGCACCCGGCTCGGGGACGGCGGTACCCGGCTCGAGGACTGCGGTAGCCGGCCCGGGGACTTCTTCAGCACAGCAAGCGGCGGCCGACTCCAGCACTTCATTACCCAGCCCGCCCACCCTGGTGGCTGTAGCCACATTGGCGGCAGGGGAAGTCGCAGCTCCATCATGGGCCCAAGCCATCCTCAACTTTTTGGTGAACCAAGATCTGCCGGCTGACGAAACCAAAGCGAGACAAGTCCAACGTCGAGCCGGAGCATACACAATCGCCAACAGAGAACTTGTCAACCGCAGTGTCACCAGAGTCTTACAGCGATGCGTCGAGCAAGAGAAAGGCATTGCAATCATCAGAGATATACACCAAGGAGAGTGCGGCCACCACGCCGCATCAAGATCACTTGTCGCCAAAGCCTTCCGCCACGGTTTCTTCTGGCCGATTGCTTTGGACGACGCCAAAGAGCTAGTCAAACACTGCAAAGGCTGCCAGCTTTTCAGCTCCAAGCAACACATGCCGGCTTCGGCACTCAAGACCATTCCCATCACCTGGCCCTTTGCCGTCTGGGGACTGGATATGGTAGGCCCATTCAAGATGGCGCGCGGCGGCATGACGCATTTTCTCGTCGCCGTGGACAAATTCACCAAGTGGATTGAGGCGAAGCCGATCAAGAAGCTGAATGGGCCGACTGCGGTGACTTTCATTGTAGATATAACAACCCGGTACGGTGTACCGCACAGCATCATCACCGACAAGGGCACGAATTTTGCCAAAGGTGCCTTGGCACGGTTCTGCGCTGCGCAAGCTATCCGACTAGACCTTGCGTCCGTCGCCCACCCGCAGTCAAATGGCCAAGTGGAGCGAGCAAATGGCCTCATCCTGTCCGGCATCAAGCCCCGACTGGTAATACCTCTGGAGCGTTCAGCCGGCTGTTGGCTCGATGAGCTGCCGGCTGTCCTATGGAGTCTGCGTACTACCCCAAACAGATCAACCGGCTTCACTCCTTTCTTCCTTGTATATGGTGCCGAGGCAGTCATCCCAATAGACATCGAGTTCGACAAGCCTCGGGTAACCATGTACACGGAAGCGGAAGCCAAAGAAGCAAGAGAAGACGGCGTCGACCTGCTGGAAGAAGGCCGGCTGTTAGCCCTCAGCCGGTCTGCCATCTACCAGCAGGGTTTGCGCCGCTACCACAGCCGGAGGGTCCGACCAAGATCCTTCCAGGAGGGCGACCTTGTGCTCCAGCTGATCCAGCGAACAGCCGGCCAGCACAAGCTCACAGCCCCCCTGGGAAGGTCCCTTCGTCATCAGCAGAGCTCTAGGCAACGATGCCTACTACCTCATCGACGCGCAGAAGCCGAAGGCACGCAAGAGAGACGACTCCGGCAAGGAGTCGGAACGACCATGGAATGCCAATCTTCTTCGGAAATTTTATAGTTAAAATGCAGTATGTATCACGTCCACTTTTGTATTAAGTACGAAACAATAGGCTCCCCGAGGAGGACTCGGGGACTGCCATCTTTTATTTTATGAATGAAAGTTATCATGCGTATGGTATCACCTGTTCATTTATTTTGTTCGGCACCGGGTTCGACGAGTCGGCCCGGGGACTAGCCGACTGGAGTTATATTAGGAGCCCTACCCGCAGTCAGACAAGTAATGTGCTGACACCCAGGCTTGGCTCTTGCCGAAATCGCAGCTCGAAGAACCGACTGCCCGGCTGGCAAGAGTCATAAGCCGGAAAGGGTGCGCACATGAAAAACGGCTAGGGACTAACGGGCTTATATAACAAAAGCCGGCTTGCCGCCTCCCGCCGACCGACTACCAGAGTAGCCGGCCGGCCGGCTTACATTCAGTCCGCTTCAAATCCAAGAAAGCTCGAGTACTTGCCTTCCCAAAGAGGGAAGGCGGCAAAGGAAAAAGCCTAAGGATAAAAAAGTGCACTTGAATGGAAGCCATCACATGCATACAATAATATTTACACAAAGGACCTCCAGAGAGGTCAGCATCCAAAATTGTTCGATACACCCCCAGTGGGTGGAATTGCGGAGACTTAAAAATTGTTCAAAAAAGACAAAAGCAGGAACAACAGGGACGGCAGATCAAGCCGGCGGGGCCGCTGACGAGCCGGGCTGGGCGGTGGAGACGGTCGTGCCGGCTGAAGGAGCGGCCGGCTGGCCAACTTCGGCCTGATCACCACCTCCGGCAGAGGGCGCGCTCCCGTGCGGCTCGTTGCTGGAGGCACGGTCGGCTTGAGGGCGGTCAGTCGTCTCACCAGTCGGCTCGGTGTCTCCGCCATCTTCTTCCTCGTCATCCTCGCCCTCGTCGCTGGAGGCGATCTCCTTGGCCGAGTCCTTGCCTTCCGCCGGGTTTAGCCCGAACCACTCCTCCGGCTGGGCGATGCCATCATCACTGAGTTCCGGCGCGAAGACGCTGGTGTCGGTGCACTCGGCGATCGTCGAGGCGTGCTGCGCGATCACCGGCCGCACCTCCTCCTGCTCCGCGTCGGCCTCCAACCGCCAAGTCCGTAGCTGGTCCAGGCTCAGCCCTGGGTACCAAGCGCGGATGAACTCCAATGCACGCCCGGCTCCGAGACGGGCTGCTGACGCCTTCCAAGCCTCGAAGCGGCCGACTGCGACTTCTAGCCAGTCGGCAGTCTGACTTGGGGTGCGGGGAATCGTCTGGCCGAGCCAAAGTGCGGCCAGCACCTGCGCCCCGGCACGCTGGAGCCGACGGAGCATCCGATGGGCCGGCTGTAGTCGCGCTTGGATGGCAATGAGCTGCTCCAACAGCATTCGATTTGCATCCAGCGGAATGACAACTCCGGCCTGACGGCGCGCCTTGCGATGGGCCTCGATGGCTTGGGTGGCGAGGACGGAGTGGCCTGGAAAGTAATCTGCGCAAAGTAACAAGCACAAGTCAGAATAAAAACCTCAGGCGGCCGGCAGATGGAGGAAGGGTAAGAAAGGCGGCTTACCATCAATCAGATCTTCGATTCGGCCGAAACCTTCCTCCAGCACCTGGCGCGTCTCGGCCCAGCTCGCCGCCTTGGTCTCGAGCTCCGCCTTCAGGGCAGCCTCGCCGTCCTGCGCCTTCTGCATGGCCGCCTTATGGCCTTCCTCCTGGTCGGCCAGTCTCTTGACCAGGCGGTCACGCTCCTGAACCAAGTCGGCATACTCGGCGTCCCTGGCACGAAGAGCGGTCTGCACTTCGCTGAGCTCCTTCCGCAAGTCGGCATTGGCCCCTACACGAGCAAGAGACAAAGAGAAAAGGTCAATAAGGGAAAGGTCACCAAGAAAGATCCGACCCGACTGCGCTGCAGTCGGCCCGGATCTCGGGGACTACACCCAGTGGGTGCGCTGTCGCGCCCCCACGAGAGACAGATAAGAGCAATATACTTACGTCGGCTGCTGGCCAGGTCTTCGGTCCTCCGGCTCAACTCCCGAGCCTGGGAGTTGAAGGTGGCGGCACGAGAATTGTGATAATCCTAAAGATCAGACAGAAAACAGAGTTAAGATAGTCGTCGGGAAAGATCCGACCCGACTGCGCTGCAGTCGGCCCGGATCTCGGGGACTACACCCAGTGGGTGCGCTAGCGCGCCCCCATGGAAAAAATCAGAGGACCAGAGCGGTCGACAAGTAAAAAACTTACCCGGATTGCGGACCGCGTCGACAGAAACTCCTGAGTAAACTGCTGCAGGAGGGCGGCCTGAGCCTGCAGCCGGCTCCGAACCCCTTGGGCCGCCACGTTCAGCTCGCCACTTACTCCGCTGGGAGTCCACCCGGACGTGGCGGAACTAGCCGCCTCCAAGGCTTCTGCCGTCTGGTCGGCACCCGTGGCTTGGCGCGTGTCCGGTGGGGCCGTGCTCCCTCCGGCGCGCTGGCTCACCGCCAGCTGAATTTCAAGACCGGCTTGAGCCTCGGGTGCGGCCCGGGCCGGCTCCTCCGGCACCGCCGACGACTGGACGCCTTCGCCCGCTCCGGCTGGCGCTGCCGGCGGCGTCCTCTCCGCGAAGACCTCGAAGAGCTCATCCCTCTGCATCGGCGGCTGATCGGGGGTGATCTCCTCCGCCGTGGGCAGCGGGATGTCCGGGTCCAAGGTGTGGAGGGGGATGGCGTGCCGCGGAGGCCGGCTATGCATGCCCTCCGCCTCCGTCTCCGCGGTCGCCCGCTCCGATGGAGTCTCGGCTGCCGCGTCCGCTCGCTCCGTCGTCGCCCGGGCAGCCTCCCGCTCCGCCGCCTCCCTCTCTTGTCGCACCTCGCGGGCGTTCTGCTCCGTGGCTTCTGCAAGATCAGCGCGGGGGTCCAGGCGGCGGGGCCCTGAAGATCCAGCACCCGGCCCGACCATAGAGCCACCTGGGCCTCGCTTGAGGGAAAGCGGCGCCCAGCTCGGCAATCGGAGAAGATTTAGAACAAAAGAAGACAACAAAAAACAAGCCCGCAAGCAGCCAAAGGGCTTACGAGGAAACCGTTGGAGGTTGCTTCACCGCCTTCTGGAAACGGGCCGCCTTCGCCGCCGCTTCGTCTCGCTTCATGGCCGCGGCGGAGGCCCTCGTCTTTTTCGGCCGGCTGCCGAAGAGAGGAAGCGCGGCCCGGCGCTTCGACGTTCCACCACCGGCAGCCGGCGCGACGGACGAGCCCGCGCTATGACGATCGGTTGCCGGCTGGTGGCGCGGGATTTCTTCGGCATCGGCGTCATCCGGCCAGTCGTCAAAACTGGCCGAGAGCCCCGTGCCTCCGGGCTCGGCGACGTCCCCCGTGGCGGCGTCCTCCATGGCGGCCGCAGCCAAATCCGGGTCGTCGATGTCATCTACCGTACGGTCCGGGGCATACTGGCGTTCGACTCCTGCCGCCCCGGCTGGCGGCGGAAGAAGAGGGTTCTGATAAAAAAGAGGAGAAGAGCCGCCCAGTCAGAAGCCGGCCGGCACAAGCTGGCTGATGACAGAAAGAAGGACTTACCACGGGCGGAGGATGGGCGCGGGAGCACGGTGCCTTGCCGAATTGCCAGTCGTCGGTGAGCTTGAGGTTGGCGATGTAGTTCACCATAAGCGCTACCTCGGCATGGGGCATCTCCCATGTGCTCAGCCGGCAGGGGTCGAAGCGGCCGCTCATCTGGCATAACATGTGGGGCCGACTCTGAAGGGGAAGAATCCGGCGCTCGACGAAGGCGGCCACCAGGTCGGCTCCGCATAGGCCTTCCGACTGGATCATTACCCGAAGCCGGGCGATGGAGGCGTTCCCGGCCGGAGACAAGGACTTGGACCGGAAGCCCCAAGACGGCTGCCTCCCGGCCGGCGGGCCGGCTACGTAAGCTGGCAGGTTAACGTAGTCTCCTTGCGGGGCGACGTTCTTGACGTAGAAATATGATTTCTGCCAGAGTTTGACCGATTGGATTAAAGGGATGTGCGGGAAGGGGTTATTATCGCTTGACCTCTTCATCGCGATGAAGGCCCCGCAGGGGGCGGGCACGCCGGCGGTGATGGTGCCGAGCTTGTTTTGGAAGAGCTCCGCCCAAAGCTCCAGCGTGGGCAGCACTCCCAAGAAGCCTTCGCAGAGAGAGACGAAGGACGACAGCAGCATCACCGCGTTGGGCGTGAGGTGATGTAGCTGGAGACGGTAGAAGTCGAGGAAGGAGCGCATGAACCCACTCGCCGGGAAGCCGAAGCCACGCAAGAAATGCATGCGAAAGACGACGCGCTCGCCTTCCTCTGGCGCCGGCAAGCTCTCCGCCTCCGGCGCCAGACGAGCCTGCACGAGGTTGGCGGCGGGCAGGCGCCGGGTCCGGCGGAGAAACTCTATGTGGTCTTCGTGGACGTTGGACCCGTCCCACGAGCTCGACAGCGCCATGGACATGGCGGCGTGGGCGGGCTGCAACGGGAGGTTGCGTCGGGCGCGAAGGAAGAAGAAAGGAAAGAAGAGCATGGAGGGACGGGGAGCGGGGGAGCGAGCAAGCCTTTGTCTCTCCCCCTCCCCCTCCTACTTGTAGGCTCGTGCGCCAGAGCCGAGGAGGCGCGGCGTGGGGGATCGTGGGGATTGATCGTGCCCATCTCCCCCACGCCCCGTGTTAATTGCGCGCCTTGAAGACACGAAGAAACGGCCGCGGGGAGGCGAGCAGTCCCCTCGGGCCACAAAAGATCTGCGCCCGGGCCGAGGCCAAGGAGTGGCGGGCCCAGGCCTGCGGCGGCGTCCCGTCGCGCGCGTGCGACGGCAGGACTTCTCCGCCATGAGGCCCGTCGTGGGGCCCGCGGCCAGCCCGCGGGTCAACCACGGTCATATTAATAAACAAGAAAGTTCTCCGAAGTCGGCTTATGACGGCGAGGTCGGCTCCTCAGGGTATGAAGCTGGCCAAGCTTCTCGCCCCTCTGTCCGCCGTGAAGCTCGCCCAGCTTTGGGGACTACTATCGGAGTAAATAGCCATGGGTAGCCTAGCCGGCTTCCCCTGGCCCATCAGAAAAAATTACGAGCCCGTCCGGCTCTCAAGAAGACTCAAGACCTGGGCCGCCTCCCCCCCTTGCCGACTATCTTCCCGGCCGGCTTCGGGGGCGGCCCGCGCTTTACCCTCATGAAGAAAGCTGTGGATGGCCGACTACGAGAAGCCAGCTACAGCAAGGCCGACTCCAAGAAGCCGGCTCCCATAAAGCAGTCAAAGCCGTACCTGCAATGTACGCGTCCACCCTGCGATGATGAAGCGGGGCGTGGCTACAGTGGAGCCTGCCACCCCCAAAACCCGGAGCACGCCTGGTACAGTGCGCCGTGCGGGCAGCCACGGCCTGCTTGGCGCGGCATTGTAGCCACGGCGGCTCTGACGCCATCCACGATGGGCCACCAGCGTGGCCCCCGAGGCGGTGGTCCCCTTCGGGCAGAGAGATACCGAAGGCGGTCGCACCTCCTCCCAAGTCGTCCTGATGGAGAGCCGGTCCCCCATAGCCGGCTCACCATCATCCTCGAAGGAGACGCCCATTAAGGAGACAAGATACGGCGGGGCTACAGTAATCGCCCGCCAGGGCAGCGGTACTGTAGCCACGCTTACCCCGACCAAGCCTGCGTCAACAACACGGAGCAACAGTAACCAGCCACCGACCAGGCCCTAGCCTGTGGGGCCTGCCTGTCGACCAAGGAGCCGGTAGCCGGCGGGACCCACCAGCCGGCGGGCCCCAGTAGCCGGCGCAGAAGCCGGCAAGCATAGTCACAGACAGCTAGGCCCCACGCCCAGCTGGATTACCATTGTACCCCCGGGGGGTAGGCCTATATAAACCCCCCGGTGCACCCATGAAAAGGGTTGGACTCTCAAGTTAGACCTAGACACCATACAAGGAGAGGAAGCAAGCTAGCTGAGCCCTTCTTCCTCCTTCCACCCAAAACAGCTCGAGGAGCATTGTGTAGCTACTTGTTCATTCAGTAACCATGCGGAGACCCCGCAGAGCAGCAGTAGGGGTGTTATCTCCCCGGAGAGCCCCGAAGCTGGGTAAGATTCGCCGGCGTGCATGTCTTCGCCTTATCCCGTTTCCAGGCACCGGCGACGTTTTATTGGCTCCCACAATGATAAGCCACCCATTGGCATATGTCGCACCTACCACCCGATAGAAAGGCTTGGAAAAGATCTAAGAGATCATTTTTCACCAAGGCCCAAAAATGCTAGTAAAACAAGAAGGGAATCCCATCAGGATCAGGAGCCCCATCAGGATAAGAGCTGAAAATGGCTTCCTTCACCTCTGTCTCTGAAAAAGGGGCTTCTAGCAGCTCATTTTTAGCAGGAGAGACTTTTTCAGAAGCAGAGAAAAAATTGTTTTGTAGAGAGAACCTAGAAGGGTTTTCTTTCTTAAACAGGTCTTTGTAGAAGTCACTAGCCACTTTCAGCATCTCATCTACCTCAGTAACAGGGCCATTAGGGCCATCAAGGGAGTGAATGAGGGTTTTACTCCTCCTCTGGTTAGCTACTGCATGGAAGTAAGCAGTATTTCTATCACCCTCCTTAATGTTCCTATCTCTAGACCTTTGTTTGGCTTTTATTTCTTCTTGAAGCCAAATTTTCTTGAGCTCTCCATGGACAAAGTTTAATCTATTAGTCTCAGCCTCAGAGAGGTCAGTGGTTTCTGCCTTAATATCTAGAGAATCAAACTCAAGGAGGAGAAGCCTTTTGTATCTTCTAAGATTAGCTTCCTCATTGGAGTTCCACCCTTTGGTAGTTCTTCTAAATCTCATGATTTTGATCTGCCAATTTTCTAGGGGGCAGCTGCTCCCAGTAGGCTCATTCCAAATTTTCCTGACTAGCTTAGTAAAATCTTCTCTAAGCAACCACCACTTTTCAAATTTAAAACTATTGCTCTTTGTAGTTTGGTTAAGACCAGAGTCCCAGAGCAAAGGAGTGTGGTCACTACCACATTTGGGCAGAGCTCTACAACTAGAAACGGGAAAAATTATCTAATTATGTGTCACAGAAAATTCTGTCAATGGTGGACATAATCCTGGAGCAGCACTTCCAACATATCTAGCAGAACTATGGGTTTTCCTTCTGACAGGGCAATTCTCAACTTTATGGGTAACCATTTTGCAGATAAAATAACTCTTGGGCTTGACACATTTATCCAAATGATGCCCTGTTTCCCCACAGTTGTAGGAGATCACCTCAGAGTATGCCATAAGGCCCGAAGCAGGGGCCGGAGTAGTTTTCTGGATGTCCTATCTCTTCTTTTGCTGATTCTTGCCTTGAGATTTCCCACTGATTTGAGAGTCAGAACCACCAGCAGATTGATCTTGGGCAATTACAGGAGCCTTCCCAGATTGTGCCCCCATTTGGGGCGGAGGTGGGCCGTACCACTGCCCAACCGGCGCTCCCCCCATTGTGATAGGTGAAATTCATCGGAGTTCCTGGTTCCTTCTCATCCTCCAGCCAGATGTTGTCTCTCAGGAAGCAGAAATAACCACCAAACAGCTCAATTGAAGCAGATTGCAAGCCTAATTTCAATCTTCTGCAGGTTTGGGGGAGAGGTAAGGTAGGGGATCCACCTGCTCCGTCTCCGGTGGCGTGCTGGTGGGCAGGAGTCCAGTCATGCATTCCCATCTCGCAGCATGGTGTGGATCTCCTGAATTCACTTCTCCTTTCGCCCATCGAATGAACGCAATTGGCGGCTCACTAGGGTGGGGCATCCTGTGCTTCTCCGAGAAATCTCCTTCGAAGTAGATCCACAGGGCTAGATTCAGCAGCTCCCAATCCACATGATCCTTGCACATCCGAGCATACCTGCGCGAGTGAGAGAACGGATTCGGTCCCTCCTTGGCTTCCTCCCTCGCAGCTTCCTCCTCTGCTTCCCTCCATTCACGCGTGCACTAGGTCTAGGAGAGAGCGTCATCGCGGATCCACATCACCCGCTCCCTCCATCTCCTCCCTCGAGTCTCCCGCAGCACCGCCGGCGCGACAGAGTCGAGCGGCTGGAGCATCCACGGGAAGGCTTTGTAGACATGTGGGAGATGCATCTTGTACATCTGCCTGTCTTCCAGCCATTCCCCCGTGGATATGGCCGACGACTCCATGGGGCGCGCGAGCAGAATTGCTGAGGGGGGCAGGCGTGCCCGGAGTCAGGAGGCGGGGGGGGGGGTGGGGGGTGGCAGCAAGATCTATGGCGGCGGCGAGGGTGGAGGTAGTGGCGGGGGGCGAAGGGGATCGCGAGAGCGGTCATCTATTTGCCAATTATGTGAACTAAACAATCAACATATAAAATAATTTAAATATATACAATATAGTTAGAAGGGAAACATAAGTTGGATCTGGCGTTCCTATTCTTATATAAAAATAGAACAGAGCTCTGCGTTTTCTTCAAAAAAAATACATAAATTGGGCTGCCAAAATAAAACCTCGGATGGGAGGTCCATAGGCCGGTCGATACATGACGGCCCTAAGAAAATACAAACAGGCCTATGGACCTCCCATCCGAGGACGTGGGCTGCGCATGTCGAAAATGAAAGCCTAGACGGGGCAGCCCAAAACCACGTCCAACACTTGCCAAAACATCGTCCCTTGTTTTATCTGTGTTTCGCACACTCGACATTGTGTGGGCATTTTGACTGTGCATCATATGAAGATGTGCTATGCATGAATGTTGATCAGCATGATGTTAACTGGCTGGTAGTTCTATTTTCGACCATGAATAAAACTTCCAACATGATGTTAACCCTGTGTGAAAAGGCCATGATCTGCCTCTGAAAGTTGCAGTTTCTTATCTGAAACTGAACTTGTAGTTTCTTATCTAAAACTGAAACTTGCAGTTTCTTCTCTGAGAATCACATTGTCTGCACTTTTATACTCATATGAAACTACATTTTTTAAGTGCAAAAAATAGATATCTAGAATTCATAAAATACTTCATATGCTCAATACTGGAAATCTGAAATTCAGAAGACATTCATATCTGAAAGTACTCTCAAAATACACAACACAAAACACAATTCACAACCTGCAAATACTGACAACCCTAAGCTCCTCCTAACAATTCACAACCTGCCTGACTATTGGGCTGGGGGGGCAGCCCGCTCCTATTCCTCAGCGGCAGACAACCGCCCCGTGAGATGATGAGAATAGCGAGGGAGACGATGGCGGGGAAGTGCCGTCGGGCCAACTGCTTTTCTCCTCTTGCAGTTGGGTTCGGTCGACGATGACTCCACCGGCTCGCTCTGGCAGGACACCCTCACAAACGGCACCCTGTAGATGCTCGATCCTTCAATCTCTGGTGGATGATCCATCTGGGATCGATACTCCCACAACCGCTCCCTCACGATCGGATTCGGTGAATCTATTTGCTCCATGGCCCAGAGGAGCAGCTCTATGTACTCCGGCGCGACTCCCTCCGGGAGTATCGCCCCCTTTTCACTCTGTTGCAGATATTTGGCCATGGATGTTGCCGTCGCCGCTAGTTGGTCCTTGTTGTCAAACGAAGACTGTATCTCCAACATCCTAGCTAGCTTCACAGGGTCGCCATCTGCGATCCTCACGTATCGGTTGTACTCCTCCATCGATCTACTTCTTCACAACACCTTCACTCGCCGGCGGTGGTTTTTGAATGGAAGAGGAGAGGAGCAGCACTGGTTTTGGATTAGAACGGGAGAGGAGCGATGCTGGTTTTGGACTGGAACAGAAGAGGAGGGGCGGTGGTTTTGAAATGGAAGAGGAGAGGAGCGGCGCTGCATTTAGATTGGAACAGGAGAGGAGCGGCGATGGTTTAAGAGGAGAAGAGCGGAAGAGCGGCGCTGGTCTTGGAAGTATTTTTTTGTTGTTTCGCGTATTTTGGGTCAAAGTTTGACCACGTACTATATTTGACAAGAAAAATTTGAATGCATGTCACCAAATTGATTTTGATTTTGATCCAGTCAGAGCGCGCCGTCCCTCTTGTCCAATCCTAAATCGATGCCGCACGCTCCTCTCCCTCTTCTCCATTGCAAAACCACCTCCTCTCCTCTCCATCATCTCCATTCCAAAACCACCATCTCGCCTCTCCCTCTTCTCTATTGCAAGACCACCGTCTCTCCTCTGTTTTCTAGACGCTTTGCTCCATGGTGCTGGCGCAATCCATGGATACAAAATTAGTATACTGTATACTATTTAAAAGTCGAGGGCGGGGCTTTTCCTGCGCGGTAGGCGGCGGGGCAGTTCCGCCTAGTCGGTTCGACAGAGATGCGAGAAGACAAGGGAGTAGGCTGCTGCAAACGTAGGGCTGTGTGATTTGATAGCAAGTTACTACTGGACAGGTGGGGCCCCGTGATTTGACTTGCCATTATCAATTTAACTGTGGCGCTACGACCGGCGTGAGTCTCCCAGATTCCTGACCACCTCCATATAGGTGCCTCTCCCAATGCTCCACCATGTAGTAGAGGCTGGCTCTTGCATGAGAGCCCACTTCTCCACTTTTTCCTTGCCTCTCTTTCCTCCACATATGCAAAAATGCCATGTAAAGCGCACTATTGTACTTACTTTTACTTGCTCCTACAGGATCTTAAGCTCGCCACATAAGCATAAAGTCTGATGTGGCAAGTTAATCAAGAAGAGAGAGAATAGTTTGGTGACCCAAGGAAGAAACGGTGCTAAGCGCGTGTACCTAGGTGAAAAGACAATTTTGAGTCTATAGCTAATTAAATGAAGCAAACTTAGCAACACCATTTCATTGGAAGAGGTCACCACTTGGCAAATGCAATTAGTACATGCGCTTAGCACCGTTTCTCCCTTGAGTACGAAGAAAGAGATAGAGAGGAGTAAAAAATACACTTATAGCCAACCTTGTTGTAGTATGAGTGACTAAGTGATGACTATGTATGACATGCCAACATCTGATAGCCTAACGCACCGTGTTAAATCTCCAAGGGCGCGACCGCGTGAGCGATGCGATGGTCGTGGTAGGCGCGACCACGATACGGGCTGCTGGCAGCCCTTGGATCTGAGATAAAACGATTGCATGCTAAGTTGCTGAAAATTTGCAGAATAACCCTCCAGGATAGGATATTCACCCATAGGTCTAGAATCACGCTGTGCAACCGTTCGATCTCAGATCCAAGGGCTCTCGGAAGCCCGTATCATGGGAGAATGGAAAGCCACTACCCTGCCGTTCGCACGCTGGCAGTTCGCTCCTACTCGTCCCCGCACGTCCTTCAATACTACGGCGGTTCCCTCCTAGTCGTCACGTCCATTCACATTACGGCAGTTCCACTAATCCTAACCCTCCTCCCAAATCCATGGCATCCCAAATCTCCACGATCGGTGGTGAGTACAAGGTTAGAACCATCACCGGCGATGAGTTCGACATCATCTACACCCGTTCTTCCGCAACGGTGAAAGGATGCCTTTCTCGCTTCAGACGCATGTTCGAAGACTCAGATGCTGAGTGGGTCGCTGGGCTAGATGTTGAGTACACCACAGTCCTGGGACGAGAGAATGATCTAAAGGACGAAGAGAGGAAGAAGCTCGCCGTGATCCAGGTTTGCGTGCATGACTTATGCTTAGTCTACCACATATGCCATGCCGATGTTGAGTGCCAGGATTTTAAGGACTTCCTCGAGAGCAACCTAGTCAAATTTGTTACTGTAGACTTTGGTAACGACAAAGAAGTCATTGTCGGTGTACTAAAGTAGGGGTACCTTAGTATCCCGAACTTGTGCACGGGCAGTCGCAGCGTCCCGCGGCAAGGCTTGCCGGGTGACCGCCAAGATCCCCCACGGTTCCTTTGGAGCCATTCAAGAACAAAGTATCCAAGACCCCGGCAAGAGGAGCTTGCCAGGAAGGAGACAAGACCCCGGCAAGAGGAGCTTGCCGGGAAGGCCAACCAAGGCCTGGTGAGCGACAAGATCCCGGATGCGACAAGACAACGACCGCGGCAAGGCACTTGCCGCGGCAAGCCTCCACTCTGTACCTGCGCTCCAGCATATCCACCAACGTGTCGCTCTGGGACCCTTCCAGAGTGTACGTGGCGGGAAGCTGTGCAGCCAGAGGTACACGGTGGCAAGCGGCGCTGACAAGATTGCCATCGTGGCAAGCAGTGGCGTCCCTGGCGGTCCCTTTCTGCACCGTCTAGGCGACGCAGACAGGCATTTAATGCCTTTGTCCCCTGCCGTCAGGGTTAGGTATGATAACACTGTAGTAGGCGGCGGTGCCAACCGCCATGCCTTTTCCATTTTTGCCCTCATCTATGTTGCCACCTGTCGGTGACCCCTTAGACATATAAAAGGAGGCCCATGCGCAACGTAGAGGGGGTCGGACAATCATTCTCACGCTCAGTCTGGTTAGCTACTGGTTTGTATTGTAGCAATCAGCGCTCTCGAGCAAGAAATCAATACAACCACAAAGCAGGAGTAGGGTTTTACGCATCCGTGCGGCCCGAACCTGGGTAAACTGATCGTGTGCTCGTGCGCTTCGCCTCAATCTGCTCTTCGTGCGCTCTCCGCCCCCTGCCGAACCGAAAAGGGGCCCGGTCCGCTATGGTCCCATAGGTGTCCGTGGGGATCAGCTGTCAGGACCCCGATTCCAGGTCACATCAATCTAGCCGGTAACACCTCATATCACTTTGCGGCCTCACGCACGGTATCCCACGGGTGTCGCCTTACCAAGGCCCGGGACCGTTTGCGCCTTTTGGCTCGCGTATATGACAATGTCGCTAGCATCCATATGACCGAGAACCCGGGCCGACATGGCTAGTCGTGAACCCAAAGCGGCACAGACCTATGGAGACAGGCATACATGAATCACGTCGAACATGTCGGTCATCAACGAGTGATTCCGGGCTGTAGCACTGGGCTAACAGGACTCCGGGGATCCCGGGCTGTAGCAGGCTAGGCAGGACTCCGGAAATCACCGTGTGACATTTCCCCAAAGGGACAGACATAGGGACGAAGTGAAACACATGCCGGCCAGTCAAGTGTCCTGAACAGTAGTGCTGGGCTAGCAGGACTCCGGTGATCCGGGCTGTAGCGGACTACTATGGCTCGAGGAACACTAGACTACATTTCCCCATAAGAAAGGCTGCGAAGGATAAACAACTAGATAGTAGGATCCCACACATACCATGCATTTCAATCATACACACAATGTGCTCGATATGTGTGAATACAACATGGCATCACAACATAACTCTACAATTCAAGTATTTATTCATTAGTCTCCGAGGAGCGAGATATTACAAGCATGGGTCTCATGACCCAACAATCATAGCATACAAATCAAACACATGCGGAAGCTTAACCTGTCTGAGTACAGACATCTATAAATGAAAAAGGCTAAGAAGCCTGACTATCTACCAGATCCTGTCGAGGGCACAAGATCGTAGCTGAGGTATCAAGCTAAACGTCGAAGTCCACGCGGAACTACTAGCGAGACTGAAGTCTCTCTGCAAAACATAAATTAAGCAAACGTGAGTACAAAGGTACTCAGCAAGTCTTACATCAGAACTAACTACATATGCATCGGTATCAACAAGGGGGGGTGGTGGAGTTTAACTGCAGCAAGCCAGCTTTGACTCAGTGGATAACCTGAACTACGATTGCAAGCAACTCTTTTGAGGTGGCGCACACGAGTCCACATATTCACCAATCAATACACCACTATGGATCCGCTCTCGTCTCCCTACGAGAAGGCCATCCATAGCACTCACACTTATCTTGCGAGTTTTAGAGTATCCACTTTCACTTGTCTATGAACTGTTATAGGCAACCCAGAAGTCCTTTACCGCGGACACGGCTATTTGAATAGATCATTTATAACCCTGCAGGGGTGTACTTCGTCACACATGTTTCCACCACTTAGCGTCTGCACACGACATGTGCTCGGCAGACTTCAAGCGAAAGCCGACGTGGGTGTAGACCACGACCTGACTAACCACACAAGTCTCTAGTCCAGGTTTATCGCCTATTCGGGTTCCATCCGCGAGGAGATCCGGCCGGAGTTTCGCTCACAGCCCCAAACGATGTGTGCAGGGTTCCCGAGACACCAAACGGGCGCCCGGTACACCGTGCCACAGTGTATCTACCGCATCATAGCCCACCCCTAGGGTCAGCTCTACGCACGGCCGCCAACACATATCCTATAAACACCAGAAACTAATTGCAACTCCTGGACAGAGGACGAGAGGGGTCAGTAAGTCGAGCGGGGTCATATTTCAGGGCCCAACATGTGGTAGTAGCTGTTTCATGGATCACAAACACAGAACTCAGTTCCTGAGGACGGTTTCAATGAGACAACCCACCATGTACTCCTACATGGCCTCTCACCGCTACCTTTACCAAATCGTGTTCACACACTTAGCTCTCAACAGTAGGACATGTTTACACACCTCCGATTCATCCCCGATGAATCGAACCTGACTCAACTCTAAGCAGTAGCAGGCATGACAAACAAGCATGAATGAGTAGGCACATCAGGGCTCAAACAACTCCTACTCATGCTAGTGGGTTTCATCTATTTACTGTGGAAATGATAGGTCATGCAGAGGATAAGGGGTTCAACTACCGCAACAAGTAACAGATGAATCGTTGTTGTCCTAATGCAGTAAAAGAGAGCAGGAGCGAGAGAGGGGGATTGTATCGGAATGAACAAGGGGGTTTTGCTTGCCTGGCACTTCTGAAGATATCATTGGGTCTTCATCAGTGTCAACGATCACATCGTCGGTACAACGTCTATCGAGAGGGGACAAATACCGGCAACAGAGAAAGAAATACAATCAATGCAATGCACAGTATGATGCATGATCATGACATGTCAATATGCTGTGGTTTGAGCTAATGCAACTAGCTATGATTTAAATGAGGTTGGTTTGAGTGCAAGATTCAAATTCCAACCCCATATATGATTATTTAAATGCCCTTTATTTCTTTTGTCCAAAACAGAGGACAAACATTGTTCAAACATGCATGAAAATGGTACATATGGATTCCTTGAATTTTTCTGATAATTTTACATATATAATTTATCTTATTTGGAGTTACGGTTGATTTTCTATGATTTTTAGAAGTTTTGGGTAATTTTTGGAATTTCCTGAATAAGTTAAATCTAGAAAATGATTAATGACATCAGCATTGTGTCACTACTGCGTCAGCAGGTCAGCCGCGTTGACCCGGGTCAACTCTGACTGGTGGGACCCGCGTGTCATTGACCCAGGGACTAAACCACGGTCAAATCTGGTGCTGACTGGGGTTTGACCCTGTGGTGGGGCCCGCTGTCAGTGTCTGTTAGTGTGGTAATTGGGGGATTAGCCGCTGATGATAATGCCACGTCATCATCGCCGGACTTAGGCCGGCGACGACCAGATCAGCGGCGGAAGTTCGTCGGAAACTTGCTATGGGGCTCGGTTTTGCGCGTGGTTTGTGTCTACGGGTAGCTAAAGGTGCGCCGCATCCAACGGTGGCGGCGGCTGGGGCTGGGCTGGCCGGAGCTCACCGGAACGGAGCTCGCGGCGGCGGCCGGAGTTCAGACATCCATGCTTGAGGCGTTACGGGGCACGGCGAGCACGGCCAATGGGCTCTAAGGGTTGATGGGATCACCAGGAACACGCGGAGGCAACAAGCGCAGGCGGAGGAGCTCGCGAGCACGAAGCTCACCGTCCATGGCAGCGACCGAAGCTCGGGTAGATGCGGGCGCGGGGCTGCAGTGCGCTAGGGGAGGATCTAATGAGCTAGGTGGCATCCACGGGCCACCAGAAGCACGCTGGTGCCACGGGTTCGAGCGGAGGGGCTCGGTTCAAGAAGCTAGGCGGCTATGGCGGACGGCGGTGCTCGGGCATGTGGGCGAGGCATTACGGCACGGGAACAAGCAAAATGAAGGAGGGGAAACGGAGTGGAGCTCACAGCGGGGGCGTTGGAGGTCTCATTGGACTCGGGGAGGCCTCTGCGGCGGCGAATTCAACGACGGCGACGCTCGGTGCAGGAGGTTGAAGATGATGGTGGTGGGGGCGTTCGGGGGCGTCCGGCATCGCGTAGCTTGGTGGAGAGGACGAGGTAGACGTGGCGGAGCCCGTGGACTGCTCGGAGAGGCGAGGGGAGCTCGGTGGCCACGGGGACAGCGGGCGGCGGCGACGGTTGCACTCCAGCGCTCTTGGGTTCGAAGAGAGGGGCGACAGAGGCGAGGATGAGGATGGAAGAGAGTGAGCGAGGGGTCAGGGGGGTGCGTGGCATCCAAAGCGACGTCGGGGAGGCGGCCGAAGCAGGAGGTAGCCGTCGGTGGCCGTGCGCGTGCTGGCGCACCGCGGGCACACGCCCCTCGTCCTTCTGTCGCCAGGAAGACGACAGGGGGGAGAGGCCAGTGGGCTGGGCTGGCCAGCTGGGCCAGCCAGGTGGCCTTGGTGGGCTGCACAGGAGCTGGGCCGGTTGCTGGCGCCAGGTAAGTGGCCCAGTGGCCTACTCTCTCTCCTGTTTTTTTCTAATTTAATTCTGTTTTCTAATTTGCAGTTTTGTTTTGAATTTGGTTTTGAAGCCAAATCAATTTTGTTGCTTCTGGAAATATTTTTAGAAGCTAAAGGAATTAAACCAAAGCTCCACAAAATTATTTCAGAATTATTGGACCTATATTTATTTAATATTAAATATAAATCCAATTCAAATAGTTATTGAATTAATTCAAAGGCCCAAAATAATTATCTCTGAGATTACAAAAATATTGTTTTAAGTTTTACCTCTTGCCAATATTTTCAGAGACTAAGAGGAACATTTTCTTGGACTTCTTTGAAAAGATTTTAATGTTGACTATTTCTGAAGTGATTTATGAGGGTTTCAACTAACCTCAATTCAACTTTCAGTATTTAGACATGATGCATGTTGCTCACTCAGGTAAATAGCTACAAGCAAATTCTAGGGCTGTGACAACTCACCCTCACTAAACAAGAATCTCGTCCCGAGATTCAAGACGTGAGGTAAGAAGACAGAGGGAACACCAATAAAGAATCTTCACGATCCGATTGTCCTTCTCGAAGATGTTGATTCATTGCATCATGTCGATCTTGACATCTTTGCTTCGAGAGCTTCATCCAACACGGCGACAAGAGAGCAAGACAACCTCACAGGGGTGGATACAAGATCAACTCCACGGAATGAGACGTAAAAACACCTCTTGAGTTGAGACACAAGGCACATATCAGAATCAATGAGAAGAAGCAGATGACAAGGTTCAATTTGGTACGCAACAAACCCACGCTGGAGTAGGATGATGCATGGTTTCAAAGTAGCGAGGAGATAATTGCCATGATACCATAACGAGACATCTTAAGGAAGGTGACTCGCAGAATTATTCCCTTAAGTGGCAAAAAGAATTACTTTTGATTCGGAGATCATAGAAACTCTTTATACCAGCCTAAGGCAATCACAAACGATCGTGTGAAGGAGCTTGAAGAAATGGTATACTCGGACTAGAATGGATGATGTAGACTACCTTGTTGAAGACAACGCAATGGATGATTTGCTTATCATAGGAAATGGATGGGACCCATGGTAAGTCCACTTTTGAAGATGATCCTGAACAAAACTACTGAGGTGCGAGCTGGGAACAAAATGCAAATGTTGGGAATGATTCTAGTAACTGGGTAGAAGGTTCACCGGCAAGGTGATTCCACCAATCGGATGGCTATCGAACAACTGAGAGAACGGAGGCACATCCCAGTTAACGACAACATCAGAACCTAGTGCCTGAGCGTGCTCTCGAGAACTTGAGCACTTCCATACTCATCAAGGTCTTACCAACATCCATGTCAAGGATCCTGGCAACTCAACATACCACCATGATGAATGGTGATGGATAATGCAGATGCAAAGGAAGATAACACTTTCTCAGATTTCACCTTAGCGAAGCCAAGGAAACAAAATCTGGATGATCGACCGAGAGACATTTAGCACTCCGCTTCTAATGTTCTCTTGATGTATTGGTTACCACGGTCATGCTTTAAGCAACGGCATAGCCACCAAGTAGTGGTCGGACTTCGGAATACAATAGATCCATAAGGAACAACTTCTAGAGTAAATCCTACGAAATCCTCATGGGAAGGTGGCCAACTTTCTTCAATCGAGATACTACAATAATAGGTCTTCCGGCTGGATGTGTTGGCCACGACATCCACTTTACCGGTTATCGAGAGACCAATATTATAGTTCTTGGAAAATGCTCCAACCATCATATCTGCCTGAGATTCAGATATGGTTGGTGACAGGATATTCCAGACTCATCGAGTCTAGAAAGGAAAATGAAGGTTTGCAACATAAATCGACGAGATGACATTGCGAGATTCTCGGGGGAATGAACTACGGTAGTAAGCTCCAAAACATGAGCCGGTTCTGCTACAAGCATGTGAACACGTTGTCCTAGACAAGCATGGTCACCTGGTAGTCTTAAAATGAAACACTACCGAGTTCAGGGGGAACCATCAACGAGGATATCGAAGTCCTTGCGTAGGTCTAACCCTTAAGAAGAAACTTCTTCTCCTTGAACAAATCAATCAGTGGCTTGGTGTGCTAGGGATACGTATAGAATGTAGATGATCAGTCTATCAGACCATAGAATACTTCGCACATGCATGACTGACTTGGGATGATTCCAGAGGAAGCAAAAACAAACTTTCTCGAATTCACAGCGGCAACTTACATCGGATGCACATGAATTAGGGGAAGTCACATCTTTCAACCGGACATATGCTTCATGATCGGGACATGAGGGCAATGCTTATATAGTTTCCAACACTAGCTGGATGTTCAACACAATCATGGAGGAGACAAAATGCCGCTGATGGGCTCAACAGCAACTCATCAGAATTTCCATATCACTGGACTTCCACCACTATGTGAACAATGTGATAGTATTGGTCAGACCAAAGATATAATGGTGTATGCTCGAGGGACAACCGTAAGTAAGACAACATTACGAACATCGTTGGTTCTGATTTGATTTGACGATAGCCCACACTCAAATCAAGGTTTGGACAAGATAATAGATCCAACAACTGTTCACGAGGACCAATTGGTGAGGACATCATCTTTCTTCAACACACACACACACACACACACACAAGGATATCCCTAAGTCGGACAAGTTTTCATCTTCCAACTCTCCAAGTTGTTGTTAAGCTTAACCAACTAGCTCAGGGGTATCCAACACAGATTCTTGGGGAAAAGTGGTTTATTGAAAAACCATCTTGATCACGAACTCAACATAACGGTCAGGTGACAACCTGGTAACACTTCCGAGAAGATATTCGGAAAATCATGAACCACCGGTATGTTACTAAGCTCGAGAACAACCTTGCTTTTCAGGGCAAGATGATATGATCAAAGAGTAAGGGATTGGCACAATCCTAATCCATTGATCGAAGTGTGCACCAGAAATATGGACTAGGTAGCACGATCAGTCTTAGAATGATAATTTGATAACCAACACGCTAAGAATGAGGATAGTGTCCATTAACTACCAAGCAACACAGTTGCTAGGAGTATTGATTTCACACATCACGACTCACGTGCCGGCATTCCGGTTACAATAACACGGGAACCGAGGAATGAACAATGATGGTAAGAAGTATCACTGCGTCAAGAATTCATGAGAGATGTGCAATTCTCACGACGCTCTTGACATAAAGTGGGTAATACTCCGAGGTAGAACAGAACAAAAGATGGATTGGCATTTTGATCTGCGGAATACAACCACTTTGACCCGATCCCAGAAATGGATGAGGTACTGGAGTTTCTTTCTCCTAGTCATTCTAAAATAGAACGGCTCGACGGACCACAAGAATAAAAGGCACCGATGAACACAAATGCACAACTATTCCTGACTATCAATTAATAGACGAAGGTCAGAAAACAACTAAAGAGGGACAACTCAAGGAACATATAACTTTCTGAGCTGTGGAGGCATAGATTAGTATGTCGAGCAAAGCTCAACATATTTCTTCCAGATAACCCACGCAGAAAGGTAGAACTGGCAGAGCCACAATATAGAATGGAGAACTCATCAAGAGCACTCTGTCGTGACCTTTTGGTTCAAAAGAACTCCTGCCAAGAATGGTTCATGATAATTGGAAGAAGGATGTACCACGAACCTCGAGGACTATTGCAAAGGTTACTAATATCCTAAAGGAACGAGCAAACACTATCAACATGAATTAAGTAGGGTGAATCTTGGGTTCAAAACCCAGGAATAGAATGCCTACCAACTAAATGGCATCACGGGATGCTTTCGAGAATGATGGCCAGAATCATCACACTGGGAACACAAAACATGGTTAGATTACTAGGTGGCACTCTAAGACACCTAGGGTCATAATAATAGTTCCAACATAAATGCCGAGGCAACGGAGTACCTCAACTCACCGATTAGTGTGATTAATCTGGCCCAAATGGACATCAGGAACAGGGGAAAGGATTTGCAAATGCATCAGACTATTTAGAAACCTGGGATGACTCGGACAGCATAATGGCTATAAATGCTCAAAATGATTTGAGACATCCTGCAAAATGGTGGCATAACCACTCAGAAGCACAAAATCAAGGTTCGAGACCAACTATGAACACACAGAAGTAGTAGAAACTGAACTGGGCTTAAATCCAACAATCTTAGGCAACTACGGTTTAGTAACACGTCATCCTGATAGATAGATGAGAAGGCCTAATTCTTAATCCCCGCAGAAAAGAAGAGGTTGACTCAGATCAGAAGGGCATGAGAATAAGGAGTAAAAAAAGAGCCTTACATTCCCTTCCACAATCAATTCCCTTACATAACTAAAGCATTTCTAGACTCAACTTCGACCAGTTTGGCTTGGTAAACCTACAGGCAGTCAGGCTCTGATACCAACACTGTCAGGACCCCGATTCCAGGTCACATCGATCTAGCCGGTAACACCTCATATCACTTTGCGGCCTCACGCACGGTATCCCACGGGTGTCGCCTTACCAAGGCCCGGGACTGTTTGCGCCTTTTGGCTCGCGTATATGACAATGTCGCTAGCATCCATATGACCGAGAACCCGGGCCGACATGGCTAGTCGTGAACCCAAAGTGGCACAGACCTATGGAGACAGGCATACATGAATCACATCGAACATGTCGGTCATCAACGAGTGATTCCGGGCTGTAGCACTGGGCTAACAGGACTCCGGGGATCCCGGGCTGTAGCAGGCTAGACAGGACTCCGGAAATCACCGTGTGACATTTCCCCAAAGGGACAGACATAGGGACGAAGTGAAACACATGCCGGCCAGTCAAGTGTCCTGAACAGTAGTGCTAGGCTAGCAGGACTCCGGTGATCCGGGCTGTAGCGGACTACTATGGCTCGAGGAACACTAGACTACATTTCCCCATAAGAAAGGCTGCGAAGGATAAACAACTAGATAGTCGGATCCCACACATACCAAGCATTTCAATCATACACACAATGTGCTCGATATGTGTGAGTACAACATGGCATCACAACATAACTCTACAACTCAAGTTTTTATTCATTAGGCTCCGAGGAGCGAGATATTACAAGCATGGGTCTCATGACCCAACAATCATAGCATACAAATCAAACACATGCGGAAGCTTAACCTGTCTGAGTACAGACATCTATAAATGAAAAAGGCTAAGAAGCCTGACTATCTACCAGATCCTGTCGAGGGCACAAGATCGTAGCTGAGGTATCAAGCTAAACGTCGAAGTCCACGCGGAACTACTAGCGAGACTGAAGTCTCTCTGCAAAACATAAATTAAGCAAACGTGAGTACAAAGGTACTCAGCAAGTCTTACATCAGAACTAACTACATATGCATCGGTATCAACAAGGGGGGGTGGTGGAGTTTAACTGCAGCAAGCCAGCTTTGACTCAGTGGATAACCTGACCTACAATTGCAAGCAACTCTTTTGAGGTGGCGCACACAAGTCCACATATTCACCAATCAATACACCACTATGGATCCGCTCTCGTCTCCCTATGAGAAGGCCATCCATAGCACTCACACTTATCTTGCGAGTTTTAGAGTATCCACTTTCACTTGTCTATGAACTATTATAGGCAACCCAGAAGTCCTTTACCGTGGACACGGCTATTCGAATAGATCATTTATAACCCTGCAGGGGTGTACTTCGTCACACATGTTTCCACCACTTAGCGTCTGCACACGACATGTGCTCGGCAGACTTCAAGCGAAAGCCGACGTGGGTGTAGACCACGACCTGACTAACCACACAAGTCTCTAGTCCAGGTTTATCGCCTATTCGGGTTCCATCCGCGAGGAGATCCGGCCGGAGTTTCGCTCACAGCCCCAAACGATGTGTGCAGGGTTCCCGAGACACCAAACGGGCGCCCGGTACACCGTGCCACAGTGTATCTACCGCATCATAGCCCACCCCTAGGGTCAGCTCTACGCACGGCCGCCAACACATATCCTATAAACACCAGAAACTAATTGCAACTCCTGGACAGAGGACGAGAGGGGTCAGTAAGTCGAGCGGGGTCATATTTCAGGGCCCAACATGTGGTAGTAGCTGTTTCATGGATCACAAACATAGAACTCAGTTCCTGAGGACGGTTTCAATGAGACAACCCACCATGTACTCCTACATGGCCTCTCACCGCTACCTTTACCAAATCGTGTTCACACACTTAGCTCTCAACAGTAGGACATGTTTACACACCTCCGATTCATCCCCGATGAATCAGACCTGACTCAACTCTAAGCAGTAGCAGGCATGACAAACAAGCATGAATGAGTAGGCACATCAGGGCTCAAACAACTCCTACTCATGCTAGTGGGTTTCATCTATTTACTGTGGAAATGATAGGTCATGCAGAGGATAAGGGGTTCAACTACCGCAACAAGTAACAGATGAATCGTTGTTGTCCTAATGCATTAAAAGAGAGCAGGAGCGAGAGAGGGGGATTGTATCGGAATGAACAAGGGGGTTTTGCTTGCCTGGCACTTCTGAAGATATCATTGGGTCTTCATCAGTGTCAACGATCACATCGTCGGTACAACGTCTATCGAGAGGGGACAAATACCGGCAACAGAGAAAGAAATACAATCAATGCAATGCATAGTATGATGCATGATCATGACATGTCAATATGCTGTGGTTTGAGCTAATGCAACTAGCTATGATTTAAATGAGGTTGGTTTGAGTGCAAGATTCAAATTCCAACCCCATATATGATTATTTAAATGCCCTTTATTTCTTTTGTCCAAAACAGAGGACAAACATTGTTCAAACATGCATGAAAATGGTACAGATGGATTCCTTGAATTTTTCTGATAATTTTACATATATAATTTATCTTATTTGGAGTTACGGTTGATTTTCTATGATTTTTAGAAGTTTTGGGTAATTTCTGGAATTTCCTGAATAAGTTAAATCTAGAAAATGATTAATGACATCAGCATTGTGTCACTACTGCGTCAGCAGGTCAGCCGCGTTGACCCGGGTCAACTCTGACTGGTGGGACCCGCGTGTCATTGACCCAGGGACTAAACCACGGTCAAATCTGGTGCTGACTGGGGTTTGACCCTGTGGTGGGGCCCGCTGTCAGTGTCTGTTAGTGTGGTAATTGGGGGATTAGCCGCTGATGATAATGCCACATCATCATCACCGGACTTAGGCCGGCGACGACCAGATCAGCGGCGGAAGTTCGTCGGAAACTTGCTACGAGGCTCGGTTTTGCGCGTGGTTTGTGTCTACGGGTAGCTAAAGGTGCGCTGCATCCAACGGTGGCGGCGGCTGGGGCTGGGCTGGCCGGAGCTCACCGGAACGGAGCTCGCGGCGGCGGCCGGAGTTCAGACATCCATGCTTGAGGCGTTACGGGGCACGGCGAGCACGGCCAATGGGCTCTAAGGGTTGATGGGATCACCAGGAACACGCGAAGGCAACAAGCGCAGGCGGAGGAGCTCGCGAGCACGAAGCTCACCGTCCATGGCGGCGACCGAAGCTCGGGTAGATGCGAGCGCGGGGCTGCAGTGCGCTAGGGGAGGATCTAATGAGCTAGGTGGCATCCACGGGCCACCAGAAGCACGCTGGTGCCACGGGTTCGAGCGGAGGGGCTCGGGTCAAGAAGCTAGGTGGCTATGGCGGACGGCGGAGCTCAGGCATGTGGGCGAGGCATTACGGCACGGGAACGAGCAAAATGAAGGAGGGGAAACGGAGTGGAGCTCACAGCGGGGGCGTTGGAGGTCTCATTGGACTCGGGGAGGCCTCTGCGGCGGCGAATTCGACGACGGCGACGCTCAGTGCAGGAGGTTGAAGATGATGGTGGTGGGGGCGTTCGGGGGCGTCCGGCATCGCGTAGCTTGGTGGAGAGGACGAGGTAGACGTGGCGGAGCCCGTGGACTGCTCGGAGAGGCGAGGGGAGCTCGGTGGCCACAGGGACAGCGGGCGGCGGCGACGGTTGCACTCCGGCGCTCTCGGGTTCGAAGAGAGGGGCGACAGAGGCGAGGATGAGGATGGAAGAGAGTGAGCGAGAGGTCAGGGGGGGTGCGTGGCGTCCAAAGCGACGTCGGGGAGGCGGCCGAAGCAGGAGGTGGCCGTCGGTGGCCGTGCGCGTGCTGGCGCACCGCGGGCACACGCCCCTCGTCCTTCTGTCGCGAGGAAGACGACAGGGGGGAGAGGCCAGTGGGCTGGGCTGGCCAGCTGGGCCAGCCAGGTGGCCTTGGTGGGCTGCACAGGAGCTGGGCCGGTTGCTGGCGCCAGGTAAGTGGCCCAGTGGCCTACTCTCTCTCCTGTTTTTTTTAATTTAATTCTGTTTTCTAATTTGCAGTCTTGTTTTGAATTTGGTTTTGAAGCCAAATCAATTTTGTTGCTTCTGGAAATATTTTTAGAAGCTAAAGGAATTAAACCAAAGCTCCACAAAATTATTTCAGAATTATTGGACCTATATTTATTTAATATTAAATATAAATCCAATTCAAATAGTTATTGAATTAATTCAAAGGCCCAAAATAATTATCTCTGAGATTCCAAAAATATTGTTTTAAGTTTTACCTCTTGCCAATATTTTCAGAGACTAAGAGGAACATTTTCTTGGACTTCTTTGAAAATATTTTAATGTTGACTATTTTTGAAGTGATTTATGAGGGTTTCAACTAACCTCAATTCAACTTTCAGTATTTAGACGTGATGCATGTTGCTCACTCAGGTAAATAGCTACAAGCAAATTCTAGGGCTGTGACATCAGCACCCCCGACATCTTTGGCGCGCCAGGTAGGGGTGCGTCAAGGTTGTGCGAACCTGATCCGGCGTTCGCACGGGCTAAATATTCATCGTCTTCATCGACATGCCGCCGAAGAAGAAGGCTTCGAAGGCGGCTGCTCCGTCCGCGCCAAGCCCACCATCGCCGGAGCGAACGGCTGGTGGGGTAGACGCCGGCGGAAGAACGGGCGGCGACGAGGGAGCACACGGTGCTGCCAGGTCCAAGGACAAGGCTGCGCTGCACATCGGCGGCGCAGTCGGCTCCCACAATGACCGGGCGCACTACAAGACCTCGGCGTCCGTACACGCACCGCGCCCATCTCAGGAGGCGCGGGACCAGCAGCGTTATGGTACTCACGGTACCATACGTTTGCTGGGCCAGATCAAGCTGGTGGATCCCGGAGTGCTCAAGACCAGCATGCATGCCAACATGCTGGCGCGAGCGTGGCACGGTCGCTTGGACGAGATACTGCTCCTTCTAACGTAGTTAGAAGTCCGAGCGTGGCACGGTCGCTCCCGTTCCTCGCACCGTTCGCCGCCGCCGCCCGCCACTCCGGCAGAAGCTTTGGCGCGAGCTCAACTGCTCCTAGACTACCCTCCAGCGGCAGACAAGATCGACGACTAGAGGGCCACCATTCAGAGCCTCATCGGCTTCGCCAACGCCGACAATACATGGCAGCCGAGTACTTCGCTGCTGCGGCAAGTCAGCCAGGCGCAAGCCGGTGGCGACAAGACCGGTGGGGGTGCACCCACTGTACACTCTCCGCCCCCTGCCGAACCGAAAGGGGCTTGGTCCGCCGATCCCCATAGGTGTCCGTGGGATCAGCACCCCCGACAAGTGGTTAGTGCTGCATTAGTGGCGGAGAGGGAGGCAGATGACGAGCCAGCAACCGCGGCAAGCACATCCAGCGACAAGCAGGGGGCTTCCCCGACAAACTCTGGTCCCGACAAAGATGGATCTGCGCAGGTGTGCGAAGAGGTGCAGAAGAGAATGGTGCAGCGCCCAATTTACTTTGTCAGTTCCCTTCTGCAGGGGGTTAGGTCAAGGTACTCTGGTGTGCAGAAATTGCTTTTCGGCCTCCTTATGGCCTCGAGAAAGCTGCGCCATTACTTCCAAGCACATGAGATCACAGTTGTCACTCGCTTTCCGCTGAAGAGGATACTGCAGAATCTAGAAGCGACAGGCAGGATTGTCGAGTGGGCACTGGAACTGTCAAGCTTTGGTCTCAAGTTTGAGAGTACATCAACTATCCAAAGCAGAGCATTGGCAGAATTCATAGCAGAGTGGACTCCAACACCAGATGAAGAAATTCCAGAGACGAGCATCCCCGTCAAGGAAGTAGGCAAAGAGTGGCTCATGTACTTTGACCGTGCCTTCTTGCTGCAAGGCGCCGGTGCTGGCATTGCTGCTTGTCGCACCCACCGGAGAGCACCTTAAGTACGTAGTCCAGATGCACTTTCACAAGGAGCAAGCGACAAACAATACTGCAGAGTATGAGGGCTTGCTTGCCGGTCTCAGGATCGCGGCAGACCTTGGGATCAAGAAGCTCATTGTCAGGGGTGACTCGCAGCTTGTCATCCGCCAAGTAAACACGAATTATCAGAGTCCTTTGATGGAAGTCTACGTTGACGAAGTGAGAAAGCTAGAAGAGCACTTTGACGGCCTGAAGATGGAGCATCTCCCAAGAGCTCAGAACGACATTGCCGATGGCCTGTCAAAGTGCGCCGCACTTAAATTACCTGTGGAACCAGGGATTTTTGTGCTCAAGCTAACTCAACCGTCCGTAACGTCGTCAACTGGACAGAGCAAGAAGAGGAAGTTGATTTTTGGCGACTATTTTCCGGCAGAGCTTCCCGAAGCCGCCACCAAGAAGGTCCCCAAGATCAACACCAAGAGTGCTGAGGAGCAGTCTGCTCCGGCAAGCCCTAGGGTTTGTTCTGTTGAAGCAGACGCTCCCGACAAGTTTTGCTCCGGCAAGCTTGCCGGGGAACGTCAAGCTTCGGCAGAGCCGCAGGCCCTTGCCGTAGAAGCGGATGTTCCCACAGTAGCAGATATGCCTTTAGTCCTTGTTGTCGAGCGACAAGCTCCAGCATGGGCACAGCAGATTGTCCGTTTCCTCCAGACAGGAGAACTTCCCAAAGAGCAAGAAGAAGCGGAAAGAGTAGCCCGGCAGTCTAGTATGTACCAGTTTGTCGATAACACACTGTGCAGAAGAAGACTCAACGGTGTGAAATTGAAGTGTATTCCCCGGGAAGATGGACAAAAGCTGTTGGTAGAGATACATGGAGGCATATGTGGTCACCACATTGGCGCAAGAGCACTTGTCGGCAAAGCATTCCAGCAAGGTTTCTTCTGGCCAATAGCCCTCCAGGATGCAACTACACAAGTAACCAAGTGTGAAGCGTGCCAGTTCCATTCCAAGCAGATACACCAGCCAGCTCAAGTTCTCCAGACGATCCCTTTATCCTGGCCATTTTCGGTCTGGGGGCTCGATATCCTCGGCCCCTTTCCCCGAGCAGTCGGGGGCTTTGAGTACTTGTACGTTGCAATCGACAAGTTCACAAAGTGGCCGAAAGTGGAACCAGTGAGGAAGGTGACAGCAGAGTCAGCAGTCAAGTTCTTCAGGTTGATTGTTTGCCGTTTCGGGATCCCTAACAGGATAATCACCAACAACGGTACGCAATTTACGAGCCGCACCTTCATGCAGTACGTCCAAGATCTTGGCGCCAAGGTCTGCTTCGCTTCTGTTGCTCACCCGAGAAGCAACGGTCAAGCGGAGAGGGCAAATGCTGAAGTGCTGCACGGGCTCAAGACCAGAACTTTCGACAGGCTGCACAAGTGCGGAAGAAACTGGATCGAGGAGCTGCCGGTGGTTCTTTGGTCGATCAGGACGACGCCAAATCGAGCCACTGGCCAGACACCCTTCGCTCTAGTCTATGGAGCGGAGGCAATTCTCCCCACGGAACTCGTACACGGGTCGCCTCGAGTGCTCGCTTATGATGAGCTTGAGCAAGAGCAGCTGCGACAAGATAATGCGCTGCTCCTTGAGGAAGACCGTCTTTAGGCTGCTGTGCGAGCCGCTCGCTACCAGCAAGCTTTGCGCCGCTACCATAGCCGCAAAGTTAATGCCAGAAGTCTCGAGGAAGGCGACCTTGTTCTTCGGCGTGTTCAGTCCGCCAAGAATTCCAACAAGTTGACGCCGAAGTGGGAAGGCCCTTACCGGGTGAAACGAGTCACTAGGCCTGGCGTTGTCCGCCTGGAGACCGAAGATGGCATCCCAGTGAGCAACTCCTGGAATATTGAGCATCTTCGCAAGTTTTACCCGTAGGGCGCGGTTGCCGGAACCTGTTCCGGCAACCACCTTTTGTACAAATCTTGCCGCTGTTGCATGTAATCCTTTGTACAAAGCCGGGCGTATATCCCGTGCATAAAGATAGCCGGGCGCAGAACGCGTGCACAAAGCTTATGTGCTCAGCACACTTTGTCGATTTCATGCTTTTTATTACTTGCATGTGTTATCTGACGCTTTGTGCAGCGCTTACCCCGGTAAGCAACAATGGGCCATAAGGCTCCATATCTTTATTTTCTCCTCTTTCTTTTTCTCAAGGAAAGGAAGGTTCCCTCGCGCACAAGTTTGCCGGGGGGAAAGGAGAAGATACGGTATGGACCAGGCGTTGTTCAAGAAGGTTTCGCATTGCTGGGAAGCAAACAACAGAAAAGATAAGTTGCCAAAGTTTGAGCAATCAGACTCCCTTTAAATTTTTAAGTTATTTTCCTTGAACGACCGTGCTTTGTATGGAAAACCTGTGCGCGGAGGAACCAACTCGTAGCTAGTTGCGCCCTTACTGTTGTTTCGAGTCCGCTCAACAACTTAAGTGAGCTGCGACTAGCTGCGACAAGGTTTCTTGTCGGCTGCGGCACCGCCAGCAGGCTGCTGACGTTCCGCACTCAGCGCTCGCGGCAAAGGTGCCTGCGCCGGCAAGTTCCCTAAAAGCATAGGGTAAAAATATACAAAGGAAGGAATCAAGTAAAGGAAATAACATTGCAATCATTGCACAGAATAAAGTTATATTACAAGATAAGCTTGTCGCAACTCTAACAGAATGTTCTTATAACATGAATAGCAGCGACAAGGAAAGAAGAAAATGGGCAGCCTAGTCTACGCGGTCGCCCTTGACCCGCTTGATCCCGCTCACCCTGTCCACAATGGGTGCGACAAGGGTCTTGAGCGCCTCCAAATCAGCATCCGGCGGCAAGGACCTGAGGACGTTGGTGAGGTTGAGGCCCGGATTGCGGAAAGCCACCTTCATCAGCACCTTCTGAAGAGCTCCCGCGCAGATCTTGCGCGACTCGTCGGCAAGCTGCTTCGGGATCCCTTCCTGGAGTCGCCGGAGTGCCGTCGCCACGCCCTTGAAGAACGATGTAAGCTTGGCGCTGGGTTGGAGGTTCTCGTCGGAGGAATACCCGAGATCCCCCATTCCCAGCTGCGCCAGCTCCTTGTCGATGTCGGCGGCAACATCCACGAGCCCCTCCGTCCAGTGCTCCACATTCTCCCGGAATGTGCTCTGGGCGGCGGCAGCGCTCGCCAGCAGCACCTTGCCGGCCTTGACTTCGTCCTTCAGGGCCGTCTCTTGCTGCTTGGTGCTGTCCAGTGTCTTGGTCAAAGCGATCAGCTTCGAATCAAGATCTACAGTGGAGTCCTTGGCGGCGTCAAGATCCTTGCCCTTCTCGGTGAGGCGGGTTTGCAGCTCCGAGTAGCTGACGGCGTCCTTCTCGCGCTCAATCTTGAGCGCGGCAAGCTCGTCGCCGCTCACCTTGAGGTCGGCCTCCAACTGCACCACCTTCGTTTCCATCTCCTTCTTGGCGGCCTTGGCAGCTGCGGCAGCGTCTTCGGCTTGCTTGAGGGCTCCGCCAACTATTCTCTCGCGCGCGGCAAGCTCCTCCTCGTGGCTGTCAAGATCAACTTTCCACTGCACCAGCTCGCCCTCTTGCACGGATAGCTTCTCAGCGGCAAGCCTTTGTCGCTCTTCGACTTCTGCCTTCTCGAGGAGGAAAGCCCTCTGCTCCTCGGCAAGCTGCTCCCGCTCCGCTGCCAAAGACCGGAGAGCTTCTTGATTTTGACCCCGAAGCTCCTCCGCGTGCTTCTCGATGTCGACTCCCGCCTTGGCGACAAGCGCTTCACGGGATTCTAACTTGGCCTGCCGGTCACGGTAGAGCGACACCAGCTTCCGCAGCAGCCGCTCCTCCCCAGACTTGCCGCTGCTGCTGCTTGGCGCATCGACAAGCGCCAGCCCGGCGGAGGCAAGCACTTCTCCGTCGAAACTTTCTCCCTCGACCGGCGCCCTGGAGCTTGACGCCCAGGGAAGATTGATGAAGATATCGTCTCCGGCCTTCAAGTAGACACCAGGCTAAGGCTCTTCGAAGCCTGGCGCGGCGGCTGCGGCGGAGGGGTCGGCGGTCGGTGCAGCGCCTGGCGCTCCTGCGGTCTCCGGGTCGTCAGTACAATCGCTAGACTCCCCGCCTGCTTCTGCAGCGGCAGCCCTGGCGGCCTCTTCGCCGGCGGGCTCGTCAGCGCCGGCTGCTTCCTCGGCGGCAACGGCGTCGTCGGCGGCAGCTTCGGTCTCCATCGGCTCGGCAGCAGATGGATCTGACAGCTGGAAAAGGGGAGAAGAGTCAAGCAAATATCCAAGAAAAAGAAAGAAGAAGAAGATCAAAAGCAAAAGAACCCAAGGGAAGTTTTGGAGCAAGGAGAGTACCTGTGCCAGGTTCTGCAGTTGTGGTCTCCGTCGCCGGGGGGCCACTGGTGTTGTCCCTTGCCGGAGACCCCTCCCTTGCCAGGGGCTCCTCCCTTGCCGGAGTCGTCTCCCTTGCCGGAGGGCTCTCCCTTGCCGGGGATCTCTCCCTTGCCGGAGGATTCTCCCTTGGCGTTTCGGGGGCAGCCTCCGGGCTCTCCTGATGGGGCTGCTCTGCTCCTGCACAAGTCAACAAACAGATATCAGCAAAGCAAGGATCTTCATGCGCGCCCGACAGTGGAAAGCAAACAAGATACTTACGCTGGGGGCTGCTTTGGAGATCAGCCGCCGGGTCCGGCAAGTTTGTCTCAGGCGCGTCCCCTGCTGACGCTGTGGGTTCGTCCTCGATGACAATCACCGGCGCCTTGGCTCTCTTTGCCGCTCTCTGGGCCAGAGTCCGAAAAAGGAACAGATTCAGAGGGAAGCAAGTGAGATGCAAGATAAAACAGCAAGGATTGAAGAACTGCAAGAACAATATGAGAAACTTACTCTTCTTCTTCCTCGTCGGAGCTGAATGTGGAGAAGTCGAAGTCCGGCTCGCGTCCGGCGCGGGAAGGTGGAGGAGTAGGCTCCCTTGGCCGCTTGGCGGGAACAGAAGCAGTGGTCCGGGAAGACCCTGCTCCAGTTGCCGCCGCAACGTGGGGCGCTCCCGCGGCAACAGTGCTTGCCGCGGTGGAGCGTGTCGCGCGGCGCGGCGACTGTCGGCTCGCCTGCCGCCTCGCCACGTCCCCGGCCTTGCGGAGACGCCTTCTTGGTGGAGATGGAGGCTCTGCTTGCGGTGTGCTATCCGAAGATGAGGAGGAAGAGGAGTCGATCTCCAACGAGCCGCTCGTGTCTTCGACAGGCTCGCTTGGCTCGGCATCACGCCCGGCAAGATCTTTCTTGCCAGCAGGCTCCTCTTGCCGGGCAAGCTCTTTCTTGCCGGCAATCTCTTCTCGCTCGGCACGGTTTGCCGCCTTTGCTGCCTCTGCTTCCTCCAAAGTGAAACCGAACTCGCCTGCCGCTGCGGCTGCCGCTGCCTCTTCCAGCCTGGTGGCAATGCGCTTCAACTCCGCCTCGGTGGTGTCGCGGGTGAGGCCATCCTTCTCGTCGGGGCGGATCGGCACTTCTACTAAGTTGTCGAAGAACTGTTGCACGACGTCATCTTCAGGCTCTTGCCAAGTTGGCACAATTCCATGCGAGTCGCACAGCGGCATCATTGCCCTAATGCGGTCGGGCGCAGAATTGTTGCACAACGGGATGACGCCCTGCGGCAACCTAAAAACTTCGGGATGATCTGGATCATACTTGAAGAGCTCCTGCAGCATCGCGTTGAGCTCCAAGACAATGAAATTGTAATTGAGGCCCGAGCGCAGCCTCATGATATCCGTCGCGTTCTTGAACTCCCAGGCGGGCCTCCCCTGTTCCTGCAGGGGGGCGATGCGGCGGCGAAGGAAGTCTGCCCCAACGGCACCTACAGTGAGTCCGGCAAGCCTGAGGCGTTGGATCCTGGTGACGGCAATCCTCAGCCTGCTGTCTTCCGGGGCCACGTTGCTCCAGTCGCTGCCGCGTGCTGCTGCTACTTGGCGCCGGGCGGTGAATGGTTGCGGGTTCTCTTCAACAATCCAACACCAGTCTGCTCTCCACTCCTCCCACTTGCCGCGGAACTCGCCCTCCAGATACGAGTCCTTCTTGCCGGACCTTGAGATCCAAGCAATTCCGCCGGATAGAGGCTCTCCTCTCTCTACTCGGGGCATGAAGAAATGGCGGAAGAGAGCTACGTTTGGGTGGACTCCGACATAGTTTTTACAAAGGTGTGCGAAAACTGCCATGGTCAGAATGGCGTTGGGGGTGAAGTCAAGGAGGCGGAGGCCATAGGTGTTCATAATGTCACAGAAAAACTTGTAGAAGGGCGGGCAGAGCCCGCAATAGAAGAACACGGCGAAGAAGGGGTAGCCGTGTGGAGCCATTTTGTGAGTGGAGGCCGGGAGTACCTTGGTGCTCGGATGTGCTCGCGTCTCTGTCGACCAGAAGAGGTAGTAGTACTCCCTCAACTCCTTCGCGGCAAGCTTGGGGGGGGGGGGAGATGGCCCGCTCCTTCCGCAACGCTGCAAGCCGCTGCGCCTCGGTCGACTTCACGGCCTTCCCCTTGCCGGCTTTCGGAGCCATGGCGGAGGTCGTGGAGGAGGTCAACGGCGTTGGTGGTGCTGGTGGCGATGGGGGGCAGGGCGCTGCTCTCTTGCTGCTTTGAGAAGACGGAGGCGGGGCGGAGCCTTCTGAGATTGGAGAGGAAAAGGGGCGAGTGGGCGCACTACCCCTGCTTCCCCTTGCTTATAAAGGGGGAAGGTGGTGGACGTTCCGCCTTTCCTAATAAAGAAACCGCCCACGATCTCTCCCACGATGCCACGTTCGACGCGTGTCGTGCGAGGAGGGCGCGGTGGATGCGGAGTGAGACACGGCGTAACCTAGGCCGCACGTGCCCATGCCCTGTTTTGGGCCTGGCCCAACAGCGCTTGGCACCGTGTATGGCCCAGGCCCGGGGGCTCCTGTCGGTGTACTAAAGTAGGGGTACCTTAGTATCCCGAAATTATGCACGGGCAGTCGCAGCGTCCCGCGGCAAGGCTTGCCGGGTGACCACCAAGATCCCCCATGGTTCCTTTGGAGCCATTCAAGAACAAAGTATCCAAGACCCCGGCAAGAGGAGCTTGCCGGGAAGGAGACAAGACCCCGGCAAGAGGAGCTTGCCGGGAAGGCCAACCAAGGCCCGGTGAGCGACAAGCTCCCGGATGCGACAAGACAACGACCGCGGCAAGGCACTTGCCGCGACAAGCCTCCACTCTGTACCTGCGCTCCAGCACATCCACCAACGTGTCGCTCTGGGACCCTTCCAGAGCATACGTGGCGGGAAGCTGTGCAGCCAGAGGTACACGGTGGCAAGAGGCGCTGACAAGATTGCCATCATGGCAAGCAGTTGCGTCCCTGGCGGTCCCTTTCTGCACCGTCTAGGCGACACAGACAGGCATTTAATGCCTTTGTCCCCTGTCGTCAGGGTTAGGTATGATAACACTGTAGTAGGCGGCGGTGCCAACCGCCATGCCTTTTCCATTTTTGCCCTCATCTATGTTGCCACCTGTCGGTGACCCCTTAGACATATAAAAGGAGGCCCATGCGCAACGTAGAGGGGGTCGGACAATCATTCTCACGCTCGGTCTGGTTAGCTGTTGGTTTGTACTGTAGCAATCAGCACTCTCGAGCAAGAAATCAATACAACCACAAAGCAGGAGTAGGGTTTTACGCATCCGTGCGGCCCGAACCTGGGTAAACTGATCGTGTGCTCGTGCGCTTCGCCTCAATCTGCTCTTCGTGCGCTCTCCGCCCCCTGCCAAACCGAAAAGGGGCCCGGTCCGCCGTGGTCCCATAGGTGTCTGTGGGGATCAGCACCCCCGACAGTCATGCATCGGATAGGCCTCATTGTAGGCAACACCTTCGACCTTCGGAAGAATCGGCTGGTGTCCTCTCGTCAGCCTTCAATGCTGACCTAGCAGGAGCCATGGTTCATCCTTCGTACGGTAAACTGGAGAAACCTCATTACACGTTTCATCGTCATGCATTGCAGCGGAATGTACTAGATATAGACCACATCCACTACGCTGCAATGGATGGCTACCTTTGCTTCAATATCTACAAGGGTTGGATGAAGAGCAACAGCCAAGTGTGCGGTTCAAGCAAAGAAGTATCAGCCAAGAGGAACAGGGACAAGGACGAAGTTGAGGACGTGGACGAGGACTCCGAGTAAGGTGGTAGTGTCGTTGCTCATGGTGGTTCTAATGCAGTGTCTACCGGAATAGTTGCAAAGTTTAATTTCAGGTGTGCTTAATTTAATTTGAGGGGTGTGTTGTGCTGAGCCCCCAGCAGAACTATGTTATGTTTCTTCTCGTTACTTTAACTCTTCAGTACGTAGATACTAGTATTTCTTACATTTCATCTTTTAGTTGGTATAGTACTACCACTTGTTTCTTCACATTATATACGTACAATATATATGGCCAACATCATATAGCCAGCAGTTTAGTTGTCAAAGAATTTCAGGGTGGTTAGTTTTGTCAAAGAATTCCAGGATGCTTAGAGGGTGCTTGGATCCAAGGGACTTATTTTGGTCTGACTAAAAATAGTCTCTTTAAGAGGCTAAAGTTCCAAGCACCCCTGACTAAAGAGGGGCTAAAACTAGTCTTGAGACTAAAAATTTTAGTCAGGGGTACCCCTACTAAAATGTGGATTAGTCCTCTCTCTACTCATTTAAATCGTCTCCTTTAACACAGGCGAGTTCTGGATTCGAGGGTTTGGAGGATAATAAATGCTCAGTAACTTGATTTTAGCCTTTTTAGTATTTGGATCCAAGCATGGCTGAGGCTAGCATGTTTTAGTCCCACTACTTTTAGTCATGGGACTAAAACGTATCCAAGCACCCTCTTAGTTTTATTTGAGGGGTGGGTTGTGCTGGACACCATTATTGTGACTAGCCTTTTTAATAGTACTATATGCATAATTTGGCGACGAGCGCTCTCTATATGTACCACCTTTTTTAATTTCAAGTTTTGCTCCATGGCGCAATCCATCGATACTACTGCTGTACAAAAGTATACATTTTTAAAAGGCTAGAGGGCGGGGCAGTCTAGCTTGGTCGGTTTCACGAGAGGCGAGGGCCTTTGTGATTTGACGGCTCATTACTGCTAGAAGGCGGGGCCTTGTGAGTTGACTGCTCGTATAAATGCGCCGACGACCTGATCGAGGAGGAGCAAAGAACCGTGCAGTATACTCAAGTTTTCCACTGGAGTAGTATTGCGACGGAGGAGCACGAAACACGGCAGCCCAATGCCATATGGCGATAAAAATGATCTAATTTGCTAGTCATCTCATTGTTAGCATTGTTCTATTCATTCCCTCAAAAAAACATTGTTCTATTCATGCCTCGCAGAGAACGTGACACGTGCGGCGAAACACCCGAAGCAAAAGATGAAACACGCGAGCAAGAGAAGAAGGAAGATTATCATCCCAAATGATCTAATTCGCCACGGAGTCATAACTGCTTCTTCATCGCCTCCACGACCTCCATCTCCTTGCGTGTCTCCTCCGCCATCTTCATCATTGTGTTCATGACGCGGCATTTCTCGACGCAAGCTTTCATCATCTGTTCCACGGCCATATTATGTACCTTGACAGCAGCTGGGTGCTCGATGCGGAGCTTCACCAACTCTTCCTTCTGTTCCATGGCGAGGGCCTGCAGCATCCTCATCGAGGAACTACTATTCTCATGTAGCTTCTTCCAGCCGGCGTTCTTCTCCTTCAACAGGTCGATCTTGTGGCAGAGCTTCGCATTGTCCTCCCGAAGTCGCAGGATTTCGCCGGTCGCCTTCTTCTCCGAGGCAATGCTCTTCTTCGGCAGCATCACCAAGCCAGCGGTCAACTCCCCCTACTGATTGAGCTCAGTGGGCATGTCGTCGAGGCTCTCCTTCAGCAACTCCATCAAGCCTTGGATGAACTCCTTCTGCTTATTGAGCTGATCGGGCATGCCGTCGAGGGATAACGACTCCAGCTCCGCCGGCTCGGCATGTTCGCCTCCACGGCTAGGGCACTCCTGGGAGCCATCGCCTGCCCGTGAGAGATCTTTCGAGGTCTCTGCGTGGCGGCGAGCCCTCTCTTTTTTCAGTAGCCTTGGTTGCCGCTCCCTTGTTACGAGTAGTTCTCGACCTAGAGCTCTGCTCACCGGCCATGGCAACGACGGACGAAGAAGAAGCACTCATGAGGAGGAAAGGTAGAGTGATTTTTGGTTAGGTAGTTCCCCTTTTTATAACCTAAGTACTAGCACTAGTACTAATACCTGCATAGTGGGAACACGTTTAGGTTTGGTACGTACTACTAGTAGGTGTGAGCAGGCTTTCGAATGTGATGGGAACAAGCTAAAGATTAATTGATGGTTTTGGTTTCGAGGCTCGAAACGGCTCCCGATGAGTTTAGCGGAACATAAATTTCAAGTACTACTACACTGCTCAAATGCGTAAATATTATGTTACTGTCAAAAATTGGCACAAAATACGAAGGAGACCAATGGAAGTACTACTAGCAACCCACGATTTAACTACTCGCATGCGCGCAGTGGAGTAATAATGTCTTTCTTCCGCCCTCACGTCCACTCAATTTGCATGCGCTGTATTAATTGACCATCAATGAAGTGAACGACTTTACACGCGTCAAATTATCACATGGGGTGGATCTTGGTACAAAATTGCGTCCGCCCGTGTACCCGCGTGTGCGTGCGAGGAATGAGTGCGTGCACATCTTTGCTTCGTGCATGTACCGCCAGTATGGCTCAGGGAGGATGAGTACATTCTTCTGGAACCATCAGCACGTCACTGTGATCAATCCACGCAAGGAGGTCGCGACAACGCCTACACATGTGCCATGTGGCTTCATGAACTATAAGAGAGGCACTGTGTAGTGTGCCATTGGTATTCTAATTTACGTGTTTTGCACATACTCGAAGTACTAGTAAGGTACATGTGCATTGCACGCATCAGATTTTGCAACCAAATTATGAATAAATACCACACTATAGCATGTAAGCTCTGAGTCATATATGCCAGATGTAGCCCTTCGTTTAATTCTTATAGTTCATCTCATTCAAAATCAATTAGTTTTTATAAAAAAGCTAAGAACGCAGGAATAGGAAAAACATGGGATTATAGTGGAATGTCGTCTTGAATCCTACAGGATTGTACGAGTGTTCGATTGTGCATAGAAAAGACGTAGAATTTTTTCAAAGAGGTTTGAGTGGATGGGATGTTTCCTATGAAATCTAGTGCAAATGAATCATATGGAAAAATTCCTATGGTTTACAATCCTACAAATCAAACAACCAAGATAGGAAAAATTCCTAATGATTAGAATCCTCCAAAATTCCTTTGAGAATCCTTTGAATCAAAGAAGCCCTTAATCTATTTTATGATTCATGGAATTGTGCGTTGTAAAGCATAAAGTTAAAACAAATAATGGCAATTCAACTAGAAAAAAGTTTGGGCAGTTATGATATGGAAGATTCTAGAACAAAAGAGAACCACTGTTGTTTTGAGGTTTGTGCATTATGCTTAAGTTCAACCATGGAGTCTGCTAGATTGTACATGTGGCAAAATCCGGTGGGGGGCTAGAAGATGGTGCAAGGGGCCGAGTGGAGGGAGACTATGAAGGAATGCACAAGTGCGAGATCGATATTTAGAGAGAGAGGGCGAACACGTGCGCTGATGCGCGCAGTGGCAGAGCCATGAAAAATAAATGAGCTAGGGGGCCAAGCATTGCTAATCCTTTACGAGGAGGGTCAGTTCATGAACTTAAACCATTTTTAGCACCAATTTTCTAATGATCACATTCATATTAGCCTTGATATATAGTGATGTTAGGGGGGAGGGGGCAGGGCCCTTACTGCCCCCTATCTTCGCCATTGTGCACTTGTCTGAGAGATGAAGCGGAAGGCATGGATGATGAGAGGGGGACGTTGGATACATAATTAATGTGGGTGTATTAGCTATATATGTTAATCCTATATAGAGAGGTATAGATTGATCGATGTAGACATGGGAAAGAGGGTGAGACCTCACTGGATATATCGATTGATCGGTTTGTGTGGAAAACTATGAAAGACCTAGCCATATACACACATACATAGAGGAACATCTATCGTTGCGCATGCACCCGTGAGAGATAAAGAATGCCCGATATGATGGAGAGGGGGATGTGTGTTGGTGTGTGCCTTCATGGGAGACCGTCCTGAAGAAAAAGATTGCATGCGTGCGCTGGATAATGCCGACTGGTAGTGTGTGTGCATGCATGCATGGGAGAAGGTTAGTGGTACAATTATAAAGAGAAGACTACTGTGTGGGTCTAAAAGAATAGCTGAATAGGTGAGGTCACAATCAATGTAAAGTTGAATTCAAATATTTGAATAAGAGATCCTGATGTTTGAAACCCATGCATGCATGAATATAACGGAGATCTGCGTGGTATGGTTTGGAAACGAGCATGTTGTAATGTATACACATTGAACAAGGTCAGACTGATTTGAATTTGAGATACCGATGGCAAACATCATTTGGCCACGTCGCATCCGTGCATGGACACACTATTCTAATTGGAGATGATGGGCGGCTTTTGCATCACATATCTATATCTATACCCCTATATATATATATTATATTTTTTATATTGTGTGCGGGTAACTTTAACTTTGAAAGATGGTCATTGGATGAGGCGAATCCGATGGTCCAAAGATGGAAAATTTGAGCACTACTGGCCGTTGGATATCATCTAGATTCCACCAGATTTCGCCACATGTATAATCTAGAAGACTCCATGGTTGAACTTAAGCATAATGCACAAACATCAAAACACAACACTTCTTATTTGTTCTAGAATCTTCTGTATCCCAAATGTTTTTCTACATGATTTGCCATTATTTGTTTTTTACTTTATGTCTTACGACGCACAATTCCATGAATCTTATAATAGATTAGCTTTCTTATAAAAACTAGATGATTTTGAATGAAATGTACTATAAGAATTAAACGAGCATCTACATCATGCATATATGACTCAAATCTTGCATGCTATAATGTGGTATTTATTCATAATTTGGTTGCCAAATCTCATGCGTGCAATGCACGTGTACCTTACTCTAGTCTAAATGGTGTTTGTGTGTGTGTGTGTGTGCGTGTTGAGGTGCAAATTGTCTTTTTTGGGGTACACGTTAACCTTGTTCTTCTGAAATTTCAAGCCGCGCCTTGTTATGCCAAAAATTCAAGCTAGCGTCTCTGTCTATCGTGCTGGGAAACTCCCGCCTCTTCAACCCGCGCCTTGTTAGCCCGAAATATTTAAGATATATCTTTGTCTCGTTGTGCTCCGACAACTCCCTTCATCTCAACCCGCGCCTTGCTATTCCGAAATTACAACGCGCGTGAAAACTCCCACCTCCTATGAAATCCCGACACGCAAAATGCCCGTGGTACCCCTGAACCGAAAGAACCGCCTCAAATCGGTGGGGGTACTTTCGTAACTTACCCCACATTTCGGACAAGCGCGTCTCTAAGCCATGGTTCCCCACTGCCATCCCATCCGCCCACCCATTCGTACACTGAGGCCGCGAAAACCCACGACGAAACCCCACACCCTGCCCCGTCCGCCACCCAGCCGGAGCCTCTTCCCCGACGATGTCGTCCACAGCAACACCTCGACGTCCCTCATCCACCGTACTAGATGAGGATCCGTCGTCGATCTCATCGTCCCGTCGGTTCAGTCACACCGTCCTCCACCTCCAAGGAGCTACCCCGACGTTCCCCTCGTCTTTCGCGCCACCTCCATTCCCACACCGCCGTCTTCACCTGCACCACCAGAAGAGCATCATCATCACCGTTTCCTTGGATGAAGCTGCGGCCTAATCGGCGCCACCAAAGAGGTTGTACACTAATCATCGCATTTTCTTCTTGATTCAATCTCACGGTGCTGCCGGCGCTCGGTCCCGAGCCGACACGGTGCGGCTCCATCCATGGCGGCGTCACCGGCCACTTCCTCCACGGCATCACTCCCTCGGCGGCGACATCCACATCAGTAGGACATGCTGCTGCTTTAGCTCTCGCTCGCGCTGCTGCTCTGCTCTTGCTCTCGGTCCCCTGCCTGGTCTGCTCTTGCTATTGCTCTTGCTCGCGCTGCTGCTCTCGCTCTTGCTCTTGCTTGCGATGCTGCTCTGATTTAGCTACACTTCACTCCGATGCCATCGGGGTGAAGGAAGAACCAGCCGCAGCTAGGAGGGGGGCTTGCCGGAGAGGTACCCTACTATCTATCTTAGGGTTCAAGATGGGGGCGGTGGTCGCCGGCGGTGGCGGGGCGGTGGCATGGGGATCGCCGGAGAAAAAGCTCAGCACGGGGGGGCCTAGAGGGATGGTCGGGGCGGCGGCGGACCGGTGGTGGGGAGTGTTTTCTGGGTGGGCGGGGCGGCGGGGGGGCTGCTGTTTGGCCGGCTCAGGGGGTGGAGGTTGAAGATGAACCCCAGGCCCTTGATTTCATATCCAACGGCTGCAAAATCGACTGACCAGAGATGAAAAAGTCAGTCGACCGACGTGTAGCCTCACCTTGCTAGTGCGTTCAGTTTCGATAGCAAAATTCAGTTTCGACAGCAAAATTCAGTTTCAACAGTTAAGTTCAGTTTCGACAGTTAAGTTCAGTTTCGACAGTTAAATTCAGTTTCAAAAGTTAAGTTCAGAGATGAGCGGCTGATGTATTTTACATCTAGCACTTTGTGTTTATGTATTTTACGTCATGTATTGGAGATGCTATTAGAATTCCACTCAGGTTAACGTTGTTCATTGTCTCTCTTGTCCTGTTTCAGCCTCGGCGTCGTACAACTCACCGGAGCTGCTCCAACGACAAAACCCTCCATCACAACGGAGCAGTACCTCGGGCTCCATCTCCAGACACCTAAGATCTTCTTCCCCTCCTCCGACAGCCAAGTTAGCCGGAGCATCCTCACCGGACAACGCAATCACGCTGAGATCGACATGGCTTCGCCAAACAGGTTGTACACTTGTTGCATCTCTTTTTTACTCTACATGTTATATATATTGTCCACTGAGCACTCGTAGTAATGGGAAATATGATTATTTTATCCTACTATATGACAAGCAGTGAGGTACCAGGCAACTTAGCTATCCGTGATGGACTCTCTTGAACGCCATCATTATTTATCTCTGCGTGTTTGAGCTGTGCATTTGTCGATGGGCCTGGGAGTTGAGCTAGTATGGCAGTGGTCTGGGTCCAAAGTAATAGAAGTAGCACAAAAACATTTTTTTAGTGTAGGATTTTCCTTGCTCAAGCCTTCCTACTAGAATCGCCAGTCCTTGAAAGGAAAAGTGAATGAAAAACATTGGAATTGGAAAGTTTCCTATGGTACTACTTTTCATGAATTTGGTGCAAAGGAATGGAGCAAAGGAAAACTGTAGGATTTGTTCCTTTAGTGTCTCCTTGAAAGAAAAACCGTAGGAATTCTAATTTCCACTTCTCCTCCTTTTCATATTCCTATTCATCAAGCACAAGACTAAGAGATAGTAGCATAATAGCATTATAACCGTACATTTTCTTGTGGTTTGACTTAATCTCACCATGCTTTTTTGCATCCTGTGATCTTCCAATTGTTGTGAATCAAACAGCCAGATTGGCAGAAATACTGTGTTTTTAAATTCTCTATTTTGCACATGCATTCCTATCCTATTCCTGTCTATTTCCTATCCCTGCATTGTTAGAATCCTCAAATTCAAACAAGCCCTTACTCAATTACTTCCGTTACAGATATATGTCAAAGAAAACCTTGTGTGGTTTGTCCTGCTCCTACGGTGATGTGTTCCACCCCAGTTCAGCTGCTCGAACGACGGAAGGGTTCACCACAGCAGGGATCCGCTCTCCAGACTGTCTTTCGCCACCTCAGATCTTCTTCCCCGCCGCCGGCAGCCACGGCAACTGCATTACCATCATCAACTGAGCAGATGACCTTGAGGACTACACGGGCCCGCAAGAGAGGTCACACTCTTCCGTGTCTGCTTACGTTATGCATCGCTTAATATGATGACATGCTACATTATCATCGTGTTCACCTATTAGACTCCGAGTCAGGTCCATACTAATGCTGAAACTTGAGTTTTTATATGGTTGTGGGGTACATATTGGGGCAGCAATCAGTACTATATGTCTACTATCTGGTTAATCTCCGGTGTCTACTATGAGTTTCATGTTGGGTGCAAACAAACATTAAAGGAGCCATTATCTGTTTTTTAACTAAAGCTATTATCTGCCTGCTATCATTGGTTTTGGGTCTATCCACAGTTTGCTACCATCACTCTGGATTTGTGCATGCACTCCTTACATAATCTCACTATCTTTTATTCCTATGCATGCCAGTTATTGTACACAATAGAACTGATCATGTAGAGCAAAAGAGATGAGCCTTGTGTGGCAATAAAATTTCATGCAGACGTCGTTCCATGGTGGGTGCAAAGGCATCCCCTCCACCCATTTCGGATCGTAATCAAGAGGAAGATAACTATTATGAGGGGGTTCAGAAAGAGAAGACCACTCCTATTTACCCCATGAGGTCTTCGCTCTAACCTGGCATGCTGATGTTGGTAATATCATGCATATGGTGCCTTGCATTGCTTACTGTATACATTAAAGATGTCATCTGCTTAGTTTAGACATGCTTTGTGTCAATGCCATCTATTTAGTTTCTTTATCGTATATGTGAATCATGCAATGCCATCTTGTCTAGGCAAGCATCATATATGTGAATTTTGCAATGCCACCCTGGTTAGCCAGTCATCTTATATGTGAATTATATCATGCCATCATTTTTTTATTACGTGTTAAAATTTTCAACAATTTTAGTACATTCAATTACTCTTCCTGTGCATCAGCCATTTGGCACGGTCATGGAAAAATCTGGAGTGGAAACAAGGTCTTTAGAGTAGACAATGCTATCTGACGAAGCGCATGTCTTGCTGGTTACTGATAGCTCCTCAGAGGAGGATTCAGAGACAGATGACCAGTCATATCCCCCCCCCCCGAGGTGCATGCCCTAACTTGGTAGGGTTATGTTGCTCATATCGTGCGTATGGTATCTTGCATTACTATGTCATTTGCTTAGTTTAGACATGCTTTGTGTGAATGCCACCCGTTTAGTGTCTAATTACCATATATATGTGAATTATGCAATGCCATCTTGTTGCAAGACATTATATATGTGAATTATGCAATGTTATCTTGTTGCAAGGCATTATGTATGTGAATTATGCAATGCCATGCTGTTTAGGCAAGCGTCATATATGTGAATTATATCATGCCGTCCTTTTTTGTATTTCTCATTGCTTGTTGACAATGTTTGTATATTCAACTGCTCTTCCTGTGCATCAGTCATTTGAATTGGTGATGGAGAAATCTGAGTGAAAACAAGGTCTTCAAAGCAGACAATGCTACCTGCTGAAGCAGATATCTTGCTGGTTACAGATAGCTCTTCAGAGGAGGATTCAGAGGCAGATGACCCGTCCTATTATCCATTTGAGGTGTATGCTCAAACTTGGCAGGGTTATATTACTCATATAATGCATATGTTGTATTGCAATGCTTAGATTTTACATCATATACACAATATTGAATGCCATCTCCTTAGTTGACACATCATATATGCGATTTCCCTCTGCTCACTTCCTTAGTATATAAATCATATATTTGAATTATGCCATGCCATGATGTTTACATAGACATCATGTATCTGAATTATGGCATGCCAACCCATTTTCTAAAGACATAATATAGTTATATCATCTCATCCTGTTTACATAGTCATCATATTTAAATTATGCCATTCTATCCGTGAATTATATCATGCCATCATGTTTCCATCGACGGCATGTTTGTGATTTATGGCATGCCAACCACTTTAATAGACACATCATATAGTTATATCATGTCGTCCTATTTACATAGTCATCATATTTTGAAGTATGTCATTCTATCTTATTTAGTTAGCCATCATACATGTGAAATTGTGTCATGCTATCCCGTTTAATTAGCCATCATATATGTGAAATTGTGTCCTGCTATTCTATTTGCTTAGACAACATAAATGTGAATTATTTCATGCCCTGTTTTCTTCCCTACTATCCATTGCACCTGTCTATCTTACAATGTCTGTACATTCAATTACTTTTCTTGTTTATCAGCCATTTCAATTGGAGGGAGTGATGGCAGTATCTGTGGGAGTAAAAACACGGTCTTCAGAAAAGATCGTGCTACCTGTTGATGCAGATAGAACCACGGTTGTACTTGCCCAAGAACCAGCCCCACCACACATAACCCACACTCATGCAGATTGTACCCCTATCCAGTTGGACAGAGAACCAGCTACACCCCTTCTAACCCCAACCCCAGCAGATAGACACCCAATTCCCGTTGACACAACACCGTCTCCACCACAGAGCACCCAAACACGAGCAGTTAGTAAGGCAACTGCAGTGCCCAAATCACGAGGACCACCACTCCGAACCCGAAGTCAATGCTTAAAGCAGACGAAGAATTGTTCTCAGGTCAGGTTCCGTAGCTATGGTTCGTACTACTTTGCTCTTGCATCATTGTATTTACTGATACCAACTAATTTCAAATTTGAAAGATGCAATTGAAACTCCAATGGTGCAACAGGTATGTTTTAAACCTGTTTCTTCAACGTGTTTGGCTATTTGCTGTTCTAACTTGCTCTTTGTTGATTTTAGTTTCAATTGAATAAAAAGTTATGTTCTCATGCCATGCACATTACAAGTGTTGTTATTGCTGTGTAGTTTCCCACATTTATATTCTGTCTATGCTGCTTTTCTCTTAAAAAGATATGATTCAAACTGTATCTATCTTGATTTGGCAACATAAACTAGAATGATATAGACCATACAGTGACCATACTACATAGATATATGTTTGTTTCATGCTGTTATCTTGTCCACCTTACTACTGAACTGGTTTACCAAAATGAGTTTCATATACTACATTGTAAACCTGAGATGTGTTTGTTTATTTCTCTTTTATGCAATGGTAAAAACTATATTGGAGAAGAGTACCCTGTTATGCAATGGTAAAGGAAGTAATGCAGATAAGGTTCAAGATAGTGAGACATCCCTGTTGGTCTCCAAGAAAGCTGATAAAAACTATATTGAAGACACTAAGACAACCCCAAAGTCCTGTCTTGATGTAGTGTTCGAGTTACTGGCTACCACTGCTGGCACCAAATCTTCGAACTCATTGCCTGAATCAGTTCGGTTTCTTGAGTCTCAACTTCAAGTTGAAAGACATCGATCAGATGTTATGCGACAGGAAGCCGAAGGACTGAGGAAGTCCCTACAGAATTCAGATGCATACTTTCTGGTGCAACAGCAAGCGCTGGAGGACTTAAGCGCCAAACAAGAGAAACTTAATAAGCTTGCTAAGCATCTTGACAGCATTATGGGTACACAGGATATTGTTTCTTGAGCTCTTCTGAAGTGGTTTTAGTTCTGGACTTGTTTTGCTGCGGTGTTTATATGCTGTTGTGTTCCCTATATCTGCACTGGTGGCAAACTTTGATGCCCAGTGGATGTAATATGTGTAATAGCCGTGATAGCCTAGTGTAAGTTGCTTGCTTATTTATTTCCTTGTTGTCTTGTTTATTTGTTTGCTTGTAGTTAGTGCAGTTCTTTTTCTGCGGTTTGCTAGTGGCTGCAATAACCTATTTTTTAAAACTAGGCCACAATAACCATGGGCTAATATTTACTGTAGTGACACTGGGCCTCCTACGGGCCGTAGAAACAGTGGGCCTTCTACGGGCCGTAGAAACAATGGGCCTTCTATGGGCCGTAGAAACAGTGGGCAACAACGGGACTTCTACGGGTCATATCATCAATGGGCCTTCTACGGGTCGTATCATCAATGGGCCTTATACGGGCCGTATGATCGATTGGCCAAACATGGGCCAAACAGACCGCATTCTAGCCGTAAACGGGCTAGAGTTGGAACGGTCCGTTCATGGGCTGACCATAATGGGCCATCGTTAATAGGCCGTATTTGATGACGCTATGAAAACGGCCCAACGTATTAACGGACCACAAACGGGCCGACTGTAACCATGGGCTGAATTTGGCCCACAAGCAGAAAATGACAGTAATGGTCCATAAGTAAACGAATGCTGGAAATGAGCCCAAGAATAAATGGGCTCTGAGAAGGCCGAAATATAACATGGGCTGGAGAGGGCCCAACAGAATAACGGGCCGTTAATGGGTATAAAGTGATACACTGTTCATTACGGGCCAGTTTCACCACGGGCCGTTAATGGGTGTAAAGTGATACACTGTTCATTACGGGCCAGTTTCAGCACGGGCCGCTAATGGGCCAAGAGTTACAAAGGGCCTCATATGGGCCGAAAGACGTCATGGGCTATACATGGGCCAGAAGTGAAAACGGGTTGGAATCATATTGGATGGCCCAGATGACGCTACTGGGCCAAATTCGGATAGGGCGTAACGGGCCTTGGGTTAGCAGGCTGTAAATGGGCTATATGCGAACATGTCGTTAACAGGCTTTCCATGGGCCAGCCCGCCAGCTTTTAACCAAGTCAAATGGGCCGGCCTTTTCACAGGAATGGGCCACTGTTGGGCCGTGCCACGTGTAGACGTATCATAGGCGCCTTCTGTCCAGTGAGTGGATGACATCTGTCCCAACGATGAGCCGACACGTGTTTCCTCTAGCCAATGATGATTTTACACATGGAAAATCCCCATTGGTCGGGGCTGTTAACGGGTTATCGGATCCAAAACCCGACCCGATAGCTTAACGGCGTTCCGTTACGGTGGATGCCACGTGTCAGTCACCCTTGATGAAAGCACTTCTGTGACGCGCGATTTATTGTCATGGAAGTAGACACTTCCATGATGATAATTTTGGTAATGTCATGGAACACTTCAACGACAGCACAGGTATGACTATCTTGATTCTGTCATAAATTTGTCGTGGATGTACATGCATGACAAAAAAAGCGACCTACTGTGACAAACACGTATCATCACGGAAGTGTATTTTTTTGTAGTGATTGTTTGTTCTTCATGTCATGATAACCTCTTTCATGCACACTGGCAACTTTGACCTTTATGCCCTGATAATTTTTTCTAGTTGCCTCCCATGTGAATTTCAGAACCATTTTTTATCTTGGTAATTTTTTTCTTTCTCCCCTGCCGTGCTTACTGCCTTTTATTTTTTTGCAGCTGCTATTCCCTACTTTGCAAAAGTTGGGTCTCGGTCCAAATGACAGGCATTGGTATGTGTTGTCACTAAATCTCAGGGCGAAGCGGTTCGAAGTTCTAGATTCATTGCGTGAACAAGATAGTCCTTCTCTTCTCGAGCATGCGACAAGATACATGAACGCTATAAAGAAGGCTTGGTTGATAAATTACAAGGACTCGCATAAGCAAATTCAGGACTATGAACTCGTGTACATTGATGTGTTGAAACAGGATAATGGGTTAGTTGTGGATTATTCACTCTCTTTTTAACAGCCCACTATATGTTCTTATCCCTGTTTATTGACCTAGTCGCAAACTCCAATTAAACTGATTGTGTGTTGTTTTTTTCATCACAAATGTTTCAGCATTGATTGCAGATTTTTCGCCTGCCCGTATCTTGAGGTGTGGGATGGCAAAAATGTTCTAGCCTTAACTCATGAACAAATTCCAGCTCTCCATAAAATTTTGACATTGAGGTGGTTAGATCATGATCAAAACAAATGCAAGCAATGGTGTTATCATCTATTCGGCAGTGGGTGATGAGGTGATATTTTTTTACGACAGTGTGATGACTTCTACCAAACTGTGTTGATAACTTTTTTACAAGAATCTGTCATGACAATGTCATGGAGCAAAGTGTTGACATGTTGTTTTACTATAGTATACAAAGTCCAAACTCACTAACTAGATGATAAATTCATTGCCGTCATTATAATTTGGATCACATTTTATGTGATAACTGCAATCATCTTCTGGTCAAAGACCGGGATTACTTGCTTCTAATTTTTAGAAGTCCAAGCAGGCGTAATTTTTTGTTCATAAGTAATACAATGCAGTGCCGGTAGCCTACAAAAATGTAGATATAAAATTTTTGGATTTACAAATCCATGACAACTTCATCATACAGTGCTAGTAACTGGCATAGTAGGGTACTGATAGCTTGCATAAAATATAGATATACACTTTTTTACATTACAAAGCCATGATAACTCCATTATACAATGCTGATAACTCAAATGTTATGGGGCTTGTAGCTTGCACATTATGGTCCATGAAAAAGAATGTAGCCACCAACTTCCCTTTTCGTAGCACCTTCTTCATTTATCTTGCTAGGGGAGATTTGCATTTGCGTTTTTCGTGGTCGAAGCCCCGGCACACACCACATTTCCTTTTTGGCTTGGGATTTGCAATCTCAAAACCTTACTGCTTCCTTTTTGACTTTGGCCGCCCCTTCATTGTAGTCTTGGGAGGGTCTAGTATCACCTTTGTGTTTGAGGATGAAGTTGCATCAGGATGTGTGTGGCACCCCAGCTCAGAGAAACCGGAATGCCCCGTATTCTAGCCGATAGATTAAGGAGAAGTCTTCTGGAATACGGCACTGCTTAGCATAGAACAACTCAGCTCTTTATTACAATCTATATGGGTACAAGGGGATTACATTGGCATGGCGACACTACGCTTTCCACGGTTGCTCCATGCAAGCATCAGAACAACACGATGCAGCAGAATAACTCTTGGCAGCGGAACAACATTGGCGGTGGTGAACTCCACTCTGCAGGGACTCTGGCTGGAACGCTTATCCTAGCTCGCAAACAAGGAATCCACGGCAAACAAGCAATCAAATCTGGCATGACCTGCAGACTGGCATGACACGCCAGGTCAGTACATTGAATGTACTTGCAAGCTCACAGCAACCAAAGCAATCAAGACAAACAATGGCATGGCAATTACAGATTATTAACCAATGATGAACACGATACTATCATAACAACATGCCATGTACAACATGATACAACTAGAACAATATGAGCATGGCATAAACATATGAACATGATGAGACTAGCATGTAACATGATGAAACTATCATGCACCAACTTACTCTGCTCGGGTTACTTATAACCATCACGTGCATCACTTACCATCACGGGCATCACACGATCATCTCAGGATCCAATCAAGCTTGGTATTAACAATACCGTAGTAATCATTTATGACCACAAGGAGCTTGACCTTTACCCTTGACTCTCGCATAACATCCCAAATATCCAACAAGTTGGTACACACGATACCACAGTGATCCTCTCACGATCACAAAAATATCAACCAACTTCTTTCATCATCGAACCAGGGTTGTTATTAAGCACATCATTATTATTATTGTTGACCCATAGTGTGACCGACACGAACTGGGCCCTTATCCATGGGCGCGGCTATCGATAGATTTAACACACACACTCTATAGAGATTAGCACACTGTACCCACACCATGGAACCCATGGCCTCGCACTCCCATCTGGGTGGACCAATGGCGTTCCGACAAAACCGTCCTACTGCCATGACACTCTCCCGACCACTCCGACCAACTCCCCTTTGGGCTAAGTCCTGGGTGGCCCCCTGCCTACCAAAGGCACCAACAGCCACCGTCGTGGCAAAATGGTCCCAATCAGGGAGAAGGATCCTTGCAAAAACAGCGGGCACACAAGGCTTATGTCGTCCTACCTGGCCAAGGTAGCGCCCGTGCATAACCTTCCCTAGCGGGGGTCACCGGCGAGAGGCATGACAATAGACCTAGTTAGGACCCCCCCCCCATAAGGTAAGCGTGGTTGCACTGGTCAGATCGATATGGTGGCACCATGACTCAGCCAATAGTTGTTCAAGTTCATTTTAATCCGGTGAAACTTGAATGCAATATGCTGAGTCATGATAAAAAGAATAACATGATGCAACTACAATGCATGAACATGATATTAACATAAGCATGGGGGTGCATCCCAATCAACGAGCATAACCACAACATTTAACCATTTATCCAGATGAGCATGGCATACTGACGAGCATGGATATCACAACTAGAACACTTACCAATAGCATAACATGGCCACTAACATCAACAATAAATACCATACAATAACATAACGATAAAACTACCATGCAAGTATTTAACCAACTGGATGCAAAGGAACATGCATAACAACGGTACTTGAAACAGACGATAGTCAAGCACCGAAGACCATCACCAACATGTACTACTACCAAACACTACCAATATTAAAGTAATACTAGCATAAAGAACATAATAGAAGAGTGCATGAATACATAGCATGACGGTAAACACCGATCCATAAGCATAACCCAAATACCGACCGCAGTAGCAAAACAAACAGACAGTTATTAAAGATTCAAGTTTAAAACCAATGCTTCTGCATGGCTATCATGCACATGGTGGTTGTGGCTTGCCTGAGGATGAAGAAGGCTCTGGGGAGAAGTGCAGAATGACCGCTGATTAGGGGCAAGGGTAAAATGGTCATTTCAAGTATGTCAAACCATAGTGAAAATGATACCAAAAGTTCGGGCTCGACGAGACTATGAAGTGGGCTTTGGATTCACCTCATTTGGTGTTACGAGTAAAAAGTTGTGAAGTGATGAAGATCAGGGACTTTTCTACAAAAATATCATCACAAACAAGTCCCTGAGTGGATAAGGCAGAAGCGGGTTTTGAGTAAATACGTTTTCCAGAGATGAAACGTACTTAAGCCCGAAGTGGAAAGGAATACTTTTTCGGTTAAGGGAAGGGTACTTCGTGGAGTACGTCTCCACTTAACCACGTCAGCGGGCCGGCTCGGTCAACGTGTGAGGCTGACGCGCGAGACCCACTCGCAGGGGGAGAGGGTTTTGTCGTCTTCCTCGCTTCCTCTCGCTCGATCGCGCGGCCAAAGGGTAGGGCCCGCGCCGACGGCCGTGCTCGCAGCTCCGGCCACCAACGGTGATGCTCGACCTATCGTTAGACTCAGGGGACGGAGGCGGACCCGCCTATGGGTGGCGCGGTCGTCGGAGAGGTTGGGGCGAGTGGGGCATCACCTGCGGCGGACGGCGGTTTCGGTCAAAAGTGGGCACACGTCCACTCGCCACGGGAGGAAGAGGCGAAGGGCGGGGAAGAACCAGAGGGATATAGGTGATCTAGTGTCGGTGGAATGGAGGAGGGAGGGCATCGGCGTTGAGCCAATTTAGGCCAAGGCCGATGCGGGCATGACGGCCATGAAGGGAAACAGAGAGCTCTTTGAGCTCGGGAGAGTAGCGGGACGGGGCCCTGGGATGTGTAGGAGTGGCTTGGTGAGCTCGGGGGTCTCGGGGGAGGGCTTAAATAGGCGCGAGGCAAGGATGCCGAGCGGGCGTCGCCGTGGATACGTGTCCGGCACCACGGACGCATGTGCGCGCGCATGGGCTTGGATTAAGGCGACGAGAGATCACAGGAGGGAGAGCTCACGGGGAAGAGGAGGCCAAGAGGCACGTGGAGGAAGCGGCTGAGACGAAGACAGAGCCAAAGGGACACTGTTTGTCCGTGGGCACACGGCGTCTAGCTCCGGCGAGGAGGCTTCTGGAGGGGGCAGGGACACAAAAGCGACGGCAGAGGAAGGGGGAGTCAGGTCGGCACGCTCGGACACAAGAAAACTATCGAGGCAGAGCTGGCCGGCGCGTCCCGACGCCCAGAGCGCAGCCAACGCTGCCAGAGCACGTGCATAGACCCGCAAACGACGCGGTCACCACTGCGCCCGGCAAGGAGGGGGCGCAAGAGGCAGGGAAACATTGTCCAGAGTGTTGTCTTTCCATCACACGGGCTGCGAGAGTTGATGGAGCATCAAAAGAAGCCAAGGTGATGTGTTAGTGATCGTTTGAAGTTTGTTGTATCAAATTTGGCTGCGCACTGCTGATCACAAGGGATTTGATTGGGTCAAATGGAGTTGTCTAGTGTTTAGATGAGGAAGGACTACGATCCTGTGAAGATTGAGGGGAAATGGATCACAAAACAACAGGGTTGCTTTGTAAATTCAGATTAGGTCTAGAAACTTGATCATGATGATGCACTCACATGGAGTATCAACTTGATCTAAAATTTGGCAAGGCAGGGTTATTTGGCCATATGAAGATGCTGCAAAAGGTTTCATACCAATTGGATAAACCAAAGTGGTACTTGCTTCACAAGCATTTCCACTGACCAGAAACTTGCATAAATTCTAGAGGAAAATTGGCTAGATGGAATATGCCCAAATTGGGTGGAGATAGGTTATATGGATAAGAGAAGGTCTAGGAAAATTTACAGCCATAATGGAGCAAGATAAAATATACTTGCTTCACTAACTGAAAATTTGGACAAGAACAAAGATTTGAAGTTGTGCCATCATGGAGGCATGACATGAGCTCAAATCATGTGGAGAGCTTTTATTTGATGATATGAAAGACCATGCAAAAACTCAACTCAATTGGATGAACCTAGCTAGTACTTCCTTCACAACCAATTCCCTCACATAGGAACTTTGAAAAATTGCTCAGCAATATTTACTAGGCAAATTAAGTTGAAATTTGTCATGAGGTAATTAGTTGGGCATGAAAAGATGTCCAGTAAGTTGGGAGTCAATTAGGAAAATATAAATGACACTTGCTTCACAATCTGCCATTCAGGACATAATAGGAAAAGAATTATTTGAGGATGATCGGAAACATGGCCAATGAAATATTTTGCCATATTTGAGAAAGATATGACCCAAAAAATTTATGAGAATTATTTGGGAATTTTAGGAGTGATTGAAATATAGGTTGCTTCACAACCTAGGGCAAATTGAGTTATGCCTTTAATAGAAAAGGAATATCCCCAATAAAAAGACAATTGGGACTTGGGCTAGGATGAAAATGGAAAGGTCTAGGGAAGGATTTGGGTATGACAAGCCACTCTGGAAGCAAAGAAGAGTTCTTCTTCTTCAGTTCCCAGACCACATAGCCACGGAAAAAAGAAATCTCAGGCAAAAACCTCCGAAAATCAAAAGAAAAAGAAAGGGCCAAAAATCAAGTTGTTACAAACCTTACCCCCTTAAATAAATCTCGTCCTCAAGATTTGGTTGCTCAGGGAACAAGTATGAATATACCGACTTAAGGAAACCGTTTCCAACTCTCCCCTTTTTCCTTTATTTTTGTTCCCATTAAATTTTTTACCTGACTGGCTCCGGGTGGTCTGATTCACTGTATCCATATTCTCACAGATCTTACCTAGCTTGTTAATGCTTATACTGGCTCCAATTATTTTCATATCCACTGACTTAGCTGAGATTCCATGACTAAAATATGTGTCAATCTCACAAATTCGAGAGTGATTTCCGATGGGTGCGTCATCCAACACTGACAACCTTTCCTAAAGTTGTGGCCATATTTTCCTGGTGAACACCCAAGCTCTGACTCCTTGCATTGGGTTTCTTCACTGAATGCAGGTCTTTGGGTTCCAAATTGTGAGTCGAGGCGTAACCATTACCTGACAGATTTTGACCCATCATAGAAGTTTCTGAATCATCTTAACTGGCTCCACCTTCTGGAGTACCAGATCCGTTCCAAATATTTGACTGTCGCTTGCCGGGGCCAGCATGAAGGGGTATGATCTTACATGATAATATCCGCAGACTCAACTGATGGTGGTTCTGGCAAAAGAATTTGGCTCACGACAGGCTATCCTTTGATAATCCTCATAATTGTGGGCACATGCCTCAAGACTGTTACTCAACATCCTGATTATTCATTCTATCAGCATATCCATGGGGATAGTAGGTTGTGTGATGCTTTACCACAGTTGGTGCAGTCACACTGTTGATTTGGCCTTTGGTCTGACTTCGCAGATTCGGATATTTGATACTGACAAATTTGAGTAGATACTGTTAACTAAGCGGGTCATCTGGATATGAAGCCCTTACCAAAATCAAGCAGACCCACCTTAGGTGAATATCCATGGTGATCCATACTGACCCAGACTGTCCGGGTATCTGCACCATGTAGGTCTTGCAACCATTTTCATAACTGCATCACCGGTCTTGCTACTCCATTACTGTTTTTCTTGTCTAGATCCTTGGCTGAAAGAGCTCAGACATATTGCTTCTTCATGTGACCATGGATTCTGTCGGGTGCAATATTCTGGCATGCGTACTCTTATCCTCATTTCCTGACATGGTAGCATTATTCAAATTGTCGGTTCATCACCTCTCAAATTCTGACCGTGGAAAAATGATCATCCGAACCCTTGCAAGAAATCGGCAAATAAATCAGTAGACACTAGAATGGTCTTTACAACTCAGATCTGGGACATTACTGAGATAACTCAACCACGGCTTAGGACGGCTGAAAAGCAGCTTAGAGCATGAGACCAGGTCGATAAGAAGAAAGTGGCAGCTCCCTAAAATAGCCAAAAGCAGCTATAGGGCTACTGACACAAAAGCAAACTCAACAGTTGTTTGAGATAACCGAAAAGCAGCTCAGAACTCATGAGAGTCGTTGAAGATATAATAAAAATCGGCATCCACCCCGGATAGCTAAAAATGGCTCAGATCATTAGCATGGTGCCGTTACTGGAGAAAGAAGACAAGGGATCATCAGGATCATCTTCCAGGTTCACATGTACTTGTACTGAGCTCATTCCATTGTCACACTGTGGTGTATAGCTGGCTTCCTTCTTTTAACAATCCTCTTGTGCCTGTCAAATCTGCTTTCGAGTGACTTGCATGACCTTGGTGGTATGCCGACCGCTTATATATGAAAATTTGATTCCTGAGGCAGACTTGCTTTCTGACTGAACTGTTGCAGATCTGATTCCTGAGATGTATGTCAAGCTTGCACATAGCTTATCTTCTTGGTCATTTCTACTATGAAGTGTGCACACTGAGGAAAACCTGATTATCCATATCACGATCAGATATCCCCAGATCTCAATGCAGTCAGCTGAGAATTCCATACTGATGCAAACTTGATACTGACAGTCCATCCAAGATTTCTTTCGCATTCAGACAAGATATTCCAATTTCACTGTAGTCTGCTGATAATTCCATTATGTTTAGCTGAGCTTCCAAATATTTGAACTCCTTGCTGATTCTTCGGGTCCGATGTCGGTTGCCGAGCAACTTAAATAAGGGGGGAAATTTTGTAACACCGAAGGCCCAAAGAAAGAAACCAAAAGAAACGACGAAAACAAAAGCACACAAGCATACTAATAATTTAAATAATCAAGCAACATCATTACTGTTACTCATACAATGATATGCATGCACACCTAAGCACACAGTTGTCACTAAAGCTCTGGTACTACGGTCTAATATGCTGTGGCGGTGTGCACGAAAGTGAGTCTGTGTGTGGAAAGAGTTGGTGTAACCAAGGCTACACCAAGCGCTGGCTAAACACCGGCTGGATCTAGATGGATACAGAGGCGAGGACGGACTTGGCGATCATGCAGCGAGACACAGAGGTCACAACTACCTCGTCATCAAGCATATGAAGGGAATTGTACCCGTCCAAAGAACGAGATGACATGGCAAACTAGGGGAGGAAAAGCAAGGCTTGCTGGCATTGCCCTCTTCTGACGACAAAGATTAGTAAGGGTTGCCAAAGGGACGAGATGGAGGGCACAATTCAGGATAAAGACACGCCTATCACCAAAATGATTTGGGTGGAGGAAAAGATATCGACGCAATACCTAAGCATAACTCCTGCAATGGTGTCTGGAACACTTGGTACCAGGTCATCACTCTGCTGGGACAGAGGTAACACCAAACACCGAAGAGAGGGCATGCAAAGAAAAAGGGTGTTGATAGTGGATCGAAAACGATGCCACCTACACTCACAAGATTAACCGTTAGCGACAAGATAATAATCTATATGCATGCTATGCAACAAACAAATGCAGCAATCAAGTGCAATGCTACCTCTTTTAGCACTGCGTTGGTTTTCCCCGAAGAGGAAGGGATGATGCAGCAAAGTAGCGTAAGTATTTCCCTCAGTTTTTGAGAACCAAGGTATCAATCCAGTAGGAGGCTACGCGCGAGTCCCTCGTACCTGCACAAAACAAATAAATCCTCGCAACCAATGCAAATAGGGGTTGTCAATCCCTATAGGGCCACTTACGAGAGTGAGATCTGATAGATATGATAAGATAATAATTTTGGTATTTTTATGATAAAGATGCAAAGTAAAATAAAGGCAAAGTAAATAACTAAGTAGTAGGAGATTGATATGATAAACATAGACCCGGGGGCCATAGGTTTCACTAGTGGTTTCTCTCGAGAGAATAAGTATTCTATGGTGGGTGAACAAATTACTGTTGAGCAATTGACAGAACTGAGCATAGTTATGAGAATATATAGGTATGATCATGTATATAGGCATCATGTCCGAGACAAGTAGACCGACTCCTGCCTGCATCTACTACTATTACTCCACTCATCGACCGCTATCTAGCATGCATCTAGAGTATTAAGTAAAAATAGAGTAATGCCTTAAGCAAGATGACATGATGTAGAGGGATAGACTCATGCAATATGAAGAAAAGCTAATCTTGTTATCCTCGATGGCAACAATACAATACGTGCCTTGTTGCCCTTACTGTCACCGGGAAAGGACACTGCAAGATTGAACCCAAAGCTAAGCACTTCTCCTATTGCAAGAAAGATCAATCTAGTAGACCAAACCAAACTGATAATTCGAAGAGACTTTCAAAGATAACCAATCATACATAAAAGAAATCAGAGAAGATTCACATATTATTCATAGATAGACTTGATCATAAACCCACAATTCATCGGTCTCAACAAACACACCGCAAAAAGAAGATTACGTCGAATAGATCTCCACAAGAGAGGGGGAGCACATTGTATTGAGATCCAAAAAGAGAGAAGAAGCCATCTAGCTACTAACTATGGACCCGTAGGTCTGAAGTAAACTACTCACACTTCATCGGAGAGGCTATGGTGTTGATGTAGAAGCCCTCCGTGATGGATGCCCCCTCCGGCGGAGCTCCGGAACAGGCCCCAAGATGGGATCTCGTGGATACAGAAAGTTACGATGGTGGAATTAGGGTTTTGGCTCCGTATCTGATCGTTTGGGGGTACGTGGGTATATATAGGAGGAAGAAGTACGTCGGTGGAGCAACATGGGGCCCATGAGGGTGGAGGGCGCGCCTGGGGGGGGGGGGGGCAGGCACGCCCCCCTACCTCGTGGCCTCCTGTTAGTTGGCTTCACGTAGGGTCCAAGTCTCCTGAGTTGTATTCGATGAGAAAATCACGTTCCCGAAGGTTTCATTCCGTTTGGACTCCGTTTGATATTCCTTTTCTTCGAAACTCTAAAACAGGCAAAAAACAGCAATTCTGGGTTGGGCCTCCGGTTAATAGGTTAGTCCCAAAAATAATATAAAAGTGGATAATAAATCCCAATAATGTCCAAAACAGTAGATAATATAGCATGGAGCAATCAAAAATTATAGATACGTTGGAGACGTATCAAGCATCCCCAAGCTTAATTCCTGCTCGTCCTCGAGTAGGTAAATGATAAAAAACAGAATTTTTGATGCGGAGCGCTACTTGGCATAAATTTAATGTAATTATTCTTAATTGTGGTATGAATATTCAGATCCGCAAGATTCAAGACAAAAGTTCATATTGACATAAAGATGATAATACTTCAAGCATACTAACAAAGCAATTATGTCTTCTCAAAATAACATGGCTAAAGAAAGTTATCCCTACAAAATCATATAGTCTGGCTATGCTCTCTCTTCACCTCACAAAATATTTAAATCATGCACAACCCCAATGATAAGCCAAGCAATTGTTTCGTACTTTTGACATTCTCAAAACTTTATTCAATTTTCACGCAATACATGAGCGTGAGCCATGGATATAGCACTATAGGTGGAATAGAGTGGTGGTTGTGGAGAAGACAAAAAGGGGAAGATATTCTCACATCAACTAGGCGTATCAACAGGCTATGGAGATGCCCATCAATAGATATCAATGTGAGTGAGTAGGGATTGCCATGCAACGGATGCACTTGAGATATAAGTATATGAAAGCTCAAAAAGAAACTAAGTGGGTGTGCATCCAACTTGCTTGCTCATGAAGACCTAGGGCAATTTGAGGAAGCCCATCATTGGAATATACAAGCCAAGTTCTATAGTGAAAAATTCCCACTAGTATATGAAAGTGATAACATGAGAGACTCTCTACTATGAAGATCATGGTGCTACTTTGAAGCACAAGTGTGGTAAAAGATAGTAACATTGTCCCTTCTCTCTTTTTCTCTCATTTTTTCTTATTTGGGCCTTTTATCTCTTTTTTTATGGCCTCTTTTCTTTCTCTCTTTTTTTAATTTTTCGTCTAGAGTCTCATCCCGGCTTGTGGGGGAATCATAGTCTCCATCATCCTTTCATCACTGGGACAATGCTCTAATAATGATGATCATCACACTTTTATTTTTCTTACAACTCAACAATTACAACTCGATACTTAGAACAAGATATGACTCTATATGAATGTCTCCGGCGGTGTACCGGGATATGCAATGATGCATGAGTGACAAGTATGAAAGAATTATGAACGGTGGCTTTGCCACAAATACTATGTCAACTACATGATCATGCTAAGCAATATGACAATGATGGAGTGTGTCATAAACGGAACAGTGGAATGTTGCATGGCAATATATCTCGGGATGGCTATGGAAATGCCATAATAGGTAGGTATGGTGGCTGTTTTGAGGAAGGTATATAGTGGGTGTATGATACCGGCGAAAGGTGCGCGTTATTAGAGAGGCTAGCAATGGTGGAAGGGTGAGAGTGCATATAATCCATGGACTCAACATTAGTCATAAAGAACACATATACTTATTGCAAAAATCTACAAGTTATCGAAGCAAAGTATTACACGCATGCTCCTAGGGGGATAGATTGGTAGGAAAAGACCATCGCTCGTCCCCGACCGCCACTCATAAGGAAGACAATCAATAAATAAATCATGCTCCAACTTCATCACATAACGGTTCACCATACGTGCATGCTACAGGAATCACAAGCTTCAACACAAGTATTTCTCAAATTCAAAACTACTCAACTAGCATGACTTTAATATCACCATCTCCTTATCTCAAAACAATTATCAAGTATCAAACTTATCATAGTATTCAACACACTCATAAGAGAATTTATATTATTAATCTTGCATACCAAGCATATTAGGATTTTAAGCAAATTACCATGCTATTAAGACTCTCAAAATAATCTAAGTAAAGCATGAGAGATCAATAGTTTCTATAAAAAAATCCACCACCGTGCTCTAAAAGATATAAGTGAAGCACTAGAACAAAATTATATAATTCAAAAGATATAAGCGAAGCACATAGAGTATTCTAACAAATTCCAAATCATGTATGGCTCTCTCAAAAGGTGTGTACAGCAAGGATTATTGTGGTAAACTAATAAGCAAAGACTCAAATCATACAAGACGCTCCAAGAAAAACATATATCATGTGGTAAATAAAAATATAGCTCCAAGTAAAGTTACCGATAGAAGTAGACGATAGAGGGGATGCCTTCCGGGGAATCCCCAAGCTTTGGCTTTTAGGTGTCCTTAGATTATCTTGGGGGTTCCATGGGCATCCCCAAGCTTAGGCTCTTGCCACTCCTTGTTCCATACTCCATCAAATCTTGACCCAAAACTTGAAAACTTCACAACACAAAACTTAAAGTAGAAAATCTCGTGAGCTCCGTTAGCGAAAGAGAATAAAAGACCACTTCAAGGTACTGTAATGAACTCATTATTTATTTATATGGGTGTTATACCTACTGTATTCCAACTTCTCTATGGTTCACAAACTATTTTACTAGCCATAGATTCATCAAAATAAGCAAACAACACACGAAAAATAGAATCTGTCAAAAACAGAACAGTCTGTAGTAATCTGTAGCTAGCGCAAGATCTGGAACCCTAAAAATTCCAAAATAAATTGATTGACGTGAGTAATTTATCTATTAATCATCTTCAGAAATAATTAACTAAATATCACTTTCCAAATAAAAATGACAGCATTTCTCGTGAGCGCTAAAGTTTCTGTTTTTTACAGCAAGTTCGACAAGACTTTCCCCAAGTCTTCCCAACGGTTCTGCTTGGCACAAACACTAATTAGACACAAAAAACACAACAAAAACAGAGGCTAAATAATTTATTTATTAATAAGCAGGAGCAAAAATCAAGGAATAAAAATAAAATTGGGTTGCCTCCCAACAAGCGCTATCGTTTAACGCCCCTAGCTAGGCATAACAAGCAAGAATAGATCTAGGTATTGCCATCTTTGGTAGGCAATCCTTAAGTGGCTCTCATAATAGATTCATAAGGTAATTTAATATTCTTTCTAGGAAAGTGTTACATGCCTTTCCTTAACGGAAATTGGAATCTAATATTTCCTTCCTTCATATCAATAATTGCACCAATCATTCTAAGGAAAGGTCTACCAAGAATAATAGGACATGAAGGATTGCAATCTATGTCAAGAACAATAAAATATATGGGCACATAATTCCTATTTGCAACAATAAGAACATCATTAATTCTTCCCATAGGTTTCTTAATAGTGGAATCCACAAGGTGCAAGTTTAGAGAGCAATCATCAAAATCACGGAAACCTAACAAATCACACAAAGTCTTTGGAACCGTGGAAACACTAGCACCCAAATCACATAAAGCATAGCATTCGTCATCTTTAATTTTAATTTTAATAGTTGGTTCCCACTCATCATAAAGTTTTCTAGGGATAGAAACTTCCAATTAAAGTTTTTCTTCATAAGATTGCATCAAGGCATCAACGATATGTTTAGTAAACGCTTTATTTTGACTATAAGCATGAGGAGAATTTAGCACGGATTGCAACAAGGAAATACAATCAATCAAAGAGCAATTTTCATAGGTAAATTCCTTGAAATCCATAATAGTGGGTTTTGCAATATCTAGGGTTTTAATTTCTTCAATCTCGCATTTATCAAATATATTATCAAGATCAAGAGATTCAGAATTCTTGGAACGCCTTCTAGGTAAAGGTGGATCTTATTCAGTCCCATCATTATCAAGATTCATATTGCAAAACAAAGATTTAAAAGGGGACACATCAATAACTTTTGGATCTTCATCATTATTTTCATAGGAACTAGAAGAACACGCTTTTATAAAGGCATCTTTCTTAGCATGCATCCTAGCGGTTCTTTCTTTGCACTCATCAATGGAAGTTCTCATGGATTTGAGAGACTCATTGATATCATGCTTAGGTGGAATATATCTAACTTTCAAAGAATCAACATCAAGAGCAATTCTATCAACGTTCTTAGCCAAATCATCAATCTTAAGCATTTTTTCTTCAATCATAGCATTAAAATTCTTTTGCGAATTAATAAATTCTTTAATATTAGAATCAAAATCAGAGGGCATCTTATTATAATTTCCATAAGAATTGTTGTAGGAATTACCATAATTATTAGAGGGATTACTAGGATAAGGCCTAGGATTGAAATTTCCTATATATGCATTATTACCAAAATTGTTCCTACCAACAAAATTCACATCCATAGATTCATTATTATTCTCAATCAAAGTAGACAAGGGCATATCATTAGGATCAGAAGAAACACTCTTATTAGAAAATAATTTCATAAGTTCATCCATCTTTCCACTCAAAACATTAATTTCTTCTATTGCATGCACCTTTTTATTAGTAGATCTTTTAGTATGCCATTGAGAATAATTAACCATAATATTATCTAGGAGTTTAGTAGCTTCTCCTAAGGTGATTTCCATAAAAGTGCCTCCCGCGGCCAAATCCAAAAGATTTCTAGAAGCAAAATTCAATCCGGCATAAATTTTTTGTGTAATCATCCACAAATTTAAACCATGAGTAGGGCAATTATGTATCATTAATTTCATTCTCTCCCAAGCTTGTGAAACATGTTCATGATCAAGTTGCTTAAAGTTCATAATATCGTTTCTAAGAGAGATGATTTTAGCGGGAGGAAAATGCTTAGAGATAAAAGCATCTTTGCACTTGTTCCATGAATCAATACTATTTTTAGGCAAAGATGAAAACCAAGCTTTAGCACGATCTCTAAGCGAAAAAGGAAATAGCTTCAAATTAACAATATCATTATCCACATATTTCTTATTTTGCATGTCACACAAACCAACGAAGCTATTTAGATGGGTAGCGACATATTCACTAGGAAGGCCGGAGAACGGATCTTTCATGACAAGATTCAGCAAAGCAGCATTAATTTCACAAGATTCAGCATCAGTAAGAGGAGCAATCGGATTGCTAATAAAATCATTGTTGTTGGTATTGGTGAAGTCACACAATTTAGTATTATCTTGAGCCATTGCGATAAACAAGAAAACTAACACACAAGCAAACAAAAAGCAAGCGGACAAAAAGGGCAAATAGAGAAAGAGAGGGAGGATAGAGAGAGAGGGTGAATAAAACGACAATGGTGAATTGGGGGAGAGAAAAACGAGAGGCAAATGGCAAATAATGTAATGCGGGAGATAAGGGTATGTGATGGGTACTTGGTATGTTGACTTTTGCGTAGACCTCCCCGGCAACGGCGCCAGAAATCCTTCTTGCTACCTCTTTTAGCACTGTGTTGGTTTTCCCCGAAAAGGATGGGATGATGCAGCAAAGTAGCGTAAGTATTTCCCTCAGTTTTTGAGAACCAATGTATCAATCTAGTAGGAGGCTACGCACGAGTCCCTCGTACCTACACAAAACAAATAAATCCTCGCAACCAACGCAAATAGGGGTTGTCAATCCCTATAGGGCCACTTATGAGAGTGAGATCTGATAGATATGATAAGATAATAATTTTGGTATTTTTATGATAAAGATGCAAAGTAAAATCAAGGCAAAGTAAATAACTAAGTAGTAGGAGATTGATATGATAAAGATAGACCCGAGGGCCATAGGTTTCACTAGTGGCTTCTCTCGAGAGCGTAAGTATTCTACGGTGGGTGAACAAATTACTGTTGAGCAAATGACAGAATTGAGCATAGTTATGAGAATATCTAGGTATGATCATGTATATAGGCATCACGTCCGAGACAAGTAGACCGACTCCTGCCTGCATCTACTACTATTACTCCACTCATGGACCGCTATCCAGCATGCATCTAGAGTATTAAGTAAAAATAGAGTAACACCTTAAGCAAGATGACATGATGTAGAGGGATAGACTCATGCAATATGAAGAAAACCACATCTTGTTATCCTCGATGGCAACAATACAATACGTGCCTTGCTTCCCTTACTGTCACTGGGAAAGGACACCGCAAGATTGAACCCAAAGCTAAGCACTTCTCCCATTGCAAGAAAGATCGATCTAGTAGGCCAAACCAAACTGATAATTCGAAGAGACTTGCAAAGATAACCAATCATACATAAAAGAATTCAGAGAAGATTCAAATATTATTCATAGATAGACTTGATCATAAACCCACAATTCATCGGTCTCAACAAACACACCGCAAAAAGAAGATTAAATCGAATAGATCTCCACAAGAGAGGGGGAGAACATTGTATTGAGATCCAAAAAGAGAGAAGAAGCCATCTAGCTACTAACTATGGACCCGTAGGTCTGAAGTAAACTACTCACACTTCATCGGAGAGGCTATGGTGTTGATGTAGAAGCCCTCCATGATCGATGCCCCCTCTGACGGAGCTCCGGAACAGGCCCCAAGATGGGATCTCGTGGATACATAAAGTTATGGCGGTGGAATTAGGGTTTTGGCTCCGTATCTGATCATTTGGGGGTATGTGGGTATATATAGGAGGAAGAAGTATGTCGGTGGAGCAACAGGGGCCCACGAGGGTGGAGGGCGTGCCTGGGGGGAAAGCATGCCCCCTACCTCGTGGCCTCCTATTAGTTGGCTTGACGTAGGGTCCAAGACTCCTGAGTTGTATTCGATGAGAAAATCAAGTTCCCGAAGGTTTCATTCCATTTGGACTCTGTTTGATATTCCTTTTCTTTGAAACCCTAAAACAGTCAAGAAACAACAATTCTGGGCTGGGCCTCCGGTTAATAGGTTAGTCCCAAAATTAATATAAAAGTGGATAATAAAGCCCAATAATGTCCAAAACAGTAGATAATATAGCATGGAGCAATCAAAAATTATAGATACATTGGAGACGTATCATGCAACAAACCAACGGGGCTCTATACTACTGCATTCTAACGTTTGCATGGGCTAAGGCATCCTATAGCCACCTACTCTGATACCAAGCCTGTGGCATCCCGGCTCAGAGAAACTAGAATGCCCCGTATTCCAGCCCAGAGATCGAGGAGAAGTCTTCTAGAATACGGCACTGGTTAGCATAAAACAACTCAGCTCTTTATTACAATCTATATGGGTACAAGGGGATTACATCGGCACAGCGACACTACGCCTGCCACGGTTGCTCCCTGCAGGCAACAGAACAACATGATACGTCTCCAACGTATCTATAATTTTTGATTGTTCCATGCTATATTATATTCTGTTTTGGACATTATTGGGCTTTATTATACACTTTTATATTATTTTTGGGACTAACCTGTTAACTGGAGGCCTAGCCCAGAATTGTTGTTTTTTTTGCATATTTCAGAGTTTCGCAGAAAAAGAATATCAAACGGAGTCCAAACGGAATGAAACCTTTGGGAACGTGATTTTTGGAACGAACGTGATCCAGAGGACTTGGACCATACGTCAAGAAAGCAACCAAGAAGGCACGAGGTAGGGGGCGCGCCTACTCCCCCCCCCCCTCCCCAAGCGTGCCCTCCACCCTCGTGGGGCCCATGTTGCTCCACCGACGTACTTCTTCCTCCTATATATACCTATGTACCCCCAAACTACCAGATACGGAGCCAAAACCCTAATTCCACCGCCGCAACCTTCTGTACCCGTGAGATCCCATCTTGGGGCCTTTTCCGGAGCTCCACCGGAGGGGGCATCGATCCCGGAGGGCTTCTACATCAACACCATAGCCTCTCCGACGATGTGTGAGTAGTTTACCTCAGACCTTCAGGTCCATAGTTATTAGCTAGATGGCTTCTTCTCTCTTTTTGGGTCTCAATACAATGTTCTCCCCCTCTCTTTTGGAGATCTATTCGATGTAATATTCTTTTGTGCTGTGTTTGTTGAGACCGATGAATTGTGGTTTTATGATCAAGTTTATCTATGAACAATATTTGAATCTTCTCTGAATTCTTTTATGTATGATTGGTTATCTTTGCAAGTCTCTTCGAATTATCAGTTTGGTTTGGCCTACTAGATTGATCTTTCTTGCAATGGGAGAAGTGCTTAGCTTTGGGTTCAATCTTGCGGTGTCCTTTCCCAGTGACAGTAGGGGCAGCAAGGCACGTATTGTATTGTTGCCATCGAGGATAACAAGATGGGGTTTATATCATATTGCATGAGTTTATCCCTCTACATCATGTCATCTTACTTAAAGCGTTACTCTGTTCTTTTGAACTTAATACTCTAGATGCATGCTGGATAGCGGTAGATGTGTGGAGTAATAGTAGTAGATGCAGGCAGGAGTCGGTTTACTTGTCTCGGACGTGATGCCTATATACATGATCATACCTAGATATTCTCATAACTATGCTCAATTCTGTCAATTGCTCAACAGTAATTTGTTTACCCACCGTAATACTTATGCTCTCGAGAGAAGCCACTAGTGAAAGCTACGGCCCCCGGGTCTATTTTCCATCATATTAATCTCCCATCAACAAGCTTTTTCTTTTGCCGTTTTTATTTTGCTTTATTTACTTTGCATCTTTATCATAAAAATACCAAAACATATTATCTTATCATATCTATCAGATCTCACTTTTGTAAGTGACCGTGAAGGGATTGAAACCCCCTTTATTGCGTTGGTTGCGAGGATTTTATTTGTTTGTGTAGGTGCAAGGGACTCGTGCGTGGACTCCTACTGGATTGATACCTTGGTTCTCAAAAACTGAGGGAAATACTTACGCTACTTTGCTGCATCACCCTTTCCTCTTCAAGGAAAACCAACGCAGTGCTCAAGAGGTAGCAAGAAGGATTTCTAGCGCCGTTGCTGGGGAGTCTGCGCAAAAGTCAACATACCAAGTACCCATCACAAACCCTTATCTCCCGCATTACATTATTTGCCATTTGCCTCTCATTTTCCTCTCCCCCACTTCACCCTTGCTGTTTTATTTGCCCTCTCTCTCTGTCCTCCTTATCTTTCCCTATTGGCCTCTTTTTGCCCATTTCTTGTTTACTCGTGTGTTGGATTGCTTGCTTGTCGTTATGGCTAGTCCCCTATCTTCTCCGTTGTCTCCCGAAAATTAAGTTCTTAATTTTAAGCAAAGGGAAGGAGAAAATCTAAAAGACGCTTGGTATAAAATTTGCAATGCTCAAAATAGATCTACCAGGAAGCAATCTACTTCTGTTCTTCTCCGCAATTTTTATGTAGGCGCTACTCCTTGGCACAGATATATCCTTGATGCCATTATCAGAGGGAATTTCTTGGGCAGCCATACTTTTGATTCTTATAATGCTATGATAGATTTGTTTGGCTCACCCCCTCTTTTGGTTAATGGAACTATGTTAACTTTTGGAGCATGTAATGCAAATACTTGAAATTATTGAAAATAAAGTTTCTACCGTAAAGTTAATTGAAAATTTAGACAAAAAGATCCACAACCAAATTACCCAATATGGATCTAAAGTAGGAGTCACTTCGAAAAATATTAAGGAGAAGGAACCCATAGTTAATGAAAGAATAAATCAGGATTCCACTAGAATCGCTAAACTTGAGAGTATCATTACCAACTTGGGAACCACTTTTTCTTCCGTAAGGAATACTCCAAGTCCTCCAACCAAAATTGCCAAGCTTATGTATGTTCCTAAAAATAAGGCTGAATACTCTATCAAGGAAACTGCGGATCTCAAATCTATAAGTATTCATCCCAATCTTTTCGCTATCATTAAGGAACCATTTCCTACAAATGATTTTTTCGATTTTGTTCCTAGAAGTTTGATCATTAATAAAAATAAAGAAACTCCTAAGGGTGATAGATGTGTCATTAAAGAATTACCAACTAAAGATGCCTAGATCTTTCTTCACTATTATGCCTAGCTAGGGGCGTTAAACGATAGCGCTTGTTGGGAGGCAACCCAATTTTATTTTTATTCCTTGCTTTTTGATACTGTTTAGTAATAAATAATTTATCTAGCCTCTGTTTTGGTTGTGTTTTTTGTGTTTAATTAGTGTTTGTGCCAAGTAGAACCGTTGGGAAGACTTGGGGAAAGTCTTTTTGATCTTGCTGTAAAAAACAGAAACTTTAGCGCTCATGAGAACTGCTGCCATTTTTATTTGGAGAGTGATATTTAGTTAATTCTTTTTGAAGATGATTCATAGATAAATTCCTAACGTCCAGAAGTTTATTTTAGAATTTTTGGGGCTCCAGAAGTTTGTGTTAGCTACAGATTACTACAGACTGTTCTGTTTTTGATATATTCTGTTTTTTCGTGTGTTATTTGCTTATTTTGATGAATCTATGGCTAGTAAAATAGTTTATAAACCATAGAGAAGTTCGAATACAGTAGGTTTAACACCAATATAAATAAAGAATGAGTTCATTACAGTACCTTGAAGTGGTGTTTTCTTTTCTTTCGCTAACGGAGCTCACGAGATTTTCTATTTTGAGTTTTGTGTTGTGAAGTTTTCAAGTTTTGGGTTAAGTTTCGATGGATTATGGAACAAGGAGTGGCAAGAGACTAAGCTTGGGTATGCCCATGGCACCCCAAGGTAAAATTCAAGGACACCCAAAAGCCTAAGCTTGGGGATGCCCCGGAAGGCATCCCCTCTTTCGTCTTCGTCTATCGGTAACTTTACTTGGAGCTATATTTTTATTCACCACATGATATGTGTTTTGCTTGGAGCGTCTTGTATGATTTGAGTCTTTTATTTTTAGTTTACCACAATCATCTTCGCTGTACACACCTTTTGAGAGAGACTCACATGATTTTAAAATTATTAGAATACTCTATGTGCTTCACTTATATCTTTCGAGCTATATAGTTTTTGCTCTAGTGCTTCACTTATATCTTTTAGAGCACGGTGGTGGATTTGTTTTATAGAAACAATTGTTCTCTCATGCTTCACTTAGATAATTTTGAGAGTACTACAAAACAGCGTGATAATTTGCTTTAACTATGATATGCATTCAAGATTAATAAAAAATTTCTTATGAGTGTGTTGAATACTATGAGAAGTTTGATACTTGATAATTGTTTTGAGACATGGAGATGGTCATATTAGAGTCATGCTAGTTGAGTAGTTTTGAATTTGAGGAATATTTGTGTTGAAGTTTGTTATTCCCGTAGCATGCATGTATGGTAAACCGTTATGTGATGAAGCCGGAGCATGATTTATTTATTGATTGTCGTCCTTATGAGTGGCGGTCGGGGACGAGCGATGGTCTTTTCCTACCAATCTATCCCCCTAGGAGCATGCGCGTAATACTTTGTTTCGATAACTAATAGATTTTTGCAATAAGTATGTGAGTTCTTTATGACTAATGTTGAGTCCATGGATTATACGCACTCTCACACTTCCATTGCTAGCCTCTCTAATACCGCACACTTTTCACCAGTATCATACACCCACCATATACCTTCCTGAAAACAGCCACCATACCTACCTATCATGGCATTTCCATAGCCATTCCGAGATATATTTCCATGCAACTTTCCACCATTCCGTTTACTATGACACGCTCCATCATTGTCATATTGCTATGCATGATCATGTAGTTGACATTGTATTTGTGGCAAAGCCACCGTTCATAATTCTTTCATTGCATATCCCGGTATACCGCCGGAGGCATTCACATAGAGTCATATTTTGTTCTAAGTATTGAGTTGTAATTGTTGAGTTGTAAGTAAATAAAAGTGTGATGATCATCATTTTTAGAGCATTGTCCCAAGTGAGGAGAGGATGATGGAGACTATGATTCCCCCACACGTCGGGATGAGACTCCGGACTAAAAAAAGAGAAAAGGCCCAAAAATTGAGAGAATAAGAGAGGAGGGACAATGCTACTATCATTTTACCACACTTGTGCTTCAAAGTAGCACCATGATCTTCATGATAGAGAGTCTCCTATGATATCACTTTCATATACTAGTGGGAATTTTTCATTATAGAACTTGGCTTGTATATTCCAATGATGGGCTTCCTCAAAATGCCCTAGGTCTTCGTGAGCAAGCAAGTTGGATGCACACCCACTTAGTTCCTTTTGTTGAGCTTTCATATACTTATAGCTCTAGTGCATCTATTGCATGGCAATCCCTACTCTCTCACATTGATATCTATTAATGGGCATCTCCATAGCCCGTTGATACGCCTAGTTGATGTGAGACTATCTTCTCTTTTTTTGTCTTCTCCACAACCACCATTCTATTCCACATATAGTGCTATGTCCATGGCTCACACTCATGTATTGCGTGAAGATTGAAAAAGTTTGAGAACACCAAAGGTATGAAACAATTGCTTGGCTTGTCATCAGGGTTGTGCATGATTTAAATACTTTGTGTGGTGAAGATAGAGCATAACCAGACTATATGATTTTGTAGGGATAACTTTCTTTGGCCATGTTATTTTGAGAAGACATAATTGCTTAGTTAGTATGCTTGAAGTATTATTATTTTTATCTCAATATTAAACTTTTGTCTTGAATCTTTCGGATCAGAATATTCATACCACAATTAAGAGAATTACAATTAAATTATGCCAAGTAGCATTCCACATCAAAAATTCTGTTTTTATCATTTATCTACTCGAGGACGAGCAGGAATTAAGCTTGGGGATGCTTGATACGTCTCCAACGTATCTATAATTTTTGATTGTTCCATGCTATATTATATTCTGTTTTGGACATTATTGGGCTTTATTATACACTGTTATATTATTTTTGAGACTAACCTATTAACCGAAGGCCCAGCCCAGAATTGTTGTTTTTTTCCTATTTTAGAGTTTCGCAGAAAAGAAATATCAAACGAAGTCCAAACGGAATGAAACCTTCGGGAACGTGATTTTTGGAATGAACATGATCCAGAGGACTTGGACCCTACGTCAAGAAAGCAACCAGGAAGGCACGAGGTAGGGGGCGTGCCTACCCCCCCCCCCCCAGGCGCGCCCTCCACACTCATGGGGCCCATGTTGCTCCACCGACGTACTTCTTCCTCCTATATATACCTACGTACCCCAAAACTACCAGATACTGAGCCAAAACCCTAATTCCACCGCCGCAACCTTCTGTACCCATGAGATCCCATCTTGGGGCCTTTTCCGGAGCTCCACCAGAGGGGGCATCGATCACGGAGGGCTTCTACATGAACACCATAGCCTCTCCGATGATGTGTGAGTAGTTTACCTCAGACCTTCGGGTCCATAGTTATTAGCTAGATGGCTTCTTCTCTCTTTTTGGGTCTCAATACAATGTTCTCCCCCTCTCTTGTGGATCTATTCAATGTAATCTTCTTTTGCGGTGTGTTTGTTGAGACCGATGAATTGTGGGTTTATGATCAAGTTTATCTATGAACAATATTTGAATCTTCTCTGAATTCTTTTATGTATGATTGGTTATCTTTGCAAGTCTCTTCGAATTATCAGTTTGGTTTAGCCTACTAGATTGATCTTTCTTGCAATGGGAGAAGTGCTTAGCTTTGGGTTCAATCTTGCGGTGTCCTTTCCCAGTGACAGTAGGGGCAGCAAGGCACGTATTGTATTGTTGCCATCGAGGATAACAAGATGGGGTTTATATCATATTGCATGAGTTTATCCCTCTACATCATGTCATCTTACTTAAAGCGTTACTCTATTCTTTTGAACTTAATACTCTAGGTGGATGCTGGATAGCGGTCGATGTGTGGAGTAATAGTAGTAGATGCAGGCAGAAGTCGGTCTACTTGTCTCGGACGTGATGCCTATATACATGATCATACCTAGATATTCTCATAACTATGCTCAATTCTGTCAATTGCTCAGCAGTAATTTGTTTACCCATCATAATACTTATGCTCTCGAAAGAAGCCACTAGTGAAACCTATGGCCCCCGGGTCTATTTTCCATCATATTAATCTCCCATCTACAAGCTATTTCTTTTGCCGTTTTTATTTCGCTTTATTTATTTTGCATCTTTATCATAAAAATACCAAAAATATTATCTTATCATATCTATCAGATCTCACTTTCGTAAGTGACCGTGAAGGGATTGACAACCCCTTTATTGTGTTGGTTGCGAGGATTTTATTTGTTTGTGTAGGTGCGAGGGACTCGTGCGTGGCCTCCTACTGTATTGATACCTTGGTTCTCAAAAACTGAGGGTAATACTTACGCTACTTTGCTGCATCACCCTTTCCTCTTCAAGGAAAACCAGTGCAGTGCTCAAGAGGTAGCACAACACGATGTAGCGGAATAACTCCTGGCAGCGGAACAAAGTCGGCGGTGGTGAACTCCACTTCGTAGGGACTCTGGCTGGAACGCTTATCCTAGCTTGCAAACAAGGAATCCACGGCAAACAAGCAATAAAATCTGGCATGACCTGCAGACTGGCATGACACGCCAGGACAGTACATTGAATGTACTTGTGAGCTCACAGCAATCAAGACAAACAATGGCATGGCAATTATAGATTATTAAGCAATGATGAACACGATACTATCAGAACAACATGGCATGTACAACATGATACAGCTAGAACAATACGAGCATGGCATAAACATATGAATATGATGAGACTAGCATGTAACATGATGAAACTATCGTGAACCAACTTACTCTGCTCCGGTTACCTTGTAACCATCACAGGCATCACTTACCATCACGAACATCACACGATCATCTCAGGATCCAATCAAGCTTGGTATTAAAAATACCGTAGTAATCATTTATGACCACAAGGAGCTTGACCTTTACCCTTGACTCTCGCATAACATCCCAAATATCCAACAAGTTGGTACTCACGATACCACAGTGATCCTCTCACGATCATATAAATATCAACCAACTTCTTTCATCATCGAACCAGGGTTGTTATTAAGCACATCATTATTATTACTATTGACCCATAGTGTGACCGACACGAACTGGGCCCTTATCCGCGGGCATGGCTATCGGTAGATTTAACACACACACACACACACACACACACACACACACACACACACACACACTGCAGAGGTTAGCACATTGTACCCACACCACAGAACCCATGGCCTCGCACTCCCATTCGGGTGGACCAACGGCATTCCGACAAAACCGTCCTACTTCCATGACACTCTCCCAGCCACTCCGACTAACTCCCCTTTGGCCTAAGTCCTGGGTGGCCCCGTGCCTACCAAAGGCACCAATGGCCACCGCCGTGGCAAAATGGTCCCAATCGGGGAGAAGGATCCTTGCAAAAACAACGGGCACACAAGGCTTATGCCATCCTACCTGGCCAAGGTAGCACCCGCGCATAACCTTCCCTAGCGGGAGTCACCGGTGAGAGGCATGACAATAGACCTAGTTAGGACCCCCCATAAGGTAAGCGTGGTTGCACTGGTCAAATCGATATGGTGGCACCATGACTCAGCCAACAGTTGTTCAAGTTCAATTTAATCCGGTTAAACTTGAATGCAATATGCCGAGTCATGATAAAAAGAATAACATGATGCAACTACAATGCATGAACATGATATTAACATAAGCATGGGGGTGCATCCCAATCAATGAGCATACTAACATCATTTAACCATTTATCCAGATGAGCATGGCATACTGACGAGCATGGATATCACAACTAGAACACTTACCCATAGCATAACATGGCCACTAACATCAACAATAAATACCATGCAATAACATAACGATAGAACTACCATGCAAGTATTTAATCAACTGGATGCAAAGGAACATGCATAACAACGGTACTCGAAACAGACAATAGTCAGGCACCGAAGACCATCACCAACATGTACTACTACCAAACATTGCCAATATTAAAGTAATACTAGCATAAAGAACATAATAACAGAGTGCATGATAACATGGCATGACGGAAAACACCGATCCATAAGCATAACCGAAATACCAACCGTAGTAGCAAAACAAACAGACAGTTATTAAATATTCAAGTGGTAAACCAATGCTTCTGCATGGCTATCATGCACATGGTGGTTGTGGCTTGCCTGGGGATGAAGAAGGCTCCGGGGAGAAGTGCGGAACGACCGCGGAAAGAATCGCCGGAAAGGGTTCGCTCTCGAAGGGGGATGATTAGGGGCAAGGGTAGAATGGTCTTTTCTAGTATGTCAAACCATAGTGAAAATAATACCAAAATTTTAGACTCGACGAGACGAAGAAGTGGGCTTTGGATTCACCTCATTTGGAGTTATGAGTAAAAAGTTGTGAAGTGATGAAGATCAGGGACTTTTCTGCAAAAATATCATCACAAACAAGTCCCTGGGTGGATAAGGCAGAAGCGGGCTTTGAGTAAATACATTTTCCAGAGATGAAAACTTACTTACGCCTGAAGTAGAAACGAATGCACTTTCGGTTAAGGGAAGGCGTACCCCATGGAGTACGTCTCCACTTAACCACGTCAGTGGGCTAGCTCGGTCAACGCGTGAGGCTGACACGCGGGACCCACTAGCAGGGGGAGGGGATGTCGTCGTCTTCCTCGCTTCCTCTCGCTCGCCCGCGTAGCCAGAGGGCAGGGCCAGCGCCGGCGGCTGTGTTCACAGCTCCGGCCACCAACGGCGACGCCCGACCTACCGTTGGACTCAGGGGATGGAGGCAGACCCGCCTATGGGTGGCGCGTGAGGCTGACACGCGGGACCCACTAGCAGGGGGAGGGGATGTCGTCGTCTTCCTCGCTTCCTCTCGCTCGCCCGCGTAGCCAGAGGGCAGGGCCAGCGCCGGCGGCTGTGTTCACAGCTCCGGCCACCAACGGCGACGCCCGACCTACCGTTGGACTCAGGGGATGGAGGCAGACCCGCCTATGGGTGGCGCGGTCACCGGAGAGATCGGGGGCGAGCGGGGAATCACCCGCAGCGGACGGCGGTTTCGGTCAGAAGTGGGCACGTGTCCACTGGCCACGGGAGGAAGAGGCGAAGGGCGGGGAAGAACCAGAGGGCTATAGGTGATCTAGTGGTGGTGGAATAGAGGAGGGAGGGCATCGGCGTTGAGCCAATTTAGGCCAAGGCCGATGCAAGAACGGCGGCCATGGAGAGAACCAGAGAGCTCTTTGAGCTCGGGAGAGTAGCGGACGGGGCCCTGGGAGGTGTAGGAGTGGCTTGGTGAGCTCGGGGGTCTCGGGGGAGGGCCTAAATAGGCGCGAGGCAAGGAGGCCGAGCTGGCGTCGCCGTGGATACGTGTCCGGCGCCACGGACGCGTGTGGGCGCGCATGGGCTTGGATTAAGGCGACGAGAGAGCACAGGAGGGAGAGATCATGAGGAAGAGGAGACCAAGAGGCACAGGGAGGAAGTGGCTGAGACGAAGACAGAGCCAAAGGGACACTATTTGTCCATGGGCGCGCGGCGTCTAGCTCTAGCGAGGAGGCTTCGGGAGGGGGTAGGGACACGAGAGCAACGGGAGAGGAAGGGGGAGTGAGGTCGGTACGCTCCGACGCGAGAAACCGTCAAGGCAGAGCTGGCTGGCGCGTCCCGATGCCCAGAGCGCGGCCAACGCTGCCAGAGCGCATGCATAGACCCGCAAACGACGCGGTCACTACTGCGCTCAGCAAGGAGGGGACGCAAGAGGCAAGGAAACATTGTCCCGGGTGTTGTCTTTCCATCACAGGGGCTGTGGGAGTTGATGGAGCATCAAAAGAAGCCAAGGTGATGTGTGAGTGATCGTCTGAAGTTTGTTGTATCAAATTTGGTTGCGCACTGCTGTTCACCAGGGATTTGATTGGGTCAAATGGAGCTGTCTGGGGTGTTTATATGAGGAAGGACTACGATCCTGTGAAGTTTGAGGGGAAATGGATCACAAAACAACAGGATTGCTTTGTAACCTCAGATTAGGTCTAGAAACTTGATCATGATGATGCACTCACATGGAGTATCAACTTGATCAAAAATTTGGCAAGGCAGGGTTATTTGACCATATGAAGATGCTGCAAAAGGTTTCATACCAATTGGATCAACCAAAATGGTACTTGCTTCACAAGCATTTCCACTGACCAGAAACTTTCAAAACTTCTAGAGGAAAATTTGCTAGATGGAATATGCCCAAATTGGGTGGAGATAGGTTATATGGATAAGAGAAGGTCTAGGAAACTTTACAGCCATTATGGAGCAAGATAAAATATACTTGCTTCACTAACTGAAAATTTGGATAGGAACAAAGATTTGAAGCTGTGCCCTCATGGAGGAATGACATGAGCTCAAATCTTGTGGAGAGATTTTATTTGATGATATGAAAGACCATGCAAAAATTCAACTCAATTGGATTAACCTAGCTAGTACTTCCTTCACAACCAATTCCCTCAGAAAGGAACTTTGAAAAATTGCTCAGGAATATTTACTAGGCAAATTAAGTTGAAATTTGTCATGAGGCAATTACTTGGACATGAAAAGATGTCCAAGAAGTTTGGAGTGAATTGAGCAAAGATAAATGGCACTTGCTTCACAGTCTGTCATTCAGGACATCATAGGAAAAGAATTATTTGAGGATGATGGGAAACATGGCCAATGAAATATTTTGCCATATTTGAGAAAGATATGACCCAAACAATTTATGAGAATTATTTGGGAATTTTAGGAGTGATGGAAATATAGGTTGCTTCACAACCTAGGGCAAATTGAGTTATTCCTTTAATAGAAAAGGAATATCCCTAATAAAAAGACCATTGGGATTTGGGCTAGAATGAAAATGGAAAGGTTTAGGGAAGGATTTGGGTATGAGAAGCCACTCTGGAACCAAAGAAGAGTTCTTCTTCTTCAGTTTCCAGACCACATAGCCATGGAAAAAAAGAAATCTCAGGCAAAAACCTCAGAAAATCAAAAGAAAAAGAAAGGGCCAAAAATCAGTCTGTTACAATGTGGGGGCTAGATGACAAAAACATGATTAGTTTTGCTAGCCTGTATCATCACACGCACACTTTCTTACCGTGTGGCGGGGTTATCCTGTCGCTGCACATTAGTAGCACTTTCTTGTTGTGTGGCGGGGTTCTCGTCTCGCTGCACATTAGTGGCACTTGTTTGCTGTGTGGCTGGGTTCTCATGTTGTTTTACATCGGGGGTGTTTTGGTGCTGTGTGGCGGAGTTGTCTTCATTCACCCGCCCCACAGGTATCGAGCAGGGATCCGGCTGTCCTTGAAATGATCCTTTTGCTTCTTCCTTTTCCTTTCTTGCTTTTCTAAGTTGATTTTCTTCAGGGTTTCAAGCTCCTCCTTGAAATTATATAGGTATTTTCTTGCTAATATGGTTTCATCATCTGTTAGGCAAGCGTCTTTGGCTAATGCCTTAAATTCTTTAGGAATTGACGTATATCGCATGAAGCTTTTCCCCTCTGGCATCGACTTCTTAACTGTTGGTTGTTCGAGATCAGGTTGAATAAGATCCTCCTCTGGATCCCAAGTTCACCTCTTTAGCATGTACTTTTCAGCTATCTCGTAAACCCCAATCTGGTCCATAACTCGTAGTACGTGTGCGCATAGTAGTCTGTCACGATCAAACTTGCAGCAAGTACATGAGTATGTCTCTTCATCCATGTTTGCTTGCACATGGTAGTGCATGTCCCCATATTTTGGTATTATCCCCTGCACTGAGCTGGCCTTGAAGGTACCATCATCTAATGCGTCGCATCTGTAGGTTGATTTCACCTTCATCTCCACCTTGAACTTGCAAAACTGGTTATGCGTGTACAGCCCCCGCACCTACATCTCTAGCGGGTTCATCGAGTACATTTCGGTTTCTTTGTATACTCTTTCCAACTGCTCTTTTGATACGCTAGCCATCACCTTATCATGTATCGTAGTGTACTGATACGTCCATTTTGCATCATGTTTTCTTACTGTTATTTATAATGTTTTTATCCATAATAATGCTTTTTGGAGTAATTCTAATACCTTTTCTCTCATAATTTGCAAGGAGCACACCAAGAGGGAGAATTCTGGCAGCTGGAAATCTAGACCTGGAAAAGCTACGTCAGGCCACCTATTCTCCACAACTCCAAATGAGCTGGAACTTCACGGAGAATTTTTTGGATTATTTAAGAAGCATTGGAGCCAATAAACACCAGAAGGGGGGCCACCAGGTGGGCGCACTAGGCCCTCCTGGCGCGCCCTGGTGGGTTGTGGCCTCCTAGGCCCACCTCCGGTGCCCATATTCTGGTATATAAGTCATTTTCACCTAGAAAGAAAATAAGGAGAAGACTTTCGGGACGGAGCACCACCGTCTCGAGGCGGAACTTGGGCAGGAGCACTTTTGCCCTACGGCGGAGCGATTCTGCCGGGGAACTTCCCTCCCGGAGGGGGAAATCATCGTCATCATCATCACCAACAACTCTCCCATCTTGGGGAGGGCAATATCCATCAACATGTTCACCAGCACCATCTCATATCAAACCCTAGTTCATCTCTCGAATTCAATCTTGTTACCGGAACTATAGATTGGTACTTGTGGGTGACTAGTGATACGTCCATTTTGCATCACGCTTTTATATCAATATTTATTGCATTATGGGCTGATATTACACATTATGTCACAATACTTATGCCTATTCTCTCTTATTTTACAAGGTTTACATAAAGAGGGAGAATGCCGGCAGCTGGGATTCTGGCTGGAAAAGGAGCAAATATTAGAGACCTATTCTGCACAACTCCAAAAGTCTTGAAACTTCATGGATGATGTTTTCCAAATATATAAAAAACATTGAGCTCAAGAACTTCACCAGGGGGGCCACACCCTGCCAACGAGGGTGGCGGGCGCGCCCTACCCCCTAGGCGCGCCCCCTATGTCATGGGCCCCCTGGTGGCCCTCCGATGACCATCTTCTGCTATATGGGCTCTTTCGATGGAAAAAAATCATAAGCCATCTTCTCGGACGAAACTCCGCCGCCACGAGGCGGAACCTTGGCGGAACCAATCTAGGGTTCTGGCGGGGCTGTTCTGCTGGGGAAACTTCCCTCCCGGAGGGGGAAATCATCGCCATTGTCATCACCAACGCTCCTCTCATCGGGAGAGGGAAATCTCCATCAACATCTTCATCAGCACCATCTCATCTCAAAACCCTAGTTCATCTCTTGTATCCAATTCTTGTCTCCAAGTCCGGGATTGGTGCTAGTAGATTGCTAGTAGTGTTAATTACTCCCTGTAGTTGATGCTAGTTGGTTTAATTGGTGGAAGATCATATGTTCAGATCCTATATGCATATTAATACCCCTTTGATTATGAACATGTTTATGCTTTGTGAGTAGTTACTTTTGTTCCTAAGGACATGGGAGAAGTCTTGCTATTAGTAGTCATGTGAATTTGGTATTCGTTTGATATTTTGATGAGATGTATGTTGTCTCTCCTCTACTGGTGTTATGTGAACGTCGACTACATGACACTTCACCATTGTTTGGGCCTAGAGGAAGGCATTGGGAAGTAATAAGTAGATGATGGGTTGCTAGAGTGACAGAAGCTTAAACCCTAGTTTATGCGTTGCTTCGTAAGGGGCTGATTTGGATCCATATGTTTCATGCTATGGTTAGGTTTACCTTAATACTTTTGTTGTATTTGCGGATGCTTGCAATAGAGGTTAATCATAAGTGGGATGTTTGTCCAAGTAAGGGCAGCACCCAAGCATCGGTCCACCCACATACCAAATTATCAAAGTACCGAACGCAAATCATATGAGCGTGATGAAAACTAGCTTGACGATATTCCCATGTGTCCTCGGGAGTGCTTTACATCATATAAGAGTTTGTCCAGGCTTGTCCTTTGCTACAAAAAGGATTGGGCCACCCTCCTGCACCTTATTTACTTTTGTTACTTGTTGCTCGTTACTTTTATCTTATCACAAAACTATCTGTTACTACTTATTTTAGTACTTGCACAGAATACCTTGCTGGAAACCGCTTATCATTTCCTTCTGCTCCTTGTTGGGTTCGACACTCTTACTTATCGAAAGGACTACGATAGATCCCCTATACTTGTGGGTCGTCAAGACTCTTTTCTGGCGCCGTTGCCGGGGAGTGAAGCGCCTTTGGTAGGTGGAATTTGGTAAGGAAAAATTTATATAGTGTAATCAAATTTACTGTCACTTGTTACTATGGAAAGTAATCCTCTGAGGGGCTTGTTCGGGGTATCTTCACCCCGACCAGTAGAGCAAAGAGTTGCTCATCAACCTACTGAGCCTACTGAAAATGAAAATGCTTGCTTTGAAATTCCTTTGGTTATGGTAGAAAAACTGCTAGCTAATCCTTTTTTAGGAGATGGAACAAAACATCCTGATGAGCATCTAATATATGTGGGTGAAGTTTGTGGATTATTTAAGCTTGCAGGTGTACCCAGAGATGTTGTTAAGAAGAAGGTATTCCCTTTATCTTTAAGGGGAGATGCATCGACATGGTACAGGCTATGTGATGATATGGAGTCTTGGAACTACAAACGATTGAAATTGGAATTTCATCAAAAGTTTTATCCTATGCATCTTCTTCATCGTGATCGCAATTATATATATAATTTTTGGCCTCATGAAGGAGAAAGTATCGCTCAAGCTTGGGGGAGGCTTAAATCAATGTTACATTCATGCCCCAATCATGAGCTCTCAAGAGAAATGATTATTCAAAATTTTTATGCGCGGCTTTTTGATAACAATCGCACCATGCTTGATACTTCTTGTGCTGGCTCTTTTATGATGAAGACTATTGAATTCAAATGGGATTTATTGGAAAGAATTAAACGCAACTCCGAAGATTGGGACCTCGACAATGGTAAGGAGTTAGGTATGGCACCTAGTTTTGATTGTGTTAAATCTTTTATTGATACCGATATTTTTCGTAAATTTAGCACTAAATATGGACTTGACTCTGAGATAGTAGCTTCTTTCTGTGAATCTTTTGCTGCTTATGTTGATCTCCCCAAGGAGAAGTGGTTTAAATATCATCCTCCCATAGAAGTAAAAGTAGCTGCACCTACTAAAGTTGAAGAAAAGACTATCACTTATAATGATCCTATTGTTCCTACTTCTTATGTTGAGAAACCACCTTTCCCTGTTAGGATAAAGTACCATGCTAAAGCTTCAACTGTGGTTCGTAAAAGAAATATTAAAACATATACACCTCCTGAGCAAGTCAAAGTTGAACCTAATATTGCTGTTGTTAAAGATCTCTTGTCTGATATTATAGACGGGCATGTTATTTATTTCTGTGACGAAACTGCTAGAATTGTTAAACCCCGTGATACAGATAAACCTAGATGTGTGATAGGTATGCCTGTTATTTCTGTTAAAATAGGAGATCATTGTTATGTCGGGGGTGCTAATCCACGAACACCTATGGGACCGGCGGACCGAGCCCCTTTCGGTTCGGCTGGGGGGCGGAGATCGCACAAAGAGCAGATCGAGGCGAAGCACACGAGCACACGATCAGTTTACCCAGGTTCGGGCCGCACGGATGCGTAAAACCCTACTCCTGCTTTGTGGTTTTGTATTGAGTTCTTGCTCGGGAGCGCTGAGTGCTACAGTACTCACCAGCATCTAACGAGACCGAGCGTGAGTGTTCCTTTTTACCTCCCCCCTTCTACGTTGCGCATGGGCCTCCTTTTATATGCTCAAGGGGTCACCGACAGGTGGCAACGTAGACAAGGGTAAAAATGGAAAGATGTTGCGGTAGGTACAGCCGCCTGCTACAGTGTATCATACCTAACCCTGACGGCAGGGGACAAGGGCATTAAATGCCTGTCTGCGTCGCCCAAATAGTGCAAAAGGGACCGTCAGGGACGCCACCGCTCGCCACGATGGCAATCTTGTCAGCGCCGCTTGCCACCGTGTACCGCTGGCTGCACAGCCTCCCGCCACGTACGCCTGGAAGGGTCCCAAAGCGACACGTTGGTGGATGTGCTAGAGCGTAGGTACAGAGTGGAGGCTTGCCGCGGCAAGCGCCTTGCCGCGGTCGTTGTCTTGTCGCGTCCGGGAGCTTGTCGCTCACCGAGCCTTGCCGGGACGCGTGGCGCGTCGCGGCGAGTTCCTTGAGATGCCTTGGTTTGCCTTCCCGGCAAGCTCCTCTTGCCGGGGTCTTGTCTCCTTGGCTTGGATACTTTGTTCTTGAATGGCTCCAAAGGAACCACGGAGGAACTTGGCGGTCACCCAGCAAGCCTTGCCGCGGGATGCTGCGACTGCCCGTGCACAAGTTCGGGATACTAGGGTACCCCTACTCTAGTACACCGATAGGAGCCCCCGGGCCTGGGCCATACACGGTGCCGAGCGCTGTTGGCCCAGGCCCAAAACAGTGCACGGGCACGCGCGGCCTGGGTTACGCCGTATCTCTCCCCGTATCCACCGCGCCCTCCCCGAACGGCACGCGTCGAATGCGGCGTCGTGGGAGAGATCGTGGGTGGCTTCTTTATTCAGAAAGGCAGAACGTCCACCCCCTCCCTCTTTATAAGCAAGGGGAAACAGGGGTAGTGCGCCCATTCGCCAATTGCTATTCCAATCTTGGAAACCTCCGCTGCTCCTCCGTCTTCCCAAGGCTGAAAAGAGAGCAGCGCCCTGCCCCCCATCGCCACCAGCACCACCAACACCGTCGACCTCCTCCACTGCTTCCGCCATGGCTCCGAAAGCCGGCAAGGGGAAGGTCGTGAAGTCGACCGAGGCGCAGTGGCTTGCGGCACTGCGAAAGGAGCAGGCAATCTCCCCCCCCCCCCAAGCTCGCCGCGAGGGAGCTGAGGGAGTATTACTACCTCTTCTGGTCGACGGAGACGCGAGCACATCCGAGCACGAAGGTACTTCCAGCCGCCGCTTGGAAAATGGCTCCAAATGGATATCCTTTCTTCGCCGTGTTCTTCTACTACGGGCTCTGCCCGCCTTTCTCTGAGTTTTTCTGCGATATTATGAACACCTACGGGTTCTGCCTCCTTGATTTCACCCCCAATGCCGTTCTGACCATGGCAGTTTTCGCACATCTCTGTGAAAACTTTGTCGGAGTCCATCCAAATGTAGCCCTTTTTCGCCACTTCTTTATGCCCTGAGTAGAGAGAGGAGAGCCTTTATCCGGTGGAATCGCCTGGATCTCGAGGGCCGGCAAGAAGGATGCTTATCTGGAGGGAGAGTTCCGCGGCAAGTGGGAGGAATGGAGAGCAAACTGGTGCTGGATTGTCGAGGAGAACCCGCAGCCGTTTACCGCCCGGCGCCAGGCCCCAGCAGCACGCGGCAGCGATTGGAGCAACGTGGCCCCGGAAGATTAGGCGCTGTTGGCGCAGATTTTCTTTGCCGCCGCATCGCCCCCCTGCAGGAACGGAGGAGACCCGCCTGGGAGTTCAAGAATGCGGCGGATATCATGAGGCTGCGTCCGGGCCTCAACAACAACTTCACTATTCTGGAGCTCAACGCGATGCTCCAGGAGCTGTTCAAGTATGACCCTGAACATTCCGAAGTGTTCAGGTTGCCGCAGGGCGTCGTTCCGCTGTGCAACAACTCCGCGCTCGACCGCATCCGTGCAATGATGCCGCTGTGCGATTCGCATGGAATTGTCCCAACTTGGCAAGAGCCTATAGACGACGTCGTGCAGGAGTTCTTTGACGGCTTGGTAGAAGTGCCGGTCCGCCCCGACGAAAAGAAAGGCCTCACTCGCGACACCACCGATGCGGAGATGAAACACATCGCCACCAGGCTGGAAGAGGCGGCGGCAGCCGCAGCTGCGGGCGAGTTTGGATTCACCATGGAGGAGGCAGAGGCAGCAGAGGCGGCAAGCCATGCCGAGCGAGAGGAGCTAGCCGGCAAGAAAGAGCTTGCCGGACGTGACGTCGAGTCGAGCGAGCCTGCTAAGGATACGAGCGGCTCGTTGGAGATCAACTCCTCTTCCTCCTCATCATCAGACAGTTCGCCGCAAGCAGAGCCCCCAGCTCCACCAAGAAGGCGTCTCCGCAAGGCCGGGGATGTAGCGAGGCGGCGGGCGAGTCAACAGTCGCCGCGCCGCGCGACACGCTCCACCGCAGCAAGCACTGTTGCCGCGGGAGCGCCTCATGCTGCTGCGGCAACTGGAGCGGGGTCCACCTGGACCACCGCTTCTGCTCCTACCGCTCCTCACGCCGCGGCGGCAGCGGGAGCGGGGTCATCTCAGACCACCACCACTGTTCCCACCAAGCGGCCAAGGGAATCTACTTCTCCGCCTCCTCGCGCCGGACGTGAACCAGACTTCGACTTCTCCGCGTTCAGCTCCAACAAGGAAGAAGAAGAGGAGTAAGATTCTCTTGTTGTACTTGTAGTTCTTCAATCCTTGTTGTTTTGTCTTGTATCTCGTTTGCTTTACTCTGAACTTATTCCTTCTTAGGACTCTGGCCCAGAGAGTAGCGAAGAGAGCCAAGGCCATGGTGATTATCATCGAGGACGAACCCACCGCGACAGTAGGGGATGCGTCCGAGACAATCTTGCCGGACCCGGCAACTGTTCTCCAGAGCAGCCCCCAGCGTAAGTATCTGGTTCGCTCTCTGCTGTTGGGCGCGCATGGAGATTCTTGCTTTGCTGATATCTGATTGTTGGTTTGTGTAGGAACAGAGCAGCCCCACCAGGAGCGCCCGGAGGCCGCCCCCGAAACGCCAAGGGAAAGTCCTCCGGCAAGGGAGAGGTCTCCGGCAAGGGAGAGCTCTCCGGGACCCGGCACAGGTAATCCTCTCGCTTCAAAACTTCCCTTGGGTTCTTCTTCTTTTGATCTTCTTTTTTGGATATTTGCTTGACTCTTCTCCCTTTTCCGGCTGCAGATCCATCTGCTGCGGAACCGATGGAGACCGAGGTTGCCGCCGACGACGCCGCTGCCGCCGAGGAAGCAGCCGGCGCTGACGATCCCGCCGGCGCAGAGGGCGCCAAAGCTGCCGCCGCAGAAGCAGGCGGGGGATCTGGCGATCGCACTAACGGCCCTGAGGCCGCAGGAGCACCAGGCGCTACGCCGACCGCCGATCCCTCCGCCGCTGCCGCAGCGTCAGGCTCCCAAGAGCCCCAGCCAGGCGTCTACTTGAAGGCCGGCGATGGCGTCTTCATCAACCTTCCCTGGGTGTCAAGCTCCAGGGCGCCGGTCGAAGGGGAGAGCTTCGACGAAGAGGTGCTCGCCTCCGCTGGGCTGGCACTGGTTGACGCGCCAAGCAGCAGCAGCAGCGAGCCTGAGGAGGAGCGGCTGCTGCGGAAGCTGGTGTCGCTCTACCGCGCCCGGCAAGCCAAGCTAGAATCCCGCGAGGCGCTTGTCGCAAAGGCAGGAGTGGACATCGAGAAGCGCGCGGTGGAGCTCCGGGGTCTCAATCAGGAAGCTCTCCGGTCCCTGGCAGTGGAGCGGGCGCAACTTGCCGAGGAGCAGAAGGCCTTCCTCCTCGAGAGGGCCGAAGTCGAAGAGCAACAGCGGCTTGCCGCTGAAAAGCTGTCTATGCAGGAGGGCGAGCTGGTGCAGCGGAAGGTCAACCTTGACACCCACGAGGAGGAGCTTGCCGCGCGCGAGCGAACATTCGGCGGAGCGCTCAAGCAAGCAGAGGATGTTGCCGCTGCTGCCGAGGCCGGCAAGAAGGAGCTGGAGACGAAGGTGGTGCAGCTGGAGGCCGATCTCAAGGCGAGCGGTGAAGAGCTTGCCGCGCTCAAACGTGAGCGGGAGAAGGACACCTACAGCCACTCAGAGCTGCAGGCCCGTCTCGCCAAGAAGGGCAAGGAGCTTAACGCCGCCAAGGACTTCAACGCAGATCTTGAGTTGAAGCTGGCCACTTTGACCAGGACGCTGGACGGCGCCGGGGAGCAGGAGACGGCCTTGAAGGAGGAGGTCAAGGCCGGCAAGGCGCTGCTGGTGAGTGATGCTGCCGCCCAGAATGCTTTTAGGGAGAATGTGGAGCACTGGATGGAGGGTCTTGTGAATGTTGCCGAAGACATCGACAGGGAGCTGGCGCAGCTGGGAATGGAGGATCTCGGGTATCCCTCCGATGAGAACCTCCAACCCAGTGGCAAGCTCACCTTGTTCTTCAAAGGCGTGGCGATGGCCCTCCGGCGACTCCGGGAGAGGATCCCAAAGCAGCTGGCTGACGAGTCGCGCAAGATCTGCGCGGGAGCTCTTCAGAAGGTGCTGGTGAAGGTGGCCTTCCGCAACCCGGGCCTCAACCTCACCAACGTCCTCAAGACCCTGCCGCCGGATGCTGATTTGGAGGCGCTCAAGACCCTTGTCGCACCCATTGTGGACAAGGTGAGCGGGATCAAGAGGGTCGAGGGCGATCGCGTAGACTAGGCCGCCCGTTTTCTTCTTTTCTTGTTGGTGCTGGTCATGTTATGAGATCAATCTGTTAGAGCCGCGACAAGCTACCTTGTAATATAACTCTATTTCGGGTAATGATTGCAATGTTATTTCCTTTACTTGATTCCTTCCTTTGTATGTTTTTGCCCTACGCTTTTAGGGAACTTGCCGGCGCAGGCACCTTAGCCGCGAGCGCTGAGTGCGGGACGTCAGCAGCCTGCTGGCGGTGCCGCTACCGGCAAGAAACCTTGTCGCAACTTGTCGCAGCTCACTTAAGTTGTTGAGCGGACTCAAAACAAAGTAAGGGCGCAACTAGCTACGAGTTGGTTCCTCCGCGCACAGGTTTTCCATACAAAGCACGGTCGTTCAAGGAAGATAACTTAAAAATTTTAAAAAAATCTGATTGCTCAAACTTTTGGCAACTTAGCTTTTCTGTCGTTTGCTTCCCGGCAAGGCGAAACTTTCTTGAACGACACCTGGTCCATACCATTATCTTCTCCCTCCCCCCGGCAAACTTGTGGGCGAGGGAACCTTCCTTTCCTTGAGAAAAAAGAAAGAGGAGAAAATAAAGATAGGGAGCCTTATGGCTCGTTGTTGCTTACCGGGGGTAAGTGCTGCACAAAGTGTCAGATAACACATGCAAAAAATAGAAAGCATGAAATTGACAAGGTGCGCGGAGCACATGAGCTTTATGCACGGGGTCTGCGCCCGGCTTTGTAAAAAGGATTACATGCAACAGCGGCAAGACTTGTACAAAAGGGTGGTTGCCGGAACGGGTTCCGGCAACCACGCCTTATGGGTAAAACTTACGAAGATGCTCAATGTTCCAGGAGTTGCTCACTGGGATGCCATCTTCGGTCTCAAGGCGGACAACGCCAGGCCTAGTGACTCATTTCACCCGGTAAGGGCCTTCCCACTTCAGCGTCAACTTGTTGGAATTCTTGGCGGACTGAACACGCCGAAGAACAAGGTCGCCTTCCTCGAGACTTCTGGCGTTAACTTTGTGGCTATGGTAGCGGCGCAAAGCTTGCTGGTAGCGAGCAGCTCATACAGCAGCCTGAAGACGGTCTTCCTCAAGGAGCAGCGCGTCATCTTGTCGCAGCTGCTCTTGCTCAAGCTCATCATAAGCGAGCACTCGAGGTGACCCGTATACGAGTTCCGTGGGGAGCACTGCCTCTGCTCCATAGACTAGAGCGAAAGGTGTCTGGCCAGTGGCTCGATTTGGCGTCGTCCTGATCGACCAAAGAACCACCGGCAGCTCCTCAATCCAGTTTCTTCCGCACTTGTGCAGCCTGTCGAAAGTTCTGGTCTTGAGCCCACGCATCACTTCAGCATTTGCCCTCTCCGCTTGATCGTTGCTTCTCGGGTGAGCAACAGAAGCGAAGCAGACCTTGGCGCCAAGATCTTGGACGAATTGCATGAAGGTGCGGCTCGTGAATTGCGTACCGTTGTCGGTGATTATCTTGTTAGGGATCCCGAAGCGGCAAACAATCGACCTGAAGAACTTGACTGTTGACTGTGCTGTCACATTCCTCACTGCTTCCACTTCCGGCCACTTTGTGCACTTGTCGATTGCAACGTACAAGTACTCAAAGCCCCCGACTGCTCGCGGAAAGGGGCCGAGGATATCGAGCCCCCAGACCGAAAATGGCCAGGATAAAGGGATCGTCTGGAGAGCTTGAGCTGGCTGGTGTATCTGCTTGGAATGGAACTAGCACGCTTCACACTTGGTTACTTGTGCAGTTGCATCCTGGAGGGCTGTCGGCCAAAAGAAACCTTGCCGGAATGCTTTGCCGGCAAGTGCTCTTGCGCCAATGTGGTGACCACATATGCCTCCATGTATCTCTGCCAACAGCTTTTGTCCATCTTCCCGGTGAATACACTTCAATTTCACACCGTTGAGTCTTCTTCTGTACAGTGTGCTGTCGACAAACTGGTACATACTTGACTACCGGGCAACTCTTTCCGCTTCTTCTTGCTCTTCGGGAAGTTCTCCTATCTGAAGGAAACGGACAATCTGCTGTGCCCATGCTGGAGCTTGTGGCTCGACAACAAGGACTAAAGGCACATCTGCTGCTGCGGGAACATCCGCTTCTACGGCGAGAACCTGCGGCTCAGCCGGAGCTTGACGTTCCCCGGCAAGCTTGCCAAAGCAAAACTTGTCGGGAGCCTCTGCTTCAACGGAACAAACCCTAGGGCTTGCCGGAGCAGACTGCTCCTCAGCACTCTTGGTGTTGATCTTGGGGACCTTCTTGGCGGCGACTTCGGGAAGCTCTACCGGAAAATAGTCACCAGAAATCAACTTCCTCTTCTTGCTCTATCCAGTTGATGGTGTTACGGATGGTCGAGTCACCTTGAGCACAAAGATCCCTGGTTCCACGGGTAACTTAAGTGCGGCGCACTTTGACAGGCCATCGGCATTGTCGTTCTGAGCTCTTGGGACATGCTCCATCTGTAGGACGTCAAAGTGCTCTTCTAGCTTTCTCACTTCGTCAATGTGGGCTTCCATCAACGGACTCTGATAACTCTTGTTCACTTGGCGGATGACAAGCTGCGAGTCACACCTGACAATGAGCTTCTTGATCCCAAGGTCCGCAGAGATCCTGAGACCGGCAAGCAAGCCTTCATACTCTGCAGTATTGTTTGTTGCTTCCTCCTTGGGAAAGTGCATCTGGACTACGTACTTGAGGTGCTCTACGGTGGGTGCGACAAGCAGCACGCCAGCGCCGGCGCCTTGCAGCGAGAAGGCACCGTCAAAGTACATGAGCCACTCTTTGCTTGCTTCCTCGACGGGGATGCTCATTTCTGGAATTTCTTCATCTGGTGTTGGCGTCCACTCTGCTATGAATTCTGCCAATGCTCTGCTTTGGATAGTTGAAGTACTCTCAAACTTGAGGCCAAAGCTTGACAGTTCCAGTGCCCACTCAACAATCCTGCCTGTTGCTTCTGGATTCTGTAGAATCTTCTTCAGCGGAAAGCGAGTGACAACCGTGATCTCATGTGCTTGGAAGTAATGGCGCAGCTTTCTTGAGGCCATGAGAAGGCCGAAAAGCAATTTCTGCACACCAGAGTACCTTGACCTAGCCCCCTGCAGAAGGGAACTGACAAAGTAAACTGGGCGCTGCACCATTCTCTTCTGTATCTCCTCGCGCACCTGCGCAGATCCATCTTTGTCGGGACCAGAGCTTGTCGGGGAAGCCCCCTGCTTGTCGCTGGATGCGCCTGCCATGGTTGCTGGCTCGTCATCTGCCTCCCTCTCTGCTACTAACGCAGCAATAACCACTTGATTGGTTGCCGCTATATACAGCAGCAACTTCTCTTGTGGCTTAGGTGCGACAAGTGTTGGAGTGGAGGACAGGTATCTCTTCAAGTCTTGCAGCGCAGCCTCCGCTTCCGGAGTCCATTTTATTGGACCTGCCTTTTTCAAAATTTTGAAAAACGGCAGGGCGCGCTCAGCAGACCGAGAGATAAACCTGCTGAGAGCAGCCACGCAGCCGGCAAGTCTTCGTACATCCTTGACGCGCTTTGGTGCTTCGATCTGCTCAATGGCCTTGATCTTGTCGGGATTGGCTTCAATTCCCCGCTGAGACACAAAGAACCCGAGAAGCTTGCCGGAGGGGACTCCAAACACACACTTCTCGGGGTTGAGTTTGAGGTTGATCTTGCACAGATTTGCAAAGGTCTCGTCTAAATCATGAATCAGAGTTGCCCTGTCCTTGCTCTTGACCACTATATCATCCATGTAGGCTTCCACGTTTTTGTGCATTTGTGGCTCAAGAGCGACATGGACTACCCTTGCAAATGTTGAGCCAGCATTCTTTAAACCGAAAGGCATCCGTTTAAAACAGTACGTGCCACATGGAGTGATGAATGCGGTCTTCTCCTCATCTTCTTCTGCCATGAAGATTTGATGGTATCCTGAGTATGCGTCAAGAAATGAAAGCAAGTCGCATCCAGCCGTGGAGTCAACAATCTGGTCAATGCACGGCAAGGGAAATGGGTCTTTGGGACAAGCTTTATTAACATCAGTAAAGTCGATACAAAGCCACCATTTCCCGTTTGCCTTACGCACGACTACAGGATTGGCCAACCACGTAGGATGGAGCACTCCTCTGACAAGGCCTGCTGCTTCCAATTTCTTGATCTCTTCTGTGATGAATTCTTGGCGCTCCACTGCTTGCTTCCTGACCTTCTGCTTGATGGGCCGCGCATGAGGACAAACGGCAAGATGGTGCTCAATTACTTTCCTGGGAACACCGGGGATGTCAGACGGTTGCCAGGCAAACACGTTGATGTTCGCCCGTAGGAAAGCAATGAGCGCGCTTTCCTATTTTGGGTCAAGAGTGGCACTGATGGTGAAGGTACCACCAGTGCCGTCCTCCTTGGCGGACACTTTCTTGGTCTCTGGCGGAGTCACCATTGCCTTCTTACACTTGCCGGTGGAGCTCGATGGTGCGTCCTCGACGGTAGCGCAGCACTCCGAAGAGGTGCGCTTGCCGGAGTGGGCATCAGAACTCTTGCCGGACTTGGTCTTCTTCTTTCCCCCGGGAGCTTCAACGGCAGGTGACTTGCGATCCGTTGCGGCTGCCGCTTCCCGGTAGATCTTGTCGGCGCAGATAAGAGCATCCTTCTTGTCGCCAGGGACAGAGATGACGCTTATCGGGCCTGGCATCTTGAGCATGTTGTATGCGTAGTGAGAGGCTTCCATGAACTTGGCGAGTGCTGGACGGCCGAGTATCCCATTGTAAGGCAATGGAAAATCGGCAACGTCAAAAGTGACCCTCTCAATCTTGAAGTTCAACTTGCTGCCAAATGTTAGTGGCAACGTGACCTTCCCCTTCGGCTTGCTCCTTCCCGGGTTGATTCCTTGGAACATGCCGGTCTCTTCAAGCTCGCTGTCAGGGATCTGGAGTTTTTGGAGTACAGTGGAGGAGATCAGGTTCAAGCCGGCCCCGCCGTCAACTAACATCTTGGTGACCTTGAGGTTGCGGATAGTTGGTGAAACCAACATCGGCAAGCACCCGACCGCAGTTGTGCGATCAGGGTGGTCCTCAATATCAAAGATGATAGGCATGCTGGACCATTTCAGAAGCTTGCGCGATTCGACAGGTGGTTCCGCCGCATTGACTTCCCACACCCACTGCTTGAGTTGGCGGTGCGAAGTATGCAGAGAAGCACCGCCGTCAACGCACAAGACCTCTGTGGCTTTCTGGAACTCCTGCTCACTGGTCTCGACATCATCCATGTCTTCGTCGTCGTCGTCGTCTTCATCCTTGTCGCGGCCGCGGGGAGGTCTGTCTCCTTGCCGCTGCTTGGCCTTGCCGCGGCGTCCTCCCCGGCCGGCGCACTTCTTGCCGAATTCTCCAGTGCCTCTTTGGGCCTTCTCCTTGTTGCGTCGCTCGTATTTAGCTTTTTGTTGCTGGACGAGCTGTTCGACTTTCTTGCAGCTCTGGAGGTCATGGCCCTTGTTGCGGTGGATCTTGCAGTACTGCTTGTCGGTGTCGTCCTGCTTGTCGGCGACCGCCACAGCCTGGCAGTTGGTGCATGCGGCAATCTCCTTGCCGGAGCTACCAGCTCTGGCTTTCTTGGCGCCACCTTCGTTGCCGGACTGGTCAACGACTAGCACATCTTTGCCTTTCTTCTTTCTGTTGTTCCGCCGCCGGTTTTTCTTTGCCGAGGCAGCATCCTCGCTATTAGATCCTCCTGCTCCTGTATTCTCTCCGGGGAGTTTCCTCCCCTCCTCAGCACGTGCACACTTGTCGGCCAGGGCATACAACTCACTGACGTCTTTGATCTTGCACATCGCCATCTCCTCCCGCATCCTGCGGTTATGCACGTTCTGATGGAACGCGTTGATGACCGCGGCAGGGTGGACATCTAGGATGTTGTGTTGTACACGGCTGAATCTCTGAATGTACTTGCGCAGGGGCTCTCCTTCGTTCTGGGCGAGCAGGTGAAGGTCACTCTCTTGGCCATGAGGTTTGTGGCCGCCTGTAAAGGCGCCGACAAACTGATGGCATAGGTCTGCCCAGGAGGATATGGAGTTTTCCGGCAAATGCATGAGCCAGGACCTGACGTTGGGCTTGAGCACCAGCGGGAAGTAGTTGGCAAGGATCTTGTCGTCCTGCCCCCCGGCAGCTTGCACCGCGATGGTGTAGATGCTGAGGAACTCCGACGGATGCGACTTGCCGTCGTACTTCTCTGGTATGTCTGGCTTGAAATTCTTCTTGCTGGGCCACTGGACTTGCCGCAGCTCACGAGTAAACGCAGGGCAACCTACCGCGTACGGCAAGTCACCTGGTTCCCCTGGCGCATGCATGTCGACAGAGGGCCCAACGCGCTGGTCTGATTGACGCCGCGCTTCTCTTCAGCGCTTGATGCGAGTACGAGCGTCTTCTTGCTGTCGTTTGTGAAGAACTTGGCGCTGATCGCGACAAGCTCGTGGATCTGATGATGCGGTGGAGTCGCTGTCGTGGTGGATCCGGCGAGTCGGCGATCTTGGCCTTCGGGGCGGAGAGTGCATGGTGGCTGCACCCCCACCGGTCTTGTCGCCACCGGCTCGTGCCTGGCTGACTTGCCGCGGCTGCGAAGTACTCGGCTGCCGTGGAATGTCGCCGTTGGCAAAGCCGATGAGACTCTGAATGGTGGCCCTCCAGTCGTCGATCTTGTCTGCCGCTGGAGGGTAGTCTAGGAGCAGTTGAGCTCGCGCCAAAGCTTCTGCTGAAGTGGCCGGTGGCGGCGGCGAATGGTGTGAGGAGCGGGATATGCTTGGACTTCTAACCATGTTAGAAAGAGCAGTATCTCGTCCAGGCGACAGTGCCCCGCTCACGCCAGCATGTTGGCGTGCATGCTGGTCTTGAGCACTCCGAGATCCACCAGCTCGATCTTGGTCCAGCAAGCATATGGTACCGTGAGTATCATGACGCTGCCGATCCCGCGCCTCCTGGGATGGGCGCGGTGCATGTCCGGACGCCGAGGTCTTGGAGTGCGCCTGATCGTTGTGGGAGCTGACTGCGCCGCCGATGGGCAGCGCAGCCTTGTCCTTGGACCTGGCAGCACCGTGAGCTCCCTCATCGACGCCCGTTCTTCCATCGGCGTCTACCCCACCAGCTGTTTGCTCCGGCGATGGTTGGTTCGGCGTGGATGGAGCAGCCGCCTCCGAAGCCTTCTTCTTCGGCGGCATGTCGATGAAGACGATGAAGATTTAGCTCGTGCGAACGCGGGATCAGGTTCACACAACCTCGACGCTCCCCTACCTGGCGCGCCAAAGATGTCGGGGGTGCTAATCCACGAACACCTATGGGACCGGTGGACCGAGCCCCTTTCAGTTCGGCAGGGGGGCGGAGATCGCACGAAGAGCAGATCGAGGCGAAGCACATGAGCACAGGATCAGTTTACCCAGGTTCGGGCCGCACGGATGCGTAAAACCCAACTCCTGCTTTGTGGTTTTGTACTGAGTTCTTGCTCGGGAGCGCTGAGTGCTACAGTACTCACCAGCAGCTAACGAGACCGAGCGTGAGTGTTCCTTTTTACCTCCCCCCTTCTATGTTGCGCATGGGCCTCCTTTTATATGCTCAAGGGGTCACCGACAGGTGGCAACGTAGACAAGGGTAAAAATGGAAAGATGTTGCGGTAGGTACAGCCGCCTGCTACAGTGTATCATACCTAACCCTGATGGCAGGGGACAAGGGCATTAAATGCCTGTCTGTGTCGCCCAAACAGTGCAAAAGGGACCGTCAGGGACGCCACCGCTCGCCACGATGGCAATCTTGTCAGCGTCGCTTGCTACCGTGTACCGCTGGCTGCACAGCCTCCCGCCACGTACGCCTGGAAGGGTCCCAGAGAGACACATTGGTGGATGTGCTGGAGTGTAGGTATAGAGTGGAGGCTTGCCGCGGCAAGCGCCTTGCTGCGGTCGTTGTCTTGTCGCGTCCGGGAGCTTGTCGCTCACTGGGCCTTGCCGGGACGTGTGGCGCGTCGCGGCGAGTTCCTTGAGATGCCTTGGTTGGCCTTCCCGGCAAGCTGCTCTTGCCGGGGTCTTGTCTCCTTGGCTTGGATACTTTGTTCTTGAATGGCTCCAAAGGAACCACGGAGGACCTTGGTGGTCACCCGGCAAGCCTTGCCGCGGGATGCTACGACTGCCCGTGCACAAGATCGGGATACTAGGGTACCCCTACTCTAGTACACCGACATGTTATCATGGCTTATGTGATATGGGTGCTAGTGCTAGTGCAATACCTATTGACTTATACAAAGAAATTATGCATGACATTGCACCTGTTGAGTTAGAAGATATTGATGTCACAATTAAACTTGGTAATAGAGATACTATTTCACCAATGGGAATTGTTAGAGATGTTGAAGTCTTGTGTGGGAAAACTAAATATCCTGCTGATTTTCTTGTTCTTGGTAGACCCTTCTTAAATACTGTTAATGCTATCATAGATTGCACAAGAGATGTTGTTACTGTTGGTTTAGATGATATGACTCATGAATTTAATTTTTCTAAATTTAGTAGACAACACCGTGAAGAAGAATTACCTAGTAAGGATGAAATTATTGGTCTTGCTTCTATTGCCGTACCTCCTAGTGATCCTTTAGAACAATATTTGCTAGACCATGAAAATGATATGTTTATGAATAAAAGAAGGGAATTAGATGAAGTATTTTTTAAACAGGAACCTATTCTGAAACACAATTTACCTGTTGAAATCCTAGGAGATCCTCCTCCACCCAAGGTTGATCCCGTGTTTGGGCTTAAACCTTTACCGGATACTCTTAAATATGCTTATCTTGATGAGAAAAAGATATATCCTGTTATTATTAGTGCTAACCTTTCAGAACATGAAGAAGAGAGATTATTGAAAATTCTGAAGAAGCACCATGCTGCTATTGGGTATACTCTTGATGATCTTAAGGGCATTAGTCCCACTCTATGTCAACATAAAATTAATTTGCAAGAAGATGCTAAACCAGTTCGTGATCATCAACGCTGTCTGAATCCTAAAATGAAATAAGTGGTAAGAAAGGAGATACTAAAGCTCCTTGAGGCAGGTACAATTTACCCCGTTGCTGATAGTCAGTGGGTAAGCCCTGTCCATTGTGTCCCTAAGAAGGGAGGTATTACTGTTGTTCCTAATGACAAAGATGAATTGATTCCTCAAAGAATTATTACTGGTTATAGGATGGTAATTGATTTCCGCAAATTAAATAAGGCCACTAAAAAGGATCATTACCCCTTACCTTTTATCGATCAAATGCTAGAAAGATTATCCAAACATACACATTTTTGCTTTCTATATGGTTATTCTGGTTTCTCTCAAATACATGTGTCAGTCAAAGATCAATCAAAGACTACTTTTACATGCCCTTTTGGTACTTTTCCTTATAGACGTATGCCTTTTGGTTTATGTAATGCACCTGCTACCTTTCAAAGATGCATGATGGCTATATTCTCTGACTTTTGTGAAAAGATTTGTGAGGTTTTCATGGATGACTTTTCCGTCTATGGATCTTCTTTTGATGATTGCTTGAGCAACCTTGATCGAGTTTTGCAGAGATGTGAAGAAACTAATCTTGTCCTGAATTGGGAAATGTGCCACTTTATGGTTAATGCAGGTATTGTCTTGGGGCATAAAGTTTCTGAAAGAGGTATTGAAGTTGATAAAGCCAAGGTTGATTCTATTGAAAAGATGCCATGTCCCAAGGACATCAAAGGTATAAGAAGTTTCCTTGGTCATGCCGTTTTTTATAGGAGGTTCATTAAGGACTTCTCAAAAATCTCTTGGCCTCTGACTAATTTATTACAAAAAGATATACCATTTGTCTTTGATGATGATTGTGTAGAAGCATTTGAAATACTTAAGAAAGCATTGATCTCTGCACCTATTGTTCAGCCACCTGATTGGAATTTACCCTTTGAAATTATGTGTGATGCTAGTGATTATGTTGTAGGTGTTGGGTAACGTAGCAGAAATTCAAAATTTTCCTACATGTCACCAAGATCTATCTATGGAGAGACTAGCAACGAGGGGAAGGAGAGTGCATCTACATACCCTTGTAGATCGCTAAGCGGAAGTGTTCAACTGAACGGGGTTGATGGAGTCGTACTCGTCGTGATTCAAATCACTGATGATCCTAGTGCCGAACGGACGGCACCTCCGCGTTCAACACACGTACAGCCCGATGACATCTCCCATGCCTTGATCCAGCAAGGAGAGAGGGAGAGGTTGAGGAAGACTCCATCCAGCAGCAGCACAACGGCGTGGTGGTGATGGAGGAGCGTGGCTATCCTGCAGGGCTTCGCCAAGCACCATAGAAAAGGAGGAAGAAGAGATGCAGGGCTGCACCAACTAGAGATCGAATCGCGTGTTATGGGCAGCCCCTAGGCCTCATATATATAGGGGAAGGGGAGGGGCTGCGCCCCCTCTAGGGTTCCCACCCCTAGGGGGGCGACAGCCCTAGATGGGGAACAAGGGTGGCGGCCAAGAGGGGGAGAAGGGGTGGCGCCCCTAGGGTGGGCCTTAAGGCCCATCTAAGCCTAGGGTTTCCTCCTTTTTTTCCTCCTAGCTGCCCTTGGGCATTGTGGGAGGCACACCAGCCCACTTAGGGGCTGGTCCCTCACCACCCTTGGCCCACGCAACCTTCTGGGGTTGGTGGCCCCACTTGGTGGACCCCCGGGACCCTCCCGGTGGTCCCGGTACGTTACCGATAAACCCTGAAACTCTTTCGGTGACCAAAACAGGACTTCCCATATATAAATCTTTACCTCCGGACCATTCCGGAACTCCTCGTGACGTTCGGGATCTCATCCGGGACTCCGAACAACATTCGGTAACCACATACAAACTTCCTTTATAACCCTAGCGTCATCGAACCTTAAGTGTGTAGACCCTATGGGTTCGGGAGACATGCAGACATGACCGAGACGTTCTCCGGTCAATAACCAACAGCGGGATCTGGATACCCATGTTGGCTCCCACATGTTCCATGATGATCTCATCGGATGAACCACGATGTCAAGGACTTAATCAATCCCGTATACAATTCCCTTTGTCTATCGGTACGATACTTACCCGAGATTCGATCGTCGGTATCCAGATACCTTGTTCGATCTCGGTACCTGCAAGTCTCTTTACTCGTTCCGTAACACATCATCCCGTGATCAACTCCTTGATCATATTGTGCACATTATGATGATGTCCTACCGAGTGGGCCCAGAGATACCTCTCCGTCACACGGAGTGACAAATCCCAGTCTTGATTCGTGCCAACCCAACAGACACTTTCAGAGATACCTGTAGTGTACCTTTATAGCCACCCAGTTACGTTGTGACGTTTGGCAAACCCAAAGCACTCCTACGGTATCCGGGAGTTGCACAATCTCATGGTCTAAGGAAATGATACTTGACATTAGAAAAGCTTTAGCGTACGAACTACAGGATCTTTGTGCTAGGCTTAGGATTGGGTCTTGTCCATCACATCATTCTCCTAATGATGTGATCCCGTTATCAACGACATCCAATGTCCATGGTCAGGAAACCGTAACCATCTATTGATCAACGAGCTAGTCAACTAGAGGCTCACTAGGGACATGGTGTTGTCTATGTATCCACACATGTATCTGAGTTTCCTACAATTATAGCATGGATAATAAACGATTATCATGAACAAGGAAATATAATAATAACTAATTTATTATTGCCTCTAGGGCATATTTCCAACAGTCTCCCACTTGCACTAGAGTCAATAATCTAGTTCACATCGCCATGTGATTAACACTCACAGGTCACATCGCCATGTGACTAACACCCAAGAGTTTACTAGAGTCAGTAGTCTAGTTCACATCACTATGTGGTTAATACTCAATGAGTTCTAGGTTTGATCATGTTGCTTGTGAGAGAGGTTTTAGTCAACAGGTCTGAACCTTTCAGATCCGTGTGTGCTTTACAAATCTCTATGTCATCTCCTAGATGTATCTACCACGTTCTATTTGGAGCTATTCCAAATAACTGTTCTACTTGGAGCTATTCTAAATTGTTGCTCCATTATACGTATCCGGTATCTCTACTTAGAGCTATCCGGATAGGTGTTAAGCTTGCATCGACGTAACCCTTTACGACGAACTCTTTTACCACCTCCATAACCGAGAAACTTCCTTAGTCCACTAGTTACTAAGGATAACTTTGACCGCCGTCCTATGATCCATTCTTGGATTACTCTTGTACCCCTTGACTGACTCATGGCAAGGCACACTTCAGGTGCGGTACACAACATAGCATACTGCAGAGCCTATGTCTTAAGCATAGGGGACGACCTTCGTCCTTTCTCTCTATTCTGCCATGGTCGAGCTTTAAGTCTTAACTTCATACCTTACAACTCAGGCAAGAACTCCTTCTTTGACTGATCCATCTTGAACACCTTCAAGATCATGTCAAGGTATGTGCTCATTTGAAAGTACCATTAAGCGTTTTGATCTATCCTTATAGATCTTGATGCTCAATGCTCAAGTAGCTTAATCCAGGCTTTCCATTGAAAAACACTTTTCAAATAACTCTGCATGCTTTCCAGAAATTCTACATCATTTTCGATCAACAATATGTCAACAACATATACTCATCAGAAATTCTATAGTGCTCCCACTCACTTCTTTGGAAATACAAGTTTCTCATAAACTTTGTATCCACCCAAAATCTTTGATCGTCTCATCAAAGCATACATTCCAACTCCGAGATGCTTACTCCAGTCCTTAGAAGGATTGCTGGAGCTTTAAATACTTATTAGCATCTTTCAGGATTGACAAAACCTTCCGGTTGTATCACATACAATCTTTCCTCAAGAAAATCGTCGAGGAAACAATGTTTTGACATCCTATCTGCAAGATTTCACAAATAATGCAGTAATCGCTAATATAATTCCAACAGACTCTTAGCATCGCTACGAGTGAGAAAGTCTCATCGTAGTCAACTCCTTGAACTTGTCGGAAAAAATCTTAACGACAAGCCGAGCTTTCTTAATGGTGATACTTACCATCATTGTCCGTCTTCCTATCAAAATCCATATGTACCTAACAGCCTTACGACCATCAAGTAGTTCTTCTAAAGTCTACACTTTGTTTTCATATATGGATCCTCTCTCAGATTATATGGCCTCGAGCCATTTATCGGAATCCGGGCCCACCACCGCTTCTCCATAGCTCGTAGGTTCATTGTTGTCTAGCAACATGACTTCCAAGACAGGATTACGTACCAATCAGAAGTAGTACGCATCCTTGTCATCCTACGAGGTTTGGGAGTGACTTGATCCGAAGTCTTGTGATCAATATCATAAGCTTCCACTTCAATTGGTGTAGGTGCCACAGGAACAATTTCCTGTGCCCTGCCACACACTAGTTGAAGAGATGGTTCAATAACCTCGTCAAGTTTCCACCATCCTCCCACTCAATTCTTTCGAGAGAAACTTTTCCTCGAAAAAGGACCCGATTCTAGAAACAATCCCTTATTGCTTTCGGATCTAAGACAGGAGGTATACCCAACTGTTTTGGGTGTCCTATGAAGATGCATTTATCCGCTTTGGGTTCGAGCTTATCAGCCTGAAACTTTTTCACATAAGCGTCGTAGCCCCAAACCTTTTTAAGAAATGACAGCTTAGGTTTCTCTAAACCATAGTTCATACGGTGTCATCTCATCGGAATTACGTGGTGCCCTATTTAAAGTGAATGTGGTTGTCTCTAATGCCTAACCCATAAACTATCGTGGTAATTCGATAAGAGACATCATGGTATGCATCATATCCAATAGGGTGCAGTTATGATGTTCGGACACACCATCACACTATGGTGTTCCAGGCTGTATCAGTTGTGAAACAATTTCCACAATGTCTTAATTCTGTGCCAAACTCGTAATTCAGATATTCATCTCTATGATCATATCATAGACACTTTATCCTCTTGTCACGACGATCTTTCAACTTCACCCTGAAATTACTTGAACCTTTCAATAATTCAGACTCGTGATTCATCAAGTAAATATACTCAACATCTACTCAAATCATCTGTGAAGTAAGAACATAACGATATCCACTACACGCCTCAGCACTCATTGGACTGCACACATCAAAATGTATTACTTCCAACAAGTTGCTTTCTAGTTCCATTTTACTGAAAACGAGGCTTTCAGTCATCTTGCCCATGTGGTATGATTTGCATGTCTCAACTGATTCAAAATCAAGTGAGTCCAAACGGTCCATTTGCATGGAGTTTCTTCATGCATATACACCAATAGACATGGTTCGCATGTCTCAAACTTTTCAAAAATGAGTGAGCCCAAAGATCCATCAACATGGAGCTTCCTCATGCGTTTTATACCGATATGACTTACGTGGCAGTGCCACAAGTAGGTGGTACTATCATTACTTTCTTTTGGCATGAACATGTGTATCACTACGATCGAGATTCAATAAACCATTCATTTTAGGTGTAAGACCATTGAAGGTATTATTCAAATAAACAAAGTAACCATTATTCTCCTTAAATGAATAATCGTATTGCGATAGACATAATCCAATCATGTCTATGCTCAACGCAAACACAAATCTCGATGGTAGAGGGAGCGTACGATATTTGATCATATCAACATTGGAAACACTTCCAACACATATCGTCAGCTCACCTTTAGCTAGTCTCCGGTTATTTCGTAGCTTTTATTTCGAGTTACTAACACTTAGCAACCGAACCGGTATCTAATACCCTGGTGCTACTAGGAGTACTAGTAAAGTACACATCAACACAATGTATATCCAATATACTTCTATTGACCTTGCCAGCCTTCTAATCTACCAAGTATCTAGGGTAATTCTGCTCCAGTGGCTGTTCCCCATATTACAGAAGCACTTAGTCTCGGGTTTGGGTTCAACCTTGGGTTTCTTCACTAGAGCAGCAGCTGAATTGCCGTTTCATGAAGTATCCCTTCTTGCCCTTTCCCTTCTTGAAACTAGTGGTTTCACTAACCATCAACAATTGATGCTCCTTCTTGATTTCTACTTTCGCGGTGTCAAACATCGTGAATGTTTCAAGGATCATCATATATGTCCCTGATATGTTATAGTTCATCATGAAGCTCTAGCTGCTTGGTGGTAATGACTTTGGAGAAACATCAATGTCTCAACTGGAAGATCAACTCCCACTTGATTCAAATGATTGTTGCACTCAGACAATCTGAGCACAAGCTCAACAATTGAGCCTTTCTCCCTTAGTTTGCAGGTTAAGAAAATCGTCGGAGGTCTTATACCTCTTGACGTGGGCACGAGCCTGAAATCCCAATTTCAGCCCTCAAAACATCTCATATGTTTTGCAACGTTTCAAAAACGTCTTTGGTGCCTCAACTCTAAACCGTTTAACTGAACTATCACGTAGTTATCAAAATGTGTATGTCAGATGTTCGCAACATCCACAGATGATGTTCGAGGTTCAGCACACTGAGCGGTGCATTAAGGACACAAGCCTTCTATGAAGTATTGACGACAATCCTCAGTTTACGGACCTAGTCCGCATAATTGCTACTATCAACTTTCAACTAAATTTTCTCTAGGAACATATCTAAATAGTAGAACTATAGCGTGAGCTACGACATAATTTGCAAAATCCTTTTGACTATGTTCAGGATAATTAAGTTCATCTTATGAACTCCCACTCAGATAGACATCCCTCTAGTCATCTAAGTGATTACATGATCCGAGTCAACTAGGCCGTGTCCGATCATCACGTGAGACGGACTAGTCAATGTCGGTGAACATCTTCATGTTGATCGTATCTTCTATACGACTCATGCTCGACCTTTCGGTCTTCTGTATTCCGAGGCCATGTCTGTACATGCTAGGCTCGTCAAGTCAACCTAAGTGTTTCGCGTGTGTAAATCTGGCTTACACCCATTGTATGTGAACGTAAGAATCTAACACCCGATCATCACGTGGTGCTTCGAAACACGAACTGTCGCAACGGTGCACAGTTAGGGGGAACACTTTCTTGAAATTTTAACGAGGGATCATCTTATTTACTACCGTCGTTCTAAGAAAATAAGATGTATAAACATGATAAACATCACATGCAATCAAATAATAGTGACATGATATGGCCAATATCATATAGCTCCTTTGATCTCCATCTTGGGGCTCCATGATCATCTTGTCACCCGCATGACACCATGATCTCCATCATCATGATCTCCATCATCGTGTCTTCTTGAAGTTGTCACGTCATCTATTACTTCTACTACTACAGCTAACAGTTAGCAATAAACTAAAGTAATTACGTGACGTTTATGTTGACACGCAGGTCATAAATAAATTAAGACAACTCCTATGGCTCCTGCCGGTTGTCATACTCATCGACATGCAAGTCGTGATTCCTATTACAAGAACATGATCAATCTCATACATCACATATATCATTCATCACATCCTTTGGCCATATCACATCACATAGCACACCCTGAAAAAACAAGTTAGACGTCCTCTAATTGTTGTTTGCATGTTTTACATGGCTGCTATGGATTTCTAGCAAGAACGTTTCTTACCTACGCAAAGACCACAACGTGATATGCCAATTGCTATTTACCCTTCATAAGGACCCTTTTCATCGAATCCGTTCTGACTAAAGTGGGAGAGGCAGACACCCGCCAGCCACCTTATGCAACTAGTGCATGTTTGTCGGTGGAACCGGTCTCACGTAAGAGTACGTGTAAGGTTGGTCCGGGCCGCTTCATCCCACAATACCGTCGAAACAAGATTGGACTAGTAACGGCAAGCATATTGAACAAAATCAATGCCCACAACTACTTTGTGTTCTACTCATGCATAGTAACTACGCATAGACCTAGCTCATGATGCCACTGTTGGGGAACGTAGCAGAAATTCAAAATTTTCCTATGTGTCACCAAGATCTATCTATGGAGAGACTAGCAATGAGGGGAAGGAGAGTGCATCTACATACCCTTGTAGATCGCTAAGCGGAAGCGTTCAAGTGAACGGGGTTGATGGAGTCGTACTCGTCGTGATTCAAATCACCGATAATCCTAGTGCCGAACGGATGGCACCTCCGCGTTCAACACACGTACAGCCTGATGACGTCTCCCATGCCTTGATCCAGCAAGGAGAGAGGGAGAGGTTGAGGAAGACTCCATCCAGTAGCAGCGCAATGGCATGGTGGTGATGGAGGAGCGTGGCTATCCTGCAGGGCTTCGCCAAGCACCACAGAAAAGGAGGAAGAAGAGATGCAGGGCTGCACCAACTAGAGATCGAATCGCGTGTTATGGGCAGCCCCTAGGCCTCATATATATAGGGGAAGGGGAGGGGCTGCGCCCCCTCTAGGGTTCCCACCCCTAGGGGGCGGCAGCCCTAGAAGGGGAACAAGGGTGGCGGCCAAGAGGGGGAGAAGGGGTGGCGCCCCTAGGGTGGGCCTTAAGGCCCATCTAAGCCTAGGGTTTCCTCCTTTTTTCCTCCTAGCTGCCCTAGGGCCTTGTGGCAGGCGCACCAGCCCACTTAGGGGCTGGTCCCTCACCACCCTTGGCCCACGCAACCTTCTGGTGTTGGTGGCCCCACTTGGTGGACCCCCGGGACCCTCCCGGTGGTCCCGGTACGTTACCGATAAACCCCGAAACTCTTCTGGTGACCAAAACAGGACTTCCCATATATAAATCTTTACCTCCGGACCATTCCGGAACTCCTCGTGACGTCCGGGATCTCATCCGGGACTCCGAACAACATTCGGTAACCACATACAAACTTCCTTTATAACCCTAGCGTCATCGAACCTTAAGTGTGTAGACCCTACGGGTTCGGGAGACATGCAGACATGACCGAGACGTTCTCCGGTCAATAACCAACAGTGGGATCTGGATACCCATGTTGGCTCCCACATGTTCCACGATGATCTCATCGGATGAACCACGATGTCAAGGACTTAATCAATCCCGTATACAATTCCCTTTGTCTATCGGTACGATACTTGCCCGAAATTTGATCGTCGGTATCCAGATACCTTGTTCGATCTCGTTACCTGCAAGTCTCTTTACTCATTCCGTAACACATCATCCCATGATCAACTCCTTGATCATATTGTGCACATTATGATGATGTCCTACCGAGTGGGCCCAGAGATACCTCTCCGTCACACGGAGTGACAAATCCCAGTCTTGATTCGTTTCAACCCAACAGACACTTTCGGAGATACCTGTAGTGTACCTTTATAGCCACCCAGTTACGTTGTGACGTTTGGCACACCCAAAGCACTCCTACGGTATCCGGGAGTTGCACAATCTCATGGTCTAAGGAAATGATACTTGACATTAGAAAAGCTTTAGCATACGAACTACACGATCTTTGTGCTAGGCTTAGGATTGGGTCATGTCCATCACATCATTCTCCTAATGATGTGATCCCGTTATCAATGACATCCAATGTCCATGGTCAGGAAACCGTAACCATCTATTGATCAACGAGCTAGTCAACTAGAGGCTCACTAGGGACTTGGTGTTGTCTATGTATCCACACATGTATCTGAGTTTCCTATAATTATAGCGTGGATAATAAACGATTATCATGAATAAGGAAATATAATAATAACTAATTTATTATTGCCTCTAGGGCATATTTCCAACAGTAGGTTCTGTTCTAGGACAAAGAGTTGATAAGAAACTAAATGTTATTCAATATTCTAGTAAAAATCTAGACAATGCTCAAAGAAATTATGCTACTACTGAAAAATAATTCTTAGCAGTTGTATTTGCTTGTGATAAGTTTAGACCTTATACCGTTGATTCTAAAGTAACTATTCACACTGATCATGCTGCTATTAAATATCTTATGGAAAAGAAAGATGCTAAACCTAGACTTATTAGATGGGTTCTCTTGCTTCAAGAATTTGATTTACATATTGTTGATAGAAAAGGAGTCGAGAACCCCGTTGCAGACAACTTGTCTAGGTTAGAAAATGTGCTTGATGACCCACTACCTATTGATGATAGCTTTCTTGATGAGCAATTAAATGTCATAAATGCTTCTCATACTGCTCCCTGGTATGCTGATTATGCTAATTACATTGTTACTAAGTTTATACCATCTAGTTTCACATACCAGCAAAAGAAAAAGTTCTTCTATGATTTGAGGCATTACTTTTGGGATGACCCACATCTTTATAAAGAAGGAGTAGATGGTGTTATTAGACGTTGTGTACCTGAGCATGAACAGGAACAGATCCTACACAAGTGTCACTCCGAAGCTTATGGAGGGCACCATGCTGGAGATAGAACTGCACATGAGGTACTACAATCTGGTTTTAATTGGCCTACTCTCTTCAAGGAGGCACGTAAGTTTGTCTTATCTTGTGATGAATGTCAAAGAATTGGTAATATTAGTAGACGTCAAGCAATGCCTATGAATTATTCACTTGTTATTGAACCATTTGATGTTTGGGGCTTTGACTATATGGGACCTTTTCCTTCCTCTAATGGTTATACACATATTTTAGTTGCTGTTGATTACGTTACTAAGTGGGTAGAAGCTATTCCAACTAGTAGTGTCGATCATAACACTTCTATTAAAATGCTTAAAGAAGTTATCTTTCCAAGGTTTGGAGTCCCTAGATATTAAATGGCTGACGGTGGTTCACATTTTATTCATGGTGCTTTACGTAAAAATGCTTGCTAAATATGATGTTAATCATAGAATTGCATCCCCTTATCACCCTCAGTCTAGTGGTCAAGTAGAATTGAGTAATAGAGAACTCAAATTAATTTTGCAAAAGACTGTTAATAGGTCTAGAAAGAATTGGTCCAAGAAACTTGATGATGCATTATGGGCCTATAGAACTGCATATAAAAATCCTATGGGTATGTCTCTGTATAAAATGGTCTATGGAAAAGCATGCCACTTACCTCTCGAACTAGAACACAAGGCTTATTGGGCTATTAAAGAACTAAATTATGATTTTAAACTTGCCGGTGAGAAGAGGTTATTTGATATTAACTCACTTAATGAATGGAGAACCCAAGCCTACGAAAATGCCAAGTTGTTTAAAGAAAAAGTTAAAAGGTGGCATGATAAAAGAATATAAAAGCATGAGTTTAATGTAGGTGATTATGTATTGCTATAGAACTCTCGCTTAAGATTTTTTTGCAGGAAAACTTCTCTCTAAATGGGAAGGTCCTTACGTTATCAAAGAGGTCTACCGTTCCGGTGCCATAAAAATCAACAACTTCGAAGGCACAAATCTGAAGGTGGTAAATGGCAAAGAATCAAACATTATATCTCAGGTAATCCCATAAATGTTGAAACCAATGTTATTGAAACCGTAACCCCGGAGGAATACATAAGGGACACTTTCTAGAACGTTTCAGACTCCAAAAAGGAATAGGTATGTGGTACGGTAAGTAAACCGACTCCAAAACAGTTTTTAAGGCAATATTTCTCCGTTTTGGAATATTTAGAAAAATAGAAAAATAAGCAGCAATCCGGAAAGGACACAAGGGCTCCACGAGGGTGGAGGGTGCGCCCCCTACCTTGTGGGCACCTCGTGTGCTCTCTGGACTCCGTTTTCGTACAAAACACGTATTTTGGTCGGTAAAAATTCATTATATAACCTCCCAGGGGTTTTGACTCTCTATCACGCAAAATCCTCTTGTTTGTGTTTCGAGCTGTTACTGCTGCAGACAGAGCAACATGTCGTCCCAGGATTTCGAAGGAGAAAGCTATGTGGCTGATTACCTTGCAGATCCTAAGGTTTATGGGGATGCGGAGCATTGCGGTTGGACTACGGAAGAAGAAGAGGACTATGAACCCAAGGGAAAGGAGGAGACGAGCTCAGATGAAGATGAAGTCCCACTACCTCAACCTGGGGACATGCATGTGGAGTTCAAAATGTCAAGCCTAAGATCGAGTTTATCCCTTTTCGCCTCTTGCAGGAGAACAAACAGGAACTATGCAAAAAGATACTGAGCCTGGAGCAGGAGATCAAGGACCTAAGGGACCAAAATTCCGTCCTCAAACGCAAATTAAGGAAGAAGCCTACTCCATCAACAAAATCACCACCGTCTCCACTAACAAAGAAGAATTGTGTATCTGGTATGGGCACTCCACTTGGCAACTGCCAAGCTTGGGGGAGTGCCCCGGTATCGTATCACCATCACTTGTATCTTTACCGTTTTCCTTAGTTCGATCCTTTTGGTAATATTTTGATCTAGTAGAATAAAATTTCTTACTATGATCTAGTCATGAGTTTTGCTTTATTATCCTTCTATGTAATCGAGTCCTTGAGCTATATAATAAAGATTAGTGTTGAGTCAAGGGACTCACGAGAAGATATCACAACACAACTCTACAAATAAAATAAGTCATACAAGTATCATATTACAAGCCAGGGGCCTCGAGGGCTCGAGTACAGACATAAGTTAAACAAGTTTGCCTTAAGAAGGCTAGCACAAACTGGGATACAAATCGAAAGAGGCGCAGGCCTCCTGCCTGGGATCCTCCTGAACTACTCCTGGTCGTCGTCAGCGGGCTGCACGTAGTAGTAGGAACCTCCCGAGTAGTAGTAGTCATCGTCGACGGTGGCGTCTGGCTCCTGGGCTCCAACGTCTGGTCGCAGCAATCGAGTATAGAAAGGGGGAAAAGAGGGAGCAAAGCAACCATGAGTACTCATCCAAAGTACTCGCAAGCAAGGAGCTACACTACATATGTATGCATTGGTATCAAAAGGAATAACGGTGTCTTATGTGGGCTGAACTGCAGAATGCTGGAATAAGGAGGGGGATAGCTAGTCCTTTCGAAGACTACGCTTCTGGTAACCTCCATCTTGCAGCAGGAGAAGAGAGTAGATGGTAAGTTCACCAAGTAGCATCGCATAGCATAATCCTAACCGATGATCCTCCCCTCGTCGCCCTGTGAGAAAGCGACCACCGGTTGTATCTGGCACTTGGAGGGGTGTGTTTTATTAAGTATCCGGTTCTAGTTGTCATAAGGTCAAGGTACAACTCCAAGTCGTCCTGTTACCGAAGATCACGGCTATTCGAATAGATTAACTTCCCTGCAGGGGTGCACCACATAACCCAACACGCTCGATCCCATTTGGCAGGACACACTTTCCTGGGCCATGCCCGGCCTCGGAAGATCAACACGTCGCAACCCTATTTAGGCAAAACAAAGAGGTCAGCACGCCGGTCTAAATCCTATGGCGCAGGGGTCTGGGCACGTCGCCCATTGCACACCTGCATGTTGCGTACGCGGCCGGTGAGCAGACCTAGCAACCTCCATTACAAAGAAAGTTGCGTTACGCGGTCCAACCCGGCGCGCGCCGCTCAGTCGCTGACGTCACGAAGGCTTTGGCTGATACCACGACGTCGAGTGCCCATAACTGTCCCCGCGTAGATGGTTAGTGCGTATAGGCCAGTAGCCATACTCAGATCAACTACCAAGATCTCGTTAGCCTGTTATTCTGAAATAACCATGGACGCCGACCAGGGCCAGGCCCACCTCTCTCCTAGGTGGTCTCAACCTTCCCTGTCGCTCCGCCACAAAGTAGTAGTCGGGAGCCTTCGGGAAGTCAGGCCCACCTCTACCGGGAAGGAGCCACCTGCCCCTTCAGCCCCCAACATCGGAATCACTCGCGGGTACTCCTACGAGCCGAACTGACTTTAATCACCACAAGTATCATATATGTATAAGTATATACCCGTGACCACCTCCCAAGTGATCACGGCCCAATAGTATAGCATGGCAGACAGACAAGAATGTAGGGCCACTGATGGTAAACTAGCATCCTATACTAAGCATTTAGGATTGCAGGTAAAGGTAACAACAGTAGTAGCAAGGACAGGCTATGCATCAGGATAGGATTAATGGAAGCAGTAGCATGCTACGCTACTCTAATGCAAGCAGTATAGAGAAGAGTAGGCGATATCTGGTGATCAAGGGGGGCTTGCCTAGTTGCTCTGGCAAGAGAGAGGGGTTGTCAACACCGTACTCGTACTGGGTAGCAGCGGCGTCGTTCTTGATGTCTAGCGAGAGAAGAGGGGGAAGAAACAATAAATATAATGCAAACAAATGCATGATGATGCATGACATAACAAAGTGCGATGCTAGGTGTGCCCTAACGCAGTACAAGGTGGTACAGGTGAAGGGGGAAAACATCCAGGAAAGTATTCCTGGTGTTTCACATTTTCGGACAGATGAACCAAAGGGGGAAAGTTGCGTGTTCGATATGCTAGGGATGCGTGGCGGACTAACGGGCTGCATATCCAAGTTCGTCTCGTCGTTCTGAGCAACATTCATGTAGAAAGTATTTTCATCTGAGTTACGGATTAAAAGATATGATTTTCTAAAGTTTTAAATCATTTTCTGATTTTAATTAGTTATTTAATTCTAACATTATCCAAAACAGTGAATGATGACGTAGGCATGACATCAGAATGATGTCAGCAGGTCAACTGGTCGGGTGACCAGTCAAACCAGACAGGTGGGTCAAGTGGGACCCACATGTCATTGTCAAGGGGCAATAATAGGGGGGTTAGACTAACTAAATAGGTCAATTAGTGGATGGGCCCTAGAAGTCAGTGTCTAATTAGGTTTTAGTTAATTAACTTAATTCACTAGCAGTTTATATATTTGTTTTTATTTGTTTTATGGCATGGGGCCCGCATGTCAGTGGCAGTAGCTGCCACGTCAGCGAAGTTGACTTCGATCAACGTGGCTAGTTGGGGCCCCCAGGCCCACAGGCAGCGACCCAGGGGTGGGGCCCGCCTAGCCACGTCGGCGGATGGCGCCGGAGCGACTATGGCGACCCAAATAGAGGCGGCCCCTCGCCGGAGTTGGCCGGAATCGCGCTAGGGGGCTCGGGGAGGAGCGGGGCTAGGCCCATTCCAAGGCCCGCGTCGTGGCGCATTCAATGGAGGTGGTGGCTTGGTCGGAGGAGGGCCGCAGTGTCGCCGGCAAAGAGCGAGGCGGACGCCGGGGCTCGGTGAGTTTGATGGCTAGGCTGCGGGGCATGGTTCATCGCAGGGCTGGGCGCATTCGAATGCAGAGACGAAGCCGCGTCGAACGGTAGTGACACAGTGGCCGGAGAGGCTGTGTAGCGACGGCGACGAGTGGCGCGGCGGACGCCGGCGCTCGGCTGCGAGAGGGAACGGCGGTGCCGCGCGTTAATGGGCAAATGGGAGGGCTAGCCGGGCCCTACTCTACGCGGCGAGTTCAACGGAATCACGCCCTTGACCATTTGGTCATCGGAGTCTCGCCGGCGACGAGATCCGCGGCGGAGCGTTCGGGTGCTACGTCGACAACTATTTAGGGCGCAGGTGAGAGAGAGAGAGAGAGAGAGAGGAGAGAAGGGGCTCACCGAGTGGCACACACGGTGGCCCTTGGGGTTTAGTAGCTGCAAGGGCGCGGCCGGAGTCGGTGAAGAACAGCGGCGGAGCTTGTCGGAGCAGAGGAGGAAGACGGCGGCGTCGGGGGCGTTGCGGTGGCTCCGGTCTCCAATGGGTTGCACAAGTCAAAGCAGTGGACGACGGCGGCCCTTGGAGACACCGTGGGGCGGCGAGGTGGGCATGGTGGCCGTGGCTAGGCCGAAGCCATGGCGGCGGTGGTGCTCGGATGCGGAGGGGAAGGAGAGGGCGAGGTGGATCTGGAGGGGAGTGGGAGAGGTGCAGGAACCGAGGGAGAGAGCGGGGCGAGTGGGAAGAGGGATCGAGGAGGCGAAGGTGTGGCGGCCTTATCCCCCTCCTCGACGCCGGCGAGGGGGTCAGGCGGAGACGCGCCCTGTTTCGACCCGGGTCGGGGGAACAGGGGAAGGGGACGCGGCAGGGGAGCTGGGCCGGGTGTGGCCAGCTGGGCCAGGTGGGCCGGCCGGCCTGTGAGTTGGGCCGCCTAGTCTAGGGGGCTTCCTTTTTTTTGTAATTTCTTTCTTTTATTTATTTTCTTTTCTGTTTTATTTCATTTTAAAGTATTTCGGCATTTTCTAAAAATGTGTTTACTTCACCATAATTACCAGTGCAATATTTGGCACTGACCGAACATTTTTGTTTCAACTTTTAAAAACTTTTGTTGTTTGTCATTTTTCTGAATTGATTTTTGAATCGGTTTGAACTAACGAAAGTTTAGCAACAGTAATCACAGATGACATTGCATCATTAAGAGACTTTGCTGTAGCCTAATTACCCAGGCGTTACAAATCTCCTCCACTACAAGAAATCTCGTCCCGAGATTTAGGAGGTAGAAGGAAACAGTGCGGGGTATTCATCACGCAGGCGGTCCTCGCGTTCCCAAGTGGCTTCGTCTTCAGAGTGATTCGACCATTGGACTTTGAGGAACTTGATCGCCTTCTGACGTGTGCGCCGTTCAGCTTGGTCAAGAATGCGGACCGGCTGCTCTTTATAGAAGAGGTCCTGTTGCAATTCGAGCACTTCATGATCCACAGCTCGGATTGGATCCTTGAAGCAACGGCGGAGTTGTGACACGTGGAACACATCGTGAACCTAGGAAAGGTTCGGTGGAAGCTCCAGTTGATATGCTACTTTTCCACGCCTTTCAAGAATAGTGAATGGGCCAATATAGCGAGGAGCTAGCTTGCCCTTGATCCCAAAGCGGTGAGCACCCTTCATTGGTGTAACTCGAAGATAAACCTTTTCGCCAGGTTGATAGACCATGTCTTTGTGATGACGGTCATACTGACTCTTCTGACGTGACTGAGCAGTCTTGAGATTCTCGCAAATAATGCGGACTTGCTCTTCGGCCTGTTGGATAATATCCGGACCGAAGAGTGGATGTTCCCCAGTTTCTGACCAGTTCAGAGGGGTTCGACACTTTCATCCATATAGCACTTCGAAGGGGGACATCTTCAGACTAGCTTGATAGCTATTATTATAAGAGAACTCGGCATATGGAAGAGATTCCTCCCATTTCTTGCCGAAGGAAAGTACACAAGCTCGAAGCATGTCTTCAAGAACTTGGTTGACACGTTCAACCTGTCATTGTGACTGAGGATGAAACGTCGTACTAAACGACAGATGAGTTCCCATAGCTTCTTGGAAACTTGCCCAAAATCTTGAAGTGAATAAGCTGCTACGGTCTGAACTGATAACCAGTGGAATACCATGAAGTGAAACAATTCTGGACATGTAGAGAGTAGCAAGCTGACTAGCAGTCCAGTGATTGTCTCTTTGACCGCCAAAAAATGTGCAACTTTAGAAAGCCGGTCAATGACGACAAGAATAACATCATTACCTTTCTGTGATTTGGGAAATCCAGTGACGAAGTCCATTTCAACATGGTCCCATTTCCATTCAGGAATAGAGATAGGTTGCAGAGTTCCAGCAGGCCTTTGATGCTCTGCTTTTGATATGGTGGCAAACGTCACACTCAGCAACATAACGAGCAATGTCCTGCTTCATATTAGACCACCAGAATCTTTGACGAATATCCTGGTACATCTTTGTACTACCAGGTGAATAGACAAAGGCATATCATGAGCTTCTTTCATAACCTCTTTAGTCTGATCCAGGTTTTTCGTCGAACATGGTACCACTAGGCGGCCTTTGAAGTACAAGGCGCCATCATCGGCGATAGAGAAGAAGGAGGGCTTTCCTTCTGCTAGATGACGTTTAATCTTTTGGACTTCAGAGTCATAACCTTGAATAGTCTTTATACCAGCTATGAGATCTGGTACGACAACCAGGGTATTTAGAAATCCCTTAGTAACAACATGAAGATTCATCTTCTGAAACTCTGGGGGAGGGGGGGCGAGTGCTCCAGGAGGAACAATATGAAGGTTCAGCTTTCTAAATTCTTTGACAAGCGAGGGCTGAACTTTGTGAACCTGGAGGTGATTGCAGTAAGACTTGCGGCTCAAGGCATCAGCCATTACGTTAGCCTTGTCGGGGGTATAGGATATACCCACATCAAAGTCTGCAACAGTCTCCATCCATCTCTGCTGACAGAGGTTCAGATCTGGTTGAGTAAACAGATACTTCAGACTTTGGTGGTCAGTGAAGATCTCGCAACGATTACCGAGAAGGTAATGTTGCCACTGCTTCAGTGCATGAATGACGGCAGCAAGCTCGAGGTCGTGAACTGGGTAGTTTTCTTCATGAGGGCACAGTTGACGAGAGGCATAAGCAATCACTCTGCACTCTTGCATTAGGACACAGCCTAATCCTTGACGGGAAGCATCACAGTAAATGACGAAGTCCTTAGTATCAGGTGGAGCAAGCACTGGGGCAGAAGTCAACTTGTCTTTGAGTGCCTGGAAACTTTCCTGGCACTTATCTGTCCAGTCGAACTTGACACCCTTATGTAACAGATTAGTCAGGGGCCTGGCAATCTTGGAGAAGTTCTCGACGAATCGACGGCAATAGCTGGCGAGACCGAGAAAACTTTGGACTTGCTTGACATTCTTCGGAGGAGTCCAATCGAGAATAGCCTAAACTCGTTCAGGGTTGACGGCAATACCATCCTTGGAGATGACATGCCCAAGATAGGTTACTTCGGGGAGCCAGAATTCACACTTGGAATACTTAGCATACAGTTGATGCTCTCGAAGCTTTTCCAGCACAAGACGAAGATGTTCAGCATGTTCTTCCTCGTTCTTGGAAAATACAAGGATATCGTCCAGATAAACCACAACGAACTTGTTGAGGTAATCCATGAATATATAGTTCATCAGACGAGAGAAGGTGGCGGGAGCATTCATTAAGCCGAATGACATGACGGTGTACTTGTATGATCCATACCAAGTCATGAAGGCGGTTTTTGGGATGTCCTCTTCACGAAGACGGATCTTGTGGTAACCCAACCTCAAGTCGAGTTTGGAGAACACTGATGAGCCAGCCAGTTGATCATAAAGATCATTGATCCGAGGAAGAGGGTATTTATTCTGAATGGTAGCTTGGTTTATAGGACGGTAGTCTTGGACTAAACGATTTGCCCATCCTTCTTAACAAAGAGAGAAGGTTCTCCCCAAGGAGAGCAACTTTGGCGAATGAAACCCTTGACAAGAGATTTGTCGATTTCCTCCTTAAGCTTAATGAGTTCATGCGGCGGCATCTTGTAGGGTCGTTTAGCTATAGGGGTGGTGTCGGGTTTCAAGTCGATGATGAATTCGACAGCTCTAGCAGGGGGAATACCTGGAAGTTCTTCTGGGAAGACGTCTTGGAATTCACGAACGACGGGAATGTTTTCAATGCCCTTGAGTGGTGCAGCGTTCAACGCATTCAAGGCATAAAGCCGTGCCTCGGCGTTCTGAACTAGATGAGCTTGGTAAGCTATTATTTCATCAGAAGGGTGTAACAGATGGACGACCATAGTGGCGCAAACTATAGAAGCAGTATGCGCTTTCAACCAATCCATTCCCAGAATGAGGTCGATGTTAGACGACTTCAGGATAATGGGAGAGGCATAGAATTCCATCCCTTCGATTTCCACGGGGACATTGATGCCAACCAGTGAGGTTTGACATTGTCCCACGGGGGTTTTTACCAATACCGAAGTGTTCATCTCCTCACACTTAACGTCATGCTTGTATGCAAAATCTTCTGACATGAATGAATGCGATGCTCATGAATCGAATAAAACAGATGCAGGTACTGAATTTACGAGGAGTGTACCCATCACAGTAGCAGGCTGGTCTAGAACTTCATTGAGATCAACGTGGTTGGCATGAACACGACCATAAGATTTGGCATTGTTATTGCGAGGTTGGTTGCTTCCACGGCCAGCTGTGGGAAGGGCCAGTTGATTCTGGTTCTGATTCTGATAGCAGTTCCTGGCAAGGTGACCAGGTTGGCCACATTTGTAGCATAGACCATTATTGGGAGTGGGAACAGGAGCTTGGGGTGGTGGAGCTAGAAGCCTTGGCTGCCTAGTTGGTGGAGCAGGCAGATGAGGTGCAGCATAGGACTGCCTTGGGGCAGGTGCAGTTGGCTGGTACATGCTGTTGGGAATCCATATCTTATGCTTCTGCGAGGACGGGCCCGAAGATGATCCCGTGTCATGGCAGGTGCAGCTCTAATATTCCTGAAGACCAGTTTCGACATTGATGGCCTTGTTCACCAGGGTGGCGAAATCAGCAAAGTCATGCACTAGAAGTGCGAGCTTGATATCAGCTTGAAGGCCGTCACAGAACTTCTATTGTCTGTGTGCATCAGTTGCAATGTCTTCTTCAGCATAGCGGGACAGATCCAGAAACTCCCGCTGATAAGCTTCCACGGTTTTGTTGCCTTGGGTGAGGCTGCGGAACTCGCTGTCGGGGGTGCTGATCCCACGGACACCTATGGGACCGCGGCGGACCGGGGCCCCTTTCGGTTCGGCAGGGGGGCGGAGAGTGCGCGAAGAGCAGATCGAGGCGAACGCACGAGCGACGCAATCGGTTTACCCAGGTTCGGGCCGCACGGATGCGTAAAACCCTACTCCTACTTTGGTTTGTATTGGTGTTTTTGCTCGGGAGCGATGACTGCTATAGTACACTTGGATGGCTAGCGAGAGCGAGCGAGAGAATGGTTGTCCCCCTCCCCCTGTTGCGCATGGGCCTCCTTTTATATTTGAAAGGGGTCACCAACAGGTGGCAACAGAGATGAGGGTAAAAAGGTAAAAGAGGTGGTGGTTGGCGCCACCGCTTACTACAGTGGTATCATACCTAACCCTGACGGCAGGGGACAAAGGCATTTAATGCCTGTCTGTGTCACCTAGACGGTGCGGAAAGGGACCGTCAGGGGCGCCACCGTTTGCCACGATGGCTACCTTGTCAGCGCCTGCTTCCACCGCATGCCCCTGGCTGCACAGCCTCCCGCCACGTACGCCAGGAACGGTCCCAGAGCGACACGTTGGTGGGTGAGCTGGAGCGCGGGCTGCGGGGTAGTAGCTTGCCGCGGCAAGCGCCTTGCCGCGGATGTTGTCTTGTCGCGTCCGGGAGCTTGTCGCTCACCGGGTCTTGCCGGGACGCGCAGCGCGTCGCAGCAAGCTTCTCGAGATGCCTTAGTGGGCCTCCCCGGCAAGCTCCTCTTGCCGGGGTCTTGTCTCCTTCCCGGCAAGCTCCTCTTGCCGGGGCCTTGGATACTTTGTTCTAGAATGGCTCTAAGGGAACCATGGAGGATCTTGGCGGTCGCCCGGCAAGCCTTGCGGTGGGGTGCTGCGACTGCCCGTGCACAAGTTCGGGATACTAAGGTACCCCTACTTTAGTACACCGATAGGAGCCCCCGGGCCTGGGCCATACACGGTGCCGAGCGCTGTTGGGCCAGGCCCAAAACAGTGCACGGGCACGCGCGGCCTGGATCGCGCCGTATCTGACTCCGCATCCACCGCACCTTCCCCGCACGGCACGCGTTGAATGCGGCATCGTGGGAGAGATCGTGGGCGGTTTTCTAGGCGTCCACTCCCCACGATCATGGGGTGGGGAGAGGTCACCTCATCCGTCGCCTCGGTTCTGCACGCCTGCCATGCGGCTCCCATGCGCTTGGGGTCGCGGACGGCGGAGGCGGGAACTTGGGCCGTCACGGGTCGAGGCAGCGGGTCGGCCCCAGCTCCCTGCTCTCCCCGGGTCTTGATTCGCTGAGCGGGGCGGCCGAGCCCCCACCTCGCTCCTTTATAAAGAGCGGGAGGGGAGGATGGAAGCCCGCATCTTCTCATCTCCTCCTTCCTTCAGCTTCTGCTCCCCTTTCTCTCATTCGCCATGGAGAAAGGGAACCCTGGTCCTTCATCGGTGGCGGCGAGGGTCGCCGCCAGACAGCGCATCCCTCCCTCTCCCGCACCCGTGGTGGCAGAGCCAGCCGTAAGGGGAAGAGGGAGGGGGCGAGGTCGTGGACGAGGTCGAGGATGAGGTCGAGGCGCTCGGGGAAGAGGTGGATGAGGCGGCGCGCCGGCTTTGCCTCCGCCAGCGGCTCTTCTTCCCGCGGCGGTCCATACTGGGGACGACCCTTGCGAGTTCTTCGTCAGGCTGCGCCGGGCGCCTCGTCGCCTCCGACTCCCAGCTCCGTTTGCTAGCGTGGTGGAGTTGGACCCGCCCGAGACACTGAGACTGCACGTGAGGGGCTGTGGGATCAGCGGCACGCGAGTCCGCGCCAAATTCCCAGCCCCTGGTGTGATGTATCTTGGTCGAGGGTGGAAGACGTTCGCCCGTATCCACAGCTTGACGGCGGGGCTCACCCTCCATTTTAAGTTGATGGAGGGCGATCTCCTCTCCGTCAAGGTCATCAGGTGCTTCGGCATTCGGGCAAGGTGCTGCGTGGACAGCTCCTCCGATAGCGAAGGCTCCTCCTCGAGCGAGAGTGACGAGGAGGGGAGCAACAGCAACGACGAGGGTAGCGGGCGGCAGGATGACGGGTCCGACTAGGTGTCGGACACCGCTCCGCGCGGCACCGGCAACCCCATCATCCGTGTCGCCGGCTCCTTGAACTCCCCGGGGTCATCTCCTTGGGCGGCTGGCGTAGGGAGGCTGCGGAAGAGGAAGAGGCCTGGCGGCAAGGCCGTCAAGTCGGAGTACAAGGGCGTGGTGCCCTCGACAGCATGCTGACGTCCTGCCGCCTCGTCTTCGAGCCCTGCTTCCGGTGCCGCCATCACCGTCCAGCCTTCGGACGGCCCCCGGGATGTTCTCTTGGCGTCTTCTGGCACCCGTAGCTCGCCTAGGCGCTCCTTTTGTCCTTTTAGCCTCCTTGATCTACCTCCTGAAGAGAGGGACAAGAAAGGGATTACGGGCATCTTATCTTTTTAATTTGTAAGCCTTCGGGCCTTAGTTGCATTTAAAACTTGTAATCCTCTCTTCCATGTTTTTCATCCTCTATGGACTGTACCTGAGTGGAATGTTTTTTTAATGAAAAGGGGATGTTTGCCGGGTCATTTTGTCTCGCGGGTAGAACCCACGTCAAGGAGCAAATCCTTGGTATCTTTCAGATAGACACTTCTTCTCCCGGCAACAAACCCTGCCGTCTTCCCACGTCGCTCGACCTTTCTCACGCTTTTGACGGAGGCAGGGACGAGGCGGGAGCGGCCCCTTGTTTCATCCCTTTGCTGCCGCGACTACGACCAAACTTGGCCCTAGGAACGAGCCCCAGGGCCTAGAGTTAAGGGAGCACGGTAGTTTTCAGGAAGAAACGAGGTTTCGTATTCCCCAGTCCAAAAGAGAATGCATGATGAGGGATGATAGACTTATCTAAGATTGTAGCCCCCGGCAACTCTGGCTTGCCGTGGGTGAATCTTGGTACTTGCAGCCCCGGCAACACTGTCTTGCCGGGGTCCAGATGCCGGTACGTCCTTCTTCTCCTTTTCGTCCTCAGGCGGTCCGGCAAGGATATGCGAGCCCTGCGAACCAAAGGAAACGAAAGAAAGGCAAAGGGACGCACACTCGACCTCTAAGTTAGGGGTTAGCCGCTGTTAAGCACTATCAACCCTAACCAAGGACGAGACTCGACCTAGCATGCATGCTATAACTTAGGGCGCCAGCGCTTCATTTACTTGTGCTCAGGGTCTGCGCCTGGCTTTGTACAAAGGATTACATGCAACAACAGCAAGACTTGTACAAAAGGGTGGTTGCCGGACAGGGTCCGACAACCGCACCTTACGGGTAAAACTTACGAAGATGCTCAATATTCCAGGAGTTGCTCACTGGGATGCCGTCTTCGGTCTCCAGGCGGACAGCGCCAGGCCTGGTGACTCGTTTCACCCGGTAAGGGCCTTCCCACTTCGGCGTCAACTTGTTGGAATTCTTGGCAGACTGAACGCACCGAAGAACAAGGTCGCCTTCCTCGAGACTTCTGGCGTTAACTTTGCGGCTATGGTAGCGGCGCAAAGCTTGCTGGTAGCGAGCGGATCGCACAGCAGCCTGAAGACGATCTTCCTCAAGGAGCAGCGCGTCATCTTGCCGCGGCTGCTCTTGCTCAAGCTCATCATAAGCGAGCACTCGAGGTGACCCGTATACGAGTTCCATGGGGATAACTGCTTCTGCTCCATAGACTAGAGCGAAGGGTGTCTGGCCAGTGGCTCGATTTGGCGTCGTCCTGATCGACCAAAGAACCACCGGCAGCTCCTTGATCCAGTTTCTTCCGCACTTGTGCAGCCTGTCGAAAGTTCTGGTCTTGAGCCCACGCAACACTTCAGCATTTGTCCTCTCCGCTTGACCGTTGCTCCTCGGGTGAGCAACAGAAGCGAAGCAGACCTTGGCGCCAAGATCTTGGATGTACTGCATGAAGGTGCGGCTCGTAAATTGCGTACCTTTGTCGGTAATTATCCTGTTAGGGATTCCGAAACGGCAAACAATCGACCTGAAGAACTTGACTGCTGACTGTGCTGTCACCTTCCTCACTGGTTCCACTTCCGGCCACATTGTGAACTTGTCGATTACAACGTACAAGTACTCAAAGCCCCCGACAGCTCGAAAAAAAGGGGCCGAGGATGTCGAGCCCCCATACCGAAAATGGCCAGGATAAAGGGATCGTCTGGAGAGCTTGAGCCGGCTGGTGTATGTGCTTGGAATGGAACTGGCACGCTTCACACTTGGTTACTTCTGCAGTTGCATCCAGGAGGGCTGTCGGCCAGAAGAAGCCTTGCCGGAATGCTTTTCCGACAAGAGCTCTTGCGCCAATGTGGTGACCACATATGCCTCCATGTATCTCTGCCAACAGCTTCTGTCCATCTTCCTGGGGAATGCACTTCAATTTCACACCGTTGAGTCTTCTTCTGCACAGTGTGTCATCAACAAACTGGTACATACTAGACTGCCGGGCTACTCTTTCTGCTTCTTTTGGTTCTTCAGGAAGTTCTCCTGTCTGAAGGAAACGGACAATCTGCTGCGCCCATGCTGGAGCCTATGGCTCGACAACAAGGACTAAAGGCACATCTGCTGCTGCGGGAACATCTGCTTCTATGGCAAGAGCCTGCGGCTCTACCGGAGCTTGATGTTCCCCGGCAAGCTTGCCGGAGCAAAACTTGTCGGGAGCGTCTGCTTCGATGGAACAAACCCTGGGGCTTGCCGGAGCAGACTGCTCCTCAGCATTTTTGGTGTTGATCTTGGGGACTTTCTTGGCGGCGGCTTCGGGTAGCTCTGTTGGAAAGTAGTCGCCAGAAACCAACTTCCTCTTCTTGTTCTGTCCAGTTGGTGGCGTTACGGACGGCTGAGTCAGCTTGAGCACAAAAATCCCTGGTTCCACAGGTAATTTAAGTGCGGCGCACTTTGACAGGCCATCGGCAATGTCATTCTGAGCTCTTGGGACGTGCTCCATCTGCAGGCCGTCAAAGTGCTCCTCTAGCTTTCTCACTTCGTCGACGTAAGCTTCCATTAAGGGACTCTGGTAATTCTTGTTCACTTGGCGGACGACAAGCTGTGAGTCACCCCTGACTATGAGCTTCTTAATCCCAAGTTCTACCGCGATCCTGAGACCGGCAAGCAAGCCTTCATACTCTGCAGCGTTGTTTGTCGCTTGCTCCTTGGGAAAGTGCATCTGGACTATGTACTTGAGGTGCTCTCCGGTGGGTGCGATAAGCAGCACTCCGGCACCGGCGCCTTGCAGCGAGAAAGCACCGTCAAAGTACATAAGCCACTCTTTGTTTGCTTCCTTGGCGGGGATGCTCGTCTCCGGAATTTCTTCGTCTGGAGTTGGCGTCCACTTTGCTATGAACTCTGCCAATGCTCTGCTTTGGATTGTTGATGTACTCTCAAAATTGAGGCCAAAGCTTGACAATTCCAGTGCCCACTCGACAATCCTGCCTGTTGCTTCTGGATTTTGCAATATCCTATTCAGCGGGAAGCGAGTGACAACCGTGATTTCATGTGCTTGGAAGTAATGGCGTAGCTTTCTCGAGGCCATGAGAAGGCCGAAAAGCAGCTTCTGCACACCAGAGTACCTTGACCTAGCCCCCTATATAAGGGAACTGACAAAGTAAACTGGGCGCTGCACCATCTTCTTCTGTATCTCCTCTTGCATCTGCGCAGATCCATGCTTGTTGGGACCAGAGCTTGTCGGGGAAGCCCCCTGCTTGTCGCTGGATGTGCTTGCCGCGGTTGCTGGTTCGCCGTCTGCCTCCCTCTCCGCCACTAACGCAGCACTAACCACTTGATTGGTTGCCGCTATGTATAGCAGCAACTTCTCTTGTGGCTTAGGTGCGACAAGTGTTGGACTGGAGGACAGGTATCTCTTCAAGTCCTGCAGCGCAGCCTCTGCTTCCGGAGTCCATTTCATTGGGCCTGCCTTTTTCAAGATTTTGAAAAACGGCAGGGCGCGCTCAGCGGACCGAGAGATAAACCTGCTGAGAGCAGCCATGCAACTGGCAAGCTTCCGTACATCCTTGACGCGCTTTGGTGCTTCGATGTGCTCAATGGCCTTGATCTTGTCGGGATTGGCTTCGATTCCCCGCTGAGACACAAAGAACCCGAGAAGCTTGCCGGAGGGGACTCCAAACACACACTTCTCGGGGTTGAGCTTGAGGTTGATCTTGCGCAGATTTGCAAAAGTCTCTTCTAAATCTTGGATCAGAGTTGCCCTGTCCTTGCTTTTGACCACTATACCATCCATGTAGGCCTCTACATTTCTGTGGATCTGTGGCTTCAAAGCGACATGGACTGCTCTGGCAAATGTTGAACCAGCATTCTTTAATCCGAAAGGCATGCGTACGAAACAGTACGTGCCACATGGAGTAATGAACGCGGTTTTCTCCTCATCCTCTTCTGCCATGAAGATCTGATGGTATCCTGAATATGCGTCAAGAAATGAAAGCAGATCACATCTGGCTGTGGAGTCAACAATCTGGTCAATGCGCGGCAAGGGAAATGGATCTTTGGGACAAGCTTTATTAACATCAGTAAAGTCAATACAAAGCCTCCATTTTCCATTTGCCTTGCGCACTACGACAGGATTGGCCAACCACGCGGGATGGAGCACTCCTCTGACAAGGCCTGCTGCTTCCAATTTCTTGATTTCTTCTGCTATGAACTCTTGGCGCTCCATTGCCTGTTTTCTGACCTTCTGTTTGACGGGCCGCACAAGAGGACAAACGACAAGATGGTGCTCAATTACTTTCCTGGGAACACCAAGGATATCAGACGGTTGCCATGCAAACACGTCGACATTCGCCCGCAGGAAAGCAACGAGCGCGCTTTCCTATATGGGGCCAAGCGTGGCACTGATGGTGAAGGTACCACCAGCACCGTCCTCCTTGGCGGACACCTTCTTGGTATGTGGTGGAGCTGCCATCGCCTTCTTGCACTTGCCGATGGAGCTCGATGGTACGTCCTCGATGGCAGCGCAGCACTCCGAGGAGGTGCGCTTGCTGGAGTGGGCATCAGAGCTCTTGCCGGACTTGGTCTTCTTCTTTCCCCCGGGAGCTTCAGCGGCAAGTGCCTTGTGATCTGTCGCAGCAGCTGCTTCCCGGTAGATCTTGTCGGCGCAGATAAGGGCATCCCTCTTGTCGCCAGGGGCAGAGATGACGCTTATCGGGCCTGGCATCTTGAGCAAGTTGTACGCATAGTGAGAGGCTGCCATGAACTTGGCTAGTGCTGGACGGCCAAGTATGCCATTGTAGGGCAATGGGAAATCGGCAACGTCAAAGGTGACCCTCTCAGTTCTGAAGTTCATTTCGCTACCAAACGTCACCGGCAACGTGACCTTCCCCTTTGGCTTGCTCCTTCCCGGGTTAATTCCTTGGTGGGGATCTGGAGTTTCTGGAGTACAGCGGACGAGATCAGATTTAAGCCGGCCCCGCCGTCAACTAACATCTTGGTGACCTTGAGGTTGCGTATGGTTGGTGAAACCAACAACGGCAAGCAACCGACCGCAGTTGTGCGATCAGGGTGGTCCTCAATGTCAAAGATGATAGGCGTGCTGGACCATTTCAGAAGCTTGCGTGATTCGACAGGTGGCTCTCCCGCATTAGCTTCCCGCAGCCACTGTTTGAGTTGGCGGTGGGAAGTATGCAGAGAAGCACCGCCGTCAACACACAAGACTTCTGTAGCTTTCTGAAACTCCTGCTCACTGTTCTCAACATCATCCATGTCCTCGTCGTTGTCTTTGTCTTCATCCTTGTCGCGGACGCGGGGAGGTCTGTCTCCTTGCCGCTGCTTGGCCTTGCCGCGGGGTCCTCCCTAGCCAGCGCGCTTCTTGCCGGCTTCTCCACCGCCTCCTTGGGCTCTCTCCTTGTCGCGCCGCTCGTACTCAGCTTTTTGTTGCTGGACGAGCTGCTCGACCTTCTTGCAGCTCTGGAGATCATGGCCCTTGGTGCGGTGAATCTTGCAGTACTGCTTGTCGGAGCCGTCCTGCTTGTCGGCGGCCGCCACAGCTTGTCAGTTGGTGCACGTGGCAACCTCCTTGCCGGAGCTGCCAACTTTGGCTTGCTTGGCGCCACCGTCGCTGCCGAACTGCTCAACGACTAGTACCTCTTTGCCTTTCTTCTGCCTGTTGCGCCTCCAGTTTTTCTTTGTTGGGGCGGCATCTTCGCTGTCAGATCCCCCTGCTCCAGTATCCTCCCCGGGGATTTTCCTCCCTTCTTCCGTGCATGCACATTTGTCGGCCAGGGCGTACAACTCGCTGACATCTCTGATCCTGCTCATCGCCATCTCCTCCCGCATCCTGCGATTACGCACGTTCTAATGGAACGCGCTGATAACCGCGGCAGGGTGGATGTCTGGGATGTGGCCACCCATAAAGGCGCCGACAAACTAATGGCACAAGTCCGCCCAAGAGGATATGGAGTTATCCGGCAAGTGCATGAGCCAGGACCTGACTTCGGGCTTGAGTACCAGCAGGAAGTAGTTGGCAAGGACCTTGTCGTCTCGCCCCCGGCAGCTTGCACCGCAATGGTGTAGATGCTGAGGAACTCCAACGGGTGCGACTTGCCATCGTACTTCTCCGGTACGTCTAGCTTGAAATGCTTCTGGTTGGGCCACTGGACTTGCCGCAGCTCACGTTTAAACGCAGGGCAACCTACCGCGTACGGCAAGTCGCCTGGTTCTCCGGGCGCATGCATGTCAACAGAAGGCCCAGCGCGCAGGTCTGATCGACGCCGCGCTTCTCTTCGACGCTCGATGCGTGTTCGAGCGTCTTCTTGCTGTCTCTCATGAAGAACTTGGCGCTGATCACGACGAGCCCGCGGATCTGACGACGCGGTGGAGTTGCTATCGAGGCGGATCCGGCGAGTCGGCGATCTTGGCCTTCTAGGCGGAGAGTGCACAGTGGTTGCACCCTCGCCGGTCTTGTCGCCACCGGCTCGCGCCTGGCTGGCTTGCCGCGGCAGTGATGCGCTCGGCTGTCGTGGGCCGTCACCGTTGGCGAAGCCGATGAGGCTCTGGATAGTGGCCCTCCAGTCATCGATCTTCTCCGGTGCTGGAGGGTAATCTAGGAGCAGTTGAGCCCGTGCCAACGCTTCTGCCAGAGTGGCAGGCGGCGGCGGCCTGCAGTGCGAGGAATGGGATATGCTCGGACTTCTAACTACGTTAGAAGGAGCAACATCTCGTCCAAGCGACCGCGCCACGCTCGCGCTAGCATGTTGGCGTGCACGTTGGTCTTGAGCACTCCGGGATCCGCCAGCTTGATCTTGGCCCAGCAGACGTATGGTACCGTGGGTACCATGACGCTGCTGGTCCCGTGCCTCCTGGGACGGGCGCGGTGCATGCACGGACGCCGAGGTCTTGGAGTGCGCCCGGTCGTTGTGGGAGCCGACTGCGCCGCCGATGTGCAGCGCAGCCTTGTCCTTGGACCTGGCAGCACCACGAGCACCCTCGTCGACGCCCGCTCTTCCGCCGACGTCTTCTCCACCAGCCGTTTGCTCTAGCGACGGCGGGCTCGGTGCAGACGGAGCAGCTGCCTCCGAAATCTTCTTCTTCGGTGGCATGTTGACGAAGATGACGAAGATTCGGCTCGCGCGAACACCGGATCAGATTTGCACAGCCTCGACGCCCCCTACCTGGCGCGCCAAAGATGTCGGGGGTGCTGATCCCACGGACACCTATTGGACCGCGGCGGACCGGGGCCCCTTTCGGTTCGGCAGGGGGCGGAGAGTGCACGAAGAGCAGATCGAGGCGAACGCATGAGCGACGCGATCGGTTTACCCAGGTTCGGGCCGCATGGATACGTAAAACCCTACTCCTGCTTTGGTTTGTATTGGTGTTCTTGCTCGGGAGCGATGACTGCTACAGTACACTTGGATGGCTAGCGAGAGCGAGCGAGAGAATGGTTGTCCCCCTCCCCCTGTTGCGCATGGGCCTACTTTTATATGTCAAAGGGGTCACCAACAGGTGGCAACAGAGATGAGGGTAAAAAGGTAAAAGAAGTGGTGGTTGGCGCCACCGCTTACTACAGTGGTATCATACCTAACCCTGACGGCAGGGGACAAAGGCATTTAATGCCTATCTGTGTCACCTAGACGGTGCGGAAAGGGACCGTCAGGGGCGCCACCGTTTGCCACGATGGCTACCTTGTCAGCGCCTGCTTGCCACCGCATGCCCCTGGCTGCACAACCTCCCGCCATGTACGCCAGGAACGGTCCCAGAGCGACACGTTGGTGGGTGAGCTGGAGCGCGGGCTGCGGGGTAGTAGCTTGCCGCGGCAAGCGCCTTGCCGCGGATGTTGTCTTGTCGCGTCCGGGAGCTTGTCGCTCACCGGGTCTTGTCGGGACGCGCAGCGCGTCGCAGCAAGCTTCTCGAGATGCCTTAGTGGGCCTCCCCGGCAAGCTCCTCTTACCGGGGTCTTGTCTCCTTCCCGGCAAGCTCCTCTTGCCGGGGCCCTGGATACTTTGTTCTAGAATGGCTCTAAGGGAACGATGGAGGATCTTGGCGGTCGCCCGGCAAGCCTTGCCGCGGGGTGCTGCGACTGCCCGTGCACAAGTTCAGGATACTAAGGTACCCCTACTTTAGTACACCGACACTCGCGCTTCTTACGGTCCATGACTCCCTGAGGAATGAAGCAAGCACGGAAGGCAGCTTGGAAGTCTGGCCAGGTGATGATTGTTCCAGCTGGCAGAGTACGCCTGTGGCTGTCCCACCATTGAGCTGTGGGTCCCTTCAGGAAGAAGGAAGCAAAGGTGACATTGCTGTCAGGGGCTACATCAGCAGACTCCATCTCATAGGTGATGTCACGGAGCCAGTCATCAGCATCCAGAGGTTGAGTTGAGCTGCGGTACACGGTTGGGTTGAGGCGCATGAAATCCTGCATAGTCACTTGGGTTGGCTGCTGGTTCATATTGGGGCGAGGAAACTGAGCCATAATATTCTCCATGAACTGACGATTCAGCTCAAACTATTGCATCATCCTAGCCCTATACTCAGGCGGTGGAGGGGCGTTGCCACCACGACCATGACCACCTGGTCTAACCATCCTGCTAATATTTAACAGGGGTAGTTCAGCATTGAGAAATTTGCAAAGACAAGAATCATTCATGATGAAACATGCACAACGAAAGCAGCATGATAGATACTACATAGTAGTCGGCATATCTTACAAAAGAAATCATGCATAGAGTTCGGTACACAGAGTTCAGTACATAGACTAAGACATCATAGGCGGCACGCAGGCTCGCGGCGAATGCATCTAACACTAACAAGCAAGTCTACATCAGTCCCACGCGGTACTGCGGAGGTAGCTGTAGCCTAAAAGCTGGTAGTGTGGCATCGGGAACTCCACGTCGGCAACCTGGGGTCCGCGGGTACTCTGGTGCAGAACCCGACGCTCAAGTGGCAGAAGAGGACCCAGTGCGGGAGAGTAGCCTCCCACATCTGGACAGCCGACGCCCTGGGGCATCACGGTCCTGGCAGGGTAGATCGCAGAACGCGACAGATCACCAAATCGGACAGAGGGGTGCAACAGCGTCAGAGCACGATACAGGTGCTGACGGGTGGTGTACAACTCGTGGCGAAGAGATCGGTTAGCTCTATCCAGCCCATCAGCATGCAGAACCAGGTTCTGATGGTAGAAGGGCTCTCGGGTGACAGTGGAGTAGGCCGCAGTGTAGTAACCCTCCGTACCAACATCGGATGCGATAGCAATGTGCCTGAAGGGGGAGGTGTCCAACTCCTGATACTCTCCACGAAGACGTGTCAGAGCAGCATAAGCAGCATCATGGACCGCCATATCGATAGTCACTCCAACACCATGAGCAGTGTGCAGCACAGTAGTGGAGTCATACTCTCGAGAGTAGAGGTGGGCGATGGCACGGTACTGCTCCTGGTTGAAGTCCTGATACTCCTCATAGACGGTGTACTCAGGGTGCCAGCGATAACCCAGATAGGTCATCATCTCAACCAACACAATAGGTGATCCTGAGGCACCAATGGCCGTCGTGTGGCACACGACTTGCCTCGTGGGTTCCATCTGAAAACAAAGATGTTTTCACATGAGTCAAATGACAATGTGGATAATGTTCAAATACTACTCTAAAGAATAGCTAGGGCTTATCCAACTTTGGGGTGAACGTGGTCACGAGATCCTAGTGTTAGGGTTAGTAAAATCGTTTAACCCGAGTAGGAGAGTTCAGAGTCCCAGAGTAAGGATCGATGAGTAAAAGATCCTAATACCACCCAGATGGCGACGTGGGCCCATAAGGCACATAGCCATGTTAGTAAAAGTTTTTTGTAATGTCTCAACTCAACTTCGGCCAAGGAGTGTGGAAGGGGGATTCCTACAGGCAGTCAGCTCTGATACCAACTTGTGACGCCACTGATTTAATCGTACACTAAGCATACACACAAACGTGTACGATCAAGATCAGGGACTCACGAGAAGATATCACAACACAACTCTATAAATAAAATAAGTCATACAAGCATCATATTACAAGCCAGGGGCCTCGAGGGCTCGAATACAAGAGTTCGATCATAGACGATTCAGCGGAAGCAACAATATCTGAGTACAGACATAAGTTAAACAAGTTTGCCTTAAGAAGGCTAGCACAAACTGGGATACAGATCGAAAGAGGTGCAGGCCTCCTGCCTGGGATCCTCCTAAACTACTCCCGGTCGTCGTCAGCGGGCTGCACGTAGTAGTAGGCACCTCCCAAGTAGTAGTAGTCATCGTCGACGGTGGCGTCTGGCTCCTGGGCTCCAACGTCTGGTCGCAGCAATTGAGTATAGAAAGGGGGAAAAGAGGGAGCAAAGCAACCGTGAGTAGTCATCCAAAGTACTCGCAAGCAAGGAGCTACACTACATATGTATGCATTGGTATCAAAAGGAATAAGGGTGTCTTATGTGGGCTGAACTGCAGAATGCCGGAATAAGGGGGGGATAGCTAGTCCTTTCAAAGACTACGCTTCTGGTAACCTCCATCTTGCAGCAGGAGAAGAGAGTAGATGGTAAGTTCACCAAGTAGCATCGCATAGCATAATCCGAACCGATGATCCTCCCCTTGTCGCCCTGTGAGAAAGCGACCACCGGTTGTATCTCGCACTTGGAGGGGTGTGTTTTATTAAGTATCCGGTTCTAGTTGTCATAAGGTCAAGGTACAACTCAAAGTCTTCCTGTTACCGAAGATCACGGCTATTCGAATAGATTAACTTCCCTGCAGGGGTGCACCACATAACCCAACACGCTCGATCCCATTTGGTCAAGCACACTTTCCTGGGTCATGCCCGGCCTCGAAAGATCAACACGTTGCAGCCCTATCTAGGCACAACAGAGAGGTCAGCACGCCAGTCTAAATCCTCTAGCGCAGGGGTCTGGGCCCATCGCCCATTGCACACCTGCATGTTGCGTACGCGGCCGGTGAGCAGACCTAGCAACCTCCATTACAAAGAAAGTTGCGTTACACGGTCCAACCCGGCGCGCGTCGCTCAGTCGCTGACGTCACGAAGGCTTCGGCTGATACCACGACGTCGAGTGCCCATAACTGTCCCCGCGTAGATGGTTAGTGCATATAGGCCAGTAGCCAGACTCAGATCAAATACCAAGATCTCATTAGCGTGTTATTCTGAAATAACCACGGACGCCGACCAGCGCCAGGCCCACCTCTCTCCTAGGTGGTCTCAACCTGCCCTGTCGCTCCGCCACAAAGTAACGGTCGGGGACCTTTGGGAACTCAGGCCCACCTCTACCGGGATGGAGCCACCTGCCCCTTCAGCCCCCAACATCGGAATCACTCGCGGGTACTCCTACGAGCCGACCCGACTTTAATCACCACAAGTATCATATATGTATAAGTATATACCCGTGACCACCTCCCAAGTGATCACGGCCCGATAGTATAGCATGGCACACAGACAAGAATGTAGGGCCACTGATGGTAAACTAGCATCCTATACTAAGCATTTAGGATTGCAGGTAAAGGTAACAACAGTAGTAGCAAGGACAGGCTATGCATCAGGATAGGATTAACGGAAGCAGTAACATGCTACGCTACTCTAATGCAAGCAGTATAGAGAAGAGTAGGCGATATCTGGTGATCAAGGGGGGGCTTGCCTGGTTGCTCTGGCAAGAGAGAGGGGTCATCAACACCGTAGTCATACTGGGTAGCAGCGGCGTCGGTCTCGATGTCTAGCGAGAGAAGAGGGGGAAGAAACAATAAATATAATGCAAACAAATGCATGAGGATGCATGACATAACAAAGCGCGATGCTAGGTGTGCCCTAACGCGGTACGAGGTGGTACCGGTGAAGGGCGAAAACATCCGGGAAAGTATTCCCGGTGTTTCGCGTTTTCGGACAGATGAACCAAAGGGGGAAAGTTGCGTGTTTGGTATGCTAGGGATGCATGGCGGACGAACGGGCTGCGTATCCGGGTTTGTCTTGTCGTTTTGAGCAAGTTTCATGTAGAAAGTATTGTCATCCGAGTTACGGATTAAAAGATATGATTTTCTAAAGTTTTAAATCATTTTTCTGATATTAATTAGTTATTTAGTTCTAACATTATCCAAAACAGTGAATGATGATGCAGGCATGACATCAGAATGATGTCAGCAGGTCAACTGGTCGGGTGACCAGTCAAACCAGACAGGTGGGTCCAGTGGGACCCACATGTCATTGTTAGGGGGCAATAATAGGGGGTTAGACTAACTGAATAGGTCAATTAGTGGGTGGGCCCTAGCAGTCAGTGTCTAATCAGGTTTTAGTTAATTAACTTAATTAACTAGCAGTTTATATATTTGTTTTTATTTGTTTTATGGCATGGGGCCCGCATGTCAGTGGCAGTAGCTGCCACGTCAGCGAAGTTGACTTCGGTCAACATGGCCACTTGGGGCCCACAGGCAGCGACCCAGGGGTGGGGCCCGCCTAGCCTCATCGGCGGACGGCGCCGGAGCGACTACGGCGACCCAAACAGAGGCGGCCGCTCGCCGGAGTTGGCCGGAATCACGCTAGGGGGCTCGGGGAGGAGCGAGGCTAGGCCCATTCCAAGGCCCGCGTCATGGCGCATTCAATGGAGGTGGTGGCTTGGTCGGAGGAGGGCCGCAGCGTTGCCGGTGAAGAGCGAGGTGGACGCCGGGGCTCGGGTGAGTTTGAAGGCTAGGCTGCAGGGCATGGTTCATCACGGGGCTAGGCGCGTTCGAACGCAGAGACGAAGCCGCGTCGAACGGTAGTGACACCGTGGCCGGAGAGGCTGTGTAGCGATGGCGACGAGTGGCGCGGCGGACACCGGCCGCGAGAGGAAACGGCGGTGCCGCGCGTTAATGGGCAAATGGGAGGGCTAGCCGTGCCCTACTCGACGTGGCGAGTTCAACGGAATCACGCCCGTGACCATTTGGTCATCGGAGTCTCGTCGGCGACGAGATCCGCGGCGGAGCGTTCGGGTGCTACGGCGACAACTATCTAGGCCGCAGGAGAGAGACAGAGAGAGGAGAGAGCAGGGGCTCACCGAGCGGTGCACACGATGGCCCTTGGGGGTTTAGTAGCTGCAGGGGTGCGGCCGGAGTCGGTGAAGAACGGCGGCGGACCTTGTCGGAGCAGAGGAGGAAGACGGCGACGTCGGGGGCGTTGCGATGGCTCCGGTCTCCAACGGGTTGCGCCAGTCGAAGCAGTGGACGGCGGCGGCCCTTGGAGACACCGTGGGGCGGCGAGGTGGGCATGGTGGCCGTGGCTAGGCCAGAGCCATGGCGGTGGTGGCGCTCGGATGCGGAGGGGAAGGAGAGGGCGAGGTGGATCTGGAGGGGAGTGGGAGAGCCGCGGGAACCGAGGGAGAGAGCAGGGCGAGTGGGAGGAGGGATTGAGGAGGCGAAGGCGTGGCGGCCTTATCCCCCTCCTCGACGCCGGCGAGGGGGTCAGGCTGAGATGCGCCCTGTTTCGACCTGGGTCGGGGGAACAGGGGAAGGGGACGCGGTAGGGGAGCTGGGCCAGGTGTGGCCAGCTGGGCCAGGTGGGCCGGCCGGCCTGTGAGCTGGGCCGCCTGGTCCAAGGGGGCTTCCTTTTTGTATTTTTTTGTAATTTCTTTCTTTTATTTATTTTCTTTTCTGTTTTATTTCATTTTAAAGTATTTAGGCATTTTCTAAAAATTTGTTTACTTCACCATAATTACGAGTGCAATATTTGGCACTGACCGAACATTTTTGTTTCAACTTCTAAAAACTTTTGTTGTTTGCCATTTTTCTGAATTGATTTTTGAATCGGTTTGAACTAACGAAAGTTTAGCAACAGTAATCACAGATGACATTACATCATTAAGAGAGTTTACTGTAGCCTAATTACCCGAGCGTTACACTTATGGAGAGTAATGAGCTTACATAGAAAGAGTATGATGAATAAAAGTTATTGAGGGTTGACAAACATAGTTTTGGTCATCGTTGCAATTAATAGGAAGTAACAAATAAAGAGAGGTCTTCACATATAAATATACTATCTTGGACATCTTTTATGATTGTGAGCACTCATTAAAATATGACATGCTAAAGAGTTGACATTGGACAAGGAAGACAACATAATGGGTTATGTTTTCTTACATCTGAGATAAATTGTATTGTCCTGGATCCTCCAACATGTTGAGCTTGCATTTCCCCCTCATGCTAGCCAAATTCATTGCACGAAGTAGAGATACTACTTGTGCTTCCAAATGCCCTTAAACCGGTTTTGCCATGAGAGTCCACCATACCTACCTATGGATTGAGTAAGATCCATCAAGTAAGTTGTCATCGGTGCAAGCAGTAAAAATTGCTCTCTAAATATGTATGATTGATTGGTGTGGAGGAAATAAGCTTTATATGATCGTGTGATATGGAAGTAATAAAAACGACAGACTGCATAATAAAGGACCATATCACAAGTGGCAATATAAAGTGACGTTCTTCCGCATTAGGATTTTGTGCATCCAACCATAAAAGCGCATGACAACCTCTGCTTCCCTCTGCGAAGGGCCTATCTTTTACTTTTATCTCCTATACTGCAAAAGAGTCAAGGTGATCTTCACCCTTCCTTTTTTACATTTTATCCTTTGGCAAGCACAATATGTTGGAAAGATCCTGGTATATATGGCTAATTGGATGTGGGTTTTCATGAACTATTACTGTTCACATTACCCTTGAGGTAAAACGTTGGGAGGCAAAAACTATAAGCCCCTATCTTTCTCTGTGTCCGATTAAAACTCCATACCCATAAGTATTGCATGAGTGTCAGCAATTGTGAAAGACTATATGATAGTTGAGTATGTGGACTTGCTGAAAAGCTCTTATTCATTGACTCCTTCCTATGTTATGATAAATTGCAATTGCCTCAATGACCGAGATTATAGTTCGTTAGTTTTCAATGAAGTTTACAATTTGTACTTGATATTGTGATTGAATTATTACTCTAGCATAAGAAATCATATGACAAGAATTATATAAGTTGTTGTTCTAAGAATGATCATGATGCCCTCATGTCCGTATTTTATTTTTATCGACACCTTCATCTCTAAACATGTGGACATATTTTTCGATTTCGGCTTTTCGCTTGAGGACAATCGAGGTCTAAGCTTGGGGGAGTTGATACGTCCATTTTGCATCATGCTTTTATATCAATATTTATTGCATTATGGGCTGATATTACACATTATGTCACAATACGTATTCCTATTCTCTCTTATTTTACGAGGTTTACATAAAGAGGGAGAATGCCGGCAGCTGGGATTCTGGCTGGAAAAGGAGCAAATATTAGAGACGTATTCCGCACAGCTCCAAAAGTCCTGAAACTTCATGGATGATGTTTTCCAAATATATAAAAAACATTGAGCTTAAGAACTTCACCAGGAGGGGCCACACCCTGCCCACGAGGGTGGGGGCGCGCCCTACCCCCTGGGCATGCCCCCTACCTCATGGGCCCCCTAGTGGCCCTCCGGTGACTATCTTCTACTGTATGGGATCTTTCGATGGGAAAAAAATCATAAGCCATCTTCTCGGACGAAACTCCGCCGCCATGAGGCGGAACCTTGGCGGAACCAATCTAGCATTCTAGCGGGGCTGTTCTGCCGAGGAAACTTCCCTCCCGGAGGGGGAACTCATCGCCATCGTCATCACCAACGCTCCTCTCATCGGGAGAGGGCAATCTCCATCAACATCTTCATCAGCACCATCTCATCTCAAAACCCTAGTTCATCTCTTGTATCCAATTCTTGTCTCCAAGTCCGGGATTGGTGCTAGTAGATTGCTAGTAGTGTTAATTACTCCCTGTAGTTGATGCTAGTTGGTTTAATTGGTGGAATATCATATGTTCAGATCCTATATGCATATTAATACCCCTCTGATTATGAACATGTTTATGCTTTGTGAGTAGTTACTTTTGTTCCTAAGGACATGGGAGAAGTCTTGCTATTAGTAGTCATGTGAGTTTGGTATTCATTCGATATTTTGATGAGATGTATGTTGTCTCTCCTCTAGTGGTGTTATGTGAACGTCGACTACATGACACTTCACCATAGTTTGGGCCTAGAGGAAGGCATTGGGAAGTAATAAGTAGATGATGGGTTGCTATAGTGACGGAAGCTTAAACCCTAGTTTATGTGTTGCTTCGTAAGTGGCTGATTTGGATACATATGTTTCATGCTATGGTTAGGTTTACCTTAATATTTTTTTTGTATTTGCAGATGCTTGCAATAGAGGTTAATCATAAGTGAGATGTTTGTCCAAGTAAGGGCAGCACCCAAGCACCGGTCCACCCACATACCAAATTATCAAAGTACTGAACGCGAATCATATGAGCGTGATGAAAACTAGCTTGACGATATTCCCATGTGTCCTCGGGAGCGCTTTACATCATATAAGAGTTTGTCCAGGCTTGTCCTTTGCTACAAAAAGGATTGGGCCACCCTACTGCACCTTATTTACTTTTGTTACTTGTTGCTCGTTACAATTATCTTATCACAAAACTATCTGTTACTACTTATTTCAGTACTTGCAGAGAATACCTTGCTAGAAACCTCTTATCATTTCCTTCCGCTCCTCGTTGGGTTCGACACTCTTACTTATCGAAAGGACTACGATAGATCCCCTATACTTGTGGGTCATCAACTAGTAGTGTTGATTACATCTTGTAGTTGGTTACTATATGGTTTATTTGGTGGAAGATTATATGTTCAGATCCATTGTGCTATTTAATACCCCTCTAATCATGAGCATGTTTACCGTTTGTGAGTAGTTACCTTTGTTCTTGAGGTCACGGGAGAAATCATGTTGCAAGTAATCATGTGAATTTGATATGTGTTCGATATTTTGATAGTATGTATGTTGTGATTCCCTTAGTGGTGTCATGTGAACGTCGACTACATGACACTTCACCATACTTGGGCCTAAGGGAATGCATTGTGGAGTAGTAAATAGATGGTGGGTTGTGAGAGTGACAGAAACTTAAACCCCAGTTTATGCACTACTCCGTAAGGGACCGATTGGATCCTAGAGTTTATTGCTATGGTTAGAATTTATTCTTAATACTTTTCTCGTAGTTGCGGATGCTTGCGGGAGGGTTAATCATAAGTAGGAGGTCCGTTCAAGTAAGAATAGCACCTAAGCACCAGTCCACCCACATATCAAATTATCAAAGTAGTGAACACAAATCAAACCAACATGATGAAATTGACTAGATGAAATCCCCGTGTACCCTCAAGAACGCTTTGCTCATTATAAGAGACCGTTTTGGCCTGTCCTTTGACTCAAAAGGATTGGTCTACCTTGCTTCATACTTGTTACAATTATCGTTACTTGCTCGTTGCAAATTATCTTGCTATCAAACTACTCGCTACTTACAATTTCAGCACTTGCAGACATTACCTTACTGAAAACTACTTGTCATTTCCTTCTACTCCTCGTTGGGTTCGATACTCTTACTTATCGAAAGAGCTACAATTGATCCCCTATACTTGTGGGTCATCAAGGCAATTTTTTGGTGCCGTTGCCGGGGAGTGAAGCGCCTTTGGTAAGTGGAATTCGGTAAGGAAACATTTATGTAGTGTGCTGAAATTTATTGTCACTTTTTACTATGGAAAACAATCCTTTGAGGGGTTTGTTCAGGGTATCTTCACCTCATTCGGAACCACAATTAATTGCCCCTCAACCTACTGCACCTACTGAAAATATTGAATATGAAATTCCTTCAGGTATGATAGAACAACTGCTAGCTAATCCTTATGCAAGAGATGGAACAAAACATCATGATATGCACTTGATATATGTAGAACAAATTTGTGGATTGTTCAAGCTGGCAGGTTTACCCGAGATGAGGTGATGAAAAAGGTTTTCCCTTTATCTTTGAAGAGAAAAGCATTGGCATGGTATAGGCTATGCGATGATATTGGATCATCGAATTGGAATCGTTTGAAATTGGAGTTCCACCAAATATTTTATCCTATGCATCTAGTTCATCATCATCGGAATTATATATATAATTTTTGGCCACGTGAAGGAGGAAGTATCGCTCTAGCTTGGGGGAGGTTTAAGTTAATGTTATATTCATGCCCCAATCATGAGCTCTCAAGAGAAATTATTATTCAGAACTTTTATGCTCGGCTTTCTCGTAATGATCAAACCATGTTGGATACTTCTTGTGTTGGTTCTTTTATGAAGAAAACTATTGAATTTCGGTGGGATCTTTTGGAAAGAATTAAACGCAACTCTGAATATTGGGAACTCGAGAAGGAAAAGAGTCGGGTATAAACCTTAAGTATGATTGTGCTAAATCTTTTATGGATACCGATGTTTTTCAAAAGTTTAGCACTAAATATGGACTTGACGCTGAGATAGTAGCCTCCTTTTATGAATCATTTGCTACTCATGTTGAACTCCCTAAAGAGAAGTGGTTTAAATATCACCCACTTATTAAAGAAGAAATTAAAGAATCGGTACCAGTTAAAGAAGAAACTATACTCTATATTGTTGATCCAGTTGTTCCTACTGCTTATATTGAGAAACCACCTTTTCGTGTTAGGATAAAGGAACATGCTAAAGTTTCAACTGTGGTTAACAAAAGCTTTGTTAGAACACCTAAACCTGATGAACAAATTAAATTAGAACCTAGCATTTCTATTGTTAAAGATCTCTTGGAATAAGATATGGATGGGCATGTTATTTACTTCTATGAAGAAGTTTCTAGAATTGCTAAACCAGATGGAAAAGATAAACATAGACATGTTGTTGGCATGCCTGTTATTTCACTTAAAATAGGAGATCACTGTTATCATGGTTTATGTGACATGGGTGCTAGTGTGAGGCTATTCCTTACACTTTATATAAAGAAATTATAAGACATAGCACCTGTAGAGTTAGAGGACATAGATGTTACTATTAAACTTGCTAATAGAGACACCATATCACCTTGTGGGATTATCAGAGATGTTGAAGTCTTGTGTGGGAAAATAAAATATCCTACTGATTTTCTTGTTCTTGGTACCCCACAAGAGGACTTATGTCCCATTATCTTTGGTAGACCTTTCTTGAACACAGTTAATGCTAAGATAGATTGCAAGAAACAAACTTTTGGTGTTAGCTTTGGTGATGAGTCTCATGAGTTTAACTTTTCCAAGTTCAGTAGAAATCATTATGAAAAAGAATTGCCTAGTAAGCATGAATTAATTGGTCTTGATTCTATTGCTATGCCACCTACTGATCCTTTAGAACAATACTTTATAGACCATGAGAATGATTTACATGTGCATGAAAGAAATGAAATAGATAAGTGTCGGTGTCAAAATCGGCGGATCTCGGGTAGGGGGTCCCGAACTGTGTGTCTAGGCCGGATGGTAACAGGAGGCAAGGAACACGATGTTTTACCCAGGTTCGGGCCCTCTTGATGGAGGTAAAACCCTACGTCCTGCTTGATTAATATTGATGATATGGGTAGTGCAAGAGTAGATCTACCACGAGATCAAGGAGGCTAAACCCTAGAAGCTAGCCTATGGTATGATTGTTGTATGATGAAGTTGTCCTACGGACTAAAACCCTCCGGTTTATATAGACATCGGAGAGGGTTAGGGTTACACAAAGTCGGTTACAATGGTAGGAGATCTTGAATATCCGCATCACCAAGCTTGCCTTCCACACCAAGGAAAGTCCCATCCGGACACGGGATGAAGTCTTCAATCTTGTATCTTCATAGTCCTGGAGTCCGGCTGAAGGTATAGTCCGGCTACCGGGACACCCCCTAATCCAGGACTCCCTCAGTAGCCCCCGAACTAGGATTCAATGACGACGAGTCCGGCACGCAGATTGTCTTCGGGATTGCAAGGTGGGTTCTTCTCCAAATTCCGTGTACCTGCTGAATAATGTCCGATTTTCGTAATGTAGCGCACCTTGGCTTCCACGCCCAATAATGGCCGTCTTCCATGTGTCAAACGAATGCGAAAAGTCGGGGTGTTTTTACATTCACACCCCTAGCCGCATAAACGAGCCGCCTATTTAATGGGATGGGGATTCAGATCCAAACCACACCTTCTTCTCCCTACGAGTAATCATTAGAGCGCCTCCAGCAAAGGTCCATTCCAACATAGCCAGCCGTCGCAGCTCCTCCCCTCGCCCTTCCAGTTCTAAACCTAGAGACTGGGAGAGGTGCTCCATCCCGCACAGCGAGCTAGTGTCGCTTCAGGTCAAGGGATTCCTCCCTCAGGCCTATATGGTCCCGGTCCGAGCCGGACTCGCCACCTATAATGGTGGAGAGCAAGCGGAGAGCACCCCCAATCCCTCCAAAGGAGAGCGGGTGTGCCTCGTCCCTTATCTAATAAGAGGACTTGGATTTCCAATTCATCCATTTCTCCGTGGGCTTCAGGAGTTCTATGGCCTCCAGCTGCACAATCTCACACCCGCCTCTATATTGCATATCACGGGCTTCGTCGCCCTTTGCGAGCTATTCTTGGGTGTTGAGGCTCATTTCGCGATGTGGAAGAGGTTATTCTGCTTGGTGCCCCGCTCTCAAGAGGGGTCTATATATCAAGTGGGCGGAGCCGAAGTGTGGCGTATCGCCGGGACCGGATATCTGTCCGGGACCCCAAAGAAGGCGTCCGAGGACTGGCCTTCGGAATGGTTTTATATAGATGATGTCCCGCTGTCGGATCCTATCCGGGTCGGTCTCCCTGAATTCAACAGTTCTCCCTTAAAGAAACGCCTAAGCTGGCGTCTGCGGAGTTCTCAGAGAGAAGGCGACAGGGACGTCCTTCACCTGATGGGTCAGATAAGACTATTGGCTCATTCCGGACTAACCATGATCGGAGTCATGGCCGCATGCATTATGCGGGGGGTGCAGCCGCTTCAATATAGAGGCCACCCCATGTGGGATTTTAACAGGGAGGATGACGCCACCCGTTACGGTCGTAAGGGGCCAGCCTCAGCTTCCGCTCTAGTAAAGATATTATCCTCTTTGTACAAGGGAGAAGAGGAGGAATTCCTCCGCATCAACCCGCAGGGCGGATTTACTATCTGGAACCCTCCGAGTTGGGTAAGTGGACAATTGTGCTTACCCATCCGTTTTATATTCCCATGATTAAATATGTAGTCTAACGACTTCAACGTAGGAACTGCGTCAGGAAGTAAAGGATATAAACAGCCGTCCCCCACAGCCCGAGGATCCAGACCAGTCCCTCGATCCGGACTCCGAAGAGGATCCGGACATATCGGTGGAGCTGATTGACGGGGTGTTTAATCAGCTAAGCAAGGAAAATACCTTGGTGGCCATTACGGCTGATTACCCAGGGTTAATCCCGGCCTCCCAGGTAACAGAGAGCGGAGTCTCATCCCCTTGAGAAGGAATCCATTCTCACGCATTTCAGTTTTCCTGACAACGACCGTGTTTTGCAGGCGAGGTTTCCGAGGCGGGAGGCCGAACCTGAGGCGGCTAGCCAACGAGGGGCCGCAGGGCCCTGTGGGGCAAAAAGGAATGTAGTCCGGACTAAGATGCCAGCGCAAAGGTATAGCGCACCCTCTTTTTCCCTGGTGTTATTCCTTCAGGGCATATTAACGTTCGCGCTATCTTCAGGATGAAGAGACCTCGCCGGACTATATCCGGAGAGGTTGCCAATCGTGCCTCCACCAGCCAGGCTCCAACGCCTGGCCCGGAGGCGGAAGCGAACACAAGGCATGCACCGGATGCCCCTCTGGCAGAGGATGCGGACAGGCTGTCTGCCACCAATTCCGAGGTGGAGAGTGCCATGAACCACAGGCATCGCCGGACAGTTCTTTGCGATGCTTGTTTCTCCCAAGAGGCATTAAATGCTTTCAATTCGGGAGATGCGTACCTCCGTGCCGCTCAAAATGGTTTAGCCAGAGCCACGGAGCAATATGTAAAAGACATACGGGTAAGAAAATTTTGGTAAATATATATATATACCAGTAGCCCCCGAGACTTGAAACAGTTAGAGTAACTGATTTAAGGATCATTTGTTATGCAGGTTCTTATAGAGAAGAATACCGTACTGTCCCAGGAGCTGGAAGAGTGCAAACCCCAACTGGAGGCCGCACTAGCCACGGCAGGGGAGCCCAAAGGGACCCCCTCTGGTAAAATATGCTTCGAAAGATTAGTATTTTGCGAAGTGCAGCGTGGGTGTAAATCTGACAAATCATATTGCAGATGGCGCTGGACTGGATCCGGAGAGACAACAACTCGTACGCCAACTAAAGGCCGGTGAGAGTATGCTGACAAGGGTGAGGCGGGAGAAGAATGATCTTCAGGATGCCAACACCAAGCTGGTCATTGAGCTTAAAGATGTTCGTGGCCAGCTGTTGGACTCTACTAAGGAGAATCAGCGGCTTCGACGCGGCATATTTAGTAAGTGCTTAAGCGAATCTTTGAAAGAAAAGAGTTCAGCGAGGAAGTGGACTAACAGAGTAGTGTCTGTAGGTATGCTAACGGGTCGTCCTGCAAAGGAGATGCCCGGTTCTATGGGTGACCTTCTTCCCGAGCTTTCGCAACTGCACAAACGAGTTCGGCAGGCGATGCGGGGCGTTGCCCAAGCCTTATGGCCTTCCCACTCCATGCCCGAGGGCCTTGGAGAGCTTTCAGAGAAGCTTAGGGGACCTCGGCGGCGCTTCCGGTTATGGAAGATATTGGCCTGCCGACAAGGCGCTAGGGAGGCCTGGGCCATGGTGAAGACGCGGTACACGAAGTCTGACCCAAACCACATGGCCGAGGTCGGACCTGTGGGGCCTGACGGGAAGGAGATCCCTGTAAGCTTAGTGTACGGCCAAGTAGCATTGGCCGCAAAGTATTCCCAGCAAGACTGTAAGTTAGACAGCCTGTTAGATGGTATCGAAGAGGAATACAATCAGTCAGAGTGACTATGTAATTTTTAATTGACATGTGTAATGCCTTCTAGCCGGATTGTAGATCATTTGTCATTGCCAACCTTTTCGCTTCAACCTCAGGACCTGACGGTCCGGAGTTTGTCCGAATACGCTACCGGTTATGTAAGAACCGGGGTATGCATGGAGACCAGGCGTATGGGTCATTAGTGCTTTATCAGACAAGTGCCCAACTAGTTATGTTATATTACATGGTTAGTAAGAAACATCTTCCAGAGAGAATAGTTCCGTTAGGGGTTCCTTCCTCTGGGAGGCATGCCCTAAAGTGCATGTCCGGACTGCAAACGCAGGAAAATCATCTGGGGGCATATATATAAATAAGTAAAAAAGGTCATCTTTTGGTTCACCGACCGAATATTCCCTTAAGAACGCTAGCTTTCGGCTTCACCCAGTCTGAGGTACACATCCGGCTGATCCGCAGTAACAATCGTAGAGGTGCTCCCTTTACCACCTAGCCGAACAATCGGGAACGTAGGGGTAAGCACAGGAGCCAGGCAACCCAGCTTGGCCAAAACTTAAGTCATATCGATGCATATAATGGTGAAGAAAAGGTACATGCGGAAGTTTGACACATGTGGTGGGCGTGAAGCCCATATAAATAAGCTTCTGTTAAAGAAGCCCCCAGGTTTAATGAGCGCGAGTAGCACGTCACTTGAGGAGCCTTTAAGGACTATAAAAGAAAAGAGGGGAAGGAGAGAAATGTAAGACAGAAAATGTAAAAAATGGACAGAGGAAGGAGACAAACACAGAGTTCGGCGCTAGGCATAGAATCTTCGGAGACGGGCTGCATTCCATGGGTTCGGCTTGAGTCGGTTATCCGACACATCTCGCAAGCGGTATGCTCCACCAGTCAGGACTTGGTCGATTATGAAGGGACCTTCCCATTTGGGCTTCAGCTTGTCCTTTTTCTTGTCCGGCAGGCGTAGGACTAATTCGCCAATGTTGTAGTTTTTGGCCCGCACTTATCTGCTTTGATATCTTCGAGCCTGCTGTTGATAGAATGCGGAACGGGCTTTTGCCACGTCGCGCTCCTACTCTAAGGCGTCCAACATGTCCTGCCGATCGAGCTCGGCTTCCCTTTCTTCGTACATGCGCACTCGAGGTGAGCCATGAATTATGTCGCAGGGCAAGACTACCTCTGCGCCGTACACCATAAAAATGGTGTGTATCCGATGGTGCGATTTGGCGTGGTCCGCAGCCCCCAGAGTACAGAGTAGAGCTCCTCTACCCAGTGCGTGTTAGATTCCTTGAGGGACCGCACTAATCTGGGTTTGATGCCGCTCATAATGAGACCATTTGCACGTTCGACCTGACCGTTAGTTTGTGGGTGATAGACGGAAGCATAATCGAGCTTGATGCCCATGTTTTTGCACCAGAGTTTTACCTCATCGGCCGTAAAGTTCGTGCCGTTATCGGTGATGATGCTGTGGGGGATGCCATAACGGTATACGACCCCGGATATAAAGTCTATCACAGGTCCGGATTCAGCCGTCTTAACAGGCTTGGCTTCTATCCTTTTGGTGAACTTATCCACCATGACCAGTAAGTATTTTTTCTTGTGGGTTCCGCCTTTAAGGGGTCCCACCATGTCAAGCCCCCAGACCGCGAAAGGCAAAGTGATGGGGATAGATTGGAGGGCGGTGGGTGGCATATGGCTTTGGTTTGCAAAAATCTGGCAACCGACGCATCGTTGGACCAAGTCCTGAGCGTCCGCCCGGGCCGTCGACCAATAAAAGCCTATATGAAAAGCCTTGCTTACAAGGGACCGGGCTGCGGCGTGATGGCCACCGAGTCCGGCATGAATTTCATCCAGCAGGTTCCGCCCTTCCTCTTCGGAGATGCACCTTTGAAGGACTCCGGTAGTGCTTTTCTTATAAAGTTCTCCCTCATTGACTTTATAGGCTTTAGATCGCCGCACTATACAACGTGCCTCGTTTTGGTCCTCTGGGAGTTCCTGCCTAGTGAGGTAGGCCAGGAATGGTTCTGTCCATGGGGCGATAACGGCCATTAGTACGTGGGCTGAGGTTGTGATTTCATTGGCAGAGCCTCCGATTATGTCAGATTGTTCGGCGTTGGACAGCGCGGTTGGGTCCGGGCTAATATTGCCATGTTCCCCTTCCCATACTACGGATGGCTTGAACAGCCTTTCCAGGAAGATGTTGGGGGGGGACCGCATCGCGTTTTGCGCCGATGCGTGCTAGGACGTCTGCCGCCTGATTGTTTTCTCGGGCTATATGGTGAAATTCGAGCCCCTCAAACCGAGCTGACATTTTGAGGACGGTGTTGCGGTAAGCTGCCATTTTTGGATCCTTGGCATCAAAGTCTCCATTTATTTGGGATATCGCGAGGTTCGAATCCCCGCGCACCTCTAGTCGTTGAATGCCCATGGATACTGCTATCCGGAGACCATGTAAAAGGGCCTCATATTCGGCTGCATTGTTGAAGTCCGTGTACATAATCTGGAGTACATATTGAACTGTGCCTCCTGTGGGGGACGTCAAAATGATGCCGGCCCCTAGTCCGGCCAACATTTTGGAACCGTCGAAGTGCATGATCCAGTTTGAATATGTGTCATACTCTTTAGGGAGTTCAGCCTCCGTCCATTCTGCGACGAAGTCGGCCAAAACTTGCGACTTGATAGCTCGCCGTGGCCTATAAGTTATGTCAAATGGGAGGAGCTCGATGACCCATTTTGCAATCCGGCCCGTTGCGTCACGGTTGTTTATAATATCGTTGAGTGGTACTTCCGATGCTACTGTGATTGAACACTCTTGAAAGTAGTGTCGTAGCTTCCGGGATGCCATGAATACCGCATATGCAATCTTTTGATAATGTGGGTACCGTGATTTGCATGGGGTGAGGACAGTGGACACATAGTAAACTGGCTTTTGAAGGGGGAATTTGTGTCCGTCCATTTCCCGCTCGATGATGAGTACCGCGCTAACAACTTGATGAGTTGCTGCAATGTACAATAGCATTGGTTCGCCGATGTTTGGTGTGGCCAGGACAGGGTTTGTTGCCAATATGGCTTTTATTTCGTCGAGTCCGGCCGTGGTGGCATCCGTCCACTCGAAGTGTTCGGTGCGCCGAAGGAGGCGGTAGAGGGGTAGCGCCTTTTCTCCCAAACGGGAGATAAAGCGGCTTAGAGCCGCCACGCATCAGGTTAATTTTTGTATTTGTTTGAGGTCCTTTGGGATATCCAATTGTGACAAAGCTCGGATCTTGGCTGGATTTGCTTCGATTCCTCTACCGATACGATGAAGCCCAAGAGCTTTCCGACTGGAACACCGAAAACGCATTTTTCCGGATTTAGCTTGATGCCATATGCTCGGAGGTTGTCAAATGTAAGCCTCAAGTCGTCTACTAGAGATTCGACATGTCTTGTTTTTATGACCACATCATCCACGTATGCCTCTACTATTTTGCCGATCTGGGTTGCCAGACATGTCTGAATCATGCGCTGATATGTTGCGCCGGCGTTTTTGAGCCTTAAAGGCATTATGTTGAAGTAGAATGGGCCGTATGGGGTGATGAATGCCATTGCAGCTTGGTCTGACTCGGCCATCTTGATTTGATGGTAACCGGAGTATGCGTCGAGGAAGCACAACGAATCGTGTCCTGCAGTGGCGTCGATAATTTGATCGATGTGGGGGAGGGGGAAGGGATCCTTTGGGCAAGCCTTGTTAAGGTCTTTGAAGTCGACGCACAGGCGCCAGGATTTGTCCTTCTTTGGTACCATCACCAAGTTTGCTAGCCAGTCCGGATGTTTTATATCTCTAATGAATCCGGCCTCCAATAGTTTGGCTAGCTCCTCTCCCATTGCCTGTCTTTTGGGCTCGGAGAAAAGCCGAAGGGCTTGTTTGACAGGTTTGAATCCTTTTAGGATATTTAAGCTGTGTTTGGCCAGCCTGCGTGGGATTCCTGGCATGTCTGAAGGGTGCCAGGCAAAAATGTCCCAGTTCTCCTGTAGGAATTCTCGTAGTGCGGCATCTACATCGGGGTTTAACTGTGCCCCGATGGAAGCTGTTTTATTGGTGTCCGTTGAATGGACCTGGAATTTGACTATTTCATCTGCTGGTTTAAAGGAGGTGGACTTGGATCTTTTGTCGAGTATCACATCGTCCCTGTTTACCGTGGAGCGCAGCGTAGTCAGTTCCTCAGCCACTAGGGCTTCGGACAGTGCCTCAAGGGCCAATGCGGCTGTCTTGTTTTCGGCGCGGAGTGCTATGTCCGGATCACTAGCGAGAGTGATGATTCCGTTCGGCCCGGGCATCTTGAGCTTCATGTACCCGTAATGGGGTATTGCTTGGAAGATTGTAAATGCTTCCCGCCCCAGCAGAGCGTGGTATCCGCTACTGAACAGGGCCACTTGGAATGTGACCTCTTCGGACCTATAATTATCCAGCGTGCCGAACACCACATCTAGTGTGATTTTTCCTGTACAGTGCGCTTCCCGACTGGGGATTATTCCTCTAAAAGTTGTGCTGCTTCGCTCAATGCGGTTCCAGTCTATTTCCATTTTTGAAGGGTTTCCACATAAATGAGGTTCAATCCGCTGCCTCCGTCCATGAGTACCTTGGTGAGGCGAAAGCCGTCCACTATAGGACTGAGTACCAATGCGGCTGGTGCTCGAGTAGTTCGGAATTTAGGTTCATCACTGGCATTAAAAGTAATAGCCGTGTCACTCCATGGGTTTATTGTTGCTACTTGATAGACTTTGGCGAGGCTGCGGAGTGTTCTTTTTCGCATATTATTTGATGCGAAAGTCTCAAAGACTATTAAGACTGTACTGGAGTCCATGAGGTGGCTTTCTATGGCCTCCGGAATTAGGAGATCTTCGCCCCTTTTGGCCACCTGCCGGAGTATCCAACATGCTCTAAGGCTATGAGTTGGTGTGGCGTCCTCTGTACTATGAATTTTACAAGGTCCATTAAGCCATCCCTCCAGTACGGTTCCATGCCCTATAGAGGGTTTTGGTTTTTTGGTTTTTAACCCGGGTGTCTGATGATGATGCACCCTTTTATTTCGGACGGGGTTTCTATTCAGGGCCGGATTGTCCCAAAATTTAGTTTCGGTTTTCCGGGCGCTTTCCATCGGACAGTACTTTTGTACTATGGACGCCAAGTCAGTGAAGCGTGTAAGATCACGACGACCTGTGGCGTTGAGGATTCCCTTGTCCGTGCAATTATTGCAGAAGATTGAGATTGCGTCTTCCTCGCGGCAGTCCTTTATCCTGTTCATAACCAGGAGGAACCTCGCCCAGTAATGATGTACTGTTTCTTCGGGCTTTTGCTTGATTTGGGATAGATCGCTTATGTTCGGGTGGGTGGGTGGAATTAAATCCGGAACTTCACCCAATCTAAGACTCAGAGGCCAAGGAGTTTCCGAACTCTGAAGTTTGGATTCTTGGATGTTGTCCAGTGAATCTAACCCGTTGCCTGATTCTAAGTTCAGGTCTTGAGTTACATCCTCCCCTCCACGGGTGTCCGGCTTGGAGGGATCGGGAATCCGGACGTAGCTAGTCCTTAAGATAGATGAAGAGTTGCCGCACTGTGCCTCTACCACGGCAACGTGATTGGTGAATTGGGGAGAATTAATTTCTCTTAGATCGGGTTTAAGCCCAACCTGGTCATAATCCGTAGTGACCTCCAAGGCGGTGATGCGATCCAAGAGCTCGTTTACGGAAGAGAGCTCCATTGGATCTAACTGCTTGGCGAGTTCTGAGCTGACGTGAAGATTGCTTTTGATGACCCGAGAGGTCACCGTCGGCGCAACGGCCGAACAGGCGGTCATGAGAAAACCGCCTAGCCGGAGACTTCGGCCGACAGCCAAGGCTTCTTTAGTAACGGCGACGTCTTTAAAGATGGGAAGAGGCATCCTTCCTGATTGCGACGGCACAGAGGAACTCTCAATGAAAGCACCATTGTCGGTGTCAAAACCGGCGGATCTCGGGTAGGGGGTCCCGAACTGTGCGTCTAGGCCGAATGGTAAAAGGAGGCAAGGAACACAATGTTTTACCCAGGTTCGGGCCCTCTTGATGGAGGTAAAACCCTATGTCCTGCTTGATTAATATTGATGATATGGGTAGTACAAGAGTAGATCTACCACGAGATCAAGGAGGCTAAACCCTAGAAGCTAGCCTATGGTATGATTGTTGTATGATGAAGTTGTCCTACGGACTAAAACCCTCCGGTTTATATAGACACCGGAGAGGGTTAGGGTTACACAAAGTCGGTTACAATGGTAGGAGATCTTGAATATCCGCATCGCCAAGCTTGCCTTCCACGCCAAGGAAAGTCCCATCCGGACACGGGACGAAGTCTTCAATCTTGTATCTTCATAGTCCTGGAGTCCGGATGAAGGTATAGTCCAGCTACCCGGACACCCCCTAATCTAGGACTCCCTCAATAAGATTTTCTTTGAACAACGTCCTCTTCTTAAACACAATTTACCTATTCAAACTCTAGGAGGTCCACCTCCACCTAAAGGTGATCCTGTGTTAGAACTAAAACAATTGCTAGACACTTTGAAATATGCTTATCTTGATGAAAAGAAGATATATCCCATTATTATTTGTGCTAACCTTTCAGAACATGAAGAAGAAAGATTATTGAAAGTTCTAAGGAAGCACCGAGTGCTATTGGATATACTCTTGATGATTTAAAGGGCATTAGTCCAACTCTATGTCAGCACAAAATTAATATGGAACCTGATGCTAAACCAGTTGTTGATCACCAACGTTAGTTAAATCTGAAGATGAAAGAGGTGGTAATAACGGAAATATTAAAACTTCTGGAAGCAGGTATAATCTCTCACTGTTGGGGAACGTAGTAATTTCGAAAATTTTCCTACGCACACGCAAGATCATGGTGATGCACAGCAACGAGAGGGGAGAGTGTTGTCTACGTACCAACGCAGACCGACTGCGGAAGCAATCACACAACGTAGAGGAAGTAGTCGTACGTCTTCTTCCCGATCCGACCGATCCAAGCACCGTTACTCCGGCACCTCCGAGTTCTTAGCACACGTTCAGCTCGATGACGTTCCTCGGGCTCTGATCCAGCAAAGCGTCGAGGAAGAGTTCCGTCAGCACGACGGCGTGGTGACGATCTTGATGTACTACCGACGCAGGGCTTCGCCTAAGCACTGTAACGGTATGATCGAGGTGGAATTTGGTGGCAGGGGGCACCGCACACGGCTAAGGAACGATCTCAAGGATCAACTTGTGTGTCTTGGGGTGTCCCCTGCCCCCGTATATAAAGGTTGGAGGGAGGGGGGCTGGCCGGCCAAAGAGGGGGAGGCGCAGGAGGAGTCCTACTCCCACCGGGAGTAGGACTCCCCCCTCCAATCCTATTCCAACTAGGACTCCTTGGGAAAAAGGGAGAGGGAAAGAGAGAGAGGTGGCCGGCCACCTCTCCTAGTCCTAATAGGACTAGGGGAGGGGGGGAGGTGCGCAGCCCTCCTTGGCAGCCCCTTTCACCTTTCCACAATGGCCCATGTAGGCCCATTTGGCTCCCGGGGGGTTCCGGTAACCCTCCCGGTAATCCGGTAAAATCCCGATTTCACCCGGAACACTTCCGATGTCCAAACATAGACTTCCAATATATCAATCTTTACGTCTCGACCATTTCGAGACTCCTCGTCATGTCCGTGATCTCATCCGGGACTCCGAACAACCTTCGGTACATCAAAATGCATAAACTCATAATAACTGTCATCGTAACGTTAAGCGTGCGGACCCTATGGTTCAAGAACAATGTAGACATGACCGAGACACGTCTCCGGTCAATAACCAATAGCGGGACCTGGATGCCCATATTGGCTCCTACATATTCTACGAAGATCTTTATCGGTCAGACCGCATAACAACATACGTTGTTCCCTTTGTCATCGGTATGTTACTTGCCCGAGATTCGATCGTCGGTATCCAATACCTAGTTCAATCTCGTTACTGGTAAGTCTCTTTACTCGTTCCGTAATACATCATCTCATAACTAACATCTTAGTTATTATGCTTGCAAGGCTTATGTGATGTGTATTACCGAGAGGGCCCAGAGATACCTCTCCGACAATCGGAGTGACAAACCCTAATCTTGAAATACGCCAACCCAACATCTACCATTGGAGACACCTGTAGTACTCCTTTATAATCACCCAGTTACGTTGTGACGTTTGGTAGTACCCAAAGTGTTCCTCCGGTAAACGGGAGTTGCATAATCTCATAGTTATAGGAACATGTATAAGTCATGAAGAAAGCAATAGCAACATACTAAACGATCGGGTGCTAAGCTAATGGAATGGGTCATGTCAATCAGATCATTCAACTAATGATGTGACATCGTTAATCAAATAACAACTCTTTGTTCATGGTTAGGAAACATAACCATCTTTGATTAACGAGCTAGTCTAGTAGAGGCATACTAGTGACACTCTGTTGGTCTATGTATTCACACATGTATTATGTTTCCGGTTAATACAATTCTAGCATGAATAATAAACATTTATCATGATATAAGGAAATAAATAATAACTTTATTATTGCCTCTAGGGCATATTTCCTTCAGTCTCCCACTTGCACTAGAGTCAATAATCTAGATTACACAGTAATGATTCTAACACCCATGGAGTCTTGGTGCTGATCATGTTTTGCTCGTGGAAGAGGCTTAGTCAACGGGTCTGCAACATTCAGATCCGTATGTATCTTGCAAATCTCTATGTCTCCCACCTGGACTAAATCCCGGATGGAGTTGAAGCGTCTCTTGATGTTTTTGGTTCTTTTGTGAAATCTGGATTCCTTTGCCAAGGCAATTGCACCAGTATTGTCACAAAAGATTTTCATTGGACCCGATGCACTAGGTATGACACCTAGATCGGATATGAACTCCTTCATCCAGACTCCTTCGTTCGCTGCTTCCGAAGCAGCTATGTACTCCGCTTCACATGTAGATCCCGCTACGACGCTTTGTTTAGAACTGCACCAACTGACAGCTCCACCGTTTAAAGTAAACACGTATCCGGTTTGCGATTTAGAATCGTCCGGATCAGTGTCAAAGCTTGCATCAACGTAACCTCTTACGGTGAGCTCTTTGTCACCTCCATATACGAGAAACATATCCTTAGTCCTTTTCAGGTATTTTAGGATGTTCTTGACCGCTGTCCAGTGATCCACTCCTGGATTACTTTGGTACCTCCCTGCTAAACTTATAGCAAGGCACACATCAGGTCTGGTACACAGCATTGCATACATGATAGAGCCTATGGCTGAAGCATAGGGAACATCTTTCATTTTCTCTCTATCTTCTGCAGTGGTCGGGCATTGAGTCTGACTCAACTTCACACCTTGTAATACAGGCAAGAACCCTTTCTTTGCTTGATCCATTTTGAACTTCTTCAAAATCTTGTCAAGGTATGTGCTTTGTGAAAGTCCAATTAAGCGTTTTGATCTATCTCTATAGATTTTTATGCCTAATATGTAAGCAGCTTCCCCGAGGTCTTTCATCGAAAAACTTCTATTCAAGTATCCCTTTATGCTATCCAGAAATTCTATATCATTTCCAATGAGTAATATGTCATCCACATATAATATCAGAAATGCTACAGAGCTCCCACTCACTTTCTTGTAAATACAGGCTTCTCCAAAAGTCTGTATAAACCCAAATGCTTTGATCACACTATCAAAGCGTTTATTCCAACTCCGAGATGCTTGCACCAGTCCATAAATGGATCGCTGGAGTTTGCACACTTTGTTAGCTCCCTTTGGATCGACAAAACCTTCTGGTTGCATCATATACAACTCTTCTTCCAGAAATCCATTCAGGAATGCGGTTTTTACATCCATTTGCCAAATTTCATAATCATAAAATGCGGCAATTGCTAACATGATTCTGACAGACTTAAGCATCGCTACGGGTGAGAAAGTCTCATCGTAGTCAACTCCTTGAACTTGTCGAAAACCTTTTGCGACAAGTCGAGCTTTGTAGACAGTAACATTACCATCAGCGTCAGTCTTTTTCTTAAAGATCCATTTATTCTCAATTGCTTGCTGATCATCGGGCAAGTCAACCAAAGTCCATACTTTGTTCTCATACATGGATCCCATCTCAGATTTCATGGCTTCAAGCCACTTTGCGGAATCTGGGCTCACCATCGCTTCTTCATAGTTCGTAGGTTCATCATGATCTAGTAGCATGACTTCCAGAACAGGATTACCGTACCACTCTGGTGCGGATCTTACTCTGGTTGATCTACGAGGTACAGTAGCATCTTGATCTAAAGTTTCATGATCATCATCATTAACTTCCTCTCTTATTGGTGTAGGTCTCACAGAAACAGTTTTCTGTGATGTACTATTTCCCAATAATGGAGTAGGTACAGTTACCTCGTCAAGTTCTACTTTCCTCCCACTCACTTCTTTCGAGAGAAACTCCTTCTCAAGAAAGTTTCCGAATTTAGCAACAAAAGTCTTGCCTTCGGATCTGTGATAGAAGGTGTATCCAATAGTTTCCTTTGGATATCCTATGAAGACACACTTCTCCGATTTGGGTTCGAGCTTATCAGGTTGAAGCTTTTTCACATAAGCATCGCAGCCCCAAACTTTAAGAAACGACAACTTTGGTTTCTTGCCAAACCATAGTTCATAAGGCGTCGTCTCAACGGATTTAGATGGTGCCCTATTTAACGTGAATGCGGCCGTCTCTAAAGCATAACCCCAAAATGATAGCGGTAAATCAGTAAGAGACATCATAGATCGCACCATATCTAGTAAAGTACGATTACGACGTTCGGACACACCATTACGTTGTGGTGTTTCGGGTGGCGTGAGTTGCGAAACTATTCCACAATTTTTCAAATGTACACCAAACTCATAACTCAAATATTCTCCTCCACGATCAGATCGTAGAAACTTTATTTTCTTGTTACGATGATTTTCAACTTCACTCTGAAATTCCTTGAACTTTTCAAATGTTTCAGACTTATGTTTCATTAAGTAGATATACCCATATCTGCTTAAATCATCTGTGAAGGTGAGAAAATAACGATATCCGCCACGAGCCTCAATATTCGTCGGACCACATACATCGGTATGTATGATTTCCAATAAATCTGTTGCTCTCTCCATAGTACCGGAGAACGGTGTTTTAGTCATCTTGCCCATGAGGCACGGTTCGCAAGTACCAAGTGATTCATAATCAAGTGGTTCCAAAAGCCCATCAGTATGGAGTTTCTTCATGTGCTTTACACCGATATGACCTAAACGGCAGTGCCACAAATAAGTTGCACTATCATTATCAACTCTGCATCTTTTGGCTTCAACATTATGAATATGTGTATTACTACTATCGAGATTCAATAAGAATAGACCACTTTTCAAGGGTGCATGACCATAAAAGATATTACTCATATAAATAGAACAACCATTATTCTCTGATTTAAATGAATAACCGTCTCGCATCAAACAAGATCCAGATATAATGTTCATGCTCAACGCTGGCACCAAATAACAATTATTTAGGTCTAATATTAATCTCGAAGGTAGATGTAGAGGTAGCGTGCCGACCGCGATCACATCGACTTTGGAACCGTTTCCCACGCGCATCGTCACCTCGTCCTTTGCTAGTGTCCGCTTATTCTGTAGTCCCTATTTCGAGTTGCAAATATTAGCAACAGAACCAGTATCAAATACCCAGGTGCTACTGCGAGCATTAGTAAGGTACACATCAATAACATGTATATCACATATACCTTTGTTCACCTTGCCATCCTTCTTATCCGCCAAATACTTGGGGCAGTTCCGCTTCCAGTGACCAGTCTGCTTGCAGTAGAAGCACTCAGTTTCAGGCTTAGGTCCAGACTTGGGTTTCTTCTCTTGAGCAGCAACTTTCTTGCCGTTCTTCTTGAAGTTCCCTTTCTTCTTCCCTTTGCCCTTTTTCTTGAAACTAGTGGTTTTGTTAACCATCAACACTTGATGCTCCTTCTTGATTTCTACCTCCGCAGCTTTCAGCATAGCGAAGAGCTCGGGAATAGTCTTGTTCATCCCTTGCATATTATAGTTCATCACAAAGCTCTTGTAGCTTGGTGGCAGTGATTGGAGAATTCTGTCAATGACGCAATCATCCGGAAGTGTAACTCCCAATTGAATCAAGTGATTATTATACCCAGACATTTTGAGTATATGCTCACTGACAGAACTGTTCTCCTCCATCTTGCAGCTATAGAACTTATTGGAGACTTCATATCTCTCAATCCGGGCATTTGCTTGAAATATTAACTTCAACTCCTGGAACATCTCATATGCTCCATGACGTTCAAAACGTCGTTGAAGTCCCGGTTCTAAGCCGTAAAGCATGGCACACTGAACTATTGAGTAGTCATCAGCTTTGCTCTGCCAGACGTTCATAACTTCTGGTGTTGCTCTTGCAGCAGGCCTGGCACTCAGCGGTGCTTCCAGGACGTAATTCTTCTGTGCAGCAATGAGGATAATCCTCAGGTACGGACCCAGTCCGTGTAATTGCTACCATCATCTTTCAACTTTGCTTTCTCAAGGAACGCATTAAAATTCAACGGAACAACAGCACGAGCCATCTATCTACAATCAACATAAACAAGCAAGATACTATCAGGTACTAAGTTCATGATAATTTTTAAGTTCAGTTAATTTACATAAGAACTCCCACTTAGATAGACATCCCTCTAATCCTCTAAGTGATCACGTGATCCAAATCAACTAAACCATAACCGATCATCACGTGAGATGGAGTAGTTTTCAATGGTGAACATCAATATGTTGATCATATCTACTATATGATTCACGCTCGACCTTTCGGTCTCCGTGTTCCGAGGCCATATCTGTATATGCTTGGCTCGTCAAGTATAACCTGAGTATTCCGCGTGTGCAACTGTTTTGCACCCGTTGTATTTGAACGTAGAGCCTATCACACCCGATCATCACGTGGTGTCTCAGCACGAAGAACTTTTGCAACGGTGCATACTCAGGGAGAACACTTCTTGATAATTTAGTGAGAGATCATCTTATAATGCTACCGTCAATCAAAGCAAGATAAGATGCATAAAAGGATAAACATCACATGCAATCAATATAAGTGATATGATATGGCCATCATCATCTTGTGCTTTGTGATCTCCATCTCCGAAGCACCGTCATGATCACCATCGTCACCGGCGCGACACCTTGATCTCCATCGTAGCATCGTTGTCGTCTCGCCAATCTTATGCTTCTACGACTATCACTACCGCTTAGTAATAAAGTAAAGCATTACATCGCGATTGCATTGCATACAATAAAGCGACAACCATATGGCTCCTGCCAGTTGCCGATAACTCGGTTACAAAACATGATCATCTCATACAATAAAATCAGCATCATGCCTTGACCATATCACATCACAACATGCCCTGCAAAAACAAGTTAGACGTCCTCTACTTTGTTGTTGCAAGTTTTACGTGGCTGCTACGGGCTTAAGTAAGAACTCATCTCACCTACGCATCAAAACCACAACGATAGTTTGTCAAATAGACTCCGTTTTAACCTTCTCAAGGACCGGGCATAGCCACACTCGGTTCAACTAAAGTTGGAGAGACAGTCGCCCGCAAGCCATCTATGTGCAAAGCACGTCGAGGGAACTGGCCTCGCGTAAGCGTACGCGTAAGGTTGGTCTGGGTCGTCTCGTCCAACAATACCGCTGAACCAAAGTATGACATGCTGGTAGGCAGTATGACTTGTATCGCCCACAACTCACTTGTGTTCTACTCATGCAAATAACATCAAACCATAAAACCTAGGCTCGGATGCCACTGTTGGGGAACGTAGTAATTTCAAAAAATTTCCTACGCACACGCAAGATCATGGTGATGCATAGCAACGAGGGGGAGAGTCTGATCTACGTACCCTTGTAGATCGCAACGGAAGCGTTGACACAACGTAGAGGAAGTAGTCGTACGTCTTCTTCCCGATCCGACCGATCCAAGCACCGTTACTCCGGCACCTCCGAGTTCTTAGCACACGTTCAGCTCGATGACGTTCCTCGGGCTCCAATCCAGCAAAGCGTCGAGGAAGAGTTCCGTCAGCACGACGGCGTGGTGACGATCTTGATGTACTACCGACGCAGGGCTTCGCCTAAGCACTGTAACGGTATGATCGAGGTGGAATTTGGTGGCAGGGGGCACCGCACACGGCTAAGGAACGATCTCAAGGATCAACTTGTGTGTCTTGGGGTGTCCCCTGCCCCCGTATATAAAGGTTGGAGGGAGGGGGGCTGGCCGGCCAAAGAGGGGGAGGCGCAGGAGGAGTCCTACTCCCACCGGGAGTAGGACTCCCCCCTCCAATCCTATTCCAACTAGGACTCCTTGGGAAAAAGGGAGAGGGAAAGAGAGAGAGGTGGCCGGCCACCTCTCCTAGTCCTAATAGGACTAGGGGAGGGGGGAGGTGCGCAGCCCTCCTTGGCAGCCCCTTTCACCTTTCCACAATGGCCCATGTAGGCCCATTTGGCTCCCGGGGGGTTCCGGTAACCCTCCCGGTAATCCGGTAAAATCCCGATTTCACCCGGAACACTTCCGATGTCCAAACATAGACTTCCAATATATCAATCTTTACGTCTCGACCATTTCGAGACTCCTCTTCATGTCCGTGATCTCATCCGGGACTCCGAACAACCTTCGGTACATCAAAATGCATAAACTCATAATAACTGTCATTGTAACGTTAAGCGTGCGGACCCTACGGTTCGAGAACAATGTAGACATGACCGAGACACGTCTCCGGTCAATAACCAATAGCGGGACCTGGATGCCCATATTGGCTCCTACATATTCTACGAAGATCTTTATCGGTCAGACCGCATAACAACATACGTTGTTCCCTTTGTCATCGGTATGTTACTTCCCCGAGATTCGATCGTCGGTATCCAATACCTAGTTCAATCTCGTTACTGGCAAGTCTCTTTACTCGTTCCGTAATACATCATCTCATAACTAACATCTTAGTTATTATGCTTGCAAGGCTTATGTGATGTGTATTACCGAGAGGGCCCAGAGATACCTCTCCGACAATCGGAGTGACAAACCCTAATCTTGAAATACGCCAACCCAACATCTACCATTGGAGACACCTGTAGTACTCCTTTCTAATCACCCAGTTACGTTGTGACGTTTGGTAGTACCCAAAGTGTTCCTCCGGTAAACGGGAGTTGCATAATCTCATAGTTATAGGAACATGTATAAGTCATGAAGAAAGCAATAGCAACATACTAAACGATCGGGTGCTAAGCTAATGGAATGGGTCATGTCAATCAGATCATTCAACTAATGATGTGACCTCGTTAATCAAATAACAACTCTTTGTTCATGGTTAGGAAACATAACCATCTTTGATTAACGAGCTAGTCTAGTAGAGGCATACTAGTGACACTCTGTTGGTCTATGTATTCACACATGTATTATGTTTCCGGTTAATACAATTCTAGCATGAATAATAAACATTTATCGTGATATAAGGAAATAAATAATAACTTTATTATTGCCTCTAGGGCATATTTCCTTCACTCACCCCTCCCATGCCATGAGGGCCAAGGACCAGAGGGGGAACCCTTCTCCCATCTAGGGAGGAGGTCAAGGAAGAAGAAGAAGAAGAAGAAGAAGGGGCCCCCTCTCCCCTTCTCTTCTGGTGGCGTCGGAATGCTGTCGTGGCCAACATCATCATCACCGCGATCTTCACCAACACCTCCGCCATCTTAACCAACATCTCCATCATCTTCCCCCCTCTATCTACAGCGGTCCACTCTCCCGCAACCCTATGTACCCTCTACTTGAACATGGTGCTTTATGCTTCATATTATTATCCAATGATGTGTTGCCATCTTATGATGTCTGAGTAGATTTTCATTGTCCTATCGGTGGTTGATGACTTGCTATGATTGATTTAATTTTCTTGTGGTTATGTTGTTGTCCTTTGGTGCCCATCATATGAGCACGCGCGTGGATCACACCATAGGTTTAGTTGTATGTTGATAGGACTATGTATTGGAGGGCAAGAGTGACAAAAGCTTCAACCTAGCATAGAAATTGATGCATACGGGATTGAAGGGGGACCAATATATCTTAATGCAATGGTTGGGTTTTGCCTTAATGAACGTTAGTAGTTGAGGATGCTTTCTAATAGTTCCAATCATAAGTTCATAGAATTCCAAGTCAGGGATGACATGCTAGCAGTGGCCTCTCCCACATAAAACTTGTTATCGGTCTAGTAAAGTAGTCAATTGCTTAGGGACAATTTCGCAATTCCTACCACGACTTTTCCACACTCGCTATATTTACTTTATTGTGTCTTTATCTAAATAGCCGCTACTTTTTATTTACATGCTCTTTATTATCTTGCAAACCTATCCAAAAACACCTACAAAGTACTTCTAGTTTCATACTTGTTCTAGGTAAAGCGAACGTTAAGCGTGCGTAGAGTCGTATCGGTGGTCGATAGAACTTGAGGGAATATTAATTCTACCTTTAGCTCCTCGTTGGGTTCGACACTCTTACTTATCGAAAGAGGCTATAATTGATCCCCTATACTTGTGGGTTATCAAGACCTTTTTCTGGCACCGTTGCCGGGGAGCAATAGTGTGGGTTTAATATTATTGTGTGTGCTTGTTTGCTTTATCACTAAGTAATTTTTATTTGCTGTTCTTAGTTGTTTTTTATCTTTAGTTATGGGTAGGAAATGCAAAATACCAAAAACATTAGTTGTACCTACTGAACCAATGGTTGAAGAACCACTCAAAATCTATCACACTCCTGAAGCTTATTACTTGGATCATCTTTGATCCCTATGTGCTCGTGTTGAAACCCCAACTAGCTTAGTTGAGGGAAAATCTTTAGATGAGCATGCTTGTTATTTGCGACACCGCATATCTGAAAAAGGGAAACGTTTAGTGGATCAAATTCATCGTTTGCAATGCTATGCTTGGAATTTATGCGAAATATATGATATTACTTGTTGTTCTGAAGACCCTAAGAAACACCTTCCCTACCAATGTTTGTTTAGTGATAATGGAATCGTATCTTCTTATGCTAAGGGTGTTTATAATTACTATGATTTTCAACAAATTGAAGAATTTGTTGCTTTTAAGGGTGCTTATGAATTGCTACTTTAATTGAAACGTATGATGCTACTCTTTACAAATCTGAAAAATTTGCCATACTTGAATATTGTTATGAGAATTATGCTTCTAATGCCTATGTTAAACCATATATCGAGGTCTCCTCCACTGTCCAAGAAGAGACTAATATTTTGCAGGAGTCTATCAAAGAAGAAATTGATGAAACCGTGAGCTCATTGGATGAAAAAGATGATGAGGAGAGCGAAGAACAAAAGGAGGAAGAGCGGATTAGCTACCCGTGCCCACCTTCTAATGAGAGTAACTCTTCAACTCATACATTGTTTAATTTCCCTTCGTGCTTACCGAAGGATGATTGCTATAATGATTGTTATGATCCCGTTGATTCTTTTGAAATATCCCTTTTTGATGATGCTTGCTATGCTTGTGGCCAAGATGCCAATATAAATTATGCTCATGGAGATGAACTTGCCATAGTTCCTTATGTTAAACATGATATTGTTGCTATTGCACCCACACATGATAGTCCTATTATCTTTTTGAATTCTCCTGACTACACTATATCGGAGAAGTTTGCACTTATTAAGGATTATATTGATGGGTTGCATTTTACTATTACACATGATGATTTTGATGAATAAAATATGCATGTGCTTGCTGCTCCTACTTGCAATTATTATGAGAGAGGAACTATATCTCTACCTCTCTATGTTTCCAATATGATAAAATTGCAAGAAACTGTTTATACTATGCATTGGTCTTTACTATGTGTGCATGAATTGTTCTTTTATGGCATGCCAATGCATAGGAAGAGAGTTAGACTTCGTTGTTTCATGATATATGTTACTTTGTGCTCACTACTAAAGTACAAATCATTGTTAATTAAAATTGGCTTTGATATACCTTGGGATCCGGGTGGATTCACTAATTGAGCACTATATGCCTAGCTTAATGGCTTTAAAGATAGCGCTACCAGGGAGACAACCTAGAAGTTTTAGAGAGTCATTTATTTCTGTTGAGTTCTTTTATATAGTTTAAAAACAAAACAAAAATAAAGGGGAACCAAAAACTTTTTCAAAAAGGAAAGTGAAAGTGAGAAAGATAAGCATTGTTAAAGTGGGAGCTAGCCTTGAACTTTGTTCATGCTCACAGAAACTTTGTGAATCTTGATTACAAAAACTTTTCAAAAAAAATAATTATCCCCTTGTACAATTCCATTGTATTATAAAAATAATGTTCCAAGGTTTTCCTTTAGGATGTTTACAATGCTTGTTGGTTTGTACGGTCAAGGACAGAAACTTTGGCTCTAGTGCGCGATTTTACATTTTTTACTGGAACGTCAAATGGTTCTGATTATTTTTGCACTGTATCTACATACAAATTTTTTATTTTTCCTAATTTTGGCAAAAAAAAATTCAAGTATCAGAAGTATGGTGAATGTTCAGATTATTACAGACGGTTCTGTTTTAGAAAGATTCTGTTTTTTGATGCATAGTTTTCTTGTTTTGATGAAACTATCGAAATATATCAGTGGATTAAGCCATGGAAAAGTTATACTACAGTATCTATAATGCAAAAACAAAATATGAATTGGTTTGCAACAGTACTTATAGTATTGATTTGCTTTATTATACTAACAGATCTTACCGAGTTTTCTATTGAAGTTTTGTGTGGATGAAGTGTTCGATGATCAAGAAGGTCTCGATATGAGAAGAAGGAAGAGAGGCAAGAGCTCAAGCTTGGGGATGCCCTAGGCACCCCAAGTAAATATTCAAGGAGACTCAAGCGTCTAAGCTTGGGGATGCCCTGGAAGGCATCCCCTCTTTCTTCAACAAGTATCGGTATGTTTTCAAATTCGTTTCATTCATGTGATATGTGCAGATTTTGGAGCGTCTTTTGCATTTAGTTTTCATTTTTCTTTTATGCACCATGCTGGTATGACATAGTCCTTGGTGGATTTATAGAATGCTCTATGCACTTCACTTATATCTTTTCAGTATGGCTTTATAGAATGCTTCATGTGCTTCACTTATATCATTTGAAGTTTGGATTGCCTGTCTCTCTTTACATAGAAAACCGCCATTTGTAGAATGCTCTTTTGCTTCAATATCTGTTACAGCGTGGGCATATCTTTTGTATAAAGATTTAAACTCTCTTGCTTCACTTATATCTATTTAGAGAGATGACAAGAACTGGTCATTCACATGGTTAGTCATAAAATAATACATAAAACTTGTAGATCACTGAATATGATATGTTTGATTCCTTGCAATAGTTTTGTGATATAAAGATGGTGATATTAGAATCATGCTAGTGGGTAGTTGTGGATTAGTAGAAATACTTGTGTTGAGGTTTGTGATTCCCATAGCATGCACGTATGGTGAACCGTTATGTAATGAAGCTGGAGCATGATTTATTTATTGATTGTCTTCCTTATGCGTGGCGGTCGGGGACGAGCGATGGTCTTTTCCTACCAATATATCCCCCTAGGGGCATGCATATTAGTACTTTCCTTCGAGGGCTAATAAACTTTTGCAATAAGTATATGAGTTCTTGTTGACTAATGTGAGTCCATGGATTATACGCACTCTCACCCTTCCATCATTGCTAGCCTCTTTGGTACCGTGCATTGCCCTTTCTCACCTCGAGAGTTGGTGCAAACTTCGCCGGTGCATCCAAACCCCGTGATATGATACGCTCTGTCACACATAAACCTCATTATATCTTCCTCAAAACAGCCACCATACCTACATATCATGGCATTTCCATAGCCATTCCGAGATATATTGCCATGCAACTTCCATAATCATCATATACATGACTTGAGCATTTATTGTCATATTGCTTTGCATGATCATAAGATAGCTAGCATGATATTTTCATGGCTTTGTCCGTTTTTTTATGTCATTGCTACGCTAGATCATTGCACATCCCGGTACACCGCCGGAGGCATTCATATAGAGTCATATCTTTGTTCTAGTATCGAGTTGTAATATCGAGTTGTAAGTAAATAAAAGTGTGATGATCGTCATTATTAGAGCATTGCCCCAAGAAAAAAAAAAGAGGCCAAAGAAGCCTAAATAAAAAAAGGGTCCAAAGAAGCCCATTCAAAAAAAGGGGCAATGATACTATCCTTTTACCACACTTGTGCTTCAAAGTAGCACCATGTTCTTCATATAGAGAGTCTCTTGAGTTATCACTTTCATATACTAGTGGGAATTTTCATTATAGAACTTGGCTTGTATATTCCGATCATGGGCTTCCTCAAATGCCCGAGGTCTTCATGAGCAAGCAAGTTGGATACACACCCACTTAGTTTCAGTTTGAGCTTTCATACACTTATAGCTCTAGTGCATTCGTTGCATGGCAATCCCTACTCCTCGCATTGACATCAGTTGATGGGCATCTCCATAGCCCATTGGTTAGCCGCGTCGATGTGAGACTTTCTCCCTTTTTGTCTTCTCCACATAACCCCCATCATCATATTCTATTCCACCTATAGTGCTATATCCATGGCTTGCGCTCATGTATTGCGTGAGGGTTGAAAAAGCTAAAGTGCGTTAAAAAGTATGAACCAATTGCTCGTCTTGTCATCGGGGTTGTGCATGATGTGAATATTTTGTGTGGTGAAGATGGAGCATAACCAGACTATATGATTTTGTAGGGATAACTTTCTTTGGCCATGTTATTTTGAAAAGACATGATTGCTTTATTAGTAGGCTTGAAGTATTATTGTTTTTATGTCAAATTATAGACTATTGCTTTGAATCACTCATATCTTAATATTCATGCCATGATTAGATATGTGATCAAGATTATGCTAGGTAGCATTCCACATCAAAAATTATCTTTTTTATCATTTACATACTCGAGGATGAATAGGAATTAAGCTTGGGGATGCTGATACGTCTCCATCGTATCTATAATTTTTTATTGTTCCATGCCAATATTCTACAACTTTCATATACTTTGGCAACTTTTTATACTATTTTTGGGGACTAACATATTGATCCAGTGCCCAGTGCCAGTTCCTGTTTGTTGCATGTTTTTTGTTTCGCAGAAAATCCATATCAAACGGAGTCCAAACGGGATAAAAACGGACGGAGATTATTTTTGGAATATATGTGAAATATGGGAAGAAAATCAACGCGAGACGGTGCCCGAGGGAGCCACGAGGCAGGGGGCGCGCCCCACCACCCTGGGCGCACCCCTAACCCTCGTGGGCCCCCCGTAAGGCGCTTAATGCTCTTCTTCGGCCGCAAGAAAGCTAATTTTCGGGAAAAATCGGAGCGAAGGTTTCAATCCAATCGGATTTACGAATCTCCGGATATATAAGAAATAGTGAAAGGGAAGAATCTGGGAACACAAAAACAGAGAGAAACCAAGAGACAGATCCCATCTCGGAGGGGCTCTCGCTCCTCCCATGCCATGAGGGCCAAGGACCAGAGGGGAAACATGTTGGGGATATAGCTACCAGGTATGACCCACCCAGGAGGGGCCGGGTCAACCCCAATGGCGGGTTACAAACAAAAGCCCGGTAATATTCAAGATTATAGTTATCTAGACTTGTAAAGGCCTAAGCGCAAGAGCGGCTTAAGGCCCAAATATTGTAAACCGGCATATGTAAAGAAAGGCATATAAAAGAAGTCACCGAGCCGGACATGTTTTATGAGCCGGCCGGGACTCTATAGGCCGCCAGGCGTCAACCCGTGTAGATAAAGGGCGAACTGGCGGCGGCTTAGGATAGAAACAACGAAATCGATAACCAAGCCGGCAAATTGAGCCCCTTGGAGATTGAAACTTCAGCAATACCAATCCCAACTAGACGTAGGCTTTTACCTTCATCGTAAGGGGCCGAACTAGTATAAACACTCTCTTGTGTCCCTTGTCCCGATTAACCCCTTTAAGCTTCCTAGTGTGATGGCCCTACGACTAAGTCCTTGCTCTAGGACATCTGCCATGTCAAATCCATGACAGTTGGAGCCCACCATGGGGCCAGCGCACGGTGGATTTGAGTTCTTGAAGGGCAACTTCGAAGGGCTCAAGGGATATGTTGTCGGCCGGATGACCAAGAGTCGTCGCGGCAAGCTCTACATTGACGACGAAGGGTGGGGCCCCGAGGCCGGCTCAATCGAGTACAGGTACCGGGTCCCCTTCGGCGGAATTCACGTCTTCATCGGCCGGATCGGCGAGTCAGGCCCTGAGCCGGACGTCCACACCGACCTCATCAAAACGGCTCAGCACAAGTACCTGCTCAAGATGCCGGGTTATAAAGGCACCATTACAGTACATGGGAGCCGGAAGATAGCCTTGGAGTGTGAAGAAGGTGATGTTGCCTATGCTAAATCTGTTTGTGCAACACAGGAGTTAAAATTTTACAAGGATCATGTTGACCTGACAGACATGACGTCATTAAAGAAACCAACAACGGAGCATGAGCCGGAGTTGAAATTCAAATCAGCTGATGACACTAAGATGGTTGACTTTGTACCTGGCAACTCATCCAAACAGTTCATCATCAGCGCAAACTTGGATCCGAAATAGGAAAGCGCGCTCATCGAGTTCATCCGTGAGAACCGGGACATCTTTGCATGGAAACCTTCAGACATGTCGGGTGTCCCGAGGGAACTCGATGAGCACACTCTTAATATTGATCCAAAGTTCAAACCTGTCAGACAGTTTCCCTGGTGATTCATGAAGAAAGGCGGAAGGCCATTGGAGAAGAGGTGGCCCAGCTCTCGGCAGCTGGGTTCATCGTGGAGGTCTTTCACCCAGAGTGGTTAGCTAACCCAGTGCTTGTGCTAAAAAATAACGACACCTGGCGTATGTGTGTGGATTACACCGATCTGAACAAGGCTTGTCTGGCTGATCCTTTTGCTCTCCCCCGTATTGATCAGATCATTGATGCTACGGCGGGTTGCACACGGTTGAGTTTCTTGGATGCTTATTCCAGTTATCATTAGATTAAGATGGCAGTCAAGGATCAAGAGAAGACAGCTTTTATCACTTCTTTTGGAGCTTTCTGCTATGTGTCTATGCCTTTTGGGCTTAAGAGTGCCCAGGCGACTTACCAGCGGTGTGTGCAGAATTGTATTCACAATCAAATTGGGTGCAATGTTCATGCTTATGTGGATGATATAGTGGTGAAATCCAGGGAAGAGGAAACCATGGTCACAGACCTGAAAGAGACTTTTGATAATCTCCGGGTATACAAAATGATGCTTAACCCGGCCAAGTGTGTTTTTGGAGTGCCAGCCGGCAAGCTCTTGGGTTTTTTGGTGTCCAACCGAGGTATTGAAGCTAACCCGGAGAAAATCAAGGCAATTACATCCCTAGCCAAACCAACATGCGTCAATGATGTTCAGCGGCTGGCGGGTCGTGTGGCTGCTTTGAGACGGTTCATAAGCCGGTTAGGGGAAAAGGCTATGCCTCTATATCAGTTGATGAAGAAAATGGATGTTTTTGTTTGGAGTGAAGCTGCGAACGCTGCTTTTGAGGATCTGAAGACACAGCTCACTGATCCGCCGGTCCTGGCTGCTCCAATTGAGAAAGAGCCGCTATTGTTATACATGGCTGCTAACTCACGGGCTGTTAGTGTGGCTATTGTGGTAGAGCGCAAGGAGGCTGGCAAAGTGCACCCGGTTCAACAGCCGGTTTATTATGTCTGACACCCCAAAGTTTTGGCCTTGTTTTATTAATTAAAATTTTGCCAGGAAATTAAAACTTTTATTTCCTGGGCTCCCTTTTTATTTTTGAACCTTTTTCTCCCTTGTTACTATGGAGTTTTTTTTTCCAAAGTGAAAACTTTTCAAATATGTTTTGGGCTTGTTTAACCTCTCAAGAAAAACTTTTCTTTTATTAGTAGGACTAATTACAAAATTAAATTGCTTAATCTTTATTTCCTTGAAAAATGGTTTTCCAAGGTTATATGGCCATATTTGAACTACAACCATTTGATAAATTATTTCAAAAATCCCACCAAATTTGGAGATATCATGTAATGTTTTTAAATCACTTTTGTGCAAGAATATATTTTATTCTTGTTATATTTTGAGCTCTGCATCAATTTTTCTTCTCTGGTCCAGAGTGCAATTTTGCACTACAACTCATTTAAATATTTCTTTCTAGCCTCCACCAAAATTATGGGATGTTGGTAGTAGCTTATGATTCAACTTTATGCAAAAACCTAGTGTTGTTCTTTGAAAATTTTGAGTGAATCAACCTCTTTTCCATTCTGGTCCAGCCCTATGATTTCTACTGCAACCATATTTTTGCTTGCTCTTTGGCTCTTGATTCCTTTTTCTACTCTTAGTTCTCCCTGCAAAACCCCTATGTCCAGGAGCATGCACCCTTTGGATCATTTTTGGTTCATGAAATAATGCCATTTATCTCCTGTCCAGAATTGTAGTTTTGCAAAACTTGCACTAGCAAGTTTCTTATTTTGGCAAACTAACTTCACCACCTTCTTATTCATCTAAAGAGACCACCATCTGGAGATTTTGCCCCTCCAAGAAATACCTAGATGCCTCTGGCATTTTGTCAAACACCCTATGGGCATGAGCAGTTTTGGCATGATTGTAAGTTTGTGTTGTGGACTTTCCCACCTGTCCTAACCAAGTTGTCTAGTAGCCTACTAACGGTCTCTAACCTAGGCCTATAGATTTGCACTAGCTGTATAGCAGTTTTGGTCGCCCTGGCATTTTGTCGAACGAGTGCCGTGCATGCCCGGAGCGCAAGCAGAGCACGTGTTTTGCACGTGCTCGCGCCCGAGCCAGCGCGCCCCTGGATAAGCTTCCCCGAGCTCATCCTAATCACCTCCCTCTCGCCGCGTCACGCCAAAGGCCCCGACAGCCCCCCCACCCCCCCCCCCTGACAGCCTCCCTGGCGCCCTACAGTGCCACCACAGAGCCCTCTTGGCGGCACGGCCGCGGCCGCACCCGCTCCTGCCATGTTCGGCACCGCCCCGACCACCACAGCGCGCCAGCTCGCCCCTGGAGCAGTGCCCACTCGTCTGCTAGCTCCTGTCGTCATCCCCAGCCACGCCACGTTGCCTGCAAGCTACAGAATGGCGGTCGCCGGCGACCTTATCCACGGCCGCCGCGGAACTGCCTTGGCTCGCCCATTTAAGGAGCCCCGAGCTTCTCCGAGCCCTCAGGCAACCCCACGCCGTCTCACTAGTGCCCCCATCACCATGAATTGAAGGGGAGCGGGTCATCTTCAACTTCTCCGGCGACCACGGCCGCCGCCACTGCCTCGTTCGCTCCAGCGCCACCAGGACCTCCCCCGCTCCACTCTCTTCACCAGGAGCTCTCTCTTCCTCCCACGAACACTTTCCCCTGCTCGATTTTGATCGGGAACCACTGTAGCCCCAGACCCACTCTGCTCCCGAAGCCCCCTCCGCCGCGAAGCTCACCGCCGGCGATTCCCTCCATCCCCGGCGACCCTACAACCACCGGGAGGACCGCCTAGGAGTGGCGGATGGATCCCTGCACTCTGATGCCCGCAAAGAACCACCAGTCGTCGGCGACGATCGCCGGAGTCCCGCCCCCTCTCGGGCAGAGGAAGGAGAGGGAAAGGTGGACCGGTCAAACCTGACCAGTGGGCGTCAGTGACCCACCCCGCCGCCATGCGTGTTTAAGTGAAGACGTATAATTCCCCAGTATGTTTTCCCTGCACCGAAAGCGTATTCGTGGCCGAAACGTTTTCTTTTTTGTTTTATTTTTAAAAACAGATTTTGACCAGAACTTTGACTGGCTATAACTTTTTAACTATAACTCCAAATGAATTGATTCTTTTTCCTACATCTCTCAAATTCTGTCTAGTTTATTTTAAGATTTATTTGAAAATTTTCCAAACATCTTTTTTGTACTGTTTTTGAAATATGTGTCTTTGCATATTTTTGAAAATAGGATTTTTGGGAGAGAAGAAAACTTTCAAAAGTTTTGGAGAGCACCCCCCACCTCTCCACACCTTGAAGGCAGGCATTCTGAACCCCGGGATAATATTTTTGGTGTGTTAGTTGACACGTTTATAACACCACCTTATTTCGGAGAACTTGTTATTACATGTGACATGATCATTTTGCATGGATGCATATTAGTGATTTCCTTGCTATTGGAAATGAATATACTTGTGATGGTAATCATCCTCATGTGCCTTGTATGCATGCCGGAAAGGAATCCGGGAAAACCTCTGCCTTGGGTAGGAGTGAGCTTGTCGCCGGTCCCCGTCGGGACGGTTATGTCCGGTATGGCATAGTAAGGTATAATGGGTGGTGATTTCATCAGTTGAATTATATTTGATATACATGTCATACAGGGAACTCATAAGCCTCCTGAGTCGGCCATAGATCGAGTCTTGTTCCGGTAACCCCCATACTTGCTTCGTACTGCCACTGGTCCCTACCGTAGGTGGGGTATGGTTTAGTAAGTTGTTAACCCTTGTCTTGGCACACACCGTACAGAGAGGCCATGGTGGAAGATATCGGTTGTAGCCGGTAGGCATGCCACCTGGTCTGGGGGCATGGGTGTATCCGGTTGGGACCGAGAGGGGGGCACCCCTTAGAGCGCGCGATAGAAATTTGATCCCATGCTACGCGAGGTTGTAGCCTCCCCACTTAGAGTTTTGCTTAACAGGTGTCATGGGTGATTCCAGACACGAGTGAAAGCTGGTGTGTGCAAGTCAGGTGTGTTTCAATTAAAAGACCATAGACGGAATTAGTCCGATGGACTAAAGGAATCCGTTACTCGTGGGTAAAGAGTACACTCTCTGCAGAGATATTAAACCTATTCGAATAGCCGTGTCCATGGTTAAGGATTACAGTCTGGGATGGGTCAAGTGTCGGTCTTAGTGTCGGTCTTCGGAGGAGAAAGTACTGAACCCGAATATTGTTTTATGACTTGTGATATACGATGGTTATGATTATTATCATTGTGGACTAACCATTTGCATTGTTTGAAATAAGGAATATCCCTGGGACGGTACCACCTCCTGGATATTCACTATGATTATGTTTTCATATAAGCCCTTTCTGTGGCGTCGCTCAGACGCCCGACGGTGGCATGCATGTTATTCCATTTACTTATAAGCCCTTTATGTGGTGTCGCACTGACGCCCGACTGTGGCATTTTATTTCCGCTCCTTCATTACTTATTCATGTGATACATAATTAACTTGCTTGCATGCATAAGAGGTGTTTTATTTGTGACTGACGATGTGATCATAGATTATTTTGGTGCATGATTATCAATTATATTACTTCAGTGTTCATAATGTTTGCGAGTACATTCAAAGTACTCACTGCTTGTCCCTTGCTATTGTCTTGGCCAGATTTCTGCATGGAGACGAGCGTTGCGATGACAGCCCCGGAAACTAAGCAACGGTGATAGCGGCCTCGCGAAGATAGGAGTTAACCTGGTCTGCTGTTCCTGTGGGAAATGGAGTCCCATAGACCATGGTGATCCACAAACCGCTTCCGCCCTCAACCACTAGAACCATTTGATGTACTCATAGGCCACAATGGTCTTGTACTACATATTATGTACTCTTGCTTGGAATTTCTATATCAAGATGGTGCCTCATCAGCTAAGAGTAATCCTGGGGCTGATGAGCACAACGGCCATTTTCTGGAATTTAATACCCGGAAAACCGGTCGTGACAAACTTGGTATCAGAGCCAGGCTGACCATTGGCTAATCCTATCCTAGCCAGGTCAACAAACTTAGGTAAACCAATCCACCAGACCTCAGCCAAACCCCAGCCAAGCTTCCCTTGCAAGATAGCCACCGTGGCCCGACACCTTTTGGCATTCGGTGCCCAACCTATCAACCCAACCTATCGCTCATGCGCCAGTGACCGAATCCGAAAAGTCTTTTCGCAAGCGTGCGAAGGAAGACTCCGTCCCCTTTTCTATAAAAGGGCACGCTAGCCTCAACCCACTCTAGCTAATCCCGACAGTGAGACCCGAACAGAAGCCTCGACATCCACAAGGCACGACCGCTTGGATATGAACGAGGTAGACTAATTTACTCGATTAGTACTAAGCCTTAGTACGGCCACGCCCTGTATTTGTGTGTCGCCATGATTGAATGTTGTTTGCTTGAGTGCCTCGATTTTTTTTACCATGCTTGTGTACGTCGGTGAACGGTTGCATTTTACTTCTATGAGTAAGCTTTTTGTTTCCAACTAACAGGAAAGATATTTTCAAAAACAACCCTTATCAAATCTCGAGGACGAGATTTTTCTTAAGGGGGGTAGTGTTCTGACACCCCAAAGTTTTGGCCTTGTTTTATTAATTAAAATTTTGCCAGGAAATTAAAACTTTTATTTCCTGGGCTCCCTTTTTATTTTTGAACCTTTTTCTCCCTTGTTACTATGGAGTTTTTTTCCCAAAGTGAAAACTTTTCAAATATGTTTTGGACTTGTTTAACCTCTCAAGAAAAACTTTTCTTTTATTAGTAGGACTAATTACATAATTAAATTGCTTAATCTTTATTTCCTTGAAAAATGGTTTTCCAAGGTTATATGGCCATATTTGAACTACAACCATTTGATAAATTATTTCAAAAATCCCACCAAATTTGGAGATATCATGTAATGTTTTTAAATCACTTTTGTGCAAGAATATATTTTATTCTTGTTATATTTTGAGCTCTGCATCAATTTTTCTTCTCTGGTCCAGAGTGCAATTTTGCACTACAACTCATTTAAATATTTCTTTCTAGCCTCCACCAAAATTATGGGATGTTGGTAGTAGCTTATGATTCAACTTTATGCAAAAACCTAGTGTTGTTCTTTGAAAATTTTGAGTGAATCAACCTCTTTTCCATTCTGGTCCAGCCCTATGATTTCTACTGCAACCATATTTTTGCTTGCTCTTTGGCTCTTGATTCCTTTTTCTACTCTTAGTTCTCCCTGCAAAACCCCTAAGTCCAGGAGCATGCACCCTTTGGATCATTTTTGGTTCATGAAATAATGCCATTTATCTCCTGTCCAGAATTGTAGTTTTGCAAAACTTGCACTAGCAAGTTTCTTATTTTGGCAAACTAACTTCACCACCTTCTTATTCATCTAAAGAGACCACCATCTGGAGATTTTGGCCCCTCCAAGAAATACCTAGATGCCTCTGGCATTTTGTCAAACACCCTATGGGCATGAGCAGTTTTGGCATGATTGTAAGTTTGTGTTGTGGACTTTCCCACCTGTCCTAACCAAGTTGTCTAGTAGCCTACTAATGGTCTCTAACCTAGGCCTATGGATTTGCACTAGCTGTATAGCAGTTTTGGTCGCCCTGGCATTTTGTCGAACGAGTGCCATGCACGCCCGGAGCGCGAGCAGAGCACGCGTTTTGCACGTGCTCGCGCCCGAGCCAGCGCGCCCCTGGATAAGCTTCCCCGAGCTCATCCTGATCCCCTCCTTCTCGCCGCGTCACGCCAAAGACCCCGACAGCCCCCCCGACAGCCTCCCTGGCGCCCTACAGCGCCGCCACAGAGCCCTCTTGGCGGCACGCCCGCGGCCGCACCCGCTCCTGCCATGTTCGGCACTGCCCCGACCACCACAGCGCGCCAGCTCGCCCCTGGAGCAGTGCCCACTCGTCTGCTAGCTCCTGTCGGCATCCCCAGCCACGCCACGTTGCCTGCAAGCTACAGAATGGCGGTCGCCGGCGACCTTATCCACGGCCGTCGCGGAACCGCCTTGGCTCGCCCATTTAAGGAGCCCCGAGCTTCTCCGAGCCCTCAGGCAACCCCACGCCGTCTCACTAGTGCCCCCATCGCCATCAATTGAAGGGGGGCGGGTCATCTTCAACTTCTCACGCGACCACAGCCGCCGCCACTGCCTCGTTCGCTCCAGCGCCACCAGGACCTCCCCCGCTCCACTCTCTTCACCAGGAGCTCTCTCTTCCTCCCACAAACACTTTCCCCTGCTCGATTTTGATCGGGAACCACCGTAGCCCAAGACCCACTCTGCTCCCGAAGCCCCCTCCGCCGCGAAGCTCACCGCCGGCGATTCCCTCCATCCCCGGCGACCCTACAACCACCGGGAGGACCGCCTAGGAGTGGCGGATCCATCCCTGCACTCTGATGCCCCCAGAGAACCACCAGTCGCCGGCGACGATCGCCGGAGTCCCGCCCCCTCTCGGGCAGAGGAAGGAGAGGGAAAGGTGGACCAGTCAAACCTGACCAGTGGGCCAGGCGGGCCCACTGTCAGTGACCCACCCCGCCGCCACGCGTGTTTAAGTGAACACGTATAATTCCCTAGTACGTTTTCCCTGCACCGAAAGCGTATTCGTGGCCGAAACGTTTTCTTTTTTGTTTTATTTTTAAAAACAGATTTTGACCAGAACTTTGACTGGCTATAACTTTTTAAATATAACTCCAAATGAATTGATTCTTTTTCCTACATCTCTCAAATTCTGTCTAGTTTATTTTAAGATTTATTTGAAAATTTTCCAAACATCTTTTTTGTACTGTTTTTGAAATATGTGTCTTTGCATATTTTTGAAAATAGGATTTTTGGGAGAGAAGAAAACTTTCAAAAGTTTTGGAGAGCACCCCCCACCTCTCCACACCTTGAAGGCAAGCATTCTGAACCCCGGGATAATATTTTTGGTGTGTTAGTTGACACGTTTATAACACCACCTTATTTCGGAGAACTTGTTATTTCATGTGACATGATCATTTTGCATGGATGCATATTAGTGATTACCTTGCTATTGGAAATGAATATACTTGTGATGGTAATCATCCTCATGTGCCTTGTATGCATGCCGGAAAGGAATCCGGGAAAACCTCTGCCTTGGGTAGGAGTGAGCTTGTCGCCGGTCCCCGTCGGGACGGTTATGTCCGGTATGGCATAGTAAGGTATAATGGGTGGTGATTTCATCAGTTGAATTATATTTGATATACATGTCATACAGGGAACTCATAAGCCTCCTGAGTCGGCCATAGATCGAGTCTTGTTCCGGTAACCCCCATACTTGCTTCGTACTGCCACTGGTCCCTACCGTAGGTGGGGTATGGTTTAGTAAGTTGTTAACCCTTGTCTTGGCACACACCGTACAGAGAGGCCATGGTGGAAGATATCGGTTGTAGCCGGTAGGCATGCCACCTGGTCTGGGGGCATGGGTGTATCCGGTTGGGACCGAGAGGGGGGCACCCCTTAGAGCGCGCGATAGAAATTTGATCCCATGCTACGCGAGGTTGTAGCCTCCCCACTTAGAGTTTTGCTTAACATGTGTCATGGGTGATTCCAGACACAAGTGAAAGCTGGTGTGTGCAAGTCAGGTGTGTTTCAATTAAAAGACCATAGACGGAATTAGTCCGATGGACTAAAGGAATCCGTTACTCGTGGGTAAAGAGTACACTCTCTGCAGAGATATTAAACCTATTCGAATAGCCGTGTCCATGGTTAAGGATTACAATCTGGGATGGGTCTAGTGTCGGTCTTAGTGTCGGTCTTCGGAGGAGAAACTACTGAACCCGAATATTGTTTTATGACTTGTGATATATGATGGTTATGATTATTATCATTGTGGACTAACCATTTGCATTGTTTGAAATAAGGAATATCCCTGGGACGGTACCACCTCCTGGATATTCACTATGATTATGTTTTCATATAAGCCCTTTATGTGGCGTCGCTCAGACGCCCGACGGTGGCATGCATGTTATTCCATTTACTTATAAGCCCTTTATGTGGTGTCGCACTGACGCCCGACTGTGGCATTTTATTTCCACTCCTTCATTACTTATCCATGTGATACATAATTAACTTGCTTGCATGCATAAGAGGTGTTTTATTTATGACTGACGATGTGATCATAGAATATTTTGGTGCATGATTATCAATTATATTACTTCAGTGTTCATAATGTTTGCGAGTACATTCAAAGTACTCACTGGCTTGTCCCTGGCTATTGTCTTGGCCAGATTTCTGCATGGAGACGAGCGTTGCGATGACAGCCCCGGAAACTAAGCAACGGTGATAGCGGCCTCGCGAAGATAGGAGTTAACCTGGTCAGCTGTTCCTGTGGGAAATGGAGTCCCATAGACCGTGGTGATCCACAAACCGCTTCCGCCCTCAACCACTAGAACCATTTGATGTACTCATAGGCCACAATGGTCTTGTACTACATATTATGTACTCTTGCTTGGAATTTCTGTATCAAGATGGTGCCTCATCAGCTAACAGTAATCCTGGGGCTGATGAGCACAATGGCCATTTTCTGGAATTTAGTACCCGGAAAACCGGTCGTGACATTATGTCAGTGAAGTGTTAATTGAATCTAAGCAACAATATCCACATTGGCAGAAGCTTGTATATGGGGTGCTCATGGCAAGACGGAAGCTTAAGCATTACTTTCAGGGACATCCAATCACTGTGGTTAGCTCTGCTCCTTTGGGAGACATTATTCAAAACATAGAATCCACTGGGCGAGTCGCCAAGTGGGCAATTGAGCTTGGGTCTCATGGTTTGAAGTATGTTCCACGTACTGCAATCAAATCTCAAGCCTTAGTTGACTTCATCAATGACTGGACAGAGATGCAGATGCCAAAACAGAAACCAGACAACACGTATTGGACTATTCATTTTGATGGGTCCAGACAGTTAGAAGGCTCTGGGGCTGGAGTTGTCTTAACTTCCCCACGAGGTGACAAACTTTGTTATGTGTTACGGTTGATGTTTCCTTGCACTAACAACGCCGCAGAGAATGAAGCCTTGCTCCATGGTCTTCGAGTGGTGAAAGAGATGAGTTTGAGCTGGGTCAGATGTCTTGGCGACTCAGATCTAGTGGCTCAACAGGTATCTGGCAAGTGGGATTCCAGGGACCCTCTCATGGCGGCTTATCGTTGGGAGGTTGATGTCGTTGCAGGGCATTTTAAAGGTTATCAGGTGGAGCACATCGACCGTCGAAGGAACGAAGCGGCTGATGCCTTAAGCCGGTTGCGGTCTCAGCGTAAACCGGTGCCACCTAACACCTTTTTGGATGTTTTGCATAACCCCTCTGTCAAGTTGCCCACAGAAGAAGATTTAGCTGTTCCTGACCCAGAGGCGCGGTTGGTGGCGGCTCTTCATGTCATCCTAGATTGGACGATACCGTTCTTGGCTTACACATGACCCAGGGAGAGTTGCCAGCGGATGAGACCCTAGCTCGATAGATAACCCAGCGGTCTAAGTCCATGACGATTTCAGATGGAGAGTTGTATCATCGCAGTGTTTCCGGAGTGTTTCAACGATGTGTTTCCCCCAAAGAAGGTAAAGAAATCCTTCGTGAGATCGATGAAGGCGATTGTGGTCATCACGCCAGGTCAAAATCTTTAGTGGCCAAGGTGTTTCGTCACGGTTTTTACTGGTTGACGGCTCACGCTGATGCAGAAGATCTAGTCAGTAGATGTGATGGATGTCAAAAATTTGCGCGACGAGCGCATGTGGCGGCTCAAGAGCTCCGGATGATTCCAATCACTTGGCCATTTGTGGTCTGGGGGCTTGACATGGTGGGACCTTTCAAAAGGTCTAAGGATAAAAAGACACACCTCCTAGTGGCAGTTGATAAGTTCACTAAGTGGGTTGAGGCGGAGCCTGTGAGTAAGTGTGACGCAGCCACGGCGGTTCAGTTCATGAAAAAAGTGATCTTCCATTTCGGCTTTCCACACAGTATTATCACAAACAATGGCACCAATTTGTCTCAAGGGGCTATGGAAGAGTTTTGTCAACGAGAGCACATCCGGCTTGATGTTTCTTCTGTAGATCATCCTCAATCCAATGGTCAAGCTGAGAGAGCCAATCAGGAAATTTTGAAAGGGCTAAAATCCCGGCTTATGGTTCCTTTACAGCGAACGTCGGGTTGTTGGGTAGAGGAATTACCTTCAGTGTTATGGAGTATCAATACTACACCCAATAGGTCTACAGGTTACACACCATTCTTCATGGTTTATGGAGCGGAAGCAGTGTTGCCTAGTGACATCCGTCATGACTCACCCCGTGTGGCGGCTTATGTTGAAGCTAACAACGAAAAAGCCAGACAGGATGCACTTGACTTGTTGGATGAAGAAAGAGACTTAGAAGCGGCCCGGTCAGCAATTTATCAACAGGACTTGCGTCGTTATCATAGCTGCCGGGTCAAGTCCAGGACTTTTTAGGAAGGCGACTTGGTGCTCCGGCTCATCCAGGATTTATCAGATGCACACAAGCTATCCCCACCTTGGGAAGGACCCTTTGTGGTCAGTAAGAATTTAAACAATGGGTCATATTACCTCATTGACGTTCGAGAGCACAAAGACTCATGTAAGTCGGAGGAAGAGACTCGCCGACCGTGGAACATTGCTCAACTTTGGCCATACTACACCTAAGCCACCGGCTCTCATCATGTACATACGTCCACGTTGTATATACTATGATAAGCAATAAAGTAAGACCATCAGCCTCTTTTCTTTTCAAAGACTATGCATCTTTATTATTTCTTATTTACAAATGACTATTAAGGAGCTGATAATATTTGAATCAAGTTTAACCTTTTTGGTCCAGCTTATGATCGTATCTGAATCTAGCTGCAAATCTCATGGTCACTTGGGGGCTTCTTGTTCAAACATAGGTCGTATTCGAACCAAAGAGAACATAGCTGTCGTAACCCTCTTGATCGGCTCAAGGCCAAAACTCACTAGGGGGCTTCTTGATTGTATCCAAATCATAGCTTAACCCCTTTGAGTCCGACTTGGATCGTATTCGAATCAGGGTCGTTAAAAACCTCTCAATGTCATTTGGGGGCTTCCTGTTCAAACATAGGTCGTATTCGAATCAGAAACCCCCAACCTTTTGAATACAAGATTAAAATTATGCTTGTTGGCTGTCGCTTGCCTTTTAGTTTGTTGTTGTTTCAATATTACAAATAAATTAGCCTGGTCTTCTTCACCGGCTCAATTATTGGACAACACAGCCGCCCGGGTCATTCAAGCCGGTGGTTCAAGGATCAAAACGTATGAGCTACTAAGGTATAATGATCATTGAGTATTCAAGAAGCATTAACTTTTCATAAATATTGAGTTATCAAATTCAATCACCCGTATTATTTAAACCGGAGGTCTAAGGATCAAAAGGGACAAGTCTTTTCTTTGTATTTACAGGAACAGAGTTCAAACATTGCAGAGACAAGCATTAAACGATGCATAAGCAAGCATTAAACATTGGCATATGGAAACACAGATTCACATAGAAGTATTTTATGTGCGATGGCATAAACAAACAGGCGGTATTTTAACAACTAAGTTATTGCAAGGCTTTATAAGCCCATGAAGATGATCATTGTCCCTCCCTTGCCGGTTCACCATCTTGAGTTTGCTAGAAGTTGGGTTTTGACCAATCAAAGCCGTTCACAGCGACAAATTCGGCTTTGTCGTCGATCAGGCTGACCGGGTCAACCTCCGGGGCAAATGTATCTTCTCTCACTGGTGGGATCAATTTTGTTACTTTATATGAGGGAGGGGCCATCTTCTTATTCTCACTATCAAAACCCAGCTGGTACTTGTCCACATTAGTGTCATCTCCAAGACTAGTCGCCTGAGGCCAGACTCCGCGTACGCAGGCTATGAAGTCATCCTGATCAAAAGGAGACCTGTCCTCCTTCACGGTAGGATAGCCTCTAGCTACGTTCGCCGGGTCTAGGTCTAGCACCCAAGCCTTGGAGCGGCTTAGGGCAGTCAAAGCTTCGGCTCACGTGCAGGAGCATTTTACTTCTTGGAACCTGGCAGGAAGGATGGACAGCTTCTTCAGGACGTCGCTGAGCCGGTTGGGTCCTTGATTAGCAGTAGAGATGGCAGCCAGAGCCCGTTGTGCGCCGATATACAATTGTTCAACCAAAGTGTATACTGCCTTCAGCTTAATCAACGGGTCTTGGCTTAGATTCTTACTTCGTGGACCTGCATTAATTTTTACAGAGTCAGTTGGCGGATTATACTCCGGTTTGGCAAAAAATATACAAAAGGTCAAATCAGGCAGCTTACCAAAGATAGCAGCTACCATCTGAGACACCCGGCCCTTTAACCCATTCAGCTCTATTGAAATTTCTTTCAGAGTTGTTTCGGTTGTCTCAGCTCATCGGGTCAGAAGTGTTTTCTCATTTTCCCAAGTCTTCTCCTTGGCAGCAAAGCTGGTCTTCAAATTTTCCGTTGCAAAAAGGCTTATTTGCAGTTTGGAGGTGGAAGATTTGATTTATGACTCCTGACTCGCTAGCCGGGTCTTTGCATCAGTCAATTGAGAGTTCAATTCAGACAAGGCGTTCTGTAAAACATTTAGATGAGTCAAGACTTGGTTTCAAATTCAAGATTTTAAATTCAAGATTCAAGTCTCAATTACTTTACAGAAAACCACTTGACACTTGGGGGCTAATGTATGCCAAATCAATTTTCTATGACTTTACAAACATATTTAAAGTCCCAAGTCCCTTACAAAGTAACAGCACTTGGCACTTGGGGGCTAATGTATGCAGTTCAGCAAGTTTATCAAGGTTAAGCTGGAGTATTAAGTACTTTGAAGACGGTCTCAAAAACAATTTTCAAAGTACCGATTCAGTTATGATTAAAATGAGCTAGTCCTTGGGGACTATAGGTGAAGCTTTGTTCTATTAAAGTCAAGCAAAGATTCAGAAGTAAAAATCTCTGCCTATATTCTAAAGTCTACAGGTTATTCCGGTTCTCTCATAATCTGAAGACTTGGGGCTGAAGGAATACAAGTAAACCGGAAAAACGTACCTCATACTTCAACTGAAGCTGCTTGACCATCTCAATCTCAGATTCGCGACTAGAGTGTACATGACTGAGATAGCCGAATAAAATGTCACTAGCATTGAGACGGTCATAGTTGGCAACGTCAAAACGACCTTTCTGCCTTTCCAACGCCTCTTGCTTTGCGGTACACCGAGCCAACACGGTTGGGTTCCCCGGCTCAACCAAACGGCTACCAGTAATTTGAACATCTTGGGCAGATGGAGATAGTGGGTTGGCTGACCTTGACGGACCAGCTATAGAGGGATACCCGTGGCTTCATCAAAAGTCGGCTCAGGAGGGTTTGCCTCATTGTCAATAGGCGTGTGTTCTGGAGCATTAGCCAATGGAGAAGGCGGCCTAGCCGGATCGGATGCTAGCACTGGCGGGTCTTCCGCCGGTTTTGCCGCCTTCGCCTTCTTGGATTTAGCATGGACGCTAAGGAAAAATATTGCAGGATTGTCAGCATAAAGATACAATTGAGCAACCCGGAAGAAAGGAGGATTTTTTATTACCCAGGAGCAGTCTTGAAAGCCGGGAATTGTGTTTGTGATGAGTCGCCTGAGGAACGAGACACCTCCTGAAAGGATAAAAGAAAAGAGTTAAAAGAAATACAAGGAGCAGGATTCATTAAAACGAGTTAAAGACATCAATAAGTAAACCTCGTTCGGGCGTTTCCGAGGGGTCTATTGAAGGATGATAGCCGGTTCATCTTCAATCCCAACTTCACGGCGGCTTTCATGTTGCTGCTTTTTCAAATGAAAGTTGGGATCCAAGTGAGCTAAGGGGTTAGAAAACCTTACTTTACGGATCACTCGTCAAACTTTGTGTCTTGGTAAGGGCTCTGAGTCGGAGGAAATGATAGTTACCTCTGCTTCCCCGGCCTGACTGGCCCCAGTGTCATCCTGGTAAGGATCAGTGTCAATAAGATTGTTAAAAATTGGCCAAGGGAATCAAGGGCTACCTCCGAGTCAGACGTGTCATCAAGTTTCATTAAATCTTCGGCAGTGGTTTTCTTTTTCTTCTTCGACTTCCGGGTCGTCTTCTTGGTGTTCATGGCGGCGGCTTTCGCCTTCTTGGCATCCTCGTGGTCATATTTCACCTTCCAAAAGTCAGAATTGGCCTGCAAAGGCAAGAAGAAAGATCAGTGCTAAAGTAATATAGCTAGGCAAAACTCAAAGGAAAAGATATCAGAATATACTTACTTCTGGTACAGGGTTAAGCTTGCAGAAGGGATTTAACCCAACAATGTTGCAGTCTTCATATTTCCCATTCACCAAAAGGTTTGACATTGAAACAATGTCTTCTTCGGTGAGTTCAACTGGGCTGTGATGAAGAGAGTCGCCCGGGCCTCCACCATATTCATCCATCAGTTTTGATTGACGACTTAATGGAATAACCCGCCATGAGATCCAGCAGCGGGTCAGATCTACTCCGGTTAAACCATTCCCCAACAAAGCGTTGATTCTTCTGATGGATGGAAGGAGCCTCTTGCGTTCAGCAACGGTGAGTTTATCCGTAAGGGTGAACTTGGAGTCAAGACGACTGGGGCGGTAACCCGGCAGTGGCTTCTCATTTGCTGGAGAGATATCCTAACAGTAAAACCAAGTTTGGTTCCAGTCCTTTGGGTGACTTAGTAAAACTATGAGAGGGAAGATAGCACCCTGACGGCGCTGAATTGAGATGCCTCCAAGTTCTAAGCTAGGACCGTTGGTGCATTCGTTCTACCGGTTCAGATAAAAGTACTCTCTAAACAGCTCTACGGTCGGCTCTTGCTGAAGATACACCTCACAGAGCACTTGGAAATTACAAATATTAGATATGGAATTGGTTCCAAGGTCCTGAGGATCGAGTTTCAAAAAATGAAGGACCTCTCTAAAGAATTTTGAACCGGGCAGTGAGAAGCCACGGTTCATGTGGTCAGTGAGTACAATCACTTCTCCGTCTTTTGGATTGGGGCGTTCTTCCTCTGGGTCAGGAGCACGATAAGACATGATAGTTTTTGAAGGCAGAAACACAATGAGGAAGAACTCTTTTAACCGTTCCTCAGTTATGCATGAGGGGACCCAGTTACAGACGGTGGGTGTCTTTGATGGCATGATGTGCAAGGAACTGAAAAAAAAATAACAACATGTCGGTTCAGTTTATGTCAGGTTAACAGTTAAAGGTTGAAGATGTAAAACAAGTATGGCGGCTTAACTAAGGGCTAATGACATATAAGGAAAATAAAGCCGGAGCGGTAAGCCGCCATGACTACATATTTTCTCAGAAAGCAGATTCAGCTAAGTGTCGGCATAAACAAGTTTTACCAAGTTGTCATTATTATTTTGGATCAAATGGCCGTTCTGAAAAGAAAAATATTCTAGACCTAAAAAATCTATTAAAGATGGGTTCGTCGGCTATAACAAAGCAGCTATACAGGAAAAAGGGATCTACTACTATCAAAAATGGACGCAAAACAACTACCGCGTGAGCTATATCTCCTTTTTGGATCAAGAGAGGCTGCAGAGGAAGAACTACCAGAAAGGTTCATGAGGAACAGTGAAGAACATCGGTGAACTCGCAAAGCCCTAATGCAGATCTAAAAAGTTTCAGAAGGCAAGACTTACGGATGCGGATTTGCTGTGGAGGGTCGTCGCCGTTTATCTGGATAGTTCAGGGTGATGCAGTGACCAAGCTCGAGGACGACGATGAGCGTTGCGGTGGCGGAGCTCGAGCAGCAGCGGAGATTGCGAGAGGAAGAAGATGAAGAAGAGGGGAGAATGAGAAAAACCGGCCGCATGCCTATTTATAAGGGCAGATGCGAACAGACGGGAGCGAAAATCAAGGGAGACATTAAAAGATAAAAGATCCAGCTAAACGAACGCCTCGATTCTCGGAAGACATTAAAAGATAAAAGATCCGTTGAAGATGACGTCATAACAGGTTTTCATGTTTTCAGAAGATGACGTCATGGCGGGTTACAGAGTTCTTTCAGACAAAGGAAGATGGGTTTCGTCTAAGTGTTGAAGATTGACAAAGAACAAAGTTCAAGTCAACCTTGGGGCCTAATGTTGGGGATATACCTACCAGGTATGACCCGCCCAGGAGGGGCCGGGTCAACCCCAATGGAGGGTTACAAACAGAAGCCCAGTAATATTCAAGATTATAGTTATCAAGACTTGTAAAAGGCATAAGCCCAAGAGCGGCTTAAGGCCCAAATATTGTAAACCGGCATATGTAAAGAAAGGCATATAAAAGAATTCACCGAGCCGGACACGTTTTCTGAGCTGTCCGGGACTCTATAGGCCGCCAGGCGTCAACCCATGTAGATAAGGGGGCGACCTAGCGGCGGCTTAGGACAGAGACAACGAAATCGATAACCAAGCCGGCTAATTGTGCCCATTGGAGATCGAAACTTCAGCAATACCAATCCCAACTAGACGTAGGCTTTTACCTTCATCGTAAGGGGCCAAACTAGTATAAAACCTCTCTTGTGTCCCTTGTCCCGATTAACCCCTTTAAGCTTCCTAGTGCGATGGCCCTATGACTAAGTCCTTGCTCTAGGACATCTGTCGTGTCAAATCCACGACAAAACCCTTCTCCCATCTAGGGAGGAGGTCAAGGAAGAAGAAGAAGAAGAAGGGGGCCCCTCTCCCCTTCTCTTCCAGTGGCGCTAGAACGCTGCCGTGGCCACCATCATCATCACCGCGATCTTCACCAACACCTCCGCCATCTTCACCAACATCTCCATCACCTTCCCACCTCTATCTATAGCGGTCCACTCTCCCGCAACCCGTTGTACCCTCTACTTGAACATGGTGCTTGATGCTTCATATTATTATCCAATGATGTGTTGCCATCTTATGATGTCTGAGCAGATTTTCGTTGTCCTGTCGGTGGTTGATGAATTGCTATGATTGATTTAATTTGATTGTGGTTATGTTGCTGTCCTTTAGCGCCCATCATATGAGGGCGTGCGTGGATCACACCATAGGGTTAGTTGTATGTTGATAGGACTATGTATTAGAGGGCAAGAGTGACAGAAGCTTCAACCTAGCATAAAAATTGATGCATACGGGATTGAAGGGGGACCAATATATCTTAATGCTATGGTTGGGTTTTACCTTAATGAACGTTAGTAGTTGCGTATGCTTGCTAATAGTTCCAATCATAAGTGCATAGAATTCCAAGTTAGGGATGGCATGCTAGCAGTGGCCTCTCCCACATAAAACTTGCTATCGGTCTAGTAAAGTAGTCAATTGCTTAGGGACAATTTCGCAACTCCTACCACCACTTTTCCACACTTGCTATATTTACTTTATTGCGTCTTTATCTAAACGGCCCCTACTTTTTATTTACATGATCGTTTTTATCTTGCAAACCTATCCAAAAACACCTACAAAGTACTTCTAGTTCCATACTTGTTCTAGGTAAAGCGAACATTAAGCGTGCGTAGAATTGTATCGATGGTCGATAGAACTCAAGGGGATATTTGTTCTATCTTTAGCTCCTCGTTGGGTTCGACACTCTTACTTATCAAAAGAGGCTACAATTGATCCCCTATACTTGTGGGTTATCACCTTTCTTTTTTTTGGGACAATGCTCTATTAATGATGATCATCACACTTCTATTTATTTACAACTCAATGATTACAACTCGATACTAGAACAACATATGACTCTATATGAATGCCTTCGGCGGTGTACCGGGATGTGCAATGACTCATGAGTGACATGTATGAAAGAATTATGAACGGTGGCTTTGCCACAAATACGATGTCAACTACATGATCATGCAAGGCAATATGACAATGATGATGCGTGTCATAATAAATGGAACAGTGGAAAGTTGCATGGCAATATATCTCGGAATGGCTATGGAAATGCCATAATAGGTAGGTATGGTGGCTGTTTAGAGGAAGATATAAGGAGGTTTATGTGTGATAGAGAGTATCGTATCACGGGATTTGGATGCGCCGGCGAAGTTTGCACAACTCTCAAGGTGAGAAAGGGCAATGCACGGTACCGAAGAGGCTAGCAAAGATGGAAGGGTGAGAGTGCGTATAATCCATGGACTCAACATTAGTCATAAAGAACTCACATACTTATTGCAAAAATCTACAAGTCATCAATAACCAAGTATTACGCGCATTGTCCTAGGGGGATAGATTGGTAGGAAAAGACCATCGCTCGTCCCCGACCGCTACTCATAAGGAAGACAATCAAATAACACCTCATATTTCAAATTTCTTACACAATGTTTACCACACATGCACGCTACGGGACTTGCAAACTTCAACACAAGTATTTCTCAAATTCACAACAACCTTAATATCACTATCTCCATATCTCAAAACAATCATCAAGTATCAAACTTCTCTTAGTATTCAATGCACTTATATGAAAGTTTTTTATTATTCCTAAAAGCAAATTACCATGCTGTTCTAAAGGACTCTCAAAATGATATAAGTGAAGCATGAGAGATCAATTTCTATAAAATGAAACCACCACCGTGCTCTAAAATATATAAGTGAGGCACTAGAGCAAAAACTATATAGCTCAAAAGATATAAGTGAAGCACATAGAGCATTCTAATAAATTCCGATTCATGTGTGTCTCTCTCAAAAGGTGTGTACAGAAAGGATGATTGTGGTAAACTAAAAAGCAAACACTCAAATCATACAAGAGGCTCCAAGCAAAACACATATCATGTGGTGAATAAAAATATAGCTCCAAGTAAAGTTACCGATAGACGAAGACAAAAGAGGGGATGCCTTCCGGGGCATCCCCAAGCTTAGGCTTTTTGGTGTCCTTTTATTTTACCTTGGGGTGCCTTGGGAATCCCCAAGGTTAGGCTCTTGCCACTCCTTGTTCCATAATCCATCAAATCTTTACCCAAAACTTGAAAACTTCACAACACAAAACTTAACTAAAAATCTCGTGAGCTCCGTTAGCGAAAGAAAACAAAACACCACTACAAGGTCCTGTAATGAACTCATTATTTATTTATATTGGTGTTAAACCTAATGTATTCCAACTTCTCTATGGTTTATAAACTCCATTACTAGCCATAGATTCATCAAAATAAGCAAACAACACGCGAAAAACAGAATCTGTCAAAAACAGAATAGTCTGTAGTAATCTGTAACTAACGCAATCTTCTAGAACCCAAACAATTCTAAAATAAATTGATAGACGTGAGGAATTTATATATTAATCATCTGCAAAAATAATTAACTAAATATCACTCTCCAATAAAAAATGGCAGCAATTCTCGTGAGCACTAAAGTTTCTGTTTTTTACAGCAAGATCAAAAAGACTTTCCCCAAGTCTTCCCAACGGTTCTACATGGCATAAACACTAATTAAACACACAAAACACAACCAAAACAGAGGCTAGATAAATTATTTATTACTAAACAGGAACAAAAAGCAAGGAATAAAAATAAAATTGGGTTGCCTCCCAACAAGCGCTATCGTTTAACGCCCCTAGTTAGGCATAAAAGTGAAGATAGATCTAGGTATTGCCATCTTTGGTAGGCAATCCATAAGTGGCTCTCATAATAGATTCATATGGTAATTTAATTTTATTTCTAGGGAAGTGTTCCATGCCTTTCCTTAACGGAAATTGGAATCTAATATTCTCTTCCTTCATATCAATAATTGTACCAATCGTTCTAAGGAAAGGTCTACCAAGAATAATAGGACATGAAGGATTGCAATCTATATCAAGAACAATGAAATCTATGGGCACATAATTCCTATTTTCAAAAATAAGAACATCATTAATTTTCCCATAGGTTTCTTAATAGTGGAATCCGCAAGGTGCAAGTTGAAAGAACAATCATCAAATTCACCGAAACCTAGCAAATCACACAAAGTTTTTGGGAACGTGGAAACACTAGCACCCAAATCACACAAAGCATAGCATTCATGATCTTTAATTTTAATTTTAATTGTAGGTTCCCACTCATCATAAAGTTTTCTAGGGATAGAAACTTCCAACTCAAGTTTTTCTTCGTAAGATTGCATCAAAGCATCAACGATATGTTTAGTAAAAGCTTTATTTTGACTATAAGCATGAGATGAATTTAGCACAGATTGCAATAAGGAAATACAATCTATCAAAGAGCAATTATCATAATTAAATTTCTTGAAATCCAAGATAGTGGGTTCGTTTCTATCTAAAGTTTTAACCTCTTCAATCCCACTTTTACCAATTTTTGCATCGACATCTAAAAACTCCGAATTTTTGGGACGCCTTCTAACTAAAGTTTACTCATCTATAGTCCCATCATTATCAAGATTCATATTAAAAAACAAAAATTTTATAGGGGACACATCAATTACTTTTAGATCTTCATCTTTATTATCATGAAAACTAGAAGAACACGCTTTCACAAAGCAATCTTTCTTACCACGCATCCTAGGGGTTCTTTCCTTGCACTCATCAATGGAAATTCTCATGGATTTGAGAGACTCATTGATATCATGCTTAGGTGGAATATATCTAAGTTTCAAAGAATCAACATCAAGAGAAACTCTATCCACGTTCCTAGCCAATTCATCAATCTTAAGCAATTTTTCTTCAATCAAAGCATTGAAACTCTTTTGCGAACTAATAAATTCTTTAATACTAGATTCAAAATCAGAGGGCATCTTATTATAATTTCCATAAGAATTTTTGTAGGAATTACCATAATTATTAGAGGAATTACTAGGAAACGGCCTAGAATTAAAATTACCTCTATATGCGTTGTTACCAAAATTGTTCCTACCAACAAAATTCACATCCATAGATTCATTATTATTCTCAATGAAAGTAGACAAAGGCATATCATTAGGATCAGTAGGAGCACTCTTATTAACAAACAATTTCATAAGTTCATCCATCTTTCCACTCAATGTTGGGGAACGTAGTAATTTCAAAAAAAATTCCTACGCACACGCAAGATCATGGTGATGCATAGCAATGAGAGGGGAGAGTGTTGTCTACGTACCCTCGTAGACCGAAGTAGAAGCGTTGACACAACGTAGAAGAAGTAGTCGTACGTCTTCCCGGTCCAACCGATCCAAGCACCGTTACTCCGGCACCTCCGAGTTGTTGACACACGTACAGCTCGATGACGCACCCCGGGCTATGATCCAGCAAAGCTTCGGGGAGGAGTTTCGTCAGCTCGACGGTGTGGTGACGATCTTGATGTTTAACCGTCACAGGGCTTCGCCTAAGCACCGCTACAATATGATCGAGGTGTAATATCGTGGAGGGGGGCACTGCACACTGCTAAGGAACGATCACGAAGATCAACTTGTGTGTCCTAGGGTGCCCCCTTGCCCCCGTATATAAAGGAGCCAAGGGGGGTGCGGCCGGCCCTAGTAGGAGGCGCGCAGGAGGAGTCCTACTCCTACCGGGAGTAGGACTCCCCTCCCTTTCCTTGTCCAAGTAGGAGAGGGGGAACGAAGGGAGAGAGGAGAGGAAGGAAAGGGGGGCGCCGCCCCTCCCTCCTTGTCCAATTCGGACAAGGGGGAGAGGGGGCGCGCGGCCTACCCTGGCTGCCTTTCCTCTTCTCCACTTTAGGCCCATGAGGCCCATTAACCCCCGGGGGGGTTCCGGTAACCCCCCGGTTCTCCGGTTTTATCCGAAACTTCCCCGGAACACTTCCGGTGTCCGAATATAGTCGTCCAATATATCAATCTTTATGTCTCGACCATTTCGAGACTCCTCGTCATGTCCGTGATCATATCCGGGACTCCGAACAACCTTCGGTACATCAAAATACATTAACTCATAATGAAACTGTCATCGTAACTTTAAGCGTGCGGACCCTACGGTTCGAGAACAATGTAGACATGACCGAGACACATCTCTGGTCAATAACCAACAGCGGGACCTGGATGCCCATATTGGCTCCTACATATTCTACGAAGATCTTTATCGGTCAGACCGCATAACAACATACGTTGTTCCCTTTGTCATCGGTATGTTACTTGCCCAAGATTCGATCGTCGGTATCCAATACCTAATTCAATCTCGTTACCGGCAAGTCTCTTTACTCGTTCCGTAATACATCATCATGCAACAAACTCATTAGTTGCAATGCTTGCAAGGCTTAAGTGATGTGCATTACCGAGAGGGCCCAGAGATACCTCTCCGACGATCAGAGTGACAAATCCTAATCTCGAAATACGTCCACCGAACATGTACCTTTGGAGACACCTGTAGAGCACCTTTATAATCACCCAGTTACGTTGTGACATTTGGTAGCACACAAAGTGTTCCTCCGGCACACGGGAGTTACATAATCTCATAGTCATAGGAACATGTATAAGTCATGAAGAAAGCAATAGCAACATACTAAACGATCGGGTGCTAAGCTAGTGGAATGGGTCATGTCAATCAGATCATTCAACTAATGATGTGATCCTGTTAATCAAATGACAACTCTTTGTCCATGGTTAGGAAACATAACCATCTTTGATTAACAAGCTAGTCAAGTAGAGGCATACTAGTGACACTTTGTTTGTCTATGTATTCACACATGTATTATGTTTCCGGTTAATACAATTCTAGCATGAATAATAAACATTTATCATGATATAAGGAAATAAATAATATCTTTATTATTGCCTCTAGGGCATATTTCCTTCAGTCTCCCACTTGCACTAGAGTCAATAATCTAGACTACACAATAATGGTTCTAACACCCATGGAGCCTTGGTGCTGATCATGTTTTGCTCGTGGAAGAGGCTTAGTCAACGGGTCTGCCACTTTCAGATCCGTATGTATCTTGCAAATATCTATGTCTCCCACCTGGACTAGATCCCGGATGGAATTGAAGCTTCTCTTGATGTGCTTGGTTCTTTTGTGAAATCTGGATTCCTTTGCCAAGGCAATTGCACCAGTATTGTCACAAAAGATTTTCATTGGACCCGATGCACTAGGTATGACACCTAGATCGGATATGAACTCCTTCATCTAGACTCCTTCGTTTGCTGCTTCCGAAGCAGCTATGTACTCCGCTTCACATGTAGATCCCGCCACGATGCTTTGTTTAGAACTTCACCAACTGACAGCTCCACCATTTAATGTAAACATGTATCCAGTTTGCGACTTAGAATCGTCCGGATCAGTGTCAAAGCTTGCATCAACGTAATCGTTTCCGATGAGCTCTTTGTCACCTCCATATACGAGAAACATATCCTTAGTCCTTTTTCAGGTATTTTAGGACGTTCTTGACCGTTGTCCAGTGATCCACTCCTGGATTACTTTGGTACCTCCCTGCTAAACTTATAGCAAGGCACACATCAGGTCTGGTACACAGCATTGCATACATGATAGAGCCTATGGCTGAAGCATAGGGAACATCTTTCATTTTCTCTCTATCTTCTGCACTGGTTGGGCATTGAGTCTGACTCAACTTCACACCTTGTAACACAGGCAAGAACCCTTTCTTTGCTTGATCCATTTTGAACTTCTTCAAAATCTTGTCAAGGTATGTGCTTTGTGAAAGTCCAATTAAGCGTCTTGATCTATCTCTATAGATCTTTATTCCTAATATGTAAGCAGCTTCACCGAGGTCTTTCATTGAAAAACTCTTATTCAAGTATCCCTTTATGCTATCCAGAAATCCTATATCATTTCCAATCAGTAATATGTCATCCACATATAATATCAAAAATGCTACAGAGCTCCCACTCACTTTCTTGTAAATACAGGCTTCTCCGAAAGTCTGTATAAAACCAAATGCTTTGATCACACTATCAAAGCGTTTATTCCAACTCCGAGAGGCTTGCACCAGTCCATAAATGGATCGCTGGAGCTTGCACACTTTGTTAGCTCCCTTTGGATCGACAAAACCTTCCGGTTGCATCATATACAACTCTTCTTCCAGAAATCCATTCAGGAATGCAGTTTTGACATCCATCTGCCAAATTTCATAATCATAAAATGCGGCAATTGCTAACATGATTCGGACAGACTTAAGCATCGCTACGGGTGAGAAGGTCTCATCGTAGTCAACCCCTTGAACTTGTCGAAAACCTTTTGCGACAAATCGAGCTTTGTAGACAGTAATATTACCGTCAGCGTCAGTCTTCTTCTTGAAGATCCATTTATTCTCAATTGCTTGCCGATCATCGGGCAAGTCAACCAAAGTCCATACTTTGTTTTCATACATGGATCCCATCTCAGATTTCATGGCTTCAAGCCATTTCGCGGAATCTGGGCTCACCATCACTTCTTCATAATTCGTAGGTTCATCATGATCTAGTAGCATGATTTCCAGAACAGGATTACTGTACCACTCTGGTGCGGATCTTACTCTAGTTGACCTATGAGGCTCAGTAGTAACTTGATCTAAAATTTCATGATCATCATCATTAAATTCCTCACCAATTGGTGTAGGTGTCGCAGAAACTGATTTCTGTGATGAACTACTTTCCAATAAGGGAGCGGGTACAGTTACCTCATCAAGTTCTACTTTACTCCCACTCACTTCTTTCGAGAGAAACTCCTTCTCTAGAAAGGATCCATTCTTAGCAACGAATGTCTTGCCTTCGGATCTGTGATAGAAGGTGTACCCAACAGTCTCCTTTGGGTATCCTATGAAGACACATTTCTCCGATTTGGGTTCGAGCTTATCAGGTTGAAGCTTTTTCACGTAAGCATCGCAGCTCCAAACTTTAAGAAACGACAACTTTGGTTTCTTGCCAAACCATAGTTCATAAGGCGTCGTCTCAACGGATTTTGATGGTGCCCTATTTAACGTGAATGCGGCCGTCTCTAAAGCATAACCCCAAAACGATAGCGGTAAATCAGTAAGAGACATCATAGATCGTACCATATCTAGTAAAGTACGATTACGACGTTCGGACACACCATTACGTTGTGGTGTTCCGGGTGGCGTGAGTTGCAAAACTATTCCGCATTGTTTCAAATGTACACCAAACTCGTAACTCAAATATTCTCCTCCACGATCAGATCGTAGAAACTTTATTTTCTTGTTACGATGATTTTCAACTTCACTCTGAAATTCTTTGAACTTTTCAAATGTTTCAGACTTATGTTTCATTAAGTAGATATACCCATATCTTCTTAAGTCATCTGTGAAGGTGAGAAAAATAACGATATCTGCCACGAGCCTCAATATTCATCGGACCACATACATCTGTATGTATGATTTCCAACAAATCTGTTGCTCTCTCCATAGTACCGGAGAACGGTGTTTTAGTCATCTTGACCATGAGGCACGGTTCGCAAGTACCAAGTGATTCATAATCAAGTGGTTCCAAAAGTCCATCAGTATGGAGTTTCTTCATGCGCTTTACACTGATATGACCTAAACGGCAGTGCCACAAATAAGTTGCACTATCATTATCAACTCTGCATCTTTTGGTTTCAACATTATGAATATGTGTATCACTACTATCGAGATTCATCATAAATAGACCACTCTTCAAGGGTGCATGACCATAAAAGATATTACTCATATAAATAGAACAACCATTATTCTCTGATTTAAATGAATAACCATCTCGCATCAAATAAGATCCAGATATAATGTTCATGCTCAACGCTGGCACCAAATAACAATTATTTAGGTGTAATACTAATCCCGAAGGTAGATGTAGAGGTAGCGTGCCGACCGCGATCACATCGACTTTGGAACCATTTCCCACGCGCATCGTCACCTCATCCTTTGCCAGTGTTCGCTTAATCCGTAGTCCCTGTTTCGAGTTGCAAATATTAGCAACAGAACCAGTATCAAATACCCAGGTGCTACTGCGAGCTCTAGTAAGGTACACATCAATAACATGTATATCACATATACCCTTGTTCACCTTGCCATTCTTCTTATCCACCAAATACTTGGGGCAGTTCCGCTTCCAGTGACCAGTCTTCTTGCAGTAGAAGCACTTAGTTTCAAGCTTAGGTCCAGACTTGGGTTTCTTCTCTTGAGCAGCAACTTGCTTGTTGTTCTTCTTGAAGTTCCCTTCTTCTTCCCTTTGCCCTTTTTCTTGAAACTAGTGGTCTTGTTGACCATCAACACTTGATGCTCCTTTTTGATTTCTACCTCCGCAGCTTTCAGCATTGCGAAGAGCTTAGGAATAGTCTTATTCATCCCTTGCATATTATAGTTCATCACGAAGCTCTTGTAGCTTGGTGGCAGTGATTGGAGAATTCTGTCAATGATGCAATCATCTGGAAGATTGACTCCCATCTGAATCAAGTGATTATTATACCCAGACATTTTGAGTATATGCTCACTGACAGAACTGTTCTCCTCCATCTTGCAGCTATAGAACTTATTGGAGACTTCATATCTCTCAATCCGGGCATTTGCTTGAAATATTAACTTCAACTCCTGGAACATCTCATATGCTCCATGACGTTCAAAACGTCGTTGAAGTCCCGATTCTAAGCCGTAAAGCATGGCACACTGAACTATCGAGTAGTCATCAGCTTTGCTCTGCCAGACGTTCATAACATCTGGTGTTGCTCCAGCAGCAGGCCTAGCACCCAGCGGTGCTTCCAGGACGTAATTCTTCTGTGCAGCAATGAGGATAATCCTCAAGTTACGGACCCAGTCCGTGTAATTGCTACCATCATCTTTCAACTTTGCTTTCTCAAGGAACGCATTAAAATTCAACGGAACAACAGCACGGGCCATCTATCTACAATCAAACATACATAAGCAAGATACTATCAGGTACTAAGTTCATGATAAATTTAAGTTCAATTAATCATATTACTTAAGAACTCCCACTTAGATAGACATCCCTCTAATCCTCTAAGTGATTACGTGATCCAAATCAACTAAACTATAACCGATCATCACATGAAATGGATTAGTTTTCAATGGTGAACATCATTATGTTGATCATATCTACTATATGGTTCACGCTCGACCTTTCGGTCTCCGTGTTCCGAGGCCATATCTGCATGTGCTAGGCTCGTCAAGTTTAACCTGAGTATTCTGCGTGTGCAAAACTGGCTTGCACCCGTTGTAGATGGATGTAGAGCTTATCACACCCGATCATCACGTGGTGTCTGGGCACGACGAACTTTGGCAACGGTGCATACTCAGGGAGAACACTTCTTGATAATTTAGTGAGAGATCATCTTATAATGCTACCGTCAATCAAAGCAAGATAAGATGCATAAAACATAAACATCACATGCAATCAATATAAGTGATATGATATGGCCATCATCATCTTGTGCTTGTGATCTCCATCTCCGAAGCACCGTCATGATCACCATTGTCACCGGCGCGACACCTTGATCTCCATCGTAGCATCGTTGTTGTCTCGCCAATCTTATGCTTCCACGACTATCGCTACCGCTTAGTGATAAAGTAAAGCATTACAGCACGATTGCATTGCATACAATAAAGTGACAACCATATGGCTCCTGCCAGTTGCCGATAACTCAGTTACAAAACATGATCATCTTATACAATAAAATTTAGCATCATGTCTTGACCATATCACATCACAACATGCCCTGCAAAAACAAGTTAGACGTCCTCTACTTTGTTTGTTGCATGTTTTACGTGGCTGCTATGGGCTAAAGCAAGAACCAATCTTACCTACGCATCAAAACCACAACGATAGTTTGTCAAGTTGGTGCTGTTTTAACCTTCGCAAGGACCGGGCGTAGCCACACTCGGTTCAACTAAAGTTGGAGAAACTGACACCCGCTAGTCACCTGTGTGCATAGCACGGCGGTAAAACCAGTCTCGCATAAGAGTACGCGTAATGTCGGTCCGGGCCGCTTCATCCAACAATACCGCCGAACCAAAGTATGACATTCTGGTAAGCAGTATGACTTATATCGCCCACAACTCACTTGTGTTCTACTCGTGCATAAAACATCAACACATAAAACCTAGGCTCGGATGCCACTATTGGGGAACGTAGTAATTTCAAAAAAATTCCTACGCACACACAAGATCATGGTGATGCATAGCAACGAGAGGGGAGAGTGTTGTCTACGTACCCTCGTAGACCGAAGCGGAAGCGTTGACGCAACGTAGAGGAAGTAGTCGTACGTCTTCCCGGTCCAACTGATCCAAGCACCGTTACTCCGGCACCTCCGAGTTCTTGACACACGTATAGATCGATGACGCACCCCAGGCTCCGATCCAGCAAAGCTTCAAGGAGGAGTTTCGTCAGCACGACGGTGTGGTGACGATCTTGATGTTTAACCATCGCAGGGCTTCGCCTAAGCACCGCTACAATATGATCGAGGTGTAATATCGTGGAGGGGGGCACCGCACATGGCTAAGGAATGATCACGAAGATCAACTTGTGTGTCCTAGGGTGCCCCCTTGCCCCCGTATATAAAGGAGCCAAGGGGGTGCGGCCGGCCCTAGTAGGAGGCGCGCAGGAGGAGTCCTACTCCTACCGGGAGTAGGACTCCCCTCCCTTTCCTTGTCCAAGTAGGAGAGGGGGAAGGAAGGGAGAGAGGAGAGGAAGGAAAGGGGGGGCGCCACCCCTCCCTCCTTGTCCAATTCGGACTAGGGGAAGAGGGGGCGCGCAGCCTGCCCTGGCTGCCTTTCCTCTTTTCCACTTTAGGGCCATGAGGCCCATTAACCCCCCGGGGGGTTCCGGTAACCCCCTGGTTCTCCGGTTTTATCCGAAACTTCCCCGGAACACTTCCGGTGTCCGAATATAGCTGTCCAATATATCAATCTTTATGTATCGACCATTTTGAGACTCCTTGTCATGTCCGTGATCATATCCGGGACTCCGAACAACCTTCGGTACATCAAAATACGTAAACTCATAATGAAACTGTCATCGTAACTTTAAGCGTGCGGACCCTACGGTTCGAGAACAATGTAGACATGACCGAGACACGTCTCTGGTCAATAACCAACACCGGGACCTGGATGCCCATATTGGCTCCTACATATTCTACGAAGATCTTTATCGGTCAGACCGCATAACAACATACGTTGTTCCCTTTGTCATCGGTATGTTACTTGCCCGAGATTCGATCGTCAGTATCCAATACCTAATTGAATCTCGTTACCGGCAAGTCTCTTTACTCGTTCTGTAATACATCATCCCGCAACTAACTCATTAGTTGCAATGCTTGCAAGCCTTAAGTGATGTGCATTACCGAGAGGGCCCAGAGATACCTCTCCGACGATCGGAGTGACAAATCCTAATCTTGAAATACGTCAACCCAACATGTACCTTTGGAGACACCTATAGAGCACCTTTATAATCACCCAGTTACGTTGTGACGTTTGGTAGCACACAAAGTGTTCCTCTGGCACACGGGAGTTACATAATCGCATAGTCATAAGAACATGTATAAGTCATGAAGAAAGCAATAGCAACATACTAAACGATCGGGTGCTAAGCTAGTGGAACGGGTCATGTCAATCAGATCATTCAACTAATGATGTGATCTCGTTAATCAAATGACAACTCTTTGTCCATGGTTAGGAAACATAACCATCTTTGATTAACGAGCTAGTCAAGTAGAGGCATACTAGTGACACTTTGTTTGTCTATGTATTCACACATGTATTATGTTTCCGGTTAATACAATTCTAGCATGAATAATAAACATTTATCATGATATAAGGAAATAAATAATATCTTTATTATTGCCTCTAGGGCATATTTCTTTCACTCAAAACATTAATCTCTTCAATCGCATGAACTTTTTTACTAGTAGATCTTTCAGTGTGCCATTGAGAATAATTAACCATAATATTATCTAGGAGTTTGGTAGCTTCTCCTAAAGTGATTTCCATAAAAGTGCCTCCCGCAGCCGAATCTAAAAGATTTCTAGCAGCAAAATTCAATCCAACATAATTTTTTTGTATAATCATCCATAAATTCAAACCATGTGTAGGGCAATTATGTATCATCAATTTCATCATCTCCCAAGATTGTGCAACATGTTCATGATCAAGTTACTTAAAATTCATAATATCATTTCTAAGAGAGATTATCTTAGTGGGAGGAAAATACTTAGAGATAAAAGCATCTTTGCACTTATTCCATGAATCAATACTATTTTTAGGCAAAGACAAAACCAAGCTTTAGCACGATCACTAAGCAAAAACGGAATAACTTAAGTTTAACAATATCATTATCCACATCTTTCTTCTTTTGCATATCACACAAATCAACAAAGTTGTTTAGATGGGTAGCGGCATCTTCACTAGGAAGGCCAGAAAACTAATCTTTCATGACAAGATTCAGCAAAGCAGTATTATTTTCACAAGAATCAGCATCGGTAAGAGGAGCAATTGGAGTGCTAATAAAATCGTTATTGTTGGTATTGGCAAAGTCACACAATTTAGTATTATCTTGAGCCATCGTGACAAGCAAGCAATCCAACACACAAGCAAACAAGCGAAAAGAAGAAAAAGGGAACGGAAGGAGAGGACGAAAGGAAAAGAGGGCGAATAAAATGGCAAATGGCAAATAATGTAATGCGAAGGATACGAGTTGTGATGGGTACTTGGCATGTCTTGACTTGGCATAGATCTCCCCAGAAACGGCGCCAGAAATCCTTCTTGCTACCTCTTGAGCATGTGTTGGTTTTCCCTTGAAGAGCAAAGGGTGATGCAGCAAAGCACGTAAGTATTTCCCTCAGTTTTTGAGAACCAAGGTATTAATCCAGTAGGAGACCACGCGCAAGTCACCTCATAACTACACAAACAAATAAGAACCTCGCAACCAACGCGATAAAGGGGTTTTCAATCCCTTCACGGCCACTTGCAAGAGTGAGATCTGATAGAGATAATAATAATAAGATAAATATTTTTGGTATTTTTTGTTGGGGAACGTTGCAGAAAACAAAAAATTTCCTACTCGTTTCACCAAGATCCATCTAGGAGTTCATCTAGCAACGAGTCATGACATGCATCTACATACCTTTGTAGATCGCGTGCGGAAGCGTTCAACGAACGGGGATGATGTAGTCGAACACGACGTGATCCAAATCACCGATGACCGAGTGTCGAACGGACGGCACCTCCGCGTTCAACACACGTACGGGACGGCAGACGTCTCCTCCTTCTTGATCCAGCAAGGGGGAAGGAGAGGTTGGTAATGATCCAGCAGCACGACGGCGTGGTGGTGGATGCAGGGCGTCACAGTAGCAGGGCTTCGCCTATACTACGCAAGAGGGAGATGTAACAGGGAGAGAGGGAAGCACCAAAAGCCGTAGACCAAAGTCCCTCCTCTCCCCCACTATATATAGGGGTGCTAAGGGGGGGGGGCGCCGGCCCTAGGAGATGGATCTCCTAGGGGGGGCCAAGGGTGGGGGGCTTGCCCCCCAAGGCAAGGGGGCGCCCCCCCTTTAGGGTTTCCCCTAACCCTAGGCGCATGGGCCCCTTAGGGGTGGCGCCCCAGCCCACTAAGGGCTGGGTTCCTTCCCACTTCAGCCCATGGGGCCCTCCGGGATAGGTGGCCCCACCCGGTGGACCCCCGGGACCCCTCCGGTGGTCCCGGTACAATACCGGTAACCCCGAAACTTGTCCCGATGGCCGAAACAGCACTTCCTATATATAATTCTTTACCTCCGGACCATTCCGGAACTCCTCGTGACGTCTGGGATCTCATCCGGGACCCCGAACAACATTCGGGTTACTGCATATACATATCTTCACAACCCTAGCGTCACCGAACCTTAAGTGTGTAGACCCTACGGGTTCGGGAGACATGTAGACATGACCGAGACGACTCTCCGGTCAATAACCAACAGCGGGATCTGGATACCCATGTTGGCTCCCACATGCTCCACGATGATCTCATCGGATGAACCACGATGTCGAGGATTCAATCAACCCCGTATGCAATTCCCTTTGTCAATCGATATATTACTTGCCCGAGATTCGATCGTCGGTATCCCAATACCTCGTTCAATCTCGTTACCGGCAAGTCACTTTACTCGTACTGTAATGCATGATCCCGTGACCAGACACTTGGTCACTTTGAGCTCATTATGATGATGCATTACCGAGTGGGCCCAGTGATACCTCTCCGTCATACGGAGTGACAAATCCCAGTCTTGATCCGTGTCAACCCAACAGATACTTTCGGAGATACCCGTAGTCTACCTTTATAGTCACCCAGTTACGTTGTGACGTTTGGCACACCCAAAGTACTCCTACAGTATCCGGGAGTTACACGGTCTCATGGTCTAAGGAAAAAATACTTGACATTGCAAAACTCTAGCAAACGAACTATACGATCTTTATGCTATGTTTATGATTGGGTCTTGTCCATCACATCATTATCTTAATGATGTGATCTCGTTATCAATGACATTCAATGTCCATAGCCAGGAAACCATGACTATCTGTTGATCAACGAGCTAGTCAACTAGAGGCTTACTAGGGACATGTTGGTGTCTGTTATTCACACATGTATTACGATTTCCGGATAACACAATTATAGCATGAATAAAGACAATTACCATGAACAAGGAAATATAATAATAATGCTTTTATTATTGCCTCTAGGGCATATTTCCAACATTTTTATGATATAGATTGAAAGTAAAGATTGCAAAATAAACAGTGCCAGAAATAGCTAGTTGACGGAAGATTAATATGATGGAAGATAGACCCGAGGTCCATAGGTTTCACTAGTGGCTTCTCTCAAGATGGCATAAGTATTACGGTGGGTGAACAAATTACTGTCGAGCAATTGATAGTATTGAGCCTAGTTATGAGAATATCTAGGTATGATCATGTATATAGGCATGAAGGAAATATGCCCTAGAGGCAATAATAAAGTTATTATTTATTTCCTTATTTCTTGATAAATGTTTATTATTCATGCTAGAATTGTATTAACCGGAAACATAATACATGTGTGAATACATAGACAAACAGAGTGTCACTAGTATGCCCCTACTTGACTAGCTCGTTAATCAAAGATGGTTATGTTTCCTAACCATAGACATGAGTTGTCATTTGATTAACGGGATCACATCATTAGGAGAATTATGTGATTGACTTGACCCATTCCGAATGATGTGATTGACTTGACCCATTCCGTTAGCTTATCAGTTGATCGTTTAGTTTGTTGCTATTGCTTTCTTCATGACTTATACATGTTACTATGACTATGAGATTATGCAACTCCCATTTACCAGAGGAACACTTTGTGTGGCACCAAATGTCACAACATAACTGGGTGATTATAAAGGTGCTCTATAGGTGTCTCCGAAGGTACTTGTTGGGTTGGCGTATTTTGAGATTACGATTTGTCACTCCGATTGTCGAAGAGGTATCTCTGGGCCCACTCGATAATGCACATCACTATAAGCCTTGCAAGAATTGCAACTAATGAGTTAGTTGCGGGATGATGTATTACGGAACGAGTAAAGAGACTTGTCAGTAACGAGATTGAACTAGGTATTGAGATACCGACGATCGAATCTCGGGCAAGTAACATACGAATGACAAAGGGAACAACGTATGTTCTTATGCGGTCTGACCGATAAAGATCTTCGTAGAATATGTAGGATCCAATATGGGCATCCAGGTCCCGCTATTGGTTATTGAGCAGAGAGGTGTCTCGGTCATGTCTACATAGTTCTCGAACTCGTAGGGTATGTATGTTGGTGACCGAATGTTGTCCGGAGTTCCGGAAAATATCATGGACATGATGAGGAACTCCGGAATGGTCCGGAGATAAAGATTGATATATGGGATAATAGTGTTTGGACTCCGGAAGGGTTTCGGAATTCACCGGCAGGGGTTTCGGATGTTTCTCAAAATGTTTGGGTACGAGAACACTTTATTTGGGCCAAAGGGGAAAGCCCACAAGGTTTTTGGAAAGCACAAAAGGAAGTTTTGTGGAGTCCAGGGGCCAGACGCCAGCGTCCCTGGCGTTTGGGTCCAGACGCAGGGAACCCTGGCGTCTGGCCCTAGAGTCCGAGAAGGACTCTTGCCTTTCGGGTGAAACCGACTTTGTGGAGGCTTTTACTCCAAGTTTCGACCCCAAGGCTCAACATATAAATAGAGGGGTAGGGCTACCACCCAAGACAGATGAAGAAACACCAAGCCATGTGTCGGCTACCCCGTCCCCTCTAATTTATCGTTCGTCATAGTTTTTGTAGTGCTTAGGCGAAGCCCTGCGGAGATTGTTCTTCACCAACACCGTCACCACACTGTCGTGCTGCCAGAACTCATCTACTACTTCGCCCCTCTTGCTGTATCGAGAAGGCGAGGACGTCACGAGCCGAACGTGTGCAGAACTTAGAGGTGTCGTGCTTTCGATACTTGGATCGGTCAGATCGTGAAGACGTACGACTACATCAACCGCGTTGATATAACGCTTCCGCGAATGGTCTACGAGGGTACGTAGACAACACTCTCCCCTCTCGTTGCTATGCATCACCATGATCCTGCGTGTGCGTAGGAATTTTTTTGAAATTACTATGTTCCCCAACAATGGCATCCGAGCCAGGGTTTATGCGTTGATGTAATATGCACGAGTAGAACACAAGTGAGTTCTGGGCAATATAAGTCATACTGCTTACCAGCATGTCACACTTTGGTTCGGCGGTATTGTTGGATGAAGCGGCCCGGACTGACAATACGCGTACGCTTACGCGAGACTGGTTTTACTGCCGTGCTAAGCACACAGGTGACTAGCGGGTGTCAGTTTCTCCAACTTTAGTTGAACCGAGTGTGGCTACGCCCGGTCCTTGAGAAGGTTAAAACAGCACTAACTTGACGAACTATCGTTGTGGTTTTGATGCGTAGGTAAGAATGGTTCTTGCTCAGCCCGTAGTAGCCACGTAAAACTTGCAACAACAAAGTAGAGGATGTCTAACTTGTTTTTGCATGGCATGTTGTGATGTGATATGGTCAAGACGTGATGAGATATAAGTTGTTGTATAAGATGATCATGTTTTGTTGAAGTTATCGGCAACTGGCAGAAGCCTTATGGTTGTCTCTTTATTGCATAAGATGCAAGCGCCAAATAATTGCTTTACTTTATCGCTATGCGATAGCAATAGTTGCAAGAGCAATAGTTGGCGAGACGACCATGTGATGACACATTGATATAGATCAAGATGATGGAGATCATGGTGTCATGCCGGTAACAATGGAAATCATGATGATGATTTGGATATGGAGATCAAAGGCACAAGATGATGATGGCCATATCATGTCACATATTCTGATTGCATGTGATGTTTATCTTTTATACATCTTATTTTGCTTAGTTCGACGGTAGCTTTATAAGATGATCTCTCACTAATTATCAAGGTACAAGTGTTCTCCCTGAGTATGCACCGTTGCGAAAGTTCTTCGTGCTGAGACACCACGTGATGATTGGGTGTGATAGGCTCTACGTTCAAATACGACGGGTGCAAAAGAGTTGCACACGCGGAATACTCAGGTTAAACTTGACGAGCCTAGCATATAACAGATATGGCCTTGGAACACTGAGACCAAAAGGTCGAGCATGAATCATATAGTAGATATGATCAACATAGTGATGTTCACCATTGAAACTACTCCATCTCACGTAATGATCGGACATGGTTTAGTTGATATGGATCACCTGATCACTTAGAGGATTATAGGTATGTCTATCTAAGTGGGAGTTCTTAAGTAATATGATTAATTGAACTTAAATTTATCATGAACTTAGTCCTGGTAGTATTAGCATATCTATGTTGTAGATCAATAGCTCGTGTTTAGCTCCCCTATTTTATTTTTGATATGTTCCTAGAGAAAACTAAGTTGAAAGATGTTAGTAGCAATGATGCGGATTGGATCCGTGATCTGAGGTTTATCCTATTGCTGCACAGAAGAATCATGTCCTTGATGCACCGCTAGGTGACAAACCTATTGCAGGAGCAGATGCAGATGTTATGAATGTTTGGCTAGCTCAATATGATGACTACTTGATAGTTTAGTGCACCATGCTTAAACGACTTAGAATTGGGACTTCAAAGACGTTTTGAACATCATGGACCATATGAGATGTTCCAGGAGTTGAAGTTAATATTTCTAGCAAATACCTGAGTTGAGAGATATGAAGTCTCCAACAAGTTCTATAGCTAAAAGATGGAGGAGAATAGCTCAAGCAGTGAGCATGTGCTCAGATTGTCTGGGTACTACAATCGCTTGAATCAAGTGGGAGTTAATCTTCCAGATAAAATAGTGATTGACAGAATTCTCTAGTCACCATCACCAAGTTAGTAGAACTTCGTGATGAACTATAATATGCAAGGGATAACGAAAACGATTTCCAAGCTCTTCGTGATGCTGAAATCGACGAAGGTAGAAATCAAGAAAACATCAAGTGTTGATGGTAAACAAAACCACTAGTTTCAAGTAAAGGGACAAAGGGAAGAAAGGGGAACTTCAAGAAGAACGACAAGCAAGTTCTGCTCAAGTGAAAAAAACCCAAGTCTGGACCTAAGCCTGAAACTGAGTGCTTCTACTTCAAAGGGACTGGTCACTGGAAGCGGAACTACCCAAGTAATTGGCGGATAAGAAGGATGCCAAAGTGAACATAGGTATATTTGATATACATGTTATTGATGTGTACTTTACTAGTGTTTATAGCAACCCCTCAGTATTTGATACTAGTTCAGTTGCTAAGAATAGTAACTCGAAACAGGAGTTGCAGAATGAACAGAGACTAGTTAAGGGTGAAGTGACGATGTGTATTGGAAATGGTTCCTAAATTGGTATGATCATCATCGCACACTCCCTATACTTTCGGGATTAGTGTTAAACCTAAAATAAATGTTATTTAGTGTTTGCGTTGGGCATGAATATGATTGGATCATGTTCATTGCAATACGGTTATTCATGTAAGTTAGAGAATAATTGTTGTTCTGTTTACATGAATAAAACCTTCTATGGTCATACACCCAATCAAAATGGTTTGTTGGATCTCGATCGTGGTGATACACATTTTCATAATATTGAAGACAAAAGATGCAAAGTTAATAATGATAGTGAAACTTATTTGTGGCACTGCCGTTTAGGTCATATTGTGTAAAGCGCATGAAGAAAATCCATGATGATGGGCTTTTGGAATCACTTGATTATGAATCAGTTGATGCTTGCGAACCATGCCTCATGGGCAAGATTACTAAGACTCCGTTCTCCGGAACAATGGAGCGATCAACAGATTTGTTAGAAATCATACATACTGATGTATGTGGTCCGATGAATATTGAGGCTCGCGGCAGGTATCATTATTTTCTGATCTTCACAGATGATTTGAGCAGATATGAGTATATCTACTTAATGAAACACAAGTCTGAAACATTTGAAAAATTCAAAGAATTTCAAAGTGAAGTGGAGAATCATCGTAACAAAAATAAAAGTTTCTACGATATGATCGTAGAAGTAAAATATTTGAGTTACGAGTTAGGCCTTCAGTTAAAACAATGTGAAATAGTTTCACTACTCACGCCACCTGGAACACCACAATGTAATGGTGTGTCCGAACGTCGTAACTGTACTTTATTAGATATGGTGCGACCTATGATGTCTCTTACCGATTTACCACTATCGTTTTGGGGTTATGCATTAGAGACAGCTACATTCACGTTAAATAGGGCACCATCTAAATCCGTTGAGACGACACCGTATGAATTATGGTTTGGCAAGAAACCTAAGCTGTCGTTTCTTAAAGTTTGAGGTTGCAATGCTTATGTGAAAAAGTTTCGACCTGATAAGCTCAAACCCAAATCGGAGAAGTGCGTCTTCATAGGATACCCAAAAGAAAATGTTGGGTACAGCTTCTATCACAGATCCGAAGGCAAGATATTCATTACGGAGAATGGATTCTTTCTAGAGAAGTAGTTTCTCTCGAAAGAAGTGAGTGGGAGGAAAGTAGAACTTGATGAGGTAACTGTACCTACTCCCTTATTGGAAAGTAGTTCATCATAGAAATCTGTTCCTGTGACTACTACACCAATTAGTGAGGAAGCTAATGATGATGATCATGTAATTTCAGATCAAGTTACTACTGAACCTCGTAGGTAAACCAGAGTGAGATCCGCACCAGAGTGGTATGGTAATCCTGTTTTGGAGGTCATGTTACTTGACCATGACGAACCTACGAACTATGAGGAAGCGATGATGAGCCCAGATTCCACGAAATGGCTTGAGGCCATGAAATCTGAGATGAGATCCATGTATGAGAACAATATGGACTTTGATTGACTTGCCCAATGATCGGCGAGCCATTGAAATTAAATGGATCTTCAAGAGGAAGACGGATGCTGATAGTAGTGTTACTATCTACAAAGCTAGAATTGTCGCAAAAAGGTTTTCGACAAGTTCAAGGTGTTGACTACGATGAGAGTTTCTCACTCGTATCTATGCTTAAGTCTGTCTGAATCATGTTAGCAATTGCCGCATTTTATGAAATCTGGCAAATGGATAAACAAAACTGCATTCCTTAATGGATTTATAAAAGAAGAGTTGTGATGCAACCAGAAGGTTTTGTCAATCCTAAAGGTGCTAACAAAATATGCAAGCTCCAGCGATCCATCTATGGACTGGTGCAAGCATCTCGGAGTTGGAATATACGCTTTCATAAGTTGATCAAAGCATATAGTTTTATATAGACTTGCGGTGAAGCCTGTATTTACAAAAAAGTGAGTGGGAGCACTACAACATTTCTGATAAGTATATGTGAATGATATATTGTTGATCGGAGATAATGTAGAATTATTCTGCAGAGCATAAAGGAATGTTTAATAGGACTTTTTCAAAGAAAGACCTCGGTGAAGCTGCTTACATATTGAGCATCAAGATCTATAGAGCTAGATCAAGACGCTTGATAAGTTTTTCAATGAGTACATACCTTGACAAGATTTTGAAGTAGTTCAAAATGGAACAAGTCAAAGAAAGAGTTCTTGCATGTGTTACAAGGTGTGAAACTGAGTAAGACTCAAAGCCCGACCACGGCAGAAGATAGAAACAAAATGAAAGTCATTCCTTATGCCTTGGCCATAGGTTCTATAAAATATGCCATGCTGCGTACCAGATCTATTGTATACCCTACACTGATTTTGGCAAGGGAGTACAATAGTGATCTAGGAGTAGATCACTGGACAACGGTCAAAATTATCCTTAGTGAAATAAGGATATGTTTCTCGATTATGGAAGTGACAAAAAGATTCGTCGTAAAGGGTTATGTCGATGCAAATTTTGACACTGATCCAGATGACTCTAAGTCTCAATCTGGATACATATTGAAAGTGGGAGCAATTAGCTAGAGTAGCTCCGTGCAGAGCATTGTTGACATTGAAATTTGCAAAATACATACGGATCTGAATGTTGCAAACCCGTTGACTAAACTTGTCTCACAAGCAAAACATGATCACACCTTAGTACTCTTTGGGTGTTAATCACATAGCGATGTGAACTAGATTATTGACTCTAGTAAACCCTTTGGGTGTTGGTCACATGACGATGTGAACTATGGGTATTAATCACATGGTGATGTGAACTATTAATGTTAAATCACATGGCGATGTGATATAGATTATTGACTCTAGTGCAAGTGGGTGACTGAAGGAAATATGCCCTAGAGTAAATAATAAAGTTATTGTTTATTTCCTTATTTCATGATAAATGTTTATTATTCAAGCTAGAATTGTATTAACCGGAAACATAATACATGTGTGAATACATAGACAAACAGAGTGTCACTAGTATGCCCCCACTTGACTAGCTCGTTAATCAAAGATGGTTATGTTTCCTAACCATAGACATGAGTTGTCATTTGATTAACAGGATCACATCATTTGGAGAATGATGTGATTGACTTGACCCATTCTGTTAGCTTAGCACTTGATCGTTTAGTTTGTTGCTATTGCTTTCTTCATGACTTATACATGTTCCTATGACTATGAGATTATGCAACTCCCGTTTACCGGAGGAACACTTTGTGTGCCACCAAACATCACAACGTAACTGGGTGATTATAAAGGTGCTCTACAGGTGTCTCCGAAGGTACTTGTTGGGTTGGCGTATTTCGAGATTAGAATTTGTCACTCCGATTGTCGGAGAGGTGTCTCTGGGCCCACTCGGTAATGCACATCACTATAAGCCTTGCAAGCATTGCAACTAATGAGTTAGTTGCGAGATGATGTATTACGGAACGAGTAAAGAGACTTACCAGTAACGAGATTGAACTAGGTATTGAGATACCGACGATCGAATCTCGAGCAAGTAACATACCGATGACAAAGGGAACAACGTATGTTCTTATGCGGTCTGACCGATAAAGATCTTCGTAGAATATGTAGGAGCTAATATGGGAATCCAGGTCCCGCTATTGGTTATTGACCAGAGAGGTGTCTCGGTCATGTCTACATAGTTTTTGAACCCGTAGGGTCCGCACGCTTAACGTTCGTTGACGATATAGTACTATGAGTTATGTATGTTGGTGACCGAATGTTGTTCGGAGTTCTGGATAAGATCACGGACATGAAGAGGAACTCCGGAATGGTCAGGATGTCGGTGTACTAGAGTAGGGGTACCCTAGTATCCCGAACTTGTGCACGGGCAGTCGCAGCATCCCGCGGCAAGGCTTGCCGGGTGACCGCCAAGGTCCTCCGTGGTTCCTTTGGAGCCATTCAAGAACAAAGTATCCAAGCCAAGGAGACAAGACCCAGGCAAGAGGAGCTTGCCGGGAAGGCCAACCAAGGCATCTCAAGGAACTCGCCGCGACACGCCACGCGTCCCGGCAAGGCCCGGTGAGCGACAAGCTCCCGGACGCGACAAGACAACGACCACGGCAAGGCGCTTGCCGCGGCAAGCCTCCACTCTGTACCTACGCTCCAGCACATCCACCAATGTGTCGCTTTGGGACCCTTCCAGGCGTACGTGGCGGGAGGCTGTGCAGCCAGCGGTACACGATGGCAAGCGGCGCTGACAAGATTGCCATCGTGGCGAGCGGTGGTGTCCCTGACGGTCCCTTTTGCACTGTTTGGGCGACGCAGACAGGCATTTAATGCCCTTGTCCCCTGCCGTCAGGGTTAGGTATGATACACTGTAGTAGGCGGCTGTACCTACCACAACATCTTTCCATTTTTACCCTTGTCTACGTTGCCACCTGTCGGTGACCCCTTGAGCATATAAAAGGAGGCCCATGCGCAACGTAGAAGGGGGGTGGATCGAAGAGAACACTCACGCTCGGTCTCGTTAGCTACTGGCGTGTACTGTAGCACTCAGTGCTCCCGAGCAAGAACTCAATACAAACCACAAAGCAGGAGTAGGGTTTTACACATCCGTGCGGCCCGAACCTGGGTAAACTGCTCGTGTGCTTCGCCTCGATCTGCTCTTTGTGCGATCTCCGCCCCCCTGCCGAACCGAAAGGGGCTCGGTCCGCCGGTCCCATAGGTGTTCGTGGATTAGCACCCCCAACATCTTTGGCACGCCAGGTAGGGGAGCGTCGAGGTTGTGTGAACCTGATCCGGCGTTCGCACGAGCTAAATCTTCATCGTCTTCATCGACATGCCGCCGAAGAAGAAGGCTTCGGAGGCGGCTGCTCCGTCCGCGCCAAACCCACCATCGCCGGAGCAAACGGTTGGTGGGGTAGACGCCGGCGGAAGAACGGGCGTCGACGAGGGAGCTCACGGTGCTGCCAGGTCCAAGGACAAGGCTGCGCTGCCCATCGGCGGCGCAGTCGGCTCCCACAATGACCGGGCGCACTCCAAGACCTCGGCGTCCGTACATGCACCGCGCCCATCCCAGGAGGCGTGGGACCGGCAGCGTCATGATACTCACGGTACCATACGCTTGCTGGACCAAGATCGAGCTGGTGGATCTCGGAGTGCTCAAGACCAGCATGCACGCCAACATGCTGGCGTGAGCGGGGCACGGTCGCCTGGACGAGATACTGCTCCTTCTAACATGGTTAGAAGTCCGAGCATATCCCGCTCCTCACACCGTTCGCCGCCGCCACCGGCCACTTCAGCAGAAGCTTTGGCGCGAGCTCAACTGCTCCTAGACTACCCTCTAGTGGCAGACAAGATCGACGACTGGAGGGCCACCATTCAGAGTCTCATCGGCTTTGCCAACAGCGACATTCCACGGCAGCCGAGTACTTCGCAGCCGCGGCAAGTCAGCCAGGCACGAGCCGATGGCGACAAGACCGGTGGGGGTGCAGCCACCGTGCACTCTCCGCCCCGAAGGCCAAGATCGCCGACTCACCGGATCCACCACGACAGCGACTCCACCGCGTCATCAGATCCACGAGCTCGTCGCGATCAGCGCCAAGTTCTTCACGAACAACAGCAAGAAGACGCTTGTACTCGCATCGAGCGTCGAAGAGAAGCACGGCGTCAATCAGACCAGCGCGCTGGGCCCTCTGTCTACATGCATGCACCAGGGGAACCAGGCGACTTGCCGTACGCGGTAGGTTGCCCTGCGTTTACTCGTGAGCTGCGGCAAGTCCAGTGGCCCAGCAAGAAGAATTTCAAGCCAGACGTACCAGAGAAGTACGACGGCAAGTCGCATCCGTCGGAGTTCCTCAGCATCTACACCATCGCGGTGCAAGCTGCCGGGGGGCGGGACGACAAGATCCTTGCCAACTACTTCCCGCTGGTGCTCAAGCCCAACGTCAGGTCCTGGCTCATGCATTTGCCGGACAACTCCATATCCTCCTGGGCAGACCTATGCCATCAGTTTGTCGGCGCCTTTACAGGCGGCCACAAACCTCATGGCCAAGAGAGTGACCTTCACCTGCTCGCCCAGAAGGAAGGAGAGCCCCTACGCAAGTACATTCAGAGATTCAGCCGTGTATAGCACAACATCCCAGATGTCCACCCTGCCGCGGTCATCAGCGCGTTCCGTCAGAACATGCGTAACCGCAGGATGCGGGAGGAGATGGCGATGTGCAAGATCAGAGACGTCAGTGAGCTGTATGCCCTGGCCGACAAGTGTGCACGTGCTGAGGAGGGGAGGAACCTCCCCGGAGAGAATATAGGAGCAGGAGGATCTGACAGCGAGGATGCTGCCCCGGCAAAGAAAAACCGGTGGCGGAACAACAAAAAGAAGAAAGGCAAAGATGTGCTAGTCGTTGAGCAGTCCGACAACGAAGGTGGCGCCAAGAAAGCCAGAGCTGGTAGCTCCGGCAAGGAGATTGCCGCATGCACCAACTGCCAGGCTGTGGCGGTCGCCGACAAGCAGGACGGCACCGACAAGCAGTACTGCAAGATCCACCGCACCAAGGGCCATGACCTCCAGAGCTGCAAGAAAGTCGAACAGCTCGTCCAGCAACAAAAAGCTGAATACGAGCGACGCGACAAGGAGAAGGCCCAAGGAGGCGCTGGAGAATCCTGCAAGAAGCGCGCCGGCCGGGGAGGACGCCGCGGCAAGGCCAAGCAGTGGCAAGGAGACAGACCTCCCCGCGGCCGCGACAAGGATGAAGACGACGACGACGACAAAGACATGGATGATGTCGAGACCAGTGAGCAGGAGTTCCAAAAAGCCACAGAGGTCTTGTGCGATGAAGGTGGTGCTTCTCTGCATTCTTCGCACCGCCAACTCAAGCAGTGGGTGCGGGAAGTCAATGCGGCGGAACCACCTATCGAATCGCGCAAGCTTCTGAAATGGTCCAGCACGCCTATCATCTTTGATATTGAGGACCACCCTGATCGCACAACTGCGGTCGGGTGCTTGCCGATGTTGGTTTCACCAACTATCCGCAACCTCAAGGTCACCAAGATGTTAGTTGACGGCGGGGCCGACTTGAACCTGATCTCCTCCACTGTACTCCAGAAACTCCAGATCCCTGACAGCGAGCTTGAAGAGACCGGCACGTTCCAAGGAATCAACCCGGGAAGGAGCAAGCCGAAGGGGAAGGTCATGTTGCCAGTAACATTTGGCAGCGAGTTGAACTTCAGGACTGAGAGGGTCACTTTTGACGTTGCCGATTTTCCATTGCCTTACAATGGGATACTCGGCCGTCCAGCACTCGCCAAGTTCATGGCAGCCTCTCACTACGCATACAACATGCTCAAGATGCCAGGCCCGATAAGCGTCATCTCTGTCCCTGGCGACAAGAAGGATGCTCTTAACTGCGCCGACAAGATCTACCGGGAAGCGGCAGCCGCAATGGATTGCAAGTCACCTGCCGTTGAAGCTCCCGGGGGAAGAAGAAGACCAAGTCCGGCAAAAGTTCTGATGCCCACTCCGGCAAGCGCACCTCTTCGGAGTGCCGCGCTACCGTCGAGGACGCACCATCGAGCTCCACCGGCAAGTGTAAGAAGGCAATGGTGGCTCCGCCAGAGACCAAGAAAGTGTCCGCCAAGGAGGACGGCACTGGTGGTACCTTCAACATCAGTGCCACTCTTGACCCTAAATAGGAAAGCGCGCTCATTGCTTTCCTGCGGGCGAACGTCGACGTGTTTGCCTGGCAACCGTCTGACATCCCCAGTGTTCCCAGGAAAGTAATTGAGCACCATCTTGCTGTTTGTCCTCATGCGCGGCCCGTCAAGCAGAAGGTCAGGAAGCAAGCAGTGGAGCACCAAGAATTCATCGCAGAAGAGATCAAGAAATTGGAAGCAGCAGGCCTTGTCAGAGGAGTGCTCCATCCTATGTGGTTGGCCAATCCTGTATTCGTGCGCAAGGCAAACGGGAAATGGAGGCTTTGTATCGACTTTACCGATGTTAATAAAGCTTGTCCCAAAGACCCATTTCCCTTGCCGCGCATTAACCAGATTGTTGACTCCACGGCCGGATGTGACTTGCTTTCATTTCTTGATGCATACTCAGGATACCATCAAATCTTCATGGCAGAAGAAGATGAGGAGAAGACCGCATTCATCACTCCATGTGGCACGTACTGTTTTAAACGGATGCCTTTCGGTTTAAAGAATGTTGGTTCAACATTTGCAAGGGTAGTCCATGTCGCTCTTGAGCCACAAATGCACAAAAACGTGGAAGCCTACATGGATGACATAGTGGTCAAGAGCAAGGACAGGGCAACTCTGATTCAAGATTTAGACGAGACCTTTGCAAATCTGCGCAAGATCAACCTCAAACTCAACCCCGAGAAGTGTGTGTTTGGAGTCCCCTCCGGCAAGCTTCTCGGGTTCTTCGGGTCTCAGCGGGGAATTGAAGCCAATCCCGACAAGATCAAGACCATTGAGCAGATCAAAGCACCAAAGCGCGTCAAGGATGTACGAAGACTTGCCGGCTGCATGGCTGCTCTTAGCAGGTTTATCTCTCGGTCTGCTGAGCGCGCCCTGCCGTTTTTCAAAATTTTGAAAAAGGCAGGTCCAATGAAATGGACTCCGGAAGCGGAGGCTGCGCTGCAAGACTTGAAGAGATACCTGTCCTCCACTCCAACACTTTTCGCACCTAAGGCACAAGAGAAGTTGCTGCTGTATATAGCGGCAACCAATCAAGTGGTTAGTGCTGCGTTAGTAGCAGAGAGGGAGGCAGATGACGAGCCAGCAACCATGGCAGGCGCATCCAGCGACAAGCAGGGGGCTTCCCCGACAAGCTCTGGTCCCGACAAAGATGGATCTGCGCAGGTGCGCGAGGAGATACAGAAGAGAATGGTGCAGCGCCCAGTTTACTTTGTCAGTTCCCTTCTGCAGGGGGCTAGGTCAAGGTACTCTGGTGTGTAGAAATTGCTTTTCGGCCTTCTCATGGCCTCGAGAAAGTTGTGCCATTACTTCCAAGCACATGAGATCACAGTTGTCACTCGCTTTCCGCTGAAGAAAATTCTACAGAATCCAGAAGGAACAGGCAGGATTGTTGAGTGGGCAGTAGAACTGTCAAGCTTTGGCCTCAAGTTTGAGAGTACTTCAACTATCCAAAGCAGAGCATTGGTAGAATTCATAGCAGAGTGGACACCAACACCAGATGAAGAAATTCCAGAAACTAGCATCCCCGTCGAGGAAGCAAGCAAAGAGTGGCTCATGTACTTTGACGGTGTCTTCTCGCTGCAAGGCGCCGGCGCTGGCGTGCTGCTTGTCGCACCCACCGGAGAGCACCTCAAGTACGTAGTCCAGATGCACTTTCCCAAGGAGCAAGCAACAAACAATACTGCAGAGTATGAAGGCTTGCTTGCCGGTCTTAGGATCGCGGCGGACCTTGGGATCAAGAAGCTCATTGTCAGGGGTGACTCGCAGCTTGTCGTCCGCCAAGTGAACAAGAGTTATCAGAGTCCGTTGATGGAAGCCTACATTGACGAAGTGAGAAAGCTAGAAGAGCACTTTGACGGCCTAAAGATGGAGCATGTCCCAAGAGCTCAGAACGACATTGCCGATGGCCTGTCAAAGTGCGCCGTAGTTAAGTTACCTGTGGAAGCAGGGATCTTTGTGCTCAAGATGACTTGACCATCCGTAACACCATCAACTGGACAGAGCAAGAAGAGGAAGTTGATTTCTGGTGTCTATTTTCCGGCAGAGCTTCCCGAAGCCGCCGCCAAGAAGGTCCCCAAGATCAACACCAAGAGTGCTGAGGAGCAGTCTGCTCCGGCAAGCCCTAGGGTTTGTTCCGTTGAAGCAGAGGCTCCCGACAAGTTTTGCTCCGGCAAGCTTGCCGGGGAACGTCAAGCTCCGGCTGAGCCGCAGGTTCTCGCCGTAGAAGCGGATGTTCCCGCAGCAGCAGATGTGCCTTTAGTCCTTGTTGTCGAGCCACAAGCTCCAGCATGGGCACAGCAGATTGTCCGTTTCCTTCAGACAGGAGAACTTCCCGAAGAGCAAGAAGAAGCGGAAAGAGTAACCCGGCAGTCAAGTATGTACCAGTTTGTCGACAGCACACTGTACAGAAGAAGACTCAACGGTGTGAAATTGAAGTGTATTCACCGGGAAGATGGACAAAAGCTGTTGGTAGAGATACATGGAGGCATATGTGGTCACCACATTGGCGCAAGAGCACTTGCCGGCAAAGCATTCCGGCAAGGTTTCTTTTGGCCGACAGCCCTCCAGGATGCAACTGCACAAGTAACCAAGTGTGAAGCATGCCAGTTCCATTCCAAGAAGATACACCAGCCAGCTCAAGCTCTCCAGACGATCCCTTTATCCTGGCCATTTTCGGTCTGGGGGCTCGATATCCTCGGCCCCTTTCCCCGAGCAGTCGGGGGCTTTGCGTACTTGTACGTTGCAATCGACAAGTTCACAAAGTGGCCGGAAGTGGAAGCAGTGAGGAAGGTGACAGCACAGTCAGCAGTCAAGTTCTTCAGGTCGATTGTTTGCCGCTTCGGGATCCCTAACAGGATAATCACCGACAACGGTACGCAATTCACGAGCCGCACCTTCATGCAATACGTCCAAGATCTTGGCGCCAAGGTCTGCTTTGCTTCTGTTGCTCACCCGAGAAGCAACGGTCAAGCGGAGAGGGCAAATGCTGAAGTGCTGCGTGGGCTCAAGACTAGAACTTTCGATAGGCTGCACAAGTGCGGAAGAAACTGGATTGAGGAGCTGCCGGTGGTTCTTTGGTCGATCAGGACGACGCCAAATCGAGCCACTGAACAGACACCTTTCGCTCTAGTCTATGGAGCAGAGGCAGTGTTCCCCACGGAACTCGTATATGGGTCACCTCGAGTGCTCGCTTATGATGAGCTTGAGCAAGAGCAGCTGCGACAAGATGACGCGCTGCTCCTTGAGGAAGACCGTCTTCAGGCTGCTGTACGAGCTGCTCGCTACCAGCAAGCTTTGCGCCGCTACCATAGCCGCAAAGTTAACGCCAGAAGTCTCGAGGAAGGCGACCTTGTTCTTTGGCGTGTTCAGTCCGCCAAGAATTCCAACAAGTTGACGCCAAAGTGGGAAGGCCCTTACCGGGTGAAACGAGTCACTAGGCCTGGCGCTGTCCGCCTTGAGACCGAAGATGGCATCCCAATGAGCAACTCCTGGAACATTGAGCATCTTCGTAAGTTTTACCCGTAAGGCGCGGTTGCCGGAACCCGTTCCGGCAACCACCCTTTTGTACAAGTCTGGCCGCTGTTGCATGTAATCCTTTGTACAAAGCCGGGCGCAGACCCCGTGCATAAAGCTCATGTGCTCCGCGCACCTTGTCAATTTCATGCTTTCTATTTTTCGCATGTGTTATCTGACACTTTGTGCAGCACTTACCCCCGGTAAGCAACAACGAGCCATAAGGCTCCCTATCTTTATTTTCTCCTCTTTCTTTTTTATCAAGGAAAGGAAGGTTCCCTCGCCCACAAGTTTGCCTGGGGGAAGGGAGAAGATAATGGTATGGACCAGGCGTCGTTCAAGAAAGTTTTGCCTTGCCGGGAAGCAAACGACAGAAAAGCTAAGTTGCCAAAAGTTTGAGCAATCAGATTTTTTTAAAATTTTTAAGTTATCTTCCTTGAACGACCGTGCTTTGTATGGAAAACCTGTGCGCGGAGGAACCAACTCATAGCTAGTTGCGCCCTTACTTTGTTTCGAGTCCTCTCAACAACTTAAGTGATCTGCGACTAGTTGCGACAAGGTTTCTTGCCGGTAGCGGCACCGCCACAAGGCTGCTGACGTCCCGCACTCAGCGCTCGCGGCTAAGGTGCCTGCGCCGGCAAGTTCCCTAAAAGCGTAGGGCAAAAACATACAAAGGAAGGAATCAAGTAAAGGAAATAACATTGCAATCATTACCCGAAATAGAGTTATATTACAAGGTAGCTTGTCGCGGCTCTAACAGATTGTTCCCATAACATGACCAGCAGCGACAAGAAAAGAAGAAAACGGGCGGCCTAGTCTACGCGATCGCCCTCGACCCTATTGATCCCGCTCACCTTGTCCACAATGGGTGCGACAAGGGTCTTGAGCGCCTCCAGATCAGCATCCTGCGGCAGGGTCTTGAGGACATTGGTGAGGTTGAGGCCCGGGTTGCGGAAGGCCACCTTCACCAGCACCTTCTGAAGAGCTCCCGCGCAGATCTTGCGCGACTCGTCGGCCAGCTGCTTTGGGATCCTCTCCCGGAGTCGCCGGAGGGCCGTCGCCACGCCTTTGAAGAACAAGGTGAGCTTGCCGCTGGGTTGGAGGTTCTCGTCGGAGGGATACCCAAGATCCTCCATTCCCAGCTGCGCCAGCTCCCTATCGATGTCTGCGGCAACATTCACAAGACCCTCCGTCCAGTGCTCCACATTCTCCCTAAAAGCATTCTGGGCGGCAGCAGCACTCGCCAGCAGCGCCTTGCCGGCCTTGACCTCCTCCTTCAAGGCCGTCTCCTGCTCCCTGGCGCCATCCAGCATCCTGGTCAAAGTGGTTAGCTTCAACTCAAGATCTGCGTTGGAGTCCTTGGCAGCGTTAAGCTCCTTGCCCTTCTCGACGAGACGGGCCTGCAGCTCTGAGTGGCTATAGGCGTCCTTCTCTCACTCACGTTTGAGCGCGGCAAGCTCTTCACTGCTCGCCTTGAGATCGGCCTCCAGCTGCGCCACCTTCGTCTCCATCTCCTTCTTGGCGGCCTCGGCAGCTGCGGCAACATCCTCTGCTTGCTTGAGGGCTCCGCCGAATGTTCGCTCGCGTGCGGCAAGCTCCTCCTCATGGGCATCAAGGTTGACCTTCCGCTGCACCAGCTCGCCCTCCTGCACAGACAGCTTTTCAGCGGCAAGCCGCTGTTTCTCTTCGACTTCGGCCCTCTCGAGGAGGAAGGCCTTCTGCTCCTCGGCAAGTTGCGCCCGCTCCACTGCCAGGTACCGGAGAGCTTCCTGATTGAGACCCCGGAGCTCCTCCGCGCGCTTCTCGATGTCCACTCCCGCCTTCGCGACAAGCGCCTCGCGGGATTCCATCTTGGCTTGCCGGGCGTGGTAGAGCGACAACAGCTTCCGCAGCAGCCGCTCCTCCTCAGGCTCGCTGCTGCTGCTGCTCGGCGCGTCAACCAGAGCCAGCCCAGCGGAGGCGAGCACCTCTTCGTCGAAGCTCTCCCCTTCGACCGGCGCCCTGGAGCTTGACGCCCAGGGAAGGTTGATGAAGACGCCATCACCGGCCTTCAAGTAGACGCCTGGCTGGGGCTCTTCGGAGCCTGACACTGCGGCAGCGGTGGAGGGATCGGCGGTCGGCGTAGCGCCTGGCGCTCCTGCGGCCTCAGGGCCGTTAGTGCGATCGCCAGATCCCCCGCCTGCTTCTGCGGCGGCAGCTTTGGCGGCCTCTGCGCCGGCGGGATCGTTAGCGCTGGCTGCTTCCTCGGCGGCAATGGCGTCGTCGGCGGCAACCTCGGTCTCCATCAGTTCCGCAGCAGATGGATCTGACAGCCGGAAAAGGGAGAAGAGTCAAGCAAATATCCAAAAAAGAAGATCAGAAGAAGAAGAACCCAAGGGAAGTTTTGAAGCGAGAGGATTACCTGTGTCGGGTCCCGAAGAGCTCTCCCTTGCCAGAGACTTCTCCCTTGCCGGAGAACTCTCCCTTGCCAGAGACCTCTCCCTTGCCGGAGATCTCTCCCTTGCCGGAGGACTTTCCCTTGGCGTTTCGGGGGCGGCCTCCGGGCACTCCTGGTGGGGCTGCTCTGCTCCTACACAAACCAACAATCAGATATCAACAAAGCAAGAATCTCCATGCGCGCCCAACAGCAGAGAGCGAACCAGATACTTACGCTGGGGGCTGCTCTGGAGAACAGTTACCGGGTCTGGCAAGATTGTCTCGGACGCATCCCCTGCTGTCGCGGTGGGTTCGTCCTCAATGATAATCACCGGGGCCTTGGCTCTCTTCGCTGCTCTCTGGGCCAGAGTCCTAAGAAAGAATAAGTTCAGGGTAAAGCAAATGAGATACAAGACAAAACAGCAAGGATTGAAGAACTGCAAGTACAACAAGAGAATCTTACTCCTCTTCTTCTTCCTCGTCGGAGCTAAACGCGGAGAAGTCGAAGTCCGGTTCACGTCCGGCGCGAGGAGGCGGAGAAGTAGATTCCCTTGGCCACTTGGCGGGAACAATGGCGGTGGTCTGAGACGACCCTGCTCCCGCTGCCGCCGCGGCGTGAGGAGCGGCAGGAGCAGAAGCGGTGGTCCGGGTGGATCCCGCTCCAGTTGCCACAGCAGCATGAGGTGCTCCCATGGCAACAGTGCTTGCCACGATGGAGCGTGTCGCGCAGCACGGCGACTATCGACTCGCCCGCCGCCTCGCTACATCCCCGGCCTTGCGGAGACGCCTTCTTGGTGGAGCTGGGGGCTCTGCTTGCGGCGAACTGTATGATGATGAGGAGGAAGAGGAGTTGATCTCCAACGAGCCGCTCGTATCCTCGGCAGGCTCACTCGACTCGACGTCACGTCCGGCAAGCTCTTTCTTGCCGGCAAGCTCCTCTCGCTCGGCACGGCTTGCCGCCTCTGCCTCCTCCACGGTGAATCCAAACTAGCCCGCAGCTGCGGCTGCCGCCGCCTCTTCCAGCCTGGTGGCGATGCATTTCATCTCCGCATCGGTGGTGTCGCGAGTGAGGCCTTTCTTTTCATCGGGGCGGACTGGCACTTCTACCAAGCCGTCAAAGAACTCCTGCACGACGTCGTCTGCAGGCTCTTGCCAAGTTGGGACAATTCCATGCGAATCGCACAGCGGCATCATTGCACGGATGCGGTCGAGCGCGGAGTTGTTGCACAGCGGAACGACGCCCTGCGGCAACCTGAACACTTCGGGATGTTCAGGGTCATACTTGAACAGCTCCTGGAGCATCGCGTTGAGCTCCAGAATAGTGAAGTTGTAGTTGAGGCCCGGACGCAGCCTCATGATATCTGCCGCATTCTTGAACTCCCAGGCGGGTCTCCTCCGTTCCTGCAGGGGGGCGATGCGGCGGCGAAGAAAATCTGCGCCAACAGCGCCTACAGTAAGCCCGGCAAGCCTGAGGCATTGGATCCGGGTGACGGCAATCTTCAGCCTATCATCTTCCGGGGCCACGTTGCTCCAATCGCTGCCGCGTGCTGCTCGGGCCTGGCGCCGGGCGGTAGACGACTGTGGGTTCTCCTCGACAATCCAGCACCAGTCTGCTCTCCATTCCTCCCACTTGCCGCGGAACTCTCCCTCCAGATAAGCATCCTTCTTGCCGGCCCTCGAGATCCAGGCGATTCCACCGGATAAAGGCTCTCCTCTCTCTACTCGGGGCATAAAGAAGTGGCGAAAAAGGGCTACATCTGGATGGACTCCGACAAAGTTTTCGCAGAGATGTGCGAAAACTGCCATGGTCAGAACGGCATTGGGGGTGAAATCAAGGAGGCAGAACCCGTAGGTGTTCATAATATCGCAGAAAAACTCAAAGAAAGGCGGGCAGAGCCCGTAGTAGAAGAACGCGGCGAAGAAAGGATATCCATTTGGAGCCATTTTCCAAGCGGCGGCTGGAAGTACCTTCGTGCTCGGATGCGCTCGCGTCTCCGTCGACCAGAAGAGGTAGTAATACTCCCTCAGCTCCCTCGCGGCGAGCTTGGGGGGAGATTGCCCGCTCCTTTCGCAGCGCCACAAGCCGCTGCACCTCGGTCGACTTCACGACCTTCCCCTTGTCGGCTTTCGGAGCCATGGCGGAAGCAGTGGAGGAGGTCGACGGTGTTGGTGGTGCTGGTGGCGACGGGGGGCAGGGCGCTGCTCTCTTTTCAGCCTTGGGAAGACGGAGGAGCGGCGAAGGTTTCCAAGATTGGAATAGCAACTGGCGAATGGGTGCACTACCCCTGTTTCCCCTTGCTTATAAAGAGGGAGGGGGCGGACGTTCCGCCTTTCCGAATAAAGAAACCACCCACGATCTCTCCCATGACGCCGCATTCGACGCGTGCCGTTCGGGGAGGGCGCGGTGGATAGGGGAGAGATACGGCGTAACCCAGGCCGCGCGTGCCCGTGCCCTGTTTTGGGCCTGGCCCAACAGCGCTCGGCACCGTGTATGGCACAGGCCCGGGGGATCCTGTCGGTGTACTAGAGTAGGGGTACCCTAGTATCCCGAACTTGTGCACGGGCAGTCGCAGCATCCCGCGGCAAGGCTTGCCGGGTGACCGCCAAGGTCCTCCGTGGTTCCTTTGGAGCCATTCAAGAACAAAGTATCCAAGCCAAGGAGACAAGACCCTGGCAAGAGGAGCTTGCCAGGAAGGCCAACCAAGGCATCTCAAGGAACTCGCCGCGACGTGCCACGCGTCCCGGCAAGGCCCGGTGAGCGACAAGCTCCCGGACGCGACAAGACAACGACCGCGGCAAGGCGCTTGCCGCGGCAAGCCTCCACTCTGTACCTATGCTCCAGCACATCCTCCAACGTGTCGCTCTAGGACCCTTCCAGGCGTACGTGGCGGGAGGCTATGCAGCCAGCGGTACATGGTGGCAAGCGACGCTGACAAGATTGCCATCGTGGCGAGCGGTGGCGTCCCTGACGGTCCCTTTTGCACTGTTTGGGCGACGCAGACAGGCATTTAATGCCCTTGTCCCATGCCGTCAGGGTTAGGTATGATACACTGTAGCAGGCGGCTGTACCTACCGCAACATCTTTCCATTTTTACCCTTGTCTACGTTGCCACCTGTCGGTGACCCCTTAAGCATATAAAAGGAGGCCCATGTGCCGTGGTGTTTCTCACGGGGGGCTTGCGAGTCGACAGATGCCACAAGGGCTTAGTGTGTGGGTAGGACTGCTGTTGATAGGACCGGGAGCGGGTATGCGAGTAGCACGCGGTGGTTTACCCAGGTTCGGGGCTCTCCGGAGAGATAATACCCCTACTCCTGCATGTCTGAGCATATATCTGAGGTGTACATCGGGCAGTACAAAGCGCTCCTGGAGCTGTATCTGGAGTCAGTGCCCTAGGCATCTGATCTGGTAAATGCTTATACGAGGCATGCTAGTGGCCGGCCATGCTCATGGCCGTGAGTGTGTGTGCTCAAGTGGATGGGTGGATGGATAGCTAGCTAGCTTGCTAGCTAATGCTTGTGTGCATGCGTCGGTGTCCATCCTCCTAGATGGATGGATGTGTAGTATATATATATATAGTGTGAGGTAGCTTAGCATGTAAGCTTGGTGGTGGTGTTGGATGTAAGCTACCTTGGGTAGATTACATGCCAAGCCATGTAGGCATGGCAAGAGGCATGGTATATGTCATGCTTGTCCCCTGGGATACTTTATAAATCAGTACCCAGGGGACACGGTACACTGTAGATGATGGCATCGCGGTACGGTTGTCTCGTCGATGTCGGGTCGGGCTGCAGTCGGCAGCCGGCTGGTTGGCGTAGTCGGCAGCCGGCCGGTTGGCGTAGTTGGACGGGGAGCCGGCAGGAGCGGCCGGGCAGTCGGACTGAGGGGCTTTGCTAGCCCCGATGTCTTGAAATATCATCTTGCCGTCTTCGGGGTATCCGTCTCCCATTACTCCGACAGTAGCCCCCAAGCCTCCGGGCAACTTGGCAAAGTTGGGCGGAGGTTTTTTGGCAAATGTTCATGGAAATGATCATAAAAAGGACAAAGTTAGTCCATGCCAATATATCATATGCTTTTTTAGTATTGCAAGTTTCATGCGGAGGGTGTCGACTCGGTTTCGTCCGAGCCCCCTTAATCTTTTTCATGTTCCCTCCACTCTTTGGCCCGTGCTCTTGCTTGCCGGACAGCCGCTCCGCGGTCTGTGGCTGAGAGTGGGCCGCGAAGTGGAGTGTACAGTACTCAGAGTCTAGGGGCAGATTCAACCGAGTAGATACTCATAAAAGAAACGACCGGGTCGCCCGGACCGTTTTTCTTCCCGGACGTTTTTCTCATGGGTGGCCTCCAGCGTTCACTCTTGCTAGTCGGACAGCCGCTCTGCAGTCTGTGACTAAGAGTGGGCCTTTGGTACCGCGCACGGTACTAAGCCATCTGTGGGAACTAACGTCTCAGGCGAAGCGGCCAGCCCCCGGGCCAACTCTAGCTGGCGCCGGGGCGAACAGTGATGCTACTATAATAAAATGCGGAGACAGCCCCCGAGCAACACTCGGGGTTATCCGTGCTTGTGTAGTGCAAAAAATATGCGGGTGGGGAGCTCACATTGATTTTCGTGTAGTAGCGGTCGTTGAAGATAGCCGGCGCGACTCGGCGCTCGCGGAGTGCGCCGGCGCACCCGCTGGGTGTAGGGCCGACTGCCGAGCAGTCGGGCCGGATCTTTCGGCAACTATTTTGTCTTCTTTCTTGCGGGGGCGCGTCAGCGCACCCACTGGGTGTAGCCCCCGAGATTCGGGCCGACTGCTGAGCAGTCGGGCCGGATCTTCTGGCAACTACTTTGTCTTGTTCTCTCGTGGGGGCGCGTCAGCGCACCCGCTGGGTGTAGCCCCCGAGATTTGGGCCGACTGCTGAGCAGTCGGGCCGGATCTTCCGGCAACTACCTTGCGTTCTTCTTTTTCTTCTGTAGTCGGTTGGGTAGGCAGACTCTGACACGGCAATCGGGCTCTTTGCAGCCGGCCAGGCTGCCAGCGGTCGGAGACACATCTGGCAGTCAGACACATTTTTTTTCAGTCAGCCGGCCGTGGGCACCCGGCCTTTTGATTAGGACAGCCGGCCACCTCTCTCTCTTTTTCTCTCTCTCTCTCTTTTTTTCTTTTTTTTAACCGACTCTCTCTCTTTTTTCTAGCCGGCACGCAGGCCCCCACCCCCATTCTTTTGTCCCCGCGTGGGCAGTCGGCCACGGCGCCCAAGCCATCTGGGCAGCCGGCCGGATGTGGGGAAGGGGGGAGCCGGACCTGGAGCGGGGGGTCGGGCAGGCGACGGGCAGGGGCGGGAGCCGGCCAGCCGGCCGCGGCGGAGCCGGCCGGGCGAGCACCGACCGGCCGGCGCGCGGCGGAGCCGGCCGGGCGAGGCGGAGGCGGCCAGGCGGCCACGGGCGGGCACCGGCCAGCCGGCGCGCGGCGGAGCCGGCCGGGCGAGGCGGAGGCGGCCAGGCGGCCACGGGCGGGCACCGGCCAGCCGGCGCGCGGCGGAGCCGGCCGGGCGAGGCGGAGGCGGCCAGGCGGCCACGGGCGGGCATCGACCAGCCGGCGCGTGGCGGTGCCGGCCGGGCGAGGCGGAGGCGGCCACGGGCGGGCACCAGCCAGCTGGCGCGCGGCGGAGCCGGCCGCGCGAGGCAGAGGCGGCCAGGCGGCCACGGGCGGGCACCGGCCAGCCGGCGGACGCGCGGAGTGGGCGAAGCCGGACCCGGCGCGGGAGGCCGGGCGAGAGGCGAAACCGGCCGGGGGGCGCAGAGCCGGAGCCGGCGATGCGGGGCGGAGCCGGACAGCAGGAGTCGGATGGCCGGGTCCGCGGAAGCCGGCAAGCGCGCGGGACATGGCCGGGGAGCGACGCGGGAGGCAGCAACAGGGGAAGCAGGGGCTCGGGCGCGGCGCGGGAGTCAGATGAGGGCGCGGACGCGGTGACGCAGAAGCAAGCGAGCCCGGCACGGCCGACCGCGGGCGGAGCGGTGTAGCAGGCGGGCGCGGGAGCCGGCCCAGGCGGAGCAAGGCGCGCGGAGCCGGGGCCGGCCAGCGCGGGAGTGGAACGGGCGGAGGCGGCCCAGGCAAGGCCGAGCCGGCCCGATGGGAGCCGGGCGGAGGAGACGGCCCGAGGCGGAGAAGCTCAGGCGCGAGCCGGCCAGCGCGGGGCCGCGACCCAGCGGGCGGGCGGGGGCCGGGAGCCAGCGAGGCGGAAGCTGGGGAGGCCCGGGACGGCGCAGCCCGGGCCGGACGGACGCAGCCGGGGCCAGCAGACGGCCGGCGCTGGCGGACCCGGCGGCTAGAGGAGCGGCGTCGGGCACAGCGTGGGCGTGCAGGGGAGCGCATGGAGGCAGCGCCGGGGTTCGCTGGCGAGTGTTCGCGTGTGCAGATGGAGGAAGGTCGAGCAGGAGACCGGCCCGAGCCGCGGGCGCGTGGGGAGAGGCCCTGCAGGGTGAAGCGCAGCCGTGGCAGGGCGTCGCGCGGGAGGAAGCGGACGTGTGTGAAGACGGCAGCAGCATATGAGCTAGCGGCTAACACACTCGTGTCTGGATGATGTCTGTGTGCACCTAACCAATGTACAGGTAGCGTATGACTGTTGTGTGATATGTATCTGGCTAGTGGATGAGTGGTGTATCGCCCGCTCCGGCCGGAGCAAAGCGCAGCGCGGAGGGGAACGGACACAAGCGCCGCGCGGATGGAGGCGGCCGACCGAAGCAAGGACCCGTGCGCGGCGCGCGTGGACGGACGACCGGTGTTGCAATGGTGGTGGCGAAGGCGGCGGCCGACGACGAGGACGCGCCGCCCCGCGCAGCCGCTCCGGGGGCAGGTCGAAGTCGAGCCCCCGAGCGCTACCGGGGAGACGGCGCGACGCCGCGGCGGAGATGACGAAGATGGCTAGGCCGACGGTGAGGGCGCGCCGTCCCGCACGGCCGCTCCAGGGACGGGACGAAGTCGAGCCCCCAAGCGCTACCGGAGAGACGGCGACACCGCGTCGGAGATGATGAAGACGGTCCCGCCCGGACCGCGAAACCAGCAGCAGCGCGGTAGCAAAGTACCGCCCCATGGTGGGCGCCAACTGTCGCGGTGTTTCTCACGGGGGGCTTGCGAGTCGACAGATGCCACAAGGGCTTAGTGTGTGGGTAGGACTGCTGCTGATAGGACCGGGAGCGGGTATGCGAGTAGCACGCGGTGGTTTACCCAAGTTCGGGGCTCTCCGGAGAGATAATACCCCTACTCCTGCATGTCTGAGCATATATCTGAGGTGTACATCGGGCAGTACAAAGCACTCCTCGAGCTGTATCTGGTGTCAGTGCCCTAGGCATCTGATTTGGTAAATGCCTATACGAGGCATGCTAGTGGCCGGCCATGCTCATGGCCGTGAGTGTGTGTGCTCAAGTGGATGGGGGGATGGATAGCTAGCTAGCTTGCTAGCTAATGCTTGTCTGCATGCGTCGGTGTCCATCCTCCTGGATGGATGGATGTGTAGTATATATATAGTGTGTGAGGTAGCTTAGCATGTAAGCTTGGTGGTGGCGTTGGATGTAAGCTACCTTGGGTAGCTTACATGCCAAGCCATGTAGGCATGGCAAGAGGCATGGTATATGTCATGCTTGTCCCCTGGGATACTTTATAAATCAGTACCCAGGGGACACGGTACACTGTAGATGATGGCATCGCGGTACGGTTGTCTCGTCGATGTCGGGTCGGGCTGCAGTCGGCAGCCGGTTGGTTGGCGTAGTCGGCAGCCGGCAGTCGGCAGCCGGCCGGTTGGCGTAGTTGGATGGGGAGCCGGCAGGAGCGGCCGGGCAGTCGGACTGAGGGGCTTTGCTAGCCCCGATGTCTTGAAATATCATATTGCCGTCTTCGGGGTATCCGTGTCCCATTACTCCGACATCATGCGCAACGTAGAAGGGGGGTGGATCAAAGAGAACACTCACGCTCGGTCTCGTTAGCTGCTGGCGTGTACTGTAGCACTCAGCGCTCCCGAGCAAGAACTCAATACAAACCACAAAGCAGGAGTAGGGTTTTACGCATCCGTGCGGCCCGAACCTGGGTAAACTGCTCGTGTGCTTCGCCTCGATCTGCTCTTCGTGCGATCTCCGCCCCCCCTGCCGAACCGAAAGGGGCTCGGTCCGCCGGTCCCATAGGTGTTCGTGGATTAGCACCCCCGACACTGGAGATAAAGATTGATATATGGGATAATAGTGTTTGGACTCCGGAATTCACCGGAAGGGGTTTTGGATGTTTCCCGAAATGTTTGGGTACGAGAACACTTTATTTGGGCCAAAGGGGAAAGCCCACAAGGTTTTTGGAAAGCGCAAAAGGAAGTTTTGTGGAGTCCAGGGCCAGATGCCAGGGTCCCTGGCGTCTGGGTCCAGACGCCGGGAACCCTGGAGTCTGGCCCTGGAGTCCGAGAAGGACTCTTTCCTTTCGGGTGAAACCGACTTTGTGGAGGCTTTTTCTCCAAGTTTCGACCCCAAGGCTCAACATATAAATAGAGGGGTAGGGTTAGCACCCAAGACAGATCAAGAAACACCAAGCCGTGTGCCGGCTACCTCGTCCCCTCTAGTTTATCCTCCGTCATAGTTTTCGTAGTGCTTAGGCGAAGCCCTGCGGAGATTGTTCTTCACCAACACCGTCACCACGCTGTCGTGTTGCCGGAACTCATCTACTACTTCGCCCCTCTTGCTGGATCGATAAGGTGAGGACGTCACCGAGCCGAACATGTGCAGAACTCGGAGGTGTCGTGCCTTAGGTACTTGGATCGGTCGGATTGTGAAGACGTAGAACTGCATCAACCGCATTGATATAACGCTTCCGCGAATGGTCTACGAGGGTACGTAGACAACACTCTCCCCTCTCGTTGCTATGCATCACCATGATTCTGCGTGTGCGTAGGAATTTTTTTGAAATTACTACGTTCCCCAACAATGCATCACGTCTGTGACAAGTAGACCGACTCCTGCCTTCATCTACTACTATTACTCCACACATCGACCGCTATCCAGCATGCATCTAGAGTATTAAGTTCATAAGAACGGAGTAACGCTTTAAGCAAGATGACATGATGTAGAGGGATAAACTCATGCAATATGATATAAACCCCATCTTTTTATCCTCGATGGCAACAATACAATACGTGTCGTTCCACCTACTGTCATTGGGATCGAACACCGCAAGATTGAACCCAAAGCTAGGCACTTCTCCCATTGCAAGAAAGATCAATCTAGTAGGCCAAACCAAACTGAAAATTCGAAGAGACTTGCAAAGATAACCAATCATACATAAAAGAATTCAGAGAAGATTCAAATATTGGTCATAGATAATCTTGATCATAAACCCACAATTCATCTGATCTCGACAAACACACCGCAAAAGAAGATTACATCAAATAGATCTGCAAGAGAATCAAGGAGAACTTTGTATTGAGATCCAAAGAGAGAGAATAAGCCATCTAGCTAATAACTATGGACCCGAAGGTCTGAGGTAAACTACTCACACATCATCCGAGAGGCTATGGTGTTGATGTAGAAGCCCTCCGTGATCAATGCCCCCTCCGACGGAGCGCCGGAAAAGGCCCCAAGATGGGATCTCACGGGTATAGAAGGTTGCGGCGGTGGAATTAGGTTTTCGTGGTGCTCTTTGATGTTTTCAGGGTACATAGGTATATATAGGAGGAAGAAGTAGGTCGGTGGAGCCACGAGGGGCGCACGAGGGTGGAGGGCGCGCCCCCTACCTCGTGGCCTCCTCGTTGGTTGCTTGATGTCCACTCCAGGTCCTTTGGATCATGTTTGTTCCAAAAATCACGCTCCCGAAGGTTTCATTCCATTTGGACTCTAGTTGATACTCTTTTTCTGCGAAACACTGAAATAGGCAAAAAACAGCAATTTGGGCTGGGCCTTCGGTTAATAGGTTAGTCCCAAAAATAATATAAAAGTGTATAAATAAGCCCATTAAACATCCAAAACAGAATATATAATAGCATGGAACAATCAAAAATTATAGATACGTTGGAGACGTATCAATAGGTAATATCGGTAAGCGCCAAGAAATGCCTATGAATTAACCACTTGCTATTGAACCATTTGATGTTTCGGGATCTGATTACATGGGACCCTTTCCTTTTTCTAATGGGTATACACATATTTTGGTTGCTGTTGATTGATAACCCACAAGTATAGGGGATCGCAATAGTTTTCGATAAGTAAGAGTGTCGAACCCAACGAGGAGCTAAAGGCAGAACAAATATTCCCTCAAGTTCTATCGACCACCGATACAACTCTACGCACGCTCGATGTTCGCTTTACCTAGAACAAGTATGAAACTGGAAGTACTTTGTAGGTGTTGTTGGATAGGTTTGCAAGATAATAAAGATTACGTAAATAAAAAGTAGGGGCTGTTTAAGTAAAGACACAATAAAGTAAACGTAGCGAGTGTGGAAAAGTGGTGGTAGGATTTGCGAAATTGCCCCTTAAGCAATTGACTACTTTACTAGACCGATAGCAAGTATTATGTGGGAGAGGCCACTGCTAGCATGTCATCCCTGACTTGGAATTCTATGCACTTATGATTGGAACTAGTAGCAAGCATCCGCAACTACTAACGTTCATTAAGGTAAAACCCAACCATAGCATTAAGATATATTGGTCCCCCTTCAATCCCGTATGCATCAATTTCTATGCTAGGTTGAAGCATCTGTCACTCTTGCCCTCCAATACATAGTCCTATCAACATATAACTAACCCTAGGGTGTGATCCATGCGCGCACTCATATGATGGGCACCAAAGGATAGCAAGATAACCACAAGCAAATTAAATCAATCATAGCAATTCATCAACCACCGATAGGACAACGAAAATCTACTCAGACATCATAGGATGGCAACACATCATTGGATAATAATATGAAGCATAAAGCACCATGTTCAAGTAGAGGGTACAACGGGTTGCGGGAGAGTGGACCACTATAGATAGAGGGGGGAAGGTGATGGAGATGTTGGTGAAGATGGCGGAGGTGTTTGTGTAGATCGCGGTGATGATGATGATGGCCACGGCAGCGTTCCGGTGCCACCGGAAGAGAAGGGGAGAGGGGGCCCCTTCGTCTTCTTCTTCCTTAACCTCCTCCCTAGATGGGAGAAGGGTTTCCCCTCTGGTCCTTGGCCTCCATGGCATGGGAGGGGCAAGAGCCCCTCCGAGATTGGATCTGTCTCCCTGTCTCTCTCTATTTCTGCGTTCTCAGATTTTGCCCTTTCACCGTTTCTTCTATTCCCGGAGATCCGTAACTCCGATTGGGCTGAAATTTTAACACGATCTCTATCCGGATATTAGCTTTCTTGCGTCGAAGGAGGGGCATCAACCTCCTTACGGGGTGGCCACGAGGGTCAGGGGCGCGCCCCTGCCTCATGGCCCCCTCGGGCATCGTCTCGCGTGGATTTTTCTTCCCAAAAATCATATTTATTCCAAACGGAGTCCAAACGGGATAAAAACTGACGGAGGGATAATACCCCTACTCCTGCATGTCTAAGCATATATCTGAGGTGTACATCGGGCAGTACAAAGCGCTCCTCGAGCTGTATCTGGAGTCAGTGCCCTAGGCATCTGATTTGGTAAATGCCTATACGAGGCATGCTAGTGGCCGGCCATGCTCATGGCCGTGAGTGTGTGTGCTCAAGTGGATGGGTGGATGGATAGCTAGCTAGCTTGCTAGCTAATGCTTGTGTGCATGCGTCGGTGTCCATCCTCCTGGATGGATGGATGTGTAGTATATATATAGTGTGTGAGGTAGCTTAGCATGTAAGCTTGGTGGTGGCGTTGGATGTAAGCTACCTTGGGTAGCTTACATGCCAAGCCATGTAGGCATGGCAAGAGGCATGGTATATGTCATGCTTGTCCCATGGGATACTTTATAAATCAGTACCCAGGGGACACGGTACACTGTAGATGATGGCATCGCGGTACGGTTGTCTCGTCGATGTCGGGTCGGGCTGCAGTCGGTAGCCGGCCGATTGGCGTAGTTGGACGGGGAGCCGGCAGGAGTGGTCGGGCAGTCGGACTGAGGGGCTTTGCTAGCCCCGATGTCTTGAAATATCATCTTGCCATCTTCGGGGTATCCGTGTCCCATTACTCCTACACCATGCACAACGTAGAAGGGGGGTGGATCGAAGAGAACACTCACGCTCGGTCTCGTTAGCTGCTGGCGTGTACTGTAGCACTCAGCGCTCCCGAGCAACAACTCAATACAAACCACAAAGCAGGAGTAGGGTTTTACGCATCCGTGCGGCCCGAACCTGGGTAAACTGCTCGTGTGCTTCGCCTCGATCTGCTCTTCGTGCGATCTTCGCCCCCCTGCCGAACCGAAAGGGGCTCGGTCCGCCGGTCCCATAGGTGTTCGTGGATTAGCACCCCCGACACTAGAGATAAAGATTGATATATGGGATAATAGTGTTTGGACTCCGGAATTCACCGGAAGGGGTTTCGGATGTTTCCCGAAATGTTTGGGTACGAGAACACTTTATTTGGGCCAAAGGGGAAAGCCCACGAGGTTTTTGGAAAGCGCAAAAGGAAGTTTTGTGGAGTCCAGGGCCAGATGCCAGGGTCCCTGGCGTCTGGGTCCAGACGCCGGGAACCCTGGAGTCTGGCCCGGGAGTCCGAGAAGGACTCTTTCCTTTCGGGTGAAACCGACTTTGTGGAGGCTTTTTCTCCAAGTTTCAACCCCAAGGCTCAACATATAAATAGAGGGGTAGGGTTAGCACCCAAGACAGATCAAGAAACACCAAGCCATGTGCCGGCTACCCCGTCCCCTCTAGTTTATCCTCCGTCATAGTTTTCGTAGTGCTTATGCAAAGCCCTGCGGAGATTGTTCTTCACCAACACCGTCACCACGCTGTCGTGTTGCCGGAACTCATCTACTACTTCGCCCCTCTTGTTGGATCGATAAGGTGAGGACGTCACCGAGCCGAACATGTGCAGAACTCGGAGGTGTCGTGCTTTAGGTACTTGGATCGGTCAGATTGTGAAGACGTAGAACTACATCAACCGCATTGATATAACGCTTCCGCGAATGGTCTACGAGGGTACGTAGACAACACTCTCCCCTCTCGTTGCTATGCATCACCATGATTCTGCGTGTGCGTAGGAATTTTTTTGAAATTACTACGTTCCCCAACAAGGCATCACGTCTGTGACAAGTAGACCGACTCCTGCCTTCATCTACTACTATTACTCCACACATCGACCGCTATCCAGCATGCATCTAGAGTATTAAGTTCATAAGAACGGAGTAACGCTTTAAGCAAGATGACATGATGTAGAGGGATAAAATCATGCAATATGATATAAACCCCATCTTTTTATCCTCGATGGCAACAATACAATACGTGTCGTTTCACCTACTGTCATTGGGATCGAGCACCGCAAGATTGAACCCAAAGCTAGGCACTTCCCCCATTGCAAGAAAGATCAATCTAGTAGGCCAAACCAAACTGAAAATTCGAAGAGACTTGCAAAGATAACCAATCATACATAAAAGAATTCAGAGAAGATTCAAATATTGTTCATAGATAATCTTGATCATAAACCCACAATTCATCAGATCTCGGCAAACACACCGCAAAAGAAGATTACATCGAATAGATCTGCAAGAGAATCGAGGAGAACGTTGTATTGAGATCCAAAGAGAGAGAATAAGCCATCTAGCTAATAACTATGGACCCGAAGGTCTGAGGTAAACTACTCACACATCATCCGAGAGGCTATGGTGTTGATGTAGAAGCCCTCTGTGATCAATGCCCCCTCCGATGGAGCGCCGGAAAAGGCCCCAAGATGGGATCTCACGGGTGTAGAAGGTTGCGGCGGTGGAATTAGGTTTTCGTGGTGCTCTTTGATGTTTTCAGGGTACATAGGTATATATAGGAGGAAGAAGTAGGTCGGTGGAGCCACGAGGGGCGCACGAGGGTGGAGGGCGCGCCCCCTGCCTCGTGGCCTCCTCGTTGGTTGCTTGATGTCCACTCCAAGTCCTTTGGATCATGTTTGTTCCAAAAATCACGCTCCCGAAGGTTTCATTCCATTTGGACTCCAGTTGATACTCTTTTTCTGCGAAACACTGAAATAGGCAAAAAACAGCAATTTGGGCTGGGCCTTCGGTTAATAGGTTAGTCCCAAAAATAATATAAAAGTGTATAAATAAGCCCATTAAACATCCAAAACAGAATATATAATAGCATGGAACAATCAAAAATTATAGATACGTTGGAGACGTATCAATAGGTAATATCGGTAAGCGCCAAGAAATGCCTATGAATTAACCACTTACTATTGAACCATTTGATGTTTCGGGATCTGATTACATGGGACCTTTTCCTTTTTCTAATGGGTATACACATATTTTGGTTGCTGTTGATTGATAACCCACAAGTATAGGGGATCGCAATAGTTTTCGATAAGTAAGAGTGTCGAACCCAACGAGGAGCTAAACGCAGAACAAATATTCCCTCAAGTTCTATCGACCACCGATACAACTCTACCCACGCTCGATGTTCACTTTACCTAGAACAAGTATGAAACTGGAAGTACTTTGTAGGTGTTGTTGGATAGGTTTGCAAGATAATAAAGATTACGTAAATAAAAAGTAGGGGCTGTTTAAGTAAAGACACAATAAAGTAAACGTAGCGAGTGTGGAAAAGTGGTGGTAGGATTTGCGAAATTGCCCCTTAAGCAATTGACTACTTTACTAGACCGATAGCAAGTATTATGTGGGAGAGGCCACTGCTAGCATGTCATCCCTGACTTGGAATTCTATGCACTTATGATTGAAACTAGTAGCAAGCATCCGCAACTACTAACATTCATTAAGGTAAAACCCAACCATAGCATTAAGATATATTGGTCCCCCTTCAATCCCGTATGCATCAATTTCTATGCTAGGTTGAAGCATCTGTCACTCTTGCCCTCCAATACATAGTCCTATCAACATATAACTAACCCTAGGGTGTGATCCACGCGCGCACTCATATGATGGGCACCAAAGGATAGCAACATAACCACAAGCAAATTAAATCAATCATAGCAATTCATCAACCACCGATAGGACAACGAAAATCTACTCAGACATCATAGGATGGCAACACATCATTGGATAATAATATGAAGCATAAAGCACCATGTTCAAGTAGAGGGTACAGCGGGTTGCGGGAGAGTGGACCACTGTCGATAGAGGGGGGAAGGTGATGGAGATGTTGGTGAAGATGGCGGAGGTGTTTGTGTAGATCGCGATGATGATGATGATGGCCACGGCAGCGTTCCGGTGCCACCGGAAGAGAAGGGGAGAGGGGGGCCCTTCGTCTTCTTCTTCCTTAACCTCCTCCCTAGATGGGAGAAGGGTTTCCCCTCTGGTCCTTGGCCTCCATGGCATGGGAGGGGTGAGAGCTCCTCCGAGATTTTAATCTGTCTCCCTGTCTCTCTCTGTTTCTGCGTTCTCAGATTTTGCCCTTTCACCGTTTCTTCTATTCCCGGAGATCCGTAACTCCGATTGGGCTGAAATTTTAACACGATCTCTATCCGGATATTAGCTTTCTTGCATCGAAGGAGGGGCATCAACCTCCTTACGGGGTGGCCACGAGGGTCAGGGGCGCGCCCCTGCCTCATGGCCCCCTCGGGCATCGTCTCGCGTGGATTTTTCTTCCCAAAAATCATATATATTCCAAAAAGAAATCTCCGTCAGTTTTTATTCCAAAAAGAAATCTGCGAAACAAAAAACATGCAACAAACAGGAACTGTCACTTGGCTCTGGATCAATATGTTAGTCCCAAAAATAGTATAAAAAGTTGCCAAAAGTATATGAAAGTTGTAGAATATTGGCATGGAACAATCAAAAATTATAGATACAATGGATACGTATCAGCATCCCCAAGCTTAATTCCTGCTCGCCCTCAAGTAGGTAAATGATTAAAAAGATAATTTTTGATGTGGAATGCTACCTAGCATAATCTTGATCATGTAATCTAACCATCGCATGAATATTAAGACACGAGTGATTCAAAGCAATAGTCTTATCATTTGACATAAAATCAATAATACTTCAAGCCCACTAATAAAGCAATCATGTCTTTTCAAAATAACAAGGCCAAAGAAAGTTATCCCTACAAAATCATATAGTCTGGCTATGCTCCATCTTCACCACACAAAATATTCACATCATTGTAACGCCCCATATGTAACCTGCCATATTTGTATTCCAACTCTTGCCTTTTCCGGCACTAAGTTATGATATTTCCTCGTTGTCGGGTTTTTTTCTTCGTGTTGCTTTTGTCTTTGTCATGCATCTCAAATCATGTCATCATGTGAATCGTGTTTGCATACATGTTTGTCTCATGCATCCGAGCATTTTCCCCGTTGTCCGTTTTGCATTCCAGCGCTCCTATGTCCCCCAGTGTCCCTTTCTACCTCTTTTTGTGTGCGGTGTTAAATGTTCTTGGATTGGACCGAGATTTTCCAAGCGTCCTTGGTTTACTACCGGTAGACCGCCTGTCAAGTTTCGTGTCATTTGGACTTCGTTTGATACTCCAACGGTTAACTAAGGGACCGTAAAGGCCTCGTGTGTGTTGCAGCCCAACACCTCTCCAAAGTGGCCCAAAGCCCACCTAAATCCCCTCCATCATCTAGGTCGTTCGATCACGATCGCGTGGCTGGAAACCGTGCTCAATTTGGAGCCTCCTAGCTCCCTCTACCTATAAAAAGGTCTCTCCCCCGAAAATCCCGGATCATTTCTACCCTAACCCTAGCCCCGCTCCTCTCCACGCGCTGGACGTGTCCGGTCCGCGCCGGACACCATGCCGCCGCCGTCTGCGCCCAACCGGGAGCCGCCACATGGCCCGCCGCTGCCCTCTCCGCCGCTGGCCCCACCCACCGAAGCCCATCTGCCCAAACCGGGCCCCCGAAGCCCATCGCCGCGCCCCACCGCCTGGGACTCCCCGCCGCCGAGATCCGTCGCGCGCCCGCCGCCACCAACCGGCGCCGCCCGGCGCCGCCGTCCCGCACCGGCGCCGCACCGCGTCGCCGGCCGCCTCGCCTCGCCGCCGCCGTCCACCGGAGCTGCCCCGGAGCTCGTCAAGTTCCACTCCGGCCGACCCCGCTCGTCCCGGCCATCTCCTTCCACTCCGGTTGCCGCCCTAGTCGATTCCGGCGACTCTCCGGCCAACCTCGATCCGCGTGCCCGATCTGGATCTGAGGAACCCTAGGGTTGACTTTTGCCCCGTTTTAGTAATTTTTAGCGTTTTTCATCGCATCATATCTCTGCACCCATGGCTCCGTTTTGGGCGTGTAGCATATCAAATTGTTTGTCTCGATGAGCACTTCATTTCATTCCATTGCACCATGTTCATTTGAGTTCATCTTGATGCCCTAAATGTCGTTGCAAGGGTGCTATGCAATGTTAGTTTCAGACTCTTACCAGTAATTGGACATTTGTCTTTTTTGCCATGATTGTTGTGTGCCTCCTATGAACTTGAGGCCTACATGTGTTTTGAAGTATGCCATGCCATCTTTACAGGGGTGTATGCCATGTATTTTTGTGATGTTTGTGGTGAATAGCACAAGCATGCAAAGTAGCCCTCGTAATGTTGCTGATTTCAGGGACTTCGAAATCTTCCAAGTCTTTGCCATGTTAATATTTTTATGCCATGTATTCATGTTGCTACAGAGTGATCCATACCTCTTTTGAGCATGATCAGTAAGGATGTTTTGTAGATATTGTTGTGCTCTATCCATCCATGTCTTTGTTTGCAATTATGGAGCACCCTAGCTTGACTCAATCGAGCTGTACTTTTGCTACAAAATGTTCCTGGCAGATTGTTTACATGTTAAGCGATTTTGCCAAGGTTGTCGTAGTTGATCCGTGCATGCTATGAGGTTGTTCTTGCCATGTTTAGCTTCTATGCCATGTCTACTTGCTGGTTGTATGCTTAGTTTGTCATGCCATGCTTTGTGGTGAGTGCATCGAGTTCGTAAACATGCCTACGTGAATCTGTTTTGCCATGTTCCAGTTTTCTGCTAAGTCTGAATCTGTTAACGAAAGTTGCTATGTTCACATGGTTGCCACTGTATTTTTTGATCCCTTTTGGCTTATGGTCAGTAAGGGACTTTTGTTGTATGCTTTGAGTAGCTTCATGCCATGCCTTGCTTTGCCATGATATGTTCCTGTAGCATGGTGTTATCTTGCTCTAAACATTGCTTCCTGATGTTAAATTCCTGACATGTTATTTTCACTAAGTCTGTAACATGTTATCTTTTGCACTTTTGCCATGCTTGTTTGAACCTGCTATTGAGTGATTTAGCCGTAGCTCAGTGTTCATCTTTTGTCAAGCATCTTGAGTGGATCACTGCCATGTGATTTGTTGTTATGTTAGAGTGCAGTAGCTTACTGTTCTTGATGCATTTAGATGGCCTCGTGTTGTTAATCGCAGACTTGCACATATTTGTTTTGCTTGCCATTTGCAGACCGTGCATCCGATTCCGGTGATCTTTATATCATTCTCGACCGAAATCAACTCATCTTTCCAGTGGCACTCTTGGATTTCCATGTTGAGGCCAGGTTCAATCTTTCCTTTCTGAAACATGCATATGCATCGCATATCGCATCCCGCATGTCATGACATGTTTTGCATCATGTTGTTTGCGCATTGCACGTGGTTGATTGTGTCTCCCTTTGCTTGTGTTCTTGCTTGGGTAGAGCCGGGAGAAGAGTACGTGATCGAGGAGCCCATTGAGTATGTTTACGAGGATCAAGCTAACGTCAACTCGGAGAACTTTGCAGGCAAGATGACCATACCCTCGAAATCACTTCTATCTTTGCTTGCTAGATGCTCGCTCTTTTGCTATGCCTATGCTACGATACCTACCACTTGCTTATCATGCCTCCCATATTGCCATGTCAAACCTCTAACCCACCTTGTCCTAGCAAACCGTTGTTTGGCTATGTTACCGCTTTGCTCAGCCCCTCTTATAGCGTTGTTAGTTGCAGGTGAAGATTGGAGTTTGTTCCTTGTTGGAACATGTTTATTGTTGGGATATCATTATTATATCTTGTCTATTTTTAATGCATCTATATACTTGGTAAAGGGTGGAAGGCTCGGCCTTATGCCTGGTGTTTTGTTCCACTCTTGCAACCCTAGTTTCCGTCATACCGGTGTTATGTTCCTTGATTTTGTGTTCCTTACATGGTTGGGTTATAATGGGAACCCCTTGACAGTTCGCCATGAATAAAACTCCTCCAGCATGGCCCAACCTTGGTTTTACCATTCTCCACCTAGCCTTTTTCCCTTGGGTTTCGCGGACTCAAGGGTCATCTTTATTTTTGAACCCCCGGGCCAGTGCTCCTCTGAGTGTTGGTCCAAAATGGGCAGCCTGCGGGGCCACCTCGGGGCAACTCGAGGGTTGGTTTTACTCGTAGCTTGACCTATCTGGTGTGCCCTGAGAACGAGATACGTGTGACTCCTATCGGGATTTGTCGGCACATCGGACGGCTTTGCTGGTTTAGTTTTACCATTGTCGAGATGTCTTGTAATCGGGATTCCGAGTCTGATCGGATTGTCTTGGGAGAAGGAATATCCTTTGTTGACCGTGAGAGCTTGTGATGGCCTAAGCTGGGTGAGACGCCCCCGATTTAATCGTACACTAATCATACACGCAAACGTGTACGATCAAGATCAGGGACTCACGGGAAGATATCACAACACAACTCTACAAATAAAATAAGTCATACAAGCATCATATTACAAGCCAGGGGCCTCGAGGGCTCGAATACAAGAGCTCGATCATAGATGAGTCAGCGGAAGCAACAATATCTGAGCACAGACATAAGTTAAACAAGTCTGCCTTAAGAAGGCTAGCACAAACTGGGATACAGATCGAAAGAGGCGCAGGCCTCCTGCCTGGGATCCTCCTAACTACTCCTGGTCGCCGTCAGTGGGCAGCACGTAGTAGTAGGCACATCCGGTGTAGTAGGAGTCGTCGTCGACGGTGGCGTCTAGCTCCTGGGCTCCAACATCTGGTTGCGACAACCAGGTAGAAGGGATAGAGGGAAAAGAGGGAGAAAGCAATCGTGAGTACTCATCCAAAGTACTCGCAAGCAAGGAGCTATACTACATATGCATGGGTATCAAATGGAATAAGGGTATCATATGTGGACTGAACTGCAGAATGCCAGAATAAGAGGGGGATAACTAATCCTGTCGAAGACTACGCTTCTGGCAGCCTCCGTCTTGCAGTATGTAGAAGAGAGTAGACTGAAATCCTCCAAGTAGCATCGCATAGCATAATCCTAACCGATGATCCTCCCCTCGCCGCCCTGTGAGAGAGCGATCACCGGTTGTATCTGGCACTTGGAAGGGTGTGTTTTATTAAGTATCTGGTTCTAGTTGTCATAAGGTCAAGGTACAACTCCGGGTCGTCCTTTTACCGAGGGACACGGCTATTCGAATAGATAAACTTCCCTGCAGGGGTGCACCACATACTCCAACACGCTCGATCCCATTTGGCCGGACACACTTTTCTGGGTCATGCCCGGCCTCGGAAGATCAACACGTCGCAGCCCTACCTAGGCACAACAGAGAGGTCAGCACGCCGGTCTAAAACCTATGGCGCAGGGGTCTGGGCCCATCGCCCTTTGCACACCTGCACGTTGCGAACGCGGCCGGAAGCAGAACTAGCCCCCTTAATACAAGAGCAGGCTTACGGTCCAATCCGGCGCACGCCACTCAGTCGCTGACGTCACGAAGGCTTCGGCTGATACCACGACGCCGGGATACCCATAACTACTCCCGCGTAGATGGTTAGTGCGTATAGACCAAATGGCCAGACTCAGATCAAATACCCAGATCTCATTAAGCGTGTTAAGTATCCGCGAACACCGACCAGGGCCAGGCCCACCTCTCTCCTAGGTGGTCGGAACCTGCCCTGTCGCTCCGCCTCAAAGATCCACTCGCGGGTGCTCCTACGAGCCTACCCGTCTTTAGTCACCACATGTGTCATGTATAAAGTATATAGTATATACCCGTGATCACCTCCCGAGTGATCACGGCCCGATAGTATAGCATGGCAGACGGACAAGAATGTAGGGCCACTGATGATAAACTAGCATCCTATACTAAGCATTAGGTTTGCAGGTAAAGGTAACAACAGTAGTAGCAAGGACAGGCTATGCATCAGTATAGGATTAACGGGAAACAGTAACATGCTACACTACTCTAATGCAAGCAGTATAGAGAAGAGTAGGCGATATCTGGTGATCAAAGGGGGGGCTTGCCTGGTTGCTCTGGTAAGAGAGAGGGGTCGTCAACTCCATAGTCGTACTGGGTAGCAGAGGCGTCGGTCTCGATGTCTAGCGAGAGAAGAGGGGGGGAGAAACAATAAATATAATGCAAACAAAAGCATGACGATGCATGACATGACAAAGCGTGATGCTAGGTGTGCCCTAACGCGGTACGAGGTGGTACCGGTGAAGGGGGGAAAACATCCGGGAAAGTATTCCCCGTGTTTCGCGTTTTTGGACAGATGAACCGGAGGGGAAAGTTGCATGTTCGCTATGCTAGGGATGTGTGGCGGACGAACGGTTTGCGTATTCGGAATCGTCTCGTCGTTCTGAGCAACTTTCATGTTGAAAATATTTTAATCCGAGTTACGGATTAAAAGATATGATTTTCTAAAGATTTTAGTAATTTCTGGAATTATTTTTAATTCGAAAATAATTGTTAAATTGCTAGGCACACCCAGCACAGTGTACACCAAAGTGTACCCAGTGACTGACAGGTGGGCCAGAGGGACCCAGTTGACCAGTCAATGTTTGACTGGTCAACAGGGGTGGGACCCCCATGTCATTGACTGTTAGTTAATTAAACACAGTTAATTAGGTGAACTAGTTAATTAGGTTAATTAGTTAGAATTAATTAAGTTAATTAATTAATTAATATCTTTATTTTTATTTTATTTAGTAATTTTTTAACCTTTTTTAAGCGTTCTGGGGCGTGGGCCCCACATGTCATAGGGCCATAGGGCCTAGCGGGCACGGGCGCTACGGGGCGGGTCGGGCGTTGCGGCGCCCGAATGGGCGTTCGCCCAGATCGCCGGGGCGAGGAGGCCCGGGGCACCGGCGAACAGGCGCGGGGCGACGGGGTTGGGGGCGCGCTCGGCGGCGCGGCGCATGGAGTGCAGAGAGGGTCACGGGAGGGACCAGCAGGGCGCAACAGCGCAAGAGCGGGGCCGCGCGAGGCTAGGAGGGCGAGGCCGCGGCCGCGGTGGGCGCAGCCGACGCGGTCAGACGCCGCATAGCGGGGCGGGCGGCTTGGGGAGCCAGCGGAGCTAGGCCGTGGCGACGGAGGCGGAGCAGCAGGCAGAGCAAGGCAGTGCATGCGTGCGTCGCGGGGCCGCGCGAGGTCAGGGGAGCAGTGGAGGCCGGCGCTGGCCGGCGAGGCCGCAGCAGAGCAGGGGAGGGGATGCAGTGCGCGGGCGGCGCACGGGGCAAGGGCGGCAGGAGTGCGCGGGGCGCGGGGTGAGCGCGTGCGGGGCACGGCCACGGTGGGCGCGCGCGGGGCGCCGGTGCGCGAGCGCGTACACGCGAGGTAGAGAGGAGGAGAGGGGAAGCTCACGGGGCCGGTAGGGTAATGGCAACGGGGCGTGGGGAGGTAGACGGGGACAACGGCGTCGAGGAGGCAGTCCGGCGAGGTGGTCATCGACGACGGGCGGCTCGCACGGGGTCGAGGGGCGAGGGGATCGGGATCCTGATCCAGATCTAGAACGACGAGGGGGAGTGGGGGCGAGTGGGTGTCGGTGGGGCTGGGGTTTCGGGGCGGTGGGGGGGGATAAGGGCGCGGTGGGGTGGGCCGGCCGGCTGGGCCTGGTGGGTTGGCCCAGTTGGGCCACGGCCCAGGGGGGGGGTTTCCCTTTTGCCCTTTTTTTTGTTTTGTTTTCTGTTTTTTTTTGTATTTTCCATTTTCTTTATTTTCTTTTCTGTTTTAATTTAAGTTCCTCTTTTACTTTAGTTTTATAAACTCTAAAAGTAGTCCCTACTTTAGTGTTAATAAATAGGCTACTACCACATAAGTTTGGGCAACTAAATAAAATAGTTTAATATTTTATTTAATGTAATAGGCACTCAACTAATTGGCTTTGCTACTGTTTAAAACATTCTAGAGTATTTTACACTTTTATGAAAGTGTGGTTTCTCCACCATAATTACCTATGCATTATTCGGCAATCACCGAACATTTTTGTTTTAATTTTTGAAAACTGTTATTATTTACCAAACTTTGAATTTGAATTTTGGACCGGTTTTTGACCTAACGATAGATTAGCAACAGTAACCGAGGTGACGTGGCATGATTAGCGTGGGATTACTGTAGCATGATTATCCGGGCGTCACAATTCTCCTCCACTACAAGAAATCTCGTCCCGAGATTTAGGAGCGGGAGTAAGGGGGTGGGGGATCTGGTTACATAATTCTAACGATTCTTCTTGGTCATAGTTGCTCTTCTCGAAGAGGTCGATCCATTACATTGATGTCTTCATTTCTCTGCTTCAGGTCATCATGATGAAGTTGTCGTCCTTTCTTCGGGAACTCCATCGTACTTACGAATAGGTAAGGGGCAGCTTTACAGCAATTGAATGTTATAAGGGAAATTCATTTAGGGGGTATCCCAAGAATGATCATAAGAGTATCTCTCGAGTTGAACAATTAAAACACATCGAGAGCAAAGTAAGAAGGTACCATAAGAAGTTTGAAACGGATAGACAATCTTCGTTGCCTGAAACAAGGCAACGGTATAGGTATTGTGTTTAATACCAGAATCGATGATTTCTCGGAAGGTGGCTCGTGAATCACAAACGAGGCCAAGTGCGAGGAATTAAATTTGGAAACCGGGGGTGTATAGGAGGGTCAGGTTTCGATCCTGTGTAACTGTGGGTTATGGGCCCACCATGTGGTTAAAAGTAGGTAAAGCGTTGATATCTTGCACGGTCGTGATAGCAAGACATGTCAGAGGGTAGCCTATCATTTATGTTGGCAACAATGTCGGTACCAAGGGCGAGGGACGAAGAGAACCATTTTCCTGCTCGTTGAAACGAGGCGGACCAATAGGCAAAGTTCTCGTTCATCGGTGGTTACCGGAATGTCAACAACAATATTAACAGGGTCTTACTGACAGAGTTGTACGCCGAGGTGCTTATAAAAGCAGTGACGTATTACTGCTTAGATCATATAAACCTCAAGAAGGTTAAACAGAACAATGGAAAGGAAAATATGATTATCAGATTTAACAGAAGAATGGAAAGGAAAATGTGTTTAAACACATATTTCAGGGGTATATCCTTCCCAAGGACAAACAGAGCATGATATCCGTGGCAGGATATCATGTAGAAAACCCTTTAAGTAAGGGGAGAGAAATTTCATGACAGTACCCATACAACGGTGTTTGGATAATGGTTAAAGAAAACTTAGCATTGCGCTTTCAATGCTCTTATTGAAAATCGGAGTACCACAAACATGCTTCAAGAAGCATTGACATGGTATTCAAGCAAAGGTCAGATTTTGGAAACACAAAGGATCCATCAGGAATAGCTTGTGAAATAAGTCTTACAATTTCCTCACGGAAGAATGGCTAAACTTGCTAAAAAGGATACTACAACAATAGGTCCTCCGGCCAGGTGTGCTAGGCCTGACATAACCTTACCGGGTCATATATAAAGACCAACATTATAACTCTTGGAAATAAGTTCCAACCATCATATCTGACCGAGATTCAGATCTGATTGGTGTCACGATACCTCAGACTTAGGATGCCTGAGAAGAAAAGGTGCGGCACAATTTGACGAGATGACATTGTAAGATTCTCGGGAAATGAACTATGGAAGCGAGTTCCGAAACAAGAGTTCATCAGTAAACCAAGGAGAGGATGAGGAGGTGGCTGATAGGCTCAGCAACAAATCATCGCGATTTCCAAAGGATTGATTTCCACAATTATGTGAACAAGGAAATATCATTTGTCGGATCAAATGTCATAATGATGTATGCTCGAGGGAAACATACACAACTGAACAATGATAGAAGGGTGCAACCAGGAATCTGGACTAGGTAGCACGATCAATGTTTGAATGATGATTCAATAATCAATAGACTTAGAATGAAACTGTAGACCAATAACTTCAAGCAATAGGGTTGCTAGAAGTTTAGAATTTGCACAACACAGACCATTAGTCGGTATTCCGGTTAGAAACAATACGGAGACCAAGAAATGAACGCAAAAGGCGAGAGATATTACTATATCAAGAATTCTCAAGAGGTGGTAAAATTACCACGACATTCTTGACATAAAAGGTGGTAACATTCCAAGGTAAAGAAGAACAAATGCTGTATAGCAAGGATCTCAAGGTATAACTCAAAACACGAATAAGTTTGTGTTGGAGGGAAGGCAATAAAGTGGCCGATGATAATACAATTCATCGGGGGCAAGGATGGTATTTCTCATCATGAATTCAATTGATATCCAGGAAGACCTCATAAGGTTGATGATCTTCACAACACATTGGTCGAGAGATTTCAAGATGTAATCAATCAGTGACAACATCAAATCAAATGATGATGCAGCGAAAGTCAATTAATACCTGAAGAAGAACTCATAAGAAGTTATGCAGTTCCGTGATAATCTCGAGATACCAGAGGGGGGTAATACTCGATGACAGGTCAAAGTAGAGGTTGGCCTGGGGTATTGCTCTACAAAAGACAAGTGCTTAAACTTGCACGCGAAATGGTATTTAAAGGAGAACATGGTCGGAACCATGATTGCAAAAGGTCAGATCCCAGATATAAGATGAACTTATACCAAAGGAATAATTTAATTTAAGAGAAGCTTTAACGATAAGATCTACATCGTGTCCATGGGCATGAACACAAGTTCAAGGTCGACTCCCACTTCTCCAATGCATAACCTTTCATTCACTTCTCACTTTCGAAGAAGTTGTAGTGTTGAAATTTTATTTGGCAAAATACCAGAAGTGTATGGCTCGTGAAAACTTTCGAGTTCACACAGTTTAGAGAAGGCATAGGTTCAACCCACCAGGGCATCTTAGGAGTATATACCACAAATTTCAAGAATAAATAACACAAGCTCGATAGTAGAGCATGTTTGAGAAAGTAGAGGATACAATTTACCAAAGGTATTATGTATCCGAGGAAAAGCTCACAGACTTATTGAATATGAAGGACGCTGTCGGATAAAGTCCAGCAAATGATCCGGTGGTCCTCAAGGGATCTGGTGCGAGCATCGGTACTCAACCAGAGGGAGAAACAATGCAAGGGGATCAGACTTTAGAAACAACTAACTAATTCAAGGCTCAAACGCAAAGGAATTATCAATTCCAAGACAAGGGATCAGAAGCAATGCTCTGATCAGGGATGGATAAGTTGAATAGCCTTAAGGGTACAATCGACAGCAATTTGATTGGTCGAGATCCAGCTCATGTTTTAAAATAACGTCTAAGCCGGAAAGATAATTTAAAAGGATCAACTGATGATTGCGTGCATTCACACTCAAGTTGAATCAATAGGATCAAAAGACGATGCCTAAGGATACTAACGAATATCGCCAGACATATGGAAAGCATCCATAATGCAAGCAGGCCAGTATTGCAGAGCAATAAGCTACTAAGGATCTTTGGAGGATCGAATAGTATTTCGAAGACCATTGTGAAACACATGAACAACTGGGGATGAGTGGATACTCGACAAGTGCGAGGATTTAATTGAAGGGGTATTCATGTGGCAAGGAACTGCTAGGCAGTAGGCACAAAGTATCCTCGGAACAATAGAGAAGACTCCGGGGTATCTTGTAATAACAAGATCAATGGGGGATGATCGTATGAATGGCAAGTGTAAGTAGTTATCCATAAGGATTTATCGGTGGTCGGGAATAGCAAAAGTGATGGGCACAAAGTCTCGAGAGGAATAGCAAAGAGTATCTTCGGAATCTTCTGGTGAAGCAGGCCATCATCTGGAATGAAGGGGCTCTCCGGGAGAAAGTATTTACGAGATCCTAGAGTCAGCGTTAGTAAATTCATTTTAACCCGAATAGAAGAGAGATCAGAGCCCCGGAGTAATGATCGAGGAGTAAAAGATCCTAATACCACCCAAATGGCGACGTGGGCCCGTAAGCCGCACATCCATGTTAGTAAAAGTTTTGTAATGTCTAAACTCGACTTCGGCCAAGGAGTGTGGAAGGGGGATTCCTACAGGCAGTCGGCTCTGATACCAACTTGAGACGCCCCCGATTTAATCGTACACTAATCATACACGCAAACGTGTACGATCAAGATCAGGGACTCACGGGAAGATATCACAACACAACTCTACAAATAAAATAAGTCATACAAGCATCATATTACAAGCCAGGGGCCTCGAGGGCTCGAATACAAGAGCTCGATCATAGACGAGTCAGCGGAAGCAACAATATCTGAGCACAGACATAAGTTAAACAAGTCTGCCTTAAGAAGGCTAGCACAAACTGGGATACAGATCGAAAGAGGCGCAGGCCTCCTGCCTAGGATCCTCCTAACTACTCCTGGTCGCCGTCAGCGGGCAGCACGTAGTAGTAGGCACCTCCGGTGTAGTAGGAGTCGTCGTCGACGGTGGCGTCTGGCTCCTGGGCTCCAACATCTGGTTGCGACAACCAGGTAGAAGGGATAGAGGGAAAAGAGGGAGAAAGCAACCGTGAGTACTCATCCAAAGTACTCGCAAGCAAGGAGCTATACTACATATGCATGGGTATCAAATGGAATAAGGGTATCATATGTGGACTGAACTGTAGAATGCCAGAATAAGAGGGGGATAACTAATCCTGTCGAAGACTACGCTTCTGGCAGCCTCCGTCTTGCAGCATGTAGAAGAGAGTAGACTGAAATCCTGCAAGTAGCATCGCATCGCATAGCATAATCCTAACCGATGATCCTCCCCTCGCCGCCCTGTGAGAGAGCGATCACCGGTTGTATCTGGCACTTGGAAGGGTGTGTTTTATTAAGTATACGGTTCTAGTTGTCATAAGGTCAAGGTACAACTCCGGGTCGTCCTTTTACCGAGGGACACGGCTATTCGAATAGATAAACTTCCCTGCAGGGGTGCACCACATACCCCAACACGCTCGATCCCATTTGGCCGGACACACTTTTCTGGGTCGTGCCCGGCCTCGGAAGATCAACACGTCGCAGCCCTACCTAGGCACAACAGAGAGGTCAGCACGCCGGTCTAAAACCTATGGCGCAGGGGTCTGGGCCCATCGCCCTTTGCACACCTGCACGTTGCGAACGCGGCCGGAAGCAGAACTAGCCCCCTTAATACAAGAGCAGGCTTACGGTCCAATCAGGCGCGCGCCACTCAGTCGCTGACGTCACGAAGGCTTCGGCTGATACCACGACGCCGGGATACCCATAACTACTCCCGCGTAGATGGTTAGTGCGTATAGACCAAATGGCCAGACTCGGATCAAATACCCAGATCTCGTTAAGCGTGTTAAGTATCCGCGAACACCGACCAGGGCCAGGCCCACCTCTCTCCTAGGTGGTCGGAACCTGCCCTGTCGCTCCGCCTCAAAGATCCACTCGCGGGTGCTCCTACGAGCCTACCCGTCTTTAGTCACCACATGTGTCATGTATAAAGTATATAGTATATACCCGTGATCACCTCCCGAGTGATCACGGCCCAATAGTATAGCATGGCAGACGGACAAGAATGTAGGGCCACTGATGATAAACTAGCATCCTATACTAAGCATTAGGTTTGCAGGTAAAGGTAACAACAGTAGTAGCAAGGACAGGCTATGCATCAGTATAGGATTAACGGGAAACAGTAACATGCTACACTACTCTAATGCAAGCAGTATAGAGAAGAGTAGGCGATATCTGGTGATCAAAGGGGGGGCTTGCCTGGTTGCTCTGGCAAGAGAGAGGGGTCGTCAACTCCGTACTCGTACTGGGTAGCAGAGGCGTCGGTCTCGATGTCTAGCGAGAGAAGAGGGGGGAAGAAACAATAAATATAATGCAAACAAAAGCATGACGATGCATGACATGACAAAGCGTGATGCTAGGTGTGCCCTAACGCGGTACGAGGTGGTACCGGTGAAGGGGGGAAAACATCTGGGAAAGTATTCCCCGTGTTTCGCGTTTTCGGACAGATGAACCGAAGGGGGAAAGTTGCGTGTTCGCTATGCTAGGGATGTGTGGCGGACGAACGGTTTGCGTATCCGGAATCGTCTCGTCGTTCTGAGCAACTTTCATGTTGAAAATATTTTAATCCGAGTTACGGATTAAAAGATATGATTTTCTAAAGATTTTAGTAATTTCTGGAATTATTTTTAATTCGAAAATAATTGTTAAATTGCTAGGCGCACCCAGCACAGTGTACACCAAAGTGTACCCAGTGACTGACAGGTGGGCCAGAGGGACCCAGTTGACCAGTCAACGTTTGACTGGTCAACAGGGGTGGGACCCCCATGTCATTGACTGTTAGTTAATTAAACACAGTTAATTAGGTGAACTAGTTAATTAGGTTAATTAGTTAGAATTAATTAAGTTAATTAATTAATTTAATTAATTAATTAATTAATATCTTTATTTTTATTTTATTTAGTAATTTTTTTAACCTTTTTTAAGCGTTCTGGGGCGTGGGCCCTACATGTCATAGGGCCATAGGGCCTAGCGGGCACGGGCGCTACGGGGCGGGTCGGGCGTTGCGGCGCCCGAATGGGCGTTCGCCCAGATCGCCGGGGCGAGGAGGCCCGGGGCACCGGTGAACAGGCGCGGGGCGACGGGGTTGGGGGCGCGCTCGGCGGCGCGGCGCATGGAGTGCAGAGAGGGTCACGGGAGGGACCAGCAGGGCGCAACAGCGCAAGAGCGGGGCCGCGCGAGGCTAGGAGGGCGAGGCCGCGGCCGCGGTGGGCGCAGCCGACGCGGTCAGACGCCGCATAGCGGGGCGGGCGGCTTGGGGAGCCAGCGGAGCTAGGCCGTGGCGACGGAGGCGGAGCAGCAGGCAGAGCAAGGCAGTGCACGCGCGTGCGTCGCGGGGCCGCGCGAGGTCAGGGGAGCAGTGGAGGCCGGCGCTGGCCGGCGAGGCCGCAGCAGAGCGGGGGAGGGGATGCAGTGCGCGGGCGGCGCACGGGGCAAGGGCGGCAGGAGTGCGCGGGGCGTGGGGTGAGCGCGTGCGGGGCACGGCCACGGTGGGCGCGCGCGGGGCGCCGGTGCGCGAGCGCGTACACGCGGGGTAGAGAGGAGGAGAGGGGAAGCTCACGGGGCCGGTAGGGTAATGGCAGCGGGGCGTGGGGAGGTAGACGGGGACAGCGGCGTCGAGGAGGCAGTCCGGCGAGGTGGTCGTCGACGACGGGCGACTCGCACGGGGTCGAGGGGCGAGGGGATCGGGATCCCGATCCAGATTCAGAACGACGAGGGGGAGTGGGGGCGAGTGGGTGTCGGTGGGGCTGGGGTTTCGGGGCGGTGGGGGGGATAAGGGCGCGGTGGGGTGGGCCGGCCGGCTGGGCCTGGTGGGTTGGCCCAGTTGGGCCACGGCCCAGGGGGGGTTTCCCTTTTGCCCTTTTTTTTGTTTTCTTTTTTTTTGTATTTTCCATTTTCTTTATTTTCTTTTCTGTTTTAATTTAAGTTCCTCTTTTACTTTAGTTTTATAAACTCTAAAAATAGTTCCTACTTTAGTGTTAATAAATAGGCTACTACCACATAAGTTTGGGCAACTAAATAAAATAGTTTAATATTTTATTTAATGTAATAGGCACTCAACTAATTGGCTTTGCTACTGTTTAAAACATTCTAGAGTATTTTACACTTTTATGAAAGTGTGGTTTCTCCACCATAATTACCTATGCATTATTCGGCAATCACCGAACATTTTTGTTTTAATTTTTGAAAACTGTTATTATTTACCAAACTTTGAATTTGAATTTTGGACCGGTTTTTGACCTAACGATAGATTAGCAACAGTAACCGAGGTGACGTGGCATGATTAGCGTGGGATTACTGTAGCATGATTATCCGGGCGTCACACTGGGACACCCCTGCAGGGATTTGAACTTTTGAAAGCCGTGCCCGCGGTTATGGGCAGATGGGAATTTATTAATGTCCGATTGTAGAAAACCTGAAACTTAACTTAATTAAAATGAATCAACAACGTGTGTGGCCGTGATGGTCTTTTTTCGGCGGAGTCCGGGAAGGGAACACGGTCTCGTGTTATGCTTGAACGTAGGTTGTTCTAGGATCACTTCTTGATCATAGTTTATCGATCGTGCCTTGCCTTCTCTTCTCGCTCTCATTTGCGTATGTTAGCCACCATATATGCTAGTGCTTGCTGCAGCTCCACCTCATACCTTTTCCCTACCTATAAGCTTAAATAGCCTTGATCGCGAGGGTGTGAGATTGATGAGTCCCCGTGACTCATAGATTACCTCCAAAACCAGATGCAGGGACCGATGATACCGCTCCAGTAGATTCGACTGAGCTCAAGTGGGAGTTCGATGAGGACTCGGGATGATACTACGTTTCCTTTCCAGACGATCAGTAGTGGAGCCCAGTTGGGGCGATCGGGGACTTTGTTGCATTTGGGGTTGTCTTTATTTTGGTTCCGTAGTCAGATCTTGTTTGTATCTGGATGATTGTAATGTTATATTTATGCTATTATGTGACGTGGCGATTGTAAGCCAACTATGTATCTCTTTCCTTATTCAGTACATGGGTTGTGTGAAGCTTACCCCACTTGCGACATTCCTTATAATGCGGTTATGCCTCTAAGTCATGCTTCGACACATGGGAGATATAGCCGCATCGTGGGCGTTACAATCATGCACAACCACGATGACAAGCCAAGCAATTGGTTCATACTTTTTTACGCGCTTCAACATTTTCAACCCTCACGCAATACATGAGCGTGAACCATGGATATAGCACTATAGGTGGAATAGAATGGTGGTTTTGGAGAAGACAAAAAAGAGAAAATAGTCTCACATCAACTAGGCGTATCAACGGGCTATGGAGATGCCCATCAATAGATATCAATGTGAGTGACTAGGGATTGCCATGCAACGGATGCACTAAGAGCTATAAGCGTATGAAAGCTCGGACTGAAAACTAAGTGGGTGTGCATCCAACTTGCTTGCTCATGAAGACTGTAACATCCCCAGTGTCATGCTACAGTAATCCCCTGTTAATGGTGCCATGTCATCATGTTACTGTTGCTAATCTTCACTTGATCCAAATCACAATTCAAATTCAAATCCAATCTAAAGTCAAAATTTCATTTTTGCCAAACCTGAAAACTAAAATGTTCAAAGTGTGGCAAATAATCTCTGGTTATTTGTCATGTTGAAACCTATATTTTAGAGTGTGTTTTTAACGCCCTAAGCTAATAAAACAGTGGCCAAGGATTTAATTAAAATGCTTTTCTAATTTATGGAAAAATCCAAAACATTTCAAAAGCCTCCCAAACTTTTTGTGGCATCGCTCATTTTTTTCCTAGTATTTGCTCTGTCCACCTCCACATTTTTGCAAAGTCATTTTGTGGCTTAAATGCAAATGGAGGATGTTAAAAGAAAACAAAAATAAAATAAAAGGGAGATCAGAAAATAAAACAAAAAGGAGAGAGCCCCCCTTTTTTCCCCATTGGGGCCCGGCCCAGTTAGCCAACTGGCTAGTCCAGCCGGCCGGCCCACCCCTGCTGCCCCCTGGCCTTATAGGCCACCCCCACTCCCCGAACCCTAACCCCTCCCGAACCCCACTCCCCCCCGACTCGCTCCCTCACGCCTCCCCTCTCTCCCCCCGAACGGATCTGGATCGGGGCAGTTGCCCCGGCCCCGTCGAACGTCGACCGCCGCCCAAAGAACCCCCCCCCCCCCCCCCCCCCCCCCCTCGCCGCACGCCTCGCTTTCCTCCACTCCTCCCCCTCTCTCTGCTGGATCCGGGTGCTCCACATCGCCCCTGGCCCTGCCTCCCCGACACCGCTGTGACGGCCCTCGCCTCTGCCCCGACGGCAGCCGGTTCCCCCGTCGCTCGACGACGTTCGCCGTCGCATCCTCACCCTCACGCCGGACTGCCCCGTCCCTGCCTCTCCATCGCCGGCCGACCCCGAGCCTCGCCGGACCCGCTTCCCTCCATCGCTGGTGAGGCCCTCGGCCTCCACCTCCCCCTTTTCCTCCCGTCATCGCGCACTGTACCGCGCCCCATATCGCGCTCGTCGCGCCCACGGACCGTCTTGCCCGTGGTCACCATCCAGCATGCGCCCGGTGGCCGTGCTCGCCGCCTGCGCTGACCGCGCCGTTGCTCGCCGTCCGCCGCCTCCCCGCACCGTGGCCTCCTTTCCGGCTGCCGCGCCCGCCTGCGCTCGCCCGCGCTGTCGCGCGCTCCGGTGTCTGACGTCCGGCGCCCATGGCCGCACCTGGCCCCGCACGCCCGCCTCGCTCCTCGCTCGCCGCTGGCGCTACGCCGGCGCCCAGGCGCGTCCTCTGGCTCGTGCCCGTCCGGGCGATGGCCCGCTCCCGTTGCCCCGATAGCCGCTCTAGTGGCCAGATGGGCCACTGCCAGCGTAGCCCCATCGCCCTGGAACGCTTAAAAAAAGGAATTTAAATAAATAAATAAATAAATAATACATAATAAATATTAATTAATTAATTAACCTAATTAATCCTGTTAATTAATCTACTTAAGCCTATTTAACTAACCTAATCACTTTAATTAAATTAACTAATCTTGTTTAGTTAACTAAGTCAATGACCTGTGGGACCCACACGTTAGTGACCCAGTCAATACGATTGCTGACGTCATCAAGCACTATTCTGGATAATGTTGATTCAAAATAATTAAATAAATCCTAAAAATGTTTTAAATCTTTTAAATTTAATATAAAATAAACTGTAGCCCGGATGAAAATACTTCGTACATGAAAGTTGCTCAGAATGACGAGACGAATCCGGATACGCTGTCCGTTCATCCTCCACACGTCCCTAGCATAGAGAACCTGCAGCTTTCCCCCTGCGTTTCATCTGTCCAAAAAATGCAAACATTGGGAAAACTTTCCCGGATGTTTCCCCCCTTCCACGGTACTGCATAGCATCGCGTTAGAACACGTCTAGCTCTGCTTGTTGTCCTGTTATGCACTTGCTTACTATGTATTTACTGTTTCTTCCCCCTCTTCTCTCCGGTAGACCCCGAGACTGCCGCTGATGCCACTGTGATCGACTACATCGACGATGACCCCTTCTTCTTGTCTGAGCAACCAGGCAGCCCCCCCCCCCCCTTTGATCATCTCGATATCGCCCATTCCATTCTCTCATGCTTGCATTAGATTTTGCTACTGTTATTGTTTGCTCCTATTCTGCTGCATAGCCCGTTTATTATAACCTACTATTGTTACCTACTTGCTTATCCTAAACTGCTTAGTATAGGTTGGTTAGAGACCCATCAGTGACCCCCGCACTTGACCCGACTGCCCCGCTGGATTATCAGAAGACCCGATCAACGGGATCTAAGACCAGGCCCCGACACCTCACATCACATCACGCCCCTTTGTTGCTCGACTCTGCAGAGTTACCATCGAGTGTCGAGGGTGGAACCTCATACATCACTCCTAATGAGATCTCTGTAGTGTAGCTATACGGTCGAGGTCATCGAGGGTGATTTCCTCCTTAACCACTTCCGTTACCGCTCTGTCGTGCAACCCCTCAAGTGTGAACCTCGAGGGTGGATCCTCTTACGTTCACCTTGATGATAACATTGAGTGGGATTCATCGGGGGTGATTCCTCGGGTTTTCCCCTTGGTATTAGCCACATAGTTACTATGGTTACTATGACTTTGCACTGAGCCATGTTACTAAAGACGGGTCGGCCCTGAGGGGCACCCGCGCGAGCTTAATTGTGAGTGATGTGGAGACAGGTTGACCTGGAAGGTGCCCGCGAGATACTTACGAGGCGTGGCCGGGCATTCTTAGCCCTTGCCGCAAGTAGTCGAGGTAGGGCGACGGGGTCACATCGATCGTGAGTCTCTGCTCGTTACCGCGCGTTTCTAATCCACTACGATTTGGATATTTGATCCGATGGGCCTCTGGCCTGATAGCACTAACCATCACGTGGGCATAGTATGGGCGTTCTGCGTCGTATGCATCAGCCGAAGCTTATTAGATGTCAGCGCCTGAGCGGCGCGCGCCGGGTTGGACTGCGTAAGCACCTGCCTTGTTGAAGGAGGTAGCTAGGTCTGCTCACCGGTCGCCCACGCAACATGCAGGAGTTCCCGGGGAGATGGCCCATGACCCCTGGGGGCATAGGTTTAGTCTGGCGTGCTGACCTCTCTATTAAGCCTAGGTCGGGTTGCGGCGTATTGTTTGGCCGAGGCCGGGCATGACCCGGGAAAGTGTGTTCGGCCGGAGTTAAGCGAGCGTGGTGGGTAAGTAGGTGCACCCCTGCAGGGAAGAAAACATCTATCGATAGCCTGTCCTACGGTAATGGACACTTGGAGTTGAATCCTGATCGATACAACTAGAACTGGATACTTGAGATGAGACATGGAGATGAGACTTGGATATGTGATGATAACTGGATAGTATGGCTCTGGGATTGCTTTCTCACAGGGTGTCGAGAAAGGATCTCTGGCCGAGGTTGATAACTCTTCTACTATTTGACTTTGTGCTACTTGTTGGGTAACGTAGTAATTTCGAAAATTTTCCTACGCACACACAAGATCATGGTGATGCACAGCAATGAGAGAGGAGAGTGTTGTCTACGTACCAACGCAGACCGACTGCGGAAGCGATCACACAACGTAGAGGAAGTAGTCGTACGTCTTCTTCCCGATCCGACCGATCCAAGCACCGTTACTCCGGCACCTCCGAGTTCTTAGCACACGTTCAGCTCGATGACGATCCTCGGGCTCCGATCCAGCAAAGCGTCGAGGAAGAGTTCCGTCAGCACGACGGCGTGATGACGATCTTGATGTACTACCGACGCAGGGCTTCGCCTAAGCACTACAACGGTATGATCGAGGTGGAATATGGTGGCAGGGGGCACCGCACACGGCTAAGGAACGATCTCAAGGATCAACTTGTGTGTCTTGGGGTGTCCCCTACCCCCGTATATAAAGGTTGGAGGAGGGGGGCTGGCCGACCAGAGAGAGGGAGGCGCAGGGGGAGTCCTACTACTCTCAAGGGGGAAAGGAGAGAGAGGGGGGGGGGCCCTTCTCCTAGTCCTACTAGGACTTGGGGAAGGGGGGGGGGGCGCCGGCCAGCTATGGGCTGCCCCTTTTCTCTTTTCCACTAAGGCCCAATAGGCCCATTAGTCTCCCGGTATTCCGGTAACCCACCCGGTATTCCGGTAAAATCCCGATTTCACCCGGAACACTTCCTATGTCCAAACATAGGCTTCCAATATATCAATCTTTACGTCTCGACCATTTCGAGACTCCTCGTCATGTCCGTGATCTCATCCGGGACTCCGAACAACCTTCGGTACATCAAAATGCATAAACTCATAATAACTGTCATCGTAACGTTAAGCGTGCGGACCCTACGGTTCGAGAACAATGTAGACATGACCGAGACACGTCTCCGGTCAATAACCAATAGCGGGACCTGGATGCCCATATTGGCTCCTACATATTCTACGAAGATCTTTATCGGTCAGACCGTATAACAACATACGTTGTTCCCTTTGTCATTGGTATGTTACTTGCCCGAGATTCGATCGTCAGTATCCAATACCTAGTTCAATCTCGTTACCGACAAGTCTCTTTACTCGTTCCGTAATACATCATCTCACAACTAACATATTAGTTGCAGTGCTTGCAAGGCTTATGTGATGTGCATTACCGAGAGGGCCCAGAGATACCTCTCCGACAATCGGAGTGACAAACCCTAATCTCGAAATACGCCAACCCAACATCTACCATTGGAGACACCTGTAGTACTCCTTTATAATCACCCAGTTACGTTGTGACGTTTGGTAGTACCCAAAGTGTTCCTCCGGTAAACGGGAGTTGCATAATCTCATAGTTATAGGAACATGTATAAGTCATGAAGAAAGCAATAGCAACATACTAAACGATCGGGTGCTAAGCTAATGGAATGGGTCATGTCAATCAGATCATTCAACTAATGATGTGACCTCGTTAATCAAATAACAACTCTTTGTTCATGGTTAGGAAACATAACCATCTTTGATTAACGAGCTAGTCAAGTAGAGGCATACTAGTGACACTCTGTTGGTCTATGTATTCACACATGTATTATGTTTCCGGTTAATACAATTCTAGCATGAATAATAAACATTTATCATGATATAAGGAAATAAATAATAACTTCATTATTGCCTCTAGGGCATATTTCCTTCAGTCTCCCACTTGCACTAGAGTCAATAATCTAGATTACACTGTAATGATTCTAACACCCATGGAGCCTTGGTGCTGATCATGTTTTGCTCGTGGAAGAGGCTTAGTCAACGGGTCTGCAACGTTCAGATCCGTATGTATCTTGCAAATCTCTATGTCTCCCACCTGGACTAAATCCCGGATGGAGTTGAAGCGTCTCTTGATGTGTTTGGTCCTTTTGTGAAATCTGGATTTCTTTGCCAAGGCAATTGCACCAGTATTGTCACAGAAGATTTTCATTGGACCCGATGCACTAGGTATGACACCTAGATCGGATATGAACTCCTTCATCCAGACTCCTTCGTTTGCTGCTTCCGAAGCAGCTATGTACTCCGCTTCACATGTAGATCCAGCTACGACGCTTTGTTTAGAACTGCACCAACTGACAGCTCCACCGTTTAAAGTAAACACGTATCCGGTTTGCGATTTAGAATCGTCCGGATCAGTGTCAAAGCTTGCATCAACGTAACCTCTTACGGTGAGCTCTTTGTCACCTCCATATACGAGAAACATATCCTTAGTCCTTTTCAGGTATTTCAGGATGTTCTTGACCGCTGTCCAGTGATCCATTCCTGGAGTACTTTGGTACCTCCCTGCTAAACTTATAGCAAGGCACACATCAGGTCTGGTACACAGCATTGCATACATGATAGAGCCTATGGCTGAAGCATAGGGAACATCTTTCATTTTCTCTCTATCTTCTGCAGTGGTCGGGCATTGAGTCTGACTCAACTTCACACCTTGTAACACAGGCAAGAACCCTTTCTTTGCTTGATCCATTTTGAACTTCTTCAAAATTTTGTCAAGGTATGTGCTCTGTGAAAGTCCAATTAAGCGTTTTGATCTATCTCTATAGATCTTTATGCCTAACATGTAAGCAGCTTCCCCGAGGTCTTTCATCGAAAAAACTTTTATTCAAGTATCCCTTTATGCTATCCAGAAATTCTATATCATTTCCAATCAGCAATATGTCATCCACATATAATATTAGAAATGCTACAGAGCTCCCACTCACTTTCTTGTAAATACAGGCTTCTCCAAAAGTCTGTATAAAGCCAAATGCTTTGATCACACTATCAAAGCGTTTATTCCAACTCCGAGATGCTTGCACCAGTCCATAAATGGATCGCTGGAGTTTGCATACTTTGTTAGCTCCCTTTGGATCGACAAAACCTTCTGGTTGTATCATATACAACTCTTCTTCCAGAAATCCATTCAGGAATGCAGTTTTGACATCCATTTGCCATATTTCATAATCATAAAATGCGGCAATTGCTAACATAATTCTGACGGACTTAAGCATCGCTACGGGTGAGAAGGTCTCATCGTAGTCAACCCCTTGAACTTGTCGAAAACCTTTCGCGACAAGTCGAGCTTTATAGACAGTAATATTACCGTCAGCGTCAGTCTTTTTCTTGAAGATCCATTTATTCTCAATTGCTTGCCGATCATCGGGCAAGTCAACCAAAGTCCATACTTTGTTTTCATACATGGATCCCATCTCAGATTTCATGGCCTCAAGCCACTTTGCGAAATCTGGGCTCACCATCGCTTCTTCATAGTTCGTAGGTTCATCATGATCTAGCATCATGATTTCCAGAACTGGATTACCGTACCACTCTGGTGCGGATCTCACTCTGGTTGATCTACGTGGTTCAGTAGTATCTTGTTCTGAAGCTTCATGATCATCATCATTAGCTTCCTCACTGATTGGTATAGGTGTCGCAGAAACAGTTTTCTGTGATGTACTATTTTCCAATAAGGGAGCAGGTACAGTTACCTCGCCAAGTTCTACTTTCCTCCCACTCACTTCTTTCGAGAGAAACTCCTTCTCTAGAAAGTTTCTGAATTTAGCAACAAAAGTCTTGCCTTCGGATCTGTGATAGAAGGTGTATCCAATAGTTTCCTTTGGATATCCTATGAAGACACATTTCTCCGATTTGGGTTCGAGCTTATCAGGTTGAAGCTTTTTCACATAAGCATCGCAGCCCCAAACTTTAAGAAACGACAACTTTGGTTTCTTGCCAAACCATAGTTCATAAGGTGTCGTCTCAACGGATTTTGATGGTGCCCTGTTTAACGTGAATGCGGCCGTCTCTAAAGCATAACCCCAAAACGATAGCGGTAAATCAGTAAGAGACATCATAGATCGCACCATATCTAGTAAAGTACGATTACGACGTTCGGACACACCATTACGCTGTGGTGTTCCGGGTGGCGTGAGTTGCGAAACTATTCCACAATTTTTCAAATGTACACCAAACTCATAACTCAAATATTCTCCTCCACGATCAGATCGCAGAAACTTTATTTTCTTGTTACGATGATTTTCAACCTCACTCTGAAATTCTTTGAACTTTTCAAATGTTTCAGACTTATGTTTCATTAAGTAGATATACCCATATCTGCTTAAATCATCTATGAAGGTGAGAAAATAACGATATCCGCCATGAGCCTCAATATTCATCGGACCACATACATCGGTATGTATGATTTCCAATAAATCTGTTGCTCTCTCCATAGTACCGGAGAACGGTGTTTTAGTCATCTTGCCTATGAGGCACGGTTCGCAAGTACCAAGTGATTCATAATCAAGTGGTTCCAAAAGCCCATCAGTATGGAGTTTCTTCATGCGCTTTACACCGATATGACCTAAACGGCAGTGCCACAAATAAGTTGCACTATCATTATTAACTTTGCATCTTTTGGCTTCTACATTATGAATATGTGAATCGCTATCTTCGAGATTCAACAAGAACAGACCACTCTTCAAAGGTGCGTGACCATAAAAGATATTACTCATATAAATAGAACAACCATTATTCTCTGATTTAAATGAATAACCGTCTCGCATCAAACAAGATCCAGATATAATGTTCATGCTCAACGCTGGCACCAAATAACAATTATTTAGGTCTAATATTAATCCCGAAGGTAGATGTAGAGGTAGCGTGCCGACCGCGATCACATCGACTTTGGAACCGTTTCCCACGCGCATCGTCACCTCGTCCTTTGCTAGCGCCCGCTTATTCCGTAGTCCCTGTTTCGAGTTGCAAATATTAGCAACAGAACCAGTATCAAATACCCAGGTGCTACTGCGAGCTCTAGTAAGGTACACATCAATAACATGTATATCACATATACCTTTGTTCACTTTGCCATCCTTCTTATCCGCCAAATACTTGGGGCAGTTCCGCTTCCAGTGACCAGTCTGCTTGCAGTAGAAGCACTCAGTTTCAGGCTTAGGTCAAGACTTGGGTTTCTTCTCCTGAGCAGCAACTTGCTTGCTGTTCTTCTTGAAGTTTCCCTTCTTCTTCCTTTGCCCTTTTTCTTGAAACTAGTGGTTTTGCTAACCATCAACACTTGATGCTCCTTCTTGATTTCTACCCCCGCAGCTTTCAGCATTGCGAAGAGCTCGGGAATAGTCTTGTTCATCCCTTGCATATTATAGTTCATCACGAAGCTCTTGTAGCTTGGTGGCAGTGATTGGAGAATTCTGTCAATGACGCAGTCATCTGGAAGATTAACTCCCATCTGAATCAAGTGATTATTATACCCAGACATTTTGAGTATATGCTCACTGACAGAACTGTTCTCCTCCATCTTGCAGCTATAGAACTTATTGGAGACTTCATATCTCTCAATTCGGGCATTTGCTTGAAATATTAACTTCAACTCCTGGAACATCTCATATGCACCATGACGTTCAAAACGTCGTTGAAGTCCCGATTCTAAGCCGTAAAGCATGGCACACTGAACTATCGAGTAGTCATCAGCTTTGCTCTGCCAGACGTTCATAACATCTGGCGTTGCTCCAGCAGCAGGCCTGTCACCCAGCGGTGCTTTCAGGACGTAATTCTTCTGTGCAGCAATGAGGATAATCCTCAGGTTACGGACCCAGTCCGTGTAATTGCTACCATCATCTTTCAACTTTGCTTTCTCAAGGAACGCATTAAAATTCAACGGAACAACAGCACGAGCCATCTATCTACAATCAACATAAACAAGCAAGATACTATCAGGTACTAAGTTCATGATAAGTTTAAGTTCAGTTAATCAAATTACTTGAGAACTCCCACTTAGATAGACATCCCTCTAATCCTCTAAGTGATCACGTGATCCAAATCAACTAAACCATAACCGATCATCACGTGAGATGGAGTAGTTTTCAATGGTGAACATCGTTATGTTGATCATATCTACTATATGATTCACGCCCGACCTTTCGGTCTCCGTGTTCCGAGGCCATATCTGTATATGCTTGGCTCGTCAAGTATAACCTGAGTATTCTGCGTGTGCAACTGTTTTGCACCCGTTGTATTTGGACGTAGAGCTTATCACACCCGATCATCACGTGGTGTCTGGGCACGACGAACTTTGGCAACGGTGCATACTCAGGGAGAACACTTCTTGATAATTTTAGTGAGAGATCATCTTATAATGCTACCGTTAATCAAAGCAAGATAAGATGCATAAAAGGGATAAACATCACATGCAATCAATATAAGTGATATGATATGGCCATCATCATCTTGTGCTTGTGATCTCCATCTCCGAAGCACCGTCATGATCACCATCGTCACCGGCGCGACACCTTGATCTCCATCGTAGCATCGTTGTCGTCTCGCCAATCTTATGCTTCCACGACTATCACTACCACTTAGTAATAAAGTAAAGCATTACATCGCGATTGCATTGCATACAATAAAGCGACAACCATATGGCTCCTGCCAGTTGCCGATAACTCGGTTACAAAACATGATCATCTCATACAATAAAATCATCATCATGCCTTGACCATATCACATCACAACATACCCTGCAAAAACAAGTTAGACGTCCTCTACTTTGTTGTTGCAAGTTTTACGTGGCTGCTACGGGCTTAAGTAAGAACTCATCTCACCTACGCATCAAAACCACAACGATAGTTCGTCAAATAGACTCCGTTTTAACCTTCTCAAGGACCGGGCGTAGTCACACTTGGTTCAACTAAAGTTGGAGAGACAGTCTTCCGCAAGCCATCTATGTGCAAAGCACGTCGAGGGAACCAGTCTCGTGTAAGAGTACGCGTAAGGTTGGTCCGGATCGTCTCACCCAACAATACCGCCGAACCAAAGTATGACATGCTGGTAGGCAGTATGACTTGTATCGCCCACAACTCACTTGTGTTCTACTCGTGCAAATAACATCAAACCATAAAAACCAGGCTCGGATGCCACTGTTGGGTAACGTAGTAATTTCGAAAATTTTCCTACGCACACACAAGATCATGGTGATGCACAGCAACGAGAGGGGAGAGTGTTTTCTACGTACCAACGCAGACCGACTGCGGAAGCGATCACACAACGTAGAGGAAGTAGTCGTACGTCTTCTTCCCGATCCGACCGATCCAAGCACCGTTACTCCGGCACCTCCGAGTTCTTAGCACACGTTCAGCTCGATGACGATCCTCGGGCTCCGATCCAGCAAAGCGTCGAGGAAGAGTTCCGTCAGCACGACGGCGTGATGACGATCTTGATGTACTACCGACGCAGGGCTTCGCCTAAGCACTACAACGGTATGATCGAGGTGGAATATGGTGGCAGGGGGCACCGCACACGGCTAAGGAACGATCTCAAGGATCAACTTGTGTGTCTTGGGGTGTCCCCTGCCCCCGTATATAAAGGTTGGAGGAGGGGGGCTGGCCGGCCAGAGAGAGGGAGGCGCAGGGGGAGTCCTACTCCTACCGGGAGTAGGACTCCCCCCTCCAATCCTATTCCAACTAGGACTCTCAAGGGGGAAAGGAGAGAGAGGGGGGGGGGGCGGCCCCTTCTCCTAGTCCTACTAGGACTTGGGGAAGGGGGGGGGCGCCGGCCAGCTATGGGTTGCCCCTTTTCTCTTTTCCACTAAGGCCCAATAGGCCCATTAGTCTCCCGGGGGGTTCCGGTAACCCTCCCGGTATTCCGGTAAAATCCCGATTTCACCCGGAACACTTCCTATGTCCAAACATAGGCTTCCAATATATCAATCTTTACGTCTCGACCATTTCGAGACTCCTCGTCATGTCCGTGATCTCATCCGGGACTCCGAACAACCTTCGGTACATCAAAATGCATAAACTCATAATAACTGTCATCGTAACGTTAAGCGTGCGGACCCTACGGTTCGAGAACAATGTAGACATGACCGAGACACGTCTCCGGTCAATAACCAATAGCGGGACCTGGATGCCCATATTGGCTCCTACATATTCTACGAAGATCTTTATCGGTCAGACCGTATAACAACATACGTTGTTCCCTTTGTCATTGGTATGTTACTTGCCCGAGATTCGATCGTCAGTATCCAATACCTAGTTCAATCTCGTTACCGACAAGTCTCTTTACTCGTTCCGTAATACATCATCTCACAACTAACATATTAGTTGCAGTGCTTGCAAGGCTTATGTGATGTGCATTACCGAGAGGGCCCAGAGATACCTCTCCGACAATCGGAGTGACAAACCCTAATCTCGAAATACGCCAACCCAACATCTACCATTGGAGACACCTGTAGTACTCCTTTATAATCACCCAGTTACGTTGTGACGTTTGGTAGTACCCAAAGTGTTCCTCCGGTAAACGGGAGTTGCATAATCTCATAGTTATAGGAACATGTATAAGTCATGAAGAAAGCAATAGCAACATACTAAACGATCGGGTGCTAAGCTAATGGAATGGGTCATGTCAATCAGATCATTCAACTAATGATGTGACCTCGTTAATCAAATAACAACTCTTTGTTCATGGTTAGGAAACATAACCATCTTTGATTAACGAGCTAGTCAAGTAGAGGCATACTAGTGACACTCTGTTGGTCTATGTATTCACACATGTATTATGTTTCCGGTTAATACAATTCTAGCATGAATAATAAACATTTATCATGATATAAGGAAATAAATAATAACTTCATTATTGCCTCTAGGGCATATTTCCTTCACTACTCTACTCCCACCTATTGCTGCAAGATGGTGGATTCCAGAAGATGCTAGTCTTTGATAGGCTAGGCTTTCCCCTTCTCTTCAGGCATTCTGCAGTTTAGTCCACAGATACAACCCATTCCTTTGATACAGATGCATACTTAGTTTAGATCTGATGTAAGTCTTGCGAGTACTTTGGATGAGTACTCACGGTTGCTTTGCTACTTCTTTTTCCCCCATACCCGATTGTTGCGACCAGATGACGGATCCCAGGAGCCAGACGACGCCACTGATGACTACTACTATCTAGAGGATGCCTACTACTACGTGAAGACCGTAGACGACTAGGAGTAGTTAGGAGGCTCCCAGGCAGGAGGCCTTGCCTTTTCGATCGTTGTTGCTTTTGTGCTAGCCTTCTTAAGGCAATCTTGTCTAACTTATGTCTGTACTCATATTTTGTTGCTTTCACTGACTCTTGTGTATTCGAGCTTATGTATTCGAGCCCTCGAGGCCCCTGGCTTGTAATATAAAGCTTGCATTATTTTATTTTGTGTCTAGAGTTGTGTTGTGATATCTTCTCGTGAGTCCTTGATCTTGATCGTACACATTTGCGTGTATGATTAGTGTACGATTGAATCGAGGGCGTCACAAGGTGGTATCAGAGCCGACTGCCTATAGGTAGCCCCCTTTCCAACTCCTTGGCCGAAGTTGAGTCTAGAAACCGAAAACTGTTTTACTAACTTGGCTGTGTGTCTTACGGGCCCACGTCGCCAATTGAGTGGTATTAGGATCTTTTATTCCTCGTCTATACTCTAGGACTCTGATCTCTCTTCTATTCGGGTTAAATGGTTTTACTAACTCAAACATTAGGATCTCGTGATCACATCCGCCCGGAGAGCCCCTTATTTCAGATGATCGCTTGCTTCGCCAGAAGATTCTGCAGATACTCCTCGACATTTTCCCGAGACCCTTGTGCCCTTCGCCATTGCATTTCCCTACCACCGATAAATCCCCATAATAGCTGCATACATTTGCCGTCCATACAATCATTTCGCGATGCTCTTGTTATTACAAGATGCCCCGAAATTCTCTATTGTTTCGAGAATCCTTTGAGCTTACTGCCTTGCAGTTCTTTGCCCCATGAATACACCCCCCCTTCGACTAATTCCTCACACTCACCGAGGATCCGTTCATCCTCAGTTGTTCGTGTGATTCACAAAATTCTTCGAAATACTATGTGATCTTCCAAAAATCCTCTGCAGCCTATTGCTCTTGATTCTCCTTGCCTACTTGCAGTACGATTAGTTCCATATGTCTAGCAATATTCTTTAAAATTCTTTGTGGTTGTCCTTCTGTTCCTATGGATTCAACGTGTGAGCGAATACTCGCAATCATCAATTAATCCTTGGAAATTTTCTTTCCGGCTCCGACATCGCTCCAGTTATGAGCTGGTTCTTGCCCAATCAAGTTTTGATCGGGTGCACCTCTAAGTATATTCAACTTACTCATCTTTTGATCAGAGCCTCTGCTTCTGATCTTCTGATATGAAAATCGTAATTCCTTTGTATTCAAGCTTTGAAGTTATCTAGATATATCTATAATCCGATGCCTTGCATTCTTTCCTTCTTCTGATTGAGTACTGATACTCACATCAGATCCATTAAGGACCGCTGAATCCTTTGTTGGATTGTTAACCGACAGTTTCCTTCATATTCAAAATTTTGTGCGCTCTTCCCCGGATACACATTGCCTTTGGTAAATTGTATCCTCTGCCTTCTCAACCATGCTCTGCCTTCGAGCTTGTGTTATTTTACTCGTGGAGTTTGTGGTATATGTACCCAAGATGCCCCTATGGGTTGAACCTATGCCTTCCTTAATCCATGTGAACCCGAGAGTTTTCACGAGTCATACTCTTCTGGCGTTTTGCCTGATATAATTTCAACACTATGACTTCATCAAAAACAAGAAGTGAATGGAAGGTTATGCATTGAAGAAGTGGGAGTCGACCTTGAACTTTGTGTTCATGCCCATGGACCCGATGTGGAACTTATCATGGAAGCTTCTTGTGATATAATAATCCGTTATTATAAGTTCATATGGTATCTATGTTTGGTCCTTTGCAACCGTGGTTCTTACCATGATTGTTCCCCTTCAATTCCATTTCTCGGACAAGTTAAAGCACTTGTCTTCTGCAGATCAATGCATCTCCGCAACCTCTATTTTGATCTTCCTTCGAGTATTACCCTTCGGTACCTTGAGAATAACAAAGAACCGTGTTGCTTCCTACGAGTCTTCATTTGGTATTGCTTCTCATCGATTTCAAATTTCCTCGGGGTTTGAGTTGTTAGTCACTCGAGAACGCCGATAAGTGAATCGATTCCACACTTCGATTCTATAACTCTTAAGTAATTTTTGTTGATTATGAGTTTAATAATCCTTCAAGTCATTCCTAGCCTGATCGGCTGTATCATTACCGTGCTAAATTTCAACTGTGCTACCAGGTCCTTTCCGGAGCACAATTTTCGACGACGAGCTAAGCTTATGCCAATTTTCCTCGTCATACCATTTTGCCATGAACAGCAAGCTTACTATCGAGTTTGTGTCATACTCGTGGTTCCAATAACCTTTCGCTTCATCATTCCATTGACTTGATGTCATCGCCGATCGATTACATCTTCCTGAAATCTCTCGATAAATGTGTCATTATCATCATCAACTTTCCGAGCTCTTCCAGGATATCAATCGAATTCTTGAGGAGAAATACCATCCTTGGCCGTTGATGATTCGTGTTGTCATCGACACAATCCTTGACTTCCTGCCAATACAGACTTGGTCATGTTTTGGTTATATCTTACATTCCTTGACATTCTTGGAATTGTTCCTTTGTACTTCTTGTGACCTTCAGATTCAATCTTGCTTGAAACACCATGTTAATGTTACCTCGAAGCATGACTGTGGTACGCCGAACAACAACAAGAACATTGGAAGTCTATTGCCAAATGTTTCTTGCTCTATTATCCAAACACAGTTGTATGGGTAATATCATGATTCTTCCCTCGCCCCTTTATCTAAATTCTTTTGATCTTGCTGGCCTCTCATGTATATCGTGCTCCGCCTTTCCTTGGGAAAGTTATACTCTAATACTTGGGTATAAACACCTTTCCTTTCCATTGGTCTGATTATTATAATAATCATATTTTCCTTTCCATTGTTTTGTTTCACATTTCTTGTAATCTAACTTGTCTGATCAGAGATAAATCCCTGATTAAGTAAGCATCTTGGTGCACAACCTTGTCACTAAGACCCTATTACTATTGTTGATGACATTCCGGTAACCACCGATGGACGAGAACTTTGCCTATTGGTCCGCCTCGTTCAACGAGCAGGAAAATGGTTCTGTTCGTCCCTCGCCCTTGGTACTAGCGTTGTTGCCAACATAACTGACATGCTATACTCTGACCTGCCTTGATATCATGATCGTGCAAAATGATTAGTGCCTTCCTGCTGTTAACCCACATGGTGGGCCCATAACCCATAGTTCCACAGGATCGAAACCTGACTCTCCTGTAATTCCTGTTCTCCAAAATTGTTCCTTGCACTTGGCTTCGTATGCAAATCACGAGCCACCTTCCTAGTGGTCTATTATGGTATCAGACAAAATACTTATTCCCGTCGCTCTGAAACTCCTTTCGTACTCTGTTACAGGCAACGAATGATTGCCTACCCGATTGAAGCTTCTTATTACACCTTCTTACCTTGCTATCGAGGACTTTCTTGAATCTCAACTCAAGAGATGCCTACTTGCCACGTTCACTGAGATAGTCCCCGGGTAACTATATTATGATGAGCTCCGTCCTTCCCGAGTCTTTTCCCCTTACTCCACCCCTTAAATCTCGGGACGAGATTTCTTGTAGTGGAGGAGATTTGTAACACCCCCAGTGTCATGCTACAGTAATCCCCTGTTAATGGTGCCATGTCATCATGTTACTGTTGCTAATCTTCACTTGATCCAAATCACAATTCAAATTCAAATCCAATCTAAAGTCAAAATTTCATATTTGCCAAACCTGAAAACTAAAATGTTCAAAGTGTGGCAAATAATCTCTGGTTATTTAACATGTTGAAACCTATATTTTAGAGTGTGTTTTTAATGCCCTAAGCTAATAAAACAGTGGCCACGGATTTAATTAAAATGCTTTTCTAATTTATGGAAAAATCCAAAACATTTCAAAAGCCTCCCAAACTTTTTGTGGCAGCGCTCATTTTTTTCCTAGTATTTGTGCTGTCCACCTCCACATTTTTGCAAAGTCATTTTGTGGCTTAAATGCAAATGGAGGATGTTAAAAGAAAACAAAAATGAATAAAAGGGAGATCAGAAAATAAAAGAAAAAGGAGAGAGCCCCCCTTTCTTCCCCCATTGGGGCCCGACCCAGTTAGCCAACTGGCCAGTCCAGCCGGCCGGCCCACCCCTGCTGCCCCCTGGCCTTATAGGCCACCCCCACTCCCCGAACCCTGACCCCTCCCGAACCCCACTCCCCCCCACTCGCTCCCTCACGCCTCCCCCCTCTCCCTCCGAACAGATCTGGATCGGGGCAGTTGCCCCGGCCCTGTCGAACATCGACCGCCGCCCAAAGAACCCCCCCTCGCCACACGCCTCGCTTTCCTCCACTCCTCCCCCTCTCTTTGCTGGATCCGGGTGCTCCACATCGCCCCTGACCCTGCCTCCCCGACACTGCTGTGACGGCCCTCGCCTCTGCCCGACGGCAGCCGGTTCTGCCGTCGCTCGACGCCGTTCGTCGTCGCCTCCTCACCCTCGCGCCGGACTGCCCCGTCCCCGCCTCTCAATCGCCGGTCGACCCCGAGCTTCGCCGCCCCCGCTTTCCTCCATCGCTGGTGAGGCCCTCGGCCTCCACCTCCCCCTTTTCCTCCCGTCGTCGCACACTGTACCGCCCACGCACGCGCCCCCTATCGCGCTCATCGCGCCCACGGACCGTCCTGCCCATGGTCACCGTCCAGCATGTGCCCGATGGCCGTGCTCGCCGCCTGCGCTGACCGCGCCGTTGCTCACCGTCCGCCGCCTCCCCGCACCGTGGCCTCCTTTCCGGCCGCCGCGCCCGCCTGTGCTCGCCCGCGCTGTCGCGCGCTCCGGTCTCGGACGTCCGGCGCCCACGACCGCACCTGGCCCCGAACGCCCGCCTCGCTCCTCGCTCGCCGCTGGCGCTACGCCAGCGCCCAGACGCATCCTCTGGCTCGTGCCCATCCGGGCGACGGCCCGCTCCCGTGGCCCCGATAGCCGCTCCAGTGGCCAGATGGGACACTGCCAACGTAGCCCCACCGCCCTGGAATGCTTTAAAAAAGGAATTCAAAAAAAATTAATAAATAATAATACATAATAAATATTAATTAGTTAATTAATTAACCTAATTAATCATGTTAATTAATCTAATTAATCCTATTTAACTAACCTAATCACTTTAATTAAATTAACTAATCTTGTTTAGTTAACTAAGTCAATGACTAGTGGGACCCACACGTCAGTGACCGAGTCAACACCCCTGTTGATTGCCAACGTCATCAAGCACTATTCTGGATAATGTTGATTTAAAATAATTAAATAAATCCTAAAATGTTTTAAATCTTTTAAAATTTAATATAAAATAAACTGTAGCCCGGATGAAAATACTTCGTACATGAAAGTTGCTCAGAACGATAAGACGAATCCGGATACGCGGTCCGTTCGTCCTCCACACATCCCTAGCATAGAGAACCTATAGCTTTCCCCCTCCATTTCATTTTTCCGAAAAATGCAAACATCAGGAAAACTTTCCCGGATGTTTCCCCCCTTCCATGGTACTGCGTAGCACCGCATTAGAACAAGTCTAGCTCTGCCTGTTGTCCTGTTATGCACTTGCTTACTTTGTATTTACTGTTTCTTCCCCCTCTTCTCTCCGGTAGACCCCGAGACTGTCGCTGATGCCACTGTGATCGACTACGTCGACGACGACCCCTTCTCTTGTCTGAGCAACCAGGCAAGCCCCCCTTTGATCATCCCGATATCGCCCATTCCATTCTCTCATGCTTGCATTAGATTTTGCTACTGTTATTGTTTGCTCCTATACTATTGCATAGCCTGTTTATTGTAACCTGCTATTGTTACCTACCTGCTTATCCTAAACTGCTTAGTATAGGTTGGTTAGAGACACATCAGTGACCCCCTCACTTGACCCGACTGCCCCACTGGATTATCAGAAGACCCGATCAACGGGATCGAAGACCAGGCCCCGACACCTCACGTCACATCATGCCCCTTTGTTGCTCCACTCTGCAGAGTTACCATCGACTGTCGAGGGTGGAACCTCATACATCACTCCTGATGAGATCTCTGTAGTGTAGCTATACGGTCGAGGTCATCGAGGGTGATTTCCTCCTTAACCACTTCTGTTACCGCTCTGTCGTGCAACCCCTCAAGTGTGAACCTCGAGGGTGGATCCTCTTACGTTCACCTTGATGATAACATCGAGTGGGATTCACCGGGGGTGATTCCTCGTGTTTTCCCCTTTGTGTTAGCCACACAGTTACTATTGTTACTATGCCTTTGCATTGAGCCATGTTACTAAAGACGGGTCGGCCCTGAGGGGCACCCGCGCGAGCTTAATTGCGAGTGATGTGGAGACGGATTGACCTGGAAGGTGCCCGCGAGATACTTACGAGGCGTGGCCGGGCATTCTTAGCCCTTGCCGCAAGTACTCGAGACGGGGTGACGGGGTCACATCGATCGTGAGTCTCTGCTCGTTACCGTGCGTTCCTAATCCACTACGATTTGGATATTTGATCCGAGGGGCCTCTGGCCTGATAGCACTAACCATCACGTGGGCATAGTTTGGGCGTTCTGCGTCGTATGCATCAGCCGAAGCTTATTAGATGTCAGCGACTAAGCGGCGCACGCCGGGTTGGACTGCGTAAGCACCTGCCTTGTTGAAGGAGGTAGCTAGGTCTGCTCACCAGCCGCCCATGCAACGTGCAGGAGTTCCCGGGGAGATGGCCCATGACCCCTGGGGGCATAGGTTTAGTCTGGCGTGTTGACCTCTCTATTAAGCCTAGGTCAGGTTGCGTCGTATTGTTTGGCCGAGGCCGGGCATGACCCAGGAAAGTGTGCCCGGCCGGAGTTAAGCGAGCGTGGTGGGTAAGTTGGTGCACCCCTGCAGGGAAGAAAACATCTATCGATAGCCTGTCTTACGGTAACGGACACTTGGAGTTGTATTGTAACATCCCAAATTTTCAATTTGGAATGTTATACGTTAGATCATCATGCATATCATATTTTATTTTGCTTTTGGTTTTGATCCTAGAAAATCCTAAGCAACTCAAGGACCCACGAAGAGAGTTGGGGATTTCGTTATTTACATATTTGAGTTTTCTCAAATTTTGTAAACAGGATAATTTGATTTTATTTATTTTATCGTCAATTATTTCTATTACAAAGATATGAGAGAGGGAATAAAATGACTTTCCCAAAATATAGAAATATTAAGGATTTAATAAAAAATCAAATAAGATTTATTTTGGAGTTTTTCGGTATTTTTAATTGAATTTAGGAAAAATACGCATTTTTCAAATTTGTATTTTGGGCCCAAATAAATATTCACTTTATCGGGCTTGATTTTAGAAACTCGAGAAAATTTATTTCATGATTTTTGGAGTCCGTTTAGTATTTCTTTTTATTTTTTTCCGACCGTAATTATTTAAAAAAACGAAACCGACTATGGGCCGTACCCGAGCGGGACTCCGCCCGGGGGCGCCTTTATATAGCGCCGCACCCGAGTCCCAGCCCACACCAGCCCCGCGCCCGAGGTTCGCCGCCGCCGCCGCCTCGACTTTTGTGCCAATTTTTTTTTGAAAAAATATTTTTTTCGTCGGTTTTATTTTGAATTTTTTATTATTTTTATTTTAATATTATTTTTAATATTATTTTATTATTTTAATTATTTTCGGATTAGGTTAGTTAACGATTAATCTATTCGTCGTTTTTCTTTTTCGTCTGATTTTCCGCGGTTATTTTCTGATCGCGATTTCTGATCCGATTTTCGTTTTAGTATAACTTTTCGCTCGTTTATCGGAATCAGGCGATTCAAGCGCCTGGAGTTTCGTCTCGAAACCCTCTTTCCGAATAATCAACTTAAACAAGTTTTTGCTACTGTAAAATTTGACTTAGATCCAGATTCCTTGAACGAAGTTGATTTTTTTGCCGTTTGATTTCTTTTGCTTCGTTCGATTTGATTCTTTTTGCAAACCGGGGTTCTTAAGTTGAACTTTCTGGTTAGATCGTCTATTTGAGTTTTACCTGTGCATTAGATGAGTACTTATTGTACGCTTGTTTGTTGGTCTGCGATAGAATACCCGAAGTGCGCCGCCTGTTACTTCGAATCTCTAGGTTTCGCGGATCATCAGCAAGGCAAGTTCACACTTTGACCATACCATTTCTACAACCTAGTTTTTCTTGCATTAGATCAATCCTCACGCATTGCATGATTAGGATCTAATTAAACTGTGGGATGGAAGTAGATAAGGTAGTACCTATTACCTGTTTATTATCAAACCTTGGGAGTTACTTCTACGTTTGCTTATTATGCCATGCTATGCTAGTAGACGTGGATTGGGTGAGTGATATCCATGACAGATGTGAGATTGTTAATTAATGGTTTACTTAAGGTGGCAACTTAAACACACATCTGGGTGGATTGAGGCACCTGGGTATTCCAGGACTTGCCTATCTAGGCACCTGGGTATTCCAGGACTTGCCTGTTTTTCTTTTGGACCGCCACCCAGGCCCAAAGGGATCATAAGATTATTCATACTAGAAACTTCCGTGTGCAGCCACAAGCCACTATGGGCTCTGGCATAGTTGATTAAGTCGTGCGAACTCTTACAGGGTAGACTAGCAGATGTAGGGGAAAGTAGGTGTACCGGTCTATCCAACGTAAGGTGCTAGCGCTTCTGAAAGACTATGTCTCGGTCATCCGTTTCTCAAACATCCTGTAGTGCGAGAAATCCAACGGAGGCGATCGAGTCTTGTGGGGAAAAGTGCGCAAACCTCTGCAGAGTGTATAAACTAATCATGATTAGCCGTGTCCCCGGTTATGGACATCTTGAGTATCTAGTTCTTGGATTATCATGTTGATCTCATCACGTTACTTTAATTAATTTGTTGGGTTTTAATGATGATGCTTAATTGGGATTGAGAATGCTGTCAACCATTCTCAATGTTCAACAACCACCATGATAGTTAAATAAATTATATTCCTTTGCAGTAGGGAAAATGTCAGGACCCCGATTCTAAGCCACATCGATCTAGCCGGTAACACCTCATATCACTTTGCGGCCTCACGCACGGTATCCCACGGGTGTCGCCCTACCATGGCCCGGGACCGTTTGCGCCTTTTGGCTCGCGTATATGATGATGTCGCTAGCATCCATATGACCGAGAACCCGGGCCGACATGGCTAGTCGTGAACCCAAAGCGGCACAGACCTATGGAGACAGGCATACATGAATCACAACGAACATGTCGGTCATCAACGAGTGATTCTGGGCTGTAGCACTGGGCTAACAGGACTCCGGGGGATCCCGGGCTGTAGCAGGCTAGATAGGACTCCGGAGATCACCGCGTGACATTTCCCCGAAGGGACAGACATAGGGACGAAGTGAAACACATGCCGGCCAGTCAAGTGTCCTGAACAGTAGTGCTGGGCTAGCAGGACTCCGGTGAACCGGGCTGTAGCGGACTACTATGGCTCGAGGAGCACTAGACTACATTTCCCCATAAGAAAGGCTGCGAAGGACAAACAACTAGATTGTCGGATCCCACCCATACCAAGCATTTCAATCATACATACAATATGCTCGATATGAGTACATACAACATGGCATCACAACAAAACTCTACAACTCAAGTACTTTATTTAAAGGCTCTAGGGAGCCATACATAACATATCCATACAGGTAGGGGTCACATGACCCGACACTCAAGTCATACAATCATACAAGCACATGCAGAAGCAACTAGTCTGAGTACAGACTCTAGAAAGAAAGAAGGCTTCTCGAAGCCTGTCTATCTACATAGGGCCCTCCATGGCCTGGATCACCACCTGGGTGGCTAGTCACTCGTCGACGTCAAGGTCTACGTAAAACCCATCGGAGGGGGCAGTGTTGTCGTCTGAAAACAATAAATAAGCAAACATGAGTACAAAGGTACTCAGCAAGTCTTACATCAGAACCTACTATACATGCTCATTCTCAAGAAGGTGGTGGGGTTTATGCAGCAAGCCAGCTTTGACTCTTGGCTAAGCTATCCTACGGAATCTTTTAGCAAAATAGTTTTCGCACACGAGTCCACTACTCACCATCACAATACTCCACCGTGGATCCTCCCTCGTATCCTGCGAGGGGGCCATCCTCGGTACTCACACTTATCTTGAGTCTTTTAGTAGTATCCATTAACTTGTCTATGAACTGTATATGCAATCAAGTAGTCCTTTACCGCGGACACGGCTATTCGAATAGTTTTATACCCTGCAGGGGTGTACTTTGTCACACATGTTTCCACCACTTAGCGTCTGCACACGAAATGTGCTCGGCAGACTTCAAGCGAAAACCGACGTGGGTGTAGACCACGACCTGACTAACCTCACAAGTCTCTAGTCCAGGGTCATCGCCTATTCAGGTTCCATCCGCAAGGAAATCCGGCCGGGGTGTCCTCAACGGCCCCGAACGATGTGAACAGGGTTCCCGAGACACCAAACGGGTGACTCGGTACACCGTGCCACGGTGTATCTACCGCAACATAGCCCACCCCTAGGGTCAGCGCTACGCACGGCCGCCAACACATATCCTACAAACACCAGAAACTAGTTGCAACTCCTGGACTGAGGCGAGAGGGGTCGGTAAGTCGAGCGGGGTCATATTTCAGGGCCCAATGTGTGGTAGTAGCTGAATCTTAATTCACGCATACAGAACTCAGTTCTTAGGGACGGCTTCAATGAAACAACCCACCATGTACTCCTACATGGCCTTTCATCGATACCTTTACCAAAACATGTTCAACACATCCCACATATTACTGGCACAAGCATTTCACTCTAGCCCATCCCCCAGATGAACCAGACCTGACACAACTCTAAGCATAGCAGGCATAGCAAGGTAGGAATCACAAAACATGGCTCAATCAACTCCTACACATGCTAGTGGGTTTCATCTAGTTACTGTGGCAATGACAGGTCATGTAGAGGATAAGGGTTCAACTACCGTAGCACACAGCAGTTTGAATCGTGTTGTCTTAATGCAGTAAACAAGAGCAGGAGCGAGAACATGGGTTGTATCGGAATGATCAATGGTTGCTTGCCTGATGGAGTGGTGACGGGATACTGCCCTTCAGTTGGATACTCGTGAATATCCTCGGAGGCAGAACCTACCACGAATAACACAACCGAGCACAATCAACACATGACGATATGCAACAATATGATGCATGCTATGACATGGCAATATGGATGTGTCTTGAGCTTATGCAACTAGCTATGATTTAGATGGAGTTGGTTTGAGTACAAGATTCAAATTCCAACCCCATATATGATTATTTAAATGCCCTTTATTTGTTTGGTCCAAAACAGAGGACAAACATTGTTCAAACATGCATGAAAATGGTACAGATGGATTCCTTGAATTTTTCTGATAATTTTTCATATATAATTTGTCTCATTTGGAGTTATGGTTGAATTTCTATGAATTTTTGAAGTTTAGGCAATTTTCTGGAATTTTCTATATAAAATTAAATCCAGAAAAGGAGTTATTGCGTTAGCATGACATCACCCTGATGTCAGCAGGCCAACTGGCGCCTCCAGGTCAAACCTGACCAGTGGGGTCCACTGGTCAGTGACACAATCAACTAACTAAGTTAGTTAACCCTAACTAACATGGTTAGCCGGGCGGGGCCCGCATGTCAGTGGCTCACTAATTAGCTAATTTTTATTAACTCTAATTAACTAACAGTAATTAGGCAGGGGCCTGGGCCCACACGTCAGTGAGTCAGGGGGGAGTCAACCCAGCCGACCCGGGGTCAAAACACGCCGGAGTTGACCCCGGCTCGTCGCCGGCAAGGCCAGAGACGGCGGAGGGGCTCGGAAATCCTCCTCCGGTGACCAAATGGCCAGCGGAGGGCATCTACGCGGAGCTGGGACTCGCCCGCATCCATCTGTGCACACGGCAGCAGCCCTAGTGGCCTAAAACGACGGCGGCGGCAACTTGCGCGGCGGCCGGAGTTCGGGAGTTGAGCGGATCGGCGTTGTGGTGCACGGGAGGGGAAACTGATGGGTTCCACGTGCTCCTGGTGAGGTGTGGAGCACGTTGCCGTGCTCGGGAGTGAGCTTGCACGGCTGTGGTCACGGTGGCGGCATGGCCGGCGGCGAAGAGCTCTCGGTTCCGACGCGCATCGGTGTTAGAGGAAGAAAACGAGCCAGGGGAGAGGGGGAAACAACACAGGAGCTCACAGCGGGTGCAGCGGTGGCCTCGGCAAGCTCGGGGAGGCACTGGAGCAAGCGAATCGACGGCGGCGATCGTCGGTGCCGAAGCTTGAAGATGAGCTTGAAATTGACGATGCAGGGCTTTCGGCGGGGCGTGGTTCGGTGAGGAGGAAGACGGGGTCGAGGCGGATCCTCTAAGCTGGTCAGGGAAGCGAGGGGGAGGCGGTGGCCGTGGTGGTTCTCGTCGGCGCTCTCGGGCTCATGGCGGTTGCGCGGGAGAGAGAGCAGAGGAGGGGATGAGCACGGGGAGGGGGAATGAGAGGGCCAGGGGGGATGCGTGGCGTCCAAAGCGACGTCGGGGAGGCGGCCGAAGCAGGAGGTGGCCGTCGGTGGCCGTGCGCGTGCTGGCGCACCGCGGGCACACGCCCTTCGTCCTCCTGGCAGGAGCTAGGGGACGACTGGCAACGGCCTGGTGGGCTAGGCCGCTGGTGGCCTGGCGCTGGGCCAGGTAAGTGGCCCTCTGGCCTACTCTCTCTCTCTTTTTCTAATTTTATTCTGTTTTTCTAATTTTGTTATTCTGTTTTGATTTAGTTTAAATACTAAATCATTTTATAAAATCCTGAAAATATTTATGGACACTTTCTGAAATATTTCAGTGGCCCAAAAATAGTTCCAACATTATTTGAGCATTTGAATTATATAATAGTATTTAAATGCCCAAATTCAAATATTTATGAATTAAGTCAATGCCCCTTTTGTTGACCTAAAATTATATGCACCATTTTTCCCAAGGGTTCTAACCCAAGGCAAAGAGGGTGAACATATTTGAAGGGCATTTCAGGTTCATTGAATTTATTTTTAGTAAACCCTAGTTGATTTCAGGGGGGGGGGGGGTGCTGGGGGTTCTGCTTTCCCCATTTCAATTTCTGATGAATGTAAACATGATGCACACTCTAATGCATAACCTAGCTAGGGTGTGACAACTCACCCCCACTCAATAGAATCTCGTCCCGAGATTTAGGATCATCTGGGAAGAAGGCGGGGTACTCGAGTCGAAGACGATCCTCCCTTTCCCAAGTGGCTTCTTCCTCGGAATGGTGTGACCATTGAACCTTGAGAAACTTGATATTATGACGTCGAGTGGTACGCTCGGCTTGATCAAGGATACGAACGGGGTATTCCCGATAAGAAAGGTTATCTTGTAAATCAAGCGTTTCGTGGTCCACTCCACGGATAGGATCCGCGAAACAACGCCTGAGTTGCGAAACGTGGAAGACATCGTGAACTCTGGAAAGATGCGGAGGTAGTTCCAATTGGTAGGCAACTTCTCCTCGTTTGGCAAGAATGCGAAAGGGTCCAATGTAACGAGGAAAGAGGTGCTGCTACTTGGTGGAGGATGTACCAAACCATCAATGGATGGCAAGGAGTAACCACTTGGTAAGAATTTAAGTTGACTTTGCCAAAGTCTCGGTTTGTGTCCCAGAAGTTGAAGCCGTATGGAAAGGATATGAAGAAACCTTGTGCATGCAAGATTTGTGGAGAAATAGGACACACCCATAAAGAACACAAGGAGGGATGCCCTAATTGTGAAGGAAGTCACCCAGTTGAAGAATGCCCAACTAGGTAGATTACTTGTTTCTTGTGTGAAGGGACTACCCACTATCCTGCTCAGTCTCACATTTACCCCATGGTACAACGAATCATCCAGCAGAAGAAAGAAGTAATGAAAGGAGCCCTCATGGAAATTCTAGAAGAAGCTGTGATGAAGGAAGAGATGGAGGACACACCTAAAGAAGACCCGAGTAAACCCTGCACTAAGTCTTGCTATTCATGTGGAGAAGAAGGACACATCTCCCAAAATTGTTTGTATGGGGATCTAGTAGAATTCCCGACAGAGGAAGTAGAATATGACCCACAGGAAATAGAAGCCCTGATTGGAATGGAAAAGTCCAGGAAGAGAAACCGATTGGAGCCCAGGAGGGACCTGAGTCATATCACCTGTTACACGTGCAAGGAGTCAGGGCACTACCTCAACAGTTGCCCAAAAAGGAAACCTCGATACTTGCCAGAAGTAATATGTTTTAGTTGTAATGGAGCAGGGCAATTTGCCAGAGAATGCCCCAAGGAGAAGGAAACTTGTGCTAGATAGTTGAGTTTGCAACAAAAGAAATGGAGTAGTAGAAGTGAGAACATTTTCTTTTATATTGAGGTGTTGAGTTGAGACATGTAATGGAAAAGAGAGAGATTGTAATCAATTGGGAATGAATAAAGTTAGCATCGTCGGTACTGATATGGATTTTATGAGTTGTTACTCTGTGAAGAAGGATTTGGACCATTTTTTAGGATATGAGAAATATGGTCTATGGAAGATTTGTGCATTTTAAAGGTGGTAGTACCCTGTAAGAACCGTTGACCCCTGGAAAAGATAAGGATACTCCACTGAGTGGATTTCGGACAAAAGGAATACGAGTTTTGTCTCGATATGTGTGATACCCCAAGAGTGTGTGGGATGAAGTTGGAGACTGTCAGTTGTTTGGACCAAATGTGATCAAGGAGTCAGAAGAGAATGTTAAGTTGATTTGAGATAGACTGAAGGTAGCTCAGTCCAGGCAGAAGAGTTATGTAGACTCAAAAACTCAAGGAGGTAGTCTATGAAAATGGAGACATAGCATGTCTTCGCGTGTCCCCTATACGAGGAGTTAAATGGATTGGAGTTAAGGGAAAATTAGCCCCGAGATTTGTAGGACCATACCGAGTTTTGGAGCGTATGGGAGAAGTGGCCAACAAGTTGGAGTCACCCGAAGGACTGTCAGGAGTTCATGGTGTGTTTCACGTTTCCCAGTTAAAGAAGTGCCATGCAGAGATGGCCAATATTCCCCTGTAAGAACGCTTGACCCTGGAAAGGATAATGATGTTCCACGAAGTGGAATATGGACTTCATGAGTATAAATTTTATCTCGATATGTGGGATATCCCACGAGGATGAAGAGATGAATTACTATTGGATATAAAGGAGGTATGATGTCGGAAATATGGATCAATGGAAACTCCATGATGAGTCTGAGTAATCATGTCCTAGTTTGGTGCCAACAGAAGGAAGGAAGACATTACAATTGGGTGGATTTAAGAATACTAGGAAGTTGGAAGTTGGAATAATGATCAGTTGCCCGATGATAAGTTCAAGGACTACAAGTGATGAGATGGGCCATAACCCATAGGCCCCAGGATCTGCCAAGAAGCAAGCACATTCTTGCTGAAGGAAAAACCCCGGAGGAAGTTACGGTTTTAACAACAAACGATTTTATAGGAGTAACGCAAAACCTGAGAGTTGTGAAGAAACGTTAGATGTTTGTCTGGCTTGCAGAATCTATGGATATATCCGAACTTGGTTCGTCGACAAGAGAAATTCTGCAATGCTTGTGAGGATGACCGAGTGTTAGAATGCGAGATTCGCTAAACCATAAACATGGTAATGATCTGGGTGCGGGATGGATTGATCACCATACCGACTTACTCTTATTATTCGCCTTGCTATATGGGATGGTAAATCTGAGTGACTTACCTATAGCAGAGAGACGACGGTATTAAGCCTTGTTTAAACCTTAGAATGGTATAGCAATTTTCCCCTTGTACAAGGCACCTGTTGCCAACCGTAGGTCATACGGTGAGGATCAACCCAGACCCATTTCCTGCAAGAGAAACCTTAAATTGTTGACCACCATGAGATATCGATAGTTCTTTAGTTTTGGCGCCAAACCCGTCAGCTAAGAAGACCCAGTCTCGGAAGAACCTTACCTAGATGAAAGACAGAAGAATTGAGGAAAAGGTTATGCAACTACCGGAAGAGCTCGGAGGAGGAATTTTCTCGAGGATCTGAGAAGACCGACACTGTCAAGAATAGGGATGGAGTATATGAGTTTTGATGGAACCGTAACAATGCTTCTAAGGGTGGTAGCACCCCAGACCCCGGAGATGATTGATGAAATTTTGAAGAGACCCCGAACCTAAGCTATTTCTTCCTAGCCTCTCCAAATCTCAAGGACGAGATTCATTTTAAGGGTGGTAGGTTTGTAACATCCTAAATTTTTAATTTGGAATGTTATACATTATATCATCATGCATACCATATTTTATTTTGCTTTTGGTTTTGATCCTAGAAAATCCTAAGCAACTCAAGGACCCACGGAGAGAGTTGGGGATTTCGTTATTTACATATTTGAGTTTTCTCAAATTTTGTAAACAGGATCATTTGATTTTATTTATTTTATCGTCAATTATTTCTATTACAAAGATATGAGAGAGGGAATAAAATGACTTTCCCAAAATATAGAAATATTGAGGATTTAATAAAAAAATCAAATAAGATTTATTTTGGAGTTTTTCGATATTTTTAATTGAATTTAGGAAAAATACGCGTTTTTCAAAGTTGTATTTTGGGCCCAAATAAATGTTCACTTTATCAGGCTTGATTTTAGAAACCCGGGAAAATTTATTTCATGATTTTTGGAGTCCGTTTAGTATTTCTTTTTATTTTTTTCCAAGCGTAATTATTTAAAAAAAAACGAAACCGACTATGGGCCGTACCCGAGCGGGACTCCGCCCAGGGGCGCCTTTATATAGCGCCGCACCCGAGCCCCAGCCCACACCAGCCCCGCGCCCGAGGTTCGCCGCCGCTACCGCCGGAGCAGCGCGCCGCCCGAGGTTCGCCGCCGCCTCGACTTCCGTGCCGAATTTAAAAAAAAAAAATTTCGTTGGTTTTATTTTGATTTTTTTATTATTTTTATTTTAATATTATTTTTATTTTAATATTATTTTTAATATTATTTTATTATTTTAATTATTTTCGGATTAGGTTAATTAATGATTAATCTGTTCGTCGTTTTTCTTTTTCGTCGGATTTTCCGCGGTTATTTTCTGATCCGATTTTCATTTTAGTATAACTTTTCGCTCGTTTATCGGAATCAGGCGATTCAAGCGCCTGGAGTTTCGTCTCGAAACCCTCTCTCCGAATAATCAACTTAAACAAGTTTTTGCTACTGAAAAATTTGACTTAGATCCAGATTCCTTGAACGAAGTTGATTTTTTTGCCGTTTGATTTCTTTTGCTTCGTTCGATTTGATTCTTTTTGCAAACCGGGGTTCTTAAGTTGAACTTTCTAGTTAGATCGTCTATTTGAGTTTTACCTGTGCATTAGATGAGTACTTATTGTACGCTTGTTTGTTGGTCTGCGATAGAATACCCGAAGTGCGCCGCCTGTTACTTCGAATCTCTAGGTTTCGCGGATCATCAGCAAGGCAAGTTCACACTTTGACCATACCTTTTCTACAACCTAGTTTTTCTTGCATTAGATCAATCCTCACACATTGCATGATTAGGATCTAATTAAACTGTGGGATGGGAAGTAGATGAGGTAGTACCTATTACCTGTTTATTATCAAACCTTGGGAGTTACTTCTACGTTTGCTTATTATGCCATGCTATGCTAGTAGACGTGGATTGGGTGAGTGATATCCATGACAGATGTGAGATTGTTAATTAATGGTTTACTTAAGGTGGCAACTTAAACACACATCTGGGTGGATTGAGGCACCTGGGTATTCCAGGACTTGCCTGTCTAGGCACCTGGGTATTCCAGGACTTGCCTGTTTTTCTTTTGGACCGCCACCCAGGCCCAAAGGGATCATAAGATTATTCATACTAGAAACTTCCGTGTGCAGCCACAAGCCACTATGGGCTCTGGCATAGTTGATTAAGTCGTGCGAACTCTTACAGGGTAGACTAGCAGATGTAGGGGAAAGTAGGTGTACCGGTCTATTCAACATAAGGTGCTAGCGCTTCTGAAAGACTATGTCTCGGTCATCCGTTTCTCAAACATCCTGTAGTGCGAGAAATCCAACGGAGGCGATCGAGTCTTGTGGGGAAAAGTGCGCAAACCTCTGCAGAGTGTATAAACTAATCATGATTAGCCGTGTCCCCGGTTATGGACATCTTGAGTATCTAGTTCTTGGATTATCATGTTGATCTCATCACATTACTTTAATTAATTTGTTGGGTTTTAATGATGATGCTTAATCGGGATTGAGAATGCTGTCAACCATTCTCAATGTTCAACAACCACCATGATAGTTAAATAAATTATATTCCTTTGCAGTAGGGAAAATTTGGCTTTTCGCAAAAACCTTATAACCATAGAGCTTTTCCACCAGCCATATATGCATGTAGTGATAGCTATTGTTCATCATTTTTCTCTATGGTGTGAATTTGCCAGTACATTCAATGTACTGACCCGTTTCGGGCTGCAACGTCTAATGTTGCAGGTTTCTTATGACGAGTAAGTGATACGTTAGGGTTACGATTTCTACACTCAACTTTGCCGTTGGTGTTGATGGGAATCCACAACCTTGTTTCTTCCGCTATATGGATTGAGATAATAGTATTTATGTTACTTTATACATGTGATTTACCTCTGTTATAAATCCTTCGAGTACTGTGTGTGTCAGCATACCGATCCAGGGATGACACTTAAGCACAGAGACTAGATCCATTCGGGTCAGGTCGCTACACGTATCCCGATCGATACAACTAGAACTGGATACTTGAGATGAGACATGGAGATGAGACTTGGATATGTGATGATAACTGGATAGTATGGCTCTGGGATTGCTTTCTCGCAGGGTGTCGAGAAAGGATCTCTGGCCGAGGTTGATAACTCTTCTACTATTTGACCTTGTGCTACTCTACTCCCTCCTGTTGCTGCAAGATGGTGGATTCCAGAAGATGCTAGTCTTCGGTAGGCTAGGCTTTCCCCTTCTCTTCTGGCATTCTACAGTTTAGTCCGCAGATACAACCCATTCCTTTGATACAGATGCATACTTAGTTTAGATCTGATGTAAGTCTCGCGAGTACTTTGGATGAGTACTCATAGTTGCTTTGCTACTTCTTTTTCCCCCATACCCGATTGTTGCGACCAGATGACGCATCCCAGGAGCCAGACGACGCCACTGATGACTACTACTATCCGGAGGATGCCTACTACTACGTGGAGACCGCAGACGACTAGGAGTAGTTAGGAGGCTCCCAGGTAGGAGGCCTTGCCTTTTCGATCGTTGTTGCTTTTGTGCAAGCCTTCTTAAGGCAATCTTGTCTAAATTATGTCTGTACTTAGATTTTGTTGCTTCCGCTGACTCTTGTGTATTCGAGCTTATGTATTCAAGCCCTCGATGCCCCTGGCTTGTAATATAAAGCTTGTATTATTTTATTTTGTGTCTAGGGTTGAGTTGTGATATCTTCCCGTGAGTCCTTGATCTTGATCGTACACATTTGCGTGTATGATTAGTGTATGATTGAATCGAGGGCGTCACAAAGACCTCTGGCATTTGAGGAAGCCCATCATCGGAATATACAAGCCAAGTTCTATACTGAAAATTCCCACTAGTATATGAAAGTGATAACTCAAGAGACTCTCTATATGAAGAACATGGTGCTACTTCGAAGCACAAGTGTGGTAAAAGGATAGTAGCATTGCCCCTTCTCTCTTTTTCTCTCATTTTTTTTTATTTTTTTGGGCCTTCTCTTTTTTTGGCCTTTCTCTTTTTTCTCCCTTTTTTTTATTTTTTCGTCCGGAGTCTCATCCCGACTTGTGGGGGGATCATAGTCTCCATCATCCTTTCCTCACTGGGGCAATGCTCTAATAATGATGGTCATCACACTTTTATTTTACTTACAACTCAATATTACAACTCGATACTAGAACGAAGATATGACTCTATATGAATGCCTCCGGTGGTGTACCGAGATGTGCAATGATCTAGCGTAGCAATGACATCAAAAAACGTACAAGCCATGAAAACATCATGCTAGCTATCTTACGATCATGCAAATCAATATGACAATGAATGCTCAAGTCATGCATATGATGATGATGGAAGTTGCATGGCAATATATCTCAGAATGGCTATGGAAATGCCATGATAGGTAGGTATGGTGGCTGTTTTGAGGAAGGTATATGGTGGGTTTATGGTACCGGCGAAAGTTGCACGATACTAGAGAGGCTAGCAATGATGGAAGGGTGAGTGTCGGTGTCAAAACCTGTGGATCTCGGGTAGGGGGTCCCGAACTGTGCGTCTAGGCCGGATTGTAACAGGAGGCAGGGAACACGATGTTTTACCCAGGTTCGGGCCCTCTTGATGAAGGTAAAACCCTACGTCCTACTTGATTAATATTGATGATATGTTTAGTACAAGAGTAGATCTACCACGAGATCGAGGAGGCTAAACCCTAGAAGCTAGCCTATGGTATGATTGTTGTCTATGGAGTTGATGACGTTGTCCTACGGACTAAAAACCCTTCGGTTTATATAGACACCGGATAGGGTTAGGGTTACATAGAGTCGGTTACAATGGTAGGAGATCTTGAATATCCGCATCGCCAAGCTTGCCTTCCACGCCAAGGAAAGTCCCATTCGGACACGGGACGAAGTCTTCAATCTTGTATCTTCATAGTCCAGGAGTCCGGCTGAAGGTATAGTCTGGCTACCCGAACACCCCCTAATCCAGGACTCCCTCAGTAGCCCCTGAACCAGGCTTCAATGACGATGAGTCCGGGACGCAAATTGTCTTCGGCATTGCAAGGCGAGTTCCTCCTCCAAGTCCTTCATAGAAGATTGTAAACACCAAGAGTAGTGTCCGGCTCTGCAAAATAAGCTTCCACATATTGCCATAGAGAGAATAATATTAACACAAATCAAATCTGCTGACATATTCCGCAGTGCGCTATCACACCACGGCCAAGTCCTGTACTCGAATCGTTTTTACTTTTTCACCTCAGCGTGTTTTGCGAGGCGGTTTCCTTGGCACGTCTTGTCAAAGCAGAGATCGTGTACCCTTTTTACGGGATTCTCATCAATACGGACGTGGGTAACCCAACCGTGCCACTTATCACGGTGCTCGGGAGGCAAGTGAGTTTTATTTGGTAGGTGGGGACGCATAACCACATCCGCCTATATAAGGGGATAAGGATCCACCCTTTTTACCTACACCTTCTTCCTCCCTTGCCTATCCATCCCTCGCGCACCCGAGCTCCAGCGCCCAAGCCCGCACATCCCACCTCAACCTTCTCCAGCAATGTCCGGAGCGGGAGGCAAATGGATGGTCTCCTCTGCTACGGAGGGTAAAGTAAAAAAGCTAAGGAAGGCCGGATACCTGTCCAAGGACATCGCGCACCGGCTTTCCGAAGAGGGGCAGCTTATCCCCACCCCAAGGCCCCATGAGAGGGTTGTGTTTCTCCACCACTTCCTCCGCGGACTAGGTTTTCCACTCCACCCATTTGTCCGGGGGCTCATGTTCTACTACGACCTGGATTTCCACGATCTGGCTCCAAACTTCATCCTCAACATCTCGGTGTTTATCGTCGTGTGTGAGGCCTTTCTCCGCGTCCGCCCCCATTTCGGCCTCTGGCTCAAGACCTTCAACGTCAAGCCCAAGGTGGTGCGCGGTAGCCAGGCGGAGTGCGGAGGCGCTATGGCGGGCAAGATGGCCAACGTCCTATGGTTCGAGGGCTCTTTCGTGGAGACCCTAAAGGGATGGCAAGCCGGGTGGTTTTATATCACCGAGCCACGCGACCCGGAATGGACCGCAGCGCCTAAGTTCCGATCCGGACCCCCACGCGGCTTGTGTCCTGGAAAGAGACGGGCCTGTCGTGGGGTGACGAAAAAGTGGTGACCGGATTGCAAACATGCATCCAGTCCCTGGTGAACAAGCCGGTCTGGCTTGTTAATATAATCCAGGTTATGCTCGTCTGCCGGATCCTCCCGTGCCAACAACGGGATTTTAATCTGTGGGAGTTCGACCCGGTGCAGCACCAAACTCTCAACAGGCTCTTCGACACGACGTATGAAGACGCCTGGAAGGTGCTATTCAAGGGCGCCGAGGCTCCCGCATCCTCTTCTGAGGACCACGGATACAGCTCGCAGCGTCACGCTAGCAAGGTATGCCATCTACACCCTTCACAGGATGTTAAGCCTTTTTCATAGTTTGACACTATGCGGGATCTAAACTCCCTTTCCTCTGACAGGCTTGGCGGGTGATAGCCGAGCCGATTAACTGTCCGGCTCCACTGCCCGAAGATCCAGCCCCAGCTTTACTGGTGAAGCTGCTGGCCCCGGCGCCTTATGTGGTGCCGGAGAAGAAGGTCAAGAAGAAGAAGACCACGGGGGCTCGAAAGAGTGCCCGCAACATGGTGGTGTCGGACTTGTCATCTGACGAGTCCGAGGCGCCCTCCTCCCATGAGAACGAGGAGGAGGAAGAAGAAGACTCTCCCTCTCCAGTGGAGGGAGGAGAGAAGAGGAAGGTCACCCCAACGGGGGAGGCCGAGGGGTCTAGGAAAAGGAAGACCCCTCCGCCAGACTACACCCTTGACGTCGAAGAGGGCGAAGAGGAGTGGCCGGACAGGGCCAAGCGTCCGGCAAAATCGTAAGTGTTCAGATACCAGAGTAACTCATGATATTCCTTTTATTGCACAGCTTCCCCTAATGTCGAATATAATCATGCAGCCCGCCCCGGGCCGCACTCAACGAGTCGTCGAGCGGCTCCCTGGATTCATCAGACGTGAACTCTGTTCCGCCCGCTGTCTCCCCCCGCACTGCGGATGACGCCGAAGTGGCGTCGCAACGAGCTCCGGGGCAGGAGGAGGTGGTCCTGGAGGAGCCGCAAGGCGACCTCCCGGACCCCAGGAGTGAAGGGGACAAGACCCCCCGGGGCTCCAAGTCCGGCCCTAAGCCGGGCACTGTGCCGGAATCTTCAACGACTCCGGACCGCAGCAGGCGAACTCCTTCCAAGAGGAGCAAGCCTTCTGAGCCGGCAGCCTTCGTCCAACCAAAGGCACCGGACAATCTGCTGGAGGTGCTTGAAGGTGCCTCCATCGACGAGGAGCACCGTACTATTATGAGTACGGTGATCCGGAAGGTTCAGTCCGCCAAGAGCGGGTTGAATGAAGCTTGCGCTGGCCTCCTAACAGGCTTCGAGGTAAGTAAAAATATGTAAAAATATTACCGCATAGACAGTAGCCCCTGATGCTCTGTTTGGCGTTCGGAAAGAAAAGCCGAATAGAGGATCTATGAAATTTCGCAGGAGTCTAATAATAAAGAGGTCAATATGCGTATGCAGGCTTCGCTGCTAGCCACCGCCGCACTGACTGCAGAGGTGGATACCCTAAAACAGGGACTCGAGCGGTCCGAGCAAGAGCTCGGCCGTGCCAAGCAGCAGCTCGAGGAGAAAGAAGGTAAGAAATGCCTTATAAAAAGGTGCCTATAGAGAGGCGTGATTGCAAAAAATAACAGGATTGTACTGCTTATTGTAGGGGCCACGACTGAGGTGGCGACCCTCAAGCAGGCGTTGTCCGAGGCCGAAAAGAAAACGGCCGTGGAGCGCACCGAGCGAGAGAAACTTGGGTCTCATGTTGGCGAGGTGCAGCAAGAGCTTCAGGCTCTCATGAAGAAACATGAGAGTTTGGAGCTGGAGTCAAAGACCCAAGCGTCCGAGCTCGCGACGGCCCTTGAGACTGCCAAGTCTGCCAAGGCCGAAGCCCAAAAGGCTCTCCGAGAGTTGGAGGATATGAAGAAGATAGCAGCGGGTAAGGCATTCTTTATGCAAAGTAGAAACATAAAAGTAAACTACTTGTTACTTACCCGAATCCGGAGTTCTCCAGGGGCCTTCGCAAATCTTCCCTGCAGCGTGTTTGATGCCGCCGCGTTCTACCGAGCTGAAGAGGGCAGCTCGATGGAGAAGGTATTCTGGTCTCAGTATGCTGAGGCCGGACACCCTGTGCCCTTGAGCGACCAGCTGAAATAGCTGGTCGAACTCCACAAGCCGGCCGAACAGGCCATGAAGGGCCTCATAGTTCGGCTGTGGCCTGGAGAGGCCTTGCCTGGGAGCTACTTCGGGCTGGTGCGGCGGCTGGTGGAGGCCTGTCCAAGGCTCAAGGTCATCAAGCGCTCCGCCTGCATCGAAGGTGCCCGTAGGACCCTTGCCCGTGTAAAGGTGCACTCGGGTACGCTGGACGGTGAGAAGCTTGTGACGGACGGGCCGCCGCCGGGGAAGGAGCATCGCAAGCCGGAGAACTACTACAAGGATGATCTTGCAGGTGCCCGCCTTGTGGCAGATGAGTGCACCAAAGATGTAATTTTTGAATGAATTCGCTCGTGTTTAACCTGTGCGCTGAAAACTTGTTCATATGCGCTAAGCAATGCTTATTGAATTTAAAATATTATTTTCTGTGCGGCCGTTTATCAAAAATTGAGAGATGGCCAGTCATCGGCTTCTGCCCCCATGCCACTAGTTCTGGGGTGTTCGGTGATAATCCTGGGCGCTCTTTTTCCCATGGTTGGGTCCTTCGAGGGAGGCGCTTAGCACGACGAACCAGGCAATCGGACTATAATGCTTGAACACTCTCACTTAGCCATAGAACTTTATAATTTTAAATTTCAGCGAAGCCCCTAGTTCGGAAGACCGAGTTCGGGGCGCTATCCATGCCTTGGCTGGGGTTTTTCCAGCTCCTCGCTCGAAGCGGCATAAGCCTTTAGGGACTCGCAAAACCTCTCGAACAGCGACCGGTCTCTCGCCTCATCATGACAGTCAGTTTTAGCTTTCTCCACTAAGGTGCTTAACCCAGCTCAACCGGGGCACAATCGCAGTGGTTCTCCTAGTGCAACCTTAGCCGATATAGCGGAACGTAAGGCACCAAAACATAGGAGCCGGGCAAACCCAACTATTGACCCAAATCATGATTCGGAGCCGATGCATATAGTGCTATAAGTTCGGGGTGCCGCACTTGTGAAAGTGTACGAACTTCTCACGTCATATTAATGGGTACTAAAGCCCCTGGCGTATTTTGCCGTACCACAGTGTACGGGTGCAACATGTCATAATCATATATATGAAAGGATGGTAATGCAAAAAATAGACAGAAAGCTATGCATTGTTTATAAAGAGGCTATTTATCAAAGCCGAACGATACAAGTGGTGCGATAAGCAAAAAGATATTGGACTATTTAGTATGTCCTGACCAGGGGCAGGCCGCGGAGTTGTATTTAAAACAGGTATACTGCTCGTAACAGAGACCACTTGGGAGTTCCATAATGCGGCATGGCTTGTTTGCCTCCTGGATCTTGCATCATTTGTGCGGCAGTCGAATTGCCGAACAGGTCGTCCGAAGTATGGATTCCTGAAAGTAAGAAAAAGTTCTAAAAAGAATCCGGCAGCCCCTGGTACATTTTAAGCCGTATTTTGGGCATGCCGTTATTGTGCCCCTTCCCCTGTGCCCATGGTATTTCAAGGGCGTAGTTATGTACGCGAGGTACTAGTTTCGCTAGGTCGCAAAGGCTGGGGTTGGGGACGCATTGCTACGCTTGCTCGGAGTGTGCCAGGCGGTCTTTGCTGTAGGTTACTCCGGGCGCGCTTGGCAGTGTCTGGCTTTTTAATGGCCGGACTGGAGAATTGCCGAAGAAGGCTACTTTGTACCTCCGCTGCGAGCGCCGCCGTATGCTCCTCCGTACAGAGGGAGCGTTCGGTGTTTCCGTTGACCGTGATTACTCCTCGAGGGCCTGGCATCTTGAGTTTGAGATATGCGTAGTGCAGCACTGCATTGAATTTTGCGAATGCGGTTCGTCCGAGCAGGGCGTGATAGCCACTGCAAAACGGGACTATATCGAAGATTAACTCTTCACTTCAGAAATTATCCGGGGATCCGAAGACCACATCAAGTGTTACTGAGCATGTACAGTTGGCTTCTACACCTGGTATGACGCCTTTAAAGGTCGTTCTTGTGGGTTTGATCCTTGAGGGGTCTATGCCCATTTTCCGCACTGTGTCCTGATAAAGTAGGTTCAGGCTACTGCCGCCGTCCATGAGGACTCTTGTGAGGTGAAATCCGTCGATGATTGGGTCAAGAACCAATGTGGTGAAGCCACCATGACGGATGCTAGTGGGATGGTCCCTCCGATCAAAAGTGATCGGGCAGGAGGACCATGGGTTGAACTTTGGGGCGACTGGCTCCATCGCGTATACGTCCCATAGCGCACGCTTCCGCTCCCGCTTGGGAATGTGGGTTGCGTACATCATGTTTACCGTCTGCACTTGTGGGGGAAAGCCCTTCTGTCCATTGTTGTTCGGCGGCTTGGGCTCCTCGTCATCGCTGTGCAGCCCCTTGTCTTTGTTTTCGGCTCTTAACTTGCCTGCCTGCTTGAACACCCAACAATCCCTGTTAGTGTGATTGGCTAGCTTTTCGGGGGTGCCATGTATCTGGCACAAGCGATCGAGTATTCGGTCCAAACTGGATGGGCCCTGAGTATTCTTTTTAAATGGCTTTTTTGGCTGACCGGATTTATAGCCTCTGAATCCTGCATTGACTGTCGTGTCTTCATTGCTGTCGCTGTTAACACAGCATTTTTGTTTGTTCCGACGTGTCCTGCCACTTTTGTCCTTGTTATCCGAATTACCAGGGTTCTTTGATAAGTTGTTACTGCGAGCTAGCCAGCTGTCTTCACCCGCGCAAAAGCGGGTCATGAGTGTCGTGAGGGCTGCCATGGATTTCGGCTTTTCCTGTCCCAGGTGCCGGGCAAGCCACTCGTCATGGATGTTATGCTTGAAGGCTGCTAGGGCCTCTGCATCCGGACAGTCGACTATCTGGTTTTTCTTTGTTAGGAACCGTGTCCAGAATTGTCAGGCCGATTCCTCTGGCTGCTGAATTATGTGGCTTAAGTCGTCAGCATCCGGTGGTCGCACGTAAGTGCCCTGGAAGTTGTCAAGGAATGCGGCTTCCAGGTCCTCCCAACAACCGATTGAGTCTGCCGGCAAGCTGTTAAGCCAATGCCGGGCCGGTCCTTTAAGTTTGAGCGGGAGGTATTTGATGGTGTGTAGATCATCGCCACGTGCCATGTGGATGTGAAGGAGATAATCCTCGATCCATACCGCCGGGTCTGTTGTGCCATCGTATGATTCGATGTTTACGGGTTTGAAACCCTCTGGGATTTTATGCTCCATTACTTCATTCGTGAAGCATAGCGGGTGTGCGGCGCCTCTGTACTGGGCTATATCACGACGTAGCTTGGAAGAGCTATGTCTGTTGTGTTCGGCCCGGCCGGATTTGTTGTATCCAGAGTGAAGATCATCGTCACGTGCCGTAGAGTGCCTGCGCGATCCATAGATCAATCTTGTTTGTCTTGCTTTGTCCTCCAGTACGTCTTGCAGGTCTGGCGCATTTTCCTGTGCCTTAGTTGAGTGGCGTCGGGGCATGGCTTGGGTGGAGGGTCGGGAGACCTCTCTGTCGCGGCCGCGAGGTGGCCGGTCTGCCATGTCATGCGCTAGTGATGTAGGTGCTTCCTCCTCTGATCAGGGTATCGGCATGCGCTTTGGGTAACTCTTGGAGGGGCGTTCGAGTTCATACTCTTCGGCCGCAAGGACTTCAGTCCATCTGTCAGCTAGCAAATCTTGGGCAGCTCTAAGCTGCTGCTGCTTTTTCTTGAGGTTGCTTGCCGTGGCTAAAAGCCTGCGTCTAAAACGCTCTTGTTCGGCGGGGTCTAATGGTATGACGAATTTGTCGTCATCGAGGCTTGCCTCGTCTTCGGAGGGAGGCATATAGTTATCGTCCTCAACCTCTTGGTCTGCCGCTTATGAGGGCTGGCTTCTCCATCTTCCTATGCCGAATCTTGCTGAGGTGGGTGTTCTTCGGCGCTGTCCGGGGTAGTATTATCTCCCATGCCGGAATCACCATTTTTGCTTTGGCGGGATTTAGAGCGGCGCCGCTGACGCCGACGCTTTGTCTGTTTCTTGGGGGTGTCCTCCCCCATTGTTCCATCGCCATCTCCATCCTTCAGAGTATCCACCATATATATGTCATATGACGAGGTGGCCTTCCAGCGCCCTACAGGTGCTGGTTCCTGTTCGTCTCCTACATCGTCGTCCATACCGTCGATGTCTTCGGAGCCGAAGTCAAGCATGTCGGTTAAATCGTCGACAGTGGCTACAAAGTGGGTGGTGGGTGGGCTTTGAATTTCTTCGTCGTCCGTATCCCATCCTCGCTGACCGTAATCCGGCCAGGGCTCTCCTGATAAAGAGAGAGACTTAAGAGAATTTAGGATGACGCCAAAAGGCGAGTGCTGAAAGATGTCTGCGGCGGTGAACTCCATTATCGGCGCCCAATCGGATTCAATCGGCAGGGGCACGAGGGTTTCGGAGTCCGGGGAGGAGTCCGGATCCTCGGAGTCATGGATCATGCAGAGTGCGGGGCTAGCGTTCGGCTCGATCGCCTTTAAGATCGCAGCCCCCGAGGTGGCGTCCAACCGCTCATCCTCCATTGGCGCAATAGGCTCCGAGTTAGAGGTCGGAACTGATGCGTGTGCGGCCTCCAGGACACTACCCGGAGGCAGAGCTAGATCATGCCCCTCGAGATAGTGCGGCGCGCTTGGCCGTGGCTCGAACCTATCAAAGATCAAGTCTCCACGCATGTCAGCCGTGTAGTTTAAGCTTCCAAACCTGACTTGATGGCCAGGGGCGTAGCTCTCGATCTGCTCCAAGTAGCCAAGAGAATTGGCCCGCAGAGCGAAGCCGTCGAAGACGAAGATCTGTCCGGGGAGAAAAGTCTCACCCTGGACCGCATCGCTGCTGATGATCAAAGGAGCCATTGGGCCTAACGGCGACGACACAGAGGAACTCTCAATGAAAGCACCAATGTCGGTGTCAAAACCGGCGGATCTCGGGTAGGGGGTCCCGAACTATGCGTCTAGGCCGGATGGTAACAGGAGGCAGGGAACACGATGTTTTACCCAGGTTCGGGCCCTCTTGATGGAGGTAAAACCCTACGTCCTGCTTGATTAATATTGATGATATGGGTAGTACAAGAGTAGATCTACCACGAGATCGAGGAGGCTAAACCCTAGAAGCTAGCCTATGGTATGATTGTTGTCTATGGAGTTGATGAAGTTGTCCTACGGACTAAAAACCCTCCGGTTTATATAGACACCGGATAGGGTTAGGGTTACATAGAGTCGGTTACAATGGTAGGAGATCTTGAATATCCACATCGCCAAGCTTGCCTTCCACACCAAGGAAAGTCCCATCCGGACACGGGACGAAGTCTTCAATCTTGTATCTTCATAGTCCAGGAGTCCGGCTGAAGGTATAGTCCGGCTACCCGAACACCCCCTAATCCAGGACTCCCTCAGTGAGAGTGCGTATAATCCATGGACTCAACATTAGTCATAAACAACTCACATACTTATTGCAAAAGTTTATTAGCCCCTGAAGCAAAGTACTACTACGCATGCCCCTAGGGGGATAGATTGGTAGGAAAAGACCATCGCTTGTCCCCGACCGCCACTCATAAGGAAGACAATCAATAAATACCTCATGCTCCGACTTCGTTATATAACGGTTCACCATACGTGCATGCTACGGGAATCACAAACCTCAACACAAGTATTTCTACTAATCCACAACTACCAACTAGCATGAATCTAATATCACCATCTTTATATCGCAAAACTATTGCAAGGAATCAAACATATCATATTCAGTGATCTACAAGTTTTATGTAGGATTTTATGACTAACCATGTGAATGACCAATTCCTGTCATCTCTCTAAATAGATATAAGTGAAGCAAGAGAGTTTAATTCTTTCTACAAAAGATATGCCCACGCTCTAACAAATATAAGTGAAGCAAAAGAGCACTCTACAAATGGCAGTTTTCTATGTAAAGAGAAACTGGCAATCCAAACTTCAAATGATATAAGTGAAGCACATGAAGCATTCTATAAAGCCATACTCAAAAGATATAAGTGAAGTGCATAGAGCATTCTATAAATAAACCAAGGACCATCTCATACCAGCATGGTGAATAAAAGAAAAATGCAAACTAAATGCAAAAGACGCTCCAAGATTTACACATATCACATGAATGAAATGAATCCGAAAACATACTGATATTTGTTGAAGAAAGAGGGGATGCCTTCCGGGGTATCCCCAAGCTTAGATGCTTGAGTATCCTTGAATATTTACTTGGGGTGCCTCGGGCATCCCCAAGATTGAGCTCTTGCCTCTCTTCCTTCTTCTCACATTGAGACCTTCTCGATCATGGAACACTTCATCCACACAAAACTTCAACAGAAAACTCGGTAAGATCTGTTAGTATAATAAAGCAAATCACTACTCTAAGTACTGTTGCAAACCAATTAATATTTTGTTTTTGCATTATGTCTACTGTAATATAACTTTTTCATGGCTTAATCCACTGATATAAATTGATAATTTCATCAAAACAAGCAAACTATGCATCAAAAACAGAATCTGTCTAAAACAGAACAGTCTGTAATAATCTGAACATTCACCATACTTTCTGCCAAAATTAGGAAAAAATAAAAAAAATTGTATAGAAAGACAGTGCAAAAAGAATCAGAACCATTTGACGTTCCAGCTAAAAATGTAAAACCGCGCACTACAGCCAAAGTTTCTGTCCTGCACCGTACAAACCATCAAGCAAATGTAAACATCCTAAAGGCAAACCTTGGCACATTATTTTTATAATACAATGGAATTGTACAAGGGGATAATTTTTTTGTTGAAAAGTTTCTGTAATCAAGATTCACAAAGTTGTCGTGACCATGAACAAAGTTCAAGGAGCTCTCCCACTTCAACAATGCTTGTCTTTCTCACTTTCACTTTCCTTTTTGAAAAAAATTGGGTTCCCCTCTTTATTTTTGTTGTTTTTAAACTATATGAAAGCACTCAACAGAAATAAATGACTCTCTAAAACTTTCGTGTTGTCTCCCAGGCAGCACTTTCTTTAAAGCCATTAAGGTAGTCATGTAGTGCTCAAGTAATGGATCCACCCGGGTCCCAAGGCATATCAAAGCCAATTTTAATTAACAATGATTTGTAATTTAGTAGTGAGCACAAAGTGACATATATCATGCAACAACGAAGTCTAACTCTCTTCCTATGCATCGGCATGTCATAAAAGAACAATTCATGCACACAAAAGTAAAGGCCAATGCATAGTATAAACAGTTTCTTGCAATTTTATCATGTGGGAAACATAGGGAGGTGGAGATATAGTTCCTCTTTCATAATAATTGCAAGTAGGAGCAGCGAGCACCTGCATATTATATTCATCAAAATCATCATGTGCAATAGTATAAGGCAACCCATCAATATAATCCTTAATAAGGGTAAACTTCTCTGATATAGTGTAGTTGGGAGAATTCAAAAAGATAATAGGACTATCATGCATGGGTGCAATAGAAACAATTTCATGTTTAACATAAGGAACTATAGCAAGTTCATCTCCATAAGCATAATTCATATTGGCATGTTGGCCACAAGCATAGCAAGCATCATCAAAAAGGGATATTTCAAAAGAATCAATGGGATCATAGCATTCATCCTTCGGTAAGCATGAAGGGGAATTAAAAAATGTACGAGTTGAAGAGTTACTCTCATTAGAAGGTGGGCACGGGTGATCCATCCGCTCTTCCTCCTTTTGTTCTTCGTTCTCCTCCTCATCTTTTTCATCCAATGAGCTCACAGTTTCATCAACTTCTTCTTCCATAGATTCCTGCAAAATATTAATCTCTTCTTGGACAGCGGAGACATTCTCAATAAGTGCATTAATATCGGAATTGTATTCATAATTCTCATAGCAATATTTAAGGATAGCTAAATTTTCAGGTCTATAAACTGAATCATCAAAAGCTTCAAACTCTTTAAACATAGATTCAATTTCATAAGCACCCATAAAAGCAACAAATTCTTCTGTTTGTTCCACATCATAGTAATCATATATACCATTAGCATAAGAAGCTAATGTTTTATTATGATTAAATTCACATAAAAAGGGAAGGTGTGGAGCCTTCATCCTAGAGCAACAAGTATAACCATATCTCAAGCATAGTTGCCTAGCATACCACTTCAATATATGAATTTGATCCCATAATAGTTTCCCTTTTTGTGTCAAGCGGTAAACCCTAAAGTATTCGCGTTGATCCAACATTACTACCATTACATAATTGAATGGGGTTTTCTCAGGATTATTAAAGTAGTACATAATATCTTTCACATAACCAACATCGAGGGTTTTTGGAGGTTCCCTATCTCCATGTGTAGAAAGTACACCTAATTTTTTTGGTATTTCATGTTCCATATCCATAACTAAAGATAAAGAACAACTAAGAACAGCAAATAAAAATTACTTAGTGATAAATCAAACAAGCACACACGAGAATATTCACCCCACGCTATTGCTCCCCGGCAACGGTGCCAGAAAAAGGTCTTGATAACCTACAAGTATAGGGGATCGCAAAAGTTTTCGATAAGTAAGAGTGTCGAACCCAATGAGGAGCTAAAGGCAGAACAAATATTCCCTCAAGTTCTATCAACCACCGATACAACTCTATGCATGCTCGATGTTGGCTTTACCTAGAACAAGTATGAAACTAGAAGTACTTTGTAGGTGTTGTTGGATAGGTTTGCAAGATAATAAAGATTACGTAAATAAAAAGTAGGGGCTGTTTAAGTAAAGACACAATAAAGTAAATATAGTGAGTGTGGAAAAGTGGTGGTAGGAGTTGCGAAATTTCCCCTTAAGCAATTGACTGCTTTACTAGACCGATAGCAAGTATTATGTGGGAGAGGCCACTGCTGGCATGTCATCCCTGACTTGGAATTCTATGCACTTATGATTAGAACTATTAGCAAGCATCCGCAACTACTAACGTTCATTAAGGTAAAACCCAACCATAGCATTAAGATATATTGGTCCCCCTTCAATCCCGTATGCATCAATTTCTATGCTAGGTTGAAGCTTCTCGCACTCTTGCCCTCCAATACACGGTCCTATCAACATACAACTAACCCTAGGGTGTGATCCACGCGCGCACTCATATGATGGGCACCAAAGGACAACAACATAACCACAAGCAAACTAAATCAATCATAGCAATTCATCAACCACCGATAGGACAACGAAAATCTACTCAGACATCATAGGATGGCAACACATCATTGGATAATAATATGAAGCATAAAGCACCATGTTCAAGTAGAGGGTACAGCGGGTTGCAGGAGAGTGGACCGCTGTAGATAGAGGAGGGAAGGTGATGGAGATGTTGGTGAAGATGGCGGAGGTGTTGGTGTAGATCGCGGTGATGATGATGATGATGATGGCCACGGCAGCGTTCCGGCGCCACCGGAAGAGAAGGGGAGAGGGGGGCCCCTTCATCTTCTTCTTCCCTGACCTCCTACCTAGATGGGAGAAGCGATTCCCCTCTGGTCCTTGGCCTCCGTGGCATGGGAGGGGCGAGAGCACCTCTGAGATTGGATCTGTCTCTCTGTCTCTCTCTATTTCTATGTTCTCAGATTCTGCCCTTTCATCGTTTCTTCTATTCTCGGAGATCCGTAACTCCGATAGGGCTGAAATTTTAACACGTTCTCTATCCGGATATTAGCTTTCTTGCGGCGAAAGAAGGGCATCAACCGCCTTACAGGGTGATGCTACCTCTTTTAGCACTGCGTTGGTTTTCCCGAAGAGGAAGGGATGATGCAGCAAAGTGGCTAATGACCCTCAAGTATAGGGGATCTATCATAGTCCTTTCGATAAGTAAGAGTGTCGAACCCAACGAGGAGCAGAAGGAAATGATAAGCGGTTTTCAGCAAGGTATTCTCTGGAAGTACTGAAATAAGTGGTAACAGATAGTTTTGTGATAAGATAGATTGTAACGTGCAAGAAGTAACAAAAGTAAATAAAGTGCAACAAGCTAGCCCAATCCTTTTTGTAGCAAAGGACAAGCCGGAACAAACTCTTATAATAGGAAAAGCGCTCCCGAGGACACATGGGAATATCGTCAAGCTAGTTTTCATCACGTTCATATGATTCACGTTCGATACTTTGATAATTTGATATGTGGGTGGACCGGTGCTTGGGTGTTGTTCTTACTTGAACAAGCATCCCACGTATGATTAACCTCTATTGCAAGCATCCTCAACTACAACAAAAGTATTAAGGTAAACCTAACCATAGCATGAAACATGTGGATCCAAATCAGCCCCTTACGAAGCAACGCATAAACTAGGGTTTAAGCTTCTGTCACTCTAGCAACCCATCATCTACTTATTACTTCCCATTGCCTTCCTCTAGGCCCAAATAATGGTGAAGTGTTATGTAGTCGACGTTCACATAACACCACTAGAGGCTAGACAACATACATCTTATCAAAATATCAAACGAATACCAAATTCATATGACTACTCATAGAAAGACTTCTCCCTTGTCCTCAGGAACAAACGTAATTACTCACAAAGCATATTCATGTTCATAATCAGAGGGGTAATAATATGCATATAGGATCTGAACATATGATCTTCCACCAAATAAACCAACTAGCATCAACTACAAGGAGTAATCAACACTACTAGCAACCTACTATCACCAATCCCGGACTTTGAGACAAGAATTGGATACAAGAGATGAACTAGGGTTTGGAGATGAAATGGTGTTGGTGAAGATGTTGATGGCGATTGCCCTCTCCTGATGAGAGGAGTGTTGGTGATGACGATGGTGATGATTTCCCCGTCCCGTGGGGAAGTATCCCCGGCAGAAAAGCTCTGCCTGAGCTATAGATTGGTTCCGCCAAGGTTCCGCCTCGTGGCGGCGGAGTCTCGTCCCGAAAAGTTCCTGGTGGTTTTTTTCTCATCGAAAGACTTCATATAGGAGAAGATGGACGTCGGAGAGCCACCAGGGGGCCCACGAGGTAGGGGGCACGCCCTAGGGGGGTGCGCCCCCACCCTCGTGAGAAGGCTGTGGGCCCCCTGGCCTTCATCTTTGGCGAGGATTTTTCTTTATTTATTTTAAGATGTTCTGTGAAGTTTCGGGACTTTTGGAGTTGCGCAGAATAGGTCTCTAATATTTGCTCCTTTTCCAGCCCAGAATTCCAACTGCCGACATTCTCCCTCCTTATGTAAACCTTGTAAAATAAGAGAGAATATCCATAAGTATTGTGACATAAAGTGAAATAACAGTCCATAATGCAATAAATATCGATATAAAAGCATGATGCAAAATGGACGTATCAACTCCCCCAAGCTTAGACCTCGCTTGTCCTCAAGCGAAAAGCCGATAACAATAAATATGTCCTCATGTTTAGAGGTAGAGGCGTCGATAAAAATAAAATATGGACATGAAGGCATCATGATTATTCTCATAACAGTAACATATATAGATTTTGTCATATGATTACTTATGTTCAAGTGATGATCTATTCACAATGCAAAAGTATAAATCATAAACCTTATTGGGCTCCAACAAACTATAATCTCAGTCATTGAAGCAATTGCAATTTATCATAACATCGGAAAGAGTCTATGTCAGAGCTAAAAAACAAGTCCACATACTCAACTATCATTTAGTCCTCCATAATTGTTAACACTCACGCAATACTTGTGGTTACGGAGTTTTAATCAGACATAGAGAAAGTTAGGGGCTTACAGTTTTGCCCCACAACATTTTACCTCAAGGGCCCTATTCAAGAATTCATCCGATTAATGTCGCGACCGTTTTTCCGGGCATTAAATTCCCAAAAAATGGCCACGGTCCTCACCAGCCCCAGGATTACTGTTAGCTGGTGAGGCATCAACTTGATACAGAAATTCCAAGCAAAAAGTACAAAATGAGCAGTACAAGACCATTGTGGCCTATGAGTACATCAAATGGTTTTCTAGTGGTCGATGGCGGAAGCGGTTTGTGAATCATCAGTGTATGGGACTCCATTTCCCACGGGAACAGCTGACCAGGTTAACTCCTATCTTCGCGAGGCCGCTATCACCGTTGCTTGATTTCCGGGGCTGTCACCGCAACGTTCCTTTCCATGCAAATATCTGGCCAAGACAATAGCCAGGGACAAGCCAGTGAGTACTTTGAATGTACTCGCAAACATTAAGAACGCTGGAATAATATGATTGATAATTATGCAATTAAATATTCCATGATCACGTCGTTAGTCACAAATAAAATATCTTTTATGCATGCAAGCGGGTTATTAATATGAACATGAATAAGCAATAATGGAGTGGAAATAAAATGCCTGTCTTAGCGGCACCACAAAAGGGGCTTTAACAGAAATGCCACAGTCGGACGTCTAAGCGACATCACAGAAAGGGCTTTAAAGGAAATGCCACAGTCGGACGTCTAAGCGACATCACAGAAAGGGCTTTAAAAGAAATGCCACAGTCGGACGTCTAAGCGACATCTCAGAAAGGGCTTTAAAAGAAATGCCACAGTCGGATGTCTAAGCGACATCACAGAAAGGGCTTTAAAAGAAATGCCACATTCGGACGTCTAAGCGACATCTCAGAAAGGGTTTTAAAAGAAATGCCACAGTCGGACGTCTAAGCGACATCACAGAAAGGGCTTTAAAAGAAATGCCACAGTCGGACGTCTAAGCGACATCTCAGAAAGGGCTTTAAAAGAAATGCCACAGTCGGACGTCTAAGCGACATCTCAGAAAGGGCTTTAAAAGAAATGCCATAGTCGGACGTCTAAGCGACATCACAGAAAGGGCTTTAGAAGAAATGCCACAGTCGGACGTCTAAGCGACATCACAGAAAGGGCTTTAAAAGAAATGCCACAGTCAGACGTCTAAGCGACATCTCAGAAAGGGCTTTAAAAGAAATGCCATAGTCAAACGTCTAAGCGACATCACAGAAAGGGCTTTAGAAGAAATGCCATAGTCGGACGTCTAAGCGACATCACAGAAAGGGCTTTAATTCACAAGTAAATAATACTCATAATAAATATTCAGTTCATGATAATAAACGGGTTAGTCCATCCACAGGAATAAACATTTAACCGGGCTTAGAAAATAAATAATCACCATGAATATCCAGGGGATAGAACCATCCCAGGGATACTCGATAATACAAATATACAACAGGTTAGTCCATCACAAAATAATAACCATGGTCCTCACAAGTCATCGATTAGTATCCAAGTTTGGTTTAACAATTTCACCTCCGAAGACCGACACTAAGACCAACACTTGACCCATCCCAGACTGGAATCCTTAACCATGGACACAGCTATTCGAATAGGTTTTAATCTCTGCAGAGGGTGTACTCTTTACCCACGAGTAACGGATTCCTTTAGTCCATCGGGACTAATTCCGTCTACGGCCTTTTAGTTGAAAACACGCCTAACCTTGCACACACCAGCTTAACTCACCGGTGTCTGGAATCACCCACGACACTTGTTAAGCAAAACTCTAAGTGGGGAGGCTACAACCTCGCGTAGCATGGGATCAAATTTGTATCGCGCGCTCTAAAGGGTGGCCTCCCCTCTCGATCCCAACCGGTAACACCCATGCCCCCGGACCAGGTGGCATGCCTACCGGCTACAACCGATATCTTCCACCATGGCCTCTCTGTACGGTGTGTGCTGGAAAGGGGTTGACAACTTACTGAACCGTACCCTACCTACGGCAGGGACGAGTGGTAGTACGAGGCAATTATGGGGGTTACTGGAACAAGACTCGATCTGCGGTCGACTCAGGAGGTTTATAAGTTCCCTGTATGACATGTATATCAAATATATAACAACCGACGAAATCATCACTCAATATACCTTACCATGCCATACCGGACATAACCGTCCTGACGGGGACCGGTGACAAGCTCACGCCTACCCAAGGCCAAGGCTTTCCCGGATTCCTTTCCGGCATGCATGCAAGGCACATGAGGATGAATACCATCACAAAAATATTCATTTCCAACAGCAAGGAAATCACTAATATGCTTCCATGCATATGATCATATCACATGAAATAACAAGTCCTCCGAAAAAAGGTGGTGTTATAAACGTGTCAAATAACACACCAAAAACATTATGCCAGTGTTCAGAATGCTTGCCTTTACGTTGTGGAGGGGTAAGGTGCTCTCCAAAACTTTTGAAAGTTTCTTCTCTCTCTCCAAAATCCTATTTAAAATATATTTGAATAAACACACATTTCAAAAACAGTACAAAAAAGTTGTTTGGAAAATTTTCAAATAAATCTTAAAATAAACTAGACCAAATTTGAGGAAGGTAGGAAAAAGAATCAACTCATTTGGAGTTATATTTAAAAAGTTATAGGCAGTCAAAGTTCTGGTCAAATCTGTTATTTGAAATAAAATAGAAAAGAAAACGTTTTCAGAAGCAAATACGCTTTCGAAGCGGGGAAAACGTACTGTAGTGGATTACGTCTTCACTTAACCACGTGGACGGCGCGGGGTGTCACTGACAGTGGGCCCGCCTGGCCCACTGGTCAGGTTTGACTAGTCGGCCTCCCTCCTCTTCCTCTGCCCCGAGCGGAGGCGGGATTCCGGCGACGCTCGCCGGCGAACGGCGGCACCGTTCGAGACGCCGAGGGTGGGGATGGATCCGTGGCTCGAGGGCGATCCTTCCGGTGGTTGCCAGACAGGTGGGGATGAAGGGAGTCGCCGGCGGCGAGCTTCGCGGCGGCCGGTGGCTTCGGGAGTTTTGGGCGTTTGAATTGCGGTGGCTCCCGGTCGGGTTTGAGTAGCTGGGTGGCTCCGCAAGTCGAAGTGGGGTCATATGGCGGCATTGGACGAACGGGAGAGGCTCTAGTTGCGGCGAAGGGAGCTGGAACGTGGCGGCGGCCGAACCGGCCGAAGTTGGGGAAGACGGCTTTCCCCCGACGATTGCTGGCTGTGGGGGTGCCATGGGGGTGGCCTGAGGTCGCTTGTGTGCTCGGTTGATCTCGGGGGCCTCTCTTTATAGTGCGACGAGGTCGGTTCCGCGGCGGTGGATGAGGATGCCGGTGGACCGCCTCTCTGTAGCTGGCAGGGCGACGTGGAGGCGACGAGAGCTAGCCGACGAGCGAGGGGATAAGCTCACGCTGTTCCAGGGGCCAGGTGGCGAGCGGGGATGGCTTGGGCGGCGCCGACATGAGCAGGGGCTATCAGGCGGCCGTGGCGTGCTGCCAAGGGGGCTCTAGCGGCGGCGCTGTAGCGTGCCAGGGGGCTTGGCGCGTTGCTGCGAGGAGGGTAGCGCTTGGCGGGGTGCTGCCGTGCGGGCCAATACAGGGGCGCGACGCGGCGGCTTGTGCACGTGGCTGCAATACGCGTGCTCTGGGCGCGTCCAGAGCATGCTCCGAAGGTGTTCGACACAATGCCGCGGCATGCTACAGGTCACAGGTGAGGCTGGCATTTAGCAGATCTAGGTTAGGAGTAGTGATGAATCTATTGGACAAGGCAGTTAGGCAAGGGAAGCAAGATCACAGTGAAAGCTAGGACTTATGTCAAAACTGGTCATGCCTACAGGGTGCTCGACAGAATGCCACATGCACCTAGGCATCTCTTGGGGTGGCCAAAACTTCCAGAGTGGGGTCTCCTTAGATGCAAGAGAGAGAGGTGAGGTTAGTTTGGCAAAAGGAGAAACTTGTTAGTGCAAGTTTTACAAAACTTCAATTCTGGATAGGAAATGAATGGCATTATTCCATGAACCAAAAATGATCCAAAAGGTGCATGCTCCTGGACTTAAGGGTTTAACATGGAGGACTACAAGTAGGAGAACGAATCAAGGGTTAAGGAGTAAGCAAAAATATGGTTGCTGTACAAACCATCAATTTGGTCCAGAACGAAAATGAGGTTGATTCACTCAAAATTTGCAAATAACATCACTGGGTTTTTTTGCATAAAGTGAAATCATATGATCCTACTAACATCCCAAAATATTGGTGGAGGCTAGAAAGAATTATTTAAGTTAGTTGTAGTGTAAAATGCCCACTGGACCAGAGAAGAGAAATCTGTTGTAGAACTCAAAATATTTCATTAAATAAAGATGTTTTTGCCCAAAAGTTATTCAATAACATCACATGACTTCTCCAAATTTTTGTGGGAATATTAAGTGAATTTATCAAATGGTTGTAGTTCAAATGTGGCAATTTAAACCTTGAAAAACCATTTTCAAGAAAGCAGGGATTAAGCAAATTAATTATGTAATTAGTTATATTAAATAAAGAAAAGTTTTTCTTGAGAGATTAAATAAGTCCAATAACACAATTGAAAAAGTTTTCTCTTTGGGAAAAACTCATCACCAATAGGGAAGGAAATGATTAAAAAACAAAATGGTGCTCAGAAATCAAGGTTTTAAATTCCTGGCAAAAATTTTAATTCATTAAAACAAGGCCAAATTTTTGGGGTGTCACAACACTATCCCCCTTAAGAAAAATCTCGTCCTCGAGATTTGTCAAAAGCTGTTTCAAGAAAGATTTATGCAACAAAGATGTGGCTACAGTGAGAGGGCAATAAGTGGTGTAAAACCACAGTGTGAATACTGGCGCTGCGTGAAAAGATCTATGGTTCGGGACGGAAAACGTAGGATCCCTAGCTGGATATAAATTTAGAATAATTTCTAAATTTAAATATACGCTGGTCGCACCCGAGAGCACAGTGCTCTCTCTGGCTGACAGGTGGACCCGGGGCCCACAGTCAGCCTCTTCTTCTTCCTCTGGCTCTCTCTACTCCCTCTCTCCCGCGCGCTTTCCTACGCTTTCTCCACCGGTGACGTCTAGCGCGTAGGGCATCTAGGACGTACCGAGGTAGTGCGCGGCGTGCTAGCTGCCGGTGCAGCGTGCACTCACCTCACGGGCCAGCATGCTGTCGGCACTGCTTGCGGATTCGACTCCGAACACCGGCGGTCGGCGACGAGCGGCGTTGGTGGACTTCGCCCACCGTACACCGAGCTCGAGCTATAAAACGGCCGAGGTGTCCCTCTCTTCTTCCTCACTCCTGGCCTCACTTCTCCCCCTCCTTTCTCCATTACCGCTTATAGAAACTCGGGTGAGGCTCTAATGGCGGAGGTGATGCCGGACTGGTTTGCGATCCTGATATTCGCGGGGCTAGCGACACAACTGGGGCTCTCTATGCTCCTGTGCGTGATGATCCTCGACGATCGTCGCGACGCTGTTGCTCGGGTGTTGGCTCTCCGCGGCGGTGGTGATCACGAGGAGTAGACAGGGTGTGCCGGGTGCCAACTGTTGTTGGGGGGGTGATTAGCCGGATGTATCACTGTTGCAGCGTTCTGCAAACAGTGTAGGTGTTCGAATGGTAATGGGTGTAAGTCTGCTACCGTGATGCTGTGTGAAATTAATTAATCCCCGTCGTAGCAACTCAGGGAAAGAAATCTCACTCCAGGATTTTGTGAGGGAAAAACAATTAAATTAAAGGAGCATAATCCACAACAAAAACTACACGCATTAGTAGAAGCCAAATAATTGACTTGTCGTACAAACTCAGGGTATCATGCATAATTCAAACACATCAATAAATGTTGCAATAATGAACACCGCAGTGACGTCTAAAATGGAAATGGTAACCGGACGGGGTCCCTAGAAAACGTCTCTGGTACTGGGATACATTCCTCTTCTATCGGGGAAAGTGGGTTGACCAGTCGATGCACGTGTCTCTCTCGGTCAGGCCTTAGTGCTCTGCCGATGGCGATTTGAGGATTTAAACCTGCGAGGCTCTGGAGATAACCCATCACACGTTGGGTTAAACGCTCTTGAGCGATGACGTACTGGACAAGGTTGGCCAGGACTGGGTCTCTCTCCATTCGTCCTCCGGGAAAAGATGTTACTCCTCCGGGTTCTGCACGGCTCGGAAAGTAATTATACCCTCGTTCGCTGGCATAGGGTACCGCGAATTGAAGGCGAGCAAGCGCTTCGTACATAGCAGCTTCTATGGCCATCTGTGGGGTTGGCATAGATTTCCCCATGAAGGAGACCTCTGTTGGGTCTTGGTTTGAGTTTACGGGAGGAATGTGCACTGCTGCCAATATCTTGAGGTGGAAGGGGTGATCCTTGATTTGAACAGCTCGTACTGGGGTGGCTGGGTAGCGCCCATGGTACTGCAGGTAAAATCCCACAATATCTTGACAAAACTACCCTGGGTTGCATCTGGGGTTCTCAGGTAAATGCTGGGGCTTGGCATGGCAAGAATTGATTGGGAGGATGGTGCACAAGATGAGAGGTGCTTGGCATGGTCACGCGGTGGCCCTTTATAGCACTGGAGCTGGGTCATTCTTACCGTGGTGAATGGTAAAGAAAATTTTCAGCTCTGTTCCAAGGTCGGGGTCAAGCCACAGATTCACACATTTCACTAAAGTGATGTGTTACCGTGGGGATTGTCGGGGAAGGTTTTTGGGTGGTTGCGTTCGGAAAAACATGCAATTCTGTGCTGACATACCCATGCAAGGATACTATTTAAAACAGAGGCACGACAACAGGCGGCGTTTAAGAATAAGGCCACATGATTACAAGGCAAGGGTACACTGGGACTCGATACGATACGGGTGACTTAGTCTACCTCGTTTATATCCAAGCGGGCGTGCCTTGTGGATGTCGAGGCTTCTCTTCGGTTCTCGTCGTCTGAATTAACTAGAGTGGTCTGAGGGGCTGCAGGCTCGAGGTAGCGATGATGACCATCTCGAGGATTGCTGGCCACAACCCCGTTGGAGTGTGCTTCCAAAATGCGGCGAAGCACTTCTGGGGTTATCGCGGCAACTTGACCGATGGCTGGGGCAGATCTCCGGGGCTCGATCGGGTGCCCAAACAGCACGACTGGGTTGTTGATGTTGGGCTCGTTCTCTTCTCTCGTCGGGGTTCGACGACCTAGCTCTCCACGAGCTGCGATTAGATCAATCGTGATTTGATCGCATAGTTCCTCTAGTGCACTTACATAGCGCACTAGGTGCAACAGTGCAGGATCTGTCTCGTGATCTCCGTTGACAACTTGGTGTGGTCTACCATACCCTTCACGTCTGGGGTAGTAGTGGAACGAGCGACAGTTAACTCTGGGCGACAAGTGCCGAAGATGAACTATAGCTTCTCGAGCAGCTAGTTGGATGGCTTGTGGCTCAAAGGAAGTTGTCCTTCCGGTGAACCTGTAGGGGCGCTCGGGCTCTAGTCCCCTACCATAAATGTGTACAGTGGCCCAGAATTGACGGCTCTCACCGCTCATGGGTCCTTGGTACACGACGTATTCTGGGGGCTCTTCTAACGCATAGGCACGGCGGGTGAGGTTTGCGAGTATGGTCACAAAGCCTCCAAGGTTGGTCGCTGTGGTCTCATTGTGCACGACAGGGCCGGGCATTGTGGCTTGGTTTGGGGTAGAGGCTGTGCTGTGCTGAGTTGAGGCTAGCGTGCCCTTTTTATAGGAAAAAGGGGACGGAGTCTTTCTTTGCACGCTTGGCGAAAAAGGACTATTTAGGACTTGGTCACTGGTGCAAGATTGACAGGTTAGATGGATAGGTTGGGCACCAACTGCCAAAAAGGTGTCGTGTCTTGGTGTGGCTATCTTGCAAGGGAAGCTTGATTGGGGTTTGGTGAAGGTCTGGTAGGTTGGTTTATCTAAGTTTATTGACCTGGCTAAGATAGGATTAGCCAATTGGTCAGCCTGGCTCTGATACCAAGTCTGTCGCGACCGGTTTTTCCGGGCATTAAATTCCCAAAAAATGGCCACTATGCTCACCAGCCCCAGGATTACTGTTAGCTGGTGAGGCATCAACTTGATACAGAAATTCCAAGCAAAAAGTACAAAATGAGCAGTACAAGACCATTGTGGCCTATGAGTATATCAAATGGTTTTCTAGTGGTCGATGGCGGAAGCGGTTTGTGAATCATCAGTGTATGGGACTCCATTTCCCACGGGAACAGCTGACCAGGTTAACTCCTATCTTCGCGAGGCCGCTATCACCGTTGCTTGATTTCCGGGGCTGGCACCGCAACGTTCCTTTCCATGCAAATATCTGGCAAAGACAATAGCCAGGGACAAGCCAGTGAGTACTTTGAATGTACTCGCAAACATTAAGAACACTGGAATAATATGATTGATAATTATGCAATTAAATATTCTATGATCACGTCGTTAGTCACAAATAAAATATCTTTTATGCATGCAAGCGGGTTATTAATATGAACACGAATAAGCAATAATGGAGTGGAAATAAAATGCCTGTCTTAGCGGCACCACAAAAGGGGCTTTAACAGAAATGTCACAGTCGGACGTCTAAGCGACATCACAGAAAGGGCTTTAAAGGAAATGCCACAGTCGGACGTCTAAGCGACATCACAGAAAGGGCTTTAAAAGAAATGCCACAGTCGGACGTCTAAGCGACATCTCAGAAAGGGCTTTAAAAGAAATGCCACAGTCGGACGTCTAAGCGACATCACAGAAAGGGCTTTAAAAGAAATGCCACAGTCGGACGTCTAAGCGACATCTCAGAAAGGGCTTTAAAAGAAATGCCACAGTCGGACGTCTAAGCGACATCACAGAAAGGGCTTTAAAAGAAATGCCACAGTCGGACGTCTAAGCGACATCTCAGAAAGGGCTTTAAAAGAAATGCCACAGTCGGACGTCTAAGCGACATCTCAGAAAGGGCTTTAAAAGAAATGCCACAGTCGGACGTCTAAGCGACATCACAGAAAGGGCTTTAGAAGAAATGCCACAGTCGGACGTCTAAGCGACATCACAGAAAGGGCTTTAAAAGAAATGCCACAGTCGGACGTCTAAGCGACATCTCAGAAAGGGCTTTAAAAGAAATGCCACAGTCGGACGTCTAAGCGACATCACAGAAAGGGCTTTAGAGGAAATGCCACAGTCGGACGTCTAAGCGACATCACAGAAAGGGCTTTAATTCACAAGTAAATAATACTCATAATAAATATTCAGTTCATGATAATAAACGGGTTAGTCCATCCACAGGAATAAACATTTAACCGGGCTTAGAAAATAAATAATCACCATGAATATCCAGGGGATAGAACCATCCCTGGGATACTCGATAATACAAATATACAACAGGTTAGTCCATCACAAAATAATAACCATGGTCCTCACAAGTCATCGATTAGTATCCAAGTTTGGTTTAACAATTTCACCTCCGAAGACCGACACTAAGACCAACACTTGACCCATCCCAGACTGTAATCCTTAACCATGGACACGGCTATTCGAATAGGTTTTAATCTCTACATAGGGTGTACTCTTTACCCACGAGTAACGGATTCCTTAGTCCATCGGGACTAATTCCGTCTACGGCCTTTTAGTTGAAAACACGCCTAACCTTGCACACACCAGCTTAACTCACCGGTGTCTGGAATCACCCACGACACTTGTTAAGAAAAACTCTAAGTGGGGAGGCTACAACCTCGCGTAGCATGGGATCAAGTTTGTATCGCGCGCTCTAAGGGGTGGCCTTCCCTCTCGGTCCCAACGGTAACACCCATGCCCCTGGACCAGGTGGCATGCCTACCGGCTACAACCGATATCTTCCACCATGGCCTCTCTGTACGGTGTGTGCTGGAAAGGGGTTGACGACTTACTGAACCGTACCCTACCTACGGCAGGGACGAGTGGTAGTACGAGGCAAGTATGGGGGTTACTGGAACAAGACTCGATCTGCGGTCGACTCAGGAGGTTTATAAGTTCCCTGTATGACATGTATATCAAATATATAACAACCGACGAAATCATCACTCAATATACCTTACCATGCCATACCGGACATAACCGTCCTGACGGGGACCGGTGACAAGCTCACGCCTACCCAAGGCCAAGGCTTTCCCGGATTCCTTTCCGGCATGCATGCAAGGCACATGAGGATGAATACCATCACAAAAATATTCATTTCCAACAGCAAGGAAATCACTAATATGCTTCCATGCATATGATCATATCACATGAAATAACAAGTCCTCTGAAAAAGGTGGTGTTATAAACGTGTCAAATAACACACCAAGAACATTATGCCAGGGTTCAGAATGCTTGCCTTTACGTTGTGGAGGGGTAAGGTGCTCTCCAAAACTTTTGAAAGTTTCTTCTCTCTCTCCAAAATCCTATTTAAAATATATTTGAATTAACACACATTTCAAAAACAGTACAAAAAATTTGTTTGGAAAATTTTCAAATAAATCTTAAAACAAACTAGACCAAATTTGAGGAAGGTAGGGAAAAGAATCAACTCATTTGGAGTTATATTTAAAAAGTTATAGGCAGTCAAAGTTCTGGTCAAATCTGTTATTTGAAATAAAACAGAAAAGAAAACGTTTTCAGAAGCAAATACGCTTTCGAAGCGGGGAAAACGTACTGTAGTGGATTACGTCTTCACTTAACCACGTGGACGGTGCGGGGTGTCACTGACAGTGGGCCCGCCTGGCCCACTGGTCAGGTTTGACTAGTCGGCCTCCCTCCTCTTCCTCTGCCCCGAGCGGAGGCGGGATTCCGGCGACGCTCGCCGGCGAACGGCGGCACCGTTCGAGACGCCGAGGGTGGGGATGGATCCGTGGCTCGAGGGCGATCCTTCCGGTGGTTGCCAGACAGGTGGGGATGAAGGGAGTCGCCGACAGCGAGCTTCGCGGTGGCCGGTGGCTTCGGGAATTTTGGGCATTTGAATTGCGGTGGCTCTCGGTCGGGTTTGAGTAGCTGGGCGGCTCCGCAAGTCGAAGTGGGGTCATATGGCGGCGTTGGACGAACGGGAGAGGCTCTGGTTGTGGTGAAGGGAGCTGGAACGTGGCGGCGGCCGAACCGGCCGAAGTTGGGGAAGACGGCTTTCCCCCGACGATTGCTGGCTGTGGGGGTGCCATGGGGGTGGCCTGAGGTCGCTTGTGTGCTCGGGTGATCTCGGGGGCCTCTCTTTATAGTGCAACGAGGTCGGTTCCGCGGCGGTGGATGAGGATGCCGGCGGACCGCCTCTCTGTAGCTGGCAGGGCGACGTGGAGGCGACGAGAGCTAGCCGACGAGCGAGGGGATAAGCTCGCGCTGTTCCAGGGGCCAGGTGGCGAGCGGGGATGGCTTGGGCGGCGCCGACATGAGCAGGGGCTGTCGGGCGGCCGTGGCGTGCTGCCAAGGGGGCTCTGGCGGCGGCGCTGTAGCGTGCCAGGGGGCTTGGCGCGTCGCTGCGAGGAGGGTAGCGCTTGGCGGGGTGCTGCCGTGCGGGCCAAGACAGGGGCGCGACGCGGCGGCTTGTGCACGTGGCTGCAATACGCGCGCTCTGGGCGCGTCCAGAGCATGCTCCGAAGGTGTTCGACACAATGCCGCGGCATGCTACAGGTCACAGGTGAGGCTGGCATTTAGCAGATCTAGGTTAGGAGTAGTGATGAATCTATTGGACAAGGCAGTTAGGCAAGGGAAGCAAGATCACAGTGAAAGCTAGGACTTATGTCAAAACTGGTCATGCCTACAGGGTGCTCGACAGAATGCCACATGCACCTAGGCATCTCTTGGGGTGGCCAAAACTTCCAGAGTGGGGTCTCCTTAGATGCAAGAGAGAGAGGTGAGGTTAGTTTGGCAAAAGGAGAAACTTGTTAGTGCAAGTTTTACAAAACTTCAATTCTGGACAGGAAATGAATGGCATTATTCCATGAACCAAAAATGATCCAAAAGGTGCATGCTCCTGGACTTAAGGGTTTAACATGGAGGACTACAAGTAGGAGAAAGAATCAAGGGTTAAGGAGTAAGCAAAAATATGGTTGCTGTACAAACCATCAATTTGGTCCAGAACGAAAATGAGGTTGATTCACTCAAAATTTACAAATAACATCACTGGGTTTTTTGCATAAAGTGAAATCATATGATCCTACTAACATCCCAAAATATTGGTGGAGGCTAGAAAGAATTATTTAAGTTAGTTGTAGTGTAAAATGCCCACTGGACCAGAGAAGAGAAATCTGTTGTAGAACTCAAAATATTTCATTAAATAAAGATGTTTTTGCCCAAAAGTTATTCAATAACATCACATGACTTCTCCAAATTTTTGTGGGAATATTAAGTGAATTTATCAAATGGTTGTAGTTCAAATGTGGCCATTTAAACCTTGAAAAACCATTTTCAAGAAAGCAGGGATTAAGCAAATTAATTATGTAATTAGTTATATTAAATAAAGAAAAGTTTTTCTTGAGAGATTAAATAAGTCCAATAACACAATTGAAAAAGTTTTCTCTTTGGGAAAAACTCATCACCAATAGGGAAGGAAATGATTAAAAAGCAAAATGGTGCTCAGAAATCAAGGTTTTAAATTCCTGGCAAAAATTTTAATTCATTAAAACAAGGCCAAATTTTTGGGGTGTCACAACACTATCCCCCTTAAGAAAAATCTCGTCCTCGAGATTTGTCAAAAGCTGTTTCAAGAAAGATTTATGCAACAAAGATGTGGCTACAGTGAGAGGGCAATAAGTGGTGTAAAACCACAGTGTGAATACTGGCGCTGCGTGAAAAGATCTATGGTTCGGGACGGAAAACGTAGGATCCCTAGCTGGATATAAATTTAGAATAATTTCTAAATTTAAATATACGCTGGTCGCACCCGAGAGCACAGTGCTCTCTCTGGCTGACAGGTGGACCCGGGGCCCACAGTCAGCCTCTTCTTCTTCCTCTGGCTCTCTCTACTCCCTCTCTCCCGCGCGCTTTCCTACGCTTTCTCCACCGGTGACGTCTAGCGCGTAGGGCATCTAGGACGTACCGAGGTAGTGCGCGGCGTGCTAGCTGCCGGTGCAGCGTGCACTCACCTCGCGGGCCAGCATGCTGTCGGCACTGCTTGCGGATTCGACTCCGAACACCGGCGGTCGGCGACGAGCGGCGTTGGTCGACTTCGCCCACCGTACACCGAGCTCGAGCTATAAAACGGCCGAGGTGTCCCTCTCTTCTTCCTCACTCCTGGCCTCACTTCTCCCCCTCCTTTCTCCATTACTGCTTATAGAAACTCGGGTGAGGCTCTAATGGCGGAGGTGATGCCGGACTGGTTTGCGATCCTGATATTCGCGGGGCTAGCGACACTACTGGGGCTCTCTATGCTCCTGTGCGTGATGATCCTCGACGATCGTCGCGACGCTGTTGCTCGGGTGTTGGCTCTCCGCGGCGGTGGTGATCACGAGGAGTAGATAGGGTGTGCCGGGTGCCAACTGTTGTTGGGGGGGGGGTGATTAGCCGGATGTATCACTGTTGCAGCGTTCTGCAAATAGCGTAGGTGTTCGAATGGTAATGGGTGTAAGTCTGCTGCCGTGATGCTGTGTGAAATTAATTAATCCCCGTCGTAGCAACTCAGGGAAAGAAATCTCACTCCAGGATTTTGTGAGGGAAAAACAATTAAATTAAAGGAGCATAATCCACAACAAAAACTACACGCATTAGTAGAAGCCAAATAATTGACTTGTCGTACAAACTCAGGGTATCATGCATAATTCAAACACATCAATAAATGTTGCAATAATGAACACCGCAGTGACGTCTAAAATGGAAATGGTAACCGGACGGGGTCCCTAGAAAACGTCTCTGGTACTGGGATACATTCCTCTTCTATCGGGGAAAGTGGGTTGACCAGTCGATGCACGTGTCTCTCCCAGTCGGGCCTTAGTGCTCTGCCGATGGCGATTTGAGGATTTAAATCTGCGAGGCTCTGGAGATAACCCATCACATGTTGGGTTAAACGCTCTTGAGCGATGACGTACTGGACAAGGTTGGCCAGGACTGGGTCTCTCTCAATTCGTCCTCCGGGAAAAGATGTTACTCCTCCGGGTTCTGCACGGCTCGGAAAGTAATAATACCCTCGTTCGCTGGCATAGGGTACCGCGAATCGAAGGTGAGCAAGCGCTTCGTACACAACAGCTTCTATGGCCATCTGTGGGGTTGGCATAGATTTCCCCACGAAGGAGACCTCTGTTGGGTCTTGGTTTGAGTTTACGGGAGGAATGCGCACTGCTGCCCAATATCTTGAGGTGGAAGGGGTGATCCTTGATTTGAACAGCTCGTACTGGGGTGGCTGGGTAGCGCCCATGGTACTGCAGGTAAAATCCCACAATATCTTGACAAAACTACCCTGGGTTGCATCTGGGGTTCTCAGGTAAATGCTGGGGCTTGGCATGGCAAGAATTGATTGGGAGGATGGTGCACAAGATGAGGGGTGCTTGGCAAGGTCACGCGGTGGCCCTTTATAGCACTGGAGCTGGGTCATTCTTACCGTGGTGAATGGTAAAGAAAATTTTCAGCTCTGTTCCAAGGTCGGGGTCAAGCCACAGATTCACACATTTCACTAAAGTGATGTGTTACTGTGGGGATTGTCGGGGAAGGTTTTTGGGTGGTTGCGTTCGGAAAAACATGCAATTCTGTGCTGACATACCCATGCAAGGATACTATTTAAAATAGAGGCATGACAACAGGCGGCGTTTAAGAATAAGGCCACATGATTACAAGGCAAGGGTACACTGGGACTCGATACGATACGGGTGACTTAGTCTACCTCGTTTATATCCAAGCGGGTGTGCCTTGTGGATGTCGAGGCTTCTCTTCGGTTCTCGTCGTCCGAATTAACTGGAGTGGTCTGAGGGGCTGCATGCTCGGGGTAGCGATGATGACCATCTCGAGGATTGTTGGCCACAACCCCGTTGGAGTGTGCTTCCAAAATGTGGTGAAGCACTTCTGGGGTTATCGCGGCAACTTGACCGATGGCTGGGGCAGATCTCCGGGGCTCGATCGGGTGCCCAAACAGCACGACTGGGTTGTTGATGTTGGGCTCGTTCTCTTCTCTCGTCGGGGTTCGACGACCTAGCTCTCCACGAGCTGTGATTAGATCAATCGTGATTTGATCGCATAGTTCCTCTAGTACACTTACATAGCGCACTAGGTGCAACAGTGCAGGATCTGTCTCGTGATCTCCGTTGACAACTTGGGGTGGTCTACCATACCCTTCACGTCTGGGGTAGTAGTGGAATGAGCGACAGTTAACTCTGGGCGACAAGTGCCGGAGATGAACTATAGCTTCTCGAGCAGCTAGTTGGATGGCTTGTGCCTCAAAGGAAGTTGTCCTTCCGGTGAACCTGTAGGGGCGCTCGGGCTCTAGTCCCCTACCATAAATGTGTACAGTGGCCCAGAATTGACGGCTCTCACCGCTCATGGGTCCTTGGTACACGACGTATTCTGGGGGCTCTTCTAACGCATAGGCACGGCGGGTGAGGTTTGCGAGTATGGTCACAAAGCCTCCAAGGTTGGTCGCTGTGGTCTCATTGTGCACGACAGGGCCGGGCATTGTGGCTTGGTTTGGGGTAGAGGCTGTGCTATGCTGAGTTGAGGCTAGCGTGCCCTTTTTATAGGAAAAAGGGGACGGAGTCTTTCTTCGCACGCTTGGCGAAAAAGGACTATTTAGGACTTGGTCACTGGTGCAAGATTGACAGGTTAGATGGATAGGTTGGGCACTGACTGCCAAAAAGGTGTCGGGTCTTGGTGTGGCTATCTTGCAAGGGAAGCTTGACTGGGGTTTGGTGAAGGTCTGGTAGGTTGGTTTATCTAAGTTTATTGACCTGGCTAAGATAGGATTAGCCAATTGGTCAGCCTGGCTCTAATACCAAGTCTGTTGCGACCGGTTTTTCCGGACATTAAATTCCCAAAAAATGGCCACTGTGCTCACCAGCCCCAGGATTACTGTTAGCTGGTGAGGCATCAACTTGATACAGAAATTCCAAGCAAAAAGTACAAAATGAGCAGTACAAGACCATTGTGGCCTATGAGTACATCAAATGGTTTTCTAGTGGTCGATGGCGGAAGCGGTTTGTGAATCATCAGTGTATGGGACTCCATTTCCCACGGGAACAGCTGACCAGGTTAACTCCTATCTTCACGAGGCCGCTATCACCGTTGCTTGATTTCCGGGGCTGTCACCGCAACGTTCCTTTCCATGCAAATATCTGGCCAAGACAATAGCCAGGGACAAGCCAGTGAGTACTTTGAATGTACTCGCAAACATTAAGAACGCTGGAATAATATGATTGATAATTATGCAATGAAATATTCTATGATCATGTCGTTAGTCACAAATAAAATATCTTTTATGCATGCAAGCGGGTTATTAATATGAACATGAATAAGCAATAATGGAGTGGAAATAAAATGCATGTCTTAGCGGCACCACAAAAGGGGCTTTAACAGAAATGCCACAGTCGGACGTCTAAGCGACATCTCAGAAAGGGCTTTAAAGGAAATGCCACAGTCGGACGTCTAAGCGACATCACAGAAAGGGCTTTAAAAGAAATGCCACAGTCGGACGTCTAAGCGACATCTCAGAAAGGGCTTTAAAAGAAATGCCATAGTCGGACGTCTAAGCGACATCACAGAAAGGGCTTTAAAAGAAATGCCACAGTCGGACGTCTAAGCGACATCTCAGAAAGGGCTTTAAAAGAAATGCCACAGTTGGACGTCTAAGCGACATCACAGAAAGGGCTTTAAAAGAAATGCCACAGTCGGACGTCTAAGCGACATCTCAGAAAGGGCTTTAAAAGAAATGCCACAGTCGGACATCTAAGCGACATCTTAGAAAGGGCTTTAAAAGAAATGCCACAGTCGGACGTCTAAGAGACATCACAGAAAGGGCTTTAGAAGAAATGCCACAGTCGGACGTCTAAGCGACATCACAGAAAGGGCTTTAAAAGAAATGCCACAGTCGGACGTCTAAGCGACATCTCAGAAAGGGCTTTAAAAGAAATGCCACAGTCGGACGTCTAAGCGACATCACATAAAGGGCTTTAGAAGAAATGCCACAGTCGGACGTCTAAGCGACATCACAGAAAGGGCTTTAATTCACAAGTAAATAATACTCATAATAAATATTCAGTTCATGATAATAAACGGGTTAGTCCATCCACAGGAATAAACATTTAACCGGGCTTAGAAAATAAATAATCACCATGAATATCCAGGGGATAGAACCATCCCAGGGATACTCGATAATACAAATATACAGCAGGTTAGTCCATCACAAAATAATAACCATGGTCCTCACAAGTCATCGATTAGTATCCAAGTTTGGTTTAACAATTTCACCTCCGAAGACCGACACTAAGACCAACACTTGACCCATCCCAGACTGTAATCCTTAACCATGGACACGGCTATTCGAATAGGTTTTAATCTCTGCAGAGGGTGTACTCTTTACCCACGAGTAACGGATTCCTTTAGTCCATCGGGACTAATTCCGTCTACGGCCTTTTAGTTGAAAACACGCCTAACCTTGCACACACCAGCTTAACTCACCGGTGTCTGGAATCACCCACGACACTTGTTAAGCAAAACTCTAAGTGGGGAGGCTACAACCTCGCATAGCATGGGATCAAATTTGTATCGCGCGCTCTAAAGGGTGGCCTCCCCTCTCGGTCCCAACCGGTAACACCCATGCCCCCGGACCAGGTGGCATGCCTACCGGCTACAACCGATATCTTCCACCATGGCCTCTCTGTACGGTGTGTGCTGGAAAGGGGTTGACGACTTAATGAACCGTACCCTACCTACGGCAGGGACGAGTGGTAGTACGAGGCAAGTATGGGGGTTACTGGAACAAGACTCGATCTGCGATTGACTCAGGAGGTTTATAAGTTCCCTGTATGACATGTATATCAAATATATAACAACCGACGAAATCATCACTCAATATACCTTACCATGCCATACCGGACATAACCGTCCTGACGGGGACCGGTGACAAGCTCATGCCTACCCAAGGCCAAGGCTTTCCCGGATTCCTTTCCGGCATGCATGCAAGGCACATGAGGATGAATACCATCACAAAAATATTCATTTCCAACAGCAAGGAAATCACTAATATGCTTCCATGCATATGTGTTGGGGAACGTAGTAATTTCGAAAATTTTCCTACGCACACGCAAGATCATGGTGATGCATAGCAACGAGGGGGAGAGTGTTGTCTACGTACCAACGCAGACCGACTGCGGAAGCGATCACACAACGTAGAGGAAGTAGTCGTACGTCTTCTTCCCGATCCGACCGATCCAAGCACCGTTACTCCGGCACATCCGAGTTCTTAGCACACGTTCAGCTCGATGACGATCCTCGGGCTCCGATCCAGCAAAGCGTCGAGGAAGAGTTCCGTCAGCACGACGGCATGGTGACGATCTTGATGTACTACCGACGCAGGGCTTCGCCTAAGCACTGTAACGGTATGATCGAGGTGGAATTTGGTGGCAGGGGGCACCGCACACGGCTAAGGAACGATCTCAAGGATCAACTTGTCTGTCTTGGGGTGTCCCCTGCCCCCGTATATAAAGGTTGGAGGGAGGGGGGCTGGCCGGCCAGAGAGAGGGAGGCGCAGGGGGAGTCCTACTCCAATCCTATTCCAATTAGGACTCTCAAGGGGGAAAGGAGAGAGAGGGGGGACGGCCCCTTCTCCTAGTCCTACTAGGACTTGGGGAAGGGGGGGCGCGCGGCCAGGCTGTGGGCTGCCCCTCTTCTCTTTTCCACTAAGGCCCAATAGGCCCATTAGTCTCCCGGGGGGTTCCGGTAACCCTCCCGGTATTCCGGTAAAATCCCGATTTCACCCGGAACACTTCCTATGTCCAAACATAGGCTTCCAATATATCAATCTTTATGTCTCGACCATTTCGAGACTCCTCGTCATGTCCGTGATCTCATCCGGGACTCCGAACAACCTTCGGTACATCAAAATGCATAAACTCATAATAACTGTCATCGTAACGTTAAGCGTGCGGACCCTACGGTTCGAGAACAATGTAGACATGACCGAGACACGTCTCCGGTCAATAACCAATAGCGGGACCTGGATGCCCATATTGGCTCCTACATATTCTACGAAGATCTTTATCGGTCAGACCGCATAACAACATACGTTGTTCCCTTTGTCATCGGTATGTTACTTGCCCGAGATTCGATCGTCGGTATCCAATACCTAGTTCAATCTCGTTACTGGCAAGTCTCTTTACTCGTTCCGTAATACATCATCTCATAACTAACATCTTAGTTATTATGCTTGCAAGGCTTATGTGATGTGTATTACCGAGAGGGCCCAGAGATACCTCTCCGACAATCGGAGTGACAAACCCTAATCTCGAAATACGCCAACCCAACATCCACCATTGGGGACACCTGTAGTACTCCTTTATAATCACCCAGTTACGTTGTGACGTTTGGTAGTACCCAAAGTGTTCCTCCGGTAAACGGGAGTTGCATAATCTCATAGTTATAGGAACATGTATAAGTCATGAAGAAAGCAATAGCAACATACTAAACGATCGGGTGCTAAGCTAATGGAATGGGTCATGTCAATCAGATCATTCAACTAATGATGTGACCTTGTTAATCAAATAACAACTCTTTGTTCATGGTCAGGAAACATAACCATCTTTGATTAACGAGCTAGTCTAGTAGAGGCATACTAGTGACACTCTGTTTGTCTATGTATTCACACATGTATTATGTTTCCGGTCAATACAATTCTAGCATGAATAATAAACATTTATCATGATATAAGGAAATAAATAATAACTTTATTATTGCCTCTAGGGCATATTTCCTTCAGTCTCCCACTTGCACTAGAGTCAATAATCTGGTTCACATCGCCATGTGATTTAACAGCAATAGTTCACATCACCATGTGATTAACACCCATAGTTCACATCGTCATGTGACCAACACTCAAAGGGTTTACTAGAGTCAGTAATCTAGTTCACATATCAATGTGATTAAGACCCAAAGAGTACTAAGGTGTGATCATGTTTTGCTTGTGAGATAATTTTAGTCAACGGGTCTGTCACATTCAGATCCGTAAGTATTTTGCAAGTTTTATGTCTACAATGCTCTACACGGAGCTACTCTAGCTAATTGCTCCCACTTTCAATATGTATCCAGATTGAGACTTTAGATTCATCTGGATCAGTGTCAAAAACTTGCATCGACGTAACCCTTTACGACGAACCCTTTTTGTCACGTCCATAATCGAGAAACATATCCTTATTTCACTAAGGATAATTCTGACCGCTGTCCAGTGATCTACTCCTAGATCACTATTGTACTCCCTTGCCAAATCAGTGTAGGGTATGCAATAGATCTGGTATACAGCATGACATACTTTATAGAACCTATGGCCAAGGCATAGGGAATGACTTTCATTCTCTTTCTATCTTCTGCCGTGGTCGGGCTTTGAGTCTTACTCAACTTCACACCTTATAATACAGGCAAGAACTCTTTCTTTGACTGCTCCATTTTGAACCACTTCAAAATCTTGTCAAGGTATGTACTCATTGAAAAAACTTATCAAGCGTCTTGATCTATCTCTATAGATCTTGAAGCTCAATATGTAAGCAGCTTCACCGAAGTCTTTCTTTGAAAAACTCCTTTCAAACACTCCTTTATGCTTTACAGAATAATTCTACATTATTTCCGATCAACAATATGTCATTCACATATACTTATCAGAAATGCTGTAGTGCTCCCACTCACTTTCTTGTAAATACAGGTTTCACCGCAAGTCTGTATAAAACTATATGCTTTGATCAACTCATCAAAGCGTATATTCCAACTCCGAGATGTTTGCACCAGTCCACAGATAGATCGCTGGAGCTTGCATATTTAGTTAACACCTTTAGGATCGACAAAACCTTCTAGTTGCATCGTATACGACTCTTCTTTTAGCAAATCCATTAAGGAATGCAGTTTTGTTTATCCATTTGCCAGATTTCATAAAATGCGGCAATTGCTAACATGATTCGGATAGACTTAAGCATAGATACGAGTGAGAAAATCTCATCGTAGTCAACACCTTGAACTTGTCGAAAACCTTTTGCGACAATTCTAGTTTTGTATATAGTAACACTACTATCAGTTCCGTCTTCCTCTTGAAGATCCATTTATTTTCTATTGCTTGCCGATCATCGGGCAAGTCAACCAAAGTCCATACTTTGTTCTCATACATGGATCATATCTCAGATTTCATGGCCTCAAGCCACTTTGCGGAATCTGGGCTCACCATCGCTTCTTCATAGTTCGTAGGTTCATCATGATCTAGTAGCATGACTTCCAGAATTGGATTACCGTACCACTCTGGTGCGGATCTCACCCTGGTTGATCTACGTGGTTCAGTAGTATCTTGTCCTGAAGTTTCATGATCATCATCATTAGCTTCCTCACTAACTGGTGCAGGTGTCACAGAAACAGTTTTCTGTGATGTACTACTTTCCAATAAGGGAGCAGGTACAGTTACCTCGTCAAGTTCTACTTTCCTCCCACTCACTTCTTTCGAGAGAAACTCCTTCTCTAGAAAGTTTCCGAATTTTAGCAACAAAAGTCTTGCCTTCGGATCTGTGATAGAAGGTGTATCCAATAGTTTCCTTTGGATATCCTATGAAGACGCACTTCTTCGATTTGAGTTTGAGCTTATCAGGATGAAACTTTTTCATATAAGCATCGCAACCCCAAACTTTAAGAAACGACAACTTTGGTTTCTTGCCAAACCATAGTTCAGACTATGTCGTCTCAACGGACTTAGATGGTGCCCTTTTTAATGTGAATGCAGCTGTCTCTAATGCATGATCCCAAAACAATATTGGTAAATCGGTAAGAAACATCACAGATTTGCACTATATCAAATAAAGTACGGCTATGACGTTCGGACACACCATTACACTATGGTATTCCAGGTGGCGTGAGTTGCGAAACTATTCCACAATTTTTCAAATGTACACCAAACTCGTAACTCAAATATTCTACTTCTGCGATCATATCGTAGAAACCTTATTTTCTTGTCACGATGATTTTTCACTTCACTCTGAAATTCTTTGAACTTTTCAAATGTTTCAGACTTATGTTTCATCAAGTAGATATACTCATATCTGCTCAAATCATCTGTGAAGATCAGAAAATAATGATACCTGTTGCGAGTCTCAATATTCATCGGACCACATACATCAGTATGTATGATTTCCAACAAATCTTTTCTCGCTCCATTGTTCCAGAGAACGGCGTTTTAGTCATCTTGCCCAAAAGGCATGGTTCGCAAGCATCAAGTGATTCATAATCAAGTGATTCCGAAAGCCCATCAGCATGGAGTTTCTTCATGCGCTTTATACCAATATGACCTAAACAGCAGTGCCACAAACAAGTTGCACTATCATTATTAACTTTGCATCTTTTGGTTTCAATATTATGAATATGTGTATTATTAAGATCGAGATTCAATGAACTATTTTCATTGGGTGTGTAACCATATAAGGTTTTATTCATGTAAACAGAACAACAATTTATTCTTTTACTTAAATGAATAACCTTATTACAATAAACATGATCAAATCATATTCATGCTCAACACAAACACCAAATAACACTTATTTAGGTTCAACACTAATCCTGAAAGTATAGGGGAGTGTGCGATGATGATCATATCAATCTTGGAACTACTTCCAACACACATCGTCACTTCACCCTTAACTAGTCTCTGTTTATTCTGCAACTCCCGTTTCGAGTTACTAATCTTAGCAACTGAACTAGTATCAAATACCGAGGGTTTGCTATAAACACTAGTAAAGTACACATCAATAACATGTATATCAAATATATTTATGTTCACTTTGCCATCCTTCTTATCCGCCAATCACTTGGGGTAGTTCCGCTTCCAGTGACCAGTCCCTTTGCAGTAGAAGCACTTAGTCTCAGGCTTAGGTCCAGACTTGGGCTTCTTCACTTGAGTGGCAACTTGCTTGCCGTTCTTCTCGAAGTTCCCCTTCTTCCCTTTGCCCTTTTCTTGAAACTAGTGGTCTTGTCAACCATCAACACTTGATGTTTTTCTTGATTTCTACCTTCGTTGATTTCAGCATCACGAAGAGCTTGGGAGTTGTTTCCGTTATCCCTTGCATACTATAGTTCATCACAAAGTTCTATTAACTTGGTCATGGTGACTAGAGAATTCTGTCAATCACTATCTTATCTGGAAGATTAACTCCCACTTGATTCAAGCGATTGTAGTACCCAGACAATCTGAGCACATGCTCACTAGTTGAGCGATTCTCCTCCATCTTTTAGCTATAGAACTTGTTGGAGACTTCATATCTCTCAACTCGGGTATTTGCTTGAAATATTAACTTCAACTCCTGGAACATCTCATATGGTCCATGACGTTCAAAACGTCTTTGAAGTCCCGATTCTAAGCCATTAAGCATGGTGCACTAAACTATCAAGTAGTCATCATATTGAGCCAGCCAAACGTTCATAACGTCTGCATCTGCTCCTGCAATAGGTCTGTCACCTAGCGGTGCATCAAGGAAATAATTCTTCTGTGCAGCAATGAGGATAAACCTCAGATCACGGATCCAATCCGCATCATTGCTACTAACATCTTTCAACATAATTTTCTCTAGGAACATATCAAAATAAACACAGGGAAGCAACAACGCGAGCTATTGATCTATAACATAATTTGCAAAATACTACCAGGACTAAGTTCATGATAAATTTAAGTTCAATTAATCATATTACTTAAGAACTCCCACTTAGATAGATATCCCTCTAATCCTCTAAGTGATCACGTGATCCAAATCAACTAAACCATAACCGATCATCACGTGAGATGGAGTAGTTTTCAATGGTGAACATCGTTATGTTGATCATATCTACTATATGATTCACGCTCGACCTTTCAGTCTCTGTGTTTCGAGGCCATATCTGTATATGCTTGGCTCGTCAAGTATAACCTGAGTATTCTGCGTGTGCAACTGTTTTGCACCCGTTGTATTTGGACGTAGAGCTTATCACACCCGATCATCACGTGGTGTCTGGGCACGACGAACTTTGGCAACGGTGCATACTCAGGGAGAACACTTCTTGATAATTTAATGAGAGATCATCTTATAATGATACCATCAATCAAAGCAAGATAAGATGCATAAAAGGATAAACATCACATGCAATCAATATAAGTGATATGATATGGCCATCATCATCTTGTGCTTTGTGATCTCCATCTCCGAAGCACCGTCATGATCACCATCGTCACCGGCGCGACACCTTGATCTCCATCGTAGCATCGTTGTCGTCTCGCCAATCTTATGCTTCCACGACTATCACTACCGCTTAGTAATAAAGTAAAGCATTACATCGCGATTGCATTGCATACAATAAAGCGACAACCATATGGCTCCTGCCAGTTGCCGATAACTCGGTTACAAAACATGATCATCTCATACAATAAAATCAGCATCATGCCTTGACCATATCACATCACAACATACCCTGCAAAAACAAGTTAGACGTCCTCTACTTTGTTGTTGCAAGTTTTACGTGGCTGCTATGGGCTTAAGCAAGAACTCATCTCACCTACGCATCAAAACCACAACGATAGTTCGTCAAATAGACTCCGTTTTAACCTTCTCAAGGACCGGGCGTAGTCACACTTGGTTCAACTAAAGTTGGAGAGACACTCTTCCGCAAGCCATCTATGTGCAAAGCACGTCGAGGGAACCGGTCTCGCGTAAGAGTACGCGTAAGGTTGGTCCGGATCGTCTCACCCAAAAATACCGCTGAACCAAAGTATGACATGCTGGTAGGCAGTATGACTTGTATCGCCCACAACTCACTTGTGTTCTACTCGTGCAAATAACATCAAACCATAAAACCTAGGCTCGGATGCCACTGTTGGGGAACGTAGTAATTTCGAAAATTTTCCTACGCACACGCAAGATCATGGTGATGCATAGCAACGAGGGGGAGAGTGTTGTCTACGTACCAACGCAGACCGACTGCGGAAGCGATCACACAACGTAGAGGAAGTAGTCGTACGTCTTCTTCCCGATCCGACCGATCCAAGCACCGTTACTCCGGCACCTCCGAGTTCTTAGCACACGTTCAGCTCGATGACGATCCTCGGGCTCCGATCCAGCAAAGCGTCGAGGAAGAGTTCCGTCAGCACGACGGCATGGTGACGATCTTGATGTACTACCGACGCAGGACTTCGCCTAAGCACTGTAATGGTATGATCGAGGTGGAATTTGGTGGCAGGGGGCACCGCACACGGCTAAGGAACGATCTCAAGGATCAACTTCTCTGTCTTGGGGTGTCCCCTGCCCCCGTATATAAAGGTTGGAGGGAGGGGGCTGGCCGGCCAGAGAGAGGGAGGCGCAGGGGGAGTCCTACTCCTACCGGGAGTAGGACTCCCCCCTCCAATCCTATTCCAATTAGGACTCTCAAGGGGGAAAGGAGAGAGAGGGGGGCCGGCCCCTTCTCCTAGTCCTACTAGGACTTGGGGAAGGGGGGGCGCGCGGCCAGGCTGTGGGCTGCCCCTCTTCTCTTTTCCACTAAGGCCCAATAGCCCATTAGTCTCCCGGGGGTTTCGGTAACCCTCCCGGTATTCCGGTAAAATCCCGATTTCACCCGGACCACTTCCTATGTCCAAACATAGGCTTCCAATATATCAATCTTTACGTATCGACCATTTCGAGACTCCTCATCATGTCCGTGATCTCATCCGGGACTCCGAACAACCTTCGATACATCAAAATGCATAAACTCATAATAACTGCCATCGTAACGTTAAGCGTGCGGACCCTACGGTTCGAGAACAATGTAGACATGACCGAGACATGTCTCCGGTCAATAACCAATAGTGGGACCTGGATGCCCATATTGGCTCCTACATATTCTACGAAGATCTTTATCGGTCAGACCGCATAACAACATACGTTGTTCCCTTTGTCATCGGTATGTTACTTGCCCGAGATTCGATCGTCGGTATCCAATACCTAGTTCAATCTCGTTACTGGCAAGTCTCTTTACTCGTTCCGTAATACATCATCTCATAACTAACATCTTAGTTATTATGCTTGCAAGGCTTATGTGATGTGTATTACCGAGAGGGCCCAGAGATACCTCTCCGACAATCGGAGTGACAAACCCTAATCTCGAAATACGCCAACCCAACATCCACCATTGGAGACACCTGTAGTACTCCTTTATAATCACCCAGTTACATTGTGACGTTTGGTAGTACCCAAAGTGTTCCTCCGGTAAACGGGAGTTGCATAATCTCATAGTTATAGGAACATGTATAAGTCATGAAGAAAGCAATAGCAACATACTAAACGATCGGGTGCTAAGCTAATGGAATGGGTCATGTCAATCAGATCATTCAACTAATGATGTGACCTCATTAATCAAATAACAACTCTTTGTTCATGGTCAGGAAACATAACCATCTTTGATTAACGAGCTAGTCTAGTAGAGGCATACTAGTGACACTCTGTTTGTCTATGTATTCACACATGTATTATGTTTCCGGTCAAAACAATTCTAGCATGAATAATAAACATTTATCATGATATAAGGAAATAAATAATAACTTTATTATTGCCTCTAGGGCATATTTCCTTCAATATGATCATATCACATGAAATAACAAGTCCTCCGAAAAAAGGTGGTGTTATAAACGTGTCAAATAACACACCAAAAACATTATGCCATGGTTCAGAATGCTTGCCTTTACGTTGTGGAGGGGTAAGGTGCTCTCCAAAACTTTTGAAAGTTTCTTCTCTCTCTCCAAAATCCTATTTAAAATATATTTGAATTAACACACATTTCAAAAACAGTACAAAAAGTTGTTTGGAAAATTTTCAAATAAATCTTAAAATAAACTAGACCAAATTTGAGGAAGGTAGGAAAAAGAATCAACTCATTTGGAGTAATATTTAAAAAGTTATAGGCAGTCAAAGTTCTGGTCAAATCTGTTATTTGAAATAAAACAGAAAAGAAAACGTTTTCAGAAGCAAATACGCTTTCGAAGCGGGGAAAACGTACTGTAGTGGATTACGTCTTCACTTAACCACGTGGACGGCGCGGGGTGTCACTGACAGTGGGCCCGCCTGGCCCACTGGTCAGGTTTGACTAGTCGGCCTCCCTCCTCTTCCTCGGCCCCGAGCGGAGGTGGGATTTTGGCGACGCTCGCCGGCGAACGGCGGCACTGTTCGAGACGCCGAGGGTGGGGATGGATCCGTGGCTCGAGGGCGATCCTTCCGGTGGTTGCCAGACAGGTGGGGATGAAGGGAGTCGCCGGCGGCGAGCTTTGCGGCGGCCGGTGGCTTCGGGAGTTTTGGGCGTTTGAATTGCGGTGGCTCCCGGTCGAGTTTGAGTAGCTGGGCGGCTCCGCAAGTCGAAGTGGGGTCATATGGCGGCGTTGGACGAACGGGAGAGGCTCTGGTTGCGGCGAAGGGAGCTGGAACGTGGCGGCGGCCGAACCGGCCAGAGTTGGGGAAGACGGCTTTCCCCCGATGATTGCTGGCTGTGGGGGTGCCATGGGGGTGGCCTGAGGTCGCTTGTGTGCTCGGGTGATCTCGGGGGCCTCTCTTTATAGTGCGACGAGGTCGGTTCCGCGGCGGTGGATGAGGATGCCGGCGGACCGCCTCTCTGTAGCTGGCAGGGCGACGTGGAGGCGACGAGAGCTAGCCGACGAGCGAGGGGATAAGCTCGCGCTGTTCCAGGGGCCAGGTGGCGAGCGGGGATGGCTTGGGCGGCGCCGACATGAGCAGGGGCTGTCGGGTGGCCGTGGTGTGCTGCCAAGGGGGCTCTGGCGGCGGCGCTGTAGCGTGCCAGGGGGCTTGGCGCGTTGCTGCGAGGAGGGTAGCGCTTGGCGGGGTGCTGCCGTGCGGGCCAAGACAGGGGCGCGACGCGGCGGCTTGTGCACGTGGCTGCAATACGCGCGCTCTGGGCGCGTCCAGAGCACGCTCCGAAGGTGTTCGACACAATGCCGCGGCATGCTACAGGTCATAGGTGAGGCTGGCATTTAGCAGATCTAGGTTAGGAGTAGTGATGAATCTATTGGACAAGGCAGTTAGGCAAGGGAAGCAAGATCACAGTGAAAGCTAGGACTTATGTCAAAACTGGTCATGCCTACAGGGTGCTCGACAGAATGCCACATGCACCTAGGCATCCCTTGGGGTGGCCAAAACTTCCAGAGTGGGGTCTCCTTAGATGCAAGAGAGAGAGGTGAGGTTAGTTTGGCAAAAGGAGAAACTTGTTAGTGCAAGTTTTACAAAACTTCAATTCTGGACAGGAAATGAATGGCATTATTCCATGAACCAAAAATGATCCAAAAGGTGCATGCTCCTGGACTTAAGGGTTTAACATGGAGGACTACAAGTAGGAGAAAGAATCAAGGGTTAAGGAGTAAGCAAAAATATGGTTGCTGTACAAACCATCAATTTGGTCCAGAACGAAAATGAGGTTGATTCACTCAAAATTTGCAAATAACATCACTGGGTTTCTTGCATAAAGTGAAATCATATGATCCTACTAACATCCCAAAATATTGGTGGAGGCTAGAAAGAATTATTTAAGTTAGTTGTAGTGTAAAATGCCCACTGGACCAGAGAAGAGAAATCTGTTGTAGAACTCAAAATATTTCATTAAATAAAGATGTTTTTGCCCAAAAGTTATTCAATAACATCACATGACTTCTCCAAATTTTTGTGGGAATATTAAGTGAATTTATCAAATGGTTGTAGTTCAAATGTGGCCATTTAAACCTTGAAAAATCATTTTCAAGAAAGCAGGGATTAAGCAAATTAATTATGTAATTAGTTATATTAAATAAAGAAAAGTTTTTCTTGAGAGATTAAATAAGTCCAATAACACAATTGAAAAAGTTTTCTCTTTGGGAAAAACTCATCACCAATAGGGAAGGAAATGATTAAAAAACAAAATGGTGCTCAGAAATCAAGGTTTTAAATTCCTGGCAAAAATTTTAATTCATTAAAACAAGGCCAAATTTTTGGGGTGTCACAATTAACCAGTTAACTTGCCGATTTATCCCTACTCATAGGGTCACCGAGTAGCCGATAAACTGATAAATCATCCGATTAATTGATTAAATGGATGATTAACTTACCGATTAGCCTCTTAATCCCCTGCTCGCTAGCCAACCGAGCAGTTACCAGTTAACGATTTCCTCAACAATGCTCAAGGGTAATGTCAACAATAATGGTTCATGCTCCCCTACATCTAGTTATATATATATATATATATATATATCATGTTCTTTCCAACATGCTGAGCTTGCCAAAGGATAAAATGAAAAAGAAAAGGTGAAGATCACCATGACTCTTGCATAAGGTAGAAGATAATAATAGAAGATAGGCCCTTCGCAGAGGGAAGTAGAGGTTGCCATGCGCTTTTATGGTTGGATGCACAAAATCTCAATGTGAAAGAACGTCACTTTATGTTGCCCCTTGTGATATGAACCTTTATTATGCAGTCCGTCGCTTTTATTACTTCCACATCACAAGATCGTATAAAGCTTATTTCTCCCACACCAATCAATAATATATATTTAGAGCAATTTTTATTGCTTTGCACCGATGACAACTTACTTGAAGGATCTTACTCAATCCATAGGTAGATATGGTGGACTCTCATGGCAAAACTGGTTTAAGGGTATTTGGAAGCACAAGTAGTATTTCTACTTGGTGCTGAGAATTTGGCTAGCATGAGGGGGAAAGGCAAGCTCAACAAGTTAGAGGATCCATGACAACATACTTTATCTCAGATATAAGTGTCACACCCTAGCTAGGTTATGCATTAGAGTGTGCATCATGTTTACTTTCATCAGAAATGGAAATGGGGAAAGCAGAACCCCCAGCACTCCCCCTGAAATCAACTAGGGTTTACTAAAAATAAATTCAATGAACCTGAAATGCCCTTCAGATATGTTCACCCTCTTTGCCTTGGGTTAGAACCCTTGGGAAAAATGGTGCATATATTTTTAGGTCAACAAAAGGGGCATTGATCTAATTCATAAATATTTGAATTTGGGCATTTAAATACTATTAAATAATTCAAATGCTCAAATAATGTTGGAATTATTTTTAGGCCACTAAAATATTTCAAAAAGTGTCCATAAATATTTTCAGGATTTTATAAAATGATTTAGTATTTAAACTAAATCAAAACAGAATAGCAAAAATAGAAAACAGAATAATATTTGAGAAGAGAGAGAGAGCGGGCCAGTGGGCCACTTACCTGGCGCCACCAACCGGCCCAGCACGGCCCAGCCCACCAGAGCCGGGCGCCAGTCGTCTCCTTCCTTTGCCAGGAGGACGACGGCGTGGCGCACGCACAGGAGGCGAAGCCACCTCCTGCTTCCACCTCCTGCTTCCCCCGGCCCTCCTAGCGACGCCACGACGATGTCCCGTGTCCCCTCGCTCCTCTCCCTCGCTCGCTCCACCCTCTCTCGCTCCCCTGACTCTCTTCCCCGAGCTCATCCGAGAGTCGCCGTCGCCGTCGCTTGTCGTTACCGTGGCCACCAGCACCCCCCACGCCTGCCAGTGCCCCCATGAGCTTCGCCTCGACGCCGTAGAGCCGCACGCCAAGGCACGTGACCCCGGGAGGCCAGCAACATCGCCATCGCCGTCGTCTTCCACCTCGGGCTCCGGCCACCATCATCATCGATTCGCCGCACGCAGGACGCCCCCGAGCCCGCTAACCATCCCTACGGCACCGCTGTGAGCTCCGCAACCGTTTCCCCCTCTTCTCCTCTCCGATTGATTGCCGTAGCCGTCACCCCCTTGATGACCGAAGTGCGCCGCCGCCTGAGCTCGCTGTCGACGATGCTCCGGTGACCAAATGGTCACCCTAGAGTGTCGAACCTACTCCCCGCGATGCGTAGCGCCCTCCTAGCCCCCTTGCCCCGCTCTTCTACGCACTGAAACACGATCCCGCGAACATCCGAACTCCGGCGACCGCCAAAGTCGTCGCCGGCGACGTCTCCGGCCACCCCGAGCTCCACCACCACCACCAAGAGCTGCGGCTCGTTCCCAGGAGCTCGTAGATGCTCTCCACGCCCCAAATGGTGCCCCGTGGGCGATTTCCGCAGCGCGCCACCGCGTCTGGCCTCGCCGGCGGCTAAACGCCGGCAGGCTTTGACCCACTGACCGGGGAGGTTTGACCTGCTGACGTGGGTTGACTCCCCCCCTCTCTCACTAACATGCGGGCCCCGCCCGGCTAATTACCCTGTTAGTGCTAACTAAATAGATTAGTTAATTAGTATAGTCACTGACTAGTGGGCCCTGCCTGTTAATTAGGCTAACTAAGCGCGGTTAGTGCACAGAGACACTGACCAGGGGGCCCCACCAGTCAGGTTTGACCTGGCTGGCGCCTTTGACTTGCTGATGTCATGCTGACGCAAGGCTGACGCAGTAAACCATTTTCTAGTTTAAAAATAATTCAGGAAATTCCAGAAAATACCCAAAACTTCGAAAAATCATAGAAATTCAACCATAACTCCAAATGAGACAAATTATATATGTAAAATTATCAGAAAAATTCAAGGAATCCATCTGTACCATTTTCATGCATGTTTGAACAATGTTTGTCCCCTGTTTTGGACAAAACAAATAAAGGGCATTTAAATAATCATATATGGGGTTGGAATTTGAATCTTGTACTCAAACCAACTCCATTTAAATCATAGCTAGTTGCATAAGCTCAAGACACATCCATATTGCCATGTCATAGCATGCATCATATTGTTGCATATCGTCATGTGTTGATTGTGCTCGGTTGTGTTCTTCGTGGTAGGTTCTGCCTCCGAGGATATCCACGAGTATCCAACTGAAGGGCAGTATCCCGTTACCACTCCATCAGGCAAGCAACCATTGATCATTCCGATACAACCCATGTTCTCGCTCCTGCTCTTGTTTACTGCATTAAGACAACACGATTCAAACTGCTGTGTGCTACGGTAGTTGAACCCTTATCCTCTGCATGACCTGTCATTGCCACAGTAACTAGATGAAACCCTCTAGCATGTGTAGGAGTTGATTGAGCCATGTTTTGTGATTCCTACCTTGCTATGCCTGCTATGCTTAGAGTTGTGTCAGGTCTGGTTCATCTGGGAGATGGGCTAGAGTGAAATGCTTGTGCCAGTAATAAGTGGGATGTGTTGAATATGTTTTGGTAAAGGTATCGATGAGAGGCCATGTAGGAGTACATGGTGGGTTGTTTCATTGAAGCCGTCCCTAAGAACTGAGTTCTGTATGCGTGAATTAAGATTCAGCTACTACCACACATTGGGCCCTGAAATATGACCCCGCTCGACTTACCGACCCCTCTCGCCTCAGTCCAGGAGTTGCAACTAGTTTCTGGTGTTTGTAGGATATGTGTTGGCGGCCGTGCGTAGCGCTGACCCTAGGGGTGGGCTATGTTGCGGTAGATACACCGTGGCACGGTGTACCGAGTCACCCGTTTGGTGTCTCGGGAACCCTGTTCACATCGTTCGGGGCCGTTGAGGACACCCCGGCCGGATTTCCTTGCGGATGGAACCTGAATAGGCGATGACCCTGGACTAGAGACTTGTGAGGTTAGTCAGGTCGTGGTCTACACCCACGTCGGTTTTCGCTTGAAGTCTGCCGAGCACATTTCGTGTGCAGACGCTAAGTGGTGGAAACATGTGTGACGAAGTACACCCCTGCAGGGTATGAAACTATTCGAATAGCCGCGTCTGCGGTAAAGGACTACTTGATTGCATATACAGTTCATAGACAAGTTAATGGATACTACTAAAAGACTCAAGATAAGTGTGAGTACCGAGGATGGCTCCCTCGCAGGATACGAGGGAGGATCCACGGTGGAGTATTGTGATGGTGAGTAGTGGACTCATGTGCGAAAACTATTTTGCTAAAAGATTCCGTAGGATAACTTAGCGTCAAAGCTAGCTTGCTGCATAAACCCCACCACCTTCTTGAGAATGAGCATGTACAGTAGGTTCTGATGTAAGACTTGCTGAGTACCTTTGTACTCATGTTTGCTTATTTATTGTTTTCAGACGACAATGCTGCCCCCTCCGATGGGTTTTACATAGACCTTGACGTCGACGAGTGACTAGCCACCCAGGTGGTGATCCAGGCCATGGAGGGCCTATGTAGATAGACAGGCTTCGAGAAGCCTTCTTTCTTTCTAGAGTCTGTACTCAGACTAGTTGCTTCCGCATGTGCTTGTATGACTGTATGACTTGAGTGTCGGGTCATGTGACCCCTACCTGTATGGATATGTTATGTATGGCTCCCTGGAGCCTTTAAATAAGTACTTGAGTTGTAGAGTTTTGTTGTGATGCCATGTTGTATGTACTCATATCGAGCATATTGTATGTATGATTGAAATGCTTGGTATGAGTGGGATCCGACAATCTAGTTGTTTGTCCTTCGCAGCCTTTCTTATGGGGAAATGTAGTCTAGTGCTCCTCGAGCCATAGTAGTCCGCTACAGCCCGGTTCACCGGAGTCCTGCTAGCCTAGCACTACTGTTCAGGACACTTGACTGGCCGGCATGTGTTTCACTTCGTCCCTATGTCTGTCCCTTCGGGGAAATGTCACGCGGTGATCTCCGGAGTCCTGTCTAGCCTGCTGCAGCCCGGGATTCTCCGGAGTCCTGTTAGCCCAGTGCTACAGCCCGGAATCACTCGTTGATGACCGACATGTTCATTGTGAATCATGTATGCCTGTCTCCATAGGTCTGTGCCGCTTTGGGTTCACGACTAGCCATGTCGGCCCGGGTTCTCGGTCATATGGATGCTAGCGACATTGTCATATACGCGAGCCAAAAGGCGCAAACGGTCCCGGGCCATGGTAAGGCGACACCCGTGGGATACCGTGCGTGAGGCCGCAAAGTGATATGAGGTGTTACCGGCTAGATCGATGTGTCTTAGAATCGGGGTCCTGACAGCGTTGGTATTAGAGCCGGACTGCCTGTAGGTTCGTTCAGCCAAACTGGTCGATGTCGAGTCTAGAAATGCTTTAGTTATATGTAAGGGAATTGATTGTGGGAGGGAATGTAAGGTTCTTTTTACTCCTTTACCCTATGCTTCTGATCTGAGTCATTCTCTTCTCATTCAACGTGGGTTAAGGACTAGGCTCTCTTCTTCTATCAGGTTCACGTGTTACTAATCCATAGTAGTTCATAGGATTATTGCTACGAGTTTCAGTCCAGTTTCTACTATTTTAGTACGTGGCTATTCGAATCAGAACCTTGATATGATGCTGTTGAGCGGTATTGTGAACTGTTGTGGATGTCTCAAATCTTTTTCTGAGCATTTACAGCCGTTATGCTGCCCAATTTTCCCTAGGAATTCTGATGTCTTTGTCTTGTGGCTGTGCTTTCAGATGGCCAACCAGTCTCAAAATCAAGTGGTTCGCCTGACCAGGTGCCTCGACGTGCCCGGTCATACTGCTATGTTGGTCCGGGTCATGATCGAGACAGGATACCGTTGGTATCCCGAATACACTGTTGAAGAGCAGTTCCGCGACTTTAATCAAAGCCAATATTTACGCACCGTTAGGATATTTCCTTCCTATCCTGGATCTACCGAGCCCCTTCACTGTTCCTATGGACTCGGAGTTACCATTGAGATGGCTGTGCAGGATGCTGCCTATTCCATGATGACCATCTTGCGAGTCCAGACTGGCCTGCTTCGGAACACTGACTTCCGTTACATGCCAGCTTCACTTCCGGGAGCGCAGGGGTATCTTCAGGCTATCTATGCTGACTCCACTCAGGAGGACTCATTAACTCGTACCACCGCTGAGATGCTCGAAGATAAGGACCGAGAGAATCGGGCCTTGAGGCTGGAGCTCTTTAATACCCGTGCTGATCATTGGGCCACATTGACTCGGTTTGCACCCGCGGTGCAAGCTGGATGTATGGATACTAGGGATCTGTATCCTGTGAGAGCAGCTCTGCCAGACATGGTGGATTGGCGTGATGTGGGAGGCATCACCCCACCCCTTGGTCCCCGCATGCCACCGTTTGTTGGTCCAAGACCTTATCCTAGCCCCTATGGTCCACAGGCTCCTCAGGACCGTTTGTTTCCGGATGATCACGTTGAACTTCCAGGCTATGGAGGTGACTTCTATGAGGACTACTACGGAGCTATCTGAGTTAGTAGTAGTACCACTAGTATTGTAGTAGTTGTATCTCCACTGTCCTGTGTGACTTGTGGAATACGACTTGGTGTGTAATCGATTCCGGAGGTGTAGACAAATAATGTATAGGGACTCGGAATTCCTCCGATGAGATGTAACGTCTACCTTCATAGTTTTACTGTAGCATGGGCTTGTACTAAACTATGTATGACGAGTATGACCGTTGGTGTATATATGGCAGTTTTATATTACCATGGCATATGAATGAGCATCTCTGCATTCCGCGTTATCCTTTACATTCTGCACTTCCCTGTTAAGTTTGAGCCATCCTTGTCTAAACCGTTGTCTTGTTTCCTTCTAGGATGGTCAACACCCGCGGAAACCCTGCTGCCCCGGAGCAGGGGGAAGCCAATGCAGCTAGAGGTGAAAATTTGCCTCACCCACCTTCCCTGGCCGAAGTAATGCTGGAGGCGGAAAGGAACAAGCGTGAGACCAACCGCCTGCTGGAGCGGATTGAGCAGAACACTGCACGCCACCCACGAAATGACTTGGTGTCAATCAACGACTTTATCAAGCTGTACCCACCAAAGTTTAACCATTCCGTCGAGCCCCTCGACGCGGATGATTGGCTTCGCAGCATCACTCACAAGCTACGTTCTGCCAACGTAGCTGAAGCCGACAAGGTTACCTATGCTGCTTATCATCTCGAGGGCCCCGCTAGCCATTGGTGGGAAAACTACGAAGCTATGCGCCCGGTCGGCCAAATCACTACCTGGGCTGAGTTCAGCGAGGCTTTCCGTGAGCATCACATTCCGGAAGGTCTCATGGATCGCAAGAGGGAGGAGTTCTGCAACTTCACCCAAGGAAGGCTGACTGTGGATGCATATAGCCGAGAATTTGGGAACCTGGCACGCTATGCTCCTGAAGAGGTTTCTACTGACGCCAAGAAGCAGGCAAGGTTCCGTAAGGGACTTAGCCCTGAGCTTCGCCGCGATCTCCGTCTGCACGAGTGCACATCCTTCCAGAAGCTGGTCAATAAAGCTATCAGTGCTGAGACAGGCCAGACTGATTATGACGCTTCACGCAAGCACTCTCGTGATTTTGGGTCTTCATCCGGCTCTGGAGCTCAGAAGCGCCGGGTGTGGATTCCAAGCACCGCACTGCCACCCAGATTCACCCCGAGGCCATCCTTTGAGGCGCCTCGTCCCAACCAGCAATTTGCACCGCCCAAGCCCTATGGTGGCCCTGCTGCTAATGTTGCTCCACGCCCCACTGTGGTAACATGCTTCAAGTGTGGAGAACCGGGTCACTATAGTCGAGAGTGTCCCCAGAACAACCCCAATCAAGCTGGAAAGTCCGTTGGCCGTGGTAAGCCCGCGGGAAAGACTTTCTACGCCAAGCCGGCCACTACTGCACGTGGCCATGTCAACTACGTCTCAGCCGAAGAGGCTCATGAGGATCCCAACGTCGTCCTTGGTACGCTCCTTGTTAACTGCCATCCGGCATCTGTTCTTTTCGATACTGGAGCATCTCATTCATTCATATCCGAGAATTATGCTTGGTTGCATAACACGACATTCTGTGACATGCCCACTTCCATGGTAATTCAAACTCCGGGTTCCAAATGGCAAACTTCTAGGGTAAGCCATGGGAACGAAATTCTTGTCGATAGGCTTGTCTTCCTTGCATCTTTAATAGATCTCAAGTCCTCCGACATAAACATCATCTTGGGTATGGACTGGATGTCGGCTCATTACGCCAAGATCGATTGTGCCACTAGAACCGTTCAACTTACTCATCCCTCGGGCAAGACAGTTAATGTCTTAACTCGAGTGGCCAAGCGCCAACTTTACTCTCTTAATGCCAACCCTCTTCCAGACCTTGAGGACGTTCCGGTAGTCCGAGACTTCCCGGATGTGTTTCCGGAAGAACTGCCAGGTGTTCCACCTGACCGGGATGTCGAGTTTGTGATAGACCTTGTTCCAGGAACCGTTCCAATTGCTAGAAGACCCTACAAGATGGCACCCTTAGAACTAGCCGAGCTTAAGAACCAACTCGATGAGTCCTTGAACAAAGGGTTCATCCGTCCTAGCTCCTCTCCTTGGGCTTGCCCCGTCCTCTTCGTCAAGAAGAAGGATGGAACGGATCGAATGGTTGTGGATTACCGACCTGTCAATCTGGTCACCATCAAGAACAAATACCCGCTTCCTAGGATCAACGACCTATATGATCAGCTCGCTGGATCCTCAGTCTTCTCCAAGATGGATTTGAGGTTGGGCTATCATCAAATCAAAATCAGAAACGGGGACATTCCCAAAACGGCTTTTGTTACTCGTTATGGCCAATACGAGTACACCGTCATGTCCTTCGATTTAACCAATGCCCCGGCCACTTTCTCCCGGTTAATGAACTCGGTTTTCATGGAGTACTTGGACAAATTCGTCGTAGTATACCTCGATGACATACTCATCTACTCCAAAAATGAAGAGGAACATGCCGAACATCTAAGGCTGGTATTGATGAAACTTCGAGAGCATCGCCTTTATGCCAAATTCTCCAAGTGTGAATTTTGGTTGTCAGAAGTGACCTATCTAGGCCATGTAATCTCTGGTAAGGGTATTGCTGTCAATCCCGAGCGAGTTCAAGCCGTCCTTGATTGGACTCCACCTGTTTCGGTCAAGCAAGTTCGGAGTTTCCTTGGCCTAGCGAGCTATTGCCGCCGCTTCGTCGAGAATTTCTCCAAGGTTGCTAAACCTCTAACTGAACTCCTCAAGAAAGATAAAAAGTTCGAGTGGACTCCACAGTGCGAGTTCAGTTTTCAGGAACTGAAAAGACGCCTGACATCTGCTCCCGTACTGGTACCACCAGATTTCTCCAAGGACTTTATTATCTATTGCGACGCCTCGCGACAAGGACTAGGTTGCATACTCATGCAAGATCGTCAGGTAATTGCCTATGCTTCACGGCAATTACACCCACATGAGGAAAATTATCCCACACATGATCTAGAGCTTGCAGCTGTAGTCCATGCACTCAAAACCTGGCGACATTACCTCCTCGGTAATCGTTGCGAGATATTCACCGATCACCAAAGCTTGAAATATATCTTCACCCAACCAGATTTGAATCTCAGGCAAAGACGTTGGGTCGAGTTGATCTCGGATTACGACTTAGGAATAACTTACACCCCTGGCAAAGCCAATGTCATGGCTGATGCACTAAGTCGTAAGTCCTACTGTAACAACCTGATGTTACAACAAAGTCAACCACTTCTCCATGAGGAATTTCGTAAGCTTAATCTTCACATTGTTCCTCAAGGATTCCTATCTACCCTGGTGGCGAAACCTACCCTTATGGATCAAATCATAGCTGCCCAAAAGCGTGATAAGGGCATATCCCGTATTAAGGAAAACATTGCAAGCGGAGTAGCTAAATGTTTTTCCATGGATGAGCAAGGTTCTGTCTTCTTTGAGAACCGCCTGGTGGTTCCCAAGAACCAACATCTACGCCAGATGATCCTTAAGGAAGCTCATGAATCCCTTCTCACCATTCATCCCGGTAGTACTAAAATGTATCAAGACCTACGCCAGAGGTTTTGGTGGACTAGGATGAAGAGAGAATTCGCTCAATACATTGCTAATTGCGACGTTTGTCATCGTGTTAAAGCAGAGCATCAACGGCCTGCTGGCACCCTTCACCTTTGGCTATTCCTGAATGGAAATGGGACAAAATCAGTATGGATTTCATCACTGGGTTTCCCAGGACCAAGAGGGGAAATAATGCCATCTTCGTCGTGATCGACCGTCTTTCCAAAGTAGCCCATTTTCTACCTGTTCGTGAGAGTATCACCGCTAGCCAGCTAGCTGACTTATACATCTCCTGAATAGTGTCTCTTCATGGTGTCCCATTGGAAATTAACTCAGACCGTGGAAGTCTCTTCACCTCTCGATTTTGGGAAAGTTTCCAAAATGCTATGGGAACTCATCTCTCCTTTAGCACCGCCTTCCATCCTCAATCAAGTGGTCAAGTAGAGCGAGTAAATCAAATTTTGGAAGATATGCTCCGAGCTTCTGTTATCTCGTTCGGAATGAGTTGGGAGAAATGCCTTCCATTCGCGGAGTTTGCCTATAACAATAGCTATCAAGCTAGTTTGGGCAAGGCTCCCTTCGAAGTTCTCTATGGACGAAAATGTCGAACGCCTCTTAACTGGTCAGAAACCGGGGAAAGACAACTCTTTGGGCCGGATATGATTCAGGAAGCAGAAGAGCAGGTTCGCGTTATTCGTGAGAAATTGAAAACGGCCCAATCTCGCCAAAAGAGTCAATATGATCGTAAGCATAAGCCTATGACATTTGAAATTGACGAGAAAGCTTACCTTCGGGTTACCCCGTTAAAGGGAACCCATCGCTTCGGTATCAAAGGCAAATTGGCTCCTCGTTACATTGGACCTTTTCGCATTCTTGCCAAACGAGGAGAAGTTGCCTACCAACTGGAACTACCTCCGCATCTTTCCAGAGTTCACGATGTCTTCCACGTTTCGCAACTCAGGCGTTGCTTCGGGGATCCTATCCGTGGAGTGGACCACGAAACGCTTGATTTACAAGATAACCTCTCTTATCGGGAATACCCCGTTCGTATCCTTGATCAAGCCGAGCGTACCACTCGATGTCATAATATCAAGTTTCTCAAGGTTCAATGGTCACACCATTCCGAGGAAGAAGCCACTTGGGAAAGGGAGGATCGTCTTCGACTCGAGTACCCCGCCTTCTTCCCAGATGATCCTAAATCTCGGGACGAGATTCTATTGAGTGGGGTGAGTTGTCACACCCTAGCTAGGTTATGCATTAGAGTGTGCATCATGTTTACTTTCATCAGAAATGGAAATGGGGAAAGCAGAACCCCCAGCACCCCCCCTGAAATCAACTAGGGTTTACTAAAAATAAATTCAATGAACCTGAAATGCCCTTCAGATATGTTCACCCTCTTTGCCTTGGGTTAGAACCCTTGGGAAAAATGGTGCATATATTTTTAGGTCAACAAAAGGGGCATTGATCTAATTCATAAATATTTGAATTTGGGCATTTAAATACTATTAAATAATTCAAATGCTCAAATAATGTTGGAATTATTTTTGGGCCACTGAAATATTTCAGAAAGTGTCCATAAATATTTTCAGGATTTTATAAAATGATTTAGTATTTAAACTAAATCAAAACAGAATAGCAAAAATAGAAAACAGAATAATATTTGAGAAGAGAGAGAGAGCGGGCCAGTGGGCCACTTACCTGGCGCCACCAACCGGCCCAGCACGGCCCAGCCCACCAGAGCCGGGCGCCAGTCGTCTCCTTCCTTTGCCAGGAGGACGACGGCGTGGCGCACGCACAGGAGGCGAAGCCACCTCCTGCTTCCACCTCCTGCTTCCCCCGGCCCTCCTAGCGACGCCACGACGATGTCCCGTGTCCCCTCACTCCTCTCCCTCACTCGCTCCACCCTCTCTCGCTCCCCTGACTCTCTTCCCCGAGCTCATCCGAGAGTCGCCGTCGCCGTCGCTTGTCGTTACCGTGGCCACCAGTACCCCCCATGCCGGCCAGCGCCCCCATGAGCTTCGCCTCGACGTCGTAGAGCCGCACGCCAAGGCACGTGACCCCGGGAGGCCAGCAACATCGCCATCGCCGTCGTCTTCCACCTCGGGCTCCGGCCACCATCATCATCGATTCGCCGCATGCAGGACGCCCCCGAGCCCGCTAACCATCCCTACGGCACCGCTGTGAGCTCCGCAACCGTTTCCCCCTCTTCTCCTCTCCGATTGATTGCCGTAGCCGTCACCCCCTTGATGACCGAAGTGCGCCGCCGCCTGAGCTCGCTGTCGACGATGCTCCGGTGACCAAATGGTCACCCTGGAGTGTCGAACCTACTCCCCGCGATGCGTAGCGCCCTCCTAGCCCCCTTGCCCCGCTCTTCTACGCACTGAAACACGATCCCGCGAACACCCGAACTCCGGCGACCGCCAAAGTCGTCGCCGGCGACGTCTCCGGCCACCCCGAGCTCCACCACCACCACCAAGAGCTGCGGCTCGTTCCCAGGAGCTCGTAGATGCTCTCCACGCCCCAAATGGTGCCCCGTGGGCGATTTCCGTAGCGCGCCACCACGTCTGGCCTCGCCGGCGGCTAAACGCCGGCAGGCTTTGACCCACTGACCGGGGAGGTTTGACCTGCTGACGTGGGTTGACTCCCCCCCCTCTCTCACTAACATGCGGGCCCCGCCCGGCTAATTACCCTGTTAGTGCTAACTAAATAGATTAGTTAATTAGTATAGTCACTGACTAGTGGGCCCCGCCTGTTAATTAGGCTAACTAAGCGCGGTTAGTGCACAGAGACACTGACCAGGGGGCCCCACCAGTCAGGTTTGACCTGGCTGGCGCCTTTGACTTGCTGATGTCATGCTGACGCAAGGCTGACGCAGTAAACCATTTTCTAGTTTAAAAATAATTCAGGAAATTCCAGAAAATACCCAAAACTTTGAAAAATCATAGAAATTCAACCATAACTCCAAATGAGACAAATTATATATGTAAAATTATCAGAAAAATTCAAGGAATCCATCTGTACCATTTTCATGCATGTTTGAACAATGTTTGTCCCCTGTTTTGGACAAAACAAATAAAGGGCATTTAAATAATCATATATGGGGTTGGAATTTGAATCTTGTACTCAAACCAACTCCATTTAAATCATAGCTAGTTGCATAAGCTCAAGACACATCCATATTGCCATGTCATAGCATGCATCATATTGTTGCATATCGTCATGTGTTGATTGTGCTCGGTTGTGTTCTTCGTGGTAGGTTCTGCCTCCGAGGATATCCACGAGTATCCAACTGAAGGGCAGTATCCCGTTACCACTCCATCAGGCAAGCAACCATTGATCATTCCAATACAACCCATGTTCTCGCTCCTGCTCTTGTTTACTGCATTAAGACAACATGATTCAAACTGCTGTGTGCTACGGTAGTTGAACCCTTATCCTCTACATGACCTGTCATTGCCACAGTAACTAGATGAAACCCTCTAGCATGTGTAGGAGTTGATTGAGCCATGTTTTGTGATTCCTACCTTGCTATGCCTGCTATGCTTAGAGTTGTGTCAGGTCTGGTTCATCTGGGAGATGGGCTAGAGTGAAATGCTTGTGCCAGTAATATGCGGGATGTGTTGAATATGTTTTGGTAAAGGTATCGATGAGAGGCCATGTAGAAGTACATGGTGGGTTGTTTCATTGAAGCCGTCCCTAAGAACTGAGTTCTGTATGCGTGAATTAAGATTCAGCTACTACCACACATTGGGCCCTGAAATATGACCCCGCTCGACTTACCGACCCCTCTCACCTCAGTCCAGGAGTTGCAACTAGTTTCTGGTGTTTGTAGGATATGTGTTGGCGGCCGTGCGTAGCGCTGACCCTAGGGGTGGGCTATGTTGCGGTAGATACACCGTGGCACGGTGTACCGAGTCACCCGTTTGGTGTCTCGGGAACCCTGTTCACATTCGGGGCCGTTGAGGACACCCCGGCCGGATTTCCTTGCGGATGGAACCTGAATAGGCGATGACCCTGGACTAGAGACTTGTGAGGTTAGTCAGGTCGTGGTCTACACCCACGTCGGTTTTCGCTTGAAGTCTGCCGAGCACATTTCGTGTGCAGACGCTAAGTGGTGGAAACATGTGTGACGAAGTACACCCCTGCAGGGTATGAAACTATTCGAATAGCCGCGTCCGCGGTAAAGGACTACTTGATTGCATATACAGTTCATAGACAAGTTAATGGATACTACTAAAAGACTCAAGATAAGTGTGAGTACCGAGGATGGCTCCCTCGCAGGATACGAGGGAGGATCCACGGTGGAGTATTGTGATGGTGAGTAGTGGACTCGTGTGCGAAAACTATTTTGCTAAAAGATTCCATAGGATAGCTTAGCCAAGAGTCAAAGCTGGCTTGCTGCATAAACCCCACCACCTTCTTGAGAATGAGCATGTACAGTAGGTTCTGATGTAAGACTTGCTGAGTACCTTTGTACTCATGTTTGCTTATTTATTGTTTTCAGACGACAACACTGCCCCCTCCGATGGGTTTTACGTAGACCTTGACGTCGACGAGTGACTAGCCACCCAGGTGGTGATCCAGGCCATGGAGGGCCTATGTAGATAGACAGGCTTCGAGAAGCCTTCTTTCTTTCTAGAGTCTGTACTCAGACTAGTTGCTTCCGCATGTGCTTGTATGACTGTATGACTTGAGTGTCGGGTCATGTGACCCCTACCTGTATGGATATGTTATGTATGGCTCCCTGGAGCCTTTAAATAAGTACTTGAGTTGTAGAGTTTTGTTGTGATGCCATGTTGTATGTACTCATATCGAGCATATTGTATGTATGATTGAAATGCTTGGTATGAGTGGGATCCGACAATCTAGTTGTTTGTCCTTCGCAGCCTTTCTTATGGGGAAATGTAGTCTAGTGCTCCTCGAGCCATAGTAGTCCGCTACAGCCCGGTTCACCGGAGTCCTGCTAGCCTAGCACTACTGTTCAGGACACTTGACTGGCCGGCATGTGTTTCACTTCGTCCCTATGTCTGTCCCTTCGGGGAAATGTCACGCGGTGATCTCCGGAGTCCTGTCTAGCCTGCTGCAGCCCGGGATTCCCCGGAGTCCTGTTAGCCCAGTGCTACAGCCCGGAATCACTCGTTGATGACCGACATGTTCGTTGTGAATCATGTATGCCTGTCTCCATAGGTCTGTGCCGCTTTGGGTTCACGACTAGCCATGTCGGCCCGGGTTCTCGGTCATATGGATGCTAGCGACATTGTCATATACGCGAGCCAAAAGGCGCAAACGGTCCCGGGCCATGGTAAGGCGACACCCGTGGGATACCGTGCGTGAGGCCGCAAAGTGATATGAGGTGTTACCGGCTAGATCAATGTGTCTTAGAATCGGGGTCCTGACAATAAGAAAGACATAACTCATTACGTTGTCTTCCTTGTCCAACATCAACTCTTTAGCACGTCATATTTTAATGAGTGCTCCCAATCATAAAAAATGTCAATGATAATATATCTATATGTGAAAACCTCTCTTTCCTTATTACTTCCTATTAATTGCAACAATGACCAAAGCTATGTCTGCCAACTCCCAACAACTTTTAATCATCATACTCTTTCTATGTGAAGTCATTACTCTCAATAAGATCAATATGAACTTTTTGTTTCTTTTTATTCTTTTTCTCTTTTCTTTTATTCACCCAAGATCATGGCAAAGTAATCAAGCCCTTGACTCAACACTAATCTTTATTATATATAGGTCACGGACTTGATTACAGAGGGAGATCATAAAGCAAAACTCAAAACTAGATCATGCCATAAACTTTATTCTACTAGATCAAGATACTACTAATATGATCGAACTAAGAAAAACGGTAAAGATAGGAGTTGTGATTGTGATACAATACCGGGGCACCTCCGCCAAGCTTGGTAGTTGCCAAGGGGAGTGCCCATACCCATGTGATTATATCTCCTTTGTCGGTGAAGAAGGTGGTGGTGATGTTGATGATGCGGGCTTGTCATCCATCTTCCAAGGCATAGGTTCACCATCATAGAAGGATGATCGAGTCTCCGGAATCCTCGAATCTGTAGCCAAACTCATTCTTTTGAATCTATATTCATACTCACAGTTTTGGTTTTGCAGGTCATAGATTTGGGCTTGGAGGTGCTCGATCTTCTCATATAGCTTGAAGATGGCCTCCTCGGTGTTCTTGGCATCCGGCTTATAGTTGTTAGTGAACTCCACGAGCATCGTGTGGCTAGTGTTGATTCCACGCTCCACCATCCCCTGGCACTTGAAAACTTGTTGCTCCATTGCTTCGAGCCTCGTCTCCACGCTTCCGGTTCCCTTTGGTCCCTCAACATCGCGGATGTGCAACAACCCATCATGCATCTCAATGGCTTGAGGGTGTCACAGCACCTCTGCGAGGTAAGGGTTGATGACCTTCTCGAAGAACTTGTCCTTGGAAGCACTTGGGGACGTCACGATAATCTAGATCTGTCAGAAAAACAGCTCGAAACAAGAACAGAGGAGGTTTGCGTGATACGGGAGTGAAAACCTTCGGGAGAATATATAATGAATTTTTACCGACCAAAATACGTAACATGCAAGAAAATGGAGTCCGAAGGGCACACGAGGTGCTCACGAGGTAGGGGGCGCGCCCAGGGGGTAGAGCGCGCCCACCACCCTCGTGAGGCCCTCGTGTCCTTCCCGGACTGCTACTTATTTTTCTATTTTTCTAAATATTCCAAAACGGAGAAATATTGCCTTAAAATTGTTTTGGAGTCGGTTTACTTACCGTACCACATACCTATTCCTTTTTGGAGTCTGAAACGTTTCGAAAAGTATCCCTTATGTATTCCTCCGGGGTTACGGTTTCAATAATATTGGTTTCAACATTTATGGGATTACCAGAGATATAATGTTTGATTCTTTGACCGTTTACCACCTTCGGATTTGTGCCCTCAAAGTTGTTTATTTTTATGGCACCGGAACGATAGACCTCTTCGATAATGTAGGGGCCTTCCCATTTAGAGAGAAGTTTTCCTGCAAAAAATCTTAAACGAGAGTTGTATAGCAATACATAATCACCTACATTAAACTCACGCTTTTGTATCCTTTTGTCATGCCATCTTTTAACTTTTTCTTTAAACAACTTGGCATTTTCATAAGCTTGGGTTCTCCATTCATCAAGTGAGCTAATATCAAATAACCTCTTCTCACCGGCAAGTTTAAAATCATAGTTGAGCTCTTTAATAGCCCAATATGCCTTATGTTCTAGTTCGAGAGGTAAATGACATGCTTTTCCATAAACCATTTTATACGGAGACATACCCATAGGATTTTTATATGCAGTTCTATAAGCCCATAATGCATCATCAAATTTCTTAGACCAATTATTTCTAGACCTATTAGCAGTCTTTTGCAAAATTAATTTGAGCTCTCTATTGCTCAATTCTACTTGACCACTAGACTGTGGGTGATAAGGAGATGCAATTCTATGATTAACATCATATTTAGCAAGCATTTTACGGAAGGCACCATGAATAAAGTGTGAACCACCATCAGTCATTAAATATCTAGGGACTCCAAACCTCGGGAAAATAACTTCTTTAAGCATTTTAATAAAGGTGTTATGATCAGCACTACTAGTTGGAATAGCTTCTACCCACTTAGTAACGTAATCAAAAGCAACTAGAATATGTGTGTATCCATTAGAGGCAGGAAAAGGTCCCATATAATCAAAGCCCCAAACATCAAATGGTTCAATAACAAGAGAATAATTCATAGGCATTTCTTGATGTCTACTAATATTACCAATTCTTTGACATTCATCACAAGACTAGACAAACTTACGGGCATCCTTGAAGATAGTAGGCCAATAAAAACCAGATTGCAGTACCTTATGTGCAGTTCTATCTCCAGTGTGGTGTCCTCCATAAGTCTCGGAATGACACTTGCGTAGGATCTGTTCCTGTTCATGCTCAGGTACACAACGTCTAGTAACACCATCTACTCCTTTATAAAGATGTGGGTCATCCCAAAAGTAATGTCTTAAAGCATAGAAAAACTTTTTCTTTTGCCGGTATGTGAAGCTAGGTGGTATAAACTTAGCAACAATATAATTAGCATAATCAGCATACCATGGAGTACTACGAGAAGTACTTATAACATTTAATTGTTCATCAGGAAAGTCATCATTAATAGGTAGTGGGTCATCAAGAACATTCTCTAACCTAGACAAGTTGTCTGCAACGGGGTTCTCAGCTCCCTTTCTATCAACAATATTCAAATCAAATTCTTGTAGCAAGAGAACCCATCTAATAAGTCTAGGTTTAGCATCTTTATTTTCCATAAGATATTTAATAGCAACATGATCAGTGTGAATAGTTATTTTAGAATCAACAATATAAGATCTGAACTTATCACAAGCAAATACAACTGCTAAAAGCTCTTTTTCAGTAGTAGCATAATTTCTTTGAGCATTGTCTAGAGTCTTACTACCATAATGAATAACATTTAATTTCTTATCAACTCTTTGCCCTAGAATAGCACCTACAGCATAATCACTAGCATCACACATAATTTCAAAGGGTAAATTCCAATCAGGTGGCTGAACAACAGGTGTAGAGACTAATGCTTTCTTAAGTATTTCAAATGCTTCTACACAATCATCATCAAAGACAAATGGTATATCTTTTTGCAATAAATTAGTCAAAGGCCGAGAAATTTTTGAGAAGTCTTTAATGAACCTCCTGTAAAATCCGGCGTGACCAAGGAAACTTCTTATACCTTTGATGTCCTTGGGACATGGCATCTTTTCAATAGCGTCAACCTTGGCTTTATCAACTTCAATACCTCTTTCAGAAACTTTATGCCCCAAGACAATACCTTCATTAACCATAAAGTGGCACTTTTCCCAATTCAAGACAATATTAGTTTCTTCACATCTCTACAAAACTCAATCAAGATTGCTCAAGCAATCATCAAAAGATGAACCATAGATGGAAAAATCGTCCATGAAAACCTCACAAATCTTTTCACAAAAGTCAGGGAATATAGCCATCATGCATCTTTGAAAGGTAGCAGGTGCATTACATAAACCAAAAGGCATACGTCTATAAGCAAAAGTACCAAAAGGGCATGTAAAAGTAGTCTTTGATTGATCTCTAGCCGACACAGGTATTTGAGAGAAACCAGAATAACCATCTAGAAAGCAATAGTGTGTATGTTTGCATAATATTTCTAGCATTTGATCAATAAAAGGTAAGGGGTAATGATCTTTCTTAGTAGCTTTATTTAATTTGCGGAAATCAATTACCATCCTATAACCTATGATAATTCTTTGTGGAATCAATTCATCTTTATCATTAGGAACAACAGTAATACCTCCCTTCTTGGGGACACAATGGACAGGCCTTACCCACTCACTATCAGCAATGGGATAAATTATGCCTGCCTCCAGAAGCTTGAGTATTTCTTTTCTTACCCTTCTTTCATTTTTGGATTCAGACGTCGTTGAGGATCACGAACTGGTTTGGCATCGGCTTCCAAATTTATTTTATGTTTACCTAAAGTGGGACTAATGCCCTTAAGATCATCAAGAGTATATCCAATAGCAGCACGATGCTTCTTCAGAGTTTTCAATAATCTTTCTTCTTCATGCTCTAAAAGGTTAGCACTAATAATAACAGGATATATCTTCTTTTCATCAAGATAAGCATATTTAAGATTATCAGGCAAAGGTTTAAGCTCAAACACGGGGTCACCCTTGGGTGGAGGAGGATCCCCTAAAATTTCAACAGGCAAATTGTGTTACAGAATAGGTTCCTGTTTAAAGAATACTTCATCTATTTCCCTTCTTTCTTTCATTCATGAACATATCATTTTCATGGTCTAGCAAATAGTGTTCTAAAGGATCACTAGGAGGTACGGCAATAGAAGCAAGACCAATAATTTCATCCTTTGTAGCGACCAGACCTCAAACAGTCGGATCTCTATGCTCCGGTGTCATCCCTAGATCACTAATGCTGACACCACACAGTACTCGAAGGATTTATAGCAGAGTAGCAATCACACACTTATTACATCGAGTGTCTCAAGAGAGAACTTATTACAATAAATATGGCTTAAGGCCATCTAATAACGATAACAGCAGAAGGCTTGGAAGATAAGTGAGTCCATCAACTCCAACGGCATCACTGAGTATAGAACCACGACCTAAAAACTCCTTAATCGTCGTCTGAAAAGTCTGCAACATTAACGTTGCAGCCCGAAAACGGGTCAGGACATGGAATATGCTGGCAAGGTAACACATAGAGAGTAATGGAATGAAACAGCTATACTATATGCATATTTGGCTGCTGGAAAGCTCTATGGTTACAGTTTTGCGTAAAGCCAATTTTTCCCTACTGCAAAGGAATAAATTTATTTAACTATCATGGTAGTTGTTAAACATTGAGAATGGTTGACAGCATTCTCAATCCCAATTAAGCATCATCATTAAACATAACCCAACAAAATTTATTTAGAGTAACATGTTGAGATTCACATGATAATCCAGGTACTAGATACTCAAGATGTCCATAACCGGGGACACGGCTAACCATGATTAGTTTAATACACTCTGCAGAGGTTTGCGCACTTTTCCCCACAAGACTCGATCGCCTCCGCTTGGTTTCTCGCACTACATGGTGTTTGAGAAGACGGATGACCGAGACATAGTCTTTCAGAAGCGCTAGCACCTTACGATCAGGCAGACCGTACCACCTACATTCCCCTACATCTGCTAGTCTACCACTGTAAGAGTTCGCACGACTTAGTCAACTATGCTAGAGCCCATAATAGCTTGTGGCTGCACACGGAAGTTTCTAGCAGTTCGGCTCTGATGCCAACGCTGTCAGGACCCCGATTCCAAGCCACATCGATCTAGCTGGTAACACCTCATATCACTTTGCGGCCTCACGCACGATATCCCACGGGTGTCGCCTTACCATGGCCCGGGACCGTTTGCGCCTTTTGGCTCACGTATATGATAGTGTCGCTAGCATCCATATGATAGAGAACCCGGGCTGACATGGCTAGTCATGAACCCAAAGCGGCACGGACCTATGGAGACAGGCATACATGAATCACATCAAGCATGTCGGTCATCAGCGAGTGATTCCGGGCTGTAGCACTGGGCTAACAGGACTCCGGGGAACCCGGGCTGTAGCAGGCTAGGCAGAACTCCAGAAGTCACCGCGTGACATTTCCCCGAAGGGACAGACATAGGAACGAAGTGAAACACATGCCGGCCAGTCAAGTGTCCTAAACAGTAGTGCTGGGCTAGCAGGACTCCGGTGAACCGGGCTGTAGCGGACTACTATGGCTCGAGGAACACTAGACTACATTTCCCCATAAGAAAGGCTGCGAAGGATAAACAACTAGATTGTCGGACCCCACTCATACCAAGCATTTCAATCATACACACAATATGCCCGATATGAGTACATACAACATGGCATCACAACAAAACTCTACAACTCAAGTACTTTATTTAAAGGCTCCAGAGAGCCATACATAACATGTTCATACAGATAGGGGTCACATGACCCGACACTCAAGTCATACAATCATACAAGCACATGCGGAAGCAACCGGTCTGAGTACAGACACTAGAAAGAAAGAAGGCTTCTCGGAGCCTGTCTATCTACATAGGGCCCTCGATGGCCAGGATCACCACCTGGGTGGCTAGTCACTCGTCGACATCAAGGTCTACATAAACCCATCGGAGGGGGTAGTGTTGTCGTCTGAAAACAATAAATAAGCAAACATGAGTACAAGGTACTCAGCAAGTCTTACATCAGAACCTACTATGCATGCTCATTCTCAAGAAGGTGGTGGGGCTATTGCAGCAAGCCAGCTTTGACTCTTGGCTAAGCTATCCTATGGAACTTCTCTAGTAAAATAGTTTTCGCACACGAGTCCACTACTCACCAACACAATACTCCACCGGAGATCCTCCCTCGTCGTCCTACGAGAGGGCCATCCTCGGTACTCACACTTATCTTGAGTCTTTTAGTAGTATCCATTAACTTGTCTATGAACTGTATAGGCAACCAAGTAGTCCTTTACCGCGGACGCGGCTATTCGAATAGTTTTATACCCTGCAGGGGTGTACTTCGTCACATATGTTTCCACCACTTAGCGTCTGCACACGACATGTGCTCGGCAGACTTCAAGCGAAAACCAACGTGGGTGTAGACCATGACCTGACTAACCTCACAAGTCTCTAGTCCAGGTTTATCGCCTATTCAGGTTCCATCCGCAAGGAAATCCGGCCGGGGTGTCCTCAACGGCCCCAAACGATGTGTACAGGGTTCCCGAGACACCAAACGGGTGACTCGGTACACCGTGCCACGGTGTATCTACCGCATCATAGCCCACCCCTAGGGTCAGAGCTACGCACGGCCGCCAACACATAACCTACAAACACCAGAAACTAGTTGCAACTCCTGGACAGAGGACGAGATGGGTCAGTAAGTCGAGCGGGGTCATATTTCAGGGCCCAATGTGTGGTAGTATCTGAATCTCAAATCATGCATACAGATCTTAGTTCTTATGGACGGCCTCAATGAAACAAGCCACCATGTACTCCTACATGGCCTCTCATCGATACCTTTACCAAAACATGTTCAACACATCCCTCACATTACCGACATAAGCATTTCACTCTAGCCCATCACCTAGATGAACCAGACCTGACACAACTCTAAGCATAGCAGGCATAGCAAGATAGGAATCACAAACATGGCTCAATCAACTCCTACACATGCTAGTGGGTTTCATCTAGTTAATGTGGCAATGACAGGTCATGAAGAGGATAAGGGTTCAACTACCGTAGCACACAGTAGTTTGAATCGCGTTGTCTTAATGTAGTAAACAAGAGCAGAAGCAAGAACATGGGTTTGTATCGGAATGATCAATGGGTTGCTTGCCTGATGGAGTGGTAGTGGGATACTGCCCTTCAGTTGGATACTCGTGAATATCCTCGGAGGCAGAACCTACCACGAAGAACACATCGGAACACAATCAACACATGACGATATGCAACAATATGATGCATGCTATGACATGGCAATATGAATGTGTCTTGGCCTAATGCAAGATAAAACAGAAGGGGATGAACTTATTTGAATCAAACATTCAAATATTAGCTCATTAAACACGGCCTTATTAGTGCATTACCTTATTCTGCTTAAACAGCAAGGTAAACTTGTTTTGTCATGCATGAAACCATTACAGATGGATAGTGTAACATCCCAAATTTTCAATTTGGAATGTTAAACATTAGATCATCATGCATATCATATTTTCTTGCATTTTTCCAATCCTAGAAATTTCACGCAACTCAAGGACCCTCGAAGAGAGTTGGAGATTTTGTCATTTTCATATTTGAGTCTTCTCAAATTTTCAAGAGAGGATCATTAGTTTTGTCAGAGTTTCGTTTGCCTTTTATTTGGATAGGGAAAAATGCACGTTTTAAAAATTTGCATTTTAGGCCCGGAGAAAAGTTCATTTTGTTCGACTCATTTTTAGGAGTCCGGGAAAATTTACTTTATTAGTTTTGGAGTTCGTTTAGATCTCTTTCTGGTTTTTTTTCCGAGCGCGGAACCGTTTTTTTTAAATGTTCCAGCGACTTGGGCCAAAGGCCCAAGCCACCAAGCCAGCCGGCCGGCCAGGCCAAAGGCCATCGCCCGCGCGCGCCAGGCGCCAGGCGCGCCAGGGAGCCGCCGCCGCTAGAGTCCTTTTAGGACTCCACTTGTTCGTTTTTTTAGATCTTTTTCCCTCTTTTCTTTCCTATTCCTAGTCTAATTCTTGTCCCCTACTCCAAGTAAAACCCTCCCCTCCCCAATATAAATACTCCCACACCCCCCCTCTAAATCATCAAATCCAAAGCCCCAAGCACCACCGCGCGCACACCCCGCGCCGCGCCGCCCTTGTGCCCCGTGCCACCGCACCTTGCCGCCGCCCCACGCCCACGCCGCCGGAGGTCCTCGCTGGAGACCTCGCCGGAGGTACCCCGCGCCGCATCTCTTCTTTTCATCGGATCATTTTCTTCTTTTCGTTCCGATTCTTCTTTTCCAATTCGTTGTCTTCGCGAAACCGTTCCGGTTTTCTAGATCGGTTTTTCGATCGGTTTTCTTCTCCGAAACCCTAGATCGGATTCGTTCTCTTTTCTGATCTAGTTGCCTAGCGACCGTTCGCTGGACCGTTCGTCCTAACGAATGTGATCACCAGATTTCTTCTAGGTTAACAAACGTCTGTTCGTTCAACCGTTCTTCTTTTTCTTCTCGTCGGATTTATTCCACGATCGCAATCCCAGATCCGATCTTCGTTCTAGTCTATCTTCTCGCTCGTTTATCGGAATCAGGTGATTCAAGCGCCTGGAGTTTCGTTTCGAAACCGCCGTTCCGACTAATCAACTTTCACTAAGTTTTTGCTACTGTAAAATTCGACCTAGTTTCAACTTGCTAGAACCGAGTTGTTTTCCGCCGTTTGTTTTTGGTTTCTTTGTTCGGTTCTTTCTCTCTTTGCAACCAGAGTTCTTAAGTTGAACTATCTGGTTCGATATTTTGTTCGAGTTTTACCTGTGCATTAGATGAGTACTTATTGTATGCTTGTTGTTTGTCTGCGATAGATTACCCGGATTGCGCCGCCTGTTACTTCGAATCTCTAGGACTCGGGGATCATCAGCAAGGCATGTAACACTTTGATCATACCTTTTCTACAACCCAGTTTTATTGCATTAGATCCATCCTCACACATTGCATGATTAGGATCTAATTAAATTGTGGGATGGGAAGTAGATGAGGTAGTACCTATTACCTGTTACTATGAAACCTTTGGGAGTTACTTCTACGTTTGCTTATTATGCCATGCTATGCTAGTAGACGTGGATTGGGTGAGTGATATCCATGAAAGATGTGAGATTGATAATTTTAATGGTTTATCTAAGGTGGCAACTTAAACACACATCTGGGTGGATTGAGGCACCTGATGTCTATCAGGACTTGCCTGTTTTTTTTTCGACCGCCACCCAGGCTCAAAGGGATCATAAGATCTTTCATGCTAAATACTTACGTGTGCAGCCACTAGCCATTATGGGCTCTGGCATAGTTGACTAAGTCGTGCGAACTCTTATAGGGGTAGACTAGCAGATGTAGGGGATGTAGGTGGTACGGTCTACTCCATCGTAAGGTGCTAGCACTTCTGAAAGACTATGTCTCGGTCATCCGTTTCTCAAACACCCTATAGTGCGAGAAATCCAACAGAGGCGATCGAGTCTTGTGGGGAAAAGTGCGCAAACCTCTGCAGAGTGTAACAAACTAATCATGATTAGCCGTGTCCCCGGTTATGGACATCTTGAGTATCTAGTACTTGAATATCATGTGAATCTCATCATGTTACTTCTAATTAATTTTGTTGGGTTTTTATTGTTCACTTATAATTGGGATTGAGAATGTTGTCAACCATTCTCAATGTTTAATAACCACCATGTTAGTTAAATAAATGTATTCCTTTGCAGTAGGGAAAAATTGGCTTTACGCAAAACAATAACCATAGAGCTTTCTACCAGCCAAATATGCATATAGTATAGCTGTTTTATTCCATCATTCTCCATGTGTTACCTTGCCAGCATATTCCATGTGCTGACCTGTTTCGGGCTGGAACGTTAATGTTGCACACTTTTCAGACGACGATTGAGGTGCTTTTAGGTCCCTGTTCTATACTTAGTGATGCCGTTGGAGTTGATGGACCCATTTATCTTCCGAGTCTTCCGCTGTTATCGATATTAGATGGCCTCAAGCCATATTATTGTAATAAGTTCTCTTTTGAGACATCGTTGTAATAAGTGTGTGATTGCCACTCTGCTATAAATCCTTCAAAGTACTGTGTGGTGTCAGCATTACTGATCCAGGGATGACACCGGAGCACAGAGATCAGACTGTTTGAGGTCTGGTCGCTACAGAGATGGTATCAGAGCACACGCTGACTGTAGGACAGGACCACTAAGTTAAAGCCATAGATCACTATTCTCTCCTCATTTTCTAACTCCTCATCTTTTCTACTCTTTAGGATGAAGGACGCGAAGATTAAGTACGCTCAACCGGATGAAGGCACACCTTTTGGATTTCACTTGAAGGAAGTCACCAAGCACCTGAACATTGGATTACCAAGTTTCACGGGAACCTTCAACGCCACTTTGCCTGAAGAGGAGCGCTGGAAGATTCAAGCTCACGTTCCGGGAAGGACATTCGCGCCAATCACGAAGCCAATAGATAGTGTTTTCAATGCACCAACTTGGAGTCTAGGAAGGAGCATGGCAGCCCATATCACCATAGGACGCATTGGAGAAGTTTATCAAGAATACCTCAAGGACACTATCTACCAGATTTGCGGACGCTAAGATGAACAATGGGAGCTAGTCACCACCAAGAAGGATAGATCCATTGCAGCATTCATCCAGGAGTTAAACCAGCACATTCGACGCCACGAGAACCAGATGTGCAATGATATAATGGAGTTGAAGAATGCGAAGACAAGGATCATCGAGCTAGAAGGAGAACTGAAGGCTACACGCAAGGACTACATGGACGAGATCGTAGCTCTAGCACGACACAACTGCGATCTTAAGCAAGAGATTGAAGAACTCAAGAGGGAGTTAGCATCCAAGGAGGAAGACATGTACGTCGCATGTCCGGATAATTACATCATCATCGACGACACCGATTCGGATCCAAGTGAACCTGACTTTGACGACGAAGCTGGAGCGGACATCATGGAGTCTTCCGTCGGTTCAAATTTCTAGATGACCACCAAATATTAGTAGTATTTTCTCCCATGTAAACACTATAGTTCGAGCACTTTTGCGATAGCTAGATCGATTGTATGCCCTTGTTTGATTGAATGAAGTGATTTTGTGTGAATTTGCTCATGTGCATTGGGGTAGTGTTTTCTCTATAGACATCATTCTATTCTTATATCTCTTCTTTTCTAAACCCTCAGATGCCTCGGAGACGTGACAATGGATTTCCACCGGAGCTCACTTAGTTGATCCAGCAACAGAATCAATTGATGCAGATGTTAGTCCAGAACCAGCAGAACAACAACAACAACAACCCACCTCCACCACCGCCACCTGTTGACCACTTAGCCCATTTCCTTAGGCTAAATCCGCCGGTGTTTTCTAGTAGCATCGAGCCGATAGTAGCAGACGATTGTCTCCGCAAGATAGGAAGGGAGTTGACCACTGTAGGATGCACGGATGGTGAGAAAGTGAAGTTTGCTGCACATCAGCTTGACAGACCTGCGGCAGCATGGTGGGAGAATTTCACAGCCACTTTCCCAGTTGACACCATCACATGGGATCAGTTCCAGCAAGCTTTCCGCACTGCACATGTTTCAGTGGGAGCCATGGCCATGAAGAAGCGTGAGTTTCGCAACTTACGCCAAGGAGGAAGGACAATTGGCCTGTATGTTGATGACTTCAGCAAGTTAGCACGTTATGCCCCATATGACGTTGCTACGGATGCGGCTAAGCAGGATAAGTTTCTGGAAGGATTGAACGATGAGTTGAGTATGTAGTTGATGGTAGCAAGTTTCAGAAACTACCAGGAGTTGGTAGATCGTACCATCATGATTGAAGGGAAGCAACAGCAGATTGAGAATCGCAAGAGGAAGTATGGACAGGGGAAGTATAACACTGGAGCCCAGCAGAAGCCCCGTTTCACCTCTAAAATGGGATTTCAGTTTCAGCATACCCATGGAGGAAGTAGTACGCACAACCACAATGGCCACAAGAATGGTAATGGGAATGGAGGAAGCAATGGCCAGAACCAGACCACCCCATCGACCCCATCCAAGAGAGACCTGAGCCAAGTCACCTGTTTCAAGTGTTCCAAGACCGGACATTATGCCAATGAATGTCCTGAAGGCCAGAATGGAAATGGCAATGGAATCTCAGGGAAGAAGCCGAACCCTTTTAATAGGGGACAGGTGAACCACGTTAGCGTGGAGGAGGTTGAAGATCAGCCTGATGCGGTGATCGGTAAGTTTTTGGTTAAGTCATTTACCGCACTCGTTCTTTTTGATACTGGTGCATTGCATTCATACATATCCAGGGGATTTGTGGAAAAATATAGCCTGCCCACTAGGATTCTTAAAACACCTATGCTAGTAAGTTCGCCAGGAGCAGAATACATGGCCAGTCAAGGATGTTTTCAAGTGCCATTAAGTATAGGAAGGCATGTTTTCCCAACGGATTTGATTATTCTAGAATCTCAAGGATTGGATGTAATCCTCGGTATGGATTGGTTGTCGATGTATGGAGGAAACATCGATTGTGCTAGTAAGTCAATTTTGCTTACAACGCTGGAAGGAAGAAGGATCAAGTATGTATCCCGGCATGTGCCAAATAGGACACAAGTAAATTGCCTAACAGGAGTCGTGCAGGAAGAAGTACCAGTGGTAAAGGAATTTCCTGATGTATTTCCGGAAGAGTTGCCAGGCATGCCACCGGATAGAGACATTGAGTTTCTGATTGAGTTATTGCTAGGCACTGGACCAATATCAAAGAGACCATACCGGATGCCAGCAAAGGATTTGGTAGAAATTAAGAATTAGATTAAGGAGTTATTGGAGAAAGATTACATTCGCCCAAGTTCTTCGCCATGGGGATCACCCGTACTTCTAGTGGAGAAGAAGGATGGATCATTACGGATGGTTGTTGATTACCGTGGATTGAATGAAGTAACCATCAAGAACAAGTACCCACTGCCAATGATTAATGATCTGTTTGATCATTTGCAAGGAGCTAAAGTGTTTTCCAAGATCGATTTGCGATCAGGGTACCACCAGTTGAAGATCCAAGAGCAGGACATTCCTAAGACAGCTTTCACCACAAGATATGGATTGTATGAGTATACCGTTATGTCATTTGGATTGACTAACGCGCCTGCCTATTTTATGAACATGATGAACAAGGTGTTTATGGAGTTTTTGGATAAGTTCATCGTAGTGTTCATTGATAATATCCTGGTTTATTCGAAGAATGAAGAAGAGCATAAGGAACATTTGCGTTTGGTTTTGGAGAAACTAAGGGAACATCAGTTATATGCCAAATTTAGCAAATGTGAGTTTTGGTTGAAGGAAGTAGGATTCCTCGGACACGTTATATCTGGAGAAGGGATAGCAGTTGACCCCACAAAGGTTGAGACCGTAACCAAATGGGAAGCACCAACGATAGTTGGAGAGATCCGGAGTTTTCTTGGACTTGTAGGATACTACCGGAGATTCATTGAGAACTTTTCAAAGATTGCGAAGCCTATGACGGAGTTGTTGAAGAAGGATACTAAGTTCAATTGGACTGAGGAGTGTGAGGCTAGTTTCCAGGAGTTGAAGAAACGTTTGGTTACCTCACCAGTGTTGATTTTGCCAGATCAGACCAAGGATTATGAGGTGTATTGCGATGCTTCACGTCGAGGACTTGGAGCAGTGCTTATGCAGGAAGGTAGAGTTGTTTTGTATGCTTCACGACAACTGAAGCCTCATGAGTTGAATTATGCCACACATGATTTGGAGTTAGCAGCCGTAGTGCATGCATTGAAGACATGGAGACATTTCCTCATTGGAAATCATTGTGAAGTGTACACGGATCACAAGAGTTTGAAGTACATTTTCACACAGAAGGAGTTGAATCTCAGACAAAGGAGATGGTTGGAGCTCATCAAGGATTACGATATGAAATTGCATTACCATCCCGGTAAAGCTAATGTAGTAGCTGACGCATTGAGCCATAAGAGCCATGTCAATACGTTAATGACGGGAAGTATACCCAAGGAGTTAGCAGAAAACCTTCGTGAACTAAGTTTAGAGATAGTTCCGAAAGGCTATGTAGCAGCATTGGAGATTCAGTCAACATTGATGGATAAAATCAGAGAGGCTCAGAAATCTGACAAGGAGATTGCTGCTATAAAGGAGAAACTAAGCAAAGGAAAAGCAAAGGGATTTCGTGAGGATGAGCACGATACCCTATGGTTTGAGGACCGTGTTTATGTGCCAAATGACCCGGAGATCAGGAAGTTGATTTTGCAAGAGGCACATGATTCACCCTATTCGATTCACCCAGGAAATACCAAGATGTATTTGGATTTGAAGGAGACATTATGGTGGACCGGAATGAAGAAGGATATTGCCGCTTATGTAGCAGTTTGTGATGTATGTCATAGAGTAAAGGCAGAGCATCAGAAGCCAGCCGGATTGTTACAACCATTGCCGATACCCGAATGGAAGTGGGATAAGATAGGCATGGATTTTATCACAGGACTACCCAGGACGAAAGCAGGATATGACTCGATATGGGTAGTAGTTGATCGTTTGACGAAGGTAGCACATTTCATTCCAGTTAAGACCACTTACACCAGTGCTAAGTTGGCAAAGATATACATGACTAGGATCATTTGTTTGCATGGAGTTCCAAGGAGTATTGTATTGGATAGAGGAACCCAATTTACCTTAAAGTTTTGGAGTCAATTGCATGAAACTTTAGGTACGAGGCTAGAGTTCAGCACAGCTTTTCATCCGCGGACAGATGGACAGACTGAGAGAGTCAATCGGATTTTGGAAGATATGCTGAGAGCTTGTGCACTAGATTATGGATCTAGTTGGGACGATAATTTGCCGTATGCGGAGTTTTCCTATAACAATAGTTACCAAACCAGTCTGAAGATGGCACCTTTCAAAGCTTTGTACGGAAGGAGGTGCAGGACACCGTTGTCATGGGACGAAGTTGGAGACCGTCAGTTCTTTGGACTAGATTTGATTAAGGAGTCTGAACGGAAAGTTAAGTTGATTCGCGATAGACTCAAGGTAGCCCAGTCCAGGCAGAAGAGCTATGCAGATTCAAAACGCAAGGAGACAGTTTACGAAACCGGAGACAGAGTGTACCTCCGAGTATCCCCACTTTGAGGAGTTAAGCGCTTTGGAGTTAAGGGAAAGTTAGCACTGCGTTTCGTTGGACCATATAAGATCTTGCAACGTATGGGAGAAGTCGCGTATAAGTTGGAATTACCAGAGGGACTGTCAGGAGTTCATGACGTATTCCACGTTTCTCAGCTGAAGAAATGTCACGCCGAGATGGCGGAGGTACCGTTAAGAGATACAGTGCCGCTTGAAGCGATTCAGTTGAAGGATGACTTAACGTATGAGGAGAAACCAGTCAAGATTCTCGAGTTTGCCAGCAGAGTTACCCGCAGCAAGGTTATCAAGTTTTGCAAAGTACAGTGGAACCACCGCTCAGAGGATGAAGCCACCTGGGAGAGAGAAGAAGATTTGCTCAAGGACCACCCTCACCTATTTTCTAGCCAACCCGAATCTCGAGGGCGAGATTCATCTTAAGGGGGGTAGGTTTGTAACATCCCAAATTTTCAATTTGGAATGTTAAACATTAGATCATCATGCATATCATATTTTCTTGCATTTTGCCGATCCTAGAAATTTCACGCAACTCAAGGACCCTCGGTGAGAGTTGGAGATTTCGTCATTTTCATATTTGAGTCTTCTCAAATTTTGAAGAGAGGATCATTGGTTTTGTCGGAGTTTCGTTTGCCTTTTATTTGGATAGCGAAAAATGCGCGTTTTAAAAATTTGCATTTTAGGCCCGGAGAAAAGTTCATTTTGTTCGACTCATTTTTAGGAGTCGGGGAAAATTTACTTTATTAGTTTTGGAGTTCGTTTAGATCTCTTTCTGTTTTTTTCCGAGCGCGGAACCGTTTTTTTTAAATGTTCCAGCGACTTGGGCCAAAGGCCCAAGCCACCAAGCCAGCCGGCCGGCCAGGCCAAAGGCCATCGCCCGCGCGCACCAGGCGCCAGGCGCGCTAGGGAGCCGCCGCCGCTGGGACTCCACTTGTTCGTTTTTTTAGATCTTTTTCCCTCTTTTCTTTCCTATTCCTAGTCTAATTCTTGTCCCCTACCCCAAGTAAAACCCTCCCCTCCCCAATATAAATACTCCCACACCCCCCCCCCTCTAAATCATCAAATCCAAAGCCCCAAGCACCACCGCGCCCACACCCCGCGCCGCGCCGCCCTTGTGCGCCGCGCCGCCGCACCTTGCCGCCGCCCCACGCCCACGCCGCCGGAGTTCCTCGTCGGAGACCTCGCCGGAGGTAGCCCCGCGCCGCATCTCTTCTTTTCATCGGATCGTTTTCTTCTTTTTGTTCCGATTCATTTTCTTCGCGAAACCGTTCCGGTTTTCTAGATCGGTTTTTTGATCGATTTTCTTCTCTGAAACCCTAGATCGGATTCGTTCTTTTTTCTGATCTAGTTGCCTAGCGACCGTTCGCCGGACCGTTCGTCCTAACGAATGTGATCACCGGATTTCTTCTAGGTTAACGAACGTCCGTTCGTTCAACCGTTCTTCTTTTTCTTCTCGTCGGATTTATTCCACGATCGCGATCCCAGATCCGATCTTCGTTCTAGTCTATCTTCTCGCTCGTTTATCGGAATCAGGTGATTCAAGCGCCTGGAGTTCCGTTTCGAAACCGCCGTTCCGACTAATCAACTTTAACTAATTTTTTGCTACTGTAAAATTGCACCTAGTTTCAACTTCCTAGAACCGAGTTGTTTTCCGCAGTTTGTTTTCGGTTTCTTTGTTCGATTCTTTCTCTCTTTGCAACCGGAGTTCTTAAGTCGAACTATCTGGTTCGATCTTTTGTTCGAGTTTTACCTATGCATTAGATGAGTACTTATTGTATGCTTGTTGTTTGTCTGCGATAGATTACCCGGATTGCGCCGCCTGTTACTTCGAATCTCTAGGACTCGCGGATCATCAGCAAGGCAAGTAACTCTTTGATCATACCTTTTCTACAATCCAGTTTTATTGCATTAGATCCATCCTCACACATTGCATGATTAGGATCTAATTAAATTGTGGGATGGGAAGTAGATGAGGTAGTACCTATTACCTGTTACTATGAAACCTTTGGGAGTTACTTCTATGTTTGCTTATTATGCCATGCTATGCTAGTAGACGTGGATTGGGTGATTGATATCCATGACAGATGTGAGATTGATAATTTTAATGGTTTATCTAAGGTGGCAACTTAAACACACATCTGGGTGGACTGAGGCACCTGATGTCTATCAGGACTTGCCTGTTTTTTTTCGACCGCCACCCAGGCTCAAATGGATCATAAGATCTTTCATGCTAAATACTTACGTGTGCAGCCACAAGCCATTATGGGCTCTGGCATAGTTGACTAAGTCGTGCGAACTCTTATAGGGGTAGACTAGCAGATGTAGGGGATGTAGGTGGTACGGTCTACTCCATCGTAAGGTGCTAGCGCTTCTGAAAGACTATGTCTCGGTCATCCGTTTCTCAAACACCCTGTAGTGTGAGAAATCCAACGGAGGCGATCGAGTCTTGTGGGGAAAAGTGCGCAAACCTCTGCAGAGTGTAACAAACTAATCATGATTAGTCGTGTCCCCGGTTATGGACATCTTGAGTATCTAGTACTTGAATATCATGTGAATCTCATCATGTTACTTCTAATTAATTTTGTTGGGTTTTAATTGTTCACTTATAATTGGGATTGAGAATGCTGTCAACCATTCTCAATGTTTAATAACCACCATGTTAGTTAAATAAATGTATTCCTTTGCAGTAGGGAAAAATTGGCTTTACGCAAAACAGTAACCATAGAGCTTTCCACCGGCCAAATATGCATATAGTATAGCTGTTTTATTCCATCATTCTCCATGTGTTACCTTGCCAGCATATTCCATGTGCTGACCCATTTCGGGCTGCAAAGTTAATGTTGCAGACTTTTCAGACGACGATTGAGGTGTTTTTAGGTCGTGGTTCTATACTCAGTGATGCCGTTGGAGTTGATGGACCCATTTATCTTCCGAGTCTTCCGCTGTTATCGATATTAGATGGCCTTAAGCCATATTATTGTAATAAGTTCTCTTTTGAGACATCGTTGTAATAAGTGTGTGATTGCCACTCTGCTATAAATCTTTCGAAGTACTGTGTGGTGTCAGCATTACTGATCCAGGGATGACACTTGAGCACAGAGATCAGACTATTTGAGGTCTGGTCGCTACAGATAGATTGAATTTTTCTGATCATTTTTCATATATAAATCTTTGCATTTGGAGTTACAGATTAATTTCTATGAATTTTTGAAGTTTGAACTATTTTCTGGAATTTCCTATATAAGAATAATTCCAGTAATTTAATTACTGCGTCATCATTACGTCAGGGTGACGTCAGTGGTCAACGGGGACATCCAGGTCAACCTGACCAGTGGGTCCCGCGTGTCAGTAGTTAATTAAACTAATTATTTTTAGCTAAAACTAATTTGATTTAGTTAGCAGAGGGGGGCCCACTTGTCATTGACTCAGGGGAGTCAACCTGGGCCCACCCAGTCCACGTCAGCGGTCAAACCCGCCGGTCAACGGGTCAAAGCCTGCCGGCGTTTAGCCGCCGGCGAGGCCAGACGCGGTGGTGTGCTGCGGGATTTGCCCACAGGGCTCCATTTGCTACATGGAGAGCAGCTACGGGCAGCTGGTGCTCACCCGCATCCAGCCGTGGTGATGGCTTGGCCGGGGAGTGGCCGGAGCATCGCCGGCGACGAGGTCAGGCGGAGGCCGAAGCTCGAGCCAGCTCGTGCGCATGGCTGCAGTGGCCTAGGCGGTGTGGCGCTAGCACCTACAGCCTCTACGCGGCGCGAGGAGTGTGACGGACACAAGCCGGTGACCAAATGGTCACCAGAGTAACGTCGGCGATGTGGTGAGGCGGCGGCGCGTTCGGGCACAAGGGATGCGGCGTCTACGGTGTTCTAGGGGCGAAACGGAAAACACAGAGAAGCCGCAAGGAGGGTCAGCGTGCTCGGGGAAGGCTCGGTGCGGTCGGAACGGCGACGATGATCTGGGCGGCCCGAGGTTGAAGACGACGGCGGCGGGGATGATGTAGGGGCTCCGATGTCATGTGGCTTGACTAGTCGGCATAGTCGACGACGACGAACCGTCCGGACATGGTGAAAGGGCGCGGGGACGGCGTTGGACGCGGCTGCGGTGGCGGCGGCGATGGTGACGTCTCAGGCGACATCGGGGAGGGCGAGACAGAGGGGCCACAGGGGAGTGCGGGTGTCTGCGAGGTCGGGGAGAGCGAGAGGGTTCGTCCGACGTCGATAGCTCGACGAGGGGAACGGCGAGGCGGCGGGCAGCTGCGTGGCACGCATGCTGTGCTCGTCGTCGAGCACCTACCTGCCTGCCTGGCCGAGCCAAGCAGCTCGCTGGAGCGGTAGCTGGGCTGGGCCGGCAGGTGGGCCTGGTGGGTGGCGCTAGGTAAGCCTTTCCCTTTCTCTCTTTCCTGTTTTGTTTTCTTTTTCTATTTTTCTGTAGCTTTAGGGCTTTATTAAAAATACTTAGGCACTTACTAAAATCCTGAAAATAATTGTGGGCTCTGTTGGGATTATTCCTAACAGCCCTCACTTAAATCCAGAATTATTTGAACATTTAAAATATTTACTAGCATTTAAATGTCCAAAAGCAAATTACATATGATTTAATTCAGTGACCTTCTGTTGACCTAGAAAAATGTGCACCAATTTTACCAGAGGTTCTAAACCAAGACAAAGAGGGTGAACTTTTTAGAAGGGCATTTCAGGTTCATTGGAAATAATTTTAGTAAACCCTAGTTGTTTCCAGGGGGTGTTGGGGTTTCTGCCTTCCCCAATTCAAATATAAGAGGAATTTAAACATGATGCACATTCTAATGCTTGAACTAGCTAGGGTGTGACAACTCACCCCCACTCAAAAGAATCTCGTCCTGAGATTTAGGATCTTCCGGGAAGAAGGTGGGGTACTTGAGTCGAAGACGATCCTCCCTTTCCCAAGTGGCTTCTTTCTCGGAGTGGTGTGACCATTGAGCCTTGAGAAACTTGATATTATGACGTCGAGTGGTACGCTCAGCTTGATCAAGGATACGAACGGGATATTCCCGATAGGAGAGGTTATCTTGTAGATCAAGCGTTTCGTGGTCCACTCCACGGATAGGATCCGCAAAGCAACGCATGAGTTGAGAAACATGGAAGACATCGTGAACTCGGGAAAAATGCGAAGGTAGTTCCAATTGGTAGGCAACTTCTCCTCGTTTGGCAAGAATGCGAAAGGGTCCAATGTAGCGAGGAGCCAATTTGCCTTTGATACCGAAACGATGGGTTCCCTTTAACAGAGTAACCCGAAGGTAAGCCTTCTCGTCGACTTCATAAGTCATAGGTTTATGTTTACGATCATATTGACTCTTTTGACGAGATTGGGCTGTTTTCAATTTCTCACGAATAACGCGAACCTGATCTTCTGCTTCCTGAATCATATCTGGGCCAAAGAGTTGTCTTTCCCCGGTTTCTGACCAGTTAAGAGGCGTTCGACATTTTCGTCCATAGAGAACTTCGAAAGGAGCCTTTCCCAAGCTATCTTGATAACTATTGTTATAAGCAAACTCCGCGAATGGAAGGCATTTCTCCCAACTCATTCCAAACGATATGACAGAAGCTCGGAGCATATCTTCTAGAATTTGATTGACTCGCTCTACTTGACCACTTGATTGAGGATGGAAGGCGGTACTAAAAGAGAGACGAGTTCCCATAGCATTTTGGAAACTTTCCCAAAATCGAGAGGTGAAGAGACTCCCACGGTCTGAGTTAATTTCCAATGGAACACCATGAAGAGACACTATTCGGGAGATGTATAAATCGGCTAGCTGGCTAGCGGTGATACTCTCACGAACAGGTAGAAAATGGGCTACTTTGGAAAGTCGGTCGATCACGACGAAGATGGCATTATTCCCTCTCTTGGTCCTGGGAAACCCCGTGATGAAATCCATACTGATTTTATCCCATTTCCATTCAGGAATAGCCAAAGGTTGAAGGGTGCCAGCAGGTCGTTGATGCTCAGCTTTAACACGATGACAAACGTCACAATTAGCAATGTATTGAGCGATTTCTCTCTTCATCCTAGTCCACCAAAACCTCTGGTGTAGGTCTTGATACATTTTGGTACTACCGGGATGAACGGTGAGAGGGGATTCATGAGCTTCCTTAAGGATCAATTGGCGTAGATGTTGTTTCTTGGGAACCACCAAACGGTTCTCAAAGAAGACAACACCCCACTTGTCCATCGAAAAACATTTAGCAACTCCGCTAGCAATGTTTTCCTTAATCCGGGATATGCCCTTATCACGCTTCTGGGCAGCTATGATTTGATCCATAAGGGTAGGTTTCGCCACCAGGGTGGATAGGAATCCTCAAGGAACAATGTGAAGATTAAGCTTACGGAATTCCTCATGGAGAAGTGGTTGACTTTGTTGTAACAACAGGTTGTTACAATAGGATTTACGACTTAGTGCATCAGCCATGACATTGGATTTGCCCCGGGTGTAAGTTATTCCTAAGTTGTAATCCGAGATCAACTCAACCAACGTCTTTGCCTGAGATTCAAATCTGGTTGCGTGAAGATATATTTCAAACTTTGGTGATCGGTGAAGATCTCGCAACGATTACCGAGGAGGTAATGTCGCCAAGTTTTAAGTGCATGGACTACAGCTGCCAGCTCTAGATCATGTGTGGGATAATTTTCCTCATGTGGGTGTAATTGCCGTGAAGCATAGGAAATTACCTGATGATCTTGCATGAGTATGCAACCTAGTCCTTGTCGCGAGGCGTCGCAATAGATAATAAAGTCCTTGGAGAAGTCTGGTGGTACCAGTACGGGAGCAGATGTCAGGCGTATTTTCAGTTCCTGAAAGCTGAACTCGCACTATGGAGTCCGCTCGAACTTTTTATCTTTCTTGAGGAGTTCAGTTAGAGGTTTAGCAACCTTGGAGAAATTTTCGACGAAGCAGCGGCAATAGCTCGCTAAGCCAAGGAAACTCCGAACTTGCTTGACCGTCTCAGGTGGAGTCCAATCAAGGACGGCTTGAACTCGCTTGGGATTGACAGCAATACCCTTGCCAGAAATTACATGGCCTAGATAGGTCACTTCTGGCAACCAAAATTCACACTTGGAGAATTTGGCATAAAGGCAATGCTCTCGAAGTTTCATCAATACCAGCCTTAGATGTTCTGCATGTTCCTCTTCATTCTTGGAGTAGATGAGTATGTCATCGAGGTATACTACGACGAATTTATCCAAGTACTCCATGAAAACCGAGTTCATTAACCAGGAGAAGGTGGCTGGGGCATTGGTTAAACCGAAGGACATAACGGTGTACTCGTATTGGCCATAACGAGTAACAAAGGCCGTTTTGGGAATGTCCCCGTTTCTGATTTTGATTTGATGGTAGCCCAACCTCTAATCCATCTTGGAAAAGACTGAGGATCCAGCGAGCTGATCATACAGATCGTTGATCCTAGGAAGCGGGTATTTGTTCTTGATGGTGACCAAATTGACGGGTCGATAATCCACAACCATTCGATCTGTTCCATCCTTCTTGACGAAGAGGACGGGCAAGCCCAAGGAGAGGAACTAGGACAGATGAAACCCTTTTTCAAGGACTCATCGAGTTGGTTCTTAAGCTCGGCTAGTTCTAAGGGTGCCATCTTGTAGGGTCTTCTAGAAATTGGAATGGTTCCGGGAAGAAGGTCTATCACAAACTCGACATCCCTGTCAGGTGGAACACCTGGCAGTTCTTCTGGAAAGACATCCAGAAAGTCTCGGACTACCGAAACATCCTCAAGGTCTGGAAGGGGGTTGGCATTTAGGGAGTAAAGCTGGCGCTTGGCCACTCGAGTTAAGACATTGACTATCTTGCCCAGTGGGTGAGTAAGTTGAACGGTTCTAGTGGCACAATCAATCTTAGCATAATGAGCTGACATCCAGTCCATACCCAAGATGATGTTTATGTCCGAGGACTTGAGAGCTATTAAGGATGCAAGGAAGACAAGTCTATCAGCAAGAATTTCGTTCCCATGGCTTACTCTAGAAGTTTGCCATTTGGAACCCGGAGTTTGACTTACCATGGAAGTGGGCATGTCACAGAATGTCGTGTTATGCAAACGAGCATAGTTCTCGGATATGAATGAATGAGATGCTCCAGTATCGAAAAGAACAGATGCCGGATGGCAGTTAACAAGGAGCATACCAAGTACGACGTTAGGATCCTCATGAGCCTCCTCGGCTGAAACATAGTTGACATGGCCACGTGCAGTGGTGGCCGGCTTGGCATAGAATGTTTTTCCCGCGGGCTTACCACGGCCAACGGACTTTCCAGTTTGATTGGGGTTGTTGTTCTGGGGACACTCTTGGCTATAGTGACCCGGCTCTCCACACTTAAAGCATGTCACCACATTGGGGCGTGGAGCGGCATTAGCAGCGGGGCCACCATAGGGCTTGGGCGGTGCAAATTGCTGGTTGGGACAAGGCGCATCAAAGGATGGCCTCGGGATGAACCTGGGTGGCAGTGCCGTGCTTGGAATCCACACCCGGCGCTTCTGAGCTCCAGAGCCGGATGAAGAGCCAAAATCACGGGAGTGCTTGCGTGAAGCGTCATAATCAGTCTGGCCTGTCTCAGCACTGATGGCTTTATTGACCAACTTCTGAAAGGAGGTGCACTCATGCAGACGAAGATCACGGCGAAGCTCAGGGCTAAGTTCCTTGTGGAACCTTGCCTGCTTCTTAGCGTCAGTAGATACCTCTTCGGGAGCATAGCGTGCCTGATTCCCAAATTCACGACTATAAGCATCCACAGTCAGTCTTCCTTGGGTGAAGTTGCAGAACTCCTCCCTATTGCGATCGATGAGACCTTCCGGAATGTGATGCTCACGGAAAGCCTCACTGAATTCAGCCCAGGTAGTGATTTGGCCGACCGGGCGCATAGCTTCGAAGTTTTCCCACCAAAGGCTAGCAGGGCCTTCGGGGTGATAGGCAGCATAAGTAACCTTGTCGGCTTCGGCTACGTTGGCAGAACGTAGCTTGTGGGTGATGCTGCGAAGCCAGTCATCCGCGTCGAGGGGCTCGACGGAATGGTTAAACTTTGGTGGGTACAGCTTGATAAAGTCATTGATTGACACCAAGTCATTTCACGGGTGGCGTGCAATGTTCTGCTCAATCCGCTCCAGCAGGCGGTTAGTCTCACGCTTGTTTCTTTCCGCCACCAGCATTACTTCGGCCAGAGAAGGCGGGTGAGGCAGATTTTCACCTCTAGCTGCACTGGCTTCCCCCTGCTCCGGGGCAGCAGGGTTGCTGCGGGTGTTGACCATCCTAGGAGAAAACAAGACAACGGTTTAGACAAGGATGGCTCAAACTTAGCAAGGAGTGCAGAATGTAATGGATAACACGGAATGCAGAGATGTTCATCCGTATGTCATGGTAATATAAAACTGCCATATATATACCAACGGTCATACACATCATACATAGTTTAGTACAAGCCCAGGATACAGTACAACTATGATGAAAGACGTTACATCTCATCGGAGGCATTCCAAGCTCCTATACATTATTTGTCTACACCTCCGGAATCGATTACACGCAAAGTCATATTCCACAAGTCACGCAGGACAGTGGAGATACAACTACTACAATACTAGTGGTACTACTACTAACTCAGACAGCTCCGTAGTAGTCCTGATAGAAGTCACCTCCATAGCCGGGAAGTTCAACGTGACCATCCGGGAACAGACGGTCTTGAGGAGCCTGTGGACCATAGGGGCTAGGATGAGGTCTTGGACCAACAAACGGTGGCCTGCGGGGACCACAGGGTGGGGTGATGCCTCCCACATCACGCCAATCCACCATGTCTGGCAAAGCAGATCTCACAGGATACAGATCCCTTGTATCCATACATACAACTTGCACCGCAGGTGCAAACCGAGTCAATGTGGCCCAATGATCAGCACTGGTATTGAAAAGCTCCAGCCTCAAGGCTCGATTCTCTCAGTCCTTATCTTCGAGCATCTCAGCAGTGGTACGAGTTAATGAGTCCTCCTGAGTGGAGTCAGCATAGATAGCCTGAAGATACCCTTGCGCTCCCGGAAGTGAAGCTGGCATGTAACGGAAGTCGGTGTTCCAAAGCAGGCCAGTCCGGACTCGCATGATGGTCATTGTGGAATAGGCAGCATCCTGCATAGCCATCTCAACAGTAACCCCAAGTCCATAGGAACAGTGAAGGGGCTCGGTAGATCCAGGATAAGAAGGAAATATCCTAACGGTGCAGAAATACTTGCTTTGATTAAAGTCTCGGAATTGCTCTTCGACGGTGTATTCGGGATACCAACGGTAACCCGTCTCGATCATTACCTGGACTAACATAGCAGTATGACTGGGCATGTCAAGGCACCGGGTCAGGCGAACCACTTGGTTCTGAGCACGGTTGGCCATCTGAAAGCACAACCACAATGCAAAGACAATAGAATTTCTAGGGAAAAAATGGACAGCATAACGGCTGTAAATGCTCAGAAAAAGATTTGAGACATCCACAACAGTTCACAATACCACTCAACAACATCATATCAAGGTTCTGATTCAATTAACAACATACTAAGAATAATAGAAACTGAACTGGGACTTGTAACAACAATCCTATAAGCTACTATGGATTAGTAACACGTGAACCTGATAGAAGAAGAGAGCCTAGTCCTTAACCCACGTTGAATGAGAAGAGAATGACTCAGATCATAGGCATAGGGTAAAGGAGTAAAATATCCTTACATTCCCTCCCACAATAAATTCCCCTACATATAACTAAAGCATTTCTAGACTCGACATCGACCAGTTTGGCTCAATGAACCTACAGGCAGTCCGGCTCTGATGCCAACGCTGTCAGGACCCCGATTCCAAGCCACATCGATCTAGCTGGTAACACCTCATATCACTTTGCGGCCTCACGCACGGTATCCCACGGGTGTCGCCTTACCATGGCCCGGGACCGTTTGCGCCTTTTGGCTCACGTATATGATAGTGTCGCTAGCATCCATATGACAGAGAACCCGGGCCAACATGGCTAGTCGTGAACCCAAAGCGGCACGGGCCTATGGAGACAGGCATACATGAATCACATCGAGCATGTCGGTCATCAGCGAGTGATTCCGGGCTGTAGCACTGGGCTAACAAGACTCCGGGGAACCCGGGCTATAGCAGGCTAGGCAGGACTCCAGAAGTCACCGCGTGACATTTCCCCGAAGGGACAGACATAGGAACGAAGTCAAACACATGCCGGCCAGTCAAGTGTCCTGAACAGTAGTGTTGGGCTAGCAGGACTCCGGTGAACCGGGCTGTAGCGGACTACTATGGCTCGAGGAACACTAGACTACATTTCCCCATAAGAAAGGCTGCCAAGGATAAACAACTAGATTGTCGGATCCCACTCATACCAAGCATTTCAATCATACACACAATATGCCCGATATGAGTACATACAACATGGCACCACAACAAAACTCTACAACTCAAGTACTTTATTTAAAGGCTCCAGAGAGCCATACATAACATGTTCATACAGATAGGGGTCACATGACCCGACACTCAAGTCATACAATCATACAAGCACATGCGGAAGCAACCGGTCTGAGTAGAGACACTAGAAAGAAAGAAGGCTTCTCGAAGCCTATCTATCTACATAGGGCCCTCCATGGCCAGGATCACCACCTGGGTGGCTAGTCACTCGTCGACATCAAGGTCTACATCGGAGGGGGCAGTGTTGTCGTCTGAAAAAAATAAATAAGCAAACATGAGTACAAGGTACACAGCAAGTCTTACATCAGAACCTACTATGCATGCTCATTCTCAAGAAGGTGGTGGGGCTATTGCAGCAAGCCAGCTTTGACTCTTGGCTAAGCTATCCTACGGAACTTCTCTAGTAAAATAGTTTTTGCACACGAGTCCACTACTCACCAACACAATACTCCACCGGGGATCCTCCCTCGTCATCCTACGAGAGGGCCATCCTCGGTACTGACACTTATCTTGAGTCTTTTAGTAGTATCCATTAACTTGTCTATGAACTGTATAGGCAACCAAGTAGTCCTTTACCGCGGACGCGGCTATTCGAATAGTTTTATACCCTACAGAGGTGTACTTCGTCACACATGTTTCCACCACTTAGCGTCTGCACACGACATGTGCTCGGCAGACTTCAAGCGAAAACCGACGTGGGTGTAGACCATGACCTGACTAACCTCACAAGTCTCTAGTCCAGGTTTATCGCCTATTCAGGTTCCATCCGCAAGGAAATCCGGCCGGGGTGTCCTCAACGGCCCCAAACGATGTGTACAGGGTTCCCGAGACACCAAATGGGCGACTCGGTACACCGTGCCACGGTGTATCTACCGCATCATAGCCCACCCCTAGGGTCAGCGCTACGCACGGCCGCCAACACATAACCTACAAACACCAAAAACTAGTTGCAACTCCTGGACAGAGGACGAGATGGGTCAGTAAGTCGAGCGGGGTCATATTTCAGGGCCCAATGTGTGGTAGTATCTGAATCTTAAATCACGCATACAGATCTCAGTTCTTATGGACTGCCTCAATGAAACAACCCACCATGTATTCCTACATGGCCTCTCATCTATACCTTTACCAAAACATGTTCAACACATCCCTCACATTACCGGCATAAGCATTTCACTCTAGCCCATCACCCAGATGAACCAGACCTAACACAACTCTAAGCATAGCAGGCATAGCAAGGTAGGAATCACAAACATGGCTCAATCAACTCCTACACATGCTAGTGGGTTTCATCTAGTTACTGTGGCAATGACAGGTCATGCAGAGGATAAGGGTTCAACTACCGTAGCACACAGTAGTTTGAATCTTGTTGTCTTAATGCAGTAAACAAGAGCAGAAGCGAGAACATGGGTTTGTATCGGAATGATCAATGGGTTGCTTGCCTGATGGAGTGGTAGTGGGATACTGCCCTTTAGTTGGATACTCGTGAATATCCTCGGAGGCAGAACCTACCACGAAGAACACATCGGAACATAATCAACACATGACGATATGCAACAATATGATGCATGCTATGACATGGCAATATGAATGTGTCTTGGCCTAATGCAAGATAAAACAGAAGGGGATGAACTTATTTCAATCAAAGATTCAAATATTAGCTCATCAAACATGGCCTTATTAGTGCATTACCTTATTCTGCTTAAACAGCAAGGTAAACTTGTTTTTTCATGCATGAAACCATTACAGATGGATAGATTGAATTTTTCTGATCATTTTTCATATATAAATCTTTGCATTTGGAGTTACAGATTAATTTCTATGAATTTTTGAAGTTTGAACTATTTTCTGGAATTTCCTGTATAAGAATAATTCCAGTAATTTAATTACTGCGTCAGCATTACGTCAGGGTGACGTCAGTGGTCAACGGGGACGTCCAGGTCAACCTGACCAGTGGGTCCTGCGTGTCAGTAGTTAATTAAACTAATTATTTTTAGCTAAAACTAATTTGATTTAGTTAGCAGAGGGGGGCCCACTTGTGATTGACTCAGGGGAGTCAACCTGGGCCCACCCAGTCCACGTCAGCGGTCAAACCCGCCGGTCAACGGGTCAAAGCCTGCCGGCATTTAGCCGCCGGCGAGGCCAGACGCGGCGGCGTGCTGCGGGATTTGCCCACAGGGCTCCATTTGCTACACGAAGAGCAGCTACGGGCAGCTGGTGCTCGCCCGCATCCAGCCGTGGTGATGGCTTGGCCGGGGAGTGGCCGGAGCATCGCCGGCGACGAGGTCAGGTGGAGGCCGAAGCTCGGGCCAGCTCGTGCGCGTGGCTGCAGTAGCCTAGGCGGTGTGGCGCTAGCACCTATAGCCTCTACGCGGCGCGAGGAGTGTGACGGACACAAGCCCGTGACCAAATGGTCACCGGAGTAACACCGGCGACGTGGTCAGGTGGCGGCGCGTTCGGGCACAAGGGATGCAGCGTCTACGATGTTCTAGGGGCGAAACGGAAAACACGGGGAGGTTCAGCAGCTCACAGAGAAGCCGCGGGGAGGGTCAGCGTGCTCGGGGAAGGCTCGGTGCGGTCGGAACGGCGACGGTGATCTGGGAGGCCCGAGGTTGAAGACGACAGCGGCGGGGATGATGCAGGGGCTCCGGCGTCGTGTGGCTTGCCTAGTCAGCATAGTCGACGATGACGAACCGTCCGGACATGGTGAAAGGGCGCGGGGACGGCGTTGGACACGGCTGCGGTGGCGGCGGCGACGGTGGCGTCTCGGGCGACGTCGGGGAGGGCGAGAGAGAGGGGCCAGAGGGGAGTGCGGGTGTCTGCGAGGTCGGGGAGAGCGAGAGGGTTCGTCCCACATCGACAGCTCGACGAGGGGAACGGCGAGGCGGCGGGCAGCTGCGTGGCACGCATGCTGTGCTCGCCGTCGAGCACCTGCCTGCCTGCCCGGCCGAGCCAAGCAGCTCGCTGGAGCGGTAGCTGGGCTGGGCCGGCAGGTGGGCCTGGTGGGTGGCGCCAGGTAAGCCTTTCCCTTTCTCTCTTTCCTGTTTTGTTTTCTTTTTCTATTTTTCTGTAGCTTTAGGGCTTTATTAAAAATACTTAGGCACTTACTAAAATCCTGAAAATAATTGTGGGCTCTGTTGGGATTATTCCTAACAGCCCTCACTTAAATCCAGAATTATTTGAACATTTAAAATATTTACTAGCATTTAAATGTCCAAAAGCAAATTACATATGATTTAATTCAGTGACCTTCTGTTGAGCTAGAAAAATGTGCACCAATTTTGCCAGAGGTTCTAAACCAAGACAAAGAGGGTGGACTTTTTAGAAGGGCATTTCAGGTTCATTGGAAATAATTTTAGTAAACCCTAGTTGTTTCCAGGGGGTGTTGGGGTTTCTGCCTTCCCCAATTCAAATTTAAGAGGAATTTAAACATGATGCACATTCTAATGCTTGAACTAACTAGGGTGTGACAGGCTGGGCCTCGGCTTATAAAGGCCCCCTTCGGGCCGGAGTCCTAGTCGGACACGGCCCGTAGGTCGGTTCATTTTTTTATATTATTCCGCTCAGAATAAAAATAAAAAGAAATACTAAACGGACTCCAAAATTCCGAAACAAATTTTCACGGGCTTCTAAAATCAAGCCGCACAAGGTGAACATTTATTCGGGCCCTAAATGCAATTTCGAAAAACGCACTTTTTCCTAAATTCAAATAAAATAACGAAAAACTCCAAAATAAAATCTTATTTGATTTTATTATTAAATCCTCAATATTTCTTTATTTTGGGAAAGTTATTTTATTCCCTCTCTCATATTTTTGTAATAGAAATAATTGGTGATAAAATAAATAAAATCAAATCATCCTATTCTCAAAATTTGAGAAAACTCAAATATGAAAATAACGAAATCCCCAACTCTCTCCGTGGGTCATTGAGTTGCGTAGAATTTTCTAGGATCAACCAAAATGCATGATAAAATATGATATGCAATGATGATCTACTGTATAACACTCCAAATTGAAAATTTGGGATGTTACAAACCTACCCCCCTTAAAATGAATCTCGCCCTCGAGATTCGGGTTGGCTAGAAAATAGGTGAGGGTGGTCCTTGAGCAAATCTTCCTCTCGCTCCCAGGTGTGGTGGCTCCATTGAACTTTGCAAAACTTGATAACCTTGCTGCGGGTAACTCGGCTGGCAAACTCGAGGATCTTAATTGGTTTCTCCTCGTAGGTCAAATCGTTATCCAACTGAATAGTTTCCAAAGGCACTGTGTCCCTCAACGGTATGTCAGCCATCTCCGCGTGACACTTCTTCAACTGGGAAACGTGGAACACATCATGAACTCCTGACAATCCTTCAGGCAATTCCAACTTGTAGGCCACTTCTCCCATACGCTCCAAAACTTGATATGGTCCTACAAATCGTGGCGCTAACTTCCCTTTAACTCCAAAACGCTTTGTTCCCCGAAGTGGAGATACTCAAAGATAAGCTCTATCTCCGACTTCGTAAACTGTCTCCTTGCGTTTAGAATCTGCATAACTCTTCTGTCTAGACTGGGCTACCTTGAGCCTATCGCGAATCAACTTCACCTTCTGTTCAGACTCTTTAATCAAGTCAGGTCCAAACAACTGGCGGTCTCCAACTTCGTCCCATGATAACGGTGTCCTGCACCTCCTTCCGTACAAGGCTTCAAAAGGGGCCATCTTCAAACTGGTTTGGTAACTGTTGTTGTAAGAGAACTCTGCATACGGCAGATTGTCGTCCCAACTAGATCCATAATCTAGCGCACAAGCTCTTAGCATATCCTCCAAAATCTGATTGACTCTCTCGGTCTGTCCATCTGTCTGTGGATGAAAAGCTGTACTGAATTCTAGCCTGGTACCCAAAGTTTCATGCAACTGCTTCCAGAACTTTGAGGTAAACTGGGTTCCTCTATCTGATATGATACTCCTTGGAACTCCATGCAGACATACAATCCTGGTCATGTATATCTTTGCCAACTTAGCACTGGTGTAAGTGGTCTTTACTGGGATGAAATGAGCTACTTTCGTCAATCGATCGACTACAACCCAAATCGAGTCATAGCCTGAAGGAGTCCTGGGCAATCCCGTGATAAAATCCATGCCTAGCTTATCCCACTTCCATTCGGGTATCGGCAATGGTTGTAACAATCCTGCTGGCTTCTGATGGTCTGCCTTTACTCTCTGATATACATCACAAACTTCTACATACTCCGCAATATCCTTCTTCATTCCGGTCCACCAGAAAATATCCTTCAGATCCAAATACATCTTTGTATTTCCTGGGTGAATTGAATATGGTGAATCGTGTGCCTCTTGCAGTATCAACTTCCTGATCTCCGGATCATTGGGCACGTAAACACGGTCTTCAAACCATAGGGTGTCGTGCTCATCCTCACGAAATCCTTTAGCTTTTCCTTTGCTCAGTTTCTCCTTTATAGCGGCAATCTCTTTGTCAGTCTTCTGAGCTTCCCTAATTTTACCCATCAAGGTTGACTGAATCTCCAATGCTGCTACATAGCCTCTCGGAACTATTTCCAAACATAGTTCACGAAGATTTTCTGCTAACTCACTTGGTATTTCTCCCGTCATTAACGTATTGACATGGCTCTTACGGCTTAATGCGTCAGCTACTACATTAGCCTTTCCGGGGTGATAATGCAATTTCATATCATAATCCTTGATAAGCTCCAACCATCTCCTTTGTCTGAGATTTAATTCCTTCTGTGTGAAAATGTACTTCAAACTCTTATGATCCGTGTACACCTCACAATGATTTCCAATGAGGAAATGTCTCCATGTTTTCAATGCATGCACTACGGCTACTAACTCCAAATCATGTGTGGCATAATTCAACTCATGAGGCTTCAGTTGTCTTGAGGCATATGAAACAACTCTCCCTTCCTGCATAAGCACTGCTCCAAGTCCTCGACGTGAAGCGTCGCAATACACCTCATAATCCTTGGTCTGGTCTGGCAAAATCAACACTGGTGAGGTAACCAAACGTTTCTTCAACTCCTGGAAACTAGCCTCACATTCCTCCGTCCATATGAACTTGGTATCCTTCTTCAACAACTCCGTCATAGGCTTCGCAATCTTTGAGAAGTTCTCAATAAATCTCCGGTAGTATCCTGCGAGTCCAAGAAAACTCCGGATCTCTCCAACTGTTGTTGGGGCTTCCCACTTGGTCACGGTATCAACTTTAGTGGGATCAACTGCTATACCTTCTCCAGATATAACGTGTCCGAGGAATCCTACTTCCTTCAACCAAAACTCACATTTGATGAACTTGGCATATAATTGATGTTCTCTGAGCTTTCCAAGTACCAAACGCAAATGCTCCTTATGCTCCTCTTCATTCTTCGAATAAACCAGGATATCATCAATGAACACTACGACGAACTTATCCAAAAACTCCATAAACACTTTGTTCATCATGTTCATAAAATAGGCAGGTGCATTAGTCAGACCAAATGACATAACGGTATACTCGTACAGCCCATACCTGGTGGTAAAAGTTGTCTTCGGAATATCCTGTTCTTGAATCTTCAACTGGTGGTATCCTGATCGTAGATCGATCTTGGAAAATACCTTAGCTCCTTGCAATCGATCAAACAGATCATTGATCATTGGTAGTGGGTACTTGTTCTTGATCGTAACTTCATTCAATCCTCGATAATCAACAACCATCCTTAACAATCCATCTTTCTTCTCCACTAGAAGTACTGGCGATCCCCAAGGCGAAGAACTTGGGCGGATATATCCTTTATCCAGTAATTCCTTAATCTGCTTCTTAATTTCCACGAAATCCTTTGCTAGCATCCTATATGGTCTCTTTGATATTGGCCCTGTGCCTGGTAATATTTCAATCAAGAACTCAATATCTCTATCCGATGGCATGCCGGGCAACTCTTCTGGAAATACATCAGGGAAATCCCTTACCACTGGTACTTCCTCCTGCACAACTCCTGTTAAGCAATTCACTTGAGTCATCTTCGGCACATGTCGGGATACATACTTGATCCTTCTCCCTTCTGGTGTGGTAAGAAAAATTGGCTTACTAGCACATTCAATATTCCCTTCATACTTTGATAACCAATCCATGCCTAATATCACATCCAATCCTTGAGATTCCAATACTATTAGGTCTAAGGGAAAAACATAGTTACCAATCCTTAATGGTAACCGATCACACCATAGACTAGCCACATACTCTGCTCCAGGCGAGGTTACTAACATGGGTGACCTAAGGGCTTGGGTTGGTAGGTTATACTTATCCACAAATTCCCTTGAGATGTATGAATGCGATGCACCAGTATCAAAAATAACGAGTGCAGTAAATGACTTATCCAAAAACTTACCTATTACTGCATCGGGCTGAGCTTCAACCTCCTCCATGCTAACGTGGTTCACCTGTCCCCTGTTGAAAGGGTTTGGCTTCTTCCCAGAACTTCCATTGCCATTTTGGCCTTCAAGACATTCATTGGCATAATGTCCGGTCTTCTGACACTTAAAGCAAGTGACTTGGCTCAGGTCCTTCTTGGCTGGGGTTGATGGGTTGGTGCGATTCTGGCCGTTGCTTCCTCCATTGCCATTACCATTCTTGGTGCCATTGTGGTTGTGAGAGCTACCTCCTCCATGGGTATGCTGAAAATGTCCTCCTGGTCTAGGGGTAAAACATGGCTTCTGCTGAGCTCCTGAATTGTACTTCCCTTGTCCATACTTCCTCTTGTGATTCTCAATTTGCTGCTGCTTCCCTTTAATCATAAGAGCACGATCTACCAACTCCTGGTAGTTGTTGAAGGTGGCTACCATCAAGTGCATGCTCAACTCATCATTCAGTCCTTCCAAAAACTTCTCCTGCTTAGCTGCATCCGTAGCAACGTCATCTAGGGCATAACGTGCTAACTTACTAAATTCCTCCACATACTGGCCAACTGTCCGTCCTCCTTGGCGCAAGTTGCGAAACTCACGCTTCTTCATGGCCATAGCTCCTGCTGAAACATGGGCAGTACGAAAAGCCTACTGAAACTGGTCCCATGTGACAGTGTCGACTGGGAAAGTGGTTGTGAAATTCTCCCACCATGATGCTGCGGGTCCTTCTAACTGATGTGCGGCAAACTTCACCTTCTCCGCATCTATGCATCCTGCTGTGGTCAACTCCCTAGCTATCTTGCGGAGCCAATCATCTGCTACTATCGGCTCGGTGCTACTGGAAAACACCGGCGGATTCAGCCTAAGAAAACGGGCTAAGTGGTCAACAGGTGGTGGTGGTGGTGGGTTGTTGTTGTTGTTGTTGTTCCCCTGATTCTGATTCTGGACTAGCAACCACATCAATGTGTTCTGCTGCTGGATCAACTGGGTGAGCTCCGTGGAAAAGCAAATCTGGGGTCACGTCTCGGAGGCATCTAAGGGTTTAGAAAAGATGAGATGTAAGAATAGAGGGGGTCTAAAGAGAAAACACTACCCATATGCACATGAGGCAAAAGCAAACAATTCACTTCATTCATTCAAACAAGGGCATACAATCGATCTAACTATCGCAAAAGTGCTCAGACTACTATATTTACATGGTGGACTACTACTACTGATGAGGTGGTCTACTAGGAATATTCTTCAGAGTTTTCAATAATCTTTCTTCTTCATGCTCTAAAAGGTTAGCACTAATAATAACAGGATATATCTTCTTTTCATCAAGATAAGCATATTTAAGATTATCAAGCAAAGATTTAAGCTCAAACACGGGGTCACCCTTGGGTGGAGGAGGATCCCCTAAAATTTCAACAGGCAAATTGTGTTGCAGAATAGGTTCCTGTTTAAAGAATACTTCATCTATTTCCCTTCTTTCATTCATGAACATATCATTTTCATGGTCTAGCAAATAGTGTTCTAAAGGATCACTAGGAGGTACTGCAATAGAAGCAAGACCAATAATTTCATCCTTTGTAGCGACCAGACCTCAAACAGTCTGATCTCTGTGCTCCGGTGTCATCCCTGGATCAGTAATGCTGACACCACACAGTACTCGGAGGATTTATAGCAGAGTAGCAATCACACTTATTACATCGAGTGTCTCAAGAGAGAACTTATTATAATAAATATGGCTTAAGGCCATCTAATAACGATAACAACGGAAGGCTTGGAAGATAAGTGAGTCCATCAACTCCAACGGCATCACTGAGTATAGAACCACGACCTAAAAACTCCTTAATCGTCGTCTGAAAAGTCTGCAACATTATCGTTGCAACCCGAAAATGGGTCAGCACATGGAATATGCTGGCAAGGTAACACATAGAGAGTAATGGAATGAAACAGCTATACTATATGCATATTTGGCTGGTGGAAAGCTCTATGGTTACAGTTTTGTGTAAAGCCAATTTTTCCCTACTGCAAAGGAATAAATTTATTTAACTATCATGGTAGTTGTTAAACATTGAGAATGGTTGACAGCATTCTCAATCCCAATTAAGCATCATCATTAAAAATAACCCAACAAAATTTATTTAGAGTAACATGTTGAGATTCACATGATAATCCAGGTACTAGATACTCAAGATGTCCATAACCGGGGACACGGCTAACCATGATTAGTTTAATACACTTTGCAGAGGTTTGCGCACTTTTCCCCACAAGACTCGATCGCCTCCGCTTGGTTTCTCGCACTACATGGTGTTTGAGAAGACGGATGACCGAGACATAGTCTTTCAGAAGCGCTAGCACCTTACGATCAGGTAGAGCGTACCACCTACATTCCCCTACATCTGCTAGTCTACCACTGTAAGAGTTCGCACGACTTAGTCAACTATGCTAGAGCCCATAATAGCTTGTGGCTGCACACGGAAGTTTCTAGCATGAATAATCTCATGATCCCTTTAAGCCTGGGTGGCGGTCCAAAAGAAAACATGCAAGTCCTCGAATACCCAGGTGCCTCAATCCACCTAGATGTGTGTTTAAGTTGCCACCTTAGATAAACCATTAATTAATAAAACTCACATCTGTCGTGGATATCACTCACCCAATCCACGTCTACTAGCATAGCATGGCAAAATAAGCAAACGTAGAAGTAACTCCCAAAGGTTTGATAATAAACAGGTAATAGGTACTACCTCAACTACTTCCCATCCCACAATTTAATTAGATCCTAGTCATGCAATGTGTGAGGATTGATCTAATACAATAAAACTGGGTAGTAGAAAAGGTATGATCAAAGTGTTACTTGCCTTGCTGATGATCTGCGAAACCTAGAGATTCGAAGTACCAGGCGGCGCACTCTGGGTATTCTATCGCAGACAAACAAACAAGCATACAATAAGTACTCATCTAATGCACAGGTAAAACTCAAATAAGGGATCTAACCAGAAGGTTCAACTTAAGAACTCCGGTTGGCAAAAAGAATCAAATCGAACGAAGCAACGAAAATCAAACGGCGAAAGAAAACAACTTCGTTCTAGTAATCTGGATCTAGGGCAAATTTTACAGTAGCAAAATCCTGTTTAAGTTGGTTAAACGGATAGAGGGTTTCGAGACGAAACTCTAGGCGCTTGAATCGCCTGATTCCGATAAACGAGCGAAAAGTTATACTAAAACGAAAATCGGACCAGGAATCGCGATCAGAAAAATCGCGGATTTAATCCGAGAAAAAGAAAAACGACGAACGCTCGCAAAAAAATAAGCCGGAAAAACTGATCTATTAAAAAACCAAATCTAAAAAAACCGATGAAAACCGACGAAAAACCGATCGTTTTTTTTAAAACGACGGCACGGAAGTCGAGGCGGTGGCGGCGGCGTACGGCGACGGCGGCACGGGGCGGCGCGGCAGCGGCGGCGGCGGGTGGCGGTGGCGGCGGGACCGGGTGGCGGCGGCTTGGGGCTGGGGCTGGCTAGGGTTTCTCCCCGGGGCTGGGCCTCGGCTTATAAAGGCCCCCTTCGGGCCGGAGTCCTAGTCGGACACAGGCCGTAGGTCGGTTCGTTTTTTTTAATTATTCCGCTCGGAAGAAAAATAAAAAAAAATACTAAACGGACTCCAAAAATTCTGAAACAAATTTTCACGGGCTTCCAAAGTCAAGCCGCACAAGGTGAACATTTATTTGGGCCCTAAATGCAATTTTGAAAAACGCACTTTTTTCCTAAATTCAAATAAAATAACGAAAAACTCCAAAATAAAATCTTATTTGATTTTATTATTAAATCCTCAATATTTCTTTATTTTGGGAAAGTCATTTTATTCCCTCTCTCATATTTTTGTAATAGAAATAATTGATGATAAAATAAATAAAATCAAATGATCCTATTCTCAAAATTTGAGAAAACTCAAATATGAAAATAACGAAATCCCCAACTCTCTCCGTGGGTCATTGAGTTGCGTAGAATTTTCTAGGATCAACCAAAATGCACGATAAAATATGATATGCAATGATGATCTACTGTATAACATTCCAAATTGAAAATTTGGGGTGTTACATCCTTACTAGGTAATTCTTCCTCACGATGTTGTTTACTAAATTTAGAGAAATTAAACTCATGAACCATATCATCCAAGCCAATAGTAACAACATTCTTTGTGCAATCTATGGTAGCATTGACAGTATTTAAGAAATGTCTACCAAATATAATGGGACAAAAACAATCTTATGGGGAACCAAGAACAAGAAAATCAGCAGGATATTTAGTTTTCCCACACAAGACATCAACATCTCTAACAATTCCAATTGGTGAAATAGTATCTCTATTGGCAAGTTTAATTGTGACATCAATACCTTCTAACTCAGCAGGTGCAATTTCATTCTTAATTTCTTCATATAAAGTATGCGGTATAACACTAGCACTTGCACCCATATCACATAAGCCATGATAACAATGATCTCCTATTTTAACAGAAATAACAGGCACGCCTACCACAGGTCTATGTTTATCTTTAGCACAAGGTTTAGCAATTCTAGCAGTTTCACCTTCGAACTGAATAACATGCCCATCAATATTATCAGACAAGAGATATTTAACAATAGCAATATTAGGTTCTACTCTTGCTCAGGAGGTGTATAAGTTCTAATATTGCTTTTATGAACAGCAGTTGAAGCTTTAGCATGATCCTTTACTCTAACAGGGAAAGGTGGTTTCTCAACATAAGAAGTAGGAGCAATAGGATCATTATAAGTGACAATCTTTTCTTCAACTTTAATAGGTGCAGCTACTTTTACTTCTATGGGAGGATGATATTTAAACTACTTCTCCTTAGGGAGATCAACATAAGTAGCAAAAGATTCACAAAAAGAAGCTACTATCTCAGAGTCAAGTCCATATTTAGTGCTAAACTTACGGAAAGTATCGGTATCCATAAAAGATTTAACACAATCAAACTTAGGGGTCATACCTGACTCCTTACCTTCACCGAGGTCCCAATCTTCAGAGTTGTGTTTAATTCTATCAAATAAATTCCATCTGAATTCAATAGTCTTCATCATAAAAGAGCCAGCACAAGAAGTATAGAGCATGGTTTGATTATTATGAGAAAGCCGAGCATATAAATTTTGAATAATCATTTCTCTTGAGAGATCAAGATTGGGGCATGAATATAACATTGATTTAAGCCTCCCCCAAGCTTGAGCGATGCTTTCTCCTTCGCGAGGCCAGAAATTATATATATAATTGCGATCACGATGAACAAGATGCATAGGGTAATACTTTTGATGAAATTCCAACTTCAATCTTTTATAGTCCCATGATCTCATATCATCACATAGCCTATACCATATCAATGCGTCTCCCTTCAAAGATAAAGCGAAGACCTTCTTCTTAGCAACATCATCGGGTATACCTGCAAGCTTAAATAATCCACAAACTTCATCCACATATATTAAGTGCTCATCAGGATGCTTTGTTCCGTCTCCTGTAAAAGGTTAGCTAGCAGTTTTTCCATCATACCCGAAGGAAATTCAAAAGGAGTTTCATTTTCAATAGGTTCAGTAGGTTGAGGAGCAACTATTTACTCTACTGGACGGGGTGAAGATACCCCAAACAAGCCCCTCAGAGAATTACTTTCCATAGTAACAAGTGACAGTAAATTTCAGCACACTATATAAATTTTTCCTTACCAAATTCCACCTACCAAAGGCGATACACTCCCTGGCAACGGTGCCAGAAAAGAGTCTTGATGACCCACAAGTATAGGGGATCTATCGTAGTCCTTTCGATAAGTAAGAGTGTCGAACCCAACGAGGAGCTGAAGGAAATGATAAGCGGTTTTCAGCAAGGTATTCTCTGCAAGTACTGAAATAAGTGGCAACAGATAGTTTTGTGATAAGATAGATTGTAATGAGCAACAAGTAACAAAAGTAAATAAAGTGCAGCAAGGTGGCCCAATCCTTTTTTTAGCAAAGGACAAGCCAGAACAAACTCTTATAATAGGACAAGCGCTCCGGAGGACACATGGGAATATCGTCAAGCTAGTTTTCATCATGTTCATATGATTCGCGTTCGATACTTTGATAATTTGATATGTGGGTGGACCGGTGCTTGGGTGTTGTTCTTACTTGAACAAGCATCCCAGTTATGATTAACCTCTATTGCAAGCATCCGCAACTCAACAAAAGTATTAAGGTAAACCTAACCATAGCATGAAACATGTGGATCCAAATCAGCCCCTTACGAAGCAACGCATAAACTAGGGTTTAAGCTTCTGTCACTCTAGCAACCCATCATCTACTTATTACTTCCCAATGCCTTCCTCTAGGCCCAAATAATGGTGAAGTGTTATGTAGTCGACGTTCACATAACACCACTAGAGGCTAGACAACATACATCTTATCAAAATATCAAACGGATACCAAATTCACATGACTACTCATAGCAAGACTTCTCCCTTGTCCTCAGGAACAAACGTAATTACTCACAAAGCATATTCATGTTCATAATCAGAGGGGTAATAATATGCATATGGGATCTGAACATATGATCTTCAACCAAATAAACCAACTAGCATCAACTACAAGGAGTAATCAACACTACTAGCAACCTACTAGCACCAATCCCAGACTTTGAGACAAGAATTGGATACAAGAGATGAACTAGGGTTTGGAGATGAGATGGTGCTGGTGAAGATGTTGATGGAGATTGTCCTCTCCCGATGAAAGGAGCATTGGTGATGACGACGGTGATGATTTCCCCCTCCCGGAGGGAAGTATCCCCGGCAGAACAGCTCTGCCGGAGCTCTAGATTCGTTCCGCCAAGGTTCCGCCTCGTGGCGGCGAAGTCTCGTCCCGAAAAGTTCCTGCTGGTTTTTTTCTCATCAAAAGACTTCATATAGGAGAAGACGGACGTCGGAGAGCCACCAGGGGGCCCACGAGGTAGGGGGCGTGCCCTAGGGGTGCGCGCCCCCACCCTCGTGAGAAGGGTGTGGGCCCCCTGGCCTACATCTTTGGCGAGGATTTTTCTTTATTTATTTTAAGATGTTCCGTGAAGTTTCAGGACTTTTGGAGTTGCGCAGAATAGGTCTCTAATATTTGCTCCTTTTCCAGCCCAGAATTCCAGCTGCCGGCATTCTCCCTCCTTATGTAAACCTTGTGAAATAAGAGAGAATAGCCATAAGTATTGTGACATAAAGTGAAATAACGGTCCATAACGCAATAAATATCGATATAAAAGCATGATGCAAAATGGACGTATCAGTAGCGTAAGTATTTCCCTCAGTTTTTGAGAACCAAGGTATCAATCCAGTAGGAGGCTACACGCAAGTCCCTCGTACCTGCACTAAACAAATAAATCCTCGCAACCAACGCAAATAGGGGTTGTCAATCCCTATAGGGCCACTTACGAGAGTGAGATCTGATAGATATGATAAGATAATATTTTTGGTATTTTCTCGTTAAAGATGCAAAGTAAAATAAAGGCAAAATAAATAGCAAAGTAAATAACTAAGTAGCAGGAGATTGATATGATAAAGAAAAACCCGGGGGCCATAGGTTTCACTAGTGGCTTCTCTCGAGAGCATAAGTATTCTACGGTGGGTGAACAAATTACTGTTGAGCAATTGACAGAATTGAGCATAGTTATGAGAATATCTAGGTATGATCATGTATATAGGCATCACGTCCGAGACAAGTAGACCGACTCCTGCCTGCATCTACTACTATTACTCCACTCATCGACCGCTATCCAGCATGCATCTAGAGTATTAAGTTAAAAACAGAGTAACGCCTTAAGCAAGATGACATGATGTAGAGGGATAGAGTCATGCAATATGAAGAAAACCCCATCTTGTTATCCTTGATGGCAACAATACAATACGTGCCTTGCTGCCCTTACTGTCACCGGGAAAGGACACCGCAAGATTGAACCCAAAGCTAAGCACTTCTACCATTGCAAGAAAGATCAATCTAGTAGGCCAAACCAAACTGATAATTCGAAGAGACTTGCAAAGATAACCAATCATATAAAAAAGAATTCGGAGAAGATTCAAATATTATTCATAGATAGACTTGATCATAAACCCACAATCCATCGGTCTCAACAAACACACCGCAAAAAGAAGATTACATCGAATAGATCTCCACAACATAGGGGGATAACATTGTGTTGAGATCCAAAAAGAGAGAAGAAGCCATCTAGCTACTAACTATGGACCCATAGGTCTGAAGTCGGAGAGGCTATGGTGTTGATGTAGAAGCCCTCTGTGATCGATGCCCCCTCCGGCGGAGCTCTGGAACAGGCCCCAAGATGGGATCTCGTGGATACAGAAAGTTACGACGGTGGAATTAGGGTTTTGGCTCCATCTCTGATCGTTTGGGGGTACGTGGGTATATAATGGAGGAAGAAGTACGTCGGTGGAGCAACAAGGGGCCCACGAGGGTGGAGGGCGCGCCTAGGGGGGCAGGCGCGCCCCCTACCTCGTGGCCTCCTGTTGATTGGCTTGACATAGGGTCCAAGTCTCCTGAGTTGTATTCGGTGAAAAAATCACGTTCCCGAAGGTTTCATTCCGTTTGGACTCCGTTTGATATTCCTTTTCTTCGAAACCCTAAAACAAGCAAAAACAACAATTCTGGGTTGGCCTCTGGTTAATAGGTTAGTCCCAAAAATAATATAAAAGTGGATAATAAATCCCAATAATGTCCAAAATAGTAGATAATATAGCATGGAGCAATCAAAAATTATAGATACGTTGGACACGTATCAAGCATCCCCAAGCTTAATTCCTGCTCGTCCTCGAGTAGGTAAATGATAAAAACGGAGTTTGTGATGCGGAGTGCTACTTGGCATAATTTTAATGTAATTCTTCTTAATTGTGGTATGAATGTTCAGATCCGAAAGATTCAAGACAAAAGTTCATATTGACATAGAAAATGGTAATACTTCAAGCATACTAACAAAGCAGTTATGTCTTCTCAGAATAACATGGCTAAAGAAATTTATCCCTACAAAATCATATAGTCTGGCTATGCTCTATCTTCACCACACAAAATATTTAAATCATGCACAACCCTGATGACAAGCCAAGCAATTGTTTCATAATTTTGACATTCTCAAAACTTTTTCAATCTTCATGCAATACATGAGCGTGAGCCATGGATATAGCACTATAGGTGGAATAGAGTGGTGGTTGTGGAGAAAACAAAAAAGGGGAAGATAGTCTCAGATCAACTAGGCGTATCAACGGGCTATGGAGATGCCCATCAATATATATCAATGTGAGTGAGTAGGGATCGCCATGCAACGGATGTACTGGAGCTATAAGTATATGAAAGCTCAAAAAGAAACTAAGTGGGTGTGCATCCAACTTGCTTGCTCATAAAGACCTAGGACAATTTGAGGAAGCCCATCATTGGAATATACAAGCCAATTTCTATAATGAAAAATTCCCACTAGTATATAAAAGTGATAACATGAGAGACTCTCTACTATGAAGATCATGGTGCTACTTTGAAGCACAAGTGTGGTAAAAGGATAGTAACATTGTCCCTTCTCTCTTTTTCTCTCATTTTTTGGGCCTTTTCTCTTTTTTATGGCCTCTTTTCTTTCTCTCTTTTTTATTTTTCGTCCGGAGTCTCATCCCGACTTGTGGGGGAATCATAGTCTCCATCATCCTTTCCTCACTTGGGATAATGCTCTAATAATGATGATCATCACACTTTTATTTTTCTTACAACTCAATAATTACAACTCGATACTTAGAACAAGATATGACTCTATATGAATGCCTCCGGTGGTGTACCGGGATATGCGATGATGCATGAGTGACAAGTATGAAAGAATTATGAACGGTGGCTTTGCCACAAATACTATGTCAACTACATGATCATGCTAAGCAATATGACAATGATGGAGTGTGTCATAAACAGAACAGTGGAAAGTTGCATGGCAATATATCTTGGAATGGCTATGGAAATGCCATAATAGGTAGGTATGGTGGTTGTTTTGAGGAAGGTATATGGTGGGTGTATGATACCGGCGAAAGGTGCGCGGTATTAGAGAGGCTAGCAAAGGTGGAAGGGTGAGAGTGCGTATAATCCATGGACTCAACATTAGTCATAAAGAACTCATATACTTATTGCAAAAATCTACAAGTTATCAAAGCAAAGTATTACGCGCATGCTCCTAGGGGGATAGATTGGTAGAAAAGACCATCGCTCGTCCCCGACCGCCACTCATGAGGAAGACAATCAATAAATAAATCATGCTCCGACTTCATCACATAACGGTTCACCATACGTGCATGCTACGGGAATCACAAGCTTCAACACAAGTATTTCTCAAATTCACAACTACTAAAGTAGCATGACTTTAATATCACCATCTCCATGTCTCAAAACAATTATCAAGTATCAAACTTATCATAGTATTCAACACACTCATAAGAGAATTTTTATTATTAATCTTGCATACCAAGCATATTATTATTAAGCAAAGTACCATGCTATTTAATACTCTCGAAATAATCTAAGTGAAGCATGATAGATCAATAGTTTCTATAAAACAAATCCACCACCATGCTCTAAAAGATATTAGTGAAGCACTTAGAGCAAAATTATATAACTCAAAAGATATAAGCGAAGCACATAGAGTATTCTAAGAAATTCCAAATCATGTATGGGTGTCTCAAAATATGTGTACAGCAAGGATGATTGTGTTAAACTAATAAGCAAAGACTCAAATCATACAATACGCTCCAAGCAAAACACATATCATGTGGTAAATAAAAATATAGCTCCAAGTAAAATTACCGATAGAAGTAGACGAAAGAGGGGATGCCTTCCGGGGCATCCCCAAGCTTTGGCTTTTAGGTGTCCTTAGATTATCTTGGGGTGCCATGGGAATCCCCAATCTTAGGCTCTTTCCACTCCTTGTTCCATAATTCATCAAATCTTTACCCAAAACTTGAAAACTTCACAACACAAAACTTAAAGTAGAAGATCTCGTGAGCTCCGTTAGCGAAAGAAAACAAAAGACCACTTCAAGGTACTGTAATGAACTCGTTCTTTATTTATATGGGTTTTATACCTACTTTATTCCAACTTCTCTATGGTTTATAAACTATTTTACTAGCCATAGATTCATCAAAATAAGCAAACAACACACGCAAAATAGAATATGTCAAAAACAGAACAGTCTGTAGTAATCTGTAGCTAGCGCAAGATCTGGAACCCCAAAATTCTAAAATAAATTTCTGGACGTGAGGAATTTATCTATTAATCATCTTCAAAAAGAATTAACTAAATATCACTTTCCAAATAAAAATGACAGCAGTTCTCGTGATTGCTAAAGTTTCTGTTTTTTACAGCAAGTTCAACAAGACTTTCCCCACGTCTTCCCAACGGTTCTACTTGGCACAAACACTAATTAAACACAAAAAGCACAACCAAAACAGAGGCTAAATAATTTATTTATTACAAAGCAGGAGAAAAAATCAAGGAATAAAAATAAAATTGGGTTGCCTCCCAACAAGCGCTATCGTTTAACGCCCCTAGCTAGGCATAACAAGCAAGAATAGATCTAGGTATTGCCATCTTTGATAGGCAATTCTTCAATGAGGCATATACCATCTTTAGGAATATCTTTCTTTTTATTAATTATCAAACTTTTAGGCACAAGATCGAAAAATTCACTCGTAACAAATGGTTCCTTAATGATAGCAAAAAGATTGGGATGAACACTTATAGATTTAAGATCCGCATTTTCCTTACTAGATGATTCACCCTTATTTTTAGGAACATACATAAGCTTGGCAACTTTAGTGGAGGAACTTGGATTATTCTTTATGGAAGAAAAAGCGGTTCCCAAATTGGTAATAATATTCTCAAGTTTATCGATCCTAACGGAATCGTGATTTATTTTCTCATTAACTATGGGTTCCTTTTCTTTAATATCTTTCAAAGTAACTCCTACTTTAGATCCATATTGAGAGATTCGGTTGTGGATCTTTTTATCCAGATTTTCAATTAACTCTACAGTAGCAACCTTATTTTCAATAATTTCAAGCCTTTGCATTACATGCTCCAAAGTTAATATAGTTCCATTAACCAAAAGAGGGGGGAGCCAAATAAATCTAAAATAGCATTATAAGAATCAAAAGTATGGATACCCAAAAATTTCCCTCCGGTAATAGTATCAAGAACGTAACGGTGCCAAGGAGTAATGCCTACATAAAAATTGCGAAGGAGAATGGTAGTGGATTGCTTCCTAGGAGATTTATTTTGAGCATTGCAAATTCTATACCAAGCATCTTTTAGATTTTTCACCCTCCCTTTGCTTAAAATTTAGAATTTCATTCTCGGGAGACAACGGAGAAGATAAGGGACTAGTCATAACGATAAGCAAGCACACAAGCAAACAAAAAGCAAGCGGACAAAAAGGGCAAATAGAGAGGGAGGATAGAGAGAGAGAGAGGGTGAATAAAACGGCAAGGGTGAATTGGGGGAGAGGAAAACGAGAGGCAAATGACAAATAATGTAATGCGGGAGATAAGGGTATGTGATGGGTACTTGGTATATTGACTTTTGCGTAGACCTCCCCGGCAACGGCTCTAGAAATCCTTCTAGCTACCTCTTTTAGCACTGCGTTGGTTTTCCCTGAAGAGGAAGGGATGGTGCAGCAAAGTAGCATAAGTATTTCCCTCGGTTTTTGAGAACCAAGGTATCAATCCAGTAGGAGGCTACGCGCAAGTCCCTCGTACCTGCACAAAACAAATAAATCCTCGCAACCAACGCAAATAGGGGTTGTCAATCCCTATAGGGGCACTTACAAGAGTGAGATCTGATAGATATGATAAGATAATATTTTGGTATTTTTATGATAAAGATGCAAATTAAAATAAAGGCAAAATAAATAGCAAAGTAAATAACTAAGTAGCAGGAAATTGATATGATAAAGATAGACCAGGGGGCCATAGGTTTCACTAGTGGCTTCTCTCAAGAGCATAAGTATTCTATGGTGGGTGAAAAAATTATTGTTGAGCAATTGACAGAATTGAGCATAGTTATGAGAATATCTAGGTATGATCATGTATATAGGCATCACGTCTGAGACAAGTAGACCGACTCCTTCCTGCATCTACTACTATTACTCAACTCATCGACAGCTATCCAGCATGCATCTAGAGTATTAAGTTAAAATCAGAGTAACGCCTTAAGCAAGATGACATGATGTAGAGGGATAGACTCATGCAATATGAAGAAAACCCCATCTTGTTATCCTCGATGGCAACAATACAATATGTGCCTTGATGCCCTTACTGTCACCGGGAAAGGACACCGCAAGATTGAACCCAAAGCTAAGCACTTCTCCCATTGCAAGAAAGATCAATCCAGTAGGCCAAACCAAACTAATAATTCGAAGAGACTTGAAAAAATAACCAATCGTACATAAAATAATTCAGAGAAGATTCAAATATTATTCATAGATAGACTTGATCATAAACCCACAATTCATCGGTCTCAACAAACACACCGCAAAAAGAAGATTACATCGAATAGATCTCCACAAGAGAGGGGAGAACATTGTATTGAGATCCAAAAAGAGAGAAGAAGCCATCTATCTACTAACTATGGACCCGTAGGTCTGAAGTAAACTACTCACACTTCATCGGAGAGGCTATGGTGTTGATGTAAAAGCCCTCCATGATTGATGCCCCCTCTGGCGGAGCTCCGGAATAGGCCCCAAGATGGGATCTCGTGGATACAGAAAGTTACGACGGTGGAATTAGGGTTTTGGCTCCGTCTCTGATTGTTTGGGGGTACGTGGGCATATATAGGAGGAAGAAGTACATCGGTGGAGCAACAGGGGGCCCACGAGGGTGGAGGGCACGCCTGGGGGGCAGGCGCGCCCCCCTACCTCGTGGCCTCCTGTTGATTGGCTTGACATAGGGTCCAAGTCTCCAGAGTTGTATTCGGTGAGAAAATCACGTTCCCAAAGGTTTCATTCCGTTTGGACTCCGTTTGATATTCCTTTTCTTCGAAACCCTAAAACAGGCAAAAACAACAATTCTGGGTTGGGCCTCCGGTTAATAGGTTAGTCCCAAAAATAATATAAAAGTGGATAATAAAGCCCAATAATGTCCAAAACAGTAGATAATATAGCATGGAGCAATCAAAAATTATAGATACGTTGGAGACGTATCAGGTGATGATACGTCCATTTTGCATCAGGCTTTTATATCGATATTTATTGCATTATGGGCTGTTATTACACATTATGTCACAATACTTATGCCTATTCTCTCTTATTTTACAAGGTTTATATGAAGAGGGAGAATGCCGGTAGCTGGGATTCTGGGCTGGAAAAGGAGCAAATATTAGAGACCTATTCTGCATAGCTCCAAAAGTCCTGAAACTTCACGGAAGATGTTTTCAAAATATATAAAAAATACTCAGCGGAAGAGATTCACCAGGGGGGCCACACCCTGCCCACGAGGGTGGGGGCGCGCCCAGGGCGCGCCCACTACCTCGTGGGCCCCCTGGTGGCCATCCGGTGGCCATCTTCTGCTATATGAAGTCTTTCGATGGGAAAAAATAAGAAGCCATCTTCTCGGACGAAACTCCGCAGCCACGAGGCGGAACCAATCTAGGGCTCTGGCGGAGCTGTTCTACCGGGGAAACTTCCCTCCCGGAGGGGGAAATCATAGCCATCGTCATCACCAATGCTCCTCTCATCGGGAGAGGGCAATCTCCATCAACATCTTCACCAGCACCATCTCCTCTCAAAACCCTAGTTCATCTCTTGTATCCAATTCTTGTCTCCAAGTCCGGGATTGGTGCTAGTAGGTTGCTAGTAGTGTTAATTACTCCTTGTAGTTGATGCTAGTGGGTTTATTTGGTGGAAGATCATATGTTCAGATCCTATATGCATATTAATACCCCTCTCATTATGAACATGTTTATGCTTTGTGAGTAGTTATGTTTGTTCCTGAGGACATGGGAGAAGTCTTGCTATTAGTAGTCATGTTTAATTTGGTATTCGTTCGATATTTTGATGAGATGTATGTTGTCTCTCCTCTAGAGGTGTTATGTGAACGTCGAGTACATGACACTTCACCATTATTTGGGCCTAGAGGAAGGCATTGGGAAGTAATAAGTAGATGATGGGTTGCTAGAGTGACAGAAGCTTAAACCCTAGTTTATGCGTTGCTTCGTAAGGGGCTGATTTGGATCCATATGTTTCATGCTATGGTTAGGTTTACCTTAATACTTTTGTTGTAGTTGCGGATGCTTGCAATAGAGGTTAATGATAAGTGGGATGCTTGTCCAAGTAAGGATAGTACCCAAGCACCGGTCCACCCACATACCAAATTATCAAAGTACGGAATGCGAATCATCTGAGCGTGATGAAAACTAGCTTGATGATATTCCCATGTGTCCTCGGGAGCGCTTTTCTCTATATAAGAGTTTGTCCAGGCTTGTCCTTTGCTACAAAAAGGATTGGGCCACCTTGCTGCACTTTATTTACTTTTGTTACTTGTTACTTGTTACAAATTATCCTATCACAAAACTATCTGTTACCACTTGTTTTAGTACTTGCAGAGAATACCTTGCTGGAAACCGCTTATCATTTCCTTCTGCTCCTCGTTGGGTTCGACACTCTTACTTATCGAAAGGACTACGATAGATCCCCTATACTTGTGGGTCATCAAGACTCTTTTCTGGCGCCGTTGCCGGGGAGTGAAGCACCTTTGGTAGATGGAATTTGGTAAGCAAAAATTTATATAGTGTGCTGAAATTTACTGTCACTTGTTACTATGGAAAGTAATCCTCTGAGGGGCTTGTTCGGGGTATCTTCACCCCAACCAGTAGAGCAAAGAGTTGCTCCTCAACCTACTGAACCTACTGAAAATGAAAATGTCTGCTTTGAAATTCCTTCGGGTATGATAGAAAAACTGCTAGCTAATCCCTTTTTAGGAGATGGAACAAAACATCCTGATGAGCATCTAATATATGTGGATGAAGTTTGTGGATTATTTAAGCTTGTAGGTGTACCCAGAGATGTTGTTAAGAAGAAGGTCTTCCCTTTATCTTTGAAGGGAGATGCTCTTGGGGAACGTAGCAGAAATTCAAAATTTTCTTACGTATCACCAAGATCTATCTATGGAGAAACCAGCAACGAGGGGAAGGAGAGTGCATATACATACCCTTGTAGATCGCTAAGCGGAAGCGTTCAAGAGAACGGGGTTGATGGAGTCGTACTCATCGTGATTCAAATCACCGATGATCCTAGCGCCGAACGGACGGCACCTCCGTGTTCAACACACGTATGGAGCAGCGACGTCTCCTCCTTCTTGATCCAGCAAGGGGGAAGGAGAGGTTGATGGAGATCCAGCAGCATGACGGCGTGGTGGTGGAAGTAGCGGGATTCCAACAGGGCTTCACCAAGCGCTGCGGGAGGAGGGAGATGCGTCACGGGAGGGAGAGGGAGGCGCCAGGGCTTGGATCCGGCTGTCCTCCCATCCCCCCACTATATATAGGGCCAAGGGAGAGGGGGCGCAGCCTTGGCCCTTCCTCCAAGAAAGGGTGCAGCTAGGGAGGAGTCCCTCCTCCCCAAGGCACCTAGGAGGTGCCTTCCCCCTTTAGGACTCTTCCTTTCCTTATCTCTTGGCGCATGGGCCTCTTGGGGCTGGTGCCCTTGGCCCATATAGGCCAAGGCGCACACCCCTACAGCCCATGTGCCCCCCCGGGGAAGGTGGCCCCACCCGGTGGACCCCCGGGACCCTTCCGGTGGTCCCGGTACAATACCGGTAACCCCGAAACTTGTCCCGATGGCCGAAATAGCACTTCCTATATATAATTCTTTACCTCCGGACCATTCCGGAACTCCTCGTGACGTCCGGGATCTCATCCGGGACTCCGAACAACATTCGGGTTACCGCATACTAATATCTCTATAACCCAAGCGTCACCGAACCTTAAGTGTGTAGACCCTACGGGTTCGGGAAGCATGCAGACATGACCGAGACGTTCTCCGGTCAATAACCAATAGCGGGATCTGGATACCCATGTTGGTTCCCACATGTTCCATGATGATCTCATCGGAAGAACCACGATGTCGAGGATTCGATCAATCCCGTATACAATTCCCTTTGTCTAGCGGTATTGTACTTGCCCGAGATTTGATCGTCGGTATCCCGATGCCTTGTTCAATCTCGTTATCGGCAAGTCTCTTTACTCGTTCCGCAACACATCATACCGTGATCAACTCCTTGATCACATTGTGCACATTAGGATGATGTCCTACCGAGTGGGCCCAGAGATACCTCTCCGTCACACGGAGTGACAAATCCCAGTCTCGATTCGTGCCAACCCAACAGACACTTTCAGAGATACCCGTAGTGTACCTTTATAGCCACCCAGTTACGTTGTGATGTTTGGCACACCCAAAGCACTCCTACGGTATCCGGGAGTTGCACAATCTCATGGTCTAAGGAAATGATACTTGACATTACAAAAGCTTTAGCGAACGAACTACACGATCTTTGTGCTAGGCTTAGGATTGGGTCTTGTCCATCACATCATTCTCCTAATGATGTGATCCCGTTATCAATGGCATCGAATGTCCATGGTCAGGAAACCGTAACCATCTATTGATCAACGAGCTAGTCAACTAGAGGCTTACTAGGGACATGGTGTTGTCTATGTATCCACACATGTATCTGTGTTTCCTATCAATACAATTATAGCATGGATAATAAACGATTATCATGAACAAGGAAATATAATAATAACTTATTTATTATTGCCTCTAGGGCATATTTCCAACAGTCTCCCACTTGCACTAGAGTCAATAATCTAGTTCACATCGTCATCTGATTAACACTCATAGGTCACATCGCCATGTGACCAACATCCAAAGAGTTTACTAGTGTCACTAAACTAGTTCACATCATCATGTGATTAAGACTTAATGAGTTCTGGGTTTGATCATGTTATGCCTGTGAAAGAGGTTTTAGTCAACGGTTCTGCAACATTCAGATCCGTATGTACTTCGCAAATTTCAATGTCATCTTGTAGATACAACTACTACGCTACATTTGGAGCTATTCCAAATAACTGTTCTACTTGGAGCTATTCTAAATTGTTGCTCCATTATACGTATCCGGTATCTCTACTCAGAGCTATCCGGATAGGTGTTAAGCTTGCATCGACGTAACCCTTTACGACGAACTCTTTATCACCTCCAAAACCGAGATAATTCCTCAGTCCACTAGTTACTAAGGATGACTTTGACCGCTGTCCTGTGATCCATTCTTGGATCACTCTTGTACCCCTTGACTGACTCATGGCAAGGCGCATTTCAGGTGCGGTACACAGCATAGCATACTGTAGAGCCTATGTCTTAAGCATAGGGGACGACCTTCGTCCTTTCTCTCTATTCTGCCGTGGTCGAGCTTTAAGTCTTAACTTCATACCTTACAACTCAGGCAAGAACTCCTTCTTTGACTGATCCGTCTTGAACACCTTCAAGATCATGTCAAGGTATGTGCTCATTTGAAAGTACCATTAAGCGTTTTGATCTATCCTTATAGATCTTGATGCTCAATGTTTAAGTAGCTTAATCCAGGCTTTCCATTGAAAAACACTTTCCAAATAACCCTATATGCTTTCCAGAAATTCTACGTCATTTCGGATCAACAATATGTCATCCACATATACTTATCAGAAATGTCATAGTGCTCCCACTCACTTTATTGTAAATACAAGTTTCTAACAAACTTTGTATAAACCCATAAACTTTGATTACTCCATCAAAGTGTATATTCCAACTCCGAGATGCTTACTCCAGTCCTTAGAAGGATTGCTGGAGCTTTGCTTACTTATTAGCATCTTTCAGGATTGACAAAACCTTCCAGTTGTATCACATACAACCTTTCCCCAAAAAACATCGAGGAAACAATGTTTTGACATCCTATCTGCAAGATTTCATAAATAATGCAGTAATTTCTAATATAATTCCAACAGACTCTCAGCATCGCTACGAGTGAGAAAGTCTCATCGTAGTCAACTCCTTGAACTTGTCGGAAAACATCTTAACGACAAATCGAGCTTTATTAATGGTGATACTTATCATCATTGTCCGTCTTCCTTTTAAAATCCATATGTACCTAACAGCCTTACGACCATCAAGTAGTTCTTCCAAAGTCTACACTTTGTTTTCATATATGGATCCTCTCTCGGATTATATGGCCTCGAGCCATTTATCGAAATCCAGGCCCACCACCACTTCTCCATAGCTCGTAGGTTCATTGTTGTCTAGCAACATGACTTCCAAGACAGGATTACGTACCACTCTGAAGTAGCACGCATCCTTGTCATCCCACGAGGTTTGGTAGTGACTTGATCTGAAGTTTCATGATCACTATCATAAGCTTCCACTTCAATTGGTGTAGGTGCCATAGGAACAATTCTTTGTGCCCTGCTATACACTAGTTGAAGTGACGGTTCAATAACCTCATCAAGTCTCCACCATCCTCCCTCTCAATTCTTTCGAGAGAAACTTTTTCTCGAGAAAGGACCTGATTCAAGAAACAATCTCTTATCGCTTTCGGATCTGAGACAGGAGGTATACCCAACTGTTTTGGGTGTCCTATGAAGATGCATTTATCCGCTTTGTGTTCGAGCTTATCAGCCTGAAACTTTTCACATAAGCGTCACAGCCCCAAATTTTTAAGAAATGACAGCTTAGGTTTCTCTAAACCATAGTTCATACGGTGTCATCTCATCGGAATTACATGGTGCCCTTTTTAAAGTGAATGTGGTTGTCTCTAATGCCTAACCCATAAACTATTGTGGTAATTCGATAAAAGACATCATGGTATGCATCATATCCAATAGGGTGCAGTTATGATGTTCGGACACACCATCACACTATGGTGTTCCAGGCTGTATCAGTTATGAAACAATTTCCACAATGTCTTAATTATGTGCCAAACTCGTAATTCAGATATTCATCTCTATGATCATATCATAGAGACTTTATCCTCTTGTCACGACGATCTTTCAACTTCACCCTGAAATTACTTGAACCTTTGTGACACCCCAAAAATTTGGCCTTGTTTTAATGAATTAAAATTTTGCCAGGAATTAAAACTTTGAATTTCTGAGCTCCCTTTTGATTTTTGTTTAATTATTTTCTTCCCTGTTGTGATGAGTTTTTCCCAAAGTGAAAATGTTTCAAATATGTTATTGGACTTATTTAATCTCTCAAGAGAAACTTTTCCTTATTTAATATAACTAATTAAATAATTAAGTTGCTTGAATCTTTACTTTCTTGAAAATGGTTCCTCAAGGTTAAGTGGCCATATTTGAACTACAACCATTTGATAAATTCACTTGAAATTTCCACAAAAATTTGGAGATGTCATGTGATGTCTACAAATAACTTTTGTGCAAAAACATCCTTATTTCATGAAATATTTTGAGCTCTACAACCAATTTTGTTCTCTGGTCCAGTGGACAATTTTGCACTACAACTCTTTTAAATAATTTCTTCTAGCCTCCACCAAAAATTTTGGATGTTAGTAGTAACATATGATTCAACATTTTGCAAAAACCTAGTGCTATTCTTTGAAAAATTTGAGTGAATCAACCTCATTTTTATTCTGGTCCAACTTGAGGATTTGTACAGCAACTACATCTTAAGTTGCTCCTTTACCCATGATTCCTTTTCCTGCTTGTAGACCACCCTACCAAACCCCTAAATCCAGGAGCATGCACCCCTTGGTTCATTTTTGGTTCATGAAATAATGCCATTTATCTTCTGTCCAGAATTGAAGTTTTGCAAAACTTGCACTAACAAGTTTCTGCTTTTGGCCAAATAACCTCACCACCTTCTCATTCATCTAAGGAGACCCTGATCTGGAGAGTTTGGAAACTCCAAGAAAAGCCTAGGTGCCTGTGGCATTTTATCAAACACCCTGTGTGCATGGCCAGATTTGGCATGGATTCAAGTTTGCATTGTAAACTTGGCCACCTGACCTAACCACCATGCCCATTTCCCCTCTATCTAACCCTAACCTAGCCCTATTTCTTCCCAGCCTCAACCGCGACCTCTAGCGTGCTCTGGCATTGTGTCGAGCACATCCCGTGCGTGCCCAGAGCGCGAGCAGAGCGTGCATTTGGCATGTGTTTTGCACATGCCGCGCCCGAGCCGACACGCTGGCCCCCCTGGCTTTGGCCCACTCGGCAGCACCTCGCCACGCACGTCCCTCCTCACCGCTACACGCCAAGCCGCCCCTCGCCACGCCCGACAAGCCAGGAGCTAGCCGCCACGGCCGCCGGCAGCCCCTGCTCCGTTCAGCGCCGCCGAGCCTCCCCCGCTCGCCACCTGCCTCCTGGAGCAGTGCGTGCTCATCCGCAAGCTTGTCCCCTAGCGCTCGTCGCCGCCACGTCGCCCTGCCGCTACAGAGAGGCGGTTCGCCGGCATCCTCATCCGCCGCCGCAGAACCGACCTCGACGGGCTATAAAAGGAGGTCCCCGAGCTTCCCCGAGCACGCAGGCGACCTCATGCCACCCCATTGGCGCTCCCCTAGCTCGCATTCGACCCGGGGAGGCATCCTTCCTCATCTCCGGCAACTCCTGCCGCCGCCACCGCCCCGGCCAATCCGGCACCTCCAGTACCTCCCCCTCTCCATTCTCTTCGCCAGAAACTTCCTCATCCTCCCGTGAACCCATCCCCCTGCTCAATCTTGATCGGGAACCACCGTAGCCCCAAATCCACCTTGCTCCCGAAGCCTCCGCCGCCGCGAAGCTCGCCGCCGGCAGCTCCGTCCATCCCCGAGACCATATCGACCACCGGAGTGACCGTCTTGATCCCCTGAGCATGCCGATGGCCTCCGTTCCCCGAACGGTGCCGTCATTCGCCGGTGAGCCTCGCCGGAGCCCCGCCCCGCTCGGGCAGAGGAGGGAGAAGACGCGGGCGACTGGTCAAACCTGACTAGTGGGCCAGGCGGGCCCACCGTCAGTGACCCAGCGCCGGTCCACGTGGGCTAAGTGAAAGCGCAAAACCTCCAGTACGTTTTCCCCGCTTCGAAAGCGTATTACCCTCTGGAACGTTTTCTTTTCTGTTTTATTTTAAATAACAGATTTTGACCAAATCTTTGACTGGCTATAACTTTTTAAATATAACTCCAAATGAGTTGATTCTTTTTCCTACCTTCCTCAAATTTGGTCTAGTTTATTTTAAGATTTTTTTGAAAAAATTTCCAAACAACTTTTTGTACTGTTTTTGAAACGTGTGTTGATTCAAATATATTTTTAAATAGGATTTTGGAGAGAGAGAAGAAACTTTCAAAAGTTTTGGAGAGCACCTCACCCCTCCACAACTTAAAGGCAAGCATTCTGAACCCCGGTATAATGTTTTTGGTGTGTTAATTGACACGTTTATAACACCACCTTATTTCGGAGGACTTGTTATTTTATGTGATATGATCATATGCATGGAAGCATATCAGTGATTTCCTTGCTGTTGGAAATGAATATTTTTGTGATGGTAATCATCCTCATGTGCCTTGCATGCATGCCGGAAAGGAATCCGGGAAAGCCTCGGCCTTGGGTAGGCGTGAGCTTGTCACCGGTCCCCGTCGGGACGGTTATGTCCGGTATGGCATGGTAAGGTATATTGAGTGGTGATTTCGTCGGTTGTAATATATTTGATATACATGTCATGCAGGGAACTTATAAACCTCCTGAGTCGACCGCAGATCGAGTCTTGTTCCAGTAACCCCCATACTAGCCTCGTACTACCACTCGTCCCTGCCGCAGGTAGGGTACGGTTCAGTAAGTCGTCAACCCCTTTCCAGCACACACCGTACAGAGAGGCCATGGTGGAAGATATCAGTTGTAGCCGGTAGGCAGGCCACCTGGTCCGGGGGCATGGGTGTTTCCGGTTGGGACCGAGAGGGGAGGCCACCCCTTAGAGCGCGCGATATAAATTTGATCCCATGCTACGCGAGGTTGTAGCCTCCCCACTTAGAGTTTTGCTTAACAAGTGTCGTGGGTGATTCCAGACACCGATGAGTTAAGCTGGTGTGTGCAAGTTAGGCGTGTTTTCAACTAAAAGGCCGTAGACGGAATTAGTCCCGATGGACTAAAGGAATCCGTTACTCGTGGGTAAAGAGTACACCCTCTGTAGAGATTAAACCTATTCGAATAGCCGTGTCCAGGGTTAAGGATTACAGTCTATGATGGGTCAAGTGTTGGTCTTAGTGTCGGTCTTCAGAGGTGAAATTGTTAAACCAAAACTTGGATACTGATCGGTGACTTGTGAGGATCATGATTATTTTGTGATGGACTAACCTGTTGTATTATTTGTATTATCAGGTATCCCTGGGATGGTTCTACCCCCCTGGATATTCATGGTGATTATTTATTTCTAAGCCCGGTTAAATGTTTATTCTTGTGGATGGACTAACCCGTTTATTATCATGAACTGAATATTTATTATGAGTATTATTTACTTGTGAATAAAAGCCCTTTCTGTGATGTCGCTCAGACGTCCGACTGTGGCATTTCTTTTAAAAGCCCTTTCTGTGATGTCGCTCAGACGTCCGACTGTGGCATTTCTTTTAAAAGCCCTTTCTGTGATGTCGCTTAGACGTCCGACTGTGGCATTTCTTTTAAAGCCCTTTCTGTGATGTCGCTCAGACGTCCGACTGTGGCATTTCTTTTAAAGCCCTTTCTGTGATGTCGCTCAGACGTCCGACTGTGGCATTTCTTTTAAAGCCCTTTCTGTGATGTCGCTCAGACGTCCGACTGTGGCATTTCTTTTAAAGCCCTTTCTGTGATGTCACTCAGACGTCCGACTGTGGCATTTCTTTTAAAGCCCTTTAAGTGGTGTCGCTTAGATGCCCGACTGTGGCATTTCTTTTAAGCCCTTTATGTGGTGTCGCACAGACGCCCGACTGCGGCATTTTATTTCCACTCCCTTATTGCTTATTCATGTTGCATATAAATAACCGCTTGCATGCATAAAAGATATTTTACTTGTGGCTGACGATGTGATCATAGAATATTTCAATGCATAGATATCAATTATATTATCCCAGTGTTCATGATGTTTGCGAGTACATTCAAAGTACTCACTGGCTTGTCCCTGGCTATTGTCTTGGCCAGATTTCTGCATGGAGAGGAGCGTTGCGATGACAGCCCCGGAAACTAAGCAACGGTGATAGCAGCCTCGCGAAGATAGGAGTTAACCTGGTCAGCTGTTCCCGTGGGAAATGGAGTCCCATAGACACTGTTGACTCACAAACCGCTTCCGCCATCAACCACTAGAGACCATTTGATGTACTCATAGGCCACAATGGTCTTGTACTACACATTTTGTACTTTTGCTTGGAATTTCTGTAACAAGTTGGTGCCTCATCAGCTAACAGTAATCCTGGGGCTGGTGAGCACAACGGCCATTTTCTGGAAATTTATGTCCGGAAAACCGGTCATGACAACCTTTCAATAATTCAGACTCGTGATTCATCAAGTAAATATACTCAACATCTACTCAAATCATCTGTGAAGTAAGAACATAACGATATCCACTACACGCCTCAGCACTCATTGGACTACACACATCAAAATGTATTACTTCCAACAAGTTGCTTTCTAGTTCCATTTTACTGAAAACGAGGCTTTCAGTCATCTTGCCCATGTGGTATGATTTGCATGTCTCAAGTGATTCAAAATCAAGTGAGTCCAAACGGTCCATTTGCATGGAGTTTCTTCATGCATATACACCAATAGACATGGTTCGCATGTCTCAAACTTTTCAAAAACGAGTGAGCCCAAAGATCCATCAACATGGAGCTTCTTCATGCGTTTTATACCGATATGACTTACGTGGCAGTGCCACAAGTAGGTGGTACTATCATTACTATCTTATATCTGTTGGCATGAACATGTGTATCACTACGATCGAGATTCAATAAACCATTCATTTTAGGTGCAAGACCATTGAAGGTATTATTCAAATAAACAGAGTAACTATTATTCTCTTTAAATGAATAACCGTATTGCGATAGTCATAATCCAATCATGTCTATGCTCAATGCAAACACCAAATAACAATTATTTAGGTTTAACACCAATCTCGATGGTAGAGGGAGCGTGCGATGCTTGATCATATCAACATTGGAAACACTTCCAACACATATCGTCAGCTCACCTTTAGCTAGTCTCCGTTTATTCCGTAGCTTATATTTCGAGTTACTAACACTTAGCAACCGAACCGGTATCTAATACCCTGGTGCTAATAGGAGTACTAGTAAAGTACACATCAACACAATGTATATCCAATATACTTCTATCGGCCTTGCCAGCCTTCTAATCTACCAAGTATCTAGGGTAATTCTGCTCCAGTGGTTGTTCCCCTTATTACAGAAGCACTTAGTCTCGGGTTTGGGTTCAACTTTGGGTTTCTTCACTTGAGCATCAACTGACTTGTTGTTTCATGAAGTATCCCTTTCTTGCCTTTGCCCTTCTTGAAACTAGTTGTTTCACCAACCATCAACAATTGATGCTCCTTCTTGATTTCTACTTTTGTGGTGTCAAACATCGCGAATATCTAAAGGACCATCATATATGTCCCTGATATATTATAGTTCATCACGAAGCTCTAGCAGCTTGGTGGTAATCACTTCGGAGAAACATCACTGTCTCATCTGGAAGATCAACTCCCACTCGATTCAAGCGATTGTTGTACTCAGACAATCTAAGCACAAGCTCAACAATTGAGCTTTTCTCCCTTAGTTTGCAGGCTAAGATAATCGTCGGAGGTCTTATACCTCTTGACGCGGGCACGAGCCTGAAATCCCAATTTCAGCCCTTGAAACATCTCATATGTTTCGCAACGTTTCAAAACGTCTTCGGTGCCTCAACTCTAAACCGTTTAACTGAACTATCACGTAGTTATCAAAACGTGTATGTCAGATGTTCGCAACATCCACAGACGACGTTCGAGGTTCAGCACACTGAGCGGTGCATTAAGGACATAAGCCTTCTATGAAGCAATGAGGACAATCCTCAGTTTACGGACCTAGTCCGCATAATTGCTACTATCAACTTTCAACTAAATTTTCTCTAGGAACATATCTAAATAGTAGAACTGAAGCACGAGCTACGACATAATTTGCGAAGACCTTTTGACTATGTTCAGGATAATTGAGTTCATTTTATGAACTCCCACTCAGATAGACATCCCTCTAGTCATCTAAGTGATTACATGATCCGAGTCAACTAGGCCGTGTCCGATCATCACGTGAGACGTACTAGTCAACATCGGTGAACATCTTCATGTTGATCGTATCTACCATACGACTCATGCTCGACCTTTCAGTCTCTTGTGTTCCGAGGCCATGTCTGTACATGCTAGGCTCGTCAAGTCAACCTAAGTGTTTTGCATGTGTTCCGAGGCCATGTCTGCACATGCTAGGCTCGTCAACACCCATTGTATTCGAACGTAAGAATCTATCACACCCGATCATCACGTGGTGCTTCGAAACGACGAACTTTCGCAACGATGCACAGTTAGGGGGCACACCTTCTTGAAATTTTAATGAGGGATCATCTTATTTACTACCATCGTTCTAAGCAAATAAGATGTATAAACATGATAATCATCACATGCAATCAAATAGTGACATGATATGGCCAATATCATATTGCTCCTTTTGATCTTCATCTTCGGGGCTCCATGATCATCATCGTCACCGGCATGACACCATGATCTCCATCATCGTGTCTTCATGAAGTTGTCTCGCCAACTATTACTTCTACTACTACAGCTAACAGTTAGAAATAAAGTAAAGTAATTACATGACGTTTATGTTGACACGCAGGTCATAAATAAATTAAGACAACTCCTATGGCTCCTGCCGGTTGTCATACTCATCGACATGCAAGTCGTGATTCCTATTACAAGAACATGATCATCTCATACATCACATATATCATTCATCACATCCTTTGGCCATATCACATCACATAGTATACCCTGCAAAAACAAGTTAGACGTCCTCTAATTGTTGTTTGCATGTTTTACGTGGCTGCTATGGGTTTCTAGCAAGAACATTTCTTACCTACGCAAAAACCACAACGTGATATGCCAATTGCTATTTACCCTTCATAAGGACCCTTTTCATCGAATCCGATCCGACTAAAGTGGGAGAGACAGACACCCGCCAGCCACCTTATGCAACTAGTGCATGTTAGTCGGTGGAACCGGTCTCACGTAAGCGTACGTGTAAGGTTGGTCCGGGCCGCTTCATCCCACAATGCCGCCGAATCAAGATTGGACTAGTAACGGTAAGCATATTGAACAAAATCAACACCCACAACTACTTTGTGTTCTACTCGTGCATAGAATCTACGCAATAGACCTAGCTCATGATGCCACTGTTGGGGAACGTAGCAGAAATTCAAAATTTTCTTACGTATCACCAAGATCTATCTATGGAGAAACCAGCATCCAGGGGAAGGAGAGTGCATCTACATACCCTTGTAGATCGCTAAGCAGAAGCGTTCAAAAGAACGGGGTTGATGGAGTCGTACTCGTCGTGATTCAAATCACCGATGATCCTAGCGCCGAACGGACGGCACCTCCGCGTTCAACACACGTATGGAGCAGCGATGTCTCCTCCTTCTTGATCCAGCAAGGGGGAAGGAGAGGTTGATGGAGATCCAGCAGCACGACGGTGTGGTGGTGGAAGTAGCGGGATTCCAACAGGGCTTCGCCAAGCGCTGCGGGAGGAGGGAGATGCGTCACGGGAGGGAGAGGGAGGCGCCAGGGCTTGGATCCGGCTGCCCTCCCATCCCCCCACTATATATAGGGCCAAGGGAGAGGGGGGTGCAGCCTTGGCCCTTCCTCCAAGGAAGGGTGCGGCTAGGGAGGAGTCCCTCCTCCCCAAGGCACCTAGGAGGTGCCTTCCCCCTTTAGGACTCTTCCTTTCCTTATGTCTTGGCGCATGGGCCTCTTGGGGCTGGTGCCCTTGGCCCATATAGGCCAAGGCGCACACCCCTACAGCCCATGTGGCCCCCCGGGGCAGGTGGCCCCACCCGGTGGACCCCCGGGACCCTTTCGGTGGTCTCGGTACAATACCAGTGACCCCGAAACTTGTCCCGATGGCCGAAATAGCACTTCCTATATATAATTCTTTACCTCCGGACCATTCCGGAACTCCTCGTGACGTCCGGGATCTCATACGGGACTCCGAACAATATTCGTGTTACCACATACTAATATCTCTATAACCCTAGCGTCACCGAACCTTAAGTGTGTAGACCCTACGGGTTCGGGAAGCATGCAGACATGACCGAGACGTTCTCCAGTCAATAACCAATAGCGGGATCTAGATACCCATGTTGGTTCCCACATGTTCCATGATGATCTCATCGGAAGAACCACGATGTCGAGGATTCGATCAATCCCGTATACAATTCCCTTTGTCTAGCGGTATTGTACTTGCCCGAGATTTGATCGTCGGTATCCCGATACCTTGTTCAATCTTGTTACCGGCAAGTCTCTTTACTCGTTACGCAACACATCATCCCGTGATCAACTCCTTGATCACATTGTGCACATTATGATGATGTCCTACCGAGTGGGCCCAGAGATACCTCTCCGTCACACGGAGTGACAAATCCCAGTCTCGATTCGTGCCAACCCAACAGACACTTTCGGAGATACCTGTAGTGTACCTTTATAGCCACCCAGTTACGTTGTGACGTTTGGCACACACCCAAAGCACTCCTACGGTATCCGGGAGTTGCACAATATCATGGTCTAAGGAAATGATACTTGACATTACAAAAGCTTTAGCGAACGAACTACACGATCTTTGTGCTAGGCTTAGGATTGGGTCTTGTCCATCACATCATTCTCCTAATGATGTGATCCCGTTATCAATGACATCCAATGTCCATGGTCAGGAAACCGTAACCATCTATTGATCAACGAGCTAGTCAACTAGAGGCTTACTAGGGACATGGTGTTGTCTATGTATCCACACATGTATCTGTGTTTCCTATCAATACAATTATAGCATGGATAATAAACGATTATCATGAACAAGGAAATATAGTAATAACTTATTTATTATTGCCTCTAGGGCATATTTCCAACAGATGCATCAACATGGTATTGGCTATGTGATGATATGGGGTCATGGAACTACAAACGATTGAAATTGGAATTTCATCAGAAGTTTTATCATATGCATCTTGTTCATCGTGATCGCAATTATATATATATAATTTTTGGCCTCGCGAAGGAGAAAGCATCGCTCAAGCTTGGGGGAGGCTTAAATCAATGTTATATTCATGCCCCAATCATGAGCTCTCAAGAGAAATGATTATTCAAAAAATTTATGCTCGGCTTTCTAATAGCAATCGCACCATGCTTGATACTTCTTGTGTTGGCTCTTTTATGATGAAGACTATTGAATTCAAATGGGATTTATTGGAAAGAATTAAACACAACTCTGAAGATTGGGACCTGACAAAGGTAAGGAGCCAGGTATGACACCTAGGTTTGATTGTGTTAAATCTTTTATGGATACCGATGTTTTCCGTAAATTTAGCACTAAATATGGACTTGACTCTGAGATAGTAGCTTCTTTCTGTGAATCTTTTGCTACTTATGTTGATCTCCCCAAGGAGAAGTGGTTTAAATATCATCCTCCCATAGAAGTAAAAGTAGCTGCACCTATTAAAGTTGAAGAAAAGATTGTCACTTATAATGATCCAATTGTTCCTACTTATTATGTTGAGAAACCAGCTTTCCCTGTTAGGATAAAGGATCACGCTAAAGCTTCAACTGTGGTTCGTAAAAGCAATATTAAAACTTATGCACCTCATGAGAAAATTAAAGTTGAACATAATACTGCTATTGTTAAAGATCTCTTGTCTAATAATATTTATGGGCATGTTATTGATTTCTGTGATGAAACTGCTAGAATTGCTAAACCTTGTGCTAAAGATAAACATAGACCTGTGGTAGGCATGCTTGTTATTTCTGTTAAAATAGGAGATCATTGTTATCATGGCTTATGTGATATGGGTGCCAGTGCTAGTGCAATACCTATTAGCCTATATAGAGAAATCATGCATGATATTGCACCTGTTGAGTTAGAAGATATTGATTTCACAATTAAACTTGCCAATAGAGATACTATTTCACCAATGGGAATTGTTAGAGATGTTGAAGTCTTGTGTGGGAAAACTAAATATCCTGCTGATTTTCTTATTCTTGGTTCCCCACAAGATAGCTTTTGTCCCATTATATTTGGTAGACCCTTCTTAAACACTGTTAATGCTACCATAGATTGCAAAAGAGATGTTGTTACTATCGGTTTAGATGATATGACTCATGAATTTAATTTCTCTAAATTTAGTAGACAATACTGTGAAGAAGAATTATCTAGTAAGGATGAAATTATTGGTCTTGCTTCTATTGCCGTACCTCCTAGTGATCCATTAGAACAATATTTGCTAGACCATGAAAATGATATGTTTATGAACGAAAGGAGGGAAATAGATGAAGTATTCTTTACAGGAACCTATTCTGAAACACAATTTGCCTGTTGAAATCATAGGGGATCCTCCTCCACCCAAGGGTGATCCCGTGTTTGAGCTTAAACCATTACCTGATACTCTTAAATATGCTTATCTTGATGAGACAAAGATATATCCTGTTATTATTAGTGCTAACCTTTCAGAGCATGAGGAAGAGAGATTATTGAAAACTCTGAAGAAGCATCGTGCTGCTATTGGGTATACTCTTGATGATCTTAAGGGCATTAGTCCCACTCTATGTCAACATAAAATTAATTCGGAAGAAGATCCTAAACCAGTTCGTGATCATCAACGACGATTGAATCCTAAAATGAAAGAAGTGGTAAGAAAGGAAATACTAAAGCTCCTTGAGGCAGGTATAATCTATCCCGTTGTTGATAGTCAGTGGGTAAGTCATGTCCAGTGTGTCCCTAAGAAGGGAGGTATTACTGCCGTTCCTAATGATAAAGATGAACTGATTCCTCAAAGAGTTATTACAGGTTATAGGATGGTAATTGATTTCCGCAAATTAAATAAGGCAACTAAAAAGGATCATTACCCCTTACCTTTTATTGATCAAATGCTAAAAAGATTATCCAAACATACACATTTTTGCTTTCTAGATGGTTATTCTGGTTTCTCTCAAATACCTGTGTCAGCCAAAGATCAATCAAAGACTACTTTTACTTGCCCTTTTGGTACTTTTGCTTATAGACGTATGCCTTTTGGTCTATGTAATGCACCTGCTACCTTTCAAAGATGCATGATGGCTATATTCTCTGACTTTTGTGAAAAGATTTGTGAGGTTTTCATGGACGATTTCTCCGTCTATGGATCTTCTTTTGATGATTGCTTGAGCAACCTTGATCGAGTTTTGCAGAGATATGAAGAAACTAATCTTGCCTTGAATTGGGAAAAGTGCCACTTTATGGTTAATGAAAGTATTGTCTTGGGGCACAAAGTTTCTGAAAGAGGTATTGAGGTTGATAAAGCCAAGGTTGATGCTATTGAGAAGATGCCATGTCCCAAGGACATCAAAGGTATAAGAAGTTTCCTTGGCCATGCCGGGTTTTATAGGAAGTTCATCAAGGACTTCTCAAAAATTTCTCGGTCTTTGACTAATTTATTACAAAAAGATATACCATTTGTTTTTTATGATGATTGTGTAGAAGCATTTGAAATACTTAAGAAAGCATTGATCTCTGCACCTATTGTTCAGCCACCTAATTGGAATTTACCCTTTGAAATTATGTGTGATGCTAGTGATTATGATGTAGGTGCTGTTCTAGGGCAAAGAGTTGATAAGAAATTAAATGTTATTCAATATGCTAGTAAAACCCTAGACAATGCTCAAAGAAATTATGCTACTACTGAAAAAGAATTTTTAGCAGTGGTATTTGCTTGTGATAAGTTCAGACCCTATATTGTTGATTCTAAAGTAACTATTCACACTGATCATGCTGCTATTAAATATCTTATGGAAAAGAAAGATGCTAAACCTAGACTTATTAGATGGGTTATCTTGCTACAAAAATTTGACTTACATATTGTTGATAGAAAGGGAGCTGAGAACCCCGTTGCAGACAACTTGTCTAGGTTAGAAAATGTGCTTGATGACCCGCTTCCTATTGATGATAGCTTCCCTGGTGAGCAATTAAATGTCATAAATGCTTCTCATACTGCTCCATGGTATGCTAATTACATTGTTGCTAAGTTTATACCACCTAGTTTCACATACCAGCAAAAGAAAAAGTTCTTCTATGATTTGAGGCATTACTTTTGGGATGACCCACATCTTTATAAAGGAGTAGATGGTGTTATTAGACGTTGTGTACCTGAGCATGAACAGGAACAGATCCTACGCAAGTGTCACTCCGAAGCTTATGGAGGACACCATGCTGGAGATTGAACTGCACATAAGGTATTGCAATCTGGTTTTTATTGGCCTACTCTCTTCAAGGATGCTCGTAAGTTTGTCTTATCTTGTGATGAATGTCAAAGAATTGGTAATATTAGTAGACGTCAAGAAATGCCTATGAATTATTCACTCGTTATTGAACCATTTGATGTTTGGGGCTTTCACTATATGGGACATTTTCCTTCCTCTAATGGATATACACATATTTTAGTTGCTGTTAATTACGTTACTAAGTGGGTACAAGCTATTCCAACTAGTAGTGCTGATCATAACACTTCTATTAAAATGCTTAAAGAAGTTATTTTTCCAAGATTTGGAGTCCCTAGATATTTAATGACTGATGGTGGTTCACATTTTATTGATGGTGCTTTCTGTAAAATGCTTGCTAAATATGATGTTAATCATAGAATTGCATCTCCTTATCACCCACAGTCTAGTGGTCAAGTGGAATTGAGTTATAGAGAGCTCAAATTAATTTTGCAAAAGACTATTAATAGATCTAGAAAAAAATTGTCCAAGAAACTTGATGATGCATTATGGGCCTATAAAAGTCCTATGGGTATGTCTCCGTATAAAATGGTTTATGGAAAAGCATGTCACTTACCTCTTGATCTAGAACACAAGGCATATTGGGTTATTAAAGAACTCAATTAAGATTTCAAACTTGCCGGTGAGAAGAGGTTATTTGATATTAGCTCACTTGATGAATGGAGAACCCAAGCCTATGAAAATGCCAAGTTGTTTAAAGAAAAAGTTAAAAAATGGCATGACAAAAGAATACAAAAGCGTGAGTTTAAAGTAGGTGATTATGTATTGCTATACAACTCTCGTTTAAGATTTTTTGCAGGAAAACTTCTCTCTAAATGGGAAGGTCCTTATGTTATCGAGGAGGTCTATCGTTTCGGTGCCATAAAAATCAACAACTTCGAAGGCACAAATCCGGAGGTGGTGAACGGTCAAAGAATCAAACATTATATCTCAGGTAATCCCATAAATGTTGAAACCAATGTTATTGAAACCGTAGCCCCGGAGGAATACATAATGGACACTTTCCGGAATGTTTCAGACTCCAAAAAGGAATAGGTATGTGGTACGGTAAGTAAACCGACTCCAAAACAATTTTAAGGCAATATTTCTCCGTTTTGGAATATTTAGAAAAATAGAGAAATAAGTAGCAGTCCGGGAAGGACACGAGGGTGGTGGGCGCGCCCCCCTACCTCGTGGGAACCTCGTGTGCTCTCTGGACTCCATTTTCATACACAACACGTATTTTGGTCGGTAAAAATTCATTATATAATCTCCCGGAGGTTTTGACTCCCGTATCACGCAAAAATCTCCTGTTTTTGTTTCGGGATGTTTTTCTGACAGATCCAGGTCGTCATGTCATCTTCAAGCGCCCCCAAGGACCAATTCTTCGAGGAGGTCATCAACCCCTACCTCGCAGAAGTGCTGCAACACCCTCAACCATTGATATGCGTGAGGGGTTGTTGCACATCCGCGATGCTGAGGGACCAAGGAAGAGCGGAAGCACGGAGGCAAGGCTCGAGGCATTGGAGCAAGAAGTTTTCAAGTGTTAGGAGATGGTGGAGCGTGAACTCGATTCCAATCACATTATGATCACGGAGTTCACCAACAACCACAAGCTGGAAGTCAAGGACATTGGGGAGGCGATCTTCAAGCTTCATGAGAAAAACGAGCACCTCCAAGCCCAGATCTATGACCTGCAAAATCAAAACTGTGAGTATGAATATATATTCAAGAGGATGAGTTTGGCTGCAGATTTGAGGTTTCAAGAGACTCGGTCATCCTTCTATGATGGTGAGCCTATGCCTTGGAAGAAGGACGACAAGCCTACGCCATCAACAAAGTCACCACCGTCTCCACCAACAAAGAAGAATTGAGTATCTGGTATGGGCACTCCCCTTGGCAACTGCCAAGCTTGGGGGAGTGCCCTGGTATCGTATCACCATCACTTCTATCTTTACCGTTTTCCTTAGTTCGATCCTTTTGGTAATATCTTGATCTAGTAGAATAAAAGTTCTTAGTATGATCTAGTCGTGAGTTTTGCTTTATAATCCTTCTTATGTAATCGAGTCTGTGAGCTATATATAATAAAGGTTAGTGTTGAGTCAAGGGCTTGATTATTTTGCTATGATCTTGAGGGAATAAAATAAAAGAGAAAGAAATAAAAAGAAACAAAGAGATCATATGAGTCTTATGGAGAGTAATGAGCTCACATAGAAAAAGGTATGATGAATAAAAGTTGTTGAGGGTTGACAAACATAGTTTTGGTCATCGTTGCAATTAATAGGAAGTAATAAAGAAAGAGAGGTCTTCACATATAAATATACTATCTTGGACATCTTTTATGATTGTGAGCACTCATTAAAATATGACATGCTAAAGAGTTGACGTTGGACAAGGAAGACAACGTAATGGGTTATGTTTTCTTACATCTGAGATAAATTATATTGTCATGGATCATCCAACATGGTTGAGCTTGCCTTTCTCCCTCATGCTAGCCAAATTCATCGCACCAAGTAGAGATACTACTTGTGCTTCCAAATAGCCTTAAACCAGTTTTACCATGAGAGTCCACCATACCTACCTATGGATTGAGTAAGATCCTCCAAGTAAGTTGTCATCGGTGCAAGCAATAAAAATTGCTCTCTAAATATGTATGACTTATTAGTGTGGGAGAAATAAGCTTTATACGATCGTGTGATACGGAAGAAATAAAAGCGACAGACTGCATAATAAAGGTCCATATCACAAGTGGCAATATGAAGTGACGTTCTTTCGCATTAAGATTTTGTGCATCCAACTACAAAAGCGCATGACAACCTTTGCTTCCCTCTGCGAAGGGCTTATCTTTTACTTTTATCTCCTACATTGCATAAGAGTCATGGTGATCTTCACCCTTCCTTTTTACATTTTATCCTTTGGAAAGCACAGTATGTTGGAACGATCCTGGTATATATGGCTAATTGAAAGTGAGTTTTCATGAACTATTATTGTTGACATTACCCTTGAGGTAAAACGTTGGGAGGCAAAACTATAAGCCCCTATCTTTCTCTGTGTTCGATTAAAACTCCATACCCATAAGTATTGCGTGAGTGTCAGCAATTGTGAAAGACTATATGATAGTTGAGTATGTGGACTTGCTGAAAAGCTCTTATACACTGACTCTTTCCTATGTTATGATAAATTGCAATTGCTCCAATGACTGAGATTATAGTTTGTTAGTTTCAATGAAGTTTACGATTCATACTTGAAATTGTGATTGAATTATTACTCTAGCATAAGAATCATATGACAAGAATTATATAAGTTGTTGTTCTAAGAATGATCATGATGCCCTCATGTCCGTATTTTATTTTTATCGACACCTTATCTCTAAACATGTGGACATATTTTTCGATTTTGGCTTTTCGCTTGAGGACAAGCGAGGTCTAAGCTTGGGGGAGTTGATACGTACATTTTGCATCATGCTTTTATATCGATATTTATTGCATTATGGGCTATTATTACACATTATGTCACAATACTTATGTATATTCTCTCTTATTTTACAAGGTTTATATGAAGAGGGAGAATGCCGGCAGCTGGGATTTTGGGCTGGAAAAGGAGCAAATATTAGAGACCTATTCTACACAGCTCCAAAAGTCATGAAACTTCACGGAAGACGTTTTCAGAATATATAAAAAATACTCAGTGGAAGAGATTCACCAGGGGGGCCACACCCTGCCCACAAGGGTGGGGGCGCGCCCTACCCCCCTAGGTGCGCCCCCTACCTCGTGGGGCCCCTGGTGGCCCTCCGGTGGCCATATTCTGCTATATGAAGTCTTTCGATGGGAAAAAATAAGAAGCCATCTTCTCGGACGAAACTCCACCGCCACGAGGCGGAACCTTGGCGGAACCAATCTAGGGCTCTGGCGGAGCTGTTCTGCCGGGGAAACTTCCCCCCCGGAGGGGGAAATCATAGCCATCGTCATCACCAACGCTCCTCACATCGGGAGAGGGCAATCTCCATCAACATCTTCACCAGCACCATCTCCTCTCAAAACCCTAGTTCATCTCTTGTATCCAATTCTTGTCTCCAAGTCCGGGATTGGTGCTAGTAGGTTGCTAGTGGTGTTAATTACTCCTTGTAGTTGATGCTAGTTGGTTTATTTGGTGGAAGATCATATGTTCAGATCCTATATGCATATTAATACCCCTCTCATTACGAACATGTTTATTCTTTGTGAGTAGTTACGTTTGTTCCTGAGGACATGGGAGAAGTCTTGCTATTAGTAGTCATGTGAATTTGGTATTCGTTCGATATTTTGATGAGATGTATGTTGTCTCTCCTCTAGTGGTGTTATGTGAACGTCGACTACATGACACTTCACCATTATTTGGGCCTAGAGGAAGGCATTGGGAAGTAATAAGTAGATGATGGGTTGCTAGAGTGACAGAAGCTTAAACCCTAGTTTATGCGTTGCTTCGTAAGGGGCTGATTTGGATCCATATGTTTCATGCTATGGTTAGGTTTACCTTAATACTTTTGTTGTAGTTGCGGATGCTTGCAATAGAGGTTAATCATAAGTGGGATGCTTTTCCAAGTAAGTACAGTACCCAAGCACCGGTCCACCCACATACCAAATTATCAAAGTACCGAATGCGAATCATATGAGCGTGATGAAAACTAGCTTGATGATATTCCCATGTGTCCTCGGGAGCGCTTTTCTCTATATAAGAGTTTGTCCGGGCTTGTCCTTTGCTACAAAAAGGATTGGGCCACCTTGCTGCACTTTATTTACTTTTGTTACTTGTTACTTGTTACAAATTATCCTATCACAAAACTATTTGTTACCACTTGTTTCAGTACTTGTAGAGAATACCTTGCTGGAAACCGCTTATCATTTCCTTCTGCTCCTTGTTGGGTTCGACACTCTTACTTATCGAAAGGACTATGATAGATCCCCTATACTTGTGGGTCATCAGGTGACCACGAGGGTCAGGGGCGCGCCGCCCTGCCTCGTGGCCCCCTCGGGCATCGTCTAGCGCGGATTTTTCTTCCCAAAAATCATATATATTCCAAAAAAATCTCCATCAGATTTTATCCCGTTTGACTCCATTTGATATGGATATTCTGTGAAACAAAAAACATGCAATGAACAGGAACTGGCACTGGGCACTAGATCAATATGTTAGTCCCAAAAATAGTATAAAAAGTTGCCAAAAGTATATGAAAGTTGTAGAATATTGGCATGGAACAATCAAAAATTATAGATACGACGAAGATGTATCATTGATTATGTTACTAAATGGGTAGAAGCTATTCCAACCAGTAGTGTTGATCACAACACCTCTATTAAAATGCTTAAGGAAGTTATTTTCCCAAGGTTTGGAGTCCCTAGATATTTAATGACTGATGGTTTTTCACACTTTATTCATGGTATTTTCCGTAAAATGCTTGCTAAGTATGATGTTAACCATAGAATTGCATCACCCTATCATCCTCAATCTAGTGGTCAAATTGAGCTTAGCAATAGAGAAATAAAATTAATTTTGCAAAAGACTGTCAATAGGACCAGGAAGAATTGGTCTAAGAAATTAGATGATGCACTTTGGGCTTATAGAACAGCATTTAAAAATCCTATGGGTATGTCTCCTTATAAAATGGTTTATGGAAAAGCTTGTCATTTGCCTCTTGAGTTAGAACATAAAGCATATTGGGCAGTTAAAGAACTCAAATATGATTTCAAACTTGCTGGCGAAAAGAGGTTGTTTGATATAAGCTCATTAGATGAATGGACAACCCAAGCTTATGAAAATGCAAAGTTATTCAAAGAAAAAGTTAAAAGGTGCCATGAAAAAAGATTTCAAAAACGTGAGTTTAAAGTCGGAGAGTATGTTCTTTTGTACAACTCTCGTTTCATATTCTTTGCAGGAAAACTCCTCTCAAAATGCGAAGGCCCCTATGTCATCGAGGAGGTTTACCGGTCTAGAGCCATCAAAATAAATAATTTCGAAGGCACTAACCCGAAGGTTGTCAACGGGCAACGAATAAAACATTATATCTCAGGTATGCCTATTAATGTTGAAAGCAATATTGTCCAGACTTTGACACCGGAAGAACACATAAAAGAGTCCTTCCGGAACACTCCAAAATCGTCAAAATAAGGAGGTACGTAGTACGGTAAGTAAGCAGACTCCAAAAAATCTGCAAAATTATTTTTTGTCAGCTTTGGAATAATTTAGAATTTTGGGAATAAAGAAACTCCCAAGAAGCATCCCCTAGTGGGGACAAGACACCAGGGCGCGCTAGGCATGCCCGACGCGCCCAGGTGGGTTGTGCCCATCTGGGGCACCTTCTGGACTCATTTTTCTTCTGAATACTTGTCCCGCAAGATAAAAAAATCTATTTATACTTTCCGAACTTGTTAAGCGTTGTATCGCGAAGAAGTAATTTGTTCTATTTTCTTGATGTTTCTGGTTAGATTTATCAAGCTAGGCATCATGTCTTCCTGCTCCTCCAACAACATGGAAGAAGATGCTTGGCTAGTGAAGATAGAGACAAAGAGGGAGGAGCCCACGGACGCTGCCTTCTTCACCACCAAAGGAGAATTGAGTATCGGGTATGGGCACTCCCCTTGGCTTCCGCCAAGCTTGGGGGAGGTGCCCCGGTATCGTAGCATCCCACTCTCCTTTTGCTTTTACTTATCTTAGTTCAATCTTTTGCTTAGATGAATAAAGTTTAGCTCGATCTTTTCTTCTTTGAAAGTTTGCTTAGTGATCTATCATTGTTATCATGTGCAAGTTATATAATAAAGTAGTTCGAGTTTTTACTTTCTTTTACTTTCATGTTGCAAATAAGGAAAATAAAAAGAGAAACAAAGCAAACGAAAGAAGGGAAATAAATTGATAAGATCATATACTAATCCTGTGGTAGGTGATAGCACCACATAAGGAAAAGTATAAGTAAGAAAATTTTATTAGAGATTGACAAACATAACATTGGTCAGTGATGCAAATCATGAAAGAATTAATAAGGTAAGGGAAGATTCACATATAAATATACTATCCTAGAAATCTATTGTGATTGTGAGCCCTCGTCAAAATATTATATGCCAAATTGTTGATGTTGGACAAGGAAGACAACGTAATGGTTTATGTTAGTTTATATTCACATAGAAGTGATATTGTCATAGATCATTTAACACCTGATGCTTGCCCCTATCTTTGCTAGCCAGAAATTCCGCACTAAGTAGAGATACTACTTGTGCATCCAAAAACCCTTAAACCCCAAATCTTATTCAAGTGTCCACCATACCTACCTAGGGATTGAACAAGATCCCTCAAGTAAGTTGTCATCGGTGCAAAAAAGGTAATCAAATTGCTTCTAAATATGTAAGATCATTTAGTGTAAGAGAAAATTGAGCATTGTACGAACTTGAATGACAAAGCATAAAAGCGACAGACTGCATAATAAAGGTTGTCATCTTAAGGGGAAATACAACATGATGTTCTCTTGCATTGAGGGATTGAGCATGCAAACAAATAAGCGCATGGCAACCTCTGCTTCCCTCTGCGAAGGGCCTATCTTTTACTTTTATGTATTTACTTTTATGCAAGGAGTCAAAGTTTTCCCTCTATTCCTTTTTATTTTCTCTTTTGGCAAGCATCAGGTGGCGAGGAAAGACCTAGGCACATATGTCCAGTTGAATATAGATAGCATGAGTTATTATTGTTGACATCACCCTCGAGGTGAGTATGTTGGGGGCGAAACTAAAAGCCCCTATCTTTCTATGTGTCCGATTGAAACGTTTTGCTCATGGGTACGAGGTGAGTGTTAGCAATCATAGAAGATTGTATGATAGTTGAGTATGTGGACTTGCTTAAAAGGCTCCGACACGTGACTCTTCCTGAAAAGATGATGAATTGTACTTGCAAAGTTGACTGAGAACAAAATTTAACATAGGAAATATTTGCTTCATACTTCGATTGTGTGATGAAGTGTTACTTATTCATAGGAAGTATATGGTGCAAGTTCTATGATAAAAGTCCTATGTTAAATTTTGTTGCTATTATAATAATCAACATGATGCTTCTATGTCCGTATTTTGTTTTTATCGACACCTCTCTCTCAAAGCATGTGGACATGTTTTTCGATTTTGGTTTTCGCTTAAGGACAAGTGATATGTCTCCGTCGTATCTATAATTTTTGATTATTCCATGCCAATATTCTACAACTTTCATATACTTTTGGCAAATTTTATATTATTTTTGGGACTAACATATTAATCCAGTGCCCAGTGCCAGATCCTGTTTGTTGCATGTTTTTTGTTTCGCAGAAAATCCATATCAAACGGAGTCCAAACGGGATAAAAACAGACGGAGATTTTTTTTGGAATATATGTGATTTTTGGGAAAAAAATCCATGCGAGACGATGCCCGAGGGGGGCACGAGGCAGGGGGGCACGCCCCTGACCCTCATGGCCACCCCGTAAGGCGGTTGGTGCCTGATACGTCTCCAACGCATCTATAATTTTTGATTGCTCCATGCTATATTATCTACTGTTTTGGACATTATTGCGCTTTATAATCCACTTTTATATTATTTTGGGGACTAACCTATTAACCGCAGGCCCAGCCCAGAATTGCTGTTTTTTGCCTGTTTTAGGGTTTCAAAGAAAAGGAATATCAAACGGAGTCCAAACAGAATGAAACCTTCGGGAACATGATTTTCTCAACGAACAAGACCCAGGAGACTTGGACCCTACGTCAAGACACAAAAGAGGAGGCCACAAGGTAGGGGCGTGCCCTCCACCCTCGTGGGCCCCCTGTTGCTCCACTGATGTACTCCTTCCTCCTATATATACCTACGTACCCCCAAACGATCAGAGACAGAGCCAAAACCCTAATTCCACTGCCGTAACTTTCTGTATCCACGAGATCCCATCTTGGGGCCTGTTTCGGAGCTCCGCCGGAGGGGGCATCGATCACGGAGGGCTTCTATATCAACACCATAGCCCCTCCGATGAAGTGTGAGTAGTTCACCTCAGACCTATGGGTTCATAGCTCGTAGCTAGATGGCTTCTTCTCTCCTTTTGGATCGCAATATAATGTTCTCCCCCTCTCTTGTGGAGATCTATTCGATGTAATCTTCTTTTTGCGGTGTGTTTGTTGAGATCGATGAATTGTGGGTTTATGATCAAGTCTATCTATGAACAATATTTGAATCTTCTCTGAATTATTTTATGTATGATTGGTTATATTTGCAAGTCTCTTCGAATTATCAGTTTGGTTTGGCCTACTAGATTGATCTTTCTTGCAATGGGAGGAGTGCTTAGCTTTGGGTTCAATCTTGCGGTGTCCTTTCCCAGTGACAGTAGGGGCAGCAAGGCACGTATTGTATTGTTGCCATCAAGGATAACAAGATGGGGTTTTCATCATATTGCATGAGTTTATCCCTCTACATCATGTCATCTTGCTTAAGGCGTTACTCTGTTTTCATTAACTTAATACTCTAGATGCATGTTGGATAGAGGTCGATGAGTGGAGTAATAGTAGTAGATGCAGGCAAGAGGCGGTCTACTTGTCTCGGACGTGATTCCTGTATACATGATCATACCTAGATATTCTCATAACTATGCTCAATTCTGTCAATTGCTCAACAGTAATTTGTTCACCCACCGTAGAATACTTATGCTCTCGAGAGAAGCCACTAGTGAAACCTATGGCCCCCGGGTCTATCTTTATCATATGAATCTCCTACTACTTAGTTATTTCCTTTTCTTTTTACTTTGCATCTTTATCACAAAAATACCAAAAACATTATCTTATCATATCTATCAGATCTCACTCTCGTAAGTGGTCGTGTAGGGATTGACAACCCCTATTCGCGTTGGTTGCGAGGATTTATTTGTTTTGTGCAGGTACGAGGGACTCGCGCATAGCCTCCTACTGGATTGATACCTTGGTTCTCAAAAACTAAGGGAAATACTTACGCTACTTTGCTGCATCATCCCTTCCTCTTCGGGGAAAACCAACGCAGTGCTCAAGAGGTAGCAAGAAGGATTTCTGGCGCCGTTGCCGGGGAGGTCTACGCAAAAGTCAATATACCAAGTACCCATCACATACCCTTATCTCCCGCATTACATTATTTGCCATTTGCCTCTCGTTTTCCTCTCCCCCACTTCACCCTTGCCGTTTTATTCGCCTCTCTCTCTATCCTCCCTCTCTTTCTCTATTTGCCTCTTTTTGCCCGCTTGCTTTTTGTTTGCTTGTGTGTTAGTTTGCTTGCTTGCCACTATGGCTCTACCTAAATTTGGTGATCTTCACCTTAAAAGGTTAGAAGAGATCGAAAGCAATGTCAGGAGTTTTATGGTTTTGCAATTTGACCATAATAGTTTCTTCAGAAATGAGCTTAAGGAACAGAAAAGTTTTATGAGTTTTATGAATAAAGATCTTGATGATATGTCTAAAAATTTGATGATTTAAGATCCCATATTGCTCATCTTGAGAAATTGACTGCTAAAATTTCGGATAGGCAGGCTACCTTAGTTAATAGGATGGCCGCTAAACCGGATTGCTATGAAAATAAAGATGAAGATCTAAAAGTTATTGATGTGTCCCCTATTAAATCCTTGTTTTGCAATATGAATCTTGATAATGATGGGACTGAATATGATCCACCTTTACCTAGAAGGCGTTCCAAGAATTCGGATTTTTTTGATCTTGATGCTAAAATTGATAAAAGTGGGATTGAAGAAATTAAAACCCTAGGTGTTGCTAAACCCACTATTATGGATTTCAAGGAATTTAACTATGAAAATTTCTCTTTGATTTATTGTATTTCCTTGTTGCAACCCGTGCTAAATTCTCCTCATGCTTATAGTCAAAATAAAGCATTTACTAAACATATTGTTGATGCCTTGATGCAATCTTATGAAGAAAAACTTGAATTGGAAGTTTCTATCCCTAGAAAACTTTATGATGAGTGGGAACCAACCATTAAAATGAAAATTAAAGATCATGAATGCTATGCTTTATGTGATTTGGGTGCTAGTGTTTCCATGATTCCAAAGACTTTGTGTGATTTGTTAGGTTTCCGTGATTTTGATGATTGCTCTCTAAACTTGCACCTTGCAGATTCCACTATTAAGAAACCTATGGGAAGAATTAATGATGTTCTTATTGTTGCAAATAGGAATTATTTGCCCATAGATTTTATTGTTCTTGACATATATTGCAATCATTCATGTCCTATTATTCTTGGTAGACCTTTCCTTAGAACGATTGGTGCAATTATTGATATGAAGGAAGGAAATATTAGATTCCAATTTCCATTAAGGAAAGGCATGGAACACTTTCCTAGAAAGAAAATTAAATTACCTTATGAATCTATTATGAGAGCCACTTATGGATTGCCTACCAAAGATGGCAATACCTAGATCTATCCTTGCTTGTTATGCCTAGCTAGGGGCGTTAAACAATAGCAATTGTTGGGAGGCAACCCAATTTTATTTTTATTCATTGCTTTTTACTCCTGTTTAGTAATAAATAAATAATTTATCTAGCCTCTGTTTTGGTTGTGTTCTTTTGTGTTTAATTAGTGTTTGTGCCAAGTAGAACCGTTGGGAAGACTTGGGGAAAGTCTTAATAAACTTGCTGTAAAAAACAGAAACTTTAGTGCTCACGAGAAATGCTGCCATTTTTATTTGGAAAGCGATATTTAGTTAATTATTTTTGAATATGATTAATAGATAAATTCCTCACGTCCAGCAATTTATTTTAGAATTTTTGGGGTTCCAGATCTTGCGCTAGCTACAGATTACTACAGACTGTTCTGTTTTTGACAGATTATGTTTTTCGTGTGTTCTTTGCTTATTTTGATGAATCTATGGCTAGTAAAATAGTTTATAAACCATAGAGAAGTTGGAATACAGTAGGTTTAACACCAATATAAATAAATAATGAGTTCATTACAGTACCTTGAAGTGGTCTTTTGTTTTCTTTCGCTAACGGAGCTCACGAGATTTCCTACTTTGAGTTTTGTGTTGTGAAGTTTTCAAGTTTTGGGTAAAGATTTGATGGATTATGGAACAAGGAGTGGCAAGAGAATAAGCTTGGGGATGCCCATGGCACACCGAAGACAATCTAAGGACACCTAAAAGCCAAAGCTTGGGGATGCCCCGGAAGGCATCCCCTCTTTCGTCTACTTCTATCGGTAACTTTACTTGGAGCTATATTTTTATTCGCCACATGATATGTGTTTTGCTTGGAACATCTTGTATGATTTGAGTCTTTACTTTTTAGTTTACCACAATCATCCTTGCTTTACACACCTTTTCAGAGAGCCATACATGATTTGGAATTTGTTAGAATACTCTATGTGCTTCGCTTATATCTTTTGAGTTATATAGTTTTGCTCTAGTACTTCACTTATATCTTTTAGAGCACGGTGGTGGATTTGTTTTATAGAAACTATTTATCTCTCATGCTTCACTTAGATTATTTTGAGATTCTTAAATAGCATGGTAATTTACTTAAAATCCTAATATGCTAGGTATTCAAGATTAGTAAAAATTTCTTATGAGTGTTTTGAATACTAAGAGAAGTTTGATGCTTGATGATTGTTTTGAGATATGGAGGTAATAATATCAAAGTCGTGCTAGTTGAGTAGTTGTGAAATTGAGAAATGTTGTGTTGAAGTTTGCAAGTCTCGTAGCATGCATGTATGGTAAACGTTATGTAACAAATTTGAAACATGAGGTGTTATTTGATTGTCCTCCTTATGAGTGGCGGTCGGGGATGAGCGATGGTCTTTTCCTACCAATCTATCCCCCTAGGAGCATGCGCGTAGTGCTGAGGTTTTTGATGACTTGTAGATTTTTGCAATAAGTATGTGAGTTCTTTATGACTAATGTTGAGTCCATGGATTATACGCACTCTCACCCTTCCATCCTTGCTAGCATATTCGGTACCGTGCATTGCCCTTTCTCACATTGAGAGTTGGCGCAAACTCCGCCGATGCATCAAACCCCGTGATATGATACGCTCTTTCACACATAAACCTCCTTATATCTTCCTCAAAACAGCCACCATACCTACCTATTATGGCATTTCCATAGCCATTCTGAGATATATTGCCATGCAACTTTCCACCATTCCGTTTATCATGACACATTCATTATTGTCATATTGCTTAGAATGATCATGTAATTGGCATAGTATTTGTGGCAAAGCCACCATTAATAATTCTTTCATACATGTCACTCTTGGTCCATTACACATCCCGGTACACTGCCGGAGGCATTCATATAGAGTCATCTTTTGTTCTAGTATCGAGTTGTAATCATTGAGTTGTAAATAAATAGAAGTGTGATGATCATCATTTTCTAGAGCATTGTCCCAAGTGAGGAATTAAAAAAGGCCATAAAAGAGAAAGGCCAAATAAAAAATGATGAAAAATGAGAGAAAAAGAGAGAAGGGACAATGTTACTATCCTTTGCCACATTTGTGCTTCAAAGTATGTCACACCCTAGCTAGTCCATGCATTAGAGTGTGCATCATGTTTACTTTCATCAGAAACTTGAAATGGGGAAGGCAGAACCCCCAGCACCCCCCCCCTGAAATCAACTAGGGTTTACTAAAAATAAATTCAATGAACCTGAAATGCCCTTCTAAAATGTTCACCCTCTTTGCCTTGGTTAGAACCTTTGGGAAAATAGGTGCACATTTTTCTAGGTCAACAGAAGGTCACTGGTTTAATTCATAAATATTTGAATTTGGGCATTTAAATGCTATTAAATAATTCAAGTGCTCAAATAATTCTGAAAATAATTGTTTGCTGTTAGGAATAATCCCAATAGAGCTCACAAATATTTTCAGGATTTTAGAAAGTGCCTAGGTATTTTAGTTAAAGCCCTAAAGCTACAGAATAATAGAAAAGAAAACAAAATCAAAAAAAGGGAGAAGAAGCTTACCTGGTGCCACCCACCAGGCCCACCTGCCGGCCCAGCCCAGCCACCGCGCCAGCGAGCAGCTTGGCTTGGCCAGGCAGGCAGGCAGGTGCTCGATGGCGGCACCAGCACGCGCCACGCAGCCGGCTGCCGTCCTGCTTCCTCCCCTCGCCGCCCTGCTGGCCTAGACAGGCTCCACGTCGCCGCCTCGACCCCCTGGACATGTTCACTCGCCCCCTGCCTCCCTCTTTCGCTCCCCTCCGCCATGGCCGACGCTGCTGAGCTCGCGCCACCGTGAAACCCCCGTCCACCGACATCCCCGTGATGCACCACCGTGTCCATCCTCTCCGCCGTCGTCAACTCCTTCGAGCAGCCAAGCCTCGAGCGCTCACACGCTCTGCAACGTCTTCTTCGACCTCGTCTTCACCGAGCCTCGCCGGAGATCCCCTTCGACATCGCCGCCGCATCGACTCATCCCCGACCGCGCCGTCTACCTCTTCGTGATCGCCGTGAGTTGCTGCACCTCCCCAACCTCTCCGTTCCTCTTCTCGTGCACCACAACGAGCACACGAAACTCACCCGCACCCGCCACCGTGGAGCTCGTCGCCGACGTGTCTCCGGCCAAACTCTGGCCACGCCACCTAGCCTAACATCTTCACTGCATCCCTAGGGGCACAACGCACCTCACCACGCGCCTCGACGTGCCCCGTAGCCTCGGGCTCACTTTCGCCCGACTCCGGCGACCGCAAGGCTCGTCGCCGGCGACGTTCCCGGCCACCCCGAGCCCAACCACCACCACCAAACGCCGCGGGTTGTCCCCAGCTACCCGTAGCTGCTCTCCGCGCACCAAATGGTACCCCGTGGGCGATTTCCGCAGCGCGCCACCGCGTCTGGCCTCGCCGGCGGCTAAACGCCGGCAGGCTTTGACTCACTGACCGGCGGGGTTTGACCTGCTGACGTGGGTTGACCCCCCCCCCCCCTCTCTCACCGACATGCGGGCCCCGCCCGGCTAATTACCCTGTTAGTGCTAACTAAATAGGTTAGTTAATTAGTATAGTCACTGACTAGTGGGCCCCGCCTGTTAACTAGGCTAACTAAGCGTGGTTAGTGCACAGAGACACTGACCAGGGGGCCCCACCAGTCAGGTTTGACCTGGCTGGCGCCTTTGACTTGCTAACGTCACCCTGACGCATTGCTGATGCAGTAATTGTTTTTCTGGAATTATTTTTATTCAGGAAATTCCAGAAAATAGTTCAAACTTCAAAAATTCATAGAAATTCAACCATAACTCGAAATGAGATAAATTATATATGAAACATTATCAGAAAAATTCAATCTATCCATCTGTAATGGTTTCATGCATGACAAAACAAGTTTACCCTGCTGTTTAAACTGAAGGGCAGTATCCCGTTACCGCTCCATCAGGCAAGCAACCATTGATCATTCCGATACAACCCATGTTCTCGCTCCTACTCTTGTTTACTGCATTAAGACAACGCGTTTCAAACTGCTGTGTGCTACGGTAGTTGAATCCTTATCCTCTGCATGACCTGTCATTGCCACAGTAACTAGATGAAACCCACTAGCATGTGTAGGAGTTGATTGAGCCATGTTTTGTGATTCCTACCTTGCTATGCCTGCTATGCTTAGAGTTGTGTCAGGTCTGGTTCATCTGGGTGATGGGCTAGAGTGAAATGCTTGTGTCAGTAATATGTGGGATGGGTTGAACATGTTTTGGTAAAGGTATCGATGAGAGGCCATGTAGGAGTACATGGTGGGTTGTTTCATTGAGGTCGTCCCTAAGAACTGAGTTCTGTATGCGTGATTTAAGATTCAGCTACTACCACACATTGGGCCCTGAAATATGACCCCGCTCGACTTACTGACCCCTCTCGCCTTAGTCCAGGAGTTGCAACTAGTTTCTGGTGTTTGTAGGTTAAGTGTTGGCGGCCGTGCATAGCGCTGACCCTAGGGTGGGCTATGTTGCGGTAGATACACCGTGGCTAGGTGTACCGAGTCACCCGTTTGGTATCTCGGGAACCCTGTTCACATCGTTCAGGGCCGTTGAGGACACCCCGGCCGGATTTCCTTGCGGATGGAACCTGAATAGGCGATGACCCTGGACTAGAGACTTGTGAGGTTAGTCAGGTCGTGGTCTACACCCACGTCGGTTTTTGCTTGAAGTCTGCCGAGCACATTTCGTGTGCAGACGCTAAGTGGTGGAAACATGTGTGACGAAGTACACCCCTGCAGGGTATAAAACTATTCGAATAGCCGCGTCCGCGGTAAAGGACTACTTGGTTGCCTATATAGTTCATAGACAAGTTAATGGATACTACTAAAAGACTCAAGATAAGTGTGAGTACCGAGGATGGCCCTCTCGCAGGATACGAGGGAGGATCCACGGTGGAGTATTGTGTTGGTGAGTAGTGGACTCGTGTGCGAAAACTATTTTACTAAAAAGGTTCCGTAGGATAGCTTAGCCAAGAGTCAAAGCTGGCTTGCTGCATAAACCCCACCACCTTCTTGAGAATGAGCATGTATAGTAGGTTCTGATGTAAGACTTGCTGGGTACCTTTGTACTCATGTTTGCTTATTTGTTGTTTTCAGACAACAACACTGCCCCCTCCGATGGGTTTTATGTAGACCTTGACGTCGACGAGTGACTAGCCACCCAGGTGGTGATCCCGGCCATGGAGGGCCTATGTAGATAGACAGGCTTCGAGAAGCCTTCTTTCTTTCTAGAGTCTGTACTCAGACTAGTTGCTTCCGCATGTGCTTGTATGATTGTATGACTTGAGTGTCGGGTCATGTGACCCCTATCTGTATGAATATGTTATGTATGGCTCCCTGGAGCCTTTAAATAAAGTACTTGAGTTGTAGAGTTTTGTTGTGATGCCATGTTGTATGTACTCATATCGGGCATCTTGTGTGTACGATTGAAATGCTTGGTATGAGTGGGATCCGACAATCTAGTTGTTTATCCTTCGCAGCCTTTCTTATGGGGAAATGTAGTCTAGTGTTCCTCGAGCCATAGTAGTCCGCTACAGCCCGGTTCACCGGAGTCCTGCTAGCCCAGCACTACTGTTCAGGACACTTGACTGGCCGGCATGTGTTTCACTTCGTCCCTATGTCTGTCCCTTCGGGGAAATGTCACGCGGTGATTTCTGGAGTCCTGCCTAGCCTGCTACAGCCCGGAACCCCCGGAGTCCTGTTAGCCCAGTGCTACAGCCCGGAATCACTCGTTGATGACCGACATGTTCGATGTGATTCATGTATGCCTGTCTCCATAGGTCTGTGCCGCTTTGGGTTCGCGACTAGCCATGTCGGCCCGGGTTCTCTGTCATATGGATGCTAGCGACATTGTCATATACGTGAGCCAAAAGGCGCAAACGGTCCCGGGCCATGGTAAGGCGACACCGTGGGATACCGTGAGTGAGGCCGCAAAGTGATATGAGGTGTTACCGGCTAGATCGATGTGGCTTGGAATCGGGGTCCTGAGAGCGTTGGCATCAGAGCCGGACTGCCTGTAGGTTCGTTGAGCCAAACTGGTCGATGTCGAGTCTAGAAATGCTTTAGTTATATGTAAGGGAATTGATTGTGGGAGGGAATGTAAGGTTCTTTTACTCCTTTACCCTATGCCTCTGATCTGAGTCATTCTCTTCTCATTCAACATGGGTTAAGGACTAGGCTCTCTTCTTCAATTAGGTTCACGTATTACTAATCCGTAGTAGCTTATAGGATTATTGCTACGAGTCCCAGTCCAGTTTCTACTATTTTTAGTATGTTGCTATTCGAATCAGAACCTTGATATGATGCTGTTGAGCGGTATTCTGAACTGTTGTGGATGTCTCAAATCTTTTTCTGAGCATTTACAGACGTTATGCTGTCCAATTTTCCCTAGGAATTCTGATGTCTTTGTCTTATGGTTGTGCTTTTAGATGGCCAACCGTCCTCAAAACCAAGTGGTTCGCCTGACCAGGTGCCTCGACGTGCCCGGTCATACTGCTATGTTAGTCCGGGTCATGATCGAGACAGGATACCGTTGGTATCCCGAATACACTGTCGAAGAGCAGTTCCGCGACTTTAATCAAAGCCAGTATTTCTGCACCGTCAGGATATTTCCTTCCTATCCTGGATCTACCGAGCCCCTTCACTGTTCCTATGGACTCGGGGTTACCGTTGAGATGGCTGTGCAGGATGCTGCCTACTCCATGATGACCATCTTGCGAGTCCGGACTGGCCTGCTTCAGAACACTGACTTCCGTTACATGCCAGCTTCACTTCCGGGAGCGCAAGGGCATCTTCAGGCTATCTATGCTGACTCCACTCAGGAGGACTCATTAACTCGTACCACCGCGGAGACGCTCGAAGATAAGGACCGAGAGAATCGGGCCTTGAGGCTGGAGCTTTTTAATACTCGTGCTGATCATTGGGCCACATTGACTCGGTTTGCACCCGCGGTGCAAGCTGGATGTATGGATACAAGGGATCTGTATCCTGTGAGATCAGCTCTGCCAGACATGGTGGATTGGCGTGATGTGGGAGGCATCACCCCACCCCGTGGTCCCCGCAGGCCACCGTTTGTTGGTCCAAGACCTCATCCTAGCCCCTATGGCCCACAGGCTCCTCAGGACCGTCTGTTTCCGGATGATCATGTTGAACTTCCAGGCTATGGAGGTGACTTCTATGAGGACTACTACGGAGCTGTCTGAGTTAGTAGTAGTACCACTAGTATTGTAGTAGTTGTATCTCCACTGTCCTGTGTGACTTGTGGAATATGACTTGGCGTGTAATCGATTCCGGAGGTGTAGACAAATAATGTATAGGAACTTGGTATGCCTCCGATGAGATGTAACGTCTATCTTCATAGTTGTACTGTAGCCTGGGCTTGTACTAAACTATGTATGACGTGTATGACCATTGGTGTATATATGGCAGTTTTATATTACCATGGCATACGAATGAGCATCTCTGCATTCCGTGTTATCCTTTACATTCTGCACTTCCTTGCTAAGTTTGAGCCATCCTTGACTAAACCGTTGTCTTGTTTTCTCCTAGGATGGTCAACACCCGCGGCAACCCTGCTGTTCCGGAGCAGGGGGAAGCCAGTGCAGCCAGAGGTGAAAATCTGCCTCACCCGCCTTCTCTGGCCGAGGTGATGCTGGAGGCGGAAAGAAACAGGCGTGAGACCAACTGCCTGCTGGAGCGGATTGAGCAGAACATTGCACGCCACCCACGAAATGACTTGGTGTCAATCAATGACTTTATCAAGCTGTACCCACCAAAGTTTAACCATTCCGTCGAGCCCCTCGACGCGGATGATTGGCTTCACAGCATCACCCACAAGCTACGTTCTGCCAACGTAGCCGAAGCCGATAAGGTTACCTATGCTGCCTATCATCTCGAAGGCCCCGCTAGCCATTGGTTGGAAAATTACGAAGCTATGCGCCCGGTCGGTCAAATCACTACCTGGGCTGAGTTCAGTGAGGCTTTCCGTGAGCATCACATTCTGGAAGGTCTCATGGATCGCAAGAGGGAGGAGTTCTGCAACTTCGCCCAAGGAAGACTGACTGTGGATGCATATAGTCGTGAATTTGGGAACCTGGCATGCTATGCTCCTGAAGAGGTTTCTACTGACGCCAAGAAGCAGGCAAGGTTCCGCAAGGGACTTAGCCCTGAGCTTCGCCGAGATCTCCGTCTGCACGAGTGCACATCCTTTCAGAAGTTGGTCAATAAAGCTATCAGTGCTGAGACAGGCCAGACTGATTATGACGCTTCACGCAAGCACTCCCGTGATTTTGGGTCTTCATCCGGCTCTGGAGCTCAGAAGCGCCGGGTGTGGATTCCAAGCACAGCACTGCCACCCAGATTCATCCCGAGGCCGTCCTTTGAGGCGCCTCGTCCCAACCAGCAATTCGCACCGCCCAAGCCCTATGGTGGCCCCGCTGCTAATGCTGCTCCACGCCCCACTGTGGTAACATGCTTCAAGTGTGGAGAGCCGGGTCACTATAGTCGAGAGTGTCCCCAGAACAACCCTAATCAAGCTGGAAAGTCCGTTTGCCGTGGTAAGCCCGTGGGAAAGACTTTCTACGCCAAGCCGGCCACCACTGCACGTGGCCATGTCAATTATGTTTCAGCCGAGGAGGCTCATGAGGATCCCAACGTCGTCCTTGGTACGCTCCTTGTTAACTGCCATCCGGCATCTGTTCTTTTCGATACTGGAGCATCTCATTCATTCATATCCGAGAATTATGCTCGGTTGCATAACACGACATTCTGTGACATGCCCACTTCCATGGTAATTCAAACTCCGGGTTCCAAATGGCAAACTTCTAGGGTAAGCCATGGGAACGAAATTCTTGTCGATAGACTTGTCTTCCTTGCATCTTTAATAGCTCTCAAGTCCTCTGACATAAACATCATCTTGGGTATGGACTGGATGTCAGCTCATTATGCCAAGATCGATTGTGCCACTAGAACCGTTCAACTTACTCACACCTTGGGCAAGACGGTTAATGTCTTAACTCGAGTGGCCAAGCGCCAACTTTATTCCCTAAATGCCAACCCTCTTCCAGACCTTGAGGACGTTCCGGTAGTCCGAGACTTTCCGGATGTGTTTCCAGAAGAACTGCCAGGTGTTCCACCTGACAGGGATGTCGAGTTTGTGATAGACCTTGTTCCAGGAACCGTTCCAATTTCTAGAAGACCCTACAAGATGGCACCCTTAGAACTAGCCGAGCTTAAGAACCAACTCGATGAGTCCTTGAACAAGGGGTTCATCCGTCCTAGCTCCTCTCCTTGGGCTTGCTCCGTCCTCTTCGTCAAGAAGAAGGATGGAACATATCGAATGGTCATGGATTACCGACCCGTCAACTTGGTCACTATCAAGAACAAATACCCGCTTCCCAGGATCAACGACCTGTATGATCAGCTCGCTGGATCCTCAGTCTTCTCCTAGATGGATTTGAGGTTGGGCTACCATCAAATCAAAATCAGAAACGGGGACATTCCCAAAACGGCCTTTGTTACTCGTTATGGCCAATACGAGTACACCGTTATGTCCTTCGGTTTAACCAATGCCCCGGCCACCTTCTCCCGGTTAATGAACTCGGTTTTCATGGAGTACTTGGACAAATTCGTCATAGTATACCTCGATGATATACTCATCTACTCCAAGAATGAAGAGGAACATGCCGAACATCTAAGGCTGGTATTGATGAAACTTCGAGAGCATCGCCTTTATGCCAAATTCTCCAAGTGTGAATTTTGGTTGTCAGAAGTGACCTATCTAGGCCATGTAATCCCTAGTAAGGGTATTGCTGTCAATCCCGAGCGAGTTCAAGCCGTCCTTGATTGGACTCCACCTGAAACGGTCAAGCAAGTTCGGAGTTTCCTTGGCCTAGCGAGCTATTGCCACCGCTTCGTCGAGAATTTCTCCAAGGTTGCTAAACCTCTAACTGAACTCCTCAAGAAAGATAAAAAGTTCAAGTGGACTCCACAGTGCGAGTTCAGTTTTCAGGAACTGAAAAGACGCCTGACATCTGCTCCCGTACTGGTACCACCAGATTTTTCCAAGGACTTTATTATCTATTGCGACGCCTCGCGACAAGGACTAGGTTGCATACTCATGCAAGATCGTCAGGTAATTGCCTATGCCTCACGGCAATTACACCCACATGAGGAAAATTATCCCACACATGATCTAGAGCTTGCAGCTGTAGTCCATGCACTTAAAACCTGGCGACATTACCTTCTTGGTAATCGTTGCGAGATCTTCACCGATCACCAAAGTTTCAAATATATCTTCACCCAACCAGATTTGAATCTTAGGCAAAGACGTTGGGTCGAGTTGATCTCGGATTACGACTTAGGAATAACTTACACCCCGGGCAAAGCCAATGTCATGGCTGATGCGCTAAGCTGTAAGTCCTATTGTAACAACCTAATGTTACAACAAAGTCAACCACTTCTCCATGAGGAATTTCGTAAGCTTAACCTTCACATTGTTCCTCGAGGATTCCTATCTACCCTGGTGGCGAAACCTACCCTTATGGATCAAATCATAGCTGCCCAAAAGCGTGATAAGGGCATATCCCGGATTAAGGAAAACATTGCTAGCGGAGTTGCTAAATGTTTTTCCATCGATGAACAAGGTGCTGTCTTCTTCGAGAACCGTCTGGTGGTTCCCAAGAAACAACATCTACGCCAAATGATCCTTAAGGAAGCTCATGAATCCCCTCTCACCATTCATCCCGGTAGTACTAAAATGTATCAAGACCTACGCCAGAGGTTTTGGTGGACTAGGATGAAGAGATAAATTGCTCAATACATTGCTAATTGCGACATTTGTCGTCGTGTTAAAGCAGAGCATCAACGGCCTGCTGGCACCCTTCAACCTTTGGCTATTCCTGAATGGAAATGGGACAAAATCAGTATGGATTTCATCACTGGGTTTCCCAGGACCAAGAGAGGGAATAATGCCATCTTCGTCGTGATCGACCGTCTTTCCAAAGTAGCCCACTTTCTACCTGTTCGTGAGAGTATCACCTCTAGCCAGCTAGCTGACTTATACATCTCCCGAATAGTGTCTCTTCATGGTGTTCCATTGGAAATTAACTCAGACCGTGGGAGTCTCTTCACCTCTCGATTTTGGGAAAGTTTCCAAAATGCTATGGGAACTCATCTCTCCTTTAGCACCGCCTTCCATCCTCAATCAAGTGGTCAAGTAGAGCGAGTCAATCAAATTCTGGAAGATATGCTCCGAGCTTCTGTTATCTCGTTCGGAATGAGTTGGGAGAAATGCCTTCCATTCGCGGAGTTTGCTTATAACAATAGTTATCAAGCTAGTTTGGGAAAAGCTCCCTTCGAAGTTCTCTATGGACGAAAATGTCGAACGCCTCTTAACTGGTCAGAAACCAGGGAAAGACAACTCTTTGGCCCGGATATGATTCAGGAAGCAGAAGAGCAGGTTCGCGTTATTCGTGAGAAATTGAAAACAGCCCAATCTCGTCAAAAGAGTCAATATGATCGTAAACATAAGCCTATGACCTTTGAAGTTGACGAGAAGGCCTACCTTCGGGTTACCCCGTTAAAGGGAACCCATCGCTTCGGTATCAAAGGCAAATTGGCTCCTCGTTACATTGGACCCTTTCGCATTCTTGCCAAACGAGGAGAAGTTGCCTACCAATTGGAACTACCTCCGCATCTTTCCAGAGTTCACAATGTCTTCCACGTTTCGCAACTCAGGCGTTGCTTCGCAGATCCTATCCATGGAGTGGACCACGAAATGCTTGATTTACAAGATAACCTTTCTTATCGGGAATACCCCGTTCGTATCCTTGATCAAGCCGAGCGTACCACTAGACGTCATAATATCAAGTTTCTCAAGGTTCAATGGTCACACCATTTCGAGGAAGAAGCCACTTGGGAAAGGGAGGATCGTCTTCGACTCGAGTACCCCACCTTCTTTCTAGATGATCCTAAATCTCGGGACGAGATTCTATTGAGTGGGGGTGAGTTGTCACACCCTAGCTAGTCCATGCATTAGAGTGTGCATCATGTTTACTTTCATCAGAAACTTGAAATGGGGAAGGCAGAACCCCCAACACCCCCACCCCCTGAAATCAACTAGGGTTTACTAAAAATAAATTCAATGAACCTGAAATGCCCTTCTAAAATGTTCACCCTCTTTGCCTTGAGTTAGAACCTTTGGGAAAATAGGTGCACATTTTTCTAGGTCAACAGAAGGTCACTGGTTTAATTCATAAATATTTGAATTTGGGCATTTAAATGCTATTAAATAATTCAAGTGCTCAAATAATTCTGAAAATAATTGTTTGCTGTTAGGAATAATCCCAATAGAGCTCACAAATATTTTCAGGATTTTAGAAAGTGCCTAGGTATTTTAATTAAAGCCCTAAAGCTATAGAATAATAGAAAAGAAAACAAAATCAAAAAAAAGGGAGAAGAAGCTTACCTGGCGCCACCCACCAGGCCCACCTGCCGGCCCAGCCCAGCCACCGCGCCAGCGAGCAGCTTGGCTTGGCCAGGCAGGCAGGCAGGTGCTCGACGGCGGCACCAGCACGCGCCACGCAGCTGGCTGCCGTCCTGCTTCCTCCCCTCGCCGCCCTGCTGGCCTGGACAGGCTCCACGTCGCTGCCTCGACCCCCTGGACACGTTCACTCGCCCCCTGCCTCCCTCTTTCGCTCCCCTCCGCCATGGCCGACGCTGCTGAGCTCGCGCCACCGTGAAACCCCCGTCCACCGACGTCCCCGTGATGCACCACCATGTCCATCCTCTCCGCCGTCGTCAACTCCTTCGAGCAGCCAAGCCCCGAGCGCTCACACGCTCTGCAACGTCTTCTTCGACCTCGTCTTCACCGAGCCTCGCCGGAGATCCCCTTCGACGTCGCCGCCGCATCGACTCATCCCCGACCGCGCCGTCTACCTCTTCGTGATCGCCGTGAGCTGCTGCACCTCCCCAACCTCTCCGTTCCTCTTCTCGTGCGCCACAACGAGCACACGAAGCTCACCCGCACCCGCCACCGTGGGTCTCGTCGCCGACATGTCTCCGGCCAAACTCCGGCCACGCCACCTAGCCTAACATCTTCACTGCATCCCTAGGGGCACAACGCACCTCACCACGCGCCTCGACGTGCCCCGTAGCCTCGGGCTCACTTTCGCCCGACTCCGGCGACCGCAAGGCTCGTCGCCGGCGACGTTCCCGGCCACCCCGAGCCCAACCACCACCACCAAACGCCGCGGGTTGTCCCCAGCTACCCGTAGCTGCTCTCCGCGCACCAAATGGTACCCCGTGGGCGATTTCCACAGCGCGCCACCGCGTCTGGCCTCGCCGGCGGCTAAACGCCGGCAGGCTTTGACTCACTGACCGGCGGGGTTTGACCTGCTGACGTGGGTTGACCCCCCCCCTCTCTCACCGACATGCGGGCCCCGCCCGGCTAATTACCCTGTTAGTGCTAACTAAATAGGTTAGTTAATTAGTATAGTCACTGACTAGTGGGCCCCGCCTGTTAACTAGGCTAACTAAGCGTGGTTAGTGCACAGAGACACTGACCAGGGGGCCCCACCAGTCAGGTTTGACCTGGCTGGCGCCTTTGACTTGCTGACGTCACCCTGACGCATTGCTGATGCAGTAATTGTTTTTCTGGAATTATTTTTATTCAGGAAATTCTAGAAAATAGTTCAAACTTCAAAAATTCATAGAAATTCAACCATAACTCCAAATGAGATAAATTATATATGAAAAATTATCAGAAAAATTCAATCTATCCATCTGTAATGGTTTCATGCATGACAAAACAAGTTTACCCTGCTGTTTAAGCAGAATAAGGAAATGCCCTATAAATGCAATAATTAATGAGCTAATATTTGAATCTTGGATTCAAATGAGTTCACCCCTTTCTGTTTTAGCTTGCATTAGGCCAAAACACATTCATATTGCCATGCCATAGCATGCATCATATTGTTGCATATCTTCATGTGTTGATTGTGCTCGGTTGTGTTCTTCGTGGTAGGTTCTGCCTCCGAGGATATTCACGAGTATCCAACTAAAGGGCAGTATCCTGTTACCACCCCCATCAGGCAAGCAACCATTGATCATTCCGATACAACCCATGTTCTCGCTCCTACTCTTGTTTACTGCATTAAGACAACGCGTTTCAAACTGCTGTGTGCTACGGTAGTTGAACCCTTATCCTCTGCATGACCTGTCATTGCCACAGTAACTAGATGAAACCCACTAGCATGTGTAGGAGTTGATTGAGCCATGTTTTGTGATTCCTACCTTGCTATGCCTGCTATGCTTAGAGTTGTGTCAGGTCTGGTTCATCTGGGTGATGGGCTAGAGTGAAATGCTTGTGTCAGTAATATGTGGGATGGGTTGAACATGTTTTGGTAAAGGTATCGATGAGAGGCCATGTAGGAGTACATGGTGGGTTGTTTCATTGAGGTCGTCCCTAAGAACTGAGTTCTGTATGCGTGATTTAAGATTCAGCTACTACCACACATTGGGCCCTGAAATATGACCCCGCTCGACTTACTGACCCCTCTCGCCTTAGTCCAGGAGTTGCAACTAGTTTCTGGTGTTTGTAGGTTAAGTGTTGGCGGCCGTGCATAGCGCTGACCCTAGGGTGGGCTATGTTGCGGTAGATACACCGTGGCTAGGTGTACCGAGTCACCCGTTTGGTATCTCGGGAACCCTGTTCACATCGTTCAGGGCCGTTGAGGACACCCCGGCCGGATTTCCTTGCGGATGGAACCTGAATAGGCGATGACCCTGGACTAGAGACTTGTGAGGTTAGTCAGGTCGTGGTCTACACCCACGTCGGTTTTTGCTTGAAGTCTGCCGAGCACATTTCGTGTGCAGACGCTAAGTGGTGGAAACATGTGTGACGAAGTACACCCCTGCAGGGTATAAAACTATTCGAATAGCCGCGTCCGCGATAAAGGACTACTTGGTTGCCTATACAGTTCATAGACAAGTTAATGGATACTACTAAAAGACTCAAGATAAGTGTGATTACCGAGGATGGCCCTTTCGCAGGAAACGAGGGAGGATCCACGATGGAGTATTGTGTTGGTGAGTAGTGGACTCGTGTGCGAAAACTATTTTACTAAAAAGGTTCCGTAGGATAGCTTAGCCAAGAGTCAAAGCTGGCTTGCTGCATAAACCCCACCACCTTCTTGAGAATGAGCATGTATAGTAGGTTCTGATGTAAGACTTGCTGGGTACCTTTGTACTCATGTTTGCTTATTTGTTGTTTTTAGACGACAACACTGCCCCCTCCGATGGGTTTTATGTAGACCTTGACGTCGATGAGTGACTAGCCACCCAGGTGGTGATCCCGGCCATGGAGGGCCTATGTAGATAGATAGGCTTCGAGAAGCCTTCTTTCTTTCTAGAGTCTGTACTCAGACTAGTTGCTTCCGCATGTGCTTGTATGATTGTATGACTTGAGTGTCGGGTCATGTGACCCCTATCTGTATGAATATGTTATGTATGGCTCCCTGGAGCCTTTAAATAAAGTACTTGAGTTGTAGAGTTTTGTTGTGATGCCATGTTGTATGTACTCATATCGGGCATCTTGCGTGTATGATTGAAATGCTTGGATGAGTGGGATCCGACAATCTAGTTGTTTATCCTTCGCAGCCTTTCTTATGGGGAAATGTAGTCTAGTGTTCCTCGAGCCATAGTAGTCCGCTACAGCCCGGTTCACCGGAGTCCTGCTAGCCCAGCACTACTGTTCAGGACACTTGACTGGCCGGCATGTGTTTCATTTCGTCCCTATGTCTGTCCCTTCGGGGAAATGTCACGCGGTGATTTCCGGAGTCCTGCCTAGCCTGCTACAGCCCGGAACCCCCGGAATCCTGTTAGCCCAGTGCTACAGCCCGGAATCACTCGTTGATGACCGACATGTTCGATGTGATTCATGTATGCCTGTCTCCATAGGTCTGTGCCGCTTTGGGTTCGCGACTAGCCATGTCAGTCCGGGTTCTCTGTCATATGGATGCTAGCGACATTGTCATATACGTGAGCCAAAAGGCACAAACGGTCCCGGGCCATGGTAAGGCGACACCGTGGGATACCGTGCGTGAGGCCGCAAAGTGATATGAGGTGTTACCGGCTAGATCGATGTGGCTTGGAATCGGGGTCCTGACAAAGTAGCACCGTAATCTTCATGATAGAGAGTCTCTTGTTTTGTCACTTTCATATACTAGTGGGAATTTTCATTATAGAACTTGGCTTGTATATTCCAATAATGGGCCTCCTCAAGTGTCCTAGGTCTTCGTGAGCAAGCAAGTTGGATGCACACCCACTTAGTTTCTTTTGTTGAGCTTTCATACATTTATAGCTCTAGTGCATCCGTTGCATGGCAATCCCTACTCCTTGCATTAACATCAATCGGTGGGAATCTCCATAGCCCATTGATTAGCCTCGTTGATGTGAGACTTTCTCCTTTTTTGTCTTCTCCACATAACCCCCCTCATTATATTCTATTCCACCCATAGTGCTATGTCCAAGGATCGCGCTCATATATTGCGTGAAAGTTTATAGGTTTGAGATTACTAAAGTATGAAACAATTGTTTGGCTTGTGTAGGACCTTGAAGTAGATGTGTCTAGAGGGGGGTGATTAGACACTTCATGCCAAAGTTGCAATTTTTAAGCTTTTTCGGTTTGAGTGGAGTTTAAGCATAATTTCAGCACTCACAATACATATCAAGCAAGTATGCAAAGTGTATATAGGCAGCGGAAAGTAAAGCATGCAACTTGCAAGAATGTAAAGAGAAGGGTTTGGAGAATTCAAACGCAATCGGAGACACGGATGTTTTTCCCGCGGTTCGGATAGGTGGTGCTATCCTACATCCACGTTGATGGAGACTTCAACCCACGAAGGGTAACGGTTGTGCGAGTCCACGGAGGGCTCCACCCACGAAGGGTCCACGAAGAATCAACCTTGTCTATCCCACCATGGCCATCGCCCACGAAGGACTTGCCTCACTAGCGGTAGATCTTCACGAAGTAGGCGATCTCCTTGCCCTTACAAACTCCTTGGTTCAACTCCACAATCGTGTCGGAGGCTCCCAAGTGACACCTAGCCAATCTAGGAGACACCACTCTCCAAGAAGTAACAAATGGTGTGTTTATGATGAACTCCTTGCTCTTGTGCTTCAAATGATAGTCTCCCCAACACTCAACTCTCTCTCTCTCATAGGATTTGGATCTGGTGGAAAGAAGATTTGAGTGGAAAGCAACTTGGGAAGGCTAGAGATCAAGATTCATATGGTAGGAATGGAATGTCTTGGCCTCAACACATGAGTAGGTAGTTCTCTCTCAGAAATAGGATGCTGGAAGTGTAGGCTTAGTCTGATGGCTCTCTCCACGAGTGAAGAGGAGGTGGAGGGGTATTTATAGCCTCCACACAAAATCCAACCGTTACACACAATTTACCAATCTCGGTGGGACCGAATCAGAAAACTCGGTCGGACCGAAATAGTAAACCTAGTGACCGTTAGGAATTTCGGTGGGACCGATTGGAACAACTCGGTGGGACCGATGTGCTAGGGTTAGGGAAGATCCAAAACTCGGTTTGACCGATTACTCAAACTCGGTGGGACCGATTTGGGTAATAAGCAAAACAGAGAGTTGGCCAAGCAAACTCGGTGGGACCGATTGCATATCTCGGTGGGACCGAGAGTAATGTAGTAGGTAACAGAGAGTTTGCAAGCCCATCTCGGTGAGACCGAGATCCCATCGGTGAGACCGAACTGATTAGGGTTTGGCAGTGGCTATGACATGTGAAACTCGGTGGCGCCGGGTTGAAAGAATCGGTATGACCGAGTTTGAATTAGGGTTTAGGTCATTTGTGGATATGGGAAAGTAGCTGAGGGTTTTGGAGCATATCATTAAGCACTTGAGCAAGAGGCTCGTTAAACAACACCTCATCCCTCCTTGATAGTATTGGCTTTTCCTATGGACTCAATGTGATCTTGGATCACTAAAATGTAAAATGAAGAGTCTTGAACTTCAAGCTTTAGCCAATCCTTTGTCCTTAGTGTCTTGGAGACATTCCCACACCCTTTAGTCCATGCCACTCCATTGTTGAACTTATCTGAAACATACTAGGTGAAAACATTAGTCCAACAAGAGATATGTTGTCATCAATTATCAAAACCACCTAGGGAGCACTTGTGCTTTCAATCTCCCCCTTTTTGGTAATTGATGGCAACATACATCAGAGCTTTAGATAAAGATACAAAGAATAGTAAGTAAAGCTTTGGAAGGACATGTAACAAACATAGGCCCCCTACATGTATGCAATCATGTGAATATAAAATATAGAAGCATGTGAGAGCATAATCATGACAGAGTAGGCAATGTGTTACATGTATCTTGGCCATATGCATCAGAGCAAGAGATTATTAAGGAAAATACCTTCATGCTCATGAGTCCTTCTTGCAAACAGTATGTACATAGGCAAGAATTCCTCATACTCATGATTTTGATGCATACACTTACCTTGTAGTCTTAAGTTGGCTTAGGATGGAATGAACCTGCACAAACAAGGTTAGATAACACAGGTACATCCACTAGCCAGAGCAAACAAAAGAAACCACAAGAATACCAAGACTGGGATGACATGTAGAGAGTAAGTACTAGGTACTACATTGAATTCAACATGTCCCCAAGAATAAAGATATGCAATGAATTTGACTGATTTCTTTCCCATGGGTGTCTTGCTCCCCCTGAATCTTTCATGGGATATTGGGAGAAGATAGGAAACACAAAATCAGAGCTAAAAGATACAAATGAATATGTCTTTCCCCCTAAAAAGACATGTGACATCTCTCCTCTTGAACATCAAGCATCTGGGATCCTTGAGTATTGTCTCTCCCCCTAGAGATCTCTTTCTCCCCCTTAATACATTATCTGGGACGTCTGGGATCCTTGAGACTTTCTCTCCCCCTTTAGTGCTTTGATGTGATCTCTCTCTTCCCGAAGATAGGCTTTGATGTGATCTCTCTCTCCCCCTTTGACATCAATTTCCAAGAAGGTTTTTCTGCAATCCGTCGAATAGGGTTGGTCCTTGAGACTCAGCATAAAGCAAAGAATAAAATTGTGATGCTTGTAGAGGACAGGGTTCATTGACTGGAGCTAGATGAGAAGAAATGTAGAACAAGTGGCAAACTGTTTTTCTGACTGCAAAGTCGGTGGCACCGAGTGGCATATTTTGGTGGTACCGAAAAGATTCGGTTGGACCGAGGATTGCAAGTCGGTGAAACCGAGGTTACACAGAGAAAAACACTTGCCACCTCAGCTCACTAGACATGTAAGATCTCACAAAGATTTGCAATGAATTAAATGCAGAAAATGCGGAACAAAAACAAAAGGAAAAGAGAAGAGACTGAATGATCTAGATGAAGTTTTTTTTGAAAAAGAGAAGGGAACAAATAAACAAGCATGAGACAAATGCAATAACACACAGAAGGAACACAAGAGAACTTCATCTAGAGTTGGGTGGTGACATAGTCACCTATGTTAGAGTATATTGACTTAGGAGTCAAGTGAGAACACTTGATCATAGGTCATACTCATCGTTTAAGCTCAAAATGGGGTTACCATGTTTCGTTTAAGCATGTTGACGTATTCACATCTTGTTGAGTTGCTTTGACTCATGTCTCGGAGTAAAGCTTCTCTGAGATGGAACAACATACCTTGGGTGGTGGTGTGGTTCTTTCTCATGTAGTTGAACTTGTGTGGGTGCTCATGGTTGATGTAGCCCATCAAGAGTTTGGAGCACCACTTGGAGTTTGAGTTCATCTACCTACATGGATTAGTTCTTGCAAGGAAAAGCACTTGTTTATCCAAAAATGACATTCATGAAGCTCAACATAGGATTTGTCAAAGGATATGTTTGAATGATTTTGTGCGTCCTTGTCTTCAACCACCATTGTGTAAAGACTTGGTGATGTAGAGATTGCTCAAGATGTGAGTGAGTCGCAATCTCATGGAATTAGATTCAACCAAGCACCTACATGGGTTAGACAACATGCAAGGTACAAATATATCCAAGACATAAGATAGTCATCATAAGAGATATATCATGGATTAGTCATAAGCTCATGTCTTGCATGTATCCAATGGAGTTCCTACTCCAAGTTCGAAGCATCAATGATGTTCAATTCTCCTCTCAACCTGCAAAACACTTTCTCATCAAGTGGTTTAGTGAATATATCCACTAATTGCTTATCAGTGCGAACATGCTTAAGATTTATGTCACCCTTAGCAACATGATCTCGAATGAAATGATGACAAACTTCAATATGCTTAGTTCGAGAATGTTGTACAGGATTATGACCAATTTTGATAGCACTTTCATTGTCACAAAGCAGTGGAACATGTTTCACATAGATCCCATAATCTTTAAGAGTTTGGGTCATCCAAAGTAATTGAGCACAACATGAACCAACGGCAATGTATTCCGCTTCGGCGGTGGATAAGGATACTGAGTTTTGTTTCTTGGAGGACCAAGACACAAGGGATCTACCAAGAAATTGACAAGTACCAGAAGTTGACTTTCTATCAACCTTGTCTTCGGCATAATCCGAGTCGGAATAGCCAACAAGATCAAAAGAAGACCTCTTAGGGTACCAAATGCCAAAAATTGGTGTATGAATTAAGTATCTAACTACCCTTTTCACAGCCTTAAGATGATATTCTTTAGGGGCAGCTTCATATCTTGCACACATGCACACACTAAGCATAATATCGGGACATGAAGCACATAGGTATAATAATGAACCAATCATAGAGCGATAAACCTTTTGATCAACCGGTTCACCATCTTTGGTCAAATCATTATGTCCACTAGTAGGCATGGGTGTAGACATACCTTTGCATTCTTGCATATTGAACTTCTTGAATAAGTCCTTGGTGTACTTTGTTTGAGAGACAAATGTACCGTCCTTAGTTTACTTGATTTGCAAACCGAGAAAGAATTTGAGTTCACTCATCATAGACATCTCAAACTTTTCTGACATTAGCTTTCCAAACTTTTCACTAAAGAGAGGGTTAGTTGAACCAAATATGATATCATCAACATAAATTTGGCATACAAATAGTTCTCCATTAACCCTTTTAGTAAAAAGAGTAGAATCAATTTTACCAATTTCAAAACCACTTGCAATAAGGAACTTGGTCAAGCATTTATACCATGCTCTAGGAGCTTGTTTAAGACCATAAAGAGCTTTGTGAAGTTTGTAAACATGATTAGGTTTCTTAGGATTGACAAAGCCGGGAGGTTGTTTGACATAAACTTCCTCCTCTATTTCACCATTTAGAAAAGCACTTTTAATGTCCATTTGGTACAAGGTGATGTTATGGTGATTAGCATAGGCAAGTAAGATGCGAATGGACTCAAGTCTAGCAACGGGAGCATATGTCTCACCATAGTCCATACCTTCGACTTGTGTGTACCCTTGGGCGACGAGACGTGCTTTGTTGCGAACCACTTGTCCATCTTCATCTTGCTTGTTGCGAAACACCCATTTGGTACCAATGATGTTGTGGTTGCCGTCGGGCTTCTCAACCAATGTCCAAACTTGGTTTCTCTCAAAGTTGTGTAGCTCTTCATGCATGGCGTTTATCCAATCCGGATCTTCCAATGCTTCTTCAACCTTCATAGGTTCAATGCTAGAGATGAATGAATAGTTTTCACAAAAGTTAGCTAAACGAGTTTTTGAGCGAGTGATTCTCCCGGTTTGTATATCATTGAAGATTTGCTCGACGGGTTGATCTTTGGCAATTCTTGCTCGAACTCGTGAGAGCTTTTGCTTGGGTCTTCGTTGAACATTTTCTTCATCTTGTTCTTCTTCTTGGCCTTTTTCATTGTTGACGTTGTCATTGTCTTGTCGTGGTGGAGAAGAAGGTTGTTGATGTTCGTCTTGATGCATTTCCTTGTCTTCTTCATCTTGGTGTGTCCCACTTGTGGATGCTTCCGTATCAATTCTTGGTTCACCTAGTTGTGAAGTAGAAGCCTCCACTTGGACGGATGAAGTACTCTCCTTCACCTCCGTTGGACGAACTTTGCCTATGGGCAAGTCTTGGATTGCTTCTGAAGGGTCTTTGTCTCCTACATCAATTGGCAATTGCTCTACTTGCGAGCCATTAGATTCATCAAACTTCACATCTACCGTCTCTTCAACCTTTCGGGTGAAATTGGTGTAGACACGGTAAGTGTGAGAGTTTGAGCCATAACCAAGTAGGAAACCTTCATGAGATTTAGGAGCAAACTTTGAACGACGATGCTTATCAAGAATGTAGCACTTTGAGCCGAATACTCGAAAGTATCCAACTTGGGGTTTGTTACCGGTGAGGAGCTCGTATGCCGTCTTGCCGAGTAGCTTGTGAAGGTACAAGCGATTTGTTGCATGACAAGCTGTCTCAACCGCTTCTGCCCAAAAGTGATTCGGCGTCTTGTATTCATCAAGCATTGTTCTTGCCATTTCGATGAGCGTCCGGTTCTTCCTCTCAACAACTCCATTTTGTTGAGGTGTGTACGTAGCCGAGAACTCGTGTGAAATCCCTTCTTCATCAAGAAAGGTGTCCACATTTACGTTCTTGAACTCCATTCCATTGTCACTCCGAACCTTCTTGATCTTCACGTCAAACTGATTTTGGGCCTTCCTAGCGAAGTTTTTGAAGATCTTCTGGACCTGCGACTTGTCATTAAGAAAGAAAACCCACGTAAATCTTGAAAAATCATCAACTATAACTAGACCAAAAGAATTTCCACCGAGACTCTTGTAGGCGTTGGGACCAAAAAGATCCATATGAAGTAGCTCGAGTGGCCTCCTTGTGGTCATGATGTTCTTCACGAGATGTCTTCCTCCAACTTGTTTACCTGCTTGACAAGCACTGCAAAGTCTATCCTTATCAAATATGACATCGTTAACTCCAAGGATATGATTTCCTTTAATAAGCTTGTCAAGATTTCTCATGCCAACGTGACCTAGTCGCCTATGCCACAACCAACCTTTTGAGGATTTAGCAATAAAGCAAGTTTTAGGTTGTGCCTTTTTAGAGAAGTCGACAATGTAAAGGTCACACCTTTACGCATACCGGTAAAGACCATTTTATGATTGTCTTGATGAAACACTTGGCAATCTACCTCAGTAAATAGGACATTTAAACCGAAATCAGCAAGTCTAGATACTGAAAGTAAGTTGTAGCCGAGAGATTCAACGAGCATGACATTTTGAATGGAACTATCATGTGAGATGGCCACCTTACCAAGGCCAACTACTTTACCCTTTGAATTATCACCAAAGGTGACATATTTTCGAGGGCCGTCATTTTCAGCAAGCTCACGGAACATCTCCTCATCTCCGGTCATATGATCAGTACATCCACTATCAAGAACCCATTCCTTTCCTCCTGATTCATATCCCCGAAGATTTGCCGTAAGACCAAAGTGTCTCATTGCATCATCAAGATTGAAGTCACTATCATCATCATCATCATCATCATAGTATTCATGTTCACCATGATCTTGTGACTCATCATTTCCTAGAGAGGGTAATTCATTAGATAAATGATCATCAAAATGGTCACTTTTATGAATACTTATAGCTTCGAATATAATATCACTAATGATTCCAACATCTCCCTTAGCTCACTTGAGATTGGCAAGCTCAAGTAGACAATCACCAAAGTTAGGATCACTAGAGTTCATCTTACTCAAGGCAATAGATTTATGGAGAATTTTATCCAATTTTTTTAAGGAATGGTCGGGAAATCGTTCCTCAAGAAATTTCCATATAGTATAAGCACAATTAAGAGTAGGCAAACTAGCAATCAAGTTTTTGGGCAATCCTCTAATGATGAGCTCAATAGTTCTAAGATTGCGAATCATGTCAATATCTTCATCTAGGGTAGGATGCAAAGGATCAATGTGAGGTGCACAAGGGCTAGCAATATACTTGTTCAAATGATATTGGTTGAAGATTACAAGCATCTCATTTTTCCACTCATGAAAATATTCTCCATCAAGAATAGGCACTCTATGTCTAAGACTCCCTAAAGTAGACACATCCATCTTCCTCCAATGGTGATTAAACCAAGGCAATGGAGACCAAAGCTCTGATACCACTTGTAGGACCTTGAAGTAGATGTGTCTAAAGGGGGGTGATTAGACACTTCATGCCAAAGTTGCAATTTTTAAGCTTTTTCGGTTTGAGTGGAGTTTAAGCATAATTTCAGCACTCACAATACATATCAAGCAAGTATGCAAAGTGTATATAGGCAGCGTAAAGTAAAGCATGCAACTTGCAAGAATGTAAAGGGAAGGGTTTGGAGAATTCAAACACAATCGGAGACACGGATGTTTTTCCCGTGGTTCGGATAGGTGGTGCTATCCTACATCCACGTTGATGGAGACTTCAACCCACAAAGGGTAACGGTTGCGCGAGTCCACGGAGGGATCCACCCACGAAGGGCCCATGAAGAAGCAACCTTGTCTATCCCACCATGGCCATCGCCCACGAAGGACTTGCCTCACTAGCGGTAGATCTTCACGAAGTAAGCGATCTCCTTGCCCTTACAAACTCCTTGGTTCAACTCCACAATCGTGTCGGAGGCTCCCAAGTGACACCTAGCCAATCTAGGAGACACCACTCTCCAAGAAGTAACAAATGGTGTGTTGATGATGAACTCCTTGCTCTTATGCTTCAAATGATAGTCTCCCCAACACTCAACTCTCTCTCTCATAGGATTTGGATCTGGTGGAAAGAAGATTTGAGTGGAAAGCAACTTGGGAAGGCTAGAGATCAAGATTCATATGGTAGGAATGGAATGTCTTGGCCTCAACACATGAGTAGGTAGTTCTCTCTTAGAAATAGGATGCTAGAAGTGTAGGCTTAGTCTGATGGCTCTCTCCACGAGTGAAGAGGAGGTGGATTTATAGCCTCCACACAAAATCCAACCGTTACACACAATTTACCAATCTCGGTGGGACCGAATCAGAAAACTCGGTCGGACCGAAATAGTAAACCTAGTGACCGTTAGGAATTTCGGTGGGACCGATGTGCTAGGGTTAGGGAAGATCCAAAACTCGGTTTGACCGATTACGCAAACTCGGTGGGACCGATTTGGGTAATAAGCAAAACAGAGAGTTGGCCAAGCAAACTCGGTGGGACCGAGAGTAATGCAGTAGGTAACAGAGAGTTTGCAAGCCCATCTCGGTGAGACCGAGATCCCATCGGAGAGACCGAACTGATTAGGGTTTGGCAGTGGCTATGACATGTGAAACTCAATGGCGCCGGGTTGAAAGAATCGGTATGACCGACTTTGAATTAGGGTTTAGGTCATTTGTGGATATGGGAAAGTAGCTGAGGGTTTTGGAGCATATCATTAAGCACTTGAGCAAGAGGCTCATTAAACAACACCTCATCCCTCCTTGATAGTATTAGCTTTTCCTATGGACTCAATGTGATCTTGGATCACTAAAATGTAAAATGAAGAGTCTTGAACTTCAAGCTTTAGCCAATCCTTTGTCCTTAGTGTCTTAGAGACCTTCCCACACCCTTTAGTCCATGCCACTCCATTGTTGAACTTATCTGAAACATACTAGGTGAAAACATTAGTCCAACAAGAGATATGTTGTCATCAATTATCAAAACCACCTAGGGAGCACTTGTGCTTTCAGCTTGTCATCGGGGTTGTGCATGATCAGATCATTCTTGTGTGACGAAAATGGAGCATGACTAAACTATATGATTTTGTAGGGATGAACTTTCTTTGGCCATGTTATTTTGAGAAGACATAATTGCTTTGTTAGTATGCTTGAAGTATTTTTATTTCTAGGTCAATATGAACTTTTGTCTTGAATCTTTTGGATCTGAATATTCATACCACAATTAAGAAGAATTACATTAAAATTATGCCAAGTAGCACTCCGCATCAAAAATTCTGTTTTTATCATTTACCTACTCGAGGACAAGCAGGAATTAAGCTTGGGGATGCTTGATACGTCTCCAACGTATCTATAATTTTTGATTGCTCCATGCTATATTATCTACTGTTTTGGACATTATTGGGCTTTATTATCCACTTTTATATTATTTTTGGGACTAACCTATTAACCGGAGGCCCAGCCCGGAATTGCTATTTTTTGCCTGTTTTAGGGTTTCGAAGAAAAGGAATATCAAATGGAGTCCAAACAGAATGAAACCTTCGGGAACGTGATTTTCTCAACGAACAAGACCCAGGAGACTTGGACCCTACGTCAAGACACAAAAGAGGAGGCCGCAAGGTAGGGGGCGCGCCTCCCCCCCAGGCGCGCCCTCCACCCTCGTGGGCCCCCTGTTGCTCCACCGACGTACTCCTTCCTCCTATATATACCTACGTACCCCCAAACTATCAGAGACAGAGTCAAAACCCTAATTCCACCATCGTAACTTTCTGTATCCACGAGATCCCATCTTGGGGCTTGTTCGGGAGCTCCGCCAGAGGGGGCATCGATCACAGAGGGCTTCTACATCAACACCATAGCCCCTCCGATGAAGTGTGAGTAGTTCACCTCAGACCTACTGGTCCATAGCTAGTAGCTAGATGGCTTCTTCTCTCTTTTTGGATCTCAATACAATGTTCTCCCCCTCTCTTGTGGAGATCTATTCGATGTAATCTTCTTTTTGCGGTGTGTTTGTTGAGACCGATGAATTGTGGGTTTATGATCAAGTCTATCTATGAACAATATTTGAATCTTCTCTGAATTCTTTTATGTATGATTGGTTATCTTTGCAAGTCTCTTCGAATTATCAGTTTGGTTTGGCCTACTAGATTGATCTTTCTTACAATGCGAGGAGTGCTTAGCTTTGGATTCAATCTTGCGGTGTCCTTTCCCAGTGACAGTAGGGGCAGCAAGGCACGTATTGTATTGTTGCCATCAAGGATAACAAGGTGGGGTTTTCATCATATTGCATGAGTTTATCCCTCTACATCATGTCATCTTGCTTAAGGCATTACTCTATTTTCATTAACTTAATACTCTAGATGCATGCTGGATAGCGGTCGATGAGTGGAGTAATAGTAGTAGATGCATGCAGGAGTCGTTCTACTTGTCTCTGACATGATGCCTATATACATGATCATACCTAGATATTCTCATAACTATGCTCAATTCTGTCAATTGCTCAACAGTAATTTGTTCACCCATCGTAGAATACTTATGCTCTCGAGAGAAGCCACTAGTGAAACCTATGGCCCCCGGATCTATCTTTATCATATGAATCTCCTACTACTTAGTTATTTCCTTTGCTTTTTACTTTGCTTTTTATTTTACTTTGCATCTTTATCACAAAAATACCAAAAATATTATCTTATCATATCTATCAGATCTCACTCTCGTAAGTGGCCGTGTAGGGATTGACAACCCCTATTCGCATTGGTTGCGAGGATTTATTTGTTTTGTGCAGGTACGAGGGACTCGCGCGTAGCCTCCTACTGGATCGATACCTTAGTTCTCAAAAACTGAGGGAAATACTTACGCTACTTTGCTGCATCATCCCTTCCTCTTCGGGGAAAACCAACGTAGTTCTCAAGAGGTAGCGGTGCCCTTCTTTCGCCACAAGAAAGTTAATATCTGGATAGAGATCGTGTGAAAATTTCAGCCCAATCGGAGTTACGGATCTCCGGGAATATAAGAAATGGTGAAAGGGAAGAATCGGAGAACGCAGAAACAGAGAGACAGATCCAATCTCGGAGAGGCTCTCGCCCCTCCCACGCCATGGAGGCTGATACATCTCCAACGTATCTATAATTTTTGATTGCTCCATGCTATATTATCTACTGTTTTGGACATTATTGGGCTTTATTATCCACTTTTATATTATTTTTGGGACTAACCTATTAACCGGAGGCCCAGCCCAGAATTGTTGTTTTTTTGCCTGTTTTAGGGTTTCGAAGAAAAGGAATATCAAACGGAGTCCAAACGGAATGAAACCTTCGGGAACGTGATTTTCTCACCGAATACAACTCAGGAGACTTGGACCCTACGTCAAGCCAATTAACAGGAGGCCACGAGGTAGGGGCGCGCCTGCCGCCCCCACGCGCGCCCTCCACCCTCGTGGGCCCCCTGTTGTTCCACCGACGTACTTCTTCCTCCTATATATATCCACGTACCCCCAAACGATCAAAAACGGAGCCAAAAACCTAATTCCAACACCGCAACTTTTTGTATCCACGAGATCCCATCTTGGGGCCTGTTCCGGAGCTCCGCCGGAGGGGGCATCGATCACGGAGGGCTTCTACATCATCATCCAAGCCCTTCCGATGAAGTGTGAGTAGTTTACTTCAGACCTACGGGTCCATAGTTAGTAGCTAGATGGCTTCTTCTCTATTTTTGGATCTCAATACAATGTTCTCCCCCCCCCTCTCGTGGAGATCTATTCGATGTAATCTTCTTTTTGTGGTGTGTTTGTTGAGACCGATGAATTGTGGGTTTATGATCCAGTTTATCTATGAATAATATTTGAATCTTCTCTGAATTCTTTTTTGTATGATTGGTTATCTTTCCTAGTCTCTTCGAATTATCAGTTTGGTTTGGCCTACTAGATTGGTTGTTCTTGCCATGGGAGAAATGCTTAGCTTTGGGTTCGATCTTGTGGTGTCCTTTCCCAGTGACAGAAGGGGCAGCAAGGCACGTATTGTATCGTTGCCATCGAGGATAACAAGATGGGGTTTTTATCATATTGCATGAAACTATCCCTCTACATCATGTCATCTTGTTTAAGGCGTTACTCTGTTTTTAACTTAATACTCTAGATGCATGCTGGATAGCGGTCGATGAGTGGAGTAATAGTTGTAGATGCAGGCAGGAGTCGTTCTACTTGTCTCGGACGTGATGCCTATATACATGATCATACCTAGATATTCTCATAACTATGCTCAATTCTGTCAATTGCTCAACAGTAATTTGTTCACCCACCGTAGAATACTTATGCTCTTGAGAGAAGCCACTAGTGAAACCTATGGCCCCCGGGTCTCTTTCTCATCATATCAATCTCCATCACTTTATTATTGCTTTGCTTTTTTACTTTGCCTTTTACTTTTCACTTTCCATCTCTATACCAAAAATACCAAAAATATTATTTATCATCTCTATCAGATCTCACTTTCGTAAGTGACCGGGAAGGGATTGACAACCCCTAAGCGCGCTGGTTGCATTGAGCTATTGTTTTTGTGTAGGTACGAGGGACTCGTGCGTAGCCTCCTACTGGATTGATACCTTGGTTCTCAAAAACTGAGGGAAATACTTACGCTACTTTGCTGCATCATCCTCTCCTCTTCGGGGAAATCCAACGTAGTGCTCAAGAGGTAGCAGAGGCCATGGACTAGAGGGGAAACCCTTCTCCCATCTAGGGAGGAGGTCAAGGAATAAGAAGAAGAAGAAGAAGAAGAAGAAGAAGAAGAAGAAGAAGAAGAAGAAGAAGAAGAAGAAGAAGAAGAAGAAGAAGAAGAAGAAGAAGAAGAAGAAGGAGGAGGAGGAGGGGGACTCTCTCCCCCTCGCTTCCGGTGGCACCGGAGTGCCACCGGGGGCCATCATCATCACCGCAATCTTCACCAACAACTTCACCGCCATCATCACCAACTCTTCCCCCCTCTATGCAGCGGTGTAACCTCTCTCTTACCCATTGTAATCTCTACTTAAACATGGTGCTCAATGCTATATATTATTTCCCAATGATGTATGGCTATCCTATGATGTTTGAGTAGATCTGTTTTGTCCTATGGGATATTTGATGATCAAGATTGGTTTGAGTTGCATGTTTTCTTATTGGTGTTGTCCTATGGTGCTCTCCGTGCCACGCAAGCATGGCCCTGCTGTAGGGTGTTGCAATACATTCATGATTCACTTATAGTGGGTTGCGTGAGTGACTGAAACACAAACCCGAGTAAGGGGGTTGTTGCGTATGGGATAAAGAGGACTTGGTACTTTAATGCTATGGTTGGGTTTTACCTTAATGATCTTTAGTAGTTGCGGATTCTTGCTAGAGTTCCAATCATAAGTGCATATGATCCAAGTAGAGAAAGTATGTTAGCTTGTGCCTCTCCCTCAAATAAAATTGCAATAACGATTACCGGTCTAGTTATCGATTGCCTAGGGACAAATAACTTTCTCGTAACAAAAAGCTCTACTAAAACTAACTTAGTTGTGTCTTTATCTAAACAGCCCCTACTTTTTATTTACTTGCTCTTTATATTCTTGCAAACCTATCCAAGAATACCTACAAAGTACTTCTAGTTTCATACTTGTTCTAGGTAAAGCGAACGTCAAGCGTGCATAGAGTTGTGTCGGTGGTCGATAGAACTTGAGTGAATATTTGTTCTGCCTTTAGCTCCTCGTTGGGTTCAACACTCTTACTTATCAAAAACTGTTGTGATCCCCTATATTTGTGGGTTATCAAGACCTTTTTCTGGCGCCGTTGCCGGGGAGCAATAGCGTGGGGTGAATATTCTCGTGTGTGCTTGTTTGCTTTATCACTAAGTAATTTTTATTTGCTGTTCTTAGTTGTTCTTTATCTTTAGTTATGGATATGGAACACGAAATACCAAAAAAAATAGGTGTACTTTCTGCTCATGGAGATAGGGAACCTCCTAAAACCCTCGATGCTGGTTATGTGAAAGATATTATGTACTACTTTAATAATCCTGAGAAAACCCCATTCAATTATGTAATGGGATTAACGTTGGATCAATGTGAATACTTTAGGGTTTACCGCTTGACACAAAAAAGGAAACTATTATGGGATCAAATTCATATATTGAAGTGGTATGCTAGGCAACTATGCTTGAGATATGATTATACTTGTTGCTCTAGGATGAAGGCTCCACACCTTCCCTTTTCATGAAAATTTAATGATAATAAAACATTAGCTTCTTATGCTAATGGTATATATGATTACTATGATGTGGAACAAATAGAAGAATTTGTTGCTTTTATGGGTGCTTATGAAATTGAATCTATGTTTAAAGAGTTTGAAGATTTTGATGATGCTGGTTATAGACCTGAAAATGTAGCTATTCTCAAATATTGCTATGAGAATTATGAATACAATTCCGATATTAATGCACTTATTGAGAAAGTCTCCGCGGTCCAAGAAGAGACTAATATTTTGCAGGAATCTATGGAAGAAGAAGTTGATGAAACTGTGAGCTCATCGGATGAAAAAGATGAGGAGGAGAGCGAAGAACAAAAGGAGGAAGAGCGGATTGATCACCCGTGCCGACCTTCTAATGAGAGTAACTCTTCAACTCATACATTGTTTAATTCCCCTTCATGCTTACCGAAGGATGAATGCTATGATAATTGCTATGATCCCGTTGATTCTTTTGAAATATCCCTTTTTGATGATGCTTGCTATGCTTGTGGCCAAGATGCCAATATGAATTATGCTTATGGAGATGAACTTGCTATAGTTCCTTATGTTAAACATGAAATTGTTGCTATTGCACCCACACATGATAGTCCTATTATCTTTTTGAATTCTCCTGACTACACTATATCGGAGAAGTTTACCCTTATTAAGGATTATATTGATGGGTTGCCTTATATCGTTGCACATGATGATTTTGATGAATATAATACGCATGTGCTTGCTGCTCCTACTTGCAATTATTATGAGAGAGGAACTATATCTCCACCTCTCTATGTTTCCCACATGATAAAATTGCAAGAAACTGTTTATACTATGCATTGGCCTTTATTATGTGTGCATGAATTGTTCTTTTATGACATGCAGATGGATAGGAAGAGAGTTAGACTTCGTTGTTGCATGATATATGTTACTTTGTGCTCACTACTAAATTACAAATCACTGTTAATTAAAATTGGCTTTGATATACCTTGGGATCCGGGTGGATTCATTACTTGAGCACTATATGCCTAGCTTAATGGCTTTAAAGAAAGCACTGCCAGGGAGACAACCCGGAAGTTTTAGAGAGTCATTTACTTCTCTTGAGTGATTTTATATAGTTTAAAAACAACAAAAATAAAGAGGGGAACCTAAATCTTTTTCAAAAAGGAAAGTGAAAGTGAGAAAGACAAGCATTGTTGAAGTGGGAGAGCTCCTTGAACTTTCTTCATGCTCACGGCAACTTTTTGAATCTTGATTACAGAAACTTATCAACAAAAATAATTACCCCCTTGTACAATTCCATTGTATTATAAAAATAATGTGCCAAGGTTTGCCTTTAGGATGTTTACATTTGCTTGATGGTTTGTATGGTGCAGGACAGAAACTTTGGCTGTAGTGCGCGATTTTACATTTTTAGTTGGAATGTCAAAAGGTTCTGATTATTTTTGCACTGTCTTCCTATACAAATTGTTCAAGTATCAGAAGTATGGTGAATGTTCATATTGTTACAGACTGTTCTGTTTTAGACAGATTCTATTTTTGATGCATAGTTTGCTTGTTTTGATGAAACTATCAATTAATATCAGTGGATTAAGCCATGAAAAAGTTATATTACAGTAGCTATAATGCAAAAACAAAATATGAATTGGTTTGCAACAGTACTTAGAGTAGTGATTTGCTTTATTATACTAACGGATCTCACCGAGTTTTCTGTTGAAGTTTTGTGTGGATGAAGTGTTCGATGATCGAGAAGGTCTCGATGTGAGAAAAAGGAAGAGAGGCAAGAGCTCAAGCTTGGGGATGCCTGAGGCACCCCAAGTAAACATTCAAGGAAACTCAAGCATCTAAGCTTGGGGATGCCCCGGAAGGCATCCCCTCTTTCTTCAACAAGTATCGGTATGTTTTCGGATTTGTTTCGTTCATGCGATATGTGCAATCTTGGAGCGTCTTTTGCATTTAGTTTTCATTTTTCTTTTATGCACCATGCTGGTATGAGATAGTCCTTGGTTGATTTATAGAATGCTCTATGCACTTCACTTATATCTTTTGAGTATGGCTTTATAGAATGCTTCATGTGCTTCACTTATATCATTTGAAGTTTGGATTGCGTGTTTCTCCTTACGTAGAAAAACACCATTTGTAGAATGCTCTTTTGCTTCACTTATATTTGTTAGAGCGTGGGCATATCTTTTCTAGAAAGAATTAAACTCTCTTGCTTCACTTATATCTATTTAGAGAGATGACAGGAACTGGTCATTCACATGGTTAGTCATAAAATCCTACATAAAACTTGTAGATCACTGAATATGATATGTTTGATTCCTTGCAATAGTTTTGCGATATAAAGATGGTGATATTAGAGTCATGCTAGTGGGTAGCTGTGGATTAGTAGAAATACTTGTGTTGAGGTTTGTGATTCCCGTAGCATGCACGTATGGTGAACCGTTATGTCACGAAGTCGGAGCATGATTTATTTATTGATTGCCTTCCTTATGAGTGGCGGTCGGGGACAAGCGATAGTCTTTTCCTACCAATCTATCCCCCTAGGAGCATGCGCGTAGTACTTTGTTTTGATAGCTAATAGACTTTTGCAATAAGTATGTGAGTTCTTTATGACTAATGTTGAGTCCATGGACTATACGCACTCTCACCCTTCCACCATTGCTAGCCTCTCTAGTACCGCGCAACTTTCGCCGGTACCATAAACCCACCATATACCTTCCTCAAAACAGCCACCATACCTACCTATCATGGCATTTCCATAGCCATTCCGAGATATATTGCCATGCAACTTCTATCATCATCATATACATGACTTGAGCATTCATTGTCATATTGCTTTGCATGATCGTAACTCGTAAGATAGCTAGCATGATGTTTTCATGGCTTGTCCGTTTTTTGATGTCATTGCTACGCTAGATCATTGCACATCCCGGTACACCGCCGGAGGCATTCATATAGAGTCATATCTTTGTTCTAGTATCGAGTTGTAATATTGAGTTGTAAGTAAATAAAAGTGTGATGATCATCATTATTAGAGCATTGCCCCGGTGAGGAAAGGATAATGGAGACTATGATTCCCCCACAAGTCAGGATGAGACTCCGGACAAAAAAAAGAAAAAAAAGAGAAAGGCCAAAAAAAGAGAAGGCCCAAAAAATATAAAAAATAAAAAAATGGGAGAAAAAGAGAGAAGGGGCAATGTTACTATCCTTTTACCACACTTGTGCTTCAAAGTAGCACCATGTTCTTCATGTAGAGAGTCTCTTGAGTTATCACTTTCATATACTAGTGGGAATTTTCATTATAGAACTTGGCTTGTATATTCCGATGATGGGCTTCCTCAAACGCCCGAGGTCTTCATGAGCAGGCGAGTTGGATGCACACCCACTTAGTTTCAGTTTGAACTTTCATACACTTATATCTCTAGTGCATCCGTTGCATGGCAATCCCTACTCACTCACATTGATATCTATTGATGGACATCTCCATAGCCCGTTGATACGCCTAGTTGATGTGAGACTATCTTCTCCTTTTGTCTCCTCCACAACCACCATTCTATTCCACCTATAGTGCTATGTCCATGGCGCATGCTCATGTATTGCGTGAAACTTGAAAAGGTTTGAGAACGTCAAAAGAATGAAACAATTGCTTGGCTTGTCATCGGGGTTGTGCATGATGTGAATATTGTGTGTGGTGAAGATGTAGCATAGCCAGACTATATGATTTTGTAGGGATAACTTTCTTTGGCCATGTTATTTTGAAAAGACATGATTGATTTATTAGTAGGCTCGAAGTATTATTGTTTTAATGTCAAATGATAGACTATTGCTTTGAATCACTCATGTCTTAATATTCATGCCATGATTAGATATGTGATCAAGATTATGCTAGGTAGCATTCCACATTAAAAATTATTTTTTTATCGTTTACCTACTCGAGGACGAATAGGAATAGCTTGGGGATGCTGATACGTCTCCGTCGTATCTATAATTTTTGATTGTTCCATGCCAATATTCTACAACTTCCATATACTTTTGGCAACTTTTTATATTATTTTTGGAACTAACATATTGATCTAGTGCCCAGTGCCAGTTCCTGTCTGTTGCATGTTTTTTGTTTCGCAGAAAATCCATATCAAACGGAGTCCAAACGGGATAAAAACGGACGAATATTTTTTTTGGAATATATGTGATTTTTGGGAAGAAAAATCCATGCGAGACGATGCCTGAGGGGGCCACGAGGCAGGGGGCGCGCCCCTGACCCTCGTGGCCACCCCGTAAGGTAGTTGGTGCCCTTCTTTCGCCACAAGAAAGCTAATATCCGGATAGAGATCGTGTTAAAATTTCAGCCCAATCGGAGTTACGGATCTCCGGGAATATAAGAAACGGTGAAAGGGAAGAATCGGAGAACGCAGAAACAGAGAGAGACAGAGAGATAGATCCAATCTCGGAGGGGCTCTCGCCCCTCCCACGCCATGGAGGCCATGGACCAGAGGGGAAACCCTTCTCCCATCTAGGGAGGAGGTCAAGGAAGAAGAAGGAGGAGGGGGGCTCTCTCCCCCTTGCTTCCGGTGGCATCGGAGTGCCACCGGGGGCCATCATCATCACCGCAATCTTCACCAACAACTTCACCGCCATAATCACCAACTCTCCCCCCTCTATGCAGCGGTGTAACCTCTCTCTTACCTGCTGTAATCTCTACTTAAACATGGTGCTCAACGCTATATATTATTTCCCAATGATGTATGGCTATCCTATGATGTTTGAGTAGATTCGTTTTGTCCTATGGGCTATTTGATGATCAAGATTGGTTTGAGTTGCATGTTTTATTATTGATGTTGTCCTATGGTGCTCTCCGTGTCGCACAAGCATGAGGGATCCCCGCTGTAGGGTGTTGCAATACGTTCATGATTCGCTTATAGTGGGTTACGTGAGTGACTGAAACACAAACCCGAGTAAGGGGGTTGTTGCGTATGGGATAAAGAGGACTTGATGCTTTAATGCTATGGTTGGATTTTACCTTAATGATCTTTAGTAGTTGCGGATGCTTGCTAGAGTTCCAATCATAAGTGCATATGATCCAAGTAGAGAAAGTATGTTAGCTTATGCCTCTCCCTCAAATAAAATTGCAATAATGATTACCGGTCTAGTTATCGATTGCCTAGGGACAAATAACTTTCTCGTAACAAAAATCTCTCTACTAAAACTAACTTAGTTGTGTCTTTATCTAAACAACCCCTACTTTTTATTTACTTGCTCTTTATATTCTTGCAAACCTATCCAACAACACCTACAAAGTACTTCTAGTTTCATACTTGTTCTAGGTAAAGCGAACATCAAACATGCGTAGAGTTGTATCGGTGGTCTATAGAACTTGAGGGAATATTTGTTCCGCCTTTAGCTCCTCATTGGGTTCGACACTCTTACTTATCGAAAACGGTTGCGATCCCCTACACTTGTGGGTTATCAACAAGCAAGATCTAAGCTTGGGGAGTTGATACGTCCATTTTGCATCATGTTTTCTTACTGTTATTTATAATGTTTTTATCCATAATAATGCTTTTTGGAATAATTCTAATGCCTTTTCTCTCATAATTTGCAAGGAGCACGCCAAGAGGGAGAATTCTAGCAGCTGGAAATCTGGACCAGGAAAAGCCACATCAGGCCACCTATTCTGCACAACTCCAAATGAGCTGAAACTTCACGGAGATTTTCTTTGGATTATTTAAGAAATATTGAAGCCAATAAACACCAGAGGGGGCACCAGGTGGGTACAACCCACCTGGGCGCGCCAGGCCCCCCTGACGCACCCTGGTGGGTCGTGGCCTCCTCGCCCCACCTTTGGTGCCCATCTTCTGATATATAAGTCATTTTTACCTAGAAAAAATAAGGAGAATACTTTCGGGACGGAGCGCCGCCGTCTTGAGGCGGGACTTGGGCAGGAGCACTTTTGCCCTCCGGCGAAGCAATTCTGCCGGGGGAACTTCCCTCCCGGAGGGGGAAATCATCATCATCATCACCAACAACTCTCCCATCTTGGGGAGGGCAATATCCATCAACATCTTCACCAACACTATCTCATCTCAAACCCTAGTTCATCTCTCGAATTCAATCTTGTTACCGAAACTATAGATTGGTACTTGTGGGTCACTAGTAGTGTTGATTACATCTTGTAGTTGATTACTATATGGTTTATTTGGTGGAAGATTATATGTTCAGATCCATTATGCTATTTAATAACCCTCTGATCATGAGCATGTTTACCGTTTGTGAGTAGTTACCTTTGTTCTTGAGGTCACTGGAGAAATCATGTTGCAAGTAATCATGTGAATTTGATATGTGTACGATATTTTGATAGTATGTATGTTGTGATTCCCTTAGTGGTGTCATGTGAACGTCGACTACATGACACTTCACCATACTTGGGCCTAAGGGAATGCATTATGGATTAGTAAATAGATGGTGGGTTGTGAGAGTGACAGAAACTTAAACCCCAATTTATGCACTACTCCGTAAGGGACCGATTGGATCCTAGGGTTTAATGCTATGGTTAGAATTTATTCTTAATACTTTTCTCGTAGTTGCGGATGCTTGCGGGAGGGTTAATCATAAGTAGGCGGTTTGTTCAAGTAAGAATAGCACCTAATCACCGGTCCACCCACATATCAAATTATCAAAGTAGTGAACACAAATCAAACCAACATGATGAAAGTGACTAGATGAAATTCCCGTGTACCCTTAAGAACGCTTTGCTCATTATAAGAGACCGTTTTGGCCTGTCCTTTGCCTCAAAAGGATTGGGTTACCTGGCTGCATACTTGTTACAATTATCGTTACTTGCTCATTACAAATTATCTTGCTATCAAACTACTCGCTACTTACAATTTCAGCACTTGCAGACATTACCTTACTGAAAACTACTTGTCATTTCCTTCTGCTCCTCATTGGGTTCAACACTCTTACTTATCGAAAAGAGCTACAATTGATCCCCTATACTTGTGGGTCATCATGTACTGTTGTGTGAATTCGACCAGTGAGTTGTTTGGGTTGACATACTTCTTGAGCACAGAGTTAAAACCCTCGCTTCTTGCCGTGGTCTGAAAGAACGGGAAAAAATCATGCATATAGTATACCGGGACCCAACACTTGCTGTTCTCCCACAACCATTGGAAATGCTCGTTGTCGGTCTTGCCATACGCTTCCATCATTACCCACCACTTGTGCTCAAACTCCTCAACTGCATTTATAACAGAAACATGGTAACATCAGGTATTGAAGGATGGTAACCTTGGTTCATACATATTGGTAACTAGAAACATCATTGTTGTTGATAATTCTATCACACACACTTGGTTACTTTAGTTCAAGCATCATGGTAAGTACATTGCACATATGATGATTTTTTGTCCACAGCAAATACCACTCTGTGTGTAGTACAAGCAACATTTTTAACTAGCAACAAAAAAAGATTCCTATCAATCACCACTAGTTGGTGATTGAAAAGTTTTGTTGTAGCTACTAGGGTGAACAACCGAAATGCGTGCGACAAACATGAGCATGATAGGTTCAGTACAGAAAATAATGAATGGAGGTAATTTTGTTATAATCCTTTGGCCTTCTTACATGGTAACTGTTGATATCATGCATGTAAACCCATTTCTTGTGTTTGAGGTAGTGAGGGTGGGAAGTAAAATACCAGTCAGGCTGTTGTCAACACAATCCTTGAATGCATTGTTTAGTGGCTCATCGTCAGCCATCAGCTCCCCAAGCTTCTCCTGTGCTTTTTTCATTATATACTAGCGACAATTCCTGTGTACTATCCCTATGAACACCTAATTGCAAAAACTTGATCTGTTATTATGTTCTTTGGCGCAATTCCACCCATTGCATGCAAGAATGCATTAAACAGCCACATAAAGTTACCAGATAGTTTGTTTCGAACAAATCCACAACCCAATTGGATTGACTGCCCATGGTTATTAATGCCAATGAAGGGCGCATGGGGCATCTTGTACATGTTTGTCATGTATGTTGTGTCGAATGATATGACATCATTGTATCTAGCATATGCCCTGCGCGACGCACCATCTATACAGAACAAATTTTCCACTCTGTCCTCATCATCAAGCTTTATTCTCCAATAGGAATCTGGATGTTGTGCCTTCATATCTTGGAAGTATGAGATTGTGCTCCCCACATCAGCATGGCGGTACTCCATGCGGAATTTAGCTCGCTGGTTTGCAATGTCCTTTGTCGTGTATGGTACATCTTTAGGAGACCCGTAGAACCATGACATTAGTTGCATCTGTCTTGCTGTCTCTATGTTGCATCCGTGCAATATCTTCAAGAAGTATTGCTCATCCTTGGGAATGTTCCTATGTGATGATAGGAACTTTGTCAAGGACAACTTTCTTATAAGAGGGTGGTTGTGGTCATCGTTGAAGCGTTTGACTCTCCACCACGCATCCATGTGGGTGATGTAAAGGTGGGCCGGACATCCTGACCTCACAACCTTCCCTCTTTTCCTCTTCTTAACGGTGCCTTTTGGGTCATGCACATCCCGTGTCTCCTTGTTTTTTTGGCTTGCCGTATTTCCCACAAACCAAGAGGACTCTGCTTACAATATCGTCTTTAATTGTTTTTTTCTATATTCCGGCCCCATCCCAAACCCATGTCTGAGTGCATATTGCTTGTAGTGATCATAAGCTTCCTCATGAGTATCAAACTTCATCGTTTCATCAGGAGGCTTCGATATGGAGTATGCCTCGGTGTTTTTGTCTCCCTGATCAGCATTCTCTCCTCCTGTTCCTGGACTGACTGGCTCGCTGACTGAATGATCAAAGAAGCTTTCTCTCCCCCCCTATGCTGCTAGTAGTCGGTTCTTTGCTTGTCTCTCGGACCATCGGGTTGCTTCTAGATGTAGCACCTGTAATGTTTTTGAAGTTGTTAGTTTGTGTTATATTTCTGCACGTCAAAACTAGTGGTAACTTGTACTCCACTTGCCTGGTAAAGTTTGCATCCAGTAAGATGTTTTTTTAGTTGTAAAGTGAGAGCATGTAATTGTAATACAGACTGCATGATAATTCGTATGCAGTAAGTGTGGTAATTGTACCTAATTTCATGGTAATTTGTGTGCATTAAGCTTGGTGACTGTGAGCTTTTCATGGTGAATGTGGTAGTTGTAAATGACATAGGTGGTAGTTGCAACTCAAGTATGATGGTAACAAGTCTGTGTATAAAAATGTGGTAGCATGGTAAATGTTTTACCTTCGTCTGTTTTGTTGATGTTGGCAGAACCAAAGCTTGTCGTGTGTGCATATTCACACCGTTGGTTTGTTCCCACACCGCTCATCATGATATCCACATTACCCCCATTGTCATGCGCCATTTTTTGTGTTGCAGCACCTGCTAGCACATATGATTGCATCCATCAATTTTCCACACTTACAAGCAATTTTGATTATTTTTTCACAACAACTATATATTTTTCTTTTTCTGCATTGATTACTTCTTTTTTATAACAGGTATCATTTTGGGAGTAACCAACGTATGAGAGTGTGACAACAATAGTTCCTATTAACATCATTTCTTATCAAAAAATTCTGGTGGCAACAATGTAAATCGACACATGGTATTCTTGTAGTGTTTTAGCACCTTTGGTTCTGAGTTTTCCTGGTAAATTAGCATGATAACTTGTTCTGACATGAGTTTGTTCAATAAAAAAAGATCTTTTTTATGTTGAATAAGTGTTAAAGGATGCTGATTACTCAATGCACACACTTGGTAATCTATATTAACTCGAAATGGTAACTCAATTATTAATGAGAAATTTCATGCATGTAGTTCTAACATGCTTCAAAAAAGATAGCTTAATAGAATGATGATGATAGCCTATATGGATTTATGATGGTAACTCAATGATGTAATCTGTAGGTAGGAACATGGATCAATTTTACTAACTTTTTGGCTTTAAAAGAGGCAAATTTATTCAATCTTTGTTGGTAACTTGACTGAATTTGAATGGTAACTCAATTACAACGAAGGAATTACACACATGTAGTAAAAGGCTACCTTCTTATGCATCTTGTTGGCTTTGTTCTTTAGTTCTTGTTGTTCTTTTCCCATGTTTTTTTGCCGTGATTTTATTGGTATGAAATGTAAATGCAGCATGTGTATAGAGGTTGAATCACTTACCTCCTTGATTTTTGCCTGATTATGGCAAAATTCAGATGAACTGGGGTATTTGTCCCAGTAGCATGTGGTAACCCTTGTGATGTTGATGTGGTAAACCAGACCCCAATCTCAAATCCTTGTGTTTGGTAGTGTTTTTCGTGGGTTTTTTTGGTGGATCAAATCTAGGGCGCATGTCATCGGCGATGGAGGCGCGCCGGGGAGAGACAATAACAGATCGGGGGCAGGTGGTTGTTTCTTGTGATGGAGGTAAGAAAAGGTTTTGGGGTGGTAAGTCACGTGCGGGGGAAGGTGAGCCAGAGGGGCTGTCTTTTTTGTCCTGGGCCTCATGCGTTGCGCATGCTGGGCCTCGCGAAAGGTCATCGTGGGTGGCTCTGACAAAGCGGGTCGCGCGGGGAGGACGCGGGTGTACGATGTGCGGATCTGATGTTTAGCGTCCAGTCGATTAGTGGTTAGTCGCGTCCTTAAAAATATTGAAGAAGTATTTGAAAATGATGAATAACTATTAGAAAATGCTAAACAAGTATTTGAAAAATGTAGAACATATATTTGAAAAAAAAGTTGAACAAGTATTTAAAAATATTGAATAAGCATTCGAACAATATTGAACGTGTATGCAAAAAATGTTAATCACTTTCTAACATTTAAAAAATGTTAATCACTTTTAAAAAATGTTGATCACTTTCTTTGTGGCTGGGCTGGGCTGGGCTGGTACTTGGGAGACGGTCAGATGGGCTAACATTTTGACGACCGAAGTGATACTTGGGAGACGATCAGGGAAAACCCTCGTTCGCCCATTCCGCTCCTCTCGCCCCCACCCGCCGCCTTCCCATGGCCTCCGCCGCCGCCGCCGCCGCCGCCGCCACCGCCACCCGGGCGAACAGCCTCTCCCGCATCTTCTCCTCCTCCTCGCCAACGGCAAAACTACCCAAGCACAATCCCAAGACCAAGCGCGCGCCGGCGCCGATGCCGAAACCGTCCGCCGCCGATGCTGACTCCATCACGGGCCAGAAGCTCCCGGAGCCCCTCGGCGCACAGCCCGCCGCCAAAGCTGAGTCCAACGCGGACCACAAGCTCCCGAAGCCCCTTGACGATATCCTCATTGCCCTCATCCGGCAGCGCAACCCTGATAGGCTGGTCTCCGAGTTCGTCCAAGCGTCAACCGTGTCGTCGCGCTTCCGCGAGCGGCACCGCGTGTACGAGGTAGCGGTGAGCCGCCTCACTTCCTTCGGCCGCCAAGACGGCATCGAGGCCATCATCGAAGCGCAGAAGCCCTTCCTCGAGACCTCAGACGAGGGATTCGCCGCGCGCCTCATCCGCCTCTACGGCCGTGCCTCCATGCCATCCCACGCTACCGCAACCTTCCATGAACTTCCCGCGCAGCATAAATCCACCATGACATTCAACGCCCTTCTTGCAGCGTACGCCGAAGCCGGGGATTTCGATGGGCTCACTGCTGCATTCCAGGAGATCCCAGCCACCCACCCCTCGATTGTTCCCAGCGTATACTCTTACAACATACTCATCCGCTCATTGTGCCAGAAGCCTGACCTCTCAGCTGCTCTTGATGTTGTTCTTCTCATGGAGAAGCACGGTGTTTCAGCTGACATTATTACTTTCAACACTCTGTTGAATGGGTTTTGTAACAATGGCCCCACGGATGAAGCAGAGACAGTATGGGAGATGATGAAGGAGAGGAATTTGGAGCCAGATGCAAAGTGCTACAATGCCAAGCTGCGGGGTTTGGTTGCAGAAGGGAGGATTGATGATGCAGCTGCTGTGCTTGAGGGATTGGAGAAGGACGGGCCAAAACCCGATACGGTGTCCTACAATGAGTTGATTCGAGGATATTGCAAAGCGGGGAGGTTACAGGAGGCCAAGAAGCTGTATGATGATTTGGCAAAAAATCACTGTGCCGCAAATAAGGGAACATATGAGACTCTCGTGCCACACCTTCTGCAGGCTGGAGACCTGGATTGTGCACTGAGGTACTGCTATGAAATGTTTAGTGGTAAAAAGAGCGGTAGAGTGGAGTGTGGTGTGCTGCAGGATGTAGTGAATGCATTGGTAGATGCATCGAGGGTGGAGGAGGCTGGCAAGCTTGTTGATATCGGGCGGAAGAAGTACTACTCACGAAAGGGTTTGAGGATGCGAGGTAGTGCAAAAGGCAGTGAATTAAGAGCTGAAACTGATGAGTAAGAAGCAATATCAGAAGAAAAGGAGTGTGATGTGGAACACAAGACTGAAAAGTAAAATTCATTGGTCAGGCTTTGACTGATGCATGCCAAATTTCACCATGACTTGTTTTACTCAGTTTCTCTGTTTGCATGATAGAACAAGAAGTGCAAGTTAAAGTAGTGGTTTAACTAGTTTAATAAGGTATTGGTTTAGCTTGCCCTGTGATGTAATACTTATTGAAAATCTTTTTTTCCATTTTAGAAGAGATCCACAGGAAGTCATTATTCTTATCTGCAATGTCTTGCTTGTGCTGATTTTTCTTGTTGCATCAAATTCCTTTTATGAATGTAATATCTGTGTTTGGAAACATCCTCCAAGAGTTGTGTACTTTATGGATACTTCTATTTTCTAGACATTGATGATTCAACTGTTAGCTCTGTAATGAAGATAAACACACATACCTCCCACTTTGTTGATTCTTATTTTTTATTATAGTATTTCTCTTCGAAGCATGGGCAATGCAAATGTTATGACATACATGAAGTTAAAAGGCCTTTGATCAATGATTAGCTTCGAGTAGTTTGTCAGGTTACTAGTTTGCCAAACTAGGGGTCAATAGTTGTACTATTTTCATTTGCTGTAGTGAGCTTTGTTTTTCACCTTTTTTGAACTGATCTTCATATCTGATCATATAGTGAGCTAGTAGAGTTGTAAACCAAACAAGGAAGAACTGTATGAATTAGGATAGTAGGTGAACTACTGATTTCTCACAATTCGGATTCTTGCTTCCTAAGAAGATGGTAGGAGCCGACCTCCTTCAATTACGAGAATATACACAGAATGCTCTTCAGCATTTACCATATTTACTCATTTGAATAAAGGCTGTGTTTTTGTGATGAATTTGACTTCAGTATGAAACTGCTAGGCTTTGAGACTATCCTCAAAATTCTTCCGAGAGTTCAAACTATGAAAAAATTAAGCATGTGATCAAATAAACAATTGTTTTGTGGTTTTATTAAAATACCGATAGTGTTGTCAAATGTCAGGACTAGAATCATGTATGAAGTATTACCTGTACGACTGTGCATTTCTTTTAATTAGAGGTAGTGAGCCACCCCAGGTTCGAGCCTTGGTGGGTTGACAGGTTGATGCTGCACCTTATCGACCGACCAGTGCTCAGTGCTGTGCTTTCCATTTGTTCATGTCAAATTTACCATATCTGGCAGCAGATTATTACTTTCTGTGCACTGTTCAGGTGGATTGATCATCATTTATTAGACAACTATTTTGCAGTGACACTTCTCTTTCTATACGAGCAATGGAAGAATTTTCACGGATCCTCTAATCCCTAATAAGGTATGTATTTGTCCCCTGATACTCTGGACTACAGGCTATTTCCCTTTTCCTTTTTGTCATATGGCTTTGTCAACCGCGGAAGATCGTCGGGAACTATGAGGACATATCAGCCACCTTGTTATTCAGGCCTTCTGCAGGACAGTTTCCTGATGTTGATGTACAAAGCTTGCTTCTTACTGAAGCTATGAGAAATACTTTGTCCTTAAGGCCATTCATAGGTAAGTTTCCTGATCTACAATGCGCAAAGCTTGTTTTCTTGCAGTTTCTTATCTTTGGTAGCAATCATTTCAGATTTCTGTCATATATAAATTGCACTATATTTTGGGAATTTGGCGCTCCCAATTTCATTGGTGAAACTGACCACACATTGCTTTTGGACCGTCCCTATGGTTCAAAACAATCAGGAAGGTACTGTAAGACCCCCAAAATACTGAACAACGCCAGAACATAACCTGTTACAATCTCCAACTCACCAAGAGTCCACTTTTCCTCTGTTGGTTGTGCGGTGATGATGTTCTGCTATCTTTGCTAGGAACACTCGGGTCGTGTATCCTTTTAGCTTACTGGCTATTTGATTTCGATGTAGGAACCACATGACTGCATGAGAATATGCTTCTTTTGCATATTATTACTCCTATGACATTTTAAATGTACACAGATTTGGTCGCTTCTCTTGCTTACGGAGTACTTTTATTCGCCGCTACTGATGTTAGGAAAGAATAGCGTCTGGACTGAACAGCTCCACTGTTGTTCAGGCCTTGGCCGACCCCGCCGCCTCCTCCGCTGTAGCCGCCCACCCCATCGTGGCCTTTGTTGGCGCGATCATCGTCCCCAATCCTGCCTCCGCCTCCATGCCGCCGCCACGGTTCTGCCCTACCCTGGCCGGTCGTCGTCGCGGCCACGCCGCCGACAAAGAAGCAACGAGCCGCCAATCCCTGCGGTGGAGGTGTGTAAGTGGCCGGCGGGACGCAACCCAGCAACCCGGCAACGAACCCATCCATCTCTGGTGGCAAAAAAAATTGAAGGCGGCCGTGGGTGCGTCGGTCGATTCGCTGCTGCTAGCTGTGGCGTCCACATCCGATCAAGGAACCCCCACTCCACCTTCGCCACCGCCGCCGGTGACCATGGCCACCGCATCCAACGTGTTTGACAAAATGCCGCCGACCAGTTCACTTTGCATCATCTATTGGAGTTGCACTTTTACATCTCCAATATACATCATATGTTGGTGTTGCCTCTTTTTTGGAGATGTAAAATGCACTTTTTGGCGATGTAAACTTTATATCTCCTACTTTTACATTTTTAAATTTGCATCATCGATTGGAGATGCTCTTAGAAATGTCACCACCGCTGTAAATCATACCCTCTACGTCTAGCCATCGTCCATAGATGGCATCTCATCATCGAAGGCAAACTGGCCAGAGTGAGAGCCACCAAAATTCGCAAAAAACCCAAAAAAGAACTCTCCATTCAAGCGGCACGGCGGCCCTGTATTGTAATGCCCGGATAATCATGCTACAGTAATCCCTTGATAATGATGCCACGTCGCCACGGATATTGTTGCTAACCTATCGCTAGTTGAAAACCGATTCAAATTCAAATTTAAAATAAAGATAAATAATAAAAGTTTTCAAAAATTAAAACAAAAATGTTTGGTGTGTGCAAATAAATGCCCGGGAATTTATGGTGTAGTAAACACTTTTTTATAAAAGGCCTAAATAATTTAAAATGATTTAGAACAGAAAAGTAAATAAATAATAAAAAAGAAAATACTAAAAAGAAATACTAAAAAAACAAAGAAAAGGCCCCCTGACTAACTGGGCCAGAAGGCCCAGCTGGCTGACCCATTTGGGCCCAGCCGGCCCCTCCACTCTCTTCTTATCCCCACCAGGGGGAAAACCCCACCCACCGACACCTCCACTTCCCCTCCAACGAAATATCTCCCCCCCTCTCTCTCCCGATTGGATCGGGATCGAGAGGAGGCCGCCGTCGCCGCCCCCGCGCCAGGACCGCGCCGCCTCGCCGTTGGACGCCGCCACGCCGGAGCCCCTCCACCGGCCTGCCTCCTCTACGCCGCCGTCCCCGTCGACCACCCCGACTCCCACTGCCCCGTTCCCTACGCCTCCATGTGATCCCCGCCGCCACGCTCATCTTCGCGCGCCCCTCCTCGCTCTCTCCCTGCTCGTGCGCGCCTCGCCTTCGCCCACCTGGTCGCGCCCGCCGGGGCCTCCTCCGGCCTCCCCTGTCCGCCTTCGCGCCCGTCTGGGTCTTGGCTTCCCAGGGCTGCGGCTCCGCAGCCCGCATTTGCCATCGCCGCCGCGCTGCGCTCGCCTCCTCCCCTGCGTGCTGTTTGGGGCCGCGCCCAGCGCGCCACTGCACGCAGCCCCTGCCCCCGCGCAGCTGCGCCCACAGCCCGCTCGCCGGACCCGCTGTTGCCGCCCGCATCACCGCCGCCGCTGCCTCTGCCGCTGCTACCGCTTCGTCTCGCCTCGCCTGGCCGCCCCGTGCGCTCCCCGCTCGCCTGTCGCGGCTCCGCCGCTCCAGCCTCGCCACGCTCCCCGGAGCTCCTCTGCTCCGCCTCACGGCCGCGCTCCCGCTCGGCCCTTGGCCTCGCCCGCAGCCCCCGTGCGCTGCTCCCGCGTCCACCCGCTCTACCGTAGCCACCCAGCTACCCATCATCGTCGTTGCGCCCGAGCCGCCCATCCTCGCCGGCGCGCCCCTGCGTTCGGGCGACGTCGCTCGGGTCGCCCATTAGCGCCCGCCCGTCGCCCTGTAGCCCGCGCCCATTAAGGCCGCAGGGGCCTATGACAAAGTAGCCCCACCCTGCAGAACGTTTATAAAAAAGGAATTAAAAAATATAATAAATAAATAATAAATAATAAAATTAATTAATTAATTAACTAAATAATCAACTTAATTAATCATGTTTAGTTAAACTAATTAAACGTGATTAACCTAAAGTATATAATTAACCTATCGAATCTATTAGTTAGGGTGATGTGTCTATGACAGACGGGACCCACACGTCAGTTTGACCCAGCCAACCCTCTGTTGACTGCTGATGTCATGCTGACGTCAGCAAACACTATTCTGGATAATGTTGATTTAATTAATTAAATAAATCCTAAAATTGAATTAATTCTTTTAAAATTAATATAAAATAAACCCTAGCTCGGATGGAAAAACTTTGCACATGAAAGTTGCTCAGAACGACGAGACGAATCCGGATACGCAGCTCGTTCGTCCGCCACGCACCCCTAGCATAGCAAACACGCAACTTTCCTCCTCCGGTTCATCCGTCCGAAAACACGAAACACCGGGAATATTTTTCCGAATGTTTCCCCCTTCACTGGTACCACCTCGTACCGCGTTAGGGCACACCTGACTTCACGCTTTGTCATGTCATGCATCGTCATGCATTTGTTTGCATTATATTTATTGTTTCTTCCCCCTCTTCTCTTGCTAGACACCGAGACCGACGCCGCTGCTACCCAGTATGACTACGGTGTTGACGACCCCTCTCTCTTGCCAGAGCAACCAGGCAAGCCCCCCTTTGATCACCAGATATCGCCTACTCTTTCTCTCTACTTCTTGCATTAGAGTAGTGTAGCATGATTACTGCTTTCGGTTAATCCTATCCTGATGCATAGCCTGTCCTTGCTACTACTGTTGTTACCTTTACCTGCAATCCTAATGCTTAGTATAGGATGCTAGTTTATCATCAGTGGCCTTACCTACTTGTCTGTATGCCATGCTATACTATCGGGCCGTGATCACTCGGGAGGTGATCACGGGTATATACTATATACTTTATACATGATACATGTGGTGACTAAAGTTGGGTCGGCTCGTGGAGCACTCGCGAGTGATTCACGGATTGGGGGCTGAAAGGACCTTTGTCCTAATGACCCTCTGTGTGGATCTTTGTGGCGAAGCGATAGGGCAGGTTGAGACCACCTAGGAGAGAGGTGGGCCTGGCCCTGGTCGGCGTTCGCGGTTATTTCAGGATAACACGTTTAATGAGATCTTGGTATTTGGTCTGAGTCTGGCCACTGGCCTATACGCACTAACCATCTACGCGGGGACAGTTATGGGCACTCGACGTCGTGGTATCATCCGAAACCTTTGTGACGTCAGCGACTGAGCGGCGCGCGCCGGGTTGGACCGCGTAACGCAACTTCCTTTGTAATGGAGGTTGCTAGGTTTGCTCTCCGGCCGCCCTCGCAACGTGCAGGTGTGCAATGGGCGATGGGCCCAAACCCCTGCACCATAGGATTTAGACCGGCGTGCTGACCTCTCTGTTGTGCCTAGGTAGGGCTGCGACGTGTTGATCTTCCGAGGCCGGGCATGACCCAGGAAAGTGTGTCCGGCCAAATGGGATCGAGCGTGTTGGGAAATGTGGTGCACCCCTGCAGGGAAGTTGATCTATTCGAATAGTCGTGTCCCTCGGTAAAAGGATGACCCGGAGTTGTACCTTGACCTTATGACAACTAGAACCAGATACTTAATAAAACACACCCTTCCAAGTGCCAGATACAACCGGTGATCGCTCTCTCACACGGCGACGAGGGGAGGATCACCGGGTAGGATTATGCTATGTGATGTTACTTGGTGAACTTACCATCTACTCTCTTCTTCTGCTGCAAGATGGAGATTACCAGAAGCGTAGTCTTCGAAAGGACTAGCTATCCCCCCTTATTCCGGCATTCTGCAGTTCAGTCCACATATGCTACCCTTTTTCATTTGATACCAAGGCATACATATGTAGTGTAGCTCCTTGCTTGCGAGTACTTTGGATGAGTACTCACGGTTGCTTTGCTCCCTCTTTCCACCCTTTCTATACCCGATTGCTGCGACCAGACGATGAAGCCCAGGAGCCAGACGCCACCATCGACGACGACTCCTGATGTCTACTACACAACCTTCTTCTTGTAGGCGTTGTTGGGCCTCCAAGTGCAGAGGTTTGTAGGACAGTAGCAAATTTCCCTCAAGTGGATGACCTAAGGTTTATCAATCCATAGGAGGCGTAGGATGAAGATGGTCTCTCTCAAGCAACCCTGCAACCAAATAACAAAGAGTCTCTTGTGTCCCCAACACACCCAATATAATGGTAAATTGTATAGGTGCACTAGTTCGGCGAAGAGATGGTGAAACAAGTGGTATATGGATAGTAGATAAAGGTATTTGTAATCTGAAATAATAAAAACAGCAAGGTAGCAAGTGATAAAAGTGAGCGTAAACGGTATTGCAATGATAGGAAACAAGGCCTAGGGTTCATAATTTCGCTAGTGTAAGTTCCCTCGAAATACTAACATAATTGGATCACAAACTATCCCTCAACATGCAACAAAGAGTCACTCCAAAGTCACTAATAGCGGAGAATGAACAAAGAGATTATGGTAGGGTACGAAACCACCTCAAAGTTATTCTTTCCAATCAATCCGTTGGGCTATTCCTATTAGTGTCACAAACAGCCCTAGAGTTCATACTAGAATAACACCTTAAGACACACATCAACCAAAACCCTAATTTCACCTAGATACTGCAATGTCACCTCAAGTATCCGTGGGTATGATTATACGATATGCATCACACAATCTCAGATTCATCTATTCAACCAACACAAAGGACCTCAAAGAGTGCCCCAAAGTTCCTACCGGAGAATCACGACGAAAACGTGTGCCAACCCCTATGCATAGGTTCATGGGCGGAACCCGCAAGTTGATCACCAAAACATACATCAAGTGAATCATGTGGTATCCCATTGTCACCACAGATACGCACGGCAAGACATACATCAAGTATTCTCAAATCTTTAAAGACTCAATCCGATAAGATAACTTCAAAGGGGAAACTCAATTCATTACAAGAGAGTAGAGGGGGAAGAAACATCATAGGATCCAAATATAATAGCAAAGCTCGTGATACATCAAGATCGTATCATCTCAAGAAAACGAGAGAGAGAGAGAGAGAGATCAAACTCATAGCTACTGGTACATACCCTCAGCCCCGAGGGAGAACTACTCCCTCCTCGTCATGGAGAGCACCGGGATGATGAAGATGGCCACCGGAGAAGGATTGCCCCCTCCGGCAGGGTGCCGGAACGGGTCTAGATTGGCTTTCGGTGGCTACGGAGGCTTCTGGCGGCGGAACTCCCGATCTATTATGTTCCCGGATGTTTTTAGGGTATATGGGGATATATAGGCGGAAGAAGTATGTCAGGGGGGGCACGAGGGGCTCACGAGGGTGGAGGGCGCGCCCAGGGGGGTGGGCACGCCCCCTGCCTCGTGACCTTCTCGCAGATCCCCCGACGTGCACTCCAAGTCTTCTGGGATTCTTTCCTTCCAAAAATGAGTTCCGTGAAGTTTCAGGTCAATTGGACTCCGTTTGATTTTCCTTTTCTTCGAAACCCTAAAACATGGTAAAAAAACAGAAATTGACACTGGGCTCTGGGTTAATAGGTTAGTCCCAAAAATGATATAAAAGTGTATAATAAAGCCCATAAACATTCAAAATAGTAGATAATGTAGCATGGAGCAATCAAAAATTATAGATACGTTGGAGACGTATCAGCATCCCCAAGCTTAATTCATGCTCGTCCTCGAGTAGGTAAATGATAAAAACAGATTTTTTTGATGCGGAATGCTAGTTGGCATAATTTCAATGTAATTATTCTTAATTGTGGTATGAATATTCAGATCCGAAAGATTCAAGACAAAAGTTCAATTGACATAAAAATGATAATACTTCAAGCATACTAACTAAGCAATTATGTCTTCTCAAAATAACATGGCCAAAGAAAGTTCATCCCTACAAAATCATATAGTTTAGTCTTGTTTCATTTTCGTCACACAAGAATGCTCTCATCATGCACAACCCCGATGACAAGCCAAGCAATTGTTTCATACTTTACTAATCTCAAACTTTATAAACCTTCACGCAATACATGAGCGTGAGCCATGGATATAGCACTATGGGTGGAATAGAATATGATGATGGGGGTTATGTGGAGAAGACAAAAAAGGAGAAAGTCTCACACCAACGAGGCTAATCAATGAGCTATGGAGATGCCCATCGAGTGATGTTGATGCAAGGAGTAAGGATTGCCATGCAACGGATGCACTAGAGCTATAAATTTATGGAAGCTCAACAAAAAAACTAAGTGGGTGTGCATCCAACTTGCTTGCTCACGAAGACCTAGGGCACTTGAGGAGGCCCATTGTTGGAATATACAAGCTAAGTTCTATAATGAAAAGTTCCCACTAGTATATGAAAGTGACAAAACAAGAGACTCTCTATCATGAAGATTACGGTGCTACTTTGAAGCACAAGTGTGGTAAAAGGATAGTAGCATTGCCCCTTTTTATTTTGTTTTTTTATTTATTTTTTATATTTTTTTGGGCCTTCTTTTTTTCTTTGGCTTTTCTCTCTTTTTTTCTTTTTTTGGGACAATGCTCTATTGGATGATGATAATCACACTTCTATTTATTTACAACTCAATGATTACAATTCGATACTAGAACAAAGTATGACTCTATATGAATGCCTCCGGCGGTGTACCGGGATATGCAATGAATCAAGAGTGACATGTATGAAAGAATTATGAACGGTGGCTTTCCCACAAATACTATGTCAATTACATGATCATGCTAAAGCAATATGACAATGATGAATGTGTCATGATGAACGGTATGGTGGAAAGTTGCATGGCAATATATCTCGGAATGGCTATGGAAATGCCATAATAGGTAGGTACGGTGGCTGTTTTGAGGAAGATATAAGGAGGTTTATGTGTGAAAGAGTGTATCATATCACGGGGTTTGGATGCACCGGCGAAGTTTGCGCCAACTCTCAATGTGAGAAAGGGCAATGCACGGTACCGAAGAGACTAGCAATGATGGAAGGGTGAGAGTGCGTATAATCCATGGACTCAACATTAGTCATAAAGAACTCACATACTTATTGCAAAAATCTACAAGTCATCAAAAAACCTCGGCACTACGCGCATGCTCCTAGGGGGATAGATTGGTAGGAAAAAACCATCGCTCGTCCCCGACCGCCACTCATAAGGAGGACAATCAAATAACACCTCATGTTTCAAATTTGTGACACAACGTTTACCATACGTGCATGCTACGGGACTGGCAAACTTCAACACAAGCATTTCTTAATTTCACAACTACTCAACTAGCACGACTTTGATATTATTACCTCCATATCTCAAAACAATCATCAAGCATCAAACTTCCCTTAGTATTCAAAACACTCATAAGAGAATTTTATTATTAATCTTGTATACCTAGCATATTAGGATTTTAAGCAAATTACCATGCTATTTAAGACTCTCAAAATAATATAAGTGAAGCATGAGAGTTCATCTATTTCTTCAAAATAAAACTACCACCATGCTCTAAAAGGTATAAGTGAAGCACTAGAGCAAATGACAAACTACTCCGAAAGATATAAGTGAAGATCAATGAGTAGTCCAATAATTATGCAACTATGTGAAGACTCTCTAACATTTAATAATTTCAGATATTGGTATTTTATTCAAACAGCAAACAAAGCAAAATAAAATGACATTCTAAGAATGGCAAACATCATGTGAAGAAGCAAAAACTTAGGATCAACCGAAACTAACCGATAGTTGTTGAAGAAGAAAGGTGGGATGCCAACCGGGCCATCCCCAAGCTTAGACGCTTGAGACTTCTTGAAATATTATCTTGGAGTGCCTTGGGCATCCCCAAGCTTGAGCTTTTGTGTCTCCTTAATTCCTCTCATATCACGGTCTCCCTAAATCTCAAAAGCTTCATCCACACAAAACTCAATAAGGACTCATGAGATAAGTTAGTATAAACTATTGCAAAAACCTTATCATACTCTATTGTAGCAAATCACTAAAATTATTATTCAACATTGCATACTAAAGGCCTCTGCATATTTAATAGTCCTATCCTCAAAAATAATTATTAAAGAAGCAAACATATGCAAACAATGCAAACATAACAGCAATCTGCCTAAACAGGATAGTCTGTAAATAATGCAGCAACATCCATACTTCCCTAGCTCCAAAAATTATGAAATAAAATTCCCACTGTATTAAATTTATCAGATCTTAATATTCAAAAGGTTTCAACATTTTATCACATTCTTACTTTTCTAGGGAATTATTGCAACAGCGGTAAACTTTCTGTTTTCAAACAGCAACATGTGGAATTCTAAAATAGGCATAGTAAAGGCTATCAATGCCACTTTTATTGAAATTAAAGATGCAAAACATGTTGGGGAACGTAGTAATTTCAAAATTTTCCTACGCACACGCAAGATCATGGTGATGCACAGCAACGAGGGGGAGAGTGTTGTCTACGTACCAACGCAGACCGACTGCGGAAGCGATCACACAACGTAGAGGAAGTAGTCGTACGTCTTCTTCCCGATCCGACCGATCCAAGCACCGTTACTCCGGCACCTCCGAGTTCTTAGCACACGTACAGCTCGATGACGATCCCCGGGCTCCGATCCAGCAAAGCGTCGAGGAAGAGTTCCGTCAGCACGACGTCGTGGTGACGATCTTGATGTACTACCGACGCAGGGCTTCGCCTAAGCACTACAACAGTATAATCGAGGTGGAATTTGGTGGCAGGGGGCACCGCACACGGCTAAGGAACGATCTCAAGGATCAACTTGTGTGTCATGGGGTGTCCCCTGCCCCCGTATATAAAGGATGAGAGGGGGAGAGCTGGCCGGCCAAGCTAGGAGGCGCAGGAGGAGTCCTACTCCTACCGGGAGTAGGACTCCTCCCCCCAATCCTATTCCTAATAGGATTCCCCAAAGGGGGGGGAGAGAGAGAGAGGGTGGCCGGCCCCTTCTCCTAGTCCTAATAGGACTAGGGGGAGGGGGTAGGCGCACAGCCCTTGTGGGCTGCCCTCTCACCTTTCCACTAAAGCCCACGTAGGCCCATTTGGCTCCCGGGGGGTTCCGGTAACCCTCCCGGTAATCCGGTAAAATCCCGATTTCACCCGGAACACTTCCGATGTCCAAACATAGGCCTCCAATATATCAATCTTTATGTCTCGACCATTTCGAGACTCCTCGTCATGTCCGTGATCACATCCGGGACTCCGAACAACCTTCGGTACATCAAAATGCATAAACTCATAATAACTGTCATCGTAACGTTAAGCGTGCGGACCCTACGGTTCGAGAACAATGTAGACATGACCGAGACACGTCTCTGGTCAATAACCAATAGCGGGACCTGGATGCCCATATTGGCTCCTACATATTCTACGAAGATCTTTATCGGTCAGACCGCATAACAACATACGTTGTTCCTTTTGTCATCGGTATGTTACTTGCCCGAGATTCGATCGTCGGTATCCAATACCTAGTTCAATCTCGTTACTGGCAAGTCTCTTTACTCGTTCTGTAATACATCATCTCACAACTAACATATTAGTTGCAGTGCTTGCAAGGCTTATGTGATGAGCATTACTGAGAGGGCCCAGAGATACCTCTCCGACAATCGGAGTGACAAATCCTATTCTCGAAATACGCCAACCCAACATCTACCTTTGGAGACACCTGTAGTACTCCTCTATAATCACCCAGTTACGTTGTGACGTTTGGTAGCACCCAAAGTGTTCCTCCGGTAAACGGGAGTTGCATAATCTCATAGTCATAGGAACATGTATAAGTCATGAAGAATAGCAACAGCAACATACTAAACGATCGGGTGCTAAGCTAATGGAATGGGTCATGTCAATCAGATCATTCAACTAATGATGTGACCTCGTTAATCAAATAACAACTCTTTTGTCCATGGTTAGGAAACATAACCATCTTTGATTAACGAGCTAGTCAAGTAGAGGCATACTAGTGACACTCTGTTTGTCTATGTATTCACACATGTATTATGTTTCCGGTTAATACAATTCTAGCATGAATAATAAACATTTATCATGATATAAGGAAATAAATAATAACTTTATTATTGCCTCTAGGGCATATTTCCTTCAGTCTCCCACTTGCACTAGAGTCAATAATCTAGTTCACATCGCCATGTGATTTAACAGCAATAGTTCACATCACCATGTGATTAACACCCATAGTTCACATCGTCATGTGATCAACACTCAAAGGGTTTACTAGAGTCAGTAATCTAGTTCACATATCTATGTGATTAACACCCAAAGAGTACTAAGGTGTGATCATGTTTTGCTTGTGAGATAATTTTAGTCAACGGGTCTGTCACATTCAGATCCGAAAGTATTTTGCAAGTTCTATGTCTACAATGCTCTACACGGAGCTACTCTAGCTAATTGCTCCCACTTTCAATATGTATCCAGATTGAGACTTTAGATTCATCTGGATCAGTGTCAAAAACTTGCATCGACGTAACCCTTCACGACGAACCTTTTTGTCACGTCCATAATCGAGAAACATATCCTTATTTCACTAAGGATAATTCTGACCGCTGTCCAGTGATCTACTCCTAGATCACTATTGTACTCCCTTGCCAAATCAATGCAGGGTATACAATAGATCTGGTATACAGCATGACATACTTTATAGAACCTATGGCCAAGGCATAGGGAATGACTTTCATTCTCTTCCTATCTTCTGCCGTGGTCGGGCTTTGAGTCTTACTCAACTTCACACCTTGTAATACAGGCAAGAACTCTTTCTTTGACTGCTCCATTTTGAACTACTTCAAAATCTTGTCAAGGTATGTACTCATTGAAAAAACTTATCAAGCGTCTTGATCTATCTCTATAGATCTTCAAGCTCAATATGTAAGCAGCTTCACCGAAGTCTTTCTTTGAAAAACTCCTTTCAAACACTCCTTTATGCTTTACAGAATAATTCTACATTATTTCCGATCAACAATATGTCATTCACATATACTTTATCAGAAATGCTGTAGTGCTCCCACTCACTTTCTTGTAAATACAGGCTTCACCGCAAGTCTGTATAAAACTATATGCTTTGATCAACTCATCAAAGCGTATATTCCAACTCCGAGATGTTTGCACCAGTCCACAGATAGATCGCTGGAGCTTGCATATTTAGTTAACACCTTTAGGATCGACAAAACCTTCTAGTTGCATCATATACAACTTTTCTTTAGCAAATCCATTAAGGAATGCGGTTTTGTTTATCCATTTGCCAGATTTCATAAAATGCGGCAATTGCTAACATGATTCGGACAGACTTTAAGCATAGATACGAGTGAGAAAATCTCATCGTAGTCAACACCTTGAACTTGTCGAAAACCTTTTGCGACAATTCTAGCTTTGTAGATAGTAACACTACTATCAGCGTCCGTCTTCCTCTTGAAGATCCATTTATTTTCTATGGCTTGCCGATCATCGGGCAAGTCAACCAAAGTCCATACTTTGTTCTCATACATGGATCATATCTCAGATTTCATGGCTTCAAGCCACTTTGCGGAATCTGGGCTCACCATCGCTTCTTCATAGTTCGTAGGATCATCATGATCTAGTAGCATGACTTCCAGAACAGGATTACCGTACCACTCTGGCGCGGATCTTACTCTGGTTGATCTATGAGGTTTAGTAGTGTCTTGTTCTGAAGTTTCATGATCATCATCATTAGCTTCCTCACTAACTGGTGTAGGTGTCACAGAAACATTTTTCTGTGATGTACTACTTTCCAATAAGGGAGTAGGTACAGTTACCTCGTCAAGTTCTACTTTCCTCCCACTCACTTCTTTCGAGAGAAACTCCTTCTCCAGAAAGTTTCCGAATTTAGCAACAAAAGTCTTGCCTTCGGATCTGTGATAGAAGGTGTATCCAATAGTTTCCTTTGGATATCCTATGAAGATGCACTTCTCCGATTTGAGTTTTGAGCTTATCAGGATGAAACTTTTCATATAAGCATCGCAACCCCAAACTTTCAAAAAACGACAACTTTGGTTTCTTGCCAAACCATAGTTCATAAGGCGTCGTCTCGACGGATATAGATGGTGCCCCTTTTTAACGTGAATGCAGCTGTCTCTAATGCATGACCCCAAAAACAATAGTGGTAAATCGGTAAGAGACATCATAGATTGCACTATATCCAATAAAGTACGGTTATGACGTTCAGACACACCATTATGATGTGGTGTTCCAGGTGGCGTGAGTAGTGAAACTATTTCACATTGTTTTAACTGAAGACCAAACTCGTAACTCAAATATTTGTCTCCGCGATCAGATCGTAGAAACTTTATTTTCTTGTCACGATGTTTTTCACTTCACTCTGAAATTCTTTGAACTTTTCAAATGTTTCAGACTTATGTTTCATCAAGTAGATATACTCATATCTGCTCAAATCATTTGTGAAGATCAGAAAATAATGATACCTATCGCGAGCCTCAATATTCATCGGACCACATACATCAGTATGTATGATTTCCAACAAATCTGTTCTCGCTCCATTGTTCTGGAGAACGGCGTTTTAGTCATCTTGCCCAAAAGGCATGGTTCGCAAGCATCAAGTGATTCATAATCAAGTGATTCCGAAAGCCCATCAGCATGGAGTTTCTTCATGCGCTTTATACCAATATGACCTAAACAGCAGTGCCACAAATAAGTTGCACTATCATTATTAACTTTGCATCTTTTGGTTTCAATATTATGAATATGTGTATTATTAAGATCGAGATCCAATGAACTATTTTCATTGGGTGTGTAACCATATTAGGTTTTATTCATGTAAACAGAACAACAATTTATTCTCTTACTTAAATGAATAACCGTATTACAATAAACATGATCAAATCATATTCATGTTCAATGCAAACACCAAATAACACTTATTTAGGTTCAACACTAATCCCGAAATTATAGGGAGTGTGCGATGATGATCATATCAATCTTGGAACCACTTCCAACACACATCGTCACTTCACCCTTAACTAGTCTCTTTTTATTCTGCAACTCCCGTTTCGAGTTACTACTCTTAGCAACTGAACTAGCATCAAATACTAAGGGGTTGCTATAAACACTAGTAAAGTACACATCAATAACATGTATATCAAATATACTTATGTTCACTTTGCCATCCTTCTTATCCGCCAATCACTTGGGGTAGTTCCGCTTCCAGTGACCAGTCCCTTTGCAGTAGAAGCACTTAGTCTCAGGCTTAGGTCCAGACTTGGGCTTCTTCACTTGAGCAGCAACTTGCTTGCTGTTCTTTTTGAAGTTTCCCTTCTTCCCTTTGCCCTTTTCTTGAAACTAGTGATCTTGTCAACCATCAACACTTGATGCTCTTTCTTGATTTCTACCTTCATTGATTTCATCATCATGAAAAGCTCGGGAGTCTCTTTCGTCATCCCTTGCATACTATAGTTCATCACGAAGTTCTACTAACTTGGTGATGGTGACTAGAGAATTCTGTCAATCACTATCTTATCTGGAGGATTAACTCCCACTTGATTCAAACGATTGTAGTACCCAGACAATCTGAGCACATGCTCACTAGTTGAGCGATTCTCCTCCATCTTTTAGCTATAGAACTTTGTTGGAGACTTCATATCTCTCAACTCGGGTATTTGCTTGAAATATTAACTTCAGCTCCTGGAACATCTCATATGGTCCATGACGTTCAAAACGTCTTTGAAGTCCCGATTCTAAGCCATTAAGCATGGTGCACTAAACTATCAAGTAGTCATCATATTGAGCTAGCCAAACGTTCATAACGTCTGCATCTGCTCCTGCAATAGGTCTGTCACCTAGCGGTGCATCAAGGACATAATTTTTCTGTGCAGCAATGAGGATAAACCTCAGATCACGGATCCAATTCGTATCATTGCTACTAACATCTTTCAACACAATTTTCTCTAGGAACATATCAAAATAAACATATGAAAGCAACAACGCGAGCTATTGATCTTCAACATAGATATGCTAATACTACCAGGACTAAGTTCATGATAAATTAAAATTCAATTAATCATATTACTTAAGAACTCCCACTTAGATAGACATCCCTCTAATCTTCTAAGTGATCACGTGATCCAAATCAACTAAACCATAACCGATCATCACGTGAGATGGAGTAGTTTTCAATGGTGAACATCATTATGTTGATCATATCTACTATATGATTCACGCTCGACCTTTCGGTCTCCGTGTTCCGAGGCCATATCTGCATATGCTAGGCTCGTCAAGTTTAACCTGAGTATTCTGCGTGTGCAAAACTGGCTTGCACCCGTTGTAGATGGACGTAGAGCTTATCACACCCGATCATCACGTGGTGTCTGGGCACGACAAACTTTGGCAACGGTGCATACTCAGGGAGAACACTTCTTGATAATTTAGTGAGAGATCATCTTATAATGCTACCGTCAATCAAAGCAAGATAAGATGCATAAAAAGATAAACATCACATGCAATCAAAATATGTGACATGATATGGCCATCATCATCTTGTGCCTTTGATCTCCATCTTCAAAGCATCGTCATGATTTCCATCGTCACCGGCATGACATCATGATCTCCATCATCTTGATCTATATCAATATGTCGTCACATGGTCGTCTCGCCAACTATTGCTCTTGCAACTATTGCTATCGCATATAGATAAAGTAAAGCAATTATTGGGCGCTTGCATCTTATGCAATAGACAGACAACCATAAGGCTTTTGCCAGTTGCCGATAACTTCAACAAAACATGATCATCTTATACAACAACTTATAACTCATCACGTTTTGACCATATCACATCACAACATGCCCTGCAAAAACAAGTTAGACGTCCTCTACTTTGTTGTTGCAAATTTTACGTGGCTGCTACGGGCTTAGCAAGAACCAATCTTACCTACGCATCAAAACCACAACGATAGTTTGTCAAATAGACTCCGTTTTAACCTTCGCAAGGACCGGGCGTAGCCACACTCGGTTCAACTAAAGTTGGAGAAACAGTCACCCGCAAGTCACCTATGTGCAAAGCACGTCGGGGAAACCAGTCTCGCGTAAGCGTACGCGTAATGTCGGTCCGGGCCGCTTCATCCAACAATACCGCCGAACCAAAGTATGACATGCTGGTAGGCAGTATGACTTATATCGCCCACAACTCACTTGTGTTCTACTCGTGCATATAACATCAAACCATAAAACCTAGGCTCGGATGCCACTGTTGGGGAACGTAGTAATTTCAAAATTTTCCTACGCACACGCAAGATCATGGTGATGCACAGCAACGAGGGGGAGAGTGTTGTCTACGTACCAACGCAGACCGACTGCGGAACCGATCACACAACATAGAGGAAGTAGTCATACGTCTTCTTCCCGATCCGACCGATCCAAGCACCGTTACTCCGGCACCTCCGAGTTCTTAGCACATGTACAGCTCGATGACGATCCCCGGGCTCCGATCCAGCAAAGCATCGAGGAAGAGTTCCGTCAGCACGACGTCGTGGTGACGATCTTGATGTACTACCGACGCAGGGCTTCACCTAAGCACTACAACGGTATAATCAAGGTGGAATTTGGTGGCAGGGGGCACCGCACACGGCTAAGGAACGATCTCAAGGATCAACTTGTGTGTCATGGGGTGTCCCCTGCCCCCGTATATAAAGGATGAGAGGGGGAGGGCTGGCCGGACAAGCTAGGAGGCGCAGGAGGAGTCCTAATCCTACCGGGAGTAGGACTCCTCCCCCCAATCCTATTCCTAATAGGATTCCCCAAAGGGGGAGAGAGAGAGAGAGGGTGGCCGGCCCCTTCTCCTAGTCCTAATAGGACTAGGGGGAGGGGGGAGGCACACAGCCCTTGTGGGCTGCCCTCTCACCTTTCCACTAAAGCCCATGTAGGCCCATTTGGCTCCCGGGGGGTTCCGGTAACCCTCCCGGTAATCCGGTAAAATCCCGATTTCACCCGGAACACTTCCGATGTCCAAACATAGGCTTCCAATATATCAATCTTTATGTCTCGACCATTTCGAGACTCCTCGTCATGTCCGTGATCACATCCGGGACTCCGAACAACCTTCGGTACATCAAAATGCATAAACTCATAATAACTGTCATCGTAACGTTAAGCGTGCGGACCCTACGGTTCGAGAACAATGTAGACATGACCGAGACACGTCTCTGGTCAATAACCAATAGCGGGACCTGGATGCCCATATTGGCTCCTACATATTCTACGAAGATCTTTATCGGTCAGACCGCATAACAACATACGTTGTTCCTTTTGTCATCGGTATGTTACTTGCCCGAGATTCGATCGTCGATATCCAATACCTAGTTCAATCTCATTACTGGCAAGGCTCTTTACTCGTTCTGTAATACATCATCTCACAACTAACATATTAGTTGCAGTGCTTGCAAGGCTTATGTGATGAGCATTACCGAGAGGGCCCAGAGATACCTCTCCGACAATCGGAGTGACAAATCCTATTCTCGAAATACGCCAACCCAACATCTACCTTTGGAGACACCTGTAGTACTCCTTTATAATCACCCAGTTACGTTGTGACGTTTGGTAGCACCCAAAGTGTTCCTCCGGTAAACGGGAGTTGCATAATCTCATAGTCATAGGAACATGTATAAGTCATGAAGAATAGCAACAGCAACATACTAAACGATCGGGTGCTAAGCTAATGGAATGGGTCATGTCAATCAGATCATTCAACTAATGATGTGACCTCGTTAATCAAATAACAACTCTTTTGTCCATGGTTAGGAAACATAACCATCTTTGATTAACGAGCTAGTCAAGTAGAGGCATACTAGTGACACTCTGTTTGTCTATGTATTCACACATGTATTATGTTTCCGGTTAATACAATTCTAGCATGAATAATAAACATTTATCATGATATAAGGAAATAAATAATAACTTTATTATTGCCTCTAGGGCATATTTCCTTCAAAACATTGTTCTAAATAACAGCAAGAAAATCCTAACAAAATAAATTTACGCTCCAAGCGAAACACATATCATGTGGTGAATAAAAATATAGCTCCAAGTAAAGTTACCGATGAACGAAGACGAAAGAGGGGATGCCTTCCGGGGCATCCCCAAGCTTAGGCTCTTGGCTATCCTTGAATATTACCTTGGGGTGCCTTGGGCATCCCCAAGCTTAGGCTCTTTCCACTCCTTATTCCATAGTCCATCGAATCCTTACCCAAAACTTGAAAACTTCACAACACAAAACTTAACAGAAAACTCGTAAGCTCCGTTAGTATAAGAAAATAAATCACCACTTCAAGGTACTGTAATGAACTAATTATTTATTTATATTTGTGTAATATCTACTGTATTCCAACTTATCTATGGTTCATACCCTCCTATACTACTCATAGATTCATCAAAATAAGCAAACAACACATCGAAAACAGAATCTGTCAAAAACAGAACAATCTGTAGTAATCTGGATCAAACGTATACTTCTGGAACTCATAAAATTCTCAAATAAATTTCTGGACCTAAGGAATTTATCTATTAATCATCTGCAAAAGAGTTAACTAAATAGCGCTCTCCAAATAAAAATGGCAACAATTCTCGTGAGCGCTAAAGTTTCTGTTTGTTATAGCAAGCTTAACAAGACTTTCCCCAAGTCTTCCCAACGGTTCTACTTGGCACAAACACTAATTAAAAGCATAAAACCACATATAAACAGAGGCTATATGAATTATTTATTACTAAACAGGAACAAAAAGCAAGGAACAAAAATAAAGTTGGGTTGCCTCCCAACAAGCGCTATCGTTTAACGCCCCTAGCTAGGCATGATGATTTCAATGATGCTCATATAAAGGATAAGAATTGAAACATAAAGAGGGCATCATGAAGAATATAACTAGCACATTTAATTCTAACCCACTTCCTATGCATAGGGATTTTGTGAGCAAACAACTTGTGGGAACAAGAATCAACTAGCATAGTAAAGCAAAAGAAGCATAACTTCAAAACTTTAAGCACATAGAGAGGAAAGTGGGTATTATTGCAATTCCTACAAGCATATGTTCCTCCCTCATAATAATTTTCAGTAGCATCATGAATGAATTCAACAATATAACTATCACATAAAGCATTCTTTTCATGATCTACAAGCATAGAAATTTCATTACTCTCCACACAAGAAAAGTTCTTCTCATGAATAATAGTGGGAGCAAACTCAACAAAATAATTATCATGTGAGGCATAATCCAATTGAAAACTAAAATCATGATGACAAGGTTCATGGGTATCATTATTCTTAATAGCATACAAGTCATCACAATAATCATCATAGATAGCAACTTTGTTCTCATAATCAATTGGAACCTCTTCCGGAATAGTGGATTCATCACAAAATAAAGTCATGACCCCTCCAAATCCACTTTCATCAATATAATCATCATAAATAGGAGGCATGCTTTCATCATAATAAATTTTCTCATCAAAACTTGGGGGACAAAAAATATCATCTTCATCAAACATAGCATCCCCAAGCTTGTGGCTTTGCATATCATTAGCATCATAGATATTCAAGGAATTCATACTAACAACATTGCAATCATGCTCATCATTCAAATATTTAGTGCCAAACATTCGAATGCATTCTTCTTCTAGCACTTGAGCACAATTTTCCTTTCCATCATACTCACGAAAGATATTAAAAAGACGAAGCGTATGAGACAAACTGAATTCCATTTTTTTATAGTTTTCTTTTATAAACTAAACTAGTGATAAAACAAGAAATTAAAGACTAGATTGCAAGATCTAAAGATATACCTTCAAGCGCTAACCTCCCCGGCAATGACGCTAGAAAAGAGCTTGATGTCTACTACACAACCTTCTTCTTGTAGACGTTGTTGGGCCTCCAAGTGCAGAGGTTTGTAGGACAATAGCAAATTTCCCTCAAGTGGATGACCTAAGGTTTATCAATCTGTAGGAGGTGTAGGATGAAGATGGTCTCTCTCAAGCAACCCTGCAACCAAATAACAAAGAGTCTCTTGTGTCCCTAACACACCCAATACAATGTTAAATTGTATAGGTGCACTAGTTCGGCGAAGAGATGGTGAAACAAGTGGTATATGGATAGTAGATAAAGGTATTTGTAATCTGAAATAATAAAAACAGCAAGGTAGCAAGTGATAAAAGTGAGCGTAAACAGTATTGCAATGATAGGAAACAAGGCCTAGGGTTCATACTTTTGCTAGTGTAAGTTCCCTCGACAATACTAACATAATTGGATCACAAACTATCCATCAACATGCAACAAAGAGTCACTCCGAAGTCACTAATAGCGGAGAACGAACGAAGAGATTATGGTAGGGTACGAAACCACCTCAAAGTTATTCTTTCCAATCAATCTGTTGGGCTATTCCTATAAGTGTCACAAACAGCCCTAGAGTTCATACTAGAATAACACCTTAAGACACACATCAACCGAAACCCTAATGTCACCTAGATACTCCAATGTCACCTCAAGTATCCGTGGGTATGATTATACGATATGCATCACACAATCTCAGATTCATCTATTCAACCAACACAAAGGACCTCAAAGAGTGCCCCAAAGTTCCTACCGGAGAATCATGACGAAAACGTGTGCCAACCCCTATGCATAGGTTCGTGGGCGGAACCCGCAAGTTGATCACCAAAACATACATCAAGTGAATCGCGTGGTATCCCATTGTCACCACAGATACACACGGCAAGACATACATCAAGTATTCTCAAATCTTTAAAGACTCAATCCGATAAGATAACTTCAAAGGGGAAACTCAATTCATTACAAGAGAGTAGAGGGGGAAGAAACATCATAGGATCCAAATATAATAGCAAAGCTCGCGATACATCAAGATCATATCATCTCAAGAACACGAGAGAGAGAGAGAGATCAAACACATAGCTACTGGTACATACCCTCAGCCCCGAGGGAGAACTACTCCCTCCTCGTCATGGAGAGCACCGGGATGATGAATGTGGCCACCGGAGAAGGATTGCCCCCTCTGGCAGGGTGCCGGAACGGGTCTAGATTGGCTTTCAGTGGCTACGGAGGCTTTTGGCGGCGGAACTCCCGATCTATTGTGTTCCCGGATGTTTTTAGGGTATATGGGGATATATAGGCGGAAGAAGTATGTCAGGCGGGGCACGAGGGGCTCACGAGGGTGGAGGGCGCGCCCAGGGGGGGTGGGCGCGCCCCCCTGCCTCGTGACCTCCTCGCAGATCCCCCGACGTGCACTCCAAGTCTTCTAGGCTTCTTTCCTTCCAAAAATGAGTTCCGTGAAGTTTTAGGTCAATTGGACTCCATTTGATTTTCCTTTTCTTCGAAACCCTAAAACAGGGTAAAACATAAACTGGCACTGGGCTCTGGGTTAATAGGTTAGTCCCAAAAATGATATAAAAGTGTATAATAAAGCCCATAAACATTCAAAACAGTAGATAATATAGCATGGAGCAATCAAAAATTATAGATACACTGGAGACGTATCAACTCCTACTACACTGGAGGTGCCTACTAGTATGTGCAGCCCGCTGATGACGACCAGGAGTAGTTTAGGAGGATCCCAGGCAGGAGGCATGCGCCTGTTTCGATCTGTATCCTAGTTTGTGCTAGCCTTCTTAAGGCAAACTTGTTTAACTTATGTCTGTACTCAGATATTGTTGCTTCCGCTGACCGTCTGTGATCGAGCTATTGTATTCGAGTCCTCGAGGGCACCTGGCTTGTAATATGATGCTTGTATGACTTATTTTATTTGTAGAGTTGTGTTGTGATATCTTCCCATGAGTCCCTGATCTTGATTGTACATGTTTGTGTGTATGATTAGTGTACGATCAAATTGGGGGCGTCACAAGTTGGTATCAGAGTCGACTGCCTGTAGGAATCCTCCTTCCACACTCCTTGGCCGAAGTCGAGTCTAGACTTTACAAAAACTTTTACTAACATGGTTGTGTGCCTTACGGGCCCACGTCGCCATCTGGGAGGTATTAGTATCTTTTACTCCTCGATCCTTACTCTGGGACTCTGAACTCTCTTCTACTCGGGTTAAACGATTTTACTAACTTTAACATTAGGATCCCGTGACCACGTTCACCCCAAAGTTGGATAAGCCCTAGCTATTCTTTAGAGTAGTGTTGGAACATTATCCACATTGTCATTTAACTCTTGTGAAAACATCTTTGTTTTCAGATGGAACCCACGAGACAGGTCGTGCGCCACACGACGACCATTGGTGCCTCAGGATCACCTGCTGTGTTGGTTGAGCGGATGACCTATCTGGGTTATCGCTGGCACCCTGAGTACACCGTCTACGAGGAGTACCAGGACTTCAACCAGGAGCAGTATTGTGCCATCGTCCACCTCTACTCTCGGGAGTATGACTCCACTACCATGCTGCACACTGCTCATGGTGTTGGAGTGACTATCGACATGGCGGTCCACGATGCTGCTTATGCTGCTCTGACACGTCTTCGTGGAGAGTATCAGTAGTTGGACACCTCCCCCTTCAGGCACATTTCTATCGCATCCGATGTTGGTGCGGAGGGATACTACACTGCTGCCTACTCCACTGTCACCCGAGAGCCCTTCTACCATCAGAACCTGGTTCTGCATGCTGATGGGCTGGATAGAGCTAACCGAGCTCTTCGCCACGAGTTGTACACCACCTGTCAGCACCTATATCGTGCTCTGACGCTATTGCACCCCTCTATCTGATCTGGTGATCTGTCGTATTTTGCGATCTACCCTGCCAGGACCGTGATGCCCCAGGGCGTCGGCTGGCCAGATGTGGGAGGCTACTCTCCCGCACTTGGTCCTCTCCTGCCACCTGCGCATCGGGTTCCACACCAGAGTATCCGCGGACCCCAGGCTACTCATGTGGAGGTCTTCCCTTCGCGTCACTACCAGCTGTCAGGCTATGTAGGGTTGCTTGTTAGTATTAGATACCTTCGCCGCGAGCCCGCGTGCCGCCTATGATGTTCTTAGTCTGTGTACCGAACTCTATGCATGATCACTTTTGTAAGATGTGCCAACTACTATGTAGTATCTATCGTGTTCCTTTCATTGTGCATGTTTCATCATGAATGATTCTTGTCCTCGCAATTTCTCAATGCTGAACTACTCCTGTTATATATTAGCAGGATGGTTAGACCAGGTGGTCGTGGTGGCAACGCCCCACCACCGCCTGAGTACATGGCTAGTATGATCCAACAGCTTGAGATGAATCGCCAGTTCATGGAGAATATGATGGCTCAGTTTCCTCGCCCCAATATGAACCAGCAGCCAGCCCAAGTGACTATGCAGGATTTCATGCGCCTCAACCCAACTGTGTATCACAGCTCAACTCAGCCTCTGGATGCTGATGACTGGCTTCGTGACATCACCTATGAGATGGAGTCTGCTGATGTAGCCCCTGCCAGCTATGTCACCTTTGCTTCCTTCTTCTTGAAGGGACCCGCTGCTCAATGGTGGGGCAGCCACAGGCGTACTCTGCCAGTTGGAACAATCATCACCTGGCTAGACTTCCAAGCTGCTTTCCGTGCTCGCTTCATTCCTTCGGGAGTCATGGACCGTAAGAAGTGTGAGTTCCGCAACCTCACCCAAGGCAACAAAACTGTTGAATCTTATCAGCGGGAGTTTCTGGATCTGTCCCGCTATGCTGAAGAAGACATTGCAACTGATGCACGCAGGCATGAGAAGTTCCGTGATGGCCTTCAAGCTGATATCAAGCTCACACTTCTAGTGCATGACTTTGCTGATTTCGCCACCTTGGTGAACAAGACCATCAATGCCGAAACTGGTCTGCAGGAACACCAGAGCTCTCACAGGCGCAACCGTGACACGGGCTCATCTTCGGGCCCGTCCTCACAGAAGCGTAGGATATGGATTCCCAACAGCATGTACCAGCCAACTGCACCTGCTCCAACGCAGTCTTATGCTGCACCGCGTCTGCCTCCCCACCAACTAGGCAGCCAAGGCTTCCAGCTCCACCACCCCAAGCTCCTGTTCCCACTCCCAATAATGGTCTGTGCTACAAGTGTGGCCAACCAGGTCACCTCGCCAGGATTTGCTTTCAGAACCAGAATCAACTGGCCCTTCCTGCAGCTGGTCGTGGAAGCAACCAGCCTCGCAACGACAATGCCAGGTCTTATGGTCGTGTTAATGCCAACCACGTTGATCTCAATAAAGTTCTAGACCAGCCCGCTACTGTGATGGGTACACTCCTCGTAAATTCAGCACCAGCATCTGTTTTATTTGATACAGGTGCATCACATTCATTCATATCAGAGGATTTTGCATTCATGCATGGCATTAAAAGCAAGGACATGAACACTTCGCTATTAGTACACACTCCCGCGGGCCAATGTCGGACCTCCATGATTTGCAACGACATCCTCGTTGAAATCGAAGGACTGGAATTCCTTGCCTCTCCCATCGTACTGAAGTCCTGTAGCATCGACCTCATTCTGGGAATGGATTGGTTGAAAGCGCATACTGCTTCTATAGTTTGCGCCACTAAGGTCGTCCATCTGCTACACCCTTCTGATGAAATAATTGCTTACCAAGCTCATCTAGTTCAGAACGCTGAGGCACGGCTTTATGCCTTGAATGCGTTGAATGCTGCACCACTCGAGGGCATTGAAAACATTCCCGTCATTCGTGAATTCCAAGACGTCTTCCCAGAAGAACTTCCAGGGATTCCCCCTGCTAGAGCTGTCGAATTCATCATCGACTTGAAACCCGGCACCACCCCTATAGCTAAATGACCCTACAAGATGCTGCCACATGAACTCATTGAGCTTAAGGAGGAAATCGACAAATCTCTTGTCAAAGGTTTCATTTTCCCAAGTTGCTCTCCTTGGGGAGCACCTTCTCTCTTTGTTAAGAAGAAGGATGGGACAAACCGATTAGTCCAAGGCTACCGTCCTATAAACCAAGCTACCATTCAGAATAAATATCCTCTTCCTTGGATCAATGATCTTTATGATCAACTGGTTGGTTCATCAGTGTTCTCCAAACTCGACTTGAGGTTGGGTTACCACCAGATCTGTGTTCGTGAAGAGGACATCCCAAAAACCGCCTTCGTGACTCGGTATGGATCATACGAGTACACCGTCATGTCATTCGGCTTAACGAATGCTCCAGCCACCTTCTCTCGTCTGATGAACTATATATTCATGGATTACCTCGACAAGTTCGTCATGGTTTATTTGGACGATATCCTTGTATTTTCCAAGAACAAGGACGAACATGCTGAACATCTTCGTCTTGTGCCGGAAAAGCTTCGAGAGCATCAACTGTATGCTAAGTATTCCAAGTGTGAATTCTGGCTCCCCGAAGTAACCTATCTTGGGCATGTCATCTCCAAGGATGGTATTGCCGTCAACCCTGAACGACTTCAGGCTATTCTCGATTGGACTCCTCCGAAGAATGTCAAGCAAGTCCGAAGTTTTCTCGGTCTCGCCAGCTATTGCCGCCGATTCGTCGAGAACTTCTCCAAGATTGCCAGGCCTCTGACTAATCTGTTGCATAAGGGTGTCAAGTTTGAATGGACAGACAAGTGTCAGGAAAGTTTCTAGGCACTCAAAGACAAGTTGACTTCTGCCCCAGTGCTTGCTCCACCTGATACTAAGAAGGACTTCGTCATTTACTGCGAACGCTTCCCGTCAAGGATTAGGCTGTGTCCTAATGCAAGAGCGCAGAGTGATTGCTTATGCCTCTCGTCAACTGCGCCCTCATGAAGAAAACTATCCAGTTCACGACCTCGAGCTTGCTGTTATCATTCATGCACTGAAGCAGTGGCGACATTACCTTCTCGGTAATCGTTGCGAGATCTTCATCGACCATCAAAGTCTGAAGTATCTGTTTACTCAGCCAGATCTGAACCTCCGTCAGCAAAGATGGATGGAGACTGTTGCAGACTTTGACGTGGGTATATCCTATACCCCCGGCAAGGCTAATGTATTGGTTGATGCCTTGAGCCGTAAGTCTTACTGCAACCACCTCCAGGTTCACAAAGTTCAACCCTCGCTTGTCGAAGAATTTAGAAAGCTGAACCTTCATATTGTTCCTCCTGGAGCACTCGCTCCCCCTCCCCCAGAGTTCCAAAAAATGAATCTTCATGTTGTTACTAAGGGTTCTCTAAATACCCTGGCTGTCATACCAGATCTCGTAGGTAGTATAAAGACTATTCAAGGTTATGACTCTGAAGTCCATAAGATTAAACGCCATCTAGCAGAAGGAAAGCCCTCATTCTTCACTATCGCCGATGATGGCGCCGTGTACTTCAAAGGCCGCCTAGTGGTACCACGTTCGAGGAAAAACCTGGATCAGACTAAAAAGGTTATGAAAGAAGCTCATGATATGCCTTTGTCTATTCATCCTGGTAGTACAAAGATCTACCAAGACATCTGTCAGAGATTCTGGTGGTCTAATATGAAGTAGGACATTGCTCGTTATGTTGCTGAGTGTGACGTTTGCCATCGTATCAAAGCTGAGCATCAAAGGCCTGCTAGAACACTGCAACCTATCTCTATTCCTGAATGGAAATGGGACCATGTTGAAATGGACTTCGTCACTGGATTTCCCAAATCGCAGAAAGGTAATGATGCTATTCTTGTCATCATTGACCGGCTTTCTAAAGTTGCACATTTTCTGGTGGTCAAAGAAACAATCACTGCTAGCCAGCTTGCAACTCTTTACATGTCCAGGATTGTTTCACTTCACGGTATTCCACTGGTTATCAGTTCAGACCGTGGCAGCTTATTCACTTCAAGATTCTGGGCAAGTTTCCAAGAAGCTATGGGAACTCATCTGTCGTTCAGTACTGCTTTTCATCCTCAGTCGCAAGGGCAGGTTGAACGTGTTGGGGAACGTAGTAATTTCAAAAAAATTCCTACGCACACGCAAGATCATGGTGATGCACAGCAACGAGAGGGGAGAGTGTTGTCTACGTACCAACGCAGACCGACTGTGGAAGCGATCACACAACATAGAGGAAGTAGTCATACGTCTTCCTGATCCGACCGATCCAAGCACCGTTACTCCGGCACCTCCGAGTTCTTAGCACACGTTCAGCTCGATGACGATCCTCGGGCTCCGATCCAGCAAAGCGTCGAGGAAGAGTTCCGTCAGCACGACGGCGTGATGACGATCTTGATGTACTACCGACGCAGGGCTTCGCCTAAGCACTGCAACAATATGATCGAGGTGGAATTTGGTGGCAGGGGGCACCACACACGGCTAAGGAACGATCACCAAGGACCAACTTGTGTGTCTAGAGGTGCCCCCTGCCCCCGTATATAAAGGATCCAAGGGGGAGGGGTGCGCCGGCCAGGGAGAGGGCGCAGGAGGAGTCCTACTCCTACCGGGAGTAGGACTCCCCCCCTCAATCCTATTCCAACTAGGATTCCCAAGGGGGGAAAGAGAGAGAGGGGGGCCGGCCCCTTCTCCTAGTCCTAATAGGACTAAGGGAAGTGGGGCGCGCGGCCACCTATGGGCTGCCCCTTTTCTCCTTTCCACTAAGGCCCATGAAGGCCCATATGGCTCCCGGGGGGTTCCGGTAACCTCCCGGTAATCCGGTAAAATCCCGATTTCACCCGGAACACTTCCGATATCCAAATATAGGCTTCCAATATATCAATCTTTATGTCTCGACCATTTCGAGACTCCTCTTCATGTCCGTGATCACATCCGGGACTCCGAACAACCTTTGGTACATCAAAATGCATAAACTCATAATAATTGTCATCGTAACGTTAAGCATGCGGACCCTACGGTTCGAGAACAATGTAGACATGACCGAGACACGTCTCCGGTCAATAACCAATAGCGGGACCTGGATGCCCATATTGGCTCCTACATATTCTACAAAGATCTTTATCGGTCAGACCGCATAACAACATACGTTGTTCCCTTTGTCATCGGTATGTTACTTGCCCGAGATTCGATCGTCGGTATCCAATACCTAGTTCAATCTCGTTACTGGCAAGTCTCTTTACTCGTTCCGTAATACAACATCCCGCAACTAACTTATTAGTTGCAATGCTTGCAAGGCTTAAGTGATGTGTATTACCGAGAGGGCCCAGAGATACCTCTCCGACAACCGGAGTGACAAATCCTAATCTCGAAATACGCCAACCCAACATCTACCTTTGGAGACACCTGTAATACTCCTTTATAATCACCCAGTTACGTTGTGACGTTTGGTAGCACCCAAAGTGTTCCTCCGGCAAATGGGAGTTGCATAATCTCATAGTCATAGGAACATGTATAAGTCATGAAGAAAGCAATAGCAACATACTAAACGATCGGGTGCTAAGCTAATGGAATGGGTCATGTCAATCAGATCATTCAACTAATGATGTGACCTCGTTAATCAAATAACAACTCTTTGTTCATGGTTAGGAAACATAACCATCTTTGATTAACGAGCTAGTCAAGTAGAGGCATACTAGTGACACTCTGTTTGTCTATGTATTCACACATGTATTATGTTTCCGGTTAATACAATTCTAGCATGAATAATAAACATTTATCATGATATAAGGAAATAAATAATAACTTTATTATTGCCTCTAGGGCATATTTCCTTCAGCCTCCCACTTGCACTAGAGTCAATAATCTAGATTACACAGTAATGATTCTAACACCCATGGAGCCTTGGTGCTGATCATGTTTTGCTCGTGGAAGAGGCTTAGTCAACGGGTCTGCAACATTCAGATCCGTATGTATCTTGCAAATCTCTATGTCTCCCACCTGGACTAAATCCCGGATGGAATTGAAGCGTCTCTTGATGTGTTTGGTCCTCTTGTGAAATCTGGATTCCTTTGCCAAGGCAATTGCACCAGTATTGTCACAAAAGATTTTCATTGGACCCAATGCACTAGGTATGACACCTAGATCGGATATGAACTCCTTCATCCAGACTCCTTCGTTCGCTGCTTCTGAAGCAGCTATGTACTCCGCTTCACATGTAGATCCCGCTACGACGCTTTGTTTAGAACTGCACCAACTGACAGCTCCACCGTTTAAAGTAAACACGTGTCCCGGTTTCCGATTTAGAATCGTCCGGATCAGTGTCAAAGCTTGCATCAACGTAACCTCTTACGGTGAGCTCTTTGTCACCTCCATATATGAGAAACATATCCTTAGTCCTTTTCAGGTATTTCAGGATGTTCTTGACCGCTGTCCAGTGATCCACTCCTGGATTACTTTGGTACCTCCCTGCTAAACTTATAGCAAGTCACACATCAGGTCTGGTACACAACATTGCATACATGATAGAGCCTATGGCTGAAGCATAGGGAACATCTTTCATTTTTTCTCTATCTTCTGCAGTGGTCGGGCAGTGAGTCTGACTGAACTTCACATCTTGTAACACAGGCAAGAACCCTTTCTTTGCTTGATCCATTTTGGACTTCTTCAAAATCTTGTCAAGGTATGTGCTTTATGAAAGTCTAATTAAGCGTCTTGATCTATCTCTATAGATCTTTATGCCTAATATGTAAGCAGCTTCCCCGAGGTCTTTCATCGAAAAACTTTTATTCAAGTATCCCTTTATGCTATCCAGAAATTCTATATCATTTCCAATCAGTAATATGTCATCCACATATAATATCAGAAATGCTACAGAGCTCCCACTCACTTTCTTGTAAATACAGGCTTCTCCAAAAGTCTGTATAAAACCAAATGCTTTGATCACACTATCAAAGCGTTTATTCCAACTCCGAGAGGCTTGCACCAGTCCATAAATGGATCGCTGGAGCTTGCACACTTTGTTAGCTCCCTTTGGATCGACAAAACCTTCCGGTTGCATCATATACAACTCTTCTTCCAGAAATCCATTCAGGAATGCAGTTTTGACATCCATCTGCCAAATTTCATAATCATAAAATGCGGCAATTGCTAACATGATTCTGACAGACTTAAGCATCGCTATGGGTGAGAAGGTCTCATCGTAGTCAACCCCTTGAACTTGTCGAAAACCTTTTGCGACAAGTCGAGCTTCATAGACAGTAATATTACCGTCAGCGTCAGTCTTTTTCTTGAAGATCCATTTATTCTCAATTGCTTGCCGATCATCGGGCAAGTCAACCAAAGTCCATACTTTGTTCTCATACATGGATCCCATCTCAGATTTCATGGCTTCAAGCCACTTTGCGGAATCTGGGCTCACCATCGCTTCTTCATAGTTCGTAGGTTCATCATGATCTAGTAGCATGACTTCCAGAACTGGATTACCATACCACTCTGGTGCGGATCTCACTCTGGTTGATCTACGAGGTTCAGTAGTATCTTGTCCTGAAGTTTCATGATCATCATCATTAGCTTCCTCACTAATTGGTATAGGTGTCGCAGAAACAGATTTCTGTGATGTACTACTTTCCAATAAGGGAGCAGGTACATTTAACTCTTCAAGTTCTACTTTCCTCCCACTCACTTCTTTCGAGAGAAACTCCTTCTCTAGAAATGATCCATTCTTAGCAACGAATGTCTTGCCTTCGGATCTGTGATAGAAGGTGTACCCAACAGTCTCCTTTGGGTATCCTATGAAGACACATTTTTCCGATTTGGGTTCGAGCTTATCAGGTTGAAGCTTTTTCACATAAGCATCGCAGCCCCAAACTTTGGTTTCTTGCCAAACCATAGTTCATAAGGCGTCGTCTCAACGGATTTTGATGGTGCCCTATTTAACGTGAATGCGGCCGTCTCTAAAGCGTATCCCCAAAACGATAGCGGTAAATCAGTAAGAGACATCATAGATCGTACCATATCTAGTAAAGTACGATTACGATGTTCGGACACACCATTACGCTGTGGTGTTCCGGGTGGCGTGAGTTGCGAAACTATTCCACAATTTTTCAAATGTACACCAAACTCGTAACTCAAATATTCTCCTCCACGATCAGATCATAGAAACTTTATTTTCTTGTTACGATGATTTTCAACTTCACTCTGAAATTCTTTGAACTTTTCAAATGTTTCAGACTTGTGTTTCATTAAGTAGATATACCCATGTCTGCTTAAATCATCTGTGAAGGTGAGAAAATAACGATATCCGCCACGAGCCTCAATATTCATCGGACCACATACATCGGTATGTATGATTTCCAATAAATCTGTTGCTCTCTCCATGGTACCGGAGAACGGTGTTTTAGTCATCTTGCCCATGAGGCACGGTTCGCAAGTACCAAGTGATTCATAATCAAGTGGTTCCAAAAGTCCATCATTATGGAGTTTCTTCATGTGCTTTATACCGATATGACCTAAACGACAGTGCCACAAATAAGTTGCACTTTCATTATCAACTCTGCATCTTTTGGTTTCAACATTATGAATATGTGTATCACTACTATCGAGATTCATCAAAAATAGACCACTCTTCAAAGGTGCATGACCATAAAAGATATTACTCATATAAATAGAACAACCATTATTCTCTGATTTAAATGAATAACCGTCTCGCATCAAACAAGATCCAGATACAATGTTCATGCTCAACGCTGGCACCAAATAACAATTATTTAGGTCTAGTATTAATCCCGAAGGTAGATGTAGAGGTAGCATGCCGACCGCGATCACATCGACTTTGGAACCGTTTCCCACTTGCATCGTCACCTCGTCCTTTGCTAGTGTCCGCTTATTCCGTAGTCCCTGTTTCGAGTTGCAAATATTAGCAACAGAACCAGTATCAAATACCCAGGTGCTACTGCGAGCTCTAGTAAGGTACACATCAATAACATGTATATCACATATACCTTTGTTCACCTTGCCATCCTTCTTATCCGCCAAATACTTGGAGCAGTTTCGCTTCCAGTGACCAGTCTGCTTGCAGTAGAAGCACTCAGTTTCAGGCTTAGGCCCAGACTTGGGTTTCTTCTCTTGAGCAGCAACTTGCTTGCTGTTCTTCTTGAAGTTCCCCTTTTTCTTCCCTTTGCCCTTTTTCTTGAAACTAGTGGTCTTGTTGACCATCAACACTTGATGCTCCTTCTTGATTTCTACCTCCGCAGCTTTCAGCATTGCGAAGAGCTCGGGAATAGTCTTGTTCATCCCTTGCATATTATAGTTCATCACGAAGCTCTTGTAGCTTGCTGGCAGTGATTGGAGAATTTTTTCAATGACGCAATCATCTGGAAGATTAACTCCCAATTGAATCAAGTGATTATTATACCCAGACATCTTGAGTATATGTTCACTGCCAGAACTGTTCTCCTCCATCTTGCAGCTATAGAACTTATTGGAGACTTCATATCTCTCAATCCGGGCATTTGCTTGAAATATTAACTTCAACTCCTGGAACATCTCATATGCTCCATGACGTTCAAAACGTCGTTGAAGTCCCGATTCTAAGCCGTAAAGCATGGCACACTGAAATATCGAGTAGTCATCAGCTTTGCTCTGCCAGACGTTCATAACATCTGGTGTTGCTCCAGCAGCAGGCCTGGCACCCAGCGGTGCTTCCAGGACGTAATTCTTCTATGCAGCAATGAGGATAATCCTCAAGTTACGGACCCAGTCCGTGTAATTGCTACCATCATCTTTCAACTTTGCTTTCTCAAGGAATGCATTAAAATTCAACGGAACAACAGCACGAGCCATCTATCTACAATCAACATAAACAAGCAAGATACTATCAGGTACTAAGTTCATGATAAGTTTAAGTTCAGTTAATCAAATTACTTAAGAACTCCCACTTAGATAGACATCCCTCTAATCCTCTAAGTGATCACGTGATCCAAATCAACTAAACCATAACCGATCATCACGTGAGATGGAGTAGTTTTCAATGGTGAACATCGTTATGTTGATCATATCTACTATATGATTCACGCTCGACCTTTCGGTCTCTGTGTTCCGAGGCCATATCTGCATATGCTAGGCTCGTCAAGTTTAACCTGAGTATTCTGCGTGTGCAAAACTGGCTTGCACCCGTTGTAGATGGACGTAGAGCTTATCACACCCGATCATCATGTGGTGTCTGGGCACGACGAACTTTGGCAATGGTGCATACTCAGGGAGAACATTTCTTGATAATTTAGTGAGAGATCATCTTATAATGATACCGTCAATCAAAGCAAGATAAGATGCATAAAAGGATAAACATCACATGCAATCAATATAAGTGATATGATATGGCCATCATCATCTTGTGCTTGTAATCTCCATCTCCGAAGTACCGTCATGATCACCATCGTCACCGGCGCGACACATTGATCTCCATCGTAGCATCGTTGTCGTCTCGCCAATCTTATGCTTCCACGACTATCACTACCGCTTAGTAATAAAGTAAAGCATTACATCGCGATTGCATTGCATACAATAAAGCGACAACCATATGGCTCCTGCCAGTTGCCGATAACTTGGTTACAAAACATGATCATCTCATACAATAAAATTTATCATCATGCCTTGACCATATCACATCACAACATGCCCTGCAAAAACAAGTTAGACGTCCTCTACTTTGTTGTTGCAAGTTTTACATGGCTGCTACGGGCTTAAGCAAGAACTCATCTCACCTACGCATCAAAACCACAACGATAGTTTGTCAAATAGACTCCGTTTTAACCTTCTCAAGGACCGGGCATAGCCACACTCGGTTCAATTAAAGTTGGAGAGACAGTCGCCCGCAAGCCATCTATGTGCAAAGCACGTCGAGGGAACCGGTCTCGCGTAAGCGTACGCGTAATGTTGGTCCGGGTCGTCTCGTCCAACAATACCGCTGAACCAAAGTATGACATGCTGGTAGGCAGTATGACTTGTATCGCCCACAACTCACTTGTGTTCTACTCGTGCAAATAACATCAAACCATAAAACCTAGGCTCTGATACCACTGTTGGGGAACGTAGTAATTTCAAAAAAATTCCTACGCACACGCAAGATCATGATGATGCATAGCAACGAGAGGGGAGAGTGTTGTCTACGTACCAACGCAGACCGACTGCGGAAGCGATCACACAACGTAGAGGAAGTAGTCGTACGTCTTCCCGATCCGACCGATCCAAGCACCGTTACTCCGGCACCTCCGAGTTCTTAGCACACGTTCAGCTCGATGACGATCCTTGGGCTCCGATCCAGCAAAGTGTCGAGGAAGAGTTTCGTCAGCACGACGGCGTGATGACGATCTTGATGTACTACCGACGCAGGGCTTCGCCTAAGCACTGCAACAATATGATCGAGGTGGAATTTGGTGGCAGGGGGCACCGCACACGGCTAAGGAACGATCACCAAGGATCAACTTGTGTGTCTAGAGGTGCCCCCTGCCCCCGTATATAAAGGATCCAAGGGGGAGGGGTGCGCCGGCCAGGGAGAGGGCGCAGGAGGAGTCCTACTCCTACCAGGAGTAGGACTCCCCCCTCAATCCTATTCCAACTAGGATTCCCAAGGGGGGAAAGAGAGAGAGGGGGGCCGGCCCCTTCTCCTAGTCCTAATAGGACTAAGGGAAGGGGGCGCGCGGCCACCTATGGGCTGCCCCTTTTCTCCTTTCCACTAAGGCCCATGAAGGCCCATATGGCTCCCGGGGGGTTCCGGTAACCTCCCGGTAATCCGGTAAAATCCCGATTTCACCCGGAACACATCCGATATCCAAATATAGGCTTCCAATATATCAATCTTTATGTCTCGACCATTTCGAGACTCCTCTTCATGTCCGTGATCACACCCGGGACTCCGAACAACCTTCGGTACATCAAAATGCATAAACTCATAATAACTGTCATCGTAACGTTAAGCGTGCGGACCCTACGGTTCGAGAACAATGTAGACATGACCGAGACACGTCTCCGGTCAATAACCAATAGCGGGACCTGGATGCCCATATTGGCTCCTATATATTCTACGAAGATCTTTATCGGTCAGACCGCATAACAACATACGTTGTTCCCTTTGTCATCGCTATGTTACTTTCCCGAGATTTGATCGTCGGTATCCAATACCTAGTTCAATCTCGTTACCGGCAAGTCTCTTTACTCGTTCCGTAATACAACATCCCGCAACTAACTTATTAGTTGCAATGCTTGCAAGGCTTAAGTGATGTGTATTACCGAGAGGGCCCAGAGATACCTCTCCGACAATCGGAGTGACAAATCCTAATCTCGAAATACGCCAACCCAACATCTACCTTTGGAGACACCTGTAATACTCCTTTATAATCACCCAGTTACGTTGTGACGTTTGGTAGCACCCAAAGTGTTCCTCCGGCAAACGGGAGTTGCATAATCTCATAGTCATAGGAACATGTATAAGTCATGAAGAAAGCAATAGCAACATACTAAACGATTGGGTGCTAAGCTAATGGAATGGGTCATGTCAATCAGATCATTCAACTAATGATGTGACCTCGTTAATCAAATAACAACTCTTTGTTCATGGTTAGGAAACATAACCATCTTTGATTAACGAGCTAGTCAAGTAGAGGCATACTAGTGACACTCTGTTTGTCTATGTATTCACACATGTATTATGTTTCCGGTTAATACAATTCTAGCATGAATAATAAACATTTATCATGATATAAGGAAATAAATAATAACTTTATTATTGCCTCTAGGGCATATTTCCTTCAGAACGTGTCAACCAAGTTCTCGAAGACATGCTTCGAGCTTGTGTTGTTTCCTTCGGCAAGAAATTGGAGGAATCTCTTCCATATGCCGAGTTCTCTTATAATAATAGCTATCAAGCTATTTTGAAGATGTCCCCCTTAGAAGTGCTATATGGATGAAAGTGTCGAACCCCTCTGAACTGGTCAGAAACTGGGGAACGTCAACTCTTCGGTCCGGATATTATCCAACAGGCCGAAGAACAAGTTCGCATTATTCGCGAGAATCTCAAGACTGCTCAGTCACGTCAGAAAAGCTACTATGACCGTCATCACCAAGACATGGTCTATCAACCTAGCGAAAAGGCTTATCTTCGAGTTACACCAATGAAGGGTCCTCACCGCTTCGGGATAAGGGCAAGCTAGCTCCTCGCTATATCGATCCCTTCACTATTCTCGAAAGGCGTGGAAAAGTGGCATATCAACTGGAGCTTCCGCTGAACCTTTCTCAGGTTCATGATGTATTCCACGTGTCTCAGCTCCGCCGTTGCTTCAAGGATCCAATCCGAGCAGTGGATCATGAAGTGCTCGAATTGCAACAGGACCTCTCCTATAAAGAGCATCTGGTCCGCATTCTCGACCAAGCTGAACGCCGCACACGTCAGAAGGCGATCAAGTTCCTCAAAGTCCAGTGGTCGCATCACTCTGAAGATGAAGCCACTTGGGAACGCGAGGGCCGTCTGCGTGATGAATGATGACCCACAAGTATAGGGGATCGCAATAGCTTTCGAGGGTAAAGTATTCAACCCAAATTTATTGATTCGACACAAGGGGAGCCAAAGAATATTCTCAAGTATTAGCAGCTGAGTTGTCAATTCAACCACACCTGGAAACTTAATATCTGCGACAAAGTGTTTAGTAGCACAGTAATATGATAGTGGTGGTAACAGCAACAAAAGTAAAGACAGCAAAAGTAATGTTTTTGGTATTTTGTAGTGATTGTAACAACAACAACGGGAAAGTAAATAAGCGAGAGCCAGTATATGGAAAACTCGTAGGCACCGGATCAGTGATGGATAATTATACCGGATGCGGTTCATCATGTAACAGTCATAACATAGGGTGACACAGAACTAGCTCCAATTCATCAATGTAATGTAGGCATGTATTCCATATATAGTCATACGTGCTTATGGAAAAGAACTTGCATGACATCTTTTGTCCTACCCTCCCGTGGCAGCGGGGTCCTATTGGAAACTAAGGGATATTAAGGCCTCCTTTTAATAGAGAACCGGAACAAAGCATTAGCACATAGTGAATCCATGAACTCCTCAAACTATGGTCATCACCAGGAGTGGTCCCGATTATTCTCACTTCGGGGTTGCCGGATCATAACACATAGTAGGTGACTATAGACTTGCAAGATAGGATCAAGAACTCACATATATTCATGAAAACATAATAGGTTCAGATCTGAAATCATGGCACTCGGGCCCTAGTGACAAGCATTAAGCATAGCAATGTCATAGCAACATCAATCCCAGAACATAGTGGACACTAGGGATCAAACCCTAACAAAACTAACTCGATTACATGATAAATCTCATCCAACCCATCACTGTCCAGCAAGCCTATGATGGAATTACTCACGCACGGCGGTGAGCATCATGAAATTGGTGATGGAGGATGGTTGATGATGACGACGGCGACAAATCCCCCTCTCCGGAGCCCCAAACGGACTCCAGATCAGCCCTCCCGAGAGGTTTTAGGGCTTGGCGGTGGCTCCGTATCGTAAAACGCGATGATTTCTTCTCTCTGATTTTTTTCTCTCCAAAAGCAAATATATAGATTTGGAGTTGGCGTCGGAGGGCATCCAGGGGGCCCACGAGGTAGGGGGGCGCCCCCCACCCTCGTGGAAAGGGTGTGGGCCCCCTGGTCTTCATCTTTGGCGAGGATTTTTTATTATTTTTTCTAAGATGTTCCATGGAGTTTCAGGTCATTCCGAGAATATTGTTTTCTGCACATAAAACAACACCATAGCAATTCTGCTGAAAACAGCGTCAGTCCGGGTTAGTTCCATTCAAATCATACAAGTTAGAGTCCAAAACAAGGGCAAAAGTGTTTGGAAAAGTACATACGACGGAGACGTATCAACTCCCCCAAGCTTAAACCCTTGCTTGTCCTAAAGCAATTCAGTTGACAAACAGAAAGAAAGAAAAACTTTTACAAACTCTGTTTGCTCTTGTTGTTGTAACTATGTCAAGCCAACATTCAAGTTTTCAGCATAGATCATAACTAACCACATTTGCAATAATTCTCAGGTCTCATAATTACTCATATCAATAGCATAATCAACTAGCAAGTCATAATAATAAATCTCGGATGACAACACTTTCTCAAAACAATCATAATATGATATAACAAGATGGTATCTCGCTAGCCCTTTTTGAGACCGCAAAACATAAATGCACAGCACCTTTAAAGATCAAGGACTGACTAGACATTGTAATTCATGGTAAAAGAGATCCAATCATAGTCACACCCAACATAGATTAATAGTGATGAATGCAAATGACAGATGTGCTCTCCAGCTCGTGCTTTTTAATAAGAGGGTGATGACTCAACATAAAATTAAATGGATAGGCCCTTCACAAAGGGAAGCAGGGATTTGTAGAGGTGCCACAGCTCGGTTTTGCAATAGAGATAAATTGTATTTTGAGCGGTAAACTTTCATTGTCAACGTAGCAACTAAGAGATGGCGACATCTTCCATGCTAAACACATTATAGGCGGTTCCCAAACAGAATGGTAAAGTTTATACTCCCCCCACCAACAAGCATCAATCCATGACTTGCTCGAAACAACGAGTGTCTCCAACATACATCAGGTCCCAGGGGGAGTTTTGTTTGCAATTAATTTTGATTTAGTTTGCATAAAGCATGGGACTAGGCATCCCGGTGACCAGCCATTTTCTCGTGAGTGAGGAGCGGAGTCCACTCCTCTTGAGAATAACCCGCCTAACACGGAAGATAAGGACAGCCTTGGTTGATACATGAGCTATTCGAGCATACAAAACAGAATGTTCATTGGAAGGTTTAGAGTTTGGCACATACAAATTTACTTGGAACGACAGGTAGATACCGCATATAGGAAGGTATGGTGGAGTCATCTGGAATAACTTTGGGGTTTAAGGGATTGGATGCACAAGCAGTATTTCCGCTTAGTACAAGTGAAGGCTAGCAAAAGACTGGGAAGCGACCAACTAGGGAGCGACAACAGCCATGTACATGCATTAAAATTAATAAACATTGGATGCAAGCATGAGTAGGATATAATCCACCATGAACATAAATATCGTGAAGGCTATGTTGATTTGTTTCAACTACATGCGTGAACATGTGCCAAGTCAAGTCACTTAAATCATTCAAAGGAGGATACCACCCCATCATACCACATCATAACCATCTCAATAGCATGTTGGCACACAAGGTAAATCATTATAACTCATAGCTAATCAAGCATGGCACAAGCAACTACGATCTCTAATTCTCATTGCAAACATGTTTATTCATAATAAGCTGAATCAAGAACAAGGGGCTCATCATATTTACAAAACCAAAAGAGGTCGAGTTCATACTAGCTTTCCTCATCTCAGTCAGTCCATCATATATCATCATAATTGCCTTTCACTTGCACAACCGAATGGTGTGAATAATAATAAGAGTGTACGTGCATTGGACTAAGCTGGAATCTGCGAGCATTCAATAAACAGGAGAAGACAAGGCAATATGGGCTGTAGGTTAAATTAACAATAATGCATATAAGAGCCACTTCAACAATTTAATCATGGTCTTCTCCTACTGACCCCAAAGGAAAGAGAGGAAATAAAAACTATTTACACGGGAAAGCTCCCAACAAGCAAAAGAAGAACAGGAAATATTTTTGGTTTTTTTATTACTACTACTATAGCAGAAAAGTAAACTACAACTAATTTTTTGTGTTTTCCTTAACGTTTAACAAACACACAAGAAGAAAGCAGGAAAAAGAAAATAAACTAGCATGGATATTACAGTGAAAGAGTATGAGCATCGACATCTAGTAATGAGTGTGTGTGAGCATAAATGTAATGTTGGTGAGAAATACGTACTCCCCCAAGCTTAGGCTTTTGGCCTAAGTTGGTCTATTGCCAGGGATAGCCTGGCGGATACCCATAGGTGTAGCTGGGGTCGTACTGCGACGAAGAATAGTTGGGATCATACTGTGATGAAGAAGAAGTGATAAAGACTCGACTAGATGCAAGTCGTTCGTCGGTCCGATCTTTCACGATACTGGTAGCAGCACAAGAAATTCCGGTCGAGCAAAGATGCAAGACCGTAAGATCAAAAACTAGCGTTGAGTAGACTAGATCAACTCCACGCGCAGCAGCAACAAAATCCACATGGATCAGCAACAAAGACAATATTGGGTGTCCCCCGACATGGGACTTTTTCTGTTTATTGAAACTTGTAAGTGCATCTAGTGCCACCCCTAGTTGGTCTTGGAGTATTGACGACAAACCTAGTTGAGGGACTAATGTGTTTGTGAGAATTGCAGGATAACACAGGTAGAAGTCCCTCAATGATTCGGTTTTACTACCAGAGATGACCCCTAAAAATGTACGAGGACATTGAAGACAATGGTGGTATTTGAAGATATTCATATTGAAGACTATGACAAGAGAAGACACCATGTGAAGCCTATGGAACTCGAAGACTTAGATTCTTCGTAGTTTTATTTCAGATGTGGCGAGTCATAGGAACCACCGTACTGTTAAGTGGGGTCCAAGAGAACCAGTCAGAATGACTGAAGTGATGCCTAATTCAAAACCTATATCTTCGAGCGAAGACAATGAGAGCAAATCTTGTCTAGAGTCGGACAAGTCAGCTTTACTTGTCGCCAAAGTAAAGTTGCCGTGTGAGTTTGAAATCTGACCGTTGGTACACGTGTCAGTTCCTTAGTGACCCAGGGTCATTTCGGACAAATCAGGTCGGGTTACCCAGTGGCTATAAATAGTCCATCCCCTACAACCATAAATGGTTGGCTGCTCAGATTTCAGTGCACGGCTTTTGTCATTTGAGAGCAACCCACCTCGAAACCTTTGAGAGAAAATTCCTAGCGAGGAGAAAAGCCCTAACCACCCAGAGCCAGAGTAAATTGGGCATCACGTAAGTCTTCGTGTCTGAGTGATCTGAAGACTTATTACACTTGAGGACTGTGCATCCTCCAGCCGGTTAGGCATCGCGTTCTGAGCATCCAAGAGAAGTTGTGGATTGCCAGTGAACAAAGTCTGTGAAGGTTTGGGAGTCTACCTTGAAGACTTACCAGAGTGATTGGGCGAGGTCTGTGTGACCTTAGCTCAAGGAGAAAACGGTGAGGACTGGGTGTCCTGAGCTGCGTGTTTAGGACTGGGTGTCCGGGACTGTGTGTCCTTTGGTTTAAATACCTACCCGCTCCAACCAGACGTATAGTTGTCACAGCAACTGGAACTGGTCCAACAAATCATTGTCTTCAGCGTGTCACTGGTTTCATCTTCACTTCCTTTTACTTTCTATTACACACTGTGAAGCCATTGCATGCTTGCTTTATCTTCTGTCTTCACAACATAACTGTATGATTTGTTTGGCTTCATAGCTTCTTCCTACCTGATCCTTATTACACTGCAGCTACTTGTCTTGTGCTTTCACTCTATTGAATACTTGACCATGGCGTGCCTAGTGTAATCTAACTTTCGCTGCTTAAGTGATTGGCATATCTGTACTGTTTGTCTTCATAACCTTCATGTTTTGAAGACTTTCATAAAAATCGCCTATTCACCCCCCCTCTAGTCGATATAACGCACTTTCAATTGGTATCAAAGCAAGGTGCTCCCTTGTTCTGTGTGATTTGGTTTAACCATCTGGAGTTTTAGCTATGTCGACTGCAGGGATAATTAAATTCTCCGCTGCGTGCCCCGTCTTCGATGGAACTGAATATCCCTACTGGAAGAATAAGATGCGCATGCATCTTGAAGCCATTGACATCGACCTATGGTATGTCGTCGAAAACGGCGTTCCCAAGGCTGGAGAAGGTGTCACTGCTGCTGATGTCAAGAAGTTCACTCAATTGGACTCTACTGCCAAGAATATCATCTGTGGTCATCTGACTAAGGGACAGTACGGCCGTGTGAGTGCCTTGAAGACATCCAAGCTGGTCTGGGACTGGCTCTCCAAAGTCAATGAAGGCATCTCAACCCAGAGAGATCAGAGAATCAGTGTTCTTCGCAATCTCTTCAACTGCTTCAAGCGAAATGACAATGAGAATGTCCAGCGCACATTTGACCGGCTCACTGACATCACAAATGAGCTTCAAGCCCTCGGCGCCACTGAGATCACCAAACATGAAATCGTCAAGATGCTGCTGAGATCACTTGACAGTTCGTTTGACATCCTAGCCCTGATGATTCAAGAACGTCCAGACTTCAAGACACTCGATCCGTCTGACATACCTGAGAGGCTCAACACACATGAGTTTCAGCTTTCTGAGAAAAGAGATATCTATGGTCCAAACTATGGGCGAACTCGTGCCTTGAAGGCAAAAGCTGTGTCCTCATCTGAAGAAGAATCTGACAGCAGTTCTGATGATCCTGAAGACATTGGACGGGAACTTGCAATGCTAGTGAAGAAGTTCCAGAAATTCACCAAGAAGAAGAGCAAGGAATATGACTCTAACGACAAGAAGAAGAAGAAATACTCAAAGTCTTCTTCCAAGTCTTCCTCAAAGTCTTCATCACACAAGAAGAGCTCAACTAGCAAGGTTCGTGCGTTTGTTGGCTAGGAAATGGATTCAGAGGAGGAGTCCGCTTCTGAGGAGGCAGAGGTGGAGTCTGAGGAGGAGTCTGATTCTGGCATTGCGAGTCTGGCTACAGCATACGTCGCCAAGTCCATCTTCAACACTGAAGACAATGACTTCATCACCAACACCGATGCAAATGACAAGGACGACTCTACTCCTACCTACTGCTTCATGGCACGCGGTGCCAAGGTAAACACACGCACTACTCACTATCAAACATCCAGTGACGATGATTCTGATTGTGATTCAAAACCCAGCTACAAAACACTTGCTAAAATTGCCACTGAACAACAGAAAGCCATGGAACATATTCAAAAACTGTTAGACAGAAGCGATGATCTGTTGGGTGCTGAAATGACTCGATCTGCATCCTTAATTGAAGACATAAAAAATCTTCATGTTAAGTATCAGGAACTTGAAGATCGTCATGATACTCTCTCAACAACTCATGAAAAGCTTTCCTATGATTATCTTCAAAGGAAGCAAGATCTTGAGAAATTGAGAGCGGCTCATGAAGATCTTCAAAAGGAAAACGAGTCACTTCGCGCCGAATAGATCAGTTCCGCTCAGGAAGGATTTGAACCACCATGCCTTAAATGCATTGAGCGTGATAATGCTACTTCTGTTGCTGAATGTTCCACTGCTACTGCTGTTGCAATATCTTCAACTGTTGAAGTGGTAACTAACCCCTCTGCTGAGGATACCACTGCTATTGTTGATGAGAATGCTAGGTTGAAGCCATTGCTTGAAACAGGGATGTACAAAAGTCTCAAAGGGCATCAGACATTATGTGATGTCCTCAAGAAGTAGATTCTGAACCGAAACCCTAGGAAAGAGGGTGTTGGGTTCGTGAGGAAAATTAATGCAGATGGCTCTTACTGGAAACCTGAGCAGTACCCCAAAACCACATGGGTTGCTGCAAAGGAATCCTCAGCAGATCCATCCAATCTATCTGGCTTCACTTGTGCTAATCCTATTATCATTGATGAATCCTTTGATGCAAACTATAAACTGTTTAAGAGTCAGAATGGTGAAGTATTTGCCAGGTACATTGGTACTAACTGCAGGAATGGACCGCCTATGAAGAATATCTGGGTTCCAAAAACGTGTCTGGAGAATCTTCCCGTGAATGTCCTCATGACACCTCACATGAAGCAGACAAACCTCAGACCAAAGGCTTCATATGGTCCAAAGGCTTCATACAGGCAGAGGACTCACCTGAGTCGCACTAACGCAAATGTTTTGCAGGGAAACCATGCTCAGACATATGAGAGCGGTTCTTCAAACCGTCATGTTCATATGACCAAGAACTATTCTGCCTATTCTTATGAGTACTATTGCCCGCCTGCTAGACTGTTTGCTAGGGCTCCAAAGCCAAAATTCTCAAATGCTGCACTTAGACTTATTGCTTCTAAGCCACCCTTGAAGATGTGGGTGGTTAAGAAAGCTTAACTCTCTTTTGCAGGGAAAGGTCTCCAGCACAAAACCAAAATCTTCTGACGCTATTGCTGGGGACCTTAAAAATCTTGTGGGGCGCAAGATCAAATGCCCGAATGGCATCACTATGTATTTCGTACCTGAAACGCATGCTACTCTTCCTATTAGTCCTAACCTGGATCTAAGTTTTCATAACCCACTGGTTCGTCAAATGTTTTTGCTTCACAATTCTCTTCGTGAAGCCTATCCCCCTAACTGCACTGTAGGGTATGACACAAGCGCCTTCAGAGTCTTCAGAATGGATTATTGACAGTGGGTATACAAATCACATGATTGGCAAAAGAAGTCTTTTTATGGACTCAACCTTACGTCCATCCGACAAGAGCCACATCACATTTGCTGACACTGGTAAAAGTAAGGTATTGGGTCTAGGTAGAGTTGCAATCTCAAAGGATCAACACATGGATAAAGTCATGTTTGTTGAATCCCTTGGCTTCAACTTAATGTCTGTCTCAATGCTTTGCGATTTGAACATGATTGTAATTTTTGGAAAATATCGTTGCCTAGTACTAATGGAATCTGACAAGTCTCTAGTGTTTGAAGGGTATCGGAAAGATGATCTATATGTGGTAGATTTCTCAGCAGGGCCACAGCTTGCAATATGTCTTCTGGCAAAGGCTTCAGAATGCTGGCTTTGGCATCGGAGGCTTGGGCATGCTGGCATGAGGAACCTCCACACCCTTGCGAAGAAGAAGCATGTCATAGGCATCGAGGGCGTCAAGTTCAAGAAAGATCACTTATGCGGTGCCTGTGAAGCAGGGAAGATGACAAGGGAAAACATCCTTCGAAGACAATCATGACCACTACTCGACCCTTCGAACTGCTTCACATGGATCTCTTTGGTCCCACTCACTACTCAACTTTTTCCACTACTGCTTGCCTCTATGGCTTTGTCATTGTTGATGATTACTCTAGATATACTTGGGTGCACATAATCCTTTACAAGACTGAAGTGCAGGATGTCTTCAGACGCTTCGCAAATCGGGCTATGAACAATTATGGCGCCAAGATAAAGCACATCAGAAGTGACAATGGCACTGAATTCAAGAACACTGGCCTTGATACATATCTAGATACCTTGGGCATCACACATGAATTCTCAGCTCCGTACACGCCACAGCAGAATGGCGTCGTCGAACGCAAGAACAGAACACTCATTGAGATGGCCAGAACAATGCTAGATGAATACAAGACTCGAAGAAAATTCTGGCCTGAAGCCATTGACACTGCATGCCATACAATCAACCGTGTTTATCTTCACAAGCTTCTTAACAAGACATCTTATGAACTTCTAACTGGCAAGAAGCCAAATGTCAGTTACTTCAGAGTATTTGGCTCAAGATGCTGGATCAAGGACCCACACCACACCTCAAAATTTGCACCAAAAGCACATGAGGGCTTTATGCTTGGATATGGAAAGGATTCGCACTCCTACAGAGTCTTCAATCTCTTTCACTACAAAGTGGTTGAAACAGTGGATGTGCGGTTCGATGAGACCAATGGTTCACAAAGAGAGCAACTGCCAGATGTGCTAGATGAAGTTCCAGCCAGTGAATCAATCAAGCTAATGGGAACTGGAGAAATTATACCTTCTGAAGCTCATCCTGAAGAAGAACTTATCATCTCAGCACCTGGTCCACTGACTCGTTCAAGGGCAACTCAACTAGCAAATTTCTGCGGACACTTCACATTCGTTTCAATCACAGAACCCAAGAAAGTTGAAGAAGCTTTTGTGGAACCTGAGTGGATTCAAGCAATGCAAGAAGAGCTTCATCAGTTTGAGCTGAACAATGTATGGGAATTGGTTAAGCGTCCTGATCCACGGAAGCATAACATAATAGGCACCAAATGGGTATACCGCAACAAGCAAGATGAGCATGGTCAAGTTGTCAGAAACAAAGCTCGTCTCGTTGCTCAAGGATATACTCAAGTGGAAGGCATTGACTTCGATGAAATATTTGCTCCTATGGCCAGACTTGAAGCCATCCGTATACTGCTGGCCTATGCAAATCATCATAACATACTTTTATATCAAATGGATGTGAAGAGTGCCTTTCTCAATGGCAAGATTGAAGAAGAAGTGTATGTTGCACAACCACCTGGGTTTGAAGATCCGAAACATCCTGACATGGTTTACAAGCTCAATAAGGCACTGTATGGCCTCAAACAAGCCCCTCGGGCCTGGTATGATACACTCAAATACTTCCTGAAGAGCAAAGGCTTCATACCTGGCTCCCTAGATCCCACTCTCTTCACGAAGACATATGATGGTGAACTGTTTGTGTGCCAAATATATGTGGATGACATTATCTTCAGCTGCACCAATCAGAAGTACAGTGAGGAGTTCGGATATATGATGCAAGAGCAATATCAGATGTCTATGATGGGGGAGCTGAAATTCTTCCTCGGTCTTCAGATACGGCAACAACGCAATGGCATCTTCATATCTCAAGAGAAGTATCTCAAAGATTGCCTGAAGAAGTTTGGTATGCAAGACTGCAAAGGCTTCACAACACCAATGCCAGCCAAACATCATCTGGGTCCTGACAACAATGGTAAAGAGTTCGATCAAAAGGTATACCGCTCCATGATTGGTTCTTTGCTTTATTTATGTGCATCTAGGCCAGATATTATGCTTAGTGTTTGCATGTGTGCTCGATTTCAAGCGGCACCAAAGGAGTCGCATCACTTAGCAGTGAAGCGAATTCTGAGATATTTGGCTCACACCCCAAGTCTAGGATTGTGGTATCCAAAGGGCTCAGAGTTTGATCTGGTTGGATTCTCGGATGCTGATTATGCTGGTGACAAGGTTGATCGGAAGTCTACATCAGGCACATGTCACTTTCTGGGACGATCACTTGTATGTTGGTCTTCAAAGAAGCAAAACTGTGTATCCCTCTCCACTGCTGAATCTGAATACATTGCTGCTGGATCTTGCTGCGCTCAGCTTCTGTGGATGAAGCAAACCCTCAAGGACTATGGCATTCAACTGAAGCAAGTGCCTCTTTACTGCGACAACGAAAGCGCCATCAAGATCGCCAACAACCCAGTTCAGCACTCGAAGACAATGAAATTCGTCATCACTTTCTCAGAGATCATGTTGCAAAGGAAGATATTGACATCATACACGTCAACACTGAAGAGCAATTGGCAGATATCTTCACCAAGCCCTTGGATGAGAAGAGATTTTGCAAGTTACGGTGTGAGCTAAATATCTTGGAATCCTCAAATGTCCTGTGATCAGGCACACATCCTAACACTTATGCATATTGATGACTTAGATGTGCAACACACAAAGTAACGTATATCTTCAATCAATGAAGACATATATTCTAAGTGTGAATACATTAATGTGGAAATTGACTTTGGAGCGCCACGATAATTGTGCGCCGTGTCTGAGTCTAATACTTCCTATACAATGGGTAATGCCACCACCAAATGTTCTATTTTTGAAGTGCTTCACTCATGGCGTTACCTAGCAATGTCTTCACATTTGGTTTGGCTTAAATCTCTACATGTCTTCATGATTATCTTCATTACGTGGATTTTATATATATATATATATATATATATATATATATACTAGTGTTCTGTCCTCTACAGCATTCACTTATAGCTATGTCTTCTTGTTTTGAATCTTTTGAACTAAGTGAATGTGATCGGACCCTAATCTCTCCATGCTCTCTATCTCAAATTCTATCTCTCCAAGTCATATGCATCCTATTGAAACTGTCGAATGTCTTCTTTGCGTCCTTGTCAGCAGAAGACATAGAGACAAACTTTAAAACTGTTTTCAATGCTCATTCATCCACAAGAAATCCGGAGAAGTAGGAACGACCACCCGACAATCCAGGCGTGCGTGGGTTGTGGAACTGCCCCCGAGACTCCGCATGATGGCCATGTGCTGTTCAGATGCGAATCGCCAGGGGCACCTGTGTAATAGCGTAGTGCAGCCCCTGTGACTATAAATACACACTCACCGCGGTCATTATCTCCTTCTCCTTCTTCCTCCCTCAAACGAACCCTAGCGCCACCGCTAGCTCTCGATGACGCCGGCGACGAAGCGCTTCACTGCCGCAACCTCTCCGACGTTGTTTTCACGTCGACCGCGGACATCACTCTCTCCGCCGTCGCCGTAGGTGTCTTCCATCGCCAAGTTAGGGCACGGAGGATCGAACTGCTCGGCCTCATCTCCCACTCCGTCTAGCAGTTCCAAGTGTGGTAAATAAAACCTCTTTTTACAGCCTCCTTTGATCCTATAGTTCGGTCACTTTCTGCCATAAGAAGTTTCTATTCACACAAGTTAGATCTGTCTCAGTCTGCATCTCATAACTTGCCGAGTATATTCACTTGTGCTTCATGAAGTAGTTAGATTCCTCACTTGTACTAATCTATGGGTTCGTACAAATCTGGAACCAACTTCTTTTCTATAAGTGAATGTCTTCGCACGATGAGGTCAATATCTTCTAAACTGATTTATCTTCAAAATCTTCTGAGAATGCATATGACCTCTTCCCCTCCCCTCCCACCTTAATGCTGTCACAGGTACATGTCTGTGGGAGAATCTTTTGGTTCTCATAGTCTGCATTCATTTGCAGAGTTCTTACAGCGTCACATCAATTCTCCTGAAGCCAGTTCCTGTTGGTCCAGCAAAAGAAAGCCTTTGAAGCCTTTGAACGTTTTGAAGCCTTCCAAGTTAAGCTTCATGGCTGCAGAAAAACCAGCAAGGAAGGGTGGCAGAAAGCGTCGAGGGGAAACATCACGAGATCTGCCCGATGACCTCTTAGAGCTGTACAATACAGATCCTGAAGAGGATTACAATCAGCGCAAGACACGAATCCAATGGATTCGACGCTATTGGGCGGAGCAATGGTTCCAATACCGCTTCGTCACCAAGGAGTACGCTGAGAAAAGCGCCATCAAGAGACCATGGGGAGACGTACTATACAAAAATCTCGTGCCCAGGTCCAGAGACGAAGCCATTGCTCAAGGATTCTATCCATGCATGGTCAGAGGACCACAGCCTACTGATGCTCATCCGTCGTCACTACTCTGGTGTCGTGACGACAATCTGTTCAAGCGCAACTTCCAGTTTTCCCAGAGGTCAGTGAAGCACAACAAGAAGAAATTGGGTCTAGACTTCAACCCTGGTCCCTCCGCACCAAGGGCAGATGGCACACGTGAGGCTGACCCCAATATCATCGGTCCGTATGCAAATCTTGAGGGCCTCATCACCCGCATCTTAGTCCAAGGGACTGCCGTCAATGACCCTCCTGCTGACTCTGAATCTGATGAAGCACCTGCTGCACCGAAGCCAAAGCAGGCAAAGAAGCCAAAAGCTTCAAAGCAGATCCCCTCACCCAAAATCTCAAGGGCGAAGCCATTGGCAACTGCGCCTCCTGAAGCCAGTGCGCAGTCTGAAGACTTGGATCCACATTAAAGGATACAACAGAGATACAACAGAGATCCGAAGACTTGGATCCTGGAGTGGATGACCGGCAATGTCCATCACGAAGCCAATGCATTTGATATCATTGAGCTTACCGGCCTACCCACTCTTGGCGAATTCTTCGAAGAAGGCTGCCAATCACATGCTGAAGCAATTGAAAGCATATTTCAGAGGCCTAAACCAAATATGAGTCAGATGCTCTCAATGATGAAGCCATTGCCCCACGATGCACCCTATCCAACTGAGTTCTTCGTTGAAGACTTAGAGTACCTGCCTAGACCCATTTATCACATCATCAGGCGGACTCTCTGGCCCCTCAAGGGACACTCTCCACATGCCAAGGTTGAGGGTGCAATGAAGACTCTCATATTCTACATCCTTCATGGCAAATGCTTCAATGCGCAGGACTTCTTCATACGCCAGCTTGCGGCATCCGGCTCAGATTTATTTGCTTGAAGTTTTATGCTCCTTGGGTTATGCGGCTGATCAAGCTTCATTCTGCGATTTCATATTAGCCCTCAGCCCGCAACCATCGGATCTTCTTGCCAGATGTGGACACCTCTGCTGAAGCTGTATATCCTGAGCCTGCCAAGCAACCCTTAAGTCTTCAGAATGCAGAACACCAGAGCTTCACGCAGAATGTTGAAGGTGTTGAAGCCATCTCCAGGGTGTACCCGTTGGATGGCACTACACGTGCACCTGCATCCACTGAAGCCACTGACAGCGCAACTGCTCAGCGACCCAAGAAGCGCGCTTGTGCCCTCAATGACCGAGAGCTTCTTGTGGCCCTTCACCAAAAGCAAGATAGGCATCACGACTGGTTGAAGAGACAGATGAAAAGCCTCTTGGTGGATGTCAATCGCATCAGAAATCTTGCCACCAAGAATGCATTCGTGGCTCATGAAACTTGTCGCCGCACCTGGAAAGGCCTCACAATGCTGTGCCCTGAAGCTGATCTTCATGAGGATGGCTTCAGAGAGAGATTCAAGTTTGACTCCACACCCCCAGAAGAGCTGTGCTGCGTGGAACTCCCTCACTTGAAGATTCTGAGTTCTCTTCCTCTGCTGCCACGGTGACTGCAAGAATCATCGAGGAAGAAGACGACGCTACATCACCACCACCTCCTCCTTCAGTGCGCGTCGACCCTGCACCAAGCTCTTCAGCACCACCAAACGCCTCCACCGACCCTGCTGCGCCTGGGAACGCGTAGAAAACTCTATGTCTTCAAACCTTTTTGGTCATCACTGACAAAAGGGGGAGAAGCTTATGATGTTGATAGTCTTCAAGCGGGTCAATATGGGCGGGTGCTTTATATTTTGCTACATTTTGCTTCGTGTTTACAACTCTCGTTTTGCTACATTTGGTTCTTTGAGTTGTAACACTTAAACTCGATGGTCGTCTGCTACTTGTTTGCCACTATGTTTTTGCGAAGATAAATTCCACATGTACAACGATAATTTCCGCACTTATATCATTCCGCAGACGTCCATTTTTCATTATGCATGTCATTCTCTTCATATACTTTTACATGCATGGTGGATTGTCATCATAAGTTGAAGTGGATTTCCACAAGTACAACCTGCCATGTGCATTTGCGCTCCAGAAGCAAATTACTTATATGCACATCTTCAGGGGGAGCCCTTGCAGCTTATGAAGAAAATTCCTTACAATTTCACAAATTATATTCCCCGTTGAAAACTTCAACTAGTTTGTCATCAATCACCAAAAAGGGGGAGATTGTGAGTGCATCTAGTGTCACCCCTAGTTGGTTTTGGAGTATTGACGACAAACCTACTTGAGGGACTAATGTGTTTGTGAGAATTGCAGGATAACACAGGTAGAAGTCCCTCAATGATTCAGTTTTACTACCAAAGATGACCCTTAAAAATGTACGAAGACATTGAAGACAATGGTGGTATTTGAAGATATTCATATTGAAGACTATGACAAGAGAAGACACCATGTGAAGCCTATGGAACTCAAAGACTTAGATTCTTCATAGTTTTATTTCATCTGTGTCGAGTCATAGGAACCACCGTACTGTTAAGTGGGGTCCAAGAGAACCAGTCAGAATGACTGAAGTGATGCCTAATTCACAACCTATATCTTCGAGCGAAGACAATGAGAGCAAATCTTGTCCAGAGTCGGACAAGTCAGCTTTACTTGTAGCCCAAGTAAAGTTGCCGTGTGAGTTTGAAATCTGACCGTTGGTACACGTGTCAGTTCCTTAGTGACCCAGGGTCATTTCGTACAAATCAGGTCGGGTTACCCAGTGGCTATAAATAGTCCATCCCCTACAACCATAAATGGTTGGCTGCTCAGATTTCAGTGCACGGCTTTTGTCGTTGGAGAGCAACCCACCTCGAAGCCTTTGAGAGAAAATTCCTAGCGAGGAGAAAAGCCCTAACCACCCAGAGCCAGAGTAAATTGGGCATCACGTAAGTCTTCGTGTCTGAGTGATCTGAAGACTTATTACACTTGAGGACTGTGCATCCTCCAGCCGGTTAGGCGTCGCGTTCTGAGCATCCAAGAGAAATTGTGGATTGTTAGTGAACGAAGTCTGTGAAGGTTTGGGAGTCTACCTTGAAGACTTACCAGAGTGATTGGGCGAGGTCTGTGTGACCTTAGCTCAAGGAGAAAACGGTGAGGACTGGGTGTCCTGAGCTGCGTGTTCAGGACTAGGTGTCCGGGACTGTGTGTCCTTTGGTTTAAATACCTACCCGCTCCAACCAGACGTACAGTTGTCATAGCAACTGGAACTGGTCCAATAAATCATTGTCTTCAGCATGTCACTGGTTTCATCTTCACTTCCTTTTACTTTCTGTTACACACTGTGAAGCCATTGCATGCTTGCTTTATCTTCTGTCTTCACAACATAACTGTATGATTTGTTTGGCTTCATAGCTTCTTCCTACCTGATCCTTATTACACTGCAGCTACTTGTCTTGTGCTTTCACTCTATTGAATACTTGACCATGGCGTGCCTAGTGTAATCTAACTTCCGCCGCTTAAGTGATTGGCATATCTGTACTGTTTGTCTTCACAACCTTCACGTTTTGAAGACTTTCATAAAAATCGCCTATTCACCCCCCTCTAGTCGATATAACGCACTTTCAAAACTCACAACCGAAGCAAATCTCACGATAACCCAAAAAACTGACTAAAAAACATAAGAAAATAAAGGCCATGCATGTAACCTTTGGACTCTACAACTACGTACTAAAGAAACTTGCATATTTCTTCCTTCTTTAGAATGGATCAGAGCCTTTTTGGTGGAGTCCTAAAATTTGGTTTCACTTCTGGCTGGGGTGGAGGAACCTGGAGCAACATAGAACCAATTAAAAGGTGTTGCATCGAAGTACATTGGTCCAAGTTCTCCTTCTTCCGTATAGCAGACTGAGCTTCAGTAATTGAGTTAGCACTATTGGCTACATCATCCCCTCCCTCTTGGAGCGAAGCCGTCCTCGGTTTTGTGGTAGCTTTGGGGACCTTACAGACATCGTTCTTGATAGCACTAGCGAACATCGGCTGTAACACATGTCGCCTTCCAGAGTCCCAAAAAGAATAAGTGTTAGACCTTTCCTCTTGCGTAGCACGATGATCATATTGCCATGGCCTCCCCAATAACAACTGGCATGCATCCATTGGTAGAACATCACAGATTATTGTATCGGTATAGTCACCAACCAAAAAATTGACACACACCTTGTGAGTAACTTTCAGTTTGCCCGACTGATATAACCATTCGACACAATGAGGTTGTGGGTGCTTCCAAGTAGGCAAAGCTAAAGCATCCACCAAGTCCTTGCTTACCGCATTAGTGTAGCTTCCTCCATCTATGATCAACTTACAATTGGTTTTGTTGATTTTGCATTGAGTTTGAAAAATATTCCAACGTTGTCCCTTATCCTCAATGTGATCCCCTTGCACTCGCTGCACCATCAATGATGGATATGATTCGGCAGCTTCAAAACTCGCAACCACATTTTTAGCATCCTCGGATTTTTCACTAGAATTGTCAAAAACTGCCTCTTCATCACTAGCGGATGCATATCCATCTCTTGTGAGCAACACTCTTTTCTCATTAGGACATTCATGCTTCATATGTCCCCTTCCACCACACTTGAAACACTCTATGTCACTAGTGCGTCCGATTGACTGCACATTAGAATCAACCCTCGACAGTCCTGATTTTGAAGGATCCTTTTGCACGGAACCATGAGAATGATCTGATGTTGTCGTCCTGGAGCTAGGAACGACATCCTCACTCTTATGCTGCGAGCGTCGCCATGTGTTCAAAGTGTTACTGGGAACTGTGCTGACTTGGCGCCGCTTAATCTATTGTTCCGCACGCACAGCTTGGTGCACAAGATCTTGTATGTTGTAGTAGACCACCATCTCAACACGATCCTGCACCTCGATATTTAGCCCGTTAAAGAAACGTGCCATGGTCGCCTTCAGATCCTCCGTTGTCCCTGTACGTATCATAAGCAATTCCATCTCCTTGTAATATTCATCAACACTCATATTACCTTGAGAGAGCCGCTGCAACTTGTTGTACATATCCTTTTATAATGCTCAGGAACAAAACATCGCCTCATGAACTCTTTCATCCCTCGCCAAGTCGTCGGGCGATGTCTTGAACGACAAATTTGATTCCACCATATTAGCGTGTAACCGGTAAACTCAATGCCAGCAAGTTGAACTTTCTTCTCCTTGCTATAGTGATGGGCATCAAAAATTTGATCCACACGCATCTCCCACTCTAAATAGCCTTCTGGTTCGCACTTGCCGGAGAACGAAGGGATTGAAATTTTTATGCGCCCAATTCCATCATCCACAGGCACACGCACAGCTTGACCAACTCGGTCATGCACTCCGCCATGAACGGAAGTTTCAGGACGAGGCTCATAGCGTCGTGGTCGTGGCACGTACCCCACCTGGTCAACGCCGTCATCAGGACCATCATCTCCAGCATGAGGTTGTGCCGCCAAACGGCGATCATGCATGCCGGCATGTCCGTCGCGAGCAGGTGGTGCATAATGCAGTGGAGCCGCCGGAGCAGTCTATGGTGGGGCAAAATTCGTCGCCGGCATAATGATGATGTCCGCCAAACCATCAAACCGAGTGATCAGGACATCTATCCTTTTACCGAGCACATCATGACATTGCTTGATGTAGTTGCATGTGTGGTCAAAACCATCTCGAATATTTTGCGGAATATCATCCGCATACACTGGACGTACTATTTCCATAGAATCAGCAGCAACCTCATCACCCTTGTTGACCGAGGTTGACATCTTGATCAACACAGTACCGTGAATAACCTTAGCTCTGAATACCACTTGATAACGACTCGACTAGATGCAAGTCGTTCGTCGGTCCGATCTTTCACGATACTGGTAGCAGCACAAGAAATTCCGGTCGAGCAAAGATGCAAGACCGTAAGATCAAAAACTAGCGTTGAGTAGACTAGATCAACTCCACGCGCAGCAGCAACAAAATCCACACGGATCAGCAACAAAGACAATATTGGGTGTCCCCCGACATGGGACTTTTTCTGTTTATTGAAACTCACAACCGAAGCAAATCTCACGATAACCCAAAAAACTGACTAAAAAACATAAGAAAATAAAGGCCATGCATGTAACCTTTGGACTCTATAACTACGTACTAAAGAAACTTGCATATTTCTTCTTTCTTCAAAATGGATCAGAGCCTTTTTGGTGGAGTCCTAAAATTTGGTTTCACTTCTGGTTGGGGTGGAGGAACCTGGAGCAACATAGAACCAATTAAAAGGTGTTGCATTGAAGTACATTGGTCCAAGTTCTCCTTCTTCCGTATAGCAGACTGAGCTTCAGTAATTGAGTTAGCACTATTGGCTACATCAAGAAGACTCTGACTGCCACTGGCTGACAGTCATCTCTGGATCCCAAGAATAAACAGATTGTCGTGGAGGCTCATCTTGTGGTTCCTGTTCCGGGGCTGGTGCAGGATTCTTGTAAGCTTGGACGGCAGCCCACGTAATGAGGTAGGGTCCTACAAAATTAAACAAAGAAGGATCAGGCAACGTAATAGTTTCAGGATAATGTTTATCAAAGTATAACTTATATTTGAGCTCTCCATTCCTGTCCTTAACAAGAAAATCATGAGCTATCATGCTCTTATAGTCTAGATAAGCATTAGGCAGCAATTTTTCTTCTTTCTCATAATGCCTAATAGCTATGTTAAAGTGTGCAGCAAGGCGAGAAGCATAAATGCCTCCAAAGATGGGGCCTTTAGTACGGTTCAGACTCAACCGCCTAGCAATAATTCCGCCCATACTGATAGCGTTTTCGCGGTATAAACCATGGAACAGAATAATAATATCAGGAACACTAAGGTTCCCACAGTTCCCACGACCAATCAAGCATCGACTAGCAAATAAAGCAATAGCGTAACATAGGAAAATGTATGCTAGTGATTCTTGCATCAGAAACCTTCCTGGTTTCTCCCATAGAGATAAGGTTAATAAATGGTTCCAACTCTTTACGAGGTGGTTCCTCTAAGATAACATCAGGAGGTATGTTGCAGACTGCGCAAAATTCAGACAATGGCATTTTCTTCACAACGTCATATAAATGAAACTCTACTGAAGGAGGTGACTCTTTAGGGAAAAAGTAGAAGTTTTGCACAAAAGTATTTGTGAGTAAGAGATACTGTGGACGTTGGTTGCGGACGAAGTCGGTGAGGCCAACATTCTTAATCAATGAATAGAAATCCTCATAAATCCCGGCCTCTCTGAAAGGGCATTTCCCTACTTTATGTTTTGGATGATGATGACAACCCTTTGTGGTCTAATCGTGTGCTATATGTTTCAGGTTCTCGATGCTTAGGCTTACATCGGATTGCTATTGCCTCTCGAAGGAAAAGATCGAAGACGTGTCCTCTACGCTTTTATTTTCTTGGGTCGTAGAGTTCCCGTACTATCAAGAGGGAATCCTCATTAGGAAGCTCTGGGGGAATCAGTTCATGTACACTTTTCTCACCCTCTCTTTGCGTTCCTCAGGTGTGTGTGAGAGAGAGAGTTTTCCTTGCCTCTTCCCCTCTTTCCTGCTCACTGTTTCTGCCCAGCGGTTGTACCGCTCTCTGGAGCGGTTGTACCGCTGGGTCTTGTTGCTCACCAGTGGTGCTCGAGCGGTTGTACCGCTGCCTCCGGGCGGTGGTACCGCCACTATGCTCTGCAACTGCTGGGGCGGTGGTTCTGTCCATGCACCGCTCAAGTACCGCCCTCGCTTCTGCTTTGATGCGGTTCTTGGGCGGTAGTGGCTCGGTTGGTCCGGTCATTCCACGATGACCGGTACCACCGGTGGTCCGAGCGGTTCTTCCGCTCAAAACTTAGCCGCCCAAGAGCTCAAGGCCATGCGGTTGTTCCGGCCAAGCACCGCTCAAGTACCGGTCAAGCTCCTGTTTTGATGCGGTGGTTGTGCGGTAGCCAGGCGGTTAGTCCGGTTATTTTTCTTATCCGGTACTACCGCCCGCCTGTCCGGTTGCACCGCTTGGTAGGGTTCTGCAGTTACACCGTGAGTCCCGGTTGTACCGGGACGAGGACCGGTTGTACCGCTGCAGTGCAAAAACGCAGTAACGGTTGGAAATGTGGGGAGACTATTTAAGGGAGCTTCTCCCACCTACCACTACTACCTTTGACCTCTCTCACTCCACCATTAATGCCCTTCAAGCTCTCTTGCCCGATCTCTCTCTCGAGCCACTCAAACTTGTTGATTTGCTAGGGATTGAAGGAGGAGACCTAGATCTACACTTCCACCAAAGGATATTTGGTTCCCCCATACTTTCTTGTGTGGATTTTGTTACTCTTGGGTGTTTGAGCACCCTAGACGGTTGAGGTCACCTCGGAGCCATATTCCATTGTGGTGAAGCTTCGTGGTTTTGTTGGGAGCCTCCAATTAAGTTGTGGAGAGAGCCCCAACCTTGTTTGTAAAGGTTCGGTCGCCGCCTTCAAGGGCACCAATAGTGGAATCACGGCATCTCGCATTGTGTGAGGGCGTGAGGAGAATACGGTGGCCCTAGTGGCTTCTTGGGGAGCATTGTGCCTCCACACTGCTCCAACGGAGACGTACTTCCTCTCAAAGGGAAGGAACTTCGGCAACACATCCTCGTCTCCACCGTCTCCACTCTTGGTTATCTCATGCCTTTATTTAAGCAAGCTTACTTGTTTCATATCTCTTGCTTGCTTGTGTACCTATCCTCGTTGCATCATATAGGTTTCTCACCTAGTTGCATATCTAGACAACCTACTTTGATGCAAAGTTTAAATTGTTAAAGTAAAGCTAAAAATTGTTAGTTGCCTATTCACCCCCCCCCCCTCTAGTCAACCATATCGATCCTTTCAATTGGTATCAGAGCCTTGTCTCTTTATTAAGGACTTTACCATCCGAAGAGTATGGTTGATACCATAGACGGAGCGGAGGAACACTCTCGTGTGAATCCTATCTCGTCTACAGGCGATGGGGGAACTTCGGTCTCTCGTGAGGAGTTCAATGTAGCCTTGGAGACATTGAAAACCTCCATGACGACCGAAGTTGAAAGCATGTTTACTAAATTTCTTGAGGGGCTTAAACTATCCACCGCACCGTTGAAAGTGGGGGATCCCGCCAACAAGGTGTCGGATGCTATCCCCGACAAGGGGGAAGCTAGTGGTGAAAAGGCTCCTTCCTCTAGTGGCAAGAATGGCACCGGCATCTTTGCCCATGTGGAACCACCACTTGTCTATGGTGGACCGGTTCCTTCTACCCATTTGAATCATGCCGGTCCTCCTCCTAAGATTGTGAAAAATGAGGATTTTGATTCTTGGGTTTACCGCTTTAAACGTCATTTAAATCATGTGAACACTAACCTTTGGAGAATCATTGAAGAAGGGTTCTATCCACATGATTCAAGCAACTTCACTCCTCGAGAAGCCGCGGACAATCAATTCAATGAGAATGCTCTCTTCATCATTCAAGATGCAATTCCACCTGAAGACCTACCTCATCTTCATCCCTTTGCCTTGGCCAAGGATGCATGGCATTGTGTCGTGTCTCTCTACCGGGGAAGCGCAAGCATTCAATGCTCCAACTATGAAGTGGTACAAGATGAGGCCGATGAGTTTGCAATGAAGGAAGATGAAGAACCTCGTGAGCTTTATCGGAGAGTCACCAAACTCGCGGTCTCACTACGAGATCACCGGAGCAAGGACGCGGATGACAATTGGATCAAGCGCAAATTCCTCAAGGCAATGATGCCCTACCATAAGGCCATGTCCTCCGTCATTCGCCAAAGACCGGACTTCCACACTTTGACCTCAAGCGAAGTGTTGGATGAGTTTGTGGCCATGAACATTTTGGACAAGACCGCCGACAATGCGGTGCTCCGTTCTCAACGGGAAAAGAAGCCTAACCTTGCATTGAAGGCCAAGCTCACCGTGGAAGAAGAAGAAGAGGAAGAAGAGGAGAGCAACCCCAAAGATACGAAGTATGCATATCATGAACATATGACACTTGCTTCAAGGCAATTTTGGAGCAAGAAAAACTCGAGGCCCAACTTTAGCAAAAACAACTCGTGTGGCACAAGGGGCAAGCAATGTGTAAGGACTTGCTACAATTGCGGCAACATGAGTCATTTCATTGCGGAATGCCCGTATGAGAAGAGGGAAGCCAATGGTGGCAAACTCATCCGAAAGGACAAGGCCAAGTCGTTCCCCAACAAGAAAAACTTCACCAAGAAGACTCCTCTCAAGGCCTTGGTTGTGCAAGAAGAGTACAATGAGGATGATGACGATGATGAAGATGATGAGTCGGTTGCCATGGCCTCCGTTGCCATTGCAACAACGTCACAAGTGTCTCTCTTCGACTCACCCAACGAGAGCATCACCTCCAAGTGCCTCATGGCTAAAGCCACCAACAAGGTAACCTCCAACATCAAAACTACCATCATTAATCATCCTTCCCCATCGGATAGCATTAATGAAGTTGAGGGAGCTAATGTGGAGGCTAACGAGTTCGAGGCCTTTATGGGCAAACTCAAGGGAAAATCCAAGAAGCACTTTGTTGCTCTCTTGGAACAACTTGGTGAGGCCAATGGCATGATCAAGGCTCACGAAGACACCATCTCGAAGATGGAAGGGCATAGTCGTGACTATGCCGATGATATTTCGGATCTTTCCAATGCTCTTGAGGAAGAGCGTGGTCTTCGTTTGGCTCTTGAGGAGTCACACAACGTTGATCATGCTAAGTTAGAGAAAGATTATGATCATGCCCTCGTTATTTCTCGTATGCTAAATTCCGAGAAGGCCAAACTCGGGGTTGATCTTGCTAGACTCAAAGAGGAGTTTGATATACTTGACAAGGCCCACAAGGCCTTGAAGGGTATTCATGCTAGTCTCAAGGAGTCTCATGATCAACTCCAAGTGAAGCTAACTAAGGAGAAAGCAACTTTTCCTCATATGGTTTTAATTGATAATGCAAATGATACTAACCCGTGTTGTGAGCATATGCATCTTGTTAAGGAAAATGCTAAGTTGAAGGCGCAACTTGAGAGAGGTCTTGCGACTTTCATACAAGGCAAGAAGAACCTCAACGATCTCTTGATCAACCAAAAGGGAGGTGTGGCAAAGGAAGGGGTTGGGTACGTCCCCGACTCCAAGAATAAGAAGAAGAATGACAAGACCAAACGACCTCCTCCCCTCATGCAAACCTTTGTGAAGGTGGGAGAGAGTGTCCCCGAGGAGAAGAAGAAGAACAAAGTCAAGAAGGGAAATGTCACCTCTCCCAACAAAGCCGGCATTTTAATCCTTCTTATGTGTTATGCCGTGCTAGTGATGGGCATGTTTATGCCAAATTTGTTGGTTCTCTTCATGAGTACATTGAATGGTCTATTTGGGTTCTTAAGACCCTTGTTACTAACATCAAAGGACCCATTACAAAATGGGTACCTAAAACCAAGCATTGATCTCTTGTAGGTGTTTGCTTCCGGTGGTGGATCATGGTTGCTCGATAGCGGAGCTACAAATCATATGACCGGAAGCAAGGACTTGGTGGTGGGCGTGCACAAAGTTCCATCTATGCCCACCAATGTCGAGTGGGGTGACGCCTCATCCTCTAAGGTATTGGGACTTGGCAAGGTGGTCATCTCGCATGATCTCACGATCGAGAAGGTCATGCTTGTTGAGTCCCTTGCATACAATTTACTTTCCGTTCGTCAACTTGCAATCATGGGCTTTGCCACTTTCTTTGACATCGATACCGTGGCCCTCTTATGGAGCAAGACTCTTAAAGTAGCTTTTGTTGGGCATGTCGAGAACGGTCTATATGTGATTAACTTTTCGGAGCGACCCACTAAGACCGCGACATGCCTAATGGCTAAAGTTGATGTGGGTGGCTTTGGCATCGCCATTTAGCCCATGTCAATATGAGATCTTTGCAAAGTCTTCTCAAGGGGGACCATGTCCGTGGACTAACGAATGTTAGTTTTGTTAAAGATCGTGCTTGCAGTGCCTGTATCGAAGGAAAGCTACATGAGAAGGCTCACCCTCCCACGACTATCATTTATTCAAAGAGGCCTTTGGAGCTCCTTCACATGGATCTCTTTGGGCCTCCATCCTTTGATAGTCTTGGAGGCAGGAAGTATTGCTTGGTGATTGTGGATGACTACTCAAGGTACACGTGGGTGTATTTCTTCAAGAGGAAGAGCGAGACCCAAAAAACCGTCATCGACTTTGCAAATGAAGCACAACGTCAACATAATGCAAAGATCTTGACAATAAGAAGTGACAATGGCACCGAGTTCAAGAACTACACCTTGGATGAATTTCTTAGTGATGAGGGAATCAAGCATCAATATTCCGCACCATACACCCCTCAACAAAACGGTGTTGCGGAGAGGAAGAACCGGACATTGATGGATGCGGCAAGGACCATGATGGCGGAGTTCAAGTCTCCGGACAACTTTTGGGCCGAAGCCATCAACACCGCGTGTCATGCATCCAATCGGCTCTACCTCCGCAAGGGCTTGAACAAGACTCCATATGAGATACTCACCGGTAACAAGCCCAACCTCAAGTACTTCCGGGTATTCGGGTGTAAGTGTTTCATTCTCAAGAAAGGTATTCGGTTGTCTAAATTTGAGGCTAGAGCTCATGAGGGCATATTTGTTGGTTATGCTACAAACTCTCATGCTTACCGTGTTCTCAATAAATCCACGGGACTTATTGAGGAGACGTGTAATGTGGAGTTTGATGAGAATAACGGCTCCCAAGTGGAGCAAAGTGGCACTTGTGATGTAGGTGATGAAATTCCTCCTCAAGCCATAAGAAGAATGGGCGTTGGTTTCATCCTACCCATTGAGGAACCCCTTGTGGCCGAAGGAGAAGGACAATGCACCAATCAAGTGGAGCCATCACCAACCCAAGGCCCACACGCTTCCGAAGAACAAAGTGAAGGCCCTCAACCTCATGAACAAGACCAAGGGCTAGATCATACTCAAAACGGTGTGGACACACCAAGTGATGCCCAAGGTCAAGTTCTCTTCCCCGAGCAAGTTCTAGATCAAGAACAAGTTCATGACGACACTCAAGATGATCAAGTAACCGCTCCTCAACTCACCACCGAGGAGGAATTAGAGCGTCGTGCCGCCAAGGTTGCTTCCAAGCTCTCCACCAAGGATCATCTCATGACGAATGTGCTTGGAAGCTTAAGAAAGGGGGTAAGCACTCGTAGACAATTAGCAAATTATTGTGAGCATCACGCGTTTGTCTCTTGTGTGGAACCCCTCAAGGTCTATGAGGCGCTAGAAGATCCGGATTGGCTCAATGCCATGCATGAAGAACTCAACAACTTTGAGCGCAACAAAGTGTGGAGATTGGTGCCAAGGCCAACGGGGAACCACAATGTCATTGGAACCAAGTGGATATTCAAGAACAAGCAAGATGCCCATGGGATTATCATCCGCAACAAGGCTCGTTTGGTAGCACAAGGCTACTCCCAAGTCGAGGGTATCGACTAGGGTGAAACCTTTGCTCCCGTTGCTCGTCTTGAATCCGTTCGCATGTTGATTGCATATGCTTCTCATCATAACTTTAAGTTACATCAAATGGATGTGAAGAGTGCTTTTCTTAATGGTCCCATTAATGAATTGGTGTACGTCAAGCAACCCCCCGGGTTCGAGGATCCCTGCTTTCCCGATCATGTGTATCAACTCGATAAGGCACTCTATGGCCTTAAACAAGCCCCACGTGCGTGGTATGACCACCTTACCGAGTTGTTACAAGACCGTGGGTTTGAAGTTGGGATAATCGACCCCACTCTTTTTACTAAGAAGGTCAAAGGGGAGTTGTTTGTGTGTCAATTATATGTTGATGATATTATATTTGGTTCTCCTAACAAAGCTTTCAATGAGGAATTTGCCGCTCTCATGACCTCAAAGTTTGAGATGTCCTCCATGGGGGAGTTGAAGTTCTTTCTAGGGTTCGAAGTGAAGCAAAGAAGAGAAGGAACCTTCATCAATCAATCCAAATACACTCAAGACATGCTCAAGAGATTCAAGCTAAGTGACGTCAAGTCGGCTTCCACTCCAATGCCCACCAAGTGCCAACTTGACTTAGATCCCAATGGTAAAGTGGTGGATCAAAAGGTATATCGTTCCATGATTGGATCCTTGCTTTACCTTTGTGCATCTAGACCGGACATCATGTTGAGTGTGGGAATTTGTGCACGGTTTCAAGCCGCACCTAAGGAAAGTCACTATGTGGCGGTCAAACGAATCTTTCGATATTTGGCTCATACCCCAAACTTTGGCTTATGGTACCCAAGAGGATCAAACTTCAAGCTTGTAGGGTACTCAGATTCCGATTGGGTGGGAGACAAAGTGGATAGGAAGTCCACTTCCGGAGGGTGCCAATTCCTTGGTTGCTCTTTGGTAAGTTGGTCTTCCAAAGAGCAAAGTTGTGTGTCTCTCTCGTCCACCGAAGCGGAGTATGTTGCGGCCGGTAGTTGTTGTGCACAACTCTTATGGATGAGGCAAACTTTAAAGGATTACGGTGTCACTTGTGATAGAGTGCCTCTTTGGTGTGACAATGAAAATGCCATCAAGATTTCTCTCAACCCGGTACAACATTTCAAGACGAAGCATATTGAGATTCGGTATGACTTCATCCGGGATCACATTAGGCGAGGAGAGATCGAGCTCAACTATGTCAACACTCATGACAACCTTGCAGATATTTTCACGAAGCCCTTGGATGAAGCAAGATTTCGCGAGTTAAGGCATGAGCTAAATATCATTGATTCGAGCAATGTGGCTTGAACCCTTGCACACCCTACCACGCTCAATTTGCTGTCTAGTTTAGGTGTAGGCATGGACATAGGGGGAGTGTTGTTCTCTCAATGAACTCTCCCTCCCCCCATTATGCATAAATTGATCGTGCCTTTCACATTAGCCATAGTTGATGGTACTTGTGCTTCAAAGACGAGTTTTGGTCATGGACCCAAGGATAATTCTTCGCGGTGCCCTACCAACTGACTCAAACATAGGTGGCCTCGGCCACCGTCCTCTCTTCGGGAGGTTGGAGTTAGCCTTGTTGTTCTCGTGTTGTTTTCTCTCTTCCTGTCTTTGCTCTTTGTGTTAGGATCTCCTAGGGTGTTGTTTCTCTCCTGTTTTGTGCCCCTTCTTCCTCCCTTCGGATTGCACTCTTTTGATCTTGGCTTGGGCTTAGGTGGTCGGGCGGTACAACCGGTACCACGAGCGGTTCTACCGCTGGTATCGGGTTGTGCCATCCAAAGGGTCTTCGTTCGGTGCTTGGGCGGTTCCACCGCACAATCCCATGGTAACCCACGTCCGGTACTACCGGTTGATGTCCTGCGGTACTACCGCTGCCTCCCAGGCACCGGAAGTACCGCCTCCATCCACTGATCTGTACCAGACGAGCGGTACAACTGGTCCCCTTAGCGGTTCTACCGGGGCGTGCGTACGGGCCTATATATACTCGACGGGGCTGAAGGGTTGTTTGTTTCCCTTCGTCCTCGTTCCTCTTCTTTTTGCCCTAGCCACCGACCATCTCTACCCCTGCCCCGGAGTGCGTCTCGCGCTTCGGATCCTTGGCTCTCCGTGGAGGCCTCCCGATCTCTTCCCATGGATGGTGGTAATGCCTCGTGTTCTTTGCCTCTAGTTTTTTGTTTAGGGTTCTTCCTTGTATAGGGCTTTACCTATCTTCCCGCGTTTAGTGTTCGATCTATGCCTTAGAAGAGTTCTTTGTTAGCCTCCTGTCTTGTTTGCAGCACTTAGAATTCGGAATATTACTTGTGTGATTCGTATGCCACGGTTAGATCTATCTTCCCTGGTAGTGCCACTGTTAGCGGTTCTACCGTCCCTAAGGGCGGTACAACCGCTAGAGCGGTACTACCACCCCTACGGGCGGTACAACCGCTGGAGCGGTACTACCGGCGGAAGATTCAGTACAACCGGAGTATATCAACCACTAAGCACTGTTCTATCTTCTCTGTTGTTGCAACTTGTTCCTTTTCTGCTAGTGGGTGCAATCCTCTCATCCTTGTTGGGTTTTTGTGTGTTCTTTTCGTGTGTGTGTTCAGGTGGCTCTAGTTCTCGCTCTGCTCCTCGCAAGACCAAGAAGAGGGCACGAAGGACCTTGCGCCCGGTTGTGTTTGATGATGAAGAAGAAGTTGTGATTCCCACCAAGCCCACTCGCCGTGAAAAGTCTGCAGCTGCTAAGCAATGTGTGGTTATGCCACTGCATCGTTGGAAAGCCAAGGATTGGGAAGCCTTCCGCTCAAAGAATCCGTATGAGGTTCCCATTGCTCCCCGTTGGACCACTATTCAGTTCTGGAATGAGATGCAAGTGCGGATTGTTCATGAACTCTTTGAGCACAACAAGAACAGATATGCCAAGTAGTGGACAATTGATTTTGATCATTGGAGAAACAACATGGAGTATTTTGGTGAGGCGCTAGCTCTCTGCGAGGAGTTTGATCTTGTCAAGATCATGTCAGTCAACTGTGACTTTGATGTTCGACTTATCCATCAGTTCTATGCCATGGTTCATTTCAGGGAAGATGATGCACGCACTCTCACCTTCATGTGTCGCGATGAATTGTTTCAAGTTCCTTGGAGGGCTTTCTGCAATGCTATTGGGTACGAAGATACCGGTCTGGGAGGAAGGGGTGGCATTCGCCCTCATGATTTTCCTGAGTCCATGCCTAAGGAGAAGCTTGCCCCTCTGTACATTCGGGGCCGTGGGATTATTGGAGAATCCAAGGATTTGGAGAAGGTCTATGATATCATGCACCGAGTGTTCCGCAATGTGCTCTTGCCCAAGGTGGGCAATCAAGATGAGATTCATGGCTATCTGGTTGATTTGATGGTTGCTATGAAGACCATGGTGGGGACAGGGGCAACGTTTGATGTATCAAATTGGCTGTGGCATGAGATGTACAACATGGTCATCTACCATAAAGTCCCAATCTACGCTCCGTTTGTCATGTGCTTTCTAAACTCGGTGTGGGCTGTTCGTCGTCCTGGAGAGCTCCTCACTTCTCCAGACAACCTCACTGTTCATGAGGTCAAGCTCCTTAAGAAGAAGAAGCATGCCGAGCCTCGCTTCCCTGAACATGCTCCTGAGGATGTCTATACTACTTCTGACGATGAGGACTTTGAGCTGGAGCCAGGGGCCAAGCCTTCGTGGGTGGCCAAACTTACTGCCAAGGTGAAGAAGACCTTTTGTCTCCAGGCTGACATCCAGAAGAAGATGTATGAGGCACATGTCAATGAGAAGCTTGCACGGCGTCGCCAAATTGCAATGATGAAGCACCTCAACATGCAGGTTCAGAGTGGCTCTGAGAAGAGCATCACCCCAGAGGAGCGTTGGATCTCTACCCATAGCACCTGGACTGATGATGAAGCCCCTCCCCAGCCATCATCCTCGTTTGCAGCAGCTGACAATGCCATGGAGGAATCTGATCACGACGACGATGACGACTCTGATGATGAGGATCCAGATGCGACCGAGGAGTCAGAGGAGGACGCCTGAGCTTTGGGATGCTAGCTTCGCTCTTTTCCTTTTTGGTGTCTTGATGCCAAAGGGGGAGAGGGTTCTATAGGTCTCGGGATTTGCATGGGTTGGGTTTCTCATTTCCTCGTGTTTCTCTTTAGTGTTGAACCTTGTTCGTGGTGGTTTCTTGTTGTGTGTGAGACTTATGCTACTCCTTTTATTGCTATCAGTTCATCGGTTATTTTTATTGTTATTATTGCTATCTATCCATTATGTTGTCTCTCATATTATGTGCTTAGAGTGGTGAGTCTATAAAATCTAGGGGGAGTCTAGTCCTGAAAGTGTGCCCATGCTTTCTAACAGCTAGTACTTGTTGGGGCACATATTCAGGGGGAGTTCCGTCTAGATTTCATTGACTTATCTCTTGCAAATCGTGTTGTTGTCATCATCCACCAAAAAGGGGGAGATTGAAAGGGCATTTCCCTACTTTATGTTTTGGATGATGATGACAACCCTTTGTGGTCTAATCATGTGCTATATGTTTCAGGTTCTCGATGATTAGGCTTACATCGGATTGCTATTGCCTCTCAAAGGAAAAGATCGAAGACGTGTCCTCTACGCTTTTATTTTCTTTGGTCGTAGAGTTCCCGTACTATCAAGAGGGAATCCTCATTAGGAAGCTCTGGGGGAATCAGTTCACGTACACTTTTCTCACCCTCTCTTTGCATTCCTCAGGTGTGTGTGAGAGAGAGAGTTTTCCTTGCCTCTTCCCCTCTTTCCCGCTCACTGTTTCTGCCCAGCGGTTGTACCGCTCTCTGGAGCGGTTGTACCGCTGGGTCTTGTTGCTCACCAGTGGTGCTCGAGCAGTTGTACCGCTACCTCCGGGCGGTGGTACCGCCACCATGCTCTGCAACTGCTGGGGCGGTGGTTCCGTCCATGCACCACTCAAGTACCGCCCTCGCTTCTGGTTTGATGCGGTTCTTGGGCGGTAGTGGCCCGGTTGGTCCGGTCATTCCACGATGACCGGTACCACCGGTGGTCCGAGCGGTTCTTCCGCTCAGAACTTAGCCGCCCAAGAGCTCAAGGCCATCCGGTTGTTCCGGCCAGGCACCGCTCAAGTACCGGTCAAGCTCCTGTTTTGATGCGGTGGTTGTGTGGTAGCCAGGCGGTTAGTCCGGTTATTTTTCTTAGCCAGTACTACCGCCCGCCTGTCCGGTTGTACCGCTTGGTAGGGTTCTGCAGTTACACCGTGAGTCCCGGTTGTACTGGGACGAGGACCGGTTGTACCGCTGCAGTGCAAAAACGCAGTAACGGTTGGAAATGTGGGGAGACTATTTAAGGGAGCTTCTCCCACCTACTGTTGGGGAACGTAGTAATTTCAAAAAATTTCCTACGCACACGCAAGATCATGGTGATGCATAGCAATGAGGGGAGAGTGTGATCTACGTACCCTAGTAGATCGACAACGGAAGCGTTTGGTTGATGTAGTCGTACGTCTTCACGGCCCGACCGATCAAGCACCGAAACTACGGCACCTCCGAGTTTTAGCACACGTTCAGCTCGATGACGATCCCCGGACTCCGATCCAGCAAAGTGTCGGGGAAGAGTTCCGTCAGCACGACGGCGTGGTAACGATCTTGATGTACTACTGTCGCAGGGCTTCGCCTAAGCACCGCTACAATATTATCGAGGACTATGGTGGCAGGGGGCGCCGCACACGGCTAAGAATAAGATCACGTGGATCAACTTGTGTCTCTAGGGTGCCCCTTGCCTCAGTATATAAAGGATGGAGGAGGAGGAGGCCGGCCAAGGCAATTGGTGCGGCCAGGATGTGGAGTCCTACTAGGACTCCAAGTCCTAGTAGGAGTCCACCAAGAGGGGAGGAAGGGAGAAGGAAGTAGAGGAGAGGGAAAGGTGGCCGGCCCCCTTTTCCCTAGTCCAATTCGGACCAGAGGGGAGGGGGGGCGCAGTAGCCCCTTGGCCCTTTCTCCTCTTCCCACTAAAGCACATCAAGGCCCATTGCTTCTCCCGTAACTACCCAATACTCCGAAAAATACCCGAATCACTCGGAACCTTTCCGATGTCCGAATATAGTCGTCCAATATATCGATCTTTACGTCTCGACCATTTCGAGACTCCTCATCATGTCCCCGATCTCATCCGGGACTCCGAACTCCTTCAGTACATCAAAACTCATAAACTCATAATATAACTATCATCGAAACCTTAAGCGTGCGGACCCTACGGGTTAGAGAACAATGTAGACATGACCGAGACACGTCTCCGGTCAATAACCAATAGCGGGACCTGGATGCCCATATTGGCTCCTACATATTCTACGAAGATCTTTTATCGGTCAGACCGCATAACAACATACGTTGTTCCCTTTGTCACCAGTATGTTACTTGCCCGAGATTCGATCGTCGGTATCCAATACCTAGTTCAATCTCGTTACCGGCAAGTCTCTTTACTCGTTCTATAATACATCATCCCGCAACTAACTCATTAGTTGCAATGCTTGCAAGGCTTAAGTGATGTGCATTACCAAGAGGGCCCAGAGATACCTCTCCGACGATCGGAGTGACAAATCCTAATCTCGAAATACGTCAACCCAACATGTACCTTTGGAGACACCTGTAGAGAACCTTTATAATCACCCAGTTACGTTGTGACGTTTGGTAGCACACAAAGTGTTCCTCCGGCACACGGGAGTTACATAATCTCATAGTCACAGGAACATGTATAAGTCATGTAGAAAGCAATAGCAACATACTAAACGATCGGGTGCTAAGCTATTGGAATGGGTCATGTCAATCAGATCATTCATCTAATGATGTGATCCCGTTAATCAAATAACAACTCTTTGTCCATGGTTGGGAAACATAACCATCTTTGATTAACGAGCTAGTCAAGTAGAGGCATACTAGTGACACTCTGTTTGTCTATGTATTCACACATGTATTATGTTTTCGGTTAATACAATTCTAGCATGAATAATAAACATTTATCATGAAATAAGGAAATAAATAATAACTTTATTATTGCCTCTAGGGCATATTTCCTTCACCTACCACTACTACCTTTGACCTCTCTCACTCCACCATTAATGCCCTTCAAGCTCTCTTGCCCGGTCTCTCTCTCTAGCCACTCAAACTTGTTGATTTGCTAGGGATTGAAGGAGGAGACCTAGATCTACACTTCCACCAAAGGATATTTGGTTCCTCCATACTTTCTTGTGTGGATTTTGTTACTCTTGGGTGTTTGAGCACCCTAGACGGTTGAGGTCATCTCGGAGCCATATTCCATTGTGGTGAAGCTTCGTGGTTTTGTTGGGAGCCTCCAATTAAGTTGTGGAGAGAGCCCCAACCTTGTTTGTAAAGGTTCGGTCGCTGCCTTCAAGGGCACCAATAGTGGAATCACGGCATCTCGCATTGTGTGAGGGCGTGAGGAGAATACGGTGGCCCTAGTGGCTTCTTGAGGAGCATTGTGCCTCCACACCGCTCCAATGGAGACGTACTTCCTCTCAAAGGGAAGGAACTTCGGCAACACATCCTCGTCTCCACCGTCTCCACTCTTGGTTATCTCATGCCTTTATTTAAGCAAGCTTACTTGTTTCATATCTCTTGCTTGATTGTGTACCTATCCTCGTTGCATCATATAGGTTGCTCACCTAGTTGCATATCTAGACAACCTACTTTGATGCAAAGTTTAAATTGTTAAAGTAAAGCTAAAAATTGTTAGTTGCCTATTCACCCCCCCCTCTAGTCAACCATATCGATCCTTTCACTCTCTCAAGAAATTATCAGAAGGCCATTCACACGGCCGGATCTCCGGGTACGAGGCAAATTATATTTGGGCCTCTGAGCTTCTTCATTTTGTTTATCCTTTGAGCTTCGGCTTGATGAACCCCTCAAAAGTCTCCTCATTATTTTTCTGAAATAATCTGAAATTTTTAGTAATTTCAAACAAAAGTGAACCAACTTCAATAAAACTGATAGCAACTACTCCTACAAGTGCCTAGAGCCTAAATCAAGCATTAGAACTACTTGGAACCATATAAATTTGACATGCAAGCTCAAGAACATGGTCACCTATGCAGCACAAATTTGCAAAGAATAAAGCACTAGAACAAAAACTAATTGGACCAATGGAGGAGTCACATACCAAGGAACAATCTCCCCAAGCAGTTTTGCGAGAGGTGCTTTGAGCAAGGAGATCGAAAATCACAGCAAAAGTGGCTGGAACTCGTGCTTGACTTGGTTTTTCGCGTTTGTGCGAGACAGAGGAAGAAGATGGGTGCTGGGATAAGTGGAGGAGGGCCACCATGGGCCCACGAGGCAAGGGGGCGCGCCCTAGAGGGGGGGCGCCCACCACCCTCGTGGCCAGGTGGCAGCTCCTCCTGCGGTAATTTTTGCACGGTAAATCCTCAAATATTCCCGAAAAAATCATATTAAATTGGCATGTCATTCTGAGGACTTTTATTTTTGGGATATTTTTATATTGCATGGATAAGTCAGGAAACAGACAGAAAATACTATTTTTACTTTATTTCTACTAAATAACAGAAAATATAGAGAGGGTACAGAAGGTTGTGCTTCTAGTTTCATCCATCTCATGCTCATCAAAAAGAATCCACTAACAAGGTTGATCAAGTCTTGTTAACAAATTCATTCCGATAATCATGAAACCGGAGAAATTTCGAATAACACTAAGTTACCTCAACGGGGATATGCACATCCCCTATAATAAGTATATCATATTTCTTTTTGACAGTAGGAAGAGGAAATTCAAAACCTCCAATTATAATCGATGGAATTTTTCCAATGGAGTTGATACTATGAACTTGAGGTTGTTTCCTCAAAAAGTGTATCGTATGCTCATTAACATTAACATGAAAAGTGACATTGCCTTTGTTGCAATCAATAACAGCCCCTGCAATATTACAAAAAGGTCTTCCAAGAATAATAGACATACTATCATCCTCGGGAATATCAAGAATAACAAAGTCCGTTAAAATAGTAACGTTTGCAGCCACAACAGGCACATCCTCACAAATACCGACAGGTATAGCAGTTGATTTATCAGCCATTTGCAAAGATATTTCGGTAGGTGTCAGCTTATTCAAGTGAAGTCTACGATATAAAAAGGGAGGCATAACACTAACACCGGCTCCAAGATCACATAAAGCAGTTTTGATATAACTTCTTTTAATGGAGCAAGGTATAGTAGGTACTCCGGGGTCTCCAAGTTTCTTTGGTATTCCACCCTTAAAAGTATAATTAGCAAGCATGGTGGAAATTTCAGCTTCCGGTATCTTTCTTTTATTAGTAATGATATCCTTCATATATTTAGCATAAGGATTTGTTTTGAGCACATCAGTTAATCACATACGCAAAAAGATGGGCCTAATCATTTCAGCAAAGCGCTCAAAATCCTCATCATCCTTTTTCTTGGATGGTTTCGAAGGAAAAGGCATGGGTTTCTGAACCCAAGGTTCCCTTTCTTTGCCATGTTTCCCAGCAACAAAGTCTCTTTTATCATAACGTTGATTCTTTGATTGTGGGTTATCAAGATCAACAGCAGGTTCAATTTCTACATCATTATCATTACTAGGTTGAGCATCATCATTAATATTTTCATTAGGTTCATGTTTATTACCATATTGTGTTTCAGCATCAGATATAGATATATCATTTGGATTATCAGGTGGTTCAGCAATAGGTTCACTAGAAGTTTGCACAGTTCTATCATTTTTCTTTTTCTTCTTTTTAGAAGAACTAGAAACGTCAATATTATTTCTCTGAGAATCTTGCTCGATTCTCTTAGGGTGGCGTTCAGGATACAAAGGTTCCTGAGTCATTCTACCAGTTCTAGTAGCCACTCTAACAGCATAATCATTTTTCTTACTATTCATTTCATCAAGCACTTCTTTTTGAGCTTTAAGCACTTGTTCTACTTGCGTGGTAACCATAGAAGCATGTTTGCTAACAAGTTTTAAGTTCACCTTTAATATTAGCCATATAATCACCCAAGCGTCTAATCGTATAAGCATTTTCTTTTAATTGTCTACCAAAATAAGCATTGAAGTTGTCTTGCTTAAACATAAAGTTATCAAACTCATCCAAGCACTGACTAGCAATTTTAGCAGGAGGGACTTCAGCTTTATCATATCTATAGAGAGAATTTACCTTTACTACCTGTGTCGGGATATCGGGATCAGGAGGTTCTTCAATAAATAAAGAATTGAGATCATATGTTTCTTCAACAGGCGGTATATTAAGACCATGTATTTCTTCAATAGGAGGTAAATTCTTAACATCTTCAGCTTTGATACATTTTTCTTTCATAGATTTCTTTGCCTCTTGCATATCTTCGGGACTGAGGAATAGAACACCTCTCTTCTTCGGAGTTGGTTTAGGAATAGACTTAGTAATTGGAGCAGGAGCTGGCTCAGGAGGTGCCCAATTATTTTCATTTGTCAACATATTATTAAATAGAATTTCAGCTTCATCCGGTGTTCTTTCCCTGAAAAGAGAACAAGCACAACTATCCAGGTAATCTCTGGAAGCATCAGTTAGTCCATTATAAAAGATATCAAGTATTTCAGGTTTCTTAAGAGGATGATCAGGCAAAGCATTAAGTAACTTGAGAAGCCTCCCCCAAGCTTGTGGGAGACTCTCTTCTTTAATTTGCACAAAGTTGTATATTTCCCTCAAAGCAGCTTGTTTCTTATGAGCAGGGAAATATTTAGCAGAGAAGTAATAAATCGTATCCTGGGGACTACGCACACAACCAGGATCAAGAGAATTAAACCATATCTTAGCATCACCCTTTAATGAGAACGGAAATATTTTGAGTATATAGAAGTAACGCGATCTCTCATCATTAGTGAACAGGGCAGCTATATCATTTAACTTAGTAAGATGTGCCAAAACAGTCTCAGATTCATAGCCATAAAACGGATCAGATTCAACCAAAGTAATTATATCAGGATCAACAGAGAATTCATAATCCTTATCAGGAACACAAATAGGTGAAGTAGCAAAATCAAGGTCGGGTTTCATTTTATCTCTAAGTGATTCTTTGTTCCATTTAACTAATAACCTCTTAAGCTCATATTTATCCCTCCAAGCTAAAATAGCGGCAGAAGATTCCATATCAAAAAGATAGCCCTCAGGAATAACAGGCATATTTTCATCATCACTTTCATCATAGTATTCAGATTCAATAGTTTCTTTTTCTCTAGCCCTAGCAATTTTTTCATCAAGAAATTCACTAAGGGGCACAGTAGTATCAGGCATAGAAGCAGTTTCATCATAAGTATCATGCATATCAGAAGTGGCATTATCAATAACATGTGACATATCGGAACGAATAGTAGAAGCGGGTTTAGGTGTCGCTAGCTTACTCATAATAGAAGGTGAATCAAGTGCAGAGCTAGATGGCAGTTCCTTACCTCCCCTCGTAGTTAAGGGATAAATTGTGGTCTTGGCATCTTTCAAGTTCTTCATAGTGTCCAGCAGATATAAATCCCAAGTGACTCAAAGAATAGAGCTATGCTCCCCGACAACGGCGCCAGAAATTAGTCTTGATGACCCACAAGTATAGGGGATCGCAATAGCTTTCGAGGATAAAGTATTCAACCCAAATTTATTGATTTGACACAAGGGGAGCCAAAGAATATTCTCAAGTATTAGCAGCTGAGTTGTCAATTCAACCACACTTGGAAACTTAATATCTATGGCAAAGTGTTTAGTAGCACAGTAATATGATAGTGGTGGTAGCAGCAACAAAAGTAAAGACATCAAAAGTAATGTTTTTGGTATTTTGTAGTGATTGTAACAGCAGCAGCGGGAAAGTAAATAAGCAAGAACCAGTATATGGAAAACTCGTAGGCACCGGATCAGTGATGGATAATTATGCCGGATGCGGTTCATCATGTAACAGTCATAACATAGGGTGACACGGAACTAGTTCCAATTCATCAATGTAATGTAGGCATGTATTCCATATATAGTCATACGTGCTTATGGAAAAGAACTTGCATGACATCTTTTGTCCTACCCTCCCGTGGCAGCGGGGTCCTATTGGAAACTAAGGGATATTAAGGCCTCCTTTTAATAGAGAACCGGAATAAAGCATTAGCACATAGTGAATACATGAACTCCTCAAACTATGGTCATCACCGGGAGTGGTCCCGATTATTGTCACTTCAGGGTTGCCGGATCATAAACATAGTAGGTGACTATAGACTTGCAAGATAGGATCAAGAACTCACATATATTCATGAAAACATAAAAGGTTCAGATCTGAAATCATGGCACTCGGGCCCTAGTGACAAGCATTAAGCATAGCAAAGTCATAGCAACATCAATCTCAGAACATAGTGGACACTAGGGATCAAACCCTAACAAAACTAACTCGATTATATGATAAATCTCATCCAACCCATCACCGTCCAGCAAGCCTATGATGGAATTACTCACGCACGGCGGTGAGCATCATGAAATTGGTGATGGAGGATGGTTGATGATGACGACGGTGACGAATCCCCCTCTCCGGAGCCCCGAACGGACTCCAGATCAGCCCTCCCGAGAGATTTTAGAGCTTGGCAGCGGCTTCGTATCGTAAAACGTGATGATTTCTTCTCTCTGATTTTTCTCTCTGAAAGCAAATATATAGAGTTGGAGTTGGCGTCATAGGGCATCCAGGGGGCCCATGAGGTAGGGGGCGCGCCCTAGAGGGGGGGTGCCCCCCACCCTCGTGGACAGGATGTGGGCCCCCTGGTCTTCATCTTTGGCGAGGATTTTTTATTATTTTTTCTAAGATGTTCCGTGGAGTTTCAGGTCATTCTGAGAATATTTGTTTTCTGCACATAAAACAACATCATGGCAATTCTGCTGAAAACAGCATCAGTCCGGGTTAGTTCCATTCAAATCATACAAGTTAGAGTCCAAAACAAGGGCAAAAGTGTTTGGAAAAGTAGATACAACGGAGACGTATCAATGAATACCCCGCACTGTTTCCCTCTACCTCCTAAATCTCGGGACGAGATTTCTTGTAGTGGAGTTTTGTAACGCCCGGATAATCATGCTACAGTAATCCCGCGATAATGATACCACGTCACCACGGTTACTGTTGCTAACCTATCGCTAGTTCAAACCGATTCAAATTCAAATTTAAAATAAAGTTAAATAATAAAAGTTTTCAAAAATTAAAACAAAAATGTTCGGTGTGTGCAAATAAATGCCTGAGAATTTATGGTGTAGTAAACTCTTTTTTATAAAAGGCCTAAATAATTTAAAATAATTTAAAACATAAAAGTAAATAAATAAAAGAAAAGAAAATACAAAAGAGAAAAACTAAACAAAAAATAAAAACAAAGAAAAGGCCCCCTGGCCAACTGGGCCAGAAGGCCCAGCTGGCTGACCCATTTGGGCCCAGCCGGCCCCTCCACTCTCTCCTTATCCCCACCAGGGGAAAACCCCACCCACCGACACCTCCATCTCCCCCCCACGAAATATCTCCCTCCTCTCTCTCTCTCTCTCCCGATAGGATCGGGATCGAGAGGAGGCCATCGTCGCCGCCCCCGTGCCAGGACCACGCCGCCTCGCCGTTGGACGCCGCCACGCCGGAGCCCCTCCACCGGCTACCTCCTCTACGCCGCCGTCCCTGTCGACCACCCCGACTCCCACCGCCCCATTCCCTACGCCCCCATGTGAGCCCCGCGCGCCCCCTCCTTGCTCTCTCCTTGCTCATGCGCGCCTCACCTTCGCCCGCCTGGTCGCGCCCGCCGGGGCCTCCTCCGGCCTCCCCTGTCCGCCTACGCGCCCGCCTGGGTCTTGGCTTCCCAAGGCCGCGGCTCCGTAGCCCGCGCTTGCCATCGCCGCCACGCTGCGCTCGCCTCCTCCCCTGTGTGCTGCTTGGGGCTGCGCCCAGCGCGCCACTGCACGCAGCCCCTGCCCCTGCGCAGCCGCGCCCACGGCCCGCTCGCCGGACCCGCTACTGCCGCCCACATCACCGCCACTACTGCCTCTGCCGCTGCTGCAGCTCCGTCCCCGCCTCGCCTGGCCGCCCCGTGCGCTCCCTGCTCGCCAGTCGCGGCTCCGCCGCTCCAGCCTCGCCACGCTCCCCGGAGCTCCTCTGCTCCGCCTCACGGCCGCACTCGCACTCGGCCCTTGGCCTCGCCCGCAGCCCCCGTGCGCTGCTCCCGCATCCACCCGCTCTGCCGTAGCCACCTAGCTACCCATCATCGCCGCTGCGCCCCGAGCCGCCCATCCTCGCCGGCGCGCCCCTGTGTTCGGGCGACGCCGCGCTCGGGTCGCCCATTAGCGCCCGCCCATCGCCCTGTAGCCCGCGCCTGTTAAGGCCCCCCAGGGGTCTATGACAAAGTGGCCCCACCCTGTAGGACGTTTATAAAAAAGGAATTAAAAATATATAAATAATTAATAATATAATATAATATAATATAATTAAATAATTAACTTAATTAATCATGTTTAGTTAAACTAATTAAACGTGATTAACCTAAAGTATATAATTAACCTAACTAATCTATTAGTTAGGGTGATGTGTCTATGACAGACGGGACCCACACATCAGATTGACCCAGTCAACCCCCTGTTGACTGCTGACGTCATGCTGACATCATGCTGACGTCAACAAACACTATTCTGGATAATGTTGATTTAATTAATTAAATAAATCCTAAAATTGATTTAATTCTTTTAAAATTAATATAAAATAAACCGTAGCTCGGATGGAAAACCTTTGTACATGAAATTTGCTTAGAACGACGAGACGAATCCGGATACACAGCCCGTTCGTCCGCCACACATCCCTAGCATAGCAAACACACAACTTTTCCCCTCCGGTTCATCCGTCCGAAAACGCGAAACACCAGGAATATTTTCCCGGATGTTTTCCCCCTTCACCGGTACCACCTCGTACCGCGTTAGGGCACACCTGACTTCACGCTTTGTCATGTCATGCATCGTCATGCATTTGTTTGCATTATATTTATTGTTTCTTCCCCCTCTTCTCTCGCTAGACACCGAGACCGACGCCGCAGCTACCCAGTACAACTACGGTGTTGACGACCCCTCTCTCTTGCCAGAGTAACCAGACAAGCCCCCCCCCCCCCTTGATCACCAGATATCGCCTACTCTTTCTCTCTACTTCTTGCATTAGAGTAGTGTAGCATGATTACTGCTTTCGGTTAATCCTATCCTGATGCATAGCTTGTCCTTGCTACTACTGTTGTTACCTTTACCTACAATCCTAATGCTTAGTATAGGATGCTAGTTTATCATCAGTGGCCCTACCTACTTGTCCGTCTGCCATGCTATACTATTGGGCCATGATCACTCGGGAGGTGATCACGGGTGTATACTATATACTTTATACATGATACATGTGGTGACTAAAGTCGGGTCGGCTCGTGGAGCACCCGCGAGTGATTCACAGATTGGGGGCTGAAAGGACCTTTGTCCCAACGGCCCTCTGTGTGGATCTTTGTGGCGAAGCGACATGGCGGATTGAGACCACCTAGGAGAGAGGTGGGCCTGGCCCTAGTCGGTGTTCGCGGTTATTTCAAGATAACACGTTTAACAAGATCTTCGTATTTGATCTGAGTCTGGCCACTGGCCTATACGCACTAACCATCTACGCGGGGACAATTATGGGCACTCGACTTCGTGGTATCAGCCGAAGCCTTCGTGACGTCAGCGACTGAGCGGCGCGTGCCGGGTTGGACTGCGTAACGCAACTTCCTTTGTAATGGAGGTTGCTAGGTCTGCTCTCCGGCCGCCCTCGCAACATGCAGGTGTGCAATGGGCGATGGGCCCAGACCCCTGCGCCATAGGATTTAGACCGGCGTGCTGACCTCTCTGCTGTGCCTAGGTAGGGCTACGACGTGTTGATCTTCCGAGGCCGGGCATGACCCAGGAAAGTGTGTCCGGCCAAATGGGATCGAGCGTGTTGGGAAATGTGGTGCACCCCTACAAGGAAGTTGATCTATTCGAATAGTCGTGTCCCTCGGTAAAAGGACGACCCGGAGTTGTACCTTGACCTTATGACAACTAGAACCAGATACTTAATAAAACACACCCTTCCAAGTGCCAGATACAACCGGTGATCGCTCTCTCACAGGGCGACGAGGGGAGGATCACCGGGTAGGATTATGCTATGCGATGTTACTTGGTGAACTTACCATCTACTCTCTTCTTCTGCTGCAAGATGGAGGTTACCAGAAGCGTAGTCTTCGAAAGGACTAGCTATCCCTCCATATTCCGGCATTCTGCAGTTCAGTCCACATATGCTACCCTTTTTCATTTGATACCAAGGCATACATATGTAGTGTAGCTCCTTGCTTGCGAGTACTTTGGATGAGTACTCACGGTTGCTCTGCTCCCTCTTTCCATCCTTTCTATACCCGATTGCTGCGACCAGACGATGGAGCCCAGGAGCCAGACGCCACCGTCGATGATGACTCCTACTACACTGGAGGTGCCTACTACTACGTGCAGCCCGCTGACGACGACCAGGAGTAGTTTAGGAGGATCCCAGGCAGGAGGCCTGCGCCTCTTTTGATCTGTATCCCAGTTTGTGCTAGCCTTCTTAAGGCAAACTTGTTTAACTTATGTCTCTACTCAGATATTGTTGCTTCCACTGGCTCGTCTATGATCGAGCTATTGTATTCGAGTCCTTGAGGGCCCCTGGCTTGTAATATGATGCTTGTATGACTTATTTTATTTGTAGAGTTGTGTTGTGATATCTTCCCGTGAGTCCCTGATCTTGATCGTACACGTTTGCTATATGATTAGTGTACAATCAAATCGGGGGCGTCACAAGTTGGTATCAGAGCCGACTGCCTGTAGGAATCCCCCTTCCACACTCCTTGGCTGAAGTCGAGTCTAGACATTACAAAAACTTTTACTAACATGGTTGTGTGCCTTACGGGCCCACGTCGCCATTTGGGAGGTATTACTATCTTTTACTCCTCGATCCTTACTCTGGGACTCTGAACTCTCTTCTACTCGGGTTAAACGATTTTACTAACTTTAACATTAGGATCCCGTGACCACGTTCACCCCAAAGTTGGATAAGCCCTAGCTATTCTTTAGAGTAGTGTTGGAACATTATCCACATTCGCAGCACGGCGGCCCTGTATGATGTGGCGTAGTCGATGGAGCCTGAACACCAGGGCGACCCCGTATGTCATAGGTGGTAGTCGTGCGGTGATGCGCCTCTGACGCATAGATTTGGTTGCAGCGGCTCGGGGTCTGATTGATGAATTGGATAGATGGATAGATTTATGTTGCACGTGTATGGAGCGATGCTATAGTTTGTTATGATAATTTTCCACAGCCCCCACCGGTAATCTCTTGTATGTATCCATGTTGTTATATACACGATGGTATGTTGTAAATTTCTAATGTCTTCATTGATGTCGTACTTGTAGATAAATATTACCTCATGGACTCCAGATATCAGATATCTAGCACCATACAAGGACAACAATGCCATGTACTAGACTTTCAACAACACCAGTCCATGGGGAGACATGAGACATTCAACCATCATCATTCTTCTTTGTGAAATGTCATGGAAAGAGCATTTGGTGTTCTCAAGATGAAATGGTGAATTCTTGAAGGCATACCACGGTACAAACCGAAGACCCAAAAAATGATTGTCACTGCATGCATGTGTCGTCACAATTGGATTCGTGCTAGCATGTCAACGTGATGAGCATTTCGACAAGTTTGACAGTGATGCATATGTGCAACCTCCATTGTTGTTTGTAGGTGCCAACGCTCTACCATCAAAAGGTGATGGTACATGACCGCAACCAGTGAGCCTATTGCTGCAGTCTCGTACCTTGAGATTATTGTTCTATTTGCAGTTCACCCTCTTTTGTAATGAACAAAACTTTAAAAAACATTCTAATTGTACTCCCTGCGGTCCTTTTTACTCTGCATATTAGAATTCTCTGAAGTCAAACTTCACAAAATTTGACCGTATTTATATGAAAAAATATCAACATCTGCCATGCTAAAGTTATACAATATGAAACTTTAAGTCATGACACATCTATTGGTATTGATTTCAGATTGTGAATGTTGGTACTTTTTTCTATAAAGTTGGTCAAACTTTACGAGGCTTGACTTCAGTCAAATCTTATATGCGAACTAAAAAGTACCGGAGGGAGTAATATTTTGCACTTTATGATATTTGTAAATCACTTTCATGCTCATATTTGACCAGTTGCTGTATGAAACAACAAAGTGTAAACAATTCATAAAAAAATCTCTCTAAGGGTAGCACAAACATTTTAGCACACAACTTAGGGCCACAATCTCAAGCTGCAATCTCATAAAAGAACTGGACGATAGATTGTTGCAGTTTTTTCTAGAATTTTGTTGATTCTGCAGAGTCTTGCGTGAAAAGAACATGCCCCTTGCCTGGACTAGTTTACGGAGCTAGGTGGTTACGACGTGCATTAACAAAATGCATCTAACATCTTCCGTTTACTCTGTAAATTGGTAACAGACAAAAATATCCGAAACAAACACCTCCTTAATTTTATGAGGCACATCGGCTTTAACACTAGTAGGAACATGGTTAAGAGTACAACCAATTATTGGCTATATGATATTGCCATGCCATTTATAGTCACTTATACAACATGCTTAACTACAAGACTAGTACTTTTTTCATATTCTCTATATCTCTTTCTTTATATTTATTGTATCTATTAGACTGTATGAGGGCCCATTCTCTTTAATTTTTTTTCTCGAATACGCACTCGTATCATACTATATAAAAAGAAGGGTGGGGCTAGCCCCAAATCCACCATGGCCAGCACTGGGCGCCGGTGCGCCGGCCGAAAGTCTCGGCCGGTCTGCCCCTAGCCGCCCGATCCGGCCGCGCAAGACTGTCAGATCGCAGCTCCTCTTCTACTTTTTTTACCTTATCCTTGCCTCCTGCACATACAGAGAGAAGCGAGCAAGTCGGGGGAAGGAGAGAGCAGATGCGCGACCACGAAGCACCGCCGGCTCGCACCGTCCGTTGTGCTGTCGCAACCGCACGCCTCGTTGTCGTCGCGCACGAGATTGTCGGCGTCGTGCCCGAGGTGGTCATCGTAACCAAGGCCGCCATTGCAGCTCCCTTGACCGCCACGTGGTTGGAACACCGCGGCACACCGTCGCATCTCCACCATCAGCCGCCGTTGCAGCTCCGCCATCACCGTCGTGCCCCGTCCCAGCAAATCGACTCCATGGCCACGGCTTTCCATCTCGCCATCGCTGCTTGTAGCTCCTGCCATTGGTGGTTGTAGCATCCACCGATGAAGGTTGTAGCATCGCCGGCGGCCGCTTCTAGCAAAAGAACACTAGGGGTTATTGCTTCACACCTAGACAGCTGTAGCATCCCCGCTGCTGCTCGCAGCTCCTCGCACCGCAGGTTCCAGCATCTCCGGAGACCGGTTGTAGCATCCCCATCTGCCTCTCATAGCTCCTCGCACTACCAGTTCCACATCACCGACGGACAGTTGTAGCAAAGAGCGACTCCGGTTGTAGCAAAAGGCGACGTGGTTGTAGCAAAAATGTGACGCCGGTGGTCGTGGTTGCATCTTTTCAGTCATGGTTGTAGCCGCCGCCAGCCACAAAACGCTGATTGTAGCAAAATTCCTCGCCGGTCGAAGCAAAATCTGGCGATGGATGCAGCAAAACTTTGTCAGCACTGTCGCGGTTGTAGCTTCACCATGAAATCATTGTAGCAAAAAATCTTGCCGGTCGTAGCAAAATACGGCGAAGGATGTAGCAAAACTTCGTCACCGCCGTCATGGTTGCAGCTTCGCCATGAAAAATCCTTGTAGCAACTTTTGAGTTGGTAATAGCAAAACTGGATGACGGTTGTAGCAAAAAAATCATCACGATACACCCACTCTCCGCCGCCCCGCCGGTTGCGCCGCCCTCGCCGTTTGAAACATCCCCGGCCGGCGTCATGACCACCATCTAGCACAAAGGGGGCAACCGTGTCGACGTCGATGTTGGGTCATGGCACAACAGGGTACAGAAGTCAAAAAAGTGGGGACGGGTGCAGCATCGCAACGACAGGAGGGGGAAGGTGGGCACCAGCCATGGCCACCACATGGCGGAAAGGGGAGGAGATGGGCGTCGTCGGTGGTGCAGCCATGGCGGAGAAGTAGGTGATGGGGAAAAATAGAGCAAGGAGAGAGGAGATCTATGCGTGGATGGATAAGGGAAAAAGGGATCGATGGGATGAGTTGTGTGTGTGGCCCCGTGAGCGTCGCTCGGAAAGCCACCGGCCGATGCGCCGAAGCGAAACGTTTTCCATCCACCATGTGGTGTTACATTGTTTACATCATGCTCCACTCCACTCTAGAAAACAAGAGGTGGATTACTCGCGCCTAACCCACACGGCTACCACTCCTAAGGACCGAAACAAACACTCCTTAGTTTTATGAGGCACATCAGCTTTAACACTAGTAGGAGTACAATCAATTATTGGCTATATGATATTGCCATGTCATTTATAGTCACTTATACAACATGGTTAACTACAAGACTAGTACTTTTTTTCATATTCTCTATATCTTTTTCTTTATATTTATTGTATCTATCAGACTGTATGAGGGCCCATTCCCCTTTTTTTTCTCGAATACGCACTCGTGTCATACTATATAAAAAGAAGGGTGGGGCTAGCCCCAAATCCACCATGGCCAGCACTGGGCGCCGGTGCGCCGGCCGAAAGTTTCGACCGGTCTTCCCCCAGCCGCCTGATTCGGCCGCGTGAGACCGTCAGATCGCAGCTCCTCTTCTACCTTTTTTACCTTATCCTTGCCTCCTGCACATACAGAGAGGAGCGAGCCAGTCGGGGGAAGGAGAGAGGAGATGCGCGACCACGAAGCACCGCCGGCACCGTCCGCCGTGCTGTCGCAACCGCACGCCTCGCTGTCGCCGCTCGCCGTTGTCGCGCACGAGGTTGTCGGCGTCATGCCCAAGGTGGTCGTTGTGCCCAAGGTCGCCATTGCAGCTCCCCTGACCGCCTCGTGGTTGCAGCACTGCGGCACACCGTCGCATCTCCACCATCAGCCGCCGTTGCAGCTCCACCATCACCGTCGTGCCCGTCCCAGCAAATCGACTCCATGGCCACGGCTTTCCATCTCGCTATCGCTGCTTGTAGCTCCCGCCATTGATGGTTGTAGCATCCATCGATGAAGGTTGTAGCATCGCCGGCGGCCTCTTCTAGCAAAAGAATGCTCGGGGTTATTGCTTCACACCTAGACCGGTGTAGCACCCCCGCTGCTGCTCGCAGCTCCTTGCACCGCAGGTTCCAGCATCTCCGGCGACCGGTTGTAGCATCCCCATCTGCCGCTCGCAGCTCCTCGCACTCCCAGTTCCGCATCGCTGACGGACGGTTGTAGCAAAAGGCGACATGGTTGTAGCAAAAATGCGATGCCGGTGGTCGTGGTTGCATCTTTTCAGTCATTGTTGTAGCCGCCGCCAGCCACAAAACGCCGATTGTAGCAAAATTCCTCACCGATTGAAGCAAAATCCGGCGATGGATGCAGCAAAACTTTGTCAGCACTCTCGCGGTTGTAGCTTCACCATGAAATCATTGTAGCAAAAAATCTTGCCGGTCGTAGCAAAATACGGCGAAGGATGTAGCAAAACTTCGTCGCCGCCATCGCGGTTGCACCTTCGCCATGAAAAATCCTTGTAGCAAATTTTGAGTCGGTAGTAGCAAAACTGGATGACGGTTGTAGCAAAAAAATCATCACGATACACCCACTCTCCGCCGCCCCGCCGGTTGCGCCACCCTCGCCGTTTGAAACATCCTCGGCCGGCGTCATGACCACCATCTAGCACAAAGGGGGCAACCGTGTCGACGTCGATGTTGGGTCACGGCACAATAGGGTACAGAAGTCAGAAAAAGTGGGGAGGGGGTGCAGCATCGCAACGATAGGAGGGGAAGGTGGGCACCAGCCATGGCCACCACATGGCGGAAAGGGGAGGAGATGGGTGTCGTCGGTGGTGCAGCCATGGCGGAGAAGTAGGTGATGGGGAAAAACAGAGGAAGGAGAGAGGAGATCTATGCGTGGATGGGTAAGGGAAAAGGGATCAATGGGATGAGTTGTGTGTGTGGCCCCATGAGTGTCGCTCGGAAAGCGACCGGCCGATGCGCCGAAGCGAAACATTTTCCATCCACCATGCGGTGTCACATTGTTTACATCATGCTCTGTCGGCGTTCTGGGAACGGGGGTCCCTAGACTTGCCTGCCTGCGGCCTGCGGCGTGGCTCAAAGGGGGGGCTAGCACGGCCCATCTTCATCAACACAGACCCAAGACCCTCGCGAGGGGCCAAGCCTCGCGGGGCGGACGACACGGAGCTTCGTCAGGCACGGCCTCATCAGGCTGGCTCGCGAGGAGGCGGAGAGATCAAGGCGGGGTACCTCACGAGGTGCCCGTGACGCAAGCCATGACGACCAAGGGTGCCAGGCGGGCGCCAGCCCGCGCAGTGTCCTCCTTTCCTCTTTGGTGCAAAGGGAGCAAGCGCAGGCGAGAGCATCAAGCAAAGGCACCCATTTCGGTGCAACGAGACCAAGACCAGTCCAACGGCAGGGAGGAAGTCATTGTGGAGCCCAAGCCAGCGTCACCACCAGAGCCTTTGGCAGGCGAGGACCAACTTTAGTCAGGATAAGTGTACCAGATGTTCCCCTTCAAAATGGCCAATTGTTGGCGCCCTTCCCGCTCAATATTTGGGAAGAGGCCGAGAGCCTTTGCCTATAAATAGGACTAGCCACCCCCAGGGTAGGGAAGATCGCAATCAAGAAGGGAGAATCTAGAAGCCAAGAGAGAAACTAGCTAGGATCGGATCGAGTAGCATCGCACACACAGAGAGAGAGAGAGAGAGAGAGAGAGAGAGAGAGAGAAGGGCGACTGAACTCCTCCTACCAGTTCATCCCCCCAGCCAAGAATAGACCCTCGCGAGGCTGTTCTTCCTTGTATTGCTCATCATCATCAGCCCAAGAGGCAATCCACCACACCACACACTGGAGTAGGGGACAACGGTGGCCCGAACCAGTATAAACCCTGTGTCTTTTGTGCTGTTCTTTCCATAGCTTAGATCTTAGCGAGGCGGAGGGGTGCAGGTAGGTAGAAGGCAAAATCTCCGCGCGCACCCCAGTGTTCGAACCTCAAGGGTCTGCCGGAACCCTAAATCCGACATTTGGCGCGCCAGGTAGGGGTGCGCCGGAATTCGTCTTCCACCACCCCGTTCTCCTCCGACCATCGCGTCCATGTCTGACGCTCGTCGGGCCCGCGCCGAGTGCCGGGACGCTCTCGCTTCCCGCGTTGCCCAGACGGCTCCTGTCGGCGGGCGTCCTCACCGTTTGTAACGCCCTCGATGCGGCTATAGCTCCCACGTGTCAAGGCACGACTTAGAGACATAACCGCATTGAAAGAAATGTCGCAAGTTAGGCAATCATCACAACATCCCATGTAATATATATAATAAAAGGGGAGATACAATAGTTGGCTTACACTCGCCACGTCACATCAAAGTACATAAATAACATACATCATCCGAACACTCATGGCCCGACTACGGCACCAAAATAAAAGACAACCCAACAAGCGACATAGGTCCTGATCACCCCAACTGGGCACCACTACTGATCATCAGGAAAAGACACATAGTAACACTGAGAATCCTCGTCGTACTCCCACTTGAGCTCAAGCGCGCCATCGGGAGCCGTATCATCTGTCCCTGCATCTGGTGTAATAGTAATCTGTGAGCCACAGGGACTCAGCAATCTCGCACCCTCGCGATCAAGACTATTTAAGCTTAATAGGTAGGATGGGGTAAATGTAAGTGGAGCTGCAGCAAGCGACTAGCATATATGGTGGCTAACTTATTCGCAAAAGAGAACGAGAAGAGGAGGCAAGGCGCGAGCGAGAAACTAGAGAGCAACCTGCGCAAACATAACTCCAACACCGTGTCTGCTTCCCGGACTCCGCCGAGAAGAGGCCATCACGGTAACACACTCAGTTGACTCATTTTAATTAATTAAGGTTCAAGTTATCTACAACCGAACATTAACAAATTCCCATCTGCCCATAACCGCGGGCACGGCTTTCGAAAGATCAATCCCTGCAGGGGGTCCCAACTTAGCCCATAACAAGCTCTCACGGTCAACGAAGGAATAGACCTCCACCCAAGACACACCGATCAGACTCGGTAGCCCGGTACAACAAGACATTTCGACAGGTTAAAACAAGACCAGCAACACCGCCCGAATGTGCCGACAAATCCCGATAGGAGCTGCACATATCTCGTTCTCAGGGCACACTCAGATGAGACTAGCTACGAGTAAAACCAACCCTCAAGTTTCCCCGAGGTGGCCCCGCAGGCAGCTCATTTCGGACCAACACTCAGAGGAGCACTGGCCCGGGGGGGTTAAAAATAAGATGACCCCCGTGCTCCGGAAACCCAAGGGAAAAAGAGGCTAGGTGGCAAATGGTAAAACCAATGTTGGGCATTACTGGAAAAGCTTTAATCAAGGCGAACTATCAAGGGGTTCCCATTATAGCCCAACCGCGTAAGGGACGCAAAATCCGGGAACATAACACCGATATGACGGAAACTAGGGCGGCAAGAGTGGAACAAAACACTAGGCGAGAGGCCGAGCCTTCCACCCTTTACCAACTATATAGATGCATTAAGATAACATGGCAATATAATGATATCCCAACAAGTAAATAAATGTTCCAACAAGGAACGGTCTCCAATCTTCACCTGCAACTAGCAACGCTATAAGAAGGGGCTAAGCAAAGCAGTAACATAGCCAATCAACGGTTTGCTAGGACAAAGGTGGGTTAGAGGCTGAACATGTCAATTGGGAGGCTGACAAGCAAGTGGTAGGCATCGTAGCATTGGCATAGCAAAAGAGCGAGCAAACTAGCATAGCAAAGATAGTAGTGATTTCGAGGGTATGATCATCTTGCCTGCACAGTTGTCAGAGTTGACTGGATCCTCAAAAGCAAACTCAACAGGCTCCTCGTTAGCGAACTCGTCCCCCGGCTCTACCCAAACAACACAAACAAGCAACAAGGATACAATCAACCACGTGCAAACTCAAACAATAAGATGCAAAGATGATATGCTATGCGGGATGCGATGCGGGATGCAAAATGCAAGACGTGATAGGAAATGCATGAACCTGGCCTCAACTTGGAAAACCAAGTGTGCCACTAGATATAGGGGATGAAATCGCTTGAAAACGATATAAAGATCATTGGAATCGGAGTTACGGTTTGGAAATGGCAAGCGTTTTAAGATATGACACCGGTCTGCGATTTACAGCAAGTAGGCATCTAAATGCAACGAAATGAACATGCTACAGCCACCAAACATGACAACAAAATACATGGCAGGGATGCCCACAAGATGCTTAACAAAACACTAGCACTGAGCCACGACCAAATTCATCCATTATGAGGTTCAAACAAGCATGGCAAAAACGCAAATGCAAAACAGATTTCAGACTTAGTGAAATTAACACTAGTCTGGAATTTCAGATCACGAACCTCTCTTCAGAGCAGCAAAACAACATGATACATGACCTGATTATGAAAAGTAAGAACATGGCATGGAGCTACTCAACAAGCTTATCAAAAGTCCCAAAGTGACCTGGGGCCAAAAGGGATCACAAAATATATTAACAAGCACACGAACATAGCTCACGCACAATCAGTTTTCAGACTTAGTGAAAACTGAGACATGCTGGAATTTAACTCACGAAGGCATGTAAACGAGCTCGATGCACTCACTATGGTGCAAGTCATGGCAAGGCAAGCATACATCCATTAAGAAGGCACAAAATGCTAGCTAGACATGGCAAGAACAATGGCATAGCATGCACGGATCAATAACAATAGCATCGGTAAAATCGCAAACAAGTTGACGATCTGCCCAGATTTACCACGAAGCAAAAGTAGAGCTTGATTGACTCAAGCTAGGGTACTCCACATATGCAAACAAAGACATGGATGGATAGAGCATAACATGATTAACAAAACTCCCTTACTGATCATCCTCAAAAGAGGCACGGATCACTAGGAAACAAGCTGAACATATGGCATCATGAACTAAATAATCCCAGACTTAGTGAAATCCACTAAGTCCCTGAAAACAGATTTACCAAGTGCCTCACTTTGCAAGCTTGCACAAGTCACCACACACATCCTAAAAATGCATGGGTTGCACCTCTGGAAAGAAGAAAAAATGCTTAACAAATCATATGAAGGACTCACAGGCATAACATGCACACAATAATCATGGCAAAAATGACAAAAGTCTAAGATGAACTAGCAGATCTGACAATTATCTCACGAAGCCTCCTTCTAACAGCATTTCGGGCATCAAGATGAACTCAAATGAAAATGATGCAATGGAGTGAAATGATGTACACGTCGAGGCAAACATTTTGATATACTATATGTCCAAATCGGAGCTACGGATGCGGAGATATGACAAGTCAAAGATTGCATAAAAATTAGGGTATGGGAGAGAAAGTCAACCCTCAATTTTTCAGATCTGGATTTGCACGCGGTTCAAGGAACACCGGAATAATAACTCGCAGGAGATTTTCGCCGGACTTGGCGCAGAGGGAGGAGGAGGACGGCGGCCGACCGGATCCGAGGCGCGGCGGGGAGGACGAGGACGGCGGTGGTCGCCGCCGGTGATGGCCGGGGCGGCGGATGCGGCGCCGGCCTGGAGGAGGCGGCAGTGAGCTCCGGCAACGAGCGGCCGGAGATGGCGGCGCGGTGGCGCCGGCCACCGGCGAAGGAGGACGAAGGCGGCGGGGGCGGCGCCTCCTCTGGCCGAGGGCGCGGGGCGCGGGGGCCGGCGATGGGCTTCGGCCCGCGGCGGCGGTTGGTGGCGGCGGTGACACTTGTCGCGTCGCGGTTGGCTGGGCGCGGCGGCGGACGCGTCCGGCGTCGGGGCGGACATGTCCGTCGGCGGTGGATCTGGTTTTTTTTGGAACTAGGGTTTCGGGGGAGAAGACGAATCCGAAAATGGAGGGGGCTATATATAGGCATAGAGGGAGCTAGGAGAGTCCAAATGAGGTGCGGTTTTCGGCCACGCAATCGTGATCGAACGCTCTAGGACATGGAGCAGAGTTTGGTGGGGTTTGGGCCAAAATGAAGGGGTGTTAGGCTGCAACACACATGAGGCTTTTTCGGTCCCTCGGTTAACCGTTGGAGTATCAAACGAAGTCCAAATGGTACGAAACTTGACAGGCGGTCTACCGGTAGTAAACCAAGGCCGCATGACAAGTCTCGATCCAATCCGGAAATGTTTAATCCCCACACACGAAAGAAAGCTAGAAATGACCACCGGAGGAGAACGAAGCGCCGAAATGCAAAACGGACAACGGGGGAAAAGCTCGAATGCATGAGATGAACACGTATGCAAATGCAATGCACATGATGACATGATATGAGATGCATGAAAACGAAAACAACACACGGAGACAAAGACCCGAACCCGAGAAATAAATATAACTTAACGCCAGAAATGGCAAGAGTTGGAGTACAAATTGGGAAAGTTATATCTGGGGCGTTACACCGTTCCCCGTCACCTGCCTTCAACGCCGCCACCGGCCCGGCGGGGAACGAGCAGCAAACATCGTCTCAGCATCCGTCCGTGCAGCAAGACGGCCGCACCGCTCCTCCCTCGCTCACCCCAGCTGGTTCTTCATCCCGCGTGCTCCGCGCACCCATGGAGGCTCGAGTTGCGCTCATCGCGGCAAACGAGCTCCTGCGCTACCGTCCCGTCGACGACGTCTACGAAGAATGGCTCAACCGCATCACCGAGCTCGTCCGCGCCGCAGGGGGCTCTCCTGCGCCGCCCGTTCCGCTGCACCGCACCCCGCCCCGCGCGGGCGATGAAGCTCCGGGGGCACCCCAGCCGCCTCCTCCTCAAGAAGGCGCCATGGCTCCAAGGCGCGTGGCCCCTGGGCAAAACCCGCTCCGTCAGGTACCAGCGCGGCAAGAGCTGAGCTGCCAAGAAGTCCCTCGCCCGCAAGAAGCTGCCCGGGCGCTCCCTGCTCCAGCACGTCGCGACCATGCTCCTGCTCCTGCTCCCGCACGTCAAGACCCCGCGCTGCTCCTAGCTGCAGCGCATGGGGACATGCAAGACCAAGCTCTTCGTCACCCAAGGCCTCCCGTGGCAACATCAGGCTGCCGTGCCTTCACCACTGAGCTACGCAGCATCGCGTGGCCCGGCAAGTTCAAGCCAGACCTGCCTCCTCGTTACGATGGCACGGCCGACCCTGCGGAGTTCCTCCAGCTCTATGAGCTGGGCATCAAAGCTGCCAACGGAGACGAGAAGGTCATGGCGAACTGGTTTCCCATGGCGCTCAAGGATGGGGCCCGCACCTGGCTCCTGAACCTGGCTCCAGGCGCGATCTCCTCCTGGGACGAGATGCGCACCCGCTTCATCGCCAACTTCCAAGGTACTCGCGACCGGCCACCCGCCGTGAGTGACATGCGTCGCATCAAGCAACAACCCGGAGAGACCCTGCAGAAGTACATCCAGCGCTTCAACAACGCACGCCTCAAGATTCCCAAGGTGACCGAGAAGGCCATCATCTCAGCTTTCTCCGACGGCGTGCACGATGTCAAGATGAAGGAGGAGCTGGCGATGCATGAAGACCTGTGCACTTCCTTGGAGTTGTTCAACTTGGCAACCAAGTGCGCCAGGGCTGAGGAAGGGTGTCTCTCCCTCCTCGAGCTGCCTGCCGCAGACCCAGAAGAGAAGAAGCCCAAGGCCAAGGATGTGAAGCGCAAGGGGGCTGCCGTGCTCGCGGCAGAACCAGACACCAAGCGAGGCAGAGATCAGCCCGAATCTTCCAAGGGAAGTCGGTACTGTGTGTACCACGACCTCCACACCCACAACACCAACGAATGTCAAGAGCTCCGAGCCGTGCGAGAAGGAAGGATCGGTCGTCGCCCCGACCACGGCGACCGGGGCTACGGTCGGGGAGGAGGAAGGAACGCGGGATGCTGGGAAGACCGCTGCCCGCGCCAAGGGTGGCGCGATCGACCTCACGAGGATCGCTGGCAAGACCCGCCTCGTGAGGGAGACTGGAGGGATCAGCCTCGCGAGGATCGCCCGCAAGGCAACGCAGGCCTCCCTCCGCTGCCGCCGCAGCCAAGGAGAAATGAGGACCGCCATCAGGACGAGGGGGCTGGGGGCTTCCAGGAGCCGCGCGCGATCGCCTGCATCCTGGGCGGGGCTCAAGCCCCAGCCTCTCAACGCATCTTCAAGCAGTTCGCCCATGAAGTGAATGCAGTCCTCCCCAAGCTCGAAGCCACACGCCCTCTCAGGTGGTCGGCGTGCGCCATCATGTTCAGCTCAGCAGATCATCTCAAGTGTGCGGCCACAGCCGGAGTCCTCCCAATGCTTTGTTCCCCAATCATCAGCAACGTGGTGGTCACCAGGACCCTCATCGATGGCGGGGCAGGGCTCAACGTCATGTTCGTAGAAACATTCAACAATTTCCAAGTGCCCTACAACCAGCTTTAGCCAACCAAGCCCTTCTCCAGAGTCATTGACGGCTCCACGGCCCCGATTGGGCAGGTCCGCCTCCCTGTCACCTTCGGGGCACGCGACAACTACCGCACCGAGCTCATCGACTTCGACGTCGCTCACATTCGCCTGCCGTACAACGCCATCCTTGGATACCCAGCGCTGGCCAAGTTCATGGTCGTAACTCACCACGGCTACAACGTCCTCAAGATGCCAGGAAGTGGTGGAGTCATCACGGTGCCCTGTGAAGAGAAGGACGCGGTGTGTTCCCTGGAACGAGCCTTTCAGGCCGCATCACTGGAAGACCCGGATCGCGGAAGCAGGAGGCTTCCCGAGACCGCCCCCAAGAAGAAGAAGACATCGTCCGGCCCGGCCCCTCAGGGCCCGCGCCTGCCCAGGGGGAACCTCCTTCCATCGCATAGAAAAGCGCGCCCAACGCCCTCCTCAGGCAGGGCTCGGGGCTCTCCCATGGAGGGCCACCGACCTGGCTAAGGTCAGGAGGGAGGCGCTTGGGCACCACATGGAGGCGTGTTTCGAAGCACGTTTCCCTCAAGAAGGAGTAAGGCAAGGACAGCCAGACCCTCAGGAGTTCGTCAGCAAGGCCATTCAGGAGCTACAGGAGTCAAGAGTCATGAAAGACGGCCGCCGCCTACCAGCTGTGGCTCCCCATCCAGGCAAGGATGGTAGGCTGCGCGTCTGCATCGACATACCAGGGCTCAATCGAGTCGCCTCTCTGGAGCGCCTCTGGCCCTCGCGAGTGGGGCGCTGCGAAGGTCCACCCCACAGCTATGTTCGCATGCCTTACGGTTTGCCGAACACGGCTGCCACGTACCAGCGCCTCATGAGGGGCATCATGGAGGCTCAAGAGGCCAGGCGTTCCACAGCCCTGGCGGAGATGGTCCGCGAGGAGCCACCAGCGCCTCCGGAGCCTCCCGAGGCCCCTGGGCCTGGGGGCTCGTGAGGATCGGCTTCCGCAGCCCACCGAGTCTGCTACACCAACACTCCTTCGTCCTCAACATCATCAGGTGACATCTTTCAAGTTTCATTTCCAGCTGGGAGCGCCCCCCAGGGCTGCATTATTCCCAGGCCGCGCGGGTCCGTCCCTGTGGCATGTATCCCTTTTATTTCATGTTGTTAGCTTACCTTGTTGGGGGCGCCCCTCGGGCTGCATCATCCCCCAAGTTGCTCGGGCCAGACCCAGCGGCATGTATCCCTTTTGAGTTTATTTCCGGCTATGCGTTCGACCCACCATGCCTGATTATTTGATGCCTGTCCACGGCACCTCTTCTTCTCCATGCCGACCACTTGCACGTTAAAGGGGGGGTACCTGAGCATCGCGACTCAGGGCTCTTACTGGCTCTCCAGCCCTCACCCTCTGGCCTTGTCCACGGCATCGCGACCTGGCATACCAGCGATGGCTGAGACCAGCCCGAGGGCCGGGACCCGAGGACGTAGAGTGCCGACATCTAACCAAATTTGCAGGGACACATCACAAGATAAGGCCCAGTGCCAGGCGCAACCCGCCTAGAGGTAGGGCCCCGTGAGTCCCGCGCTGGCTCACGGGTGCCCAGATACACCTCGCCAGGCCCTACCGTGCCAGCCACGTGTCAGGGCGGGGCTGTACACGCCCCGGGGCTCCTCACGAAGGGGAGCCCCCTCCCACGTACCAGTGGAAGCACCATGCTCCGCGCTGGCTGACGACACTGCCGAGGAGCGGCTATGCCCGTACACATACGGAAGCGCTATGCTCCGCGCTGGTGATAAACAACTGAGGGTGGCCCCCGGGCCGCATCAACCTCAGGGAGCCCAGAGCTCAGTGTCTATCCTCATCGTAACGCCTCCCCTCGGGAGTGCCGCGCGAGGGGGCTAGGCACGGGTGCTGTGCCTGGGTCACGCCCAGACGCACGCCACCTAGCCAGGCCCCCCCGGGCCTGGTTCGTCGCGTGTCTCTCCTCGAGCGGAGCCAAGGTACGAAGGCCGTTTGAGCGTCAAGGGGGACTCCTAAGCATCGCAACTTAGGAGCCTAACTGGTCACGTAGCCCCTCACTCCTTAGTTCCAAAAGGCTAACGGCAGTTGAGGTATGCGCGGGGTCGGGCTCTGCAGACGTAGAACGGTAGATCCACCCACATCACACCTCCCTACTTGCTGTTCGTGCGCCAAGGGGGACTCCTGAGCATCGCGACTCAGGAGCCTAACTTGTCACATAGCCCCTCACTCCTTGGTCCCGTCCTGGTTTCCGGTCGGGGCTAACGGTGGCTGAGGTATGCACGGGGCCGGGCTTTGCCGGTGTAGAACATAAGCAAGTAGGAAGGAAAAGCGTAAATTTCAAGGAATTCAAAAGCAAATATTACAGTCCACACTGTTATCTCAATGCCAAACGCAAGTTTAAACGCCTCCCCGAGGCATGATACATGTGCAGGAATTAAAGGCAGGACATGAGCCACAACGGAGTCACTTGTCGGCGGTGGAGCAGCGCGGAGTGGGTCCGCCTCATGGAGCAGCGGGGTCGGCAGCGCCTTGCTTCGGCTTGGTGCTAAAGGCCCGGAACTTCCCCAGCAGAGCCTCCGCGCGACCCTTCATGGCCTCGGCAGCGGCAGCGGAACGCTCGCCGCTTACTGGCTCCAGCAGGCTGTCGAGGTCGACGCCGGGATCGCGAAGGTAAATGTGGGTGAGGACCCGCGTCAGCGCAGCAGAAGACAGGACACGTGCCTCGGCCTCGGCCGTGGGGCCAAGGCCAAGGGCGACATCTTCAAGAGCGCGAACCAGGAAGGGAAGCAGCTTGGTGGGGCCGTCCTCGGCGCCAGCCAGCGGGCTCTCCAGGCCGCTGTCGTAAAGTGTCCTCAGCAAGGAGCAAGCCTTCGCCTCCATCTCCGCGAAGGCCACGCGGTCCTCGGCAAGAACCTGGGCCTTGTCGTCCAGCTCGACCTTCCTCGCCCCCAACTCCCGCTCCAGCGCGCCTAGGCGGTCACGGCGCTTCCTGAGCTTGGCCTCCCGGCCCTCGACAGCCGCCTCGCGAGCCTTCATGCCTTCTTCCTGCTCTTGGCGAAGGCGGGCCTCTTTCGCGAGCTGGTCCCGCAGGCCTTGCAGCTCGTCCTCCAGCGCCTTGCAGCGACCATGAACGTCGACCACCTCCCCCAGGGCTACGTCACAAGCGGCCTTCGCTTCAAGGACGGCCTGCCTCTCCTCATCGCAAGCCGTCGAGGCCTGGACCAGCGCCGCCCGAATCAAAGCGTCGGAGCGAATCCATCCTGAAGCCAGCTCCAAGCGCCCGGCCACCAAGCGAGGGTCGGCACCAAGAAGATCCTGCTGCAGCCGGTCCAGCTCAGCAGCAGCACGATCCAGAACGGCAGGAGGAATCGGAGAGACAGCACTCGGTGGAGTAGGAGGAGAAGGCGGCAGCGCGACCACATCATCCTGAGGCGGAGCCTGCTGCGCCCCAACGGCTGTAGTGGCGGTGGCAGGCAAAGGCACCTCGGGAGTCACTTGGGTCATGGGAGCTGAGCTCGCCCCAGCCGGCTCAGCCAGGCCTCGCGAGGACGACCGGGCAAGAGAAGCCCGTGCGTCGTGGTCACCTTCCTTCGCGGGCAGAGGCGCTGCCACGGATGGAACCTCAGGAGCTCCCTTCGGCTTCTTTGCTGCGGGCGCCAGCCTATCCAAGAGATGCGGACGTCAAGCCTCAGCAGCAGAACAAGAAATAAAGACAATAATCAAGCGCTTACGGGTCATCGCCAGTGAGCTCAGGCAGCCTCCGGCCAAATTTGAAGCCTGAAAGCCGGTTGGAAGAGTCAACCTTGGGAAGCTTGGAAGCGGAAGGCGCGTCTGCGGTCCGCCTCGGGGCCGTGGCAGACCCGCGGGAGATCAGCCCGGTCCTGTCCTTCTTCGGGATCGGGGGAAAGCTCCCGCCGCCCTGCTCGTCATCATCCTCGTCGTCATCGCTCGGAGAGAGGCGGAGAGCGCGGGACCTGCGCCGGGGAAGGGGAGCCCTCGACTCTTCGTTAGTCGCCTCGGAGTCAGGCCCTTTTTCCCGCTCCCCTCCTTCCTCCTCTTCGCTGGAGTCATCGGAGGACACGTCCACCGGTTCCTCGGGAGTTTCCATGGGCACGGGCCCGTCCCCGTTGAAGACGGGCATGGACTCCACTACCCGCTCCCAGTCGTCGCGGAGGAACAAGGGCGTAGGAGCGCCCTCCAACCTCGCCACATTGCCCCCGACCAGAGATTGGAGGACCGCAGCCAGATCTTCGTCGGCCAAGGCCGCGGGGCTCGGATGGGGCCTCCACATCGGAAGTGAGTACTGCTGAAGCGGAGCCAACTGGTGCTCCAGGAATTCCCTCAGCAACAACGCGCCGGTCAGCTTCGCCGCCGCCATGTTGGCCGGCCTCAGATCCGCGTCCATCTTCTCCAACACCAGCTTCGCGCGGGGGTCTGTGAGCTCCGCTCGACCCCAATCGCTGGAGCTCGTGGGTTGCTCCGTGGGCAAGATCAGCCGAGGGTGGATGCGCCCAGCATCTGCCAAGACCCACTTGCTCCTAAAGCCCTCAATCCTTTTCTCGGGGTTCGAAATGGCAATGGCGCCACCGTACGCGATGAAGCTCGCGCACGCGGAAGCAGGACCGCGAGAGGTCCGGAGGTAGAAGTAGTGGCGCAGCAAGGCCACCGAGAGCTGCACCCCTACGTGAGCCTCGCAGTAATAGGCGAAGATTGCCAGGAGAAGGACGGAGTTGGGGTGGAGATGCAGAGCCTGTAGCTTATAATGGCGGAGGACAGAGAAGAAGAACTCGGAGAAGGGAGGCACCAGGCCAGCAGCAATGGCGCTTACAAAGAGCGGATAGAAGGTGCTCCCTTGGCCCTCAAGGGTAGCGGAGCCGGCCTTGAACACCTTCGCCCCGTCGATGCCCTGCGCCGCCGCCATCCAGCGCAACTGGGCGAGGCTCGCCTCCGACACGTTCGGTGAGTCCAGGGCAGACGAGTACCAAGCTCCGGCCGGGGACTGACGAGGCGCCATGGCTTCCTAGGTCACGTGGTCGAAGTAGATCTGGAAATTTTGGAGGAAGGAAGGAGAGGCGTAAGAAAGGGGATCTGAGCAGCAACCAGAGAAAGCAAAAGGCAAAGCCTAGGCAGATGCCGCTCCTTTATCAACTCGCGCGGTTGCTGAGGCGCTCATGTCTAATCAACCGCCACGCGGCGCCCAAGGCCGCAGGCTGTTAGGGCCCGCGGCGCTTCGCTCTTGCCCTTTCGCCTCCCTGCACGGCCATGTCCGGGCGCGCCTTGGGCCCGGGGGCTACTGTCGGCGTTCTGGGAACGGGGGTCCCCAGACTTGCATGCCTGCGGCCTGCGGCGTGGCTCAAAGGGGGCCCAGCACGGCCCATCTTCATCAACACAGACCCAAGACCCTCGCGAGGGGCCAAGCCTCGCGGGGTGGACGACACGGAGCTTCCTCAGGCACGGCCTCATCAGGCTGGCTCGCGAGGAGGCGAAGAGATCAAGGCGGGGTACCTCACGAGGTGCCCGTGACGCAAGCCATGACGACCAAGGGTGCCAGGCGGGCGCCAGCCCGCGCAGTGTCCTCCTTTCCTCTTTGGTGCAAAGGGAGCAAGCGCAGGCGAGAGCATCAAGCAAAGGCACCCGTTTCGGTGCAACAAGACCAAGACCAGTCCAACGGCAGGGAGGAAGTCATTGTGGAGCCCAAGCCAGCGTCACCACCAGAGCCTTTGGCAGCCGAGGACCAACTTTAGTCAGGATAAGTGTACTAGATGTTCCCCTTCAAAATGGCCAATTGTTGGCGCCCTTCCCGCTTAATATTTGGGAAGAGGCCCAGGGCCTTTGCCTATAAATAGGACTAGCCGTCCCCAGGGTAGGGAAGATCGCAATCAAGAAGGGAGAATCTAGAAGCCAAGAGAGAAACTAGCTAGGATCGGATCGAGTAGCATCGCACAGAGAGAGAGGGAGAAGGGCGACTGAACTCCTCCTAGCAGTTCATCCCACCAGTCAAGAACAGACCCTCGCGAGGCTGTTCTTCCTTGTATTACTCATCATCATCAGCCCAAGAGGCAATCCATCACACCACACACTGGAGTAGGGTATTACACCACAACGGTGGCCCGAACCAGTATAAACCCTGTGTCTCTTGTGCTGTTCTTTCCATAGCTTAGATCTTAGCGAGGCGGAGGGGTGCAGGTAGGTAGAAGGCGAAATCTCCGCGCGCACCCCAGTGTTCGAACCTCAAGGGTCTGCCGGAACCCGAAATCCGACATGCTCCACTCCACTCTAGAAAACAAGAGGTGGATTACTCGCGCCTAACCCACACGGCTACCACTCCTAAGGACTGATCCATGCCCCCCCCCCCCCCCCTTGATAAGACGCGCCTCGCGCCATGCCCGACACTCCAACTCAAAGTGAGCAGCAACAACAGTGACCGAGGGTGATACACTATCGAACACCATGAGTTCCTATGCTTCCATAGCACCCACAGTCGCAGTAGTAAATCCGCCTATGTCCCTTACCTTTTCATGTCCCTATATTTCACATAGGCAAAATTGCCATAAGCGGTTTATAAGCCTATTATTGTACTTGCTCTAAGGCTCCAACTACATCATCCAATACAAAGGGCTGAGGATATCAACATAGCATTGCAGTACAGACCAAACAATGTCCATATGCAGTTCCATTTTTTCTCCATTCCTTCGTCGTACTTACACGTCCACTATTGAATACTCGAGCATCACTTCCAAGTTCCAGAAAGAGTCACTCAAGCATCGCAACCAAAAGGTCACCAAGCAATCCTATGTGCAAAAGAAACAAACGGAATCAATGGCGCTCCGCGTTGGTGGTGAGGACAACTATGCTCGCCGCGGAGCCATCCAAGGTAGCATTCCTCACATCGACGAGGCGTGAGTTTCTGAAGAGGGAGGCGACGACGGAGAGGTCGACGTGCCGGTCTACGGCGATGGCGATCGCGCCGCCACGGCGGACGGTGCGCTCGATCTCCGACGCGAACCTGGACGGGAAGAGCGCGCCGGTGAACGCCGCCGGGTCGCTGGAGAGGACGAGGTCGAAAGCGTCGTCGAAGAACGGGAGGTTGTGCGGGTCCGCACGGCGCACGAGGGGAGGGAAGTCGACGAGATCAACGCCGGTGACGTCCCCCACGCCAGCCACGCGGAGCGCGTCGACCGCTTGCCCCGCGCCCGCGGCGAGGCAGAGGACGCACGAGGAGCCGCCGAGGAGGCGCAGCCGACGGAGCGGATCGATGAACGAAACGGAGAGGACCGCGCTGTGCCGCCGCCAGCGCGGGGAGGACCGGAGCTTGGCCAGGCGGAGGTCGGGGTCGACCACGCGGCGGGACGCGGCGTCGCAGGAGGTGCGGGGCAAGGGCGCCATCGACAGCAAGAGGGAGGAACGGGCGAGCGAGCCGTCGAAGCAGGAGGTGGACGGGTGGCGGAACAGGTGCAGCAGGGCGGCGGTGGCCACGGCCGCCAGGGCGATCGCCACGCGGTTCAGCAGCCGCCGGACGTGCCTGTCCATCGCCGGCGCGGGTCGGTCGAGCCAGCGCCACCGGGTGGTAATGGACCGGCCTGTGCATCCGAGGCCTTTTCTTTGTGGTTCCGTTGGGCTGGGCTGGGCTGGGAAACGGTCAGACGGGCCAACATTTTGATGGCCTAATTAAGAAGCACAGCATCGAAATGAGCCGGCAAAACCCTCCTTCGCCCATTCATTCCCCACTCCTCTCGCCCCAAATCCCCACCGCCCGCCGCCTTCCCATGGCCACCACCGCCGCGGCGGCCGCCGCCGCCACCGCCTCCACCCGGGCGAACAGCCTCTCCCGCATATTCTCCTCCTCCTCGCCGATCGTAAAACCACCCAAGCACAATCCCAAGACCAAGAGCGCGCCGAAGCCGAAGCCGCCCGCCGCCGACGCTGGCTCCATAGCGGAGAAGAAGTCCCCGAAGCCCCTCGGCGGACCGCACGCCGCCAAAGCTGAGTCCGACGGGAAGCACAAGCTCCCGAAGCCCCTTGGGCTTCTCGTCAAGGCCCTCAGCCGGCAGCGCGACCCTGACAAGCTGATCTCCGGGTTCATCCAAGCGTCAACCGTGTCGTCGCGCTTCCGCGACCGGTACCGCGTGTTCGAGGTAGCGGTGAGCCGCCTCGCTTCCCTCGGCCGCCAAGACGGCATCGAGGCCATCATCGAAGCGCAGTTGCCCTTCCTCGAGACCTCAGCCGAGGGATTCGCCGCGCGCCTCATCCGCCTCTACGGCCGTGCCTCCATGCCATCCCACGCCGCCGCAACCTTCCACAAGCTTCCCGCGCAGCATAAATCCAACATGACATTCAACTCCCTTCTTTCCTGTTACGCCGACGCCGGAGATTTTGACGGGCTCACTGCTGCATTCCAGGAGATCCCAGCCACTCACCCCTCGATTGCTCCCACTGTATACTCTTACAATGTACTCATCCACGCATTGTGCCAGAAACCAGACATCTCAGCTGCTCTTGAGACTGTCCTTCTCATGGAGAAGCACGGTGTTTCACCTGACATCATTACTTTCAACACGCTGTTGAATGGGTTTTGCAACAATGGCCGCTTCGATGAAGCAGAGACAGTATGGGAGATGATCAAGGAGAGGAATTTGGAGCCAGACGCCAAGTGCTACAATGCCAAGCTCCGGGGTTTGGTTGCAGAAGGGAGGATTGATGATGCAGCTGCTGTGCTTGAGGGATTGGAGAAGGATGGGCCAAAACCCAATACGGTATCCTACAATGAGTTGATTCGAGGATACTGCAAAGCAGGGAAGTTACAGGAGGCCAAGAAGCTGTATGATGATTTGGTAAAAAATGAGTGTGCCCCAAATAAGGGAACATATGAGACTCTCCTGCCACACCTTCTGCAGGCTGGAGAGCTGGATTGTGCACTGACGTACTGTTATAAAATCTTTAGTCATAAAAGGAACCTTAGAGTAGAGTGTGGTGTGCTGCAGGATGTAGTGAATGCATTGGTGGATGAATCGAGGGTGGAGGAGGCTGCCAAGATTGTTGTGCTGGGGCGGAAGAAGTACTACCCCCGAAAGGGTTTGAGGATGCCTGATGGTACAAAAGTCAGTCAATTAAGAGCTGAAACTGATGACGAAGAAGCAATATCAGAAGAAGAGTGTGAAGTGGAACACGAGACTGAAAAATAAATTCATAGGTCAGACTTTTACTGATGCATCCCAAATTTCACCATGGCCTGTTTTACTCAGTTCCTCTGTTGGCATGATACAACAAAAAGTGCAAGTTAAAGTAGTGGTTAAACTAGTTTAATATGGTATTGGTTAAGCTTGCCCTGTGCTGTGATGCTTATTGAAACTCTTTCTATTCGTTTTAGAAGAGATCCACGGAAGTCTTTATTTTTATCTGCAATGACTTGCTTGTGCTGATTTTCCTCCTTGCATCAATTTCTTTGTATGGATCTAATATTTGTTGTTTGGAAACATCCTCCAAAAGTTGTGTACTTTATGGATACTTTAATTTTCTGGACATTGATGATTCAACTGTTAGCTCTGCAATGAAGATACTCACGTAGTATCTCCCAATTTTTTGATTCTTATTGTTTATTTTAGTATTTCTCTTTGAAGCATGGACAGTGCTAATGTTATGACATACATGAAGTTAAAAGGCCTTTGATCAATGATCAGCTTCGATAGTTCTAGTTTGTCAGGTTACTAGTTTGCCAAACTAGAGGTGAATAGTTGTAGCTCCATTCCAGAATGGATTCTTTGCATTGTCAAGTACTCCCCTCCGATCCATATTAGTTGTCGCTGAAATGGATGTATCTAGACGTGTTTTAGTGCTAGACACATCCGTCCAAGCGACAACTATTATGGATTGGAAGGAGTACTATTTCTCATTTGCTGTAGTGAGCTTTGTCCTTCTCCTTTTGTGAACTGGTCTTCATATTTGATCATATAACGAGCTAGTAGTGTTGTAAACCAAACAAGGAGGAACTTTATGAATTAGGATAGTAGGTGAACTAGTGATTTCTCACAATTCAGATTCTTGCTTCATATGAAGATGGTAGGAGCGGACCTCCTTTAATTACGTGGCAGTAGAGTTGTAGAATTATAAACCAAGCAAGGAAGAACTGTATGAATTAGGATAGTAGGTGAACTAGTGATTTCTCACAGTTCAGATTCTTGCTTCCTAAGAAGATGGTAGGAGCCGACCTCCTTTAACAGTAACGAAATTGACTTCAGTATGGCACCGCTAGGCTTTGAGACTGTCCTCAAAATTTTTCCAAGAGTTCAAACTATGCAATTAAGCATGTAGTCAGCTAAACAATTGTTTTGTGGTTATATCAAAATACACCAGTGTTGTTAAATGTTAGGGCTAGAATCATGTATGAAGTAAGTGTTACCTGTACAACTCCGCCAATGTTACTCTTTGTGCATTTCTTTTAATTAGAAGGCAGGGCGGTGCCCCAGGTTTAAGCCTTGGTGGATTGTCCGGTTGATGCTGCGCCTTATTGACTGACCAGTGCTCAGTGCTTTGCTTTGCTGTCCATTTGCTCATGTCAAGCTTAGCCTATCTGGTAGTAGCAGATTGTTACTTTCTGTGTGCTGTTCAGGTGGATGATCATCGTTATTAGACAAACTATTTGGCAGTGGCACCTCTCTTTGTATACGAGCGATGGAAGTATTTCCACAATTCCTCTGATCCCTAATGAGGCCTATCTTTGTCCCCTGACACTCCTGGAGTCCAGGCTATTTTCATCTTTCATTTCTGTCATCTGGCTTTATCAACCATGGAAGACACTATGAGAATATATGAGCCACCTTGTTATTCAGGCCTTCCGCGGGTCAGTTTCCTGATGTTGATGTACAAAGTTTGCTTCTTACTGAAGCTATGATAAGCATTTTGTCTTAAGCCCATTTTCATAGGTAAGTTTCCTGATCAACCATGCGCAAAGCTTGTGTTCTTGCAGTTTCTTATCTTTGGTAGTTAGTCATTTCTAATCGGTCTCATATATAAACTGTACTTTGTTCCCTGGTTTATTTTGTGAACTCAACGCTCCCAAATTCAATGTTGAAACTGATATCCCGTTGTTTTGGGCGTATCCTTGCGGTTCAAAACAATCAGGAAGGTGTCGCCAACACTGCTGTTACAGTCTTCAACTCACAAGAATCTTCTTCTCCCATGTTGGCGGTGCGGTGATGATGGTGTTCTTGTGTGTTGATTTATTTGTCATATTTTTTCTTTCAAATAAAGGGTTCTCCCCCCTACCTACCCCCCCCCCTCCCCCCCCCCCCCCCCCCCCCCCCCGCGCCCAATTTTCGTTTCTGAAAACTGATACAACGATTTATTTGTCATATGGTATGTCTTTTTTTCTAGATATAAACCGTCATCCGGTAGTTTTCTTTAGATAAACTGTTGTCTGGTAGGTTGATTGCATATCTGCACGCAGGAGCCCTTGGGATTTCTTTCGCTTAGTGCGGTGCTGAACAGCTCCACTGTCGTTCTGGCCTGCCTCTTAATGAGCATCTGAGGGATGCAGTTTGCGTAGCCAATTGATGCAGTCGCTCTGTTTGGATACTCTAACACAGTTAGAGTTAGAGTTATTTTCTAACCCACTCTAACCCAAATAAGCACCTCTTCATCGGGATAGTTGGGTTAGATGGAACTAACCCACTCTAACCTTTCCTGTTTGGATATTTTTGGATTATTTGAATCTCAAACTAACCAAAACTAGCTCTAACCTCATGATCCAAACAGGGCCAGTGATGTCCGACAGTGCAGGCTGTGGAGCGCTGATGGCATCGAGTCCAGGCTCTGCACTTGGTCTTGCTTGCCCGGAACCATATGCCGCCACGACACAGCACCGCGGAACGTCTTGATCACATATAACGCAACCTTACCAACCAGCTAGGTTTCGCTCACGGTGCGTGCCGAATCAGACAATGCTCATGCGGTTAGGCAGGGCGAAGATTCGAGTAAACAAAGATGGCTAGGCCGGCTATATAACCCCAGAAATTTGTCAAGCTGCGCCAAACCAGACGGGGACACCGACGCCGACGTGATTAGCGCGCGACGCGGACAGGAATGGCGCAGGTCAGAGGAACACACGGAACCGTAGGTGGGCGTCCGTCCGTGCGTGCGTGCGTGCAGTCAATGCGTATGAATGCCAGTTCTGGTCAAAGGAAGGAACAGAGATTAGTGCCATGCCAAAAAGTTACTAGCGCCTCTCCAAGACACGGCACTCCGTGGAACGGTGTGGTGGTATGGCCTGAAGATCCTATCTCGATTAAACTGCAGCGACACAGAACGCGAGATCTTCGCCTCAGGGTGCTACTTTTAGTCGGATCTTTGGGAAAGGAGTAACCGATGTGGCTAGGCAAGTGAGCGAGGGAGCCTCTTCTTACCAAAAAAGCTTTGGCCCCGCTTTATAAATAAAGCAACCACCGAGCACAAAATTCACAAGATACCGTTCGAAACATAAACTGTTAGACAAACTAGGGTTTGGAACAATGCTCGATGCCTTTGGTGGGCACGGCTGTCATATATTTATAAAAGGGAACCGTACAAATACAGATTATGTTACAACACGTATATCTACTATATACTTAGTCTAACACCCTCTCTCAATCTTAACTATGTCCTGAAACACTCAGAAGATTAAGATTGCGTCGACATCCCTCAAAAGAAGGCAAGGGCAAGGGTTTAGTGAAAATATCAGCAAGTTGATCCTTAGAGAAAACAAACTTGATCTGAAAAAGCTTCTGAGCAACACGTTCCCTCACAAAGTGATAGTCAACTTCGATGTGCTTCGTTCGGGCATGAAATACTAGATTGGATGAAAGGTATGTAGCACCGATGTTATCACATCAAAGAACAGGCGGCTGAGTTGGAGAGACCTTCAACTCCCGAAGCAACGACTGCACCCGCATGATCTCAGCTGTGGCATTAGCAACCGCTTTGTACTCAGCTTCAGTACTACTCCGAGACACCGTAGCTTGCTTGCGAGCTTGCCAGGCGATCAAGTTAGGTCCAAAGAACACAACATGTCCCCCCGTGGATCGCCTGTCATTGGGATTACCAGCCCAGTCGGCATCAGAAAATGCGGAGATCAGTCCAGAAGGCGCCGACTGAAGATGAAGACCATATGAACTAGTGTGACGAACATAGCGCAAGATGCGCTTAACAGCGGACCAGTGAGAATCACGCGGCTCATGAAGATACTGGCACACACGGTTCATTGCAAACGATATGTCTGGTCGAGTGATGAGCAAGTATTGCAGTGCACCAACAATGCTGCGATACTCAGTGGCATCCTCAGGAGAAAGCAAGTCACCAGCAAGAGCTGTCAGTTTGTCCGTGACAGACATGGGAGTCGTAGCAGGCTTGCATTGCAACATACCTGCACGACGGAGGAGATCCTGGGAGTACTTCTTCTGAGTAAGAGTCAAGCCACCATCAGAATGAAGAACCTCGAGACCCAGAAAATAATGCAGTCTCTCAAGATCCTTAACAGCAAACTCAGCACCAAGAGAGGACACCAGCCGATCCGTAGCAGCAGCAGACGAACTAACAAGGATGATGTCATCAACATAGACCAGAATGTACATAGTCACCTCCGGTCGCTGAAGGATAAACAAAGACGTGTCCGCTGCAGAAGGCACAAACCCATGAGCACGAAGAGTAGCGCCAAGACGTGCATGCCACGCACGAGGGGCCTGCTTCAGACCATAAAGAGCTTTGACAAGACGACACAAATGATGTGGCTGAGCAGGATCAACAAAACCGGGCGGCTGACACATATAAACATCTTCTTCCAGAACTCCATGGAGAAAAGCATTCTGAACGTCAAGCTATCGAAGCGACCATCCTCGAGTAACAGCCAAGGAGAGAAGAACACGAATAGTGATTGGTTTAATAACAGGATTGAATGTGTCTACATAATCAATACCATACCGTTGTTTGAATCCCTTGGCAACCAGACGTGACTTGTATCTCTCAATGGAACCATCAGCATGTTTCTTCACCTTGAATACCCATTTAGAGTCAATGACATTGACACCAGATGGAGGTGGAACCAGACGCCAAGTGTTGTTTCGTTGAAGAGCATGAATCCCCTGCTGCATCGCAGCACGCCAGTGTGAAATGCCAAGTGCTGCCTGAAAATGTCGTGGTTCAGTCGTAGGGTCGGCCTCAGCATGCGCCATATAGGCCGCAAGCCATGCAACAGTGCCGTCAGTGTGCTTCTTCGGTTGGAAGATGCCACTCTTGCTGCGAGTATGAGGACGCAAGACGACAGGCGGAGGTGGCGGTGGAGCAGCCACCACAGAGGAGCCACTGTCCATTAGCGGCGAAGCCGGCGAAGAAGACGTGCCTGGAGTGGTCGGTGAAGACGAGCTGCTCGAAGCAACGATCGGCGAAGCCGTCCTCTCAGGTGACTGTGCCGCGGGAGCAGCCAGCCCAGGGAGCAACGCGCGGGGTCAGCCGGCCCAGGCGACATCACCGCGGGGTCAGCTGGCCCAGGTGATGGCCAAGGGCCCAGGCGACCCAGGCGACAGCGCCGCAGGGTTAGCCGGCGTAGGCGACAACGAGGCCACGGACCCAGGCGACGTGGGTGCAGCCGGCGTAGCAGCAGGCGCAACCGGCGTAGCGGCGGCTGGCGCAGGTGAAGCCTCATTATCATCCTCAAGAAGCTCAAGTCGCGCACCTCGTCCAGTCCCTGCACCATGGTTAGGCAACAACAGAGGAGAATATGCAGCATCCACAAACTGATCAGGCAAAACTGGAAAAGAGTGCAACTCGGTGACGGGAGTATCAGTGGAAGATGTGAGCGTGGAAAAAGGGAAGACAGTCTCATCGAACACAACATCACGGGAAATGTAAACACGATTCGTTGGAATGTGGAGACACTTGTAACCTTTGTGGATAGGACTGTACCCAAGGAACACACATTTTTTGATCGATACTCAAGTTTATGCTTGTTGTACGGACGAAGATGTGGCCAACACGCACAACCAAACACTTTAAGAAAGGAGTAATCTGGAGTTTCATGAAGCAACACCTCAAGAGGAGACTTCATACAAAGAAGTCGTGTGGGAGTCCTGTTTATCAAAAAACAAGCAGTGACAAAAGCATCGCTCCAGAACCTAAAAGGAACAGAGGCATGTGCAAGAAGGGTTAGACCAGTTTCAACTATGTGACGGTGCTTGCGCTCAGCTGCACCGTTCTGCTGATGTGTATGAGGACAAGACACATGGTGTGAGATGCCAAGCTTCTGAAAGAAGGTGTTGAGATTACGATATTCACCCCCCCCCCCCCAGTCGGATTGAACATTGATAATTTTGTGCTTAAGCAACCGCTCAACATGTGCTTGAAATTGCATAAAGACATGAAACACATCGGATTTGCGTTTAATAAGATAAATCCAAGTAAAGCGACTGAAAGCATCGATGAAACTGACATAATAGTTGTGACCACTAACAGAAGTTTGGGCATAGCCCCACACATCTGAAAACACAAGTTCGAGAGGAGCCTTGACAACACGACTCGATACAGAAAAAGGCAACTGATGACTCTTGCATTGTTGACAGACATCACACACTAGAAACTCCTTATTACTTGACTCAACAGGAAGACTATGACGATGAAGCGCAAGGCGCACAATGGGAGTGGCAGGATGGCCAAGGCGAGAATGCCACTTCGACGATGACACCCGAACACCACTGGAAACTTGAGGAACTCGTGCATGGACTCGTGGCACATCAAGCGCATATAATCCGTCGTGAGCTCGACCACTAAGTAGAACGTCCCTCGTGTCCCGGTCCTTAACAAAAAATGGAAAGGGTGATACTCAACAAACACATTGTTGTCACGTGTTAATTTAGGAACCGAGAGTAAACTACGTGTGACTGAAGGAACACGAAGGACATCAAGAAGACGCAAGGTTTTAGTGGTACGTGTAGGACCTTGAAGTAGATGTGTCTAGAGGGGGGTGATTAGACACATAATGCTAAAGTTGCAATTTTTAAGCTTTTTCGGTTTAAGTGGAGTTTAAGTGTAATTTCAACAATCACAATACATATCAAGCAAGTATGCAAAGAGTGTATAGGCAGCGGAAAGTAAAGCATGCAACTTGCAAGAATGTAAAGGTAAGGGTTTGGAGAATTCAAACGCAATTGGAGACACGGATGTTTTTCCCGTGGTTCGGATAGGTGGTGCTATCCTACATCCACGTTGATGGAGACTTCAACCCACGAAGGGTAACGGTTGCGCGAGTCCACGGAGGGCTCCACCCACGAAGGGTCCACGAAGAAGCAACCTTGTCTATCCCACCATGGCCATCGCCCATGAAGGACTTGCCTCACTAGCGGTAGATCTTCACGAAGTAGGCGATCTCCTTGCCCTTACAAACTCCTTGGTTCAACTCCACAATCTTGTCGGAGGCTCCCAAGTGACACCTAGCCAATCTAGGAGACACCACTCTCCAAGAAGTAACAAACGGTGTGTTGATGATGAACTCCTTGCTCTTGTGCTTCAAATGATAGTCTCCCCAACACTCAACTCTCTCTCTCATAGGATTTGGATCTGGTGGAAAGAAGATTTGAGTGGAAAGCAATTTGGGGAAGGCTAGAGATCAAGATTCATATGGTAGGAATGGAATATCTTGGCCTCAACACATGAGTAGGTAGTTCTCTCTCAGAAATAGGATGCTGGAAGTGTAGGCTTAGTCTGATGGCTCTCTCTTCGAATGAAGAGGAGGTGGAGGGGTATATATAGCCTCCACACAAAATCCAACCATTACACACAATTTACCAATCTCGGTGGGACCGAATCAACAAACTCGATCGGACCGAAAAGGTAAACCTAGTGACCGTTAGAGATTTCGGTGGGACCGACTGGATCAACTCGGTGGGACCGATGTGCTAGGGTTAGGGTAAATTCAAAACTCGGTTTGACCGATTACTCAAACTCGGTGGGACCGATTTGGGTAATAAGCGAAACAGAGAGTTGGCCAAGCAAACTCGATGGGACCGATTGCATATCTTGGTGGGACCGAGAATAATGCAATAGGTAACAGAGAGTTTGAAGCCCATCTCGGTGAGACCGAGATCCCATCGGTGAGATTGAACTGATTAGGGTTTCTGGCAGTGGCTATGACAAGTGAAACTCGGTGGCACCGGATAGGAATAATCGGTAGGTCCGAGTTTGGCTTTAGGTTTAGGTCATATGAGGAAGTGGGAAAGTAGGTGAGGGTTTTGGAGCATATCATTAAGCACATGAAGCAGGAGGCTCATTAAGCAACACCTCATCCCTCCTTGATAGTATTGGCTTTTCCTATGGACTCAATGTGACCTTGGATCACTAAAATGTAAAATGAAGAGTCTTGAGCTTCAAGCTTTAGCCAATCCTTTGTCCTTAGCATCTTGGAGAACTTCCCACAACCTTTAGTCCATGCCACTTCATTGTTGAACTTATCTGAAACATACTAGATGAAAACGTTAGTCCAACAAGAGATATGTTGTCATCAATGATCAAAACCACCTAGGGAGCACTTGTGCTTTCAATCTCCCCCTTTTTGGTAATTGATGGCAACATACATCAAAGCTTTAGATAAAGATATAAAGAACAGCAAGTAAAGCTTTGGAAGGACATGTAACAAACATAGGCTCCCCCACATGTATGCAATCATATGAATATAAAATATAGAAGCATGTGAGAGCATAATCATGATAGAGTAGGCAATGTGTTACATGTATCTTGGCCATATGCATCATAGTAAAAGATTATCAAGGAAAATACCTTCATGCTCATGAGTCCTTCTTGCAAACAGTATGTACATAAGCAAGAACTCCTCATACTCATGATTTTGATGCATACACTTACCTTGTAGTTTTTGAGTTGGCTTAGAATAGAATGAACCTGCACAAACAAAGTTAGATAACACAGGTACATCCACTAGCCAGGGCAAACAAAAGAAACCACAAGAGTACCAAGACTGGGATGACATGTAGAGAGTAAGTACTAGGTACTACATTGAATTTAACATGTCCCCAAGAGTAAAGATATGCAATGAATTTGACTCATTTCTTTCCCTTATGTGTCTTGCTCCCCCTGAATCTTACATGGGATATTGGGAGAAGATAGGAAACAGAAAATTAGAGATGAAAGATACAACTGGATAGAACTTAATTGAAATAAGCGTATATGAACATGTCTTTCCCCCAAAAAGACATGTGACATCTCTCCTCTTGAATCATCAAGCATCTGGGATCCTTGAGTATTTTCTCTCCCCCTGGAAATCTCTCTCTCCCCCTTAAGAACATCTGGGATCCTTGAGACTTTCTCTCCCCCTTGAGCTTCCCTTAACAACATCTGGGATCCTTGAGACTTTCTCTCCCCCTTGAGCTTTGATGTGATCTCTCTCTCCCCCTTTGACATCAATTTCCAAGAAGGGCTTTCTGGAATCCGGCGTATAGGTTTGGTCCTTGAGACTCAGCACAAAGCAATGGATAAAATTGTGATGCTTGTAGAGGACAAGATTCATTGAGTGGAGTTGGATGAGAAGAAATGTAGAACAAGTGGCAAACTGTTTTTCTGATTGCAAGGTCGGTGGCACCGAGTGGCATATTTCGGTGGTACCGAAAGGATTCGGTTGGACCGAAAATTGCAAGTCGGTGAAACCGAGTTTACACAGAGAAAAACACTTGTCACCTCAGCTCACTAGACATGTAGGATCTCACAAAGATTTGCAATGAATTACCTGAAGGATTTGCAAGGAATTAAATGCAGAAAATGCAGAACAAAAACAAAAAGAAAAGAGAAGAAATTGAAAGATCTAGATGAAGTTTTTCTTTGTTTTTGAAAAAGAGAAAGAAAATAAACATGCATGAGACAAATGCAATAACACAAAGAAGGAACACAAGAGAACTTCATCTAGAGTTGGGCGGTGACATAGTCACCTATGTTAGAGTATATTGACTTAGGAGTCCAGTGAGAACACTTGATCATAGGTCATACTCATCGTTTAAGCTCAAAATGGGGTTACCATTTTTCGTTTAAGCATCTTGATGTATTCACATCTTGTTGAGTTGCTTTGACTCATGTCTTGGAGTAAAGCTTCTCTAAGATGGAATAACATACCTTGGGTGGTGACGTGGTTCTTGCTCATGTAGTTGAACTTGTGTGGGTGCTCAAGGTTGATGTAGCTCATCAAGAGTTGGGAGCACCAGTTGGAGTGTGAGTTCACCTACCTACATGGATTAGTTCTTGCAAGGAAGAGCACTTGTGTATCCAAAAATGACAATCATGAAGCTCAACATAGAATTTGTCAAAGGATACGTTTGAATGGTTCTGTGCTTCCTTGTCTTCAACCATCATTGTGTAGAGACTTGGTGATGTAAAGATTGCTCAAGATGTGAGTGAGTCACAATCTCATGAAATTAGATTCAACCAAGCACCTACATGGGTTAGACAACATGCAAGGTACAAATATATCCAAGACATAAGATAGTCATCATAAGAGATATATCATGGATTAGTCATAAGCTCATGTCTTGCATGTATCCAATGGAGTTCCTACTCCAAGTTCGAAGCATCAATGATGTTCAATTCACCTCTCAACCTGCAAAACACTTTCTCATCAAGTGGTTTAGTGAATATATCCGCTAATTGCTTATCGGTGCGAACATGCTTAAGATCAATGTCACCCTTAGCAACATGATCTTGAATGAAGTGATGACGAACTTCAATATGCTTAGTTCGAGAATGTTGTACAGGATTATGACCAATTTTGATAGCACTTTCATTGTCACAAAGCAGTGGAACATGTTTAACATAGATTCCATAATCTTTAAGAGTTTGGGTCATCCAAAATAATTGAGCACAACATGAACCAACGGCAATGTATTCCGCTTCGGCGGTGGATAAGGATACGGAGTTTTGTTTCTTGGAAGACCAAGACACAAGAGATCTACCAAGAAATTGACAAGTACCCGAAGTTGACTTTCTATCAACCTTGTCTCCGGCATAGTCCGAGTCGGAATAGCCAACAAGATCAAAAGAAGACCTCTTAGGATACCAAATGCCAAAATTTGGTGTATGAATTAAGTATCTAACTATCCTTTTCACGGCCTTAAGATGACATTCTTTAGGAGCAGCTTGATATCGTGCACACATGCACACACTTAGCATAATATCGGGACGTGAAGCACATAGGTATAACAATGAACCAATCATAGAGCGATAAACCTTTTGATCAACCGGTTCACCATCTTTGGTCAAATCATTATGTCCACTAGTAGGCATGGGTGTAGACATACCTTTGCATTCTTGCATATTGAACTTCTTGAATAAGTCCTTGGTGTACTTTGTTTGAGAGACAAATGTACCTTCCTTAGTTTGCTTGATTTGCAAACCGAGAAAGAATTTGAGTTCACTCATCATAGACATCTCAAACTTTTCTGACATTAGCTTTCCAAACTTTTCACTAAAGAGAGGGTTAGTTGAACCAAATATGATATCATCAACATAAATTTGGCATACAAATAGTTCTCCATTAACCCTTTTAGTAAAAAGAGTAGAATCAATTTTACCAATTTCAAAACCACTTGCAATAAGGAACTTGGTCAAGCATTTATACCATGCTCTAGGAGCTTGTTTAAGACCATAAAGAGCTTTGTGAAGTTTGTAAACATGATTAGGTTTCTTAGGATTGACAAAGCCGGGAGGTTGTTTGACATAAACTTCCTCCTCTATTTCACCATTTAGAAAAGCACTTTTAATGTCCATTTGGTACAAGGTGATGTTATGGTGATTAGCATAGGCAAGTAAGATGCGAATGGACTCAAGTCTAGCAACGGGAGCATATGTCTCACCATAGTCCATACCTTTGACTTGTGTGTACCCTTGGGCGACGAGACGTGCTTTGTTGCGAACCACTTGTCCATCTTCATCTTGCTTGTTGCGAAACACCCATTTGGTACCGATGATGTTGTGGTTGTTGTCGGGCTTCTCAACCAATGTCCAAACTTGGTTTCTCTCAAAGTTGTGTAGCTCTTCATGCATGGCGTTTATCCAATCCGGATCTTCCAATACTTCTTCAACCTTCATAGGTTCAATGCTAGAGATGAATGAATAGTTTTCACAAAAGTTAGCTAAACGAGTCTTTGAGCGAGTGATTCTCCCGGTTTGTATATCATTGAAGATTTTCTCGATGGGGTGATCTTTGGCAATTCTTGCTCGAACTCGTGAGAGCTTTTGCTTGGGTCTTCATTGAACATTTTCTTCATCTTGTTCTTCTTATTGGCCTTCTTCATTGTTGACGTTGTCATTCTCTTGTCGTGGTGGAGAAGGAGGTTGTTGATGTTCGTCTTGATGTATTTCCTTGTCTTCTTCATCTTGGTGTGTCCCACTTGTGGATGCTTCCGTATCAATTCTTGGTTCACCTTGTCGTGAAGTAGAAGCTTCCACTTGGATGGATGAAGTACTCTCCTTCACCTCCGTTGGACGAACTTTGCCTATGGACAAGTCTTGGATTGCTTCTGAAGGGTCTTTGTCTCCTACATCAATTGGCAATTGCTCTTCTTGCGAGCCATTAGATTCATCAAACTTCACATCTACCGTCTCTTCAACCTTTCAGGTGAAATTGTTGTAGACACGATAAGTGTGAGAGTTTGAGCCATAACCAAGTAGGAAACCTTCATGATATTTAGGAGCAAACTTTGAACGACGATGCTTATCAAGAATGTAGCACTTTGAGCCGAATACTCGAAAGTATCCAACTTGGGGTTTGTTACCGGTGAGGAGCTCGTATGCCATCTTGCCGAGTAGCTTATGAACATACAAGCGATTTGTTGCGTGACAAGCTGTTTCAACCGCTTCTGCCCAAAAGTGCTTCGGCGTCTTGTATTCATCAAGCATCGTTCTTGCCATTTCGATGAGCGTCCGGTTCTTCCTCTCAACAACTCCATTTTGTTGAGGTGTGTACGTAGCCGAGAACTCGTGTGAAATCCCTTTTTCGTCAAGAAAGGTGTCCACATTTGCGTTCTTGAACTCCGTTCTATTGTCACTCCGAACCTTCTTGATCTTCACGTCAAACTGATTTTGGGCCTTCCTAGCGAAGTTTTTGAAGATCTTCTGGACCTGCGACTTGTCATTAAGAAAGAAAACCCACGTAAATCTTGAAAAATCATCAACTATAACTAGACCAAAAGAATTTCCACCGAGACTCTTGTAGGCGTTGGGACCAAAAAGATCCATATGAAGTAGCTCGAGTGGCCTCCTTGTGGTCATGATGTTCTTCACGGGATGCCTTCCTCCAACCTGTTTACCTGCTTGACAAGCACTGCAAAGTCTATCCTTATCAAATATGACATCGTTAACTCCAAGGATATGATTTCCTTTAATAAGCTTGTCAAGGTTTCTCATGCCAACGTGACCTAGTCGTCTATACCACAACCAACCTTTTGAGGATTTAGCAATAAAGCAAGTTTTAGGTTGTGCCTTTTTAGAGAAATCGACAATGTAAAGATCACCTCTACGCATACCGGTAAAGACCATTTTATGATTGTCTCGACGAAAAACTTGGCAATCTACCTCAGTAAATAGGACATTCAAACCGAAATCAGCAAGTCTAGATACTGAAAGTAAGTTGTAGCCGAGTGATTCAACGAGCATGACATTTTGAATGGAACTATCATGTGAGATGGACACCTTACCAAGGCCAACCACTTTACCCTTTGAGTTATCACCAAAGGTGACATATTTCCGAGGGCCGTCATTTTCAGCAATCTCACGGAACATCTCTTCATCTCCAGTCATATGATCAGTACATCCACTATCAAGAACCCATTCCTTTCCTCCTGACGCATATCCCTGAAGATTTGCCATAAGACCAAAATGTCTCATTGCATCATCAAGATCGAATTCACTATCATCATCATCATAGTATCCATGTTCATCATGATCTTGTGACTCATCATTTCCTAGAGAGGGTAATTCATTAGATAGATGATCATCGAATTGGTCACTTTTATGAATTCTTATAGCTTCGAATATAATATCACTAATGATTCCAACATCTCCTTTAGCATGCTTGAGATTGGTAAGCTCAAATAGACAATCACCAAAACTAGGATCACTAGAGTTCATCTTACTCAAGGCAATAGATTTATGGAGAATTTCATCCAAATTTTTCAAGGAATGATCGGGAAATCATTCCTCAAGAAATTTCCATATAGTATGGGCACAATTAAGATTAGGCAAACTAGCAATCAAATTTTTGGGCAATCCTCTAATGATGAGCTCAATAGTTCTAAGATTGCGAATCATGTCAATATCTTCATCTAGGGTAGGATGCAAAGGATCAATGTGAGGTGCACAAGGGCTGGCAATATACTTGTTTAAATGATATTGATTGAAAATTACAAGCATCTCACTTTTCCACTCATGAAAATACTCTCCATCAAGAATAGGCACTCTATGTCTAAGACTCCCTAAAGTAGACACATCCATCTTCCTCCAATGGTGATTAAACCAAGGCAATGGAGACCAAGAAAAGGCAACTGATGACTCTTGCCTTGTTGACAGACATCACACACTAGAAACTCCTTATTACTTGACTCGACATGAAGACTATGACGATGAAGCGCAAGGCGCACAATGGGAGTGGCAGGATGGCCAAGGCGAGAATGCCACTGCGACGATGACACCCAAACACCACTGGAAACTTGAGGAACTCGTGCATGGACTCGTGGCACATCAAGCGCATATAATCCGTTGCGAGCTCGACCACTAAGTAGAACGTCCCTCGTGTCCCGGTCCTTAACAAAAAAATGGAAAGGGTGAAACTCAACAAACACATTGTTGTCACGTGTTAATTTAGGAACCGAGAGTAAACTACATGTGACTGAAGGAACATGAAGGACATCAAGAAGACGCAAGGTTTTAGTGGTACGTGTAGGACCTTGAAGTAGATGTGTCTAGAGGGGGGTGATTAGACACATAATGCTAAAGTTGCAATTTTTAAGCTTTTTCGGTTTAAGTGGAGTTTAAGTGTAATTTCAACAATCACAATACATATCAAGCAAGTATGCAAAGAGTGTATAGGCAGCGGAAAGTAAAGCATGCAACTTGCAAGAATGTAAAGGGAAGGGTTTGGAGAATTCAAACGCAATTGGAGACACGGATGTTTTTCCTGTGGTTCGGATAGGTGGTGCTATCCTACATCCACGTTGATGGAGACTTCAACCCACGAAGGGTAACGGTTGCGCGAGTCCATGGAGGGCTCCACCCACGAAGGGTCCACGAAGAAGCAACCTTGTCTATCCCACCATGGCCATCGCCCACGAAGGACTTGCCTCACTAGCAGTAGATCTTCATGAAGTAGGCGGTCTCCTTGCCCTTACAAACTCCTTGGTTCAACTCCACAATCTTGTCGGAGGCTCCCAAGTGACACCTAGCCAATCTAGGAGACACCACTCTCCAAGAAGTAACAAACGGTGTGTTGATGATGAACTCCTTGCTCTTGTACTTCAAATGATAGTCTCCCCAACACTCAACTCTCTCTCTCATAGGATTTGGATCTGGTGAAAAGAAGATTTGAGTGGAAAGCAACTTGGGGAAGGCTAGAGATCAAGATTCATATGGTAGGAATGGAATATCTTAGCCTCAACACATGAGTATGTAGTTCTCTCTCAGAAATAGGATGCTGGAAGTGTAGGCTTAGTCTGTTGGCTCTCTCTTCGAATGAAGAGGAGGTGGAGGGGTATATATAGCCTCCACATAAAATCCAACCGTTACACACAATTTACCAATCTCGGTGGGACCGAATCAACAAACTCGGTCGGACCGAAAAGGTAAACCTAGTGACCGTTAGAGATTTCGGTGGGCCGACTGGATCAACTCGGTGGGACCGATGTGCTAGGGTTAGGGTAAATCCAAAACTCGGTTTGACCGATTACTCAAACTCGGTGGGACCGATTTGGGTAATAAGCGAAACAGAGAGTTGGCCAAGCAAACTCGATGGGACCGATTGCATATCTCGGTGGGACCGAGAATAATGCAATAGGTAACAGAGAGTTTGCAAGCCCATCTCGGTGAGACCGAGATCCCATCGGTGAGACCGAACTGATTAGGGTTTCTGGCAGTGGCTATGACAAGTGAAACTCGGTGGCGACGGATAGGAATAATCGGTAGGTCCGAGTTTGGCTTTAGGTTTAGGTCATATGAGGAAGTGGGAAAGTAGCTGAGGGTTTTGGAGCATATCATTAAGCACATGAAGCAAGAGGCTCATTAAGCAACACCTCATCCCTCCTTGATAGTATTGGCTTTTCCTATGGACTCAATGTGACCTTGGATCACTAAAATGTAAAATGAAGAGTCTTGAGCTTCAAGCTTTAGCCAATCCTTTGTCCTTAGCATCTTGGAGAACTTCCCACAACCTTTAGTCCATGCCACTCCATTGTTGAACTTATCTGAAACATACTAGATGAAAACGTTAGTCCAACAAGAGATATGTTGGCATCAATTATCAAAACCACCTAGGGAGCACTTGTGCTTTCAGTACGTGAAAGAAGAGATGCCTGACCAACATGTGAGATGGGCATACCTGATCCATTGGCAGTGCGGACCTGATCATGACCGGTGTAGGCCTGGCGAGTGGCCAGCTTGTCAAGCTGGCTCGTCAAATGGTCTGTGGCGCCTGTGTCCATGTACTATGCAGGGTCCACCGAGTACAAAGGAGTGAACCCAGGCTCCTGTGTGGCGAGAGCAGCTTGCTTCTCGTTACCCTTCCCATTGTTCCCAATGCCAAGGAAATCACGTTTAAAGCGACGATGACAGCGAGACGCCAAGTGCCCCTCGATGCCACAAAGCTGACACTCAACCCCACCACCACATGCCTCACAGTGTAGCCGCTTGCGGCCAGCCGTCGGAGGAGGTGGAGCGGGCGGACGGGGCTGGTTGCCCATGGACGGCGGCGCCTTCTGCTTGGAACCACGGGCACCCCCACGGAGAGCAGCGTTCGCAGAGGGACCCTCCGTGTAGACACCGACGGAGCGACGGGCAGCAAGCCGTCGTTCGGTGTTGAGGAGGCGTGCGTAGAGATCGCGAGGCGGCATCGGGGTGTCACGTCCGTTGATGTTTTCATCAAAAGAATCATAGTCCTCATCAAGCCCATTAAGAATGAACGAAGTAAACTCCTCATCACGAAGAGGCTTCCCAATAGATGACAATGTATCGGCCAGACTTTTGACCTTGTTGAAGAAGGCCATGACGGAGAGATCATTTTTCTTGACCTCACCTAGCTGGTTACGAATGGCAGAAGAACGTGCCAACGACTGCCAGGAGAAGCTGGAATCGAGGGTGGCCCATGCATCCCTCGACGTCGCGGCAAAGACCACCATGCCAGCCACGGAAGGAGTGAGCGAGGACTGAATGGTACCCAGAATAGCCTGATCTTGAGCGATCCACCGACGATGAGCAGGGTTGGTCACCATGACGGAGCCACCAGCGGCCGAGGGCACCGGAACCATGGCCGGGGGACACGGCAGCGTACCGTCGACATACCCCTCAAGGTAGTGACTACGCATCAGTGGCAACAGCTGAGCGCGCCACAGGAGGTAGTTATCAGCAGGGAGTTTCACCATCACTAGATGAGCGAAGTGGAACGGTCCTGGTTCAGCCACCGGTGCGGAGAGCTGCGAGTCGAGCGTCGGAGAAGCACTGTACGGAATCAGCACATCGGCCGACGGAGGCGCACGGTAGTGTTGGTGATGACCGTAGGACGCCGTAGGGCTGCAGTGATGCGACATACGGCACAAAGGCTGCGTAGGGCGCGCCGTATGGCGCCTCATAGGGCACCGCGGAGGACGAAGCATACGGCACCGGCGCGACGTACAGCGCTGGATACGGCCCGCCGCAGGGGACCTGAACGGGAGCACCAGGGGGGCCGGAGGCCGGCGCCGCAGCATGCGCTTGAGTCCCGACGTAGGGCGACACAGCAGGGGGCTGATTCCCAGCGTAGAGCAGTCGCGTAGGAGCGCCAGATGAATCGCGAGGCGGCCATGCAGGAACGCCTAATGCATCAGGGCCGGATGGAATCGCTGGTGCACCAGATGCATCACGAGGCGGCCATGCAGAGACGCCATACGCATTGCGAGGCGGCCATGCAGGAGCGCCTGATGCATCGGGGCCGAATGGGATCGCTGGCGATCGGGGCGCGAGCGATCGGGGCGCAGGCGGGTGCGACCCCGAGGCACCCGGACGAGCCCAGGCGAGGGGTGCGGACGCCATGAACGGCGGATCCATCGTGAGGGTTGACGAAGGCGGCACGGCGGCAGAGGCCGACGCGGCGACGGCAGAGGAGGCGGAAGCACGGCGCAGATCGAACGCGTCGTCTGATACCATGTTAGACAAACTAGGGTTTGGAACAATGCTCGATGCCCTTGGTGGGCACGACTGTCATATATTTATAAGAGGGAACCGTATAAATACAAGTTATGTTACAACATGTATATCTACCATATACTTAGTCTAACACAAACACACCCGACGCCACCGCACGAAGGTCCAACACAAGCACACAAAACACAACACACACGCAGCACAGGTTCAACTGTGGGCACAGCACAACAAGCCCAACAAAACATTAAGGGACGCACAGACAACAAGCGGCGGTGACGACGGCGATGGCGACGAAGACGGCGAGCTAATCTGGCTCAGGTGGTGCTGATGGAAGCGGAGGAGCTAGCCGGAAAGCCATCGCACGGAGCTGAGTGATGATGAAGGTGATGTCGTCTCTCTTTGGGGCGGCTAAGCGACCGCCAAAGCTGCAAGTAATCAGACCATTTGAATAAAGTGTCAGTAGCACGACAAAGAGGGATATGCTGGAGCCTCTTCTTCACACACGACTTTTCACCAGTAGCTTTTAAAATGAGCACGGGCCAATGGCCGACGAACTTTCTCGGGTTTTAGCAAACCGACGGCAAGCAGGAAGCGCACATTTACGCGCTCCGGCGTAGTGCTACAGGGCGCTGCAGCAACCTGGCTGGTCCATCGTATGATCGTATCACCCTCTGATCTGCACTGTATCCACAGACACGTCAACAGAAAAGAGCATTGATACGTAGAAAAGAGCATTGATGGTCGGCTCAGATGGCTGGTAAGTAGCGATCTAGCCGCAGCCAAGGACGTGCCATCGCTGCGCCTTGGCTATCCATAAGATTTGCTCTCAGTGCCATTCGCAGCACAATTTTGAAAGCGGACGAGTCAGTGGCCGGCTATCGATGAGAGTGAGAGCCGCCGAACGAACGAATTTTGAAACAGGCAATGGAGGTCCCTACGACAATGCAAAAGTCAGAGCACATTCAATGCACAGCCCTGGAGCAGGATTTGAAAATAAATATGCATGCATGCATGGAATCGAATCTATTCCAAGACGACCGCCGAAAAGTCAGACAACACATTTGAAAACACAGCTCTACGCCTCTCTCTGCTTTAGGCCGGCAAGCAAATACGGAGTACAGCTGCACTTGCACAACCCAGGTAGACGCATTGACCCTACTCCTACAAACATAGCCACTTTCTACTCCTCTTGAATCCTGATGCTCTGCGACAGGTAGAATTTGTTCGGGTGTCCATGCAACGAGGGTACACAACGCAAGTAGCCAGATGCGCACGCATGTAAAGCACTCCTATTACTATCAACAAAACGGAGCACGTACCAAAAGCCATCGCTGGTTTGCGCCCATGTCGTCTAGCAAATTAGCACGGCGTGCGTCGTGACCACCGGGAAAGGAAAACGGCGAAGCGATCAGCTCCTACACGTGAAGGCATTCACGTACATTCACAGGAGTATGGACAAAACGCGTCTGGCCGATGCTACCAGCAGGCAGCCGCACCGCGTCATGGCCCGTGCAAACGTTAACAGAGTGGCAGTGGCAGGCAACCGAGAGAGAAAAAGAATGGTTAATTTCAGAGAAGCTCGGTTAGCGCGGGAATGGGGTCGATGATCAGGGCTTGCAGATGACCACGAAGCACGGGAGCAGCGCCCTCGGGTTCAGCAGGTAGAGCTCCTCGATGTTGGCGTAGGGCCCGACCTTGCCGGCCAGCGAGTCGAACCCGGCCTGCCCCACGAACTCCCTCACGTTCTCCAGCGGCTTGTGCACCCGCCCGGCGATCACCCTGCACACCAGCAGCGCCCTCCGCGCGCCGCCGGCCGCGGCCGGGTCGTCCTCCTCGTCGGCGGCCTCGAACGCGCGGCCGCTGGTGGACGTGGTGAAGACGCCGACGCCGGCCTTGCCGTCCTTCTTGGCGCTGGAGGAGGAGGAGAAGCCGTGGCGGATGATGCGGCAGACGGCGCACTTGTCGGAGGCGCAGAGGCTGCTGGCGCCGGCGGAGCCGAGGGCGCAGGCGAGCGTGGCGCCGTGGAAGCGCAGCAGCTCGTTGCCGTCGGCGAGGCAGCGCGGGTGCTTCTTGGCCAGCTTGCTCGCCTTGAGCTTCACCGCCTCCCGGTACTCCTCGAAGCGGGCCAGCGTCCGCTGCGTGTTGTGCACCTTGAACACGCGCTCGATCCGCACGCAGCTGCTCTCCGACTTGAGCAGGCTCGTCCGGCAGATGATCTCCACGATCTTCCGCGACGAGTCCCCCTCCACCAGCTCCGTCACTGACACACACCCACACACCATCACCATTAAAAGTAAAACAAACACCATTAGACATATAGCCTACTCCTAGGCGAACACCATCAGACCTACTGCTGCGCTGTAAATGTTTCATCATAATGGATGCAGAAAACATGGGAGTGATTGTAGGCTACAAGAGGGGGTGAAAGATCTCGCAGAATCTCAACCCACATGGCCGCAGTTATTGTGATTTGTGAAAGCCGAAATCGAAACAAAGATTGTATCTGGAGAAGCCTAGTGGTGAAACTGTGAACGTGAAAACTGCAACCTAGTGGTGAAACTGAAACCTAGTAGTAACTTTTTTGAGCTGAAGAAATGGCACTAGTAATTGAAGTGGCACTATCCGGAGTACACAAGTGTATATTGATTGCAAAAGGAGGTGTGTGTTTTTACCCGGCTACTGAAATGCGAAAAGGATAGGAGTAACATTCCGGTACCCTGAAGATCTACCACCAACAAAAGCAATGCAGTGCAGATGTCATCCTCACCTGCATGTTTGGATAGGTGGTGCGCCTCCAGCGCCTCCCATTTCCCGAACTGCTCGGCGCACCTGTGGCAGCTGAGGCCGCCGGAGCCCTTGCCGCCGCCGGCCTTGGCGGCGTCGACCTCGCAGGACGCGCGGTGGGCCGTGGCCGCGGGGGCGCCGTCCCTGTCCAGGAGCGGGTTCGGCGACCTCGGCGGCGTGCACCGCATGCTGCCCGCCCGGCACGACCCGCTGTACTGCAGCCCGTGGCTCCAGCCGGGCCCCGGCGTGCCGGGGCGGAGCGTGCCCACGAAGGACGACACCACGCCGCCGCCCTCCGCGTCGTGCGCGGGCCCTCCTCCTCCCCCCGCCGCCCCGAGGCCGCCGCCGAAGCCGGTGATCTTGAGCTCGCAGCGGGAGTTGGTGCTGAGCACCACCTCGTGCGCGATGGGGTTGAGGAACTCGCTGCTGCCGATGGACCGCGGGCTGCAGCTGGGCGGCTGCCCCGGGTGGCGCTTGCTCCCGTGGATGACGTCCCGCAGGTTGGCTATGGAGCGCGAGCACCCGGACCGCGCCGCGCGCTTGGTCACGATGGACGACAGTCCACCGCCCGCGCCGGCGCCGGCGCTGGCCTTGGGCTTGGGCACGTGCACCTCCGACGACTGGGACCGGCACTGCAGCGACTTCTTGAGCGCGAACCACACCGTGGGCGCCGGCGCCGCGGCCTTCTCCTCGCCCCGGCCGTCCCCGCCGGCGACGGCGGTCGCGCGCCTCCTCCTCTCGCCCATCTCCTGCGCGCGGACGCGGTGGTAGCTGGGGCGTGAATGCGCGCGTCGTCGGTGAGTCACCGCATTACTTATGGCAGGCGCAGGCTGGGGCGCCGCAGCAGGAGCACCCGAGCGAGCGAGAGATAGCGAGGGAGGGCAGGCGGGCAGAGGCAATTAAACCGCCATGGGGTTGGGCGGCAGTAAAGGCGCGCCACCAAACGAACTGCAGAGCTGCGCCGGTCCGCTGTGCACCGAGGTGAGAGGTGCGGTGCGGTGTGGCGCAGCCTATGGATACGATACGAGACGCTCGGGAGATGGATGGGGACCGAGCGCGGGGTGAGGGAGGGTGAGGTCTTTGCGAGTAGGAACAAATGTTGAATTGTAAATGGGGACGGGGGCGGCCGGTACAGGTGGGCGCTCAAGACAAGGGGCGCCCATAATTATACGGGCAACAAAATGGAACAACCCGAGGCCGTGACGCCGGGGCACACGGCACGGGCTGCTTGTAATGCGTAGTACTCCCTTCATTTTTATTTACTCTGCATCGTAAATAACAAATTTATATGATTCGAAAATAGTTTCATAATGAATTTAATGGTATTTATTTGTAATTATACATGTTAATATTTTTGTTTATAGACTTTGTCAAAGTTTATAAAGCTTAACTTTGACCAAATCTAATATGCGGAGTAAATAAAAACGAAGGAGTATCATACTCCCTTCATTACAAAATATAGTGCGCCCGCGTTTCCCGAGGTTCAACTTTGACCATAAATTTAACCAACGAGACTAACTACGGCGGGAGAAAAAATTATATAATTGAAAACTTCTTTCGAATACGAATTCACTGATATAATTTTTGCTCCCGCCGCAATCGGTCTTGGTAGTTGAATTTACAGTCAAAGTTGAAGCACGTGGATAGAGGAAGCACTACATTGTGAAATGGAAGGAGTACACTAGTATCTATTAGTATATGATACTATCTTCCTAGTATATGATACTACCTCTCTAGTGTATAAATGAATTCGTTTATTGCCATGTATGACATATAGTAGTATAATATTTATTATGATACGGTATCATGATATGATACTCAACCATCTTTTTTCATTTAATACTATGTCACCTCATCAAAATTGACTAGTTGGCATGCATGATACCAACTATGATACTCCCATTACGACCAGCCTTATACATGTATGCATATGTAGCATCTTTTAGCCATAGCCAACTGCTATCTCCATCGTCATCCAGAAGGTATTGCTAGATTGTCATCCGGACCAATTTTTGTTGACTCACATGACATATCGCTAGATTGTCATCCAGACCGGTTAAATCCACCGTCTCCCAACTGCTATATCCATTAGCCATAGGTGTTTGATCGATCCTTCACACGTTCCCAAGAGCACCACATACATTGTGTTGCTTGCAAAAATATTTTCAAGTTTTGTTTCTATAAGAACATTATCGTTGTGGCAATTTCATATTGTCCACTGTAGGGTGCACACACTCCCATCTGGATATGTGCCTTAAATTTTGAATGAGCCTGGCCAACCTATTGCCGAACAAATTCGTCATGTTGGTAGGTAAGGCAGATTAGAAGCTTACATGAGTCTCAAGTCATAAAAGGGTGGTAAAAGAACACCAAAGAAAAAGTTGTTGATTTGTCTCCTCTTAGTTAGAAAAAACAATGCTCATTTCTTAAATCATGCCATCTATGTTTTGTCAGATTATTGTTCGTAAAAATAAAACCACGATAAAGGAATAACATGAATACCTTAATTTTTAGTTGAACGTTCATGAATGTATTGTCATCAGAATGTATTGATAGTAATCTAGTACATGGACTTGACAAAGAACACCCGAGAGGAAGTCAAATGCCAATGGAAGATGTCATGTTCATCTGAAAGATTTATAGCCGCTGCTTCGGGGGCTGTTGGCGCCTCTGGCTCCCGCTCCAACCTCCTCGGAGCTAGCCAAGTGTCAACAGAGGTGCTGGATGGTGTCGTCATCTAGGACTTGGGTCTTGGGGAGGCTCGTGCTAGTTTCTATGATGAGAATCTTCCCATCTTGCCTATGCCTGGACCCATCATGTCGGTGATGCCTATGGTTGAGGAGGTTGATGCGGCCACTGTCTTGACGCCTACTAGTGGGAGTTGCTTGGTTGATGAGAACTACACCAAACACTACAACGAGCTTTACAATTTTTTTTGACAAATGGGTGACTGATCACCATGTATCCGGCAAGACTGTTGGTGACCTCATGAAGGAGAAACCAGAGAAGAACACTGTGGATGATGAGGTTGATAAAGCAAGTGCGTCGACAACTAATTATGAGGCTCTCTTCATGAAACAACTTTATGACTTGCTTGCTGGTTTGGAAGTGGCTAGCCATGGATCTGGCAAGGCGATTGCTTGCATCCTGATAGACAAGGCTACAACGGGCAAAAATGAGAAGGTGGAAAAGGCTCTCAGGAGCGAAGGCAAGAAGTGTGGTGTCGTAGGAAAGGCATGCACCGCTGCTTGAATGGATGATCCCCAACGTATTGGACCATTCCCATGGTGGTGTCTTTTGTCTTTCACTCGAGGTGTTCCCGTTGGGTGTTCCATTGTGTTTGACCTTGGGTGGCGCCCAAGCTTTAGAAATCATGAAGTCCATGGCCGTAAGCGTCAAGCCCAGGAATTGGGCTTTGTAGGCGGTGGCCGCTGAGTAAACTCCGTCACTGGCATGCTTCCTAACAATGTCATCGTCAGTATGCTCATCGAGGTGAACCTCGTTCAGAAGCAATCAAAGGTAAGAATTGGCATATGTGTGCACCGGAGACGACGATATCATGGTTGATCTTAAGAATCCAAGCTTGCCCATTGAGGGCCTCCACTATAAGGGGCGTGATGACATACACAGCCTGGGAGCCGTTAACAGACTTTACAAGGGTCGTGCGCCCGATAGTGCTAATGTTTTGCCCCTCACAAGTGACCAAGTTGCCGGCCGCCTTGTTTTCAAGGAATTGAAAATCCACCTTCCTACGCCAAACCGAGAGAGGGAGTCCCAAGTACTTTAATGGAAAGGAAGCTCTTGACACTGGCACGCCACTAAGAATATGGTCCAAGTTGAGGTTGGCGCAACGAATTGGCACAAACCAGCTCTTTTGGAAGTTGGTGCAAATGCTCGTGGCATCGCCGAATCCCCTCAAGATGGTTGAGAGGTTGTCAATATCCCGCTTAAGAGAGGGAGTCCCAAGTACTTTAATGGAAAGGAAGCTCTTGACACCGGCACACCACTAAGAATATGGTCTAAGTTGAGGTTGGCGCAACGAATTGGCACAACCCAGCTCTTGTGAAAGTTGATGCAAATGCCCGTGGCATTGCCGAATCCCCTCAAGATGGTCGAGAGGTTGTCAATATCCCGCTTAATGGGGGCCATGAATACTGCCGCGTCATCCGCGTAAAGGGAAGTTTTCATCATGGCGCCCCGCGCATGAATCTTACGAAGAAGGCCTTTTCAAGTTGCCAAGTCTAGAATTTGATGGAGCGGGTCAATTGTGATGACGAAGAGCAGCGGGGAGAGGGATCCCCTTGCCGTAGCTCTTGGCCAAAGTAGTGCAGCGACCCACTCTCGGATTTTGTATGGGAGACCCTTGAGTTGCAAAACTTCGAGGATGAATTCCCATTTTACAGAGTCAAAAACTTTTTTGACGTCAAGCTTGAAAGAGGAGGGCCTCAGTCTTGCATTTGCGAAGATGAAAGAGCACCCTCACATACATATAGTTATCATAGATATTTCTTTTCTTAATGAATGCACCTTGGACGTTGGAGACAAGGGCGTTCATATGGGGGCAAGCTGCAAGGCAAGGACCTTTGCGATGATTTTGGCGATGAGGTGTATTAGGCTAATGGGTCTGTAGTCATTCAATCCAGTGGAGTACTAGATATGTTCTCATGTGCGTCCATTGGAAGGATCGGAAGGCACAATCCTGTCAATTTGTCGGTAGGGTGGAGTGCATTATTAGAATTATTATTTCAATCATTATGTTGTTCATCTGAGTAAAGAATAACCCGGCCAATTTTTTAGCGGCCATGTGCGCGCCGTCGTAAGATGCAGACCCCCAGTGACAAGTCCAATCCTCGAGCTCCATCCTCACGTCTCGAATGCATCCCATGATTATACACGGTTTTAATGTCTCACCTAGGCATCGTAATCGACCACTATTTTCATGACTGGTTTTTGGTCGTGGCAAGGGTGCACAGTTGCTCACGTGATCCTACGGTTTTGTTGTTTTGCCTGACCCTGGCGAGGTCTGCCATGGGCAGGGTGAACGCAATTACTGGCCGAAAACGGCGATCAGGTGTGTGAAGTTTTTACCGCTGATCGGAAAAGAATCAAGAGTGCTCCAAGGACGACACCAACTCCGTAAAAGAACATGTACAGGCAAAAAAAACCTCTCAGGCTCTCGCGACCGTGTCGCCCCCGCGGGCGACCGGCCGTGCCCCGATCTCCTTCTCCAGCGACCCTTCCTTCTCCTTCCCTCCCCACCGCCGTCGTCGGGGCTCGCCGCCGGCCCTGGCCCGGACGACGCTGGCAGCGGCGGCCCCCTTGCTTTTCCCCTCTCGGTTTCCTCTGGCGCGGGACGGAGCGGGTTGGGGGATGTCCCTAGGCGGCGGCGGTCCGGCATGGCGGCGGGGTCCTGGCGCTACGCGGGCGGATGGCTGCACGGCGGCGTCGCCATTGGTGGCGGGGTAGCGCGCCGACGCGTCTTGGCGGCGCCCACCTGGCCTAGATTTGGGCCCGGGCGGGCCGGCGACGGGGTGAGCCTGCGGCGCGACCTTCAGGAGGCCGGGGCGTGGCGGCGAGCGGCAGCGGGTTGGCGACGCGGCTACCGAATTGTTGCAGCATGGCCGACGGGGCTTTGCGGGCCCGTTTGGGCCTGGCCGGGTCAGGGGTGGCCTGGTGTGTCCTGCTGCCGCGTCCGGCCGGCGACCGCGACGGTGCTGGGGGCTTGGGCCTCCTGCACGTTGGCGGGGGAGGCGGGTCCCTCTTGCTCGGTAGCTGTGCCGCTGCTTCCGTCGTTTGGCGTTTCTCTCCGGGTCTCTTGGTCTCGTGGTGGTGTTCGCAATGAGGCGGCATGGGTGGTGGCGCAACCGTGTTGGCGCAAGGTGGTGGGCGGAGGTTTGGCTGATCGGCTCCGGTTCGGTCGGGCGGCGAGGTTTGGAGTGTGGGAGAAATCCTTGCCGGTCTTCGGCTCCGACGCGATGACACCTGCGGGTGCCACCTTTCCTTCCTGGAGGGTGTCGTTGTTCTCCATCCCCCAACTCCCTCCGCGTGCCGGGGGAAACCCTAGGACCCGTCCGGGCAGAAGCGTCGTCGGCATCGCATTCCCTTTTGGAGTGTTGCTTGGTACGCGGCGGATCGAAGCCTCAGGCTACGGTGGTTTGACTCCGGTGGGCGCAGCGGTGGCGGGTCATCCACGCTTGGTTAAGCTGTCGTTGTTGGCATTTGTTTTTTTTTCTTTTTTCTTTTGGGCTTGTTGTGCTGCTGGTCTTAGCGATCTGTAATTGGTGTTGGTTGTTTTGGAATACAAAGCGGGGGAAATACTTTTTCGGTAAAGAACATGTACAGAATCACCTCAGGACAACGTAGTTTCCTGCAATGCTACGTATCGGTTGTACTACTGCAGGAGTAACACTGGGAGTGGTCGGTCCAAAGGACCAAGGCGCGTCCGTGGCTGTGTTGGCGCCGACGACACAAGATCGACCGTGCCATTCTCCGTGGCGGACTGTTCATCAGTACAACAGCCGATGCTCCATGGCCGCCCATCAGCATATACAAAGTCTTTAGTGTACCGACGATCACACTCGGTTTTCGCAGTGATAGTATACCACGTACTACTGTCGCACTGAGGTGCAAAAACTCAGCATTAACTCGTCTTCGGACAGGAAAATTACCTGCTACTCCGTGCCGCGTTCAATGCGCCCTGCTTTCCGTGTACTATAGTTGATGGCTTGTGGAAACACTATGTTCTTAAATGATGCAGGCGCCTTGTTTTCCTTTCTTAAATCACAAGCTACCTGCCTGTGAATGATGGGATTGTACGCACGGAGCCTTGATAACTTCTCACCAAGTACTTTTGTTCCGAGTCCGGTACGCCAATTCAATCGCAATATTATGGTACCAAACATGTGTTTTCTCTGTTGTTAAAGGAAACATGTGTTTTTACTACTTATTTCGAAACCGAAATGTCTTTCGAGGTTAGCTGTTCAACAACTAAAATTGGTAAGAAACGTGCGTGCTCAGACATTTTTCGCTAATTTAGCATAGATATTTCATAAGATAATTGATGGCGCTCTCCTACATAGTACTGATCATTACCTAGGGTCTCTGTTATCATTCCAGGTAAGGGAGCCTGGAGAGAAAACCGGTGACGTTTTCCGCCTCTCCAGATCTCCTGAATCAGTGCTCAAAAGCTGTTCCTTTCTTGACGGACAATGATTATAGCTAAACGAAAGCTTGCAAGACCATGTTGTGCAATTAGTAAAAGGTTCCGATTCATCTTCTAAAATGCTACTCGTAGTATATTACGGGGCGGAGGGAGTAGAAAGTTCTAACTAATTGCCTTCCGCCAGAACAAGGCGTGATTAAGCACAAAAACAAACAAATTACTGGCAATCAAATTTGTTGACCATCTTTAGTCAAATTTTCTTGTCTCCTTGGCAAGTCGTCCTCTTCCAATGGAAAAATATCCCACTCCTGGCACACCGGCTGAAGGGAGGATAGGTGGCGGTAGACCAGGGGTGGTGGTATTGGATTGAGGTGTCGGAAGTTGCGCGCACAGGTTGGCTACAATATTAGAGCATTTTCAGCCGTTGGCCTCTGAGGAGGCGCTAAAAACCGCCTCCTGGGGCGCATCAGCGAAAACCACGTGCTGAGGCGTGATGCCCCCAGTCGCGGCGCCCACGATTTATTTGAAAATCACAAATTAGGTGTAATTTCATTCAAACTTCGACGAGTTCATACATATTTAAAATATTAAAAAAAAATGCTACTCGCCGTGTCTCGCCGTCGCCCTCGCCGCCCGCCGCCCTTGAAGCTCTACATGCCGAGGAGCCTATAGAACTTCGTGTAGTCGTCATCGTCGTCGTCATCGTCGCCTCCTCCACGGCCGTCGTCCCTGCTGCACCCCTTCCCAAGTTGGCGCGGCGGGTTGGACGGTCCGGGGACGTCCTCGTCCTCGTCGCTGTCGAGGATCACCACGCCGTGCTCGTCCTCGCGCCCACGCTTGCGGGCGGCTGTCGGTGTCAAAACCGGTGGATCTCGGGTAGGGGGTCCCGAGCTGTGCGTCTAGGATCGATGGTAACAGGAGGCAGGAGACACGATGTTTACCTAAGTTCGGGCCATCTTGATGGAGGTAATACCCTACGTCCTGCTTGGTTGATATTGATGATATGAGTATTACAAGAGTTGATCTACCACGAGATCGTAGAGGCTAAACCCTAGAAGCTAGCCTATGGTATGATTGTATGTATCTCTCTATCGACTAGCGTGGCATCGGTTTATATAATGCACCAGAGGCCTAGGATAACAAGAGTCCTAGCCGAATACGCCGGTGGGGGGGAGTCCTTGTCTTGATCGCCAAGTCTTGTGGAATCTTCCTTGTATGCGGCAGCTGTCCGAACTGGCCTATGAGTATGCGGCCATGGGGGTCCTCGGCCCAATCCAACTGATCGGGAGACGACGTGATGAGTACCCCCTAGTCCAGGACACCGTCAGTAGCCCCCTGAACCGGTCTTCAAGTTAGGAACACTCCTCGATTCTTCCGAACTGTTCTTCATCTTCGGTCGTCGGTCTTGAAAACTGGTTCAACAAATCTTCTCATCTTCGATCTTGAGGATCGCCGAAGTGCATCAGACAAGTTTACACGTCGGGTACCGAGGAGCCCCTTTAAGTTTCCGGCCTTTATCAATGCCTTGTTATTTTTATGTCACACCTCGGGTTTGAAGTTGTTCCCAGGCGGCAGTTTCCTCTTGCGTCCAAACCCCAATGCCGTGTTGGGGAACGTAGCAGAAATTCAAAATTTTCTACGCATCACCAAGATCAATCTATGGAGTAATCTAGCAACGAGGGGAAGGAGAGTGCATCTACATACCCTTGTAGATCGCTAAGCGGAAGCGTTCAAGTGAACGGGGTTGATGGAGTCGTACTCGTCGTGATCCAAATCACCGATGATCCTAGTGCTGAACGGACGGCACCTCCGTGTTCAACACACGTACAGCCCGGTGACGTCTCCTACGCCTTGATCCAGCAAGGGGAGAAGGAGAGGTTGGGGAAGACTCCATCGAGCAGCAGCACGACAGCGTGGTGGTGGTGGAGGAGCGTGGTACTCCAGCAGGGCTTCGCCAAGCACTACGAGAGACGAGGAGGGAGAGGGGTAGGGCTGCGCCAGGGAGAGGTCAAAACTCATGTGTTGGCAGCCCCAAAGACCTCAACTATATATAGGGGAGAGGGAGGGGGGGTGCGCCCCCTTTAGGGTTTCCACCCCAAGGGGTCCGGCAGCCCCAAACCCATCTAGGGTGGCGGCCAAGGGGGGGGAGAGGGGGAAACTTGCCCCCCAAGCTAGGTGGAGGCGCCCCCTCCGCAAACCCTAGGCGCCTTGGGCCCTTGTGGGGGGGGGGGGGAGGGCGCACCAGCCCACCAGGGGCTGGTCCCCTCCCACACTTGGCCCATGCAGCCCTCCAGGGCTGGTGGCCCCACTTGGTGGACCCCCGGGACCCTCTCGGTGGTCCCAATACATTACCGATAGCAACCGAAACCTTTCCGGTGACCAAAACAGGACTACCCATATATAAATCTTTACCTCTGGACCATTCCGGAACTCCTCGTGATGTCCGGGATCTCATCTGGGACTCCGAACAACATTCGGTAACCACGTATATCTATTCCCTATAACCCTAGCGTCATCGAACCTTAAGTGTGTAGACCCTACGGGTTCGGGAAACATGCAGACATGACCGAGACACCTCTCCGGTCAATAACCAACATCGGGATCTGGATACCCATGTTGGCCCCCACATGCTCCACGATGATCTCATCGGATGAACCACGATATCAAGGACTTAATCAATCCCGTATACAATTCCCTTTGTCTAGCGGTACGATACTTGCCCGAGATTCGATCGTCGGTATCCCGATACCTGGTTCGATCTCGTTACCGGCAAGTCTCTTTTACTCGTTCCATAACACATCATCCCGTGATCAACTCCTTGATCACATTGTGCACATTATGATGATGTCCTACCGAGTGGGCCCAGAGATACCTCTCCGTTTACACGGAGTGACAAATCCCAGTCTTGATTCGTGCCAACCCAACAGACACTTTCGGAGATACCTGTAGTGTACCTTTATGGCCACCCAGTTATGTTGTGACGTTTGGCACACCCAAAGCACTCCTACGGTATCCGGGAGTTGCATAATCTCATGGTCTAAGGAAATGATACTTGACATTAGAAAAGCTTTAGCATATGAACTACACGATCTTTGTGCTAGGCTTAGGATTGGGTCTTGTCCATCACATCATTCTCCTAGTGATGTGATCCCGTTATCAACGACATCCAATGTCCATGGTCAGGAAACGGTAACCATCTATTGATCAACGAGCTAGTCAACTAGAGGCTTACTAGGGACATGGTGTTGTCTATGTATCCACACATGTATCTGAGTTTCCTATGAATACAATTCTAGCATGGATAATAAACGATTATCATGAATAAGGAAATATAATAATAACCAATTTATTATTGCCTCTAGGGCATATTTCCAACAGTCTCCCACTTGCACTAGAGTCAATAATCCAGTTCACATCGATATGTGATTAACACTCAAGGTCACATCCCCATGTGACTAACACCCAAAGAGTTCTGGGTTTCATCATGTTATGCTTGTGAGAGAGGTTTCAGTCAATGGGTCTGCAACATTCAGATCCGTATGTACTTCACAAATTTCTATGTCATCATGTAAATGCAACTACTACGCTACATTTGGAGCCATTTCAAATAACTGTTCTACTTGGAGCTATTCTAAATTGTTGCTCCATTATACGTATCCGGTATCTCTACTGAGAGCTATCCGGATAGGTGTTAAGCTTGCATCGACGTAACTCTTTACGTCGAACTCTTTATCACCTCCATAACCGAGAAACATATCCTTATTCCTCTAAGGATAATTTAGACCGCTATCTGGTGATCTACTCCTAGATTACCTTTGTACCCTCTTGCCAGATATGTGGCAAGGCACACATCAGGTGCGGTACTCAGCATGGCATACCATATAGAGCCTATGACAAAAGCATAGGGGACGACCTTCGTCCTTCCTCTTTCTCCTGCCGTGGTTGAGCTTTAAGTCTTAACTTCATACCTTACAACTCAGGCAAGAACTCCTTCTTTGACTGATCCATCTTGAACACCTTCAAGATCATGTCAAGGTATATGCTCATTTAAAAGTACCATTAAGCGTTTTGATCTATCCTTATAGATCTTGATGCTCAATGTTCAAGTAGCTTAATCCAGGCTTTCCATTGAAAAACACTTTCCAAATAACCCTATATGCTTTCCAGAAATTCTACGCCATTTCTGATCAACAATATGTCAACAACATATATTCATCAGAAATTCTATAGTGCTCCCACTCACTTCTTTGGAAATACAAGTTTCTCATAAACTTTGTATACACCCAAAATCTTTGATCATCTCATCAAAGCATACATTCCAACTCCGAGATGCTTACTCTGGTCCTTAGAAGGATTGCTGGAGCTTTGCATACTTGTTAGCACCTTTCAGGATTGACAAAACCTTCCGGTTGTATCACATACAACCTTTCCTCAAGAAAAACGTCGAGGAAACAATGTTTTGATATCCTATCTGCAAGATTTCATAAATAATGTAGTAATCGCTAATATAATTCCAACAGACTCTTAGCATCGCTACGAGTGAGAAAGTCTCATCGTAGTCAACTCCTTGAACTTGTCGGAAAACATCTTAACGACAAGTCGAGCTTTCTTAATGGTGATACTTACCATCATTGTCCGTCTTCCTTTTAAAATCCATATGTACCTAACAGCCTTACGACCATCAAGTAGTTCTTCCAAAGTCTACACTTTGTTTTCATATATGGATCCTCTCTCGGATTATATGGCGTCGAGCCATTTTGGAATCCAGGACCACCATCGCTTCTCCATAGCTCGTAGGTTCATTGTTGTCTAGCAACATGATTTCCAAGACAGGATTACATACCACTCTGAAGTAGTACGCATCCTTGTCATCCCATGAGGTTTGGTAGTGACTTGATATGAAGTTTCATGATCACTATCATAAGCTTCCACTTCAATTGGTGTAGGTGCCACAGGAACAACTCCCTGTGCCCTGCCACACACTAGTTGAAGAGACGGTTCAATAACCTCATCAAGTCTCCACCATTCTCCCACTCAATTCTTTCGAGAGAAACTTTTCCTCGAGAAAGGACCCGATTCTAGAAACAATCCCTTATTGCTTTTGGATTTGAGACAGGAGGTATACCCAACTGTTTCGGGTGTCCTATGAAGATGCATTTATCCGCTTTGGGTTCGAGCTTATCAGCCTGAAACTTTTCACATAAGCGTCGCAGCCCCAAACCTTTTAACAAATGACAGCTTAGGTTTCTCTAAACCATAGTTCATACGGTGTCATCTCATCGGAATTACGTGGTGCCCTATTTAAAGTGAATGTGGTTGTCTCTAATGCCTAACCCATAAACTATCATGGTAATTCGATAAGAGACATCATGGTATGCATCATATCCAATAGGGTGAAGTTATGATGTTCGGACACACCATCATACTATGGTGTTTCAGGCTGTATTAGTTGTGAAACAATTTCCACAATGTCTTAATTCTGTGCCAAACTCGTAATTCAGATATTCATCTCTATGATCATATCATAGATATTTTATCCTCTTGTCACGACGATCTTTCAACTTCACCCTGAAATTACTTGAACCTTTCAATAATTCAGACTCGTGATTCATCAAGTAAATGTACTCAACATCTACTCAAATCATCTGTGAAGTAAGAACATAACGACATCCACTACATGCCTCAGCACTCATTGGACTGCACACATCAAAATGTATTACTTCCAACAAGTTGCTTTCTAGTTCCATTTTACTGAAAACGAGGCTTTCAGTCATCTTGCCCATGTGGTATGATTTGCATGTCTCAAGTGATTCAAAATCAAGTGAGTCCAAATGGTCCATTTGCATGGAGTTTCTTCATGCATATACACCAATAGACATGGTTCGCATGTCTCAAACTTTTCAAAACCGAGTGAGCCCAAAGATCCATCAACATGGAGCTTCTTCATGCGTTTTATACCGATATGACTTACATGGTAGTGCCACAAGTAGGTGGTACTATCATTACTATCTTATATCTTTTGGCATGAACAAGTGTATCACTACGATCGAGATTTAATAAACTATTCATTTTAGGTGCAAGACCATTGAAGGTATTATTCAAATAAACAGAGTAACCATTATTCTCCTTAAATGAATAACCGTATTGTGATAGACATAATACAATCATGTCTATGCTCAACGCAAACACCAATCTCGATGGTAGAGGGAGCGTGCGATGCTTGATCACATCAAGCTTGGGAAAAACTTCCAAGACATATCGCCAGCTCACCTTTAGCTAGTCTCCGTTTACTCCGCAGCCTTTTATTTCAAGTTTACTAACACTCAGCAACCGAACCGGTATCTAATACCATGGTGCTACTAGGAGTACTAGTAAAGTACACATTAACACAATGTATATCCAATATACTTATATCGACCTTGCCAGCCTTCTCATCTACCAAGTATCTAGGGTAATTCTGCTCCAGTGGCTGTTCCTCTTATTACAGAAGCATTTAGTCTCGGGTTTGGGTTCAACCTTGGGTTTCTTCACTAGAGCAGCAGCTGAATTGCCGTTTCATGAAGTATCCCTTCTTGCCCTTGCCCTTGCCCTTCTTGAAACTAGTGGTTTCACCAACCATCAACAATTGATGCTCCTTCTTGATTTCTACTTTTGTGGTGTCAAACATCGCGAATATCTCAAGGATCATCATATATGTCCCTGATATATTATAGTTCATCATGAAGCTCTAGCAGCTTGGTGGTAATGACTTTGGAGAAACATCACTTTCTCATCTGGAAGATCAACTCCCACTCGATTCAAATGATTGTTGTACTCAGACAATCTGAGCACAAGCTCAACAATTGAGCTTTTCTCCCTTAGTTTGCAGGCTAAGAAAATCGTCGGAGGTCTTAAACCTCTTGACGTGGGCACGAGCCTGAAATCCCAATTTCAGCCCTCAAAACATCTCATATGTTTCACGACGTTTCAAAACGTCTTCGGTGCCTCAACTCTAAACCATTTAACTGAACTATCACGTAGTTATCAAAATGTGTATGTCAAATGTTCACAACATCCACAGACAACGTTCGAGGTTCAGCACACTGAGTGGTGCATTAAGGACATAAGCCTTCTATGAAGCAATGAGGAAAATCCTCAGTTTACGGACCTAGTCCGCATAATTGCTACTATCAACTTTCAACTAAATTTTCTCTAGGAACATATCTAAACAGTAGAACTGAAGCGCGAGCTACGACATAATTTGCGAAGACCTTTTGACTATGTTCAGGATAATTAAGTTCATCTTATGAACTCCCACTCAGATAGACATCCCTCTAGTCATCTAAGTGATTACATGATCCGAGTCAACTAGGCCGTGTCCGATCATCACGTGAGACGGACTAGTCATCATCGGTGAACATCTTCATGTTGATCGTATCTTCTATACGACTCATGTTCGACCTTTCGGTCTTCCGTGTTCCGAGGCCATGTCTGTACATGCTAGGCTCGTCAAGTCAACCTAAGTGTTTCGCATGTGTCTCGAGGCCATGTCTGTACATGCTAGGCTCATCAGCACCCGTTGTATTCGAACGTTAGAATCTATCACATCCGATCATCACGTGGTGCTTCGAAACAACGAACCTTCGCAACGGTGCACAGTTAGGGGGAACACCTTTCTTGAAATTTTAGTGAGGGATCATCTTATTTAAGCTACCGTTGTTCTAAGAAAATAAGATGCAAAACATGATAAACATCACATGCAATCAAATAGTGACATGATATGGCCAATATCATTTTGCTCCTCTTGATCTCCATCTTCGGGGCTCCATGATCATCGTTCTCACCGGCATGACACCATGATCTCCATCATCATGATCTCCATCATCGTGTCTTCTTGAAGTTGTTTCATCAACTATTACTTCTACTACTACAGCTAACAGTTAGCAATAAAGTAAAGTAATTACATGACGTTTATGTTGACACGCAGGTCATAAATAAATTAAGACAACTCCTATGGCTCCTGCCGGTTGTCATACTCATCGACATGCAGGTCGTGATTCCTATTACAAGAACATGATCATCTTCATACATCACATATATCATTCATCACATCCTTTGGCCATATCACATCACAAAACACTTGCTGGAAAAACAAGTTAGACGCCCTCTAATTGTTGTTGCAAGTTTTTACGTGGCTGCTATAGGTTGCTAGCAAGAACGTTTATTACCTACGCCAAAACCACAACGTGAATTGCAAATTTCTATTTACCCTTCATAAGGACCCTGTTCATCGAATCCGATCCGACTAAAGTGGGAGAGACAGACACCCGCCAGCCACCTTATGCAACTAGTGCATGTCAGTCGGTGGAACCGGTCTCACGTAAGGGTACGTGTAAGGTTGGTCCGGGCCGCTTCATCCCACAATGCCACCGAATCAAGATAAGACTAGTAACGGCAAGTAAATTAACAAAATTGATGCCCACAACTACTTTGTGTTCTACTCGTGCATAGAAACTACGCATAGACCTAGCTTTGATACCACTGTTGGGGAACGTAGCAGAAAATCAAAATTTTCTACGCATCACCAAGATCAATCTATGGAGTAATCTAGCAACGAGGGGAAGGAGAGTGCATCTACATATCCTTGTAGATCACTAAGCGGAAGCGTTCAAGTGAACGGGGTTGATGGAGTCATACTCGTCGTGATCCAAATCACCGATGATCCTAGTGCCGAACGGACGACACCTCCGTGTTCAACACACGTACAGCCCGGTGACGTCTCCTACGCCTTGATCCAGCAAGGGGAGAAGGAGAGGTTGGGGAAGACTCCATCCAGCAGCAGCACGACAGCGTGGTGGTGGTGGAGGAGCGTGGTACTCCAGCAGGGCTTCGCCAAGCACTACGAGAGACGAGGAGGGAGAGGGGTAGGGCTGTGCCAGGGAGAGGTCAAAACTCATGTGTTGGCAGCCCCAAAGACCTCAACTATATATAGGGGAGAGGGAGCGGGGTGCGCCCCCTTTAGGGTTTCCACCCCAAGGGGTGCGGCAGCCCCAAACCCATCTAGGGTGGCGGCCAAGGGGGGGGGAGAGGGGGAAACTTGCCCCCCAAGCTAGGTGGAGGCGCCCCCTCCCCAAACCCTAGGCGCCTTGGGCCCTTGTGGGGGGGGGGGGGCACCAGCCCACCAGGGGCTGGTTCCCTCCCACACTTGGCCCATGCAGCCCTCCAGGGCTGGTGGCCCCACTTGGTGGACCCCCGGGACCCTCCCGGTACATTACCGATAGCAACCGAAACCTTTCCGGTGACCAAAACAGGACTTCCCATATATAAATCTTTACCTCCGGACCATTCCGGAACTCCTCGTGATGTCCGGGATCTCATCTGGGACTCCGAACAACATTCAGTAACCACGTATATCTATTCCCTATAACCCTAGCGTCATCGAACCTTAAGTGTGTAGACCCTACGGGTTCGGGAAACATGCAGACATGACCGAGACACCTCTCCGGTCAATAACCAACAGCGGGATCTGGATACCCATGTTGGCTCCCACATGCTCCATGATGATCTCATCGGATGAACCACGATGTCAAGGACTTAATAAATCCCGTATACAATTCCCTTTGTCTAGCGGTACGATACTTGCCCGAGATTCGATCATCGGTATCCCGATACCTGGTTCGATCTCGTTACCGGCAAGTCTCTTTTACTCGTTCCGTAACACATCATCCCATGATCAACTCCGTGATCACATTGTGCACATTATGATGATGTCCTACCGAGTGGGCCCAGCGATACCTCTCCGTTTACACGGAGTGACAAATCCCAGTCTCGATTCGTGCCAACCCAACAGACACTTTCGGAGATACCTGTAGTGTACCTTTATGGCCACCCAGTTATGTTGTGATGTTTGGCACACCCAAAGCACTCCTACGGTATCCGGGAGTTGCACAATCTCATGGTCTAAGGAAATGATACTTGACATTAGAAAAGCTTTAGCATACGAACTACACGATCTTTGTGCTAGGCTTAGGATTGGGTCTTGTCCATCACATCATTCTCCTAGTGATGTGATCCCGTTATCAACGACATCCAATGTCCATGGTCAGGAAACCGTAACCATCTATTGATCAACAAGCTAGTCAACTAGAGGCTTACTAGGGACATGGTGTTGTCTATGTATCCACACATGTATATGAGTTTCCTATCAATACAATTCTAGCATGGATAATAAACGATTATCATGAACAAGGAAATATAATAATAACCAATTTATTATTGCCTCTAGGGCATATTTCCAACACGCCGGACTACATTCGAGGTATCTTTTGCAGCCGAGCACCAATGCCGGACTGCTTCTGAGCTCCAACGTCAAAATGTATCCGAGCTCCAATGCCGGACTGTGTCCAAGCTCCAAGGCCGGACTATATCTAAGATGTCATAGATCATATTGGTACAAAAAAGTTGAAGGAGTTTAGCCGAGCTTAATGCCGGAAATGCCCTCTATGGAGCTAGCCGTTGGCGCCCGAGCTTTATGCTGGACTGCTTCCGAGGTGGTGCACCACCCGACAGCGGGCTGATATTTTGTGAATATTTTTTATTGGTGCAATTTATTCTCTGCCGAGATATATAACCGGTATATGTATATCCAGTAGCCCTCAAGGTGTGTGTCGGTTTAAAACCCGAGATGCACCTGAAGGAAAACATGAAATCGCTGTTCCCAGTAGCCCCTGAGACTCAGGCCGATGCGCGAAATCGGCCTGAGGATCAACTCCTAGCTCAGGAGCATAAAGGCCGGAAACTTGAGATAATAGTGATCAGCGAACGAGCCCTTAAGAGAGGGTCTTGAGAAGTTGCCGTAATTTATTTAGCTTGACGCCGGATAGGTCCAAATGGTACCTATTGTTATCCAAAGACACATTTGCCCATAGTTCGGTCAAGCCGAACACTTGGCATTTGGAATTTTCTGCATTGAAATAGGCAATGCAGTAGCCCCCGAGACACTGGTCGGGTGGCAACACCAGATCAGGAGATCAATGTGCCCCTTTAATTTTTGTAAATAATGAGCGCAAAGCCCAGTAGCCCTTGAGCCGTAATGTGGGTACGGGTGGCCGAATTAAGGATCGATATCCAGAGTAAAATCACAGATTATACGTAATGATTCTATGTATCCAAGTACTTTACATCATTATTTTGACTCCATTGTGACCGTTTATCAATTGAAAGTGGCCCATCGTCGGCTTCTACCCCTTGGTGGATACTACGCAGGGTGTTTCCGCACTAACAAAACAACCCTTAGCCGATGTCTCGGTGCCCGGAGGCGGTTGTGTTAGCAGAAACGAAGCAATCAGATATGCGGGCTTTATAACTTTCCCTTAGTTATAGGAGATTTAAACTGGGGAAGCTACCTATGAGCCCCCGGTTACTCTTCGGCGACATCCGAGGTCAAGCCGTAAATAATTCGGCCAATGTTATGAACGGCCCGTCATTTAATATAGTCATCGGATTGCTGACCAGTTTACGCCTATTGTGACAGTCAGTTTTCGGCTTTCTCCACTGAGGTGCTTGACCATGCGAGCTGGAAGCACAATCGCAGTGGTTCTCCCTTTGCACACCTAGCCGAACAAAGCGGAACGTAGGAGGCAAGCATAGGAGCCGGGCAACCCAACTATTGACCGAAGACACAATTCAAAACCGATGCATATATAGCAATATCCGAGAATGTTTTTGCCGGATTCCTAAAGGTGTCCGACGTTGCACTTCGAGACTAATGCTGGAAACGCACAAATAGTTTGAAAGTGCCATAAGCTTGGAAAACCAAAAAGCGTCAGTAAAAACATGACGTCCGAACAAGATCAAGTGTTCGGTGCCAATCCGAAAATTGGTCTTAGAGAAAGAAAGTGCTTTTGTCGTGCTTTAACATGACACATCCTATCTCAAAACTTCAAGCGGGTCAGCCTACGACTTCAACCTCCTATCCTGAGGGCGGAGTACTTCTCATTAGGTCAGTTTAGCAAACTAAACTCTAGCGGCTTTGAGAGAGAAACTAGGCTCCCCGGCTAGTGACCACACGCTCGTGTCGAAAAAAGGAGTGATAAATAATAATAGTAATAAAAACTTTGCAACGACTAATAAGAAGAACACTTATTATAAAACGGCTCATATAAATTTAAGAGCCCCCAAGTGACTTGGGTAAAAGAATTTTATGTATAATGATTGTATGTACCGAAGTACTAATATCATATCTTTGTTCACCCGAACTTTAAACGCGTCTTAACCGACCGTCGGCTTCTCCCCCTTCGGTCAAGGACCGAAAAGTGTTATGTATTCCACCTGTCGAGAATATCGACAGTGTTTCCGATAACCAGGCAACCGGGCCATAAGGCTGTAACAGACAAAGTGCGCTCAGGGAACTTACGCTATATTACAGATGAAGTGTAAGAAGCATCTTCTAAAAGTGCGTTATATCGACTAGAGGGGGGGGGGGTGAATAGGTGATTTTTATGAAAGTCTTCAAAATGTGAAAGTTTCGAAGACAAATGATAGAAATAAACCTATTACCATGCAGCGGAAGGTAGACTACACTAGGAAAACCATAGTCAAGTATTCAATGAAGTGAAAGCACAATGACTAATAGCAGCTAGGTAGTAAGGATCAGGTAGGAAGATATTATGAAGCCAATCAGAACAAGCAGTCACTCAGTGAAGACAAAGGATAATGCAATCATACAATGACTTCACAAGGACCAACAGTAAGTAAAGGGAAGGGAAGGATGAAACCAGTGACTCGTTGAAGACAATGATTTGTTAGACCAGTTCCAGTTGCTGTGACAATTGTACGTCTGGTTAGGGCGGCTAGGTATTTAAACCTGAGGACACACAGTCCCGGACACCCAGTCCTGAACACGCAGCTCAGGACACCCAGTCCTCACCGTATTCCCCTTGAGCTAAGGTCACACAGACCTCGCCCAATCACTCTGGTAAGTCTTCAAGGTAGACTCCCAAACCTTCACAGACTTCGTTCACCGGCGATCCACAATGACTCTTGGATGCTCAGAATGCGACGCCTAACCGGCTAGAGGATTCACAGTCCTCAAGTGTAATAAGTCTTCAGATCACACTGACAGGAAGACTTAAGTGATGCCTAACACTCTTTGGCTCTGGTGTTTAGGGCTTTATCCTCGCAAGGAATTCTCTCTCAAAGGCTTCGAGGTGGGTTGCTCTCAAACGACAAAAGCCGTACTCTAACTCTGAGCAGCCAGCCATTTATGGTTGTAGGGGATGGGCTATTTATAGCCACTAGGCAACCCGACTTGATTTGTTCGAAATGACCCTGGGTCACTAAGGAACTGACATGTGTTTCAACGGTCAGATTTTAAACACACACGGCAACTTTACTTGGGCTACAAGCAAAGCTGACTTGTCCAACTCTGGACAAGATTCGCTCTCATAGTCTTCACTCAAAGACATAGGATTTTGGTTAAGCATCACTTCAGTCATTCTGACTGGTTCTCTTGGACCCCACTTAATAGTACGGTGGTTCCTATGACTCAACAAAGAAGAAAAGGAACTACGAAAGATCTAAGTCTTCGAGCTCCATAGGCTTCATGCGATGTCTTCTCTTGTCATAGTCTTCAATGTGAATATCTTCACATACCACCTTTGACTTCAATGTCTTCATACATTTTTAGGGGTCATCTCTGGTAGGAAAACCGAATCAATGAGGGACTTCTACCTGTGTTATCCTGCAATTCTCACAAACACATTAGTCCCTCAACTAGGTTTGTCGTCAATACTCCAAAACCAACTAGGGGTGGCACTAGATGGACTTACAATCTACCCCTTTTTGGTGATTGATGACAAACTAGTTGAAGTTTTCAACGGGGAATATAATATGTGAAATTGTAAAGGATAAGGAATTGTCTTCATAAGTTGTAAGGGCTCCCCCTGAAGATGTGCATATAAGTAATTTGCTTTTGGAATGCAAATGCACATGGCAGGTTGTACTTGTGGAGATCCTCTTCAACTTATGATGACAACTTATCATGCATGAAAAGTATGTGAAGATAATGACATGCATAATGGAAAATGGACGTCTACAAAATGATCTAAGTGCGGAACTTATCGTCGCACATGCGGAATTTATCATCGCATCACAAAATAGCAAATAAGTAGCAGACGACCATCGAGTTTAAGTGTTACAACTCAAAGAACCAAATGTATCAAAAAAAAGAGTTGTAAACACTAGGCAAAACATAAAGTAACCGCCCATATGGACCCGCTTGAAGACTATCAAACTCATATGCTTCTCCCCCTTTTGTCAGTAAGGACCAAAAAGGTTCGAAGACATAGAGCATCTACTCATTCCCCTGAGGAGTAGGTGAAGTAGCAAGGTTGTCGGTGTTGTTAGGCGGTGCAGACGAGCTCGGGGCAGTGTCGACGCGTGCTGAAGGAGGGGGCAGTGAAGTAGCATCGTCTTCGTCCTCGATCACTCTGGCATTCACAGTTGCCGCAGAGGAAGAGAACTCAGAGTCTTCAAGAGAGGGAGTTCGTTGCAGCACAGCCCTTCGGGGAGGAGTGGAGTCAAACTTGAAATGTTCAGAGAAGCCATCCTCTTGAAGATCATCCTCAGAGCACATAAGCGTCAACCCTTTCCATGTACGCCGACAAGTTTCATGGGCAACAAAGGCATTCTTGGTGGTAAGATTGCGAATGCGGTTGACATCCACCAAGAGGCTTTTCATTTGACGCTTCAGCCAGTCATGATGCCGATCCTGTTTCTGATGAAGAGCAACCAGAAGCTCTCGGTCATTGAGAACACGAGATCGCTTCTTGGGCCGTTGGGCAATGGTGCTTTCAGTGGCTTCAGTGAGGGCACGATGAGGTGCACGTGTAGTGCCAGCCAGAGGATAAACACGAGTGACTGCTTCAACTCCTTCAATGTTCTGAGAGAAACTTTGATGCTCCGCATTCTGAAGACTAAGAGGCTCCTTGGCAGGCTCTGGATAGAGGGCTTCAACGGACATATCCACGTGAGGCATAAAGATCCAATGATTGCGAGCAGAGGGCTGATATGAGATAGCTGAGTGGAGTTTGATCAGCCGCATTATCCATGGAGCGTAGAACTTCAAGCCAAAAAGATCAGATCCTAAAGCAGCAAGTTGGCGGATGAAGAAGTCTTGTGCGTTGAAGCATTTGCCATGAAGAATATAGAAGACCAAAGTCTTCATTGCACCTTCCAGCTTTGCATGTGGGGAATGTCCTTTGATGGGCCAGAGAGTTCGCCTTAAAATGTGATAGATGGTCCTTGGCAGACACTCCAGGTCTTCAACAAGGAACTCCTTAGGATATGCAGCGTCTTGTGGCAAAGGCTTCATCATGCTGAGCATCCGACTCATGTTCGGTTCAGGCTTCTGAAAGATGCTCTCCATAGCTTCACTATGAAGTTGACATCCATGTTCATAGAGATCTCCAGGAGTGGGGAGACCAGTGAGCTCAATGATATCAAAGGCTTTGGCTTCGTGATGAACATTTCCTGTCATCCACTCAAGGATCCAAATCTTCGGATCTCTGTTGTAACCACGTATGTGAAGAGTGGCATAAAATTGGAGCAGCAACTCTTCGTTCCAGTGCTCTTGGTCGGTGACGAAATGTAACAATCCAACCTCTTTGAAGCAGTCCAGAGCTTCTTCCAGGCAGAGCAGACCAGCTATTGCTTCGGTGTCAAGACGCATATGTGGGAAGATGCGACCTTGATTGTACAGAATGCAGGAGTAATAGCTTCGCTGCGGATAGCTCCAGAACCGATCAGAAGATATTCGTTCCCTTGAGTAGGGGTTCTTGGAGTTATTGAAGAAGGTGTTGTCTGCTTTGAAGCTATTGACATTGAAGGATCCAGGTGCTGATGCAGGACCTGGAAACCTGGGCAACCTTGGTATTGGCTTCTGTACCTGAGGCTTATGCTCTATATGATAGTCAAACAGAGGACCAGCAGCAAGCGCAGGAACAGAAGCAGTATCATAATTGGCTTCACTGACTTCTGGTTCTTGGGTTGGTGTAGGCTCCACATTTGCTTCAGCCATGACAGCGTCAGTGGCTTCATTGGTGTTGGTGGAGGCAGCCTCAAGATTTTCTACCTCCACTTGATGAGCTGGAGGGTCGGGCACAGACACGTTCTCCGCGAGAACAGATTCGTCAGTAGTTGGGGGAGTGGGGACACGTTCTTCTTCTTGGGTGTCATCTGCTGATGCAGCCGGAATGTCTTCAGCAGCTTTAGCTTCAGACTCGGAGACTGGAGGCCTTGGTCCTTTGCGAAGCCTGCGTAACGCTGGCGACGCCTTTGGAGATGGAGTTGGCTGTGCCTCAAAGTCATCTTCTTCTTGTTCTTGTGGGTGATCAGCCCATGATGCATCCTGAGCAATTGGCGTCAGAGGACGACCAATGCTGATGAGTTCGCTATGCATAAGCACAGGCGATGATACCTGTTGGTGGTCGATCTGAGGAAGAACTGCATCATCTTCAACATGGTCATGGTGACCAATGTCTTCAGCAACAGTGGGATCAGCTGCTGGAAAGTCTTCAGCTTCATGAGCCTCTGTGAAAGCAGGCTCATGGACAGTCAGTTGGCGCTCTTAATGTTCAGCGGCAGGGCGAACCATGGAGATGTGTTCAACAATTAAGGGCTCTGTGGGTGCAGCCCGTTCCTTCTTGGTCTTCCGCTTCTTCTTGGAGGGAGCAGCAGCAGAGGCTTCAGGATGTTTCCTCTTTCTGGCTTCAGCCTCAGCAGTCCTCGTCTTCTTTAGTTCTGAAGCGGTAGACCTGGCTTTTGGCTTCGAGCCAGTCATGCTGGTTGGGAAGACAATGGGATGTGCTTCCTGCCTTGGTGCATCGGGTTCGGCCATAGCGGGCTTCTTCTTCTTCTTCTTCTTCTTCTTCTTCTTCTTCTTCTTCTTCTTCTTCTTCTTCTTCTTCTTCTTCTTCTTCTTCTTCTTCTTCTTCTTCTTCTTCTTCTTCTTCTTTGCAGCCATCCTGGGGTCGATGCCAGGACGCCCAAGGGCCTTGCGCTTCTCAGCCTCATTGTAGGCTTGCACACTCTTGTCAGCCAGGATCTTCATGCGCTCACGAGAACCTTGAGCTTCTGCACGTTTCTTGAGAAAGGCTTCTTTGAGCTCGTGCAGCATAGTCTTGAAGTTTTTCACCTCTTGCACGCTGAGCTTGGCCATATGCTTCTTGAACTGAGCTTTCTCAAAGTCAATCTTCTGCTTCAGTTCAACGATGCGCTGGGCTATAGCTAACTCTGAAGCAATGGCGCCATGGAAGGCAACACTGAGGCCAATTGGAAGTTGCAGATCTTCAAAGCTGAGGTTGGGCGTGTCAAACCACTCATCAATGAAGTTTTGGATGATTGCCACATCAAAGAGAGGCAGATCATTGAAGATTTCTGCTTTTTCTTTGCTCTTGATCAGTTGCTCAAGGGCGTCATCTGCAAGATCTTCATCACTGGACAGATCAATGGCATCGTTGTGCAGAATAGCAGCAGCAGTCAGTTCTTGGCTGGTGTGTGGCAGAGGCATCTTGACGTTCTAGGGCTTGGAGATGCGTGACAGATCTTCAGACTGCACATTGTCTTCAGGAGGTGCAGTAGCCAGTGGCTTTGCCCGTGAGATTTTTAGTGCTGAGGCAGGCTTTGAAGCTTTAGGCTGCTTCAGTTTCTTTGGCTTCGGCGCTGCAGGCGCTTCATCTAATTTGGCGTCATCTGCAGGCTCATCCACGGCTGTCCCTTGAACCACGATATGAGTGATGAGACCTTCCAGGTTGTAGAAGGGCCCAACAAGATTGGGTGCAGCTTTGCGGGTCCCATCGGCACGGGGAGCAGAGGGACCAGGGTTGAAGTTTAATCCCAAAGACTTCTTGTTCTGCTTCGCCAAATTCTGGGCAAACTGGAAGTTGCGCTTGAACAGATTGTCGTCACGACACCATAGTAGTGACGATGGGTGTGCATCTGCAGGCTGTGGTCCTCGGACCATGCAGGGATAGAAGCCTTGTTCAATGGCTTCTTCTCTGGACCTGGGTTGAAGATTTTTGTATAGGATGTCTCCCCTCGGTCGCTTGATGGCATTTTTCTCAGCATATTCCTTGGTCACAAACCGGTATTTGAACCATTGTTCTGCCCAATATCTTCGAATCCATTGGATTCGGGTCTTGCGCTGATTGTAATCCTCTTCAGGATCTGTCTTGTAAAGCTCTGAGAGGTCATCAGGCAAATCTCTTGATGTTCCCCCACGATGCTGTCTGCCACCCTTCCTTACTGATTTCTCTGCAGCCATGAACTTCAAACTGAATGGCTTCAGTACGTTCAAAGGCTTCAAGGGCTTTCGCTTGTTGGACAAACAGGAACTAGCTTCGGGAGAATTTATGTGATGCTGTAAGAATTCTGCAAATGAATGCAGACTATGAGAACAAAGGGATTCTCCCACGGATATGTACCTGTGACAGCATTAAGGTGCGAGGGAAGGGGAAGAGGTCATATGCATTCTTAGAAGATTTTGAAGATAAATCAGTTTAGAAGAGATTGACCTCATCGTGCGAAGACATTCACTCATAGATAAGGAGTTGGTTCCAGATTTGTACGAATCCACGGATCAGTACAAGTGAGGAATCTAACTACTTTGTGAAGCATAAGTGAATATACTAGGCATATTATGAGATGCAGTATGAAATAGATTCAACTTGTGTGAACAGAAACTGCTTGTGGTAGAAAGTGACGAATCTATAGGATCAAGGGGGGGGGGGCGTAAAAAGGAAGTTTTATTTACTACACGAAGAACTGCTAGACGGAGTGGAAGAGGAGGCCGAGCAGTTCGATCGTCCGTGCCCTAACTTGGCGACGGAGGACATCTACGACGACGGCGGAGAAGACGATGTCCGCGGTCGGCGTGAAGACAGCGTCGGAGAGGTTGCGGCAGCTAAGCGCTTCGTCGCCGGCGTCGTCGAGGGCTAGCGGTGGCGCTAGGGTTCGTGCGAGAGTGGAAGAAGAGATAATGACTGTGGTGAGGCGTGTATTTATAGGGACAGGGGCGGCTCAGTGTTATTACACAGGTGCCCCTGGCGATTCACATATGAGGAACACGTGGCCATCATGTAGCATAGGAGGTTGTTCCACGTCCCACGCACGCCTGGATTGTCGGGTGGTCGTTCCCACTTCTCCGGGTTTCAGGTGAAGGAATTAGCATTGAAAGCGGACTTAATGTTTGTCTCTATATCTTCTGCTGACAAGGACGCAGAGAAGACATTTGACAGTTTCAAGAGAATGCATATGATTTGGAGAGATAGAGTTTGAGATAGAAAGCATAGAGAGGTTAGGGTCCGTTCACATTCACTTAGTTGAAAAGATTCAACAAGAAGACATAGCTATAAGTGAATGCTGTAGAGGACAGAACACTGGTATATATATATAATCAACATAGTGAAGATAATCATGAAGACATGTTGAGATTGAAGCCAAACCAAATGTGAAGACATAGCAAATGTAACGCTATGAGTGAAACACTTCAAACAGACATTTGGTGGTGGCGTTACCCACCGTATAGGAAGTATTAGACCCAGACACGGCACACAATTATCGTGGCGCTCCGAGGTCAAATTCCTCATTAATGTATTCACACTTAGAATGCATGTCTTCATTGATTGAAGATATACTTTACTTCGTGTGTTGCACATCTAAGTCATCAATATGCATAAGTGTTAGGATGTGTGCCTGATCACAGGACATTTGAGGATTCCAAGATATTTAGCTCACACCGTAACTTGCAAAATCTCTTCTCATCGAAGGGCTTGGTGAAGATATCTGTCAATTGCTCTTCAGTGTTGACGTGTATGATATCAATATCTTCCTTCACAACATGATCTCTGAGAAAGTGATGACGAATCTCAATGTGCTTTGTCTTCGAGTGCAGAACTGGGTTGTTGCAATCTTGATGGCGCTTTCGTTGTCGCAGTAGAGTGGCACTTGCTTCAGATGAATGCCATAGTCTTTGGGTGTTTGCTTCATCCACAGAAGCTAAGCGCAGCAAGATCCAGCAGCAATGTATTCAGATTCAGCAGTGGAGAGAGATACACAGTTCTGCTTCTTTGAAGACCAACATACAAGTGATCGTCCTAGAAAATGACATGTGCCTGATGTAGACTTGCGATCCACCTTGTCACCAGCATAATCAGCATCCGAGAATCCAACCAGATCAAACTCTGAGCCCTTTGGATACCATAATCCTAGAGTTGGGGTGTAAGCCAAATATCAAAGAATTCGCTTCACAGCTAAGTGATGCGATTCCTTTGGTGCCGCTTGGAATCGAGCACACATGCAAACACTAAGCATAATATCTGGCCTAGATGCACATAGATAAAGTAAAGAACCAATCATGGAGCGGTATACCTTTTGATCGAACTCTTTACCATTGTCGTCGGGACCCAGATGATGTTTGGCTGGCATTGGCGTCGTGAAGCCTTTGCAGTCTTGCATACCGAACTTCTTCAGGCAATCTTTGAGATACTTCTCTTGAGATATAAAGATGCCGTTGCGTTGCTGTCGTATTTGAAGACCAAGGAAGAACTTCAGCTCTCCCACCATGGACATCTGATATTGCTCTTGCATCATATATCCAAACTCTTCACTGTATTTCTGATTAGTGCAGCCAAAGATAATGTCATCCACATATATTTGGCACACAAACAATTCACCATCATATGTATTCGTGAAGAGAGTGGGGTCGAGGGAACCAGGTGTGAAGCCTTTGCTCTTCAGGAAGTATTTGAGTGTGTCATACCAAGCCCGAGGGGCTTGTTTGAGGCCATACAGTGCCTTGTTGAGCTTGTATACCATGTCAGGATGTTTTGAATCTTCAAAGCCAGGCGGTTGTGCAACATACACTTCTTCTTCAATCTTGCCATTGAAAAAGCGCTCTTCACATCCATTTGATATAGAAGTATGTTATGATGATTTGCATAGGCCAGCAGTATGCGTATGGCTTCAAGTTGAGCCACGGGAGCAAATGTTTCATCGAAGTCAATCCCTTCAACTTGAGTATATCCTTGAGCAACGAGACGAGCTAGGTTTCTGACAACTTGACCATGCTCATCTTGCTTGTTGCGATATATCCATTTGGTGCCTATTATATTGTGCTTCCGAGGATCAGGACGCTTAACCAGTTCCCATACATTATTCAGCTCAAATTGTTGAAGCTCTTCTTGCATAGCTTGAATCCATTCAGGTTCCATGAAGGCTTCTTCAACTTTCTTGGGTTCTGTTATTGAGACGAATGCGAAGTGCCCACAGAAATTTGCTAGCTATGTTGCCCTTGAACGATTTAGTGGACCTGGTGCATTGATGCTATCAATTATTCTTTCAATCTGCACTTCATTTGCAACACGAGGATGTACAGGACGAAGATTTTGCTCTTGCTGATCATTTTCATTGTTAGAGGGATTGTCTTCAGGCTGAGCATTGTCTTCAGGTTGATCAGGTGCGGAGATGATAAGTTCCTCTTTAGGTTGAGCTTCAGAGGGTATGATTTCTCCAATTCCCATAAGTTTGATTGATTCACTGGATGGAACTTCATCTAGCACATTTGGCAGGTGCTCTCTTTGTGAGCCGTTAGTTTCATCGAACCACACATCCACTGTTTCAACCACTTTATAATGAAAGAGATTGAAGACTCTGTAGGAGTGCGAATCCTTTCCATATCCAAGCATAAAACCCTCATGTGCTTTTGGTGCAAATTTTGAGGTGTGATGTGGATCCTTGATCCAGCACCTGGCGCCAAATACTCTGAAGTAACTGACATTTGGCTTCTTGCCAGTAAGGAGCTCATAAGATGTCTTGTTCAGAAGCTTGTGGAGATAAACACAGTTGATTGTATGGCATGCAGTATCAATGGCTTCAGGCCAGAATTTTCTTGGAGTCTTGTATTCAGCAAGCATCGTTCGGGCCATCTCAATGAGCGTTCTGTTCTTGCGTTCGACGACGCCATTCTGCTGTGGCGTGTACGGAGCTGAGAATTCATGTGTGATGCCCAAAGTATCAAGATATGTATCAAGGCCAGTGTTCTTGAATTCAATGCCATTGTCACTTCTGATGTGCTTTATTTTGGCGCCATAGTTGTTCATTGCTCGATTGGCGAGGCGTCTCAAGACATCCTGCACTTCAGTCTTGTAGAGGATTATATGCACCCAAGTATATCTAGAATAATCATCAATAATGACAAAGCCATAGAGACAAGCAGTAGTAGTAAGAGTTGAGTAATGAGTGGGACCGAAAAGATCCATGTGGAGCAGTTCGAAGGGTCGAGTCGTTTTCATGATTGTCTTCGAGGGATGCTTGGCCCTCGTCATCTTTCCTGCTTCACAGGCACCACATAAGTGATCTTTCTTGAACTTGACGCCCTCGATGCCTATGACATGCTTCTTCTTTGCAAGGGTGTGCAGGTTCCTCATGCCAGCATGCCCTAGCCTCTGATGTCAGAGCCAGCATTCTGAAGCTTTTTCCAGAAGACATACGGCAATCTGTGGTCCTGCTGAGAAATCTACCACGTACAAATCATCTTTCCGATACCCTTCAAATACTAGAGACTTGTCAGATTCCATTAGAACAAGGCAACGGTATTTTCCAAACATCACGATCATGTTTAAATCGCAAAGCATTGAGACAGACATTAAGTTGAAACCAAGGGATTCAACAAGCATGACTTTATCCATGTGTTGATCCTTTGAGATTGCAACTCTACCTAGACCCAATACCTTACTTTTACCAGGGTCAGCAAATGTGATGTGACTCTTGTCGGATGGATGTAAGGTTGAGTCCATAAGAAGGCTTCTCTTGCCAGTCATGTGATTGGTACACCCACTATCAATAATCCATTCTGAAGCTGCTGGTGTCGTACCCTATAGTGCAGTTAGGGGGATAGGCTTCATGAAGAGAATTGTGAAGCAAAAACATTTGACAAACCAGTGGGTTATGAAAGCTTAGATCGAGATTTGGACTGATAGGGCGAGTAGCAAGCGATTCAGGAACAAAGTACATAATAAGACCATTTGGGCATTTGATCTTGCGCCCTACAAGATGTTTAAGGTCCCCAGCAATAGCGTCAGACGATTTTGGTTTTCTGCTGGAGACCCTCCCATGCAAAAGAGAGTTAAGCTTTCTTAGCCACCCACATCTTCAAGGGTGGCTTTGAAGCAATGAGTCTAAGTGCAGCATCTGAGAACTTTGGCTTTGGAGCCCTAGCAAAAAGTCTTGCAGGAGGACAATAGTACTCATAAGAATAAGCAGAATAGTTCTTGGTCTTATGAACATGGCGGTTTGATGAACCAGGCTCATATTCATAGGCCTGAGTATGGCTTCCCTGCAAAACATTTGCGTTAGTGCGACTCAGGTGAGTCCTCTGTCTGTATGAAGCCTTTGGACCGTATGAAGCCTGTGGTCTGGGGTTTGTCTTCTTCACCTGTGGTGTCATGATGACATTCACAGGAAGATTCTCCAAAGACCTTTTCGGCACCCAGATCTTCTTCATAGGCGGTTCGTTCCTGCAGTTAGTACCAATATACCTGGCAAACACTTCACCATTCTGATTCTTAAACAGTTTATAGTTTGCATCAAAGGATTCATCAATAACAATGGGATTAGCACAAGTGAAGCCAGATAGGGTGGATGGATCTGCTGAAGGTTCCTTTGCAGCAACCCATGTGGTTTTGGGGTACTGCTCAGGTTTCCAGTAAGAGCCATCAGCATTCATTTTCCTTTCGAACCCAACACCCTCTTTCCTAGGGTTTCGGTTCAGGATCTGCCTTTTGAGGACATCACATAGTGTCTGATGCCCTTTGAGACTTTTGTACATCCCTGTTTCAAGCAGTGTCTTCAACCTAGCATTCTCATCAGCAATAGCAGTGGTATCCTCAGCAGAGGGGTTAGTTACCACATCAATAGTTGAAGATATTGCAATAGTAGCAGCAGTAGAACATTCAGCAACAGAGGTAGCGTTATCACGCTCAATGCATTTAAGACATGGTGGTTCAAATCCTTCCTGAGCAGAACCGATCTGTTTGGCGTGAAGTGACTCGTTTTCCTTTTGAAGATCTTCATGAGCCGCTCTCAATTTCTCAAGATCTTGCTTCCTTCGAAGATAATCATAGGAAAGCCTTTCATGAGTTGTTGAGAGTGTTTCATGATGACTTGCAAGTTCCTCATACTTAACATGAAGATTTTTTATGTCTTCAATTAAGGACTGAGATCGAGTCATTTCAGCGTCTAACAGATCATCGCTTTTGTCTAATAGTTTTTCAATATGTTCCATAGCTTTATGTTGTTCAGTTGCAATTTTAGCAAGTGTTTTGTAGCTGGGTTTGGAATCACAATCAGAGTCATCTTCACTAGATGTTTGATAGTGAGTAGTGCGTGTGTTTACCTTGGCACCGCATGCCATGAAGTAGTAGGTAGGAGCGGAGTAGTCCTTGTCATTTGCATTAGTGTCGGTGATGAAGTCGTTGTCTTCAGTGTTGAAGATGGACTTGGCAACATATGCTGTAGCCAGACTCGCAACGCCAGAATCAGACTCCTCCTCAGACTCCACCTCCGCCTCCTCAGAAGCGGACTCCTCCTCTGAATCCATTTCCTTGCCAACAAACGCACGTGCCTTGCCAGATGAGCTCCTCTTGTGTGATGAAGACTTGGAGGAAGACTTGGAAGAAGACTTTGAGTATTTCTTCTTCTTCTTCTTGTCGTCAGAGTCATACTCCTTGCTCTTCTTCTTCTTCTTCTTCTTGTTCTCATTGTCCCACTGCGGACACTCAGAGAGGTAGTGGCCAGGTTTCTTGCACTTGTGGCATGATCTTTTCTTGTAGTCATGAGCAGAAGCTTCATCATTCCTTGAGCTTGATCGTGAAGACTTTCTAAAGCCTTTCTTCTTGGTGAATTTTTGGAACTTCTTCACAAGCATAGCAAGCTCCTTTCCAATGTCTTCAGGATCATCAGAACTACTGTCAGATTCTTCTTCAGATGTGGAGACAGCTTTTGCCTTCAAGGTACGAGTTCGCCCATAGTTGGGACCGTAGATGTCTCTTTTCTCAGAAAGCTGAAACTCGTGTGTGTTGAGCCTCTCAAGTATGTCAGACGGATCGAGTGTCTTGAAGTCAGGACGTTCTTGAATCATCAGGGCTAGGGTGTCAAACGAGCTGTCAAGTGATCTCAGGAGTGTCTTGACGACTTCATGCTTGGTGATCTCAGTGGCGCCGAGAGCTTGATGCTCATTTGTGATGTCAGTGAGTCGACCAAACATGAGCTGGACATTCTCATTGTCATTTCTCTTGAAGTGGTTGAAGAGGTTGCGAAGGACACTGATTCTCTGATCTCTTTGGGTTGAGACGCCTTCATTGACCTTGGAGAGCCAGTCCCAGACTAGCTTAGATGTTTCCAAAGCACTTACACGGCCATACTGTCCTTTGGTCAGATGAGCACAGATGATGTTCTTGGCAGTGGAGTCCAGTTGAACGAACTTCTTGACATCAGCAGCGGTGACACCTTCACCAGCCTTGGGAACGCCATTCTTGACGACATACCATAGGTCGACATCAATGGCTTCAAGATGCATGCGCATCTTATTCTTCCAGTTGGGATATTCAGTTCCATCAAAGACGGGGCATGCAGCAGAGACTTTAATTATCCCTGCAGTCGACATAGCTAAAACTCCAGGTGGTTAAATCAAATCACACAGAACAAGGGAGTACCTTGCTCTGATACCAATTGAAAGTGCGCTATATCGACTAGAGGGGGGTGAATAGGTGATTTTTATGAAAGTCTTCAAAACGTGAAAGTTTCGAAGACAAACGGTAGAAATAAACCTATTACAATGCAGTGGAAGGTAGACTACACTAGGAAAACCATAGTCAAGTATTCAATGAAGTGAAAGCACAATGACTAATAGCAGCTAGGTAGTAAGGATCAGGTAGGAAGATATTATGAAGCCAATCAGAACAAGCAGGCACTCAGTAAAGACAAAGGATAATGCAATCATACAATGACTTCACAAGGACCAACAATAAGTAAAGGGAAGGGAAGGATGAAACCAGTGACTCGTTGAAGACAATGATTTGTTAGACCAGTTCCAGTTGCTGTGACAACTGTACGTCTGGTTAGGGCGGCTAGGTATTTAAACCCGAGGACACACAGTCCCGGACACCCAGTCCTGAACACGCAGCTCAGGACACCCAGTCCTCACCGTATTCCCCTTGAGCTAAGGTCACACAGATCTCGCCCAATCACTCTGGTAAGTCTTCAAGGTAGACTCCCAAACCTTCATAGACTTCGTTCACCAGCGATCCACAATGACTCTTGGATGCTCAGAACGCGACACCTAACCGGCTGGAGGATTCACAGTCCTCAAGTTTAATAAGTCTTCAGATCACACTGATAGGAAGACTTAAGTGATGCCTAACACTCTTTGGCTCTGGGTGTTTAGGGCTTTATCCTCGCAAGGAATTCTCTCTCAAAGGCTTCGAGGTGGGTTGCTCTCAAACGACAAAAGCCGTACTCTAACTCTGAGCAGCCAACCGTTTATGGTTGTAGGGGATGGGCTATTTATAGCCACTAGGCAACCCGACCTGATTTGTCCGAAATGACCCTGGGTCACTAAAGAACTGACACGTGTTCCAACAGTCAGATTTCAAACACACACGGCAACTTTACTTGGGCTACAAGCAAAGCTGACTTGTCCAACTCTGGACAAGATTCGCTCTCATAGTCTTCACTCGAAGACATAGGATTTTGGTTAATCATCACTTCAGTCATTCTGACTAGTTCTCTTGGACCCCACTTAACAGTACAATGGTTCCTATGACTCAACAAAGAAGAAAAGGAACTACGAAAGATCTAAGTCTTCGAGCTCCATAGGCTTCATGCGATGTCTTCTCTTGTCATAGTCTTCAATGTGAATATCTTCACATACCACCTTTGACTTCAATGTCTTCATACATTTTTAGGGGTCATCTATGGTAGGAAAACCGAATCAATGAGGGACTTCTACCTGTGTTATCCTGCAATTCTCACAAACACATTAGTCCCTCAACTAGGTTTGTCATCAATACTCCAAAACCAACTAGGGTGGCACTAGATGCACTTACATCTTCGAAGAAAAATAGTACCCCCACTGATACCTTTCTTTGGTGCTCATTATTACTATGAGACTTGTGCAATAGATTTTTTGTACTCATGAGTTCTGTTGTGTGCCGACCATGATTGAAAACAATAAGAGCGCTAGCTTTCGGCTTCACCCAGTCTGAGGTCAGAGCTCGTAGGACCCGGTCGTGACAATCGCAGAGGTGCTCCCTTTACTCCCTAGCCAAACAATCGGGAACGTAGGGGTAAGCACATGAGCCAGGCAACTCAGCTTGCAAATCGCTTAAGTCAATATGGTTCATATTGTGGCATAATACACGAACAAGGAACGAAGCCGTACAAGTATAATCATATGCAAGAGGAAAAGCTTCATAAAGGAAGCCCCCAAATAAACGGGGTATTAGAATTTGTGCGTCACAAACAAAGTTTGGACAAGGAAAATTTTTTACAAGCAACTTTTTCCCAAAAAAGTATAATGCTTGGTTGAACCGAACACAAGTTAAAAATTTAAAACTTTGAGCATGAAGACAACTTAGCTGGTTAATGTGTTCGGTATTGATGACGCGGCCCGAGCTTGATGCGGGTCAAGGTTCCATCCCCCAAGCCGGTCCCAAGGTGGCAGAGCAAAGAGCTCGACACTCCAAAGTGGTGACATAGCACGGTCAATGCGGGCCAACAGAGTGATGCTGAAGTCCCTGGCATGGGGTAATGATGTGTTGACGAAGCCCCCCATCCAACCGAGGTGACGTGGTATGTTAGTATGCCGAGTTGACGGTACTGCCCAACCCGGATCATTTTCTTGTGCACAAAAATAGTGCAAACCGGAGATAATAGTGATAATAATAATTAAAAAAATCGTTGCATAATAAATAATTTATGCAAAGTGTGTAATAAAAGAAATATGGCCTGGCACCAAAGTCAATGTCGATGCAGGGCGTCGGCGTGATGCAGTGAAGGCGTGACAAAGCCTGAATTTGCACGGTGGTCCGGGCTCCGGATGCGGCGTTCGCCGAACTATGTACGACAACTGACCGAACCGCCACATGACCGTTTTTAATGTGGCCACTATTTGATAGACCTGTGTACAGATGATGGAACAAACCAGAGTAATAATTCCTTAAGAGAAAATAAACCCAACAAGCAAAAATTGTTAGGATTAATAGCACCTGGTTTATTTGTTGTAGCATTTCGAAGAAAATTGACTCCCAAAATCGGGAATTGATCCGCACACCCATTGTCTGATGGGTGATAAAGCGATGGCCTGGCGATGCTAGTAGAAGTTGGCTCGCCGAGGAAAAGCCCATGGTCCAGCTAATGTGATGAAGCTGGTCGGCTGGTGACGCCGAAGTCTCCGAAGTAAGTTGATGAAGAGATGGTGAAGCCCTCGGTCTAGCCGAGGAGACGAAGCAGGTCAGTAAGAAGACGTGCAACTGCTGTGTCAGCCATGGTGTTGAAGCAGTTCGGCGTGATGGACATCGGCTTAAAGAAGCAACAGTGCGGCCATGCCGACGCAGGTCATAACTTGTGACGCGGACAATGCCAGTTTGATGAAGTGACCATGCGGCGATGCCTGTGTTCCCGATCCGTGTAACCCGTGGGGCGGCGATGTTGGTGATGTTTTATCCTTCGCGATGCCGAACTCTTGTTCGGCTTGCCGAGATAATGATCGAAGGAATTGAGCTCGGTTCAATAAAGCGGCGACGTTTGTAGCGCAGGTCAGCAGCCGTGGAGCAATATTACCGGACTAGTTTGACACCAGCATAATGATGAAGATGACCTCAAGGGAGGCTTAAAAATTTACGGGCATGTGTTTAAAAACAACGCATAATACCTTAGAAGAGAATTCCTCTAAAAGGTTGTCCAATATCACGTTCATAAAGAAACATGAATTCGGGTCGGATCCGTATTCGCGCAGAAAACGGATCCGAAAATTGGTCCACTCATCGGAAGGTTACCGGAGTTTGAACCGTCGGATCGAGATGAAATTTGGAGGGGTGGTAGATATGGGAATTCCGCAGTAGATGAATGGTTGGATCTTCCAAAGGACGTCCGAGCTAGAAGATGGACACCACGCCCTAAACTCGTCCAGATTCCCGTCCAGATTTGACAGGGCTCCGGTATATCATAGATTGTCGGAAATTCCTCCATCGGAACTCGACGAAATTTTGCATGGCTGTTTAGATGTAATGCCGCACTATTCCACCAAAGCAATCGTCAAATCGACACTCGAGGAGGCGGAGGCGGCGGATACGAGTTCGCTGTTCAGAAAAACAGCACGGTCGCCCGAGGGCAATGTTGACGTTGAGCCCCCGGGCTCCCTGGATGATTCCTCCATGATCTTGATAGAGATCGGAGTTGATGTTGATGAAGTCCCTCATCCGAACATGACGATCGGAGGTAGGGCACAGTCCTCGGTCCAGCCAAGGTGACCGACCGAGCCGGTGACGAAGAAGCCGACGTCGCAGTTGACCTACGGGCGAGCCATCGATCCTTTTGCCGATCACACAACGGAACTCACAATGAAAGCACCAATGTCGGTGTCAAAACCGGCGGATCTCGGGTAGGGGGTCCCGAGCTGTGCGTCTAGGATCGATGGTAACAGGAGGCAGGAGACAGATGTTTACCCAGGTTCGGGCCCTCTTGATGGAGGTAATACCCTACGTCCTGTGAAAGTGCAACTATCCCTAGGTGGTTTTGGTAATTCATAACAACATATAGCTCATTGAGCTAATGCTATTCCAAGATGATTATTTTAGGAAATCTCAATGATTGGCATGGCATGGATGGTGAAAGTGGAACCCTCAAAATGCTAAGGACAAAGGATTGGCTCAAGCTCAAAAGCTCAAGACTCTTCATTTGATATTTTAGTGATCCAAGATCACATTGAGTCTTTAGGAAAAGCCAATACTATCAAGGAGGGATGAGGTGTTGCTTAATGAGCCTCTTGCTTCATGTGCTTAGTGATATGCTCCAAAACCCTCAACTACTTTCCCATATCCACATATGACCTAAACCCTAAGCCAAACTCGGTCCTACCGATTCTTCCTATCCAGCGCCACCGAGTTTCACTTGTCATAAGCCACTGCCAAACCCTAGCAAATCGGTTCTACCGATAGGGATCTCGGTCTCACCGAGATGGGATTGCAAACTCTCTGTTTCCCTTTCGTAACTTTTCGGTCTCACCGAAAGAGCGGATCGGTCCCACCGAGATTGCAATGTAAACTCTCTGTTTCCTTTTTGTAACTTTTGGTCTCACCGAAAGAGCAAATCGGTCCCACCGAGTTTGCCTGACCAACTCTCTGGTTAGCTTATTACCAAAATCGGTCTCACCGAGTTTGTGTAATTGGTCTCACCGAGATTACGTTATGCCCTAACCCTAACAAAATCGGTCCTACCGAGTTGCATGTCAGTCCCACCGAAAATCTCTAACGGTCACTTGGTTTCCTATTTCGGTCTGACCGAGTTTGTTGATTCGGTCCCACCGAGATTGGAAAACTGTGTGTAACGGTTGGATTTTGTGTGGAGGCTATATATACCCCTCCACCTCCTCTTCATTCGTAGAGAGAGCCATCAGAACACATCTACACTTCCAACTCATATGTTCTGAGAGAGAACCACCTACTCATGTGTTGAGACCAAGATATTCCATTCCTACCATATGAATCTTGATCTCTAGCCTTCCCCAAGTTGCTTTCCACTCAAATCTTCTTTCCACCAGATCCAAATCCTATGAGAGAGAGTTGAGTGTTGGGGTGACTATCATTTGAAGCACAAGAGCAAGGAGTTCATCATCAACACACCATTTGTTACTTCTTGGAGAGTGGTGTCTCCTAGATTGGCTAGGTGTCACTTGGGAGCCTCCGACGAGATTGTGGAGTTGAACCAAGGAGTTTGTAAGGGCAAGGAGATCGCCTACTTCGTGAAGATCTACCGCTAGTGAGGCAAGTCCTTCGTGGGCGATGGCCATGGTGGGATAGACAAGGTTGCTTCTTCGTGGACCCTTCGTGGGTGGAGCCCTCCGTGGACTCGCGCAACCGTTACCCTTCGTGGGTTGAAGTCTCCATCAACGTGGATGTAGGATAGCACCACCTATCCGAACCATGGGAAAAACATCCGTGTCTCCAATTGCGTTTGAATTCTCCAAACCCTTCCCTTTACATTCTTGCAAGTTGCATGCTTTACTTTCCGCTGCCAATATACTCTTTGCATGCTTGCTTGAATTGTGTGATGATTGCTTGACTTGTCCTAAAATAGATAAAATCTGCCAAGAACTAAAATTCGGAAAAGGTTAAGTTTTTATTTGGTCAAGTAGTCTAATCACCCCCTCTAGACATACTTTCGATCCTACAAGTGGTATCAGAGCCAGGTTTCCATTTGCTTTGATTTCCATAGCTTTTGATGGTCATAGCCTTGGTTTCACAACCTAGGAGAGTATGGCATCTAGCGAAGGAAATTATCACCGTAGAGGTCCTTACTTTGATGGTACTAATTTGCTAGTTGGAAGCCTAAAATGAAAATGCATATTCTTGGACATAACCCCGCCATTTGGGCTATTGTGTGTGTTGGTTTGCAAGGTGACTTCCTTGATGGGATAGAACCAAACCGTGAAGCTACCGCGGATGAGTTGAAGATGTTGCAATACAATGCTCAAGCTTGTGATATTCTCTTCAACGGATTGTGCCCCGAAGAATTCAACAAAATCAGCCGTCTTGAGAATGCAAAGGAAATTTGGGACACTTTGATTGATATGCACGAAGGTACCGACTCCGTCAAGGAATCCAAATTGGATGTGCTTCAAAGTCAACTTGACAAGTTCAAAATGAAGGATGGTGAAGGTGTCGCTGAAATGTACTCTAGGCTTGCTCTCATCACAAATGAGATTGCCGGCTTAGGAAGTGAAGAGATGACTGATAGATTCATCATCAAGAAGATTCTAAGAGCCTTGGATGGAAAATATGATACCGTGTGCACATTGATCCAAATGATGCCCAATTACAAAGATCTCAAGCCAACGGAGGTAATTGGAAGAATTGTTGCTCATGAGATGTCACTTAAGGATAAAGAGGAACTTCACAACAAATCTAGTGGTGCCTACAAAGCCTCATGTGAAGCCCCTACATCATCAAGTGAGAAACAAAACTTCAATGAAGAATTGAGCTTAATGGTGAAGAACTTCAACAAGTTCTACAAGAGTAGAAGCAAAGATAGAAGCTCCAAGTCAAGGTCCTACAATGACAAAAGATCTTCTAGTCAAGAGCGAAACTGCTACAATTGTGGAAGACCCAGACACTATTCCAATGAGTGCACGGCTCCCTACAAGAGAAGAGAAGACTCTCCAAAAAGAAGAAGCAAAAGAGAAGAATCACCACCAAGAGAGAGAAGGAGTAGAGATGATCGTTATGAACGAAGATACTCACGGAGAATCAAGGATTCGGAAAGGAAGGAAAAATCATCAAGGAGCTACACAAAACGAAGACATCAAGCTCATGTTGGTGAATGGGTATCCGGCTCCGACTCCGACAGCCACTCCGAGAGAAGTTATCACTCCGATTCTGAATATACTCAATATGAAGGTGTTGCCGGTCTAGCACTTGTGTCAACCAACTCCTATGACATATTTGACTCACCAAATGAAGGAATTGGAAGATGCTTCATGGCCAAAGGTCCTGAGGTAACACTCCCCGAGTATGTTGATTTTAATAGTGATGAAGATGACTTGTTAGGTGATGATGATTTACTTGTTGACAACTCTAGTGATGAATACTATGATGAAACGTCAATTAATCATGCTAATCAAGATAAAACGAATGACAATGATAAGGAGAAGATTGAGGCTCTAACTAAAGAACTAAACACTCTTAAGTTAGCTCATGAAACTATCTTCGAAGATCACCGAGAACTTTTAAGAGCTCATGAGAAGTTACGCTTTGAAAAGCTCAATCTTGAGCAAGAGCATGAGTTTTTAAAGGCAATCAATGATGATCTCCGCAAGAAAAGTTCTTCTTACATTGCCAAGCGTTTACTCTTATCCACTTACATGCCTCAAGTCAAGTCTAGTAACAAGAACAAGAAAGATTCTTCCTCTAGTAGTAACAATGATCATGCTAAATCCAATATTGTTGCTTCTAGTAGTTCTCTTGATTCCACTAATGATTCTCTTAGCCAAGTTACACTTGAGCAAGAAAATATCTTATTGAAGGGAATTATAGAGAAAGGAGTGTACAAAAGCCTTGCCGGGAGTAAGCAATTCGAGGAAATTGTGCGCAAGCAAGGAATGCACCGGAAGAATCAAGGTGTTGGTTTTGAACGGAAGTTCAATGCCAATGGAGTTGAGTGGGAAGAAGATCAATACCCCAAGACAAAGTTTGTTCCTCAAGAAGAGAAGTATGATACTTCCTTCAAGGGGACACAAGCTCAAGATGATCTTCCACCACAAGACTACAAGCAAAAAGGCAAGGACAAGCTTCAAGAGGAAATTGATGCATTTGAAGAAGCTCCTAAGACCTTAGTCAAGTGGATTCCCAAGACCACTTCAAGTTCCACTTCATCAAGTATGACTACAACTCCAAGGATTCCCATCAAGATGGTGTGGATCCAAAAGAAGAAGAACTAGAGAGTTCTTGAGGGCGACTCCGCCAACATACTTCACTCTTATCATTTTGGCAAGAACAAGTGCAATCAACTTCCACATCTTGCACTAGTTCAAGGAGTCACAAACCCTCTTGTTGGTAAGACAAGGGACAAGGTAACCTAAAGTTTTCATGGACATCATCTTGTGTGTGCATCACTCTATGTCTGTGGATATCCTTGTTTGTTCCTTGTGGGACTAACCCATGTAGGTATTGAAAGTGCAATTCACTCAAATGGATAGCTCCAAGTGATCTACATCAACATTGAGCATCCACATCTTCAACATCTACATGAAGTCATCATCGACAAAACCCAAGGTTAGTTCATCCCTCTTAGGGGGGATATCACATCTAGGGGGAGCTTTACTCTAAGACTTGAGCTAAAGCAACTCTAAAGATGTGAACACAACAATGCTTTATGTAAAAGTGGTAACCCCACTTGAGCTTAAACGATGAGTATGACCTATGATCAAGTGTTCTCACTTGACTCCTAAGTCAATATACTCATATATAGATGACCTAGTCATCGCAAATTGCTTGATAGATGCTAGAATTGATTGTGCATGCTTTGTCACATATTTCAATTGCCATCTTATTGTGTGAGCATGTTGGTTGCATATTTTACTCATTCAAGGACATCCACTTGTTGTTTTGACTGTTTGGTTTTATTTCCTTTTGCCAAGTGGATGGACAAGAATGCCTAAGAACCTCCTCTAGCTATCTATGCTTTTCTCGTCTCAAACTCTATTCATGCTACATCACAAAATTTGATCAAGTCAGATTCGAACCACTCTGTGTGAGGAGCACTCGGAGTCCCCGATTCGTCATAGACTTAAACTTCCAAAACCTCTTTGTGATTCTCGGTCTGACCGATACCCCACTTTCGGTCTTACCGAGATCATTAAGTTGATCTATGTTTTCGATCTCGGTGCAACCGATTTGAACCATTCGGTCACACCGAGCTGCAACAACTGTATACAGTTTTGCATCTCGGTGCCACCGAGTTGTTCCACTCGGTCACACCGACAGGGTCGGGCTATATATAGTCACGGGCAAAAATTTGGAAATTTCTCCGAACCCCTTCGCCCACGCAATAGCTCGCTCTGCCAACGTGGTCTTCGGATCGTCTCCTCGCCGCCAGCCGCCTCCAGTCGCTGGTCTCTGTCACCGTCAACAGGAATCAACCCTGCCGTTGCCGCCGTAGCGAGTCTCCGCCGAACTAGGGTATGGACTCGATCTTTGTGCTATTCCCCAATCCGATTCTTAGCACATTGTGATCATAATGATTCTTGCCACGTTTGATAAACTTCTATCCAGTCAATGAACTCGTAGATTAGGTTTGATTCGAAAATTTTAGGGTTAGGTTTCTGCCGAAACCATCTCGGACCGACCGAGTTGAAAAACTCGGTCCCACCGATTTGGCTTATGCCATTGCACAAGTGAGACTCGGTCTGACCGAGTATTACTAATCGGTGTGACCGATTTTGGAACTTTGTGAAACCCTAGCAGTCTCGGTGCCACCGAACTGTGACTCGGTCTGACCAAGTTCACTAGTTTAGGTTCCAAAAACTGCTTCGGTATCACCGAGTTCAAAAATCGGTAGATCCGAGATGATTTCTATGGGAAACTAAAACTAAGTTTTTGAATCATTCTTTTGCAAAAACCTTTGTATTTTGTGATGCTCATCCACTCTACCTCATCTATAAACTATTCACAGGGTCAGCAGTCAGCTTGTTCATCATGTCAGACCAAAGTGATAGCCAGAATTTGTCAGAGCAGCCAGTGCAAATGAGTGAGGGCACTAGTCCCTCCAGTTCTTCAGATGATGGCAGCAGGAGCACCCCTAGCAACCTGCCAAAAGCTGCCACCAGACAGAGGAAGAAGAGAACTTCAGATTCTGAGGATGAAGATTATGTGGCAGAAGAGGAAGCCACATCAAAGAGAACTGTGCTCAAGAAAGAATATGGCCCAGCACAGAGCATAAAGCCAGGGATGAAGGTCAAAAGGCCAGAAGGCAGGCAGCCTATGCTAAAGGCCAGAGCCTCAACTCAAATTCCTGAAAAGCCTGAACCCAAAGAGGCTGCTGCAGAAGGAAAGAAAAGGAAGGAAAGGGTCAAGAAGACCGTAGCCAAAGTGCTTGGAAAGGCTTCCATCATGGAAGAAGAGGAAGAAGAAGAGGTTGCTGCACCAGCACCTAAGGCACCCAAGCTGATGGGTGATGCCATAAGATCAGGGGCAACTGCTTCCAAGGCCAAGCCGGCTCCAAAGCCAAAACCAAAAAGGAATACAAGAAGTATCCCAGCTGCTGAGAAGAACAAGGCCCCAGTGCCTGAGACTGTTGTTGAAGAAGATGATGAAGAGCATGTTCTAAGAAAGCTCAAGCCCAAGATCCCAGACCACAATGATGCTCATCCTGTGGCTGAGGATATGAAGCTCAGAAGAGACTCAGGGCTGAGGAAGTGGAGAGAAGCAGATCCCTATGCTATCAAGAGGAGGACTGCTATTGATTACATGTTTCACACCAAAGAACAGCAAGACTTTTATGAGACAGTGCTGCTAGATAAGAAGCCCATTGTTTGTGACATGAGATGGGTTGATTGGAAATATATCAAGGAAAATGAAGAGCACTATCCTGGAGTGCAAGACAGCTTCAAGGCATGTGGAGTAGAGGACTTTGTTGGGCAGAAGCTCACAAAGTGGAACGAGGAACTTATCATGCAGTTCTACTCCACATCACATTTTTATCCAGATGGGAGGATTGTTTGGATGTCAGAAGGTACGAGATACCAATCTACAGTTGCTGAATGGGCTCAGCTTATCAATGCCCCAGAGGAAAATGAAGATGACTTGGATGTCTATTCCAAGAAGAAGATGGATCATAACTCAATGTCAAACATGTACAAGGAGATCCCAAATGAAGCACTTGATACGTTCAAGTTTGGCTCAGTGCATTATCTTCTGTCAGGGCTGCCAACCATAAACTGGATTCTTAGGCACACACTTTTGCCCAAGTCTGGAGATCATAGGATGATCAGAGGTCATGCCATTAACTTGCTACATATCTTTGATGTGCCTCAGAAATTCAAGGACATGAGCCTCATGGTAGAGACTATCAAGAGGACTGCAGCAGATCAGAAGAGGAGCTGTGGATATGCCCCTCAGATCCAGATGTTGATTAACTCAAGAATGGGCACGGACACATACTTGTTGGACAAGGAACATTTGCCTATCTATCCAGAGTTCGAGGACAACCAAGTTGTGATGACCAAAGATGAACCATCTTCAGCCCGTGCACAAGCCAAGAAGGAGAAGGCAATAAAGGAGAAAGATGCCAACTCAAGAGGAGGCATCTGAGTACTTCTTGAAGAACAAGCAAGAGCAGCTTAGTTACTTGATTGCATCCACCCTGCGGATTGAGAAAGGACTAGCCACCCTAACTCAGAACCAGGCAAGCCTAGAGAGAATCGTAGAACAAAAGTTCTATGACTTGGATATCAAGGTGACAGAGATTCAGACTGTAGTGGAGCAGCTCCAAGATGACATGCAGGAGAGGAAAGGGAAGACAACCACTGATGCATTTGCCAGAGTGCCACGAGGTCCGAGGTCATCTCCAGTGCCAGTTCCTGACACAAGAGCAACCGCCTCAGCTCCAGCCGCAGCACCAGCCCAACCTGCTCCAGCATCTACTTCAGCTCCAACTCCAACCACGTTGTAGGATCGAAAGTATGTCTAGAGGGGGGGGTGATTAGACTACTTGACCAATTAAAAACTTAGCCTTTTCCCAATTTTAGTTCTTGGCAGATTTTAGCTATCTTAGAGCAAGTCAAGAAATCATCACACAATTCAAGCAAGCATGCAAAGAGTTTATTGGCAGCGGAAAGTAAAGCATGCAACTTGCAAGAATGTAAAGGTAAGGGTTTGGAGGATTCAAACGCAATTGGAGACACGGATGTTTTCCCGTGGTTCGGATAGGTGGTGCTATCCTACATCCACGTTGATGGAGACTTCAACCCACGGAGGGTAATGGTTGCGCGAGTCCACGGGGGGCTCCACCCACGAAGGGTCCACGAAGAAGCAACCTTGTCTATTCCACCATGGCCATCGCCCACGAAGGACTTGCCTCACTAGCGGTAGATCTTCACGAAGTAGGCGATCTCCTTGCCCTTACAAACTCCTTGGTTCAACTCCACAATCTTGTCGGAGGCTCCCAAGTGACACCTAGCCAATCTAGGAGACACCACTCTCCAAGAAGTAACAAATGGTGTGTTGATGATGAACTCCTTGCTCTTGTGCTTCAAATGATAGTCTCCCCAACACTCAACTCTCTCTCATAGGATTTGGATCTGGTGGAAAGAAGATTTGAGTGGAAAGCAACTTGGGAAAGGCTAGAGATCAAGATTCATATGGTAGGAATGGAATATCTTGGTCTCAACACATGAGTAGGTGGTTCTTTCTCAGAACATATGAGTAGGAATGGAATATGTGTTCTGATGGCTCTCTCTTCGAATGAAGAGGTGGTGGAGGGGTATATATAGCCTCCACACAAAATCCAACCGTTACACACAGTTTTCCAATCTCGGTGGGACCGAATCATCAAACCCGGTCGGACCGAAATGGTAAACCTAGTGACCGTTAGGAATCTCGGTGGGACTGAGATGCAACTCGGTAGGACCGATTCGGTTAGGGTTTGGGCATAACGTAATCTCGGTGAGACCGATCGCACAAACTCGGTGAGACCGAGTTCGGCAATTAGCTAACCAGAGAGTTGGTCAGGCAAACTCGGTGGGACCGACTTGCTCTTTCGGTGAGACCGAAACGTTACAAGAAGGAAACATGGAGTTTACCTTGCATTCTCGGTGGGACCGATTCGCTCTTTCGGTGAGACCGAAAAGTTACGAAAGGGAAACAAAGAGTTTGCAAGCCCATCTCGGTGAGACCGAGAACCTTATCGGTAGGACCGAATTGCTAGGGTTTGGCAGTGGCAAATGACAAGTGAAACTCGGTGGTGCCGGATTGACAGAATCGGTATGACCGAGTTTGGCTTAGGGTTTAGGTCATTTGTGGATATGGAAAGTAGCTGAGGATTTTGGAGCATATCATTGAGCACATAGAGCAAGAGGCTCATTAAGCAACACCTCATCCCTCCTTAATAGTATTGGCTTTTCCTAAAGACTCAATGTGATCTTGGATCACTAAAATATAAAATGAAGAGTCTTGAACTTTTGAGCTTGAGCCAATTCTTTGTCCTTAGCATTTTGAGGGTTCCACTTTCCCATCCATGCCATGCCAATCATTGAGCTTTCCTGAAATAATCATCTTGGAATAGCATTAGCTCAATGAGCTATATGTTGTTATGAATTACCAAAACCACCTAGGGATAGTTGCACTTTCAATCTCCCCCTTTTTGGTAATTGATGACAACATATAGATCAAAGCTTCGACAAATGATAATAAGCATGAAATATATCGTCGCTTTGAGAAGTATGTGACAAATAAGAGCTCCCCCTAAATTTGTGCATATTTAAAATTTGCTTTGGACTGCAAATGCACATGGAGTTAGAATCATGGGTTACTCTTCCATGTCACATACATCTTGGTGGAGCGCTCAAAAATGATAAGATTGAAATACATGCACTCATCACCAAGAATAGTGAATGATCACAAACGATAGATAGAATGATAATATTTAAGCAAGCATTACACAAACATTAAGTGTAGCTTATGATCAAACACTTGATCATCGATGTCTCACGAACATAAGGACGTAGTCTCACACACAAGCAAACAAAGTTCGAAAAACCACCAAATAAAACAAGAGAGAAAAGCAACTGTCTCTCTCTCGAAGCCTATGATCTATACATCTTCTCCCCCTTTGGCAACAAGTTACCAAAAAGTTCCTAGAAAATGCATAGTGCTAAGTCGACGCTCATGTTGGGGAACGTAGTAATTTCCAAAATTTTCCTACGCACACGCAAGATCATGGTGATGCATAGCAACGAGAGGGGAGAGTGTTGTCTACGTACCAACGCAGACCGACTGCGGAAGCGATCACACAACGTAGAGGAAGTAGTCGTACGTCTTCCCGATCCGACCGATCCAAGCACCGTTACTCCGGCACCTCCGAGTTCTTAGCACACGTTCAGCTCGATGACGATCCTCGGGCTCCGATCTAGCAAAGCGTCGAGGAAGAGTTCCGTCAGCACGACAGCGTGGTGACGATCTTGATGTACTACCGACACAGGGCTTCGCCTAAGCACTGTAACGGTATGATCGAGGTGGAATTTGGTGGCAGGGGGCACGGCACACGGCTAAGGAACGATCTCAAGGATCAACTTGTGTCTATGGGGTGCCCCCTGCCCCTGTATATAAAGGATGGAGGAGGAGGAGGCCGGCCAGAGCAAAGGTGCGGCCAGGATAGGGAGTCCACCAAAAGGGGAGGAAGGGAGAAGGAATAGGAGGAGAAGGAGAGGTGGCCGGCCCCCTTTTCCCTAGTCCAATTCGGACCAAAGGGGAGGGGGGCGTAGTAGCCTTTTCCTCTTCCCACTAAAGCCCATCAAGGCCCATTACTTCTCCCGTAACTACCCGGTACTCCGAAAAATACCCGAATCACTCGGAACCTTTCCGATGTCCAAATATAGTCGTCCAATATATGATCTTTACGTCTCGACCATTTCGAGACTCCTCGTCATGTCCCCGATCTCATCCGGGACGCCGAACTCCTTCGGTACATCAATACTCATAAACTCATAATATAACTGTCATCGAAACCTTAAGCGTGCGGACCCTACGGTTCGAGAACAATGTAGACATGACCGAGACACGTCTCCGGTCAATAACCAATAGCGGGACCTGGATGCCCATATTGGCTCGTACATATTCTACGAAGATCTTTATCGGTCAGACCGCATAACAACATACGTTGTTCCCTTTGTCATCGGTATGTTACTTGCCCGAGATTCGATCGTCGGTATCCAATACCTAGTTCAATCTCGTTACCGGCAAGTCTCTTTACTCGTTCCGTAATACATCATCTCACAACTAACATATTAGTTGCAGTGCTTGCAAGGCTTATGTGATGTGCATTACCGAGAGGGCCCAGAGATACCTCTCTGACAATCGGAGTGACAAATCCTAATCTCGAAATACGCCAACCCAACATCTACCTTTGGAGCCACCTGTAGTACTCCTTTATAATCACCCAGTTACGTTGTGACGTTTGGTAGTACCCAAAGTGTTCCTCCGGCAAACGGGAGTTGCATAATCTCATAGTCATAGGAACATGTATAAGTCATGAAGAAAGCAATAGCAACATACTAAACGATCGGGTGCTAAGCTAATGAAATGGGTCATGTCAATCAGATCATTCAACTAATGATGTGACCTCATTAATCAAATAACAACTCTTTTGTCCATGGTTAGGAAACATAACCATCTTTGATTAACGAGCTAGTCAAGTAGAGGCATACTAGTGACATTCTGTTTGTCTATGTATTCACACATGTATTATGTTTTCGGTTAATACAATTCTAGCATGAATAATAAACATTTATCATGATATAAGGAAATAAATAATAACTTTATTATTGCCTCTAGGGCATATTTCCTTCAGTCTCCCACTTGCACTAGAGTCAATAATCTAGTTCATATCGCCATGTGATTTAGTAGCAATAGTTCACATCACCATGTGATTAACACCCATAGTTCACATCGTCATGTGACCAACACTCAAAGGGTTTACTAGAGTCAGTAATCTAGTTCACATCTCTATGTGATTAACACCCAAAGAGTACTAAGGTGTGATCATGTTTTGCTTGTGAGATAATTTTAGTCAACGGGTCTGTCACATTCAGATCCGTAAGTATTTTGCAAAATTCTATGTCTATAATGCTCTACATGGAGCTACTCTAGCTAATTGCTCCCACTTTCAATATGTATCCAGATTGAGACTTTAGATTCATCTGGATCAGTGTCAAAAACTTGCATCGACGTAACCCTTTACGACGAACCTTTTTGTCACGTCCATAATCAAGAAACATATCCTTATTTCACTAAGGATAATTCTGACCGCTGTCCAGTGATCTACTCCTAGATCACTATTGTACTCCCTTGCCAAATCAGTGCAGGGTATACAATAGATCTGGTACACAGCATGGCATACTTTATAGAACCTATGAATGAGGCATAGGGAATGCCTTTCATTCTCTTTCTATCTTCTGCCGTGGTCGGGCTTTGAGTCTTTACTCAACTTCACACCTTGTAACACAGGCAAGAAACTTTTTCTTTGACTGTTCCATTTTGAACTACTTCAAAATCTTGTCAAGGTATGTACTTATTGAAAAACTTATCAAGCGTCTTGATCTATCTCTATAGATCTTGAAGCTCAATATGTAAGCAGCTTTACCGAAGTCTTTCTTTGGAAAACTCCTTTCAAACACTCCTTTTACGCTTTACAGTATAATTCTACATTATTTCCGATCAACAATATGTCATTCACATATACTTATCAGAAATGCTGTAGTGCTCCCACTCACTTTTCCGTAAATACAGGCTTCACCGCAAGTCTGTATAAAACTATATGCTTTGATCAACTCATCAAAGCGTATATTCCAACTCCGAGATGTTTGCACTAGTCCACAGATAGATCGCTGGAGCTTGCATATTTAGTTAACACCTTTAGGATCGACAAAACCTTCTAGTTGCATCATATACAACTCTTCTTTAGCAAATCCATTAAGGAATGCAGTTTTGTTTATCCATTTGCTAGATTTCATAAAATGCGGCAATTGCTAACATGATTCAGACAGACTTAAGCATAGATACGAGTGAGAAAATCTCATCGTAGTCAACACCTTGAACTTGTCAAAAACCTTTTGCGACAATTCTAGCTTTGTAGATAGTAACACTACTATCAGCGTCCGTCTTCCTCTTGAAGATCCATTTTTCTATGGCTTGCCGATCATCGGGCAAGTCAACCAAAGTCCATACTTTGTTCTCATACATGGATCATATCTCAGATTTCATGGCTTCAAGCCACTTTGCGGAATCTGGGCTCACCATCGCTTCTTCATAGTTCGTAGGATCATCATGATCTAGTAGCATGACTTCTAGAACTGGATTACCGTACCACTCTGGCGCGGATCTTACTCGGGTTGATCTACGAGGTTCAGTAGTGTCTTGTTCTGAAGTTTCATGATCATCATCATTAGCTTCCTCACTAACTGGTGTAGGTGTCACAGAAACATTTTTCTGTGATGTACTACTTTCCAATAAGGGAGCAGGTACAGTTACCTCGTCAAGTTCTACTTTCCTCCCACTCACTTCTTTCGAGAGAAACTCCTTCTCCAGAAAGTTTCCGAATTTAGCAACAAAAGTCTTGCCTTCGGATCTGTGATAGAAGGTGTATCCAATAGTTTCCTTTGGATATCCTATGAAGATGCACTTCTCCGATTTGAGTTTTGAGCTTATCAGGATGAAACTTTTTCATATAAGCATCGCAACCCCAAACTTTAAGAAACGACAGCTTAGGTTTCTTGCCAAACCATAGTTCATACGGTGTCGTCTCAACGGATTTAGATGGTGCCCTATTTAACGTGAATGCAGCTGTCTCTAATGCATAAACCCAAAACGATAGTGGTAGATCGGTAAGAGACATCATAGATCGCACCATATCTAATAAAGTACGGTTATGATGTTCAGACACACCATTACATTGTGGTGTTCCAGGTGGCATGAGTAGTGAAACTATTTCACATTGTTTTAACTGAAGACCAAACTCATAACTCAAATATTCTTTTCCACGATCAGATCATAGAAACTTTATTTTCTTGTTACGATGATTTTCCACTTCACTCTGAAATTCTTTGAACTGTTCAAGTGTTTCAGACTTATGTTTCATCAAGTAGATATACTCATATCTGCTCAAATCATTTGTGAAGATCAGAAAATAATGATATTTGTTGCGAGCCTCAATATTCATCGGACCACATACATCAGTATGTATGATTTCCAACAAATCTTTTCTCGCTCCATTGTTCCGGAGAATGGCGTTTTAGTCATCTTGCCCAAAAGGCATGGTTCGCAAGCATCAAGTGATTCATAATCAAGTGATTCCGAAAGCCCATCAGCATGGAGTTTCTTCATGCGCTTTATACCAATATGACATAAACAGCAGTGCCACAAATAAGTTGCACTATCATTATTAACTTTGCATCTTTTGGTTTCAATATTATGAATATGTGTATTATTAAGATCGAGATCCAATGAACTATTTTCATTGGGTGTGTAACCATATAAGGTTTTATTCATGTAAACAGAACAACAATTTATTCTTTTACTTAAATGAATAACCGTATTACAATAAACATGATCAAATCATATTCATGCTCAACACAAATACCAAATAACACTTATTTAGTTTCAACACTAATCCCGAAAGTATAGGGGAGTGTGCGATGATGATCATATCAATCTTGGAACTACTTCCAACACACATCGTCACTTCACCCTTAACTAGTCTCTGTTTATTCTGCAACTCCCGTTTCGAGTTACTAATCTTAGCAACTGAACTAGTATCATATACTGAGGGTTTGCTATAAATACTAGTAAAGTACACATCAATAACATGTATATCAAATATACTTATGTTCACTTTGCCATCCTTCTTATCCGCCAATCACTTGGGGTAGTTCCGCTTCCAGTGACCAGTCCCTTTGCAGTAGAAGCACTTAGTCTCAGGCTTAGGACCAGACTTGGGCTTCTTCACTTGAGCAGCAACTTGCTTGCTGTTCTTCTTGAAGTTCCCCTTCTTCCCTTTTTGCCCTTTTCTTCAAACTAGTGGTCTTGTCAATCATCAACACTTGATGTTTTTCTTGATTTCTACCTTCGTCGATTTCAGCATCACGAAGAGCTTGGGAATTACTTTTGCCATCCCTTGCATATTATAGTTCATCACGAAGTTCTACTAACTTGGTGATGGTGACTAGAGAATTCTGTCAATCACTATCTTATCTGGAAGATTAACTCCCACTTGATTCAAGCGATTGTAGTACTCAGACAATCTGGGCACATGCTCACTAGTTGAGCGATTCTCCTCCATCTTTTAGCTATAGAACTTGTTGGAGACTTCATATCTCTCAACTCGGGTATTTGCTTGAAATATTAACTTCAACTCCTGGAACATCTCATATGTTCCATGACGTTCAAAACGTCTTTGAAGTCCCAATTCTAAGCCGTTAAGCATGGTGCACTTAAACTATCAAGTAGTCATCATATTGAGCTAGCCAAACGTTCATAACATCTGCATCTGCTCCTGCAATAGGTCTGTCACCTAGCGGTGCATCTAGGACATAATTTTTCTGTGCAGCAATGAGGATAAACCTCAGATCACGGATCCTATCCACATCATTGCTACTAACATCTTTAAACACAATTTTCTCTAGGAACATATCAAAATAAACACAGGGAAGCAACAACGCGAGCTATTGATCTACAACATAATTTGCAAAATACTACCAGGACTAATTTCATGATAAATTTAAGTTCAATTAATCATATTACTTAAGTACTCCCACTTAGATAGATATCCCTCTAATCCTCTAAGTGATCACGTGATCCAAATCAACTAAACCATAACCGATCATCACGTGAGATGGAGTAGTTTTCAATGGTGAACATCGTTATGTTGATCATATCTACTATATGATTCACGCTCGACCTTTCGGTCTCCGTGTTCCGAGGCCATATCTGTATATGCTTGGCTCGTCAAGTATAACCTGAGTATTCCGCGTGTGCAACTGTTTTGCACCCGTTGTATTTGAACGTAGAGCCTATCACACCCGATCATCACGTGGTGTCTCAGCACAAAGAACTTTCGCAACGGTGCATTCTCAGGGAGAACACTTCTTGATAATTTAGTTAGAGATCATCTTATAATGCTACCGTCAATCAAAGCAAGATAAGATGCATAAAAGATAAACATCATATGCAATCAATATAAGTGATATGATATGGCCATCATCATCTTGCGCTTGTGATCTCCATCTCCAAAGCACCGTCATGATCACCATCGTCACCGGCGCGACACCTTGATCTGCATCGTAGCATCGTTGTCGTCTCGCCAATCTTATGCTTCCACGACTATCACTACCGCTTAGTAATAAAGTAAAGCATTACATCGCGATTGCATTGCATACAATAAAGCGACAACCATATGACTCCTGCCAGTTGCCGATAACTCGGTTACAAAACATGATCATCTCATACAATAAAATTAGCATCATGTCTTGACCATATCACATCACAACATGCCCTACAAAAACAAGTTAGACGTCCTCTACTTTGTTGTTGCAAGTTTTACGTGGCTGCTACGGGCTTAAGCAAGAACTCATCTTACCTACGCATCAAAACCACAACGATAGTTTGTCAAATAGACTCCGTTTTAACCTTCTCAAGGACCGGGCGTAGCCATACTCGGTTCAACTAAAGTTGGTGAGACAGTCTCCCGCAAGCCATCTATGTGCAAAGCACGTCGAGGGAACCGGTCTCGCGTAAGCGTACGTGTAAGGTTGGTCCGGGTCGTCTCGTCCAACAATACCGCTGAACCAAAGTATGACATGCTGGTAGGCAGTATGACTTGTATCGCCCACAACTCACTTGTGTTCTACTCATGCAAATAACATCAAACCATAAAACCTAGGCTCGGATGCCACTGTTGGGGAACGTAGTAATTTCAAAAAAATTCCTACGCACACGCAAGATCATGGTGATGCATAGCAACGAGAGGGGAGAGTGTTGTCTACGTACCAACGCAGACCGACTGCGGAAGCGATCACACAACGTAGAGGAAGTAGTCGTACGTCTTCCCGATCCGACCAATCCAAGCACCGTTACTCCGGCACCTCCGAGTTCTTAGCACACGTTCAGCTCGATGACGATCCTCGGGCTCCGATCCAGCAAAGCGTCGAGGAAGAGTTCCGTCAGCACGACGGCGTGGTGACGATCTTGATGTACTACCGACGCAGGGCTTCGCCTAAGCACTGTAACGGTATGATCGAGGTGGAATTTGGTGGCAGGGGGCACCGCACATGGCTAAGGAACGATCTCAAGGATCAACTTGTGTCTATGGGGTGCCCCCTGCCCCTGTATATAAAGGATGGAGGAGGAGGAGGCCGGCCAAGGCAAAGGTGCGGCCAGGATAGGGAGTCCTACTAGGACTCCAAGTCCTAGTAGGAGTCCACCAAAAGGGGAGGAAGGGAGAAGGAATAGGAGGAGAAGGAGAGGTGGCCGGCCCCCTTTTCCCTAGTCCAATTCGGACCAAAGGGGAGGGGGGGCGCAGCAGCCTTTTCCTCTTCCCACTAAAGCCCATCAAGGCCCATTACTTCTCCCGTAACTACCCGGTACTCCGAAAAATACCCGAATCACTCGGAACCTTTCCGATGTCCGAATATAGTCATCCAATATATCGATATTTACGTCTCGACCATTTCGAGACTCCTCGTCATGTCCCCGATCTCATCCGGGACTCCGAACTCCTTCGGTACATCAATACTCATAAACTCATAATATAACTGTCATCGAAACCTTAAGCGTGCGGACCCTACGGTTCGAAAACAATGTAGACATGACCGAGACACGTCTCCGGTCAATAACCAATAGCGGGACCTGGATGCCCATATTGGCTCCTACATATTCTACGAAGATCTTTATCGGTCAGACCGCATAACAACATACGTTGTTCCCTTTGTCATCGGTATGTTACTTGTCCGAGATTCGATCGTCGGTATCCAATACCTAGTTCAATCTCGTTACCGGCAAGTCTCTTTACTCGTTCCGTAATACATCATCTCACAACTAACATATTAGTTGCAGTGCTTGCAAGGCTTATGTGATGTGCATTACCGAGAGGGCCCAGAGATACCTCTCCGACAATCGGAGTGACAAATCCTAATCTCGAAATACGCCAACCCAACATCTACCTTTGGAGCCACCTCTAGTACTCCTTTATAATCACCCAGTTACGTTGTGACATTTGGTAGTACCCAAAGTGTTCCTCCGGCAAACGGGAGTTGCATAATCTCATAGTCATAGGAACATGTATAAGTCATGAAGAAAGCAATAGCAACATACTAAACGATCGGGTGCTAAGCTAATGAAATGGGTCATGTCAATCAGATCATTCAACTAATGATGTGACCTCGTTAATCAAATAACAACTCTTTTGTCCATGGTTAGGAAACATAACCATCTTTGATTAACGAGCTAGTCAAGTAGAGGAATACTAGTGACACTCTGTTTGTCTATGTATTCACACATGTATTATGTTTCCAGTTAATACAATTCTAGCATGAATAATAAACATTTATCATGATATAAGGAAATAAATAATAACTTTATTATTGCCTCTAGGGCATATTTCCTTCAGCTCAGGCTTGATCTTCAGGTGGTGGTGGAGTCCGGAGCACGCCAAGGACGAAGCCTTCAGTAGAAGTGGTCAGAGTCGAGGCTGAAGTGGATGCTGGAGCTGGTGGAATGGAGGCTGTAGCTGGTGCAAATGTTGTGGCTCTGGTATCAGCAACTGGCAGTGCAGACGACCTCGGACCTCGTGGCACCCTGGCAAAAGCATCAGTTGTGGTCCTGCCTCTCCTCTCATTCATGTCCTCCTAAAGCTGCTCCATGGCGGTCTGTATTTCTGTCACCTTGATGTCCATGTCATGGAATCTCTGTTCCATGATCCTCTCTAGGCTCGCCTGGTTCTGAGTCAGGGTGGCAAGTCCTTGCTCAATACGTAGGGTGGACGCTATCAGGTAACCGAGCTGCTCTTGTTTGGTCTTCAAGAAGTAATCAGATGCCTCTGCTTGAGTAGGCATCCTGGCAGCTTTTTCCTTCCGAGCTTGTGCATGGGCAGAAGAGGGTTCATTCTCAGTCATAACCACTTGGTTATCCTCAAAATCTGGGCGGATGGGCAGGTGTTCCTTATCCAATAAATACACGCCCGTGCCCATCTTGGAGTTGATGAGCTCCTGAATCTGTGGGGCATACCCACAACGCCTCTTCTGGTCTGTAGCTGTCCTCTTGATTGTTTCCACAATGAGACTCATGACCTTGAATTTCTGAGGCACGTCAAATACATGAAGCAAGTTGATCGCGTGACCTCTGATCATCTTGTGATCTCCAGATTTGGGCAGAAGGGTGTGCCTAAGGATCCAGTTGATCGTAGGCAATCCTGAGAGCAGATAGTGCACGAAGCCAAACTTGAACGTGTCAAGCGCTTCATTCGGGATCTCCTTGTACATGTTGGACATGGAGTTGTGATCCATCTTTTTCTTGGCATAGATGTCCAAGTCATCGCCTTGCTCCTCTGGGGCATTGATCAACTTCGCCCATTCTTCCATAGTGGATTGGTACCTTGTACCCTCAAACATCCATGTGATCCTGCCATCCGGATAAAAGTGTGCTGTGGAGTAGAATTGCATAATCAACTCCTCGTTCCACTTTGTGAGCTTCTGCCCAACAAAGTCTGCAACTCCACATGCACTAAAGGTGTCAAATACACCGGGGTAGTGCTCTTCATTATCCTTGATGTAGGTCCAGTCGACCCATCTCATGTCACAAACGATCGGCTTCTTGTCAAGCAAAACAGTCTCATAGAAATCTTGCTGCTCCTTGGTGTGAAATCTGTAATCCACGGCAGTCCTTCTCCTAGAAGCATACGGATCTGCTTCTCTCCATTTCCTCAGCCCCGAATCCCTCCTGAGCTTCATATCCTCAGCCACAGGATGAGCGTCGTTGTGGTCTGGGATCTTGGGCTTGAGCTTCCTAAGGACACTCTCTTCCTCTTCTTCGATTGCTTCAGGCATTGGGGCCTTGTTCTTTTCTGCAGCTGGGATGCTTCGTGTGTTTCTCTTGGGTGCACTCTTAGGCTTAGATGCAGCCTTAGGTGCTTCCTTGGGCTTGGATGCAGCTGTTCCTGACCTTATAGCATCTCCCATGAATTTGGCTGCCTTGGGTGCTGGTGCAGCAACCTCTTCTTCTTCCTCCTCATCGACCATGATGGAGGCCTTTCCAAGCACTCTTGCTACAGTCTTTTTCACCCTCTCTTTCCTTTTCTTGCCCTCAGCAGCAATGGGCTCAGTGGGAGCAGGCTTCATGGTTGAAGCCCTAGCCTTTGACATGGGCTGCCTGCCTGCTGGCCTTTTGATCTTCAGCCCTGGCTTGGTTCCTTGAGCTGGTTCAGCTCTCTTTGATGTGGCCTCTTTCTCTGCCACAAAGTCTTCATCCTCAGAATCAGACGTTCTCTTCTTCCTTTGACGTGTGGCAACCTTGGGCAGATTGCTGGGGGTGCTCCTGCTGCCATCATCAAAAGAGCTTGAGGGGCTAGTGCCCTCACTCATCACAACTTGCTGCTCAGACACATTCTGGCTGTCACTTTGATCAGACATGTTGCACACTGACTGCTAACCCTGTGAATAGATTATGTATAAGATAGAGTGGATGAGCATCACAAAAAGCAGAGATTTTTGCAAAAGATTAATTCAAAAACTTAGTTTTAGTTTTCCACAGAAAGCATCTCGGACCTACCGATTTTCAAACTCGGTGACACCGAAGCAGTTTTGGCACCAGAACTGGTGAACTCAGTCAGGCCGAGTCACAGTTCGGTGGCACCGAGACTGCTAGGGTTTCACAGAATTCCAAAATCGGTCGCACCGATAAGTTATTCTCGGTCAGACCGAGTTTCACTTGTGCAATGGCAAAAGCCTGATCGGTGGGACCGAGTTTTTCAACTCGGTGGGTCCGAGATGGTTTCGGCGGAAACCTAACCCTAAAATATTCGAATTAAACCTATTCTACGAGATCATTGACTGGATAGGAGTGTTTCAATCGTGGCAAGAATCATAATGATCACAATGTGCTAGGAATCGGAGTGGTGAATAGCACAAAGATCGAGTCCATACCCTAGTTCAGCGGAGACTCGCTACGGCGGCAATGGCGGGGCAGAAATCCGTTGACGGCAGCGGAGACCAGCGACTGGAGGCTGCTGGCGACGAGAAGACGATCCGGAGACCACGAAGGCAGAGCAGGCTATCGCGCGGGCGAAGAGGTTTCGAAGAAATTTCCAAAATTTTGCCCGTCACTATATATAGCCCGACCCTGTCGGTGTGACCGAGTGGAACAACTCGGTGGCACCGAGATACAAAACTGTGTGCAATTATTGCAACTCGGTGTGACCGAAAAGTTCAAATCGGTTGCACCGAGATCAAAAACCTAGATCAACTTAATGAACTCGGTAGGACCGAAATGGAGTATCGGTCAGACCGAGATTCATAAAGAGGTTTTGGAAGTTTAAGTCTATGACGAATCGGGGACTCCGAGCGCTCCTCACACAGAGTGGTTCGAATCTGACTTGATCAAGTTTTGGGATGCAGCATGAATAGAGTTTGAGACGAGAAAAGCATAGATAGCTAGAGGAGGTTCTTAGGCATTCTTGTCCATCCACTTGGCAAAAGAAGAAAGCCAAACAATCAAAACAACAAGTGGATGTCCTCGAATGAGTAAAATATGCAACCAACATGCTCGCACAATAAGATGGCAAATGAAATATGTGGCAAAGCATGCACAACCAATTCTAGCATCTATCAAGCAATTTGCGATGACTAGGTCATCTATATATGAGTATATTGACTTAGGAGTCAAGTGAGAACACTTGATCATAGGTCATACTCATCGTTTAAGCTCAAGTGGGGTTACCACTTTTACATAAAGCATTGTTGTATTCACATCTTTAGAGTTGCTTTAGCTCAAGTATTAGAGTAAAGCTCCCCCTAGATGTGATATCCCCCCTAAGAGGGATGAACTAACCTTGGGTTTTGTCGATGATGACTTCATGTAGATGTTGAAGATGTGGATGCTCAATGTTGATGTAGATCACTTGGAGCTATCCATTTGAGTGAATTGCACTTTCAATACCTACATGGGTTAGTCCCACAAGGAACAAACAAGGATATCCATAGACATAGAGTGACGCACACACAAGATGATGTCCATGAAAACTTTAGGTTACCTTGTCCCTTGTCTTACCAACAATAGGGTTTGTGACTCCTTGAACTAGTGCAAGATGTGGAAGTTGATTGCACTTGTTCTTGCCAAAATGATAAGAGTGAAGTATGTTGGCGGAGTCACCCTCAAGAACTCTCTAGTTCTTCTTCTTTTGGATCCACACCATCTTGATGGGAATCCTTGGAGTTGTAGTCGTACTTGATGAAGTGGAACTTGAAGTAGTCTTGGGAATCCACTTGACTGAGGTCTTGGGAGCTTCTTCAAATGCATCAATCTCCTCTTGAAGCTTGTCCTTGCCTTTTTGCTTGTAGTCTTGTGGTGGAAGATCATCTTGAGCTTGTGTCCCCTTGAAAGAAGTGTCATACTTCTCTTGTTGAGGAACAAACTTTGTCTTGGGGTATTGATCTTCTTCCCATTCAACTCCATTGGCATTGAACTTTCGTTCAAAACCAACACCTTGATTCTTCTGGTGCATTCCTTGCTTGCGCACAATTTCCTCGAATTGCTTACTTCCGGCAAGGCTCTTGTAAACACCTTTCTCTATAATTCCCTTCAATAAGCTATTTTCTTGCTCAAGTGTAACTTGGCTAAGAGAATCATTAGTGGAATCAAGAGAACTACTAGAAGCAACAATATTGGATTTAGCATGATCATTGTTACTACTAGAGGAAGAATCTTTCTTATTCTTGTTACTAGTCTTGACTTGAGGCATGTAGGTGGATAAAAGTAAACGCTTGGCAATGTAAGAAGAACTATTCTTGTGGATATCATCATTGATTGCTTTTAAGAACTGATGCTCTTGCTCAAGATTGAGCTTTTCAAAGCGTAATTTCTCATGAGCTCTTAAAAGTTCTCGATGATCTTCGAAGATAGTTTCATGAGCTAACTTAAGAGTGTTTAGTTCTTTAGTTAGAGCCTCAATCTTCTCCTTATCATTGTCATTCGTTTTAGCATGATTAATTAATGTTTCACCATAATATTCTTCACTAGAGTTGTCAACAAGCAAATCATCATCACCTAACAAGTCATCTTCATCACTATTAAAATCAACGTACTCGGGGTGTGTTACCTTAGGACCTTTGGCCATGAAGCATCTTCCAATTCCTTCATTTGGGGAATCAAATATGTCGTAGGAGTTGGTTGACACAAGTGCTAGACCGGCAACACCTTCATCTTGAGTATCTTCGGAGTCGGAGTGATAACTTCTCTCGGAGTGGCTGTCGGAGTCGGAGCCGGATACCCATTCACCAACATGAGCTTGACGTCTTCGTTTTGTATAGCTCCTTGATGATTTTTCCTTCCTTTCCGAGTCCTTGCTTCTCCGTGAGTATCTTCGTTCATAACGATCATCTCTACTCCTTCTCTCTCTTGGTGGAGATTCTTTGCTTCTTCTTTTTGGAGAATCTTCTCTTCTCTTGTAGGGAGCCGTACACTCATTGGAATAGTGTCCGGGTCTTCCACAATTATAGCAGTTTTGCTCTCGACTAGAAGATCTTTTGTCATTGTAGGACCTTGACTTGAAGCTTCTATCTTTGCTTCTACTCTTGTAGAACTTGTTGAAGTTCTTCACCATTAAGCTCAATTCTTCATTGAAGTTTTGTTTCTCACTTGATGATGTGGGGGCTTCACATGACGCTTTGTAGGCACCACTTGATTTATTGTGAAGTTCCTCTTTATCCTTAAGTGACATCTCATGAGCAACAATCCTTCCAATTACTTCCGTTGGCTTGAGATCTTTGTAGTTGGGCATCATTTGGATTAATGTGCACACGGTATCATATTTCCCATCCAAGGCTCTTAGGATCTTCTTGATGATGAATCTATCGGTCATCTCTTCACTTCCTAAGCCGGCAATCTCATTTGTGATGAGAGCAAGCCTAGAGTACATTTCAGCGACAGCTTCACCATCCTTCATCTTGAACTTGTCAAGTTGACTTTGGAGCACATCCAACTTGGATTCCTTGACGGAGTCGGTACCTTCGTGCATATCAATCAAAGTATCCCAAATCTCCTTTGCATTCTCAAGGCGGCTGATTTTGTTGAATTCTTCCGGGCACAATCCGTTGAAGAGAATATCACAAGCTTGAGCATTGTATTGCAACATCTTCAACTCATCCGCGGTAGCTTCACGGTTTGGTTCCCTCCCATCGAAGAACTCACCTTGCAAGCCAACACAAACAATAGCCCATACGGCGGGGTTATGTCCAAGAATATGCATTTTCATTTTATGCTTCCAACTAGCAAAATTAGTGCCATCAAAGTAAGGACCTCTACGGTGATAATTTCCCTCGCTAGACGCCATACTCTCCTAGGTTGTGAAACCAAGGCTATGACCACCAAAAGCTATGGAGATCAAGCCAAATGGAGACCAAAGCTCTGATACCACTTGTAGGATCGAAAGTCTGTCTAGAGGGGGGGGTGATTAGACTACTTGACCAATTAAAAACTTAGCCTTTTCCCAATTTTAGTTCTTGGCAGATTTTAGCTATCTTAGAGCAAGTCAAGCAATCATCACACAATTCAAGCAAGCATGCAAAGAGTTTATTGGCAGCAGAAAGTAAAGCATGCAACTTGCAAGAATGTAAAGGTAAGGGTTTGGAGGATTCAAACGCAATTGGAGACACGGATGTTTTCCCGTGGTTCGGATAGGTGGTGCTATCCTACATCCACGTTGATGGAGACTTCAACCCATGGAGGGTAATGGTTGCGCGAGTCCACGGAGGGCTCCACCCACGAAGGGTCCACGAAGAAGCAACCTTGTTTATTCCACCATGGCCATCGCCCACGAAGGACTTGCCTCACTAGCGGTAGATCTTCACGAAGTAGGCGATCTCCTTGCCCTTACAAACTCCTTGGTTCAACTCCACAATCTTGTCGGAGGCTCCCAAGTGACACCTAGCCAATCTAGGAGACACCACTCTCCAAGAAGTAACAAATGGTGTGTTGATGATGAACTCCTTGCTCTTGTGCTTCAAATGATAGTCTCCCCAACACTCAACTCTCTCTCATAGGATTTGGATCTGGTGGAAAGAAGATTTGAGTGGAAAGCAACTTGGGAAAGGCTAGAGATCAAGATTCATATGGTAGGAATGGAATATCTTGGTCTCAACACATGAGTAGGTGGTTCTTTCTCAGAACATATGAGTAGGAATGGAATATGTGTTCTGATGGCTCTCTCTTCGAATGAAGAGGTGGTGGAGGGGTATATATAGCCTCCACACAAAATCCAACCGTTACACACAGTTTTCCAATCTCGGTGGGACCAAATCATCAAACTCCGTCGGACCGAAATGGTAAACCTAGTGACCGTTAGGAATCTCGGTGGGACTGAGATGCAACTCGGTAGGACCGATTCGGTTAGGGTTTGGGCATAACGTAATCTCGGTGAGACCGATCGCACAAACTCGGTGAGACCGAGTTCGGCAATTAGCTAACCAGAGAGTTGGTCAGGCAAGCTCGGTGGGACCGACTTGCTCTTTCGGTGAGATCGAAACATTACAAGAAGGAAACATGGAGTTTACCTTGCATTCTCGGTGGGACCGATTCGCTCTTTCGGTGAGACCGAGAAGTTACGAAAGGGAAACAGAGAGTTTGCAAGCCCATCTCGGTGAGACCGAGAACCTTATCGGCAGGACCAAATTGCTAGGGTTTGGCAGTGGCAAATGACAAGTGAAACTCGGTGGCGCCGGATTGACATAATCGGTATGACCGAGTTTGGCTTAGGGTTTAGGTCATTTGTGGATATGGAAAGTAGCTGAGGATTTTGGAGCATATCATGAGCACATAGAGCAAGAGGCTCATTAAGCAACACCTCATCCCTCCTTAATAGTATTGTCTTTTCCTAAAGACTCAATGTGATCTTGGATCACTAAAATATAAAATGAAGAGTCTTTAACTTTTGAGCTTGAGCCAATTCTTTGTCCTTAGAATTTTGAGGGTTCCACTTTCCCATCCATGCCATGCCAATCATTGAGCTTTCCTGAAATAATCATCTTGGAATAGCATTAGCTCAATGAGCTATATGTTGTTATGAATTACCAAAACCACCTAGGGATAGTTGCACTTTCACACGTCTACGGAAGCCTTCGTCCTTGGAGTGATCCGGACTCCACCACCACCTGAAGATCAAGCCTGAGTGTCGATTTAGCACTATGCATTTTCTAGGAACTTTTTGGTAACTTGTTGCCAAAGGGGGAGAAAATGTATAGATCATAGGCTTCGAGAGAGAGAGTGTTGTTTTTCTCTCTTGCTTTATTTGGTGGTTTTTCGAAGTTTGTTTGCTTTTGAGTGCTTGAGATACTATGCTTGTGAGACATTGATGATCATGTGTTTGATCATAAGCTACACTTAATGCTTGGTGAATGCTATTATCTTATCTATCTTATGTGATCATTCACTTTTCTTGGTGATGAGTGCATGTATTTCATTCTTATCATTTTGAGCGCTCCACCAGGATGTATGTGACATGGAAGAGTAACCCATAATTCTAACTTCTTGTGCATTTGCAGTCCAAAGCAAATTTTAAATATGCACAAATTTAGGGGGAGCTCTTACTTATCACATACTTCTCAAAGCGATGATGTAATTCATTCTTATTATCATTTGTCGAAGCTTTGATCTATATGTTGTCATCAATTACCAAAAAGGGGGAGATTGAAAGTGCAACTATCCCTAGGTGGTTTTGGTAATTCATAACAACATATAACTCATTGAGCTAATGCTATTCCAAGATGATTATTTCAGGAAAGCTCAATGATTGGCATGGCATGGATGGTGAAAGTGGAACCCTCAAAATGCTAAGGACAAAGGATTGTCTCACCGAGATTACGTTATGCCCTAACCCTAACAAAATCGGTCCTACCGAGTTGCATGTCAGTCCCACCGAAAATCTCTTAACGGTCACTAGGTTTGCTATTTCGGTCTGACCGAGTTTGTTGATTCGGTCCCACCGAGATTGGAAAACTGTGTGTAACGGTTGGATTTTGTGTGGAGGCTATATATACCCCTCCACCTCCTCTTCATTCGTAGAGAGAGTCATCAGAACACATCTACACTTCCAACTCATATGTTCTGAGAGAGAACCACCTACTCATGTGTTGAGACCAAGATATTCCATTCCTACCATATGAATCTTGATCTCTAGCCTTCCCCAAGTTGCTTTCCACTCAAATCTTATTTCCACCAGATCCAAATCCTATGAGAGAGAGTTGAGTGTTGGGGAGACTATCATTTGAAGCACAAGAGCAAGGAGTTCATCATCAACACACCATTTGTTACTTCTTGGAGAGTGGTGTCTCCTAGATTGGCTAGGTGTCACTTGGGAGCCTCCGACAAGATTGTGGAGTTGAACCAAGGAGTTTGTAAGGGTAAGGAGATCGCCTACTTCATGAAGATCTACTGCTAGTGAGGCAAGTCCTTCGTGGGCGATGGCCATGGTGGGATAGACATGGTTGCTTCTTCGTGGACCCTTCGTGGGTGGAGCCCTCCGTGGACTCGCGCAACCGTTACCCTTCGTGGGTTGAAGTCTCCATCAACATGGATGTAGGATAGCACCACCTATCCGAACCACGGGAAAAACATCCGTGTCTCCAATTGCGTTTGAATTCTCCAAACCCTTCCCTTTACATTCTTGCAAGTTGCATGCTTTACTTTCCACTGCCAATATACTCTTTGCATGCTTGCTTGAATTGTGTGATGATTGCTTGACTTGTCCTAAAATAGATAAAATCCGCCAAGAACTAAAATTGGGAAAAGGTTAAGTTTTTATTTGGTCAAGTAGTCTAATCACCCCCTCTAGACATACTTTCGATCCTACATCCTACTTGATTGATATTGATGATATGAGTATTACAAGAGTTGATCTACCACGAGATCGTAGAGGCTAAACCCTAGAAGCTAGCCTATGGTATGATTGTATGTATCTCTCTATCGACTAGCCCGGCCTCGGTTTATATAATGCACCAGAGGCCTAGGATAACAAGAGTCCTAGCCGAATACGCCGGTGGGGAGGAGTCCTTGTTTTGATCGCCAAGTCTTGTGGAATCTTCCTTGTATGCGGCAGCTGTCCGAACTGGCCTATGAGTATGCGGCCATGGGGGTCCTCGGCCCAATCCAACTGATCGGGAGACGACGTGATGAGTACCCCCTAGTCCAGGACACCTTCAGCGGCTATCTCCTCCAGGGCTTGGTGCTCCCGGACCATCTCGTCGTGGAGGTAGTCGTCCCGCGCCCCTTTTAGGGCCTCCTCGTCGAAGAAGCCACACCGGACAATGGCCTCGTACTCCGCGGGGAGGCCGGGCTCCGCCTTCGGCATGACGAGGACGAGGCGGCCAGAGGTGGGGGAGGAGTCAGTGATGCGGGCGCCGGAGCTGCGGGTGCGGTGGCTGACCGGTGCGTCCTGGGGCTCCGGCTTGACGGGGCGGAGGCTGGGAGAGCCGGTCGAGTGGCCGAACGAGGAGGAGGACACCCCGGGTCCATGCGCCTTGGCATCCACGAGCTCCCATGCCGGCGGGAGATGGACGGGGAAGAGGGGTACTCCAGCCTGGGCGTGTTACCGCCCTCGATGTACTCGAGGATGGTCTCCAGCATGCGGCCGGGCACGCCCCACCATCGGCGGCGGCCTTCGTAGTTGAGCCTCCCGGAGGGCACGACGCCGTTGGTGGACTCGAGCTGCTCGGCGTGGCGGCGGCGGAAGTAGGGCTCCCACAGTAGGCTGTCGGGGACGCATCGTGGGCCTTCCTTCGCCGCCTGTGGCAGAGAGGCGCGGATACGCGCGATCTCCGCACGCCACGCCGCTCTGGTGGACGGTGGTGGCACCGGGACCCCGCCGGCGCTGATCCTCCACGCCCCGGGCACCCGCATGTCCGGCAGGACCGGGTATTTGGCTTCATAGAAGAGCCGAGCTTCGTCCTTGTGGAGGTGGCGACGGATGAAGCCGTTCGCCGCCGCGCCATCGCCTGGGAAGCGCTCCACCATGGTTGAACTGGATCGGCGAGAGGAGAGGGAGGGACGGGGAGGAATGGGGCGTCATTGGTGGTGAGTCTGTGCGTCACCGGCGTGCAGGGGGCGGCTTATATAGGCGGAGGCGCTGCGCGTACGCGTTGCCGCCATGTTACGCGTGGCGGGCGAGGGACGCGCGACGTCCGGTTGCGCCGCCCGTGAGGCATCAATGGAGGAGGCTGACCGGCATGGCAGCGCGCGGCAGCTTTGGCATTGATTCGCCGCGGGAACCGAGGCAATGAGGACAACGAAGCATCGAGAAGAGCCGAGTCTCTGCCAAGGAGGGCTCGCCGACTTTCGCGCCAAAAACAATTCGGCCGGCGCCCCCAAGCGCTCGCCAGCACGCCGGGTTTGGCCTGGGTCTGCCGGCGCCAATTTCGGCACGAGACGACGAAAAAAGGGCCTTTGGGGGCGCGACTGGGCCGATTTTTCGGCGCTGGCGGCCGAAATATCGCCCGGGGGCCTTGTTGAGGGCGCGGCTGAAGATGCTCTTAGAGCAACTCCATTAGGGTCGTTAAAGTCACACTTCAAAATGTTTTGAAGGTTGCGAACCTGTGTGCAAACACATAATCACCAGACGAAAACCTTCATATTTGTTGGTTCAAATTTTTAGTTTTAATTTAAGGGACGTTTAACACAACCAATTAATACAAAAATATCATCCAACACGACAAATACAATAAAAACTTTATTGGCGGCCAAAATTAGTGGCTTTTACATATTTTCTGTGATGTTATTAGGCGACATTTTTGAAATATGCAGTGTCGCTATTTGATAATGCTGCTACTAGCACTATTCCAATGCCGACATCGTGTAGTCGTCATCCTCATCCCCATCGTCCGATTTTGCCAGCTTGTTGAGGTAGGCGTAGTCCTCGGTGTTGTCCTCTTTTCAGTGCGACAAGCAACACCCATGAGTTGTTGCTGCTCCTTACCGCCGTTGCTTATGGGGCTGAAGCGCTTGCGGAAGCGGTCCTCTTCACGGCATTGTGTCTCTGCTTGGAGGATGGAGAGCTCCAGCACAACCACGAGTGGGTCCTCGGTCTCGCGAGGGGGTGCCAACGTCATTGATGGAGATGATGGCGCCCGGGGCACCAGATTCATGCCGCTCACCCTGACTAGAGTCGTCGTTGGCACGAGAAGCACCAAATCCCCCATGGCCGCTGTCATGGAAGCCGCCAACGACATGTGAGCCACAAGAAGGTCGATCCAACCGCCACCATGAGTAGTGTGTCATGGGGAGAGTTGGCATCACCGACGCTTGTCTAAGAGGACATTCGGCCTACAAGTTGTGTCCCTACGCGTCAACATTATCGTGGAGAGGGGATGAACTAGCTAGGGGAGGAGGAGGCGAGGAGAAGGGACAAGGTGGATAGGTTTTGGTGATGGGGACACCTTGTTGTCGGGATTTTATAACCAAGAACGACGGACAGTTCGGCGGAAGATGATGCCACATGGCGTCCATCCAATGGGCTGCCATGGCCTCGCCATAAATGTGGCGGTTTTGCCGGTCACCTCACCCTCGGTCAATTACGGTGGTGCCGGTTACGGGTGGCATTGCTCTTCAAACCCAGCCGTGACGTGAGGAGGAACAAGATTGAACTTCTATCCTACGTATGTGTTGGGGAACGCAGTATTTCAAATTTTTTCCTATGATCATGCAAGATCTATCTAGAAGATAAATAGCAACGAGAGAGAGTGTGTCCATGTACCATCGTAGACTGAAAGCGGAAGCGTTTAGTAACGCGGTTGATGTAGTCTAACATCTTCGCGATTTAACCGATCCAAGCACCGAACGTACATCACCTCCGCATTCAGCACACGTTCAGCTCAATGATGTCTCTCGATCTCTTGATACAGTTGAGGACGAGGGAGAGTTCCGTCAGCACGACGGCGTGGCGATGGTGATGATGAAGTTACCGGCGCAGGGCTTCGCCTAAGCACTACGACGATATGACTGAGGTGTGTAACTATGGAGGGGGCACCGCACACGGCTAAGAGAAACTTGTGTGTTCTAGGGTGCCCCCCGCCCCCGTATATAAAGGAGGGGAGGGGGAGGCCGGCTGGCCCCTGTAGGGCGCGCCAGGAGAAGGGAGTCCTGCTACCTCTTGAGCATGTGTTGGTTTTCCCAGGAAGAGGAAAGGGTGATGCAGCAAAGTAGCATAAGTATTTCCCTCAGTTTTTGAGAATCAAGGTATCAATCCAGTAGGAGACAACGCACAAGTAACCTAGTACTTGCACAAACAATCAAGAACCTTGCAACCAATGCGATAAAGGGGTTGTCAATCCCTTCACGGTCACTCGCAAAAGTGAGATCTGATAAAGATAGTAAGATAAATACTTTTGGTATTTTTGTGGTATAGATTGGAAAGTAAAGATTGCAAAATAGTAAACGAGATGAGATGTAAATAAAAGAGATGAAATATAATAAGAAAGACACCCGGGGGCCATAGGTTTCACTAGTGGCTTCTCTCAAGATAGCAAGTATTACGGTGGTTGAACATATTACTGCCGAGCAATTGATAGAAAAGCGCATAGTTATGAAGATATATAAGGCAATGATCATGAATATAGGCATCACGTCCATGTCAAGTAGATCGAAACAATTCTGCATCTACTACTATTACTCCACACATCGACCGTTGCATCTAGAGTATTAAGTTCATAAGAACAGAGTAACACATTAATTAAGATGACATGATGTAGAGGGATAAACTCAAGCAATATGATATAAACCCCATCTTTTTATCCTTCATGGCAACAATACAACACGTGCCTTGCTGCCCCTGCTGTCACTGGGAAAGGACACCGCAAGATTGAACCCAAAGCTAAGCGCTTCTCCCATTGCAAGAAAGATCAATCTAGTAGGCCAAACTAAACCGATAATTCGAAGAGACCTGCAAAGATATCAAATCATGCATATAAGAATTCAGAGAAGAACCAAATGATATTCATAGATAATGAAGTTCATAAATCCTCAATTCATCGAATCTCGGCAAACACACTGCGAAAGAGTATTACATCGAATAGATCTCCAAGAACATCGAGGAGAACTTTGTATTGAAGATCAAAGAGAGAGAAAAATCCATCTAGCTAATAACTATGGACCCAAAGGTCTATGGTAAACTACTCATGCTTCATCGGAGAGGCTATGGTGTTGATTTAGAAGCCCTCCGTGATCGATTCCCCTTCGACAGATCACCGGAAAAGGCCCCAAGATGGGATCTCATGGGTACATAAGGTTGCGGCGGTGGAAAAGTGGTTTCGTGGATCCCCCTAATGTTTCTAGTGTATAAGAGTATATATAGGCGAAAGAAGTACGTTGGTGGAGCTTCATGCGCCCACGAGGGTGGGGGGCACGCCTACCCCTTGGGCGCGCCCTCCTGCCTTATGGCCGCCTCGCGGAGTTCCAGACTTCCACTCCAAGTCTCCTAGTTTGCTTTCGGTCCAAGAAAGATCATCGCGAAGGTTTCATTCCGTTTGGTATTCCTTTTCTGTGAAACACTAAAATAGGCAAAAAAAACATAAACTGGCATTGGGCCTCCGGTTAATAGGTTAGTCCCAAAAATAATATAAAAGAGCATATTAAAGCCCATTAAACATCCAAAACAGATAATATAATAGGATGGAACAATAAAAATTATAGATATGTTGGAGACGTATCTGAAGGAAATATTCCCTAGAGGCAATAATAAAGTTATTATTTATTTCCTTATTTCATGATAAATGTTTATTATTCATGCTAGATTTGTATAAACCGGAAACATAATACATGTGTGAATACATAGACAAACATAGTGTCACTAGTATGCCTCTACTTGACTAGCTCATTGATCAAGGATGGTTAACTTTCCAAACCATAGACATGAGTTGTTATTTGATCAATGGGATCACATCATTAGGAGAATGATGTGATTTACTTGACCCATTCCGTTAGCTTAGCACTTGATCGTTTTTGTTTACTACTATTGCTTTCTTCATGACTTATACATGTACTTATGACTATGAGATGATGCAACTCCTGAATACCGGAAGAACACTTTGTGTGCTACCAAACCTCACAACGTAACTGGGTGATTATAAAGGTGCTCTACAGGTGTCTCCGATGGTACTTGTTGAGTTGACATAGATCAAGATTAGGATTTGTCACTCCGATTGTGGGAGAGGTATCTCTGGGCCCTCTCGGTAATGCACATCACTATAAGCCTTGCAAGCAATGCAAATAATGAGTTAGTTGTGGGATAGTGCATTACTAAACGAGTAAAGAGACTTGCCGGTAACGAGATTGAACTAGGTATTGGGATACCGACGATCGAATCTCGGGCAAGTAACATACCGATGACAAAGAGAACAACGTATAGTGTTATGTGGTTTGACCGATAAAGATCTTCGTAGAATATGTAGGAACCAATATGAGCATCCAAGTTCCGCTATTGGTTATTGACTGGTGACATGTCTCGGTCATGTCTACATAGTTCTCGAACCCGTAGGGTCCGCACGCTTAAAGTTCTGTGACGATCGGTTTTATGAGTTTATATGTTTTGATGTACCGAATGTAGTTCGGAGTCCCGGATATGATCCCGGACATGATGAGGAGTCTCGAAATGGACGAGACATGAAGATTGATATATTGGAAGCCTACATTTGGACATCGGAAGAGTTCCGGGTAAAATCGGGATTTTACCGGAGTACCGGAGGGGTTACCGAAACCCCCCGGGGGCTAATGGGCCTTGTTGGGCCATAAGGGAAAGAGAGAGGGGCCAGCCTAAGGGCAAGCAGCGCGCCACCTCCCCTCTGGTCTGAATTGTACTAGGAGAGGGGGGGGGCGCCCCCTTTCCTTCTCTTTCTCTCCCTTCCTTTCCCCCTCCTAGTAGGAGTAGGAAAGAGGAGAATCCTACTCCTACTAGGAGGAGGATTCCTCCTCCCGGCGCACCATCAAGGGCCGGCCGGCCTCCCCCTTGTTCCTTTATATACAGGGGCAGGGGGCACCTCTAGACACTCAAGTTGATCACAAAGATATCTCCCAGCCGTGTGCGGTGCCCCCCTCCACCATAATCCACCTCGGTCATACTGTAGCGGTGCTTAGGCGAAGCCCTGCCATGGTAACTTCATCAACATCGTCACCACGTTGTCGTGCTGACGAAACTCTTCCCCGAGCTCTACTGGATCGTAAGTTCATGGGACGTCACCCAGCTGAACGTGTGCTGAACGCGGAGGTGTCGTATGTTCGGTACTGAGGATCAGTCGATTGTGAAGACGTACGACTACATCAACCGCGTTGTCATAACACTTCCGCTTAATGGTCTATGAGGGCACGTGGATGAGATCTCCCCTCTCATTGCTATGCATCAGCATGATCCTGCGTGTGCGTAGGATTTTTTTTGAAATTACTACGTTCCCCAACAGTATCAAGCATCCCCAAGCTTAATTCATGCTCGTCCTTGAGTAGATAAATGATAAAAATAGAATTTTTGATGTGGAATGCTACCTAACATATTTATCAATGTAATTTTCTTTATTGTGGCATGAATGTTCAGACCCGAAAGATTCAAGAAAAAAGTTTGATATTGACATTAAAATAATAATACTTCAAGCATACTAACAAAGTAACCATGTCTTCTCAAAATAACATGGCCAAAGAAAGTTCATCCCTACAAAATCATATAGTTTGGTCATGCTCCATCTTCGTCACACAAAATATTCAAATCATGCACAACCCCGATGACAAGCCAAGCAATTGTTTCATACTTTAGTATTCTAATTTTTTTTCAACTTTCATGCAATACATGAGTGTGAGCCATGGACATAGCACTATAGGTGGAATAGAGTGGTGGTTGCGGAGAAGACAAAAAGAAGGAAGATGGTCTCACATCAACTAGGCGTATCAATGGGCTATGGAGAAGCCCATCAATAGATATCAATGTGAGTGAGTAGGGATTGCCATGCAACGGGTGCACTAGAGCTATAAATGTATGGAAGCTCAACAAAAGAAACTAAATGGGTGTGCATCCAACTTGCTTGCTCACGAAGACCTAGGGCATTTGAGGAAGCCCATCGTTGGAATATACAAGTCAAGTTCTATAATGAAAATTTCCCACTAGTATATGAAAGTGACAAAATAAGAGACTCTGTATCATGAAGATCATGGTGCTACTTTGAAGAACAAGTGTGGAAAAAGGATAGTAGCATTGCCCCTTCTCTCTTTTTTTCTCTCTTTTTTGTTTGGCTTCTTTGGGCTCTTTTTCTCCTTTTTTTGTTTCCTCGCATGGTACAATGCTCTAATAATGATGATTATCACACTTCTATTTATTTACAACTCAAAGATTACAACTCGATAGTTAGAACAAAAATATGACTCTATATGCATGCCTCCGGCGGTGTACCGAGATGTGCAATGAATCAAGAGTGACATGTATGAAAAAATATGAATGGAGGCTTTGCCACAAATATGATGTCAACTACATGATCATGCAAGGCAATGTGAAATGATGGAGCGTGTCATAATAAACGGAATGGTGGAAGGTTGCATGGCAATATATCTCGGAATGGCTATGGAAATGCCATAATAGGTAGGTATGGTGGCTGTTTTGAGGAAGGTAAATGGTGGTTTTATGGTACCGGTGAAAGTTGTGCGGTACTAGAGAGGCTAGCAATGGTGGAAGGGTGAGAGTGTGTATAATCCATGGACTCAACATTAGTCATAAAGAATTCACATACTTATTGCAAAAAACTACAAGCCATCAAAACCAAGCACTACGCGCATGCTCCTAGGGGGATAGATTGGTAGGAAAAGACCATCGCTCGTCCCCGACCGCCACTCATAAGGTAGACAATCAAAGAAATACCTCATGCTTCAAATTTGTTACATAAGGTTACCATACGTGCATGCTACGGGACTTGCAAACCTCAACACAAGTATTTCTCGAATTCACAATTAATTTACTAGCATGACTCTAATATCACCATCCTCATGTCTCAAAACAATCATCAAGCATCAAACTTCTCATAGTATTCAACGCATTTTATATGAAAGTTTTTAATATACCCATCTTGGATGACCATCATATTAGGACTAGTTTTATAGCCAAAGCAAATTACCATGTTGTTCTAAAAGACTCTCAAAATAATATAAGTGAAGCATGATAGATCAATAATTTCCATAAAATAAAACCATCACCGTGCTCTAAAAAGGTATAAGTGAAGCACTAGAGCAAAATTATCTAGCTCAAAAGATATAAGTGAAGCACATAGAGTATTTTAATAAATTCCGATTCATGCGTGTCTCTCCCAAAGGTGTGTATAGCAAGGATGATTGTGGTAAATTAAAAAGAAAAGACTCAAATCATACAAGACTCTCCAAGCAAAACACATATCATGTGGTGAATAAAAATATAACCTCAAGTAAAGTTACCGATAGACGAAGGCGAAAGAGGGGATGCCTTCCAGGGCATCCCCAAGCTTAGGCTTTTGGTTGTCCTTGAATTTTATCTTGGGACGCCTTGGGCATCCCCAAGCTTAGGCTCTTGCCACTCCTTATTCCAAAATCCATCAAATCTTTACCAAAAAACTTGAAAACTTCACAACACAAAACTCAACAGAAAATCTCATGAGCTCCGTTAGTATAAGAAAATAAACCACCACTTTAAGGTATTGTAATAACCCGATTTTTGGGGTTATATTAATTTGATTAATAAGTAAATTATTATTATTATTTAACATAAATAATTGAGTGAAGAAGACATGCTAGATTATTGTTGCAAGTAATTAAATAGAACTATAATTTTTGCATGCGTAAAATATTAGATGGAATTGGACCAGGTACAAATGATAGATCGGTAGATATTCCCGAGTACTAGAACTCCAAGTCAACTAGGTGCATGCATGTCATGATGAGAATGCACACGTATGCATTGTTCTTGCTAGCTAAGTAAAAATCTATGTGTACGTGGAGGTTGGCGTGGCATGCATGTAGTCTCTTGGACATTCTAGCCCTATACGTGGGCTCTTCGTATGGTGGCCAGGTTGATTAGGCCTTTGCACTAGCTGTAGTGCAGCAGCCAAATCTTTTTACCAGCTCCAAAGGTCAGCTGGAAGGGTCACTGCGGCTGCGATATTTTGCTAGCATTTCAACCCACAATCAAACCTATAAATAGGACCTCCCACTGCTGGTTGTTGCAGCTTCAAACCATCTACTAGAGAAAGATAGAAGTGAGAAGAAGAGAGAGCGTGTGAGTGAGAGAGAGAGAAGACATGGAGGAGTTATATGGGGTGTAGAGGTGCTGCTGGAGTGAAGAACTGAGCTGTGTGTCCGGAGAATATTAGTATAGTATATCTACGGCTATTGAATTATACATTGATGGGTTTATTTTCTAGGAGAATATTATCTCCAAGGAGAAATCTTGTTATCTAAGGCAAGTAGCTGTTTTGCTAAACTTCCTGGTCTCGCATTATTGTTGTATTCCTTGATTATCTGATAATATTATTGCACCTTGATTTTTGTTGATCCTCTGTTGATCCTTGAGAGAGGGATGTGTTGTCCCCATAATCCATTTGTTGATGGAATCAGAGTATTTTGAAGGAACTCATGAAAAGTCATGAGTGTATCGTCTTTGACTGATATTTCAATAATCCTATCGTTGATTCAAACACATATCCATCTATATTGGTGTCACGACGACAAACGTATTGTACCGGTCACATTTCATGTATGGGACTATCTGAGCTCTCCTCTAAGGACGGACCTTGTTCGAGAACGTGTCGGTGATGGATCTGTAGGAGCGACCGACATCAGTAGGTCCAGGTGTCCGGGTCTTCGTGGGTACAAGAGCTATCCTCGTCTATAACCTGTGTGGTTTTGGTCGAGGCTGTTGACGTCGGAGTACCCCTCTTAAGAGTGTAAAAGTGTGGAATTTCACCCCTGTGACTCCCGGGTTGGGAAGCTTGCGGTCATGTGTGACGCCAATAAATTCCTTGTTGTATTCACTAAATCTACTATTTTTTGTTCTTTTGTCCATTTACATTAAGATACGATTCCAATGGTTATCACCTTGTTATCCTTTGAATTCGGTTCGTCTGTTGATCTACACCATCATACCATTGCTCCTTGTTGATAGTGAACTATCTACTTGCTGAGTATGACTTGTCATCCTCATCCTTGCTTCCTTTTTTTAGATGCAGACGATGTAAGTTAAGCATGTCCGGAAGATGTCATCCAAGAATAGGCTGGACCAATGGGTGGGAAACGAGTAGAGAATTTAATGTATTTTGCCTATTTGTAAATGTAAAGGAGTTTGTATTGTCAATGTATGAGATTTCGTGATCCACTGCTGGTTTATGCCTGCTTTATCATGCCTTGCGTGACTATAGACCTTTGGTTTATAGGTGTGCGGCGGCTGTCTCCCCTAGGCCCGGTCTTGGGGCGTGACAGGTACTGTAATGAACTAATTCTTAATTTATATTGGTGTTAAACCTACTGTATTCCAACTTCTCTATGGTTCATACCCCCTGATACTAGCCATAGATGCATCAAAATAAGCAAACAACACACGAAAAACAGAATCTTTCAAAAACAGAACAGTGTGTAGCAATCTGGAGGTTTTGAATACTTCTGTAACTCCAAAAATTCTGAAAAATTAGGACGACTAGGACAATTTGTATATTGATCTACTGCAGTTGGAATTGGTATTTTACTGCTCTCTGGTTAAAAATGAAAATTATTTTCGTGAGCGCATACTTTCTGTTTTCATCAGGAAGATCAAACAACAATCACCCAAAAAAGTCCTAAAGGCTTTACTTGGCACAAACACTAATTAAAACATAAAAACCACAATCATAATAGATGCTAGATAAACTATTTATTACTAAACAGGAACAAAAAGTAAAGAACAAAAATAAAATTGGGTTGCCTCCCAACAAGCGCTAATGTTTAATGCCCCTAGCTAGGCATAAAAGCAAGAATAGATCGAGGTATTGCCCTCTTTGGTATTTTTCTTTTTAATGGGGTTATGCTCGAATCCGAGAGGTTCCTTACATTTCCCTTCATACTCGGAGATTTTTAGATCTAGATCATCCAACCGCTTATTGCAAAGAGTGATCAACATATTCATGCGGTGAAGGTTCCCACTAGCATTTTTAAGAGGTTCAAGAGATTTTTGTACTTCACATAGTTTCTCAAAAACTTGGGTTCCTTCCTGAGTATGATGTAGTCCATTTTGTGGGGGTAGTACTCCTACTATTCCCTCTATAATCTCATGCGCAATACTGGGATCAATTTCAATAAAATTCCCTATGGCGGCAAAATGCAAGAGTTGTCTATGAGACACGGTTAGCCTAACATAAAAATTACGAAGTAAAATCTTGAAATCTCCCTCTATAGTGCAATTATGATAAGATTCTATCATCCTGTACCAAGCATCTTTTAGGTTTTCTCCTTGTATTTGTTTGAAGTGAAGAACTTCAAAATCGGGAGATAAGGAAGGCTAGCCATGAAGGCGCAAAAAACGATCTAACGCACGGACACAAAAGAAGCAAGCGAAAAGAGGCGAACGGAAGAGGGGCGAAGAAAAGGCAAAGGTTTTTGAAAATTGTTTTAGAAGTGTGGAGAGGAAACGGGAGGCGAATGACAAATAATGTAATGCGAGGGAGAAGAGTTTATGATGGGTACTTGGTATGTCTTGACTTGGCATAGATCTCCCCGACAACGGCGCCAGAAATCCTTCTTGCTACCTTTTGAGCATGCGTTGGTTTTCCCTTGAAGAGGAAAGGATGATGCAGCAAAGTAGCGTAAGTATTTCCCTCAGTTTTTGAGAACCAAGGTATCAATCCAGTAGGAGACAATGCACAAGTCGCCTAGTACCTGCACAAACAATCAAGAACCTTGCAGCCAACGCGATAAAGGGGTTGTCAATCCCTTCACGGTCACTCGCAAAAGTGAGATATGATAAAGATAGTAAGATAAATATTTTTGGTGTTTTTGTTGTATAGATTGGAAAGTAAAGATTGCAAAATAGTAAAGTAGATGCGATGTAAATAAAAGAGATGCAATATAATAAGAAAGAGACCCGGGGGCATAGGTTTCACTAGTGGCTTCTCTCAAGATAGCAAGTATTACAGTGGGTGAACAAATTACTGCCGAGCAATTGATAGAAAAGCGCATAGTTATGAAGATATCTAAGGCAATTATCATGAATATAGGCATCACGTTCGTGTCAAGTAGATCGAAACGATTCTGCATCTAGTACTATTACTCCACACATCGACTGCTGTCCAGCATGCATCTAGAGTATTAAGTTCGTAAGAACAGAGTAACGCATTAAGCAAGATGACATGATGTAGAGGGATAAACTCAAGCAATATGATATAAACCCCTTCTTTTTATCCTCGATGACAACAATACAATACGTGCCTTGCTGCCCCTACTGTCACTGGGAAAGGATACCGCAAGATTGAACCCAAAGCTAAGCACTTCTCCCATTGCAAGAAAGATCAATCTAGTAGGCCAAACTAAACCGATAATTCGAAGAGACTTGGAAAGATATCGAATCATGCATATAAGAATTCAGAGAAAAACCAAATAATATTCATAGATAATCAAGTTCATAAATCCACAATTCATCGGATCCCAGCAAACACACCGCAAAAGAGTATTACATCAAATAGATCTCCAAGAAAATCGAGGAGAACTTTGTATTGAAGATCAAAGAGAGAGAGAAGAAGCCATCTAGCTAATAACTATGGACCCGAAGTTCTGTGGTAATGTAACATCCCAATTTTGAAATTTGGATGTTATCACCAGGTCATCATATGCATTCATGCTCTTTGCATTTCTATCTGTTTTTATTTGAGCATTTTGATCCTAGAAACCTTAATCAACTCAAGGAACATTTGAGAGCGTTGGAGGTTTCATAAAAATTCCATTTTTGAATTTTCAAAATTGGTAATTGGATCAAAGTGAATTTTTATTTGAAATTATTTTTACAAATATTTCAAAATAAAATAGTCACAGAAGATAATATGACTCCTTCAAAACAGAGGAAATTTTGGAAATTTAATTTTAAATAAAAATACATTTTATTTGGGTAAATTAGGGAAAAAATTGCATCTTAGCCCAGAAAAATGTTCATCTTGTCCTAAATATTAGGTTTAGACGGTGAAAATTGTTTCTGGGATTTAAAAAATATATATTTTATTTGCATTGTTCGGGTGAAATTATTAAAAAAATCTTTTCAGACCGACCTGGGCCGAAGGCCCAGCCGGCGCGCTCGCGCAGCCGCCTTCCCCAAGCCGAACTCCGGCAAGGAGTCCGAGCCGCCGCCGCCCGACCCCCTGCCCAAGTCGGCCTCCCCCCTCCTTAAAAGCCGGAGCCACCCCCTCTCACCTCAAGCCGCCGGCGCAGCCCGCCTCCCCAAGCTGAGCCGTGCCGCCGCCGCAAGCCGCTGCCGCCGCTGCCCCGCACCGCCACCCCGCGCCGCGAACCGCCACCGCCGCCGCTGCCCCACCTCGCCGAAACCCGCCGCCGGTCTTCGACCGATTCCTTTTGCAAATCGAAGCTCTTCAGTTGAACTTTCAGTCTGGATCTTTTCTATTGAGTTTTACCTTTGCATCTTATGCTTGAGCGCTTATGTATGCTATTTTTTGTTCGTGATAGAGTTTCCAGAGTGCGAAGCGTGCTACTACGAGTCACTAGGGTTTTCAGATCATCAGCAAGGCAAGTAACACTTTGATCATGCCTCTTTATTACCCAGTTTTATGCATTAGTTCAACCCTCAAACATTGCATGGTTAGGAGTTGTTAACATGTGGGTATTTGGGAAGTAGTTGATGAGGTAGGAACCTATTGCCTTTTATATCAAACCCTGGGAGTTACTACGTTATGCTTATATTGGTATGCTATGCTCATAGACGTGGATTGGTTTGAGTGGTCCATGACAGATGTGGGAGTTATTATTAATTAATGGTTAACTTAAGGTGGCTACTTTAATACACATATGGGTGAATTGATTGGGGCACCCTGGAGCACTCAGTGGTTGTCCGAACACCTGGAGCAATCCAGTGTTGTCCTAGGATATCCTGGAGTACCCGTGTGATCATCCTATGGTTTGCCACCCAGGCTCAAAGGGATCATAAGATTATTCATGCTAGAAACTTCCATGTGCAGCCACAAGCCATTATGGGCTCTGATACGTCTCCAACGTATCTACTTTTCCAAACACTTTTCCCTTATTTTGGACTCTAACTTGCATGATTTGAATGGAACTAACCCGGACTGACGCTATTTTCAGCAGAATTGCCATGGTGTTATTTTTGTGCAGAAATAAAAGTTCACGGAATGAACTGAAACTTCATGAAGAATATTTTTGAAATTAATAAAAATATTGGCGAAAGAATAAACACCAAGGGGCCACACCCTGTCCATGAGCGTGGAGGGTGCGCCCCGTTGCCTGGTGGGCTCCCTGAGACTCCACCGACCTAAACTCCAACTCTATATATTCATGTTCGGGGAGAAAAAAAATCAGAGAGAACGATTCATTGCGTCTTACGATACTGAGCCGCCGCCAAGCCCTAATCTCTCTCGGGAGGGCTGATCTGGAGTCCGTTCGGGGCTCCGGAGAGGGGAATCTATCGCCATCGTCATCATCAACAATCCTCCATCACCAATTTCATGATGCTCACCGCCGTGCGTGAGTAATTCCATCGTAGGTTTGCTGGACGGTGATGGTTTGGATGAGATTTATCATGTAATCGAGTTATTTTTGTTACGGTTTGATCCCTAGTATCCATTATGTTATGCGATTGATGTTGCTATCACTTTGATATGCTTAATGCTTGTCACTAGGGCCCGAGTGCCATGATTTCAGATCTGAACCTATTATGTTTTCATGAATATATGTGACTTCTTGATCCTATTTTGCAAGCCAATAGTCACCTACTATGTGTTATGACCCGGTAACCACGAAGTGAAAATAATCGGGACCACTCTCAGTGATGACTATAGTTTGAGGAGTTCATGTATTCACTAAGTGTTAATGCTTTGTTCCGATACTCTATTAAAAGGAGGCCGTCATATCCCTTAGTTTCCAATAGGACCCCGCTGCCACGGGAGGGTAGGACAAAAGATGTCATGCAAGTTCTTTTCCATAAGCACGTATGACTATATTCGGAATACATGCCTACATTACATTGATGAATTGGAGCTAGTTCTATGTCACCCTATGTTATAACTGTTGCATGAGGAATCGCATCCGACATAATTATCCATCACTGATCCATTGCCTACGAGCTTTTCACATATTGATCTTTGCTTAGTTACTTTTCCGCTGCCATTGTTACAATTACTACAAAACTGCTATCGTTACTTTTGCCACCGTTATCGTTACTTCCATACTACTTTGCTACTAAATATTTTGTTGCAGATATTAAGTCTTTCAGGTGTGGTTGAATTGACAACTCAACTGCTAATACTTGAGAATATTCTTTGGCTCCCCTTGAGTCGAATCAATAAATTTGGGTTGAATACTCTACACTCTAAAACTATTGTGATCCCCTATACTTGTGGGTTATCACGCTCTGGATAGTTGAGTAAGTTGTGGGAAACCTTTCCATGATGGGCTAGCAGATGTAGGGGATTGTAGGTGTACCGGCCTATCTATCGGTTAAGGGGACCTCTTCAAAAAGACTATGTCTCGGTCATCCGTTTCTCAAACACCATGCAGTGCGAGAAATACAACGGAGGAGGTCGAGTCTTGTGGGGAAAAGTGCGCAAACCTCTGTAGAGTGTACAAACTAATCATGATTAGCCGTGTCCCCGGTTATGGACATCTTGAGTATTTGGAACTTGAATCATTATGTTGATCTCATCACTTTACTTAATTTAATTGTTGGGTTATAATTATTATTTTGGGATTGAGTTGGAGGAACCTTCTCAACATTTTTTTTCAACCAACTTGGTAGTTAAATAAAATATATTCCTTTGTTGTAGGGAAAAACTAGCTTTATGCAAATGATAACCATAGAGCCTCCACCAGCCATATATGCTTGTAGTTACAACTATTATTTGTTCTTTGCTCTATAGTGTTATTTTGCTAGCATATTCCATGTGCTGACCTACACAGGCTGCAACGTATTATGTTGTAGAATTTTCAGATGAAGAGTAAGGTGCGCTAGGTCGTTGTCGCGCACTCAGCTATGCCGTTGGAGTTGATGGACTCATTTACCTTCGAAGCTTCCGCTGTTATCTTATTTGGATGGCCTTCGACCATATTATTGTAATAAGTTCTCTCTTTGAGACATTCGATGTAATAAGTGTGTGATTGAACTCTGTTATAAATCCTCGAGTAATGTGTGTGTCAGCATTACCGATCCTGGGATGACACTTATACACAGAGATTTGACCGTCTGAGGTCGGATCACTACAAGATGGTATCCGAGCACACGCTGACTGTAGGACGCGACCACTAAGATAAGCCATATGACCCTCTCCTCTACTCATTTCTGACTCTTCTCCCTTTCTACACTATAGATGTCGGACCCAAGGAACAAGTTTGCTCAACCGGATGAAGACACACCTTTTGGACGACACTTGAAGGAAGCCACTAGGTACCTGAACATCGGAATACCAAGCTTCACCGAGACCTACACCGCCACTCTACCTGAAGAAGAGAGTTGGATGATTCAAGTTCATGTTCCAGGAAGGACATTCACCCTAGTTACTGAGCCCATAGAGTTTTCCTTTGATGCACCAACCTGGAGTCTAGGAAAGAGCATGGCAGCCCACATCGCCATGGGACGCATCGGCGAAGTATACCACAAGGATCTTAAGGACACCATCTACCAGATATGTGGACGCCGAGATGAGCAATGGGAGATGATTCGCTCCAGGAAGGACAAGTCAATTGTAGCCTACATCCAGGAGTTGAACCAACACATTCGCCGTCAGGAGAACCAGATGTGCGCCATCATGATTGACATGAAGAAGGTGATGACCAAGAACATGGAGCTAGAAGAGGAACTCAAGTCTACACGCGATGGATATGAAGAGGAAATTGCAGTACTACTGGAGAAGAATGAAGACCTGAAGAAGAAGTTAGGAATATTCATGGGAGATCCCGCACCCGAGGAGGACAACCACCCCGAAGACTACATCATCATCGACAACACCGACTCCGACCCTGATAGTGATGATGATTATAAAGATGAAGCTAGAGTAGATATCATGGAGTCTTCCTCTGATCAAAATGTCTAGTCGACCACCATGTCATCAGTAGTATTCCCCCATGTATATAGTAGTAGTCCGAGTATTTTGTAACGGCAGATTACATCGATTGTATGCCCTTGTTTGAATTGAGTGGCGTGAAATGAATCTGTTTATCTCATGTGCATATGGGCAATGATTTCTCTTTAGACCTCACTCTATTCTATTCTCACCCCTCTAAACCTATCAGATGCCTTCGAGACGTGTCCCCAGATTTCTTTTCCCACCGGAGCTCACTCAGCTGATCCAAGAGCAGAATGCCTTGATGCAGTTGCTAGTTCAGAACCAAGGCAACAACAACAACAACAACAACAACAACAACAGCCCACCGCCACTACTTCCAATGGACAACTTAACCCGTTTTTGGAGGTTGAATCCGCCGGTGTTTTCGAGTAGCACCGAGCCGATTGTTGCTGATGACTGGCTCTGCAGGATTTGAAAGGGAGTTGACCACCGCAGGTTGCACAGATGCTGAGAAAGTGCATTTTGCCGCACACCAACTGGATGGACCCGCAGCCTCATGGTGGGAGAATTACACAACCACTTTCCCCATAGCAAATGTCACTTGGGATCAGTTTCAGCAAGCTTTCCGCATAGCCTGATGTCTACTACACAACCTTCTTCTTGTAAAGGTTGTTGGGCCTCCAAGTGCAGAGGCTTGTAGGACAGTAGCAAATTTCCCTCAAGTGGATGACCTAAGGTTTATCAATCCGTAGGAGGCATAGGATGAAGATGGTCTCTCTCCCCTGCAACCAAATAACAAAGAGTCTCTTGTGTCCCCAACACACCCAATACAATGGTAAATTGTATAGGTGCACTAGTTCGGTGAAGAGATGGTGATACAAGTGCAATATGGATAGTAGATAATGGTTTTTGTAATCTGAAAATATAAAAACAGCAAGGTAACTAATGATAAAAGTGAGCGTAAACGGTATTGCAATGCTAGGGAACAAGGCCTAGGGTTCATACTTTCACGAGTGCAAGTCCTCTCAATAATAATAACATAATTGGATCATATAACATATCCCTCAACATGCAACAAAGAGTCACTCCAAAGTCACTACTAGCGAAGAACGAACGAAGAGATTATGGTAGGGTACGAAACCACCTCAAAGTTATTCTTTCCAATCAATCCGCTGGGCTATTCCTATAAGTGTCACAAATAGACCTAGAGTTCATACTAGAGTAACACCTTAAGGCACAAATCAACCAAAACCCTAATGTCACCTAGATACTCCAATGTCACCTCAAGTATTTGTGGGCACGATTATACGATATGCATCACACAATCTCAGATTCATCTATTCAACCAACACATAGGACCTCAAAGAGTGCCCCAAAGTTCTACCGGAGAATCACGACGAAAACGTGTGCCAACCCCTATGCATAGGTTCATGGGCGGAACCCGCAAGTTGATCACCAAAACATACATCAAGTGAATCACGTGATATCCCATTGTCACCACAGATATCCACGGCAAGACATACGTCAAGTGTTCTCAAATCTTTAAAGACTCAATCCGATAAGATAACTTCAAAGGGGAAACTAAATTCATTACAAGAGAGTAGAGGGGGGAAGAAACATCATAGGATCCAAATATAATAGCAAAGCTCGCGATACATCAAGATCGTATCACGTCAAGAACATGAGAGAGAGAGATCAAACACATAGCTACTGGTACATACCCTCAACCCCGAGGGAGAACTACTCCCTCCTCGTCATGGAGAGCACCGGGATGATGAAGATGGCCACCAGAGAAGGATTGCCCCCTCCGGCAGGGTGCCGGAACGGGTCTAGATTGGCTTTCGGTGGCTACGGAGGCTTTGGCGGCGGAACTCCCGACCTATTGTGCTCACGGATGTTTTTAGGGTATATGGAGATATATAGGCGGAAGAAGTACGCCAGAGGGGCCATGAGGGGCTCACGAGGGTGGAGGGCGCGCCCAGGGGGGTGGGCGCGCCCCCTGCCTCGTCTCCTCGCAGATCCCCTGACGAGCACTCCAAGTCTTCTGGGCTTCTTTCCTTCCAAAAATGAGTCCCGTGAAGTTTCAGGTCAATTGGACTCCGTTTGGTTTTCCTTTTCTTCGAAACCCTAAAACAGGGTAAAAACAGAAACTGTCACTGGCTCTGGGTTAATAGGTTAGTCCCAAAAAATGATATAAAAGTGTATAATAAAGCCCATAAACATTCAAAACAGTAAATAATATAGCATGGAGCAATCAAAAATTATAGATACGTTGGAGACGCATCAGGATCCCCAAGCTTAATTCATGCTCGTCCTCGAGTAGGTAAATGATAAAAACAGAATTTTTGATGCGGAGTGCTACTTGGCATAATTTCAATGTGATTCTTCTTAATTGTGGCATGAATATTCAGATCCGAAAGATTCAAGACAAAAGTTCATATTGACATAAAAATGATAATACTTCAAGCATACTAACAAAGCAATTATGTCTTCTCAAAATAACATGGCCAAAGAAAGGTCATCCCTACAAAATCATATAGTTTAGTCATGTTTCATTTTCGTCACACAAGAATGCTCTCATCATGCACAACCCTGATGAGAAGCCAAGCTATTGTTTCATACTTTAGTAATCTCAAACTCATAAACTTTCATGCAATATATGAGCGCGAGCCATGGACATAGCACTATGGGTGGAATAGAATATAATGAGGGGGGTTATGTGGGGAAGACAAAAAGGAGAAAGTCTGACATCAACGAGGCTAATCAATGGGCTATGGAGATGCCCACCAATTGTTGTTAATGCAAGGAGTAGGGATTGCCATGCAACAGATGCACTAGAGCTATAAATGTATGAAAGCTCAACAAAAGAAACTAAGTGGGTGTGCATCCAACTTGCTTGCTCACGAAGACCTAGGGCACTTGAGGACGCCCATTGTTGGAATATACAAGCCAAGTTCTATAATGAAAAATTCCCAATAGTATATGAAAGTGATAACTTGAGAGACTCTCTACTATGAAGATCATGGTGCTACTTTGAAGCACAAGTGTGGTAAAAGGATAGTAATATTGTCCCTTCTCTCTTTTTCTCTCATTTTTTTGGGCCTTCTCTTTTTTATGGCCTTTCTCTCCTTTTTTATTCCTCACTTGGGGCAATGCTCTAATAATGATGATCATCACACTTCTATTTATTTACAACTCAATACTAGAACAAAGATGACTCTATATGAATGCCTCCGGCGGTGTACCGGGATATGCAATGAATCAAGAGTGACATGTATGAAAGAATTATGAATGGTGGCTTTGCCAGAAATACTATGTCAACTACATGATCATGCTAAGCAATATGACAATGATGAATGTGTCATGATAAACGGAATGGTGGAAAGTTGCATGGCAATATATCTCGGAATGGCTATGGAAATGCCATAATAGGAAGGTATGGTGGCTGTTTTGAGGAAGATATAAGGAGGTTTATGTGTGATGGAGCGTATCATATCGCGGGGTTTGGATGCACCGGCGAAGTTTGCACCAACTCTCAATGTGAGAAAGGGCAATGCACGGTACCGAAGAGGCTAGCAAGGATGGAAGGGTGGGAGTGCGTATAATCCATGGACTCAACATTAGTCATAAAGAACTCACATACTTATTGCAAAAATCTACAAGTCATCAAAAACATCGGCACTACGCGCATGCTCCTAGGGGGATAGATTGGTAGGAAAAGAACATCGCTCGTCCCCGACCGCCACTCATAAGGAAGACAATCAAATAACACCTCATGTTTCAATTTTTTTGCATAACGTTTACCATACGTGCATGCTACGGGACTTGCAAACTTCAACACAAGCATTTCTCAATTTCACAACTACTCAACTAGCATGACTTTGATATTATTACCTCCATATCTGGAAACAATCATCAAGCATCAAACTTCTCTTAATATTCAATACTCTATATGAAAGTTTTTACTAATCTTGTATACCTAGCATATTAGGATTTTAAGCAAATTACAATGCTATTTAAGACTCTCAAAATAATCTAAGTGAAGCATGAGAGTTCATCTATTTCTTCAAAATAAAACTACCACCATGCTCTAAAATATATAAGTGAAGCACTAGAGCAAACGACAAACTACTCCGAAAGATATAAGTGAAGATCAATGAGTAGTCGAATAATTATGCAACTATGTGAAGACTATCTAACATTTAATAATTTCAGATCTTGATACTTTATTCAAACAACAAGAAAAGCAAAATAAAATGATATTCTAAGAATGGCAAACATCATGTGAAGAAGCAAAAACTTAGGATCAACCGATACTAACCGATAGTTGTTGAAGAAGAAAGGTGGGATGCCAACCGGGGCATCCCCAAGCTTAGACGCTTGAGACTTCTTGAAATATTATATTGGGATGCCTTGGGCATCCCCAAGCTTGAGCTTTTGTGTCTCCTTAATTCCTCTCATATCACGGTCTTCCTAAATCTCAAAAGCTTCATCCACACAAAACTCAACAAGGACCCGTGAGATAAGTTAGTATAAACCATGCCAAAACCTTATCATACTCTACTGTAGAAAATCACTAAAATTATTATTCAACATTGCATACTAAATGCCTCTGCATATTTAATAGTCCTATCCTCAAATAGAATCATTAAAGAAGCAAACATATGCAAACAATGCAAACATAACAGCAATCTGCCTAAACAGGATAGTCTGTAAAGAATGCTGCAACATCCATACTTCCCTAGCTCCAAAAATTATGAAAGAAAATTCCCACTGTATTAAATTTATCAGATCTTACTATGCAAAATGTTTAAACATTTTATCACATTCTGACGTTTCTAGGGAATTATTGCAACAGCGGTAAACTTTCTGTTTTCAAACAGCAACATGTATACTTGTAACATAGGCATAGTAAAGGCTATCAATGCCACTTTTATTGAAATAAAAGATGCAAAACATTGTTCTAAATAAAATAAAGCAAATCCTAACAAAATAAATTGATGCTCCAAGCAAAACACATATCATGTGGCGAATAAAAATATAGCTCCAAGTAAAGTTATCGATGAACAAAGACGAAAGAGGGGATGCCTTCCGGGGCATCCCCAAGTTTAGGCTCTTGGCTATCCTTTAATATTACCTTGGGGTGCCTTGGGCATCCCCAAGATTAGGCTCTTGCCACTCCTTATTCCATAGTCCATCGAATATTTACCCAAAACTTGAACACTTCACAACACAAAACTTAACAGAAAACTCGTAAGCTCCGTTAGTATAAGAAAATAAATGACCACTTAGGTACTGTTGTGAACTCATTATTTATTTATATTGGTGTAATATCTACTATATTTAAACTTCTCTATGGTTCATAAACTCTATTACTATCCATAGATGCATCAAAATAAGCAAACAACACATATAAAACAGAATCTGTCAAAAACAGAATAGTCTGTAGTAATCTGGATCAAACGTATACTTATGGAACTCATAAAATTCTCAAATAAATTTCTGGACCTGAGGAATTTATCTATTAATCATCTTCAAAAAGAATTAACTAAATAGCGATTTCCAAATAAAAATGGCAGCAATTCTCGTGAGCGCTAAAGTTTCTGTTTTTTACAGCAAGATCAACAAGACTTTCCCCAAGTCTTCCCAAAGGTTCTACTTGGCACAAACACTAATTAAAACATAAAACCACATCTAAACAGAGGCTAGATGAGTTATTTATTACTAAACAGGAGAAAAAAGCAAGGAACAAAAATAAAATTGGGCTGCGTCCCAACAAGCACTGTCGTTTAACGCCCCTAGCTAGGCATGATGATTTCAATGATGCTCACATAAAAGATAAGAACTGAAACATAAAGAGAGCATCATGAAGAATATGACTAGCACATTTAAGTCTAACCCACTTCATATGCATAGGGATTTTGTTAGCAAACAACTTGTGGGAACAATAATCAACTTGCATAGGAAGGTAAAACAAGCATAACTTCAAGACTTTAAGCACATAGAGAGGAAACTTGATATTATTGCAATTCCTACAAGCATATATTCCTCCCTCATAATAATTTTCAGTAGCATCATGAATGAATTCAACAATATAACTATCACATAAAGCATTCTTTTCATGATCTACAAGCATAGAATTTTTATTACTCTCCACATAAGCAAACTTCTTCTCATGAATAGTGGTGGGAGCAAACTCAACAAAGTAACTATCATGGGATTGAAAATTGAAATCAAGATGACAAGTTTCATTGTTATAATTATTCTTTAAAGCATACGTGTCATCACAATAATAATCATAGATAGGAGGCATGCTTTCATCATAATAAATTTGCTCATCAAAACTTGGGGGACAAAAAATACCATCTTCATCAAAAGCTTCCCCAAGCTTGTGGCTTTGCATATCATTAGCATCATGGATATTCAAGGAATTCATACTAACCACATTGCAATCATGCTTATCATTCAAATATTTAGTGCCAAACATTTTATAGATTTCTTCTTCTAGCACTTGAGCACAATTTTCCTTTCCATCATACTTACGAAAGATATTAAAAAGGTGAAGCGTATGAGACAAACTCAATTCCATTTTTTTTAAATTTTCTTTTATAAACTAAACTAGTGATAAAACAAGAAACTAAAAGACTCGATTGCAAGATCTAAAGATATACCTTCAAGCGCTAACCTCCCCGGCAACGACGCCAGAAAAGAGCTTGATGTCTACTACACAACCTTCTTCTTGTAGACGTAGTTGGGCCTCCAAGTGCAGAGGTTTGTAGGACAGTAGCAAATTTCCCTCAAGTGGATGACCTAAGGTTTATCAATCCGTAGGAGGCGTAGGATGAAGATGGTCTCCTTCAAGCAACCCTGCAACCAAATAACAAAGAGTCTCTTGTGTTCCCAACATACCCAATACAATGGTAAATTGTATAGGTGCACTAGTTCGGCGAAGAGATGGTGATACAAGTGCAATATGGATAGTAGATAAGGGTTTTTGTAATCTGAAAATATAAAAACAGCAAGGTAACAAAGATAAAAGTGAGCGTAAACGGTATTGCAATGCTAGGAAACAAGGCCTAGGGTTCATAATTTCACTAGTGCAAGTCCTCTCAACAATAATAACATAATTGGATCATATAACTATCCCTCAACATGCAACAAAGAGTCAGTCCAAAGTCACTAATAGCAGAGAACGAACGAAGAGATTATGGTAGGGTACGAAACCACTTCAAAGTTATTCTTTCCAATCAATCCGTTGGGCTATTCCTATCAGTGTCACAAACAGCCCTAGAGTTCATACTAGAATAACACCTTAAGACACAAATCAACCAAAACCCTAATGTCACCTACATACTCCAATGTCACCTCAAGTATCCGTGGGCATCATTATATGATATGCATCACACAATCTCAGATTCATCTATTCAACCAACACATAGGACCTCAAAGAGTGCCCCAAAGTTCTACCGGAGAATCACGACGAAAACGTGTGCCAACCCCTATGCATAGGTTCATGGGCGGAACCCGCAAGTTGATCACCAAAACATATATCAAGTGAATCACGTGATATCCAGTTGTCACCACAGATATCCACGGCAAGACATACATCAAGTGTTCTCAAATCTTTAAAGACTCAATCCGATAAGATAACTTTAAAGGGAAACTCAATTCATTACAAGAGAGTAGAGGAGGGAAGAAACATCATAGGATCCAAATATAATATCAAAGCTCGCGATACATCAAGATCGTATCACCTCAAGAACATGAGAGAGAGAGAGAGAGATCAAACACATAGCTACTGGTACATACCCTCATCCCTGAGGGAGAACTACTCCCTCCTCGTCATGGAGAGCACCGGGATGATGAAGATGGCCATCGGAGAAGGATTGCCCCCTCCAGCAGGGTGCCGGAACAGGTCTAGATTGGCTTTCGGTGGCTACGGAGGCTTCTGGCGGCGGAACTCCCGATCTATTGTGCTCACGGATGTTTTCAGGGTATATGGAGATATATAGGTGGAAGATGTACATTAGGGGGGCCACGAGGGGCTCACGAGGGTGGAGGGCGCACCCAGGGGGGGTGGGCGCGCCCCCTGCCTCGTGACCTCCTCGCAGATCCCCCGACATGCACTCCAAGTCTTCTGGGCTTCTTTCCTTCCAAAAATGAGTTCCGTGAAGTTTCAGGTCAATTGGACTCCGTTTGGTTTTCCTTTTCTTCGAAACCCTAAAACAAGGTAAAAACAGAAACTGGCACTGGGCTCTGGGTTAATAGGTTAGTCCAAAAAAATGATATAAAAGTGTATAATAAAGCCCATAAACATTCAAAACAGTAAATAATATAGCGTGGAGTAATCAAAAATTATAGATACGTTGGAGATGTATCACAACCCATGTCTCAACCAGAGCTATGAGTATGAAGAAGCGTGAGTTTCGCAACTTACGCCAGGGGAATCGTACTGTGGGGCAGTACATGGATGAGTTCAGTAAGTTAGCTCGTTATGCCCTAGATGATGTGGCCACAAATACCGCAAAGCAAGAGAAGTTTATGGAAGGGCTGAATGATGAGCTGAGTATGCAGTTGATGGTTGCAACATTCACTAACTACCAGGAGTTGGTAGATAGGGCTCTTATGATAGAAGGCAAGCATCAGTAGATAGAGAGCCGCAAAAGGAAATATGGACAGGGGAAGTACAATTCTGGAGCTCAGCAGAAGCCTCGTGTTACCCCAAACTCGGGAGGACATACCCATCATAACCATGGAGGCCACACTCACAGTGGAGGAAGCTCACATAACCGTAGTGGCCCTAAGAATGGCAATGGTAATGGAGGAAACAACGGTTAGAACCGTTTCAACCCCACTACACCCGCCAAGAAGGATCTCAGTCACATTACTTGTTTCAAGTGCTGGAAGACTGGACACTACGCCACTGGGTGTCTTGAAGCAACGAATGGAAATGGCAACGGAAGTTCTGGGAAGAAGCCCAACCCTTTCACCAGAGAACAGGTGAACCACGTTAACATGGAGGAAGTTGAAGAGCAGCCAGAAGCAGTTATCGGTAAGTTTTTGATTAAGTCATTTACTGCTACTGTTCTTTTTGATACTGGTGCATCACATTCATACATATCAAGGGGATTTGTGGATAAGTATAAGTTGCCCACCAAAGTTCTTAAGACACCTATGTTAGTAAGCTCTCTCGGAGCGGAGTTTATGGAAAACAGAGGATGTTTTCAGATGCCATTGACCATAGGTAGGCATGTTTTCCCGTCAAACCTAATAATTTTGGAGTCACAAGGATTGGATGTGATACTAGGCATGGATTGGCTATCGATGCATGGAGGAAACATCGATTGTGCTAGTAAGTCAATTCTACTCACCACCCGGAGGGTAAACGGATCAAGTATGTGTCCCGGCATGCGCCAAGGAGGACTCAAGTAAATTCACTCTCGGCAGTTATTCAGGAAGAAGTGCATGTTGTGAAGGATTACCCGGATGTATTTCCAGAGGAACTACCAGGCATGCCGCCAGATCGAGACATAGAGTTTTTAATAGAGCTGTTGCCAGGCACCGGACCAATATCGAAGAGACCATATCGGATGACCGCAAATGATCTGGAGGAAATCAAGAAGCAGATTAAGGAGTTACTGGAGAAATGTTATATCCGACCTAGTTCATCACCGTGGGGAGCCCCAGTGCTCTTAGTTGATAAGAAGGATGGATCTTTGAGAATGGTTGTTGATTATCGTGCATTGAATGAAGTGACGATTAAGAACAAGTACCCACTACCAATGATCAACGATTTGTTTGACCAGCTACAGGGAGCCAAAGTATTATCCAAGACCGATCTTCGATCAGGATACGACCAACTGAAGATCCGAGAGTAGGATATACCTAAGAAAACTTTTACCACAAGGTATGGGCTATATAAGTACACGGTCATGTCTTTTGGATTGACTAATGCCCCTGCCTATTTTATGAGTATGACGAATAAGGTGTTCATGGAGTTTTTGGATAAGTTTGTTGTGGTGTTCATTGATGATACTTTGGTGTACTCGAAGAGTGAAGAGGAACACAAGGAACATTTGCGACTAGTTCTCGAGAAGCTCAGGGAACATCAGCTGTATGCCAAGTTCAGCAAATGCGAGTTTTGGTTAAAGGAAGTTGGATTTGTTGGACATGTTATATTGGGGGAAGGTATAGCAGTAGACCCTACCAAGGTTCAGTCTATCACTGAGTGGTTGGCACCCACCTCAGTTGGAGAGATCCGTAGTTTTCTTGGACTCGCAGGATACTATAGGAGGTTCATTGAGAATTTTTCCAAGATTGCAAAACCCATGACAGAGTTTTTAAAGAAGGACACTAAGTTCAAATGGACCGAGGAATGTGAGGCCCGTTTTCAGGAGTTGAAGAAACGTTTAGTCACAACCCCAGTGCTGATTCTTCCGGATATACGCAAGGATTTCCAAGTGTATTGCGACAAGGTGTACTTATGTAGGACAGAAGAGTTGTTTCATATACCTCACGTCAGTTTCGACCTCACGAGTTGAATTATGCCACACATGATTTGGAGTTAGCAGCCATAGTGCATGCACTACAAAAAAAGACACATCCGTGACATTTTGGGCCGAACGAATTTTTTTTCTGTCATACATATGACACTTCTATGACGATAATTGTGACAAACCCCGGTATCATCATAGATGTGGTGGGCTCCTACTTCTATGACAAAAAATCATGACAGAAAATGGGATTTTCGTCCCGGGCGGGCCGGAGACGCAGCTGCATGACATTCTTTGGGCCGTCCATGACGGAAAAAACAGTGGTAGAAGCGAGGGCGAGGAAAATTTCGGGGAGTTCTCGGTTACGGTGGGAGGTCGGGGACTGAGCGAGGCGCGTTTCTCTCGAAAACGTACGCGCGTGTGTGCGAGGCATTGGCTCCAACTGAACCCGAGCGAGTCATTGGGCTCTAACTGAACCCGAGCGATTGCACTGCAGGCTACGCGTTACTGAACCCGAGCGATCGATCGATGGCTGTTAACTGAACCCGATTGAGCGATTCCTTCGCTACTGTTGCTAACTAAAGCCGATCGATGCTGCCTCTGGATGAACAGTGAGCGTTGCGGGGGGGGGGGGGGGGGGGTTGGATGAACAGTTCCCGGTGGGGGTGGATGAACAGGACCTCGTGGTGTTGCCTCTGGATGAACAGGACCCCGATCGATCGAGCCGGTTGGGGCTGGATGAACAGGACCCCGTGGAGGGATGGATGAACAGGACCACCCCGTGGAGGGCAGGATGAACAGTAGACGGTGGAGGGCAGGATGAACAGTAGCCCGTGGAGGGGTGGTTGAACAGGAGACCGTGGAGAGGGCTGGTTGAACAGTAGCCGGTGGAGTAGCGCGCGGTGGAGGCTGGATGAACAGTCGCAGGTGGAGGCTGGAGGAGGTCGACGGTGGATGAACAGTAGGTCATGGAAGCTGGAGGGGGTCGACAGTGGAGATGAACAGTATCCTGTGGAGTCCCGTTTTGCGGTACGCCACACCCCTCCCGATGAACAGGACCCCCGTTTCGACCGTAGCGCTCCAACACAAGTCTGTTTCCTCTGTTTTGCGGTATGCCACACCCCTCCCGATGAACAGGACCCCCATTTTGACTATAGGAGGTCTGTTTCCTCCGTTTTGCGGTACGCCACACCCCTCCCGATGAACAGGATCCAGTTTCGAACGTGGCCGGTCGAACACAAGGCTGTTTCCTCCGTTCTGCGGTACGCCAGGCCTCATTTCCATCGCCTGTTCCGTGCAAGCCCTCCCCATGAACACGATGCATTCCGTTGCCTCCCCATGAACACGACTCATTCCGTTGCCTCCCCATGAACACGACGACGACGCTGTTTCTCCGTTCCAACTCAGCCATGTACACGAGCCCTGGCCGTACGTATGCGCGAGTAGGCATTCGAGACCCCGCCCGTATGTACACATACGTAGCCGTATTTTCTTTCTTGCACCCTAGCCGCCTCTACTACGACACGTGCGCGCCTCTACATCGACCAGTATATATGTACGTACACGTTCGCGACCAGAATGACAACGCTACATACGCTTCGACCAGGTGGGTCCCGACTATCAGGCACTTCCTTGCGTGCGAAGATGTAGCTGGTGGGTCCCAGTAGTCAGGGGGGCGAAATACGGTGGCCCGTCCGGTGGGTCCTGCTGTCAGGTGTAGGAATAATTATTTTGCATGTAATAAGGAGGCACTTCCTTGCTGCGGCCGTGGACCCAGCTGTCAGCCTCTCCATGTACAGTCCACGTCCGATGGAAGCCGTTCCTTGACCAGGTTGACCACACCGCGCCGAGAGCACCATGGCGGTGGATGACGGCGAGGCCTAGGAAGGGGACGACGCGGAGCCGGGGAAGACGCGGTAGTGGATGCCCACACGTAGAGGAGTACAAGGGTTCACTGGTTCGCTGCGGTGTGAGGCTGCCATCACCGCAGAATAATAGGGGGTGTGGGTGAGTAGAGGGATGGCCTGGCCATTGGTGGGAGTAGTAGGGGGCGGTGAGGCTTCCGCCGCATCGCAGCCAGCCACGGGAGGCAGGAGCACGAGGCACGACCGGCGCTGGTTTGGGCGGCTGGAGCAAGAAGACCAGAGGTTGAAGAAGCACTACGGCCGTTGGATGGACATCGTACGGTCACTGGAGCTAGAATCGTGCATATTGACTAAGTTAACAAAGCCCTCCGTCCCCGTCAACTTAGTAGGCCCACAAGTCAACCTGCCACTATACTGGGTCCCAGCTAAGAGGGGGAGTATTCATTTTTTGTGCGTAATAAGGAGGCACTTCCTTGCGTGCGAAGATATAGCTGGTGGGTCCGAGCTGTCAGCGGCGGTAACGTTTTTTTCGCGAAATACAGAGGCCCTTTCGGTGGGTCCCTGATGTCAGGTGGAGGAATCATTATTTTGCGCGTAATAAGGATGCATTTCCTTGCGTGCGGCCGTGGACCCAGCTGCCAGCCTCTCCACGTAAAGTCTACTTCAGATGCATGTCGGTCGTTGACCAGGCTGCGCCGAGAGCACCAGGGCGGTGGACGACGGTGAGGCCTTGGAAGGGAACGACACGGAGGTAGGGAAGACTCGGCAGTTGTTTCCCACGCGGAGGGGAGTACGACTGTACAAGGGTTTACTGGTTCGTCTGCCGTCGCCGGAGAATAACAGCAGGTGTGGGTGAGTAGAGGGATGGCTAGGCCAGCGATGGGAGTACGGTGGGGCGGTGAGGCCTGCGCGGCAGCAGAGCCGGCGCCTGTTTGAGCGGCTGGAGCAAGAAGAACAGAGATTGAAGAAGCACGACGGCTGTTGGATGGCCATCCAACAGTCACTACTTGTGCGCCAACCTTTTTTTAGGAAAGCCTCAAATCTGTGGAAAACAGCATACAACCCATCTGCCATTATTTCTAATAATTTACAGCCCATTTGTTAATTATTAAGGTTTTTTTGAAGCCCATATTCTTTTTGTTAGCATTACAGCCCATATTGTGGCCACGGTTAAAAAATTATACGAAATTTTGCATATTTTGGTGCGGTCCGAACTGTTTTTAATCCCGAAATTTCGACTCACATTCAAACTGATTTTAAAAATAAATGTATATCAATATAAAATCCAACAAATTCTCCACGCATAAAAATTAATGTAATTTCAAATCTCGAAATGAAAAAAAAGATATTTGAAACTAATTGCCGGTTTGATGTGTTTTAAAAATGTATAGCCCATTTCTCATTACTGATGGGCCATTTTCTCTTCCAGCCAAATGAAAGCTCTCCTCATCTTGAAAGATTTGCAGCCCAACAGGCCTGACAAAGCGACTTACTTGGAAAATCACAAAAAAACTGGGCTGTGGCCGTGGACCCAGCTGTCAGCCTCTCCACGTACAATACTCTTCCGATGGAATGTCATTGACCATGTTGACCACACCGCGCCGAGAGCACCAAGGCGGTGGACGATGGCGAGGCCTAGGAAGGGGATGACGCGGAGCCGGGGAAGACACAGCAGTGGATGCCCACGCGGAGAGGAGTACGAGGGTTCACTGGTTCGGCTGCGGTGTGAGGCTGCCGTCGCCGCAGGGCCTGGCTAGCGGTGGGAGTAGTAAGGGGCGATGAGGCCTCATCGACAGCACAGCTGGCCACTGGAGGCAGGAGCAGGCGGTCTCCCCGGCGCTGGTTTGGGCGGCTGGTGCAAGAAGAGCAGCGATTGAAGAAGCAGTAGGACCGTTCGATTCAAATCCAACGGTTACTACTGCTAGAATCGTTTGTTGACTAAGTTGACAAGCCCTGCGTACGCGTCAACTTAGTAGGCCCACAGATCAGCCTCCCAACCGGTGCGCCCCAGATGTCAGTGGGAGGAATCATTTTTTTGCGTAATAAGGAGGCAGTTGATTGCGTGCGCCCAGGCCAGCGGAGGGAGTAGGGTGGGCCGGGGAAGTCTGCGCGGCATCACAGCGGGCCACAAGAGGAGGGAGCAGGCAGTCCCGCCGGCGCTAGTTTAGGCGGCTGGAGCAGGAAGATTAGAGATTGAAGAAGCATGTCGGCCGTTGGATGGACATCCAACACTAACTGCTGCTAGAATCGTGTGTTCACTGACAAAGCCTTGCGTAAACAAGTCATCCTTGAAATCTATGGCGTGTACAGCCCATTTGCTATTATTTTTATAATTTTTACTCATTGTCCAATTCATATGGAATTTATTGCAGCCCGTTTTCCATTTTTAGAATTGCTGGCCATTTTCTGGTCAGTACCAGGGTAAAATAATTAACTAAATATGTTGGAAATTTTGAAAATTCGCAAATTTTTGCTGGGTAACAAAATATTCTTAATCCAAAAATTAATAGCCATACTAAAACAAATTTAAAAATAAATTAGTACTATGTCATGTTAAATCCAATGAAATACGTATAAGATATCAGTGAAGAACAAAAACAAAAAAAGAAACTTATATCCCATTTGCTATAATTTTTTTTGGAATTTTCAACCCCTTTTGATATTACTTTTAACAGACATTGACCATACTCTTAAGCCAGGCCGGAATGCATCCCTCCTCGTCTTGAAAGATTTGCAGCCCAGTAATTCGGAGAAAACAAATAGGCCTAGCTTGGGTATTGTACAAAAAGAAATACTGGGCTACCTATTTTCCCAAAGAACTGCTGCATGAGCATTTAGCTTTATTTAGTTATTTATTTACTTATTTATGTTTAGGGGTCCATGAGCATGTACCTGGGCCGGATTCATGTGAGAGCCTCCATTCCAGTTAATTATGGGCTTCTCTATTGGGCCTTCATCAGTGGGCTGCATGTTATCAACAAGTGGAAAATGTGTTCCGAGTTTCAAAAAAAAAAGTGTTCCGTACGATAAATAGTATGCGCTGCGTACGGTACGGGGCACTAAAGGATCGAACCATGCAACGACTTCCAAAACATTGTGTTTTTCGTTCTAACAACACATTTATTCAACCAACAGACGAAATATACTACTGATTGTACATTGAAAACAACAGCAGCAGCAACCAGGGCTGGGGGTGCAACAGAAGCAGTAAGCAGGCCAAAAGAGTGAAGACACAGCTCTCTCTTCCAAACCAAACATCAGCCATCATTACAAAAGGGCTACCAAAAAAGAACAAGTGTATGCATCAAACTAAATAAAGATCCTGCTACACCAAGTGTACGCATCTAACTAACTGGCTCAGTTAGACATTATTATTTATTAAGCTGTGGAGATTGGCTGACGGCTTGAACCAGATGGGTGCCTGACGGGGGAAACTCCAGCTAGCAGGTCGAAGTCTGATACTTGCGACCCTCTCTCCTACTTTGGGCTGCAGAGCGTGGCGGCACATATCAGGGTATGGTGCATGCAGAGACGCATGGTACGCTATGTACACACAGTTTTGCCTGATGAACGAAACCGCGCTGCCATCATGATCCTTGCCGTCGGTTATCTCCTGGTTAATCGGATAATTCAGTCCGACAAACAGATAGCGTGTACCAAGGCTACTTACCAGCCTCCAGTCAAAAATTCCTGAAGGCCCAGAGAAGCTAGGATCCTGTTCAAAGACCTTACAGTGACTGTGATTGTATTCCATGAAACAACATGTCCGGTACGTGCGAACGATCATCAACCTTTCGCCGTCGTCTGATCGAGTCAGGAACCACCTGCAACTGTCATGCCGCTTTTCTTTGAAAGGTTCTGGGATTAGGAAGGGTAGGTACACCAGGCGGCCTACAACATCATATCAAGTTGGAGTCAAAAAAAGGGCTCTTGGTTTAGTCAATCTTAAGAACATCATGTTATGAGCATGAATATGTTTTTAGCAAATTTAGACATTAATATAAGAAAGCCATCATGATATCATAGGAAAGTAACATACTACTGTAACAGCCATTTGTAGCGATGACTGGAGTAGGCCAGCAATACATCCAGCCATAAAAGGAGTCGACAGCGTAAATGAAGCCCTTGTGTTCAATGGCATCAGAGAACCATGGAGGATGTATGATCCTGTGATGGACGTGCAGATTTATCCACTTACCGCAGTGACCTGTCAGATAGGCGAGACCGCGGTTGAAGAACGCAATTAGCCTGAAGTCTTTATAATTCGCAGATCTTGTGGGCACTTGGCAGATTACAACCTTGAGCAAATCAAACTTGGTATCATGTTGGCTACTGTAAGATTCCGAGTATTCTGGGCCACGGTGCCAAAGCAGTGAAGTGTTAATCGAAGGAAGGGGGATCAATCGCTGGGTGTAGACTTCCACGAGCATCCAGCTGCCACGACCGTCGACGAGCACCATCCAAGACGTGTTCATGCCAACCCAGTACATACCGTTAATGTAGTTGAGGTTGACGAGGATCGGATCGCAGTCAAGGGGGTTGATGCTCGCCACCCTACGATCGTTATGCTGCGTGACACGCCGTTTCTGAAGATCAGGCGGCATCAACAAGCAAGGAGCTGGCTTAAAACGCTCCGGCCTGAGGGCTTTGAGTAAATGGTACAGCCCCGACGAGCATGCGATGAGTGGCATGGTACTAAGATTGTCCACACGCGAAACAATGAGCTTGATTACCTCTGTGGGGAGCGAATTCCAGCCACTCTTTCGGCGGATGCTGCTCGGTTCTGCCATTGTTAGTGCTTGGGTTTCGGACGAGGGGGGGAGGCGCCTTAGCGGGGATGGAATATTGGACGAGATTATGTGCGGACAAAGATGGAGAAGCGAATATGTGCCGCGGGAAGTGGACAGGTGATGATGACTACAACACGCCGCTTGACTTACGAGACACATACCAGCAGCGTAGGGTCATTTTGATGCCACACAAGTTGCTTGAGTGATCACAGTACTGGTACTCCCTACAATGCTATGCCCTAACTTGCTTGAGTAGAGTAGTAGAGTAGGACTCTGCTCTACTACTAGCACCGGAGGAGTAGTATATTCTAATCTAAAATAGTTACAAACTTCAATGCCCAAGTGTGGAACGACTACGAACCGTGCTCAAAGACCGTGTCTACGTGGTGTTTGGACATGGGCGACAACCTCAACGCCAACGGTGCTTCTCCCGTTGCACCGTATGTGTTTCTGTCCTTCCTGTTCAAAATTGTGGTAGAATTCATGTTTCTACTCAGTATCCTACTACTATGCTAGTCCACATGATTAGTTGCGAATGACGACTTCTTCCCCGACCTCGGCAACCTCATCCTCGACGACATGGGCGACAACGTCAACGCCGGCAACCAGTGAGATACAAGGTGTAGGAAGTGGTTTGGGAATTTGCATGCCTTTCCAACCAGTGAGATACACCGTACAAAGTACGATAGAGAAATAACCACATAGAAGGAAGCTAAAAGTAAACAATCAAACACGCATTTTTGCATTTGTTTTGCATTGAATCATTTCACAAGCTTGACTAGTGTTGTTTTTTTACTTTTACAAAAACCGCATCCTAATGTTAAAATGTGCATTTGCACGTACATAAGTAATAGTAGTACTCCCTCCGTATAGGTGTATAAGTCTTCCCTCCTTGGTCACGGTGCACAACCGAAGATGACTTATTGACCTGGATGGAGGGAGTAGCACAGTGTACGAGCATATATCGAGAGAGACGTGTAGTGCGATAGTATATAGTAAAGTTTGTGCTATATGCACGTACTTGCAAAATGCATACGAATACACAAGGTTTCCAAACTTTCCCTTTTACATACTTAATTAAGGACGCTAAAAATTCCTGAACGTTAGGGATTTATCATTTGCGTCCCAAAACTAGTGAGATCGCCTTACGAAAAAAAAATTATACTCCTCCTAAAAGCCACGGCGCTCGCAGGAGCGCTTGCGGCGCGCCACGAGTGCCCTGGTGTGCGGCCGTTTCCCAGCGCGCCGACACAAGCCTCTTCCTCAGCCTCGCAACTCGTGAGGTGCTGATTGGCGGCTTGCCGGCGGGCGAGCGCGATCTCACCGGTGTGGTGATCTGGCGCCAACAGGCACTCCTCCTGGCTGGAAGCGTGCACCCGGTCCATGTACCGCCAAGCCTAGATGAGGCGCTTGGGCTCGACTACACTCCGGGCGTCGGCACGGGCGTCCTCCACCACCCTCACGGCCCTTGCATGAGCCTTCTGCCAAAGAGCCAATTGCCTGACTCTCTCGGACGCGACATAGGCCTCCCAGGCAGCTTGTTCGGCGGTGCGCTTCTCTTCCTCGGCCTTCTTCTCCGCCTCTATTTTGGCGTGCTCTGCTGGAGGCAAAGCCTCCCACAAGGCGACATCCATTTCTTTCCAAAGCTCCTCAATGCTGGGGGGCTCGGTAGGCGGCGCGGCGTTCTCCTTGTAGCGGGGAGCCGACGCGTCCTCCGGCGCACGTGCTGGTGAGATTGGAACGCCGACGCGTCCACCTCGACGTGTCGCGGCGAGGAGCGGAATGCCAACGCGTCCTCCTCGACTAATGGCGGCGAGGAACAGAATGGCGACGCGTCGCGTAGCAGCGAGGAGCGGAACACCGACGCGTCCTCCTCGACTAGTGGCGACGAGGAACGGAACGGCGACGCGTGACCGTCCGCGCGGAGCAGCGAGGGGCTCCTAGGGCTTGGGAGGGGCGATGCCATGGTGGTCGACGTGAGAGGGAGGGGAAGGAGATAGCAATGAACGTGAACGTGAGGGGGAGGAGATAGCGATGTCGTGGGAGGCGCAGTATTTATAGCGAGCAATGGCACACCTACGTAAGATATGGACTGATCTGCACTGACTTAACTGCCGGTCCAGTTGCATCACTGACATGTGGGCCAGACCCCTGTTGGGCCCATATGTCACTGACCGAATGCACCTGCAGTTAAGTAACAGCTACGTGGGCATATTTGTTGGAGTAAATTACGGGGGAGCGAAGGGGTGGAAATATTGCTGGTCACAACGGATTGGACGAGCGTGGGGGGAGGAGAGTCATGCATGCAGATTTTTTCACACAGGGTGGAGTGGTGGGACCGCCAGAGGGAGAAGGAGAGTTTGGCAGGCATATTGTTTCCACACATGGAGAGGAAAAGATTTGGAGACGAATGGGCTTCCTGCAGGTATGGGGAACGGTGCATAATAGGTCATCTTGCATGCCGGGCTAGGTATAGTCTCAAGTCATTAAAAACAAACACGCCCCACACATGTTCATATTTCAAGGTGCACTAAATTATTGCATGCGATGATTAAGGCTGGCCATAATGGTGGTATTTTAGCCGGTATCATGCACACGGGAATAGCAAACATGCTGATGTGGCAAAGAATTAAAGAAGAGAGGGGGGCTAGAGTAACTAGTGTTCATGCATGCATTGGTAAACACATTTTTTGTGGAGAACGATAGCACTAGTTGAGTACTTTTGTAGACTTCAAAAACTATTCCACAATGTGTCAACATTCACAATGTCAAATCAATATTTTTACACTCATTATAAAACTTAGTTCTTATACTCATTATAATCAGTACTCCCTCCGTCTAGGTGAGCAAGTCGTCTTAGATTGTGCACTGTGACCAAGGAGGAGGGGAAAACGAGAGATCTTAATGTTTATTTGCTAATTAATAGCATTGCATGCAATGAACTAACCACTGCATGTCGTGTTTGGTAGTCTCAAGTCATTAAAAGCATGCACACACACATCTCCTATTGGTTGATATGTCAAGAAACAAGAAACGAGGTAGAAGTTAATGCACCGCGCCTAAGTGTTTTGGGAGTATTGTAGATATTGATGTTTTAGTATAAATTTGGTCCTGGGATTTCATTGATGCCTGTCAAAGCGTTGACAGGTCTGCTATGCGTGACCTGAAGATGAAAGCGTTGAGCATCTCGAAGTTGATCATCGATCTTCAATTGTCAAAGATTAGCCGTTCGGCCAATAAGGTGGCACACTTAATTGCTAAGTATAGCTTTGACAATATATTAGATGGTATTCTTGTAAATAACGTACCGCCCTGTGTGGTGAATATTGTATCGAATGAGTGTACTGGTGTGGCTGGTTAATTAATATAAGGTGGTGTTCAAAAAAAGTATAAATTTGGTCAAACACTTTGCAAATGGTTGACGGGAGTAAAAAGGACCAGAGGGAGTATCATGCATGCGAAGTAGGCAAAAAATGCTTGTCTAAAAAAAGGCAAAAAAATTGCTCATTTATAGCCGGTCGAAGTCTCAAAGGCCGCAACCGCGCGAGGGAGGCGAAGGTCGTCGGAGGCGCGACGTTTGACGGAATAAGTGAAGTTACGTCCACGCGCCGGCATGGCGTGCGAACAGGCAGAAGCTATACCGCCAGGCCTACGATATGGGTCTAGTAGACATGACATCTAGTGGGTCCCGCATAGTTCTTGAGAACTCTTTGGGGGCTTGCAGCCGTTTATCCATCGGGCAAGCCAGCAACCCCACGCTGTTCGCACGCCCTACTCGTCCCCGTCTTCTACCTTACAACAGTTCGCTCCCAGTCGTCCCGTCCTTTCACATTAGTTCGCTCCTAGTTTTTTTTGTGGGGTACAACAGTTCAACTTCTCCTAACCCTCCTCCAAAATCCATGGCCTCCCAAATCTCCATGGTCGCCGCTGAGTACCAGGTTAGAGCCATCACCGGCGACCAGTTCATCGTCATCTACACACGTGGATCCGAGACGGTGAAAGCATGGCTTGCTCGCTTCCCATGCATGTTCAACAGTTCAATGGATGAGTGGGTCGCTGGGCTAGATGTTGAGTACACCACAGTCCTGGGACGAGAGAATGATCTAAAGGACGAAGAGAGGAAGAAGCCTGCCGTGATCCAGGTTTGCGTACATAACGTTTGCTTGGTCTACCACATATGCCATGCCGACGTTGAGTGCCAGGATTTTAAGAACTTCCTCAAGGACAAAAGAGTGAAATTCGTTACTGTAGGCTTTAAGAACGATAGTGACGTCCTGTGTCGGATATGTCTCGTTGTAGGCCAGCCCTTCGATCTCCAGAAGGCAAGCCTGGTGTCCTCCTCTCAACCTTCAATGCTGACCCTGGCAGCAGCCATGATTGATCCTTCATACGCTAAACTGAAGAAACCTCATCACGAGTTTCATCATGCATGGGAGTCGAAGCATTAGATGAAGATCACATCCTGGACGCAGCAATGGATGCCTACCTTTGTTTAAATATCTACAAGGGTTGGATGAAGAAGCAGAGCCCAGTGTCCGATTCTAGCAAAGAAGCATCAACAAAGAGGAAGAGGAAGAGGGACGAGGACGAAGTCGAGGACGTGGACTCGGACTCCAAGTAGGTGGCAGTGCTGTCGCTCATGCTGGTTCTACTGTAGTGTCAAGTGGACTAGTTGCTTATTAGTTTATTTTCAAGGGTGTGTTGTGCTGAGGCCTCAACAGAACTATGTTTATGTTCTTTCTCGTTATTTAAATCTTTAGTACGTAAAGTAGTACTAGTACTATGTCTTACTACTGTTCTTCTTGCAGTTGTTACTACTGCTCGTATCTTCGTGTTCCTACTGTACTTAAATCGTTCGTACTAGTAGTATAATTTGGGTCAGTCGATTTGTGAAAGAAGTTTGACGGAGCGTAGGAAGAAGATGGCAGAAGAGGTGGAAGAAGCCCTTCTAGCCATCCATGTTGCATCAAATGGCTCACATGAGTTGACTGACCCAAATTGCTCCTTCACATTGCAGGATCCATGTGGCATTCAAGGTCTCGAAGGTAGATTCCGCGTCCGCACCCGGTTTGTGGGCTCGACACGCGCACGACCGGCTTCCGCCACGACAGCCACCATGCGCGCCTCCTCCGCGCGGGCGGAGACAACAATGACACGCTAGTTCCTCCTCGTCGGCGTGCTAGAGTACGCGCTCGTCCTCCTCTTCATACCTATGTGCATAGACGCGTCTCCACCAGCTGCTCACATGCTTGGCAGCACGGCGGCATCGCGAGGAGGGACTGCAGACGATGTGAGCGGGCGAGCCTTCGGCTTCATGGCACAGGGATAGCGGCGACACGGCGGTGATGGGCGAGAAATTGTTGGCCGGAGCAGGCGGGCGCCGACATGCGCAACGGCGGCGGCGGCATATTGATGAGTGCGTGTGTGGGAGCTTACTTTAGTTTTATATATAAGGTTGGTCAAACTTTAAAGAAAACCATACTAGTACACGTAAACATTAGACTTAGGCAGCGCTTTTATTAGTTATTAGCTTATGTTCTTGCCCATTGTGACCAGCCTTAGTAACATGGCCATGATACGGAATCCTGTGCAAGCACGTGAACCGCGGCCGCGCGGTCGATCAAATGGTGCGTCACCGTGTCGCGCTCGAAGGACATCCACCGAACCTTTTTGTGTGTGTGAAAACAATCCTCGAATATTACTCAACTTTTTTTCCTGTGAAAGTTCTTGACGCTGCAATATTTCCATACATTTGAATTTAGCTCCAGTTCGTGTTTATTTGGATTTGGACGTTTTAGGTGCGCCCTAGTTTTTTTAATACTGATTTTGTGTGTGTGAGTGAGAGAGAACATGTGTATGTGTCCATATGTGTGTTGTGGCGGAAGGGCAATGTGGAAACGCTGTGCGTGTGATACAAACATAGAGAGGTGTGAATGTGCAAATGATCATGCATGAGTGAGACATAGACAGATGCCGATACGTTGTGTATACATGAGAGAACGGTCTTCTAGTTTACTTGTGTGTGTGAGAGAGAGGGGGGGGAGAGACAGAGAGAGGAGCATCCGTAACACAACAACCATCTCTCTCGATTCGTCCGTCCCTCGCACGGTCGCATTCAACACATGCATCAACACACATATTTTGACACCCTCACCCGGCCCCTGCCCACCTCAAGGCCCGCACAATCTCTTCGTGAATACCCATTTCTCTCCTTAGGTTTGTTTTCTCTTAATATCTGACACACACACACACACGCAGCACAACACACACACACATACACACACACACTCCCCCGAGCACACAATTCATCCCCATCCAAGGTTATATGGTGACCACTCTCGCTTGTGCTTCTTTGCACCCCCAACATGCACAACACCTCTATCTTCAAAGAGGGCAACGAGCAGATTAAAGATGGCGACCACACCGCGCTAGAGAATGCGGGGTCATTTGGAAGCGGGGTGATGTGACGACGGCTGACTCACTCCTCCCCCCACCCTCTTTCTCTCTCTTGCACAAAATTACCGATCCCTCTCTCCCCCGCACAAAATTGTCTATCCCTCAACCCATGAGATCCTTCCCCTCTTGTCCAGGTTTTTCCTGCTCTCTCATCAAACATGTTGTCTGTTCTCCTTCCACGTATACAGAATCCAGATGCACATGCATCTCATGTATATTACATGTATGCATCTTTCTCACAGACCTAACGTCTTCCTCTCTCTCTCTCTCGTTAGGTTTGTCTCCTACTCTCTCGTCCACATACATACAATCTTTCCCGCCCTATCTGCTCCATCTTCAAAAGCTCTCTCTGCACGTTTCATTCAGACATTGGGATATGTCAAAATGTTGCTTCTATAATGGCTGATGTAGAGTTATGGTTGTTCTTGTTGCATCCTACAAAGTAATAACTATGAAATGCATTTAGATTCTCATTTTACCGGGATTATGTGAGTTTGAGCATGTTGTGAAGTACTATAGACCTTGTATACATCTTGGGATTCGACAATGATTGTAACTACTGAATTGTACAGACCATTACATTCGAAGTCAATAGCCTAATATATTTATTTTACAATTTCGACAAATGATTAGTTCACTACAAACTAAGAAAACAAATGTGTACTCCCTCTGTTTTTATTTAAGTCCGCGTATTAGCATTGGTCAAAGTCAAGTTTTGTAAACTCTCAGAAAGCTTACAACAAAAAATATTAACATATACAATAACAAATAAATACCATTAGATTCATTATTGAATGTACTTTCACATCATACATATTTGTTATGGTAAATGTTTATATTTTTCTATAAACTTGGTCAAACTTTAGGAAGTTTGACTTCGGTCAAACCTAATATGCAGAGTTTACTACTACTACTCGCTAGTTGCTTAGCCGGATCACTCAACACGCCACGCGGGGAGTCCAGTGTCACAAAATTTTGAGGTCGGCGGGAAAATCTCCCGCGATCCTGATTCGAGCAATGGGAAGTTACCATCATAGCCTTCGGAACAGGCCTACGGATGACGCTTGGTAGGGGGCTGTTTTCGTAACTTCAGGTTCACCCTACCCAGCCGACCCACCCTGGCACCCAGAGTAGTACACCTGAATACTCCCCAATTTCTATCCCCACCGCAAAATAGACTTCTCCACGGCACCGCAGCCTTCATGCTCCTCCCCTTTACATCGGCACACTCGTCCACCGCATCGCATCTGCCTCATTGACGACCTCGTACGCCGCACTAGAGCCGGTCCACCGTCGTTGTTGTACACGGAGCCTCTTCCCCAACATCGTCTTCCATGGTCTCGGATCTGCTTCCCGGAAGCCGATGCCAAGCACAGAAGTACCACCGTTGTGGACAATGAACTGACTCCCGTTGCCGACCATGACTCACAGAGGCTGCCGCGACCATCGTTCTCCTCCTCGATTGGTAATGTGTGTATTGAATCACTTAACAGTACATGTGCAGTTCCAATTTTGTTCATACATACCCTTCAAATTTCCTGGGTGCTATTGTTCCCGTAAAAGTAATTGGTTATAGCCTCCATTGTCCAACAGAATATCAGCTTGTAATTGTGCGTCGCTCCTGTATCGCGCTGTGCTTGGGTAGGTTTTTCATCTGCAACCAGTAGTGTGGCAACTGATGGAAATGTTTTTAGAACTAGCAAAATGCCCATGCGTTGCACGCATCAAGATGCATTTGTATGAGTAGTTTATCTTGTTGGAGATGCTCTAACATGGCAGAAGAGGTCTTTAATGTTGCCCACAAGATGCATGAGTATTACTAGTAGTATATTTTCTTGCCATGTTGAGATTTTAAAACCACGAGTGCGAACATGCAGAGGAGCAATGAAGACCAAACACGGGATATTCAGGACATCTTCAAGGAGCGTGGCAAGTTAAAGAGGAGCTGCACCGAACCTGTAAAATGAGCTTTGGTAAGTAACACCCTTTCAATTACTTTCGTGTAGCCTCGTGTTCTTCGATGTGTATATGTTGTAGTTTCTGTTTCCCTTAAGTGTGGTGTTCTTCAATGTGTTATAAGAAGAGTCTTAATCATCTGAATGCTTTCGTTTTTAGCTTGATGTAGGAAGTGGGTGTTCTCACCTTGTAGTCTGTTTTTATTTATTTTTTCCTTTTGAATTCACTTCTCCGAGTTCTGTTTATCTAGCTTCTACTAAATGGATCTAGGTTGCTTTGAGTATTGATCTAAAAAAGAAGTAACTTCATGTCAGGATGCAGTTCCTGCGAGGAGGGAAGTATGGTCAACCTCGAGGTCATGTTTCCAAAATGAGGCTGGATTACACACAAGGTGCCAGTTCCCTAATGATGCTGGATTAGACACAAGGTGCAAATTCCCAGATGATGCTGGATTACACACAAGCCAGGTGGAGTCGTCAGCTGTTCGTGTCCTCATGGCATTAGTAAAGGCTGAAAGAAAGCGTGCAGCAACCCTTGAGAATATAGCTGAGTTCCTGAAGAAGCGGAAAGAGCAATCAGATGCTCTCTTCACCCAAGCCAAAGAAGAGATGGAAGAAGCCAGAAATATGCTAGCAAAGGCAGAGCAGGCTAGGCGTCTCCTGCTATCTAAAACTGTTGTCAATACAAAATTTCCTTCATAATAGCTAGGTTCAAATGTTTATCCAGTCAGCATGCCTATTGTGATGTCCGTGCATCTACTGATGTGGCACAAAATGTTTTCATGTAATAACAACAATTACTTTCCAAATAGTAACAGACGAAGCATTGGACATGGTATAGTTCACGCGCAAGCCCGACATTCCAAGTTCAACTTCCACATCAAACTCATGTTCACAGATATCTGCACATTCGTGCATAATGTCCACAACCATGATTCACTTCAAAGCCAAAAAAATGTGAGGAGAGTTATTAATAAAGAAAATCCTCTACTAGTTCCTGCTACCAGTGCGAGCACAACAAGTCAAGACCATGCATAAATTAATTATAGTTTAGTCATTTTTTGTGTTCTAAAATGCCTGCCGGCTCGCGGAAGGACGTGTTGCCGGCACACGCGCGGATTCAATGAAGGCAGGCGCGGCAGTCTTAAGCTGGTTGCACGCAGAGAGGAGGTGTGCTCAGCCGGGCCTGCAGCGAGTGTGACCCTCTTGGTCGGCATGCCGGTTCAATGCCTGCGCTATGAGAGGTCGCGCCCGTGTCAGAGCAATCACTCCTTCCAGTCCTTTTTTGTTTGGGTATAACAAAATCTCATTTTCCATTCACATTTTAGTGGTAGGAGTTGTGCGTGTGTGTCTGTGTGTGTGTGAGAGAGAGGAGACGGTAGTCGGGGTTGTCTGATCGGTAAACAAATGAATAATGTCAGTCTGGGATGGAGACGAAAAGGAGATCGCAGCAAATGTTGTGTCTACAGGAGAGATAGAGAGAGTAATTTTAGTGGTATGAGTCATATGTAGAGACATATAGGGTGTGTTGGAGAATCCCATAGAGAGAAAGACAAAGTGAAAGATGAATGGAGACTGTGTGTTTGGCGGTGAAAAAGAAAGCTTAGGTACCGAGTGATACCAGAGAACAGTAGAGACTTGAGAGATAATGAAAATCGTGTCATTTATAATGATAGGGAGAGTGTGACACTTCTCAAGGGAGACGTCAAGAGACCATGTTTGCGAGGATAGGAGCAACATGAAGTGAGCGTGCGGGTGAGCTGGAGAAAAGAGAGTGATAGCTACATGAAGGAGCATGCATGCGAGAGAGATGGGCGTGAAAGGAGTGAACAAAAAAAGGGATTCAAATATTTGAATTCGAGATGATGATACATGTAATCCATACTCGAACCAAAGTTGATCTATCAAACATGCATACTCATATGAATTCACGCACATCTATGTTATTTAATATGTAGATATTATTGATCCATACATTTTAGTAGAACATAATTTGGTTAATTTTTTTTGAATTCAACCTTATGATTTCGAGATCGTTGTATTTGTAAATCATATTATACATATAAAGGAGCAGAATTCTTTGTTGTGCTTTTGAAAGTATATATAAAAAATGATGTATATAGAATGTAATTCCAATGAAAAATGGATCCCGCCCGAAAAAAATAGAATACAAACGGGGTTCGAATTGAGTTGGCACGGTAAACGTGCACTCTGCAAAATTTGAACGAAGCGGGGAAAGTCGCAGTAACTGCCCGAAACCAAAATCTGCGAGATGGAAATCACTACTGCCTATCCCTGCCACGCAAAGCCTATATGCTGGATTTCTATAGGTTTCGATAGGGGTAGGTTTGTAGTTTCACCCAAACATGACATAACCGCCTCTCATCCTGATTCATACACGGTGGGCGCCAAAACATAGTGTGTCCTCGGCCGAAATCGACTCCTCCTCGATTCATATTCATACACGGTGGGCGCCAAAAACAAACTCTCGTTGGCAAATATTCGGTGTATGCGAGATTACCGTCCTATCCCCAACCGACTAGTGTTGCTATGATGTAGTAGAAATTTGAAACGGGGGCTAAGTTTGTAAATTTCCTTGCATTTGAGACAAGCGCGCCCTGAATACATGGTCCCCCCTTCCTCTCTACCTCCCTTTTCCCCATTCATACTCCGTGGGCGCCAAAACACCCTCTCCACCCCACCCACCTCCGGTCACCACCGTCTGCCACCCCATCCACCGCCATCCTCCTCCACCATGCCGGAGCTGATACCCTGACGCCACCGTCCATTACAACAGACCGACCTCTCTCATCCATGGCTTCGGACGGGGATCCTTGCACCCCGTCCTCTCGCTTCATCCCCACCGTCGTCTACCTTGCCGGCGCCGCTCCTATGACCGTCTCGTCCACCGCGCCCCAACGCCACCATCTACCCTCCTAGATCTACTTCCACGCTGCCGACATCCGTCGCTACTGTAGCACCGTCAAATTCTCAGCAGATGCGTACATGGCGCCGCACCAGAGGCAGTACTCTTTCGTGTCTGCTCAACTTATTTATCGCAGCAAGAAAATAGATCGCCACTTCTTTACTCTGATTTCTTGTCTTGGTTGCAGAGTTGCCTTTGTCTGGTTTGCACCTTCTGATCCGCCATGGCACGCTCAACACCATACTCGCAATGGTTATGGTTTTCCCCTTTTATATTTCACACTATTAAATCATAGTAGACTAAATTTCAAAATTGGGTCAGTCTATTTTTCAGAGCTCGTCGGAGTTCGCTGGTGCGATCGAAGGGGCTCGGGTGGGGACGGTGGTTGTGGGGGGGCGGTGGTGGGGCCTCGTCGAACGAAGAAAACTCGATGCGGGTGGCGGCGGGGGTGGGGGTGGCGGAGGAACACAGGCGGTGGGGCCAGTGGTTCGGCCGGCGGCCCATGCGGTGTTCTGTATGGGAAGCATACTATGTTCCTTGTCCAGAAGGGGAGCAGGGACATCTGCAGTCAACAGTTGATAGAGTTGGCCTGTACGTGATCGATAGGCTTTCAATTACTAGCGGCAATACAACACCGTAATTTCTAGCCAATTCCACTTTCCCGATTTATATATCCTGGTTATGGTGTACCCCTGTTATGTACACTATGATCTGCCTAGTTGCTGTGTGCTCTTGTTATCATGGTTTGGCAATAAACTCTCTATACAGTATATTATGAACCTATCATCTGCCAGCTATCCTTACCTCTAGAGCCTATTTTTTTGTGTACTTGTGCCAGATTATATAAATGCACGCACCATATTACAGCACACATGAGCTCTCTCATCAGAATCCAGTGATAGCACACAAGTGTTTACAGGGGCGCCCCTATATTAGAATATCATCTGCATTACAAAGATAATCTCACAACTATTTATGTTTTCATGGTTCTCAGATATTATACGCAATTACAGTGAATATCAGAATCCATGCATCAGAAGAATATTGTGGAACACTGCAATGACTGAAAAAATTGGCAGCAAGGCATTGACTGCCATTCTGGAAGCAATGAAACTCGTACGCTCCCCACCTGTTGATTCTTGTTCAGAATATCATCCTAATGACTATTGTAACCTCGAGGAGTCAAAGGCAGATGGCCTGTCCTGTTCACCCATCAAGGTGCCTGTTCTAATTTGGCAAGGTTTTATTGATTGCGCGTATCATGCATATGTTGTCTTGCATTTCATCTACCTTGTTGCACCGCCATCTGCTTAGTTTACTCATCATATATGTCGAGATGCCATACCCATCCATTATCAATACATATTCCATCTGTCATCATACCATGTTTTTCCACTCAAATGTTGTTCTTGTGCATCAGACATCAAAAAGGAAGAGGGTGATTGCCGAACCTTAAGGAGCACCAGCAAGTCCTTGAAAAATGTGGTGGTGCCGGAGAAATCAGACATCACCCCACTTATATTGGTTGTACAACCAGTGACACAAAACGTAGGACCGACTCTAGCAGACTGTACCCATACTTCACTGGCCACACCACTAGCCCCACCACACAGGACCTGCACTCCAGCAAATGGTATACCGATTTCATTTGCCATAGCACCAGCTGTACCACAGAAAAATCCCACTCCAGCAAAAAGTACAGCAAGTCCACCGGCCAAAGACCTATCCGAACTGCAGAGACGGCCAATTCCTATAGATTGGAACCCCATTCCATTTATTCCCAGTTTAAAAGACAATGCTTTCAATGTTGTTAGGGACTACGTGCATATATTCCCATCATGGGAAGATTATTGTGAAGAAAAACACCATTTTCACATCTTCCTGTCCAACTTACGTGTAAGTGCTATTATTCATGGTTATTATTTTCCTATTTTCTGCTGATTGAACACATCAATGATTTACATTACATTGTTGTAACTAGGAGAGGGTCAATCTGGATAGTCATGACGAGCAAAGCTTGCTTATGCTTTTCAAGGAAGCATTGTAGCAATATCGGTGTTACCTGAGGAAATCACACTTTGATGGCAAGTCTATAAACGAATTTCCGGTGAAGTCTCCTGTGCTAAATTTAGAAGACATTGAATGGAAAAACCTTGTTATGCACTTGTCTCGTTCCCAGGATGAGGTGTTGGAAATATGCCCTAGAGGCAATAATAAATTAGTTATTATTATATTTCATTGTTCATGATAATCGTTTATTACCCATGCTAGAATTGTATTGATAGGAAACTCATATACATGTGTGGATACATAGACAACACCATGTCCCTAGTAAGCCTCTAGTTGACTAGCTCGTTGATCAATAGATGGTTACAGTTCTTGACCATGGGCATTGGATGTCGTTGATAACGGGATCACATCATTAGGAGAATGATGTGATGGACAAGACCCAATCCTAAGCCTAGCACAAGATCGTGTAGTTCGTATGCTAAAGCTTTTCTAATGTCAAGTATCATTTCCTTAGACCATGAGATTGTGCAACTCCCGGATACCGTAGGAGTGCTTTGGGTGTGCCAAACGTCACAACGTAACAGGGTGGCTATAAAGGTTCACTACAGGTATCTCCGAAAGTGTCTCTTGGGTTGGCACGCATCAAGACTGGGATTTGTCACTCCGTGTAAACGGAGAGGTATCTCTGGGCCCACTCGGTAGGACATCATCATAATGTGCACAATGTGACCAAGGAGTTGATCACGGGATGATGTGTTATGGAACGACTAAAGAGACTTGTCGGTAACGAGATTGAACAAGGTATGGGGATACCGACGATTAAATCTCGGGCAAGTATCGTACCGCTAGACAAAGGGAATTGAATACGGGATTGATTGAATCCTCGACATCGTGGTTCATCCGATGAGACCATCGTGGAACATGTGGAATCCAACATGGGTATCCAGATCCCGCTGTTGGTTATTGGCTGGAGAGTTGTCTCGGTCATGTCTGCCTGGTTCCCGAACCCGTAGGGTCTACACACTTAAGGTTCGATGACGCTAGGGTTATTAGGAAGACCTGTATGTGATTACCGAATGTTGTTCGGAGTCCCAGATGAGATCTCGGACGTCACGAGGAGTTCCGGAATCGTCCGCAGGTAAAGATTTATATATGGAAAGTTGTTGTTCGGGTTCCGGGAAAAGTTTGGTTTTTTCCGGTATTGTACCGGGAAGCTTCCGGAAGGTTCCGGAGGATTCCGGAGGGGTCCGGAGGTCCATAAAATGTTCCACCATGTCCAATACAGCAGCATGGCCTATAGGGGGGCGCCCTAACCTTAATGGGCCAAGGGCACCAGCCCCCCCCCCCCAAGGCCCATGCGCATGGGAGAGGGGAAACCCTAAGGGGGAGGGCCTCCACTTGACTTGGGAGGCACTCCTCCCCCCTTGGCCGCCGCCCCAACCCTAGATGGGATCTAAGGGGGGCCAGCCCCCTCTCTCCCCACCTTTAAATAGTGGAGGGGTGGGAGGGCGGCCACACCCTTGAACCTGGCGCAGCCCCTCGCCTCCAATACCTCTCCTCCTCCGCGTGAGCTTGGCGAAGCCCTGCCGGAGAACTGCCACTCCATCACCACCACGCCGTCGTGCTGCTGTTGGACTCTCTTCCTCAACCTCTCCCTCCTCCTTTGCTGGATCAAAGCGTGGGAGACGTCTCGGTTCCGTACGTGTGTTGAACGCGGAGGTGCCGTCCGTTCGGCGCTAGGATCATCGGTGATTTGGATCACGACGAGTACGACTCCATCAAACCCGTTCACTTGAACGCTTCCGCTTAGCGATCTACAAGGGTATGTAGATGCACTCTCCTTCCCCTTGTTGCTAGATTACTCCATAGATTGATCTTGGTGATGCGTAGAAAATTTTAAATTTCTGCTACGATCCCCAACAGTGGTATCAGAGCCAGGTTTATGTGTAGTTTCTATGCACGGGTAGAACACAAGTTGTTGTGGGTGTCAATTTTGTCAATTTACTTGCCGTTACTAGTCTTATCTTGATTCGGCGGCATCGTGAGATGAAGCGGCCCAGACCGACTTACACGTACTCTTACGTGAGACTGGTTCCACCAACTGACATGCACTAGTTGCATAAGGTGGCTAGCGGGTGTCTGTCTCTCCCACTTTAGTCGGATCGGATTCGATGAAAAGGGTCCTTATGAAGGGTAAATAGAAATTGGCATATCACGTTTTGGTTTTGGCGTAGGTAAGAAACGTTCTTGCTCGAAACCTATAGCAGCCACGTAAAAAACTTGCAACAACAATTAGAGGACGTCTAACTTGTTTTTGCAGCATATGCCTTGTGATGTGATATGGCCAAAAGGATGTGATGAATGATATATGTGATGTATGAGATTGATCATGTTCTTGTAATAGGAATCACGACTTGCATGTCGATGAGTATGACAACCGACAGGAGCCATAGGAGTTGTCTTAATTTATTTATGACCTGCGTGTCAACATAAACGTCATGTAATTACTTTACTTTATTGCTAAAGCGTTGGCCATAGTAGTAGAAGTAATAGATGATGAGACAACTTCAAGAAGACACAATGATGGAGATCATGGTGTCATGCTGGTGACAATGATGATCATGGAGCCCCGAAGATGGAGATCAAAAGGAGCAAAATGATATTGGCCATATCATGTCACTATTTGATCGCATGTGATGTTTATCATGTTTTACATCTTATTTGCTTAGAACGACGGTAGCTTAAATAAGATGATCCCTCTCTAAAATTTCAAGAAAAGTGTTCCCCCTAACTGTGCACCATTGCGAAGGTTCGTTGTTTCGAAGCACCATGTGACGATCGGGTGTGATAGATTCTAACGTTCGAATACAACGGGTGTTGACGAGCCTAGCATGTACAGACATGGCCTCGGGACACATGCAAAACACTTAGGTTTACTTGACGAGCCTAGCATGTACAGACATGGCCTCGGAACATGGAAGACCGAAAGGTCGAACATGAGTCGTATAGAAGATACGATCAACATGAGATGTTCACCGTTGATGACTAGTCCGTCTCACGTGATGATCGGACACGGCCTAGTCCATTCGGATCATGTTTCACTTAGATGACTAGAGGGATGTCTATCTGAGTGGGAGTTCATTAAATTAATTTGATTAGATGAACTCAATTATCATGAACATAGTCTAAATTGTCTTCGTAAATATGTTGTAGATAAATAGCTCATGTTGTAGCTCCCTGTTTCAATACGTTCCTAAAGAAATATTAAGTTGAAAGATATTGTAAGCAATGATGCGGACTAGGTCCGTAGTCCGAGGAGTGTCCTCACTGCTGCACAGAAGGCTTACGTCTTTGATGCACCGCTCGATGTGCAAACCCCTACAACGTCGTCTGTGGATGTTGTGAACACCTGACACACACATTCTGATGACTACCTGATAGTTTAGTGCACCATTCTTTACGGCTTAGAATTGGGATTCCAATGACGTTTTGAACGCCATAGAACATATGAGATGTTCCAAGAGCTGAAATTGGGATTTCAGGCTCATGCCCGTGTTGAGAGGTGTGAGACCTCTGACTAGTTCTTTTGCCAACAAGATGGAGGAGAATAGCTCAGCTAGTGAGCATGTGCTCAGAATGTCCGGGTGCTACAATCACTTAAATCAAGTGAGAGTTAAACTTCCAGATAAGATAGTGATTGATAGAGTTCTCTAGCCACTATCACTAAGCTACTAGATCTTCGTGAAGAACTATGACATGAAAGGGATGGAGTTGATCCTGGAGCTATTCGCGGTGCTTAAGACCGCAAAAGGTAGAAATAAAGAAGGAGCATCAAGTGTTGATGGTTTAAGAAGACCACTGGTTTCAAGAAGGGCAAGGGCTAGAAGGGAAACTTCATGGATGGCAAACCAGTTTCCGCTCCAGTGAAAGAACCCAAGGTTGAACCCAAACCCCAGACTAAGTGCTTCTATTGTAAGGGGAACAGTCACTGGTAGCGGAATTACCCCAAATGCATGGTAGATAAGAAGGCTGGCAACTTCAACAAAGTATGTACGTGTTATTAATGTGTACCTCACTAGTACTCCTGGTAGCACCTGGTATTGGATACCGGTTCAGTTACTATTATTGGTGACTTGAAGAAAAAGCTACGGACTAAACGGAGACTGGCTAAGGGCGAGGTGACGATGTGTGTTGGAAGTGTTTCCAAAGTTGATGAGATCACCATCGCATGCTCCATCTGCCTTCGGGATTAGTACTGAACCTAGATACATGTTATCAGGTGTCTATGTTGAGCATGAATATGATTAGATCATGTTCATTGCAATATGGTCATTCATTTAAGTTAGAGAATAATGGTTATTCTATTTACATGAATGATACCTTTCATGGTCATGCACCCTATGTGAATGGTTCATTGAATATCGGTCGTGGTAATACACATGTTGATGCCAAAAGATGTAGAGTTAATAATGATAGTACCACTTTCTCGTGGCACTGCCGCTTAGGTCATATTGGCGTAAGATGCGTGAAGAAACTCCATGTCCATGGATGTTTGGAGTCACTTGATTTTGAATCACTTGACACATGCGAGCCATGCCTCATGGGCAGGATGACTAAGACCCCGTTTTCAGGTACAATGAAACGGGCAAGTGACTTGTTGGAAATCATGCATGCTGATGCATGTGATCCAATGAGAATTGAAGCGTGCGGTGGATATCGCTATTTTCTCATCTTCACTGACGATTTGGGTAGATATAGGTATATCTACTTAATGAAGCACAAGTCTGAAACGTTTGAAAAGTTCAAGCGATTTCAGAGTGAAGTTAAGAATCATCATAACAATAAGATCATGTTCCTACGATCTGATCAAAAGGGGATTTTTTGAGTTATGAGTTTGGCAATCACTTAAGACATTGTGGAATTGTTTCACAGTTGAAGCCACCTGGAACACCAGAAGGTAATGGTGTGTCCGGACGTCATAATCGAACACTATAAGATATGGTGTGATCTATGATGTCTCTTACCAATCTACCGTTTTCATTTTGAGGTTATGCGTTAGAGACAGCTGCATTCACTTTAGATAGGACACCATCTAAGTCCGTCGAGACGACGTCGTATGAACATTGGTTTGGCAAGAAACCAAAGTTGTCGTTTCTTAATGTTTGGGGCTGCGATGGTTAAGGCTTCAGCCGGAGAAGCTCGAACCCAAAGCGGACAAACACATCTTCATAGGATACCCAAAGGTGACAGTAGGGTATACCTTCTATCTCAGATCCGAGGGCAAATTGTTTGTCACTAAGAACGGGTCCTTTCTCGAGAAGGAGTTTCTCTCGAAAGAATTGAGTGGGAGGAAGATAGAACTTGATGAGGTTATCGAACCTTTACTTCAACCAGAGAGTGATGCAACACAGAAAGATGTATTCTGTGGCGCCTAAGTCTGTTGAAGAGGAAGTTTATGATAGTGATCATGAAGCTTCAGATCAAGTTGCTATCGAACCTCATAGGTCGACAAGGATATGTACTACTCCTGAGTGGTACGGTAATCCTATCTCAGATATCATGTTGTTGGACAACAATGAACCTACAAGCTATGGATAAGCGATGGTGGGCCCGTATTCCGACAAATGGTTAGAAGCCATGAAATCCGAGATAGGATCCATGTATTAGAACAAAGTATGGACTTTGGTGGACTTGCCCGATGATCGGCAAGCCATTGGGATAAATGGATCTTTAAGAAGAAGACGGACGTGGGCGGTAATCTTACCGTCTATGAAGCTCCACTTGTGGGAAAGAGTCTTTTCACAAGTTCAAGGAGTTGACTACGATGAGAATTTCTCACCCATAGCGATGCTTAAGTCCGTCGGAATCATGTTAGCATTAGCTGTATTTTTCGATTATGAAATCTAACAGATGGATGACAAAACAAGTTTTCTTACCAGTTTTCGTAAGAAAAAGTTGTATGTGATACAATAAAAGGTTTTGTCAATCCTAAGGATGCTAAAAGGTATGCTAGCTCCAGCAATCCTTCTATGGACTAGAGCAAGCATCTCGGAGTCAGAATACATGCTTTGATAGAGTGATCAAAGCTTTTAGGTTTATACAATGTTTGCTAGAAACTTGTATTTACAAGAAAGTGAGTGGGAGCACTACAACATTTCTGATAAGTATATGTGGATGACATATTGTTGATCCGAAATAATGTAGAATTTCTGGAAAGCATAAACGGTTGTTTGAAGACTGTTTTTCAAAGGAAGACCTGGATAAATCTGCTTATATATTGGGCATCAAGATCTATAGAGATAGATCAAGACGCCTGATGATACTTTCAAAGAACGCACACCTTGACATGTTTTTTAAGGAGTTCAAAATAGATCAATCAAAGAAGGGGTTCTTACCTGAGTTGTAAGGTGTGAAGTTGAGTAAGACTCGAAGACTGAGCATGGCAGATGAAAGAGGAAGGACAAAGGTTGTCCCCTATGCTTTTGTCATAGGCTCTATACAGTATGCCATGCTGAGTACCGCACCTGTTGTGTACCTTGCCACATGTCTGGCAAGAGGGTACAAAGGTGATCTAGGACTGGATCACCAGATAGCAGTCAAAATTGTCCTTAGAGGAATAAGGAAATGTTTCTCGGTTATGGAGGTGATAAAGAGTTCGACGTAAAGAGTTACGTCGATGCAAGCTTAACACCTATCCGGACAGCTCCGAGTAGAGATACCAGATACGTATAATGGAGCAATAATTTGGAATAGCTCCAAGTGGAACGTGGTAGCAGCATCTACGATATAAAGTTTTGCGAAATACATAGGGATCTGAATATGGCAAGACCCATTGACTACAACCTCTCTCACAAGCATAACATGATCAAACCCAGAACTCATTGAGTGTTAATCACACAGTGATGTGAACTAGATTATTCAGTCTAGTAAACTCTTTGGATGTTGGTCACATGGCGATGTGACCTGTGAGTGTTAATCACATGGCAATGTGAACTAGATTGTTGACTCTAGTGCAAGTGGGAGACTGTTGGAAATATGCCCTAGAGGCAATAATAAATTAGTTATTATTATATTTCATTGTTCTTGATAATCATTTATTATCCATGCTAGAATTGTATTGATAGGAAACTCAGATACATGTGTGGATACATAGACAACACCATGTCCCTAGTAAGCCTCTAGTTGACTAGCTCATTGATCAATAGATGGTTACGGTTTCCTGACCACGGGCATTGGATGTCGTTGATAACAGGATCACATCATTAGGAGAATGATGTGATGGACAAGACCTAATCCTAAGCCTAGCACAAGATCGTGTAGTTCATATGCTAAAGCTTTTCTAATGTCAAGTATCATTTCCTTAGACCATGAGATTGTGCAACTCCCAGATACCGTAGGAGTGCTTTGGGTGTGCAGAACATCACAACGTAACAGGGTGGCTATAAAGGTTCACTACAGGTATCTCCAAAAGTGTCTGTTGGGTTGGCACGAATCGAGACTGGGATTTGTCACTCCGTGTAAACGGAGAGGTATCTCTGGGCCCACTCGGTAGGACATCATCATAATGTGCACAATGTAACCAAGGAGTTGATCACGGGATGATGTGTTATGGAATGAGTAAATAGACTTGCCGGTAACGAGATTGAACAAGGTATGGGGATACCGACGATCGAATCTCGGGCAAGTATCGTACCGCTAGACAAAGGGAATTGAATACGGGATTGATTGAATCCTCGACATCGTGGTTCATGCGATGAGATCATCGTGGAACATGTGGGAGCCAACATGGGTATCCAGATCCCGCTGTTGGTTATTGGCCGGAGAGTTGTCTCAGTCATGTCTACATGGTTCTCGAACCCGTAGGGTCTACACACTTAAGGTTCGATGATGCTAGGTTATTAGGAAGACTTGTATGTGATTACCAAATGTTGTTCGGAGTCTCGGATGAGATCCTGGACGTCACGAGGAGTTCCGGAATGGTCCGGAGGTAAAGATTTATATAAGGAAAGTTGTTGTTCGGGTTCCAGGAAAAGTTCAGTTTTTTCCGGTATTGTACCGGGAAGCTTCCAAAACGTTTCAGAGGATTCCGTAGGGGTCCGAAGGTCCGGAAAATGTTCCACCACATCCAATATAGTAGCATGGGCTGTAGGGGGGCGCCCTAACCTTAATGGGCCAAGGGCACCAGCCCCCCCAAGGCCCATGCGCATGGGAGAGGGGAAACCCTAAGGGGGAGGGCCTCCACTTGACTTGGGAGGCACTCCTCCCCCCCTTGGCCGCCGCCCCAACCCTAGATGGGATCTAAGGGGGGCCGGCCCCCTCTCTCCCCACCTATAAATAGTGGAGGGGTGGGAGGGCGGCCACACCCTTGAACCTGGCGCAGCCCCTCCCCTCCAATACCTCTCCTCCTCCGCGTGAGCTTGGCGAAGCCCTGCCAGAGAACTGCCACTCCATCACCACCAGGTCGTCGTGCTGCTATTGGACTCTCTTCCTCAACCTCTCCCTCCTCCTTGCTGGATCAAGGCGTGGGAGACATCCCCGTTTCATACATGTGTTGAACGCGGAGGTGCCGTCCGTTCGGCACTAGGATCATCGGTGATTTGGATCACGACGAGTACGACTCCATCAACCCCGTTCACTTGAACGCTTCTGCTTAGCGATCTACGAGGGTATGTAGATGCACTCTCCTTCCCCTCGTTGCTAGATTACTCCATAGATTGATCTTGGTGATGTGTAGAAAATTTTAAATTTCTGCTACGATCCCCAACATGAGGTACTGTCTATGATATCAGATGACAATTTGAACTTCTACTTTTCCGCATGTGCCTTACGGATCTGTTTTGCAGGAAATCAGCTGGAAGAAGAATATCGGTTTGACAAGAACGATAAGATATTGCAAATATGCTACCCGCTGCTTTGCTCTTGTTATTACCTGTTGTCCTGTATCACTGTACTTGCATACATACCTGGTTCATTATGTGACAACAATATGCATGATAGCTTGCTTATCAATTGTTCGCTCCAAATTATCTGATCTGTATGAATGGTTACATTAGTGTAGAATATATCCAATGCCAATGTTTTTTTAGCTCTGCATTGTTCTTCTAAGTACATGTTGTCCTTTATTAGTGTACTTATTGTAAGTGCATCTAGTGCCACCCCTAGTTGGTTTTGGAGTATTGACGACAAACCTAGTGAGGGACTAATGTGTTTGTGAGAATTGCAGGATAACACAGGCCCTCATTGATTCGGTTTTCCTACCAGAGATGACCCCTAAAAATGTATGAAGACATTGAAGTCAAAGGTGTTATGTGAACACATTCACATTGAAGACTATGACAAGAGAATACATCGCATGAAGACTATGGAGCGCGAAGACATAGCTCTTTCATAGTTCTTTTTCTTCTTTGTTGAGTCATAGGAACCACCGTACTGTTAAGTGGGGTCCATGAGAACCAGTCAGAATGACTGAAGTGATGCTTAACCAAAATCCTATGTCTTCGAGTGAAGACTATGAGAGCGAATCTTGTCCAGAGTTGGACAAGTCAGCTTTGCTTGTAGCCCAAGTAAAGTTGCCGTGTGTGTTTGAAATCTGACCATTGGAACACATGTCAGTTCCTTAGTGACCCAGGGTCATTTCGGGAAAAATCAGGTCGGGTTGGCTAGTGGCTATAAATAGCCCACCCCCTACAACCATAAACGGTTGGCTGCTCAGAGTTAAAAATACGGCTGTTATCGTTTGAGAGCAACCCACCTTGAAGCCTTTGAGAGAGAATTCCTTGCGAGGATAAAGTCCTAACCACCCAGAGCCAGAGAGTGTTAGGCATCACTTAAGTCGTCCTGTCTGTGTGATCTGAAGACTTATTACACTTGAGGACTGTGAATCCTCCAGCCGGTTAGGCGTCGCGTTCTGAGCATCCAAGAGTCATTGTGGATCGCCGGTGAACGAAGTCTGTGAAGGTTTGGAAGTCTACCTTGAAGACTTACCAGAGTGACTGGGTGAGGTCTGCATGACCTTAGCTCAAGGGGAATACGGTGAGGACTAAGGGTTCTAAGCTGCGTGTTTAGGACTGGGTGTCTGGGACTGGGTGTCCTCAGGTTTAAATACCTAGCCGCCCTAACCAGACGTACAGTTGTCACATCAACTGGAATTGGTCCAAAAAATCTTTGTCTTCAACGAATCACTGGTTTCATCCTTCCCTTCCCTTTACTTACTGTTGGTCCTTGTGAAGTCATTGCGTGATTGCATTATCTTTTGTCTTCACTGAGTGACTGCTTGTTCTGATTGGCTTCACAATTATCTTCCTACCTGATCCTTACTGCCTAATTGCTATTAGTCATTATGCTTTCACCTTGACTCAGGCTTGCCTAGTGTAGTCTACCTTCCGCTGCGTGGTAGTAGGCTTACTTCTATCGTTTGTCTTCATAACTTCCTTGTTTAGAAGACTTTCATAAAAATCGCCTATTCACCCCCTCTAGTCGATCACTAGCACCTTCAATTGGTATCAGAGCAAGGTACTCCCTTGTTCTGTGTGATTCAGTTTAACCACCTGGAGTTTTAGCTATGTCGACTACAGGGATAATTAAAGTCTCCGCTGCGTGCCCCGTCTTCGATGGAACTGAATATCCCTACTGGGAGAATAAGATGCGCATGCATCTTGAAGCCATTGATGTCGACCTATGGTATGTCGTCAAGAATGACGTTCCCAAGGCTGGAGAAGGTGTCACTGCTGCTGATGCCAAGAATACCATCTGTGGTTGTCGGTGTCAAAACCGGCGGATGTCAGGTAGGGGGTCCCGAACTGTGCGTCTAGGCCGGATGGTAACAGGAGGCAGGGAACACGATGTTTTACCCAGGTTCAGGCCCTCTTGATGGAGGTAAAACCCTACGTCCTGCTTGATTAATATTGATGATATGGGTAGTACAAGAGTGGATCTACCACGAGATCGAGGAGGCTAAACCCTAAAAGCTAGCCTATGGTATGATTGTTGTCTATGGAGTTGATGAAGTTGTGCTACGGACTAAAACCCTCCGGTTTATATAGACACCGGGTAGGGTTAGGGTTACATAGAGTCGGTTACAATGGTAGGAGATCTTGAATATCCGCATCGCCAAGCTTGCCTTCCACGCCAAGGAAAGTCCCATCCGGACACAAGACGTAGTCTTCAATCTTGTATCTCATAGTCCTGGAGTCCGGCTAAAGGTATAGTCCGGCTACCCGAACACCCCCTAATCCAGGACTCCCTCAGTAGCCCCTGAACCAGGCTTCAATGACGATGAGTCCGGCGCGCAAATTGTCTTCGGCATTGCAAGGCGGGTTCCTCCTGCAAGTCCTTCATAGAAAATTGTTAACACCAAGAGTAGTGTCCGGCTCTGCAAAATAAGTTTCCACATATTGCCATAGAGAGAATAATAATATCAACACAAATCCAATCTGCTGACGTACTCCGCAGTGCGCCATCACACTACAGCCAAGTCCTGTACTCGAATCATTTTTACTTTTTCACCTCAGCGTGTTTTGCGAGGCGGTTTCCTTGGCACGTCTTGTCAAAGCAGATATCGTGTACCCCCCTATGACGGGATTCTCATCAATACGGACGTGGGTAACCCAATCGAGCCTGTTAGCATGTTTTCTCGGTTAAAGGTGAGTCCCTAACGGTTATGGGGAGGGCTCCTGGTATTCAGCCTCTTATAAAGAGACCAGGGCCTTATCTTTTCTCCAACAAGTTCGCCCGTCGCCACGAGTTCCAGCACCTAAGCTCCAGATTCTGGGCGCCTCAGACCTTCGACAATGTCCGGTTCCGGCCTTCAAGGCCGATGGATGCCCTCCTCCGTCACGGAGGAGGACGTGCTAAAGTTGAGAGAGGCTAAGTTCCTGACCGGCGAAATTTGGCATAGGTTGCCTGCTCAAGGGCAGGTCATCCCCAGTCCCCAGCCGGGTGAGAGCGTGGTGTTCATGTCTCACTTCCTTCGGGGGTTGGGCTTCCCAATGGATCCCTTTGTGAGGGGGCTGCTGTTTTATTACGGGTTGGAATTCCACGACTTAGCTCCGGAGTCCATCCTCCATATCTCATTGTTTATCGTTGTGTGCGAAGCGTTCCTCCATGTTAACCCTCATTTCAGACTATGGCTCAAAACCTTCAAAGTGGAACCGAAGATGATCGAGGGACAGCACGCAGAGTGTGGAGGCGCTGTTATAAGCAAAAACGCTGATGCTCCATGGCCCGAGGGCTCTTTTCAAGAGGAGCTAGGCTTGTGGCAACGAGAGTGGTTTTATATCACCGCTCCCCGGAGCACCAAATGGGTGGCGCCTCCCGCCTTTCGCTCGGGTCCCCCACCACGTCTGGCGTCATGGGTCAACAGAGGGTTGGATTGGGGTTTGCCCAAAGACGTGCCCTTGTTACATGGCCGCATTAAAGATCTCTTGGAAGGAGATCTCAGCCTGGTCAAGGTGACGCACGTCATGCTGATTCGCCGAATATTGCCCGGCAAACGTCGCCCCCTTCGCCTCTGGGAATTTAATCCAGAGGGACCGCGAGCTCTCCAGAACTTCATGGGCGCAACGCCCGCGGAGATGTATAAACTGTTCTTTGGATCACAAGAGATGTGTCCGGATTCGACCGAGGACGCAGGCCTAAGCCGCAATCGCCTGGATAATCAAGTAAGCAACCTTGTGCCCGGACCTTCTATCCGTATAATTGTCATAAACTTGCCCCTAAAAGAGCCGTCCTTTTAAGCAGGAGTGGATAGCGAAGGCAAAGCTGATCAGGTGTCCGGCTCCCCTTCCTGAAACCAGGACGGATCCCGTGCTAGTCAGGATGCTAGAGATAATGCCTTCGGAGGGGGAGGACAAGGAAGCTATGGCCTCCTCGAAGGAGGCTGCCCCGAAGGGAGGAACCGACGATTCCTCTCCTAAGGGGAAGAAGAGAGCCGCCTCTGACGACCCGGAAACCATGGCCGCGAAGCGGGGGAGAAAATCCTTGTCAGAGGGTCCGACGCTGGGGAGTTCCTCGGCCGGACTACGCCCTCAAGGGGATCAGCCCTCCAGCGAGCCGTAAGTAGAGAAAGATTTTCCTTTTGAGGGATGAGGGAAATCCTTGATTTATGTCTGAGAAGATTAACCAAACTTTTACTATAGTTCGGACCTCAGCCCTTCTCAGCAGAGCTCGTCTTCGGGGGATCTTCTTCCAGAGATGATGGAGAGCGGGATGCCTCCCCCTGCCGTGCCGCCTAGCGAGGCGGGCGATCCTGAGGTGTCATCGCGGAGGGTTTCTCCGAATCCGGCAGGGGCAGAAGGTGGTAGTGCGGCCCCCCGAAGTTCTCCGCGTCCGGCCTTCGAAAGAGGCCATAGGACAAGTCCGACACCGTCTGGTGTTCGGCTGGAGGAGCTAAAGATTCTGCTGGGGCGAGCTTCTATCTCAGAGGAGCACCGTGCATTGATGGGCACGGTGATTGATAGGATTTCATCCGTAGAAGACGGATTGCATGAGGCCGTCAAAAGCTCGCTGACGGGTTTTGAGGTATGTTAGATGATGTACACGTTTGTCAATTGCGCATAAGTAAGATGCGCGCTGTGTAGATAGTAGCCCCTGAGACTCTGCGCGTTGTCAAGAAATGACGGCGCGCGGAGGACCATAATCCCAGGTCTAAGATGTCGCCTTTGAATTTAGGTGGCGGGGTGTTCGGAATCGAGCCGAACTGATGAATTTGCTGAACTAAAGGGGCAACTGGACGTGGCAGATGCCAACATCGCGCTTGTCAACAAGCGGCTTGATGAGGCTCAAGGTATGTAATTCTTCGGGCGGCACCAGGTAAGAGGAGCTTCATGCCAGTGTCTTACAATGTGTGTGCTTGACACAGATGGTACGGCCGCCGTGGAGAATCTTAGGGCAGGACTTGCCCGAGCTAAGGAGCAAGCCAGAAAAAGCGATGCGGCTGCCCAGAAGGCCCTTGAAGAGCTGAGAGCCGAACAGGCTGCTCATTGCCGAAGCAAAGAGGAGATGGCCGAGATGGCCAAAAGTTTGAAAAGTGCTACCGACCGTTGCAGGCTTCTTGAGAAAGAAGACCAGGCGAAACAGACGGACTTAAAGAAGGCCGTCGTCAATGCCAAGGAGGCGCACTCTGCGATGAGAGCTGCGAAGGAGGAGCCGCGTCAGGCCAAACAGATTGTGACTGGAAAGCCTTTTATGCAGCGAAGGCAGGTTTGTGATCCGAAGTTTGCTCCATTGGACCGGATGTGGAGTGTGAAGGACACCTATCTGGATTTGGCAGCGAGTGCTGTTGATCCGACCAAACACTTTCGAGATCAGAAAGATCGCGAAGTGGAAAGACTTTTCTGGTCGCAGTTTCACAATCCAGGGCGTCCACTGGCAGTGGGTGATCATTTGGCTCAATGGGCCGAACTGAATAGGTTGTCTGGACTCGCCATGAAGTATGTCGTGGGTCACCTATGGCCGGGGAGTTCGGAGCCGAAGAGTTATTTAGATTGGTGCAGCAATTCCTTGACGCGGTGCCGCGTATAAATGCAATTAAGAAGTCAGCATGCATAGAGGGCGCTAGGATGGCCCAAGCCCATGTTAAGACATACTGGGCAGAGATGGATACCACCGTTGTTGCGTCCCGAGACTCGGACCAAAGCCGAGTACCCTTCGAGCATTATTTCCAGGAAGTTCTTGAAGGCGCTCGTGTAATAGAGACGCAGTGCCCGAAAGATGCTATGTTATGATAGCATATGTAATTATAAAGTAATATTTTGATAAACTGTAGTGGCCTTTTTTATACTTGTGCCTCAAGTATTGTAAACACCTTCTATGCGGCCGTTTTAAGATATATATATATATATATGTATGTATAGAATCTGAAAGATGGCAGTCGTTGGCTTCAGCCCCCACGCACATAGTGCGGGGGTACTCGCAGAAAATGCATTTTCACACTTAACCCAATGTCTTGGTCCTACAAAGGAGGTGATAGCGCAGCGGGCAAGGCAACCGGACTATAATGCTTTAACACTTTCACTTAGCCATAGGAGTTTGAAAATGAGACTCTTTAGGTAGCTCCTTGGTGGCAACTGCGCTCGTCCGAATTCAGGGCGCGTATATGCCTGACCGGGAAGCGGCCCGTCGTTAAAGCGGAGGAATCTGATAGATTCCGATAGGTCATCGAGTGGCTGACCAGTCTCACGCTACATCATGACAGTCAGTTTTCAGCTTTCTCTACTGAGGTGCTCGCCCTGGCCGAACGGAGGGCACAATCGCAGTAGTTCTCCTGGTGCTACCTTAGCCGATAGAGCGGAACGTAAGGTAGCCGAACTCAGGAGCCGGGCAACCCAACATTTGACCAAAGACATGATTCGGAGCTGATGCATATAATGCCAAAACTCGCGACGCGGAACACTTCCTAAGGCGTTCGGTCTTTATGAGTGCGGGCCAAACAACACTCTTCATTAAAAAAGCCCCTAGTGTCCAGGTACGCGCAAAAATTCTGACGTGGCCACATGCCAAGACGCCAGCCTCCTCCTTGGTTATACTAGAAAGAAAAAACCAGGGGAGGTGTAACAACAAGAGGCAGTAAGAAAGGTTTATGCAGGGTCTTAATCTAAAAAGAATCCTTTAGGACGGGTCCCTACTGCACGTCTGCGCCTGTGTCTCCGTTGTGCCGTATCCTGGACGGGCGCCGCACGACGTTCATCTATAAAAGAGAGGAACCAAGTTTGGGTCGTGCCGGAAAAGGTAAAAATAAGCAAAATATAAAGTAAAATATGGAAGTTTGAGCTTTATTGTCTCTTATTGTATATGCGTGGAGCCCCTTGTGCTGGGGTATATGGCTTCTAGGCCTGCATCAATGATGATTTTGCACTGAACTCATCTATCCGTGTTCGTGGTCTTGAAATGACCTATTTTAAAGTTTTTTGGCCGGTGAGGCCATTTTTCTATGGGGTTGTTAAAGTGGCCGCACTATCCTCCGCTTAGGGAGGCGCACTTTAGTGCTTTCCCATCAAAGAGATGATGCCTCGTGGACCGGGCATCTTAAGCGTAAGAGATGCATAATGCGGTATTGCGTTAAATCAAGCGAAAGCTTCGCGTCCCAGTAGTGCTTGATAGCGACTCGAGAACGGGACGACGTGGAAGGTTAGCTTTTCGCAGCGGAGGTTATCGGCAGAGCCGAATGTAACTATGAGCCGGAGAAAACCCATACAACGGGTGTCCGGACCGGGTATGACCCCATGAAAGGAGGTTTTGCTGTGACGGATTCTTGCTGGGTTTATCCCCATGTGCTGTATTGTATCCTGATATATTAGGTTTAGTCCGCTGCCTCCATCCATAAGGACATTTGAAAACTTGAGTCCGCCAATTATTGGATCGAGTATCAAGGCAGTCCATCCTGCATTTTTGATGTTCCTAGAATAATCTAGCTGATCGAAGGTGATCGGCTTTGACAACCAGTGGCAGGATCCTTTGGGGATGGGCCGTGCGATGCGTACCCTTACGGGCACCGCACGTTTTGTTATGTGAAGTGAGTTCACTGTTTTTACTTCTTGCGGGAAGTTCTTTTGTTTCCTGGTGCTTTGCTGTTGGGGTTCGTCCTCGTCTTCACTTGGTGTGTCGAGCCCCTTGTGTTCGGCATTGAGTCTGCCGGATTGTTTGAAGACCCAACAGTCTCTGTGGGTATGGTTCGCAGGCTTCGTGGGAGTACTATGTATCTGACTCCTATCCAGGATTTTATTTAGGCTGGATGGATCGTCCCTGTTATCCTCGGGGAGCAATTTTTCCTGATTTTGTCGTGAGCCTTTGAATCCGGCGTTGACTGCCGTGCTCTTCGCACTTTTGTCCTTAGTCCGACGACGATCTTTGTTACGTCACGGTCTTCCGTTTTCATCCCTGGTTTCGGATGTACTTGGGTCGTTGGGGCTGCACCTTGCCAGCCAGCTGTCCTCCCCTGCACAAAAGCGGGTCATGAGGCTTGTAAGTGCGGCCATTGTTCTTGGTTTTTCTTGGCCGAGGTGTCTGGCGAGCCATTCGTCTTGGACGTTATGCCTGAAAGCTACTAAGGCTTTGGCGTCCGGACAGTCGACTATCTGATTCTTTTTAGTGAGTAATTTATTCCAGAACTGCCGAGCTGATTCTCTGGGTTGTTGAGTTATGTGACTAAGATCGTCTGCATTCGGAGGACGGACATAGGTCCCTTGAAAGTTTGCTCGGAAGGCGTCCTCGAGTTCTTCCCAGCTTCCAACTGTGTTTTCTGGAAGGCTTTTAAGAAAATGTCGGGCTGGCCCTTTAAGCTTAAGGGGCAGATATTTTATGGCATGGAGGTCATCTCCTCTAGCCATGTGTATGTGGAGGATATAGTCCTCGACCCAGACTCCAGGGTCTGTTGTTCCATCATATGCCTCTATGTTTACGGGTTTGAATCCTTCTGGGAATTCATACTCCAGGACCTGATCGGTGAAACATAGGGGGTGTGCGGCACCCCTGTATTTGGGTATGCCGGATTCTGATGATGGCTTCATAGCGTTGCTTACGAGAGCTTGCTTTTTTGGCCCATAAATGGACCTGACTGGGCCATGATGCGAATCCTTAAGTGGGTCGCATGTCGATTTAGGTGCGGCGCCGCTTGTCGTTTTATGGGGTCGTCCATCCAACCGTGTGGCTTTTTCATTTTCCGAATGCGAGGGCTCTAGGGCTTCTTCGTCGAATTCAGGCAGTAGCTTTCTCTTCGGATAGCATCTAGTGCGGCGACTATCGCCGTGCTTATCTGTGGTATTGATTACCTTGCTCCATCTGATCCGGAGTGCGTCTTCCATTGTTTTTAGCTTCTGCTTCTGCTTTTTTAGGCTGTGTGCAGTTGCAACGAGCCTCTCATGGAGATTCTTCTGCTACGTGATTTTATTCGGCATGCGGTCGTCCGAAATGCCGTTTTCGCCGGAGGAGGGATGTTCATTTTCTCTATCCATGTTGCCCTATTCGGACGGTTGCTCTAAGGCCTGTCCGTCGTTTACCGGCTCGTCCAGCTCTATGGCTGGGTTTGTGTCGAGGCGGGGCTTGGGTCGGCGTTTACGCCGACGCCTTGATTGCTTTTCGGGGGGATGATCTCTCGTCTCCTCCCCTTTTTCCTCGTTGTCGTCTCCCTTAGGGGTGTCCACCATGTATACATCGTGAGATGAGGTGGCCGTCCAATGCCCGATGGGCATTGGTTCGTCGGTATCTCCTCCATCGCCATCCATGCTGTCGATGTCTTTGGAGCCGAAGTCGGGCATGTCGGTTAAATCATCGACAATGGCTATAAAGTGGGTGGTGGGTGGGTTTTGGATTTCTTCGTCGTCCGCATCCCAACTTTGCTGACCGTAGTCCGGCCAGAGCTCTCCTAACAACGAGAGAGACTTTAGAGAATTCAGGATGTCGCCGAAGGGCGAGTGCTGAAAGATGTCTGCGGCGGTGAACTCCATCATCGGCGCCCGATCGGATTCGATTAGGAGGGGTGCGGGGGGCTCGGAGTTCGGAGAGGAATCCGGCTCCTCGGAGTCACGGGCCACGCGGATTGCGGGGCTGGAGTTCGGCTCGATCGCCTCTGATATAGCAGCCCCTGAGGTAGCGTCCAACCGATGATCCTCAATCGACGCAGTAGGTTCTGAATCAATGATCGAAATCGATGCGTGTGCGGCCTCCAAGGCGCTGCTCGGCGGCAGGGCTATATCATGCCCATCGAGACAGTGCGGCACGCTTGGCTGTGGCTCGAATCCGTCGAAGATCAAGTCCCCGCAGATGTCAGCCGTGTAGTTTAGGCTTCCAAACCTGACCTGATGGCCAGGGGCGTAGCTTTCGATCTGCTCAAGGTGGCCAAGCGAATTGGCCTGCAGTGCGAAGCCGCCGAAGACGAAGATCTGTCCGGGGAGAAAAGTCTCACCCTGGACCGTATCGTTGTTAACGATCGAAGGAGCCATCGGGCCTAAAGGCGACTACACAGAGGAACTCTCAATGAAAGTACCAATGTCGATGTCAAAACCGGCGGATCTTAGGTAGGGGGTCCCTAACTGTGCGTCTAGGCCAGACGGTAACAGGAAGCAGGGAACACGATGTTTTACCCAGGTTCGGGCCCTCTTGATGGAGGTAAAACCCTACGTCCTGCTTGATTAATATTGATGATATGGGTAGTACAAGAGTGGATCTACCACGAGATTGAGGAGGCTAAACCCCAAAAGCTAGCCTATGGTATGATTGTTGTCTATGGAGTTGATGAAGTTGTCCTACGGACTAAAACCCTCCGGTTTATATAGACACCGGGTAGGGTTAGGGTTACATAGAGTCGGTTACAATGGTAGGAGATCTTGAATATCCGCATCGCCAAGCTTGCCTTCCACGCCAAGGAAAGTCCCATCCGGACACGGGACGTAGTCTTCAATCTTGTATCTTCATAGTCCTGGAGTCCGGCTGAAGGTATAGTCCGGCTACCCGCACACCCCCTAATCCAGGACTCCCTCAGTGGTCATTTGACCAAAGGACAGTATGGCCGTGTGAGTGCGTTGGAGACTTCCAAGCTAGTCTGGGACTGGCTCTCCAAGGTCAACGAAGGAGTCTCCACCCAGAGAGATCAGAGAATCAGTGTCCTTCGCAACCTCTTCAACCGCTTCAAGAGAAATGACAATGAGAATGTCCAGCTCATGTTCGATCGACTCACTGACATCACAAATGAGCTTCAAGCCCTCGGTGCCACTGAGATCATCAAGCATGAAGTCGTCAAGACACTCCTGAGATCACTTGACAGTTCGTTTGACACTCTAGCCCCGATGATTCAAGAACGCCCTGATTTCAAGACACTCGATCCGTCTGACATATTTGAGGGGCTCAACACACACGAGTTTCCGCTTTCTGAGAAAAGAGACATCTACGGTCCCAGCTATGGGCGAACTCGTGCCTTGAAGGCAAAAGCTGTCTCCTCATCTGAAGAAGAATCTGACAACAGTTCTGATGATCCTGAAGACATTGGAAAGGAGCTTGCTATGCTGGTGAAGAAGTTCCAAAAATTCACCAAGAAGAAAGGTTCAGAAAGTCTTCACGATCAAGCTCAAGGAATGATGAAGCTTCTACTCATGACTACAAGAAGATAACATGTCACAAGTGCAAGAAACCTGGCCACTACATCTCTGAGTGTCCACAATGGGACAATGAGAACAACAAGAAGAAGAGCAAAGAGTATGATTCTGGCGACAAGAAGAAGAAGAAATGCTCAAAGTCTTCTTCCAAGTCTTCCTCAAAGTCTTCATCACACAAGAAGAGCTCATCTGGCAAGGCCCGTGCGTTTGTTGGCAAGGAAATGGATTCTCAGGAGGAGTCTGCTTCTGAGGTGGCGGAGGTGGAGTCTGAGGAGGAGTCCGATTCTGGCATTGCGAGTCTGGCTACAGCATACGTTGCCAAGTCCATCTTCAACACTGAAGACAATGACTTCATCACCGACACCGATGCGAATGACAAGGACTACTCCGCTCCTTCATACTTCTTCATGGCACGCGGTGCCAAGGTAAACACACGAGCTACTCACTATCAAACATCTAGTGACGATGACTCTGATTATGATTCCAAACCTAGCTACAAAACACTTGCTAAAATTGCAACTGAACAACAGAAAGCTATGGAACACATTCAAAAACTGTTAGACAAAAGCGATAATCTGTTAGATGCTGAAATGACTCGATCTCAGTCCTTGATTGAAGACATAAAGAATCTTCATGTTAAGTATGAGGAACTTGAAAGTCGTCATGAAACGCTCTCAACATCTCATGAAAGGCATTCCTATGATTATCTTCAAAGGAAGCAAGACCTTGAGAAATTGAGAGCGGCTCATGAAGATCTTCAAAAGGAAAACGAGTCACTTCGCGCCAAACAGATCAGTTCAGCTGAGGAAGGATTTGAACCACCATGTCTTAAATGCATTGAGCGTGATAATGCTACTTCTGTTGCTGAATGTTCTACTGCTGCTACTGTTGCAATATCTTCACCTGTTGATGTGGTAACTAACCCCTCTTCTGAGGATACCACTGCTATTGCTGATGAGAATGCTAGGTTGAAGACACTGCTTGAAATAGGGATGTACAAAAGTCCCAAAGGACATCAGACACTATGTGATGTCCTCAAAAGGCAGATCCTGAACCGAAACCCAAGGAAGGAGGTTGTTGGGTTCGAAAGGAAAATGAATGCCGATGGCTCTCTTACTGGTAACCTGAGCACTACCCCAAAACCACATGGGTTGCTGCAAAGGAACCTTCAGTGGATCCATCCACCCTATCTAGCTTCACTTGTGCTAATCCCATTGTTATTGATGAATCCTTTAATGCAAACTACAAACTGTTTAAGAATCAGAATGGTGAAGTGCTTGCCAGGTATATTGGTACTAACTGCAGGAATGGACTGCCTATGAAGAAGATCTGGGTGCCAAAAAGGTGTTTGGAGAATCTTTCTGTGAATGTCATCATGACACCACAGGTGAAGAAGACAAACCCCAGACCACATGCTTCATATGGTCAAAAGGCTTCATACAGACAGAGGACTCACCAGAGTCACACTAACGCAAATGTTTCGCAGGGAAGCCATACTCAGGCCTATGAATATGAGCGCGGTTCACCAAACTGCCATGTTCATAAGACCAAGAACTATTCTGCTTATTCTTATGAGTACTATTGTCCACCTGCAAGACTTTTTGCTAGGGCTCCAAAGCCAAAGTTCTCAGATGCTGCACTTGGACTCATTGCTTCAAAGCCACCCTTGAAGATGTGGGTGGCTAAGAAAGCTTGACTCTCTTTTGCAGGGAAAGGTCTCTAGCAGAAAACCAAAATCGTCTGACGCTATTGCTAGGGACCTTAAACATCTTGTAGGGTGCAAGATCAAATGCCCGAATGGTCTTATTATGTACTTTGTTCCTAAATCGCTTGCTACTCGCCCTATCAGTCCAAATCTCGATCTAAGCTTTCATAACCCACTGGTTCGTCAAATTTTTTTGCTTCACAATTCTCTTCGTGAAGCCTATCCCCCTAACTGCACTGTAGGGTACGACACCAGCGGCTTCAGAATGGATTATTGATAGTGGGTGTACCAATCACAGGACTGGCAAGCGAAGCCTTCTTATGGACTCAACCTTACGTCCATCCGACAAAAGTCACATCACATTTGCTGACACTGGTAAAAGTAAGGTATTGGGTCTAGGTAGAGTTGCAATCTCAAAGGATCAACACATGGATAAAGTCATGCTTGTTGAATCCCTTGGTTTCAACTTAATGTCTGTCTCAATGCTTTGCGATTTAAACATGATTGTGATGTTTGGAAAATATCGCTGCCTTGTTCTAATGGAATCTGACAAGTCTCTAGTGTTTGAAGGGTATCGGAAAGATGATTTTTACATGGTAGATTTCTCAGCAGGACCACAGCTAGCCGTATGTCTTCTAGCAAAAGCCTCAGAATGCTGGCTCTGGCATCGGAGGCTAGGGCATGCTGGCATGAGGAACCTGCACACCCTTGCAAAGAAGAAGCATGTCATAGGCATCGAGGGCGTCAAGTTCAAGAAAGATCACTTATGCGGTGCCTGTGAAGCAGGAAAGATGACGAGAGCCAAGCATCCCTCGAAGACAATCATGACAACGACTCGACCCTTCGAACTGCTCGACATGGATCTTTTCGGTCCCACTCATTACTCAACTCTTACTACTACTGCTTGTCTCTATGGCTTTGTCATTGTTGATGATTATTCTAGATATACTTGGGTGCATATAATCCTCTACAAGACTGAAGTGCAGGATGTCTTCAGATGCTTCGCCAATCGAGCAATGAACAACTATGGCGCCAAGATAAAGCACATCAGAAGTGACAATGGCGCTGAATTCAAGAACACTGGCCTTGATACATATCTTGATACTTTGGGCATCACACATGAATTCTCAGCTCCGTACACGCCACAGCAGAATGGCGTCGTCGAACGCAAGAACATAACACTTATTGAGATGGCCCGAATGATGCTTGATGAATACAAGACTCCAAGAAAATTCTGGCCTAAAGCCATTGATATTGCATGCCATACAATCAACCGTGTTTATCTTCACAAGCTTCTGAACAAGACATCTTATGAGCTCCTTACTGGCAAGAAGCCAAATGTCAGTTACTTCAGAGTATTTGGCGCCAGGTACTGGATCAAGGATCCACATCACACTTCAAAATTTGCACCAAAAGCACATGAGGGTTTTATGCTTGGATATGGAAAGGATTCGCACTCCTACAGAGTCTTCAATCTCTTTCATTATAAAGTGGTTGAAACAGTGGATGTGCGGTTCGATGAGACTAACGGATCACAAAGAGAGCACCTGCGAAATGTGCTAGATGAAGTTCCATCCAGTGAATCAATCAAACTTATGGGAACTGGAGAAATCATACCTTCTGAAGCTCAACCTGAAGAGAAACTTATCATCTCCGCACCTAATCAACCTCAAGAGAATGCTCAGCCTGAAGACAATCCCTCTAACAATGAGAATGATCAGCAAGAGCAAAATCTTCGCCCTGTACATCCTCGTGTTGCCAATGAAGTGCAGATTGAGAGAATAATTGATAGCATCAATGCACCCAGTCCACTCACTCGTTATAGGGCAACACAGCTAACAAATTTTTGTGGGCACTTCACATTTGTCTCAATAACAGAACCTAAGAAAGTTGAAGAAGCCTTAATGGAACCTGAATGGATTCAAGCTATGCAAGAAGAGCTTCAACAGTTTGCGCTGAATAATGTATGGGAACTGGTTAAGCGTCCTGATCCTCGGAAGCACAATATAATAGGCACCAAATGGATATATCGCAACAAGCAAGATGAGCATGGTCAAGTTGTCAGAAACAAAGCTCGTCTCGTTGCTCAAGGATATACTCAAGTTGAAGGGATTGACTTCGATGAAACATGTGCTCCTGTGGCTCGACTTGAAGCCATACGCATACTGCTGGCCTATGCAAATCATCATAACATACCTCTATATCAAATGGATGTGAAGAGCGCTTTTCTCAATGGCAAGATTGAAGAAGAAGTGTATGTTGCACAACCGCCTGGCTTTGAAGATCCAAAACATCCTGACATGGTATACAAGCTCAACAAGGCACTATATGGCCTCAAACAAGCTCCTCGGGCTTGGTATGACACACTCAAAGACTTCCTGAAGAGCAAAGGCTTCAAATCTGGTTCCCTCGACCCCACTCTCTTCACGAAGACATATGATGGTGAACTGTTCATGTGTCAAATATATGTGGATGAAATTATCTTCGGCTGCACCAATCAGAAATACAGTGAAGAGTTTGGATATATGATGCAAGAGCAATATCAGATGTCCATGATGGGTGAGCTGAAGTTCTTCCTTGGTCTTCAAATACGTCAGCAACGCAATGGCATCTTTATATCTCAAGAGAAGTATCTCAAAGATTGCCTGAAGAAGTTTGGTATGCAAGACTGCAAGGGCTTCACGACGCCAATGCCAGCCAAACATCATCTGGGTCCCGGCGACAATGGTAAAGAGTTCGATCAAAAGGTATACCGCTCCATGATTGGTTCTTTACTTTATCTATGTGCATCTAGGCCAGATATTATGCTTAGTGTTTGCATGTGTGCTCGATTCCAAGCGGCACCAAAGGAATCGCATCACTTAGCTGTGAAGCGAATTCTTCGATATTTGGCTTACACCCCAACTCTAGGATTATGGTATCCAAAGGGCTCAGAGTTTGATCTGGTTGGATTCTCAGATGCTGATTATGCTGGTGACAAGGTGGATCGCAAGTCTACATCAGGCACTTGTCATTTTCTGGGACGATCACTTGTATGATGGTCTTCAAAGAAGCAGAACTGTGTATCTCACTCCACTGCTGAATCTGAATACATTGCTGCTGGATCTTGCTGCGCTCAGCTTCTGTGGATGAAGCAAACACTCAAAGACTATGGCATTCATCTGAATCAAGTGCCACTCTACTGCGACAATGAAAGTGCCATCAAGATTGACAACAACCCAGTTCAGCACTCGAAGACAAAGCACATTGAGATTCGTCATCACTTTCTCAGAGATCATGTTGTGAAGGAAGATATTGATATCATACACGTCAACACTGAAGAGCAATTGGCAGATATCTTCACCAAGCCCTTGGATGAGAAGAGATTTTGCATGTTACGGTGTGAGCTAAATATCTTGGAATCCTCAAATGTCCTGTGATCAGGCACACATCCTAACACTTATGCATATTGATGACTTAGATGTGCAACACGAAGTAAAGTATATCTTCAATCAATGAAGACATACATTCTAAGTGTGAATACATTAATGAGGATTTTGACTTCGGAGCGCCACAATAATTGTGCGCCGTGTCCGGGTCTAGTATTTCCTATACGGTGGGTAACGCCACCACAAAATGTTCTGTTTGACGTATTTCACTCATGGCGTTATATTTGCTATGTCTTCACATTTGGTTTGGCTTCAATCTCAACATGTCTTCATGATTATCTTCATTATGTTGATCATATATATACATATATACTAGTGTTTTGTCCTCTATAGCATTCACTTATAGCTATGTCTTCTTGTTGAATCTTTTGAACTAAGTGAATGTGATCGGACCCTAACCTCTCTATGCTTTCTATCTCAAACTCTATCTCTCCAAATCATATGCATTCTATCAAAACTGTCGAATGTCTTCTCTGCGTCCTTGTCAGCAGAAGATACAGAGACAAACATTAAGTCCGCTTTCAATGCTAATTCCTTCACCTGAAACCCGGAGAAGTGGGAACGACCACCCGACAATCCAGGCGTGCGTGGGACGTGGAACAACCTCCGATATGCTACATGATGGCCACGTGTTCCTCAGATGTGAATCGCCAGGGGCACCTATGTAATAACACTGAGCCATCCCTGTCCCTATAAATACACGCCTCACCTCAGTCATTATCCTTTCTTCCACTCTCACACGAACCCTAGCGCCACCGCTAGCCCTCGATGACTCCGGCGACGAAGCGCTTAGCTGCCGCAACCTCTCCGACGCCGTCTTCATGCCGACCGTGGACATCGTCTTCTCCGTCGTCGCCGTAGGTGTCCTCCGTCGCCAAGTTAGGGCACGGACGATCAAACTGCTCGGCCTCCTCTTCCACTCCGTCTAGCAGTTCTTCATGTGGTAAATAAAACTTCCTTTTTACGGCCCCTTTGATCCTATAGATTCGTCACTTTCTACCACAAGTAGTTTCTGTTCACACAAGTTGGATCTATTTCATACTGCATCTCATAATATGCCTAGTATATTCACTTATGCTTCACAAAGTATTTAGATTCCTCACCTGTACTGATCCGTGGATTCGTACAAATCTGGAACCAACTCCTTATCTATGAGTGAATGTCTTCGTACGATGAGGTCAATGTCTTCTAAACTGATTTATCTTCAAAATCTTCTGAGAATGCATATGACCTCTTCCCCTTCCCTTGCACCTTAATGCTGTCACAGGTACATGTCCGTGGGAGAATCCCTTGGTTCTCATAGTCTGCATTCATTTGCAGAATTCTTACAACATCATATAAATTCTCCCGAAGCCAGTTCCTGTTTGTCCTGCAAGCGAAAGCCTTTGAAGCCTTTGAACGTATTGAAGCCATTCGGTTTAAAGTTCATGGCTGCAGAAAAATCAGCAAGGAAGGGTGGCAGAAAGCGTCGAGGAGAAACATCAAGAAATCTGCCCGATGACCTCTCAGAGCTATACAAGACAGACCCTGAAGAGGATTACAATTAGCGCAAGACACGAATCCAATGGATTCGACGATACTGGGCAGAACAGTGGTTCAAGTACAGGTTTGTGACAAAGGAATATGCTGAGAAGAATGCCATCAAGCGACCATGGGGAGACATCCTCTACAAAAATCTTCAACCCAGGTCCAGAGATGAAGCCATTGAACAAGGCTTCTATCCCTGCATGGTCCGTGGACCACAGCCTGCGGATGCTGACCCATCGGCACTGCTATGGTGTCGTGACGACAATCTGTTCAAGTGCAACTTCTAGTTTGCCCAGAATTCGGTGAAGCAGAACAAGAAGTCTTTGGGATTAGACTTCAACCCTGGTCCCTCTGCTCCCCGTGCCGATGGCACCCGCGACGCTGAACCCAATCTTGTTGGGCCTTCTACAACCTGGAAGGTCTCATCACTCACATCGTGGTTCAAGGGACAGCCGTGGATGAGCCTGCAGATGACGCTGAATCTGATGAAGCGCCTGCAGCGCCGAAGCCAAAGAAACTGATGCAGCCTAAAGCTTCAAAGCCCGCCTCAGCACCAAAAATCTCATGGGCGAAGCCACTGGCTACTGCACCTCCTGAAGACAGTGTGCAGTCTGAAGATGTGTCACGCATCTCCAAGCCCCCGAAAGTCAAGATGCCTCTGCCCCACACCAGCCAAGAACTGACTGCTGCTGCTATTTTGCGCAACGATACCATTGATCTGTCCAGTGATGAAGATCTCACAGATGACGCTCTTGAGCAACTGATCAAGAGCAAAGAAGAAGCAGAAATCTTCAACAATTTGCCTCTCTTTGACATGGCAATCATCCATGACTTCATCGATGAGTGGTTTACCACGCCCAACCTCAGCTTTGAAGACCTGCAACTTCCCATTGGCCTCAGTGTCGCCTTCCATGGCGCCATTGCTTCAGAGCTAGCTCTAGCTCAGCGCATCGTTGAACTGAAGCAAAAGATTGATTTTGAGAAAGTTCAGTTCAAGAAGCATATGGCCAAGCTCAGCGTGCAAGAGGTCAAGAACTTCAAGATCATGTTGCACGAGCTCAAAGTAGCCTTTCTCAAGAAGCGTGAAGAAGCTCAAGGTTCTTGTGAGCGCATGAAGAGCCTGGATGACAAGTGTGTGCAAGCCTACAATGAGGCTGAGAAGCGCAAGGCCCTTGGGCGTCCTGGCATCCACCCCAGGATGGCTGCAAAGCAGAAGAAGAAGCCCGCTATGGCCGAACCCGACGCACCAAGGCAGGAAGCACATCCCATTGTCTTCCCAACCAGCATGACTGGCTCGAAGCCAAAAGCTAGGTCTACCGCTTCAGAACTGAAGAAGACGAGGACTGCTGAGGCTGAAGCCAGAAAGAGGAAACATCCTGAAACCTCTGCTGCTGCTCCCTCCAAGAAGAAGCGGAAGACCAAGAAGGAACGGGCTGCTCCCACAGAGCCCTTAATTGTTGAACCTATCACCATGGTTCGCCCTGCCGCTGAACATCAAGAGCGCCAACTGACTGTTCATGAGCCTGCTTTCACAAAGGCTCATGAAGCTGAAGACAGTCCAGCAGCTGATCGCACCGCTGCTGAAGACATTGGTCACCATGACCATGTTGAAGATGATGCAGTTCTTCCTCAGATCGAGCACCAACAGGTATCATCGCCTGTGCTTACGCACAGCGAACTCATCAGCATTGGTCGTCCTCTGACTCTAATTGCTCAGGATGCATCATGGGCTGATCACCCACAACAACAAGTCACACCACCCCGGCAAGAAGAAGAAGATGACTTTGAGGCCCAGCCAACTCCGTCTCCAAAGGCGTCGCCAGCGTTACGCAGGCTTCGCAAAGGACCAAGGCCTCCAGTCTCCGAGTCTGAAGCTAAAGCTGCTGAGGACATCCCGGCTGCATCAACCGATGACACCCAAGAAGAAGAACGTGTCCCCACTCCCCCAACTACTGACGAAGCTGTTTTCAACGAGAATGTGTCTGTGCCCGACCCTCCAGCTCATCAAGTGGAGGTAGAAAATCTTGAGGCTGCCACTACCAACACCAATGAAGCCACTGACACTGTCATGGCTGAAGCAAATATGGAGCCTACACCAACCCAAGGACCAGAAGTCAGTGAAGCCAATGATGCTACTGCTTCTATTCCTGCGCCTGCTGCTGGTCCTCAGTTTGACTACCATATTGAGCACATGCCTTAGGTACAGAAGCCAATGCCAAGGTTGCCCAGGTTTCCAGGTCCTGCATCAACACCTGGATCCTTCAATGTCAATGGCTTCAAAGCAGACAACACCTTCTTCAATAGCTCCAAGAACCCCTACTCAAGGGAACGAATATCTTCAGATCGGTTCTGGAGCTATCTGCAGAGAAGCTATTACTCATGCATTCTGTACAATCAAGGTCGCATCTTCCCACATATGCATCTTGACACCGAAGCAATAGCTGGTCTGCCCTGCTTGGAAGAAGCTCTGGATTGCTTCAAAGAGGTTGGATTGTTACCTTTTGTCACCGACCAAGAGCACTGGAACAAAGAGTTGCTGCTCCAATTTTATGCCACTCTTCACAAACGTGGTTACAATAGAGATCCGAAGACTTGGGTCCTTGAGTGGATGACAGGAAATGTTCATCACGAAGCCAAAGCCTTTGACATCATTGAGCTTACTGGTCTGCCTACTCTTGGAGATCTCTATGAACCTGGCTGTCAGCTTCACAGTGAAGCCATGGAGAGCATCTTTCAGAAGCCTGAACCAAACATGGGTTAGATGCTCAGCATGATGAAGCCTTTGCCTCAAGATGCTGCCTATCCTAAGGAGTTCCTTGTTGAAGACCTTGAGTATCTGCCACGGACTATCTATCACATCATAAGGTGAACTCTCTGGCCCATCAAAGGACATTGTCCATATGCAAAACTGGAAGGTGCAATGAAGACTTTGGTCTTCTATATTCTTCACGGCAAATGCTTCAACGCACAAGACTTCTTCATCCGCCAACTTGCTGCTTCAGGATCTGATCTTTTTGGCTTGAAGTTCTACGCTCCATGGATAATGCAGCTCATCAAACTCCACTCAGCTATCTCATATCATCCCTCTGCTCGCAATCATCGGATCTTTATGCCTGACGTGGATATGTCCGTTGAAGCCCTCTATCCAGAGCCTGCCAAGGAGCCTCTTAGTCTTCAGAATGCGGAGCATCAAAGTTTCTCTCAGAACATTGAAGGAGTTGAAGTAGTCACTCGTGTTTATCCTCTGGTTGGCACTACACGCGCACCTCATCGTGCCCTCACTGAAGCCACTAAAAGCACTATTGCCCAACGGCCTAAGAAGCGATCTCGGGTTCTTAATGACTGAGAGCTTCTGGTTGCTCTTCATCAGAAACAAGATAGGCATCATGACTGGCTGAAGCGCCAAATGCACAGCCTCTTGGTGGATGTCAACCGCATTCGCACCTTGCCACCAAGAATGCCTTTGTTGCCCATGAAACTTGTCTGCGTACATGGAAAGGGATGACGCTTATGTGCTCTGAGGATGATCTTCAAGAGGATGGCTTCTCTGAACGTTTCAAGTTTGACTCCACACCTCCCCGAAGGGCTCTGCTGCGACGAACTCCCTCTCTTGAAGACTCTGAGTTCTCTTCCTCTGCGGCAACTGTGAATGCCAGAGTGATCGAGGATGAAGACGATGCTACTTCACCGCCCCTCCTTCAGCACGCGTCGACCCTGCCCCAAGCTCATCTACACCGCCTAACAACACCGACGACCTTGCTACTTCACCTACTCCTCATGGGAACGAGTAGATGCTCTATGTCTTCAAACCTTTTTGGTCCTTACTGACAAAAGGGGGAGAAGCATATGAGTTTGATAGTCTTCAAGCGGGTCCATATGGGCGGTTACTTTATGTTGTTTTGCCTAGTGTTTACAGCTCTCGTTTTGATACATTTGGTTCTTTGAGTTGTAACACTTAAACTCGATGGTTGTCTGCTACTTACTTGCTATTTTGTGATGCGATAATAAATTCCGCATGTGCGACGATAAATTCCGCACTTAGATCATTTTGCAGACGTCCATTTTCCATTATGCATGTCATTATCTTCACATACTTTTCATGCATGATGAATTGTCATCATAAGTTGAAGAGGATCTCCATAAGTACAACCTGCCATGTGCATTTGCATTCCAAAAGCAAATTACTTATATGCACATCTTCAGGGGGAGCCCTTACAACTTATGAAGACAATTCCTTATCCTTTACAATTTCACATATTATATTCCCCGTTGAAAACTTCAACGAGTTTGTCATCAATCAGCAAAAAGGGGGAGATTGTAAGTGCATCTAGTGCCACCCCTAGTTGGTTTTGGAGTATTGACGACAAACCTAGTTGAGGGACTAATGTGTTTGTGAGAATTGCAGGATAACACAGGTAGAAGTCCCTCATTGATTCGGTTTTCCTACCAGAGATGAACCCTAAAAATGTATGAAGACATTGAAGTCAAAGGTGGTATGTGAAGACATTCACATTGGAGACTATGACAAGAGAATACATCGCATGAAGACTATGGAGTGCGAAGACTTAGCCCTTTCGTAGTTCTTTTTCTTCTTTGTTGAGTCATAGGAACCACCGTACTATTAAGTGGGGTCCAAGAGAACCAGTCAGAATGACTGAAGTGATGCTTAACCAAAATCCTATGTCTTCGAGTGAAGACTATGAGAGCGAATCTTGTCCAGAGTTGGACAAGTTAGCTTTGCTTGTAGCCCAAGTAAAGTTGCCGTGTGTGTTTGAAATCTGACTATTGGAACATGTGTCAGTTCCTTAGTGACCCAGGGTCATATCGGACAAATCAGGTCGGGTTGCCTAGTGGCTATAAATAGCCCACCCCCTACAACCATAAACGGTTGGCTGCTCAGAGTTAAAAATATGGCTGTTGTCGTTTGAGAGCAACCCACCTCGAAGCCTTTGAGAGAGAATTCCTTGCGAGGATAAAGTCCTAACCACCCAGATCCAAAGAGTGTTAGGCATCACTTAAGTCGTCCCGTCTGTGTGATCTGAAGACTTATTACACTTGAGGACTGTGAATCCTCCAGTCGGTTAGGCGTCGCGTTCGGAGCATCCAAGAGTCATTGTGGATCGCTAGTGAACGAAGTCTGTGAAGGTTTGGAAGTCTACCTTGAAGACTTACCAGAGTGACTGGGCGAGGTCTGCGTGACCTTAGCTCAAGGGGAATATGGTGAGGACTAAGGGTTCTGAGCTGCGTGTTCAGGACTGGGTGTTCGGGACTGTGTGTCCTCAGGTTTAAATACCTAGCCGCCCTAACCAGACATACAGTTATCACAGCAACTGGAACTGGTCCAACAAATCTTTGTCTTCAATGAGTCACTGGTTTCATCCTTCCCTTCCCTTTACTTATTGTTGGTCCTTGTTAAGTCATTGCATGATTGCATTATCTTTTGTCTTCACTGAGTGACTGCTTGTTCTGATTGGCTTCTCAATAATCTTCCTACCTGATCCTTACTGCCTAGCTACTATTAGTCATTATGCTTTCACTTCATTGATTACTTGACTCAGGCTTGCCTAGTGTAGTCTACCTTCCGCTGCGTGGTAGTAGGCTTACTTCTATCGTTTGTCTTTGAAACTTCCCTGTTTAGAAGACTTTCATAAAAATCGCCTATTCACCCCCCCCCCCCCTCTAGTCGATCACTAGCACTTTCACTTATAATGACAGGTAGTTGTTCATGTACCATCACTCTGCAGCTTATTTTCCTTTGCCCTCCATTTTCTACACATCAGATCTATATTTACTCTTACCATAAGGTTGGTACTGAAGAAGTTTACCTATGCATTGCTCTTGGCTGTACCTTTTGCCTGTATCGGTGCACTTACATTTATAGATACATGGTTATGTAGCATCACTCTTCATCTTATCTTAAATATTCTCCATTTTTTTGTATATTATCACATCTATATTTACTGTTAACAAAATGTAGAATAAAGGCAATGCTTTTGAAGAAGATTCTGTGGTAAACTTCTTGAATTGCCCCCCCATCAGCATGGACAAGGCCTTTATAGAGCCTGTCTTCACCAATAATGTAAGTTTGTCCATCTCAAGCCTTCAAACTTTGTTGTATATATTTGGTTAGGCATGACTGCAACAGCTATTTATTTTTGGTGTTTGCATAAAATTGCTTGTTTAAAGTTTATTATATGTAGTTCATGAACAAAAGTTTGTCCTTTCTCAATTTAAGTTTTCAGTTGTACAAACCAAGTTCCTTCTTCATACCATGTAAATTAAACTATACAGAGCAAGTGATCTTCTTTTGCACTGCATGTATGCTTCTATTCTTCATCCGTAATCCAGTGGTGTGGTGAACCTACCCACTACAGCACAATGTCATATTCTACAATGTCTTAACTATGAACAATGTCATATCATTCTACTATTATTTAAACCGTCTCTTTATTTGCCAATCTAAAATGGTATAAATTGACAGCACACTAACCATTGATACTTATGAGTTCTTGATCTATAATCCAGTGGTGTCGTGAAGCTGCCAACTCCTTCACAATGTCATTTCCTGCCATGTCTTGACTTGAATAATACCATATTGTGTTAATGCAAATTTAAAGTGTGTCACTTTATTCGTCAGTAAGAAATGTGATGAATTGTCAGCACTGATACTTTTATGTGCAAAACCTGTCATCTGTCTGCTTGTTTATCTTTCAGAGTGAGGAAGATATAAGTGTTGAACAAGCGCAGTCTCATCATCTTGCTCAGCTGCTTGCGCTGCAGCTCCCCAGCAGGGCTAACCTTTCTTGAACTCTATTGAAGTGTTGTCGGTTTTGTATATTATTTTGTCGGCGTGTTTATTTGCACTGGTGGCGATCTTTGATGCCCAGTGTATGTAATCTTCTGTCTGCTTGTGCTTTATTATCATAGTGGCGAACTTTGATGCCCAGTGGATGTAATATGCCATAATTTCTTTATTGTATAGTCTAGGTTTTTTCTTATTCACGATGCTGCAGTTATTTTACTGTACATATATCATGTCTTCGCAGTAAACCGGCCAAACCGTAAAATTACGGTACATAATCAGGCCGTCATGCAATCACGATGTAGGTTGGGCCTGAAACGTGCCGAACAGCTCACGGGCCGGCAGTAGCCCGAAATTAACCCTGGCCCATGATTGTGCGAATCAAATCACGGGCTTTTAACTGGCCAAAAAATTGTCTTGGTCCTTGTTTGGCCCAATCAGATATCGGCTGCGAGCAGGCCGGATGCAAACCATGTCGTAGTTAGGCCCAACTATATGACGGGCTTTTAACAGGCTGAAATTAATATAGGGCCGAAATGTTAAACGGGCCCTTAACAGGGCAAAACTAATATCAGGCTGAATTACTAAGTGGGCCTTTAGCAAGTGGGCCCAAAAGCATAGTGTCCAGTTGACGGGCCGAATCTGATATGGGCCATAATTGAGCCCAAAGCCTCTTAAAGGGTCGGACCTGATCTGGGCCGTAATTTGGCCCAGAACGTGGTAGGCCTTTAACGGGTCGGATCTCATATGGGCCACTATTAGGCCCGGAGCGTGGCAGGCCATTAATAGACCGGATCAAATATGGGCCGACGTCTGGCCCAAAAGATGGCAGGCAGTTAATGGGCCGGCCTACTAGGGTCCTCAAAATCTTGTGGGCCTATAGTTGGGTCGGCCCATTAATGTCGGCGAAATCTCGTGGGCCTTTAGCTGGGCCGGCCCATTATGATTCGCAAGAATCTTGTGGGCCTTTACTTGGGCCGGCCCATTATGGCACACAAAAATCTTGTGGGCCTTTACCTGGGCTGGCCCATTATGGCCCGCAAAATCTTGTGGGCCTTTAGCTGGGCCAGCCCATTATGGTCCGCAAAATCTCGTGGGCCTTTAGCTGGGCCGACCCATTATGGTCCACAAAATCTTGTGGGCCTTTAGTTGGCCCGGCCCATTTAAACTTGTTGGGCCATGCCACATGTCGACGTATCATAGGCGCCTTCTGTCCAGTGAGTGGATGACATCTGTCCCGACGATCAGCCGACACGTGTTTCCTCTAGCCAATGATGATTTTACATGTGGAATATCCCCATTGGTCGGGGTTGTTAACGGGTTATCGGATCGAAAACACGACCCGATAGCTTAACGGCGTTCCGTTACGGTGGATGCCACGTGTCGGTCACCCTTGACGAAAGCACTTCTGTGACGCGCGATTTATCATCATGGAAGTGGACACTTCCGTGATGATAATTTTGGTAATGTAACGCCCTCGATGCGGCTATATCTCCTATGTGTCGAAGCACGACTTAGAGGCATAACCGCATTGAAAGCAATGTCGCATGTAAGGTAATCTTCACAACAACCCATGTAAATAGATAATAAGGGGAAAGGTACATAGTTGGCTTACACTCGCCACGTCACATAAAGTACATAAATAGCATTACAATCATTCAATACACTCATGGTCCGACTATGGTACCAAAATAAAAGATCAACCCCAACATGCGACACGGTCCCGATCGCCCCAACTGGGCACCACTACTGATCATCAGGGAAAGACACATAGTAACGGCGTGAGGCTTCGTCGAACTCCCACTTGAGCTCAAGCGCATCATCTAGAACGGAGTCATCGGGCCATGCATCTGGTTTGGAAGTAATCTGTGAGGCACGGGGACTCAACAATCTCGCACCCTCGCGATCAAGACTATTTAAGCTTATAGGTAAGGCAAGGTAATATGTGGAGCTGCAGCAAGAGACTAGCATATCTGGTGGCTAACCTGTTCGCAAAAGAGAGCGAGAAGAGAAAGCAAAGCACGAACGAAGAACTATAGAACAACCTACGGCAAACATTACTCCAACACCGTGTTCACTTCCCGGACTCCGCCAAGAAGAGACCATCATGGTTACACACGCAGTTGATTCATTTTAATTAATTTAAGGTTCAAGTTATCTACAACCGGACATTAACAAATTCCCATCTGCCCATAACCGCGGGCACGGCTTTCGAAAGTTCAAATCCCTGCAGGGGAGTCCCAACTTAGCCCATCACAAGCTCTCACGGTCAACGAAGGATAAACCTGTTGGGGAACGTAGTAATTTCGAAAATTTTCCTACGCACACGCAAGATCATGGTGATGCACAGCAACGAGAGGGGAGAGTGTTGTCTACGTACCAACGCAGACCGACTGCGGAAGCGATCACACAACGTAGAGGAAGTAGTCGTACGTCTTCTTCCCGATCCGACCGATCCAAGCACCGTTACTCCGGCACCTCCGAGTTCTTAGCACACGTTCAGCTCGATGACGATCCTCGGGCTCCGATCCAGCAAAGCGTCGAGGAAGAGTTCCGTCAGCACGACGGCGTGGTGACGATCTTGATGTACTACCGACGCAGGGCTTCGCCTAAGCACTACAACGGTATGATCGAGGTGGAATTTGGTGGCAGGGGGCACCGCACACGGCTAAGGAACGATCTCAGGGATCAACTTGTGTGTCTTGGGGTGTCCCCTGCCCCCGTATATAAAGGTTGGAGGGAGGGGGGCTGGCCGGCCAAAGAGAGGGAGGCGCAGGAGGAGTCCTACTCCTACCGGGAGTAGGACTCCCCCCTCCAATCCTAGTCCAACTAGGAATCCTTCAAAGGGGATAGAGAGAGAGGTGGCCGGCCCCTCTCCTAGTCCTAATAGGACTAGGGAGAGGGGGGGAGGCGCAGCCCTATGTGGGCTGCCCTCTCACCTTTCCACTAAGGCCCATGTTGGCCCATTTGGCTCCCGGGGGGTTCCGGTAACCCTCCCGGTAATCCGGTAAAATCCCGATTTCACCCGGAACACTTCCGATGTCCAAACATAGGCTTCCAATATATCAATCTTTACGTCTCGACCATTTCGAGACTCCTCGTCATGTCCGTGATCTCATACGGGACTCCGAACAACCTTCGGTACATCAAAATGCATAAACTCATAATAACTGTCATCGTAACGTTAAGCGTGCGGACCCTACGGTTCGAGAACAATGTAGACATGACCGAGACACGTCTCCGGTCAATAACCAATAGCGGGACCTGGATGCCCATATTGGCTCCTACATATTCTACGAAGATCTTTATCGGTCAGACCGCATAACAACATACGTTGTTCCCTTTGTCATCGGTATGTTACTTGCCCGAGATTCGATCATCGGTATCCAATACCTAGTTCAATCTCGTTACTGCAAGTCTCTTTACTCGTTCCGTAATACATCATCTCATAACTAACATCTTAGTTATTATGCTTGCAAGGCTTATGTGATGTGTATTACCGAGAGGGCCCAGAGATACCTCTCCGACACTCGGAGTGACAAACCCTAATCTCGAAATACGCCAACCCAACATCTACCATTGGAGACACCTGTAGTACTCCTTTATAATCACCCAGTTACGTTGTGACGTTTGGTAGTACCCAAAGTGTTCCTCAGGTAAACGGGAGTTGCATAATCTCATAGTTATAGGAACATGTATAAGTCATGAAGAAAGCAATAGCAACATACTAAACGATCGGGTGCTAAGCTAATGGAATGGGTCATGTCAATCAGATCATTCAACTAATGATGTGACCTCGTTAATAAAATAACAACTCTTTGTTCATGGTTAGGAAACATAACCATCTTTGATTAACGAGCTAGTCAAGTAGAGGCATACTAGTGACACTCTGTTTGTCTATGTATTCACACATATATTATGTTTCCGGTTAATACAATTCTAGCATGAATAATAAACATTTATCATGATATAAGGAAATAAATAATACCTTTATTATTGCCTCTAGGGCATATTTCCTTCAGTCTCCCACTTGCACTAGAGTCAATAATCTAGATCACATCACCATGTGATTAACATCGATAGTTCACATCATCATGTGATTAACACCCATAGTTCACATCGTCATGTGACCAACACCCAAAGGGTTTACTAGATTCAGTAGTCTAGTTCACATCGTTATGTGATTAACACCCGAAGAGTAATAAGGTGTGATCATGTTTTGCTTGTGAGATAATTTTAGTCAACGGGTCTGTCACATTCAGATCCGTAAGTATTTTGCAAGTTCTATGTCTACAATGCTCTACACGGAGCTACTCTAGCTAATTGCTCCCACTTTCAATATGTATCCAGATTGAGACTTAGAATCATCTGGATCAGTGTCAAAAACTTGCATCGACGTAACCCTTTACGACGAACCTTTTTGTCACGTCCATAATCGAGAAACATATCCTTATTTCACTAAGGATAATTCTGACCGCTGTCCAGTGATCTACTCCTAGATCACTATTGTACTCCCTTGCCAAATCAATGCAGGGTATACAATAGATTTGGTATACAGCATGACATACTTTATAGAACCTATGGCCAAGGCATAGGGAATGACTTTCATTCTCTTTCTATCTTCTGCCGTGGTCGGGCTTTGAATCTTACTCAACTTCACACCTTGTAATACAGGAAAGAACTCTTTCTTTGACTGCTCCATTTTGAACTACTTCAAAATCTTGTCAAGGTATGTACTTATTGAAAAAACTTATCAAGCGTCTTGATCTATCTCTATAGATCTTGAAGCTCAATATGTAAGCAGCTTTACCGAAGTCTTTCTTTGAAAAACTACTTTCAAACACTCCTTTATGCTTTACAGAATGATTCTACATTATTTCCGATCAACAATATGTCATTCACATATACTTATTAGAAATGCTGTAGTGCTCCCACTCACTTTCTCGTAAATACAGGCTTCACCGCAAGTCTGTATAAAACTATATGCTTTGATCAACTTATCAAAGCGTATATTCCAACTCCGAGATGCTTGCACCAGTCCACAGATGGATCGCTAGTGCTTGCACATTTTTGTTAGCACCTTTGGGATTGACAAAACCTTCTAGTTGCATCACATACAACTCTTCTTTAATAAATCCATTAAGGAATGCAGTTTTGTTTATCCATTTGCCAGATTTCATAAAATGCGGCAATTTCTAACATGATTCGTCCAGACTTAAGCATAGATACGAGTGAGAAAAACTCATCGTAGTCAACACCTTGAACTTGTCGAAAACTTTTGCGACAATTCTAGCTTTGTAGATAGTAACACTACTATCAGCGTCCGTCTTCCTCTTGAAGACCCATTTATATTCTATGGCTTGCCGATCATCGGGCAAATCCATCAAAGTCCATACTTTGTTCTCATACATGGATCATATCTCAAATTTCATGGCCTCAAACCATTTCACGGAATCTGGGCTCATCATCGCTTCCTCATAGTTCGTAGGTTCATCATGATCTAGTAGCATGACTTCCAGAATTGGATTACCGTACCACTCTGGTGCGGATCTCACTCTGGTTGATCTACATGGTTCAGTAGTGTCTTGTTCTGAAGTTTCATGATCATCATCATTAGCTTCCTCACTAACTGGTGTAGGTGTCACAGAAACATTTTTCTGTGATGTACTACTTTCCAATAAGGGAGCAGGTACAGTTACCTCGTCAAGTTCTACTTTCCTCCCACTCACTTCTTTCGAGAGAAACTCCTTCTCCAGAAAGTTTCCGAATTTTAGCAACAAAAGTCTTGCCTTCGGATCTGTGATAGAAGGTGTATCCAATAGTTTCCTTTGGATATCCTATGAAGACGCACTTCTCCGATTTGAGTTTGAGCTTATCAGGATGAAACCTTTTCATATAAGCATCGCAACCCCAAATTTTAAGAAACGACAGCTTAGGTTTCTTGCCAAACCATAGTTCACACGGTGTCGTCTCAACGGATTTAGATGGTGCCCTATTTAACGTGAATGCAGCTGTCTCTAATGCATAACCCCAAAACGATAGTGGTAGATCGGTAAGATACATCATAGATTGCACTATATCCAATAAAGTACGTTTATGACGTTAGGACACACCATTATGCTGTGGTGTTCCATGTGGCATGATTTAGTGAAACTATCCCATATTGTTTTAATTGAAGACCAAACTCGTAACTCAAATATTTTACCTCTGCGATCATATCGTAGAAACTTTTATTTTCTTGTCACGATGATTTTCCACTTCACTCTGAAATTCTTTGAACTTCTCAAATGTTTCAGACTTATGTTTCATCAAGTAGATATACTCATATCTGCTCAAATCATCTGTGAAGATCAGAAAATAATGATACCTGTCGCGAGCCTCAATATTCATCGGACCACATACATCAGTATGTATGATTTCCAACAAATCTGTTGCTCCATTGTTCCGAAGAACGGCGTTTTAGTCATCTTGCCCAAAAGGCACGGTTCGCAAGCATCAAGTGATTCATAATCAAGTGATTCCAAAATCCCATCAGCATGGAGTTTCTTCATGCGCTTTACACCTATATGACCTAAACGGCAGTGCTACAAATAAGTTGCACTATCATTATTAACTTTGCATCTTTTGGTTTCAATATTATGATTATGTGTATCACCATGATCGAGATCCAACAAACTTGTTTCATTGGGTGTATGACCATCGAAGGTTTTATTCATGTAAACAGAACAACAATTATTCTCTGACTTTAATGAATAACTGTATTGCAATAAACATGATCAAATCATATTCACGCTCAACGCAAAAACCAAATAACACTTATTTAAGTTCAACACTAATCCTGAAAGTATAGGGGAGTGTGCGATGATGATCATATCAATCTTGGAACTACTTCCAACACACATCGTCACTTCACCCTTAACTAGTCTCTGTTTATTCTGCAACTCCCGTTTCGAGTTACTAAACTTAGCAACTGAACTAGCATCAAATACTGAGGGGTTGCTATAAACACTAGTATAGTACACATCAATAACATGTATATCAAATATACTTATGTTCACTTTGCCATCCTACTTATCCGCCAATCACTTGGGGTAGTTCTGCTTCCAGTGACCAGTCCCTTTGCAGTAGAATCACTTAGTCTCAGGCTTAGGATCAGACTTGGGCTTCTTCACTTGAGCAGTAACTTGCTTGCCGTTCTTCTTGAAGTTCCCCTTCTTCCCTTTGCCCTTTTCTTGAAACTAGTGGTCTTGTCAACCATCAACACTTGATGTTTTTCTTGATTTCTACCTTCGTTGATTTCAGCATCACGAAGAGCTTGGGAGTTGTTTCCGTTATCCCTTGCATATTATAGTTCATCATGAAGTTCTACTAACTTAGTGATGATGACTAGAGAATTCTGTCAATCACTATCTTATCTGGAAGATTAACTCCCACTTGATTCAAGCGATTGTAGTACCCAGACAATCTGAGCACATGCTCACTAGTTGAGCGATTCTCCTCCATCTTTTAGCTATAGAACTTGCTGGAGACTTCATGTCTCTCAACTCGGGTATTTGCTTGAAATATTAACTTCAACTCCTGGAACATCTCATATGGTCCATGGCGTTCAAAACGTCTTTGAAGGCCCGATTCTAAGCCATTAAGCATGGTGCACTAAACTATCAAGTAGTCATCATGTTGAGCTAGCCAAACGTTCATAACGTCTGCATCTGCTCCTGCAATAGGTCTGTCACCTAGCGGTGCATCAAGGACATAATTTTTCTGTGCAGCAATGAGGATAAACCTCAGATCACGGATCCAATCCGCATCATTGCTACTAACATCTTTCAACACAATTTTCTCTAGGAACATATCAAAATAAACACAGGGAAGCAACAACGCGAGCTATTGATCTACAACATGATTTGCAAAATACTACCAGGACTAAGTTCATGCTAATTTTAAGTTCAATTTAATCATATTACTTAAGAACTCCCACTTAGATAGACATCCCTCTAATCCTCTAAGTGATCACGTGATCCAAATCAACTAAACCATAACCGATCATCACGTGAGATGGAGTAGTTTTCAATGGTGAACATCGTTATGTTGATCATATCTACTATATGATTCACGCTCGACCTTTCGGTCTCCGTGTTCCGAGGCCATATCTGTATATGCTTGGCTCGTCAAGTATAACCTGAGTATTCTGCGTGTGCAACTGTTTTGCACCCGTTGTATTTGAACGTAGAGCTTATCACACCCGATCATCACATGGTGTCTGGGCACGAAGAACTTTGGCAACGGTGCATACTCAGGGAGAACACTTCTTGATAATTTAGTGAGAGATCATCTTATAATGCTACCGTCAATCAAAGCAAGATAAGATGCATAAAAGGATAAACATCACATGCAATCAATATAAGTGATATGATATGGCCATCATCATCTTGTGCTTGTGATCTCCATCTCCGAAGCACCGTCATGATCTCCATCGTCACCGGCGCGACACCTTGATCTCCATCGTAGCATCGTTGTCGTCTCGCCAATCTTATGCTTCCACGACTATCACTACCGCTTAGTAATAAAGTAAAGCATTACATCGTGATTGCATTGCATACAATAAAGCGACAACCATATGGCTCCTGCCAGTTGCCGATAACTCGGTTACAAAACATGATCATCTCATACAATAAAATCAGCATCATGCCTTGACCATATCACATCACAACATACCCTGCAAAAACAAGTTAGACGTCCTCTACTTTGTTGTTGCAAGTTTTACGTGGCTGCTACGGGCTTAAGTAAGAACTCATCTCACCTACGCATCAAAACCACAACGATAGTTCGTCAAATAGACTCCGTTTTAACCTTCTTAAGGACCGGGCGTAGTCACACTCGGTTCAACTAAAGTTGGAGAGACTGTCTTCCGCAAGCCATCTATGTGCAAAGCACGTCGAGGGAACCGGTCTCGCGTAAGAGTACGCGTAAGGTTGGTCCGGATCGTCTCACCCAACAATACCGCCGAACCAAAGTATGACATGCTGGTAGGCAGTATGACTTGTATCGCCCACAACTCACTTGTGTTCTACTCGTGCAAATAACATCAAACCATAAAACCTAGGCTCGGATGCCACTGTTGGGGAACGTAGTAATTTCGAAAAATTTCCTACGCACACGCAAGATCATGGTGATGCACAGCAACGAGAGGGGACAGTGTTGTCTACGTACCAACGCAGACCGACTGCGGAAGCGATCACACAACGTAGAGGAAGTAGTCGTACGTCTTCTTCCCGATCCGACCGATCCAAGCACCGTTACTCCGGCACCTCCGAGTTCTTAGCACACGTTCAGCTCGATGACGATCCTCGGGCTCCGATCCAGCAAAGCGTCGAGGAAGAGTTCCATCAGCACGATGGCGTGGTGACGATCTTGATGTACTACCGACGCGGGGCTTCGCCTAAGCACTACAACGGTATGATCGAGGTGGAATTTGGTGGCAGGGGGCACCGCACACGGCTAAGGAACGATCTCAGGGATCAACTTGTGTGTCTTGGGGTGTCCCCTGCCCCCGTATATAAAGGTTGGAGGGAGGGGGGCTGGCCGACCAAAGAGAGGGAGGCGCAGGAGGAGTCCTACTCCTACCGGGAGTAGGACTCCCCCCTCCAATCCTAGTCCAACTAGGAATCCTTCAAAGGGGAGAGAGAGAGAGGTGGCCGGCCCCTCTCCTAGTCCTAATAGGACTAGGGAGAGGGGGGGAGGCGCAGCCCTATGTGGGCTGCCCACTCACCTTTCCACTAAGGCCCATGTTGGCCCATTTGGCTCCCGGGGGGTTCCGGTAACCCTCCCGGTAATCCGGTAAAATCCCGATTTCACCCGGAACACTTCCGATGTCCAAACATAGGCTTCCAATATATCAATCTTTACGTCTCGACCATTTCGAGACTCCTCGTCATGTCCGTGATCTCATCCGGGACTCCGAACAACCTTCGGTACATCAAAATGCATAAACTCATAATAACTGTCATCGTAACGTTAAGCGTGCGGACCCTACGGTTCGAGAACAATGTAGACATGACCGAGACACGTCTCCGGTCAATAACCAATAGCGGGACCTGGATGCCCATATTGGCTCCTACATATTCTATGAAGATCTTTATCGGTCAGACCGCATAACAACATACGTTGTTCCCTTTGTCATCGGTATGTTACTTGCCCGAGATTCGATCATCGGTATCCAATACCTAGTTCAATCTCGTTACTGGCAAGTCTCTTTACTCGTTCCGTAATACATCATCTCATAACTAACATCTTAGTTATTATGCTTGCAAGGCTTATGTGATGTGTATTACCGAGAGGGCCCAGAGATACCTCTCCGACACTCGGAGTGACAAACCCTAATCTCGAAATACGCCAACCCAACATCTACCATTGGAGACACCTGTAGTACTCCTTTATAATCACCCAGTTACGTTGTGACGTTTGGTAGTACCCAAAGTGTTCCTCCGGTAAACGGGAGTTGCATAATCTCATAGTTATAGGAACATGTATAAGTCATGAAGAAAGCAATAGCAACATACTAAACGATCGGGTGCTAAGCTAATGGAATGGGTCATGTCAATCAGATCATTCAACTAATGATGTGACCTCGTTAATCAAATAACAACTCTTTGTTCATGGTTAGGAAACATAACCATCTTTGATTAACGAGCTAGTCAAGTAGAGGCATACTAGTGACACTCTGTTTGTCTATGTATTCACACATGTATTATGTTTCCGGTTAATACAATTCTAGCATGAATAATAAACATTTATCATGATATAAGGAAATAAATAATAACTTTATTATTGCCTCTAGGGCATATTTCCTTCAAAACCTTCTCCCGAGACATTCCGATCAGACTCGGCATCCCGGTTCTACAAGACATCCTCGACAAGGGTAAAACTAAACCAGCAACACCACCCAGATGTGCCGACAAATCCTGATAGGAGCTGCACATATCTCGTTCTCAGGGCACACCGGATGAGCAAGACGTCGGGTAGGCCAGCCCAGAGTTGCCCCTGGTAGCCCCGGACAGCGCTCGGTTGGACCAACACTTAGAGAAGCACTGGCCGGGGGGGGGGTTAAAATAAAGATGACCCTTGAGTCCGTGAAACCCAAGGGAAAAAGGCTAGGTGGCAAATGGTAAACCAAAGTTGGGCATTACTGGAAGAGTTTTATTGAAGGCGAACTGTCAAGGGGTTCCCATTATCACCCAACCGCGTAAGGAACGCAAAATCCGGGAACATAACACCGATATGACGGAAACTAGGTCGGCAAGAGTGGAACAAAACACTAGGCAAAAGGCCGAGCCTTCCACCCTTTACCAAGTATATAGATGCATTAAGATAACAAGATAATATGGTGATATCCCAAACAATAAACAATGTTCCAACAAGGAACGATCTCCAATCTTCACCTGCAACTAGCAACGCTATCAGAGGGGCTGAGCAAAGCGGTAACATAGCCAATCAACGGTTTGCTAGGACATGGTGGGTTAGAGGTTTGACAAGGAAATTTTGGGAGGCATGATAAGCAAGTGGTAGGCATTGTAGCATAGGCATAGCAAAAGAGCGAGCATCTAGCAAGCAAAGATAGAAGTGATTTCGAGGGTATGATCATCTTGCCTGCAAAGTTGTCAGAGTTGAACTTGATCTTCGTAAGCAAACTCAACGGGCTCCTCGTTAGCGAACTCGTCTCCCGGCTCTACCCAAACAAGACAAACAAGCAAAAGGAAAACAATCAACCACGTGCAAAGCTCAAACAACATGATGCGAACATGGTATGCTATGCGGGATGCGATATGTGATGCATATGCAAGATTTGACAAGGAATGAATGAACCTGGCCTCAACATGGAAATCCAAGAGTGCCACTGGAAAGGTGAGGTGATTTTGGTTGAAATCGATATGAAGATCACCGGAATCGGGTGCACGGTTTGGAAATGGCAAGCAAAACAAATATGGCACCGGTCTGCGATAAACCGCAAGTAGCCATCTAAATGCATCAATATAATTATGCTACAGCACTCAAACACGGCAACAAAATACATGGCAGGGATCCACTCATGATGCTTGACAAAAGATGAACACTTAGCTATGGCCAATTCATCCATTAACAGGTTCAAACAAGCATGGCAAAAGTGCAAATGATAAATAGGTTTCAGACACAAGTCTGGAATTAACACAAGTCTGGAATTTCAGATCAGATAGCACACTTTGGAGCATGAAAACTATATGCTACAGGAACCTAACATGGCAAAGCAAGGCATGACATGAAGATACTCAAAGCACTTAACAAAAGTCCCTTAGTGACCTTGAGCCAAAAGGGATCAGAAAATACAATGGAAAGCATGTGAACATGGCAAAAAACATACTCAGGTTATAGACTTGGAGAAAAACTGGAACATGCAAATCTGTTAACGAGTAGCCATGTTCACGAGTTTGATGCACTCACTACAGAGCATGGCAAGACAAACTAAGCATACACCCATCAAGAATATATATTATAGAAGCTAGACATGGCAAGAACAACAACATAGCATGCACGGATCAACAACAACATCCTCGGCAAAATCGCTAACAAGTAGACAATCTGCCAGGATTCACGAAATAGCAAAAGTAGAGCTCGATTGACTCAAGCTAGGTTGCTCCATAAATGCAAACAAGGACATGGATGGATAGAGCACCACAATTTTAACAAAACATCATTACTGATCATCCTCAAAAGAGGCACAGATCACTAGGAAACAACATGAACATGTGGCATATTGATAAACTCACATCAAGGACTTAGAGAAATTCTAAGTCCCTGAAATCAGCATTAATGAATGCACTACTTTGCAAGCTTGTGCTAGTCACCACACATGTCACAAAAATACATGGATAGCACCTCTGTAAAGTTGGCATGGCATATAACAAAAAACATGTAGAGCTCAGGAGCATATCATGCACACATTAATCATGGCAAAAATGACAAATAGCTATTTGGTGCAGCAGATCTAACAATTATCTCAAATAGCTCTCTTCCAACAGCATTTCGGGTATCAAGATGAGCTCAAATGAAAATGATGCAATGAGATGAAATGATGTACTCTCTGAGGCGAACATTTCGATATGCTACACGCCCAAAACGGAGATATGGAGAGAGAGTTATAGCACGATGAAAAATGCAAAATAACTAGGGTTTCGGGGCAAAAGTCAACCCTTCGGATTTTCCAGATCTGAGAGTACTGTAGTGCACGGACGCCGAGGTCACCGGAAATGGCGATGGGGCCGCCGGAGTTGACGAGGAGGCGGCGGATCCGGTGCGGGGCGGCGCCGGGGAGGTCAGAGACGGCCGGATCCGGTGCGGGGGAGGTCGGAGACGACCGGAGGAGGTCGGCGGCTCGCGGTGGCTCGCGGTGGCCGGACTGCGCGGCGGCGAGGCGCGCGATGCCGACGTGCGGTGGAGCAGCATCGGGGGCGGCGGAGCGGCCCTGGTGGCGAAGGAGGCAGGCGGCGGCGGAGGAGGATGGGTCGCGGGGCCCTACGCGGGCCGGGCGGGCCACGCACGGCTGGGGCGGCGAAGTGGGGCGCCCGCTGCCACGTGGCGCGCCCCGGTTGGCAGCGGCAACTCGTCCGGCCGACACGGACATGTCCAGCGCGGCGCGGTGGAAGAGGAGCTAGGTTAGGGGGGAAGAAGACCCGGGATTTTCGGGGAGAGGCCTTTATATAGGCATAGAGGGAGCTAGGAGAGTCCAAATGAGGTGCGGTTTTCGGCCACGCGATCGTGATCGAACACTCTAGATGATGGAGAGGGTTTAGGTGGGTTTTGGGCCAAATTGGAGGGGTGTTGGGCTGCAACACACACGAGGCCTTCTCGGTCCCTCGGTTAACCATTGGAGCATCAAACGAAGTCCAAATGGTACAAAACTTGACACGCAGTCTACCGGTAGTAAACCAAGGCCGCTTGGCAAGTCTCGGTCCAATCCGGAAATGTTTAACCCCCACACACGAAAAGAAGGTAGAAAGGACCACCGGAGGAGATAGGAGCGCCGGAATGCAAAACGTACAACGGGGAAATGCTCGGATGCATGAGACGAACACGTATGCAAATGCAATGCACATGATGACATGATATGAGATCCATGACAAATACAACAACACACGGAGACAAAAACCCGAACCCAAGGAAAATAAAATAACTTAGCGCCGGAAACGACAAGAGTTGGAGAACATATAAGGTAAATTACATCCGGGGTGTTACAGGTAATGTCATGGAACACTTCTACGACAGCACAGGTATGACTATCTTGATTCTGTCATAAATTTGTCATGGATGTACATGCATGATATAAAAAGCGACCTACTGTGACAAACACATATGATCACAGAAGTGTATTTTTTTGTAGTGATGCGCTCAAGACCTGGAGACGCTTTCTTATTGGAAACCGTTGTGATGTATACACGTATCACAAGAGTTTGAAGTATATCTTCACGCAAAAGGAGTTAAACCTCAGGAAGAGGAGATGGTTGGAGTTCATAAAGGATTATGATGTGAAGTGGCATTATCATCCAGGAAAGGCCAATGTCGTAGCAGACGCTTTGAGCCGCAAGAGTTATGTCAATACCCTCGTAAGTAGAGGATTACCGCAGGAGTTAGTCGAGGATCTCAAGGAGCTTCGTTTGGAGATAGTTCCAAGAGGTTTTGTTGCAGCAATGGAGGTTCAGTCCACATTATTGGGAAAGATTCGAGAAGCTCAGAAGGATGATAAGGAAATTGCTGAGATAAAGGAGAAGATGAGCAAAAAGGAAAATCCAAGGGTTTTCGTGAGGATGAGCACGAAACTTTATGTTTTGAGGATCGTGTATATGTGCCCAATAATGCGGAGATCAGGAAGTTAATACTTCGAGAAGCTCATGATTCGCCATACTCGATTCACCTCGGAAACACCAAGATGTATTTGGATTTGAAGGAATGTTTCTGGTGGATAGGTATGAAGAAGGATATTGCCGAGTATGTAGTAGTATGTGATGTATGTCAGAGAGTGAAGGCAGAACATCAGAAGCCAGCAGGATTACTTCAGCCTATGCTGATACCCGAATGGAAGTGGGATAAACATGGCATGGATTTTATCACAGGATTACCCAGGACAAGATCTGGTTATGACTCCATCTGGGTAGTAGTTGATCGCTTGACCAAAGTGGCTCACTTTATCCCAGTGAAAACTACTTATACGAGCGTGAAGTTGGCCAAGATATATATGACCATAATTGTATGTCTGCATGGAGTTCCGAGGACCATCGTATCAGATAGAGGAACATAGTTTACTTCAAAGTTTTGGAATCAGTTGCACCAGACTTGGGGTACCAGGCTAGAGTTCAGTACAGCCTTTCATCCACAGACAGATGGACAGACCGAAAGAGTCAATCGGATTCTGGAGGGCATGTTGAGAGCGTGTGTGCTAGATTATGGATCTAGTTGGGATGATAATTTACCCTACGCAAAGTTCTCATACACCAATAGCTACGAGGCTAGTTTGAAGATGGCCCCTTTCAAAGCTTTGTATGGAAGGAGGTGCACGACACCATTGATGTGGGATGAAGTTGGAGACCGTCAGTTGTTTGGACCCGATTTAATCAAAGAGTCTGAAGAGAAGGTTAAGTTGATTCATTATAGATTGAAGGTAGCTCAGTCCATGCAGAAGAGTTATGCCGACACTAAACGCAAGGAGGTAGTCTATGAAGTCAGAGACATAGCATATCTTCGCGTGTCACCGCTTCGAGGAGTTAAACAATTTGGAGTTAAGGTAAAGTTAGCCCCAAGATTTGTAGAACCATATCGAGTTCTAGAACGTATGGGGGAAGTTGCCTACAAGTTGGAATTACCCGAAGGTTTGTCAGGAGTTCATGATGTGTTTCACGTTTCCCATTTGAAGAAGTGCCATGCGGAGATGGCTGATATTCCTCTAAGAGATACAGTGCCCCTGGAAGCAATTCAGTTGGAGAGTGACCTAACTTACGAGGAGAATCCCGTTAAGATTCTCGAGTTTGCCAGCCGAGTTACACGCAACAAGGTTATCAAGTTTTGCAAAGTTTAGTGGAGCCACCATACGGAGGAGGAAGCCACCTGGGAGCGAGAAGAAGACCTATGGAAAGACCACCCACATCTATTTTCTAGCCAACCCGAATCTTCAGGGCAAGATTCACCTTAAGGGGGGGGGAGGTTTATAACATCCCAATTTTCAAATTTGGATGTTATCACTAGGTCATCATATGCATTCATGCTCTTTGCATTTCTATTTGTTTTTATTTGAGCATTTTGATCCTAGAAACATTAAGCAACTCAAGGACCATTTGAGAGAGTTGGAGGTTTCATAAAAATTCCATTTTTGAATTTTCAAAATTGGTAATTGGATCAAAGTGAATTTTTATTTGAAATTATTTTTCCAAATATTTCTAAATAAAATAGTGAGAGAAGATAATATGACTCCTTCAAAATAGAGGAAATTTTGGAAGTTTAATTTTACATAAAAATACATTTTATTTGAATATTATTTGAGTAAATTAGGGGAAAATGCATTTTCAAAATTGCATCTTAGCCCAAAAAAATGTTCATCTTGTCCTAAATATTAGGTTTGGATGCTGAAAATTGTTTCTGGGATTTTTAGAATTATATATATATATATATATATATATATATATATATATATATATATATATATATATATATATTATTTGGATTTTTCCATTTGGGCGAAGTTATTAAAAAAACTTTCCGGACCAAACTGGGCGGAAGGCCCAGCCGGCCCGCTCGCGCCGCCGCCTTCCCCGCGCGCCGCTGTGCCCAAGCCGGACTATGACAAGGAGTCCGAGCTACCGCCGCCTGACGCCCAGCCCAGGTCGGCCTCCCCCCTTTAAAAGCCGAAGCCACCCCCCTCTCAAATCAACCCGCCGCAGCCCGCCTCCCAAAGCCGAGCCGCGCCGCCGCCGCTGCCTGATGACCCACAAGTATAGAGGATCTATCATAGTCCTTTCGATAAGGTCGAACCCAACGAGGAGCAGAAGGAAATGATAAGCGGTTTTCAGTAAGGTATTCTCTGCAAGCACTGGAATTATCGGTAACATATAGTTTTGTGATAAGGTAATTGGCAATGAGTAACAAGTAATAAAAGTAAATAGGCGCAACAAGATGGCCCAATCCTTTTTGTAGCAAAGGACAAGCCTGGACAAACTCTTATATGAAGGAAAGTGCTCCCGAGGACACATGGGAATTATCGTCAAGCTAGTTTTCATCACGTTCATATGATTCGCGTTCGGTACTTTGATAATTTGATATGTGGGTGGACCGGTGCTTGGGTACTGTCCTCACTTGGACAAGCATCCCACTTACGATAAACTCCTATTGCAAGGATGCACAACAACAATAGAAGTATTAAGGTAAATCTAACCATAGCATGAAACATATGGACCCAAATCAGCCCCTTACGAAGCAACGCATAAACTAGGGTTTAAGCTTCTGTCACTCAAGCAACCCATCATCTACTTATTACTTCCCAATGCCTCCCTCTAGGCCCAAACGATGGTGAAGTGTCATGTAGTCGACGTTCACATGACACCACTAGACGGATGACAACATACATCTCATCAAAATATCGAACGAATACCAAATTCACATGACTACTAATAGCAAGACTTCTCCAATGTCCTCAGGAACAAACGTAACTACTCACAAAGCATATTCATGTTCATAATCAGAGGGGTATTAATATGCATAATGGATCTTAACATATGATCTTCCACCAAGTAAACCAACTAGCATCAACTACAAGGAGTAATCAACACTACTAGCAACCCACAGGTACCAATCTGAGGTTTGGATACAAAGATTGGATACAAGAGATGAACTAGAGTTTGAGATGAGATGGTGCTGGTGAAGATGTTGATGGAGATTGACCCCCTCCCGATGAGAGGATCATTGGTGATGACGATGGTCTGGTTTCCCCCTCCCGAAGGGAAGTGTCCCCGGCAGAACAGCTCTGCCGGAGCCCTAGATTGGTTCCGCCAAGGTTCCGCCTCGTGGCGGCGGAGTCTCATCCCAAAAGCTTGCTTCTGATTTTTTTTTCTCGACGAAAGACTCCATATAGCAGAAGATGGGCATTGGAGGGCCACCAGGGGGGCCATGAGGCAGGGGGCGCGCCTAGGGGGTAGGGCGGGCCCGCACCCTCGTGGTTGGTGGGTGCCCCCCTCTGGTACTTCTTGCGCTCAGTATTTTTTATATATTCTGGAAATAACTTCCGTGAAGTTTCAGGACTTTTGGAGCTGTGCAAAATAGGTCTCTAGTATTTGCTCCTTTTCCAGCCCAGAATCCCAGCTGTCGGCATTCTCCCTCTTCATGTAAACCTTGTAAAATAAGAGAGAATAGGCATAAGTATTGTGACATAATGTGTAATAACAACCCATAATGCAATAAATATCGATATAAAAGCATGATGAAAAATGGACGTATCACTGCCCCGCACCGCCACCTCGCTTGTCCTCAAGCGAAAGCGGAAATCAAAAAATATGTCCACATGTTTAGAGATAGAGGTGTCGATAAAAATAAAATACGGGCATGCGGGCATCATGATCATTCTTAGAACAGCAACATATATATATATATATATATATTGTCATATGATCTCTTATGCTAAAGTAAAAATTCAATCACAATTTCAAGTATGAATCATAAACTTCATTGAGAACCAACAAACTCTAATCTCAGTCATTGAGGCAATTGCAATTTATCATAACATAGGAAAGAGTCAATATAGGAGCTTTTCAGCAAGTCCACATACTCAGCCATCTTTTAGTCTTTCACAATTGCTGACACTCACGCAATATTTATGGGTATCAAGTTTTAATCGGACACAGAGAAAGATAGGGGCTTATAGTTTTGCCTCCCAACGTTTTACCTCAAGGGTAATGTCAACAATAATAGTTCATGAAGTCTCACATCCAATTAGCTATATATATCAGGATCTTTCCAACATATTATGCTTGCCAAAGGATAAAATGTAAAAAGGAAAGGTGAAGATCACCATGCCTCTTATGTAAGGTAGAAGATAAAAGTAAAAGATAGGCCCTTCACAGAGGGAAGCAGAGGTTGTCATGCGCTTTTATGGTTGGATGCACAAAATCTTAATGCAAAAGAACGTCACTTTATATTGCCACTTGTGATATGGACCTTTATTATGCAGTCCGTCGCTTTTATTTCTTCCATATCACAGATCGTATAGAGCTTATTTTCTCCGCACTAATAAGTCATGCATATTTAGGGAGCAATTTTTATTGCTTGCACCGATGCCAACTTACTTGAAGGATCTTACTAAATCGATAGGTAGATATGGTGGACTCTCATGGAAAAACTAGGTTTAGAGATATTTGGAAGCACAAGTAGTATCTCTACTTGGTGCAAAGTAATTGGCTAGCATGAGAGGGAAAGGCAAGCTCAACATGTTGGATGATCCATGACAATATAATTTATCTCATATGTAAGAAAACATAACCCATTACGTTGTATTCCTTGTCCAACGACAACTCTTAGCATGTCATACTTTAATGAGTGCTCACAATCATAAAAGATGTCCAAGATAGAATATTTATATGTGAACCTCTCTTTCTTTATTACTTCCTGTTAATTGCAACGATGACCAAAACTATGTTTGTCAACTCTCAACAACTTTTATTCATCATACTCTTTATATGTGAGCTCATTACTCTCCATAGGATCCATATGATCTCTTTATTTCTTTTTGTTTCTTCTCTTTTATTTTATTCCCTCAAGATCATAGCAAAATCATCAAGCCCTTGACTCAACACTAATCTTTATTATATATAGCTCACGGACTTGATTACATAGAAGGATCATAAAGCAAAACTCACAACTAGATCATGCTAAAACTTTATTCTACTAGATCAAGATATTATCAAAAGGATCGAACTAAGAAAAACGGTAAAGATAAAAGTGATGGTGATACGATACCGGGGCACTCCCCCAAGCTTGGCAGTTGCCAAGGGGAGTGCCCATACCAGATACTCAGTTCTTCTTCGTTGGTGAAGATGGTGGAGTTGTTGATGATGTAGGTTTGTTCCTTAATTTGCGCTTGAGGACATAATTTTGGTCCCTTAGGTCATCGATCTCCTGCTCCAGGCTCAGTATCTTTTTGCATAATTCCTGCTTGTTTTCCCGCAAGAGGCGAAAAGGGATAAACTCGATCTTAGGTTTCTTTACTCTATCCGGGAGGCTTGACTTTTTGAACTCCACATGCATGTCCCCAGGTTGAGGTAATGGGGCTTCATCTTCTTCTGAGCTCGTCTCCTCCTTTCCCTTGGGTTCATAGTCCTCTTCTTCTTCCGTAGTCCAACCACAATGCTCGATACGCCCATAGACCTTAGGATCTACAAGGTAATCAGCCACATAGCTTTCTCCTTCCAAATCCTGGGACGACATGTTGCTCTAATCTGCAGCAGGACAAGTCGAAACAAAGACAAGAGATATTTGCATGATACGGTGGTCAAAACCTTCAGGAGATTATATAATGAATTTTTACCGACTAAAAGAAGCATCGTGCAAGAAAACGGAGTCCGGAGAGCTCACAAGGTTCCCACGAGGTAGGGGGCGCGCCCAGGGGGGTAGGGCACGCCCTCCACCCTCGTGGAAGCCCCGTGTCCTTTCTGGTCTGCTTCTAATTTTCCTATTTTCTGAAAATTCCAAAACAGAGAAAAATTGCCATTAGAACTGTTTTGGAGTCGGTTTACTTATCGTACCACGTACCTATTCCTTTTTGGAGTCTCAAACATTCCGGAAAGTGCCCCTTATGTATTCCTCCAGGGTTACGGTTTCAATAATATTAGTTTCAACATTTATGGGATTACCTGAGATATAATGTTTGATTCTTTGACCGTTCACCACCTTTGGATTTGTGCCTTCGAAATTGTTGATTTTTATGGCACCGGAACAATAGACCTCCTCGATAACGTAAGAACCTTCCCATTTAGAGAGAAGTTTGCCTGCAAAAAATCTTAAACGGGAGTTGTATAGCAATACATAATCACCTTCATTAAACTCACGCTTTTGTATCCTTTTGTCATGCCATCTTTTAACTTTTTCTTTAAACAGCTTGGCATTCTCATAGGCTTGGGTTCTCCATTCATCAAGTGAGCTAATGTCAAAAAGCCTCTTCTCACCAGCAAGTTTGAAGTCATAGTTGAGCTCTTTAATAGCCCAATATGCCTTATGTTCTAATTCAAGAGGTAAGTGACATGCGTTACCATAAACCATTTTATACGGAGACATACCCATAGAATTTTTATATGCAGCTCTATAGGCCCATAATGCATCATCAAGTTTCTTGGACCAATTCTTTCTAGATCTATTAATAGTCCTTTGCAAAATTAATTTGATCTCTCTATTACTTAATTCTACTTGACCACTAGAATGTGGGTGATAAGGAGATGCAATTCTATGATTAACATCATACTTAGCAAGCATTTTACGAAAGGCACCATGAATAAAATGTGAACCACCATCAGTCATTAAATATCTAGGGACTGCAAACCCCGGGAAAATAACTTCTTTAAGCATCTTAATAGAGGTGTTATGATCAACACTACTAGTTGGAATAACTTCTACCCACTTAGTAACGTAATCAACAGCAACTAAAACATGTGTATACCCATTAGAGGAAGGAGAAGGTCCCATATAATCAAAGCCCCAAACATCAAATGGTTCAATAACAAGTGAATAATTCATAGGCATTTCTTGACGTCTACTAATATTACAATTCTTTGACATTCATCACAAGACAAGACAAACTTACGGGCATCCTTGAAGAGAGTAGGCCAATAAAAACCGGATTGCAATACCTTATGTGCAGTTCTATCTCCAGCATGGTGTCCTCCATAAGCCTCGGAGTGACACTTGCGTATGATATGTTCATGTTCATGCTCAGGTACACAACATCTAATAATACCATATACTCCTTCTTTATTAAGATGTGGGTCATCCCAAAAGTAATGTCTCAAATCATAGAAGAACTTTTTCTTTTGCTGGTTTGTGAAACTAGGTGGGATAAATTGAGCAACAATATAATTGGCATAATCAGCATACCATGGAGCAGTTCGAGAAGCATTTATGACATTTAATTTCTCATCAAGAAAGCTATCATCAATAGGTAGTGGGTCATCAAGAACATTTTCTAACCTAGACAAGTTGTCTGCAACGGGGTTCTCAACTCCCTTTCTATCAATAATATGCAAATCAAATTCTTGTAGCAAGAGAACCCATCTAATAAGTCTAGGTTTAGCATCTTTCTTTTCCATAAGGTATTTAATAGCAGCATGATCAGTGTGAATAGTTACTTTAGAATCAACAATATAAGGTCTGAACTTATCACAAGCAAAAACAAATGCTAAAAATTCTTTTTCAGTAGTAGCATAATTTCTCTGGGCATTGTCTAGAGTTTTACTAGCATATTGAATAACATTTAATTTCTTATCAACTCTCTGCCCTAGAACATCACCTATAGCATAGTCACTAGCATCACACATAATTTCAAAGGGTAAATTCCAATCAGGTGGCCGAACAATAGGTGCAGAAATTAATGCTTTCTTAAGTATTTCAAATGCTTCTACACAATCATCATCAAAGATTAGTCAGAGGCCGAGAAATTTTTGAGAAGTCCTTAATGAACCTCCTATAAAAACTGGTGTGACCGAGGAAGCTTCTTATACCTTTAGTGTCCTTGGGACATGGCATCTTCTCAATAGCATCAACTTTAGCTTTATCAACTTCAATGCCTCTTTCAGAAATTTTATGCCCCAAGACAATACCTTCATTAACCATAAAATGGCATTTCTCCCAATTCAGAACAAGATTAGTTTCTTCACATCTCTGCAAAACTCGATCAAGGTTGCTCAAGCAATCATCAAAAGAGGATCCATAAACGGAGAAATCATCCATGAATACCTCACAAATCTTTTCACAAAAGTTAGAAAATATAGCCATCATGCATCTTTGAAAGGTAGCAGGTGCATTACATAAACCAAAAGGCATACGTCTATAAGCAAAAGTACCAAAAGGGCAAGTAAAAGTGGCCTTTGCTTGATCATCAGCTGACACATGTATTTGAGAGAAGCCAGAGTAGCCATCTAGAAAGCAAAAATGTGTATGTTTGGATAGTATTTCTAGCATTTGATCAATGAAAGGTAAGGGGTAATGATCTTTTTTAGTAGCCTTATTTAGTTTGCGGAAATCAATTACCATCCTATAACCTATAATAATTGTTTGCGAAATCAATTCATCTTTATCATTAGGAACAACAGTAATACCTCTCTTGTTAGGGTCACAATGGACATGACTTACCCACTGACTATCAGCGACGGAATAAATTATACCTGCCTCAAGGAGTTTTAATATTTCCTTTCTTACCACTTCTTTCATCTTAGGATTCAGCCGTCGTTGATGATCAATAGCTGGTTTGGCGTCTTTCTCCAAATTTATTTTGTGTTGACATAGAGTGGGACTAATGCCCTTAGACAATCAAGAGTATATCCAATAGCAGCACGATGCTTCTTTAGAGTTTTCAATAATTTCCCTTCCTCCTTCTCTGAAAGGTTAGCACTAATAATAACAGGATATATCTTCTTTTCATCAAGATAAGCATATTTAAGAGTATCAGGTAATGGTTTAAGCTCAAACACGGGATCACCCTTGGGTGGAGGAGGATCCCCTAGGATTTCAATAGGCAAATTGTGTTTCAGAATGGGTCCTTGTTTAAAGAATACTTCATCTATTTCCCTTCTTTCATTCATAAACATACCATTCTCATGGTCTAGCAAATATTGTTCTAAAGGATCATTAGGAGGCACAACAATAGAAGCAAGACCAATAATTTCATCTTTACTAGGCAATTCTTCATCACGGGGTTGTCTACGAAATTTAGAAAAATTAAACTCATGAGAAATATCATCCAAACCAATAGTAACAACATCCTTCTTGCAATCTATCTTAGCATTAACAGTATTCAAGAAGGGTCTACCAAATTTAATGGGACAAAAGCTATCTTGAGGGGAACCAAGAACAAGAAAATCAGCAGGATATTTAGCTTTCCCACACAAGACTTTAACATCTCTAACAATCCCAACTGGTGAAATAGTGTCTCTATTGGCAAGCTTAATTGTGACATCAATCTCTTCTATCTCAGCAGGTGCAATATCATGCATAATTTGTATAAGGAATGAGGTATTGCACTTGCACTAGCACCCATATCACATAAGCCATGATAGCAATGATCTCCTATTTTAACAGAAATAACAGGCATGCCTACAACAGGTCTATGTTTATTTTTAGTATCAGACCTAGCAATTCTAGCAGCTTCATCACAGAAGTAAATAACATGCCCATCAATATTATCGGCCAAGAGATATTTAACCATATCAATATTAGGTTCAACTTTAACTTTCTCGGGGGTTTGTGTGTCCTAATATTACTTTTGTTGACTACAGTTGAAACTTTAGCATGATCCTTTATTCTAACACGGAAAGGTGGTTTCTCAACATAAGTAGTAGGAACAATAGGATCATCGTAAGTGATAGTCTTTTCTTCAACTTTAATAGGTGAAACTACTTTTAATTCAACGGGAGGATTATATTTAAACCACTTCTCCTTAGGGAGATCGACATGAGTAGCAAAGGATTCATAGAAAGAAGCTACTATCTCAGAGTCAAGTCCATATTTAGTGCTAAATTTACAGAAAACATCGGTATCCATAAAAGATTTAACACAATCAAACTTAGGTGTTATACCCGACTCCTTACCTTCGTCGAGATCCCAATCTTCAGAGTTGCGTTTAATTCTCTCCAATAAATTCCATTTGAATTCAATAGTCTTCATCATAAAGGAACCAGTACAAGAAGTATCGAGCATGGAGCGATTGTTATCAGAAAGCCGAGCATAAATGTTTTGAATAATCATTTCTCTTGAGAGCTCATGATTGGGGCATGAATATAACATTGAGGTAAGCCTCCCCCAAGCTTGAGAGATGCTTTCTCCTTCGCGAGGCCAAAAATTATATATATAATTACGATCACGAATAACAAGATGCATAGGATAAAACTTCTGATGGAATTCCAGTTTCAACCGTTTGTAGTCCCCTGATCCCATATCATCGCATAGCCTATACATGTCAATGCATCTCCCTTCAAAGATAAAGGGAAAACCTTCTTCTTGATAACATCATCGGGCATACCTGCAAGTTTAAATAATCCACAAACTTCATCCACATAGATTAAGTGTAAGTCGGGATGCAATGTTCCATTTCCTGCAAAAGGATTAGCTAGCAGTTTCTCTATCATACCCGAAGGAATTTTGAAGTAAACATTTTCATTTTCAGTAGGTCCAGTAGGTTGAGGAGCAACTATTTTCTCTACCGGTCAGGGTGAAGATACCCCGAACAAGCCCCTCAAAGGATTACTTTCCATAGTAACAAGTGACAGTAAATTTCAGCACACTATATAAAATTTTCCTTACCAAATTCCACCTACCAAAGGCGCTTCCGTCCCCAGCAACAGCACCATAAAAGAGTCTTGATGACCCACAAGTATAGGGGATCTATCCTAGTCCTTTCGATAAGTAAGAGTGTCGAACCGAACGAGGAGCTGAAGGAAATGATAAGCGGTTTTCAGCAAGGTATTCTCTGCAAGCACTAAAATTATCGGTAACAGATAGTTTTGTGATAAGGTAATTGGTAGCGAGTAACAAGTAATAAAAGTAAATAAGGTGCAGCAAGATGGCCCAATCCTTTTTGTAGCAAAGGACAAGCCTAGACAAACTCTTATATGAAGGAAAGCGCTCCCGAGGACACATGGGAATTATCGTCAAGCTAGTTTTCATCACGTTCATATGATTCATGTTCGGCACTTTGATAATTTGACATGTGGGTGGACCGGTGCTTGGGTACTGTCCTTACTTGGACAAGAATCCCACTTATTATTAACTCCTATTGCAAGCATCCGCAACTACAATAGAAGTATTAAGGTAAACCTAACCATAGCATGAAACATATGGACCCAGATCAGCCCCTTACGAAGCAACTCATAAACTAGGGTTTAAGCTTCTGTCACTCTAACAACCCATCATCTACTTATTACATCCCAATGCCTCCCTCTAGGCCCAAAGAATGGTGAAGTGTCATGTAGTCGACGTTCACATGACACCACTAGAGGGATGACAACATATATCTCATCAAAATATCGAACGAATACCAAATTCACATGACTACTAATAGCAAGACTTCTCCCATGTCCCCAGGAACAAACATAACTACTCACAAAGCATATTCATGTTCATAATCAGAGGGGTATTAATATGCATAATGGATCTGAACATATGATCTTCCACCAAGTAAACCAACTAGCATCAACTACAAGGAGTATCAACACTATTAGCAACCCACAGGTACCAATCTGAGGTTTGGATACAAAGATTGGATACAAGAGATGAACTAGGGTTTGAGATGAGATGGTGCTGGTGAAGATGTTGATGGAGATTGACCCCCTCCCGATGAGAGGATCATTGGTGATGACGATGGTGTTGATTTCCCCCTCCCGGAGGGAAGTGTCTCTGGCAGAACAGCTCTGCTGGAGCCCTAGATTGGTTCCGCCAAGGTTCTGTCTCGTCCCGGCGGAGTCTCGTCCCGAAAGCTTGCTTATGATTTTTTTTCTCGACGAAATACTCCATATAGAAGAAGATGGGCAACGGAGGGCCACTAGGGGGGCCATGAGGCAGGGGCGCGCCCAGGGGGTAGGGCGCACCCCCACCCTCGTGGCTGGTGGGTGGCCCCCCTCTGGTACTTCTTGCGCTCAGTATTTTTTATATATTCTGGAAATAACATCCGTGAAGTTTCAGGACTTTTGGAGCCGTCCAGAATAGATCTCTAATATTTTCTCCTTTTCCAGCCCAGAATCCCAGCTGTCGGCATTCTCCCTCTTCATGTAAACCTTGTAAAATAAGAGAGAATAGGCATAGGTATTGTGACATAATGTGTAATAGCAGCCCGTAATGCAATAAATATCGATATAAAAGCATGACGCATAATGGACGTATCACTGCCCCGCACCGCCACCCCGCGCCGCCAGCCGCCGCCGCCGCAGCGCCGCCTTGCCAGAACCCGCCGCCGGTCTTCGCTGGTTTTTAGGTAAAACCTAGATCGGTTTTTTAGGGGTTTCGTCAGTTTATTTTTTTGGTTAGTTTCAGTTTATTCCGTTTAGATCGGGTTTTAATTTAGGGTTTGTTAATTAATGAACGTTCTCCTGATTAGATCTGTTACCAAATGAATTCGTTCGTTTAGTTCGGTTAGCGGACGTTCGTCCGATAGATTTTTCTTTTTCTTTTAATTTTCGGCTAGGGACCTTTCCGCGAATACTTTTATCACAGATTAGTCCCTGATCTTCAAACCCTCGTTACTTTTTGCTTGTTTGTCCAAATCCAGTGAAACCAACGCCAAAATCTTCATCTTGTTCCCGTCTTTCCAGATAATCAACTTGAACATGGTTTTAACAATTTAAAATTTTGTTTTAAGTAGATTTCAATTTGAACTTCTTTTGATCGTAGTTTGAGTTTCGTAGCTCCGATTCGACTGATTCTTTTTGCAAATCGAAGCTCTCCAGTTGAACTTTCAGCTCGGATCTTTTCTCTTGAGTTTTACCTTTGCATCTTATGCTTGAGTGCTGATGTATGCTATTTTTTGTTAGTGATAGAGTTTCCGGAGTGCGAAGCGTGCTACTACAAGTCACTAGGGTTTTCAGATCATCAGCAAGGCAAATAACACTTTGATCATACCTCTTTATTACCCAGTTTTTATGCATTAGTTCAACCCTCAAACATTGCATGGTTAGGAGTTGTTAACATGTGGGTATTTAGGAAGTAGTTGATGAGGTAGGAACCTATTGCCTTTTATATCAAACCCTGGGAGTTACTACGTTATGCTTATATTGCTATGCTATGCTCGTAGACATGGATTGATTTGAGTGATCCATGACAGATGTGAGAGTTATTATTAATTAATAGTTAACTTAAGGTGGCTACTTTAATACACATCTAGGTGGATTGGTTGGGCCACCCTGGAGCACCTAGTGGTTGTCCGGACACCTGGAGCAATCCAGTTTTGTCCTAGGATATCCCGGAGTACCCGTGTGATCATCCTATGGTTTGCCACCCAGGCTCAAAGGGATCATAAGATTATTCATGATAGAAACTTCTGTGTGCAGCCACAAGCCATTATGGGCTCTAGTATAGTTGAGTAAGTTGTGGGAAACCTTTCCATGACGGGCTAGCAGATTTAGGGGATTGTAGGTGTACCAGCCTATCTATCAGTTAAGGGGACCTCTTCGAAAAGATCGTGTCTCGGTCATCCATTTCTCAAACACCATGTAGTGCAAGAAATACAATGGGGGAGATCGGGTCTTATGGGGAGAAGTGCGCAAACCTCTACAGAGTGTACAAACTAATCATGATTAGCCGTGTAACCGGTTATGGACATCTTGAGTATCTGGTACTTGAATCATTATGTTGATCTCATCAGTTCACTTAGTTAAATTGTTGGGTTATAAATATTATTTTGGGATTGAGTTGGAGGGACCTTCTCAATAATTTTTTTCAACCAACTTGTTACCTAAATAAAATGGGATTTTTATTTCTGTGCCCTTGGTTCCTTAGCCCTACACATTCATCCCCACTCTGTTAACTTTTGCTCACTTTTCCCCACTCCCTTGCCCGAAACCCTCAGAACAGGTTATAACAGACATTGCTGTCAGGTCAATGCCTTTGACCGTGAGCTGACGAGTGGGGCCACGTATACGTGGGCGCATGCGAGACCGCGGTCATGGGTAGCACGTGTCCATGGACATGCTCGAAACTTCCCATCATATAAAAGGGCAACCACCTCCATCGCCCCCACCATTTCCCCCCAAATCCCCTCCCTGCTGCATCGTCTTCCTCTCCCCCACCGGCGTCGTCTCGCTCTCCTCCACTGCCTCCACCGCACCATCTCGCTCTCCCCCACCGCATCCTCTTCCTCACCTTCATCGCCTCCATCTGTCAGATGGCCGACGCTCATGGCGACGCCGGTGCAGCGGCCGAAGATGTGGTGGAGATGCAGGGTCTAGGCATGGTGATCGTGGATGTCAGCGGTGTCCACGACGGTGTGGGGAAACTCGCAACCATTGCGGATGTGGCAGGCTCTGCCTCATCGCTGCAGAAGCTGAAGGCATCGAGCGGCACAATCCATCCAGACGCCCCCATTATGCCGTCTGCCATGGAGGAGGAGGTATTTGCACTTGCTTAGCTTGTAGAGTTAATTGCTCCCTAGTTGCATTGGTTAGATTGTGATTCATACGGTAGTTTAGATGTTTAGAGTAGTTGGTTTGACAGATGGGCCGGGATTTTCTATAGGGTATGGGTTGGGGGACGAGGGTTTTTGGACTATGGTTTGTTGAATAAATTCATTGCAAAAATGCTATGTTGTGAACTATTATTTTAGGTGCTGCAATGATTGGGGTTTTTAGATTGGGATTTGGATAAATTCGTTGCAAAAATGCTAGATGTTGTGAACATGTTGGGGGTTTTTAATGCTATGATGCTTATTAGATTTGTTTTTAGTGCTCACAGATTGGGGTTTTTAATGCTACTCAGATTCGTTGCCTTATATTGGGTCCCTATTAGATTTGTTTTTGACTGCTACTCAGATTGGGGTTTTGAATGTCATATGGCCAAATGGAAACCATTGATTAAGAAGTTATAAATTTGATTCAATGTGTGTAAATTTGTCATATTGGGTTTTTTTATTCATTAGTATATAAATTTGATTCATTAGCATATAAATTTGATTCAATGTGTGTGCATGACCAATGATCAATGTGTTATTTGAATGTCATATTGGGGTTTTTGACCAATATGTGTACAAATCTAATACATTGATATACTAGTGATGGATATGGTTTTTGAATGCATAGAGATAAGGGGCACAGAAATAAAAACCCCACTTCTAAAACATTTTTGATATTGGGAGTATATTTGCCCTATGATCAATGTGTCATGTGTGCATATCTAAATTTTCAATTGGCTACTAGTGATGGATGTAATTGTATATTCAGGAGGATGATGGTTGGGGGAGAAAGAGGAAGCTGGCCGACTACGACCCGTACGAGAGGGCGTTTAGTGACGATTCTGAATATGAGGTAAGCCTATCCCTTGTTCATTTAGTTCCTTTGACATGGTATATATGAATCTATAATGTATTAATGCAATTCATTCATGTGTGTAGTATGATTTTGGAGATGATGTGTACAAGGGAAACATCGCGTCCTTCACAGCCAAGGAGGTGCAGAAGATCAAGGCCAAGGGAGTTTCTTCCTTCTACAATCGCAAGTTCAAGAAGTGGCACTGACCCTACTGCACCACCAAGCCAAAGCCCAAGGATGGCCGCTTCGATCACCTTCTGTCTCATGTAGAGGATGTAGCGATCCACGGGGAGGACTACATGATCAGGGGGCAGCATGCTGCGCTTGCGAAGGCCCTGACTCCGGCGTGAAGTGATGTGATGATGTTGTGATGGTGTGATGATATGAACTGAATCTTAATCTTTTGGGTACTTAGGGTCCGGTTACTTAAGGTAAACTTAATGTGGCAGTTTATGGTGTGAACTTAATCTATGGTGATGCTAGTAACGTATTATTCTATCTATATTTGTGTGTCCTTATATTTGCCTATGGTGTGGTTAGTTCTGTCTAGATGTTGTGAACTAGAGTTTAGGTTCTGCAATGATCAAACATGTTGTTTCAGTGTTGCTTTACTGATCAGACATGTTGTTTTAGTGTTGCTTCACTGATCACACATGTTATTGGTCTTATGTTTATTAATCAAATCAAATGCATGCTTTCTCACCAGCAAATTATCTATGTATGTTTGTGTAAATTCAAGAAAATGCAAAAAAAAAACCTTGGCAAACTATCTATGTTTGTGTAGGAGATCATGTGTGCAAAATTCGGGGTGATTTAGAAGAGGTCACAAAAATTTGAATTTGAGAAATATGCTCCAAATGAGATCCCATGTGAAGGAAATATGCCCTAGAGGCAATAATAGAGTTATTATTTATTTCCTTATATCATGATAAATTTTTATTATTCATGCTAGAATTGTATTAACCGGAAACATGATACATGTGTGAATACATAGACAAACAGAGTGTCACTAGTATGCCTCTACTTGACTAGCTCATTGATCAAAGATGGTAATGTTTCCAAGCCATAGACATGAGTTGTCATTTGATTAATGGGATCACATCATTAGGAGAATGATGTGATTGACTTGACCCATTCCATTAGCTTAGCACTTGATCATTTAGTATGTTGCTATTGCTTTCTTCATGACTTATACATGTTCCTATGACTATGAGATTATGCAACTCCCGTTTACTGGAGGAACACTTTGTGTGTTACCAAACGTCACAACATAACTGGGTGATTATAAAGGTGCTCTACAGGTGTCTCCGAAGGTACTTGTTGAGTTGCATATTTTGAGATTAGGATTTGTCACTCCGACTGTCGGAGAGGTATCTCTGGGCCCACTTGGTAATACACATCACTATAAGCCTTGCAAGCATTGTAACTAATGAGTTAGTTGCGGGGTGATGTATTACGGAACGAGTAAAGAGACCTGCCGGTAACGAGATTGACGTATTGAGATACCGACAATCGAATCTCTGCCAAGTAACATACCGATGACAAAGGGAACAACGTATGTTGTTATGCGGTTTGACCGATAAAGATCTTCGTAGAATATGTGGGAGCCAATATGAGCATCCAGGTTCCGCTATTGGTTATTTACCAGAGACGTGTCTCGGTCATGTCTACATAGTTCTCGAACCCGTAGGGTCCGCACGCTTAAAGTTCAGTGACGATCGGTATTATGAGTTTTTGTGTTTTGATGTACCGAAGGTACTTCGGAGTCCCGGATATGATCACGGATATGACTAGGAGTCTTGAAATGGTCGAGATGTAAAGATTGATATATTGGACGACTATGTTCGGACACCGGAAAGGTTCCGGAAGGTTTCAGACATATACCGGACCCCCCCCCCCCCGCGGGGGCTTAATGGCCCTACATGGGCCTTAGTGGAAATAGAGGGCAGCAAGGGGAGTGTGGGGCATGCCCCCCAAGGCCCAGACCGAATTGGTTTAGCGAAAGGGGGGCCCGGCCCCCTCTTTCCTTATCCTCCTCTCCCTTTCCTTCCCCCTCTCCTACTCCTACTAGGACTAGGAGGAGTCCTACTCCTAGTGGGAGTATGACTCCCCCTTGGCGCGCCTCTCCCTGGCCGGCCGCCTCCTCCCCCTTGCTCCTTTATATATGGGGGTAGGAGGCACCCCATAGACACACAATTGATCATTGATCTCTTAGCCGTGTGCGGTGCCCCTCCATAATCCACCTCGATTATATCATAGCGGTGCTTAGGCGAAGCCCTGCGTCGGTAGCATAATCATCATCGTCACCACGCTGTCATGCTGACAAAACTCTCTCGTGAAGCTTTGCTGGGTTAGAGCTCGCGGGACATCATCGAGTTGAACGTGTGCTGAACTCGGAGGTGCCAGGCGTTCGGTACTTGGATTGCTCGGATCGTGAAGACGTACGACTACATCAATCACGTTGTGCTAACACTTCCGTATTCGGTCTATGAGGGTACGTAGACACACTCTCCCCTCTCGTTGCTATGCATCACCATGATCCTGTGTGTGCATAGGAATTTTTTTGAAATTACTACGTTCCCCAACAGTGGCATTCGAGCCAGGTTTATGCGTAGATGTTATATGCACGAGTAGAACACAAGTGAGTCGTGGGTGATACAAGTCATACTGCTTACCAGCATGTCATACTTTGGTTCAGCAGTATTGTTGGATCAAGCGGCCCGGACCGACATTACGCGTATGCTTACGTGAGACTGGTTCTACCGACGTGCTTTGCACACAGGTGGCTGGCGGGTGTCAGTTTCTCCAACTTTAGTTGAACCGAGTGTTGCTACGCCCGGTCCTTGTAAAGGTTAAAACAGCACTAACTTGACGAAACATCTTTGTGGTTTTGATGCGTAGGTAAGAACGGTTCTGGCTCAGCCCGTAGCAGCCATGTAAAACTTGCAACAACAAAGTAGAGGACGTCTAACTTGTTTTTGCAGGGCATGTTGTCATGTGATATGGTCAAGACGTGATGAGATATAAATTGTTGTATGAGAGGATCATGTTTTGTTAAAGTTATCGGCAACTGGCAGGAGCCTTATGGTTGTCTCTTTATTTGCATAAGATGCAAGTGTTATGTAATTGTTTTACTTTATCGCTATGCGATAGCAATAGTTGCAAAAGCAATAGCTGGTGAGACGACCATGTGATGACACGTTGATAGAAGATCAAGATGATGGAGATCATGGTGTCATGCCGGTAACAATGAAGATCATGACAGTACTTTGGAGATGGAGATCTAAAGCACAAGATGATTATGGCCATATCATGTCACATATTTTGATTGCATGTGATGTTTATCTTTTATACATCTTATTTTGCTTAGTTCGACGGTAGCTTTATAAGATGATCTCTCACTAAATTTCAAGGTAAAAGTGCTCTCCCTGAGTATGCACCGTTGCCAAAGTTCATCGTGCCGAGACACCATGTGATGATCGGGTGTGATAAGCTCAACGTTCATCTACAACTGGTGTAAGACAGTTTTGCACACGCACGATACTCGGGTTAAACTTGACGAGCCTAGCATATGTAGATATGGCCTCGGAACACTGAGACCGAAAGGTCGAGCATGAATCATATAGTAGATATGATCAACATACTGATGTTCACCATTGAAAACTACTCCATCTCACGTGATGATCGGTTATGGTTTAGTTGATATGGATCACGTGATCACTTAGATGATTAGAGTGATGTCTATCTAAGTGGGAGTTATTAAGTAATATGATTAATTGAAATTTAATTTACCTTGAACTTAGTCCTGATAGTATTTTGAAAATAATGTTGTAGAACAATAGCTCGCGTTGTTGCTTCCCTATGTTTTATATATGTTCCTAGATAAAACTAAGTTGAAAGATAATAGTAGCAATGATGCGGACTGGGTCCATGATCTGAGGTTTATCCTCATTGCTGCATAGAAGAATTATGTCCTTGATGCACCGCTAGGTGAGATCCCTATTGCAGGAGCATATGCAGACGTTATGAATGTCTGGCTAGCTCAATATGATGACTACTTGATAGTTTAGTGCACCATGCTTAACGGCTTAGAATCGGGACTTCAAAGACGTTTTGAACGTCATGGACCATATGAGATGTTCCAGGAGTTGAAGTTAATATTTCAAGCAAATACCCGAGTTGAGAGATATGAAGTCTCCAACAAGTTATATAGCTAAAAGATGGAGGAGAATAGCTCAAGCAGTGAACATGTGCTCAGATTGTCTGGGTACTACAATCAATTGAATCAAGTGGGAGTTAATCTTCCAGATAAAATAGTGACTGACAGAATTCTCTAGTCACCATCACCAAGTTAGTAGAACTTCGTGATTAACTATAGTATGCAAGGGATGATGAAAATGATTCCCGAGCTTTTCATGATGATGAAAACGATGAAGGTAGAAATCAAGAAAGAGAATCAAGTTTTGATGATTAACAAGACCACTAGTTTCAAGAAAAGGGCAAAGGGAAAGAAAGGGAACTTCATGTAGAATGTCAAGCAAGTTGTCACTTCCGTGAAGAAACCCAAAGCTAGACTAAAGCTTGAAACTGAGTGCTTCCACTGCAAAAGAAATGATCACTGAAGCAGAAATGCCCTGAATATTTGGTGGATAAGAAGGATGGCAAAGTGAACAAGGGTATATTTGATATACAGGTTACTGATGTGTACCTTACTAGTGTTTATAGTAGGCCCTGGGTATTTGATACTTGTTCAATTACTAAAAATTAGTAACTCTAAAGAGGAGTTACAGAATAAACAGAGACTAGTTGAGGGTGAAGTGACGATGTGTGTTGGAAGTGGTTTCAAGATTGATATGATCATCATCGAACACTCCCTGTACTTTCGGGATTAGTGTTTAACCTAAATAAATGTTATTTGGTGTTTGCGTTAAGAATGAATATGATTTGATCATGTTTATTGCAATACGGTTATTCATTTAAAGTCAAAGAATAATTGTTGTTCTATTTACATAAATAAAACCTTCAATGGTCATACAACCAAGGTGAATGGTTTATTGAATCTCGATCATAGTGATACACATATTCATAATATTGAAGCCAAAAGATGCAAAGTTAATAATGATAGTGCAACTTATTTGTGGCACTTCCATTTAGGTCATATTGGTGTAAAGCGCGTGAAGAAAATCCATGCTGATGGGCTTTTGTAATCACTTGATTATGAATCAGTTGATGCTTGCGAACCATGCCTCATAGGCAAGATGACTAAGACTCTGTTCTCCGGAACAATGGAGCAAGCAATAGACTTGTTGGAAATAATACATACTGATGTATGCAGTTCGATGAGTGTTAAGGCTCGCGACAGGTATCGTTATTTTCTCACCGTCACAGATGATTTGAGCATATATGGGTATATCTACTTAATGAAACATAAGTTTGAAACATTTGAAAAGTTCAAAGAATTTCAGAGTGAAGTGGAAAATCATCGTAACAAGAAAATAAAGTTTCTATGATCTGATCGTGGAGGAGAATATTTGAGTTACGAGTTTGGTCTACATTTGAAACAATGCAGAATAGTTTCGCAACTCACGCCACCCGGAACACCACAGTGTAATGGTGTGTCCGAATGTCGTAATCGTACTTTACTGGATATGGTGCGATCTATGATGTCTCTTACTGATTTATCGCTATTGTTTTGGGGTTATGCTTTAGAGACGGCTGCATTCACGTTAAATAGGGCACCATCAAAATCCGTTGAGACGACGCCTTATAAACTATGGTTTGGCAAGAAACCATAGTTGTCATTTCTTAAAGTTTGGGGCTGCGATGCTTATGTGAAAAAGCTTCAACCTGATAAGCTCGAACCCAAATCGGAGAAATGTGTCTTCATAGGATACCCAAAGGAAACTGTTGGGTACACCTTCTATCACAGATCCTATGGCAAGACATTCGTTGCTAAGAATGGATCCTTTCTAGGGAAGGAGTTTCTCTCGAAAGAAGTGAGTGGGAGGAAAGTAGAACTTGATGAGGTAATTGTACCCACTCCATTATTGAAAAGTACTTCATCACACAAAACAGTTCATGTGACACCTACACCAATTAGTGAGGAAGCCAATCAAGGTTGTCAGAATCGCGATTCTGTTATACGATTCTACGACTTTACGATCCAAACTAACCCCTATGATTCTACGATTTTAGTTCATAGAATCTACGTTTCTATGATCCTGATAGTGAAGATTCTACGATATGTGATCCTACCATCGGAGCTCCGATCCGATTCAAAATCACGATTCTGACAACCTTGAAGCCAATGATGATGATCATGAAACTTCAAATGAAGTTACTACCGAACCTCGTAGGTCAATTAGAGCAAGATCCGCACCAGAATGGTACGGTAATCCTGTTCTGGAGGTCATGTTACTTGACCATGATGATCCTAAGAACTATGAGGAAGTGATGATGAGCCCAGATTCCGCAAAATGGCTTGATGCCATGAAATCTGAAATGGGATCCATGGATGAGAACAAAGTGTGTACTTTGGTTGACTTGCCCGATGATCGACAAGCCATCGAAAATAAATGGATCTTCAAGAAGAAGACAGACGCTGATGGTAATGTTACTGTCTACAAAGCTCAACTTGTTGTGAAAGGTTTTCAACAAGTTCAAGGGGTTGACTACGATGAGACCTTCTAACCCATAGTGATGCTTAAGTTCGTCCGAATCATGTTAGCTATTGCCGCATTTTATGATTATGAAATTTGGCAAATGGATGGAAAGTCTGCATTCCTGAATGGATTTCTAGAAGAAGAGTTGTATATGATACAACCTAAAGTTTTTATTGATCCGAACGGTGCTAACAAAGTGTGCAAGCTCCAGCGATCCATTTATGGACTGGTGCAAGCCTCTCGGAGTTGGAATAAATGTTTTGATAGTGTGATCAAAGCATATGGTTTTATACAGACTTTTGGAGAAGCCTGTATTTACAAGAAAGTGAGTGGGAGCTCTGTAGCATTTCTAATATTATATGTGGATGACATATTGTTGATTGGAAATGATATAGAATTTCTGGATGGCATAAAAGGATACTTGAATAAGAGTTTTTCAATGAAAGACCTCGGTGAAGGTGCTTACATATTGGGCATCAAGATCTATAGAGATAGATCAAGACGCTTGATAAGTTTTTTCAATGAGTACATACCTTGACAAGATTTTGAAGTAGTTCAAAACGGAACAGTCAAAGAAGGAGTTCTTGCCTGTGTTACAAGGTGTGAAGTTGAGTAAGACTCAATGCCCGACCACCATAGAAGATAGAGAGAAAATGAAAGATGTTCCCTATGCTTTAGCCATAGGATCTATCATGTATGCAATGCTGTGTACCAGACCTGATGTGTGCCTTGCTATTAGTTTAGCAGGGAGGTACCAAACTAATCCAGGAGTGGATCACTAGATAGCGGTCAAGAACATCCTAAAGTACCTGAAACGGACTAAGGATATGTTTCTTGTTTATGGAGGTGACAAAGAGCTCATTGTAAATGGTTATGTTGATGCAAGCTTTGACACTGATCCAGACGATTCTAAATCGCAAACTGGATACGTGTTTATAATGAATGGTGAAGCTGTCAGTTGGAGCAGTTCTAAACAGAGCATCGTGGCGGGATCTACGTGTGAAACGGGGTACATTGCTGCTTCGGAGGCCAAATGAAGGAGTCTGTATGAAGGAGTTCATATCCGATCTAGGGTCATACCTAGTGCATCGGGTCCAATGAAAATCTTTTGTGACAATACTGGTGCAATTGCCTTGGCAAAGGAATCCAGATTTCACAAGAGAACCAAGCACATCAAGAGACGCTTCAACTCCATCCGGGATCAAGTCCATGTGGGAGACATGGAGATTTGCAAGATACATACGGATCTGAATGTTGCAGACCCGTTGACTAAGCCTCTTCCACGAGCAAAACATGATCAGCACCAAGGCTCCATGGGTGTTAGAATCATTACTGTGTCATCTAGATTATTGACTCTAGTGCAAGTGGGAGACTGAAGGAAATATGCCCTAGAGGCAATAACAAAGTTATTATTTATTTACTTATATCATGATAAATGTTTATTATTCATGCTAGAATTGTATTAACCGGAAACATGATACATGTGTGAATACATAGACAAACAGAATGTCACTAGTATGCCTCTACTTGATTAGCTCGTTGATCAAAGATGGTTATGTTTTCTAGCCATAGACATGAGTTGTCATTTGATTAACGGGATCACATCATTAGAGAATGATGTTATTGACTTGACCCATTCCTTTAGCTTAGCACTTGATCGTTTAGTATGTTGCTATTGCTTTCTGCATGACTTATACATGTTCATATGACTATGAGATTATGCAACTCCCGTTTACCGGAGGAACACTTTGTGTGCTACCAAACATCACAACATAACTGGGTGATTATAAAGGTGCTCTACAGGTGTCTCCGAAGGTAATTGTTGAGTTGGCGTATTTCAAGATTAGGATTTGTCACTCCGATTGTCGAAGAGGTATCTCTGGGCCCACTTGGTAATACACATCACTATAAGCCTTCCAAGCATTGTAACTAATGAGTTAGTTGCGGGATGATGTATTATGGAACGAGTAAAGAGACTTGTCGGTAACGAGATTGAACTAGGTATTGAGATACCGATGATCGAATCTTGGGCAAGTAACATACCGATGACAAAGGGAACAACGTATGTTGTTATGCGGTTTGGCCGATAAAGATCTTCGTAGAATATGTGGGAGCCAATATGAGCATCCAGGTTCCGCTATTGGTTATTGACCGGAGACGTGTCTCGGTCATGTCTACATAGTTCTCAAACCCGTAGGGTCCGCACGCTTAAAGTTCGGTGATGATCGATATTATGAGTTTTTGTGTTTTGATGTATCGAAGGTAGTTCGGAGTCCCGGATATGATCACGGACATGAAGAGGAGCCACTAAATGGTCGAGACGTAAATATCGATATATTGGACGACTATGTTCGGACACCGGAAAGGTTCCGGAAGGTTTCGGACATATACCGGAGTACCGGGGGGTTACGGGAACCCCCCCCCCCCCCGGGGCTTAATGGGCCTACATGGGCCTTAGTGGAAATAGGGGGCAGCAAGGGGAGTGTGGGGCGCACCCCCCAAGGCCCAAACCGAATTGGTTTAGGGCAAGGGGGGCGGTCCCCTCTTTCCTTCTCCTCCTCTGCCTTTCCACCCCCCTCTCCTACTCCTACTAGGAATAGGAGGAGTCCTACTCCTAATGGGAGTAGGACTCCCCCTTGGCGCGCCTCTCCCTGGCCGGCAGCCACCTCCCCTTGCTCCTTTATATATGGGGGCAGGGGGCACCCCATAGAAACACAATTGAACTTTGATCTCTAAGCCGTGTGCGGTGCCCCCTCCACCATAATCCACCTTGATTATATCGTAGTGGTGCTTAGGTGAAGCCATGTGTTGGTAGTATCATCATCACCGTCACCACGCCGTCGTGCTGACAAAACTCTCCCGTGAAGCTTTGCTGGATCGGAGCTCACGGGATGTCATCGAGTTGAACGTGTGTAGAACTCGGAGGTGCCGTGCGTTCGGTACTTGGATCGGTCGGATCGTGAAGACATACGACTACATCAACCGTGTTGTGCTAATGCTTCCGCATTCGGTCTATGAGGGTACGTAGACACACTCTCCCCTCTCGTTGCTATGCATCATCATGATCCTGTGTGTGCGTAGTAATCTTTTTTGAAATTACTACGTTCCCCAACACTGTGCTAGGGTAAACAGCCCATTTGTGATCAAGTTTTTTTGCACCTACTCTAAATGAGCCAAATGTTTTGTATTAACACCTATTCAATCTATATAGTGTAGATTTTAAGTCTCACTATTTTTTGAATTAATCTTCCTATTTTTACATTTTCTTTTGAAAAATATGCTTTAATATAAAAACTATTAAAAACACGTTTAAAATATGAAAATGTAAAACTAAGTTCTGATCCTTCTTATTCACTTTGAAATAAAGATTTGGTGATCTTTTTGATTTTTTTAAATTTTTCAAAAACAAGGTAACCCTACCTCATCTCCTTGAACTCTATGAAATCTTGTAGGTGATAGCTCATATGTGTGAAGGTTTTCTCATGAAAATGACCATAGACCAAGTTTATGATTTTTGGTTGGTAACATGTCACATAAGACAACATTGTGCGCAGGTTTCATATTTTTTTTGTTTTTTTAAATTAATGGCGCTCATTTGACCTCGATCGTGCGAGCTAGGGTTAGACCAAGTTTGGTATTTTCCCTCGTTAGTGTGTCTTATAAAACAACGAACGGCGAAGGTTTCATATTTTTCGATTTTTTTTAAATTAGTTATGCTGAGTCAAAGCTTTCATAACCCCGTTGACCAGCTCAAACCCCCTCTAAACTCCGCGGGGTTTCGCCTAACCCTAGCTCCGAATGTCAGCCGTCCGATCATACCCTAGCGCCAAGCGACAGCCCTCGGATGTGGTCTTCTAGAAGGAATTCGGTGGGCAGGCTGCGTGCAGGCTCCGGGCCGTTGGATCACAAGGACGGCTCCGCATCGTTGGATCGTGGGGTGATCCGCGAGAGGTGATCATGTTGGTTGTGCTCGGCTGCTCGCCCACCACTGACTCCGCAAAAAAATGGTGGTGTTGGGCCCAAAAGGAAACCAAGCTCTAGTTGGGCCGTCGAATCGCGTCGTTTTTTTGTGAACGTTTTGGCTCTGTTTTTTGTGAACGTGTTGGCTCTGTTTTTTTGCATCGTTTGAAATTACACAACAATTGACATTGCATAGAAAATTTAGTTCTTTTTGATCCATACAAATGTAAAATGACCAAATTTATAAGGGCTAAATTTATTTTTATCATGCAAAATGGCCACAAACTATTAAAAATGGGTCATTTTGCATTTGTATAATGGCCAGTGATAACCCACAAGTATAGGGGATCGCAACAGTTTCCGATAACTAAGAGTGTTGAACCCAACGAGGAGCTAAAGGCAGGACAAATATTCCCTCAAGTTCTATCGACCACCGATACAACTCAACGCATGCTTGATGTTCGCTTTACCTAGAACAAGTATGAAACTAGATGTACTGTGTAGGTGCTTTTGGATAGGTTTGCAAGATAATAAAGATTATGTAAATAAAAAGTAGGGGCTGTTTAGATAAAGACGCAACTAAGTTAGTTTTAGTAAAGAGCTTTTTGTTATGAAAAAGTTATTTGTCCCTAGGCAATCGATAACTAGACCGGTAATCATTATTGCAATTTTATTTGCGGAAGAGGCATAAGCTAACATACTTTCTCTACTTGGATCATATGCACTTATGATTGGAACTCTAGCAAGCATCCGCAACTAGTAAAGATCATTAAGGTAAAACCCAACCATAGCATTAAAGTATCAAGTCCTCTTTATCCCATATGCAACAACCCCCTTACTCGGGTTTGTGTTTCAGTCACTCACGCAACCCACTATATGCGACTCATGAACATATTTCAACACCCTTCAGCGGGGATCCCTCACACTTGCGCGACATGGAGAACACCATAGGGCAGCACCAATAATAAAACATGCAACTCAAACCAATCTTGATCATCAAATAGCCCATAGGACAAAACAGATCTACTCAAACATCATAGGATAGCCATACATCATTGGGAAATAATACATAGCGTTGAGCACCATGTTTAAGTAGAGATTACAGCGGGTAAGAGAGAGGTTACACCGCTGCAAAGTGGGGGGGGGAGAGTTGGTGATGATGACGGTGAAGTTGTTGGTGAAGATTGCGGTGATGATGATGGCCCCCGGTGGCAGTCCGGTGCCACCGGAAGCGAGGGGGAGAGAGCCCCCCTCCTTCTTCTTCTTCCTGGACCTCCTCCCTAGATGGGAGAAGGGTTTCCCCTCTGGTCCTTGGTCTCCATGCCATGGGAGGGGCGAGAGCCCCTATGAGATTGGATTTGTCTCTCTGTCTCTCTCTGTTTCCGCATTCTCAGATTCTACCCTTTCACCGTTTCTTATCTTCCTGGAGATCCGTAACTCCGATTGGGCTGAAATTTTAACACAATCTCTATCCGGATATTAGCTTTCTTGCAGCGAAAGAAGGGCATTAAAAGCCTTACGAGATGGACACAAGGGTCAGGGGCACGCCTGCCCCCCTGGGGCGCGCCCCTTGCCTCGTGGGCCTCTCGAGCATCGTCTCGCGTTGATTTCACTTCCCAAAAATTACATATATTCCAAAAAAATCTCCGTCCGTTTTTATACCTTTTGGACTCTGTTTGATATGGATTTTATGCGAAACAAAAAAATGCAACAAACAGGAACTGGCACTGGGCACTGGATCAATATGTTAGTCCCAAAAATAGTATAAAAAGTTGCCAAAAGTATATGAATGTTGTAGAATATTGGCATGGAACAATAAAAAATTATAGATACGGCGGAGACGTATCAGCATCCCCAAGCTCAATTCCTGCTCGCCCTCGAGTAGGTAAATGATAAAAAAGATAATTTTTGATGTGGAATGCTACCTAGCATAATCTTGATCACATATATAATCATGGCATGAATATTAAGATACGAGTGATTCAAAGCAATAGTGTATCATTTGACATAAAAACAATAATACTTCAAGCCTCATAATAAAGCAATCATGTCTTTTCAAAATAACATCGGTTTGGCTATGCTCCATCTTCACCACACAAAATATTCACATCATGCTCAACCCCGATGACAAGCCAAGCAATTGTTTCATACTTTTGACGTTCTCAAACCTTTTCAACTTTCACGCAATACATGAGCGTGGGCCATGGACATAGCACTATAGGTGGAACAGAATGGTGGTTGTGGGGAAGACAAAAAGGAGAAGATAGTATCACATCAACTAGGCGTATCAACAGGCTATGGAGATGCCCATCAACAGATATCAATGCGAGTGAGTAGGGATTGCCATGCAATGGATGCACTAAGAGCTATAAGTGTATGAAAGCTCAGGCTGAAAACTAAGTGGGTGTGCATCCAACTTGCTTGCTCATGAAGACCTCGGGCGTTTGAGGAAGCCCATCATCGGAATATACAAGCCAAGTTCTATAATGAAAATTCCCAATAGTCTATGAAAGTGATAACTCAAGAGACTCTCTATATGAAGAGCATGGTGCTACTTTGAAGCACAAGCGTGGTAAAAGGATAGTAACATTGCCCCTTCTCTTTTTTTCTCTCATTTTTTTAATTTTTTTTATGGTGGGCTTCTTTGGCCTCTTTTTTTCTTTGGGCTTATTTGGCCTCTTTTATTTATTTTTGAAGTCCGGAGTCTCATCCCGACTTGTGGGGGAATCATAGTATCCATCTTCCTTTCCTCACTGGGGCAATGCTCTAATAATGATGATCATCACACTTTTATTTACTTACAACTCGATATTACAACTCGATACTAGAACAAAGATATGACTCTATATGAATGCCTTCGGCGGTGTACCGGGATGTGCAATGATCTAGCGTAGCAATGACATCAAAAAACGGACAAGCCATGAAAACATCATGCTAGTTATTTTACGATCATGCAAAACAATATGACAATGATGCTCAAGTCATGTATATGATTATGATGGAAGTTTCATGGTAATATATCTAGGAATGGCTATGGAAATGCCATGATAGGTAGGTATGGTGGCTGTTTTGAGGAAGGTATATGGTGGGTTTATGGTACAGGCGAAAGTTGCGCGGTACTAGAGAGGCTAGCAATGGTGGAAGGGTGAGAGTGCGTATAATCCATGGACTCAACATTAGTCATAAAGAACTCACATACTTATTGTGAAAGTCTACTAGCTATCGAAACAAAGTACTACCCGCATGGTCCTAGGGGGATAGATTGGTAGGAAAAGACCATCGCTCGTCCCCGACCGCCACTCATAAGGAAGACAATCAATAAATAAATCATGCTCCGACTTCATCACATAACGGTTCACCATACGTGCATGCTACGGAAATCACAAACCTCAACACAAGTATTTCTACTAATCCACAACTACCCACTAGCATGACTCTAATATCACCATCTTTATATCGCAAAACTATTGCAAGGAATCAAACATATCATATTCAGTGATCTACAAGTTTTATGTAGGATTTTATGACTAACCATGTGAATGACCAATTCCTGCAATCTCTCTAAATAGATATAAGTGAAGCAAGAGAGTTTAATTCTTTCTACAAAAGATATGCCCAGGCTCTAACAAATATAAGTGAAGCAAAAGAGCATTCTACAAATGGCGGTTTTCTATGTAAAGACAAACAAGCAATCCAAACTTGAAATGATATAGGTGAAGCACATGAAGCATTCTATAAAGCCATACTCAAAAGATATAAGTGAAGTGCATAGAGCATTCTATAAATCAACCAAGTACTATCTCATACCAGCATGGTGCATAAACGAAAAATGAAAAATAAATGCAAAAGACGCTCCAAGATTGCACATATCGCATGAATGAAACGGATCCGAAAACATACCGATACTTGTTGAAGAAAGAGGGGATGCCTTCCGGGGCATCACCAAGCTTAGACACTTGAGTATCCTTGAATATTTACTTGGGGTGCCTCAGGCATCCCCAAGCTTGAGCTCTTGCCTCTCTTCCTTCTTCTCACACCGAGACCTTCTCGACCATCGAACACTTCATCCACACAAAACTTCAACAGAAAACTCGGTAAGGTCTGTTAGTATAAAAAAGCAAATCACTACTCTAATTACTGTTGCAAACCAATTCATATTTTGTTTTTTTCATTGTGTCTACTGTAATATAACTTTTTCATGGCTTAATCCACTGATATAAATCGATAGTTTCATCAAAACAAGCAAACTATGCATCAAAAACAGAATCTGTCTAAAACAGAACAGTCTGTAATAATGTGAACATTCACCATACTTATGATACCTGAAACATTCTGCCAAAATTAGGAAAAATACACAATTTTTATATAAAGACAGTGCAAAAATAATCAGAACCATTTGACGTTCCATCTAAAAATTTAAAATCGCGCACTACAACCAAAGTTTCTGTCCTGCACCGTACAAACCATCAAGCAAATGTAAACATCCTAAAGGCAAAGCTTGGCACATTATTTTTATAATACAATGGAATTTTAAAAGGGGATAATTATTTTTGTTGAAAATTTTCTGTAATCAAGATTTACAAAGTTGCCGTGAGCATGAACCAAGTTCAAGGAGCTCTCCCACTTCAACAATGCTTGTCTTTCTCACTTTCACTTTCCTTTTTGAAAAAGTTTTGGGTTCCCCTCTTTATTTTTGTTGTTTTTAAACTATATAAAAGCACTCAACAGAAATAAATGACTCTCTAAAACTTCCGGGTTGTCTCCCTGGCAGCTTTTTCTTTAAAGCCATTAAGCTAGGCATATAGTGCTCAAGTAGTGAATCCACCCGGATCCCAAGGTATATCAAAGCCAATTTTAATTAACAATGATTTATAATTTAGTGGTGAGCACAAAGTAACATATATCATGCAACAACGAAGTCTAACTCTCTTCCTATGCATCGGCATGTCATAAAAGAACAATTCATGCACACATAGTAAAGGCCAATGCATAGTATAAACCGTTTCTTGCAATTTTATCATGTGGGAAACATAGAGAGGTGGAGATATAGTTCCTCTCTCATAATAATTGCAAGTAGGAGCAGCAAGCACATGCATATTATATTCATCAAAATCATCATGTGTAACGGTAAAACGCAACCCATCTATATAATCCTTAATAAGTGCAAACTTCTTCGATATAGTGTAGTCGAGAGAATTCAAAAAGATAATAGGACTATCATGTGTGGGTGCAATAGCAACAATTTCATGTTTAACATAAGGAACTATAGCAAGTTCATCTCCATAAGAACAATTCATATTGGCATCTTGGCCACAAGCATAGCAAGCATCATCAAAAAGGGATATTTCAAGAGAATCAACGGGATCATAACAATCATCATAGCAATCATCCTTCGGTAAGCACGAAGGGAAATTAAACAATGTATGAGTTGAAGAGTTACTCTCATTAGAAGGTGGGCACGGGTAGCTAATCCGCTCTTCCTCCTTTTGTTCTTCGCTCTTCTCCTCATCTTTTTCATCCAATGAGCTCACAGTTTCATCAATTTCTTCTTCCATAGACTCCTGCAAAATATTAGTCTCTTCTTGGATAGCGGGGTAGTCCGCAATATATGGTTCAACATAGGCATTAGAAGCATAATTATCATAGCAATATTTAAGTATGTCAAAATTTTCAGATTTGTAAAGAGTAGCATCATACGTTTCAATCAAAGAAGCAATTTCATAAGCACCCTTAAAAGCAACAAATTCTTCAATTTGTTGAACATCATAGTAACTATAAACACCCTTAGCATACAAAGATACGATTCCATTATCACTAAACTCACATTGATAGGGAAGGTGTTTCTTAGGGTTTTCAGAACAAGAAGTAATATCATATATTTCGCATAAATTCCAAGCATAGCATTGCAAACGATGAATTTGACCCAGTAAAATTTTCCCTTTTTCAGATATTCGGTGTCGCACATAACAAGCATGCTCATCTAAAGATTTGCCCTCAATTAAGCTAGTTGGGGTTTCAGCACGAGCACAAAGGGATCGAAGATGATCCAAGTAATAAGCTTCAGCAGTGTGATAGATTTTGAGTGGTTCTTCAACCATTGGTTTAGTAGGTACAACTAATATTTTTGGTATTTTGTGTTTTCTACCCATAACTAAAGATAGAAAACAACTAAGAACAGCAAATAAAAATTACTTAGTGATAAAGCAAACAAGCACACACAAGAATATTCACCCCACGCTATTGCTCCCCGGCAACGGTGCCAAAAAAAGGTCTTGATAACCCACAAGTATAGGGGATCGCAATAGTTTTCGATAAGTAAGAGTGTCGAACCCAACGAGGACCTAAAGGAAGAACACATATTCCCTCAAGTTCTATCGACCATCGATACAACTCTACGCATGCTTGATGTTCGCTTTACCTAGAACAAGTATGAAACTAGATGTACTTTGTAGGTGTTTTTGGATAGGTTTGCAATATTAGAAAGATTACGTAAATAAAAAGTAGGGGTTGTTTAGATAAATACGCAACTAAGTTAGTTTTAGTAAAGAGCTTTTTGTTATGAGAAAATTATTTGTCCGTAGGCAATCGATAACTAGACCGGTAATCATTATTGCAATTTTATTTGAGGGAGAGGCATAAGCTAACATACTTTCTCTACTTGGATCATATGCACTTATGATTGGAACTCTAGCAAGCATCCGCAACTACTAAAGATCATTAAGGTAAAACCCAACCATAGCATTAAAGTATCAAGTCCTCTTTATCCCATACGCAACAACCCTCTTACTCGGATTTGTGTTTCAGTCACTCACGCAACCCACTATAAGCGAATCATGAACGTATTGCAACACCCTACAGCGGGGATCCCTCACGCTTGCGCGACATAGAGAGCACCATAGGACAACACCAATAATAAAACATGCAACTCAAACCAATATTGATCATCAAATAGCCCATAGGACAAAACAGATATGCTCAAACATCATAGGATAGCCATACATCATTGGGAAATAATATATAGCGTTGAGCACCATGTTTAAGTAGAGATTACAGCGGGTAAGAGAGAGGTTACACCGCTGCATAGAGGAGGGAAGAGTTGGTGATGATGGCGGTGAAGTTGTTGGTGAAGATGGCGGTGATGATGATGGCCCCCGGTGGCACTCCGGTGCCACCGGAAGCGAGGGGGAGAGAGAGCCCCCTTCTTCTTCTTCCTTGACCTCCTCCCCAGATGGGAGTAGGGTTTCCCCTCTGGTCCTTGGTCTCCATCGCATGGGAGGGGCGAGAGCCCCTCCGAGATTGGATCTGTCTCTCTATCTCTCTCTGTTTCTGCGTTCTCAGATTCTACACTTTCACCGTTTCTTATATTCCCGGAGATCCGTAACTCCGATTGGGCTGAACTTTTAACACGATCTCTATCCAGATATTAGCTTTCTTGCGGTGAAAGAAGGGCATCAACCGCCATATGGGGTGGCCAGGAGGGTCAGGGGCGCGCCTGCCCCCTGGGGCATGCCCCCTGCCTCGTGGGCCCCTCGAGCATCGTCTCGCATTGATTTCACTTCCCAAAAATCACATATATTCCAAAAGAAAATCTCCGTCCATTTTTATACCATTTGGATTCCATTTGATATGGATTTTCCGTGAAACAAAAAACATGCAACAAACAGGAACTGGCACTGGACACTGGATCAATATGTTAGTCCCAAAAATAGTATAAAAAGTTGCCAAAAGTATATGAAAGTTGTAGAATATTGGCATGGAACAATAAAAAATTATAGATACGACGGAGACGTATCAGCCACAAGCCCTCTATCTCTTCTTATCATGCAAAATGACCAAATTTTTATGGGCCAAATTTATTTTTATCATGCAAAATGGTCACAAGCTCTTCAAAAATTGTCTCTTTTTGTTCATATAATATAGGGTTTGACCACGGATTCGCATGCGTGCAATTAGCTTATTTTTCTTCTTCTTTTCAAACCACCGTTTCCCATGCGTGTACACTTCCGATGATGCGGTGAGTTTGAAAACGGGCTACTAACTTCACATTTGACCCTGTTATTGATACGACAAAATAACACGTAGCAGTATGGCTAGTTAAGCCACCCTCTGCCTCTGCCATCCCTCATCCATCTGCCCTTCTAGCTCTTCGACCCCTTCTCTGTCTTCTTCACATCCCTCAGCCATGCAGTACACCGGAACAACCTACCGCTTCCCACTCACCATGCCGGAGAGGCTCTACCCTACCGGCGTGTACTTTGATCGCACACTACGTGTGTGGGCGATATCAAGGCTGAGGACCGCAAGGAACTTCACCGATTTCTTCCTCGCGTCTGGCTACCACCACCTCCCGAGGGGATCTCTAATGATGTTCCGCGTCGAGGAGGTCATCCAAAACCGGGTGGTGGTTGCTCTCCTTGCCCACTTCACCAACACATTCGACGCCTTCTACCTCCTCGGCCGGGTGTTTTGGTGTGGCCCCGAGTTCATCGCTTTCACCATCCACAAGAGGTTCACGAAGTACAACAACATCTTCCCCACTGTGACGCGCATGCACACTCTTCCGTACCCCATCGACAACGCCCCAGAGAAGTAGTGAAAAGGGCGCCCGGAGGAGGAGCGAGGTGGAGAAGGCGGCGGCTAGGGTTCTAAACCCTCTATCTTTTTTAGTGTATTTTATGTTAAGTTGTAATTGAACTATGTTGGAGTTGCTTTGGGCTTGTTGGCCCTTTTCTTAAATTTTATTATTAAGGTTTCTATCTATTCTATTATTAATTTCTTCCTAGTTTGAGCTATGTGATCGTGCTATGGGCTTGTTGGCCCTATCTACATATTGGGACTACATATTTGTAGATTATTTTCTTAGAGAGCTCGGCTTGTTAGTAGGGTTCCCTTGTTAGTAACCACCTAGTGCATGCAAGCAAGATTTGTTAGTAGGGATGAATGAGTACAACTAAGCAAGGGTGTGGCTCTTTTTTTACACAAGCCACAAATATGTAGCCACCTAGCTAGAAGAGAGGAACCAGCGACAATGACCATCACTGCATATGTGGCGGCTGGCGTGCAAGAAAGCTGCTCGGTCAGTGCATCATGGCAGACGCATCAGCGCATGCAGGCTCGGTCGGCGCATCGTGGGATCGTGGCATCGGCGCATGCAGGCTCGATCGACGCATGCATGCAGGGTTTGCTGGGTGCATGCATAGCAAGCTTCTGTCCTGGCGGCGCGTGCAGACGTTTAATGCAAGGGACGGCCCAACGGTCGAACAACGACACCACCCAACGCGGCCCCACTTGTCAGGTCGAACGGACGACACAATCCAGCATGGCCCCACTAGTTAGAGTTAATGGTCAAGCCTTTGACCCGACACTAACGTCCGTTGTGCCCAGTTATGAGGGTTTCTGGCAAGGGAGTGGGGAAAATTTAGCAAAAGTTAAGAGCGCGGGGATAAATGAGTAGTTCATGATGTGTTTCACATTTCCCAGTTGAAGAAGTGCCACACGGAGATGGCCGATATTCCTCTAAGAGATACAGTGCCCCTGGAAGCAATTCAGTTGGAGAGTGACCTAACTTATGAGGAGAAACCCGTTAAGATTCTCGAGTTTGCCAGACGAGTTATATCCAGCAATGTTATCAAGTTTTGCAAAGTTCAGTGGAGCCACCATACCGAGGAGGAAGCCACCTGGGAGCGAGAAGAAGACCTACGGAAGGACCACCCACATCTATTTTCTAGCCAACCCGAATCTCGAGGGCGAGATTCATCTTAAGGGGGGTAGGTTTGTAACATCCCAATTTTCAAATTTGGATGTTATCACTAGGTCATCATATGCATTCATGCTCTTTGCATTTCTATTTGTTTTTATTTGAGCATTATGATCCTAGAAACCTTAAGCAACTCAAGGACCATTTGAGAGAGTTGGAGGTTTCATAAAAATTCCATTTTTGAATTTTCAAAATTGGTAATTGGATCGAAGTGAATTTTTATTTGAAATTATTTTTCCAAATATTTCAAAATAAAATAGTGAGAGAAGATAATATGACTCCTTCAAAACAAAGGAAATTTTGGAAATTTAATTTTAAATAAAAATACATTTTATTTGAATTTTATTTGAGTAAATTAGGGAAAAAATTGCATTTTCAAAATTGCATCTTAGCCCAGAAAAATGTTAATATTGTCCTAAATATTAGGTTTGGACGCTGAAAATTGTTTCTGGGATTTTTAGAATCTTTCCGTCCGGGCGAAATTATTTAAAAAAATCTTTTATGATCGAACTAGGCCGAAGGACCAGCCGGCCTGCTCGCGCCGCCGCCTTCCCTGCGTGCGCCGTGTCCAAGACGGACTACGACAAGGAATCCGAGCCGCCGCCGCTCGACCCCCTGCCCAAGTCGGCCTCCCCCCTTTAAAAGCCGGAGCCCCCCCCCCCCTCTCACCTCAACCCACCGCAGCCCGCCTCCCCAAGCCGAGCTGCGCCGCCGCCGCACGCCGCTACCCTGCGCCACTGTCGCTGCCCCGCACCGCCACCCCGCGCCATGAGCCGCCGTCGACGCCACTGCCCCGCACAGCCACCACGCGCCGCATGCCGCCGTCGACGCCGCTGCCCCGCCTCACCGGAACCTGCCGCCGGTGTTCGTCGGTTTTTAGGTAAAACCTAGATCGATTTTTTAGGGTTTCATCGATTTATTTTTTGGGTTAGTTTCGGTTTATTCCGTTTAGATTGGTTTTTAATTTACAGTTCATTAATTAACAAACGTTCTCCCGATTAGATCTGTTAACGAACGAATTCGTTCATTTAGTTCGGCTAGCAGACCTTCGCCCGATAGATTTTTCTTTTTATTTTAATTTTCGGCCAGTGACCTATCCGCGAATACTTTTATCACAAATTAGTCCCTGATCTTCAAACCCTCGTTACTTTTTGCTCGTTTCTCCAAATCTAGTGAAACCAATGCCAAAGTCTTCATCTTGTTCCCCTCTTTCCAGATAATCAACTTGAACATGGTTTTGATAATTTAAAATTTTGTTTCAAGTAGATTTGGATTTGAACTTTTTTTTATCGTAGTTTGAACATGGCTCGCTTGAAACAAATCTACTTGAAACAAAGTTTGGATCTTTTCTCTTGAGTTTTACCTTTGCATCTTATTCTTGAGTGCTTCTGTATGCTATTGTTTGTTCGCGATAGAGTTTCCGGAGTGCGAAGCGTGCTACTACAAGTCACTAGGGTTTTCAGATCGTCAGCAAGGCAAGTAACACTTTGATCATACCTCTTTATTACCCAGGTTTTATGCATTAGTTCAACCCTCAAACATTGCATGGTTAGGAGTTGTTAACTTGTGGGTATTTGGGAAGTAGTTGATGAGGTAGGAACCTATTGCCTTTTATATCAAACCCTGGGAGTTACTACATTATGCTTATATTGCTATGCTAAGCTCATAGATGTGGATTGGTTTGAGTGATCCATGAAAGATGTGAGAGTTATTATTAATTAATGGTTAACTTAAGGTGGCTACTTTAATACACATCTGGGTGGATTGGTTGGGGCACCCTGGAGCACTCAGTGGTTGTCCGGACACCTGGGGCAATCCAGTTTTGTCCTAGGATATCCCGGAGTACCCATGTGATCATCCTATGGTTTGCCACCCAGGTTCAAAGGGATCATAAGATTATTCATGCTAGAAACTTCCATGTGCAACCTCAAGCCATTATGGGCTCTGGCATAGTTGAGTAAGTTGTGGGAAACATTTCCATGATGGGCTAGCAGATGTAGGGGATTGTAGGTGTACCGGCCTATCTGTCGGTTAAGGGGACCTCTTCGGAAAGACTGTGTCTCGGTCATCCATTTCTCAAACACCATGCAGTGCGAGAAATACAACGGAGATCGAGTGTTGTGGGGAAAAGTGCGCAAACCTCTGCAGAGTGTACAAACTATTCATGATTAGCCGTGTCCCCGGTTATGGACGTCTTGAGTATCTGGTACTTGAATCATTATGTTGATCTCATCACTTTACTTAATTAAATTGTTGGGTTATAAATATTATTTTGGGATTGAGTTGGAGGAACCTTCTCAATAAATTTTTTCAACCAACTTGGTAGTTAAATAAAATATATTCCTTTATTGTAGGGAAAAGCTAGCTTTATGCAAATGATAACAATAGAGCCTCCACCAGCCATATATGCATGTAGTTATAGCTGTTATTTGTTCTTTCCTCTATAGTGTTATTTTGCCAACATATTCCATGTGCTGACCTACACAGGCTGCAACATATTATGTTGGAGAGTTTTCAGACGAAGAGTTAGGTGCGCTAGGTCATTGTCGTGCACTCAGCTATGCCGTTGGAGTTGATGGACTCATTTACCATCGAAGCTTCCGCTATTATCTTATTTAGATGGCCTTGAGCCATATTATTGTAATAAGTTCTCTCTTTGAGACATTCAATGTAATAAGTGGGTGTGACTGAACTCTGTTATAAATCCTCGACTACTGTGTGTTAGCATTACCGATGCAGGGATGACACTTATACACGGAGATTTTACCGTCTGAGGTCGGATTGCTAGTAGTTAAACTACTCACGCTTCATCGGAGAGGCTATGGTGTTGATGTAGAAGCCCTCCGTGATCGATTCCCCCTCCGGCAGATCGCCAAAAAAGGCCCCAAGATGGGATCTCATGGGTACAGAAGGTTGCGGAGGTGGAAAAGTGGTTTCGTGGCTACCCCTGATGTTTCTAGGGTATAAGAGTATATATAGGCGAAAGAAGTACGTCAGTGGAGCTTTGTGGGGCCCACAAGGGTGGGGGCACGCCTACCCCCCGGGCGCGCCCTCCTACCTCGTGGCCACCTCGTGGAGTTCCAAACTTCCACTCCGAGTCTCCTGGTTTGCTGTCGGTCCAAGAAATATCATCGCGAAGGTTTCATTCTGTTTGGTATTCCTTTTCTGCGAAACACTAAAATAGGCAAAAAAAAACAAAAACTGGCACTGGGCCTCCGGTTAATAGGTTAGTCCCAAAAAATAATATAAAATAGCATATTAAAGCCCATTAAACATCCAAAATAGATAAAACAATAGCACGTAACAATACAAAATTATAGATACGTTGGAGACGTATCAAGTCCTACTAGGACTCCAGGTCCTAGTAGGATTCCACGTGGAGGAAAGGGGGAAGAAGGAAGGGAGAGGGAGAGGGGAAGGAAAGGGGGGTGCTGCCCCCTTCCCCTAGTCCAATTCGGACCCAAAGGGGGGTGGCGTGTCCAGCCCCTTGTGGCCCTCCTCTCTCTGCACTAAGGCCCATTAGTTCCCTCGGGGGTTCCGATAACCCTCCGACACTCCGATAATTACCCGGTACCTCTCGGAACTCATCCGGTGTCCGAATCACATCGTCCAACATATCAATCTTTATGTATCAACCATTTAGAGACTCCTCATAATGTCCGCGATCTCATCTAGGACTCCGAACAAACTTCGTTCATCCAATACATAACTCATAATACAAATTGTCATCGAACAATAAGCGTGCGGACCCTACGGGTTCAAGAACTATGTAGACATGACCGAGACACATCTATGGTCAATAAACAATAGCGGAACTCGGATGCTCATATTGGCTCCTACATATTCTACGAAGATCTTTATCGGTCAAACCGCATAACAACATACGTTGTTCCCTTTATTATCGGTATGTTACTTGCCCGAGATTCGATCATCGGTATCATCATACCTAGTTCAATCTCGTTACCGGCAAGTCTCTTTACACGTTCCGTAATGCATCATCCCGTAACTAACTCATTAGTCACATTTCTTGCAAGGCTTATAGTGATGTGCATTACCAAGAGGGTCCAGAGATACCTCTCCGATACACGGAGTGACAAATCCTAATATTGATCTATGCCAACTCAACAAACACCATCAGAGACACCTGTAGAGCATCTTTATAATCACCCAGTTATGTTGTGACGTTTGATAGCACATAAGGTGTTCCTCCGGTATTCGGGATTTGCATAATCTCATAGTGAGAGGAACATGTATAAGTCATGAAGAAAGCAATAGCAACAAAAACTAAACGATCATTATGCTAAGCTAACGGATGGGTCTTGTCCATCACATCATTCTCTAATGATGTGCTCCCGTTCATCAAAAGACAACACATGTCTATGGTCAGGAAACTTAACCATCTTTGATTAACAAGCTAGTCAAGTAGAGGCATACTAGGGACACTCTGTTTGTCTATGTATTCACACATGTACTAAGTTTCCGGTTAATACAATTCTAGTATGAATAATAAACATTTATCATGATATAAGGAAATATAAATAACAATTTTATTATTACCTCTAGGGCATATTTCCTTCAGTCCCCCACTTGCACTAGAGTCAATAACCTAGTTCACATCGCCATGTGATTTAACACTAATAGTTCACGTCACCATGTCAACAACACCCAAAGGGTTTACTAGAGTCAATAATCTAGTCCACATCGCCATGTGATTAACAACCAAAGAGTACTAAGGTGTGATCATGTTTTGCTTGTGAGAGAAGTTTAGTCAACGGGTCTGCCACATTCAGATCCGCATGTATTTTGCAAATTTCTATGTCTCCAATGCTCTGCACGGAGCTACTCTAGCAAATTGCTCCCACTTTTAATATGTATCCAGATTGAGACCCCGAGTCATCCAGATTAGTGTTAAAGCTTGCATCAATGTAACTCATTATGATGAACTCTTTATCACCTCCATAACTCAGAAATATTTCCTTAGTCCTCTAAGGATAATTTTGTCGAAAAATTCTTATTCAAGTATCCTTTTATGCTATCCAGAAAATTCTACATCATTTCCGATCAACAATATGTCATTCACATATACTTATCAGAAAGGTTGTAGTGCTCCCACTCACTTTCTTGTAAATACAGGCTTCTCCAAGAGTCTGTATAAAACCATATGCTTTGATCACACAATCAAAGCGTATATTCCAACTTCGAGAGGCTTTCACTAGTCCATTAATGGATCACCGGATCTTGCACACTTTGTTAGCACCTTTAGGATTGACAAAACCTTCTGGTTGCATCATATACAACTCTTCTTTTAAGAAATCCATTAAGGAATGTAGTTTTGACATCCATTTGCCAGATTTCATAAAATGTGGCAATTGCTAACATGATTCGGACAGACTTAAGCATCCTTACGAGTGAGAAAATCTTACTGTAGTCAACACCTTGAACTTTTCGAAAACCTTTTGCGGCAAGTCGAGCTTTGTAGATAGTAACACTATCATCAGTGTCCGTCTTCCTCTTGAAGATCCATTTATTCTCTATGGCTTGCCGATCATCGGGCAAGCAGTCAACCAAAGTCCATGCTTTGTTCTCATACATGGATCCCATCTCAGATTTCATGGCCTCAAGCCATTTCGTGGAATCTGGACTCATCATCGCTTCCTCATAGTTCGTAGGTTCTTCATGGTCAAGTAACATGACCTCCAGAACAGGATTACCGTACCACTCTAGTGCGGATCATACTCCGGTCGACCTACAAGGTTTGGTAGTAACTTGATATGAAGTTTCATGATCATCATCATTAGCTTCCTCACTGATTGGTGTAGGAATCACTGGAACTGATTTATGTGATGAACTACTTTCCAATTAGGGAGAAGGTACAATTACATCATCAAGTTCTACTTTCCTCCCACTCACTTCTTTCGAGAGAAACTCCTTCTATAGAAAGTATCCATTCTTAGCAACGAATATCTTACCTTTGGATCTGTGATAGAAGGTGTACCCATCAGTTTCCTTTGGGTATCCTATGAAGACGCACTTCTCCGATTTGGGTTTGAGCTTATCAGGCTGAAACTTTTACGCATAAGCTTTGCAACCCCAAACTTTAAGAAACGACCGCTTTGGTTTCTTGGCAAACCATAGTTCATGTGGTGTCATATCAACGGATTTAGATGGTGCCCTATTTAACGTGAATGCAGTTGTCTCTAATGCATAACCCCAAAATGATAGTGGTAAATTGGTTAAGAGACATCATAGATCGCACCATATCTAATAAATTATGGTTACGACATTCGGACACATCATTACGCTGTCGTGTTCCAGGTGGCGTGAGTTGTGAAACTATTCACATTTTTTCAAATGAAGACCAAACTCATAACTCAAATATTCACCTCCATGATCAGATCGTAGAAACTTTATTTCTGAAATTCTTTAAACTTTTCAAATGTTTCAGACCTATCTTTCATCAAGTAGATATACCCATATCTGCTCAAATCATCTGTGAAGGTTAGAAAATAATGATACCCGCCGCGAGCATCAACACTCATCGGACCGCATACATCAGTATGTATTATTTCCAATAAGTTAGTGGCTCGCTCCATTTTTCCGAAGAAGGAAGTTTTAGTCATCTTGCCTATGAGGAATGGTTCGCAAGTATCAAGTGATTCATAATCAAGTGATTCCAAAAGTCCATCAGCATGGAGTTTTTTCATGCGCTTTATACCAATATGACCTAAACGGCAGTGCCACAAATAAGTTGCACTATCATTATTAACTTTGCATATTTTGGCTTAAATATTATGAATATTTGTATCACTACGATCGAGATTCAATGACCATTTACATTTGGTGTATGACCATAGAAGGTTTTATTCATCTAAATAGAACCAACAATTATTCTCTGACTTAAATGAATAACTGTATCGCAATAAACATGATCCAATCATATTCATGCTCAATGCAAACACCAAATAACATTTATTTAGGTCCAACACTAATCCCGAAGATAGAGGGAGTGTGTGATGGTGATCTTATCAACCTTGGAATCATTTCCAATACACATCGTCACCTCATCCTTAACTAGTCTCTGTTTATCTTGCAACTCCTGTTTTGAGTTATTAATCATAGCAACTGAACCAGTATCAAATACCTAGGGGTTACTATTAACACTAGTAAAATACACATCAATAATCTGTATATCAAATATACCTTTGTTCACTTTGCCGTCCTTCTTATCCACCAAATTTTTTGGGGTTGTTCCGTTTCCAGTGATCATTTCCTTTGCAGTAGAAACACTCAGTTTCAGGCTTAGGTCCAGACTTGGGCTTCTTCCCGGGAGGAGCAACTTGCTTGCTATTCTACTTGAAGTTCCCCTTCTTCCCTTTGCCCTTTTTCTTGAAACTAGTGGTCTTGTTAACCATCAACACTTGATGCTCTTTCTTGATTTCTACTCCGTGGCCTTTAGCATTGCGAAGAGCTCGGGAATTGTCTTGTTCATCCCTTGCATATTTTAGTTCATCACGAAGTTCTAGTAATTTGGTGATAGTGACTAGAGAACTTTGTCAATCACTATCTTATCTGGAAGATTAACTCCCACTTGATTCAAGCGATTGTAGTACTCACACATTCTGAGCACATGCTCACTAGTTGAGCTATTCTCCTCCATCTTGTAGGAAAAGTACTTGTCAGAGGTCTCATACCTCTTGACTCGGGCATGAGTCAAAAATTCCAATTTCAGCTCTTGGAACATCTTATATGCTCCGTGGTGTTCAAAACGTTTTTGAAGTCCCGGTTCTAAGACGTAAAACATGGCGCACTAAACTATCAAGTAGTCATCATACCAAGCTTGCCAAACGTTCATAACGTCTGCATCTGCTCCTACAATAGGTCCGCCACCTAGTGGTGCATCAAGGACATAATTCTTCTGTGCAGCAAGGAGGATAATCCTCAAATCACGGATCCAGTATGCATCATTGCTACTATCATCTTTCAACTTAGTTTGCTCTAGGAACATATCATAAGTCAAATAGGGGAGCTATACGCGAGCTATTGATCTACAACATAGATATACAAAAACTATCAGGACTCAGTGTCTGATCATCAATAGATATACAAAAACTATCAGGACTCAGACCAAAAGCTATTGATCCATATCAACTAAACCATGTCCGATCATCACGTGAGATGGAGTAGTTTTCAATGGTGAACATCTCTATGTTGATCATATCTACTATATGACTCACGTTCGACCTTTCGGTCACAGTGTTCCGAGGCCATATCTGCATATGCTAGGCTCGTCAAGTTTATCCCCAGTATTCCGCGTGTGAAAAACTGGCTTGCACCCATTGTATGTGAACGTAGAGCTTATCACACCCGATCATCATGTGGTGTCTCGGCACGCCGAACTGTAGCAACGGTGGATACTCAGGGAGAACACTTATACCTTGAAATTTAGTGAGGGATCATCTTATAATGCTACCACCGTACTAAGCAAAATAAGATGCATAAATGATAAACATCACATGCAATTAATATAAGTGATATGATATGGCCATCATCATCTTGTGCCTTTGATCTCCATCTCCAAAGCACCATCATGACCACCATCGTCACTGGCTTGACACCTTGATCTCCATCGTAGCATCATTGTCGTCTCGCCAACTATTGATTCTACGACTATCGCTACCGCTTAGTGATAAAGTAAAGCAATTACATGGAGATTGCATTTCATACAATAAAGCGACAACCATAAGGCTCCTGCCAATTGCCGATAACATTTACAAAACATGATCATCTCATACAACAATTTATATCTCATCACGTCTTGACCATATCACATCACAACATGCCCAGAAAAAACAAGTTAGACGGCCTCTACTTTGTTGTTGCAACTTTTACGTGGCTCCTACGGGCTTCTGCTACCTCTTGAGCACTGCATTGGATTTCCCCGAAGAGGAAAGGATGATGCAGCAAAGTAGCGTAAATATTTCCCTCAGTTTTTGAGAACCAAGGTATCAATCCAGTAGGAGGTTGCGCACGCGTCCCTAGTACCCGCACAAAACAAATAACTCCTCGCAACCAACGCGATAAGGGGTTATCAATCCCTTCACGGTCACTTATGAGAGTGAGATCTGATAGATATGATAGGATAATATTTTTGGTATTTTTGTGATAAAGATGCAAAGTAAAATAAAAGCAAAGGAAATAATTAAGTATTGGAAGATTAATATGATGAAGATAGACCCGGGGGCCATAGGTTTCACTAGTGGCTTATCTCAAGAGCATAAGTATTTTACAGTGGGTGAACGAATTATTGTTGAGCAATTGACAGAATTGAGCATAGTTATGAGAATATATAGGTATGATCATGTATATAGGCATCACGTCCGAGACAAGTAGATCGACTCCTACCTGCATCTACTACTATTACTCCACTCATCGACCGCTATCCAACATGCATCTAGAGAATTAAGTTCATGAAACAGAGTAACGCCTTAAGCAAGATGACATGATGTAGAGGGATAAATTCATGCAATATGATAAAAAAACCATCTTGTTATCCTCGATGGAAACAATACAATACGTGCTTTGCTGCCCCTACTGTCATTGGGAAAGGACACCGCAAGATTGAACCCAAAGCTAAGCACTTCTCCCATTGCAAGATAGATCAATCTAGTAGGCCAAACCAAACTGATAATTCGAAGAGACTTGCAAAGATAACCAATCATACATAAAAGAATTCAGAGAAGATTCAAATATTGTTCATAGATAATCTTGATCATAAACTCCCAATTCATCGGTCTCAACAAACACACCGCAAAAAGAAGATTACATCGAATAGATCTCCACAAGAGAGGGGGAGAACATTGTATTGAGATCCAAAAAGAGAGAAGAAGCCATCTACCTAATAACTATGGACCCGTTGGTCTGAGGTAAACTACTCACACTTCATTGGAGAGGCTATGGTGTTGATGTAGAAGCCCTCCGTGATGGATACCCCCTCTACCGGAGCTCCGGAACAGGCCCCAAGATGGGATCTCATGGATACAGAAAGTTGCGGCGAGGGAATTAGGGTTTTGGCTCCATATCTGATCGTTTGGGGGTACGTAGGTATATATAGGAGGAAGGAGTATGTCGGTGGAGCAACAGGGGGGCCATGAGGGTGGAGGGCGCGCCTGGGGGGGCAGGCGCGCCCCCTACCTCGTGGCCTCCTCCTTTGTTTCTTGACGTAGGGTCCAAGTCTCCTGGATCATGTTCGGTGAGAAAATCACGTTCCTGGAGGTTTCATTCCGTTTGGACTCCGTTTGATATTCCTTTTCTTCGAAACCCTAAAATAGGCAAAAAAAACAACAACAATTCTGGGCTGGGCCTCCGGTTAATAGGTTAGTCCCAAAAATAATATAAAACTGGAAAGTAAAGCCCAATAATGTCCAAAAATAGTAGATAACATAGCATGGAGCAATCAAAAATTATAGATACGTTGGAAACGTATCAAGCATCCCCAAGCTTAATTCCTGCTCGTCCTCGAGTAGGTAAATGATAAAAACATAATTTTTGATGCGGAGTGCTACTTGGCATAATTTCAATGTAATTCTTCTTAATTGTGGTATGAATATTTAGATCCGAAAGATTCAAGATAAAAGTTCATATTGACATAAAAACAATAATACTTCAAGCATACTAACTAAGCAATTATGTCTTCTCAAAATAACATGGCCAAAGGAAGTTCATCCCTACAAAATCATATAGTTTTGTCATGCTCCATTTTTGTCACACAAGAATGCTCTCATCATGCACAACCCCGATGACAAGCCAAGCAATTGTTTCATACTTTAGTAATCTCAAACATGTAAACTTTCACGCAATATATGAGCGCGAGCCATGGACATAGCACTATGGGTGGAATAGAATATGATGATAGGGGTTATATGGAGAAGACAAAAAGGAGAAAGTCTCACATCAATGAGGCTAATCAATGGGCTATGGAGATGCCCATAAATTGATGTTAATGCAAGGAGTAGGGATTGCCATGCAACGGATGCACTAGTGGTATAAATGTATGAAAGCTCAACAAAAGAAACTAAGTGGGTGTGCATCCAACTTGCTTGCTCACGAAGACCTAGGGCACTTGAGGAGGCCCATTGTTGGAATATACAAGCCAAGTTCTATAATGAAAATTCCCACTAGTATATGAAAGTGACAAAACAAAAGACTCTCTATCATGAAGATTATGGTGCTACTTTGAAGCACAAGTGTGGCAAAGGATAGTAGCATTGTCCCTTCTCTCTTTTTCTCTCATTTTTTTGGGCCTTCTACTTTTTTATGGCCTTTCTCTTCCCTTTTTTTATTTCCTCACTTGGGACAATGCTCTAGAAAATGATGATCATCACACTTCTATTTATTTACAACTCAATGATTACAACTCGATACTAGAACAAAAGATGACTCTATATGAATGCCTCCGGCGGTCTACCGGGATATGCAATGAATCAAGAGTGACATGTATGAAAATTATGAACGGTGTCTTTGCCACAAATACTATGTCAACTACATGATCATGCTAAGCAATATGACAATGATGAATGTGTCATGATAAAAGGAATGGTGGAAAGTTGCATGGCAATATATCTCGGAATGGCTATGGAAATGCCATAATAGGTGGGTATGGTGGCTATTTTGAGGAAGATATAAAGAGGTTTATGTGTGAAAGAGTGTATCATATCACGGGGTTTGGATGGACCGGCGAAGTTTGCACCAACTCTCAATGTGAGAAAGGGCAATGCACGGTACCGAAGAGGCTAGCAATGATGGAAGGGTGACAGTGAGTATAATCCATGAACTCAACATTAGTCATAAAGAACTCACATACAATACGTGCCTTGTTGCCCCTACTGTCACTGGGAAAGGACACCGCAAGATTGAACCCAAAGCTAAGCACTTCTCCCATTGCAAGAAAGATCAATCTAGTAGGCCAAACCAAATGATAATTCGAAGAGACTTGCAAAGATAACCAATCATACATAAAAGAATTCAGAGAAGATTCAAATATTGTTCATAGATAATCTTGATCATAAATCCACAATTCATCGGTCTCAACAAACACGCAAAAATAAGATTACATCGAATAGATCTCCACAAGAGAGGGGGAGAACATTGTATTGAGATCCAAAAAGAGAGAAGAAGCCATCTAGCTACTAACTATGGACCCGTAGGTCTGAGGTAAACTACTCACACTTCATCGGAGAGGCTATGGTGTTGATGTAGAAGCCCTCCATGACGGATACCCCCTCCGGCGGAGCTCCGGAACATGCCCCAAGATGGGATCTCGTGGATACAGAAAGTTGTGGCTGTGGAATTAGGGTTTTGGCTCTGTATCTGATCGTTTGGGGGTATGTAGGTATATATAGGAGGAAGGATTATGTCACTGGAGCAATAGGGGGCCCACAAGGGTGGAGGGCGCGCCCCCTACCTCGTGGCCTCCTCCTTTGTTTCTTGACATAGGGTCCAAGTCTCATCATGTTTGGTGAGAAAATCACGTTCCCGATGGTTTCATTCCATTTGGACTCCTTTTGATATTCCTTTTCTTCGAAACCCTAAAATAGGCAAAAACAGCAATTCTGGGTTGGGCCTCCGGTTAATAGGTTAGTCCCAAAAATAATATAAAAGTGGAAAATAAAGCCCAATAATGTCCAAAACAGTAGATAATATAGCATGGAGCAATCAAAAATTATAGATACGTTGGAGACGTATCAGCTTCTAGCAAGAACCGTTCTTACCTACGCATCAAAACCACAACGATTTTTCGTCAAGTGTGATGTTTTAACCTTCAACAAGGACGGGGCGCAGTCGAACTCGATTCAACTAAAGTTGGAGAAACAGACACCCGCCAGCCACCTGTGTGCAAAGCACGTCAGTAGAACTAGTCTCATGAACGCGGTCATGTAATGTCGGTCCGAGCCGCTTCATCTAACAATACCGCCGAATCAAAGTAAGACGTTGCTGGTAAGCAGTATGACTATTATCGCCCACAACTCATTGTGTTCTACTCATGCATATAACATCTACGCATAGACCTGGCTCAGATGCCACTGTTGGGGAATGCAATATTTCAAAAAAAATCCTATGATCACGCAATATCTATCTAGGAGATGCATAGCAACGAGAGTGTGTCCACGTACCCTCGTAGACCGAAAGCGGAAGCATTTAGTAACGTGGTTGATGTAGTCAAACGTCTACGCGATTCAACCGATCCAAGCAACAAACGTACGGCACCTCCCCGTTCAGCACATGTTCAGCTCGATGACGTCCCTCAATCTCTTGATCCAGTTGAGGATGAGGGAGAGTTCGTTCAGCACGATGGCGTGGCGACGGTGATGATGAAGTTACCGGCGCAGGGCTTTGCCTAAGCACTATGACGATATGACCGAGGTGTGTAACTATGGAGGGGGGCACTGCACACGGCTAATAGAAGCTTGTGTGTTCTAGGGTACCCCCCCCCCCCGGTATATAAAGGAGGGGAGGGGGAGGCTGGCCGGCCCCTGTAGGGCGCGCCAGGAGAAGGGAGTGAGTCCACCTGGAGGAAAGGGGGAAGAAGGAAGGGACATGGAGAGGGGAAGGAAAGGGGGTGCCACCCCCTTCCCCTAGTCCAATTCAGACCCAAAGGAGGGGGCGGCCAGCCCCTTGCGGCCCTCCTCTCTCTCCACTAAGGCCCATCAAGGCCCATTAGTTCCCTCGGGGGATCCGTTAACCCTCCGGTACTTCGATAATTACCCGGTACCTCCTGGAACTCATCCGGGGTCTGAATAACATCGTCCAATATATCAATCTTTATGTCTCGACCATTTTGAGACTCCTACTCATGTCCCTGATCTCATCCGGGACTCCGAACAAACTCCAGTCATATAATCACATAACTCATAATATAAATCATCATCGAACGTTAAGCGTGCGGACCCTACAGGTTCGAGAATTATGTAGACATGACCGAGACACATCTCTGGTCAATAACCAATAGCGGAATATGTATGCTCATGTTGGCTCCCACATTCTACGAAGATCTTTATCGGTAATACTGCATAAGAACATGCGTTGTTCCCTTTGTCATCGGTATGTTACTTGCCTGAGATTCGATCCTCGGTATCATCGTACCTATTTCAATCTCGTTATCGGCAAGTCTCTTTACTCATTTTGTAATGCATCATCCCATAACTAACTCATTAGTCACATTGCTTGCAAGGCTTATAGTGATGTACATTACCGAGAGGGCCTAGAGATACCACTCTGATACACGGAGTGACAAATCCTAATCTTGACCTATGCCAACTCAACAAACACCATCGGAGACACCTGTAGAGCAACTTTATAATCACCCAGTTACGTTGTGACGTTTGATAGCACACAAGGTGTTCCTCCGGTATTCGGGAGTTGCATAATCTCATAGTCCAAGGAACATGTATAAGTAATGAAGAAAGCAATAGCAATAAAAACTAAACGATCATTATGTTAAGCTAACGGATGACTCTTGTCCATCACATCATTCTCTGATGATGTGATCCCGTTCATCAAATGACAACACATGTCTATGGTCAGGAAACTTAACCATCTTTGATTAACGAGGTAGTCAAGTAGAGGCATACAAGGGACACTCTGTTTGTCTATGTATTCACACATGTACTAAGTTTCCGGTTAATACAATTCTAGCATGAATAATAAAAATTTATCATGATATAAGGAAATATAAATAACAATTTTATTATTGCCTCTAGGGCATATTTCCTTTAGTAGGGTGGTTGGTTTTGCGTGAGCCCCAAATGGGTCCTCCACAAACTCCATGTTTGGAGGCTGCGAGATTAATTTTGGAGCAAGCTCCATAAATTCTGGTGGTTAGAAACTCGGGATGCATATGGCGACTCTCTTAGAATGCCTTTTTGTGTGGTGATCGCTATACTAGTGGTAATTAAGTCAATCAACCACCAATGAAATTTGCTAGAGTTGCTCTCACAATATAGTTTGACCTTGTTTAAGAGAGAACAAGTTCAGGTCCCAACCTAAAATCTTATCTTTGTTGCTATTGCTTTTTGACATGTTTCATGTAGAAAATTTACCATGTTCACAATGGCATAAAGAAGTTAGAGATTGCACACCTCACACGGGAGAATTAGGTAGAAGGAACTAAAAAGGGACATGTGTCCTGGACAATAGTATAAAACAATCTAGAAAATACAAAATATAAAAAAACTGCAAACCCCTACCTATAACACCTTTTGTCGCCATTGTCCTTTGTCATTTCTAAGCGACCACCAGAGGAACCTAACTCGACGAAGTTCAGTTGAAGATCTTTACTCTTCTCACCTCAATGATGCCTTGATGCAGGTGGTGATATCCCTCTCATAGTCAATTTCCATATGGCATTCAACCACAGGCAACGTTGGGCATCAGACCTCCACTACCCCGTGGCTATCGGAGAGGGGGACTTGATCCTCTTGTTGTCTTCTCTAACCATGCTCTATTCCACTTGCCTTCTTTGGGTAGCCACAACCTTCATTGGTCTAAGAAACGTTGACTACCGCCCAACCCCTCCCAAATTTCATAGGCCCTATGGCGCACATGTTCAATTTTGCTATGCATGACTTTGGTGATCAGACTACAATATGCCATGTTGCTGTGCCCTGGCAAGCCTTACAACAAACTTTAAGATTTAATTTATCGCTCTAGTGCGATCAAACTAACCACAAAGGTCTATTATCTGCAAGCAAACAAGAACAACCAAGAACTATGATATGTAATTGAAACTATGAAACGAATAAAAAAGTTCTCATCAAGAAACCTAGAGCTCTGATAACAGATGATAGCTTACCAGTGTACCAGTATTTCATTAAGATCACATGTTTGATATTTGGTAGATCTGATCACAATGTGTAATAATGTTGTGTCTTAACAAAGGATAAGTTAACTCTGTGATGTTACTGATCATGCAGACACAATCCACCGGGCAATGAACGTGTATTCCCACGATGCGATAAAAAACAAGCCAAAACCATGGTATTCAATCTGGATATTTGCAAGCATAAATGAAGTATTAATAAAAAATTTGAGGTTTCGTATGATCTCTTGGTCTGGCTGTTGGGCATAAATGAAGTAAACGAGTTGCAACTATGGTGAACTTTAACAAAACAAAATACGGGTCTAAACAATGAATTAATCAGTTTATTTAGGTGAAAAAGATAGTTGAGGGGAATTGGGACCGGATCTAATGCTAGGTCGGTTTTCTCCCATAATACATTACTCTAGAAACTGCCTATGAAGTTATTTAGTTCAAAAATGCATTGACACGTCCCAATAATAAGATGGTACAAAACCATATCTCACCATGGAAGAATTTATGAAGTGTAATTTTATATATTCATATCAAGTCTTAATGGTGGCCTTATTTTATAGTAGAAGCCAACAAGGTCTTGATCATCTTCATGGACTGACATCCAACATTGGTTATGGTTGATGATCTTGATCACCATGATGCTTGTAACATAATTTTTTGAATTTGGGAGTGCCAAATAAAATAATTATGTATATAGATGTTATTAACTTCCCGGTTTGTGGTAGGATTATTAAAAGAAATTAGAACTTTCTAATGACTCATTTAAAATATCGCAAACTTGTCTAAAATATTCTTGTAGAGTGGATTGCTATTACTATATACAAATTTGAATCTTGGTTTATGAAAGTTCATACAAATCCAAATTATTTTGCTTGGACTCATTTTTATTTTGTGTGGCCATGTAAAATTGCCAACACTTTGTTTCAGTTTTCAAACAAAGAAACAAATTACCTTCTTAAGTATGAGAAATGCTACTCCCACGGGAGTCACTGGGTTTCCCCAAAGAGAAAGTGTTGGGGATATGACTACCAGGTATGACCCGCCCAGGAGGGGCCGGGTCAATCCCAATGGCGGGTTACTTAAAAGGAAGCCCGAAGAGTATATAAGGTGACGGTTTATGATAAAGCTTGTAGTAGGCCCAAGCCCAGAGGCGGCTTAAGGCCCGTAAGTGTAAACCGCCATGTATGAATAAGACTTGTAAGATAAGGCATGTAAGAGTTTTCACCGAGCCGGACACATTGTATGAGCCAGCCGGGACTCTGTAGGCCGCAGGGCGTCAACCCGTGTATATAAGGGGACGACCCGGCGGCGGCTTAGGGCAAGAAACAACAGATCGAGAGCCAAGCTGGCGTATTTTGCTCCTTGGTCATCGAAACCTAGCAATACCACATCAACTGGAATAGGCTTTACCTTCACCGCAAGGGGCCGAACCAGTATAAACCTCTCGTGTCCTTTGTCCCGATTAACCCCTTTAAGCTTCCTAGTTGCGATGGCTCCACGACTAAGTCCTTTCAGTAGGACATCTGTCGTGACAATTCCACGACAGTTGGCGCCCACCATGGGGCCAGCGCACGGTGGATTTGAGTTCTTGAAGGGCAGCTTCGAAGGGCTCAAGGGATACGTTGTGGACCGGATGACTAAGAGTCGTCACGGCAAGCTCTACATCGACGACGCAGGTTGGGGCCCCGACGTCGGCTCAATTGAGTACGGGTACCGGGTCCCCTTCGGCAGAATCCACGTCTTCATCGGCCGGATCGGCAAGCCGGGCCCTGAGCCGGACATCTGCACCGACCTCATCGAGACGGCTCAGCGTGCGAGACCCGCCCGGACTCAACCCGCCGTGAAACGTGCCTTCATGGGTTGCATCCATGGAGGGGAGTTCTCTGAAGGATCTGTGGACGGCGGTGAGACGGCTGTTTGCTCTGACGGTGAGTCGTCCACAGGTGAGACGGAGTCATTGTATCAACTACAAGATGGTGGGCTTGGGGGTTGTTCCGATGGCAGCAGTATTCCGGACCCCTTTGAGCCGCCGAACAGAGCGGGGATCTTCATGACTGGTACACAGCCCGCTCAAAACTCTACGGCTGCGGCAGCAATAACCACCGGGTCGGCAGCGGCCTGGTCAGGAGACCCTGCGTGACCGCCGGCTCAGGTGCTGATGGATCTCATGGATAGAATGACGACCCTGTTGACCACCGTGGTCAAACCGGCGGATAAGGCTCAGCTTGATGCGGAGGTGGCACGGTTACGTGGGGAGGTAGCTCAAGCCAAGGAAAACTTGGCGGCGGAGGACGTCCGGATGGCTGCAGAGCACGCGGCTTTGGACGCTCGGGCTCAGCAGCTTCAATCAGAGGCTTTTCAGCTCTCGATGAATCTGAACGCATCAAACGAGGTCATGAGGAGAAGGCACCAGAAGACTCAATCACGTATGCCCCTGACTACAGGTGAAATTTATGCTAATCCGCTGGACATAGGGAAAATCTAAGACAGAGCATCAACCTATATCACAAGTCTATAGATCATTTAGGATCATCATAATCCGGAGACTTGGGGGCTGGCAGAGCATATGTAAACTAGTGAAAGCCGGAGAACATACCTCATATTTCAGTTGCAGCTGCTTGACCATCTCAATTTTAGAGTCACGGCTGGAATGTGATGTCTACTACACAACCTTCTTCTTGTAGACATTGTTGGGCCTCCAAGTGCAGACGTTTGTAGAAAAGTGGCAAATTTCCCTCAAGTGGATGACCTAAGTTTTATCAATCCGTAGGAGGCGTAGGATGAAGATGGTCTTACTCAAGCAACCCTGCAACCAAATAACAAAGAGTCTCTTGTGTCCCCAACACACCCAATACAATGGTAAATTGTATAGGTGCACTAGTTCGGCAAAGAGATGGTGATCCAAGCGCAATATGGATGGTAGATAAAGGTATTTGTAATATGAAAATATAAAAACAGCAAGGTAACTAATGATAAACCTGAGCGTAAACGGTATTGCAATGCTAGGAAACAAGGCCTAGGGTTCATACTTTCACTAGTGCAAGTCCTCTCAACAATACTAACATAATTGGATCACATAACTATCCCTCAACATGCAACAAAGAGTCACTCCAAAGTCACTAATAGCGGAGAACGAACGAAGAGATTATGGTAGGGTACAAAACCACTCAAAGTTATTCTTTCCAATCAATCCATTGGGCTGTTCCTATAAGTGTCACAAACAGCCCTAGAGTTCGTACTAGAATAACACCTTAAGACACAAATCAACAAAAACCCTAATGTCACCTAGATACTCCAATGTCACGTTAAGTATCCATGGGTATGATTATACGATATGCATCACACAATCTCAGATTCATCTATTCAACCAACACAAAGGATCTCAAAGAGTGCCCCAAAGTTCTACCGGATAATCATGACGAAAACGTGTGCCAACCCCTATGAATAGGTTCATGGGCGGAACCCGCAAGTTGATCACCAAAACATACATCAGGTGAATCATGTGATATCCCATTGAAACCACAGATACGCACGGCAAGACCTACATCAAGTGTTCTCAAATCTTTAAAGACTCAATCCGATAAGATTACTTCAAAGGGGAAACTCAATCCATTACAAGAGAGTAGAGGGGGGAAGAAACATCATAGGATCCAAATATAATAGCAAGCTCATGATACGTCAAGATCGTATCACCTCAAGAACACGAGAGAGAGAGAGAGAGATCAAACACATAGCTACTGGTACATACCCTCAGCCCCAAGGGAGAACTACTCCATCCTCGTCATGGAGAGCACCGGGATGATGAAGATGGCCACCGGAGAAGGATTGCCCCCTCCGGCAGGGTGCTGGAACGGGTCTAGATTAGTTTTCGGTGGCTACGGATGCTTATGGCGGCGGATCTCCCGATCTATTGTGCTCACGGATGTTTTTAGGGTATATGGAGATATATAGGCGGAAGAAGTATGTCATGGGGGCCACGAGGGGCTCACGAGGGTGGAGGGCGCGCCCCCTGCCTCGTGACCTCCTCGCAGATCCCCCGATGCGCACTCCAAGTCTTCTGGGCTTCTTTCCTTCCAAAAATGAGTTCCGTGAAGTTTCAGGTCAATTGGACTCCGTTTGATTTTCCTTTTCTTCGAAACCCTAAAACAGGGTAAAAAAACAGAAACTAGCACTGAGCTCTGGGTTAATAGGTTAGTCCCAAAAATGATATAAAAGTGTATAATAAAGCCCATAAACATTCAAAACAGTAAATAATATAGCATGGAGCAATCAAAAATTATAGATACGTTGGAGACGTATCAGAATGCACATGACTGAGGTATCCAGACAGCACGTCACTAACATTCAGGTGAGCATAGTGAGAGACGTCAAACCGCACTTTCTGCCTTTCGAAACCCTCTTGTTTGGCAGAGTGCCTGGCCAGTACAGTTGGATTGCCCGGCTCAACGAACCTACTACCAGTGATTAGCACGTCATGGTCAGAAGGCGCCGGCAGGTTAGCTGAGTTGGACGGCCCGACGGCGGATGGATTGAGAATGGTCTCATCAACTGACAGCTCGGGAAGGTCGGATTGAATGTTGACAACAGGGTCTTTTGGTGCTTCAGATTGTTCAGGAGCAGGAGTTGGTATTGCCGGTTCATGAGTAGGGTCTTTCGGGTCTTCCGCCGGCTTAGCCACCCTGGTTTTCTTGGGTTTTGCTTGACCGCTAAGAAGGATTTCATGAGTTAGTATAATTATGTAGACTTAAAGATGCAGAAGAAAGATATTTTTCTTTACCCAGGGGCAGTCTTGAAAGCCGGATATTGAGTTTGTGAAGAATCGCCAGAAGAGCGGGAAACCTCCTGCAATAGTAAAAATAAAGTTAAGAGAGTAAGGAAATAGATTCATTGATAAAAGCAATAGACAAAGGTGAAAGAAACTTCATTCTGGCGTTTCCGAGGAGTTTTTGGTAAGCCGGAGGGCAGTTCATTATCGTCACTGGTCCGGGCTTGACGGCGGCTCTCATGTTGCTGTTTTTTCAAAAGAAAATGAGGATCCAAATAAGCCAAAGGGTGTGAAAACCTTACTTTCCGGGTTACCAGTCGAGGTTTCTGTCTTGGCAAAGGGGCTGAGTCGGAGGAAATAGTTACCTCTTCTTCTACTGCCTGGCTGGCCCCCGTGTCATCCTGGCAATAGTCAGTGTCAATACAATTGTTAAAAACCAGGCCAAGAGAGTCAAGGGCTACCTCCGACTCAGAAACACCATCCAACTTGAACATATCAGAAGCAGTTCTTTTCTTCTTGGATTTTCGGGTTGTCTTCTTGGCGGCTATGGCGGCGGCTCTAGCCTTCTTGGCAGCTTCATGATCATATTTGGCCTTCCAAAAGTCAGATTTGGCCTGTAGGCAGATAACAGGTTAAAAGTCAGACAAGTACTTAACTACGGAAGGAAAAAAGGGAGACAAGGGGACTTACCTCTAGTGCTAGGTTAAGCTTCCAGAAATGATTCAATCCAACTTTACTATAGTCCTCCTATTTACTGTTTACGAGGGTGGTTGACATTTCAACAATGGCCTCTTCAGTCAGTTGTACAGAACTATGACGCAGAGGGTCATCTGGGCCTCCGCCATATTTATACATCAAGTTGGATCGGCGGCTCGGAGGGATAACCCGCCATGCGATCCAACAACGGATCAAGTCAACTCCAGTTAGGCCGTTTCCCAACAAGGCTTGAATCCTTTTCATGGATGGAATGAGCTTCTTACGTTCATCGGCAGTCAGCTTGTCAGGGAGCACAAACTTAGAGTCAAGACTCTCCACGCGATAACCCGGCATTGGATTTTCATCAGCTGGTGATGTGTCTTTGAAATAAAACCAAGTTTGGTTCCAATCCTTGGGATGGCTTAGTAAGACTACTAAGGGAAAGACAGCACCCTGTCGGCGCTGAATCGAAATTCCACCAAGTTCCAAGCTAGGGCCGTTGGTGCATTCATTCTAGCGGTTCAGATAGAAATACTCTCTGAAGAGTTCAACGGTAGGTTCTTCTTGAAGATAAACCTCACATAGAACTTGGAAATTGCAGATGTTGGATATGGAGTTGGGTCCAAGATCTTGAGGATGAAGCTTGAAAAAATGTAGAACATCTCTGAATTTTTTTGAGCCGGGTGGTGAAAAACCCCGGTTCATATGATCAGTAAAGATAATAACTTCACCATCTTTGGGCTGAGGTCGTTCTTCGTCCGGGTCAGGGGCACGATAGGACATAATGTTTTTCTCTGGCAAATATCCGATGGTGACAAAATCCTTCAAAGTGTCGGCAGTGACTGTGGAAGGGACCCAGTTGCAGACTGTTGTAGTCTTTGACAGCATAATGGAAGAGGACAAGCTGAAAAGAAAATAATTTACCGATTCAAATTAATTGGTGTGAGTTATAGGTTAATGATATAGTACACATGAGTAATGGCGGCTTAAGTAAGGGCTAATGACATATAAGGAAAAATGAGCCCGCATGATAAGCCGCCATGACAAAAGATATTCGAAGGTTGCCTGAGACAGAATTGGCTAAGTACTGAGATAACACAAGTTTCGCAAGTTGTTGCTATTATTTTGGATCAAGATGGTTCCAAAAAGAAAAATAAATTTAGACCTAAAAAACCAGCACAGAGGAGTTCATCAGTTCTAAGGAGGCCTTTGTACAGGAAAAAGGGATCTGCTAGCGTCTGGAATGGATGCAAAACAACTACCGCATGAGTTATATACTTCTTTTAGATCAAAGGGGGATGCGGTGGAGAAACTACGAAGAATCCACGATGAACAGCGAATAACACAGAAGGAACTCACAAACCCTAATGCAGATCTAAGGTATGGGAAAGCAAGAACTTACGAACGTAGATCTACTACGGAGGATCGCCGCCGTTCTCTGGACAAGCTCAGGGTGATGCAGCGGCCGAGGTTGAGGACGACGGTGAGCGCCGCGGAGCTCGAGCAATAGAGGGGTTGCGAGAGGAAGAAGGAGAAGACTGACGAAGACAGGTCGTACCTATTTATAAGGGGATAGGTGAGCAGGCAGGCACGAAAATCAAGGAAGGCCAAAATAATGATTATCCAACTAAACGGACGCCTCGATTTTCAAAAGACATTTAAGATAAGGATCCATTAAAAGATGACGTCGTGGCAGTTTTCCAAATTTTCTGAAGGTGACGTCATGGTGGGTTACAAGGTTTTCACAGCGGTGGTAGATGGATTTTTTCTAAGTATTAAAGAGTGATATGAACAAAGTTCAAATCAACCCGAGGCCTAATGTTGGGGATATGACTACCAGGTATGACCCGCCCAGGAGGGGCCGGGTCAATCCCAATGGCGGGTTACTTAAAAGGAAGCCCGAAGAGTATACAAGGTGACGGTTTATGATAAAGCTTGTAGTAGGCCCAAGCCCAGAGGCGGCTTAAGGCCCGTAAGTAAACCGCCATGTATGAATAAGACTTGTAAGATAAGGCATGTAAGAGTTGTCACCGAGCCGGACACATTGTATGAGCCAGCTGGGACTCTGTAGGCCACAGGGCGTCAACCCGTGTATATAAGGGGACGACCCGGCGACGGCTTAGGGCAAGAAACAACATATCGAGAGCCAAGCTAGCATATTTCGCTCCTTGGTCATCGAAACCTAGCAATACCACATCAAACTGGACTAGGCTTTACCTTCACCGCAAGGGGTCGAACCAGTATAAACTCTCGTCTCCTTTGTCCCGATTAACCCCTTTAAGCTTCCTAGTTGCGATGGCTCCACGACTAAGTCCTTTCACTAGGACATCTACCGTGACAATTCCACGACAGAAAGGGTGATGTAGATAACAGCAAACTTTCCCTTAATTAAGAACCAAGGTTTAACTAAACCAGTGGGAATCAAAAAACTGCCAAGATAAGTAGCACCTACACACAAACAAGATAAAATATTTGCACCCAACTCGGTGAGGGGGTTGTCAAACCCCTTGTGTGGTTATTTACACGGTTAAAATCAAATAAATAGATAATAGTAGTGTAGTGAAATGGCAAATAGTAAAAGCAAATAAAGAAGCAAGTTTGTATTGATAGAAGAATAGAACCCAGGGACATAGATTCATTGGAGGTATCTTTCTCGAACGCAGGGACATGACATGGCAACAAATTACAATTGGGCAATTGACAATAATAGCAATCTTTATGACTATGATCATTCATGGCATAATCTCATATAGGCATTATGCCCTTGATCAATAGACCGTTAAACTTACTGACATCTACTACTAATACTTCACCTCAAGACCGGTATCTAGCATGCATTGTAAGATATTAAGTTTACAAGAAATATAGTATTGCAATAAGCATGACATAATGTAGACAGAAAAAATCTAGCAATAAGATCAAATCTTGTCGTTAGTGGCCAAAATACAAATACGTGTCTTGTCCCCATTCTGTCACTGGGATACAGAGCACCGCAAGATTAAACCCACTAATGTGCACCACTCCCTCTGAATATCTACCAATCAATCTTGTCTGGAGAAGACAAATAGATGAGAAAGCATATGTAGCTATTTAATTATACAACAAAGAAATTCCAAAAGATTCAATTGAATTCAATGAACAATCAGATCATAAACTCACAATTCATCATGTCCCAACAAATACACGACAAAAATACAACGGATTGATCCCAATCACACAAGAAAGGAGGGGAACATGGTATAGAAGATCCAAAAAGAGAGAGAACCATCTAACTGCTACTATGGACCCGTAGGTCCTGAAGGAACTACTCACACTTTGTCATGGAGGTGGCAAGGTTGATGAAGAGGCCTCCTCCAATGGCTTCCCCCTCCGGCAGAACTCCGGAACAGGGTTTCAGATGGGATCTCTTCGGAATAGAGACTTATGGCGGTGATAAAATTCATGTCGAGGTACGATGGATTGCCTTGGTATTTAAATGGATTTATGGCAGTGGAATCAGGTCAAGGCGGTAACCATCGGCCCCACAAGCCCAGGTGGCGCGACCACCCCTTGGCCGTGCCGCCTGCCCTTGCGGTTGGCTGGTGGGTCCTCTCGACGTCTCCTGAAGCTTTCAATGTTTCTTGTTGCCTAAAAAATCATGTTAATTTGTCAACATATTTTGTCCTCCGTAGATATTGATTTCGTGTGAAACCGAAAACAAGTAGAAAATAGGAACTAACAGTGGGCACTAAATTAATAGGTTAGTCCATAGGAATAATATTTTTTATAAAAAGTATATATAATAGCATTTAACAATCAAAAATTATAAATATGTTTGAGACGTATCAACAAACATGGATTGAAATTGTTTGCTTCGACTCACTTTCATCGTAATTATTTTTACTTTTAATAAATTAATAAACCCTAAAACCATTTTCAGGATTTATTAAAACCGCTTTTACATTATTCTAAAAATAAATTAAAATTTGAAATATATTTAAGGGTGGTAATCATTTTTAATAAATGCATTTACTAGAACATTTTTGAAAATTTATTGTAAAGATGTAGCATTTATATTCGCCATAATCTATTTCAAGTGATTTTACGATTAAATAGATCATAATTTTAAGATGCAAAAATGTAGTGGGGGAGAATTTTCCAGCCCAAACCTTCCCCTTCTTTCTGATGGCCGCAGAACATCTCCGCTACGGCGCTATGTGTCACCCGTACGGCCAGCCCAAAACTTCCCTTTCTTTTTCTTATAGGTTTTTATGCCTATATTTTTTGTATATATCAAGAACATTTTGATGCACGTTAAAGAATTTTAATATGTGATTAATTGTTTTAAAATATATGTTTTTATGTCTAGTTTTTTCATACACATTGTAAAATTTTCATATACATGTGAAACATTTTTTATGCATACTTAGAATTTTTTTAAATACATGATTAACATGTTTGAAAATACATGTTTTTGGTGACTTGTTTTTCTATATACATTGTACCATTTCTTATACATAAGGAACATTTTTATACACATTTAACATTTCCAAATGCAATGAGTAACATTTTTTTCAATTACATGTCTTGATGCCTACGTTTTTCTATACACATTGTACATTTTTTGTATAAATCTTAAACATTTATTTTTTATTCGTTTAACATTTTCAAATATATGTTTAATATATATTTTCAAGCACTTTTTTGAACTATTTTTTAATACAGGTTAAAAAATCAAAAACGCAATTAAAATATTTTTTTCAAATGGTATCCACATTTTTTCAACACTGCAGAAACTTTTTTTTTCAAAACTTACTCTAATTTCTGAGGAACTCTTGTAAAACATGTAAACAACACGATATGCTTTTGGACAGAGGAGGACTAGCTGACACATAGCTCACCATAACGAGCGATTATTATTATCAGGTCTCTCAACAAATCTCACCTCACAATCTGAACGCACAATACAATGGACGAGAACAGGGATGTAACACGTCTGATGGTATGATCTACAACCTCGCAAACTCAAAGAGCCAGAACGGCGAACCAGAGAGCTACGAGCCCCAGTGTGGCATAGCCCCACTGTGCATGCAACGCGGCAGCAGTGTCCGACGACATCGGCAGAGAGGCAGCTGGCGAGGACATCGGCGCCACCGTCGCGAGCGGGAAGTACGCTTCCGCCGGATCCACCGTGGGCGCAGCTGGAGGTGGGGAGTGCCTCTTCTTGTGCCTCTTGTGCCCTGCATGCCTTGGCGGTTCAGCCGCGGGTGCCGGAGCCGCTGGCCATGTCCTCGGAATCGGTGACGGCGGCGTAGGTACCGGCGGCAGCTGGGGCGGCGAGCTGGGTGCCGTGGGCGCAGGGCGGTCGGCGACCTCCACCTCCAGCTTCATACCGTTCTGGCAGTGGCCCGGCCCGCCGCAGATGAAGTAGCGCTTGCCCGGCGCCGTGAGCGAGATGGTGGTGGTGCCGCTGTTGTCGATGATGACGGGATTGGCCGTGGAGCAGGCTTCGTAGTCGCCGGCGGTCACTTCAAGGACGTTGTGGTTCGAGCTGTACTTGAATGCTGCACAGTTTTGTCGCAGAAGAACGTTACTAGCAGGAACTGCAATGCAGAATCACAACCAGTTTACGTCGTGCGTGTTGATGATACTCACTCAGGGTGTCTCCGGGGAGAAAGGTTTGGGCCGATGCCCAGGACTTGTAGTCCGTCTTTCCCTGCCAGCCTCCGGTTGGGTTGCCGACGATGTAATCGGTGGCGGCCACAACGTGGACCAGCGATAGCAGCGCGGCGATGCAAACCGCCGCCTTCACCGCCGCCATCTTCATAGCAGAAGGCATGCTCTGGTGTCTGAGGTAGGTAGCCGAAGGTGCACCCCGAGCCCTATATATAGGGCAACCACAAGCAGCGTGCAAGGGACAGCTAGAGCTTCGTGTGTCGGCAGACCAGAAGAGGGAAGGAGTTGGTACGCGTCACAGAACAGAACAACCAGTAGAACAGATCCACGTTTTGGAGCATGCATCAGCGCCCTGTGCATACGTCCGTTTCCTGCGTGCAGCCGATAATGCATCTCTCGGGCGCGTAGAGGCTGCCGCAACGCGCCCGGCCGCTGGCTGACAAGCGATTCCGGCCGCAGTGGCCTGCCCACTGGCACCGGCGCACGGCAGCAGCATGTTCCGGGCGGTGTAAAGTAACAGGAAAGAATGTTCATCCGAGCCTCGGGTGGCGCGTGCGCCGGCCGCACGGCGCCTTTTCACCGCTGCGTGGATGGTGGTCACGCGGGACATTCCCCTCGTGAGCGGGCAACGCCACAGTTCGCGCTGGAATCTACGCTGGCGCGGGATCCGGCCAAGAGCGTGGGGAGTGGACGGTATGGAACACTCGAGAGCACGGCGCGGTCCAGAGCATGTGCGATCGGGCCGCAGCGGCTGCCGGTGGAACGAGGACGACGGAGATGGCGCCAACCGATACATCCCAGAGCGTGCGCCCAAGGCGGAGGACGGGTGCGGTGGATGCGCGGCGCGCGCGTCCAGGTGTTCGACACGCCCAGGTGGCAACCGCCGCCAGGTCATGTCAGAGTTTCTTCAGGCTTGTTACTATCTTCAGATTTTTTTTTTCATATTTTACAACGTAGCGAACTCAGCAATCTGAGAATTTCTTCTTCTTCCTTTGGCAGGGGAGCTTTAAGCCCATGTTACTGCCCGTTCGTGTCCTGCGCCCATACACGATCTAACTGCGCCGGTGCAAGCGAGCATGATGGAGCTGATCGCCAAGATGCTAAGGACTATGAGTGAAACCCTGCCCGACTTTCTGATGGCACCCTCGATCAAGAGTTCAAGACCACTGAAAAAGAATAGCACGATATAGCGTGTGAGCAATATCTCGCTAAATAAATAAATGTATAATGCTTTGCTAATAGCATGTTATAACGCGATATAGCACACTAATAGCATGTTTTATGGGCTGTACTATTTTGCTACACGGTGCCGTTGGCGCCTCTTGACTATCAGAGTCAACCCGACCTTGTTGATGACAGCCAAAAAGTATATGTCATGTGTTTATAAGGATTAGCGCCTTGGAGTCGGAGCCATCGCCATTGAACTCTTGAATCGGTTCGAAGGGCCTAAAACCAGATACCGCCAAAGCGCACGCACAACAGAAGGCTCTAACCCCGTTCTCTCAAGGAGACGATAAGAATTTTAGACAGAGCCCCGTCGCTTCATCCAGACGAACGAACTCGAGAGGATTGGAGTCCGGAAGATCAATATGCAGAAGAAACATCGCCATCCGTTCGAACGCCATCCATATGAGGACTAAACAACTAGCCGGAGCCAAGGCACCGGGATTCCCCTCACCGCTACCGACCACGGGAGCAGCGGACAAGGGCTTAGTGTGTAAGAGTCATCGCTGGAGGGGGCGGCCCCTACTACGTTACCAGGATCTGGGTCGGCCTACCTGGGCGCGCAGGGTCCAGGGAACGTGGCGGCTGGAGGATCTTCGCCGTCGGCACGGGGCAACACCCCGGTTGTTCCGGCTCAGTCTAGCCCTGTTGGGGGTACGACAGGTGGCCTTACCCTGAACGGAGCCTTGCGGGACAATATCATCGCTTTTGGAGGGATACCGAATCCGGTGTCCGCACGTCGACGGATGAGCTGTCGCCTCCAGGATCAGCCGGATATTGATGACATGCAGCTGCGGTGCGCCATGCGGGCGGCCAAACTTCATGATATTGAGGTTACTGCGGGTATGTCAGTCAACACCTCCAATTCTATCCTGCATATTCTAGTGATGATATTGTTCATAATGCAACTCGGTTGGGTGTTTCACTAGATAGTAATGATAGTGAAATTTCTAAATCCGTTAATGATATCCTGGATCTTGAAGAAGAGCGTGCCTTAGAAATGATTCGGAACATAGCGGCTATTAAACCCATGAATAATTCGGAGATAGATACGTTGGGAGTTCGGGTCCTTGATAGCCTTTGTGCGGATCTTGCACCCTCTCTTCCTGACACTGAGGAGGATGACTGTTATGTCTCACCGAGGGATTCCATTATTACTGATTCTCACGTGGCTAGATCCACTGAGCTTTGTTATAAGGTCCGAGTTGAGGATGAAAAAAAGCCTAAACGCAAATGGAAACGAAAGATTTATGCAGCTTCGGCTGTGCGTAGAAGTGCTAGGATCCGGACCACTAAAAAATTTCATGATGAAATATGAAAGGAATTTTTTGGAATAGCAGAGATCTTAAGGACTTGGCTAAGAGAAGGTTCCTACCTGATGCTTCGATAGAACACAAGTTGGATTTTATCGCCCTTTCTGAGACTGGTAGGGATAACTTTACTCCCCAGTTTCTTAGTACTCTATCGGGAGGTGTTGACTTTGATTGGCACTGTCTGCCTCTTAGAGGGAGATCCGGTGGGATTTTACTTGGGGTCAAGTGCGATTCTTTGGAAGTCCGGAATGTGGTTATGGGTGATTTTGCGGTTAAGTTTAAGGTCAGATCGAAGGCCGATGGGTTTAATTTGGCTCTAGTGGCGGTATATGGTGCCGCGCAGCCTGAACTCAAACCAGACTTTTTGGCGGATTTAGTCCGTATTTGTTGTAGCGAGCAGCTCCCGATTCTGGTTTGGGGTGATTTTAATATTATCCGTAGACGGGATGAAAAAATAATGATAAATTTGATGACAGATGGTTGTTTATGTTTAATACTATCAACGAAAGCTTGGATCTTAGAGAGATAGAGCTGTCCGGTAGAAAAATTCACTTGGGCCAGTTCATTACCAACCGACATTTGAGAAACTAGATCGTGTCATCGCTAGCGTTGAATGGGAACGGAAATTTCCCCTGGTAACGGTCCATGTGTTATCCTAAACCCGGGCAAACGTCGGGCCGGGTCGGGTTCGGGCCGGGCTTGACAAAGTCCGAAGAAAAAATCCCAAGCCCGAGCCCGGCCGGCCCGGCCCGAAGTACATGAACAATGACATTTTTAATTAAATTAATCATTTTCAAGATATCATAATAATTTATTATACCGATATTTCAAATAAAATATGTTTTCATATCTATTTCGGGCTTTATTCGGGCTTTCGGGTAATAAAATGGAGCTAGAGCCCGGCCCGAATGTCGGGTTTCGGGTTTGGGCCGGCGGGCCTGGTTGTCCATGACCGGGTCTATGTTATCCCGTGCCATTTCTGATCATACACCATTGCTTGTTGACTCTGGAGAGGCAACACATTTGGGAAACAAGAACACTTTTTCTTTCGAATTAGCGTGGTTTGAAAGAGAAGGGTTCTTGGATTTGATAGCCAGAGAATTGGCTAAGGATTCGGGAGGGAGGTCGAATGTTGAGAGATGGCAAAACAAGATAAGGCACCTAAGGAAGTTCCTACGTGGATGGGCCAAACATTTAAGTGGGATATATAAGGTTGAAAAGGATAGACTCCTTGTACTTATTCAATCCCTAGACTTAAAGGTCGAGTCCTCCATTCTAGATACCAGAGAGTTGGAAACTAAAATGGAGGCGGAGATGCGACTGAAAGAACTTCTTCGAGAGGAGGAATTGACGTGGGCATTGCATGCGAAAGTCCGCAAAATCGTCAAAGGGGATGATAACACTCAATTTTTTCACATGATTGCGAATGGCAAACATCGAAAGAAGAGAATTTTTCAGCTCGAGCAAGATGAGGGGACGATTTTAGGGCATGAAAACTTAAAATTATATATCACGAACTACTATAAGCATCTGTTTGGGCCTCCAGAGGATAACTTTGTATCCTTGGATGAGTCCAGGATAGAGGATGTGCCTCAGTTTGCTGCGGATGACAACGATATTTTGACTGTCCTGTTTTCAGAGAAAGAGGTGTTTGAGGCTATATCACAAATGAAGAATAATAAAACTTCAGGCCCGGGTGGTTTTCCGGTGGAGTTTTATAAGAAGTGTTGGCACATTATTAAGGGGGACTTGATCCCGTTGTTCCATGATTTATTCTGTGAATAGTTACAGTTGTCTCACTTAAATTACGAAACAATCAATTTGCTTCCTAAGAAAACAGAGGCCGTGCGGATTGAGAAGTTCAGGCCAATATGTCTTCTTAATGTCAGCTTTAAAATTTTCACTAAGGTGGGGACTAATAGGCTTACGCAGATTGCGCATACTGTTGTGCAGCCTTCCCAAACTGCGTTCATGCCCGACAAAAACATCCTAAAAGGGGTTGTAGTTCTGTATGAAACGCTCCATGAGATCCACACGAAAAAACTAGATGGGGTGGTTTTCAAAGTGGATTTTGAAAAAGCGTACGATAAAGTAAAATGGCCATTCCTTCAGCAGGCATAGCGCATGAAAGGATTTGATTAGGCCTGGAGAAACCAGGTTGATTATTTCACGCAAAAAGGGAGTGTTGGTATCAAACTGAATGACGACATAGGTCATTACTTTCAGACACACAAAGGCCTGAGGCAAGGTGACCCGATGTCACCGATTCTTTTCAACATAGTGGTTGACATGTTGACAATCCTAATAGGAAGGGCTAAGGATGACGGCCAAGTAGGTGGCCTAGTTCCGCATTTAGTGCATGGCGGAGTGTCCATCCTTTAGTATGCTGATGATACTATCATCTTCATGGAGCATGATTTGGCAAAAGTAAGAAACATGAAGCTTGTGTTATGCATGTTCGAACAATTATCGGGTTAAAAGATTAACTTCCATAAAAGTAAATTGTTCTGCTTTGGAAGAGCTAAAGAAAAACAAGATGCTTACAAACAATTGTTCGGATGCGAATTGGGATCTTTACCCTTCACGTATTTGGGTATACCAATTCACCATCGCAAGATTTCTAACAAAGAATGGAAGTGCATTGAGGATCGATTTGAAAAGAAACTAAGCTGCTGGAAGGGCAAGCTTATGTCATACGGAGGCCGATTAATTCTCATTAATTCGGTTCTTATGAGTATGCCTATGTTTCTCTTGTACTTTTTTTGAGGTACCATTTGGAGTCCGAAAAAGGCTAGACTTCTATTGACCGCGCTTCTTCTGTCAGAGTGATGAATTAAAACGAAAATACAGACTCGCTAAATGGGATATCATTTGCAGACCGAAAGACCAAGGTGGTCTCTGAATTGAAAACTTAGAGGCGAAGAACAGATGTTTACTCAGCAAGTGGTTGTTTAAACTATCTGTAGAGATGGATGCCACGTGGGCCCAAATCCTGCCGAACAAATACCTTAATTCCAAAACATTATCCCAGGTGATGGTGAGGCCAACTGATTCACCTTTTTGGAAAGGACTGATGAGAGTGAAATCAGCCTTTTTCAACAGGACAAAATTTGTAGTTGGAAATGATACTACCACGAGGTTCTGGGAGGACACATGGCTACCAGGAAAAGGCATGCTAGTGGCGCACAAGTTTTGCCTACTAATGACGCACTACAGGTGCGCCACTAGCACCACGCCATTAGAATTAAATACTAATGGCGCACCACCGGTGCACCATTAGTATCTGGTGTACTAATGGTGCACCACGCAGTGTGCCATTAGTATAGCCCACAGTGTGCCATTAGAATGCCTCCTAGGGGGCTATATGTACTCATGTGCTTTGGCATACTAATGGCGCACTAGTGGGTGATGCGCCATTAGTGTCATTTTTACAGTGTGCCATTAGTGTCTTGAGTGGTGCGCCACTAGTATGAATATTAAGGATTTTTTTCTTTTCTGATATTTTCACAGGTTACAAAATATATTATTGGACAGAATTTAGACAACACCACACAGCAACAGCAGATTCATCGAATACAATAGAAGATTAGTCTCCGAATACAAATCATCATATTAGTCTCCGAATTCAAAAGACCGAACAAAGATAGAACATTACAAGTCTCGAGACCGCGAGTAGCGAGTTTGTCTTCACATTACAAGTCGATATCGATCATCTAAACTACCATCACATAGAAGAGAGCTGCGGTCATCACGATGAGCATAATCGCGATGAAACTGGTCTTCATCCGGTTCCTCCAACGCTCCCTCCTCTCTCCCGCTAGATAGCGTGCGTATCTAGATTCCGCCTCCGCCCTAGTGGTGTACCCTTTGTAACTGTTACCGCTGAAACGGTGAACCTGTCTCCGACACTCCTCCCAGTCGTCGTAGACTCCGGGAACCTTGCCCTTGTACACGACATATGACGGCATCTCTATGCACTATCCAAACAAAACGTTAGTAGCAATTCACAGACAATACATAAGCAATATATAATTATGCAACAAAAGGATCGAAAGAGAAAAGCAAGACAATAATAGCATCGATTACATCTAAGTTGACCAACTGTCCAAACCAAAGAGACATACAAGTTCATTAAAGTTTAATTACAACATGAGCCAATCGATGTTTCACAACTACACATAGTATCACTACTTTGGACTCGACTCAAGGGACCGGAGCGTGGATGAAGCCGCCGTCTCTTGTGATGGTCATCAAATCGCGGGCGTTGTCAGCCTGCATTTGTAGCATTGTGTCTTTATCACTGTTGGACGGTTGATTTCTGAGGTTGAACTACCCCGAGGTACGAAGAACATCTTGATGGATGATTTCCGCAAACTCCGACTGGATGCGAAAGAATTCTTGTCAGATGTCCGCGTCCTGGATTGCCAACAAGCTCGCGGCCCAGTCTTTGAGATTATTTGGTAGCAAAAGGTGATTATGGTCCCGTACGATCGCCCGCATGTGATAGAGGGCATAGTAGGCATCCTTCTGACCGCCAGGCGGCTGCTTGACGCAGCAGAATGTCGTATTGTGGGCGAACACGTGCTTACCGTACTTACGAACTGCCCTGGTGAAGGTGCCTCCAGATTTGGCGTAGCCGGGGAGAACATCATTAAGAACTTTCTTGATATTTGTGTAGTCTTTCTTCGACTGACGGTCCGCGTCGAAATACGTGGCCATGGAATATTTCGGGCTTAATAGGATGAGTGTGCAATGTGTGTCACTGCACAAAACACGGAATATTAAAAAAACGATCGAAATCTAAGAAATCATATGTTACGAGGCAGTTGAGGGGACGACTTACGCGAGAAAGGAAGGCACGAGGAAGTTATCCTTATCTGGGTTTGCCAGAATGACGCCTTCGAGGTAAGAACTCGCGACTTGCCGGTCCCCAGCGCTGCCCAAGATCTTGGCACACATGTAGAAGGGGTCGACTATCACGATGTCCGGGGTCTTGTCTTTAATGATCCGCATCTCCATACTCAGCGAAAACATAGTGAAGATGTCATCAAACCGCAGGACGATCGTACCCCTGATGGCGTTATCCACAAAGCCCTTGCCCTCTGGCACCTTGGCCACGAAAACCGGGTATGCCACATCATTCTCTCTGAGACGCCGCTTCTCCAAAGAAAGAACATTGTCACACAGACTCCGCATAGCACCGGTTGAGCATTGAGCATATTAGTCGGTAGCATCGGCCTACCCGCCACATGCACCCTCCTCGAGATATCCTTAGGTGAAGGTGGCTCGTCCTGAGCACGGATCGTACTCGGTGTCGGCTGGCTCGCGCCCTTGTTACTCTTTATTTTCCGTCCCTTCTTCTTCTGCTGTAATGGGACCGAGTTCTGCTCACAGACCACCTTCTTGAGTGTGTTGGGGCTGATAATATTTGGCACATCGGCTATATGAGGCTCGGTGAAGTCGGCAGCTGGAGGCGTCTCCTGAGAACTGAACGCCAGACGACGCCTGTTGCAATTGGGTTTCTCCGCGGTACCAGCTAGATCGTGATCGTCTTTTGTAGGGTTGGGTTCTTGAGAAGGAGGCCCCAAGAATTCTTCATTGTACCCATGTTCGTCAAAGTACTTATCAATGTTGGTAAATGTACCGTCATCGTCCGGATCCTGTGCCATATGCATGTTCGGATCCTGTGCCATAGGGATGTCCGGCATGTCCGGTAGCGTTGCGGCGGTCTTGCCATGGCTTGGCGCCGGCACGACTGGCGGTGTTATCTTTGGGGTGGTGTGCCCCGCCCCCAAACGAATCTAGCTCTTCGGCCAAAGCAGGGGCCAGCTTAGGCAGGCGCTGAGGGTCATCAGATCATCTTTGTCGGGCCCGACGGGTCGAATCGGAGGTAACAACTCGTCGCAGCTTGGCAGCACCCGAACCAGTTGAACCCTATACACGGTGGGTGACATTGGATTACCGTGGAACATGGGGTTGCCCGGTTGAACGATTTTTCCCTTAGCGACATCGACCAACTCGTCGTTCACGAAGTGCAGGAGAGTGCACGGAACGTCGGCGGTGCCCTGCGAAAACATGTACGGCGTCAGGGATGCCCAGTCAAAGGCAAGGAGATGAAGTCCTCGGCCGAGAGGCTTAATTAGTTACCGTAATGATGGCGTCAAGCTCGGCTAATGTCGAGGCACCGCCAACGGCGGGCGTGCAACTGACGGAGTGGCCGCTTGCTGCCGAGGTGCCGGCCGGCGTACACCCGGGTGCATTAAGCTCCAATGCTTGTGCCAGCATCGAATACACCAATACCGCCTCCGTCGGAGACACTAATGGCGCCGCCTGCGCGTTGTGCGAGTTGTTGGCCGTGAAGCTGGGAATCGGGGGCGGCCCCTGTTGGCCGCTCCCAATCCACGTCATCAGCCCATGAATCAAGGTAGGCATAATGCCGGTGAGTGTCGATCCCAGTTGTTGTTGCACTTGCTCTTGGACAATCTCCGGAATCCGCGCGACTTGTGCCTTGAGTTCTTGAACCTCGCGTGACTGGCTTTCCGAGCTGGTCTTTCTCTCCTTTCGCCCACCAGCGTTATAGTATGACGACCATTTTGTGGACAAGTCTTCGCCGGCCACACGACCAGCTGACGACGGCTTACTGAGCTTATCCTTATTTTTCATTACGTTCAACGCCCTATTTAGAGTGTTGTCCCAAGGGGTGCTCTGAGACGACCCCGTGCTACTGCTTTCAGTCTCCTGTGCCAGAACAAGCTCAAGCGCCCTGGTCTTTGGATCCGTGGTAAGCTCCTTTGTTATCGGGTCCTCCTTGTACCGGGCCCTGACATAGTTCCTGGTCTGCTTGTCACGGTATTTCTCGAAGCGGGGCGGTAGGCCTTGCTCGGCACGCTCCGCGTCCTCCTTGTCCCATATAGGCTCCGCCACTCTGTAACCGCCGGGACCGAGTTTGTGTTCCCCTGAGTTCAAGTCCCGCATTTCTTTCCCCCACTGACTTGATTCGGAGGTTGCACTGCTCTCGCACTTGATCTTGAACTCCTTGTAGTCATCTTCGCTGATCGAAGGATTTTTCGCCTTGATCTTCTCATAACTATCACCTTTGTCAATCATTCTCTTCACTGCGCTTTTCCAAGTAGACAGGGCCGTGCTCATCCTCATGAGGGCGGCACTGTTCACTTTATTCCCTGAGAGGCGTGTGTTTTCAAATTTAGCGGGGAACTTGTATCGTTCGTGCAGCTTCATGAAGAGGAGGTTGCACAAATTCCCTCGGTCCTTATGCCTTAGGTTCTCAGTGTTGATCGAGACGGTGCTCCAGAGAATGCACCCGAGCTGAACCGAGTACCCCTTGACTATTTGTTTGGGCTCCGTTGGATTCCCGTCGGAGTCCACTTGAGTAAATTCCTCCTTGACGGTGCGGAGCGTGTTCGGGCGCCGATCCTTTGTTGCCTCTTCGGTTGGCTGCCATCTGTGCGTGTGCTGCCATCATCAGTGGTGGCATCCTCGGCGGCAGCATCAGTGGTGGCATCCTCGGCGGCACCATCAGTGGTGTCATCCCCGACGCCACTAGGGGTTGTGTAGTCAGGATCGGTGTCTTCCGCGGCGTCCTCATAGCGGTGAGGTTGTTCCTCCATCTCCTGGTACAGCTCCCAGAATTGCTTGCCGCCCGAACCGCCGGCCTAATCGTTGTGGGCCATGTTTCGCTCTAAATAGGAAAAAAGTTTGGTCAAAAGGTTGGTTATTGTCAAGGAACAAGATCATGGTCTCATCATTTAGGGTTTGTCGATACCGAGGCATCGTAAAAGCTAAGCTTTTATCATTTAGGGTTTGTCGACGCCGAGGCACCCTAAAAGCCTAAGCTTTCATCATTTAGGTTCTTATCGACACCGAGGCACCCTAAAAGCCAAGGTTTTATCATTTAGGGTTTGTCGACGCCGAGGCACCCTAAAAGCCTAAGCTTTCATCATTTAGGTTCTTATCGACATCGAGGCACCCTAAAACCTATGCTTTAATGCAGCAAGAATAAAGGGGCAGTTGATCCTACTTAATTAAGTACTAAGACCCCGGCCCATGCATTAGTCACAAGTACCCCATATGTCCTATTTTTAGCAAAGTCATGCTAAAATTCACGAAAAATTTCAGCATGACCTTTGCTGAAAATAGGACATATGGAGTACCCGAATTTGCCAGAACGGAAGTTAATCGACATTCCAGCAAACTCAAGGGCCTCTCGGGGTACCTGCAAATTCATCACGACACGATGGTCGGAGACAAAACCCAGCAAACTAGCAAAGTTACTGACGTGTTTACAGAAATTGTTTTCTTTAAAAGATGATCATCATCTTTACAAGTCTTTCTCAATGTGATCACAAGTAATTCAGAGGCATCACAAGTAATTCCCTGTCCATTTGTCCCTCCCCAACTAGATACTAGAGTAGCACTGTTGATGCCCTGTTCTTGCTAAACTTTATGACAGTATATACAACAACTTATCATAAATGTGGCTAGAACTGCAGATTTACAAATTCAAGGACACAAACTCAAGCAAGCTTCTTGAACAATACCCTGACAGAAAAGATAGGACAAGCAATGAATTTCTATAACCAGTAAGAACAAGGGGATGATTTTAGCAAGTTAAGTGCAGCTCTAGCACCCTGTGCATGAAATGTATCATGTATCAAACCATCAATTAACTCCTGAAAAACATAAATGTACCATGTGAACATATAATACCTTCAACACATTAATTATAATTTGAATAATTTGGAATAATTGAATTGAATTAATTCAAACAATTTGAATATTTGGATTAATTTTAGGAGGGAACTACACTACACTACATACCCCAATTTGAGAAGAGCGGGTGTCGGATTTCGGGTTCCGGCAGACCCTTAAGGTTCGAACACTGGGGTGCGCGCGGAGATTACGCCTTCTACCTCCCCGCCTCGCAAAGATCTGAAACTACTAAAAGAACTACACAAGAGACACAAGATTTATACTGGTTCGGGCCACCGTTGTGGTGTAATACCCTACTCTAGTGTGTGGTCGGTGGATTGTCTCTTGGTGCTGATGATGATAGATAATACAAGGAAGAACAGCCTCGCGAGGGTCTGTTCTTGGTTGGGGTGATGAACAGCTAGGAGGAGCTCACCCACCCTTCTCTTTCTCTCTCTCTCTCTCTTACTCTTACTAGCCAATCGAACCAAAAGCTCGAACCCCTTGCTACGTGGGCGGCTGGCCCTATTTATAGAGGCCCTGGTCCTCTTCCCAAATATTGAGCGGGAAGGGAGCCAACAATGGCGGGCTAATTTGAAGGGGGACAACAAGTATCAACTATCCTGACAAAAGCAGTCTTCGCCTGCGCAAAGCTCTGGTGATGACGCCGTCTTGGGCTCCACGGTGACCTCCGTCTCGTAGTCCTCCTGGTCTTGGTCTCGTTGCGCCGAAACGGCAACCTTTGCCAGATGCCTCGGTACTCCGCGGCTGCGCTTGCCCCCTTTGCATCAAAGAGGAAAGAAGGACGTTGCGTGCGCTGGCACCCGCCTGGCGCCCTGAGTCGTCATGGCTTGTGTCACAGGCACCTCGCGAGGAACCCCGCCTTGATCTCTCCGCCTCCTCGCGAGCCAGCCTGATGAGGCCGTGCCTGAGGAAGCTCCGTGTCGTCCGACTCGCGAGGCTTGGCCCCTCGCAAGGGTCTCGAGTCTTGTGTTGATGAGGATGGGCCATGCTGGCCTCCTTTGAGCCATGCTGCAGGCCGCAGGCAGGAAAGTTGTAACGCCCCAGATATAACTTTCCCAATTTGTACTCCGACTCTTGCCGTTTCCGGCGTTAACTTATATTTATTCCTCGGGTTCGGGTCTTTGTCTCCGTGTGCTGTTTTCTTTTTCATGCATCTCATATCATGTCATCACGTGCATTGCATTTGCATACATGTTCATGTCATGCATTCGAGCATTTTCCCCGTTGTCCGTTTTGCATTCCGGCGCTTCGTTCTCCTCTGATGGTCATTTCTAGCTTTCTTTCGTGTGTGGGGATTAAACGTTTCCAGATTGCACCGAGACTTGCCATGTGGCCTTGGTTTACTACTGGTAGACCGCCTGTCAAGTTTCGGGTCATTTGGACTTCGTTTGATACTCCAACGGTTAACCGAGGGACCGAAAAGGCCTCGTGTGTGTTGCAGCCCAACACCCCTCCAATTTGGCCCAAAACCCACCAAACTCTGCTCCATGTCCTAGAGCGTTCGATCACGATCACGTGGCTGAAAACCGCACCTCATTTGGACTCTCCTAGCTCCACTTATGCCTATAAATAGCCCCCCTCCGAAATTCTCGTTCTCCTCCCCCGAAAACCCTAGATCCCCTTCCTCTCCGCGCGCCGGACACGTCCGTCGGTCCGCCCCAGCCAACCACGCCGCGCCACGTGTCCCGGGCGGGCGCCCACATCGTCGCCGCCGCGCCGGCCCGCCCGAGCCCGCGGGGAGCCCGCCTCCTCGCCACCCCGGGCCAGATCCCACCACCCGCGTCGCCTTCGTCTTCGCCGAGCCCGGCCGAGTCCCCGCCGTTGTGCCAACTCCGGCGACCGCGCCTCCGGCAGCCGCGCCGCCCCGCCTCAGCTACCGCGGCTCCGCCATCGGCCGCCGCCGTCCCTCGGCGTCCGCGCCACCGACCACGCCGCACCTCGCCACTCCGGCCACCCGGCCTTCTCCTCCCACCTCGATATCCGGCGAGCTTCAAGTCCGACTCCGGCGACCTCAACATCCGTGCCATGAACAGTGCACGTCACCAGATCTGAGATCCGTTTTGACCTAACGGTTGACTTCTCCCTCTCCCCCTTAGTTTTTATGCATACTTTGACTGATCATATCTCCGCAACCGTAGCTCTGTTTTGGACATATGATATATCAAAATCTTCGTCTCGATGTGTACATCATTTCGTTCCATTGCATCATTTGCATTTGAGTTCATCTTGATGCCCAAAATGCTGTTAGAAGGAGGCATCGTGAGTTAAATTGCAGATCCGTTAGCTCATCATAGATTTTTGTCATTTTTGCCATGATTATTGTGTGCATGATATGCATGTGAGTCTTTGGGATGAATTGTTAAGCATTTTGTCTTCTTTCCAGAGGTGCCACCCATGCATTTTTAGGATGTGTGTGGTGACTTGTGCAAGCTTGCAAAGAGAGGCACCTGAGTAATCTGTTTTTAGGGACTTAGTGATTTTCACTAAGTCTGGGATATTTTAGTTCATGATGCCATATGTTCAGCTTGTTTCCTAGTGATCCGTGGCTCTTTTGAGGATGATCAGTAAGGGAGTTTTTATATTTATGTTATGCTCTATCCATCCATGTATTTACTTGCTATGTTGGAGCACCCTAGGTTGAGTCAATCAAGCTCAACTTTTGTATTGTTGTGTATTTGGGCAGATCGTCAACTCTTTTGCGATTTTGCCGGTGCTATTGTTAGTGATCCATGCATGCTATGCCATTGTTCTTGCCATGTCTAGCTAGCATTTTGTGCCTTCTTTATGGATATATGCTTGCCTTGCCATGACTTGCACCGTAGTGAGTGCATCGAGCTCATTTACATGCCTTCGTGAGTTATAATTTCAGCATGTCTCAGTTTTCACTAAATCTGAAAACTGATTGTGTTTCATCTATGTTCGTGTGCTCGTTAGAGTATTTTGTGAACCCTTTTGGCCCCAGGTCACTTTGGGTGTTTTGTTAAGCTTGTTGAGTAGCTCCATGCCATGTTCTTACTTGTCATGTTCAGGTTGTGTTTCATGTTGTTTTGCTGCTCCGAAGAGAGCATCGTGGTCTGAAATTTCAGACTAGTGTTAATTTCATTAAGTCTGAAATATGTTTTGCTGATTCAGTTTTGCCATGCCTGTTTGAACCTCATAATGGATGAATTTGGCTATGGCTCAGTCCTAGTGATTTGTTAAGCATCTTGTGTACATCCCTGCCATGTATTTTGTTTTCATGTTTGGTGGCTGTAGCATGTTCATTTCGTTGCATTTAGGAGCCTACTTGCTGTAAATCACAGATTGGTTCGTTTCGTAAAACGCTTGCCATTTCCAAACCGTAGCTCCGATTCCTATGATGTTTATATCGTTTTCAGGTGATTTCATCCCCTCTATCCAGTGGCACACTTGGTTTTCCAAGTTGAGGCCGGGTTCATGCATTTCCTGTCATGTCTTGCATTTTGCATCCCGCATCGCATCCCGCATAGCATACCATCCTTGCATATTATTGGTTGCCCTTGCACGTGGTTGATTGTATCCTTGTTGCTTGTTTGTGTTGTTGGGTAGATCCGGGAGACGAGTTTGCTAACGAGGAGCTCGTTGAGTTTGCTTTTGAGGATCCAGTCAACTCTGACAACTGTGCAGGCAAGATGATCATACCCTCGAAATCACTTCTATCTTTGCTATGCTAGTTTGCTCGCTCTTTTGCTTTGCCAATGCTACGATGCCTACCACTTGCTTGTTAGCCTCCCAATTGCCATGATTGAGCCTCTAACCCACCATTGTCCTAGCAAACCGTTGATTGGCTATGTTACCGCTTTGCTCAGCCCCTTCTTATAGCGTTGCTAGTTGCAGGTGAAGATTGGAGCCGTTCCTCGTTGGAACATTTATTTACTTGTTGGGATATCATTATATTGCCATGTTATCTTAATGCATCTATATACTTGGTAAAGGGTGGAAGGCTCGGCCTCTCGCCTAGTGTTTTGTTCCACTCTTGCCGCCCTAGTTTCCGTCATATCGGTGTTATGTTCCCGGATTGTTGCGTCCCTTACGCGGTTGGGATATAATGGGAACCCCTTGATAGTTCGCCTTGATTAAAGCTTTTCCAGCAATGCCCAACATTGGTTTTACCATTTGCCACCTAGCCTCTTTTCCCCTTGGGTTTCCGGAGCCCGAGGGTCATCTTATTTTAACCCCCCCCCCCCCCCCCCCCCCCGGGGCCAGTGCTCCTCTGAGTGTTGGTCCACCCTAGAGCACCGTGCGGGGCCGTCCCTTGGAAACTTGGGTTACGTTGGCTCCCGTATGCTTAGCTTAGCCGGTGTGCCCTGAGAACGAGATATGTGCAGCTCCTATCGGGATTTGTCGGCACAGTGGGTGGTGTTGCTGGACTTGTTTTAACCCGTCGAATCATCTTGTTGTACCGAGATACCGAGTCTGATCGGTGTGTCTTGGGTGGAGGTCTATTCCTTCATTGACCGTGAGAGCTTGTTATGGGCTAAGTTGGGACCCCCTGCAGGGATTGATCTTTCGAAAGCCGTGCCCGCGGTTATGGGCAGATGGGAATTTGTTAATGTCCGGTTGTAGATAACTTGAACCTTAATTTAATTAAAATGAATCAACTGAGTGTGTTGCCGTGATGGCCTCTTCTCGGCGGAGTCCGAGAAGCGGACACGGTGTTGGAGTTATGTTTGCGCAGGTTGCTCTCTAGTTTTCCGCTCGTGCTTTGCCTCCTCTTCTCGCTCTCTTTTGCGAATAAGTTAGCCACCATATATGCTAGTCGCTTGCTGCAGCTCCACTTACATTACCCCTTTCCTACCTATTAAGCTTAAATAGTCTTGATCGCGAGGGTGCGAGATTGCTGAGTCCCTGTGGCTCACAGATTACTATTACACCAGATGCAGGGACAGATGATACAGCTCCAGATGGCGCGCTCGAGCTCAAGTGGGAGTACGACGAGGACTCTCAGCGTTACTATGTGTCTTTTCCTGATGATCAGTAGTGGTGCCTAGTCGGGGTAGATTCAGGGCCTTGTCGCATGTTGGGGGTCTTTTCTATTTTGGCGCCGTAGTCGGGCCATGAGTGATTTGTATGATGGATGTTATTTATGTACTTTGATGTGACGTGGCGAGTGTAAGCCAACTATGTTCCTCCCCTTTATATTATTTATGTACATGGGATGTGTGATGATTTCCTGACTTGTGACACTGCTTTCAATGCGGTTATGCCTCTAAGTCGTGCCTCGACACGTGGGAGATATAGCCGCATCGAGGGCGTTACACAAGTCTGGGGACCCCCGTTCCCAGAACACCGGCAGTAGCCCCCGGGCCCAAGGCGCGCCCGGACTTGGCCGTTCCGAGAGGCGAAAGGGCAAGGGTGAAGCGCCGCGGGCCCTAACAGCCTGCGGCCTTTGGCGCCGCGTGGCGGTTGATGGGACATGGGCGTCTCCACTTCCCCACAATGCCTCGGTGATCGCGCGAGTTGGACAAGTCCCTGCATGCAGATTGTGTCATGATTACCTGTGATCGTGGAGGCCGGCGGTTGGTCTTCGCCGACTATAAGTACGGAACTGCGCGTGCCCTTCCAGTCCATTCCTCCTTGCTTCTCCTTCTCCCCGATCCTTGCTTCGTCTTGTAGTGATGGCTCCGATTCGCCGGTTCTCTACAGCAGAGAAGGGGAAGGCCCCTCGAGAGGGACCGGACCCGCTCCCGCCGAAGAAGCGGCTTGCCCTTTGCAGCCGGGACGAGGAGGACCGCCAGGCGGCGCCGAGGCCCTGGTGCGAGCGGGCTCCGCCGGGGTTCCCACTTCCCTTGTATGCCCACGTCGAGGGCCCCGAAGGTGTCGATGCTGATCGCCGCGGTCAGCACCATCGTCGGCGCCGTCGGGCCACGAAGGCGTGGGTTGTTCCTCCTGGGGTTCACGCCGAGGGCTCCTCCCAAGAGTTCGTGCTCCACGTCACCATTCCTCTTTAGTCTTGGATCCGTCTGCCTCCCTTCTTCACCTCCGTCATCCGCCGGGGGGGGGGGGGCTGGAACTCTGGCTGTAGCACGCCGGCTGCAGTACCCTCGCGACCGAGGCAGAGGTCGTGGTCGCTGCCCCGGGCGAGGTTTACATGTCTCGTGGCTGGAGAGAGATCGCCCGGGTTTGCAAGGAAAGGGGCGTCTTCGCGGTCCACTTGGAGTACGATGGGGCTTCAACGATGTTCTTCAAGGTCTTCAACGCAAACAGACGCCGGCTGGAGTGCTGCCCCGGGAGAGGTGGCCAGGACCTTGCCCTGGTGAGGGCTAGGCCTGTCGACCGCTCCCTTGGCGGCTCTGCAGGCGACGGAGGCGCCGGAGGATCCAGCGACTCCGACGTGGTCTTCGCGACTCCGGAGACGAGCGACGACAGATACGAGCCCCCGAGCCAGCGCCGCTCACGAAGCAGGGCGGGCTCGTCTGGCCGTCGCCGACTCTGATCTGGATGGGGTTGGCGCCGGTGCTTGACGGCCCACTGTTGATGATGGCATCTTTTGCAAGAGCACGTGTAGTTAGCATCCCTTGGGTTCCGTTCCCTGCGAGGAATCAGAATGCGCCCCGTGGGGGCTTGTAAGGTGTCTGCAGTCCCTTTTGTTAATACATAACCTTTGCTGCAGAGCTGTGTGAGTTGCTGATTCCGTCTTAGCTCAGTTCTCCCTTTCGAACCTCGCGAGGGCTTGGTGCTTTGCGCCGACAGGTCCCAGTCCCAAGGCGGCGTCAGCCGTCACTGGTATGCCAGGTCGTGATGCCGTGGTCAAGGCCAGGAGGTGAGCGACCCGGGGTCCGGTAAGAGCCCCTGAGTCGCGATGCTCAGGAGGTCCCCTTTGGCGCCCAAGCAGCCGTCGTTCGGTGAGAAAGGAGAGTGGCGTCGCTGACACGGAATTGCATTAGGTGCGGGGGTAGTGCTGTTATAGCTGGTGCTTTCGGGCGGTGACTTATCTCGAGAGTAGGGGATTATTCCTGGTGTGCTGTCGGGGCCGCGCGTCGGCAGGAGCGAAATCGCTCGGCAAGGTCCTCGCGAGCCCCTTCTCCACCGCCTTTGCTCCCCTTTCTTCTGTACGTCCTCGAGTCCCGGCCCTCGAGCTTGTCTCAGCCGTCGCTGGTATGCCAGGTCGCGATGCCGTGGTCAGGGCCAGAGGGTGAGGGCTGGAGAGCTAGTAGGAGCCCTGAGTCGCGATGCTCAAGCACCCCCCCCCCTTTAACGTGCAAGCGGTTCGCGCGGGCGAGAGTGAAAAGAACGCCGCGAGGGCCGTGCCTGGTGTGACTCCCTTAGGGGATCCTGTGAACTCATCATAGAAGGAAGAAAAGGTTGTCATGACAACTGTCAGTCTGCCGTTAGTTGCTTCCGAGGGGGGATGAGGCACTGGAGGCTTGACGAGGTGGCGCTATGCGGGGCTGCCACGGCCAGAGCTCAGCCATTCAGGTTTGTCAGCATTGCAGGGACGGACCCATGCGCAAGCGTCGTGCCGTTGTGGGAGCAATTTCGTCAGTTGGCGCCAGTGGAGCAGGCAACTAGATCAAACACGTTAGCTGTGAAGGAGGGGGTTCATTCAAACAGATGCTGGGAAGGTAAACATCGCTGGGTCGGGCCCGAGCGACTTGGGGATGATGCAGCCCGAGGGGCGCCCCCAACAAAGCAAGCTAACGACATGAAAATAACAAGGGATACATACCGCAGGGACGGACCCACGCGGCCTGGGAATGATGCAGCCCTGGGAGGGCGCTCCCAGCTGGAAATGAAACTTGTAAGATGTCACCTGAGGGTGTCGAGGGCGAAGGGGTGTCGGTGCAGCAGACTCAGTAGGCTGCGGAAGCCGGTCCTCACGAGCCCCCAGGCCCAGGGGCCTCGGGAGGCTCCGGAGGCACTGGTAGCTCTTCACAAATCATCGCCATCTCCGACAGGGCTGCGGAACGCCTGTCTCCTTGAGCCTCCATGATGGCCCTCATGAGGCGCTGGCGCTCAGCAACCACGCTCGGCAGGCCGTAAGGCATGCGAACGTAGCTGTGGGGCGGACCCCGGCAGCGCCCCACTCGCGAGGGCCAGAGGCGCTCCATCGTAGCGGCTTGGTTCAGCCCTGGTACATCGACGCAGACGCGTAGCCCACCATCCTCGCCTGGATGGGGAGCCGCAGCCGGCAGACGGCGGCAACCTCTCACGATCCTTGATTCCTGTAGTTCTTGAATGGCTTTGTCGATGAACTCCTGCGGGTCCGGCCTTCCTTGCCTTGCTCCTTCTTGAGGGAAACGTGCTCTGAAGCAGGCCTCCATGTGGTGCCCAAGCGCCTCCCTCATGACCCTGGCTAGGTCGGTGGCCCTCCAGGGGAGAGCCCCCGAGCCCTGCCTGAGGAGGGCGCCGGGCGCGCTTTCCTATGCGATGGAAGGAGGCTCTCCCTGGGCAGACGCGGGCCTTGAGGGGCCTGCCTCCCGAGGGGCTGGTCCGGACGATGTCTTCTTCTTCTTGGGGGTGGCCTCGGGAAGCCTCCTGCTTCCGCGATCCGGGTCTTCCAGCGACGCGGCCTGAAAGGCTCGCTCCAGGGAACACACTGCATCCCTCTCTTCACAGGGCACCATGATGACTCCGCCACTCCCTGGCATCTTGAGGACGTTGTAGCCATGGTGAGTCACGGCCATGAACTTAGCCAACGCTGGGTACCCGAGGATGGCGTTGTACGGCAGGCGGATGTGGGCGACGTCGAAGTCGATGAGCTCGGTGCGGTAGTTGTCGCGTGCCCCGAAGGTGACAGGGAGGCGGACCTGCCCAATCGGGACCGTGGAGCCGTCGGTGATTCCGGAGAAGGGCTTGGTTGGCTGAAGCTGGTCGTAGGGCACTTGGAGATTGTTGAACGTTTCCACGAACAGGACGTTGAGTCCTGCCCCACCATCGATGAGGGTCTTGGTGACCAGTACATTGCTGATGACTGGGGAGTAGAGTATCGGGAGGACGCCAGCTGTGGCGGCACACTTGAGTTGATCCGCTGAGCTAGAAGTGATGGCGCACGCCGACCACCTAAGAGGGCACGTTGCTTCGAGCCTGGGGAGGGCTGTGTTCACCTCGCGAGCAAACTGCTTGAAGATGCGTTGGGAGGCTGGGGCTTGAGCTCCGCCCAGGATGCAGGCGATTGCACGTGGCTCCTGGAAGCCCCCAGCCCCCTCGTCTTGATGGCGGTCCTCGTTCCTCCTTGGTTGAGGCGGCAGTGGAGGGAGGCCTGCATTGCCCTGCGGGCGATCCTCACGAGGCTGATCCCTCCAGTCCCCCCCCGCAAGGCGGGTCTCGCCAGCGATCCCCGCGAGGCTGATCGCGCCACCCTTGGCGCGGGCCACGGTCTTCCCAGCGTCCTGCGTTTCTTCCTCATCCTCAGCCGTAGCCTCGATCGGCGCGGTCGGGACGACGGCCGATCCTTCCTTCTCGCACAGCGCGGAGTTCTTGGCATTTGTTGGTGTTCTGGGTGTGGAGGTCGTGGTACACATAGTACCAGCTGCCCCTGGTGGACTCAGGCAGATCTTTGCCCCGCTTGGTGTCTGGCTCTGCTGCGAGCATGGCAGCCCCCTTGCGCTTCACGTCCTTGGCCTTGGGCTTCTTCTCTTCTGGTTCTGCGGCAGGCAGCTCGAGGAGGGAGAGGCGTCCCTCCTCAGCCCTGGCGCACTTGGTCGCCAAGTTGAACGGCTCCAGGGAGGTGCACAGGTCTTCATGCATCACCAGCTCATCCTTCATCTTGACGTCACTCACACCATCGGAGAAGGCCGAGATGATGGCCTCCTCGGACACCTTGGGGATATTGAGGCGCGCGCTGTTGAAGCGCTGGATGTACTTCTGAGGGTCTCTCCGGGTTGTTGCTTGATACGGCGCATGTCGCTCACGGCGGGTGGCCGGTCGCGAGTACCTTGGAAGTTAGCGATGAAGCGGGTGCGCATCTGGTCCCAGGAAGAGATCGTGCCCGGAGCCAGATTCAGGAGCCAGGTGCGGGCTCCTTCCTTGAGTGCCATGGGGAACCAGTTCGGCATGACCTTTTCATCCCTGCTGGCAGCTTCGATGCCCAGCTCGTAGAGCTGGAGGAACTCCGCAGGGTCAGTCGTGCCATCGTAATGAGGAGGCAGGTCTGGCTTGAATTTGCCGGGCCACGCGACGCTACACAGCTCGGTGGTGTAGGCACGGCAGCCTACGGTGGCCACGACAGGCCTCGGCTGGTGGAGAGCTTGGTCTTGAGGGTCCCCACGCGCTGCAGCTAGGAGCAGCGCGGGGTCTTGGCGTGTCGGAGCTGGAGCAGGGTCGCGGCGCGCCGGAGCAGGGAGCGCCCGGGCAGCTCCTTGCGGGCGAGGGATCTCTTGGCAGCTCCGTTCTTGCTGCGCTGGCGCCTAACGGAGCGGGTTCCACCCAGGGGCCACGCGCCTTGGAGCCATGGCATCTTCTTGGAGAGGAGGCGGCTGGTACGCCTCCGGGGCTTCGTTGCCCGCGCATGGCGGGGTGCGTCGCAGCGGAATGGACGGCGCGGAAGAGCCCCCTGCGACGCGGACAAGCTTGGCAACGCGGTCGAGCCACTCCTCGTAGACGTCATCGACGGGACGGCAGCGCAGAAGCTCGTTTGCTGCGAGGAGCGCAGCTCGAGCCTCCAAGGGTGCGCGGAGCGCGCGGGACGAAGAACCAACTGGTGCGAGCGATGGAGTAGCGGTGTGGCCGTCTTGCCGCATGGAGGGATACTGAGACGATGCTTGCTGCTCACCCCTCGCCGGGCCGGTGGCAGCGTTGAAGGCGGGCAACGGGGAACGACGAGGACGTCCGCCGACGGGCGCCGTCTGGGCGACGCGAGAAGCGATGGCGGCCCGGCGCTCGGCGCGGGCCCGACGTGCGTCGGACATGGATGCGACGGTCGGAGGAGAACGGGGCGGTGGACGACGAATTCCGGCGCACCCCTACCTGGCGCGCCAAATGTTGGATTTCGGGTTCCAGCAGACCCTTAAGGTTCAAACACTGGGGTGCGCGCGGAGATTACGCCTTCTACCTCCCCGCCTCGCAAAGATTTGAAACTACTAAAAGAACTACACAAGAGACACAAGATTTATACTAGTTCGGGCCACCGTTGTGGTGTAATACCCTACTCCAGTGTGTCGTTGGTGGATTGTCTCTTGGGGCTGATGATGATGGATAACACAAGGAAGAACAGCCTCGCGAGGGTCTGTTCTTGGTTGGGGTGATGAACTGCTAGGAGGAGCTCAACCACCCTTCTCTTTCTCTCTCTCTTACTCTTACTAGCCAACCGAACCAAAAGCTCGAACCCCTTGCTACGTGGGCAGCTGGCCCTATTTATAGAGGCCCTGATCCTCTTCCCAAATATTGAGCGGGAAGGGAGCCAACAATGGCGGGCTAATTTGAAGGGGGACAGCAAGTATCAACTATCCCGACAAAAGCAGTCTTCGCCTGCGCAAAGCTCTGGTGATGATGCCGTCTTGGGCTCCACGGTGACCTCCGTCTCGTAGTCCTCCTAGTCTTGGTCTTGTTCCACCGAAACGGCAACCTTGGCCTGATGCCTCGGAACTCCGCGGCTGCGCTTGCCCCCTTTGCATCAAAGAGGAAAGAAGGACGCTGCACGCGCTGGCACCCGCCTGGCGCCCTGAGTCGTCATGGCTTGCGTCACGGGCACCTCGCGAGGTACCCCGCCTTGATCTCTCCGCCTCCTCGCGAGCCAGCCTGATGAGGCCGTGCCTGAGGAAGCTCCATGTCATCTGCCTCGCGAGGCTTGGCCCCTCACAAGGGTCTCGAGTCTTGTGTTGATGAAGATGGGCCATGTTGGGCCTCCTTTGAGCCACGCTGCAGGCCGCAGGCAGGCAAGTCTGGGGACCCCCGTCCCCAGAATGCCGACAGCGGGAACTACAGTACACAGCACTACACTACATGGTCACTACTACAATTTGGAAATAATACTCCAGGCTGTCAAAGTATAGCACATGAGCAACGATATTAAACCTAGTAGCACTACTGAACCTAATTGAACCTAGGCAATACTCCAACTGAATGTTGGACCATGCATGTTCTATCTCACTACTAAACCCCAAGAGAAAAATTAACAAATGGAGTAACAGATGAACAAATTACAGTACACAAGAACTAAACTTTGGTTAACTGAATGCATTAGCTATTGTCTGTCTAAACCTAGGAACACAGTCATTATTGTCTGTCTATGATAGCCATGGCAAATGCAACACATGAGCTATCTGTGGCACATAGCAAAGCAATTAACCCGAGATCACAAGTCGTAGCAAAGCAATTAACCTGAAGTGTTGAGACACAAGACACGGTCAAGGGGAGGGAGGGATGGAATGGGGAGGAAGGGTGGAGAGGGAGGGAGGAGGAAGGAGGAGAGGTACCTGGGCGGGTGCGTCCGTTCGCCGGAGGGGTCGGGGTTGTGGTCGGGGTCGGCGGCGGCGGCAGCGTCGAAGGGATGGCTCGAGGGCGTCCGAGCTCGTCCGGGTCCTCGTAGTCTAAGAGGAAGACGGCGAGGGGCCGACGCGGCGAGGCTGTAGGCGACGGCGATGTCGCAGAGGTGTCGGCGATGGCGAAGCTGCAGTGGTGGGGGCGCGGGGGCGGCGGCGTCGTGGGTCGGGGCAGCGCGCGGGGGGGAACTGGATCTGGCGAGAGGGAGGGACGAAGGGGTCGGGCGAGTTAGAGCTAGGGGGAAGATTACTAATGGCGCACCCCCGAGCGGTGCGCCATTAGAATGTTTTTTTTAGATAGCAATTGGGCACCCCCCGAGCGGTGTGCCATTAGAATGTTTTTTTAGATAGCAATGGCGCACCCCCGAGCGGTGCGCCATTAGAATGTTTTTTAGATATCAATGGCGCACTACACGAGCGGTGCGCCATTAGTATGTTTTATTATTATTATTATTTGTTGCTATTTTTAAATATTTTTATAAAAACAGTAATAATTTTTTTATAAAAACAGTAATAATTTTTTATGAATATGAAAAAATATCATCAAATTTGTTATTTGAAAATATCATCAAATGGGGGTGCTCGGCGGCGGTGGAGCAGGCCGGGGAGGGTGCGGTGGGTCGACGGCGGCGGTGGAGCGGGGGAGGGTGCGGTGGGTCGTCGGCAGCGGTGGAGCTAGCGGGGGAGGGTGCGGGGGGTGCTCGGTGACGGTGGAGCTGGCGGGGGAGGGTGAGGGGGGATCGAGACCGAGATGGAGGGGGATAGCGATCGAGATTTAAAAATATTCATCAAATTTGAAAAAATATTCATGAATTCAAAAAGTGCCCATGAAATTTAAAAATATTCATGAGTTCAAAAAGTGCCCATGTAATACAATCGAGAAATGAAGACTACGATTTAAATACAATCGATCTTAGCTAGCTAGCTATCTGTTCACAATCTTCTTGCCCTTCTTTTTCGCAAATGGAGTTCTTCTGTGGAACGGACGTCCTTTAGGTAGGGTGGTCTTGCTTCTTCTTGTGGTGTATGCTGCTACTTCATCATCGTCATCATGTTCGATCTCCGGGTCGCCGTACTTGTCGAAGTTTTCCTCATTGGCTACTCCATCCATTCCGATGATCTTCCTTTTGCCTCTCCTCACGACAACACGACTTGGCTTTGACGGGTCGGTAATGAAGAAGCATTGGTCCACTTGAGAAGCCAGTACCCATGGCTCATTTTTCGCAGTGACGTTTGCGCCCGCGGTCTTGGATTTGGCTTCGGGTATAACCATGGTGGTGAAATACCGGTCTTCTTTTAGGACGCTCTTGGCCCATCTGACACGGAACATCGGGACCTTCTCTCCAGCGTAGCTCAGCTCCCACATCTCCTCGATCCTTCCGTAGTATCTGTCCTTGTTGTTACCGGCGTAGGATTCCATCGTTACCCCGGAGTTCTGATAACCATCGCTCTTCATGTCCTTGTGCTCGGTGTAGAATGTGTAGCCGTTGATATCGTACACCTCATAGGTCATCAGGTTGTGCTCGGCGCCCTGTGACAAGGCGAATATGAGTTGTTCTTCCGCGGAAGAATCCTCATGTAAAGGGTACGACAGAAGCTTCTGCTTGAACCAACGCGTGAAACATGAGTTGTGCTCTTTGATTATATCTCCATCCGTCCTCTGTTGGCCTCGGTCATTGTACGTCTTCACAATAAAGGTTTTGTGCTCTACCACCCAAGGATCGACCACGTCTATGTGTTGTAGCGCGACTAGGTTTGCTCTTTCAAAGTCGGCGAGTCGACCCTCGAAGTCGACATGCATTTCGCGACGACCCTCACGGTGACCCCATCCAGCGAGCCTGCCGAGGTGCCTATTGACGGGCAGACCAACGGGGTTCTCGATGCCTAGATAATTCGTGCAGTAGGAGATGCACTCTTCGGTCAGAAAGCCCCTGGCTATGCTTCCCTCTGGACGTGACATGTTGCGAACGTATCCTTTGATGACACCATTCATCCTTTCGAACGGCATCATGCTGTGCAGGAACGTCGGCCCGAGTTGGATGATATCCTCCATGATATGGACCAGCAGATGCACCATAACGTCGAAGAATGCGGGCGGGAAGTACATCTCAAGCTCGCATAGTATCACCACGATCTCTTCCTGTAGCCTAGCTTCTGAGTTGCCTAACGCCAATCGACTTCCGAGAGATGACATTGAAAAAGTTGCATAGGCCAAATAGCGTTTCACGGACGTGCGCGTCCATGATTCCACGGATTGCAACTGGAAGTATCTGTGTCATCAGCACGTGACAGTCGTGAGACTTCATCCCGCTGAACTCCTGCTTCGCTGGGTCTAGGTATCTGCTTATCTTCCCCGTGTAACCGTAAGGAAGTTTTACTCCTACGAGGCAGGTGAAAAACTGCTCGATCTCCTCCTGACTTAGAGTGAAGCACGCGGGAGGGTAGTCATTTCTGGTCTTCTTGGCCTTTTTGCCTTTGCGACGACTTTCTGTGTCCTGCTTTGCCTCATCATCATCATCATCATCATTAGTGTGAAGCTCCTCCCTGATGCCCATTGATTTCAAGTCTGCCCTTGCTTTCGGCCCATCTTTTGTCCTCTCTGGCATGTTGAGCAGGGTACCAAGCAGACTCTCGCACACGTTCTTCGTGATATGCATGACATCAAGGCTGTGAGGCACACGGTGGATCTTCCAGTATGGCAAGTCCCAGAAAACAGACCTCGTTTTCCATACCTTCAGCAGCGGCTCTGGCGCCTTTCGCTTCTTTCCCGGCTCTGGCGCCTTTTGCTTCTTTCCCGGCAGTGGGCAATCTTTCCAATTTTTCAACAACTCGTCTATTTCCTCGCCGCTCCTCGTACACGGGCGTCTTCGGGGTTCGGTTTCACCATCGAACAGATCCTTGCGTTTTCTCCACGGGTCATCGTCGCGAAGCCACCTTTGATGTATCATGAACACGGTTTTCAAAGACCCAGGATCTCTATCTAGCTGGCGATACGTTGTGTCATCCATGCACCTGACGGATCTAGAAAATCTGTGGACCACCTGCCCCGCGAGATATCCGTAACCGAGATAGTCGTGCACCGTCGTGAGCAGTGCAGCTCTCATAGGGAAATATTCTTTCTCTGCAGCGTCCCACGTATTGGCTGGCATTTTCCATGGTGTGTCTAGCTCCTCTTTCAGCAGTCCCAGATATAGATTGATGTCGTTCCCTGGTTGTTTCGGCCCTTCAATTAGCATACTCATGTGAATGTACTTCCTCTTCATGCACAACCAGGGGGAAGGTTGTACATCCACACAAACAGAGGCCAGGTGCTATGTGTGCTTCTCTGGCTGCCAAACAGATTGACTCCATCGGTGCTCACGCCCAGCACGATGTTCCTTGGATCGTTCCCAAATTCTGGGTCTTCGAAGTTCAACGCTTGCCACTGGCTCGCATCCTTAGGGTGACTCAGCATCTTGTCTTTTTTATTTATCTCCGGATCATTTCCGTCATCTTCTCGCTTCTTCTCCTCCCTATCTGTGTGCCAACGTAGGAGCTTTGCTACCTTAGGGTCCGCGAAATACCGCTGCAGATGAGGAGTGATCGAAAAGTACCACACCACTTTTCGAGGAGCTTTCTTTCTCTTCTTGTATCGAGTGACGCCGCACACGGGACATATGGTAGACTCCGCGTGCTCGTCCCGATAAATGATGAAATTGTTCACGCACACATGGTATTTCATGTGCGGTAAATCTAGAGGACACACGATTTTCTTCGCCTCCTCGAAAATGGCCGGGCACTTGTTCCCCTTGGGAAGACGTTAGTGCCAAAATGACATGTTCTCGTCGAAGCATGCGTCGGTCATTTTGTGTTTTACCTTCATCTCCAGAGCCATGAGAGTTACTTTCAGGCGGGTATCCTCGAGCCTGCATCCTTCATACAATGGAGTAACCGCGTCTATCTCTAGTTGATCCATCTTGGCTTTCTCTCGGGCGGCAGCTCTTGCGTTATCCGTCTGCTTCAGAAGCGGCTCTTTAATATGAGGGTCCTGCACCCAGCCTCCATCGTCGTCTGCTCCGGCATCTTCATCTTCATGATCATGCCCTTCGTCTTGATCTTCCTCATCGTCATGTCTGGCATCTTCTACATGATGACTGTGTACAGCATCACTGTCGTGATCATGTCCTGGAGATTCTTCGTCTTCTCGCCCGCCCTCGCCGCGGTGGTTGTCTTGCTGCCCTTCCTCATTTCTTGCCCGACCCCCATGGACGACTTCATAGTCATCTTCATCACCTTGCCACCGATAGCCATCCATGAAACCACGCAAGAGCAGGTGGTCCCGCACCTGCCCGGAATCCGGGTCCGCAATAAGGCTCTTCAGCTTGCATCTTTGACATGGACATCTTATCTCCATCTCGTTCTTTTGAAGCATCTCGGCCTTCGCGGAGCTCAAAAACCTATTCACGATGCCTTCGGTCATCGTGCGAACCATGGTCGCCTGCGGGGTAGAGCAAACGATGTTTTAGAACCAAGAAAAAATTTGGCATGACTTTCCCTAAAAAATAGGACCAAAAAGAATGCATAGTGCCAAAATTCTCTCCAAAACAGAAATGAATCAACATTCCGGCAAAATATTGGCAACTATCGCATTTCAAATACCGGTACATGCAAACACAAACATATGCAACACCACAAACATACATAGATCTAGCAAGGCCATAAAAAGTGCATGTGCACGTTGTTGGAGCGAGCTAGGGAGAAAAAAGTAGATCTACAACATAAAGATAGCTTTCCCTTACTTACCTATCAAAAAAGGTAATTTAACCACTTAATTTTGATGAATCTATGGTGCAAATGAGGTGAGGAGGAGGAGGCAGCCGACACAAGCTTGGAGGAGGAGGTGGAGAGAATGAAGTGGGGAAAGTGAGTGTGTAGGTGTGGCTGTCCAAAATATCTAGCTGGTCCCAGGTTACTAATGGCGCAGCACAGACAGATGCGGTTACTAATGGCGCACCAGCATGAGGTGCGCCATTAGTAGTTTTGCAAAAAAAAGTAGTGGCGCACTGGGTTGGAGGTGTGCCATTACTAGTTAAACTAGTAATAGCGCACTCTTCCCTGGTGCGCCATTAGAATTTTTGGAAAAAAAATTGTTACTAATGGCGCACCGTGGGTCTGGTGCACCATTAGTGTCTACCACACTAATGGTGCACCGACTCATGGTGCGCCATTACTATATAGTAGTGGCGCACCACATGTCTGGTGCGCCATTAGTGGCCATATCATCTATAACCCTTTTCCTAGTAGTGCGGGATTCCCCTCACCGCTACCGACCACGGGAGCAGCGGACAAGGGCTTAGTGTGTAAGAGTCGTCGCTGGAGGGGGCGGCCCCTACTACGTTACCAGGATCTAGGTCGGCCTACCTGGGCGCGCAGGGTCCAGGGGACGTGGCGGCTGAAGGATCTTTGCCGTCGGCACGGGGCAACACCCCGGTTGTTTCGGCTCAGTCTAGCCCTGTTGGGGGTACGACAGGTGGCCTTACCCCGAACGGAGCCTTGCGGGACAATATCATCGCTTTTGGAGGGATACTGAATCCGGTGTCCACAAGTCGACGGATGAGCTGTCGCCTCCAGGATCAGCCGGATATTGATGACATGCAGCTACGGTGCGCCATGCGGGCGGCCAAGCTTCGTGATATTGAGGTCACTACGGGTATGTCAGTCAACACCTCCAATTCTATTCTGCATTTTTCTAGTGATGATATTGTTCATAATGCAACTCAATTGAGTGTTTCACTAGGTAGTAATGATAGTGAAATTTCTAAATCCGTTAATGATATCCTGGATCTTGAAGAAGAGCGTGCCTTAGAAATGATTCGGAACATGGCGGCTATTAAACCCATGAATAATTCGGAGATAGATACATTGGGAGTTCGGGTCCTTGATAGCCTTTGTGCGGATCTTGCACCCTCTCTTCCTGACACTGAGGAGGATGACTGTTATGTCTCACCGAGGGATTCCATTATTACTGATTCTCATGTGGCTAGATCCACTGAGCTTTGTTATAAGGACCGAGTTGAGGATGAAAACAAGCCTAAACGCAAATGGAAACGAAAGATTTATGCAGCTTCGGCTGTGCGTAGAAGTGCTAGGATCCGGACCACTAAAAAATTTCATGATGAAATATGAAAGGAATTTTTTGGAATAGCAGAGATCTTAAGGACTTGGCTAAGAGAAGGTTCCTAGCTGTTGCTTCGATAGAACACAAGTTGGATTTTATCGCCCTTTCTGAGACTGGTAGGGATAACTTTACTCCCCAGTTTCTTAGTACTCTATCGGGAGGTGTTGACTTTGATTGGCACTGTCTGCCTCTTAGAGGGAGATCCGGTGGGATTTTACTTGGGGTCAAGTGCGATTCTTTGGAAGTCCGGAATGTGGTTATGGGTGATTTTGCGGTTAAGTTTCGGGTCAGATCGAAGGCCGATGGGTTTAATTTGGCTCTGGTGGCGGTATATGGTGCCGCGCAGCCTGAACTCAAACCAGACTTTTTGGCGGATTTAGTCCGTATTTGTTGTAGCGAGCAGCTCCCGATTCTGGTTTGGGGTGATTTTAATATTATCCATAGACGGGATGAAAAAACAATGATAAATTTGATGACAGATGGTTGTTTATGTTTAATACTATCAACGAAAGCTTGGATCTTAGAGAGATAGAGCTGTCCGGTAGAAAATTCACTTGGACCAGTTCATTACCAACCCCGACATTTGAGAAACTAGATCGTGTCCTCGCTAGCGTTGAATGGGAACAAAAATTTCCCCTCGTAATGGTCCATGTGTTATCCTAAACCCAGGCAAACGTCGGACCGGGTCAGGTTCGGGCCGGGCTTGGCAAAGCCCGAAGAAAAAATCCCAAGCCCGAGCCCGACCGGCCCGGCCCGAAGTACATGAACAATGACATTTTTTAATTAAATTAATCATTTTCAGGATATCATATTAATTTATTATACCTATATTTCGAATAAAATATGTTTTTATATCTATTTCGGGCTTTATTCGGGCTTTCGGGTAATAAAATGGAGCTAGAGCCCGGCCCGAATGTCGGGTTTCGGGTTTGGGCCGGCGGGCCTGGTTGTCCATGACCGGGTCTATGTTATCCCGTGCCATTTCCGATCATACACCATTGCTTGTTGACTCTAGAGAGGCAACACATTTGGGAAACAAGAACACTTTTTCTTTCGAATTAGCGTGGTTTGAAAGAGAAGGGTTCTTGGATTTGATAGCCAGAGAATTGGCTAAGGATTCGGGAGGGAGGTCGAATGTTGAGAGATGGCAAAACAAGATAAGGCACCTAAGGAAGTTCCTACGTGGATGGGCCAAACATTTAAGTGGGATATATAAGGTTGAAAAGGATAGACTCCTTGTACTTATTCAATCCCTAGACTTAAAGGTCGAGTCCTCCATTCTAGATACCAGAGAGTTGGAAACTAAAATGGAGGCGGTGATGCGACTGAAATAACTTCTTCGAGAGGAGGAATTGACGTGGGCATTGCATGCGAAAGTCCGCAAAATCGTCAAAGGGGATGATAACACTCAATTTTTTCACATGATTGCGAATGGCAAACATCGAAAGAAGAGAATTTTTCAGCTCGAGCAAGATGAGGGGACGATTTTAGGGCATGAAAACTTAAAATTATATATCACGAACTACTATAAGCATCTGTTTGGGCCTCCAGAGGATAACTTTGTATCCTTGGATGAGTCCAGGATAGAGGATGTGCCTCAGTTTGCTGCGGATGACAACGATATTTTGACTGCCCCGTTTTTGGGGAAAGAGGTGTTTGAGGCTATATCACAAATGAAGAATAATAAAACTTCAGGCCCGGGTGGTTTTCTGGTGGAGTTTTATAAGAAGTGTTGGCACATTATTAAGGGGGACTTGATCCCGTTGTTCAATGATTTATTCTGTGGACATTTACAGTTGTCTCGCTTAAATTACGAAACAATCACTTTGCTTCCTAAGAAAACAGAGGTCGTGCGGATTGAGAAGTTCAGGCCAATATGTCTTCTTAATGTCAGCTTTAAAATTTTCACTAAGGTGGGGACTAATAGGCTTACGCAGATTGCGCATACTGTGGTGCAGCCTTCCCAAACTGCGTTCATGCCCGACAGAAACATCCTAAAAGGGGTTGTAGTTCTGTATGAAACGCTCCATGAGATCCACACGAAAAAACTAGATGGGGTGGTTTTCAAAGTGGATTTTGAAAAGCGTACGATAAAGTAAAATGGCCATTCCTTCAGCAGGCATAGCGCATGAAAGGATTTGATTAGGCCTGGAGAAACCAGGTTGATTATTTCACGCAAAAAGGGAGTGTTGGTATCAAACTGAATGACGACATAGGTCATTACTTTCAGACACACAAAGGCCTGAGGCAAGGTGACCCGATGTCACCGATTCTTTTCAACATAGTGGTTGACATGTTGACAATCCTAATAGGAAGGGCTAAGGATGACGGCCAAGTAGGTGGCCTAGTTCCGCATTTAGTGCATGGCGGAGTGTCCATCCTTCAGTACGCTGATGATACTATCATCTTCATGGAGCATGATTTGGCAAAAGTAAGAAACATGAAGCTTGTGTTATGCATGTTCGAACAATTATCGGGGTTAAAGATTAACTTCCATAAAAGTGAATTGTTCTGCTTTGGAAGAGCTAAAGAAGAACAAGATGCTTACAAACAATTGTTCGGGTGCGAATTGGGATCTTTACCCTTCACGTATTTGGGTATACCAATTCACCATCGCAAGATTTCTAACAAAGAATGGAAGTGCATTGAGGATCGATTTGAAAAGAAACTAAGCTGCTGGAAGGGCAAGCTTATGTCATATGGAGGCCGATTAATTCTCATTAATTCGGCTCTTATGAGTATGCCTATGTTTCTCTTATACTTTTTTGAGGAACCAGTTGGAATCCAAAAAAGGCTAGACTTCTATCGACCGCGCTTCTTCTGTCAGAGTGATGAATTAAAACGAAAATACAGACTCGCTAAATGGGATATCATTTGCAGACCGAAAGACCAAGGTGGTCTCTGAATTGAAAACTTAGAGGCGAAGAACAGATGTTTACTCAGCAAGTGGTTGTTTAAGCTATCTGTAGAGATGGATGCCACATGGGCCCAAATCCTGCCGAGCAAGTACCTTAATTCCAAAACATTATCCCAGGTGACGGTGAGGCCAACTGATTCGCCTTTTTGGAAAGGACTGATGAGAGTGAAATCAGCCTTTTTCAACAGGACAAAATTTGTAGTTCGAAATGATACTACCACGAGGTTCTGGGAGGACACATGGCTAGGGGAGACGCCCCTTGCACTCCAGTATCCATCTCTTTATAATATTGTGCAGTGAAGAGAAGCCTACGTTGCAACAGTATTACAGTCCAATCTTCTGAATATCTAATTCAGGAGGACTCTAGCAGGAAATCGTTGGGAAGCTTGGCTCCACTTAGTGCGTAGATTGATGGAGGTCCACCTTTCTCAACAACCCGATCGGCTGAGCTGGAAACTAACAAAGAATGGAGAGTTCTTGGTTAAATCCACGTATCTGGATGTTATCAACTCTAGTGCTATTCGTCGTTCGAAACATGTGTGGAATGTCAAAGTGCATTTGAAAATAAAAGTGTTTATGTGATTTGTACATAAAGAAGTCATTCTAACTAAGGACGATTTGGCAAAACGAAATTGGATAGGATCTACAAGATGTATTTTCTATGATAAGGACGAATCCATCAAACACCTCTTTCTCGATTGTCCCTTGGCAAAAAAATTGTGGATGGCAATGCACTTAGCTTTTAATATTACTCCTCCGAATACCATCAACACGTTATTCAGGACATGGTTAGATGGGTTAGATTCCGACACTGCGAGACATATCCGTGTAGGAGTATGTGCTTTATTATGGGCAGTCTGTAACTGCAGAAATTATTTGGTTTTTAATAGAAGAACAAAAATTCATTTCTTGCATGTTATCTTCCGGGCCACTTCACTCATCCGTATGTGGTCGCTACTCACTCCGACAGAGGCCAGGGAGCGTTTGGTTGCTGGATCTATCCATTGAAAGATGATAGTGTAACATCCCAAATTTTCAATTTGGAATGTTATACAGTAGATCATCATGCATATCATATTTTCTTGCATTTTGGTCGATCCTAGAAATTTCACACAACTCAAGGACCCTCGGAGAGAGTTGGAGATTTCGTTATTTTCAATTTTGAGTTTTCTCAAACTTTGAAAAGAGGATCATTTGATTTTATTTATTTCATCTTCAATTATTTTTCCAACATCAAAATATGAGAGAGGGAATAATATGACTTTTACCAAATTTAGGAAAAATGAAGATGTAATAAATAAATCAAATCTTGGAGTTGTCGGAATTTATTTGCCTTTTATTTGGATTAGGGAAAAATGCGTGTTTTCAAAATTTGCATCTAGGTCCCGAGAAAAGTTCATTTTGTTCGACTCATTTTTAGGAGTCGGGGAAAATTTACTTTGGGAATTTTGGAGTTCGTTTAGATTTTCTTTTCTTTGTTTTTTCTGCGCGCGAAACTTAAAAAAAAATCGCGCAGCGCCCCGCCTGGGCCAAGGCCCAGCCGGCCGGCCAGGCCTCCCTCGCGCGCGCCTAGCGCAGCCGCGCCGCCGCCGCTGAGTCCGATTAGGACTCCGCGCCGCCGCCTTTTTTTTCCTTGCCCCCTCCCCCAAGTTTTCTCCCCCCCCCCTCCCCCCTTTAAATACCTAGCTACCCCCCCCCCTTTTCCCACACCACCCCACCTCCTCACCTAGCGCCGCCGCCGCCAGAGCCTCGCCGGAGGTAGCCGCGCCGCGCCTCTCTTTTTCCCCAGTTCGGTTTTTCTTATAAACTGTTCCGGTTTTCTTTTCGTTCTTTGTTTCGGTTTTTTTTTGAAACCCTAGATCGGTTTTTTGTTTTGTTTTCGGTTTAGTTGCCTAGAGACCGTTCGCCTAACCGTTCGTCCTAACGAACGTGATCACCGGTTATTCTAGGTTAACGAACGTCCGCTCGTTTAACCGTTCGTCGTTTCTTTTTCGTCGGATTTATTCCGCGATCGTGATCTCAGATCCGATCTTCGTTCTAGTTTATCTTCTCGCTCGTTTATCGGAATCAGGTGATTCAAGCGCCTGGAGTTTCGTTTAGAAACCGCCGTTCCGACAAATTAACTTAAACAAGTTTTTGCTACTGTAAAACTTGACCTAGTATCAACTTGCTAGAACCGAGTTGTTTTCTTCCGCCGTTTGTTTTCCGTTGCTTTGTTCGGTTCGTTCTTTCTTTGCAACCGGAGTTCTTAAGTTGAACTTTCTGGTTCGATCTCTTGTTCGAGTTTTACCTGTGCATTAGATGAGTACTTATTGTATGCTTGTTGTTTGTCTGCGATAGATTACCCAGATTGCGCCGCCTGTTACTTCGAATCTCTAGGTCTCGTGGATCATCAGCAAGGCAAGTAACACTTTGATCATACCTTTTTCTACGACCCAGTTTTATTGCATTAGATTAATCCTCACACATTGCATGATTAGGATCTAATTAAATTGTGGGATGGGAAGTAGATGAGGTAGTACCTATTACCTGTTTATTATGAAACCTTTGGGAGTTACTTCTACGTTTGCTTATTATGCCATGCTATGCTAGTAGACGTGGATTGGGTGAGTGATATCCATGACAGATGTGAGATTGATAATTTTAATGGTTTATCTAAGGTGGCAACTTAAACACACATCTGGGTGGATTGAGGCACCTGATGTCTATCAGGACTTGCCTGTTTTTCTTTTGGACCGCCACCCAGGCTCAAAGGGATCATAAGATCTTTCATGCTAGAAACTTCCATGTGCAGCCACAAGCCAATATGGGCTCTGGCATAGTTGATTAAGTCGTGCGAACTCTTACAGGGTAGACTAGCAGATGTAGGGGAAAGTAGGTGTACCGGTCTATCCATCGTAAGGTGCTAGCGCTTCTGAAAGACTGTGTCTCGGTCATCCGTTTCTCAAACACCGTGTAGTGCGAGAAACCCAACGGAGGCGATCGAGTCTTGTGGGGAAAAGTGCGCAAACCTCTGCAGAGTGTAATAAACTAATCATGATTAGTTGTGTCCCCGGTTATGAACATCTTGAGTATCTAGTACTTGAATATCGTGTGAATCTCATCATGTTACTTCTAATTAATATTGTTGGGTTTTAATTGTTCACTTAATTGGGATCGGAATGCTGTCAACCATTCTCGATGTTCAACCACCATGATAGTTAAATAACTTTATTCCTTTGCAGTAGGGAAAAACTGGCTTTACGCAAAACTGTAACCATAGAGCTTTCCACCAGCCATACATGCATATAGTATAGCTCATTACTATTCATTACTCTCTATGTGTTACTTTGCCAGCACATTCCATGTGCTGACCCGTTTTCGGGCTGCAACTTTCATGTTGCATACTTTTCAAACGACGAGTAAGGTACTTTTAGGTCGTGGTTCTATACTCAATGATGCCGTTGGAGTTGATGGACCCATTTATCTTCCGAGTCTTCCGCTGTTATCGTTATTAGATGGCCTTAAGCCATATTTTATTGTAATAAGTTCTCTTTTGAGACATCGATGTAATAAGTGTGTGATTGCTACTCTGCTATAAATCCTTCGAAGTACTGTGTGGTGTTAGCATTACTGATCCAAGGATGACACCGGAGCACAGAGACTTGATCCATTCGGATTGGGTCGCTACAGAGATGGTATCAGAGCCAGGTTGACTGTAGGACACGACCACTAAGTTAAAACCATAGATCACTATTCTCTCCTCATGTTCTAACTCCTCATCTTTTCTACTCTTTTAGGATGAAGGACGCGAAGATTAAGTACACTCAACCGGATGAAGGCACACCTTTTGGATTCCACTTGAAGGAAGTCACCAAGTACCTGAACATTGGATTACCAAGCTTCACGGGAACCTTCAACGCCACTCTGCCTGAAGAGGAGCGCTGGAAGATTCAAGCTCACGTTCCGGGAAGGACATTCGCGCCAATCACAAAGCCCATTGATAGTGTTTTCAATGCACCAACCTGGAGTCTGGGAAAGAGCATGGCAGCCCATATCACCATAGGACGCATTGGAGAAGTTTATCAAGAAGACCTCAAGGACACTATCTACCAGATTTGCGGACGCCGAGATGAACAATGGGAATTAGTCAGCACCAAGAAGGATAGATCCATTGCAGCTTTCATCCAGGAGTTAAACCAGCACATTCGACGCCACGAGAACCAGATGTGCAATGATATGATAGAGTTGAAGAATGCGAAGGCAAGGATCATGGAGCTAGAAGGAGAACTGAAGGCTACACGCAAGGACTACATGGACGAGATCGTAGCTCTAGCAAGACACAACGGCGATCTTAAACAAGAGATTGAAGAACTCAAGAGGGAGTTAGCATTCAGGAAGGAAGACATGTACGTCGCATGTCCGGACAACTACATCATTCTCGACGATACCGATTCGGATCCCAGTGAACCCGACTTTGAAGACGAAGCTGGAGCGGACATCATGGAGTCTTCCACCGGTTCAAATTTCTAGATGACCACCAAATATTAGTAGTATTTCCCCCATGTATACACTATAGTTTGAGCACTTTTGCGATAGTTCTAGACCGTTTGTATGCCCTTGTCTGAATTGAATGAAGTGATTTTGTGTGCTTTTGCTCATGTGCATTGGGGTAGTGTTTTCTCTTTAGACCTCACTCTATTCTTAATTCTCATCTTTTCTAAACCCTCAGATGCCTCTGAGACGTGACAATGGATTTCCACCGGAGCTCACTCAATTGATCCAGCATCAGAATCAATTGATGCAAATGTTAGTCCAGAACCAGCAAAACAACAACAACAACAACCCACCACCACCGCCGCCACCTGTTGACCACTTAGCCCGTTTCCTTAGGTTGAATCCACCGGTGTTTTCTAGTAGCACTGAGCCAATAGTAGCAGACGATTGGCTCCGCAAGATAGGAAGGGAGTTGACCACTGCAGGATTCACAGATGGTGAGAAAGTGAAGTTTGCCGCACATCAGCTTGATGGACCCGCGGCAGCATGGTGGGAGAATTTCACAGCCACCTTCCCAGTTAACACTGTCACATGGGATCAGTTCCAGCAAGCTTTCCGCACTGCACATGTTTCAGCAGGAGCTATGGCCATGAAGAAGTGTGAGTTTCGCAACTTACGCCAAGGAGGAAGGACAGTTGGCCAGTACGTTGACGACTTCAGCAAGTTAGCACGTTATGCCCCAGATGACGTTGCTACGGATGCAACCAAGCAGGAGAAGTTCCTGGAAGGACTGAATGATGAGTTGAGTATGCAGTTGATGGTAGCAAGTTTCAACAACTACCAGGAGTTGGTAGATCGTGCCATCATGATTGAATGGAAGCAACAGCAGATTGAGAACCGCAAGAGGAAGTATGGACAGGGGAAGTATAGCTCTGGAGCCCAGCAGAAGCCCCGTTTTACCCCTAAATCGGGATTTCAGTTTCAGCATACCCATGGAGGAGGTAGTTCGCACAACCATAACAGCCACAAGAATGGTAATGGGAATGGAGGAAGCAACGGCCAGAACCGTACCACCCCATCAACCCCAACCAAGAGAGATCTGAGTCAAGTCACCTGTTTCAAGTGTTTCAAGACCGGACATTATGCCAATGAATGTCCTGAAGGCCAGAATGGAAATGGCAATGGGAGCTCAGGGAAGAAGCCGAACCCTTTCAATAGGGGACAGGTGAACCACGTTAACGTGGAGGAGGTTGAAGATCAGCCTGATGCAGTAATCGGTAAGTTTTTGGTTAAGTCATTTACCGCACTCGTTCTTTTCGATACTGGTGCATCACATTCATACATATCAAGGGGATTTGTGGAAAAATATAGCCTGCCCACTAGGATTCTTAAAACACCTATGCTAGTAAGCTCGCTAGGAGCAGAATACATGGCCAGTCAAGGATGCTTTCAAGTGCCATTAAGCATAGGAAGGCGTGTTTTCCCAACGGATTTAATTATTCTGGAATCCCAGGGTCTGGGTGTAATTCTCGGTATGGATTGGCTGTCGATGTATGGAGGAAACATCGATTGTGCTAGTAAGTCAATTTTGCTTACAACGCCAGAAGGAAGAAGGATCAAGTATGTATCCCGGCATGTGCCAAATAGGACACAAGTAAATTGCCTAACAGGAGTTGTGCAGGAGGAAGTACCAGTGGTAAAGGATTTTCCTGATGTATTTCCTGAAGAGTTGCCAGGCATGCCACCAGATAGAGACATTGAGTTTTTGATTGAGTTATTGCCAGGTACAGGCCCAATATCGAAGCGGCCATACCGGATGCCAGCAAAGCATTTGGTGGAAATTAAGAATCAGATTAAGGAGTTATTGGAGAAAGGTTACATTCGCCCAAGTTCTTCGCCTTGGGGATCACCCGTACTTCTAGTGGAAAAGAAGGATGGATCATTACGGATGGTTGTTGATTACCGTGGATGAAATGAAGTAACCATCAAGAACAAGTACCCACTGCCAATGATTAATGATCTGTTTGATCGTTTGCAAGGAGCTAAAGTGTTTTCCAAGATCGATTTGCGATCAGGGTACCACCAGTTGAAGATTCGAGAGCAGGACATACCTAAGACAGCATTCACCACAAGATATGGACTGTATGAGTATACCGTTATGTCATTTGGATTGACTAACGCACCTGCCTACTTTATGAACCTGATGAACAAAGTGTTTATGGAGTTTTTGGATAAGTTCGTCGTAGTGTTCATTGATGATATCCTGGTTTATTCAAGGAATGAAGAAGAGCATAAGGAACATTTGCGTTTGGTTTTGGAGAAACTAAGGGAACATCAGTTATATGCCAAATTTAGCAAATGTGAGTTTTGGTTGAAGGAAGTAGGATTTCTCGGACACGTTATATCCAGAGAAGGGATAGCAGTTGACCCCACAAAGGTTGAGACCGTAACCGAATGGGAAGCACCAACGACAGTTGGAGAGATCCGGAGTTTTCTTGGACTCGCAGGATACTACCGGAGATTCATTGAGAACTTTTCAAAGATTGCAAAGCCTATGACGGAGTTGTTGAAGAAGGATACTAAGTTCAAATGGACTGAGGAGTGTGAGGCTAGTTTTCAGGAGTTAAAGAAACGATTGGTTACCTCACCAGTGTTGATTTTGCCAGACCAGACCAAGGATTATGAAGTATATTGCGACGCTTCATGTCGAGGACTTGGAGCAGTGCTTATGCAGGAAGGGAGAGTTGTTTCGTATGCTTCATGACAACTGAAGCCTCATGAGTTGAATTATGCCACACATGATTTGGAGTTAGCAGCCATAGTGCACGCATTGAAGACATGGAGACATTTCCTCATTGGAAATCATTGTGAGGTGTACACGGATCACAAGAGTTTGAAGTACATTTTCACGCAGAAGGAGTTGAATCTCAGACAAAGGAGATGGTTGGAGCTCATCAAGGATTATGATATGAGATTGCATTACCATCCCAGAAAAGCTAATGTAGTAGCTGACGCATTGAGCCGTAAGAGCCATGTCAATACGTTAATAACGGAATAAATACCCAAGGAGTTATTAGAAAACCTTTGTGAACTAAGTTTAGAGATAGCTCCTAAAGGCTATGTAGCAGCATTGGAGATTCAGTCAACATTGATGGATAAAATCAGAGAGGCTCAGAAATCTGACAAGGAAATTGCTTCTATAAAGGAAAAACTAAGCAAAGGAAAAGCAAAGGGATTTCGTGAGGATGAGCACGATACCCTATGGTTTGAGGACCGTGTTTATGTGCCCAATGACCCGGAGATCAGGAAGTTGATTCTACAAGAGGCACATGATTCACCCTATTCGATTCACCCAGGGAATTCCAAGATGTATTTGGATTTAAAGGAAACATTCGGGTGGACCGGAATGAAGAAGGATATTGCAACATATGTAGCAGTTTGTGACGTATGTCATAGAGTAAAGGCAGAGCATCAGAAGCCAGCCGGATTGTTGCAACCATTGCCGATACCCGAATGGAAGTGGGATAAGATAGGCATGGATTTTATCACAGGACTACCCAGGACGAAGGCAGGATATGACTCGATATGGGTAGTAGTTGATCGTTTGACGAAGGTAGCACATTTCATTCCAGTTAAGACCACTTACACCAGTGCTAAGTTGGCAAAGATATACATGACGAGGATCATTTGTTTGCATGGAGTTCCGAGGAGTATTGTATTAGATAGAGGAACCCAATTTACCTCAAAGTTTTGGAATCAGTTGCATGAAACTTTGGGAACCAGGCTAGAGTTCAGCACCGCTTTTCATCCGCAGACAGATGGACAGACCGAGAGAGTCAACCAGATTTTGGAAGATATGCTGAGAGCTTGTGCACTAGATTATAGATCTAGTTGGGACAATAACTCGCCATATGCGGAATTTTCTTATAACAACAGTTACCAAACCAGTTTGAAGATGGCACCTTTCGAAGCTTTGTACGGAAGGAGGTGCAGGACACCGTTGTCATGGGACCAAGGTTGTCAGGATCGCGATTCTATTATACGATTCTACGACTTTACGATCCAAACTAACCACTATGATTCTACGATTTTAGTTCATAGAATCTATGTTTCTACGATCCTGATAGTGAAGATTCCACGATTTGCGATCTTACCATCGGAGCTCCGATCCGATTCAAAATCGCGATTCTGACAACCTTGCATGGGACGAAGTTGGAGATCGTCAGTTCTTTGGACCGGATTTGATTAAGGAGTCTGAACGGAAAGTTAAGTTGATACGCGATAGGCTCAAGGTAGCCCAGTCCAGGAAGAAGAGCTACGCAGATTCTAAACGCAAGGAGACAGTTTACGAAACCGGAGACAGAGTTTATCTCCGAGTATCCCCACTTCGAGGAGTTAGGCGCTTTGGAGTTAAGGGAAAATTAGCACCGCGTTTCGTCGGACCTTATAAGATCTTGCAACGTATGGGAGAAGTCGCTTATAAGTTGGAATTACCAGAGGGACTGTCAGGAGTTCATGACGTATTCCATGTTTCTCAGCTGAAGAAATGTCACGCCGAGATGGCGGAGGTACCGCTAAGAGATACAGTTCCACTTGAAGCAATTCAGTTGAAGGATGACTTAACGTATGAGGAGAAACCAGTCAAGATTCTCGATTTTGCCAGCAGAGTTACCCGCAGCAAGGTTATCAAGTTTTGTAAAGTTCAGTGGAACCACCACTCAGAGGATGAAGCCACCTGGGAGAGAGAAGAAGATTTGCTCAAGGACCACCCTCACCTATTTTCTAGCCAACCCGAATCTCGAGGGCGAGATTCATCTTAAGGGGGGTAGGTTGTAACATCCCAAATTTTCAATTTGGAATGTTATACAGTAGATCATCATGCATATCATATTTTCTTGCATTTTGGTCGATCCTAGAAATTTCACGCAACTCAAGGACCCTCGGAGAGAGTTGGAGATTTCGTTATTTTCAATTTTGAGTTTTCTCAAACTTTGAAAAGAGGATCATTTGATTTTATTTATTTCATCTTCAATTATTTTTCCAACATCAAAATATGAGAGAGGGAATAATATGACTTTTCCCAAATTTAGGAAAAATGAAGATGTAATAAATAAATCAAATCTTGGAGTTGTCGGAGTTTATTTGCCTTTTATTTGGATTAAGGAAAAATGCGTGTTTTCAAAATTTGCATCTAGGTCCCGAGAAAAGTTCATTTTGTTCGACTCATTTTTAGGAGTCGGGGAAAATTTACTTTGGGAATTTTGGAGTTCGTTTAGATTTTCTTTTCTTTGTTTTTTCTGCGCGCGAAACTTTTTTTAAAAAAAATTCGCGCAGCGCCCCGCCTGGGCCAAGGCCCGGCCGGCCGGCCAGGCCTCCCTCGCGCGCGCCTAGCGCAGCCGCGCCGCCGCCACCGAGTCCGATTAGGACTCCGCGCCGCCGCCTTTTTTTTCCTTGCCCCCTCCCCCAAGTTTTCTCCCCCCCCCTCCCCCCTTTAAATACCTAGCTACCCCCCCCCCCCTTTTCCCACACCACCCCGCCTCCTCACCTAGCGCCGCCGCCGCCCAACGCCGCTGCCGCCGGAGCCTCGCCGGAGGTAGCCGCACCGCGCCTCTCTTTTTCCCCGGTTTGGTTTTTCTTATAAACCGTTCCGGTTTTCTTTTCGTTCTTTGTTTCGGTTTTTTTCCGAAACCCTAGATCGGTTTTTCGTTTTGTTTTTGGTTTAGTTGCCTAGAGACCGTTCGCTGGACCGTTCGTCCTAACGAACGTGATCACCGGTTATTCTAGGTTAATGAACGTCCGTTCGTTTAACCGTTCGTCGTTTCTTTTTCGTCGGATTTATTCCGCGATCACGATCTCAGATCCGATCTTCGTTCTAGTTTATCTTCTCGCTCGTTTATCGGAATCAGGTGATTCAAGCGCCTGGAGTTTCATTTCGAAACCGCCGTTCCGACTAATTAACTTAAACAAGTTTTTGCTACTGTAAAACTTGACCTAGTATCAACTTGCTAGAACCGAGTTGTTTTCTTCCGCCGTTTGTTTTCCGTTGCTTTGTTCGGTTCGTTCTTTCTTTGCAACCGGAGTTCTTAAGTTGAACTTTCTGGTTCGATCTCTTGTTCGAGTTTTACCTGTGCATTAGATGAGTACTTATTGTATGCTTGTTGTTTGTCTGCGATAGATTACCCGGATTGCTCCGCCTGTTACTTCGAAAATCTAGGTCTCGCGGATCATCAGCAAGGCAAGTAACACTTTGATAATACATTTTTCTACGACCCAGTTTTATTGCATTAGATTAATCCTCACACATTGCATGATTAAGATCTAATTAAATTGTGGGATGGGAAGTAGATGAGGTAGTACCTATTACCTGTTTATTATGAAACCTTTGGGAGTTACTTCTACGTTTGCTTATTATGCCATGCTATGCTAGTAGACGTGGATTGGGTGAGTGATATCCATGACAGATGTGAGATTGATAATTTTAATGGTTTATCTAAGGTGGCAACTTAAACACACATCTGGGTGGATTGAGGCACCTGATGTCTATCAGGACTTGCCTGTTTTTCTTTTGGACCGCCACCCAGGCTCAAAGGGATCATAAGATCTTTCATGCTAGAAACTTCTGTGTGCAGCCACAAGCCAATATGGGCTCTGGCATAGTTGATTAAGTCGTGCGAACTCTTACAGGGTAGACTAGCAGATGTAGGGGAAAGTAGGTGTACCGGTCTATCCATCGTAAGGTGCTAGCGCTTCTGAAAGACTGTGTCTCGGTCATCCGTTTCTCAAACACCGTGTAGTGCGAGAAACCCAATGGAGGCAATCGAGTCTTGTGGGGAAAAGTGCGCAAACCTTTGCAGAGTGTAATAAACTAATCATGATTAGCCGTGTCCCCGGTTATGGACATCTTGAATATCTAGTACTTGAATATCGTGTGAATCTCATCATGTTACTTCTAATTGATATTGTTGGGTTTTAATTGTTCACTTAATTGGGATCGGAATGCTGTCAACCATTCTCGATGTTCAACCACCATGATAGTTAAATAACTTTATTCCTTTGCAGTAGGGAAAAACTGGCTTTACGCAAAACTGTAACCATAGAGCTTTCCACCAGCCATACATGCATATAGTGTAGCTCATTACTGTTCATTACTCTCTATGTGTTACTTTGCCAGCATATTCCATGTGCTGACCCGTTTTCGGGCTGCAACTTTCATGTTGCAGACTTTTCAGACGACGAGTAAGGTGCTTTTAGGTCGTGGTTCTATACTCAGTGATGCCGTTGGAGTTGATGGACCCATTTATCTTCCGAGTCTTCCGCTGTTATCGTTATTAGATGGCCTTAAGCCATATTTTATTGTAATAAGCTCTCTTTTGAGACATCAATGTAATAAGTGTGTGATTGCTACTCTGCTATAAATCCTTCGAAGTACTGTGTGGTGTCAGCATTACTGATCCAGGGATGACACCGGAGCACAGAGACTTGATCCATTCGGATCGGGTCGCTACAGATAGCTCGGGATATCTTCAACCGGTTTGGATGGCAGTCATGTAATAGGATACGTGTTTAGTTTCCTATCTTATATTTTTGCCTGCCGGTTGTGGCTATCTTGTCATGATGTTTTTGCTCTTTGTGAGCTTCTTTACTTTTGAGATGTAGCGACCAGACTTCAAACAGTCTGATCTCTGTGCTCAGGTGTCATCCCTGGATCAGTAATGCTGACACCACACAGTACTCGGAGGATTTATAACAGAGTAGCAATCACACACTTATTACATCGAGTGTCTCAATAGAGAACTTATTACAATAAATATGGCTTAAGGCCATCTAATAACTATAACAGCGAAAAGCTTGGAAGATAAGTGAGTCCATCAACTCCAACGGCATCACTGAGTATAGACCCACGACCTAAAACTCCTTAATCATCATCTGAAAAGTCTGCAACATTAATGTTGCAGCCTGAAACGGGTCAGCACATGGAATATGCTGGCAAAGTAACACAGAGAGTAATGGAATGAAACAGCTATACTATATGCATATTTGGCTGGTGGAAAGCTCTTTGGTTACAATTTTGCAAAAAACCAATTTTTCCCTACTGCAAAGGAATAAATTTTATTTAACTATCATGGTAGTTGTTAAACATTGAGAATGGTTGACAGCATCCTCAATCCCAATTAAGCATCATCATTGAACAAAACCCAACAAAATTAATTTTTAGAGTAACATGTTGAGATTCACATGATAATCCAAGTACTAGATACTCAAGCTGTCCATAACCGGGGACACGGCTAACCATGATTAGTTTATACACTCTGCAGAGGTTTGCGCACTTTTCCCCACAAGACTCGATCGCCTCCGTTTGGTTTCTCGCACTACATGGTGTTTGAGAAGACGGATGACCGAGACACGGTCTTTCAGAAGCGCTAGCACCTTACGATGGATAGACTGTTACACCTACTTTCCCCTACATCTGCTAGTCTACCCTGTAAGAGTTTGCACGACTTAATCAACTATGCTAGAGCCCATAATAGCTTGTGGCTGCACACGGAAGTTTCTAGTATGAAAAATCCCATGATCCCTTTGGGCCTGGGTGGTGGTCCATAAAGAAAAACAGGCAATCCTGGAATACCCAGGTACCTCAGTCCACCCAGATGTGTGTTTAAGTTGCCACCTTAGATAAACCATTAATTAACAAACTCACATCTGTCATGGATATCACTCACCCAATCCACGTCTACTAGCATAGCATGGCATAATAGGCAAACGTAGAAGTAACTCCCAAAGGTTTGATAATATAACAGGTAATAGGTACTACCTCAACTACTTCCCATCCCACAATTTAATTAGATCCTAATCATGCAATGTTTGAGGATTGATCTAATGCAATAAAACTGGGTAGTAGGAGGTATGATCAAAGTGTTACTTGCCTTGCTGATGATCCACGAAACCTAGAGATTCGAAGTAACAGGCGGCACACTCCGGGTATTCTATCGCAGACAAACAAACAACCATACAATAAGTATTCATCTAATGCACGGGTAAAACTCAAATAAGAGATCTACCCAGAAGGTTCAACTTAAGAACTCCGGTTTGCAAAAAGAATCAAATCAAACGAAGCAACGAAAGTCAAACGACAAAAGAAACAAACTTCGTTTACTATTCTGGATCTAGGGCAATTTTTACAGTGGGAAAAACTTGTTTAAGTTGGTTAAACGGATAGAGGGTTTCGAGACAAAACTCCAGGCGCTTGAATCGCGTGATTCCAATAAACGAGCGAAAAGTTATACTAAAATGAAAATCGGATCAGGAATCGCGATCAAAAAAATCGCAGATTTAATCCGAGAAAAAGAAAAACGATGAACGTTCGCTAGAACGAACGAACGGACGAACGCTCGCTAAAAAAATAAACCGGAAAAACTGATCTATTTAAAAAAACGAAACTAAAAAACCGCGACTTTTTTTTAAATTATTCCGCGCAGAAAAACAAATAAAAGAAATACTAAACTGACTCCAAAAATCCCGAAATAAATTTTCCCGGGCTTCTAAAATCAATCCGCACAAGGCGAACATTTATTTGGGGCCTAAATGCAATTTTGAAAAATGCACATTTTTCCTAAATTCAAATAAAATACCGAAAAACTCCGAAATAAAATCTTATTTGATTTTATTATTAAATCCTCAATATTCTTTATTTTGGGAAAGTCATTTTATTCCCTCTCTCATATTTTTGTAATAGAAATAATTGATGATAAAATAATTAAAATCAAATGTTCCTATTCGCAAAATTTGAGAAAACTCAAATATGAAAATAACGAAATCCCCAACTCTCTCCGTGGGTCCTTGAGTTGCGTGGAATTTCTAGGATCAAACCCAAAAGAAAATAAATTATAATATGCAATGATGGTCTAATGTATAACATTCCAAATTGAAAATTTGGGATGTTACAAACCTACCCCCTTAAGATGAATCTCGCCCTCGAGATTCGGGTTGGCTAGAAAATAGGTAAGGGTGGCCCTTGAGCAAATCTTCCTCTCGCTCCCAGGTGGCTTCATCCTCCGTGTGGTGGCTCCATTGAACCTTACAAAACTTGATAACCTTGCTGTGGGTGACTCAACTGGCATACTCTAGAATCTTAACTGGTTTCTCCTCATAGGTCAAATCGTTATCCAACTGAATTGCTTCCAATGGCACTGTGTCTCTCAAGGGTATGTCAGCCATCTCCGCGTGGCACTTCTTCAACTGAGAAACGTGGAACACATCATGAACTCCTGACAATCCTTCAGGCAATTCCAACTTGTAGGCCACTTCTCCCATACGTTCCAATACTCGGTATGGTCCTACAAATCGTGGCGCTAACTTTCCTTTAACACCAAAGCGCTTTGTTCCCCGAAGGGGAGATACTCGTAGATAAGCTCTATCTCCAACTTCGTAAACTGTCTCCTTGCGTTTAGAATCTGCATAACTCTTCTGTCTGGACTGGGCTATCTTGAGCCTATAGCGAATCAATTTCACCTTCTGTTCAGACACCTTAATCAAGTCAGGTCCAAACAACTGGCGGTCTCCAACTTCATCCCACGTCAAGGGTGTCCTGCTCCTCCTTCCGTACAAGGCTTCGAGAGGGGCCATCTTTAAACTGGATTGATAGCTGTTGTTGTAAGAGAACTCTGCATACGGCAAATTCTCGTCCCAACTAGATCCATAATCTAGCGCACAAGCTCTCAGCATGTCCTCCAAAATCTGATTGACTCTCTCGGTCTGTCCATCTGTCTGTGGATGAAAAGCTGTGCTGAACTCTAGCCTGGTACCCAAAGTTTCGTGCAACTGATTCCAGAACTTTGAGGTAAACTGGGTTCCTCTATCTGATACTATACTCCTCGGAACTCCATGTAAGCATACAATCCTGGTCATGTATATCTTTGCCAACATAGCACTGGTGTAAGTGGTTTTTAGCGGGATGAAATGAGCTACTTTCATCAACCGATCAACTACAACCCAAATCAAGTCATAGCCTGAACGAGTCCTGGGTAATCCCATGATAAAATCCATGCCTAACTTATCCCACTTCCATTCGGGTATCGGCAATGGTTGTAGCAATCCCGCTGGCTTCTGATGCTCTGCCTTTACTCTCTGACATACATCACAAACTGCTACATACTCCGCAATATCTTTCTTCATTCCGGTCCACCAGAAAATATCCTTCAAATCCAAATACATCTTGGTATTTCCTGGGTGAATCGAATATGGTGAATCATGTGCCTCTTGCAGAATCAACTTCCTGATCTCCGGGTCATTGGGCACATAAACACGGTCTTCAAACCATAGGGTGTCGTGCTCATCCTCAGGAAATCCTTTAGCCTTTCCTTCGCTCATTTTCTCCTTTATAGAGGCAATCTCCTTGTCAGTCTTTTGAGCTTCTCTGATTCTATCCATCAAAGTTGACTGAATCTCCAATGATGCTACATAGCCTCTCGGAACTATTTCCAGCCATAGTTCACGAAGATTTTCGGCTAACTCCCTTGGTATTTCTCCCGTCATTAGTGTATTGACATGGCTTTTGCGGCTTAATGCATCAGCTACTACATTAGCTTTTCTGGGATGGTAATGCAATCTCATATCATAATCCTTGATGAGCTCCAACCATCCCCTTTGTTTGAGGTTCAACTCCTTCTGCGTGAAAATGTACTTCAAACTCTTGTGATCCGTGTACACCTCACAATGATTTCCAATGAGGAAATGTCTCCATGTTTTAGTGCATGCACTATGGCTGCTAACTCCAAATCATGCGTAGCATAATTCAACTCGTGAGGTTTCAGTTGTCTTGAGGCATATGAAACAACTCTCCCTTCCTGCATAAGCACTGCTCCAAGTCCTCGACGTGAAGCGTCGTAGTACACCTCATAATCCTTGGTCTGGTCTGGCAAAATTAACACTGGTGAAGTAACCAAGCGTTTCTTCAACTCCTGGAAACTAGCCTCACACTCATCGGTCCATATGAACTTGGTATCCTTTTTCAACAACTCCGTCATAGGCTTCGCAATCTTTGAGAAATTCTCAATGAATCTCTGGTAGTATCCTGCGAGTCCAAGGAAACTCCGGATATCTCCAACTGTGGTTGGTACTTCCCACTTGGTCACGGTATCAACTTTAGTGGGATCTACTGATATACCTTCTCCGGATATAACGTGTCCGAGGAATCCTACTTCCTTCAACCAAAACTCACATTTGCTGAACTTGGCATACAACTGATGTTCTCTGAGCTTCTCAAGTACCAATCGCAAATGTTCCTTATGCTCCTCTTCACTTTTCGAGTAAACCAAAATATCATCAATGAACACCACGACGAACTTATCCAAGAACTCCATAAACACTTTGTTCATCATGTTCATAAAATAGGCAGGTGCATTAGTCAGACCAAATGACATAACGGTATACTCGTACAGCCCATACCTGGTGGTAAAAGCTGTCTTAGGTATATCCTGTTCTCGAATCTTCAACTGGTGGTATCCTGATCGCAGATCGATCTTGGAAAATACCTTAGCTCCTTGCAATCGATCAAACAGATCATTGATCATTGGTAGTGGGTACTTGTTCTTGATGGTTACTTCATTAAATCCTCTATAATCAACAACCATCCTTAACGATCCATCCTTTTTCTCCACTAGAAGTACTGGTGATCCCCAAGGCGACGAACTTGGGCGAATGTAACCTTTATCTAGTAACTCCTTAATCTGCTTCTTAATTTCCACCAAATCCTTTGCAGGCATCCTGTATGGTCTCTTTGATATTGGCCCTGTGCCTGGCAATAGCTTAATGAAAAACTCAATATCTCTATCCGGTGGCATGCCTAGCAATTCTTCTAGAAATACTTCAGGGAAATCCCTTACCACTGGTACTTCCTCCTGCACAACTCATGTTAAACAATTTACTTGAGCCCTATTTGGCGCATGCTGGGATACATACTTGATCCTTCTCCCTTCTGGGGTAGTAAGAAAAATTGTCTTACTGGCGCAATCGATGTTTCCTCCATACATCGACAGCCAATCCATACCCAGAATTACATCCAATCCTTGTGATTCCAAAATGATTAAATCCAAGGAAACACATGCCTACCTATACTCAATGGCACTTGAAAACATCCTTGACTGGCCATATACTCCGCTCCTGGTGAGCTTACTAGCATAGGTGTTCTAAGGACCTTAGTGGGCAAGTTATACTTATCCACAAATCCCCTTGATATGTATGAATGCGATGCACCAGTACCAAAAAGAACGAGTGTCGTAAATGACTTAACCAAAAACTTACCGATTACTGCATCCGGTTGCTCTTCAACCTCCTCCATGTTAACGTGGTTCACCTGTCCCCTGTTGAAAGGGTTCGGCTTCTTCCCAGAGCTTCCATTGCCATTCTGGCCTTCAGGACATTCATTGGCATAATGTCCGGTCTTTTGGCACTTAAAGCAAGTGACTTGGCTCAGGTCCTTCTTGGCTAGGGTTGATGGGTTGGTATGGTTCTGGCCGTTGCTTCCTCCATTGCCATTACCATTCTTGGTGCCGTTGTGATTGTGCGAGCTACCTCCTCCATGGGTATGCTGAAAATGTCCTCCTGATCTAGGGGTAAAACGTGGCTTCTGCTGAGCTCCAGAATTGTACTTCCCTTGTCCATACTTCCTCTTGTGGTTCTCAATTTGCTGCTGCTTTCCTTCAATCATAAGAGCACGGTCTACCAACTCCTGGTAGTTGTTGAAGGTTGCTACCATCAAGTGCATGCTCAACTCTAGAAACTTCTCCTGCTTAGCTGCATCCGTAGCAACGTCATCTGGGGCATAATGTGCTAATTTACTAAAGTCCTCCACATACTGGCCAGCTGTCCGTCCTCCTTGGCGCAAGTTGCGAAACTCACGCTTCTTCATGGCCATAGCTCCTGCTGAAACATGGGCAGTTCGAAAAGCCTGCTGAAACTAGTCCCATGTGATAGTGTCGACAGGGAAAGTTGAAAGAACATGCGGTGCCCCCATGTTTGGTTTTGGTAATTGATGACAATCTCTATGGACTAATGGTTGCCTTGAGTTATATTTGAAGGTTTTGTCCATAGGCTTTTCTTGGAGTACATGTGTTGGTTTCAAGGAGAGTTTGTGTCGACCAAGGTGCTATTCAAGGAATTACCTAAAGATTGGTCTTGTGAGAGGTTGATCAAGACTAAGTTAAAGAGTGAATCAAGTTGATCAACCCACGAAGCGTAGAAGATGTACCGAGAGGGATCAAGTGATCCCATGGTATGGTAAGCATTGTCAATTACGCTTTATGTACTAACCCATGGTCTTCGTGAGAGTTCTTTGTGGGGTTAGGTTGCGGTGTGCAAGTTCAAGTGGAGTATCACGAAGAGATCAAATGCTTGAAGCGTGCTATACTTTGTGGTGACAATGGACCTGTGAAGATGTGCGGAAGAGTAGCTCACCCATAGTAGAGTATGGGGGAGCAATCAACTAGTCTTCATCGACTCAACACAATCAAGAAAGGTTGCGGTGTGCAAGTTCAAGTGGAGCATCACGAAGAGATCAAATGCTTGAAGCTTGCCGTCCATTGTGGTGACAATGGACTCATGAAGATGTGCGGAAGAAAGGCTCACCCATAGTGGAGTATGGGGGAGCAATCAACTAGTCTTCATCGAGCCAACACAATCAAGAAAGGTGGTCCAACTTGAGGGAGTCAAGATCGTCGTCATCTAGCTCAAGTGGACCATGTGCAAGGCAAAGGTTTGCCCTTCGTAGGTTTTCTATTTTACCGGTCTCATGATGGTAGTTGGGAGACCGGGTTATAGGATCGATTGCCGTACTATCAAGGGGGGCTCTCGATGAGTAGCTTGATCGTATCGTTCGCTGAGAGCTCAAACCATTGCATCCTTGCATCATCTTTCTTGGTTCTTGTTTGGTTCTCTTTGTGAGTCTTAGAGCTTATGGTCATCTTGATGACAAGCTTGAGTTCATCGAAAACGGAGTTCGCATGCATTTTCTATGATGTTTTCGATGTTGGAGGTTTTGCCGGTTCTTCTCGGTTGGAGGTTTCACTCCTCTATTTGTTGGCATACCTCCCCTGCCTCTTCTTACTATAACCAGTCGCTGTTTTGATGCTACTCGTCGTCTTGTTTTCAACAAGCTTGAGTTTGCTCAATTCGGAGCTCATATGCAGAAGTTATGGCAGTTCTGGCTTTCTGGAGTATGGTTTTTCTCCTGGACCCAGCGGTAGTACCGCGGTCCACAGCGGTAGTGCGGCTGAGACTCCCTAAGCGGTAGTACCGCTCCCGGAGTGGTAGTACCGCTCCCTGGAGCGGTAGTACCGCTGGGTGGCCTCAGCGGCAGTACCTCTGCGGTTCCGTGCTACTACCGTCCTGTCACTGCGTCTGTAGCGGTAGTACCGCTCCTCGGAGCGGTAGTACCGCTTGCTGGGCTCAGCCGCAGTACCGTGGTGGCATGGTGCTCCTTCCGCTTCGATTCTTGCGCGCATTTTCTCGTGTCGGGTTTTGCGGTACTTGCTGCGGCAGTAGTGGCGGTAGTACTGCTTGAGAGCGGTAGTACCGCTCTACCTCCGCGGTAGTACCGCCCTGGGCCCCTGCCCCAGCCCTTCTCTTCTGGCGCGGTAGTACCGCTGAGGGGGAGCGGTAGTACCGCTTGAGGGCGGCAGTACCGCTGTACCTCAGCGGTAGTACCGCTCTCTGCGGGGCTGTGTGGGGGATAACGGTTGGATTTTCCCCCTCCTATAAAAGGGGGTCTTCTTCCCCATTGAACCTAATCCTTTGAGCTCATGTTCTTCCCCCATTGTTGACCTTCTTCGAGCTTGCTAACTCTCAATCCCTCCATGGATTCTTGCTAGTTTTTGAGGGAAAAGAGAGAGGAGATCTAGATCCACATTTCCACCAATCACTTTCTTCTCTATGTGAGGGGAACCCCTTGGATCTAGATCTTGGAGTTCTTGGTGTTCGCCCTCTTGTTCTTCCTCTCATTTTCCTCCCTAGCATTAGTTGCTTTGGTGGGATTTGGGAGAGAAGGACTTGGGCACTCCGTGTGCCCTTGCCATTGCATTTGGTGCATCGGTTTGAGTTCTCCACGTGATACGTGGAAGTTACAAGTTGAGAAGCTTATTACTCTTGGGTGCTTGGTACCCTTGAGCTTGTTCCTCTTGGGTGCTTGGGCGCCCTAGACGGTTGTTGGTGTTCGGAGCTCAATCATCGTGGTGCAAAGCTCCGGGCAAGCGTCGGGGTCTCCAATTAGGTTGTGGAGATCGCCCCGAGCAATTTGACGGGTACCGGTGACCGCCCCCAAGGGTTGCCAAAGTGTACGGGTTCGGTGACCGCCCCCAAGGGTTGCCATTTGTACGGGTTCGGTGACCGCCCTCAAGGGTCCCTTAGTGGAATCACGGCATCTTGCATTGTGCGAGGGCGTGAGGAGATTACGGTGGCCCTAGTGGCTTCTTGGGGAGCATTGTGCCTCCACACCGCTCCAAACGGAGATTAGCATCCGCAAGGGTGTGAACTTCGGGATACATCGTCGTCTCCGCGTGCCTCGGGTATCTCTTACCCGAGCCCCTTTACTTATGCACTTTACTTTGTGATAGCCATATTGTTTCTTGTCATATATCTTGCTATCACATAGTTGCTTATCTTGCTTAGCATAAGTTGTTGGTGCACATAGGTGAGCCTAGTAGTTTTAGGTTTTGTGCTTGGCAAATTAACCGCTAGGTTTATTCCGCATTTGTTCAAGCCTAAACCGTAATTATTTTAAAATGCCTATTCACCCCCCCCCCCTCTAGGCGACATCCACGATCTTTCAAAAGTGGCTGTGAAATTCTCCCACCATGATGCTGCGGGTCCTTCAAGCTTATGCGCGGCAAACATCACCTTCTCCACATCTGTGCATCCTGCTGTGGTCAACTCTCTAGCTGTCTTGTGGAGCCAATCATCTGCTACTATCGGCTTGGTGCTACTGGAAAACACCGGCGGATTCAGCCTAAGAAAACAGGCTGAGTGATCAACATGTGGTGGTGGTGGTGGGTTGTTGTTGTTGTTCCCCTGATTCTGATTCTAGACTAGCAACTGCATCAATGTGTTCTCCTGCTGGATCAACTGGGTGAGCTCCGGTGGAAAGGTAAATCCGGGGTCACGTCTCGGAGGCATCTGAGGGTTTAGAAAAGATGAGAGTTTAGAATAGAGGGGGTCTAAAGAGAAAACACTGCCCATATGCACATGAGGCAAAAGCAAACAATTCACTTCATTCATTCAAACAAGGGCATACAATCAATCTAACTATCGCAAAAGTGCTCAGACTACTGTATTTACATGGTGGACTACTACTACTGATGAGGTGGTCTACTAGAAATATTCTTCGGTTGCAGACTCCATGATATCTGCTCCGGCTTCATCAACATAATCATCATCGCTGTCATCTGGGTCCGAGTCGGTGTCGTCGATGATGATGTAGTCTTCCGGGCGAATCTCCTTGGGTTCTTCGTCTTCATCTACTGGTGTAGGGCCTCCCATAAATATCCCGATCTTCTTGATCAGATCGTCATTCTTCTTCACCAACACTTCAATTTCTTCTTCATAATCTTCACGTGTAGCCTTGAGTTCTTCCTCCAGTTCCTTGATTCTTGTCCTTGCCTTCTTCAGGTCTATCATGTCGGTGCACATCCGGTTCTCCTGTTGTCGAATGTGCTGGTTTAACTCCTGGATAAAAGCTGCAACTGATCTATCCTTTCTGGTGTTGATCATCTCCCAGTGCTCATCTCGGTGCCCACAAATCTGGTAGATAGTATCCTTGAGATCATTGCGGTAGACTTCTCCAATGCGTCCCATGGCGATATGAGTTGCCATGCTCTTTCCTAGACTCCAAGTTGGTGCATCAAAAGAAAACTCTATGGACTCAGTGACTGGCATGAACGTCCTTCCTAGAACTTGAACTTGAATCATCCAGTGCTCTTCTTCAGGTAAAGTGGCGTTGTAGGTTCCGGTGAAGCTTGGTACTCCTATGTTCAGGTATCTAGTGACTTCCTTCAAGTGACGTCCAAAGGGTGTATCGTCATCCGGTTGCATGAACTTGTTCCTTGCATCTGCCATCCTAAAGAGTAGAAAAGATGAGAGGTCAGAAGAGAAGAGAGTGAATAGTGATCTAGGTCTTTAGCTTAGTGGTCGTGTCCTACAGTCAGCGTGTGCTCTGATACCATCTCTGTAGCGACCAGACCTCAAACAGTCTGATCTCTCTGCTCAGGTGTCATCCCTGGATCAGTAATGCTGACACCACACAGTATTCGGACGATTTATAACAGAGTAGCAATCACACACTTATTACGTCGAGTGTCTCAATAGAGAACTTATTACAATAAATATGGCTTAAGGCCATCTAATAACTATAATAGCGGAAAGCTTGGAAGATAAGTGAGTCCATCAACTCCAACGGCATCACTGAGTATAGACCCACGACCTAAAACTCCTTAATCATCGTCTGAAAAGTCTGCAACATTAACGTTGCAGCCCGAAATGGGTCAGCACATGGAATATGCTGGCAAAGTAACACATAGAGAGTAATGGAATGAAACAGCTATACTATATGCATATTTGGCTGGTGGAAAGCTCTATGGTTACAGTTTTGTGAAAAACCAATTTTTCCCTACTGTAAAGGAATAAATTTTATTTAACTATCATGGTAGTTGTTAAACATTGAGAATGGTTGACAGCATCCTGAATCCCAATTAAGCATCATCATTAAACAAAACCCAACAAAATTAATTTTTAGAGTAACATGTTGAGATTCACATGATAATCCAAGTACTAGATACTCAAGCTGTCCATAACCAGGGACATGGCTAACCATGATTAGTTTATACACTCTGCAGAGGTTTGCGCACTTTTCCCCACAAGACTCGATCGCCTCCGTTTGGTTTCTCGCACTACATGGTGTTTGAGAAGACGGATGACCGAGACACGGTCTTTCAGAAGCGCTAGCACCTTATGATGGATAGACCGTTACACCTACTTTCCCCTACATCTGCTAGTCTACCCTGTAAGAGTTTGCACGACTTAATCAACTATGCTAGAGCCCATAATAGCTTGTGGCTGCACACGGAAGTTTCTAGTATGAAAAATCTCATGATCCCTTTGGGCCTGGGTGGCGGTCCATAAAGAAAAACAGGCAATCCTGGAATACCCAGGTACCTTAATCTACCCAGATGTGTGTTTAAGTTGCCACCTTAGATAAACCATTAATTAACAAACTCACATCTATCATGGATATCACTCACCCAATTCACGTCTACTAGCATAGCATGGCATAATAGGCAAACGTAGAAGTAACTACCAAAGGTTTGATAATATAACAGATAATAGGTACTACCTCAACTACTTCCCATCCCACAATTTAATTAGATCCTAATCATGCAATGTTTGAGGATTGATCTAATGCAATAAAACTGGGTAGTAGGAGGTATGATCAAAGTGTTACTTGCCTTGCTGATGATCCGCGAAACCTAAAGATTCGAAGTAACAGGCGGCGCACTCCGGGTATTCTATCACAGACAAACAAACAACCATATAATAAGTATTCATCTAATGCACGGGTAAAACTCAAATAAGAGATCTAACCAGAAGGTTCAACTTAAGAACTCTGATTTGCAAAAAGAATCAAATCAAACGAAGCAACGAAAGCCAAACGATAAAAGAAACAAACTTCGTTTAATATTCTGGATCTAGGGAAATTTTTACAGTGGGAAAAACTTGTTTAAGTTGGTTAAATGGATAGAGGGTTTCGAGAGAAAACTCCAGACGCTTGAATCGCGTGATTCCGATAAGCGAGCGAAAAGTTATACTAAAACGAAAATCGGATCAGGAATCGCGATCAGAAAAATCACGGATTTAATCTGAGAAAAAGAAAAACGACGAACGCTCGCTAAAAAATAAACCGGAAAAACCGATCTATTTAAAAAAACGAAACTAAAAAAACCGCGACTTTTTTTTAAATTATTCTGCGCAGAAAAACAAATAAAAGAAATACTAAACTGACTCCGAAAATACCGAAATAAATTTTCCCAGGCTTCTAAAATCAAGCCGCACAAGATGAACATTTATTTGGGGCCTAAATGCAATATTGAAAAACACACATTTTTTCTAAATTCAAATAAAATACCGAAAAACTCCGAAATAAAATATTATTTGATTTTATTATTAAATCCTCAATATTTCTTTATTTTGGGAAAGTCATTTTATTCCCTCTCTGATATTTTTGTAATAGAAATAATTGATGATAAAATAATTAAAATCAAATGATCCTATTCGCAAAATTTGTGAAAACTCAAATATGAAAATAACGAAATCCCCAACTCTCTCCGTGGATCCTTGAGTTGCGTGGAATTTCTAAGATCAAAACCAAAAGCAAATAAATTATGATATGCAATGATAGTCTAATGTATAACATTCCAAATTGAAAATTTGGGATGTTACATGAGACCTGAAGACTTTTGTAGAACATTTTGTTGTTTATTAATAATTTGGCCCTATGCATTGTTCTGATGCAGAGGCCTGGGCCTGACCCCTTTTCGAAAAAAAGAGTCGTCGCAATGATCTATTTGTAGAGTTTTTTCCAGGCATTACACTATCATACAAAAATAACAAAATCTTACCTTCTGTTAAGTCGCAATGATTTGTTTGCAGGTTTTTCTCGCATGTTACTTTGGTGTCTCTACTCCTAATGGAGCAGTTGATAGTCTCGCTTCCGGATTTTTTTCCGTCCCATCTTCCATAGTTTTTTTGGTATCTCCTTCCACCTTCGCTGGGTTTTTTTCGTAGATTTTTTTCGTCCCCTCCCCCCACATCATCGGTTTACTTTCGCGTCACCCTCTCACACAACGAAAGAAATCTGAACAGATCAGAAGTTTTCATACTCGCACAAGTTATTTAGTAATGTAAAATCAATCACGAATAATCTCTAAAGATCAAATCTAAATTAATTAACCTTACCTTAAATCACTCAATCACATTAATTAGAAAACAAATATTTGATTTTCAGAAAAATCGCTCAATCACATTAACCTTACCTTAACTCACGGATGGTAATCAATCTCCAAACAAAGGAAACAATACATCGAGGGAGCAGTAAATAAACTCCCTTTCTTATGACATTTATATGATCTTCCCTTCCTTCTCCGTTGTCGAGCGTTCTTGATTCTCGAGGCCGATGTTTGGGCTGCGTCACTGGGTCACGACGGTGCCAGAGGACGAGGACGGCGAGGCCGGGTGCCGCGGCCGGTGAAGGGGGCGAAGAAGGGCGACTTCCCTGGCCGTGGCCCTGGGAGTTGGTGCGGTGGAAGCGGCACTTGAAGGACCCGGCGTGGGTGGCCGGCACGCGGACACACTTGGAAGCGGGCCCGTGGCCCGCGCCGGACGGCGCCGACGCCGACCCGGGCCACCTCCTCCACGTATTCTTGGAGTTGTGGCTGGCCGATTTACATGAAATTAATTCCCTCGGTTGTGGTGGCAAATATAATACCACGGTTGAAACGACTGTTCAGAAACAAAGAGCATGCCAAGTTGATGCGATGGCACAGTGAGGACCGTAAGAAAGACGGGAAGTTGAGAGCACCGGCTGACGGGTCGCAGTGGAGAAAAATCGAGAGAAAGTACTGGGCTCAGTTTGCAAGTGACCCAAGGAACGTATGGTTTTCTTTAAGCGCGGATGGCATTAATCCTTTCGGGGAGCAGAGCAACAACACCTGGCCCGTGACTCTATGTATGTATAACCTTCCTCCTTGGAAGTGCATGAAGCAGAAGTTCATTACGATGCCAATTCTCATCCAAGGCCCTAAGCAACCCGGCAACGACATTGATGTGTACCTAAGGCCATTAGTTGAAGAACTCTTACAGCTGTGGAATGGAACAGATGTACATGCGTGGGATGAGCACATGGGGGAGAATTTGACCTAAAGGTGTTGTTGCTCGTGACCATCAATGATTGGCCCGCTCTCAGTAACCTTTTGGGACAGACAAACAAGGGATACCACGCATGCACGCACTGTTTAGCTGACACCGAAAGTATATACCTGGACTATACCTGGCCAAACCTCGGGCCGGGCCGGGCCGGGCCTAGCCAAGCCCGAGCCAAAAAACATGTGCCCGAGCCCGGCCCGGCCCGGCCATCGGGCCTAGTTTTTGGGCCCAAGCCCGGCCCGAACATGCAAAAGCCCGCCGGGCCTCGGGCCTCGTGCTGGGCCCCTTCAGAAAAATGCAAAAATGACGGGCCCGGGCCCGGCCCGGCCAGGCCACCGGGCTAAAAATCTAGGCCCGAGCCCGGCCCAGGAGCAGCGTCGGGCCGGGCCGGGTCGGGCTGCCCATGGCCAGGTCTAACCTGGACAGATGCAGGAAGAATGTGTACCTGGGCCACCGTCGATTTCTCCCGACCAACCATCAATGTCAAAAGAAAGGCAAGCATTTCAAAGGCGAGGCAGATCACCGGAAGAAGCCCGCCATGCATACCGGTGATCACGTACTTGCTATGGTCTCTGATTTACACGTAATATTTGGGAAGGGTCCCGGCGGACTAGCTATTTCGAATGACGCTGAGGGATGCGCACCCATGTGGAAGAAGAAATCTATATTTTGGGGCCTACCCTACTGGAAAGAGTTAGAGGTACGCTCTTCAATCGACGTGATGCACGTGACGAAGAACCTTTGTGTGAACCTGTTAGGCTTCTTGGGCGTGTATGGGAAGACAAAAGATACACCTGAGGCACGAGAGGACCTGCAACGTTTGCACGAAAAAGATGGCATGCCTCCAAAGCAGTATGAAGGTCCTGCCAGCTACGCTCTTACCAAAGAAGAGAAGGAAATCTTTTCTGAATGCCTGCTCAGTATGAAGGTCTCGACTGGATTCTCGTCGAATATAAAGGGAATAATAAATATTCCATAGAAAATGTTTCATAACCTAAAGTCTCATGACTGCCACGTGATTATGATGCAACTGCTTCCGGTTGCATTGAGGGGGCTTCTACCGAAAAATGTCCAATTAGCCATTGTGAAGCTATGTGCATTCCTCAAAGCAATCTCTCAGAAGGTGATCGATCCAGAAATCATACCAAGGCTAAGGAGTGATGTGGCGCAATGTCTTGTCAGTTTCGAGCTGGTGTTCCCACCATCCTTCTTCAATATCATGACGCACGTCCTAGTTCAACTAGTCGACGAGATTGTCATTTTGGGCCTCGTATTTCTACACAATATGTTCCCCTTTGAGAGGTTCATGGGAGTCCTAAAGAAATATGTCCATAACCGTGCTACGCCAGAAGGAAGCATCTCCATGGGCCATCAAACAAAGGATGTCATTGGGTTTTGTGTTGACTTCATTCCTCGCCTTAAGAAGATAGGTCTCCCTAAATCACGGTATGATGGGAGATTGACTGGAAAAGGCATGCTAGGAGCGGACTCAATAATATGCAGGGATGGGCATTCTTGGTCTCAAGCACACTACATAGTTCTATAGAACTCTACCTTGGTGACCTCGTATGTCAATGAACACAAGAACAGTCTGTGCTCCAAACACCTGGAGCAGTGTGACGACTGGATTACATGTGAACACATCAGGACTTTCAGCAGTTGGTTGGAAACACGTCTCAGAGGTGACAACACTGTTTGTGATGAGCTGTACTCGTTATCTAGGGGACCATCTTCGACTGTATTGACTTACAAAGGATACGAGATAAATGGGAATACATTTTACACGATCGCGCAAGATCAAAAGAGCACAAACCAAAACAGCGGTGTCCTCTTTGATGCAGCAACCAAGAGAGGAAATGACACATATTGTGGTTACATAATGGACATATGGGAACTTGACTACGGACATGATTTTATGGTCCCTTTGCTTAAGTGAAAATGGGTCAATCTGTCAAGAGGCGGGGTACAGGTAGACCCACAGTACAGAATGACAACAGTGGATCTGAACAATCTTGGGTACACTGACGAACCGTTCGTCCTAGCCAATGATGTGGCACAGGTTATCTATGTGAAGGACATGTCTACCAAACCGAGAAAAAGAAAAAAATAAGGAAGCGAATACATCATACGATGAGCCAAAGCGCCACATAGTTCTTTCAGGAAAAAGGGACATCGTGGGAGTGGAGGGCAAAATAGACATGTCTGAAGATTATGAAAAGTTTCATGAAATCCCTCCCTTCAAAGTCAAGGCTGACCCAAGCATCCTGATAAATGATGAAGATTATCCATGTTTATGGCGCAATAAGCAAAGCACACAAGCGAAAAAAAAGTGAAGATTTTCTCTCCACAACTATTATGATGATACCATGCCAACTTTCAACGTTTTCGTAGTTCATTTGAAATGCCTGTTGTAACAGATGAGTTTCTGTATGAAATCATGATACTTCGAAACAGATTATCTGTTTTGTACACGAAGTACATCCAGTTTTTGCCGTAACCCTCTCAACTTTCTTGCACATGCTATGTGGGTGAAACAATGATACCATGTCAATTTTCAACCTTTTCGGAGTTCATTTGAAATGCTTTTCAATTTCCGGGTCTTATAGCTCAAAAAAGCAGTAAATGCATGAAAAATAATAAAATGCATAAAACTATAATATTTGTTATGATCAACTAAAAAACTAAAATCAATTAAAATATTCTGTTATGATGAACTAAAATAAAATTATAATATTTTTCAATAGCAAAAAGAATCAACTAAACAACTTTTATAAAACTATAATAGCAAAAGGAATCAACTAAAAAGCTTATATAAACCTCTAGTATTTTTGAAACTAAAATTATATAAAATTTATGCAACTTATATTAACAAAGTATTTTTTGTTCAAAACATTAACAGCAAAAAGAATTTAATAGAAAAAAATTAACAAAATCTGGTTTTGATTAAAACAGATATTTAAAATAACCTAAAATTACCAAATTGAGTATAATGATAAAACATATTAATATTAAATAGCAGGAAATGGAATCACTCAAAAATCTATTTTTATAGTAAATTTATTCATAAAACTAGTGATTCACATACATTTAAAAAAATTCAAATTTTAAAACTAATGGCACTAACAGAAAGTTTATAATTTTTGTGACCTAAAAGGAAAAAGAAAACACTAAAAAACTATAAATATTTAGTTTTAAGTAGAAATAAAAAAATAAAAGGAAAAAATGCCACCTACTGGACCTCCACGGCCTGAATACGACTAGAAACCCTACAATGGGCCAGGATTCAGGCCCGCAGAAGGCCCAATAGGCCCAACAGGCATGGCAAAGTAGAGATTAGGCCCGTAAGCCTGCAATAGAGAGGAGCTCGAGAGGGTGGCGGCGGCAAAGCTTATAAACCACTCTGAGCCCCTCCCAACTAGCGAGGTGGGACTAAACTTCCCACTGCACCGTGCCAGCACATGGCCTATGGTCCCGGTTCGTGCCACCAACCGGGACCATAGGTGGGCATTCGTACCGGTTTGTGGCACCAACCGGTACCAATGCCCACCTATGGTCCCGGTTCGTGCCACCAACCGGGACCATAGGCCTCAGTTTCCCACCCTTTGGGCTGCCGAAAAGAGACCTTTGGACCCAGTTCGTGCCACCAACCGGGACCATAGGCCTCAATTTCCCGCCCTTTGGGCTGTCGAAAAGAGACCTTTGGACCCGGTTGGTGGCACGAACCGGGACCATAGGTGGGCATTGGTACCGGTTGGTGCCACGAACTGGTACCATTGGTTTTGCTATATAAGGTAGCACTTGTGAAAATTTCACCAACTGCTCCCATTCCCCCCGACGCCGCCAGGCTGTTCCTCATCATCGTCGTCGTCGCCGCCATGAGCCCCTGCCCCGACGCCGTCGCCCCGCCCCTGACCCGCCGTCGACGTCGTCCTCGCCATCGTCATCGTCGTCGCCGCCCCCGAGCCCTCTCCGCGCCCGTAACCCCTCCCCCACGAGCCTGCCATCCTCTTCACCGTCATCGTCGCCGGCCTCGCCGTCGTCCTCGTCACTGTCCTCGTCGTCGTCCTGCCTCGAGCCCCAAGTGAGCCCCTTCCCATCCCGATCTGTGCGCTGTCGCGGCTGCCGCTGCCCCTGTATGCTGCCGCCGCCCCCCCTGCGCCGCGCCGCCGCCCTTGTTTTTTGTATGTATGTATGTATATGTATGTATGGATGGATATGTATGTATGGATGGATATGTATGTATATGGATGGATGTATGTGCATGTGCTCATAGTTTTTTTTGTTCATAGCATTTTTAGGTTGTATAGTTTTATTTTTGTTAAATGTTTATGGTTAGAAGAGGATAGGAAAAATTGTGTTGCAAAATTTACATTTAAGGTTAGTTGATTTAGTGCATTTTAGGTTATTAGTTCTACTGTTAGTGCATTTAAGGTTAGTTTATTTTTAGTTGAACTAGTTGATTAATTAATAAAGCTACTTTATTTTACTATATATAGAAGTAATTTATTTTTAGTAAGTACTACTTTATTTTATTTATAGTAAGTGCTTAGTAGTTGAACTACTTGATTTAATAAAACTACTTTATTTTACTATATATAGAAGTAGTTTATTTTTAGTAAGTACTACTTTATTTTATTTATAGTAAGTGCTTAATTAGTAGTTGAACTAGTTGATTTAATATAACTACTTTATTTTACTATAGAAGTAGTTTATTTTTAGCAAGAAAATTAATAGAACTACTTTATTTTTTAGTTCAAGCAATTATTCCCGCATCGACGTCGACGATGCATATCCCGCATCCTCGTCGTCGACTCGGCGGAGGAGGTCGGCTTGATCAGAGGGGCCATGTCCGGGACTGGGCTCCGCCGGGCTGGTATTGGGAGGTGCTACCTTCCGGGGGGCGTGGGTTGCTGAGGAGCCAGCCCGTCATTGACCTGATCCTTATTTGATGGCGGTCGCGTGGGCCAGTGATGGTGCCAAGGCTTCCGGACACCGCGGAGGTGGTACGTCACCGTGTCAGCGAGAAGGACGAGCACGTCCGTCGCTACATGGTTGCGTTGGAGGGCAGGTTCGACAATACCGGGCAGCTTCTTCATGGATCTCATTGGAGTGATCCTGTGATGGTTCCTTCTCTTTGGGTGTCCACCGCCCGCGCTGATACCCATCGGGCGCTACGGTTCTAGCTGTACTAGCGATGCTATATGTATGATAGTATTCGAGGTGTATTAGTGATAATATTCGACGATGTACGGATGCAAGAGATGATGTAGTTTTGCTTATAATTGAATGCATCCTAATTTGAATACTACTTTATTTTGTGATTTGATTTTGCTTATTAAATGCTCAAATTGGAAAACTACTCCTACTTTGAATGCTAAAATTAGAGAGCACTATGTAAGGCGTATGCATATGATTAGTTGATAGCTTATAGGGTTTTTGTTTTTGCAGAAATCTAGGAGCCCCCCTCCATCATCCCCGCCGTCGTCCCCGTCACCTACCCCCTCCGACCTCGAGATGAGACCAGCCAAATCTCCATGTCAATATAAGTCCTCGGGTTGACTTTAAGTCTCTCGAGTCTCCACCATATATGAAAGGACGAAGAATCCCGACTGTTGTCGTGGGGGTAGCTTCGCCTTCGTTCCTGTGATGAATAATAATGATCTAACTTAGGATTTTTAGTACATATATTTAATTATAGATGTTTAATATTTGAATTATGAACATAGTAAATGTCATACTCGGACGACGAAAGTCTCCCGGGGGAGTGCAACTGGTGCCACGACGACCGAGGTCAGTGCGACAGGCCTCACCTGGACGAAGATCGACGCTTCAGCATTAAGCTGGAGGAGACCTTCAACGGTACGCAACAACGACAAGTGTTATTTTTTCGTAATTAAGCACGACTTCAAATATTTCAACGTGTACTTTTCATCTTTTACAATTCGACTAGCTTATCCCATGCCATGCAAGGCGCTATGTCTTGGAGAGGATGGGTTTTGAAGGCCATAAAAAGTTTCAAAACAAAGAAAATTCACCTAAGGACCCATCATGGTGTGGATTTTAAAGTAAAGCTATACAATTCTGAGAGTGTAATCCATTTTGGTTGCAAAAAATAGGAAGCACTTTGCAAGGTGTATGGTTTTGATGAGGGTATGCTTGTCACCATGGATTTTGATGATCCTGAAATCGAGCAAGACAATATGGACATTTGGGTCCTTATTGATGCGCCTCCAATTCTACCGCTATGTGAGTTTCTCAAACATAGTTAAGCTAATTTATATTGTTTATTTCAAAATAGTTGACAGTTTATTTCCATTGACAGCTTATTTTGATTGTTCAAACAATGTGCGGAACATGGTAGACAAAACCCACTACACCGATGGCTCCGAATTAACTTATTAGGAGAAAAATCATCTGGTCGGATTTTGTACTGATATTGAGAATTACAATATCTACAATCAAACTCCTCAACATTATGGTCAATACGTGCCACTAGTGCACGTGTTGAACTACGGTAACTACCATGGAGATACCCTGGTAAGATTTTTTACTATTACGACATCCGTGCATCTTTTGCATACTTCTAAAACTAGTACATCATTGCTAACTATGAAGTTATTACTATGTTTTTCAATAGAGAATCCTAGAGGATTGTGTACCTCATTTGATCTATCAGAATGACAGCCTTCGTGTTTTGAACATATATCCCGGTCATCCTACGAATCTCAACTGTCCATACCGGATTTCTCAAAGAAGTGGAGACATGCTAATCAAAAAAATAGAAAAAATGTATGGATAGTCGTAAGGAGGTTCTTGGAAGCAAAAGAAAGCGAAGCACAAGAATTGGAGACAGGATGATCTCCATTCTCCATAATGAAGAGTCAGGGTCTATATTGTTTTATGCTATTTTACCTTAAAAGGGGTATTTAGGTCCTACCTAATACTGATGATCATGTGCTAAGAATAATTAAGTAGGGTTGGTTCGATGACTATCAGGATGATGATCGTATGACTTGTTATTAATAACAAGTAGAAGTTGTATGATGATGATTAGTAGGACTTGTTATTATGATGGTGCATGATGCGAGCATGAAGAGTTATTATATATTTGTGGGTGAAATGAACATGGATTAGATTGAAGTAAAGGCAACATGCATGTGGTGCATGTCGAAAGTAGTACAATCCAAACTTGATCAAGTTAGGATTAGTATTACTTTCGACATGCATCATATGTTGCCTCACTTCAATCTAAGTCATGTTTAGGCATGGCAGTAGCAGTAGCACGGAGATAAGAAAGGACACATCTCTCTATTAGCTACCTATACCAACCTAAATTAACCCCAAAACCCCTAAACCACCTCCTTAAAAAAACCAGCCCCTGAAATGCTGACGCGTGGAAGCTTATTGGTCCCGGTTGGTGCTACCAATCGAAACCAAAGGCCCTCGTGCCTGGGCTCGCCGGAGCGGCCACATGGAGGCCCATCTGTCCCGGTTAGTATAAGAACCGGGACCAAAGGCCTAGGGCATTAGTAACGACCCTTTAGTCCCGGTTCCCCAACCGGGACAGACGGGCCTTATGAACCGGGACAAATGGTCCTTTTTCTACTAGTGTGCTCTCCATTCTTCTGTCACTTCTATTTTCTTTGTCCGAAAATACTTGTCATCAAAATGGATAAAAAAAGGATAACTATTGTATTAATGAAAAGGCATAGCAGTAACGAGTAACATGTGGTGCATACAATTCGTAGCACTTATCAACTATACGCTAGATCACGCAGACCTAACTAGCTAGTTCCACCACTGTTGGCCTGTTCATGATCGCAGATTCACAGTCTCATGTAAGCTTCTTCCAGAAGCACATATTTATTCACACGGAACTACGCATAGCCCATAAACAGCCATAGCTACACCAAGAACAAAACCTTTCTTCAGAAAAGACATAAACGCCAAGCCAGAAGAAGCAATTAGTAACTAAGCACGTCTCACCCATGCTCTCATATATGCATGTAGTATAAACTACGTGCTGACGAATGCCTGTCAGCAAGGCAGCTTGAACCCCATGTACGCTCCGCCGGTGTACTGCGTCCAGACATCTAGGGCTCCGAAGCAGGTGACGATGACGGTGCTGAGCGCCATGATGGCGGTGACCAGGAACACGATCATCGACACTCGCCCGGACTTCCTGACGACCCGCTCGATCAGGACCACCCCGGCGATGGAGGCGACGAAGCATATCCCCGCGTAGACCGAGGCCTCCCCGATCCCGTCCATGCCCAGCAGGATGAACTGGGCCATCGACATGGACGCGCAGAACAGCACCATGAACGAAGACGTCGCCGCCGCCGTCTGCAGATGAAACAAGGCACGTCGAACGTGTGATCTCATAGATCAACTTGAGAACATCTATGTATCATGCATGAATTGTTGCGGTCTCTGTGTACCTGCGGGGGTATTCCGATCTGAAGGAGAACGGGGTTGAGAAGCAGCCCTCCGCCGATGCCGAAGAGGCCGCTCAGAGATCCGGTCACGAAAGCAGCCAGCGGGAGCGCGAGCGCCGGCAAGGTCTCCGTCTTCGCGTGCACAGAGGAATGTGCCTGCATGAGCACATGAATGGCCAGGTCAAGATTCATTCAGTCTCATTTGGTTCTCCATTCAATTTCTGCCAATCAGAGCATGAGGGACTGATTGGCCTACGATGCTACGACGTACCTTGCCATCTTCGTGGTGATGTGCAACCTGCTTCTTCCTCTTTGCGTATATGATATAGGCTGTGAAAGCCACGGCGAAGGGCACCTGGGACACGGTGGCAAGCCAGTATGCTACCCCGCAGGGCTTTATGCTGATCACTCCCTGCACATACAGCATTACATTGATGGAGTCATCTATGCGTTGATCATATTATCGATTGGATCATTGGACGCAAACGTCTACCGTCAGAGGTGCGAGCCTCCAGTGACACTTTCGATCCTGTGCACAATGAATGTGGACAACCGCAAAGACCCGATTCCAAGCACAGAAAACAGCTTCCCACCCATGGACGTTACTTTTTAACTAATACGAGTAGTAGTAATAGAGTAGGTTATCTGCCTTAAACTAATGCTTTGTGCTGTCCATTCGCTGGATAACTTAAGTTTAACAGGCGATCCCTGCCTTGGACAAAGTTTGACAGGTATATCCATGCTAGCTTTATTTTGATGCCATGGCTAGGTAGCTAGTTGACTTTAAAAAATACTGTGGGAGACAAATGGCTAGTTGAAGTGTAGAATGAACCTAGAGGGTGTTTGGTTGAGAAGTCTTAGGACTTTTTCTAGTCCCAGGGACTAATCAAAAAAGACTCTCTAGTAGAGTCTTTTTCTAGTCCCTGTAGAAAAAGTCCCTCCCGTTTGGTTCTTACGAATTTTTTAAGGACTTTTTCTAGTCTCTGGGACTAAAAAGTCCCTGAACCAAACACCCCCCCTAGACGCTGGCTAGACTCTTGATCATTTCCCATTACCGGCCGATCTATGTGAAGTGCGATGTCTATATAAGTAGTACTCATTCCGTCTTAAAACAAGTGTCTCAACTTTGTATTAATTTAATATAAAATTGTATTAAGTTTTGAGACATTTATTTTGAGACAAAAAGAGTATATAACACATGATTCTGAACCGGTGTCACGCAGATAGAAAAGAAAATGACTGAGATGGATGCTGACAATTTTGCTACAAAGCAAGAAAAATAAATGTTAGTACTGTTAATTTAGAACGTTGGTTCTAATGTTGCCTCGCTGGTGGACAACCTGGTGCTAGCGCCTGCCGACATGGCCGTGTTGGACGAAGGAGAAGCAGGCTGTGTGTGGCGAGTCGTTTTGCCGAAGGCAACCACAATATTTACTTCCTCCGTTCTAAACTTCTTATCTTAGATTTGTCTAAATACGAATGTAACAAATCACTTGTTAGTATTAGATACATCCATATCAAGACAAATCTAAAACAAAAATTTTGAGACGGAGAGAGTACAATTTGTTTCTTACCGGCTGTCAGGGCCTTCCAGCAGTTTTCAGGGTTTTTTTTGTTGGCCAGCAATTTTCAGTTAAAATGATAAAGTATCAACAATACTTTTTTTCTCCCTTTCTAAACGTACCCCTCCCTTCCCCCCCCCCCCCCCCCCCCCCCCCCTCCGGAATTACTTGTCAGAGAAATGTATTGGAACCCGAGCTTGAGTAAATCCTTTAAAAAATCATATAATATGTCAAAGCCTTATAAGTTCATTGGGAAATGTTTTACTAGGTTAAGCTAAAAAATACAAATTCTTGACATTCATTTTTTACAATCCTCATATTTGTTTTTCTCCACAAGCATCGTAGAAACACATATTATGTGTAAATTTATAGATACATAGATCACTTATATAGGTACGATTTATCAATTTGTTTCAGTATTTACCATTCAAAAGCAGGCTGTGTGTGGCGAGTCGTTTTGCCGAAGGCAACCACAACATTTGCAATTTGTTTGTTACCGGCTGTCAGGGCCTTCCAGCAGTTTTCAGTTTTTCTTTTTTGAGATGACCAGCAGTTTTTCAGTTAAAATGATAAAGTGATAAACAATAAAAAAAATTCTCCCTTTTTAAAACGTACCCCCTCGGTCCATTTCTCTAACAAGTAATTTCGGACGGAGAGAGTATTCATCTGAGTGGGCTGTTTCGGAACCCGGGCTCGAGTAAACCCCTTAAAAAAATCAAAATTCATATTTAAATATGTCAAAGCCTTCTGGGAAAAAAGACATATATGTATAGATGTATTCTACGTGTGAGTATAAGTTCATCGGGAAATGTTTTACCAGGTTTAGCTAAAAAATATATAAATTCTTGACATTCATTTTTTTAAAATCATTGCATTTGTCTTTTCTGCAAGCATTACAGAAACACATATTACGTGTAAATTTATAGATACATAGATCACTTATATAGGTACATGTCAATTTGTTTCAGTATTTTTTGACATTTCAAACCTTTTTTTTATTTTTTGATAAATGGGCTCGCTGGAGCCTGGGATTCAAAATCATTTTCCTTATTTTATTCAGACTATTGTATTTGGTACCGTTTGTCAAAACTGGTTTTTGTGTGCATCATATGATGCAAAGAGCTACTGGGAAGGGATAGATAGGGCTAGTGGAAGGGAAACAACACTACCCCATCTTTCCTAAAACATAAGCCCCTCGCAATTGAGTCTAGCTTTGATCGTGAAGTTATTAACTAAGGTTCGTCTGTAAACAAATGTAAGACGTTTTAAACCTAAAACATCTTACCTTTGTTTATAGAGGGAGTAAACTTTAAATTATATATGTCACAAGAAGTATAGTGTTGGATTTGCATTCGAAAGAAGTTCCACGTGACATAAGTTTTGTGACACTTTGTTAGTCAAATTAGTGGCCGGAGTTAGGTTTAACTTTGAGGGCCTTACATTTTAGGATGAGTATATTTCTAAAAAAGAATATATACCGCCCGATGGTCGCAAGGGTGGTTCGTGCTCCCTACCTCTCAACGGCCATATAAAGAAATGCGGCTTTGCTATTTCTCAATCAATTGACAAATAATAAATTATTTATATGTCACCTTGTGAATCTTATGATCCGGTTTTGGGATTATTGCAAGGGCAAAAGGATGGGAATTTTGATCCAACAACTAGAACATTTTTATTCAAAATTGCCCCGGTGAGTGAGCGCCAAGCTTTTTGGGACGGAGAGAGAGAGAGAGTATATTCACGGAAGTAGCCATATTTTGCTCAGCTGCTGCATGTTTTAGAGAGGACAGACGTGCTGGTGCTACACAGGCCGAGAAAGCACAGAAAACGAACCTAACCCTCCAAGCGACATGGCAGTGACATTTCGCCAAAGCAGAAAAGGAGAAGAAGGGGCTAGCCAGGCTAGCCACTCCTTTCCGGTGCATCAAAAAAAGAGGAGCATAGTGCCAAGCAAAGAATGACAGGCGATCCCCTATCCCCTAGACGTGATTACGAATGCGCACTGCCGTTGCCGTTGCTTTTGGCCTCTCGCGTACGCACTGCCGTTGCCGACCTGACCTATCTATCCGTTTCCGTTCTCGTGCTTGCACTGTGCGCCCCTATCCTATATGCGCACTGGCGCGGATGCCGTCCTACGGTCTATGGAGCGGGTCCATGGCTTGCACTGCTGCAACGGCAGCTCCAACGGCCTACGCGAGGGAAGCGGAGGAGGGAACACGCAGGCCATACCTTCCCGTGCTTATCTCCGATGAAGACGTGGAGCAGGAAGAAGCACAGCCACACCACCAGGAGCACCGCCACGTCCTTCCACGGGAACCCCGCGCCGGCGCCGGAGCCGCCATTGCGAGCTGCCTGGCCTCCGTCGTCCTGGACGGGCTGCGGGAGGCCGCCGAGCAGCAGGGGCTCCTTGTGGTCGTGACGCGCGGCGGCGGGGGCGCCGGCGCTCTCTGACCGCCAGATCTTGGCCCCGGCGCGGCACGTCTTGGCGGTGCAGAAGGCGAGGAAGAGCGAGAAGAGCGCCGTGATGAGCCACTCCGGGAACATGACGTTGCACACCACCCCGATGCTGACGCCCAGGAGCAGGCACGGCTGGAACAGCAGCGCGATGTCGTAGTCGATCAGCGCCGGCCGCCCCCGGCCCCGCGCGCGCCAGAGGTTGTAGAGCACGTTCGACGCGGCGCCGCCGGTGACCATGAAGGAGGAGTAGGTGGTGGCGCGCTTCAGGGTCAGCCCCGCCACCAGGTTCAGGATGGGCAGGAACAGCGACCCGCCGCCGACGCCGCCGGCGCTCGACACGGACGCGGCCAGGAACGCCAGGACCCACGCCAGCACGGTGTGCCGGCGCACGCCCCCGGCGTGCGAGGACGCGTCGGACAGGTAGTGCTCCCGCCATTGCGAGAGCCGGGCCAGGAGGTGGTGGCCGGGGCGTGACGAGGTGGAGTTGGACGCCGCGGCGGCGGAGAGGAAGCAGACGGAGGTGGCGGCGACGAGGAGAGGGATGACTCGAGTAGTCCACGACATGTTTTGTCTCGCTCTCTCTGCTTGTTGCAGAATGTTTTGGCTGCTCTGTGTGGTGGTGAGAGGCGAGAGGCGAGATGCTCGTGCCTTGCGGCTGCAGGTTTTATATGCGGGTCTGGGTGTGCGTGACACGAAAAGACTGGGTTATGAAAAGGATTTGAAACCTTACAAATGCAGAAAATTAGCTTCATCAGATCTAAAGGAAAAAAAAAGATGGCATGCCACTTCAAAACGTCCCCTTGTTTTTCGAATGTCAAAACGTCCCAATTGCAAATGTCCACTCAGTTACATGGAAGTGCATATAACACTACTATGTTCGTGCAAATAAAAATAATATAACAATAGTAACACTGCAATGTTCCCCGCAAAATTTTAAAAAATAATGACACTTCAATGTGATATAGTACTAGTATTATCTTTTAGCTGGCCCAATTCTAAAGTTCTTTCTTTGTCCGGACTCTGTGAAGATACCAAAACGCTCGTTCTCTTCCTCGTTTTATAGGTTTCTTTGAGACCAGAAGACCATATCCGTACAACTAGATGGCTTGGAGTTGTAAATAACACTGAATAATTGTTTCTCAGTACAACCTTCATCGACCAAGGTTGTCAACGCTTGAAATCCTTTTTTTTCGCTTTGTGGATGAGAACAACTACTACGCAAGTGCGTGTGCAGAATCTGAAAGGGAATGTATACCCAGCGAGCAGAAAAAAGCTAATGGAGAAAAGGAGACTATGATCTGATCAAAAGCTTCCAAGAAACCAGAAATTGCTAATGGAGGTCAGATTCTGTGGAGCCCGAAATAAATCAAGAATCAACTTTTCAAGTTTCAAAAATTCTGATTTTTTATACATGTACACAGAATCTTTTCAAACTTAAAAGGTTAACCTTCAATTTTTGCAAAAATTAAGGTTGCATTGAGCCAAAAATCCTCACTCCCAAGAATATGAACCCTTTCGGCCTAGAAAAGGCAATATTTCCTTATCTATCTTGTGAATATTTTCTGAAACCAATATTATGCAAAATAATAATTTACTAGCAACTTAGACTTCATCAGGAAATAATCGTTCCTTGTTTGACTTGGCGAGTATCGACAGCACAACATAATTAAGCGGTGGTATTGGTCCAGTTGCAACACAGTTTACCAGAACTGACAGGAAATCTCTAGTAGCTGCCACCAGTATGGACACATATGCACATAAATATTCACAAATTAAGGGCTATTATTGAAAATGGAATGAACAATCTCGTTATGTACAAGTTCTTGTAAGATAGAAACCCCAACTTCACATCACTAGGGCTCCCATACACGCAGGGCCATAATTCGACCTCCCTTTCAACCTTTCCTTGGTAAACTTATCATGAATGCTTATAAATAGTGGAGTACTACAGAAGAGAGGCCAAGAACTCCAGATGGAGAAATGAAAGAATTAACAGTTACACACGCACGGGAAAGACTTCAGCGATTCAAGGAGCTCCTCCTCCAGGACCATCACCAGTGATCATCTGCAAGGCATGCCAACAACCTATGACCATTACTTCCAAACGAAATGGTTCAAGCAATTTTAGCACCGTAAAACGACACCAGCAACATACAATATATGTTGAGCACTCCTTTTTATTTTTGGAGATGGAGCACCACATATTATTAGTAGTGCAGAAGAAACGCCATGGAATATGTGCTAAGAATTGAGAAGATCCAAAACATCATCCAAGCTCAATTCTTCAGATGCAATGCAACAGACTACCTCAGAAGTTCAAACAACTTAATATGTATGCCTGTGCTTAGAAAAAGTGTTGTGGTGCTTACCTTAGATATCGTCACTGACATAAGTCCGGGAGTAGCTCGCTATCTTCACAATCGTCTTTGCTATTTACAACTCCGAGCTGGGCCTCCGTGTTCAGGCTCTCAGTGTTATTTACAAGCTCGGCTTGGTGGTTAACGTTCAAGTTCTTATTTACAGCAGCAGCAGCAGCACTATCTTCTACTAAATATTGGCCAACACTGTTATCATCAGAACTATTTGGGACTTCAGACATGCAATCCAAAGAACTGCAACTGCTTCTGGAAGAGAGTCTACCATCTGCTGAAAATCCAGACTTATGTCGCTGCAGCAACCCACTTCTGTTACTATCAGGTGTGTTCACCCTAAAGGGAAAAAAGAAGGGAATTAGAAATTAGCACAATGATCAAAATAGAATAACATCAACACACCATCATCAATATACAAGGAAGATTTATCAGACTTTATCAACCTGATGGATGTACTACATGACTAACTTAACACAACCACTAACATAAGGCACCAAGCACAAATGCAAGCTTAGAGCAAACCTTGTCTGTTGAAACCTAGATGTGTGAAGTGAGTCAAAGACCGGTATGAGATTCTTTGACCTTGATTCCACATTATAAGTCTGGACTTTTTCAATTTCGATTTCCCCTGAAATGTTATCAGTGGCATATGCTTCTAAGGTGTCGCTCCCTATTACTTGAAAGTGCACCTGGGCCACCAGTTAACACACAGGTGTTATGAATGCAGAAACATAGAAAACAGAAAAGACAAATGTGGTATTGAACGAAAACAGGTAAAAAGAAGTACCCCGGATCTTGACCAGACTGGAATTTGCACAACATGTGTCTGCAGTTCACTCTCAGAAATATAATAATTATGATTTTCATCAGCGCTAAGCTTCAGCCTTTCAGTAGCAGCACCATTGGACGGATAGATACTAGTTCCTTTCCTGACAACTTTCTGGAAAATTTTATTATTTTCACCACTGTCAAAATCATTATATAAATTACTCTCCGCAGTATCTCTTCTATTTCTCTTTTGACAAACATCCCACTTCTGAAGAGGTTCAATAACAAATCTTGTGTCAGTTTCTCTTTGAGATCCATAAGAAGTGGCATCTGAAGGATAATCAATTCCAGAATCTGGTTCAGCTGAGTGATGGAGAACATACTGTATGATACTCCCAGACGGAGAAAAAACTAGTAAATAATACTTCATACAAAGCAAACTGTCATCTGAATTAACACCACCCTTGCAGTTGTGAAATGTTGAAGCGATAGCACCAGAAATTGGACTGGAAACACCTGTTGCAAATGCTGCAGCACCATGGACAGCACCCTTCAACAAGTTACTCCCATTTCTTATTCTACTAACAACAGATAATGCGACAGGGGGGCCAGATAGAGAAAGCATCTTCTGACTAAGGCTCATAGAGGGGCTTGCGTTCTGAGACCAATGAGTGGCATGCTTAACTGATGAATCCACAACATAATTATTTTCTGCAAGGTTGTTATCACTATAGCGAAAGCTTGTGGATCCACTATATGGAGATATTGCAAAGAAATGACTTGTTCCCCTCGACGAGCTAATCAGTATCCATTCACTGTCGTCGCTAAAGCTGATATCTTTTATGACCTATCATAAAGGTCATATTGTTATAAGTCATCAAATATAAAGGAAATGATTAAGTAATACGAATGCATTTAGCCAGAAAATGAAATATGAATGCCAGCTTACCGCATTGGTGATGCCTCTTTGCAATTTAAACAAATGAACATAGGTACCATTTGGACCATCTTCTGATGCACTCCCATCCACAGAAGGCATAATGCGAAAAACATTGATGTTTCGGCCATGAATAGAAGCTGTCACCAGCAAAGTTCCACTGGGATCAAAACAGAGTGCTGAAATGGGACTTGTATGTGCCCTGAACTGAACTATCATTGCTTTAGATACAATATCTCGAACAATGACCTGCCATTGAAAGGGAACAGCATCTATGTCACATTTCATGAAGTACATAAGACAAACATAGCTGATAGCACATATAATTGTAGAAAGACACATGTTTGAAGATAACCACAATTTAGTAATTCAACTTAATCGAAGAGGGCAAAGTTTGGTCATCCAACGCCCATCCATCTACTCCCTCCGTTCCGAATTACTTGTCTTAGATTTGTCTAGATACGGAGGTATCTAGCACTAAAATGAGTCTAGATACATCCGTATCTAGACAAATCCAAGACAAGTAATTCGGAACGGAGGGAGTACTATCTTTGATTCCCATGCCGACCAAAGGAAGGAGGGATTTACTTCCCACCCGTCCTACTAAACTTACTTTATTTAGGTTATAGTTCGAGAAAAAACGACACATCGCTACAAGGAAACAGAACTTTCATTATCTTCTGAACAAAGCAAACTAACAAAATCTTTTCGGGGGGTTAGAATGGAGACAGCCATTCTATTATGTTGTCTCTGTAGTTTTGCATGGCATCTACACAGGGTTGAATGGAGCAGACGATACTCGTGAAATTACCAACCACATTGTCAGGTTGTTACCCACAGTCACATCGGTTATTAGGTCCCTAACGGTCTTAAAATTCGTCGTTGTATGTATGATTCGCATGTGGAGACAACATAATAGAGTATCCCATATGCCATAACCAATTGGTTTACCACCTTTGGGATAAGAGAGTCCATGAAGAACATATGCGGTGTGATAAATAACGTACCGTTCCAGCATATTCACTGTCAATAGTATGCCCATTTGTTACTCCATTTGCTTTGAAGCCAGCATTCCCTTGCTTTATATTACCATTACCATTTGGAATCATGTCTGAATAATACCTGGACAGCTTCTTATAGCCAGCATCACCAAGCGTCACAATGCCAGCAGCCAATTGCTTGCTTGATTCTTTTGCATAGTATGCAACCACACTGCCATTTGAACCAGGAGGCGGAACTATGGGAGACAGGCTAAGAAGCTGAGGGCTAACACGGCCTGTATTTGGAACTGGAACTGGACTCCCAGAATACGCAATCCACCTTGGACCTAACCCAAGTGGGCCATAACCAGAAATCGGTGAAACTATAGGGCTGGTAAGAAGTGTATAGTCCAGCTCCAATGTCGCAGCATCAAAACAATGGATCTGCAAAAGGTTTGTTCCATTAAGATCATCCATGATCCAAACACCGATTTAGAACCAGGAAGTATGCATACCTGAGTAGCCTGAGAAACAGCTACAACTCTAGGACTGCACCTTATGGAATAAACAGCTGATCTGAACTTCATTGAATGAACATAACCATGGTCCTTCAGCGAATAAAAGCGAACGATGGTAGGCAGTTTTTCACTGCCACTATTATGGTAAGTGCCATTAGTTCCATTGAAGCCAGGGCCATTGGCATCATGGCCGTTTGCACTTCCTGTGCTAGTTCCACCACCAGCAAGAGCCAGCAATGGCCGTGCATCTACAAATCTGTCTTCACCTCTCTTAGAGGCAATTGGTTTCTTCAGCAGTTGTATGAAAGAAACAGCACCATCATGTCTTGATTCTATCTGTCTTACATCATCAGCTTGTTCAACATCCCACACTTGGAAGCCAGATCTGTATGCTAGCAGCAAAACCTGTCGCAGCACGTCACCCCCACATTCAAGTTTATCAAACCCAGCCCATTGTACCTGTAAATCACATGAGAGGACATGTATTAGCACATTTTCACAGTGAGATATTATTACTTATGAGGATTATAAGAATCAAATCATATATTCAAGAAGATTACAAGCCTATACACTTTGCATGGAAATGCTAAGCGTCTAAGATACTGACTATAACACAATGATACTTGTCAGTATGAACCACTAATCATCAGTTTCAAGATCAGGAACAACTTTTTTCTTGACATAAAGTATATTTTAATACATAGTACGGTGATATTCAAGGTTAATGACACAGCAAAATTTCCGATTTAGCCCTTTTTACAAGAAAAAATGTCGTGTTACAATGTCAAAAGGTTAAGAAATAAGAATACAACTCACACTCCCATATCCGTTAGTAGATTCAGTGTGCATAATGAATGTATCACTACAACTTTACACGGACAAGGAATGATTTAGAATCTGCATTGTCATAGTGTCCTGACCTGGCCCAACAGGAACATTTCGGATCCAGATAATTGCAACCAGAACTCAAAGCTAGCTTGTATATTCATGAATCATGATAACTCTTACGATTCCACATCTGCGGCTTGTCTACTCATCAGACACTTTGCATTTCTGCTAGATATTAGCTACTACAATAACATGCCAAAAGAGCAGTACACGATGCAAACATCAGCAGTTGGGTATATGGTGTTCAGCATAAATGCGTCGACACTAACAATAAATAGCAAAATTGCCACATACGGTTGTGCAGCTCTGGTGGAGGAACAAAATTGGCAGTTCCTTCCGGCCACAATTATTTTTTTGCTGGGTTTGCATCGGTTACCCTTATTAATGCACACGTGGGACAACTAAAATCGTGCATAGTAGTGTCCAATTATTAGCAATCTAACCAACACTTGCTATGCTTGAGGAGCGACCAGCGGAAAAATTCAGAAGGAAAAAGAGGATCGAAAGAGGGGGGTGGGGGCAGAACCTGGTCGCGGCCCGCATCCTCGTCGTGGCTGGCGATCGAGTTGACCAGCGAGGCGCCGGCGGAGCGCAGCGTGGAGGCGGCCGTGGACGCCCCCGAGGAGACGATGCGCATGTAGCTGGAGAGCGAGCGCGCGGAGAAGAGCCCCCCGCCGCCGGTGCCGCGAGGAGCCTGCGCGCCGTTCCGCATCAAGCCAAGCCAAGCCCAACCAGGGACCCGTGCACGCTACCGCCACCGGGCACCACCGCCGCCCGTCCTCTTCCTCAGATGCGAAACGGAGCCTTGGCCCGCAAGCTAAACCAAACCTAGACGGAACGCGCTTGCTTGGCTTGACCCGGGCGGCGGTGCTGCGGCGATCGAATCGGCGGCTGAGGTCCCCCCGGGCTGTTTCTCTTGGGGCTCGGAGGAGGCTCTTGCAAGAAACAGCCCACCAACCGTATCCTTAGGTGAGCGACATGGCCGCGCGCGGGCGAGCTCGGAGGTGGGGGGAATCGGCACGGGCGGGAGGGGCGAGAGCCTGGATGGGGCGGCGAGGACTGGTGGTGGGGAGGCCGGCGAACTGGTGGTGGTCGGGCGAGCAATTCGATCGGAGAAAGCGAGGGTTTGCGGGTTTGAGCCCTGTTCTTTCTTTTTTTTCCTTTGGCCGTGTGGGAACGGGGAGGGGAAGGGGACGGAGACGGACGGGGCCCCGGAGATGGGATCGATTAGGTGAAAAATATAGAATTGGATTGGAGGAGTATTGAAAAATCAAATCGGTTGCTGCCTTGCTTCCGCTGAGTTTTCGAATCGGATCGGAAAATAATAATGATGCGAAGCCAAGCCGGTTGGCGTTCCCTAGTTTTGCTTGGCTCCGTGTGGAGTTTTGATGCGGCAAGAAAGCGGAAGACGAGGCGGCCAAGGAAGGGAAGGGAGGGTGCCGAGGTTAAGGAGTAGTAACGGGGATCGGTTATCTCGCCTACCCGACTACGTTCGCGTCGTTGCCTCGCCGGCTACGTTTCCTGCTCTCTCTCGTGTCGTGTGGTCCTCTCCTTCGCGTCCGACGGATCTGCCTGGCACGGTCGGGTTCGGTGGGTAGATTCACCGTGCTAGGTGGGCTCCTTGGCCCGGCCTGTCATGAGTATACAACTTTTTAATAGTTTGAATTGCTTACCACATGTGTCAGGTGATGGGGGAAGTATGCATCTGGATCGTTGATGCCATGCGTTTGCCGCCCGATTTATTTGACAATAGAATGATACTAAAACGTTTTGTAAATACTTGATGACTAAAAGAAGTATGAAGATAGTGTTATTATTATCGGTGCCACAATTTTGTCATCGCATCCGCTTGTTATTTAGACGTGGGCAGGCGTCATGCAAAAAACATACCACGTCTTCTCTCTACATCTCCTCATGCACCTCACCCACCATGGCATCCGGCTCCAAGGCCCTGTGGGACAACCTCTCCAACGAGCAGACAGAGCTCTCCGGCATTGCAGCCGGTTGGGTCGCCCGACGAGCCAGCCTGATACAGGCTGGCTTGTTGGCAGGCTCTCCGGAGCTAGCGCCACTGCCACCGCCACCGCCACCACCATCGCCACGATGTCCTCGCCAATCCAGGTTGGCAACGCCATCTTCCAACAGATCCACTGCGAGCGATGGCGGCAACGCGTCCGGCAGGCGGAGAAAGAAGCCATGTTCATGGAGATTGACGCGGTGGAGGAGGAACTTGACTCGGGCACGGATGAAGACGTCGCCAACTTCGTTGTCGCCGCCGATAGCGAGGAATGGTAGACCATGGGAGGCCGCCGCCGCTTTGATCCCATGAAGGCCACTGCCACCGTCTTGCCGACCTAAAGCCGGTGACTTGCGTGCTTCGTGGGGGCGTAGGTCACGATCGTCTTTCCCCACCCCAAAAAACCAACCTTGGTACGTGCTTCACGAAAGCGGAGGTTATTGTCGGTGTCAAAACCGGCCGATCTCGGGTAGGGGGTCCCAAACTGTGCGTCTGAGGATCGAAGGTAACAAGAGGCAGGGGACATGATGTTTACCCAGGTTCGGGCCCTCTTAATGGAGGTAATACCCTACTTCCTGCTTGATTGACTTTGATGAGTATAGGAGTTACAAGAGTTGATCTGCCTCGAGATCGTAATGGCTAAACCCTAGATGTCTAGCCTGTATGATTGTGATCGCCTCTACGGACTAACCCCTCCCATTTATATAGACACCGGAGGAGCCTAGGGTTATACAGAGTCGGTTTACAGAGAAAGGAATCTTCATATCCGAATGCCAAGCTTGTCATCCACACAAAGGAGAGTCCCATCCGGACACGGGGGAAGCCTTCTATCTTGTATATTCACAACCCGCCAGTCTGGCCCACGTCACATAGCCCGGACGCCCAGGGACCCCTAATCCAGGACTCCCTCAGTTACTCTTCCCGTTCCATTGAAGCATATTCCTTCGGGGCTCACGGCGGTCCTATGAGCTTGTTGTCGGGCATGGGGAAAATAAGTCATGGGAATGAGATTCCTCGGCGGCCGGCGATAGACTAGGTTAGAATAGCCTAGCATTGCCTGCTACAGTTTAGTTGAAATATGCCAAAATATAAATGTTTTCGTCTGTTTTAGATGAAAATCATCCGGTTTGTATGTAATTTGTTCAGTTTGTTGAAATCCGGTTTGAAATATATGCTACTACGATTGGATGGCTGGCTTCTTCATCAATGTCTATGGACTGGTCCCCCGGTTCGTGGACAAATGCGATGTCCGGTTTGAAAGTCAGTGTGGAGATGCCCCAATAACGCAGAGACACAAAAAGAGGCATCTTGTGTCACATAGCACATGTCAACATGAACACGATTAAGAAAAGATATGGTCACATACGTGCCCATAGTATAAAGCCATGAACAAAGAAAGAAAGTAGAGTTATGTGAAAGAGATGATTACCCCAAGCTTGTGCAATAAAAAAGAAAGCAACATTTTATTTGGATTTTTTGACATCCAACGATAACAAAACACAAGGAAATGATAATGTAGCGGCAACATTCACCGGTTTGCCAGCATCAGATTTAAGAGCATATACAGTTGGTTTTGGAAAATCTGCCTTGTTCGAGGAGGACACGTGGCGAGGCAACAGGCGTGGTACGATCGGTGCAATGCTGCTCGCTGCTCCACGTTCGCCAAGTCCGACGGGGCATCGGAATGGGTCTGCAATGAACCTAGCCGCCATGTGGGCCCTCAACCGCCCCGTCACCACCGCGAAGACGTCCGCTCAACACCGATGCCGCCTTGATGGCAAGGAGTGGTCGCTTAGATGCGAAGAGTGACTATATAGGGTGACTGATTCTGCGCGAGGTGACCCCAATACCTCATGCCGCTTTTACGGGGACGCGCGTGTGTTGGGGAACGCGGTATTTCAAAAATTTCACCTACGAGCACGCAAGATCTATCTAGGAGATGCATAGCAACGAGCGAGGAGAGTGTGTCCACGTACCCTCGTGGACCGAAAGTGGAAGCGTTTAGTAACGCGGTTGATGTAGTCGAACATCTTCGTGATCCAACCGATCCTAGCACCGAACGTATGGCACCTCCGTGTTCAACACACGTTCAGCACGATGACGTCCCTCAAGCTCTTGAGCCAGTTGAGGATGAAGGAGAGTTCCGTCAGCACGACGACGTGACGACGGTGATGATGAAGTTACCGGCGCAGGGCTTCGCCTAAGCACTACGACGATATGATCGAGGTGGTAAACTATGGAGGGGGGCACCGCACACGGCTAACACAATTGATCTTGTGTGTTCTAGGGTGCCCCTTGCCTACGTATATAGAGGAGAGGGGGAGGCCGGCTGGCCCCTGTAGGGCGTGCCAGAGAGAGGAGTCCTACTAGGACTCCAAGTCCTAGTAGGATTCCACTTGGTGGAAGGGGGAAGAAGGAAGGGAGAGGGAGAGGGGAAGGAAAGGGGGGCACCGCCCCCTTTCCCTAGTCCAATTCAGACTGCCAAGGGGGCGGCCAGCCCTTTGCGAACCTTCACTCTCTCCACTAAGGCCCATGAAGGCCGATACGTCTCCGTCGTATCTACTTTTCCAAACACTTTTGCCCTTGTTTTGGACTCTAACTTGTATGATTTGAATGGAACTAACCCGGACTGACGCTTTTTTCAGCAGAATTGCCATGATGTTGTTTTATGTGCAGAAAACAAAAGTTCTCAAAATGACCTGAAACTCCACGGAATATCTTACAATAAATAATAAAAAATCCTCACCAAAGATGAAGACCAGGGGGGCCACACCCTTTCCACGAGGGTGGGGGCGCCCCCCTAGGGCGCGCCCCTACCTCGTGGGCCCCCTAGAGACCTCCCGACTCTAACTCCAACTCTATATATCTGCTTTCGGGGAGAAAAAATAAGAGAGAAGATTTCATCGCGTTTTACGATACGGAGCCGCCGCCAAGCCCTAAAACCTCTCGGGAGGGCTGATCTGGAGTCCGTTCGGGGCTCCGAAGAGGGGAATCTGTCGCCATCGTCATCATCAACCATCCTCCATCACCAATTTCATGATGCTCACTGTCGGTGTCAAAACCGGCGGATCTCGGGTAGGGGGTCCCGAACTGTGCGTCTAGGCCGGATGGTAATAGGAGGTAGGGGACACGATGTTTTACCCAGGTTCGGGCCCTCTTGATGGAGGTAAAACCCTACATCCTGCTTGATTGATATTGATAATATGGGTAGTACAAGAGTAGATCTACCACGGGATCAGAGAGGCTAAACCCTAGAAGCTAGCCTATGGTATGATTGTATTTTGTGGTTGTTGTGCTACGGACTAAAACCCTTCGGTTTATATAGACACCGGAGAGGGTTAGGGTTACACAAGGTTGGTTACAAAGGAGGAGATATCCATATCTGTATTGCCTAGCTTGCCTTCCACGCCAAGTAGAGTCCCATCCAGACACGAGACGAAGTCTTCAATCTTGTATCTTCATAGTCTAACAGTCCGGCCAATGGAGATAGTCCTGCTGTCCGGAGACCCCCTAATCCAGGACTCCCTCAGTAGCCCCTGAACCAGGCTTCAATGACGATGAGTCCGGCGCACAGTATTGTCTTCGGCATTACAAGGCGGGTTCCTTCTCCGAATACATCACAGAAGGATTTGAATACGAGGATAGTGTCCGACCCTGCAAAATAAGTTCCACATTCCACCGTAGAGAGAATAATATTTTCGCAGATCTAATTTGCTGGCTTGTTTTGGCAGCATGACGCTACATCATGCCCCGGTGATTATTTGAACCGTTTCTTTTAACCAGCCCCGCACATAACGCGAGATAGTTTTTCGACACGTCTTGTCAAAGCAGACATCGTGTCCCCTTATTACGGGATTCTCATCAATACGGGCATGGGTAACCCAACCGCGCCATCAATTGCGGCGCTTGGGGGATAAGCGAGTTTTACCAGGCAAGTGGGGACGCTTAGTTTCGTCCGCCCATATAAAGGGATAAGGATTCACCTTTCTATCCACGCCTTCTTCCTCCCTTACCCGTCCGTTTTCGCACACTCGAGCTCTAGCGCCCAAGTCCGCACTTCCCACCTCGACCTTCTCCAATCATGTCCGGAGCGGGAGGCAGGTGGATGGTCTCCTCCGTCACGGAGGGAGACATCAAGAAACTGAGGAGAGCCGGAAACCTGCCCGACGACATCGCGCGCCGGCTCCCAGGTGAGGGCAGCTCATCCCCACCGCAGGCCCCATGAGAGGGTAGTATTCCTCACCCATTTCCTCCGCGGACTGGGATTCCCTCTCCACCCCTTCGTCCGGGGGCTCATGTTTTATTACGGCCTGGATTTCCACGATCTGGCCCCGAACTTCATCCTCAACATCTCGGTGTTTATCGTCGTGTGCGAGGCCTTCCTCCGCATCAAGCCCCACTTCGGCTTATGGCTGAAGACCTTCAATGTCAAGCCGAAGGTGGTGGGCGGCCGCCAGGCGGAGTGCGGAGGCGCCATGGTGGGCAAGATGCCCAATGTAACATGTCTCGAGGGCTCCTTTGTGGAAACCATAAAGGGGTGGCAATCGGGGTGGTTCTATATCACCGAGTCGCGCGACCCTGCATGGGCAGCGGCCCCCGAGTTCCGATCTGGCATTCCCACGCGGCTCACCTCCTGGAAAGAGAAGAGCCTGTCCTGGGGTAATTCGAAAGAGCTAACCGGACTCCAAACATGTATTCAAAACATGGTGAACAAGAAGCTCAAGCTTGTCAAAATAGTCCAAGTTATGCTCATCCGCCGGATACTCCCGTGCCAACAACGGGAATTCAACTTGTGGGAGTTCAATCTGGCACAGCACCGAACTCTGAACAAGCTCTTCGACACGACTCATGAAGACTCCTGGAGGGTGCTGTTCAAAAGTGCCGAGCCCCCCCCCCCCTATTACTGAGGATCGCGGATTCAGCGCGAAGCGCCAAGCTAGTGCGATAAGCTACTTTACATTTCACAAGATACTTATTTTTTATATAGATTGACTCTATGCGGGATCTAAACTCCCGTACCTTTGACAGGACTGGCAGAAGATGGCCGGACAGATCGACTGTCCGGCTCCTTTGCTCGAAGGCCCCGCAGACGCTCTTCTGGCGAAGATGTTGACTCCGGCCCCTTATACGGTGCCGGAGAAGACCAAGAAGGCCAAGGGAACCCGAAAGAGTTCCCGACGCCAGGCGTCGTCGGACTCACCGTCCGATGACTCTGCGGCGCACTCTTCCCCCGAAGACAAGGAAGAATAAGAAGAATATGCTCCCCCACCGACTGGGGGAAACAAGAAAAGGAAGGTCGCCCCAACTAGGGAGGCCGGAGGGTCCAAGAAGGGAAGGACTCTCCTTCCGGATGGTTCCACCGCCGCTGACGAAGGCGAAGACGAGTGGTTGCCTAGGGTCAAGCCTCCGGGGAGATCGTAAGTATTCGGATACCAGAGTAACTCATAGGATTCCTTTGTCGCACTGCTTTCCCTAACGCCGAACGCAATTATGCAGGCCGCCACGAGCCAGTATCGATGTATCATCGTACGGCTCCTTGGGCTTGTCGGACATGGATAGCGATCCAGTCCCGACCGCCACCTCCCCTCATCCTGCCGACGACGCCGAGGTGTTGTCTCAAGAGGCACCGGATCGAGGGGAGACAGTCCCGGAGGCGCCTCAAGGCGACCTTCTGGACTCCGGGAGCCGAGGGGACGGGCCCCCTGAGAGCTCCGAGTTCAGCCCTCAGCCGAACACCGTGCCGGAACCTCCAGCGGTTCCAGGCTCGGGCAGGCGGCCTCCTTCTAAGAGGGGCAAGACACCTGTGCCGGTGACCTCTGCCCATCCAGAGGCACCGGACAATCTGCTGGAAGCGCTTCGCAGCGCTTCCATCGATGAGGAGCACCGCACTATCATGAGTGCGGTGATCCAGAAGGTTCAGTCCGCCAAGAGCAGATTGACTGAAGCCTGTGCCAGCCTTCTAACAGGCTTCGAGGTAAGTGTTTTAAAATGTAGTAGAAATATTACCGCATAGACAGTAGCCCCTGATGCTTTGTTCGGTGTTCACAAAGAAAAGCCGAACAGAGGATCAAATAATATCGCAAGAGTCTAATATAAGTGTGGCAATATGCATATGCAGGCTTCGCTGCTGGCGTCCGCCGCACTAACTGCGGAGGTCGCCATACTGAAGCAGGACCTCGAGGGGTCCAAGAAAGAGCTCGGCCTTGCCAAGAGGCAGCTCGAGGAGAACAAGGGTAAGTAGTACCCTGTCTTATGTATATATATATATAAAAGAGGACGCAATTGCAAAATGACAGGATCATCGTATGTTTGCCAGGGGCCACGACCGAGGTGGCGGCCCTGAAGCAAGCGCTAACCAAGGCCGAAGATAAAGCGGCTAAGGAGTGCACCGAGCGAGAGAAGCACGAGGCTCGGGTGGGCGAGGTGCAGCAAGAGCTCCATGCTCTTGTGGCGAAGCACGAGGCGTTGGAGCTTGACTCCAAGATGCGGGAGTCTGAGCTTGCCGCGGCCCTCGAGAGTGTAAAAAGTGCCAAGGCCGAAGCCCAAAAGTCCTTCCAAGAGATCGACGCAATGAAGAAGATAGCGGCGGGTAAGGCTTTCTATATGCAAAGCAAGCATGTAAAAGTAAATTACCGACTACTTACCCGGATCTGGAGCTCTTCAGGAGCATTCGCAGATTTGCCCTGCAGTGTGTCTGATGCCGCACAATTTTTTACCAGGCCGAGGATGGAAGCTCGACGGAGAAGCTGTTCTGGTCTCAATATGCTGAGGCCGAACATCCGGTGCCAATGAGCGACCAGCTGAAGCAGATGGTCGAGCTACATAAGGCGGCCGATCAGGCCATGAAGAGCTTTATAGTCCGGCTGTGGCCTGGCGACGCCCTTCCAAACAGCTTCTTCGGCCTGGTGAGGCGGCTTGTGGATGCCTTCCCGCGGCTGGAGGTCGTCAAGCGATCTATCTGCATTGAAAGTGCACGCTGGGCTTTCGCCCATGTGAAATTGCAGTGGGTCAAGCTAGACGCCGTGAAGTTGATCAAGGAGGGGCCGCCAGAGGGCAAGGAGCACCGCCACCCCGAGATGTACTACGAGGGTGTTCTGCCAGGTGCCCGTCTCATCACGGACGAGTGTTCAAAAGATGTAATATTTGAATGAGACTTGCTCGTTTTATCCTGTATGTATGAAAACTTGTTTCATATGCGCTATGCAACGCTTGTTGGAATTTAAAATATTACCTTCTGTTTGGCTGTTAATCCAATCTGAGAGATGGCTAGTCCTCGGCTTCTGCCCCCATGCCACGAGTGTTGGGGTGTTCGGGATAAACCTGAGCACTCTTGTTCCCATGTTTGGATCCTTCGAGGGAGGTGCTCAACACAGCAAAGAAGGCAACTGAACTAATGATGCTTTATCACTCTCACTTTGTCATAGAATTCTATAATTTTAAATTTCGGCGAAGCCCCTGGTATTCGGAAGGCCGAATTCGGGGCACGATACACGCCTTTAAGCCGGACAGGGCCGGCCCCTCGCTCTAAGCGGCATAAGTCTTTAGGGACTTGAAAACCTCGCCGAACAGCGACCAGTCTCTCGCCTTATCATGACAGTTAGTTTTAGCTTTCTCTACTGAGGTGCTGAACCCAGCAGAACCGGGGCACAATCGCAGTAGTTCTCCTAGCGCTACCTTAGACGATAGAGCGGAACCTAAGGTACCAAAACATAGGAGCCAGGCAAACCCAACATTTGACCAAAGACATGATTCGGAGCTGATGCATATAATGCTATAAGTTCGGGGTGCCTGTCAAGACCCCGATTCCAAGTCACATCGATCTAGCCGGTAACACCTCATATCACTTTGCGGCTTCACGCACGGTATTTCCACGGTTGTCGCCTTACCATGGCCGAGACCGTTTGCGCCTTTTGGCTCATGTATATGATAGTGTCGCTAGCATCCATATGACAGAGAACCCAGGCCGACATGACTAGTCATGAGCCCAAAGTGGCACTAACTTACGGGAATAGGCATACATGAATCAACATCGAGCATGTCGGTCAGCAGCGTGTGAATCCGGGCTGTAGCACTGGGCTAACAGGACTCTGGATGTCACTGCGTGACATTTCCCCTAAGGGACACACACATGAACGAAGTGAAACACATGCCGGCCAGTCAAGTGTCCTGAGCAGTAGTGCTGGGCTAGCAGGACTCCGGTGAACCGGGATGTAGCGGACTACTATGGCTCATGGAAGCACAAGACTACATTTCCCCATAAGAGAGGCTACCAAGGATAAACAACTAGGTTGTCGGATCCCACACATACCAAGCATTTCAATCATACACACAATATGCTCAATATGTGCAGTACAACATGGCATCACAACAAGACTCTATGACTCAGAGTATTTATTCATTAGGCTCCGAGGAGCGAGATATTACAAACATGGGTCTCATGACCCAACAATCATAGCATACAATCAGAGCACATACGGAAGCTTAACATGTCTGAGTACAGACATCTATAAATGGAAAAGGCAGACAAGCCTGACTATCTACCAGATCCTGCCGAGGGCACAAGATCGTACCTGAGGTATCAAGCTAAACGTCGAAGTCCACGCGGAACTACTAGCGAGACTGAAATCTCTCTACAAAACATAAATTAAGCAAACGTGAGTACAAAGGTACTCAACAAGACTTACATCAGAACTAGCTACATATGCATCGGTATCAACAAGGGGGGGGGGTGGAGTTTAACTGCAGCAAGCCAGCTTTGACTCAGTGGCTAACCTGAACTACGACTGCACGCAACTCTTTTGAGGTGGCGCACACGAGTCCACATATTCACCATTCAATACACCACTATGGATCCGCTCCCGTCTCCCTACGAGAAGGCCATCCATAGCACCCACACTTATCTTACGAGTTTTAAAGTATCCACTTTCACTTGTCTATGAACTGTTATAGGAAACCCAGAAGTCCTTTACCGCGGACACGGCTATTCGAATAGATGATGTTAACCCTGCAGGGGTGTACTTCTTCACACACGCTCTCACCACTTACCACCGTTTACACGACATGTACTCGGCAACCTTCAAGCGGAAACCCAATGAGGGTGTCGGCCACGGCCTACCTAAACACTCAAGTCTCTAGTCCAGGTTTATCGCCTATCCAGGTTCCATCCGCAGGGAGTCCGGCCGAGGTTTCCACATATGGCCCCGAACGATGTGAACAGGGTTCCCGAGACACCAAATGGGTGCCCGGTACACCGTGCCACGGTGTATCTACCGCATCATAGCCCACCCCTAGGGTCAGCGCTACGCACGGCCGCCAACACATATCCATAAACACCAGAAACTAGTTGCAACTCCTGGACAGAGGACAAGGGTGATCAAGAAGCCGAGAGGGTCCATTGGTTTCGTGCCCAATGCGTGGTAGTAACTGTTTCATGGATCACAAACACAGAACTCAGTTTGTAAGGACGGCTTCAATGAGACAACCCACCATGTACTCCTACATGGCCTCTCACCGCTACCTTTACCAAATCGTGTTCACACACTTAGCTCTCAACAGTAGGACATGTTACACACCTCCGATTCATCCCCGATGAATCAGACCTGACTCTACTCTAAGCAGTAGCAGGCATGACAAACAAGCATGAATGAGTAGGCACATTAGGGCTCAAACAACTACTACTCATGCTAGTGGGTTTCATCTATTTACTGTGGCAATGACATGTCATGCAGAGGATAAGGGGTTCAACTACCGCAGCAAGTAACAGAGGAATCGTGTTGTCCTAATGCAGTAAAAGAGAGCAGGAGCGGGAGAGTGGGATTGTATAGGAATGAACAAGGGGGTTTTGCTTGCCTGGCACTTCTGAAGATATTATAACTCTTCATCGGTGTCATCGATCACATCGTCGGAACGTCGTCTACTGAAGGGGGACAAACACCGGCAAAAGAGAAGAACACAATCAATGCATATGCGACAATATGATGCATGATCATGACATGGCAATATGCTGTGATTTGAGCTAATGCATCTAGTTATGATTTAAATGAAGTTGGTTTGAATACAAGATTCAAATTCCAACTCCATATATGATTATTTAAATGTCCTTTATTTGTTTTGTCCAAAACAGAGGACAAAAATTGTTCAAACATGCATGAAAATGGTACAGATGGATTCCTTGAATTTTTCTAATAATTTTTCATATATAATTTATTTCATTTGGAGTTACGGTTGAATTTCTATGATTTTTAGAAGTTTAGGCAATTTTCTAGAATTTTCTGAATTATTTTTAATCTAGAAATGACTTATTGCGTCAGCACTGCGTCATGCCTACTTCAGCAAGTCAACAGCAGCGGTCTAGGTCAAACCTGACCAGTGGGGTCCACTGGTCAGTGACACAATGCTGGCATGAGTCACTGACGTGTGGGGTCGGTCAACATTGACTTGACCAAAGTCAAAGCTGACACGTGGGGTCTGCAAGATTAGCACTAATCTAAACAGAAATTAAACTAATTAATTTTGGCGCCGGGGCCCACACGACAGTGGCACTAGGGTGTTAGTTAAGGCGTCATTAGAGGCTAATGACATCGCCACATCGGCTTCGCCGGAGTTAGGCCGCCGGCGATGGCCAGGCGCGGCGGAGGTGCTCGGAGTCAAGCTGTGGTGCTTCGTTCGAAGCTTGGCTGGGCTCTCTGGAAAGCTGGCGCGACGGTGCGTCGAGTGGTGGTGGTTGTCGGGCCTGGGACAGCCGGAATCGACGCCGGCGACGAGCCTTGCGGCTGCCGGAGTTCGGGTGAGGCTGAACTCGTCGTTGTGGTGGCTCTGGAAGAACGGGGCCAGCTCCTACGTGATCTACACGATGCGGTGAGTGGGTTGGACGCGTCGGGTGGACCATTTGGTCGCCGGAGTCGCGTCGGCGGCGAGCACAGGCGGCGGCGGATTCGGGCGTAGGCGGTTCGGTGGCTACGGAGGCCTACGGGGAAGAAGAGAGGGATGGGCAGGGTCAGAGGCTCACGACGAGTCGGACAGGGAGGTCAGCGAGCTCGGAGACGGTCCGGAGCAGTCGGGGCGACAAGGAGGATCTCCGGCGATCGGCGAGGAAGAAGATGACGTTGGCGGCATCACAGGGCTTCCGGCGCCCTCCGCCTTGGTGAGGAGGAAGAGGGGAACGAGGCGGGGCTTCTTGGCGCGTCGGCGAGGCGTGGGGTGGCCGTGGTAGAGCACGGCGGCGCCCTCTGGTGCGCTTGGGAAGAGAGGGAGAGGGAGCCAGAGGAGGGGAAAGAGGTCCAGGGAGAGAGGGGAGAGGACGAGGGGGTCGGGGGGTGTGCGTGGCGGCGACCAGGCAGTCAAGGGGGGGGGGCACGCAGGCAGGGAGGAGCCAGCGCGACTCGCCTACACATCGGGCACGCAGCTACTTCTCCTCCTGGCAGGAGGAATAAGACAGCGCTACCCCTGGTGGGCCGAGCTGGCTTTGGCCAGTAGGCCACTACAGTGGTGGGTTGCACGGTAAGGTTCCTCTCTTTTATTTCTGTTACCTTTTCTAATTTTATCTCTGTTTTGTTTTTTTTGTTAATACATTTTGCCACTGATTCAAAATTCAAAATGAATTCAAAACAGTGCCAAAACACTCTGAGATATTTTATGTTTCCTCTCTGGACTATTCCAAAAGTACATAAAACATTTCAAAGCATTTGAAAATATATTCATTATATATTATGATTATATCCCCAAATTCAAATAGATTATTGATTTAAATTCAGAGACCAAATAATTCCTTAAAAATGTTCCAGAATTTTGGTTTGATATATAACTCTTGCCAAATTTCACAAAACTATTTTAGGGCATTTTGGATTCATAGAATGCTATTTAAAGGGTGCTTGCCCTTCTTTTAATCAGATTTCTGAGGTTTCAACAATCCTCAATTCAAGTTTCAGAAATTTAAACATGATGCATGCAAATTGCAACACTAGGCAACACCAGAAGCTAGGGATGTGACAGCTCACCCCTACTAAACAAGAATCTCGTCCCGAGATTCAAGTCGTGAGGTAAGAAGGAAGGGGGGTCACAAAACTATCGCAGTCTTCTCGATCGAACTACCCTTCCCAAAGATGTTGATTCATTGCGTCATCTTGATCTTGACGCATTTGCTTTCGGGATCTTCATCCAGCATGATGACAGCAGAAATAAATTCTATAGGAATCGATCTCCTCGGAGATCGAGCACTCAAGATCAACTCATGGAGTGAGATATAAAACATCTCTTGAGCTGAGACACGAAACACACATCAGGGGTGATGGAAAGAAGCGGATGATAAAGGTTCAAATTTGGTAGGCAACAATTCCACGCTTAAGTAGGATGGTGCATGGTTTCAAAGTAGCGAGGAGATAATTGCCATGATACCATAATGAGACATCTTAAGGAAGGTGACTCGCAGAAATATTCCCTTAAGTGGCAAAAAGAATTACTTTTGATTCAGAGATCATTGAAATTCTTCATACCAGCTTAAGGCAATTTACGATTGATCGTTTGAGATAGCTCGAAGAGATGGCATACTCGGACTAGGATGGATGATGTGGACTACCTTGTTGAAGACAACGCAAGGGATGATTTTGCTTACGCGTGCTCTCAAGAACTTGAGCATTTCCATATTCATCAAGGTTCTACCAACATCCGTGGCAAGGATCCTGGCAACATGACATACTACCATGATGACTAGTGATGGATGATGCGGATACAAAGGAAGATAACACCTTCTCAGATCTTCCCTTAGCGAGGCTAAGGGAACAGAATCTGGACGATCGACCGAGAGACATTTAGCACTCCGCCTCTAATTTTCTCCTTGATGTGCTAGCGTAATCCATTCATAGATTTGGTTTGATATCTAGAACATCAAGTAAAAGGTCGGACTTCGGGAGCACAAGAATCCGTAAGGATCAACTACGGAGGTAAATCCTACGAAATCCTCATGGGGAGGTGGCCAACTTCTTCAACCAAGATATTACAATAATAGACCTTCCGGCTAGGTGGGTTGGCCACGACATCCACGTTATCGGGTTACTGAGAGACCAATATTATAATTCTTGGGACACGTTCCAACCATCATATCTTCCCGAGATTCAGATCTGGTTGGTGTCAGGATATTCCAGACTCGTCGAATCTAGAAAGAAAAGTGAAAGTTTGCAACACAAATCGATGAGATGACGTTGCGAGATTCTCAGGAAATGAGCTACGATAGAAAGCTCCAGAACATGAGCTGGTCCTGCTAACATATGTGAACATGCTACCCTAGACAAGCATGACCACATAGTAGTCTTATAGTAAAACACTATCGAGTTCAGATTGGGAACCATCATCGAGGATAACGAAGTCCTAACATAAGTCATGACTAGCTCTTATGAAGGAACTCCTTCTTCTTGAACAAATCAATCAGTGGGTTGGTGTGCTAGGGATACGTATGGAATGAAGATGATCAGTCTATCAGACCATAGAATACTTCACACGTGCATGACTGACTTGGGATGATTCAAGAGGAGGTAATACAAGCCTTCTCAAATTCATGGCGGCAACTTGCATCAAGTGCACATGAATTAGAGGGACTCACTTCTTTCGTCCAAACATATGCTTCACGAATGGGTCATGAAGAAAATGCTTACACAAGTTTCCAACACTGGTGTAATGTTCAACCAAATCATGGAGGAGACCAAGATGTTGCCGATGGGCTCAGCAACAATTCATCCAGGTTTTCGTGTAAATGGAACTCCACAATCATGTGAACAAGGTGTTAGCATTAGTCAGACCCAAAAGATATAATGGTGTATGCTCGAGGAACAACCATGAGTAAGACAACATTACGAATATCATTGGTTCTGATTTGATTTGACGCTAGCCCATACTCAAATCAAGGATTGGTTAAGACAATAGCACCGACAGTTGATCACGAGGATCAATCGATGAAGATGTCATCTTTCTTCAACACACACACACATAAAAGATATCCCTTAACATGATCTAAGTCAGACAAGCTTTTATCTTCCAACTCTCCAAGTTATTGTTTAGCTTAACCAACTAGCTCAGGGGTATCCAACACAGATTCTTGGAGAATGGGTGGTTTGGAGGAAAAACCAGCATGATCACGAACTCAACATAGCGGTCAGGTGACAACCTGGTAATACTTCCGAGAAGATATTGGGAACATCACGAACCACCGATATGTTACTAAGCTCGAGAACAATCTTGCTTTTCAGAGCAAGACGATATGAATAAATAAGCAAGGGATTGAATAATCCTAACTCATTGATCGAAGAGTGCACCGGAAATAAGGACAAGGTAGCACGATCAAGCCTAGAATAGTGTTTCAATAACCAACACACTAAGAATGATATTAGTGTCCATTAACTACCGAGCAACACGGTTGCTAGGAGTATTGATTTCACACATCATGGTTCACTTGCCGGCATTCCGGTTGCGACAACACGGGACCGAGGAATGAAAAATGATGGCAAGAAGTATCACTGCGTCAAGAATTCATGAGAGATGGTGCAATTCTCATGACGATCCTGACATAAAAGGGGTAATACTCCAGGGTAGAACAGAGCAAAAGCTAGATGGGCATGTGATCTGCAGAACACAACTACTTTGACCCAATCCTGGATATGGATGAGGTACTGGAGTTTGTTTCTCCTAGTCATTCTGAAATAGAATGGCTTGATGGACCACAAGAATAACAGGCATCGATGAACACGAATGCACAACTATTCCTGACTATCAATTATAGATGATGGTTGGAATACAAGTGAGAATTGACAACTCAAGGAGCATATAACATTTTGAGTTGTGGATTCATGGGTTAGTATGTCGAACGAGTTCAACATTTTTCTTCCGGATAACCCATGCAGAAAGGTAGAACTGGCAGAATCACAATTATGGATGGAGAACTCCTCAGGAGTACTCTAATAGTGATCTTTTGGTTCAAAGAACTTCTGCCTTAATGGTTCATGGTATCTGGAAGAAGGAAATACCACGGACCTCGAGGACTATCACAAAGGTTACTAATATCTTAAGGGAACTAGCAAATACTAACAACATGAAGTAGGGTGAATCTCGGGTTCAAAAACCCAGGAATAGAATATCTACTACTAAATGGCATCATGGGATGCTTCCAAGAATGATGTCCAGAATCATCACACCGGAACACAAAATATGGCTAGATTACTAGGTGACTCCCTAAAACACCTAGGGTCATGATAATAGATCCAACATATATGTCGAGGCAACAGACTACCTCAACTCACCGATCAGTGTGATTAATCCGGCCCAAATGGACATCAGGAACAAGAGGAAGGGTTTGCAAATGCATCAGACTACTTAGAAACATGGGATGACTCGGACAGCATAACGGCTGTAAATGCTCAAGAAGATTTGAGACATCCTACAAAATGGTGGCATAACCACTCAACATCACAATATCATGATTCTGAGATCAACTGTCATCACACGGAGGTAGTAGAAACTGGACTGAGGCTTAAATCCAACAATCCTAGGCAACTACGGTTTAGTAACACGTCATCCTGAGTGATAAAAGAGAAGCCTAGTTCTTAACCCCGTAGAAAGATAAGATGACTCAGATCAGAAGGTCATGAGGTAAAGGAGTAAAAGATCCTTACGTTCCCTCCCACAATCAATTCCCCTACATATAACTAAAGCATTTCTAGACTCGACATCGACCAGTTTGGCTCAACGAACCTACAGGCAGTCCGGCTCTGATACCAACGCTGTCAGGACCCCGATTCCAAGTCACATCGATCTAGCCGGTAACACCTCATATCACTTTGCGGCCTCACGCACGGTATTTCCACGATTGTCTCCTTACCATGGTCGGGACCGTTTGCGCCTTTTGGCTCACGTATATGATAGTGTCGCTAGCATCCATATGACAGAGAACCCGGGCCGACATGACTAGTCGTGAACCCAAAGTGGCACTAACTTACGGGAACATGCATACATGAATCAACATCGAGCATGTTGGTCAGCAGCGTGTGAATCCGGGCTATAGCACTGGGCTAACAGGACTCCGGATGTCACTGCGTGACATTTCCCTGAAGGGACAGACACAGGAACGAAGTGAAACACATGCCAGCCAGTCAAGTGTCATGAGCAGTAGTGCTGGGCTAGCAGGACTCCGGTGAACCGGGCTGTAGCGGACTACTATGGCTCATGGAAGCACACAAGACTACATTTCCCCATAAGAGAGGCTACCAAGGATAAACAACTAGGTTGTCGGATCCCACACATACCAAGCATTTCAATCATACACACAATATGCTCAATATGTGCAGTACAACATGGCAACACAACAAGACTCTACGACTCAGAGTATTTATTCATTAGGCTCAGAGGAGCGAGATATTACAAACATGGGTCTCATGACCCAACAATCATAGCATACAATCAGAGCACATACGGAAGCTTAACATGTCTGAGTACATACATTATAAATGGAAAAGGCAGACAAGCCTGACTATCTACCAGATCCTGCCGAGGGCACAAGATCATAGCTGGGGTATCAGGCTAAATGTCGAAGTCCACGCGGAACTACTAGCGAGACTGAAATCTCTCTACAAAACATAAATTAAGCAAACATGAGTACAAAGGTACTCAGCAAGACTTACATCAGAACTAGCTACATATGCATCGGTATCAACAAAGGGGGGGGGGGGTGGTGGAGTTTAACTGCAGCAAGCCAGCTTTGACTCAGTGGCTAACCTGAACTACGACTGCAAGCAACTCTTTTGAGGTGGCGCACACGAGTCCACATATTCACCATTCAATACACCACTATGGATCCGCTCCCGTCCCCCTACAAGAAGGCCATCCATAGCACTCACACTTATCTTGCGAGTTTTAAAGTATCCACTTTCACTTGTCTATGAACTATTATAGGTAACCCAGAAGTCCTTTACCACGGACACGGCTATTCGAATAGATGATGTTAACCCTGCAGGGGTGTACTTCTTCACACACGCTCTCACCACTTACCGCTGTTTACACGACATGTACTCGGCAACCTTCAAGCGGAAACCCAACGAGGGTGTTGGCCACGGCCTACCTAAACACTCAAGTCTCTAGTCCAGGTTTATCGCCTATCCAGGTTCCATCCGCAGGGAGTCCGGCCGAGGTTTCCACATATGGCCCCGAACGATGTGAACAGGGTTCCCGAGACACCAAACGGGCGCCCGGTACACCGTGCCACGGTGTATCTACCGCATCATAGCCCACCCCTAGGGTCAGCGCTACGCACGGCCACCAACACATATCCTATAAACACCAGAAACTAGTTGCATCTCCTGGATAGAGGACAAGGGTGATCAAGAAGCCGAGAGGGTCCATTGGTTTCGGGCCCAATGCGTGGTAGTAACTGTTTCATGGATCACAAACACAGAACTCAGTTCCTAAGGACAGCTTCAATGAGACAACCCACCATGTACTCCTACATGGCCTCTCACCGCTACCTTTACCAAATCGTGTTCACACATTTAGCTCTCAACAGTAGGACATGTTACACACCTCCGATTCATCCCCGATGAATCAGACCTGACTCAACTCTTAGCAGTAGCAGGCATGACAAACAAGCATGAATGAGTAGGCACATCAGGGCTCAAACAACTCCTACTCATGCTAGTGGGTTTCATCTATTTACTGTGGCAATGACATGTCATGCAGAGGATAAGGGGTTCAACTACCGCAGCAAGTAACAGAGGAATTGTGTTGTCCTAATGCAGTAAAAGAGAGCAGGAGCAGGAGAGTGGGATTGTATCGGAATGAACAAGGGGGTTTTGCTTGCCTGGCACTTCTGAAGATATTATAGCTCTTCATCGGTGTCATCAATCACATCGTCGGAACATCGTCTACTGAAGGGGGACAAACACCGGCAAAAGAGAAGAACACAATCAATGCATATGCGACAATATGATGCATGATCATGACATGGCAATTTGCTGTGATTTGAGCTAATGCATCTAGTTATGATTTAAATGAAGTTGGTTTGAATACAAGATTCAAATTCCAACTCCATATATGATTATTTAAATGTCCTTTATTTGTTTTGTCCAAAACAGAGGACAAAAATTGTTCAAACATGCATGAAAATGGTACAGATGGATTCCTTGAATTTTTCTGATAATTTTTCATATATAATTTATTTCATTTGGAGTTACAGTTGAATTTCTATGATTTTTAGAAGTTTAGGCAATTTTCTGGAATTTTCTGAATTATTTTTAATCTAGAAATGACTTATTGCGTCAGCACTGCGTCATGCCTGCGTCAGCAAGTCAACAGCAGCGGTCTAGGTCAAACCTGACTAGTGGGGTCCACTGGTCAGTGACACAATGCTGGCATGAGTCACTGACGTGTGGGGTCGGTCAACGTTGACTTGACCAAAGTCAAAGCTGACACGTGGGGTCCGCAAGATTAGCACTAATCTAAACAGAAATTAAACTAATTAATTTTGGCGCCAGGGCCCACACGGCAGTGGCACTAGGGTGTTAGTTAAGGCGTCATTAGAGGCTAATGACATCGCCACGTTGGCTTCGCTAGAGTTAGGCCGCCGGCGATGGCCAAGCGCGGTGGAGGTGCTTGGAGTCAAGCTGTGGTGCCTCGTTCGAAGCTTGGTTGGGCTCTTTGGAAAGCTGGCACGATGGTGCGTCGAGTGGTGGTGGTTGTCGCCCCTAGGACAGCCGGAATCGACGCCGGTGACGAGCCTTGCGGCTGCCGGAGTTCGGACGAGGCCAAACTCATCGTTGCAGTGGCTTTGGAAGAATGGGGCCAGCTCCTACGTGATCTACACGATGCGGTGAGTGGGTTGGACGCGTCGGACGGACCATTTGGTCGCCGGAGTCGCGTTGGCGGCGAGCGCAGGCGGCGGCGGGTTTGGGCGTAGGCGGTCCGGTGGCTACGGAGGCCTACGGGGAAGAAGAGAGGGATGGGCAGGGTCGGAGGCTCACGGCGAGTCGGACGGGGAGGTCAGCGAGCTCGGAGACGGTCCGGAGCAGTCGGGGCGGCAAGGAGGATCTCCGGCGACCGGCAAGGAAGAAGATGACGTTGGCGGCATCACAGGGCTTCCGGCGCCCTCCGCCTTGGTGAGGAGGAAGAGGGGAACGAGGCAGGGCTTCTTGGCGTGTCGGCGGGGCGTGGGGTGGACGGTGGCCGTGGTACAGCACGGCGGCGCCCTCTGGTGCGCTCGGGAAGAGAGGGAGAGGGAGCCAGAGGAGGGGAAAGAGGTCCAGGGAGAGAGGGGAGAGGACGAGGGGGTCGGTGGGTGTGTGTGGCGGCGACCAGGCAGTCGAGGGGGGGGGGACGCAGGCAGGGAGGAGCCAGCGCGGCTCGCCTGCGCATCGGGCACACAGTTGCTTCTCCTCCTGGCAGGAGGAAGAAGACAGCGCTGCCCCTGATGGGCCGGGCTGGCTTTGGCCAGTAGGCCACTACAGTGGTGGGCTGCACGGTAAGGTTCCTCTCTTTTATTTCTGTTACCTTTTCTAATTTTATCTCTGTTTTGTTTTGTTTTGTTTTTATTAATACATTTTGCCACTGATTCAAAATTCAAAATGAATTTAAAACAGTGCCAAAACACTCTGAGATATTTTATGTTACCTCTGTAGACTATTCCAAAAGTACATAAAACATTTCAAAGCATTTGAAAATATATTCATTATATATTATGAATATATCCCCAAATTCAAATAGATTATTGATTTAAATTCAGAGACCAAATAATTCCTTAAAAAACCAAAATTCACAAAACTATTTTTAGGGCATTTTGGATTCACAGAATGCTATTTAAAAGGTGCTTGCCCTTCTTTTAATCAGATTTCTGAGGTTTCAACAATCCTCAATTCAAGTTTCAGAAATTTAAACATGATGCAAGCAAGATGCAACACTAGGCAACACCAGAAGCTAGGGATGTGACAGTGCCGCACTTGTGAAAGTGTTCAGACTTTTCACACCGCATTGTGGGGTACGTAAGCCCCTGGTGTATTAGTCGTACCATAGTGTACGGTTGTAAGGTGTCATTAATGAACACACACACACACGCACCTATATATATATATATAACAAGAATGCAATAATAGTCGTAATGTCATGCATTGTTTATTAAAAATTGCATTAAAGCAGAGTGATACAAATAGTGCAATAAGCAAAGAGTAGGACTATGACCCTTCCAAGGGCAAGCTGAGGAAAGATATTAAATTGAATATTTCACTCGTTATTGTAATCAACCTGGGAATTCCGTGGTATAGCGTAGCTGTCTGCCTCCTTGGTTGCTGCGTCATGTGTTCGGCAATAGTGCTGCCGGACAGTGTTTCCAGAGATTAAGGTCGTGAAAGAAAAAGAAAAATAACTGAACGGGAAGCCCCTAGTGCGGTTTAGGCTACGTCTTGGGGCGTGCCACAGTTGTGCCCCTCTCCCCACCTGTGCCCATGGTATTTTTAATGCGTAATTATGTACGCGTGGCACGAGTTTCGCCGCTGGGCTGGGATTGGGGTGGCCGCCGTATTGCTACGCGAGCTCAGATCGCGCCAGGCGGTCTATTTGCCGATTGCCCCGAGCGCGCTTGAAGGTGTCCGGGCTGTGAAGCACCGAACTGGTTGATTGCCTTGAGAGGCTGCTTTGCGTTTCTGCTGCAAGGGCTGCGGTGTGCTCCTCTGTTCAGAGAGAGTGCTATGTGTTTCCATTGACTGTAATAACTCTGCAAGGTCCTGTCATCTTGAGCTTGAGGTATGCATAATGCGGTACCGCATTGAATCTAGCAAATGCGGTTCGCCCGAGCAGCGCGTGATAACCACTGCGGAACGGGACTATATCGAAGATTAACTCTTCGCTTCGGAAGTTATCCGGGGATCCGAAGACCACTTCCGGTGTAATTGAGCCTGTGGAATGGGCCTCTACACCTAGAATGATGCCCTTAAAGGTCGTTTTTGTGGGTTTGATCCTTGAGGGGTCTATACCCATTTTGCGCACTGTGTCCTGATAAAGCAGGTTCAAGCTGCTGCCGCCGTCCATAAGGACTCGAGTGAGGTAAAATCCGTCGATGATTGGGTATAGGACCAGTGCGGCGAATCCGCCATGACAGATACTAGTGGGGTGGTCCCTGCGATAGAAGGTGATCGGACAGGAGGACCAAGGGTTGAACTTTGGGGCGACTGGCTCCAATGCATATACGTCCCTGAGCGCACGCTTCCGCTCCCTCTTGGGGATGTGGGTTGCGTATATCATGTTCACCGTTCGCACTTGCGAGGGAAACCTCTTCTGTCCTCTAGTGTGCGGCTGCCGGGGCTCCTCCTCGTCATCGCTATGCGGCCCCTTGTCCTTGTTTTCGGCAATTAACTTGCCGGCCTGCTTGAACACCCAACAATCCCTGTTGGTGTGATTGGCTGGCTTGTCTGGGGTGCCGTGTATTTGACACAAGCGATCTAGTATACGGTCCAAGATGGGCGGACCCGGCGTACTTTGTTTGAATGGCTTTTTTCGCTGACCGGGTTTAGAGCCTTTGAATCCGGCCTTGACTTTCGTATCCTCAGTATTTTTGCTGTTAATACAGCGCTTATGTTTGTTGCGACGTGACCTGCTATTGCCGTCCTTAGTATCTGAGGTACCATGGTTCTTTGATATGTTATTACTGCAAGCCAGCCAGCTGTCTTCTCCCGCACAAAAGCGGGTCATGAGCGTCGTGAGGGCTGCCATATATTTTGGCTTTTCCTGACCAAGGTGCCGGGCTAGCCATTCGTCTCGGATGTTGTGTTTGAAAGCCGCTAAGGCCTCTGCATCCGGACAGTCGACGATCTGATTTTTCTTTGTAAGGAACCGAGTCCAGAATTGCCTGGCCGACTCTTCTGGCTGCTGAATTATGTGGCTCGAGTCATCGGCGTCTGGTAGTCGCACATAAGTGCCCTGAAAGTTGTCGAGGAATGCGGCTTCTAGATCTTCCCAACAGCTAATGGAGTCCGTTGGCAAGCTGTTAAGCCAATGCCGCGCTGGTCCTTTGAGCTTTAGTGGGAGGTATTTGATGGCGTGTAAGTCTTCAGCGTGGGCCATGTGGATGTGGAGGAGGAAATCATCAATCCATACTACGGGATCTGTTGTGCTGTCGTACGATTCAATATTCACAGGTTTGAAACCTTCTGGGAGTTGATGTTCCATTACTTCGTCTGTGAAGCATAAGGGGTATGCGGCGCCTCTATATTGGGCTATGTCGCGACGCAGCTCGAATGGGTCTTGCCCGCTGTGTTCGGCCCGGCCGGATTCGCTTTTACTGTATCCGGCGTGACGTTTATCATCTCGCAGAGTAGTGCGCCCTCATGATCCGTAGATCGATCTTGCATGCTTTGCTTTGTCCTCCAATATGTCTCGCAGGTCTGGCGTATCTCCCCATGCCTTTTTATTTGAATGACGTCGGGGTGGAGGCTGAGCTTTTGGCTGGAATGCCTCTCTATCGCGGCCACGAGGTGGCCAATCAGCCATAGCATATGCTTCTTCCTCCAGTCGGGGTAGTAACCTGCACTTTGGGTAACTCTTGGAGGGGCGCTCGAGTTTATATTCCTCGGCCGCGAGGACTTCAGTCCATCTGTCAGCTAGCAGATCTTGATCATCTTGAAGCTGCTGCTGCTTTTTCTTCAGGCTATTTGCTGTGGCCATAAGCCGGCGCTTGAAGCGCTCTTGTTCGACGGGATCCTCTGGTACGGCGAATTCATCATCGTCGAGGCTTGCCTCGTCTTCGGAGGGGGGTATGTGATTGTCATCCTCCTCCTCTCCGTTTGCCGCTCTCTCAGGAGAGCTGGTTCCTCCATCCTCCTGCTCTAAATCTTGCTGGAGGGGTTTGTTGTTGTCTTCGGCACTATCCAGAGTGTTATTATCTCCTGTGCCAGTATCACCACTTTTGCTTTGGCGGGACTTAGAGCGGCGCCGCTGACGTCGGCGTTTGGGTTGCTTCTTGGAGGGGTCATCCTCCGCTATCCCGTCGCCATTGCCTTCTTTGGGTGTATCCACCATGTACATGTCATATGATGAGGTGGCTTTCCAGTGCCCTGTAGGTGATGGTTCATGTTCGTCTCCTACATCGTTGTCCATATCGTCGATGTCTTCGGAGTCAAAGTCGAGCATGTCGGTTAAATCATCGACAGTGTCTACGAAGTGGGTGGTGGGTGGGTGTCGAATTTCTTCGTCGTCTGCATCCCAATCCTGTTGGCCATAATCCGGCCAGGGCTCTCCTGACAAAGAGAGAGACCTTAGTGAATTCAGAATGTCATCGAAGGGCGAGTGCTGAAAGATATCCGCGGCGGTGAATTCCATGATCGTCGCCCAATCGGATTCGATTGGCAGGGGCGCGGATGGTTTGCAGTCCGAAAAAGAGTCCAGCACCTTGGAGTCACGTGCTGCGCAGAGGGTTAGGCTGGTGTTCGGCTCGATCGCCGTTGAGACTGCAACCCCTAAGGCGGTGTCTAACCACCCGTCCTCGACTGGCGCAGTTGGCTCCGAGCTAAGGGTCGGAGCAGATGCAGGCGCGGCCTCTGGGGTACTGTTCGGCGGCAGAGCTAGGTCATACCCATCGTGACAGTGCGGCGCGCCCGGCTGTGGCTCGAATCCGTTGAAGATCAAGTCTCCACGGATGTCGGCCGTGTAGTTAAAACTTCCAAATCTGACCTGATGGCCGGGGGCATAGCTTTCAATCTGCTCCAGATGGCCAAGCGAATTAGCCCGCAGTGCAAAGACGCCGAGTACGAAGATCTGTCCGGGGAGAAAAGTCTCACCCTGGACCGCATCGCTATCGATGATAGTAAGAGCCATCAAGCCTAATGGCGACGACACAGAGGAACTCTCAATGAAAGCACCAATGTCGGTGTCAAAACCGGCGGATCTCGGGTAGGGGGTCCCGAACTGTGCGTCTAGGCCGGATGGTAACAGGAGGTAGGGGACACGATGTTTTACCCAGGTTCGGGCCCTCTTGATGGAGGTAAAACCCTACGTCCTGCTTGATTGATATTGATAATATGGGTAGTACAAGAGTAGATATACCACGAGATCAGAGAGGCTAAACCCTAGAAGCTAGCCTATGGTATGATTGTATTTTGTGGTTGTTGTGCTACGGACTAAAACCCTTCGGTTTATATAGACACCGGAGAGGGTTAGGGTTACACAAGGTCGGTTACAAAGGAGGATGTATCCATATCCGTATTGCCTAGCTTGCCTTCCACGCCACGTAGAGTCCCATCCGGACACGAGACGAAGTCTTCAATCTTGTATCTTCATAGTCTAAAAGTCCGGCCAATGGAGATAGCCCGGCTGTCCGGAGACCCCCTAATCGAGGACTCCCTCACTCATCGCCGTGCGTGAGTAATTCCATCGTAGGCTTGCTGGACGGTGATGGGTTGGATGAGATTTATCATGTAATCGAGTTAGTTTTGTTAGGGTTTGATCCCTAGTATTCACTATGTTTTGAGATTGATGTTGCTATGACTTTGCTATGCTTAATGCTTGTCACTAGGGCCCGAGTGCCATGATTTCAGATCTGAACCTATTATGTTTTCATCAATATATGAGAGTTCTTGATCCTATCTTGCAAGTATATGGTCACCTATTATGTGTTATGATCCGTTAACCCCGAAGTGACAATAATCAGGATACTCACCGGTGATGACCGTAGTTTGAGGAGTTCATGTATTCACTATGTGCTAATGCTTTGTTCTGGTTCTCTATTAAAAGGAGGCCTTAATATCCCTTAGTTTCCATTAGGACACCGCTGCCACGGGAGGGTAGGACAAAAGATGTCATGCAAGTTCTTTTCCATAAGCACGTATGACTATATTCGGAATACATGCCTACATTACATTGACGAATTGGAGCTAGTTCTGTGTCACCCTATGTTATGACTGTTACATGATGAACCACATCCGGCATAATTATCCATCATTGATCCGATGCCTACGAGCTTTCCATATACTGGTTTACGCTTATTTACTTTCCCGTTGCTATTGTTACAATCACTACAAAATACCAAAAACATTACTTTGCTTTCGTTACTCTTTTGTTACCGTTACCATCACTATCATATTACTTTGCTACTAAACACTTGAGCTCAAGGAGCAGTTTCACCAGAAATGCCAGGAAGCAAAAGGTTCAAGAGAGAAAATGAAGTACTTTGCGGAGAAAAGTGTTCAAGCTCACAATGAAGGAGAAAAGCGCAAGGCTCTGGGGCGCCCTGGTATCGACCCCAGAATAGCTGCCAAGAAGAAGAAGAAGCATGTTACGGCCCAAGCTGAAGCATCAAGGCAGGAAGCTCCAAGCATTGTCTTCCCTGCCAGTATAACAGGCATGAAGCCTAAGGTCCCCACAGCTGCTTCAGAACTAAAGAAAACAAGGGCAGCTGAAGCCGAAGCCCGAAAGCGCAAGAGCAAGAACACCACTGACGATGCTCCACCGACCAAGAAGAGAAAGACAAAGAAGAAAGATCGGGCTGCTCCCACAGAGCCCCTTGTCGTTGAGCCAATCCCATTTGCTCGTCCTGCGTCCGAACACCGAGAGCGTTAGTTAATAGTTCATGATCCTGCTTCCACAGAGGCTCCTGAAGCTGAAGACGTTCCAGCTCCTGAAGCTGAAGACATTGGTCATCACGACAATGTAGAAGATGATGAAGTCCTTCCTCAGATTGAGCACCAAATGGTATCATCGCCTATTCTGACGAACAACGAACTCATCAGCATTGGTCGTCCTCTGACGCCAATTGATCAGGATGAGTCTTGGGTTGATCGCCCTCAAGACTCCCCCCGTCAAGAATCACCAAGTACTCCCCCACCTCAAGCTACCACTCCGGTGCCTCAAGATGATGACTTTGTGGTCCAGCCGACTCCCTCTCCAAAGGCGTCGCCCGCACTCCGTAGGCTTCGCAAAGGACCAAGGCCACAAGTCACTCTATCGAGCGTTCCAGAAGGAGAAGAGCAACACAACTCAGTGGCACGACAAGTGTTCCTTGACACCACTCCAACTGTGAATATCTTTGAGTCTAAAGCAAAAGCTGTTGAATACATTCCGGCTGCATCGGCCGATGATCAACAAGAACCACCAGAACCCCGTCAAGAAGAAGAGCGAGTTGCAACACCCCCTACCAAGCAAGAAACTCTTCTTGAGGAGAACGAGTCTGTGCCCGACCCTCCAGCTACTCAAGTGGAGGTTGAAAACATTGAGGCGGACACCCACAACACTACTGAAGCCAATGACATTGTCATGGCTGAAGCTAATGTGGCACCTAAAGCGAATACGGTGCCTAAAGCCAATGCTGCACCCGAAGAAAATCTGCAGCTCGAAGACAATGCCTCTGCTCCTGTACCACCTCCAAGACCTCACACCATTGAGCAAGCATATCATCGTGGTCAGCTTGTTACCGTCCGCTGGCCCATTCTGGTTCCTCCGCCTGCTGCTGGTCCGCAATTTGACTATCATGTAGAGCACATGCCTCAGGTCCAGAAGCCGAAGCCAAGGCTGCCAAGGTTTCCAGGTACTGCAACTTCACCAGGATCTTTCAATGCAAATGGCTTCATTGCACACAACACTTTCTTTGATAGTGACAAGAACCCCTACTCCAAGCCAATAATTTCATCTGATCGGTTCTGGAGCTATCAGTAGCGCAATTACTATTATTGTGTTCTCTATGATCAAGGGTGCATCTTTCCCCATATGCGTCTAGACAGTGAAGCTATTGCTGGACTGCCCTGCTTAGAAGAAGCTAAAAGTGCTAATGGCACTTATGCTATGTTTTGGTGTGATGACAATGTGGTTAGTTGAACTAATATCGGTTGCTAAAGTTTATCTCAGGTTATCGGTTCTAAGTGCTCGCGATGGAGATGTGCGACCCCCCATTTCAAAAAGGACAAAGGCGTGGTCTTTCGACGCTTCGAAGGTTTAGTTTCGGTTTGCTTCGAGTCGTAGGAAAGACCGCACTATTAAGAGGGGTTTGTGTGGATAAATGTCATGTGGGAATGCCTTTGCCGAGCCTTACTCTCTTACCCTTCGCACTCCGACCACCTAAAAAGAACCTAGTGTGTGTGCTGTGGTACTCAGAAAGTTGCAACAGAAAGTTACTGGGTACCCCGTGCGCACGGGGTCTTTTGACCCCCGTGCGCACGGGTTACCGCGTAACTCTCTGGGTACCCTGTGCGCACGGGGTCTTTTGACCCCCGTGCGCATGAGGTCCTATGTAAACTCTCTGAGTACCCCATGCGCACGGGGTCTTTTGACCCCTGTGCGCATGGGGTGGTGTGTTTGTCTCTGAGTACCCCGTGCGCACGGGGCTGACTTAGCCCGTGCGCGTGGGGTCCAACAGGCAGAAATCCCCACCAATCCATGAACACTATTTAAAGGCCCTTCTTCCACCTCCAACCTCTAACCCTAATGTCTTGTTGAGCTCCACCATTGCTACACCCCATTTTGCTCAATACTCTCAATCCCTCCACCCAAACTTGTTGAAACTTTGGGGGATTGGGAGAGCAAGACCCGATCTACAACTTGACTAAACCAAATCGCGTTCCCCGCAACATTTCTTCCCCATTGACTTGTTACTCTTGGAGCTTGGGCTCCTAGGCGGTTAGAGGTTCCTCCGGAAGCTTCCTTGCTTGTGGTGTGCTCCGGAGAAGTTTGTAAAGGTGTGGTGGTCGCCTTCAAGACCAACCCCGAGTGTTTTGAGGCTCATACGTTGGGGGTGACTCGAAGGAGAATACGGTGAGCCTTTGGTGGCGTTCCGCAAGCTTTGGCTCCGGCACCGTCCAAACGGAGATTAGCTCTTCCCCAAGGAAGAGTGAACTTCGGTTTAAAATCCGCGTCCTCGTCTCACTTGTGGTTAATCCTTTCCCGCACCTTTCTTTGTTGTTGTATGCTTGTTGGCTTGCTAAGTAGTTTGTTGCCTAGCATATCTATTGTGACGCCCCGAGGCCGATGCGCCAGGTGTCTTCTAGTTATTCACCGTCGTTGCCATGTCATTTGTTTGTGTGTTGCATTCTTGTCATGTCATCATGTGCATTGCATCATCATGTTTTCAAAACTCGCATCTGTCCGGGTTCCCCCAGTTCCGTCCGTTGTCCGTTCTGAGTCCGGACACACTCGCACGCGCCCGCGGCATGTCCGTCATTTTATTTTATAAGTGGCCGGAAAATGTTCTCGGTTTGTGTTGAAAGTTGGCGTGTGGTCTTATTATAGTGTAGATATACCGCCTGCCAAGTTTCATCGCATTCGGAGTCTGTTTGGTGCCCCAACGAATAACTATAGCGACAATATAGTTGGTCAAACGTCGGACGTTTTCGGTCTCAGTCGCCGGGCCTCCCTCTCTTCTCTTCTCTCAGCTCGAGACCGTCTACACATCCTACTACCTACCGCCAGGTCCAACCTAACCTATCTCGTCAGCCCGCGGCCCTCCTCTCGCGCGTGTCCGGAAGTTGTCCCGAACCCGACACGGGGAGTCGTCGCCGTTGGGTCCGGATCATCCCCAAACATCTACAAAACATCACCGTTTTCTTATTTGGCCTCCCTAGCCTATTTTTCCCGACCATCCGATTTTGATCGGAGGGACGAGTTAGCCCCTAACCTAAACTCTTTTGATATAAATATCAGACCAAACCCTAGTCCTAGCCTGTCCCATCCTCCCTTCCCTCGCGCCGCCGCCACTTTGTTTTCCTCGGGATCCCTCCTGATCTAGCCGAGTCGACCATCTCCCTCGTTTTCAGCAAGGGCCAACCATCTCCTCCCCTCGATCCACCGGATCCAGCCACTCCTCTCCATCCACCACCCGCAGCGCATGCAACCTCCTCCCCGCCTTCGACGTCGGAGCTCCCGCCAGTCATCCCCGATGCCGGTCCTTATCCGCAGCACCTCGGCCTCGCGTGCCTCCCCGCGCTCCATTCCCGCCGTTCCTGGCTTTCCCCGCGACCTCCTCGCCTTGCCAAGTCTCTGCCCAGCCATTCCAGGGCCAGGCACAATAGAAGGGGCGTCTCCCCATGCGTGGCGTCGCCGGAAACTACCCCTACCAGGCCCCTGCCTTTCCTCTTTCCTTCCCTGCACGACTCCCTCTCCCTCACCCTCTCTCTCTCCTGCAGGTACCCAACCTCCGCCATGGCGCTGTCCCGTCCACCTCATGACGCCGGCCATGTGAGGCCCAGCACCTCGCCCGTCGCCGGATCCGGGGACCCCGCGCCCGGATCCCTCCATCCCCAGCAAGCTCCGCCTTCCTCCATCGCCGGAGCTCCGCCGGATGCCTCGCCGTTGACCCCGCACTCTACTTCGATCGCCTGGGCCAGCGCCCAGTCTCTTCTTCGCCCCGCCATGCCCCTATCGCTCGCGTTGAGCGAGCCACTTCAGCACCAGGCCGCAACCGCCGCATGCATCAGGCCCAGAGGCCTCCCCTCCAACTCATGGGCAAAGCCCATGGTGAGGCCACCCTGAGCCCCTTTTTTCCATTGTTGGGCCAGCAAGATTCGGCCCAACGCATGTTTTTTTCCTGAACGTTTTTCCTTTTTTTTTTCAGAGAACGCTGTTTTGCAGATAGGTCCCTAAACTTCATGCATATAATAACTTAATAACCGTGCATCAGATTGAAACAATTTATATATGAAACTTGCTTAGAATTTTGTCTAGTTTTATAATATGTCATTTTCATCCATGTTTAAAATGTTTAAAATGCTATTTTTTTAAATTTGCTCCTATGCCATGTTAAAATGCTTTAATTCATAACTAAATAACCGTAGCTCCAAACCTAACAAACTTTATATGTAAATGGGGTAGAATTTTGCCTAGTTTAACATGGTGGCTTTACTTTGAATGTTTAACAACTCTAAAATTGTGTTTAGGGCAGAACAATACCATAACCAAAATATGCACATGAGGATTTTTTCGGACTTGTTGCTTGTTGTTCCGGCCTCATTTAAACTTGCCTAGATAGGTAGTTTTCATTTGCTTCACCCTCTTGCCATGTTTAACAACATTTAATATTGTTGGGTACATAAACAAGATCGAACTAAATAAGTCACGTGGTGTTTCGTCAATATGCAATGGAGTTGCATATTGAGCTCCACTTAATTTGTAGGGTTGTTTCGCCATGCCATGCTTCATTAAACCGGACATGGATCATACTTGATTGTGCATCATGCCATGATTATGTGATGGTTGATTACCATGATTGTTTGCTTCTTTCCGGTGTTGCTTCTTCGGGTTGGTTCTGATAACGTCGCATTTGTGAGGATCCGTTTGACTTCGCCCGTGTGTCTTCTTCATGGACTCGTTCTTCTTCCTTGCAGGATCTCAGGCAAGATGACCATACCCTCGAAATCACTTCTATCTTTGCTTGCTAGATGCTCGCTCTTTTGCTACGCCTATGCTACGTTACCTACCACTTGCTTATCATGCCTCCCAAATTGCCATGTCAAGTCTCTAACCCACCTTGTCCTAGCAAACCGTTGTTTGGCTATGTTACCGCTTTGCTCAGCCCCTCTTATAGCATTGTTAGTTGCAGGTGAAGATTGGAGTTTGTTCCATGTTGGAACATGGATATTTTGTTGGGATATCACAATATATCTTATTTATATTAATGCATCTATATACTTGGTAAAGGGTGGAAGGCTCGGCCTTATGCCTAGTGTTTTGTTCCACTCTTGCCACCCTAGTTTCCGTCATATCGGTGTTATGTTCCCGGATTTTGCGTTCCTTACACGGTTGGGTTATAATGGGAACCCCTTGACAGTTCTCCTTGAATAAAACTCCTCCAGCAAGGCCCAACATTGGTTTTACAATTTGCCACCTAGCCTTTTCTTTCCCTTGGGTAGGCCTGCCCAAGGGTCATCTTTATTTAACCCCCCGGGGCAGTGCTCCTCTAAGTGTTGGTCCGAACTGAGTAGACTGCGGGGCCACCTCAGGGCAACTTGAGGGTTGGTTTTACTCGTAGTATGTCTCATCTGAGTGTGCCTTGAGAACGAGATATGTGCAGCTCCTATCGGGATTTGTCGGCACATTCGGGCGGCTTTGCTGGTCTTGTTTTACCATTGTCGAAATGTCTTGTAACCGGGATGCCGAGTCTGACCGGATTGTCTTGGGAGAAGGAATATCCTTCATTGACCGTGAGAGCTTGTGATGGGCTAAGTTGGGACACCCCTGCAGGGATTTAAACTTTCGAAAGCCGTGCCCATGGTTATGGGCAGATGGGAATTTGTTAATGTCCGGTTGTAGAAAACCTGAAACTTAACTTAATTAAAATTCATCAACCGCGTGTGTAACCGTGATGGTCTCTTCTCGGCGGAGTCCGGGAAGTGAACACGGTGTTGGAGTTATGCTTGATGTAGGTTGTTCTAGGATCACTTCTTGATCATAGTTTCTCGACCGTGCTTTTGCCTTCTCTTCTCGCTCTCATTTGCGTATGTTAGCCACCAAATATGCTAGTCGCTTGCTGCAGCTCCACCTCATACCTTGTACCCTTCCTATAAGCTTAAATAGTCTTGATCGCGAGGGTGTGAGATTGCTGAGTCCCCGTGACTCATAGATACTTCCAAAACCAGTTTGCAGGTGCCGATGTTACCGAGCAGGTGACGCAACCAAGCTCAAGGAGGAGCTCGATGAAGATCTTGTCCTTTGTGTTGTTTCGTTCTAGTTGATCAGTAGTGGAGCCCAGTTGGGGTCGATCGGGGTTCTGTGTAGCATTTGGGGTAGTCTTCTTTTATTTTGGGTTCCGTAGTCGGACCTTGTGTGTATCTGGTTGATGTAATGCTTTATTCATGTAATTGTGTGAAGTGGCGATTGTAAGCCAACTATGTATCTCTTTCCCTTATGTATTACATGGGTTGTGTGAAGATTACCTCACTTGCGACATTGCTTTCAATGCGGTTATGCCTCTAAGTCGTGCTTCGACACATGGGAGATATAGCCGCATCGAGGGCGTTACATCTATCTTGGAGCTTGCTTGTCATATAGGTTGCATTCACCTAGTTGCATATCTAGTGAACTCTTTTATCCGCTAAACCTTAAAATCTACAAGAAAGATTAAAATTTGTAGTCTCCTATTCACCCCCCCTCTAGTCGACCGTATCGATCCTTTCAATTGGTATCAGAGCCTCGTGCTCTAATATAAGGTTTTACAACCTTAGAGGATATGGTCGGTCTAGGGAATGAGGGAGGTGGCCTACCCGTTGTGGGGGATGGTCAAAACCAACCCCCCGCCGCGACCGAGACACTTGGTACTCCTGCCGTTGCTCCCGCCGCTCCTACTAACCTGAATGTCCCCTTGACCGCGGCCGATCTTCTTTCAATGTTTGCGGACCTCAAAGTCTCTATGTTGAAAGAGGTTCGGGCCTCAGTCAAGGAGGAAATTGATGCTCGCTTAAAGCCATCAACGTCCGCATCAAACTCGTTTAATCCAAATGAGGTTCATGATGTGGATGACTCGAGGGAACCTCTTGCTTCTCCGGCTCGTACTCAAGTTCCCCAGTACAATGCCGTGGAACCCTTTTACTCTCCTCAACCCTTGCAACATCCCCGCATTAATCCTGTTGGGCCTCCGCCCCCTTTGAAAGCTAATGCATTTGCTAAGTGGAAGCTAGATATGGAGTCTCACATGCGTAGTGCTTCAACCCAATTGTGGTGGATTGTGGTCAATGGATTCAACCCCAAGGACCCAATGAATCTCACTCCAAGGGAAGCAGTTGATGATCAACTCAATGCTACCGCGCACAACATGCTTCGCAACGCTGTGACTGAAGACTATAGTGATTCCATTGCTCTTCTCAAAACCGCAAAGGAAATTTGGGATTGCCTTGAGGAGGCTCTTGAAGGAGATGAAGCAATTCGAAGATCTCGGTTGGCCTTGCTCAAACAAGAAGTCAATCTCTTTGTGAGGAATGAGGGTGAGTCCGCAGAAGAGGTTTACCGAAGGTTGAAGTCCCTTGTGCTCAACTTGAGAACCTTTGGGTGCACTTGGGAAAATGATGATTTCATCAAGGACAAGTTCATAGATGCTATGGTTCTCATGGAACATACCATGGTCATGATGGTTCATCAACGTCCGGACTATCACAAGTTGACTTCGGCTCAAGTTGTTTCCACCTTCTCTATCCATGTTCTTTTGGAAACCAAGTCCAAGAAAACATTTGCAATAGCTCAATCAACCAAGAACTCCAATCTTGCCTTGAAGGCTAAGAAAGTGATGAGCCAATCCTCAAGGGAGGAAGAAGTGAGTGAAGAGATATGCGAGGGGGATAATGATACCTCATGCCCAGCAAATGATTTTGCAGAAGACTTGGCTCTCTTAGTCAAGAAGTACTCCGGGACCATGGCAAACAAAGGAAGAAATCTTCAAGGAAGATCATTTGGACGAAGGAAATGCTACAATTGTCATAGCCCAAGACACTTTGTTCATGATTGTCCATACGAGAGACGTGAAGAGAAGTCCGAGAAGCTTGTGCTTAAGAAGAAGTTCACCAAGTTTGCAAAGAGGAAGGATGACAAGGCTCTTGTTCACGAAGAATACATGTCTGGAGATGAAGATGACAGTGACGATGATCAAGTGGGCATGGTCGCCTTTGCCATGCATGCCACTACCTCCTCCTCCACCACCGGCCTCTTCGACTCTCCAAACGAGGACAAGCCATTCACTCATCGGTGCCTCATGGCCAAAGAGGTAAAAACAAAGTCCAAACCCAAGAAACCCGACACCTACACTCCCAATGTCTCATGTGAGATAGTGGAGGATGAGTGTGAGGAGGGTGTGGATAATGATGAGGAATCCTTAATGGCTTTCATGAAAACTCTTCATGGTGAAGCTCGTGCTCGTTTTGGCGATCTCCTTAAGTCACTTGCCGAACGCGATGACTTTATTGAGAACGTTGAGAACCTCCTTATAGAGGAAAAAGAGAGAGTTGATCTCATCGAGCACGAACTTAATGAAGAGAGTGTCATGAGAGCATCACTTAAGGAAGCCTTATCTGCTCATCAAATTGACTTTGTTAAAACCAATGATGCTTTGCAACTTGCTCTTAAGAATAAAGATGCTCTTAACGTTAGAGTTGAAAAGCTTCTAGTTGACCATACAAGACTTGTTGAGGAGCATGAGTTCCTTGTGATTAGTTCCAAGGTTGTCAAAGGTGACCTCATTGCCCTCACCGAGTCTTATGCTCAACTAAAAGCTACAACCATCAAGGCTCTCACTTCCGTACCTCATATAGATTTAAATGATGATGCTTGTACGGCTAACTTTGCTCATGATTGCACCTCCCTTCAAGAGGAAAATAAGAAGTTGAAAGCTCAAATTGAGAAAGGGCTTGTATCATGCATCCAAGGGGAGAAAAACCTAAATGATCTCTTGAGCAACCAAAAGGAGTGTGTTGCCAAGGAGGGAGTTGGGTTTAATCCCGCATCTAAGAGTGGTAAGAAAAAGAAGAAGAAGAACAACAAGAAGATTGGTCCGACTCCTTCCCCTCCCCAAAAGGTAGTGTTTGTGCAAGAAGGGCACAAGGAGAAGGAGAAGGAAATGAAGGGTGTTGGGAATGGAAAGGTCATTAGGGACAAGGCCATTCCCAAGAATTTTGCCGGCAAGAACAATCCATCATATGTTCTCATTAGAGGAGGTGATGGCTATACCTTTGCAAAATTTGTTGGAACTAACTATGATGATTATGCTTGGACTATTTGGGTTCCCAAGACCCTCGTTGCAAACTCACCAGGACCCATGGCAAAATGGGTACCTATAACCAAAGCTTGATTATTGTAGGACTATGTCTCCGGTGGAACTCAATGGGTGATCGATAGTGGATGCACCAATCATATGACCGGAGAAAGGGAGATGCTTGTGGAGTTCGTTGATTCACTCAAGGCCTCTTCAAACATCTCCTTCGGTGACAATAGCAAGGGCAAGGTATTGGGTTTGGGCAAGGTGGTAATCTCTAATGATTCAACTCTTTCAAATGCCATGCTTGTCCAATCCCTTCACTACAACTTACTTTCTACTATTCAATTGGCTCGTGCCGGTTATGATTCACATTTTGGTGAATTCCATGTGACCGTCTTTAAGAGAAGCAATCTCAAAGTGGTCTTTGTTGGGCATGTTGAAGACAACCTTTCCGTGGTTGATTTCTCGAAAGAGAAAACTCATCTTGCAACATGCCTAATGGCCAAGGCCGACGTGGGGTGGCTATGGCACCGTAGGCTAGCCCATGTGGGCATGAGAAATTTACAAGCTCTCTTAAAGGGGGAGCACATTCTTGGACTAACCAATGTGTCTTTTGCCAAAGATCGTCCTTGTAGTGCTTGCATTGCCGGAAAGCTTCATGAAAAAGCTCATAAAGTAAAGACTATCATCACCACCTTGAGGCCCCTCGAGCTCATCCATTTGGATCTATTTGGGCCTCCAACATAGGATAGTTTGGGAGGAAGGAGATATTGCCTTGTCATTGTTGATGACTTCACAAGATATTATTGGGTGTTCTTTCTCAAGACTAAAGATGAAATGAAAGTGCGTTATATCGACTAGAGGGGGGGGTGAATAGGCGATTTTTATGAAAGTCTTCAAAACGTGAAGGTTATGAAGACAAACAGTACAGATATGCCAATCACTTAAGCAGCGGAAGTTAGATTACACTAGGCACACCATGGTCAAGTATTCAATAGAGTGAAAGCACAAGACAAGTAGCTGCAGTGTAATAAGGATCAGGTAGGAAGAAGTTATGAAGCCAAACAAATCATACAGTTATGTTGTGAAGATAGAAGATAAAGCAAGCATGCAATGGCTTCACAGTGTGTAACAGAAAGTAAAAGGAAGTGAAGATGAAACCAGTGACACGCTGAAGACAATGATTTGTTGGACCAGTTCCAGTTGCTGTGACAACTGTACGTCTGGTTGGAGCGGCTAGGTATTTAAACCAAAGGACACACAATCCCGGACACCCAGTCCTGAACACGCACCTCAGGACACCCAGTCCTCATCGTTTTCTCCTTGAGCTAAGGTCACACAGACCTCGCCCAATCACTCTGGTAAGTCTTCAAGGTAGACTCCCAAACCTTCACAGACTTCGTTCACTGGCAATCCACAATTTCTCTTGGATGCTCAGAACGCGACGCCTAACAGGCTGGAGGATGCACAGTCCTCAAGTGTAATAAGTCTTCAGATCACTCAGACGCGAAGACTTAAGTGATGCCCAATTTACTCTGGCTTTGGGTGGTTAGGGCTTTTCTCCTCGCTAGGAATTTTCTCTCAAAGGCTTCGAGGTGGGTTGCTCTCAAACGACAAAAGCCGTGCATTGAAATCTGAGAAGCCAACCGTTTATGGTTGTAGGGGGTGGACTATTTATAGCCACAGGGCAACCCGACCTGATTTGTTCGAAATGACCCTGGGTCACTAAGGAACTGACACGTGTACCAACGGTCAGATTTCAAACTCACACGGCAACTTTACTTGGGCTAAAAGTAAAGCTGACTTGTCCGACTCTGGACAAGATTTGCTCTCATAGTCTTTGCTCGAAGATATAGGTTTTGAATTAGGCATCACTTCAGTCATTCTGACTGGTTCTCTTGGACCCCACTTAACAGTACGGTGGTTCCTATGACTCAACACAAATGAAATAAAACTATGAAGAATCTACGTCTTCGAGTTCCATAGGCTTCACGTGGTGTCTTCTCTTGTCATAGTCTTCAATGTGAATATCTTCAAATACCACCATTGTCTTCAATGTCTTCGTACATTTTTAGGGGTCACCTCTGGTAGTAAAACCGAATCATTGAGGGACTTCTACCTGTGTTATCCTGCAATTCTCACAAACACATTAGTCCCTCAACTAGGTTTGTCGTCAATACTCCAAAACCAACTAGGGGTGGCACTAGATGCACTTACAATCTCCCCCTTTTTGGTGATTGATGACAAACTAGTTGAAGTTTTCAACGGGGAATATAATTTGTGAAATTGTAAAGGAATTGTCTTCATAAGTTGCAAGGGCTCCCCCTGAAGATGTGCATATAAGTAATTTGCTTCTGGAACGCAAATGCACATGGCAGGTTGTACTTGTGGAAATCCACTTCAACTTATGATGACAATCCACCATGCATGTAAAAGTATATGAAGAGAATGACATGCACAATGAAAAATGGACGTCTGCGGAATGATATAAGTGCGGAAATTATCGTCGTACATGCGGAATTTATCTTCGCAAAATCATAATGGCAAACAAGTAGCAGACGACCATCGAGTTTAAGTGTTACAACTCAAAGAACCAAGTGTAGCAAAACGAGAATTGTAAGCACGAAGCAAAATGTAGCAAAATATAGAGGCACCCGCCCATAGTGACCCGCTTGAAGACTATAAACATCATATGCTTCTCCCCCTTTTGTCAGTGATGACCAAAAAGGTTCGAAGACATAGAGTTTTCTACGCGTTCCCAGGCGCAGCAGGGTCGGTGGAGGCGTTTGGTGGTGCTGAAGAGCTTGGTGCAGGGTCGACGCGCGCTGAAGGAGGTGGTGGTGATGTAGTGTCGTCTTCTTCCTCGATGATTCTTGCAGTCACCGTGGCAGCAGAGGAAGAGAACTCAGGATCTTCAAGTGATGGAGTTCCGTGCATCACAGCTCTTCTGGGGGGTGTAGAGTCAAACTTGAATCTCTCTCTGAAGCCATCCTCACGAAGATCAGCTTCAGGGCACAGCATTGTGAGGCCTTTCCAGGTGCGGCGACAAGTTTCATGAGCAACGAATGCATTCTTGATGGCAAGATTTCTGATGCGATTGACATCCACCAAGAGGATTTTCATCTGTCTCTTCAACCAGTCGTGATGCCTATCTTGCTTTTGGTGAAGGGCCATAAGAAGCTCTCGGTCATTGAGGGCACAAGCGCGCTTCTTGGGTCGCTGAGCAGTTGCGCTGTCAGTGGCTTCGGTGGATGCAGGTGCACGTGTAGTGCCAGCCAATGGGTACACCCTGGAGATGACTTCAACACCTTCAACGTTCTGCGTGAAGCTCTGGTGTTCTGCATTCTGAAGACTTAAGGGTTGCTTGGCAGGCTCAGGATATACAGCTTCAGCAGAGGTGTCCACATCTGGCAAGAAGATCTGATGGTTGCGGGCTGAGGGCTGATATGAAATCGCAGAATGAAGCTTGATCAGCCGCATAACCCAAGGAGCATAAAACTTCAAGCCAAATAAATCTGAGCCGGATGCCGCAAGCTGGCGTATGAAGAAGTCCTGCGCATTGAAGCATTTGCCATGAAGGATGTAGAATATGAGAGTCTTCATTTCACCCTCAACCTTGGCATGTGGAGAGTGTCCCTTAATGGGCCAGAGAGTCCGCCGGATGATGTGATATATGGTCCTGGGCAGGTACTCTAGGTCTTCAACGAAGAACTCAGTTGGATAGGGTGCATCAAGGGGCAATGACTTCATCATTGAAAGCATCTGACTCATATTTGGTTCAGGCCTCTGAAATATGCTTTCAATTGCTTCAGCATGTAATTGGCAGCCTTCTTCGAAGAATTCGCCAGGAGTGGGTAGGCCGGTAAGCTCAATGATATCAAATGCATTGGCTTTGTGATGGACATTGCCGATCATCCACTCCAGGATCCAAGTCTTTGGATCTCTGTTGTATCCTTTAATGTGGAGGGTGGCATAGAATTGAAGTAGAAGCTCTTCATTCCAGTGCTCTTCATCAGTTACGAACTGCAGCAGACCCACTTGCTTAAAGCAATCCAAAGCTTCCTCCAAACAGGGCAGTCCAGCAATGGCTTCAACATCAAGGCGCTTGTGCGGGAAGATGCGACCTTGGTTGTAGAGGATGCAGGAGTAGTAGCTGCGTTGAGGATAGCTCCAGAACCTATCAGATACAATCCTTTCCTTGAATAGGGGTTCTTGGAGCTGTTGAAGAACGTGTTGTCGGCCTTGAAGCTAGTGATGTTGAAGGAGCCAGGAGCTGATGCAGGACCTGGGAACCTTGGCAGTCGAGGAATTGGCGTCTGGACCTGAGGCCTGTGCTCAACATGGTAATCAAATTGAGGACCTGCAGCAGACTCAGGAATAGACATATCTGGATCAGTAGCTTCACTGTCTTCAGAAGCTTTGGGTGGGGAGGGCGCCACATTGGCTTTGGTGTTGGTTGTGGTAGCCGTGACATTTTCAGCCTCCACTTGTGTAGTTGGAGGGACAGACTCCGGCACGTTCTCCTGGAGAATGGTTTCTTGTTGGAGCGGGGGAGTTGGAGCTTGTGGTACTTCTTCATGCTCTTCGGCTGATGCAGCCGGAATGTCGTCAGCAGAGTCCTGAGGCCTTGGACCTTTGCGAAGCCTGTGAAATGCAGACGACGCCTGTGGAGTTGGAGTGGGCTGGACCTCAGATTCTTCTTCCACTTGTGGGCGATCCGCCCATGATGCATCTTGTGCAATTGGCGTCAGAGGACGACCAATGCTGATGAGTTCGCTTGTCTCAAGCTGAGGAAGGGCTGCATCATCTTGTACATGGTCCTGATGACCAATGTCTTCAGCAGCGATGGGGTCGGCTGCTGGAATATCTTCAGCTTCAGGAGCCTCTGTGGGAGCAGGCTCATGAACTGTCAGCTGATGATCTGCGTCAGGGTAGATGACAGATAGGGGTTCAACTATCAAGGGCTCTGTGGGAGCAGCCCGAGTTTTCTTGATCTTGCGCTTCTTCTTGGTGGGGTCAGAAGGAGAGGCTTCCGAGTGTTTCCTCTTCCTTGCTTCAGCTTTGGCTGTCCGTGTCTTCTTGAGCTCTGAAGCGGTTGACCGGCTCTTTGGCTTCGAGCCAGTCGTAGCAGTGGGGAAGACAGTCGGAGCTGCTTCTTGTCTTGGTGCCTCTAGTTCAGGCACAGCAAGCTTCTTCTTCTTCTTCGCGGCCATCTTGGGGTCGATGCCGGGACGCCCAAGTGCTTTGCGCTTCTCGGCCTCATTGTAGGCCTGCACACAGCGATCAGCCAGAATCTTCATTCGCTCCCGCGAACCCTGAGCTTCTGCACGTTTCTTCAGAAAGTTTTCCTTTAACTCGTGCAACATGATCTTGAAGTCCTTGACTTCTTGGACGCCGAGCCTGGCCATATTCTGCTTGAACTGAGCCTTTTCAAAATCAATTTTCTGCTTCAGTTCAACAATGCGCTGGGCAATTGCAAGTTCTGAAGCAATAGCGCCTTGGAAGGCGACGCTGAGGCCAATGGGCAGCTGCAGATCATCGAAGTTGATATTTGGTGTAGCAAACCACTCATCGATGAAGTTGTGGATGATTGCTACATCAAATAGAGGCAGATTATTGAAGATTTCAGCCTCCTCCTTGCTCTTGATGAGCTGCTCAAGAGCGTCATCTCCAAGATCTTCGTCATTGGACAGATCAATGGTTTCGCTGCGCAGAATGGCAGCAGCTGTGAGCTCTTTGCCTATGTGTGGCTGAGGCTTCTTTGCTTCCTGGGGCTTGGAGACTCGAGATAAGTCTTCAGACTTCGCACTGGCTTCAGGAGGTGCAGTTGCCAATTGCTTTGCCCTTGAGATTTTGGGTGAAGAGGTCTGCTTTGAAGCTTTTGGCTTCTTTGCCTGCTTTGGCTTCGGTGCAGTAGGCGCTTCATCAGATTCAGAGTCAGCAGGAGGGTCATTGACGGCAGTCCCTTGGACTAAGATGCGGGTGATGAGGCCCTCAAGATTTGCATACGGACCGATGATATTGGGGTCGACCTCACGTGTGCCATCTGCCCTTGGTGCGGAGGGACCAGGGTTGAAGTCTAAACCCAATTTCTTCTTGTTGTGCTTAGCTGACCTCTGGGCAAACTGGAAGTTGCGCTTGAACAGATTGTCGTCACGACACCAGAGTAGTGACGACGGATGAGCATCAGCAGGCTGCGGTCCTCTGACCATGCATGGATAGAAGCCTTGAGCAATGGCTTCGTCTCTGGACCTGGGCACGAGATTTTTGTATAGTACGTCTCCCCATGGTCTCTTGATGGCGCTTTTCTCAGCGTACTCCTTGGTGACAAAGCGGTATTGGAACCATTGCTCCGCCCAATAGCGTCGAATCCATTGGATTCGTGTCTTGCGCTGATTGTAATCCTCTTTAGGATCTGTATTGTACAGCTCTAAGAGGTCATCGGGCAGATCTCTTGATGTTTCCCCTCGACGCTTTCTGCCACCCTTCCTTGCTGGTTTTTCTGCAGCCATGAAACTTAACTTGGAAGGCTTCAAGACGTTCAAAGGCTTCAAAGGCTTTCTTTTGCTGGACCAACAGGAACTGGCTTCAAGAGAATTGATGTGACGTTGTAAGAACTCTGCAAATGAATGCAGACTATGAGAACCAAAAGATTCTCCCACGGACATGTACCTGTGACAACATTAAGGTGCGAGGGAAGGGGAAGAGGTCATATGCATTCTCAGAAGATTTTGAAGATAAATCAGTTTAGAAGATATTGACCTCATCGTGCGAAGACATTCACTTATAGAAAAGAAGTTGGTTCCAGATTTGTACGAACCCATAGATCAGTACAAGTGAGGAATCTAACTACTTCATGAAGCACAAGTGAATATACTAGGCAAGTTATGAGATGCAGACTAAGACAGATCTAACTTGTGTGAATAGAAACTTCTTATGGCAGAAAGTGACCAAACTATAGGATCAAAAGAGGCTGTAAAAAGAGGTTTTATTTACCACACTTGGAACTGCTAGACGGAGTGGGAGATGAGGCCGAGCAGTTCTATCCTCCATGCCCTAACTTGGCGACGGAAGACACCTACGGCGACGGCGTAGAGAGTGATGTCCGCGGTCGATGTGAAAACGGCGTCAGAGAGGTTGCGGCAGTGAAGCGCTTCGTCGCCGGCGTCGTCGAGAGCTAGCGGTGGCGCTAGGGTTCGTTCGAGGGAGGAAGAAGGAGAAGGAGATAATGACCGCAGTGAGTGTGTATTTATAGTCACAGGGGCTGCACTGCGCTATTACACAGGTGCCCCTGGTGATTCGCATCTGAACAGCACGTGGCCATCATGCGGAGTCTCGGGGGCAGTTCCACAACCCACGCACGCGTGGATTGTCGGGTGGTCGTTCCTACTTCTCCAGATTTCTTGTGGATGAATGAGCATTGAAAACGGTTTTAAAGTTTGTCTCTGTGTCTTCTGTTGACAGGGACGCAGAGAAGACATTCGACAGTTTCAATAGGATGTATATGACTTGGAGAGATAGAATTTGAGATAGAGAGCATGGAGAGATTAGGGTCCGATCACATTCACTTAGTTCAAAAGATTCAAAACAAGAAGACATAGCTATAAGTGAATGCTGTAGAGGACAGAACACTAGTATATATATATATATATATATATATATATATATATATATATATAATCCACGTAATGAAGATAATCATGAAGACATGTAGAGATTGAAGCCAAACCAAATGCGAAGACATTGCTAGGTAACGCCATGAGTGAAGCACTTCAAAAATAGAACATTTGGTGGTGGCGTTACCCACCGTATAGGAAGTATTAGACTCAGACACGGCGCACAATTATCATGGCGCTCCGAAGTCAATTTCCACATTAATGTATTCACACTTAGAATATATGTCTTCATTGATTGAAGATATACGTTACTTTGTGTGTTGCACATCTAAGTCACCAATATGCATAAGTGTTAGGATGTGTGCCTGATCACAGGGCATTTGAGGATTCCAAGATATTTAGCTCACACCGTAACTTGCAAAATCTCTTCTCATCCAAGGGCTTGGTGAAGATATCTGCCCATTGCTCTTCAGTGTTGACGTGTATGATGTCAATATCTTCCTTTGCAACATGATCTCTGAGAAAGTGATGACGAATTTCAATGTGCTTTGTCTTCGAGTGCTGAACTGGGTTGTTGGCGATCTTGATGGCGCTTTCGTTGTCGCAGTAAAGAGTCACTTGCTTCAGTTGAATGCCATAGTCCTTGAGGGTTTGCTTCATCCACAGAAGCTGAGCGCAGCAAGATCCAGCAGCAATGTATTCAGATTCAGCAGTGGAGAGGGATACACAGTTCTGCTTCTTTGAAGACCAACATACAAGTGATCGTCCCAGAAAGTGACACGTGCCTGATGTAGACTTCCGATCAACCTTGTCACCAGCATAATCAGCATCCGAGAATCCAACCAGATCCAACTCTGAGCCCTTTGGATACCACAATCCTAGACTTGGGGTGTGAGCCAAATATCTAAGAATTCGCTTCACTGCTAAGTGATGCGACTCCTTTGGTGCCGCTTGAAATCGAGCACACATGCAAACACTAAGCATAATATCTGGCCTAGATGCACATAAATAAAGCAAAGAACCAATCATGGAGCGGTATACCTTTTGATCGAACTCTTTACCATTGTCGTCAGGACCCAGATGATGTTTGGCTGGCATTGGTGTTGTGAAGCCCTTGCAGTCTTGCATACCAAACTTCTTCAGGCAATCTTTGAGATACTTCTCTTGAGATATGAAGATGCCATTGCGTTGTTGCCGTATCTGAAGACCGAGGAAGAATTTCAGCTCCCCCATCATAGACATCTGATATTGCTCTTGCATCATATATCCGAACTCCTCACTGTACTTCTGATTGGTGCAGCCGAAGATAATGTCATCCACATATATTTGGCACACAAACAGTTCACCATCATATGTCTTCGTGAAGAGAGTGGGATCTAGGGAGCCAGGTATGAAGCCTTTGCTCTTCAGGAAGTATTTGAGTGTGTCATACCAGGCCCGAGGGGCTTGTTTGAGGCCATATAGTGCCTTATTGAGCTTGTAAACCATGTCAGGATGTTTTGGATCTTCAAACCCATGTGGTTGTGCAACATACACTTCTTCTTCAATCTTGCCATTGAAAAAGGCACTCTTCACATCCATTTGATATAAAAGTATGTTATGATGATTTGCATAGGCCAGCAGTATACGGATGGCTTCAAGTCTGGCCACAGGAGCAAATGTTTCATCGAAGTCAATGCCTTCCACTTGAGTATATCCTTGAGCAACGAGACGAGCTTTGTTTCTGACAACTTGACCATGCTCATCTTGCTTGTTGTGGTATATCCATTTGGTGCCTATTATGTTGTGCTTCCGTGGATCAGGACGCTTAACCAATTCCCATACATTGTTCAGCTCAAACTGATGAAGCTCTTCTTGCATTGCTTGAATCCACTCAGGTTCCATAAAAGCTTCTTCAACTTTCTTGGGTTCTGTGATTGAAATGAATGCGAAGTGTCCGAAGAAATTTGCCAGTTGAGTTGCCCGTGAACGAGTCAGTGGACCAGGTGCATTGATGCTATCAATTATTCTGTCAATCTGCACTTAATTGGCAACACGAGGATGTATGGGTCGAAGACTTTGCTCTTGCTGATCTATGTTGTCGTGGGGAGGAATGTCTTCAGGCTGAGCATTGTCTTCATGTGGATCAGGTGCTGAGATGATAAGTTCTTCTTCAGGATGAGCTTCAGAAGGTATAATTTCTCCAGTTCCCATTAGCTTGATTGATTCACTGGCCGGAACTTCATCTAGCACATCTGGCAGTTGCTCTCTTTGTGAACCATTGGTCTCATCGAATCGCACATCCACTGTTTCAACCACTTTGTAGTGAAAGAGATTGAAGACTCTGTAGGAGTGCGAATCTTTTCCATATCCAAGCATAAAGCCCTCATGTGCTTTTGGTGCAAATTTTGAGGTGTGGTGTGGGTCCTTGATCCAGCATCTTGAGCCAAATACTCTGAAGTAACTGACATTTGGCTTCTTGCCAGTTAGAAGTTCATAAGATGTCTTGTTCAGAAGCTTGTGAAGATAAACACGGTTGATTGTATGGCATGTAGTGTCAATGGCTTCAGGCCAGAATTTTCTTGGAGTCTTGTACTCATCTAGCATTGTTCTGGCCATCTCAATGAGTGTTCTGTTCTTGCGTTCAACGACGCCATTCTGCTGTGGCGTGTACGGAGCTGAGAATTCATGTGTGATGCCCAAGGTATCCAGATATGTATCAAGGCCAGTGTTCTTGAATTCAGTGCCATTGTCACTTCTGATGTGCTTTATCTTGGCGCCATAATTGTTCATAGCCCGATTTGCGAAGCGTCTGAAGACATCATGCACTTCAGTCTTGTAAAGGATTATGTGCACCCAAGTATATCTAGTAATCATCAACAATGACAAAGCCATAGAGGCAAGCAGTAGTGGAAAAAGTTGAGTAGTGAGTGGGACCAAAGAGATCCATGTGAAGCAGTTCGAAGGGTCGAGTAGTAGTCATGATTGTCTTTGAAGGATGCTTTGACCTTGTCATCTTCCCTGCTTCACAGGCACCACATAAGTGATCTTTCTTGAACTTGACGCCCTCGATGCCTATGACATGCTTCTTCTTCGCAAGGGTGTGGAGGTTCCTCATGCCAGCATGCCCAAGCCTCTGATGCCAAAGCCAAGTATTCTGAAGCCTTTGCCAGAAGACATACTGCAAGCTGTGGCCCTGCTGTGAAATCTACCACATACAGATCATCTTTCCGATACCCTTCAAACACTAGGGACTTGTCAGATTCCATTAGTACTAGGCAACGATATTTTCCAAAAATTACAATCATGTTCAAATCGCAAAGCATTGAGACAGACATTAAGTTGAAGCCAAGGGATTCAACAAACATGACTTTATCCATGTGTTGATCCTTTGAGATTGCAACTCTACCTAGTCCCAATACCTTACTTTTACCAGTGTCAGCAAATGTGATGTGGCTCTTGTCGGATGGACGTAAGGTTGAGTCCATAAAAAGACTTCTTTTGCCAGTCATGTGATTTGTACACCCACTGTCAATAATCCATTCTGAAGACTCTGAAGACGCTGGTGTCATACCCTATAGTGCAGTTAGGGGGATAGGCTTCACGAAGAGTATTGTGAAGCAAAAACATTTGACGAACCAGTGGGTTATGAAAACTTAGATCCAGGTTAGGACTAATAGGGAGAGTAGCATGCGATTCAGGTATGAAATACATAGTGATGCCATTCGGGCATTTGATCTTGCACCCCACAAGATTTTTAAGGTCCCCAGCAATAGCGTCAGAAGATTTTGGTTTTCTGCTGGAGACCTTTCCCTGCAAAAGAGAGTTAAGCTTTCTTAACCACCCACATCTTCAAGGGTGGCTTAGAAGCAATAAGTCTAAGTGCAGCATCTGAGAATTTTGGCTTTGGAGCCCTAGCAAACAGTCTAGCAGGCGGGCAATAGTACTCATAAGAATAGGCAGAATAGTTCTTGGTCATATGAACATGACGGTTTGAAGAACCGCTCTCATATGCCTGAGCATGGTTTCCCTGCAAAACATTTGCGTTAGTGCGTGAAAGGATCGATATGGTTGACTAGGGGGGGGTGAATAGGCAACTACCAATTTTTAGCTTTTCTTTACCAAATTAATCTTTGCATCAAAGTAGGTTGTCTAGATGTGCAACTAGATGAGTAGCCTATATGATGCAACAACAACAAGCACACAAGCAAGCAAGGGAATAATCACTAAAGAGCTTGCACAAGTAAAGGTAAGAGATAACCAAGAGTGGATCCGGTGAAGACGAGGATGCGTTACCGAAGTTCCTTCCTTTTGAGGGGAAGTACGTCTCCGTTGGAGCGGTGTGGAGGCACGATGCTCCCCAAGAAGCCACTAGGGCCACCGTATTCTCCTCACGCCCTCACACGATGCGAGATGCCGTGATTCCACTATTGGTGCCCTTGAAGGCGGCGACCGAACCTTTACACACAAGGTTGGGGCAACTCCACAACTTAATCGGAGGCTCCCAACAAGACCACGAAGCTTCACCACAATGGAATATGGCTCCGAGGTGACCTCAACCGTCTAGGGTGCACGAACACCCAAGAGTAACAAGATCCGCTAAGGATGAATGGGGGAATCAAAAATCCCTTGGTGGAAGTGTGGATCGGAGCCTTCTCAACCACTCCCGAGCAAATCAACGAGTTTGATTGGCTAGGGAGATAGATCGGGCAAGAGGAAGCTTGGGGTATGCAATGGAGCTTGAGCAATAAATGGTGCTTGGGCAATAATGAGGGTTGGTGGAAGAGGTGAGGGAAAGAGGGAGAAGAAGGAGCCCTTATATAGTGGGGGAAGCAAGTGAACCGTTACTCCCCCACTCAGCCCCGCAGAGGGCGGTACTGCCGCTGAGCCAGAGCGGTACTGCCGCCCAAGAGCGGTACTACCGCTCCCCCTCAGCGGTACTACCGCGCCAAAAGAAAAGGCCTAGGGCAGGGGCCCAGGGCGGTACTGCCGCCCTCGAGCGGTACTACCGCTCCCCCCCAAGCGGTACTACCGCGGAGGTAGAGCGGTACTACCGCTCTCGAGCAGTACTACCGCCACTACTGCCGCGCCTAGTACCGCAAAACCTGACACGAGAAAATGTGCGCAAGAATCGAAGCGGAAGGAGCACCATGCCACCACGGTACTGCGGCTGAGCCCCAGCAAGCGGTACTACCGCTCCGAGGAGCGGTACTACCGCTGCTGACGCAGTGGCAGGGCGGCAGTAGCACGGTACCGCAGAGGTGCTGCCGCTGAGGCCACCCAGCGGTACTACCGCTCGGGGAGCGGTACTACCGCTCCAGGGAGCGGTACTACCGCTTAGGAGGTCTCAGCCGCACTACCGCTGTGGACCGCGGTACTACCGCTGGGTCCAGGACAAACAGAGAAAGGAGGGAAAGAAAGGCCCCAAGGTGCGGAAAAGATTGGAGGGAGTGAAGAGAACGTGTACGTGTTGATTCCACCCAAGTCATACCGAAACGGACCCCCTCTTGATAGTACGGTGACTACTACGAAACCTAGTCCACCAACAAGGTCACGGAATAGACTACACCGTCTTGAGTAGAGCGCCAAAGGGAAGTAATCATTCCGTGCCGAAGGATGAATATCTGAAAGCACTCAAAGCACATGATTAGTCCGCAAAATGCATTGTCATCAATCACCAAAACACCGTAGGGATAAATAGGCCCTTACAGTGCGACTCAGGTGAGTCCTCTGCCTGTATGAAGCCTTTGGACCATATGAAGCCTTTGGTCTGAGGTTTGTCTTCTTCATGTGAGGTGTCATGAGGACATTCACAGGAAGATTCTCCAGACACGTTTTTGGAACCCAGATCTTCTTCATAGGCGGTCCATTCCTGCAGTTAGTACCAATGTACCTGGCAAATACTTCACCATTCTGATTCTTAAACAATTTATAGTTTGCATCAAAGGATTCATCAATGATAATAGGATTAGCACAAGTGAAGCCAGATAGATTGGATGGATCTGCTGAGGATTCCTTTGCAGCAACCCATGTGGTTTTGGGGTACTTCTCAGGTTTCCAGTAAGAGCCATCTGCATTAATTTTCCTCACGAACCCAACACCCTCTTTCCTAGGGTTTCGGTTCAGAATCTGCTTCTTGAGGACATCACATAATGTCTGATGTCCTTTGAGACTTTTGTACATCCCTATTTCAAGCAATGTCTTCAACCTAGCATTCTCATCAGCAATAGCAGTGGTATTCTCAGCAGAGGGGTTAGTTACCACTTCAACAGTTGAAGATATTGCAATAGCAGTAGCAGTGGAACATTCAGTAACAGAAGTAGCATTATCATGCTCAATGCATTTAAGGCATGGTGGTTCAAATCCTTCCTGAGCGGAACTGATCTGTTCGGCGTGAAGTGACTCGTTTTCCTTTTGAAGATCTTCATGAGCCGCTCTCAATTTCTCAAGATCTTGCTTCCTTTGAAGATAATCGTAGGAAAGCTTTTCATGAGTTGTTGAGAGAGTATCATGACGATCTTCAAGTTCCTGATACTTAACATGAAGATTTTTTATGTCTTCAATTAAGGATTCAGATCGAGTCATTTCAGCACCCAACAGATCATCGCTTCTGTCTAACAGTTTTTGAATATGTTCCATGGCTTTCTGTTGTTCAGTGGCAATTTTAGCAAGTGTTTTGTAGCTGGGTTTTGAATCACAATCAGAGTCATCGTCACTAGATGTTTGATAGTGAGTAGTGCGTGTGTTTACCTTGGCACCGCGTGCCATGAAGCAGTAGGTAGGAGTAGAGTCGTACTTGTCATTTGCATCGGTGTTGGTGATGAAGTCATTGTCTTTAGTGTTGAAGATGGACTTGGCGACGTAGGCTGTAGCCAGACTCGCAATGCCAGAATCAGACTCCTCCTCAGACTCCACCTCTGCCTCCTCAGAAGCGGACTCCTCCTCTGAATCCATTTCCTTGCCAACAAACGCACGAGCCTTGCCAGTTGAGCTCTTCTTGTGTGATGAAGACTTTGAGGAAGACTTGGAAGAAGACTTTGAGTATTTCTTCTTCTTCTTGTCATCAGAGTCATATTCCTTGCTCTTCTTCTTCTTTCTGCTCTCATTGTCCCACTGTGGACACTCAGAGATGAAGTGTCCAGTTTTCTTGCACTTGTGACATGTTGTCTTCTTGTAGTCATGAGTAGAAGCTTCATCATTCCTTGAGCTTGATCGTGAAGACTTTCTGAAGCCTTTCTTCTTGGTGAATTTCTGGAACTTCTTCACTAGCATTGCAAGTTCCCGTCCAGTGTCTTCAGGATCATCAGAACTGCTGTCAGATTCTTCTTCAGATGAGGACACAGCTTTTGCCTTCAAGGCACGAGTTCGCCCATAGTTTGGACCGTAGATATCTCTTTTCTCAGAAAGCTGAAACTCGTGTGTGTTGAGCCTCTCAAGTATGTCAGACGGATCGAGTGTCTTGAAGTCTGGACGTTCTTGAATCATCAGGGCTAGGATGTCAAACAAACTGCCAAGTGATCTCAGCAGCGTCTTGACGATTTCATGTTTGGTGATCTCAGTGGCGCCGAGGGCTTGAAGCTCATTTGTGATGTCAGTGAGCCGGTCAAATGTGTGCTGGACATTCTCATTGTCATCTCGTTTGAAGCGGTTGAAGAGATTGCGAAGAACACTGATTCTATGATCTCTCTGGGTTGAGATGCCTTCATTGACTTTGGAGAGCCAGTCCCAGACCAGCTTGGATGTCTTCAAGGTACTTACACGGCCGTACTGTCCCTTGGTCAGATGACCACAGATGATATTCTTGGCAGTAGAGTCCAGTTGAGTGAACTTCTTGACATCAGCAGCAGTGACACCTTCTCCAGCCTTGGGAACGCCGTTTTCAACGACATACCATAGGTCGACGTCAATGGCTTCAAGATGCATGCGCATCTTATTCTTCCAGTAGGGATATTCAGTTCCATCAAAGACGAGGCACGCAGCGGAGACTTTAATTATCCCTGCAGTCGACATAGCTAAAACTCTAGGTGGTTAAACCGAATCACACAGAACAAGGGAGCACCTTGCTCTGATACCAATTGAAAGTGCGTTATATCGACTAGAGGGGGGGTGAATAGGCGATTTTTATGGAAGTCTTCAAAACGTGAAGGTTATGAAGACAAACAGTACAGATATGCCAATCACTTAAGCAACGGAAGTTAGATTACACTAGGCACGCCATGGTCAAGTATTCAATGGAGTGAAAGCACAAGACAAGTAGCTGCAGTGTAATAAGGATCAGGTAGGAAGAAGTTATGAAGCCAAACAAATCATACAGTTATGTTGTGAAGACAGAAGATAAAGCAAGCATGCAATGGCTTCACAGTGTGTAACAGAAAGTAAAAGGAAGTGAAGATGAAACCAGTGACACGCTGAAGACAATGATTTGTTGGACCAGTTCCAGTTGCTGTGACAACTGTACGTCTGGTTGGAGCGGCTAGGTATTTAAACCAAAGGACACATAGTCCCGGACACCCAGTCCTGAACACGCAGCTCAGGACACCCAGTCCTCACCATTTTCTCCTTGAGCTAAGGTCACACAGACCACGCCCAATCACTCTGGCAAGTCTTCAAGGTAGACTCCCAAACCTTCACAGACTTCGTTCACTGGCAATCCACAATTTCTCTTGGATGCTCAGAACGCGACGCCTAACCGGTTGGAGGATGCACAGTCCTCAAGTGTAATAAGTCTTCAGATCACTCAGACACGAAGACTTAAGTGATGCCCAATTTACTCTGGCTTTGGGTGGTTAGGGCTTTTCTCCTCGCTAGGAATTTTCTCTCAAAGGCTTCGAGGTGGGTTGCTCTCAAACGACAAAAGCCGTGCACTGAAATCTGAGCAGCCAACCGTTTATGGTTGTAGGGGGTGGACTATTTATAGCCACAGGGTAACCCGACCTGATTTGTCCGAAATGACCCTGGGTCACTAAGGAACTGACACGTGTACCAACAATCAGATTTCAAACTCACACGACAACTTTACTTGGGCTACAAGTAAAGCTGACTTGTCCGACTCTGGACAAGATTTGCTCTCATAGTCTTTGCTCGAAGATATAGGTTTTGAATTAGGCATCACTTCAGTCATTCTGACTGGTTCTCTTGGACCCCACTTAACAGTACGGTGGTTCCTATGACTCAACACAAATGAAATAAAACTATGAAGAATCTACGTCTTCGAGTTCCATAGGCTTCACGTGGTGTCTTCTCTTGTCATAGTCTTCAATGTGAATATCTTCAAATACCACCATTGTCTTCAATGTCTTCGTACATTTTTAGGGGTCATCTCTGGTAGTAAAACCGAATCATTGAGGGACTTCTACCTGTGTTATCCTGCAATTCTCACAAACACATTAGTCCCTCAACTAGGTTTGTCGTCAATACTCCAAAACCAACTAGGGGTGGCACTAGATGCACTTACATGAAACTCAAGAAACCTTCATCAACTTTGCCAAAGAAGCTCAACGTCAACATAACTATGAGATCAAGGCAATCCGAAGTGACAATGGCACCGAGTTCAAAAACTATACAATGGATGAATTCTTGAGTGAAGAGGGGATAAAGCACCAATATGCCGCACCATATACTCCCCAACAAAATGGTGTTGCGGAGAGGAAGAATTGGACTCTTATTGAGATGGCGAGGACCATGCTTGATGAGTACAAATCACCATACAAGCTTTGGGCAGAAGCCATCAACACCGCGTGCCATGCTTCAAACCGGCTTTATCTTCGCAAGCTCAAGAACAAGACCCCTTATGAGCTCCTAATTGGGAGAAAGCCCAACGTCAAATACTTTCGGGTATTCAGTTGTAAGTGTTTCATTTTAAACAAAAAATCCCGGTTAGCTAAATTTGAGTCTAGAACTTATGAGGGCATATTTGTTGGATATGCATCAAACTCTCATGCTTACCGAGTTCTCAATAAATCCACCGAATGCATTAAGGAAACGGTAAATGTGGAGTTTGATGAAGATAACGGCTCCCGTATGGAGCAAATCGTTCCTAGTGTTGTAGGTGATGATGCTCCTTCACAAGCTATAAGGACAATGGGGATAGGCCACATTCTTCCACAAGAAACACCCCATGTCCAAGTAGAAGAAGAAGGAGTAAGAGCCCCTCTTGAGGATTTTCCACAAGGGAAGTCATCACCGACACCACTTGTACAAGATGCTTCGGGAAATAATGAACCTATCCAAGAACAAGATCAAGACCCTCATATTCCCGAGCAAGATCAAGAGCAAACTCTTCCGTATAATGAATATTCAATCGCTGAGGCTCAAGATCAAGCTCAAAGTCATGATCAAGATCAAGATCAACCCCAACCACAAGTGTCTTCATCGTCATCACTTCCTACTGAGCAAGAACCTGTGGTTGCAAAGAGAAGAGTGTCTCCAAGGCTAAAGCAATCTCAAGGGCAAGCTTCTTCATCAAGTCCAAAACCCAGTGAAGAAGAGCTTGACCGCAAAGAGCAAAAAGTGGCCGCCAAGATGAAACATCTTAAACACCTCACTTAGAACATCTACGGAAGCATCAAAAATGGGGTAACTACTCGTAGACGTTTGGCAAACTTTTGTGAACATCACTCGTTTGTCTCTTGTGTTGAACCCCTTAAGGTGGAAGATGCACTTGACGATCCGGATTGGATAGATGCCACGCATGAAGAAATCAACAACTTCACACGCAACAAAGTGTGGACCCTTGTAGAAAGACCCAAGGAATTTCATAATGTCATTGGAACAAAGTGGATTTTCAAGAACAAACAAGATGAATATGGACAAGTAATAAGGAACAAGGCAAGGTCAGTGGCACAAGGTTTCACCCAAGTTTAAGGTTTGGACTTTGGTGAAACTTTTGCCCCCGTTGCCCGTCTCGAATCCATTAGCATCTTGCTTGCTTATGCCTCTCATCATGATTTCAAATTATATCAAATGGATGTTAAGAGCGCATTTCTTAATGGTCCTCTTAAGGAGTTGGTGTATGTCAAGCAACCTCCTGGTTTTGAAGACCCCGATCATCCCTCTCACGTTTATGAACTCCATAAGGCACTCTATGGACTCAAACAAGCACCCCGTGCTTGGTATGATCACCTTACGACGTTCCTAAGCGAGAAGGGGTTCCAGATTGGGGTAATAGATTCCACTCTCTTTACGAAGAGGGTAAAAGGAGAGTTGTTTGTCTGCCAAAATATGTTGATGATATTATCGTTGGGTCAACTAACCATGCTATTAACGTTGAGTTTGAGAATCTTATGACTAAGGTATTTGCAATGAGCATGATGGGAGAGTTGAAGTTCTTTCTCGGTTTTCAAGTGAAGCAATTGAGAGGCGGAACCTTCATCAATCAATCTCGTTATATCCAAGACATGCTCAAGAGATTCAAAATGCAAGATATCAAGCCAATGAAGACACCCATGGCCACAAATGGTCAACTTCATCTTGATCCAAATGGTAAAGAAGTGGATCAAAAGGTATATCGCTCTATGATCGGTTCCTTGCTTTACCTTTGTGCATCTAGGCCAGATATTATGTTGAGTGTGTGTATGTGTGCAAGATTTCAATCCGCTCCTAAGGAGAGCCACTATTCGGTAGTGAAAAGGATCCTTCGATATTTGGTTCATACCCCAAACTTGGGCCTTTGGTATCCCAAGGGATCATCATTTGAGTTAATGGGTTACTCGGATTCGGATTGGGCCGGAGACAAGGTTGATCGCAAGTCCACATCCGGTTCATGTCAATTCCTAGGGAGATCGTTGGTAAGTTGGTCTTCAAAGAAGCAAAATTGTATATCTCTCTCCACAGCCGAAGTCGAGTATATTGCTTCCGGAAGTTGTTGTGCCCAATTGTTATGGATGAGGCAAACTTTGATGGATTATGGTGTCAAATGTGACAAAGTGCCTCTTTGGTGTGACAATGAAAGTGCCATCAAGATCGCCGAGAATCCGTTTCAACATAGCAAGACCAAGCATATTGAGATTCATCATCATTTCATTAGAGATCGTGTGGCCAAGGGAAACATTGAGTTACTCCATGTCAACACCGAGAATCAACTAGCCGACATCTTCACCAAGCCCCTTGACGAAGCAAGATTCCGCGAGTTAAGGCATGAGCTAAATATCATGGATATTAGTAACTTTGGATGAAACTCTTGCTCTCACACACACATACTCATGCACTATCTTGCTTAGATGTAGGCACATGTCTAGGGGGAGCTAGCTCAACTCATGAGCTATATTATCCTAGAAGTGCATAAAACAAACACAATCTTTCACATAAGCCACTTTAGGTGGTACTTGTGCTTCAAAGATGAGTATTGGTCTTGGGCCCAAGGTTCACATCTTCACGGTGCCATACCAAGTAAACTCAAACATGGTGGCCTCGTCCACCGCCCTCGCTTGAGGGCTGTGTCCGTGTTTGTTTCGCTTGTGTGGTGTGTTGTTTCTTTTCTTTTTTTGGTTGGTTCTCCTCGCTTCTCTTTTGGTACAAGTGCTCCACATATACCCTTTCCATAGTGATAGGACTTTCCTCGCGGCGTATTCAGAAATGTAGACCGAGTGCTTTGTGAAGTAGGGGTAAGAGTATTCACTCAGCCCTGTATTTAAAAATCCACTCATGTCAAAGTTCCTGAATACCCCGTGCGCACGGGCCTGTACCGTGCACACGGGGCCCCCGTGCCCACGGGCTCTGTACCGTGCGCACGGGACCCCCGTGCGCACGGGGTCTGCGGTTTCTGGCCCTAAGGACGTGGGGCGTGGGGGGGGGGGGGGCTCGGGTTCTTTTCCACCCATTCTCCCCCTCCACTCCCCAGGAAGCCTCCAGCGCCGCCGCCGTCGCCTCCACTTGCCGGAGCTCCTCTAGGCTTCGTCGGGGTTCCTCCTCCGTGGATCTGCATCCAAATGGGGTCCTCCTTCGGTTGGTCTTGTCCCCTTGATCTATCTCCTTGAGTTCCTATCTATTGTTCTAGCTTTAGGGTTTCTTTGCTCCCTAGATTCGTTTGGCCTCAACTAGCTTGTAGATAAAAGTCTAGTGCTTAGATCCTTTGGTCCCTCTGCTACACCCACTCCCAGAGGTCATTCTAGTAGTGGCTGTCGCTGGGAGACCCCCGTGTCCACGAGGTGTTTGACCCCCGTGCGCACGGGGCCTCGTGCCCACGGTCCTGTACCGTGCGCACGGGCCCCCGTGCCCACGGGGTCTAAACCCCCGTGCACACGGACTATCTAGGAACTTTTGCCTAGATTTTTGTCTATCTCCTTGCCATTCATCTTGCACTTGTACTCATTTGTGTCTCATGCTTTGTGTTGTTGGGTGTTTGTGTGTGTTTCAGACTCCGATGACAAGAGGTCTGAGCTTCGTCGCAAGCGTGCAAAAGGAGGATCAAAGGACTTCACCATTGCTCGTCGTCAGCCGTATGAAGGCATGGGTCAGGGGATGGGTCAGGGCCGGGCTCGCCGTGCAGCCTCAAAGCGGCCCGTTGTTGAGGCTTCTGATGATTCTGAGGAAGAATATGACTCACAAGATGATGAGATAGAAGACGAAGACGATCGTGGTGAGGAAGATGAAGAAGAGGAAGAGGAGTCTAGTCCGGAGCAAGCCATTCCGGGCAGGCATGACCTCCGAAATATGCCTCTTGTCAAGTGGACCAAGCCAAAGATTTGGGCTAAGAGACAGAGCCATCCGTATGTTAAGGCCACGAGTATGGGAGTGGATCCCTGTTTCAAGAATGGGTTTCAGCAAAGGATCTATCATGAGCTTCTTATGACCAAGTCAAAGAAGTTTGCTCCTCACAAGCAAGTCAACACTGAGAGTTTGCGTGACAATGATCATCTGTATCCAGGTGTGTTCTCCGCTCTTGGACGACTGGGTCTGATTCCGTTTGTCACCTTCAACCACCCCTACAATGAAGATCTAGTGATGCAGTTCTTTGCCACTCTATACTTCTCCAACGATTCTGCTCGCACCTTCACATGGATGTCTGGAACGCATCAGTACTCAGCTCCTATGGCAAAGTTCTCCGAGATCATTCCCTACCCGTTCATGGATGAAGAGACTATTTCTGATGAGTTTGGCATTGTTCAGGAAAGTGGGCAACGCACTAAGGATGAGATTGCCTTTGCTTACAAACAAGAGAAGTCGTTTGTCACTGGGTTAATCAAAGACCTCTTGCCCCTCTATGACACCATGCGCCATATCCTGTGGTATACCCTCACTCCAAAGGCCGGGTATTCCCATAACATTCGGAGCTCCATGCTTGATGTCTTTGTGTATCTTCATTAGAAGAAGAAAGTGGATGTTCTGGATTTCATGTACTACGAGCTGCATTAGTGTGTACAAGAGAACAAGTATTTGATCTATGCTCCATTCATACAGGCGTTGATTGAGACCGCCTGTCCAGCAAAGTACATTGCCAGCTTCAAGACTACCATTGCCAGCTTCAAGACTATTGTTCCCAAGCGCAAGTCCAACTGGACCCCAGCTGCTCCTGCTCCCTATGTGCCCATCAAGAAGGGGCGCAACCCTAGGCCTGAGGATCGTGCTACTTACACTCCAGGCATGTCATCTACTGCACGGATCCCTTGTGGTAAGGCCAAGTCTGTTGGCTCTGAGGCCATCTTTGCCAAGGGAGAGAAGAAGTCGTTGTTCAAGACCTTGAGAAACATGTTCAAGATGTGTCAGTCGATTCAGTGTCGTCAGATCAAGGAAATCAACAGGAGAAGCTTGTTCAGCGTGAGCAGAACGCAGCAAGGGCTGCTGCTAGTGAGGAGGTCGGTCCAGGTTCAGAGGTCGTCGATAGTGAGGCCACTGCTCGGTCTTTCCCAATGGCCGGGTGGCGTTTTGATGATGATGATGATGCCTCGAGTGCTCCTCCTCTTGTCTAGTGGATCTCGTGTCGCCATTTGTCTCATTTTTGTTGTATTGATGACAAAGGGGGAGAAGTGGTGTGTGTGTGTGTGTTCGTGGGTGTGTGGTGCGTTTGTGGGTGTGTTGATATCTCAAGCCTCGTGTTTCTCGCTGTTGGTTGGTTTTAGTTGGCTTGAGATACTCTTATTTACCTTCCGTCTGTGTGGTTGTGTGTCTCTAGCTTTATTAGTGAACCTTGCCATTATCCTCTTATGCTTATTGGGTCTCACATTATTTGCCCACCACTGTGTCATGAGATCTAGGCACCGTTATAGGTTTATTTTGATGAATCTCATGACTTAACAATAATGATCTTGGTCAAACCTCCTATGGGTGTACTAGATGCATTCTGGTTTTCGGGCACACATATAGGGGGAGCTATCATGATCATTATTTGTTCCATGGCTTTCTATCTATTTATCCTCTTTGCCATGATCTAACCACGTTGTCATCAATGCACCAAAAAGGGGGAGATTGAAAGTGCTAATGGCACTTATGCTATGTTTTGGTGTGATGACAATGTGGTTAGTTGAACTAATATCGGTTGCTAAAGTTTACCTCAGGTTATTGGTTCTAAGTGCCCGCGATGGAGATGTGCGCCCCCCCCATTTCAAAAAGGACAAAGGTGTGGTCTTTCGACGCTTTGAAGGTTTAGTTTTGGTTTTGCTTCGAGTCATAGGAAAGAGTGCACTATTAAGAGGGGTTTGTGTGGATAAATGTCGTGTGGGAATGCCTTTGCCGAGCCTTACTCTCTTACCCTTCCCACTCCGACCACCTAAAAAGAACCTACTGTGTGTGCTGTGGTACTCAGAAAGTTGCAATAGAAAGTTACTGGGTACCCCGTGCGCACGGGGTCTTTTGACCCCCCATGCGCACAGGGTACTGCATAACTCTCTGGGTACCCCGTGCGCACGGGGTCTTTTGACCCCCGTGCACACGGGGTCCTATGTAAACTCCCTGAGTACCCCGTGCGCACGGGGTCTTTTGACCCCCGTGCGCACGGGGTGGTGTGTTTGTCTCTGAGTACCCCGTGCGCACGGGGCTGACTTAGCCCGTGCGCACGGGGTCCAACGGGCAGAAATCCCCACCAGCCGATGAACACTATTTAAAGGCCCTTCTTCCACCTCCAACCTCTAACCCTAATGTCTTGTTGAGCTCCACCATTGCTACACCCCATTTTGCTCAATACTCTCAATCCCTCCACCCAAACTTGTTGAAACTTTGGGGATTGGGAGAGCAAGACCTGATCTACAACTTGACCAAACCAAATCGCTTCCCCGTAGCATTTCTTCCCCATTGACTTGTTACTCTTGGAGCTTGGGCTCCTAGGCGGTTAGAGGTTCCTCCGGAAGCTTCCTTGCTTGTGGTGTGCTCCGGAGAAGTTTGTAAAGGTGTGGTGGTCGCCTTTAAGACCAACCCCGAGTGTTTCGAGGCTCATCCGTTGGGGGTGACTCGAAGGATAATATGGTGAGCCTTTGGTGGCGTTCCGCAAGCTTTGGCTCCGGCACCACTCCAAACGGAGATTAGCTCTTCCCCAAGGAAGAGTGAACTTCGGGTTAAAATCCGCGTCCTCGTCTCACTTGTGGTTAATCCTTTCCCGCACCTTTCTTTGTTGTTGTATGCTTGTTGGCTTGCTAAGTAGTTTGTTGCCTAGCATATCTATCTTGGAGCTTGCTTGTCATATAGGTTGCATTCACCTAGTTGCATATCTAGTGAACTCTTTTATCCGCTAAACCTTAAAATCTACAAGAAATATTAAAATTTCTAGCCTGCTATTCTGTAACACCCTCGATGTGACTATATCTCCCACGTGTCGAGGCACGACTTAGAGGCATAATCGCATTGAAGGCATATGTCGCAAGTGAGGTAATCTTCACACAACCCATGTAATATAATAAGGAATAGGAGATACATAGTTGGCTTACAATCGCCACTTCACACAATTACATGAATAAAGCATTACATCAACCAAATACACTCATGGTCCAACTACGGAACCAAAATAAAAGAAGAACCCCAAATGCGACAAAGGTCCCCGATCCACCCCAACTGGGCTCCACTACTGATCAACTAGAACGAAACAACACAAATGAACAAGGTCTTCAACGAGCTCCTCCTGAGCTTGGTTGCGTCATCTGCACGGACTCATCGGCACCTACAAGCTGGTTTTGGAAGTAATCTGTGAGCCATAGGGACTCAGCAATCTCGCACCCTCGCGATCAAGACTATTTAAGCTTATGGGTAAGGTAAAAGGTATGAGGTGGAGCTGCAGCAAGCGACTAGCATATATGGTGGCTAACATACGCAAAAGAGGGCGAGAAGAGGAGGCAAAGCACGGTCGGTAAAAGTATGATCAAGAAGTGATCCTAGATTACCTACGTCAAGCATAACTCCAACAACCGTGTTCACTTCCCGGACTCCACCGGAAAGAGACCATCATGGTTACACACGCAGTTGATTCATTTTAATTAAGGTCGACTTCAGGTTTTCTACAACCGGACGTTAACAAATTCCCATCTGCCCATAACCGCGGGCACGGCTTTCAAAAGTTCAAATCCCTGCAGGGGTGTCCCAACTTAGCCCATCACAAGCTCTCACGGTCAACGAAGGAATAGACCTCCACCCGAGACATTCCGATCAGACTCGGTATCCCAGTACAACAAGACATTTCGACAGGGTAAAACTAAACCAGCAACACCGCCCGAATGTGCCGACAAATCCCGATAGGAGCTGCACATATCTCTTTCTCAGGGCACACTCAGATTGTCCTAGGTACGGGCAAGCCAGCCCAGAGTTGCCTCTGGTGGCCACCGGCAGCTGACAGGTTGGACCAACACTCAGAGGAGCACTGGCCCCGGGGGGGGGGGGGGTAAAATAATGATGACCCTTGAGTCTGCGGAACCCAAGGGAAAGAAAAAGGCTAGGTGGCAAATGGTAAAACCAATGTTGGGCATTACTGGAGAAGCTTTACTTAAGGCGAACTGTCAAGGGGTTCCCATTATAGCCCAACCGCGTAAGGAACGCAAAATCCGGGAACATAACACCGATATGACGGAAACTAGGGCGGCAAGAGTGGAACAAAACACCAGGCATAAGGCCGAGCCTTCCACCCTTTACCAAGTATATAGATGCATTAATTAAATAAGATATATTGTGATATCCCAACAAGTAAACATGTTCCAACAAGGAACAACATCTCCATGTTCCAACAAGGAACAAACTTCAATCTTCACCTGCAACTAACAACGCTATAAGAGGGGCTGAGCAAAGCGGTAACATAGCCAATCAACGGTTTGCTAGGACATTGGTGGGTTAGAGGCTGAACATGGCAACTTGGGAGGCTGACAAGCAAGTGGTAGGCATCGTAGCATTGGCATAGCAAAAGAGCGAGCAAACTAGCATAGAAAAGATAGTAGTGATTTCGAGGGTATGATCATCTTGCCTAAAATCCCGCAAGGAAGAAGAACGAATCCATGAAGAAGACAAACGGACGTAGACGAACGGATCCTCACAACATGACGTTACCGGAATCAACCCGAGGAAGCAATCACCGGAAAAGAAGCACACAACATAGTAAATAACCAACGCATCAACATGACATGATGCGCAATCAAGTATGATGCATGTCCGGTTTAAGTATGCATGGCATGGCAAAGTGCACAAGCAACCCTACAAATTAAGTGGAGCTCAATATGCATCGGGATGCATATTGACAAAACACCACATCAATTATTTAGTTCTCTCTCGTTTATGTACCCAACAATATTAAATGTTGATTAACATGGCAAGAGGTGAAGCACAACAAAACTACCTATCTAGGCAAGTTTAAATGAGGCCGGAAGCAACGAACAACAATTCCGGAAAATCCTCATATGCATAATTTAAGGTTTGTTACTGTTCTGCCCTAAACATTATTTTAGAGTTGTTAAACATGCAAGAGCAGTGCACCATGATAAACTAGGCAAAATTCTACCCCATTTACATATAAAGTTTATTAAAAACGGAGTTACGGTTATTTAGTTACAAATTAAAGCATTTTAACATGGCATAGGAGTAAATATATGCAAACAGCATTTTAAACAGTTCAAACATGGGTGAAAGTGACATATTCTTAATCTACACATAATTTTAAGCAAGTTTCATATATAACTTATTTTAATCCAATGCACGGTTTGTGAGTTATTATATGCATGAACATGAGGGCCTTTTCTGTAAAACTGCAGTCTCGGGATAATTAGGAAAATCGTCCAACAGAAAAAAAACGTGCACTGGGCTAAAACTGGCTGGCCCAACATGCACAGGAGAGGGGCTGGGCGCTGCTCACCATGGGCTGAGGCCCAACTGGAGAGGAAGGAGGCCGGCCCAGGCGCGTGCGGTCGATCTGGAATCGGTCAACGCGAGCGGCCGAGGCACTCTGCTCGTTCTGAAGACGAACGACAGCGGCGGTGCAGGCTGACGCCGGGATCGGGCAAGGGCGGTGCCGGGCCGGGACGGCGCGGGATCCAGCCGGCTTGAGGTCCAGGACGGCAGCAGGCGGTGGATCCGGACGGGGGACGTCCATTCTAGCCGAAGGCGGGGCGTGGAACGAGGTATCGACGAAGCTTCAGGTTCGGGTGGCCATGGACTCCACCTACGGGAGAGAGAGACATGCGGGGTGAGTGAGAGGGAGAAGAGCTAGAGGAGGAAGGGAAGGAAGAAGGTGGCGCGACGAGGCTGGCCTGAGGTCGAGGTCTGGAGTAGGGCGCCAGGGTACGCTGCTTGGAGCTGCTCCGGTACCCTGCGGCTCGCGGTCGACGGCTGGAACGAGCGCTCCGCTCGGAAAGAACTGCTGCCCGATCCACACGAGAGGAGGGCGAGCGGGGAGGCCGGGCATGGTCGGGGTGGCCGGCATGCTGGAGAGGCGCTCCGGCGAGGTGGTCGGGATCGAGCTACTCCGGCGACGGGGTGCTCGGGGACACAGGGCGAGGGTGTGGCGGTGGGAGGACGACGGGGAGAGATGGGGATCGGGAGATGGAGGTAGCGAGGGAAAGAAGGAGATCGAGCCCCTCCTGGCTCGATGCGTGAGGGCGGCGGCGTGGTAGGAAGAGAGGGATCGGGCAAGGGATCGAGAAGATGAGGGCTAGCGAGCGAGGTGATTGGAGATGGTTGCTGGTGGTTGGTTCGATCGGATCTGGGAGGATCCCAAGGTGGGAGGCGACCGGTGGATGTCTGGCGGCGGGGACGATACTGATGGGACAAACCTCCTAAAGATTAGGGTTGGACTAGTTTATATACGCTTGCGGATTAGGTTAGGGGCTATCCCGTCCCTCCGATCAAAATCAGATGGCCAGGAAAAATAGGCTAGGGAGTCCCAAGAAGAAAACGGTGACGTTTTGTAGACGTTTGGGGATGATCCGGATCCAACGGTGACGACAGCTCGGGTCGGGTCCGGGACAATTTTCGGATGCTCACGTGAGGGGTTCGATGCACTGTGCAGAGAGGGTTTCGGACCGTGCGGTCGCGTCGGACAACTCCGGAAGAGAAGAGGGGAAGGAGGATGGACTAGGTGGGCTGTGGCGAGACTGCGAGGGGGAGAAGAGAGAGAGAGGGCCCGGCATCTGTTTCCGGAGACCGAAAACGTCCGACGTTTGACCGGCTATATTGCCGCTATAGTTTAACGGTTGGGCTATCAAACGAGCTCCGAACGCGATGAAACTTGGTGGGCGGTTTACTGACAACAAAACAACACCACACGCCAACTTTCATCCCATTCCGAGAACATTTTCCGGGCACTTATAAAATACTATTTCGGACATGCCACGGGCGCGGGCTCAGATCGAACAGCGGAGAGAACGGGGAACCCGGACGAATGCAAGTTTTGAAAACATGATGATGCAATGCACATGATGACAAGATGAAATGCAACACGCAAGCGAATGGCATGGCAACGACAACGAATAACTGGAGGACACCTGGCACATCGGTCTCGGGGCGTTACAACACTCCACCACTACGAGAGGATCTCGTCCCGAGATCTAGAATGGCACCGGAGGGAAAACGGAAGAGAAAAGAGAAGAGGTAAAAACTAAGTTGCTTCTTTTACCAAAGAGTGAAACCAAAGAACCTTGCGAGGTTGAACAATTTCAAGCAAAGAATACCACTGATATGAACGAAGTTGAAAACACTCCGTTAGAAGAGAGGAACAAAGAACATTGCAAAAAACCTTGAGGTTGAAGGGCAAGATATATATTGAAAACACTCCGGTTAAAGAAGGGGATCAAGGAAAAACCAAAATTCGGGCAGCACTCCGGTTGAAAAGAAAAGGAATTGAATAAGAACTTGATAAGATGAGAAGATACTTGATGAAATCACAATACACTGCCTCCGTAACTATTGAATGAATTGAAACAAGGGGTAAGAAAGATCTCGGACAGCACTCCGGTTTAAAAGAGATGAAAAACTTGGTAAAATGAAAGAGCTTGAGCAAAAGGGACATAACACTCCGGTTAAAAGGATAAGCACGATCAAAACATGGTCCTGACAATCCGAGAAGATGGGCTGAGGAGAGCAACATCACAATGCCTCCAGAACAAAAGAGTAGAGTAAAGATAATTGAGACAAACGAATGTGGAAGACAATGCCAACTTCTGCTACAAAAGAGCCTGAAAAGGCATCTCTAGGAGAAGGGTTGAACGGAGTTATTGGAAACCAACAATGGAAATAATAAGCTTGATATGGTCTTATGGAATACAACTCAAATTAAGAGATGAAAAACCTGCCACTCACGGGAAAAGAATTGGATTGATAAGAACAAAGAGACGAGAAACTTATTTCACCGGGAGGATAAAAGAAGAACTTGGGTCATTTATAAACACCATAGATAGCAACAATCTTTAGGGAAGTCTTTAGGTGAAATATAACCCAAGATAGCTCCAATGACGAGATTGATGGATTTAAAATATCCCAATCTTTACAACATGTGAATCATGAAAACAAGAACAGAAATTATCAAGAATGATATAATACCACCTCCAATAACATGGAAGAAAGAATTGCACTCCGGATAGCAAGATGAAGAAAGCTTGAGCTCCTTTGAAAAGAATCTCAATGAACACTTCGAGAAAGAATTAAATCCTTGATGAACCATCATGTAGAGTCTCCATGAAGAACTCCGGTAAACAAAAGGATAAAAAGAAAAAGAAATTGAAAACACAAGGTGAAGCCTTGCGATGATTTAGATGGATCTCCGTGATAATTAGAGCTTGGAACTCCGGGAAAGAAAAGATGAAAAACAAGTGAAACCAAGAATTTGGCGAACCTCTGGAATAAAGAATTAATCTCTTGGATGAAACAAGAATAAGAATTACATTATGCTTATCCTTCATCAATTAAATTGATGACAAACAACGGATTTGACATATTACTTATTCTCGTAGAAAAGATTAAGAGAGATATCACATAAACTTGAGAAAGTCTTCAACGAACCACCAGTAGAATTGAAACAACCAATAAATAAATATGATAAGGAGGAAGAGAAATCTTGAACGAACCACCGTAAGAAATGAAAATGAATGAAGATAATATAAAGAAACACCGGAAAGAATTAGAGAACAAAAGAAGATACTTGAGGGAATTTATATACACGAGAAACAAAGAGAACACGAGCCGATTAAAGATCACTTGAACGAAGCACCGGTAGGATTGGAGAATGATAACTGAAAGCTGAGAATTAATAAATCTTAGGTGATGGGCTCCGGATGAACAAACTGAAAATGCTCCTGAATTACTCCGGATGGTTGAAAAGAATATCTCACAATCGCAAATAATTATGAGAGGATGGCAACAAGACAGAATCGCGAAACTTGAAGAGAATGGAGCAAGATTGAGAGAAAAATCTTCTTCGGTCTTCAAATGACGAGAATGACAACGAGAAACACCACCATCAATTATTTAGACACTCCGGAATGAAAAATGGGAAGGTTGAGCCAACGATGGAAAGAATTTGGAAGATCTTGGAGACAAACATAAGACTGATGACAATCATTCTTACGTCAATCTTCGAAAAGAATTTGAGAATACCTCCGGGAAAATAAGAAGAGTCAGGTAAGATTCTGGGAAAAGACCTGTGGGTTAGGGCCCACTCAAAAGAAATACCGTTCAAATGATTTAGAGGAGAGGTTGCACCGGTTGAATTAAGTGACTTGAACGAGGGAACATCCTCGAAAGAACTTGAACAAAAGTAGAGTGGAAACACGAATCTTCGAGATATCTTGAGCACTCCGTAAAATTTGAATAGCGAGAAGTGAAGGATTAAGAATTACACCGGCATGAGAAAACATTGAAATACGGAAAAGAGTATGATCAACACCGAAAGCTTGAATTGGTTCCACCGGAGAAGAAAAGAACGAAAGATGATGAACTTGAAGCTCCGTTAGAATCTTCATGAGAATATCCGGATAACAATATTGATAGAAAAGAATGGAGAGACTTCACATCAATAAGATGGATACTTGAATAAGACATCGGATTCCTTGAAGAAAAACAAAGGGAGGGAGGGTGGGAAAAACAAAGACAATTTGGAATGGAAGAAACAAACACTGTTGAGGAACTTAGAATTGATCTTGCGGATGTTGAAAATGAATGGATCCACTTGAAGAGAAACACACCGGTTAAAAGGATTGACAAGACAAACTCGATGATCGAGAAGGATTAGTATTCGCATAGGAATATGAGAACACCATTTGGAAAAGGTATGGAATCAACATTTGACTTCGAAGCAACTCGAATACCACAACTCAAAACAAAAACAAAGGATTGGCTTGCAGAATAAGCCAGAACAAACACATGATAGAGATTTCGTCCGAAGTTTTTGTGGTGGGACCTACACGGGCTCGATCGTACAGCACCATCATGTACAAGGCAGTGCACATGACATACGAAGCGTCCAGGAGTCAGCATAGCCAAGGACTCTTTAAGACACAACGAGACCACTGTAAAATCGACCGTGAATAGGTGAACCACTAGACGTCGAACCCCAATTTCATATCATACATTTGTCGGAAGGATATCCTAAGAGCTACTTGAATTCCCACCTATGAAACTCCCGAAACTTTCCGGTTATGCAATCAGGTGTTCGGGATACAGGGGAAGCATAATATCTCACCCAAACTAGCAAATCCTATATCCAGCTGTATCCATTCTTCAACACATAACCAAGAAACCTTCGGAAACCATCTAACTCAACCTTCGAAAATCATCCGTTATACAAGTTATGGCGATACTCCCAAACTCTCGCCCCAGTACTGGGTGGCGTCGAGGTTATCTCACCAACGAACTGCATAAAAGAGATTTTCGATGTCGGCGAACATATCTCAAGTATTCCAGAATTGCAACGATAAAATTATGATGACAACACCTCAGAGCTCAACTCCCCGGGACACTTCCACTAAACCCCTGACAGGAGGCACCAAGATAGTATTCTCATCATAAGCCATCAGAACAAATCCAAGATACTCGCGTGATCCTAAATTTTTTTTAGTGAAATTTGAGAAGAGAAGAGTCAAAACTCTACGTCAGGGTGCCTTACCAGAGCGATGAGGAGACTGGGAAGTAAAAAGAATTCCTAAACTCTCCGATATATATAATCCTAAATGACTCAAAACATTTTTCTAGACACAACTCGGCCGCTAAAAACGATCAAGCAATGGGGGCTCCTAAGGTCGGGGAAGGCTCTGATACCAACTTGTAACACCCTCGATGCGACTATATCTCCCACGTGTCGAGGCACGACTTAGAGGCATAATCGCATTGAAGGCATATGTCGCAAGTGAGGTAATCTTCACACAACCCATGTAATATAATAAGGAATAAGAGATACATAGTTGGCTTACAATCGCCACTTCACACAATTACATGAATAAAGCATTACATCAACCAAATACACTCATGGTCCGACTACGGAACCAAAATAAAAGAAGAACCCCAAATGCGACAAAGGTCCCCAATCGACCCCAACTGGGCTCCACTACTGATCAACTAGAATGAAACAACACAAATGAACAAGGTCTTCAACAAGCTCCTCCTGAGCTTGGTTGCGTCATCTGCACGGACTCATCGGCACCTGCAAGCTGGTTTTGGAAGTAATCTGTGAGCCACAGGGACTCAGCAATCTTGCACCCTCGCGATCAAGACTATTTAAGCTTATGGGTAAGGTAAAAGGTATGAGGTGGAGCTGCAGCAAGCGACTAGCATATATGGTGGCTAACATACGCAAAAGAGGGCGAGAAGAGGAGGCAAAGCACGGTCGGTAAAAGTATGATCAAGAAGTGATCCTGGATTACCTACGTCAAGCATAACTCCAACAACCGTGTTCACTTCCCGGACTCCGCCGGAAAGAGACCATCACGGTTACACACGCAGTTGATTCATTTTAATTAAGGTCGACTTCAGGTTTTCTACAACCGGACGTTAACAAATTCCCATCTGCCCATAACCGCGGGCACGGCTTTCGATAGTTCAAATCCCTGCAGGGGTGTCCCAACTTAGCCCATCACAAGCTCTCACGATCGACGAAGGAATAGACCTCCACCCGAGACATTCCGATCAGACTCGGTATCCTAGTACAACGAGACATTTCGACAGGGTAAAACTAAACCAGCAACACCGCCCGAATGTGCCGACAAATCCCGATAGGAGCTGCACATATCTCTTTCTCAGGGCACACTCAGATTGTCCTAGGTACGGGCAAGCCAGCCCAGAGTTGCCCCTGGTGGCCACCGGCAGCTGACAGGTTGGACCAACACTCAGAGGAGCACTGGCCCGGGGGGGGGGGGGTAAAATAATGATGACCCTTGAGTCCGCGGAACCCAAGCAAAAGAAAAAGGCTAGGTGGCAAATGGTAAAACCAATGTTGGGCATTGCTGGAGAAGCTTTACTTAAGGCGAACTGTCAAGGGGTTCCCATTATAGCCCAACCGCGTAAGGAACGCAAAATCCGGGAACATAACACCGATATGACGGAAACTAGGGCGACAAGAGTGGAACAAAACACCAGGCATAAGGCCGAGCCTTCCACCCTTTACCAAGTATATAGATGCATTAATTAAATAAGATATATTGTGATATCCCAACAAGTAAACATGTTCCAACAAGGAACAAACTTCAATCTTCACCTGCAACTAACAACGCTATAAGAGGGGCTGAGCAAAGCGGTAACATAGCCAATCAATGGTTTGCTAGGACATTGGTGGGTTAGAGGCTGAACATGGCAATTTGGGAGGCTGACAAGCAAGTGGTAGGCATCGTAGCATTGGCATAGCAAAAGAGCGAGCAAACTAGCATAGCAAAGATAGTAGTGATTTCGAGGGTATGACCATCTTGCCTGAAATCCCGCAAGGAAGAAGAACGAATCCATGAAGAAGACAAACGGACGTAGACGAACGGATCCTCACAACACGACGTTACCGGAATCAACCCGAGGAAGCAATCACCGGAAAAGAAGCACACAACATAGTAAATAACCAACGCATCAACATGACATGATGCACAATCAAGTATGATGCATGTCCGGTTTAAGTATGCATGGCATGGCAAAGTGCACAAGCAACCCTACAAATTAAGTGGAGCTCAATATGCATCGGGATGCATATTGACAAAACACCACATCAATTATTTAGTTCTCTCTCGTTTATGTACCCAACAATATTAAATGTTGATTAACATGGCAAGAGGTGAAGCACAACAAAACTACCTATCTAGGCAAGTTTAAATGAGGCCGGAAGCAACGAACAACAATTCCGGAAAATCCTCATATGCATAATTTAAGGTTTGTTACTGTTCTGCCCTAAACATTATTTTAGAGTTGTTAAACATGCAAGAGGAGTGCACCATGATAAACTAGGCAAAATTCCACCCCATTTACATATAAAGTTTATTAAAAACGGAGTTACGGTTATTTAGTTACAAATTAAAGCATTTTAACATGGCATAGGAGTAAATATATGCAAACAGCATTTTAAACAGTTCAAACATGGGTGAAAGTGACATATTCTTAATCTACACATAATTTTAAGCAAGTTTCATATATAACTTATTTTAATCCGATGCACGGTTTGTGAGTTATTATATGCATGAACATGAGGGCCTTTTCTGTAAAACTGCACTCTCAGGATAATTAGGAAAATCGTCCAACGAAAAAAAAACGTGCACTGGGCTGAAACTGGCTGGCCCAACATGCACAAGAGAGGGGCCGGGCGCTGCTCACCATGGGCTAAGGCCCAACTGGAGAGGAAGGAGGCCGGCGCAGGCGCGTGCGGTCGATCTGGAATCGGTCAACGCGAGCGGCCGAGGCACTCTACTCGTTCTGAAGCAGAACGACAGCGGCGGTGCAGGCTGACGCCGGGATCGGGCAAGGGCGGTGCCGGGCCGGGATGGCGCGGGATCCAGCCGGCTTGAGGTCCAGGACGGCAGCAGGTGGTGGATTCGGACGGGGGACGTCCATTCTATCCGAAGGCGGGGCGTGGAACGAGGTATCGACGAAGCTTCAGGTTCGGGTGGCCATGGACTCCACCTGCGGGAGAGAGAGACAGGCGGGGTGAGTGAGAGGGAGAAGAGCCAGAGGAGGAAGGGAAGGAAGAAGGTGGCGTGACAAGGCCGGCCTGAGGTCGAGGTTTGGAGTAGGGCGCCAGGGTACGCTGCTTGGAGCTGCTCCGGTACCCTGCGGCTCGCGGTCGACGGCTGGAACGAGCGCTCCGCTTGGGAAGAACTGCTGCTCGATCCACACGAGAGGAGGGCGAGCGGGGAGGCCGGGCATGGTCGGGGTGGCCGGCGGGCTGGAGAGGCGTTCCGGCGAGGTGGTCGGGATCGAGCTACTCCGGCGACGGGGTGCTCGGGGACACAGGGCGAGGGTGTGGCGCTGGGAGGACGAAGGGGAGAGATGGGGATCGGGAGATGGAGGTACCGTGGGAAAGAAGGAGATTGAGCGCCTCCTGGCTCGATGCGTGAGGGCGGCGGCGTGGTAGGACGAGAGTGATCGGGCAAGGGATCGAGAAGATGAGGGCTAGCGAGCGAGGGGATTGGAGATGGTTGTTGGTGGTTGGTTCGATCGGATCTGGGAGGATCCCAAGGTGGGAGGCGACCGGTGGATGTCTGGCGGCGGGGACGATACTGATGGGACAAACCTCCTAAAGATTAGGGTTGGACTAGTTTATATACGCCCGCGGATTAGGTTAGGGGCTATCCCGTCCCTCCGATGAAAATCAGATGGCCAGGAAAAATAGGCTAGGGAGTCCCAAGAAGAAAACGGTGACGTTTTGTAGACGTTTGGGGATGATCCGGATCCAACGGTGACGACAGCTCGGGTCGGGTCCGGGACAATTTTCGGATGCTCACGTGAGGGGTTCGATGCACTGTGCAGAGAGGGTTTCGGACCGTGCGGTTGCGTCGGACAACTCCGGAAGAGAAGAGGGGAAGGAGGATGGACTAGGTGGGCTGTGGCGAGACTGCGAGGGGGAGAAGAGAGAGAGAGAGGGCCCGGCATCTGTTTCCGGAGACCGAAAACGTCCGACGTTTGACCGGCTATATTGCCGCTATAGTTTAACGGTTGGGCTATCAAACGAGCTCCGAACGCGATGAAACTTGGTGGGCGGTTTACTGACAACAAAACAACACCACACGCCAACTTTCATCCCATTCCGAGAACATTTTCCGGCCACTTATAAAATACTATTTCGGACATGCCGCGGGCGCGTGCAAGTGTGTCTGGGCTCAGATCGAACAGCGGAGAGAACGGGGAACCCGGACGAATGCAAGTTTTGAAAACAAGATGATGCAATGCACATGATGACAAGATGAAATGCAACACGGAAGCGAATGACATGGCAACGACAATGAATAACTGGAGGACACCTGGCACATCGGTCTCGGGGCGTTACATATTCCCCCCTCTAGTCGACCGTATCGATCCTTTCAGAAGCTCTTGACTGCTTCAGAGATGCTGGCGTTCTACAGTTTGTGACCGATAAAGAGCATTGGAATGAAGAGCTTCTGCTGCAATTCTATGCAACTCTCCACATTCGCGGCTACTACAGGGATCCGAAGACTTGGGTCCTTGAGTGGATAACATGCGATGTACACCATGAAGCCAAAGCCCAAGATATAATTGAGCTTACTGCCCTGCCCACTCCTGGTGAACACTATGAACCAGGTTGTCAGCTGCACCATAATGCTTTGGAGAGCATCTTCCAGAAGCTTGAGCCCAACATGAGCCAAATGCTGGGCATGATGAAGCCACTGCCCCAAGACGTTGAATATCCAAAGGAGTTCTTTGTTGAAGACCTAGAGTATCTGCCCCACACTATTTATCATATCATCAGGCGAAATCTATGGCCTGTCAAAGGACATTCTCCTGCAGCCAAGCTAGAAGGCGCAATGAAGACATTGGTTTTCTATATCTTCAATGGCATCAGCTTCAATGCTCAGGACTTCTTCATCAGGAAATTGGTTGCATCTGGCTCCGATATATTTGGTCTGAAGTTCTATGATCCATGGGTAATGCGCCTCATCAAGCTTCACTCTGCTATCAACTATCAGCCTTCTGCGCGGAATCATATCATATTCTTGCCAGAGGTTGATCTGTCTATCGAAGCCATATACCCAGAGCTTGCCAAGGAGCCAATTTATCTTCATAGTGCTGATCACCAGAGCTTCACCCAGCCCATTGAAGGAGTTTAGACCATCACTCGTGTTTATCCTTTGGCTGGCAATACACGTGCACCTCACCGTGCCCATACTGAAGCCACTGAAAGCACTATTGCTCAAAGGCCTCGGAAGCGATCTCGTGTTCTCAATGACCGAGAGCTTCTCGTCGCCTTGCATCAACAACAGGATAAGCATCATGACTGGATCAAGATTCAAATGCAAAGCCTCATGGTGGATGTCAATCGCATTCGCAACCTTGCCACCAAGAATGCCTTTGTCACTCATGAAACCTGTCGGAGGTCGTGGAATAGCTTGACATTGCTCAGTGCTGAAGCTGATCTTCAAGACGATGGCTTCACCGAAAGATTCAAGTTTGACTCAACTCTTCCAAGGAATGTTGTCTTGCGTCGGACTCCTTACTTGAAGACTCTGACTATTCCTCCTCAGCTGCAATTGTTAATGCCAGAGTCATTGATGACCAAGATGATGCTACTTCACCACCTCCAACTTCGGTGGGTATCGACACTGCACCAAGTTCTTCTGCACCACCAAACCTCAACGATGACCTTGCTACTTCACCACCTACTCCTCATGGGAACTACTAGAAGCTCTATGTCTTCAAACCTTTTTGGTCCTTACTAACAAAGGGGGAGAAGCATATGAGTTGATAGTCTTCAAGCGGGTCCCTATGGGTGGTTGCTATACTTTTTTCCAAGTGTTTACAACTCTCGCTTTTGATACATTTGGGTTCTTTGAGTTGTAACACTTAAACTTGATGGCCGTCTGCTACTTTTTTTGTCATCTATGTGATGTGATGATAAATTCCGCATGTGCGACGATAAATCCCGCATGAAGTCATTTTGCAGACGTCCATTTATCATTATGCATGTCATTATCTTTGTTATATATTTTCATGCATGATGAATTGTCTTCATAAGTTGAAGAGGATCTCCACAAGTACAACCTGCCATGTGCATTTGCATTCGAAAGTAAAATACTTATATGCACATCTTCAGGGGGAGCCTTTTGCTACTTATGAATACAATACCTCAATCCTTTACAATTTCACATACTTTTATCCCCGTTGAAAACTTCAACCAGTTTGTCATCAATCACCAAAAAGGGGGAGATTGTAAGTGCATCTAGTGCCACCCCTAGTTGGTTTTGGAGTATTGACGACAAACCTGGTTGAGGGACTAATGTGTTTGTGAGAATTACAGGACAACACAAGTAGTAGTCCCTCATTGATTCGGTTTACCTACCGGAGATGACCCCTAAAAATGTGTGAAGACATTGAAGATAATGGTGGTATGTGAAGATATTCACATTGAAGACTATAACATGAGAAGACATCACATGAAGTCTTTGGAGCACGAAGACATAGTTGTTTCGTAGTTTCATTTTCTTCTTTGTTGAGTCATAGGAACCACCGTACTGTTAAGTGGGGACCAAGTGAACAAAGTAGACTGACTAAAGTGATGCTCAACCAAATCCTATGTCTTCAAGCAAAGACAATGAGAGCAAATCTTATCCAGAGCTGGATGAGTCAGCTTTACTTGTAGCCCAAGTCAAGTTGCCGTGTGTGTTTGAAATCTGACCGTTGGAACATGTGTCAGTTCCTTAGTGACCCAGGGTCATTTCAGACAAATCAGGTCAGGTTGCCTAGTGGCTATAAATAGCCCACCCCCTACACCATAAATTGGTGGCTGCTCAGAGTTAGTGCACGGCTTTTGTCGTTTGAGAGCAATCCACCTCCGAAGCATTTGAGAGAGAGATCCTTGCGAGGACAAATCCCAAAACACCCAGAGCCCAAAGAGTGTTTGGCATCACTGAAGTCTTTCTGTCCACGTGATCTGAAGACTTGTTACACTTGAGGACTGTGAATCCTCCAGCCAGTTAGGCGTCGCGTTTTGAGCATCCAAGAGTCATTGTGGATCGCTGGTGAACGAAGTCTGTGAAGGTTTGGAAGTCTACCTTGAAGACTTACCTGAGTGATTGGGCGAGGACCACTACAAAAAAAAGACACATCCGTGACATTTTGGGCCGAACGAATTTTTTTCCTGTCAGACATATGACACTTCTATGACGATAATTGTGACAAAACCCGGTATCATCATAGATGTGGTGGGCTCCTACTTCTATGACAAAAAATCATGACAGAAAATGGGCTTTTTGTCCTGGGCGGGCCGGAGACGCAGCTGCATGACATTCTTTGGGCCATCCATGACGGAAAAAACCATGGTAGAAGCGAGGGCGAGGAAAATTTCAGGGAGTTCTCAGTTACGGTGGGAGGTCGGGGGCCGAGCGATGCGTGTTTCTCTTGTACACGTACGCGTGTGTGTGCGAGGTGTTGGCTCTAACTGAACCCGAGCGAGGCGTTGGGCTCTAACTAAACCCGAGCGAATGCACTGTAGGCTACGCGTTACTGAACCCGAGCGATCGATCGATGGCTGTTAACTGAACCCAATCGAGCGACTCCTTCGCTACTGCTACTAACTGAAGCCGATCGATGCTGCCTCTGGATGAACAGTGAGCGTTGCCGGGGGGGGGGGGGTGGATGAACAGTTCCCGGTGGGGGTGGATGAACAGGACCCCGTGGTGTTGCCTCTGGATGAACAGGACCCCGATCGATCGAGCCGGTTGGGGCTGGATGAACAGGACCCCGTGGAGGGCTGGATGAACAGGACCACCCCGTGGAGGGCTGGATGAACAGTAGACGGTGGAGGGAAGGATGAACAGTAGCCCGTGGAGGGGTGGTTGAACAGGAGCCCGTGGAGAGGGCTGATTGAACAGTAGCCGGTGGAGTAGCGTGCGGTGGAGGCTGGATGAACGGGAGCCCGTGGATGAACAGTCGCAGGTGGAGGCTGGAGGAGGTCGACGGTGGATGAACAGTAGCTCGTGGAGGCTGAAGGGGGTCGATGGTGGAGATGAACAGTATCCCGTGGAGTCCTGTTTTGCGGTACGCGACACCCCTCCCGATGAACATGACCCCCGTTTCGACCGTAGGAGGTCCGTTTCGTCCGTTTTGCGGTACGCCACACCCCTCCCGATGAACAGGACCCCTGTTTCGACCGTAGGAGGTCCGTTTCCTCCGTTTTGCGGTATGCCAGACCCCTCCCGATCAACAAGATCCCGTTTCAAACATGGTCGGTCGAACACAAGGCCGTTTCCTCCGTTCTGCGGTACGCCAGGCCTCATTTCCATCGCCTGTTCCGTCCAAGCCCTCCCGATGAACACGACGCATTCCGTTGCCTCCCCATGAACACGACGCATTCCATTGCCTCCCCATGAACACGACGACGACGCCTTTTCTCCGTTCCGACCCAGCCATGTACACGAGCCCTGGCCGTACGTATGTGCGAGTAGGCGTTCGAGACCCCGCCCGTATGTACACATACGTGGCCGTATTTTCTTTCTTGCACCCTGGCCGCTGTACGTACGTGTACATGCTACGTGCGGGCCTCTACTACGACACATGCGCGCCTCTACATCGACCAGTATATATGTACGTACACGTTCACAACCAGAATGACAACGCTACGTACGCTTCGACCAGGTGGGTCCCGACTGTCAGGCACTTCCTTGCGTGCGAAGATGTAGCTTGTGGGTCCCAGCAGTCAGGGGCAAACATTTTTTTTCACGAAATACGGTGGCCCGTCCGGTGGGTCCCCGCTGTCAGGTGGAGGAATAATTGTTTTGCGCGTAATAAGGAGGCACTTCCTTGCTGCGGGCGTGGACCCAGCTGTCAGCGTCTCCACGCACAGTACTCTTCCTATGGAAGTCGGTCATTGACCACATTGACCACATCGCGCCGAGAGCACCACGGCGGTGGACGACGGCGGGGCCTAGGAAGGGGATGACGGCGAGGCCTAGGAAGGGGACGACACGGAGCCGGGGAAGACGCGGCAGTGGAAGCCCGCGCGGAGAGGAGTACAAGGGTTCACTGGTTCAGCTGCGGTGTGAGGCTGCCGTCGCCGCAGGGCCTGGCCAGCGGTGGGAATAGTAGGGGGCAGTGAGGCCTCCGCGGCAGCACAGCCGACCACGGGAGGCAGGAGCATGCGGCACGACCGGCGCCGCTTTGGGCGGCTGGAGCAAGAAGACCATAGGTTGAAGAAGCACTACGGCCGTTGGATGGACATCATACGGTCACAGGAGCTAGAATCATTCATATTGACTAAGTTGACGAAGCCCTTCCTCCCCGTCAACTTAGTAGGCCCGCAAGTCAGCCTCCCACCAAGGTGGGTCCCAGCTAGCCGGGGGAGTATTCATTTTTTTTGTGCGTAATAAGGAGGCACTTCCGGTGGGTCCGAGCTGACAGCAGGGGGAACATTTTTTTTCGTGAAATACGGTGGCCCGTCCGGTGGGTCCCAGCAGTCAAGGGGAAACGATTTTTTTCGCAAAATACTGGTGGCCCGTCCGATGGGTCCCCGCTGTCAGGTGGAGGAATAATTATTTTGCGCGTAATAAGGAGGCACTTCCTTGCTGTGGCCGTGGACCCAGCTGTCAGCGTCTCCACACACAGTACTCTTCCAATGGAAGTCGGTCATTGACCACATTGACCACGCCGCACCGAGAGCACCACGGCGGTGGACGACGTCGAGGGCTAGGAAGGGGACGACGCGAAGCCGGGGAAGACGCGGCAGTGGAAGCCCGCGTGGAGAGGAGTACGAGGGCTCACTGGTTCGGCTGCGGTGTGAGGCTGCCGTCGCCGCAGGGCCTGGCCAGCGGTGGGAATAGTAGGGAGCGATGAGGCCTCCGCGGCAACACAGCCGGCCACGGGAGGCAGGAGCATGCAGCACGACCGGCGCTGTTTCGGGCGGCTGGAGCAAGAAGACCAGAGGTTGAAGAAGCACTACGGCCGTTGGATGGACATCGTACGGTCACTGGAGCTAGAATCATTCATATTGACTAAGTTGACAAAGCCCTTCGTCCCCGTCAACTTAGTAGGCCCACAAGTCAGCCTCCCACCAAGGTGGGTCCCAGCTAGCCGGGGGAGTATTCATTTTTTGTGCGTAATAAGGAGGCACTTTCGGTGGGTCCGAGCTGACAGCGGGGGGAACGTTTTTTTGCGAAATACGGTGGCCCGTCCAGTTGGTCCCAGCAGTCAGGGGGATTTTTTCGCAAAATACTGGTGGCCCGTCCAGTGGGTCCCCGCTGCCAGGTGGAGGAATAATTATTTTCTGCGTAATAAGGAGGCACTTCCTTGCGGCTGCCGTGGACCCCGCTGTCAGCCTCTCCATGTAAAGTACTCTTCCGATGGAAGTCGGTCGTTGACCATATTGACCACGCCGCGCCGAGAGCACCACGGCGGTGGATGACGGCGAGGCATAGGAAGGGGACGACGCGGAGCCGGGGAAGACGCGGCAGTGGATGCCCACGCGGAGAGGAGTACGAGCGTTCACCAGTTCGGCTGCGGTGTGAGGCTACCGTCGCCGCAGAATAACAGGGGGTGTGGGTGAGTAGAGGGATGTCCTGGCTAGCGGTGGGAGTAGTAGGGGGCACTGAGGCCTGCACGGTAGCACAGCCGGCCATAGGAGGCGGGAGTAGGCAGTCCCACCGGTGCTGCTTTGGCGGCTGGAGCAAGAAGATCAGAGATTGAAGAAACACGACGACCGTTGGATTGACATCCAAGGGTTACGTCTGCTAGAATTGTTTGTTGACGTATATAATAACTAAAAAAATATTGCATACGCGTCAACTAAACAGGCCCACAAGTCAGACCACTCTCTCTTTTTTTAATAATTTATATATAGCTCATGGCAACTTCTTATGCAATTTATTGCAGTCATTTTTTTGGTTGGCCAGGGCCAATTTCGCATATTTCTGTGGGTTCCAAACTATTTTTAATACCGAAATGTCTAGGCAGATTTAAAGTACTATGAAGATATATTTAAATTAGGTTAATGCACAGTGAAATAGGAATCTGAAAATGTAATAAAATTCAGAAATTATAAAGTAATTGCCAATTTGTCATCTGTTTTTATATTTACAACCCATTTCATATTACTTTCAAGATTTGCACGCGTCTTGAAAGAGTTGCAGCCCATCAGGGCGTAGAAAAATAAGTAGGCCTGGATTGGGTATTCTTCAGAAAAAATAAACTAGGCTCATTTTCACAAAGAAAAAATAGCTGGGCTGGTCACATGGTGAACATAAAATATAAGCCTGGGCTAGACGGGCCACAACCCAGTTCAAACCCTGCTCCGTCTCAACAATACCAAACAAAAAAATACTGCTCGAGTAGCTACGTCCCAGGTGTCAGCCGATCTTGTGCTGTTCTCTTGTCTATTGACTATATACGCTCCCAATGTCGTGGGTCCCAGATGTCAGGAAAACACCAGGAGGAAGCATTTTATTTTTCCATACGCTGACGTGGTGGGCCCCTAATGTCATCCTCTCCACGTACTTCTGCCAATTCCTGTTGTTTGGTGACCATGTTGACAATGCAAGAGAGCGGCGCCGCGGCGAGCACACCAAAGCGCACGGAGGACGTCGGCGTTAACGATTTAGGAGGCGGTGGGGCGGCGATGCGTGCACTGAGGCGCAGCCAGCCGTGGGAGGCGGAAGCAGGCGGCCCCGCCGGTGCTGGTTTGGTTTTGGCGGCTGGAGGAAGACAGGACTGAAGAAACATGATAGACTGTAAAAGCAGTAGGAGTACTTAACAACCTTAACTGAAACCAGCAGGGGCACTTAACAACCAAAGCTGAAAGCAGTATGAGTACTTATACAGGTTCAACCGTACAAAGCACGCCTCGATCAATGCTACTTTGCCTACAGTTAACCAAGGGTGAGGCCGCCAAGCCCCAGGACAAGGCCCAGGCGCCACCCCACGCATCCACAACCTTCTGAAAGCGGCTTCATCTCGCAACGTGGTCAATAAATAGGATATTCACTTTAGAGCCATGGAAAAGCATGAACATAATCTTCTGTCCTATTCTCCAAGATGGACGGGCCTTCATTATTTGAGATCACCCATGAATAAGTATCTTTTCACCTCCAAGGGGAATTGAGTAGGTCGACATAAACATCATGTTGTGACCAAGCGCAAGTCTGACCCGACCATGGTCAGGCATCTGTATAGGAACAATGGAACTCGGCAGTTCCTGTTTCAAGAAGATCACAGTTGTAAAACCGTGTATAAGAAATAGTTTATGAACAACATATATAACAGAAAACAGCTCATACCATAAGTTTCTCGACACAGTTGGACCTGTTCAACGAGTGCAGCAGTGGCACACATATCCCACGTGGCCTTCCACCATTGAAACGCCCCACAAGGACCTCAAGACGATCAATAAAGTGTAGGAACTTGTGGATGTCGATCCAGTCAACTTCAGTGCCATTAGTAACAGCCAAGTTATTACAGAGTAACAAATGAGAAGACTGCTTAACTCTGAAAAAACCTACACGTGCCACCAATTATAAGAAAATATTAGTTAGAAGTAGCATCTTCGTGAGAGATTCATCGCTACTTCTAAAGTTAAATTGTGATTAGTTAGACAGAATAGGTGGATTAAGAAGTAATCGAGGCAACAAGCAAGAACTAGATACAAAACTAACATGGATGAACAATTGGAATGACGTCGGGGTGGAAGATCGTAGTGAAGATGAGACCAGGTTCTGCTATTTCCATCAACATTCGTGCACCAACTTTCAGTCCGTAACAGTTGAAAAAGTTTATCCAAGTTCGGCCATAAAAAAGCAGTGATCTTCTTGGTTCATGAACCCAACTCGAAACTTATATCCATGGCTTGTCTTCACTGTGACCATTAAACTAGTGTATTCAGTTATGGCAAGGTCGAGCATCTTTAGTACATGTGTTCTGGCAGAGAAAATAATACATTACAGGAAAAATAATATGAGAACACAGCATGTTCAAAAAACCCCCACCCTCCCAGATAGAAAAGAGGATTCTAGGAACATACTGTGCGCGTTTCAAAATGTTGTGTTAGGATGAGAAGGAACAAGTGTGGCGTCTTGCCGAGGGCGTGATGTCTACTACACAACCTTCTTCTTGTAGACGTTGTTGGGCCTGCAAGTGCACAGGTTTGTAGGACAGTAGCAAATTTCCCTCAAGTGGACGACCTAAGGTCTATCAATCCGTAGGAGGCATAGGATGAAGATAGTATCTCTCAAACAACCCTGCAACCAAATAACAAAGAGTCTCTTGTGTCCCCAACACACCAAATACAATGGTAAATTGTATAGGTGCACTATTTCGGCGAAGAGATGGTGATACAAGTGGTATATGGATGGTAGATAATAGTTTTTGTAATCTGAAATTATAAAAACAGCAAGGTAACAAGTGATAAAAGTGAGCGTAAATGGTATTGCAATGTGTGGAAATAAGGCCTAGGGTTCATAGTTTCGCTAGTGTAAGTTCCCTCAACAATACTAACATAATTGGATCACATAACTATCCTTCAACATGCAACAAAGAGTCACTCCAAAGTCACTAATAGCGGAGAACGAATGAAGAGATTATGGTAGGGTATGAAACCACCTCAAAGTTATTCTTTCCAATCAATCCGTTGGGCTATTCCTATAAGTGTCACAAACAGCCCTAGAGTTCGTACTAGAATAACACCTTAAGATACAAATCAACCAAAACCCTAATGTCACCTAGATACTCCAATGTCACCTCAAGTATCCGTGGGTATGATTATACGATATGCATCACACAATCTCAGATTCATCTATTCAACCAACACAAAGGACCTCAAAGAGTGCCCCAAAGATCTATCGGAGAATCACGACAAAAACGTGTGCCAACCCCTATGCATAGGTTCATGAACCCGCAAGTTGGTCACCTTAACATACATCAAGTGGCACGCGGTATCCCATTGTCACCACAAATATCCATGGCAAGACATACATCAAGTGTTCTCAAATCTTTAAAGACTCATTCTGATAAGATTACTTCAAAGGGGAAACTCAATTCATTACAAGAGAGTAGAGGGGGGAAGAAACATCATAGGATCCAAATATAATAGCAAAGCTCGTGATACATCAAGATCGTATCATCTCAAGAACACGAGAGAGAGAGAGATCAAACACATAGCTACTGGTACATACCCTCAGCCCCGAGGGAGAACTACTCCCTCCTCGTCATGGAGAGCACCGGGATGATGAAGATGGCCACCGGTGAGGGTTCCCCCCTCTGGCAGGGTGCTGGAACAGGGTCCTGATTGGTTTTTGGTGGCTACGGAGGCTTCTGGCGGCGAACTCCCGATCTATCTTGCGTTCTGGAAGTTTTAGGTTACGTGGGTATATATGGGTGCAGGAGGTACGTCAAGGGAGCCACGAGGGTCCCACGAGACAGGGGGCGCGCCCTAGGGGGGCCCCCACCCTCGTGAGCACCTCGTTCCTTCCTTGACGTGGAGTCCAAGTCCATCAGGTGTGTTTCCTTCCAAAAATAACTTCTCCAGTTGATTTCGTTCCATTTCGACTCCGTCTGATATTCCTTTTCTTCAAAACACTGAAATAGGCATAAAACAGCAAATCTGGGCTGGGCCTCCGGTTAATAGGTTAGTCCCAAAAGTAATATAAAAGTGGAAAATAAAGCCCAATATTTCCTAAAACAGTAGATAATATAGCATGGAGCAATCAAAAATTATAGATACGTTGGAGACGTATCAAGCATCCCCAAGCTTAATTCCTGCTCGTCCTCAAGTAGGTAAATGATAAAAAAGATAATTTTTGATGTGGAATGCTAGTTGGCATAATTCCAATGTAACTCTTATTAATTGTGGCATAAATATTCAGATCCATAAGATTCAAGACAAAAGTTAATATTGACATAGAAATAATAATACTTCAAGCATACCAACTAAGCAATTATGTTTTCTCAAAATAACATGGCCAAAGAAAGCTATCCCTACAAAATCATATAGTCTAGCTATGCTCCATCTTCACCACACAAAATATTTAAATCATGCACAACCCCGATGACAAGCCAAGCAATTGTTTCATACTTTTGATGTTCTCAAACTTTTTCAATCTTCACGCAATACATGAGCGTGAGCCATGGACATAGCACTATAGGTGGAATAGAATGGTGGTTGTGGAGAAGACAAAAAGGGAGAAGATAGTCTCACATCAACTAGGCATATCAACAGGCTATGGAGATGCCCATCAATAGATATCAATGTGAGTGAGTAGGGATTGCCATGCAACGGATGCACTAGAGCTGTAAATGTATGAAAGCTCAACAAAAGAAACTAGTGGGTGTGCATCCAACTCGCTTGCTCACGAAGACCTAGGGCATTTTGAGGAAGCCCATCATTGGAATATACAAGCCAAGTTCTATAATGAAAGATTCCCACTAGTATATGAAAGTGACAACATACGAGACTCTCTATATGAAGAACATGGTGCTACTTTGAAGCACAAGCGTGGAAAAAAGGAATAGTAGCATTGCCCCCCTTTTTTATTTGGCCTTTCTCTTTTTTTATTTGGCCTTTCTTCTTCTTTTTTTATTTGGCCTTTTTTTGGGACAATGCTCTGTTGAATGATGATCATCACACTTCTATTTATTTACAACTCGATGATACAACTCGATACTAGAACAAAGTATGACTCTATATGAATGCCTTCAGCGGTGTACCGAGATGTGCAATGATGCATGAGTGACATGTATGAAAGAATTATGAATGGTGGCTTTGCCACAAATACTATGTCAACTACATGATCATGCTAAGAAATATGACAATGATGGAGTGTGTCATAATGAACGGAATGGTGTAAAGTTGCATGGCAATATATCTCGGAATGGCCATGGAAATGCCATAATAGGTAGGTATGGTGGCTGTTTTGAGGAAGGTATATGGTGGGTTTATGGTACCGGCGAATTTTGCGCGGTACTAGAGAGGCTAGCAAGGATGGAAGGGTGAGAGTGCGTATAATCCATGGACTCAACATTAGTCATAAAGAACTCACATACTTATTGCAAAAATCTATTAGTCATCAAAACAAAGTACTATGCGCATGCTCCTAGGGGGATAGATTGGTAGGAAAAGACCATCGCTCGTCCCCGACCGCCACTCATAAGGAAGGCAATCAATAAATAAATCATGCTCCGACTTCATCACATAACGGTTCACCATACGTGCATGCTACGGGAATCACAAACTTCAACACAAGTATCTCTCAAATTCACAACTACTCAACTAGCATGACTCTAATATCACCATCTCCATATCTCAAAACAATTATCAAGTATCAAACTTCTCATAGTATTCAACACACTCATAAGAGAATTTTATTATTCTTGAATACCTAGCATATTAGGATTTTAAGCAAATTACCATGCTATTTAAGACTCTCAAAATAATCTAAGTGAAGCATGAGAGTTCATCTATTTATTCAAAATAAAACTACCACCATGCTCTAAAAGATATAAGTGAAGCACTAGAGCAAACGACAAACTACTCCGAAAGATATAAGTGAAGATCAATGAGTAGTCGAATAATTATGCAACTATGTGAAGACTCTCTAACATTTAATAATTTCAGATCTTGGTACTCTATTCAAACAGCAAGCAAATCAAAATAAAATGACATCTAAGAATAGCAAACATCATGTGAAGAAGCAAAAACTTAGGATCAACCGATACTAACCGATAGTTGTTGAAGAAGAAAGGTGGGATGCCAACCGGGGCATCCCCAAGCTTAGACACTTGAGACTTCTTGAAATATTATCTTGGGGTGCCTTGGTCATCCCCAAGCTTGAGCTTTTGTGTCTCCTTAATTCCTCTCATATCACGGTCTCCCTAAATCTCAAAAGCTTCATCCACACAAAACTCAACAAGGACTCGTGAGATAAGTTAGTATAAACCATTGCCAAAACCTTATCATACTCTACTGTAGAAAATCACTAAAATTATTATTCAACATTGCATACTAAATGCCTCTGCATATTTAATAGTCCTATCCTCAAATAGAATCATTAAAGAAGCAAACATATGCAAACAATGCAAACATAACAGCAATCTGCCTAAACAGGATAGTCTGTAAAGAATGATGCAACATCCATACTTCCCTAGATCCAAAAATTATTAAAGAAAATTCCCACTGTATTAAATTTATCAGATCTTAATATGCAAAAGGTTTCAACATTTTATCACATTCTGACTTTTCTTGGGAATTATTGCAACAGCGGTAAACTTTCTGTTTTCAAACAGCAACATGTATACTTGTAACATAGGCATAGTAGAGGCTATCAATTCCACTTTTATTGAAATAAAAGATGCAAAACATTGTTCTAAATAACAGCAAGAAAATCCTAACAAAATAAATTGACGCTCCAAGCAAAACACATATCATGTGGCGAATAAAAATATAGCTCCAAGTAAAGTTACCGATGAACGAAGACGAAAGAGGGGATGCCTTCCGGGGCATCCCCAAGCTTAGGCTCTTGGATATCCTTGAATATTACCTTGGGGTGCCTTGGGCATCCCCAAGCTTAGGATCTTGCCATTCCTTATTCCATAGTCCATCGAATCCTTACCCAAAACTTGAAAACTTCACAACACAAAACTTAACAGAAAACTCGTAAGCTCCGTTAGTATAAGAAAACAAAAGACCACTTAAAGGTACTGTAATGAACTCATTATTTATTTATATTGGTGTTAAACCTACTGTATTCCAACTTCTCTATGGTTTATAAACTATTTTACTAGCCATAGATTCATCAAAATAAGCAAACAACACATCGAAAACAGAATCTGTCAAAAACAGAATAGTCTGTAGTAATCTGAATCAAACGTATACTTCTGGAACTCATACAATTATCAAATAAATTTATGGACCTGAGTAATTTATCTATTAATCATATTAAAAACGAATTAACTAAATAGCACTCTCCAAATAAAAATGGCAGCAATTCTCGTGAGCGCTAAACTTTCTGTTTTTTTACAGCATGATCAACAAGACTTTCCCCAAGTCTTCCCAAAGGTTCTATTTGGCACAAACACTAATTAAACACATAAAACCACATATAACCAGAGGATAGATGAATTATTTATTACTAAACAGGAACAAAAAGCAAGGAACTAAAATAAAATTGGGTTGCCTCCCAACAAGCGCTATCGTTTAATGCCCCTAGCTAGGCATGATGATTTCAACGATGCTCACATAAAAGATAAGAATTGAAACATAAAGAGAGCATCATGATGAATATGACTAGCACATTTAAGTCTAACATGCTTCCTATGCATAGGGATTTTGTGAGCAAACAACTTATGGGAACAAGAATCAACTTGCATAGGAAGGTAAAACAAGCATAACTTCAAAATTTTAAGCACATAGAGAGGAAACTTGATATTATTGCAATTCCTACATGCATATATTCCTCCCTCATAATAATTTTCAGTAGCATCATAAATGAATTCAACAATATAACCATTGCCTAAAGCATTCTTTTCATGATCTACAAGCATGGAAATTTTATTACTCTCCACATAAGCAAAATTCTTCTCATGAATAATAGTGGGAGCAAACTCAACAAAATAACTATCATGTGATTGAAAATTAAGATCAAGATGACAAGTTTCATGGTTATCATTATTCTTTAAAGCATACGTGTCATCACAATAATCATCATAGATAGGAGGCATGCTTTCATCATAATAAATTTGCTCATCAAAACTTGGGGGACAAAAAATATCATCTTCATCAAACATAGCTTCCCCAAGCTTGTGGCTTTGCATATCATTAGCCTCATGGATATTCAAGGAATTCATACTAACAACATTGCATTCATGCTCATCATTCAAATATTTATTGCCAAACATTTTATAGATTTCTTCTTCTAGCACTTGAGCACAATTTTCCTTTCCATCATACTCACGAAAGATATTAAAAAGGTGAAGCGTATGAGACAAACTCAATTCCATTGTTTTGTCGTTTTCTTTTATAAACTAAACTAGTGATAAAACAAGAAACTAAAAGACTCGATTGCAAGATCTAAAGATATACCTTCAAGCACTCACCTCCCCGACAATGGCACCAGAAAAGAGCTTGATGTCTACTACACAACCTTCTTCTTGTAGACATTGTTGGGCCTGCAAGTGCAGAGGTTTGTAGGACAGTAGCAAATTTCCCTCAAGTGGACGACCTAAGGTTTATCAATTCGTAGGAGGTGTAGGATGAAGATGGTCTCTCTCAAACAACCCTGCAACCAAATAACAAAGAGTCTCTTGTGTCCCCAACACACGCAATACAATGGTAAATTGTATAGGTGCACTTGTTCGGCGAAGAGATGGTGATACAAGTGGTATATGGATGGTAGATAATAGTTTTTGTAATCTGAAATTATAAAAACAGCAAGGTAACAAGTGATAAAAGTGAGCGTAAACGGTATTTCAATGTGTGGAAATAAGGCCTAGGGTTCATACTTTCGCTAGTGTAAGTTCCCTCAACAATACTAACATAATTGGATCACATAACTATCCCTCAACATGCAACAAAGAGTCACTCCAAAGTCACTAATAGCGGAGAACGAACGATGAGATTATGGTAGGGTACGAAACCACCTCAAAGTTATTCTTTCCAATCAATCCGTTGGGCTATTCCTATAAGTGTCACAAACAGCCCTAGAGTTCGTACTAGAATAACACCTTAAGATACAAATCAACCAAAACCCTAATGTCACCTAGATACTCCAATGTCACCTCAAGTATCCGTGGGTATGATTATACGATATGCATCACACAATCTCAGATTCATCTATTCAACCAACACAAAGGACCTCAAAGAGTGCCCCAAAGATCTACCGGAGAATCATGACGAAAACGTGTGCCAACCCCTATGCATAGGTTCATGAACCCGCAAGTTGGTCACCTTAACATACATCAAGTGGCACACGGTATCCCATTGTCACCACAGATATCCACGGCAAGACATACATCAAGTGTTCTCAAATCTTTAAAGACTCAATCCGATAAGATTACTTCAAAGGGGAAACTCAATTCATTACAAGAGAGTAGAGGGGGAAGAAACATCATAGGATCCAAATATAATAGCAAAGCTCGCGATACATCAAGATCGTATCATCTCAAGAACACGAGAGAGAGAGATCAAACACACAGCTACTGGTACATACCCTCAGCCCCGAGGGAGAACTACTTCCTCCTCATCATGGAGAGCACCGGGATGATGAAGATGGCCACCGGTGAGGGTTCCCCCCTCCGGCAGGGTGCCGGAACAGGGTCCCGATTGGTTTTTGGTGGCTACGGAGGCTTGTGGCGGCGGAACTCCCGATCTATCTTGCGTTCTGGAAGTTTTAGGTTACGTGGGTATATATGGGTGTAGGAGGTACGTCAGGGGAGCCACGAGGGTCCCACGAGACAGGGGTCGCGCCCCGGGGGGGGGGGGGCACACTCGTGAGCACCTCGTTCCTTCCTTGACGTGGGGTCCAAGTCCATCAGGTGTGTTTGCTTCCAAAAATAACTTCTAGTTGATTTCGTTCCGTTTCGACTCCGTCTGATATTCCTTTTCTTCAAAACTCTGAAATATGCATAAAACAGCAAATCTGGGTTGGGCCTCCGGTTAATAGGTTAGTCCCAAAAGTAATATAAAAGTGGAAAATGAAGCCCAATATTGCCTAAAACAGTAGATAATATAGCATGGAGCAATCAAAAATTATAGATACGTTGGAGACGTATCAGGGCGCAGAAACCTGTAGGGTACTCGCACTTTGGGCACTGCAAATGAAACACACTAGATTCAGTAGGAAGAAAAATGCATCAACGGTGGCGGCTGCCATCCTAGGATTACCTGCGACCAAGGGACTTGGGTTTATCGGGGATGGATGAAGAATTCGTACCTGGTTCTCCATGAGAAAACCCGATGCAATCGCTGAGAGGGGGTTTTGTCTGAACAAGCAGACGAGGGAGAAGGGGATTCAGGCCCAGTGAAATATTGCCGCTTCGTCCGTCCAGCTTACTGCTAAAGCTGGAAAGGGGGGTTGTGATTTGACGGGTCATTGGGCGTTACTGCGGCGCTACGACCGGGGTGTGTCTACCGTGAAGTTGTGCACTCTAATTTGTGCATATGGCACGTGGACCCGTTGCCGGTTGCCCCACATATCAGCGAAAGGAAGTAGAAAGACAGGAGTAACTAGTTACACATAAATATATTTTTTGACAGAGAGATACTCCCTCTGTAAAGAAATATACAAATCTTTTATATCACAGGCTCACCTTGCCAAGAAATATACTCCCTCTGCAATGCACGGGCATTATGGGGGTTCAGCTGAGAATATAATACTCAGATTTTTTTGAGGGATAAAAGCTGCTTTATTGAAGATTAACAGTCATAGGTATACAAATAATTTCGGGGGTTCCTATGAGCCAAAGATGGCGTCCACAGGGCAAAGAAGTAGCAGCTTTTGCGAGCACATGCGCTTTAACATTACACTCGCGTTTTTCACGTATGATCTCCATGGTTTGGAACCTATTCTTCTTCATCTTGATCTCATCCATAATAACTTTGCTGGGCCCCAAGTATGCCTCTCCGATATGCTTGACTGTTGCTGAACAATCGGTGCTAATCTAAACTTGTTGCAGGTTTAAGTCAAGAGCCAGAGATTGCCCCTCGCAACATGCCATTGCCTCTAGGATCTCTGGATCAGTAACACTTTCGCACACCAGTGCCGATGCTCCAAGGAAGAAGCCTGTATGATCCCGGCTCACAACTGCCAGGGCTCCCCTTTCACCATTGCGAGATAACGCAGCATCAACATTCATCTTCGCCCAACCCACAGTAGGAGGAGGACGCCACTTCTGCACTGAGCTAGTGCTTCTCGAAACTAGGTTCTGGACTTTGGGCCGCAGGCCAACCCTGCATGTTTGGGGGCCCATGTGTTCTACCTCAACGCGTTTCATATTGCAAGCGATCGGTACGGCGCTGGTTTTAGATGCTGTCGCAAGGCGAATACACAAAATTGAATAAAGCATGGCAGCTGTTGGAATGAAATCGAACGACAGTTCCTAACCAGCAATCAGAGTTGCAATTCTATCAACGATATACCATGTGATAAATAATACTATCGTACTACTTATACACAGGACACTTGTTTCACCATGCCAGATTATTACATCAAAATCTCTCGGAGGATAGATCAGTTAGGCAGTTGCGTGCTCCTACTGAAGAATTTCAAAGTTGATTTGGACCAGCTCTCCTTGCCGAGAAAGTTCGATTTTGACATCATCCCCTACCGCAAGATATGATTTAGATTTGAACCTTGACCATCCTTTAGCATCAAACATCATGCGACCATCCTTTGTACTTACGATATATTGAGCAGGTTCATTCACACCAAGGCTGCGCATGATAAGAGAAACTTGGCCGCGGTCGCCCGGATTGTTGAACGACTCCCTCGTTGCTCTAGGAATTCTCTGTTTGGAAACAAGAAGACATACCCAAATAGTTAGATCAACACAGTGAATCATGTGAAACAACATGGAAAGGAAAAAGAACGAAGGACTTGGGCGGCCAATGCTTACCAAGAAGGTGGACATGTCGGTTTTTGTAAGGACTTTGGTATATGAAGTGCGAACCGCAGCCCAGTTTGTTGCCGGTGCAACTGCACGTGCCGGAGCAGATGCAAGTGCAAGTGTTGGTGCAGGTGTCGAAGCCGCCGCTGCTGCCGGAGATGGTGCTCCTTGTAGAACTGGTGCCGGTGTCGATGCCCGATCCTCTGGTAGATCAGACTGATCCGCTGACGCGGTCGGTGCCCAATCCTCAGCTGGATCAGACTGAGCCGCTGCCGCTGTCAGTGCTAGAGCAGCTGTCGGTGCTCGATCTATGCGAGACAGCGGCGATCGTGTCTGGTCTGCTATGATCAACTTTCTAACTTGACTAGGATCCGTGACCGTGATCCAGTTTTTTTCTTCATTTCTTTTAAACGCGAGAAGGACTAATTGTGGCGTTTTTGTTAAATCAAACTGCAGTTCATCATAGGGATTCAGCTTGTACTCAGACAACAGACTGATCCAATTTTTTCCAGTAATATAAGTGATGGACAGTGCCTTCGTTATCGACACGACATAAGAAGTGAAACCTGCAAAAATAGTCATCGTAAAGCAAACCAAACGGTTTATTCTGTGATGAATGTCACATGGCAAAACCTGCATCGTAAAATTGCAGGAAAAGAAAGAAAACATGACATTAAATCAATAAGATTTAGACAGTAAATCTATAAGATTTACTTGATGTGACACGAGTGAATCCTTACCAGGAAATCACTATGTTGAAGTACTAAACAGAAGATTGATCGTTCAACTACGCGTGGCATGTAGGGGCCCTGCCTACTCCCACAAGCAGGACAGTCCAAAGGTCGTGACAAATCGTATGGACCGAACATCCATGGGGCTGGAAATCCTGGTGGGTGCAATAAACCCTGCAATGCATACAGATATTGGAGTGTAACCATAATTGATAGACCGTCCTCACAAAAAATATGATATGGATACTTCAAAATATACAGACTGAATTGAGTGGACAAACATTAACATAGACCGTTCTCAGGACTGACCACACACCAAAAGCGGCAGTACTAATAAACAATACAGGGTTCACAAACACAAATCAAGTACTGAACAATAGTACTTACTACAGACAAGCAAATTTGCATTAACTAAACTCTGCAGACTATTTTTTGCCACCGACCTACGGGATGAACCCCGCATAACTGACTAGGCCATGGACTTCGTGTGAGATGTCTACATGCACCATCACCATCTTGTCAACCTTGGAGAACCTAACAGAGTGGTCTTTCCACTCATAAACATGATGATGAAGACATACCGCATCAAATTTGTTGGGAAGCTTTACAAGAACCACACCCTTCGTAATCGAAGGCACAGCCAAGAAATTGTTGTGGTCAAGTACAGCCTCGAGAACATGCCTGACAACAATGCTACAGGAAAACACTAGTTCAGGACACGTGGCGACAAGGACACATCAGCTGGATAGTTCAGCAGTAGAACTCATCATCAGGTCTTCCAGTTCACACGACATGACTTTGAGAACTTCATCTCCACTGCGGACCAAGTTCTAATTCAAACAGAAACCATATTTTATTACTACCTCTGTTCAGAAATATAAGATGATTTTCGATATTATACTCCATATATGGCTACATATACGCACAGAAATGAGTGAACAAAGACACTAGAACATGTCTTCAAAGGCATGAGAGCAAAGGGATTACATGCAATATACATAACACAAGTTACTGAGGCAAATATACCCTCTTAAAAGGTAGCATTGATGTTCATAAAGTACTAGTTGAAAGTAATCTATAAGAAATCAGTGTTAACCTCTCACATGTTTTGGTCAAAAGAGGAATTTAGAACCGTCATTTGGCACACAAAAATCACATGCAAGATCACCCAGAAAGTTGTACTACTAGTACTAGTACTGCGTGTTAGATGAAAAACATGATCAAGATCGAGAAAAAGATCATCAAGAAGAGATATTACCAGGACTTGCTTAATGAGGGATCCCGGAGAGGGGGGCTTGGACAGGGCGATGGCTTTGAGCTTGTCTGCGGTAGTCTCGGCGGGGTGCTTGCGCTTCTTCATACCATGAGCCTCGACAGTTTTGGCCGGAGCCATAGACATCACTTCGGCCGGTGCTCCAGCGTCCATCAAGAAACTGTAAAATAGAAATAAAAGAAAAGAAACCATAATCACAAACCCAAAAGAAGAAAAGAGAGGGAGTTATAGGATCAGTCTCGAGGTTGCAAGACCGGGCCTTGGCCAGAATCAACACCATTGATGCGTTCACCTTTCCTCTTTGGGAGAGAAGAACAATGGCAGAAGCAGGTCGGGGTTTTCTTGAAGAAATGAGGAAAAAGATGAGGCAGAAGCGAGGGTTGGGTAGAGAGGAAGCTGAGAGAGAAGAGTGAAATCATGGTTGCTTCGTCCGTCCAACTTACTGCTGGAAAGGAGGGGGTTTTGTGATTTGACGGCTCATTGGGCATCACTGCGGCACTTCGATCGGGGTAGTCTACCGTCCCTCTACTACGGAGTAATTTAGTGCATGGCTGGTGGACCCCGATGCTGGCTGAGCCACACGTCGACGAAAGTGAGTAATTTAGTGCATGGTTGGAGGAGGATCCGCACGGTGGAGTGTTGGGGAACGTAGTAATTTCAAAAAATGTCCTACGCACACGCAAGATCATGGTGATGCATAGCAACGAGGGGAGAGTGTGACCTACGTACCCTTGTAGACCGACAGCGGAAGCATTATATCAACGCGGTTGATGTAGTCGTACATCTTCACGATCCGACCGATCCAAGCACCGAAACTACGGCACCTCTGAGTTTCAGCACACGTTCAGCTCGATGACGATCCCCGGACTCCGATCCAGCAAAGTGTCGGGGAAGAGTTCCGTCAGCACGACGGCGTGGTGACGATCTTGATGTTCAACTGTCGCAGGGCTTCGCCTAAGAACCACTACAATATTATCGAGGATTATGGTGGAAGGGGGCACCGCACACGGCTAAGAAAATGATCACGTGGATTAACTTGTGTGTCTAGGGGTGCCCCTGCCTCCATATATAAAGGAGCCAAGGGGGGGGTGTGGCCGGCCCTAGTAGGAGGCACGCAGGAGGAGTCCTACTCCTACCGGGAGTAGGACTACCCTTCCTTTCCTTGTCCAAGTAGGAGAGGGGGAAGGAAGGAAGAGAGGAGAGGAAGGAAAGGGGGGGGGGTGCCCCTCCCTCCTTGTCCAATTCGGACTAGGGGGAGAGGGGGCGCGCGGCCTGCCCTGGCAGCCCCTCCTCTTCTCCACTTTAGGCCCATGAGGCCCATTAACCCCCCGGGGGGTTCCGGTAACCCCCCGGTACTCCGGTTTTATCCGAAACTTCCCTGGAACACTTCCGGTGTCCGAATATAGCCGTCCAATATATCAATATTTATGTCTCGACCATTTCGAGACTCCTCGTTATGTCCGCGATCATATCAGGGACCCCGAACCAACTTCGGTACATCAAAACTCATAAACTCATAATATAACTGTCATCGAAACCTTAAGCGTGCGGACCCTACGGGTTCGAGAACAATGTAGACATGACCGAGACATGTCTCCGGTCAATAACCAATAGCGGAACCTGGATGCTCATATTGGCTCCCACATATTCTACGAAGATCTTTATCGGTCAGACCGCATATCAACATACGTTGTTCCCTTTGTCATCGGTATGTTACTTGCCCGAGATTCGATCGTCGGTATATCAATACTTAGTTCAATCTCGTTACCGGCAAGTATCTTTACTCATTCCATAATACATCATCTCGCAACTAACTCATTTAGTTGCATTGCTTGCAAGGCTTAGGTGATGTGCATTACCGAGAGGGCCCAGAGATACCTCTCCGACAATCGGAGTGAAATATCCTAATCTCGAAATACGCCAACCCAACATGTACCTTTGGAGACACCTGTAGAGCTCCTTTATAATCACCCAGTTACGTTGTGACGTTTGGTAGCACACAAAGTGTTCCTCCGGTAAACGGGAGTTGCATAATCTCATAGTCATAGGAACATGTATAAGTCATGAAGAAAGCAATAGCAACATACTAAACAATCGAGTGCTAAGCTAATGGAATGGGTCAAGTCAATCACATCATTCTCCTAATGATGTGATCCTGTTAATCAAATAAAAACTCTTTGTCTATGGTTAGGAAACATAACCATCTTTGATTAACGAGCTAGTCAAGTAGAGGCATACTAGTGATACTCTGTTTGTCTATGTATTCACACATGTATTATGTTTCCGGTTAATACAATTCTAGCATGAATAATAAAAATTTGCCATGAAATAAGGAAATAAATAATAACTTTATTATTTCCTCTAGGGCATATTTCCTTCAGTCTTGCACTTGCACTAGAGTCAATAATCTAGATTACACAGTAATGAGTCTAACACCCATGGAGCTTTGGTGCTGATCATGTTTTGCTCGTGGAAGAGGCTTAGTCAATGGGTCTGCAACATTCAGATCCGTATGTATCTTGCAAATCTCTATGTCTCCAACCTAGACTAGATCCCGGATGGAATTGAAGCGTCTCTTAATGTGCTTGGTTCTCTTGTGAAATCTGGATTCCTTTGCCAAGGCAATTGCACCAGTATTTTCACAAAAGATTTTCATTGGACCCGATGCACTAGGTATGACACCTAGATCGGATATAAACTCCTTCATCCAGACTCCTTCGTTTGCTGCTTCTGAAGCAGCTATGTACTCCGCTTCACATGTAGATCCCGCCACAACGCTTTGTGTAGAACTGCACCAACTGACAGCTCCACCGTTTAATGTAAATACGTATCCGGTTTGCGATTTAGAATCGTCCGGATCAGTGTTAAAGCTTGCATCAACGTAACCATTTACGATGAGCTCTTTTTCACCTCCATATATGAGAAACATATCCTTAGTCCTTTTCATGTATTTCAGGATGTTCTTGACCGCTGTCCAGTGATCTACTCCTGGATTACTTTGTTACCTCCTTGCTAGACTTATAGCAAGACACACATCAGGTCTGGTACACAGCATTGCATACATGATAGAGCCTATGGCTGAAGCATAGGGAACATCTTTCATTTTTCTCTCTATCTTCTGCATTGTTCGGGCATTGAGTCTTACTCAATTTCACACCTTGTAACACAGGCAAGAATCCTTTGTTTGCTTGATCCATTTTGAACTTCTTCAAAATTTTGTCAAGGTATGTGCTTTGTGAAAGTCCAATTAAGCGTATTGATCTATCTCTATAGATCTTAATGCCTAATATGTATGCAGCTTCACCGAGGTCTTTCATTGAAAAACTCTTTATTCAAGTATCCCTTTATGCTATCCAGAAATTCTATATCATTTCCGATTAGTAATATGTCATCTACATATAATATCAGAAATGCTACAGAGCTCCCACTCACTTTCTTGTAAATACAGGCTTCTCCAAAAGTCTGTAGGAAACCAAATTCTTTGATCACACTATCAAAGCGTTTATTCCAACTCCGAGATGCTTGCACCAGTCCATAAATGGATCACTGGAGCTTGCACACTTTGTTAGCTCCCTTTGGATCGACAAAACCTTCCGGTTGCATCATATACAATTCTTCTTCCAGAAATCCATTCAAGAATGCAGTTTTGACATCCATCTGCCAAATTTCATAATCATAAAATGCGGCAATTGCTAACATGATTCAGACAGACTTAAGCATCGCTACGGGTGAGAAGGTCTCATCGTAGTTAATCCCTTGAACTTGTCGAAAACCTTTTGCAACAAGTCGAGCTTTGTAGACAGTAACATTACCGTCGGCGTCAGTCTTCTTCTTGAAGATCCATTTATTCTCAATTGCTTGCCGATCATTGGGCAAGTCAACCAAAGTTCATACTTTGTTTTCATACATCATGATCTAGTAGCATGACTTCCAGAACAGGATTACCGTACCACTCTGGTGCGGATCTTACTCTGGTTGATCTACGAGGTTCAGTAGTAACTTGTTCTAAAGTTTCATGATCATTATCATTAGCTTCCTCACTAATTGGTGTAGGTGTCACAGAAACATGTTTATGCGATGTACTACTTTCTAATAAGGGAGCAGGTACAGTTACCTCATCAAGTTCTACTTTCCTCCCACTCACTTCTTTCGAGAGAAACTCCTTCTCCAGGAAGGATCCATTCTTAGCGACAAATGTCTTGCCTTCGGATCTGTGATAGAAGGTGTACCCAACAGTCTCTTTTGGGTATCCTATGAAGACACATTTCTCCGATTTGGGTTCGAGCTTATCAGGTTGAAGTTTCTTCACATAAGCATCGCAGCCCCAAACTTTTAGAAACGACAACTTTGGTTTCTTGCCAAACCACAGTTCATAAGGCGTCGTTTTAACGAATTTTGATGGTGCCCTATTTAATGTGAATGCGGCTGTCTCTAGAGCATAACCCCAAAACGATAGCGGTAAATCTGTAAGAGACATCATAGATCGCACCATATCAAGTAAAGTACGATTATGATGTTCGGACACACCATTATGCTGTGGTCTACCAGGTGGCGTGAGTTGCGAAACTATTCCGCATTCTTTCAAATGTAGACCAAACTCGTAACTCAAATATTCTCCTCCACGATCAGATCATAGAAACTTTATTTTCTTGTTACGATGATTTTCAACTTCACTCTGAAATTCTTTGAACTTTTCAAAATGTTTCAGACTTATGTTTCATTAAGTAGATATACCCATATTTGCTTAAGTCATCTGTGAAGGTGAGAAAATAACGATATCCGCCACGAGCTTCAACATTCATTGGACCACATACATCTGCATGTATGATTTCCAACAAATCTGTTGCTCTCTCCATAGTACCGGAGAACGGTGTTTTAGTCATCTTGCCCATGAGGCACGGTTCGCAAGTACCAAGTGATTCATAATCAAGTGGTTCCAAAAGTCCATCAGTATGGAGTTTCTTCATGCGTTTTACACCGATATGACCTAAATGGCAGTGCCACAAATAAGTTGCACTATCATTATCAACTCTGCATCTTTTGGCTTCAACATTATGAATATGTGTATCACTACTATTGAGATTCATCAAAAATAGACCACTCTTCAAGGGTGCATGATCATAAAAGATATTACTCATATAACCATTATTCTCTGATTTAAATGAATAACCGTCTCGCATCAAACAAGAACCAGATATAATGTTAATGCTCAACGCTGGCACCAAATAACAATTATTTAGGTCTAATACTAACCCCGATGGTAGATGTAGAGGTAGCGTGTCGACTGCGATCACATCGACTTTGGAACCATTTCCCACGCGCATCGTCACCTCGTCCTTCGCCAGTGTTCGCTTAATCCGTAGTCCCTGTTTCGAGTTGCAAATATTAGCAACAGAACCAATATCAAATACCCAGGTGCTATTGCGAGCTCTAGTAAGGTACACATCAATAACATGTATATCACATATACCTTTGTTCACCTTGCCATCCTTCTTATCCGCCAAATACTTCGGGCAGTTCCGCTTCCAGTGACCAGTCTGCTTGCAGTAGAAGCACTCAGTTTCAGGCTTAGGTCCAGATTTGGGTTTGTTCTCTTGAGCAACAACTTGCTTGCTGTTCTTTTTGAAGTTCCCCTTCTTGTTCCCTTTGCCCTTCTTCTTGAAACTAGTGGTCTTGTTGACCATCAACACTTGATGCTCCTTTTTGATTTCTACCTCCGCAGCTTTTAGCATTGCGAAGAGCTCGGGAATAGTCTTATTCATCCCTTGCATATTATAGTTCATCACGAAGCTCTTGTAGCTAGGTGGCAGTGATTGGAGAATTCTGTTAATGATGCAATCATCTGGAAGATTAACTCCCAATTGAATCAAGTGATTATTATACCCAGATATTTTGAGTATGTGCTCACTGACAGAACTGTTCTCCTCCATCTTGCAGCTATAGAATTTATTGGAGACTTCATATCTCTCAATCCGGGCATTTACTTGAAATATTAACTTCAACTCCTGGAACATCTCATATGCCCCATGACGTTCAAAACGTTGTTGAAGTCCCGATTCTAAGCTGTAAAGCATGACACACTGAACTATCGAGTAGTCATCAGCTTTGCTCTGCCAAACGTTCATAACATCTGGTGTTGCTCCAGTAGCAGGACTGGCACCCAGCGGTGCTTCCAGGACGTAATTCTTTTGTGCAGCAATGAGGATAATCCTCAAGTTACGGACCCAGTCCGTGTAATTGCTACCATCATCTTTCAACTTTTCTTTCTCAAGGAACGCATTAAAATTCAACGGAACAACAACACGGGCCATCTATCTACAATCAAACATAAACAAGCAAGATACTATCAGGTACTAAGTTCATGATAAATTTAAGTTCAATTAATCATATATTCATATTACTTAAGAACTCCCACTTAGAAAGACATCCCTCTAATCTTCTAAGTGATTACGTGATCCAAATCAACTAAACCATAACCGATCATCACGTGAAATGGAGTAGTTTTCAATGGTGAACATCGCTATGTTGATCATATCTACTATATGATTCACGCTCGACCTTTCGGTCTTAGTGTTCCGAGGCCATATCTGCATATGCTAGGCTCGTCAAGTTTAACCTGAGTATTCTGCATGTGCAAAACTGGCTTGCACCCGTTGTAGATGGACGTAGAGCTTATCACAACCGATCATCACGTGGTGTCTAGGCACGACGAACTTTGGCAACGGTGCATACTCAGGGAGAACACTTTTATCTTGAAATTTAGTGAGAGATCATCTTATAATGCTACCGTCAATCAAAGCAAGATAAGATGCATAAAAGATAAACATCACATGCAATCAATATAAGTGATACGATATGGTCATCATCATCTTGTGCTTGTGATCTCCATCTTCGAAGCATCATCATGATCACCATCGTCACCGGCGCGGCACCTTGATCACCATTGTAGTATCATTGTCGTCTCGCCAATCTTATGCTTCCACAACTATCGCTATCGCTTAGTGATAAAGTAAAGCATTACAGCGCAATTGCATTGCATACAATAAAGCGACAACCATATGGCTCCTGCCAGTTGCCGATAACTTGGTTACAAAACATGATCATCACATAAAATAAAATTTTAGCATCATGTCTTTGCCATATCACATCACAACTTGCCCTGCAAAAACAAGTTAGACGTCCTCTACTTTGTTGTTGCAAGTTTTACGTGGCTGCTACAGGCTTAAGCAAGAACCAATCTTACCTACGCATCAAAACCACAACGGTAGTTTGTCAAGTTGGTGCTGTTTTAACCTTCGCAAGGACCGGGCGTAGCCACACTCGGTTCAACTAAAGTTGGAGAAACTGACACCCGCCAGCCACCTGTGTGCAAAGCATGTCGGTAGAACCAGTCTCGCGTAAGCGTACGCGTAATGTCGGTCCGGGCCGCTTCATCCAACAATACCGCTGAACCAAAGTATGACATGCTGGTAAGCAGTATGACTTATATCGCCCACAACTCACTTGTGTTCTACTCGTGCATATAACATCAACACATAAAACCTAGGCTCGGATGCCACTATTGGGGAACGTAGTAATTTCAAAAAAATTCCTACGCACACGCAAGATCATGGTGATGCATAGCAACGAGGGGAGAGTGTGATCTACGTATCCTTGTAGACCGACAGTGGAAGCGTTATATCAACGCGGTTGATGTAGTCATACATCTTCACGATCCGACCGATCCAAGCACCGAAACTACGACACCTCCGAGTTTCAGCACACGTTCAGCTCGATGACGATCCCCGGACTCCGATCCAGCAAAGTGTCGGGGAAGAGTTCCGTCAACACGACGGCGTGGTGACGATCTTGATGTTCCACTGTCTCAGGGCTTTGACTAAGCACCACTACAATATTATCGAGGATTATGGTGGAAGGGGGCACCGCACACGGCTAAGAAAACGATCACATGGATCAACTTGTGTGTCTAGGGGTGCCAGTGCCTCCGTATATAAAGGAGCCAAGGGGGGGTGCAGCCGGCCCTAGTAGGAGGCGCGCAGGGGGAGTCCTACTCCTACCGGGAGTAGGACTCCCCTCCCTTTCCTTGTCCAAGTAGGAGAGGGGGAAGGAAGGGAGAGAGGAGAGGAAGGAAAGGGGGGGCGCCGCCCCTCCCTCCTTGTCCAATTCGGACTAGGGGGAGAGGGGGCGCGCGGCCTGCCCTCGCAGCCCCTCCTCTTCTCCACTTTAGGCCCATGAGGCCCATTAACCCCCTGGGGGGTTCCGGTAACCCCCCGATACTCCGGTTTTATCCGAAACTTCCCCGGAACACTTCCGGTGTCGGAATATAGCCGTCCAATATATCAATCTTTATGTCTCGACCATTTCGAGACTCCTCATTATGTCCGCGATCATATCCGGGACCCCGAACCAACTTCGGTACATCAAAACTCATAAACTCATAATATAACTGTCATCGAAACCTTAAGCGTGCGGACCCTACAGGTTCGAGAACAATGTAGACATGACCGAGACATGTCTCCAGTCAATAACCAATAGCGGAACCTGGATGCTCATATTGGCTCCCACATATTCTACGAAGATCTTTATCAGTCAGACCGCATAACAACATTCGTTGTTCCCTTTGTCATCGGTATGTTACTTGCCCGAGATTCGATCGTCGGTATATCAACACCTAGTTCAATCTCATTACCAGCAAGTCTCTTTACTCATTCCGTAATACATCATCTTGCAACTAACTCATTTAGTTGCATTGCTTGCAAGGGTTAGGTGATGTGCATTACCGAGAGGGCCCAGAGATACCTCTCCGACAATCGGAGTGACAAATCCTAATCTCGAAATACGCCAACCCAACATGTTCCTTTGGAGACACCTGTAGAGCTCCTTTATAATCACCCAGTTACGTTGTGACATTTGGTAGCACACAAAGTGTTCCTCCGATAAACGGGAGTTGCATAATCTCATAGTCATAGGAACATGTATAAGTCATGAAGAAAGCAATAGCAACATACTAAACGATCGAGCACTAAGCTAACAGAATGGGTCAAGTCAATCACATCATTCTCCTAATGATGTGATCTCGTTAATCAAATAACAACTCTTTGTCTATGGTTAGGAAACATAACCATCTTTGATTAACGAGCTAGTCAAGTAGAGGCATACTAGTGACACTTTGTTTGTCTATGTATTCACACATGTATTATGTTTCCGGTTAATACAATTCTAGCATGAATAATAAACATTTATCATGAAATAAGGAAATAAATAATAACTTTATTATTGCCTCTAGGGCATATTTCCTTCATGGATTGTGTCCACTGTTTTTCAGAAGAAAAAAATGACTACAACAAGCGTTTCGACTCTTACGACGGAGGAGTGCGAAACACGGCAGCCACTTGAACATACACGGTGCTCCTACTACTAGGCATGTGCAGTGGTTCATACATCAGTACTACACAATCTTGTTGCTAGTGTAGTAAGATATGAGGATAACAAATAATGGTGTGCGCATGTCAACTACTCCTATATGTAACATAGTACCGCCTTTTCGACTGTCCGGTCGAGAATGGACGGTGAGATCAATGTTAACAGAACTAGGTCCACAGCGCACGGAGAGTACGGTGCTACAGTACTCCACGAAACATGAACCATATGAAGCACGAATAGTGTTAGGCAGGGTGTATGAAGGGTGCATGGGATGGGAGCAAAAGTTCCCTTCTCGACCCACTTTCGGGTGTTTGGCAGAGTGCATGAAGGGTGCATGAGTCCACACTAGTAGGTTGACAAAAATACACGAAGAGGAAACAACTCTATTGAGATGAGAATGCAACCAAACACACCCACACGCTTTGTGCTACAGTGACTGATCTGCACCATCTGAGTTTGATCCAATGGTCATGTTGCGCCGAGACATGGACATGCCCATGCAGAGGGCGCCTAAACACCACCGAAGTCCCTCTGCTTCTCGAGGCGCACGTCGTTGGTGATGCAGGGTGCAACCGCCCGCAGAGCCCGCTCCCGGTCGACGGGAGCCAGCTCGTCAAAGACGGTGTCCAATGGCACGAATGGATTCCGGTGACGGAGCTCTGAAAGAATTTGCCCGGCAATGGCGACGGCAGCCTGCAACCCCTCCTTGTCCAGCTCAGCCCCCACCATCGCGTGGAGACGGCTCAGCTCCTCGGATATATAGGTGAAGAAGGAGACCAGGTCAGGAAGCCGCAGCTCATTGGAGTCGACCGGGTGGTCGAACGGGTTTAGCCCGATGGCCGGCATCGTCACGCTGGCACGACGGTAGGCATCACACAGCCGCAACACGTGTGTGGCAACTTGGTTCACCAAGTGGCTGAGGCGATCCTGGACCTCGTCACGATCGGCCCGCTCGCGCTCCAGCTGGCTCCCCTGACGGCCTATCGTATCTCCTGCTTTCTGCAGCAACGCCGCCGACGCCTCGAGCATCTTTGTGGTGGACGCCTGCCGCTTTTGAAGCTCCGTGAACTCCCGCACATAACGGAGGAGCATGGCACTCCTCTCCTCCTTGAGCTCATGGAGCTCCACGTCCTTGGCCCTGAGCTCCGCATCCTTGGCATGGAGCTCTTGTGTCAGGAGCCTCACCTCGGACTTCGTGATCTGCTGTGCTGCCATGGCACCAGGTAGAAGCAATGGGGAGAGGAAGCAAAGGGGGTGAAACGGCTGAAAGGCAATGCAATCTACGGGAAGGCGGAGGAAGCGGGGAATCTTTTGGTTTTCACCACGATAAAACACCAGTCGACGACTTCTCACATCAGGGAGCAGTGGGTATAGGCGGAGTCATCATGACTAATTGCTGCCACGCCTGCTCCCGTCAATCAAAAAATTAAAAATCCTACCGCGCCTGCTCCCGCCAATCAAAAAATTAAAAATCCTGCCGCACCCAAACACCAGAGCAACGCAGCGGTGGATATTTAAATTTACCTGCCGGCAAGTAGATAAAAAAAGGGGTGAAAAAACAAATGTGTCGGCGGCCTAGCTAATTGGTCAAACTAGCCCAACTAGCTAGCCACTGTGCTTCATTGATGTACTCGGCGGGAAAGGTGGTCTTTCGTGATTTGACGACTCATTTACTTGCTTCGGCACTACGACTGAGGAGGACCCAGAAAATGCGCAGTAGGGCGTCCCACGTCAGGAAGAATATATGCGTGCACCACCTGGGAGGACCCCAAAACCGCGCGGTAGGGTGTGCCACGTCTCGGCACGGAGGAAAAATGTGCATGTAAAAATATACTGTATCAGACGTAGTAGAGTACCTATGGTTCAACCTCGGGACCCAGCCAGTCGGTGGAAAACACCCCACTAGCCACACAGCTTCATCATGCAAACGTGGCATGGAGGATAGATGTGGTTAGCTCCGTCTCGACCAGCCACAACGTCTCTTGTTCTAGGCTATTCTTCTATTTTCCAAGTTTTTTTAGTTGTAATAACACCATGGCAAGCTAGCGCCGCTCTTCGTGTGTGCCCGTGCAAAGGTTAGACGATGGAGAGAAGAGAGATTGAGATCGCAGACCTGGGACCCACCAGTAAGTGAGATAATGGTCATGCACATGTTGACGAGGCACTCCCTCTACTCTACTCAACGCAAGTACTGTATAAAATCAAGTTATGGGACAAAGCCAACAACCGTTCGTTTTTTCAGGCTATCGACTTACGCTTTGTAGTCCAGGTTGCCAGTTCGAATCTCGTCTTTCAGATTTGTTAGTTTTAGGTCCAAATTTGATTAATGACAAGTGGGACCCCCCGTGTGTTGTTCCGATATTTCAGTGTAGGATGGTTTTTTTGAACAAACACTTGCGCGCTTAGACAAGTAACGGCACGAGTTACACGTTATTTGCAAGTTTACGAACAAAAATGACAGCAGCATATAATATCACATCCACCCCGCAGCTTAGATACTGTGGTGATACGAGTTTTTACACCGTTGGAAGTGAGATCCAATGGCTTGGGAGTAGTCTTTGTAATTATGCGCAATTTCCAATCTCTCCAAAGGTTTTTTTGCAAATAAAACATTCAGGCCTTATGTGTGCCGCTGCATCTTCGATCCAACGGCTCCCCGGTGCTCATATTAGGTGCTCCCCGTAGCTTAATTACCCGCTATGGTGATTGGAGTAGTTGTGGACCGAATGCTACGAAAATATAATCTAAACCGACCGGAATAAATGCCTACACAAATTAATCCAAGGTTGGAGTGCCCCTCGCAATGTAAATAGCTCCGGCTTTGCGAGGGATGGAGAGGTAGTAGCTTCAACGCGTGGAAGATACGGTGTGAGAAAGCGAGGTCAATCGAGAGACATATAGATAGAGAGACAAAGTGAGTGTGGTCCGACATTCATTGAACAAATATATATGCTCTGGAGAGATATTGTCCACTTGAGCTTTTTGGCAAGGGTGAGGGCTGTAAGATAGAGCTTGAGAGATGATCCAGTCACAGATGTGTAGATATATTTTGTGCGTGGGAGGAAGCAAGGTCAACCGATCACATAGGGTCGCCGTGCGATCGAAAGAGTGAGATGGGTTGGAGAGAGTGACCTAGATAGACGATGTGCGTGAGAGAGTATACAATGTGAATAGGTCGAATTGGGCTCAACATGGTGATATATCGTTTTTGTCCGAGAAAGAGCGAGGTCAATCGAGACATACGGAGACAGAGAGAGATTGAGTGAGCGTGGCCCACCATGAGGTCGAAAGAGTGGTGGCGGCTTGGATGGACTGACCTAGATAGACAATCTGCGTGAGAGAGTATAGAGTGTGTCGATCGAGGCCCGAACAGGGAGATATGTCATTTGTGTGTGAAAGAAAACAAGGTTAAACGAGACTCGGATAAAGAGAGCGAGATTGAGCGAGTGTGGCCCGCCGTGTGGAAGAAAGAGTGAGACAGTCTCGAGGGAGTGACCTAGATATACAATGTGCGTGCGCATGCAGGAGAGGTTGGGGGGCTAGATAGGCAATGCATGTATTTAGCGCGAGAGGGTGAGGGAGAGGGGGGGGAGAGCTCGGCATGGGGTGCAATGGCGGGTGTGTGAGGTAAATACATTTGGTAACAGAGTGGAAAAAGGGGTTGTGTAGTTGAGAGACTTAGAGATCGAAACATGGAGAGAAAGAATGAACGTGTGTTGGAAACCAATAGCTTCCTAAGGTGGTTAGGAGAGGAAGATTGACCGATACAGGAAGTATGTAGCGTTTGTGCAGGGGGGGGGGGCTAAAAACAACATTTGAATGTACATAGTACGAGACTTAATATCGATGTTTCAATTCGGTCTACATTGTAAGATTTGAACCGAGGACCAGGCATATGGGTAATTATTTCGAATTCGTGCCATACTAAGTTTCGAAAAGTTGACATTGACTTGGTTTGTTGTGCTATTTTGTAGGTCACATGTTTGAATCCATCCAAAAGTTTTCTCACTACCATGGTGTTCATCATATACATATGAATTTGTATTAAAAAAGTAGCGTGGATACAGTGAAATGCGAAATCCACGTTAGAATTGGAGATCGCTACGTGACACACACTCTAATTCAAATAACTAACTACATGACACACACTCTAATTCAAATAACTAATTATGTGACACACACTCTAATCCACGTTAGCGTGGGTACCGTTTCGATTTTTTTTTCAAATAACTCCTCATTAATTAATTTATAGTACTCCCTCCGATCACTTTTATAAGACCTTGAAGACATTTCAGACAATGTGCAAAACTGTTCATTTTAAGTTGTCTGAATCGACTTACAAAAGTGAACGGATGTAGTATCTCGTTTCGAATGACTAATTATTGCAAGGAAACCACGGGCATGGTAATACATACAGATTTGTTTGCAAATGAAAGAAGATTCGTTTGCATTCTCAAATGTAGGCGCACCAGGCAAACTAGGGTCGTGTCGGGGTGGATGATGCTTCAGTGCCTTAAAGGCAACTGCCTTTGGGTCATTGACACGTGGGCCAGCCACCTGTTGGGCCCATATGTCATGGACACAAAGGCAGGTGCCTTAAGGCACCGAAGCATAGTCCTGTCGGGGTGGTCGCGTGTGTCGGACGGACACGTAGCACCCAGCCACCCACCCCCTCCCCCCCCAAAAAAGGACGACGACAATATAAGTTCGCGCTTCCACGTTTCGGATTGAAATATCTGGTGGCCCCAATTCCAGCCCTGCAAAATCTATCATCTCCACTGTCCCCTTCCGTGCCCAGATTGCTCAAATCCCTAATTCGTCGCCAACCCTCGAATCTCCCCTCGTCTCGTCTCTTTCCCCACCGTTCCCACCTCTATGCCGGACGACAACGACGAAGACGACGGTCGCACTTCACCACCGCACCGGAGCTACCTCATCTACGCCCTCGTCCACCGCACCGGGTGGTCCACCGACAACGTCAGCCGCCGCAACCGACGTGCCTCCAAGACAGCGAGTTCCACCGCATCAGGTGCGCTTCACCGACGCCGTCTCCTAGCTCACCGGGGCTACTTCACCGAGCACATCGTCGCACCTCCGCCCCCCGAGGCCGTTGGGGCTTCACCAACGGTCTCGTCCACAGCATCGTAGTGCTCCGCTGCCACTCAAGATCTGCATCCGTGCGCGGCCAGCCAACCCCAGTGCATCACCCTCAACGGCTCTGAAGTGACCCGCACTCTAGCTAGGCAAGCATGCCCAAATGCTGGCCCGAACTAGGTATCCACACATCACTCCCTTGTGCACTGTTCCGACGATGTTTGGATATCCTTTCACTGCTCTCTTAGCTTACACGCCTATGCAACTCTAACCTTAACTCTTATTTCTTCTGGAGATATCATCTGAAACAAGCAAATGCATATTTTAGCGAAGCATGACGACACTACGGGATCTGGTACACATCCTGCACACCCGCATAACCTTGTAAGTATCTGTCCTCCGGTACAACATCAAGGTTGATTCCTCTTATTTGATCAACCATTTGCCGTGTCAAAAATGCAGAGGGGGATGCAAGGAGCACACGGCCTGCACATCCAATCAAGTGGTAACATGGACTTGTACATGGAACATCCCAAGCGCAAGCATAGCTGCAGTGAGCCTGTACAACGAGCTAGCGTAAGTCCCTGCATTTCATTTAATTCGTACTGGCATTCGTGTATGATTTGTGTGCAGTGGCTAATCCATGAATTCAAGTTACCAGGGGTGAACATTTAACTTAAAAAATACGAAGGCACTTGCACTCCGGAAATCAACATAACTTGAGAAATGTGAAGCTACAGATCCAAAGTAGTTCAGATTATAAACACTAAATGATGCAAGCACCAAAAAACACAAAATGCAACATGGTGTACAAGGACTACAAACATGGTCTGTACCTGCTTGAATTATTTGTTCTCTGGCTGAAAATATCGAAGTGTAATTGCACGTATAACCAGTGCGCAAACTGCATATCAATATATCTATCCTGCACAAGTATGCCAATAGTTTCAAACAACAGATTAGAAAAGTATTTATGCTATGTTGCCATGATAGGGGGACTTTCTGGTAGATGGCCTCGACGTTTCCTCAAGCTATGAAAATGCACTATAATTTGCTTGTCATCAATGCCTGCAGATATCTGTCTCTCTCAACATAGTAGATCATCATTAGACACTAACTCCTTCAATGAGCTTGCAAAATGCTTGCATTAAATCCCTCATTAGACACTATATGTTCATCACCAGGAGCATGTAAAATGTTTGCATCAAATACTTCATTAGCAGTCTGTTCATTAGACACTTCAGGCTCAAGAACAACATGAGCTTGTATATTTGCACCGGAAACTTGATTAGATACATCAGATTCAGTCAGTTCAGTATTGATTCGGGGAGTTATAAAATAAGTAGAAATTGGTTTCATTTTCTCATAGATTCCCTACATACAAGCAGTTTTACAACACCGTCAGGTTTAACTATTGGCCAGAAATTGAAGAGTTGAATTAGATATAATCAGGGACGTGATGTACTTGCTTGTTGCGCATGCTACTATTGCAAGCCGCGACTGTCCGTTTGCGCAAGCTCGATGCCATGCCCGTGCTGCCGCCGCTGCCTCCCACGTAGGCTACACCCTGGGTTGGATCTTCATCTTCTTGTCCTTCCGTTCGCTTGAAGCCCGGTGACCGCCCTCCAACGAGGGCGCAAGGAAGTGCTGTGTCGGTCTGTCCAGCGGCGGCTAGGTTAGGAGCGAACCAGAGTGGAGGCTGGAGCAAATGAATTGGGATTTTTCCTGTTGTCGATCGATATGGGAGGTGCTCGTTTGGGCCGCGAGCCTGCTATAGGGCCTGCCTTGCACTTATGTTATTGGCCCATCCAAATTGAAACATTTTTCTTCATTTTTTACATTGCCTGCTCGTTCGTTGGGACGAACAAAACTAACATGGGCCAACCTGGATGGCTCAAACTAGGTGCATACTTTCCAGCCACCTGAAGCGGCCGCCCATACCAGCCCCTATGGTGGCGTCGCCCCTTTTTGTATGTATGATTGGATAGTGAAAAATATTCCAGTGGCGCTTTTGATTTACCCACAGAATGGTTGAATTGCTTGTTTCTATGAACTGAGTTCGCCAATAATGTGAAGGATGCCAGTCTTTTCATCCTATTGTAGATTGCTTAGATCTCGATATGCCAAAAGTAATCGCATGAAATATACAGTAAAAGCCAGTGTGATGTGTTTGGCTACAACTAGTCTGACTACACGTCCTCATATAACATATCAAGGATGCACCATCTTATCAGATTAACCATTCGACTTACCCATGCAGTGTGGGAAGAAAGAAGTATTGGGACTGCGTATCCAAGTAATTGATGCCATGGACTCCTTCGTACAACCTTGTAAGCGAAAAAGAAGTTGAAGTGTGCCTGTACAAAGAACTAGCGTAAGTTCAGTTACCTGCTTCTCGGAATTTTAGTTAGCCATTTATTGCAAAATTGTTCAATTACATTGCTTGGCTTAATTTAGGTTGCTACTGATTACATAATGGCACAGCTTGTTAATCATATTATAGACTACGCCTATCTATGTGTTTGATACTTACTGTTAAGAATTACCTGTTTGCCTTAACTTAAATATCTACTTGTTTGTTTAACTGCTTTGCTGCTGCAACAACGGGTTACAATGATGTTAATAACTAATTTTCAGCATCCAATTGAAACTCTTTAATTCCTTGTTTGTTTAACTGGTTTGCTGTTATAACTCCCAGTTGACATGTTTTGCTAACTTCAACTTTTCTGAATCCAATCGTAACCTTAATGGCAAAACATGTTAGCCCAAGATCAAAGAGCAAGGTCCCCATGGATGTTGCATCATCCCACAGTAGTGGCACCGGCCCAATCGTGCATTATGAATTGCCAACTGCTGATGCTCTAGAGGCTAAACTAGTGGTAGAAAGAGATTCTGCTTCTGCACTTAGAGATGAAGTTGACATGTTGAGGAAGCAAACAACACAGTCACAAGCAGTACTCAAGACAACCATTAAATATTTGGTGGATTTCAAAACGAAGCAAGCTGAGACTGACCAGATTGTTAAGGTCCTGAAGGAAAAAAGGAAATTAAATTCCTACTTGGTAAATCATAGGTGAAATGTTCTTTCCATAGTTGAATAACCTTTGTGTTGTCTGTTCATGTAATCAATCAAACCATTTTTTTAGAGATCATGTAATAATTGTTTTTTTGTTTTTTTGTTTGTAATTTTATTTGAGCACAAGTCTGTATTAATTGATAAGACTCGGAGGCATTTCATTTGGATTGCTGTGCCAGACCTACAAATATGCCAATCGGGCTGAATGTGCATTCAGCAATAGTAGTATAGATGGACCATAAGTGGCACGCATCGGAAAGGGCCAAGATGCTGGCTAAAAAAAGGATGTTGTTGTAGCCAAAAAAATTACAGCGGCCTGGCTTATGTATGTTAGTTGATATTATTGATCCATATACTCTATAAGTGTTTATATGTCTGTTAGTTCCATACATTCTTGGTTGATTGACTCGGTATTTGAATCTTGATACATCGCTTGTGTACATATCTAAATGGGAGTACACATTATGCTGCGTGTGACATTTGAGTTGGACATGAAGTGTTCCAAATATTCGAATTCACCTTAAACTGGATTCTAGTTTCTGAATTTGAGTATCGGCATTTGTAAACCATATTCATATATGACAGTGGAATACATCTTTGTCGTTCTTTTGAAGATATATAAAAACACATAGAATGATTTATAAAGATTCATATAGGAATACAAAATGGATTCGAATTTAGTTGCCAGGGTAAACGTGGATGCTTATTGTCCCAAAATTCGAAAGAAACAACAAAATGTCCACTCCCACATCGGCTGCCCGAAGCCAAGTGTTTGGGAGATGGAAATTACTGGCTACCCATTACACGGACAATCCATCGGCCCGATTTCCACTGCTCTAAATAGGGGTAGGTTAGTAACTTCAATAAGACATGACATGACCGCTTCTGAGCCCATTCCGACACGGTGGGCATCAAACATGGGCGGCAAAACTCATTTGATTCAAGCTCGTCCGAAAGACCTCTATTTCTCCCTCCATTCCCCATTCATACACGGTGGGCGGCAAAACACCCTCTCCTCGTCCGAAATAGATGTAGGCTAATATTTTAAATAGGGGCAGATGTGTAACTTCCATCAGACGTGACACAACTGCCCTACCTGTCAGCCCCATTCATACACCATGGGCGCCAACTGTGGGCGGCAAAACACCCTCTCCTCACCCGAAATAGTTACCGGCAAATATTTGGGAGATGCGAGATTACCGTCCTATCCCCAACCGACGAGACGTCCAAATTTGAAATAGGGGATAAGTTCATAACTTTCCCATTTTTCAGACAGGCGCGTCCCAAAAACATGGTTCCCCGTACCTCTCCCCCCATTTTCCCATTCATACACCGTCCGCGCTAGAACACCCCATTCCCACACCAGCCTCCGTCTGCCACCCCATCCATCACCGCCTTCCTCCACCACATCCATCGCCACCGTCCTCCACCATGCCGGAGCGCCTACCAAGACCGCGTCGTCCACTGTTAGAGATCGACGTTTCTCATCCACGGCGACGGACCAATAGCCTTGCATCGCGTCCTCTCGCTTCATCGGCGTTGTCGTCCTCTTTGTCGGGGCCGCTCACACGACCTTCTCTTCCACCGCAACAGGACTTATCCCCGATGCACCCATCTACTGTCGCAGATCTGCTTCAACGCCACCGACAGCCATCGCACCCCCGATGCCTACACGGCGCCGCAAGAGAGGTGGTACTTCATATCTGCTCAACTTTTTGATCTTAACTTGGTTACTCTACTTTCTTTTCAGCTCTTAGAATTTAGTTCTTAGTTCGAAGCAAACAATGGATGCTAAATATCGTTTCTCCGGTTTGCAGCTTCAAATCTGCCATGGCACAGCCATAATACAGTTTAATTGATCATGCTTAGGGTTCAATTGATCATGTTGGTTGGCTCGCGAGGAGGCGGAGAAATCAAGGCGGGGTACCTCGCGAGGTGCCCATGACGCAAGCCATGACGATCGAGGGTGCCAGGCGGGCGCCAGCGCGCGCAGCGTCCTTCTTTCCTCTTTGGTGCAAAGGGGACAAGCGCAGCCGAGGAGTACCAAGGCATCAGGCAAAGGTTGCCATTTCGGTGCAACGAGACCAAGACCAGGCGGACTACGAGACGGAGGTCACCATGGAGCCCAGCACGGCGTCACCGCAGAGCCTTTTGCAGGCGAAGACCAACTTTAGTCAGGATAAGTGTACTTGTTGTTCCCCTTCAAATTAGCCCGCCATTGTTGGCCCCCTTCCCGCTCAATATTTGGGAAGAGGACCAGGGCCTCTATAAATAGGACCAGCCACTTGCATAGCAAGGGGTTCAGTTTTTGGTCCGGCTAGCAAGCAGAGAGAGTGAGAGAGAGAGAGAGAAGGGTGACTGAAGTCCGCCTAGCGGTGCATCGCCCCAGCCAAGAACAAACCGTCGCGAGGCTGTTCTTCCTTGTATCATTCATCATCACTAGCCCCAAGAGGCAATCCACCCACCACACACTGGAGTAGGGTATTACACCACGACGGTGGCCCGAACCAGTATAAACCTTGTGTCTCTCGTGCAGTTATTTTAGTAGTTTAGATCTTTGTGAGACGGGGATGTAGAAGGCGTGATCTCCGCGCGCACCCCAGTGTTCGAACCTTAAGGGTCTGCCGGAACCCGTGATCCGACATTTGGCAGGCCAGGTAGGGGTGCGCCGGAATCTGTCCTCCACCACTCCGTTCTCCTCCTACCGTCGCGTCCATGTCCGACGCTCGTCGGGCCCGCGCCGAGCGCCGGGCCGCCATCGCTTCTCGCGTCGCCCAGATGGCCCCCGTCGGTGGGCGTCCTCGTCGTTCCCCATCGCCCGCCGTCAACGCCGCCACCGGCCCGGCGGGGGGCGAGCAGCAAGCGTTGTCTCAGCATCCATCCGTGCGCCAAGACGGTCGCACCGCTACTCCATTGCTCGCACCAGCTGGTTCTTCGTCCCACGCGCTCCGCGCACCCTTGGAGGGTCGAGCTGCGCTCCTCACGGCAAATGAGCTCCTGCGCTACCGCCCCACCGACGACGTCTACGAAGAGTGGCTCGACCGCGTCACCGAGCTCGTCCGCGCCGCAGGGGGCTCTTCCGCGCCGTCCGTTCCTCTGCGCCACACCCCGCCCCGCGCGGGCAACGAAGCTCCGGAGGCGCACCAGCCGCCTCCTCTCCAAGAAGATGCCATGGCTCGAAGGCGCGTGGCCCCTGGGCGGAACCCGCTCCGTCAGGTGCCAGCGCAACAAGAATGGAGCTGCCAAGAAATCCCTCACCCACAAGGAGCTGCCCGGGCACTCCCTGCTCCTCCACGCCGTGACCCTGCTCCAGCTCCGGCACGCCAAGACCCCGCGCTGCTCCTAGCTGCAGCGCGTGGGGACCCTCAAGACCAAGCTCTCCACCAGCCAAAGCCTTTCGTGGCCACCGCAGGCTGCCACGCCTACACCACCGAGCTGCGTAGCATCGTGTGGCCCGGCAAGTTCAAGCCAGACCTGCCTCCTCGCTACGATGGCACAACTAATCCCGCAGAGTTCCTCCAGCTCTATGAGCTGGGCATCGAGGCTGCCAGCGGGGATGAGAAGGTCATGGCGAACTGGTTCCCCATGGCGCTCAAGGAAGGAGCTCGCACCTGGCTCTTGAATCTGGCTCCAGGCACGGTCTCCTCCTAGGACCAGATGCGCACCCGCTTCATCCCCAACTTCCAAGGTACTCATGACCGGCCACCCGCCGTGAGCGACATGCGCCGCATCAAGCAACAACCCGGAGAGACCCTGCAAAAGTACATCCAGCGCTTCAACAGTGCGTGCCTCAAGATCCCCAAGGTGTCCGAGGAAGCCATCATCTCGGCCTTCTCTGATGGCGTGCGCGACGTCAAGATGAAGGAGGATCTGGCGATGCACGAAGACCTCTGCACCTCCCTGGAGCTGTTCAACTTGGCGACCAAGTGCGCCAGGGCTGAGGAGGGACGTCTCTCCCTCCTCGAGCTGCCTGCCGTGGACCCAGAAGAGAAGAAGCCCAAGGCCAAGGATGTGAAGCGCAAGGGGGCTGCCATACTCATAGCAGAACCAGACACCAAGCGGGGCAAGGATCTGCCCGAACCCTCCAGGGGCAGCCGGTACTGTGTGTACCACGACCTCCACACCCACAACACCAACGAATGCCAAGAACTCCGCGCCGTGCGAGAAGGAAGGATCGGCCATCGCCCTGACCGTGCCGACCGGGGCTACGCACGAGGAGGAGGAAGAAACCTAGGATGCTGGGAAGATCGCGGCCCGCGCCAGGGGTGGCGCGACCAACCTCGCGAGGACCGCTGGCGGGACCTGCCTCGCGAGGGAGACTGGAGGGATCAGCCTCGTGAGGATCACCCTCATGGCAACGCAGGCCTACCTTCGCTGCCGCCTCAGCCAAGGAGGAACGAAGACCGCCATCAAGACGAGGGGGCTGGGGGCTTCCAAGAGCCGCGCGCAATCGCCTGCATCCTGGGCAGAGCTCAAGCCCCAGCCTCTCAACGTATCTTCAAGCAGTTTGCCCGCGAAGTGAATGCAGCTCTCCCCAAGCTCGAAGCAACGCGCCCCCTCAGGTGGTCGGTGTGCGCCATCACGTTCAGCTCAGCGGACCAGCTCAAGTGCGCGGCCACGGTCGGAGTCCTCCCGATGCTTTGCTCCCCAGTCATCAGCAATGTACTAGTCACCAAGACCCTCATCGATGGTGGGGCGGGGCTCAACGTCCTGTCCGTGGAAACATTCAACAATCTCCAAGTACCCTATGACCAGCTTCAGCCAACCAAGCCCTTCTCCGGAATCACCGACGGTTCCACAGTCCCGATCGGGCAGGTCCGCCTCCCTGTCACCTTCGGGGCCTACAGCAACTATCGCACCGAGCTCATCGACTTCGACGTCGCCCACATCCGCCTGCCGTACAACGCCATCCTCGGGTACCCAACGCTGGCCAAGTTCATGGCCGTGACTCACCATGGCTGCAACGTCCTCAAGATGCCAGGAAGTGGCGGTGTCATCACGGTGCCCTGTGAAGAGAAGGATGCAGTGTGTTCCCTGGAGCGAGCCTTTGAGGCCGCGTCACTGGAAGACCCAGATCGCGGAAGCAGGAGGCTTCCTGAGACCACCCCCAAGAAGAAGAAGACGTTGTCAGGCTCAGCCCCTCAGGAGGCAGGCCCTTTAGGGCCCGTGTCAGCCCAGGGGGACCCCCCTTCCATCACATAGGAAAGCGCGCCCAGCGCCCTCCTCAGGCAGGGCTCAGGGGCTTTCACTTGGAGGGCCACCGACCTAGCCAGGGTCACGAGGGAGGCGCTTGGGCACCATGTGGAGGCGTGCTTCGAAGCACGTTTCCCTCGAGAAGGAGCCAGGCAAGGAAGGTCAGACCAGCCGGAGTTCGTTGACAAGGCCATTCAAGAACTACAGGAGTCAAGGATCATGAGAGGTTGCCGCCATCTACCAGCTTTGGCCCCACATCCAGGCGAGTATGGTGGGCTGCGCGTCTACGTCGACGTACCAGGGCTCAATCAACTCGCCACGACGGAGCGTCTCTGGCCCTCGCAAGTGGGGCGCTGCGGGGGTCCACCCCACAGCTATGTTCGCATGCCTTGCGGCCTGCCGAGTATGGCTGCGGCGTACCAGCGCCTCATGAGGGGCATCATGGAGGCCCAGGAAGACAGGCGTTCCGCGGCCCTAGCGGAGATGAAGACAGCTCGCGAGGAGCCACCAGTGCCTCCGGAGCCTCCCGAGGCCCCGGGGCCTGGGGGCTCGTGAGGATCGGCTTTCGCAGCCCCCCGAGTCTACTGCACCAACGCCACTTCGCTGACGACATCCTCAGGTGACATCTTTCAAGCTTCATTCCCAGCTGGGAGCACCCTCCCAGGGTTGCATCACTCCCAGGCCGCGTGGGTCTGTCCCTGCGACATGTATCCCCTTTTATTTTTTGGTCGATAGTTTGCCTTGTTGGGGGCGCCCCTCGAGCTGCATCATCCCCAAGCCGCTCGGGCTAGGCCCAGGGGCGTGTATCTCCCTCGCGTTTATTTCCAACTATGCATTGCCTATCACGCTTGATTGCTTGATGCCTGTCCACGGCATCCTTTCTTCTCCATGTTAGCCACTTGCACGTTAAAGGGGGGGTGCCTGAGTATCGCGACTCAGGGCTCTTACTGGCTCTCCAGCCCTCACCCTCTGGTCTTGTCCACGGCATCGCGACCTGGCATACCAGCGACGGCTGAGACAAGCTCGAGGGCCGGGACCCGAGGACGTAGAGTACCGGCATCTGACCAAATTTTGCAGGGACACATCTCAAGATACGGCCCAGTGCCAGGCGCAACCCGCCTAGAGGTAGGGCCTCGTGAGTCCCGTGCTGGCTCACGGGTGCCCAGATACACCTCACCTAGCCCTACCGTGCCGGCCACGTGTCAAGGCGGGGCTGTACACGCCCTGGGGGCTCCTCTCGGAGGGGATCCCCCTCCCACGTACCAGTGGAAGCACCATGCTCCGCGCTGGCTGACGACACTGCCGAGGAGCGGCTATGCCCGTACACATATGGAAGCGCTATGCTCCGCGCTGGTGATAAACAACTGGGGGTGGCCTCCGGGCCGCATTAACCTCAGGGAGCCCAGATCTCAGTGGCTGGCCTCATCGCAATGCCTCCCCTCGGGAGTGCCGCGCGAGGGGGCTAGGCACGGGGGCTACGACTGGGTCACGCCCAGACGTATGCCGCCCAGCCAGGCCCCTCGGGCCTGGTTCGTCGCGCGTCTCTCCCTGAGCGGAGCCAAGGTATGAAGGCCGTTTGCGCGTCAAGGGGGACCCCTGAGCATCGCGACTCAGGGGCCTAACTGGTCCCATAGCCCCTCACTCCTTAGTTCTGAAAGGCTATGCTGGGTGAGGTACGCGCGGGGCCGGGCTCTGCAGACGTAGAACGGTAGCCCCGCTTACATTGCACCTCATCACCCGCTGTTTGCGCATCAAGGGGGGCTCCTGAGCATCGCGACTCAGGAGCCTAACTGGCTCCATAGCCCCTCACTCCTTAGTTCCGAAAGGCTATGCTGGGTGAGGTACGCGCGGAGCCGGGCTCTACAGACATAGAACGGAAGATACACCTACATCGCGCCTCCCTACTTGTTGTTCGCACGCCCAGGGGGACTCCTGGGCATCGCGACTCAGGAGCCTAACTTGTCACGTAGCCCCTCACTCCTTTGGTCCCGTCCTGGTTTCCGGTCGGGGCTAATGCTGGGTGAGGCACGCGCAGGGCCGGGCTCTGCCGGCGTAGAACACAAGCAAGTAGGGAAGAAAAGCATAAAATTCAAGGAACTTAAAAGCAAATATTACAGTCCATACTATCGTCTCAATACCAAACGCAAGTTTAAATGCCTCCCCGAGGCGTGATGCATGTGCAGGAATTGAAAGAAGAACAGGGATGGAACGGAGTCACTTGTCGGCGGTGAAGCTGTGTGGAGTGGCTTCGCCTCGTGGAGCAGCAGGGCCGGCAGCGCTTTGCTTTGGCTTGGTGCTGAAGGCCCGGAACTTCCCCAGCAGCGCCTCCGCGCGCCCCTTCACAGCTTCGACAGCGGCGGCAGCACCCTTGCCGCTCACCGGCTCCAGCAGGCCGTCGAGGTCGGTGTTGGGATCACAAAGGTAGATGTGGGCGAAGACCCGCGTCAGCGCAGCAGAAGACAGGACGCGCGCCTCGGCCTCGGCCATGGGGCCGATGCCAAGGGCGACATCCCCAAGGGCCTTAACCAGGAAAGGAAGCAGCTTGGCGGGGCCGTCCCCGTCACCGGCTAGCGGGCTGTCCAGGCCGCTCTCGTAAAGCGTCTTCAGCGATGCGCGGGCGTCTTTCTCCATGTCCGCGAAGGCCACGCGATCCTCGGCAAGAACCTTCGCCTTGCTATCCAGCTCGACCCTCGTCGCCTCCCCCAGTGCACTTAGACGGTCGCGGCGCTTCTTGAGCTTGGCCTCCCGGCCCTCGATGGCCGCCTCGCGAGCCTTCATGCCTTCTTCTTGTTCCTGGCGAAGACGAACCTCCTTCGCGAGCTGGCCCTGCAGGCCTTGCAGCTCGTCCTCCAGCGCCTTGCAACGACCGCGGACTTCAACCACCTCTCCCAGGGTCGCGTCTCGGGCAGCCTTCGCCTCGAGGGTGGCCTCCCTCTCTCCGTCACAGGCCATTGAGGCCTGAACCAACGCCACCCGAATCGAAGCATCAGAATGAATCCACCCCGAAGCCAGTTCCAGGCGCCCGGCCACTAGGCGAGGGTCGGCGCCGAGAAGATCCTGTCGCAGCCGGTCCAGTTCAGCAACGGCATGCTCCAAGATGGAAGAAGAAGGCGGAGAAACATCGGCGCGCTCCAGGACGACAGGAGGAGTTGGGGAAGCAACGGTCGGTGGAACGGGAGGAGAAAGTAGCGGTGGCGAGGCCGCAGTGTCCCGAGGCGGAGTCCGCTGCGCCTCCACAGCCGTAGCAGCGGCGCCAGACGAGGGCACCTCGGGAGTCGTTCGAGCCATGGGGGCTGGGCTCGCCCCAGCCAGGTCAGCCAAGCCTTGCAAGGATGAGCGGGAAGGAGAGGCTCGCGCGTCACGATCTCCCTCCCCTGCAGGCGGAGGTGTCACCGCAGATGGGGCCTTGGGGACTCCCTTCGGCTTCTTCGCCGCTGGCGCCAGCCTATTCAAGAGATGCAATCATCAAGCCTCCTCGACGGAACGAGAAACAAAAGATCAAGAATCAAGCACTTACGGGTCATCACCAATGAGCTCGGGCAGCCTCCGGCCCAACTTGAAGCCTGACAGCCAGCTGGAAGGGTCGACCTCAAAAGCAGAAGGCGCGTCCACGGTTCGCCCTGGAGTCAGGACGGACCCGCGGGGGATCAACCCGGTCCTGCCCCTCTCCGGGATCGTGGGCGAGCTCCCGCAACCCAGTACGTCATCGTCATCATCATCATCATCGCTCGGCGGAAGGCGGAGAGTACGGGACCCGCACCGGGGGAGGGGAGCCCTCGACTCTCCATCGGTCGCCCCAGAGTCGGGCCCCTCCCCCCACTCCTCTTCGTCCACCTCCTTGTTGGAGTCGCCGGAGGGCACATCCACCGGTCCTTCGGAAGCCGCCATGGGCACGAGCCCGTCCCCGTTAAAAACAGGCATGGACTTCACCACCTGCTCCCAGTCGTCGCGAAGGAACAAGGGCCCGGGAGCGCCCTCCAACCTTGCCACCTCGCCCCCGACCAGAGATTGGAGAACCGCGGTCACATCCTCTTCGTCCAAAGCCTCGGGGCTCGGATGAGGCCTCCACATTGGAGGAGAGTACCGCCGAAGTGGAGCCAGCTGGTGCTCCAGGAACTCATTCAGCAGCGACGCACCGGTCAACTTCGCCGCCGCCATGTTGGCCGGCCTCAGGTCCGCATCCATCTTCTCCAGCACCAGTTTCACGCGGGGGTCCGTGAGCTCCGCTTGGCGCCAGTTGCTGGAGCTCACGGGCTGCTCCGCGGGCAAGATCAGCCGAGGGTGGATGCGCCCGGCATCTACCAAGACCCACTTGCTCCTGAAGCCCTCAATCCTCTTCCCGGGATTCGAGATGGCAATGGTGCCGCCATACGCGACGAAGCCCGCGCACGCAGAAGGAGAGCTGCCGGTGACCCGGAGGGAGAAGTAGTGGCACAGCAAGGCCACCAAAGGTTGCACCCCTACGTGGGCCTCGAAGTAGTAAGCTAAGATCACCAGAAGAAGGATAGAGTTGGGGTGGAGATGCAGAGCCTGCAAGTTGTAATGGCGGAGGACAGAGAAGAAGAACTCGGAGAAGGGAGGCACCAGGCCCGCAACAATGGAGCTTACAAAGAGAGGATAAAAGGTGCTCCCTCGGCCCTCAGGGGTGGCGGAGCCGGCCTTGAACACCTTCGTCCCTTTGATGCCCTGCGCCACCGCCATCCGGCGCAGCTGGGCAAGGCCCGCCTTGGACACATTCGGCAAGTCCAGAGCAGGAGAATACCAAGCTTCGGCCGAAGGCTGGCGAGGCGCCATGGCTTCCTAGGTCACGCAGCTGGAGTAGATCTGGAATTTTGGAGGAAGAAAGGGGAGGCGCAAGAAAGGGGATCTGAGCAGCGACCGGAGAAAGCAAAAGGCGAAGTCTGGGCAGATGCCGCTCCTTTATCAACCTGCGCGGTTGCTGAAGCACTTGCGTCCAATCAACCGCCACGCGGCGCCCAAGGCCGCAGGCTATTAGGGCCCGCGGCGCTTCGCCCTTGGCCCTTTCGCCTCTCGGCACGGCCAAGTCCATGCGCGCCTTGGGCCCGGGGGCTACTGTCGGCGTTCTGGGAACGGGGGTCCCCAGACTTGCCTGCCTGTGGCCTGCGGCGTGGCTCAAAGGAGGCCCAGCATGGCCCATCTTCATCAACACAAGACTCAAGACCCTCGCGAGGGGCCAAGCCTCGCGGGGCGGACGACACAGCGCATCCTCAGGCGCAACCTCCTTAGGCTGGCTCGCGAGGAGGCGGAGAAATCAAGGTGGGGTACCTCGCGAGGTGCCCATGACGCAAGCCATGACGATCGAGGGTGCCAGGCGGGCGCCAGCGCGCGCAGCGTCCTTCTTTCCTCTTTGGTGCAAAGGGGGCAAGCGCAGCCGCGGAGTATCGAGGCATCAGGCAAAGGTTGCCATTTTTGTGCAACAAGACCAAGACCAGGCGGACTACGAGACGGAGGTCACCATGGAGCCCAGCACGGCGTCACCGCAGAGCCTTTCGCAGGCGAAGACCAACTTTAGTCAGGATAAGTGTACTTGCTGTTCCCCTTCAAATTAGCCTGCCATTGTTGGCGCCCTTCCCGCTCAATATTTGGGAAGAGGACCAGGGCCTCTATAAATAGGACCAGCCACTCGCATAGCAAGGGGTTCGGTTTTTGGTCCGGCTAGCAAGCAGAGAGAATGAGTGAGAGAGAGAAGGGTGACTGAACTCCTCCTAGCGGTGCATCGCCCCAGCCAAGAACAGACCCTCACGAGGTTGTTCTTCCTTGTATTGTTCATCATCATTAGCCCCAAGAGGCAATCCACCCACCACACACTGGAGTAGGGTATTACACCACGATGGTGGCCCGAACCAGTATAAACCTTGTGTCTCTCGTGCAGTTCTTTTAGTAGTTTACATCTTTGTGAGACGGGGAGGTAGAAGGCGTGATCTCCGTGCGCACCCCAGTGTTCGAACCTTAAGGGTCTGCCGGAACCCGTGATCCGACAGTATGGACTCTTACATAAATTTAGAATCAACCCAATGCTTTGAAGAGGTTTAGCTCTGCGGTCCTCTTGTAAGGACTGAACGTGGTCTATCACTGTACTTACATTAACAGCTACTCCCTCCGTCCCATAATATAAGAACATTTTGTATAGTACACCAGTGTTCAAAACACTCTTGTATTATGGGAAGAGGGATTAGTTCATTTTGTAGCATTTTGCATCTTATCTCCCTCGCCCACCATTTACTAAAAAAGATCAGATCTATATTTAATCTTACCAACAAGTAGAATACACAAACAATGCCAGTGCAGAAGTGTAGCCCATTGCTCTTGTTAGTACATTTTGTCCTGTAATGCTTGTACTTCCAGGGATTGGTAGTTGATTATGTAGCATCAATCTGCATCTTATCTTCATTATCCACTATCCCTTCCAGTATTATCATATCTATAATTACTCTCTACAAAATGTAGAGTACAGGCAATGCTTATGAAGAAGATTATATGCTGAAATTCTTGAGTTATCCTTCCCTTGCCATGGAGAAGGGCATTATAAAGCCGGTGTTAACTATTAATGTAAGTCAGTCCTTCTAAAGCCTTTATCCTCAACTGCTGTTTAATTTGCTCATACTCCCTATCGTTTACTACTGTTTAGTTTGCTGTTTCTACCAAAATGCATGTTCGTAAGAACCGTAAGTTCTAAGTTTTACTTGTAAAACCAAATTCCTTATACATACCATACCCATTACTTAATACTCCCTATATGTATGCTTGTTTTTGTGGATCTATAATCCAGTGTGTGGTGAAGCAGACCATGTTTGCACCTTGTCATCTCCTATTTTATCTTACTGATGTGGCTAATGATATGAACAACATGCCATGCACATTATCCAAAGTAGATACAATGATTTTCTTTGACGTTCATCTATGCTTGTTATGTTGACATGGTAATCCAGTAGTGTGGTGAAGCTCCCCACATTATGAACAATGCCAAATTATGCTATTGATATTTTGAACATACTCTTTATTTTCTAATTTGAAATTGGATAGAATTGACAGAACAGTTATCATCTTTGTTTATACACATGCAAAACCTGTCATCTCTCTACTTTGTTTTAGGGTGATATGCCTGATGGCATGCACAAGTCTGCTGAAGGCTGTGAGACAAACCCAACATATATTGTAGCAAAGAAGGCAAAACATCTTGAAGATAGCGAGACAACCCCAAAGTCTTGTCTTGATGCAGTGTTCAAGTTACTTGAGACTAGCAGTCAGACAAGCTCACAGAATTCGTTGTTTGAATCAGTTCGACTTCTTCAGTCCCAAGTTTTAGCAGAAAGGCATTCTGCAACTCAACTTCGACTTGAAGTCCTATCTCTAAGAAAGATTGCGGAGAACACCAATGAGAACCTCATCGCTAAACAGCTACACCTGGAAGCTATGACCGACATGCTAGGCCGGCCTCACAGCCTTGCTCAGCAGCTTGTGCAGCAGTTCCCCCGCAAGGCTAACCTTTCTTGAACTGTCTTGGAAGTGATCTCGGTTCAGTATTATTTTGTTATGCTGCAATGGTGCCCAGTTTTTGTAATCTGCTTCTTCGTTGCGCTTTATGATCACTGGTGGTGAACTTTAATGCCCAGTGGATGTAATATACCTTAAATCCTTTATTGTGTAGTGTAGGTTTATTCTTAGTTACTATGTCGTAATTTCTTTATTGTATAGAGTAGGTTTGTTCTTAATTCCTACTAGTTACGCAGCAGCCCAAAATGAACCCCGGCCAATGATTGTGCGAATCAAATCACGGGCTTTTAACAAGCCAAAATTGTGTGGGTCCTTGTTTGGCCCAATCAGATATCGGCTGCGAGCAGGCCGGATGCAAACTGGACCGTAGTTAGGCCCAACTATATGACGGGCTTTTAACAGGCCGAAATTAATATAGGGCCGAAATGTTAAACGGGCCCTTAATAGGCCAAAACTAATATCAGGCCAAATTACTAAGTGGGCCTTTAGCAAGTGGGCCCAAAAGCACAGTGTCCAGTTGACGGGCCGAATCTGATATGGGCCATAATTGACCCCAAAGCCTCTTAAAGGGCCGGACCTGATCTGGGCCGTAATTTGGCCCAGAACGTGGTAGGCTTTTAACGGGCCGGATCTCATATGGGCCACTATTAGGCCCGGAGCGTGGCATGCCATTAATGGACCAGATCAAATATGGGCCGTCATTTGGCCCAAAACATGGCAGCCAGTTAATGGGTCGGCCTACTAGGGTCCTCAAAATCTTGTGGGCCTACAGCTGGGCCGGCCCATTAATGTCGATGAAATCTCATGGGTCTTTAGCTAGGCCGGCCCATTATGACCCGCAAGAATCTTGTGGGCCTTTACCTAGGCCAGCCCATTATGGCACAAAAAAATCTTGTGGGCCTTTACTTGGGCCGGCCCATTATGGCCCACAAAATCTTGTGGGCCTTTAGCTGGGCCAGCCCATTATGGCCCGCAAAATCTCGTGGGCCTTTAGCTGGGCCGGCCCATTATGGTCCGCAAAATCTTGTGGGCCTCTAGTTGGGTCGGCCCATTTAAACTTGTTGAGCCGTGCCACGTGTCGACGTATCATAGGCACCTTCTGTCCAGTGAGTGGATGACATCTGTCCCGACGATGAGCCGACACGTGTTTCCTCTAGCCAATGATGATTTTACACGTGGAAAATCCCCATTGGTCGGGGCTGTTAACGGGTTATCGGATCCAAAACCCGACACGATAGCTTAACGGCGTTCCGTTACGGTGGATTCCACATGTCGGTCACCCTTGACGAAAGCACTTCTGTGACGCGCGATTTATCATCATGGAAGTGGACACTTCCGTGATGATAATTTTGGTAATGTCATGGAACACTTCTACGATAGCACAGGTATGACTATCTTGATTCTGTCATAAATTTTTCATGGATGTACATGCATGACAAAAAAGCGACCCACTGTGACAAACACGTATCATCACGGAAGTGTATTTTTTTGTAGTGGACTGGGTGTCCTTAGCTCAAGGGGAATAAGGTGAAGACACGGTCTTCTGAGTTAAATCTCAGCCTCCCTAACCAGACGTACAGTTGTCACAGCAACTGGAACTGGTCCAACAAGTCCTTGTCCTCACCAAGCGACTGGTTCTATCTTCTCCCTCTCTTTATTTACAGTTTGTCTTCGTGAAGTCATTGCCTGCCTGTGTTACCTGTTTGACTTCACTGTGTGACTTCTATTGTTGTTTGGCTTCATACTATCTTCCATCCTGATCATCACTACCTAGCTGCTATTAGTCTTCATGCTTTCACTTCATTGAATACTTGACTATGGCTTGCGTAGTGTAGTCTACCTTCCGCTGCATGTCTATAGGTTCATTTCTACCGTTTGTCTTCGAAACTCCCATGTTTTGAAGACGTTCATAAAAATCTCCTATTCACACCCCTCTAGTCGATAACTAGCACTTCCATCAGCCATGGCCACAGGCACGCGCTCGATCCTTTTGCAGTGCCGAATTTTATTGAAGCAGGGAGAAATCGACGGCTAGAGACGGATGGTACGGACGATGGCGCATGGGGAGAGGCGGTGGAAGGATCTGGTTCATGGATTGTATACTGTCCTCAGGCCTGTAGAACTAGGGGTCGGAGGCTCGCATTTTCAGTGGCCTGTAAAAAGTTTACAGTTCCGCAAACTTTTACGGGGTCTGTTCTGGACACAAATTAGTCTGAAACCATAAACTCGCCGGAATTTTTAGAGGTTTGGCATTTTTGCGGGGTCTGCTAGAGTTGCTCTAAGGTTCGTGCTATTGATACGTCCATTTTGCATCATGCTTTTATATCGATATTTATTGCATTATGGGTTGTTACTACACATTATGTCACAATACTTATGCATTTTCTCTCTTATTTTACAAGGTTTAAATGAATAGGGAGAATGCCGACAGCTGGAATTCTGGGCTGGAAAAGGAGCACATATTAAAGACCTATTCTACACAACTCCAAAAGTCCTGAAACTTCACGGGAGCACGTTTTGGAATATATAAAAAATACTGGCGAAAGATTTAACCAGAGGGGGCCCACACCCTGGCCACGCGGGTGGGGGTGCGCCCTACCCCCTGGGCGCGCCCCTGTCTTGTGGGCCCCCTGGCAGGCCTCTGATGCCCATCTTCTGCTATATGAAGTCTTTCGTTCGATAAAAAAACATAAGCAAGCTCACGGGATGAAACTCCGCCGCCACAAGGCGGAACCTTGGCGGAACCTATCTAGGGCTCCGGCGAAGCTGTTCTGCCAGGGAAACATCCCTCCGGGAGGGGGAAATCATCATCATCATCATCATCACCATCGATCCTCTCAGCGGAAGGGGGTCAATCTCCGTCAACATCTACACCAGCACCATCTCATCTCAAACCCTAGTTCATCTCTTGTATCCAATCTTTGTCTCCAAACCTCAGATTGGTACCTGTGGGTTGCTAGTAGTGTTGATTACTCCTTGTAGTTGATGCTAGTTGGTTTATTCGGGGGAAGATCATATGTTCAGATCCTTTATGCATATTAATACCCCTCTGATTATGAACAAGAATATGATTTGTGAGTAGTTACTTTTGTTCCTGAGGACATGGGAGAAGTCTTGCTATAAGTATTCATGTGAATTTGGTATTTGTTTGATATTTTGATGAGATGTATGTTGTGTCTCCTCTAGTGGTGTCATATGAACGTCGACTACATGACACATCACCATTGATTGGGCCTAGAGGAAGGCATTGGGAAGTAATAAGTAGATGATGGGTTGCTAGAGTGACAGAAGCTTAAACCCTAGTTTAGGGGTTGCTTCGTAAGGGGTTGATTTGGATTCATATGTTTCATGCTATGGTTAGGTTTACCTTAATACTTCTTTTGTAGTTGCGGATGCATGCAATAGGGGTTAATCATAAGTGGGATGCTTGTCCAAGGAAGGGCAGTACCAAAGCACCGGTCCAGCCACATATCAAATTATCAAAGTACCGAACGTGAATCATATGAACGTGATGAAAACTAGCTTGACGATAATTCCCATGTGTCCTCGGGAGCGTTTTCCTTTATATAAGAGTTCATCGGTCTTGTCCTTTGCTACAGAAAGGATTGGGCCATCTTGCTGCACCTCATTTACTTTTATTACTTGTTACCCGTTGCAAATTACCTTATCACAAAACTATATGTTACTGATAATTTCAGTGCTTGCAGAGAATACCTTACTGAAAAATGCTTATCATTTCCTTCTGCTCCTTGTTGGGTTCGACACTCTTACTTATGGAAAGGACTATGATACATCCCCTATACTTGTGGGTCATCAAGACTCTTTTCTGGCGGTGTTGCCGGGGAGTGAAGCGCCTTTGGTAGGTGGAATTTGGTAAGGAAAAATTTATATAGTGTGCTGAAATTTACTGTCACTTGTTACTATGGAACATAATCCTTTGAGGGGCTTGTTCGGGGTATCTTCACCCCGACCAGTAGAGCAAAGAGTTTCTCCTCAACCTACTAAACCTACTGAAAATGTTTACTTTGAAATTCCTTCAGGTATGATAGAGAAACTGCTAGCTAATCCTTTCATAGGTGATGGAACATTACATCCTGATTTGCACCTAATCTATGTGGATGAACTTTGTGGATTATTTAAGCTTGCAGGTATGCCCTAGGTTGTTATCAATAAGAAGGTCTTCCCTTTATCTCTGAAGGGAAAGGCATTGACATGGTTTAGGATATGTGATGATATGGGATCATGGAACTACAACCGATTGAAATTGGAATTTCATCAGAAGTTTTATCCTATGCATCTGGTTCATTGTGATCGTAATTATATATATAATTTTTGGCCTCGCGAAGGAGAAAGCATTGCTCAAGCTTGGGGGAGGCTTAAGTCAATGTTATATTCATGCCCCAATCATGAGCTCTCAAGAGAAATTATTATTCAAAATTTTTATGCTCAGCTTTCTCTCAATAATCGCTCCAAGCTCGATACTTCTTGTACTGGTTCTTTTATGATGAAGACTATTGAATTCAAATGGGATTTATTGGAAAGAATTAAATGCAACTCTGAAGATTGGGATCTTGACGAAGGTAAGGAGTCAGGTATAACACCTAAGTTTGATTGTTTTAAATCTTTTATGGATACCGATGTTTTCCGTGAATTTAGCACTAAATATGGACTTGACTCTGAGATAGTAGCTTCTTTCTATGAATACTTTGCTACTCATGTTGATATCCTTAAGGAGAAGTGGTTTAAATATAATCCTCCCATTGAAGTAAAATTAGTTGCACCTATTAAAGTTGAAGAAAAGGCTATCACTTATAATGTTGATCCTGTTGTTCCTACTGCTTATATTGAGAAACCACCTTTCCCTGTTAGAATAAAGGATCATGATAAAGCTTCAACTGTGGTTCATAAGAGTAATGCTAAAACACCTACACCTCCTGAGCAAATTAAAGTTGAGCCTAGTATTGCTATGGTTAAAGATCTCTTGGCCGATAATACCGATGGGCATGTTATTTACTTCTGTGATGAAGCTGCTAGAATTGCTAGACCTGACACTAAAAATAAACATAGACCTGCTGTAGGCATGCCTGTTATTTCTGTTAAAATAGGAGATCAGTGCTATCATGGCTTATGTGATATGGGTGCTAGTGCAAGTGCAATACCTCATTCCTTATACAAAGAAATTATGCATGATATTGCACCTGCTGAGATAGAGGAAATTGATGTTACAATTAAGCTTGCCAATAGAGACACTATTTCACCAGTTGGGATTGTTAGAGATGTTGAAGTCTTATGTGGGAAAGTTAAATATCCTACTGATTTTCTTGTTCTTGGTTCCCCACAAGATAACTTTTGTCCCATTATATTTGATAGACCCTTCCTGAATACTGTTAATGCTAGGATAGATTGCAAAAAGGATGTTGTTACTATTGGTTTGGGGATATGTCTCATGAGTTTAATTTTGCTAAATTTCGTAGACAACCCCATGATAAATAATTGCCTAGTAAAGATGAAATTATTGGTCTTGATTCTATTGCCGTGCCTCCTAATGATCCTTTAGAACAATATATGCTCGACCATGAAAATGATATATTTATGAATGAAAGAAGGGAAATAGATGAAGTATTCTTTAAACAGAGACATTTTTTGAAACACAACTTGCCTGTTGAAATCCTAGGGGATCCTCCTCCACCCAAGGGTGATCTCGTGTTTGAGCTTAAACCATTACCTGATACTTTTAAATATGCTTATCTTGATGAGAAAAAGATATATCATGTTATTATTAGTGCTAACCTTTCAGAGCATGAAGAAAAGAAATTATTGAAAACTCTGAAGAAGCACTGTGCTGCTATTGGATATACTCTTGATGATCTTAAGGGCATTAGTACCACTCTATGCTAGCACAAAATAAAATTGGAGAAAGAGGCAAAACCGGTTGTTGATCACCAACGACGGTTAAATCCTAAGATGAAAGAAGTGGTAAGAAAAGAAATACTAAAGCTTCTGGAGGCAGGTATAATTTATCCCGTTGCTGATAGTTGATACGTCTCCAACATATCTATAATTTTTGATTGCTCCATGCTATATTATCTACTGTTTTGGACGTTATTGGGCTTTATTATCCACTTTTATATTATTTTTGGGACTAACCTATTAGCCGGAGGCCCAACCAAGAATTGATGTTTTTTTGCCTATTTTAGAGTTTCGTAGAAAAAGGAATATCAAACGGAGTCCAAACGAAATGAAACCTTCGGGAACGTGATTTTCGGAACGAACATGATCCAGGAGACTTGGACCCTACATCAAGAAATAAAGGAGGAAGGCACGAGGTAGGGGGCGCGCCTACCCCCCAGGCGCACCCTCCACCCTCGTGGGCCCCCTGTTGCTCCACCGACGTACTCCTTCCTGCTATATATACCTACGTACCCCCAAACGATCAAAAACGGAGCTGAAACCCTAATTCCACCGCCATAAATTTCTGTATCCACGAGATCCCATCTTGGGGCCTGTTCCGGAGCTCCACCGGAGGGGGCATCCATCACGGAGGGCTTCTACATCAACACCATAGCCTCTCCGATGAAGTGTGAGTAGTTTATCTCAGACCTTCGGGTCCATAGTTATTAGCTAGATGGCTTCTTCTCTCTTTTTGGATCTCAATACAATGTTCTCCCCCTCTCTTGTGGAGATCTATTCGACGTAATATTCTTTTTGCGGTGTGTTTATTGAGAGCGATGAATTGTGGGTTTATGATCAAGATTATCTATGAACAATATTTGAATCTTATCTGAATTCTTTTATGTATGATTGGTCATCTTTGCAAGTCTCTTCGAATTATCAGTTTGGTTTGGCCTACTAGATTGATCTTTCTTGCAATAGGAGAAGTGCTTAGCTTTGGGTTCAATCTTGCGGTGTCCTTTCCCAGTGACAGTAGGGGCAGCAAGGCACGTATTGTACTGTTGCCATCGAGGATAACAAGATGGTTTTTTATCATATTGCATGAATTTATCCCTCTACATCATGTCATCTTGCTTAAGGCGTTACTCTGTTTTCATGAACTTAATACTCTAGATGCATGCTGGATAGCAGTCGATGAGTGGAGTAATAGTGGTAGATGCAGGCAGGAGTCGGTTTACTTGTCTTGGACGTGATGCCTATATACATGATCATACTTAGATATTCTCATAACTATGCTCAATTTTGTCAATTTCTCAACAATAATTCGTACACCCACCGTAAAATACTTATGCTCTTGAGAGAAGCCACTAGTGAAACCTATGGCCCCCGGGTCTATCTTCATCATATTAATTTTCCAATACTTAGTTATTTCCTTTGCTTTTTTACTTTGCTTTTATTTTACTTTGCATCCTTATCACAAAAATACCAAAAGTATTATCTTATCATATCTATCAGATCTCACTCTCGTAAATGACCGTGAAGGGATTGACAACCCCTTATCACGTTGGTTGCGAGGAGTTATTTGTTTTGTGGAGGTACGAGGGACTCGCGCGTAGCCTCCTACTGGATTGATACCTTGGTTCTCAAACACTGAGGGAAATACTTACGCCACTTTGCTGCATCATCCTTTCCTCTTCAAGGAAATCCAACAAAGTGCTCAAGAGGTAGCAAGAAGATTTCTAGCGCCGTTGCCGGGGAGGTTCGCGCAAGTCAAGATTTGACTCCCGACAACGAGCCATTTCTGGCGCCGTTATCGGGGAGTCTACGCAAAAGTCAACATACCAAGTACCCATCACAACCCTTATCTCCCGCATTACATTATTTTCCATTTGCCTCTCGTTTTCCTCTCCCCCACTTCACCCTTGTCGTTTTATTCGCCCTCTCTCTCTATTCTCCCTCTCTTTCTCTATTTGCCTCTTTTTGCCTGCTTGCTTTTTGTTTGCTTGTGTGTTGGATTGCTTGCTTGTCGCGATGGCTAGTCCCTTATCCACTCTATTGTCCCCTGAGTTTGAAGTCTTTCACTTTAATCAAAGACAAGGAGAAAACTTAAAAGATGCCTGGTTGAGGATAATGGAGTCTTATCATAATTGTACCTTTGAAGTGAACCTGAGAATTTTGCTTTGCAATTGCTATGTTGGATTAAATATGTCTCATAGACAACTCTTGGATTGCGTTGCCAAAGGCAATTTTATTGAAATTGATCCCCATATTGCGCTTGAAATTATAGAAGGTATAGTGGGAACACTACTCAACAAAAGGGGCCTCATCCTACCCAGGAAGAGACACAAATTTTTGAAAAAAATTGTGAAGTTACTAAGATTTTACAGAAGTCTCTTGAACCTCTTAAGAACGTTAGCGGAAATATTCACTGCATGAATATGTTGATTACTCTTTGCAATAAGCGGTTGGATTCATTAGATCTAAAAATTTCAGAATATGAAGGGAAACGTAAAGAACCTCCCGGATTCAAGCTTGATTCCGCTAAAAAGTTGAAAACCAAAGATGTCAATACCTAGATCTATCCTTGCTTTTTATGCCTAGATAGGGGCGTTAAACGATAGCGCTTGTTGGGAGGCAACCCAATTTTATTTTTATTCCTTGTTCTTTGCTCCTGTTTAGTAATAAATAATTTACCTAGCCTCTGTTTTGGTTGTGTTTTTTGTGTTTAATTAGTGTTTGTGCCAAGCAGAGCCGTCGGGAAGACTTGGGGAAAGTCTTGTTATCCTGCTGTAAAAAACAGAAACTTTCACGCTCACGAGAACTGCTTCCATTTTTATTTGGAAAGTGATATTTAGTTAATTCTTTTTGAAGATGATTAATAGATAAATTACTAACGTCCAGAAATTTATTTTAGAATTTTTGGGGTTCCAGATCTTGCGCTAGCTACAGATTACTGCATACTGTTCTGTTTTTGACAGATTCTGTTTTTCGTGTGTTGTTTGCTTATTTTGATGAATCTATGGCTAGTAAAATAGTTTATAAACCATAGAGAAGTTGGAATACAGTAGGTTTAACACCAATATAAATAAATAATGAGTTCATTACAGTACCTTGAAGTGGTCTTTTGTTTTCTTTCGCTAACGGAGCTCACGAGATTTTCTACTTTAAGTTTTGTGTTGTGAAGTTTTCAAGTTTTGGGTAAAGATTTGATGGATTATGTAACAAGGAGTGGCAAGAGCCTAAGCTTTCCGATGCCCATGTCACCCCCAAGATAATCTAAGGACACCTAAAAGCCAAAGCTTGGGGATGCCCCGGAAGGCATCCCCTCTTTCGTCTACTTCCATCGGTAACTTTACTTGGAGCTATATTTTTATTCACCACATGATATGTGTTTTGCTTGGAGCGTCTTGTATGATTTGAGTCTTTTCTTTTTAGTTTACCACAATCATCCTTGCTGTACACACCTTTTGAGAGAGCCATACATGATTTGGAATTTGTTAGAATACTCTATGTGCTTCACTTATATCTTTTGAGTTATATAGTTTTGCTCTAGTACTTCACTTATATCTTTTAGAGCACGGTGGTGGATTTGTTTTATAGAAACTACTGATCTCTCATGCTTCACTTAGATTATTTTGAGAGTCTTAAATAGCATGGTAATTTTATTAAATAATCCTAATATGCTAGGTATTCAAGATTAGTAAAAAAATTCTTATGAGTGTTTTGAATACTAAGAGAAGTTGGATGCTTGATGATTGTTTTGAGATATGGAGGTAATAATATCAAAGTCGTGCTAGTTGAGTAGTTGTGAATTTGAGAAATGCTTGTGTTGAAGTTTGCAAGTCCCGTAGCATGCACGTATGGTAAACGTTATGTAACAAATTTGAAACATGAGGTGTTCTATGATTGTCCTCCTTATGAGTGGCGGTCGGGGACAAGCGATGGTCTTTTCCTACCAATCTATCCCCCTTAGGAGCATGCGCATAGTGCTTGGTTTTTGATGACTTGTAGATTTTTTCAATAAGTATGTGAGTTCTTTATGACTAATGTTGAGTCCATGGATTATACGCACTCTCACCCTTCCATCATCGCTAGCCTCTTCGGTACCGTGCATTGCCCTTTCTCACATTGAGAGTTGGTGCAACCTTCGCCGGTGCATCCAAACCCTGTGATATGATACGCTCTTTCAAACATAAACCTCCTTATATCTTCCTCAAAAAAACCACCATACCTACCTATTATGGCATTTCCATAGCCATTCCGAGATATATTGCCATGCAACTTTCCACCATTCCGTTTATCATGACACATTCATCATTGTCATATTGCTTAGCATGATCATGTAGTTGACATAGTATATGTGGCAAAGCCACCGTTCATAATTCTTTCATACATGTCACTCTTGGTTCATTGCATATTCTAGTACACCGCCGGAGGCATTCATATAGAGTCATCTTTTGTTCTAGCATCAAGTTGTAATCATTGAGTTGTAAATAAATAGAAGTGTGATAATCATCATTTTCTAGAGCATTGTCCCAAGTGAGGAATTAAAAAAAAGGGGGAGAGAAAGGCCATAAAAAGAAGAGAAGGCCCCCAAAAAAGAGAAAAAGAGAGAAGGGACAATGCTACTATCCTTTGCCACACTTGTGCTTCAAAGTAGCACCATAATCTTCATGATAGAGAGTCTTTTGTTTTGTCACTTTCATATACTAGTGGGAATTTTGCATTATAGAACTTGGCTTGTATATTCCAACAATGGGCCTCCTCAAGTGCCCTAGGTCTTCGTGAGCAAGCAAGTTGGATGCACACCCACTTAGTTTCTTTTGTTGAGCTTTCATACATTTATAGCTCTAGTGCATCCGTTGCATGGCAATCCGTACTCCTTGCATTAACATCAATCGATGGGAATCTCCATAGCCCATTGATTAGCCTCGTTGATGTGAGACTTTCTCCTTTTTGTCTTCTCCACATAACCCCCATCATCATATTCTATATCCACCCATAGTGCTATGTCCATGGCTCGCGCTCATATATTACATGAAAGTTCATAGGTTTGAGATTACTAAAGTATGAAACAATTGCTTGGCTTGTCATCGGGGTTGTGCATGATGAGAGCATTCTTGTGTGACGAAAATGGAGCATGACTAAACTATATGCTTTTGTAGGGATGAACTTTCTTTGGCCATGTTATTTTGAGAAGACATAATTGCTTAGTTAGTATGCTTGAAATATTATTATTTTTATGTCAATATGAACTTTTATCTTGAATCTTTTGGATATGAATATTCATACCAGAATTAAGAAGAATTACATTAAAATTATGCCAAGTAGCACTCCGCATGAAAATTAGCTTTTTATCATTTACCTACTTGAGGACGAGCAAGAATTAAGCTTGGGGATGCTTGATACGTCTCCAACGTATCTATATTTTTTTATTGCTCCATGCTATATTATCTACTGTTTTGGACATTATTGGGCTTTATTATCCACTTTTATATTATTTTTGGGACTAACCTATTAACCGGAGGCCCAACCCAGAATTGTTGTTTTTTGCCTATTTCAGAGTTTCGCAGAAAAGGAATATCAAACGGAGTCCAAACGGAATGAAACCTTTGGGAACGTGATTTTCGGAACGAACATGATCCAGGAGACTTGGACCCTACGTCAAGAAATAAAGGAGGAAGCCACGAGGTAGGGGGCGCGCCTACCCCCCAGGCGCGCCCTCCACCCTCGTGGGCCCCCTGTTGCTCCACCGACGTACTCCTTCCTCCTATATATACCAACGTACCCCCAAACGATAAAAAATGGAGCCAAAACCCTAATTCCACCGCCGTAACTTTCTGTATCCACGAGATCCCATCTTGGGGCCTGTTCCGAAGCTCCGCCGGAGGGGGCATCCATCACGGAGGGCTTCTACATCAACACCATAGCCTCTCCGATGAAGTGTGAGTAGTTTATCTCAGACCTTCGGGTCCATAGTTATTAGCTAGATGGCTTCTTCTCTCTTTTTGGATCTCAATACAATGTTCTCCCCCTCTCTTGTGGAGATCTATTCGATGTAATATTCTTTTTGCGGTGTGTTTATTGAGACCGATGAATTGTGGGTTTATGATCAAGATTATCAATGAACAATATTTGAATCTTATCTGAATTCTTTTATGTATGATTGGTTATCTTTGCAAGTCTCTTCGAATTATCAGTTTGGTTTGGCCTACTAGATTGATCTTTCTTGCAATAGGAGAAGTGCTTAGCTTTGGGTTCAATCTTGCGGTGTCCTTTCCCAGTGACAGTAGGGGCAGCAAGGCACGTATTGTATTGTTGCCATCGAGGATAACAAGATGGGTTTTTATCATATTGCATGAATTTATCCCTCTACATCATGTCATCTTGCTTAAGGCGTTACTCTGTTTTCATGAACTTAATACTCTAGATGCATGCTGGATAGCGGTCGATGAGTGGAGTAATAGTAGTAGATGCAGGTAGGAGTCGGTCTACTTGTCTTGGATGTGATGCCTATATACATGATCATACCTAGATATTCTCATAACTATGCTCAATTCTGTCAATTGCTCAATAGTAATTCGTTCACCCACCGTAAAATACTTATGCTCTTGAGAGAAGCCACTAGTGAAACCTATGGCCCCCGGGTCTATCTTCATCATATTAATCTTCCAATACTTAGGTATTTCCTTTGATTTTTTACTTTGCTTTTATTTTACTTTGCATCCTTATCACAAAAACACCAAAAATATTATCTTATCATATCTATCAGATCTCACTCTCGTAAGTGACTGTGAAGGGGTTGACAACCCCTTATCGCGTTCGTTGCGATGAGTTATTTGTTTTGTGCAGGTACTAGGGACTCGCGCGTAGCCTCCTACTAGATTGATACCTTGGTTCTCAAAAACTGAGGGAAATACTTACGCTACTTTGCTGCATCATCCTTTCCTCTTCAAGGAAATCCAACGCAGTGCTCAAGAGGTAGCAATAGTCAGTGGGTAAGTCATGTCCATTGTGTCCCTAAGAAGGGAGGTATTACTGTTGTTCCTAATGATAAAGATGAATTGATCCACAAAGAATTGTTACAGGTTATAGAATGGTAATTGATTTCCACAAATTAAATAAAGCTACTAAAAATACCCTTTACCTTTTATTGATCAAATGCTAGAAATACTATCCAAACATACATATTTTTGCTTTCTAGATGGTTATTCTGGTCTCTCTCAAATACCCGTGTCAAAAGAGGATCAAGAAAAGACAACCTTTACTTGCCCTTTCGGTACCTTTGCTTATAGACGTATGCCTTTTGGTTTATGCAATGCACCTGCTACCTTTCAAAGATGTATGACTGCTATATTCTCTGACTTTTGTGAAAAGATTGTTGAGGTTTTCATGGATGATTTCTCTATATATGGAACTTCTTTTGATGATTGCTTAAGCAACCTTGTTCAAGTTTTGTAGAGATGTGAAGAAACTAATCTTGTCTTGAATTGGGAGAAGTGCCACTTTATGGTTAATAAAGGTATTGTCTTGGGGCATAAAATTTCTGAAAGAGGTATTGAAGATGATAAAGTTAAGGTCGATGCTATTGAAAAGATGTTGTGTCCTAAGGACATTAAAGGTATAAGAAGTTTCATTGGTCATGTCGGTTTTTATAGGAGGTTCATTAAGGACTTCTCTAAAATTTCTAGGCCTCTGACTAATCTCTTACAAAAAGATGTTCCATTTGTTTTGGATGATGATTGTGTAGAAGCGTTTGAAATACTTAAGAAAGCCTTGATTTCTGCACCTATTATTCAGCCACCTGATTGGAATTTACCCTTTGAAATTATGTGTGATGCTAGTGATTATGTTGTAGGGGCTGTTCTAGGACAAAGAGTTGATAAGAAATTAAATGTTATCCAATATGCTAGTAAAACTCTAGACAGTGCCTAGAGAAATTATGCTAGTACCGAAAACGAATTTTTAGCAGTTGTATTTGCTTGTGATAAGTTCAGACCTTATATTGTTGATTCTAAAGTAACTGTTCACACTAATCATGCTGCTATTAAATATCTTATGGAAAAGAAAGATACTAAACCTACACTTATTAGATGGGTTCTCCTACTACAAGAATTTGATTTGCATATTGTTGATAGAAAGGGAGTTGAGAACCCCGTTGCAGACAACTTATCTAGGTTAGACAATGTTCTTGATGACCCACTACCTATTGATGATAGCTTTCCTGATGAACAATTAGCTATCATAAATGCTTCTCGTACTGCTCCATGGTATGCTGATTATGCTAATTACATAGTTGCTAAATTTATACCACCTAGTTTCACATACCAACAAAAGAAAAAAAAGTTTTTCTATGATTTAAGACATTACTTCTGGAATGACCCACACCTTTATAAAGAAGGAGTAGATGGTGTTATTGGACGTTGTGTACCTGAGCATGAACAGGAAGAGATCCTATGCAAGTATCACTCTGAAGCTTATGGAGGACACCATGCTGGAGATAGAACTGCACATAAGGTATTGCAATCCGGTTTTTATTGGCCTACTCTCTTCAAGGATGCCCGTAAGTTTGTCTTGTCTTGTGATGAATGTCAAAGAATTGGAAATATTAGTAGACGTCAAGAAATGCCTATGAATTATTCACTTGTTATTGAACCATTTGATGTTTGCGGCTTTGATTATATGGGACCGTTTCCTTCCTCTAATGGGTATACACATATTTTAGTTGCTGTTGATCACGTTACTAAGTGGGTAGAAGCTATTCCAACTAGTAGTGCTGATCATAACACCTCTATTAAGATGCTTAAAGAAGTTATTTTTCCAAGGTTTGGAGTTCCTAGATACTTAATGACTCATGGTGGTTCACATTTTATTCAAGGTGCTTTTCGTAAAATGCTTGCTAAGTATGATGTTAATCATAGAATTGCATATCCATATCACCCGCAGTCTAGTGGTCAAGTAGAACTGAGTAATAGAGAGCTTAAATTAATTTTGCAAAAGACTGTTAATTGATCTAGAAAGAATTGGTCCAAGAAACTTGATGATGCATTATGGGCCTATAGAACTGCATATAAAAATCCTATAGGTATGTCTCCGTATAAAATGGTTTATGGAAAAGCATGTCACTTACCTCTCAAACTTGAACATAAGGCATATTGGGCCATTAAAGAGCTCAATTATGATTTCAAACTTGCCGGTGAGAAGAGGCTTTTTGACATTAGCTCACTTGATGAATGGAGAACCCAGGCTTATGAAAATGCCAAACTGTTTAAAGAAAAAGTTAAGACATGGCATGACAAAAGGATACAAAAGCGTGAGTTTAATGTAGGTGATTATGTTTTGCTATACAACTCTCGTTTAAGATGTTTTGCAGGCAAACTCCTCTCTAAATGGGAAGGTCCTTACATTATCGAGGAGGTCTATTGTTCCGGTGCCATAAAAATGAACAACTTCGAAGGCACAAATCCGAGGGTGGTGAACGGTTAAAGAATCAAACACTATATCTCAGGTAATCCTATAAATGTTGAAACTAATGTTATTCAAACCGTAACCCCGGAGGAATACATAAAGGACACTTTCCAGAATGTTTTAGACTCCAAAAAGGAATAGGTATGAGGTACGGTAAGTAAACCGACTCCAAAACAGTTCTAATAACAATTTTTCTCTGTTTTGGGATATTTAAGAAAATAGGAAAATAAGAAGTAGTCCGGGAAGGACACGAGGCGTCCACGAGGGTGGAGGCGCGCCCTACCCCCTGGGCGCGCCCCCTGCCTCGTGGGCAGCTCGTGTGCTCTCCGGACTCTGTTTTCTTGCATGATACTTCTTTTGGTCGGTAAAAATTCATTATATAATCTCCCAAAGGTTTTGACCATCGTACCACACAAAAATTTCCTGTTTTTGTTTCGAGCTATTTTCTGTCAGGGTTGTCAAGGCCAGGCATCATGTCGTCCCCCTTCTCCAACAATGAGGGCAACGATGCTTGGCTAATGAAGATAGAGATGAAGAGAGAAGAACCCGTGGAGATCAACAAGGATGATGTGATCAAGAAGGCCATGGAGGATCAAGTTTCGGCAGTAGAAGACGAAGACATCCCTCAACCTCATCACAATCTTCTTACCCCATGGATATTGAAGCTTTCAAGATGATTGATTTAGCTCGCATTCAAAACAAGTATCTCACACGTGAAAATATTTTGTTGAAGGAGCATATCATCGCACTCAAGGGCATTATCCGCAAATTAGAGGATCTCCTACGCTCGATGTGTGACTATCCATCATCACCATCATCTTCTTCACCAGCAAAGAAGAACTGAGTATCTGGTATGGGTACTCCTCTTGGCAACTGCCAAGCTTGGGGGAGTGCCCCGGTATCGTATCACCGTCACACTTTTGTCTTTGCCGTTTTTCTTAGTTCAATCCTTTTCGTTATATCCTGATCTAGTAGAATAAATTTTTAGTATGATCTAGTTTTGAGTTTTGCTTTATGATTCTTCTATGTAATCGAGTCCGTGAGCTATATATATTAAGATTAGTTATGACTCAAGGGCCTGATTATCTTGCCATGATCTGGAGGGAATAAAAATAAAAGAGAAGAGAAAGAATAAAAAGAAATAAAGAGATCATATGGATCTTATGGAGAGTAATGACTTCACATATAAAGAGTATGATGAATAAAAGTTGTTGAGAGTTGACAAACATAGTTTTGGTCAACGTTGCAATTAATAGGAAGTAATAAACAGAGGTTTTCACATATAAATATACTATCTTGGACATCTTTTATGATTGTGAGCAATTATTCAAATATGACATGCTAAAAAGTTAATGTTGGACAAGGAAGACAACGTAATGGGTTATGCTTTCTAACATCCGAAACAAATTATATTGTCATGGATCATCAAACATGTTGAGCTTGCCTTTCCCCTCATCTAGCCAAATTCTTTGCACCAAGTAGAGATACTACTTGTACTTCCAAATATCCTTAAACCCAATTTTGCCATGAGAGTCCACCATACCTACCTATGGATTGAGTAAGATCCTTCAAGTAAGTTGTCATTGTTGCAAGCAATAAAAATTGCTCTCTAAATATGTATGATTTATTAGTGTGGAGAAAATAAGCTTTATACGATCCTGTGACGTGGAAGAAATAAAAGCGACAGACTGCATAAAAAAGGTCCATATCACAAGTGGCAATATAAAGTGACGTTCTTTTGCATTGAGATTTTGTGCATTGATAACCCGCAAGTATAGGGGATCGCAACAGTTTTCGAGGGTAGAGTATTCAACCCAAATTTATTGATTCGACACAACGGGAGCCAAAGAATATTCTCAAGTATTAGCAGCTGAGTTGTCAATTCAACCACACCTGGAAACTTAATATCTACAACAAGGTATTTACTAGCAAAGTAATATTATAGTAGTGGTAACGGTGGCAAAAGGTAACGGTGGCAAAAGGTAACGGTAGCAAAAGTAATATTTTTGGGTTTTGTAGTGATTGTAACAGTAGCAACCGGAAAGTAAATAAGCGAAGAACAGTATATGAAAAGCTCGTAGGCATTGGATCGGTGATGGAGAATTATGCCGGATGCGATCGATCATGTAACATTCATAACCTAGGGTGACAAAGAACTAGCTCCAGTTCATCAATGTAATGTAGGCATGTATTCCGAATATAGTCATACATGCTTATGGAAAAGAACTTGCATGACATCTTTTGTCCTACCCTCCCGTGGTAGTGGGGTCCTAATGGAAACTAAGGGATATTAAGGCCTCCTTTTAATAGAGTACCGGACCAAAGCATTAACACATAGTGAATACATGAACTCCTCAAACTACGGTCATCACCGGGAGTGGTCCCGATTATTGTCACTTCGGGGTTGCCGGATCATAACACATAGTAGGTGACTATAGACTTGCAAGATAGGATCAAGAACTCACATATATTCATGAAAACATAATAGGTTCAGATCTGAAATCATGGCACTCGGGCCCTAGTGACAAGCATTAAGCATAGCAAAGTCATAGCAACATCAATCTCAGAACACAACGGATACTAGGGATCAAACCCTAACAAAACTAACTCGATTACATGATAAATCTCATCCAACCCATCACCGTCCAGCAAGCCTATGATGTAATTACTCACGCACGGTGGTGAGCATCATGAAATTGGTGATGGGGGAAGGTTGATGATGACGATGGCGACAGATTCCCCTCTCCGGAGCCCCGAACGGACTCCAGATCAGCCCTCCCGAGAGAGTTTAGGGCTTGGCGGCGGCTCCGTATCGTAAAACGCGATGAATCCTTCTCCCTGAATTTTTTCTCCCCGAACGTGAATATATAGAGTTGGAGTTGTTGGAAATATGCCCTAGAGGCAATAATAAAAGCATTATTATTATATTTCCTTGTTCATGATAATTGTCTTTATTCATGCTATAATTGTGTTATCCGGAAATCGTAATACATGTGTGAATGACAGACACCAACATGTCCCTAGTAAGCCTCTAGTTGACTAGCTCGTTGATCAATAGATAGTCATGGTTTCCTGACTATGGACATTGGATGTCATTGATAACGAGATCACATCATTAGGAGAATGATGTGATGGACAAGACCCAATCCTAAACATAGCATAAAGATCGTGTAGTTCGTTTGCTAGAGTTTTTCCAATGTCAAGTATCTTTTCCTTAGACCATGAGATCGTGTAACTCCCGGATACCGTAAGAGTGCTTTGGGTGTACCAAACGTCACAACGTAACTGGGTGACTATAAAGGTATACTACGGGTATCTCCGAAAGTGTCTGTTGGGTTGACACGGATCAAGACTGGGATTTGTCACTCCGTATGACGAAGAGGTATCACTGGGCCCACTCGGTAATGCATCATCATAATGAGCTCAAAGTGACCAAGTGTCTGGTCACGGGATCATGCATTACGGTACGAGTAAAGTGACTTGCCGGTAACGAGATTGAACGAGGTATTGGGATACCGATGATCGAATCTCGGGCAAGTAACATACCGATTGACAAAGGGAATTGTATACGGGGTTGCTTGAATCCTCGACATCGTGGTTCATCCGATGAGATCATCATGGAGCATGTGGGAGCCAACATGGGTATCCAGATCCCACTGTTGGTTATTGACCGGAGAGTCGTCTCGGTCATGTCTGCCTGTCTCCCGAACCAGTAGGGTCTACACACTTAAGGTTCGGTGACACTAGGGTTGTAGGAATATGTATATGCAGTAACCCGAATGTTGTTCGGAGTCCCGGATGAGATCCCGGACGTCATGAGGAGTTCCGGAATGGTCCGGAGGTAAAGAATTATATATGGTAAGTGATATTTCGGCCATCGGGACAAGTTTCGGGGTCACCGGTATTGTATCGGGACCACCGGAAGGGTCCCGGGGGTCCACCGGGTGGGGCCACCTATCCCGGAGGGCCCCATGGGCTGAAGCGGGAAGGGACCCAGCCCAAAGTGGGCTGGGGCGCCTCTCCCCTAGGGCCCATGCGGCTAGGGTTTGGGGGAAACCCTAAAGGGGGGCGCCCCCTTGCTTGGGGGGCAAGCCCCCCACCCCTTGGCCGCCCCCCCAGGAGAATATATCTCCTAGGGCCAGTGCCCCCCCTTTGACCCTCCTATATATAGTGGGGGAGGGAGGGCCTTTCTCCCACGCCTTTGGTTGCCTCCCTCTCCCTCTCCAACTCCTCCTCCTCCTCCATAGTGCTTGGCGAAGCCCTGACGGAGTACTGCAGCTCCACCATCACCACGCCGTCGTGCTGTTGCTGGAGCCATCTTCCTCAACCTCTCCTTCCCCCTTGCTGGATCAAGAAGAAAGAGACGTTGCGCGAACCGTACGTGTGTTGAACGCGGAGGTGCCGTCCGTTCGGTGCTAGGATCTCCGGTGATTTGAATCACGTCGTGTTCGACTACTTCATCCCCGTTCTTTGAACGCTTCCGCTCGCGATCTACAAAGGTATGTAGATGCATCCGATGACTCGTTGCTAGATGAACTCATAGATAGATCTTGGTGAAACCGTAGGAATTTTTTTGTTTTCTGCAACGTTCCCCAACAGGAGTTGAGGTCGGTGGAGCGTCAGGGGGCCCACGAGGCAGGGGGCGTGCCCAGGGGGGCAGACGCGCCACCCACCCTAGTGGACAGGTGGAGGCCCCCCTGACGTGGATTCTTCTTCCAGTCTTTTTTATATAATCCAAAATAATTCTCCGTAGATTTTTAGGTCGTTCCGAGAACTTTTATTTCTGCACAAAAATAACGCCATGGCAATTCTGCTGAAAACAGCGTCAGTCCGGGTTAGTTCCATTCAAATCATGCAAGTTAGAGTCCAAAACAAGGGCAAAAGTGTTTGGAAAAGTAGATACGACGGAGACATATCAACTCCCCTAAGCTTAAACCTTTGCTTGTCCTCAAGCAATTCAGTTGATAAACTGAAAGTGATAAAGAAAAACTTTTACAAACTCTGTTTGCTCTTGTTGTTGTAAATATGTAAAGCCAGGATTCAGGTTTTTAACAAAGATTATGAACTAACCATATTCACAATAACATTTAGGTTTCATGATTACTCATGTCAATGGCATAATCAACTAGCGAGCAATAATAATAAATCTCGGATGATGACACTTTCTCAAAACAATCATGATATGATATGACAAGATGGTATCTCGCTAGCCCTTTCTGAGACCGCAAAACATAAATGCAGAGCACCTTTAAAGAATAAGGATTGACTAGACATTGTAATTCATGATAAAAGAGATCCAGTCCAGTCATACTCAATGTAAACTAACAGTAATGGATGCAAATGACAACGGTGCTCTCCAACTGGTGCTTTTTAATAAGAGGATGATGACTCACCATAAAAGTAAATGGATAGGCCCTTCGCAGAGGGAAGAAGGGATTTGTAGAGGTGCCAGAGCTCGGTTTTGAAATAGATATGAATAATATTTTGAGCGGTATACTTTCATTGTCAACATAACAACCGAGAGATCTCGATATCTTCCATGCTACACATATTATAGGCGGTTCCCAAACAGAATGGTAAAGTTTATACTCCCCCTCCACCAACAAGCATCAATCCATGGCTTGCTCGAAACGACGAGTGCCTGCAACTAACAAGAGTCCCAGGGGAGTTTTGCTTGCAGTTATTTTGATTTGATTTGCATAAAGCATGGGACTGGGCATTCCGGTGACCAGCCCTTTTCTCGTGAGTGAGGAGCGGAGTCCACTCCTCTTGAGAATAACCCGCCTAGCATGGAAGATACAGACAACCCTAGTTGATACATGAGCTATTCGAGCACAAAACAGAATGTTTATTTGAAGGTTTAGAGTTTGACACATACAAACTTACTTGAAACGGCAGGTAGATACCGTATATAGGTAGGTATGGTGGACTCATATGGAACAACTTTGGGGTTTATGGAATTGGATGCACAAGAAGTATTCCCGCTTAGTACAAGTGAAGGCTAGAAAAAGACTGGGAAGCGACCAACTAGAGAGTGACAACAGTCATGAACATGCATTAAAATTAATCAACACCGAATGCAAGCATGAGTAGGATATAATGCACCATGAACATAAATATCATAGAGGCTATGTTGATTTTGTTTCAACTACATGCGTGAACATGTGCCAAGTCAAGCCACTTGAATTGTTCAAAAGAGGATACCACCCTATCATACCACATCACAACCATTTTAATAGCATGTTGGCACGCAAGGTAAACCATTATAAGCTCCTAGCTAATTAAGCATGGCATAAGCAACTATAATCTCTAATTGTCATTGCAAACATGTTTATTCATAATAGGCTGAATCAAGAATGATGAACTAATCATATTTACAAAAACAAGAGAGGTCGAGTTCATACCAGCTTTTCTCATCTCAATAAGTTCATCATATAATCATCATTATTGCCTTTCACTTGCACGACCGAATAGTGTGGATAATAATAATAGTGCACGTGCATTGGACTAAGCTGGAATCTGCAAGCATTCAATTCAAGAGAGAAGACAAGGTAATATGGGCTCTTTGTTAGATCAACAATAATGTATATGAGAGCCACTCAACATTTTCATTATGGTCTTCTCCTCTCGACCCCAAAGAAAAGAAACAAAACTATTTACACGGGAAAGCTCCCAACAAGCAAAAGAAGAACATGAAATCTTTTGGGTTTTCTTTTTAATTATTACTACTACAGGCATGAAAAGTAAACTAGCTAAAAGCTACAACTATTTTTTTTAATTTTTTCTTAAGGTTTATCAAACACACAAGAAGAAAGCACAAAAAAGGGAAATAAACTAGCATGGATATTACAATGAAAAAGTATGAGCACCGACAACTAGCATGAATGTGTGAACATGAATGTAATGTCGGTGAGAAATACGTACTCCCCCAAGCCTAGGCTTTTGGCCTAAGTTGGTCTATGGCCACGGCTGGCCTAGCGGATATCCAAAGTTGTACATGGGGTCGTACTAAGATGCAACGGCAATTGCCTGATGAGCTGCAACTTGGAGGCGAGCTGTCTCCGCCCTCCTCTCGTACTCGGTTGCCTCCTCCCTGGTTATAAAATATCGCCCCTTTGCCTGAAAGTCAAAGAAAGTAGGAGCAGGGAGGGCGGCGTGATAGGTGCGTCGTCTGTTAAAGATTAGTCGGTACTGGAGGAACTGATCGTTCCTCTCAACAAACTAATGACGAACCATAGCCTCATAATCTAAATAAGAAGGAGGCAACTCAATATCGTCTCCACGTATGGGTATCTCAAGAAAGTTAGCTATACGAGTTGCATAAATTCCACCAAAGAAATCTCCATGAAGACGATTATTATGCAACCTACGTGCAACAATGGCTCCCAAATTATAATGTTTATCTCCTAATACAGCACTCTTGAGAACACTGAGATCAGGGACACACATGTGACATGCTTCATCCTTACCATTGACGCACCTACCTATGAAGAGAGCAAAATAATGTATAGCAGAAAAATGAATGCTCTCTATGGTAGCTTGTCTTATATCTCTAGACTCTCCCACAGTTATACTAGCAAGAAAATCTCTAAATTCAAATTTGCGAGGTTCACTAACATCACCCCACTGAGGGAGTTTACAAGCAGTGCTAAAATCTTCTAAGTCCATGGTATAAGATTTATCATAAAGATCAAACAGGACGGTTTGAGAATTGCATGATGATGAGAATTTAAACCTTCTCACAAATGAATCAGTTAAATAGAGGTATTGATGTCACTTATCTGCCTCGAAGCTCTCCAAATCAGCATTACGCACATATGCATCAAATTCCTCTTTAATTCCTGCTTGGATCATGAAATCCTCCGACGGCCATTCACAAGGCCGCACTTGAGCGTCTCTTGGTGGTTCCTCGTCTGCATCGCGTATTGCTGATCTGGGTCCTTACTTCCTTGAAGAACCACCTTGGTACATTTTCCTAAACATATTTCTTCCTCTGAAAAATTTCTGGAATTTTTAGTAACTTCAAAATAAAAGCGAACCAAACTCAACAATATTGATAGCAACTACTCCTACAAGTGCCTAGAGGCAATATCATGCATTAAAACTACTTTTGACCACATAAATTTGACATGCAAGCTCAAGAACAGGGTCACCTAAGCAGCAAAACTATGCAATGAATAAAGCACTAGAACATAAACTAATTGGACCATTGGAGAAGTCACATACCAAAGAACAATCCCCTAAAGCAGTTTTGTGAATGGAGCTTTGAGCAAGGAGATCGAAAATGGCAGCAAGATGAGCTTGGACTTAGGTTTGAGCTGGCCAGTGATGTTTTTGGGAGGAAGAAGGAGTGTATGAGAGCTGTAATAAGTGGAGGGGAGCCACCATGGGGCCCACGAGGCAAGGGGCGCGCCTAGGGGGTGGGCGCGCCCTGGACCCTCGTGGCCAGGTGCTTGCTCCCCCTGCTGTGTTCTCAGTGCCAGATATTCTCAAATATTTCAGAAAAAATCATATTTAAATTTCAGGGCATTTGGAGAACTTTTATTTTCGGGGTATTTTTATTGCATGGATAATTCAGGAAACAGACAAAAAAAATACTATTTTTGCTTTATTTAATATAAATAAAAGAAAGTAAAAAGAGGGCACAGAGAGTTGTGCCTTCTAACTTCATCCATCTCATGCTCGTCAAAAGGAATCCACTAACAAGGTTGATCAAGTCTTGTTAACAAACTCATTCCGAATAACATGGAACCGGAGAAATTTTGAATAACACTAGGTTACCTCAACGGGGATATGCCTGTCCCCAACAATAAGAATATCATATTTCTTCTTGACAGTAGGAAGAGGAAATTCAAAACCTCCAATAGTAATAGTTGAAAATTTTCCAATAGAATTGATACTGTGGACTTGAGGTTGTTTCCTCGGAAAGTGTACGGTATGCTCATTACCATTAACATGAAAAGTGACATTGCCTTTGGTGCAATCAATAACATCCCCTGCAGTATTCAAAAAGGGTCTTCCAAGAATAATAGACATACTATCGTCCTCGGGAATATCAAGAATAACGAAGTCCGTTAAAATAGTAACGTTTGCAACCACAACAGGCACATCCTCACAAATACCGACAGGTATAGCAGTTGATTTATTGACCATTTGCAAAGATATTTCAGTAGGTGTCAACTTATTCAAATCAAGTCTACGATATAAAGAGAGAGGCATAACACTACCACCGGCCCCGAGATCTCATAACGCAGTTTTAACATAGTTTCTTTTAATGGAGCATGGTATAGTTGGTACTCCTGGATCTTCAAGTTTCTTTGGTATTCCACCCTTAAAAGTATAATTAGCAAGCATGGTGGAAATTTCAGCTTCTGGTATCTTTCTTTTATTAGTAACTATTTCCTTCATGTATTTAGCATAAGGATTCATTTTAAGCATATTAGTCAAACGCATCCGCAAAAAGATAGGTCTAATCATTTCAGCAAAGCGCTCAAAATCCTCATCATCCCTTTTCTTGGATGGTTTAGGAGGAAAAGGCATGGGTTTCTGAACCCATGGTTCTCTTTCCTTACCATGCTTCCTAGCAACAAAGTCTCTCTTATCATAATGTTGATTCTTTGATTGTGGGTTATCAAGATCAACAACAGGTTCAATCTCTACATCATTGTCATTACTAGGTTGAGCATCAACATGAACATCATCATTAACATTATCACTAGGTTCATGTTCATTACCAGATTGTGTTTCAGCATCAGAAATAGAAATATCATTGGGATTCTCAGGTGTGTCTACAACAGGTTCACTAGAAGCATGAAAAGTCCTATCATTTTTCTTTTTCTTCCTTTTAGAAGGAGTAGGTGCATCAATATTAGTTCTCTGAGAATCTTGCTCAATTCTCTTAGGATGGCCCTCGGGATACAAAGGTTCCTGAGTCATTTTACCACCTCTAGTCATAACTCTAACAACATTATCATTCTTATTATTTAATTCATTGAGCAAATCATTCTGAGATTTAAGTACTTGTTCTACTTGAGTGGTAACCATAGAAGCACGTTTACTAATAAGTTTAAGTTCACCTTTAACATTAGCCATATAATCACTCAAGTGTTCAATCATATAAGCATTATGTTTCAATTGTCTACCAACATAAGCATTGAAGTCTTCTTGCTTAACCATAAAGTTATCAAATTCATCCAAACATTGGCTAGCAAACTTAGCAGGAGGGATTTCAGCTTTATCATATCTATAGAGAGAATTTACCTTTACTACCTGTGTCGGGTTATTGAGACCATGTGTTTCTTCAAGAGGCGGTAAATTAAGACCATGTATTTCTTCAACAGGCGGTAAATTCTTAACATCTTCAGCTTTTATACCTTTTTCCTTCATAGATTTCTTTGCCTCTTGCATATCTTCAGGACTGAGAAATAGAATACCCCTTTTCTTAGAAGTTGTCTTAGGAGTTGGTTCAGAAAGTGTCCAATTATTTTCATTAGTCAACATATTATTCAATAGCAATTTAGCTTGATCAACAGTTCTTTCGCTGAAAACACAACCAGCACAACTATCTAGGTAATCTCTGGAAGCATCGGTTAGTCCATTATAAAAGATATCATGTATTTCATTTTTCTTGAGAGGATGATCAGGCAAAGCATTAAGTAATTGGAGAAGCCTCCCCCAAGCTTGTGGGAGACTCTCTTCTTCAATTTGCACAAAATTATATATTTCCCTTAAAGCGGCTTGTTTCTTATGAGCGGGGAAATATTTATCAAAAAAGTAGTAAATCATATTCTGGGGACTACACACACAACCAAGATCAAGAGAATTAAACCATATCTTAGCATCACCCTTTAATGAGAACGGAAATAATTTAAGGATATAATAGTAGCGAGTTTTCTCATCATGAGTGAATAGGGTAGCTATATCATTTAATTTAGCAAGATGTGCCACAACAGTTTTAGATTCATAGCCATAAAAAGGATTAGATTCAACCAAAGTAATTATATCAGGATCAACAGAGAAATCATAATCCTTATCAGTAATAAAGATAGGTGAAGTAGCACAAGCAGGATCATATTTCATTCTAGCATTCAGAGATTTTTGTTTCAGCTTAGCTAATAGTTTCTTAAGATCACTTCTATCATTGCAAGCAAGAAAGTCTCTAGCAGTTTCTTCATCCATAACATAACCTTCAGGAACAACAAGTAATTCATATCTAGGGGGAGAATCTTCATCGTCACTTTCATCAATATTATCAGTTTCAATAATTTCATTCTCTCTAGCCCTAGCAAGTTGTTCATCAAGAAATTCACCAAGTGGCACAGTAGTATCAAGCATAGAGTAGTTTCATCATAAGTATCATGCATAGCAGAAGTGGCATCATCAATAACATGCGACATATCAGAATGAATAGCAAGTGTAGGTGTCACAAGTTTACTCAAAACAGAAGGTGAATCAAGTGCAGAGCTAGATGGCAGTTCCTTACCTCCCCTCGTAGTTGAGGAAAAAATCTTGGTTCTTTGATCTTTCAAGTTCTTCATAAGGATAAGCAGATATAAATCCCAAGTGACTCAAAGAATAGAGCTATGCTCCCCGGCAACGGCGCCAGAAAATGTTCTTGATAACCCACAAGTATAGGGGATCGCAACCGTTTTCAAGGGTAGAGTATTCAACCCAAATTTATTGATTCGACACAAGGGGAGCCAAAGAATATTCTCAAGTATTAGCAGCTGAGTTGTTAATTCAACCACACCTGGAAACTTAATATTTGCGGCAAGGTATTTAGTAGCAAAGCAATATGATAGTAGTGGTAACGATGGCAAAAGGTAACGGTAGCAAAAGTAATATTTTTGGGTTTTGTAGTGATTGTAATAGTAGCAACTGAAAAGTAAATAAGCGAAGAACAATATATGATAAGCTCGTAGGCATTGGATCGGTGATGGAGAATTATGCCGGATGCGATCGATCATGTAACATTCATAACCTAGGGTGACACAGAACTAGCTCCAGTTCATCAATGTAATGTAGGCATGTATTCCGAATATAGTCATACGTGCTTATGGAAAAGAACTTGCATCGCATCTTTTGTCCTACCCTCCCGTGGCAGTGGGGTCCTAATGGAAACTAAGCTATATTAAGGCCTCCTTTTAATAGAGTACAGGACCAAAGCATTAACACATAGTGAATACATGAACTCCTCAAACTACGGTCATCACCGGGAGTGGTCCCGATTATTGTCACTTCAGGGTTGCCGGATCATAACACATAGTAGGTGACTACAGACTTGCAAGATAGGATCAAGAATTCACATATATTCATGAAAACATAATAGGTTCAGATCTGAAATCATGGCACTCGGGCCCTAGTGACAAGCATTAAGCATAGCAAAGTCATAGCAACATCAATCTCAGAACATAGTGGATACTAGGGATCAAACCCTAACAAAACTAACTTGATTACATGATAAATCTCATCCAACCCATCACCGTACAGCAAGCCTATGATGGAATTACTCACACACGGCGGTGAGCATCGTGAAATTGGTGATGGAGGAAGGTAGATGATGACGATGGTGACGGATTCCCCTCTTCGAAGCCCCGAACGGACTCCAGATCAGCCCTCCTGAGAGAGTTTAGGGCTTGGCGGCGGCTCCGTATTGTAAAACGCGATGAATCCTTCTCCCTTATTTTTCTCTCCCCGAACATGAATATATAGAGTTGGAGTTGAGGTCGGTGGAGCGTTAGGGGGCCCACGAGGCAGGGGCGCGCCCCCACCCTCGTGGACAGGTGGAGGCCCCCCTGATGTGGATTCTTCTTCCAGTATTTTTTATATATTCCAAAATAATTCTCCGTTGATTTTTAGGTCATTCCGTGAACTTTTATTTCTGCACAAAAATAACACCATGGCAATTCTGCTAAAAACAACGTCAGTCCGGGTTAGTTCCATTCAAATCATGCAAGTTAGAGTCCAAAAAAGGGCAAAAGTGTTTGGAAAAGTAGATACGACGGAGACGTATCATGCATCCAACCATAAAAGCACATGACAACCTCTGCTTCCCTCTACGAAGGGCCTATCTTTTATTCTTGTCCTATACTTTATACAAGAGTCATGGTGATCTTCACCTTTCCTTTTTTACATTTTATCTTTTGGCAAACACAATGTGTTGGAAAGATCCTGATATATATATAGCTAATTGGATGTGAGTTTTCATGAATTATTATTCTTGACATTACCCTTGAGGTAAAAGGCTGGGAGGCAAAGCTATAAGCCCCTATCTTTCTCTGTGTCCGATTAAAACTTCATACCCATAAATATTGCGTGAGTGTTAACAATTGTGAAAGACTAAATGATAGTTGAGTATGTGGACTTGCTGAAAAGCTCTTATATTGACTCTATCCGATGTTATAATAAATTGCAATTGCTTCAATGACTGAGATTATAGTTTGTTAGTTTTCAATGAAGTTTGTGATTCATACTTGAAATTGTGAATGAATTATTACTTTAGCATAAGAAATCATATGAAAATATTTATATATGTTGCTGTTATAAGAATGATCATGATGCCCTCATGTGCGTATTCTATTTTATCGACACCTCTATCTCTAAACATGTGGACATATTTTTCGTTATCGGCTTCCGCTTGAGGACAAGCGAGGCCTAAGCTTGGGGGATTTGATACGTCCATTTTGCATCATGCTTTTATATCGATATTTATTGCATTATGGGTTGTTACTACACATTATGTCACAATATTTATGCCTTTTCTCTTACAAGGTTTACATGAAGAGGGAGAATGTCGGGAGCTGGAATTCTGGGCTGGAAAAGGAGCAATAGAGACCTATTCTGCACAACTCCAAAAGTCTTGAAACTTCACGGGAGCATGTTTTGGAATATATAAAAAATACTAGCGAAAGAATTAACCAGAGGGGGCCCACACCCTGGCCACAAAGGTGGGGGCGCGCCCTACCCCTTGGGCGCGCCACCCTGTCTCATGGGCCCCCTGGCAGGCCTCCAGTGCCCATCTTCTACTATATGAAGTCTTCCGTCCGAGAAAAAATCATAAGCAAGCTCACGGGATGAAACTCCGCCGCCACAAGGCGGAACCTTGGCGGAACCAATCTAGGGCTCAGGAGGAGCTGTTTTGCCGGGGAAACATCCCTCCGGGAGGGTGAAATCATCATCATCATCGTCATCACCATCGATCCTCTCAGCGGGAGGGGGTCAATCTCCATCAACATCTTCACTAGCACCATCTCATCTCAAACCCTAGTTCATCTCTTGTATCCAATCTTTGTCTCCAAACTTCAGATTGATACCTGTGGGTTGCTAGTAGTGTTGATTGCTCCTTCTAGTTGATGCTAGTTGGTTTATTCAGTGGAAGATCATATGTTCAGATCCTTTATGCATATTAATACCCCTCTGATTATGAACATGAATATGATTTGTGAGTAGTTACGTTTGTTCCTGAGGACATGGGGGAAGTCTTGCTATAAGTAGTCATGTGAATTTGGTATTCGTTCGATATTTTGATGAAATGTATGTTGTCTCTCCTCTAGTGGCGTCATGTGAACGTCTACTACATGACACTTCACCATTGATTGGGCCTCAAGGAAGTCATTGGGAAGTAATAAGTAGATGATGGGTTGCTAGTGACAGAAGCTTAAACCCTAGTTTATGAGTTGCTTCGTAAGGGGCTGATTTGGATCCATATGTTTCATGCTATGATTAGGTTTACTTTAATACTTCTTTTGTAGTTGCGGATGCTTGCAATAGGGGTTAATCATAAGTGGGATGCTTGTCCAAGGAAGGGAAGTACCCAAGCATCGGTCCACCCACATATCAAATTATCAAAGTACCGAACGCGAATCATATGAACATGATGAAAACTAGCTTGATGATAATTCCCATGTGTCCTCGGGAGCGTTTTCCTTTATATAAGAGTTCGTCCAGGCTTGTCCTTTGCTAGAAAAAGGATTGGGCCATCTTGCTGCACCTTATTTACTTTTGTTACTTGTTACCCGTTGCAAATTACCTTATCACAAAACTATCTGTTACCGATAATTTCAGTGCTTGCAGAGAATACCTTACTGAAAACTACTTATCATTTCCTTCTGCTCCTCGTTGGGTTTGACACTCTTACTTATCGAAAGGACTATGATAGATCCCCTATACTTATGGGTCATCAGCTATGCATGCCAAACAATGAACACATGCTACCAAACATGCCAATTTTGCATCACACGGTCCTGAATGAACCAACCAAGCTTGATAAATGCATAGGATCTCTTGGGTGCCCGTGTAGGTGTGAACACTATATAAATAGTAAATAAAATACTAGACAAAAATAAAATAAAATTGAAATTTGGCGGTGTCAAACCTGATCAATCATTCTACTCATGTGCGAAGCTTGATAAAGAAATGGCATCCATGGTATGCCTACCGAAGAAAATATAGTCTGATCTTTAATCCAACAATTTTTTATACAATCAAATTTTTGACATATCTGCTAAGAATATCACAGATGTCACCACTTCATGAAACTTCATAGCCACTACTTCATGAAACTTCACACGTAAGTATAAGAAACAAAACTGAACTGAGTACACACGCAAGCGCTCATATATATGCGCATACACTCACCCTTATGAAGGCACACCCTACCTCTATGAGCACCTCTGAGAGACTGAGCCGGCATATCATCTTGAGATTTTACGAAATCGCGTAGATGCCTCGTAGTTGACGAGAACATCTCTTCCCACTAAACGCACATCGCTGAAAACCTAAAATAAATCCAAGATAAATGCGGGCAGAATACTACTGTCCTCCTAATCATCCAACCATAGGTTGGTTAGCATGTGAGTATAATGATTGACCAGGTTTGACACCCGGATTTTTTTTGGGTTTTCCTGATTTATTTATTTATTTTACTATTCTTTTTTTGAGGAAAACGTTATTAATCAGCCGGCTGATTATAGCTTGCGTTCGTCGAGCGCTGCACCGTTCGATCGCTTCATTGTGATTTCACGCCATGTTGGAAGTGTTCACACGGAAGCGTGCAAGTGCGTGGCCCTTGTGGGTCCATTGTTTGATTATTTCTATATACGGTGCGACTCTGACTTAGAGCCTTTCACGTCTGTCGTCTTGCTTTGTAGCGACCAGACCTCAAACGGTCTGATCTCTATGCTTCAGTGTCATCCCTGGATCAGTAATGCTGACACGCACAGTACTTGAACGATTTATAACAGAGTAGCAATCACACACTTATTACATCGAGTGTCTCAAAAGAGAACTTATTACAAAAATAATATGGCTTAAGGCCATCTAATAACGATAACAGCGGAAGGCTGGGAAGATAAGTGAGTCCATCAACTCCAACGGCATCACTAAGTATAGAACCATGACTTAAGGCTCCTTACTCGTCGTCTGAAAAGTCTGCAACATGAACGTTGCAGCCCGAAAACGGGTCAGCACATGGAATATGCTGGCAATGTAACACATAGACAGTAGTGAACAGAAATAGGCTATACCACATGCATATATGGCTGGTGGAAAGCTCTATGGTTACAGTTTTGCGTAAAGCCAGTTTTTCCCTACTGCAAAGGAATACATTTTTATTTAACTATTATGGTGGTTGTTAAACATTGAGAGCGTAGACACCCTCTCAACCCAATTAAACATCATCATTAAAACCCAACAAAGTTAATTAAAGTCACATGATGAGATTCACATGATAATCCATGTACTAGATACTCAAGACGTCCATAACCGGGGACACGGCTAACCATGATTAGTTTATACACTCTCCAGAGGTTTGTGCACTTTTCCCCACAAGACTCGATCTCCTCCGTTGGGATTCTCGCACTATATGGTGTTTGAGAAATGGATGACCGAGACATAGTCTTTCAGAAGCGCTGGCACCTTACGACCGGGTAGATCGTTACACCTACTTTCCCCTACATCTACTAGTCTACCACTGTAAGAGTTCACACGACTTAGTCAACTATGCTAGAGCCCATAATAGCTTGTGGTTGCACACGGAAGTTTCTAGTATGAATAATCTCATGATTCCCTTTGAGCCTGGGTGGCGGTCCATAAAGAAAAACAACAGGCAATCGCTGGAATACCCAGGTGCCTCAATCCACCCAGATGTGTATTAAAGTTGCCACCTTAAGTTGAACCATTAATTAACATTCTCACATCTGTCATGGATACGCTCAAACCCAATCCACGTCTACAAGCATAGCATGGCATAAACAAATGTAGAAGTAACTCCCAGGGTTTGCTAATAAAACAGGTAATAGGTACTACCTCATCTACTTCCCAAAACCCACATATTAATCAGATCCTATTCATGCAATGGTTTGAGGATTGATCTAATGCAATAAAACTGGGTAGTAAAAGGTATGATCAAAGTGTTACTTGCCTTGTTGATGATCTGCGAAACCTAGAGATTCGAAGTAGCAAGCAGCGCACTCCGGGTACTCTATCGCAAACAAACAAACAAGCATACTATAAGTACTCATCTAATGCACAGGTAAAACTCAAATAAGATATCTAACCAGAAAATTCAACTTAAGAACTCTGGTTTGCAAAAGAAACAAATTGAACGAAATAACGAAAGTCAAACGGCGAAAGAAAACAAGCTTCGATTAGTAATCTGGACCTAAGTCAAATTTTACAGAAGCAAAAACTTGTTTGAGTTGGTTAAACAGAAAGAGGGTTTCGAGACGAAACTCTAGGCGCTTGAATCGCCTCATTCCGATAAACGAGCGAGAAGTTAAACTAAAACGAAAATCGGATCAGAAATCGTGATCAGAAATAATCGCGGAAAATCCGAGAAAAGAAAAACTGACGAACAGATTATCGAACGAACGTTCGTTATCTGAAACTAAACGGTGAACTCGTCCTTTAAAACGAACAAACGAGCGAGCGCTCGCTAGATAAAAGAACCGATAAAACCGATCTAACAAAAATAAAAAAATAAACCTAGGGTTTTCAAGGAAAAACCGGATTGGTTTTCTCCGAAAAACCGACGGCGAACGGTGCGGCTACCTCGTCGGACTCCGGCGGCTCAGGGCTCCGGCAGGGCGGGGCGGCGTCGACGGCGGGCGCGGCAAGCGGCGGCGAGCGGCGGCTGCGGGAGGCGGGGCGAGGCGAGGTGGCGGCGGCGGGCGGCGGCTGCGCGAGGCGGGGCGGGGCGAGGTGGCAGGTATTTATGAGAGGGGGCGCGGCTTGGGGAAGGGGGCGCCAGGTCGGGGTCGGCCTCGGGAGGCGTGCCCCGGCCGGACTCGGCTGTGGCAGCGGTGCAGTCTCCCGCGGGGAAAGTGGCGGCAGGCGCGGGCCTGGCCTGGCTCGGCTGGGCCTTCGGCCCAGTCGGGCGCGCGGTACTTTTTTTTAAAACAATTCCGTCGAAACTAAGAAAAATTCTAAAAAAATAAAATAAAATTCTAAAAACGCCAATATATATTTTCACCGCCTAAATAAAATATTTAGAATGAGATGAACATTTTCTTGGCCCTAAAATGCAATTTTGAAAAACGTGCAATTTTTTCCTAAATTCAAAAAAAACTAGCCAAAAACTCCGAAATAAAATCTTATTTGATTTTTTATTAAATCCTCAATATTTCTTTATTTTGGGAAAGTCATTTTATTCCCTCTCTCATATTTTTATAATGGAAATAATTGAAGATAAAATAAATAAAATCAAATGATCCTATTTTTAAAATTTGAGAAAACTCAAATATGAAAATAACGAAACCCCCAACTCTCTTCGTGGGTCCTTGAGTTGCGTATAATTTCTGGATCCGGACAAAAGCAAAAAAAAATATGATATGCAGTGATGATCTAATGTATAACATTCCAAATTGAAAATTTAGGATGTTACAAACCTACCCCCTTAAGATGAATCTCACCCTCGAGATTCGGGTTGGCTAGAAAATAGGTGAGGATGGTCCTTCAGCAGATCTTCCTCTCGCTCCAGGTGGCTTCATCCTTGGTGTGGTGACTCCAATGAACCCTGCAAAACTTGATAACCTTGTTGCGGGTGACTCGGCTGGCATACTCGAGAATCTTGACTGGTTTCTCCTCATAGGTCAAATCACTATCCAACTGAATTGCTTCCAGCGGCACTGTATCTCTCAGCGGTATATCCGCCATCTCTGTGTGGCACTTCTTCAATTGGGAAACATGGAACACGTAGTGAACTCTCAACAATCCCCTAGGTAATTCCAATTTATAAGCAACTTCTCCCATGCGTTCCAAAACTCTGTATGGTCCCACAAAACGTGGCGCTAACTTTCCACTACTAGAAATCCCCATATTTCCGACGGTGAAATCTAATAGCCGGCGGGCCGTCGGTTATTACAGTAATAGCCTACGGTAATTTCAATGGCCGACGGTTATTGTCAACTCACACGTATTTCTGCCAATAGCCGGCGGTATACTAGATTGCCCGACGGTGAAAATCCAACTCTCGGGTATCCAATTTAATGCCCAACGGTTCATTGTAATGTGTCACGGGTTTTTCTAGACCCACACGGATTACATGTAATGCCCGACGGTGAAATTTAATAGCCGATGGTGAAAACAAAACTCTCGCCTATGACTGGAAATGGACGACGGTACATATGTGACTCTCGGTTATTTGAGAAATTTACCCGACGGGGATAGCAATAACCGACGGTTGACTTTCACTCTTGGTAATTTGTTTGTATGTACGACGCTGATAAACATGTGGAATGACCGATGTTAAATTCCAGATGATTGTTGTATAAGAAAAATTCCAAGAATTAGGATCTAGCATTAGATACGTGCATTTTATTTCTTTCCATAATACGATGCTTAAAAAATGTGTACTAAATAAAACAAATAGGATGGTCAAAAAAATGTGCACTTAGAATGTATCATAATGAGAGAGCCCTTGAGAGTCTAGAAGAAGTCGTTGTCCCCACCACGATCTATCTTCTCCTACGGCGTCATCACTGTGAGTTGTTCTCAAGACGACAAGAGAAGACAAACTTATACGACGTACATCGACCAAGCTAGCCCAAATCTTGATCGAGTTGATGATGGAAGAAAATCTTTACCATTATAAATATGGAGAGGATGAAAGTCTAAATTGAATTTTTCTTAATTCGTTTATGGAATATGAAAAGGGGAATTTTTTTTGGTTAAGTCCACTAATGTTTTTGCGTTATATATAGTATGCGACATTAAAAACCCCAAAAAAATTTGGGTGCGTCATTATCCATATTGATGAAGGTGGACTCAACCAATGTGAAGGTGGGGATGTTCGTTTATGATGATAGAAGTAGCTCAAAAATGACTAGGTGACAAGACGAGATATTGCCCAGTTGATGATGGAAGGTAGGCAACTTTGATTGAGACTAATGGGGGTATTACACCAACTACAAAATATACTCGGGAAGTGAAAGTTCTCAAGAGAGAAAGCGGCTAGGTTTTCTCTCTTATGCGACGATGTCTCCGGTTCCCCTCGCCTCTGGGTGCCTACGAATGATGGGGAGGTGTGTGTGCATGGGGTGGGGAGCCCTGGTTTGGGGTTGTTCGTGTTGTTTAGGTTTACCCTAGCTTCAATTAGGGTTTAGCCTAGGTGTCTGACAGACGGTGGAAAGGCCATGACACCATTAGTAGTGTGAAATAAGGTCACCTGTCCTGTCCTCGTTCCAACACTACATATTGCTGGCGGCTGGGGTGTATGGAGCTTCAGCCTGGCCACATCTAGAGTCCCAATTTTGTCTTCATTTGTGTAGGTGGTCTTCCACGACGTCGTTTGTGGTTGAACGATGGCAATTCATGTTTTGGTTTGTTGGCTTATTCTCTGTGCGGCGAAGCATGACCAACTTTGGCTTCACTGAGAAGCTAGTGCAAGTCCTCACCAGCTCTTTCTGGCCATATCTTGGTTGTCGAGCTTTCTTCATCGCCTTGTTCTCTGGGACAATGATCCTATTCTTAGCTTGTTATGCTCCTACCAACGAATTCTCGGCTGCTATGTCAATATTACCCTGGCTCCGAGGGTGGTTCAAAGATCCGTATGTGCCATCGAGTTTTGCTCATGCATGGCACCGGCAGTGCAAAACGATGCGATATACCCAATGACATATTTTTTCCAGTTTTGTACATACAATCTTGTAAGTGTAGGACAATGTTATATGGCCTTGGCCTTCTCGCAAATGAAAAAACAAATATAAATTTATTAGAGATTTTTTAGGAAAAATGGTTAGAGCTATATAAAATAGATAAATAATGTATTGTTCAGATCATGAATTAGCAAGTAATGTCTAGAATTAAAACAATTATGGGTTCCAAATATTAAATTAAGAAACTGGAGTATAGTGGAAACATAAGAATAGATCTGTCAAAAAGAAAACAGGAAACAAAACTATGAATAGAAACTTGATTTAACTTCAAAACGAAAATAATAGAAACTAGATTTTTGTTTAGCAAAGCACGCGCGAGGCTTAAAAATAGAAAATGTGTGCGGTCCTTTAGAAAATTTCAGACTCGCGCAACACAACCGTCCCATGCCCCTTAGAGCATCTCCAGCCGCGCCCCCAACAGGCCCCCCAGGCCACTTTTTCGGCGCCGGCGACGAAAAAATGACCCAGTCGCGCCCCAGGACGCCGAAAATCGCCGGTTCGGACTTTTTTTCCGCCCGGCGGTCACGGGCCGAACCCGGCGCGCTGGGGAGCAGTTGGGGGCTCCGGCGCTAGGGAAAAGCACGCCTGGCCCACACCGACAGGGGAAAAGTCAAGGTTTTCTTCCCCCGACTCGCCTCGCACCCCCCACGCCCTCGGCCACCACTAGCTATATCCCGGCGATGGCCGCCGCCCTACTCCGCTAGATAGCCATTCCTCGCCAGAAAATAGCAGTGCTTCGCCGCGGCAGCCCCTCCCACAGCAGCTGGGCGTTTCCGGCCGCCGTTTCTGGCCGCGGAGGCACGGTTTAGCGGCGGGTACACGCCCACCGAGCGCAAGGTGTTCGGCGTTTTTCCTGTCTCGGCGATGGACTCGGATGACGAGGAAGAGCTCGCCGCGCTGCTGAAGGAGGAAGCCGCGGCCGATGTCCAGGAAGAAGAGCATCTCATGGTGCTCGCCGCCCTCGCCCAGCTGCTGGCGAGCCATGAAAAGCCGCGGCGAGGTGGCTCGGCACCGGGGCGGTTGAAAGCAAAGAACCGGCTTCGTCTTGAAGGCTACTGCATGCTCTACTCCGACTACTTCGCCGATGCTCCACTTCATGGCGGGAAAACATTTTGGCGCCGTTATCGGATGAGCCGAAAGCTCTTCCTCAGGATTGTGAATTCCATCCGGGAGTTCGACAACTACTTCAAGTGCAAGATGGATTGCACTGGCGCTCTTGGATTCACCTCAATCCAAAAGTGCACGATAGCAATGAGGATGCTTGCATATGGAGCTCCCGGTGATTCGCTCGACGACTATGGGTGCATGGTCGAGTCCACCAGCATAGAGTGTTTCTACAAGTTCTGTCGGGCAGTGGTGGCAGTGTTTGGGCCACAATACTTGAGAACACCCAATGCGGAAGACACTGCTCGGATCCTAGCCTAGAATGCAGCAAGAGGATTTCCTGGGATGCTTGGAAGCATCGACTGCATGCATTGGAAATGGAAGAATTGCCCATTTGGTTGGCAGGGGATGTACAAAGGCGCCAAAGGCGGTTGCAGTGTGGTGCTTGAGGCGGTAGCCACACAGGACCTCTGGATTTGGCACTCCTTCTTTGGTATGCCAGGAACTCACAATGACATCAACGTGCTGCAGTGCTCTCCTGTTTTTGCCAAGCTCGTTGAGGGCCATTCTCCTCCGGTGAACTTCGAGATCAATGGGCACCAATACAACAAGGGGTACTACCTAGCAGATGGCATCTATCCGAGATGGTCGACATTTGTGAAGACGATCTCAAACCCTGCGGCAGGAGGCAAGAACGCCTGGTTTGCAAAAGTTCAGGAGGCTTGCAGGAAGGATGTCGAGCGGGCATTTGGTGTGCTCCAATCTCGATTCGCTGTTGTTCGGTACCCCGCTCAGACCTGGTCCAAAGATCAAATGTGGGAGATTATGACTTGCTGTGTCATCTTGCACAACATGATCATCGAGAGCGAGCAAGAAGACCCAGTGTTTGACACTAAACCATACTACAGGCAGGGTCCTCTAGCCGAAGTTGATCACCATCTACCGGTAACTTGGACTGCCTATCTCAGTATGCGTCAGGAGATCCGAGACCCACAGGTGCATCATCAACTGCAGAAAGATCTGATTGAGCACCTATGGAGGCTCAAGGGGGACGTCGTGTGATGAAATACGAGTTTTTATTTGTTGAACTATATAATTTGTATTGAACTATTTGTTGTTGTACTATTTTGTTGAAGTATTTGATTTTTCTGTGATTAAATATGTGATAAGAAATAATTGTGTCGATAATTGAACGCCGAGACACGGCGAAACCACGCCGAATATGGGCCTATTCTCACCCATATGGGCCCTTTATTCGCCGAAATTGGGCTGCAAAATGGGCCAATTTCGACGCCTGGGGGCGACGACTGGGCGCAAAACCACCCCAGCGTCGATTGTATCGCCGGCTCGCCCCTAGGGGACGATTTTTATGCGTCCTGGGGGGGGGGGGCAACGGCTGGAGATGCTCTTATCCGGCCACTCCCCCATCCCCTACGCCTCAACCCCCCCCCCCCCTCTCTCTTCTTTTGACCGCCTACCCTGATATCAGTCTCTGGACTCGATTCCCCACCTCTGAGCGCCGCCACTCCCTCTATCCTCGACTCCTCCGACGTGTGCCTCACATTCAGCCCAAGCTCTCAGATCGTTGGTCCAAGTAGCAGCGGGCATCGCTCTATGACTGCGACGATGTGGAGGTATACCTCGAGACTCTGTTCCTCATCTGTTGCAAGGATCTCTCCAGGAGGCTGATGAGGAAGGTCGTGGGCAAGGTTCTCTGCATCTCTGCATTTTAATGGTACGGCCTTTTTTCCTTTTCTTTTGCTTTATCGGATAGACAAGTCGGGGTCATCATCTGCTTGACACCTGGCTGGTGCGGACCTGCGTTTTTTCCGTCGCTACAGCAGAGCCGCACCAGAAGGCGGTTTCAGAATCAAAAACCCATTGTTGCGTCCTAATCTTTTTTTGGTCCACTGCAGTTTTGCAGTGTAAAGCACCACTAGATGGACTAAATTACTTTGTATTTGCAGTGCAAAGCAGCACTAGATGGACTCAATTACTTTGTATTTTGCAGCGATTGATACCATTGACGTTTGATGCAGGTAGATGTATATGAATGATAACATCTCTTGCCAATTTAGTGAACAAATCCAGCATTCTACGTACTGTCTTGAGTACTGAATCATGGGAGTTTAGTTTGAAGAATCAGCTCTGTACATGTATCTTGGTGTGAATTTCTATCAGATATAACTAGTGGGGGTACCCGCGCATTTGCGCGGCTAGATTTTCATTTATGATTGTAATATTGTAAAGTTATATGTTTATTAATCTTTAAATTCTTAATGGATCAGAGTAAAACTTCAACTTATTTGTAAGGTGTGATAAAAGATTCGTAAACTTATTTTTGTGTACCAGAAATATGAAATTCAAATATGGATCACAAAAAAAAACGAAATTCAAACATGTGATATAAGAATACTTACGTATGCATTAGAGCTACGTTAGTTTAGTATAAATATGTTGATTATAGTAATGTTGTACCACTAAGTTTTCGAAATATAATAGTAGTACCATCTTTCCATCGTTATATGAAGTTTATATGTGCTTTTAGAATTATTTCTAATTCTAATTAAATATAGGCTTAAGAACGAAAACAAAGCATTAATAGAGTGTGTATTCTGGCAAAAAAAATTCTATTATATATAATATAGTTGTTTCATAGTCATATCAGCGGTGACGTGGATTTGGCTTTGTATGTTCGAGGAGCATGTGATTAAATTAGGCGTATTCCCTTCCGATTAATCATTTGATATGTTTGCATTGCTCTATGTTTGATCTCCTGCATATTCGCTTGTAAATTTTATTTAAACTACTTATTTGTAGGAAATTGATATTTGTTATTATAACATAAATGAAATTATCAATGGATTATTATTTCATGATTATACCAGACTTGATTGATCTATATGATATATGAAATTTAAATCACCTACACCCTCCGTAACAAAATATAAGTATATCTATTTGTTATTTTATTGGTGCAGCCTTGTGTTACTAATAATAACCTCATATAAATATGTGAATCCTATTTCTTTAGCATCATATATAGTTGACGACTTGCAGGGCTCCACCATACAGAATTTTATGTAGTGGGCTTCTCTTGTCCAAGAAGAGGCGGTGGTTTTTGAGGGGTGTGCATCGATTCTATCTAGGCTCCCACGGTTGAAGCGCTGCCTATATAAGGCTCCTAATTTGCATAAAATTTCTGCGTAATTTCATTGACTTCTTTAACACCAAGAATTCAGCCTTCACCTTCAGGCCTACGCATTTGTAAAATTGCTCATCTACAACACTCGCTCCAATGCTTGTAGTCGTCGCTAGGTGGTCTATAAACATGAATGTAATTTTTTACTTCTAGTATTCTTTGTACTGCTTTGAAAGATGATAAATAGATTGTAAGTTTATCCCCCCAAAAAAAAGAGAGTCTATATTCGACTTCCTTTTAACAAAAATCAGGTTACGTTACCCACAAAACTGAAATACATAAGCCAGAAACATCATCTAACATATGCTCATGCAAGGGTAACTTATTTCTTGTTGAACTACTCGATGTATATATTTAGATATGTACATGTGAATATGAAAATATATACCTTAAAATGTATGCCTCTAACATTCTCCGCATTTGACGAAAAGAATGATACACAACTAATTATATTTAACCTGCCATCACAAATAGTATATTTTATTCCATGTTTTAGAAAATGGAATATATATATATATATATATATATATATATATATATATATACATAAACACTATTCTGATCACGAGATCAGAATAATATTCTGATCACAACCTGACCTGCCCCGTTGTTAGTACGTTGAACTTCCCCCTGTACTAGGTTGAATTTCCGCTAACATTGCCCAAATGGGCTTGCGTTATACCGTTGGGAAGCTATGGACACCAATATCATGACCCAACTTAAATTTTTGATAAAATATAAGCGGTTTAAGAGCAGTTTTGAAAACCGTTTTTCTTCACAAAAAAACGTGAACCGTATTTTCGATCGAATTTCTAAACCGTTTATCGGAATGAGGCATATAATATGGTGTTGGAAAGCTGCTGCAAAACCGCTCCTTCCACATGTTGAAAGTTTTCTCTAATTCCCAATGGTTAAAGTGTAATTTGAAAAGGCGTAAAATTTCGTAAACCGAACAGCTGAGTTCGTATTTTCAATGTCATTTATAAACGGCTAATCCAATTGAGGCATATGATATGGCATTGGAAAGCTTATGAAAATGCGCTACTTTTTCATCTTGAAAGTTTTTTTTTCTAATTTTGAATGGTTTAAGAGTACTTTAGAAAATGGTCAAAGTCCTACCGAGTTCGTATTTTTGAGCTAATTTTTTTACCGTGCGTCCGAGTGCAGCAAATGATATGGCTTTGGAAAGCTTGAGCAAATGCGGAACTTTTTGGTATATATTGTTTCTCCCAATTCTTTACAGTTTTAAGTCAGTTTTGAGAATAGCTAAAAATGTTTTTTCGCCGTATTTTCTACAAACTTTATCGGAATGGGGCAAATAATACATCGTTGAAAAGCTACCAAAAATGCGAAACTTTTTCATGTTGATGGTTTTCTCCGATTCCCAGTCCTTTTCAAGTAATTGTGAAAATGGCAAGATCATTCGTTCTGCCTTTATCGCGAAACAGATTCTTCGAAAATGCACCGCGTGAAGAACCTGAACTTCTCGGCACGTGTACCTGAACTTCACTCTGTTTTTCATGTGCTTTTCTTGCTCGTAGCTCTCCATCTACTCACTGGAATTGAGCAAGTGATATACCGATGAAAAGCTATTGTAAACACGCAACTTTCCCGTGTTGATCATTTTTTCATACTCGCGATGATTTTAAAAAAAATTCATCTCAAATTCATTTACTATAGTAGTTGAACTTCGTTCTGTTTTCACGTTGAATTTTTGTGACGTATTTTTCTTTGTAATTTTCTCATCAATTTCGTGAGTGTTACACAAATGATACTCTTTTTGTACAAACCTCTCTCACAATATATTTTTTAATTTTCTTCGATCGAGGACTTGAACTTACACAGATGATATTTCTGTCGTTTTGAAGTAAATTAGAGAAATGACGAGATCATGATTTCTGCCTTCATTGCGAATGGAAACGCATTGCGTGAAGTAGTTGAACTTCTCGGGCATGTCTGTTTGAACCCCACTTTGTTTTTGATGTGCTGTTTTTTTGCACTGCGTGAAGTAGTTGAACTTCTGGGGTATGTCTGTTTGAACTTCACTCTGTTTTACTTTATTGTTTTTTTTCCTATCTGAAATACACACCATGTAGTACATGAACTTCTGGTTATTATCACTTTCAACTTCTCTCTGGTTTGAAAAAATTATTTTAAAACACCAAAAACAACATATTTTTTATGTATTTTGGACATCTAAATACACGGTGAACCTCTCTCACAAGAATTTTTTGAACTTTTCCTCGCCGAGCACTTGAACTTCTAGCAACCATTTTTTTGGTTTATGAGTTGATTTTAAAAGTGTAAAAAATGGCGTTGTGTTTTTTAATTTTTGAACAGGTAAATCCTAGGTTTTAATAAACTCCGAACGTCTCTTATTTCAATTTGAACTTCACCTTTTTATATTTTGAGTAAATAATTAAATTTGATTTTTATACGGAAAAAATCGAACATGGAAATAGAAGGTGAACCTCTCTCATAAGAATTTTTGAACTTCCCCAGAAAGAGCACTTGAACTTCTTTTCAACAAACCTTTTAAACTTCTATTTTTCTATACTTTTTATTCTCACCTGAAATCCATTCCTTGCAGTACTTGAACATCTCGTTGTTTTCACTATGAACTTATTTAAACATGTAAGAATTTTTTGAATACATCAAATGTTTTAAATGGTATACATGAAAAATTTAAACCGTCCATCGAAATGTGGCACATAATATACCCGGTGGAAAGCTTATGAATAGCAGCAAGTTTTTCATGTAGACAGGTGTTACAAATTCATTGTCGTTTGAGAGCAGTTTTTAAAATTAAAAAACAACATTGTTTTGCCTTTTTTTTCAACATGTAAATGAATGACAGACGTCTCACACATTAATTTTGAACTATGCCAGGAGGAGCACATGAACTTCTTGCAACAAACCTTTTAAGACTTTTGTTTTCTATTCTTATATTCTTTTTTGAAACGCATTTCATGTAGTAGTTGTACTTCCCGCTGTTTTCACCTTGAACTTCTGTCACAGATTTTTTGTTCAACCTCTCTCACAAGAATGTTTGAACTTTCCCGGGCCGAACACTTGAACTTCTAGCAACAAAACTTTTAGCCTTTGCCTTTTTATTCTTTTTTTTTCATACAAAATGCACACCGTGTAGTACGTGAACTTTTGGCAGTTATCAATCTAAACTTCTCTCGGTTACGTGAAAATATCTGAGTTTTTTATAGTTTGAACCGCTCTACCTTTTTTATTTGAATTTCATTATGTTTTTTTAGAAATGTGAAAATTGAAGTTTTTTTTTTGGAACATCGAACTTCTTCGTTATTTCGAATTGAACTGATTGGTTTAATTCTTTAGTAACTGGAAAATTTTGATTTTTCTCAAATAAATATCAAACTGCTCCATTTCTTCCAATTGAACTTCTTGGTTTTATTCTCTAGTTACGAGAAAACTTGTGTTTTTATATACATTGAGCTACTTTGATTTTTAAATTAAACTTCTTGGTTTTAATCTTTAGTATTTGGGAAAACATGAGTTTTTTTACAAACATTAAACAACTTCATTTTTGGCACGTCAACATCACGTGCACACCACCAAAAGTCCAATTTGTTATAGATTCATAATCTTGGTATATTATAGTTGAGAAAGAACATCGAGGGTTTTGTCCTATTTTTTGTGGACGAGTATAACTTGAACTAAATCGCTTGAAAAAAATTAAACTAGACAAGAGTAGATGCAACTCTCTCCCTGCATTTATTCAATTTTTGAATTTTCTTACTGATGTGATGTTCACGGTGATCCTAACAAAAAGTTTACCATACTTTTATTCTAATTTACTATATCATGTATTTGATTTTGAAATTGTTGATAATTTCCTAAGAGAGTGTACTTGAATTTCCGAGCTAAATTATTTAATTGAACTTCAAAGGAAAAAATTCTTTTAATTCATGCTATAATGTATTCTTTAAATATTGGTGTTTTCCTGAGACAGTGTATTTAAACTTCCTCAACAAAATTCCTTTGACTTCAACATGCGATCAAATAGAACCATATGAACGAGAACCTTTGACTTAGTCAGAAAACTTTTTCTTTTCTTTTGCAAGCCCTCAAAATTATAGGATGTTTTTTTATGTTTATCTTTTAATCAATTTTTTCATGTACTAGCATTCAGAAATCTACCAATTAAGTTTTTGAGTGATATAAAGGCCAAATAGTAAAAACGGTATTACACGAGTAAGAAAACCCCCTAAAAAAACACATATTTTTGTACTGCTGCACAATGGACATTCTTTTCTCTGCCCGCTACCTCAGAGAGCAGCGCATGCTGCATCTACACAAAAAATGGAGTATGGCCAAAGAATTAGGGAGAAAATCATGCATGTGCTTTGCCTATAGAAGTCCGAGGCTAGTGGAGAGAAAAAACTTATAAGACGTGGAGCATCTGGAAAAAATGGCAATGGTTAGTGGCGGCTTGAAATACAACAAGAAACATACAGGGGGATGAATATACACGAGATGCCTTTTAATATGTTCAGTACATGGAGGTCCCAGTATACATAAATCTTTTTCACGCAAATAGCAACTGGCGACATGTGGAAACCAAAACAAAGTCGCAGCTGAATGCATGCCACCTTGGTAGCCACATATACACAGGCTAGCTGAACGTGAAGTAGCTAACAAATTAGAACTTCGAAATGAATTATCAAATCATTGTTGCTGCTTTTTTTGTGCACTGAACCTAGTTCTCCTGGAGCACATGACGGAGGAGAGGCGGGACTGGTGCAGGCTGCCTCGCCCAAACTTGTTGAACTTCCAAACATTTTTGTATTGTGTCCATGGGGAAGGTCGATAAGAGGTACCGGGAAGATCGATGAGAGGCGGCGAGGAAGGTCAGTGAGATGCACCACCAAGTAATGCTCCAAGGATCGCACTCTGATCTTCAGTCTCTACTCATCGTCACAGCTGGGGAGAAGAATGCATTAGGTCCACCGAGAGCAAAATGGGTAGGCGAGAACACATCTTTATGCACATACAGGAAGAGCATCAAGTCCCATATACAGTTAACCATTTTCTCTATATTTCTTTGATGTACCTGAACCTTTGCAACAGATTTTTCGTGAACTTCTTGTGTTACGGGAGAGAGAGCGCTTAGCAGGAGAGGGTGTCTTCGTGCTCGTCAGCGTTTCTGGTGCCGCAAGAGGTCGTAGGACGGGAGGCCGAGTAGAAAAAAAATCTTTGAGGTCGTTGTTGGACGGTGCATGGGCCGCATCGGCGCACTGGCCGCCTGGACGCCTCGACACTCAAACCTGCACTACACAAAGCCCGGGAGGACGGGCGTCGTGCAGGACTGGTGCACCAATATGGATTGGGTCCGGCATGACGCCAGTGGCTGGCGGTGGAGAACAGGAGGCCGAGCAAGATGGTGTTGAGCCACTGGCGGTGTTAGCGCGGAGAAGGCGCACTGCTGGGAAGCAGAGCCCACCGTCCGCATGCATGGACGACCGTGGTTTCCGGATCCGCACCGGCGGCGCGCGGAGGCAGCAATGGTTACCAGATCCTATGTGGGGGCTTGCATGGTAGGTGATGGCGGCCGGATCTGAAGTGGTGGCGACAGTGGTTGGGGGCGGGGCGAGGGCGGCAGCTTCAGTTGTGGGCGCGGCGGCGGCGGTGGTGCCGACGAGGCCGAGCGGCCGGCGGCGGGAGGCGCGTTGTGGTAGGAGGGCAGCGACGGGGCCGAGCGGCTCGCGGCGGGAGGCACATCGCGTTTTGGGGGTGGGGCGACGATGGGGCCGGGGTGGGCGGCAGCGGGAGGTGCGCCGCCAGCGGTTGTGGAGGGTGGCGGGGAAGGTGGGGATCAGGGATCGTGGGGGATCGAAGTGGGATCTTGGGGGAGCGGTCAGGGGATGGGGTGGGTGGAGATTGTTTTTTTTTCATGCACTGTACCGATTCGGGAGTTCGGGAGGGAGCAGTCGGGCCTTTATAGGGCCTGGCTGTGATCTAAATAATTATTCTAATCTCAGGATTAAAATAATGCCAGCCTATATATATATATAAATATTAATTTATAATTGTAAAATTTATTATAGACATATATATATATATATTAAAATGTTAATTTATAATTGTAAAGAAAATTATAGACATATGAACATCAATTTGTAAGCTTGTTAATTAATAGACCGCAAAGGCAATGATGTCATCACATGCAACACACTCATGCATAAATCAAAAAAATTAGAATTTGTTGCATATAAAATATATTTGAGATTTAGCAATTTTCAGAGGCATATGAAATTTCTGTGTTAATTAATCGATGGGATAAGCAATTATATCATAACATGAAACACGGACAACATTGCCGAGCTAGCTCGCTTCCGATTCAAACACAAATATGTTAGCTAGCTAGTTTTTTTTTTCTCTTGACGTGGCTAGCTGGCTTTTGGGTCCGATCTAAATTTCCAAACAGCCATGCGTTGATAGCTTTGCATCCGGAATAAAACTTGATTCAAACACAGATGTGTTGGCTAGCTAGCTTTTTTTTCTCTTGACGTGGCTAGCAGGCTTTTGGGTCCGATCTAAATTTCCAAATAGACGTGCGTTGATAGCTTTGCATTCGGAATAAAACTTGTGTACAAATACGTACGTTCAGTACACCTAGTTTTTAATCTTTATCTTTATCTTTACCTAATCTCTATTTCTAATGGACGAGTCCGTACGTCGTTCGTTCGTTCGTTCGCTCCCCCTCCCTCGTGGATCGACACACAACCTCTCGATCCCATGCGCCAACGTTTTTTCAATATTCCTTCTGGTTTTTTCAAAAGCAAAACCCGGTTTTCCATCAGCAGCATAAAAATCAACCGATCATGACATCAATTTGCGTCCAAATCTTTCCTTGCACATCGTAACTTTCCATAGGCAAGGTCTCCTTTGAGAAACAAAACATCATCCAATTTCTCCTAAAAATCAGGGTACGAGATTTGATTGCATGACGTGCAAAGCATGAAAGGAACCCCGGATCCTACCCGATTTCATGGCGCCTCCTCCAGTTCTCCCATTCTCCCGCTGGTGAGGCATCGGTGGCCTTCTCCAGCATGCTACGTCCCCATCGACGGCACCTAGAGACGTCCCAAGGCCTGTGAAATCGACAACGCCGTGGATCGGACACAACACCCAAACGAACCAGACAGGGGAGCTGTCGGCTGTCCCACCAGCCCGAACTGACGTGGAGAGGAGGACGCCGGATACTCACGTGACTGGCCCTCTTCCAGGACGTCTGCGATCAAGGGATGCGCAGCCGGTGTGTCCACGATCAAGGCAGAGCGCGACCAACGGAGATGCGGACGTGTGACTGTCGTGGAGCGATCGCTTGTGCGGCCGGTTGCTAATCGACGGTATGTACGCCTCCTTGAATCGCAGCCGGCACCAAAGTATTATCCCAGAGATTGTTGTGGGAAGGAGGAGGCGACTTGGATCAGGGAGCATATGGAGAGACACTTGCAGAAATGCAAGAGGCAATGTCAACGGCCGCTGACCCTCTCGTTGGCCACCTCTGATGGTGGTGCATGGTACTGGAATCAACGCCAATTCCATCGCCACGCCCCTTCCCTGGTAAAGACCCAAGCTCCTCTCATCTCCACTCCATTGGATGCACTTTCCTGCCTTAGCCTTTCAGTTTTTTCAGGGCTGCAGTTTCTCCGCCTCGTTAAGCAAGTGATATACACAGTGGACCAAGAATTAACACCATGGAAGAGGAGGAATACAAGTTTTTGTACGTGACATATTCAATGAAATGCAGTGCAGGTACTACATATTTTAAATTTTGCATGAGGACTCAGGCGTGGCAGCGTTAGCGGCCTCCGACGCTCCTCGGCTCGGCCTCCGCCGCTGCCGACCTACCACACCCACGATCCTATCCCCTCAGCGTGTTACCTTCCTTCTGCATGTTACATTGTTTTGCTGCACTTGCAGTTGTTTTGGTCCATCATTGGTCTCAAAAAAGTACATTGTTACTGATGAGCAAACTTCTGTCATGTTGTGACTTGTGAGGCAAAGTATTTAACTGGTAAGTGCCTGATGCCCTGATGTCTTACTTTAAATCCATTTTACAGGCAGGAGCAGGAATTCACAATATGATGAGAGCAATCTACATCGTTGGAATGTACTGAACTAATTTGATCACAAATAATTACATACTTTTCAACTGAATATGCTCCAGCAACTGGCGCCAACATTGACTACGCCACTGTCAAATGCATGTTTGTTTACTCATGATGATTTCTTAATCCCTTTATTTAAAAGAATCGAAAGTTGTTAAGCACCAAAGCTCTTTAGTCTGCATTTTCTTTGTAGTTCCTTTTTTATCAGATTGTACAACTTCAATGGTCTGTACTCTGAAGAGTAAAGAGTACATTGTTACTGACTAGGAAGGTTCTGTTATGCTTCGAGGTGAAGAAGTATTTACCTCTTGAGTTGATGATCATTTTCTTTGACTCGACTCTACATGCAACCCTTTCTTACTATTTACCTGCATTAACTTGAGAAGTAATATCTGTACCATTTACTTTATTTTCATAAACAGAAGGAGATAAAAACCAATCAGTTAACTAAGCAAGATTTGCAGGTGCAGTTGATTGATTGATTGATGAATCGATCACAGCTGCTAGAAGAAGGAAGAATCAGGCGCGGATCACTGATGATGGATCTTGGAGTGCGGGGTGAGAACAAAGGTGAGTCATCGGAGTGATATAAGCAAACTCAGATACATTTCCTTTCCTCACATATTGAAGCTCCTAGCAGAATGGATCTATTATTAGTAGCATCGTGACCTTCAAATCCTGTGTTTTGAACCACTCCTGTGTTTGTCTCCTCTTCCAAACTGAATCTGGTTTTAACAGTAGATCATTACTATTTTACCTACTTCTTGATTAACGCTTGTATTTACCAAATTTTACTGGGAGAATGGGAGTTATATCTAGAGCTACAATTTGTGATTTAAGGATCTGCTAGGCATGTCATGGCAAGTAGTTTTACTTGGCAATTGCCATGCTCCAACATAAATCATGTTCTGTTGCAGCACCTGGTATTTATATACCTTTGATTCATGGATGTACGAGAGGCCTGAAAGCATGAGCCGTTCATAATCGACATATCCATTTAATCCCCGTCCACGACACTTTCTTGAGGTTCGACTTTCTACAACCTACCCTAATATAGCATCTTCTGCTCCCTCTTCTTTTCCTGTTATTTTTTGTGAGCGTTAAAACCTTGAGATACTCATGGGTGCATATCTGAAAATTCAAGTGCTACGTGAAGAGGAATTTGCGCCAGTGAAGAACGCGAATGGCTCAACCTATGTGTTAGACTATGTATAGCTTCTATATTTGTGTACATATGTTGTACCTATTGTAACACACCCATTATATATATGAGGCAAGCCACCCCTAAAGGGTTGTGCTGGTTATCCCAAAACCTATTGTCTTACATGGTATCACGCTAGGTTACGATCGCTTCCGCTACCAAACCCTAATACCCGCCGCCGCCGCGCCATCGATCGCGCTGCCGCCATGACGGGCGCCGCCACGGCTGGTTCCACCGCCGCGGGACTCCTCCCGGCCTCCCTTGCGGCCCTGCTGAATCTCCCGCTGGACGCCGTCCCTGTCTCGGCCCCGCTCGGGACCCGGAGCATTGGCTCCGTCTACTCGACACCGTCAGCGCCCTCGCTCGGGCACGATCTCGCGGTCTGCACCGCGGCGACGCCGTCCGCCACCGATCCCGCGGGCGCTGGCTCGCCTCTCCTGCCGACCGCGCCCACCACTGCCCCGATAGCGGGGTTTGTGGCGTCCGCCCCGGCTGCGGTGCTACCTATCCCCGCACCGACTTCGGCAACTCCGGCTACCTCCATGGTGCTTGCACCTCAGGCAGCCCCCTCGATGGGATCGTCACCACCGCTGCCGTTTCACTTCGGTCATCTCATCACCATCAAGCTCTCCGCCGACAACTACATCTTCTGGCGTGCGCAGGTTCTCCCGCTCTTGGGGAGCCACTACCTGCTCGGCTACGTCGACGGATCTCTTCCCTGCCCCCCCCCCCCCCCGCACTGGTAGACAGCGTGCACGGTCCGGTCTACAATCCGGCTCATCGCGTCTGGACGGGGCAGGACCAGGCGAACCTCTCCTCCATCCAGGGGTCGCTCTCGTCAGCTGTCGCCGGGCTTGTTGTTTTCGCGAAGACGTCTCATGAGGCCTGGACCATCCTTGAGCGCACTTTCGTGGCGCAGTCTCAGGCCCGTGTCTCTGCACTCCGTCGTCAGCTTGGCGAGTGTCAGAAGCTTGACTCCACTGCCACTGAGTTCTACAACAAGGTCAAGGGCCTCGCCGACACGTTGGCCTCCATTGGACAGCCCCTCACCGACTCCGAGTTCAACTCGTTTATTGTCAATGGTCTTGATGAGGACTATGATGCCTTAGTCGAGATCATCAACGAGCGGGGCAACTCGACACCCATGCTGGCACACGAGGTTTTCTCCCGCCTCCTTCTCACTGGGCAACGGGTCGAGACGCGCCGCTCCAGGGGCAATGGCTCCCTCTCGGCCAATGCCGCCACCAAGGGTGGCCGCCCTTCATCATCCCGGGCTCCCTTGGGGCTGCCACCACCGCCCGCCTCGGCCCCCCCTCCTACTGCGACATTACCGGGGGCTGGCGGTCCGCGTGTGTGTCAGCTTTGTGGCCGCGAAGGGCACTGGGCCTCCAAGTGTCACAAGCGCTTCCAGCGGAGTTTCCTTGGTGTTGGCAATGACGGCAAGGATACACGCAACAATGCCCGTCAGGTCGCCATGGCTGATCGTCCGGCGCCGCAGAAGCAACAGGGACACACTCAGTCCTACTCCATCGATCCACGCTGGTACATGGACTCTGGGGCGACAGAGCATCTGACCAGCAAGATGGGGAAGCTTCACACTCGTGAACCCTATCATGGCTCCGACAAGATCCACACCACCAATGGAGCAGGTATGCACATCTCTCATATTGGTCAAGCATCTCTTCTCACTAGACATTCCAATAGGAGTCTTCAGCTTCGCAATGTTCTTCGAGTTCCATCTGTGACACGTAATCTTCTTTCAGTTCCTAAACTCACACGTGATAATAATGTGCTTTGTGAATTTCATCATTTTGATCTTTTTATTAAGGATCGGGACACGAGGGACATTCTTCTTAGTGGGCGGTTGTGCCAGGGACTCTACCGTTTGGAGCATCCTGGCGTCGCCCGCGTTTTCAGTGGCGTTCGGGTCTCTCCGTCACAGTGGCATGCTCGTCTTGGTCACCCAGCCACACCTATTGTTCGGCATGTTTTGCGTCGTCGTGAGCTTCCTAGCCTGTCTAGTAATAAAGATGTAGCAGTATGTGATGCTTGTCAGCAGGGGAAGAGTCATCAACTTCCTTTTTCGGAGTCCAGTCGTGAGGTGAAACATCCTTTAGAACTTGTGTTTTTAGATGTATGGGGTCCTGCTCAGACTTCTGTCAGTGGTCACAATTACTATATCAGTTTCGTTGATGCTTATAGTCGCTTTACCTGGCTCTATCTTATTAAACGCAAATCTGATGTGTTTGACATTTTTGTTTAGTTTCAAAAACATGTTGAACGCCTTCTCAAGCACAAAATTGTTCTTGTCCAGTCGGACTGGGGGGGGGGGGCGAGTATCGCAACCTCAACTCCTTCTTTCAGTCGCTTGGGATAGCTCATCGTTTAGCATGTCCACATACACATCAGCAGAATGGCTCAGTAGAACGTAAGCATCGTCACATTGTTGAAGCTGGTCTTACTCTTTTGGCCCATGCATCTGTTCCGTTTCGATTTTGGAGTGATGCTTTCACTACTGCATGTTTTTTCATAAATCGTACTCCCACTCGTGTCTTAAACATGAAGACTCCCATTGAGGTTCTCCTTAATGAACAACCTGATTATACCTTTTTCAAGGTTTTTGGGTGTGCTTGTTGGCCGCATCTTCGTCCATATAACAAACGCAAGCTTGAGTTCCGTTCCAAGAAGTGTGTTTTCTTGGCTATAGCTCTCTTCATAAAGGTTACAAATGTCTTCATGTTCCCACAAATCGAGTCTATATATCTCGGGATGTCGTGTTTGATGAGCATGTTTTTCCTTTTGCCAAACTTCCTGTGTCCATTGTCGAACCACCATCTCTGCATTCATCCTCTGTTGCTTCTGAACAATTTGATGATGTTGCATACTCTCCTGTACTGTTACCTAACCATGGTGCAGGAACCGGACATGGGGCTCGCTTGGAACTATTGGAGGATTCACCACCATCACCGCTGTTTTCTGATGGGCACGTCGATCGCCCTATGTTGCATGGCATCGATTCGTGTGCCCATGCACGGTCGCCCGAAGAGCCTGCCGTGCCGAGCTTGTCCACCGCTCGGCCTGCTACGCCAGCGCCCACCGCGTCTCTAGTGGCTCGGCCCCCTACGCCGGAGTCGTCTGTGGCTCGGCCCGTCACGCCGCCTTCGTCCGCGCCTCGGCCCACGACACCAGTCTCGCCCGTGCCTTGGCTCATTATGCCGGGCTTGCCCACGGTTCGGTCCGTGACGCCGGCATCATCAGCATCTCCGCCTGCCCCGTTGGCTTCGCCTATGGGCCGGCCTGCTACGTCAACTGCGTCCGAGGCCACCGCGTCTGGCTCCTCGCCACCGGCTGACGTATCTACATCGCCGTCCTCCAGCCCGTTGCAGGCTGCTCCGTCGACCTCGGTGGCTCCTGTATCCCGACCACATACTCGCAGTCGCAGTGGCATTTTCAAACCCAAGGAACGTACGGATGGTACTATTGCTTGGTTGGCTGCTTGTTTGGCTGCTGCTGTTGCGGATCCGTCTTCTGAGCCTCGCTCATATCAGGCTGCTATGCGCATTCCTCATTGGCGAGAGGCTATGGAGCAGGAGTTTCATGCTCTTCTTCGTAACAAGACATGGACTCTTGTCCCTCCACCACCACGGGTAAATGTTATTGACTCCAAATGGGTATTCAAAGTGAAGAAGCATTCGGATGGATCTATTGAGCGTTACAAAGCGCGACTTGTTGCTCGAGGATTTCGGCAGCGCCATGGTCTTGACTATGAGGACACCTTCAGTCCCGTCGTCAAGCCTACCACCATTCGGCTTCTTCTTTCTCTTGCTATTTCTCGTGGTTGGTCACTTCGTCAACTTGATGTGCAGAATGCTTTTCTCCATGGATTCTTGGAGGAAGAGGTTTATATGAAACAGCCGCCTGGTTTTTCTGATCCTGATCATCCCGACCATATTTGTCGTCTCACCAAAGCACTCTATGGTTTGAAGCAAGCTCCTTGTGCCTGGCATGCCCGCCTTGCCTCTGCCCTTCGTGCTCATGGGTTTGTGCCGTCTACTGCTGACACTTCCTTATTCCTTCTACAGAAGCCAGAAGTCACTATGTATCTTTTGGTATATGTCGATGATATTATCCTTGTCAGCTCTTCTCAGTATGCTGCTGATGCTCTTGTCTGGTCTCTTGGTGCTGATTTTGCGGTCAAAGATCTTGGGAAGCTTCACTACTTTCTTGGAGTTGAGGTCACTTCTCGTGCTGCTGGTCTGGTTCTTACGCAAAAGAAGTACTCTTTGGATTTGTTGCAGCGAGCTGGTATGCTGAAGTGCAAACCAACTACCACACCCATGTCGTCTACTGACAAGATCACAGCTGTTGATGGTGAGCTTCTGTCTCCTGCGGATGCCACAGAGTACAGGAGCATTGTTGGTGGGCTTCAGTACTTGACAATCACGAGACCAGATATCTCTTATGCTGTTAACAGGGTTTGTCAGTATCTTCAGGCTCCTACACACCCTCATTGGGCTGCTGTTAAACGCATTCTTCATTATGTTCAGTTCACCATCACATTTGGAATGCATATTCGGCCGACTTCTTCTCGGGTTCTTTCGGCTTTCTCTGATGCAGATTGGGCTGGCAGCCCAGATGACAGGCGATCCACGGGGGGTTATGCAGTGTTCTTTGGCTCTAATTTGATCGCCTGGAGTGCTTGGAAATAGGCTACTGTGTCACATAGCAGTACTGAAGCTGAGTATAAGGCTGTGGCTAATGCTACTGCTGAGATTATCTGGGTACAGTCTTTGCTTCAGGAGTTGGGCTTGTCTCAACCGCAGCCTCCTATCCTTTGGTGTGATAACATCGGTGCTACATACCTTTCTGCAAATCCAGTATTTCATGCCCGAACGAAACACATTGAAGTTGACTATCACTTTGTGCGGGAACGTGTGTCAGAGAAGCAACTCCAGATCAAGTTTATCTCATTCAAGGATCAACTTGCAGACATCTTCACTAAGCCTTTACCTCTACCACAGTTTGAGGCTTGTAGGCGCAATCTTACCCTTCTCAGTTCTTTAGAAAGTGGCTAAGATTGAGGGAGGGTGTTAGACTATGTATAGCTTCTATATTTGTGTACATATGTTGTACCTATTGTAACACACCCATTATATATATGAGGCAAGCCACCCCTAGAGGGTTGTGCTGGTTATCCCAAAACCTATTGTCTTACACTATGACACCTGATGCTACTCCAACCGCACAGCAGATGGGTAATTTCTCACCATTTCCTGTACCCAGAAACATGTAGAATTAAATTACAACTCAGGCATTTCAGGATAGAACTTTTATGATCATCTTTCTCATGATCCCTTTCCCTCATATGCTTGGAGGTTTCTCCTCTCAGTTCCTATGCCGGAGAAAGCCTTGAGGCATTTTTTCACGCATGGACATTCCACACGCCCAGTGAGATTTCGCTCTAGACGCATCAGGTCATGGCAGCAACAACAACAAATGGAAGGAGCAATTTTTCACAGGGATTGCAAAGCTGAAACCTTGGGACAGATAGGGTTTCGACTTAAATATTACAGGATATATGCGTAGACGTAAGTTTGACTTTCAGATAATACATGCCAAACACTTTTAAAGCTGTGTCGTGCATGACAGTGGAAACATCTGTGAATTGCACATGATCCTACAGAGCAGATGGGTGGGCCGGGGTGGGAGTATTGGTTATTGTTTCTCCATGACAAAGATTTTGAGATGGACAAAGTTTTGGGTGAAGGAGCAAATTGGTTCTTCGGGCGAAAGCCTAGACCCATCTGGGTCGGGCAACGATGCCGTCCGTACGGCGTTTCCTCCTTTAGGGCGTTGCTTTGAAGATCGGTGATCCTTTCCCGTGCTTCCATTGGGCTGGCCGTGCATGGTGTCTCGGTTGGCAGGTGCCCAACTGGTGATGCGAGTGGTTGGCATTGCGACTCATGTGGCGACGACGATGGTGATGTGCGGAATTAGGTCGCGGCTTGTCCTTTTGATGTCGGCGGTTCAGTTCGCCTTTGGATGCGTCTATGCTTGTTTCTCACTGTGACAAAGAAGTCAAAGCTGCGTGTGGCGGGGCCCATGCAGCAATGATGACTCCATGAGGGTGGTTTTAGAGGACGGTGCTCTCCGCAGGTCACGATGGACTAGGTCGGTGCGAGGCTTGCAACTTTCTCCTGTGAAGCTCATCAACAAAATCGGAGCTGCCGGTCCTTGACATCTGTGGCCGAATGTTTGGCTTCGGCTGACGAGGTCCTCGGGTGCCGTTCGTTCGGAGGGGTCTTGATGGGCTGTCAGCGAGGAAATCGGAGTCGCCTGCTCACGGAGAGGCGATGGTGATGACATTGTTGGTTGCCGTGACGGTGTCCTCTCCTCGGCGATTTGTGGGGTCATGTGAGTGTTAGGTCGGTCGGATTGCCCTTTTCGATGGGAGAGTTGTAACGGTTTTCGCCTGGTTTTTCGTTAATTAACTGGGCAACTCTCTTCTTCTTAATCAATAAAAATGGCAAATCTTTTGCCTCGTTTAAAAAAATAAAATATTAGAAGTATCAGTGCGATCCTACCGGCGGTGGTTTGCGACACATGGATAGGAAATGAGATGAGATCAAATCTCATGATTCCATCTGTTCCTGGTTCTGGGTGGACGGAGTGTCAGGGAGTTGTTCCATTTATCCGACCCTCATTATGTGGTGCTCATGAAATGTGCAACACATGTACCATGAAGGAAGTTATTTAGTTTCATTTTCTCGAATACACCATACTCTTTTCATTTCAAAATACATTCTAAAATATAAGACATTTTTTGATTGTTCATAAATCTCTCATAAAATATTTGCTCCATGGTTACAAATCATAATATACGTACGGAACTGAGTTTCAATATGGATATAGGAGTGTCTATTTTATGTAATTTAAATCATAATATATGTATGGACTGAGTTTGACCCAAACGAACAAAATGAGTCCCTCCATTGGAGTTGCTCTTATTTGACTAATTATAGGTCAAAGCATTTTTAATAGTGACTAACACACATAGTGGCATAGCACTACGTGCATAGAAACATTAAAGAATATTAAGCGCTATGATTTTTAACAAATGAATGGGTGCAAAGCTCGAGACCCCATTCAATGGAGCCGTCTATGCATGGACAACGATTGTTTAAACATGGTCGTACATATACTGACAAGCGGTGATGTCTTATTATTGATAGACCCTCTTGTACACTTCATGGATCCTGAACCCCTCGCATCGCCTCCCCCTGGGCGACGCTAGGGGCCCCTGAACCCTAGCGCCGCAGGCCGTTCCTTGCGCCTCCTTCTGCCGTTGCTGCCGCTGGCGTGGGCCGCGGCGGCGGCGGGCCCGGCGCCAAAGCCACCTGGGAGGGTGGATACTTCAGGATCCATCTGAGGTGGCAAGGGCGGCACCTCTCGTGGGAGTCCGAAGGCGGCGGCTAGGGCGGCGACCCCATGTCGTGCAGCGGTGGCCGAAGCACCATAGCCGGCGGAGCGGCGGCCCTGAGTCGGCGGTGGCAGCGCCCCATCTGGTGGGGTTGGCTGATCTGTGCGGAGATGGCGAGGGTGGTGGCTGCGGATCCAACGCCCCGATCGGATCCGTTGTGGGGTGGCCTCCCGCCGTCTAGCAGCGTGTGGAGGGACTAGTGAGGAGATGACGGATCTCTGCCGGATTACCGACGACGGCGTACGTCTTCGTGGCGAGGCTCCGCTCGGTTGCAGCCAGCCAGGAGATCGGGACGACGTGGCTTCCGGTGAAAATCGCGCCTGACTGCGGTCATGGCGGACGATGGCGGTGTCTCGGGCGGCGTTCATTTCTCGAGGCATCGTCGTTGCAGGTCATGTCAACCTGATCGGGAGGTTCCAGGGGAAACCCCAGATCTGGGTCTACCGGATCAAACGATGACGATGTTTTCGCTGTCGTTCTCCCTCCTGGGGGGCATCGTTTTGGAGCAAGTGCTGGCTGGAGGGAACAAGAGGAGGAACGGCGTGGCATCTGGCAAGTCGACAACGGCGGGTCTCAGCGGCATGGAGCAGCGGGGTCTCGCTGGTGGGCGTGTGATGATGGACGAGCGCAGGATGGTGGCTTTGTCTGGCGTCGTGGTGGCGTCGACAACAGCAAACCGGGCAAGGTAGATGCAGCAGTACAACACTGAAGATAGATTGATGGCAGGTGGCTATGGCGGCCTCATACCCGGCAGGCGTCCTGGTTGAGGAGTGCGCTGGACTGGTGAGTGCCCCATACCCGGCAGGCGTCCTCGTTGAGGAGTGCGCTGGACTGGTGGGTGCCCCATACCCGGCAGGCGTCTGGTTGGGACATTAGGTCTTAGATGTTAGCTTTGGCTGCGAGGTATGTTTGGTATTAGGCCCAGACTATCAGCATCCCTTCATCAACTGGATAGGAGTAGCGACAGATGTTGCTTAGACGGTGGCTTTAATCTTACTGTTGTATGACTTTATAAGGTCTTGCATGAATTATTAATAAAGTGGCTGCATGCATCGTCCAGATGCAGAGGCCAGGGGTCCTCCTCCTTCAAAAAAAAAGGTTATCAGAATTATATTATATAGTTATTAGTATCAACATGTTTCTAAACATTTGTACTGCTCTGTCCGCCATGTTAGATTCAACACGAGATCATACGTTGGCAACATTGTTTCATAGTTGGACTGGGGTAGAAAACAACATTTCATCATGCAACATTATTATTATTTTATGGTTTCTAATATCCACCTCTCGCAGATTTTGCCTCCATATACATTCTTTAGCCACTTTATCGACAAACGTGTGTACCTTGTATATGGCTTGGGCCATCTTGCTACATCGCAATCATTAGATATTATAAATCTTAGAATTTCATTGAAATTATTGAGATTTTCGAGGGATTTCAGTGAAGCACTCGAAATAGCCCAAGCCGGCTGGAATTCTAATAAATATATTTGGCAACGTATATTACCCGCTGGTTTTCCAACAAGCACGGACAAGTAAATTTATATGTTTTTATTATCATACAGTTCAAGATACAAGCATTTATTTTATTATCACTATATTATTCAAGATAATAATTTATTAATTTGCAAGGATGTGTCCAGATATTTTTCTTTTGATTCTGTGCTCTCTTGGAACGGTAAGGAATTGGATCGTTCAATTTGAATAGAGATAATTCTATGTTGCACATTCTTGCATCTTCCACGTGAATTCATGGTAACTATGTATATATTGTTTTGTAGAAGGTGGTTATGAGTTGAAAAAGAAATTTTTATTATACTTGCTCAAATACGATGGGAAAGAAGCTAAAGAACACTTTCCTGAGGTTGTACGGGAATATCTTAAGCACATCAAATAGATCTTAGTTTGCAACTGATTCTTATTTGAATCATTGCACTATATGTATACATCATTGAAATACATTTTTGTTATCAAAATACATTGCAAGTGAAGTGTATTTCAATTGCTTCCAATGATAGTGCATACTATCTTTTTCTATACATGCAATTTTTTGGCGTGCATTATGTTATATTTAATCAGGAAAATGTAAAAGGCCCGTGGCAACGCACGGGCGTTATATATATATATACTAGTAATAAAGAGAATTGGGTTTCTGTCGTCCGTCATTAAAACTGCCCCTGAGGTTGTAAAGAATTACCCACCATGCCATTGGTAAGTGAAAAAAACGGTTCGGTTTGCTCCTTCTAAAATCCGCGACAGGCTCGGTTATTAAAATTAAGCCCCGGTACTCAATATTGTGCGGGTTGTTGGCGTAGTGGTGTGAGCCTCACCTCTCGACCTGGTTGACCCGGGTTCGATTCCCCTTTCTCTCTTTTCTTCTTTTTCTCTCCTATTAATGTTGGTAGGCGTAGGATATTACTACTCGCCCCAGCGTCACTTAGCAGATGGGCTGCACAATGTACCAGTTACTCTATTTTCATTCTTTCTATTTTTGTACATATTCAAATATTTCAAAAAAAATCATAACTTTCAAACCCTAACTCCAAATCTAACATGTTATATATAGAAATCCCTTAAAAAGATGTGTAGATTTCAAATATGGTATTATATATTAATCACTTCAATGTAAAAAAAAACTCATAACTTTCAAACCCTAACTTCAAATCTAACATGTTATATATAGAAATCCCTTAAAAAGATTTGTAGATTTCAAATATGGTATTATATTAATCACTTTCAAATCCTAACTCCAAATCTAACATGTTATATATGGACATCCCTTTTAAAAAGATGTGTAGATTTGAAATATGCTATTATATTAATCATCATTCCTAAAATTCCATTTATGATGCAACCTTTATTAATATCTTCTTTATATGGGGTATTTTGAAAATCCCGTCTTAACGTTGATATTTCTGTTGTCTAATAAATTGGAAACATGTTGAGTACATTTCACAAATAATACAACCTTTTGAACTTTGCGCGACACCACTTATCATGTTGTTTCTCGTGTGGCATTGTGAAAGATTTTAAGGGATTCGCCGATTCTGTCAGGTGTGTGTATGAGGGATGATTTTTTTTTCGTTTCAACGCATGGGGAATAATGCCTTTTCGTGGAATCTGAAGCATGCATGGTTAAAAAACAAATTCCGAATCATACACCCGATTTCATGAAAATTATTGTGACCTCTTCAAATAAAAAATTCGTTTTAGTGTGATATGTGCAAATCCGTTTATTATGTTTCCTTCTATATGAAAGATAATTGAGTTGTACTTTAGACTTTATAGGTCTCCGTGCATGTATGTTTAGAAGAAACTTGGTAACGAAAATCAGTAATGGGCATCTGGTAACTTACCAATTAAACCTTAATTTCTTATATATGTACATACATGTACGATCCTCATGATTTAGGCTCTCAATGATAAATCAAATGATGAAGGTAATGGCTCCTTATACTGCAAATTAACTAGGAAGGTAATTTAGATATTTAAATTAATCAATTCTTTCATGATTGAAGTGTAGCATTTCATACATGCATTTTAAGACCATTGGTAAAATATATATTACATGGCTGATGCAACAGAATGTTGTCTTGGATCATTGGGCCAGGGAAGTGTGTTTTGATTCTCCCGGTGCATGCACAGGCATATTTGCTAGTAAATAAATAAATCATGTCATCAACGTGCTATCCCACTGAATTGTTCCACTTCAATCTCTTTATTGAACACAATTACATCTGAACACACTGACAATGCCTCACATTTTGCTCTCTTTATTCAACACGCACACTTCCAAGCAGAGCTTAAATATTTCTCACATATCACTGACGAAAAAGTAGGCGAGCATCGCAATTAGCTAGAACCAGCAGGTGCAGCCAGTTTCGCAAGAAACCCTTTGTAGTGCTCCATGATCCTCCCGGCCTCGGGCATCACCTCCTCCACGGCGTCTACGGCCATGAACCGCTCGGCCCACGCCGCCAGGCCCGGGACCCTGGCCTCGTCCAGCAGGTTGGTGCCGCCCAATTCGTCCACCGCCCGGATCCACACCACGAAGCTTCCGAGCGCGAGGTCGACGATCCCGACGGCGTCGCCGCCGAAGAAGGCCTTCCCCTTGGAGCACTCCGTGAGAGCCCGCTCCAGCGTCTCCACCTGAGGCAGCACGTTCTCGAACGCCTCCGCTCTCTGCTCCGCCGTCGTCGCCCTGAACAGCGGCCTCCACGACGGGAAGAACTGCAAGCGCACCACACAGATTCAGCAAGTCGTAAAACCAACCGATGTCTCATGTCTGTCTGCTGATTTTACGGTACGAAACTCGAGCTACGATGAACAAACAGAGCAGACGGTGTTTGTACCGTGTCGTTGACGTAGGTGGCCCAGAAGCGGGCGACGGCGCGGTCGTAGGGGTCGGCGGGGAGGAGGGGCGTCCCGGCCCCGGCCCAGGCCTCGTCGACGTACTCGAGGACGACGAGCGACTCGCACACCGGCCGGCCGGCGTGGATCAGCACGGGGACCTTCTTGTGCACAGGGTTGGAGCTGAGCAGGAGCTCGCTCTTGTGCTGCAGGTTCTCCTCGATGTACTCGTAGCTGAGGCCCTTCATCTGCAGCGCCACCTTCACGCGGATCACCCAGGGGCTCAACCACGCGCCCAGCAGCTGCAGTTCGCCTCCTTCTCCTCCTCCTGCCATTGTAGAGTGCAGAGGGAGCCTTCAGAGTTCAAAGAGACTTGTGTAGTGCTTTCTTGTTTGATTTTGCGCTCAGCCGCTCAGGTGATATAATCCGGTTTCTTAGTTTGACTAGTGGATTGATTTTGACTGGTTAACTTGGAAGTGGATAGTCGTGGATGCTTCGGTGTCGTCGTTTCATTGTTCGAGAGAGTTGCATCACTCTTCAGCGTTGTCGTATACCCAGGAAAGGAATAGGTGGCAGGTAGTGAGGTCACTGGTGCTTCATGAGGAGTAGTTGGCTTGTGTCCTAGCTCATGTTGTGTCACGCGTCTCCAACGCTCATCGCAAATTTGCTCCTGTGGAGTTCAAATGCTTAAATGCAGCGTAGTTCTAATTTAAAATGTTTAAATATTAAACTTTAATATTTTGTCTCTCTTAACTGTCCATTGATGCTCAATAGATCTTCTTTTAGTTGTTCGTGAGTTGGTCAATGTCGAATTTATTGACGCATTTGAACAAACTCTTTAAATATGGTCGAAAAGTATGATAGGATCACTCACGTTCCTAAATCCAAGACCCGCCACAACATTCTCACCCTCATCCTCCACGATTATGTTGTGCATGACCACACACCATGTCATCACCTTGATCAAGGTCTACACATCCCATTACTCCAAATTCTAGACATTCTTTCTAGTTGCTTCTTGTCTTTGCGCAAAGTGAGACTTTTTCTGATCAATTGGGTTAGAGATGATGTTCCCAAAGGTAGCCCAAGGAGGATAAATACCGTCAATCAGATAGTAGCTCATGTTGTACTTATGCGCATTGACATTATAGTGGGAAGGAGTAGTTTTTTCCTTCAGCCAGCCCAACAAACAATGGTGATCGCTGCAACACATTGATGTCATTGTGAGACTCAGGCATGCCAGATCCAAAGATCTTGTGATGCAACTGCTTCAAGAATGATGGTGGGCTTCTTAACATGACCTTGATATTCCCCTTGCAAAGCTTTTGGACAGTTCTTCCATTTCCAATGCATGTAATCAAGTGATTCGAGCAAACCTGACCACCCTCTTGCTTCTGACATTGCCAAGAGCCTCTCGGTGTCTGCCACAATTGGTTCCAGGTACTGTGGCCCAAACACCGAGACCACGACAGTTGCAAACCTTACCATGGCATATTCGCATGTCCTCTCGGACATCCGCAGGTACTCGTCCCACAAATCAACGGTCGTGCCATATGCAAGCATCCGCAATGCGGCCGTGCACTTCTGGTAACTAGAGAAACCAATCCTTCCCATGGCGTCCTTCTTCAAGATGAAATACTCATCAAAGGACCAGATGCCATGGTAGAGACGATCGAAGAAATTTTTGCGCATCTGAAAGCGCCGACGAAAATTGTCAGCGAAGAGGGCATTGGGGGAAAAGTAATCATCGATCGGCGTCGGCCGCGCCCAGTTGCGATTGAGCACTCGATGACCCTTAATCGATCCCTTAAAATTGAGAACATGCTCTTCCGCACACTCCGCGTCTGCAAGTACCGCCTGCATCATCGCCGTCTCATCCGTGTAGTCCTCCTTGTGAGAAGACTAAACATTGTGCTTGTAGACGTACTCCATATCCGAATCCATTGCTTCAAAGAAGAATGGATAATTTTTTTTAGCTCAGGCAATTCACGAAACAAATGTTGGGCATATGGTGAGCATTCACTGGTACAACGAGGTGCTATACAAACGGTTTTTAACCCCTTTTCAGGACGATGTTTTGAACCGTCACCAAGTGAGTGACTGCGACCGGGGGGGGGGGGGCGTCCTTCCCACATGACCCAGAAACTGTCGGGGAAAGGCCCTCCTGGCACACACGCTCGGAAAAATGAGGTCGTCTGCGATGATGGGTGAGCGATGAAATACGATTATACAAGCCCAATCGGTTTTGGTCGTAAGTACATCCCACACAGTCAGTCCCAAACAAATGTTTCTGTTTGTTATGTACATCCCACACAGTCAATTCAGGGAAAACGTTTGCGTTCTTATGTACATCCCACACAGACAATCCTGGGAAAACATTTTCGTTCTTATGTACATACCACACGGTCTGCCTCTGGAGTCCACTCCACGGGTCCTGCCTTCTTCAAAATCTTGAAGAACGGCAAGGCGCGCTCGGCAGACTTGGAAATGAATCTGCTAAGCGCGGCAACACATCCAGTCAAACGCCTCACATCCTTAACCGTCTTGGATGCTTGGATTTGCTCGATAGCCTTGATCTTATCGGGGTTGTCCTCTATCCCTCGGTGGGACACAAAGAAGCCAAGCAGCTTGCCGGAGGGAACGCCAAACACACACTTCTCCGGGTTCAACTTCAAGTTGATCTTGCGTAGATTAGCAAACTTTTCTTCTAAATCTTGAATGAGGGTTGACCTGTCCTTGGTCTTGACCACAATATCATCCATGTAAGCTTCAATGTTTCGGTGCAACTGTGACTCCAAAACCAATCTGGACTGCCCTTGCAAATGTGGATCTGGCGCTTTTCAACCCGAAGGGCATACATACAAAGAAGTACGTGCCGCATGGAGTGATGAATGCCGTCTTCTCTTCATCTTCCTTGGACATAAAGATCTGGTGGTATCCTGAGTAGGCATCCAGAAAGGAAAGCAAGTCGCACCCGGAGGTAGAATCCACAATCTGATCGATGCGCGGCAAGGGAAATGGGTCCTTTGGGCAGGCCTTGTTCAGATTAGTAAAATCTATGCATAGTCTCCATTTTCCATTAGCCTTGTGTACCACCACAAGATTGGATAACCATGTTGGATGCAATACTCATCTAACCATACCAGCTGCCTCAAGTTTCTTGATCTCCTCGGCAATGAACTGTTGCCGCTCCAAGGCTTGCTTCCGGATCTTCTGCTTAACGGGTCGGGCATGAGGGCAGACAGGAAGGTGGTGCTCAATTACCTCCCTCGGAACACCGGGGATGTCAAATGGTTGCCAAGAAAATACATCAACATTCGCCCGCGGGAAGGCAACGCGCGCGCTTTCCTATTTGTCATCAAGGGTGGCACTGATAGTGAAGGTACCATCAGTGCCAGCTTGCCGTGCCGGGACCTTTTTCACAGCGGGTGCACTAGCCTTGGATCTTTTGCTGTTAGAACTCTCTAGCAAGTCCTCGACGGGCGCAACGTACTCCGAAGATGTACGTTTGACGGATTCCTTGCGGGCATCCTTGCTATTTTTCTTCTTCTTGCTTTACTTGGCAGGATCCTTAGCTTCTGTGGCATCCGCTGCGACTGCGTCCATGTACATCCTGTCCATCCAAATGATTGCATCCTTCTCGTCGGATGGAATGGAAATGACGCCTATTGGCCCTGGCATCTTCAAGGTGTTGTAGGCATAGTGGGATGCTGCCATGAGCTTGGCCAGAGCTGGGTGATGATGACATGTACCTAGGGTAAGGTCTTAGGCCTGACCTAGACACCCTACCTAAGGACACTGCCCTAAAGTCAGAGACATACAAAGTACAACAGGAAATACCGACTGAAACCACCTTGAAGTGGAATCCACTCGACGGAAGATTCCACTCGGATATCTCAATTCCACTCGACCATACAAAAACCCACTCGGTGTACAGAAGGCCTAAAGTCACCCAGGATGGAAACGGTCAGGCATTCACTCAGTCGTCATAAAGATCATTTACTACGGGCGTTACCAGTAACATTCAAGTTATAACTCACATTGAACCCTTGTGTAACTGAGGGCCGTGAGGGACCTGGTGCACTCTATATAAGCCACCCCTCCCCTCTGGCACAAGGTTCGCACCCCCTGTAACTTCAACACATATCCAATCAACAAGCCACGGCGGCACCAAGACAAAGGGCTTTTACCTCCTCTGAGAGGGGCCTGAACTCGTAAACTTGTGTGTACAACCTCGCCGTAGCTAGGACACTGCCTCCTCCTACGTAACCCCTACTCTTACTGTCAGACTCGTTCTCTTGACAGTTAGCGCCTACTGCGGGGCAGGCGTCTGAGCGACTTCCGGTGAGGTTGCGAATTTCGTTCTCCATCAACATGGTATCCCGCAGTGGTTTGGCTCTGGGCCGCGAAATCCGTCTCGGCGTGCTCGTCTTCATCACTGGCGACTCCGCCTGGCTCCAAGAAGCCCTCCTCGATGTCGAGGCCCTTCCCATCTGTGGGGCAGCGCACTTCTGTGTGATTTCCTGTGGCGTCCTTCTGCGGCAGCCGTCGACCCAGTATCGGTCGGCTCCCACGGTATCCTCGCTCCCCGCTGGTCGCCGCCGCAAGCGATCTTTTTGTTCGTGACTCCAGCGGTGGGCATGCGGTGGCTCGCCAGTCGGCCACCCCTCAAGTCACGGTAATCGAGCCCAACGAATCTCTCTACGGATCATTCGACCCGCCGATTGGTCACTCGGATACTCTTTCTGAGTGTGAGAGCAACGATCCTGCGGCCGAAGTCCTCATGGTCAACTCCCGGTGCAGCCCCCCGGATTCCATCGCGGCGGCGGTGGCGGCGACGGCGACCCGTCACGCGATCATGATGAGTATTATCCCAGGCCCTCACTGTGGATCAGAGGGAGGACCTGCATCACCGCAACGTCCAGGCGCTCCAAACCCGCATCGTTGGGGAGACCTCTCAGGCTCGGGCCCTGGAGGCTGCGCGCTTAGCCACCTTTGCTGAGTGTATGCGTCTGGAGAATCTCCAGCAATCGCTCGACGAACGCGCCCGTCAGCAGATCCCTGGATCCAGCCAACGGCCACGACAATTGTTTCTGACTGAACCTCGGGACAAACCTCTGGTATACCGTACTCCAATCCAAAATGTCGCAGCAGCAACACTCATAGCAGAGTCAATACAAGCGTCACGTTTAGAAGCTGGTAGAGGTTTGCTGCAAATCTGAGCGCTGCTCCGGGCAGCAGGGGAACATAACTCGGTTGTTTCTTAGTCGACCAACAGAATCCATAGCAGATTTGTGGTTGTGGACATAGTTCAGTCGGCGCATAGCCCATGATCGCCTCCAAGGCATGAAGATCGTGGTCACCGCCAAGATCAGTACCTTGGTCGGAGCCATGGGCAGTTTGATCCTCGTCATTCCCGTGATGATCGCCGTCGAGTGCCCACGCCTCCTCCGAGGGGGGGGGGGTTCGTATGCGCCCAGGTGGTACGATGACATGCGCACCTTCGGTGACGAGTGGAGGGTTCCAGTCCACCCAAGAGAGACTGGGTTCGATGGAAGGTCACTCCTCGTATAAGGTTTGGTTGACAAAGGCCGAGCTAACAGAGAAGGACTTGACAGAGATCGTCCGACTGGACGAGAGGCATTCATTTCTGGTCCCGAGTGTTTCAGCAGAGCCATCCGAGCCACTGAGATCCCGCCCAACTTCAGATTAGCTACTGGTGTGAGTAAGTTCACCGGTGAGTCTAAGCCAGACACTTGGCTAGAAGATTACCGAGTGGCAGTACAGATTGGTGGGTGCAATGATGACGTGGCCATGAAGCACCTCCCCTTGATGCTTGAAGGCTCAGCCAGAGCTTGGTCGAATCAGTTAGCTCCTGGGAGTATCTTCTGTTGGGAAGATTTGGCTCGAGTGTTCATCAAGATATTCGAAGGCACTTGCAAGCGACCTGCTGGACTAACTGAGTTGCAGCATTGCGTCCAGAAGCCGAGTGAAACTTTGAGGAATTTTATCCAGAGATGGACCATCCTACACCATGTGGTGGAAAATGTGTTAGAGCATCAAGCAGTTTGCGCCTTCAAAGAGGGCGTCAGATACAAAGAGCTTATCCTGAAATTCGGTCGTTTAGGAGATATGCTCTGAGCAGAATGATGGAGATAGCCACTCGGTATGCAAATGGTGAAGAGGAAGACCGACTCCGCAATGGCAAGGGGAAAATAGTCGACCAAGATACCGGAGGTGGAAACACCAGTCGGAAACAAAAACATAAGACTGAACCTGCTGGTCCTGCCAAAGCTGCAGTACTGAATGCTCAAGGGAAGTTTCAAGGAAAACCTAAGGGGTCATGGGTGCCCAAAAAGGTGAAGAATCAGTCTGGCCAAGATGTCCTGGAATTACCGTGTCATATTCACACGAAGAAGGATGAAGAGGGTAACTTGATTCTGCCCAAGCATACCAGTCGACAGTATCGACTCCTGATTCAGTAGCTCCGAGAGGGTCAGCCCTGTGAAAAGGACTCTGATAAGGACGAGGAAAAAGAAGAATAAGATGATGGTTACCCTATGGTCAATGCTACCTTGGTGATTTTTTCTAATGTTGAGAGTGTTGGAAATATGCCCTAGAGGCAATAATAAAAGCATTATTATTATATTTCCTTGTTCATGATAATTGTCTTTATTCATGCTATAATTGTGTTATCCGGAAATCGTAATACATGTGTGAATAACAGACACCAACATGTCCCTAGTAAGCCTCTAGTTGACTAGCTCATTGATCGACAGATAGTCATGGTTTCCTGACTATGGACATTGGATGTCATTGATAACGAGATCACATCATTAGGAGAATGAATGATGTGATGGACAAGACCCAATCCTAAACATAGCACAAGATCGTATAGTTCGTTTGCTAGAGTTTTTCCAATGTCAAGTATCCTTTCCTTAGACCATGGGATCGCGTAACTCCCGGATACCGTAGGAGTGCTTTGGGTATACCAAACGTCACAACGTAACTGGGTGACTATAAAGGTATACTACGGGTATCTCCGAAAGTGGCTGTTGGGTTGACACGGATCAAGACTGGGATTTGTCACTCCGTATGACGGAGAGGTATCACTGGGCCCACTCGGTAATGCATCATCATTATGAGCTCAAAGTGACCAAGTGTCTGGTCACGGGATCATGCATTACGGTACGAGTAAAGTGACTAGCCGGTAACGAGATTGAACGAGGTATTGGGATACCGACGATTGAATCTCGGGCAAGTAACATACCGATTGACAAAGGGAACTGTATACGGGGTTGCTTGAATCCTCGACATCATGGTTCATCCGATGAGATCATCGTGGAATATGTGGGAGCCAACATGGGTATCCAGATCCCGCTGTTGGTTATTGGCCGGAGAGTCGTCTCGGTCATGTCTACATGTCTCCCGAACCCGTAGGGTCTACACACTTAAGGTTCGGTGACGCTAGGGTTGTAGGGATATGTATATGCAGTAACATGAATGTTGTTCGGAGTCCCGGATGAGATCTCGGACGTCACAAGGAGTTCCAAAATGGTCCGGAGGTAAAGAATTATATATAGGAAGTGCTGTTTCGGCCATCGGGACAAGTTTTGGGGTCATCGGTATTGTACCGGGACCACCGGAAGGGTCCCGGGGGTCCACCGGGTGGGGCCACCTGCCCCCGGGGGGGCACATGGGCTGTAGGGGGTGCGCCTTGGCCTACATGGGCCAAGGGCACCAGCCCCAAGAGGCCCATGCGCTTAGGGTTTCAAGAGGGGAAGAGTCCCACAAGGGGAAGGCACCCCCTAGGTGCCTTGGGGGGGAGGGAAACCTCCCTTGGCTGCCCCCCCTAGGAGATTGGATCTCCTAGGGCCGGCGCCCCCCTTGGCCCTCCTATATATAGTGGGGGAGATGGAGGACTTCATACCTTTGCCTTGGCGCCTCCTTCTCCCTCTCCTACACCTCCTCCTCCTCCATAGTGCTTGGCGAAGCCCTGACGGAGTACTGCAGCTCCATCACCACCACGCCGTCGTGCTGCTGCTGGAGCCATCTTCCTCAACCTCTCCTCTCCCCTTGCTGGAGCAAGAAGGAGGAGACGTCATCCGCTCCGTATGTGTGTTGAACGCGGAGGTGCCGTCCGTTCGGCGCTTGGTCATCGGTGATTTGGATCACGTCGTGTACGACTACCTCATCCCCGTTCTTTGAACACTTCCGCTCGCGATCTACAAAGGTATGTAGATGCATCCGATCACTCATTGCTAGATGAACTCATAGATGGATCTTGGTGAAACCGTAGGAAAATTTTTGTTTTCTGCAACGTTCCCCAACAGTGGTATCAGAGCTAGGTCTATGCGTAGTTCTTCTTGCGCGAGTAGAACATAATTTGTTGTGGGCATAGATGTTGTCAACTTTCTTGCCGCTACTAGTCTTATCTTGCTTCAGCAGTATTGTGGGATGAAGCGGCTCGGACCAACCTTACACGTACGCTTACGTGAGACCGGTTCCACCGACTAACATGCACTAGTTGCATAAGGTGGCTGGCGGGTGACTGTCTCTCCTACTTTAGTTGGAGCGGATTCGATGAAAAGGGTCCTTATGAAGGGTAAATAGAAGTTGACAAATCACGTTGTGGCTTTCACGTAGGTAAGAAAACGTTCTTGCTAGAACCCTATTTCAGCCACGTAAAACTTGCAACAACAATTAGAGGACGTCTAACTTGTCTTTGCAGCAAGTGCTTTGTGATATGATATGGCCAAAGTTGTGATGAATGATGAATGACATATATGTGATGTATGAGATGTTCATGCTATTGTAATAGGAATCACGACTTACATGTCGATGAGTATGACAACCGGCAGGAGCCATAGGAGTTGTCTTTATTTTTGTATGACCTACGTGTCATTGAGAAACGCCATGTAAATTACTTTACTTTATAGCTAAACGCGTTAGCCATAGTAGTAGAAGTAATAGTTGGCGAGCAACTTCATGGAGACACGATGATGGAGATCATGATGATGGAGATCATGGTGTCAAGCCGGTGACAAGATGATCATGGAGCCCCAAGATAGAGATCAAAGGAGCTATGTGATATTGGCCATATCATGTCACTATTATTATTTGATTGCATGTGATGTTTATCATGTTTAGCATCTTGTTTACTTAGAACGACGGTAGTAAATAAGATGATCCCTCATAATAATTTCAAGAAAGTGTTCCCCCCTAACTGTGCATCGTTGCGACAGTTCGTTGTTTCGAAGCACCACGTGATGATCGGGTGTGATAGATTCTAACGTTCACATACAACGGGTGTAAGACAGATTTACACATGCAAACACTTAGGTTGACTTGACAAGCCTAGCATGTGTATAGACATGGCCTCGGAACACAGAAGACCGAAAGGTCGAGCATGAGTCGTATAGAAGATACGATCAATATGAAGATGTTCACCGACGTTGACTAGTCCGTCTCACGTGATGATCGGACACGGCCTAGTTGACTCGGATCATGTTATACTTAGATGACTAGAATAGGGATGTCTATCTAAGTGGGAGTTCATTGTAATTTGATTAGATGAACTTAATTATCATGAACTTAGTCTAAAATATTTACAATATGTCTTGTAGATCAAATGGCCAACGTAGTCCTCAACTTCAACGCGTTCCTAGAGAAAACCAAGCTGAAAGACGATGGCAGCAACTATACGGACTGGGTCCGGATCCTGAGGATCATCCTCATAGTTGCCAAGAAAGATTATGTCCTACAAGCACCGCTGGGTGAAGCACCTATTCTCCCTGCAGAACAAGATGTTATGAACGCTTGGCAGGCACGTACCGATGACTACTCCCTCATTCAGTGCGGCATGCTTTACAGCTTAGAGCCGGGGCTCCAAAAATGTTTTGAGAGACATGGAGCATATGAGATGTTCGAACAGCTGAAAATGGTTTTCCAAGCTCATGCCCGGGTCGAGAGATATCAAGTCTCCGACAAATTCTTCAGCTGTAAGATGGAGGAAAACAGTTCTGTCAGTGAGCACATACTCACTATGTCTGGGTTGCATAACCGCTTGACTCAGCTGGGAGTTAATCTCCCGGATGACGCGGTCATTGACAGAATCCTTCAGTCACTTCCACCGAGCTACAAGAGCTTTGTGATGAACTTCAATATGCAGGGGATGGAAAAGGCCATTCCTGAAGTATTTGCTATGCTGAAATCAGCAGAGGTAGAAGTCAAGAAGGAACATCAAGTGTTGATGGTCAATAACACCACTAAGTTCAAGAAGGGAAAGGGTAAAAGGAACTTCAAGAAGGACGGCAAGGGAGTTGCCGCGCCCGGCAAGCAAGCTGCCGGGAAGAAGCCAAAGAATGGACCCAAGCCCGAGACTGAGTGCTTTTATTGCAAGGAAAGTGGTCACTGGAAGCGGAACTGCCCCAAATACTTAGCGGTCAAGAAGGCCGGCAAAACAAAAGGTATATGTGATATACATGTAATTGATGTGTACCTTACCAGTACTCGTAGTAGCTCCTGGGTATTTGATACCGGTGCAGTTGCTCACATTTGTAACTCAAAGCAGGAGCTTCGGAATAAGCAGAGACTGGCGAAGGACGAGGTGACGATGCGCGTCGGGAATGGTTCCAAGGTCGATGTGATCGCCGTCGGCACGCTGCCTCTTCATTTACCTTCGGGATTAGTTTTAAACCTTAATAATTATTATTTAGTGCCAGCTTTGAGCATGAACATTGTATCGGGATCTCGTTTAATTCGAGATGGCTACTCATTTAAATCCGAGAATAATGGCTGTTCTATTTATATGAGAGATATGTTTTATGGTCATGCTCCTATGGTGAATGGTTTATTCTTAATGAATCTCGAGCGTAATGCTACACATATTCATAGTGTGAGTACCAAAAGATGTAAGGTTGATAATGATAGTCCCACATACTTGTGGCACTGCCGCCTTGGTCACATAGGTGTCAAACGCATGAAGAAGCTCCATGCAGATGGACTTTTAGAGTCTCTTGATTATGAATCATTTGACACGTGCGAACCATGCCTCATGGGTAAAATGACCAAGACTCCGTTCTCAGGAACAATGGAGCGAGCAACCAACTTATTGGAAATCATACATACTGATGTGTGCGGTCCAATGAGTGTTGAGGCTCGCGGTGGCTATCGTTATGTTCTCACCCTCACTGATGACTTGAGTAGATATGGGTATGTCTACTTAATGAAAGACAAGTCTGGAACCTTTGAAAAGTTCAAGGAATTTCAGAGTGAGGTTGAGAATCAACGTGACAGGAAAATCAAGTTTCTACGGTCAGATCGTGGAGGAGAATACTTGAGTCATGAATTTGGCACACACTTAAGAAAATGTGGAATAGTTTCACAACTCACGCCGCCTGGAACACCTCAGCATAATGGTGTGTCCGAACGTCGTAATCGCACTCTATTAGATATGGTACGATCTATGATGTCTCTTACCGATTTACCGCTATCTTTTTGGGGCTATGCTTTAGAGACTGCCGCATTCACTTTAAATAGGGCTCCGTCGAAATCCGTTGAGACGACACCGTTTGAATTATGGTTTGGTAAGAAACCCAAGCTGTCGTTTCTAAAAGTTTGGGGATGCGATGCTTATGTCAAGAAACTTCAACCTGGAAAGCTCGAACCCAAGTCGGAAAAATGCGTCTTCATAGGATACCCTAAAGAAACTGTTGGGTATACCTTCTACCTCAGATCCGAAGGCAAGATCTTTGTTGCCAAGAATGGATCCTTTCTAGAGAAGGAGTTTCTCTCGAAAGAAGTAAGTGGGAGGAAAGTAGAACTTGATGAAGTATTACCTCTTGAACCGGAAAAAGGCACAACTCAAGAAAATGTTCCTGAGGTGCCTGCACCGACTAGAGAGGAAGTTATTGATGATGATCAAGATACTTCTGATCAAGCTCCTACTGAAATTCGAAGGTCCACAAGGACACGTTTCGCACCAGAGTGGTACGGCAACCCTGTCTTGGAAATCATGTTGTTAGACAACGGTGAACCTTCGAACTATGAAGAAGCGATGGCGGGCCCGGATTCCGACAAATGGCTAGAAGCCATGAAATCCAAGATAGGATCCATGTATGAAAACGAAGTATGGACTTTGACTGACTTGCCCAATGATCGGCGAGCCATAGCAAATAAATGGATCTTTAAGAAGAAGACAAACGCGGATGGTAATGTGACCATCCATAAAGCTCGGCTTGTCGCTAAGGGTTATCGACAAGTTCAAGGGGTTGACTACGATGAGACTTTCTCACCAGTAGCGAAGCTAAAGTCCGTCCGAATCATGTTAGCAATTGCCGCATTCTACGATTATGAGATATGGCAAATGGACGTCAAAACGGCATTCCTTAATGGTTTCCTTAAGGAAGAATTGTATATGATGCAGCCGGAAGGTTTTGTCGATCCTAAGAATGCTGACAAGGTGTGCAAGCTCCAACGCTCGATTTATGGGCCGGTGCAAGCATCTCGGAGTTGGAACATTCTCTTTGATGAGATGATCAAAGCGTTTGGGTTTACGCAGACTTATGGAGAATCCTACGTTTACAAGAAAGTGAGTGGGAGCTCTGTAGCATTTCTCATATTATATGTAGATGACATACTTTTGATGGGAAATGATATAGAACTCTTGGACAGCATTAAGGCCTACTTGAATAAGAGTTTTTCAATGAAGGACCTTGGAGAAGCTGCTTATATATTAGGCATCAAGATCTATAGAGATAGATCAAGACGCCTCATAGGTCTTTCACAAAGCACATACCTTGATAAGATATTAAAGAAGTTCAATATGGATCAATCTAAGAAGGGGTTCTTGCATGTGTTACAAGGTATGAAATTGAGCTCAGCTCAATGTCCGACCACGGCAGAAGATATAGAAGAGGTGAGTGTCATCCCCTATGCCTCAGCCGTAGGTTCTATTATGTATGCCATGCTGTGTACCAGACCTGATGTAAACCTTGCCGTAAGTTTGGTAGGAAGGTACCAAAGTAATCCCGGCAAGGAACACTGGACATCGGTCAAGAATATCCTGAAGTACCTGAAAAGGACTAAGGAAATGTTTCTCGTTTATGGAGGTGACGAAGAGCTCGTTGTAAAGGGTTACGTCGATGCTAGCTTCGACAAAGATCTGGATGACTCTAAGTCACAGGCCGGATACGTGTATATTTTGAATGGTGGGGCAGTAAGCTGGTGCAGTTGCAAGCAGAGCGTCGTGGCGGGATCTACATGTAAAGCGGAGTACATGGCAGCCTCGGAGGCAGCACATGAAGCAATCTGAGTGAAGGAGTTCATCACCGACCTAGGAGTCATACCCAATGCGTCGGGGCCGATCAAGCTCTTCTGTGACAACACTGGAGCTATTGCACTTGCAAAGGAGCCCAGGTTTCACAAGAAGACCAGGCACATCAAGCGTCGCTTCAACTCCATTCGTGAAAATGTTCAAGATGGACACATAGATATTTGTAAAGTACATACGGACCTGAATGTAGCAGATCCGTTGACTAAACCTCTCCCTAGAGCAAAACATGATCAACACCAGAATTCCATGGGTGTTCGATTCATCACAATGTAACTAGATTATTGACTCTAGTGCAAGTGGGAGACTGTCGGAAATATGCCCTAGAGGCAATAATAATAGCATTATTATTATATTTCCTTGTTCATGATAATTGTCTTTATTCATGCTATAATTGTGTTATCCGGAAATCGTAATATATGTGTGAATAACAGACACCAACATGTCCCTAGTAAGCCTCTAGTTGACTAGCTCGTTGATCGACAGATAGTCATGGTTTCCTGACTATGGACATTGGATGTCATTGATAACGAGATCACATCATTAGGAGAATGATGTGATGGACAAGACCCAATCCTAAACATAGCACAAGATCGTATAGTTCGTTTGCTAGAGTTTTTCCAATGTCAAGTATCCTTTCCTTAGACCATGAGATCGTGTAACTCCCGGATACCGTAGGAGTGCTTTGGGTATACCAAACGTCACAACGTAACTGGGTGACTATAAAGGTATACTATGGGTATCTCCGAAAGTGTCTGTTGGGTTGACACGGATCAAGACTGAGATTTGTCACTCCGTATGACGGAGAGGTATCACTGGGCCCACTCGGTAATGCATCATCATTATGAGCTCAAAGTGACCAAGTGTCTGGTCATGGGATCATGCATTACGGTACGAGTAAAGTGACTAGCCGGTAACGAGATTGAACGAGGTATTGGGATACCGACGATCGAATCTCGGGCAAGTAACATACCGATTGACAAAGGGAATTGTATACGGGGTTGCTTGAATCCTCGACATCGTGGTTCATCCGATGAGATCATCATGGAGTATGTGGGAGCTAACATGGGTATCCAGATCCCGCTGTTGGTTATTGGCCGGAGAGTCGTCTCGGTCATGTCTACATGTCTCCCGAACCCATAGGGTCTACACACTTAAGGTTCGGTGACGCCAGGGTTGTAGGGATATGTATATGCAGTAACCCGAATGTTGTTCGAAGTCCTGGATGAGATCCCGGACGTCACGAGGAGTTCCGGAATGGTCCGGAGGTAAAGAATTATATATAGGAAGTGCTGTTTCGGCCATCGGGACAAGTTTCAGGGTCACCGGTATTGTACGGGGACCACTGGAAGGGTCCCGGGGGTCCACCGGGTGGGGCCACCTGCCCCGGGGGGCCACATGGACTGTTGGGGGTGCGCCTTGGCCTACATGGGCCAAGGGCACCAGCCCCAAGAGGCCCATGCGCCTAGGGTTTCATGAGGGGAAGAGTCCCACAAGGGAAAGGCACCCCCTAGGTGCCTTGGGGGGGGGGGGAGGGAAACCTCCCTTGACCGCCGCCCCCTAGGAGATTGGATCTCCTAGGGCCGGCGCCCCCCCCCCTTGGCCCTCCTATATATAGTGGGGGAGATGGAGGACTTCATACCTTTGCCTTGGCGCCTCCTTCTCCCTCTCCAACACCTCCTCCTCCTCCATAGTGCTTGGCGAAGCCCTGGCAGAGTACTGCAGCTCCATCACCACCACGTCGTCGTGCTTCTGCTGGAGCCATCTTCCTCAACCTCTCCTCTCCCCTTGCTGGATCAAGAAGGAGGAGATGTCATCCGCTCCGTACGTGTGTTGAACGCGGAGGTGCCGTCCGTTCGGCGCTTGGTCATCGGTGATTTGGATCACGTCGTGTACGACTGCCTCATCCCCGTTCTTTGAACGCTTCCGCTCGCGATCTACAAAGGTATGTAGATGCATCCGATCACTCATTGCTAGATGAACTCATAGATGGATCTTGGTGAAACCGTAGGAAATTTTTTGTTTTCTGCAACGTTTCCCAACAGAGAGCAAAAGTCGACTGAAAGTTATTAACAGAGAAGTGAACATGGTTGCCCCGGCAACTACGACATACTTGAAGTGGTCTAAAACACCATTATGTTTGACCAGTGAGATCACCCGACGCACGTCGCTAGCCCAGGGCAGCAAGCGACGGTGGTCGACCCATTCGTTGGGGGCACCCGACTAACTAAAGTCCTCATGGATGGCGGCAGTGGTCTGAACATTCTATACACCGAGACTCTCCAAGGGATGGGCATTCTGATGTCCAAACTCAGTGAGCGCAACATGCCGTTCCACGGTGTCATCCCGGGGAAGAAGGCAAAGTCACTCGGTCGCATTGCTCTTGATGTGGTTTACGGTGATTCCAAGAATTACCGCAAAGAGAAGCTAACGTTTGAGGTGGTGGATTTCCACAGTGCCTATCACGCTATTTTGGGTAGGCCCGCATATGCTCGTTTCATGGCCCGACCATGTTACATGTATCTTAAGTTGAAGATGCCTGGGCCCAGAGGTGTGATCGCAGTCACGGGGAATAGACAGAGAGCAGAGGAGTGCCTCCAAAAAGGTTCCAAGATTGCTGGTGAGCAAATGGCAGTGGTAGAGCTGGAGGAATACAAGAAAAATGCCGATCCAAGTGATCTGTTGCGAGCCAAGAAGCCTGCTTCAGAGTCAGCATTTCAGTCGGCCGGCGAGATGAAACCAGTTCACATTCACCCGGATGACCCCTCTACTGCTTCGACCCACATTTCATTGACACTCGATAGCAAATAGGAAGATGCGCTCATCAAGTTCCTCCGTGATAACTTGGACATCTTTGCATGAAAACCATCAGACATGCCGGGTGTACGCAGGGGGATTGGCTGAGCACCGTTTGCGCGTCGACTCAAAAGCAAAACCTGTCAAGGAACATCTCCGTTGGTCCACCATCGAGAAGAGGAAGGCGATTGGCGAGGAAGTGGCTCGGCTCCTGCCAACTGAGTTTATCCGCGAGATATACCACTCCGAGTGGCTCGCCAACGTCGTCATGGTCCCCAAGAAAGATGATTCACTTCGTATGTGTATCAATTTCAAGCATATCAATCGGGCCAGCCCGAAAGATCATTTCCCTCTCCCCCGCATTGATCAAATCGTCGACTCAACTGCGGGGTGTGAGTGTTTATCGTTTTTAGATGCATGCTCTGGGTACCATCAGATCCGACTCTATGGGCCCGATGAAATAAAAACGGCCTTCATCACCCCCATTCGGGTGTTTTTGCTATGTCACCATGCCTTTTAGTTTCAAGAATGCCGGTGCCACGTTCATGCGCATGATCCAAAAGTGCGTGCTTACTCAAATCAGTCGGAACGTGGAAGCATATATGGATGATATCATGGTCAAGTCACGCAAGAGTTCCGACCTGCTGCCCAACCTCACTGAAACCTTTGCCAATCTAAGAAGATATGATATCAAGCTTAATCCGTCAATGTGCACATTCGGAGTCCCAGGAGGGAAGTTACTCAGTTTTCTCGTTCCCGAACGAGGGATCGATGCAAAACCCGAAAAGATTGGAGCAATTCTTCGGATGAAAGGCCCTGTGCGTGTGCATGATGTTCAGAAGCTTACAGGTTGTTTGGCTGCATTAAGTCGATTCATTTCCTACCTCGGTGAAAAGGCATTGCCTCTTTACTGACTGATGAAAAAGTCTGACACATTTGAGTGGACTCCTGAAGCTGAAGCAGTGTTTGTAGAACTCAAAACCCTGCTTTCCACCCAGCCGGTGCTTGCTGCTCTGGTCAGCAAAGAACCTCTACTATTGTATATTGCGGCCACTCTTACTGATGTGATGTTCACGGTGATCCTAACAAAAAGTTTATCATACTTTTATTCTAATTTACTATATCATGTATTTGATTTTGAAATTGTTGATAATTTCCTAAGAGAGTGTACTTGAATTTCCAAGCTAAATTATTTAATTGAACTTCAAAGGAAAAAATTCTTTTAATTCATGCTATAATGTATTCTTTAAATATTGGTGTTTTCCTGAGACAGTGTATTTAAACTTCCTCAACAAAATTCCTTTGACTTCAACATGCGATCGAATAGAACCATATGAACGAGAACCTTTGACTTAGTCAGAAAACTTTTTCTTTTCTTTTGCAAGCCCTCAAAATTATAGGATGTTTTTTTTATGTTTATCTTTTAATCAATTTTTTCATGTACTAGCATTCAGAAATCTACCAATTAATTTTTTGAGTGATATAAAGGCCAAATAGTAAAAACGGTATTACACGAGTAAGAAAACCCTCTGAAAAAACACATATTTTTGTACTGCTGCGCAATGGACATTCGTTTCTCTGCCCGCTACCTCAGAGAGCAGCGCATGCTGCATCTACACAAAAAAATAGAGTACGGCCAAAGAATTAGGAAAAAAATCATGCATGTGCTTTGCCTGTAGAAGTCCGAGGCTAGTGGAGAGAAAAAACTTATAAGACGTGGAGCATCTGGAAAAAATGGCAATGGTTAGTGGCGGCTTGAAATACAACAAGAAACATACAGGGGGATGAATATACACGAGATGCCTTTTAATATGTTCAATACATGGAGATCCCATTATACATAAATCTTTTTCACGCAAATAGCAACTGGTGACATGTGGAAACCAAAACAAAGTCGCAGCTGAATGCATGCCACCTTGGTAGCCACATATACACAGGCTAGCTGAACGTGAAGTAGCTAACAAATTAGAACTTCGAAATGAATTATCAAATCATTGTTGCTGTTTTTTTTGTGCACTGAACCTAGTTCTCCTGGAACACATGACGGAGGAGAGGCGCGACTGGTGCAGGCTGCCTCGCCCAAACTTGTTGAACTTCCAAACATTTTTGTATTGTGTCCATGGGGAAGGTCGATAAGAGGTACCGGGAAGATCAATGAGAGGCGGCGAGGAAGGTCAGTGAGATGCACCACCAAGTAATGCTCCAAGGATCGCACTCTGATCTTCAGTCTCTACTCATCGTCACAGCTGGGGAGAAGAATGCATTAGCTCCACCGAGAGCAAAATGGGTAGGTGAGAACTCATCTTTATGCACATACAGGAAGAGCATCAAGTCCCATATACAGTTAACCATTTTTTCTATATTTCTTTGATGTACCTGAACCTTTGCAACAGATTTTTCGTGAACTTCTTGTGTTACGGGAGAGAGAGCGCTTAGCAGGAGAGGGTGTCTTCGTGCTCGTCAGCGTTTCTGGTGCCGCAAGAGGTCGTAGGACGGGAGGCCGAGTAGAAAAAAAAATCTTTGAAGTCGTTGTTGGACGGTGCATGGGCCGCATCGGCGCACTGGCCGCCTGGACGCCTCGACACTCAAACCTGCACTACACAAAGCCTAGGAGGACGGGCGTCGTCCAGGACTGGTGCACCAATATGGATTGGGTCCGGCATGACGCCAGTGGCTGGCGGTGGAGAACAGGAGGCCGGGCAAGATGGTGTTGAGCCACTGGCGGTGTTAGCGCGGAGAAGGCGCACTGCTGGGAAGCAGAGCCCACCGTCCGCATGCATGGACGACCGTGGTTTCCGGATCCGCACCGGCGGCGCGCGGAGGCAGCAATGGTTACCAGATCCTATGTGGGGGCTTGTTAATTTTTTTTTTGACCGCAAAGGCAATGATGTCATCACATGCAACACACTCATGCATAAATCAAAAAAAATTAGACTTTGTTGCATATAAAATATATTTGAGATTTAGCAATTTTCGGAGGCATATGAAATTTCTGTGTTAATTAATCGATGGGATAAGCAATTATATCATAACATGAAACACGGACAACATTGCCGAGCTAGCTCGCTTCCGATTCAAACACAAATATGTTAGCTAGCTAGTTTTTTTTTTCTCTTGACGTGGCTAGCTGGCTTTTGGGTCCGATCTAAATTTCCAAACAGCCATGCGTTGATAGCTTTGCATCCGGAATAAAACTTGATTCAAACACAGATGTGTTGGCTAGCTAGCTTTTTTTCTCTTGACGTGGCTAGCTGGCTTTTGGGTCCGATCTAAATTTCCAAACAGACATGCGTTGATAGCTTTCTATCCGGAATAAAACTTGTGTACAAATACGTACGTTCAGTACACCTAGTTTTTAATAGTCACCAATAGAACTACGGCCGCTTGCGATGGAAATCAACGTGTCCATGTCGTACTCTCCTTTCCTCTTTCCTTTACTCACACGCGTGCTATTATTCTACGTCTGTCTCCTTGATAGAAATCAGATTCTATTTTCCTTTTGCATTGGTACACACGCAGGTGAGCAACTGGTATACGTGTAGCATATATATTGTCGAATCTAGGCCCTTGAATTAACTTAACTTTAGAGCGTCAAATCATCACCGTTCGTTTTTTATCGTTTTAATAATATAATAGATTGGTCTAAATTATTACCAAGTGTACTAGCAGAGTAGTTTTGGCGCGTCAATGTATTTTTTGCCAAATGCTAGACGAGCCAATGGATTATATGAATATTTTAGTGGTTCATAGATGCACATTATGTACTCCCTCCATTAGAAAATGTGGGTTCTTGTATTCTAGCCGGTCATCTATAGTAGCATTTTCTTGTTTTTTTTCATTTGGAATGCACAAAAAAATTAATGCAATATGTAATGTCATCTCTATTTTTTTCCAGACTTGCATCAGTTGAAAAACCATGTCTCATTGTTCCAGTTACTTCATGCAAACCGGAAATGTTCCAATTCCTTTATACTTGGTCTTTTAACTTGCGGATGGAGACTGTTGTGCAGGAAGTACCTCTTCTAGTTTGTCTTGAAACCATACAACAATTAGGAAGTCTTCACTTATCAATGTATACATGCAGGCAAGGGTGCCATTGCCTAAGATTAACCAATGGCTTTGACGAAGGGTGCCACTTCAGTATTCTTCAGGTTACTGATTTGTCTATGGTTCATTACTCCTGCATGGGCAGCGAAAGATAGGATTGGTGCAGTGCTTGCTTCAGCTTTCTTGTCTATACTTTCTTCTTTTCTTGTCGCAAATTTCATATGTACTATCTTCTTTTCTTGTCCCAAATTTCATATCAGATTGGAAGACTTACTTGTCCTATTTTGCTTGGAAGAAGTTACATTTGTCAAATAGTTAAGTGTCCAGATTATAATCTGCTGGTGTTGTGGTGTCAAACTATAACTTATATGTTCTGTGCGAATCTGTTTGTCAAAATCTAAGTAGATTGGCAGTACTTGTTGTCCACTCGTCCTCCTTACAGCTATATTTTCGTTTGCATATTTGTTTGACATCTCCAAATTATTTCAATTGGTTATCCCTTCTTATGATCACTGTCTTCATGTTTCTCACAAAACGTTTGATAACTTGTAGAGAATGGGAAGCAATGTTGGAGGTAGTCGCAATGATGGGAGCGATATCTATGCTGGTGAGCATAATATGAGGCCAAGGAGTAGAACATGTTTCTCCATGTGATTCAACCAACTGAAGTTCTCAAGCTGGAGCCTTCATGGTGTTTGATGTTTTTGTAAAATTATGTAGTCACTATTTCCTCTTTTTTTTTCTTTCGATGAATCATTAATATTTAATGTTATTTGGATGCAACTCTTGTTGTGCTTTCGATACATTATGAGATTGTGCAAAATATAATTCATCTTTTGTCACTTGGTCAAATATATTGCACTGCGAAGTATCTCGTGATTGTGATATTTGCACTTTGTGCAATAATTCTGAAATGCTTAGATTTATAATATGCCTATGTAAGTGATAATTGCCAGCATAATTAAAGTATATAGATGGACAAACTCTCGGTAATTATACAAATTGATGGTGTATGAGGACCACTTGGCGACAACAATGTCCCACAGTGTATGCAGACCGTCAACCTTTATTAATCCTGATGGTGTTAGGCACACTCTCGGCTATAGCTAAACCCGACGGTACTAATATACTGTCAACTATGTCAATACTGACGGGAGAGAAAAACTGCTGGCAAATACATAACTGATGGGGAACGGTCGGTTATCTGCGTCGTCGACACATGGCGAGACAGCTGATGAGCAAGACATGACCGACGGGTCACCGTCGCCTTTGAACCGTAGGCGAAGATGATAATCGACAGTACCCTCGGCTATTGTAGTAATGGCCGACCAAGCATCACCGACGGGAGATTTCCGATGGTACACCTTCGGTTATAGTCTTAGCCGATGGTGAACTTTAATATTCGATGGTGATTCAACCCTCGGTTATATTGGGATATCTAGTAGTGTTCCCTTAACTCCAAAGCGCTTAACTCCTCGAAGTGGAGATACACGAAGATAAACTCTATCTCTGGCTTTGTAAACTATCTCCTTGCGTTTAGAATCTGCATAGTCTTCTGCCTGGACTGGGCTAACTTGAGCCTACCGCGAATCAATTTCACCTTATGTTCAGACTCCTTAATCAAATCCCGTCCAAATAACTGGCGGTCTCCAACTTCGTCCCACGACAATGGTGTTCTGCACCTTCTTCCGTACAAGGCTTCAAAAGGGGCCATCTTCAAACTGGATTGATAACTGTTGTTGTAAGAGAACTCCGCATATGGCAAGTTGTCATCCCAACTAGATCCATAATCTAGCGCACAAGTTCTCAGCATATCCTCCAAAACCTGATTGACTCTCTCGGTCTGTCCATCGGTCTGCGGATGAAAAACTGTACTGAACTCTAGTCTGGTACCCAAAGTTTCATGCAACTGATTCCAGAACTTTGAGGTAAACTGTGTTCCTCTATCTGATACAATGCTCCTCGGAACTCCATGCAGATATACGATCCTGGTCATGTATATCTTTGCCAACTTAGCACTGGTGTAAGTGGTCTTCACTGGGATGAAATGAGCCACCTTCGTCAAGCGATCGACTACAACCCATATCTAGTCATAGCCTGAACGGGTCCTGGGTAATCCCGTGATAAAATCCATGCCTAGCTCATCCCACTTCCATTCGGGTATCGGCAATGGCTGTAGCAATCCTGCTGGCTTCTGATGCTCTGCCTTTACTCTCTGACATACATCACAAACTGCTACATACTCTGTAATATCCTTCTTCATTTCGGTCCACCAGAAAGTGTCTTTCAAATCCAAATACATCTTGGTATTTCCTGGGTGAATCGAGTACGGCGAATCATGGGCCTCTTGTAGAATTAGCTTCCTGGTCTCCGGGTCATTAGGCACATAAACGCGGTCCTCAAACCATAAGGTATCGTATTCATCCTCACGAAATCCTTTAACTTTTCCCTTGCTCATCTTCTCCTTTATGGTGGCAATCTCCTTGTCGGTCTTCTGAGCTTCTCTGATCTTATCCATCAGAGTAGACTGAATCTCCAATGCTGCTACATAGCCTCTCGGAACTATCTCCAAACATAGCTCACGAAGATCCTCGGCTAACTCCTTTCGTAACTCTTCGGTCATTAGTGTGTTGACATGGCTCTTGCGGCTCAATGCGTCAGCTACTACGTTAGCCTTTCCAGGATGATAATGCAATCTCATATCATAATCCTTGATGAGCTCCAACCATCTCCTTTGCCTGAGATTCAACTCCTTCTGCGTGAAGATGTATTTCAAACTTTTGTGATACGTGTATACCTCACAATGGTTTCTGTCGGGGATATACCCCGCGGCGTAAACCGGCCGGAAGTTAACCCGGCCAGGACTTGGAGGCTTATCTGAAGACCCCACTGACACTTGGCGAGTTACTGGCGACCCGCCCTGACCTGGCGGTTTACAAGCAACCCACTTGGTCATTATAACTCATTGGTGGTCCGGCGTGTGGGACAGACGGATAACAAGGCCCAAGGCCCAGAAGGCCAGTTCACATTTAATGGTGGGCCGGTTTAAGAGGAAAGGCATGAGGAATATTTGTCCTACAAGGAGTTAAGACCTGGACTTATATACGCTTTGTATTAGAAGATAGACTAGTCCTCATCCTAATAGGACTCCACATGTAACCCGCCCCTTCAACATATATAAGGAGGGGCAGGGCTCCCCAAAAAGGACAAGATTCACAAGTTCCACAGGTTGGACAAGTTAGGTTTAGACAATAGCTCTCGAGATAGAGCACTCTTGTAACCGTGATCATGATCATCAATATCAATGAAGCAGGATGTAGGCTTTTTGAAGGAAATATGCCCTAGAGGCAATAATAAAGTTATTATTTATTTCCTTATATCATGATAAATGTTTATTATTCATGCTAGAATTGTATTAACCGGAAACATAATACATGTGTGAATACATAGACAAACAGAGTGTCACTAGTATGCCTCTACTTGACTAGCTCGTTAATCGAAGATGGTTATGTTTCCTAACCATGAACAAAAGAGTTGTTATTTGATTAACGGGATCACATCATTAGAAGAATGATGTGATTGACATGACCCATTCCATTAGCTTAGCACCCGATCGTTTAGTATGTTGCTATTGCTTTCTTCATGACTTATACATGTTCCTATGACTATGAGATTATGCAACTCCCGTTTGCCGGAGGAACACTTTGTGTGCTACCAAACGTCACAACGTAACTGGGTGATTATAAAGGAGCTCTACAGGTGTCTCAAAAGGTACATGTTGGGTTGGCGTATTTCGAGATTAGGATTTGTCACTCCGATTGTCGGAGAGGTATCTCTGGGCCCTCTCGGTAATGCACATCACATAAGCCTTGCAAGCATTGCAACTAATGAGTTAGTTGCGAGATGATGTATTACGAAACAAGTAAAGAGACTTTCTGGTAACGAGATTGAACTAGGTATTGAGATACCGACGATCGAATCTCGGGCAAGTAATATACCGATGACAAAGGGAACAACGTATGTTGTTATGCAGTCTGATCGATAAAGATCTTCGTAGAAAATGTGGGAGCCAATATGAGCATCCAAGTTCCGCTATTTGTTATTGACCGGAGACGTGTCTCGGTCATGTCTACATTGTTCTCGAACCCGTAGGGTCCGCACGCTTAAGATTTTGATGACAGTTATATTATGAGTTTATGAGTTTTGATGTACCGAAGGAGTTCGGAGTCCCGGATGAGATCGGGGACATGACGAGGAGTCTCGAAATGGTCGAGACGTAAAGATCGATATATTGGACGACTATATTCGGACATCGGAAAGGTTCCGAGTGATTCAGGTATTTTCGGAGGTACCAGGGAGTTACGGGAATACGAGGAAGAAGCAATGGGCCTTAATGGGCCTTAGTGGAAAGGAGCGGGAGGTGGCGGGCACCCCTCCCAAGCCCAGTCCGAATTGGACAAGGGGTTTGGGGCGCGGCCCCTCTCTCCCTTCCTTCCCCTCTTCCCCCCTTTCCCCCCTTCTCCTAGTTGGACTAGGAAAGGTGGAAACCTACTCCAACTAGGAGAAGGAATCCTACTCCTCCTTGGTGCGCCCACAAGGGCCGGCCGGCCTCCCCCTTGCTCCTTTATATACGGGGGCAGGGGGCACCCCATAGACACACAAAATGATCTTCGTGATCGTTCTCTTAGCCGTGTGCGGTGCCCCCTTCCACCATAATCCTCGATAATATTGTAGCAGTGCTTAGGCGAAGCCCTGCGACATTAGTACATCAAGATCGTCACCACGCCGTCGTGCTGGCGGAACTCTTCCCCGACACTTTGCTGGATCGGAGTCCGGGGATCGTCAACGAGCTGAACGTGTGCTAGAACTCGGAGGTGCCGTAGTTTCGGTGCTTGATCGGCCGGGCCGTGAAGACGTACGACTACATCAACCGCGTTGTCATAACGCTTCCGCTATCGGTCTACGAGGGTACGTAGACAACACTCTCCCCTCTTGTTGCTATGCATCACCATGATCTTGCGTGTGCGTAGGAAATTTTTTGAAATTACTACGTTCCCCAACAGTGGTATCAGAGCCTGGTTTTATGCGTTGATGTAATATGCACGAGTAGAACACAAGTGAATTGTGGGCGATATAAGTCATACTGCTTACCAGCATGTCACACTTTGGTTCGGCGGTATTGTTGGATGAAGCGGCCCGGACCGACATTACGCGTATGCTTACGCGAGACTGGTTTTACTGCCGTGCTATGCACACGGGTGACTAGCGGGTGTCAGTTTCTCCAACTTTAGTTGAACCGAGTGTGGCTACGCCCGGTCCTTGCGAAGGTTAAAACAACACAAACTTGATAAACTATTGTTGTGGTTTTGATGCGTAGGTAAGATTGGTTCTTGCTTAAGCCCGTAGCAGCCACGTAAAACTTGCAACAACAAAGTAGAGGACGTCTAACTTGTTTTTGCAGGGCATGTTGTGATGTGATATGGTCAAGACGTGATGAGATATAAGTTGTTGTTTGAGATGATCATGTTTTGTTGAAGTTATCAGCAACTGGCAAAATCCTTATGGTTGTCTCTCTATTGCATAAGATGCAAGCGTCCAATAATTGCTTTACTTTATCGCTATGCGATAGCAATAGTTGCAAGAGCAATTGTTGGCGAGACGACCACGTGACGACACATTGATATAGATCAAGATGATGGAGATCATGGTGTCATGCCGGTGACGATATAGATCATGACAGTACTTTGGAGATGGAGATCAAAGAAGCAAGATGATGATGGCCATATCATGTCACATATTTTTGATTGCATATGATGTTTATCTTTTATGCATCTTATCTTGCTTTGATTGACGGTAGCATTTTAAGATGATCTCTCACTAATTATCAAGAAGTGTTCTCCCTGAGTATGCACCGTTGCGAAAGTTCTTCGTGCTGAGACACCACGTGATGATCGGGTGTGATAGGCTCTACGTTCAAATAGAACGGGTGCAAAACAGTTGCACACACGGAATACTCAGGTTATACTTGACGAGCCAAGCATATACAGATATGGCCTCGGAACACGGAGACCGAAAGGTCGAGCGTGAATCATATAGTAGATATGATCAACATAGTGATGTTCACCAATGAAACTGCTCCATCTCACGTGATGATCGGACATGGTTTAGTTGATTTGGATCACGTGATCACTTAGAGGATTAGAGGGATGTCTATCTAAGTGGGAGTTCTTAAGTAATATGATTAATTGAACTTAAATTTATCATGAACTTAGTCCTGGTAGTATTTTGCAAATTATGTTGTAGATCAATAGCTCGCGTTGTTGCTTCCCTGTGTTTATTTTGATATGTTCCTAGAGAAAATTGTGTTGAAAGATGCTAGTAGCAATGATGCGGATTGGATCCGTGATCTGAGGTTTATCCTCATTGCTGCACAGAGGAATTATGTCCTTGATGCACCGCTAGGTGACAGACCTATTGCAGGAGCAGATGCTGACGTTATGAACGTTTGGCTAGCTAAATATGATGACTATTTGATAGTTTAGTGCACCATGCTTAACGGCTTAGAATCGGGACTTCAAAGACGTTTTGAACGTCATTGACCATATGAGATGTTCCAGGAGATGAAGTTAATATTTCAAGCAAATACCCGAGTTGAGAGATATGAAGTCTCCAACAAGTTCTATAGCTAAAAGATGGAGGAGAATCGCTTAACTAGTGAGCATGTGCCCAGATTGTCTGGGTACTACAATTGCTTGAATCAAGTGGGAGTTAATCTTCCAGATAAGATAGTGATTGACAGAATTCTCTAGTCACCATCACCAAGTTAGTAGAACTTCGTGATGAACTATAGTATGCAAGGGATGACGAAAATGAATCCCGAGCTTTTCATGATGATGAAATTGATGAAGGTAGAAATCAAGAAAGAGCATCAAGTGTTGATGGTTGACAAGATCACGAGTTTCAAGAAAAGGGCAAAGGGAAAAAGGGGAACTTCTAGAAAAATAGCAAGCAAGTTGCTGCTCATGTGAAGAAGCCCAAGTCTGGTCCTAAGCCTGAGACTAAGTGCTTCTACTGCAAAGGGACTGGTCACTGGAAGCAGAACTGCCCCAAGTATTTGGCGGATAAGAAGGATGGCAAAGTGAACAAAAGTATATTTGATATACATGTTATTGATGTGCACTTTACTAGTGTTTATAGCAACCCCTCAGTATTTGATACTGGATCAGTTGCTAAGAGTAGTAACTCAAAACGGGAGTTGCAAAATGAACAAAGACTAGTTAAGGGTGAAGTGACGATGTGTGTTGGAAGTGGTTCCAAGATTGATATGATCATCATCGCACACTCCCTATACTTTCGGGATTAGTGTTGAACCTAAATAAGTATTATTTGGTGTTTGCGTTGAGCATGAATATGATTTGATCATGTTTATTGTAATACGGTTATTCATTTAAGTAAAAGAATAAATTGTTGTTCTGTTTACATGAATAAAACCTTATATGGTTACACACCCAATGTAAATAGTTCATTGGATCTCGATCGTAGTGATACACATATTCATAGTATTGAAACCAAAAGATGCGAAGTTAATAATGATAGTGCAACTTATTTGTGGCACTGTCGTTTAGGTCATATTGGTGTAAAGCGCATGAAGAAACTCCATGCTGATGGGATTTTGGAATCACTTGATTATGAATCACTTGGTGCTTGCGAACCATGCCTTATGGGCAAGATGACTAAAGACTCCGTTCTCCGGAACAATGGAGCGAGCAACTGACTTATTGGAAATAATACATACTGATGTATGCGATCCGATGAGTGTTGAAGCTCGCGGCGGGTATCGTTATTTTCTGGCCTTCACATATGATTTGAGCAGATATGGGTATATCTGCTTGATGAAACATAAGTCTGAAACATTTGAAAAGTTCAAAGAATTTCAGAGTGAAGTGGAAAATCATCGTAACAAGAAAAATAAGGTTTCTACGATCTGATCGCGGAGACAAATATTTGAGTTACGAGTTTGGTCTTCAATTAAAACAATGTGAAATAGTTTCACTATTCACGCCACCTGGAACACCATAGTGTAATGGTGTGTCCGAACGTCATAACCGTACTTTATTAGATATAGTGCGATCTATGATGTCTCTTACCGATCTACCACTATCGTTTTGGGGTTATGCATTAGAGACAGCTGCATTCACGTTAAATAGGGCACCATCTAAATCCGTTGAGACAACACCGTGTGAAACTATGGTTTGGCAAGAAACCTAAGCTGTCGTTTCTTAAAGTTTGGAGTTGCGATGCTTATGTGAAAAAGTTTCATCTCGATAAGCTCAAACTCAAATCGGAGAAATATGTCTTCATAGGATACCCAAAGGAGACATTTGGGTACACCTTCTATCACAGATCCGAAGGCAAGACATTCGTTGCTAAGAATGGATCCTTTCTAGAGAAGGAGTTTCTCTCGAAAGAAGTGAGTGGGAGGAAAGTAGAAAACTTGATGAGGTAATTGTACCTTCTCCCATATTGGAAAATAGTTCATCATAGAAATCTGTTCCTGTGACTACTACACCAATTAGTGAGGAAGCTAATGATGATGATCATGTAACTTCAGATCAAGTTACTACCGAATCTCGTAGGTAAACCAGAGTGAGATCCGCAACAGAGTGGTACGGTAATCCTGTTCTGGAAATCATGTTACTAGACCACGACGAACTTGTGAACTATGAGGAAGCGATGATGAGCCCAGATTCCGCGAAATGGTTTGAGGCCATGAAATCTGAGATATGATCCATGTATGAGAACAAAGTATGGACTTTGATGGATTTGCCCGATGATCGGCAAGCCATAGAAAATAAATGGATCTTCAAGAGGAAGACGGACGCTGATAGTAGTGTTACTATTCACAAAGCTAGAATTGTCGCAAAAGGTTTCCGACAAGTTCAAGGTGTTGACTACGATGAGAGTTTCTCACTCGTATCTATGCTTAAGTCTGTCCAAATCATGTTAGCAATTGCCGCATTTTATGAAATATGGCAAATGGATAAAGAGAACTGAATTCCTTAATGGATTTCTTAAAGAAGAGTTGTATATGATGCAACCAGAAGGTTTTGTCAATCCTAAAAGTGTTAACAAAATATGCAAGCTCCAGCGATCCATCTATGGACTGGTGCAAGCATCTCGGAGTTGGAATATACGCTTTGATAAGTTGATTAAAGCATATAGTTTTATACAGACTTGCAGTGAAGCCTGTATTTACAAGAAAGTGAGTGGGAGCACTACAACATTTCTGATAAGTATATGTGAATGACATATTGTTGATCGGAAATAATGTAGAATTATTCTGCAAAGCATAAAGGAGTGTTTGAAAGGAGTTTTTTTTCAAAGAAAAACCTCGGTGAAGTTGCTTACATATTGAGCATCAAGATCTCTAGAGATAGATCAAAATGCTTGATAAGTTTTTCCAACAAGTACATACCTTGACAAAAAATTTGAAGTAGTTCAAAATGGAACAGTCAAAGAAAGAATTCTTGCCTGTGTTACAAGGTGTGAAATTGAGTAAGACTCAAAGCCCGACCACGGCAGAAAATAGAAAGAAAATGAAAGTCATTCCCTATGCCTTGGCCATAGGTTCTATAAAGTATGCCATGCTGCGTACCAGACCTATTGTATACCCTACACTAATTTTGGCAAGGGAGTACAATAGTGATCTAGGAGTAGATCACTGGACAGCAGTCAAAATTATCCTTAGTGGAATAAGGATATGTTTCTTGATTATGGAGGTGACAAAAGATTCGTCGTAAAAAGTTACGTCAATGCAAGTTTTGACATAGATCTGGATGACTCTAAGTCTCGATCTAGATACATATTGAAAGTGGGAGCAATTAGCTAGAGTAGCTCCGTGCATGTGACAGACCCGTTGACTAAAATTATCTCACAAGCAAAATATGATCACACCTTAGTACTCTTTGGGTGTTAATCACATAAACGATGTGAACTAGATTACTGACTCTAGTAAACCCTATGGGTATAGGTCACATGACGATGTGAACTATGGGTGTTAATCACATGGTGATGTGAACTATTAGTGTTGAATCACATGGCGATGTGAACTAGATTATTGACTCTAGTGCAAGTGGGAGACTGAAGGAAATATGCCCTAGAGGAAATAATAACGTTATTATTTATTTCCTTATATCATGATAAATGTTTATTATTCATGCTAGAATTGTATTAACCGGAAAAATAATACATGTGTGAATACATAGACAAACAGAGTGTCACTAGTATGCCTCTACTTGACTAGCTCGTTAATCGAAGATGGTTATGTTTCCTAACCATGAACAAAAGAGTTGTTATTTGATTAATGGGATCACATCATTAGAAGAATGATGTGATTGACATGACCCATTCCATTAGCTTAGCACCCGATCGTTTAGTATGTTGCTATTGCTTTCTTCATGACTTATACATGTTCCTATGACTATGAGATTATGCAACTCCCGTTTGCCGGAGGAACACTTTGTGTGCTACCAAACGTCACAACGTAACTGGGTGATTATAAAGGAGCTCTACAAGTGTCTCAAAAGGTACATGTTGGGTTGGCGTATTTCGAGATTAGGATTTGTCACTCCGATTGTCGGAGAGGTATCTCTGGGCCCTCTCGGTAATGCACATCACATAAGCCTTGCAAGCATTGCAACTAATGAGTTAGTTGCGAGATGATGTATTACGAAACAAATAAAGAGACTTTCCGGTAACGAGATTGAACTAGGTATTGAGATACCGACAATCGAATCTCGAGCAAGTAACATACCGATGACAAAGGGAACAACGTATGTTGTTATGCGGTCTGACCGATAAAGATCTTCGTAGAATATGTGGGAGCCAATATGAGCATCCAGGTTCCGCTATTGGTTATTGACCGGAGACGTGTCTCGGTCATGTCTACATTGTTCTCGAACCCGTAGGGCCCGCACGCTTAAGGTTTTGATGACAGTTATATTATGAGTTTATGAGTTTTGATGTACCGAAGGAGTTCGGAGTCCCGGATGAGATCAGGGACATGACGAGGAGTCTCGAAATGGTCGAGACGTAAAGATCGATATATTGGACGACTATATTCGGACATCGGAAAGGTTCCGAGTGATTCAGGTATTTTCGGAGGTACCGGGGAGTTACGGGAATACGTGGAAGAAGCAATGGTCCTTAATGGGCCTTAGTGGAAAGGAGCAGGAGGTGGCGCGTGCCCCTGTCAAGCCCAGTCCGAATTGGACAAGGGGTTTGGGGCGCGGCCCCTCTCTCCCTTCCTTCCCCTCTTCCCCCCTTTCCCCCCTTCTCCTAGTTGGACTAGGAAAGGTGGAAACCTACTCCAACTAGGAGTAGGAATCCTACTCCTCCTTGGCGCGCCCACAAGGGCCGGGCGGCCTCCCCCTTGCTCCTTTATATACGAGGGCAGGGGGCACCCCATAAACACACAAGTTGATCTTCGTGATCGTTCTCTTAGCCGTGTGCGGTGCCCCCTTCCACCATAATCCTCGATAATATTGTAGCAGTGCTTAGGCGAAGCCCTGCGACATTAGTACATCAAGATCATCACCACGCCATCGTGCTGAAGGAACTCTTCCCCGACACTTTGCTGGATCGGAGTCCGGGGATCGTCATCGAGCTGAACGTGTGCTAGAACTCGGAGGTGCCGTAGTTTCGGTGCTTGATCGGTCGGGCCGTGAAGACGTACGACTATATCAACCGCGTTGTCATAACGCTTCCGCTATCGGTCTACGAGGGTACGTAGACAACACTCTCCCCTCTCGTTGCTATGCATCACCATGATCTTGCGTGTGCGTAGGAAATTTTTTGAAATTACTATGTTCCCCAACACTTTTACCTCCACCGTGAGGGGCCGAACCTGGGTAAAACATCGTGTCTCTCGTCCCGCTCAACCCCTCTCAAGCTACCACATAGATGCGTTGGCCTCACGACTAAGTCCTGACACTAAGGACATCTGCCGTGACAGTTCCACGACAGTTTTCGATGAGAAAATGTCTCCATGTCTTTAATGCGTGCACTACGGCTGCTAACTCCAAGTCGTGTGTAGCATAATTCAATTCATAGGGCTTAAGTTATCGCGAGGCATATGAAACAACTCTTCCCTCCTGCATAAGCACTGCTCCAAGTCCTCGACGTGAAGCGTCGCAATATACTTCATAATCCTTGCGCCGATCTGGCAGAATCAACACTGGCGATGTAACCAAACGTTTCTTCAACTCCTGGAAACTGGCCTCACATTCCTCAGTCCATTTGAACTTTGTATCCTTCTTCAACAACTCCGTCATATGTTTTGCAATTTTCAAGAAATTTTCAATGAACCTCCGGTAGTATCCTGTGAGTCCAAGAGAACTCCGGATCTCTCCAACTGTTGTTGGGGCTTCCCAATTTTTCATAGTGACAACCTTGGTGGGATATACGGCTACTCCTTCTCCGGATATAACATGTCCGAGGAATCCAACTTCCTTCAAACAAAACTCACATTTGCTGAACTTGGCGTATAACTGATGTTCTCTGAGCTTACCAAGTACCAAACGCAAATGTTCTTTATGTTCTTCTTCATTCTTCGAGTAAACCAGTATATCATCAATGAACACTACGACGAACTTATCCAAAAACTCCATAAACACTTTGTTCATCATGTTCATAAAATAAGCAGGTGCGTTAGTCAGGCCAAATGACATAACTGTATACTCATATATCCCATACCTTGTGGTAAAAGCTGTCTTAGGTATGTCCTGCTCTCGAATCTTCAACTGGTTGTATCCTGATCGCAAATTGATCTTGGAAAATACCTTAGCTCCTTGCAATTGGTCAAACAAATCATTTATCATCGGCAGTGGGTACTTATTCTTGGTCGTCACCTCATTCAATCCTCGATAATCAACAACCATTCTTAACTATCCATCCTTCTTTTCCACTAGAAGTACTGGTGATCCCCAAGGTGACGAACTTGGGTGAATATATCCCTTATCCAGTAACTCCTTAATCTGCTTCTTAATCTCCTCCAAATCCTTTGCAGGCATTCTATACAGTCTCTTAGATATTGATCCTGTGCCTGGCAAAAGCTCAATCAAAAACTCAATGTCTCTATCCAGTGGCATGCCTGGCAACTCTTCTGGAAATACATCTGGAAAATCCATTACCACCGGTACCTCCTCTTGTACAACTCCTGATAAGGAATTTACTTGAGTCCTATTCGGCACATGCCGTGATACATACTTGATCCTTCTTCCCTCTGGGTGGTAAGAAAAACCGACTTACTGGCGCAATCGATGTTTCCTCCATACATCGATAGCAAATCCATACCCAGAATTACATCCAAACCTTGTGATTCCAAAATGATTAAATCCGAGGGAAACACATGCCTACCTATACTCAATGGCACTTGAAAACATCCTTTACTGGCCATATACTCCGCTCCTGGTGAGCTTACTAACATAGGTGTTCTAAGAACCTTGGTGGGAAGTTTATACTTATCCACGAATCCCATTGATATGTATGAATGCGATGCACCAGTATCAAAAAGAACGATTGCAGTAAATGACTTAACCAAAAACTTACCTATTACTGCATCTGGTGGGCTTCAACCTCCTCCATGTTAACGTGGTTCACCTGTCCCCTGTTGAAAGGGTTCGGCTTCTTCCCAGAGCTTCCATTGCCATTTCCATTCTGGGCTTCAGGACATTCATTGGCATAATGTCCGGTCTTCTGACACTTATAACAAGTGACTTGGCTTAGGTCTCTCTTGGCTGGGGTTGATGGGTTGGTACGATTCTGACTGTTGCTCCCCCCATTCCCATTACCATTCTTGGGGCCATTATGATTATGTGAACTCCCTCCTCCATGGGTATGCTGAAAATGTCCTCCCGTTTTCGGGGTAAAACATGGCTTCTGCTGAGCTCCTGAATTGTATTTCCCTTGTCCATACTTCCTCTTGCAGTTCTCAATCTGTTGCTGCTTCCCTTCAATCATTAGAGCATGATCTACCAACTCCTGGTAGTTGTTGAAAGTTGCTACCATCAACTGCATGCTCAACTCATCATTCAGTCCCTCCAGAAACTTCTCCTGCTTGGTTGCATCCGTAGCAACGTCATCCGGGGCATAACGTGCTAACTTATTAAAGTCATCCACGTATTGGCCAACTGTCCGTCCTCCTTGGTGCAAGTTACAAAACTCATGCTTATTCATGGCCATAGCTCCTGCTTAAACATGGGCTGTATGAAAAGCCTGCTGAAATTGGTCCCATGTCACCGTGGCTATAGGGTAGGTGACACTGTAATTCTCCCACCATGATGCTGCTAGTCCATCCAACTGATGTGCGGCAAAACACACCTTCTCAACGTCAGTACATCCTGTAGTGGTTAACTCCCTTCCAATCTTGCGGAGCCAATCATCTGCTGCTATAGGCTCGGTGCTACTGGAGAACACCAGCGGATTTAGTCTAAGGAAACGAGTTAAGTGATCAACAGGTGGTGGTGGTGGTGGGTTGTTGTTGTTGTTTCCCTGATTCTGATTCTGGACTAGCAACTGCATCAACGCATTCTGCTGCTGGATCAACTGAGTGAGCTCCGGTGGAAATGCAAATCCATTGTCACGTCTCGGAGGCGTCTGATAGATTTAGAGGGGAGAGATTAGAATAGAATGAGGTCTAATGAAAAAACACTACCCATATGCACATGAGACAAACACAAACATTTCACTCAATCAATCAATCAAGTCATACAATCGGTCTAACTATCGCAAAAGTGCTCGGACTACTCTATTTACATGGTGGAATACTACTAATGATGTGGTGGTCTACTAGAAATATTCCTCGGTTGCAGACTCCATGATATCTGCTCCAGCTTCGTCTTCATAGTCATCATCGCTCAGGTCAGAGTCGGTGTTGTCGATGATGATGTAGTCTTCCGGGCGAATCTCCTTGGGTTCTTCGTCTTCTTCTACTAGTGTGGGGTCTCCCATGAATATTCCGATCTTCTTAATCAGGTCGTCATTCTTCTCCACTAGTACGACGATTTCCTCCTCATAATCTTCACGTGTAGCCTTGAGTTCTTCCTCCAGCTCCGTGATTCTTGTCATCGCCTTCTTCAGATCTATCATGCCGATGCACATCTGGTTCTCCTGACATCGAATGTGCTGGTTTAACTCCTGGATAAAAGCTGCGATTGATCTATCCTTCCTGGTGCTGATCATCTCCCATTGCTCATCTCGGCGCCCACAAATCTGGTAGATAGTATCCTTGAGATCATTGCAGTAAACTTCTCCAATACGTCCCATGGCGATGTGGGATGCCATGCTCTTTCCTAGACTCCAGGTTGGTGCATCAAAGAAAAACTCTATGGGCTCGGTGACTGGCGTGAACGTCCTTCCTGGGACATGAACTTGAATCATCCAGCGCTCCTCTTCGGGTAAAGTGGCGTTTTAGGTCCCGGTGAAGCTTGGTACTCCGATGTTCAGGTACTTAGTGACTTCCTTTAGGTGGCGTCCAAAGGGTGTATCTTCATCCGGTTGTGTGAACTTGTTCCTTGCATCCGCCATCCTAAAAGAGTAGAAAAGATGAGAAGTCAGAAATGAGAAGAGAATAGTGATCTAGGTCTTTATCTTAGTGGTCGTGTCCTATAGTCAACGTGTGCTCTGATACTATCTTGTAGCGACCAGACCTCAAACGGTCCAATCTCTGTGCTTCAGTGTCATCCCTGGATCAGTAATGCTGACACGCACAGTGCTTGAAGGATTTATAACAGAGTAGCAATCACACACTTATTACATCGAGTATCTCAAAAAAGAACTTATTACAGAAATAATATGGCTGAAGGCCATCTAATAACGATAACCGCGGAAGGCTGGGAAGATAAGTGAGTCCATCAACTCCAACGGCATCACTGAGTATAGAACCACGACCTAAGGCTCCTTACTCGTCATCTGAAAAGTCTGCAACATGAAGTTGCAGCCCGAAAATGGGTCAGCACATGGAATATGCTGGCAATGTAACACATAGACAGTAGTGAATAGAAATAGGCTATACTACATGCATATATGGCTGGTGGAAAGCTCTATGGTTACAGTTTTGCGTAAAGCCAGTTTTTCCCTACTGCAAAGGAATAAATTTTTATTTAACTATTATGGTGGTTGTTAAACATTGAGAGCGTAGACAACCTCTCAATATCAATTAAACATCATCATTAAAACCCCACAAAATTAATTAAAGTCACATGATGAGATTCACATGATAATCCATGTACTAGATACTCAAGACGTCCATAACCGAGGACACGGCTAACCATGATTGGTTTATACACTCTACAGAGGTTTGTGCACTTTTCCCCACAAGACTCGATCTCCTCCGTTGGGATTCTCGCACTACATGGTGTTTGAAAAACGGATGACCGAGACATAGTCTTTCAGAAGCGCTAGCACCTTACGATCGGGTAGACCGTTACACCTACTTTCCCCTACATCTGCTAGTCTACCACTGTAAGAATTCACACGACTTAGTCAACTATGCTAGAGCCCATAATAGCTTGTAGCTGCACACAGAAGTTTCTAGTATGAATAATCTCATAATTCCCTTTGAGCCTGGGTGGCGGCCCATAAAGAAAAACAACAGGCAGTCGCTGGAATACCCAGGTGCCTCAATCCACCCAGATGTGTATTAAAATTGCCACCTTAAGTTGAACCATTAATTAACATTCTCACATCTGTCATGGATATACTCAAACCCAATCCACGTCTACAAGCATAGCATGGCATAAGCAAACGTAGAAGTAACTCCCAGGGTTTGCTAATAAAACAGGTAATAGGTACTACCTCATCTACTTACCAAAACCCACATATTAATCAGATCTTATTCATGCAATGGTTTGAGGATTGATCTAATGCAATAAAACTGGGTAGTAAGTGAAGGAAATATGCCCTAGAGGCAATAATAAAGTTATTATTTATTTCCTTATTTCATGATAAATGTTTATTATTCATGCTAGAATTGTATTAACCGGAAACATAATACATGTGTGAATACATAGAGAAACAGAGTGTCACTAGTATGCCTCTACTTGACTAGCTCGTTAATCAAAGATGGTTATGTTTCCTAACCATAGCAAAAGAGTTGTTATTTGATTAACGGGATCACATCATTAGGAGAATGATGTGATTGACTTGACCCATTCCGTTAGCTTAGCACTCGATTGTTTAGTATGTTGCTATTGCTTTCTTCATGACTTATACATGTTCCTATGACTATGAGATTATGCAACTCCCATTTACCGGAGGAACACTTTGTGTGCTACCAAACGTCACAACGTAACTGGGTGATTATAAAGGAGCTCTACAGGTGTCTCCAAAGGTACATGTTGGGTTGGCGTATTTCAAGATTAGGATTTGTCACTCCGATTGTCGGAGAGGTATCTCTGGGCCCTCTCGGTAATGCACATCACCTAAGCCTTGCAAGCAATGCAACTAAATGAGTTAGTTGCGAGATGATGTATTACGGAATGAGTAAAGAGACTTGCCGGTAACGAGATTGAACTAGGTAGTGATATACCGACGATCAAATCTCGGGCAAGTAACATACCGATGACAAAGGGAACAACGTATGTTGTTATGCGGTCTAACCGATAAAGATCTTCGTAGAATATGTGGGAGCCAATATGGGCATCCAGGTTCCGCTATTGGTTATTGACCGGATACATGTCTCGGTCATGTCTACATTGTTCTCGAACCCGTAGGGTCTGCACGCTTAAGGTTTCGATGACAGTTATATTATGAGTTTATGAGTTTTGATGTACCGAAGTTGGTTCGGAGTCCCGGATATGATCGTGGACATAACGAGGAGTCTCAAAATGGTCGATACATAAAGATTGATATATTGGACGGCTATATTCGGACACCGAAAATGTTTCGGGAAAGTTTCGGATAAAACCGAAGTACCGGGGATTACCGGAACCCCCCCCCCCCCGGGGGGGGGGGGGTTAATGGGCCTCATGGGCCTAAAGTGGAGAAGAGGAGGGGCTGCCAGGGCAGGCCGCACGCCCCCTCTCCCCCTAGTCCGAATTGGACAAGGAGGGAGGGGCGGCTGAAAGCACAAGTGCTCCCTAGGTGGTTTTGGTAATTAATGACAACATATCTCTTGTTGGACTAACGTTTCTATCTAGTATGTTTCAGATAAGTTCAACAATGGAGTGGCATGGACTAAAGGTTGTGGGAAATTCTCCAAGATGCTAAGGACAAAGGATTGGCTAAAGCTTAAAGCTCAAGACTCTTCATTTTACATTTTAGTGATCCAAGATCACATTGAGTCCATAGGAAAAGCCAATACTATCAAGGAGGGATGAGGTGTTGCTTAATGAGCCTCTTGCTTCAAGTGCTTAATGATATGCTCCAAAATCCTCAGCTACTTTCCCACTTCCACATATGACCTAAACCTAAGCCAAACTCGGACCTACCGATTATTTCTATCCGGCGCCACCGAGTTTCACTTGTCATAGCCATTGCCAAACCCTAGCAAATCGGTTCTACCGATAGGGATCTCGGTCTCACCGAGATGGGATTGTAATCTCACTGTGTATGTCCATTGACAAAATCGGTCTCACCGATCTTGTGCAATCGGTACCACCGAGGTTACAATGCAAACTCACTGTGTATGCTCGTTACCAAAATCGGTCTCACCGAGTTTGTGTAATCGGTCCCACCGAGTTTGCCTGACAAACCCTCTGGTTAGCTTATTACCAAATCGGTCTCACCGAGTTTGTGTAATCGGTCTCACCGAGATTACGTTATGCCCTAACCCTAACCATATCGGTCCTACCGGGTTGCATGTCAGTCCCACCGAAAATCTCTAACGGTCACTAGGTTTACTATTTCGGTCCGACCGAGTTTGTTGATTCGGTCCCACCGAGATTGGTAAATTGTGTGTAACGGTTGGATTTTGTGTGGAGGCTATATATACCCCTCCACCTCCTCTTCACTCATGGAGAGAGCCATCAGAACACATCTACACTTCCAACTCATATGTTCTGAGAGAGAACCACCTACTCATGTGTTGAGGCCAAGATATTCCATTCTTACCACATGAATCTTGATCTCTAGTCTTCCCCAAGTTGCTTTCCACTCAAATCTTCTTTCCACCAAATCCAAATCCTGTGAGAGAGACAGAGTTGAGTGTTGGGGAGACTATCATTTGAAGCACAAGAGCAAGGAGTTCATCATCAACACACCATTTGTTACTTCTTGGAGAGTGGTGTCTCCTAGATTGGCTAGGTGTCACTTGGGAGCCTCAGACAAGATTGTGGAGTTGAACCAAGGAGTTTGTAAGGGCAAGGAGATCGCCTACTTCATGAAGATCTACCGCTAGTGAGGCAAGTCCTTCGTGGCGATGGCCATGGTGGGATAGACAAGGTTGCTTCTTCGTGGACCCTTCGTGGGTGGAGCCCTCCGTGGACTCGCGCAACCGTTACCCTTCGTGGGTTGAAGTCTCCATCAACGTGGATGTAGGATAGCACCACCTATCCGAACCAGGGAAAAACATCCGTGTCTCCAATTGCGTTTGAATTCTCCAAACCCTTCCCTTTACATTCTTGCAAGTTGCATGCTTTACTTTCCGCTGCCTATATACTCTTTGCATGCTTGCTTGATATGTATTGTGAATGTTGAAATTGTGCCTAAACTCTACTTAAACCGAAAAAGCTTAAAAACTGCAACTTTAGCATTAAGTGTCTAATCACCCCCCCCCTCTAGACACATCTACTTCAAGGTCCTACAGCGGCGCCCCCCCCTTTCCTTCCTCTCCTCTCTCCCTTCCTTCCCCCTCTCCTACTTGGACAAGGAAAGGGAGGGGAGTCCTACTCCCGGTAGGAGTAAGACTCCTCCTGCGCGCCTCCTACTAGGGCCGGCCGCACCCCCCCCCTTGGCTCCTTTATATACGGAGGCAAGGGCACCCCTAGACACACAAGTTGATCCACGTGAATGTTTTCTTAGCCGTGTGCGGTGCCCCCTTCCACCATAATCCTCGATAATATTGTAGTGGTGCTTAGGCGAAGCCCTGCGATAGTTGACCATCAAGATCGTCACCACGCCGTCGTGCTGACGGAACTCTTCCCCGACACTTTGCTGGATCGGAGTCCGGGGATAGCCATCGAGCTGAACGTGTGCTGAAACTCGGAGGTGCCATAGTTTCGGTGCTTGGATCGGTCGGATCGTGAAGACGTATGACTACATCAACCGCGTTGATATAACGCTTCCGCTGTCGGTCTACAAGGGTACGTAGACCACACTCTCCCCTCGTTGCTATGCATCACCATGATCTTGCGTGTGCGTAGGAAATTTTTTGAAGTTACTACGTTCCCCAACAGTGGCATCCTAGCCTAGGTTTTATGTGTTGATGTTATATGCACGAGTAGAACAAAAGTGAGTTGTGGGCGATATAAGTCATACTGCTTACCAGCATGTCATACTTTGGTTCGGCGGTATTGTTGGATGAAGCGGCCCGCACCGACATTACGCGTACGCTTACGCGAGACTGGTTCTACTGACGTGCTTTGCACACAGGTGGCTGGCGGGTGTCAGTTTCTCCAACTTTAGTTGAACCGAGTGTGGCTACGCCCGGTCCTTGCGAAGGTTAAAATAGCACCAACTTGACAAACTATCATTGTGGTTTTGATGCGTAGGTAAGATTGGTTCTTGCTTAAGCCCATAGCAGCCACGTAAAACTTGCAACAACAAAGTAGAGGACGTCTAACTTGTTTTTGCAGGGCATGTTGTGATGTGATATGGTCAAGACATGATGCTAAAATTTTATTGTATGAGATGATCATGTTTTGTAACCAAGTTATCGGCAACTGGCAGGAGCCATATGGTTGTCACTTTATTGTATGCAATGCAATTGCGCTGTAATGCTTTACTTTATCACTAAGCGGTAGCGACAGTCGTGGAAGCATAAGATTGGCGAGACGACAGCGATGCTACGATGGTGATCAAGGTGTCGCGCCGGTGACGATGGTGATCATGACGATGCTTCGGAGATGGAGATCACAAGCACAAGACGATGATGACCATATCATATCACTTATATTGATTGCATGTGATGTTTATCTTTTATGCATCTTATCTTTCTTTGATTGACGGTAGCATTATAAGATGATCTCTCACTAAATTTCAAGATAAAAGTGTTCTCCCTGAGTATGCACCGTTGCCAAAGTTCGTCGTGCCCAGACACCATGTGATGATCGGGTGTGATAAGCTCTACGTCCATCTACAATGGGTGCAAGCCAATTTTGCACACGCAGAATACTCAGGTTAAACTTGACGAGCCTAGCATATGCAGATATGGCCTCGGAACACTGAGACCGAAAGGTCAAGAGTGAATCATATAGTAGATATGATCAACATAGCGATGTTCAGCATTGAAAACTACTCCATTTCACGTGATGATCGGTTATGGTTTAGTTGATTTGGATCACGTAATCACTTAGAAGATTAGAGGGATGTATTTCTAAGTAGGAGTTCTTATGTAATATGATTAATTGAACTTAAATTTATCATGAACTTAGTACCTGATAGTATCTTGCTTGTTTATGTTTGATTGTAGATAGATGGCCCGTGCTGTTATTCTGTTGAATTTTAATGCGTTCCTTGAGAAAGCAAAGTTGAAAGATGATGGTAGCAATTACACGGACTAGGTCCGTAACTTGAGGATTATCCTCATTGTTGCACAGAAGAATTACGTCCTGGAAGCACCGCTGGGTGCCAGGCCTGCTGCTGGAGCAACACCAGATGTTATGAACATTTGGCAGAGCAAAGCTGATGACTACTCGATAGTTCAGTGTGCCATGCTTTACGGCTTAGAATCGGGACTTCAACGACGTTTTGAACGTCATGGAGCATATGAGATGTTCCAGGAGTTGAAGTTAATATTTCAAGCAAATGCCCGGATTGAGAGATATGAAGTCTCCAATAAATTCTATAGCTGCAAGATGGAGGAGAACAGTTCTGTCAGTAAGCATATACTCAAAATGTCTGGGTATAATAATCACTTGATTCAATTGGGAGTTAATCTTCCAGATGATTGCGTCATTGACAGAATTCTCCAATCACTGCCACCTAGCTACAAGAGCTTCTTCCTGATGAACTATAATATGCAAGGGATGAATAAGACTATTCCCGAGCTCTTCGCAATGCTAAAAGCGGTGGAGGTAGAAATCAAAAAGGAGCATCAAGTGTTGATGGTCAACAAGACCACTAGTTTCAACAAGAAGGGCAAAGGGAAGAAGAAGGGGAACTTCAAAAAGAACAGCAAGAAAGTTGCTGCTCAAGAGAAGAAACCCAAATCTGGACCTAAGCCTGAAACTGAGTGCTTCTACTACAAGCAGACTGGTCACTTGAAGCGGAACTACCCGAAGTATTTGGCGGATAAGAAGGATGGCAAGGTGAACAAAGGTATATGTGATATACATGTTATTGATGTGTACCTTACTAGAGCTCGCAGTAGCACCTGGGTATTTGATACTGATTCTGTTGCTAATATTTGCAACTCGAAATAGGGACTATGGATTAAGCGAACACTGGCGAAGGACGAGGTGACGATGCGCGTGGGAAATGGTTCCAAAGTCGATGTGATCGCAGTCGGCATGCTACCTCTACATCTACCATCGGGATTAGTATTAGACCTAAATAATTGTTATTTGGTGCTAGCGTTGAGCATGAACATTATATCTGGATCTTGTTTGATGCGAGACGGTTATTCATTTAAATCAGAGAATAATGGTTGTTCTATTTATATGAGTAATATCTTTTATGGTCATGCACCCTTGAAGAGTGGTCTATTTTTGATGAATCTCGATAGTAGTGATACACATATTCATAATGTTGAAGCCAAAAGATGCAGAGTTGATAATGATAGTGCAACTTATTTGTGGCACTGCCATTTAGGTCATATCGGTGTAAAACGCATGAAGAAACTCCATACTGATGGACTTTTGGAACCACTTGATTATGAATCACTTGGTACTTGCGAACCGTGCCTTATGGGCAAGATGACTAAAACACCGTTCTCCGGTACTATGGAGAGAGCAACAGATTTGTTGGAAATCATACATACAGATGTATGTGGTCCAATGAATGTTGAAGCTCATGGCGGATATCGTTATTTTCTCACCTTCACAGATGATTTAAGCAGATATGGGTATATCTACTTAATGAAACATAAGTCTGAAACATTTGAAAAGTTCAAAGAATTTCAGAGTGAAGTTGAAAATCATCATAACAAGAAAATAAAGTTTCTACGATCTGATCGTGGAGGAGAATATTTGAGTTACGAGTTTGGTCTACATTTCAAACAATGCGGAATAGTTTCGCAACTCACGCCACCTAGAACACCACAGCGTAATGGTGTGTCCGAACGTCATAATCGTACTTTACTTGATATGGTGCGATCTATGATGTCTCTTGTAGATTTACCGCTATCATTTTGGGGTTATGCTCTAGAGACAGCCGCATTCATGTTAAATAGGGCACCATCAAAATCCATTAAGACGACGCCTTATGAACTGTGGTTTGGCGAGAAACCAAAGTTTTCGTTTCTAAAAGTTTGGGGCTGCGATGCTTATGTGAAGAAACTTCAACCTGATAAGCTCGAACCTAAATCGGAGAAATGTGTCTTCATAGGATACCCAAAAGAGACTGTTGGGTACACCTTCTATCACAGATCTGAAGGCAAGACATTTGTCGCTAAGAATGGATCCTTTCTGGAGAAGGAGTTTCTCTCGAAAGAAGTGAGTGGGAGGAAAGTAGAACTTGATGAGGTAACTGTACCTGCTCCCTTATTGGAAAGTAGTACATCGCAAAAACAGGTTTCTGTGACACCTACACAAATTAGTGAGGAAGCTAATGATAATGATCATGAAACTTCAGAACAAGTTACTACTGAACCTCGTAGATCAACCAGAGTAAGATCTGCACCAGAGTGGTACGGTAATCCTGTTCTGGAAGTCATGCTACTAGATCATGATGGACCTACGAACTATGAAGAAGCGATGGTGAGCCCAGACTCCGCAAAATGGCTCGAAGCCATAAAATCTGAGATGGGATCCATGTATGAAAACAAAGTATGGACTTTGGTTGACTTGCCCAATGATCGGCAAGCAATTGAGAATAAATGGATCTTCAAGAAGAAGACTGACGCCGACGGTAATGTTACTGTCTACAAAGCTCGACTTGTCGCAAAAGGTTTTCGACAAGTTCAAGGGATTGACTACGATGAGACCTTCTCACCCGTAGCGATGCTTAAGTCTGTCCGAATCATGTTAGCAATTGCCGCATTTTATGATTATGAAATTTGCCAGATGGATGTCAAAACTGCATTCCTGAATGGATTTCTGGAAGAAGAATTGTATATGATGCAACCGGAAGGTTTTGTCGATCCAAAGGGAGCTAACAAAGTGTGCAAGCTCCAGCGATCCATTTATGGACTGGTGCAAGCATCTCGGAGTTGGAATAAACGCTTTGATAGTGTGATCAAAGCATTTGGTTTTGTACAGACTTTTGGAGAAGCCTGTATTTACAAGAAAGTGAGTTGGAGCTCTGTAGCATTTCTGATATTATATGTAGATGACATATTACTAATCGGAAATGATATAGAATTTCTGGATAGCATAAAGGGATACTTGAATAAGAGTTTTTCAATGAAAGACCTCGGTGAAGCTGCTTACATATTAGGCATTAAGATCTATAGAGATAGATCAAGACGCTTAATTGGACTTTCACAAAGCACATACCTTGACAAAATTTTGAAGAAGTTCAAAATGGATCAAGCAAAGAAAGGATTCTTTCCTGTGTTACAAGGTGTGAAATTGAGTAAGACTCAATGCCCGGCCAATGCAGAAGATAGAGAGAAAATGAAAGATGTTCCCTATGCTTCAGCCATAGGCTCTATCATGTATGCAATGCTGTGTACCAGACCTGATGTGTGTCTTGCTATAAGTCTAGCAGGGAGGTACCAAAGTAATCCAGGAGTGGATCACTGGACAGCGGTCAAGAACATCCTGAAATACCTGAAAAGGACTAAGGATATGTTTCTCATATATGGAGGTGAAAAAGAGCTCATCGTAAATGGTTACGTTGATGCAAGCTTTGACACTGATCCGGACGAATCTAAATCGCAAACCGGATACGTATTTACATTAAACGGTGGAGCTGTTAGTTGGTGCAGTTCTAAACAAAGCGTTGTGGCGGGATCTACATGTGAAGCGGAGTACATAGCTGCTTCGAAAGCAGCAAAAGAAGGAGTCTGGATGAAGGAGTTCATATCCGATCTAGGTGTCATACCTAGTGCATCGCGTCCAATGAAAATCTTTTGTGACAATACTGGTGCAATTGCCTTGGCAAAGGAATCCAGATTTCACAAGAGAACCAAGCACATCAAGAGACGCTTCAATTCCATCCGGGATATAGTCCAGGTGGGAGACATAGAGATTTGCAAGATACATACGGATCTGAATGTTGCAGACCCATTGACTAAGTCTCTTTCACGAGCAAAACATGATCAGCACCAAAGCTCCATGGTTGTTAGAATCATTACTATGTAATCAAGATTATTGACTCTAGTGCAAGTGGGAGACTGAAGGAAATATGCCCTAGAAGCAATAATAAAGTTATTATTTATTTCCTTATTTCATGATAAATGTTTATTATTCATGCTAGAATTGTATTAGCCGGAAACATAATACATGTGTGAATACATATACAAACAGAGTGTCACTAGTATGCCTCTACTTGACTAGATCGTTAATCAAAGATGGTTATGTTTCCTAACCATAGACAAAGAGTTGTTATTTGATTAACGGGATCACATCATTAGGAGAGTGATGTGATTGACTTGACCCATTCCGTTAGCTTAGCACTCGATCGTTTAGTATGTTGCTATTGCTTTCTTCATGACTTATACATGTTCCTATGACTATGAGATTATGCAACTCCCGTTTTCCGGAGGAACACTTTGTGTGCTACCAAACGTCACAACGTAACTGGGTGATTATAAAGGTGCTCTACAGGTGTCTCCAAAGGTACTTGTTGGGTTGGCGTATTTCGAGATTAGGATTTGTCACTCCGATTGTCGGAGAGGTATCTCTGGGCCCTCTCGGTAATGCACATCACTTAAGCCTTGCAAGCATTGCAACTAATGAGTTAGTTGCGGGATGATGTATTACGGAACGAGTAAAGAGACTTGTCGGTAACGAGATTGAACTAGGTATTGAGATACCGACGATCGAATCTCAGGCAAGTAACATACCGATGAAAAAGGGAACAACGTATGTTGTTATGCGGTCTGACCGATAAAGATCTTCGTAGAATATGTGGGAGCCAATATGAGCATCCAGGTTCCGCTATTGGTTATTGACCGGAGACATGTCTCGGTCATGTCTACATTGTTCTCGAACCCGTAGGGTCCGCATGCTTAAGGTTTCGATGAAAGTTATATTATGAGTTTATGAGTTTTGATGTACCGAAGTTGGTTTGGAGTCCCGGATATGATCGCGGACATAACGAGGAGTCTCGAAATGGTCGAGACATAAAGATTGATATATTGGACGGCTATATTCGGACACCGGAAATGTTCTGAGGAAGTTTCTGATAAAACCGGAGTACCGGGGGGTTACCGGAACCCCCCGGGGGGTTAATGGGCCTCATGGGCCTAAAGTGGAGAAGAGGAGGGGCTGCCAGGGCAGGCCGCGCACCCCCTCTCCCCCTAGTCCGGATTGGACAAGGAGGGAGGGGCGGCGCCCCCCCTTTCCTTCCTCTCCTCTCTCCCTTCCTTCCCCCTCTCCTACTTGGACAAGGAAAGGGAGGGGAGTCCTACTCCCGGTAGGAGTAGGACTCCTCCTGCGCGCCTCCTACTAGGGCCGGCCGCACCCCCCCCCCCCTTATCTCCTTTATATACGGAGGCAGGGGCACCCCTAGACACACAAGTTGATCCACATGATCGTTTTCTTAGCCGTGTGCGGTGCCCCCTTAAACCATAATCCTCGATAATATTGTAGTGGTGCTTAGGCGAAGCCCTGCGACAGTTGAACATCAAGATCGCCACCACACCGTCGTGCTGACGGAACTCTTCCCCGACATTTTGCTGGATCGGAGTCCGGGGATCGTCATCGAGCTGAACGTGTGCTAAAACTCGGAGGTGCCGTAGTTTCGGTGCTTGGATCGGTCGGATCGTGAAGACGTACGACTACATCAACCGCGTTGATATAACGCTTCTGCTGTCGGTCTACAAGGGTACGTAGATCACACTATCCCCTCGTTGATATGCATCACCATGATCTTGCGTGTGCGTAGGAATTTTTTTGAAATTACTACGTTCCTGGGTAGTAAGAGGTATGATCAATGTGTTACTTGCCTTGCTGATGATCCGCGAAACCTAGAGATTCGAAGTAGCAAGCGGTGCACTCTGGGTACTCTATCGCAAACAAACAAACAAACAAGCATACTATAAGTACTCATCTAATGCACAGGTAAAACTCAAATAAGAGATCTAACCAGAAAGTTCAACTTAAGAACTCCGGTTTGCAAAAGAAACAAATCGAATGAAACAACGAAAGTCAAACGGCAAAAAAAACAAGCTTCGATTACTAATCTGGACCTAAGTAAAATTTTACAGAAGCAAAAACTTGTTTGAGTTAGTTAAACAGAAAGAGAGTTTCAAGACGAAACTCTAGGCGCTTGAATCGCCTGATTCCGATAAACGAGCGGAAAGTTAAACTAAAACGAAAATCGGATCAGAAATCGCGATCAGAAATAATCACGGAAAATCCGAGAAAAATATAAACTGACGAACAGATTATCGATCGAACGTTCGTTATCTAAAACTAAACGGTGAACTCGTCCGTTAAAACGAACGAACGAGCGAACGCTCGCTAGATAAAAGAACCGATAAAACCGATCTAACAAAAATAAAAAAATAAACCTAGGGTTTTCAAGGAAAACCGGATCGATTTTCTCCGGAAAACCGGCGGCGAACAGCACGGCTACCTCGTCGGACTCCGGCGGCTCGGGGCTCCGGCGGGGCGGGGCGGCGGCAGCGTCGGCGGCGGCGGGCGTGGCAAGCGGCGGCGAGGCAAGCGGCTGCGGCGGCGAGCGGCGGCTGCGGGAGGCGGGGCGGGGCGAGGTGGCGGGGTGAGGCGGCGGCGGGTATTTATGAGAGGGGGGCGGCGCGGCTTGGGAAAGGGGGCGCCGGGTCGGGGTCGGTCTCGGGAGGCGTGCCCCGGCCGGACTCGGCTGCGGCGGCGGTGCGGTCTCCTGCGGGGAAGGCGGCGGCGGGCGCGGGTCTGGCCTGGCTCGGTTGGGCCTTCGGCCCAGTCGGGCGCGCGGTACTTTAGAAAAAACAATTCCGCCGAAACTAAGAAAAATTGTAGAAAAATAAAATAAAATTCTAAAAATGTCAAAATAAATTTTCACCGTCTAAATAAAATATTTAGAACGAGATGAACATTTTCTTGGCCCTAAAATGCAATTTTTTAAAATGTTCATTTTTTTCCTAAATTCAAAAAAAAAACTAGCCAAAAACTCCGAAATAAAATCTTATTTGATTTTTTATTAAATCCTCAATATTTCTTTATTTTGGGAAAGTCATTTTATTCCCTCTCTCATATATTTTTATAATAGAAATAATTAAAGATAAAATAAATAAAATCAAATGATCCTATTTTCAAAATTTGAGAAAACTCAAATATGAAAATAACGAAACTCTCAACTCTCTCTGTGGGTCCTTGAGTTGCGTAGAATTTATGGATCAGGCCAAAAGCAAAAAAAATATGATATGCAGTGATGATCTAATGTATAACATTCCAAATTGAAAATTTGGGATGTTACATGCTTCGATGCCACGCGTCTCACGGGATGGACCAATCTCTCCTTTCTGCAACAAAATCTCCGTTGCAGAAAAACTGTAACAAAACCTCTGTTACGAAAATAATTAATTGAGCAAGTCCTTTGTTGTACAAAAAACTATAATAAGGCCTCTATTGCAAAAAAAAAAAGTTGCAACATGACCTCCACTGCAAGAAAAAATTATAACAATGCCTCTGTTACAAAAAAACTGCAACTTTACCTATATTTTGTAAAATTTTCTGCAATATGACCCGTGTTGCAAAAAATTACCGCAACACGGCCTTTGTTGCAATGGTAGAGGATAATGCTCGACCACTCAATTCATCAGATGCACGTCTCGCATGCGCAGCCGTCATATGAGCTTCCATCGCATGCGCAGCCGTCAGATACGAGCTTGATCAGCCGACGCACAACCGGCCAGGACCTTCAACACTAGACGCAGAATTCCTTCCGCAACAACACCAATGTTGCAGAAGTCCTTCCCCAACAACACCCATGTTACAAAAAGGTTAAGACAAAAAAAATCTACAACATCATCTGTATTACAGAAGTCCTTTCCGCAACGACACTCATGTTTCAAAATAATTCAGACGAAAAAAACTTTGCAATAGAACCTCTGTTGCAAATGTTTCTGCAACAAGAGGTCTGTTGCAATGATGAGGAAGAAACCACGCCACTGGATGGCCCCGATCAAACTAATGCAAAGGCGGTGGATCTTTTTAAAAGATCGGCCGGCCGATGTGTAGGGTCCCCTTTTTATTTTACTATTCTTATAAGGTTCATGGATCCTAGTACGACTGGAACCTGCCCAAATGGAAACCTTATCCAACCCGCACTTTGTCGTCTCCTTACAACATTGCAAAGGGCAGTGATCTGCGTCGGTGCGCCGGCCGAACGATTCGGCCAGTCACCTGCCCATCATTAGATCGGTTTTCCTTGGGCCGTTAGATCACACCCTTCAATCGCCCCCTTCCTCGCATGCACGAACGGCAACAACGCCCTTCGTCGACCCGCCGTGGATGCTGCGAGGCCTGACTTTGAAGTATCACCAGCTCGCCGCCGGTCGCCGTCCTTGTTGCGGCCCTCGCCCCCGGTCGCCGTCCTCGACCCTGGTCGCCATCCTCGTTGCCGCCCAGTCGCCGTCCTCGCCCCTGGTCGCCGTCCTCGTCGCCGCCGGTCGCCGTCCTCGTCCCTGCCAGTCGCCGGCCTCGCCCCCGGTCGCGGTCCTCGTCATCGGTCGTTGCCCAGCTCCCCCGGTCGAAGCTTTTCTTGTCATTTCCTCTTGAAGCTTTTTCCTTCCGCCAGTTGAAGCTTTTCCACTGCCGCTTGAAGCTTTTTCCACCATTGAAGCCTTTTTTCCACGGTGGAAGATTTCTCCTCATGTCGATCTGAAGCTTTTCCTCTAGCCGGATGAAGCTTTCCCACAAACGGTTCAAACATTTTCTCCTGGGTGGAATCTAGACACTTGACTGGTTCCAGCAAATAAATATGTCACTAGTAGCAAATTTATACACCAGTTGTAGCATTTCTCCACCCGCGTTGCAGTTTCTACCACGTTGGCGTTCGTAGCGGACAGTCGGCTGGTTCCAGCAAAAAACAATGCCGGATGTAGCAAAAAAGGATGTCGGATGTAGCAAAAAATTGCTTGTGCAGCAAAGAACGACTTTGAGGGAAGCATTTTTGGGTGCTGAGCAAAACACTGCGCTGGTTCCAGCAATCCTGATCCGTGGTTGCAGCATCACACCGCCCACTCCTAGTCCAACTTGTCGGGGTGATTCCAACAGCTAGTCGGAGTGAATCTTGCAGCTCGCCACCGTTGCTGGTTCCAGCAAAAACAGTACGCTGTTGCAGCTCCCTCCCCAGCCGGTTGTAGCATCTGTGTGCTCCCACCGCCGTGTCTGTCGGTCGAGGTAGTAGCTCAACCCTTTGATTCTCGCCGTCGGCGCCCTGAGCAGCTGGAAAAAAAAGCAGTGGATTGGGTTGAGACCCGCGCGGTGGCGGCGCCCTCCGGCGACCGGCCGGCGAGGCGGCGTGGCCGGGCGACGGGGCTTGCATGGGGGCGCGGCTCGCAGGCGCGCGCGGGCTGCCTGGTAACGACGCAGGGAGGGATGGATAAGATGAATGGCCTCACATCAGGAAGACGTGGCTGTATGCGCGTGTGTTATGCGTGACGAGGCATGAGCCGGCCGAAATTTCGGCCGGTGCGCCGTATCTAAACGTTTCCCCATTGCAAAACCTAACTACCTCCACAACCACCTCCACCTCTTCTCACGAGCGAGAGCCGGCCGGAAGGAAGGGTGACAAGTCTTGCTGGTAAGTGTTTTGTTCTCTCGATCTCCCCATCCATCCTCTCCGATTTGCCCTGATCACTAACCCTAACGCCTTGCTCTTCTCTACGGCTGTTTAATAGCAAGTGCTTGATGGTAAATTAGTTTATTCCTGCTTGTCAATTTCCTTATACATTGTGCTCTTCACACACGCTTTTGTCAATCAACATGTAAATTGATTAATTTGCCATCCTGCCACTGTCACCCTGCACTAGTACTAATGTTTGCTAACCTAAACTGTTGTTGTACTATCTCTGCTTCGATTTCAGTGTTTATAATTTGTTCGGTTTCTTTCTTGTGCACTTTTACTTTGTTTAGCTTAGCCTACAACCATGATACCTTCATTTGGCTTCTCGGTGGCCCTAATTTATTTGCAAAATAAAACAAAAAGATGCACTATATGCTTCTCGTTGGTCCTTATTTATCTGTTTAATTAAAAATAATAATATATGCTTCTCTCAAATCAGCTGAAACAAAACAACACAAACAAATACTCTACTTGCTGGCTATTAAGTAGCTTATCAATATTACTTTATCGGTGTGGTGCCTCGTTTACATCTTATCTTGATAACCATAATTTGCCAAAATTAAGCAGCTCTTTTGAACAATCCTTTACTGTCCTTGTGTGCATCTCAATGCGAAAGCCTGACTAAGTTATTTCAAACGGACCTATCAAGCGATAACCATAATTTGTGAAAACAGCTCTTCTGAATAATCCGTGACTATCCTTATGTTTTTCTTGATGCGGAAGTCTTACTAAGCTATGTCAAACTAGCCTAGTGGCCCTTAATTAGAAGTTAGAACTATTTGATGTGTAATACTATTACTTTTTTTTGTGTGTCTATCTTTTTTTTCTTTCCCAAACTAACAAGTTCCACTTGTCTGATGTTTTGCCAGGGCAATTGATACAGGCATGGACCTCAGCGAGACTCTGCTAGCTATTCTGTCTCCAGATGATAACATTCGTTCAGCAGCAGAAGGCAACCTTGAGCTGTTACAGGAGCGGGATCTTGCCAACTTCCTCCTATCCTTGTCAGTAGAGCTCTCGCATGATGAAAGTAAACCAGAGTCTAGGAGACTTGCTGGTATTGTTCTTAGGAATTCATTGGACTTCAAGGGTTCTGCTGCAGATAAGGAGCTTCAACAATGGGTCTGCCTAGACCAATCTATCAAATCCAAGATTAAGGAGTCGTTACTGATAACACTAGCATCTCCGGTGGCTGTTGCAAGGCTCACCTCATCACAAGTTATTGCAAAGATTGCATCCATCGGAGTTAATTGCACAAAACCACCACATTTGAGACATCGTTTGCCGAAAATAACGAGGTCGCTAATTTTTTGCAAAAATCACCGCACATTCGGTAATCTTTTTGCAAAAAGCACTGATCGAGTGATTTAGGTCGTTTAATCACTTTCTGACAAGTGGGGCCGGATTGTCAGGAGCTGACTTGGCAAAACATTTACATACACCCCCTTAGATCTAAAGAATAAAAGCAATCGAGGACAAGAGCTCCTATCGTCCCCCGCGCAGGCAGACCTCTCGATCTGGAGTTTGTCCCCAACCACGACCAGGACAGGAGCTCGGTCCCTCATCACCCATCTCGTCCCCAACCTCGACCAGGAGCTCGGAGGTGAGGTGAGCGCGCGGCGGCAATCAAGAGCTCGACGGCGAGGTGTGCGCGCTAGACTGGCCAGCCAAGGCCGACCCCTGCGCCACCTGGGGCAAAGTCTCCTGGACGTGCGCGCGGGGGACTGGCTGGCTACGGCCCCCTTTGCTCGCCGTCTAGGTCACGCGGCTAGCGCCGGCATGGGGAAGCGACCTAGAGTGGGCGATGGCGACGCGTGCTGGGTGCTCGGCCTACACTAGGAGTTCGTCCATGACTCCCCCCTCCTCGGCTACGATCCATGGAGTAGAGGAGACAGCATTCGTGCGCGTATGCGTGCCTGTCCGTGGTGGGAAGACTGTTGGGAGTTAATTGCACAAAACCACCACATTTGGGGCATCGTTTGCAGAAAACCACGAGGTCGCTAATTTTTTGTAAAAATCACCGCACATTCAGTAATATTTTTGCAAAAAGCACTGATTGAGTGATTTAGGTCGTTTAATCACTTTCTGACAAGTGAGGCCGGATTGTCAGAAGCTGACTTGGCAAAACATTTACATACACCCCCGTAGATCTAAAGAATAAAAGCAATCGACCCCCTCATGCACAACTGTCAGGAGCAGACCCGATGCTCGCTGTGGCGACCTTGCCGAGCTGCCAACCCCGTGCCACTCCGGCGACCTCGCCGCCGCCGACAACACGTCAGCGACCACTGCTGCCCAGTGTACCATCTCCTTCCTCCTCCTTTTTTTCCTTCTCCTCTGGGACAACACGCACCTCGCCTCTGCCTGGCCCAGCCGTTGCAACCATGGCCATGTCGACGGCGCCGGATTCCGCGGCGGCTCGCAACCCCCGCCGCTCTCCAACAGTCTTCCTGCCACGGACAGGCACGCATACGCGCACGAATGCTGTCTCCTCTACTCCATGGATCGTAGCCGAGGAGGGGGAAGTCAGGGACGAACTCCTAGTGTAGGCCGAGCACCCAGCACGCGTCGCCATCGCCCACTCTAGGTCGCCTCCCCATGCTGGCGCCAGCCGCGTGACCTAGACGGCGAGCAAAGGGGGCCGTAGCCAGCCAGTCCCCCGCGCGCACGCCCAGGAGACTTTGCCCCAGGTGGCGCAGGGGTCGGCCTTGGCTGGCCAGTCCAGCGTGCACACCTCGCCGTCAAGCTCTTGATTGCTGCCGCGCGCTCACCTCACCTCCGAGCTCCTGGTCGAGGTTGGGGACGAGATGGGTGATGAGTGACCGAGCTCCTGTCCTGGTCGTGGTCGGGGACACACTCAAGATCGAGAGGTCTGCCTGTGCGGGGGACGATAGGATCTCTTGTCCTCGATTGCTTTTATTCTTTAGATCTAAGGGGGTGTATGTAAATGTTTTGCCAAGTCAGCTCCTGACAATCCGGCCCCACTTGTCAGAAAGTGATTAAACGACCTAAATCACTCGATCGGTGCTTTTTGCAAAAAGATTACTGAATGTGCGGTGATTTTTGCAAAAAATTAGCGACCTCGTTGTTTTCGGCAAACGATGCCTCAAATGTGGTGGTTTTGTGCAATTAACTCGACTGTTGGAGAGCGGCGGGGGTTGCGAGCCGCCGCGGAATCCGGCGCCGTCGACATGGCCATGGTTGCAAGCGGCTGGGCCAGGCAAAGGCGAGGTGCGTGTTGTCCCGGAGGAGAAGGAAAAAAAGGAGGAAGGAGATGGTACACGGGGCAGCAGTGGTCGCTGACGTGTTGTCGGCGGCGGCGAGGTCGCCGGAGTGGTACGGGGTTGGCAGCTCGGCAAGGTCGCCACAACGAGCATCGGGTCTGCTCCTGATAGTTGTGCACGAGGGGGTCGATTGCTTTTATTCTTTAGATCTAAGGGGGTGTATGTAAATGTTTTGCCAAGTCAGCTTATGACAATCCGGCCCTACTTGTCAGAAAGTGAATAACGACCTAAATCACTCGATCAGTACTTTTTGCAAAAAGATTACTAAATGTTCGGTGATTTTTACAAAAAATTAGCGACCTCGTGGTTTTCTGCAAACGATGCCCCAAATGTGATGGTTTTGTGCAATTAACTTCATCCATCGAGATACCCCGTCAGGAATGGCAAGACCTCATTGCCAAATTACTAGGCAGCATGACACAGCAGGGTGCATCTCCCCCACTAAGGCAAGCAACTCTAGCGGCGTTGGGGTATGTGTGCGAGGAGATTGGTCTGGAGCAGCAACAAGCGAATGGTGTTCTGAATGCTGTCGTTCAGGCAGAACCAGGCAGAACCAAGTACTGAAGTTTGTCTTGCAGCAGTTAAAGCTCTATATAATCTTCTTGGCTGTGCTGCGGCCAACTTTGCAAATGAGGATGTGAGAAATCATATAATGGACGCAGTTTGTGAAACACTAGCAAAATCCGAAGATCTGGAGATCCAACAGGCAATATTCGAATGCCTTGCTAAAATTGCATCCACATATTATATGCTGTTACAACCTTATTTGAGAACCATACTCAGTCTGACAGAATCAATTGCACCCCAATGTGTGGTGTTCCGGTGCACTGTTTGTAAGGAAGTGATTAAACTCCGAGAAGAACAACACATTGGCGCTGTCGATGCTAACTCTAAAGATTGTTGCTTTGTTTATGAGGCCCTCGAGTTACAAGTTCCAGTGCTGCTAAAGCATTTGTTCAAGCGGGAGAAAGATCAGTAAGGACTAGTTCGAATGCTGTTACAACAACATCTGTTCAATCAAGAGGAAATTCAAGAAGGACTAGTTCCAATGCCGCTAGAGCATCTGCTCATGCAAGAGGAAGATCAAGGAGATGTTGTGCTTCCGTTGCTTCATGCTTAATCTGAATCAAGCCAGCAATTTGCTGGATCTTTCAAAAAGACAAGATGGAAGATCCAAACAGCGAGGTAAAAGGAACCACTGCATGGATTCTTGTCCGGATGTTTAAGCTTCTCCATTTTCCAGCAAGTGCAAATGGAATTATAACGAAAGCAAACCTTCCTCGCATCATGGATGTGTTGGTACACAGTAGTAAAGATATTCCAATTGTGTCCGAAAACAAAAAACTGCTCATAAAGGTGGCCGTATGCATCATTCAGATGCAGAGGCCGGGGATGTCCCCTTTTCTAAAAAATAAAAATTGTGTCCGAAAAAGTATGCGGAGCTATATATTTTCTTGCCCTAGGTTACGAAGATGCAGAGTCAATACCATCTGAGCTTTCATCGTCTCTTGATCGTGTTATTGATGCTCTCCTTTCTACTTCACAACCTTCTGATAAGACCCCTTTCAGGCTTGGAGCATCTGCTTATGAAGCATTGTGTGCAGTTGTGAGAGTCAGCAATTTAGAACAAGCTGTTGTTTGGAGCGCTATAGGAAATTTAATGCATTGTATCATGAAAAGATTGGATATGACGCTTGATCGCCAAGCACTTACTTTGGGTCATAAGTTGAAGAAAAACAATCTTCAGATTGTGCTGTGTGGTGTACTGCAGGTCATCGTCCAGAGACTGGCCAATTCAGCTACAGTGAAGATAGTTATGAACGCTGCTCATCATTTGTTGTTTTCTTTTTGCCGTGTCTTGGTTTGTGACAGTTCTACTGCACAGAGTGAAGCAATGTGTTGGTTTGCCATTGCTGCTCTTGCTAATGCCACTGGTCCAGAGTTTGGGAAACATATGCCTATACTCATGCAGGTACTCATGCTCACCCACTCTCCCCCATCTCTGTAGGAGTGATCGGCGATATCTGCCTTGTCTTGGAAGGTAAAATGTTGCCACACTGTGATAAAATTATGCAAGTTCTGTACAAAGGTCTTACTAAGTCGACTCTTAGAGCTCCAATTTTCTCATGCTTCGGAGACATTGCTCTTGCTATTAGCAATGATTTTGAGAAGTGCCTGCAGTATGTTCTGGAAAAGCTTCAAGAAGCTGCTAACTCACAGGACTGGGCTGATGTTCAAGAAGAGGACAAGACTGAATATGTGGCTTAGACAGGGAATATGTAAGGCATACTCTGGCATACTACGGGGTATGAAGGACCCAAGAATTGGGTTTAAGGTAGCAACCCATCTATTTAAATTCATGGAAGGAGTCTGGGCAGACCGGAGCAGGTGCACATAATTTTCTTTGCCTTGTCGTATTTTGTTATATGGATGACCGTTCCTTCTCCATAGCACCCACCATGATGTAAATTTGTCATCATTTTCATTTGCCTTGCACTTCTTTCTTAGTATATGGGTGACTGTTCTTGTTCCTTACCATTGTGTGTATCTACTTTCAGGGATAAAAGTGTGATGCATGCTGCTGTTGCTGTGTTGACCGATTTTGATTTGACAATTGGGTCATGGACAGAAGAGATGACTAAGGAATTGCATAACTAACTATTATGATTTCATCTGAAGCAGATGCACCGCTTGCTATTATATGTTAACTTTGTTGCAGGTAGTTGAATTTTGATTTAACTTGTCTTCTTTTCCCTTTCTTACTAAAGCATGGATATAGTTAGAACTTACCAGTAGAATACCTGAGGTAAAGCGCAAAAAAAGACGCTCGCATTTTCTTGGAACTATTTTAGGCCTTCGCCGTTCACTGGGAGGAGACGTTTCCGTCGACTACGAAGACGTCCGTGGCGGCTTTGCCAATAAAATATGCCGGCTCAGTCTCTCGTAGGTGCTCACAAGGATAGGGCGTGCGTGCGTTCATAGAGGTCAGTATATGTGTGTATGTATGAGCATCTGCGTCTGTATCATGTTAAAAAAGGGCATAGTCTTTTTTCATGATTTTTGGTTACAAAGAAAAACAAATCAGTAAGAGGAATTGATCATAATTGAAGTTGTAATTAATAGAAAACTGAGCCATGCCCAGCTGATAGTTTTCTTGCATTTATTTTAGGCTTATCTGCGAGAGTTTGAGAGATGGTGTTCGTGCTGACTATGAGGCAGAAGTTGAAATTAATCAGAGAGCTAACTTCAGGGCTTCATGCCTATCCGGGCATCGCTAGCCTAGGCCGGCTACTGATGCTATGCTTCGCCCTCCGATCGAAATCACAAAATTGACTACTTGAAGGTCGTCCATAAGAAGCATGAAGGTTTTTTTTCGGGGTCAAGTGATTGCATCACTAAGGAATAGGTCCTTCAGCCAGTACATATTAGTCAAGTACTTTTTCTCACTATGCTTGCACTGTATTGACCTAAGAGCAGCTACAACCGGGCCCAATATCGGTCCCAAAGGTCCGGCTGTCCGGATGGCCTGAAAAGTCCGGGCTTACAGGCAACTCTCATATCTAGTTCATATGTGAGGCGGATACGAGACTCCTGGACGCGTCCGCTATACGTCGGATCCGGCTTATGGTCTATCTCGACCCCACATATTTTCATCCCTATCTCTCTGGACCAAATCCTAGTTACTCCACTTCACCCTTCTCCATCCTCAAGCTCCTATCCAGCAAACTCCGGCCTTCTTCGGCATGGCGTGCGGTAGATTCGACTTCGAGATCTTCCGGTTTGCTCGTTGTCAGGAACGACGAGGAGCACTGTCGGGCCCGGGCACCGAGGAGAAGCGTTGTCGTGGCTGGAGACGACGTATAGGATGAAAAAAGGAAAAAATAAGTTCGCCAGAATCTCACCAAAGATGGTGGTGGGAGGGAGGCGGGGCTGAGGGAAGGCGCCACAGGCAGTGGGCACCGAGATGGGTGGCGGTGGCAGTGTCCATGGCCCATGTGCGACACTATTCATTTCTCATTTTTACCGAGAAGTGGCTTTCCTACAGAAAAATGGAAAAATATCACACGGAAACCAACATTTGATTGAAACTGGTAAAAACCACAAGGAAAATATGTTTTGAAGTTTAAAAAAAACTGAAATAAATACGGGATGTTAAGAGGATGATGTTTTATTGCCACGCTAAATTTCAAGTTGAAACACATTACGAGATGCGACCTATGAAAAAGACAAAATCAACACTGAATAGTGCTAAACAGTTTGTCGGCACTATTCAGGGCTGATTTTATCCTTTTCATAGATCACGTCTCGTAAGGGCATGTACAATGCATAGCCTTAAGGTGATGCATCGCATACCATGTAGGATTGGATATGACGTAAAGTAGGTTCGGATAGGGAAGCGGGATCCTCTTCAGGAGGCGGCTGCTTGAAGAGAAAAAGTGTGGTCCGGTGACAAAAGCTGAAAAGATTGAATGAAAAGTAGAGATGCATGTGTAATAAAGTTCTTATTTTTTATTTTTTAATGATGCCCACTAGTAGTAGCTTGCATTGGGGAGAAAAAATAAATGTAGATGCCTCAAATTACTTTTTGTCATGGGGCATATGTATCCATATGCCACCATTGTACATGCCCTAATGTGTTTCAACTTGAAATTTTATGTGGCCATAAAACATCACCCTCTTAGGGCATGTACAATGCATAGCCTCAAGATGATACCTCGCATGCCATGTAGGATCGGATATGATGTAAAGTAGGTTTGGATAGGGAAGCGGGATCCTCTCTACGAGGCGGTTGCTTGAAGAGAAAAAGTGTGGTCCGGTAACAAAAGCTGAAAAGGTTGGAGTGAAAAGTAGAAATGCATGTGTACTACAGTCTTTATTTTCTATTTCTTAATGAGGCCCACTAGTGATAGCTTATATTGGAGAGAAAAAATTAATATAGATGCCTCAAATTACTTTTTATCATAGGACATATGTATCTATATGCCATCATTGTACATGCCCTTAACATCCCGCATTTTTTTAGATTTTTTTCGAAACTTTAAGATGTGGTTTTCACGAAGTTTTTTATTGAATATTGGTTTCCGTATGACATTCTTCATCAAAATAGGCTAGGAGGTTGAGCTTTGAGGAATCAAAATCCATGATTTTAAGAAACTAAACATTTGAGGGATCTGTTAGATAGAAGTAGCACTTTTTTTTTGAACTTAGATAGGAGTAGCACTTAAATCCCTCAAAAGATAATTTCCCCCTTAAATTAAGCTATCGAGGGCTCTGCTAGAAATATTCATACTTTCTGCAAGTAACTAGTTAATTAAGGAGAAAAATTATAATTACAGCTCGCCAAATCTCAACGGGCACTCGGTCAAGAACAAAGAGACGACTTTTTTTTACATACACCGGAAGATTCGCCGCGTGGCGGTGTGACGGTGTCAATTCTCTAACCACCCCTAGAATAATGCAAGTGCCTTGCGGCTGGCGGGCACACCGGCCGTCGTGACCCCGTCCACATGACGATCGATGGAGGCACGCGCACCAACTCACATCGACCAACCGCCGGCTCCATTAGTCAACGTACGCGCTGCAGAATTTCCTGATCTCCCCGTTGCCGCCGGTGAGCACCTCCATCCTGCCCATGTTGATCATGGCGGCGGCGTAGTCCTCGAAGTACTCCTCCGTCGACTCGGCGGCCGCCATCCTCGCCACGTAGTCCCTCGTCCACCTGTCGTCGAGCAGCGCCTGGTCGGAGACGAACAGGGTCTTGTTGCTGAGCACGTCCCGGTAGTAGCTGAGGTCGAACTCGTAGGGGCTCTTGGGGTCCATGTCGACGAGCGTTTCGTCTTCCTTGTTCCCTGGCTCGCACCTCTCCCGCAGCTCCGGGGCGTACGCCTTGTCCAGCGTCGGGTCCTGCACCCCTAGGCCGCTGTTATTGTAGAGCCGGTCCGGCGCGAACGCCGCGCACTGCGCCCTCCCGATCGTGTGGCTCCCCGACAGCACCACCAGGTCCTTCCACGACAGGTTCTTCACGCTGAAGTAGGTTTTCAGGTCCACGATGTTGGCGTGCGGCGGCGCCAGGTCGTTCTCGGCGTCGATGCACAGGGACACCTTGCCGTCCCGGCGCCCGGTCTCCACCGGGAACCGTGGCCCGTTGCTCTGGAACAGAGAGGCAGTTTCATTCGTCAGCTAGAAAGAAAGCTTCAGAAGATCCATTGAGCTGATGAAAGGGGGGGTTATTGATCTGCTTAAATTACCAGGTACACGGCGTCCCGCGCGGCCATGATGATGATGTCTGCGCAGGACACGGTGAGCGGGCACTCGTCCTCCAGCTTCGCCTTGATCCTCTCGACCTCGTCGAAGCCGCGGAGGCTGTAGCTCATGGGCATGGCGTCCCTCTCCCCCTTCTTGCTCCTCGATTTCAGCATGATCGACCCGTCGCACCCCTGCAAACCACGCATCCAGTTCAGGTTAAGCAAAACACATTTAGACGGCCCGCGCACGCGACGCGGCACGGCAAAGAAGCAGCGCAGCACGCACCCTGACGAAGCAGTCGTGGAAGAGAAGCCGCAGCAGCGCCGGGCCGAGGGTCCGGTCCTCGTGGACGATGTCCCGCATCTCCTCCAGCACCAGCTCCTCCGCTTTCGGGCACGTCTTGTTGTAGAACCCGATGGCGAGCCCGGCGGCGGCGGGGTCCGTGGGGCCCGGCACCGGCATGGCGCTCGCGACGGCCGCGAGGATCAGCAGCCTGACGAGCACGTCCAATGCCATCCGGCCGGACCGGAGGAACAGAGCCGAATCGAGTCGTCGACGAGCGAGGTTGCTTGGTCGTGACGGGGGGAAGCAGCTGCTCAGGAGGCGTTGAAACTTAACTCGGGTCAGCCGGGAACTCACGGAAGGGGAAGAGATCAAGAGAAGGAGATTAAATTTGCTGGCCGGCGTCGACCGCCCGCGCATGAAAACCCCGGAGCCGGAATGGCGAGAATAAAGAAAGAGTTGGAGAGGCACGGGTGGGTTGGCGATCGCTGTCGAGAAGCTCGGAATTCGCAAGTTAGTTAAAAACTGAGGCGGACAATGGCTGGCTAGCACAGCTGGGAACGGGAATGGGGTGTTGGAGGCTACGCGCAAAGGCGAGCAGAAGGAAACAAAAATTCCCCCCATTTCACGCGGCGCATGAGACTGGACTGGACCGGGGGGCGCGAGTGCGCCGAGCAGATTGGTTCCGCGTCTGGACTGGACGGCGGTCGTGGATGCGGGCTTTTGCACTTGTCAACGCACGCCGTTCACACGCCATACTCGGCCGACTACGAGATAGCTTTTCTGCACATCGATGAATAGTTGAACATGGCAGTGCATATATGAAGGCAAGATTGACGAACCGATCGATGCATTTGTAGAGGCATAAAAGCATCTAATGGAAAGTGAGCTGACCAAATGAACAAACAAATATTCAGGCGCATGCATTTTAACTGGTCTCTGGTGGCTGTGCTGACCAGGGGCAGTTGGCGTGTAGCACGGGCGGAGGACAGGCTGCGGAGGCATACGCTTCTTCGTGGTAAGCTACTCCACCTGCCGGTTATCGCCGTTTACGCAAACTAGAACTTGTCAAGGTCAAAGTACAGTGCTGTGTTTAACGGAACCCAATAGTAGAAACAGACGGCCATACTTCTTTTTTTTTAAAGAAGGATGGTCCCCGACCTCTACCTCTGCATCTGAGAGATGTATGCGGCTATTTTATTGATTATTCTCGAGGACCTTACAAAGTAGAACAACAATATGCCTGAATACGCCATCTTGGCAACATCTACCGCTATTTCTATCCAAATGATAAAGGGGTGCAAGCTAGGCCACATACCCAGACCTCTCACCTAAGCCTAACATCTAAAGCCAGAGGCCCCGACCAAGCCATCTGCCGGGTCCGGGGCTCAAACCGGTCCGACGCACTCACATGTGTCGTTGTCGCCATCTTTCACTGGTCCATCTTCGAAGCACATTAATGTGACAACCTTGGCAGGTCCTCCGCCATCGATGCCACCACGACGTCAAACGACGACCTCCACCTACGCGAGCCTTGGCAAGTCCTCCGTCACTGACGCCACCACGACGCCAGCCGACGACCTCCACCTACGCTAGTCCATCTCCAGGCAACAGACGTAAATCCATGCTAGGATAGGGCCGCATCACCGCCGTCGCACCACCCACAAGCGCCACCCAACCCCAAGGTTCCCAAAGCGGCGCCTTCAAGAAGAAAACGAAGCCGTGAGCGCCGCAGCCGCCCAACAAAGTTAGGGCTTTCGCCCGGGAGACCCAGGGAAAGGTGAAGTGAGGAGATCAGTCCATACCGACGTCTCCAAGAAGAGGAACGACGCCCTCAGGCGTCGCCGTTGGCGTGGCTGTCATGGCTGGCCAGGGGTTTCACCCGAACTAGGTCCCTGATACGTCTCCAACGTATCTACTTTTCCTAACGCTTGTCCTCTTGTTTTGAACTCTACTTTGCATGATTTGAATGAAACTAACCCCGAACTGACGTTGTTTTTAGCAGAACTATCATGGTATTGTTTTTGTGCAGAAATATAAGTTCTCGGAATGGAACGAAATTTTTCCAAGGATTTTTTTATATCAATAATAAGAATTTCTGGAGCCAAGACGCACCAGAGGGGGGCACCTGGGTGAGCACAATCCACCAGGGCGCGCCCCCCTCTCCTGGCGCACCCAGGTGGGTTGTGCCCACCTGGTGGCCCCGCAGACCCTGAAACTGACGCTATAAAATCCTGTTTTTCCAGAAAAATCAGGAAGAAAGAATTATCATGATCCATGAGACGGAGCCGTCGTCACCTTCTGTTCTTCATCGGGAGGCCAGATCTGGAGTCCATTTGGGGCTCCGGAGAGGGAGATCTTCGTTCTTCGTCATCATCAACCCTTCTCCATCGTCAATTCCTTGATGCTCCCCACCGGGAGTGAGTAATTCCTTCGCAGGCTCGCTGGTCGGTGAGGAGTTGGATGAGATTCATCATTTAATCGAGTTAATTTTGTTAGGGCTTGATCCCTAGTATCCACTATGTTCTCAGATTGATGTTGCTATGACTTTGACATGCTTAATGCTTGTCACTTTGGGTCTGGGTGCCATGATTTCAAATCTGAACCGTTTATGTTATCACCATTATATCCATGTTCTAGATCCGATCTTGCAAGTTATAGTCACCTACTACGTGTTATGATCCGGCAACCTCAGAGTGACAATAGCCGGGACCACTCCCGATGATGACTGTAGTTTGAGGAGTTCATGTATTCACCGTGTGTTAATGATTTGTTCTGGTTCTCTATTAAAAGGAGGCCTTAATATCCCTTAGTTTCCTATATAGACCCCGCTGCCACGGGAGGGTAGGACAAAAGATGTCATGCAAGTTCTTTCCATAAGCATGCATGACTATTTATGGAATACATGCCTACATTATATTGACGAACTGGAGCTAGTGCCGTATCGCCCTAGGTTATAACGGTCTCATGATGAATATCATCCAACAAGTCATCGATCCAATGCCTACGAATTTATCTTATATTGTTCTTGCTAAGTTACTACTGCTATCATCACTGTTACACTTGCTATAAAATTACTGATATCACTATTACCATTACTATTGTTGTTGTCACTGTTGGGGAACGCAGTAATTTCGAAAAATTTCCTACGCACACGCAAGATCATGGTGATGCACAGCAACGAGAGGGGAGAGTGTTGTCTACGTACCAACGCAGACCGACTGCGGAAGCGATCACACAACGTAGAGGAAGTAGTCGTACGTCTTCTTCCCGATCCGACCGATCCAAGCACCGTTACTCCGGCACCTCCGAGTTCTTAGCACACGTTCAGCTCGATGACGATCCTCGGGCTCCGATCCAGCAAAGCATCGAGGAAGAGTTCCGTCAGCACGACAGCGTGGTGACGATCTTGATGTACTACCGACGCAGGGCTTCGCCTAAGCACTACAACGGTATGATCGAGGTGGAATTTAGTGGCAGTGGGCACCGCACACGGCTAAGGAACGATCTCAAGGATCAACTTGTGTGTCTTGGGGTGTCCCCTGCCCCCGTATATAAAGGTTGGAGGGAGGTGGGCTGGCCGGCCAGAGAGAGGGAGGCGCAGGGGGAGTCCTACTCCTACCGGGAGTAGGACTCCCCCCTCCAATCCTATTCCAACTAGGACTCTCAAGGGGGAAAGGAGAGAGAGGGGGGCCGGCCCCTTCTCCTAGTCCTACTAGGACTTGGGGAAGGGGGGGGGGGGCGCGCGGCTAGGCTGTGGGCTGCCCCTTTTCTCTTTTCCACTAAGGCCCAATAGGCCCATTAGTCTCCCGGGGGGTTCCGGTAACCCTCCCGGTATTCCGGTAAAATCCCGATTTCACCCGGAACACTTCCTATGTCCAAACATAGGCTTCCAATATATCAATCTTTACGTCTCGACCATTTCGAGACTCCTCGTCATGTCCGTGATCTCATCCGGGACTCCGAACAACCTTCGGTACATCAAAATGCATAAACTCATAATAACTGTCGTCGTAACGTTAAGCGTGCGGACCCTACGGTTTGAGAACAATGTAGACATGACCGAGACACGTCTCCGGTCAATAACCAATAGCGGGACCTGGATGCCCATATTGGCTCCTACATATTCTACGAAGATCTTTATCGGTCAGACCGCATAACAACATACGTTGTTCCCTTTGTCATCTGTATGTTACTTGCCCGAGATTCGATCGTCGGTATCCAATACCTAGTTCAATCTCGTTACCGGCAAGTCTCTTTACTCGTTCCGTAATACATCATCTCACAACTAACATATTAGTTGCAGTGCTTGCAAGGCTTATGTGATGTGCATTACCGAGAGGGCCCAGAGATACCTCTCCGACAATCGGAGTGACAAACCCTAATCTCGAAATACGCCAACCCAACATCTACCATTGGAGACACCTGTAGTACTCCTTTATAATCACCCAGTTACGTTGTGACGTTTGGTAGTACCCAAAGCGTTCCTCCGGTAAACGGGAGTTGCATAATCTCATAGTTATAGGAACATGTATAAGTCATGAAGAAAGCAATAGCAACATACTAAACGATCGGATGCTAAGCTAATGGAATGGGTCATGTCAATCAGATCATTCAACTAATGATGTGACCTTGTTAATCAAATAACAACTCTTTGTTTATGGTTAGGAAACATAACCATCTTTGATTAACGAGCTAGTCAAGTAGAGGCATACTAGTGACACTCTGTTGGTCTATGTATTCACACATGTATTATGTTTCCGGTTAATACAATTCTAGCATGAATAATAAACATTTATCATGATATAAGGAAATAAATAATAACTTTATTATTGCCTCTAGGGCATATTTCCTTCAGTCTCCCACTTGCACTAGAGTCAATAATCTAGATTACACAGTAATGATTCTAACACCCATGGAGCCTTGGTGCTGATCATGTTTTGCTCGTGGAAGAGGCTTAGTCAACGGGTCTGCAACATTCAGATCCGTATGTATCTTGCAAATCTCTATGTCTCCCACCTGGACTAAATCCCGGATGGAGTTGAAGCGTCTCTTGATGTGTTTGGTCCTTTTGTGAAATCTGGATTCCTTTGCCAAGGCAATTGCACCAGTATTGTCACAGAAGATTTTCATTGGACCCGATGCACTAGGTATGACACCTAGATCGGATATGAACTCCTTCATCCAGACTCCTTCGTTCGCTGCTTCCGAAGCAGCTATGTACTCCGCTTCACATGTAGATCCCGCTACGACGCTTTGTTTAGAACTGCACCAACTGACAGCTCCACCGTTTAAAGTAAACACGTATTCGGTTTGCGATTTAGAATCGTCCGGATCAGTGTCAAAGCTTGCATCAACGTAACCTCTTACGGTGAGCTCTTTGTCACCTCCATATACGAGAAAAATATCCTTAGTCCTTTTCAGGTATTTCAGGATGTTCTTGACCGCTGTCCAGTGATCCATTCCTGGATTACTTTGGTACCTCCCTGCTAAACTTATAGCAAGGCACACATCAGGTCTGGTACACAGCATTGCATACATGATAGAGCCTATGGCTGAAGCATAGGGAACATCTTTCATTTTCTCTCTATCTTCTGCAGTGGTCGGGCATTGAGTTTGACTCAACTTCACACCTTGTAACACAGGCAAGAACCCTTTCTTTGCTTGATCCATTTTGAACTTCTTCAAAATTTTGTCAAGGTATGTGCATTGTGAAAGTCCAATTAAGCGTTTTGATCTATCTCTATAGATCTTTATGCCTAATATGTAAGCAGCTTCCCCGAGGTCTTTCATCGAAAAACTTTTATTCAAGTATCCCTTTATGCTATCCAGAAATTCTATATCATTTCCAATCAGCAATATGTCATCCACATATAATATTAGAAATGCTACAGAGCTCCCACTCACTTTCTTGTAAATACAGGCTTCTCCAAAAGTCTGTATAAAGCCAAATGCTTTGATCACACTATCAAAGTGTTTATTCCAACTCCGAGATGCTTGCACCAGTCCATAAATGGATCGCTGGAGTTTGCACACTTTGTTAGCTCCCTTCGGATCGACAAAACCTTCTGGTTGCATCATATACAACTCTTCTTCCAGAAATCCATTCAGGAATGCAGTTTTGACATCCATTTGCCATATTTCATAATCATAAAACGCAGCAATTGCTAACATAATTCTGACGGACTTAAGCATCGCTACGGGTGAGAAGGTCTCATCGTAGTCAATCCCTTGAACTTGTCGAAAACCTTTCGCGACAAGTCGAGCTTTATAGACAGTAATATTACCGTCAGCGTCAGTCTTTTTCTTGAAGATCCATTTATTCTCAATTGCTTGCCGATCATCAGGCAAGTCAACCAAAGTCCATACTTTGTTTTCATACATGGATCCCATCTCAGATTTCATGGCCTCAAGCCACTTTGCGGAATCTGGGCTCACCATCGCTTCTTCATAGTTTGTAGGTTCATCATGATCTAGTAGCATGACTTCCAGAACTGGATTACCGTACCACTCTGGTGTGGATCTCACTCTGGTTGATCTACGTGGTTCAGTAGTATCTTGTCCTGAAGCTTCATGATCATCATCATTAGCTTCCTCACTGATTGGTATAGGTGTCGCAGAAACAGTTTTCTGTGATGTACTATTTTCCAATAAGGGAGCAGGTACAGTTACCTCATCAAGTTCTACTTTCCTCCCACTCACTTCTTTCGAGAGAAACTCCTTCTCTAGAAAGTTTCCGAATTTAGCAACAAAAGTCTTGCCTTCGGATCTGTGATAGAAGGTGTATCCAATAGTTTCCTTTGGATATCCTATGAAGACACATTTCTCCGATTTGGGTTCGAGCTTATCAGGTTGAAGCTTTTTCACATAAGCATCGCAGCCCCAAACTTTAAGAAACGACAACTTTGGTTTCTTGCCAAACCATAGTTCATAAGGTGTCGTCTCAACGGATTTTGATGGTGCCCTATTTAACGTGAATGCGGCCGTCTCTAAAGCATAACCCCAAAACGATAGCGCTAAATCAGTAAGAGACATCATAGATCGCACCATATCTAGTAAAGTACGATTACGACGTTCGGACACACCATTACGCTGTGGTGTTCCGGGTGGCGTGAGTTGCGAAACTATTCCACAATTTTTCAAATGTACACCAAATTCGTAACTCAAATATTCTCCTCCACGATCAGATCGTAGAAACTTTATTTTCTTGTTACGATGATTTTCAACCTCACTCTGAAATTCTTTGAACTTTTCAAATGTTTCAGACTTATGTTTCATTAAGTAGATATACCCATATCTGCTTAAATCATCTGTGAAGGTGAGAAAATAACGATATCCGCCACGAGCCTCAATATTCATCGGACCACATACATCGGTATGTATGATTTCCAATAAATCCGTTGCTCTCTCCATAGTACCGGAGAACGGTGTTTTAGTCATCTTGCCTATGAGGCACGGTTCGCAAGTACCAAGTGCTTCATAATCAAGTGGTTCCAAAAGCCCATCAGTATGGAGTTTCTTCATGCGCTTTACACCGATATGACCTAAACGGCAGTGCCACAAATAAGTTGCACTATCATTATTAACCTTGCATCTTTTGGCTTCTACATTATGAATATGTGTATCACTATCATCGAGATTCAACAAGAATAGACCACTCTTCAAAGGTGCATGACCATAAAAGATATTACTCATATAAATAGAACAACCATTATTCTCTGATTTAAATGAATAACCGTCTCGCATCAAACAAGATCCAGATATAATGTTGATGCTCAACGCTGGCACCAAATAACAATTATTTAGGTCTAATATTAATCCCGAAGGTAGATGTAGAGGTAGCGTGCCGACCGCGATCACATCGACTTTGGAACCGTTTCCCACGCGCATTGTCACCTCGTCCTTTGCTAGCATCCGCTTATTCTGTAGTCCCTGTTTCGAGTTGCAAATATTAGCAACAGAACCAGTATCAAATACCCAGGTGCTACTGCGAGCTCTAGTAAGGTACACATCAATAACATGTATATCACATATACCTTTGTTCACTTTGCCATCCTTCTTATCCGCCAACTTGGGGCAGTTCCGCTTCCAGTGTCCAGTCTGCTTGCAGTAGAAGCACTCAGTTTTAGGCTTAGGTCCAGACTTGGGTTTCTTCTCCTGAGCAGCAACTTGCTTGCTGTTCTTCTTGAAGTTTCCCTTCTTCTTCCCTTTGCCCTTTTTCTTGAAACTAGTGGTTTTGCTAACCATCAACACTTGATGCTCCTTCTTGATTTCTACCTCCGCAGCTTTCAGCATTGCGAAGAGCTCGGGAATAGTCTTGTTCATCCCTTGCATATTATAGTTCATCACGAAGCTCTTGTAGCTTGGTGGCAGTGATTGGAGAATTCTGTCAATGACGCAGTCATCTGGAAGATTGACTCCCATCTGAATCAAGTGATTATTATACCCAGACATTTTGAGTATATGCTCACTGACAGAACTGTTCTCCTCCATCTTGCAGCTATAGAACTTATTGGAGACTTCATATCTCTCAATTCGGGCATTTGCTTGAAATATTAACTTCAACTCCTGGAACATCTCATATGCACCATGACGTTCAAAACGTCGTTGAAGTCCCGATTCTAAGCCGTAAAGCATGGCACACTGAACTATCGAGTAGTCATCAGCTTTGCTCTGCCAGACGTTCATAACATCTGGCGTTGCTCCAGCAGCAGGCCTGTCACCCAGTGGTGCTTCCAGGACGTAATTCTTCTGTGCAGCAATGAGGATAATCCTCAGGTTACGTACCCAGTCCGTGTAATTGCTACCATCATCTTTCAACTTTGCTTTCTCAAGGAACGCATTAAAATTTAACGGAACAACAGCACGAGCCATCTATCTACAATCAACATAAACAAGCAAGATACTATCAGGTACTAAGTTCATGATAAGTTGAAGTTCAGTTAATCAAATTACTTAGGAACTCCCACTTAGATAGACATCCCTCTAATCCTCTAAGTGATCACGTGATCCAAATCAACTAAACCATAACCGATCATCACGTGAGATGGAGTAGTTTTCAATGGTGAACATCGTTATGTTGATCATATCTACTATATGATTCACGCTCGACTTTTCGGTCTCCGTGTTCCGAGGCCATATCTGTATATGCTTGGCTCGTCAAGTATAACCTGAGTATTCTGCGTGTGCAACTGTTTTGCACCCGTTGTATTTGGACGTAGAGCTTATCACACCCGATCATCACGTGGTGTCTGGGCACGACGAACTTTGGCAACGGTGCATACTCAGGGAGAACACTTCTTGATAATTTAGTGAGAGATCATCTTATAATGCTACCGTCAATCAAAGCAAGATAAGATGCATAAAAGGATAAACATCACATGCAATCAATATAAGTGATATGATATGGCCATCATCATCTTGTGCTTGTGATCTCCATCTCCGAAGCATCGTCATGATCACCATCGTCACCGGCGCGACACCTTGATCTCCATCGTAGCATCGTTGTCGTCTCGCCAATCTTATGCTTCCACGACTATCACTACCGCTTAGTAATAAAGTAAAGCATTACATCGCGATTGCATTGCATACAATAAAGCGACAACCATATGGCTCCTGCCGGTTGCCGATAACTCGGTTACAAAACATGATCATCTCATACAATAAAATCAGCATCATGCCTTGACCATATCACATCACAACATACCCTGCAAAAACAAGTTAGACGTCCTCTACTTTGTTGTTGCAAGTTTTACGTGGCTGCTACGGGCTTAAGTAAGAACTCATCTCACCTACGCATCAAAACCACAACGATAGTTCGTCAAATAGACTCCGTTTTAACCTTCTCAAGGACCGGGCGTAGTCACACTTGGTTCAACTAAAGTTGGAGAGACAGTCTTCCGCAAGCCATCTATGTGCAAAGCACGTCGAGGGAACCGGTCTCGCGTAAGAGTACGCGTAAGGTTGGTCCGGATCGTCTCACCCAACAATACCGCCGAACCAAAGTATGACATGCTGGTAGGCAGTATGACTTGTATCGCCCACAACTCACTTGTGTTCTACTCGTGCAAATAACATCAAACCATAAAACCTAGGCTCGGATGCCACTGTTGGGGAACGCAGTAATTTCGAAAATTTTCCTACGCACACGCAAGATCATGGTGATGCACAGCAACGAGAGGGGAGAGTGTTGTCTACGTACCAACGCAGACCGACTGCGGAAGCGATCACACAACGTAGAGGAAGTAGTCGTACGTCTTCTTCCCGATCCGACCGATCCAAGCACCGTTACTCCGGCACCTCCGAGTTCTTAGCACACGTTCAGCTCGATGACGATCCTCGGGCTCCGATCCAGCAAAGCGTCGAGGAAGAGTTCCGTCAGCACGACAGTGTGGTGACGATCTTGATGTACTACCGACGCAGGGCTTCGCCTAAGCACTACAACGGTATGATCGAGGTGGAATTTAGTGGCAGGGGGCACCGCACACGGCTAAGGAACGATCTCAAGGATCAACTTGTGTGTCTTGGGGTGTCCCCTGCCCCCGTATATAAAGGTTGGAGGGAGATGGGCTGGCCGGCCAGAGAGAGGGAGGCGCAGGGGGAGTCCTACTCCTACCGGGAGTAGGACTCCCCCCTCCAATCCTATTCCAACTAGGACTCTCAAGGGGGAAAGGAGAGAGAGGGGGGCCGGCCCCTTCTCCTAGTCCTACTAGGACTTGGGGAAGGGCGGGGGGGCGCGCGGCTAGGCTGTGGGCTGCCCCTTTTCTCTTTTCCACTAAGGCCCAATAGGCCCATTAGTCTCCCGGGGGGTTCCGGTAACCCTCCCGGTATTCCGGTAAAATCCCGATTTCACCCGGAACACTTCCTATGTCCAAACATAGGCTTCCAATATATCAATATTTACGTCTCGACCATTTCGAGACTCCTCGTCATGTCCGTGATCTCATCCGGGACTCCGAACAACCTTCGGTACATCAAAATGCATAAACTCATAATAACTGTCATCGTAACGTTAAGCGTGCGGACCCTACGGTTCGAGAACAATGTATGAAGGAAATATGCCCTAGAGACAATAATAAAGTTATTATTTATTTCCTTATATCATGATAAATGTTTATTATTCATGCTAGAATTGTATTAACCGGAAACATAATACATGTGTGAATACATAGACCAACAGAGTGTCACTAGTATGCCTCTACTTGACTAGCTCGTTAATCAAAGATGGTTATGTTTCCTAACCATAAACAAAGAGTTGTTATTTGATTAACGAGGTCACATCATTAGTAGAATGATCTGATTGACATGACCCATTCCATTAGCTTAGCACCCGATCGTTTAGTATGTTGCTATTGCTTTCTTCATGACTTATACATGTTCCTATAACTATGAGATTATGCAACTCCCGTTTACCGGAGGAACACTTTGGGTACTACCAAACGTCACAACGTAACTGGGTGATTATAAAGGAGTACTACAGGTGTCTCAAATGGTAGATGTTGGGTTGGCGTATTTCGAGATTAGGGTTTGTCACTCCGATTGTCGGAGAGGTATCTCTGGGCCCTCTCGGTAATGCACATCACATAAGCCTTGCAAGCACTGCAACTAATATGTTAGTTGTGAGATGATGTATTACGGAACGAGTAAAGAGACTTGCCAGTAACGAGATTGAACTAGGTATTGGATACCGACGATCGAATCTCGGGCAAGTAACATACCGATGACAAAGGGAACAACGTATGTTGTTATGCGGTCTGACCGATAAAGATCTTCGTAGAATATGTAGGAGCCAATATGGGCATCCAGGTCCCGCTGTTGGTTATTGACCGGAGACGTGTCTCGGTCATGTCTACATTGTTCTCGAACCGTAGGGTCCGCACGCTTAACGTTACGATGACAGTTATTATGAGTTTATGCATTTTGATGTACCGAAGGTTGTTCGGAGTCCCAGATGAGATCACGGACATGACGAGGAGTCTCGAAATGGTCGAGACGTAAAGATTGATATATTGGAAGCCTATGTTTGGACATAGGAAGTGTTCCGGGTGAAATCGGGATTTTACCGGAATACCGGGAGGGTTACCGGAACCCCCCGGGAGACTAATGGGCCTATTGGGCCTTAGTGGAAAAGAGAAAAGGGAAGCCCACAAGCTGGCCGGCGCCCCCCCTTTCCCCAAGTCCTAGTAGGACTAGGATAGGGGGCCGGGCCCCCTTCTCTCTCCTTTTCCCCCGGGAGTCCTAATAGGATTAGGATTGGAGGGGGACTCCTCTGCGCCTCCTCTCCCTGGCTGGCCGGCTCCCCCTCCTCCAACCTTTATATACGGGGGCAGGGGGCACCCCAAGACACACAAGTTGATCCTTGAGATCGTTCCTTAGCCGTGTGCGGTGCCCCCTGCCACCAAATTCCACCTCGATCGTACCGTTGTAGTGCTTAGGCGAAGCCCTGCGTCGGTAGTACATCAAGATCGTCATCACGCCGTCGTGCTGACGGAACTCTTCCTCGACGCTTTGCTGGATCGGAGCCCGAGGAACGTCATCGAGTTGTACGTGTGCTAAGAACTCGGAGGTGCCGGAGTAACGGTGCTTGGATCGGTCGGATCGGGAAGAAGACGTACGACTACTTCCTCTATGTTGTGTGATCGCTTCCGCAGTCGGTCTGGGTTGGTACGTAGACAACACTCTCCCCTCTCGTTGCTATGCATCACCATGATCTTGCGTGTGCGTAGGAAAATTTTCGAAATTACTACGTTCCCCAACAGTGGCATCCGAGCCAGGTTTTATGGTTTGATGTTATTTGCACGAGTAGAACACAAGTGAGTTGTGGGCGATACAAGTCATACTGCCTACCAGCATGTCATACTTTGGTTCGGCGGTATTGTTGGGTGAGACGATCCGGACCAACCTTACGCGTACTCTTACGCGAGACCGGTTCCCTCGACGTGCTTTGCACACAGATGGCTTGCGGAAGACTGTCTCTCCAACTTTAGTTGAACCAAGTGTGACTACGCCCGGTCCTTGAGAAGGTTAAAACGGAGTCTATTTGACGAACTATCGTTGTGGTTTTGATGCGTAGGTGAGATGAGTTCTTACTTAAGCCCGTAGCAGCCACGTAAAAATTGCAACAACAAAGTAGAGGACGTCTAACTTGTTTTTGCAGGGTATGTTGTGATGTGATATGGTCAAGGCATGATGCTGATTTTATTGTATGAGATGATCATGTTTTGTAACCGAGTTATCGGCAACTGGCAGGAGCCATATGGTTGTCACTTTATTGTATGCAATGCAATCGCGATGTAATGCTTTACTTTATTACTAAGCGGTAGTGATAGTCGTGGAAGCATAAGATTGGCGAGACGACAACGATGCTACGATGGAGATCAAGGTGTCGCGCCGGTGACGATGGTGATCATGACGGTGCTTCGGAGATGGAGATCACAAGCACAAGATGATGATGGCCATATCATATCACTTATATTGATTGCATGTGATGTTTATCCCTTTTATGCATCTTATCTTGCTTTGATTGACGGTAGCATTATAAGATGATCTCTCACTAAAATTATCAAGAAGTGTTCTCCCTGAGTATGCACCGTTGCCAAAGTTCGTCGTGCCCAGACACCACGTGATGATCGGGTGTGATAAGCTCTACGTCCAAATACAACGGGTGCAAAACAGTTGCACATGCAGAATACTCAGGTTATACTTGACGAGCCAAGCATATACAGATATGGCCTCGGAACACGGAGACCGAAAGGTCGAGCATGAATCATATAGTAGATATGATCAACATAACGATGTTCACCATTGAAAACTACTCCATCTCACATGATGATCGGTTATGGTTTAGTTGATTTGGATCACGTGATCACTTAGAGGATTAGAGGGATGTCTATCTAAGTGGGAGTTCTTAAGTAATATGATTAAATTGAACTTAAATTTATCATGAACTTAGTCCTGGTAGTATTTTGCAAATCATGTTGTAGATCAATTGCTCGCGTTGTTGCTTCCCTGTGTTTATTTTGATATGTTCCTAGAGAAAATTGTGTTGAAAGATGTTAGTAGCAATGATGCGGATTGGATCCGTGATCTGAGGTTTATCCTCATTGCTGCACAGAAGAATTATGTCCTTGATGCACCGCTAGGTGACAGACCTATTGCAGGAGCAGATGCAGACGTTATGAACGTTTGGCTAGCTCAATATGATGACTACTTGATAGTTTAGTGCACCATGCTTAACGGCTTAGAATCGGGACTTCAAAGACGTTTTGAATGTCATGGACCATATGAGATGTTCCAGGAGTTGAAGTTAATATTTCAAGCAAATACCCGAGTTGAGAGACATGAAGTCTCCAGCAAGTTCTATAGCTAAAAGATGGAGGAGAATCGCTCAACTAGTGAGCATGTGCTCAGATTGTCTGGGTACTACAATCGCTTGAATCAAGTGGGAGTTAATCTTCCAGATAAGATAGTGATTGACAGAATTCTCTAGTCACCATGACCAAGTTAGTAGAACTTCGTGACGAACTATAGTATGCAAGGGATGACGAAAACGACTCCCGAGCTTTTCATGATGATGAAATCGATGAAGGTAGAAATCAAGAAAAACATCAAGTGTTGATGGTAGACCAGACCACTAGTTTCAAGAAAAGGGCAAAGGGAAGAAGGGGAACTTCAAGAAGAACGGCAAGCAAGTTGCTACTCAAGTGAAGAAGCCCAAGTCTGGACCTAAGCCTGAGACTAAGTGCTTCTACTGCAAAGGGACTGGTCACTGGAAGCGGAACTACCCCAAGTGATTGGCGGATAAGAAGGATGGCAAAGTGAACATAAGTATATTTGATATACATGTTATTGATGTGTACTTTACTAGTGTTTATAGCAACCCCTTAGTATTTGATGCTAGTTCAGTTGCTAAGAGTAGTAACTCGAAACGGGAGTTGCAGAATAAACAGAGACTAGTTAAGGGTGAAGTGACGATGTGTGTTGGAAGTGGTTCCAAGATTGATATGATCATCATCGCACACTCCCTATAATTTCGGGATTAGTGTTGAACCTAAATAAGTGTTATTTGGTGTTTGCGTTGAACATGAATATGATTTGATCATGTTTATTGTAATACGGTTATTCATTTAAGTAAGAGAATAAATTGTTGTTCTGTTTACATGAATAAAACCTAATATGGTTTCACACCCAATGAAAATAGTTCATTGGATCTCGATCTTAACAATACACATAATCATAATATTGAAACCAAAAGATGCAAAGTTAATAATGATAGTGCAACTTATTTGCGGCACTGCTGTTTAGGTCATATTGGTATAAAGCGCATGAAGAAACTCCATGCTGATGGGCTTTCGGAATCACTTGATTATGAATCACTTGATGCTTGCGAACCATGCCTTTTGGGCAAGATGACTAAAACGCCGTTCTCCGGAACAATGGAGCGAGAAAAGATTTGTTGGAAATCATACATACTGATGTATGTGGTCCGATGAATATTGAGGCTCGCGACAGATATCATTATTTTCTGATCTTCACAAATGATTTGAGCAGATATGAGTATATCTACTTGATGAAACATAAGTCTGAAACATTTGAAAAGTTCAAAGAATTTCAGAGTGAAGTGGAAAATCATCGTGACAAGAAAATAAAAGTTTCTACGATATGATCGCAGAGGTAAAATATTTGAGTTACGAGTTTGGTCTTCAATTAAAACAATGTGGAATAGTTTCACAAAATTATGCCACATGGAACACCACAGCATAATGGTGTGTCCAAACGTCATAACCGTACTTTATTGGATATAGTGCAATCTATGATGTATCTTACCGATCTACCACTATTGTTTTGGGGTTATGCATTAGAGACAGCTGCATTCACGTTAAATAGGGCATCATCTAAATCCGTTGAGACGACACCATGTGAACTATGGTTTGGCAAGAAACCAAAGTTGTCGTTTCTTAAAGTTTGGGGTTGCGATGCTTATATGAAAAGGTTTCATCCTGATAAGCTCAAAACTCAAATCGGAGAAGTGCATCTTCATAAGATATCCAAAGGAAACTATTGGATACACCTTCTATCACAGATCCGAAGGCAAGACTTTTGTTGCTAAATTCAGAAACTTTCTGGAGAAGGGGTTTCTCTCGAAAGAAGTAAGTGGGAGGAAAGTAGAACTTGACGAGGTAACTGTACCTGCTCCCTTGTTGGAAAGTAGCACATCACAGAAAACTGTTTCTGTGACACCTACACCAGTTAGTGAGGAAGCTAATGATGATGATCATGAAACTTCAGAACAAGACACTACTGAACCTCGTAGATCAACCAGAGCAAGATCCGCGCCAGAGTGGTACGGTAATCCAGTTCTGGAAATCATGCTACTAGATCATGATGAACCTACAAACTATGAAGAAGCGATGGTGAGCCCAGATTCCGCAAAGTGGCTTGAAGCCATGAAATCTGAGATATGATCCATGTATGAGAACAAAGTATGGACTTTAGTTGACTTGCCCGATGATCGGCAAGCCATAGAAAATAAATGGATCTTCAAGAGGAAGACGGACGCTGATAGTAGTGTTACTATCTACAAAGCTAGAATTGTCGCAAAAGGTTTTCGACAAGTTCAAGGTGTTGACTACGATGAGATTTTCTCACTCGTATCTATGCTTAAGTCTGTCCAAATCATGTTAGTAATTGCCGCATTTTATGAAATCTGGCAAATGGATAAACAAAACTGCATTCCTTAATGGATTTATTAAAGAAGAGTTGTATATGATGCAACCAGAAGGTTTTGTCAATCCAAAAGGTGCTAACAAAATGTGCAAGCACCAGCGATCCATCTGTGGACTGGTGCAAGCATCTCGGAGTTGGAATATACGCTTTGATGAGTTGATCAAAGCATATAGTTTTATACAGACTTGCGGTGAAGCCTGTATTTACGAGAAAGTGAGTGGGAGCACTACAGCATTTCTGATAAGTATATGTGAATGACATATTGTTGATCAGAAATAATGTAGAATTATTCTGTAAAGCATAAAAGGAATGTTTGAAAAGAGTTTTTCAAAGAAAGACTTCGGTAAAGCTGCTTACATATTGAGCTTCAAGATAGATCAAGACGCTTGATAAGTTTTTCAATAAGTACATACCTTGACAAGATTTTGAAGTAGTTCAAAATGGAACAGTCAAAGAAAAAGTTTCTTGCCTGTGTTACAAGGTGTGAAGTTGAGTAAAGACTCAAAGCCCGACCACGGCAGAAGATAGAAAGAGAATGAAAGTCATTCCCTATGCCTCATTCATAGGTTCTATAAAGTATGCCATGCTGTGTACCAGATCTATTGTATACCCTGCACTGATTTGGCAAGGGAGTACAATGGTGATCTAGGAGTAGATCACTGGACAGCGGTCAGAATTATCCTTAGTGAAATAAGGAAATGTTTCTCGATTATGGACGTGACAAAATGTTCGTCGTAAAGGGTTACGTCGATGCAAGTTTTTGACACTGATCCAGATGATTCTAAATCTGGATACATATTGAAAGTGGGAGCAATTAGCTAGAGTAGCTCCGTGTAGAGCATTGTAGACATAGAACTTGCAAAATACTTACGGATCTGAAAGTGACAGACCCGTTGACTAAAATTATCTCACAAGCAAAACATGATCACACCTTAGTACTCTTTGGGTGTTAATCACATAGATATGTGAACTAGATCACTGACTCTAGTAAACCCTTTGAGTGTTGGTCACATGACGATGTGAACTATGGGTGTTAATCACATGGTGATGTGAACCATTGCTGCTAAATCACATGGCGATGTGAACTAGATTATTGACTCTAGTGCAAGTGGGAGACTGAAGGAAATATTCCCTAGAGGCAATAATAAAGTTATTATTTATTTCCTTATATCATGATAAATGTTTATTATTCATGCTAGAATTGTATTAACCGGAAACATAATACATGTGTGAATACATAGACCAACAGAGTGTCACTAGTATGCCTCTACTTGACTAGCTCGTTAATCAAAGATGGTTATGTTTCCTAACCATAAACAAAGAATTGTTATTTGATTAACGAGGTCACATCATTAGTAGAATGATCTGATTGACATGACCCATTCCATTAGCTTAGCACCCGATCGTTTAGTATGTTGCTATTGCTTTCTTCATGACTTATACATGTTCCTATAACTATGAGATTATGCAACTCCCGTTTACCGGAGGAACACTTTGGGTACTACCAAACGTCACAACGTAACTGGGTGATTATAAAGGAGTACTACAGGTGTCTCCAATGGTAGATGTTGGGTTGGCGTATTTCGAGATTAGGGTTTGTCACTCCGATTGTCGGAGAGGTATCTCTGGGCCCTCTCGGTAATGCACATCCCATAAGCCTTGCAAGCACTGCAACTAATATGTTAGTTGTGGGATGATGTATTACGGAACGAGTAAAGAGACTTGCCAGTAACGAGATTGAACTAGGTATTGGATACCGACGATCGAATCTCGGGCAAGTAACATACCGATGACAAAGGGAACAACGTATGTTGTTATGCGGTCTGACCGATAAAGATCTTCGTAGAATATGTAGGAGCCAATATGGGCATCCAGGTCCCGCTATTGGTTATTGACCGGAGACGTGTCTCGGTCATGTCTACATTGTTCTCGAACCGTAGGGTCCGCACGCTTAACGTTACGATGACAGTTATTATGAGTTTATGCATTTTGATGTACCGAAGGTTGTTCGGAGTCCCGGATGAGATCACGGACATGACAAGGAGTCTCGAAATGGTCGAGACGTAAAGATTGATATATTGGAAGCCTATGTTTGGACATAGGAAGTGTTCCGGGTGAAATCGGGATTTTACCGGAATACCGGGAGGGTTACCGGAACCCACCGGGAGACTAATGGGCCTATTGGGCCTTAGTGGAAAAGAGAAAAGGGAAGCCCACAAGCTGGCTGGCGCCCCCCCTTTCCCCAAGTCCTAGTAGGACTAGGATAGGGGGCCGGCCCCCCTTCTCTCTCCTTTTCCCCCCGGGAGTCCTAATAGGATTAGGATTGGAGGGAGGAGTCCTACTCCCGGTGGGAGTAGGACTCCCCTGCGCCTCCTCTCCCTGGCCGGCCGGCTCCCCCTCCTCCAACCTTTATATACGGGGGCAGGGGGCACCCCAAGACACACAAGTTGATCCTTGAGATCGTTCCTTAGCCGTGTGCGGTGCCCCCTGCCACCAAATTCCACCTCGATCATACCGTTGTAGTGCTTAGGCGAAGCCCTGCGTCGGTAGTACATCAAGATCGTCATCACGCCGTCGTGCTGACGGAACTCTTCCTCGACGCTTTAATGGATCGGAGCCCGAGGAACGTCATCGAGCTGTACGTGTGCTAAGAACTCGGAGGTGCCGGAGTAACGGTGCTTGGATCGGTCGGATCGAGAAGAAGACGTACGACTACTTCCTCTACGTTGTGTGATCGCTTCCGCAGTCGGTCTGCGTTGGTACGTAGACAACACTCTCCCCTCTCGTTGCTATGCATCACCATGATCTTGCATGTGCGTAGGAAAATTTTCGAAATTACTACGTTCCCCAACAATGTAGACATGACCGAGACACGTCTCCGGTCAATAACCAATAGCGGGACCTGTATGCCCATATTGGCTCCTACATATTCTACGAAGATCTTTATCGGTCAGACCGCATAACAACATACGTTGTTCCCTTTGTCATCGGTATGTTACTTGCCCGAGATTCGATCGTCGGTATCCAATACCTAGTTCAATCTCGTTACCGGCAAGTCTCTTTACTCGTTCCGTAATACATCATCTCACAACTAACATATTAGTTGCAGTGCTTGCAAGGCTTATGTGATGTGCATTACCGAGAGGGCCCAGAGATACCTCTCCGACAATCGGAGTGACAAACCCTAATCTCGAAATACGCCAACCCAACATCTACCATTGGAGACACCTGTAGTACTCCTTTATAATCACCCAGTTACGTTGTGACGTTTGGTAGTACCCAAAGCGTTCCTCCGGTAAACGGGAGTTGCATAATCTCATAGTTATAGGAACATGTATAAGTCATGAAGAAAGCAATAGCAACATACTAAACGATCGGATGCTAAGCTAATGGAATGGGTCATGTCAATCAGATCATTCAACTAATGATGTGACCTCGTTAATCAAATAACAACTCTTTGTTTATGGTTAGGAAACATAACCATCTTTGATTAACGAGCTAGTCAAGTAGAGGCATACTAGTGACACTCTGTTGGTCTATGTATTCACACATGTATTATGTTTCCGGTTAATACAATTCTAGCATGAATAATAAACATTTATCATGATATAAGGAAATAAATAATAACTTTATTATTGCCTCTAGGGCATATTTCCTTCAGTCACCACTATCAAAACTATCATATTACTTTGCTACTGGTCACGTTGCTGCAGATAATTAATCTCCAGGTGTGGTTGAATTGACAACTCAGCTGCTAATACCTTCAAATATTCTTTGGCCCCCCTTGTGTCGAATCTAAAAATTTGGGTTGAATACTCTACCCTTGAAAACTGTTGCGATCCCCTATACTTATGGGTTATCAGTCCCCGCCACCAGCAGCGCCTCCTGTACAGAACCGGCGACCAAGAGGAATCGCGGCCCGACCAGGCTGGCCCACACGTCGAACCGGTGAGGAGGGAAGGCGCCAGATCGTGCGCACCGACCATTGTAGAAGCCGCAGCCTGCCGCCAACGATCATCGGATCCCACCGTCCGTCCGGCCGGGACACCAGATCCACCGCTCACACGGCTGCTCTCCGGCCGAGACACTAGATCCACCGCCCACACGGATGCTAGCCGGCCGTGCCTTGCCAATGGAGCCGCCACTCCAGATCCGGGGTTCCCCACGCAGAAGCAGGGAAACCGAGGCCCCGCCGCCACCATCCTTGGCGCCTCGGGCTTGCCCGGCGGCTGCCTCAGGCGGCGGCGAGGAAGGGAAGAGGGGGTGAGGAGGAGGGGCGGCTAGGGTTGGGAGGAGAGATCTCTTGTGGATATACATACCTTAAATTGGGGGAAAATTTCACTTCCTCGATCTCTGCACCAACTAGGGATGCTTGTGGCCTTTTAAGTATGAGTACTAGGATTTTTAATCTCAGTTACGCATCGAGCCTAGTCCTCAATGATAAATGTATGAGTACGAGGAGAGCCTGGTCTTCAAGAATAAATAGGAACCTAAATTCGCCTCCGTGAGGATTTGAACCTGGGTATTGGGTTTGTACATCCACTCCCCCAACCTCCTTAGTTTATTTGTATGCTAGAGGGGAATGTGCTTGGTTGGGTTGAGTTACAATTTATTTCGGGAATCAGCATAGGCTACACATTTATTATGTTACGTGCAATAGTTATAAGATTTGCAGTTTATTTGTTCCGCAATTATAGTTTAGCTGAGTCACCTATTTGGGAGAACAGGGGAACTGTACTTACCAGATTAACAATTCATTCGGTCTGCGATTCGCTACCTCCTATGAATTGGGCGGTAGGGATATGCATCTCTGATTCAAGAGATGAAGGTCGGTGTTCATGAATCAATTGTTTCCTATCCGATAACACTAGTGCAGGTACTTGAGAATAGTGCCACAATAGATCCAAAATCAATGGGATCAACCAAAACCATTTGTCGAGGGTGCAAGTAAAAATGTGAGACACGTGAAGATATGGTGAGTACTTTAGGCTTAGGCCACAAGGGCTCCCCTCATCGGTCGTTACTGATGTCACTACCGATAGGTGTCGGGCACTGGTGGGATCTCGAGGGGGCTAGATATCTGATGAGGTAGATATTGGGTCTTGCGAGGCTCCTGTACTTGAGGGAGAGGAAGTCCACGACCAACACGCCCCCACCTGCCCCACCGCGTGCTGATTCAAAACATGCTGGCGCGAGACTGGTCACGCTGCTCAAGCTCGCTGTCGTGGAGTCACTTGTTGCGCCATAGGGGCGGTGTGGTGGTGTCATCTCCATGAAACGGGTTGTACTTTCAGTTTGATCGTTGTTAGGGGTAATTTTGGTTGTACTTCTCCCATTCCCTCATGCCTTACTTTTGATGCAACTTTTGCTCATGCGCTCGAATGGCGGGTGGTCACCGTGCCAGATGCATATGAGCTCAAGGAGAGTGGAATGGAGGTTTAGAAGAAAATTTGAATGGGCTCAGTTTGGGTAGCCTAGGCTCGTGTAAGACGACTACTTTGACTTGACCCGTTCCACAAGGCGTACCATGGACCTTGCCGACAATACATAGACTCTTGCGCCACATCTGGGTTCAGGGCCTAAGGCAAGAATGTGGTGAGGGGTGGTGTGGTGGCAGCATATGATGTGAATGAGAGTTCTTACTATGTAGGGTGGTCATGGTTATTGGCAAGCTGAGAGATGGGTGGGTGGTGGCTTTGTTGGGGATGGAGCAGCAAGATCCGAAGTATATAGATGGTAGCAGTGGCATGCTAGACATTTGTGGCTTCAACCAATACCAGGATCCTATGCAGTTCTAGAGTGTGCCACAATTCCAAGGTGAACAACAATTCTAGAACATGGGTCAATTCGAGTTCTAGAGTTCTGCCGGTATGTTTGACTCACTCGATCCGATGTTGTGTGGAGCAACTCCAACCAACAAATCAGCAAGGAGGGCGGAGCATACCCTTAGGGATGTCCGGTGATTTGAGCCAAGATATCAATTCCAAAGGCAGGGAAATGGAGGTACTTCTCAAAGAAGTGGGATGACTTATGGAGGATGGTGGATGGCAATCAACTTCCATTCTTTGATAGTGTGCATGCACAAAGAAACTCATCTTAGGTTGAGGACATGAGTATAGGTAACAAGTTGTAAGGTGCATGCCGAGAAATGCTAGATGTTTTAGATCTACTTTGCCTGGTCACGTAGTGAAAGACTACAAAACAGTGTTGATCTGCATTAACTGTGGCAGAAAGGACTGCCACATCTCTGAGCGATGTGGTGTGATTAACAAACCTACTCTGGTTGTGCAAAAGGTCTGCATATGTTACTTGCTCAAATTGGGAGAAAACCCAAGTGTGATAACTTGGTTGAAGCTATAAGTCTAGTTCAACTGATTGAGGGAAATGTCTATTTGAAGGTTTAGTCAATGCTCTGGAAGTCCAATTCCTTTGGGCTAATCCCTTGAAAGTCTAAGAGTATGGTGATGGATCATTTTTGGTCAAGTTCCTTGGTTTTCGCAAACTCAAAGAAATGTTTTAGTATCCCATGTTTGGCCTCATATGAAGAAGAGTGATTGTTAGGGTTTCTAAATGGGAGCTGACATATGTGGCCAAGTTTAAGCTCTACTTTGTGTTGGTCCGGATCTCTGTTGTGTTGCAGACCATGTTACACATATATGAGTTTGTTGAAATTACATCCACATTGGGAGCCGTGGAGGGGATCGACATGATGAGGTATAGGGGGATGAGATTATCAAGGTTAAAGAGGAAGTCGTTGAACCTGGTGCCATACCTGGTGTTGATGCATTTATAGAGGATATGTTCATATATCTTAGTGAATTTTCTATGTGGAAGAAAAAGTAGAGGGAGGTGGGAAATTGGTAGATGGTGTGCTTCTAAAGAGAAGTGTTGTAAATGGACAAATAAGTGACTATTCTAGATCTGAGGACAATAATGCAAAGTAACAAAGAATCAAAATCTTACCAAGGCCAGTCTACTACAACAACAAGTTTATTGGCAGGAAGATGGTCCTAGTGCTACTTCTTGAGCTTGCGTTGGTTTTCCCTTGAAGAGGAAAGGGTGATGCAACACAGTAGAGATAAGTATTTCCCTCAGTTAAGAACCAAGGTATCAATCCAGTAGGATAAACGCGCAAGTCCCCAATAGATGCACATGCACAAACAATCAAACACTTGCACCCAACACGATAAAGGGGTTGTCAATCCCTTCACAGTCACTTGCAAAGGTGAGATATGATAGAGATAGATAGAACTAAGCAAAAGATAAAATATTTTTGGGTTTTTTGGTTTATAGATCTGAAAATAAAAGATTGCAAAATAGTAAATCGGAAACTATTATGATGGAAAATAGACCCGGTGGCCATAGGTTTCACTAGAGGCTTCTCTCATGACGGCAAATAATACGGCGGGTGAACAAATTACTGCTGAGCAATTGATAGAAAAGCGCAAAGTTATGACCATATCCAAGGCAATGATTATGCAATATAGGCATCACATCCGTGTCAAGTAGACGGACTCCTGCCTGCATCTACTACTATTACTCCACACATCAACCGCTATCCAGCATGTGATACGTCTCCAACGTATCTATAATTTTTGATTGCTCCATGCTATATTATCTACTGTTTTGGACATTATTGGGCTTTATTATCCACTTTTATATTATTTTTGGGACTAACCTATTAACCGGAGGCCCGGCCCAAAATTGTTGTTTTTTGCCTGTTTTAGGGTTTCGAAGAAAAGGAATATCAAACGGAGTCCAAACGGAATGAAACCTTCGGGAACATGATTTTCTCAACGAACAAGACCCAGGAGACTTGGACCCTACTCCAAGACACAAAAGAGGAGGCCACGAGGTAGGGGGCACGCCTACCCCCCAGGCGCGCCCTCCACCCTAGTGGGCCCCCTGTTGCTCCACCGACATACTCCTTCCTCCTATATATACCTACATACCCCCAAACGATCAGATACGGAGCCAAAATCCTAATTCCACCACCGCAACTTTCTGTATCCACGAGATCCCATCTTGGTGCCTGTTCCGGAGCTCCGCCGGAGGGGGCATCGATCACGGAGTGCTTCTACATCAACACCATAGCCCCTCCGATGAAGTGTGAGTAGTTTACCTCAGACCTACGGGTCCATAGTTAGTAGCTAGATGGCCTCTTCTCCCTTTTTGGATCTCAGTACAATGTTCTCCCCCTCTCTTGTGGAGATCTATTTGATGTAATCTTCTTTTTGCGGTGTGTTTGTTGAGACCGATGAATTGTGGGTTTATGATCAAGTCTATCTATGAACAATATTTGAATCTTCTCTGAATTCGTTTATGTATGATTGGTTATCTTTGCAAGTCTCTTCGAATTATCAGTTTGGTTTGGCCTACTACATTGATTTTTCTTACAATGGGAGAAGTGCTTAGCTTTGGGTTCAATCTTGCGGTGTCCTTTCCCAGTGACAGTAGGGGCAGTAAGGCACGTATTGTACTGTTGCCATCGAGGATAACAAGATGGGGTTTTCATCATATTTCATGAGTTTATCCCTCTACATCATGTCATCTTGCTGAAGGTGTTACTCTGTTTTCATTAACTTAATACTCTAGATGCATGCTAGATAGCGGTCGATGAGTGGAGTAATAGTAGTAGATGCAGGCAGGAGTCGGTCTACTTGTCTCGGACGTGATGCCTATATACATGATCATACCTAGATATTCTCATAACTATGCTCAATTCTGCCAATTGCTCAACAGTAATTTGTTCACCCACTGTAGAATACTTATGCTCTCGAGAGAAGCCACTAGTGAAACCTATGGCCCCCGGGTCTATCTTTATCAAATTAATCTACCAATACTTAGTTATTTCCTTTTGCTTTTACTTTGCTTTTATTTTACTTTGCATCTTTATCATAAAAATACCAAAAATATTATCTTATCATATCTATCAGATCTCACTCTCGTAAGTGGCAGTGTAGGGATTGACAACCCCTTAACGCGTTGGTTGCGAGGATTTATTTGTTTTGTGCAGGTATGAGGGACTCGCGCGTAGCCTCCTACTGGATTGATACCTTGGTTCTCAAAAACTGAGGGAAATACTTATGCTACTTTGCTGCATCATCCCTTCCTCTTCGGGGAAAACTAACGCAGTGCTCAAGAGGTAGCAAGAAGGATTTCTGGCGCCGTTGCCGGGGAGGTCTACGCAAAAGTCAACATACCAAGTACCCATCACATACCCTTATCTCCCGCATTACATTATTTGCCATTTGCCTCTCGTTTTCCTCTCTCCCACTTCACCCTTGCCGTTTTATTCGCCCTCTCTCTCTATCCTCCTTCTCTTTCCCGTTTGCCTCTTTTTGCCCGCTCGCTTTTTGTTTGCTTGTGCGTTAGTTCGTTTGCTTGTCGTTATGGCTAGTCCCTTATCTTCTCCGTTGACCCCTGGGATCGAAATGTTTCACTTTAAACAAAGACTAGGAGAAAACTTAAAAGATGCCTGGTTGAGAATAATGGAGTCTTATCGTAATTGTACCTCTAAAATAAACCTGAGAATTTTGCTTCGCAATTGTTATGTTGGATTAAATATGTCTCATAGACAACTCTTGGATTGCGTTGCCAAAGGCAATTTTATTGAAATCGATCTCCATATTGCGCTTGAAATTATAGAAGGTATAGTGGGAACACTACCTCAACAAAAGGGGCCTCATCCTACCCAGGAAGAGACACAAGTTTTTGAATTTTTTTTTTGAAGTTACTAAAATTTTACAGAAGTCTCTTGAACCTCTTAAGAACGTTAGCGGAAATATTCACCGCATGAATATGTTGATTACTCTTTGCAATAAGCGGTTGGATTCTTTAGATCTAAAAATTTCAGAATATGATGGGAAACGTAAAGAACCCCCCGGATTCGAGCTTGATTTTGCTTAAAAGTTGAAAACCAGATATGGCAATACCTAGATCTATCTTTGCTTGTTATGCCTAGCTAGGGGCGTTAAACGATAGCGCTTGTTGGGAGGCAACCCAATTTTATTTTTATTCCTTACTTTTTGCTCCTGTTTAGTAATAAATAATTTATCTAGCCTCTGTTTTTGTTGTGTTTTTTTGTTTAATTAGTGTTTGTGCCAAGTAGAACCGTTGGGAAGACTTGGGGAAAGTCTTGTTAAACTTGCTGTAAAAAACAGAAACTTTAGCGCTCACGAGGACTGCTGTAATTTTTATTTGAAAAGTGATATTTAGTTAATTCTTTTTGAATATGGTTAATAGATAAATTCCTGACGTCCAGAAATTTATTTTAGAATTTTTGGGGTTCGAGATATTGTGCTAGCTACAGATTACTACAGACTGTTCTGTTTTTGACAGATTCTGTTTTTCGTGTGTTGTTTGCTTATTTTGATGAATCTATGGCTAGTAAAATAGTTTATAAACTATAGAGAAGTTGGAATAAAGTAGGTTTAACACCAATATAAATAAATAATGAGTTCATTACAGTACCTTGAAGTGGTATTTTGTTGTCTTTCGCTAACGGAGCTCACGAGATTTTCTACTTTAAGTTTGTGTTGTGAAGTTTTCAAGTTTTGGGTAAAGATTTGATGGATTATGGAACAAGGAGTGGCAAGATCCTAAGATTGGGGATGCCCATGGCACCCCCAAGATAATCTAAGGACACCTAAAAGCCAAAGCTTGGGGATGCCCCGGAAGGCATCCCCTTTTTCGTCTACTTCTATCGGTAACTTTACTTGAAGCTATATTTTTATTCACCACATGATATGTGCTTTGCTTGGAGCGTCTTGTATTATTTGAGTCTTTACTTTTTAGTTTACCACAATCATCCTTGTTTTACACACCTTTTGAGAGAGCCATACATGATTTGGAATTTGTTAGAATACTCTATGTGCTTCGCTTATATCTTTTGAGTTATACAGTTTTTCTCTAGTACTTCACTTATATCTTTTAGAGCACGATGGTGGATTTGTTTTATAGAAACTATTGATCTCTCATGCTTCACTTAGATTATTTTGAGAGTCTTAAATAGCATGGTAATTTGCTTAAAATCCTAATATGCTAGGTATTCAAGATTAGTAAAATTTTCTTATGAGTGTTTTGAATACTAAGAGAAGTTTGATGCTTGATGATTGTTTTGAGATATGGAGGTAATAATATCAAAGTCGTGCTAGTTGAGTAGTTGTGAAATTGAGAAATACTTGTGTTGAAGTTTGCAAGTCCCGTAGCATGCACGTACGGTAAACGTTATGTAACAAATTTGAAACATGAGGTGTTATTTGATTGCCTTCCTTATGAGTGGCGGTCGGGGACGAGCGATGGTCTTTTCCTACCAATATATCCCCCTAGGAGCATGCATGTAGTGCCGAGGTTTTTGATTACTTGTAGATTTTTGCAATAAGTATGTGAGTTCTTTATGACTAATGTTGAGTCCATGGATTATACGCACTCTCACCCTTTCATCCTTGCTAGCCTCTTCGGTACCGTGCATTGCCCTTTCTCACATCGAGAGTTGGCGCAAACTTAGCCAGTGCATCCAAACCCTGTGATATGATACGCTCTTTCACACATAAACCTCCTTATATCTTCCTCAAAATAGCCACCATACCTACCTATTATGGCATTTCCATAGCCATTCCGAGATATATTGCCATGCAACTTTCCACCATTCCGTTCATCATGACACATTCATCATTGTCATATTGCTTAGCATGATCATGTAGTTGACATAGTATTTGTGGCAAAGCCATCGTTCATAGTTCTTTCATATATGTCACTCTTGGTCCATTGCATATCCCGGTACACCGCCGGAGGCATTCATATAGAGTCATCTTTTGTTCTAGTATCGAGTTGTAATCATTGAGTTGTAAATAAATAGAAGTGTGATGATCATCATTTTCTAGAGCATTGTCCCAAGTGAGGAATTATACAAAAAAAGAGAAAGGCCAAATAAAAAAATGAGAGAAAAAGAGAGAAGGGACAATGTTACTATCCTTTGCCACACTTGTGCTTCAAAGTAGCATCGTAATCTTCATGATAGAGAGTCTCTTGTTTTGTCACTTTCATATACTAGTGGGAATTTTTCATTTTAGAACTTGGCTTGTATATTCCAACAATGGGCCTCCTCAAGTGCCCTAGGTCTTCGTGAGCAAGCAAGTTGGATGCACACCCACTTAGTTTCTTTTGTTGAGCTTTCATACATTTATAGCTCTAGTGCATCCGTAGCATGACAATCCCTACTCCTTGCATTAACATCAATCAATGGGAATCTCCATAGCCCATTGATTAGCCTCATTGATGTGAGACTTTCTCCTTTTTTGTCTTCTCCACATAACCCCCCTCATTATATTCTATTCCACTCATAGTGTTATGTCCATGGCTCGCGCTCATATATTGCGCGAAAGTTTATATTTGAGATTACTAAAGTATGAAACAATTGCTTGGCTTGTCATCGGGTTTGTGCATGATGAGAGCATTCTTGTGTGACGAAAATGGAGCATGACTAAACTATATGATTTTGTAGGCATGAACTTTCTTTGGCCATGTTATTTTGAGAATACATAATTGCTCAGTTAGTATGCTTGAAGTATTATTATTTTTATGTCAATATGAACTTTTGTCTTAAATCTTTCGGATCTAAATATTCATGCCACAATTAAGAAGAATTACATCAAAATTATGCCAAGTAGCACTCCGCATCGAAAATTCTGTTTTTATCATTTACCTACTCGAGGACGAGCAGGAATTAAGCTTGGGAATGCTTGATACGTCTTCAACGTATCTATAATTTTTGATTGCTCCATGCTATATTATCTACTGTTTTGGACATTATTGGGCTTTATTATCTACTTTTATATTATTTTTGGGACTAACCTATTAACCGGAGGCCCAGCCCAGAATTGCTGTTTTTTGCCTGTTATAGGGTTTCGAAGAAAAGGAATATCAAACGGACTCCAAACGGAATAAAACCTTCGGGAACGTGATTTTCTCAACGAACAAGACCCAGGAGACTTGGACCCTACGTCAAGACACAAAAGAGGAGGCCACGCGGTAGGGGGCGCGCCTACCCTCCCAGGCACGCCCTCCACCCTCGTGGGCCCCCTGTTGCTCCACCGACGTACTCCTTCCTCCTATATATACCTACGTACCCCCAAATGATCAGATACGGAGCCAAAACCCTAATTCCACCGCCGCAACTTTTTGTATCCACGAGATCCCATCTTGGGGCCTATTCTGGAGCTCCACCGGAGGGGGCATCGATCACGGAGGGCTTCTACATCAACACCATAGCTCCTCTGATGAAGTGTGAGTAGTTTACCTCAGACCTACGGGTCCATAGTTAGTAGCTAGATGGCTTCTTCTCTCTTTTTGGATCTCAATACAATGTTCTCCCCCTCTCTTGTGGAGATCTGTTTGATGTAATCTTCTTTTTGCGGTGTGTTTGTTGAGACCGATGAATTGTGAGTTTATGATCAAGTCTATCTATGAACAATATTTGAATCTTCTCTAAATTATTTTATGTATGATTGGTTATCTTTGCAAGTCTCTTCGAATTATCACTTTGGTTTGGCCTACTAGATTGATTTTTTTTGCAATGGGAGAAGTGCTTAGCTTTGGGTTCAATCTTGCGGTGTCCTTTCCCAGTAACAGTAGGGGAAGCAAGGCACGTATTGTATTGTTGCCATCGAGGATAACAAGATGGGGTTTTCATCATATTGCATGAGTTTATCCCTCTACATCATGTCATCTTGCTTAAGGCATTACTCTGTTTTCATTAACTTAATACTCTAGATGCATGCTGGATAAGGGTTGATGAGTGGAGTAATAGTAGTAGATGCAGGCAGGAGTCAGTCTACTTGTCTCACACGTGATGCCTGTATACATGATCATACCTAGATATTCTCATAACTATGCTCAATTCTGTCAATTGCTCAACCATAATTTGTTCACCCACCGTAGAATACTTATGCTCTCGAGAGAAGCCACTAGTGAAACCTATGGCCCCCGGGTCTATCTTTATCATATTAATCTACCAATACTTAGTTATTTCCTTTTGCTTTTACTTTGCTTTTATTTTACTTAGCATCTTTATCATAAAAATACCAAAAATATTATCTTATCATATCTATCAGATCTCACTCTCATAAGTGGCCGTGTAGGGATTGACAACCCCTTAACGCGTTGGTTGCGAGGATTTATTTGTTTTGTGCAAGTACGAGAGACTCGCGCGTAGCCTCCTACTGAATTGATACCTTGGTTCTGAAAAACTGAGGGAAATACTTACGCTACTTTGTTGCATCATCCCTTCCTCTTCGGGGAAAACCAACGCAGTGCTCAAGAGGTAGCAGCATGCATCTAGAGTATTAAGTTCATAAAGAGCGGGGTAACGCCTTAACTAAGATGACATGATGTAGATGAATAAACTCAAGCAATATGATGAAAACCCCATCATTTTATCCTTGATGGCAACAATTCAATACATGTCTCACTACCCCTACTTTGTCACTTGGTGAAATCACGCAAGATTGAACCCAAAGCTAAGCACCTCTCCCATTGCAAGAAAAACCAATCTAGTTGGCCAAACCAAACTGATAATTCGAAGAGAAATACAAAGATATCAAATCAGGCATATAAGAATTCAGAGAAGATTCAAATAATATTCATAGATAAGCTGATCATAAATACACAATTCATTAGATCTCGACAAACACACCGCAAAATATGATTACATCGGATAGATCTCCAAGAACATCGAGGAGAACATGGTATTGAGAATCAAAGAGAGAGAAGAAGCCATCTAGCTACTAGCTATGGAGCCGTAGGTCTGTGGTAAACTACTCACGCTTCATCGGAAGGGCAATAGAGTTGATGTAGATGCCCTCCGTGATCGAATCCCCCTCCAACAGGATGCCGAAAAAGGCCCCAAGATGGGATCTCACGGGAACAGAAGGTTGCTGCGGTGGAAAAGTATTTTCGTGGATGCTTCTGGTGGTTATGAAATATATGTGAATATATAGGAGGAAGAGCTAGGTCAGGGAGTCACCGAGGGGCCCACAAGGTAGGGGCTCCCCCTAGGGCGCGCCCTCCACCCTTGCCGCTGTCTCGTGGCTCTTCTGACTTGCACTCCAAGTCCTCTGGGTGTCTTCTGGTCCAAGAAAAATCATCATGAAGTTTTGTTCCGTTTGGACTCTGTTTAGTATTCTTTTTCTGCGAAGCTCAAAAACAAGGAAAAAAATTAGAAACTGGCACTGGGCTCTAGGTTAATAGGTTAGTCCCAAAAATAATATAAAATAGCATATTAATGCATTAAAAACATCCAAAACAGATAATATAATAGCATGGAACAATGAAAAATTATAGATACGTTGAAGACGTATCACCTAGCAATAACAATAAAGCTGGTGGAGAAGATGTAAACACGATTATGTCTAGTCAACATGAAACTAGCAAGCTAATGGAGGAGAAGCTATGCCAAAAATTGCTAAAGAAAGATCAGATGTAGCAAACAATGTTACTTGGTGTGGCTGGACTGACCCTGAATTTTTCTTATGCCACAAACATGATTGACAATGTGGAATGTCCATATAATAATACTGGACATAGTTCCTTTAATGGGGATAGACATAGTGGAACACAATGTACACCATATGACCAGGATGCCTTTGCTAGAGGACTAGGGATGAGCACTCAAAGGATAGCCATCTGAACATGACAATGGATGGAGCATACAATATAGGAGACTCGCAATTGGAAGGTGTGGAACAAGTCAAAGAGGTACCCGATAATGATCTAGTGATGCAAGAATAAAAACTTAATACTACGTGTGGTGGTGGTGGTGTGTGTGGGGGGGGCTGAACAAAGATAATGACTATGTGGTTGTTGCAAATACGAGAAGGACTATCAGCAATGTATCTGATGAGGACAGAATGGAGAAGGCCGTTGACAGAGCTACGGTTAAAAATCTGGTTCCTAGTGTCATGCTTACGAGTCTACTACTCCTACTATTTTAAATACTACAAATAGTATTCTAATTGGACTAGCTGCAACAGTAGGAGTATGATTATTAAATACTAAATTAGATATTTAAAATTTTGTAGATGCTATCAAGAATTTTGACGATGTGATAACCCACAAGTATAGGGGATCAATTGTAGCATTTTCGATAAATAAGGGTGTCAAACCCAACAAGGAGCTAAAGGTAGAATTTATATTCTCTTCAAGTTCTATCGACCACCGATACAGCTCTATGCACACTTAACGTTTGCTTTACCTAGAATAAGTATGAAACTATTTTGTAGGTGTGAGGATAAGTTTGCAAGAATAAAACTAGAAGTACTTAGCGATAATAAAACTATGAGTTATTTGCAACATAATAAAAGTTAGTTGTTTAGTAGAGAGCTTTTTGTAACACAAGAGAAAGATTTGTCCCTAGGCAATCGATAACTAGACCGGTAATCATTATTGCAATTTTATATGAGGGAGAGGCATGAGCTAACATACTTTCCATACTTGGATCATATGAACTTATGATTGGAACTCTAACAAGCATCCGTAACTACTAAAGATCATTAAGGTAAAACCCAACCATAGCATTAAGTAACAACTCCTCTTTACTACCATACGCAACAACTCCCTTACTCGGGTATAAGCTTTTGTCACTCTCGCCACTCACTATAAGCGAATTATGAACGTATTGGAACACCCTATAGCGATAATGCCTCATGCTTGCGTGACATGGAGGGCTCCATAGGACAGCACCAAAAATAAAACATATAATTCAAACCAATCACGATCATCAATCAACCCATAGGACAAAACAAATCTACTCAAACATTATAGGATGTCAACACATCATTAAATAATAATATGTAGCATTAAGCTCCATGTTTAAGTAGAGATTACATCGGGGAGAAGAGGTGTTACACCAGTGCATAGAGAAGGAGAGAGTTGGCGTTGACGGTGGCGAAGTTGTTGGTGTAGATCGTCATCATGATGATTTTCCCGGTGGCGTTATGGTGCCACTGAGAGAGAGGGGGAGATAACCCCCTCCTTATTCTTCCTTGGCCTCCCCCTAGATGGGAGGAGAGTTTCCCCACTGGTCCATGGTCTCCATGCTAAGCCGGTCTCACAGCCTTGCTCAGCAGCTTGCGCAACAGTTCCTGCGCAAGGCTAACCTTTCTTGAACTATCTTGGAAGTGGTCTTGGTTCAATATTATTTTGTTACGCTACAATGGTGCCCAGTTTTTGTAATCTGCTTCTTCGTTGCACTTTATGATCACTGGTGGCGAACTTCGATGCCCAGCGGATGTGATATACCATAAATCCTTTATTGTATAGTGTAGGTTTATTCTAAGTTACTATGCAATAATTTATTTATTGTATAGAGTAGGTTTGTTCTTAATTCCTACTAGTTAACGTATATGCCATCATTATCTGAAAAAAACGGCGAAAATCTGATGTAATCAACCGGGCCGAAACATTCGCCTCTAATGGGCCTGCATTTTAGCGGGCCACAATTGGGCTGGCCAGCAACTTTCTTTGGCCTGAAAGGCCATTGGGGCCTTCACACTTTGCGCCAGGCCCACAACTTACACATGCCTATATTCAGCCCAAAGTTTAGTTGGGCCTTTAGTGGACCCAACGCTTAGTTGGGCCCATGTAGCTTCGGGCCGTTAACAGGCTGAATATTCTGTTGGCCTGTTACGGCCCAGAAGAAACCATGGGCCTTTAGCAGGCCGAAATGCATGTTGGGCCTCAATTTTCACTAGTCATCGACAGGCCTTCAGCAGGCTGAAATGTAGACCGGGCCATTATTGGCCCAGTTATATGACGGGTCATTACCAGGCCGAAACATATCTTGGGTCTTAGTTGACCCACTGATATCATGGGCCTTTAAGAGGCCGAAAGCTTAGTAGAGGCATCAACGGGCCGAATTATACGACAGGCCTTTAACAGGCCCAAAGTCACATTGGGCTGAACTGTTGCCACCTTAATCACGGGCCGTTAGAGGGCCGGATGTCGCGTCAGACCATATATGGCCCATGGGTAGAACAGGCCATTCCCAGGCCTAAATACGCACCCGGCTGAAATGGGCCCATGTCTACATCGGACCTCTAACAGGCTGAAATGTCACTGGGCCGTAATTGGGCCCAAATATTCGGCGAAGAATTAACAGGACAGATCTGGCTTCGGGTCGTAAATGGGCCATGTTTAAACATGTCGTTAGTGGGCTGTCCTGCTAGTCCCTGAGTAAATACTACGAGCCTTTGACTGGGCCGGCCTTTTAACCTATATGGGCCTGTGTTGGGCCCTGTCACGTGTCGACGTATCATAGGCACGTCTCCTCCATTGGACGGACAACATCTGGCCCATCGATGAGCCGACACGTGTTCCCTCTAGCCAATGATGATTTTACACGTGGAAAATCCCCATTGGTCTGGGCTGTTAACGGGTTATCGGATTCAAACCGGAACTCGATAGCTTAACGACGACACGTTACGGTGGATGACATGTGTCGGTTACCCTTAACGCTAGCACTTCCATGACGCGCCATTTATCGTCATAGAAGTGGACACTTCCGTGATGATAATTTTGGTATTGTCATGGAACACTTCTACGACAACACGGGTATGACTATCTTGATTCTGTCATAAAATCATCATGGATATACATGCATGACAAAAAACGTGACCTACTGTGACAAACACGTATCATCACGGAAGTGGTTTTTTTTAGTGTCGGCTTCCCACCAGCCAGAGTTGTTATTTGCGCAACCAGTTATAAGCCATGTACACTGCTTGTCCCCATTGCAAACTCTCACTACCTCCACCAAGCCCTCTCTGGTTAGTTTTCATTATGTTTGGACACACGCTGCCGCTTCTCTCCCTGCTAGCCTCCCTCAAACCATCCCCTCCCTCCCGTCATTGATCCGTGCCAATGGCAACATCTATGATGCCATGTGGCTACCAGGCGTTCCACACCGTCCCAAAGCAGCTGCTCCCACGTCGTCCTTAGCGGCTCTCTCTTTTCGTGCGTCACATTGATGATCGTGGGGTGTCCCCTCCCTCCGGTCATTCTAGTTCCAGTAGTCTGACCTGCAATTGAACGTCGGGTCTCCCACATCCTCGTAGACCCATCATGGGATGCCTTGTTCTTCAGTCGCGGCGGCGGCCACGGTGGTGAGATCTATTTCTTGTAATAATATAACAAGTTCCGGCTTTTCTGTGGTATCGGCTTAGAGATAATGGATTATTGTAGGGTTAGTTGTTGTGTGGTTATGGATTTTTTAGGGTTAGCTGGTGCTTATAGAAATCTGTTAAGGATTTAGACTCAAGTTAAATTATTCTAATGGTACGATGTTGCACTATAGGCACCTGACCGATGATGAAACATGTTAGCTTTAGACATACCTAAGCACGTGGCTAGCTTTTGTCTACTATGTGTTAAGGAATAACTTGAAATCTTTAACTAATATTTTTGCTAGTATGTGTTGAAGAATAATGTAAATCTCAGTAAAAGTTATTTACCTACCTACATACCGATGTCTAATAAAACTCAGATATATATAAATAAAATATTTCTAGTGTAGCTACTTTATATTTTAGTTTTCTGCATACAAAATAATGAAGAGAAAAAGAAGGTTCATGGGTAAACCCATGCTACACACATACACACATCAAATACCCATTTAATTATGTCGTGTTTGTTTGTCGTTACCTCATGTTTCTTCGAGAAGCCGAGAGAGTCCTCGAGCGAACGCGATGGCATTGGACTTAGGCGTGATATTCTTAAGTGCATTTATTAAATAAACTAATGAATATCTTGTGTTAATTGTCTTGACAAATTTTGTTGTGTGCAGACTTACATTTTATTGACACTGTAGAAAAAAGATGACCAATGGTGTAAGCACATGCGAGTTTCATCAGGACTTGTTTCATTGGTTATTCGACTGGGAAGTTGGATAGAGAGTGGTGAGAAAATATACAAGAGGCTTGATGAGTAGACTAATCAGGATAAAAGATTCAATGACATTGCAACACACTTATCTTTGTAGATTTTACAAGTATGTTTCATATGTTTGTTGTGAAGTGTGTAAATGTACTTGTGGATTGAGTTATGAAAAGCAAAGTACTTGTGCAAATGAATGATGCATGTGTATTATGTTCATGTTTTTTTCAATTTCAATTGCATGGTTGGTAACCAAACATAAATAAAGCACATCCATGAATATTTAAGGTGATGGAGTTATTATCACTAACGGGTCCATGGTCTATGATGCAAAGTCATCAACTGACTAGGAAGGTGGTGCATCGATGATGATAGGATTTGTCAGGTCAGTGCTATTCATGCATGTAGTAGTATGTGTCGAGCTGATTGTAACCCGCTTGAACGAGTAATACAAGTTTCACTCGAAATATTACTCCCTCCGTTTCTAAATATAATCCCTTTTAGAGATTTCAATACGAACTACCTATAAATGTATATAAACATATTTTGGAGTGTAAATTCACTCATTTTACTCTGTATATAGTCTATATGGAAATCTCTAAAAGGTCTTATATTTAGGAACGGAGGAAGTTTTTTGAAAAGGGGAACATATTAAAAGTAGATACCAATTCCACCCAGTCTCTCCAACAACAAGATGCCTAAAAACATCCAGGATGCACACAGCCAAAAAAGAAACTAAAAAGGGAAGAAAAAATAAACAAGGAAAAATATCCCGCCATGGTGATCAATCACCCACAATAGCAGCACTCTAACCACCACCACAGACAGCACCCGAACTACAAATGAGGTTCTCCAAAAGCAACGCCTCCAGCACAAGCGTTGTCATTGCCCAATCAAAGATCTTAGGTTTTCACCCCGGAAAAAGATCGTGTTCCCAAAACAATGCCTTCAACATGGCCACTGGCAGGCACAACCAGGCAGACCTTGGGTTTTTACCTTGAAAATCTCGACTCGGTACTCAGAGGAGCACCACCAACAAATAAGTCTTCCAATCCTGCCGCACCCACTTGCGGAGGCTACTACTGCAAGTCATGTACCACCAGGCCCACTGGAACTCGTGTCCTATCTGGACGGGAACATATCTCGCAAGCCAAGTCTGAACAACTGTCTGTGAAGCAAATTATTCATCGCATCCAAGACCACGCCTTCACCACTTGCAAGTCCTTCAATCACGCCATGGCATTCTCCGCATGTGTTGATCTCTTGAAAACCTAGGTGCAGACATGTCCCAAGGTGTCAACAAAAATAGAGCTTCGTGATACCCTAGTGAAGCTGGTTATGCTGATGTTGCGGGTGCGCACGACCGGTACCTATCCAATCAAGGTGTCCAAAGAGCGCCATATGCACCCGTCCTTGTTTTCTTTCAAAGGAGAAGTCTGGAACTCGCTGATGACCAGATTGAAAATCCTAGGTTCTCAATTGCATGAGCTTGTGAGCAACGAGACCGAGCAAGACCGAACAAGGGGAAACATGCGACGACGAGAACACCATGCCTATCCGGAAGTCCAGCCGGCTCAACAGCCTCCACCATGCCCAGATCTGGGAAGGCGGCGAGCACCTATTGGACAAATCTGGGTGATGGGTATCGCACGATGGCAGCGAATACCACCACACTTGAGATCGAGCCCCGCCGGCATGGTGGTTGGATCTAGCCGAGTCAGACCCACCATCCCGTGCCTTGCTTCGCATGAGCCACACGACTGCAGGCGCCCAGGGCGAGACGTGGAGGAATGTCCACCACCAGTGCGCTGTCATTCGTCGAGAAGCTAGGCCCCTGGTGCAATCTACGCCTGGATCCGTTGCCATGTCCACGACCTTCTTGTCCGCATTCACATCCGCACTGGGAGAAAGAGTCCTGCCGCCGCCAACCGCCGACCAAAGCTTTGCCCGGACGGCACCTCCCGGCAGCAGCGAGGAGAGAGGATGCAAGGAGGGGTCTGAGCGGCGGCGGAGACAAGCGACCCGAGTCATCCGACGAGATGATACATGAGCGCTAGGAACTGAGGGAGTATGTTCATACCACTATATTATTCGTTTGATATGCTCCATCCAACGGTTGAGAGATGGAAAATCCGAACATTATGTGTTGAATATATGATCAATTTCCCATTATGTTTAATCTAAAGATGCGGTGCATAAATCATGATGAACATATTAAACATGATGGCCGGACTAACAAAAGTACCACATGTAATTGACATGTAATCATGCAGATATGATAAAAGTGACATGTTCACATCAATTGCTAGTACCAATAGTTCAAATATAATCCTAACAGAAGGGATAATAACACACACCGTGCAGCAGAAGAAGAGGTGTTTGCTTCAAGAGTCATGTCAAGGAGGTCATCGACATTGAGGAAGTAGTCGTCATTGGGGAAGAAGTCGTGCACCACCATGCTGGAGAAGAATCCAGCAATCGCACGAGAGCACTATTCAAAAATCTGATCGCCCCTCTCCCGCACTTGATCACAAGAGGCGGAGTTTCGTAGGCCTGTTATCTCACTTCGATGTGCACACCGGGAAGCGAGATAGGAAAAGAGTAGGCAACGCAAGAATTTGGAACCAGGAGATTCTAACATACTCCAAAAAAGGTAACTAAAACATTAAAGATGAAACGAAGGGGAACAATCCACAACCGTTTGGGTTCGTTTTCCACTAGTACAAAAATGTTTCGGCTTCTTTCCCATGTGGCAAGGCAAGGAAAAAAGGGGGAGGAGCATGTGTGTATGTTCACTTCTCAAGCTTGACAAGCAATCTTATATTTTGGTCCAATACACCCTTGTCAATCGGCGTGAGACTAAACTTTCCATGCTCACTTGTCATGCATGAATGTGACATATGGGTCTCTTGGACTTTATTGGAATTTTTAAAAACAATAAATGCTTAAGCCTATAATTCCCACATTATCGTCCGCTGGATAAAATCTCCATGTCATAGAATTCTTCCAACGCAGCGTTCTAATTGAAAAATCGCACCCTATCATTTCATGTGTGCTAGAAGCATCTTTCCATGCTTATTTGATTCTCTATTAGAAAACGAGACCGACAAGAATCTAAATTCCAAAAGGGTGAGAACTTTTTTTTGAGGGAAGCCAAAAGGGTGAGAACTTAGTTGGGGTGGAGTTGGATCTTGTGCAATACGATACACGGGGAAGGAAGTAAATATTGAGGATGTATTTTGTATCCCATAAGAGCAACCAAAGGCTCCGGTGCACTCTCTTTTCTATTTTGTATCCCATTTTTCCTTTTGTTTTATTTTTTACATTTGCATATATTCTGAAATATTCTAAATATTTCTATTATAAAAATGAATTTACATACAAAACTGAAAAATGTTGACCGCACATTTGAAAAATGTTAAATGTGTATAGAAAATTTTCTATGATGTATACGAAAATTGTACAATGTGTTAATCATATATATGAAAAATATTAATCATGTATATATATAAAATGTTAAAGGTGTACAAAAAAATGTTCTTGATCTATACAAAAATGAACAATGTGTATGGAAAAAGTAGAAACCAAAACATAGATATAAAAAATGTTAATCATGTATATAAAAAATATTAACGATGTAAAAAAACCTTCATGTATACAAAAAATGTACAATGTGTATGGAAAAAAAACAGACGTAAGAAATGTTAATCTTGTATTTAAAAAAGTTAAAACATCTGTATAAAAAATGCTGTTGATATATAAAAAATATGTACGACGTGCATGCAAAAATGTAGACATCACAACATATATGTTTGATTTTTCTTACTAATCATGTAATTGAAAAATATTAAACGTGTACACAAAAAATATTCCAAATGTATACAAAAAAATGTGGAATGTGTATTAAAATAGTCGACATTGAAATACATATGGTTTATAAATGTTAATCATGTATTTAAAAAATGTTAAACATGTACACAAAAATTGTTTGAGATATATGCAGAGAATGTTAATCATGTACTTGAATAAAATGTTAAAGGTGTATAAAAATGGCCATGTTCTATATGAAAAGAGAAAGAGAAAAACAAAGAGAAAAAAGAAAAATGAAGAAACCAATGAAAACCAAAAAAGAAAACCATAATAATAATAATAATAATAATAATAATAATAATAATAATAATGGATAACCAATCCAAAAGAATAAAAAAATTAAACTGAGAATAAATAAAGAAAACCGAAGAATATCGATGAAAACCAAGAAAGGAACCTGAAGAAAAAATTGATAAAATAGGAATGAAACTAAAAAACACCATTAACACAAACAAAGGAACAAATAAAAAGATAGAAAAATCAAGAAAATAAAAAAATATTGAAAATAGATAAGAAACAAAGAAGATGATAAAAGAGAAGAAATGGTAATAAACAAAAAAAGAAACAAATAAAACAGAAGACAAGAAAAACGAAGAAAAAACAAAACGAATGAAGCCAGCGAACATGAACGAGCAAAGGAACGACGAAAATTGGCCGGCCCAGTACTGTACCGCGCAAGGGAAACTTCACGCGACTGAGGAGACGTCTGTAGGTAGATGGATTTTTTCTTTTGAGAATATGTAGGTCGACGGATAGACAACAAACACATACATCCGGCGTCGCATCCATTCTTTTCGAGACTGGCCCAATTTATTTGGGTTGAACTGTTTTGGGAGTTAACTTGGTACCCAACGGGTTCGGGTGCAGGTAATGGTCGCCCAAACCCATACCCGCCTCAACAATTTTTGTCTAAACCCGTACCCATACCCACACCCCGGGTTTTAAAACTGTTTCCATACCCGTACCCCAGCTGGGTGCGGGTAATACGTGCGGGTAAAAACATCCATCTCGGCCACCTTACCCAATTCACACTTCATCTTGTATTTTCCAGCATTTCTGTATATATATACAATATTTCAGCACATATACTTTAACATTTTAGCACACACACACACACACACACACACACACACACACACACCATATTTTAGCATTCAGCACATATATATCATGATTTGACGTGTAGTGGAATAAAAAGCATGGTATTAATTTTCAAAAGTGGATAGTAATAAGCATGAACTAGATGGCCCCAAACACTGTCCAATAACATTCATGGCTGAATAGCATGTAAGTGAACATTTTTTTGAAAAAAACATTCACATATGTTCTTTTTTTTTCTGTTACAAGACAAGCAAGAGGGAAAAAAATTCTATAATTTTCTTTTATTAAAGATACTTTTGCAGCCCCTACTTTAAAATGATCAAGTGAAGGAGACTACATAATATGATAAAAAGAAATGAGAGATAAAATCATGAGTTGACAACACAAGATCAACACATTTAAATAAGATCACACACACCGGGAAGAGGAGGGAATTTTAGGTCGAGGCTGGCGGCTGCATTAGACTAGGGTAAAGTGTCTGGTTTTTTTATCCTTCAGTCAATGATACATGGGACAAATTGTTAGAAGGAACTAATACACGGGTATGGGTATTGCCTCCCTGTACACCGGTACCCGACTTAACCGATGGGCACAATTTAATTTCATTTATAAATTCACGAGTATTTATTTACCCTAATAGGGTTTTTACCAGCCGAGTTCGCGGGTTGTGGGTACCTATTAGGACCTACGACCTTCCTAGACTGGTTTTTATTCCTTTCTCTGTGTTTTTTGTTTGGTTATTTCATTTTTGGGTTTTTTTTTTCTTCTGGATTTTTCTATCTATTTTCTTGTCTGTTTTTATTTTTCATTTCTTTATTCAGATCCAAGAACACATTTTCAAATCCCGGAATTTATAGAATTGCAATTTTTTTCACATTTTTGTGAACTTTTTTTAAAATCGCGAACACCTTTTGAATTCATTATTTTTCGCTGAAATCGTGATTTTTTTTGTGGTGAACATTTTCTGAATTCATGAACATTTTTGGAAATCACAAGAATTTTTTTGAATTCAGACACACCTTTTGAATTCATGAACACTTTTGACATCATGAACAATATTTTTGAGTTCATAAACATTTTTTAAAAACCACAAACAATTTTTGAAATCACGAACTTCTTTGAATTCATGAAACCTTTTTGGAAACTGCAGACATTGTTTAAAATTGTGAACACTTTGAACTCATGAACATTTTTCTAAAATCGTCACATTTTTTGAATTCATGGACATGTTTTGAATTCTTGAACACTTATGGTGGGTTCTTACATTTTTTTTAATTGGTGAACATTTTGAATTCTTGAACATTTTGGAAACCACGGATTTTTCTGAAATCATCAAAACTTTTTGAATTCTTGAACATTTTTAGTATTCGTGAATATTTTTGAAATCATGAACATTTTTTGAATTTGTGATTTTTCTAATTCACAAGCATCTGTGGAAACCATGAACATATTATCCGAATTCACAAACAGTTTTTAAATTTATGAACATTTTGTATTCATTGGAATTTTTGAAATTTATAAACATTTTTTCTAAATTTGTGAACTTTTTTGAATTTTTTTAAACCAAGGGCATTTTGTGAAATGGCGAATATTTTTTAAATTCGTGATTTTTTTATGAAAACTGTGGACATTTTTTAGATCATGAGAACTTTTTGAATTTGTGAGCATTATTCGTATTCATGAATACTTTGCAAGAATATTTTTTGAGTCGTTGAACATTTTTCGAATGTAAACATCTATGGAAATTATGAACATTTTACAAAATTGTATATGTTATCCAAATTCACAAACATGTTTTATTTATTTGAACATTTTTTGGATCCTGGATTTTGAAATCACAAACACATTATGAATTCATGAATATTGTTTGAATTCATGATATGTTTTTGAAAGTGCAATTTTTTAAATTCATGAACATTTTTTTGAATTGTTCAACATTTGAGCGGAAGTATTTTAATAGTAAACCAACAGAAATAAGAAGAGCTTAGGAAAAATACATAAAGTAATCACAGAATAGAACGCCCCCTAGTCTTTTTGCTATATTTACTAGGCCGGGCCAGTTTGCACCAGCGGGGTTGCCTGGGTGCGCGCGATACCCAGCTATTCGGCTTGTATCACGCCAAATAGGGGAAAACCCTATTCCCCGCATTTTGCGGCAAAATGTCGACCTGTCACACACCCATCGAGCGTTCGTGGGCCAGCCCATGTCGGATGCTTCCTGCAGAGAAAATCGTTAAAAAAAATGAAGAGAGGAAGGAATCAAACCTCAAACCTCCCACAACTGGAAATGCGTATCCAGCCACTCAAGCTTAACAACACTTGTGTCTTACACATGCAAAAAGGTCTGCTATTATCTATTTCTTTCTTTCATGTTTTTTGTTTTCCTGCTTCTTTATTTCTTTTATTTTTGTTCTAGAAATATCGCAATTTCAAAAAAAGTTCAATATATTCAATACTTTATTCGGCTTTTTATAAAAAAATGTTTGATTCTTTTTGTTCAGGTTTCAATAAACATTTTGTTCTTTTCAAAAAAATGTACAAAATTTGTTTGTGTTTCAAAGTGTGTTTGGTGTTTCAAAAATTATTCGTGATTTTCAAAAAATGTTCGTGTTTTCAAATTTGTTCAAATTTTCCAAAAAATAGCATTTCACATTTGCTGTCATTTTTCAAAATTTACACGTGATTTTCGAAAAATGTTCGCGTTTTCAAATTTGTTCAAATTCTCAAAAAATTGGAATTTTACATTTGTTCCATTTTTCGAAAATTGTTCGTGTTTTTCAAAAAATGTTCACGTTTTCAAAATTTGGATAGAAATTTTATAAATGGTCAAGAATTTTAAAAAATGTTTATGGTTTTAAACTTTTGTTCATACTTTTGTTCACCAATAAAAAATGTTTGCTGTTTGAATTTTTGTTTGGAATATCATGAAATGTTCCTTTTTTAAAAAATTTGTTCAAAAATTTGAAAAATGTTTGCGGTTTCAAATTTGTTTGGAATTTCATAATTTGTTCACAAATTCAAAAAATGTTTGCAGTTACAAATTTCTTTGGAATTTCATAATTTGATCACACTGTTTAAAATTTGTTCACAAATTGAAAAGGTGGTTCACATTATCACAAAAACAATTTCTGACTTTTCAATTTTTTTGTTCACATATTCGAAAAATGTTCCTGTCTTTATTTTTTCATCAATTCAAAAAAGGTGCGCACTTGTTTAAAGAGACACATTGAAAGAAAGTATACTTTAAAAAAATCAATACAACAAGTAATTTCGGGTTCGCTACAGTAATTTATTCCTATTCACAAGTCAGCTTTATCTTTAAGCTATGCGTTGCTCTTGAGCCAACTGTACTAGTCTAGTGGGTTGGCCAGGTGTGCACGGTCGAAAGCATTGAGTCTCAAGTTCGAATCCTTGTCGCGCCTGCCTTTCCTTTTTGCCATCTTTTTCGTCCCACGGTGAAGCTTCATGGGCCGGCCCAGTCGAGCTGCCCCTGTGCGTCTGGCCGCCAATTTGACGCAAAGAGCGTCCAATAGGAGCACCTATTTCGCTATAAGCAGTAGCGAGATATATTTCCCGGGGCATTTGACCTGCTTATTCGAAATGGGTTGCTGGCTACGATGACTGGGCCGAAGCGTGCTTGTGGTTGCTTATGAGCTTCGGCCTAGGTAGAGGGCTACTGGGCCTTTATATTGGTGCGCGAGAGCACGGCCCAATCCTTCCTTATGTTTTATAATTATATCTGTTAATAGGTTTGAAGAGAATATTATAAACCACCAGTCGAGCTGCCCCTGTGCGTCTGGCCGCCAATTTGACGCAAAGAGCGTCCAATAGGAGCACCTATTTCGCTATAAGCAGTAGCGAGATATATTTCCCGGGGCATTTGACCTGCTTATTCGAAATGGGTTGCTAGCTACGATGACTGGGCCGAAGCGTGCTTGTGGGTGCTTGTGGTTGCTTATGAGCTTCGGCCTAGGTAGAGGGCTACTAGGCCTTTATATTGCGCGAGAGAGCACGGCCCAATCCTTCCTTATGTTTTATAATTATATCTTTTAATAGGTTTGAAGAGAATATTATAAACCACCAGTTTTAAAAGTAGGTACTGTCTCTGTCACAAAATATAAAATGTATTTTTTTGTGAGAAAACTTTTGATTAATTCATCTTCAATCATAGCAGTACAACGAACACCAGAAATAATAAAAATACATTTAGATCTGTAAAAATTAGGTACTGTCTCTGTCACAAAATATAAGATGTATGATCATGTACGTACATATATATGTTCTAGATGTGGAATGAAATGTTCAACGTGCATTAAAAAGATATTCCTATATTTAAAATATCAAATTTATTTATTAAAAGTTAATGTACCTTTTTTTATAGAAGTACATAGAGTTCGAAAAAAGATATCGTACGTGCACAAAGACTTCGCGGCTGTCGTCGACAAGGTCAAATCAGCTCCGATAGGGGATCGGCGACAGCGGCGTGTCGGCGACTCATTTTGGCGGCGGTGATCATTCGGTGGTCTTAGTATCTCGATGTATTATTTTATTATGTTTGGGGTGCTTTGTACTTCCGCTGAACTTTGACAATATATTTGAATCATTTTTGCAAAAAAGAAAAATGTGTGAAATGAAATATTCATCACGTACTTTTCCTCTATATTCAAGGAATTAAATTCATGCATTAAGAAGTTTACACATCATTTAAAAAAAGTTTATAGAAAAAAATGTTGACATACACATGGATTTTGTTAATGCATATGCAGTTACATGAGTTATCATCCGTATCACGTGAAGAGTTTCCTCCCCTTCCCCTCGACAACTAGGACAAACCCATCTTCTAAAGACTTCGCTGACGAGCTCATGGATTCGCTTTTACTCTACCTGCTGCTTCGGGGGTCCTGGTGGGGAGGGGAATCCCGGTTCCTCAGCTCCGGCTAGTACTCCAGGTTAGGGTTTTTATTCTTTGCACGTATAACACTCGAGCGGATAGCGGCTCTTTTTTTAGTTTGTCTTTCGGACTCCGATTCTCCTCAAGTTCGTCCGTCTTAACATAGTCGACGGAGCTTCAACGTAAATTCTTGTCATCTCCTTGGGACGATGAGGTTATGATTTCTCATCATGTGTGCGCAATGGCAAGATTTGGTGTCAGAAGATTTAGATATATTCAAAGGTTCAAAAACGATGACTACGCCTCTAGGGCGCTTGTCCTTAGGTGCACATGTACAAAGACTTGCGGGTCATCAACAAGGTCAAGTCGGCTTTAGTCGAGGAGTAGCGACAAGGGCTTGTTCTGGCGACGGTAGTGATCGTTGGATGGTCCAAGGACCTCGATGTAATCTTTATTATATTTAAGGTGTTTTATACTTTTGGTGAATTTGATCGTAGATTCGAATCTTTTCAAAAAACATACATGAGATCTAAGTTTAAATAATTAGGTCACGTATTTTCCGTACTAATCTAACTTTGGTTGGTCTTCGGATCAGAGAAAACATCACCATGGCACGGAAAAAAAAAGGTACTGGCCGACCCGTATGAGGTCGAATTCGGCATGTTATGCTCATGTTGGAATATCTATGACCAGTCTGCACAAACTGTTCTTACGCGTGGAAAAAAAGACTCGTGCACTTTGCATGTATCAGTACATAAAAATGCAGAAACTAAGAAGTTGGATGCTATACAGAAATGACATTGTGTGAAAGATTAACATGATGGCATTCGTAAATAATACGAACACAACCATCAACTAAAATCTGACATATTTGGTATTCCTTTGTTGGACCATAATCTACTGATAAATGATTTTTAAAGATAGTACGTCACTACTGCTAGTAAAGACTGTAGTGGACACAATCGTTAGAGAGCTTGGGCACATGTTGGAGAAGATGTTGGCATCCGAGGAAGGGGCTGAGATTTTGCTGCTGCTCAAATATGACATTGAAGAAAAAATATTCTTGGACGCAATTAACGAGTGCATATTGGCTGGTTAGTTAGGTAAAATTTTGTCTCATATCTACGTACATGTCAAAAAAAGGAAAAGTTGGTCCCCTAGTCCCCACCACTGGAAATATGCCCTAGAGGCAATAATTAAGTGGTTATTATTATATTTCCTTAATCATGATAAATGTTTATTATTAATGCTAGAATTGTATTGACTGGAAACTTAAATACATATGTGGATATATAAACAAATATCGTGTCTCTAATATGCCTCTACTAGACTAGCTCGTTGATCAAAAGATGGTTAATGTTTCCTAACCATAGACATGTGTGTGTACTTGATAACACGATCATATCACTAGAAGAATGATGTGATGGACAAAACCCATCCGTTAGCTTAGCATATGATTGTTCAATTTATTACTACTGCTTTCTTAATGTCAAATACATATTTCTTCGACCATAAGATCATGCAACTCCCGGATACCAGAGGAATACCTTGTGTGCTATCAAAAGTCACAACATAACTGGGTGATCATAAATATGCTCTACAGGTATCTCCGAATGTGTCTGTTGAGTTGGCATGGATCGAGATTGAGATTTGTCACTCCGTGTGACGGAGAGGTATCACTGAGCCCTCTCAGTAATACAGCATCACAAGAAGCTTGCATGCAAAGTGACTAAGGAGTTAGTTACAAGATGATGTATTATGGAACAATTAAAGAGACTTACCGGTAACGAGATTGAACTAGGTATGGAGGTACCGACGATCAAATCTCGGGCAACTAACATACCGACAGACAAAGGAAACTACGTATGTTGTCATAAAGGTTCGACTAATAAAGATCTTCGTAGAATATGTAGGAACCAATATGGGCATACAGGTCCCGCTATTGGTTATTGACTGGAGAAGCGTCTCGGTCATGTCTACATCATTCTCGAACCTGTCGGGTCCGCACGCTTAACGCTCGTTGATGATATAGTATTATATGAGTTATGTATGTTGGTGACCTAATGTTGTTCGGAGTCCCAAATGAGATCACGAACATGACGAGGAGCTCCGGAATGGTCCGAAGGTAAAAAAATTATATATGAGATAATAGTGTTTGGTCTCCGGAAGGGTTCCGGAATTCACTGGAAGGGGTTTCAGATGTTTCCCGAGATGTTCTGGTGCGAGAACACTTTATTTGGGCCAAGGGGTAAAGCCCACGGGGTTTTAGGAAGGTGCAAAATAAAGTTTTGCGGAGGCTAGGGGCCTGGTGTCTGGGGCAATACGCCGAGGACCCTGCCGTCTGGTCCTGGAGTCGGAGAAGCACTCTTGCCTTGAAGGCTAAACCGACTTTGAGGAGGCTCTTCTTCCAAGAAACGACCCTAGGGCTCAACATATAAATAGAGGGGCAGGGCTAGCACTCGGAACACATCAAGTTTCACCAAGTGATAACCCACAAGTATAGGGGATTGCAACGGTTTTCGAGGGTAGAGTATTCAACCCAAATTTATAGATTCGACACAAGTGAAGCCAAAGAATATTTGAAGGTATTAGCAGCTGAGTTGTCAATTCAACCACACCTGAAGATTAATTATCTGCAGCAAAGTGATCAGTAGAAAGGTAGTTTGATAGTTTTGATAGTAGTAACAGCAGCAATAGTAACAGTAACAGTGATAATAGTAATTTTGTAGCAAGTGTGACAGTGATGATAGCAGTCGTAACTTAGCAGAAACAATATGGAAAAGTTCATAGGCATTGGATCGGTGACTTGTTGGATGATATTCATCATGTGACAGTTATAACCTAGGGCGACACGGCACTAGCTTCAGTTCATCGATATAATGTAGGAATGTATTCCGTAAATAGTCATACGTGCTTTATTAAAAGAACTTGCATGGCATCTTTTGTCTTACCCTCTCGTGGCAGCGGGTCCATATTGAAAACTAAGGGATATTAAGGCCTCCTTTTAATAGAGAACCGGAATAAAGCATTAACACATAGTGAATACATGAACTCCTCAAACTACGGTCATCACCGAGAGTGGGCCCGGTTGTTGTCACTCTGGGGTTGCCGGATCATAACACGTAGTAGGTGACTATAACTTGCAATATTGGATCTAGAACATGGATATAATGATGATAACATAAACGGTTCAGATCTGAAATCATGGCACCCGGGCCCAAAGTGACAAGCATTAAGCATGGCAAAGTCAGAGCAACATCAATCTAAGAACATAGTGGATACTAGGGATCAAGCCCTAACAAAACTAACTCGATTACATGATGAATCTCATCCAACTCCTCATCGACCAGCGAGCCTATGAAGGAATTACTCACCCCCGGTAGGGAGCATCATGGAATTGCGATGGAGAAGGGTTGGTGATGACGAAGAACGAAGATCCCCCTCTCCGGAGCCCCAAACAAACTCTAGATCTGCCCTCCTGAGGAAGAATAGGGCTTGGCGGCGGCTCCGTCTCGTGGATCGCGATAATTCTTTCTCCTTGATTTTTCTCCAAAAATAGGAATTTATAGCGTTGGTTTCAGGGTCGGCGGGGCCACCAGGTGGGGACAACCCACCTGGGCGCGCTAGGAGAGGGGGGTGCGCCCTGGTGGTTTGTGCCCACCCAGGGGCCCCTCTTCGGTAGTTCTTGGCTCCATAAATTCTTATATATTATATAAAAATTCCTCGCAAAGTTTCGTTCCATTCCGAGAACTTTTATTTCTGCACAAAAACAACACATGGTAGTTCTGCTAGAAACAGCGTCAGTCCGAGGTTAGTTTCATTCAAATCATGCAAATTAGAGTCCAAAACAAGAGGAAAAGCGTTAGGAAAAGTAGATACGTTGGAGACGTATCAACTCCCCCAAGCTTAAACATTTGCTTGTCCTCAAATAATTCAGTTGATAAACTGAAAGTGAAAAAGAAAAACTTTTACGAACTCTTTTGCTCTTGGTTGCATAAATAATCTTAAACAGCACCCAGGTTTTCAGCCAACATTATAACTAACCATGTCGACAATAACTCTTAAATATTATAATGACTCATATCAATGACATAATGAGCTATCGAGCAATAATAAGATATCTCAAACAGCAACACGTTGTCAAAACAACCATGATATAATATGACAATAGTGGTATCTCCCTACCCTTTCTAAGACCACAAAACATAAATGCAGAGCACCTCCAAAGTTCAAGCAGCGACTAAACATTGTAATTCATGGTAGAAAAGATCCAGTCATGATGCACCCAACATTGGCTATACACAATGCATAAACCATGAGAACTGTGCTCTACTCAGTTTCTGGCACTTGTTTTAGAAGGTGATGACACAACATAAAAGTAAATAGATAGACCCTTCGCAGAGGGAAGCAGTGATTTGCAGAGGTGCCAGAGCTCAATTTTTAAAACAAAGATAAATGATATTTTGAGACATGCACCCTTCTCATTTACTTCACGACCATCAATTACCAATATCTTTCATACTAAACAGGCTAGTGGCGGTTCCCAAGCGATAAAAGTAAAGGTTTACCCCCCCTCCACCAACAATCACATTCCACGGCTTGTCCGAAACAACGGGTGCCGTCCAAACCAACAACAGTCCCGGGGGAGTTTTGTTTAATTATTTGCATTTTTGAGTTCGGGACTGGGAATCCCTATTACCGCCCTTTTCTCGTGCGATGGCGAGTGAATAAACACTCGACCTGAGAATAACCCGCTTAGCATGGAAGATACCGACCACCTCCTGTCGTTCCATGAACAATCCAGGCACACAAAACGGATAATTTTTTAGAAGTTTTTAGAGGCGGCACATGCAAATTTACTTAGGACGGCAAGGTAATACCGTATATAGGTAGGTATGGTGGACTCATCTGAAATAACTTTGGATTCAAGGTTTTTGATGTACAAGCAGAATCCCCACTTAGTATAGGCGAAGGCTAGCAATTAGATTGAGAAGCGGCCAGCTAGCGAGCAACAACGATCATGACCATGCATTATGCATAAGTAACATTAGACACTAGCATGAGTAGGATATGATCACCATGAACATCAATATTATAGAGGCTATGTTGATTTTGATTCAACTACATGCATGAACATGTACCAAGTCAACCCACTTGAACATTCAGACGAGGATACCATATCATCATACTACATCACAATCATTTTAACGCTATGTTGATATCCAAGATAAATCATTATCAACTCCCGGCTACTTATGCATGGCATGAGAAACTATAATATCTAATTGTCATTGCAAACATGTTTAATCATAATGGGCTGAATCATGGATGCTTGGTTAAACATATTTACACAGACTGAACAAGTCGAGTTCATACCAGTTTCTCTCTGCCACGGCCAGTTCATCAAATGTCGGCATTATTGCCTGTCACTTACATGACCGAATGATGTGAAAATAATAATAGCGCAAGAGTGCCATGGACTAAGCTGGAATCTCCAAAAATATTTTATTCAACACGAGAAGACAAGGTAAAATGTGCTCTTTATTAGTTCAACAATTATTCAATTGAGAGCCACTCAACATTTTCATCGTGGTATTCTCCTCGGTACAACTCGAATAAAAAGAAAAGAAATTCAGAGAAACACACTGAAATAGTTTTGGAGTTTTTGGTTATCTTGAACAAGCAAATAAGGGAAAAACAAAAACGAGAAAAACTATTTACACGGGAAAGCTCCCAACAAGTAAAAGAAGAACAAGGAAATCTTTTTGGCTTTTCTTTTTAATGTTACTACTAAGCATGCATATAAAGTAAACTAGCTACAACTAATTTTTTTTGGTTTTTCTAAGGTTTATCAAACACACAAGAATAAAACAAGAAAATAAATCTAAGCATGGATGTGTTGGGGAACGCAGTATTTCAAATTTTTTCCTACGATCACGCAAGTTCTATCTAGGAGATGCATAGCAACGAGAGGGGAGAGTGTGTCTACGTACCCTCGTAGACCAAAAGCGGAAGCATTAAGAAACACAGTTGATGTAGTCAAACGTCTTCGTGATCCAACCGATCAACTACGAAACGCACGACACCTCTGCGATCTGCACACGTTCAGCTCGGTGAAGTCCCTCGTACTCTTGATCCAGTTGAGGCCGAGGGAGAGTTTCATCAGCACGACGGACTGTTGACGGTGATGACGAAGTTACCGGCGCAGGGCTTCGCCTAAGCACTATGACGATATGACCGAGATGTGTATCTATGGAGGGGGGCACAGCACACGGCTAAAACAATTGTCAACTTGTGTGTCTATGGGGTGCCCCCTCCCCTATATATAAAGGAGGGGAGGAGGGGGCCGACCGGCACTCATGGTGCGCCCCAAGGGGGGATTCCTACTCCTACTAGGAGTAGGTTTCCCCCCTTTCCTAGTCCTAATAGGAGGGGGGAGGAAGGGGAAGAGGAGAAGAAGGAAAGGGGGGCCCGGCCTCCCTCCCAATTCAGATTGGGCTTGGGGGGGGGGCACCCCCACCTCTTGGCCGCCTCCTCTCTCTTTCACTAAAGCCCATGTCGGCCCATTAAGCCCCCGGGGGTTCCGGTAACCCGCAGGTACTCCGGTATATGCCTGAACTCATCCGAAACCATTCCGGTGTCCAAACATAACCTTCCAATATATCAATCTTCATGTCTCGACCATTTTGAGACTCCTCGTCATGTCCGTGATCACATCCGGGACTCCGAACTACCTTCGGTACATCAAAACACATAAACTCATAATACCGATCGTCATCAAACGTTAAGCGCGCGGACCCTACGGGTTCGAGAACTATGTAGACATGATCGAGACTCATCTCCAGTTAATAACCAATAGCGGAATCTGGATGCTCATATTGATTCCTACATATTCTATGAAGATCTTTATCGGTCAAACCACATAACAACATACGTTGTTCCCTTTGTCATCGATATGTTACTTGCCCGAGATTCGATCGTCAGTATCATCATACCTAGTTCAATCTCGTTACCGGCAAGTCTCTTTACTCGTTCCATAATGCAACATCCCGTAACTAACTCATTAGTCACATTGCTTGCAAGGCTTATAGTGATGTGCATTACCAAGAGGGCCCAGAGATACCTCTCCGACAATCGGAGTGACAAATCCTAATCTTGATCTATGCCAACTCAACAAACACCATCGGAGACACCTGTAGAGCATCTTTATAACCACCTAGTTACGCTGTGACGTTTGATAGCACACTAAGTGTTCCTCCGGTATTGGGGAGTTGCATAATCTCATAGTCGTAGGAACATGCATAAGTTATGGAGAAAGCAATAGTAATAAACTAAACGATCATAGTGCTAAGCTAACGGATGGGTCAAGTCAATCACATCATTCTCTAATGATGTGATCCCGTTCATCAAATGACAACTCATGTCTATGGCTAGGAAACTTAACCATCTTTGATTAAGGAGCTAGTCAAGTAGAGGCATACTAGTGACACTCTATTTGTCTATGTATTCACACATGTACTAAGTTTCTGGTTAATACAATTCTAGCATGAATAATAAACATTTATCATGATATAAGGAAATATAAATAACAACTTTATTATTGCATTTAGGGCATATTTCCTCCAGTCTCCCGCTTGCACTAGAGTTAATAATCTAGATTACATTGTAATGATTCTAACACCCATGGAGTCTTGGTGCTCATCATGTTCTGCTCGTGAGAGAGGCTTAGTCAACGGGTCTGCAACATTTAGATCCGTATGTATCTTGCAAATTTCTATGTCTCCCTCCTTGACTTGATCACGGATGGAATTGAAGCGTCTCTTGATGTGCTTGGTTCTCTTGTGAAATCTGGATTCCTTTGCCAAGGCAATTGCACCAGTATTGTCACAAAAGATTTTCATTGGACCCAATGCACTAGGTATGACACCTATATCGGATATGAACTCCTTCATTTGTTGCTTCCGAAGCAGCTATGTATTCCGCTTCACATGTAGATCCCGCCACGACGCTTTGCTTAGAACTGCACCAACTTACAGCTCCACCATTCAATAAAAATAAGTATCCGGTTTGTGACTTAGAGTCATCTGGATCAGTGTCAAAGCTTGCATCAACGTAACCGTTTACGATGAGCTCTTTGTCACCTCCATAAACGAGAAACATATCCTTAGTCCTTTTTAGGTATTTCAGGATATTCTTGACTGCTGTCCAGTGATCCACTCTTGGATTACTTTGGTACCTCCCTGCTAAACTAATAGCAAGGCACACATCAGGTCTGGTACACAGCATTGCATACATGATAGAACCTATGGCTGAAGCATAGGGAATGACTTTCATTTTCTCTCTATCTTCTGCAGTGGTCGGGCATTGAGTCGGACTCAACTTCACACCTTGTAACACAGTCAAGAACCCTTTCTTTGCTTGATCCATTTTGAACTTCTTCAAAACTTTATCAAGGTATGTGCTTTGTGAAAGTCCAATTAAGCGTCTTGATCTATCTCTATAGATCTTGATGCCCAATATATAAGCAGCTTCACCAAGGTCTTTCACTGAAAAAATTCTTATTCGAGTATCCTTTTACGCTATTCAGAAATTCGGTATCATTTCCAATCAATAATATGTCATCCACATATAATATCAGAAATGCTACAGAGCTCCCACTCACTTTCTTGTAAATACAGGCTTCTCCAAAAGTATGTATAAAACAATGTGCTTTGATCACACTATCAAAGCGTACATTCCAACTCCGAGAGGCTTGCACCAGTCTATAAATGGATCGCTGGAGCTTGCATACTTTGTTAGCCCCTTTTGCATCGACAAAACCTTCTGGTTGCATTATATACAACTCTTCTTTAAGATATCCATTAAGGAATGCAGTTTTGACATCCATTTGCCAAATTTCATAATCATAAAATGCAGCAATTGCTAACATGATTCAGACGGACTTAAGCATCGCTACAGGTGAGAAGGTCTCATCGTAGTCAACTCCTTGAACTTGTCGAAAACCTTTCGCAACAAGACGAACTTTATAGACAGTAATATTACCGTCAGCGCTAGTCTTCTTCTTGAAGATCCATTTATTCTCTATGGCTTGCCGATCATCGGGCAAGTCAACCAAAGTCCACACTTTGTTCACATACATGGATCCTGTCTCAGATTTCATGGCCTTGATACGTCCATTTTGCATCATGCTTTTATATCAGTATTTATTGCATTATGGGCTATTATTACACATTATGTCACAATACTTATGCCTATTCTCTCTTATTTTACAAGGTTTACATGAAGAGGGAGAATGCCAGCAGCTGGAATTCTAGGCTGAAAAAGGAGCAAATATTAGAGACCTATTTTGCACATCTCCAAAAGTCCTGAAACTTCACGGGAGCATGTTTTAGAATATATAAAAAATATTGGGCGAAGAAAGTGCCAGAGGGGGCCCACCCACCGTCCACGAGGGTGGGGGAGCGCCCTACCCCTTGGGTGCGCCCCTGCCTCGTGGGCCCCCCTGGTGGCCCTCTATTGCCCATCTTTGGCTATATGGAGTCTTTCGTCGAGAAAAAAATCATAAGCAAGCTCATGGGATGAAACTCCGCCACCAGGAGGCGGAACCTTGGCGGAACCAATCTAGGGCTCCGGCGAAGCTGTTCTGCCGGGGAAACTTCCCTCCGGGAGGGGGAAATCATCACCGTCGTCATCACCAACGATCCTCTCATCGGGAGGGGGTCAATCTCCATCAACATCTTCACCAACACCATCTCATCACAAACCCTAGTTCATCTCTTGTATCCAATCTTTGTATCCAAACCTCAGATTGGTACCTGTGGGTTGCTAGTAGTGTTGATTACTCCTTGTAGTTGATGCTAGTTGGTTTACTTGGTGGAAGATCATATGTTTAGATCCATTATGCATATTAATACCCCTCTGATTTTGAACATGAATATGCTTTTTGAGTAGTTATGTTTGTTCCTGAGGACATGGGAGAAGTCTTGCTATAAGTAGTCATGTGAATTTAGTATTCGTTCGATATTTTGATGAGATGTATGTTGTCATCCCTCTAGTGGTGTCATGTGAACGTCGACTACATGACACTTCACCATTTTTTGGGCCTAGAGGGAGGCATTGGAAAGTAATAAGTAGATGATGGGTTGCTAGAGTGACAGAAGCTTAAAGCCTAGTTTATGTGTTGCTTCGAAAGGGGCTGATTTGGATCCATATGTTTCATGCTATGGTTAGGTTTACCTTAGTACTTCTGTTGTAGTTGCGGATGCTTGCAATAGGGGTTAATCATAAGTGGGATGCTTGTCCATGTAAGGGCAGTACCCAAGCACCGGTCCAGCCACATATCAAATTATCAAAGTACCAAATGCAAATCATATGAACGTGATGAAAACTAGCTTGATGATAATTCCCATGTGTCCTCGGGAGCGCTTTACTTTATATAAGAGTTTGTCCAGGCTTGTCCTTTGCTACAAAAAGGATTGGGCCATAATGCTGCACCTTATATACTTTTACTATTTGTTACCCGTTACCAATTACCTTATCACAAAACTATCTGTTACCGACAATTTCAGTGCTTGCAGAAAATACCTTGCTGAAAACCGCTTATCATTTCTTTCTGCTCCTCGTTTGGTTCGACGCTCTTACTTATCGAAAAGGCTACGATAGATCCCCTAAACTTGTGGGTCATCAAGACTCTTTTCTGGCGCCGTTGCCGGGGAGTGAAGTGCCTTTGGTAGGTGGAATTTGGTAAGGAAAAATTTATATAGTGTGCTGAAATTTACTGTCACTTGTTACTATGGAACATAATCCTTTGAGGGGCTTGTTCGGGGTATCTTCACCCCGACTAGTAGAGCAAAGAGTTGCTCCTCAACCTACTGAACCTACTGAAAATGTTTACTTTGAAATTCCTTCGGGTATGATAGAGAAACTGCTAGCTAATCCTTTCACAGGTGATGGAACATTACATCCCGATTTGCACCTAATCTATGTGGATGAAGTTTGTGGATTATTTAAGCTTGCAGGTATGCTCGAGGATGTTATCAAGAAGAAGGTATTCCCTTTATCTTTGAAGGGAGATGCATTGACATGGTTGAGGCTATGTGATGATATTGGATCATGGAACTACCAACGATTGAAATTGGAATTTCATCAGAAGTTTTATCCTATGCATCTTGTTCATCGTGATCGTAATTGTATATATAATTTTTGGCCTCGCAAAGGAGAAAGCATCACTCAAGCTTGGGGGAGGCTTAAGTCAATGTTATATTCATGCCCAATCATGAGCTCTCAAAAGAAATGATTATTCAAAATTTTTATGCTCGACTTTCTCCCAGTAATCGCTCCATGCTTGATACTTCGTGTAATGGATCTTTTATGATGAAGACTATTGAATTCAAATGGGATTTATTGGAAAGAATTAAATGCAACTCTGAAGATTGGGAACTCGATGAAGGTAAGGAGTCAGGTATAACACCTAAGTTTGATTGTGTTAAATCTTTTATGGATACCTATGCTTTCCGTGAATTTAGCACTAAATATGGACTTGACTCTGAGATAGTAGCTTCTTTTTGTGAATCCTTTGCTATTCATGTTGATCTCCCTTAGGAGAAGTGCTTTAAATATAATACTCCCATTGAAGTAAAAGTAGTTGCACCTATTAAAGTTGAAGAAAAAACCATCACTTATAATGATCCTGTTGTTCCTACTGCTTATATTGAGAAACCACCTTTCCCTGTTAGAATAAAGAATCATGCTAAAGCTTCAACCGTGGTTAACAAAAGTAATATTAAGACACCTAAACCCCCTGAGCAAATTAAGGTTGAACCTAGTGTTGCTATGGTTAAAGATCTCTTGGCCGATAATATTGATGGGCATGTTATTTACTTCTGCAATGAATCTGCTAGAATTGCTAGACCTGATACTAAGAATAAACATAGACCTGTTGTAGGCATGCATGTTATTTATGTTAAAATAGGAGATCATTGCTATAATGGATTATGTGATATGGGTGCTAGTGCAAGTGCAATACCTCATTCCTTATACAAAGAAATTATCATGATATTGCACCTGCTGAGATAGAAGAGATAGATATTACAATTAAGCTTGCCAATAGAGATACTATTTCACCAGTTGGGATTGTTAGAGATGTTGAAGTCTTGTGTGGGAAAGTTAAATATCCTGCTGATTTTCTTGTTCTTGGTTCCCTACAAGATGACTTTTGTCCCATTATATTTGGTAGACCCTTCTTGAATACCGTTAATGCTAAGATAGACTGCAATGAGGATATTGTTTCTGTTGGTTTAAGGGATATGTATCATGAGTTTAGTTTTGCTAAATTTCATAGACAACCCCATGATAAAGAATTGCCTAGTAAAGATGAAATTATTGGTCTTGCTTCTATTGCCATGCCTTCTACTGATCCTTTCGAACAATATTTGCTAGACCATGAAAATGATATGTTTATGAATGAAAGAAGGGAAATAGATGAAGTATTCTTTAAACAGGGACCTATTTTGAAACACATCTTGCCTGTTGAAATCCTAGGGGATCCCCCTCCACCTAAGGTTGATCCTGTGTTTGAACTTAAACCTTTACCTGATACTCTCAAATATGCTTTATCTTGATGAGAAAGAGATATATCCTATTATTATTTGTGCTAACCTTTCAGAGCATGAAGAAAAGAAATTATGGAAAACTCTGAAGAAGCACCGTGCTGCTATTGGATATACTCTTGATGATCTTAAGGGCATTAGTCCCACTTTATGCCAGCACAAAATAAAATTGGAGAAGGATGCTAAACCGGTTGTTGATCACCAACGATAGTTAAATCCTAAGATGAAAGAAGTGGTAAGAAAAGAAATACTAAAGCTTCTAGAGGAAGGTATAATTTATCCCGTTGCTGATAGTCAGTGGGTAAGTCATGTCCATTGTGTCCCTAAGAAGGGAGGTATTACTGTTGTTCCTAATGATAAAGATGAATTGATCCCACAAAGAATTGTTACAGGTTATAGAATGGTAATTGATTTCCGCAAATTAAATAAAGCTACTAAAAAGGATCATTACCCTTTACCTTTTATTGATCAAATGCTAGAAATATTATCCAAACATACACATTTTTGCTTCCTAGATGGTTATTCTGGTTTCTCTCAAATACCTGTGTCAAAAGAGGATCAAGAAAAGACAACTTTTACTTGCCCTTTCGGTACCTTTGCTTATAGACGTATGCCTTTTGGTTTATGTAATGCACCAGCTACCTTTCAAAGATGTATGACTGCTATATTCTCTGACTTTTGTGAAAAGATTGTTGAGGTATTCATGGATGATTTCTGTGTTTATGGGACTTCTTTTGATGATTGCTTAAGCAACCTTGATCGAGTTTTGCAGACATGTGAAGAAACTAATCTTGTCTTGAATTGGGAGAAGTGCCACTTTATGGTTAATGAAGGTATTGTCTTGGGGCATAAAATTTCTGAAAGAGGTATTGAAGTTGATAAAGCTAAAGTTGATGCATTGAAAAGATGCCGTGTCCTAAGGACATTAAAGGTATAAGAAGTTTCCTTGGTCATGCTGGTTTTTATAGGAGGTTCATTAGGGACTTTTCTAAAATTTCTCGGCCTCTGACTAATCTCTCATAAAAAGATCTTCCTTTTATCTTTGATGATGATTGTGTAGAAGCATTTGAAATACTTAAGAAAGCTTTGGTTTCTGCACCTATTGTTCAACCTCCTAATTGGAATTTACTATTTGAAATTATGTGTGATGCTAGTGATTGTGCTGTAGGGGTTCTCTAGGACAAAGAGTTGATAAAAAATTAAATGTTATTCAATATGCTAGAAAAACTCTAGACAGTGCCCAAAGAAATTATGCTACTACTGAAAACGAATTTTTAGCAGTTGTATTTGCTTGTGATAAGTTCAGTCCTTATATTGTTGATTCTAAAGTAACTGTTCACACTGATCATGCTGCTATTAAATATCTTATGGAAAAGAAAGATGCTAAACCTAGACTTATCAGATGGGTTCTCTTGCTACAAGAATTTGATTTGCATATTATTGATAGAAAGGGAGCTGAGAACCCCGTTGCAGACAACTTGTCTAGGTTAGAGAATGTTCTTGATGTCCCACTACCTATTGATGATAGCTTTCCTGATGAACAACTAGCTATCATAAATGCTTCTCGTACTGCTCCATGGTATGCTGATTATGCTAATTATATTGTTGCTAAGTTTATACCACCTAGTTTCACATACCAGCAAAAGAAAAAGTTCTTCTATGATTTAAGACATTACTTCTGGGATGACCCACATCTTTATAAAGAAGGATTAGATGGTGTTATTAGACGTTGTGTACCTGAGCATGAACAGGAACATATCCTATGCAAGTGTCACTCCGAGGCTTATGGAGGACACCATGCTGGAGACAGAACTGCACATAAGGTATTGCAATCCGGTTTTTATTGGCCTACTCTCTTCAAGGATGCCCGTAAGTTTGTCTTGTCCTGTGATGAATGTCAAATAATTGGTAACATTAGTAGACATCAAGAAATACCTATGAATTATTCACTTGTTATTAAACCATTTGATGTTTGGGGTTTTGATTATATGGGACCATTTCCTTCCTCTAATGGTTATACACATATTTTAGTTGCTGTTGATTACGTTACTAAGTGGGTAGAAGCTATTCCAACTAGTAGTGCTGATCATAACACCTCTATTAAGATGCTTAAAGAAGTTATTTTTCCGAGGTTTGGAGTCCCTAAATACCTAATGACTGATGGTGGTTCACATTTTATTCATGGTGCTTTCCGTAAAATGCTTGCTAAGTATGATGTTAATCATAGAATTGCATCTCCATATCACCCACAGTCTAGTGGTCAAGTAGAACTTAGAGATAGAGAGCTTAAATTAGTTTTGCAGAAGGCTGTCAATAGATCTAGAAAGAATTGGTCCAAGAAACTTGATGATGCATTATGGGCCTACAGAACTGCATAAAAAAATCCTATGCGTATGTCTCCATATAAAATGGTTTATGGTAAAGCATGTTACTTACCTCTTGAATTAGAACATAAGGCATATTGGGCTATTAAAGAGCTCAACTATGACTTCAAACTTGCTGGTGAGAACATGCTTTTTGACATCAGCTCACTTGATGAATGGAGAACCCAGGCCTGCGAGAATGCCAAATTGTTTAAAGAAAAAGTTAAAAGATGGCATGATAAAAGGATACAAAAGTGTGAGTTTAATATAGGTGATTATGTATTTTTATACAACTCCCATTTAAGATTTCTGCAGGCAAACTTCTCTCTAAATGGGAAGGTCCTTACGTCATCAAGGAGGTCTATCGTTCCGGTGCCATAAAAATCAACAACTTCGAATGCACAAATCCGAGGGTGGTGAATGGTCAAAGAATCAAACATTATATCTCAGGTAATTCCATAAATGTTGAAACTAATGTTATTGAAACCGTAACCCCGGAGGAATACATAAGGGACACTTTCCAGAACGTTTCAGACCCTAAAAAGGAATAGGTACGTGTAACATCCCAAATTTTCAATTTGGAATGTTATACACTAGATCATCATGCATATCATATTTTCTTGCATTTTGCCGATCCTAGAAATTCCACGCAACTCAAGGACCCTCGGAGAGAGTTGGAGATTTCGTTATTTTCATATTTGAGTCTTCTCAAATTTTGAAGAAAGGATCATTGGATTTGTCGGAGTTTATTTGCCTTTGTTTGGATAGGGAAAAATGCACGTTTTCAAAATTTGCATTTTAGGTCCGGAGAAAAGTTCATTTTGTTCGACTCATTTTTAGGAGTCGGGGAAAATTTACTTTAGAAATTTTGGAGTTCGTTTAGATTTCTTTTCTGTGTTTTTCTGCGCGCGAAATCAATTTAAATTTTTTTTTCGCAGCGCCCTGGGCCAAGGCCCAGCCAGCAGGCCGGCCGGCCGGCCAGGCCAGGCCACCGCGCCGCGCCAGCGCCTAGCGCGCAGGAGGCCGCCGCCCCAACTGGAGTCCCACTAGGACTCCATTTCCCTCTTTCCTTTCCTCTCCTTCTCTTTTTCTTGCCCCCTCCCCCAAGTCTCCTCTCCCCCTCACCTATATAAATACTCGCCCCCCTCTAAACCCCCACACCAAGCCCCAAGCCACCACCCGCGCCTCACCCCGCGCCGCCCTTAGCCCGCGCCGCCGCCGCCCCTTGCCCAACGCCGCCGCCGCCCTACACCACCGCCGCCGCCGCCCTTGCTCGCCGCCGCCTACGCCGCCCAACGCCGTTCGCCGGAGCCCCGCTCGCCGGAGGTACCGCGCCGCGTCTCTCTTTCTTCCCCGGTTCAGTTTTTCTTATAGACCGTTCCGGTTTGCTTTTCTTTCGTTTGCCTCGTTTTTCTTCCGAAACCCTAGATCGGATTCGTTTTCTTTTCCGGTTTAGTTGCCTAGAGACCGTTCGCCGGACCGTTCGTCTTAACGAACGTGATCACCGGATTTTTCCCCGGTTAACGAATGTCCGTTCATTTAACCGTTCTTCTTTATCTTTTCGTCGGATTTATTCCGCGATCGCGATCTCAGATCTGATCTTCGTTCTAGTTTATCTTCTCACTCGTTTATCGGAATCAGGTGATTCAAGCGCCTGGAGTTTCGTTTCGAAACCGCCATTCCGACTAATCAACTTTAACTAAGTTTTGCTACTGTAAAATTTGACCTAGTTTCAACTTTCTAGAACCGAGTTGTTTTCTTCCGCCGTTTGTTTTTCCGTTTGCTTTGTTCGGTTCGTTCTTTCTTTGCAACCGGAGTTCTTAAGTTGAACTATCTGGTTCGATCTCTTGTTCGAGTTTTACCTGTGCATTAGATGAGTACTTATTGTATGCTTGTTGTTTGTCTGCGATAGATTACCCGGATTGCGCCGCCTGTTACTTCGAATCTCTAGGACTCACGGATCATCAACAAGGCAAGTAACACTTTGATCATACCTTTTCTACAACCCAGTTTTATTGCATTAGATCCATCCTCACACATTGCATGATTAGGATCTAATTAAATTGTGGGATGGGAAGTAGATGAGGTAGTACTTATTACCTGTTTATTATGAAACCTTTGGGAGTTACTTCTACATTTGCTTATTATGCCATGCTATGCTAGTAGACGTGGATTGGGTGAGTGATATCCATGACAGATGTGAGATTGATAATTTTAATGGTTTATCTAAGGTGGCAACTTAAACACACATCTGGGTGGATTGAGGCACCTGATGTCTATCAGGACTTGCCTGTTTTTCTTTTGGACCGCCACCCAGGCTCAAAGGGATCATAAGATCTTTCATACTAGAAACTTACGTGTGCAGCCACAAGCCATTATGGGCTCTGGCATAATTGACTAAGTCGTGCGAACTCTTACAGGGTAGACTAGCAGATGTAGGGGAAAGTAGGTGTACCGGTCTATCCATCGTAAGGTGCTAGCGCTTCTGAAAGACTGTGTCTCGGTCATCCGTTTCTCAAACACCAGTAGTGCGAGAAATCCAACGGAGGCGATCAAGTCTTGTGGGGAAAAGTGCGCAAACCTTTGCAGAGTGTAATAAACTAATCATGATTAGCCGTGTCCCCGGTTATGGACATCTTGAGTATCTAGTACTTGAATATCATGTGAATCTCATCATGTTACTTCTAATTAATATTGTTGGGTTATTGATGACTACTTTTAATTGGGATTGAGAATGCTGTCAACCATTCTCAATGTTTAACAACCACCATGATAGTTAAATAAATTTATTCCTTTGCAATAGGGAAAAACTGGCTTTACGCAAAATAGTAACCATAGAGCTTTCCACCAGCCAAATATGCATATAGTATAGCTATTTCATTCCATTACTCTCTATGTGTTACATTGCCAGCATATTCCATGTGCTGACCCGTTTTCGGGCTGCAACGTTAATGTTGCAGACTTTTCAGACGACGATTAAGGTGCTTTTAGGTCGTGGTTCTATACTCAGTGATGCCGTTGGAGTTGATGGACCCATTTACCTTCCAAGTCTTCCGCTGTTATCGTTATTAGATGGCCTTAAGCCATATTTATTGTAATAAGTTCTCTTTTGAGACATCGTTGTAATAAGTGTGTGATTGCCACTCTGCTATAAATCCTTCGAAGTACTGTGTGGTGTCAGCATTACTGATCCAGGGATGACACCGGAGCACAGTAGACTTGATCCATTCGGGTCGGGTCTCTATAGAGATGGTATCAGAGCACACGCTGACTGTAGGACACGACCACTAAGTTAAAGCCATAGACCACTATTCTCCCCTCATTTTCTAACTCCTCATCTTTTCTACCCTTTAGGATGAAGGACGCGAAGATTAAGTACGCTCAACCGGATGAAGGCACACCTTTTGGATTTCACTTGAAGGAAGTTACCAAGTACCTAAACATTGGATTACCAAGTTTCACGGGAACCTTCAACGCCACTTTACCTAAAGAGGAGCGCTGGAAGATTCAAGCTCACGTTCCGGGAAGGACATTCGCGCCAATCACGAAGCCCATAGATAGTGTTTTCAATGCACCAACTTGGAGTCTGGGAAAGAGCATGGCAGCCCATATCACCATAGGACGCATTGGAGAAGTTTATCAAGAAGACCTCAAGGACACTATCTACCAGATTTGCGAACGCCGAGATGAACAATGGGAATTAGTCAGCACCAAGAAGGATAGATCCATGGCAGCTTTTATCCAGGAGTTAAACCAGCACATTCTACGCCACGAGAACCAGATGTGCAATGATATGATAGAGTTGAAGAATGCGAAGGCAAGGATCATCGAGCTAGAAGGAGAACTGAAGGCTACACGCAAGGACTACATGGACGAGATCGTAGCTCTAGCAAGACACAACGTCGATCTTAAGCAGGAGATTGAAGAACTCAAGATGGAGTTAGCATCCAGGAAGGAAGACATGTACGTCGCATGTCCGGACAACTACATCATCATCGACGACACCGATTCGGATCCAAGTGAACCCGACTTTGAAGACGAAGCTGGAGCGGACATCATGGAGTCTTCCACCAGTTCAAATTTTTAGATGACCACCAAATATTAGTAGTATTTTCCCCCATGTAAACACTATAGTTCGAGCACTTTTGCGATAGCTAGATCGATTGTAAGCCCTTGTTTGAATTGAATGAAGTGATTTTGTGTGAATTTGCTCATGTGCATTGGGGTAGTGTTTTCTCTTTAGACCTCTCTCTATTCTTATATCTCATCTTTTCTAAACCCTCAGATGCCTCCGAGACGTGACAATGGATTTCCACCGTAGCTCACACAGTTGATCCAACAGTAGAATCAATTGATGCAGATGTTAGTTCAGAATCAGCAGAACAACAACAACAACCCACCACCACCACCGCCACCTGTTGACCACTTAGCCCGTTTCCTTAGGCTAAATCCGCCGGTGTTTTCTAGTAGCATCGAGCCGATAGTAGCAGACGATTGGCTCCGCAAGATAGGAAGGGAGTTGACCACTCCAGGATGCACAGATGGTGACAAAGTGAACTTTGCCGCACATCAGCTTGAAGGACCCGCGGCAGCATGGTGGGAGAATTTCACAGCCACCTTCCCAGTTGACACCGTCACATGGGATCAGTTCCAGCAAGCTTTCCGCACTGCACATGTTTCAGCAGGAGCTATGGCCATGAAGAAGCGTGAGTTTCGCAACTTACGCCAAGGAGGAAGGACAGTTGGCCAGTACGTTGACGACTTCAGCAAGTTAGCACGTTATGCCCCAGATGACGTTGCTACGGATGCAACCAAGTAGGAGAAGTTTCTGGAAGGATTAAATGATGAGTTGAGTATGCAGTTGATGGTAGCAAGTTTCAACAACTACCAGGAGTTGGTAGATCGTGCCATCATGATTGAAGGGAAGCAACAACAGATTGAGAACCGCAAGAGGAAGTATGGACAGGGGAAGTATAACTCTGGAGCCCAGCAGAAGCCCCGTTTTACCCCTAAATCGGGATTTCAGTTTCAGCATACCCATGGAGGAGGTAGTTCGCACAACCATAATGGCCACAAGAATGGTAATGGGAATGGAGGAAGCAACGGCCAGAACCGGACCACCCCATCAACCCCATCCAAGAGAGACTTGAGTCAAGTCACCTGTTTCAAGTGTTCCAAGACCGGACATTATGCCAATGAGTGTCCTGAAGGCCAGAATGGAAATGGCAATGGGAGCTCAGGTAAGAAGCCGAACCCTTTCAATAGGGGACAGGTGAACCACGTTAACATGGAGGAGGTTGAAGATCAGCCTGATGCAGTAATCGGTAAGTTTATGGTTAAGTCATTTACCGCACTCGTTCTTTTCGATACTGGTGCATCACACTCATACATATCAAGGGGATTTGTGGAAAAATATAGCCTGCCCACTAGGATTCTTAAAACACCTATGCTAGTAATTCGCCAGGAGCAGAATACATGGCCAGTCAAGGATGTTTTCAAGTGCCATTAAGTATAGGAAGGCATGTTTTCCCAACAGATTTAATCATTCTGGAATCCCAAAGTCTCGATGTAATTCTCGGTATGGATTGGTTGTCGATGTATGGAGGAAACATCGATTGTGCTAGTAAGTCAATTTTGCTTACAACGCCAGAAGGAAGAAGGATCAAGTATGTATCCCGGCATGTGCCAAATAGGACACAAGTAAATTGCCTAACAGGAGTAGTGCAGGAGGAAGTACCTGTGGTAAAGGATTTTCCTGACGTATTTCCGGAAGAGTTGCCAGGCATGCCACCGGATAGAGACGTTGAGTTTTTGATTGAGTTATTGCCAGGTACAGGCCCAATATCAAAGAGACCATACCGGATGCCAGCAAAGGATTTGGTAGAAATTAAGAATCAGATTAAGGAGTTACTGGAGAAAGGTTACATTCGCCCAAGTTCTTCGCCTTAGGGATCACCCGTACTTCTAGTGGAGAAGAAGGATGGATCATTACGGATGGTTGTTGATTACCGTGGATTGAACGAAGTAACCATCAAGAACAAGTACCCACTGCCAATGATTAATTATCTGTTTGATCGTTTGCAAGGAGCTAAAGTGTTTTCCAAGATCGATTTGTGATCAGGGTACCACCAGTTGAAGATTCGAGAACAGGATATTCCGAAGACAGCATTCACCACAAGATATGGATTGTATGAGTATACCGTTATGTCATTTGGATTGACTAACGCACCTGCCTATTTTATGAACCTGATGAACAAAGTGTTTATGGAGTTTTTGGATAAATTCGTCATAGTGTTCATTGATGATATCCTGGTTTATTTGAAGAATGAAGAAGAGCATAAGGAACATTTGCGTTTGGTTTTGGAGAAACTAAGCGAACATCAGTTATATGCCAAATTTAGCAAATGTGAGTTTTGGTTGAAGGAAGTAGGATTCCTTGGACACGTTATATCCGGAGAAGGGATAGCAGTTGACCCCGCAAAGGTTGAGACCGTAACCGAATGGGAAGCACCAACGACAGTTGGAGAGATCCGAAGTTTTCTTGGACTCGCAGGATACTACCGGAGGTTTATTGAGAACTTTTCAAAGATTGCGAAGCCTATGACAGAGTTGTTGAAGAAGGAGACTAAGTTCAAATGGACTGAAGAGTGTGAGGCTAGTTTCCAGGAGTTGAAGAAACTCTTGGTTACCTCACCGGTGTTGATTTTGCCAGATCAGACCAAGGATTATGAGGTGTATTGTGACGCTTCACGTCGAGGACTTGGAGCAGTGCTTATGCAGGAAGGTAGAGTTGTTTCGTATGCTTCACGACAACTGAAGCCTCATGAGTTGAATTATGCTACGCATGATTTGGAGTTAGCAGCCGTAGTGCATGCATTGAAGATATGGAGACATTTCCTCATTGGAAATCATTGTGAGGTGTACACGGATCACAAGAATTTGAAGTACATTTCACGCAGAAGGAGTTGAATCTCAGACAAAGGAGATGGTTGGAGCTCATCAAGGATTATGACATGAGATTGCATTACCATCCCGGTAAAGCTAATGTAGTAGCTGACTCATTGAGCCACAAGAGCCATGTCAATACGTTAACAACGGGAGAAAAACCCAAGGAGTTGGCAGAAAACCTTCGCGAACTAAGTTTAGAGATAGTTCCGAAAGGCTATGTAGCAGCATTGGAGATTCAGTCAACATTGATGGATAAAATCAGAGAAGCTCAAAAGTCTAACAAGGAGATTGCTTCTATAAAGGAGAAACTAAGCAAAGGAAAAGCCAAGGGATTTCGTGAGGATGAGCACGATACCCTATGGTTTGAGGACCGTGTTTACGTGCCAAATGACCCGGAGATCAGGAAGTTGATTTTACAAGAGGCACATGATTCACCATATTCGATTCACCCAGGAAATACCAAGATGTATTTGGATTTGAAGGAAACATTCTGGTGGACCGGAATGAAGAAGGATATTGCAGCATATGTAGCAGTTTGTGATGTATGTCATAGAGTAAAGGCAGAACATCAGAAGCCAGCCGGATTGTTGCAACCATTGCCGATACCCGAATGGAAGTGGGATAAGATAAGCATGGATTTTATCACAGGACTACCCAGGACGAAGGCAGGATATGACTCGATATGGGTAGTAGTTGATCGTTTGACAAAGGTAGCACATTTCATTCCAGTTAAGACCACTTACACCAGTGCTAAGTTGGCAAAGATATACATGACTAGGATCATTTGTTTGCATGGAGTTCCAAGGAGTATTGTATCAGACAGAGGAACCCAATTTACCTCAAAGTTTTGGAATCAGTTGCATGAAACTTTGGGAACCAGGCTGGAGTTCAACACCGCTTTTCATCCGCAGACAGATGGACAGACCGAGAGAGTCAATCAGATTTTGGAAGATATGCTGAGAGCTTGTGCACTAGATTATGGATCTAGTTGGGACGATAACTTGCCGTACGCAGAGTTTTCCTATAACAACAGTTACCAAACCAGTTTGAAGATGGCACCTTTCAAAGCTTTATACGGAAGGAGGTGCAGGACACCGTTGTCATGGGACGAAGTTGGAGACCGTCAATTCTTTGGACCCGATTTGATTAAAGAGTCTGAACAGAAGGTGAAGTTGATTCACGATAGGCTCAAGGTAGCCCAGTCCAGGAAGAAGAGCTATGCAGATTCTAAACGCAAGGAGACAGTTTACGAAACCGGAGACAGAGTGTATCTCCGAGTATCCCCACTTCGAGGAGTTAAACGCTTTGGAGTTAAGGGAAAATTAGCACCGCGTTTCGTTGGACCATATAAATCTTGCAACGTATGGGAGAAGTCACTTATAAGTTGGAATTACCAGAGGGACTGTCAGGAGTTCATGATGTATTCCATGTTTCTCAGCTGAAGAAATGTCACGCCGAGATGGCGGAGGTACCGTTGAGAGATACAGTGTCGCTTGAAGCGATTCAGTTGAAGGATGACTTAACGTATGAAGAGAAACCAGTCAAGATTCTCGATTTTGCCAGCAGAGTTACCCGCAGTAAGGTTATCATGTTTTGTAAAGTTCAGTGGAACCACCACTCAGAGGATGAAGCCACCTGGGAGAGAAGAAGATTTGCTCAAGGACCACCCTCACCTATTTTCTAGCCAACCCGAATCTCGAGGGCGAGATTCATCTTGAGGAGGGTAGGTTTGTAACATCCCAAATTTTCAAATTGGAATGTTATACACTAGATCATCATGCATATCATATTTTCTTGCATTTTGCCGATCCTAGAAATTCCACGCAACTCAAGGACCCTCGGAGAGAGTTGGAGATTTTGTTATTTTCATATTTGAGTCTTCTCAAATTTTGAAGAAGGGATCATTGGATTTGTCGGAGTTCATTTGCCTTTTGTTTGGATAGGAAAAAATGCGCGTTTTCAAAATTTGCATTTTAGGTCCGGAGAAAAGTTCATTTTGTTCGACTCATTTTTAGGAGTCGGGGAAAATTTACTTTAGAAATTTTGGAGTTTGTTTAGATTTCTTTTCTGTGTTTTTCTGCGCGCGAAATCGATTTTAAAAAAAATTCGTAGCGCCCTGGGCCAAGGCCCAGCCAGTAGGCCGGCCGGCCAGGCCAGGCCGCCGCGCGTGCCAGCGCCTAGCGCGCAGGAGGCCGCCGCCCCAAGTGGAGTCCCACTAGGACTCCATTTCCCTCTTTCCTTTCCTCCCCTTCTCTTTTTCTTGCCCCCTCCCCCAAGTCTCCTCTCCCCCTCACCTATATAATACTCACCCCCTCTAAACCCCCACACCAAGCCCCAAGCCACCACCCGCGCCTCACCCCGCGCCGCCCTTAGCCCATGCCGCCGCCGCCCCTTGCCCAACGCTGCCGCCGCCCTACACCACCGCCGCCGCCGCCCTTGCTCGCCACCGCCTACGCCGCCCAACGCCATTCGCCGGAGCCCCGCTCGCCGGAGGTACCGCACCGCGTCTCTCTTTCTTCCCCGGTTCGGTTTTTCTTATAGACCGTTCCGGTTTGCTTTTCTTTCGTTTGCCTCGATTTTGTTCTGAAACCCTAGATCGGATTCGTTTTCTTTTCCGGTTTAGTTGCCTAGAGACCGTTCGCCAGACCGTTCGTCTTAACGAACGTGATCACCGGATTTTTCCCTGGTTAACGAACATCCGTTCGTTTAACCGTTCTTTTTTATCTTTTCGTCGGATTTTTCCGCGATCGCGATCTCAGATCCGATCTTCGTTCTAGTTTATCTTCTCGCTCGTTTATCGGAATCAGGTGATTCAAGCGCCTGGAGTTTTGTTTCGAAACCACCGTTCTGACTAATCAACTTTAACTAAGTTTTTCTACTGTAAAATTTGACCTAGTTTCAACTTGCTAGAACCGAGTTGTTTTCTTCCGCCGTTTGTTTTTCCGTTTGCTTTGTTCGGTTCGTTCTTTCTTTGCAACCGGAGTTCTTAAGTTGAACTATCTGGTTCGATCTCTTGTTCGAGTTTTACCTGTGCATTAGATGAGTACTTATTGTATGCTTGTTGTTTGTCTGCGATAGATTACCCGGATTGCACCGCCTGTTACTTCGAATCTCTAGGACTCACGGATCATCAGCAAGGCAAGTAACACTTTGATCATATCTTTTCTACAACCCAGTTTTATTGCATTAGACCCATCCTCACACATTGCATGATTAGGATCTAATTAAATTGTGGGATGGGAAGTAGATGAGGTAGTACTTATTACCTGTTTATTATGAAACCTTTGGGAGTTACTTCTACATTTGCTTATTATGCCATGCTATGCTAGTAGACGTGGATTGGGTGAGTGATATCCATGACAGATGTGAGATTGATAATTTTAATGGTTTATCTAAGGTGGCAACTTAAACACACATCTGGGTGGATTGAGGCACCTGATGTCTATCAGGACTTGCCTGTTTTTCTTTTGGACCGCCACCCAGGCTCAAAGGGATCATAAGATCTTTCATACTAGAAACTTACGTGTGCAGCCACAAGCCATTATGGGCTCTGGCATAGTTGACTAAGTCGTGCGAACTCTTACAGGGTAGACTAGCAGATGTAGGGGAAAGTAGGTGTACCGGTCTATCCATCGTAAGGTGCTAGCGCTTCTGAAAGACTGTGTCTCGGTCATCCGTTTCTCAAACACCAGTAGTGCGAGAAATCCAACGGAGGCGATCGAGTCTTGTGGGGAAAAGTGCGCAAACCTCTGCAGAGTGTAATAAACTAATCATGATTAGCCGTGTCCCCGGTTATGGACATCTTGAGTATCTAGTACTTGAATATCATGTGAATCTCATCATGTTACTTCTAATTAATATTGTTGGGTTATTGATGACTACTTTTAATTGGGATTGAGAATGCTGTCAACCATTCTCAATGTTTAACAACCACCATGATAGTTAAATAAATTTATTCCTTTGCAGTAGGGAAAAACTGGCTTTACGCAAAATAGTAACCATAGAGCTTTCCACCAGCCAAATATGCATATAGTATAGCTGTTTCATTCCATTACTCTCTATGTGTCACATTGCCAGCATATTCCATGTGCTGACCCGTTTTTGGGCTGCAACGTTAATGTTGCAGACTTTTCAGACGATGATTAAGGTGCCTTTAGGTCGTGGTTCTATACTCAATGATGCCGTTGGAGTTGATGGACCCATTTACCTTCCAAGTCTTCCGCTGTTATCGTTATTAGATGGCCTTAAGCCATATTTATTGTAATAAGTTCTCTTTTGAGACATCGTTGTAATAAGTGTGTGATTGCCACTCTGCTATAAATCCTTCGAAGTACTGTGTGGTGTCAGCATTACTGATCCAGGGATGACACCGGAGCACAGTAGACTTGATCCATTCGGGTCGGGTCGCTACAGTATGTGGTACGGTAAGTAAACCGACTCCAAAACAGTTCTAATGGCAAATTTTCTCCGTTTTGGAATATTTAAGAAAATAGGAAAATACGAAGTAGTCCGGGAAGGACACGAGGCTTCCACGAGGGTGGAGGGCATGCCCTACCCCCTGGGCGCGCCCCCTGCCTCGTGGGCACCTCGTGTGCTCTCCGGACTCCGTTTTCTTGCATGATACTTCTTTTGGTCGGTAAAAATTCACTATATAATCCCCCGAAGGTTTTGACCACTGTATCATGCAAATATCCTCTATTTTGTTTCGAGCTGTTTTTGTTACAGATTAGAGCACTATGTCATCCCAAGATTCGGAGGGAGAAAGTTATGTGGCTGATTTCCTTGCAGATCATAAGGTCTATGGGGACTTGGAGCATTGTGGTTGGACCACGGAAGAAGAAGAAGACTATGAGCCTAAGGGAAAGGAGGAGACGAGCTCAGATGAAGATGAAGTCCCATTACTTCAAACGAGGGACATGCATGTGGAGTTCAAAAAGTCAAGCCTCCCCAATAGAGCAAAGAAACCTAAGATCGAGTTTATCCCTTTTCGTCTCTTGCAGGAGAACAAACAAGAACTATGCAAAAAGGTACTAAACCTTGAGCGGGAGATCGAGGACCTAATGGAGCAAAATTCTGTCCTCAAGCGCAAATTAAGGAAGAAGCACATGTCATCAACAACTCCATCATCACCACCTCCAAGGAAGGAAACATAAACACATGGGTATGGGCACTCTCCTTGGAAACTGCCAAGCTTGGGGGAGTGCCCCGGTATCATAGCACCATCACTTTTATATTTACCATTTTTCTTAGTTCGATCCTTCTGGTAATATCTTGATCTAGTAGAATAAAGTTTTAGTATGATCTAGCTATGAGTTTTGCTTTATGATCCTTCTATGTAATCGAGTCCGTGAGCTATATATAATAAAGATTAGTGTTGAGTCAAGGGCTTGATTATTTTGCCATGATCCGAGGGAATAAAATAAAAGAGAAGAAATACAAAGAAATAAAGAGATCATATGGATCTTATGGAGAGTAGTGACTCCACATATAAAGAGTATGATGAATAAAAATTGTTGAGAGTTGACAAACATAGTTTTGGTCATCGTTGCAATTAATAGGAAGTAATAAAGAAAGAGAGGTTTTCACATATAAATATACTATCTTGGACATCTTTTATGATCGTGAGCACTCATTAAAATATGACTTGCTAAAGAGTTGATGTTGGACAAGGAAGACAATGTAATGGGTTATGTTTTCTTACATCTGAGATAAATTATATTGTCATGGATCATCCAACATGTTGAGCTTGCCTTTCCCTCTCATGCTAGCCAATTTGTTTGCACCAAGTAGAGATACTACTTGTGCTTCTAAATACCCTTAAACCTAGTTTGCCATGAGAGTCCACCATATCTACCTATGGATTGAGTAAGATCCTACAAGTAAGTTGTCATCATTGCAAGCAATAAGAATTGCTCCCTAAATATGTATGACTTATTAGTGTGGAGAAAATAAGCTTTATACGATCTTGTGATGTGGAAGAAATAAAAGTGACGGACTGCATAATAAAGGTCCATATCACAAGTGGCAATATAAAGTGATGTTCTTTTGCATTAAGATTTCGTGCATCCAACCATAAAAGCACATGGCAACCTCTGCTTCCCTTTGCGAAGGGCCTATCTTTTATTCTTGTCCATTACTTCATATAAGAGTCACGATGATCTTCACCTTTCCTTTTTACATTTTATCCTTTGGCAAGCACAATGTGTTGGAAAGACCCTGATATATATGGCTAATTGGATGTGGGTTTTCATGAACTATTATTGTTGACATTACCCTTGAGGTAAAATGTTGGGAGGAAAAACTATAAGCCCCTGTCTTTCTCTGTGTCCGATTAAAACTTAATAACCATAAATATCGCGTGAGTGTTAGCAATTATGAAAGACTAAAAGATGGTTGAGTATGTGGACTTGCTGAGAAGCTCTTATATTGACTCTTTCCTATGTTATGATAAATTGCAATTGCTTCAATGACTGAGATTATAGTTTGTTAGTCTTCAATGAAGTTTCTGATTCATACTTGAGTATGTGAATGAATTGTTACTTTAGCATAAGAGATCATATGACATTATATATATATGTCGCTATTCTAAGAATGATCATGATGCCCTCATGTTCGTATTTTATTTTATCAACCCCTCTATCTCTAAACATGTGGACATATTTTTCGATTTCGGCTTTCGCTTGAGGACAAGCAAGGTCTAAGCTTGGGGGAGTTGATACGTCCATTTTGCATCATGCTTTTATATCAATGTTTATTGCATTATGGGTTGTTATTACACATTATGTCACAATACTTATGCCTATTCTCTCTTATTTTACAAGGTTTACATGAAGAGGGGGAATGCCGACAACTAGAATTCTAGGCTGGAAAAGGAGAAAATATTAGAGACCTATTCTGCACATCTCCAAAAGTCCTGAAACTTCACGGGAGTACGTTTCAGAATATATAAAAAATATTGGGCGAAGAAAGTACCAGAGGGGGCCACCCACCGTCCACAAGGGTGGGGGCGCTCCCCCTGCCTCGTGGGCCCCCTGGTGGCCCTCTGATGGCCATCTTTGGCTATATGGAGTCTTTCGTCGAGAAAAAAAATCATAAGCAAGATCACGGGACGAAACTCCGCCGCCACGAGGCGGAACCTTGGAGGACAAATCTAGGGCTCCGCCGGAGCTGTTCTACCAGGGAAACTTCCCTTCGGGAGGGGGAAATCATCACCATCGTTATCACCAACGATCCTCTCATCGGGAGGGGTTCAATCTCGATCAACATCTTCACCAGCACCATCTCATCTCAAACCCTAGTTCATCTCTTGTATCCAAACCTCAGATTGGTACATGTGGGTTGCTAGTAGTGTTGATTACTCCCTGTAGTTGATGCTAGTTGGTTTACTTGGTGGAAGATCATATGTTCAAATCCATTATGCATATTAATACCCCTCTGATTATGAACATGAATATGCTTTGTGAGTAGTTACGTTTGTTCCTGAGCACATGGGAGAAGTCTTGCTATAAGTAGTCATGTGAATTTGGTATTCGTTCGATATTTTGATGAGATGTATGTTGTCATCCCTCTAGTGGTGTCATGTGAACGTCGACTACATGACAATTCACCATTGTTTGGGCCTAGAGGGAGGCATTGGGAAGTAATAAGTAGATGATGGGTTGCTAGAGTGATAGAAGCTTAAACCCTAGTTTATGCGTTGCTTCGTAAGGGACTGATTTGGAACCATATGTTTCATGCTATGGTTAGGTTTACCTTAATACTTCTGTTGTAGTTGTGGATGCTTGCAATAGGGGTTAATCATAAGTGGGATGCTTATCCAAGTAAGGACAGTATCCAAGCATCGGTCCAGCCACATATCAAATTATCAAAGTACCGAACGCGAATCATATGAACGTGATGAAAACTAGCTTGACGATAATTCCCATGTGTCCTCGGGAGCGCTTTACTTTATATAAGAGTTTTTCTAGGCTTGTCCTTTGCTACAAAAAGGATTGGGCCATATTGCTGCACCTTATTTACTTTTACTATTTGTTACCCGTTACCAATTACCTTATCACAAAACTATCTGTTACCGATAATTTCCGTGCTTGCAGAAAATACCTTACTGAAAACCGCTTATCATTTCCTTCTGCTCCTCGTTGGGTTCGAAACTCTTACTTATCGAAAAGACTACGATAGATCCCCTACACTTGTGGGTCATCAGGCCTCAAGCCATTTTGCGGAATCTAGGCTCATCATCGCTTCCTCATAGTTCGTAGGTTCATCATGGTCAAGTAACATGACTTCCAGAACAGGATTACCGTACCACTCTGGGCGGATCTTACTCTGGTTGACCTACGAGGTTCCGTAGTAACTTGATCAGAAGTTTCATGATCATCATCATTAGCTTCCTCACTAATTGGTGTAGGAATCACTGGAACTGATTTCTGTGATGAACTACTTTCCAATAAGGGAGCAAGTATAATTACCTCATCTAGTTCTACTTTCCTCCCACTCACTTCTTTCCATAGAAACTCCTTCTCTTCAAAGGATCCATTCTTAGCAACGAATATCTTGCCTTCGTATATGTGATAGAAGGTGTACCCAATAGTCTCCTTTGGGTATCCTATTAAGATACATTTCTTCAATTTGGATTCGAGCTTATCAAGTTGAAGCTTTTTCACATAAGCATCACAACCCCAAACTTTAAGAAACGACAACTTGGGTTTCCTGCCAAACCACAGTTCATATGGTGTTGTCTCAACGGATTTCAATGGTGCCCTATTTAACGTGAATGCAGCCGTCTCTAAAGCATAACCCCAAAACGATAGCGGTAAATCAGTAAGAGACATCATATATAGATCGCACCATATCTATTAAAGTGTTGTTACGATGTTCAGACACACCATTATGCTGTGGTGTTCTAGGTGGCGCGAGTTGCGAAACTATTCCACATTGTTTCAAATGAAGACCAAACTCGTAACTCAAATATTCTCCTCCATGATTAGATCATAGAAACTTTATTTTCTTGTTACGATGATTTTCCACTTCACTCTGAAATTCTTTGAATTTTTCAAATGTTTCAGACTTATGTTTCATTAAGTAGATATACCCATATCTGCTCAAATCATCTATGAAGGTCAGAAAATAATGATACCCGCATACATCAGTATGTATTATTTCCATCAGTATACATCAGTATGTATTATTTCCAATAAGTCTGTTGCTTGTTCCATTGTTCCGGAGAACAGAGTTTTAGTCATCTTGCCCATGAGGCATGGTTCGCAAGCATCAAGTGATTCATAATCAAGTGATTCCAAAAGCCCATCAGCATGGAGTTTCTTCATGCACTTTACACCAATATGACCTAAACTGTAGTGCCACAAATAAGTTACACTATCATTATTAAACTTATATCTTTTGGCTTCAACACTATGAATATGTGTATCAGTACTATCAAGATTTAGTAAAAATAGACCACTCATCAAGGGTGCATGACCATAAAAGATATCACTCATATAAATAGAACAACCATTATTCTCTAATTGAAATGAATAACTGTCTCGCATCAAACAAGATCCAGATATAATGTTCATGCTAACGCTGGCACCAAATAACAATTATTCAGGTCTAAAACTAATCCCGAAGGTAGATGTAGAGGTAGCGTGCCGACGGCGATCACATTGACTTTGGAACCATTTCCCACGCGCATCATCACCTTGTCCTTAGCCAATCTTCGCTTAATCCGTAGCCCCTGTTTCGAGTTGCAAATATTAGCAACAGAATCGGTATCAAATACCCAGGCGCTACTGCGAGCATTAGTAAGGTACACATCAATAACATGTATATCAAATATACCTTTCACTTTGCCATCCTTCTTATCCGCCAAATAGTTGGGGCAGTTCCGCTTCCAGTGACCAGTCCCTTTGTAGTAGAAGCACTCAGTCTCAGGCTTAGGTACAGACTTGGGATTCTTCACTTGAGCAGAAACTTGCTTGCCGTTCTTCTTGAAGTTCCCCTTCTTCCCTTTGCCCTTCTTCTTGAAACTGGTGGTCTTGTTGACCATCAACACTTGATGCTCCTTCTTGATTTCTACCTCCGCAGCCTTTAGCATCGCGAAGAGCTCGGGAATTGTCTTATCCATCCTTGCATATTATAGTTCAACACGAAGCTTTTGTAGCTTGGTGGCAGTGATTGAAGAACTCTGTCAATGACACTATCAACCGAAAGATTAACTCCGAGATGAGTCAAGTGATTGTGGTACCCAGACATTCTGAGTATGTGTTCACTAACAGAACTATTCTCCTCTATTTTGCAGGTGTAAAACTTATTGGAGACTTCATATCTCTCAATCCGGGCATTAACTTCAACTCCTGGAACATCTCATATGCTCCATGATGTTCAAAATGTCGTTGAAGTCCCGGTTCTAAGCCGTAAAGCATGGAACACTGAACTATCGAGTAGTGATCAGCTTTGCTCTGCCAGGTGTTCATAACATCTGGAGTTGCTCCTACAACGGGTTTGGCACTTAGCGGTGCTTCTAGGACGCTATTCTTCTGTGCAACAATGAGGATAATACTCAAGTTACGGACCCAGTCCGTGTAGTTGCTACCATCATCTTTCAACTTAGCTTTCTCTAGGAACGTATTAAAATTCAACGGTACAACAACACAGGCCATTTATCTACAACAACATAGACATGCAAAATACTATTAGGTACTAAGTTCATAATACATTAAAGTTCAATTAATCATATTACTTAAGAACTCCCACTTAGATAGACATCCCTCTAATCATCTAAGTGATCATGTGATCCATATCAACTAAACCATGTCCGATCATCACGTGAGATGGAGTACTTTTCAACGGTGAACATCACTATGTTGATCATATCTACTATATGATTCACGCTCGACCTTTCGGTCTCAGTGTTTCGAGGCCATATCTGCATATGCTAGGCTCGCCAAGTTTAGCCCAAGTATTTTGCTTGTGCAAAACTGGCTTGCACCCGTTGTATGTGAACGTAGAGCTTATCACACATGATCATCACGTGGTGTCTCGACACGACGAACTGTAGCAATGGTGCATACTCAGGGAGAACACTTATACCTTGAAATTTAGTGAGAGAGCATCTTATAATGCTACCGCTGTAAAGAGGATGCATAAAGGATAAACATCACATGCAATCTATATAAGTGATATGATATGGCCATCATCATCTTGCGCCTTTGATCTCCATCTCTGAAGCTCCGTCATGATCACCATCGCCACCGGCTTGACACCTTAATCTCCATCGTAGCATCGTTGTCGTCTTGGCAACTATTCCTTCTACGACTATCGCTACCACTTAGTGATAAAGTAAAGCAATTACATGGCGATTGCATTTCATACAATAAAGTGACAACCATATGGCTCCTGCCAGTTGCCGATAACTGTGTTACGAAACATGATCATCTCATACAACAATTTATATAATCACGTCTTGACCATATCACTTCACAACATGCCCCGCAAAAACAAGTTAGACGTCCTCTACTTTGTTGTTGCAAGTTTTACGTGGCTGCTACGGGCTTAGCAAGAACCGTTCTTACCTACGCATCAAAAATCACAACGTGGTATAGTGATTGCTTTTTGATCTTTAGAAAGAACCCTGTTCATTGAATCCGATTCAACTAAAGATGGAGAAACTGACACCCGCCAGCCACCTGTGTGCAAAGCACGTTGGTAGAACCAGTCTCATCAACGCGGTCATGTAATGTCGGTCCATGCCGCTTCATCCAACAATACCGCCGAATCAAGAAACAACTAGTGACGGCAAGTTATATGTATATACCCACACCCACAACTCCTTTGTGTTCTACTTGTGCATATAACATCTACGCATAGACCTGGCTCGGATGCCACTGTTGGGGAATGCAGTATTTCAAAAAATTCCTATGATCATGCAAGATCTATCTAGGAGATGCATAGCAACGAGAGGGGAGAGTGTGTCTACGTACCCTCGTAGACCGAAAGCGGAAGCGTTAAGAAGCGTGGTTGATGTAGTCGAACGTCTTCCCAATCCAACCGATCAAGTACCGAACGCACGACACCTCCGCGATCTACACACTTCAGCTCGGTGACGTCCCTCGTACTCTTGATCCATTTGAGGCCGTGGGAGAGTTTCATCAGCATGACAGTGTGTTGACGGTGATGATGAAGTTACGGTGCAGGGCTTCGTGTAAGCACTATGGTGATATGACTGAGGTGTATATCTGTGGAGGGGGGCATCGCACACGGCTAAAACAATTGTCAACTTGTGTGTCTATGGGGTGCCCCCTCCCCCATATATAAAAGAGGGGAGGAGGGGACCAGCCGGCCCTCATGGTGCGCCCCCAAGGGGGGTTCCTACTCTTACTAGGAGTAGGTTTCCCCCCTTTCCTAGTCCTAATAGGAGGGGGAAGGAAGGGGAAGAGGAGAAGAAGGAAAGGGCGGCCGACCCGCCTCCCAATTCAGACTTGGCTTGGGGGGCGCCCCCACCTCTTGGCCGCCTCCTCTCTCTTCCACTAAAGCCCATGTAGGCCCATTAAGCCCCCGGGGGGTTCCGGTAACCCCCCGATACTCAAGTATATGCCCGAACTCATCCGAAACCATTCTGGTGTCCGAACATAACCTTCCAATATATCAATCTTCATGTCTCGACCATTTCGAGACTCCTTGTCATGTCCGTGATCACATCCGGGACTCTGAACTACCTTCGGTACATCAAAACACATAAACTCATAATACTGATCGTCATTGAACGTTAAGCGTGCGGACCCTACGGGTTCGAGAACTATGTAGACATGACCGAGACTCATCTTCGGTCAATATTCAATATCGGAACCTGGATGCTCATATTGATGCCTACATATTCTACGAAGATCTTTATCGGTCAAACCACATAACAACATACATCCCTTTGTCATCGGTATGTTACTTGCCTGAGATTCGATCGTCGGTATCATCATACCTAAATCAATCTTGTTACCGGCAAGTCTCTTTACTCGTTCCATAATGCAACATCCCGTAACTAACTCATTAGTCACATTGCTTGCAAGGCTTATAGTGATGTGCATTACTAAGAGGGCCCAGAGATACCTTTCCGACAATGGGAGTGACAAATCCTAATCTTGATCTATGCCAACTCAACAAATACCATCAGAGACACCTGTAGAGCATCTTTATAATCACCCAGTTACGCTGTGACGTTTGATAGCACACTAAGTGGTCCTCCGATATTTGGGAGTTGCATAATCTCATAGTCATAGGAACATGTATAAGTTATGGAGAGTAATATACTAAACGATCATAGTGCTAAGCTAACGAAAGGGTCAAGTCAATCACATCATTCTCTAATGATGTGATCATGTTCATCAAATGACAACTCATGTCTATTGCTAGGAAACTTGACCATCTTTGATTAATGAGCTACTCAAGTAGAGGCATACTAGTGACACTTTGTTTGTCTATGTATTCACACATGTACTAAGTTTCTGGTTAATACAATTCTAGCATGAATAATAAACATTTATCATGATATAAGGAAATATAAATAACAACTTTATTATTGCCTCTAGGGCATATTTCCTTCAGGACGATACAATGGAAAAGTGTGGACACCGACAAATTGAATAAATCGACATGAATGTAAAGTCGGTGGAAACACGTACCCCCCCAAGCTTAGGCTTTTGGCCTAACTTGGTAGTCGATCAGTAGCCTGGAGGGTAGTAGTTGGCGTGGTAGCTCACGAAGGTTCTTGGTGCGGATGCCTCGGCCCGCCGTGCTGCCTCTACTGCTGTGTTGTGAGCACGGGCCTCGCTCTCAAGAACAAAATATCTTCCCTTGCTGTGATAATCAAAAAGAGCAGGCGCAGGCAAATATGTTTGCACGGGAGATGTTTGGTTAAACAAAAGACTATAAGTGAAGTTATCAGCCTTTCCCTTGAGAATCTTATGGTCTTTCAAGGTGTTAAAGTCTAAATACTGCATGGGTAGAATGGGATCAAAGGGCAGAGGTGAAACACCAAGCCCTCGAGCTAAATGTGTGGCATAAATTCCACCACAGAACCAGCCATTGTTAGCATTGTGTTGAAGTCTGCGTGCAACAATGGCTGCAAGGTTTATAATCCCTTTCACCGGTGAGAGCAGTATGTATGGGGCTCAAGTTTGGAGCATAAAGCGTGCTACAGTCTTGCTTGCCTACCATGAATTTCCCGATAAATAATGCAAAATACTGAATTGCAGGAAAATGAATGCTCTTTATTCTACCTTGTGTCACTCCCCTCTTTCACCATAGCAAAGGCTCGTCAAGAATGTTTCGAACTCAGCCTTTGGTGGTTCGTCAAACGAACCCCAAAAAGGAAGCTTGCAGTGATAAGCAAAATTCTCTAGTGATATGGTAAATGGATTATCATAAAGCATAAACGACACCCTAGACTCACGTGGAAAATATTTAAATCCTTTGACAAATGATTCAGTGAGAAGTTGGTGATGTTCACACTTATCTAAAAGGTAGGGACCGAGATCAGCATTGTGAACATATTGCTCAAATTCCTCCTTAATGCCCACATGCACCATATACTCATCGCAAGGCCATAAGCATGTTTTGGTGGCGGCATCTCGCGTGGAACTTTCACTTGGTTCAACGTAAGGCCGACGAGCAGAACTGTCACTAGAAGATGCCCCCGAGGATCGTCTCCTCGAAGAACTCCTTCCAAATAGGTTCATCATGCCTGCGTACAATTTTCTGAAAATAAAAATTTTGGAGTGACAAAAATTTGTTAACAAAACTTTGTAAGATTGATAGCAACTACTCATAGGGGTACATAGAAGCCATAGCAAGCATTCAAACTACTTAGAACACTAAGAATTTAACATGCAAGCACATCTACAGCAGCACCAAGAGTAACTAATTATTCCAAATATAAACCACTAAAGCAAAAACTAATTGGACAAATGGTGGAGTCACATACCAAGCAACAATCCCCCGAAATAGTTTCGGAAACAGAGCTTCGAGCAAAGAGATCAAAATTCGCGGGTTTGAGCTCAAGAACACGGGAGAGATAGCAATGAAGATTTTTTCTGGAGGTAAGTGATGATGTGGGGTGAACAGGTAAGAGAGGGGGCCCACATGGGGACCACAACCCACCAGGGTGCGCCTGTGGGTGCTGGTGCGCCCAGGTGGGTTGTGCCCACCTGGTGCACCTCCGTCTAATGTTTATTGCACCAAAAGTTCTCAAATATTCAGAAAACATCGTGTAAAATTTTCAGGGCATTCTGAGAACTTTTATTTTTAGGTCATTTTTTATTGCATGGGAAATTCATAAAACAGACAAAACATGAAAATTTATTTTATTTAACTAATAAAAACAGAGAACAAAAGGTAGGGATAGAAGGTAGTGCTTACTAAATTCATCAACTTCATACCGTTCAAAAATGATCCATTAATAAGGTTGATCAAGTCTTATTAACAACCACTTTCGATTAGCATGAAACCGAAGAACTTTCGTAAATCACTAAGTTACCTCAATGGGGATATGCATTTCCCAAATAATAAGTATTTCGTATTTATTTCTGACAGTAGGTAGAGGTATTTGAAAACTTCCAATAGTGATTGTCGGAGATTTTTCAATAACATTAATACCATTCAGTTGGAATTGTTTCTTCAGAAAGTGCGCCGTATGCTCATTGCCATTAATATGAAAGGTGACCTTGCTTTTATTGCAATCAATAACAGCTCCTGCAGTGTTCAAGAAGGGTCTACCAAGGATAATCGACATGTTGTCGTCCTCGGGCATCTGAAGTATAACAAAGTCAGTCAAAATAGTAATATTAGCAACAACAACGGGCACATCCTCACAGATACCGATAGGTATGGCAGTTGGTTTGTCAGCCATTTGCAAAGATATTTCAGTAGGTGTGAGTTTATTCAAGTCAAGTCTTTTATATAAAGAGAAAGGCATAACACTAACACCAACTCCTAAATCACACAAAGCAGTTTTCACATAATTATTTTTGATAGAGCAAGGTATAGTTGGTATTCCCGGATCTCCAAGTTTTTTAGGTACTCCATCTTTAAAAGTGTAACTAGAAAGCATAGTGGAGATTTCAGCTTCCGGTATTTTTCTCTTATTTGTGATGATGTCTTTCATATACTTTGCATAAGGAGGCATTTTTAGGATATCAGTCAAGCGAGTACGCAAAAGACTGGCCTCAGCATTTCAGCAAAGCGTCCAAATTCTTCATCATCATTATTTTTAGTTGACTTGGGTGGAAAAGGCATAGGTTTTTGAACCCACAGTTCTCTTTCTTTACCGTGTTTTCTAGCAACAAAGTCTCTTTTTGTCATATCTTTTATTTTTAGATTGTGGGTTATCAAGATCAACAGGTGGTTCCATCTCAACATCATTATCTGGTTCTTTATCGTTAGTTGGTTGAGAGTCTTCATGAACGTCATCATTAACTTTTTCCTTATCAGTAGGTGAGTGTTCATTGCCAGATTGAGTTTCGGGATCAGAGATAGAAATTTCATTATCATTATCAGGAGGTTTCTCTATTTCAGGTTCACTAGGAGTATGCAAAGTCCTATCATTTTTCTTTTCTTTTTCTTTTTAGAAGGACTAGGTGCACTAGTGTTAGCTCTTTGTGAATCTTGTTCAATTCTTTTAGGGTGTCCCTCAGGATAAAGTGGTTCCTGATTCATTTTACCTCCTCTAGTTGCAACTCTAACAGCAAAGTCATGCATATTATGATTCATTTCATCAAGTAATTCTCTTTGAGATTTAGCAACTTGTTCTAACTAAGTTTGAACCATAGAAGCATGTTTTCCAACACCTCTAACATCATTTCAGATTCTAAATAACAAGTCACTCAAGCGAGCAATCATATCATAATTATATTTCAATATTTCATAACATTTGCATTGAAGTGATCTTGTTTTCTAATATAGTTTTCAAACTCATATAGGCATTGACTAGGATGCATAATGTGAGGATTATCATTTTCATTAAACTTCATAAGATAATTTACCTCTACCACCTTAGGCAGTGGTGGTGTATTGAGCCCATGTATTCCTTCAATGGGACAATTGCATTTTTACCCCTAGTTGGTTCCTACCCACGGGTTTTGCCCTTACTTTTCGAGCTTGCTCAGTTTTGCCCTTACTTTTTCCGTCGTGGTCCCTCGAATGCCCTTTGACTGTTTGACCAAAACTTTGAAAATTCATAACTAATTCATATGAACTCAGAAAAATGCAAATAAGATATCAAAATGTTCAGATAAACACTACCTTTAGGTGCATATCATTTGCATTCTGAACAAAAGCACCCTTTAAACTACCTGGGGTAATTAATGTTATTAACATTATTAAAAATAAAAAGGTATGAACCATATTTTATTCATGAATAAAAATTACATGCAAATGTAGGTGATGTGTTTTGAACATCCACATATCTTATTTGCGTTTTTCCGAGTTCATATCATCTTGTTATGAATGTTCTAACGACTTTGACCATTATTTGGAAACTTCATAATAAATTGATACGAACTCTGAAAAATGCAAATAAGATATCATGATGTTCAGAAAACATCACCTACATTTGCATGAAAAAAATATTGTTTGTACCATTTTATTTTTAATAATGTTAATAACACTAATTACCTCAGGTAGTTTAAAGGGTGCTTTTGTCCTAAATGCAAATGATATGCACATAAATGTAATATTTATCTGAACATTTTGATATCTTATTTGCATTTTTCCGAGTTCATATGAATTAGTTATGAATTTTCAAAGTTTTGGTCAAACGGTCAAAGGGCATTCGAGGGACCTCGGCGGAAAAAGTAAGGGCAAAACCGAGCAAGCTCGAAAAGTAAGGGTAAAACCCGTGGGTAGGAACCAACTAGGGGCAAAAATGCAATTGTCCCTTCTTCAATAGGAGGTAAATTTTTAACATCCTCAGGTTTAAAACCTTTTTCCTTCATAGATTTCTTTGCCTCTTGCATATCTCCAGGACTGAGATATAATATACCCCTCTTCTTCGGAGTGGGTTTAGGCGGTGCTTCATGAATAGTCCAATCATCATTGTTTTTCAATATTTTATTCAATAATTCCTTAGCTTGCCCAACAATTCGTTCCCTGAAAACACAACCAGCACAACTATCTAGGAAGTCCCTAGAAGCATCGGTTAGTCCATTATAGAAGATATCAAGTATTTCATTTTTCTTAAGAGGACGATCAGGCAAAGCATTAAGTAACAGGAAAAGCCCCCCCCCCCCCCCAAGCTTGTGGGAGACTCTCTTCTTTAGTTTGGACAAAGTTAAATATTTCCTGTAAGGCAACTTGTTTCTTATGAGCAGGCAAATATTTTTCAGAGAAGTAATAAATCATATCCTGGGGACTACGCACACAACCAGGAGCAACAGTATTGTACCAAGCTTTAGCATCACCCTTTAATGAGAAAGGAAATAATTTGAGAATAAAGTAATGGCGAGTTTTCTCATTATGAGTAAAAGGGTGGCTATGTCATTCAACTTAGTAAGATGTGCCACAACTGTTTCTGTTTCATAACCGTGGAAAGGATCAGATTCAACCAAAGTAATTAACTCTGGGTTGATAGAGAATTCATAATCCTTATCATCAATAAAGATAGGTGAAGTAGAAAACTTAGGATTACATTTCAATCTAGCATCCAGAGGTTTTTCCTTATACTTGCATAGTAATTTCTCTAGATCATCTCTATCATTGCAAGCAAGAATATCTCTAGTTGATTCTTCACTCATAACATAAACTTTCGGTACCTTAGGCAATTCATATCTAGGAAGGCTAGTTCTAGATGGTGTTTCAGGAGATTCAGTTTCAGGCTCATCATCAGATTCAACAACATCATATTGTATTACTCTAGCAATTTGTTTATCAAGAAATTTACCTAGTGGCACATCATCATTATCAAGCAAGGTACTAGCATCATCATAAGCATCATTCATAGTAGAAGTAGCATCATCAATAACTTGAGACATTCAGAATTAATAGCATGTGGTGGTGTTGCAAGTTTATTCATAACAGAAAGTGAATCTAAAGCAGAACTGGATGGCAGTTCCTTACCTCCCCTCGTCCTTGAGGTAAATATCTTGGTCTTAGGATCCTTCAGATTCTTCATAGTGATAATATGATAATAATCCCAAGTGACTCAACAAATATAGCTATGCTCCCCGGCAACAGCGCCAGAAAAAGGTCTTGATAACCCACAAGTATAGGGGATCGCAACCGTTTTTGAGGGTAGAGTATTCAACCCAAATTTATAGATTCGACACAAGGGGAGCCAAAGAATATTTGAAGGTATTAGCAGCTGAGTTGTCAATTCAACCACACCTATTCAACCCAAATTTATAGATTCGACACAAGGGGAGCCAAAGAATATTTGAAGGTATTAGCAGCTGAGTTGTCAATTCAACCACACCTGGAGATTAATTATCTACAACAAAGTGATCAGTAGCAAGGTAGTTTGATAGTTTTGATAGTAGTGACAACAACAATAGTAATAGTAACAGTGATAACAGTAATTTTGTAGAAAGTGTAACAGTGATGATAGCAGTAAATAGTTTGTAGGCATTGGATCAGTTACTTGTTGGATGATATTCATCATGTGACAGTTATAACCTAGGGCGACACGACACTAACTCCAGTTCATCGATATAATGTAGGCATGTATTCCGTAAATAGTCATACATGCTTTATTAAAAGTACTTGCATGTCATCTTTTGTCCTACCCTCTCGTGGTAGCGGGGTCCATATTGGAAACTAGGGGATATTAAGGCCTCCTTTTAATAGAAAACTGGAACAAAGCATTAACACATAGTGAATACATGAACTCCTCAAACTACGGTCATCACCGGGAGTGGGCCCGGTTGTTGTCACTTCGGGGTTGCCGGATGATAACACGTAGTAGGTGACTATAACTTGCAAGATCGAATCTAGAACATGGATATAATGATGATAACATAAACGGTTCAGATTTGAAATCATGGCACCCGAGCCCAAAGTGACAAGCATTAAGCATGGCAAAGTCATAGTAACATCAATCTAAGAACACAGTGGGTACTAGGGATCAAGCCCTAACAAAACTAACTCGATTACATGATGAATCTCATCCAACTGCTCACTGACCAACGAGTCTACGAAGGAATTACCAACTCCCGGTGGGGAGCATCATGGAATTGGCGATGGAGAAGGGTTGGTGATGACGAAGAATGAAGATCCCCCCTCTCCGGAACCCTAAACAGACTCCAGATCTGCCCTCCCGAGGAAGAACAGGGCTTGGTGGCGGCTCCATCTCGTGGATCGTGATAATTCTTTCTCCTTGATTTTTTCTCCAAAAATAGGAATTTATAGCGTTGGTTTCAGGGTCAGCAGGGTCACCAGGTGGGGACAACCCACCTGGGCGCGCCAGGAGAGGGGGCGCGCCCTGGTGGGTTGTGCCCACCCAGGGGCCCCTCTCTAGTAGGTCTTGGAGTATTTTCCATGCATCATTCCCCAATAGTGGTATCAGATACTTCACACCATTTTCCATCATGCATCTCAAATTCTTCATACTTACATCAAGATCCATGCAAAACTTTCTTTTCAGATTTTCTTTTCTCTCTCTTAAATCTCAGTCGAGTGAGACATAGCCACACCATGAAACAAGGGCTCGTGCGCCATTAATGGAGACGTTGGGAGGGAGGTGGGCGACAGATAGAGGTCAAAGGGCACTCCTCCCGATGAGCATGCGCAGGGGTCTGATCGCATGGCTCTCATACTCAAATAGCTACCCCGCACGACACCTTGTAGCCAATATAAAAAGGGGACGCGTGGCGGCAGGTAAATGGTAAGTAGAACGCCCACGGTTTCAATAATACTTGTGTTTCTGATTTGTAACGTGACAACACTTGTTCCAAAATGACTTTATTGGTTGTTATTGTGTGCGCCTTCGCAAATCGGACAAAAAAAATTACCACAATATGTTGGTGCCATGTCATGACACCTGCTACCTCTTGAGCACTGCGTTGGTTTTCCCTTGAAGAGGAAAGGGTGATGCAGCAAAGTAGCGTAAGTATTTCCCTCAGTTTTTGAGAACCAAGGTATCAATCTAGTAGGAGACTACACGCAAGTCCCTCGTACCTACACAAACAAATAAGAACCTCGCAACCAACGCGATAAAGGGGCTGTCAATCCCTTCACGGTCACTTACGAGGGTGAGATCTGATAGAGATAATAATAATAAGATAAATATTTTTGGTATTTTTATGGTATAGATTGGAAAATAAAGATTGCAAAGTAAAGTAGATTGGAAACTTATATGATAAAAGATAGACCCGGGGGCCATAGGTTTCACTAGTGGCTTCTCTCAAGATAGCATAAGTATTACGGTGGGTGAACAAATTACTGTCGAGCAACTGATAGAAAAGTGAATAATTATGAGAATATCTAGGCATGATCATGTATATAGACATCACGTCCGTGACAAGTAGACCGAAACGATTATGCATCTACTACTATTACTCCACACATCGACCGCTATCCAACATGCATCTAGAGTATTAAGTTCACAAGAACAGAGTAACGCATAAGGCAAGATGACATGATGTAGAGGGATAAACTCAAGCAATATGATATAAACCCCATCTTTTTATCCTTGATGGCAACAATACAATACGTGCCTTGCTGCCCCTGCTGTCACTGGGAAATGACACTGCAAGTTTGAACCCAAAGCTAAGCACTTCTCCCATTGCAAGAAAGATCAATCTAGTAGGCCAAACCAAACTGATAATTCGAAGAGACTTGCAAAGATAACCAATCATACATAAAAGATTTCAGAAGAATGAAATATTTTTCATAGATAAACTTGATCATAAACCCACAATTCATTGGATCTCGACAAACACACCGCAAAAAGAGTTACATCAAATAGATCTCCAAAAAGATTGAGGAGAACATTGTATTGAGATCCAACGAGAGAGAAGAAGCCATCTAGCTAATAACTATGGAACCGAAGGTATGTGGTATACTACTCACACATCATCGGAGAGGCTATGGTGTTGATGTAGAACCCCTCCGTGATCGATTCCCCCTCCGACGGAGCTCCGGAAAAGGCCCCAAGATGGGATCTCTTGGGTACAAAAGGTTGTGGCGGTGGAAATAGGGTTTCTTGGTGCTCCTGGATGTTTTCGGGGTATATGGATATATATATATATATATATATATATATATAGGAGGAAGAAGTAGGTCGGTGGAGCTACGAGGGGGCCATGAGGGTGGGGGGTGTGCCCAGGAGGCAGGCACGCCTCCCTGCCTTGTGGCCTCCTCGTTGATTTCTTGACGTCTACTCCAAGTCCCCTGGATCACATTTGTTCCAAAAATAACTCTCCCAAAGGTTTCATTCCGTTTGGATTCCATTTGATATTCCTTTTCTGCGAAACACTGAAATAGGCAAAAAACAACAATTTGCACTAGGCCTCGGGTTAGTAGGTTAGTCCCAAAAATAATATAAAAGTGTATAAATAAGCCCATTAACATCCAAAACAGATAATATAATAGGATGGAACAATAAAAAATTATAGATACGTTGGAGACGTATCAAGCATCCCCAAGTTTAATTCCTGCTCGTCCTCGAGTAGGTAAATGATAAAATAGAATTTTTGATGTGGAATGCTACCTAGCATAATTCTCAATGTAATTTTCTTTATTGTGGCATGAATATTCAGATCCGAAAGATTCAAGATAAAAGTTTAATATTGACAGAAAACAATAATACTTCAAGCATACTAACTAAGTAATCATGTCTTCTCAAAATAACATGGCAAAAGAAAGTTCATCCCTACAAAATCATATAGTTTGGTCATGCTCCATTTTCGTCACACAAGAATGCTCTCATCATGCACAACTTCAATGACAAGCCAAGCAATTGTTTCATACTTTAGTAATCTCAAACTTTTTCAACTTTCACGCAATACATGAGCGTGAGCCATGGATATAACACTATGCGTGGAATAGAATAATATGATGGGGGTTATGTGGAGAAGACAAAAAAAGGAGAAAGTCTCACATCAATGCGACTAATCAACAGACATAGCACTATGGGTGGAATAGAATATGATGATTGAGGTTGTGTGAGAAGACAAAAAGGGATAAAGTCTCACATTGACGCGGCTAATCAATGGGCCATGGATATGCCCACCGATTGATGTCAATGCATGGAGTAGGGATTGCCATGCAACAGATTCACTAGAGCTATAAATGTATGAAAGCTCAACAAAAGAAACTAAGTGGGTGTGCATCCAACTTGCTTGCTCACGAAGACCTAGGGCATTTGAGGAAGCCCATTGTTGGAATATACAAGCCAAGTTCTATAATGAAAAATTCCCACTAGTATATGAAAGTGACAAAACAAGAGACTCTCTATCATAAAGATCATGGTGCTACTTTGAAGCACAAGTGTGGAAAAAGAGGATAGTAGCATTGTCCCTTTTTTCCTTTTCTTTTCTTTTTTGGGCCTTTTTTATTTGGCCTTTCTTTTTTTATTTGGGACAATGCTCTATTAATGATGATCCTCACACTTCTATTTATTTACAACTTCAATGATTACAAATCGATACTAGAACAAAATATGACTCTATATGAATGCCTCCGGCGGTGTACCGGGAAAGGCCATGAATCAAGAGTGACATGTATGATAAATTATGCATGGTGGCTTTTCCACAAATACGATTTCAACTACATGATCATGCAAAGCAATATGACAATGATGAAGCGTGTCATAAATGAAACGGTGGAAAGTTGCATGGCAATATATCTCGGAATGGCTATGGAAATGCCATAATAGGTAGGTATGGTGGCTCTTTTGAGGAAGATATAAGGAGGTTTATGTGTGAAAGAACATATCATATCACGTGGTTTGGATGCACCGGCGAAGTTTGCACCAACTCTCAAGGTGAGAAAGGGCAATGCACGTTACCGAAGTGGCTAGCGATGATGGAAGGGTGAGAGTGCGTATAATCCATGGACTCAACATTAGTCATAAAGAACTCATATACTTATTGCAAAAATCTACAAGTCATCAAAACCAAGCACTACGTGCATGCTCCTAGGGGGATAGATTGGTAGGAAAAGACCATCGCTCGTCCTCGACCGCCACTCATAAGGAAGACAATCAAATAACACCTCATGTTTCAAATTTGTTACACAACGGTTACCATACGTGCATGCTACGGGACTTGCAAACTTCAACACAAGTATTTCTCAAAATCACAAATACTCAACTAGCACAACTTTAATATCACCATCCTCATATCTCAAAACAATTATCAAGCATCCAACTTCTCATAGTATTCAACGCACTTTTTATGCAAGTTTTTATTATACCAATCTTGGATGCCTATCATATTAGGACCAATTTTATAAGCAAAGCAAATTACCATGCTGTTCTAAAGGACTCTCAAAATAATATAAGTGAAGCATGAGATATCAATAATTTCTATAAAATAAAACCACCACCATGCTCTAAAGGATATAAGTGAAGCACTAAAGCAAAATTATCTAGCTCAAAAGATATAAGTGAAGCACATAGAGTATTCTAATAAATTCCAATTCATGTGTGTCTCTACCAAAAGGTGTGTACAGAAAGGATGATTGTGGTAAACTAAAAAGCAAAGACTCAAATCATACAAGACGCTCCAAGCAAAACACATATCATGTGGTGAATAAAAATATAGCCTCAAGTAAAGTTACCGATGGACGAAGATGAAAGAGGGGATGCCTTCCGGGGCATCCCCAAGCTTAGGCTTTTGGTTGTCCTTGAATTTTACCTTGGGGTGCCTTGGGCATCTCCAAGCTTAGGCTCTTGCCACTCCTTATTCCATAACCCATCAAATCTTCACCCAAAACTTGAAAACTTCACAACACAAAACTCAACAGAAAATCTCATGAGCTCCGTTAGTATAAGAAAACAAACCACCACTTAAGGTACTGTAAAGAACTCATTCTTTATTTATATTGGTATTAAACATACTGTATTCCAACTTCTCTATGGTTCATACACTCCGATACTAGCCATAGATTCATCAAAATAAGCAAACAACACACGAAAAACAGAATCTGTCAAAAACAGAACAGTCTGTAGTAATCTGTAGGTTTCGAATACTTCTGTAACCCCAAAAACTATGAAATAAATTTGTGGACGTGGGGAATTTGTCTATTAATCATCTTCAAAAAGAATCAACCTAATCACACTCTCCAGTAAAAAATGGCAGCAAATCTCGTGAGCGCTAAAGTTTCTGTTTTTTACAGCAAGATCACTAAAACTCCCCCCAAGTCTTCCCGAAGGTTCTACTTGGCACAAACACTAATTAAAAGCATAAAACCATATCTAAACAGAGGCTAGATGAATTATTCATTACTAAACAGAATCAAAAAGTATGAAACAAAAATAAAATTGGGTTGCCTCCCAACAAGCGCTATCGTTTAACGCCCCTAGCTAGGCATAAAACCAAGAATAGATCTAGGTATTTTCATCTTTGGTTTTAATATTTTTAGCGGAGTCATGCTCGAATCCGGGAGGTTCTTTAAATTTCCCTTCATTGTCGGAATTTTTTTAATCTAAAGAATCCAACCGCTTATTGTAATGGGTAATCAACATATTCATGCGGTGAAGGTTTCCGCTAACACTCTTAAGAGGTTCAAGATACTTTTGTAAAAATTTCGCTACTTCGCAAATTTTCTCAAAAACTTGTGTCTCTTGCTGGGTATGATGTGACCCCTTTTGTTGAGGTAGTGCTCCCACTATTCCCTCCATCATTTCATGTGCAATACTGGGATCAATTTCAATAACATTTCCTTTGGCAACGCAATCCAAGAGTTGTCTATGTGACATATTTAGCCCAACATAAAAATTGCGAAGTAAAATTCTAAAATTCACCTCTAAGGTGAAATTACGATAAGATTCCATCATCCTAAACCAAGAATCTTTTAATTTTTCTCCTTGTCTTTGTTTGAAGTGAAGAACTTCAAACTCGGGAGAAAAATGGGCAGATAAGGGACTAGCCATGACGACACACGGCGACACAAGAAGCAAGCGAAAAAGAGGCGAGCGGAAAAGAGGGCGAATAAAACGGCAAGGGTGAAGTGGGGGGGGGGGAGGAAAATGAGAGGCAAATGGAAAATAATGTGATGCGAGGGATAAGAGTTTGTGATGGGTACTTGGTATGTCTTGACTTGTGGTAGATCTCCCCGGCAACGGCGCTAGAAATCCTTCTTTCTACCTCTTGAGCACTGCGTTGGTTTTCCCTTGAAGAGAAAAGGGTGATGCAACAAAGTAGCGTAAGTATTTCCCTCAGTTTTTGAGAACCAAGGTATCAATCCAGTAGGAGACTACACGCAAGTCCCTCGTACCTACACAAACAAATAAGAACAACGCAACCAACGCGATAAAGGGGTTGTCAATCCCTTCACGGTCACTTACGAGAGTGAGATCTGATAGAGATAATAATAATAAGATAAATATTTTTTGGTATTTTTATGGTATAGATTGCAAAATAAAGTAGATCGGAAACTTATATGATAAAAGATAGACCCGGGGCCATAGATTTCACTAGTGGCTTCTCTCAAGATAGCATAAGTATTACGGTGGGTGAATAAATTACTGTCGAGAAATTGATAGAAAAGTGAATAATTATGAGAATATCTAGGCATGATCATGTATATAGGCATCACGTCTGTGACAAGTAGACCGAAACGATTCTGCATCTACTACTAATACTCCACACATCGACCGCTATCCAGCATGCATCTAGAGTATTAAGTTCATAGGAACAGAGTAACGCATTAGGCAAGATGACATGATGTAGAGGGATAAACTCAAGCAATATGATATAAACCCCATCTTTTTATCCTCGATGGCAACAATACAATACGTGCCTTGCTGCCCCTGCTGTCACTGGGAAAGGACACCGCAAGATTGAACCCAAAGCTAAGCACTTCTCCCTTTGCAAGAAAGATCAATCTAGTAGGCCAAATCAAACTGATAATTCGAAAAGACTTGCAAAGATAACCAATCATAGATAAAAGATTTCAGAAGAATGAAATATTGTTCATAGATAAACTTGATCATAAACCCACAATTCATCGGATCTCGACAAACACACCGCAAAAAGAGTTACATCAAATAGATCTCCTAGAAGATCGAGGAGAACATTGTATTGAGATCCAAAGATAGAGAAGAAGCCATCTATCTAATAACTATGGACCCAAAGGTGTGTGGTAAACTACTCACACATCATCAGAGAGGCTATAGTGTTGATGTAGGAGCCCTCCGTGGTCGATTCCCCCTTCAGTGGAGCTCCAGAAAAGGCCCCAAGATGGGATCTCTTGAGTACAGAAGGTTGCGGCGGTGGAAATAGGGTTTCGTGGTGCTCCTGGATGTTTTCGGGGTATATATATATGTATATATATATATATAGGAGGAAGAAGTAGGTCGGTGGAGCTACGAGGGGCCCACGAGGGTGGGGGCGTGCCTAGAGGGGGCAGGCGTGCCTTCCTGCCTCATGGCCTCCTCGTTGATTTCTTGACGTCTAATCCAAGTCTCCTGGATCACGTTTGTTCCAAAAATAACTCTCCCGAAGGTTTCATTCCGTTTGGATTCCGTTTGATATTCCTTTTCTGTCAAACACTGAAATAGGAAAAAAACAGCAATTTGCACTGGGCCTTGGGTTAGTAGGTTAGTCCCAAAAATAATATAAAATGTATAAATAAGCCCATTAACATCCAAAACAGATAATATAATAACATGGAACAATAAAAAATTATAGATACGCTAGAGACGTACCAACACCATGCCAAGTTTCATGATTTTCAGGCGAGTTTTGGATTTACGAGAATTTTAAAACCAAGTTTCTCGATGTTTCCGGCTGGGCCAAGACGCCCAGATATTTGAATTCCATTCCCACTTCTTCCATGGGACCTAGAAATTCTCCCAAGTACACATAAATGATTTTCCAACTAACTTTTGCGTACTGGAGCATACGCTTGTACTTCAAATTTTAATTATGTGCATTAAATACCTGGAAAATCAATTAATGTATAAAAAGGCCAACGAACCCGGAATAATTCCAAAATTTAGCACGAAACTCCTATTTGGTCTAAGCTGCCTGTGTAAAAAAATCAAGGCAGGAGAAGGTAGTGTATGTTGTTTCGCACATGGAGGTGACACGTTCCCTCTCTAAACGACGAACCTTCTTGAGAGAAGCTCCGATTTGCAAGAAGCTTATACCAAAGCTTGTCCCAATTCGACCAAAAAATTTACCATGGCATGTTGGTTCCATGTCATGACACCATGCCAAGTTTCATGATTTTTAGGCGTGTTTTGGATTTACAGGAATTAAAAAAATCAAATTTCTCAACATTTCCGACTGAGCCACGACGCCCAGATGTTTGAATTCCATTCCCATTTCTTGCATGGGACCTACAAATTCACCCAAGGATACACATGTGATTTTTCAACCAACTTTGGTGCACTGGAGTATGTGCTTGTAGTTCAAATTTAAATTATGCATATTAAATGCCCAGAAATTTAATTAATGCATAAAAAGGCCAAACGAATCTGGAATAATTACAAAATTTAGCATGAAACTCCTATTTGGTCTAAGCTGCCTATGTAAAAAAATCAAGGCGGGAGAAGGTAGTATATCGTTTCGCACACGGAGGTGACACGTTCCCTCTCAGAAGCATGAGCCTTCTTGAGAGAAGCTCTGGTTTGCAAGAAGCTTATACTAAAGCTTGTCTCAATTCGGCCAAAAAAATTATCACAGCATGTTGGTGCCATGTCATGACACCATGCCAAGTTTCATGATTTTCAGGCGTCTTTTGGATTTATAGGAATTAAAAAACCAAATTTCTCAATATTTCCGGCTGAGCCACGACGCCCAGATGTTTGAATTCCATTCCCATTTCTTGCATGGGACCTACAAATTCACCCCAGGACACACATGTGATTTTTCAACCAACTTTGGTGCACTGGAGTATATGCTTGTAGTTCAAATTTGAATTATGCACATTACATGCCTAGAAATTTAATTAATGTATAAAAATGCCAAATGAACCTGGAATAATTACAAAATTTAGCATGAAACTCCTATTTGGTCTAAGCTTCCTGTGTAAAAAATCAAGGCGGGAGAAGGTAGTATGTCGTTGCGCATACGGAGGTGACACGTTCCCTCTCAGAAGCACGAGCCTTCGAGAGAAGCTCCGGTTTGCAAGAAGCTTATACTAAAGCTTGTCTCAATTCGGCCAAAAAAATTATCACAGCTTGTTGGTGCCATGTCATGACACCATGCCAAGTTTCATAATTTTCAGGCGTGTTTTGGATTTACAGGAATTAAAAAACAAAGTTTCTCAATATTTTCGGCCGAGCCATGACACTAGGATGTTTGAATTCCATTCCCATTTTTTTTGCATGGGCCCTACAAATTCACCCAAGGACACACATGTGATTTTTCAACCAACTTTGGTGCACTGGAGCATGTGCTTGTAGTTCAAATTTGAATTATGCATATTAAATGACCAGAAATTCAATTAATGTACAAAAAAGTTCAAATGAACCCGGAATAATTCTAAATTTTAACACCACACTCATATAGTTCTATGTTGCCTCTGTAAAAAATCAAGGGGGAAGCAGCATATATCGTTTCACGCACAAAGTGGCACGTCCCCCTCAGGAACCACGATTCTTCTCGAGAGAAGCTCTGGTCTGCAAGAATCTTATGCCAAAACTTGTCCAAATGCGGACAATTTTTTTACCACAATATGTTTGTCCCATGAAATGACACCATGCTGAGTTTCATGATTTCCAGGTGAGTTTTGAATTTACAGAAATTTAAAAACCAAGTTTCTCAATGTTTTCGGCCAAGCCACGATGCCTAGATATTTGAATTTCATTCCCATTTCTTGCATGGGACCTATAAATTCACCCAAAGACACACATGTGATTTTTCAACAAATTTTGGTGCACTGGAGCATGTGCTTGTAGTTCAAATTTGAATTATGCACATTAAATGCCTAGAAACTCAATTAATGCATAAAAATGTCAAATGAACCCCGAATAATTTCAAATTTAAACACGACACTCATGTAGTTGCATGTTCACTGTACATAATTGTTCTAGCAATTCAAACACCATCCTTTCCCTCCGGAACACAATTTTGTCTTTCAAAACATAATGGAAAAAACAGGTATACCACAAACAGTTTACTAGTAAGAATCATGTGGGATGCGATATAAAATATCTTGGCGCACCGTCTTGTCTAGCTTACGCAGGAAGCTTCGTCGTCTACAGTCCACTGACCGCACTTGAACCACACTTGCGCGCCAGTTTCTCGCGGCACCGAGCGAAATTTTTCTGCCACCGCGAAAATATCTATCTCCCTGCCCCCTCCCTCCCAACATTTCCACTGTTCCTCCTCGCTTTCCAAGTTCAAACCTTCACTGCTGCTTACTGGTAGCTCAGCCTCCTCGCCGGCGACCCTTCTTCTTGCAGCGCCGCCTCCTCGCCGGCGACTCTTCTTCTTGCAGCGCCACCTCCTCGCCGATGACCCTTCTTCTTGCGGCGCCGCCTCCTTGCCGGCGACCCTTCTTCTTGCTGCGCGGCCTACTCGCCGCCGACCCTTCTTCTTGCTGCGCGGCCTCATCGATACGGCCAGGTAATCCACACCCCACCCACACCATCCTCCTCCTTCCCCGTCCCACATGCCCCGGCCGACAGTGCGACACCTTCCGTCGAAATCACTGGCCCCGTCCTCCAATTAAGCTCCGCCCACAGCCATTTTCCACGCAGTATAACATGGAGCTCAGTAGCATCTAGTAGCGAAGAAGCAAATCGTGGCCGCACACACACATGAGGTCGCTATGGCTACCATGTGTGCCGACCGCCAGATCTTGGAGGAGCACCTCATCTTCGAGGCCACCGTCGACACTGCCACGCGGTTGTCCACTTTCAAATACAGTTCGTGTTGTTTTCTCGAGGCCACCGCCAGTGCCTTCTAGTGATTTGTCCTCTGTAATGTTAATATGCAATCTGATGTTCAGTTAACAATTTGGTCCTCTAAAATGTAATGTTTAGTTAACAGTTTGGTCCAACAATTTCTACATATTGTAGTATGGCGGTGGGAACGACACCTATGGGGTCACTGGGATCCCTTCTACGGTTGGCGAGCGCGAGGTTGTGCAAAGAGCGGGTCTGACAAGAAGCACACGAATCGTTTACCCAGGTTCGGGCCGCGAAGATGCGTAATACCCTAGTCCTGCTTTGGTGGATGTATTTGAGTGTGTTCTTGTGTTCTTGAGCTAGCTGCGGGGTGCAACTTGCCCAAAAGAGCCGAATCCCTCTCCTGGTCGCCTCGGGCCTCCTTTTATAGGCAAAAAGGGGTCGCCACAATGGCACACAAGAGGTGGAAAGGTCTATAGTCGATGAGCCTAACCTCTGGGACCGTCGGACAAACACATTTAATGCGTTGCCGATGTGCCCCCCTTACTTTATCAGGGACGCCAGGGAAGCACGTCCCAGCTGTCGCCGCCTCGCCTGGCCTTGACACGCGTCCGAGCTGACGGGGCGTCGTGGCACCACGTTGGCTGGCTGCTGGGCTCGCGCGGTGGTGGAGCCTTCAAGAAGACTTGCATGCCACCACGCAGGAGCTTGCTGTGTTGGTGTAGAGGCCGCACGTCGCCACACAGGCGCCTGCTCAACTGGTTGAGCTGGCAGCTGCATGGGGATGGCAGTGGAGTCTTTGCTGGCGCAGGCCTGGCAGTGGCCTTGCCGATGCCCTCGGCAAGGGTCTTGTCGGGGCGTTGCGGTCGTCCCCGGCAAGACTGGATTTCCTCGGCTAGGATCAAGGTTGTTAGAATCACGATTTTGAATCGGATCGGAGTTTCAATGATAGGATCGCAAATCATAGAATCTGCACTATCAGGATCGTAGAAACTTAGATTCTAATAACTAAAATCATAGAATCAGAGGGGTAATCTTGGATCGTAAAGTCGTAGAATCGTATAACAGAATCGTGATTCTGACAACCTTGGTTAGGATCCTGCCGAGGGTCGCCGTCTTCTGGTCTTCACCTGATCTCATATGTTTCCGATCTTGACGAAGATTTGCATGCCACCATAGAGGCACCTCCCGAGCCTTGGCTCCAACGTAGTTGATTGGGTTGGAGCATGTGGGCTCAAGGGTGGCTCGCTCTGCTGGTGTTGGGCAAGTTGCCCCGGAAAGGCCCTTTCCGGGGCTGCGAAGGTTGCCTTGGCAGGGATCTTGCTGAGGGAGTCCACCTCACCCTCTTGCTGTCCTGCGCTTTTGGTCTTGGCGTCGCCTTGGTTGTCTTGTGCTTTGGCTTCTCTCCGGCTTCCCTCCTCTGCCCTGCTAAGTGTGGCCGCGGTGTGTGGCTCTGACTGCCTGTGCATAAGTAAAGGGGTCAAAAGGAGAGCCCCTACTTTTGTACACCGACATAGTATTGTTCTTAAGCATTCTTTGTTTTGTTAACTGTCTTATCTTCTAGTACATGTTTCTATTCTCCAATGTCGTGCTCAGTTAACTGTTTTGGTTCATTTGGTCTGCTGTCCATTTAACTGTTTGGTTCAATTTTGCAATTTGATTTTCATTTGATGTGGGTACAATTTTGTATTGTTATATATGCATGTGAGAAATAAATCGAATTTGGTTGTACTCAATACATATTCTACTAGTATGCCAACTCTCAGTTAACCTGATCAAGATCTTCCTTATGCGTGTTGCAGTGAAACAATGGGAGACATTGCGGTTTACCATCGAGGTTTGCTCATGCATGGTCCTTTTGCTAATAGAATATTATTGTGCAATTGCTATTATATATTTAGGTTTCTTACAATTTGGTCTTGCACATGTAGGTCCTGCTGTCATAGGCTTAGACCCACTGTTTGACCCATTTTGCGTATGGAAAAATGAGAAGTCCATGAATATCAGTTAAGTCAAGAAACTCAGAAAGATTGTTGGGATGAAGAAACTTGCGAAGAATAACAGCAAGATCTTTGTTTGCACAATGAAGAAGACATCAATCAACTATAGGATGGTACTAACTCTTTTACCTTTTTTACCCATCGCGCCATTTCAAAATTTATAACAGCGATTTATGCATATCTTTGTTTTCAGTACTTTTCAAAGCAGTTCACCGATGATTACCCCTCTCAAACCACCTGCATGGTCAAGAGGCGAGGAAGGTATTCATTGAACACCCACGGTACAATGTTGAAGTCTTCCTGAAGAGGACGAAGGTTGGGTGGGCAATTATCCATAGCCACTGCCCTAAAGTTGCAAGGACATTCAACATCACTGAAGGCTCAATATTTGCCTTCCGGTTCTGCAGTTTCCCATATGATATTCATCTGTCTATTTAATGTGTATGATGCTACTTTCCAAAGGTTTTCGATGTTGCATGTGAAACTTGGTGCTATTGTGTAATTGCGTAACCGAGTGCTGAAGCTATCTGATGTAATTCGATTATGAAATCCTGGTTGCCGTTATACAGATATGAAATATCTGGTGTGTTTTATAAGAAATGTCAATTTGATTACTACATGGATTATCAATAATAGGCTAATTACCCTGCTTATTGGGGTTTTCAATTGCAGACGGTTACTCAGACAACACAGTGGGCGATGAACTCAAACAACCCACACGGTTTCTGGAAAGTAGACGTGTTCGATCAACTAACAATCACACACGACCTTCGGCAGTGAACTGTTTGCGTTAGGCCACCTTGCACAAACGTTTCCACAAAAAAAACTATGTGTGATATACATACGAACAGAAATGTTTTTTTGGGATTCACGATGTGGGATGTATATACGAACGGAAACGATTGGATTTCGATGCCTCGCCCGATCGCACACGAGCTCATTTTGCCCCAGCCTGTGTGGCCGGAGGGCCTATCCCCGCTGGTTTTTGGGTCTTGTGGGAGGGACCCCCTATCGCACACACTCACTAGACGACGGTTTAAAAATCCGTCGCGAAAAGGGGGTAAAAACCGTTTGTATAGCATGTCTCTGCACCAGTGGCACAACAGCTCGTCCTCCCGCATGATGAAGATTTATCCTCTACCCTTCTTCGGATCATCGTCCTCGCCGTCCTCCTCCTTCTCCTCCTCCTCCTTCGGCTCCTGCTGTTTGGTGTCCCAATGTTGTTGTTGTTGTTGTGTGCCATCGGTGGTCTGGGTGTAGGATTGTTGCGTGGTCGTCTGGGTGTAGGACTGTTGCTGCTGGTAGTTGAAGGACTGGGTGTGATCCGAGTATTCCACCTGCCCGTCCTCATGGCCTCCTTCTTCTCTGTCATGGATGATGTCGAGCATCTCCCTGTCCGGGTCGTCATACGCCGCCTCCCCGCTCTAGGCATTGCAGCAAACAGCGTGCGGGCACACATCTGCTCCCCTCCAGCCGCCCGCACCCGAACAAGCTGCAGCGAAGAATACTCGGAGAAGAGTGGTGCCGCATTTACGTCGACGATGTAAGGCATCGTACCGCTGGGGGTTCTGAGTTGCTTGGCGGCGTAGTAGTACGGAGGCTTGTAAGGCTCCGGCCACAGCGCCGTATGTACTGTGGGCACGCCCGCCTGGCAGCGCCTGCCACGGCCGCCATGAACGCCCCGTTAGCCACGACCTCCACGCCCAACACCACCACCAGGCACATCGGAGGCCGTCCGCTTCTTTAGCTTCTCCTCGTTCGCGGCCTTCGATTTGACGCGGCAAGTTTGCAACATCGCCGAGCTGATCTTCCAGGCGAGCGTGATTCTCGGATCCTCCGGCACCTCCATCGGCTTCATCTCCGGCAGGTTCTCCAACGGCTCCATGTGTCAGCGGCAGAAGGAAGGAGAGGGTGGGAGAAAAGAGTGAGAATTGGGCGGAGAGCGGCGGGATGGAAGAAAAAAGTGAGGGGTTTTGACGCGAAAACAATGCAGGATGCTACAAAAGCACGGGCTCCATCTTCCTTTTAGGTGGGCCAAGAGGGCGGAGAGTGACGTTTCGCATGTCTGGACTCCTACAAAGCCCCCCGCGTTTATCTTCGGTTTGCGGGAGAAAACACGTCTGGACCGTCCGATGGTCCGCGTTGGATGTCACAACGCATCCGGACAGCGCGGTCCGCGGATGCAGGCGGTTTGCGGATCGCCGTTGAAGATGCCATAATAAGTTCTGCGGGTCGGCAATGGCAGAGTTCTTTACGAAAGAGTATTATGGTTGATCCACCAAATGTGGATACATCTGTAGTTGTTCTTGAATGGTTTGAGGTAAGTTTTCTTTTGAGGAGCATTAAATTCGCAGCTCCTAAATTTTCTGGGATGTTCAAAGATTATTTTTTATACCTGTTCTCATCATGTATCTGATCCATTTTATGAGAGCTGGGGTGTGCTGTACATTCATGTAACTTGTTCTACGAGAAGAACCAGTTGCAGTATAGAAATTGGTGCCTACCTGGAGGCTCCAGTTCTTTAACCTACACGCTCTGAACGAGCGCCGTATTTTAAATCTTGACATGCTGCACCATCATGGATGCCAACTGTAGTCTTCGGGAGAAGCATAAAAGAATTCAAAATCTTACCCATGATGAGCGGACATGCTCTACTTTTAGTGCCCAGAACAGCCGTTGACATCTTCATTTTCTTTGGGGGTTGCCTTTCACCATCACTTGGAACGAGCTAATATACTCCATATCTTGGATCTCCAGCTTGTTTTCCTCGGCGAAAGGCACGAGCTAATGTAATTAACTTGACAGTTGAGATCAATCCCGAGCACCATGGTATGTCTTGTTGATTGATCTATTGATTCACTTGGAACGCGGAGTACTCTGTTTGGTTCGCATGTAAACAATATACTCCATATCTTTCACCGTAAAGAAAGGAAACAAGATCATCTGTTTTTGACACTCTCTGTTGTTCGCAACTTGCACGGTCAGTTGTCTCTAGAGCAGAGTTTTATAGTGGCCCCGTTGCATAGTTAATACCGATTGTCTTTGATTAATCCTGCAGTCACCATCTCCCAGATTTCCACAATAATTCAACTTCCATCAAACCTTTACACATGTGCACATCGCGCTGTATCGACGATGTTAGCTCTGTAGAATTTCTCACTGATATTTTTGCAGATTTGGGTGTGCCTTGTTCGTGAAACATACTCCCTAGCTATTATATTTTTTTACGGAGGGGGTAACATATAGTACTAGTAAACTTTTAGAGAGTTGATTCACAATCGACTAGGATTCCATAGTATCAAATGAACAATAATCGTGTTAGAAATTGTATGTGTTTTAGTTAGGTTTACAAATGTGCAACTGGTTTACTTAATTTTATTGTCTTACACAAACGTTCCTTTTTATATAAATAACTTGGATGATTGCATGGAAAAAATAGCAGAGTATAACAGATTTAGCCGTTATAGCGCCATTTAGTTGATTCGGACGGCTACCATGATTTGCCATAGCCCACTATTTTAAATCTTGGTTTATTGTAAAATAAAGAAAATGTTTTGTGGTCTCTTAGGCAACTCGGAAGAACAATTTCTAATTAGGTCATTACTAATAACCATATAATCCCTTTTTATGATTTGTGCAATGCCAAAGGGATAAGAATATCTTATCAAGAAGAACCCATTCGGTAGCGGAATAATATTAGTTACCATTACAGAGCGAACAAAATTAACTACTACATAGTAAATTATGAGGATGCTAGTGTATATTTTTTTGTCGGAATGTTGCATCAGCTACATCTAAATAACTAGCCCTAGTAACATATTTTTCTCAACATGTAAGTATGCCACCTCAACATTCAACATACATGGAAAAAGTCTATCTCAACATGCAACTTGCGTAAGAAAAAGTCACCTCAACATACAAACATGCATGAAAATTTCCATTATATTGTGATTTTGTATTTAATAAATGTTATAACTATACAATAATCGAACACATTCATATGTATTCTCAGTCTTCGTTCTCATATTATTACTTCAAATAATCATGTTTCATATGACCAAATCCCATTTACATAAATTGGAAAACATTCCCACAACAACATGTGGTATTTCATCTAGTTTGCTATTGAACTAAGTATTTATTAGTGAGAATATCTTCTAAAGAAAAAACAATTGATGTAATATTGCTACATGTAAATTTTGTAGATGGGTCATACACACTAAACATTTCAAAGTCGCAAAATAGAAGGCACTGAATCCTAAAAGCAGAACTCCAAATAATTACTACAAGTGCATTGTTCGTAGCATAGTTTGTGACCATCAATTTATAAATGATAAATTACATGAAAATACAAATGTTATTATATTTTCTTGGCAAAAAATCATGTTGTTCTATTAATCAAACCATCAGTACAAATGCCCTTGAAAAATAAAGATGTTACATCAAAATCTTAGGGCCGACCGTTTTCTCTCTCTCACGGGCCGATGGCGCGCCACTGCAACCTCTCCATCATCGGATGTTGGAGTATAAGTGTGGAACCCTCCTTTCTCTATCAGCATCAGGTTTTGTATGAAATGATTGGTGCATACACTTCTACATTGTATCAGAGCCATGAGGCCAATTTAGACAAAGAAAATGTTTAGCTTATTTTTATCTACATTTGTCTGAGGGAGCCACACTTAAAGGTGAATGTCAAAGTATAAGTGTGTAAGAGCATCTCCAACTGGCGCGCAAAAACTGCGCTGCACGCTAAAATTTGGCTTTTTGGGGTGCCGGACAGCTCCAGCAGAAGCTGTAAAATAGTGCAAGCGTAAAAAAGATTGGGCACGCGCTAAAAAGCGCTATCAGAAGCTGCAAATTTGGGGCACCGGATTGCACGCGCTTCACAATTTGCACTGCGTGTTTTTTGAACGTGCGTTTTTGGGCATTTGCTCAATCAATGTTGGGTCTGGCGCTCTAATAATGCTACAGTGGCGTGCTAAAACTATTTTAGTGCGTGGAACTTTTGTGCACCTGTTGGAGATGCTCCAACCCAACTTAAGCTTTTGGTTGAGCCGACTCGTGTATGCATTCTACATGTGAGGCTGATAGATGCTACTTTATCTCTACTATTATAGGGGAGTTGGTTCCGGCACCTCCCCTCCTTCCTCAGGTTTTCCGTCCCCACGCGTCCCTCCCTCCTTGGTTTTGTACTGACCTTATGGTATTCTCAACCGATGCCGCATAAAATTAAAACCGACATAAATAGAGTATCTTGAAATAATCTAAACCAAATCAATATTTTACCAAAATCACATCCTGCATTAACTCAAACAAATCAAATCAAATCTTCCCTAAATCTCAACTAAATTGAAACTTACCTCCCCCCCCCCCCCCCTACGAATACCCAAATCAAATTAAATCTGACCTAAACCTTAACAAAATCAACACTTCCTTTGCATTCTCTACCCATACTCAAATCAAGTTAAATCTTACCAAAATCTAGAATATAATGGATGTAATTTATATTTAAGATAGAATTAGTATTGAATCACTAGAATATGTATGCATCCGTTGCAACCCACGGGCAATTAGCTAACGCTCATGATTCATAAGTGCTTTATGATTCATTTCGACAAAACACTAAATGAATACAAGCAACTAGGAAATGCATTGGTTTAAAAATAAGATCTCCTCCAATGTACTTTCCATATATAAGATCTCTTCTACTAGTAGTTTATAAAAATCGGACCGCCTCTCGCTTCATTTGCCTTTGACTTCACATACATGATTATTCAAGCTTATCCTCGCTAGCTAGTAGCTAATAAGCTCCATAAACTCCTCCCATTTGGCTCCTCCGGTCGATGTCAGTTTGCCAAGCAAAATCTTCGAGAGCTAGCGGCTATATAAATATATCCCAGAGCGTCCCGCTGTGTAGACATCGGAGCCACAGCTATAGCTCAAGCACAGAAAAACAGTCACAAAACCCCACCCATGCACATGGAGGCTTGTGCGGGCCAAGCTAGCAGCGCGCACATCGTCCTGGTGCACGGCGCAGGCCTCGGCGGCTGGTCCTGGTTCAAGGTGGCGACGCGGCTCAGGTCGGCCGGGCACCGCGTCAGCACGCCTGACCTCGCGGCGTCCGGCGTCGACCCCAGGCCGCTGCGCGAGGTGCCGACGTTCCGCGACTACACCAAGCCACTGCTCGATCTCCTGGAGTCCCTCCCGCCGGGCGAGAAGGTGGTCCTCGTCGGCCACAGCCTCGGCGGCGTGAACATCGCCCTCGCCTGCGAGCTGTTCCCGGAGAAGATCGCCGCTGCGGTGTTCGTCGCCGCCTTCATGCCGGACCACAGGTCGCCGCCGTCGTACGTGCTTGAAAAGGTACACCATGAGCATGGGATGGCAGTATTTCTTGAAACAGAAAACCCATGTACTCCTGATTGTTTGCTCGCGATCTAATTAGTTTCCTCTTGAAAGTTCGTGGAGGGGAGAACGCTGGACTGGATGGACACGGAGTTTAAGCCTCAAGATCCCGAGGGCAAGCTGCCCACTTCCATGCTGTTTGGGCCGCTGGTCACTCGTGCAAAGTTCTTCCAGCTGTGCTCGCCGGAGGTACAGCATCCGCCGCACTTGTCGCTCTGTGATTACCTGCACATAAAATCGATGAAACACTGAGATTAGATTGACGAAAGAGGGACTTCTAACGCTGCATGAATGTTGGAACCATATGGCAGGACCTGACGCTGGGACGATCCCTGATGAGGGTCAGCTCCATGTTCGTGGACGACCTGAGACTGCAGCCGCCGCACACCGAGGCCCGCTACGGGTCGGTGCGCAAGGCGTACGTCGTCTTCAAGGATGACCACGCCATTGTCGAGGCGTTCCAGCGGTGGATGGTGCACGACTACCCCGTGGATGAGGTGATGGAAATCGACGGCGCGGACCACATGGCGTTGCTCTCGACGCCGACCGAGCTGGCGCGCTGCCTCGCTCACATCGCTGTCAAGTATGCTGCCTGAAGTATGATACCGTCTCGTTGCCGGCATTTGTGATTGGATTTGTGACATTTCTATTGTTGCTGTTACCGTTCAGTATGTTTCAGAGACTTCTACTGCACCCTATATTAGAGACGGATGATGCATGTAACTTGTGGCTATTTAATAATTGAAGATAAATGTTGGTGCGCACCTTTGTCGACAGATACTGATCGTGGTGCATGTAACTTAGTGACCGAGCAATATACTCCCTACAAAGTTAGTATAATGTTGAATCATTTATTTAGAAACAAAGGGAGTATATATAATCGCTATCAACTCGTCGTCGATCCATTATGATCAACGCTGTATGTGGATTCGCCATTGCTGATCACCACCAACCAACTGGCCCCATGTGTATTAACCCATAGACTTATCTTGTCTATCCTAAAAAGTATACCTAAACCATTTCTGTACATCTCCGGTGCTCCACGTCCGCAGTGCTCCTATTCTGAAGGGGTATATGTTTACACTCCATCAGGGTTCATGCTCTGTCCCAATCGATGCAATTCCATATGAGCTAATTAAGACTTGATAGGCCAGGTCAACCACTCGGAGACAGGGATCGTGCGCCCAACAATAAAATGTTGGCCTTGTTTGGACCAACGATACGGCCACGGCAAGCCCCCCATGCTCAGAAGATTCAACATTGCTCTAGTGTACATCCAATCATTGCATGCGGTTCAGAACCCCATTGCATATGGATTGTCCAGCTGTCAACGTGCGTCGAGGGGTAATACACCATCGCAGAAGACATGTACGATGGTGTGGTCCACTGCACACAGTCTCTTTGGAAAGTCTCTATTGCACACAATTGGCGCCGATCAAACGTGTGTGACAGGGAATCCATCCCACATTTTTTCGCGACTGAATCCATCCCACATTGATTAGTAACAACGAAAAAATGGGTGTTTGTTGGCTCCCGTATCACACGATGTGAAAGGCACATTCATGTGTGAGGCAGGGATTAACGGTTAATTACGAGGAAATGTGTGCGTTGGTGGCATCTATCCCACATGGTTTGTTTATTAAGGTGGAAAGTATGTGTTGGTTTGCAATTCAATATGTTTTCACATAGTGTGACTAGGGTTTAGAACTCACAGAGTGGCAAGGTTGATGAAGATGGCTCCAGCAGCAATTCCCTCTCCAACGGAGTATTGAAAAAGGCCTCCAAATTGGACCGCCTCAGAATGTGTCCATTCGACGGCGGCAAAATTCCTCGATAAATATGACTAGAGTTTTTAAGGTCGTATAGAGTTTTTAAGGTCGTATAGAGCCAAGGGAAAAGAGGTGACAGAGCGGAGGTTGTCGAGCCCATGTATCTAGGTGTCGTGGTCAGGGGTTTGATTGTGTGGGTTAGCTGCGTGGAGGCCTGGGACTTCCACCCAGGCACTCCTCTAGCCCCTCGCGACGACATCCTGGTGATGTAAAACAACAATGTATTATTGTATGACCTTTGCTGTTTGAGGAAAACAACAAATCGTATTTTCTAAAAACAAGCAGAAACAATTGAAGTTTGCTCTGGATTCATAGGTAGTCAAGTATAACAGTATAAGAAGTGTCCAAACTATGTATAAATGATATAAAAGTAGTATGAACATGACAAGAACTTTAGATACATTAGAGACATATTAGGCGGAGACCATGACCTTGCTGCACATGTGGTGGCCATCTGCCTCTCTGCGGCCATATGCTTATTCAGTCTCCCAACAATATGTGGTGGACCAGGGTGATGAAGAAGGGCACTTGGAGGAGGGGATGGGGATTTGGAGGCTAGAAGGTGTTGCGTTAGTGGTCGGGCCAGTAGGAGGGGTGGCTTAGCCGACTCCATGGCCTTCATTATGACATCTTCGACAATCATCTTGGCCTCCGCCTCCGCCAGCTCATCAGGGTTAGGGTAGATGGAGTATGTGCTCGTGGTGGAGGAGGCTGGGCTTGTTGTGGCCGAAACCGCAGAGGTCGATGTTGGTTGTGCCCTCACAATGTGGTGCCTCCACCATAGAAGCTAGGTGCGCACAGTGACAAGGCTTCTCAGCATCTTTTTGGTCCAATGCGACTGAGGAGGGGGATAGGTGCAAGCAAAGTCAATGCTCTAATATGAAAGGCAACACGTGCGACATGGGGAAATATGTGTGGATGACGGCAAGGCATCAACATCGGGATTTTATAGATAGATAGAGACAATGGGCTTACTCGTGATGCTTCTTAAAATGCCATTAATGGATGCATTCATCGGTGTGAAGATGCGTGGGTACATGGTTTGATCAGTTTTATCGTGTGGAATTCATAATCAGACGTAGTTGCCAACAAAATTTACGTGCGATGTATTTGTATTACTATACTTTTGAAACACCGATTTGAGGTACTATGTATGCTGAATTCAAAAAATATTGACCTAAATTTGTCCAATCGTTTTCAATAGACAACATAGTAGATTAAATCTGTGATGCCAGATGTAAGCACTTTTCTAAGCTCATTTGTTGTTTTTTATGCATTGAAGGAATTTCTAGGTATTCATAGGATATACTTAATATTTGAACTACATGTACTCTACAAAAAGGTATTTGGATAGAAAAAAATCACCAATAAGTACATATGACTGTATGTAGCTCTTTGTTAGAAAAAGTATGAAAAACTCAAACATCCTTGGGAAACTTCAAATCGTAACTTGCATCCTATTGTTTTTTCATTCGCTATAAAATCTAAATGTGGTAAAAAAAATGTGAAAATTGGCATGTGGACATTATATGACCTCACAAGGTGGCGTTTAAACATTCAACCAATTTCAAAAAAGATGAAATGTATATTGTTTTATAACCGAATCATCTCCAAGGAGTAATCATAGCACCTAGAAGGACGGAAAGTATGAAGTTTGAAATGCACATCACCATTTCCTTCATTATCTGAAATTGGAATTCGGAATACACCTTGATATTACGCTAATATACACTAAAACCCGTCATGTTCCATTTTCTCATGTAATGTATTTTGTACCATTTGTGAAGAATCGAAAAAAATATTGATAAGAAATGCGTCAAACCATGTGCAAACACCAATTTGAGGAACCGAGTGTAAACCATCACAAAAGATAAAATCAAGAAGCCACTATCATGGACACCGAATACTTGGTGGAGCTACGAGCAAGTCAGGGTCCGTCGACCTGTAGTTATCGATAAAATTATGAATAATTATTGGGATGTCACATTCATCTAATTTGTGTGTAACTCCAACAATGGAACTAAATTTAATAAAGCTAAAATGAGGTTCGTTTGTTTGTTTCCTGCAAATGAGATTTGTCTTCGCATAAGCGAGAATTTTGTTTGGGCACTATTCTTGGGAGTAAAGGTCGCAAGTGACACACTGCATGTGCGACACCAGCGTTTTATGTTTTTTTTTCTAGATTCAGTTTTTTCAAAATGTTTTATTTCTTGAACCGTGTGTCTGATTCATGGATTGTTTTCATCATTGGGTTTCTCGCATCAATATCTACGAAACTAGATCCTCTATTAATAAGTTTGGATGAACTTTTCTTTTGCAGAAAGCAAAGCCGAAAAACTTGGATGAAGAATTCGAAAACCAAAAATCAAAAAAATTTGGAAACAAAAGAACTGGAGACATAGTTTGGGCCTTTTTTACTTTTCAGGAAGCATAGTTGTGCTTCAGGGAGAAGCACAGCTGTGATTTGCACTTTTTCAAAAATACAGTTGTGGGAGGCACAATATGCTTCACCTTGAAGAACAAGTATTCTTTTCACACATTGTGTTTCACGCCGGGAAATATTAGTCAAATACTAATAGATTTTTTTCTGCAAAACCTAAAGGCAATCAGTCAAAATCTGAAAACCCAAAAAATGCAATAAGCGAAGACATACTCCCATGGATGCACCCAGCGCGTGACACGTGGTGCCGGCTGGGCGTACAATGCGACGCGCCCCCGCACAACTGCTGGGAAGGCGTTGCCCGCGATAATTGGAGGTGCTATACTATGTATCGGTTCGAGTGATTAGCACGCTCACGTCGCAAGCGTCTCTTTGCTAGGTGAGCGTCTCACCAAGTGGGGTGGCTAGCCCCGGTAGCACGTCCGCTCACTAGCAACAAGTAGGTTATCCACGCGAAATTCCAATTTGGCTTTTGGGAGCATATGCTCCTGCCCACCAATTTTTTTTTTTTGCAAATGTCATTTTTTTTTTGAAAAAAATACATGTGTCCTTTGTCACACCAAAATGCTACCTGCAAATTTTTAGGAGGAAAGCTTCAATATTTTGATCTGTGTAAAAAAAAAGTCAAGTGACTAATGCTGCCTCCAAATGTTACACTTATTTTTGTTTTTTCACCTACGAAGCACTGCCCGCTTCACATGAAAATTGTCAAGCACGCTTGTTACACTAACAAGAACATCTACAAAACAACTTAGTTTTTTTTTAATTTTATTTACTATTCATTAGGTATCATATGCACCCTAGAGGCAAAACGCCCTCCCGTTATGCACACTCCTATAACCTATCGTATGTTGTACGTTTTTTCTTTCTTTCTTTAGTTTTCTTCTCTTCTTGGTATGGTTTTCTTTTGATTTCTTTCTTTTTTAAGTTTTCCATTTAATTTTATACTCTTCTGTACTATAAATGTTTTTCCTGATATATGGTGAGCGTGAGCATTTTTGAAACTACACACTGAACATTTTTAATATATGATGGACATTTGTTCAATTACGTACTGAACAATTTTTTTAAATATACGGTGAACATCTTTCAAGTACACACTGAACAAAATTTAAAATACAATGAACACTTTTTATCTATAGTGAGCATTTTCCAATGTGCGCTGAACTTTACAGTACTAGGGAAAACCTCAATAGTAGCGCTTGTTTTATAGCCAATAGTAACGCTGGTACCAAAATGCTACCTGCAAATTTTTAGGACGAAAGCTTAAATATTTTGATCTGTGTAAAAAAAGTCAAGTGACTAAGGCTGCCTCCAAATGTTACACTTATTTTTATTTTTTCACCGACAAAGTACTGCCCGCTTCACATGAAAATTGTTAAGCACGCTTGTTACACTAACAAGAATATCTACAAAACAACTTAGTTTTTTTAATTTTATTTACTATTCATTAGGTAGCATATGCACCCTAGAGGCAAAACGCCCTCCCGTTATGCACACCCCTATAGCCTATCGTATGTTGTATGATTTCTTTTTTTTTTTCTTTTTTCTTTCTTTAGTTTTCTTCTCTTCTTGGTATGGTTTTCTTTTGATTTCTTTCTTTTTTAAGTTTTCCATTTAATTTTATACTCTTCTGTACTATAAGGCTATGTTTGATAGCAAAGTATTGCAAAAACCGTAGTATTGCAAAACTACAATATTTTAGCATATAGACACAAGATACCACAGTTTTGACAGAACAAAGTATTTTGAAGTATTAAAAATACTGGAGTAAATAGCATAAAACTACTACTTTACAGGCTAGGGTTCCAAAAAACTACCGCTTTTAAATTTTTCTCATATAACTACCAAATGGGTGGTCCGCTGTTTCAAAAAACCCTCATGACAGAGTGTTTTACAATTAATCGTGATTATGACAGTTGGGCCCCATGTGCCAGAGCTCTAATTATTTGACCGTTTGTTTGACCGTTAACTGGCAAATAAGACCCATATGTCAGCGTATTTCTGAAAAGCAATCAGGTCCCTGGATTTTTTAAAAAAGCAATCAAGTCCCTGCATCTTTTTCCAAAAAAGCAATCGGGTCCCCGCTCCAGAACACAGCAGCCACTGGAGCGTTCCTCTCGACGCCGCCTCTCGTCCGGCCGGCGAGCCGCGCCCGCAGCCGCCGCGAGCTCACTGACGCACGGCCTCTATCTCTTTCCTCTTCCCTGCGCGGGCTCGAGGTGGGTCCAGGCAGGCGACGGGCTGGGGTCCAGGCAGAGCTCCTTGCCGGCCGCTACCGCTGCTCCTGGCCATGGCGCGCCGCCTTGCCCGTGTGGCCGCCGCCATGCCCTACCGTCGCTTGTGCAGCAGCCGCAACGTCCAAGAAGAATGAAGCGGCCGCCATTACCGAGAGGGCAAGCACCTCACCTGCGGCCGCCATCGACGCCTTCGCCGGCCTCCTCAAGCTCGCCACTGAGACGACGCGTACGGTCAGCGCTGCTGCTGGAGCACCGCAGCGGCCATGGTCGGCCTCTGCTACAGCCGTCGGAAGGTGAGGGCGGACCCGGTGGTGCGGGCGAAGCTGAGGGGGCGGACGCGATGGGTGGCGGGGTGGAAGCGGTGGGTGGGCGCTGCCACGCCGGGGAGGGTCAGCGAACGGCCGCAGAGGACAGGGTAGGCTCGCCGGCGAGCGACGATGCTGTGAGGTGGCATGCACGCCGTCGAGAGGAGAGGAAGGGAGGCAGAGGAGGGAGTACTCAAGAGAAGGAGGAAAAAGTGTGGAAGACTGCCATGTGGGCCCCACATGTCAGCTAACGGTCAAACACACGGTCAAATAGACGGATTGTTTAGGTGCGAGCCCGACCTGTTATAAACATGTTTAAATTTTAAGCAACGGGCATTTGGGGTTTTTTGAAACAGCGGACCACCCATTTGGTAGTTATCTAAGAAAAATTTAAAAGCGGTAGTTTTTTGGAACCCTAGCCTGTAAAATAGTAGTTTTATGCTATTCACTCAGAATACTGTGACATGTTTGGTTAGTGCTTGTATGCATCAACGTAACTTAGCTAGCTATAGTCGTTCGACGACAGGTACGCATGGCGGCATGGGCTCCAGCGAGCTCGTCAGGGTGGAGCGCATGGGGCACATCTTGGTGCCATTCATGTTGGCGGCGGTCACGAGTAGTGCGTGCTGGATGACCAGCAGCTAGCAAGGTCGCGACATGGCGGCGGCTGCACGGCCAGTGGCAAAACAGCATGCATACAACACGGGCTTTGACCAGCAGTAACACACAACTAGGAGTGCGCAGGGCACATTCGAGCTCGGACAATAGTGCGTTGGGGGTTCACGGAGCAGCCAGTATAGCGACCATGGCGTGAGTTGGCCAGCGGGGCAACCAGCTGCTTGGGGGCATGGGGCATAGGAGCAGATACAGAGGAGCGCAAGCGGCAGTACAATGGACACCGTTTTTTCTCTTCATCGTCGTCTCTCAATTTATCCATGACTGCCCATGGAGAAGATCTGAACAACAGGCAGGGGCGACACCTAGGGAGCGAGGAAGATACAAACGTCGTTTCTCCGCTCGCTCTTTTAAAAAAAAGGTCCAGAGTTCTTTTTTATATGCAGAGGAAATACCACGGTTTCGACAATACTGCAGTATTAAAACTACAGCTTATTGTGACAACCAAATAGCTCATTGCGAATAAAACTATGATAATATAAAAAACTGTAGTATTCTTGGAATATTTAGAAAATACTTTACTACCAAACGGGGCCTAAATGTTTTCCTGATATATGGTGAGCGTGAGCATTTTTGAAACAACACACTGAACATTTTTAATATATGATGAATATTTGTTCAATTACGCACTGAACAATTTTTTAAATATACGGTAAACATCTTTCAAATACACACTGAATAAAATTTAAAACACAATGAACAATTTTTATATATAGTGAGCATTTTCCAATGTGCGCTGAACTTTACACTACTAGCGAAAATCCTAATAGTAACGCTTGTTTTATAGCTAGTAGTAGCGTTGGTACCAGCGCTACCACTAAGGTGCTACAGCTAACTAGTAGCAGTTAAGCTGGAAAGGGAGCGCTACTGCTATACCTAGTTGTATAGCAGTAGCGCTTTTCTTCGAACAGTGCTGCTACTACTAGTAAGTAGCAGTAGCGCTTGTTCTAAAAAGCGATGCTGCTAACTTTTTCTGTATTTTAAAAAATACAGCTTATTTTCCTTGCGTGGTTTTATATACATTACTTTCATCATATGATTTTATGACCATGATTACTTATTATATATAACAGTGGGTGAAATGGACGTGAAGTAGATTCGAGTGGAGGCAATATGTGGTGCATGTTGAAAGTACTACTTTAATCCAAACTTGATCTAGTTTGGATTAGTAGTACTTTCGACATGCACCACATGTTGCCTCCTTAAAATAACTCATCATGCTCATATAACAACTTAGTATCATGCATCATCGATCATAATAATAAATAACTCATCATCATTAGTAGAAAAAGGGTCAACGTGAAGCACATTAGTGCCTGTTTGAATTTGAGCCGGCACTAATGTGTGCATTAGTGCCGGTTCCAACGGCTAGCCGGCCGCTCTCATTAGTACCGGTTCGTGGCGAACCTTTAGCACCGGTTCGTGCCACGAACCGATACTAAAGTGAGTGGTGGCATGATGTTGTCAGTCCGGGACCCCTCCAGCACCTTTAGTACCGGGTCGTATGACGAACCGGTACTAAAGGTCGTCCTACATAGACCCTTCGTCCACCCGAGCTCGCTCTGTTCTTCCCCTTTTCCCTCTCCTCTCTGTTCTTTTCCCTCTTCCTCTCAATCTCATCACACATTTTGCCCAAAATTTGTCAAGATTTGGAGGCCCCCATCCATTCAAATGATCACAAAGGTTAGCAACTTTGTCCTTTCATCTCTCATTGCTAGATTAGCTCGTGCAATGCTTTATATAGTGATTGATTTTTGAGTTTAGTAATTTGGGAGGAATTATATATATGTGCTAGTATTTGATTTATATGCAATTTGAGGTCAAAAATAACACTTAGTTTGCATATGTAGTGTGGTTTACTTAGTACCTTCTAAATCTCCGTCGTAACCACCGTCGATCGCTCGCAACGTCCCGTCGCCGGCACCACCTTGTGGTGAGCCTCTTGTTCATGAAGTTTTATATAAAATTGATGTTTGTGTGATTTGGATATATAGTTACTCGTATAATTATCTTACCCATACGTTGTTTGTTATACATAGTGCCATGTTTTGATATCCGTCCCCGTCGGCCCTCGTCCGGGTTATGATTCGGATGTGGTATATTCTCTTTTAAAACTATTCATTGCATTTCGTGTTTATGACAAATTACGCCCATCAAGTTGACATAGATATTTGTATGTAGGAGGTAGTCGAACCGGAAATTCCAACCGACCCTATTGTCGAGAGGTTAAATTTAGTTGAAAGAGAAAACGAGGATTTGAAGGAAAAATTGAAAAGAATTGAGGGGGAGAAGATGGAATTGGAGTTGCATGTTGCCGATGTCGTCGATGATCACAAGATTAAGATGGAGAAAATGCGCTTGAAGATTAGAAATATTAGAAAATATGCCATTCATAGTGAGGCTTGGTATCATTATGCTGTTGGATCAATTATTACCTTAGTTGCAATCTTATTCGCATTTGTTGTTGCATTTAAATTCTTTAGCTAGAGAGTTATTTGTTTGTTGCATTTAAGTGTTGTATGATCTTTATGTATGAACTTTATGTATTGTATTAATTTGGTGTTTTCGGTGCTGTGTATTGAAGATGAGCCGACAATGGATGTATGACGACCGATGCTCTCCCAAGTTCATTAATGGCGTGCGTACTTTTCTGCTTACGGCTGAGGCAAACAAGCGGGCGGATGGTTTTATGCCTTGTCCATGTGCTGGCTGTAAGAATGGTCACAATTACTCTACGTCAAGAACCATTCACGTCCACCTGTTTGAGTCCGGTTTCATGCCCCACTATAATGTTTGGACCAATCATGGAGAAAGAGGGGTTATGATGGAAGACAATGAATAAGAAGAGGATGACGACAGCTATCTTGGCCTTGGGTTCCCTGAACACGATGATACAACAATGAGGGAAGAAGCTGAGCCGGTAATGCGGGAAGAAGCTGAGCCGACAATGCGGGAAGAAGCTGAAGAAGAGGCGTCGGATGAGCCCGTTGATGATCTAGGTCGGGCCATTGCCGATGCAAAGAGAAACTGCGCAAATAATTTGGAGAAGAAGAAGTTGCAGCGCATGTTAGAGGATCACAAAAAATTGTTGTACCCGAATTGCATAGGTGACAAGAAAAAGCTGGGCACAACACTGGAATTGCTACAATGGAAGGCAGAGAATGGTGTATCTGACAAGGGATTTGGAAAGTTGCTGGTAATGATAAAAAATATGCTTCCAAAGGACAATGAATTGCCTGAGAGTACGTACGAAACAAAGAAGGCTGTCTGCCCTCTAGGGTTAGAGGTGCATAAGATACATGCATGCCCTAATGATTGCATCCTCTACCGTGGTGAGTACGAGGATTTGAACGCTTGCCCAGTATGCGGTGCATTGCGCTATAAGATCAGCCGCGATGACCCTGGTGATGTCGAGGGCGAGCGCCCCAGGAAGAAGATTCCTGCCAAGGTGATGTGGTATGCTCCTATAATACCACGGTTGAAACGTTTGTTCCAAAACAAAGAGCATTCCAAGGCGATGCGATGGCATAGAGAAGACCGTAAGAAAGACGGAAAGTTGACAGTACTCACTGACGGGTCGCAGTTGAGAAAAATCGAAAGAAAGTACAGGAAGGAGTTTGCAGATGACGCAAGGAACGTATGGTTTGGTCTAAGCGCAGATGGCATTAATCCTTTTGGGGAGCAGAGCAGCAACCATAGCACCTGGCCTGTGACTCTATGTTTGTATAACCTTCCTCCTTGGTTGTGCATGAAGCGGAAGTTCATTATGATGCCAGTGCTCATCCAAGGCCCTAAGCAACCCGGCAATGACATTGATGTGTACCTAAGGCCATTAGTTGAAGAACTCTTACAACTGTGGAATGGAACAGGTGTACGTGCATGGGATGAGCACATGGGGGAAGAATTTGACCTAAAGGTGTTACTGTTTGTGACCATCAATGATTGGCCTGCTCTCAGTAACCTTTTAGGACAGACAAACAAGGGATACCGCGCATGCACGCACTGTTTGGACGATACGGACAGTATATATTTGGCTAATTGTAAGAAGAATGTGTGCCTAGGACATCGTTGATTTCTTCCGAGCAGGCATCCCGTAAGAAAGAAAGGCAAGCATTTCAAAGGTGAGGCGGATCACCAGACGAAGCCTCGCCACCGTACTGGTGCTGATGTACATGATATGGTCAAGGATTTGAAGGTGGTCTTTGGAAAGGGTCCTCGTGGACAACCTGTTTCGAATGACGTTGACGAACGTGCACCCATGTGGAAGAAGAAATCTATATTTTGGGACCTACCCTATTGGAAAGACCTAGAGGTCCGCTCCGCAATCGAGTGATGCACGTGATGAAGAATCTTTGTGTGACCCTGCTTGGCTTCTTGGGCGTGTATGGGAAGACAAAAGATACACCTGAGGCACGGGAGGACCAGCAATGTATGCACGGAAAAGACGACATACATCAGGGTCATGCAAGCTACGCTCTTACCAAAGAAGAGAAGGAAATCTTTTTTGAATGCCTGCTCAGTATTAAGGTACCGTCTGGCTTCTCGTTGAATATAAAGGGAATAATAAACATGGCAGAGAAAAAGTTCCAGAACTAAAGTCTCATGACTACCACGTGATTATGACGCAACTGCTTCCGGTTGCTTTGAGGGGGCTTCTACCGGAAAACGTTCGATTAGCCATTGTGAAGCTATGTGCATTCCTCAATGCAATCTCTCAGAAGGTAATCGATCCAGAAATCATACCAAGGTTAGAGAATGATTTGGTGCAATGTCTTGTCAGTTTTGAGTTGGTGTTCCCACCATCCTTCTTCAACATCATGACACACGTCCTAGTTCACCTATGTGAAGAGATTAACGTTTTGGGTCCTGTATTTCTACACAATATGTTCCCCTTTGAGAGGTTCATGGGTGAGGGAGTCCTGGATTAGGGGGTGTCCGGATAGCCGGACTATACCTTCGGCCGGACTCCTGGACTATGAAGATACAAGATTGAAGACTTTGTCCCGTGTCCGGCAGGGACTTTCCTTGGCGTGGAAGGCAAGCTTGGCGATACGGATATGTAGATATCCTACCATTGTAACCGACTCTGTGTAACCCTAGCCCTCTCCGGTGTCTATATAAACCGGAGGGTTTTAGTCCATAGGACGAACAAGAATCATACCATAGGCTAGCTTCTAGGGTTTAGCCTCTTTGATCTCGTGGTAGATCTACTCTTGTACTACCCATATCATCAATATTAATCAAGCAGGACATAAAGTTTTACCTCCATCAAGAGGGCCCGAACCTGGGTAAAACATCGTGTCCCCTGCCTCTTGTTACCATCCGGCCTAGATGCACAGTTCAGGACCCCCTACCCGAGATCCGCCGGTTTTGACACCGACATTGGTGCTTTCATTGAGAGTTCCTCCGTGTCATCACTTTTAGGCCGGATGGCTTCTCCGATCATCAATAGCGATGCGATCCAGGGTGAGACTTTTCTCCCCAGACAGATCTTTGTATTCGGCGGCTTTGCACTGCGGGCCAATTCGCTTGGTCATCTGGAGCAGATCGAAAGCTACGCCCCTAGCCATCAGGTCAGATTTGGAAGTTTGAACTACACGGCCGACATCCGCGGAGACTTGATCTTCGATGGATTCGAGCCACAGCCGAGCGCGCCGCACCATCACGATGGGCATGATTTAGCTCTGCCGCCGAACAGTGCCCTGGAGGCCGCACCTGTGTCCGCTCCGACCCCTAGCTCGGAGCCGATCACACCAATCGAGGATGGGTGGTTAGACACCGATTCGGAGGCTGCAATATCTACGGCGATCGAGCCGAACACCAGCCCTATTCTCTGTGAAGCCTGTGACTCCAAGGAGCCGGACTCCTCTCCAGACTCCGAGCCCTCCGCGCCCCGACCGATCGAACCCGATTGGGCGCCGATCATGGAGTTCACCACCGCGGACATCTTTCAGCACTCGCCCTTCGGTGATATTATGAATTCACTAAAGTCTCTCTCTTTATCAGGAGAGCCCTGGCCGGACTATGGTCAACAAGGTTGGGATGCGGATGATGAAGAAATTCAAAACCCACCCACCACCCACTTCATAGCCACTGTCGATAATTTAAACGACGTGCTCGACTTCGACTCCGAAGACATCGACGGTATGGACGACGATGTAGGAGATGAACACGAACCAACGCCTATAAGGCACTGGACAGCCACCTCATCTCATGATGTATACATGGTGAACACACCCAAAGGAAGCGATAACGAGGAACACAGGGATGCAACAAGGGATCGTTCACTCGAAAAGCAATCAAAGCGGCAACGTAAGTGCCGCTCCAAGCCCCGCCTCGACAGAGACAACAGCCATACAGACCCAGCCATAGAGCAAGACGAGCCGGCGGACGACGAACATGCCTTCGAGCAAGCGTCCGAATAGGGAAACTTGGATAAACAAACCGAACACCCCGTCCCCGGCGAAAACAACAGTCCGGACGACCTTACGCCGGATAAACTCATGGAGCAGAAGAACCTCCACAATAGGCTCGTCGGCACTGCGCATAGCCTGAAAAAGCAGAAGTGGAAGCTCAAAACTGCAGAAGATGCACTCAGAATCAGATGGAGCAAAGTACGCAACACCGCAGACAAATATGCTGGCAGTCGCCGCACAAAAAGCTATCCAAAGCGAAAGCTACTGCCTGAATTTGACGAGGAGGCCTTAGAGCCCTACAGTCAAAAAATAGGAAAGCCATCCGGTCGGATGGACGACCGCATGGCCAGCATGGAGCGGCAAGCGGCGCGGCACACAAGCCGGCACGCGATCCACCAAAGGATCCGCATCAAAAAGACGGCCCAGCCAGATCTATATACAGGCCAAGAAAGCAAGCTCTAGTAAGCAATGCAACACAACAAATATCCGAACATCACGGCACACCCAAATACAGGGGTGCCACACACCCCCTATGTTTCGCCGATGAGGTGCTGGACCATGAATTTCCAGCGGGATTCAAGCCCGTAAACATAGAGGCGTACGGCGGAACAACAGACCCCGGGGTCTAGATCGAGGATTATATCCTCCACATACACATGGCCAGAGGAGACGACCTCCACGCCATAAAATACTTACCCCTCAAGCTTAAAGGGCCAGCCCGGCATTGGCTCAAAAGCCTTCCCAAAAACACCATTGGAAGTTGGGAAGAGCTTGAGGATGCTTTTCGGGCAAATTTTCAAGGGACCTATGTCCGCCCTACGGATGCAGACGATCTCAGTCACATAACTCAACAGCCCGGAGAGTCAGCCCGGAAATTCTGGAACATATTTCTTACTAATTAGAATCAGCTAGTCGACTGTCCGGACGCCGAAGCCCTAGCAGCTTTTAAGCACAACGTTCGAGACGAATGGCTCGTCAGACACCTCGGCCAAGAAAAGCCAAGAACAATGGCCGCATTAACAAGCCTCATGACCCGCTTTTGCGCAGGAGAGGACAGCTGGTTGGCAAGATGTAGCACCAGCGACCCCAGTACATCCGAAGTGAGGGATGGAAACGGAAAACCCCGCCGCAGCAAGGACCAGCGCCGAAATAAGGGAAACAACCCAAAGAGCATGGTGGTCAACGCCGGATTCAAAAGCTCGCGGCAGAATCAGAGAAAGCCGCCCCTCAAGGATAACAGGGACGAGCTATCCAACTTAAACAAAATGTTGGACAAGATATGTCAAATACACAGTACTCCTAGGAAGCCTACGAACCATACCCACAGAGATTGTTGGGTTTTCAAGCAAGCCGGCAAACTCAACGCCGAACACAAGGGGCTCGACACACCAAATGAGGATGACGACGAACCCCACAAGCAGAGCACCAGAAAACAAAAAGATTTCCCACAAGAAGTCAAAACAGTACACGTACTTCACGTGATGAACAGAACGGCACCACCAGAGATATGCGCCATACGGCCTATCCCAAAGGAGGCTCGCCAATGGTTGTTAAAACCGATCACCTTCAACCATCAGGATTACTCTAGAAGTACCCGGAACGCAGGCCGGACTGCCTTGGTATTAGATCCAATAATCGGCGGACTCCATTTTACAAATGTCCTGATGGATGGCGGCAGTGGTTTAAACCTGTTATACCAGGACACAATCCGCAACATGGGGATAGACCCAACAAAAATTCGCCATAGCAAAACCTCCTTTCAAGGGGTAACGCCAGGCCCGGATGCCCGTTGCATGGGTTCTCTCCGGCTAGAAGTTATGTTTGGCTCCCCCGATAACTTCCGTTGCGAACAACTAACTTTCCACATCGCCCCATTCTCAAGTAGCTATCAAGCACTGCTGGGACGCGAAGCTTTCGCTCGCTTTAACGCAATACCGCATTATGCATCTCTTACGCTTAAGATGCCCGGTCCACGAGGCATCATCTCATTAAAGGGAAAACATTGAGTGTTCCTCCCGCGCGGAAAACAGTGCGGCTGCCTTGACAGCCCCACAATAAAGCGGCTTCACCAGCCAAAGCATCTAAACAGGTCGTCAAGACCACGGACACGGCTAGACGAGTCCGGCATAAACATACAATTGATAAAGGCTTAACAGCTGTATACCCCAGTACTAGGGGCTCCGCGCATATAAAACAAGAGACAATAAAGCTCAATTTTACCCATTTCGATTTATACTTTGCTTATTTAGTATAACTCATGTTCGGCATGATCTTTCTTTAACTAAGTTTCTCTCTTTTATAGATGAACACCGTGCTACGCCCGTCCAGGATACGGCACAACGGAGACACAGGCGCAGACGTGCAGCAGGGACCCATTCCAAGGATTCTTTTCAGATTAAGACCCTGCGTAAACATTTTTTACTGTCTCTTATTGATACACATCCCCTGGTTTCTTGGTATAACCAAGGAGGAGGCTGGCGTTTTGGCATGTGGGCACGTCAAAGTTTTGCGCGTACCTGGACACTAGGGGCTTATTACTAAGGGCGTTATCCCGCCCGCCCTCATAAAGACCGAATACCTTAGGGAGTGTTTGGCGTCGCGAGTTTGGCCTTATATGCATCAGCTCCGAATCATGTCTTTTGTCAAATGTTGGGTTTGCTCGGCTCCTGTGTTTTTCTGCCTTACGTTCCGCTCTATCGGCTAAGGCGGCACCAGGAGAACTACTGCGATTGTGCCCCGGTTCGGCCAGGCGAGCACCTTAGTAGAGAATGTTGGGGAACATAGTAGAATTTTAAAATTTTCTATGCATCACCAAGATCAATCTATGGAGTCATCTAGCAATGAGGGAGAGAGGAGTGCATCTACATACCCTTGTAGATCGCGCGCGGAAGCGTTCAAGAGAATGGGGTTGATGGAGTCGTACTCGACGTGATTCAAATCACCGATGACCAAGTGCCGAACGGACAGCACCTCCGCTTTCAACACACGTACGGTTGGGAAGACGTCTCCTCCAACTTGATCCAGCAAGGGGAAGGAGAGGTTGATGAAGATCCAGCAGCACGATGGCGTGGTGCTGGAAGCAACGGTGATCTCGGCAAGGCTTCGCCAATCGCTGGGAGATGGAGGAGTGTCACGGGAGGGAGAGGGAGAGGCCAAGGGCTTGGGGTGCACATCCCTCCCCCCCACTATATATAGGGTGCCTGGGGGGGCGCCGGCCAAGGGGGTGCCTTGCCCCCCAAGGCAAGGGTGGCGCCCCCACCCCTAGGGTTTCTAACCCTAGGCGCAGGGGGAGGCCCAAGGGGGGGGGGGGGCGCACCAGCCCACTAGGGGATGGTTCCCCTCCCACTTCAGCTCATGGGGCCCTCCGGGATAGGTGGCCCCACCCGGTGGACCCTCGGGACCCTTCCGGTGGTCCCGTTACAATACTGGTGACCCCCGAAACCTTCCCGATGGCTGAAACTAGACTTCCTATATATGAATCTTTACCTCCGGACCATTCCAGAACTCCTCGTGATGTTCGGGATCTCATCTGGGACTCCGAACAACTTTCGGGTTACCGTGTGCTAATATCTCTACAACCCTAGCGTCACCGAACCTTAAGTGTGTAGACCCTACGGGTTCGGGAGACATGCAGACATGACCGAGAAGCCTCTCCGGTCAATAACCAACAGCGGGATCTGGATACCCATGTTGGCTCCCACATTCTCCACGATGATCTCATCGGATGAACCACGATGTCGAGGATTCAATCAATCCATATACAATTCCCTTTGTCAATCGGTACGTTACTTGCCCGAGACTCGATCGTCGGTATCCCAATACTTTGTTCAGTCTCGTTACCGGCAAGTCACTTTACTCGTACCGTAATGCATGATCCCGTGATCAACCACTTGATCACATTGAGCTCATTATGATGATGCATTACCGAGTGGGCCCAGAGATACCTCTCCGTCATACGGAGTGACAAATCCCAGTCTCGATTCGTGCCAACCCAACAGACACTTTTGGAGATACCTGCAATGTACCTTTATAGTCACCCAGTTACGTTGTGACGTTTGGCACACCCAAGGTACTCCTACGGTATCTGGGAGTTGCACAATCTCATGGTCTAAGGAAATGATACTTGACATTCAGAAAAGCTACAGCAAACGAACTACACGATCTTTGAGCTAAGCTTAGGATTGGGTCTTGTCCATCACATCATTCTCCTAATGATGTGATCCCGTTATCAATGACATCTAATGTCCATAGTCAGGAAACCATGACTATCCTTTGATCAACGAGCTAGTCAACTAGAGGCTCACTAGGGACGTGTCGTGGTCTATGTATTCAGACATGTATTACGATTTCCGGATAACACAATTATAGCATGAACAATAGACAATTATCATGAACAAAGAAATATAATAAAAACCATTTTATTATTGCCTCTAGGGCATATTTCCAACAGTCTCCCACTTGCACTAGAGTCAATATTCTAGTTACATTGTGATGAATCGAACACCCATGCAGTTCTGGTGTTGATCATGTTTTGCTCTAGGGAGAGATTTAGTCAATGGATCTGCTACATTCAGGTCCGTATGTACTTTACAAATCTTTATGTCTCCATTTTGAACACTTTCACGAATGGAGTTGAAGCGACGCTTGATATGCCTGGTCTTCCTGTGAAACCTGGGCTCCTTGGCAAGGGCAATAGCTCCAGTGTTGTCATAGAAGAGAGTCATCGGGCCCGACGCATTGGGTATGACTCCTAGGTCGGTAATGAACTCCTTCACCCAGACTACTTCTTGTGCTACCTTCGAGGCTGCCATGTACTCCGCTTCACATGTAGATCCCGCCACAATGCTTTGCTTGCAATTGCACCAGCTTACTGCCCCACCATTCAAAATATACACGTATCCGGTTTGTGACTTAGAGTCATCCAGATCTGTGTCGAAGCTAGCATCGACGTAACCCTTTACGACGAGCTCTTTGTCACCTCCATAAACAAGAAACATTTCCTTAGTCCTTTTCAGGTACTTCAGGATATTCTTGACCGCTGTCCAGTGTTCCATGCTGGGATTACTTTGGTACCTTCCTACCAAACTTACGGCAAGGTTTACATCAGGTCTGGTACACAGCATAGCATACATGATAGACCCTATGGCCGAGGCATAGGGGACGACACTCATCTTTTCTCTATCTTCTGCCATGGTCGGGCATTGAGCCGTGCTCAATCTCGTACCTTGCAATACAGGAAAGAACCCCTTCTTTGACTTATCCATTTTGAACTTCTTCAATATCTTGTCAAGGTACGTACTCTGTGAAAGACCAATGAGGCGTCTCGATCTATCTCTATAGATCTTGATGCCTAATATATAAACAGCTTCTCCAAGGTCCTTCATTGAAAAACACTTGTTCAAGTAGGCCTTTATGCTTTCCAAGAATTCTATATCATTTCCCATCAATAGTATGGCATCCACATACAATATGAGAAATGCTATAGAGCTCCCACTCAGTTTCTTGTAAATGCAGGCTTCTCCATAAGTCTGCATAAACCCAAACGCTTTGATCATCTCATCAAAGCGAATGTTCCCACTCCGAGATGCTTGCACCAGCCCATAAATCGAGCGTTGGAGCTTGCACACCTTGTCAGCATTCTTAGGATCGACAAAACCTTCCATCTGCATCATATACAATTCTTCTTTAAGGAAACCATTACGGAATGCCGTTTTGACGTCCATTTACCATATCTCATAATCATAGAATGCGGCAATTGCTAACATGATTTGGACTGACTTTAGCTTCGCTACGGGTGAGAAAGTCTCATCATAGTCAACCCCTTGAACTTGTCGATAACAGTTAGCGACAAGCCGAGCTTTATAGATGGTCACATTACCATCCGCGTATGTCTTCTTCTTAAAGATCCATTTATTTTCTATGGCTCGTCGATCAATGGGCAAGTCAGTCAAAGTCCATACTTCGTTTTCATACATGGATCTTATCTCAGATTTCATGGCTTCTAGCCATTTGTTGGAATCCGGGCCCGCCATCACTTCTTTATAGTTCGAAGGTTCACCGTTGTCTAACAACATGATTTCCAAGAGAGGGTTGCCATACCACTCTGGTGCGGAACGTGTCCTTGTGGACCTATGAAGTTCAGTAGCAACTTGATCTGAAGTTTCATGATCATCATCAACTTCCTCTCTAGTTGGTGCAGCACCTCAGGAACATTTTCTTGAGCTGCGCCACTTACCGGTTCAAGAGGTAATACTTCATCAAGTTCTACCTTCCTCCCACTTATTTCTTTCGAGAGAAACTCTTTCTCTGGAAAGGACCCATTCTTGGCAACAAAGATCTTGCCTTCGGATCTGAGGTAGAAGGTAATACCCAACAGTTTCTTTAGGGTATCCTATGAAGACGCATTTTTCCGACTTGGGTTCGAGCTTTTCAGGTTGAAGTTTCTTGACATAAGCATCGCATCCCCAAACTTTTACAAACAACATCTTAGGTTTCTTCCCAAACCATAATTCATACGGTGTCATCTCAACGGATTTCGATGGAGCCCTATTTAAAGTGAATGCGGCAGTCTCTAAAGCATAGCCCCAAAATGACAGCGGTAAATTGGTAAGAGACATCATAGATCGCACCATATCCAATAGAGTGTGATTACGATGTTTGGACACACCATTATGCTAAGGTGTTCCAGGCGGCGTGGGTTGTGAAACTATTCCACATTTTCTTAAGTGTGTGCCAAATTCGTGACTCAAGTATTCTCCCCCATGATCTGATCGCAAGAACTTGATTTTCCTGTCACGTTGATTCTCAACCTCACTCTGAAATTCCTTGAACTTTTCAAAGGTCTTAGACTTGTGTTTTGTTAAGTAGACATACCCATATCTACTCAGGTCATCAGTGAGGGTGAGAATATAACGATAGCCACCGCGAGCCTCAACACTCATTGGACCGCACACATCAGTATGTATGATTTCCAATAAGTTGGTTTCTCGCTCCATTGTTCCTGAGAATGGAGTCTTGGTCATTTTACCCATGAGGCATGGTTCGCATGTGTCAAATGATTCATAATCAAGAGACTCTAAAAGTCCATCTGCATGGAGCTTTTTCATGCGTTTGACACCTATGTGACCAAGGGGGCAGTGCCACAAGTATGTGGGACTATCATTATCAACCTTACATCTTTTGGTGTTCACACTATGAATATGTGTAGCATTACGCTCGAGATTCATTAGGAATAAACCATTCACCATCGGAGCATGACCATAAAACATATCTCTCATATAAATAGAACAACCATTATTCTCGGATTTAAATGAGTAGCCATCTCGTATTAAATGAGATCCTGATACAATGTTCATGCTCAAAGCTGGCACTAAATAACAATTATTGAGGTTTAAAACTAATCCCGTAGGTAAATGTAGAGGTAGCATGCCGACGGCGATCACATCGACCTTGGAACCATTCCCGACGCGCATCATCACCTCGTCCTTCGCCAATCTCCGTTAATTCCGTAGCTCCTGCTTTGAGTTACAAATGTGAGCAACCGCACCAGTATCAAATACCTAGGAGCTACTACGAGTACTAGTAAGGTACACATCAATTACATGTATATCACATATACCTTTCGTGATGCCAGCCTTCTTGTCCGCTAAGTATTTGGGGCAATTCCGCTTCCAGTGACCACTTCCCTTGCAATAAAAGCACCCAGTCTCGGGCTTGGGTCCATTCTTTGGCTTCTTCCCAGCAGCTTGGTTACTGGGCGCGGCAACTCCCTTGTCGTCCTTCTTGAAGTTCTTCTTACCCTTGGCTTTCTTGAACTTAGTGGTTTTATTCACCATCAACACTTGATGTTCCTTTTTGACTTCTACCTCTGCTGATTTCAGCATTGCAAATACTTCAGGAATGGTCTTTTCCATCCCCTCCATATTGAAGTTCATCACAAAGCTCTTGTAGCTCGGTGGAAGCGACTGAAGGATTCTTGCAATGACCGCGTCATCCGGGAGATTAACTCCCAGCTGAGTCAAGCGGTTATGCAACCCAGACATTTTGAGTATGTGCTCACTGACAGAACTATTTTCCTCCATCTTACAGCTGAAGAACTTGTCGGAGACTTCATATCTCTCGACCCGGGCATGAGCTTGAAAAACCATTTTCAGCTCTTCGAACATCTCATATGCTTCGTGTCTCTCAAAACGCTTTTGGAGCCCCGGTTCTAAGCTGTAAAGCATGCCGCACTGAACGAGGGAGTAATCATCAGCATGTGTCTGCCAAGCGTTCATAACGTCTTGGTTCTGTGGGACGGGTGCGTCACCTTGCGGTGCTTCTAGGACATAATCTTTCTTGGCAGCTATGAGGATGATCCTCAGGTTCCGGACCCAGTCTGTATAGTTGCTGCCATCGTCTTTCATCTTGGTTTTCTCTAGAAACGCGTTGAAGTTGAGGACAAACGTGGGCCATTTGATCTACAAGACATATTGTAAAGATTTTAGACTAAGTTCATGATAATTAAGTTCATCTAATCAAATTATTAAATGAACTCCCACTCAGATAGACATCCCTCCAGTCATCTAAGTATAACATGATCCGAGTTAACTAGGTCGTGTCCGATCATCACGTGAGACGGACTAGTCAACATCTATGAACATCTTCATGTTGATCGTATCTTCTATACGACTCATGCTCAACCTTTCGGTCTTCTGTGTTCCGAGGCCATGTCTGTACATGCTAGGCTCGTCAAGTCAACCTAAGTGTACTGCGTGTGTAAATCTGGCTTACACCCGTTGTATTCGAACGTTAGAATCTATCACACCCGATCATCACGTGGTGCTTCGAAACAACGAACCTTCGCAATGGTGCACAGTTAGGGGGAACACTTTCTTGAAATTATTACGAGGGATCATCTTATTTAAGCTACCGTCGTTCTAAGCAAATAAGATGTAAAACATGATAAACATCACATGCAATCAAATAGTGACATGATATGGCCAATATCATTTGCTCCTTTGATCTCCATCTTCGGGGCTCCATGATCATCGTTGTCACCGGCATGACACCATGATCTCCATCATCATGATCTCCATCATCGTGTCTTCTTGAAGTTGTCTCGTCATCTATTACTTCTACTACTATGGCTAACGCTTTAGCAATAAAGTAAAGTAATCACATGACGTTTATGTTGACACGCAGGTCATAAATAAATAAAGACAACTCCTATGGCTCCTGCCGGTTGTCATACTCATCGACATGCAAGTCATGATTCCTATTACAAAAACATGATTAATCTCATACATCACATATATCATTCATCATTCATCACAACCTTTGGCCATATCACATCACAAAACACTTGCTGCAAAAACAAGTTAGACGTCCTCTAATTGTTGTTGCAAGTTTTTACGTGGCTGCTATAGGTTTCTAGCAAGAACGTTTCTTACCTATGCCAAAACCACAACGTGAATTACCAATTTCTATTTACCCTTCATAAGGACCCTGTTCATTGAATCCGATCCAACTAAAGTGGGAGAGACAGACACCCGCCAGCCACCTTATGCAACTAGTGCATGTTAGTCGGCGGAACCGGTCTCACGTAAGCGTACGTGTAAGGTTGGTCCGGGCCGCTTCATCCCCCGATTCCGCCGAATCAAGATAAGACTAGTAACGGCAAGCAAATTGACAATATCGACGCCCACAACTACTTTGTGTTCTACTCGTGCATAGTAACTATGCATAGACCTAGCTCATGATGCCACTGTTGGGGAACGTAGCAGAATTTTAAAATTTTCTACGCATCACCAAGATCAATCTATGGAGTCATCTAGCAACGAGGAAGAGAGGAGTGCATCTACATACCCTTGTAGATCGCGCGCGGAAGCGTTCCAGAGAACGGGGTTGGTGGAGTCGTACTCGACGTGATTCAAATCACCGATGACCAAGTGCCGAACAGACATCACCTCCGCATTCAACACACGTACGGTTGGGGAGACGTCTCCTCCAACTTGATCCAGCAAGGGGAAGGAGAGGTTGATGAAGATCCAGCAGCACGACGGCGTGGTGGTGGAAGCAACGGTGATCTCGGCAGGGCTTCGCCAAGCGCTGGGAGACGGAGGAGTGTCACGGGAGGGAGAGGGAGAGGCCAGGGGCTTGGGGTGCGTAGCCCTCCCTCCCCCACTATATATAGGGTACCTAGGGGGGGGGGCGCCGGCCCTAGGAGATCCAATCTCCTAGGGGGGGCGGCGGCCAAGGGGGTGCCTTGCCCCCCAAGGCAAGGGTGGCGCCCCCACCCCTAGGGTTTCTAACCCTAGGCGCAGGGGGAGGCCAAAGGGGGGCCGCACCAGCCCACTAGGGGCTGGTTCCCCTCCCACTTCAGCCCATGGGGCCCTCCGGGATAGGTGGCCCCACCCGGTGGACCCCCGGGACCCTTCCGGTGGTCCCAGTACAATACCGGTGACCTCCGAAACCTTCCCGATGGCCGAAACTGGACTTCCTATATATGAATCTTTACCTCCGGACCATTCCGGAACTCCTCGTGACCTCCGGGATCTCATCCAGGACTCCGAACAACTTTCGGGTTACCGTGTGCTAATATCTCTACAACCCTAGCGTTACCGAACCTTAAGTGTGTACACCCTACGGGTTCGGGAGACATGCAGACATGACCGAGAAGCCTCTCCGGTCAATAACCAACAGCAGGATCTGGATACCCATGTTGGCTCCCACATGCTCCACGATGATCTCATCAGATGAACCACGATGTCGAGGATTCAATCAATCCGTATACAATTCCCTTTGCCAATCGGTACGTTACTTGCCCAAGACTCGATCGTCGGTATCCCAATACTTTGTTCAGTCTCGTTACCGGCAAGTCACTTTACTCATACTGTAATGCATGATCCCGTGATCAACCACTTGATCACATTGAGCTCATTATGATGATGCATTACCGAGTGGGCCTAGAGATACCTCTCCGTCATACGGAGTGACAAATCCCAGTCTCGATTCATGCGAACCCAACAGACACTTTCGGAGATACCTGTAATGTACCTTTATAGTCACCCAGTTACGTTGTGACATTTGGCACACCCAAGGTACTCCTACGGTATCCGGGAGTTGCACAATCTCATGGTCTAAGGAAATGATACTTGACATTCAGAAAAGCTACAGCAAACGAACTACACGATCTTTGAGCTAAGCTTAGGATTGGGTCGTGTCCATCACATCATTCTCCTAATGATGTGATCCCGTTATCAATGACATCTAATGTCCATAGTCAGGAAACCATGACTATCCTTTGATCAATGAGCTAGTCAACTAGAGGCTCACTAGGGACGTGTTGTGGTCTATGTATTCACACATGTATTACGATTTCCGGATAACACAATTATAGCATGAACAATAGACAATTATCATGAACAAAGAAATATAATAATAACCATTTTATTATTGCCTCTAGGGCATATTTCCAATAGAGAAAGCCGAAAACTGACTGTCATGATATAGCATGAGACTGGTCAACCACTCGATGACATACCGGAATCTTTAGGATTCCTCCGCATTAACGAAGGGCCGTTTCCCGGCCAGGCACATACGCGCCCCGAGTTCGGGCGAGCGCAGGCGCCACCAGGGGGCTATATAAGTAGCCTCACTGTCAAACTCCTATGGCTAAGTGAAAGTGATAAAGCATCATAGTCTGATTGCCTAGTTCGCTGCGCTATCACCTCCTTTGTAGGACCAAGACGTTGGATCAAGTGTGAAAATGCGCCTTCTGCGAACACCCCCGCATTATGTGCGTGGGGGCTGAAGCCGACGACTGCCATCTTTCAGATTATATATACGTATATGTTAAATGGCCGCACAGGAGGTATTCTAATACTTGCAGGCACAAGTATAAAAAGCTTCTAAAATTTATCAAAATATTGTTTTACAATAATACATGCTATTCGAATATAGTATCCTTCGGACACTGCGTCTCTACTAAACGAGCGCCTTGCAGAACTTCCTGAAAATAGCACTCGGCAGGTACTCGGCTTCCATCTGAGTCTGGGGAGGCAACAACGGTGGCTTCCATTTCCGCCCAGTATGTCTTGACACGGGCAAGAGCCATCCGCGCACCCTCTATGCACGCTGACCTCTTCATCGCATTGATATGCGGCGCCGCACCAAGTTGAAATAACTTTTCGGCTCTGGCCTCTCTGGCCACAGATGACTCATGACATACTTCATGGCGAGTCCAGACAACCTATTTAGCTCAGCCCATTCGGCCAAACGATTGGCTAATGACAGTGGACGCTCTGGATTGTGGAACTACGACCAGAAGAGCCTTTCCACTTCGCGATCTTCTTGATCTCGGAAGTGTTCGGCCGCATCTGTGGCACTCGCTGCTAAATCTAGATAGGTGTCCACCGTACTCCACATTTGGTCTAACGGAGCATGTTTAGGATCACGGCACTTCCTCTGCAGCATAAAGGGCTTTCCAGCCGTGATCTCTCCGGCCTAACGCAGCTCCTCCTTCATAGCTCTCACCGCAGAGCGAGCATCCTTGGCATCGGCAACGGCCTTCTTTAGGTCTGTCTGTTCCGCCTGATCTTCCTTTTCAAGAAGCTTGCAACGGTCAGCAGCATTCTTCAGCCTCACAGCCATCTCGACCATTTCCTTCTTGCTTCGGCAGTGAGCAGCCTGTTCGGCTTTCAGCTCTTCAATTGCCTTTCCGGCAGCCTCATCACTTTTCCTGGCTTGCTCCTTGGCTCGGGCAAGTTCCGCCCGAAGATTATCCATGGCAGCAGCACCATCTGCATCAAGCGCACACATTGTAAGATACTAGCATAAAGCTCCTCTTACCAGGCGCCGCCGAAGGAATTACGTACCTTGTGCCTCGTCAAGCCGCTTGTTAACAAGCGCGATGTTGGCATCTGCCACGTCAAGTTGCCGCTTTAGCTCGGCAAATCCATCAGTCCGGCTGACCACCGGACACTTCGCCACCTACGTATAAAGGCGACATATTAGACCTGGGATTATGATCCTCTGTGCGCCGTCACTTTTGACAACACACAGAGTCTCAGGGGCTACTATCTACACAAGGTGCATCTTATTTATGCGCAACTGTCCAAAAAGGGTACATTATTTCGCGTACCTCAAAACCTGTCAATAAACTCCTGACGGCCTCATGCAATCCACTCTCCGCGGATGAAATCCTCTCAATCACTGTACCCATCAACGCACGGTGCTCCTCTAAGATAGATGCTCGCCCTAGCAGATCCTTTAGCTCCTCTGACCACGCACCAGACGGCGCCGGACTCATCTGATGGCCCTTTTCGAAGGCCGGATGCGGAGGGCTTTGGGGGGCCATATGACTACCTTCCGGCCCCGCCGGATTCAGAGAAACCCTCCGCGATGATACCTCAGGGTCACCCGCCTCGTAAGGCGGTACGGCAGGGGGAGGCGTTCCGCTCTCCATCGTCTCCGGAAGAAGATCCCGCGAAGACGAGCTCTGATGAGAAGGGCTAAGGTCCGAGCTACAAGGTAAATTTTCGATTGCTTTTCTCAGATATAAAGCAGGGATTTCTCTCGTTTCTTAAAAAGAAAACTCCTCTCTACTTACGGCTCGGTGGAGGGATGATCCCCTTGAGGGCATAATTCGGCCGAAGTATCCCCCAGCACAGGACCCTCTGGCGAAGATTTCTTCCCCCGCTTTAAGGCCATGGTCTCCGGGTCTTCAGAGGCGGTCCTCTTCTTCCCCTGAGGAGAGGAATTTTCGATTCCTCCCTTCTGGACAACCTCCTTTGAGGAGGCCGTAGCTTCCTTGTCCCCTCCCTCGCTTCCCTTTGAAGGCACAACCTCCAACATCTTGACTAGCACGGGACCCGGCATGGTCTCGGGGAGGGGGGCGGACACCTGATTAGCTTTGCTTTCGCTATCCACTCCTGTTTAAAGGACAACTCTTTTAGGGGCAATTTTATGATAAATATACGGATAGCGAGTCCGGGCACAAGGATAATTACTTGTGTATCCGGACGATTGCAGCTCAGACCTGCGTCCTCCATAGAATCCGGACACACTACTTGTGGTCCGAAGAACAATTTGTACATCACCACGGGCGTCATGCCATGAAAATGTTGGAGAACTCGTGGTCCCTCCGGGTTGAACTCCCACAGGCGGAGGGGGCGACGTTTGTAGGGCAGAACTCGGCGAATTAACATAACCTGCGTCACCATGACCAGACTGATGTCTCTTTCTAGGAGATCTCGGATGTGGCCCTACAACAGGGGCACGTCCTTTGCCGGCCCCCAGTCCAGCCCCGTATTGACCCATGACGTTAGTCGTGGCGGGGGACCCGAGCGAAAGGCAGGTGGCGCCACCCACTTAGGGGCCCTGGGAGCGGTAATATAAAACCACTCTCGTTGCCATAAGCTGGACTCCTCTTGAAAAGATCCCTCGGGCCATGGAGTACCAGCATTCTTGCTTATAAAAGCACCTCCGCACTCTGCGTGCCGTCCCTCGATCATCTTCGGCTCTACTTTGAAGGTCTTGAGCCATAGTATGAAGTGAGGAGTAATACGGAGGAAGGCTTCACACACAATGATGAATGAGGAAATATGGAGGATGGACTCCGGGGCTAAGTCGTGAAATTCCATCCCATAATAATGTTGGGGAACATAGTAATTTCAAAATTTTCCTACGCACACGCAAGATCATGGTGATGCATAGCAATGAGAGGGGAGAGTATTGTCTACGTACCCTCGTAAACCGAAAGCGGAAGCGTTATATCAATGCGGTTGATGTAGTCGTACGTCTTCACGATCCGACCGATCCAAGCACCGAAAGCACGGCACCTCCGAGTTTTGCACACGTACGGCTCGGTGACGTCCTCGCCTTCTCGATCCAGCAAGAGGGGCGAAGTAGTAGATGAGTTCCGGCAGCACGACGACGTGGTGACGGTGTTGGTGAAAAACAATCTTCGCAGGGCTTCGCCTAAGCACTACGAAAACTATGACGGAGGATAAACTAGAGGAGACGGGGTTGCCGGCACATGGCTTGGTGTTTCTTGATGTGTCTTTGGTGCTAGCCCTGCCCCTCTATTTATATGTTGAGCCCTGGGGTCGAAACTTGGAGCAAAAGCCTCCTCAAAGTCGGTTTTGCCCGAAAGGCAAGAGTCCCACTCGGACTCCAGGACCAAATGCCACAAACCTTGGCGTCTGGCCCAGATGCCATGGGCCTCGGCGTCTGGCCCAGGGCCAGACGCCAGGGTCTCCGGCGTTTGGCCCCCTAGCCTCCGCAAAACTCCTTTTGCACCGACTTATAGCCCTGTGGGCTTGACCCCTTGGCCTAACCATATCATCCAATATATGAATCTTTACCTCCGGACCATTCCGGAGCTCCTCGTCATGTCCGTGATCTCATCCGGGACTCCAAACAACATTCGGTCACCAACATACATAACTCATAGTACTATATTGTCAATGAACGTTAAGCGTGCGGACCCTACGGGTTCGAGAACTATGTAGACATGACCGAGACACCTCTCTTGTCAATAACCAATAGCGGGACCTGGATGCCCATATTGGCTCCTACATATTCTACAAGATCTTTATCGGTCAGACCGCATAACAACATACGTTGTTCCCTTTGTCATCGGTATGTTACTTGCCTGAGATTCGATCGTCGGTATCTCAATAGCTAGTTCAATCTCGTTACCGGCAAGTCTCTTTACTCGTTCCGTAATACATCATCCCGCAACTAACTCATTAGTTCCGATGCTTGCAAGGCTTATAGTGATGTGCATTACCGAGTGGGCCCAGAGATACCTCTCCGACAATCGGAGTGACAAATCCTAATCTCGAAATACGCCAACCCAACATGTACCTTCGGAGACACCTGTAGAGCTCCTTTATAATCACCCAGTTACGTTGTGATGTTTGGTAGCACACAAAGTGTTCCTCCGGTAAACGGGAATTGAATAATCTCATAGTCATAGGAACATGTATAAGTCATGAAGAAAGCAATAGCAACATACTAAACGATCAAGTGCTAAGCTAACGGAATGGGTCATGTCAATCACATCATTCTCCTAATGATGTGATCCCCTTAATCAAATGACAACTCATGTCTATGGCTAGGAAACATAACCATCTTCGATTAACGAGCTAGTCAAGTAGAGGCATACTAGTGACACTCTGTTTGTCTATGTATTCACACATGTATTATGTTTCCGGTGAATACAATTCTAGCATGAATAATAAACATTTACCATGAAATAAGGAAATAAATAATAACTTTATTATTGCCTCTAGGGCATATTTCCTTCAGTCTCCCACTTGCACTAGAGTCAATAATCTAGTTCACATCGCCATGTGATTTAACAGCAATAGTTTACATCACCATGTGATTAACACCCATAGTCCACATCGATATGTGACCAACACCCAAAGGGTTTACTAGAGTCAGTAATCTAGTTCACATCGCTATGTGATTAACACCCAAAGAGTACTAAGGTGTGATCATGTTTTGCTTGTGAGATAATTTTAGTCACCGGGTCTGTTATATTCAGATCCGTAAGTATTTTGCAAATATTTATGTCAACAATGCTCTGCACGGAGCTACTCTAGCTAATTGCTCCCACTTTCAATATGTATCTAGATTGAGACTTAGATTCATCTAGATTAGTGTCAAAACTTGCATCGACGTAACCCTTTACGACGAACCTTTTGTCACCTCCGTAATCGAGAAACATATCCTTATTCCAGTAAGGATAATTTTGACCGTTGTCCATTGATCTACTCCTAGATCACTATTGTACTCCCTCTCTTAACATAGTGTATGGTATACAATAGATCTGGTACACAGCATGGCATACTTTATAGAACCTATGACTGAAGTTACATGATCATCATCATTAGCTTCCTCACTAATTGGTGTAGTAGTCACAAGAACAGATTTCTGTGATGAACTACTTTCCAATAAGGGAGAAGGTACAATTACCTTATCAAGTTTTCTACTTTCCTCCCACTCACTTCTTTCGAGAGAAACTTCTTCTCTAGAAAGTATCCATTCTCAGCAACGAATGTCTTGCCTTCGGATCTGTGATAGAAGGTGTACCCAACTGTCTCCTTTGGGTATCCTATGAAGACACTTTTCTCCGATTTGGGTTTGAGCTTATCATGATGAAACTTTTTCTTATAAGAATTGTAACCCCAAACTTTAAGAAACGACAACTTTGGTTTCTTGCCAAACCACAGTTCATATTGTGTCGTCTCAACGGACTTAGATGGTGCCCCCTTTTTAATGTGAATGCAGCTGTCTCTAATGCATGATCCCAAAACGATATTGGTAAATCGGTAAGAAACATCATAGATTGTACTATATCCACTAAAGTACGGTTACGATGTTCTGACACACCATTACATTGTGGTGTTCCAGGTGGCGTGAGTAGTGAAACTATTTCACATTGTTTTAACTGAAGGCCAAACTCGTAACTCAAATATTTTACCTCTGCGATCATATCGTAGAAATTTTTATTTTCTTGTTACGATGATTCTCCACTCCAGTCTGAAATTCTTTGAACTTTTCAAATGTTTCAGACTTGTGTTTCATCAAGTAGATATATCCATATCTGCTCAAATCATCTGTGAAGGTCAGAAAATAATGATACTTGCCGCGAGCTTCAACACTCATCGGATCGCATACATCAGTATGTATTATTTCCAATAAGTCAGTTGCTCGCTCCATTGTTCCGGAGAACAGAGTCTTTAGTCATCTTGCCCATAAGGCATGGTTCGCAAGCATCAAGTGATTCATAATCAAGTGATTCCAAAAGCCCATCAGCATGGAGTTTCTTCATGCGCTTTACACTAATATGACTTAAACGGCAGTGCCACAAATAAGTTGCACTATCATTATTAACTTTGCATCTTTTGGCTTCAATATTATGAATATGTGTATTACTACGATCGAGATCCAACAAACCATTTCGTTGGTGTGTATAACCATAGAAGGTTTTATTCATGTAAACAGAACAACAATTGTTCTCTAACTTAAATGAATAACCGTATTGCAATAAACATGATCAAATCATATTCATGCTCAACGCAAACACCAAATAACATTTATTTAGGTTCAACACTAATCCCGAAAGTATAGGGAGTGTGCGATGATGATCATATCAATCTTGGAACTATTTCCAACACACATCGTCACTTCATCCTTAACTAGTCTCTGTTTATTCTGCAACTCCCGTTTCGAGTTACTAATCCTAGCAACTGAATTAGTATCAAATACTGAGGGGTTGCTATAAACACTAGTAAAGTACACATCCATACCATGTATATCAAATATACTTATGTTCACTTTTCCATCCTTCTTATCCGCCAATCACTTGGGGTAGTTCCGCTTCCAGTGACCAGTCCCTTTGCAGTAGAAGCACTTAGTCTCAGGCTTAGGACCAGACTTGGGCTTCTTCACATGAGCAGCAACTTGCTTGCTGTTTTTCTTGAAGTTCCCCTCTTTTTTTTCCTTTGCCCTTTTCTTGAAACTAGTGATCTTGTCAACCATCAACACTTGATGCTCTTTCTTGATTTCTACCTTCATCGATTTCATCATGATGAAAAGCTTGGGAATCATTTCTGTTATCCCTTGCATATTATAGTTCATCACGAAGTTCTACTAACTTGGTGATGGTGACTAGAGAATTCTGTCAATCACTATTTTATCTGGAAGATTAACTCCCACTTGATTCAAGCGATTGTAGTACCCAGACAATCTGAGCACATGCTCACTAGTTGAGCGATTCTCCTCCATCTTTTAGCTATAGAACTTGTTGGAGACTTCATATCTCTCAACTCGGGTATTTGCGTGAAATATTAACTTCAACTCCTGGAACATCTCATATGGTCCATGACGTTCAAAACGTCTTTGAAGTCCTGATTCTAAGCCGTTAAGCATGGTGCACTAAACTATCAAGTAGTCATCATATTGAGCTAGCCAAACGTTCATAACGTCTGCATCTGCTGCTGCAATAGGTCTGTCACCTAACGGTGCATCAAGGACATAATTCTTCTGTGCAGCAATGAGGATAAACCTCAGACCACGGATCCAATCCGCATCATTGCTACTAACATTTTTCAACACAATTTTCTCTAGGAACATATCAAAATAAACACAGGGAAGCAACAACGCGAGCTATTGATCTACAACATAGATATGCTAATACTACCAGGACTAAGGTCATGATAAATTAAAGTTCAATTTAATCATATTACTTAAGAACTCCCACTTAGAAAGACATCCCTCTAATCTTCTAAGTGATCATGTGATCCAAATCAACTAAACCATGTCCGATCATCACGTGAGATGGAGTAGTTTCATTGGTGAACATCACTATGTTGATCATATCTACTATATGATTCACGCTCGACCTTTCGGTTTCCGTGTTCCGAGGCCATATCTGCATATGCTAGGCTCATCAAGTATAACCCGAGTATTCTGCGTGTGCAAAACTGGCTTGCACCCGTTGTAGATGGACGTAGAGCTTATCACACCCGATCATCACGTGGTGTCTGGGCACGACGAACTTTGGCAACGGTGCATACTCAGGGAGAACACTTCTTGATAATTTAGTGAGAGATCATCTTATAATGCTACCGTCAATCAAAGCAAGATAAGATGCATAAAGGATAAACATCACATGCAATCAATATAAGTGATATGATATGGCCATCATCATCTTGTGCTTGTGATCTCCATCTCCGAAGCACCGTCATGATCACCATCGTCACCGGCGCGACACCTTGATCTCCATCGCAGCATCGTTGTCGTCTTGCCACTTTTATGCTTCCACGACTATCGCTACCGCTTAGTGATAAAGTAAAGCATTACAGCGCGATTGCATTGCATTCAATAAAGCGACAACTATATGGCTCCTGCCAGTTGCCGATAACTTGGTTACAAAACATGATCATCTCATACAAATAAAATTTAGCATCATGTCTTGACCATATCACATCACAACATGCCCTACAAAAAACAAGTTAGATGTCCTCTACTTTGTTTGTTGCAAGTTTTACGTGGCTGCTATGGGCTTAAGCAAGAACCAATCTTACCTACGCATCAAAACCACAACGATAGTTTGTCAAGTTGATGCCGTTTTAACCTTCGCAAGGACCGGGCGTAGCCACACTCGGTTCAACTAAAGTTGGAGAAACTGTCACCCGCAAGCCACCTATGTGCAAAGCACGTCGGGAGAACCGGTCTCGCATAAGCGTACGCGTAATGTCGGTCCGGGCTGCTTCGTCCAACAATACCAGCGAACCAAAGTATGACATGCTGGTAGGCAGTATGACTTATATCGCCCACAACTCACTTGTGTTCTACTCGTGCACATAACATCAAACCATAAAACCTAGGCTCTGATACCACTGTTGGGGAACGTAGTAATTTCAAAATTTTCCTACGCACACGCAAGATCATGGTGATGCATAGCAACGAGAGGGGAGAGTATTGTCTACGTACCCTCGTAGACCGAAAGCGGAAGCGTTATATCAACGCGGTTGATGTAGTCGTACGTCTTCACGATCCGACCGATCCAAGCACCGCAAGCATGGCGCCTCCGAGTTCTGCACACGTACGGCTCGGTGACGTCCTCGCCTTCTCGATCCAGCAAGAGGGGCGAAGTAGTAGATGAGTTCCGGCAGCACGACGATGTGGTGACGGTGTTGGTGAAGAACAATCTTTGCAGGGCTTCGCCTAAGCACTACGAAAACTATGACGGAGGATAAACTAGAGGAGACGGGGTTGCCGGCATACGGCTTGGTGTTTCTTGATGTGTCTTTGGTGCTAGCCCTGCCCTTCTATTTATATGTTGAGCCCTGGGGTTGAAACTTGGAGCAAAAGCCTCCTCAAAGTCGGTTTTGCCCGAAAGGCAAGAGTCCCACTCGGACTCCAGGACCAAATGCCACAAACCTTGGCATCTGTCCCAGACGCCATGGGCCTCGGCGTCTGGCCCAGGGCCAGACGCCAGGGTCTCCGGCGTTTGGCCCCCTGGCCTCCGCAAAACTCCTTTTGCACCGACTTATAGTCCTGTGGGCTTGACCCCTTGGCCTAACCATATCATCCAATATATGAATCTTTACCTCCGGACCATTCCGGAGCTCCTCGTCATGTCCGTGATCTCATCCGGGACTCCGAACAATATTCGGTCACCAACATACATAAGTCATAGTACTATATCGTCAACGAACGTTAAGCGTGCGGACCCTACGGGTTCGAGAACTATGTAGACATGACCGAGATACCTCTCTTGTCAATAACCAATAGCGGGACCTGGATGCCCATATTGGCTCCTACATATTCTACGAAGATCTTTATCGGTCAGACCGCATAACAACATATGTTGTTCCCTTTGTCATCGGTATGTTACTTGCCCGAGATTCGATCGTCGGTATCACAATACCTAGTTCAATCTCGTTACCGGCAAGTCTCTTTACTCGTTCCGTAATACATCATCCCGCAACTAACTCATTAGTTGCAATGCTTGCAAGGCTTATAGTGATGTGCATTACCGAGTGGGCCCAGAGATACCTCTCCGACAATCGGAGTGGTAAATCCTAATCTCGAAATACGCCAACCCAACATGTACCTTCGGAGACACCTGTAGAGCTCCTTTATAATCACCCAGTTACGTTGTGACGTTTGGTAGCACACAAAGTGTTTCTCTGGTAAACGGGAGTTGCATAATCTCATAGTCATAGGAACATGTATAAGTCATGAAGAAAGCAATAGCAACATACTAAATGATCAAGTGCTAAGCTAGAATGGGTCATGTCAATCACATCATTCTCCTAATAATGTGATCCCGTTAATCAAATGACAACTCATGTCTATGGCTAGGAAACATAACCATCTTCGATTAACGAGCTAGTCAAGTAGAGGCATACTAGTGACACTCTGTTTGTCTATGTATTCACACATGTATTATGTTTCCAGTTAATACAATTCTAGCATGAATAATAAACATTTACCATGAAATAAGGAAATAAATAATAACTTTATTATTGCCTCTAGGGCATATTTCCTTCAAATAATACATGAGCCCCCTCATGAAGCGATCCCTCGGGAAGCCTAGCCCCCGAAGGAAGTGAGACATGAACACCACACTCTCACCGGGCTTGGGAGTGGGAATGACCTGCCCTTGAGCAGGCAGCTTATGCGAGATTTCGCCGGTCAAAAACCTGGCCTCTCTCAACTTCAGCACGTCCTCCTCCGTGACGGAGGAGGGCATCCATCGGTCTCGAAGGTCGGAACCGGACATTGTCGAAGGTCCGAAGCGCCTGAAATCTGGAGCCTTGGGTGTTGGAACTCGAGGCGAAGGGCGAACTCGTTTGAGATTGAAAGAAAGGCGTAAGGCCTTGGTCTCTTTATAAGAGGTTGAATACCAAGGGCCTTCCCCGTGACCGTTTGGAACTCGCCTTTGATCGAGAAAATATACCAACGAGTACGGTTGGGTTACCCACGCCCGTATTGATGAGAATTCCGGAATAAGGGGACACGATCTCTGCTTTAACAAGACGTGCCAAGGAAATCGCCTCGCTAAACGCGCTAAGGTGGGACAATAAAGCGATTCAAATAAAGACTTGGCCGTGGTGTGATGTCATGCTACATAATACGTCAGCAGATTAGATTTGTGTAAATGTTATTCTATCTATGGCAATATGTGGAAACTTATTTTGCAGAGCCGGACACTACCTTTGTGTTCAAAATCTTCTATGAAGTACTTGGAGGAGGAACCCGCCTTGCAATGTCGAAGACAATCTGCGCGCCGGACTCGTCGTCATTGAAGCCTGGTTCAGGGGCTACTCAGGGAGTCCTGGATTAGGGGGTGTCCGGATAGCCAAACTATACCTTCGGCCGGACTCCTGGACTATGAAGATACAAGATTGAAGACTTCGTCCCGTGTCCGAAAGGGACTTTCCTTGGCGTGGAAGGCAAGCTTGGCGATAGAGATATGTAGATCTCCTACCATTGTAACCGACTCTATGTAACCCTAGCCCTCTCCGGTGTCTATATAAACTGGAGGGTTTTAGTCCATAGGACGAACAACAATCATACCATAGGCTAGCTTCTAGGGTTTAGCCTCTCTGATCTCGTGGTAAATCTACTCTTGTACTACCCATATCATCAATATTAATCAAGCAGGACGTAGGGTTTTACCTCCATCAAGTGGGCCCGAACCTGGGTAAAACATCGTGTCCCCTGCCTCCTGTTACAATCCGGCCTAGACGCACAGTTTGGGACCCCCTACCCGAGATCCGCCGGTTTTGACACCGACAATGGGAGTCTTAAAGAAATATGTTCATAACCGTGCTAGGCCAGAAGGAAGCATCTCCAAGGGCCATGAAAATGAGGAGGTCATTGAGTTTTGTATTGACTTTATTCCTGGCCTTAAGCCGATTGGTGTTCCTGAATCGCGGCATAAGGGCAGACTGGATGGAAAAGGCACGTTAGGAGGGGAAAAAATAATATGTATGGACGGACATTCTCTCACTGAAGCACACTACACAGTTCTACAGAATTCCGCCTTGGTGGCTCCGTATATGGATGAACACAAGAATTTGCTACGCTCCAAACACCCGGAGCGGTTTGATGACTGGATTACACGTGAACTAACCAAGAGTTTCGCCAGCTGGTTGCAGACACGTACCATGCATGATGCCTCTATTGAAGATGACCTATACTTGTTGTCCCAGTTACCATCTTCGAATATAATGACTTTCAAAGGGTACGAGATAAATGGTAATACATTTTACACGATCACCCAAGATAAGAAGAGCACCAACCAAAACAGTGGTGTCCGCTTTGATGCAGAAACCAAGACGGGAAAGGAAACATATTATGGTTATATACAGGACATATGGGAACTTGACTATCGAAGTGGTTTGAAGGTCCCTTTGTTTCGGTGCAAATGGGTCAATATGACACGAGGCAGGGTAACGGAAGACCCGCAGTACGGAATGACAACAGTGGATCTCAACAATCTTGCGTATGCAGACGAACCATTCCTCCTAGCCAATGATGTGGCACATGTTTTCTATGTGAAGGACATGTCTACCAAGCCGAGAAAAAGAAAAGATAAGGAAGCGAATGCATCGTACGATGAGCCAAAGCGGCACATAGTTCTTTCTGGGAAGAGAAACATCGTGGGAGTGGATGACAAGACAGACATGTCAGGAGATTATGAAAAGTTTGATGAAATTTCTCCATTCACAGTGAATATTGACCCGACCATCCAGTTAAATGATGAAGATTTTCCATGGCTACGGCGCAAAGGGACACATGCGAAGAAAAAGTTTCACACCCAAAGATCTGGGATGTGATCGGCTTCACTATCATCACTTTCTTCTGTGTTTCACACCCAGGAGGGAATCTCTGTAATAGTTAGGGTAGCTAGTTATGTGTTTTGGCATTTGAAACGCGAAGAAATTTTATGTGCAAGCAAATTCTTTCATGCATTTACTTATTTTTTCAGCTAAATGAGCCTGAAATTGAAAAGCATTTCAAATGAACTCAGAAAAGGTTGAAAGTTGCCATGGTATCATAATTTCACCCACATACCATGTGCAAAAAAGTATAGAGGGTTACCGCAAAAACTGTATGCACTTCGTGTACAAAATGGACAATCTCTTTCGAAGTATCAGGGTTTCGGACGAAAACTCATCCGTTACAAAGGCATTTCATTTTTTAAATAACATAAGCATTACCAAATTGAATATAATGATAAAACACACTAATATTAAACATAAGAAAAAAATCACTGAAAAATCTATTTTCAAAGTTAAGTTATTCACAAACTAGTGATTCACACAAATTTCAAACAATTCAAAATTTAAACTATTCAAATTTGTAAACTACCGGTACTAACAGAAAGTTTGTAATTTTTTGTACCTAAAGCAAAAATATTCACAAAGAAACTCTAAATACAGCAAAAAACAACTCAAAAATAAATAAAACAAAAATAAATAAAGCAAAAAAATAAGAAAAAAAGCCGACCTACTCGGCCACAACGGCCTGCGTACGACTAGAAACCCAAATTCTAGTTGGGCCAGGATGCAGGCCCGCTAGCCCAGTAGGCCCAACAGGGCATCGTAGCAGAGGTAGGCCCAGAAGGCCTGCTTAAGAGAGGAGCTCGAGACAGCAGGGCGGGCGGGGCTTATAAGCAGGTGCGAGTGCCCCTCGGCTAGCGAGGTGGGACTAAACTTTTACGCCCCTCGCCTGGCAGCGCACACCCTTTAGTATCGGGTCGTGGCTCCAATCGGTACTAAAGGGGGGCCTTTAGTACCGGTTGGCGCCACGACCCGGTACTAAAGGGGGTGCGGTTCCCGCCGCTTTGCCTGGCCAAAAAAGACCTTTAGTACCGGTTGGTGGCTCCAACCGGTACTAAAGGTGGGTTCTATATAAGAAAACACTTAAAAAATTGTCAGTTTCTCATCTCCTCTACCCCATCACCACCGCCCCTCGCCGCCGCCCCCATCGCCGTCCGTCGCCGTCGCCGTCCCTGTCCCAGTCCCCGTCGTCCCCGTCACCGCGCCACACCCCGTCCTCCCGTCGTCCCCGCCCGGCCCGTCCCCATCCCCGTCGTCGCCGCCCCGTCCGCGTCGTCGCCGCCCCATCCCCGTCGCCGTCTCCGTCTCCGTCCCTGTCCCCGTTGCCGCCCACCGTCGTCGCGCCTCGCCGGTGAGCTCCTGGCCCGGCCGCCAACCACACACACACACACACATTGTTATAGAATTGTTAGCAATCTTTCTGTTTTTTAGTTATAGAATTATTAGAAATGTTAGTTTTAGTTATAGAAATGTTAGTTATATAGAAATATTAGAAATGTTAGTTATATAGAAATGTTAGTTATATTAGAAATGTTAGTTATATAGAAATGTTAGTTATATATAGAAATGTTTTTTAGTTATAGAAATATTAGAAATGTTAGTTTTAGTTATAGAAATATTAGAAATGTTAGTTCTAGTTATAAAATTTAGAATTTGCATATATGAAATCACAATCCATCATTTAAAAAATGTTACTTTACTTTTGCGGCATATGGTATTTGTTGTCGACGATGCCCGGCCCGCATCCTCGCCGTCGACCCGTTTGTGACGACGTCCTGCTTCAGAGGACCCATGTCCGGGACTGGGCTCCGCCGGGCTGGCACTGGGAGGTGCTACCTTCAGGGGCGCGACTCTTGGTGAGGAACCCGGCCCCGGGTCCCGTCGTCGACCCTCATCTCCTTTGGTGGCGTTCGCATGGGCCACTTTCAGTGCGGAGGGAGCCGGCCCCGCCGAAGGTGGTACGTCGCCGTGTCAGGGAGGAGGACGAGCACGTCCATCGCTACATGGCTGCTATGGATGTCAGGTTCTCCAATACCTGGCAGGTTCTTTTGGGAGATCACCCGAGCTATGATCCAGTGATGGTTCCTTCTCTTTGGGTGTCCACCGCCCGCACCTCAGGAACCGCGAGTGGCCTAGATTACTCTATAGTATTCGATCTTTATTGGCTTGCTAGCCAGCTAGCTAGTGATGTATTCGATATTATATCTATTATTCGAGATGATGTATTCAAGATTATATCTATTATTCGAGACGATGTATTCGAGATTATATCTATTATTCGAGACGACGTATTCGAGATTATATTCGATGATGCTTATTATGTACTATGATTGATTCAGTTTTTCCTTATTAATTGATTGCATCCATGCATTGTAATTTGAATATATTTCTTTTGGATTAGTTAAACAAAACCTATGGCGGACAATACCGGCAGAGAGGGAGAAGAGGCCCTGTTCAATATCATACGCAATCCTTGCGGGCCAGATGATGATCAGAATGAAGAAGATTATGACGGCTCCGAATATCTAAACAACACCGGGGAGGGTGATAGGATATTCGATCGCGACGACCGAATTGATGAAGTCATGAACTATGAACATGGCGAAGAAAATGTTGATCTTGAAACAACAAAGACCGGCGAGGTATATATATTTATATAAGCAGGCATCTGGTGATCATCACATGTTTTAAATGACTTGAAGATACATTAACGAATCGATCTTTCTTCTTTCAGCCATCCGGATCGAGCAAATCTTCAGGCAACAGGAAACGAGGCCCGAACAAAAAGTTGAAGGAGGGCGTAAAGTACAATATCGAGGCCATCAAACCTAATGGCGAACCATTAGCGCCTAAGAAGATTGCACACAAGTTCATTCGTCAGTGCGGAGTTCTTGTGAAGGACCAACTCCCGATCTCGCTTCAAGAATGGAGAGAGCCAGCAAAGCCACGTCCAGGGATTACTTTTGTCGACGACAGACAAAAACTTCTGCTTTGGGAAATGCTCATGGAACATTTCACCCTACCAGATCATTTCACAGATGCAGATGTGGAGAAAGTCAAGGACGCTGCTCTTAGGAAGATGGCAGTTGCATTCAAGAACCACAAGATTCGTGAATGGGCCAAGTACATCAAGGGAGGAAGGAAGACTCCAGTATTCGAGGGAACACTAGAGAAGCAAAGTGCTCATTGGGACGATTTCGTGAAATTCAAGGATTCAGAATTATCTAAGGAATGGTCGAGAATAAACAAGGCCAATGCCGCAAAAAAGGATAAGTTCCATAAGCTGGGGCCAGGTGGCTATGCGGTGGGAATGCCTAAGTGGGATAAGTTTGAGAAAGAGATGCTAGATGCAGGTGTCACTCCAGAAACATTGATCTGGCCCCCAGGTGCAGGACTTGGTTCTATGCGCATGGGGGGGAGTTGGACCCGAAGACAGGCAAAGTTTCGAAGAAGGCATGTCTGGACGGAGCCGAAGATAAGCTACTTGTTGCAATAGAAGAGGCTCGATCGGGGTTATTCGAGTCCAACAGAGAGAACAACGAGCTTACGCGTGCCCTGGGAAATCTTGAACACCCGGGAAGAACACGAGGCATGGGCACTATTCCATGGTATGAGGGGTTTCGGACTGGAACGCCGACTACAGAACCTGTGCGAGAAAGAAGATTGCGGAGGAGAAGAAGAGGAAGATGGAGGAGGAGCAGAGGAAGCTAGACTATGAACGCCTTCAAGGCCTAGAATCAGCGAACGCAGACTTGGCAGTCAAATTCCAGCGGCAGCAGGAGCAGATCGACTCACTTAGCCAGCAAAGGGTGTCTCAGCAGCTAGCGGATGATCCACCATTGGATAGCACCGTCCCATCCATGCCGAGAAGCAGCGTGGGTTCTGCCCCGGGCGACGCATTGCTGGATAGCTACCCAGTGGATGACATCATGGAGAACACTAACTGCGAGCTACACTTCAAAATGAAGAACATATTCATGAAGGTGGCGGACGCCCTTGCTTTTACAGATCCCCCCGAGGCAACCTTCCATTGCAACCTGATTCCAGTGGGCTATGCTCGTGTCTTGGTTGATGAGGTGGTGGACCAATATTCGGGGCTAGAGCTTGACATTCCTGGAGGTGAAGATGAGCACACACTGGGAGAGGCCAACCATCGTATCATCCTATGGAGAAAGGATTGCATCATCTTTCGAAGGCCACCGACACCGCGTCATCCGACTCCTCGTCGAAGTCCGCCACCGAGCCAGCAGACTCCCGCTCCTCCAAGTTCACCAACGCGTCAGGCCACTCCTCCTCCAAGTCCGGCATAGCTTCAGGCCACTCCTCCTCCAAGTCCGGCAAAGCGTCAGGCCACTCCTCCTCCAAGTCCGGCACAGCTTTAGGCCACTCCTCCTCCAAGTCCGGCACAGGTTCTGGCCACTCCTCCTCCTCCAACTCAGCCACGTCAACCGTCTTCGCCGCCTCAACAATCACAGAAGAGAGCCGCCTCAGCTATGGTGCGTAGCGGTACAAGTCGAGGTAGTACTGGAGGTACAGGTGGAGGCAAGTGATTTCAATATGGTCCAAGCCTCACGCCTCTTCCGTAGAGGCCTTACGATAAGTCCGAGGAGGAAAACGTAGCCATATCGAAGGCCGAGGTGGAAACCCATTTTGCACCGAAACCGCCACCGCCGCCAAGGGAGAAAGTGCCTGTGGAAAAGATTGACCACTTCATTCGTATGGCTAGAGCACCAGCTCCCAAGCCTGTTGACACAGACTATGAGCCCACATCAAGAAGTTAAATCGAGCACGTCTACAGAAAGAGGCGAGCTCGAGCTCAAGCAAATCAGCTGGCAAAAGGAGGTGTAAAACCGTTCCCCAGCTGGGAGAACAGGCGGCACAATCAATCCCCCCACTTGTTGTGCCAACAACACATGAGAGTAGGTGCGCCCAATATTATTGTGGGCAAACCGTTAACATTCCTGGGGTGGGCGATGTCGTAATAACCGAGGAGCATATTGCGTAGGCTGAAACGATCGGGATCACTGTTGGACAACTCCTTGATATCAAGCCCATGTCTCCGACTAGAGAGGAGGAAATAAAACGGAAATATGCCCGGGGCCAACCTTTGGTCGAGCCAGACAAGGTGAATAAGCTCCCAACAAAAATGCATGAATTGCATCAATGGTACATGGACATTACCAAGATTTCCAATCGAGAGTCCCTCATGGTGAATGTCAAGAAGGATCATTACTACCATGAGAAACCTGTGACCGTTGAGTATTCAGAACTATTTCAGCTATACAATCAAGACGCACTCGACAAATCTATCGCCAGTTTCTATTGTCTGTAAGTGATTTCTTTCTGTAATTTAAGTCTCAAGCTAGCTGTAGTGATCATTTTGATCAATCATTACCTGTAATTATCCTCACTATATTCTTTTCTGTGGTATTATGCAGGATGAAGATTTATGAAATGAAAAAAGGTGGACGCTATGGCATTGGGTTTGTTGAGCCAAATACCATTAATGAATACACATGGAAATTAGATCCATATCACGAAAAAAGTGTAGAGGAAAGCATGCTAGAGTTCTTCAAGCGCCTCAAATACAATGAAGATATACTACTTCCTTACAACTTCCAGTGAGTCACACTGTCTTGTACTACAAATTCTGTTTTTGCCTACTAGCTAGCTACATGTTTTTGCTTACATATGCCCGCTTAATTAAGACATGCAAATGTGTGTGCATGCAGATTTCACTGGATCTTATTAATCATTAAAGTTGATGAAGGAACAATTGAAGTACTAGACTCACTATTTAAGAAAGCAAGTGACTATACCATCGTGAAGGGGATAGTCAACAGGTAATTTCAATCATTATTAACTATATCTCGGCCTATTTAATTAGTTCGTGATTTCCTGATAACAACTATTTAATAACCCATTTATTCATTTTCTTTGTCGGCGGGCAGGGCTTGGGCAAAGTTCATCAGGGCCACTCTAGGCCCATGGAAACAAAATCTGAAATGGTATCGACCCAAGGTAAGTAATTAAGTAGTACTAGCTAGCTAGCTGCCATCTCTTTAATTATCATGCTTGATTAATTATTATCTGATCAAATTCCATTCTCGTAAAGGCCCTGAAGCAGGCGTCGGGGAATGATCTATGTGCATACTATGTTTGCGAGAACATTCGCATGATGGCATCCGAAAGGAGCAGATCTCAAAGACAGGAGTGGGTACGATATCGATTGTCAGAACACTATTCACAATTTTTACACCATTATCGATATCTAGTCACACAACTAATACAGATGCATATTGATGTCCTTCTTAACAGCTCAAAGAGGTGCAGGACAAGCTCCTAGCAGAGGACCACATAGAAGCAATTCAAGAGGAAATAGCGGGATTTTTGCTCGACCAGGTCATAGATCCCAAAGGAGAATACTATTACCCGCTACCGCCCCCATGAACCACTTCCAATTGTTATCGTGCTCCGAAGGCACCAATTAGGCTAATGCCACTGGCTCCGAAGGCACCAATTAGGAGAAATAGTATATATATATATATATATATATCATCGGTTCTACTAGAAATTCTATTTATATATATGCATAACGTGTACAATATGTAGTATCGTAAAATACCATCAAATGAAAAATAATTAAATGGAAAACACAAAATTAAATGAAAAAGAAATCATAAACCCAAACCCCCCCAACCTTTTAATATCGGTTGGTGACACCAACCGGTACTAAAGGGCTCCCTGCCCCCGAAGCTGGCTCGTGCCACGTGGTTGCCCTTTAGCACCGGTTCGTGCTGAACCGGCACTAAAGGGGGGGGGGGCTTTAGTGCCTACACTTTAGTGTCGGTTACCAAACCGGCACTAAAGGGCCTTACTAACCGGTGCTATTGCCCAGTTCTGCAATAGTGCATTGGTATCATAATAACAAGTCATACTCATCATCATCGATCATGCAACTTCTACTCGATACCACATCATCATCATAGTCATCTAACCAATCCTATTTAGTTGTTCTTAGCACATGATCATGAGTATTATTAATTAGGACCTACTACCTTCTCTTAGGTAAAATAGCATAAAACAAGATAGGCCCTGACTTTCCATTATGGAGAACGGAGATTATCCTGTCTCCAATTCTTGCCTTTCGCACAATGTTGCTTCCAAGTACCTCCTTACGACTGTCCATACATTTTTTCCATTCTTTGATTTTCATGTCTTCACTTGTTTTAGAAATCCGATATGCACAGGTGAGATTCGTAGGATGACCTGGCCGTATGTTCAAAATATCAAGGCGACCATTCTGATACATCAGATGAGGCACACAATCCTTCAGAATTTTCTGTTGAAAAACATAGTAATAACTTCGTAGTTAGCAATGTAGTTAAGTTTTAAAAGAATTTATGCAAAAGATGCACGTATGTCGTAATAGTAAAAAATCTTACCATGGCATCTTCATGGATGTTACCATAGTTCAACACGTACACTAGTGGCACGTATTGACCATAATGTGAAGGAGTTTTATAATAGATATTGTAATTCTGAAGATCAGTACAAAATGCGACCAGATGAGTTTTCTCCTGATAAGTTAACTCAGAGCCATCGGTGTAGTAGGTTCTGTCTACCATGTCCCGCACATTGTTTGAAGAATCAAAATAAGCTATCAATGGAAATAAGTTCTCAACTATTTTGAAAATGAACAATATAAATTAGTTAATAACTATATTTGAGAAACTCACATAGCGGTAGAATTGAAAGCGTATCAACTAGGACCCAAATGTCCATATTGTCTTGGTCAATGTCAGGATCACTAAGATCCATGGTGACAAGCATACCCTCATAATAACCATACATCTTGCAAAGTGTTTCCAAATTTTTGCAACAACAAAGTAGAGGACGTCTAACTTGTTTTTGCAGGGCTTGTTGTGATGTGATATGGTCTAGACGTGATGAGATATAAGTTGTTGTATGAGATGATCATGTTTTGTTGAAGTTATCGGCAACTGGCAGAAGCCTTATGGTTGTCTCTTTATTGCATAAGATGCAAGCGCCAAATAATTGTTTTACTTTATCGCTATGCGATAGCAATAGTTGGCGAGACGACCATGTGACGACATGTTGATATAGATCAAGATGATGGAGATCATGGTGTCATGCCGGTGACGATAGATATCATGACGATACTTTGGAGATGGAGATCAAAGGCGCAAGATGATTATGGCCATATCATGACACATATTTCAATTGCATGTGATGTTTATCCTTTATGCATCTTATTTTTCTTAGTTCGGCGGTAGCATTATAAGATGATCTCTCACTAAATTTCAAGGTATAAGTGTTCTCCCTGAGTATGCACCGTTGCGACAGTTCGCCGTGCCAAGACACCACGTGATGATCGGGTGTGATAAGCTCTACGTTCACATACAATGGGTGCAAGCCAGTTTTGCACACACGGAATACTCGGGTTAAACTTGACGAGCCTAGCATATGCAGATATGGCCTCGGAACACTGGAGACCGGAAGGTCGAGCACGAATCATGTAGAAGATATGATCAACATAGAGATGTTCACTATTGAAACTACTCCATCTCACGTGATGATCGGACATGGTTTAGTTGATATGGATCACGTGATCACTTAGATGATTAGAGGGATGTTTATCTAAGTGGGAGTTCTTAAGTAATATGATTAATTGAACTTTAATTTATCATGAACTTAGTCCTGATAGTAATTACATATCCATGGTGTAGATCAATAGCTTGCGATGTAGCTTCCCGTTTAATTTTGATATGTTCCTAGAGAAAAAGAAGTTGAAAGATGATAGTAGCAATGATGCGGACTTGGTCCGTGATCTGAGGATTATTCTCATTGCTGCACAAAACAATTATGTCCTTGATGCACCGCTAGGTGACAGACCTATTGTAGGAGTAGATGCACACGTTATGAACATTTGACAAGCTCGGTATGATGACTATTTAATAGTTTAGTGTGCCATACTTTATGGGTTAGAACCGGGACTTCAAAAACGTTTTGAACGCCGCGAAGCATATGAGATGTTCCAAGAGCTGAAATTGGTATTTCAAACACATGCCCGTGTTAAGAGGTATGAGACCTCTGACAAGTACTTTGCCTACAAGATGGAGGAGAATAGCTCAGCTAGTGAGCATGTGCTCAGAATGTCTGAGTACTACAATCACTGGAATCAAGTGGGAGTTAATCTTCCAGATAAGATCGTGATTGAAAGAGTTCTCTTGTCACTATCACCAAGTTACTAGAACTTCGTGATGAACTATAATATGCAAGGGATAATGGAAATGATTCCCGAGCTCTTCACGATGTTGAAATCGGCGAAGGTAGAAATCAAGAAAAGCATCAAGTGTTGATGGTTGACATGACCACTAGTTTCAAGTAAAAGGGCAAGGGAAAGAAAGGGGACTTCAAGAAGAATGACAAGCAAGTTGCCACTCCCATGAAGAAGCCCAAAACTAGACCCAAGCCTGAAACTGAGTGCTTCTACTTCAAAGGAAATGGTCACTGGAAGCGGAACTGCCCGAAATACTTGGAGGATAAGAAGGATGGCAAAGTGAAAGGTATATTTGATATACATGTTATTGATGTGTACTTTACTAGTGTTCATAGTAACCCCAGGGTATTTGATACCGGTTCAGTTGCTAAGATTAGTAACTCGCAACAGGAGTTAGAAAATGAACAAAGACTAGTTGAGGGCAAGGTGACAATGTGTGTTGGAAGCGATTCCAAGGTTTATAAGATCACCATCGCACACTCCCTTTACCTTCGAGATTAATGTTGAACCTAAAATAAATGTTATTTGGTGTTTGCGTTGAGCATAATATGATTGGATCATGTTTATTGCAATACGGTTATTCATTTAAGTCAAAGAATAATTGTTATTCTGTTTACATGAATAATACCTTCTGAGGTCATACGCTCAAGGTGAATGGTTTGCTGAATCTCGATCATAGGGATACACATATTCATAATATTGATGCCAAAAGATGCAAAGTTGATAATGATAGTGCAACATATTTGTGGCACTGCCGTTTAGGTCATATTGGTGTAAAGTGCATGAAGAAACTCCATTCTGATGGACTTCTGGAATCACTTGGTACTTGTGAACCATGCTTCATGGGCAAGATGACTAAAAGTCCATTCTCCGGAACAATGGGGCGACCAACAGAGTTATTGGAAATCATACATACAGATATATGTGGTCCAATGAACATTGAAGCTCGCGGCGGATATCGTTATTTTCTCACCTTCACGGATGATTTGAGAAGATATGGGTATATCTACTTGATGAAACATAAGTCTGAAACATTTGAAAAGTTCAAAGAATTTCAGAGTGAAGTGCAAAATCATCGTAACAAGAAAATAAAGTTTCTACAATCTGATCATGGAGGAGAATATTTGAGTTACGAGTTTGGTCTTCATTTGAAACAATGCGGAATAGTTTCGCAACTCACGCCACCCGGAACACCACAACGTAATGGTGTGTCTGAACGTCGTAATCATACTTGACTAGATATGGTGCGATCTATGATGTCTCTCACTTATTTACCACTATCGTTTTGGGGTTACGCTTTAGAGACAACTGCATTCACGCTAAATAGGGCACCATCTAAATCCGTTGAGACGACACCTTATGAACTGTGGTTTGGCAAGAAACCCAAGTTGTCGTTTCTTAAAGTTTGGGGCAGCGATGCTTATGTGAAAAAGCTTCAACCTGATAAGCTCGAACCCAAATCGGAGAAATGTGTCTTCATAGGATACCCAAAGGGGACTGTTGGGTACACCTTCTATCACATATCCGAAGGCAAGATATTTGTTGCTAAGAATGGATTGTTTCTAGAGAAGGAGTTTCTCTCAAAAGAAGTGAGTGGGAGGAAAGTAGAACTTGACGAGGTAATTGTACGTTCTCCCTTATTGGAAAGTAGTTCATCACTGAAATTAGTTCCAGTGATTGCTACATCAGTAAGTGAGGAAGCTAGTGATGATGATCATGAAACTTCTGATCAAGTTACTACCGAACCTTGTAAGTCAACTAGGGTAAGATCTGCACCAGAGTGGTACGGTAATCCTGTTTTGGTAGTCATGTTACTAGACCATGACGAACCTACGAACTATGAGGAAGCGATGATGAGCCCAGATTCCGCAAAATGGCTTGAGGCCATGAAAACTGAGATGGGATCCATGTATGAGAACAAAGTATGGACTTTGATTGACTTGCCCGATTATCGGTGAGTCATTGAGAATAAATGGATCTTCAAGAGGAAGACGGATGCTGATGGTAGTGTTACTATCTACGAAGCTTGAATTGTCAAAAAATGTTTTCGACAAGTTCAAGGTGTTGACTACGTTGAGATTTTCTCACTAGTATCGATGCTTAAAAGTCTGTCCGAATCATGTTAGCAGTTGCCGCATTTATGAAATCTGGCAAATGGATGTCAAAACTGCATTCCTTAATGGATTTCTTAAACAAGAGTTGTATATGATGCAACCACAAGGTTTTGTCGATCCTAAAGGTGCTAATAAAGTGACCAAGCTCCAGTGATCCATCTATGGACTAGTGCAAGAATCTCAGAGTTGGAATATATGCTTTGATAAAGTGATCAAAGCATATGGTTTTATGTAGACTTGCGGTGAAGCCTGTATTCACAAGAAAGTGAGTGGGAGCACTACAACATTTATGATAAGTATATGTGAATGACATATTGTTGATCGAAAATAATGTAGAATTTTCTGGAAAGCATAAAGGAATATTTGAAAGGAGTTTTTCAAAGAAATACCTCAGTGAAGCTACTTACATATTGAGAATCAAGATCTATAGAGATAGATCAAGATGCTTGATATATTTTCAATGAGTACATACCTTGACAATATTTTGAAGTAGTTCAAAATGGAACAGTCAAAGAAGGAGTTCTTGCTTGTGTTGCAAGGTGTGAAGTTGAGTAAAGACTCAAAACCCGACCACGGCAGAAAATAGAAAGAGAATGAAAAGTCATTCCCTATGCCTCATCCATAGGTTCTACATAGTATGCTATGTTGTGTACCAGACCTATTGTGTACCTCACCATAAGTTTGGCAAGAGGGTACAATAGTGATCCAGGAGTGGATCACTAGATAGCGGTCAAAAATATCCTTAGTGGAATAAGGAAATGTTTCTCGGTTATGGAGGTGACAAAGAGTTCGTCATAAAGAGTTACGTCGATGCAAGCTTTGACACCGATCTGGATGACTCTAAGTCTCAATCTAGATACATATTGAAAGTGGGAGCAATTAGCTAGAGTAGCTCCGTGCAAAGCATTGTCGACATAGAAAATTTGCAAAATACATACGGCTCTGAATGTGGCAGACCCGTTGACTAAATTTCTCTCGCAAGCAAAACATGATCACTCTTTGGGTGTTAATAACATAGCGATGTGAACTAGATTATTGACTCTATTAAACCCATTGGGTGTTAGTCACATGGAGATGTGAACTAATCACATAAAGATGTGAACTATTGGTGTTAAATCACATCACTATGTGAACTAGATTATTGACTCTAGTGCAAGTGGGAGACTGAAGGAAATATGCCTTAGAGGCAATAATAAATTTGTTATTTATATTTCCTTATATCATGACAAATGTGTATTATTCATGCTAGAATTGTATTAAACGGAAACTTAGTACATGTGTGAATACATAGACAAACAGAGTGTCACTAGACTGCCTCTACTTGACTAGCTCGTTGAATCAATGATGGTTATGTTTCCTAACCATAGACATGAGTTATCATTTGATTAACGGGATCACATCATTAGAGAATGATGTGATCGACTTGACCCATCCGTTAGCTTAGGACGATGATTGTTTAGTTTGTTGCTATTGCTTTCTCCATAACTATACATGTTCCTATGACTATGAGATCATGCAACTCCTGAATATCGGAGGAACACTTTGTGTGCTACCAAACATCACAATGTAACTAGCTGACTATAAAGGTGCTCTACAGGTGTCTCCGATGGTGTTCGTTGAGTTGGCATGGATCAAGATTAGGATTTGTCACTCCGATTGTTGGAGAGGTATCTCTGGGCCCTCTTGGTAATGTACATCACTATAAGCCTTGCAAGCAATGTAGCTAATGAGTTAGTTACGGGATGTAGCATTATGGAACGAGTAAAGAGACTTGCCGGTAACGAGATTGAACTAGGTATTGAGATAGTGACGATCGAATCTCGGGCAAGTAACATACCGATGACAAAGGGAACAACATATACCGTTATGCGGTTTGACCGATAAAGATCTTCGTAGAATATGTAGGAGCCAATATGAGCATCCAGGTTCCGCTCTTGGTTATTGACCGGAGACGAGTCTCAGTCATGTCTACATAGTTCTCGAACTCGTAGGGTCCGCACACTTAACGTTCGGTGACGATCGGTAATATGAGTTTATGTGTTTTGATGTACCGAAGGTAGTTCGGAGTTCCGTATATGATCACGGACATGACGAGGAGTCTCAAAATGGTCGAGACATAAAGATCGATATATTGGATGACTATGTTTGAACTTCGAAAAGGTTCCGGGCAAGTTCAGACAAATACCGGAGTACCAGGGGGTTACAAGAACCCCCCGGGGAGTGTAATGGGCCTATTGTGCCTTAGTGGAGAAGAGGAGGGGCGGCCAGGGAAGGCCGTGCGCCCCCTCCCCCTCTAGTCCGAATTGGACAAGGAGCGGGGGGGGGGGGTTCCTTCCCCCTCTCTTCTACTTCCCTCTCTCCTACTCCTACTCTTGGAAGGGTTGGAATCCTACTCCCGGTGGGAGTAGGACTCCCCTTAGGGCGTGCCTAGGAGGGCCGGCCTCTCCCCCTCCTCCACTACTCTATATACGGGGGAGGGGGCACCCCATAGACACATAATTTGATAATTGATCTTTTAGCCGTGTGCGGTGCCCCCCTCCACCATAATCCACCTCGGTTATATCGTAGCGGTGCTTAGGTGAAGCCCTGTTCCGGTAGCATCATCATCACCGTCATCACGCCGTGGTGCTGACGAAACTCTCCCTCGAAGCTCTACTGGATCGTGAGTTCGCGGGATGTCACTGAGCTGAATGTGTGCAAATCACAGAGGTGTCATACCTTCGGTGCTAGATCGGTCGATCGTGAATACGTACGACTACATCAACCGCGTTGTCATAACGCTTCCGCTTACAGTCTACGAGGGTACGTAGACGATACTCTCCCTTCTCGTTGCTATGCATCACCATGATCTTGCGTGTGCGTAGGGATTTTTTTGAAATTACTGTGTTCCCCAACAGGAGGGAGGAGGATGAGAGAGTAGGAGAGGTAGGAGAAAGGAGGGGGCCACCGGAGATGGAGGAGGAGGAGGGGGCCATCGGCGGAGAGGGAGGAGGAGGAGGGAGGGATCGACCTTGGGGTGGAGGAGGAGGAGGACGGTAGCGGCGAGGGCGACGACAGAGGCGGCGACGGCGGCGACGGCCACGACGGAGGCGACAGAGATGATCGATGAGAGTGTGAGGGGGCGAGTGAGAGGACGCGTGCGGGCTGGTTTGGATAAGGGATTTTAGTGGTAGCGCTGGTCCATAAAAAGCGATGTTGCTAAAATAAGTAGTAGTAGCGCTTTCTTCCAATGAGCATTACAAGTACCCCAAGCATACCCTGGAACGGCCTGACAGTTTTAGTAGTAGCGCGTTTTACAGCTTCAGCGCTACTGCTATGCTCATATTAGCAGCGCTTGTACAGCCCAAGCACTACTGCTAAGTAGCAGCAGCGCTTTGTCTGTAAAAGCGCTACTGGTAAGCTCCTGTGTATAAGCATTTCTGTGGGGACCCCGACTCATAAGTCATGATCACCGAATGCACGTGTACAGTGATCCCAGAGATCAATGCTCAGTGAACACACAGAAGCTGAATAACAAGAGTCTTACATCCACACATATTGTCTTACACAAATTATGACCATTATGGCCAAGTCTTACATAGATAAAGCCTTAAGGGTTGAACAACAAATGAAACATAAGCAACGGAAATCTTCGTCGATAAGTAGAACCCATGCCATCTGCCTTAACCCTACAGGCATTCTGACTGGGAAACGTCCTAGTTCGCATGTTCGTCTTCAAAAAATTCTTCTTTGAACTCCTGTTCCTCCATGCCTGGCCAATTAAATAACCATTGGCAAGCCAATGAGTACTTTGAATGTACTCGCAAGCAACCCATGTTTTGGTTCAAGGTACAACAATGCATGATATAGGTAAATGTTTGCAGAAAGCTAGTTTTTTTGAGTGCAATGACATGTTCAACAGCTTGTAAGGCAATGCATCAGGAGAATTCAAGTAACCATAAGGACAGGTTACAGACATCAACATAAATAGAGTGGGCACCAACCCAACTCAAACATGTCAAGTCTTTTGACTTGACCCAAGTGGTATAAATAGAGTGGGCACCAACCCATCTCAATCATGTCAAGTCCTTTGACTTGACCCAAGTGGTTCTTCCCACACACACACCAGTTAAAAACAAGTGGACGTAGCCCCAGAGCAGTTACCCAACTGTCCTTGACCGTGGACACGGCTATTCGAATAGTTTTACACTCTGTAGAGGTTGCACACTTTACCCACAAGATCCGGGGAACTTTCGTGTCATCCACGACCCACGATACCTCAAGTACCCGGGGTAAGCACCCGATCACTATCTTTCCCTAGACGACACTAACAAGGAGTCCACTCGTTGTTCCGTATCCTCACGATGTACATCATACAAGACTTACTCGAGATCGTAACATCCGAGAGGGGACACAATGGTGTATCCGGTGCCCTGTGAAAACAGTCATGGCCGCCCTACCTGGCACGACCCCGTCCCGAGAGAGCACACCAACAACTCTCCCGTCACTAGTAATGCGGGCTCCAAGTTAGTATCGGCCAAGGTAATCAATAATGCCCTTTCCCATACAAGGGTAGAGTGGTTGCGCATGTAAGGTTGGAATAACGGTCGCAACTTAAACCAATCCGTTTTTGAAAACAACACACACACTTGCCTTGGTACACCACTTCGTCATCAAGTGGCTACCCAACTCATCATCTCCCTCGGGCATAAGTGACACCCGATGGGGTTTTCGAAAAGTCCTTTGAAAGTACTTTGCCTCCATCACTATGCATATTCCCGTCCCTTTTTGCGTAGCAACTACTTAGCATCCTATCTACTCCCACCGCCATAACCCTCATAAGAAGGTAGGGTCATGCACAATGCAGGTATCAACGAGGAAGTGACAAAGGCAATCCACCAAAGTGGTTACCCTCTCATCATGATTTCCGAAGCAATACTAATAAAGTGCTATATGACATGCATAAAAAGGGTTTCATAGACATGGTCAAAGGGCTGCTTGCCTGGCTCAATGAGGTCTTCTGGGTCTTCAAGGTCTCCTGGTCCAACTCCTTCGTCAGCAACGCATTCTATCGTCGCAAAATAATAACGAGAAAATAAGGCAATAATAAAATAGAAAAACCAAAGTGCTCAGAAAAATGTCAACTCATTTTTGTAAAATACTAGATTGAAAACTAAGAAAGGGAAAATTCCTAGTTTTGGATTTGGTGCATCAAAATGGGAGAAATGGATTTACAAAGGCATATTTAAATGCTCAAAATCACATTTAAATATTTACAGTGAAGAAAAGTTTGTTGGATTTGAGTGAAAGTTGCACCATTAAATAGGTTGCAATATTTTGGGAATTTAGAAATTGGAATTAATTCATTTGGACATATATTCTGTCCTGTGGAATTTTTGGAAAATCCACAGAAAAAGAAAAAGGGAAACAACACTGTGCAACTGGGCCAGAACAGCCGCAGCGCAGCAGGCCCAGAGGGGAAATCAGCCCACGCAGGGCGGCCACGTCGAAGGCGTAAAGGCAAAGTACGCCTTCAGCCGACACAGCGTACCGGTGCGCGCGCGTGTGCATTTGAACTTGACAGGTGGGGCCCACCCGTCAGTATGTGAGGCTGACTGACGGGCCCCACGGCCGTCGTCGTCAACCCTAGGCCAGAGGGGACGGCGAGCTCACTGGCGACGGCGTAGGCCACGACGAGGTCGGGCAAGGGCACGGCTGGACTCAGCGTTGCGTCGCCGATCGGGTGGAGGTGGCAGGCGTCACCGGAGCTGCCTGGTTCACCGGCGACGAGGTCTTGTGGCGGAGGAGCTTCGGGCGTCGACGGCTCCGGCCGTTTCTGGCTACAATCAAGGCGGGGAAGAGAGGGGAAATGATCAGTGGGATGCAGGGGTTCTAGATCGAGGCAAAGGAGGAGCGGGGGAGGCCTATACCTCGGGAACTCCGGCGAGCCGAGGCGGCGGAGCTCGAGCTCGATCTTGAGCTCGGGCGGCTCTGGAGCGGAACTGGGGGGTGCAGGGGGAGGCTTGGGTGGTGCAGGGAGCGAGTGGTGAGGAGAGAGGGGCTCGGGGAGGCCTTAATATAGGCGAACGGCGAGGTCCCGTAGACCCGTGCGCCGGCGAGCTCACGCTCATCGCTGCAGGGCTCGGGGGAAGCAGGCGTGGTGTCTGGGGTGCTCCTGGACGTCGACCACGTCGGGTAAGATAGAGAGAGGAGGTGGGGAAGTGGTCAGGGGTGCGCGCGTGTGAGCCGCACCATTGGCGCGCTCGGGCGGCCCTTGTTCACTAGCGTGGAGGCGCGGGGAGGAGGAGAGAGAGGAGGGGGCCGATCGCGTAGCGTGTTGCGGACGCCGAGGCGCATCGGCAGGTGCGCAGGGGAGGCCTGAGATGGCCGGATGTGGCTGGAAGGGGGCGGCTACAGTGCGGGAGCGCACTGTAGCGCGCTCTAGAGCCCCCAAATGGCCGACATGGCCATTCTTTATGCATGGTGAGCATGTCCATTGGTGTCTAGCAGGTCTAGGGGGGAGTAAGGAAGAGTAGAGGGGCATTGGATGCCCTGGGGAGCCAGTAGGAGAGGAGAGAGGGTGAGGGAGAGAGAGAAAGTGGCTGTCCAGAGAGGGAGAGAGAGGTTTTCATCCCCTCACTAATTGAGTTTGGTCTAGGAAAACTTACTGGAGGTAGAATATGACTAGAAGGGGTTGTGGTAAAAATTTGAGCTCACCAAGAGTAGTGGAAGGGGTCAAAACAGTGGTTTTTCAAAATGTCAGAAGGTGTTTGATAATGGTTTGGGCAAGCAAATGAACTCCAATTGCCATGATACTTAACAAGATGGAAAGACACTTAGAAATAGGGTGTGCCACCAAATTTGAGCTTATTTGGGAAAAGTTTCCAATGTAACTTTGGCGAACCCTAGAAATTAGCAAAAATGGACTTGTGTAGATCTAGTTGAGCAAATCACTTCTCCATGATGCACCACTTGGTGTAGTGGCCTCATTTGGGGATTTGCACATGATCACAAAATATGGGGTCAAGGGGACAAAGTTGGTAGTACAAACTTGATCAAATTTGGTTCTGAACAGAAAGGGTTATGGGGCATTTTCGTGAACCAAAATGACTTTAATTGACATGAGGCTTTGCAAGGTGATCACAATATGCATTTGTGACTTGCTGGATTTTTCTTGGATGTCTATGAAAATATTTCCTGTAGAAATATTTCAAATCCTTGAAATGGGCAGAAATGGTTTTGGGAGGTTTTGTCCAATATTTTGAACATGACCATGTGTTTAAACTCATATATATGGAAAATATATGTCCACTGAGTTTTCCCTAAATTTTCTCAAATATTTTTGAAACATTAAAATAATTTTATCCTATTAAAGACCATTTCCGGCCTTAAGAAAAAGCCTTTAAATAAAATAGGAAATAGCTTTTAAAATTTTACTTTTGTGTTTTATGGGAGTCCTATATCTAATAGGTTTCAAATATACTTTTTGAAAGATTTTTACTGCCCTGAATTAAGCACTTGTAGTACAAATCTTAATTCAGGGGTTTTTGGAAAACTAATTTTGAAAATACCTTTTGGCCAAATTATTTTTGCAAGAAAATACTATATTGTACTGTACACATGGCATGATCATTGGGCAGAAGTTTGGGGTAAGGATATGAAGTATAGAAGGTGGAGTTGTGTTGACTTTAAAGAGCACTTGAAAAGCACAGAGAGAAACCAACTCCAAATAAAAGCCAAATAATGCAAAAGTTTTTGTTGGTCCAAATTTTCATGCTTTATTAATGCAAATGAAATGTTACAAAATGCAGGGTGTGACAATTTCCCTAGTACCGTTATTTTCTAATATACGGTGAATTCTTTTCTAATACATACTGAACAATTTTCAAAATGCACGCAGGACTTCTTTAAGGAATACAAAAGAGAAAAATAGAAAAAGAAGAGGAAGAACCAAAAAAGCTGGGCATTGAAATAAAGATAAGAAATGTTTGAGAATTTTAACAATATTTTTTATTTTTTAAATATCGTATTCAAAAAAGTGCAGGAATTTGGATAAGTTCATGAATTCAAAAGATTTTCATGAATTTGAAAAAATCATGAATGCAAAACATTTGTGAATTCAAAAAGTCCATGAATTCAAAAAAATATTCTAAAAAATTGTTCCTGAATTTCATAAATTGTTCACAAATTCAAAATGTCCATGAATTCAATAAATGTTTACAGTTTCCAATAGTTGTGTGCGAATTTTATATAAAATTCATGAATTTATAAAAATGTACCTACTCAGAATTGTTCGTGAGCTTAATAATTATTCTTGAATTAAAAATTCACAAATTTGAAAAAAATCAGATTTTTTTCAAAAAAACATGAATTGGAAAATTGAAAAAAAGAGTAAAAAAGACGAATAAAAAACCAACAAGGAAATAGAGAAAACTAAAAAACCGGCAAGAAGCTTCCCAAAACCCAATGGAAGCTTACAAAATCGTTGGAAACCATCTCGCCTCGCTCCTTGGCTGGCCTTGGCCCATGTCATACCTCGCGACTCGCGTGAATGATCACTATCGTATCACTCCAAAAGAGTCATTTGCGCGGGATAACCGTTGATTTATCAATCCCTCTTTTGGGGGTATAAGTATATTTAGTCTCTCAACTCTATGAAATATGTAGAAATGGTTTCTCATCTTCAAAACCAACAAAACTTAGGCCCTGGATTTCTCAAATCGGATAACTTTAGTCCCTAATACCGCTTTTTGTAGTTTTTCTAATAACATGGCATGGTTTTGACTGACTCGAATGGTTTTGTTGATGAAGTGGAGGGTGCCGGCCACAGGACGCTGAAAACTATGCTCGCCAGCACGAGTCTACTACTACTCTGGCCAAGTTCTCTTTGAGAATGCCGAATCCTCTCGCCAGCACTAGATCCTCTCGCTTCGCCGCGGGGAGGAGGTCATCACTGGGGCCTGCGGCCTCTCCAGGGTCGCTTTTGAGCACTTCTCGGCCATGTTGGGGACCGCGGATGCGCGCGCCTTCACTCTCCGTCTCGACTCTATTGATCCCAGGCGATTCGACCTCTCGGCGCTTGACTCCCCTTTTGCCGAGGATGAGGTTTGGCGGGCTATTAAGCTATTGCCTACTGGCAAGGCACCGGGCCCGGACAGCTTCTCGGCGGAGTTCCTGCGCCACTGCTGGGGCACGATCAAGGGCAACTTCATGGCGGCGTTTGACAAGATCTACCACATGAACGGCCGCGGTTTCCAATGCCTGAATGAAGCCTACATCACCCTCCTTGCGAAGCACCCCGACGCCTCCTCCTTGTCCGACTATCAGCCAATTAGCCTGATCCACCTGGTTGCCAAGCTCGTGGCCAAAGTTCTCGCGCCCAGACTCGCCCTGCGGCTTAGTGAGCTTGTGTCGGTCAACCAGAGCGCATTCATAGCTGGGCGCTGCATTCATGACAATTTCATGCTCGTTCAACAAACAGCGTGGCACCTCCACCAGGCTGGTGCCCATTGGGTCCTTCTCAAGCTCGACATCTCCCGGGTGTTTGACTCCGTCTCTTGGCCCTTCCTGCTACAGGTCCTTCGCCACCTTGGTTTCGGCCGGAGATGGCGCGAGTGGGTGTCTATCCTACTGTCTACGGCTTCCACGCGGGTCATCTTGAATGGCTCGCCGGGCCGCCGATCCTGCACGCCAAAGGGCTCCGGTAGGGCGACCCGGTCTCCCCCATGCTTTTCACGCTGGTCATTGACATCCTAAACTCCCTTCTGCATCGTGCTATCCGAGCCGGAATCTTGCGGCGGCTCACCGATCGGCTGCTTACATCTAGTGTGTCCCTGTACACCGATGATGTCGCCATCTTTTGCCACCCTGTCGCCAACGACCTTCGAGCTGTGCGCACCATTATGCAGATCTTCGGCGAGGCTTCTGGTCTTCACTCCAACATGGCTAAGTCCTCGGCCACCCCCATCTAGTGCTCCACGGAGGAGGTTGAGACCGTGGCTTGCGAGCTCGACTGCCCCATCGCCTCCTTCCCTCTGACATACCTGGGCCTTCCCTTGTCGCTCCGCAAGGTGCCTGCCTCTGCCCTCCAGCCCATGGTTGATCGCATGGCTTCCAAGCTGTCCACCTGGCGTGCCTCGATGATGTTTAGGGGTGAGCGCCTCACCCTTGCTAGACACGTGTTCTCCGCCATGCCGACCCACATTATGATGGCCATCACCCTGTCCGCTTCAACCCTCAAGCAGATCAATCGGATCATCCGAGACTTCCTCTGGCACGGCCGCCGCGACGCCTCTGATGGTCACTGCTTGGTCAATTGGCAGAAGGTCTGCCGCCCCCTTGCCCTGGGCGGGCTAGGCATCCCCGACCTTCGCCGCTTCGGTATTGCTCTTCGCGCCCGGTGGTGCTGGCTCCAGCGCACGGACAAGGATCGTCCGTGGAGTCATCTTCAGATCCCTGTCGATGCTGAGACAGCCGCCATCTTCCGGGCTTCTTCCTCCTGGTCGCTTGGCGATGGCTGCACTTGCCATTTTTGGTCGGATCGGTGGCTCCATGGCAGATCCATCTCGGAGATCGCCCCCACGCTCTCCTCCCTCGTCCCCCGTCGCCGGCGCAGTTGGAGGTCCATCGCTGAGGGTCTTCTCCAACGCTCCTGGGTTCGGGACATCCAGGGGGCCCTGACCCCCACGGCCATGGTGGAATACATCGACCTCTAGCGGTTGCTCGACCAGGTTACCCTAGCCTCGGAGCCGGATAGGCTTACTTGGCGCTGGACTGCCTCGGGCGTGTACTCCGCCAGCTCTTGCTACCTTGCGCTCTTCCACGGATCCACCCACGCACCTCACTGGTGACTCCATTGGAAGGCGTGGGCGCCCCTACGCGTCAAGTTCTTCGCCTGGCTAGCCTTCCAGGATTGCTGCTGGACGACTGCTCGCCTTGCCAGACACGGGATCCCCCATGATCCGCGCTGCCGCCTTTGTGACCAGGAGCCGGAAACTATGCATCACTTGCTTATTGGCTGCCCCTTCTCCCGGCAGATCTGGAACGACATGCTCGCGTGGTGCTCCCTGGTGGTTCCTACCCCTCGGCCTACAGATGACTTCCTCGGGTGGTGGCATTCTGCGCGTTCTGGCTGCCCCGCGACGTCGAGAAAGGGTCTCTCCTCCATGATTCTCCTCATTGCCTGGTCCATTTGGACGCACCGCAATGGGTGCATCTTTGACGAGAAACAGCCCTCCACTCTCCTTCTCTCCAGCTCCATTAAGGAAGAAGCAACAGCTTGGGCCAGGGCGGGGGGCATTGGACTCGCCAATGGCTTGCCGTAGGGGTGTAGAGCTTAGTGTGGTCTGAGCAACCCACGTCTCTCTCTCTGCTCACGATGTGGTGGTCGCCATCCCTATGTACAACTAACCCCATCGCCTCCCCCCTTTTCATCTTGTACTCTTGTACTTCCGTTTCTTCCTATCAATGAATGATACGCAAGCCGTTGCGTATTCGCAAAAAAAAGAATGCCGAGCAACCATGCTGAGAAGCTATCTTTGACGTTACCTTCGTCTGTGCTTTCTGGTTGAGCAGCACTCCGTCGTTCGATGATTGCCGCATCTACCGAGCTATCTTTGACTGTACTTTCGTCTGCGCTTGTAGTATCAAATGAACAATAATCGTGTCAGAAATTGTATGTGTTTTAGTTAGGTTTACAAATGTGCAACTGGTTTATTTAATTTTATTTTCTTACACAAACGTTCCTTTTTATATAAATAAGGAGCTTGGATGATTGCATGGAAAAATAGTGGAGTATAACAGTTATAGCCGTTATAGTGCCATTTAGTTGATTCGGACGGCTACCATGATTTGTCATAGCCCACTATTTTAAATCTTGGTTTATTGTAAAATAAAGAAAATGTTTTGTGGTCTATTAGGCAACTTGGAAGAACAATTTCTAATTAGGTCATTACTAATAACCATATAATCCATTTTTATGATTTGTGCAATGCAACAGGGATACGAATACTGTTCGGTAGCGGAATAATATTAGTTACCACAAAATGAACTACTACGTAGTAAATTACGAGGATGCTAGTGTATATATATCTTTTGTTGGAATGTTGCATCTGCTACATATAAATAACTAGCTCCAATAACATATTTTTCTCAACATGTAAGAATGCCACCTCAACATTCAACATACATAAAAAAAGTCTATCTCAACATGCAACTATGCGTAAGAAAAAGTCACCTCAACATGCAAACATGCATGGGAATTTTCATTCTATTGTGATTTGTATTTAATAAATGTTATAACTATACAATAATCAAACACATTAATATGTATTCTTAGTCTTAGTTCTCATATTATTACTTCAAATAATCATGTTTCATATGACCAAATCTCATTTAAATAAATTGGAAAACATTCCCACAACAACATGTGGTGTTTCATATAGTTTGCTATTGAACTAAGTATTTATTAGTGAGAATATATTCCAAAGGAAAAACAATTGATGTAGTATTGCTACATGTAAATTTTGTAGATGGATCATACACGCTAAACATTCCAAAGTCGCAAAATAGAAGGCACTGAATCCTAAAAGCAAAACTCCAAATAATTACTAAACGTGCATTGTTCGTAGTATAGTTTCTAACCATCAATTTATAAATGATAACATTACATGGAAATATAAATGTTATAATATTTTCTTGGCAAAAAATCATGTTGTTCTATTAATCAAACCATCAGTACAAATGCCCTTGAAAAATAAAGATGTTACATCAAAATCTTAGGGTCGGCCATTTTCTCTCTCCTGAACGGGCCGATGGCGCGCCACTGCAACCTCTCCATCGTCGGATGTTGAAGTATAAGTGCGGAACCCTCCTTTCTCTATCAGCATCAGGTTTTGTATGAAATGATTGGGGCATACACTTCTACATGGCATCAGAGCCATGAGGCCAATTTAGACTAAGAAAATGTGTAGCTCATTTTTTATCTAAATTTGTCAGAGGGAGCCACACTTAAAGGTGAATGTCAAAGTATAAGTGTGTAACCCAACTTAAGTTTTTGGTTGAGGCGACTCGTGGATGCATTCTACATGTGAGGCTAATAGATGCTACTTTATCTCTATTATTATAGGGGAGATGGTGCCGGCTCCTGCCCTCCTCCCTTGGAGTTTCCGTCCCCACGTGTCCCTCCCTCCTTGGTTTTCTATTGAACTTATGGTACTCTCAACCGATGTCGCATAAAATTAAAATCGACAAAAATAGAGTATTTTGAAATAATCTAAACCAAACCGATACTTTACCAAAATCACATCCTGCATTAACTCAAACAAATCAACAAATCTTCCCAAAATCTCAACTAACTCGAAACTTTCCTTCCCCCTACGAATACCCAAATCAAATCAAATATTACCAAAATCTTAACTAAATAAATACTTTCTTTGCATTCCCTACCCATACTCAAATCAAATTAAATCCTACCAAAATCTAGAATATGATGGATGTTAAGGCATATTTAAGATATAATTATTGTTGAATCACTAGAATATGTATGCATCCGTGGCAGCGCATGGGCAATTAGCTAACACTCATTATGATTCATTTCGATAAAACACTAAATGAATACAAGCAACTAGAAAGTGCATTGGTTCAAAAACAAGATCTCCTCCAATGTACTTACCGAAAAAGGCTTTCGCCCCACTTTTATGAATAAAGCAAACTACCACCACAACCAATGAGTACAACAATGTTCACAACCACACACACAGAGAGAGTCTCAACACGACAAATAGTACGAGGTTCTGCTGAGGGCACAACGCAACAAGCCCAAAGAAAAGAAAAAACAGCAAGCATCAACGCGATGTGGACAGGCCGCCTAGTCCGACTCTAGAGGTGGCGGAGGGAGCGGTGGCGCCAAGCGAATATCCATCGCACGCAGATCAATAATGATGACATTGATGGCGTCGTGATCCTGGGGGCGACTAAGTGACCGCCATAGCTGCAAGGAACCACACATTTTAAAGATTGCGTCAGTCGCATGTCGAAGGGGAGCACATTGAATCACAATCTTATTCTGAACTATCCACAAATTCCAGGCAAGGACCCCAATCTCCAGCCACCTAATGTGGCGGCTAGAAGGGGGTGAAGCCTGAAGCTCGACGAAGAGGTCCGGGAAGTTGGTGTTAGACCAATGACCGCCGACCGTCTCGCGGAGGCAACTCCAAAGGAACTGGGCCGGGACGCAGGAGAAGAAGATGTGATTGGAATCCTCAGGCGTTCCACACAAGGGGCATAACCTGTCTCTGGGCCATTGTGTTTGAGCACTTCCACACCGGACGGGACACGCCCACGGATCCATTGCCAGAGGAAAATCCAGATCTTGAGGGGGAGTCAGATCTCCCAGATCACGATAAATGTCTCCGGAGCAGGAGTGGGGATGATGGCCCGGTATAGGGATTTTGTGGAAAAGGTTCCCGAAGGTTCAAGGCGCCAGGACACGAGATCATGTGGGCGTGCGAGGTCTGGCTCGTGAAGAGCACCAATGTCCAGGAGTTCAATCCACGCATGCGAGTCCGTGGGCCCAAATGGCCATCGAAACGCGAGACACCCTAAGTCAATAAGGGCCGTATCCGCGGAGACCCGAGGGTCCATAGCGATATCGAACAAGTTCGGAAAGTGCGCCACAAAGGGGGTTTCACCCGCCCACCTGTTGAACCAGAAAAGCATGGAGGATCCCGATCCAACGTCGATGGAGGTCCCAATCTGGAGGACAGGGAGCAACTGGATGAGGGACTGCCAGAACTGGGAGCCACCCGCCCTCTGGCATAAGCCGAGAGGCTGACCGCGGAGGTATTTGTTTCGGATAATCTGCAGCAAGAGACCGCCCTCACCGTTGGCGATCCTCCATAGCCATCGAGTCAGGAGGGCAATGTTCATGTGTTTGGAGGACATGATGCCGAGGCCACCTTGGTCGCGCGGCTTGCATATCACAGGCCAGCAGATCATGTGGTATTTATGCTTGTCTCCCTCGCCTGCCCAGAAGAAGCAGGCCTGGATCGTGCCAATCTCATGGTGAAGGGTCTCATGAAGGCTGTAGAAGCTCATGATGAACAGAAGAAGGCTGGACGGGGAGGAGTTAATGATGATCGTTTGAGCCGCCTTCGAAAGCCATCTACCTTGCCAGGGTTCAATGCGGTTGAGGGAGTCCTGGATTAGGGGGTATCCGGACAGCCGGATTATATCCTTTGGTCAGACTGTTGGACTATGAAGATACAAGATTGAAGACTTCGTCTCGTGTCCGGATGGGAATCTACTCGACGTGGAAGGCAAGCTAGGCAATACGGATATGCATATCTCCTCCTTTGTAACCGACCTTGTGTAACCCTAGCCCCCTCCGGTGTCTATATAAACCGGAGGGTTTTAGTCCGTAGGCGAACAAACAATCATACCATAGGCTAGCTTCTAGGGTTAGCCTCTCCGATCTTGTGGTAGATCAACTCTTGTAATACTCATATCATCAAGAATAAATCAAGCAGGACGTAGAGTTTTACCTCCATCAAGAGGGCCCGAACCTGGGTAAAACATCGTGTCCCCTGCCTCTTGTTACCATCCGCCTTAGATGCACAGTTCAGGACCCCCTACCTGAGATCCACCGGTTTTGACACTGACATTGGTGCTTTCATTGAGAGTTCCTCTGTGATGTTGCTGTAAGGAAGGATGCCTCGTATTATTGTTAAAAGCAACGTTACCGCCGGGGGAGCTCTGGCTATCGGCCAAACTCTCCGGCTAGGCAGTTTCCTCATGACTGCCCGTTCGGCCGCTGCACTGACGATGACTTCTCAGGTCATCAAAAACAGCCTCCACGTCGGCTCGGAAGTCGCCGAGAAGATGGATCCAATGGAGCTCTCTTCCCTAAATGAACTCCTGGATCCCATCACCACCTTGGGAGTCGCTACGGACTATGATCGGATTGGGATTAAACCCGATCAAAGGGAGATTACCTCTCCACCGGTCACCCATCACGTTGCGGTGGTGGAGGAACAATGCGGCAACTCTCCCTATATTTTGATGACTAATTACGTCTGGATTCCTGAGCTCTTCGAGCCGGATACCCGCTTACGGGAGGACATCACCCAAGCCCTGAACCTAGAATCAGCCAGCGGGCCAGACTTATCGGGTAACACTCTAGAACCCGAACTTCCAAGATAGGAAACTCCTCGGCCCCTGGGTCTCAGATCGGTTAGGGGTTCGGACTCAAATCCACCCACCCACCCAAACATAAACGATCTTTCCCACATCAGGCAAGAGCCCCATGAAAAAGTACATCATTATTGGGCCAAATTCCTCCTTGTGACGAACAAGGTTAAGGACTGTCGCGAGGAAGATGCGGCCTCACTTTTCTGCAATAATTGCACGGACAAGGGAATCCTTAACGCCTTAAGTCGCTGTGACATATCACGCTTCGCTGACTTGGCGTCCATAGTACGAAAGTACTGTGCGATGGAAAACGCCTGGAAAACCGAAACAAAATTTTGGGATAATCCGGCTCCGAATACACACCCAGTCCGAAGTAAAAGGGTGCACTATCGTAAGGCACCCGAGCTAGTTGCAAAGAAACAAAAATCCTCTACAGGGCATGGAACCGTACTGGAGGGATGGCTTAACGGACCCTGCAAAATTCATAGTACAACAGACACAATACCAACACACAGCCTTAGAGCATGTTGGATACTCCGGCAGGTGGCCAAAAGTGGTGAGGATCTTCTTATCCCAAATGCCACAGAGCACCATCCCGTGGATAACAATACAGTGTTAACAGCCTTTGAGACCCTTGCGTCAAATAATAGGCTCAAGCGAACACTCCGCAGCATGGCTGAAATCTGCCATGTAGCAGCAATAAATACATGGAGTGACACGGCTATTACCTTCAATGCCAGTGATGAACCTAAATTCCGAACAGCCCGAGCACCAGCCGCACTGGTCCTCAGTCCAATTGTGGACGGCTTTCGACTCACCAAAGTACTCATGGACGGCGGCAGCGGATTAAACCTCATCTATGAGGAAACTCTTCAAAAAATGGAAATAGACTGGAACCACATTGAGCAAAGTAGCACAACCTTCAGGGGAATCATACCCAGTCGGGAGGCACGATGCGCTAGGAAATCACACTAGATGTGGTATTCGGTACGCCAAAGAATTATAGGTCCGAAGAAATTACATTTCAAGTGGCCCCGTTCAGCAGTGGATACCACGCCCTTTTAGGACGTGAGGCATTCACGATCTTCCAAGACGTACCCCATTATGGGTACATGAAGCTCAAAATGCCCGGGCCCAATGGAATCATCACCCTCGCCAGTGATCCGGACACAGCACTCCGCGCCGAAAACAAAACAGCCGCACTGGCCCTCGAGGCATTATCCGAAGCCCTCCCGGCCGAGGAATTAACCACGCTACGCTCCATAGTGGACAGGAACGACGTGATACTTGATAAGAGATCCAAGTCCACCTCTTTTAAACCAGTGGATGAAATAGTCAAATTCCAAGTCCACCCAACGGACCCTACAAAAACAGCCTCCATCGGGGCACAGTTAAACCCCACCGTGGACGCCGCACTACGAGGGTTCTTGCGCGAGAATTGGGACATATTCGCCTGGCACCCCTCAGACATGCCAGGAATCCCACGCAGGCTGGCCGAGCATAGCCTCAATATCCTAAAGGGATTCAAGCCGGTCAAGCAAGCTCTTCGGCGTTTCTCCGAACCTAAGAGACAGGCCATGGGAGAGGAACTAGCCAAGTTATTGGAGGCCGGATTCATCAGAGAGATAAAACACCCGGACTAGCTAGCAAACCTAGTGATGGTACCAAAGAAGGATAAATCCTGGTGCCTTTGTGTCGATTTCAAGGACCTCAATAAAGCTTGCCCAAAGGATCCCTTCCCCCTCCCCCGCATCGATCAAATTATCGATGCTACCGCAGGACATGAGTCATTGTGTTTCCTCGACGCATACTCCGGTTACCACTAAATCAAGATGGCGGAGTCCGACCAAGCCGCAACGGCATTCATCACACCATACAGTCCCTTCTGTTTCAACACAATGCCTTTTGGGCTCAAAAACGCCGGCGCAACATATCAGCGCATGATTCAGACATGTCTGGAGAAACAAATCGGCAAAACAGTAGAGGTATATGTAGACGATGTGGTCGTCAAAACCAAACATGTTGACTCTTTGATAGACTACTTGAGGCTCACATTCGACAACCTCCGAACATACGGCATTAAGCTCAATCCAGAAAAATGCGTTTTCAGCGTACCAACCGGAAAGCTCCCGGGTTTCATTGTCTCCAGTAGAGGTATTGAAGCTAATCCGGCCAAAATCCGAGCTTTGTCACAGTTGGCTACCCCAACAGACCTCAAACAAATCGAAATGTTAACTGGATGCGTGGTGGCTCTAAGCCGCTTTATGTCCCGCTTAGGAGAAAAGGCTTTACGCGTTTATTGCCTCCTTCGCCGCACCGAACACTTTGAGTGGACAGACACTGCCACAGCCAGGTTGGAAGAAATAAAGGCCATTTTGGCAACCAACCCAATCCTGGCTGCACCAAACATCGGCGAACCAATGCTGTTGTACATTCTAGCAACTCATCAAGTTGTAAGCGCAGTGCTCGTCGTCGAACGAGAAGCTGGCGGACATAAATTCCCTCTTCAAAAGCCGGTATACTATGTATCCACTGTCCTCACTCCATGCAAATCACGGTACCCACATTATCAAAAGATAGCCTATGCGGTATTCATGGCATCCGGAAGCTGCGACACTACTTTCAAGAGTGTTCGATTACAGTAGCCTCGGAACTGCCACTTAATGATATTATAAACAACCGCGACGCTACGGGCCGGATTGCTAAATGAGCCATTGAGCTCCTCCCGTTCGACATAACATACAAACCTCGACGAGCCATTAAGTTGCAAGAGTTGGACGACTTTGTCGCTGAATGGACGTAGGCCGAACTCCCTAAAGAGTATGGCGCATACTCCAATTGGATAGTGCACTTTGATGGTTCTAAAATGCTGCCTGGTCTAGGGGCTGGCATCGTCCTAACGTCCCCAACCGGAGATACCGTTCAGTACGTACTGCTAATATTGTATACAGACTCCAACAACGCAGCCGAATACGAAGCTCTGTTGCATGGTCTTCGGATGGCAGTCTCCATGGGCATTCAACGCCTGGAGGTGCGTGGGGCTTCAAACCTTGCAATATCCCAAATAAATGGAGACTTTGACGCCAAGGATCCGAAAATGGCGGCCTACCGAAACACCGTCCTAAAAATGTCAGCTCGGTTCGAATTTCACCATGTGGCTCGGGAAAATAATCAAGCGGCGAATATCCTTGCCCGCATCGGCGCAAAACGCGATGCGGAACCCCCCAACATATTTCTGGAAAGGCTGTTCAAGCCATCCGTAGTATGGGAAGGGGACACTGGTAACAATAGTCCGAACCCGGCCAAAATGCCCGATACCGAACACTCTGACACAATCAGAGGCTCCGCCACTGAAATAACACCTTCAACCCACGTAATAATGGCCATTATAGCCCCGTGGACAGAACCATTCCTGGCCTACCTAACTAGGAAGGAACTTCCGGAGGACCAAAATGAGCCATGCTTCATAGTGCGGCGATCTAAGGCCTACAGGGTCCACGAGGGAGAATTGTATAAAAAAAGCACTACCGGAGTCCTTCAAAGGTGCATCTCTGAAGAGGAAGGGCGGAACCTTTTGGCAGAAATCCATGCCGGACTTGGCGGTCACCACACCGTAGCCCGGGCTCTTGTAAGCAAGGCCTTCCGTACAGGATTCTATTGGCCAATGGCCCGGGCAGATGCACAGGACTTGGTCCAACGTTGCGTCGGTTGCCAGCTCTTTGCAAATCAAAGCCACATGCCACCCACCGCCCTCCAAACAATCCCCATTACGTGGCCCTTTGCGGTCTGGGGGCTTGACATGGTTGGACCCCTTAAAGGGGGAACCCACAAGAAAAAATACTTACTGGTCATGGTGGATAAATTCACCAAATGGATAGAGGCCAAACCTGTTAAAACAGCCGAATCCGGACTAGTGGTAGACTTCATATCTAGGGCCGTACACCGTTATGGCATCCCCCACAGCATCATCACTGACAACGGCACAAACTTCACAGCCAATGAGGTAAAACTCTGGTGCAGCAAAATGGGCATCAAGCTCGATTATGCTTCAGTCTATCACCCACAAACCAACGGCCAAGTCGAGTGATCAAACGGTCTTATAATGAGCGGCATTAAACCCAGATTAGTGCGTTCCTTAACAGAGTCTAACACGCACTGGGTAGAGGAGCTCGACTCCGTACTCTGGGGGCTGCGGACCATGCCGAATCGTAGTACCGGATATACACCCTTCTTTATAGTGTACGGCGTAGAGGTAGTCTTGCCCTGTGACATAATTCATGACTCACCTTGAGTGCGCATGTATGAAGAAAGAGAAGCCGAGCTTGATTGGCAGGACAGCCTGGACACCCCGGAGGAGGAACGCGACGTAGCCAAAGCCCGTTCCGCATTTTATCAGCAACAGGCTCGCAGATACCAAAGCAGAGAAGTACGGGCCACAACTTATAACGTTGGCGAACTAGTTCTACGCCTGCAGGATAAGAAAAAGAACAAGCTCGAGCCCAAATGGGAAGGTCCCTTCATTATTGACCAAGTTCTGACCGGTGGAGTGTACCGACTGCGGGATGCATCGACTAGTCGACTCGAGCCGAACCCATGGAACATGGCCAAGCTCCGAAGATTCTACACCTAGCACCGGACTCAATGTTCGTCCCCTCCCTTTGCCATTTTTTGCACATACATTATCTGTCTTGTTTTTCTTTCTTCCTTTCTTTTATTCTTTCTCTAGGCCTTCAAGGGCCAACTTGTGCCTCGCTTGCACATTATAGATGCACTAGCCGCGCTCATCATACCTGGGGGCTTCTTTCACAGAAGCTTAATTATTTAACTGGGCCTCAGGCCCCGCACATGTGTCATGCTTCTACATGTACCTTTTTTCGCCATTAGCATCAATATGACTTAAGTTTTGGCCAAGTTGGGTTGCCTGGCTCTTGTATTTATGCCCTACGTTCCCGTTAATTCGGCTAGGGCATAAGGGGAGCACCTCTGCAATTGTTACTACCGAGTCAGCCGGATGTGTACCTCAGACTGGGTGAAGCCGAAAGCTATCGTTCGTAAGGGAATATTCGGTCGGTGAACAAAAGATGATTTTTATTTATTGTCCATATCTGCCCCGAGATGTTTTTCCTGTGTTTCCTATTGCAGTCCGGACATGCAATTTAGGGCATGCTTACCCAGGGAAAGGAACCCTTAAGAGAACTATTCTCCCTGGAAGATGTTTCTTACTACCCATGTAATATAACATAACTAGTTGGGCACTTGTCTGTTCAAGCACTAATGATCCCTACGTCTGGTCTCCACGCATACCCCGGTTCTTATATAACTGAGCGGGTATTCGGATACACTCCGGACTGTCGGGTCCCGAGGTTGAAGCGAAAAGGTCCGCCAAGACAAATAATCTACAATCCGGCTAGAAGGCATTATACATGTAACTTTAATTACATAGTCATGCAGACCGACTAAATTCCTCTTCTATACCATCCAACAGGCGGTCTAGCTTACAATCCTATTGGGAATACTTTGTGGCTAATTCTACTTGCCCATAAACTAAGCTAACGGGAATCTCTTTTCCGTCGGGCCCCACAAGTCCGACCTCGGCCATGTGATTTGGGTCTACCTTGGTATACCGTGTTTTCACCATGGCCCAGGCTTCTCTAGCACCCTGTCGGTAGGCCGATATATTCCATAATCGGAAGCGCCGCCGTGCTCCCTTGAGCTTCTCCGTAAGCTCTGCAATGCCCTCTAGTAGGGAGACGGATGGCCACAAGGCATGGGCAACACCTTGCATCACCTGCCGAACTTGTTCGTGCAGATGTGAGAGCTCGCATAGAAGATCACCCGCAGACCTGGACATTTCCTCCGCGGGACGAGCCGTCAGCATACCTACATACATAATGCTGTTAGTCAGCTTCTTTGCTGAACTCCTTTAAAAGGATTCGTTCAAGCACTTACTAAAAATGCCGCGCCGAAGCCGCTTATTCTCCTTCATGGAGTCTGCAAGCTGGGCTCGAACGTCTTTTAGTTCCACGCTCAGCTTGATATTGGTGTCTTGGAGATTGTTTTTCTCCCACCTAACCTCATTCAGCACGCGTTTGCCAGCCTCTAGCTGTCGCATAACATGCTGGTCCTCCGGATTTTCTCCGGATTCATCTGCAACATCTATTATTAGATCTGCAACCACGCCGCACACTATATGGTAACCATCATTCTTTAAAGTAAATGTTACCAACGAGTGACTTTTTTGGTTCCTGCAATGCGGCAACAGCGGCCCGTAGTTGGGTCTTGCATTCCTCTAGCTCCTGTGACAGCCTAGTATTCTTCTGTGTAAGAACCTGCACAATAAAGATGATCCTTAAATTAGTTCTGCTAACTGTTTCAAGTCTTAGGGGCTACTGATACATATAAATCGTCAGATTTACTTACCCGTACATCCTTTACATACTGATTCGTGGCTCTGGCTAGACCATCTTGAGCAGCTCGGAGGTACGCCTCTCCAGAATTGAAGGCATCAAATGCCTCTGGTGAGAAACAACCCTCACGGAGTACGGCCCGGTGGCGCCTATGATTCATGGCACTTTCCACTTCTGAGTTTGTAGTGGATAATCTATCTGCATCCTCTGTAGGGGGAGTATCCGGCGCCCGCCCCATATCGGTTTCTGCTTCTATGTCCGGTCCTGGCGCCCGACTGGTGGAAGCATGATTAGTAACATTGCCGGACATATTCCAGTGAGCGTTTTTTCTGTTAAAGAAACACGGGCGTCATTATATTTCGAGAAAGACGACAACCACGGAGCGGGGTTTTTGTCATACCTTTGTGCCGGCGTCTCCGTCCTGACCGCCTTCCTTTTTGGCCTACACAGCCTCGGCACCTCTTGCTGGCGAGTTGCTGCGGATTCGACAGGGCGCCCCGAATGCCTTCCCTGTAAAAATGCCATGTGTATATGGTGGGTGAAGTGTCTAAAAGGGGATCCTAGTTTTTGGAGTTGGGATTTTTGGTTTTTCTTACGTGCGACGCAGGGAGCAGTCCGGGATATTCGGCCGTAATGGCCACCATGGCATCATTGCAGCTTAACTGATAGAACTGCCGGTCTATCAGCTCCACGAATATAACCGGATCTTCTTTAAGTCTACAGTCGAGGGCCCGGTCTGGGTCCTCTGGTTGTGGAGAAGGGCTGCTGACCTCCTTTATAGCTTTTCGCAGTTCCTGCCGCAAAGTGGCGAGGTGAATACTTACGACAAAGAATGCGGGATAAATGGGAGTAGGGAGATATAACTTACCCAGCTTGGAGGATTGTACAGAGAGAGTCCATCCCGTGGCTTGATGTTGGTGAACTCCTCTTCCTCACCGTTGAACAATTCGGACAGAATTTTCGCTAAAGCGGCAGCATTGTCCGGACCCTTACGCCCGCAGTGGGTGGCATCATCCGCCCCGTTGAAACACCACAAGGGGTGTCCACGATGTTGAAGTGGTTGCACTCCCCGCATTATGCAAATCGACATAACTTCGATTACTGTCAATCCTGATCGAGCCAGTGCTTTAATTCGGTTCATCAGATAGAGGACTTCTCCATTGTCTTCCATCTGGGGCTCCGTGGGCGCCAACTTCGGCGTTTCTTCAGAGGAGCATTGTTGAACTCAGGAAGACCCCGCCGAACAGGGTCCGGGAGGGGAATGTCCTCCATATAAAACCATTCGGAGGGCCAGTCTTCGGACGACTTCTTCGGGGTACCGGACAGGTATCCGATATCGGTGATGTGCCATATTTCGGCTCCGCCCAGTTGATAAAGTGACCCCCTCTGTGTGCGACGGACGAGGCAAAATAGCCTTTTCCATAGCTCGAAGTGAGCCTCGCAGCCCAGGAACAACTCACAGAGAGCAACATAGCCGGCGATATGTAGGATGGAGGCGGGGGTGAAATTGTGTAATTGGAGGCCGTAGAACTCCAGGAGCCCGCGGAGGAACGGATGAATTCGAAATCCGAGTCCCCTTAATGAATAGGGAACAAGGCAGACCCGTTCCCCCATAGAGGGCAGGGAATGCTCTACGCTTGCTCCCCACCATTGTAGGTGGCAAGCCCGGCTCAAACGGGCACCATATACGCCGGAGGGAGAAATCCCTTAGTCTGCAGTTCGACTAATCGACTATGTAGGACTGAACACCTCTCCCAATCACCGGGCTTAGGGCTACGGGGGCGGGAGGAGGAGCTGCGGAGGTCGGCCATGCTTGAATGGATCTTTCTAAAACGCGCTCTGATGGATTCTTGCTGGGGGAGGAGGGTATGGATTGGATCTAAGGATCCCCACCCTTTAATAGACAATTTATTTATCTGGCTAGGGGGGTGAATGTAAAAATGCCCTGGCGCCTCGTATTCATTCGACGCATGGCAGATAGCCCTTATTGGGCGCAGAAGCCAAGAGGTCCAAACCTTTATGGGACCAGACACTGCTTTACAAACGCTCGGGAGATGGAGAAGAACCCGCCTTGCAATACCGAAGACAACTGTGCGCCGGACTCATCGTCATTGAAGCCTGATTCGGGGGCTACTGAGGGAGTCCTGGATTAGGGGGTATCCGGACAGCCGGATTATATACTTTGCCTGGACTGTTGGACTATGAAGATACAAGATTGAAGACTTCGTCTCGTGTCCAGATGGGACTCTACTTGGCGTGGAAGGCAAGCTAGGCAATACGGATATGTATATCTCCTCCTTTGTAACCGACCTTGTGTAACCCTAGCCCCCTCCGGTGTCTATATAAACCGGAGGGTTTTAGTCCGTAGGCGAACAGACAATCATAGCATAGGCTAGCTTCTAGGGTTTAGCCTCTCTGATCTCGTGGTAGATCAACTCTTGTAATACTCATATCATCAAGGATAAATCAAGCAGGACGTACGGTTTTACCTCCATCAAGAGGGCCCGAACCTGGGTAAAACATCGTGTCCCCTGCCTCCTGTTACCATCCGCCTTAGACGCATAGTTTGGGACCCCCTACCCGAGATCCGCCGGTTTTGACACCAATAGAGGTGTTGAAGCTTGAGCACCGAGGGGTGCAAATCCACGACTGACAGCCGGGAATAACTAATGGGGATCCCCAAGTAGGTTGTGGGGAAGGAACCCAGCGGGCAGTTGAACCGGTTGGCAATACTCTGACTCTCCTCCGTAGAGTAACCCAACACCATGACTTGGCTCTTATCAAAGTTGATCTTGAGACTCGAGAACTGATGGAAGCACAGAAGGAGGAACTTGAGGTTCATGATATCATTCATCGACCCTTCCACCATAATGATGGCGTCGTCTATGTATTGGAGCAGAGATACCCCATTGCCGCCGACAAGGTGGGGAACAATACCACGGATCTGCCCGGCCGTCTTTGCCTTGTCGACGATAGACGCAAGGGCATCGACGACCATGTTGAAAAGGAATGGGGAGAAAGGGTCGCCCTGTCTGACACCACATAGTGTGGGGAAATAGGGGCCAATCTCCCCATTGATATTGACCGTGGTTTGCCCCAAGGAGACCATATGGATGACCCTCGTGACCCAACAGTCATCAAATCCCTTCCGGAGCAATACTTCCCGAATGAAGGGCCAACTGACCGTGTCGTAGGCTTTATGGAAGTCAATCTTCAGGAAGACAACCTTGAGGTGTTTGGACCGGGCCTCATGGAGGACCTCGTGAAAGACAAGGACTCCATCAAGGATGAAACATCCATGTATGAAGGCCGACTGATCCGGATGAGTGATGCGGTTGGCCAAAGGGGTCACCCTATTGGCGTACCCCTTTGCCAGGATGCGGAAGATCACATTGATCACTATGATGGGGCGGAATTGGCGGATATCCGCCGCGCTAGGGACCTGAGGGATGAGGGTGATGACCCTATAGTTAAGGCGGCAGAGATCACAAGCACCCATAGAGAATTCCTAAAATTTGGCCATCGCCTCTGGTTTGATGACATTCCAAAAGCTTGAAAGAACTTAATCGGGAGCCCATCTGGGCCCGGCACGGACGTGGGGTTCATGCCCTTAATGGCAGTCCAGACCTCCTACTCAGAGACTGGGACCGTGAGGGCTGCATTCTCATCAGTCGAAACACACTGCTCCCCTTGCTGAAAGTAGCAGCTAAGGCGAGGCCTCCCCTAGGCGAGGCCGAGAATAGGGTTTTATAGAAGCCATCAACATGGGCCCGGATATCGGCCAGCCACTGAATAAGGGTCTCGCCTTCCCAAAGAAGCGGGATCGAGTTACGTCGCCCACGGCCGTTGGAAATGACCTGGAAGCCGTGTTGGCATCACCCATTAGTACCCACTTTTGGGCCCCTCTCAGGCGACAGTAAGCCTCCTTGTTAAATGACCGAAAGCTGGTCCTCCAGGTTATAATGAAGGAGCCATTCATCAGGGGCGAGACCCATCGAATCCGTGTGGACATCCAAGGTGTGAATGGCAGTGAGAATAGATTTTTTACGCTCGCAAAGGTCACGCCTGAGGTTAGTGCCCCAACCCTTCCTTATTTGTCGTGAGCGTTTGGCACAAAAGTGCCACTCGTCCACCGCCGACATGCCACGGTGTGGGGCAAGCTGCGAGTCCTCCCACCGACCATGGACGGCCTTGGTGAAACCGTTCTGGTGGAGCCATAATGTTTCAAACGGAAATCTAGGGGGGTGGAGGTCGATCATTCTCGGAGGAGAGAAGAAGAGCAACATGGTCGGAGCTAATATGAGTGATGGCTCGAAGCGAGGCTAGGGGGGAGTGCAGCTCCTACTCAGGCGAGACAAGAACCCGGTCCAGGACAAAGCGGGTTGGGTTTGCTTGGCGGTTAGTCCATGTATATCTGGCACCTACCCTGTCAAGCTCGCGAAGACCAAGGTCCGCGATGCAGTCATTGAACATTTGCATCTGAGCGAAGTTGACCCGGTCGTTATTCTTATCTTCCACTAAGCGGAGAAGGTTTAAGTCGCCACCCACTACAAATGACAAGGGGCGGCCGACACCTTCCGCCTAAGTTACTCGAGGAAGGAGGCAGATCAACTATGGTCCGCCGAACCATAGACAATAATAATCTCCCACTTGGGATTATTGACCGCTCAAAGAGTTCCATGCTAACAAATAACTCGCCCCTGTCCATGCCACCCACATCGAAGGTGGCATCCTTGACACCTAATAGGATGCCGCCTGAGTGACCAGCAATCCCACTAGAAGGGAGCCCGTGCCACGCAAATAGGTGGGCGCTAAGCCTCTGAAGCTTGGACAGGGCAAACTCTATGCGCACGGTTTCCTGGAAGGTTACGATGTCAATGTGTTCGTCCCGCATGTACTCGATGACTTGGCGGCGGCGGCCATCATGGCCGAAGCCATGGATGTTCTAGAAGCGGTCATCATCTAAGGGGCTATCGGGGGGCTGCTTGACCCCAAGACACGAGAAGCGCTCACCGTGTGAAGGGCCGCCGTCCGGAGCGGGTGCAGCCGCAGAGTTCTGAGTCTCCAAGCACGAGGCAGTGACTAGGCCTACCCTACCGGGTAGGTGGGTCTACGTCCGTTGAGGGAGCCGGGGTCGGGGAGGGGGGGGGGGGGGTTAAGCAGACGAGAGTGGGCCTCAGCCAGTCTACCGTCCAGGATCTCTCGGGCCCGGATGGCCTCGATTTGGACAAGGGGGGCGACCTCTCCCCGAAAAACAATCGCAACATCCACCACAACTTCTGCAAGGTGGCCGGGCGGGGCCACCTCAAGGGCAGAGAATAGGCAAGTAGAAGAGCTAGTAGGAGTGTCTAGGGTACCTGTCTCGAGGTTGCGAGCCGCAACCTCGCGCTCCACTCGCTCGGGGATGGGGAGGGCCGGGCTACCGTCTGGCCGAGCTATGTCCAGCCGAGCGCTGCGGTGGGAGGCCATCACCGGGGACGAGGATGAGCGGCCCCGCCTGGAGTAGGTGGCCGACCGCAGGGGAGGGGTGGGGACCACCAAAGTAGTCACCAATGTCGACTCATACATATTCACCACCGTCGGGGAAGCCGGGATGTAACGCCCCATATGTAACCTTCCCCAATTGTACTCCGACTCATGCCGTTTCCGGCATTAAGTTATATTTAATTCTCGGGTTCGGGTCTTTGCCTCCGTGTGTTGTTTTCGTTTTTCGTGCATCTCATATCATGTCATCACGTGCATTGCATTTGCATACATGTTCATCTCATGCATTCGAGCATTTTCCCCGTTGTCCGTTTTGCATTGCGGCGCTTCGTTCTCCTCCGGTGGCCATTTCTAGCTTTCTTTCGTGTGTGGGGATTAAACATTTCTGGATTGGACCGAGACTTGCCATGCGGCCTTGGTTTACTACCGGTAGACCGCCTGTCAAGTTTCGGGTCATTTGGACTTCGTTTGATACTCCAACGGTTAACCGAGGGACCGAAAAGGCCTCGTGTGTGTGCAGCCCAACACCCCTCCATTTTGGCCCAAAACCCACCAAACTCAGCTCCATCGTCTCGGTCGTTCGATCACGATCGTGTGGGCGAAAACCGCACCTCATTTGGACTCTCCTAGCTCCCTCTATGCCTATATATACACCCCCCATTTTCGGATCTCTCTTCCTCCCCGAAACCCTAATATCGCCCCCGCGCCCGGCCGGACACGTCCGAATCCGGCCGGACGCGTCCGCCCGCCGCCGCCAGCCTATCGCCCCGTGCCACGTGTCCCGCCGCCATCCCTCCTCGCGCCGGCCCGCGCGGCCCAGGGAAGGCCCCCGCGGCCCAAGCCGCCCCGCGCCCGCGCCTGGGCGCCGCGCCGCCGTCTCCTTCCTCCCGTTGCCCGCGCGCCGCCCGGTGCTCCATCGCCGCCACCACGCGTCCTCACCGGCCGGCGTGCCTCCCCGACACCGGTGGCCACCGCCTCTTCTCCCGGGTCGCTGACCTCCTCCTCCGCGCGGGCGCAGCTCCGCCGCCGCCGCCTCTTCGGGTCGGATCCGGTGGGGATCCGCCGCCCCACCTCGCCGGACTTCGTCCCGGCGATCTCCCCGACGAACCCCGGCTCCCTCCTTCCTCTCCGTCGCCGGTCGCGTCCGGGAGCTACAGTGATCGGCGCGGTTGCTACAGTAGCTCCAGATCGGATCTGGGTTGACTTCTCCCCCCTCTAATCCTAATTCCGTAATTTTTTATGCGATGTTTGACCTGCCATAACTTTGCATCCGTAGCTCCGATTTGGGCGTATGATATGTTAAAATCTTCGTCTCGACGAGTACATCATTTCATTCCATTGCATCATTTGCATTTGAGGTCATCTTCTTTCCCAAAATGCTGTTGGAAGCAGGCATGTTGAGTTAAACTGCAGATCCGTTAGTCCAACATGCACTTTTGTCATTTTTGCCATATTTAATCCATGCATGATATGCCTGTGCCCCTTTGGGATGAATTGTTAAGCATGTTGTCTTCTTTCCATAGGTACCTTCCATATATTTTTAGGATGTGTGTGTTGTCTTGTGCAATCTTCCGAAGAGGGCTACCTGAGATTACAGATTTCAGGGACTTAATGATTTTCACTAAGTCTGAGCCGTTTTAGTTCACGATGCTATATGTCCGGCTTGTTTCCTCGTGATCCGTGCCTCTTTTGAGGATGATCAGTAAGAGTGATTTGTTATGCTTGTTGCTCTTAATCCATCCATGTCTTTACTTGTTATGTTGGAGCACCCTAGGTTGACTCAATCGAGCTCAACTTTTGGATAGTTGCTGTTTTGGGCAGATCGTGAACTCTTTTGCGATTTTGCCGGTGTGATTGCTAGTGATCCATGCATGCTATGCCATTGTACTTGCCATGCCTAGCTAGAATTTTGTGCCTTCTTAATGGATATATGCTTGCCTTGCCATGACTTGCACCGTAGTGAGAGCATCGAGGTCGTTTATATGCCTCCGTGGGTTATTATTTCAGCATGTCCCAGTTTTCACTAAGTCTGAAAACTGATTGTGTTTCATCGATGTTCGTGTGCTCGGTAGAGTATTTTGTGAACCCTTTTGACCCCAGGTCATTTTGGGTGTTTTGTTAAGCTTATTGAGTAGCTCCATGCCATGCTCTTACTTGCCATGTTCAGGTTTGCCTTCATGTTGTTTTGCTGCTCCGAAAAGAGCATCGTGGTCTGAAATTTCAGACTAGCGTTAATTTCGCTAAGTCTGAAATCTGTTTTGCTTATTCAGTTTTGCCATGCTTGTTTGAAGCCCTTAATGGATGAATTTGCCTATGCCTCAGTCATGATGATTTGTTAAGCTTGATGAGTACATCACTGCCATGCAATTTGTTTTCATGTTGGGTGGCTGTAGCATGTTCGTTTTGTTGCATTTAGGAGGCATGTTGCTGTAAATCGCAGATCGGTTCGTTTAGTAAAACGCTTGTCATTTCTTAACCGTAGCTCCGATTGCCATGATCTTTATATCGTTTTCAGGGGATTTCTTCCCCTCTATCCAGTGGCACACTTGGATTTCCAAGTTGAGGCCAGGTTCATGCATTTCCTGTTACATGTTGCATTCTTGCATCCCGCATCGCATCCCGCATAGCATATCTTCTTTGCATCTTATTGCTTGCCCTTGCACGTGGTTGATTGTATCCTTGTTGCTTGTTTGTGTTGTTGGGTAGAGCCGGGAGACGAGTTCGCTAACGAGGAGCCCGTTGAGTTTGCTTTTGAGGATCCAGTCAATTCTGACAACTGTGCAGGCAAGATGATCACACCCTTGAAATCACTACTATCTTTGCTATGCTAGTTTGCTCGCTCTTTTGCTTTGCCAATGCTACGATGCCTACCACTTGCTTGTCAGCCTCCCAATTGCCATGATTGAGCCTCTAACCCACCTTTGTCCTAGCAAACCATTGATTGGCTATGTTACCGCTTTGCTCAAGCCCCTTCTTATAGCGTTGCTAGTTGCAGGTGAAGATTGGAGCCGTTCCTTGTTGGAACATTTATTTACTTGTTGGGATATCATTATATTGCCATGTTATCTTTATTCATCTATATACTTGGTAAAGGGTGGAAGGCTCGGCCTCTCGCCTAGTGTTTTGTTCCACTCTTGCCGTCCTAGTTTCCGTCATATCGGTGTTATGTTCCCGGATTGTTGCGTCCCTTACGCGGTTGGGCTATAATGGGAACCCCTTGATAGTTCGCCTTGATTAAAGCTTTTCCAGCAATGCCCAACATTGGTTTTATCATTCGCCACCTACCCCTTTTTCCCTTGGGTTTCCGGAGCCCGAGGGTCATCTTTATTTTAGCCCCACGGGCCAGTGCTCCTCTGAGTGTTGGTCCCACCGAGCGATGTCCGGGGCTACCAGGGGCAACTCTGGGCTGGCCTACCCGACGTCTTGCTCATCCGGTGTGCCCTGAGAATGAGATATGTGCAGCTCCTATCGGGATTTGTTGGCACATCTGGGTGGTGTTGCTAGACTAGTTTTGACCTGTCGAATCATCTTGTTGTACCGGGATACCGAGTCTGATCGGTGGGTCCTGGGTGGAGGTCTATTCCTTCGTTGACCGTGAGAGCTTGTTATGGGCTAAGTTGGGACCCCCCTGCAGGGATTGATCTTTCGAAAGCCGTGCCCGCGGTTATGGGCAGATGGGAATTTGTTAATGTCCGGTTGTAGATAACTTGAACTTAATTAATTAAAATGAATCAACTGCGTGTGTTGCCGTGATGGCCTCTTCTCGGCGGCGTCCGGGAAGTGGACACGGCGTTGGAGTTATGTCTGCGTAGTCTGCTCTATTTAGTTTTCCGCTCGTGCTTTGCCTTCTCTTCTCGCTCTCTTTTGCGAATAAGTTAGCCACTATATATATGCTAGTCGCCTGCTGCAGCTCCACTCACATTACCCCCTTCCTTACCTATTTAGCTTAAATAGTCTTGATCGTGAGGGTGCGAGATTGCTGAGTCCTTGTGGCTCACAGATTACTATTACACCAGATGCAGGGACCGATGATACTCCTCCGGATGGCGCGTTCGAGCTGAAGTGGGAGTACGACGAGGACTCTCAGCGATACTATGTTTCTTTTCCTGATGATCAGTAGTGGTGCCTGCTCGGGGTTCGATTCAGGGATTAGTCGCATGTTGGGGAGTCTTTTCTATTTTGGCGCCGTAGTCGGGCCATGAGTGTTTGTATGATGGATGCTATTTATGTACCTTGATGTGACGTGGCGAGTGTAAGCCAACTATTATTATTATTCCCCCTTTATATTATATATGTACATGGGTTGTGTGAAGATTGCCTCACTTGCGACATATGCCTTCAATGCGATTATGCCTCTAAGTCGTGCCTCGACACGTGGGAGATATAGTCGCATCGAGGGTGTTACAAGTTGGTAATCAGAGCCTTCCCTGACCTTAGGAGCCCCCATTGCTTGATCGTTTTTAGTAGCCGAGTTGTGTCTAGAAAAATGTTTTGAGTCCTTAGGAATTATATATCGAAGAACTTAGGAATTCTTTTACTTCCCAGTCTCCTCATCGCTCTGGTAAGGCATCCTGACGTAGAGTTTTGACTCTTCTCTTCTCAAATTTCACTAAATTTTTTTTAGGATCACGCGAGTATCTTAGTTTTGTTCCGATGGCTTATGATGAGAATACTGTCTTGGTGCCTCCTGTCAGGGGTTTAGTGGAAGTGTCCCGGGGAGTTGAGCTCTGAGGTGTTGTCATCATAATTCTATCGTTGCAATTCTGGCATACTTGAGATATGTGCGCGACATCGAAAATCTCCTTTATGCAGTTCGTTGGTGAGATAACCTCGACGCCACCCAGTACTGGGGCGGGAGTTCGGGAGTATCGCCATAACTTGTATAACGGATGCTTTTCGAAGGTTAAGATAGATGGTTTCCGAAGGTTTCTTGGTTATGTGTTGAAGGATGGATGCAGCTGGATGTAGGATTTGCTAGCTTGGGTGAGATATTATGCTTCCCCTATATCCTCAACACCTGATTGCATAACCGGAAAGTTTCGGGAATTTCATAGGTGGGAATTCAAGTAGCCTTAGGATATCTTTCCAACAGATGTGTGATATGAAATTGGGGTTCGACGTCTAGTGGTTCGCCTATTCACGGTCGATTTTACAGTGGCCTCGTTGTGTCTTAAAGAGTCCTTGGCTATGCTGACTCGGGGACGCTTCGTATGTCATGTGCACTGCCTTGTATATGATGGTGCTGTACGGTCGAGCCCGTGTAGGTCCTACCACGAACACTTCGGACGGAATTTCTATCATGTGTTTGTTCCGGCTTATTCCGCAAGCCAACCCTTGGTTTTATTTCGAGTTGTGGTATTCGTGCTTCTCCGACGTCATATGTTGATTCCATCCCTCGTTGATGTACCTCTTCTACATGATTCTTCGTGGCTTCGCAATTTAGGAATATGTGACCACTTCAAGAGAAGTGCATTCGTTCATTTTGTTCGGATGTGAAGACTTATGTTGCAATTTTCATTCCGTTGGATTCACCTTCTATATTTTTCTCTATTTGTGTGCTAATAGTGGTCAACCTCTTCAGGATGGCTCCCGCTAAGAGCACCAGTCAGAACCAGAATCAAGATCCTCCGCCACCTCCGCCTCCTCCGGAAGCATGGCAGGCTGTGATGGCTGCTACTAATGCAAATATTCAGCTGATCATGCAAATCATCCAAGAGCGGAATCAAAGCAGTCAAGCGAATCAAGGCAGCAACCAGAACCAGTTTGCAACTCTGAATCAGTTCCTCGCAAATGGTCCAAAGACGTTCAGTAACTGCGTTGAGGCTACCGATGCTGATGATTGGTTAGTCGATCTGGGCAAGCATTTTGAATGTAGCAACGTCAGACCTGAAGATTTCGTCAAGTTCGCGTCTTTCCAGCTCAAGGATCAGGCCGCAGAGTGGTTTCAGCAGTACCGGGATTCCAGAGGTGGACGTTTGATCACTTGGGATGATTTCCGTCGTGATTTCCGCGCTCATCACATTCCTCAGAGTGTGACTGAAAGCAAACGTGAAGAATTCCACAATCTGAAGCAAGGCTCTTTGTCTGTCTATGACTACAACAAGTTGTTCCAGAAGCTCGCCCGTTTTGCCAAGCAGGATGTTCCTGATGAGAAGAGCATGATCTATCAGTTCAGGGGTGGTCTTCGTGAAGAAATTCAGCTCGCTCTTGTCCTCTTCGAGCCGCTGAGATACGATGAGTTCTACAACATGACACTGAAGCAAGAGGCTGCTCAGCTCAGGTGTGATGCTTCCAGGAAGCGAGTCAGAGACACTCCGTCTTCGTCCTCAACTCAAGTGGCCAAGCAGCAGAAGTATTGGCTTCCTCCTCCTCCGTTCCGTCAGCCGTATCAGCAAAAGAGCAAAGGTGGCAGTGGTTCGTCCCACCCACCCAACCCAGGTTTTCAGAACAAGACTTCGTCTCAAGCTCCAAGATCGAGTGCTCCGTACCACCGTCCGCTCTCAGAGGTCACGTGCAACAAGTGCCAACAGAAGGGTCACTACGCCAACAAGTGTTTCAACCAGAGGCGTCTTCCTCCTCCTCCTCCTGTCAGATCGGCAAGTACAGCTGTGGTCAAGCATAATTCCAAGTCCGCCAAGGTCAACTTGTTGAATGCAGCTCAGGCAGAGGACTCGCCAGATGTGGTTATGGGTAATCTTCCTGTCAATGACATTCCCGCAAGAGTACTTTTTGATACTGGTGCATCTTTATCATTTTTATCGAAACCTTTTGCTTCCATGCATGAGGTGCATACTGTTGATTTGCCTAAGCCGATAGCGGTCTCGTCTTTGGGATTGTTCATGAACACCAAAATGATGGCTCCAGATGTTACTATCACGTTGGGCGATTACAAGTTTCTTTCTTCCCCAATGGTTCTTGGCAATTCTGATATTGACCTCATTCTTGGGATGGACTGGCTCTCTAAACACAAAGCTCACCTCGATTGCGCAGCCAAGCAGATTCAACTGACTCATTCGTCTGAGGAAGTGATTGTCTTTGCTGCTCGGGATAATACCATCCGGTTATTCTCTCTCAATGAGAAGGGTGAATTGGATGCTATTTCGCAGATTCCGGTTGTTTGTGAGTATCAAGATGTCTTCCCTGAAGAACTCCCAGGCATGCCTCCAAACCGGCCTGTTGAATTGGTTATTGAACTTGAGCCCGGTACGGAACTGGTGTGCAAACGGCCTTACAAGCTCGGCCCCGAAGAGTTGAAGGAGTTGAAGAAACAGCTCGATGTGCAAGAAAGGATGGGCCTCATTCGGCCTAGTACTTCTCCGTGGGGTTGTGGTGTTCTTTTTGTGAAGAAGAAGGATGGAACGGACCGACTTTGTGTTGATTACCGTCCATTGAACAAGAAGACCATTAAGAACAAGTATCCACTTCCCAACATTAATGAGCTATTCGAACAACTCAAGGGTGCCCAAGTATTCTCCAAGCTTGATCTCCGTATGGGTTATCATCAAATTCGCATTCGTGAACAAGATATTCCAAAGACGGCATTCAGAACAAGCTATGGGTCATATGAATACACAGTTATGTCTTTTGGCCTCGCTAATGCTCCTCCGACGTTCTCTCGCATGATGAACTTCATCTTCAACCCCTACACCAACGACTTTGTTTTGGTCTATCTCGATGATATCCTGGTTTTCTCGAAGAACAAGGAAGATCATGCCAAACACTTGCGTTTGGTTCTTGACAAGCTAAGGGAACATCAATTCTATGCCAAGTTCTCCAAGTGTGAGTTTTGGCTCGATGAAGTTCTTTATCTTGGTCATATTATCTCTGCCAAGGGCATTTCCGTGGATCCTGAGAAGGTGTCTGCAATTGTTAATTGGGAACCTCCTCAGAATGTGAAGCAACTCCGTAGCTTCCTCGGTCTTGCAAGTTATTGCCGAAGATTCGTTGAAAACTTCTCCAAGATCGCGAACCCTCTCTCAATCTTCTTCAGAAGCACGTCAAGTACGTTTGGTCTCCGGAGTGTGATGTTGCTTTCAACGCTTTGAAAGAGAAATTGATCACTGCTCCAGTTCTAACTCCGCCTGATGAAACCAAGCCGTACGAGGTCTTTTGTGATGCCTCTCTCCAAGGTCTCGGTGCAGTACTGATGCAAGAGAAGAAAGTTGTTGCTTATACCTCTCGCCAGTTGAAGCCAAATGAGAAGAACTACCCCACTCATGATCTTGAGTTGGCGGCAGTGGTGCACGCATTGTTGACTTGGAGACATCTTCTCTTGGGAAGGAAAGTGGACATTTTCACTGATCACAAGAGTCTCAAGTACATCTTCACTCAGCCTAATCTCAACCTCAGGCAGACTCGATGGGTCGAAATGATTCAAGAGTACAATCTGAGTATCGAGTATACTCCAGGCAAGGCTAATGTGATTGCTGACGCGTTGAGCAGAAAAGCATATTGCAACAGTCTGATTCTCAAGCCTTATCAACCCGAGCTTTGTGAAGCCTTCCGCAAACTTAATCTGCAAGTTGTTCCTCAAGGTTTCCTTGCCAACCTTCAAGTTTCTCCTACCTTGGAAGACCAGATTCGCCAAGCCCAGCTTCTTGATGCTATGGTGAAAAAGGTGAAGATCGGTATTGCAAAGAGTCAGTCCAAGTACAAGTGCTACCGACTTGATGACAAGGACACTCTCTTCTTCGAGGATCGAATTGTTGTGCCCAAAGGTGAACTTCGTAAAGTGATCATGAATGAGGCTCACAACTCTCTCCTCTCCATCCACCCTGGGAGCACGAAGATGTATCAAGACCTGAAGCAAACTTATTGGTGGACTCGAATGAAGCGCGAGATCGCTCAATTCGTGAATGAATGTGATGTCTGCAGAAGAGTGAAAGCAGAACACCAAAGGCCAGCAGGTCTCCTCCAACCTCTCGCCATTCCAGAATGGAAGTTTGACCACATTGAAATGGACTTCGTGACTGGGTTTCCTAAGTCCAAGCGTGGCAATGATGCTATATTCATTGTCATCGACAAGCTGACCAAAGTGGCTCATTTCCTGCCTATCAAAGAGTCAATCACTGCAGCTCAATTGGCGGAGCTCTACACCTCTCGCATTGTCTCTCTGCACGGTATTCCTCAAGTGATATCTTCAGACCGTGGCAGCATCTTTACCTACAAGTTCTGGGATTCTTTTAAGAAGGCCATGGGCACCAGCATTCGCTTCAGCACTGCTTTCCATCCTCAAACAAGCGGTCAAGTCGAGCGTGTCAACCAGATTCTTGAAGATATGCTCAGAGCTTGTGTTATCTCCTTCGGCATGAAGTGGGAGGATTGCCTTCCTTATACCGAATTCTCGTACAACAACAGTTTCCAAGCAAGCTCCGGCAAGGCCCCGTTTGAAATTTTGTATGGTAGGAAGTGCCGTACACCTCTCAACTGGTCTGAAACCGGTGAACGTCAGCTGCTGGGTAATGACCTGATCACAGAAGCAGAAGAAATGTGCAAGGTCATTCGTGATAACCTCAAAGCAGCCCAGTCTCGTCAGAAGAGCCACTACGACAGCAAGCACCGTGATTTGGCCTTCGAGATCGGAGATCATGTCTACCTCCGCGTCTCTCCTATGAAAGGGACTCGTCGCTTCGGTATCAAAGGGAAGCTTGCCCCAAGATACGTCGGGCCTTTCAAGATCGTCAGCAAGAGAGGCGACCTCGCCTATCAACTCGAGCTTCCTGCAACCTTTGCCAATGTTCATGATGTGTTCCACGTCTCAAAACTCCGAAAGTGCTTCAAGACGCCTGAGCGCACCGTCAACTTCGAGGACATTGAGCTCCAAGAAGATCTCTCCTACCGTGAGCACCCAGTTGCAATCCTTGAAGAGACTGAACGCAAAACTCGCAACAAGTCAATCAAGTTTCTCAAAGTCAAGTGGTCACACCATTCCGACCGTGAAGCTACATGGGAACGCGAGGATCACCTCCGTTCTGAGTACCCGGAGTTCTTTCAGTCCTAGATCTCGGGACGAGATCTTTTCGTAGTGGTGGAGTGTTGTAACGCCCCATATGTAACCTTCCCCAATTGTACTCCGACTCATGCCATTTCCGGCATTAAGTTATATTTAATTCTCGGGTTCGGGTCTTTGCCTCCGTGTGTTGTTTTCGTTTTTCGTGCATCTCATATCATGTCATCACATGCATTGCATTCGCATACATGTTCATCTCATGCATTCCAGCATTTTCCCCGTTGTCCGTTTTGCATTCCGGCGCTTCGTTCTCCTCCGGTGGCCATTTCTAGCTTTCTTTCGTGTGTGGGGATTAAACATTTCCGGATTGGACCGAGACTTGCCATGCGGCCTTGGTTTACTACCGGTAGACCGCATGTCAAGTTTCGGGTCATTTGGACTTCGTTTGATACTCCAACGGTTAACCGAGGGACCGAAAAGGCCTCGTGTGTGTGCAGCCCAACACCCCTCCATTTTGGCCCAAAACCCACCAAACTCAGCTCCATCGTCTCGGTCGTTCGATCACGATCGTGTGGGCGAAAAATGCACCTCATTTGGACTCTCCTAGCTCCCTCTATGCCTATATATACACCCCCCCGTTTTCGGATCTCTCTTCCTCCCCGAAACCCTAATATCGCCCCCGCGCCCGGCAGGACACTTCCGAATCCGGCCGGACGCGCACGCCCGCCGCCGCCAGCCTATCGCCCCGTGCCACGTGTCCCGCCGCCGTCCCTCCTCGCGCCGGCCCGCGCGGCCCAGGGAAGGCCCCCGCGGCCCAAGCCGCTTCGCGCCCGCGCCTGGGCGCTGCGCCGCCGTCTCCTTCCTCCCGCTGCCCGCGCGCCGCCCGGTGCTCCATCGCCGCCACCACGCGTCCTCACCGGCCGGCGTGCCTCCCCGACACCAGCGGCCGCCGCCTCTTCTCCCGGGTCGCTGACCTCCTCCTCCGCGCGGGCGCAGCTCCGCCGCCGCCGCCTCTTCAGGTCGGATCCGGTGGGGATCCGCCGCCCCACCTCGCCGGACTTCGTCCCGGTGATCTCCCCGGCGAACCCCGGCTCCCTCCTTCCTCTCCGTCGCCGGTCGCGTCCGGGAGCTACAGTGATCGGCGCGGTTGCTACAGTAGCTCTAGATCGGATCTGGGTTGACTTCTCCCCCCTCTAACCCTAATTCCGTAATTTTTTATGTGATGTTTGACCTGCCATAACTTTGCATCCGTAGCTCCGATTTGTGCGTATGATATGTCAAAATCTTCGTCTCGACGAGTACATCATTTCATTCCATTGCATCATTTGCATTTGAGGTCATCTTGTTGCCCAAAATTCTGTCGGAAGGAGGCATGTTGAGTTAAACTGCAGATCCGTTAGTCCAACATGCACTTTTGTCATTTTTGCCATATTTAATCCGTGCATGATATGCCTGTGCCCCTTTGGGATGAATTTTTAAGCATGTTGTCTTCTTTCCATAGGTGCCTTTCGTATATTTTTAGGATGTGTGTGTTGTCTTGTGCAAGCTTCCGAAGAGGGCTACCTGAGATTACAGATTTCAGGGACTTAGTGATTTTCACTAAGTCTAAGCCGTTTTAGTTCACGATGCTATATGTCCGGCTTGTTTCCTAGTGATCCGTGCCTCTTTTGAGGATGATCAGTAAGAGTGGTTTGTTATGCTTGTTGCGCTTAATCCATCCATGTCTTTAATTGTTATGTTGGAGCACCCTAGGTTGACTCAATCGAGCTCAACTTTTGGATAGTTGCTGTTTTGGGCAGATCGTGAACTCTTTTGCGATTTTGCCGGTGTGATTGCTAGTGATCCATGCATGCTATGCCATTGTACTTGCCATGCCTAGCTAGAATTTTGTGCCTTCTTAATGGATATATGCTTGCCTTGCCATGACTTGCACCGTAGTGAGAGCATCGAGGTCGTTTATATGCCTCCGTGGGTTATTATTTCAGCATGTCCCAGTTTTCACTAAGTCTGAAAACTGATTGTGTTTCATCGATGTTCGTGTGCTCGGTAGAGTATTTTGTGAACCCTTTTGACCCCAGGTCATTTTGGGTGTTTTGTTAAGCTTGTTGAGTAGCTCCATGCCATGCTCTTACTTGCCATGTTCAGGTTTTCCTTCATGTTGTTTTTCTGCTCCGAAGAGAGCATCGTGGTCTGAAATTTCAGACTAGCGTTAATTTCGCTAAGTCTGAAATCTGTTTTGCTTATTCAGTTTTGCCATGCTTGTTTGAAGCCCTTAATGGATGAATTTGCCGATGCCTCAGTCATGATGATTTGTTAAGCTTGATGAGTACATCACTGCCATGCAATTTGTTTTCATGTTGGGTGGCTGTAGCATGTTCCTTTTGTTGCATTTAGGAGGCATGTTGCTGTAAATCGCAGATCGGTTCGTTTAGTAAAACGATTGTCATTTCTTAACCGTAGCTCCGATTGCCATGATCTTTATATCGTTTTCAGGGGATTTCTTCCCCTCTATCCAGTGGCACACTTGGATTTCCAAGTTGAGGCCAGGTTCATGCATTTCCTGTTACATGTTGCATTCTTGCATCCCGCATCGCATCCCGCATAGCATATCTTCTTTGCATCTTATTGCTTGCCCTTGCACGTGGTTGATTGTATCCTTGTTGCTTGTTTGTGTTGTTGGGTAGAGCCGGGAGACGAGTTCGCTAACGAGGAGCCCATTGAGTTTGCTTTTGAGGATCCAGTCAATTCTGACAACTGTGCAGGCAAGATGATCACACCCTTGAAATCACTACTATCTTTGCTATGCTAGTTTGCTCGCTCTTTTGCTTTGCCAATGCTACGATGCCTACCACTTGCTTGTCAGCCTCCCAATTGCCATGATTGAGCCTCTAACCCACCTTTGTCCTAGCAAACCATTGATTGGCTATGTTACCGCTTTGCTCAAGCCCCTTCTTATAGCGTTGCTAGTTGCAGGTGAAGATTGGAGCCGTTCCTTGTTGGAACATTTATTTACTTGTTGGGATATCATTATATTGCCATGTTATCTTTATTCATCTATATACTTGGTAAAGGGTGGAAGGCTCGGCCTCTCGCCTAGTGTTTTGTTCCACTCTTGCCGTCCTAGTTTCCGCCATATCGGTGTTATGTTCCCGGATTGTTGCGTCCATTACGCGGTTGGGCTATAATGGGAACCCCTTGATAGTTCGCCTTGATTAAAGCTTTTCCAGCAATGCCCAACATTGGTTTTATCATTCGCCACCTACCCCTTTTTCCCTTGGGTTTCCGGAGCCCGAGGGTCATCTTTATTTTAGCCCCACGGGCCAGTGCTCCTCTGAGTGTTGGTCCCACCGAGCGATGTCCGGGGCTACCAGGGGCAACTCTGGGCTGGCCTACCCGACGTCTTGCTCATCCGGTGTGCCCTGAGAACGAGATACGTGCAGCTCCTATCGGGATTTGTCAGCACATCTGGGTGGTGTTGCTGGACTAGTTTTGACCTGTCGAATCATCTTGTTGTACCGGGATACCGAGTCTGATCGGTGGGTCCTGGGTGGAGGTCTATTCCTTCGTTGACCGTGAGAGCTTGTTATGGGCTAAGTTGGGACCCCCCTGCAGGGATTGATCTTTTGAAATCCGTGCCCACAGTTATGGGCAGATGGGAATTTGTTAATGTCCGGTTGTAGATAACTTGAACTTAATTAATTAAAATGAATCAACTGCGTGTGTTGCCATGATGGCCTCTTCTCGGCGGCGTCCGGGAAGTGGACACGGCGTTGGAGTTATGTCTGCGTAGTCTGCTCTATTTAGTTTTCCGCTCGTGCTTTGCCTTCTCTTCTTGCTCTCTTTTGCGAATAAGTTAGCCACTATATATATGCTAGTCGCCTGCTGCAGCTCCACTCACATTACCCCCTTCCTTACCTATTTAGCTTAAATAGTCTTGATCGCGAGGGTGCGAGATTGCTGAGTCCTTGTGGCTCACAGATTACTATTACACCAGATGCAGGGACCGATGATACTCCTCCGGATGGCGCCTTCGAGCTGAAGTGGAAGTACGACGAGGACTCTCAGCGATACTATGTTTCTTTTCCTGATGATCAGTAGTGGTGCCTGCTCGGGGTTCGATTCAGGGATTAGTCGCATGTTGGGGAGTCTTTTCTATTTTGGCGCCGTAGTCGGGCCATGAGTGTTTGTATGATGGATGCTATTTATGTACCTTGATGTGACGTGGCGAGTGTAAGCCAACTATTATTATTATTCCCCCTTTATATTATATATGTACATGGGTTGTGTGAAGATTGCCTCACTTGCGACATATGCCTTCAATGCGATTATGCCTCTAAGTCGTGCCTCGACACGTGGGAGATATAGTCGCATCGAGGGTGTTACACGGGTGCAGGAATATCAAACGGAATGAAACCTTCGGGAGAGTTATTTTTGGAACAAACATGACCCAGGAGACTTGGCGTTTACGGCAAGAAAGAAGCGAGGAGGCCACGAGGCAGGGAGGCGCGCCCAGGGGGTAGGAGCGCCCCCACCTTCGTGGGCCCCTCGCAGCTCCACCGACGTACTTCTTCCTCCTATATATACCCATATACCCTGAAAACATCCAGGAGCACCACGAAACCCTATTTCCACCGCCGCAACCTTCTGTACCCGTGAGATCCCATCTTGGCGCCATTTCCGGCGCTCCGCTGGAGGGGGAATCGATCACGGGGGGCTTCTACATCAACACCATGGCCTCTCCGATGATGTGTGAGTAGTTTACCACAGACCTTTGGGTCCATAGTTATTAGCTAGATGGCTTCTTCTCTCTCTTTGGATCTCAATACAAAGTTCTCCTCAATTCTCTTGGAGAACTATTTGATGTAAATGTGTTTGCGGTGTGTTTGTCGAGATCCGATGAATTGTAGGTTTATGATCAAGATTATCTATGAACAATATTTGATTCTTCTCTGAAATATTTTATGCATGATTTAAATATCTTTGCAAGTCTCTTCGAATTATCAGTTTGGTTTGGCCTACTAGATTGATCTTTCTTGCAATGGGAGAAGTGCTTAGCTTTGGGTTCAATCTTGCGGTGTCAGCAGGGGCAGGAAGGCACGTACTGTATTGTTGCCATCAAGGATAAAAATATGGGGTTTATATCATATTGCTTGAGTTTATCCCTCTACATCATGTCATCTTACCTAATGTGTTACTCTGTTCTTATGAACTTAATACTCAAGATGCATGCTGGATAGCGGTCGATGTGTGGAGTAATAGTAGTAGATGCAGAATCGTTTTGGTCTACTTGTCACGGACGTGATGCCTACATACATGATCATGCCTAGATATTCTCATAACTATGTGCTTTTCTATCAATTGCTCGACAGTAATTTGTTCACCCACCGTAGAATTTGCTATCTTGAGAGATGCCACTAGTGAAACCTATGGCCCTCGGGTCTATTCTCCATTATATTATTCTCCTGTCAACAAGCTATTTCTGTCGCCGTTTATTTTGCAATCTTTATTTTCCAATCTATACAACCAAAATACCAAAAACATTTAACTTATTATTTTTATTAGATCTCACTTTTGTAAGTGACCGTGAAGGGATTGACAACCCCTTTATCACGTTGATTGCGAGGTTCTTGTTTGTTTGTGCAAGTAGGAGGGACTTGCATGTAGTCTCCTATTGGATTGATACCTTGGTTCTCAAAAACTGAGGTAAATACTTACGCTACTGTGTTGCATCACCCTTTCCTCTTCAAGGGAAAACCAACGCAAGCTCAAGAGGTAGCAAGATGGATTTCTGGCGCCGTTGCCGGGGAGATCTATGCACAAGTCAAGACATACCAAGAACCCATCACAAACTCTTATCCCTCGCATTACATTATTTGCCATTTGCCTCTTGTTCTCCTCTCCCCCACTTCACCCTTGCCATTTTATTCGCCCTCTTTTTGTTCACTCTTGTTCTTGCTTTTTCCTATTCTTTGTGCAATTTGTTGCCATCATGTATGAAATTGGGGAGGTTATCGTTGATAAGGATAGTGGTAATAACATGGAAAATGTTGATGCTTTTGATTATCCTCATGAAGAACCAACTATTTTGCATACTAAAAGGTTTAGGATCGGTAGTGGTAATATTATTGTAAAATGAGTTATTCAAGATTTCTTTAGTTGTGCCGGTGCTTTACCCACCATGGGAGGGTCTATTCTTCATAGAACTAGTAGTTTTGCGGATGCTATATCTTTGCTCATAGTTGAACTTGAAAGAGAATTTATTCATATGCACCCCTGCATCCAAAGGATTTTTCTAGAATTTTCCAATATTGAGCATTCTTCTGTTAAGCGAGCAGCTACCATCTTTTTAGCTCATGAGTTCAGATCTATAATAAGAGAAGCCAATGAAATTTTGTGCATTATAGGGTGTGACGGTGTCCTGGACTAGGGGGTACTCACCACGTCGTCTCTCGATCTATTAGATTGGGCCGAGGACCCCCATGGCTGTATACTCATTTGCCAGTTCGGACAGCTGCCGCATACATGGAAGATTCCACAAGACTTGGTGATCAAGACAAGGACTCCTCCCCACCGGCGTATTCGGCTAGGACTCTTGTTATCCTAGGCCTCTGGTGCATTATATAAACTGAGGACAGGCTAGTCGATAGATCATATACAACAATCATACCATAGGCTAGCTTCTAGGGTTTTAGCCTCTATGATCTCGTGGTAGATCAACTCTTGTAATACTCGTATCATAAATATCAATCAAGCAGGAGTAGCGTTTTACCTCCATCGAGAGGGCCCGAACCTGGGTAAAATCATCCTGTTCCCTGCCTCCTGTTACCATCAATCCTAGACGCATAGTTCGGGACCCCCTACCCGAGATCCGCTGGTTTTGACACCAACATTGGTGCTTTCATTGAGAGTTTCCGCTGTGTGATCGACAAAAGGATCGATGGCTCGTCCGCAGATTAACTGCGACATCAACATCTTCATCATCGGCTCGACTGGTCACCTTGGCTTGACCGAGGACTGTGCCCTGCCTCCGATCGTCATGTTCGGAACAGGTCCTTCATCAACACCAACTCCGATCTTTATCAAGATCATGGAGGAATCATCCATGGAGCCAGGGGCTCAACGTCAACATTGCCCTCGGGCGACCATGCTGTTTTTCTGGACAGCGAACGCGTATCTGCCGCCACCACCTCCTCGAGTGTCGTTTGAACGATCGCTTCAGTGGAATTGTGCGGAGTCGAGTCTACAACAATCCTGGAAAATTTCGTCGAGTTCCGATAGAGGAATCTCCGACAAACTATGATATACCGGAGCCCTGTCAAATCTGGATGAGAATCTGGACGAGTTTAGGGCGTGGTCTCCAGAGCCCGGCTCGGAGGTCCTTTGGAAGATCCAACCGTTCATCTACTGCGGAATTCCCATATCTACCACCCCTCCTAATTTCAGCTTGATCTGATGGTTCAAACTCCGGAAACCTTCCGATGAGTGGACCAATTTTCGGATCTGTTTTCTGCGTGAATACGGATTTGACCCGAATTCATGTTTCTTTATGAACGTGATATTGGACAAGCTTTTTAGAGGAATTCTCTTCTAGGGTATTGTGCGTTGTTTTTAAACACATGCCCGTAAATTTTTAAGCCTTCCCTGAGGTCATCTTCATCATCATGCTGGTGTCAAACCAGTCCGGCAATATTGCTCCAATGCTGCCGACCTGCGCTAGATACGTCGCCACTTTGTTAAGCAGAGCTCATCTTCTTCGGATCATCGTCTCGGCAAGCAGAACAAGAGTCCGGCATCGTGAAGGATAAATCATCACCAACGTCGCTGCCCCACGGATTACACGGAGTGGGCATACCGGCATCGCCGCACGGTCACTTCATCAAGCCGGCATCGACCACATCACGACCTGCATCTGCAGGGCCACACTATTGCTTCTTCAAGCTGGTGTCCATCACGCCGACCTACTTTGACTCATTGGCTGACATCGAGGCTTCGACATCTCAGCTGGACCGGGGGCTTCGCCATCTCTTCATCAACCTACTCCGGAGATTTCGGTGTTACTAGCCGACCAGCTCTGTCATGTTAGCTGGACCGAGGGCTTTGCCTCGGCGAGCCAAACTTTTCCAGCATCGCCATACCGTCGCTTTATCGCCCATCAGGCAATGCGTGTGCGGATCGAGTCCCAATTTTCGAAATCACCTTTCTTCGGATTGCTACAACAAATAAACTAGGTGCCATTAATCCTAGTATTTTTTTTGCTTTTTCGGGTTCATTTTTCCCGAGGAATTATTACTCTGGTTTGTTCATCATATGTACACAGGTCGATCAAATGATGGCCGCATTAACGACGGTCGCATGGTGGTTTGGTCAGTTTCCGTACATGGTCCGGCGAACGCCGCATCCGGAACTCGGACCGACCTGTGAATTCAGGCTTTGCCACACCTTTACCTCATCACGCCGATGCCCTGCATCGACATTGACTCTGGCGCCAGGCCATATTTCTTTTATTACTCACTTTGCATAAATTATTTATTATGCAACAATTTTTTTAATTATTATTATTACTATTATCTCCGGTTTGCACTATTTTTTGCACAGGAAAATGATCCGGGTTGGGCAGTATCATCAACTCGGTGTACTGACATACCACGTCACCTCGGCTGGACGGGGGGCTTCGTCAACACTTTATTACCCCATGCCAGGGACTTCAGCATCACTCTGTCGGCCCGCATTGACCGTGCTATGTCACCACTTCGGAGTGCCCAGCTCTTTGCTCCGCCACCTTGGGACTGGCTTGGGGGATGGAACCTTGTCCCGCATCAAGCTCGGGCCGCGTCATCAATACCGAACACATTAACCAGCTAAGTTGCCTTCATGCTCAAAGTTATTATTTTTTAACTTGTGTTCGGTTCGACCAAGCATTATACCTTTTTGAAAAAAAGTTGCTTGTAGATAATCTCCTTGTCAAAACTTTGTTTGTGACACACAAATTCAAATACACCATTTACTTGGGTGCTCCCTTGATGGAGCTTTTCCTGATGCATATGATTATACTTGTACGGCTTCATTCCTTGTTCGTGTATTACGCCACAATATGCACCTTATTAACCTAAGCGATTTGCAAGCTGGGTTGCCTGGCTCCTGTGCTTACCCCTACATTCCCGATTGTTCGGCTAGGGAGTAAAGGGAACACCTCTGCGATTGTCACGACCGGGTCATCCGAGCTCTGACCTCAGTTTGGGTGAAGCCGAAAGCTAGCGCTCTTATTGTTTTCAATCATGGTCGACACACAACGGAACTCATGAGTACAAAAAATCTATTGCACAAGTCTCATAGTAATAATGAGCACCGAAGAAAGGTATCGGTGGGGGTACTATTTTCTTCGAAGATGCTTCCTACACTTCGTTAGTAATATAGCATAAGTTCCCTAAGCACGCTTTGTCTGTTATAGCCTTATGGCCTGATTGCCTGGTCATCAGAAACACCCTCGATACTCTCGACAGGCGGAGTACGTGACACTTTTCGGCCCTTGGCCGAAGAGGGAGAAGCCGACGGTCGGTTAAGACGCGTTTAAAGTTCGGGTGAACACACATATGATATAAGTACTTTGGTACATACAATCATTATACATAAAATTCTTACCCAAGTCACTTGAGGGCTCTTAAAATTTATATATGAGCTGTAAATGTGTTTTCTTCTTGGTCGTTGTCAAAACACGATAGAAGCACATTTTTTTCTTTCTCTTCTAATTTTCGGATTTGCACCGAACACTTGATCTTGTTCGGACGTCATGTTTTTACTGACGTTTTTTGGTTTTCCAAGCTTTTTAGCACTTTTAAACTATTTGTGTGTTTCCAGCATAAGTCTCATAGTGCAATGCCGGACACCTTCATAGATTCGGCAAAAACATTATCTCACTATATATGCATTGGTTTCGAATTGTGTCTTCGGTCAATAGTTGGGTTGCCCGGCTCCTGCGCTTGCCTCCTACGTTCCGCTTTGTTCGGCTAGGTGTGCAAAGGGAGAACCACTTCGATTGTGCTTACAGCTCACATGGTTAAGCATCTCAGTGGAGAAAGCCGAAAACTGACTATCACAATAAGTGTAAACTGGTCCGCAATCCGATGACGGTGTTAAATGACGGGCCATTCATAACAATGGCCGAAGTGTTTACGTCTTGACCTCGACTGTCGCCGAACACTACCGGGGGCTATTAATTGGCCTCCCAAACTAAATCCTCGATATTTTTCTCTTACATTAGAGCTGAGGTTTCATGATCATGCTTAGCATGACAACCCAAAGAAAGGAACCGATAGCGGGACTATTTTCTTTGGAAGACATTTCTTATGTTAAACAGTAATATAACATATCTCTCTGTGTACCTTTGTTTATAAAACCGTATGGCCAGATTGCCTTGTTTGTCGTAAATCTTTGCCCTCATAAAGGCTTTATAAAGTGGACAAACACTCCTCGGCTAGCCGAGGAGGTGGAAGCCGATGGTCGGTCAACAAAGTTTTGTACAATGCGGATCCGAGCATTAAGGATGTAAAGTACTTGGATACATAGAGTCATTACACATAATTTGTGATTTTACTATGGATATCGATCCCTAATTCGGCCACCCGTGCCCGCATTAAGGCCCGGGGGCTACTGGGCTTTGGGCTTATTATTTACAAATATTAAAGGGGCACATTGATCCCCTAATCGGGTGATGCCACCCGACCAGTGTCTCGGGGGCTACTGCATTGCCTGTCCAATGCAAAAAATTAAGTGCAATACAGTTTCCGAGGAGATTATGATCCTCAGGTTGGTCGACCGCATCCAACCTGAGTCTCGAGGACTGTGCACGTCGCTTTTTGTATCCCGAAGTATTCTGCCGAGCTAGGACTTGATCCTCAGGCCGATTTTGCAAATCAACCTGAGTCTCAGTGGCTACTGGGATCAGTGGTCTTACATCATCCTTCAAGTGCATCTCGGGTTTTAAACCGATACACATGTTGAGGGTTACTGGCTATATATCTCGGTAGAGAATAAATTGCACCAATAAAAAATATTGACAAAAAATTAGCCCACAGTTGGGGTGGTGCACCACCTCGGAAGCAGTCCGGCATAAAGCTCGAGCGCTAGTGGCTGGCTCCATAGAGGGCATTTCTAGCATTAAGCTCGGCTAAACTCCTTTAACTTTTTTGGACCAAGATGATCTATCACATCTTGGATATAGTCTGACATTGGAGCTTGGACACAGTCCGGCGTTGGAGCTCGGATACATTTCGGCGTTAGAGCTCGGAAGCAGTCCGGCATTGGTGCTTGGCTGCAAAAGATACCTCAAATGCAGTCCGGTGTTAGAGCTCGGACGCAAGAGGACACTGCCTCCCGGGAACAACTTCAAACCTGAGGTGTGGCATAAAAATAACAAGGCATTGATAAAGGCCGGAAACTTAAAGGGGCTCCTCGGATACCCGACGTGTAAACTCGTTCAATGCATTTCTACGATCCTCAAGATCGAAGATGAGAAGATTTGTTGAACCAGTTTTCAAGACCGACAACCGAAGATGAAGAATAGTTCGGAAGAATCAAGGAGCTTCCCTAACTTGAAGACCGGTTCAGGGGGCTACTGATGGTGTGCTGGACTAGGGGGTACTCACCACATCGTCTCCCGATCTGTTAGATTGGGCCGAGGACCCCCATGGCTGTATACTCATGGGCCAGTTCGGACAGCTGCCGCATACATGGAAGATTCCACAAGACTTGGTGATCAATACAAGGACTCCTCCCCACCGGCATATTCGGCTAGGACTCTTGTTATCCTAGGGCTCTAGTGCATTATATAAACCGAGGCCAGGCTAGTCGATAGATCATATACAACAATCATACCATAGGCTAGCTTCTAGGGTTTTAGCCTCTATGATCTCGTGGTAGATCAACTCTTGTAATACTTGTATCATCAATATCAATCAAGTAGGAGTAGGGTTTTACCTCCATCGAGAGGGCCCGAACCTGGGTAAAAACATCATGTTCCCTGCCTCCTGTTACCATCGATCCTAGACGCATAGTTTGGGACCCCCTACCCGAGATCTGCCAGTTTTGACACCGACAGGGTGGATGCCGGCCGTCCCCCCATAGAAGCAATCTTTTTTATCAAGAAGACATAATGCATTTATGATCTCTAGATCATGTTGCTTTTAATGAAAACCTTAGATAAAGGGTCTCTACCAACGTTCTAGTTGATAGGATTTCTGAACCTGATCTTGGGGACTTTTGTCCCATTAAATTTAGCTTATAATGATGAATTGGTTGAGCAATATGAGGGGCCAAAGGAGGAATCAATACCTCCCGAGCTTGATCTTGCGGACTTTTGTCCCATTAAATTTAGCATTTTGATTACTCTTTCTTGCCACAAAGAAAACTTGCCGCTGAATGTAGGGAGGATGAGATGAGTTTTTGTGATTTGCCCTATCATTATCGTGACAATACCTATATCTATTCTTGTTTTTATGCCTAGCTAGGGGCGTTAAACGATAGCGCTTGTTGGGAGGCAACCCAATTTTATTTTTGTTTCTTGCTTTTTGGTTCTATTTAGTAATAAGTAATTCATCTAGCCTTTGTTTAGATGTGTTTTTATGCTTTTAATTAGTGTTTGTGCCATGTAGAACCTTTGGGAAGACTTGGGGAAGTTTATGTGATCTTGCTATAAAAAACAGAAACTTTAGCGCTCATGAGATTTTCTGCCATTTTTTACTGGAGAGTGCGATTAGGTTTGTTCTTTATGCAGATGATTAATAGACAAATTCCTCACGTCCACCAATTTATTCCAGAATTTTTGGCATTACAGAAGTATTCTAAACTTACAGATTACTACAGACTGTTCTGTTTTTGACAGTTTCTGTTTTCATGTGTTGTTTGCTTATTTTAATGAATCTATGGCTAGTATCGGGCGGTATGAACCATAGATAAGTCGGAATATAGTAGGTTTAACACCAATATAAATAATTAATGAGTTCATTACAGTACCTTGAAGTGGTGGTTTGTATTCATATACTAACGGAGCTCATGAGATTTTCTGTTGAGTTTTGTGTTGTGAAGTTTTCAAGTTTTGGGTAAAGATTTGATGGATTTCAGAATAAGGAGTGGTAAGAGCCTAAGCTTGGGGATTCCCAAGGCACCTCAAGGTATAATTCAAGGACAACCACAAGCCTAAGCTTGGGGATGCCCCGGAAGGCATCCCCTCTTTCATCTTCGTCTATCGGTAACTTTACTTGATGCTATATTTTTATTCACCACATGATTTGTGTTTTTCTTGGAGCATCTTGTATGATTTGAGTCTTTGATTTTTATTTTACCACAATCATACTTTCTGTACACACCTTTTGGAGAGACACACATGAATCGGAATTTATTAGAATACTCGATGTGCTTCACTTATATCTTTTGATCTAGAAAATTTTGCTCTATGTGCTTCACTTATATCTTTAAGAGCATGGCGGTTGTTTTATTTTATAGAAATTATTGATCTCTAATGCTTCACTTATATCATTTTGAGAGTCCTTTAGAACAGCATGGTAATTTTCTTTGGCTATAAAATTAGTCCTAATATAATAGGCATCCAAGATGGGTATAATAAAAACTATCATAAAAAGTGCATTGAAATGATGAGAAGTTTGATACTTGATGATTGTTTTAAGATGTGAAGACGGTGATATTAGAGTCATGATAGTTGGGTAGTTGTGAATTTTAGAAATACTTGTTCTAAAGTTTGTGATTCCCGTAGCATGCACGTATGGTGAACCGTTATGTGAAGAAGTCGGAGCATGATTTATTTATTGATTGTCTTCCTTATGAGTGGCGGTCGGGGACGAGCGATGGTCTTTTCCTACAAATCTATCCCCCTAGGATCATGCATGTAGTACTTTGTTTCGATAACTAGTAGATTTTTGCAATAAGTATGTGAGTTCTTTATGACTAATGTTGAGTCCATGGATTATAGGCACTCTCACCCTTCCACCATTGCTAGCCTCTCTAGTACCGCGCAACTTTCGCCGGTACCATAAACCCACCATATACCTTCCTAAAAACAGCCACCATACCTACCTATTATGGCATTTCCATAGCCATTCCGAGATATATAGCCATGCAACTTACAACCATTCCATTTGTTATGACACGCTTCATCATTGTCATTTTGCTTTGCATGATCATGTAGTTGACATCGTATTTGTGGCAAAGCCACCGTTCATAATTTTTCATACATGTCACTCATGAGTCATTGCACATTCCGGTACACTGCTGGAGGCATTCCCATAGAGTCATATTTTGTTCTAAGTATCGAGTTGTAATTTTTCGAGTTGTAAGTAAATAAAAGTGTGATGATCATCATTATTAGAGCATTGTCCCATGTGAGGAAAGGATGATGGAGACTATGATTCCCCCACAAGTCGGGATGAGACTCCGGACGAAGAAAAAGAGAAAGGCCATAATAAAAGAGAAGGCCCAAAAGAGAAAAAAATGAGAGAGAAAAGAGAGAAGGGACAATGTTACTATCCTTTTACCACACTTGTGCTTCAAAGTAGCACCATGATCTTCATGATAAAGAGCGTCTCCTATGTTGTCACATTCATATACTAGTGGGAATTTTACATTACAGAACTTGGCTTGTATATTCCAATGATGGGCTTCCTCAAAATGCTCTAGGTCTTCGTGAGCAAGCAAGTTGGATGCACACCCACTTAGTTCTTTTGTCGAGCTTTCATACACTTATAGCTCTAGTGCATCCATTGCATGGCAAGCCCTACTCACTCACATTGATATCTATTGATGGGCATCTCCATAGCCCGTTGATACGCCTAGTTGATGTGAGACTATCTTCTCCTTTCTTTCTTCTCCACAACCACCATTCTATTCCACTTATAGTGCTATCTCCATGGCTCACGCCCAAGTATTGCGTGAAGATTGAAAAAGTTTGAGAACATCAAAAGTATGAAACAATTACTTGGATTTTCATCGGGGTTGTGCATGATTTAAATATTTTGTGTGGTGAAGATGGAGCATAGCCAGACCATATGATTTTGTAGGGATAACTCTCTTTGGCCATGTTATTTTGAGAAGACATGATTGCTTTGCTAGTATGCTTGAAGTATTATTATTATTTTATGTCAATATTAAACTCTTGTCTTGAATCTTTCGGATCTGAACATTCATGCCACGATAAAGAAAATTACATTGAGAATTATGCTAGGTAGCACTCCACATCAAAAATTCTGTTCTTATCATTTACCTACTCGAGGATGAGCAGGAATTAAGCTTGGGGATGCTTGATACGTCTCCAACGTATCTATAATTTTTGATTGTTCCATGCTATTATATTATCTGTTTTGGATGTTTAATTGGCTTTAATATACCTTTTATATTATTTTTGGGACTAACCTACTAACCAAAGGCCTAGTGCAAATTGCTGTTTTTTGCCTATTTTAGTGTTTCGCAGAAAAGGAATATCAAACAGAATGAAACCTTCGGGAGAGTTACTTTTGGAATAAACGTGATCCAGGAGACCTGGAGTTTATGGCAAGAAATAAGCGAGGAGGCCACGAGGCAGGGAGGCGCGCCCAGGGGGTAGGTGCGGCCCCACCCTCGTGAGCCCCTCGCAGCTCCACCGACCTACTTCTTCCTCCTATATATATCCATATGACCCAAAAACATCCAGGAGCACCACAAAACCCTATTTCCACCGCCGCAACCTTCTGGACCCGTGAGATCCCATCTTGGGGCCTTTTCTAGTGCTCCGTCGAAGGGGGAATCGATCACGGAGGGCTTCTACATCAACACCTTAGCCTCTCCGATGATGTGTGAGTAGTTTACCACAGACCTTCGGGTCCATAGTTATTAGCTAGATGGCTTATTCTCTCTCTTTGGACCTCAATACAAAGTTCTCCTTGATTCTCTTGGAGATCTATTCGATGTAATTATTTTTGCGGCGTGTTTGTCGAGATCCGATGAATTGTGGGTTTATGATCAAGATTATCTATGAACAATATTGGATTCTTCTCTAAAATCTTTTATGCATGATTTAAATATCTTTGCAAGTCTTTTCGAATTATTAGTTTGGTTTGGCCTACTAGATTGATCTTTCTTGCATTGGGAGAAGTGCTTAGCTTTGGGTTCAATCTTGCGGTGTCCTTTCCCAGTGACAGCAGGGGCAGCAAGGCATGTATTGTATTGTTGCCACCGAGGATAAAAAGATGGGGTTTATATCATATTACTTGACTTTATCCCTCTACATCATGTCATCTTGCCTAATACGTTACTCTATACTTATGAACTTAATACTCTAGATGCATGCTGGATAGCGGTCGATGTGTGGAGTAATCGTTTCGGTCTACTTGTCGTGGACATGATGCCTATATACAAGATCATGCCTAGATATTCTCATAACTATGCTCTTTTATATCAATTGCTCGACAGTAATTTGTTCACCGACCGTTAAATTTTCTATCTTGAGAGAAGGCACTAGTGAAACCTATGGCCCCCGGGTCTATTCTCCATTATATTATTCTCCCGTCAACAAGCTATTTATGTTGCCGTTTATTTTCCAATCTATACAACAAAAATACCAAAAACATTTAACTTATTATTTTTATTAGATCTCACTTTTGTAAGTGACCGTGAAGGGATTGACAACCCCTTTATCATGGTTGTTGCGAGGTTCTTGTTTGTTTGTGCAGGTACGAGGGACTTGCATGTAGTCTCCTATTGGATTGATACCTCGGTTCTCAAAAACTAAGGGAAATACTTATGCTACTTGCTGTATCACCCTTTCCTCTTCAAGGGAAAACCAACTCAAGCTCAAGAGGTAGCAAACCCCAACTACCGAGGGCGGGCCAGCCGCGCTGGGTGCCGGGTCAGAGGGTGGGGGGCACCACCGCAGCCACCAGTGACTCGAAGGGGGCGTCCGCAGGGGGGCCAACAGGGGAGCAGGGGGAGGAGCCAGGAAGACAACAAGCCCCACACTGGAGGTCTCGCTCCCCTCGGAAGTCCCAGCCGAATGGCCCGGCGAGAGAGCTGGGGGCGATGCCGTGGCACCTGGGGCCAGCGCTGCTTGCCTGCCGCGCCCCCCAGAGGAAGGAGCAGCAAGCTCAGGAGAGGGGGAGCAGGAGTGGGTGTCGTCCGAGCCGTCATCGTCATCGGAGTGGTGGGGGCGGGGGTGGTGGCGACGGTGGTAGTCTCCCAAGGCGCCCGGGGGGCCATCGTCCAAGAAGCGGGGCCGGCCCACGTGGTTGGGCGGCTCCGGAGCGACCTGGAGGTCGAAGCCCTCATTGTTGTAGAAGACCCGGACTATAGTGTGGAGCTTGGAGGAGTCCAAGCATTTGACCTTGACCCGGACCTCCTCTTCCTTGCGGAGGGAGAGCTCATCCACCGCCACCACCTTGCCAAGGATCCGCGACATCTGGCGGATGACGGCCTTGGACCTCGCAATATCTGGGTGACCGACGATAAGAATCCAGGCCGTGTCCAGGACAGCCACCGCCTTCGGGTCGAGGATTGGTTCGGTGATGTCAATGACAAGCTAGTTGAGGGCGAGGGTGATCTGGTCACTGCGAGAGTGGTGTAGCCGTGGCTGAGAGCGTCGTGGAAGACCATAGTGAATACATTCCTGGACATAGGAGTGACCAGCCACTCCCATTGGCGACGGTAGAGGTGGTTGACCTCGGCCTCGATCATCTCCGGGGAGGCCACCCCATCCACCACCGTGACAATCGCCTGCAGGGAGGGCATCGATGGAGGAATGTCGGGGACCACAAGGTGAAAGAACCCCAACCCCTCGATGCCATGGTCGTGCATCATGAGCTCTTAGGTCACCGGCCGGTCCGGGCACAGAAGAGCGGGATGGCCCGGATCCTTACAGATGTAGCAACATGGAGGGTTGACACAGTTGATTTGCGAGTGGCCCGCAATACCACAATTGAAGCATAGAGGGAAGGGGAGGCCAAAGACAGGACCCGGCGCCGCGGATGAGCAGGAGATCACCGGTGAGGGAGCGATCGGGTTGGGTGCTCCCCTGCCTTGGCCACAACGCTTCTTTTTCTTGTTGGGGCCTTGACGGCCCCTAGCCAGACCACCAGCAGCGGCGCCTGAAGGGGGCGGGGCATCCACCTAGGGCGCGGGGAAGGCGGACGAGGCTGGCGAGGTGGGGAGGAGCTGCGGCCTCGCCGACAAGCAGGGGAGGGAGAGTGGCCCCGAGATCGCCAGTCACCCATGACAGTCGACGGGAGCGGGAGCGGTCCCGCTACCCGGAGCAGTCAGGAGAACGACACTCATCCCGACGATCCTCCCGGCCCTGCGAGTGGAAGCTGTCCCGGTCATGGAGCTCGCACCGCAAGTTGTCTTCGCAGCAGAGTGCATCGGGGGATAGGCGAGGAGGGTCCCTGCAATCATCGAAGAGGCACTAGCGCCGTGCCTCGCCGTCGTCCCACTCCCAAGGCATGGCCGGCCACGACCGGAGGGAGGGGCGCCGGGACTACAGGGAGGCGGATCGGAGGGGGCGGGAACAAAGGGTGCATCAAGCGGGGCGAGGGGCTGGCGGCAGGAGAGGGAGACGGGGCAGTTGGGAAGCCGCAGGGGGGCCAAATCGACTTAGTTGGTCCAGTGGGCCTAGGGCACAGGGCGGGCCCAGGATCCAGCTGACGGACCAGCGCAGCCAGGCCAAGCCTAGCAGGCAGAAAGGCCCTACGGACCAAGCAGTCCCCGGTCACTAGGCGGCCCAGTAGCTCAAGGCCTAGGGGCGGGGCACCCATCCGGAGGGTTTCCCCTCAAGGGGCGGGTGCCGCCACCATTGCCGTCGCTGCGGCAGCGCCGCCGAATAGCGCAAGCCAAGGACGACGGAGGGCCGGAAGGACGCGACATCAAAGGGAGGAGGGATCGAAAGGTGGCTATGAATGGTCGAAATAGCGAAGAGCGGGCAGCAGGGGTTGGTGCATCTGAGGTTGGGTGGGAGTCCGACACGGAAGTCGACGGCGTGGGCAGGAGGTCAGCTGATAACCCACAAGAATAGGGGATCGCAGTAGTTTTCGAGGGTAGAGTATTCAAGCCAAATTTACAGATTCGACACAAGGGGAGCCAAAGAATATCTGTAAGTATTAGAGGCTGAGTTGTCAATTCAAAAACACTTGGAGATTAATTATCTCCAGCAAAGTTATCAGTAGCGAAGTAGTATGATAGTAGTAGCAGCAGCAATAGTAACACTAACAGTGATAGCAGTAATTTTATAGCAATGATGATAGTAACAGCAGCAATAGTAACTTAGCAAGAACAATATAATAAACGTTCATAGGCATTGGATCGGTGATTTGTTGGACGATATTCATCATGTGACAGTCATAACCTAGGGCGATACGGCACTAGCTCCAGTTCATAAATATAATGTAGGCATGTATTCCGTAAATAGTCATACGTGTTTATGGAAAGAACTTGCATGACATCTTTTATCCTACCCTCCCGTGGCAGCGGGGTCCAATTGGAAACTAAGGGATATTAAGGCCTCCTTTTAATAGAGAACCAGAACAAAGCATCAACACACGTTGAATACATGAACTCCTCAAACTACGGTCATCACCAGGAGTGGTCCCGACTATTGTCACTCCGGGGTTGCCGGATCACAACACGTAGTAGGTGACTATAACTTGCAAGATTGGATCAGAACATATATATATATATATATATATATATATATATATATATATATATATATATATATATATATAACGATGATAACATAAATGGCTCAGATTCAAAATCATGGCACCCGGGACCAAAGTGACCAGCATTAAGCATGGCAAAGTCATAGCAACATCAATCTCAGAACAAAGTGGATACTAGAGATCAAGCCCTAACAAAACTAACTACATTACATGATGAATCTCATCCAACTCCTCATCGACCAACGAGCCTATGAAGGAATTACTCACTCCCGGTGGGGAGCATCATGGAATTGGAGATGGAGAAGGGTTGGTGATGATAAAGAACGAAGATCCCCCTCTCCGGAGACCCAAACGAACTCTAGATCTGGCCTCCCGATGAAGAACAAGAGGTGACGGTGGCTCCATCTCGTGGAACGCGATAATTCTTTCTCCCTAATTTTTTTTCTTAAAAAAATAAGATGTTATAGCGTCGGTTTCAGGGTCTGCGGGACCGCCAGGTAGGGACAACCCACCTGGGCACGCTTGGAGGGGGGCGCACCCTGGTTGGTTGTGCCCACCCATGTTCCCCCCTTCGGTGGTTCTTGGCTCCAGAAATTCACTTTTATTGTATAAAAAATCCTCGCAAAGTTTTGTTCCATTCCGAGAACTTTTATTTCTGCACAAAAACAACACCATGGTAGTTTTGCTGAAAACAACGTCAGTCCGGGGTTAGTTTCATTAAAATCATGCAAATTAGAGTCCAAAACAAGAGGAAAAGCCTTAGGAAAAGTAGACATATTGGAGACGTATCAGCAGCTGGGGAGGGGCGCTAGGATGTGCGGGCCGTACCGAGCTCGGAGCGACGGATCACGCCCCACAAGCAGCGATGGCGGCGGCGATCCCCACGACCGCGCAAGGCAGGGCCTTGGGTCCTTGACGAACGAGCAGAGCTCATCGGCCATGGCTGCGGCAGCCGCCGCGAGCCAGTAGTCGAACCTCGCGTGAGGGAGGCTGAGCTACTGGCCCCGTAGGGCGGCGTGGCAGGACGGAGAACCTGGGAGGGGGATGGCACGTCGGAGTCCCCGACATCGGAGGGGGCGCATCATCATTTGTGAGATCGGCCCACCAGAACTTGGCGAGGGCCGCGGAGGGGGCCGGATTCGAGTAGGAGCCAGCGATGTCCGGGGGGAGGCGCCGACAGGGGCACCGACGAGGAGCGGGGAAGGGGGAGGGCCGTGGGGGCGGTGTCTGCCGTGGGGGGGGGGTTCGAGTCGCCAGAGCTCTCCATTCCAACTCACAGGAAAATTTCAGTCGTCCCGTCCATTCATCCAATTGCACGCCGTAAATGATGTTTTGGTCCCTCCAATGTACTTTCCGTATATAAGATCTCTTCTAGTATATATCTATATCTATACCTAGTATTACAGGGAGGAGACTTTCATAGTTCTCCATATGTCACCCTTTTCTATCCAACCACAAAGATTGACCACTAAGATTTAAAAGAAGGATTTTGGAATTACCTGCTGTGAAGAATTACGTCCACTACCATCAGAAGTCAAAGGAATGATTTGTCGAACCCTCACCCATTGAGGTTCAGGTAGATGGAGACGGAGCCCACGGTGATCTCGGCATTGTCCAAGTGGCCCGTCAGGATGATGAGCATGACATCATATACCAGACCTCCAGACAGAGCATCATAGCATAGGCCAACGAGAGATTGGCGAAGACCTACAACCCCTCGAATGCCTACCACGATAGGCCGTCCCACCAACCCCCATCCCTGCAACACCGCACCATGTAAACTACATGTGCCACAGCGATGCCCCCACGAGGTGACATCGTACGTGGAGGCGGCTCCAGCGAGCCACCACCCGAGGTGCGACGTGAAGAGGTACAACGTGGCGAAGTGCACAACAAGGCTGATCCACGCAAGCACCATGACCTTGTTCTACGCCAGCAGGAACATGTGTGTGCCACCCGCGGGAGGATACGGAGTGTGAAATCACCGACGGCGCCACAGCGACAGTGTCATCCTGGCCGAGGATGCACGGGATCGGTGTGGCTTGACGATGTCTCCAGCGCGCTGCCCATGCCATGGAGGAAGCCGAAGGAGAAGTTGGACACGACAGAGACGCAGCGGTGGAGAGCTGAAAATTGCTGAGGCGGCCGGTGAAGAACTGCGGGGTAGACTTCACACTGTAGAGGCTGAGAATGTTGAAGCCTTGAAGGTGATGGGCGCCGCGATGGCCCATAGCAGCTTCACCTCCCGCATGAACGCCTCCTGCGCCTCCGCATAGCTACTCGGCACCGCCCTGTCGGCCTTCACAACCACGGTCGGCCTCTTCACCAGTGTCGTTGCTGGACCAGAGAGAGAGAGAGAGAGGGAGAGGGAGAGAGAGGGAGAACGATCAAACGACATAGACGAACGCGAGAGAGACTGGTAGTTTTGGTGCTGCCGTAACAACGCAACTTTTTCTGTTTTCTCCTTCCTTTTATCTTAATTACAAGAGCTAGTCTACCCTCCCGGTCCAGACACCATGATCCGCGTAGATCACGCCATGCCGCGATCACGTCCATAGCGAAAGTCAAGCGACCAGGAGGGAATAACATAAAGGAACCTCGAGAGTGCCCGCTACGTGCATGCGTGGGTCACTGATACGTCTCCAATGTATCTATAATGTTTGATTGTTCTATGTTGTTATATTATCAATCTTGGATGTTTTATAATCATTTTATATCATTTTTGGGTAATAACCTATTGGCATAGTGCCAAGTGCCAGTTGCTGGTTTTTGCATGTTTTTTTACATCGCAGAAAATCAATACCAAATGGATTCCAAATGCAATGAAACTTTACGGAGATTTTTTACGGACCAGAAGACACCTAATGGGCCGAGGATGCGCCTAGGGGGTGCTCCGAGGAGAGCACAACCCACCAGGGTGCGCCAGGAGGCCCAGGAGCGCCCTGGTGGGTTGTGCCCACCTCAGGTGTCCCTCGGACCGCCTCTTTGCTCTATAAATACCCCAATATTCCAGAAACCCTAGGGGAGTGGACGAAAATCAATTCCAGCCGCTGCAGAGTCCAGAACCACATGATCCAATCTAGACACCATCACGGAGGGGTTCACCACTTCCATTGGTGCCTCTCCGATGATGCGTGAGTAGTTCTTTGTAGACCTTCGGGTCCGTAGTTAGTAGCTAGATTTCTTCGTCTCTCTCGTTTGATTCTCAATACAATGGTCTCTTGGAGATCCATACGATGTAACTCTTTTTGCGGTGTGTTTGCTGGGATTGGATGAACTTTGAGTTTATGATCAGATCTATCTTTTTATATCCATGAAAGTTATTTGAGTTTCTTTGATCTCTTTTATGCATGATTGCTTATAGCCTCGCATTTCTTCTCCCATATTTGGGTTTTGATTGGCAAACTTGATCTATTTATCTTGCCATGGGAAGGGGTGCTTTGTAGTGGGTTCGATCTTACGGTGCTTGATCCCAGTGACAGAAGGGGAACCGACACTATGTATCGTTGCTACTAAGGATAAAACGATGGGGTCTATCTCTACATAGATAGATCTTGTCTACATCATGTCATCGTTCTTATTGCATTACTCCGTTTATCCATGAACTTAATACACTAGATGCATGCCGGATAGCGATCGATGTGTGGGGTAATAGTAGTAGATGTAGGCAGGAGTTGGTCTACTAATCTTGGACGTGATGCCTATATAATGATAATTTCCTGGATATCATCATGAGTATTTGAAGTTCTATCAATTGCATCAATTGCCCAATAGTAATTTGTTTACCCATAGTTTGCTATTTTCTCAAGAGAAGCCACTAGTGAAACCTACGGCCCCCGTGTCTCTTTCTCATATTATTTGCCTTCGTGATCTATTTTATTTGCCCTTTTATTTTCAGATTTACTAAACCAAACATACCTTGCTGCAATTTATTTTATTTGGCAGTTGATCTACCAATATTTACAACTCTCTCACGTCCGTTTGCCAATTTCTAGCACAGTTACCCGAAAGGGATTGACAACCCCTTTTACACGTCGGGTTCCGAGTATTTGTTATTTGTGTGCAGGTGTTGTTTACGTTGTGTTGCTTGGTTCTCCTGTTGGTTCGATAACCTTGGTTTCATATCTGAGGGAAATCTAGATGCTAAAACTTTTATCTTGGGGCAAGGGAATGTTATGGGAAAGGAACGTATCCAAGAATTTTTCAATTGTGTTGGAAATTTAAGTCTTGATGATGCACATATACTTAAGACTACTAGATCTTATCTAGATGCTATTTCAGCGCTAGTTCTGAAACTTGAAAGAAAATTTATCCATACTCATCCTACTTTGCAAAGATTGTTTTTTGAGCTCCCCGTTATAAAGAATCCTAAGGCTAAAAAGTTGGCCACTCTCGTTCTTATGAATGCGTTTGACTATATCATATGGGAAGCTAGGGAAATCTTTGATTTTTATGGTATGAATCGTGAAAAGACTGTGATAGATGAAATTCTTTACAATAGTAATTTTGTGTTAAGACATTTGCTTGGGGAGAATAAGATCTTTGATGAGAATCTTAAAAGGAAGTCCCAATCCTAGATGTAATTCAACAAGTTTTTAGTAATGGTAATCAACATTATTCTTTGATAGTTGCCGGAAATCAACGTGCTTATGACAATGGGCAACTTAATAATGCTAAGGTTTCTATGGATAATATGTTTTATGTTGTTTTTACAAAACCCCATGATAAAAATACATCCAAGGGAATTAAGAAGAAGGATGACAAAACTTAGGTCCTTGCTTTAAGCCTAGCTAAGGGCGTAAAACTATAGCGCTTGTTGGGAGGCAACCCAATGAATAAATTTTATTTTTGCTTTTTGCTTTCTGTTCTTGAGTGTTAGCACAATTATGCTAGTGTTATGATTGTTTTTTTATGTTTTAATTAGCATTTGTGCCAAGTAAAGCCTTTAGGATCTTCTTGGGTGATAGTTGATCGATCTTGCTGAAAAATAGAAACTTTTACGCTTGCGAAAATAATTCTGATTTTTAACCAGAGAGCGAAAAAATACCCATTACTTTTGCAGTGGATCAATATACAAATTTCTTAGGTTGTCCTAATTTCTCAGAGTTTTGGAGTTACATAAGTATTCGAAACACCCATATTACTATAGACTGTTCTATTTTTGATAGATTCTGTTTTCTCTGCGTTGTGTGCTTGTTTTGATGGCGCTATGTTTTTCTTTGATGAGTTTTTCTCATAGAAAAGTTGAAATACAGTAGATATAATGCAAGAACAAAATATTAATTGGTTTACTATGACACTTATAGTAGTGATTTGTTTTATTATACTAACGGATCTCAAGAAGGATATAATAAAAACTTTCATGAAGATCATTGGACCAAATAAGCTTGATTCTTAGCAATAGTTTTGAGATATGATGATGTGATATGTGAGTCATGTTGATGAGTAATTATGCTTTGTAAGAATATTGGTGTTAAGGTTTGTGATTCCCTATGCAAGCACGAAAGTCAATAATTATGCAATGAAATTATATTCTACTTGTGGTGCATTATTCGGTGTTAATATGCTTAATGCTCGCTTATGAGATTACTCGTTTCTTGGTTGATCGCTTCTCAATCTTTTGCTAGCCTTCATTTTGCACTAAGTATGATCACTACTTGTACATCCAAAAACCTTTAAACCAATTTTGCCACATGAGTCCACTATATCTACCTATATGTGGTATTCTTTTGCCTTTCTAAGAAAATTTGTATGTGCCATCTCTAATTTTCAAAATAAACTTCTCTTTTGTGTGTTCGTTTCGCTCGGGGAGCGGTGAGGGTGGCTAATATTTTCTGTGCTAGATGTGTTATTTTCACGATGAGTGTTTATTCAGTTGTCATTGCACGAGAGTAAGGCAAAGGTATTAGGGATGCCCAGTCCCGAAATGTAAAATAAATTTACTTTATGTTGTCAAATAATAAATTCCTTGGAAAGTGTTGGTATGGAAGGAACCCATGGATACGGTTAGCCATGGAAAGTGAAGGTATGGTGGCAAAAGGAATAAACTTTAATTTCTGTTTGGGAACCGCCTATGATATATCTAGCATGGAAAGTGTTGGGAACTCTAAGTCATTTTCGTTGGTGGGAAGGACACACCTCCCAAAATGTTTTTATTTTTAAGTTTTTCGCTTTGAGCTCTGGCACCTCTACAAATCCTTACTTCCCTCTGCGAAGGGTCTTCCTTTTACTTTATGCATTTTTTATTTTTGAATTTGATTCTTCATCTTCTCTTATAAAAGCACCAACTAGGAGTGTCGGTGTCAAAATCGGCGGATCTCGGGTAGGGGGTCCTAAACTGTGCGTCTAGGTCGGATCGTAACAGGAGGCAGGGGACACGATGTTTTACCCAGGTTCGGGCCCACTTGATGGCGGTAAAACCCTACGTCCTGCTCGATTAATATTGATGATATGGGTAGTACAAGAGTAGATCTACCACGAGATCAGAGAGGCTAAACCCTAAAAGCTAGCCTATGGTATGATTCTTCTTCGTCCTACGGACTAAAACTCTCTGGTTTATATAGACACCGGAGAGGGCTAGGGTTACATAGAGTCGGTTACAATGGTAGGAGATCTACATATCCGTATCGCCAAGCTTGCCTTCCACGCCAAGGAAAGTCCTTTTCGGACACGGGACGAAGTTTTCAATCTTGTATCTTCATAGTCCAGGAGTCCGGCCGAAGTTATAGTCCGGCTATCCGGACACCCCCTAATCCAGGACTCCCTCAGTAGCCCCTGAACCAGGCTTCAATGACGACGAGTCCGGCGCGCAGATTGTCTTCGGCATTGCAAGGCGGGTTCTCCTCCAAATTCCGTGAACCTGTTGAATAGTGTCCGGTTTCTTGTAAATGTAGTGCTCCTTGGCTTCTACGCCCAATAATGGCCGTTTTCCACGTGTCAAATGAATACAAAAAGTCAGGGTGTTTTTATATTTACACCCCTAGCCGCGTGAATGAGCCGCCTATTTAAGGGGACGAGGATTTAGATCCAAACCACACCTTCTCCCTTCCGCGAGTATTCATCAGAGTGTATCCGACTGAGGTCCATTCTATCATGGCCGGCCGCCGCAGCTCCTCCACTCGCCCTTCCAACCCTCTGCCTGGAGCTTGGAAGAGGTGCTCCATCCTGCACAGCGAGCTAGTGAAGCTCCAGACCAAGGGATTTCTCCCCCCGGCCTATATGGTCCCGGTTCGAGTCGGACTTGCCACCTATAATGGCGGAGAGCAAGCGGAGAGCGCCCCCAATCCCTCCAAACGAGAGCGGGTATGCCTTGCCCCTTACTTAATAAGAGGGCTCGGATTTCCAATTCATCCGTTTCTCCGGGGGCTTCTGGAGTTCTATGGCCTCTAGCTGCACAACCTCACGCCTGCCTCCATATTGCATATCGCGGGCTTCGTAGCCCTTTGCGAGCTGTTTTTGGGCTGCGAGGCTCATTTCGCACTGTGGAAAAGGCTATTCTGCCTTGTGCCCCCCTCTAAGGAGGGGTCGATATATCAAGTGGGCGGAGCCAAAGTGTGGCGCATCACCGGGACCGGATATCTATCCAGAACCCCAAAGAAGGCGTCCGAGGATGAGCCTTCAGAATGGTTTTATATAGAGGACGTCCCGCTGCGGATCCTGTCCGGATCGGCCTCCCTGAGTTCGACAGTGCTCCCCTAAAGAAGAGCCTAAGCTGGCGTCCATGGAGCCCTCAGAGGGAAAGTGACAGGGACGTTATTTACCTGATGGGCCAGATAAGATTGTTAGCTCATTCCGGACTGACCATGATCGGGGTCATGGCCACATGTATCATGCGAGGGGTGCAGCCACTTCAGTATAGAGGCCGCCCCATGTGGGACTTCAACGGGGAGGACGACGCCACCCGCTATGGCCGTAAGGGGCCGGATTCAGCTGCCGCTCTAATAAAGACCTTGTCCGCTTTGTACAAGGGAGAAGAGGAGGAATTTCTCCGCGTCAACCCACGGGGTGGATTTTCTATGTACAATCCCCCGAGTTGGGTAAGTGGACACTTTTACTTGCCCATCCGTTTTACATTCCCATTGTTAAATTTTTAGTCTAACAACTTCAACGCAGGAACTGCGCCAGGCTATTAAAGAAATAAATAGCCCTCCTCCACAACCCGAGGATCCGGGACGGTCCCTCGACCCGGCCTCTCAAGAGGATCTGGACTTATCTGTGGAGCTAATTGATGGAGTGTTTCATCAATTGAGAAAGGACAATGCCTTGGTGGCCATTACGACAGATTATCTAGGGCTACTCCCAGCCTCACAGGTAACTGAGACCGGAGTCCCAGCACTTTGAAAAGGTATATGTCCTCGCGTGTTTTTGATTGCCGTATGACAACCGTGTTTTGCAGGGGAGGTCCTTGAGACGGGAGGCCGAGCCTGCGGCGACTAGCCAACGAGGGGCGGCAAGGCCCCGCGAGCTGAAAAGAAGTGCGGTCCGGACTGAGGCACCGGCGCAAAGGTATAGCGCGCCACCTTATTCCCAGGTGTTATTCCTTCGAGGCATATTAACACTCGTGCTCTCTTCAGGACGAAGAGACCTCGCCGGACTATATCCGGAGAGGCTGCCAATCGCGCCTCCACCAGCCAGGCTCCAAAGCCTAGTCCGGAAGCGGAGGCGAACACGAGGCGTGCACCGGACGCTCCTCCAACGGAGGATGCGGACAGGCTGTCTGCCACCAATTCCAAGGTGGAGAGTGCCATGAACCACAGGCATCGCCGGACAGTTCTTCACGATGCTTGTTTCTCCCAAGAGGCTTTGGGTGCCTTCAATTCATGAGACGCATACCTCCATGCCGCTCAAAATGGTCTAGCCAGAGCCACGGAGCAGTATGTGAAAGACATACGGGTAAGAAAATTTTGGTAATTATATATATGTACCAGTAGCCCCTGAGACTTGAAACATTTAGAATAACTGATTTAAGGATCATCTGTTATGCAGGTTCTTGCAGAAAAGAATACCCTTCTGTCCCAGGAGCTGGAAGAGTGCAAAGCCCAACTTGAGGCCGCACTAGCCGCGGTAGGGGAGCCCAAGGAGACCCCCTCTAGTAATATACGCTTCGAAAGATAAGCATTTTGCGAAGTGCGGCGTGGGTGCAAATCTGACAAATGAAATTGCAGATGGCGCCGGATTAAATCCGGAAGTGCAACAACTCCGACGCCAGCTGAAGGCTGGTGAGAGCATGCTGACAAAGGTGAGGCGGGAGAAGAACGATCTCCAAGATGCCAACACCAAGCTGGGCGTTGAACTGATAGACGTTCATGCCCAGCTGTTGGACTCCGTGAAGGAGAATCAGCGGCTTCGACGCGGCATATATAGTAAGTGCTTAAACGAACTTTGAGAAAAGAGTTCGGCGAGGAAGTCGACTAACAGAGTAATGTCTATAGGTATGCGAACAGGTCATCCTGCAGAGGAAATGCCCGGTTCTACGGGTGACCTTCTTCCCGAGCTCTCACAAGTGCACGAGCGAGTCCGGCAGGTGATGCAAGGCGTCGCCCAAGCTTTGTGGCCATCCGTCTCCATGACCGAAGGCCTTGGAGAGCTTGTAGAGAAGCTGAAGGGAGCGCGGCGGCGCTTCTGATTGTGGAAGATGTCGGCCTACCGTCAAGGCACCAGGGAGGCCTGGGCCATGGTGAAGACGCGGTACACGAAGGCTGACCCAAACCACATGGCCGAGGTCGGACCCATAGGGCCCGATGGGAAGGAGATCCCTGTGAGCTTAGTATACGGCCAAGTAGAGTTGGCCGCAAAGTATTCCCAACTGGACTGTAAACTAGACAGCCTGTTAGATGGTATTGAAGAGGAATACAATCAGTCAGATTGACTATGTAATTTTAATTGACATGTGTAATGCCTTCTAGCCAGATTGTAGATTGTTTGTCATGGCCGACCTTTTCGCTTCAACATCGGGACCTGACGGTCCGGAGTGTGTCCGAATACCCTCGCGGTTATATAAGAACCGGGGTATGCATGGAGACCAGGCGTAGGGGTCATTAGTGCTTGAACAGACAAGTGCCCAACTAGTTATGTTATATTACATGGTTAGTAAGAAACATCTTCCAGGGAGAATAGTTCCGTTAGGGGTTCCTTTCCCTGGGAGGCATGCCCTAAAGTGCATGTCCATCTTGCGAAAAGAGGCGTAGGAAAAAAATCTGGGGGCGTATAGATAATAAAAAAAGATCATCTTTAGTTCACCGACCGAATATTCCCTTAAGAACACTAGCTTTCGGCTTCACCCAGTCTGAGGTACACATCCGGCTGACCCAGCAGTAACAATCGCAGAGGTGCTCCCTTTACCACCTAGCCGAACAATCGGGAACATAGGGGTAAGCACAGGAGCCAGGCAACCCAGCTTGGCCAAAACTTAAGTCATATCGATGCATATCATGGCGAATAAAAGGTACATGCGGAAGTGTGACACATGTGTTGGGCATGAAGCCGTATAAATAAGCTTCTGTTTAAAGAAGCCCCCAGGTTTAATGAGCACGGATAGCGCGTCATTTTATGAGCCTTTAAAGGCTATAAGAGAGAGAGAGGAGAAGGAGAGAAATGTAAGACAGAAAGTATGTAAAAATGGACAGAGGAAGGAGACGAACACAGAGTCCGGCGCTAGGCATAGAATCTTCAGAGACGGGCTGCGTTCCATGGGTTCGGCTCGAGTCGGTTATCTAATGCATCTCGCAGGCGGTATGCTCCACCAGTCAGGACTTGGTCAATTATGAAGGGACCTTCCCACTTGGGCTTGAGTTTGTCCTTTGTCTTGTCCGACAGGCGTAGAACTATTTCGCCAACGTTGTAATTTTTGGCCCGTACTTCTCTGCTTTGGTATCTTCGAGCCAGCTATTGATAGAATGCGGAACGGGCTTTTGCCACATCTCGCTCTTCCTCCAAGGCGTCCAAAATGTCCTGCCGATCGTGCTCGGCTTCTCTTTCTTCGTACATGCGCACTCGAGGTGAGTCATGAATTATGTCGCAGGGCAAAACTGCCTCTGTGCCGTACACCATGAAGAATGGTGTGTATCCGATGGTGCGATTCGGCGTGGTCCGCAGCCCCCAGAGTATGGAGTCGAGCTCCTCTACCCAGTGCATATTAGATTCCTTAAGGGACCGCACTAATCTGGGTTTGATGCCGCTCATGATAAGACCATTTGCCCGTTCGACCTGGCCGTTGTTTTATGGGTGATAGACGGAAGCATAATCAAGCTTGATGCCCATGTTTTTGCACCGGAGTTTTACCTCATCAGCCTTAAAGTTCGTGCCGTTATCAGTGATGATGCTGTGGGGGATGTCGTAATGTTGTACAACCCCGGATATGAAGTCTATCACCGGTCCGGATTCGGCCGTCTTAACAGGCTTGGCCTCTATCCATTTGGTGAACTTATCCACCATGACCAGTAAGTATATTTTCTTGTGGGTTCCGCCATTAAGGGGTCCAACCATGTCAAGCCCCCAGACCGCGAAGGGCCAAGTGATGGGGATAGTTTGGAGGGCGGTGGATGGCATATGGCTTTGGTTTGCAAAAAGCTGGCAACCGACGCATCGTTGGACTAAGTCCTGGGCGTCTGCCCGGGCCGTCGGCCAATAAAAGCCTGTACGGAAGGCCTTGCTTACAAGGGACCGAGCTGCAGCATGATGTCCGCCGAGTCTGGCATGAATTTCAGCCAGGAGGTTCCGCCCTTCCTCTTTCGATATGCACCTTTGAAGGACTCTGATAGTGCTTTTATTATAAAGCTCTCCCTCATGGACTTTATAGGCTTTAGATCGCCGCACTATGCAGTGTGCCTCATTTTGGTCGTCAGGGAGTTCCTGCCTGGTAAGGTAGGCGAGGAATGGTTCTGTCCACGGGGCGATGACGGCCATTATTACGTGGGCTGAAGGTGTTATTTCCTTGGCAGAGCCTCCAATTTTGTCAGAGTGTTCGGTGTCGGGCAGTGCCGTTGGGTCCAGGCTGTTATTGCCAGGTTCCCCTTCCCATACTACGGACAGCTTGAACAACCTTTCCAAGAAGATGTTGGGGGGGACTACATCGCGTTTTCTGCCGATGCGTGCCAGGACATCTGCCGCCTGATTATTTTCCCGGGCTATATGGTGAAATTCGAGCCCTTCGAACCGAGCTGACATTTTTAAGACGGCGTTGCGATAAGCTGCCATTTTTGGATCCTTGGCATCAAAGTCTCCATTTATTTGGGATATTGCGAGGTTCGAGTCCCCGCGCACCTCTAGGCGTTGAATGCCCATGGATACTGCCATCCGGAGACCATGTAAAAGGGCCTCATATTCGGCTGTGTTGTTGGAGTCTGTGCACATTATCTGGAGTACATATTGAACTGTGTCTCTTGTGGGGGACGTCAAAACGACGCCAGCCCCTAGACCGGCCAACATTTTGGAGCCGTCGAAGTGCATGACCCGGTTTGAATACGTGTCGTACTCTTTAGGGAGTTCGGCCTCCGTCCATTCTGCGACGAAGTCGGCCAAAACTTGCGACTTGATAGCTCGCCGTGGCTTGTAAGTTATGTCAAACAGGAGGAGCTCAATGGCCTATTTTGCAATCTGGCCCATCGCGTCGCGGTTGTTTATAATATCGTTAAGTGGCACTTTCGAGGCTACTGTTATTGAACACTCTTGAAAGTAGTGTCGCCGCTTCCGGGATGCCATAAATACCGCGTACGCAATTTTTTGATAATGTGGGTACCGTGACTTGCACGGAATAAGGACAGTGGACACATAATAGACCAGCTTTTGAAGGGGGAATTTGTGTCCGTCCATTTCTCGTTCGACGACGAGCACTGCACTTACGACCTGATGGGTTGCTGCAATGTATAATAGCATTGGTTCGCCAATGTTTGGCGCGACCAGGACTGGGTTTGTTGCCAAGATGGCTTTTATTTCGTTGAGTCCGGCCATGGCTGCATCCGTCCACTCGAAGTGTTCGGTGTGCCGAAGGAGGCGGTAAAGGGGTAGGGCCTTTTCTCCTAAGCGAGAGATAAAGCGGCTTAGAGCCGCCACGCATCCAGTTAATTTTTGTATTTGTTTGAGGTCCTTCGGGATATCCAATTGTGACAGAGCCCGGATCTTGGCTGGATTTGCTTCAATTCCTCTACCGGATACAATGAAGCCCAAGAGCTTTCCGGTTGGAACGTCGAAAACACATTTTTCCGGGTTGAGCTTGATGTCGTCTGTTCGGAGGTTATCGAATGTTAGCCTCAAGTCGTCTACTAGAGATTCGACATGTCTTGTTTTAATGACCACATCATCTACGTATGTCTCCACTATTTAGCCGATCTGGTTTGCTAGACATGTCTGAATCATGCGCTGATATGTTGCGCCGGCGTTTTTGAGCCTGAAGGGCATTGTGTTGAAGCAGAATGGGTCGTATGGTGTGATGAATGCCGTTGCGGCTTGGTCTGACTCTGCCATCTTTATTTGATGGTAGCCGGAGTATGCGTCGAGGAAACACAACGAATCGTGTCCTGCGGTAGCATCGATAATTTGATCGATGCGGGGGAGAGGGAAGGGATCCTTTGGGCAAGCCTTGTTCGGTACCATCACCAGGTTTGCTAGCCAGTCCGGATGTTTGATATCTTTGATGAATCCGGCCTCCAATAGCTTGGCTAGTTCCTCTCCCATGGCATGTCTCTTAGGTTCGGAAAAACGCCAAAGAGCCTGTTTGACTGGCTTGAATCGTTTTAGGATATTTAAGCTGTGTTCGGCCAGCCTGCGTGGGATTCCTGGCATGTCTGAAGGGTGCCAGGCGAAAATGTCCCAGTTCTCTCATAGGAACTCTCGTAGTGCGGCGCCTACATCCGGGTTTAACTGTGCCCCGATGGAAGCTGTTTTATTGGGGTCCGTTGGATGGACCTAGAATTTGACTATTTCATCCGCCGGTTTAAAGGAGGTGGACTTGGATATTTTATTGAGTATCACATCGTCCCTATTCACCGTGGAGCGCAACGCGGTCAGTTCCTCAGCCGCTAGGGCTTCGGATAGCGCCTCGAGGGCTAGTGCGGCTGTCTTGTTTTCGGTGTGGAGTGCTATGTCCGGATCACTAATGAGAGTGATGATTCCGTTAGGCCCGGGCATCTTGAGCTTCATGTACCCGTAATGGGGTATTGCTTGGAAGACTGTAAACGCTTCCCGCCCTAGCAGAGCGTGATATCCGCTACTGAACGGGGCCACCTGGAACGTAACCTCTTCGGACCTGTAATTATCCGCGTGCCGAACACCACATCTAGTGTGTTTTTTCCTGTACAGCGGTTCCAGTCTATTTCCATTTTTTGAAGGGTTTCCTCATAAATGAGGTTCAATCCGCTGCCGCCATCCATGAGTACCTTGGTAAGACGAAAGCCGTCCACTATTGGACTGAGGACCAATGCGGCTGGTGCTCGGGCTGTTCGGAATTTAGGTTCATCACTGGCGTTAAAAGTAATAGCCGTGTCACTCCATGGGTTTATTGTTGCTACTTGGTAGACTTCGGCAAGGCCGCGGAGTGTTCTTTTTTGCATATTGTTTGATGCGAAAGTCTCGAAGACTGTTAATACCGTACTGGTTTCTCTGGGGTGGCTTTCTGTGGCTTCTGGAATTAGAAGATCTTCGCCAATTTTTACCACCTGCCGGAGTATCCAACATGCTCTAAGGCTGTGAGTTGGTGTGGCGCCCTCTGCATTATGAATTTTACAGGGTCCATCAAGCCTTCCTTCCAGTACGGTTCCGTGCCCTGTAGAGGGCTTTTGCTTTTTGGTATTGAACCCGGGTGTCTGACGATGATGCACCCTTTTATTTCGGACCGGGTTTGTATTCAAGGCCGGATTGTCCCAAAATTTTGTTTCGGTTTTCCAGGCGCTTTCCATCGCACAGCACTTTCGTACTATGGACGCCAAGTCAGCAAAGCGTGTAATATCACGGCGACTTATGGTGTTGAGGATTCCCTTGTCTATGCAATTATTGCAGAAGAATGAAATTGTGTCTTCCTCGCGGCAGTCCTTTATCCTGTTCATAACCAGGAGGAATCTGGCCCAGTAATGATGTACTGTTTTCTTCGGGCTCTTGCCTAATTTGGGATAGATCGCTTATGTACGGGTGGGTGGGTGGAATCAAATCCGAAACCTCACCCAATCTGAGACCCAGGGGCCAAGGAGTTTAACTCGGACGTTGGGATTCTTGGATGCGGCTCAATGAATCTAGTCCATCGCCTGACTTTAAGTTCAGGTCTTGAGTGATATCCTCCCATCCGCGGGTATTCGGCTTGCAGGGATCGGGAATCCGGACATCGCTAGTCCTTAAGATAGATGAAGGGTCGCCGCACTGTCCCTCTACCACGGCAACGTGATGGGTGACCTAGGGAGAGTTAATCTCTCTCAGATCGGGTTTAGGCCCAATCTGGTCGTAATCCGTAGCGACTCCCAGGGCGGCAATGCGATCGAAGAGCTCGTTTAGGGAAGAGAGCTCCATTGGATCTAGCTGCTCGGCGAATTCCGAGCTGACGTGAAGATTGCTTTCGATGACTCGAGAGGTCATCGTCGGTGCAGCAGCCGAACAGGCGGTCATAAGGAAACTTCCTAGCCGAAGAGTTTGGCTGACAGCCAAAGCTCCCTTAGCAACGGTGCCGTCTTTAAAGACGGGATGAGGCATCCTTCCTGATGGCGACGGCACAGAGGAACTCTCAATGAAAGCACCAATGTCGGTGTCAAAACTGGCGGATCTCGGGTAGGGGGTCCCGAACTGTGCGTCTAGGTCGGATGGTAACAGGAGGCAGGGGACACGATGTTTTACCCAGGTTCGGGCCCTCTTGATGGAGGTAAAACCCTACGTCCTGCTCGATTAATATTGATGATATGGGTAGTACAAGAGTAGATCTACCACGAGATCAGAGAGGCTAAACCCTAAAAGCTAGCCTATGGTATGATTGTTCTTCGTCCTACAGACTAAAACTCTCCGGTTTATATAGACACCGGAGTGGGCTAGGGTTACACAGAGTCGGTTACAATCGTAGGAGATCAACATATCCGTGTCGCCAAGCTTGCCTTCCACGCCAAGGAAAGTCCCTTCCGGACACGGGACGAAGTCTTCAATCTTGTATCTTCATAGTCTGGGAGTCCAGCCGAAGGTATAGTCCGGCTATCCGGACACCCCCTAATCCAGGACTCCCTCAAGGAGGCACTATGATCATACTTGAACATTGGGTGTAGTTAATATGCGAGTGTTTTTCATGAATGGATCAATGATTGAGCATGATGGGCTAGGGATAGCTTATTTAAGCGTTGATATTTTGAAAGAGTTGCTTGTTGATATGCTTCATTATTTAAGTTATCATGTCAAAACTAGACTATTGCTTTGAATAATATAAAATTACAAATGTCCATGCTATAAAGAAAAGAATAAGATATGACATGTTAGGCAGCATTCCACATCAAAATTATTGTTTTTATCACTTACCTACTCGAGGACGAGTAGGAGTTAAGCTTGGGGATGTTGATACGTCTTCAACGTATCTATAATTTTTGATTGTTCCATGCTGTTATATTATCAATCTTGGATGTTTTATAATCATTTTATAGTCATTTTTATTTTTTTTGGTACTAACCTATTGACATAGTGCCAAGTGCCAGTTGCTATTTTTTGCATGTTTTTTACATCGCAGAAAATCAATACCAAACAGAGTCCAAATGCAACAGAACTTTATAGAGATTTTTTTATGGAACAGAAGACACCTAATGGGCCAAGGCTATGCCTAGGGGGTGCTCCGAGGAGAGCACAACCCACCAGGGCCCGCCCTGGTGGGTAGTGCCCACCTCGGGTGTCCCCCGAACCGCCTCTTTACTCTATAAATACCCCAATATTTCAGAAACCCTGGGGGAGTGGACGAAAATTAATTCCAGCCGCCACAGAGTCCAGAACCACCAGATCTAATCTAGACACAATCACCGGGGGGGCTTCACCACTTCCATTGGTGCCTTTCCGATGATGAGTGACTAGTTCTTTGTAGACCTTCGGGTCCATAGTTAGTAGTTAGATGGCTTCCTCTCTCTTGTTTGATTCTCAATACAATGGTCTCTTGGAGATCCATATGATGTAACTCTTTTCGCGGGGTGTTTGTTGGGATCGGATGAACTTTGGGTTTATGATCAGATCTATCTTTCTATATCCATGAAAGTTATTTGAGTTTCTTTGATCTCTTTTATGCATGATTGCTTATATCCTTGTATTTCTTCTCTGATATTTGGGTTTTATTTGGCCAACTTGATCTATTTATCTTGCCATGGGAAGAGGTGCTTTGTAGTGGGTTTGATCTTACGGTGCTTGATCCAAGTGACAGAAGGGGAACCGACACGTATGTATCATTGCTACTAAGGATAAAACGATGGGGTCTATCTCTACACACTACAAGAAATATGTCAACTTGCGACCATCACTATTGGTCGCTGAAAGGTCATTGTTTTTTAATTTGCGACCTTTTTGTGACAAAAAACTGATGGTCAAAAGCCGATGGTCGTAAACTGAAATTAACGACCTTCTCTGTGAGAAGGTCGTGGAAGGCAACGACCAAAAAAAAGGTCGTTGATCCTGTGACCTTCTATTTTGGTCGCTAGCTCTCTGCCCAGGCCACGTCGGATCCGACGTGGCAAGCTGATGTGGCAAACTTGCGACCAAATGAAAAGGTCGTTGACAAGAATCAGCTCGGTCCAGTTTGGTGTTTTACATGGACCGAGTCCATTAATTCAGCCTTTTATATATTTTCCCTATTAATTCTGATCAGCTACATGGGCCAGGCCGAACATTATAGCTTTTTATTTTTGGGCTGTAGCCTTTCTTTTTCTTTTTTTATGCACCCGAGTTGTCAAATTCTGGTAAATGGGTCCCAAATGTGACGTTCTGGTTCATGGGACCCTGCTATCAAGGTCATGTTCTTCATATTTCAATATACCAATACAGAAAACCGATGCAATACTTCAAATAACACCAAGAAGCAATCTTCTACATCATATAACATACATACAAATGTGATCAACATCAAGTTTACAATTTGAGAACAACTCTATAAGTGTATAGTCTACCACATGAGTATCACATGAGCCCTACAAGTGTAGGGTCTACCACATGAGTCTACAAGTGTGCAGTCTACATCATATAACACACATACAAATAGGATCAACCTAAAGGGCTTCATTACTCCCAGAACTAGCTCCAATGAGCTAGAACTATGCTTCTTCCAACTTCTTTGCCCTGATGCTCGTGAAGAAACATGAAAGGCCAGCATCTGCACGTTATAGAACAAAATGATTAGGAACAAAATAAAAGTAAATCTGATAGCATATTTACTCTGCAAGGAACCACAACATATTTCTGTAAAAAAAGAACATGTATGCAAACCAACCACCCAAAAAATAATGAGTTGGTTCATCTTATACCAGAATAAAAAGAACACCGACAAGGAATAGAAGCATTCCTTGGTTTTCAAGCACACCAATTCATAGACATGATTTGGATATGGAAAAGATAAAAATAGCAACAAGAGATAATCATAGAAAGTCGGCCATCCTACTATTCAATAAATGGTTTGGATTTCACCGTAACAAAACACTTAACAACCTCAACACTTGTATTTTTGCTTGCTGCAATCTAAACAACATCACCACAAGTTCTATGATGCATCCAAACTTGTGAACTTTGTGCATAGATCAGATCAAATGAAAGAGAGAAGCGGAAAGGAAGGGCTACCTTGAGGATCGAATCAAATCAGCCTGCTTCTTCCTGCCATCTTCTTGTGAATAGCCTTCTTCTTCCTGCCATTAGCGGAAAGCTTTTTAAGAAGTACAGCAGGAGAAACGTTTCATACAGTGGAAAGGGGGACTTGATCAACATCTACTAACTTCACAAAGGAAAACACCTATCCAGGCAATAATTTCCCCCTGATTTAATAAGACAACATGCCTGTTAAAAAAACTAGGCTAGTTTACTTCTTCATGGGATTCAAATAAAAAAGGGTTCAAAAAGGGACCTATCCAAGAACCACATGTTACGATCTGGAGAATGGACGTTAATTCTTTCACCATTGACATTCCCTGATCAAGGTAAACTGTAGCTAACTAGCTGATTAACCAACCAGAAAATGTATAAAGTAACCACCAATGCAATAGATTATGTTCTACTTCTGACGCATTCATTCATAAGCGAAACATGGTGAACTGGAATCTAGAACTCATTGACAAAGGGAGACTTGATCCACATCCAACAAAAAGACACGAGCTAGATTTGAGGAAGTCAGTCAAACAAATCTGTAAAATTAAGCATTCATGCTTGCTAGATTTATAAGCAATTAGTTGATCCACCAAACGGGAAAGAGCATTGATAGCATTAAATAGTAGAAGCAAAACTAACAACAACCCAAAATCACCGAAATCATTGGTTTATTAGCAACAAACAAGACGCGCGTGTGTGGTAATTCGAAGAAGAAACGGCCCTGCCGACGACGATGCCGCCCATGACAAGGAGTTGCCCGAGGAGCCATCCAGCCCCTTCATGAACCTGCAATAAAATGCACGCACGGATCAGATTGGGGGAGAGGAGAGGAAGAAGAAGAGAACATCATCCAAGTAGAAAAATCTCAAAAGAAGCTAATGCACAAAAATATTCAACATTCCTCATAAGCATGTTGATTTAATCACATTTTTGTACTAAAAATGGAGAGAATAGATATGCCTCATGAATTATCCTATGAGATAACTAGAAGAAAAACAGTGAAGGGAATCTGTAGTATAATCCGTTCGGAACAATACTCAAGCCAGTCAGGTTAAGCAACATATGCATATGAGTTTGATCTCCCAGATTAATAGAACATGACAGATAAATTAATGTTTTTCTAAAACTGTAAGAGACATAGCAGCACACATACTCTAACTATTCAACTTTTCAACTATAAGAGGCTATAGACTATCAAATAAAGAACATCAGTTATAGAACTCTGTATCAGGTAGGCAGTAAGCATGCTTAAAAATCAGATGGACATACCTATGCATATTTCCCATACTACAAAAGTACTAAACAAACTAACAAGTGTTCACTTGAAAACCTTCCATGCACATGATAGTAGCTCTTCCCTCATATCATAGAAAAAACATTTGCCAAGTAACATCAGATTGTTGTTCACATACAGCGATAGAACCTTCCACGCAAACTCCCATTATTTTAACCCACGGGAGAAAAGAAAGGTTCTTATCATCAGGTTCAAAAGAAGAATACAGATAATGCAGCCAGGCTAATGATGCTAAATGTTTGTGAAACTATGGAATAGTTTTAATCAATACAAAGGAGCTTTATCTTGAGGAATAACAGATCATGAGAAACAAATGCATGTGTTTATGAAACCACATTAGACTTTGCAACACATTTACCACATCGACTCATCTTTTAAAGCATCCAGTCAAATGGACTTATAATACCAGATAAGGAGGAACAGTTACAAATGTGTGCACTTATCAGATATACAGAAACCATGCTTAAAAACTGACATATACAAATTTATGTGCGTATACACATAGAACAGAGCTACTAAGATAACTAGCAACCATGCACTTGATAACCCGCCCTGCACACTCTTATTCCCTCATGTAATTCCCATTCCACAAGAACGGCACAATTATAGTGTTCAAATTAGGCATAGAATTCTACTGCACTTAATAATACCTTTGCTACAAGGCGAGATAAACAGAAGCAACACAACTGCACTTAATAATACACACTAACCATCCGAGTTTAATAACTTCGCTATCAATTTAATCTCTATTTCCAAGTATTGTATATCCTAGCACATGTTGGAGTAAAGGCTAAGCAATCCAGTATGATGATATGCATGTCCAAATGAGATAATGCAACATTTCCTGCACATTCCTAGTGTGTTTGCCTCTTGCAAGACCAACATATCCCTTCTGGTGATTATTTCCATTGGACAAAGCAAGGAACTGCTATCACTTGCTGATGCAACACTAGAACATACTATTCACCGTTTATTAACTGAAGGTGTATCCCTTTTACTTGTCTAGAACTTAGGAACCAAGCTATTGACAGTATCTAGAATTTAGGATCAGGCAAGCCAACGATTGCAATCAGACACCCCAACATGACAAGCGAACCTAACTCTACAACAACTCAAGTCAAATAGACACAATAATACGGCATCACCAATCATGTCAACCCTCACCAAACTGAATCCTTCTAGGATGAGCCAACATAACAACACCAGGAAATTACAAAAAAAGCGATACGCTGCCGCCGATGACATAATCCAATGGCCTCACTTGTTCCCCCATGGGCATGACGAGCCTGACATCGCACTCGCGGCTGCGCGTGATGCAGTGTAGCCATCCCTCCTCCGGCACCTTGTGCGTCTTGGCAGCGAGGTAGTTCATCCTCACCTTGAACTCCTCGTACTCCCTCTGCATGCACGCACGCTGCGATAGATCAGCCAAGCACTACACTTCAGTACTTCATACCTCCGATCAATCAATCTGTTACACGATAATGTATACCTTCATGGCATGGCGCTCCTTGACGAATGATAGCGTGACCTTGTCCCTGAGGTAGCCCACGTTCCGCGCGAAGTAGGGCTCGGGCGCCCTCGGCTCGATGATACGTCCATTTTGCATCATGCTTTTATAACAATATTTATTGCATTATGGGTTGTTATTACACATTATGTCACAATACTTATGCCTATTCTCTCTTATTTTACAAGGTTTACACGAAGAGGGAGAATGCCGGCAGCTGGAATTCTGGGCTAGAAAAGGAGCAAATATTAGAGACCTATTCTGCACAACTCCAAAAGTCCTCAAACTCGAGGAAGTCAGTTTCAGAATATATAAAAAATATTGGGCGAAGAAAGCACTGGAGGGGCCACCCACCGTCCATGAGGGTGGGGGCGCGCCCTACCCCCCTGGGCGCGCCCCCTGTCTCGTGGGCCCTCTGGCAGGCCTGCGGTGCCCATGTTTGGCTATGTGAAGTCTTTTGCCCTGGAAAAAATTATAAGCAAGATCTCGGGATGAAACTCCGCTGCCACGAGGCGGAACCTTGGTGGAACCAATCTAGGGCTCCGACGGAGCTGTTCCACCGGGGAAACATCCCTCTGGGAGGGGGAAATCATCACCATCATCGTCACCGTCAATCCTCTCATCGGGAGGGGGTCAATCTCCATCAACATCTTCACCAGCACCATCTCATCTCAAACCCTAGTTCATCCCTTCTACCCAATCTTTGTCTCAAAACCTCAGATTGGTACCTGTGGGTTGCTAGTAGTGTTGATTACTCCTTGTAGTTGATGCTAGTTGGTTTATTTGGTGGAAGATCATATGTTCAGATCCTTTATGCATATTTAATACCCCTCTGATTATGAACATGAATATGATTTGTGAGTAGTTACGTTTGTTCCCGGGGACATGGAAGAAGTCTTGCTATAAGTGGTCATGTGAATTTGGTATTCGTTCGATATTTTGATGAGATGTATGTTGTCTTTCCTCTAGTGGTGTCATGTGAACGTCGAATACATGACACTTCACCATTGTTTGGGCCTAGGGGAAGGCATTGGGAAGTAATAAGTAGATGATGGGTTGCTAGAGTGATAGAAGCTTAAACCCTAGTTTATGCGTTGCTTCGTAAGGGGCTGATTTGGATCCATATGTTTCATGCTATGGTGAGGTTTACCTTAATACTTCTTTTGTAGTTGCGGATGCTTGCAAGAGGGGTTAATCATAAGTGGGATGCTTGTCCAAGGAAGGGCAGTACCCAAGCACCGATCCACCCACATATCAAATTATCAAAGTAACGAACGCAAATCACATGAGCGTGATGAAAACTAGCTTGACGATAATTCCCATATGTCCTCGGGAGCGCTTTCCTTTATATAAGAGTTTGTCCATGCTAATCCTTTGCTACAAAAAAGGATTGGGCCATCTTGCTGCACCTTATTTACTTTTGTTACTTGTTACCCGTTACAAATTACCTTATCACAAAACTATCTCTTACCGATAATTTCAGTGCTTGCAGAGAATACCTTACTGAAAACCGCTTGTCATTTCCTTCTGCTCCTCGTTGGGTTCGACACTCTTACTTATTGAAAGGACTATGATAGATCCCCTATACTTGTGGGTCATCAAGACTCTTTTCTGGCGCCGTTGTCGGGGAGTGAAGCGCCTTTGGTTGGTGGAATTTGGTAAGGAAAAATTTATATAGTGTGCTGAAATTTTCTATCACTTGTTACTATGGAAAGTAATCCTTTGAGGGGCTTGTTTGGGGTATCTTCACCCCGACCAGTAGAGCAAAGAGTTGCTCCTGAACCTACTAAAAATGTTTATCTTTAAATTCCTTTGGGTATGATAGAGAAACTGCTAGCTAATCCTTTTACAGGAGATGGAACACTGCATCCCGGTTTGCACCTAATCTATGTGGATGAAGTTTGTGGATTATTTAGGCTTGCAGGTATACCCAAGGATGTTATCAAGAAGAAGCTAATTCCTTTATATTTGAAGAGAAAGACATTGTCATGGTTTAGGCTATGTGATGATATTGGATCATGGAACTACAACCGATTGAAATTGGAATTTCCTCAGAAGTTTTATCCTATGCATCTGGTTCATCATGATCGTAATTATATATATAATTTTTGGCCTCGCGAAGGAGAAAGCATCGCTCAAGCTTGGGGGGGGGCTTAAGTCAATGTTATATTCATGCCCCAATCATGAGGTCTCAAGAGAAATTATTATTCAAAATTTTTATGCTCGGCTTTCTCTCAATAATCGCTCCATTCTCGGTACTTCTTGTACTGGTTCTTTTATGATGAAGACTATTGAATTCAAATGGGATTTATTGGAAAGAATTAAATGCAACTCTGAATATTGAGAACTCGACGAAGGTAAGGAGTCATGTATAAGACCTAAGTTTGATTGTGTTAAGTCTTTTATGGATACCGATGCTTTTTGTGAATTTAGCACTAAATATGGACTTGACTCTGAGATAGTAGCTTCTTTTTGTGAATCATTTTCTACTCATGTTGATCTCCCTACGGAGAAGTGGATTAAATATCATCCTCCCATTGACGTAAAAGTAGTTGAACCTATTAAAGTTGAAGAAAAGATTATCACTTATAATGTTGATCCTATTGTTCCTACCGCTTATATTGGCAAACCACCTTTCCCTATTAGAATAAAGGATTATGCTAAAGCTTCAACTGTTGTCAACAAAAGTAACATTAGAACACCCAAACCCTCTAAGAAAATTAAAGTTGAACCTAGTATTGCTATGGTTAAAGATCTCTTGTCTGATAATATTGATGGGCGTGTTATTTACTTTTGTAATGAAGCTGCTAGAATTGCTAGACCCGATACTAAAAATAAACATAGACCTGTTGTAGGCATGCCTGTTATTTCTGTTAAAGCAGGAGATCATTATATCATGGCTTATGTGATATGGGTGCTAGTGCTAGTGCAATACCTCATTCCTTATATGAAGAAATTATGCATGATATTGCACCTGCTGAGTTAGAAGGTATCGATGTTACAATTAAGCTTGCCAATAGAGAAACTATTTCACCGGTTGGGATTGTTAGAGATGTTAAAGTCTTGTGTGGGAAAGTTAAATATCCTTTTGATTTTCTTGTTCTTGGTTCCGCACAAGATGACTTTTGTCCCATTATATTTGGTAAACCCTTCTTGAATACTGTTAATGCTAAGATAGACTTCAAAAAGGATATTGTTTCTGTTGGTTTAGGGGATATGCCTCATGATTTTAATTTTGCTAAATTTCGTAGAAAACCCCATGACAAAGAATTGCCTCATAAAGATGAAATTATTGGTCTTGCTTCTATTGTCGTGCCTCCTAATGACCCTTTAGAAAAATATTTGCTACACCATGAAAATGATATGTTTATGAATGAAAGAAGGGAAATAGATGAAGTATTCTTTAAACAGGGGCATATTTTGAAACACAACTTGCATGTTCAAATTCTAGGGGATCCCCCTCCACCCAAGGGTGACCCCGTGTTTGAGCTCAAACCATTACCTGATACTCTTAAATATCCTTATCTTGATGAAAAGAAGATATATCATGTTATTATTAGTTCTCACCTTTCAGAGCAGGAAGAAGAGAAATTATTGAAAACTCTAAAGAAGCACCATGCTGCTATTGAATATACTCTTGATGATCTTAAGGGCATTAGTCCCACTCTATGCCAACATAAAATAAAATTGGAGAAAGACGCTAAACCAGTTATTGATCACCAACGATGGTTAAATCCTAAGATGAAAGAAGTGGTAAGAAAAGAAATACTAAAGCTCCTGGAGGTAGGTATAATCTATCTCGTTGCTGATAGTCAGTGGGTAAGTGATGTCCATTGTGTCCCTAAGAAGGGAGATATTATTGTTTTTCCTAATGATAAAGATGAATTGATCCCAGAAAAAATTGTTACAGGTTATAAAATGGTAATTGATTTCCGCAAATTAAATAAAGCTACTAAAAAGGATCATTACCCTTTACCTTTTATTGATCAAATGCTAGAAAGATTATCTAAACATACACATTTTTGCTTTCTAAATGGTTATTCTGGTTTCTCTCAAATATCCGTGTCAAAAGAGGATCAGGAAAAGACCACTTTTACTTGCCCTCTCGGTACCTTTGCTTATAGATGTATGCCTTTTGGTTTATGTAATGCACTTGCTACCTTTCAAAGATGTATGACTGCTATATTCTCTGACTTTTGTGAAAAGATTGTTGAGGTTTTCATGGATGATTTCTCCATATATGGAACTTCTTTTGATGACTACTTAAGCAACCTTGGTCGAGTTTTGCAAGGATGTGAAGAAACAAATCTTGTCTTGAATTGGGAGAAGTGCCACTTTATGGTTAATGAAGGTATTGTCTTGGGGCACTACAGGAATCAGCTACTTTGCCATCTGCCAAGGCAGACGGCAAAGGCATGGAAGGCGGACGGCAAAGGCCTTTGCCGTCTGCCGCGGACGGCAAAAGGCGCTGGCAAAGAAAGGATCGGCAAAGACCTTCTTTGTCGTCTGCTTCCTGACATGGACGGCAAAAGAGCCTTTGCCATCAGCGGCGGACGGCAAAGAAAGCAGACGGCAATAAACTCACTGTTAGTCCGTTAGGTGGCTAAGGGCAATCTTTGCCGTCCGTGGCTGACGGCAAAGAGCATCAGGCCTTTGCCTTCTGCCACTGTAGGCAAGTTGACCAAATGGTCAGCTGCCAGAAAACACAAGTGGTTGCCACGTGGCTTCTTTGTCGTCCGAAAGAGGTATTGAAGTTGATAATGCTAAAGTTGATGCTATTGAAAAGATGTCTTGTCCAAAGGACATTAAAGGTATAAGAAGTTTCCTTGGTCATGTCGGTTTTTATAGGAGGTTCATTAAAGACTTCTCAAAAATTTCCAGGCCTCTGACTAATCTCTTACAAAAAGATGTTCCTTTTGTATTTGATGATGATTGTGTAGAAGCATTTGAAATGCTTAAGAAAGCCTTGATTTCTGCACCTATTATTCAGCCTCCTAATTGGAATTTACCCTTTGAAATTATGTGTGATGCTAGTGATTATGTTGTAGGTGCTATTTTAGGACAAAGAGTTGATAAGAAATTAAATGTTATCCAATATGCTAGTAAAACTCTATACAGTGCCCAGAGAAATTATGCTACTACTGAAAAAGAACTTTGAGCAGTTGTATTTGCTTGTGGTAAGTTCAGACCTTATATTTTTGATTATAAAGTAATTGTTCACACTGATCATGCTGCTATTAAATACCTTATGGAAAAGAAAGATGCTAAACCTAGACTTATTAGATGGGTTCTCCTGCTACAAGAATTTGATTTGCATATTATTGATAGAAAGGGAGCTGAGAACCCCATTGCAGACAACTTATCTAGGTTAGAGAATGTTCTTGATGACACACTACCTATTGATGATAGCTTTCCTGATGAACAATTAGCTATCATAAATGCTTCTCGTACTGCTCCATGGTATGATGATTATGCTAATTACATTGTTGCTAAATTTATACCACCTAGTTTCACATACCAGTAAAAGAAAAGGTTTGTCTATGATTTAAGACATTGCTTCTGGGATGACCCACACCTTTATAAAGAAGGAGTAGATGGGGTTATTAGACGTTGTGTACCTGAGCATGAACAGGAACAGATCGTATGCAAGTGTCACTCCGAAGCTTATGGAGGACACCATGCTGGAGATAGAATTGCACATAAGGTATTGCAATCCGGTTTTTATTGGCGTACTCTCTTCAAGGATGCCCGTAAGTTTGTCTCGTCTTGTGATGAGTGTCAAAGAATTGGTAATATTAGTAGACGTTAAGAAATGCCTATGGATTATTCACTTGTTATTGAACCATTTGACGTTTGGGGCTTTGATTATATGCGATCGTTTCCTTCCTCTAATGGGTGTACACATATTTTAGTTGCTGTTGATTACGTTACTAAGTGGGTAGAAGCTATTCCAACTAGTACTGCTGATCATAACACCTCTATTAAGATGCTTAAAGAAGTTATTTTTCTGAGCTTTGGAGTCCCTAGATATTTATTGACTGATGGTGGTTCACATTTCATTCATGGTGTTTTTCATCAAATGCTTGCTAAGTATGACGTTAATCATAGAATTGCATCTCCATATCACCCACAGTCTGGTGGTCAAGTAGAACTGAGTAATAGAGAGCTTAAATTAATTTTGGAAAAGACTGTTAATAGATCTAGAAAGAATTGGTCCAAGAAACTTGATGATGCATTATGGGCCTATAGAACTGCATATAAAAATCCTATGGGTATGTCTCCGTATAAGGTGGTTTATGGAAAAGCATGTCACTTACCTCTCAAACTATAACATAAAGCATATTGGGCTATTAAAGAGCTCAATTATGATTTCAAACTTGCCGGTGAGAAGAGACTATTTGACATTAGCTCGCTTTATGAATGGAGAACCCATGCCTATGAGAATGCCAAGCTGTTTAAAGAAAATGTTAAAAGATGGCACGACAAAAGGATACAAAAACGTGAGTTTAATATAGGTGATTATGTATTGTTATACAACTCTCGTTTAAGATATTTTTTCCAGGAAAACTCCTCTCTAAATGGGAAGGTCTTTAGATTATCGAGGAGGTCTATCGTTCCGGTGCCATAAAAATCAACAACTTCGAAGGCACAAATCCAAGGGTGGTTAACGGTCAAAGAATCAAACATTATATCTTAGGTAATCCTATAGATGTTGAAACTAATGTTGTTGAAATCATAACAACGGAGGAGTATATAAGGGACACTTTCCAGAATGTTTCAACCTCCGAAAAGGAAGAGGTATGTGGTACGGTAAGTAAACCGACTCCAAAACAGTTCTAATAGCTTTTTCTCCCTTTTGGAATATTTAAGAAAAAAGGAAAATAAGAAGCAATCCAGAAAGGACATGAGGCATCCACGAGGGTGGAGGGCGCGTCCTACCCCCCTGGGCGCGCCCCCTATATCGTGGGCACCTCGTGTGCCCTCCGGACTCCGTTTTCTTGCACGATGCTTCTTTTGGTCGGTAAAAATTCATTATATAATCTCCCAAAGGTTTTGACCACCGTACCATGCAAATATCCTCTTTTTTTGTTTTTTTAGTTGTTCTGCGCAGAGTTAGATCAAGATGTCTTCTCAAGAGTCAGTCAGGGAGAGCCGGGTGTCTCATCCGACACCGGGACCACGAGCAAACAGTGATGCTGACCACTTTGGGCCACCAACGGAGGAAGCGGTGGAGGCCAACTTGAAAAGGATATATGCCATGGAAGAGGATCAAGAAGTTACTTCTCGTTTCCGAGTCGGATTCACGATGGGGGAACTACAGAGCTTAGCTATTGCAAACTCGGTCATCCCTTCCAATGTTAGATTTCTTTCTTATGAAAATATGAAAAAGAGTGTTACTTGTTCTCCCATAGCTATGCAACATCCATGGGTGAAAGGAGCTTTAGCCGTCACAGGCAAGCTCCGTAAGGAAATAATGGACCTCAAGCAACAATTTAATAAGCTCGAGGAAGAGAATCACATCCTGAGGGGCGTCATCGCCATGAACATCAATCACCACCTCCAAAGAAAGAGACATAAATACATGGGTATGGGCACTCCCCTTGGCAACTGCCAAGCTGGGGGAGTGCCCCTATATTGTATCACCATCACACTTTTATCTTTACCATTTTTTTAGTTCGATACTTTTGGTAATATCTTGATCCAGTAGAATAAAGTTTTAGTATGATTTAGTTTTGAGTTTTGCTTGATGATCCTTCTATGTAATCGAGTCTGTGAGCTATACATAATAAAGATTAGTTTAGAGTCAAGGGCTTGGTTATCTTGCTATGATCTTGAGAAAAAAGAGAAAGAATAAAAAGAATAAAGAGATCGTATTTATCTTATGGAGAGTAATGACTTCACATATAAAGAGTATGATGAATAAAAGTTGTTGGGAGTTGACAAACATAGTTTTGGTCATCGTTGCAATTAATAGGAAGTAATAAAGATAGAGAGGTTTTCACATATAAATATACAATCTTGGACATCTTTTATGATTGTAAGCACTCATTAAAATAAGACATGCTAAAAAGTTGATGTTGGACAAGGAAGACAACGTAATGGGTTATGTTTTCTTACATCCGAAATAAATTATATTGTCATGGATCATCCAACATGGTGAGCTTGCCTTTACCTCTCATGCTAGCCAAATTCCTTGCACCAAGTAGAGATACTACTTGTGCTTCCAAATATCCTTAAACCCACTTTTGCCATGAGAGTCCACCATATCTACCTATGGATTGAGTAAGATCCTTCAAGTAAGTTTTCATTGTTGCAAGCAATAAAAATTGCTCTCTAAATATGCATGATTTATTAGTGTGGAGAAAATAAGCTTTATACAATCTTGTGATGTGGAAGAAATAAAAGTGATGGACTGCATAATAAAGGTCCATATCACAAGTGGAAATATAAAGTGACGTTCTTTTGCATTAAGATTTCGTGCATCCAACCATAAAAACACATGACAACCTCTGCTTCCCTCTGCGAAGGGCCTATCTTTTATTCTTGGCTTATACTTCATACAAGAGTCATGGTGATCTTCACCTTTCCTTTTTACATTTTATCCTTTGGCAAGCACAATGTGTTGGAAAGATCCTGATATATATAACTAATTGGATGTGAGTTTTCATGAACTATTATTGTTGACATTACCCTTGAGGTAAAAGGTTGTGTCGTGGGTTTGTCACGGTAGATGTCCTCGTGAAAGGACTTAGTCGTGGAGCCATCGCAACGGGTTAGCTTAAAGGGGTTAAACCGGACAAGGGGACACGGGAGTTTATACTAGTTCGGCCGCTTCGATGAAGGTAAAAGCCTACATCTAGTTGTGATTGGTATTGCTAGGGTTTCGAAGGCCAGGGAGCAAATCCGCTTTGTCTGGCTCTCGAGTTGTTGTTGTCTGTCTCTCAACCGCGGCTGGGTCGTCCCTTTATATACATAGGTTGACGCCTGTCGGGCTACAGAGTCCCGAAGCCGGATTATAAACGTTTCCGGTTCGGCCTCTCTCTTTCTATCTTACTATACAAGTTACAAGACTAGGCCGGTTTACATTTACAGAATGTAACCTGCCTTTGGGCCCTCCGTAAAGCGCCAGCATCTTTACATCTTCATGGACTTCTAATCTTCAAAGAGTCAACCTGGCTACATAAGGCCGGTTTACCTCCACTAGTAATGTCCCCAACATTAGGCCCCAGATTGGTTTGAACTTGTTCATGTCAATCATCCACACTTCAGAAAAAATCTTCTCTCTTATCTTCATTTTTGATCTTGTAAGCCGTCGTGACGTCATACTTCAAAATTACGATAAACCGCCATGACGTCATCCATCTGTTGATGTCGGAGATTTCCTTCATTTAATACATATCTAGTCATCGAGGCGACACCTTTATGAACTTATCCATTTTTTGGGCTCCTCGATTCCCGTACTTGCCATTATATCACTTCGCCTTATAAATAGGACCGAGGGGTCATTTTCACTGTTTCCCCCCATGCCTCTTCGCGTCGTCTTCCTCGCGCCGCTCAGCCTCTAGAGCTCCACCGCCACCGTCGACCATCGCCTCTGCTCCGACCTTGGCCGCTGCATCACCCTGAATGCACCAGAATACTGCGGCGCCCTTCCGCTTCCTCACCAGCTCTGGTAAGTTCTCTGCTTCTTTCACCATAGATCTGTTCTAGGGTTTCGACATTCTTCGCAGTTCTTCCGAAGTTCATCAGTGCTATTCTTCCATGTTCTTGCTTTAATAGATGGACACTTCATGCTTGATGCATCTCTTGCCGTAGCTTACCTACCATGGTCATCACAAATCCTTATGCGCAAAGAACTGATCTAGTCTGTCAAAAATTTCTTCAGTTCTGCACCCCTTCAAGATCCAATTATTTTTGCTTTTATGTCTTAGCTTTAGATCCAAAAGTTTTATACATCACTGTGAGATCTGTTTCTATGCTCCTGTGAGATCCGTTTCTCCTCGCACCAATATAAGCGGTTTAGCATTGTATAAATAGTCTATGCCATTAGCCCTCTGATAAACCGGAAGAGCATGTTACCTATACAATTATGCTCCGGTTTAACAGTGTCTGATCAACCCTGTGCTAGCATTACCTTTCTCTCTCATTATACTAGTCTCCGAGTTGTACCATTTATCATATCAGCATGTTTCTTACTCCCTTGTCTCTTGTGTATAATCATGCGTAATTTATAAACCGGCCTTTCATTTTCAGTTTGTTCGCTTTGCAATGGCCAAACAATTCACTGCCTGCAACTGGGCTCGTTCCCAGGTTACTGAGGATCAATTGAATGAGATGGTTAGCATCGGCTCTTTGCCTAAGAAAACTGAGATCAAATGGCGAGTTCCAGGAACAGAGAATCCTCCAGCCCCAAGACAAGGCGAGGTGATAAACTTTGTTGACCATATAGGCCGTGGTTTCAAACTGCCAGGGTCAAAATTCTATCGAGATGTACTTGCCAGCTTCCAACTGCATCCACAAGATATTGGTCCCAACTCAGTCTCCAACTTATGTAATTTCCATGTCTTCTGTGAAGCCTATTTACAAGAAGAACCAACTACATAATTGTTCTAGGATTTCTTTCACTTAAACCGGCACATAGAGTTTGTGAATGCCCCGAACACAGAGCTTGGTGGTGTCTTGATTCCAAAGCGAAAAGAAGTGGAATTTCCTCATGCCAAACACCATAGCCACCCAAAGGAATGGAACCAAACATGGTTCTATTGCAGAGACACTTCGCCTGAGGATGAAAATCCCCTCCCCGGCTTCCGTGATCATAGATTATCCAATACTCACCCAATGCCACAACGCCTGAGCTCTTCGGAAAGGGCAAAATACGCTCCTCAAATCGCCAAGCTCTGGGCCTTTATGGCAAACGGTTTAACAGGCGTGAATTTTGTGTGCTATTGGATATCCTGGAGTATCTTGCCGCTAAGCCGGCGTCCCAGTTTAATGTGCGAATATACCGGCGAAGTTGACGATCCTCAACGCCACTGCAATATCCAACTATCTGAGGAAGAAGTTACCAAAGGTGTAAAGAAAATCCTGAATGAATCGGAACTGGTCTGTAGTCAAACCGGTCTGAGTCCCTTCTATACCAAGAACAAACCGCCTGCTGTAAGCATTACACTTCCTCTACATCTCTAATATCTTTAACTTATACAAGCTGTAACCCTTCTTCTTTATATATATATAGGGCGATGACCCTTTCTAGAAACAGAAATCCATAGAGAAAGCGGCAAAGCCAACGGGAGACAAAGTGGTCAAACCAACCCGCCCGAAGACCAAAGTCGTAAAACGGACGTCAAAGCGGAAAACGGCTGACCGGATTAATATGGAACTTGATGATGATACTAATGACCCAGAAGTTGAGGTAGAACTTGACTCACTTGGCTCTCTTTTTATGCATCTCGTTAACAATGATCTTCCTCAGGAGGAGGCAGAAGCTAGTCAGGCTGATGACGTAGAGGTAATTACCCTTTCCTCCGGTTCAGACTCTATGCCAACACAAAAAACTCTCCAAGCAATCCGGAAAGTAAGCTTTTATCATCCTCTTGCTCACTTGGATCCAACATTTATTTTGAAGACTCAACAGCATGCAGCTCGCTGGACAACCCGGCAAAGTGGCCAACAGGTCACCTCTAACGGTTTACCTGATACTCCGGTTCGGAAGCACCGGTCTGAGGTCTCTCCTACTTCTGACCATTCTTACCCCAAGGCAGGTTATTTCAGACAACCTCTTAATCCGTCCGATTCAAATTATCAGATGACACCTCCTTCCTCTTCTGGTGAATCGATAGAAACTCAACTCCCCCCTTTGAAAACTGTGGCCGGGTAAGTTATGAAAAAACGTTTCCTTTCAATGCGCATTACATCTTTTGAACATGATGTTAATCCTTTTTTATTCTGTTTGCAGGGCCAAAGAGAGACCCAGCAAGAAAGCTCGGGTCACCAATCCGCCAAAAGACCCTGTTGCTGAAGAAGAAGAACCAAGAGGTGAACTGGAGTAGTCTGGTGAACCGGAAGGCCTCCATCCTGAAACAACTTTTGATGATCCGCCCCTTGACGGCCAACATATTAACGAACCAACAGATGCTGATCCTGCCACCCCTGATACTGAACTGGCAGAACCAAACCGGGCTAATCCAATGAAAGACACTGAAATTCCATCATCATCCACCAAAAATCCTGAAGGCCAAGGTGATGACGTTATTATTACTGGAACAGGCCAAAGCTCTCCTGGTCATCCCATCATTTTGGCTCAGCATAGTGCCAAAGAAGAGCAAATTGCCAGGGATAAAGGTAAATGGAGCAGCGACTTATCAAACTATGCTCATCTTAACGCTGATGAGCTTCATTCCGGCTCTTGAACCGTCTGGAACAGGCCAAAGCTCTCCTGGTCATCCCGTCATTTTGGCTCAGCATAGTGCCAAAGAAGAGCAAATTGCCAGGGATAAAGGTAAATGGAGCAGCGACTTATCAAACTATGCTCATCTTAACACTGATGAGCTTCATTCCGGCTCTTGAACCGTCTGCACTCAAACCGGGATTATGAAGCCGGTTTGGTGAATTTGATGAAAGAACGATATGAGGTAAATGCTTCTCCCTTGTACATTGATTTATAGCTGAAATACCATTCCGAGTAGCCTCCAAGAGCCGTTTTATGATTGTTAATCATAAACCGGGTATTTGTAACACTTCAAGCATCCCATCATTGATCCTTGCAAAGGCGTGTCCTCAATCATAGATAAGACTCATATTTGAAAAAGAATTAGATAACATTCTGCAGCATAACCCCCAAAGGACGGTTTAACTTGGCAAGTTAATCCGGTTTTTAATCCACACCACCAGTTTAGAACAAACGTACATTAGCCCCAAGTGTCAAGGATAATGCTGGCATTGTTCTGGAGACTTGTATAGAGGGTAGTATTTGAGAGCAAATAGGCATTAGCCCCCAAGTATGAAGTGGATAACTTGTTATATGCTTTATACTTAGTGCATAAATATGTTGTTTTGTTGAATATACCTTCAATGTTGTAGGCTGAACTGAGAAGCAAAGATGCCCAAAACTCTGACTTGCAAGAAAATGTGAAGTCCCAACAAGCCGAAGTTGCAAAAGCCAAAGTGGAGCTGACGCAGGCCCTGGCCGGAATGGAAAAATTGAAAGAATCCTTCAACCGAGATCATGTTGAATGGGAAACCAAAAAAGCCAGTTTGACCAAAAGGGCTGTAGATGCCGAGGAAGCCCTGAAACCGGTGGTTGAAGAACTAGCCGGTTTGAAGTGCCAAATCAACGCTATGACCTATGCTACCTTTGGTAAGTGTCTGCTTATGTATGTTGCACCAGTCAATGAATCTTAAAACTGACCAAAATGTTGATAAAATCTTTGGCAGGAACTCGGATCACTTAGCTTGGTGCAGATATGCGAATGAAGCTCAAAGCAGCATATACATTGGTTGAGCAGTTATACTCTGGATCTCAGCGAGCCATTAGTACAGTGGCTTATAACAAACCGGCACCAACATTGATTAAGGAGACCCTTGAGAAGCTGGGCATGTTACCGGCGCGTATTGTCGAGTTGAAAAGAGCCACTGCAAGAGCAGGAGCATTAACCGCCCTTATTCGAGCCAAGGCCTGGATTCCAGACCTTGAAGCGGAGGACATCATTAAAGGATATCCAGGCGTTAAAGAAGACGGTTCAAACTTTGACAATGATGATCTTCGGCGGCTGACCAAACAGATGCGGCCAGCGGCCAGCAAATTGGCTGAGGACACTGATTTGTCCCATTTTCAACCGTTTTATGATGCAGAAGGGAAAAGACAGCCGGCCGATATCCATGAAGTCGAAGAACTTGTGCCTCTGATTCGTAAGCACACTTATGCCCCTGATATTAACCCTTCTAATCTTATCCATGAAGAGGCAGTGTTCCAAGCTTTAACCGGAATCGACTGGTCAACGTCTGATTTCCAGCGGCTGGGGAGGCATGAAGAAGTGCCAACACCAACTGATCCGCAATCGTCAAACCGTCGTGATGAAGAGTCCTGATCCGGTCGCTGGTTTATATGGCTACTATGAAAAACAATGGCATTATTTGAACCGCTTTGAAGCTTCATGTAATAGGATAGCTGAAACTTTGTTTATCTGCCATGCCATCGAGCATGTTTCATAACGCTTTGTGACAATCTATGCCGCCCTTCAGGATATATTTTATGCATAGCCTATGATGACTTGCCTTCCTGGGTCCAAAAAACTTAAAAGTGTCTAGCGGTTTACCGCTAAACATGTCATAATATCCAAGAAGTATATAGTACTTTAGCTGAATAATCAAGTGTTTGTACAAAAAATAATGTACAAAACATACCTGATTGATTGACCAAATGTGTATACAACAAAGGTGTTTAACACCAACCCGATATGTTTGGTAATTTCATCTTCATAATGCCGGTCTATCTATTAAACCGGACCGGTATAACTACCGTATTTTTTTTAACACTGGTGATTTAGTCAAACCAGATCGGGTCAATGACCACCGGTTTATAATTGATCATGTGCCAACAGCTGGTGGTTGGAAAGCTAGCCGGGTCAAGGACGCCGGTTTATCAAAAAATACTTATGATTGTCAACAAACAAAATTCAAATAGGAAAATATGCGAGGCTTTTTACGAGCTGCCAGGCTCCAAATGGAGGATTTTCATGGGCTGCCAGGCCTCTGAGTTAAACCATTTAACAAAGCCTTCTAAGATGGGCCTCCAATTAACCAATCATCATTTTAACTATGACAAGTTCAGGGTCTGTAAAAGATTGACTTGTCAAACGTTCGATGGGTCATGCCAGGATTACCTGGATAGGAGTGGCTTACTTGATGAAGGCAGGTTAGCCCGGGGTTTTAGGTGAATACACTAGGCTTCCAAGCCGTGGCTTGATAGCCAATTACGAGGGTCCTTTCAAACTCTTTGTTGCTTTGCAAAAAAGAGCCCCCAAGTAACTTTATGAGTGATGCTCAGTGTGTGCCTATGTTTGAGTTTGTACTATGTACAATACCCTCTTTGGCTCCACAAATTTTTCCTTGTGTGGTTGAAATGCCTATCAAGAGGTGTAGCTGTGGTTCAAACATGACCAAGCCCCCTAGTGATTTTCTTTATCTTTATGCAGCTGCTAAAGCCGGTTTAACAAAGACTCCGCTTTGACCGTTAACTTGTAAAAGCACACATATGATATAAGAAAGAACAGATACCCCGCTTATAATGGAGGCTCTAGTTTATTATATGGTATATACACTGTCATAAATATGTACAGGTGAAGAGCCTATGGCTTCAAGTATAGTAAGGCCGAAGGAGAGCTACGTTCCATGGCTGCTATGTCTCCTCCTCCGATTGACGTGAGTCTTCATGCTCTCGAACATCAATGATGTAGTAGGATCCGTTGTGCAGATTTTTGCTGACCATAAAGGGTCCTTCCCAAGGGGGGATAACTTGTGCATATCAGTCTGATCCTGGATGAGCCGGAGCACCAAATCACCTTCTTGAAAGGTTCTAGTTTTAACCCGGCGGCTGTGATAACGTCGAAGATCTTGTTGATAAATCGCCGAACGTGTTGCTGCAAGATCCCGCTCTTCATCCAACAGGTCTAGAGAATCCTGACGTGCCTTCTCATTATCAGCTTCAACATAAGCTGCCACACGGGGCGAATCGTGACGGATGTCACTAGGAAGAACCGCCTCCGCTCCATAAACCATGAAGAAAGGCGTGTAACCCGTAGACCTATTGGGTGTGGTGTTTATGCTCCATAACACAGAAGGTAGCTCCTCGACCCAACAACCCGGCGTCCGCTTTAAGGGAAGCATAAGCCTTGGTTTGATACCCCGTAGAATTTCTTGATTTTCCCTTTCCGCTTGACCATTATATTGGGGGTGAGCCACTGATGCTAGATCAAGCCGGATGTGCTCACGTTGATAGAATTCTTCCATCTCCCCTTTTGATAAGTTAGTACCATTGTCTGTTATAATGCTATGTGGAAATCCAAACCGGAATATCACCTTTTTGATGAATTGAACCGCCGTGGCTGCATCACACTTGCTGACTGGCTCTGCCTCTACCCATTTAGTGAATTTATCAACTTCTACTAATAGATGGGTCTTCTTGTCCTTGGAGCGCTTGAAGGGTCCAGCGATATCCAGCCCCCAAGTTGCAAACGGGCATGTAATTGGAATCATCCGCAACTCTTGAGCCGGCACGTGCGCACGTCGGGCAAACTTTTGACATCCATCACATCTTTTGACTAAATCCTCCGCATCAGCATGTGCCGTCAACCAGTAAAAACCATGGAAAAACGCTTTGGCAACCAACGACATTGAACCGGCGTGGTGGCCACAATCCCCTTCATGAATTTCTCGCAAAATCTCACAACCTTCCTGAGGAGAAACGCATCATTGAATTGCTCCTGAAACACTGTAACGATGTAACTCCCCGTTGAGTATGGTCATGGACTTGGACCGCCGGATTATCGGTCGAGCCAACGTTTCCTCAGCTGGTAACTCGCCCTGGTTCATGTAATCCAGATATGGGATCGTCCAATCCGGTATGGCATGCAGAGCTGCCACCAACTGAGCCTCCAGATCAGGAATAGCCAAATCTTCTTCGGTTGGTATTTTGACTGACGGATTGTGCAATACATCAAGAAAGACATTGGGCGGAACCGGTTTACATTGGGAACCAAGACGACTTAAAGCGTCCGCCGCTTCATTCTTCCGCCGGTCTATATGGTCCACCTGATAACCTTTAAAGTGACCAGCCACTGCGTCCACCTCTCGCCGATATGCAACCATGAGTGGGTCCTTAGAATCCCAAGTGCCAGACACTTGCTGAGCCACTAGATCTGAATCATCGAAGCACTTAACCCGGCTCAAATTCATCTATTTAGCCATCCGAAGACCGTGGAGTAAAGCCTCATATTCAACTGCATTGTTAGTGCAAGGGAACATTAAACGGATGACATAACAAAACTTGTCACCTCGTGGGGAAGTTAATACGACTCCAGCCCCCGAACCCTCTAACTGTCTGGATCCATCAAAATGAATAGTCCAATACGCATTATCTGGTTTCTCCTCAGGTGCCTGTAACTCTGTCCAATCATTGATGAAATCTACAAGTGCCTGGGACTTTATCGCCGTGCGGGGTATATATTTGAGCCCGTGAGGTCCAAGCTCAATGGCCCACTTGGCAATCTAGCCAGTTGCCTCTCTGTTTTGAATGATGTCACCTAGAGGGGCTGAACTGACCATCGTGATAGGATGGCCCTGAAAATAGTGTTTGAGCTTCCGGCTTGCCATAAACACCCCATACACCAGTTTCTGCCAATGTGGATACCTCTGCGTTGACTCAATGAGCACCTCACTGATATAATAAACCGAAAGTTGAACCGGATACTCTTTGCCAGGCTCCTTGCGCTCTACCACAATGGCTACGCTGACAGCCCGGGCATTAGCAGCCACATATAATAATAATGGCTCTTTATCGATTGGTGCTGCCAGCACGGGCGGTTCCACTAGCTGCCTCTTCAGATCTTCAAACGCCTTATCAGGTGCCTCACTCCAGACAAAGTTATCTGTTTTCTTGAGCATCTGATATAAGGGGATGGCCTTCTCTCCAAGGCGGCTGATAAACCGGCTCAAGGCTGTAATCCGGCCGGCCAGATGTTGCACATCGTTAATACACGCCGGTTTAGCCAAGGACGTAATTGCTGCAATCTTTTCTGGATTAGCCTCAATGCCTCTGTTTGAAACCAGAAAGCCTGAGAGCTTGTCTGCCGGGACACCGAAAACACACTTCTCTGGATTGAGCATCATCTTGTAAACCCGGAGATTGTCAAAGGTTTCCCATAGATCATCTATCAATGTCCCCTCCTTTCTGGATTTGACCACAATATCATCCACATACACATGAACATTGCGCCCAATTTGTTTATGAAGGCAATTCTGAACACATCGCTGGTAAGTTGCCTGGGCACTCTTGAGTCGAAAGGGCATGGAAACATAGCAGAAGGCTCTAAAGGGAGTTATAAAGGCTGTCTTCTCCTGGTCCTTAACTGCCATTTTAATCTGATGATAACCAGAGTAAGCATCCAAAAACACAAATGGTCACAACCCGCTGTAGCATCAATTATCTGATCAATGCGAGGGAGAGCAAAGGGGTCTGCAGGGCAAGCCTTGTTTAAATCTGTGTAGTCCACACACATGCGCCAAGTGCCGTTTTTCTTAAGAACCAGCACCGGATTGGCTAACCTCTCTGGATGAAAAACTTCCACAATAAACCCAGCAGCCAACAAACGGGCTACCTCTTCACCTATAGCCTTGCGTCTTTCCTCATTGAAACGGCGAAGGAACTGTCGGACCAGTTTGAATTTAGGATCAATGTTGAGTGTGTGCTTAGCGTGTTCTCTCGGTACACCTGGCATGTCAGAAGGTTTCCATGCAAAGATGTCCCGATTCTCACGGATGAACTCGATGAGCGCGCTTTCCTATTTGGGATCCAGCTTAGCGCTGATGCTGAACTGTTTGGATGAATCGCCAGGGACAAAGTCAACCATTTTAGTGTCTGTAGCTGATTTGAACTTCAATGCTGGATCATGTTCCGTAGTTGGCTTTTTTAAGGAGGTCATGTCTGCCGGATCAACTTGCTCCTTATAGAATTTTAACTCCTCCGTGGCACAAACCGACTCCGCATAAGCCGCATCGCCTTCTTCACACTCCAAAGCAATCTTTCTACTTCCATGTACTGTGATAGTCCCCTTATGACCTGGCATTTTAAGCTGTAGGTAAACATAACATGGCCTTGCCATAAACTTAGCATAAACCGGCCGCCCAAACAAGGCGTGGTATGGACTTTTGATCTTCACCACCTCAAATGTTAATGTTTCTGACCTTGAATCGTAGTCATCTCCAAAAGCTACCTCCAGAGCTATCTTACCAACAGGATATGCAGATTTACCAGGCACTACACCATGAAATACCGTATTCGACGGTTTAAGATCCTTATCTGTCAACCCCATACGGCGGAATGTATCATAATACAAAATATTGATACTACTTCCCCCATCCATGAGCACTTTAGTGAACTTGTATCCCCCAACTTGAGGGGCTACCACCAAGGCCAAATGACCTGGATTATCAATCCAGGGCGGGTGATCCTCTCTACTCCACAAAATAGGTTGCTCCGACCAGCGTAAATACTGAGGTACTGCCGGCTCAACAGAGTTGACTTCCCTTTTGTGAAGCTTCTGATCCCATTTGCACAAACTAGTAGTGAAGACATGATATTGCCCGCTGTTTGGGATTGCTCTGATAACCTGACTATTGCTGCTGCCGCTGACTCCCCTAATGGTTGTAACCTCCCTGGTTGCCTTGGTGTCCTTGATTGACGTGTCCGGTTTGATTGCCTAGAAACCCTGAACCGGAACCACCACTTCCGTAACCCGGCCCGTGGAAACCTCCTCCTGAACCGCCGGGCGGGCCGTTGTCATATTGGAACATATTGGAATTCTTGAAATCCCGCATGATATAACAATCTTTCAAGAGATGTGATGCCGGTTTATCATTCAATTCGTGCTTTGGACAGGGCTGATTTAACAAACGCTCCAAACTGTTGCCTGGACCTCCACCCCTCTGGGGCTGCTTGCCTTTACGGCGCTGACCATTCTCCTGCGTGTTGGTATTTGCGACAAAGTCCAAACCACTGTCGGCCTTGCGCTTACCAGTGTTTCCATGGCCTACTGGATTATGTTGTTGGCCTTTGGCATTGCCGTTCTTCTTACCCTTCTCCGGTTTGTCCTCCTCTGAATCCGGATCCTTGGTATTATCTGAATCGGCATATTTAACCAAAGCGGCCATGAGTGTTGACATGTCATTGCAGTGACGTTTGAGCCTTCCCAACTTCTGTTTCAACGGTTTGAAGCGGCAATTGCCCTCTAACTTAACACTCCGGTGTCTGCATTGATACGATCTGATGAATGCAAAATCGCCGAGACCCGTTTGACCCAATGGGTCATGGACTCCCCTTCCTCTTGGACACAAGCGGCCAGATCTACAATTGACATTGGCTGCTTACACGTATCCTTGAAGTTCTGGATAAACCGATGCTTCAGCTCAGCCTATGATCTAATAGAGTTGGTCGGCAAGCTCTTCAACCAAGTGCGAGTTGTTCCTTCCAACATCATGGTGAAATATTTAGCACACACCGCCTCATCCACATCTAACATCTCCATTGCCATCTCATAGCTCTCCACCCATGCCTCTGGCTGCAAATCGGCGGTGTAATTTGGTACCTTACGAGGTCCCTTGAAATCCTTGGGTAGTTGCACATTACGCAAAGCTGGAGTTAAACATGGTACCCCTAAGTAACTGAACATTGCCCCTGGATCCACGGAGGCAGTGGGGTGAACCGGAGTATGCTATCGTGCTCCGTGTTGAGATGTCAACTCGGCCTCTCAACGTGCGCGCCCATGGTCCACAACATCTTGCGCATTAGCACCTCCCCCAGCCGGGTTGTTCCCTCGTGGGGAATTTCAGCGACGTGCACTACTGTACACGACCGGTTCGTCCTCCACGTGTCTGCTATAACTCCGGCTTGGATGGGGAGTGGAATGAATCCTCTCACGGCCGTGTGAATATGCTTGCTGTTGATTTAGTGTTGTCTGAAGGAGATCCCTGGCCCGACGCGCTTCCACTGCAACTGGTGACTCGCCGTCGGTTGGGAGGGCCGCCAGGCGTGAAGCGACGGCCACAATGTTGTCCAACGGGTTGGAATAATGCCCGGGCGGCGTTGATGGCACAACGTTGTTCTGGCGAGGCAGGTCCGTCGTGCGCGGCTGAACCGGCGCTCCTGCTCCCGGCGCCCCCACCCGGTTTAGCGTGGGTTGGTTACCAACTCCTGCACCTGGCGTGTTGAAAAGATTTTGTGGCTCATAACCTGACGGGAGACGTGATCGGTGCCTTCTTCTCATGACTTCCTCTGAAGCATTCTGATCCAGTCTAATCCGGTAAGCCTGTGCTTCCAACTCGGCCCGCTCCGTAGCCATCCTGGCGTTCTCTGCTACCAGGTCCGCTTTAGCCTGGGCTATCTAATCTTTCACTTTTACAATCTCCACATCATGCTGATCCCTGGATGCTGCGTCTACCTCCGCGGACATCAATGTTGCCAGAGCATCGAACAAATCAGACAAGATTTGGGCCGGAGGTGGCGCCGAGCTTCCTGCCCCCGCTGGTGTGGCCGTCGTTGAACCGAGAGCATTGCTGCGGCGGTAGATGAATGAAGCGCCGATTGTGTGCCAACCATGAAGATGGCAACCCGGTTTGGCAGACCGGGGGAATCCGGAATACTGTTGCCCTCGGATCCTCCCTCAATCCGGCCGTCCTGCAACTGGTAAAGCGATTCGGTTTCTCCAGAAGACTCGTCATCAGAGCAGACTATGGTTTCTCCATCGGACACCGGTCCGTCCTCGTACCCCGATCCATGGACGACACCTACGTAAACGTGCCTTGCCTCGGGCTGAACCGGCGAAGAACTTGCATGCCGAGCCATTTCGATGATGTCGGTGCAGATGTCCGTCTCGGGGGTTGGTTCGCCGATCTTGCTGATGAAGACGTGAATCCCACCAAAGGGGACCCGGTGACATCTTCTACATGCCTTACTTTACAAGTCTTATCATACATGGCGGTTTATACTCATGGGCCTTAAGCCGCCTCTCGGCTTCGGCCTACTACAAACCATATCATAAATCTTCACCTTGTGTACTCTTCCGGCTTCCTTTAGTTAACCCGCCATTGCTATTGACCCGGCCCCTCCTGGGCGGGTCATTCCTGGTAGTTATATCCCCAACAGTTAGGTTTACCACAATACTTCTTTTGTAGTTGCGGATGCTTGCAAGAGGGGTTAATCATAAGTGGGATGCTTGTCCAAGGAAGGGCAGTACCCAAGCACCGATCCACCCACATATCAAATTATCAAAATAACGAACGCAAATCATATGAGCGTGATGAAAACTAGCTTGACGATAATTCCCATATGTCCTCGGGAGCTCTTTCCTTCATATAAGAGTTTGCCCAGGCTAATCCTTTGCTACAAAAAGGATTGGGCCATCTTGTTGCACCTTATTTACTTTTGTTACTTGTTACCAGTTACAAATTACCTTATCACAAAACAATCTGTTACTGATAATTTCAGTGCTTGCAGAGAATACCTTACTGAAAACCACTTGTCATTTCCTTCTGCTCCTCGTTGGGTTTGACACTCGTACTTATCGAAAGGACTACGATAGATCCCCTATACTTGTGGGTCATCACTCGACCATGTGGCGGCGGCAGAACGGGACCCACCTCCTCGCGAGCCGCGCCGGCTCGAAGAGCGCCTTGAAGAGCAACATGTCAGCGCCGTCGTCGGAGACGCAGCAAGTGAGCATACCCGTGGGGTAGTCCGCCGCGAGCACGGACATCACTGTGTTGGCCGTCGCCAGGGGCGGCTCCCTGGCCGCGTCCGCCGCGCTCACGAACATGTCCACGCCCGCCACCCTCCGCTCACCGCCGGTGTAGTCATCCTTGTCGAGCCTATGGAGGTGCGTGGCACGGTTGGTCAGGGAGAGATTGGGCAGCTGCGCAGCCAGCCACGAGAGCGCGAGCCAGGACTCACACGGACCAATTCTTTAGGGTCCACCGCGCGCGCGAAGTCCTCCATGGGGAACCGGGATGGCTAGTGCCCGCGCGCCGCCGCCGCTTAGGGTTTCAACCGGATGGGGACACGGGAATGGGAGGGGAGGGGAGAAGGTCGTTTGATCTGTGGGGGTTTGTGCGGGAGGCGATGGGTGGTGCGGCGGCGAGGGGAGGCTGGACGACGAGGGAAGAGGGAGGTGGGCGGCGGATTTGGATCTGGAGCGGGGAGATGGCTGCAAGGAATCTGGAGCGCTAGGGTTCGCGTGCGGGGCTGTGGGCCGGGCTTCGTGGGGTGAGAGGGTGAGGGAGTTTTGTTTTTTAGACAAAGAGGGGGTGAGGGAGAAAGGGCTGCCGTCGGATCTGGGAGAATACGATGGCGTTGGAGGCACGATCCGCGTGACATGCCCATGGACCAATCAGAACCCAGTACATGTTATGACCATCTAAGTTGGTCGTAATCGACTAAAAATAAGGTGTTTAATCATATAAATACTTTTATGATATGAGAAATTCAAATGGTCAATCTTATGGCCACATTCATGGCATAGTTTGTTCAAATGATATCATATTATGCACAAGGGTGCATCTTGGAATGGCAAACAATGTTGCCTAAGGAAGTTTTCATTTTCTTTGGAAGAAAAAAATCATTGACCATTTTTCGAGTGCCCAAGATGAGTTTTTTTGTGAAGGACCTACCATATATTTGTTGCAAAATGGGACCAGGTCATTTGTATAAAATACTAGGCCATATATAATGCACAATTGACAAAATGGTTGGTTGTCAAAAGTTTTTATACACCTCTGGTGAAAAAGACATATTTTTGTCGATTCACTTGGAAGCGGGTCAAATTTGAACTGCAGCTGCCTCATAGTTTGCTCTTTATTTTTCCCAAAAATCATTTATAGGTACATAAGTATCTATTTAATCAGAGAAACACAAAAGAATTCCATGATTCAAACACTAGCTAGGGACGGTCATGCCCGCCATTTTGACCGCATTTTGAAACGGGCATAAAAAACAAAAAAAAATGGAAAACCTTCGCATTGTGTCATTATATGTGAGCAAGTTAGCAGGAAAAATAATAAACTTGTAGTACGACAATTATTTTAAAAACGTGTTCTCAAAAAACGTGAAGATGCATGGCTTTCGAGCCAAATTATCAATCTTATATCCACATTCATGGCATAGTTTGTTCGAATGATCTCATATTGTGCACAAGGGTGCATCTTCGGATGGCAAACAATGTTGTCTAAGAAAGTTTCCATTTTCTTTGGATGAAAAATCTATTTTCTATTTTTGGAGTGCACAAAATGAGTTTTTTTATGACGGGCCTACCATATATTCGTTGCAAAACGGGACCAAATCATTTTTATTAAATAATAGGCCATATTTAATGCACAATTGACCAAATGGTTGGGTGTCAAAAGATTTGATCCAACTCTCGTGAAAAAGACAAATTTCCGCCTATTTAGAAGAAAGCGGGTAGAATTTGAACTGCAGCTGCCTCATAGTTTTCTATTTATTTTTTCCAAAAATCATTTCTAGGTACGTAAGTATCTATTTAATCAGATAAACACAAAAAGTTTTCCAAGATTCAACCACTAGCTAGGAACAGTCATGCCCGTCATTTTGACCGCATTTTGAAACGGGCATAAAAAATCAAAAAAATCAAAAAATTGGAAAACCTTCGCATTGTGTCATTATGTGTGACCAAGTTATCAGGAAAAATAATAAACTTGTAATACAGTATTTTTTTTAAAAAGTGTTCTCGGAAACGAGCTAACATGTGTGAAGATGCATGGCTTTCAAGCCAAATGATCAATCTGATGGCCATATTCATGGCATAGTTTGTTCAAATGATCTCATATTGGGCACAAGGGTGCATCTTGGGATGAAAAACAATGTTTCCTAAGGAAGTTTTCATTTTCTTTGGACGAAAAATTCATTTTTTATTTTTCTAGTGCCCAAAATGAGTTTTTTTTGCGAAGGACCTACCATATATTTGTTGCAATATTGGACCAAATCATTTCTATAAAATAATAGGTCATATTTAATGCACAATTGACAAAATGGTTGGGTGTCAAAAGATTTGATCCACCTCTCGTGAAAAAGAGAAATTTCCGCTGATTCAGTAGGAAGCGGGTAAAATTTGAACTAGAGTTGCCTCATAGTTTGCTATTTATTTTTTACAAAAATCATTTCTAGGTACATAAGTATCTATTTAATAGGATAAATGCAAAAAAAATTCCAAGATTCAACCACTAGCTAGGAACGGTCATGCCGGACATTTTGAACGCATTTTGAAACGGGCATAAAAAATTCAAAAAATCAAAAAATTGGAAAACCTTTGCATTATGTCATTATATCCGACCAAGTTACTAGGAAAAATAATAAACTTGTAATAAAGTAATTATTTTTAAAAAGTGTTCTCAGAAACGAGCCATCATGTGTGGAGATGCATGGCTTTCAAGCCAAATGATCAATGTTATGACCACATTCAGGGCATAGTTTGTTCAAATGATTTCATATTGTGCACAAGGGTGCATCTTGGGTTGGCAAACAATGTTGCCTAAGGAAGTTTTCATTTTCTTTGGACGAAAAAAATCATTTTCCATTTTCTGAGTGCCCAAAATGAGTTTTTTTGTGAAGGACGTACCAAATAATTGTTGCAAAATGGGACCAAATCAATTTTATAAAATACTAGGAGATATTTAATGCACAATTGACCAAATTGTTGGGTGTCATAAGCTTTGATCCACCTCTGGTGAAAAGACAAATTTCCGCCGATTCAGTAGGAAGCGGGTCAAATTTGAACTGCAACTGCCTCATAGTTTGCTCTTTATGTTTCCCCAAAATCATTTCTAGGTACATAGGTATCTATTTAATTAGAGAAACACAAATTTTTTTCCAAGATTCAACCACTAGCTACGAACGGTCATGCCTGCAATTTTGACCGCATTTTGAAGCGGGCATAAAAAATTCAAAAAAAATCAAAAAAAATTGGAAAGCCTTCGCATTGTGTCATTATATGTGACCTATTTTCCAGGAAAAATAATAAACTTGTAATACGGTAATTATTATTAAAAAGTGTTCTCAGAAATGAGCTATCATGCGTGAAGATTCATGGCTTTCAAGCCAAATGATCAATCTTATGGCCTCATTCATGGCATAGTTTGTTCAAATGATCTCATATTGTGCACAAGGGTGCATCTTGGAATTCCAAACAATGTTGCCTAATGGGGTTTTCATTTTCTTTGCACGAAAATTCATTTTCCATTTGTTGAGTGCCCAAAATGAGTTTTTTTGTGAAGGACCTACCATATATTTGTTGCAAAATTGGACCAAATCAATTTTCTAAAATACTATGCCATATTTAATGCACAATTGACAAAATGGTTGGGTGTCAAAAGTTTTGATCCACCTTTGGTGAAAAAGACAAATTTCCGCCAATTCAGTAGGAAGCTGGTAAAATTTAAACTGCAGTTGCCTTATAGTTTGCTCTTTTTCCAAAAATCATTTCTAGATACATAAGTATATATTTATTCAGAAATACATGGTTTGGTGGTGATACGTCAAGGTTTGGACGGTGGCCGAGGGCCCCAACTCCAGAGCGCATAAACTCGCATGACCGTCGCGTGGTCACCGGGTGACCGTGGCATTGCCCTGCGTTCTGGACGGCATAGGCATGTCTAGTGGGTTAGGAACTCCCTAGGTACGTGCTAGGAAGAAAATGACAATAGAAGAATCTAACAGGGAGACTGAACTATGATCGAACATGAATTAGCACCCAAATGTGTGATTAGCGTTACGTGAAATGCACATGGCCAATGGGCATGAGTTTTGGCTGAGGATGATCATCTACTAAGAAGACTGTCGTCACAAATTTTTAGCTCAAATAGAGGAGCTTAGGTGGCATTTGTTTTGCAACGTACCACATTGGACAAAAATATGAATGTTGAAGCTAGACTCAAATGAATGAATGGATTGATCTGAAATTTGAAGGAGGGTGATAATTTGGTCATGTGAAGCCACTTTAAAAAGTTCATACCATTTGGATACATAAAATTGGTACTTCCTTCACAATGCTCTCCATTGAATAGAAAATTGGGAAAATGCTGAGGGAAATTGGCTAGAATAAATGAGCTAAAATTTGGTGGAGGGAGGTTCTATGGGCAGGGTCATATCATGGTAAATTTTCAGCAATTATAAGTTAACATAAATAATAGCCGCTTCACAAACTGAAAATATCACTAGAAACAAAGATTGGATGCTGAGCTCACATGTATTATTAGATGGGGCTCAAATTTTGTGGAGAGCTATGATTTGGGAATATAGAAGATGTGGCAAAATTTCGGCTCATTAGGACATGCCTAGCTAGTACTTCCTTCACAACAGTTTGAGCTGAACAAAAACTTTGGAAATTTGCTAAGGAAGATTTACCAGGAAAATGGAGTTGAATATTTTCATGAGGCAATGATTTGGATAGTAAAGAATGCCCAATTTTTTGGGGAATTTTGGGAATGACAGAAATATAGGTTGCTTCACAACCTAGGGTAAAAATTGACACATAGACATGACACATAGGCAAAACTGATGAGGTGGCGCCAAGTCATAGCAATCCACCCCAATTTACAAGGTTATGACCATCTATATTGGTCATGATCAGCTAGAAATAATGCAGTGGGCCCATGTTGTCTATTTCATGACCATTTCGTGTAAGGAAATTGCAACCTTTCTGACCGAAATGGTCATTATAGTTTAGGGTTTGGAGCCCCCTCGAACAGCTTTTGACCAATTGGTCTCAAATGGTCATAGATTTATGACCAATTCTTCCAGGGTCACTGACAAAAGGTCACAAGTTGACATATTTCTTGTAGTGACATAGATAGATCTTGTATACATCATGTCATCGTTCTTCTTGCATTACTCCGTTTCTCCATGAACTTAATACACTAGATGCATGCTGGATAGTGGTCGATGTGTGGAGTAATAGTAGTAGATGCAGGAAGGAGTCGGTCTACTAATCTTGGACGTGATGCCTATATAATGATCATTGCCTAGATATTGTCATGAGTATTTGAAGTTCTATCAATTGCCCAATAGTAATTTATTTACCCACTGTTTGCTATTTTCTCCAGAGAAGCCACTAGTGAAACCTACGGCCCCCGGGTCTCTTTCTCATATTATTTGTCTTCATGATCTATTTTATTTGCCCTTTTATTTTTAGATCTACTAAACCAAAAATACAAAAATACCTTGCTGTAATTTATTTTATTTGGCGTTTGATCTATCAATATTTACAACTCTATCACGTCCGTTTGCCCATTTCTGGCACCGTTACCCGAAAGGGATTGACAACCCCTTTTACACGTCGGGTTGCGAGTATTTGTTATTTGTGTGCAGTTGTTGTTTACGTTGTGTCGCTTGGTTCTCCTACTGGTTCGATAAACTTGGTTTCATATCTGAGAGAAATACCTGCCGCTGCTGTGCTACATCATCCCTTCCTCTTTGGGGAAATACCGATGTAGCTTCAAGCGACATCAGTCACATCAGCCCAGTTACACCTTATTTTAAAACGGAGTAAACAACCTAGCGTGCATGGACGTGAGATTATTCAGGCTAACAATCCCCCCTAAGCTGAACGTCCCACAGACGCTAAGTTTCTACCGCAGCTCGACGAATCGGACGCGCCCCAGTGCCTTGGTCAGCGCATCGGCCAACTAATCGCTTGTGCCGATATGATCGATCTCCACCTGCCTTGTTTCCACATAGTCATGGATGAAGTCGAACTTGACATCGATGTGCTTTCTTCTATCATGGTGAACAAGACTCTTCGCCATTACGATGGCAGATTTGTTGTTGATCAAGACCTTGAATGCACTAACTTCTTCCCCTCTCATTTCTGCAAGAAGGCGGTTCAACCACAGGCCTTGACAAGTAGGCGCCACCACTGCCACATATTCTGCCTCATAGGAGCTGATTGCGACAATCTTTTGCTTTTGAGAGGTCTAAGACATGGGATTTTCACCAAGGAAGAAAACCTGGCCAGAAGTGCTCTTGCGATCTCCAGTGTCTCCAGCGTGGTCGCTATCACCGTATCCAACCAATGTAGCTTTCTCAGAGCCACGCCGATAGCAGTAGCCAAGTTTCAGAGTTCCACGCACATACCTAAAAAATTTCTTGACGACCGTCAAGTTGGTGGTTGTTGGCTTCTCCATGAACCTGCTCACAATCCCCACAAAATGTGCAATGTCCGGCCTGGTATGTACCAAGTACCTCAAACTCCCAATTATACTGCGATACGGAGAGGGATCAATAGCCTTTGCCTCATCATCTTTTCTCAGTTTGAGCCGGCACTCCATGGGCATTTGACACCCATTGCATCATGTCATCCCTACAGCTTCAAGTATCTTTTCCACATAGCTCTTCTGACACAAAGTAATTGAGTCTCTAGATTGGGTTACCTCGATGCCCAGGTAGTGGCTTAGGAGACCGAGGTCACTCATTTTGAAGAGTTCTTGCATCTACTTCTTAAACTCGATGATGGATGCTTGGTCGGTGCCGGTGATGATGAGATCGTTTACGTACACACAGACTAGCGGGAATGAATGTGCATCCCCGCGGCGATACACGACATGCTCCAGTGGGCTGCGCGTGAACCCCAGTGTGCTCATGGTCTCGTCCAGCTTCGCGTACCAGGCCCTTGGAGCTTGCTGCAGACCATAGAGCGCCTTCCAAAGTCACAGGACCTGGTGCTCCTTGCCGGCGATGACGTACCCCGGTGGCTGTGCCACGTACACTTCCTCGGTGAGGTCACCATTGAGAAAAGTGGATTTTACATCCATGTGGTGCACCTCCCAGCCGGAGTGCGCAGCGAGCACAAGAAGCAGGTGCACAGTCTCCATGCATGCCATCGGCGCAAAAACTTCCTTGAAGTCCATGCCTTCTCGCTGCACATAGCCTCTCGCCACTAGACGTGCCTTGTACTTGACGATCTTGCCGTCCATGTCACGCTTGATGCGATACACCCACTTCAAACTGATGGCTTTGTGGCCTGCTGGCAAGTGGGCGAGTTCCCAGGTGTTACTCTCACCAATGGACGCCATCTCACTGTCCATCGCCGCCTTCCAGACCCCGTCGTTCAGCGCCTCAGTGATGTTGCGTGAATCCTCCGCCATGAGGAGGCTGAGCTCGAGCTCTTCTAGGATGGCCTCATCTTCAGTCTCGTCGAAGATGCGTGATAGGTGTCGGTACAGTATAGGTCTGGAGTCAACGTCGCGCCGATCATCATGCGTGGGTGGCATGGCCTAGCGCATTTCCCTCGCCGCAGCCGGCATGCAAGGCTCGGTCTATGGTGTGTCGGGCGTCGATGCGGCCAACGTGTCCACCGAGTGCGGCGGCGACCCCATTGGTGATGTAGAGGGTGAGCCTGCTGTGTTGCTCGGGGCAGACACTGATGAGCCGCCAGTATCCAGCTCATGCACGCCCGGTTTGATGGTGTAGAGAATAGAGAAGGTTGACGCGTTGACGCGGTGACTAGGACTTGGCTGTCCCAACTCTACAACATGTTTTCCTCAAACAAAACACCATGCATTACATGTACCTTTTTGCTTGCCAAATCATACACATGGTAGCACTTGGATCCTTCCTCGTATCCAATGAAGATCATCATGGTTGAGCGATCAGAGAGCTTGGTGATTCCGGGGCCGAGCTTCTTGACATACGCCACACACCCAAATGTGCGCAGGTGCTGCACGCTAGGCTTGCGGCCGTGCCATGCCTCATACGGTGTTACTCCGTCCAGGCTGTGCGTTGGCGCCCTGTTAAGGAGATACACCACCATCTTCACCACTTCCGCCCATAAGAACGAAGGGACCGCCATGCTCTTGAGGAGACAGTGCGCCATCTCAACGATGGTTTGGTTTTGACGCTCCACCACTCTGTTTTGCTGAGGAGAGTAGGGTGCAATTGTGCAGTACTTGATGCCCAGTCCATCACAGTACTCCTTGAAGTCCAACGAGTTGAATTTGCCACCTCGGTCTTACCGAAACGCGCAAAGCCTGCACCATTCTTCCGCTTCGGCCATAGCCTGCACTCTCTTGAACTTCCGATGTGCTTCATCCTTGGACTTCAGTAGTTCCAACAACATATAACGTGAGTAATCATCGACTACCAACAAGAAATACTTGTTACCTCCGGGCGTAGTTCGCGTAATCGGCCCGCACAAGTCCGTATGGACCAGCTCAAGCCCTTTTTTAGCACGGTATCCGGCGATCTGAGGGAAGGGTGCCCGGTGCTGCTTGCCCAGTGCGCAACCATCACAATATTCTTCAACGCGATCAATGATCGGCATCCCATGCACCATTTGCTTTGAGGACATCGCGCGCGCAAGGCCCGAAAGTGCAAGTGTCCCATCCTAATGTGCCAACGCCAGGTGACATCTTCTCCTTGGTGAGGAGACAAGCCAGGGCATCGATGGTCAGAACGCTCGTGTACAGTCTATTTGCCATCCGCTTGACCCGAGCCAGGACACGCCGGCTTGGATCTTGGATGGTCATCGTGCCATCTTCTATCCCTATCTTGCATCTACCCTCATCCAGCTGCCCTACTGAAATGATATTGCTGCGTAGGCTAGGAATGAAGTAGACCTCAGAGAGAGCACGCAGATCACTGCTTTGGCAGCGAAACACGACGGCGTCTGTCGGTGTCAAAACCGGCGGATCTCGGGTAGGGGGTCCCGAATTGTGCGTCTAAGGCAGATGGTAACAGGAGGCAGGGGACACAATGTTTTACCCAGGTTCGGGCCCTCGAGGTAAAACCCTACGTCCTGCTTGATTATTCTTGATAATATGAGTAGTACAAGAGTTGATCTACCACGAGATCGGAGAGGCTAAACCCTAGAAGCTAGCATGTGGTATGATAGTATGTTGTCCTACGGACTAAAACCCTCCGGTTTATATAGACACCGGAGGGGGCTAGGCTTACACAAGGTCGGTTACAAAGGAGGAGATATACATATCCGTATTGCCTAGCTTGCCTTCTACGCCAAATAGAGTCCCATCCGGACATGGGAGGAAGTCTTCAATCTTGTGTCTTCATGGTCCAATAGTCCGGAAAAAGGATATAGTCCGGCTGTCCGGAGACCCCCTAATCCAGGACTCCCTCAGTAGCCCCCGAACCAGGCTTCAATGACGTCAAGTCCGACACGCAGTATTGTCTTTGGCATTGCAAGGCGGGTTCTTCTCCAAATTTCGAATGTTTGTTAACCAGTGTCCGGCCCCATAAATGTTGGACCTCTTGGCTTCTATGCTCGATAAGGGCTATCTTCCACGCGACGAATGAATACGAGGAGCCAGGGTGTTTTTACATTCACCCCCTAGCCAAATAAATAAATTGTCTATTAAAGGGATGGGGATTCTTAGATCCAATCCATACCACCCTCCCCCAGCGAGAATCCATCGGAGCGCGCTTCGAAAAGATCCACTCCACATGGCTGACCTCAGCAGCTCCTCCTCCCGCCCCTGTAGCCCTAAGTCCGATGATTGGGAGAGGTGTTCTATCCCACACAGTCAATTAGTCGAACTGCAGACCAAGGGATTTCTCCCTCCAGCATATACGGTTCCCGTCCGAGTCGGGCTCGCCACCTACAATGGTGGGGAGGAAGCGGAGAGCTTCCCCAGCCCCTCTAGGGGGGAGCGGGTATGCCTTGTTCCTACTTATTAAGGGGGCTCGGATTTCCAATTCATCTGTTCCTCCGCGGGCTCCTGGAGTTTTACGGCCTCCAACTGCATAATTTCACCCCTGCTTCCATTTTACACATCACCGGCTATGTTTCTCTCTGCGAGTTATTCCTGGGCTGCGAGGCTCATTTCGAGTTGTGGAAAAGGTTATTTTGCCTCGTCCCCCGCACACACAAGGGGTCACTTTATCAAGTGGGTGGAGCCGAAATATGGCGCATCACCGAAACCGGATACCTGTCCGGTACTCCGAAGAAGACGTCCGAAGACTGGCCTTCAGAATGGTTTTATATGGAGGACGTCCCCCTTTTGGACCCTATTCGGCGGGGTCTTCCTGAGTTCAAGAATGCTCCTCTGAAGAAACACCGAAGTTGGCGCCCACAGAGGCCCCAGGAGGAAGACAACGGAGAAGTCCTTTACCTGATGAACCGGATTAAAGCGCTGGCTCAATCAGGATTGACAGTAATCGAGGTTATGTCAATATGCATAATGCGGGGAGTGCAGCCACTTCAATATCGAGGGCATCCCCTATGGTGTTTTAACGAGGAAGATGATGCCACCCGTTGTGGGTGTGAGGGTCCGGACAATGCTGCCGCTTTAGCAAAAATTCTGTCCGAGTTGTTCAAGGGAGAGGAGGAGGAGTTCGTTCGCATCAAGCCACGGGATGGATTCTCCATGTACAACCCTCCAAGCTGGGTGAGTTATATCTCCCTACTCCCATTCTTCCCGCATTCTTTGTCGCAGGTATTCACCTTGCCATTGTGCAGCAGGAACTACAAAAAGCCATAAGGGAGGTCAACAGCCCATCTCCACAACCAGAGGACCCTGACCGGGCCCTCGGTCCCGGACCCGAAGAAGATCCGGACATATTCGTGGAGCTGATAGACCGGCAGTTCTATCAATTAAGCTGTGATGACGCCATGGTGGCCATTACGGCCGACTATCCCGGACTGCTTCCTGCATCGCACGTAAGAAAAACTAAAAATCCCAACTCCAAAAATTAGGATCCCCTTTTAGACACTTCACCTACCATATACATATGGTGTTTTACAGGGAAGGCCTTCAGGACGCCGTGCCGAACCCGCAGCAACTCGCCAACAAGAGGCACCGAGGCCGGGCATGCCAAAAAGGAAGGCGGTCAGGACAGAGACGCCGGCGCAGAGATATGACAAAAACCCCGCTCCGTGGTTGTCGTCTTTCTCAAAATGTAATGACGTCCATGTTTCTTTAACAGAAAAAACGCTCGCCGGAATATGTCCGGTGGGACTGTGTATCATGCTTCCACCAGTCGGGCTCCAGGACCGGACATAGAGGCGGAAGCTGACATGGGGCGGACACCGGATACTCCTCCTATAGAGGATGCGGATAGACTATCCGCTACAAATTCAGAAGTGGAGAGCACCATGAATCATAGGCGTCACCGAGCCATACTCCGTGACGCTTGCTTCTCCCCAGAGGCATTTGATGCCTTCAATTCTGGAGACGCGTACCTTCGTGCTGCTCAAAATGGTCTAGCCAGAGCCACGGACCAGTATGTAAGGGATGTACAGGTAAGCAAATCTGACGATTATATGTATCAGTAGCCCCTGAGACTTGAAACAGTTAGCAGAACTGATTTAAGGATCATCTATTGTGCAGGTTCTTACAAAGAAGAATACTCGACTGTCACAGGAGCTGGAGGAATGAAAGACCCAACTTCGGGCCGCCGTTGCCGCATTGAAGGAACCTAAAAAGTCCCCAGCTGGTAACATTTGTTTCAAAGAATGATAGGTACCATATAGTGTGCGGCGTGGCAGCAGATCTAACAATAGATATTGCAGATGAGTCCAGAGAGAATCCGGAGGACCAGCTGTCGGGACCCCGATTCCAAATTACATCGATCTAGCCAGTAACACCTCATATCACTTTGCGGCCTCACGCACGGTATCCCCACGGGGGTCGCCTTACTCTGGCCCGGGACCGTTTGTGCCTTTTGGCTCGCGTATATGATTGTGTCGCTAGCATCCATATGACAGAGAACCCGGGCCGACATGGCTAGTCGTGAACCCAAAGCGGCACTAACCTATGGGAGCAGGCATACACGATTCACATCGAGCGTGTCGGTCAGCAGCGTGTGAATCCGGGCTGTAGCACTGGGCTAACAGGACTCCGGGGAACCCGGGCTGTAGCAGGCTAGGCAGGACTCCGGTTGTCACCGCGTGACATTTCCCCGAAGAGACAGACACAGGAACGAAGTGAAACACATGCCGGCCAGACAAGTGTCCTGAGCAGTAGTGCTGGGCTAGCAGGACTCCGGTGAACCGGGCTGTAGCGGACTACTATGGCTCAAGGAAGCACTAGACTACATTTCCCCATAAGAGAGACTGCCAAGGATAAACAACTAGATTGTCGGATCCCACACATAGCAATACACGTCACATGTACGCATAACATGCAAGTATGTGTTGTACAACATGGCATCACAACATAACGCAAACTCATATAGATAAAGGCTCAGAAGAGCCACATAGCATAAATACAAACAGGGGTCACATGATCCATCATTCAGAGCATACAAGCAACGGAAGCATTACATGTCTGAGTACAAACAACTACAAAAGAAAAGGGCTGAGAAGCCTGACTATCTACAAGACCCTCCCAAGGGTACAAGATCGTAGCTGAGGTAACAAGCTACTCATCGAAGTCCAAGCGGAACTACTAGTAAGACAGATGTCTCATCTGCAAAACATAAATAAAGCAAACATGAGTACAAAGGTACTCAGCAAGACTTACATCAGATCCTATCATATATGCATTTGTATCAAGAAGGTACTATGGGGTTTAGTTGCAGCAAGCCAGCTTTAACTCAGTGGCTATCCTGTTCTACGACAACGAGAAACTTCTTTGAGATGAGGCAGCGCACACGAGTCCACTAATCACCACATCAATACACTACTATGGATTCATCCTCGTCTCCCTACGAGAAGGCCATCCATAGCACTCACACTTGTCTTGAGCATTTTAGAGTATCCACTTTAAGTTGTCTATGTACCACGTAAGCATCCAAGAAGTCCATAACCGAGGACACGGCTATTCGAATAGATCATGATAACCCTGCAGGGGTGTACTTCATCACACACGCTCTCACCACTTATCACCATGTACACGTCATGTATCTCGGCAACCTTCAAGCGGAAGCCTGGCGAGGGTGTCGGCCACGACCTGACTAACCACGCAAGACTCTAGTCTAGGTTTATCGCCTATTCGGGTTCCATCCGCAAGGAGCTCCGGCCGAGGTTTCGCTCACGGCCCCAAACGATGTGTACAGGGTTCCCGAGCCCACCATCCGGGTGCCACTTGGTACACCGGGCCACGTGTGCCTAGTCTGTCCCAAGTCCACCCTGCCGGGTGCCACTCGGTAGAAAAATAGCACTACCTACAAACACCAGAAACTATTTGCAACTCCTGGACAGAGTTCAAGGCGGTTAATAAGTCGAGAGAGCTTGGAGCGCCCGGAGCCCAATGTGTGGTAGTAGCTAGTCATTAGACAACTTACACAAAACTCAGTTCTTAAGGACGGTCCCAATGAGACATCCCACCATGTACTCCTACATGGCCTCTCACCGCTACCTTTACCAAATCGTGTTCACACGCTTAACTCTCAGCACCAGAACATATCTTAACACTCCAATTCATTCCCGATGAATCAGACCTGACACAACTCTAAGCAATAGCAGGCATGGCATGGTAGAAGCACAACATGGCTCAATCAACTCCTACACATGCTAGTGGGTTTCAACTATTTACTGTGGCAATGACAGGTCATGCAGAGGAATGGGTTTAACTACCGTAGCATAAAGTAGCAGTTGAATCATTGTTGCCCTAATGCAATAAATAAGAGCAGGAGCGAGAGAGTAGTATATTATCGGAATGAACAAGGGGGGTTGCTTGCCTGGTAGATCAACAAGGGGCACTGCTCCTCAGACAGGTACTCTGGATCGGTCTCCGGAGCAGGACCTATCGAGAAGGAACGGTGTCGGCAATCAATACACAATCATATGCAATAATATGATGCATGAAGATGGCATGAATATGTGATGTTGTTTGAGGTAATGCAACTAGTATTCAAATTGAATGAAGTCCATTTGAACCAAGGGTTCAAATGCAACTCCAAATTAAGCTCTTATATATGCCATTTTAGTGTGTTTTCATATATACAGCGAGTATAGGTTGGTTTGTCATGCATGAAAATGGTACAGATGGATAGATTGAATTTTTCTGATAATTTTTCATATAAAAATTATTTCAATCTGAGCTATGGTTGAATTACTATGAATTTTTGAAGTTTATATCATTTTCTGGAATTTCCTAATTAATCTTAAATCCAGAAAATGAATAACTACGTCAGCCTGACGTCAGCGTGACGTCAGCGAGTCAACGGGTCGGTCCAGGTCAAACCTGACCAGTGGGACCCATATGTCGGTGTCTAAACTAACTAATCTAGTTTAGTTTGTGGCCTCGGGCCCACATGTCAGTATCAGGTTTAGTTAAATGGTGATTAGCCTTAAGCTAATCACCTGACCCATGGGGCCCACCTGACGGGCCCGCGAGGTCAAAGGGGTCAAACCCCACCGGCGGCTTGACGCCGGCGAGCCAGACGCGGCGGAGGGCCTCGGATTTCGCCCTTCGGCGACCATTTGGACGGCGGAGACCACTGGCGAGGAGCCAGCGCTCGTCCGCGTTATCTGGAGCAAGTGGGAGAGGTGGGGACGGCCGGAGCTCGCCGAAGCGAAGCTCGGGGCGGCGGCCGGAGTTTGGCCAAGTGCGGGCGCGTGGTTCCAGCGCATGGGAGAGCTAGTTAGGGGCTGCGTTGGACTCGTCGTTGCTCCAGGAGCACGCCGGAGGCACAAGCTTGAGCGGGGATGCACGGTGGCTGCCAGAGCAACGACCATGGCGGACGGCGGCGCTCGGGTACGGCGGCTGGCACGACTAGATGGCGTAATCAAGCTCGGGTAGAGGGGGTTCCGATGCAGGAGCTCACAGTGGTTGCAGACGCATCAACATGGGCTCGGGGGAGGCTCGGAGTCGGTGAGGCGGTGAGGACGATCTCCGGCGGCCGGAGATGAAGACGACGGCGCCGAGGATGAAACGGAGCTCGCCCGGGTTGCTTTGCTTGGTGAGGAGGGAGAGGGGGTCGCGGCGGAGCTGGGAAGCGTGTCGGGGAGGTGCAGCAGTGGCCGAGGCCATGGTGGCTGTGAACGGCGGCGACGGCGATTTCGGCCGCGAGAAAGGGAGCGAGGGGGAGGAGAGAATGGCACGGGAGAGAGCGAGAGAGGCTTGGCGGGGGTGCGTGGCGATGTGCGGGCGATCCAGGCGACGAGAGGGAGAAGCAGGAGGTGGCCGGACGCGTGCGTGCGCGTCGCGGGCACACGCCCTGTCCTCCTGGCGCGGTGGAGACGATGACTGGCGTCGGCCAGTCAGCTGGGCCGAGCTACTGGGCCGATCTGGTAAGTGGCCCAGGTAAGTCTCTCTCCCTTTTCTGTTTTCTTTTCTATTTCTGACATTTGTTTGATTTAATAAAAAGAATACTAAATCAATTTATTTTCTTCTAACAATTTTTGCAGGGGCCTAAAGGATTATTCCAAAGCCCCTCACCAAAATTCAGAATTATTGGACAATATTATATATATATATATATATATATATATAAATATTTATCCAACGCAAATAATTACTGGATTAATTCCAAATGGCCAAAATAAATATTTATGAGCTCCTAAAAATATTGGTTTGAATTTTACCTCTGCCCAATATTTTCAGAGAGAGACATGAACATTTTCTTGGACCCATCTGGAGCAATTTTTATCTGGGTCATTTCCAGAAATGATTTCTGAGGGTTTTACAAATCCCCATTTCAAATTTAAATGAAATTTAAACATGATGCACAACTGACTAGCTGGTCTAGGTCATACCAGAACTAGGGATGTGACACCAGCATGTCGTACGACAGCTAAAGGCTGGCGAACGCGTGCTGACTAAGGTCACGCGGGAGAAAAACAATCTCCAAGACACCAATACCAAGTTGAGCGTGGAACTGAAAGATGTTCGAGACGAGCTTGCGGACTCCGGGAAGGAGAATAAGCGGCTTCGACGCGGCATTTTCAGTAAGTGCTTGAATGAACCCTTAAAAAGGGGACGATGGTGAAGCCGGCTAACAGAGTTATGTCTACAGGTATGCTGACGGGTCGTCCCGCGGAGGAGATGCCCGGGTCTGCGGGTGATCTTCTATCCGAGCTCTCCCAACTACACGAACAAGTTCGGCAGGTGATGCAAGGTATTGCCCAGGCCTTGTGGCCATCAGTCTCCCTGCTAGAAGGCATTGGAGAGCTTGCGGAGAAGCTCAAGGGAGCACGGCGGCGCTTCCGATTATGGAAGATATCGGCCTGCCGTCAAGGTGCCAGGGAAGCCTGGGCCATGGTGAAGAAGCGGTATACCAAGGCTGACCCAAACCACATGGCCGAGGTCGGACCTGTGGGGCCTGATGGGAAAGAGATCCCCGTTAGCTTAGTCTATGGGCAAGTAGAATTAGCCGCAAAGTATTCCCAACAGGATTGTAGGCTAGACCGCATGTTGTATGGTATAGAAGAGGAATTTAGTCAATCTACATGACTATGTAATTAAAGTGACATGTATAATGCCTTCTAGCCGGATTGTAAATCGTTTGTCATGGGAGACCTTTTCGCTTCAACCTCGGGACCCGATAGTCCGGAGTGTGTCCGAATACCCGATCGGTTATATAAGAACTGGGGTATGTGTGGAAACCAGGCGTAGGGGTCATTAGTGCTTGAACAGACAAGTACCCAACTAGTTATGTTATATTACATGGGTAGTAAGAAACATCTTCCAGGGAGAATAGTTCCGTTAGGGATTCCTTTCCCTGGGCACGCATGCCCTAAAGTGCATGTCCGGACTGCGAGCGGAGACGCAGGCAAAAACATCTGGGGGCATATATGGAAAATAAATAAAAATCATCTTTTGTTCGCCGACCAAATATTCCCTTAAGAACGCTAGCTTTCGCCTTCACCTAGTCTGAGGTACACATCCGGCTGACCCGGCAGTAACAATCGCAGAGGTGCTCCCCTTATGCCCTAGCCGAATTAATGGGAACGTAGGGCATAAATACAAGAGCCAGGCAACCCAGCTTAGCCAAAACTTAAGTCGTATCGATGCATGTAATGACGAAGAAAAGGTACATGCGGAAGAATAACACATGTGCGGGGCATGAAGCCCAGATAGATAATTAAGCTTCTGTGTAAGAATCCCCCAGGTATAATGAGCGCGGTTAGCGCATCTATAGTGTACAAGCGAGGCACAAGTTGGCCCTTGAAGGCCTTGAGACAGAATAAAAGAAAGAAATAGGAAAAAGACAGATAATGTATATGCAAAAAATGGACAGAGGAAGGAGACGTCTTAGAGTCCGGCACTAGGCATAGAATCTTCAGAGCCTGGCTGCGTTCCATGGGTTCGGCTCAAGTCGATTATTTGATGCATCCCATAGACGGTATGCTCCACCAGTCAGAACTTGTTCAATAATGAAGGGACCTTCCCATTTGGGCTCGAGCTTGGTCTTTTTCTTCTCCGGCAGGCGTAGAACTAACTCGCCAACGTTATAAGTTTTGGCCCATACTTCTCTACTTTGGTATCTACGAGCCTGTTGCTGATAGAATGTGGAATGAGCTTTTGCCACGTCGCGCTCCTCCTGCAGGGTGTCCAGACTATCCTGCCGATCGAGCCCGGCTTCTCTTTCTTCGTACATGCGCACTCGAGGTGAGTCATGAATTATGTTGCAGGGCAGAACTGCCTCTGCGCCGTACACCATAAAGAAGGGTGTATATCCAGTAGTACGATTCGGCGTGGTCCGCAGCCCCCAGAGTATGGAGTCGAGCTCCTCTACCCAGTGCGTGTTAGACTCCTTTAAGGACCGCACTAATATGGGTTTAATGCCGCTCATGCTAAGACCATTTTCTCGCTCAACTTGGCCATTGGTTTGTGGGTGATAGACGGAAGCATAATCGAGCTTGATGCCCATGTTGCTGCACCAGAGTTTTACCTCGCCGGTCGTGAAGTTCGTGTCGTTGTCAGTGATGATGCTGTGGGGGACGCCATAACGGTGTACAACCCCGGATATGAAGTCTATCACCGGTCCGGATTCGGTTGTTTTAATAGGTTTGGCTTCTATCCATTTGGTGAATTTATCCACCATGACCAATAAGTATTTTTTCATATGGGTTCCCCCTTTAAGGGGTCCAACCATGTCAAGCCCCCAGACCGCGAAGGGCCAGGTAATGGGGATTGTTTGGAGGGCAGTGGGTGGCATGTGGCTTTGGTTTGCAAAAAGCTGGCAACCGGCGCAACGTTGGACCAAGTCCTGTGCATCTGCCCGGGCCGTCGACCAATAAAACCCTGTATGGAAGGCCTAGCTTACAAGGGCCCGGGCTGCGGCGTGGTGGCCGCCAAGTCCGGCGTGAATTTCTGCCAAAAGCTTCTGCCCTTCCTCTTCGGAGATGCACCTTTGAAGGACTCCGGTGGTGCTTTTTTTATACAGCTCTCCCTCGTGGACCCTCTATGCTTTAGATCGCCACACTATGCAGCGTGCCTCATTTTGGTCCTCGGGAAGTTCCTGCCTAGTTAGGTAGGCCAAGAATGGTTCTGTCCACGGGGCGACGATCACCATTATGACGTGGGTTGAAGGTGTTATTTCGGTGGCAGAGCCTCCGATTATGTCAGAGTGTTCGGTATCGGGCATTTTGGCCGGGTCCGAACTATTGTTACCGGTGTCCCCCTCCCATACCACGGATGGCTTAAACAACCTTTCCAAAAAGATGTTGGGGGACCGCATCGCGTTTTGCATCGATGCGGGCGAGGATATCCGCCGCCTGATTGTTTTCCCGGGCCACATGGTGAAATTCGAGCCCCTCGAACCGAGCTGACATCTTTAGGATGGCATTTTGATAGGCCGCCATCTTTGGATCCTTGGCATCAAAGTCTCCATTTATTTGGGGTATTGCGAGGTTTGAATCCCCATGCACCTCTAGGCGTTGAATGCCCATGGAAACTGCCATCCGAAGACCATGTAACAGGGCTTTGTATTCGGCTGCATTGTTGGAGTCTGTATACAGTATCTGCAGTACATATTGCACTGTATCTTCGGTTGGGGATGTTAGGACGATGCAAGCCCCCAGACCAGCCAGCATTTTGGAGTCGTCGAAGTGCATGATCCAATTGGAGTATGCGTCGTACTCTTTAGGGAGTTCGGCTTCCGTCCATTCGGCGACAAAGTTGGCCAATACTTGCGATTTAATGGCTCGTCGAGGTTTGTATGTTATGTCGAACGGGAGGAGCTCAATGGCCCATTTGGCAATCCGGCCCGTGGCGTCGCGGTTGTTTATAATATCATTAAGTGGCACTTCCGAGGGTACTGTAATCGAACACTCTTGAAAGTAGTGTCGCAGCTTCCGGGATGTCATGAATACCGCATAGGCTATCTTTTGATAATGTGGGTACCGTGATTTGCATGGAGTGAGGACAGTGGATACATAATATACCGCCTTTTGAAGAGGGAATTTATGTCCGTCCGCTTCTCGTTCGACGACGAGCACTGCGCTTACAACCTAATGGGTTGCCGCAATGTACAACAGCATTGGTTCGCCGATGTTTGGCGTGGCCAGGATTGCGTTCATTGCCAGTATGGCTTTTATTTCTTCCAATCCGGTTGTGGCAGCGTCCGTCCACTCGAAGTGTTCGGTGCGCCGAAGGAGGCGATAAAGGGGTAATGCCTTCTCTCCTAAGCGGGAGATAAAGCGGCTTAGAGCCGCCACACATCCAGTTAATTTCTGGATTTGTTTGAGGTCCGTTGGGATAGCCAACTGTGACAGAGCTTGGATTTTGTCCGGATTAGCTTCAATTCCTCTACTAGAGACAATGAAGCCTAAGAGCTTTCCGGCTGGTACGCCGAAAACGCATTTTTTCAGATTGAGCTTGATGTCGTATGTTCGGAGGTTGTTGAATGTGAGCCTCAAGTCGTCTATTACAGATTTGACATGTTTGGTTTTAACGACCACATCATCTACGTATGCCTATACTGTTTTGCCGATCTGTTTCTCCAGACATGTCTGAATCATGCGCTGATATGTTGCGCCGACGTTTTTGAGCCCAAAAGGCATTATGTTGAAACATAAGGGGTCGTATGGTGTGATAAATGCTGTTGCGGCTTGGTCGGACTCCGCCATCTTGATTTGGTGGTAGCCGGAGTAAGCGTCGAGGAAACACAATGACTCGTGTCCTGCGGTAGCATCGATAATTTGATCAATGCGGTGGAGGGGGAAGGGATCCTTTGGTCAAGCCTTGTCGAGGTCCTTGAAGTCGACACATATGCGCCAGGATTTGTCCTTCTTTGGTACCATCACCAGGTTTGCTAGCCAGTCCGGGTGTTTTATTTCTCTGATGAATCCGGCCTCCAATAACTTGGCTAGCTCCTCTCCCATAGCTTGTCTCTTAGGTTTAGAGAAACGCCGAAGAGCCTGCTTGACCGGCTTGAATCCCTTTACACTAGTGCAGAACCAGGCAATAGCACCGGTTCGTAAGGCCCTTTAGTGTCGGTTCGGTAACCGGCACTAAAGTGTGGGTACTAAAGCCCCCCCCCCTTTAGTACCGGTTCAGCACGAACTGGTGCTAAAGGGCAACCACGTGGCACGAGCCAGCTTCGGGGGCAAGGAGCCCTTTAGTACCGGTTGGTGACACCAACCGGTATTAAAAGGTTCGGGGGGTTTGGGTTTATGATTTCTTTTTCATTTAATTTTGTGTTTTCCATTTAATTCTTTTTCGTTTGCTGGTATTTTACGATACTACATATTGTACACGTTATGCATATATATAAATAGAATTTCTAGTAGAACCGATCATTATATATATATATACAATTAGCTAGCTATCTACAATTTCTCCTAATTGGTGCCTTCGGAGCCAGTGGCATTAGCCTAATTGGTGCCTTCGGAGCACGATAACAATTGGAAGTGGTTCATGGGGCGGTAGCGGGTAATAGTATTCTCCTTTGGGATCTATGACCTGGTCGAGCAAAAATCCCGCTATTTCCTCTTGAATTGCTTCTATGCGGTCCTCTGGTAGGAGCTTCTCCCGCACCTCTTTGAACTGTTAAGAAGGAGATCAATGTGCATGTGTATTAGTTGTGTGACTAGATATTGATAATGGTGTAAAAATTGTGAATAGTGTTCTAACAAACGTACCCACTCCTGTCTTTGAGATCTGCTCTTTTCGGACGCCATCATGCGAATGTTCTCGCAAACATAGTATGCACACAGATTATTCCCCGGCACCTGCTTCAGGGCCTTTACGAGAATGGAATTTGATCAGATAATAATTAATCAAGCATGATAATTAAAGAGATGGCAGCTGGCTAGTACTACTTAATTACTTACCAGGGGCCGATACCATTTCAGATTTTGTTTCCATGGGCCTAGAGTGGCCCTGATGAACTTTGCCCAAGCCTGCCCGCCGACAAAGAAAATGAATAAATGGGTTATTAAATAGTTGTTATCAGGAAATGACGAACTAATTAAATAGCCCGAGATATAGTTAATAATGATTGAAATTACCTGTTGACTATCCCCTTCACGATGGTGTAGTCAGTTGGTTTCTTAAGTAGTGAGTCTAGTACTTCAACTGTTCCTTCATCAACTTTAATGATTAACAAGATCCAGTGAAATCTGCATGCACACACGTTTGCATGTCTTAATTAAGCAGGCATATGTAAGCAAAAACATGTAGCTAGCTAGTAGGCAAAAACAGAATTTGTAGTACAAGACAGTGTGACTCACTCGAAGTTGTAAGGAAGTAGTATATCTTCATTGTATTTGAGGCGCTTGAAGAACTCTAGCATGCTTTCCTCTACACTTTTTCGCAATATGGATCTAATTTCCATGTGTATTCATTAATGGTATTTGGGTCAACGAACCCAATGCCATAGCGTCCACCTTTTTCATTTCATAAATCTCCATCCTGCATAATACCACAGAAAAGAATATAGTGAGGATAATTACAGGTAATGATTGATCAAAATGATCGCTACAGCTAGCTTGAGACTTAAATTACAGAAAGAAATCACTTACAGACAATAGCAACTGACGATAGATTTATCGAGTGCATCTTGATTGTATAGCTGAAATAGTTCTGAATACTCAACGGACACAACTTTCTCATGGTAGTAATGATCCTTCTTGACATTCACCATGAGGGACTCTTGATTGGAAATCTTGGTAATGTCCATGTACCATTGATGCAATTCATACATTCTTGTTGGGAGCTTCTTGACCTCATCTAGCTCGACCAAAGGTTGGCCCCGGGCATATTTCCGTTTTATTTCCTCCTCTCTAGTCGGAGACATGGGCTCGATATCAAGGAGTTGTCCAACAGTGATCATGAGCGTTTCAGCCTGCTCAATATGCTCCTCGGTTATTACCACATCGCCCAGCCCGGGAACGTTAACGGTTTGCCCACAATAATATTGGGCGCGCCTACTCTCATGTGTTGTTGGCACAACAAGCGGGGGGGGTTGATTGCGCCACATGTTCTCCCAGCTGGGGAATGGTTTTACCGCTCCTTTTGCCAGCTGATTTGCTTGAGCTCGAGCTCGCCTCTTTCTATAGACGTGCTCGATTTAACTTCTTGATGTGGCGCTCATAGTCTGTGTCAACAGGCTTGGGAGCTGGTGCTCTAGCCATACGAATGAAGTGGTCAATCTTTTCCTCAGGCACTTTCTCCCTTAGCGGCGGTGGCGGTTTCGGTGCAAAATGGGCTTCCACCTCGGCCTTTAATATGGCTACGTTTTCCTCCTCGGACTTGTCGTAAGGCCTTTGCGGAAGAGGCGCGAGGCTTGGACCATATTGAAATCGCTTGCCTCCGCCTGTACCTCCAGTACTACCTCGACTTGTACCGCTACGCACCATAGCTGAGGTGGCTCTCTTTCGTGATTGCTGAGGTGGCGAAGACGGCTGGCGTGGCTGAGTTGGAGGAGGAGGAGTGGCCTGAAGCTGTGCCAGACTTGGAGGAGGAGTGGCCTGAAGCTGTGCCGCACTTGGAGGAGGAATGTCCTGACGCTTTGCCGAACTTGGAGGAGGAGGTGTGGCCTGAAGCTGTGCCGGACTTGGAGGAGGAGTGGCCTGACGCGTTGGTGGACTTGGAGGAGCGGGAGTCTGCTGACTCGGTGGCGGACTTCGACGAGGAGTCGGATGACGCGGTGTCGGTGGCCTTCGAAAGATGATGCAATCCTTTCTCCATAGGATGATACGATTGTTGGCCTCTCCCAGTGTGTGTTCATCGTCACCTCCAGGAATGTCAAGCTCTAGCCCCGAATATTGGTCCACCACCTCATCAACCAAGACACGAGCATAGCCCGCTGGAATCGGGTTGCAATGGAAGGTTGCCTCGAGGGGATTTGTAAAAGCAAGGGCGTCCGCCACCTTCATGGATATGTTCTTCATTTTGAAGTGTAGCTCGCGGTTAGTGTTCTCCATGATGTCATCCACTGGGTAGCTATCCAGCAATGCGTCACCCGGGGCGGAACCCACGTTGCTTCTCGGCATGGATGGGACGGTGCTATCCAATGCTGGATCATCCGCTAGCTGCTGCAGCTGCTGAGACCCCCTTTGCTGGCTAAGTCAGTTGATCTGCTCCTGCTGTCGCTGGAATTTGACTGCCAAGTCCGCGTGCGCTGATTCTAGGCCTTGAAGGCGTTCATAGTCTAGCTTCCTCTACTCCTCCTCCATCATCCTCTTCTTCTCCTCCGCAATCTTCTTTCTCGCATGAGTTCTGTAGTCGGTGTTCCAGTCCGAAAACCCCTCATACCACGGAATAGCGCCCATGCCTCGTGTTCTTCCCGGGTGTTCAGGATTTCCCAGGGCACGCGTAAGCTCGTCGTTCTCTCTGTTGGGCTGGAACACCCCCGATCGAGCCTCTTCTATTGCAACAAGTAGCTTATCTTCGGCTCCGTCCAAACATGCCTTCTTCGAAACTTTGCATGTCTTTGGGTCCAACTCCCCCCCATGCGCATAGAACCAAGTCCTGCACCTGGGGGCCAGCTCAATGTTTCTGGAGTGACACCTGCATCCTCCATCTCTTTCTCAGACTTATCCCACTTAGGCATTCCCACCGCATAGCCACCTGGCCCCAGCTTATGGGACTTATCCTTTTTTGCGACATTGGCCTTGTTTATTCTCGACCATTCCTTAGATAATTCCGAATCCTTGAATTTCACGAAATCGTCCCAATGAGCACTTTGCTTCTCTAGTGTTCCCTCGAATACTGGAGTCTTCCTTCCTCCCTTGACGTACTTGGACCATTCACGATTCTTGTGGTTGTTGAATGCAACCGCCATCTTCCTAAGAGCAGCGTCCTTGACTTTCTCCACATCTTCATATGTGAAATGATCTGGTAGGGTGAAATGTTCCATGAGCATTTCCCAAAGCAGAAGTTTTTGTCTGTCGTCGACAAAAGTAACTCCTGGACGTGGCTTTGCTGGCTCTCTCCATTCTTGAAGGGAGATCGGGAGTTGGTCCCTCACAAGAATTCCGCACTGGCGAATGAACTTGTCTGCAATCTTCTTAGGTGCTAATGGTTCGCCATTAGGTTTGATGGCCTCGATATTGTACTTTACGCCCTCCTTCAACTTTTTGTTCGGGCCTCGTTTCCTGTTGCCTGAAGATTTGCCCGATCCGGATGGCTGAAAGAAGAAAGATCGATTCGTTAATATATCTTCAAGTCATTTAAAACATGTGATGATCACCAGATGCCTGCTTATATAAATATATATACCTCGCCGGTCTTTGTTGTTTCAAGATCAACACTTTCTTCGTCATGTTCATAGTTCACGACCTCATCAATTCAGTCGTCGCGATTGAATATCATATCACCCTCCCCGGTGTTGTTTAGATATTCGGAGCTGTCATAATCTTCTTCATTCTGATCATCACTTGGCCCGCGAGGATTGCGTATGATATTGAACAGGGCCTCTTCTCCCTCTCTGCCGGTATTGTCCGCCATAGGTTTTGTTTAACTAATCCAAAAGAAATATATTCAAATTACAATGCATGGATGCAATCAATTAATAAGGAAAAACTGAATCAATCATAGTACATAATAAGCATCATCAAATATAATCTCTAATACATCGTCTCGAATAATAGACATAATCTCGAAAACATCATCTCAAATAATATATATAATCTCGAATAAATCATCTCAAATATTATATATCAAATACATCACTAGCTACCTAGCTAGCTAATAAAGATTGAATACTAGATAGTAATCTAGGCGGTGGACAACCAAAGTGAAGGAACCATCACTGGATCATAGCTCGGGTGATCTCCCCAAAGAACCTGCTAGGTATTGGAGAACCTGACGTCCATAGCAGCCATGTAGCGATGGACGTGCTCGTCCTCCTCCCTGACACAGCGACGTACCACCTCCGACGGGGCCGGCTCCCTCCGCACTGAAAGTGGCCCACGCGAACGCCACCAAAGGAGATGAGGGTCGACGACGGGACCCGGGGCCGGGTCCCTCACCAAGCGTCGCGCCCCTGAAGGTAGCACCTCCCAGTGCCAGCCCAGCGAAGCCCAGTCCCGGACATGGGTCCTCTGAAGCAGGACGTCGTCGCGAACGGGTCGACGGCGAGGATGCGGGCCGGGCATCGTCAACAACAAATACTATATGCTGCAAAAGTAAAGTAACATTTTTTAAATGATGGATTGTGATTTCATATATGCAAATTCTAAATTTTATAACTAAAACTAACATTTCTAATATTTCTATAACTAAAACTAACATTTCTAATATTTCTATAACTAAAAAACATTTCTATATAACTAACATTTCTATATAACTAACATTTCTGATATAACTAACATTTCTATATAACTAACATTTCTAATATTTCTATATAGCTAACATTTCTATATAACTAACATTTCTAATATTTCTATAACTAAAAAACATTTCTATATAACTAACTTTCTAATAATTCTATAACTAAAAAACAGAAAGATTGTGTGTGTGTGTGTGTGGTACATGGCGGCCGGGGCAGGAGCTCACCGGCGAGGCGCGACGACGAAGGGCAGCGACTGGGACGAGGACGGAGATGGAGACGGGTGACGGGGACGGGACGGCGACGACGGGGACGGGGCGGCGACAGGTCGGGCGGGGACGACGGGAGGATGGGGCGGGGCGTGGCGACGGGGCGCGGCGCAGCGACGGGGACGACGGGGACGGGAACGGGGACGGGCAGAGCAGAAAGAAGCAGACGGAGAGATGAGAGACTGACAATTTTTTTTTGAAGTGTTTTCTTATATAGAACAACCTTTAGTACCGGTTGGAGCCACCAACCGGTACTAAAGGTCTGTTTTGGCCAGGCCAAGCGGTGGGAACGGCACCCGTTTAGTACCGGGTGGTGGCTCCAACCGGTACTAAAGACCCCCCCCCCTTTAGTACCGGTTTGAGCCACCACCCGGTACTAAAGGCGTGCGCTGACGCAGGTGCGGTGCGAAATGTTTAGTCCCACCTCGCTAGCCGAGGGGCGTCCGCACTGGTTTATAAGCCCCAGCGTGGTAGCTCCCTCGAGCTCCTCTCCAAAGCTGGCCTACTGGGCCTAAATGTTTTGTGCTGCCCTGTGGGCCTACTGGGCCTTTGCGGGCCTGCATCCTGGCCCAACAATAGGTTGGGTTTCTAGTCGTATGCGGGCCGCTGTGGCGCAGTAGGTGGGCTTTTTTTTCTTTTTTTGCTTTATTTATTTTCGTTTTATTTATTTTTGAGTTGTTTTTTGCTGTATTTAGAGTTTCTTTGTGAATATTTTTGCTTTAGGTACAAAAAATTACAAACGTTTTGTTAGTACCGGTAGTTTACAAATTTGAATAGTTTAAATTTTGAATTATTTGAAATTTGTGTGAATCACTAGTTTGTGAATAACTTAACTTTGAAAATAGATTTTTCAGTGATTCTTTTTTCTTATGTTTAATATTAGTGTGTTTTATCATTATATTCAATTTGGCAATGCTTAGGTTATTTAAAAAATGAAATGCCTTTGTAACGGATGAGTTTTCGTCCGAAACCCTGATACTTCGAAAGAGATTGTCCATTTTGTATACGAAGTGCATCCAGTTTTTGCGGTAACCCTCTCTACATTTTTGCACATGCTATGTGGGTGAAATTATGATACCATGCCAACTTTCAACCTTTTCTGAGTTCATTTGAAATGCTTTTCAATTTCAGGGTCATTTAGCTAAAAAATCAGTAAATGCATGAAAGAATTTGCTTGCACATAAAATTTCTTCGCGTTTCAAATGCCAAAACACATAACTAGCTACCCTAAATATTACAGAGATTCCCTCCTGGGTGTGAAACACAGAAGAAAGTGATGATAGTGAAGCCGATCACATCCCAGATCTTTGGGTGTGAAACTTTTTCTTCGCGTGTGTCCTTTGCGCCGTAGCCATGGAAAATCTTCATCATTTAACTGGATGCTCGGGTCAATATTCACTGTGAATGGAGCAATTTCATCAAACTTTTCATAATCTCCTGACATGTCTATCTTGTCATCCACTCCCATGATGTTTCTCTTCCCAGAAATAACTATGTGCCGCTTTGGCTCATCATACGATGCATTCGCTTCCTTATCTTTTATTTTTCTCAGCTTGGTAGACATGTCCTTCACACCGAAAACCTGTGCCACATCATTGGCTAGGACGAATGGTTAGTCTGCATACGCAAGATTGTTGAGATCCACTGTTGTCATTCCGTACTGCGGGTCTTCCGTTACCCCGCCTCGTGTCATATTGACCCATTTGCACCGAAACCACGTCGATAGTCAAGTTCCCATATGTCATGTATATAACCATAATATGTTTCCTTTCCCGTCCTGGTTTCTGCATCAAAGCGGACACCACTGTTTTGGTTGGTGCTCTTCTTATCTTGGGCGATTGTGTAAAATGTATTACCATTTATCTCGTACCCTTTGAAAGTCATTATATTCGAAGATGGTAACTGGGACAGCAAGTACATGTCATCTTCAATAGAGGCATCATGCATGGTACGTGTCTGCAACCAGCTGGCGAAACTCCTGGTTTGTTCACGTGTAATCCAGTGATCAGACCGCTCCGGGTGTTTGGAGCGTAGCAAATTCTTGTGTTCATCCATATACGGAGCCACCAAGGCGGAATTCTGTAGAACTGTGTAGTGTGCTTCAGTGAGAGAATGTCCGTCCATACATATTATTTGTTCCCCTCCTAGCGTGCCTTTTCCATCCAGTGTGCCCTTATGCCGCGATTCAGGAACACCAATCGGCTTAAGGTCAGGAATAAAGTTAATACAAAACTCAATGACCTCCTCATTTTCATGGCCCTTGGAGATGCTTCCTTCTGGCCTAGCACGGTTATGAACATATTTATTTAAGACTCCCATGAACCTCTCAAAGGGTAACATATTGTGTAGAAATACAGGACCCAAAACGTTAATCTCTTCACATAGGTGAACTAGGACGTGTGTCATGATGTTGAAGAAGGATGGTGGGAACACCAACTCGAAACTGACAAGACATTGCACCAAATCATTCTCTAACCTTGGTATGATTTCTGGATCAATTACCTTCTGAGAGATTGCATTGAGGAATGCACATAGCTTCACAATGGCTAATCAAACATTTTCCGGTAGAAGCCCCCTCAATGCAACCGAAAGCAGTTGCGTCATAATCACGTGGCAGTCATGAGACTTTAGGTTCTGGAACTTTTTCTCTGCCATGTTTATTATTCCCTTTATATTCGATGAGAAGCCAGACGGTACCTTAATACTGAGCAGGCATTCAAAGAAGATTTCCTTCTCTTCTTTGGTAAGAGCGTAGCTTGCATGACCCTGATGTATGCCGTCTTTTCCGTGCATACGTTGCTGGTCTTCCCGTGCCTCAGGTGAATATTTTGTCTTCCCATACACGCCCAAGAAGCCAAGCAGGGTCACACAAAGATTCTTCGTCACATGCATCACGTCAATTGCGAAGCGGACCTCTAGGTCTTTCCAATAGGGCAGGTCCCAAAATATAGATTTCTTCTTCCACATGGGTGCGCGTCCGTCAGCGTCATTCGAAACAGGTTGTCCACCAGGACCCTTTCCAAAGACCACCTTCAAATCCTTAACAATATCATGTACATCAGCACCAGTATGGTGGCGAGGCTTCGTCCGGTGATCCGCCTCACCTTTGAAATTCTTGCCTTTCTTTCTTATGGGATGCCTGCTCGGAAGAAATCGACGATGTCCCAGGAACACATTCTTCTTACAATTAGCCAAATATATACTGTCGGTATCGTCCAAACAGTGCATGCATGCGCGGTATCCCTTGTTTGTCTGTCCTCAAAGGTTACTGAGAGCAGGCCAATCATTGATGGTCACGAACAGCAGCGCCTTTAGGTCAAATTCTTCCCCCATGTGCTCATCCCACACACGTACACCTATTCCATTCCACAGTTGTAAGAGTTCTTCAACTAATGGCCTTAGGTACACATCAATGTCGTTGTCGGGTTGCTTAGGGCCTTGGATGAGCATTGACATCATAATGAACTTCCGCTTCATGCACAACCAAGGAGGAAGGTTATACAAACATAGAGTCACAGGCCAGGTGCTATGGTTGCTGCTCTGCTCCCCAAAAGGATTAATGACATCTGCACTTAGACCAAACCATACGTTCCTTGCGTCATCTGCAAACTCCTTCCCATACTTTCTTTCAATTTTTCCGTCTTTCTTACGGTCTTCTCTATGCCATCGCATCGCCTTGGAATGCTCTTTGTTTTGGAACAAACGTTTCAACCGTGGTATTATAGGAGCATACCACATCACCTTGGCAGGAATCTTCTTCCTGGGGCGCTCGCCCTCGACATCACCAGGGTCATCGCGGCTGATCTTATAGCACAATGCACCGCATACTGGGCAAGCGTTCAAATCCTCGTACTCACCGCGGTAGAGGATGCAATCATTAGGGCATGCATGTATCTTCTGCACCTCTAACCCTAGAGGGCAGACATCCTTCTTTGCTTCGTACGTACTCTCGGGCAATGCGTTGTCCTTTGGAAGCATATTCTTTATCATTACCAACAACTTTCCAAATCCCTTGTCAGATTCACCATTCTCTGCCTTCCATTGTAGCAATTCCAATGTGGTGCCAAGCTTTTTCTTGTCACCTACGCAATTCGGGTACAAAATTTTTTTGTGATCCTCTAACATGCACTGCAACTTCTTCTTCTCCAAATCACTTGCGCAGTTTCTCATTCCATCGGCAATGGCTGGACCTAGATCATCAACGGGCTCATTTGATGCCTCTTCTTCAGCTTATTCCCGCATTGCTGGCTCAGCTTCTTCCCGCATTACCGGCTCAGCTTCTTCCCTCATTGTTGTATCATCGTATTCAGGGAACCCATGGCCAGGATAGCTATCGTCGTCCTCTTCTTCTTCATTGTCTTCCATCATAACCCCTCTTTCTCCATGCTCCAAACATTATAGTGGGGCATGAAACCAGACTCAAACAGGTGGACGTGAATGGTTCTTGACGTAGAGTAATTGTGACCATTCTTACAGCCAACACATGGACAAGGCATAAAACCATCCGCCCGCTTGTTTGCCTTAGCCACAAGCAGAAAAGTACGCACGCCATTAATGAACTCGCGAGAGCATCGGTCATCGTACATCCATTGCCGGCTCATCTTCAATACGCAGCACCGAAAACACCAAATTAATACAATACATAAAGTTCATACATAAAGATCATACAACACTTAAATGCAACAAACAAATAACTCTCTAGCTAAAGAATTTAAATGCAACAACAAATGTGATCAAGATCGCAACTAAGGTAACAATTGATCCAACAGCATAATGATACCAAGCCTCACTATGAATGGCATATTTTCTAATCTTTCTAATCTTCAAGCGCATTTTCTCCATCTTAATCTTGTGATCATCGACGACATCGGCAACATGCAACTCCAATTCCATCTTCTCCCCCTCAATTCTTTTCAATTTTTCCTTCAAATCCTCGTTTTCTCTTTCAACTAAATTTAACCTCTCGACAATAGGGTCGGTTGGAATTTCTGGTTCAACTACCTCCTACATACAAATATCTATGTCAACTTGATGGGCATAATTTGTCATAAACACGAAATGTAATGAATAATTTTAAAAGAGAATATACCACATCTGAATCATAACCCGGACGAGGGCCGACGGGGACGGATATAAAAACCATGGCACTATGTATGACAAACAACGTATGGGTAAGATAATTATACGAGTAACTATATATCCAAATCACACAAACATCAATTTTTTATATAAAACTTCATGAACAAGAGGCTCACCACAAGGTGGTGCCGGCGACGGGACGTTGCGAGCGATCGACGGTGGTTACGACGGAGATTTAGAAGGTACTAAGTAAACCACACCTACATATGCAAAGTAAGTGTTATTTTTGACCTCAAATTGCATATAAATCAAATACTAGCACATATATATAATTCCTCCCAAATTACTAAACTCAAAAATCAATCACTATATAAAGCATTGCACAAGCTAATCTAGCAATGAGAGATGAAAGGACAAAGTTGCTAACCTTTGTGATCATTTGAATGGATAGGGCCCTTCAAATCTTGACAAATTTTGGGCAAAATGTGTGATGAGCTTGAGAGGAAGAGGGAAAAGAACAGAGAGGAGAGGGGAAAGGGGAAGAACAGAGCGAGCTCGGGTGGATGAAGGTTCTATGTAGGACGACCTTTAGTACCGGTTCGTGATACGACCCGGTACTAAAGGTGCTGGAGGGGCCCCGGACTGACAACATCCTGCCACCACTCACTTTAGTACCGGTTCGTGGCCCGAACTGGTGCTAAAGGTTCGCCACGAACTGGTACTAATGAGAGCGGCCGACTAGCCGTTGGAACCGGCACTAATGCACACATTAGTGCCGGCTCAAATTCAAACCGGCACTAATGTGCTTCACATTTGACCATTTTTCTACTAGTGTTAGGATATTGAGGTTGTGCTCGGCCAGCCTGCATGGGATTCCTGGCATGTCTGAGGGGTGCCAGGCGAATATGTCCCAATTCTCGCGCAGGAAGTCTCGTAGTGCGGCGTCCATGGTGGGGTTTAACTGTGCCCCGATGGAGGCTATTTTTGTAGGGTCCGTTGGGTGGACTTGGAATTTGACTATTTCATCCGCTGGTTTAAAAGAGGTGGACTTGGATCTCTTGTCAAGTATCACGTCGTCCCTGTCCACTGTGGAGCGTAGCGCAGTTAATTCCTCGGCCGAAAGGGCTTCGGATAATGCCTCGAGGGCCAATGCGGCTGTTTTGTTTTCGGCGCGGAGTGCTGTGTCTGGATCACTAGCGAGAGTGATGATTCCGTTGGGCCCGAGCATTTTGACTTGGAAGATCGTGAACGCCTTCCGTCCTAAAAGGGCATGGTATCCACTACTGAACGGGGCCACTTTGAATGTAATTTCTTCGGGCCTATAGTTCTCCAGCATGCCGAATACCACATCTAGTGTGATTTTCCCAGCATAGCATGCTTCCCGACTGGGGATGATTCCTCTGAAGGTTGTGTTGCTTTGCTCAATGCGGTTCCAGTCTATTTCCATTTTTTGAAGAGTTTCCTCATAGATGAGGTTCAATCCACTGCTGCCGTCCATGAGTACTTTGATGAGTCAAAAGCCGTCCACAATTGGAGTGAGGACCAGTGCAACTGGTGCTCGGGCTGTTCGGAATTTAGGTTCGTCACTGGCATTGAAGGTAATAGCCGTGTCACTCCATGGATTTATTGCTGCCATGTGGCAGATTTGGGCAATGTTGCGGAGTGTTCGCTTGCGCCTATTATTTGATGCGAAGGTCTCAAAGACTGTTAATACCGTATTGTTATCCACGGGATGGTGCTCTGTCGCATTTGGGATGAGAAGATCCTTGCCACTTTTGGCCACCTGCCGGAGTATCCAACATGCTCTAAGGTTGTGTGTTGGTATGGTATCCGTTGTACTATGAATTTTGCAGGGTCCGTTAAGCCATCCCTCCAATACGGTTCCATGCCCTGTAGAGGGTTTTTGTTTCTTTGGAACTAACTCGGTTGTCTTATGATAGTGCACCCTTTTACTTCAGACTGGGTGTATATTCCGAGCCGGATTATCCCAAAATTTCGTTTTGGTTTTCCAGGCGCTTTCCATCGCATAGTACTTTCATACTATGGATGCCAAGTCAGTGAAGCGTGATATGTCACAGCGACTTAAGGCGTTAAGGATTCCCTTGTCCGTGCAATTATTGCAGAAAAATGAGACTGCGTCTTCCTCGCGACAATCCTTAACCTTGTTCATCACAAGGAGGAATCTGGCCCAATAATGATGTACTATTTCATGGGGCTCTTGCCTGATGTGGGAAAGATCGTTTATGTCTGGGTGGGTGGGTGGATTTGAGTCTGAACCCCTACCCGATCTGAGACCCAGGGGCCGAGAAGTTTCCAATCTTGGAAGTTTGGATTCCGGAGTGTTGCCCGATAAGTCTAGCCCGCTGCCTGATTCTAGGTTCAGGGCTTGGGTGATGTCCTACCGTAGACGGGTATCCGGCTCAGAGAGCTCAGGAATCCGAACATAGTTAGTCCTCAAGATAGAGGAAGAATCGCCGCATTGTTCCTCCACCACCGCAATATGATGGGTGACCAGTGGAGAGTTAATCTCCCTTTGATCGGGTTTAAGCCCAATCCGATCATAGTCCGTAGCGACTCCCAAGGCGGCGATGTGATCCAAGAGTTTGTTTAGGGAAGAGAGTTCCATCGGATCCATCTGCTCGGCGAATTCCGAGCCGACGTGGAGGCTGTTTTCGATGACCCAAGAAGTCATCGTCGATGCAGCGGCCGAACAGGCGGTCATGATGAAACTGCCAAGCCAAAGAGTTTGGTCGACAGCCAGAGCTCCGCCAGCGGTAATGTTGTTTTTAACAAGGATACGAGGCATCCTTCCTTACGGCGACGACACAGTGGAACTCTCAATGAAAGCACCAATGTCGGTGTCAAAACCAGCGGATCTCGGGTAGGGGGTCCCGAACTGTGCGTCTAAGGCGGATGGTAACAGGAGGCAGGGGACACGATGTTTTACCCAGGTTTGGGCCCTGTTGATGGAGGTCGGTCGCGTACGTTATCAATCGGTATGGCCGGCACGCCGCTCTCCGCCATTATATATCCAGGACTCTCACGACATATATACAGGCGATCGAGGTGGGTGAGGTGAAGTAAGGTATCGAGCTGGGTTTTTGGTTGCGATCGATGCTAGCTGCTGCTGCGGCAGCACAGTGCTCGACGTGATCGGTGATGGCGGGAACTAGCGAGACACAGGAGCTCATCGTATGCGACGGATCCGCTGCATGCGACGCAGCTGATGGGTCCCGGCGCAGGAGGTTGTCGGAAGGGACGAACCGACTAGAGCTTTGTGTTCGTCAGCAGGCATGCGTTTTGAATCTGTAGCAATCTCAAATCTTGGTACTGTATGCTTTGAATACGTAGGAAAGGGAGCACCTACCCATCAGCCGACTGGAAAAAAATAATATTCCATTAGATATACTGGAATTATATACGATGTACTCCGTACCTGGCACACACCAACGCAGGTCTCTGTAGTTAGATGTGCTAGGAGGGCAGTAAATGGTTGTAGCCGAAGCAATTTGCTATATGTAGTGTGGCACCCTGGTGTACAATTGTTTACCTCAGCCTGTGTTTTCTTCTTTGCAAATTATTAATCTTCTCCCTAAGTTTCTTTTATCCTTTTGTACCTTTTAACCTTCCTATGGTTTTAGTTTTTTTCTTTTGAACGAACCCTATGAATTTTATTTTATTCGTGCAAGTTACAGAGTTGTACTTACGCTAGAACATGTGCAGTTCACATGTGTCATTCTGCCATTGAGCTAAATTAATTTTCCCGCAAAAAATTGAGCTAAATTAATTTCATTCGCCATTAATTGAATAATAAAATAGATATTTTATGAACATATCATCGTCTTTTGATTGGAACACTAAATTAGGTTTTAGTAGGCAATTGCGTGACAAAAGAATTAGTTAATTGTCTTTTAATTTTAACACTAAATTAGGCTTAAGTAGACATTGGGTGATAAGAGAGTCAAGGGTGGAACATGGTGTCTAGGTTTCATTGGAAAATGAGCAAATTGCATTCAGATAATTTTTTTTCCTCAGTATATGAAAGGGGACTCAACTATGAACCGCTCTATGTAGACAAATGTACCGTGCATGCATGATGCTTCAACAAAAGGAGGATTAAGTTGGATGAATTTTTTGATTAAGATGATTCTTGACAGTATCATCTGACTATATCATCCATGCATAAGTGAATATTTTCCATTGCAATGCAAGGTCCGTGGCCAAGAGACATGAAAGATTTTTTCCTTCTCTCATTGCAAAGCACGGACATATATCTATTATGTCATTCTCTATACGTCTAGGTTTATTATCACGACCGATCTCCTAGGCGCGCATCTCCCCGGTGCCGCAACAACAACGCAAGCTCTGACCGAGCTAGCCGAACAGATCAGAACTCGACTCTCTATCCACGAGGCCCAACACGGGCGACAAGAAGATCGACATGGCCAACACCATCTCAGATGCAGAACGGTGGCACACTAACTCGATGAGGGCGGCATGCATGGCCTGAGGTGGGCGGCGGGTACAAAATAAAACGTTTTTTCAGGAATTCTCCCTGTGAAATGTTTTTTGTACGTCGAAGTTTATGTAGGTTTTGAAGAGATATTTTGCATATATACTTCCCTAAAGATAACATGCTGGCATCCGTAAACTTTGGGGAATCTTGAATAATGTACGTGTCTGTTCACATGGCCCGCGGGGATGATCTACTCGCGAATTCTCCTTGTGTGTACTTTTTTTTTCAGGAATCCTCAAGTGTGTACTATTTGGAAATAAGTTGGTTATATACTTTCACTTATTTAATTATTTAATAGTACAGTTCAAATTGCATATATTTTGTTGTGTGGGCTACTCTTACAAAAATTAAATGCACAACTAATGTACTATTGATCTTATGACCACAAATATGATTTAATTTATGTAGCTCCTTGATGAAATTTGAGCTTTCTTTTAGAAGGATTTATATTTCTAGCAATTCCTCACGAAACAAGCGATCAGAAAGCTCTGACTATTTCAGAATCATCGATCAATTTTTAGTGTGTGGATCAACGATCTATAATGTTGGTTACTGATTTACTGGCCAAATTATATTTGCAATGCCGGCGGCAGTTCGCTTGTCGGAGGAGGTGACTATAGGCAAGGCGCTAACCGACAACACCAACCCTACGGGCCGAGCCCTCCCGCCGATGATCTCCTTCTGTTATTGATGGCCGCCGCCCACATTGTTCCACCGACACAAGGTTAAACTGTCACCGCCAGCGATATAGGTGGGGTGTTGTGCTGACATGGAGGGCGTGGACCAATGTGTGCGGGGATAGAGGAAGGCTGAGATATTATTTTCTCTCTTGTTACAACGCATGAGCATATTTCCTAGTAGTCTATAAAAATAGGACTGCCTCTGGCTTTATTTTCCTTTGACTTCACATACATGATTATTCAAGCTTATCCTCGCTAGCTAATAAGCTCCATAAACTCCTTCCACTTGATTCTTCCGGTCGATGTCAGTTTGGCAAGCAAAACCTTCGAGAGCGGCTATATATATAAATCCCAATGCTACACTTACTGGCTGCTGCTACGGAAAGGGTGCCTACGGGCTGAGGTGGAGGTGGCCAAACGAGAGAACTAGCGAGCCAGAATTCACGCAAAGTAAAAAACCTAAGCACCAAACAGTAGAATCCACCGCTGCGCGTAGGTGATTCCGTGCGCCTTTTCCCCGTAAGTGTAGCATTATTGGCGTCCCAGTGTGTAGACATCGGAGCCACAGGCAGCCACAGCTACAGCTCAAGCACAGAAAAACAGCCACAAAACCCCACCCATGCACATGGAGGCTTGTGCGGGCCAAGCTAGCAGCGCGCACATCGTTCTGGTGCACGGCGCATGCCTCGGCGGCTGGTCCTGGATCAAGGTGGCGACGCGGCTCAGGTCGGCCGGGCACCGCGTCAGCACGCCTGACCTCGCGGCGTCCGGCGTCGACCCCAGGCCGCTGCACGAGGTGCCGACGTTCCGCGACTACACCAAGCCGCTGCTGGACCTCCTGGAGTCCCTCCCGTCCGGCGAGAAGGTGGTGCTCGTCGGCCACAGCCTCGGCGGCGTGAACGTTGCCCTCGCCTGCGAGCTGTTCCCGGAGAAGATCGCCGCTGCGGTGTTCGTCGCCGCCTTCATGCCGGACCACAGGTCGCCGCCGTCGTACGTCCTTGAAAAGGTACACACCATGACCAAAAAATGCTAGACCTACGATACAAACTTTCGATTTCCTCTAGATTTGGAGGCGGAAACAAAAAATCCCTGACCAGACTTATTGGCGATCTAATTAGTTTTTTGTACTCCTGAATGTTTGCTCGCGATCTAATTAGTTTTCCTCTAAAAAGTTCGTGGAGGGGAGAACGCTGGACTGGATGGACACGGAGTTTAAGCATCAAGATCCTGAGGGGAAGCTGCCTACTTCCATGCTGTTCGGGCCGCTGGTCACTCGTGCAAAGTTCTTCCAGCTGTGTTCGCCGGAGGTACACCGCCGCCGTACCTGTCGCTCTGTTATTACCCTCGCATGGTTTGTCCCGTTACTTAGGTTTCAGAGACTTCTACTGCACTCTATTTCAGACCGATGATGTTTCAACATCGTATCGTGGTGCATGTAACTTTGCTATTTAATATTTGAAGATAAATGTTGGTGAGCACCTGCATGTGTCGACAGATACTAATCGTGGTGCATGTAACTCGTGACCGGGAGTGATATAATAGTATATATAATCGCTATCAACTCATTGTCGATCCATTATGATCAACGCTATACGTGGATTCGCCATTGCTGATCACCACCAACCAACTGGCCCCATGTGTATTAACCCGTAGACTTATCTTGTCTAACCTAAGAAGTATACCTAAACCATTTCTGTACATTCATCAGGGTCCATGCTCTACACCAATGGATGCAATTCCATATGAGCTAATTAAGACTTGATAGGCTAGGTCAACCACCCGGAGACACGGATCGCGCCCCCAGTATGGTGGCCTTGTTTGGACCAGCGATACGGCCACGGCAAACCTCCCATGCTCGGAGCATATCTAGCCGTTGGCCCCCTCTAGAGGCGCTAAAAATCACCGTCTAGAGGCGTACCGGGCCAAATCCCGTGCTGAGGGTGTGATGCTTCTCAGTCGTCACGTTCATGTTTTTTTAAACAAAATCCGGCCCAACATTCGCACAAACAAGATGTAAATTTAATCAAACTTCGGCGAGTTTATAAAATATTTTACAAAAAAAGAAAAAAAAACACTACTAGACAAGCTGTCCTCGCCGTTCTTCGCCGCCCGCCGTCCTGAGAAGCTCTACATGCCGAGGAGCCTGTAGAACTTCGTGTAGTCGTCGTCGTCATCGTTGATAACCCACAATTATAGAGAATCGTAACAGTTTTATAGGATAGAGTATTCAACCCAAATTTATTGATTCGACACAAGGGGAGCCAAAGAATATTCTCAAGTATTAGCAGCTGAGTTGTCAATTCAACCACATCTGGAAATTTAATATCTGCAACAAAGAGTTTAGTAGCAAAGTAATATGATAGTAGTGGTAACATTAGCAAAAGTATTTTTTTGGTTTTATAGTGATTGTACTAGTAGCAACGGAAAAGTAAACAAGCGAAGAACAATATATGAAAAGCTCGTAGAAAATTATGTCAGATGCGATCGATCATGCAACAATTATAACATAGGGTGATACAGAAGCAGCTCCAGTTCATCAATGTAATGTAGGCATGTATTCTGAATATAGTCATACGTGTTTATGGAAAAGAAATTGCATGACATCTTTTGTCCTGCCCTCCCGTGACAGCGGGGTCCTATTTAAAATTAAGGGATATTAAGGCATTCTTTTAATAAAGTACCGGACCAAAGTATTAACACATAGTGAATACATGAAGTCCTCAAACTACGGTCATCATCGGTAATGGTCCTGACTATTGTCACTTCGGGGTTAATAGATCATAACACATAATAGGTGACTATAGACTTGCAAGATAGGATCAAGAACTCACATATATTCATGGAAATATAATAAATTCAGATCTGAAATCATGGCACTCAGGCCCTAGTGACAAACATTAAGCATAGAAAAGTCATAGCAACATCAATCTCAGAAAATAGTGGATATTAGGGATCAAACCCTAACAAAACTAACTCGATTACATGATAAATCTCATCCAACCCATCACCGTCCAGCAAGTCTACTATGGAATTACTCACGCACGGTGGTGAGCATCATGAAATTGGTGATGGAGGAAGGTTGATGATGACGATGGCGACGGATTCCCCTCTCTGGAGCCCCGAACGGACTCCAGATCAGCCCTCCTGAGAGAGTTTAGGGCTTGGCGGTGGCTCCGTATCGTAAAATGCGATGAACCCTTCTCCTTGATTTTTTTCTCCTCGAAAGTGAATATATGGAGTCAAGGTGGATGTTGGTGGAGCGTCAGGGGGCCCACGAGGCAGGGGCGCGTCCAGGGGGTAGGCGTGCCCCCACCCTCATGGACAGGATGTGGGCCCCCTGACGTGGATTCTTCTTCCAGTATTCTTTATATATTCCAAAAATAATCTCCGTTGATTTTCAAGTCATTCCGAGAACTTTTATTTCTGCACAAAAATAACACCATGGCAATTCTGCTGAAAACAGCATCAGTCCAGGTTAGTTCCATTGAAATCATGCAAGTTAGAGTCCAAAATAAGGGTAAAAGTGTTTGGAAAAGTAGATACGACAGAGACGTATCAACTCCCTCAAGCTTAAACTTTTGCTTGTCCTCAAGCAATTCAGTTGATAAACTAAAAGTGATAAAGAAAAACTTTTACAAAATCTGTTTGCTCTTGTTGTTGTAAATATGTAAAGCCAGCATTCAAGTTTTCAGCAAAGATTATGAACTAACCATATTCACAATAACATTTAGGTCTCATATTTACTCATATCAATGGCATAATCAGCTAGCGAGCAATAATAACAAATCTCGGATGACAACACTTTCTCAAAACAATCATGATATGATATAACAAGATGGTATCTCGCTAGCCCTTTCTGAGACTGCAAAACATAAAAATAGAGCACCTTTAAAGATTAAGGACTGACTAGACATTGTAATTCAAGGTAAAAGAGATTCAGTCACAGTCATACTCAATGTAAACTAATAGTAATGGATGCAAATGATAGATGTGCTCTCCAACTGGTGCTTTTTAATAAGAGGATGATGACTCAACATAAAAGTAAATAGATAAGCCCTTCGCAGAGGGAAGCAGGGATTTATAGAGGTGCTAGAGCTCGATTTTGAAATAGATATGAATAATATTTTGAGCGGTATACTTTCATTGTCAACATAACAACCGAGATATCTCGATATCTTCCATGCTACACACATTATAGGCGGTTCCCAAGCAGAATGGTAAAGTTTATACTCCCCCACCACCAACAAGCATCAATCCATGGCTCGCCCGAAACAACGGGTGCCTCCAACTAACAACAAATCTGGGGGAGTTTTGTTTGCAATTATTTTGATTTTATTTGAGCATGGGACTGGGCATACCGGTGACCAGCCATTTTCTCGTGAATGAGGAGCAGAGTCCACTCCTCTTGAGAATAACCCGCCTAGCATGGAGCATACAGACAGCCCTAGTTGATACATGAGATATTCAAGCATAAAAAACAGAATGTTTATCTGAAGGTTTAGAGTTTGGCACATACAAATTTACTTGGAACAGCAGGTAGATACCGTATATAGGTAGGCATGATGGACTCATATGGAATAACTTTGGGGTTTATGGAATTGGATGCACAAGCAGTATTCCCGCTTAGTACAAGTGAAGGCTAGAATAAGACCGGGAAGCGACCGGCTAGAGAGAGACAACAGTCATGAACATGCATTAAAATTAATCAACACTGAATGCAAGCATGAGTAGGATATAATGCACCATGAACATAAATATCGTGGAGGCTATGTTGATTTTGTTTCAACTACATGCTTGAAAATGTGCCAAGTCAAGCCACTCGAATCGTTCAAAAGAGGATACCACCCTATCATACCACATCACAACCATTTTAATAGCATGTTGGCATGCTAGGTAAACCATTATAAACTCCTAGCTAATTAAGCATGGCATAAGCAACTACAATCTCTAATTGTCATTGCAAATATGTTTTTTTCATAATAGGCTGAATCATGAACGATGGACTAATCATATTTATAAAAACAAGAGAGGTCGAGTTCATACCAGCTTTCCTCATCTCAATAAGTTCATCATATAATCATCATTACTGTCTTTCACTTGCACGGTCGAACGACGTGGATAATAATAATAGTGCACGTGCATTGAACTAAGCTGGAATCTGCAAGCATTCAATTCAAGAAAGAAGACAATGTAATATGGGCTCTTTGTTAGATCAATAATAATGCATATAAGAGCCACTCAACATATTCATTATGGTCTTCTCCTCTCGATCCCCAAAGAAAAGAAACAAAACTATTTACACGGGAAAGCTCCCAACAAGCAAAAGAAGAACGAGAAATCTTTTGGGTTTTATTTTTAATTACTACTACTACAGGCATGGAAAATAAACTAACTAAAAGCTACAATTTTTTTTCTTAAGGTTTTTCAAACACACAAGAAGAAAGCGAGAAAATGAAAGTAAACTAGCATGGATGATACAATGAAAAAGTATGAGCACTGACAACTGTCATGAGTGTGTGTACATGAATGTAATGTCGGTGAGAGATACATACTCCCCCAAGTTTAGGCTTTTGGCCTAAGTTGGTCTATGCCCATGGATCAAAGTTGTAACTGGGATCGTACTGAGATGCAGCGGCAATTGCCTGATGAGCTGCAGCTTGGAGGCGAGCTGTCTCCGCCATCCTCTCGTACTTGGTCGCCTCCTCCCTGATTATAACATATCTCCCTTTTGCCTGGAAGTCAAAGAAAGTGGGAGCAGGGAGAGCGACGTGATAGGTGTGTCGTTTGTCGAAGATTAGTCGGTACTGGAGGAACTGATTGTTCCTCTCAACAAACTGACGATGAATCATGGCATTATAATCTAAATAAGTAGGAGGCAGCTCAATATCATCTCCACGAATGGGTATCTCAAGAAAATCAGCTAAACGAGTTGCATAAATTCCACCAAAGAAATCTCTATCAATACTATTATTATGCAACCTGCATGCAACAATGGCCCCCCAAGTTATATTGCCTATCTCCAAATATAGCACTCTTGAGAACACTAAGGTCAGGAACACACATGTGACACGCCTCATCCTTACCATTTATGCATCTACCTATGAAGAGAGCAAAATAATGTATAGCAGGAAAATGAATGCTCCCTATGGTAGCTTGCGTGATTTCCCTAGATTCTTCCACGGTGATACTAGCAAGAAAATCTTTATATTCAGATTTGTGAGGTTCACTAACATTACCCCACTGTGAGAGTTTACAAGCAGTATTAAAATCTTCTAAGTCCATGGTATAAGATTTATCATAGAGATCAAATATAACAGTTTGAGAATTGCGTGATGATGTAAATTTAAACCTTCTCACAAATGAATCAGTCAAATAGAGGTACTGACAGCACTTATCTGCCACGAAGCTCTCAAGATCGGCATTATGCACATATGCGTCAAATTCCTCCTTGATTCCTGCCCGAACCATGAAGTCCTCTGACGGCCATTCACAAGGCCGCACTTGAGCATCTCTTGGTAGTTCATTGTCCGGCTCGCGTATTGCGGGCCGGGGGCCTTGCTTCCCTGAGGAACCTCCTTGGTACATTTTCCTAAACATATTTTCTTCCTCTGAAAAAATTCTGAAATTTTTAGTACTTTAAAAATAAAAGTGAACCAAACTCAACAAAATTGATAGCAACTAGTCCTACAAGTGTCTAGAGGCTATATCATGCATTAAAACTACTTTTGACCATATAAATTTGACATGCAAGCTCAAGAACATGGTCACCTAAGCAGCAAAAATTTGCAATGAATAAAGCACTAGAACAAAAACTAATTGGACCATTGGAGGAGTCACATACCAAAAAACAATCCCCCAAAGCAGTTTTGTGAATGGAGCTTTGAGCAAGGGGATCGAAAATGGCAGCAAGATGAGCAAGAACTCAGGTTTGAGCTGGCTAGTGATTTTTTTTGGAGGAAGAAGGAGTGTGTGGTGGCTGGAATAAGTGGAGGGGACCCATGTGGGGTCCACGAGGCAGGGAGGCCCGCCCAAGGGGGTGGGCGCGCCCTCCACCCTCGTGGGCACGTGGCTGCTCCCCCTGATGTGTTTTCACTGCCAGATATTCTCAAATATTCTAGAAAAAATCATATTTAATTTTCAGGGCATTTGAAGAACTTCTATTTTCGGGGTATTTTTATTGCATGGATAATTCAGAAAACAGACGGAAAATACTATTTTTGCTTTATTTAATATAAATAACAGAAAGTAAAAAGAGGGTACAGAGAGTTGTATTTTCTAAATTCATCCATCTCATGCTCATCAAAAAGAATCCACTACCAAGGTTGATCAGGACTTGTTAACAAACTCATTTCGAATAACATGAAACCGGAGAATTTTGGAATAACACTAGGTTACCTCAACGAGGGTATGCATGTCCCCAACAATAAGAATATCATATTTCTTCTTGACAGTAGGAAGAGGAAATTCGAAACCTCCAATAGTGATTGTTGAAATTTTTCCAATAGAATTGATATTGTGGACTTGAGGTTGTTTCCTCGGAAAGTGTACCGTATGCTCATTACCATTAACATGAAAAGTGACATTGTCATTGGTGCAATCAATAGCAGCCCCTGTAGTATTCGAAAAGGGTCTTCCAAGAATAATAGACATACTATCGTCCTCGGAAATATCAAGAATAACAAAGTCCGTTAAAATAGTAACGTTTGCAACCACAACAGGCACATCCTCACAAATACCGACAGGTATAGTAGTTGATTTGTCAGCCATTTGCAAACATATTTCAGTAGGTGTCAACTTATTGAAATCAAGTCTACGATATAAAGAGAGAGGCATAACACTAACACCGGCTCCAAGATCACATAAAGCAGTTTTAACATAGTTTCTTTTAATGGAGCATGGTATAGTTGGTACTCCTGGATCTCCAAGTTTCTTTGGTATTCCACCCTTAAAAATATAATTAGCAAGCATGGTGGAAATTTCAGCTTTAGGAATCTTTCTTTTATTAGTAACAATTTCCTTCATATATTTAGCATAAGGATTCATTTTAAGCATATCAGTCAAACGCATACGTAAAAAGATAGGTCTAATCATTTCAGCAAAGCGCTCAAAATCCTCATCATCCTTTTTCTTGGAGGTTAAGGAGGAAAAGGCATGGGTTTCTGAACCCATGGTTCTCTTTCTTTACCGTGCTTCCTAGCAACAAAGTCTCTCTTATCATAACGTTGAATCTTTGATTGTGGGTTATCAAGATCAACAGCGGGTTCCATCTCTACATCATTATCATTGCTAGGTTGAGCATCAACATGAACATCATCATTAACATTATCACTAAGTTCATGTTCATTACCAGATTGTGTTTCAGCATTAGAAATAAAAATATCATTGTGGTTCTCAGGTGTGTCAACAACAGGTTCACTAGAAGCATGCAAAGTCCTATCATTCTTCTTTTTTCTTCCTCTTAGAAGGACTAGGTGCATCAACATTAGTTCTGTGCGAATCTTGCTCAATTCTCTTGGGATGGCCCTCAGATACAGAGGTTCCTGAGTCATTTTACCACCTCTAGTCATAACTCTAACAGCATTATCATTCTTCTTATTATTTAACTCATTGAGAAAATCATTCTGAGCTTTAAGTACTTGTTCTACTTGAGTGGTAACCATAGAAGCATGTTTACTAACAAGTTTAAGTTCACCTTTAACATTAGCCATATAATCACCCAAGTGTTCAAGCATATCAGCATTGTGTTTCAATTCTCTACGAACATAAGCATTGAAGTTTTCTTGTGTAACCATAAAGTCATCAAACGCATCCAAGCATGGGCTAGCAAACTTAGTGAATGGGGTTTCACATTTATCGAATCTATAGAGATAATTTACCTTTACTACCTGTGTCGGGTTATCAAGACCATGTATTTCTTCAACATGCGGCAAATTAAGACCATCTCTTTCTTCAATAGGTGGTAAATTCTTAACATCTTTAGTTTTAATACCTTTTTCTTTCATAGATTTCTTTGCCTCTTGCATATCTTCAGGACTAAGAAATAGAATACCCCTTTTCTTCGGAGTTGGCTTAGGAGTTGGTTCAGGAAGTGTCCAATTATTTTCATTAGTCAACATATTATTCAATAGCAATTCAGCTTGATCAACAGTTCTTTCCCTGAAAACACAACCAGCACAACTATCCAGGTGGTCTCTAGAAGCATCGGTTAGTCCATTATAAAAGATATCAAGTATTTCATTTTTCTTGAGAGGATGATCAGGCAAAGCATTAAGTAATCGGAGAAGCCTCCCCCAAGTTTGTGTGAGATTCTCTTCTTCGATTTGCACAAAATTATATATTTCCCTTAAGGCGGCTTGTTTCTTATGAGCGGGGAAATATTTAGCATAGAAGTAATAAATCATATCATGTGGACTACTCACACAACCAGGATTAAGAGAAGTAAACCATGTTTTAGCATCACCCTTTAATGAGAACGGAAACAACTTATGGATAAAGTAATAGCAAGTTTTCTCATCATGTGTAAAGAGGGTGGCCATATCATTTAATTTAGTAAGATGTGCCACAACAGTTTCAGATTCATAGCCATAAAAAGGATCAGATTCAACTAAGGTAATTAACTCAGGATTGACAGAGAAATCATAATCCTTATCAGTAATAAAGATAGGTGAAGTAGTGAAAGCAGGGTCATATTTCATTCTAGCATTCAAAGACTTTTCTTTAAGCTTAGCTAATAATTTCTTAAGATCGGATCTATCATTGCAAGCTAAGAAGTCTCTAGCAGTTTCTTCATCCATAACATAACCCTCAGGAACAACAGACAATCCATATCTAGGGGGAAAATCTTCATCATCACTTTCATCAATATTATCAGTTTCAATAATTTCATTCTCTCTAGCCCTAGCAAGTTATTCATCAAGAAATTCACCTAGTGGCACGGTAGTATCAAGCATAGAAGTAGTTTCATCATAAGTATCTGTGACGCCCCCGATTTAATCGTACACTAATCATACACACAAACGTGTACAATCAAGATCAGGGACTCACGGGAAGATATCACAACACAACTCTACAAATAAAATAAGTCATACAAGCATCATATTACAAGCCAGGGGCCTCGAGGGCTCGAATACAAGAGCTCGATCATAGACGAGTCAGCGGAAGCAACAATATCTGAGTATAGACATAAGTTAAACAAGTTTGCCTTAAGAAGGCTAGCACAAACTAGGATACAGATCGAAAGAGACGCAGGCCTCCTGCCTGGGATCCTCCTAACTACTCCTGGTCGTCATCAGCGGGCAGCGCGTAGTAGTAGGCACCTCCGGTGTAGTAGGAGTCGTCGTCGACGGTGGCGTCTGGATCCTAGGCTCCAACATCTGGTTGCGACAACCAGGTAGAAGGGATAGAGGGAAAAGAAGGAGAAAGCAACCGTGAGTACTCATCCAAAGTACTCGCAAGCAAGGAGCTATACTACATATGTATGCATTGGTATCAACTGGAATAAGGCTATCATATGTGGACTGAACTGCGGAATGCCGGAATAAGAGGGGGATAGCTAGTCCTGTCGAAGACTACGCTTCTGGCAGCCCCCGTCTTGCAGCATGTAGAAGAGAATAGACTGAAGTCCTCCAAGTAGCATCGCATAGCATAATCCTAACCGATGATCCTCCCCTCGTCGCCCTGTGAGAGAGCGATCATCGGTTGTATCTGGCACTTGGAAGGGTGTGTTTTATTAAGTATCTGGTTCTAGTTGTCATAAGGTCAAGGTACAACTCCGGGTCGTCCTTTTACCGAGGGACACGGCTATTCGAATAGATAAACTTCCCTGCAGGGGTGCACCACATACCCCAACACGCTCGATCCCATTTAGCCGGACACACTTTTCTGGGTCATGCCCGGCCTCGGAAGATCAACATGTCGCAGCCCTACCTAGGCACAATAGAGAGGTCAGCACACCGGTCTAAATCCTATGGCGCAGGGGTCTGGGCCCATCGCCCTTTGCACACCTGCACGTTGCGAACGCGGCCGGAAGCAGACCTAGCCTAGTGGCGTTCCAGTCCAATCCGGCGCGCGCCACTCAGTCGCTGACGTCACGAAGGCTTCGGCTGATACCACGACGCCGGGATACCCATAACTACTCCCGCGTAGATGGTTAGTGCGTATAGACCAAATGGCCAGACTCAGATCAAATACCCAGATCTCGTTAAGCGTGTTAAGTATCCGCGAACGCCGAACAGGGCCAGGCCCACCTCTCTCCTAGGTGGTCTGAACCTGCCCTGTCGCTCCGCCTCAAAGATCCACTCGCGGGTGCTCCTATGAGCCGACCCATCCTTAATCACCACATGTATCATGTATAAAGTATATAGAAAATACCCGTGATCACCTCCCGAGTGATCACAGCCCGATAGTATAGCATGGCAGACGGACAAGAATGTAAGGCCACTGATGATAAACTAGCATCCTATACTAAGCATTAGGATTGCAGGTAAAGGTAACAACAGTAGTAGTAAGGACAGGCTATGCATCAGGATAGGATGAACGGAAAACAGTAACATGCTACACTACTCTAATGCAAGCAGTATAGAGGAGAGTAGGCGATATCTGGTGATCAAGGGGGGGCTTGCCTGGTTGCTCTGGCAAGAGAGAGGGCTCGTCAACTCCATAGTCGTACTGGGTAGCGGCGGCGTCGGTCTCGGTGTCTATCGAGAGAAGAGGGGGGAAACAACAAATATTTAAGCAAGCATATGCATAGTGATGCATGACATGACAAGTAATGGCGTTAGAGGTGCCCTAGCGCGGTAGTAGGTGATACCGGTGAAGGGGGATAACATCCGGGAAAGTATCCTCAGTGTTTCGCGTTTTCGGGCAGAGGAGCCGGAGGGGGAAAAGTTACGTGTTTGATAGGTTAGGGGGTGTGGCGGACGAACGGGTTGCGTATCCGTAATCGCCTCGTCGTTCTGAGCAACTTTCATGTAGAAAGTATTTCCATCTGAGCTACGGTTTATTTTCTATGATTTTTCAAAGTTTTAATAATGTTCTGAAATTATTAATAATTAGAAATTAAATAGCTAAATGCTACGTGCACCCAGCTCAGCGTACACAGAAGTGTACCAGAGGCTGACAGGTGGGCCAGGGGGTCCCTGTTGACCAGTCAACGTTTGACTGGTCAAAAGGGGGTGGGCCCCCTGTCATAGGCTGTTACATTAACTAACTTGTTAATTTAGTCTAACTAGGTTATTAGGATAATAGATTTTAATTAGTTTAATTAAACCTAATAAATTAATTTAATTAATGGAATTAATTTAATTAATTGACTAATTTATTTATTTACATATCTATTTATTTATTTTAATTTTTTTAATTTAATTTTTCTTTCTTTTAATTTTTTTAAAACGTTACAGGGCTGGGCCCCACATGTCATTGACCCATAGGGCCAAACGGGCGCGGGCGAACGGGCTGTCCGATTGGGCGCTCGCCCGAGGGGCGCTGGGCACGCATCGCGCATGCCGGCGTCGGCGGCCAGGGCCAGGGGGCGGCGGATGGGTGGCCGCAGCGTGCAGCGCGGCGGGGCGCGCAGGGTGGAGAAGCGGCAGCAACAGCACGGGCGAGCGGGAGGTGGAGCGGCCTGGGTAGAAGAGGGGGACGCTCGCGGGAAAGCAGGGGCGACGGAGCCAAGGGGCGCCGGCAGCAGGGCGAGCGGCGACCAAGGCGTGGCCACGGGGAGGACCAGGCGGGCCAGCAGGGGCGCGACCGGGTGCGCGGGCGCGTGGCCATGGGTGGTCGCGGTCGGGGCCGTGACGGAGCTAGGCGCGCGCCGGGGCGCCGTTCAGACACAGCGCAGGGAGGAGGAGAGGTGCTCACGGGGAGGGGCGCGTAGGGGCTAGGCAGTGGGGGATGAGGAAGAGGGCGAAGACGACGGCGTCGAGGAGGCAGTCCGGCGACGCGGTCCTCGTGCGACGGGGGCGAGGTAGCTCCGGGCGGTGTCCCGCGTCAGCGTGGTCATGGACGGGTGGCGAGGGAGGCCGGATCCGCGGCAGGGCCCTTGGGATCCATCCCCTCTCCGGCAAGGAGGCGGCTTGGCGATGGCGGAGCGGTGGTGGCGACGAGCGCCAGGGGCGGCGGGGTCTGGCAAGGGGGGGGGGGTGTTGCGTCCCGATCTAGTTCGGGGGGAAGCGAGAGGAGCGAGGGTGAGGGGAGAGTGGGGATCGATCCCCATCCAGGGGAATCGGGGGAGGGAGTGGAGCGAGTGGGGGGTTAGGGTTTCGGTTTAGTGGGGTTATGGGGGAGTGGGGGCCGGTCTGGGCCAGTGGGCTGGTCCAGTTGGGCCACGGCCCAGGGAGGGGGTCTTCCACTTTTTTCTGTTAGCTTTAGGTTTTAGTTTTTTTCTCTTTTGTATTGTTTTCTGTTTTTGTGTTTTCTTTTATTTCTCATTTTAGTAAAATACTACAGTGGCACCAAAATAGAGGTTGCAAACTAAGCCACAGCCACAAACCACTTAGCACCGAAACAAAATAGTTTTGGAATTGTTTAACATTTTGAAAGCATTTAAATAATTATTATTGTTACTTTTTTATTCATTTTAGAGTGTTTAAACATTTTATAAAGGTGTGCTTTCTCCACCATAATTACCTATGCAATATTTGGTTCACTCCGAACATTTTAGTTTTAATATATGAAAACTTTTATTCTTTGGTTAATTTTGAATTTGAATCAGTTTCGAACTAACACGAGATTAGGAACAGTAATCGAGGTGACGTGGCATCATTAGCAGAGGTTCACTGTAGCTTAATTACCCGGGCGTCACAATTCTCCTCCACTACAAGAAATCTCGTCCTGAGATTTAAGCGGTGGAGTAAGGGGCGAAGGTGTTGGTAGCGAAAAACCTAACGAGTCTTCTCGGTCTTGGCTGCCCTTTCTAAGAGGTTGATCCATTTCGTTGATGTCTTCATTTCACTGCTTGAAGTGACCATGATCAATTGTCATCCTTTCTTCGGGACCTCCATCGTACTTATGAATAGGTAAGGGGCAGCTTCTACAACGATAGGGTTTTATAAGGGAAAATCTTCTGGGGGTTTCCCAAGTATGAACATATGAGTATCTCTCGAGTTGAACAAATGAAACACATCGAGAGCAAAGTAAGACGGTGCAATAAGAAGTTTCAAGCGGATAGGCAATCGTTCATTGCCTGAAACAGAGTGTGAATGGGGTTCAGAGCAACAGGAATAAGTATTGTGTCCGATACAGAATAGATCAACAGGCGGGTGGCCCGTGAATTACATAGAAAGTCAAGCACGAGGGATAACTTTGACAACAGGGTGTACAGGAGAGTCAGGTTTCGATCCTATGGATCTGTGGGTTATGGGCCCACCATGTGGGTTAAAATAGGGAAGGGCGTTGACATCTTGCATGGTCATGATAGCAAGGCATGCTAGAGGGTAGCCTGTCAGTTATGTCGGCAACAACCTCGATACCAAGGGCGAGGGACGAAGAGAACCATTTCCCTGCTCGTTGAAGGAGGCGGGCCAATAGGCAAGGTTCTCGTCCATCGGTGGATACCGGAATGTCATCAACAATAGTAACAGGTTCTTACTGACAGAGTTGTACACCGAGGTGCTTACAAAAGCAGTGACTTATTACTGCTTAGATCATATAAACCTCAAGAAGGTTAAACATAACAATGGAAAGGAAAATGTGTTTAAACACATATTTCAAGGGTATATCCCTTCCAAGGACAAGCGGAGCATGATATCCATGACAGGATAGAAAGTAGAAACCGTTTAGGTAAGGGGAGAGGAATTTGATGACAATACCCATACAGCGGTGTTTGGATAATTGAGCAGGAAACATTTAGTATTGGGCTTCCAATGTTCCTGTTGATAATCGGAGTACCATAGACATGCTTCGAGATAGCATTGACATGGTCAACAGGTGAAGATCAGACTTTGGAAACAAAAAGGATCCATCAGGAACAACTTATAGAATAAGTCTTTCAATTTCCTCATGGAAGAATGACTAACCTTGACAAGAAGGAAACTATAACAATAGGTCCTCCGGCCAGGTGTGCTAGGCATGACATCACCTTACTGGGTCATATAAAGACCAATGTTATAACTCTTGGAAATATGTTCCAACCATCATATCTGACCGAGATTCAGATCTGATTGGCGTCAGGATACCTCAGGCTCAGGATGCTTGAGAAGAAAAGGTGCAACACCAACTGACGAGATGACAATGTAAGATTCTCGGGAAATGACTATGGAAGTGAGTTCCGAGACAAGGGTTCATCAGTAAACCAATGAGAGGAGGAGGAGGTGGCTGATGGAATCAGCAACAATTCATCGAGATTAACAAAAGATGGATTTTCACAACCATGTGATCAAGGAGATAACATTTGTCAGATCAAATGGTATAATGATGTATGCTCGAGGAAAACATACACAATTAAACATTGGGTGAAAGGTGCACCCGAAATATGGGCTGGGTTGCACGATCAATGTTAGAATGGTGACTTAATGAACAAAAGAATTAGAAGGAAACTATCGACCATTCACTTCAAAGCAATAGGGTTGCTAGAAGTTTTGAACTCACCCATCAAAGTTCAATTGCTGGTATTCCGATTAGAAACAACACGGTGACCAAGGAGTGAATGGATATGGCAAGGAATATCACTTGTATCAAGAATTCTTAAGAGGTGGTGAAATTCTCACGACATTCTTGACATAAAAGATGGTAATACTCCAAGGTAAAGAACAAATGCTGGATAGCAAGGATCTCAAGGTATATCACGAAACACGAACAAGTTTGTGTTGAACGGAAGGCAATAAAGTGGTCGATGATAACACAAATCATCGAGGGCAAGGATGGTACTTCTCATCATGAATTCAATTGATATCCTGGAAGGGGTCAAAATGTTGATGATGATCACGACACACTTGTCGAGGGGGTTTCATGAAGATATAATCGCTCATCGTCGACATCAAGCAAAAGGAAGGATGGAGCGAAAAGTTATTGAAACCACAGATACGACACAAACTCGGAATCAAGCTTGTTGTTTGAGGAAGATCGACGTAAGCTTAGCTCATCGTCAAAATTTGTGCTTCGGGTAGAAGGACTAGGTAGCATAGTTAAAATTTAGCACGATGATATAGCTGATCAGGCTAGGAATGACTTGAAGGATTACTAAACTCATAAGCAATGAAAATTAGTTAGAGTTATTGAATCGGAGTGTGGAATCGATTCACTTATCGGTGTTCTCGAGTGACTAATAACTCAGAGCCCGTGGAAAATTGGATCAGTGAGAATGTAGCACTTGATGAAGAACTCATAAGAAGTTATGCAGTTCCATTATAATCTCGAGATACCAGGAGGTAATACTCGACGATAGATCAAGGTAGAGGTTGGACTATGGTATTGCTCTGCAGAAGACAACTGCTTTACCTGGTCCAAGAAATAGAATCAAAGGAGAACAATCATGGTCGGAACCACGGTCGCAAAGGACCAACATAGATACAAGATGAACTTATAACAAGGGGACCATTATTAATACAATAAGCTTTCATGATAGATTCCACATCGGGTCCATGGGCATGAACACAAAGTTCAAGGTCGACTCCCACTTCTCCAAAGCAGAACCTTACATTCACTTCTCGTTTTGATAATGGTATTAGTGTTGAAAGTTTTACCTGGTGAAGTACCAGATGAGTATGGCCCGTGAAACCTTTCGGGCTCACATAGATTAGTTAAGGCATTGGTTCAACCCATCGAGGCATCTTAGGAACATATACCACAAATTTTTAGAAGTAATTAACACAAGCTCAAAAGTAGAGCATGGTTCACAAAGTAGAGGATACAATTTACCAAAGGCATTACGTATCAGGGAAAGAACTTCCCAAGTGATCGAATATGAAGGGCGTTGTCAGATAAAGCCCAACAAGGTTCTGATGGTCCATAAAGGATCTGATGTGAGTATCGGCTCACAACCAGAGGAAGAATCAATGCAAAGACATTGGATTATAGAAACAACTGGGTAACTTAGAGCTCAATTGCAAAGGAATTATGATTTACAAAGCGAAGTATCAGAAGCAGACGCTCCGATCAAGGATGGATAAGTTCAATATACTTAGGGGCACAACGATGACAATTTGATTGGCGAGAACCAGCTCACGTTTGAAACGACGTCTGAGCTGGAAGGATGAATTCTAGGATATGACTGAGGATTGAGAGCATTCACATCATATTGGATCAAACGACTTAAAATGCTAATGACAAAGAATGCCAATAAGATTACCAGCCTTATAGGATTTAATCCCAGTGCAAGCAGCCAAGAATTTCAAGAGCAATAGGTTGTTGAGGATCTTCGGAAGATCGAATGGTATTTCAAAAGCTTTTGTGAAATACCAGAATCAACTGGGGATGAGCGGATACTCGACGAGTGCGAGAAATTATCCGTAGGGGTATTCAGGTGGCAAAGAACTGCAAGGCAGTAGCCACAAAGTATTCTCGGAACAATAGAGAGAATTTTTGGTGTATCTTGTAATAAGAAGATCAACAGGAAATGATTGTATGAATGGAAAGTGTATGCAGTTTTCATAGGGGTTGACGGTGGAATGAAATCGCAAATGCGATGGCACAAAGACTCGAGGGAGTATCGTAGAGTAACTTTGGAATCTTCTAGTGCAGTAGGCGATCATCTGATGTGAGGGCTTTCCAGGAGAAGTATTTTCGAGAACCTAAAGTTAGTTTTGTTTTTAGTAACATCATTTAACCCGAATAGAAGAGAGCTCAGAGTCCCAGAGTATAGACGAGAAGTAAAAGATCCTAATACCACCCAAATGGCAACGTGGGCCCATGGGCCGCACAGCCATGTTAGTAAAAGTTTTGTAATGTCTAGACTCGACTTCGGCCAAGGAGTTGGAAAGGGGGATTCCTACAGGCAGTCGGCTCTGATACCAACTTGTGACGCCCCCGATTTAATCGTACACTAATCATACACACAAACGTGTACGATCAAGATCAGGGACTCACGGGAAGATATCACAACACAACTCTAAAAATAAAATAAGTCATACAAGCATCATATTACAAGCCAGGGGCCTCGAGGGCTCGAATACAAGAGCTCGATCATAGACGAGTCAACGGAAGCAACAATATCTAAGTACAGACATAAGTTAAACAAGTTTGCCTTAAGAAGGCTAGCACAAACTAGGATACAGATCGAAAGAGACGCAGGCCTCCTGCCTGGGATCCTCCTAACTACTCCTGGTCGTCATCAGCGGGCAGCGCGTAGTAGTAGGCACCTCCGGTGTAGTAGGAGTCGTCGTCGACGGTGGCATCTGGATCTTGGGCTCCAACATCTGGTTGTGACAACCAGGTAGAAGGGATAGAGGGAAAAGAAGGAGAAAGCAACCGTGAGTACTCATCCAAAGTACTCGCAAGCAAGGAGCTATACTACATATGTATGCATTGGTATCAACTGGAATAAGGCTATCATATGTGGTCTGAACTGCGGAATGCCAGAATAAGAGGGGGATAGCTAGTCCTGTCAAAGACTACGCTTCTGGCAGCCCCCGTCTTGCAGCATGTAGAAGAGAATAGACTGAAGTCCTCCAAGTAGCATCGCATAGCATAATCCTAACCGATGATCCTCCCCTCGTCGCCCTGTGAGAGAGCGATCACCGGTTGTATCTGGCACTTGGAAGGGTGTGTTTTATTAAGTATCCAGTTCTAGTTGTCATAAGGTCAAGGTACAACTCTGGGTCGTCCTTTTACCGAGGGACACGGCTATTCAAATAGATAATCTTCCCTGCAGGGGTGCACCACATACCCCAACATGCTCGATCCTATTTAGCCGGACACACTTTTCTGGGTCATGCCCGGCCTCGGAAGATCAACACGTCGCAGCCCTACCTAGGCACAACAGAGAGGTCAGCACGCCGGTCTAAATCCTATGGCGCAGGGGTCTGGGCCCATCGCCCTTTGCACACCTGCATGTTGCGAACGCGGCCGGAAGCAGACCTAGCCTAGTGGCGTTCCAGTCCAATCCGGCGCGCGCCACTCAGTCGCTGACGTCACGAAGGCTTCGGCTGATACCACGACGCCGGGATACCCATAACTACTCCCGCGTAGATGGTTAGTGCGTATAGACCAAATGGCCAGACTCAGATCAAATACCTAGATCTCGTTAATCGTGTTAAGTATCCGCGAACGCCGAACAGGGCCAGGCCCACCTCTCTCCTAGGTGGTCTGAACCTGCCCTGTCGCTCCGCCTCAAAGATCCACTCGCGGGTGCTCCTACGAGCCGACCCATCCTTAATCACCACATGTATCATGTATAAAGTATATAGAAAATACCCGTGATCACCTCCCGAGTGATCACAGCCCGATAGTATAGCATGGCAGACGGACAAGAATGTAGGGCCACTGATGATAAACTAGCATCCTATACTAAGCATTAGGATTGCAGGTAAAGGTAACAACAGTAGTAGCAAGGACAGGCTATGCATTAGGATAGGATGAACGGAAAACAGTAACATGCTACACTACTCTAATGCAAGCAGTATAGAGAGTAGGCGATATCTGGTGATCAAGGGGGGGCTTGCCTGGTTGCTCTGGCAAGAGAGAGGGGTCGTCAACTCCGTAGTCGTACTGGGTAGCAGCGGCGTCGGTCTCGGTGTCTATCGAGAGAAGAGGGGGGAAACAATAAATATTTAAGCAAGCATATGCATAGTGATGCATGACATGACAAGTAATGGCGTTAGAGGTGCCCTAACGCGGTAGTAGGTGATACCGGTGAAGGGGGATAACATCCGGGAAAGTATCCCCGGTGTTTCGCGTTTTCGGGCAGAGGAGCCGGAGGGGGAAAAGTTACGTGTTCGATAGGTTAGGGGTGTGTGGCGGATGAACGGGTTGCATATCCGTAATCGCCTCGTCGTTCTGAGCAACTTTCATGTAGAAAGTATTTCCATCTGAGCTACGGTTTATTTTCTATGATTTTTCAAAGTTTTAATAATGTTCTGAAATTATTAATAATGAGAAATTAAATAGCTAAATGCTACATGCACCCAGCTCAGCGTACACAGAAGTGTATCAGAGGCTGACAGGTGGGCCAGGGGGTCCTTGTTGACGTTTGACTGGTCAAAAGGGGGTGGGCCCCCTGTCATAGGCTGTTACATTAACTAACTTGTTAATTTAGTCTAACAAGGTTATTAGGATAATAGATTTTAATTAGTTTAATTAAACCTAATTAATTAATTTAATTAATGGAATTAATTTAATTAATTGACTAATTTATTTATTTACATATCTATTTATTTATTTTAATTTTTTTTAATTTAATTTTTCTTTCTTTTAATTTTTTTTAAAACATTACAGGGCTGGGCCCCACATGTCATTGACCCATAGGGCCAAACGGGCGTGGGCGAACAGGCTGTCCGATTGGGCGCTCGCCCGAGGGGCGCTGGGCACGCATCGCGCACGCCGGCATCGGCGGCCAGGGCCGGGGGGCGGCGGAGGGGTGGCCGCAGCGTGCAGCGCGGCGAGGCGCGCAGGGTGGAGAAGCGGCAGCAACAGCACGGGCGAGCGGGAGGTGGAGCGGCCCGGGTAGAGGAGGGGGACGCTCGCGGGGAAGCAGGGGCGACGGAGCCAAGGGGCGCCGGCAGCAGGGCGAGCGGCGACCAAGGTGTGGCCACGGGGAGGACCAGGCGGGCCAGCAGGGGCGTGACCGGGTGCGCGGGCGCGTGGCCATGGGTGGTCGCGGTCGGGGCCGTGACGGAGCTAGGCGCGCGTCGGGGTGCCGTTCAGGCACAGCGCGGGGAGGAGGAGAGGTGCTCACGGGGAGGGGCGCGTAGGGGCTAGGCAGTGGGGGATGAGGAAGAGGGCGAAGACGACGGCGTCGAGGAGGCGGTCCTCGTGCGACGGGGGCGAGGTAGCTCCGGGCGGGGTCCCGCGTCAGCGTGGTCGTGGACGGGTGGCGAGGGAGGCCGGATCCGCAGCAGGGCCCCCGGGATCCATCCCCTCTCCGGCAAGGAGGCGGCTAGGCGATGGCGGAGCGGTGGTGGCGACGAGCGCCAGGGGCGACGGGGTCTGGCAAGCGAGGGGGCGTTGCGTCCCGATCTAGTTCGGGGGGAAGCGAGAGGAGCGAGGGTGAGGGGAGAGTGGGGATCGATCCCCATCTAGGGGAATCGGGGGAGGGAGTGGAGCGAGTGGGGGGTTAGGGTTTCGGTTTAGTGGGGTTATGGGGGAGTGGGGGCCGGTCTGGGCCAGTGGGCTGGTCCAGTTGGGCCACGGCCCAGGGAGGGGGTCTTCCACTTTTTTTCTGTTAGCTTTAGGTTTTAGTTTTTTTCTCTTTTGTATTGTTTTCTGTTTTTGTGTTTTCTTTTATTTCTCATTTTAGTAAAATACTACAGTGGCACCAAAATAGAGGTTGCAAACTAAGCCACAGCCACAAACCACTTAGCACCGAAACAAAATAGTTTTAAAATTGTTTAACATTTTGAAAGCATTTAAATAATTATTATTGTTACTTTTTTATTAATTTTAGAGTGTTTAAACATTTTATAAAGGTGTGCGTTCTCCACCATAATTACCTATGCAATATTTGGTTCACTCCGAACATTTTAGTTTTAATATATGAAAACTTTTATTCTTTGGTTAATTTTGAATTTGAATTTGAATCAGTTTCGAACTAACATGAGATTAGGAACAGTAATCGAGGTGACGTGGTATCATTAGCAGAGGTGCACTATAGCTTAATGTGACGCCCCCGATTTAATCGTACACTAATCATACACGCAAATGTGTACGATCAAGATCAGGGACTCACGGGAAGATATCACAACACAACTCTACAAATAAAATAAGTCATACAAGCATCATATTACAAGCCAGGGGCCTCGAAGGCTCGAATACCAGAGCTCGATCATAGACGAGTCAGCGGAAACAACAATATCTGAGTACAGACATAAGTTAAACAAGTTTGCCTTAAGAAGGCTTGCACAATCTGGGATACAGATCGAAAGAGGCGCAGGCCTCCTGCCTGGGATCCTCCTAAACTACTCCTGGTCGTCGTCAGCGGGCAGCACGTAGTAGTAGGCTCCTCCGGTGTAGTAGGAGTCGTCGTCGACGGTGGCGTCTGGCTCCTGGGCTCCAACATCTGGTTGCGACAACTAGGTAGAAGGGATAGAGGGAAAAGAAGGAGAAAGCAACCGTGAGTACTCATCCAAAGTACTCGCAAGCAAGGAGCTACACTACATATGCATGCATTGGTATCAACTGGGATAAGGCTATTGTATGTGGACTGAACTGCCGAAAGCCGGAATAAGAGGGGGATAGCTAGTCCATTTGAAGACTACGCTTCTGGCAGCCTCCGTCTTGCAGCATGTAGAAGAGAGTAGACTGAAGTCCTCCAAGTAGCATCGCATAGCATAATCCTAACCGATGATCCTCCCCTCGCCGCCCTGTGAGAGAGCGATCACCGGTTGTATCTGGCACTTGGAAGGGTGTGTTTTATTAAGTATCCGGTTCTAGTTGTCATAAGGTCAAGATACAACTCCGGGTCGTCCTTTTACCGAGGGACACGGCTATTCGAATAGATAAACTTCCCTGCAGGGGTGCACCACATACCCCAACACTTTCGATCCCATTTGGCCGGACACACTTTCCTGGGTCATGCCCGGCCTCGGAAGATCAACACGTCGCAGCCCCACCTAGGCACAACAGAGAGGTCAGCACGCCGGTCTAAACCTAAGCGCACAGGGGTCTGGGCCCATCGCCCTTAGCACACCTGCATGTTGCGAACGCGGCCGAAAGCAGACCTAGCCTAGTGGCCTTCCAGTCCAATCCGGCGCGTGCCACTCAGTCGCTGACGTCACGAAGGCTTCGGCTGATACCACGACGCCGGGATACCCATAACTACTCCCGCGTAGATGGTTAGTGCGTATAGACCAAATGGCCAGACTCAGATCAAATACCCAGATCTCGTTAAGCGTGTTAAGTGTCCGCGAACGCCGAACAAGGCCAGGCCCACCTCTCTCCTAGGTGGTCGGAACCTGCCCTGTCACTCCGCCTCAAAGATCCACTCGCGGGTGCTCCTACGAGCCGTCCCGTCTTTAGTCACCACATGTATCATGTATAAAGTATATAGTATATACCCGTGATCACCTCCCGAGTGATCACGGCCCGATAGTATAGCATGGCAGACGGACAAGAGTGTAGGGCCACTGATGATAAGCTAGCATCCTATTCTAAGCATTAGGTTTGCAGGTAAAGGTAACAACAGCAGTAGCAAGGACAGGCTATGCATCAGGATAGGATGAACGGAAATCAGTAACATGCTACACTACTCTAATGCAAGCTGTATAGAGAAGAGTAGGCGATATCTGGTGATCAAAGGGGGGGCTTGCCTGGTTGCTCTGGCTAGAGAGAGGGGTCGTCAACACCGTAGTCGTAATGGGTAGCAGCGGCGTCGCTCTCGATGTCTAGCAAGAGAAGAGGGGGAAGAAACAATAAATATAATGCAAACAAATGCATGACGATGCATGACATGACAAAGCGTGATGCTAGGTGTGCCCTAACGCGGTACGAGGTGGTACCGGTGAAGGGGGGAAAACATCCGGGAAAGTATTCCCGGTGTTTTGCGTTTTCGGACAGATGAACCGGAGGGGGAAAGTTGTGTGTTTGCTATGCTAGGGATGCGTGGCGGATGAATGAGCTGCGTATCCGGATTCGTCTCGCTGTTCTGATTAACTTTCATGTACAAAGTTTTCCCAACCGAACTATGGTTTATTTTATATTAATTTTCAAAGTTTTTAATTCAATTTTAATTTAATTTAGTAAATGTCATTATGATGTCAGCATGAGGTCAGCATGATGTCATCAATCAACCAATCAGTTGACTTAGTCAAACTGATAGGCGGGTCCCACTCTCATAGGCACAATATCCTAATTAACCTAATAATTAGTTTAATTAGTTAATTAGGTTAACTAATGTTTAATTAGCTTATTAAAGATGATTAATTAAGTTAATTGTATATTTAATTATTTAATTAATATTTTTCTTTGTTTTTGTTTTTGTTTTTCGTTCTAATATCCCTCGAGGGGTGGACCCCAGCTGTCAAAGGGCCAGAGGCCATAGCGGGCGCGGGCACAGCCGTTACGGGCGCTGGCACCGGGTCGTCAGGACCTGGCCGCGCGCGGGCTGGCCGACGGCCACGACAGAGCAGCCGCAGCCGGCCAGAGCGGTTCAGCGGGGTGAGGGGCCAGCCGCCAAGTGCGGGGTGTGGTGCGAGGCGCCCGACGGCGCAGCGCAGCGGCAAGCAGGCGCAGGGGCGGAGCCGAGGCCATGGGCTCCGGTGGGAGCGCGCACGGGAGGCGATGGCGGACGTGACGGAGCGCATGGCCGAGGAAGTGCGACGACGAACGAAGCAGGGGGCTGCGGGGCGAGGCCGCGACGGAGGGGAGCTGGGGGTCGGCATCGCCGGCTATGGCCGCGGCCGTGTGCAGAGGAGGCGGGGGCACAGGCTGCGGCAGGGCCATGATGCTCGATGGAGGGCGCCGGCGAGCGGGTGGCCTAGCGCGGACGCGGTCAGTGCGGCGAGGCGTGGAGCGGGAGCAGCACGGGCGGTGGCGAGTGGGCGAGATGGCCGTGGTGGGTGGAGGACGGCACCGGCGAGCGCAGCAGAGGAGGTGGGGGAGCAGCACTAGGGGCGTGGGCGCGCGGCCGAGCCCCGTAGCGAGCAGCGGCGGCGAGCAGGGGGGTGGTCGGCGGCGAGCGGAGGGAGCAGGCGCGCGCGGGGCCGTGGAGGCGCACGGGCCGGTCAGGATCGAGGCGCGGGCGCGTCCATAGGGGCGGCCGAGGACGCGGCGAGGGCATTGCGAGGGAACAACAGGGGAGGCTCGCGGGGCTCACTGTGGGCGTAGGGACGGGGCAACGGGGCGCGGGGCGGAGACGAAGACGTCGTCGGCGTGGAAGCAGACCAGTGAGGGAGGTCCGGCGAGGCGAGCTCCGGGCACGAGGCGGCGTCGGGCGACCTCCTCCTCTCGATCCCGATCCAATCGGGGGGAGAGGGAGGGGGAGATATTTTCGGGGGAGTGGGTGTCGGTGGCGGAGTGGGTCTCACCGGGTGGGGGGATAAGGAGAGGGAGTGGGCCGGCCTGTAGGTTGGGTCGGGTGGGCTGGTCGGGCGGCCTGGTGGGTTGGCCCAGTTGGGCCATGGCCCCAGGGGGTTTCTTTTCTTTTTTTTTCATTTCTTTTGTATTTTCTTTTCTGTTTTATTTCCAGTTTCTTTTAATCTTTAGTTTTTACAAAAATCACCACCAGTACCTAAAGTAGTATTTATAAACAAACTGCTGTCACATCAGTTCTTAACCCATAATAAAATATTTTTAATATTTTATAAAATCCAATAGGTATTTGTTTAATTGTTTTCACTACTGTTTTAATTAGTTTAGAGCCCTTAAACATTTTATCAAGGTTTGGTTTCTCCATCGTATTTACACAGATTTATCTGACCCACCTTGAACATTTTGGTTTCATTGTTTGAAAACTTTTATTATTTGCCTTTAATTGAATTTGAATTTGAATCGGTTTCGAACTAACACAAGATTAGCGATAGTAATCGAAGTGACGTGGCATCATTAGCAGAGAATTACTGTAGCTTAATTATCCGGGCGTCACACTTAATTACCCGGGCGTCACAGTATCATGCAAAGCAGAAGTGGCATCATCAATAACATGCGACCTATCAGAATTAATAGCATGTGTAGGTGTCGCAAGTTTACTCAAAACAGAAGGTGAATCAAGTGCCGAGCTAGATGGCAGTTCCTTACCTCCCCTCGTAGTTGAGGGAAGAATCTTGGTTCTTTGATTTTTCAAGTTCCTAATAATGATAAGCAGATATAAATCCCATGTGACTCAAAGAATAGAGCTAGCTCCCCTTCAACGGCGCCAGAAAATAGTCTTGATAACCAACAAGTATAGGGGATCGCAATAGTTTTCGAGGGTAGAGTATTCAACCCAAATTTATTGATTCGACACAAGGGGAGCCAAAGAATATTCTCAAGTATTAGCAGCTGAGTTGTCAATTCAACCACACCTGAAAACTTAATATCTACAGCAAAGTGTTTAGTAGCGAAGTAATATGATAGTAGTGGTAACGGTAGCAAAAGTATTTTTTTGGTTTTACAGTGATTGTAATAGTAGCAACGGAAAAGTAAATAAGCGAAGAACAATATATGAAAAGCTCGTAGGCATCGGATCAGTGATGGAGATATATATCGGATGCGATCGATCATGCAACAATTATAACATAGGGTGACATAGAAGTAGCTCCAGTTTATCAATGTAATGTAGGCATGTATTCCGAATATAGCCATACGTGCTTATGGAAAAGAACTTGCATGACATCTTTTGTCCTACCCTCCCATGGCGGCAGGGTCCTATTGGAAACTAAGGGATATTAAGGCCTCCTTTTAATTGAGTACCAGACCAAAGCATTAACACATAGTGAATACATGAACTCCTCAAACTGCGGTCATCACCGGTAATGGTCCTGATTATTGTCACTTCAGGGTTAACGGATCATAACACATAATAGGTGACTATAGACTTGCAAGATAGGATCAAGAACTCACATATAATCATGAAAACATAATAAATTCATATCTGAAATCATGGCACTCGGTCCCTAGTGACAAGCATTAAGCATAACAAAGTCATAGCAACATCAATCCCAGAACATAGTGGATACTAGGGATCAAACCCTAACAAAACTAACTCGATTACATGATAAATCTCATCCAAGCCATCACCGTCCAGCAAGCCTACGATGGAATTACTCATGCACGGCGGCAAGGTTGGAAAAAGCGGGAGGCGTAAGCGAGGCGGTTGGCCTTCGCCTAGTGCCTAGGCAATGCCTAAGCGCCCTAGGCGTGGCCTAGGCAGTAATATAATTTTTACTTGTAGTGTCTTTGTGATTATTATATGGGTGTTGATATTAGTTTAGGGCATATAAATAAGTTAATTACCATCTACTGCCATTGGAATATAACTCGTTTGGCTATTAGTGTAGTATGTGGCATGATTTCTTACTTGGGTAGATAATTCCTTATTTGCCCTGCCTAGACCTCCATTTATGCCCTAGGCGAGGCGTTTGGCCACTGCCTAGCGCCTAGGCGTGCCTAAGCGCCTCCTAGGCACTGCCTTTTCCAACAGTGCACGGCGGTGAGCATCATGAAATTGGTGATGGAGGAAGGTTGATAATGACGATGGCACCGGATTCCCCTCTCTGGAGCCCCGAACAGACTCCAAATCAGCCTTCCCGAGAGAGTTTAGGGCTTGGCGGCGGCTCCGTATCGTAAAACGTGATGAATCCTTCTCCTTAAATTTTTTCTCCCCGAAAGTGAATATATGGAGTCAAGGTGGACGTTGGTGGAGTGTCAGGGGGCCCACGAGGCAGGGGGCACGCCTAGGGGGGTAGGCGCACCCCCACCCTCATGGATAGGGTGTGCCCCCCTGACATGGATTCTTCTTCTAGTATTTTTTATATATTCCAAAAATAATCTCCGTTGATTTTCAAGTCATTCCGAGAACTTTTATTTTTTCACAAAAATAACACCATGGCAATTCTGCTGAAAACATCGTCAGTCCGGGTTAGTTCCATTCAAATCATGCAAGTTAGAGTCCAAAACAAGGGCAAAAATGTTTGGAAAAGTAGATACGACGGAGATGTATCAGTCGTCGCCTCTTCCGCGGCCGCCGTCCCTGCTGCTCCCCTGCCCAGGGTCGCCGACACGCGGCGGGTTGGACGATCCGGGGGCTTCCTCGTCCTTGTCGATATTGAGGATCACCACGCCGTGCTTGTCCTTGCGCCCACGCTGGTGGGCAGCTATCTCCTGCAGGGCTCGGCGCTGCCGGACCATCTCGTCGCGGAGGTAGTCATCCCGCGCCCACTTTAGGGGGGCCTCATCGGAGAAGCCGGACCGGGCAATGGCCTCGTACAACGTGGGGAGGCTGGGCTCCACCTTTGGCCTGTCGAGGCGGGCGGAGGTGGGGGAGGACTCGGCGATGCGGACGCCACATCAGCGGGTGTGCTGGCTGACCGGCGCGTCCTGGGGCTCCGGCTTGACGGGGAGGAGGGAAGAAGAGCCGGACGAGCGGCCGAATGAGGAGGAGGACGCCGGGTCCATGCGCCTCGGCGTCCAGGAGCTCCCACGTCGGCGGGAGGAGGTGGGGGAGCGGGATATTCCAGCCTCGGCGTGTTGCCGCCCTTGATGTACTCGAGGACGGCCTCCAGCGTGCGGCCGGGCATGCCCCACCATCGGCGGCGCATGTCGGCGTTGAGCCTCCCGAAGGGGATGACGCTGTTGGTGGCCTCGAGCTGCTCGGCGTGGAGGCGACGGAAGTACGGCTCCCACAACGATCTGCCGGGGGTGTACCTCGGCCCTTCTCTCGCCGCCTGCGGTAGAGAGGCACAGATATGGGCGATCTCCGCACGACGCGCCGCCCCGGTGGGCGATGGCGGCACCGGGACCCCGTCGGCGCTTATCCTCCAAGCCCCGGGCACCCGCATGTCCGGCGGGACCAGGTACTCGGCCTCATAGAGAAGCCGGGCTTCGTTCTCATGAAGGTGGCGGCGGCCGAAGCCGTTCGCCGCCGTGCCATCGCCTCGGTAGCGCTCGGCCATTGGATGAACCGGAAACGGCGAGAAGAGAGGGAGGAACGGGGGCGTCGGCGGTGGAGAGCGAGGTATGTGCGTGGCTCACCGATGCGGGAGGGGGCGACTTATATAGGCGGCGCCCGTGTGGACGCCGTGTGTACGCGTGGCGGGCGAGGGACGCGCGGCGCCACCGCCTTCACTGTGCCGCCCGTGAGGGATCAATGGAGGCTGACCGACGCAGCAGCGCGCGACAGCTTTGGCATTGGTTCCCCCGCGGGGACCGAGGCAATGAGGACGACGAAGCGACGAGAACAGTTGAGTCACTGCCAAGGAGGGCCCGCGATTCTCGCGCCAAAAACGATTCGGACGGCGTCCCCAAGCGTCCCCAACGCGCCAGGTTCGGCCTAGGTCCGTCGGCACCAATTTCGGCTCGAGCCGGCGAAAAAAGGGCCTTTAAGGGCGCGACTGAGCCGATTTTTCGGCGCCAGCGGCCAAAAAATTGCCTGGGGGGCCTTGTTGGGGGCGCGGCTGGAGATGCTCTCAGAAGATTCAAGACTATAGTCATCACACGCGGTTCATAACCTTGCGAATCCTGGTTTATTTTGAACCACGTGCATGAACCGCCAAACCATCAATGGGCGTCGAGGGGTCATACACAATCGGAGAAGACATGTATGATGGTGTGGTCTGCCGCACGCACAGTCTCTTTGAAAAGAAGGGTTGGCAAAGGGATACCACACAATTGGCGCCGATTAAACGTGTGTGACAGGGGATCCATCCCACATGATTAGTGACAACGAAACAAAATGGGTCATACACCATCGGAGAAGACATGTACGATGGTGTGGTCTGCCGCACAGTCTCTTTGAAAAGAAGGGTATGCAAAGGGATGCCATCGCACACAATTGACGTCGATTAAATGCGTGTGACGGGAAATCTATCTCACACGATTAATAACAACGAAACAATGGAGCCGGAGGACACATTTCATACTTTTTGCAGGTGTCCGTGGCTGGTCCTGAGAATTTGAGGGCCGGGATGAAATTGGAACATATGCCCTTATATATGTTCCAATTTCGTCCCAGCCCTCAAATTACCTTTACTATATATATTCCAATTTCGTCCCGGCCCTATAATAAAGGCAGTATAATACCTTGAATTTGAGGGCATGGACGAAATTGGAACATATATAGGGGCCCTTAAGCGTAGACTATATACACACATATATATACATATATATACATATATATGTATATATATAAAGGTAGTATATTGAATTATGAAATCTCTACACGGATGGAGTCAGAGTTCATATTGGTTGTTTTCCTAAAAAAAACTCGAGTCTGCTTGTAAAAGGTTAAATGCGCTTTTCTCGACTGATAATCATTGTGCTATTCTAGAGAGGAAGAAGATTTTCAAAGAGATGGATGAATTACTGTTAAAGGAAGAGATTATGTGGAAGCAAAAGATCGTGCCTTGATAAAATGAGATGGGGGATCTGAATACAAATTTTTTCGTCGGAAGGCTTCTTGGAGAGCAAAAAACAATAATATTTCTGCTATCAGGAAGGATGATGGTTCTCTTACTGAAAATGTGGAAGAAATTCAAGGTATTGCTAATTCCTTCTTTAAGCAATTGTATGCTTGTGATGCCATGGTTGACCCGACTATTATTATACCGCTTGTGAGACCTCTTATTGATGATGATATAAATGATGATTTATGCAAAGCTTTCACTGAGCAAGAAATTAGTGACACCCTTTTCCAAATTGGGCCTTTAAAAGCTCCGGGCCCGAATGGCTTTCCGCCTAGGTTCTTCCAACGAAATTGGGGATTGATCAAGAATGATATTGTCCGAGCAGTGCAACAATTTTTTATTTCTAGAAGCATGCCAAATGGGGTTAATGACACATCTATCTATTGTTCTTATTCCTAAAGTGAAGAATCCCCGGTCAAAGAAAGATTTTCACTAAAATTTACAAGATTATTTCCAAATGTCTTGTTAACAGACTAAGACCCCTATTGGATGGTATGATCTCCCCCGCTTAAAGTGTGTTCATTCCAGGCAGGTTAATTTCCGATAATGCTCTTATAGCTTTTGAATGTGTGCATTATTTGAGTACGTTAAAAGATCAATGGCTGGAGTTTTGTACTTACAAGCTTGATCTTGCTAAGGGATATGGTCGGGTGGATTGGCACTTTTTCAGGAGTATCACTACTAGGGAAAAGCTTATAGACAGACGCTTACTAGTAGCGTTCTATATTGCCCCGCGCTACTGCTACTTAGTAGTAGCATGCTATATTGAACCGCGCTACTAGTAATATTTACTGGTAGCGCGTGGTCCAAAAAACACGCTTACTAGTAAATATCTCCAACCATGCCCCGTGAACAGATCATAGTAGTAGCGCGGGTTCTTTTTGTGGGGGAAAATTTGGGAGCTTTATTAAACGAAGGCGTTCACCGAGCAGTCAGCCAATAGGCTGCTGATCAGGAAGCTAGGAGTGTTGTCAAGCCAACTCTCGGTTCCATCAATCGTGCAAGCATGCTTAGCACAGATATGAGCTGGACCGTTAGCTGACCTAGATACATGCTGAATTACAAAAGAAGTAAAAGTGCTAGCTAGCTCTCCAATTTCTACTAAGATGGGTGCCACAATAGAGCGAGAATCATGCCGAGCGGCCCAAAGGTTGACTACCTCCAAGCAATCTGTCTCGAGCACGACTTTCGAAAAAACTCGTAGCTTGGCGAAGATGACGCCGTCACGAACCGCCATCGTTTCCGCGATGAGGGGGTCAGTCACACCCGGATATGGTTTGCTCCAAGCACCTTGAAAGGAACTTGCTGAGCGAGCAACTCCGCCCCCGCCACCCTTGCCGTCCTCCCTACGAATCGCAGCATCGGTGTTGATTTTTACAAATTCCATGTCCGGGGGGCGCCATCCATGTCCAGGCAACAAGATTGCGTGACGTCGAGGGATTTCCAGAAGTGATAGTGTTTCCCTGGTTCTGTGAACTGAAACAGCAGGATCCAGCTTGTCTTCCCCATGCGTCAGCTTGTTTCTAGAGTGCCAAACCGACCACATAACTGAAACTATGATGGCTCGGTCTCTACTCGTGAATCTGTCATCACAGATTACATCTTTCGCCCAAGTATCTGGGTGTAGCCGCGGCATATGAAAGTCAAAAAGCTGCTGCGCTTCCTCCCAGAACTGGCGTGCGTGTGAACATAGCAACAGAGCATGCTCCATATCCTCATCCATCGCCATGCAGATTTTGCAAAGTCCTTCCTGCCTCAAGTGCCGATGCTTAAGGGTACACTCACCAGGCAGAATTCCCCTTAGCACCCGCCAGAAGAACACCTTCACCTTTGGCATCACATTTAACTTCCACAAACCATTCCACAGCCGCTGATTATCAATCGAGGATCCGGTATCCGTCCCTTCTTCTAGAGCTTGACGCTCGTTGCGAATCATAAGAGCACGGTACGCCGATTTAACGGTGTAGTTTCCTGAAGTTTCATGTGTCCAGGCAAGGAAATCATCACCCCACCAGACCGGAGTGGGATATTGAGTATAGCCTCCGCGTCTGGTGCGATGAAAGTATCACGAACCAACTGCCGCCGCCATGTCCAGTTTCCGGTGTCGATGAGATCGCTTACCCAAGAAATATTGGTATTTGGAGGCCTGAACAAAGGCGCCATTGTTGTTGTAGATGGAAGCCATCGGTCATCCCAAACCGCAATGGATGATCCGTCACCCACCCTCTTGATTAATCCGGTGAGTAAAGCCTCCCGGCCAGATATAATGGCCCTCCAAGTTGCCGATGAACGTTTAGGAGCTGAGGCCTGCATGAAATCTGAGTCCGGAAAATACCTGCCCTTTAAAACTCGAGCACACAGCGAATCCGGGCTTGTCAACAGCCGCCATCCCTGCTTGCCGAGAAGGGCCAAGTTGAAAAGATGTAGGTATCGAAAACCCATACCTCCACTACACTTAGGCGTTGCAATTTTCTTCCACGACATCCAATGCAGAGAACGCTTATCGATTGAACTACTCCACCAGTATCTTGCCATATTGGAAGTCAAACTCTTGCACACCTTCTTGGTCAGAAGAAAACAACTCATGCTGAAAGTGGGAATTGCCTGGGCAATTGATTTGATCAAAGTTTCTCGCCCTGCACAAGCAAACAATCTCTCCGACCACCCTTGCATCTTGCTTCGTGAACGTTCACCGATGTGATCGAAAGTGCCACTGGAAATCTTCCCCACAGCCGTGGGGAGGCCAAGATAACACTCACTAAACGCCTCGACGTGCACATCAAGTGTAGTCTTGATAATCTGCCTAGTAGCAGCCGGCGTGTTGGGACTGAAATAAATTGAGCTCTTCTCCCGGTTAACACACTGGCCCGACGTAGCCCCATATAATTGCAGAATGCGGTTTAATCTTCCTGCACATTGATTGTCAGCTGTCATGAAAATAAGGCTATCATCCGCGAACAGCAGATGATTCACCCATGGAGATCTGAAACTGACTCGAATGCCTCTATCGATCTGCCCATAATATTTTAGCAGTGAAGAAAAACCTTCTGCACATATCAAAACAGGTAGGGTGACATGGGATCACCTTGCCTTAATCCACACGTGGGCGTGAAGTAGGGTAGTTGTTCACCATTTACCCGTACCGAGAAACGAACCGAAGTGACACACTTCATGATCAATCTCACTAAGTTGATGCCAAAGCCAAATTTAAGGAGGATTGCTTCGAGGTAGCTCCATTCCACCCTATCATAAGCTTTCATCATGTCCAATTTAACCGCACATGCAAAGTTCTTCCCCTTCTTCCGCCTTTTCATGGCATTCACACTTTCAAATGCAACCAATATGTTATCAGTGATGAGGCAACCTGGAATGAAAGCACTTTGCTCCTGGCTAATAATCTCATCCATAAAATCTCTCAGTTTGTTTGTGATAGCTTTGGCCGCAATCTTATACAAGACTGGGCATAGAGAAATTGGACGGAATTGAGTAATATTTTGGGGGTTTCGTACCTTTGGTATAAGTGTTATAGACGTACCGTTCAAGCCCAAAGGTAGATCCCCTCCATTAAGAAATCCAAGAATCGCACTAGTTATATCATGTCGCAACAACTCCCAGTGCTTCTGGAAAAAACCCGCTGTGAAGCCATCGACACCCGGTGCCTTTGATGGCGCCATCTGAAAAAGAGCCTTGTGCACATCAACCGGAGTAAAAAGTCCGTCCAGAACCGCGTTCATCTCTGGAGTGACCTGTACAGGCACATGCGATAACACCTCAGTTGCGTCCGTCGACCCTCGCGAGGTGTATAGTTGCTGATAGAAGTTCTGTATCTCCACTTTGTCTTCGTTTCCATCAGCACAAAACGACCCATCCATCCGGCGTAGCCCGATAATTTTATTGATGCATTGTCGCTGCTTAGCCTGCGCCTGGAAATATTCCGTATTTCTATCACCATCCCGAAGCCAAAGAACTCGAGATCGTTGTCGAACCCAAATCTCCTCCTGCCGGAGAGCTTCTCTTAACTTGATGACCGTACTCTTTTCCTCCTCATTTGGACCACGCCCTACAGACTGGCGCCGTAATTTGTCCAACCTTTGTTGCAATTTTCGGGCAGTTCTTCTTAAACTGCCAAACTCTTTCTTCCCCCAAGGATCGAGCCGCTGTTGCAAAGCGCCTAACGACTCCATGACTCCTTGTAGACCAGGTGAGTGTTGCTGATTGTGCCAACACTCAGTTACTATCCGTTCATAGTCCACATGTGTCTGCCATACGTTCTCATACCTAAAAGGTTTTGACCGGCCAGTTGTATCGCACATCTATTTCTGGAACTCAAGCCTAACAAAACAATGATCGGATTCAGCCGAGCTGATATGGCGAACACCTGTGAAGCCAAACATCTGCCTGAACTGCTCGTTCGCGAAAGCACGATCAATCCGGGCCTTGACATTTGCTCCTCCCTGCTGACGATTGTCCCACGTGAATGGCACACTCGTCCAGCCCAGGTCTTGAAGGGCACACTCGTCTGTTACTTCTCGAAACGCTCTCATCTGCCATTCAGGGCGAGCCGAACGACTGAAGTGTTCATTTGCGTACAACGTCTCGTTGAAGTCACCCATACAAATCCATGCATCGTGTGCCAGTGAGTATAACGTTCGAAGAAAATGCCAACTATGGTGACGATCCTCCACTCTCGGCGCGCCATAGAAACCTGTGAAGCGCCATATATCAGATGGAGTATCAACTCTCTGCACCACACAATCTATGTGGCCGGCACTGTAATTCTTAAGCTCAATAGACACGTCCTTAGACCAAAATAATCCAAGGCCTCCACTCAGCCTTACACTGTCAACTGCAAAACAACCAGAGAAACCCAAGGAAAACTTTAGGTTCTCTACTCTGACAACCCTAATCTTCGTTTCCATCACGAAGACAAGGGCGGGACCTTCTTGCTTCACCACATTGCGAAGCTCACGAACTGCCTCGGGGTTCCCAAGCCCCCGGCAGTTCCAACTTAAGCAAATCATTGAGCCAGGCAGGGCTGTCCAGCAGCCACTGCCGAGTCTTCAGAATTTGTTGGGGTCGGCTTCTTCTTTTTCGATTCCCGTTCAGTTCCTTCCTCTTCATCGCCTTCCACTTCAACAGATTTGTCTGTACGGATAGCAATAGTTCCCTGTCCATCGTTTGCTGCAGAGTTCATCAACAGGGGCATCTCCACCCTACAGTACACTTGTGTCGGCGGCCCCCCTTCCGCTTGGGCGCCACATTCCTCTTTTTAGGTGAATTCACCTCTTTTCCTCCATCACCAGCCGTACTAGATTTCTTTGTGTCCTGCTTACTGTTACGTGCTTGCTGGCTATTTGATGATGAACTCTCGGACGCAGCAGGTCTCCTCTTCTCTTCCCCTGGTCTCAGCCCCTTGCCAAAAGGCAAATCACCATGTTCATCTCTCGTGCCAGGTGTTGGACAGGGCAAGTCGGAGTGTCCCAATCGCCCACATGAGAAGCAAAAGTGAGGTATATTTTCATATTGTATGTCATACGGATCAGTCAGCCCCCTCCTTGCCGATTCAATCAAGATCCACCTTCTCAATGGCTTCGCTACATCCAGTGTAATGCGGGCGCGCAGGTAGCCTCCGCTATGATCAAAGTGGAAATCAGTTGCGTTCTTGTCCAGTTGCTTAGCAACCGCTCTACTCCACGCCTCATCCCGGAGATTAAACGGGAGGTTCACAACCCTAGCCCAGACTTGAAGCTTATCAAACCTGAGCTCCGACGGTCTCATGCAATCGTCAAACTCAGAAAGGATGACAGCGTGCTTGCTGATGTGCCATGGACTTCCTTCCCACACGCGGTCCCGATCTCGCTTTGTAGCGAACTCCGCTACAAACATATTTTCTCCGCCGATGCGGAAAGACAGTCCTTTAGGGTTTCCCCATGCAGGACGTAGCGCGTTGGAGATTGTCTGGATGTGCAATATGTTGCGATGTAATACCTTGCCCGCGATCAGCCACTTCTCCACAGCGCCATCAACTCGATCATCAAGAACCAGCGGTGTCGCCTCCTCCTCTGAAATTTCCAGTTTTCCCAATTGTTCCTCGAGACGAGCCCTGGTCGACTTGGGCGAGAGCGCCTCTCCCCCAGCCCCCCCACTGCCGCTGGCGGACGGTGTGGCCATCCCTGCTCGGCGATCTCATGTGCGCCCCGTCGATCTAGTCCACGGGCGCCGCCAAGTTCCACCAAACCCTAATCGCCCTGGGCGCCGAAGGGTTTCCGGAAAAAGTTACAATATATCCTACCTGCCTTAATAGCGCGGGTTCTAAAACCTGCGCTACTACTATGTGGATAGCTGTAGCGCAGGTGAGGCAGCCGCTCTACTAGTATACTCCCACCCCACCAACCGTCCCACTCCACCGTCAACCCACCCCCGTTTATCTCAAAAAAAAAAAAAAAATCCATCAAGGCCCCAATCCAGATCCCCTCCACCGCGACCTCTTTCCACCTCCTCTCCTCTCCAAACGCCATGGCCGGCTTCCCGGGGGCTGGCGGCTACGACGCCATGGCCGGATCCGGCGACGACGAGGATGAGGAGGCCATGAAGAGCCTCTACGCCGGCGCGGCCCCCACCCCCATGGAGGAGGAGGAGGTCGACGATGGGTACGCCGTCGCGGCGATGAAGGCGGGGGAGGAGGGGGGATCGGGAAGGAGGGGCTGCGAAAGAGGCTGGTCAGGGAGGGGGAAGGGTCGTAGCTCCCCGGCGCCGGCGACGAGGTCGAAGGTAACGCGCCCTCCTCGATCGCTGCTTCTCCGGCGTGGATGTGTTCGATTGGGTTGACTTGGGCGTTGACTTGGTTCTTCGTTTGTCCTGCAGTGCACTACACGGGGACGCTGGCGGACGACACCAAGTTCGACTCCAGCCAGGATCGCGACGCCCCGTTCAGGTTCACCCTCGACCGAGGTACCACCGCGCTCTGAGTCTGACTGACAGTCAACTCCTCCTCTGCTTCTTCTCAACTGAATCTTTTTCAGCTAGTTAGGATCGGAACTTTGTAGATTAGGGGTACACGTTTACGACTAGCAACCAGGAAGATTGGCAACAAATCTGGCATTTACAACGCTCACCCTTACAAGGGCTCATTAGGATCCAGTTTAGTGTGATTCTGCTCTAATGGGTGCTGATCTGAATTTTGTTTCTTGGGTCAACCACCCTCACGCTCCATTGTGCCTACTGAACCACCAGAACTGTTGAATTTGAAATCAAATGTGCTCGTTTGCATTTCAATGGATCAAGCCATTATAGCTTCTGTAGTTGCGTTTATAATGATAATCGATCGGTGCCTTTTTCTTTTATATCTGCATTGCTGTTTGTAGCTAACTGTTAATCTTGTGCATTGGTCACTCAAGTGAGGATGAGAATTTTTTGCTCATGCATGACTCATTCAAGTGACACAGCTAAACTCAACCCTTGGCTTGTTACGTGAGCTCAAACTTGTGACTAGTGAGTGTTTCTTGTACTGAACTTGGATTTCCGCTGTTTTTGTAACATCCATGTAAGGTGCATAGCAGCACTATTTTATGCTAGATTCTTTGTTTAACCAAATTAATTAGGGATGATAGCCCATTCATGAGCAATATTGCGAGATGTTGGTTGCCTTTTAGAGACAATCTGGATCGTGGGGTGACTCTGGCTGTAAACTGAACTTGGTTCGGTTAAAAACTGCACTGTCAAATCTGACAGCAAGCTTATATCTGAAAAATGAGTTAGCTAGGCTCAGAATTTTGAGTTGGCCTCTTTACATAAGTTTTAGATAAAGTTCCAAGCTTTCTTTAGAGTATTTATTTGTGCCGTTTGGATGTACGGTTTGAGAGCAGCCATCAGTTTAGTTTGCTGTCCCGAAATATATGTTCCTGGGCACAGTATTTTGATATGGGAGATTAGGCCCTGTTAGAGGTGGTATTAAAATAAAGTTACAACATGGAAATTTTAGAGGCTGTTCTGTAGATACTAGCACAAATGCCCGTGCGTTGCAACGGGAGACATTGTTACCTCCCTGATATGTCAGCAAGTTTCTTCGGTTTCATCAATGCAGTCTTCCCTCCATCCTTATAATTGTTCACCACTTAATTAGCGCTTATAGGGCAACATATTCCTTCATTCCTTTTTTTAACGGGACTCATTCTCTTCTTCTCAAGTCATCATCCTCATTCTCTACTTATTGATTTACAAGCCGATTTATTGAGTCTATCGATAACTGAATAACGCCAGGACATATATAAATTGATGGTTTTGGTTCTAAGGAGGCGAGGTGATATTATTTATTTAATGATAATAGGAAGAGCCGACTTAATGAGTTGTATTATTCTCCAGACACAACACAACATACGTTATGTAATTGCAATCGACCTACTCGGATCATATGTTACAAAGAAAACACTAATTGTTTTGTGCTTTTTTTTCTACTGGCCAATCAAAAAAATAAATTGTGACGAGCCAAGGCCGAAAGCATGCCACCCGTCCTCACGCGCTCCCGCAGCCGACGCCTGTGGCGGCTCGCTTGCCTGCCCGCACGTGCTCCTGTACGTGATGGTATCAGCGACTCGCCTTCCCGCCCGCACGCAGGTGGCCCTCCTGCGCACGAACTCCTGTCGACATCTAGCACGCGACGGCGGCCCGCACGCTCGCCCGCAGTGCATGCCGCCCACATGCTCGCCTGCTCTTCTGCACCCACACGCAGCCCGCCCTCCTACACGGAAAGCCTGCGGCAGCTCGCCTGCCACGCACGCAGTCCGCCCTCCTGCGCACGAACGCCCCCCGGCATCCATCACGGGGCGGCAGCCGGGCGAGCGCGAGCTCTGCGGTGGCGCGGGCACAATGACCATGGCATGGCGCGAGCTAAGGGTCCGACATGGCGCAGACGACGACTCCCGTGCGGTGTGCACGAATTCCTTCCCGCGGTCTTCTGGTCAAGATGAGGTAGATGCTCTAATGAGGCTTCGTGGATGGTGCACGCGTTTGACTTATTTCCAATATATAAGTTCAAAAAAGAAAAACTTATTTCCAATATACGTGAAGCACCTTTCGATAATTAGTCCACCACACCAAAACACCATCGACAAACTCGGATGTCCCTCTCGCTCCCGTTAATCCCTCTAGTCGAATCTTGTTTAGCCGTGATGCATGTGAGCCCATTTAGCTATGTGAGTTGGACACGCGCCTGAAAATTTAGAAAACGATTCCACCAGCCCGTCTACGCCTCTCGCGCGGGTGCGACGGGTGTCATCTGGCCCGACGCACTCTGCTGCCCATCCAACCTTATCTTCTCAGTCGGCCGCCTCATCCTCGTCTCTCCCCACGCGTTCTTCACCATATATGTGCAGAACTCCCACAACGCCCCCTCCAGCTCTGGATCCAGATGGCATCGAGGCCACCACCGAGCCTCCCGAGCGTCTCCTCTTTCCTCCACGGGCTCAGCGCACGGCGACCTGCACCGGAGCTCCAGCGCCTCTCCTCATTCTTCATTCATGTCTCCTCCTCACCTGCATCTTAGCCTTTTCTTTTTCCCTTCATGCAGGGAGCACGCAAGGAGCCTCGCCGCTGCTGCCCGCACCCGGATGTCGTGGGGCCGCCGCCACCTCCGAGTTCGCCGGACGCTGAGGCCCATCATCCCTGCGTCCGGCACCGCCACTCTCTGGCTTGCCTCCAAGCGGATCCGGCTGCCCTCGACCGTCCCCGACCTCGTCTACTCCTTCCGTCGCCGGATTTGACGCGCCGCCGCCAGATCTGTCTCCGTCGGACCGGATCCGGCTGCCTTCGACCGTCCCGGCCTCGTCTGCTCCTCCCTTCGCTGGATTTGATGCGGCGCCGCTGGATCTGCCGATAACGGACCGGATCTGTTCTGATCCGGCTGCCCTCAACCGTCCCCGGCTTCGTCTGCTCCTGATCCGTCCGGATTCGGCTGCCCTCCACCGTCCCCGTTCCCCTTCTGATTCGGCTGCACATGAGGCCCAGTACGGACGCGGCACGAATCTGAAATATGGAACGTTTTTTTTCACAGATATACTGGACCGCGGGTTCATTACTTAAAACCACAGGGGGCTTTTTGCGAAAAGTGCATGATGACGGACGACAGAAACCCAATTCTCTTTATTATTAGGTAAAGACTTAAACACATATCACTTGTCAGGTTTCGTTCGGTATATTAAATCCTATGAAATTATCAAAGTGGGTTGTACTATGCTGGACATAATTTTATGTTTGGACTTGGGTGAATGTAACCAGACTTATACTCTCAGATTTCGTCATAGTTGATGGTGTGAGGACTTATAATGTGATAAAGTATATACGTTGTTGCAACACCAAAATCAGTGAAATATATTTCCTTTTTTTGCTGCCGATGACATCTCCTGGAATCTTGACTCCATAAAGTAAGGATTTAGATAACATCATATGTTCAGAGTTCAGTTCTTTTCTTATCTGAAACTAACATATTTTACAATGGGCATGATGGATGTTGCAGGTTCATTGATGACAGCCAAGTGTTCATGCTTGGAAACGACTACATCTTGCTCCATGTTGTCGGCTCAGCTAAAGTCCTTAATCATGAGGAGATGGGACACGTCGATTGTTAGAGTACACTTGACAAGTGCATTTTGTGAAATTCTAGCCAAAAGATTGATAGCATGCTTGCCTGCTTGTTCTTTTTAGTTCAAATAAATGTTCCTTTTCTTATTGAATCCAAAGTAGCTAGCGGAGATCAAGTGAAAGGATGTTGATTGTCCCGAAGTTCTTTCCTCTACAAAAGAGTGTTATCTTAACCAATGATTGTTTCCAACATGCAAGGATGTGACCACACAAATTTATATATCTTAATCTCATATGCTATCAAGCTTTTCAAGTGCAGTTACCAAGCACCGCTTTTATTTAAGGAAGAAGTTGCTGATTTTTTATTTAAATAGTTGATACCTAACTAGGTGAACGAGAAATTTATTTTCCCTATTCGTGCATGTTTGCTAGTACCATTTGGTTGAACTGATGCAATTTGCGTACTAACAAGTTGATTGACGCTGACTAGCACGGCTGGTGGCGCTGTGCTCTTCAACCACTCGGAGACGGACTTCACCGTGAAGCCTGGTTGCCATGTCGCAAGTTGATCGACGCTGACTAGCACGGCTGGTGGCGCTGTGCTCTTCAACCACTCGGAGACGGACTTCACCGTGAAGCCTGGTTGCCACGTCACATAGATGATCGTCCAGGTGATTTCGACACCGGAGGTCGCCAAGGTGGAGGACCTTGACGCCACCGTCCGGGGGAGGGAGGATTAGAGTCCATCGATTTCTGAACTCCGATTGTAGGTAGATACATCTAGAGAAGTGGTCTGTTTAGGTTGGTGGTAGACCACTAGGGAAGGTACCCACCTTACGATGATGGTTGTGTGTGTTTGATGTTAAATGAAATCTTGAGATGGTTCTGTGACATGTTAAATGGAATCTTGAGATGGTTCAGTGACATTCGTTTGTTTTGCATTGGATGTATCACTATTCACGAATACTACATCTAATTTTTATTTTTTTAAATTCCTAAATTGTTAGTAGTAGCGTGGGGAGGAAACTGAGCGCTACTAGGATATAGGATACTAGTAGCGTTGGTTGTTTACCCATGCTACTACTATTCATTAGTAGTAGCGTGTGTACGTAATAGCATTAGCATGGGTGGCACACGCTACTACTAACAAAGGTTAGTAGTAGCGCGGGTTTAACCCACACTACTACTAACTATTAGCTGTAGCGTGATACTAGCAGCGCAGGTACTCGCGCTGCTAGTAGCCTTTTTCCTAGTAGTGTGTGCTTGGTGCATTGGGCTTTGCACCTATTTGGATTAATTAGATTATGACATGTGTTACGACGGTGAAGTTTGCTGTGCATTTGAATGGGCAGTTGTTGGAGACCTTCTCCCCGTCTTGTGGACTAAGGCAAGGTGATCCATTATCTGCATCGTTATGACAAAACCCCATCGTTTTATCCTTAGTAGCAACAATACAACGCGTGCCTTGGACCTTTTTGTCACTAGGCTAGATCACCGCAAGATTGAACCAAACTACAAAGCGCTACTCCCTCTGAACAAAAATCCTAGTTGCCTAGAGGAACTTAGTTGAAAGGTGAATAAGATTATGCCAAAAATCGGTGTTGTGTTTCTGCATGGCACTTGAGCTTCTCGATGGTGTTATGGCCTTGTCACTCTATGCACATATATGTGTATAAATGTGGCTTCATCACCTTTCTTGATGCTATGTTGAGAATGTTGGAAATATTTTTTCAAGGTATCAGAATCAAAGATTAAGAGAGCCTAGAAAGGCATATAGTGCTACAACTTATCCACGGCTATCATAGCCAATCCTCAACATGCGGATTACTCACTACTAGCCCACCCATCTAGACTATCTGGAAGCGACCTCTCTTCATGAAACAGCCTATAGCTGCCCTCCAGTCTTGCCCTTCTAAGCCGATCCTCTTGAGAAGCTCACTTGCGGAAGGGATCCTTCCGTTGAACACCACATCATTCCTGCGCACCGTTGGAAACATACCCAGACAATAATAAAGTTTTTATTATCATATTTCCTTGTTCTTGATAAGTGTTTGTTCTCCATGCTATAATTGTATTAACCAGAAACTCAAATGCATGTGTGCATACATAAACAAACACCATGTCCCTAGTGAGCCTTTACTAAACTAGCTCATTGATTAAAGATGGTTAAGGTTTCCTCTGAAGGAAATATGCCCTAGAGGCAATAATAAAATTGTTATTTATATTTCCTTATATCATGATAAGTGTTTATTATTCATGCTAGAATTGTATTAACCGGAAACTTAGTACATGTGTGAATACATAGACAAACAAAGTATCACTAGTTTGCCTCTACTTGACTAGCTCGTTCAATTAATGATGGTTATATTTCCTAACCATAGACATGAGTTGTTATTTGATTAACGGGATCACATCATTAGACAATGATGTGATTGACTTGACCCATCCGTTAGCTTAGCGCGATGATCGTTTAGTTTGTTGCTATTGATTTCTCCATAACTATACATGTTCCTATGACTATGAGATCATGCAACTCCCGAATACCGGAGGAACACTTTATGTGATACCAAACGTCACAACGTAACTGGGTGATTATAAAGGTGCTCTACAGGTGTCTCCGATAGTGTTTGTTGAGTTGGCATGGATCAAGATTAGGATTTGTCACTCCGATTGTCGGAGAGGTAACTGGGCCCTCAAGATAATGTACATCACTATAAGCCTTGCAAGAAATGTAGATAATGAGTTAGTTACGGGATGTAGCATTACTGAACGAGTAAAGATACTTGCCAGTAAGGAGATTGAACTAGGTATTGAGATACCGACGATCGAATCTCGGGCAAGTAACATACCGATGACAAAGGGAACAACGTATATCATTATGTGGTTTGACGATAAAGATCTTCGTAGAATATTTAGGAACCAATATGAGCATCCAGGTTCCGCTATTGGTTATTGACCGGAGACATGTCTCAGTCATGTCTACATAGTTCTCGAACCCGTAGGGTCCACACGCTTAACGTTCGATGATGATCAGTATTATGAGTTTATGTGTTTTGATGTACCGAAGGTAGTTCGGAGTCCCAGATGTGATCACAGACATGACAAGGAGTCTCGAAATGGCCGAGACATAAAGATCGATATATTGGACGGCTATATTCGGACACGGAAGTGTTCCGGGTGATTTCGGAGAAAACCAGAGTGTCGGAGGGGTTACCGGAACCCCCTAGGGAAGTATTGGGCCTTAGTGGGCCTTAGGGGAGAGAGAGGGCAGCAGCCCAGGAGGTGGCGCCCCCCTCCCCAAGGGGAGTCCGAATAGGACTTGGGGAAGGGGGTGCGGCCCCTCTTTCCCTCTCCCTCTTCCTCTCTTTCCTTCCCCCTTCCTCCTTCCTAGTAGGACTAGGAAAGGATGAATCCTAGTCCTACTAGGAGGAGGATTCCTCCTCTCCTTGGGCGTCACTAGGGTCGGCCGGCCTCCCCCCTTGCTCCTTTATATATGGGGGAAGTGGGCACCCTAGGACACACAAGTTGATTTTCCAAGCCGTGTGCGGTGCCCCCCTCCACCATAATCCACCTCGGTCATATCGTAGCGGTGCTTTGAAAAAGCCTTGTTCCGGTAGCATCATCATCACCGTCATCACGACGTCATGATAACGAAGCTCTCCGTCGAAGCTCTACTGGATTGTGAGTTCGCGGGACGTCACCGAGCCGAACGTGTGCAGATCGCGGAGGTGTCATAACTTCGGTGCTAGGATCGGTCGATCATGAAGATGTACGACTACATCAACTGCATTGTCATAACGCTTCCGCTTATGGTCTACAAGGGTAGGTAGACAATACTCTCCCCTCTCGTTGCTATGCATCACCATTATCTTGCGTGTGCGTAGGAATTTTTTTGAAATTACTACGTTCCCCAACAGTGATATGAGAGCCAGATTTATGCGTAGATGTTATATGCACGAGTAGAACACAAAGGATTTGTGGGCGTGGGTATATACATATTGCTTGCCGTCACTAGTTGATTCTTGATTCGGCGGTATTGTTGGATGAAGCGGCCCAGACCGGCATTACGCGTACGCTTACACGAGACTGGTTCTACCGACGTGCTTCACACACATGTGGCTAGTGGGTGTCAGTTTCCCCAACTTTAGTTCAATCGGATTCAATGAACATGGTTCTTTCTAAATATCAAAAAGCAATCACTATACCGCGTTGTGGTTTTTGTTGCGTAGGTAAGAACGGTTCTTGCTCAGCCCGTAGCAGCCACGTAAAACTTGCAACAACAAAGTAGAGGACGTCTAACTTGTTTTTGTAGGGCATGTTGTGATGTGATATGGTCAAGACATGATGCTAAATTTTATTGTATGAGACGATCATGTTTCTTAACACAGTTATCGGCAACTGGCAGGAGCCATATGGTTGTCGCTTTATTGTATGAAATGCAATCGCCATGTAATTGCTTTACTTTATCACTAAGCGGCAGCGATAGTCGTAGAAGCAATAGTTGGCGAGACGACAACGATACTTCGATGGAGATCAAGGCGTCAAGTCGGTGACAATGGTGATCATGACGGTGCTTTGGAGATGGAGATCAAAGGCACAAGATGATGATGGCCATATCATATCACTTATATTGATTGCACGTGATGTTTATCCTTTATGCATCTTATTTTGCTTAGTTTGGCAGTAGCATTATAAGATGATCTCTCACTAAATTTCAAGGTATAAGTGTTCTCCCTGAGTATGCACAGTTGCTACAGTTCGTCATGCCGAGACATCATGTGATGATCGGGTGTGATAAGCTCTACGTTCACATACAACGGGTGCAAGCCATTTTTGCACACGCAGAATACTCGGGTTAAACTTGACGAGCCTAGCATATGCAGATATGGCCTCGGAACACTGAGACCAAAAGGTCGAGCGTGAATCATATAGTAGAGATGATCAACATTGTGATGTTCACCATTGAAAACTACTCCTTCTCACATGATGATCGGACATGGTTTAGTTGATATGGATCACGTGATCACTTAGATGATTAGAGAGATGTCTATCTAAGTGGGAGTTCTTAAGTAATTTGATTAATTGAACTTTAATTTATCATGAACTTAGTACCTGATAGTATTTTGCATGTCTATGTTATTGTAGATAGATGCCCCGTGTTGTTGTTCCCTTGAATTTTAATGCATTCCTAGAGAAAGCTAAAGTTGAAAGATGATGGTAGCAACTACACGGACTGGGTCCGTAACTTGAGGATTATCCTCATTGCTGCACAGAAGAATTACGTCCTAGAAGCACCACTAGGTGACAAACCCGCTACAGGAGCAACGTCAGATGTTATGAACACCTGGCAGAGCAAAGCTGATGACTACTCGATAGTTCAGTGTGCCATGCTTTACGGCTTAGAACCGGGACTTCAACGATGTTTTGAACGTCATGGAGCATATGAGATGTTCCAGGAGTTGAAGTTAATATTTCAAACAAATGCCCGGATTGAGAGATATGAAGTCTCCAATAAGTTCTACAACTGCAAGATGGAGGAGAATAGTTCTGTCAGTGAACATATACTCAGAATGTCTGGGTACCACAACCACTTGACTCAACTGGGAGTTAATCTTCCTGATGATAGTGTCATTGACAGAGTTCTTCAATCACTGCCACCAAGCTACAAGAGCTTCGTGATGAACTATAATATGCAAGGGATGGATAAGACGATTCCTGAGCTCTTCGCAATGCTAAAGGCTGCGGAGGTAGAAATCAAGAAGGAGCATCAAGTGTTGATGGTCAACAAGACCACCAGTTTCAAGAAAAAGGGTAAAGGGAAGAAGGGGAACTTTAAGAAGAACAGCAAGCCAGTTGCTGCTCAAGTGAAGAAACCCAAGTATGGACCTAAGTCTGAGACTGAGTGCTTCTATTGCAAAGGAACTGGTCACTGGAAGTGGAACTGCCCCAAGTATTTGGCGGAGAAGAAGGGTGGCAAAGTGCAAGGTATATTTGATATACATGTTATTGGTGTGTACCTTACTAATGCTCACAGTAGTGCCTGGGTATTTGATACTGGTTCAGTTGCTAACATTCACAACTCAAAACAGGGGCTACAGATTAAGCGAAGATTGGCTAAGGACGAGGTGACGATGCGCGTGGGAAATGGTTCCAAAGTCGATGTGATTGTCGTCGGCACGCTACCTCTACATCTACCTTCGGGATTAGTATTAGACCTAAATAATTGTTATTTGGTGCCAGCATTGAGCATGAACATTATATCTGGATCTTATTTGATGCGAGATGGTTATTCATTTAAATCAGAGAATAATGGTTGTTCTATTTATATGAGTAATATCTTTTATGGTCATGCACCCCTGATGAGTGGTCTATTTTTTACTAAATCTTGATAGTAGTGATACACATGTTCATAGTATGGAAGCCAAAAGATGCAGAGTTGATAATGATAGTGCAACTTATTTGTGGCACTGCCGTTTAGGTCATATTGTTGCAAGGCGCATGAAGAAACTCCATTCTGAAGGACTTCTAGAATCGCTTGATTATGAATCACTTGGTACTTGCGAACCATGCCTCATGGTCAAGATGACTAAAACTCCGTTCTCCGAAACAATGGAGCGAGCAATAGAGTTATTGGAAATCATACATACTGATGCATGTGGTCCAATGAACATTGAAGCTCGCAGCGGATATTGTTATTTTCTCACCTTCACAGATGATTTGAGCAGATATGGGTATATCTACTTAATGAAACATAAGTCTGAAACATTTAAAAAGTTCAAAGAATTTCAGAGTGAAGTGGAAAATCATCGTAACAAGAAAATCAAGTTTTTACGATCTGATCGTGGAGGCGAATATTTGAGTTATGAGTTTGGACTTCATTTGAAACAATGCGGAATAGTTTCGCAACTCATGCCACCTAGAACACCACAGCGTAATGGTGTGCCCAAACGTCGTAATCGTACTTTACTAGATATGGTGCGATCTATGATGTCTCTCACTGATTTACCGCTATGTTTTGGGGTTACACTTTAGGGACAGTTGCATTCACGTTAAATAGGGCACCATCTAAATATGTCGAGACGACACCTTATGAACTCTGGTTTGGCAAGAAACCCAAGTTGTCATTTCTTAAAGTTTTGGGGCTGCGATGCTTATGTGAAAAAGTTTCAACCTGATAAGCTCGAATTCAAATCGGAGAAATGTGTCTTCACAGGATACCCAAAGGAGACTGTTGGGTACACCTTCTATCACAGATCCGAAGGAAAGATATTCATTGCTAAGAATGAATACTTTCTAGAGAAGGAGTTTCTCTCGAAAGAAGTGAATGGGAGGAAAGTAGAACTTGACGAGGTAATTGTACCTTCTCCCTTATTGGAAAGTAGTTCATCACTGAAATCAGTTCCAGTGATTCCTACACCAATAAGTGAGGAAGCTAATGATGATGATCATGATACTTATGATCAAGTTACTACCGAACCTCATAGGTCAACCAGAGTAAGATCCGCATGAGAGTGGTACGGTAATCCTGTTCTCGAAGTCATGTTACTTGACCATGATGAACCTACGAACTATGAGGAAGCGATGATGAGCCTAGATTCCGCAAAATGGCTTGAGGCCATGAAATCTGAGATGAGATCCATGTATGAGAACAAAGTATGGACTTTGGTTGACTTGCCCGATGATCGGCAGGCCATAGAGAATAAATGGATCTTCAAGAAGAAGACTGACGCTGACGGTAATGTTACTGTCTACAAAGCTCGACTTGTTGCAAAAGGTTTTTCGACAAGTTCAAGGAGTTGACTACGATGAGACCTTCTCACCCATAGTGATGCTTAAGTCCGTCCAAATCATGTTAGCAATTGACGCATTTTATGATTATGAAATTTGGCAAATGGATGTCAAAACTGCATTCCTTAATGGATACCTTAAAGAAGAGTTATATATGATGCAACCAGAAGGTTTTTTCGATCCAAAAGGTGCTAACAAAGTGTGCAAGCTCGAGCGATCCATTTATGGACTGGTGCAAGCCTCTCGGAGTTGGAATATACGCTTTGATAGTGTGATCAAAGCATATGATTTTGTATAGACTTTTGGAGAAGCCTGTATTTATAAGAATGTGAGCGGAAGCTCTGTAGCATTTCTGACATTATATGTAGATGACATATTGTTTATCGGAATGAAGGAAATATGCCCTAGACACAATAATAAAGTTATTATTTATTTCCTTATTTCATGATAAATATTTATTATTCATGCTAGAATTGTATTAACCGGAAACTTAGTACATGTGTGTATACATAGACAAACAGAATGCCCCTAGTATGCCTCTACTTGACTAGCTCGTTAATCAAAGATGGTTAAGTTTCCTAGCCATAGACATGTGTTGTCATTTGATGAACGGGATCACATCATTAGAGAATGATGTGATGGACAAGACCTATCCGTTAGCTTAGCATAATGATCGTTCAGTTATATTGCTACTGCTTTCTTCATGACTTATACATGTTCCTCTGACTATGAGATTATGCAACTCCCGAATACCGGAGGAACACCTTGTGTTCTATCAAATGTCACAACGTAATTGGGTGATTTATAAAGATGCTCTACATGTGTCTCCAATGGTGTTTGTTGAGTTGGCATAGATCGAGATTAGGATTTGTCACTCCATCTATCGGAGAGGTATCTCTGGGCCCTCTCGCTAATGCACATCACTATAAGACTTTCAAGCAATGTAGCTAATGAGTTAGTTATGGGATGTAGCATTATGGAACGAGTAAAGAGACTTGCCGGTAACGAGATTGAACTAGGTATTGAGATACCGACGATCGAATCTCGGGCAAGTAACATACCGATGACAAAGGGAACAATATATGTTCTTATGCGGTTTGACCGATAAACATCTTCGTAGAAAATGTAGGAACCAATATGAGCATCCAGGTTCCGCTATTGGTTATTGACCAGAGATGAGTCTCGGTCATGTCTACATAGTTCTCGAACCCGTAGGGTTCGCACGCTTAATGTTCTGTGACGATTTGTATTATGAGTTATGTGATTTCATGACCGAAGTTTGTTCAGAGTTCCGGATGAGATCGGGGACATGACGAGGAGTCTTCAAATGGTTAAGACGTAAAGATCGATATATTGGAAGGCTATATTCGGACATCGGAAAAGGTTCCGAGTGATTCAGGTATTTTTCAGAGTACCGGAGAGTTACGGGAATTCGTATTGGGCCTTAATGGGCCATACGGGAAAGGAGAGAAAGGCCTCAAGGGTGGCCGCACCACTTCCGCATGGACTGGTCCAAATTGTACTAGGGAAAGGGGGCGCCCCCTTCCTTCCTTCTCCTTCTCCCTTCCCTTTTTCCTATTCCATGTGGGAGGTGGAATCCTACTAGGACTAGGGAGTCCTAGTAGGACTCCACACTTTGGGCGCGCCCTATGAGGGCCGGCCTCCTCCTCCCTCCATCCTTTATATGTTGGGGAACATAGAAATAATTCAAAATTTTCCTACGTGTCACCAAGATCAATCTATGGAGTCATCTAGCAATGAGGGAGGAGTGGATCTACATACCCTTGTAGATCGCGCGCAGAAGCGTTCAAGAGAACGGGGTTCATGGAGTCGTACTCATCGTGATCCAAATCACCGATGATCCTAGCGCCGAACGGACGGCACCTCCGCGTTCAACACACGTACGGAGCAGCGACGTCTCCTCCTTCTTGATCCAGCAAGGGGGAAGGAGAGGTTGATGGAGATCCAGCAGCACGACGGTGTGGTGGTGGAAGTAGCGGGATTCCAACAGGGCTTCGCCAAGCGCTGCGGGAGGAGGGAGATGTGTCACGGGAGGGAGAGGGAGGCGCCAGGGCTTGGATGCGGCTGCCCTCCCATCCCCCCACTATATATAGGGCCAAGGGAGAGGGGGGGGGGAGGCGCAGCCTTGGCCCTTCCTCCAAGGAAGGGTGCGGCTAGGGAGGAGTCCCTCCTCCCCAAGGGACCTAGGAGGTGCCTTCCCCCTTTAGGACTCTTCCTTTCCTTATCTCTTGGCGCATGTGCCTCTTGGGGCTGGTGCCCTTGGCCCATATAGGTCAAGGCGCACACCCCTACAGTCCATGTGGCCCCCCGGGGCAGGTGGCCCCACCCGGTGGACCCCCGGGACCCTTCCGGTGGTCCCCGTACAATACCAGTGACCCCGAAACTTGTCCCGATGGCCGAAATAGCACTTCCTATATATAATTCTTTACCTCCGGACCATTCCGGAACTCCTCGTGACGTCCGGGATCTCATCCGGGACTCCGAACAACATTCGTGTTACCGCATACTAATATCTCTATAACCCTAGCGTCACCGAACCTTAATTGTGTAGACCCTACGGGTTCGGGAAGCATGCAGACATGACTGAGACGTTCTCCGGTCAATAACCAATAGCGGGATCTGGATACCCATGTTGGTTCCCACATGTTCCACGATGATCTCATCGGATGAACCATGATGTCGAGGATTCGATCAATCCCGTATACAATTCCCTTTGTCTAGCGGTACGATACTTGCCCGAGATTCGATCGTCGGTATCCTGATACCTTGTTCAATCTCGTTACCGGCAAGTCTCTTTACTCGTTCCGTAACACATCATCCTGTGATCAATTCCTTGATCACATTGTGCACATTACGATGATGTCCTACCGAGTGGGCCCAGAGATACCTCTCCGTCACACGGAGTGACAAATCCCAGTCTCGATTTGTGCCAACCCAATAGACACTTTCGGAGATACCCGTAGTGCACCTTTATAGCCACCCAGTTACGTTGTGACGTTTGGCACACCCAAAGCATTCCTACAGTATCCGGGAGTTGCACAATCTCATGGTCTAAGGAAATGATACTTGACATTAGAAAAGCTTTAGCATACGAACTACACGATCTTGTGCTATGCTTAGGATTGGGTCTTGTCCATCACATCATTCTCCTAATGATGTGATCCCGTTATCAACGACATCCAATGTCCATGGTCAGGAAACCGTAACCATCTATTGATCAACGAGCTAGTCAACTAGAGGCTTACTAGGGACATGGTGTTGTCTATGTATCCACACATGTATCTGAGTTTCCTATCAATACAATTCTAGCATGGATAATAAACGATTATCATGAACAAGGAAATATAATAATAACCAATTTATTATTGCCTCTAGGGCATATTTCCAACAGTCTCCCACTTGCACTAGAGTCAATAATCTAGTTCACATCGCCATGTGATTAACACTCATAGGTCACATCGCCATGTGACCAACATCCAAAGAGTTTACTAGAGTCAATAATCTAGTTCACATCACTATGTGATTAACACTCAATGAGTTCTGGGTTTGATCATGTTGCTTGTGAGAGAGGTTTTAGTCAACGGGTTTGCAACATTCAGATCCGTATGTACTTCGCAAATCTCTATGTCATCTCCTAGATGCAGCTACCACATTCTATTTGGAGCTATTCCAAATAACTGTTCTACTTGGAGCTATTCCAAATCGTTGCTCCATTATACGTATCTGGTATCTCTACTGAGAGCTATCCGGATAGGTGTTAAGCTTGCATCGACGTAACTCTTTACGTCGAACTCTTTATCACCTCCATAACCGAGAAACATATCCTTATTCCTCTAAGGATAATTTTGACCGCTATCTAGTGATCTACTCCTAGATCTCCTTCGTACCCTCTAGCCAGACATGTGGCAAGGCACACATCAGGTGTGGTACACAGCATAGCATACTATGGAGCCTATGTCTAAGCATAGGGGACGACCTTCGTCCTTTCTCTCTGTTCTGCCGTGGTCAAGCTTTAAGTCTTAACTTCGTACCTTACAACTCAGGCAAGAACTCCTTCTTTGACTGATCCATCTTGAACACCTTCAAGATCATGTCAAGGTATGTGCTCATTTGAAAGTACCATTAAGTGTTTTGATCTATCCTTGTAGATCTTGATGCTCAATGTTCAAGTAGCTTAATCCAGGTTTTCCATTGAAAAACACTTTTCAAATAACTCTGTATGCTTTCCAGAAATTCTACATCATTTCTGATCAACAATATGTCAACAACATATACTCATCAGAAATTCTATAGTGCTCCCACTCACTTCTTTGGAAATACAAGTTTCTCATAAACTTTGTATACACCCAAAATCTTTGATCATCATCAAAGCATACATTCCAACTCTGAGATGCTAACTCCAGTCCTTAGAAGGATTGCTGGAGCATTGCATACTTATTAGCATCTTTCAGGATTGACAAAACCTTCCGGTTGTATCACATACAACCTTTCCTCAAGAAAATCGTCGAGGAAACAATGTTTTGATATCCTATCTGCAAGATTTCATAAATAATGCAGTAATCGCTAATATAATTCCAACAGACTCTTAGCATCGCTACGAGTGAGAAAGTCTCATCGTAGTCAACTCCTTGAACTTGTCGGGAAACATCTTAACGACAAGTCGAGCTTTCTTAATGGTGATTACCATCATTGTCCGTCTTCCTTTTAAAATCCATACGTACCTAATAGCCTTACGACCATCAAGTAGTTCTTCCAAAGTCTACACTTTGTTTTCATATATGGATCCTCTCTCGGATTATATGGCCTCGAGCCATTTATCGGAATCCAGGCCCACCATCGCTTCTCCATAGCTCGTAGGTTCATTGTTGTCTAGCAACATGACTTCCAAGAAAGGATAACGTACCACTCTGAAGTAGTACGCATCCTTGTCATCCCACGAGGTTTGGTAGTGACTTGATCTGAAGTTTCATGATCACTATCATAAGCTTCCACTTCAATTGTTGTAGGTGCCACAGGAACAACTCCCTGTGCCCTGCCACACACTAGTTGAAGAGACGGTTCAATAACCTCATCAAGTCTCTTCCATCCTCCCACTCAATTCCTTCGAGAGAAACTTTTCCTCGAGAAAGGACCCGATTCTAGAAACAATCCCTTATTGCTTTCGGATCTAAGATAGGAGGTATACCCAACTGTTTTGGGTGTCCTATGAAGATGCATTTATCCGCTTTGGGTTCGAGCTTATCAGCCTGAAACTTTTTCACATAAGCGTCGCAACCCCAAACTTTTAAGAAATGACAGTTTAGGTTTCTTTAAACCATAGTTCATACGATGTCATCTCATCGGAATTACGTGGTGCCCTATTTAAAGTGAATGTGGTTGTCTCTAATGCCTAACCCATAAACTATCATGGTAATTTGATAAGAGACATCATGGTATGCATCATATCCAATAGGGTGCAGTTATGATGTTCAGACACACCATCACACTATGGTGTTCCAGGCTGTATTAGTTGTGAAACAATTTCCACAATGTCTTAATTCTGTGCCAAACTCGTAATTCAGATATTCATCTCTATGATCATATCATAGATATTTTATCCTCTTGTCACGACGATCTTTCAACTTCACCCTGAAATTACTTGAACCTTTCAATAATTCAGACTCGTGATTCATCAAGTAAATATACTCAACATCTACTCAAATCATCTGTGAAGTAAGAACATAACAATATCCACTACATGCCTCAGCACTCATTGGACTGCAAACATCAAAATGTATTACTTCCAACAAGTTGCTTTCTTGTTCCATTTTACTGAAAACGAGGCTTTCAGTCATCTTGCCCATGTGTTATGATTTGCATGCCTCAAGTGATTCAAAATCAAGTGAGTCCAAACGATCCATCTATATAGAGTTTCTTCATGCATATCTACCAACAAACATGGTTCGCATGTCTCAATCCTTTCAAAAATGAGTGAGTCCAAAGATCCATCAACATGGAGCTTCTTCATGCGTTTTATACCGATATGACTTAAGTGGCAGTGCCACAAGTAGGTGATACTATCATTACTATCCTATATCTTTTGGCATGAACATGTGTATCACTACGATCGAGATTCAATAAACCATTCATTTTAGGCGTAAGACCATTGAATGTATTATTCAAATAAACAGAGTAACCATTATTCTCCTTAAATGAATAACCGTATTGCGATAGACGTAATCCAATCATGTCTATGCTCAGCGCAAACACCAAATAACAATTATTTAGGTTTTAATACCAGTCTCGATGGTAGAGGGAGCGTACAATATTTGATCATATCAATATTGGAAGCACTTCCAACACATATCGTCAGCTCACCTTTAGCTAGTCTCCGTTTATTCCGTAGCTTTTATTTTGAGTTACTAACACTTAGCAACCGAACCGGTATCTAATACCCTGGTGCTACTAGGAGTACTAGTAAAGTACACATCAACACAATGTATATCCAGTATACTTCTATCGACCTTGCCAGCCTTCTCATCTACCAACTATCTAGGGTAATTCTGCTCCAGTGGCTGTTCCCCTTATTACAGAAGCACTTAGTCTCGGGTTTGGGTTCAACCTTGGTTTCTCCACTAGAGAAGCAGCTGATTTGCCGTTTCATGAAGTATCCCTTCTTGCCCTTGCCCTTCTTGAAACTAGTGGTTTCACTAACCATCAACAATTGATGCTCCTTCTTGATTTCTACTTTCGTGGTTTCAAACATCACGAATATCTCAAGGATCATCATATATGTCCCTGATATATTATAGTTCATCACGAAGCTCTAGCAGCTTGGTGGTAATGACTTCTGAGAAACTATCACTATTTCATCTGGAAGATCAACTCCCACTCGATTCAAATGATTGTTGTACTCAGACAATCTGAGCACAAGCTCAACAATTGAGATTTTCTCCCTTACTTTGCAGGCTAAGAAAATCGTCGGAGGTCTTATACCTCTTGACATGGGCACGAGCATGAAATCCCAATTTCAGCTCTCGAAACATCTCATATGTTTCGCGACGTTTCAAAACGTCTTCGGTGCCTCAACTCTAAACCGTTTAACTGAACTATCACGTAGTTATCAAAATGTGTATGTCAGATGTTCGCAACATCAACAGACGACATTCGAGGTTCAGCACACTGAGCGGTGCATTAAGGACATAAGCCTTCTATGAAGCAATGAGGACAATCCTCATTTTACAGACCTAGTCCGCATAATTGCTACTATCAACTTTCAACTAATTTTTCTCTAGGAACATATCTAAACAGTAGAACTGAAACGCGAGCTACGACATAATTTGCAAAATCCTTTTGACTATGTTCAGGATAAACAAGTTCATCTTATGGACTCCCACTCAGATAGACATCCCTCTAGTCATCTAAGTGATTACATGATCCGAGTCAACTAGGCCGTGTCCGATCATCACGTGAGACGGACTAGTCAACATCGGTGAACATCTTCATGTTGATCGTATCTACCATACGACTCATGCTCGACCTTTCGGTCTTCTGTGTTCCGAGGCCATGTCTGTACATGCTAGGCTCGTCAAGTCAACCTAAGTGTTTTGCATGTGTTCCGAGGCCATGTCTGTACATGCTAGGCTCGTCAACACCCGTTGTATTCGAACGTAAGAATCTATCACACCCGATCATCACGTGGTGCTTCGAAACAACGAACCTTCTGCAACGGTGCACAGTTAGGGAGAACACTTTCTTGAAATTTTAAAGAGGGATCATCTTATTTACTACCGTCGTTCTAAGCAAATAAGATGCAAAAACATGATAAACATCACATGCAATCAAATAGTGACATGATATGGCCATCATCACTTTGCTCCTTTTGATCTCCATCTTCGGGGCTCCATGATCATCATTGTCACCGGCATGACACCATGATCTCCATCATCATGATCTCCATCATCGTGTCTTCATGAAGTTGTCTCGCCAACTATTACTTCTACTACTACAGCTAACGGTTAGCAATAAAGTAAAGTAATTACATGACGTTGTTCAATGACACGTAGGTCATACAATAAATAAAGACAACTCCTATGGCTCCTGCCGGTTGTCATACCCATCAACATGCAAGTCGTGATTCCTATTACAAGAACATGATCAATCTCATACATCACATATCATTCATCACATTCTTCTTGGCCATATCACATCACATAGCATACCCTACAAAAACAAGTTAGACGTCCTCTAATTGTTGTTTGCATGTTTTACGTGGCTGCTATGGGTTTCTAGCAAGAACGTTTCTTACCTACGCAAAAACCACAACGTGATATGCCAATTGCTATTTACCCTTCATAAGGACCCTTTTCATCGAATCCGATCCGACTAAAGTGGGAGAGACAGACACCCGCTAGCCACCTTATGCAACTAGTGCATGTCAGTCGGTGGAACCAGTCTCACGTAAGAGTACGTGTAAGGTCGGTCCGGGCCGCTTCATCCCACAATGCCGCCGAATCAAGATTGGACTAGTAACGGTAAGCATATTGAACAAAATCAACGCCCACAACTACTTTGTGTTCTACTCGTGCATAGAATCTACTCAATAGACCTAGCTCATGATGCCACTGTTGGGGAACGTAGCAATAATTCAAAATTTTCCTACTTGTCACCAAGATCAATTTGTGGAGTCATCTAGCAACGAGGGAGGAGTGGATCTACATACCCTTGTAGATCGCGCGCAGAAGCGTTCAAGAGAACGGGGTTGATGGAGTCGTACTCATCGTGATCCAAATCACCGATGATCCTAGCGCCGAACGGACGGCACCTCCGCGTTCAACACACGTGCGGAGCAGCGACGTCTCCTCCTTGATCCAGCAAGGGGGAAGGAGAGGTTGATGGAGATCCAGCAGCACGACGGCGTGGTGGTGGAAGTAGCGGGATTCCAACAGGGCTTCGCCAAGCGCCGCGGGAGGAGGGAGATGTGTCACGGGAGGGAGAGGGAGGCACCAGGGCTTGGATGCGGCTGCCCTCCCATCCCCCACTATATATAGGGCCAAGGGAGAGGGGGGGGGCGCAGCCTTGGCCCTTCCTCCAAGGAAGGGTGCGGCTAGGGAGGAGTCCCTCCTCCCCAAGGCACCTAGGAGGTGCCTTTCCCCTTTAGGACTCTTCCTTTCCTTATCTCTTGGCGCATGTGCCTCTTGGGGCTGGTGCCCTTGGCCCATATAGGCCAAGGCGCACACCCCTACAGCCCATGTGGCCCCCCGGGGCAGGTGGCCCCACCTGATGGACCCCCGGCACCCTTCCGGTGGTCCCGGTACAATATCGGTGACCCCGAAACTTGTCCCGATGGCCGAAATAGCACTTCCTATATATAATTCTTTACCTCCGGACCATTCCGGAACTCCTCGTGACGTCCGGGATCTCATCCGGGACTCCGAACAACATTCGAGTTACTGCATACTAATATCTCTATAACCCTAGCGTCACCGAACCTTAAGTGTGTAGACCCTACGGGTTCGGGAAGCATGCAGACATGACCGAGACGTTCTCCGGTCAATAACCAATAGCGGGATCTGGATACCCATGTTGGTTCCCACATGTTCCATGATGATCTCATCGGATGAACCATGATGTCGAGGATTCGATCAATCCCGTATACAATTCCATTTGTCTAGCGGTACGATACTTGCCCGAGTTCGATCGTCGATATCCCGATACCTTGTCCAATCTCGTTACCGGCAAGTCTCTTTACTCGTTCCGTAACACATCATCCCGTGATCAACTCCTTGATCACATTGTGCACATTACGATGATGTCCTACCGAGTGGGCCCAGAGATACCTCTCCGTCACACGGAGTGACAAATCCCAATCTCGATTCGTGCCAACCCAACAGACACTTTCGGAGATACCCGTAGTGCACCTTTATAGCCACCCAGTTACGTTGTGACGTTTGGCACACCCAAAGCATTCCTACAGTATCCGAGAGTTGCACAATCTCATGGTCTAAGGAAATGATACTTGACATTAGAAAAGCTTTAGCATACGAACTACACGATCTTGTGCTATGCTTAGGATTGGGTCTTGTCCATCACATCATTCTCCTAATGATGTGATCCCGTTATCAACGACATCCAATGTCCATGGTCAGGAAACCGTAACCATCTATTGATCAACGAGCTAGTCAACTAGAGGCTTACTGGGGACATGGTGTTGTCTATGTATCCACACATGTATCTGAGTTTCCTATCAATACAATTCTAGCATGGATAATAAACGATTATCATGAACAAGGAAATATAATAATAACCAATTTATTATTGCCTCTAGGGCATATTTCCAACATTATATATGTGGCCAGGGGCACCCCATTGATCTCTTAGCCGTGTGCGGTTCCCCCCTCCAACAAAATCCACTTCGGTCATATCGTACGGTGCTTAGGCGAAGCCCTGTTCCGGTAGCATCATCATCACCATCATCACATCGTTGTGCTGACGAAGCTCTCCCTCGACACTCTGCTGGATCATGAGTTCGTGGGACGTCACCGAGCCGAACGTGTGCAGATCGCAGAGGTGCTGTACTTTCGGTACTAGGATCGGTCGATCGTGAAGACGTACGACTACATCAACCGTGTTGTCATAACGCTTTCGCTTACGGCTACGAGGGTACGTGGACAACACTCTCCCCTCTCGTTGCTATGCATGTAACGCCCCGGACACACCCGCTGGTGGTCGTTACTCCTGGTAGGATCCAGACTGGCCCCACAGATCAATACTAGTCTTTTCTGCGCACTTTGTCCTCACTCGTGCGCACCCGGGAGCAACTTCCCGGTCGGTCACCCATCCTGACACTACTCCAAGCTGAGCATGCTTAACTTTGGAGTTCTGTCCGAATGGGTTCCAGGAAAAGAAGGAATTCCTTATTGATATGAGTAGTCTATCATCCCTAATAAGCCAGGCTATCACATACAACCCCACTCAGAGGAACCGACGTCCTCGTCGGGCCACAGGAACGTTCCCTCTTGGCACATATGTCTGTGCATCCAGTCCGGTACATGTGCCATGACGGGTGCCACGACGGGTCACAAACGTCATGAACAACATGACCGTGCACCTGTCCGCAAACATCCATGTAACCGCGAGGGTCGGCTCTGATACCAACTTGTAACGCCCTGGACACACCCGCTGGTGGTCGTTACTCTTGGTAGGATCTAGACTGGCCCCACAAATCAATACTAGTCTTTTCTGCGCACTTTGTCCTCACTCGTGCGCACCCGGGAGCAACTTCCCGGTCGGTCACCCATCCTGACACTACTCCGAGCCGAGCACGCTTAACTTTGGAGTTCTGTCCGAATAGACTCCTGGAAAAGAAGGAATTCCTTATTGATATGAGTAGTCTATCATCCCTAATAAGCCAGGCTATCACAATGCATCACCATGATCTTGCATGTGCGTAGGATTTTTTTGAAATTACTGCGTTCCCCAACAATGGCATCCGAGCCAGGTTTATACGTAGATGTTATATGCACGAGTAGAACACAAATGAGTTGTGGGCGTGGTTATATACATATTGCTTGCCATCACTATTTGATTCTTGATTCGGCGGTATTGTTGGATGAAGCGGACCAGACCGACATTACGCGTACGCTTACGCGAGACTACTTCTACTGACGTATTTCGCACACAAGTAGTTGGTGGGTGTCAGTTTCTCCAACTTTAGTTGAATCGGATTCAATGAACTAGGTTCTTTCTGAAGATCAAAAAGCAATCACTATACCGTGTTGTGGTTTTTGATGCGTGGGTAAGAACGGTTCTTGCTCAGTCCGTAACAGCCACGTAAAACTTGCAACAACCAAGTAGAGGACGTCTAACTTCTTTTTGCAGGGCATGTTGTGATGTGATATGGTCAGGATATGATGCTAAATTTTATTATATGAGATGATCATGTTTTGTAACACAGTTATCGGCAACTGGCAGGAGCCATATGATTGTCGCTTTATTGTATGAAATGCAATCGCCATGTAATTGCTTTACTTTATCACTATGCGGTAGCGATAGTCGTAGAAGCAATAGTTGGCGAGATGACAATGATGCTTCGATGGTGATCAAGGTGTCAAGCCGGTGACGATGGTGATCATTACAGTGCTTTGGAGATGGAGATCAAAGGCACAAGATGATGATGGCCATATCATATCACTTATATAGATTGGATGTGAGTTCATCCTTTATGCTTCTTATTTTGCTTAATTCGGCGGTAGCATTATAAGATGATCTCTCACTAAATTTCAAGGTATAAGTGTTCTCCCTGAGTATGCACCGTTGCTACAGTTTGTCATGCCAAGACACCATGTGATGATCGGGTGTGATAAGCTCTACGTTCACATACAATGGGTGCAAGCCAGTTTTGCACACACGGAATACTCGGGTTAAACTTGACAAGCCTAGCATATGGAGATATGGCCTCGAAACACTAAGACCGAAAGGTCGAGTGTGAATCATATAGTAGATATGATCAACATGGTGATGTTCACCATTGAAAACTACTCCATCTCACATGATGATCGGACATTGTTTAGTTGATATGGATCACGTGATCACATAGATGATTAGAGAGATGTCTATCTAAGTGGGAGTTCATTAATTGAACTTTAATTTATCATGAACTTAGTCCTGATAGTTTTTGCGTATCTATGTTGTAGATCAATAGCTCGCGTATAGCTCCCCTATTTTATTTTTGATATGTTCCTAGAGAAAACTATGTTGAAAGATGTTAGCAGCAATGATGTGGATTGGCTACGTGATCTGAGGATTATCCTCATTGCTGCACACAAGAATTATGTCCTTGATGCACCGCTAGGTGACGGACCTATTCCAGGAGCAGATGCAGACGTTATGAACATTTGGCAAAGCTCGGTATGATGACTACTTGATAGTTTAGTGCGCCATGCTTTACGGCTTAGAACCGGGACTTCAAAAACGTTTTGAACGCCACAGAGCATATGAGATGTTCCAAGAGCTGAAATTGGTATTTCAGACTCATGCCCGAGTCGAGAGGTATGAGACCTCTGACAAGTTCTTTGCCTACAAGATGGAGGTGAATAGCTCAATCAGTGAGCATGTGCTCAAAATGTCTGAGTACTACAATTGTTTGAATCAAGTGGGAGTTAATCTTCGAGATAAAATAGTGATTGACAGAGTTCTCTAGTCACTATCACCAAGTTACTAGAACTTCGTGATGAACTATAATATGCAAGGGATGACGAAAGTAATTCCCAAGCTCTTCGCGATGCTGAAATCATCGAAGGTAGAAATCAACAAAAGCATCAAGTGTTGATAGTTGACAAGACCACTAGTTTCAAGTAAAAGGGCAAGGGAAAGAAAGGGAACTTCAAGAAGAATGGCAAGCAAGTTGCCATTCCCATGAAGAAGCCAAAGTTAGACCCAAGCCTAAAACTGAGTGCTACTACTGCAAAGGAAATGGTCACTGGAAGTGGAACTGCCCTAGATACATGGCGGATAAGAAGGATGGCATACTGAACAAAGGTATATTGGATATACATGTTATTGATGTGTACTTTACTAGTGTTTATAGCAACCCCTCGGTATTTTATGCTAGTTCAGTTGCTAAGAGTAGTAACTCGAAACGGAAGTTGCAAAATAAACAGAGACTAGTTAAGGGCGAGGTGATGATGTGTGTTGGAAGTGATTCCAAGGTTGATAATATCACCATCGCACACTCTCTTTACCTTCGGGATTAGCGTTGAACCTAAAATAAATGTTATTTGGTGTTCGCGTTGAGCATGAATATGATTGGATCATGTTTATTGCAATACGATTATTCATTTAAGTCAAAGAATAATTGTTGTTCTATTTACATGATTAAAACCTTCTATGGTCATACAGTCAATATAAATGGTTTATTGAATCTCGATCGTAGTGATACACATATTCATAATATTGAAGCCAAAAGATGCAAAGTTAATAATGATAGTGCAACTTATTTGTGGCACTGCCGTTTAGGTCATATTGGTGTAAAGTGCATGAAGAAAGTCCATGCTGATGGGCTTTTGGAATCACTTGATTATGAATCACTTGATGCTTGCGAACCATGCCTCATGGGCAAGATGACTAAGACTCCGTTCTCCGGAACAATGGAGCGAGCAACTGACTTATTGGAAATAATACATACTGATGTATGTGGTCCGATGAGTGTTGAGGCTCGCGGCGGGTATCATTATTTTCTGACCTTCATAAATGATTTGAGAAGATATGGGTATGTCTACTTAATGGAACATAAGTCTGAAACATTTGAAAAGTTCAAAGAATTTCAGAGTGAAGTGGAAAATCATCGTAAACAGAAAAATAAAGTTTCTACGATCTGATCGTGGAGATGAATATTTGAGTTATGAGTTTGGTCTTTGACTAAAACAATGTGGAATAGTTTCACAAATTCATGCCACCTGGAACGCCACAGCATAATGGTGTGTCCGAACGTCATAACCGTACTTTATTGGATATAGTGCAATCTATGATGTCTCTTACCGATTTACCACTATCGTTTTGGGGTTATGCATTAGAGACAGGTACATTCATGTTAAATAGGGCACCGCCTAATCCGTTGAGAAGACACCGTATGAACTATGGTTTGGCTAGAAACCTAAGATGTCGTTTCTTAAAGTTTGGGGTTGTGATGCTTATGTGAAAAAGATTCAGCCTAATAAGCTCAAACCCAAATCGAAAAAGTGCGTCTTCATAGGATACCCAAAGTAAACTGTTGGGTACACCTTATATCACAGATCCGAAAGGCAAGATCTTTGTTGCTAAACGTGGATCCTTTCTAGAGAAGAAGTTTCTCTCGAAAGAAGTGAGTAGGAGGAATGTAGAACTTGATGAGGTAATTGTACCTTCTCCCGAATTGGAAAGTAGTTCATCACAGAAATCAGTTCTACTGATTTCTACGCCAATTAGTAAGGAAGTTAATGATGATGATCATGAAACTTCAGATCAAGTTACTACCAAACCTCGTAGGACAACCAGAGTATAGTCCAAACCAAAGTGGTATGGTAATCCTCTCTGGAAGTCATGTTACTAGACCATGAGGAAGCGATGATGAGCCCAGATTCTGTGAAATGGCTTAAGGCCATGAAATCTGAGATGGGATCCATGTATAAAGAACAAAGTATGGACTTTGATTGACTTGCCCAATGATTGGCATGCCATTGAGAATAAATGGATCTTCAAGAGGAAGACACGCGCTGGTAGTAGTGTTACTATCTACAAAGCTCAAATTGTCGCAAAAGGTTTTCGACTAGTTCAAGGTGTTGACTACGATGAGATTTTCTCACTCGTAGAGATGCTTAAGTCTGTCCGAATCATGTTAGCAATTGCCACATTTTATAAAATCTGGCAAACGGATGTCAAAATTGCATTCCTTAATGGATTTCTTAAAGAAGAGTTGTATATGATACAACAAGACAGTTTTGTCAATCTTAAAGGTGCTAACAAAGTGTGCAAGCTCCAGCGATCCATCTATGGACTGGTGCAAGCATCTCGAAGTTGGAATATATGCTTTGATGAGTTGATCAAAGCATATGGTTTTATACAGACTTTTGGAGAAACCTGTATTTACAAGAAAGTGGGTGGGAGCTCTGTAGCATTTGTGATATTATATGTAGATGACATATTGTTGATCGGAAATGATACTGAATTTCTGAACAGCATAAAAGGATACTCGAATAAGAATTTTTCAAAGAAAGACCTCGGTGAAGCTGCTTACACATTGAGCATCAAGATCTATAGAGATAGATCAAGACGCTTGATAAGATTTTTCAATGAGTACATACCTTGAATAGATTTTGAAGTAGTTCAAAATGGAATAGTCAAATAAGGAGTTCTTGCCTGTGTTGCAAGGTGTGAAGTTGAGTAAAGACTCAAAACCCGACCACAGCAGAAAATAGAAAGAGAATGAAAAGTCATTCCCTATGCCTCAGTCATAGGTTCTATAAAGTATGCTATGTTGTGTACCAGTCCTATTGTATACCTTAGCATGATTTTGGCAAGGGAGTATGATGACCCACAAGTGTAGGGGATCTATCGTAGCCTTTTTGACAGGTAAGAGTGTCGAACCCAATGAGGAGCAGAAGCAAATGATAAGCGGTTTTCAGCAAGGTATTCTCTGCAAGCACTAAAATTATCGGTAACATATAGTTTTGTGATAAGGTAATTTGTAACGAGTAACAAGCAATGAAAGTAAATAAGGTGCAGCAAAATGGCCAATCCTTTTTGTAGCAAAGGACAAGCCTGGACAAACTCTTATATGAAGGAAAGCGCTCCCGAGGACACATGGGAATTATCGTCAAGCTAGTTTTCATCACGTTCATATGATTCGCGTTCGGTACTTTGATAATTTGATATTTGGGTGGACAAGTGCTTGGGTACTGTCCTTACTTGGACAAGCATCCCACTTATGATTAACCCCTATTGCAAGTATCCGCAACTACAACAGAAGTATTAAGGTAAACCTAACCATGGCATGAAACATATGGATCCAAATCAGCCTCTTACGAAGCAACGCATAAACTAGGGTTTAAGCTTCTGTCACTCTAGCAACCCATCATCTACTTATTACTTCCCAATGCATCCCTCTAGGCCCAAACAATGGTGAAGTGTCATGTAGTCAACATTCACATGACACCACTAGAGGGATGACAACATACATCTCATCAAAATATCGAACGAATACCAAATTCACATGAATACTTATAGCAAGACTTCTCCCATGTCCTCAGGAACAAACGTAACTACTCACAAAGCATATTCATGCTCATAACAAGAGGGGTATTAATATGCATAATGGATCTGAACATATGATCTTCCACCAAATAAACCAACTAGCATCAACTACAAGGAGTAATCAACACTACTAGCAACCCACATGTACCAATCTGAGGTTTGGATACAAAGATTGGATGCAAGAGATGAACTAGGGTTTGAGATGAGAAGGTGCTGGTGAAGATGTTGATGGAGATCGACCCCTCCTGATGAGAGGATCATTGGTGATGATTTCCCCCTCCTGGAGGGAAGTTTCCCTGGCAGAACAGCTCAGCCGGAGCCCTAGATTGGTTCCGCCAAGGTTCCGCCTCATGCGGCGGAGTTCCGTCCTGTGACCTTGCTTTTGATTTTTTTCCTCGACGAAATACTCCATATAGCCAAAGATGGGAATTGGAGGGCCACCAGGGGGGCCATGAGGCAGGGGGGCGCGCCCCCACCCTCATGGACGGTGGGTGGCCCCCCTCTGGTACTTCTTTTGCCCAATATTTTTTATATATTCTGAAACATGCTCTCGTGAAGTTTCAGGACTTTTGGAGAAGTGCAGAATAGGTCTCTAATATTTTCTCCTTTTCCAGCTCAGAATTCCAGCTGCCGGCATTCCCCCTCTTCATGTAACCTTGTAAAATAAGAGAGAAAAGGCATAAGTATTGTGAAATAATGTGTAATAACAGCCCATAATGCAATAAATATCGATATAAAAGCATGATGCAAAATGGACGTATCAACTCCCCCAAGCTTGGACCTCGCTTGTCCTCAAGCGAAAGCCGATATCGAAAAATATGCCCACATGTTTAGGATAGAGGTGTCGATAAAATAAAATACGGACATGAAGGCATCATGATCATTCTTGGAACAACAACATATATATATATATATATATAGTCATATGATCTCTTATGTTAAAGTAACAATTCATTCACATACTCAAGTATGAATCAGAAACTTCATTGAAAACTAACAAACTATAATCTTAGTCATTGAAGCAATTGCAATTTATCATAACATTGGAAAGAGTCAATATAAGAGCTTCTCAGCAAGTCCACATACTCAACCATCTTTTAGTCTTTCACAATTGCTAACACTCACGCGATATTTATGGTTATGAAGTTTTAATCGGACACAGAGAAAGATAGGGGCTTATAGTTTTGCCTCCCAACTTTTTACCTCAAGGGTAATGTCAACAATAATAGTTCATGCAAACCCACATCCAATTAGCCATATATATCAGGATATTTCCAACACATTGTGCTTGCCAAAGGATAAAATGTAAAAAGGAAAGGTGAAGATCACCGTGACTCTTGCATAAAGTAATAGACAAGAGTAAAAGATAGGCCCTTCGCAGAGGGAAGCGGAGGTTGTCATGTGCTTTTATGGTTGGATGCACGAAATCTTAATGCAAAAGAACGTCACTTTATATTGCCACATGTGATATGGACCTTTATTATGAAGTCCGTCGCTTTTATTTCTTCCACATCACAAGATCGTATAAAGCTTATTTTCTCCACACTAATAAGTCATACATATTTAGGGAGCAATTCTTATTGCTTGCAACGATGACAACTTACTTGAAGGATCTTACTCAATCCCTAGGTAGATATGGTGGACTCTCACGGCAAGACTGGTTTTAGGATATTTGGAAGCACAAGTAGTATCTCTACTTGGTGCAAAGAAATTGGCTAGCATGAGAGGGAAAGGCAAGCTCAACAAATTGGATGATCCATGACAATATAATTTATCTTAGATGTAAGAAAACATAACCCATTACGTTGTCTTCCTTGTCCAACATCAACTCTTTAGCAAGTCATATTTTAATGAGTGCTCACAATCATAAAAGATGTCCAAGATAGTATATTTATATGTGAAAACCTCTCTTTCTTTATTACTTCCTATTAATTGCAACGATGACCAAAACTATGTTTGTCAACTCTCAACCATTTTTATTCATCATACTCTTTATATGTGAAGTCATTACTCTCCATAAGATCCATAAGTTCCCTTTATTTCTTTTTATTCTTTCTCTTTTATTTTATTCCCTCAAGATCATAGAAAAATAATCAAGCCCCTAACTCAACACTAATCTTTATTATATATAGCTCACAGACTCGATTACATAGAAGGATCATAAAGCTAAACTCACAATTAGATCATACTAAAACTTTATTCTACTAGATCAATATATTATCAAAAGGATCGAACTAAGAAAAGCGATAAACATAAAAGTGTGATGGTGATACGATACTGGGGCACTCCCCCAAGCTTGGTAGTTGCCAAGGGGAGTGCCCATACCCATGTGTTTATGTTTCCTTCCTCGGAGGTGGCGGTGAAGGAGTTATTGATGACGTAGGCTTGTCGTCCATCTTCCAAGGCATAGGCTCACCATCATAGAAGGATGATCGAGTCTCCGGGATCCTCAAATCTGCAGCCAAACTCATCCTCTTGAATCTATATTATTACTCACAGTTTTGGTTTTGCAGGTCATAGATCTGGGCTTGGAGGCACTCGATTTTCTCGTGAAACTTGAAGATGGCCTCCCCAATGTTCTTGTCATCCAGCTTGTGGTTGTTGGTGAACTCCGTGATCATTATATGATTGGAGTCAAGTCCATGTTCCACCATCTCCTGGCACTTGAAAAATTGTTGTTCTAACGCCTCGAGCCTTGTCTCCACGCTTCCGGTCCTCCTTGGTCCCTCCACATCATGCATGTGCAGCAAACCATCATGCATCTCAATGGTTTGAGGGTGTTGCAGCACCTCCTCAAGGTAGGGGTTGATGACCTTCTCGAAGAACTTGTCCTTGGGGGCACTTGAAGAAGCCATGGCGATCTAGACCTGTCAGAAAAATAGCTCGAAACAAAGATAGAGGATATTTGCGTGATACGGTGGTCAAAACAATCGGGGGATTATATAATGAATTTTTACCGAACAAAAGAAGTATCATGTAAGAAAACAGAGTCTGGAGAGCACACGAGGTGCCCACGAGGCAGGGGGCGCGCCCTCCACCCTCGTGTCCTTTCCGGTCTGCTTCTTATTTTCCTATTTTCTTAAATATTCCAAAACGGAGAAAAATTGCCATTAAAACTGTTTTGGAGTTGGTTTACTTACTGTACCACGTACCTATTCCTTTTCGGGGTCTGAAACATTCTAGAAAGTGTCCCTTATGTATTCCTCCGGGGTTACGGTTTTAATAACATTAGTTTCAACATTTATAGGATTACCTGAGGTATAATGTTTGATTCTTTGAACATTCATCACCCTCGGATTTGTGCCTTTGAAATTGTTGATTTTTATGGCACCGGAACGGTAGACCTCCTCGATGATGTAGGGACCTTCCCATTTAGAGAGGAGTTTGCCTGCAAAAAATCTTAAACGAGAGTTGTATAGCAATACATAATCACCTACATTAAACTCACGTTTTTGTATCTTTTGTCATGCCATCTTTTAGCTTTTTGTTTAAACAGTTTGGCATTCTCATAAGCCTAGGTTCTCCATTCATCAAGTGAGCTAATGTCAAAAAGCCTCTTCCCACCAGCAAGTTTGAAGTCATAGTTGAGCTCTTTAATAGCCCAATATGCCTTATGTTCTAATTCAAGAGGTAAGTGACATGCTTTACCATAAACCATTTTATACGGAGACATACCCATAGGATTTTTATATGCAGTTCTATAAGCCCATAATGCATCATTAAGTTTCTTGGACCAATTCTTTCTCAATCTATTAACAGTCTTTTGCAAAATTAATTTAAGCTCTCTATTGCTAAGTTCTACTTGACCACTAGACTGTGGATGATATGGAGATGCAATTCTATGATTAACATCGTACTTAGCAAGCATTTTACGAAAGGCACCATGAATAAAATGTGAACGTCCATCAGTCATTAAATATCTAGGGACCTGAAACCTCGGAAAAATAACTTCTTTAAGCATCTTAATAGAGGTGTTATGATCAGCAGTACTAGTTGGAATAGCTTCTACCCACTTAGTAACGTAACCAACAGCAACTAAAATATGTGTATACCCATTAGAGGAAGGAAACGGTCCCATATAATCAAAGCCCCAGACATCAAATGGTTCAATAACAAGTGAATAATTCATAGGCATTTCTTGACGTCTACTAATATTATCAATTCTTTGACATTCATCACAAGACAAGACAAACTTACGGGCATCCTTGAAGAGAGTAGGCCAATAAAAACTGGATTGCAATACCTTGTGTGCAGTTCTATCTCCAGCATGGTGTCCTCCATAAGCCTTGGAGTGACCCTTGCGTAGGACCTGTTCCTGTTCATGCTCAGGTACACAAAGTCTAATAACACCATCTAATCCTTCTTTATAAAGATGTGGGTCATCCCAGAAGTAATGTCTTAAATCATAGAAGAACTTTTTCTTTTGCTGGTATGTGAAACTAGGTGGTATAAATTTAGCAACAATATAATTAGCATAATCAGCATACCATGGAGCAGCACGAGAAGCATTTATGACTGCTAATTGTTCATCAGGAAAGCTATCATCAATAGGTAGTGGGTCATCGAGAACATTTTCTAACCTAGACAAGTTGTCTACAACGGGGTTCTCAGCTCCCTTTCTATCAATAATATGCAAATCAAATTCTTGTAGCAAGAGAACCCATCTAATAAGTCTAGGTTTAGTATCTTTTTTCCATAAGATATTTGATAGCAGCATGATTAGTGTGAACAGTGACTTGAGAATCAACAATATAAGGTCTGAACTTATCACAAGCAAATACAACTGCTAAAAATTCTTTTTCAGTAGTAGCATAATTTCTTTGGGCACTGTCTAGAGTTTTACTAGCATATTGAATAACATTTAATTTCTTATCAACTCTTTGTCCTAGAATAGCCCCTACAGCATAATCACTAGCATCACACATAATTTCAAATGGTAAATTCCAATCAGGAGGTTGAACTATAGGTGCAGAAACCAAAGCTTTCTTAAGTATTTCAAATACTTCTACACAGTCATCATCAAAGACAAATGGAACATCTTTTTGTAAGAGATTGGTCAGGGGCTGAGAGATTTTTAGAGAAGTCCTTAATGAACCTCCTATAAAAACCGGCATGACCAAGGAAACTTCTTATACCTTTAATGTCCTTAGGACACATCATCTTTTCAATTGCATCAACTTTAGCTTTATCAACTTCAATACCTCTTTCAAAAATTTTATGACCCAAGACAATACCTTCATTAACCATAAATTGGCACTTATGCCAATTCAAGACAAGATTAGTTTCTTCACATCTCTGCAAAACTCGATCAAGGTTGCTTAAGCAATCATCAAAAGAAGTCCCATAAACGGAGAAATCATCCATGAAAACCTCAACAATCTTTTCACAAAAGTTAGAGAATATAGCAGTCATACATCTTTGAAAGGTAGCAGCTGCATTACATAAACCAAAAAGCATACGTCTATAAGAAAAGGTACCGAAAGGGAAAGTAAAAGTTGTCTTTTCTTGATCCTCTTTTGATACGAGTATTTGAGAGAAATCAGAATAACCATCTAGAAAGCAAAAATGTGTATGTTTGGATAATCTTTCTAGCATTTGATCAATAAAAGGTAAAAGGTAATGATCCTTTTCAGTAGCTTTATTTAATTTGCGGAAATCAATTACCATTCTATAACATGTAACAATTCTTTGTGGGATCAATTCATCTTTATCTTTAGGAACAACAGTAATACCTCCCTTCTTAGGGACACAATGGACATGACTTACCCACTGACTATCAGCAACGGGATAAATTATACCTGCCTCTAGAAGCTTTAGTGTTTCTTTTCTTACCACTTCTTTCATCTTAGGATTTAACCGTCGTTGGTGATCAACAAACGGTTTAGCATCCTTCTCCAATTTTATTTTGTGCTAGCAGAGGGTGGGACTAATTCCCTTAGGATCATCAAGAGTATATCCAATAGTAGCACGGTGCTTCTTTAGAGTTTTTAATAATTTCTTTTCTTGATGCTCTGAAAGGTTAGCACTAACAATAACAGGATATATCTCTTTCTCATCAAGATAGGCATATTTAAGAGTATCAGGTAACGGTTTAATCTCAAACACAAGATCACCCTTAGGTGGAGGGTGATCCCCTAAGATTTCAACATGCAAGTTGTGCTTCAAAATAGGTCCCTGTTTAAAGAATACTTCATCTATTTCCCTTCTTTCATTCATAAACATATCATTTTCATGGTCTAGCAAATATTGTTCTGAAGGATCACTAGGAGGCATGGCAATATAAGCAAGACAATTAATTTCATCTTTGCTAGGCAATTCTTTATCATGGGGTTGTCTATGAAATTTAGCAAAATTAAAATCATGAGACATATCCCCTAAACCAACAGAAACAATATCCTTATTGCATTCTATCTTAGCATTAACAGTATTCAAGAAGGGTCTACCAAATATAATGGGACAAAAGTCATCTTGTGGGGAACCAAGAACAAGAAAATCAGCGGGGTATTTAGCTTTCCCACACAAGACTTCAACATATCTAACAATCCCAACTAGGGAAATAGTATCTCTATTGGCAAGCTTAATTGTAACATCTATCTCTTCTATCTCAGCAGGTCCAATATCATGCATAATTTCTTGGTGTAAGGAATGAGGTATTGCACTTGCACTAGCACCCATATCACATAAGCTATGATAGCAATGATCTCCTATTTTAACAGAAATAACAGGCATGCCTACAACAGGTCTATGTTTATTTTTAGTATCTGGTCTAGCAATTCTAGTAGATTCATTGCAGAAGTAAATAACATGCCCATCAATATTATCGGCCAAGAGATCTTTGACCATAGCAACACTAGGTTCAACTTTAATTTGTTCAGGAGGTTTGGGTCTCTTCATATTACTTTTGTTGACCATAGTTGAGGCTTTAGCATGATCCTTTATTCTAACAGGGAAAGGTGGTTTCTCAATATAAGCAGTAGGAACAACAGGATCATTATAAGTGATAGTCTTTTCTTCAACTTTAATAGGTGCAACTACTTTTACTTCAATGGGAGGATTATATTTAAACCACTTCTCCTTTGGGAGATCAACATGAGTAGAAAATAATTCACATAAGGAAGCTACTATCTCAGAGTCAAGTCCATATTTAGTGCTAAATTCACGGAAAGCATCGGTATCCATAAAAGATTTAACACAATCAAACTTAGGTGTTATACCTGACTCCTTACCTTCGTCGAGGTCCCCATCTTCAGATTTGCGTTTAATTATTTCCAATAAATCCTATTTGAATTCAATAGTATTCATCATAAAAGATCCAGTACAAGAAGTATCGAGCATGGAGCGATTACTGAGAGGAAGCCGAGCTTAAATTTTTTGAATAATCATTTATTTTGAGAGCTCATGATTGGGGCATGAATATAACATTAACTTAAGCCTCCCCCAAGATTGAGCGATACTTTCTCCTTCGCGAGGCCAAAAATTATATATATAATTACCACCACGATGAACCAGATGCACAGGATAAAACTTCTGACGAAATTCCAATTTCAATCGTTGGTAGTTCCATGATCCAATATCATCACATAGCCTCAACCATGTCAATGCATCTCCCTTCAAAGATAAAGGGAAGACCTTCTTCTTGATAACATCCTCGAGCATACCTGCAAGCTTAAATAGCCCACAAACTTCAACCACATGGATTAGGTGCAAATCGGGATGTAATGTTCCATCACCTGTGAAAGGATTAGCTAGCAGTTTCTCTATCATACCCGAAGTAATTTCAAAGTAAACATTTTCAATAGGTTCAGTAGGTTGAGGAGCAACTCTTTTTTCTACTGGTCGGGGTGAAGATACCCCGAACAAGCCCCTCAAAGGATTATGTTCCATAATAACAAGTGACAGTAAATTTCAGCACACTATATAAATTTTTCCTTACCAAATTCCACCTACAAAAGGCGCTTCACTCCCCGAAAACGGCGCTAGAAAAGCGTCTTGATGACCCACAAGTGTAGGGGATCTATCGTAGCCTTTTCAATAAGTAAGAGTGTCGAACTCAACAAGGAGCAGAAGGAAATGATAAGCGGTTTTCAGCAAGGTATTCTCTGCAAGCACTGAAATTATCGGTAATAGATAGTTTTGTGATTAGGTAATTTGTAACGAGTAACAAGCAATGAAAGTAAATAAGGTGCAGAAAGATGTCCCAATCATTTTTGTAGCAAATGACAAGCCTGGAAAAACTCTTATATGAAGGAAAGCGCTCCCGAGAACACATGGGAATTATCGTCAAGCTAGTTTTCATCACGTTCATATGATTTGCGTTCGGTACTTCGATATTTTGATATGTGGGTGGACTGATGCTTGGGTATTGTCCTTACTTGGACAAGCATCTCACTTATGATTAATCCCTATTTCAAGTATCCGCAACTACAACAGAAGTATTAAGGCAAACCTAACCATAGCATGAAACGTATGGATCCAAATCAGCCCCTTACGAAGCAACGCATAAACTAGGGTTTAAGCTTCTGTCACTCTAGCAACCCATCATCTACTTATTACTTCCCAATGCCTCCCTCTAGGCCCAAACAATGGTGAAGTGTCATGTAGTTGACGTTCACATGACACCACTAGATGTATGACAACATACATCTCATCAAAATATCGAACGAATACCAAATTCACATGACTACTTATAGCAAGACTTCTCCCATGTCCTCAGGAACAAACGTACCTACTCACAAAGCATATTAATGTTCATAACAAGAGGGGTATTAATATGCATAATGGAACTTAACATATGATCTTCCACCAAATAAACCAACTAGCATCAACTACAAGGAGTAATCAACACTACTAGCAACCCACATGTACCAATCTGAGGTTTGGATACAAAGATTGGATGCAAGAGATGAACTAGGGTTTGAGATGAGATGGTGCTGGTGAAGATGTTGATGGATATTGACCCCCTCCCGATGAGAGGATCGTTGGTGATGGCGATGGTGATGATTTCCCCCTCTCTGAGGGAAGTTTCCCCGGCAGAACAGCTTCGCCGGAGCCCTAGATTGGTTCCGCCTCGTGGCGGCGGAGTTTCGTCCCGTGAGCTTGCTTATGATTTTTTCCTCGACGAAAGACTCCATATAGCCAAAGATGGGCATCGGAGGGCCACTAGGGGGCCCACGAGGCAGGGGGCGCGCCCAGGGGGTAGGGCGCGCCCCCACCCTCATGGATGGTGGGTGGCCCCCTCTGGTACTTCTTTCGCCCAATATTTTTTTATGTTGTTATGCGGTTTGACCGATAAAGATCTTCATAGAAAATGTAGGAACCAATATGAGCATCCAGGTTCCGCTATTGGTTATTCACCAGAGATGAGTCTCGATCATGTCTACATAGTTCTCGAACCCGTAGGGTCCGCACGCTTAACGTTCTGTGATGATTTGTATTATGAGTTATGTGATTTGATGACCGAAGTTTGTTCGGAGTCCCAGATGAGATCAGGGACATGACGAGGAGTCTCGAAATGGTCGAGATGTAAAGATCGATATATATAAGGCTATATTCGGACATCGGAAAGGTCCTGAGTGATTCGGGTAATTTTTGGAGTACCGGAGAGTTACGGGAATTCGTATTGGGCCTTAATGGGCCATACGGGAAAGGAGAGAAAGGCCTCAAGGGTGGTCGCACGCCTTCCCCATGGACTGGTCCGAATTGGACTAGGGAAAGGGGGCGCCCCCTTCCTACCTCCTCCTTCTCCCTTCCCTTTTTCCTATTCCATGTGGGAGGTGGAATCCTACTAGGACTAGGGAGTCCTAGTAGGACTCCACACTTTGGGCACGGCCTATGAGGGCCAGCCTCCTCCTCCCTCCATCCTTTATATACGTGGTCAGGGGGCACCCCATAGACACACAAGTTGATCATTGATCTCTTAGCCGTGTGCGGTGCCCCCCTCCACCATAATCCACTTCGGTCATATGCTAGCGGTTCTTAGGTGAAGCCCTGTTCCGGTAGCATCATCATCACCGTCATCACGCCGTCGTGCTGACGAAGCTCTCCCTCAACACTGCTGGATCGTGAATTCGTGGGATGTCACCGAGCCGAACGTGTGCAGATCGCGGAGTTGCCGTACTTTCGGTACTAGGATTGGTCGATCATGAAGACATATGACTACATCAAACGCGTTGCCATGACGCTTCCGCTTACGGTCTACGAGGGTATGTGGACAACACTCTCCCCTCTTGTTGTTATGCATCACCATGATCTTGCGTGTGCGTAGGATTTTTTTTTGAAATTACTGCGTTCTCCAACACGGAAATGATACTGAATTTCTGAATATCATAAAAGGATACTTGAATAAGAATTTTTCAATGAAATACCTCGGTGAAGCTGCTTATATATTGGGCATCAAGATCTATAGAGATAGATCAAGATGCTTAATTGGACTTTCACAAAGCACATACGTTGATAAAGTTTTGAAAAAGTTCAAAATGGGTCAGGCAAAGAAAGGGTTCTTTCCTGTACTACGAGGTGTGAAGTTGAGTCAAACTCAATGCCCGACCACTTCAGAAGATAGAGAGAAAATGAAAGGTGTTCCCTATGCTTCAGCCATAGGCTCTATCATGTATGCAAGGCTGCGTACTTGACCTGATGTGTGCCTTGCTATAAGTTTAGCAGGGAGGTACCAAAGTAATCCAGGAGTGGATCACTGGACAGCGGTCAAGAACATCTTGAAATACCTGAAAAGGACTAAGGATATATTTCTCGTATATGGAGGTGACAAAGAGCTCGTCGTAAACGGTTACATCGATGCAAGCTTTGACACTGATCCGGATGACTCTAAGTCACAAACCGGATACATGTTTTTATTAAATGGTGGAGTTGTCAGTTGGTGCAGTTCCAAGCAGAGCGTCATGGCGGGATCTACGTGTTTAGCGGAATACATAGCTGCTTCGGAAGTAGAAAATGAAGGAGTCTGGATGAAGGAGTTCATATCCGATCTAGGTGTCATACCTAGTGCATCGGGTCCAATGAAAATCTTTTGTGACAATACTGGTGCAATTGCCTTGGCAAAGGAATCCAGATTTCACAAGAGAACCAAGCACATCCAGAGACGCTTCAATTCCATCCATGGTCAAGTTAAGGAGGGAGACATAGAGATTTGCAAGATCCATACTGATCTGAATGTTGCAGACCCGTTTACTAAGCCTCTCTCACGAGCAAAATATGATCAACACCAAGACTCCATGGGTGTTACAATCATTACAATGTAATCTAGATTATTGACTCTAGTGCAAGTGGGAGACTGAAGGAAATATGCCCTAGAGGCAATAATAAAGTTGTTATTTATATTTCCTTATATCATGATAAATGTTTATTTTTCATGCTAGAATTGTATTAACCGGAAACTTAGTACATGTGTGAATACATAGACAAATAGAGTGTCACTAGTTTGCCTCTACTTGACTAGCTCGTTGAATCAATGATGGTTATGTTTCCTAACCATAGACATGAGTTGTTATTTTATTAATAGGATCACATCATTAGAGAGTGATGTGATTGACTTGACCCGTCCGTTAGCTTAGCACGATGATCATTTAGTTTGTTGCTATTGCTTTCTCCATAACTATACATGTTCCTATGACTATGAGATCATGCAACTCCCGAATATCGGAGGAACACTTTGTGTGCTACCAAATGTCACAACGTAATTGGTTGATTATAAATGTGCTCTACAGGTGTCTCTGATGGTGTTTGTTGAGTTGGCATGGATCAAGATTAGGATTTGTCACTCCGATTGTTGGAGAGGTATCTCTGGGCCCTCTCGGTAATGTACATCACTATAAGCCTTGCAAGCTATGTAGCAAATGAGTTAGTTATGGGATGTAGCGTTACGGAATGAGTAAAGAGACTTGCCGGTAACGAGATTGAACTAGGTATTGAGATACCGACGATCAAATCTCGGGCAAGTAACATACCGATGACAAAGGGAACAACGTACATCATTATGCGATTTGACCGATAAAGATCTTCGTAGAATATGTAGGAACCAATATGAGCATCCAGGTTCTGCTATTGGTTATTGACCGGAGACATGTCTTGGTCATGTCTACATAGTTCTCGAACCCGTATGGTCCGCACGCTTAATGTTCGATGACGATCGGTATTATGAGTTTATGTGTTTTGATGTACCGAAGGTAGTTCGGAGTCACGGATATAATCACGAACATGAGAAGGAGTCTCGAAATGGTCGAGACATAAAGATCGATATATTGGACGGCTATATTCGGACACCGGAAGTGTTTCGGGTAATTTCGGAGAAAACAGGAGTGCCGGAGGGGTTACCCGACCCCCCCGGGGAAGTATTGGGCCTTAGTGGGCCTTAGGGGAGAGAGAGGATAGCAGCCCAGGAGGTCGCCCCCCCAAGGGGAGTCTGAATAGGACTAGGGCAAGGGGGTGCGGCCCCTCTTTCCCTCTCCCTCTCCCTCTCTTTCCTTCCCCCTTCCTCCTTCCTAGTGGGACTAGGAAAGGATGAATCCTACTCCTACTAGGAGGAGGATTCCTCCTCTCCTTGGGCGCCACTAGGGCCGGCCGGCCTCCCCCTTGCTCCTTTATATACGGGGGCAGGGGGCACTCTAGGACACACAAGTTGATTGTTCCAAGCCGTGTGCGATGCCCCCCTCCACCATAATCCACCTCGGTCATATCGTAGTGGTGCTTAGGTGAAGCCTTGTTTCGATAGCATCATCATCACCGTCATCACACCGTCGTACTGACGAAGCACTCCCTCGAAGCTCTACTGGATCGTGAGTTCGCGAGACGTCACCGAGCTGAATGTGTGCAGATCACGGAGGTGCCGTACCTTCAGTGCTAGGATCGGTCGATCGTGAAGACGTACGACTACATCAACCGCGTTGTCATAACGCTTCCGCTTACGGTCTACGATGGTACATAGACGATACTCTCCCCTCTCGTTGCTATGCATCACCATGATCTAGTGTGTGCGTAGGAATTTTTTTGAAATTAGTACGTTCCCCAACATCCTGACCATAGACATGAGTTGTAATTTAATAACGAGATCATATCATTAGGAGAATGATGTGATGGACATACCCAATCTTGCTTAGCATCTGATCATGTCACTTAGTTTAATTTGCTACAACTTTCTTAATGCCAAGTGTCTATTCGTTTGACCATGAGATCGTGCCACTCTCTAATACCAGAAGAATGCTTTGTGGGCATCAAAAGTCACTTTGTAACTGGGTGATCATAAAGGTGTTCTTCAGGTATCTCGCAAGGTAATAGTTGGGTTGCATGGATCAAGACTGGGATTTGTCACTCCATGTGACGGAGAGATAACTCTGGGCCATCTCGGTAATACAACATCCTAAGTAGATTCCAATCATCTAACTAATGTGTTTACTCATGGGGATTGTGATAGCCTGGCTTAAGAGGGATGATAGACTACTCATATCAATAAGGAATTCCTTCTTTTCTAGAAGCCCATTCGGACAGAACTCCAACGTTAAGCGTGCTCAGCTTGGAGTAATTTCAGGATGGGTGACTGACCGGGAAGTTGCTCCCGGGTGCGCACGAGTGAGGAAAAAGTGTGCAAAAAAGACTAGTATTGATCTATGGGGCCAGTCTAGATCCCGCCAGGAGTAACGACCACCGGCAGGTGTGTCCGAGGCGGTACAAGTTGGTATCAGAGCCAACCCTTGCGTTACACGGATGTTTGCGGACAGGTGCGCGGTCATGTTGTTCATGACGTTTATGACCCGTCGTGGCACCCGGCATGGCACATGTACCGGACTGGATGCACAGACGTATGTGCCAAGAGGGAACGTTCCTGTGCCCCGACGAGGACGCCGGTTCCTCTGAGTGGGGGTGTATGTGATAGCCTGGCTTAAGAGGGATGATAGACTACTCATATCAATGAGTAATTCCTTCTTTTCCGGAAGCCCATTCGGACAGAACTCCAACGTTAAGTGTGCTCAGGTTGGAGTAATTTCGGGATGGGCGACCGACCGGGAAGTTGCTCCTGGGTGCACATGAGTGAGGACAAAGTGCATAGAAAAGACTAGTATTGATCTGTGGGGCCAGTCTAGATCCCGCCAGGAGTAATGACCACCGGCGGGTGTGTCCGTGGCGTTACAGGGATATTGTTGTATGGAACGAGTAAAGAGAACTTGCCGGTAACGAGATTGACCTAGGTTTGGTGACACCGACGATCGAATCTTGGGCAAGTCAAGACAAAGGGAACGGAATACAGGATTGTTTCAATCCTCGACATTGTGGTTGAGACTGATAAAGATCTTCGCGGAATATGTGGGAAGTGGGAACCACTATGGGCATCCATGATCCTGCTATTGGTTATTGATTGGAGAGGAGTATTGATCCTATCCACATATTCACGAACATGTAGGGTCACACACACATTCGGTGTCACTAGGGTTTGATGAGATAATAAGATGGTGTTATTGAATTTTGATTGGGAGTCTCAGATGGGATCTCGGACATCACAAGGCACTTTGGAATGGTCCGGTGACAAAGAAAATATACGTGGAAAGTATTTTCAAGGTTACCGGAAAAGTTCAGGATTTTTCGGTATTGTAATGGGAAGGTTCTATAAGGTTTCGGAGTGGGCCCACCTGCATGGAGGGACCCACATGGACGTGGGTAGTGGGACAAGGCCCCAAACCTCTAGTCTATGCGCACCAATATCCCCCCCTAAAACGAATAGAATTAAATCCCGGAGGGATAAGATCAAGATCCCTAGAAAGGAGGGATCGCGATTGGTGGGGGAGGAAGGAGGGGATTTCCTCTTCCCATGCGTAGTCCTTAGAGGCTTGGAGGAGGGGCCAAGCCTCCTTCCCCGTGCCTAAAAATAGAGGGAGGGGCTGGCTGCAACACCTGACACCCCGATTGCTGGTTGCCTCCCCCTCATTCCATACATCCCTCATTCGTGTAGTTCTTAGCGAAGCTCTCTGCCAAACTTTGAACATGATTGCACCACCACGTCATCGTGTTGCTGGCCTATATCCCATCTACCTCTCCCTCTTGCTTGTGATTGCTTGTATCTGGTTGGTATTTCCCCGAAGAGGAGAGGATGATATAGCACAATTGCGGTAAGTATCTTCCATGGTTATGAAACCAAGGTATCAATCCAGCAGGAGGATCCACCAAACTATGTAAACAGTACCTTCACACAAATAACAAAAACTTGCAACCCAAAGTGTAAGAGGGGTTGTCAATCCCTCCTTGGTATTGAGATGGATTAAATTGTATGAGCTTGTATAAATAGATCTAACAAAAATACAAAATAAAATAAAGAAAGAAAAATTGCAGCAAGGTATTTTTGGTTTTTTATATGATAGGAAATAGACCTGGGGACGTAGATTTCACTAGAGGCTTCTCTTAAGAAAATAGCATACGATGGGTAAACAAATTACTTTTGGGCAATTGATAGAAAAGCAAATAATTATGACGATATCCAAGGCAATGATCATGTATATAGGCATCACATCCAAGATTAGTAGACTGATACGTCTCCAGCGTATCTATAATTTTTGATTGCTCCATGCTATTATATTATCTATTTTGGATGTTATTGGGCTTATTTTTACACTTTTATATTATTTTTGGACTAACCTATTAACCGGAGGCCTAGCCCAAATTGCTGTTTTTTGCCTATTTTAGAGTTTCGCCGAAAAGGAATATCAAACGGAGTCGAAACGGAATGAAACCTTCGGGAGCGTTATTTTTGGAACAAACGTGAATCAGGAGACTTGGAGTGAATGTCAAGCAATCAACTATAGCGACCAGACCTCAAACGGTCCAATCTCTGTGCTCAGGTGTCATCCCTGGATCAGTAATGCTGACACCACACAGTACTTGAAGGATTTATAACAGAGTAGCAATCACACACTTATTACATCGAGTGTCTCAATAGAGAACTTATTACAATAAATATGGCTTAAGGCCATCTAATAACGATAACAGTGGAAGGCTTGGAAGATAAGTGAGTCCATCAACTCCAACGGCATCACTGAGTATAGAACCACGACCTAAAACTCCTTAATCGTCGTCTAAAAAGTCTGCAACATTAACGTTGCAGTCCGAAATGGGTCAGCACATGGAATATGCTGGCAATGAAACACGTAGAGAGTAATGGAATGAAACAGCTATACTATATGCATATTTGGCTGGTGGAAAGCTCTATGGTTACAGTTTTGCGTAAAACTAATTTTTCCCTACTGCAAAGGAATAAATTTTATTTAACTATCATGGTAGTTGTTAAACATTGAGAATGGTTGACAGCATTCTCAATCCCAATTAAGCATCATCATTAAACAAAACCCATCAAAACTAAATTTTAGAGTAACATGATGAGATTCACATGATAATCCAAGTACTAGATACTCAAGATGTCCATAACCGGGGACACGGCTAAGCATGATTAGTTTATACACTCTGCAGAGGTTTGCGCACTTTTCCCCACAAGACTCGATCACCTCCATTTGGTTTCTCGCACTACACGGTGTTTGAGAAAACGGATGACCGAGACATAGTCTTTCAGAAGCGCTAGCACCTTACGATGGATAGACCGTTACACCTACTTTCCCCTACATCTGCTAGTCTACCCTGTAAGAGTTCGCATGACTTAATCAACTATGCTAGAGCCCATAATAGCTTGTGGCTGCACACGGATGTTTCTAGTATGAAAAAAATCTCATGATCCCTTTGGGCCTGGGTGGCGGTCCATAAAGAAAAACATGCAATCCTGGAATACCCAGGTACCTCAATCCACCCAGATGTGTATTTAAGTTGCCACCTTAGATAAACCATTAATTAATAAACTCACATCTGTCATGAATATCACTCACCCAATCCACGTCTACTAGCATAGCATGGCATAATAGGCAAACGTAGAAGTAACTCCCAAAGGTTTGATAATACAACAGGTAATAGGTACTACCTCAACTACTTCCCATCCCACATTTTAATTAGATCCTAATCATGCAATGTTTGAGGATTGATCTAATGCAATAAAATGGGTAGTAGGAGGTATGATCAAAGTGTTACTTGCCTTGCTGATGATCCGCGAAACCTAGAGATTCGAAGTAACAGGCGGCGCACTCCGGGTATTCTGTCGCAGACAAACAAACAAGCATACAATAAGTATTCAACTAATGCACAGGTAAAACTCAAATAAGAGATCTAACCAGAAGGTTCAACTTAAGAACTCCGGTTGGCAAAAAGAATCAAATCAAACGAAGCAACGAAAGTCAAACGGCAAAAGAAACAGGCTTCATTTACTATTCTGGATCTAGGGCAATTTTTTATAGTGGCAAAAACTTGTTTAAGTTGGTTAAACGGATAGAGAGTTTTGAGACGAAACTCGAGGCGCTTGAATCGCCTGATTCTGATAAACGAGCGAAAAGTTATACTAAAACAAAAATCGGATCAAGAATCGCGATCAGAAAAATCACGGATTTAATCCGAGAAAAGAAAAACGACGAACGTTCGCTAGAATGAACGAACAAACGCTCGCTATTTAAATAAATCAGAAAAACCGATCTAATAAAAAAACCGAAACTAAAAAAACAAACAAAACCGTCGGAAAAACCGAATGGTTTTTCGGAAAAAAACTGGCATCTAAAAAAAACTACCCGGCAACTCCGGCGAGGCTCCGGCGGAGGCGGCGGGGCTCCGGCGACGGCGGTCTGCGGTGGCGGCGGCGACGCTAGGGCGGCGGGGCGGCGCGCTAGGGTGCGGGGCAGCGCGCTAGGGTTTGGGGAGGATCCCGGGCTGGGCTCCCCGGCTTATAAAGCCTGGACGGGCCTAGTGTTCGGGTCGGACACGGCCCGTAGGTTGGTTGCGTTTTTTTAAATTAATTCCGCGCAGAAAAACAAATAAAAGAAATACTAAATGGACTCCTAAAATCCCGAAATAAAGTTTCCCCGGCTTCTAAAATCAAGCCGCACAAGGTGAACATTTATTTGGGGCCTAAATGCAATTTTAAAAAACGGACATTTTTCCTAAATTCAAATAAAATTATCGAAAAACTCCGAAATAAAATCTTATTTGATTTTATTATTAAATTCTCAATATTTCTTTATTTTGGGAAAGTCATTTTATTCCCTCTCTCATATTTTTGTAATAGAAATAATTGATGATAAAATAATTATAATCAAATGATCCTATTCTCAAAATTTGAGAAAACTCAAATATGAAAATAACGAAATCCCCAACTCTCTCCGTGGGTCCTTGAGTTGCGTAGAATTTCTAATATCAAAACCAAAAGCAAATAAATTATGATATGCAAAGATGATCTAATGTATAACATTTCAAATTGAAAATTTGGGATGTTACATCAATGAGGCAGTCATCTTTTCTAGAGGAGCAATTTGTGATCTTATACCATCAAATTCTTTAGACATATCATCAAGCTCTTTATTCATATAACTCATAAAACTTTTTTGTTCCTTAAGCTCGTTTCTAAAGAAATTATTATGCTTAAATTGCAAAACCATAAACTTCCTAACATTGTTTTCGATCTCCTCTAACCTTTTAAGGTGAAGATCACCAAATCTCGGTTGAGCCATCGCGACAAACAAGCAATCCAACGCACGGGCAAACAAAAAGGCTAGCAAGAAAAAAGGCAAACGGAGAAAGAGAAGGAGAAGGAGATTGGGAAAGAGAGGGCGAATAAAACGGCAAGGGTGAAGTGGGGGAGAGGAAAACGAGAGGCAAATGGCAACTAATGTAATGCGAGAGATAGGGATTGTGATGGGTACTTGGTATGTTGACTTTTTGCGTAGACTCCCCAGCAACGGCGCCAGAAATTATTCTTGCTACCTCTTGAGCTTGCGTTGGATTTCCCCGAAGAGGAAAGGATGATGCAGCAACGTAGCGTAAGTATTTCCCTCAGTTTTTGAGAACCAAGGTATCAATCTAGTAGGAGGCCACGCTCAAGTCCCTCGTACCTGCACAAAACGATAGCTACTCGCAACCAACGCGATTAGGGGTTGTCAATCCCTTCACGGTCACTTACGAGAGTGAGATCTGATAGATATAATATTTTTGGTATAGAGATGCAAAGTGAAAAGTAAAAAAGCCAAGCAAGATTAAAGTGATGGGGATTGAAATGATGAGAATAGACCCGGGGCCATAGGTTTCACTAGTGGCTTCTCTCAAGAGCATAAGTATTCTACGGTGGGTGAACAAATTACTGTTGAGAAATTGACAGAATTGAGCATAGTTACGAGAATATCTAGGCATGATCATGTATATAGGCATCACGTCCGTGACAAGTAGACCGAAACGATTCTGCATCTACTACTATTACTCCACTCATCGACCGCTATCCAGCATGCATCTAGAGTATTAAGTTCAAAATAGAGTAATGCTTTAAGAAAGATGACATGATGTAGAGAGATAAATTCATGCAATATGAAATAAACCCCATCTTGTTATCCTCGATGGCAACGATGCAATATGTGCCTTGCTGCCCCTTCTGTCACTGGGAAAGGACACCGCAAGATCGAACCCAAAGCTAAGCACTTCTCCCATCGCAAGAAAAACCAATCTAGTAGGCCAAACCAAACTGATAATTCGAAGAGACTTGCAAAGATAACTAATCATACATAAAAGAATTCAGAGAAGATTCAAATATTATTCATAGATAGACTTGATCATAAACCCACAATTCATCGGACTCAACAAACACACCGCAAAAAGAAGATTACATCAAATAGATCTGCACGAGAGAGGGGGAGAACTTTGTATTGAGATCCAAAAAGAGAGAAGAAGCCATCTAGCTACTAACTATGGACCCGAAGGCCTGAGGTAAACTACTTACACTTCACCGGAGGGGATATGATGATGTAGAAGCCCTTCGTGATGACGGCCCTCTCCGGCGGAGCTCCGAAACAGGCCCCAAGATGGGATCTCGTGGATACACAAAGTTGCGGTGGTGGAATTAGGTTTTTGGCTCCTCTTCTGATCGTTTGGGGGTACGTAGGTATATATAGGAGGAAGGAGTGCGTCGGTGGAGCACCGAGGGGCCCATGAGGCAGGGGGGCGCGCCCTGGGGGGGGGGGGGGTGGGCGTGCCCCCACCCTCGTGACCGCCTCTTTGACTCCTTGGAGTAGGGTCCAAGTCTCCTGGATCACATTCGGTGAGAAAATCACGTTCCCGAAGGTTTTATTCCGTTTGGACTCTGTTTGATATTCTCTTTCTCCAAAATACTGAAATAGGCAAAAAACATCAATTCTGGGCTGGGCCTCGGGTTAATAGGTTAGTCCCAAAAATAATGTAAAAGTGGAAAATAAAGCCCAACATAGTCCAATACAGTAGATAATATAGCATGGAGCAATCAAAAATTATAGAGACGTTGGAGACGTATCAGGCATCCCCAAGCTTAATTCCTGCTCGTCCTCGAGTAGGTAAATGATAAAAAGAGAATTTTTGATGCGGAGTACTACTTGGCATAATTTCAATGCAAATCTTCTTAATTGTGGTATGAATATTCATATTAGGAAGATTCAAGACAAAAGTTCATGTCGGCATAGAGAATAATAATACTTCAAGCAAACCAACAAAGCAATTATGTTTTCTTAAAGTAACATGGCCAAAGAAAGTTCATCCCTACAAAATCATATAGTTTAGTCATGCTCCATTTTCTTCACACAAGAATGCTCTCATCATGCACAACCCCGATGACAAGCCAAGCAATTGTTTCATACCTTAATAATTTCAAACTCATAAACTTTCACGCAATACATGAGCGTGAGCCATGGATATAACACTATGGGTGGAATAGAATATAATGATGGGGGTTATGTGGAGAAGACAAAAAGGAGAAGGTCTCACATCAACGAGGCTAATCAATGGGCTATGGAGATGCCCATCGATTGATGTCAATGCAAGGAGTAGGGATTGCCATGCAACGGATGCACTAGAGCTATAAATGTATGAAAGCTCAACAAAAGAAACTAAGTGGGTGTGCATCCAACTTGCTTGCTCACGAAGACCTAGGGCACTTGAGGAGGCCCGTTGTTGGAATATACAAGCCAAGTTCTATAATGAAAATTCCCACTAGTATATGAAAGTGATAACTCAAGAGACTCTCTATATGAAGAGCATGGTGCTACTTTGAAGCACAAGTGTGGAAAAAAGGAATAGTAGCATTGCCCCTTTTTATTTATTTTCTTTTTTGGGGCCTTCTTTTGTTTGGCCTTTCTCTTTTTTTCTTTTTTTCTTTTTTTGGGACAATGCTCTATTGAATGATGATCATCACACTTTTATTTATTTACAACTCAATGATTACAACTCGATACTAGAACAAAGTATTATTGGGGAATGTAGTAATTTCAAAAAAATTCCTACGCACACGCAAGATCATGGTGATGCATAGCAACGAGAGGGGAGAGTGTTGTCTACGTACCCTCGTAGACCGATAGCGGAAGCGTTATATCAACGCGGTTGATGTAGTCGTACGTCTTCACGATCCGACCGATCCAAGCACCGAAACTACGGCACCTCCGAGTTCTAGCACACGTTCAGCTTGATGACGATCCCCGGACTCCAATCCAGCAAAGTGTCGGGGAAGAGTTCCGTCAGCACGACGGCGTGGTGACGATCTTGATGTTCTACCGTCGCAGGGCTTCGCCTAAGCTCCGCTACAATATTATCGAGGATTATGGTGGAAGGGGGCACCGCACATGGCTAAGAGAACGATCACGAAGATCAACTTGTGTGTCTATTGGGTGCCCCCTGCCCCCGTATATAAAGGAGCAAGGGGGAGGCCGGCCGGCCCTTGTGGGCGCGCCAAGGAGGAGTAGGATTCCTACTCCTAGTTGGAGTAGGTTTCCAACTTTCCTAGTCCAACTAGGAGAAGGGGGGAAAGGGGGGAAGAGGGGAAGGAAGGGAGAGAGGGGCCGCGCCCCACACCCCTTGTCCAATTCGGACTGGGCTTGGGAGGGGCGCGCGCCACCTCCTGGTCCTTCCCACTAAGGCCCATTAAGGCCCATTGCTTCTTCCTCGTATTCCCGTAACTCCCCGGTACCTCCGAAAATACCCGAATCACTCGGAACCTTTCCGATGTCCGAATATAGTCGTCCAATATATCGATCTTTACGTCTCGACCATTTCGAGACTCCTTGTCATGTCCCCGATCTCATCTAGGACTCTGAACTCCTTCGGTACATCAAAACTCATAAACTCATAATATAACTGTCATCGAAACCTTAAGCGTGCGGACCCTACGGGTTCGAGAACAATGTAGACATGACCGAGACACGTCTCCGGTCAATAACCAATAGCGGAACCTGGATGCTCATATTGGCTCCTACATATTCTACGAAGATCTTTATCAGTCAGACCGCATAACAACATACGTTGTTTCCTTTGTCATCGGTATGTTACTTGGCCGAGATTCGATCGTCGGTATCCAATACCTAGTTCAATCTCGTTACCGGCAAGTCTCTTTACTCGTTCCGTAATACATCATCCCGCAACTAACTCATTAGTTGCAATGCTTGCAAGGCTTAAGTGATGTGCATTACCGAGAGGGCCCAGAGATACCTCTCCGACGATCGGAGTGACAAATCCTAATCTCGAAATACGTCAACCCAACATGTACCTTTGGAAACACCTGTAGAGCACCTTTATAATCACCCAGTTACGTTGTGACATTTGGTAGCACACAAAGTGTTCCTCCGGCACACGGGAGTTACATAATCTCATAGTCATAGGAACATGTATAAGTCATGAAGAAAGCAATAGCAACATACTAAACGATCGGGTGCTAAGCTAATGGAATGGGTCATGTCAATCAGATCATTCACCTAATGATGTGATCCCGTTAATCAAATAACAACTCTTTGTCCATGGTTAGGAAACATAACCATCTTTGATTAACGAGCTAGTCAAGTAGAGGCATACTAGTGACACACTGTTTGTCTATGTATTCACACATGTATTATGTTTCCGGTTAATACAATATTATTGCCTCTAGGTCATATTTCCTTCAGTCTCCCACTTGAACTAGATTCAATAATCTAGATCACATCGCCATGTCATTTAACATCAATAGTTCACATCTTTATGTGATTAACACCCATAGTTCACATCGCCATGTGACCAACACTCAAAGAGTACTCAGGTGTGATCATGTCTTGCTTGTGAGAGAATCTTAGTCAACGGGTCTTTCACATTCAGATCCGTTATGTATTTTGCAATTTTCTATGTCTACAATGCTCTGCACGGAGCTACTATAGCTAATTGCTCCCACTTTCAATATGTATCTAGATCGAGACTTAGAGTCATCCAGATCTGTGTCAAAACTTGCATCGATGTAACTCTTTACGACGAACCTTTTGTCACCTCCATAACCGAGAAACATATCCTTATTCCAGTAAGGATAATTTTGACCGTTGTCCATTGATCTACTCCTAGATCACTATTGTACTCCCTTGCTTAACATAGTGTAGGGTATACAATAGATCTGGTACACAGCATGACATACTTTATAGAACTTATGGCTGAGGCATAGGGAATGACTTTCATTCTCTTTCTATCTTCTGCCGTGGTCGGGCTTTGAGTCTTACTCAACTTCACATCTTGTAACACAGGCAAGAACTCTTTCTTTGACTGTTCCATTTTGAACTACTTCAAAATCTTGTCAAGGTATGTACTTATTGAAAAAACTTATCAAGCGTCTTGATCTATCTCCTGTAGATCTTGATGCTCAATATGTAAGCAGCTTTACCGAGGTCTTTCTTTGAAAAACTCCTTTCAAACATCCCTTTATGCTTTGCAGAATAATTCTACATTATTTTCGATCAACAATATGTCATTCACATATACTTATCAGAAATGCTGTAGTGCTCCCACTCACTTTCTTGTAAATACAAGCTTCACCGCAAGTCTGTATAAAACTATATGCTTTGATCAACTTATCAAAGCGTACATTCCAAGTCCGAGATGCTTACACCAGTCCATAGATGGATCGCTGGAGTTTGCACATTTTGTTAACACCTTTAGGATTGACAAAAACTTCTGGTTGCATCATATACAACTCTTCTTTAATAAATCCATTAAGGAATGCAGTTTTGTTTATCCATTTGCCAGATTTCATAAAATGCGGCAATTGCTAACATGATTTGGACAGACTTAAGCATCGCTATGAGTGAGAAACTCTCATCGTAGTCAACACCTTTAAACTTGTCGAATTTTTTTGCGACAATTCTAGCTTTGTAGATAGTAACACTACTATCAGCGTCCGTCTTCCTCTTGAAGATCCATTTATTTTCTATGGCTTGCCGATCATCGGGCAAGTCAACCAAAGTCTACACTTTGTTCTCATACATGCATCTCATCTCTGATTTCATGGCCTCAAGCCATTTTGCGGAATCTGGGCTCATCATCGCTTCCTCATAGTTCGCAAGTTCGTCATGGTCTAGTAACATGACTTCCAGAACAGGATTACCGTACCACTCTGGTGCGGATCTCACTCTGGTTTACCTACGAGATTCGGTAGTAACTTGATCTGAAGTTACATGATCATCATCATTAGCTTCCTCACTAATCGGTGTAGGCATCATTGGAACTGATTTCTGTGATGAACTACTTTCCAATTCGGGAGAAGGTACAATTACCTTATCAAGTTCTACTTTCCTCCCACTCACTTCTTTCGAGAGAAACTTCTTCTCTAGAAAGTATCCATTCTTAGCAACGAATGTCTTGCCTTCGGATCTGTGATAGAAGGTGTACCCAAGTGTCTCCTTTGGGTATCCTATGAAGACACATTTCTCCGATTTGGGTTTGAGCTTATCATGATGAAACTTTTTCTTATAAGCATCGCAACCCCAAACTTTAAGAAACGTCAACTTTGGTTTCTTGCCAAACCACAGTTCAGATTGTGTCGTCTCAACGGACTTAGATGGTGCCCCTTTTAAACGTGAATGCAGCTGTCTCTAATGCATAACCCCAAAACGATAGTGGTAGATCGGTAAGAGACATCATAGATTGCACTACATCCAATAAAGTACGGTTATGATGATCGGACACACCATTATGCTGTGGTGTTCCAGATGGCATGAGTTTGTGAAACTATTCCACAATGTTTTAATTGAAGACCAAACTCGTAACTCAAATATTTGTCTCCGCGATCAGATCGTAGAAACCTTATTTTCTTGTCACGATGATTTTCCACTTCACCCTGAAATTATTTGAACTTTTCAAATGTTTCAAACTTATGTTTCATCAAGTAGATATACTCATATCTGCTCAAATCATCTGTGAAGGTCAGAAAATAATGATACCCGCTGCAAGCCTTGATATTCCTCGGACCACATACATCAGTATGTATGATTTCCAACAAATCTGTTGCTTGCTCCATTGTTCCGGAGAACGGCGTTTTAGTCATCTTGCCCAAGAGACATGGTTCGCAAGCATCAAGTGATTCATAATCAAGTGATTCCAAAATCCCATCAGCATGGAGTTTCTTCATGCACTTTACACCAATATGACCTAAACGGCAGTGCCACAAACAAGTTGCACTATCATTATTAACTTTGCATCTTTTGGCTTCAATATTATGAATATGTGTATCATTACAATCAAGATCCAACAAACCATTTTCGTTGGTGTGTATGACCATAGAAGGTTTTATTCATGTAAACAGAACAACAATTGTTCTCTAACTTAAATGAATAACCGTATTGCAATAAACATGATCAAATCATATTTATGCTCAACGCAAACACCAAATAACACTTATTTAGTTTCAACACTAATCCCGAAAGTATAGGGAGTGTGCGATGATGATCATATCAATCTTGGAACTACTTCCAACACACATCGTTACTTCACGCTTAACTAGTTTCTGTTCATTCTGAAACTCCCGTTTCGAGTTACTACTCTTAGCAACTGAACCAGTATCAAATACCGAGGGGTTGCTATGAACACTAGTAAAGTACACATCAATAACATGTATATCAAATATACCTTTGTTTACTTTGCCATCCTATGTTATCCACCAAATACTTAGGGTAGTTCCGCTTCCAGTGACCAATCCCTTTGCAGTAGAAGCACTTTGTCTCAGGCTTAGGAGCAGACTTGGGTTTCTTCACTTGAGCAGCAACTTGCTTGCTGTTCTTCTTGAAGTTACCCTTCTTCCCTTTGCCCTTTTCTTGAAACTAGTGGTCTTGTCTACCATCAACACTTGATGTTTTTCTTGATTTCTACCTTCATCGATTTCATCATCATGAAAAACTCGGGAGTCGTTTTCGTCATCCCTTGCATACTATAGTTCATCACGAAGTTCTACCAACTTAGTGATGGTGACTAGAGAATTCTGTCAATCACTATCTTATCTGGAAGATTAATTCCCACTTGATTCAAGCGATTGTAGTACCTAGACAATCTGAGTACATGCTCACTGCTTGAGCGATTCTCCTCCATCTTGTAGCTATAGAACTTGTTGGAGACTTCATATCTCTCAACTCGGGCATTTTCTTGAAATATTAACTTCAACTCCTGGAACATCTCATATGGTCCATGACGTTCAAAACGTCTTTGAAGTCCCGATTCTAAGCCGTTAAGCATGGTGCACTAAACTATCAAGTAGTCATCATATTGAGCAAGCCAAACGTTCATAACGTCTGCATCTGCTCCTACAATAGGTCTGTCACCTAGCGGAGCATCAAGGACATAATTTTTCTGTGCAGCAATGAGGATAAAGCTCATATCACGGATCCAATCCGCATCATTGCTACTAACATCTTTCAACATAGTTTTTCTCTAGGAACATATCAAAACAAACATAGGGAAGTAACAACGCGAGCTATTGATCTACAACATAGATTTGCAAAATACTATTAGGACAAAGTTCATGATAAATTAAAGTTCAATTAATCATATTACTTAAGAACTCCCACTTAGATAGACATCCCTCTAATCCTCTAAGTGATCTGTAACATCCCAAAATTCTAAATTTTGGAATGTTATAATAAATAGATAGATTTGATTGATTGTTTGATTGATTGTGTGAAATTGAGTGAAATTCGAAACCTTTTTGAAAGTTAAATGAGAGGGAATAAAAGGACTTTCCCAAACTTTCATTTTTCATTTATGATCTTCTTGAATTCAAATACTTTCCATCACAAAACCCTGGAGAGAAGATGACATGACTTCTTCCATTTATTTAAATGACAAGGGGTGTTGAAAATATTTGAATTCATTTGAAAATATTTCTGATTCTGGAACTTTATGCAACTCAATGATTTTCATGAGAGAAGATAAAATGACTTCTTCAAATTATATGAAATATGAGTTGGGAGTTTCAAAGAATTAAATTCAAAGTTCTTTTGAATTTAATTTTCTTTTTGGAGTTATTTGAGTTTTATTCAAATTATTATTCTCCAAAAATAAAATATATGGAAATTAGGGTAACATGATTCCCTACAATAGAAAATTGGAGAAAAATTAATTTGAAATCATTTTGGTATTTTTAAAATGATTTTTGTTGGATTTTAATAGACCAGTAGCACTCTTTGAATTATTAGAATTTGTGTGTATTTTATTTAATGCTAGAAAAATGTTCATGTCGTAGAAAATCTTTTTCTGAAAATTTTGATATATAATATGCCTATATAAAGTTTTATTTTATTTTCGTTTTTTTGTTTATCGTATTCTGTAAAAAAAACTGTACCACGCGGCCGAAAAAAATGCAGCGTGCGCGCGGCCGAAGGCCTTTAGGCCCATCGCCTCTTTTCTTCTCTGTTTCCTATATTTTCGTCTACGTTTAGTCCCACATTGCCTAACCTTTGACCCCTAAGCCTCTTTTCCACCAATAAATATAGACCCATAAAGCCTCCAAAAATCATCCGATTCGGGTTAAACCAATATTTTGGTTTGACTAGATTCATTTAAGAAAAATATATTTCTCCTCTCCGGTGCGACTTCTGGAAATTATCTCTTCTCTCCAAAGTCGTCTTTTCTCTGCCTTATAAAGGTATCTTTCTTTGTTTTTTTCTTCTTATACCTCCGTAGTTTATTATTTTAAGACTAATATGATAAAATAATTAGATTATCAATTAGTCTACGTATTTATACATTAGACCCTAGCCCGTAGCTATTTTTTTTCTTCCGTAAAACAGCTTGGCCCTGATTTTTCAAATAGCCATAACTTTTTACTCGTTTGCCCAAATCCAACGAAACAAACGCCCACTTCTTCGTTATGATCCCCTCTATCCCGTAATCCAACTCAAACATGTTTTTGAAAATTTTAAAATTTGAATTAGATCAGATTTAAATTCAAACCTCTTTTGATCATATCTTTTTATCCGTAACTCCGTTTGAGTTGATTCTTTTTGCAAATCGAAGCTCTTTACCTAAATTTTCTGATAAGGCCAAATTCACATAATTTTGGTACTGTTAGAAATTGTTTTATGTTGTAAGAGCTATTTGCTTAGTTTTGATGTTTTCCGAATCGACTTCTTCGATCTTTCTGGTCTTTTGAGTGATTGCTTATGTGTGGTTACTATTGCTTGATTACGATAGATTGACCGGAGTGTGACGAGTAGAGCTATCAAGATTTTTGAGTGCGAATCATCTTCATCAACATTGCAGGCAAGTTCACACTTTGATCATACCTTTTCTACAACCTAGTTTTTCTTGCATTAGATCAATCCTCACACATTTGCATGATTAGGATGTAATTAAATTGTGGGATGGGAAGTAGATGAGGTAGTACCTATTACCTGTTTATTATCAAACCCTTGGGTGTTACTATTATGTTATGCTTATATTGCCATGCTATGCTCATAGACGTGGATTGGGTTTTGAGAGTATCCATGACAGATGTGAGATTGTTAATTTAATGGTTTACTTAAGGTGGCAACTTAAAACACACATCTGGGTGGATTGAGGCACCGGGTTATTCCAGGATTGCCTGTCTAGGCACCTGGGTAGACCAGGATTGCCTGTTTTTTATGGACCGCCACCCAGGCTCAAAGGGATCATGAGATTATTCATGCTAGAAGCTTCCGTGTGCAGCCACAAACTATTATGGGCTCTAGCATAGTTGATTAAGTCGTGTGAACTCTTACAGTGGTAGACTAGCAGATGTAGGGGTTGTAGGTGGTACGGTCTACCCATCGTAAGGTGCAAACGCTTCTGAAAGACTATGTCTCGGTCATCCGTTTCTCAAACACCATGTAGTGCGATAAATCCAACGGAGGTGATCGAGTCTTGTGGGGAAAAGTGTGCAAACCTCTGCAGAGTGTAATAAACTAATCATGATTAGCCGTGTCCCCGGTTATGGACATCTTGAGTATCTAGTTCTTGGATTATCATGTTGATCTCATCACGTTACTTTAATTAATTTGTTGGGTTTTAATGACGATGCTTAATTGGGATTGAGAATGCTATCAACCATTCTCAATGTTCAACAACCACCATGATAGTTAAATAAATTATATTCCTTTGCAGTAGGGAAAAATTGGCTTTTCGCAAAAACCTTATAACCATAGAGCTTTTCCACCAGCCAAATATGCATGTAGTGATAGCCTTTATTCATCATTCTCTATGGTGTGAATTTGCCAGTACATTCAATGTACTAACCCTTTGTGGCTGCAACGTCTCATGTTGCAGGATTTATCTTACGACGAGTAAGTGATACGTTAGGGTTACGATTTCTACACTCAACTTTGCCGTTGGTGTTGATGGGAATCCACAACCTTGTTGCTTCCGCTATATGGATTGAGGTAATAGTATTTACGTTACTTTTACATGTGATTTACCTCTGTTATAAATCCTCGAGTACTGTGTGTGTCATCATATCGATCCAGGGATGACACTTAAGCACAGAGACTTGATCCATTCGGGTCGGGTCGCTACAAGATGGTATCAGAGCACCTGTTGACTGTAGGACGTGACCCTAGAAACTGGCAAGCCCATAGGAAGGATTTTCTCTAAAAACTTTCTTTTTCAACAAGATCTTTTACCTCTCTTCTCTTCTGAGCTTATTCAAATATTCCCTTTTAGTGAGACTATACCCCTTTTCCCTTTTGACCACGAAGATTCGACGGATGAGATCACTTCAAGAAGTACAAGATATCGGACAACTAAGACCACTATGGAATGAAGGAGATTTTACCGTGCATTATAGTAATGGAAACTACGGTGGCTGAAGACTCTGAAGACTGGGAGAATTTGAAGGCTCTGAAGAATCCCTAGGTTTTTTATGACCTAGGAAGGCTACCCTTATGGAACTTGGCAGACTATGGAAGTTGTCAATACCCGAGATCAAGGTGTATCGAAGAAAGACTAGAACATGGATCATAGGACTCAAAGTTTTGTCAAGAAACCTTAAGGCAGGAGATATCAACTGTGGAGTGATAGCTCATGGGAATGACAAGAGCAGGAACACGGTTATCCGTGATGTCATCGCCCGCTGATGCTATTGTCACCGTGCTGAGTTAAGGATACATTTCTTCAGAATGGATTTGATGGAAGAAGGCTGATGGAGCACCTATCAGTAAGATGAAGTTTTAACCTTAGCCGGTGTATCACTAGGATCTGGAGTATTACATGAAGGATTTTAAGATGGACCTGCAGGAAGGTATATTCGACAAAGAAGCATTTCGTGAAGAACTTAGGACCAAGGAGCTGAAGTAGCAAGCTGGAGGAACAAAACCTCGAGAAACCGGAGATTTGTCAAGAACTAGACCATGGTTCATGCCAAGGATGTTGAAACCTAGAAGTTTGAAATGCAACTCTGGAATATTAAAGGATGTCACGAGAAATTTCACGTCAACGGAGATGATCTGGCAAAAGAACTTGAGAAGGACAAGCGCGATGGGAAGAAGCCATCGGAGACATAAACAAGACTTGAAGAGTTGGCGATTTTGAAGATTTATTGACCCTTAGAAGACCAAACCCCTATTTTATACCTACGTTAGATGCGAAGATTGTGAGCTGTCATTTGTTTGATGTTTTTTTGACAGCCACAATAAAATCTGTCTTTTAAAAACTTTTGTTTGTATTGTGTGTATCCCTCTCCCTCTCTCTTATCTCACCCCAAAACCCATGGACCTAATAGAGGATGAATGGAGATGAGCTTGTATTTTCAGGACCGATGAGTCAAATGGAGACAGACCGATGGATTCAGAACATGGAGGATCATATGGAGAACAACCCTATAGCCGGAAAGGATATGGCCCAGCATGCTCTTCAGTGCTTTGAAAGAGGTGCTGCTACTTGGTGGAGGATGTACCAAACCATCAATGGATGGCAAGGAGTAACCACTTGGAAAGAATTTAAGTTGACTTTGCTAAAGTCTAAGTTTGTGTCCCAGAAGTTGAAGCCTTATGGAAAGGATATGAAGAAACTTGTGCATGCAAGCTTTGTGGAGAAATAGGACAGAACCATAAAGAACACAAGGATGAATAACCTAACTGTGAAGGAAGTCACCCAACTGAAGAATGCCCAACTAGGCAGATCACTTGTTTCTTGTGTGAAGGGATTACCCACTATCCTACTCGGTGTCACATTTACCCCTTGGTACAAAGAACCATCTAGCAGAAGGAAGAAGCAATGGAAGGAGCCCTTATGAAAAGTTTAGAAGAACCCGTGATGAGGGAAGATGTGGAGGACACACCTAAAGAAGACCCGAGTAAACCCTGCACCAAGTCATGCTATTCATGTGGAGAAGAAGGACACATCTCCCAAAATTGTTTGAATGGGATCTAGTAGAATTCCCGACAGAGGAAGTAGAATATGACCCACAGGAAATAGAAGCCCCGATTGGAATGGAAAAGTCCAGGAAGAGAAACTGATTGGAGCCCAGGAGGAACCTGAGTCATATCATCTGTTACAGGTGCAAGGAGTCAGGGCACTACCTCAACAATTGCCCAAAAAGGGAAACCTCGATACTTGTCAGAAGTAATATGTTTTAGTTGTAATGGAGCAGTGTCGGGGGTGCTAATCCCACGGACACCTATGGGACCGGCGGACCGAGCCCCTTTTGGTTTGGCAGGGGGCGGAGATTGCACGAAGAGCAGATCGAGGCGGAGCGCACGAGCACACGATCAGTTTACCCAGGTTCAGGCCGCACGGATGCGTAAAACCCTACTCCTGCTTGGTGGTTGTATTGAGTTCTTGCTCGGGAGCGCCGAGTGCTACAGTACGCACCAGCAGCTAACGAGACCGAGCGTGAGGGTGTTCTGTTCGCTGACCCCCTCTACGTTGCGCATGGGCCTACTTTTATACGCTCAAGGGGTCACCGACAGGTGGCAACGTAGACAAGGGTAAAAATGGAAAAGGCGTTGTGGTTGGTACCGCCGCCTACAACAGTGTATCATACCTAACCCTGACGGCAGGGGACAAGGGCATTAAATGCCTGCCTGCGTCGCCTAGACGGTGCGAAAAGGGACCGCCAGGGACGCCACCGCTTGGCACGATGGCAATCTTGTCAGCGCCGCTTTCCACCGTGTACCGCTGGCTGCACAGCCTCCCGCCACGTATGCCTGGAAGGGTCCCAGAGCGACACGTTGGTGGATGTGCTGGAGCGCAGGTACAGAGTGGAGGCTTGCCGCGGCAAGTGCCTTGCCACGGTCGTTGTCTTGTCGTGTCCGGGAGCTTGTCGCTCACTGGGCCTTGCCGGGACGCGTGGTGCGCCGTGGCAAGTTCCTTGAGATGCCTTGGTTGGCCTTCCCGGCAAGCTCCTCTTGCCGGGGTCTTGTCCTTCCTGGCAAGCTCCTCTTGCTGGGGCCTTGTCTTCTTGTCTTGGATACTTTGTTCTTGAATGGCTCCAAAGGAACCACGGAGGACCTTGGCGGTCACCCGGCAAGCCTTGCCGCGGGACGCTGCGACTGCCCGTGCACAAGTTCGGGATACTAGGGTACCCCTACTCTAGTGCACCGACAGGAGCCCCCGGGCCTGGGCCATACACGGTGCCGAGCACTGTTGGGCCAGGCCCAAAACAGGGCACGGGCACGCGCGGCCTGGGTTATGCCGTATCTCACTCCGCATCCACCGCGCCCTCCCCGAACGGCACGCGTCGAAGGCGGCGTCGTGGGAGAGATCGTGGGTGGTTTCTTTATTAGGAAAGGCGGAACGTCCGCTCCCTCCTCCTTTATAAGTAGGGAAAATAGGGGTAGTGCGCCCACTCGCCCCCTTTCCACTCCAATCTCAGAAGCCTCCGCCCCGCCTCCGTCTTCCCAAAGCTGAAAAGAGAGCTGCGCCCTGCCCCCCCCATCGCCACCAGCACCACCAACACCGTCGACCTCCTCCACCACCTCCGCCACCTCCGCCATGGCTCCGAAAGCCGACAAGGGGAAGGCTGTGAAGTCGACCGAGGCGCAGTGGCTTGCGACGCTGCGGAAGGAGCGGGCCATCTTCCCCCCCAAGCTTGCCGCGAAGGAGCTGAGGGAGTACTACTACCTCTTCTGGTCGACGGAGACGCGAGCGCATCCGAGCACGAAGGTACTTCCAGCCGCCGCTCATAAAATGGCTCCAAATGGATATCCCTTCTTTGCCGTGTTCTTCTACTGCGGGCTCTGCCCGCCCTTCTCTGAATTCTTCTGCGACATCATGAACACCTACGGGCTCTGCCTCCTTGATTTCACCCCCAATGCCGTTCTGACCATGGCAGTTTTCGCACACCTTTGCGAAAACTTTGTCGGAGTCCATCCCAACGTAGCCCTTTTCCGCCACTTCTTTATGCCCCGAGTAGAGAGAGGAGAGCCCTTATCTAGCGGGATCGCCTGGATCTCGAGGGCCGGCAAGAAGGATTCTTATCTGGAGGGAGAATTCCGCGGCAAGTGGGAGGAGTGGAGAGCAGACTGGTGCTGGATTGTCAAGGAGAACCCGCAGCCATTTACCGCCCGGCGCCAAGCCCCAGCGACACGCGGCAGCGATTGGAGTGACGTGGCCTCGGAAGACGATAGGCTGAGGATTGCCGTCACTAGGATCCAACGCCTCAGGCTTGCCGGACTCACTGTAGGTGCTGTTGGCACAGACTTTCTTCGCCGCCGCATTGCACCCCTGCAGGAACGGAGGAGGCCCGCCTGGGAGTTCAAGAATGCGGCAGATATCATGAGGCTGCGTCTGGGCCTCAACTATAATTTCACTGTCCTGGAGCTCAACGCGATGCTCTAGGAGCTCTTCAAGTATGATCCTGATCATCCCGAAGTTTTTAGGTTGCCGCAGGGCGTCGTTCCGCTGTGCAACAACTCCGCGCTTGACCGCATCCGGGCAATGTTGCCGCTGTGCGACTCGCATGGGCTTGTGCCAACTTGGCAAGAGCCTGCAGACGAGGTCGTGCAGGAATTCTTCGACAACTTGGTAGAAGTGACGATCCGCCCCGATGAGAAGAATGGCCTCACTCGCGACACCACTGATGCGGAGTTGAGGCGCATCGCCACCAGGCTGGAAGAGGCGGCGGCAGTCGCAGCTGCGGGCGAGTTTGGATTCACCTTGGAGGAGGCAGAGGCGGCAAACCGTGCCGAGCGAGAGGAGCTTGCCGGCAAGAAAGAGCTTGCCCGGCAAGAGGAGCTTGCCGGCAAGAAAGATCTTGCCGGGCGTGACGCCGAGCCGAGCGAGCCCGCCGAGGATACGAGCGGCTCGTTGGAGATCAACTCCTCTTCCTCCTCATCCTCAGACAGCTCACCGCAAGAAGAGCCTCCATCTCCAGCAAGAAGGCGTCTCCGCAAGGCCGGGGACGTGGCGAGGCGGCAGGCGAGTCGACAGTCGCCGCGCCGCGCGACACGCTCCACCGCGGCAAGCACTGCTGCCGCGGGAGCGCCCCACGCTGCTGCAGCAACTGGAGTGGGGTCTTCCCGGACCACCGCTTCTGCTCCCGCCAAGCGGCCAAGGGAACCTACTCCTCCACCTTCTCGCGCCGGACGCGAGCCGGACTTCGACTTCTCCGCATTCAGCTCCGACGAGGAAGAAGAAGAAGATTAAGATTCTCTTGTTGTACTTGCAGTGCTTCAATTCTTGCTGTTTTGTCTTGTATCTCATCTGCTTTATTCTGAACCTATTCCTTCTCAGGACTCTGGCTCAGAGAGCAGCGAAGAGAGCCAAGGCCCCGGTGATTATCATCGAGGATGAACCCACCGCGTCAGCAGGGGATGCGCCCGAGACAACCTTGCCAGACCCGGCGACTGTTCTTCAGAGCAGCCCCCAGCGTAAGTATATAGCTTGCTTTCCGCTATTGGGCGCGCACGAAGATTTTTTCTTTGCTGATATCTGATTGTTGACTTGTGCAGGAGCAGAGCAGCCCCACCAGGAGCGCCCGGAGGCCGCCCCCGAAACGCCAAGAGAGAGTCCTCCGGCAAGGGAGAGGTCTCCGGCAAGGGAGAAATGTCCGGCAAGGGAGGGTTCTCCGGCAAGGGACAACACCAGCGGCTACCCGGCGGCGGCGACCACGACTGTAGAGCCTGGCACAGGTAATCTTCTCGCTTCGGAACTTCCCTTGGATTCTTCTTCTTGTTGATCTTCTTTTTTGGATATTTGCTTGACTCTTCTCCCTCTTCCGGCTGTCAGATCCATATGCTTCGGAGCCAATGGAGACCGAGGTTGCCGCCGAAGACGCTGCTGCCGCCGAGGAAGCAGCCAGCGCTGACGAGCCCGCTGGTGCAGAGACCGCCAAGACTGCCGCCGCAGAAGCAGGCGGGGGATCTGGCGATCGCACTGACGACCCTGAGGTCGCAGGAGCGCCAGGCGCTGCATCAACCGCTGATCCTCCGCCACTGCCGCAGCGCTGGGCTCCGAAGAGCCCCAGCCAGGTGTCTACTTGAAGGCCGGCAACGACATCTTCATCAACCTCCCCTGGGCGTCAAGCTCCAGGGTGCCGGTCGAAGGAGAGAGTTTCGACGGAGAAGTGCTTGCTTCCGCCGGGCTGGCACTGGTTGACGCGCCAAGTAGCAGCAGCGGCGAGCCTGAGGAGGAGCGGCTGCTGCGGAAGCTGGTGTCACTCTACCGCGCTCAGCAAGCCAAGCTGGAATCCCGCGAGGCGCTTGTCGCGAAGGTGGGAGTCGACATCGAGAAGCGCGCGGAGGAGCTCCGGGGTCACAACCAGGAAGCTCTCCGGTCCTTGGCAGTGGAGCGGGTGCAGCTTGCCGAGGAGCAGAGGGCCTTCCTCCTCGAGAAGGCTGAAGTCGAAGAGCAACAAAGGCTTGCCGCTGAGAAGCTGTCTGTGCAGGAAGGCGAGCTGGTGCAGCGGAAAGTCGATCTTGACAGCCATGAGGAGGAGCTTGCCGCGCATGAGAGAACACTTGGCGGAGCCCTCAAGCAAGCAGAGGATGCTGCCGCAGCTGCCGAGGCCGCCAAGAAGGAGCTGGAGACGAAGGTGGCGCAGCTGGAGGCCGATCTCAAGGCGAGTGGTGACGAGCTTGCCGCGCTCAAGCTTGAGCGGGAGAAGGACGCCAACAGCTACTCGGAGCTGCAGCCCCGTCTCGCCGAGAAGGGCAAGGAGCTTGACGCCGCCAAGGACTCCAATGCAGATCTTGAGTTGAAGCTGATCACTTTGACCAAGACGCTGGATGGCGCCAAGGAGCAGGAGACGGCCTTGAAGGAGGAGGTCAAGGCCGGCAAGGCGCTGCTGGCGAGTGCCGCTGCCGCCCAGAGCACTTTACGGGAGAATGTGGAGCACTGGACGGAGGGTCTTGTGGATGTTGCCGCAGATATTGATAAGGAGCTTGCGCAGCTGGGGATGGAGGATCTCGGGTATCCCTCTGACGAGAACCTCCAACCCAGCGCCAAGCTCACCTCATTCTTCAAAGGCGTGGCGACGGCCCTCCGGTGACTCCGGGAGAGGATCCCAAAGCAGCTGGCCGACGAGTCGCGCAAGATCTGCGCGGGAGCTCTTCAGAAGGTGCTGGTGAAGGTGGCGTTCCGCAACCCGGGCCTCAACCTCACCAACGTCCTCAGGTCCTTGCCGCCGGATGCTGATCTGGAGGCGCTCAAGACCCTTGTCGCACCCATTGTGGACAAGGTGAGCGGGATCAAGAGGGTTGAGGGCGATCGCGTAGATTAGGCCGCCCGTTTTCTTCTTTTCTTGTCGCTGTTGGTCATGTTATGAAAACAATCTATTAGAGCCGCGACAAGCTATCTTGTAATATAACTTTATCCTGTGCAATGATTGCAATGTTATTTCCTTTACTTGATTCCTTCCTTTGTATGTTTTTGCCCTATGCTTTTGGGGAACTTGCCGGCGCAGGCACCTTGGCCGTGAGCGCTGAGTGCGGGACGTCAGCAGCCTGCTGGCGGTGCCGCTACCGACAAGAAACCTTGTCGCAGCTAGTCGCAGCTCACTTAAGTTGTTGAGCGGACTCGAAACAACAGTAAGGGCGCAACTAGCTACGAGTTGGTTCCTCCGCGCACAGGTTTTCCATACAAAGCACGGTCGTTCAAGGAAGATAACTTAAAATTTTTAAAAATCTGATTGCTCAAATTCGGCAACTTGTCTTTTCTATCGTTTGCTTCCCGGCAAGGCGAAACTTTCTTGAACGACGCCTGGTCCATACCATATCTTCTCCTTTCCCCCCGGCAAACTTGTGCGCGAGGGAACCTTCCTTTCCTTGAGAAAAAGAAAGAGGAGAAAAAATAAAGATATGGAGCTTTATGGCTCGTTGTTGCTTACCGGGCTAGGTGCTGCACAAAGTGTCAGATATCTCATGCAAGAACAATAAAAAGCATGAAATTGACAAGATGTGTGGAGCACATGATCTTTATGCACGGGATCTGCGCCTGGCTTTGTGCAAAGGATTACATGCAACAGCGGCAAGACTTGTACTAAAGGTGGTTGCTGGAACGGGTTCCGGCAACCGTGCCTTACGGGTAAAACTTATGAAGATGCTCAATATTCCAGGAGTTGCTCACTGGTGTGCCATCTTCGGTCTCAAGGCGGACAACGCCAGGCCTAGTGACTCATTTCACCCCATAAGGGCCTTCCCACTTCGGCGTTAACTTGCTGGAATTCTTGGCGGACTGAACGCGCCGAAGAACAAGGTCGCTTTCCTCGAGACTTCTGGCATTAACTTTGCGGCTATGGTAGCGGCGCAAAGCTTGCTGGTAGCGAGCAGCTCGCACAGCAGCCTGAAGACGGTCTTCCTCAAGGAGCAGCGCGTCATCTTGTCGCAGCTGCTCTTGCTCAAGCTCATCATAAGCGAGCACTCGAGGCGACCCGTATACGAGTTCCGTGGGGAGAACTGCCTTTGCTCCATAGACTAGAGCAAAAGGTGTCTGGCCAGTGGCTCGATTTGGTGTCGTCCTGATCGACCAAAGAACCACCGGCAGCTCCTCGATCCAGTTTCTTCCGCACTTGTGCAGCCTGTCGAAAGTCCTGGTCTTGAGCCCACGCAGCACTTTAGCATTTGCCCTCTCCGCTTGACCGTTGCTTCTCGGGTGAGCAACAGAAGCGAAGCAGACCTTGGCGCCAAGATCTTGGACGTACTGCATGAAGGTGCGGCTCGTGAATTGCGTACCGTTGTCGGTGATTATCCTGTTAGGGATCCCGAAACGGCAAACAATTGACCTGAAGAACTTGACTGCTGACTGTGCTGTCACCTTCCTCACTGGTTCCACTTCCGGCCACTTTGTGAACTTGTCGATTGCAACGTACAAGTACTCAAAGCCCCCGACTGCTCGGGGAAAGGGGCCGAGGATATCGAGCCCCCAGACCGAAAATGGCCAGGATAAAGGGATTGTCTGGAGAGCTTGAGCTGGCTGGTGTATCTGCTTGGAATGGAACTGGCACGCTTCACACTTGGTTACTTGTGCAGTTGCATCCTGGAGGGCTGTCGGCTAGAAGAAACCTTGCCGGAATGCTTTGCTGGCAAGTGCTCTTGCGCCAATGTGGTGACCACATATGCCTCCATGTATCTCTGCCAACAGCTTTTGTCCATCTTCCCGAGGAATACACTTCAATTTCACACCGTTGAGTCTTCTTCTGTACAGTGTGCTATCGACAAACTGGTACATACTTGACTGTCGGGCTACTCTTTCCGCTTCTTCTTGCTCTTCGGGAAGTTCTCCTGTCTGAAGGAAACGGACAATCTGCTGTGCCCATGTTGGAGCTTGTTGCTCGACAACAAGGACTAAAGGCATATCTACGGCTGCGGGAACATCCGCTTCTACGGCGAGAACCTCCGGCTCAGCCGGAGCTTGACGTTCCCTGGCAAGCTTGCCGGAGCAAAACTTGTCAGGAGCGTCTGCTTCAACGGAACAAACCCTAGGGCTTGCCAGAGTAGACTGCTCCTCAGCACTCTTGGTGTTGATCTTGGGGACCTTCTTGGCGGCGGCTTCGGGAAGCTCTGCCGGAAAATAGTCACTAGAAACCAACTTCCTCTTCTTGCTCTGTCCAGTCGATGGGGTTACGGACGGTTGAGTCAGCTTGAGCACAAAGATCCCTGGTTCCACAGGTAACTTAAGTGCGGCGCACTTTGACAGGCCATCGGCAATGTCGTTCTGAGCTCTCGGAACATGCTCCATCTGCAGGCCGTCAAAGTGCTCTTCTAGCTTTCTCACTTCGTCAACATAGGCTTCCATCAACGGACTCTGATAACTCTTGTTCACTTGGCGGACGACAAGCTGCAAGTCACCCCTGACAATGAGCTTTTTGATCCCAAGGTCTACCGCGATCCTGAGACCGGCAAGCAAGCCTTCATACTCTGCAGTATTGTTTGTCGCTTGCTCCTTGGGAAAGTGCATTTGGACTACATACTTGAGGTGCTCTCCGGTGGGTGCGACAAGCAGCACGCCAGCGTCGGCTCCTTGCAGTGAGAAGGCACCGTCAAAGTACATGAGCCACTCTTTGCTTGCTTCTTTGACGGGGATGCTTGTTTCTGGAATTTCTTCATCTGGTGTTGGCGTCCACTCTGCTATGAATTCTGCCAATGCTCTGCTTTGGATAGTTGAACTACTCTCAAACTTGAGGCCAAAGCTTGACAGTTCCAATGCCCACTCGACAATCCTGCCTGTCGCTTCTGGATTCTGCAGTATCCTCTTTAGCGGAAAGCGAGTGACAACTGTGATCTCATGTGCTTGGAAGTAATGGCGCAGCTTTCTCGAGGCCATGAGAAGGCCGAAAAGCAACTTCTGCATACCAGAGTACCTTGACCTAGCCCCCTGCAGAAAGGAACTGACAAAGTAAACTGTGCGCTGCACCATTTTCTTCTGTATCTCCTCGCACACCTGCACAGATCCATCTTCGTCGGGACCAGATCTTGTCGGGGAAGCCCCCTACTTGTCGCTGGATGCGCTTGCCGCGGTTGCTGGTTCGTCATCTGCCTCCCTCTCCGCCACTAACACAGCACTAACCACTTGATTGGTTGCCGCTATGTACAGCAGCAACTTCTCGTGCAGCTTAGGTGCGACAAGTGTTGGAGTGGAGGACAGGTTTCTCTTAAAGTCCTGCAGCGCAGCCTCCGCTTTCGGAGTCCATTTCATTGGACCTGCCTTTTTCAAAATTTTGAAAAACGGCAGGGCGCGCTTAGCAGATCGAGAGATAAACCTGCTGAGAGCAGCCACGCAACCGGCAAGCCTTCGTACATCCTTGACGCGCTTTGGTGCTTCAATCTACTCAATGGCCTTGATCTTGTCGGGATTGGCTTCAATTCCCCACTGAGACACGAAGAACCCGAGAAGCTTGCCGGAGGGAACTCCAAACACACACTTCTTAGGGTTGAGCTTGAGGTTGATCTTGCGCAGATTTACAAAGGTCTCGTCTAAATCTTGAATCAGAGTTGCCCTGTCCTTGCTCTTGACCACTATGTCATCCATGTAGGCTTCCACATTTCTGTGCATTTGTGGCTCAAGAGCGACATGGACTACTCTTGCAAATGTTGAACCAGCATTCTTTAAACCGAAAGGCATCCGTATGAAACAGTACGTGCCACATGGAGTAATGAATGCGGTTTTCTCCTCATCCTCTTCTGCCATGAAGATTTGATGGTATCCTGAGTATGCGTCAAGAAATGAAAGCAAATCACATCCGGCTGTGGAGTCAACAATATGGTCAATGCGCGGCAAGGGAAATGGGTCTTTGGGACAAGCTTTATTAACATCAGTAAAGTCGATACAAAGCCTCCATTTCCCGTTTGCCTTGCACACGACTACAGGATTGGCCAACCACGTAGGATGGAGCACTCCTCTGACAAGGCCTGCTGCTTCCAATTTCTTGATCTCTTCTGCGATGAACTCTTGGCACTCCACTACTTGCTTCCTGACCTTCTGCTTGACGGGCCTTGCATGAGGACAAACGGCAAGATGGTGCTCAATTACTTTCGTGGGAACACCGGGGATATCAGACGGTTGCCACGCAAACACGTCGACGTTCGCCCGCAGGAAAGTAATGAGCGCGCTTTCCTACTTAGGGTCAAGAGTGGCACTGATGGTGAAAGTACCACCAGTGCCGTTCTCCTTGGCGGACACCTTCTTGGTTTCTGGCGGAGCTGCCATTGCCTTCTTACACTTACCGGTGGAGCTTGATTGTGCGTCCTCGACGGTAGCGCAGCACTCCGAAGAGGTGCGCTTGCCGGAGTGGGCATCAGAACTCTTGCCGGACTTGGTCTTCTTCTCCCCCCCGGGAGCTTCAGCGGCAAGTGACTTGCGATCTGTTGTGGTTGTCGCTTCCCGGTAGATCTTGTCGGCACAGATAAGAGCATCCTTCTTGTCGCCAGGGATAGAGATGACGCTTATCGGGCCTGGCATCTTCAGCATGTTGTATGCGTAGTGAGAGGCTGCCATGAACTTGGCGAGTGCTGGATGACCGAGTATCCCATTGTAAGGCAATGGAAAATCGGCAACGTCAAAAGTGACCCTCTCAGTCCTGAAGTTCATCTCGCTGCCAAATGTTACCGGCAATGTGACCTTCCCTTTTGGCTTGCTCCTTCCCGGGTTGATTCCTTGGAACGTGCCGGTCTCTTCGAGCTCGCTGTCAGGGATCTGGAGTTTCTGGAGTACAGCGGAGGAGATCAGGTTCAATCCGGCCCCGCCGTCAACTAGCATCTTAGTGACTTTGAGGTTGCAGATAGTTGGTGAAACCAACAACGGCAAGCACCCGACCGCAGTTGTGCGATTAGGGTGGTCCTCAATATCAAAGATGATAGGCGTGCTGGACCATTTCAGAAGCTTGCACGATTCGACAGGTGGTTCCGCCGCATTGACTTCCCGCGCCCACTGCTTGAGTTGGCGGTGGGAAGTATGCAGAGAAGCACCGCCGTCAACGCACAAGACCTCTGTGGCTTTCTGGAACTCCTGCTCACTGGTCTCGACATCATCCATGTCTTCGTCGTCGTCGTCGTCTTCATCCTTGTCGCGGCCGCGGGGAGGTCTGTCTCCTTGCCGCTGCTTGGCCTTGCCGCGTCGTCCTCCCCGGCAAGCGCGCTTCTTGCCGGATTCTCCAGCGCCTCCTTGGGCCCTCTCCTTGTCGCGCCGCTCGTACTCAGCTTTTTGCTGCTGGACAAGCTGCTCGACCTTCTTGCAACTCTGGAGGTCGTGGCCCTTGGTGCGATGGATCTTGCAGTACTGCTTGTCGGTGCCGTCCTGCTTGTCGGCGATCGCCATAGCCTGGCAGTTGGTGCATGCGGCAATCTTCTTGCCGGAGCTACCAACTTTGGCTTTCTTGGCGCCACCGTCATTGCCGGACTGCTCAACGACTAGCACATCTTTGCCTTTCTTCTTCCTGTTGTTCCGCCGCCGATTTTTCTTTGCCGGGGCAGCATCCTCGCTGTCAGATCCTCCTGCTCCTGTACTCTCTCCGGGGAGTTTCCTCCCTTCCTCAGCACGTGCACACTTGTCGGCCAGGGCATACAGCTCACTGACGTCCCTGATCCTGCACATCGCCATCTCCTCCCGCATCCTGCGGTTACGCACGTTCTGATGGAACGCGCTGATGACCGTGGCAGGGTGGATGTCTGGGATGTTGCGCTGTACATGGCTGAATCTCTGAATGTACTTGCGCAGGGGCTCTCCTTCCTTCTGGGCGAGCAGGTGAAGGTCACTCTCTTGGTCATGAGGTTTGTGGCCGCCTGTAAAGGCGCCGACAAACTGATGGCATAGGTCTGCCCAAGAGGATATGGAGTTGTCCGGCAAGTGCATGAGCCAGGACCTGACGTCGGGCTTGAGCACCAGCGGGAAGTAGTTGGCAAGGACCTTGTCGTCTCGCCCCCCGGCAGCTTGCACCGCGATGGTGTAGATGCTGAGGAACTCCGACGGGTGCGACTTGCCGTCGTACTTCTCTGGTACGTCTGGCTTGAAATTCTTCTGGCTGGGCCAGTGGACTTGCCGCAGCTCACGGGTGAACGCAGGGCAACCTATCGCGTACGGCAAGTCGCCTGGTTCCCCTGGCGCATGCATGTCGATAGAGGGCCCAGCGCGCCGGTCTGATTGACGCCGCGCTTCTCTTCGGCGCTCGATGCGTGTACGAGCGTCTTCTTGCCGTCGTTCGTCAAGAACTTGGCGCTGATCGCGATGAGCTCGTGGATCTGATGATGCGGTGGAGTCGCTGTTGTGTTGGATCCGGCGAGTCGGCGATCTTGGCCTTCGGGGCGGAGAGTGCACGGTGGTTGCACCCCCACCGGTCTTGTCGCCACCGGCTCGTGCCTGGCTAACTTGCCGCGGCAGCGAAGTACTCGGCTGCCGCGGATTGTCGCCGTTGGCAAAGCCGATGAGACTCTGAATGGTGGCCCTCCAGTCATCGATCTTGTCTACCGCTGGAGGGTAGTCTAGGAGCAGTTGAGCTCGCGCCAAAGCTTCTGCTGAAGTGGCGGGCGGCGGCGGCGAACGGTGCGAGGAGCGAGATATGCTTGGACTTCTAACCATGTTAGAAGGAGCAGTATCTCATCCAGGCGACCGTGCCCCGCTTGCGCCAGCACGTTGGCGTGCATGCTGGTCTTGAGCGCTCCGAGATCCACCAGCTCGATCTTGGTCCAGCAAACGTATGGTACTGTGAGTACCATGATGCTGCTGGTCCCGCGCCTCCTGGGATGGGCGCGGTGCATGTACGGACGCCGAGGTCTTGGAGTGCGCCCGGTCGTTGTGGGAGCCGACTGCGCCGCCGATGGGCTGCGCAGCCTTGTCTTTGGACCTGGCAGCACCGTGAGCTCCCTCATCGACGCCCGTTCTTCCGCCGGCGTCTACCCCACCAGGTGTTTGCTCCGGCGATGGTGGGTTCGGCGCAGACGGAGCAGCCACCTCCGAAGCCTTCTTCTTCGGCAGCATGTCGATGAAGACGATGAAGATTTAGCTCGTGCGAACGCCGGATCAAGTTCACACAATCTCGACGCTCCCCCTACCTGGCGCGCCAAAGATGTTGGGGGTGCTAATCCCACGGACACCTATGGGACCGGCGGACCGAGCCCCTTTTGGTTCGGCAGGGGGCAGAGATTGCACGAAGAGCAGATCGAGGCGGAGGGCACGAGCACACGATCAGTTTACCCAGGTTCGGGCCGCACGGATGCGTAAAACCCTACTCTTGCTTTGTGGTTGTATTGAGTTCTTGCTCGGGAGCGCCGAGTGCTACAGTACGCACCAGCAGCTAACGAGACCGAGCGTGAGGGTGTTCTCTTCGCCGACCCCCTCTATGTTGCGCATGGGCCTCCTTTTATACGCTCAAGGGGTCACCGACAGGTGGCAACGTAGACAAGGGTAAAAATGGAAAAGGCGTTGTGGTTGGTACTGCCGCCTACAACAGTGTATCATACCTAACCCTGACGGCAGGGAACAAGGGCATTAAATGCCTGTCTACGTCGCCTAGACGGTGCGAAAAGGGACCGCCAGGGACGCCACCGCTTGCCACGATGGCAATCTTGTCAGCGCCGCTTGCCACCGTGTACCGCTGGCTGCACAGCCTCCCGCCACGTATGCCTGGAAGGGTCCCAGAGCGACACGTTGGTGGATGTGCTGGAGCGCAGGTACAGAGTGGAGGCTTGCCGCGGCAAGTGCCTTGCCGCGGTCGTTGTCTTGTCGCGTCCGGGAGCTTGTCGCTCACCGGGCCTTGCCGGGACACGTGGTGCACCGTGGCAAGTTCCTTGAGATGCCTTGGTTGGCCTTCCCGGCAAGCTCCTCTTGCCGGGGTCTTGTCCTTCCCGGCAAGCTCCTCTTGCCGGGGCCTTGTCTTCTTGTCTTGGATACTTTGTTCTTGAATGGCTCCAAAGGAACCACGGAGGTCCTTGGTGGTCACCCGGCAAGCCTTGCCGCGGGACGCTGCGACTGCCCGTGCACAAGTTCGGGATACTAGGGTACCTCTACTCTAGTGCACCGACAAGCAGGACACTTTGCCAGAGAATGCCCCAAGGAGAAGGAAACTTGTGCTAGATAGTTGAGTTTGAAACAAAAGAAATGGAGTAGTAGAAGTGAGAACATTTTATTTTCTATTGAGGTGTTGAGTTGAGGCATGTAATGGAAAAGCGAGAGATTGTAATCATTGGAGAATGAATAAAGTTAGCATCGTTGGTACTGATATGGATTTTATGAGTTGTTACTCTATGAAGAAGAATTTTGGCCATTTTGAGGATATGAGAAATATGGTCTATGGAAGATTTGTGCATTTTAAGGGTGGTAGCACCCTGTAAGAACCGTTGGCCCCTGGAAAAGACAAGGATACTCCACTGAGTGGATTTCGGACAAAATGAATACGAGTTTTGTCTCGATATGTGTGATACCCCAAGAGTGTGTGGGATGAAGTTGGAGACTGTCAGCTGTTTGGACCAAGTGTGATCAAGGAGTCAGAAGAGAATGTTAAGTTGATTCGAGATAGACTGAAGGTAGCTCAGCCCAGGCAGAAGAGTTATGCAGACTCAAAAACGCAAGGAGGTAGTCTATGAAATTGGAGACAGAGCATGTCTTCATGTGTCCCCTCTGCGAGGAGTTAAATGATTTGGAGTTAAGCGAAAGTTAGCCCCGAGAATTGTCGGACCATACCGAGTTTTGGAGCGTATGGGAGAAGTGGCCAACAAGTTGGAGTCACCCGAAGGACTGTCCGGAGTTCATGATGTGTTTCACGTTTCCCAGTTGAAGAAGTGCCATGCAAAGATGGCCAATATTCCCCTGTAAGAACGCTTGACCCTGGAAAGGATAATGATGTTCCACGAAGTGGAATATGGACTTCATGAGTATAAATTTTATCTCGATATGTGGGATATCCCACGAGGATGAAGAGATGAATTACTATTGGAAATAAAGGAGGTATGATGTCGGAAATATGGATCAATGGAAACTCCATGATGAGGCTGATTAATCATGTCCTAGTTTGGTGCCAATAGATGGAAGGAAGACAGTACAATTGGATGGATTTAAGAATCCTAGGGAGTTGGAAATTGGAATAATGAACAGTTGCCTGATGATAAGTTCAAGGACTACAAGTGATGAGGTGTGCCATAACCCACAGGCCCCAGGACCTGCCAAGAGGCAAGCACATTCTTGCTGAAGGAAAAACCCTGGAGGAGGTTACGATTTTATCGATAGACGATTTTATAGGAGTAACGCAAAACCTGAGAGTTGTGAAGGAACGATAGATGTTTGTCTGGCTTGCAGAATCTATGGATATATCCGAACTTGGTTCATCAACAAGAGAAATTCTGCAATGCTTGTGAGGATGACCGGGTGTTAGAATGCGAGATTCGCTAAACCGTATACAAGGTAATGATTTGGGTGCGGGATGGATTGATCACCATACCGACTTACTCTTATTATTTGCCTTGCTATATGGGATGGTAAATCTGAGTGACTTACCTATAGTAGAGAGACGGCGATATTAAACCTTGTTTAAACCTTAGGATGGTATAGCAATTTTTTCCCTTGTACAAGGCAGTTGTTGCCAACCGTAGGTTATACGGTGAGGATCAACCAGACCCATTTCCTGTAGGAGAAACCATAAATTGTTGACCACCATGAGATATCGATAGTTGTTTAGTTTTGGCGCTAGACCCGTCAGCTAAGAAGACCCAGTCACAGAATAACCGTACCAAAATTGAGGAAAAAGGTTATGCCGCTATCGGAAGAGCCCAGAGACGGAATTTTCTCGAGGATCTGAGAAGACCGACACTGTCAATAATAAGGATGGAGTATATGAGTTTGATGGAGCAGTAACCATGCTTCTAAGGGTGGTAGCACCCCAGACACTGTGTGATGATCGATCGATTTTGAGAAGACCCCAACCCTAACCTATTTCTTTCTAGCCTCTCCGAATCTCGAGGACGAGATTCCTTTTAAGGGTGGTAGCTTTGTAACATCCCAAAATTCTAAATTTTGTAATGTTATAATAAATAGATAGATTTGATTGATTGTTTGATTGATTGTGTGAAATTGAGTGAAATTCGAAACCTTTTTGAAAGTTAAATGAGAGGGAATAAAAGGACTTTCCCAAACTTTCATTTTTCATTTATGATCTTCTTGAATTCAAATACTTTCCATCACAAAACCCTGGAGAGAAGATGACATGACTTCTTCCATTTATTTAAATGACAAGGGGTGTTGAAAATATTTGAATTCATTTGAAAATATTTCCGATTCTGGAACTTTATGCAACTCAATGATTTTCATGAGAGAAGATAAAATGACTTCTTCAAATTATATGAAATATGAGTTGGGAGTTTCAAAGAATTAAATTCAAAGTTCTTTTGAATTTAATTTTCTTTTTGGAGTTATTTGAGTTTTATTCAAATTATTATTCTCCAAAAATAAAATATATGGAAATTAGGGTAACATGATTCCCTACAATAGAAAATTGGAGAAAAATTAATTTGAAATCATTTTGGTATTTTTAAAATGATTATTGTTGGATTTTATTAGACCAGTAGCACTCTTTGAATTATTCAAATTTGTGTGTATTTTATTTAATGCTAGAAAAATGTTCATGTCATAGAAAATCTTTTTCTGAAAATTTTGATATATAATATGCCTATATAAAGTTTTATTTTATTTTCGTTTTTTTGTTTATCGTATTCTGTAAAAAAAACTATACCGCGCGGCCGAAAAAAAAATGCAGCGTGCGCGTGGTCGAAGGCCTTTAGGCCAATCGCCTCTTTTCTTCTCTGTTTCGTATATTTTCGTCTACATTTAGTCCCACATTGCCTAGCCTTTGACCCCTAAGCCTCTTTTCCACCAATAAATATAGACCCCTCCAAAAATCATCCGATTCGGGTTAAACCAATATTTTGGTTTGACTAGATTCATTTAAGAAAAATATATTTCTCCTCTCCGGCGCGACTTCTGGAAATTATCTCTTCTCTCCAAAGTCGTCTTTTCTCTGCCTTATAAAGGTATCTTTCTTTGTTTTTTTTCTTCTTATACCTCCGTAGTTTATTATTTTTAGACTAATATGATAAAATAATTAGATTATCAATTAGTCTATGTATTTAGACATTAGACCCTAGCCCGCAGCTATTTTTTTCTTCCGTAAAACAGCTTGGCCCTGATTTTTCAAATAGCCATAACTTTTTACTCGTTTGCCCAAATCCAACGAAACCAACGCCCACTTCTTCATTATGATCCCCTCTATCCAGCAATCCAACTCAAACATATTTTTGAAAATTTTAAAATTTGAATTAGATCAGATTTGAATTCAAACTTCTTTTGATCATATCTTTTTATCCCTAACTCCGTTTGAGTTGATTCTTTTTGCAAATCGAAGCTCTTGACCTAAATTTTCTGATAAGGCCAAATTCACATAATTTTGGTACTGTTAGAAATTGTTTTATGTTGTAAGAGCTATTTGCTTAGTTTTGATGTTTTCCGAATCGACTTCTTCGATCTTTCTGGTCTTTTGAGTGATTGCTTATGTGTGGTTACTATTGCTTGATTACGATAGATTGACCGGAGTGTGATGAGTAGAGCTATCAAGATTTTTGAGTGCGAATCATCTTCATCAACATTGCAGGCAAGTTCACACTTTGATCATACCTTTTCTACAACCCAGTTTTTCTTGCATTAGATCAATCCTCACACATTTGCATGATTAGGATCTAATTAAATTGTGGGATGGGACGTAGATGAGGTAGTACCTATTACCTGTTTATTATCAAACCCTTGGGAGTTACTATTACGTTATGTTTATATTGCCATGCTATGCTCGTAGACGTGGATTGGCTTTTGAGAGTATCCATGACAGATGTGAGATTGTTAATTTAATGGTTTACTTAAGGTGGCAACTTAAAACACACATCTGGGTGGATTGAGGCACTGGGTTATTCCAGGATTGCCTGCTAGGCACCTGGGTAGACCAGGATTGCCTGTTTTTTATGGACCGCCACCCAGGCTCAAAGGGATCATGAGATTATTCATGCTAGAAACTTCTGTGTGTAGCCACAAACTATTATGGGCTCTATCATAGTTGATTAAGTCGTGTGAACTCTTACAGTGGTAGACTAGCAGATGTAGGGGTTGTAGGTGGTACGGTCTACCCATCGTAAGGTGCAAACGCTTCTGAAAGACTATGTCTCGGTCATCCGTTTCTCAAACACCATGTAGTGCGAGAAATCCAATAGAGGCGATCGAGTCTTGTGGGGAAAAGTGCGCAAACCTCTGCAGAGTGTAATAAACTAATCATGATTAGCCGTGTCCCCGGTTATGGACATCTTGAGTATCTAGTTCTTGGATTATCATGTTGATCTCATCATGTTACATTAATTAATTTGTTGGGTTTTAATGATGATGCTTAATTGGGATTGAGAATGCTGTCAACCATTCTCAATGTTCAACAACCACCATGATAGTTAAATAAATTATATTCCTTTGCAGTAGGGAAAAATTGGCTTTTCGCAAAAACCTTATAACCATAGAGCTTTTCCGCCAGCCAAATATGCATGTAGTGATAGCCTTTATTCATCATTCTCTATGGTGTGAATTTGCCAGTACATTCAATGTACTGACCCTTTGTGGCTGCAACGTCTCATGTTGCAGGATTTATCTTACGACGAGTAAGTGATACGTTAGGGCTACGATTTCTACACTCAACTTTGCCGTTGGTGTTGATGGGAATCCACAAACTTGTTGCTTCCGCTATATGGATTGAGGTAATAGTATTTATGTTACTTTTACATGTGATTTATCTCTGTTATAAATCCTCGAGTACTGTGTGTGTCAGCATACCGATCCGGGGATGACACTTAAGCACAGAGACTTGATCCATTCGGGTCGGGTCGCTACATGATCACGTGATCCAAATCAACTAAACCATGTCCGATCATCACGTGAGATGGCGTAGTTTCAATGGTGAACATCACTATGTTGATCATATCTACTATATGATTCACGCTCGACCTTTCGGTATCCGTGTTTTGAGGCCATATCTGTATATGCTTGGCTCGTCAAGTATAACCTGAGTATTCCGCGTGTGCAACTGTTTTGCACCCGTTGTATTTGAACGTAGAGCCTATCACACCCGATCATCACGTGGAGTCTCAGCACGAAGAACTTTCGCAACGGTGCATACTCAGGGAGAACACTTCTTGATAATTTAGTGAGAGATCATCTTATAATGCTACCGTCAATCAAAGCAAGATAAGATGCATAAAAGATAAACATCACATGCAATCAATATAAGTGATATGATATGGCCATCATCATCTTGTGCCTATGATCTCCATCTCCGAAGCACCGTCATGATCACCATCGTAACCGACGTGACACCTTGATCTCCATCGTAGCATCGTTGTCGTCTCGCCAATCTTATGCTTCCACGACTATCGCTACCACTTAGTGATAAAGTAAAGCATTACAGCGCGATTGCATTGCATACAATAAAGGGACAACCATATGGCTCCTGCCAGTTGCCGATAACTCGGTTACAAAATATGATCATCTCATACAATAAAATTTAGCATCATGTCTTGACCATATCACATCACAACATGCCCTGCAAAAACAAGTTAGACGTCCTCTACTTTGTTGTTGCAATTTTTACGTGGCTGCTACGGGCTTAAGCAAGAACCAATCTTACCTACGCATCAAAACCACAATGATAGTTTGTCAAGTTGGTGTTGTTTTAACCTTCGCAAGGACCGGGCGTAGCCACACTCGGTTCAACTAAAGTTGGAGAAACTGACACCCGCCAGCCACCTGTGTGCAAAGCACGGCGGTAGAACCAGTCTCGCGTAAGCGTACGCGTAATGTCGGTCCAGGCCGCTTCATCCAACAATACCGCCGAACCAAAGTATGACATGCTGGTAAGCAGTATGACTTATATCGCCCACAACTCACTTGTGTTCTACTCGTGCATATAACATCAAACCATAAAAACCTGGCTCGGATGTCACTATTGGGGAACGTAGTAATTTCAAAAAATTTCCTACGCACACGCAAGATCATGGTGATGCATAGCAACGAGAGGGGAGAGTGTTGTCTACGTACTCTCGTAGACCGATAGCGGAAGCGTTATATCAACGCGGTTGATGTAGTCGTACATCTTCATGATCCGACCGATCCAAGCACCGAAACTATGGGACCTCCGAGTTCTAGCACATGTTCAGCTCGATGACGATCCCCGGACTCCGATCCAGCAAAGTGTCGGGGAAGAGTTCCGTCAGCACGACGGCGTGGTGACGATCTTGATGTTCTACCGTCGTAGGGCTTCGCCTAAGCTCCACTACAATATTATCGAGGATTATGGTGGAAGGGGGCACCGCACACGGCTAAGAGAACGATCACGAAGATCAACTTGTGTGTCTATGGTGTGCCCCCTGCCCCCGTATATAAAGGAGCAAGGGGGAGGCCAGCCGACCCTTGTGGGCGAGCCAAGGAGGAGTAGGATTCCTACTCCTAGTTGGAGTAGGTTTCCACCTTTCCTAGTCCAACTAGGAGAAGGGGGGAAAGGGGGGAAGAGGGGAAGGAAGGGAGAGAGGGGCCGCGCCCCACACCCCTTGTCCAATTCGGACTGGGCTTGGGAGGGGCGCGTGCCACCTCCCGGTCCTTCCCACTAAGGCCCACTAAGGCCCATTGCTTCTTCCTCGTATTCCCGTAACTCCCCGGTACCTCCGAAAATACCCGAATCACTCGGAACCTTTCCGATGTCCGAATATAGTCATCCAATATATCGATCTTTACGTCTCGACCATTTCGAGACTCCTCGTCATGTCCCCGATCTCATCCGGGACTCCGAACTCCTTCAGTACATCAAAACTCATAAACTCATAATATAACTGTCATCGAAACCTTAAGCGTGCGGACCCTACGGGTTCGAGAACAATGTAGACATGACCGAGACATATCTCTGGTAAATACCCAATAGCGGAACCTGGATGCTCATATTGGCTCCTACATATTCTACGAAGATCTTTATCGGTCAGACCGCATAACAACATACGTTGTTCCCTTTGTCATCGGTATGTTACTTGCCCGAGATTCGATCGTCGGTATCCAATACCTAGTTCAATCTCGTTACCGGCAAGTCTCTTTACTCGTTCCGTAATACATCATCCCGCAACTAACTCATTAGTTGCAATGCTTGCAAGGCTTAAGTGATGTTCATTACCGAGAGGGCCCAGAGATACCTCTCCGACGATCGGAGTGACAAATCCTAATCTCGAAATACGTCAACCCAACATGTACCTTTGGAAACACCTGTAGAGCACCTTTATAATCACCCAGTTATGTTGTGACATTTGGTAGCACACAAAGTGTTCCTCCGGCACACAGGAGTTACATAATCTCATAATCATAGGAACATGTATAAGTCATGAAGAAAGCAATAGCAACATACTAAACGACCGGGTGCTAAGCTAATGGAATGGGTCATGTCAATCAGATCATTCACCTAATGATGTGATCCCGTTAATCAAATAACAACTCTTTGTCCATGGTTAGGAAACATAACCATCTTTGATTAACGAGCTAGTCAAGTAGAGGCATACTAGTTACACTCTGTTTGTCTATGTATTCACACATGTATTATGTGTCCGGTTAATACAATTCTAGCATGAATAATAAACATTTATCATGATATAAGGAAATAAATAATAACTTTATTATTGCCTCTAGGGCATATTTCCTTCAAGTATGACTCTATATGGATGCCTTCGGCGGTGTACCGGGATATGCAATGAATCAAGAGTGACAAGTATGAAAAATTTATGAACGGTGGCTTTGCCACAAATACTATGTGAACTACATGATCATGCTATGCAATATGACAATAATGAATGTGTCATGATAAACTGGATGGTGGAAAGTTGCATGGCAATATATCTCGGAATGGCTATGGAAATGCCATAATAGGTAGGTATGGTGGCTGTTTTGAGGAAGATATAAGGGGGTTTATTTGTGAAAGAGTGTATCATATCACGGGGTTTGGATGCACCGGCGAAGTTTGCACCAACTCTCGAGGTGAGAAAGGGCAATGCACGGTACCGTAGAGGCTAGCAATGATGGAAGGGTGAGAGTGCGTATAATCCATGGACTCAACATTAGTAAAGAACTCATATACTTATTGCAAAAATCTACAAGCCATCAAAAACCAAAGTATTACGCGCATGCTCCTAGGGTGATAGATTGGTAGGAAAAGACCATCGCTCGTCCCCGACCGCCACTCATAAGGACAATCAAATAACACCTCATGTTTCAAATTTGTTGCATAACATTTACCATACGTGCATGCTACGGGACTTGCAAACTTTAACTCAAGCACTTCTCAAATTCACAATTACTCTACTAGCATGACTTTGATATTACTACCTCCATATCTCAAAACAATTATCAAGCATCCAACTTTTCTTAGTATTCAACACACTCAAAAGAAAGTTTCACAAATCTTGAATACCAAGCATGTTATTATTAAGCAAATTATCATGCTATTAAGACTCTCAAAATAATTTAAGTGAAGCATGAGAGATCAATAGTTTCTTTAAAACAAATCCACCACCGTGCTCTAAAAAATCTAAGTGAAGCACATAGAGCAAAATTATAGCGCTCAAAAGATATAAGTGAAGCACATAGAGCAAAACTACTTAGCTCAAGAATATATAAGTGAAGCACATAAAGTATTATATCAAATTCTAATTCATGTATGGCTATCTCAAAAGGTGTGTACAGCAAAGTTGATTCTGGCACACTAACAACCAAAGACACAAATAATACAAGATGCTCCAAGCATAACACATATCATGTTGGTGAATAAAAATATAGCTCCAAGTAAATTACCGATGGAAGTGGACGAAAGAGGGGTTGCCTTCCGGGGCATCCCCAAGCTTTGAATTTTTGGTGTCCTTGGATTATCTTGGGGGTGCCATGGGCATCCCCATGCTTAGGCTCTTGCCACTCCTTGTTCCATAATCCATCACAAGAATTCACCCAAAACTTCACAACACAAAACTTCAAGTAGAAAACTCGTGAGCTCCGTTAGAGAAAGAAAACAAAAAACCACTTCAAGGTACTGTAATGGACTCATTCTTTATTTATATTGGTGTTAAACCTACTGTATTCCAACTTATCTATGGATTATAAACTATTTTACTAACCATAGATTCATCAAAATAAGCAAACAACACACGAAAAACAGAATCTGTCAAAAACAGAACAGTCTGTAGTAATCTGTAGCTAGCGCAATATCTGTAACCCCAAAAATTCTAAAATAAATTTCTGTACGTGAGGAATTTATCTATTAATCATCTGAAAAAATAATTAACTAAATAGCACTCCCAAATAAAAATGACAGCATTTCTCATGAGCGCTAAAGTTTCTGTTTTTTACAGCAAGTTCAACAAGACTTTGCCCAAGTCTTCCCAACGGTTCTACTTGGCACAAACACTAATTAAACACAAAAAACACAACCAGAACATAATTTATTTATTACTAAACAGGAGAAAAAAGCAAGGAATAAAAATAAAATTGGGTTGCCTCCCAACAAGCGCTATCGTTTAACGCCCCTAGCTAGGCATAAAAGTGAGGATAGATCTAGGTATTGCCATCTTTGGTAGGCAATCCATAAGTGGCTCTCATGATAGTTTCATATGGAAATTTTATTTTCTTTCTTGGAAAGTGTTCCATTCCCTTTTTAATGGAAATTGAAATCGAATATTCCCTTCCTTCATATCAATAATCGCACCAACCGTTCTAAGGAAAGGTCTACCAAGAATAATAGGGCAAGAAGGATTGCAATCTATATCAAGAACAGTGAAATCTATGGGCACATAATTTCTATTTGCAACAATAAGAACATCATTAATCCTTCCCATATGTTTCTTAATAGTAGAATCCGCAAGATGCAAGTTTAGAGCAACAATCATCAAAATTGCAGAAATCTACCAAATCACACAAAGTTTTGGGGATAGTGGAGACACTAGCACCCAAATCACACAAAGCATAAAACTCATGATCTTTAATTTTAATTTTAATAGTTGGTTCCCTCTCATCATAGAGTTTTCTAGGGATAGAAACTTTCAACTCAAGTTTTTCTTCATAAGATTGCATCAAGGCATCAACAATATGTTCGGTGAAGGCTTTCTTTTGACTATAAGCATGTGGAGAATTTAGCACGGATTGCAACAAGGAAATACAATCAATTAAAGAGCAACTTTCATAATTAAATTACTTCAAATACAATATAGTGGGTTTAGCAACATCTAGATTTTTATTTCTTTCAATCCCACTTTCATCAATTTCATCATAAAGATCTAAATACTCCGAATTTTTAGAACGCCTTCTAGGTAAAGGAAGATCATATTCAGTTTCATCAAGATTCATATTGCAAAACAAAAATTTAATAGGAGACACATCAATAGCTTTTATATCTTCATCTTGATTTTCATAGGAATTCGGTTTAGCAGCCATCTTATTGACTAAGGTGGCTTGCATATCCGAAATTACAGCAGTCATCTTTTCTAGACGAGCAATTTGGGATCTTATACCATCAAATTCTTTAGACATATCATCAAGATATTTATTCATATAACTCATAAAACTTTTTTGTTCCTTAAGCTCATTTGTAAAGAAATTATTATGCTCAAATTGCAAAACCATAAACTTCCTAACATTGTTTTCGATCTCCTCTAACCTTTTAAGGTGAAGATCACCAAATCTCGGTTGAGCCATCGCGACAAACAAGCAATCCAACACACAGGCAAACAAAAAGGCTAGCGAGAAAAAAAGGCAAATGGAGAAAGAGAAGGAGATTGGGAAAGAGAGGGCGAATAAAACGGCAAGGGTGAAGTGGGGGAGAGGAAAACGAGAGGCAAATGGCAACTAATGTAATGCGAGAGATAGGAATTGTGATGGGTACTTGGTATGTTGACTTTTTGCATAGACTCCCCGGCAACGGCGCCAGAAATTCTTCTTGCTACCTCTTGAGCTTGCGTTGGATTTCCTCAAAGAGGAAAGGATGATGCAGCAGAGTAGCGTAAGTATTTCCCTCAGTTTTTGAGAACCAAGGTATCAATCTAGTAGGAGGCCACGCTCAAGTCCCTCGTACCTGCACAAAACGATAGCTACTCGCAACCAACGCGATTAGGGGTTGTCAATCCCTTCACGGTCACTTATGAGAGTGAGATCTGATAGATATAATATTTTTGGTATTTTTTGTATAGAGATGCAAATTGAAAAGTAAAAGGCAAAGTAAAAAAGGAAAGCAATATTAAAGTGATGGACATTGATATGATGAGAATAGACCCCGGGGCCATAGGTTTCACTAGTGGCTTCTCTCAAGAGCATAAGTATTCTATGGTGGATGAACAAATTACTGTTGAGCAATTGACAAAATTGAGCATAGTTATGAGAATATCTAGGCATGATCATGTATATAGGCATCACGTCCGTGACAAGTAGACCGAAACGATTCTGCATCTACTACTATTACTCCACTCATCGACCGCTATCCAGCATGCATCTAGAGTATTAAGTTAAAAACAGAGTAATGCTTTAAGCAAGATGACATGATGTAGAGAGATAAATTCATGCAATATGAAATAAACCCCATCTTGTTATCCTCGATGGCAACGATGCAATACATTCCTTGCTGCCCCTTCTATCACTGGGAAAGGACACCGCAAGATCGAACCCAAAGCTAAGCACTTCTCCCATGGCATGAAAAACTAATCTAGTAGGCCAAACCAAACTGATAATTCGAGGAGACTTGCAAAGATAACTAATCATACATAAAAGAATTGAGAGAAGATTCAAATATTATTCGTAGATAGACTTGATCATAAACCCACAATTCATCGGTCCCAACAAACACACCGCAAAAAGAAGATTACATCGAATAGATCTCCACGAGAGAGGGGGAGAACTTTGTATTGAGATCCAAAAAGAGAGAAGAAGCCATCTAGCTACTAACGATGGACCCGAAGGTTTGAGGTAAACTACTCACACTTCATGGGAGGGGCTATGATGATGTAGAAGCCCTCCGTGATGACGACCCTCTTCGGCGAAGCTCCGGAAACGGCCCCAAGATGGGATCTCGTGGATACAGAAAGTTGCGGCGGTGGAATTAGGTTTTTGGCTCCTCTTCTGATCGGTTGGGGGTACGCAGGTATATATAGGAGGAAGGAGTACGTCGGTGGAGCACCGAGGGGCCCACGAGGCAGGGGGCGCGCCCTAGGGGGTGGGCGCGCCCCCACCCTCGTGACCGCCTCTTTGATTCCTTGGAGTAGGGTCCAAGTCTCCTGGATCACGTTCGGTGATAAAATCACGTTCCCGAAGGTTTTATTCCGTTTGATATTCTGTTTCTCCGAAATACTGAAATAGGCAAAAAACAACAATTCTGGGCTGGGCCTCTGGTTAATAGGTTAGTCCCAAAAATAATATAAAAGTGGAAAATAAAGCCCAATATAGTCCAAAATAGTAGACAATATAGCATGGAGCAGTCAAAAATTATAGATATGTTGGAGACGTATCAGGTATCTAGGTGACATTAGGGTTTTGGTTGATTTGTGTCTTAAGGTATTATTCTAGTAGGAACTCTAGGGCTGTTTGTGACACTTGTAGGAATAGCCCAACGGATTGATTGGAAAGAATAACTTTGAGGTGGTTTCGCACCCTACCATAATCTCTTCGTTCGTTCTTCGCTATTAGTGACTTTGGAGTGACTCTTTGTTGCATGTTGAGGGATAGTTTTATGATCCAATTATGTTAGTATTGTTGAGAGGACTTACACTAGTGAAAATATGAACCCTAGGCCTTGTTTCCTAGCATTGCAATACCGTTTACGCTCACTTTTATCACTTGTTACCTTGCTGTTTTATAATTTCAGATTACAAATACCTTTATCTACTACCCATATACCACTTGTATCACCATCTCTTCGCCGAACTAGTGCACCTATACAATTTACCATTGTATTGGGTGTGTTGGGGACACAAGAGACTCTTTGTTATTTAGTTGCAGGGTTGCTTGAGAGAGACCACCTTCATCCTATGCCTCCCACGGATTGATAAACCTTAGGTCATCCACTTGAGGGAAATTTGCTACTGTCCTACAAACCTCTGCACTTGGAGGCCCAACAACATCTACAAGAAGAAGGTTGTGTAGTAGACATCAAGCTCTTTTCTGGCGCCATTGCCGGGGAGGTGAGTGCTTGAAGGTATATCTTTAGATATTGCAATCGAGTCTTTTAGTTTCTTGTTTTATCACTAGTTTAGTTTATGAAAGAAAACTATAAAAAATGGAATTGAGTTTGTCTCATACGCTTCATCTTTTTAATATCTTTCGTGAGTATGATGGAAAGGATAATTGTGCTCAAGTGCTAGAAGAAGAGATCTTTAAAATGTTTGGCACTAAATATTTGAATGATGAGCATGATTGCAATGTTGTTAGTACGAATTCTTTGAAAATCCATGATGCTAATGATGATTGCACTAGTTATGATGAAAATGCCTCCTATAAACATGTCAATTTTTGTGGAGTAGACTGGGTTTGCAAGTACACACCAAATAGGGAAGATAGATATTGCAAGAGGCATAAGTACTTAGAAACCAAATTGTTGCAAGAAGAGCTAGATGAATGTGCTGAAAATTTATCTTTCCTTAGCCCTAGTTGTGAACTTTGCAATGAACATGATCATTTTAGTACCCAATGCAAATTGTTTCATGAGCGTATCGTGTCCAAAAATTGTGATGACTTGATTTCCCTTGCACATCATAATGAACTTAGTTTGCTCTTGGGTTATGAAGATATTAAACGTAGAACTAAGGATATTACAAAATTTGTCCTTGAAAAAGTTCTTAATTTTTATCTAGGAGAAATTTATATGTATTGTGCGGTGAATTTCATTGAAAATCCTTGTATTGCCAATTACATAAAGAAAAGAAAACAAATAGAGGATGAAGAGAATACTAATGAAAGGGAAGATACTTCCCAATATCCTCCTATTATTTCTTATGATGAATCAGGTAACGAGGAGGAGCTTTCTATCCAACCAATCTCATTAATAGGGAGCTCCAAAAAGAGGATTGAACCCACACATGATGTGGTGAAGAAGAAGAAAAGAAAAAGGAAGAGAGGTAAAAAGGTATCTCTCCCAAATAAAGTTGCTCCTATTATTGCTGTGCCTCATGAAAATGAAGATGATACACTTGATGATGATCTCGTTATGCCTATTGCTTGTTGTGATGATTATGATTGGGAAGATAATGATACTTCTTATGATCTTGAAAATCTTTTTGGTACTTGCTTGGAAGAATTTAATAATTGCTATACTATCGGTGCTATCTATACTATTAATGATGAGAGTGATTATGCTTATGATATGAAAAGGCCCAAGCTTGGGGAAGCTATGTTTGATGAGGATGACATATTTGAGAATATATTTGCTGCAATTAATGTTTGTCCCAAGCTTGGGGAAGCTATTATTAATGAAGATGATATTTTTAGTCTCCCAAGTTTTGATATGCAAGTTTATAATGATGATAGCATGCCTCCTACTTATGATGATTATAGTGATGATACTTATGATATAAAAAGTAGTGATTATATTTATAAAACTTGTCATGGTTATGATTACCCCTTCTCTCAACATTACTCTTTTAATGTGGAAACAATTTATAGTATTCGAGTCTCTTATGATACTCCCACTATTCCGAATAAGAAGAATTTTGCTTGTGTGGAGAGTAATGAAATTTTTATGCTTGTAGATCATGAAAAGAATGCTTTAGGTGCTGGTTATATTGTTCAATTCATTCATGATGCTACTTAAAATTAATATGAGGGAGGAACATATGCTTGTAGGAATTGCAATAATATAAAGTTTCCTCTCTATGTGCTTAAAATTTTGAAGTTATGCTTGTTTTACCTTCCTATGCAAGTTGATTATTGTTCCCACAAGTTGTTTCCTCAAAACATCCCCATGCATAGGAAGTGGGTTAGACTTAAATGTGCTAGTCATATTCTTCATGATGCTCTCTTTATGTTTCAATTCTTATCCTATATGTGAACTTTATGTTTGTCCCTTTCTTTTTGTTCCTGTTTATTAATAAATAATTCATCTAGCCTCTGTTTAAGATGTGGTTTTATTCTTTTAATTAGTGTTTGTGCCAAGTAGAACTGTTGGGAAGACTTGGGGAAAGTCTTGTTGATCTTGCTGTAAAAATCAGAAACTTTAGCACTCACGAGAATTGCTGTCATTTTTATTTGGAGAGTGATATTTAGTTAATTATTTTTGCAGATGATTAATAGATAAATTCCTCAGGTCCAGCAATTTATTTGAGAATTTTATGAGTTCATAAGTATACATTTGATTGAGATTACTACAGACTGTTTTGTTTTTGACAGATTCTGTTTTTCATGTGTTGTTTACTTATTTTGATGAACCTATGGCTAGTAAAATATTTTATAAACCATGGAGAAGTTGGAATACAGTAGGTTTAACACCAATATAAATAAATAATGAGTTCATTACAGTACCTTGAAGTGGTGATTTATTTTCTTATACTAACGGAGCTTACGAGTTTTCTGTTAAGTTTTGTGTTGTGAAGTTTTCAAGTTTTGGGTAAGGATTCGATGGACTATGGAATAAGGAGTGGCAAGAGCCTAAGCTTGGGGATGCCCAAGTCACCCCAAGGTAATATTCAAGGATATCCAAGAGCCTAAGCTTGGGGATGCCCCGGATGGCATCCCCTCTTTCGTCTTCGTTCATCGATAACTTTACATGGAGCTATATTTTTATTCGCCACATGATATGTGTTTTACTTGGAGAGTCAATTTATTTTGTTAGCATTTGCTTGCTGATATTTAGAATAATGTTTTTCATCTTTTATTTCAATAAAAGTGGCATTGATAGCCTTTACTATGCCTATTTTAGAAGTCCACATGTTGCTGTTTGAAAATAGAAAGTTTACCGCTGTTGCAATAATTCCCTAGAAAAGTCAGAATGTGATAAAATGTTGAAACCTTTTGCATATTAAGCTCTGATAAATTTACTACAGTGGGAGTTTTCTTTCATAATTTTTGGAGTTAGGGAAGTATGGATGTAGCAGCATTCTTTACAGACTATCCTGTTTAGGCAGATTGCTGTTATGTTTGCATTGTTTGCATGTGTTTGCTTCTTTAATGATTCTATTTGAGGATAGGACTATTAAATATGCAGAGGAATTTAGTATGAAATGTTGAATAATAATTTTAGTGATTTTCTACAGTAGAGTATGATAAGGTTTTGCAATGGTTTATACTAACTTATCTCACGAGTCCTTGTTGAGTTTTGTGTGGATGAAGATTTTGAGATTTAGGCAGACCTTGATATGAGAGGAATTAAGGAGACACAAAAGCTCAAGCTTGAGGATGACCAAGGCATCCCAAGATAATATTTCAAGAAGTCTCAAGCATCTAAGCTTGGGGATGCCCCGGTTGGCATCCCACCTTTCTTCTTCAACAACTATCGGTTAGTTTCGGTTGATCCTAAGTTTTTGCTTCTTCACATGATGTTTGCCATTCTTAGAATGTCATTTTATTTTGCTTTGCTTGATGTTTGAATAAAGTACCAAGATATGAAATTATTAAATGTTAGAGAGTCTTCACATAGTTGCATAATTATTCGACTACTCATTGATCTTCACTTATATCCTTTGGAGTAGTTTGTTGTTTGCTCTAGTACTTCACTTATATCTTTTAGAGCACGGTGGTGGATTCGTTTTATAGAAACTATTGATCTCTCATGCTTCACTTAGATTATTTTGAGAGTCTTGATAGCATGGTAATTTGCTTAAAATCCTAATATGCTAGGTATTCAAGAATAATAAAATTCTCTTATGAGTGTGTTGAATACTATGAGAAGTTTGATACTTGATAATTGTTTTGAGATATGAAGATGGTGATATTAGAGTCATGCTAGTTGAGTAGTTGTGAGTTTGAGAAATACTTGTGTTGAAGTTTCTGATTCCCATAGCATGCACGTATGGTGAACCGTTATGTGATGAAGTCGGAGCATGATTTATTTATTGATTGCCTTCCTTATGAGTGGCGGTCGGGGACGAGCGATGGTCTTTTCCTACCAATCTATCCCCCTAGGAGCATGCGCGTAGTACTTTGTTTTGATAACTAATAGATTTTTGTAATAAGTATGTGAGTTCTTTATGACTAATGTTGAGTCCATGGATTATACGCACTCTCACCCTTCCACCATTGCTAGCCTCTCTAGTACCGTGCAACTTTCGACGGTACCATAAACCCACCATATACCTTCCTCAAAACAGCCACCATACCTACCTATTATGGCATTTCCATAGCCATTTCGAGATATATTGCCATGCAACTTTCCACCATTCCGTTTATTATGACACGCTTCATCATTGTCATATTGCTTTGCATGATCATGTAGTTGACATTGTATTTGTGGCAAAGCCACCGTTCATAATTCTTTCATACATGTAACTCATGCATCATTGCACATCCTGGTACACCGCCGGAGGCATCATATAGAGTCATATCTTGTTCTAAGTATCGAGTTGTAATTCTGGAGTTGTAAGTAAATAAAAGTGTGATGATCATCATTATTAGAGCATTGTCCCAGTGAGGAAAGGATGATGGAGACTATGATTCCCCCACAAGTCGGGATGAGACTCCGGACGAAGATAAATAAATAAAAGAGGCCAAAGAAGCCCAAATAAAAAAAGAGAAAAGAGGCCATAAAAAAGGGAGAAGGCCCAAATATAAAAATAAAAAAAATTAGAGAAAAAGAGAGAAAGGACAATGATACTATCCTTTTACCACACTTGTGCTTCAAAGTAGCACCATGATCTTCATGATAGAGAGTCTCCTATGTTGTCACTTTCATATACTAGTGGGAATCTTTCATTATAGAACTTGGCTTGTATATTCCAATGATGGGCTTCCTCAAAATGCCCTAGGTCTTCGTGAGCAAGCAAGTTGGATGCACACCCACTTAGTTTATTTTTGAGCTTTCATACACTTATAGCTCTAGTGCATCCGTTGCATGGCAATCCCTACTCACTCACATTGATATCTATTGATGGGCACCTCCATAGCCCGTTGTTATGCCTAGTTGATGTGAGACTATCTTCTCCCTTTTTGTCTTCTCCACAACCACCATTCTATTCCACCTATAGTGCTATGTCCATGTCTCACGCTCATGTATTGCGTGAAGATTGAAAAGTTTGAGAACATCAAAAGTATGAAACAATTGCTTGGCTTGTCATCGGGGTAGTGCATGATTTAAATATTTTGTGTGGTGAAGATAGAGCATAGCCAGACTATATCATTTTGTAGGGATAGCTTTCTTTGGCCATGTTATTTTCAGAAGACATGATTGCTTAGTTAGTATGCTTGATGTATTATTATTTTTATGTCAAAATGAACTTTTGTCTTGAATCTTTCGGATCTGAGTATTCATATCACAAGTAGGAAGAATTACATTGAAATTATGCCAACTAGCATTCCACATCAAAAATTATCTTTTTTATCATTTACCTACTCGAGGATGAGCAGGAATTAAGCTTGGGGATGCTTGATACGTCTCCAACATATCTATAATTTTTGATTGCTCCATGCTATATTATCTACTGTTTTGGGCAATATTGGGCTTTATTATCCAAATTTTATATTACTTTTGGGACTAACCTATTAACTAGAGGCCCAGCCCAGATTTGCTGTTTTATGCCTATTTCAGTGTTTCGGAGAAAAGGAATATCAAACGGAGTCAAAACGGAACGAAATCAACTAGAGACGTTATTTTTGGAAGGAAACCTACCGGATAGACTTGGACCCTACGTCAGAAGATGAAGGAGGTGCTCACGAGGGTAGGGGGCGCGTCCACCCTCCTGGGGCGCGCCCCCTGCCTCGTGGCCCCCCTTCGGTCCACCGACGTACTCCTTTCACCCATATATACCTACGTATCGTAAAACTTCCAGAACAGAGATTAGATCAGGAGTTCCACCGCCAGAAGCCTCCGTAGCCACCAAAAACCAATCTAGACCCGTTCCGGTACCCTGCCGGAGGGGGCAATCCCTCTCCGGTGGCCATCTTCATCATCCCGGTGCTCTCCATGATGAGGAGGGAGTAGTTCTCCCTCGGGGCTGAGGGTATGTACCAGTAGCTATGTGTTTGATCTCTCTCTCTCTCTCATGTTCTTGAGGTGATACGAACTTGATGTATCGCGAGCTTTGCTATTATAGTTGGATCTTATGTTTCTCCTCCCCCTCTACTCTCTTGTAATGAATTGAGTTTCCCCTTTGGAGTTATCTTATCGGATTGAGTCTTTAAAGATTTGAGAACACTTGATGTATGTCTTGCCGTGCGTGTCAGTGGTGACAATGGGATACCACGTGATTCACTTGATGTATGTTTTGGTGATCAACTTGCGGGTTCCGCCCATGAACCTATGCATAGGGGTTGGCACACGTTTTCGTCGTGATTCTCCGGTAGAAACTTTGGGGCACTCTTTGAGGTCCTTTGTGTTGGTTGAATAGATGAATCTAAGATTGTGTGATGCATATCGTATAATCATGCCCACGGATACTTGAGGTGACATTGGAGTATCTAGGTGACATTAGGGTTTTGTTGATTTGTGTCTTAAGGTGTTATTCTAGTACGAACTCTAGGGCTGTTTGTGACACTTATAGGAACAGCCCAACAGATTGATTGGAAAGAATAACTTTGAGGTGGTTTCGTACCCTACCATAATCTCTTCGTTCATTCTCCGCTATTAGTGACTTTGGAGTGACTCTTTGTTGCATGTTGAGGGATAGTTTTATGATTCAATTATGTTAGTATTGTTGAGAGGACTTACACTAGTGAAAGTATGAACCCTAGGCCTTGTTTCCTAGCATTGCAATATTGTTTACGCTCACTTTTATCACTTGTGACATTGCTGTTTTTATAATTTCAGATTACAAATACCTTTATCTACTAGCCATATACCACTTGTATCACCATCTCTTCGCCGAACTAGTGCACCTATACAATTTACCATTGTATTGGGTGTGTTGGGGACACAAGAGACTCTTTGTTATTTGGTTGCAGGGTTACTTGAGAGAGACCATCTTCATCCTACGCCTCCCACGGATTGATAAACCTTAGGTCATCCACTTGAGGGAAATTTGCTACTGTCCTATAAACCTCTGCATTTGGAGGCCCAACAACGTCTACAAGAAGAAGGTTGTGTAGTAGACATCAAATATTCAGATAGTCCCCATTTCTTTCAGTGATGTATGCACTTTGAGCTGTAAAGTGAAGCTTGTTTAAGTGGATCTAATTATGTTTCCCCTGGTGGAAGTAGACCAAAATATATGTGCTTGCTGTGCTTCAGAAACAGTGGACCACTAATTCCTTTTGCACCTTGTTTCTGAATATTTGCGGAGTGTGTCTAAGAACATTCAGGTTGTTTTATGTTCTGACGTGTCTGAATTTCATAGAATTTTACCATGATCCTTCATTCAGTTATAGTTACAGAAACATCTATTTTTATGTTGTTGACAATGTTATATGTTCCGACATTTCTAGAGTTTATTTATTTATTGGTTTCCGAATGGACTAAGCAATCAATGTTGTCAATCATCTATCCGGAATGGATCCTATATAGTAAAAGGCTACTGTTCCATGCATAGAGAGATCGGCAACCGCTTATACATCCCTATCTCTGAACTAATAATCGATACATCAAGTGGATGTCTGTCTGATGGAAGAGGAAATGGCAGACTCCTTCCTCTGCTCCAGCGACTCCATCTTGCTCCTACAGAGCAGAGGACGGAGGGAGACGCTGCCAATGGCTAATGCTATCCTTTTATTGGAGAAAGGAGTACTCCGCACTAGACTATATTGCAGCAAAGAAAATCTAAGACCATCCCCGCCTGAATCTCGATAGTAGCAGGAATCAATAACCCTAGCTTGTAGCTACAAATATAGCACTTACATATCAAGCAGCGATGGTGTCCCAACTCCAGCTTTTGGTAGGTATGGTGTTGCCGCTGGCTCCGGCTCCGGGCGACCTCTGCTCCACCGGCCACCGGCAGAAACATCGGCTCGCCCAAACTAGTGGTGGTGGTTGCAGCCAGGGGGTCGGCGCCAAAAACCCTAGCCGCGGGCAAAGGTTCAGGCCTTGAGCCATGTGTCTAGACGGAGAGGAGGGAGGGGCGGAGCTTGGGGAGCTTGGGGGCGTGTTGCGCGCGGCTGGAGCTCGCCGGAACCGGCCGGCATGTGTGGTGGCGACAGCAAGAGGATCGTGGCGGAGAGGAGCTTGACCGCTGCGTGGGGGTGAGGGTCATGAGAGAGAGTTTTTTTCGAGGGATTCTCTAGAGAGAGTTTGGTGTGGCAGGTGGTGCGACAGTGGACATGCTCATTAGTAGCGTGGGTGTCTCGCCCGCGCTATAGTTATTCACTTAGCAGTAGCGCACCTTTTATACCCAATGCTATTACTATTGTCTCATGAGGGGGTAGGGTGTAAATCATTTAGTAGCAGCGCAGGTTTTTTGTGCCCGCGCTACTACTATGTCATACCGGTAGCGCGTTTTTTCTGCCGCGCTACTACTAAGTAGCAATAGCGCGGGTCAAATAACCCGCGCTACTACTAAATGTCTATCTATAAGGGTTTTCCTAGTAGTGACACCAAAAATCCTAAGCTTGGGGATGCCCCAGAAGGCATCCCCTCTTTTGTCTTCGTTCATCGGTAACTTTACGTGGAGCTATATTTTTATTCGCCACATGATATGTGTTTTGTTTGGAGCGTCTTGTATGATTTGAGTCTTTGCCTTTTGGTTTACTACAATCATCCTTGCTATACACACCTTTTGAGAGAGACACACATGAATTGGAATTTATTAGAATACTCTATGTGCTTCACTTATATCTTTTGAGCTATATAGATTTTGCTCTAGTGCTTCACTTATATCTTTTAGAGCACGGCGGTGGTTCTATTTTATAGAAATAATTGATCTCTGATGCTTCACTTATATTATTTTGAGAATCCTTTAGAACAACATGGCAATAATAAAAACTTTCTTGTAAGTGCATTGAATACTAAGAGAAGTTTGATACTTGATGATTGTTTTGAGATATGGAGATGGTGATATTAGAGTCATGCTAGTTGAGTAGTTGTGAATTTGAGAAATACTTGTGTTGAAGTTTGTGATTGCCTTAGCATGCACTGTAGCGACCAGACCTCAAACAGTCTGATCTCTGTGCTCCGGTGTCATCCCTGGATCAGTAATGCTGACACCACACAGTACTTCGAAGGATTTATAGCAGAGTGGCAATCACATACTTATTACAATGATGTCTCCGAAGAGAACTTATTACATAAATATGGCTTAAGGCCATCTAGTGTCGATAACAGCGGAAGACTTGGAAGATAAATGGGTCCATCAACTCCAACGGCATCACTGAGTATAGAATCACGACCTAAAACACCTCAATCGTCGTCTGAAAAGTCTGCAACATTAACGTTGCAGCCCGAAACGGGTCAGCACATGGAATATGCTGGCAAGGTAACACATAGAGAGTAATGGAATGAAACTATACTATATGCAATTTGGCTGGTGGAAAGCTCTATGGTTACTGTTTTGCGTAAAGCCAATTTTTCCCTACTGCAAAGGAATAAATTTATTTAACTATCATGGTGGTTGTTAAACATTGAGAATGGTTGACAGCATCCTCAATCCCAATTAAAAGTGAATAATTAAAACCCAACAATATTCATTAGAAGTAACATGTTGAGATTCACATGATATTCAAGTACTAGATACTCAAGATTGTCCATAACCGGGGACACGGCTAATCATGATTAGTTTATTACACTCTGCAGAGGTTTGCGCACTTTTCCCCACAAGACTCGATCGCCTCCGTTGGTTTTCTCGCACTACTGGTGTTTGAGAAATGGATGACCGAGACACAGTCTTTCAGAAGCACTAGCACCTTACGATGGAGTAGACCATACCACCTATATCCCCTACATCTGCTAGTCTACCCCTATAAGAGTTCGCACGACTTAGTCAACTATGCCAGAGCCCATAATGGCTTGTGGCTGCACACGTAAGTATTTAGCATGAAAGATCTTATGATCCCTTTGAGCCTGGGTGGCGGTCCAAAATAAAAACAGGCAAGTCCTGATAGACATCAGGTGCCTCAATCCACCCAGATGTGTGTTTAAGTTGCCACCTTAGATAAACCATTAAAATTGTCAATCTCACATCTGTCATGGATATCACTCACCCAATCCACGTCTACTAGCATAGCATGGCAATAATAAGCAAATGTAGAAGTAACTCCCAAAGGTTTCATAGTAACAGGTAATAGGTACTACCTCATCTACTTCCCATCCCACAATTTAATTAGATCCTAATCATGCAATGTGTGAGGATGGATCTAATGCAATAAAACTAGGTTGTAGAAAAGGTATGATCAAAGTGTTACTTGCCTTGCTGATGATCCGCGAGTCCTAGAGATTCGAAGTAACAGGCGGCGCAATCTGGGTAATCTATTGCAGACAAACAACAAGCATACAATAAGTACTCATCTAATGCACAGGTAAAACTCGAACAAAAGATCGAACCAGAAAGTTCAACTTAAGAACTCCGGTTGCAAAGAAAGAACCAAACAAAGAAACCGAAAACAAACGACAGAAAACAACTCTATTCTAGCAAGTTGAAACTAGGTCAAATTTAACCATAGCAAAACTTAGTTAAAGTTGATTAGACGGAACGGCGGTTTTGAAACGAAACTCCAGGCGCTTGAATCACCTGATTCCGATAAACGAGCAAGAAGATAGACTAGAAAGAAGATCGGATCTGAGATCGCGATCGCGGAATAAATCCGACGAAAAGAAAAAGAAGAACGGTTGAACGAACGGACGTTCGTTAACCTAGAAGAATCCGGTGATCACGTTCGTTAGGAAGAACGGTCCGGCGAACGGTCTCTAGGCAACTAAATCAGAAAAGAAAACGAATCCGATCTAGGGTTTCGGAGAAGAAAACCGAACGAAAAACCGATCTAGAAAACCGGAATGGTTTCGCGAAGAAAAACGAATTGGAGAAAAAGAATCGGAACGAATAGAAGAAAACGATTCGATGAAAAGAATAGATGTAGCGTGGGGCTACCTCCGGCGAAGTCTCCGGCGAGGAACTCCGGCGGCGTGGGCGTGGGGCGGCGGCAAGGTGCGGCGGCGGCGCGGGGCACTAGGCGGCGCGGCGGTGGTGGGGTGCGGCGGCGCGGGTGTGGGGCGCGGCGCGGGGTGTGGGCGCGGTGGTGCTTGGGGCTTTGGGGCTTTGGATTTGATGGGTTTAGAGGGGGGTGTGGGAGTATTTATATTGGGGAGGGGAGGAGAAAACTTGGGGTAGGGGTCAAGGAATTAGATTAGGACTAGGAAAGAAAAGAGGGAAAAGAGATCTAGAAAAAAACGAAAGTAGGAAACAAGTCCTACTAGGACAAGGAAACGACGGCGGCCTCCCTGGCTTGCCAGGCGCGCGCGGGAGGGACTTGGCCCTGGCCGGCGGCTCGGTGGCTTGGGCCTTTGGCCCAAGTCGCTGGGATTTTTTTTAAACGGTTCCGCGCTCGGAAAAAAACAAAAAAGGATCTAAACGAACTCCAAATCTAATAAAGTAAAATTTCCCCGACTCCTAAAAATGAGTCGAACAAAATGAACTTTTCTCCGGGCCTAAAATGAAAGTTTTTAAAACGCGCATTTTTCCCTATCCAAACAAAAGGCAAATAAACTCCGACAAATCCAATGATCCTCTTTTCGAAAATTGAGAAAGCTCAATTATGAAAAAGACGAAATCTCCAACTCTCTCCGAGGGTCCTTGAGTTGCGTGAAATTTCTAGGATCGGCAAAATGCAAGAAAATATGATATGCATGATGATCTATGTATAACATTCCAAATTGAAAATTTGGGATGTTACATGCACGTATGGTGAACCGTTATGTGATGAAGTCAGAGCATTAGTTATTTATTGATTACCTTCCTTATGAGTGATGGTCGGGGATGAGCGATGGTCTTTTCCTACCAATCTACCCCCCTAGGAGCATGCGCGTAGTACTTTGTTTCGATAACTAATAGATTTTTGCAATAAGTATGTGAGTTCTTTATGACTAATGCTGAGTACAAGGATTATATGCACCCTCAGCCTTCCACATTTGCTAGCCTCTCTAGTACCGCGCAACTTTCGCCGGTACCAAAAACCCACCATATACCTTCCTCAAAACAGCCACCATACCAACCTATTATGGCATTTCCGTAGCCATTCCGTGATATATTGCCATGCAACTTTTCACCGTTCTATTTGCTATGACATGCTTCATCATTGTCATATTGCTTTGCATGATCATGTAGTTGACATCGTATTTGTGGCAAAGCCACCGTTCATAATTATTTCATACATGTCACTCTTGATTCATTGCATATCCCGGTACACCGCCGGAGGCATTCACATAGAGTCATATTTTGTTCCAAGTATTGAGTTGTAATTCTTGAGTTGTAAGTAAAAAGAAGTGTGATGATCATCATTATTAGAGCATTGTCCCAGTGAGGAAATGATGATGGAGACTATGATTCCCCCACAAGTCGGGATGAGACTCCGGACGAAAAAAGGAAAGAGGCCAAAAGAAAAAAAGAAGGCCCAAATAAAAAAATAAAAAATGAGAGAAAAAGGGAGAAAGGACAATGTTACTATCCTTTTCCACACTTGTGCTTCAAAGTAGCACCATGATCTTCATGTTAGAGAGTCTCCTATGTTGTCACTTTCATAAACTAGTGGAAATTTTACATTATAGAACTTGGCTTGTATATTCCAATGACGGGCTTCCTCAAATTACCCTAGGTCTTCGGGGGCAAGCAAGTTGGATGCACACCCACTTTGTTTCTTTTGTTGAGCTTTCATACACTTATAGCTCTAGTGCATCCGTTGCATGGCAATCCCTACTTACTCACATTGATATCTATTGATGGGCATCTCCATAGCTCGTTGATACGCGTAGTTGATGTGAGACTATCTTCTCCTTTTTTCTCTTCTCCACAACCACCATTCTATTCCACCATAGTGCTATATCCATGGCTCACGCTCATATATTGCGTGAAGATTGAAAAGGTTTGAGAACATCGAAAGTATGAAACAATTGCTTGGCTTGTCATCGGGGTTGTGCATGATTTAATATTTTGTGTGATGAAGATAGAGCATAGCCAGACTATATGATTTTGTAGGGACAACTTTCTTTGGCCATGTTATTTTGAGAAGACATGATTGCTTAGTTAGTATGGTTGAAGTATTATTATTCTATGTCAATATTATACTTTTATCTTGAATCTTTCAGATCTGAACAACCATGCCACAATAAAGAAAAATTACATTGAGGAACATGTTAGGAAGCATTCCACATCAAAAATTCTGTTTTTATCATTTACCTACTCGACGACGAGCATGAATTAAGCTTGGGGATACTGATACGTCTCCAATGTATCTATAATTTTTGATTGCTCCATGCTATTATATTATCTATTTTGGATGTTATTGGGCTTATTTTTACACTTTTATATTATTTTCTGGACTAACCTATTAACCGGAGGTCCAGCCCAAATTGCTGTTTCTTTTTGCCTATTTTAGAGTTTCACCAAAAAGGAATATCAAACGGAGTCCAAACGGAATGAAACCTTCGGGAGCGTTATTTTTGGAACAAACATGAACCAGGATACTTGGAGTGGACATCAAGCAATCAACGAGGCGGCTACGAGGCAGGGGGGCACGCCACTACTAGGAAAAGGGCTATAGATGATATGGCCACTAATGGCGCACCAGACATGTGGTGCGGCACTACTATATAGTAATGGCGCACCATGAGTTGGTGCACCATTAGTGTGGTAGATACTAATGGCGCACCAGACACACAGTGCGCCATTAGTAACAATTTTTTTAATTATTTTTTGAAAAATACTAATGGCGCACTAGGGAAGAGTGCGCCATTACTAGTTTAACTAGTAATGGCGCACCACCAACACAGTGCGCCACTACTATTTTTTCTTTACAAAACTACTAATGGCGCACCTCAAGCTGGTGCTTCATTAGTAACCAGGGTTACTAATGGCACATTTGTGGGTGGTGCACCATTAGTAACCTGGGACTAGCTAGATATTTGGGACAGCCACACCTACACACTCACTTTCCCCACTTCATTCTCTCCACCTCCTTCTCCAAGCCTGTGTCGGCTGCCTCCTCCTCCTCACCTCATTTGCACCATAGATTCATCAAAATTAAGTGGTTAAATTACCTTTTTTGATAGGTAAGTAAGGGGAAAGCTATCTTTATGTTGTAGATCTACTTTTTTTCTCCCTAGCTCGCTCCAACAACGTGCACATGCACTTTTTATGGCCTTGCTAGATCTATGTATGTTTGTGGTGTTGCATATGTTTGTGGTGTTGCATATATGTTTGTGTTTGCAAGTACCGGTATTTGAAATGCTATAGTTGCCAATATTTTGCCGGAATGTTGATTCATTTCCGTTTCGGCGAGAATTTTGCCACTATGCATTCTTTTTTGTCCTATTTTTAGGGAAAGTCATGCCAAATTTTTTCTTGGTTCTAAAATATCGTTTTGCTCTACCCTGCAGGCGACCGTGGTCTGCACGATCACCGAAGGCATCATGAATAGGTTTTTGAGCTCCATGAAGGCCGAGATGCTTCAAAAGAACGAGATGGAGATAAGATGTCCGTGTTGAAGATGCAAGCTGAAGAGCCTTATTGCGAACCCGGATTCTGGGCAGGTGCGGGACCACCTGCTCTTGCGTGGTTTCATGGATGGCTATCGGTGGCAAGGTGATGAAGATGACTATGAAGTCGTCCATGGGGGCCGGGCAAGAAATGACGAAGGGCAGCAAGACAACCACCGCGGCGAGGGCGGGCGAGAAGACGAAGAATCTCCAGGACATGATCACAACGGTGATATTGTACACATTCATCATGTAGAAGATGCCGGACATGATGATGAGGAAGATCAAGACGAAGGGCATGATCATGAAGATGAAGATGCCGGAGCAGACGACGATGGAGGCTGGGTGCAGGACCCTCATATTCAAGAGATGCTTCTCAAGCAGACGGATAACGCAAGAGCTACCGCCCGAGAGAAAGCCAAGCTGGATCAACTGGAGATAGACGCGGTTACTCCATTGTATGAAGGATGCAAGACCGAGGATACCCGCATGAAAGTAACGCTCATGGCTCTAGAGATGAAGGTAAAACACAAAATGACCGATGCATGCTTCGACGAGAACGTGTCATTCTGGCACGAACGTCTTCCCAAGGGGAACAAGTGCCCGACCAGTTTCGAGGAGGCAAAGAAAATCATGTGTCCTCTGGATTTACCGCACGTGAAATACCATGTGTGCATGAACAGTTGCATCATTTATCGGGACGAGCATGCGGGGTCTACCATATGTCCGGTGTGCGGCATCACTCGATACAAGAAGAGGAAGAAAGCTCCTCGAAAAGTGGTGTGGTACTTTCCGATCACTCCTCGTTTGCAACGGTATTTCGCAGACCCTAAGGTAGCAAAGCTCCAGCGTTGGCACGCGGATAGGGAGGAGAAGAAGTGAGAAGATGACAGAAATGATCTGGAGATAAATAAAAAAAAGATGCTGAGTCACCCTAAGGATGCGAGCCAGTGGCAAGCATTGAACTTCGAAGACCCAGAATTTGGGAACGATCCAAGGAACATCGTGCTAGGCGCGAGCACCGATGGAGTCAATCCGTTTGGCAGCCAGAGAAGCACACATAGCACCTGGCTTGTGTTTGTGTAGATGTACAACCTTCCCCCTGGTTGTGCATGAAGAGGAAGTACATTCAGATGAGTATGCTAATTGAAGGGCCGAAACAACCAGGGAATAACATCAATCTGTATCTAGGGCTGCTGAAAGAGGAGCTAGACACGCTGTGGAAAACGCCAGCCAATACGTGGGACGCCGTAGAGAAAGAATATTTCCCTATGAGAGCCACACTGCTCACGACGGTGCACGACTATCTCGGTTACGGATATCTCGCGGGGCAGGTGGTCCACGGATTTTCTGGATGCGTCAGGTGCATGGATGACACAAAATATCGCCAGCTAGATAGAGATCTGTGTCGAAAACTGTGTTCATAGGACATCGAAGGTGGCTTCGCGATGATGACACGTGGAGAAAACGCAAGGATCTGTCCGATGGTGAAACCGAACCCCGAAGACGCCCGCGTACGAGGAGCGGTGAGAAAATAGAAGAGCTGTTGAAAAATTGGAAAGATTGCCCACTGCCGGGAAAGAAGCAAAAGGCGCCAAAGTCGGGAAAGAAGCGAAAGGCGCCAGAGCCGCTGCTGGAGGTATGGAAAACAAGGTCTGTTTTCTGCGACTTGCCGTACTGGAAGATCCATCGTGTGCCTCACAGCCTTGATTTCATGCATATCACGAAGAACATGTGTGAGAGTCTGCTTGGTACCCTGCTCAACATGCCAGAGAGGACCAAAGATGGGCCGAAAGCAAGGGTAGACTTGAAATCAATGGGCATCAGGGAGGAGCTTCACGCTAATGATGATGATGATGAGGCGAAGCAGGACACAGAAAGTCGTCGCAAAGGCAAAAAGGCCAAGAAGGTCGGAAATGACTACCCTCCCGCGTGCTTCACTCTAAGTCAGGAGGAGATCGAGCAGTTTTTCACCAGCCTCGTAGGAGTAAAACTTCCTTACGGTTACGCGGGGAAGATAAGCAGATACCTAGACCCAGCGAAGTAGAAGTTCAGCGGGATGAAGTCTCACGACTATCACGTGCTGATGACGCAGATACTTCCAGTTGCAATCCGTGGGATCATGGACGCGCACCTCCGTGAAACGCTATTTGGCCTATGCAACTTTTTTGACGTCATCTCTCGGAAGTCGGTTGGCGTGAGGCAACTCAGAAGGCTACATGAAGAGATCATGGTGATACTATGCGAGCTTGAGATGTACTTCCCTCCCGCATTATTTGACATTATGGTGCATCTGCTAGTCCATATCATGGAGGATATCATCCAACTCGGGCTGATGTTCCTGCACAGCATGATGCCGTTCGAAAGGATGCATGGTGTCATCAAAGGATACGTTCGCAACATGTCACGTCCAGAGGGAAGCATAGGCAGGGGCTTTCTGACCGAAGAGTGCATCTCCTACTACATGAATTATCTAGGCATCGAGAACCCCATTGGTCTGCCCGTCAACAGGCACCTCGGCAGGCTCGCTGGATGGGGTCACCGTGAGGGTCGCCGCGAAATGCATGTCGACTTCGAGGGTCGACTCGCCGACTTTGAAAGAGCAAACCTAGTCGTGCTACAACACATAGACGTGGTCGATCCTTGGGTGGTAGAGCACAAAACCTTTATTGAGAAGACGTACAATGACCGAGGCCAACAGAGGACAGACGGAGATATAATCAAAGAGCACAACTCATGTTTCACGCGTTGGTTCAAGCAGAAGCTTCTGTCATGCCCTTTACATGAGGATTCTTCCGCGGAAGAACAACTCATATTCGCCTTGTCACAGGGCGCCGAGCACAACCTGATGACCTATGAGGCGTACGATATCAACGGCTACACATTCTACACTGAGGACAAGGACATGAAGAGCGATGGTTATCAGAACTCTGCGGTAACGATGGAATTCTACACCGGTAACGACAACGACAGATACTACGGAAGGATCGAGGAGATCTAGGAGCTGAGCTACGCTGGAGAGAAGGTCCCAATGTTCCGTGTCAGATGGGCCAAGAGCGTCCTAAAAGAAGACCAGTATTTCACCACCATGGTTATACCCGAAGCCAAATCCAAGACAGCGGGCGCAAACGTCACCGCGAAAAATGAGCCATGGGTACTGGCTTCCCAAGTGGACCAACGCTTCTTCATTACCGACCCGTCAAAGCCCAGTCGTGTTGTCGTGAGGAGAGGCAAAAGAAAGATCATCGGAATGGATGGAGTCGCCAATGAGCAAGACTTCGACAAGTACGATGACCCGAAGATGGAACATGACGATGACGATGAAGTAGCAGCATACACCACAAGAAGAAGAAGGACCACCCTACCTAAAGGACGTCCGTTCCACAGAAGAACTCCATTTGCGAAAAAGAAGGGCAAGAAGATTGTGAACAGATAGCTAGCTAAGATCGATGGTATTTAAATCGTAGTCTTCATTTCTCGATTATATTACATGGGCACTTTTTGAACTCATGAATATTTTTAAATTTCATGGGCACTTTTTGAATTCATGAATATTTTTTTCAAATTTGATGATATTTTTTCATATTCAATATGAAAAAATATTGAATATTAATGAGGACACTCGATCTCGATCCCCCTCCATTTCGATCGCTATCCCCCTCCATCTCGATCGCTATCCCCCTCCATCTCGATCTCGATCCCCCCCCTCCCCGCACCCTCCCCCGCTAGCTCCACCGCCGCTGACGACCCACCGCACCCTCCCCCACTCCACCGCCGACCCACCGCACCCTTCCCGGCCCACTCCACCGCCGCCGAGCACCCCCGCACCCTCCCCCGCTCCACCACTGCCGACGACCCACCCCACCCTCCCCCGCACCCTCCCCGGCCCTCTCCACCGCCACCGACCACCGCCGCAGAGCACCCCCATTTGATGATAGTTTCAAATAAAAAATTTGATGATATTTTTTCATATTCATAAAAAAAATATTACTGTTTTTATAAAAAAATATTATTGTTTTTATAGAAAAATATATTAAAAAATAGCAACAAAAAAATAATAAACATACTAATGGCACACCGCTCGGGTAGTGCGCCATTGCTATCTAAAAAACATTCTAATGGCGCACCGCTCGGGTAGTGCGCCATTGCTATCTAAAAGAAACATTCTAATGGCGCACCGCTCGGGGGTGCGCCATTAGTAATCTTCCCCCTAGCTCTAAATCACCCGACCCCTTCGTCCCCCCTCTCGCCAGATCCACTCCCACCCCCCCCCCCCCGCGCGCTGCCCTGACCCACGACGCTGCCGCCCCTACATGCGCCGTCGCCCCCGCGCCCCCCACCACTGCAGCTCCGCCATCGCCGACACCTCTGCGACCTCGCCCTCGCCGACAGCCTCCCCATGTCGGCCCCTGCCCTGCGCCGCCTCTACCTCAGTCCGGGCATGGGGTGCAGGACAACAACCGCGGCCGCCGGCCTCCCCATGACCAACCGAGGCGCCCAGGAGGACCGCCGCCGTCTTCCTCTTCGACTACAAGGACCCGGACGAGCTCAGACGCCCTCGAGCCATCACTTCGACGCCACCACCGCCGACCCCGACCCCGACCCCTCCGGCGACCGGCCGCGCCCGCCCAGGTACCTCTCCTCCTTCCTCCTTCCTTCCTCTCCCGCCCGCCTCTGCTACTGCTGCTGCTCAACTAGTGGTGTGGGTCTGAAGATTATTGTTGAACCTGCAATGGTGAATTGGATGGCTGCTCTGGTGTGTGAAGTTTTGGGTAGTTTGCTATTTGGGGATTGTTTCGAGGAAGTGCAAATCAGACTAGTATGGCCCTGGCCACAATCTGTCAATGTTAGCCTTCTGTGATTATCTGAATCTTCTGATGCAGGTTAGTTGCTTAGTTATGGCCGTGGACATGATAGTTGTTCTAGTGTACAGGGGGAATTGGGGATCTCTGCAGACGTGCCTCTCAACAGATTTTATTTGCTCACCATGCTTTTTAACTACTGTTAGAGATACAGTTGGGTGGTTGTTGCGATATGGGGCTTTAGTTTGCTTGGAAGTGGGGATTTGTTTTGGGTTACACATATAGGATTGCAAACAATATCAGTAGCCACTGGCAACAATGTGTCAGTGTTAGTTGAGTTGAGGTTAGTTAGATTGAGTTGTCATGCTGAAATGGTGCAATGTTGATACAAAAAAATCAGTTAACTTTTCAAAACAAGTTCAGTGTTGAGTACTTCAAGTTTATTGAACCTATTCATTTTTGTGGACTTAGTGAACATGATAAGACAAGCCAGATGCTCTATTTTTAATTAACAGTAATCCATGATCAGCAACAGTTTCTTTCACTAATTTTTAGTTAACAGCAATCCATGATTTTTTTCAGCTAAAACTATTGATGATTTTTTGTTGGGTGACCTATTAGATCTGGAATGGAAGCTCACATAAGTTGAGCTGATTTTTGTCCATATGAAAGAAGAGGACCATATGGTCTGTGGCCTTTTCATCCATATGAAAGTAGAGGCACATTGTGGTGCTAGTTTGCTGGGTTTTGTCTCCGACCATCGTGTCGTGATGATTTTGCAGGTACCCCGAGAGGCCCTTGAGTATGCCGGAATGTCAATTAACTTCCGTTCCGGCAAATTTGGGTACTCCATATGTCCTATTTTCAGCAAAGGTCATGCTGAAATTTTTCGTGAATTTTAGCATGACTTTGCTAAAAATCAGACATATGGGGTACTTGCTACTAATGCATGGGCCGGGGTATCTTAGTACTTAATTAAGTAGGATCAACTGCCTCTTATGTTATGCATGGGCCTCAGCGTCGACAAACCCTAAATGATAAAACCTTGGCTTTTAGGGTGCCTCGGTGTCGATAAGAACCTAAATGATGAAAGCTTAGGCGTTTAGGGTGCCTCGGTGTCGACAAACCCTAAATGATAAAAGCTTAGCTTTTAGGATGCCTCGGTGTCGACAAGCCCTAAATGATGAGACCATGATCTTGTTCCTTGACAATAACCAACTTATTGACCAAATGTTTTTCCTATTTAGAGCGAAACATGGCCCACAACGATTAGGCCGGCGGTTCGGGCGACAAGCAATTCTGGGAGCTGTCCCAGGAGATGGAGGAACAACCTCACTGCTATGAGGACGCTGCGGAAGACACCGATCCTGACTACACAACCCCTAGTGGCGTCGGGGATCACACCACTGATGGTGCCGCCGAGGATGCCACCACTGATGATTCCAGCGCACGCACATATGGCAGCCAACCAAAGAGGCAACGGAAGGACCGGCACCCGAACGTGCCCCGCACCGTCAAGGAGGAATTTACTCAAGTGAACTCCGACGGGCATCCAACGGCGCCCAAACAATTAGTCAAGGGGTACTCACATCAGCTCAGGTGCATTCTCCGGAGCACCGTCTCGATCAACACCGAGAACCTAAGGCATAAGGACCGAGGGAATTTGCGCAACCTCCTCTTCACAAAGCTGCACGAATGATACAAGTTCCCCGCTGAATTTGAAAACACACGCCTCTGAGGGAATAAAGTGAATAGTGCCACCCTCACGACGATGAGCATGGCCCTGTCTACTTGGAGAAGTGCGGTGAAGAGAATGATTGACAAAGGTGATAGTTATGAGAAGATCAAGGGGAAAATCCTTCGATCAGCGAAGATGACTACAAGGAGTTCAAGATCAAGTGCGAGAGCAGCGCAACCTCCGAATCAAGTCAGTGGGGGAAATAAATGCGGGAGTTGAACTTAGGGGAACACAAACTCGGTCCCGGCGGTTACAGAGTGGCAGAGCCTATATGGGACAAGGAGGACACGGAGCGTGCCGAGCAAGGCCTACCGCCCCGCTTCGAGAAATACTGTGACAAGCAGACCAGGAACTATGTCAGGGCTCGGTACAAGGAGGACCCGGTAACAAAGGAGCTTACCACGGATCCGAAGACCAGGGCGCTTGAGCTTGTTCTGGCGAACGAGACTGAAAGCAGTAGCGCGGGGTCGTCGCAGAGCACCCCTTGGGACAACACTCTAAATAGGGTGTTGAATGCAATGAAAAACAAGGATAAGCTCAGTAAGCCGTCGTCAGCTGGTCGTGTGTCCGGCAAAGGCTTGTCCACAAAATGGTCGTCATACTATAACGCGGGTGGGAGAAAGGAGAAAAGACCAGCTCAGAAAGCCAATCGCGCGAGGTTCAAGAACTCAAGGCACAAGTGGCGCGGATTCCGGAGATTGTCCAAGAGCAAGTGCAACAACAACTGGGATCGACGCTCACCGGCATTATGCCTACCTTGATTCATGGGCTGACGATGTGGATTGCAGGCGGCCAATATGGGCCACCCCCCAATTCCCAGCTTCACGGCCAGCAACTCGCACAACACGCAGGCGGCGCCATTGGTGTCTCCGGCAGAGGCGGTATTGTTGTCTCCGACGCCGGCACGGGCATTGGAGCTTAATGCACCTGGGTGTACGCCGGCCGGCACATCGGCAGCAAGTAGCCCATCCGTCAGTTGCATGCCCGCCGTTGGCGGTGCCTCGACATTAGCCGAGCTCGACGCCATCATCACGGTAACTAATTAAGCCTCTCGGCCGAGGACTTCATCTCCTTACCTTTGACTGGGCATCCCTGACGCCCTACATGTTTTCGCAGGGCGCTGCCGACGTTCCGTGCACTCTCCTGCACTTCGTGAACGACGAGTTGGTCGATGTCGCCAAGGGAAAAATCGTTCAACCGGGCAACCCCGTGTTCCACGGTAATCCGTGAAGGAAATATGCCCTAGAGGAAATAATAAAGTTATTATTTATTTCCTTATATCATGATAAATGTTTATTATTCATGCTAGAATTGTATTAACCAAAAACATAATACATGTGTGAATACATAGACAAAGACAGTGTCACTAGTATGCCTCTACTTGACTAGCTCGTTAATTGAAGATGGTTATGTTTCCTAACCATGAACAAAAGAGTTGTTATTTGATTAACGGGATCACATCATTAGAAGAATGATGTGATTGACATGACCCATTCCATTAGCTTAGCACCCGACCGTTTAGTATGTTGCCATTGCTTTCTTCATGACTTATACATGTTCCTATGACTATGAGATTATGCAACTCCTGTTTGCCGGAGGAACACTTTGTGTGCTACCAAACGTCACAACGTAATTGGGTGATTATAAAGGAGCTCTACAGGTGTCTCCAAAGGTACATGTTGGGTTGGCGTATTTCGAGATTAGGATTTGTCACTCCGTTTGTCGGAGAGGTATCTCTGGGCCCTCTCGGTAATGCACATCACATAAGCCTTGCAAGCATTGCAACTAATGAGTTAGTTGCGAGATGATGTATTACGAAACGAGTAAAGAGACTTGCCGATAACGAGATTGAACTAGGTATTGAGATACCGACGATGGAATCTCGGGCAAGTAACATACCGATGACAAAGGGAACAACGTATGTTGTTATGCGGTCTGACCGATAAAGATCTTCGTAGAATATGTGGGCGCCAATATGAGCATCCAGGTTCCGCTATTAGTTATTGACCAGAGACATGTCTCGGTCATGTCTACATTGTTCTCGAACCCGTAGGGTCCGCACGCTTAAGGTTTCGATGATAGTTATATTATGAGTTTATTAGTTTTGATGTACTGAAGGACTTCGGAGTCCCGGATGAGATCGGGGACATGACGAGGAGTCTCGAAATGGTTGAGACATAAAGATCAATATATTGGACGACTATATTCGGACATCGAAAAGGTTCCGAGTGATTCGGGTATTTTTGGAGGTACCGGGGAGTTACGGGAATACGAGGAAGAAAGCAATGGGCCTTAATGGGCCTTAGTGGAAAGGACCAGGAGGTGGCGCGCGCTCCTCCCAAGCCCAGTCCGAATTGGACAAGGGGTTTGGGGCGCGGCCCCTCTCTCCCTTCCTTCCCCTCTTCCCCCCTTTCCCCCCTTCTCCTAGTTGGACTAGGAAAGGAGGAAACCTACTCCAACTAGGAGTAGGAATCCTACTCCCTGGCGCGCCCCTCCTAGGGCCGGCCTCCTCCCCCTTGCTCCTTTATATACGAGGGCAGGGGGCACCCCTAAACACACAAGTTGATCCACGTGATCATATTCTTAGCCGTGTGCGGTGCCCCCTTCCACCATAATCCTCGATAATATTGTAGCGGTGCTTAGGCGAAGCCCTGCGACGGTAGAACATCAAGATCGTCACCACGCCGTCATTCTGACGGAACTCTTCCCCGACACTTTGCTGGATCGGAGTCCAGGGATCGTCATCGAGCTGAACGTGTGCTGAAACTCGGAGGTGCCATAGTTTCGGTGCTTGGATCGGTCGGATCGTGAAGACGTATGACTACATCAACCGCGTTGTCATAACGCTTCCGCTGTCGGTCTACAAGGGTATGTAGATCACACTCTCCCCTCTCATTGCTATGCGTCACCATGATCTTGCGTGTGCGTAGGAAAATTTTGAAATTACTACGTCCCGCAACAGTGGCATCCGAGCTTGGTTTTATGTGTTGATGTTATATGCACGAGTAGAACACAAGTGAGTTGTGGGCGATATAAGTCATACTGCTTACCAGCATGTCATACTTTGGTTCGGCGGTATTGTTGGATGAAGCGGCCCGGACCGACATTATGCGTACGCTTACGCGAGACCGGTTCTCTCGACGTGCTTTGCACAAAGGTGGCTAGCGGGTGACAGTTTCTCCAACTTTAGTTGAACCGAGTGTGGCTATGCCCGGTCCTTGCGAAGGTTAAAACAACACCAACTTGACAAACTATCGCTGTGGTTTTGATGCGTAGGTAAGATTGGTTCTTACTTAAGCCCGTAGCAGCCACGTAAAACTTGCAACAACAAAGTAGAGGACGTCTAACTTGTTTTTGCAGGGCATGTTGTGATGTGATATGGTCAAGACATGATGCTAAATTTTATTGTATGAGATGATCATGTTTTGTAACCAAGTTATCGGCAACTGGCAGGAGCCATATGGTTGTCGCTTTATTGTATGCAATGCAATTGCGCTGTAATGCTTTACTTTATCACTAAGCGGTAGCGATAGTCGTGGAAGCATAAGATTGACGAGACGACAACTATGGTACGATGATGATCAAGGTGTCGCGTCGGTGACGATGGTGATCACGACGGTGCTTGGAAGATGGAGATCACAAGCACAAGATGATGATGGCCATATCATATCACTTATATTGATTGCATGTGATGTTTATCTTTTATGCATCTTATCTTGCTTTAATTGACGGTAGCATTTTAAGATGATCTCTCACTAATTATCAAGAAGTGTTCTCCCTGAGTATGCACCGTTGCGAAAGTTCTTTGTGCTGAGACACCACGTGATGATCGGATGTGATAGGCTCTACGTTCAAATACAACGGGTGCAAAACAGTTGCACACGCGGAATACTCAGGTTATACTTGACGAGCCAAGCATATACAGATATGGCCTCGGAACACGGAGACCGAAAGGTCGAGCGTGAATCATATAGTAGATATGATCAACATAGTGATATTCACCAATGAAACTGCTCCATCTCACGTGATGATCAGACATGGTTTAGTTGATTTGGATCATGTGATCACTTAGAGGATTAGAGGGATGTCTATCAAAGTGGGAGTTCTTAAGTAATATGATTAATTGAACTTTAAATTTATCATGAACTTAGTCCTGGTAGTATTTTGCAAATTACGTTGTAGATCAATAGTTCGCGTTGTTGCTTCCCTGTGTTTATTTTGATATGTTCCTAGAGAAAATTGTGTTGAAAAATGTTAGTAGCAATGATGCGGATTGGATCCGTGATCTGAGGTTTATCCTCATTGCTGCACAGAAGAATTATGTCCTTGATGCACCGCTAGGTGACAGACCTATTGCAGGAGCAGATGTAGATGTTATGAACGTTTGGCTAGCTCAATATGATGACTACTTTATAGTTTAGTGCACCATGCTTAAACGGCTTAGAATCGGGACTTCAAAGATGTTTTGAACATCATGGAACATATGAGATGTTCCAGGAGTTGAAATTAATATTTCAAGCAAATACCCGAGTTGAGAGATATGAAGTTTCCAACAAGTTCTATAGCTAAAAGATGGTGGAGAATCGCTCAACTAGTGAGCATGTGCTCAGATTGTCTGGGTACTACAATTGCTTGAATCAAGTGGGAGTTATCTTCCAGATAAAATAGTGATTAACAGAATTCTCTAGTCACCATCACCAAGTTAGTAGAACTTCGTGATGAACTATGATATGCAAGGGATAACGGAAACGATTCCCAAGCTCTTCGTAATGCTGAAATTGACGAAGGTATTAATCGAGAAAAACATCAAGTGTTAATGGTAGACAAGACCACTAGTTTCAAGAAAAGAGTAGAAAAAGGAAGGGGAACTTCAAAAAGAACAGCAAGTAAGTTGCTGCTCAAGTGAAGAAGCCCAAATCTGGTCCTAAGCTTGAGACTAAGTGCTTCTACTGCAAAGGGACTGGTCACTGGAAGTGGAACTACCCCAAGTGATTGGCGGATAAGAAGGATGGCAAAGTGAACATAAGTATATTTGATATAAATGTTATTGATGTGTACTTTAATAGTGTTTATAGCAACCCCTCGGTATTTGATAGTAGTTCAGTTGCTAAGATTAGTAACTCGAAACGGGAGTTGCAGAATAAACAGAGACTAGTTAAGGGTGAAGTGACGATGTGTGTTGGAAGTGGTTCCAAGATTGATATGATCATCATCACACACTCCCTATAATTTCGGGATTAGTGTTAAACCTAAATAAGTGTTATTTGGTGTTTTCGTTGAGCATGAATATGATTTGATCATGTTTATTGTAATACGGTTATTCATTTAAGTAAGAGAATAAATTGTTGTTCTGTTTACATGAATAAAACCTTATATGGTTACACACCCAATGAAAATAGTTCGTTGGATCTCGATCGTGGTAATACACATAATCATAATATTGAAACCAAAAGATGCAAAGTTAATAATGATAGTGCAACTTATTTGTGGCACTGTCGTTTAGGTCATATTGGTGTAAAGCGCATGAAGAAACTCCATGTTGATGGGCTTTTGGAATCACTTGATTATGAATCACTTGATGCTTGCGAACCATGCCTTATGGGCAAGATGACTAAGACTCCGTTCTCCGGAACAATGGAGCGAGCAACTGACTTATTGGAAATAATACATACTCATGTATGTGATCCGATGAGTGTTGAGGCTCGCGGCGGGTATCATTATTTTCTGACCTTCACAGATGATTTGAGTAGATATGGGTATATCTACTTGATGAAACACAAGTCTGAAACATTTGAATAGTTCAAAGAATTTCAGAGTGAAGTGGAAAATCATCGTAACAAGAAAATAAAGTTTCTATGATGTGATCGTAGAGAAGAGTATTTGAGTTACGAGTTTGGCCTTCAGTTAAAAACAATGTGAAATAGTTTCACTACTCACGCCACCTAGAACACCACAATGTAATGGTGTGTCTGAACGTCATAACCGTACTTTATTAGATATGGTGCGATCTATGATGTCTCTTACCGATCTACCACTATCGTTTTGGGGTTATGCATTAGAGACAGCTGCATTCACATTAAATAGGGCACCATCTAAATCCGTTGAGATGACACCGTATGAACTATGGTTTGGCAAGAAACCTAAGTTGTCGTTTCTTAAAGTTTGAGGTTGCAATGCTTATGTGAAAAAGTTTCAACCTGATAAGCTCAAACCCAAATCGGAGAAGTGCGTCTTCATAGGATACCAAAAAAAGTAAAATGTTGGGTACACCTTCTATCATAGATCCGAAGGCAAGCTATTTGTTGCTGGGAATGGATCCTTTCTAGAGAAGGAGTTTCTCTCGAAAGAAGTGAGTGGGAGGAAAGTAGAACTTGAGGAGGTAACTATACCTGCTCCCTTATTGGAAAGTAGTTCATCACAGAAATCTGTTCATGTGACTACTAGAACGATTAGTGAGGAAGCCAATGATGATGATCATGTAACTTCAGATCAAGTTACTACCGAACCTCGTAGGTAAAACCAGAGAGAGATCCGCACCAGAGTGGTACGGTAATCCAGTTCTGGAGGTCATGTTACTTGACCATGACAAGCCTACGAACTATGAGGAAGCGATGATGAGCCCAGATTCCGCGAAATGGCTTGAGGCCATGAAATCTGAGATGAGATCCATGTATGAGAACAAAGTATGGACTTTGATTGACTTGCCCAATGATCGGCGAGCCATTGAGATTAATTGGATCTTCAAGAGGAAGACGGACGCTGATAGTAGTGTTACTATCTACAAAGCTAGAATTGTCGCAAAAAGGTATTCGACAAGTTCAAGGTGTTGACTACGATGAGAGTTTCTCACTCGTATCTATGCTTAAGTCTGTCCGAATCATGTTAGCAATTGCCGCATTTTATGAAATACGGCAAATGGATAAACAAAACTGCATTCCTTAATGGATTTATTAAAGAAGAGTTGCATATGATACAACCAGAAAGTTTTGTCAATCCTAAAGGTGCTCACAAAATGTGCAAGCTCCAGCGATCCATCTATGGACTGGTGCAAGCATCTCAGAGTTGGAATATGCGCTTTGATGAGATGATCAAAGCATATAGTTTTATACAGACTTGCGGTGAAGCCTGTATTTACAAGAAAGTGAGTGGGAGCACTACAACATTTCTGATAAGTATATGTGAATGACATATTGTTGATCAGAAATAATGTAGAATTATTCTGCAAAGCATAAAGGAGTGTTTTGAAAGAAGTTTTTCAAAGAAAGACCTCGGTGAAGCTGCTTACATATTAAGCATCAAGATCTATAGAGATAGATCAAGACGCTTGATAAGTTTTTTTCAATGAGTACATACCTTGACAATATTTTGAAGTAGTTCGAAAATTGGAATGGTCAAAGATAGAGTTCTTGGCTGTGTTACAAGGTGTGAAATTGAGTAAGACTCAAAGCCCGACCACGGAAGAAAATAGAAAGAGAATGAAAGTTATTCCCTATGCCTCAGCTGTGTACCAGATCTATTGTATACCCTACACTATGTTAAGCAAGGGAGTACAATAGTGATCTAAGAGTAGATCACTGGACAGCGGTCAAAATTATCCTTAGTGGAATAAGGAAATATTTCTCAAATATGGAGGTGACAAAAAGGTTCATCGTAAAAAGTTACGTCGATGCAAATTTTGACACAGATCTGGATGACTCTAAGTCTCGATCTAGATACATATTGTAAGTGGGAGCAATTAGCTAGAGTAGCTCCGTGCAGAGCATTGTAGACATAGAATTCGCAAAATACTTACGGATCTGTATGTGACAGACCCGTTGACTAAAATTATCTCACAAGCAAAACATGATCACACCTTAGTACTCTTTGGGTGTTAATCACATAAATGATGTGAACTAGATTACTGACTCTAGTAAACCCTTTGGGTATAGGTCACATGACAATGTGAACTATGGGTGTTAATCACATGGTGATGTGAACTATTAGTGTTGAATCACATGGCGATGTGAACTAGATTATTGACTCTAGTGCAAGTGGGAGACTGAAGAAAATATGCCCTAGAGGCAATAATAAAGTTATTATTTATTTCCTTATATCATGATAAATGTTTATTATTCATGCTAGAATTGTATTAACTGGAAACATAATACATGTGTGAATCCATAGACAAACAGAGTGTCACTAGTATGCCTCTACTTGACTAGCTCGTTAATTGAAGATGGTTATGTTTCCTAACCACGAACAAAAGAGTTGTTATTTGATTAACGGGATCACATCATTAGAAGAATGATGTGATTGACATGACCCATTCCATTAGCTTAGCACCCGATCGTTTAGTATGTTGCTATTGCTTTCTTCATGACTTATACATATTCCCATGACTATGAGATTATGCAACTCCCATTTGCCGGAGGAACACTTTGTGTGCTACCAAACGTCACAATGTAACTGGGTGATTATAAAGTAGCTCTACAGGTGTCTCCAAAGGTACATGTTGGGTTGGCGTATTTCGAGATTAGGATTTGTCACTACGTTTGTCGGAGAGGTATCTCTGGGCCCTCTCGGTAATGCACATCACATAAGCCTTGCAAGCATTGCAACTAATGAGTTAGTTGCGAGATGATGTATTACGAAACGAGTAAAGAGACTTGCCGGTAACGAGATTGAACTAGGTATTGAGATACCGACGATCGAATCTCGGGCAAGTAACATACCGATGACAAAGGGAACAACGTATGTTGTTATGCGGTCTGACCGATAAAGATCTTCGTAGAATATGTGGGAGCCAATATGAGCATCCAGGTTCCGCTATTGGTTATTGACCAGAGACGTGTCTCGGTCATGTCTACATTGTTCTCGAACCCGTAGGGTCCGCACTCTTAAGGTTTCGATGACAGTTATATTATGAGTTTATGAGTTTTGATGTACCGAAGGAGTTCGGAGTCCCGGATGAGATCGGGTACATGATGAGGAGTCTCGAAATGGTCGAGACGTAAAGATCGATATATTGGACGACTATATTTGGACATCGGAAAGGTTCCGAGTGATTCGGGTATTTTCGGAGGTACCGGGAAGTTATGGGAATACGAGGAAGAAAGCAATGGGCCTTAATGGGCCTTAGTGGAAAGGACCAGGAGGTGGCGCGCGCCCCTCCCAAGCCCAGTCCGAATTGGACAAGGGGTTTGGGGCGCGGCCCGTCTCTCCCTTCCTTCCCATCTTCCCCCCTTTCCCCCCTTCTCCTAGTTGGACTAGGAAAGGAGGAAACCTACTCCAACTAGGAGTAGGAATCCTACTCCCTGGCGCGCCCCTCCTAGGGCCGGCCTCCTCCCCCTTGCTCCTTTATATACGGGGGCAGGGGGCACCCCTAAACACACAAGTTGATCCACGTGATCATATTCTTAGCCATGTGCGGTGCCCCTTCCACCATAATCCTCGATAATATTGTAGCGGTGCTTAGGCGAAGCCCTGCGACGGTACAACATCAAGATTGTCACCACGCCGTCGTGCTGACGGAACTCTTCCCTGACACTTTGCTGGATCGGAGTCCAGGGATCGTCATCGAGCTGAACGTGTGCTAAAACTCGGAGGTGCCGTAGTTTCGGTGCTTGATCGGTCGGGCCGTGAAGACGTACGACTACATCAACCGCGTTATCATAACGCTTCCGCTGTCGGTCTACAAGGGTACGTAAATCACACTCTCCCCTCTCGTTGCTATGCATCACCATGATCTTGCGTGTGCGTATGAAAATTTTGAAATTACTACGTTCCCCAACAATCCGATGCCACTCACCGTGTATAGGGTTCAACTGGTTCGGGTGCTGCCAGGCTGCGACGAGTTGTTACCTCCGATTCGACCTACCAGGGCCGACGAAGATGATCTGACGACCCTCAGCACCTGCCTAAGCTGGCCCCTGCTTTGGCCGAAGAGCCAGATTCATTTGGGGGCGGGGGACACCACCCCAAAGACAACACCGCCAGTCGTGCCGGCGCCAAGCCATGGCAAGACCGCCGCAACGCTACCGGACATGTCGGACATCCCTATGGCACAGGATCCGAACATACATATGGCACAGGATCCGGACGATGACGACAACGACGATGGTGCATTTACCAACGTCGATAAGTACTTTGCTAAACATGGTTACGATGAGGAATTCTTGGGGCCTCCTTCTCAAGAACCCAACCCTACAAAAGACGATCACGATCTAGCTGGTACCGCGGAGAAACCCAATTGCAACAGGCATCGTCTGGCGTTCAGTTCTCAGGAGACGCCTCCAGCTGGCGACTTCACCGAGCCTCAGATAGCCGAGGTGCGAAATATTTGTTGGGGAACGTTGCAGAAAACAAAAATTTTCCTACTCGTTACCGGTAACCCCCAAACTTGTCCCGATGGCCGAAACAGCACTTCCTATATATAATTCTTTACCTCCGGACCATTCCGGAACTCCTCGTGACGTCCGGGATCTCATCCGGGACTCCGAACAACATTCGGGTTACTGCATATACATATCTTCACAACCCTAGCGTCACCGAACCTTAAGTGTGTAGACCCTACGGGTTCGGGAGACATGCAGACATGACCGAGACGACTCTCCGGTCAATAACCAACAGTGGGATCTGGATACCCATGTTGGCTCCCACATGTTCCACGATGATCTCATCGGATGAACCACGATGTCGAGGATTCAATCAACCCCGTATGCAATTCCCTTTGTCAATCGATATATTACTTGCCCGAGATTCGATCATCGGTATCCCAATACCTCGTTCAATCTCGTTACCGGCAAGTCACTTTACTCGTACCGTAATGCATGATCCCGTGACCAGACACTTGGTCACTTTGAGCTCATTATGATGATGCATCACCGAGTGGGCCCAGTGATACCTCTCCGTCATACGGAGTGACAAATCCCAGTCTTGATCCGTGTCAACCCAACAGACACTTTCGGAGATACCCGTAGTCTACCTTTATAGTCACCCAGTTACGTTGTGACGTTTGGTACACCCAAAGCACTCCTATGGTATCCGGGAGTTACACGATCTCATGGTCTAAGGAAAAGATACTTGACATTGCAAAACTCTAGCAAACGAACTATACGATCTTTATGCTATGTTTAGGATTGGGTCTTGTCCATCACATCATTCTCCTAATGATGTGATCTCGTTATCAATGACATCTTATGTCCATAGCCAGGAAACCATGACTATCTGTTGATTAACAAGCTAGTCAACTAGAGGCTTACTAGGGACATGTTGGTGTCTGTTATTCACACATGTATTACGATTTCCGGATAACACAATTATAGCATGAATCAAGACAATTATCATGAACAAGGAAATATAATAATAATGCTTTTATTATTGCCTCTAGGGCATATTTCCAACAGTCTCCCACTTGCACTAGAGTCAATAATCTAGTTACATTGTGATGAATCGAACACCCATGGAATTCTGGTGTTGATCATGTTTTGCCCTAGGGAGAGGTTTAGTCAACGGATCTGCTACATTCAGGTCCGTATGTACTTTACAAATCTCTATGTCTCCATCTTGAACATTTCCACGAATGGAGTTGAAGCGACGCTTGATGTGCCTTGTCTTCTTGTGAAACCTGGGCTCCTTGGCAAGTGCAATAGCTCCAGTGTTGTCACAAAAGAGCTTGATCGGCCCCGACGCATTGGGTATGACTCCGAGGTCGGTGATGAACTCCTTCACCCAAATTGCTTCATGTGCTGCCTCCGAGGCTGCCATGTACTCCGCTTCACACGTAGATCCCGCCACGACGCTCTGCTTGCAACTACACCAGCTTACTGGCCCACCATTCAAAATATACACGTATCCGGTTTGTGACTTTGAGTCATCCAGATCTGTGTCGAAGCTAGCGTCGACGTAACCCTTTACGACAAGCTCTTCGTCACCTCCATAAACGAGAAACATCTCCTTAGTCCTTTTCAGGTACTTCAGGATATTCTTGATCGCTGTCCAGTGTTCCTTGCCGGGATTACTTTGGTATCTTCCTACCAAACTTACGGCAAGGTTTACATCAGGTCTGGTACACAGCATAGCATACATAATAGAACCTATGGCTGAGGCATAGGGGATGACACTCATCTCTTCTATTTCTTCTGCCGTGGTCGGACTTTGAGCCGAGCTCAATTTCATACCTTGTAACACAGGCAAGAACCCCTTCTTAGATTGATCCATATTGAACTTCTTCAATATCTTATCAAGGTATGTGCTTTGTGAAAGACCTACGAGGCGTCTCGATCTATCCCTATAGATCTTGATACCTAATATATAAGCAGCTTCTCCAAGGTCCTTCATTGAAAAACTCTTATTCAAGTAGGCCTTAATGCTGTCCAAGAGTTCTATATCATTTCCCATCAAAAGTATGTCATCTACATATAATATGAGAAATGCTACAGAGCTCCCACTCACTTTCTTGTAAACGCAGGCTTCTCCATAAGTCTGCGTAAACCCAAACGCTTTGATCATCTCATCAAAGCGAATGTTCCAACTCCGAGATGCTTGCACCAGCCCATAAATCGAGCGTTGGAGCTTGCACACCTTGTCAGCATTCTTAGGATCGACAAAACCTTCCGGCTGCATCATATACAATTCTTCCTTAAGGAAACCAATAAGGAATGCCGTTTTGACGTCCATTTGCCATATTTCATAATCGTAAAATGCGGCAATTGCTAACATGATTCGGACGGACTTTAGCTTCGCTACCGGTGAGAAAGTCTCATCGTAGTCAACCCCTTGAACTTGTCGATAACCCTTAGCGACAAGCCGAGCTTTATAGATGGTCACATTACCATCCGCGTCTGTCTTCTTCTTAAAGATCCATTTATTCTCTATGGCTCGCCTTTCAACGGGCAAGTCAATCAAAGTCCATACTTCGTTTTCATACATGGATCCTATCTCGGATTTCATGGCTTCTAGCCATTTGTCGGAATCCGGGCCCGCCATCGCTTCTTCATAGTTCGAAGGTTCACCGTTGTCTAACAACATGATTTCCAAGACAGGGTTGCCGTACCACTCTGGTGCGGAACGTGTCCTTGTGGACCTTCGAAGTTCAGTAGCAACTTGATCAGAAGTTTCATGATCATCATCATTAACTTCCTCTCTAGTCAGTGCAGGCACCTCAGGAACATTTTCTTGAGTTGTGCCATTTTCCGGTTCAAGAGGTAACACCTCATCAAGTTCTACTTTCCTCCCACTTACTTCTTTTGAGAGAAACTCTTTCTCTAGAAAGGATCCATTCTTGGCAACAAAGACCTTGCCTTCGGATCAGAGGTAGAAGGTATACCCAATAGTTTCTTTTGGGTATCCTATGAAGACGCATTTTTCCGACTTGGGTTCGAGCTTTTCAGGTTGAAGTTTCTTGACATAAGCATCGCATCCCCAAACTTTTAGAAACGACAGCTTAGGTTTCTTCCCAAACCATAATTCATACGGTGTCATCTCAACGGATTTCGACGGAGCCCTATTTAAAGTGAATGCGGCAGTCTCTAAAGCATAGCCCCAAAAAGATAGCGGTAAATCGGTAAGAGACATCATAGACCGCACCATATCTAATAGAGTGCGATTACGACGTTCGGACACACCGTTACGCTGAGGTGTTCCAGGCGGTGTTAGTTGTGAAACTATTCCACATTTTCTTAAGTGTGTGCCAAATGCGTGACTCAAGTATTCTCCTCCACGATCTGATCGTAGAAACTTGATTTTCCTGTCACGTTGATTCTCAACCTCACTCTGAAATTCCTTGAACTTTTCAAAGGTTTCAGACTTGTGTTTCATTAAGTAAATATATCCATATCTACTCAAATCATCAGTGAGGGTGAGAACATAACGATAGCCACCGCGAGCCTCAACACTCATTGGACCGCACACATCAGTATGTATGATTTCCAACAAGTTGGTTGCTCGCTCCATTGTTCCTGAGAACGGAGTCTTGGTCATTTTACCCATAAGGCATGGTTCGCACGTGTCAAATGATTCACACTCAAGAGACTCTAAAAGTCCATCTGCATGGAGCTTCTTCATGCGTTTGACACCTATGTGACCAAGGCGGCAGTGCCACAAGTATGTGGGACTATCATTATCAACCTTGCATCTTTTGGCACTCACATTATGAATGTGTGTAGTATTACGTTCGAGATTCATAAAGAATAAACCATTCACCATAGGAGCATGACCATAAAACATATCTCTCATATAAATAGAACAACCATTATTCTCCGATTTAAATGAGTAGCCATCTCGAATTAAACGAGATCCCGATACAATGTTCATGCTCAAAGCTGGTACTAAATAACAATTATTAAGGTTTAAAACTAATCCCGAAGGTAAATGTAGAGGTAGCGTGCCGACGGCGATCACATTGACCTTGGAACCATTCCCGACGCGCATTGTCACCTCGTCCATTGCCAGTTTCCGCTTATTCCGCAGCCCCTGCTTTGAGTTACAAATGTGAGCAACTACGCCGGTATCAAATACCCAGGAGCTACTACGGACACTAGTAAGGTACACATCAATTACATGTATATCACATATACCTTTTGTTTTGCCGGCCTTCTTGTCTGCTAAGTATTTAGGGCAGTTCCGCTTCCAGTGACCGCTTCCCTTGCAATAAAAGCACTCAGTCTCGGGCTTGGGTCCATTCTTTGGCTTCTTCCCGGCAGCTTGCTTGCTGGGCGCGGCAACTTCCTTGCCGTCCTTCTTGAAGGCTTTCTTACCCTTGCCCTTCTTGAACTTAGTGGTTCTATTGACCATCAACACTTGATGTTCCTTCTTGACTTCTACCTCCGCTGATTTCAGCATTGCAAACAACTCAGGAATGGTCTTTTGCATCCCCTGCATGTTGAAGTTCATCACAAAGCTCTTGTAGCTTGGTGGAAGCGACTAGAGGATTCTGTCAATGACCGCATCATCCGGGAGATTAACTCCCAGCTGAGACAAGCGGTTATGTAACCCAGACATAGTGAGTATGTGCTCACTGACAGAACTATTTTCCTCCATCTTACAGCTGAAGAACTTATCGGAGACTTCATATCTCTCGATCCGGGCATGAGCTTGGAAAACCATTTTCAGCTCTTCGAACATCTCATATGCTCCATGTCTCTCAAAACGCTTTTGGAGCCCCGGCTCTAAACTGTAAAGCATGCCGCACTGAATGAGGGAGTAGTCGTCAACACGTGTCTGCCAAGCGTTCATAACGTCTTGGTTCTGTGGGACGGGAGCTTCACCTAGCGGTGCTTGTAGGATGTAATCTTTCTTGGCAGCTATGAGGATGATCCTCAGGTTCCGGACCCAGTCCGTATAGTTGCTACCATCGTCTTTCAGCTTGGTTTTCTCTAGGAACGTGTTGAAGTTGAGGACTACGTGGGCCATTTGATCTACAAGACATATTGTAAAATATTTTAGACTAATGTTCATGATAATAAAGTTCATCTAATCAAATTATATAATGAACTCCCACTTAGATTAGACATCCCTCTAGTCATCTAAGTATTACATGATCCGAGTTAACTAGGCCGTGTCCGATCATCACGTGAGACGGACTAGTCAACGTCGGTGAACATCTTCATGTTGATCGTATCTTCCATACGACTCATGCTCAACCTTTCGGTCTTCTGTGTTCCGAGGCCATGTCTGTACATGCTAGGGTCGTCAAGTCAACCTAAGTGTTTGCATGTGTAAATCTGTCTTACACCCGTTGTATGTGAATGTCTGAATAAAACACCCGATCATCACGTGGTGTTTCGAAACAGCGAACTGTCGCAACGGTGCACAGTTAGGGGGAACACTTCTTGAAATTAATATGAGGGATCATCTTATTTACTACCGTCGTTCTAAGTAAACAAGATGCAAAACATGATAAACATCACATGCAATCAAATAATAAACATGACATGATATGGCCAATATCACATAGCTCCTTTGATCTCCATCTTGGGGCTCCATGATCATCTTCTCACCGGCTTGACACCATGATCTCCATCATCATGATCTCCATCATCGTGTCTCCATGAAGTTGCTCGCCAACTATTACTTCTACTACTATGGCTAACGCGTTTAGCAATGAAGTAAAGTAATTTACATGGCGTTTCTCAATGACACGCAGGTCATATAAAAGAATAAAGACAACTCCTATGGCTCCTGCCGGTTGTCATACTCATCGACATGCAAGTCGTGATTCCTATTACAATAGCATGAACATATCATACATCACATATAGATCATTCATCATTCATCACAACTTTGGCCATATCATATCACAAACCACTTGCTGCAAAAACAAGTTAGACGTCCTCTAATTGTTGTTGCAAGTTTTACGTGGCTGAATTAGGGTTCTAGCAAGAACGTTTTCTTACCTACGTGAAAGCCACAACGTGATTTGTTAACTTCTATTTACCCTTCATAAGGACCCTGTTCATCGAATCCGCTCCAACTAAAGTAGGAGAGACAGACACCCGCCAGCCACCTTATGCAACTAGTGCATGTTAGTCGGTGGAACCGGTCTCACGTAAGCGTACGTGTAAGGTTGGTCCGGGCCGCTTCATCCCACAATACCGCTGAAGCAAGAAAAGACTAGTAGCGGCAAGAAAGTTGACAAATCCACGCCCACAACAAATTGTGTTCTACTCGTGCAAGAAGAACTACGCATAGACCTAGCTCATGATGCCACTGTTGGGGAACGTTGCAGAAAACAAAAATTTTCCTACTCGTTTCACCAAGATCCATCTAGGAGTTCATCTAGCAACGAGTCACGAGATGCATCTACATACCTTTGTAGATCGCGTGCGGAAGCGTTCAACGAACGGGGATGATGTAGTCGAACACGACGTGATCCGAATCACCGATGACCGAGTGCCGAACGGACGGCACCTCCGCGTTCAACACACGTACGGGACGGGAGACGTCTCCTCCTTCTTGATCCAGCAAGGGGGGAGGAGAGGTTGGTGATGATCCAGCAGCACGACGGCGTGGTGGTGGATGCAGGGCGTCACAGTAGCAGGGCTTCGCCTATACTACAAGAGAGAGATGTAACAGGGAGAGAGGGAAGCACCAAAAGCCTTAGCCTCAAGTCCCTCCTCTCCCCACTATATATAGGGGTGCCAAGGGGGGGCGCCGGCCCTAGGAGATGGATCTCCTAGGGGGGGCGGCGGCCAAGGGTGGGGGGCTTGCCCCCCAAGGCAAGGGGGCGCCCCCCCTTTTAGGGTTTCCCCTAACCCTAGGCGCATGGGCCCCTTAGGGGGTGGCGCCCCAGCCCACTAAGGGCTGGGTTCCTTCCCACTTCAGCCCATGGGGCCCTCCGGGATAGGTGGCCCCACCCGGTGGACCCCCGGGACTCTTCCGGTGGTCCCGGTACAATATCGGTAACCCCCAAACTTGTCCCGATGGCCGAAACAGCACTTCCTATATATAATTCTTTACCTCCGGACCATTCCGGAACTCCTCGTGACGTCCGGGATCTCATCCGGGACTCCGAACAACATTTGGGTTACTGCATATACATATCTTCACAACCCTAGCGTCACCGAACCTTAAGTGTGTAGACCCTACGGGTTCAGGAGACATGCAGACATGACCGAGACCACTCTCCGGTCAATAACCAACAGCGGGATCTGGATACCCATGTTGGCTCACACATGTTCCACGATGATCTCATCGGATGAACCACGATGTCGAGGATTCAATCAACCCCGTATGCAATTCCCTTTGTCAATCGATATATTACTTGCCCGAGATTCGATCATCGGTATCCCAATACCTCGTTCAATCTCGTTACCGGCAAGTCACTTTACTCGTACCGTAATGCATGATCATGTGACCAGACACTTGGTCACTTTGAGCTCATTATGATGATGCATCACCGAGGAGAGACAGACACCCGCCAGCCACCTTATGCAACTAGTGCATGTTAGTCGGTGGAACCGGTCTCACGTAAGCGTACGTGTAAGGTTGGTCCGGGCCGCTTCATCCCACAATACCGCTGAAGCAAGAAAAGACTAGTAGCGGCAAGAAAGTTGACAAATCCACGCCCACAACAAATTGTGTTCTACTCGCGCAAGAAGAACTACGCATAGACCTAGCTCATGATGCCACTGTTGGGGAACGTTGCAGAAAACAAAAATTTTCCTACTCGTTTCACCAAGATCCATCTAGGAGTTCATCTAGCAACGAGTCACGAGATGCATCTACATACCTTTGTAGATCGCGTGCGGAAGCGTTCAACGAACGGGGATGATGTAGTCGAACACGACGTGATCCGAATCACCGATGACCGAGTGCCGAACGGACGTCACCTCCGCGTTCAACACACGTACGGGACGGGAGACGTCTCCTCCTTCTTGATCCAGCAAGGGGGGAGGAGAGGTTGGTGATGATCAAGCAGCACGACGGCGTGGTGGTGGATGCAGGGCGTCACAGTAGCAGGGCTTCGCCTATACTACAAGAGAGAGATGTAACAGGGAGAGAGGGAAGCACCAAAAGCCTTAGCCTCAAGTCCCTCCTCTCCCCACTATATATAGGGGTGCCAAGGGGGGGCGCCGGCCCTAGGAGATGGATCTCCTAGGGGGGGCGGCGGCCAAGGGTGGGGGGCTTGCCCCCCAAGGCAAGGGGGCGCCCCCCCTTTTAGGGTTTCCCCTAACCCTAGGCGCATGGGCCCCTTAGGGGGTGGCGCCCCAGCCCACTAAGGGCTGGGTTCCTTCCCACTTCAGCCCATGGGGCCCTCCGGGATAGGTGGCCCCACCCGGTGGACCCTCGGGACCCTTCCGGTGGTCCCGGTACAATATCGGTAACCCCCAAACTTGTCCCGATGGCCGAAACAGCACTTCCTATATATAATTCTTTACCTCCGGACCATTCCGGAACTCCTCGTGATGTCCGGGATCTCATCCGGGACTCCGAACAACATATGGGTTACTGCATATACATATCTTCACAACCCTAGCATCACCGAACCTTAAGTGTGTAGACCCTACGGGTTCAGGAGACATGCAGACATGACCGAGACCACTCTCCGGTCAATAACCAACAGCGGGATCTGGATACCCATGTTGGCTCCCACATGTTCCACGATGGTCTCATCGGATGAACCACGATGTCGAGGATTCAATCAACCCCGTATGCAATTCCCTTTGTCAATCGATATATTACTTGCCCGAGATTCGATCATCGGTATCCCAATACCTCGTTCAATCTCGTTACCGGCAAGTCACTTTACTCGTACCGTAATGCATGATCCCGTGACCAGACACTTGGTCACTTTGAGCTCATTATGATGATGCATCACCGAGTGGGCCCAGTGATACCTCTCCGTCATACGGAGTGACAAATCCCAGTCTTGATCCGTGTCAACCCAACAGACACTTTCAGAGATACCCGTAGTCTACCTTTATAGTCACCCAGTTACGTTGTGACGTTTGGTACACCCAAAGCACTCCTACGGTATCCGGGAGTTACACGATCTCATGGTCTAAGGAAAAGATACTTGACATTGCAAAACTCTAGCAAACGAACTATACGATCTTTATGCTATGTTTAGGATTGGGTCTTGTCCATCACATCATTCTCCTAATGATGTGATCTCGTTATCAATGACATCTTATGTCCATAGCCAGGAAACCATGACTATCTGTTGATTAACAAGCTAGTCAACTAGAGGCTTACTAGGGACATGTTGGTGTCTGTTATTCACACATGTATTACGATTTCCGGATAACACAATTATAGCATGAATCAAGACAATTATCATGAACAAGGAAATATAATAATAATGCTTTTATTATTGCCTCTAGGGCATATTTCCAACAATATTATCAGCCCCAACACACTCAAGACGGTGGTCTGTGAGCAAAACTCGGTCCCATTACAGCAGAAGAAGAAGGGACGGAAAAGAAAGAGTAACAAGGGTGCGAGCCAGCCGGCACCGAGTACGATCCGTGCTCAGGATGGGCCACCTTCACCTAAGGATATCTCGAGGAGGGTGCATGTGGCGGGTAGGCCGATGCTACCGACTAATATGCTCAACGCTGCAACCGGTGCTATGCGGAATCTGCATGACAATGTTCTTTCCTTGGAGAAGCGGTGTCTCAGAGAGAATGACGTGGCATACCCGGTTTTCGTGGCCAAGGTGCCAGAGGACAAGGGCTTTGTGGATAACTCCATCAGGGGTACGATCGTCCTGCGGTTTGATGACATCTTCGCTATGTTTAACCTTCATCCGCTGCACTACGCCTTAGTTCGGCTATTTTCGCTGAGTATGGAGATGCGGATCATTAGAGACAAGACCCAGGACATCGTGATAGTCGACCCCTTCTACATGCGTGCCAAGATCTTGGGCAGCGCTGGGGACCAGCAAGTCGCGAGTTCTTACCTCGAAGGTGTCATTCTGGCAAACCCAGATAAGGATAACTTCCTCGTGCCTTACTTTCCCAAGTAAGTCGACCCCTCAACCGTCCCGTAACATATGATTTCTTAGATTTCGATCGTTTTTTCTAACATTCCGTATTTTGTGCAGTGACACACATTGCACACTCATCCTCTTAAGCCCGAAATATTCCATGGCCATGTATTTCGACTCGGACCGTTAGTCGAAGAAAGACTACACAAATATCAAGAAAGTTCTTGATGATGTTCTCCCTGGCTACGCCAAATCTGGAGGCACCTTCACCAGGCCAGTTCGTAAGTACGGCAAGCACGTGTTCTCCCACAATACGATGTTCTGCTGCGTCAAGTAGCCACCTGGTGGTCAGAAGGATGCCTACTATGCCCTCCATCACATGCGGGTGATCGTACAGGACCATAATCACCTTCTGCTACCAAATAATCTCAAAGATTGGGCCTCGAGCTTGTCGGCAATCCAGGTCGCGGACATCAGACAAGAATTCTTTCGCATCCAGTCGGAGTTTGCGGAAATCATCCATCAAGATGTCCTTCGTACCTCGGGGCAGTTCAACCTCAGAAATCAACCGTCCAACAGTGAGATAGACACAATGCTACAAATGCAGGCTGACAACGCCCGCGATTTCATGACCATCACGAGAGACGGCGGCTTCATCCACGCTCTGGTCCCTTGAGTCGAGTCGAAAGTAGTGATGCTATGTGTAGTTCTGAAACATCGATTGGCTCATGTTGTAATTAAACTTTAATGAACTTGTATGTCTCTTTGGTTTGGACAGTCGTTCAACTTAGATGTAATCGATGCTATTAATGTGTTGCTTTTCTCTTCTGATCCTTTTGTTGCATACTTATATATTGCTTATGTATTGTCTGTGAATTGCTACTAACGTTTTGTTTGGCTAGTGCATAGAGATGCCGTCGTATGTCGTGTACAAGGGTAAGGTTCCCGGAGTCTATGACGACTAGGAGGAGTGTCGGAGATAGGTTCACCATTTCAGCGGTAACAGTAACAAAGGGTACACCACTAGGGCAGAGGCGGAAGTTAGATATGCGCGCTATCTAGCAGGAGAGAGGAGGGGGCGTTGGAGGAACCGGACGAAGACCAGTTTCATCGCGATTATGCTCATCGTGATGACTGCAGCTCTCTTCTATGTGATGGTAGTTTAGATGATCGATATCAACTTGTAATGTGCAGACAAACTCGCTACTCGCGGTTTCGAGACTTGTAATGTTCTAACTTTGTTCGGTATTTTAAATTCGGAGACTAATATGATGAATTGTATTCGGAGACTAATCTTCTATTGTATTTGATGAATCTGCTGTTGATGTGTGGTGCTAGCTATATTCTGTCCAATAATATATTTTGTAACCTGTGAAAATATCAGAAAAGAAAAAATCCCTAATATTCATACTAGTGGCGCACCACCACATAGTGCGCCATTAGTAAGCCAGAGCACACTAATGGCGCATCATCCACAAGTGCGCCATTAGTATGCCAATGCACATGGGTAAATATGGCCCCCTGGGAGGCATACTAATGGCGCACCGTGGGCTATACTAATGGTGCACTGCATGGTGCGCCATTAGTATACCAGATACTAATGGCGCACCACAGGTGCACCATTAGTAAAAAATACTAATGGCGTGCTAGTAGTGGCACACCTGTAGTGCGCCATTAGTAGGAAAAATAGGTGTGCCACTAGTAGGCCTTTTCCTAGTAGTGCGCCCTCCACCCTCGTGGGCCCCTCGTTGCTCCACCGACCTACTTCTTCCTCCTATATATATCCACGTACCCCCCAAACATCCAGGAGCACCACAAAAACCTAATTCCACCGCCGCAACCTTCTGTACCCAAGAGATCCCATCTTGGGGCCTTTTCCGGAGCTCCGCCGGAGGGGGCATTGATCACGGAGGGCCTCTACATCACCTCCATGGCCTCTCCGATGATGTGTGAGTAGTTTACTACAGACCTTTGGGTCCATAGCTAGTAGCTAGATGGATTCTTCTCTCTCTTTGGATCTCAATACAAAGTTCTCCTCGATTCTCTTGGAGATCTATTCGATGTAATCTTCTTTTGCGGTGTGTTTGTCGAGATCCGATGAATTGTGGGTTTATGATCTAGATTATCTATGAACAATATTTGAATCTTCTCTGAATTCTTTTATTTATGATTGGTTTATCTTTGCAAGTCTCTTCGAATTATCAGTTTGGTTTAGCCTACTAAATTGATCTTTCTTGCAATGGGAGAAGTGCTTAGCTTTGGGTTCAATCTTGTGGTGCTCGATCCCAGTGACAGAAAGGGAAACGACACATATTGTATTGTTGCCATCGAGGATAAAAAGATGGGGTTTATATCATATTGCATGAGTTTATCCCTCTACATCATGTCATCTCGCTTAAGGTGTTACTCTGTTCTTATGAACTTAATACTCTAGATGCATGCTGGATAGCGGTCGATGTGTGGAGTAATAGTAGTAGATGCAGAATCGTTTCGGTCTACTTGTCCCGGACATGATGCCTATATACATGATCATGCCTAGATATTCTCATAATTATTCGCTTTTCTATCAATTGCTCGGCAGTAATTTGTTCACCCACCGTAATACTAATGCTATCTTGAGAGAAGCCACTAGTGAAACCTATGGCCCCGAGGTCTATTTTCCATATTAATCTCCCGTCAATAAGCTATTTCTAGCGCCGTTTATTTTGCTTTATTTACTTTCAATCTATATCATAAAAATACCAAAGATATTTATCTTATTATTATCATCTCTATCAGATCTCACTCTTGCAAGTGGTCGTGAAGGGATTGACAACCCCTTTATCGCGTTGGTTGCGAGGTTCTTATTTGTTTGTGTAGGTACGAGGTGACTCGGGCGTGGTCTCCTACTGGATTGATACCTTGGTTCTCAAAAACTAAGGGAAATACTTACGCCTCTTTACTGCATCACCCTTTCCTCTTCAAGGGAAAACCAACGCAGTGCTCAAGAGGTAGCACAGACCGACTCCTGTGTGCATCTACTAGTATTACTCCACACATCGACCGCTATCCAGCATGCATCTAGTGTATTAAGTCCATGGAGAAACAGAGTAATGCAATAAGAACGATGACATGATGTAGAAAAGATCTATTCATGTAGGAATAGACCCCATAATTTTTATCCTTAATGGCAATGATACGTGCATGTCATGTCTGTTTCTGTCACTGAGATTGAGCTCCGCAAGATCAAACCCATCATAAAGCACTTCTTCCAATTGCAAGAAAAATCAGTCTAGTTGGCCAAACCAAACCAAAGTTTCGGAGAAGAAATACGAGGCTATAACAACCATGCATAAGATAGTTCATCAAAGACTCAACTAATATTCATGGATAGAACTGATCATAAACTCACAATTCATCAGATCCCAACAAAGCCGCAAAAAAGAGTTACATCGAATAGATCTCCAAGAACATCGAGGAGAACATTGTATTGAACATCAAAAAAAGAGAATAAGCCATCTAGCTACTCCCTACGGACACGTAGGTATGTGGTAAACTACTCACGCATCATCAGAGGGGCAAGGGTGATGATGAAGAACCCCTCCGGCAAGGTGCTAGAAAAGGCCCCAAGATTGGATCTCGTGGTTCTAGAACTTGCGGCGGCGGAAACTCTAATCTCTCAACTCCCCTAGGGTTTTTGGGATTTTAGAGTATTTATAGAGCTGATAGTCAGTGGAGAGGCCTCCCGTGGGACCCACTACCCACCAGGGCATGACAGGGGCCTCTAGCGTGCCCTGGTGCCTTTTGGGCCCCACGGGCCTCCCCTCATGCACTTCCTTGGCTCCTAAGGTGTCTTCTGTCCAGAAAAAATCTCCAAAATTTTTTGTGGCATTTGGACTCCGTTTGGTATTGATATTCTACGAAGTAAAAACAAGCAAAAAACTGCAACTCGTACTAGGCACTATGTCAATAGGTTAGTCCCAAAAATGATATAAAGTTGCTATAAAATGAATATAAAACATTCAAGATTGATAATATAACAACATGGAATAATAAAAAATTATAAATACATTGGAGACGTATCAGCTTGCTGGATCAAGAAGAAGGAGACATCACCGAGTCGTACGTGTGCATATCTTGGAGGTCTTGTCCGTGTGGTGCTTGATCGGATTGGATCATGAAGGAAGTGCGACTACTCTAACCACGTTCATTAGAATGTTTCTGCACTTGGTCTACAAGGGTATGTAGACTTTCTCCCACTCGTTGCTAGCATAGTAAATTATATCTTGCATGAATTTGTTCTCTTGTAGGATTTTTTGTTTTCCATGTAATGAATCCCATCAAAGAACTCCGTTGGACACTAAACGACCCATCGGATTTTTGGCTCAGATTTCGACTATGAGTCTGTTACTTTACCTATTGGAAACACTACATCTAATATTATTCGGCTTTCTCTTGAATGCGTGTGTATGTGGAAATAACTGGGTACTGATCATAAGAGCTCGAAAGAGACAACATATTGGTCTTTAGTACTCAAAGTTAAGCCACTACAAAACCTTTTGCATGATCACTTCTTTGGCATAATCTCATCACCAAACAACAAAAGTTTAAACAAGCAATGATTGAAATAAAGTGCTTGAGAGGCTTAATGATGAGACACTCGTGGGTGTGTGAGCGAGTTATTCTAGAATAATGTTGTATTCACATATTCACTCGCTAATGCATGTTTTCCTTGCTAAAGAAAGAAAATCTATTATGTGTGTTCCCAACAAGCAAGTATTAACTATAGTAAATAGAATATGAGCTACTTTGTTATTTTGTCTAGGTGAACAAGAGCTTTGTGTTGATTATTTTCGCTTCATTAACACTTGCATAATAACCATGCCACCGCTATAGCTATACTAAGTTTCTAGGTCAAGAAGCAAAGGGCTATCTAGGCATATTGATCATAAGCAAAGTAAAACCATCTCGTTATTTCGATCTAAAAACGGAGTTCCTGATGGCCCATGATTATAGGGGGTCAATTGTAGTCCTTTCGAAATTAAGAGTGTCAAACCCAACAAGGAGCACAAGGAATTGATAAGCGGTTTTTAGCAAGGTATTCTCTGGAAGTACTGTAAGATAGTTTTGATAGTTTGATAGCAAGATAAGTGTAACAACTGACAAGTAACAAAAGTAACAAGTTGCGAAAAGGTGGCCCAATCCTTATTATTTCCAAGGACAAGCCAAAAGTACTTCTTATAGTGATTAAAACGGGAATTGCGTCTAGTTACTTTCACCATGATTTATTAACTCGCGTTCATTACTTTGATAAGTTGTCATGTGGGTGGACCGATGCTAAGATATTGTTCTTACTCGAACAAACAACCTATGTATGATTAACCTCTCCAGGCAAGCATCCGCAACTATAAGAGAGGTATTAAGATAAATCTAACTATAGAATTAAACATATGGATCCAAATCAGCCTTTTATAGAACAACTCATAAACTGGGGTTTAGGTTTCTATCACTCCCATCCATCATCTACAAACTAATTCCACAATGCCTTTCGCTAGGTCCAAACATGGTGAAGTGTCATGTAGTCGATGTTCACATGACACCACTAGAGAAAGAACAATATAACACATCATCAAAACATTGAACGAAAACCAACTACACATGATTACTTATAACAAGACTTCTCACATGTCTCAAGACATATGGAAATACTCACAAATCATATTCATGTTCATGATCAGAGGAGATAAATAAGTGATAAGAAATTGGAACATATAATCTTCAACCAAATAAACCAACTAGCATCAACTATAAAATGTAATCAACACTATTAGCACCCCCAGGTACAAACTTGAGGTTTGATGAAAGCAATGGAAGAACTAGGGTTTGGAGATGAGATGGTGTTAGTGAATATGTTGATGGAGATGAGTCCTCCCACAATGAGAGGAGCATTGGTGATGACGATCACTTTGATTCTCCCTCCTCGAGGGAAGTATCCTTGGTGGAATCACTCCGTCGAAGAGCAAAAGTTCTCCGCCTCTGGTTCTGCCCCAAAACGGCGGCGACTGCTCCCGAAAGTCCTCTTATTATGATTATTTTTAAGGTAAATGCCTTCATATAGCAGTAGATGGGCATCGTTTGATCTCCGTGGGCCTCACAAGCTCAGCCGGCGCACCCGGGGGGGCACCCCTGGGCTTGTGGGCCCACGGAGGGTCTTCTCTGGCACCTTTTTCTTCCAATATTTTATATATATTCCAAAACAAATCATGACCTTTTCAAACAAATAATTTACATATTTTTTATAAAAAAGTATTAATTCTTTTTAAAAAATGTGAACTTTTTTAAAAATCACAATTTCTTTTAAATTCCTGTTTTGATTTTGTAAATAATAAAAAATTCTATATTCGTGGATATTTTAAAATTTCACAAACATTTTTTGTATTTGCAAACTTTTTAAAGTCGTGAAATTTTATCAAATTTTCTATTACCTATCTAATTTGCGAACTTTTTAAATTTGCTCTAATTAATCTCCATCATGTCATGTCATTCCTGATGTGATTTGTGTGAGGGACAATTTGTTTGTTTCATTGGTGTCATTCTTTCTTTGGACGGGAATCCATCCGGCTACTCAAAGTGAAGTGATACTGAAAATACAAGGATGAAAAGGGTAAAAGAAAGAAAGAGCCAGACAGTAGTTGTTCTTTTGGTTTTCACACGAGCTCGACAGAGGGAAAGAACTGCACTGACTGACTGGAGCACTAGCACATTAGTAGTACTCCCTTTGTAAACGTTTAGATCACTAAAACGCTTTTATATTAATTTATAGAGGAGTATTATTCAAGTCAACGCACGTGAGTCAGTTTCAAAAAAGAAAGTCGACTCACGAGTCATCGTGCTAAGTCACCTGCATGATCGGGGATACTGTTTTTGCCATGTGGATAATAAAGTGACTGAACGGACAAAAGTAGCTAGCCTTGAAAAAAACTTTACAAAGTTTGACCGAGTTTATAGATAAAACTAGTTATATCTTCGTTACCAAATATATAAAATATGAAACAACATCTCATAATGAATCTAATGATATATGTTTGACATTTTAGATGTAAATATTTTTCTTCACAAATTTGATCAAAGTTTAGGACGTTTGAAAAATCTATATGCACTACATTATGGAATGGATATAGTACTACCAAATATTGTGCATGCGTCCCGGAACAAGCAAAGTGATGTTGCTGATATACGTATGGGGCGGTGCGCAGGCATACACAACAACCAAATAATATAAAATAAGCATGAGGAAGTAGGCTTTTTTATGTCGCATCTAGATGAGCACTAGGCACACATTTGACATAAGAGTGTCGGTGGGAAACGACATCTATGGGGTGACTGGGATCCCTTCTACGGTTGGCGGGCGTGGGGTTGTGCGAAGAGCGGGTCTGGCGGTCAGCACACAAATCGTTTACCCAAGTTCGGGCCGCAGAGATGCGTAAAACCCTAGTCATGCTTGTATGTGTATTGAGGTGTTCTTGTGTTCTTGAACTAGCTGTCGTGGCTTTCTAGTCCAAAAGATCATAATCCCCCTCCAGTATGCCTGGGTCCTCCTTTTATAGACAAAAAGGGGTTGTCACAGTGACACACAGGAGGTGGAAAGGTGTACAGGGGCTGAGTCTATCCCCTGGCATCGTCGGACAAACACATTTAACGCGCTGCCGACGTGCCCCTCTTGCTTTATTGGGGACGGCAAAGAGCTCATCCCAGCTGTCGTCGCCTCGCCTAGCTCCGACGCGCGTCCAAGCTGATGAGGCGTTGTAATGCCGTGTTGGCTGGCTGCTGGGCTGGCGCGGTGGTGGAGCCTTCACGAAGATCTGCAAGCCACCACGCAGGTGCTTGCTGAGTTGGTGTAGAGGCCGTGTGCTGCCACGCAGATGCCTACTCAGCTGGTCGAGCTGGCAGCTGTATGGGAGCAGTGGTGGAGTCTTGGCGGACGTGGCACGGCTGCGGCCTCACGGGCGTCCTCGGCAAGGGTTTTGTTGAGGGCCCGACAAGGGTCTCGCCGCGGCACCACGGTCGTCCCCGGAAAGGGCCTTGTCAGGGGTCTCGTGGACCTCCTCGGCAAGGATCTCGCCAAGGGTCGTCGTCTTCTGGTTTCCATCTGATCTTGTGTGTCTATGATCTCTACAAAGATCTGCATGCCACCACGAAGGTGCCTCCTGAGCCTTGGTTCCAATATGGTGTGGGGACCCCTTGGGCTCTAGGGTGGTATGCTCTGTTGGCGTCAGGTAAGTTGCCCCGGCAAGGATCTTGTCGAGGCTGTGGAGGCCACCCCACCAAGAGTCTTGCCAGGGAGTCCACCTCGCCCTCTTGCTCTCTTTGCATCTCTGGTCTTGGTGTTGCTCCGGCATCCCTCCCCTGCCCTACTTAGTGTGGCCGTGGGCGCGGCTCTGAGTGCCCGTGCACAAGTTAAGGGGTGCAAAAGGAGAGCCCCTACTTTTGTACACCGACAGGAGCCCCCGGGTCTGGGCCACACATAAGCACGACGCGTTGTTGGGCCAGGTCCAGAACGGTGCGCGGGCAGGTGGGGCGGATTTTTACTGCAGTAATTTCCCGTCTGTTACGCTTCCCCATGACCCGCGTTGAACGCGCGATGTGGAGGGTCATGCGTGACATGGGGATCGTGCGTGGGGCGGTTTTCGCACGCATGCGTCACATCATGGTAAAGAGGCGGCCCGCGCCTTCCCCGTAAATATAGGAAAACGCAGAGGCGCGGCTCATTTACTTAATGGACTCGGGTCATGGTCTTCAAGGCGCCCGCGCCCCACAACCACGGGGTGGAGAGTAGCTGCCTCATTTGTCCCTTCAGTTTCTGCTCGCCCGTCACGTGTCCCCCGTGCTTTGAAGGTGGTAGGCAATGGGCGCGGGCCTTGAATGGCGAGGCGGGGAAACGAGCCGCTGCTGATTGGGTAGTGGGTTGGCCTCGATTCCCTGCGCCCTGATGGTTGGATTGGCTGAGTGGGGCAGCCGAATCCCGACCCCACCCCTTTATAAGAAGGGGGAGGAGGGATGGCCTCCCGCAATCTTTCTTCATCCCTCTCATTCCACCTCGGCTCCACTCTTTCATCTGTCATGGTGAGAGGGAGTGCCTGTCCTTCGACGGTGGCGGCGAGTGTCTCTGCTCGACAACGCGTCCCTCCTTCTCAAGAGCCCGTGGTGGCAGAGCCGGGCACGAGAGGAAGTGGGAGGGGCGAGGCCGAGGCTGGCGTGGCGCTCGGGGAAGAGGGGACGGGGCGGCACACCGGCCCTGCCTTCGCCAGTGATGCCTCCTCCGATGGAGGGCCACATCGGGGACCAGCCTCGCGAGTTCTTCATCAGGCTGTGTCGGGCACCGCACCGTCGCCTTCGCCTTCCCGCGCCATTCGCTCAGGAGATGGAGCTCGATCCCCCTGGACCCCGAGGCTGCACATGAGGGGCTGCGGGAACGGCGGCACGCTGGTCGACGTCGACTTCCCCGCCCCTTAGGTCATGTATCTTCGTCGCGGATGGAAGACCTTCGCTCGCATCCATAGACTGACGGCGGGGCTCCTTCTCTATTTCAAATTAATGGAGAACGGCCTACTCTTTGTCAAGGTCTTTGGGGACTCTGGGACTCGCCTGAAGTGTTGCGTGGAGAGCTCCTCCGACGATGAAGACTCCTCCTCAAGCGGGAGTGATGAGGAGGACAATGACAGCGACGACGAGAGCATCGAGCGGGGGCACGTCGACCTCGTCTCCGACTGACCGTGTCGCCCCCACCTTCGCCATGCGCTCTGACGAGAGCCGTACTCGTCAAGCTCTCCATCGGCGCGTTCCCCGTCCCTTCCTTTTTGCCTTTACCCGCAGCACCTGGGAGGAAAGGGGCAAGAACGGGGATCACGGGGCACTTATATTTTCTAGTTTGTAAGCATGCGTGCACTTGTTAGATTCAAAATTTGTAATCCCCTTTCCCGTGTACCCATTCCGTATGAATTGTACTTGTTCGCAACGTATGAATGAAAGGAAGGGTGTTGCCGGGTTTTGTTTGCGCGTGGGCGAGGGCCACACCGAGGAATGCGTCCTCGTTATCTTAAGATAAACATGGTCTCCCGGCAACAGGTCCTTGCCATTCTCCTGCTCTACGGCCTGACTACGCTCACACTCTTGGCGGAAGTAGTGGCCGAGTAGGATTAGGCCTTTCGCTCGCCCTTTTCCCACCGCACTACAACCAAGTTCCGGCCCAAAGTAGAGTTTTCGGGCACGGAACAGAGGGGGCCAGATGGTATGAGAGCGAGCGAAGCCTTATACATTCAAGGTTCACACGGGCGCACAGAGTGGGGAAGAAAAACTTATCTGATGTTGCAGCCCACGGCAACCTTGGCATGTCGCGGTTGGATCCTCGTGTACGCAGCCCCCGGCAACCTTGGTTTGCCGGGGCCGGAGCGCCGGCCCGTTCTTTCTCCTCCCAATAGCTCAGCAGAAATGTCCATGTACCCTGCGAACCAAAAAGGACGGAAAGGCACAGAATGACGAACACTCGACCTCTATGCTAGGGGTTAGCCTCCGCCAAGCACTATCAACCCTAACTGAGGGAGAGACTCAATCCTAGCATGTGTGCTATAACTTAGGGCACCAGCGCTTCATTTATTTATGCTCAGGTTATGCGCCTGGCTTTGTACAAAGGGTTACATGCCTTGTCGGCACGGCTGGTACAAATGGCGGTTTGTCGGGGGGCTGGCAACCGCGCCTTATGAGTAGAACTTGCCGGGGAGCACCATCTTGGGTCTCCAGGCGGACTGCACCAGGCCTGGTGACTCGTATTACCTGATAAGGGCCCTCCCACTTCAGCGTCAACTTGTTGGAATTCTTGGCCGACTGAACGTGCCGAAGAACAAGGTCGCCTGCTTCAAAGCTTCGGGCATGAACCTTGCGGCTATGGTATTAGCGCAAAGCTTGCTGGTAGCGCGCTGCTCGCACAGTCGCCCGAAGACAATCTTCCTCAAGGAGCGTCGCGTTATCTTGCCACAACTGCTCTTTCTCAAGCTCATCATAAGCGAGCACTCGAGGTGACCCGTATGTGAGTTCTGTGGGGAGAACTGCTTCTGCCCCGTAAACGAGGGAGAAGGGTGTCTGACCGGTGGCTCGATTTGGCGTTGTTCTGATCGACCAAAGAACCGCTGACAATTCATCAATCCAGCGTCGTCCGCACCTGCGCAGCCTGTTAAAAGTCCTTGTCCGGAGGGCTCGCAACACTTCAGCATTTTCCCTTTCAGCCTGGCCGTTGCTTTGTGGATGTGCAACAAAAGCAAAACAGGCCTTGCTGCCGAGGTCCTGGATGTACTGCATGAAGGCGTGGCTCGTGAACTGGGTGCCGTTATCAGTGATGATCCTATTTGGCACACCGAAACGACAAACTAGTTCTTTGAAGAATTTGACGGCCGATTGTGATGTCACCTTTCTCACTGCCTCCACCTCCGGCCACTTTATGAACTTATTGACTGCAAAGTACAAGTACTCAAAGCCCCCGACAGCACGGGGAAAAGGGCCTAGTATATCGATCCCCCAGACCGAGAATGGCTAGGAGAGAGGGATTGTTTAGAGCGCTTGAGCTGGTTGATGAAGCTTCTTCGGATGGAACTGACACGCTTCACACTTGGTTACTAGTGTTGTTGCATCCTGGAGGGCGGTGGGCCAGAAGAAGCCTTGCCGGAATGCCTTGCCGGCAAGGGCCCTTGACCCTATGTGGGAGCCACATATGCCTCCGTGTATCTCTGCCAACAACTCCAGTCCTTCCTCCCGGGGAATGCACTTCAATTTCACACCGTTCGGTCTTTTTCTGTATAGGACGTTGATACGTCCATTTTGCATCATGCTTTTATATCAATATTTATTGCATTATGGGCTGTTATTACACATTATGTCACAATACTTATGCCTATTCTCTCTTATTTTACAAGGTTTACATGAAGAGGGAGAATGCTAGTAGCTGGGATTCTGGGCTGGAAAAGGAGCAAATATTAGAGACCTATTCTGCACAGCTCCAAAAGTCCTGAAACTTCACGGAAGTTATTTCCAGAATATATAAAAAATACTGAGTGCAAGAAGTACCAGAGGGGGGCCACCCACCAGCCACGAGGGTGGGGGGCGCGCCCTACCCCCTAGGCGCGCCCCCTGCCTCGTGGGCCCCCGGTGGCCCTCCGGTGCACATCTTCTGCTATATGAAGTCTTTCGTACGAGAAAAAACGAGATGCAAGCTTTCGGGACGAGACTCCCCCACCACGAGGCGGAACCAATCTAGGTCTCTGGCAGAGCTATTCTGCCGGGGACACTTCCCTCCGAGAGGGGGAAATCATCACCATCGTCATCACCAACGATCCTCTCATCGGGAGGGGGTCAATCTCCATCAACATCTTCACCAGCACCATCTCATCTCGAACCCTAGTTCATCTCTTGTATCCAAACCTCAGATTGGTACCTGTGGGTTGCTAGTAGTGTTGATTACTCCATATAGTTGATGCTAGTTGGTTTACTTGGTGGAAGATCATATGTTCAGATCCTACATGCCTATTAATACCCCTCTGATTATGAACATGAATATGCTTTGTGACTAGTTACGTTTGTTCATGAGAACATGGGAGAAGTCTTGCTATTAGTAGTCATGTGAATTTGGTGTTCGTTCGATATTTTGATGAGATGTATGTTGTCATCCCTCTAGTGGTGTCATGTGAACGTCGACTACATGACACTTCACCATTGTTTGGGCCTAGAGGGAGGTATTGGGAAGTAATAAGTAGATGATGGGTTGCTAGAGTGATAGAAGCTTAAATCCTAGTTTATATGTTGCTTCGTAAGGGGCTGATTTGGATCCATATGTTTCATGCTATGGTTAGGTTTACCTTAATACTTCTGCTGTAGTTGCAGATGCTTGCAATGGGGGTTAATCATAAGTGGGATCCTTGTCCAAGTAAGGACAGTTCCCAAGCACCGGTCCACCCACATATCAAATTATCAAAGTACCGAACGCAAATCATATGATCGTGATGAAAACTAGCTTAACGATAATTCCCATGTGTCCTCGGGAGCTCTTTACTTCATATAAGAGTTTGTCCAGGCTTGTCCTTTGATACAAAAAGGATTGGGCCATCTTGCTGCACCTTATTTACTTTTATTACTTGCTACTCGTTACAAATTATCTTATCACAAAACTATCTGTTACTGATAATTTCAGTGCTTGCAGAGAATACCTTACTGAAAACTGCTTATCATTTCCTTCTGCTCCGCGTTGGGTTCAACACTCTGACTTATCGAAAAGGCTATGATATATCCCCTATACTTGTGGGTCATCAAGACTCTTTTCTGGCGCCGTTGCCGGGGAGTGAAGCGCCTTTGGTAGGTGGAATTTGGTAAGGAAAAATTTATATAGTGTGCTGAAATTTACTGTCACTTGTTACTATGGAAAGTAATACTTTGAGGGGCTTGTTCGGGGTATCTTCACCCCGACCGGTAGAGCAAATAGTTGCTCCTCAACCTACTGGACCTACTGAAAATGAAACTTTTACTTCGAAATTCCTTCAGGTATGATAGAGAAACTGCTGGCTAATCCTTTTGCAGGAGATGGAACATTGCATCCCGACTTACACTTAATCTATGTGGATGAAGTTTGCGGATTATTTAAGCTTGTAGGTATGCCCGATGATGTTATCAAGAAGAAGGTCTTCCCTTTATCTTTGAAGGGAGGTGCATTGACATGGTATAGGCTATGTGATGATATGGGATCATGGGACTACAAACGGTTGAAATTGGAATTCCATCAGAAGTTTTATCCTATGCATCTTGTTCATCGTGATCACAATTATATATATAATTTTTGGCCTCGCGAAGTAGAAAGCATCGCTCAAGATTGGCGGAGGCTTAATTCAATGTTATATTCATGCCCCAATCATGAGCTCTCAAGAGACATGATTATTCAAAAAAAATTATGCTCAGCTTTCTGACAACAATCGCTCCATGCTCGATACTTCTTGTACTGGTTCCTTTATGATGAAGACTATTGAATTCAAATGGAATTTATTGGAGAGAATTAAACACAACTCTGAAGATTGGGATCTTGATGAAGGTAAGGAGTCAGGTATAACACCTAAGTTTGATTGTGTTAAATCTTTTATGGATACCGATGTTTTCCGTAAATTTAGCACTAAATATGGACTTGACTCTGAGATAGTAGCTTCTTTCTATGAATCCTTTGCTACTCATGTTGATCTCCCTAGGGAGAAGTGGTTTAAATATCATCCTCCCATAGAAGTAAAAGTAGTTGAACCTATTAAAGTTGAAGAAAAGACTATCACTTATAATGGTCCTATTGTTCCTACTGCTTATGTTGAGAAACCACCTTTCCCTGATAGAATAAAGGATCGTGCTAAAGCTTCAACTGTGGTTCGTAAAAGTAATATTAGAACTTATGCACCCCCTGAGCAAGTTAAAGTTGAACCTAATATTGCTATTGTTAAAGATCTCTTGGCTCATAATATTGATGGGCATGTTATTTACTTTTGTGATGAGACTGCTAGAATTGCTAAACCTGGTGCTAAAGATAGACATAGACCTGTGGTAGGCATGCATGTTATTTCTGTTAAAATAGGAGATCATTGTTATCATGGCTTGTGTGATATGGGTGCTAGTGTTAGTGCAATACCTATTTCCTTATACAAAGAAATTATGCATGATATTGTACCAGTTGAGATAGAAGATATCAATGTTACCATTAAGCTTGCTAATAGAGATACTATTTCACCAATTGGGATTGTTAGAGATGTTGAAGTCTTGTGTGGGAAGGTTAAATATCCTGCTGATTTTCTTGTTCTTGGTTCCCCACAAGATAGCTTTTGTCCCATTATATTTGGTAGACCCTTCTTGAATATTGTTAATGCTAAGATAGACTGCAATAAGGATATTGTTTCTGTTGGTTTAGGGGATATGTCTCATGAGTTTAATTTTGCTAAATTTAGTAGACAACCCCGTGATGAGGAATTGCCTAGTAAAGATGAAATTATTGGTCTTGCTTCTATTGCCGTGCCTCCTACTGATCCTTTAGAACAATATTTACTAGACCATGAAAATGATCTGTTCATGAATGAAAGAAGGGAAATAGATGAAGTATTCTTTAAACATGGACCTATTCTGAAACATAACTTGCCTGTTGAAATCCTAGGGGATCCTCCTCCACCCAAGGGTGATCCCGTGTTTGAGCTTAAACCATTACCTGATACTCTTAAATATGCTTATTTTGATGAAAAGAAGATATATCCTGTTATTATTAGTGCTAACCTTTCAGAGAAGGAGGAAGAGAAATTATTGAAAACTCTGAAGCACCGTGCTGCTATTGGATATACTCTTAATGATCTTAAGGGCATTAGTCCCACTCTATGTCAACACAAAATAAATTTGGAGAAAGATGCCAAACCAGTTATTGATCACCAACGATGGCTGGATCCTAAGATGAAAGAAGTGGTAAGAAAGGAAATATTAAAGATCCTTGAGGCAGGTATAATTTATCCCGTTGCTGATAGTCAAGGGGTAAGTCTTGTCCATTGTATCCCTAAGAAGGGAGGTATTACTGTTGTTCCTAATGATAAAGATGAATTTATCCCGCAAAGAATTATTATAGGTTATAGGATGGTAATTGATTTCCTCAAATTAAATGAAGCTACAAAAAAAGATCATTACCCTTTGCCTTTTATTGATCAAATGCTAGAAAGATTATCCAAACATACACATTTTTGCTTTCTAGATGGTTACTCTGGCTTCTCTCAAATACCTGTGTCAGCTGATGATCAAGCAAATACCACTTTTACTTGCCCTTTCGGTACTTTTGCTTATAGACATATGCCTTTTGGTTTATGTAATGCACCTGGTACCTTTCAGAGATGCATGATGGCTATATTCTCTGACTTTTGTGAAAAGATATGTGAGGTATTCATGGACGATTTCTCCGTTTATGGATCCTCTTTTGATGATTGCTTGAGCAACCTTGATCGAGTTTTGCAGAGATGTGAAGAAACTAATCTTGTTCTGAATTGGGAGAAATGCCACTTTATGGTTAATGAAGGTATTGTCTTGGGGCATAAAATTTCTGAAAGAGGCATTGAAGTTGATAAAGCTAAAGTTGATGCTATTGAAAAGATGCCATGTCCCAAGGACATTAAAGGTATAAGAAGCTTCCTCGGTCATGCCGGTTTTTATAGGAGGTTCATTAAGGACTTCTCAAAAATTTCTCGGCCTCTAACTAATCTATTACAAAAAGATATTCCTTTTGTCTTTGATGATGATTGTGTAGAAGCATTTGAAATACTTAAGAAAGCATTGATTTCTACACCTATTATTCAGCCACCTGATTGGAATTTACCCTTTGAAATTATGTGTGATGCTAGTGATTATGCTTTAGGTGTTGTTCTAGGGCAAAGAGTTGATAAGAAATCAAATGTCATTCAATGTGCTAGTAAAACTCTAGACAATGCCAAGAGAAATTATGCTACCACTGAAAAAGAATTTTTAGCAGTTGTTTTTGCTTGTGATAAGTTCAGACCTTATATTGTTGATTCTGAAGTACCTATCCACACTGATCATGCTGCTATTAAATATCTTATGGAAAAGAAAGATGCTAAACCTAGACTTATTAGATGAGTTCTCTTGCTACAAGAATTTGATTTGCATATTATTGATAGAAAGGGAGCTGAGAACCCCGTTGCAGACAACTTGTCTATGTTAGATAATGTTCTTGATGACCCACTACCTATTGATGATAGCTTTCCTGATGAACAATTAAATGTCATAAATGCTTCTCAAACTGCTCCATGGTATGCTGATTATGCTAATTATATTGTTGCTAAATTTATACCACCTAGTTTCACAGACCAGCAAAAGAAAAAGTTCTTCCATGATTTAAGGCATTAACTTTTGGGATGACCCACATCTTTATAAAGAAGGAGTAGATGGTGTTATTAGACGTAGTGTACGTGAGCATGAACAGGAACAGATCCTATGCAAGTGTCACTCTGAAGCCTATGGAGGACACCATGGTGGAGATAGAACTGCACATAAGGTATTGCAATCCGGTTTTTATTGGCCTACTCTCTTCAAGGATGCTCGTAAGTTTGTCTTGTCTTGTGATGAATGTCAAAGAATTGGTAATATTAGTAGACGTCAAGAAATGCCTATGAATTATTCACTTGTTATTGAACCATTTGATGTTTGGGGCTTTGATTATATGGGACCTTTTCCTTCCTCTAATGGGTATACACATATTTTAGTTGCTATTGATTACGTTACTAAGTGGGTAGAAGCTATTCCAACTAGTAGTGCTGATCATAACACCTCTATTAAGATGCTTAAAGAAGTTATTTTCCCGAGGTTTGGAGTCCCTAGATATTAAATGACTGATGCTGGTTCACATTTTATTCATGGTGCTTTTCGTAAAAATGCTTGCTAAGTATGATGTTAATCATAGAATTGCATCTCCTTATCACCCACAGTCTAGTGGTCAAGTAGAATTGAGTAACAAAGAGCTCAAATTAATTTTGCAAAATACTGTTAATAGATCTAGAAAGAATTGGTCCAAGAAACTTGATGATGCATTATGGGCCTATAGAACTGCATATAAAAATCCTATGGGTATGTCTCCGTATAAAATGGTTTATAGTAAAGCATGTCACTTACCTCTTGAATTAGAACATAAGGCATATTAGGCTATTAAAGAGCTCAACTATGACTTCAAACTTGCTGGTGAGAAGAGGCTTTTTGACATTAGCTCGCTTGATGAAAATGCCAAGTTGTTTAAAGAAAAGGCTAAAAGATGGCATGATAGAAGGATACAAAAGCGTGAGTTTAATGTTGGTGATTATGTATTGTTATACAACTCCCGTTTAAGATTTTTTGTAGGAAAAGTTCTCTCTAAATGGGAAGGCCCTTACGTTATCGAGGAGGTCTATCGTTCTAGTGCCATAAAAATCAACAACTTCGAAGGCACAAATTCGAGGGTGGTGAACGGTCAAAGAATCAAACATTTTATCTCAGGTAATCCTATAAATGTCGAAACTAATATCATTGAAACCGTAACCCCGAAGGAATACATAAGGGACACTCTCCAGAATGTTTCAGACCCCGAAAAGGAATAAGTATGTGGTGTGGTAAGTAAACCGACTCCAAAACAGTTCTAATGGAAATTTTTCTCCGTTTTGGAATATTTAGAAAAATAAGAAGTAGTCCGGGAAGGACACAAGGCTTCCACGAGGGTGGGAGACGCGCCCAACCCCCCTGGGCATGCCCCCTGCCTCGTGGGCACCTCGTGTGCTCTCCGGACGTCGTTTTCTTGCAAGATACTTCTTTTGGTCGGTAAAAATTCATTATGTAATCTCCCGAAGGTTTTGACCACCATACCACGCAAATATCCTCTGTTCTTGTTTCGAGATGTTTTCTGTCAGGGTTGTCAAGGCCAGGCATCATGTCGCCCCCCTCCTCCAACAATGGAAACAGTGATGCTTGGCTAATGAAGATAGAACTAAAGAGGGAAGAACCTATGGAGATCAACAAGGATGAAGGGATCAAGAAGGCCACAGAGGACCAAGTTCTGGCAGAAAAAGACATCCTTCAACTTGATCACAATCTTCTTACCCCAACTGAGATCAAAGCTTTCAAGATGATGGAGTTAGCTCGTATACAAAACAAGTATCTCACATGTGAAAATATTTTGTTGAAGGAGCATATCATCGCACTCAAGGGCATTATCCGCAAGTTGGAGGACCCCCTACGCTCGATGTGCGACTATCCATCATCAACAACTCCACCTTCTTCACCAAAAAAGAAGAACTGAGTATCTGGTATGGGCACTCCCCTTGGCAACTGCCAAGCTTGGGGGAGTGCCCCAGTATCGTATCACCATCACTTTTATCTCTACCGTTTTTCTTAGTTCGATCCTTTTGATAATATCTTGACCCAGTAGAATAAATTTTTAGTATGATCTAGTTGTGAGTTTTGCTTTATGATCCCTCTATGTAATCAAGTCCGTGAGCTATATATAATAAAGATTAGTGTTGAGTCAAGGGCTTGATTAGTTTGCTATGATCTTGAGGGAATTAAATAAAATAAAAGAGAAAGAATAAAAAGAAATAAAGAGATCATATGGATCTTATGGAGAGTAATGAGCTCATATATAAAGACTATGATGAATAAAAGTTGTTGAGAGTTGACAAACATAGTTTTGGTTATCATTGCAATTAATAGGAAGTAATAAAGGAAGAGAGGTTCACATATAAATATACTATCTTGGACATCTTTTATGATTGTGAGCACTCATTAAAGTATGATATGCTAAAGAGTTGACGTTGGACAAGGAAGACAACGTAATGGGTTATGTTTTCTTTCATCTGAGATAAATTATATTGTCATGGATCATCCAACATGTTGAGCTTGCCTTTCCCTCTCTTGCTAGCCAATTTCTTTGCACCAAGTAGAGATACTAATTGTGCTTCCAAATATCCCTAAAGCCAGTTTTGCCATGAGAGTCCACCATATCTACCTACGGATTGAGTCTTCAAGTAAGTTGTCATCGGTGCAAGCAATAAAAATTACTCTCTAAATGTGTATGACTTATTAGTGCGGAGAAAATAAGCTTTATACGATCTTGTGATATGGAAGAAATAAAAGCGATGAACTGCATAATAAAGGTCCATGTCACAAGTGGCAATATAAAGTGACGTTCTTTCACATTCAGATTTTGTGCATCCAACCATAAAAGCGCATGACAACCTCTGCTTCCCTCTGCGAAGGGCCTATCTTTTACTTTTATCTTCTACCTTATATTAGAGTCATGGTGATCTTCACCTTCCCTTTTTTACATTTTATCCTTTGGCAAGCACAATGTGTTGGAAAGATCCAGATACATATAGCTAATTGGATGTGAATCTGCATGAGCTATTATTGTTGACATTACCCTTGAGGTAAAACGTTGGGAGACAAAACTATAAGCCCCTATCTTTCTCTGTCTGTCCGATTAAAACTCCATACCCATAAATATTGCATGAGTGTTAGCAATTGTGAAAGACTAAATGATAGTTGAGTATGTGGACTTGCTGAAAAGCTCTTATATTGACTCTTTCCTATGTTATGATAAATTGCAATTGCCTCAATGACTGAGAATAGAGTTTGTTAGTTTCCAATGAAGTGTATGATTCATACTTGAAATTGTGATTGAATTGTTACTTTAGCATAAGAGATCATATGACAATATATATATATATATATATATATATATATATTGTTGTTCTAAGAATGATCATGATGCCCTCATGTCCGTATTTTATTTTTATCGACACTTCTATCTCCAAACATGTGGACATATTTTTTGATTTCGGCTTTCGCTCGAGGACAAGCGAGGTCTAAGCTTGGGGGAGTTGATACGCCCATTTTGCATCATGCTTTTATATCAATATTTATTACAATATGGGCTGTTATTACACATTATGTGACAATACTTATGCCCATTCTCTCTTATTTTACAAGGTTTACATGAAGAGGGAGAATGCCGTTAGCTGGGATTCTGGGCTGGAAAAGGAGCAAATATTAGAGACCTATTCTGCACAGCTCCAAAAGTCCTGAAACTTCACGGAAGTTATTTCCAGAATATATAAAAAATACTGAGCGCAAGAAGTACCAGAGGGGGGCCACCCACCAGCCACAAGGGTGGGGGGCGCGCCCTACCTCCCCCCCCCCCCCCCGGGGCACGCCCCTGCCTCGTGGGCCCCCTGGTGGCCCTCCGGTGCCCATCTTCTGCTATATGAATTCTTTCGTCCAAGAAAAAACGAGAAGCAAGCTTTCGGGACGAGACTGCGCCGCCACGAGGCGGAACCTTGGCAGAGCCAATCTAGGGCTCTGGCAGAGCTGTTCTGCCGGGGACACTTCCCTCCGGGAGGGGGAAATCATCACCATCGTCATCACCAACGATCCTCTCATCGGGAGGGGGTCAATCTCCATCAACATCTCCACCAGCACCATCTCATCTCAAACCCTAGTTCATCTCTTGTATCCAATCTTTGTATCCAAACCTCAGCTTGGTACCTGTGGGTTCCTAGTAGTGTTGATTACTCCTTGTAGTTGATGCTAGTTGGTTTACTTGGTGGAAGATCATATGTTCAGATCCATTATGCATATTAATGCCCCTCTGATTATGAACATGAATATGCTTTGTGAGTAGTTATGTTTGTTCCTGAGGACATGGGAGAAGTCTTGCTATTAGTAGTCATGTGAATTTGGTATTCGTTCGATATTTTGATGAGATGTATGTTGTCATCCCTCTAGTGGTGTCATGTGAACGTCGACTACATGACACTTCACCATTGTTTGGGCCTAGAGGGAGGCATTGGGAAGTAATAAGTAGATGATGGGTTGCTAGAGTGACAGAAGCTTAAAACCTAGTTTATGTGTTGCTTCGTAAGGGGCTGATTTGGATCCATATGTTTCATGCTATGGTTAGGTTTACCTTAATACTTCTGTTGTAGTTGCGGATGCTTGCAATGGGGGTTAATCATAAGTGGGATGCTTGTCCAAGTAAGGACAGTACCCAAGCACCGGTCCACCCACATATCAAATTATCAAAGTACCGAACGCGAATCATATGATCGTGATGAAAACTAGCTTGACGATAATTCCCATGTGTCCTCGGGAGCGCTTTACTTCATATAAGAGTTTGTCCATGCTTGTCCTTTGCTACAAAAATGATTAGGCCATCTTGCTGCACCTTATTTACTTTTATTACTTGCTACTCGTTACAAATTACCTTATCACAAAACTATCTGTTACCGATAATTTCAGTGCTTGCAGAGAATACCTTACTGAAAACTGCTTATCATTTCCTTCTACTCCTCGTTGGGTTCGACACTCTTACTTGTCAAAAAGGCTATGATAGATCCTCTATACTTGTGCGTCATCAGACATCGTCGTTGAACTAATACATAGCAGACCGACGGGCTACTTTGTCTGCCTCTTCCTGCTCCTCAGGGAGTTCCCCTGTTTGGAGGAATCGGACGGTATGTTGTGCCCAATCCGGAGCCTGAGGCTCGACAGCAAGGACTAAAGGCACTTCCTCGGCCATGGGAGCAGCTCTCTCTACAGCCAGGACTTGACGCCCTGCCGGAGTCGGTTGCCCCATGGCTGGCTCAGTGCCCACGGCAACATCCTTGCCGGCAGCTCCTGGGAGCTCGGCAGGAAAGTACTTGTCGGGGCCTGATTTCCTTCGCTTGTTTTGCTCTATTGATGGTTCAACGGATGGTTGAGTCAGTCGAAGCACAAAAGTACCTGGTTCCACAGGTAGTTTGAAGGCAGCGCGCTTCGACAGGTAGCCAGCGATATCGTTCTCCATTCGAGGAACATGCTCCGCATGTATACCGTCAAAGCGCTCCTCCAGCTTCCTCACCTCATCCACACAGGCCTTATCAATGGGCTTTGATAGTGTTTGTTGATTTGTCTGACAACAAGCTGTGAATCGCCCCTGACGATGAGCTTCTTGATCCCGAGGTCTACTGCGATCCTGAGACCGGCAAGCGACCCCTTGTATTCAGCAGTGTTGTTTGTGGACATCTCCCTGGGAAAGTGCATTTGGATTACATACTTGAGGTGCTCCCCGGTGGGTACGACGAGCAGCACACCAGCACTGGTGCCATGCAGCGAGAAAGCCCCATCAAAGTACATAATCCAATTGTGACTTGCCTCCTTGCCGGGGAGGGTGGTCTCCTGGATCTCTTCGTCTGGCGTCGAGGTCCACTCGGCAACGAACTCTGCCAAGACTCTGCTCTGTATTGTCGAAGTACTTTCAAACTTTAAACCAAAGCTTGACACCTCCACAGCCCACTCCACAATCCTCCCGGTTGCATGTGGGTTATGCAATATCCGTTGCAACAGGAGGCGTGTGACGATGCTGATCTCGTGTGCTTGGAAGTAATGACGCAGCTTCCTTGAGGCCATAAGGAGGACGAAGAGCAATTTCTGACGCCGGAGTACCTTGACCTAGCCCCCTGCAAGAGGGAGCTGACAAAGTAAACCGGGTGCTGCATCATTTTCTTCTTCGACAGTACTTCGTCTGGTTGTGTAGGCCCTGCTTCGCCAGCGTTGGACCCTGCCGGGGGCCTTGCCTCTTCGTCGACCTCCCTCTGCACCACTAGTGCGGCACTGACCACTTGGTTCATTGTCGCCAGGTACAGCAGCAATGGTTCTTGGGGTTTGGGTGCAACCAGTATCGGTGTAGAAGAGAGGTATTTCTTCAAATCCTGCAGCGCTGCATCGGCCTCTATGGTCCATTCCATTGGGCCCGCGTTTTCAAGATTTTGAAAAAGGGAAGGGCATGCTCAGCAGACCTGGAAATGAATCTTCTCATGGCGGCAATGCACCCAGTGATCCGACGCACATCGTTGATCCGCTTGGGTGCCCTAATCTGCTCAATAGCCTTGATCTTGTCTGGATTTGCCTCAATCCCACGTTGTGACACAAAGAATCCGAGAAGTTCGCCGGACGGAACGTCGAAGACACACTGCTCAGGGTTCAACTTGAGGTTGATCTTGCGCAGATTTGCAAACGTCTCTTCCAGATCTTGTACAAGTGTTGCCCTGTCTTTGGTTTTGACCACTATGTCATCCATATAAACTTCCACATTTCTATGTAGCTGGGGCTCAAAACCAATCTGGACCGCCATTGCAAACGTCGAGCCAGCACTCTTCAACCCGAAAGGCACCCGTAAAAAGCAATACGTGCCACATGGGGTGATGAACGTTGTCTTCTCTTCGTCTTCTTTCGCAATGAAGATTTGGTGGTACCCCGAGTAGGCGTCAAGGAATCATAGCAGGTCACACCCGGCCGTGGAGTCAACAATTTGGTCAATGTGCGGCAATGGGAAAGGGTCCTTGGGACAAGCCTTATTGATATCTATGTAGTCAATACACAGCCTCCACTTCCCATTCGCCTTGCGCACTACTACCGGATTGGCCAACCACGTCGGATGGAGTACTCCTCTTACCAAACCTGCCGCTTCCAACTTCCTGATCTCTTCCGTGAAGAACTCCTGTCATTCCAAAGCTTGCTTCCTGAACTTCTGCTTGACGGGTCGCGCATGAGGACAAATAGCAAGATGGTGCTCAATCACCTCCCACGGAACGCCGGGGATGTCGGATGCTTGGCACGCAAACACATCGACATTCGCCCGCTGGAAGGTGACGAGCGTGATTTCCTATTTGCTGTCCAGGGTGGAGCTTATGGTGAAAGCCCCTCCCGTGCCATCCTTCTCGACGGACACCCTCTTGGTCTATGGTGGCGCAGCTCTGGATTTCTTGCTCTTGCCGATGGAGCTCTCCGGCACGTCCTCGACGGGAGCACAACACTCTGAAGAGGTGCGCTTGCCAGAGTGGGTGCAAGAGGTCTTGCCGGTCTTCTTCCCTGCCGGGGCTCCAGCGACAGGAGCGAGTGCCTTGGTGGCAGTCGCTGCAACTGCTTTCTGGTAGAGTTGGTCGGCGTAGATCAGTGTGTCCTTCTTGTCGGAGGGGACGGTGATGATGGTCATCGGCCCCGTCATCTTCAGCGTGTTGTAGGCGTAATGAGATGCCGCCATAAACTTGGCTAGTGACGGGCGGCCGAGAATCCCGTTGTAGGGCAGGGGGATCTCGGCTACATAAAAAACAATCCTCTCCGTCCTGTAGTTTAACTCGCCTCCAAACGTCATGGGAAGCGTGACCTTACCCTTCGGCTGGCTCCTCCCCGGGTTGACCCCTTGAAACGTGCACGTCTCTTCGATATCCCCATCAGGAATCTGCAGCCTTTTGATCAAAACGGGCGAGATCAAGTTCAGACCGGCCCCGCCGTTGATACATCTCCAACGTATCTATAATTTTTGATTGCTCCATGCTATATTATCTACTGTTTTGGACATTATTGGGCTTTATTATCCACTTTTATATTATTTTTGGGACTAAGCTATTAACCAGAGGCCCAGCCCAGAATTGTTGTTTTTTGCCTATTTTAGGGTTTCGAAGAAAAGGAATATCAAACGGAGTCGAAACGGAATGAAACCTCTGGGAACATGATTTTCTCAACGAACAAGACCCGGAAACTTGGACCCTATGTAAAGAAAAGAAAGAGGAGGCCACGAGGTAGGGGGGCGTGCATGCCTACCCTAGGCGCGCCCTCCACCCTCGTTGGCCCCCTGTTGCTCCACCGACGTACTCCTTCCTCCTATATATATATATATCCACATACCCCCAAACGATCAGAACAGCAGCCAAAACCCTAATTCCACCGCCGTAACTTTCTGTATCCATGAGATCCCATCTTGGGGCCTGTTCCGGAGCTCCGTCGGAGGGGGCATCGATCATGGAGGGCTTCTACATCAACACCATAGCCTCTCCGATGAAGTGTGAGTAGTTTACCTCAGACCTACGGGTCCATAGTTAGTAGCTAGATGGCTTTTTCTCTCTTTTTGGATCTCAATACAATGTTCTCCCCCTCTCTTGTGGATATCTATTCGATGTAATCTTCTTTTTGCGGTGTGTTTGTTGAGACCGATGAATTGTGGGTTTATGATCAAGTCTATCTATGAATAATATTTGAATCTTCTCTGAATTCTTTTATGTATGATTGGTTATCTTTGCAAGTCTCTTCGGATTATCAGTTTGGTTTGGCCTACTAGATTGATCTTTCTTGCAATGGGAGAAGTGCTTAGCTTTGGGTTCAATCTTGCGGTTTCCTTTCCCGGTGACAGTAAGGGCGGCAAGGAACGTATTGTATTGTTGCCATCGAGGATAACAAGATGGGGTTTTCTTAATATTGCATGAGTCTATCCCTCTACATCATATCATCCTGATTAAGGCGTTACTCTGTTTTAACTTAATACTCTAGATGCATGCTGGATAGCGGTCAATGAGTGGAGTAATAGTAGTAGATGTAGCCAGGAGTCGGTCTACTTGTCTCGGACGTGATGCCTATATACATGATCATACCTAGATATTCTCATAACTATGCTCAATTCTTTCAATTGCTCAACAGTAATTTGTTCACCCACCGTAGAATACTTATGCTCTTGAGAGAAGCCACTAGTGAAACCTATGGCCCCCGGGTCTATCTTTATCATATTGATCTCCTACTACTTAGTTATTTCCTTTGCTATTTACTTTGCCTTTATTTTACTATGCATTTTTTATCATAAAAATACCAAAAATATTATCTTATCATCTCTATCAGATCTCACTCTCGTAAGTGGCCCTATAGGGATTGACAACCCCTATTTGCGTTGGTTGCGAGGATTTATTTGTTTCATGCAGGTGAGAGGGACTCGCGCGTAGCCTCCTACTGGATTGATACCTTGGTTCTCAAAAACTGAGGGAAATAATTATGCTACTTTGCTGCATCATCCCTTCCACCTCGGGGGAAAACCAACGCAGTGCTCAAGAGGTAGCAAGAAGGATTTCTGGCGCCGTTGTCGGGGAGGTCTATGCAAAAGTCAACATACCAAGTACCCATCACATACCCTTATCTCCCGCATTACATTATTTGCCATTTGCCTCTCGTTTTCCTCTCCCCCACTTCACCCTTGCCGTTTTATTCGCCCTTTCTCTCTATCCTTCCTCTCTTTCTCTATTTGCCTCTTTTTGTTCGCTTGCTTCTTGTTTGCTTGTGTGTTAGTTTGCTTGCTTGTCGCGATGGCTCGTGATAATACTAAATTGTGTGACTTCACCAATACCAACAATAATGATTTTATGAGCACTCCGATTGCTCCTCTTACCGATGCTGAATCTTGTGAAATTAATACTGCTTTGCTGAATCTTGTCATGAAAGATCCATTCTCCGGCCTTCCTAGTGAAGATGCCGCTACCCATCTTAATAGCTTCGTTGATTTGTGTGACATGCAAAAAGAAGAAAGATGTGGATAATGATATTGTTAAATTGAAGCTATTTCCTTTTTTTGCTTAGAGATCGTGCTAAAGCTTGGTTTTCGTCTTTGCCTAAAAATAGTATTGATTCATGGAACAAGTGCAAAAATGCTTTTATCTCTAAGTATTTTCCTCCCGCTAAGATCATCTCTCTTAGAAATGATATTATGAATTTTAAGCAACTTGATCATGAACATGTTGCACAAGCTTGGGAGAGAATGAAACTAATGATACGTAATTGCCCTACTCATGGTTTAAATTTGTGGATGATTATACAAAAAATTTGTGCCGGATTGAATTTTGCTTCTAGAAATCTTTTACATTCGGCCGCGGGAGGCACTTTTATGGAAATCACTTTAGGAGAAGCTACTAAACTCCTAGATAATATTATGGTTAATTATTCTCAATGGCATACTCAAAGATCTACTAATAAAAAGGTGCATGCGATAGAATAAATTAATGTTTTGAGTGGAAAGATGGATGAACTTATGAAATTATTTGCTAGTAAGAGTGTTTCTTCTGATCCTAATGATATGCCCTTGTCTACTTTGATTGAGAATAATAATGAACCTATGGATGTGAATTTTGTTGGTAGGAACAATTTTGGTAACAACGCGTATAGAGGAAATTTCAATCCTAGGACTTATCCTAGCAATCCCTCTAATAATTATGGTAATTCCTACAACAATTCTTATGGAAATTATAATAAGATGCCCTCTGATTTTGAATCTAATATTAAAGAATTTATTACTTCGCAAAAGAATTTTCATGCTATGATTGAAGAAAAATTGCTTAAGATTGATGATTTGGCTAGGAACGTTGATAGAATTGCTCTTGATGTTGATTCTTTGAAACTTAGATCTATTCCACCTAAGCATGATATCAATGAGTCTCTCAAAGCTATGATAATTTCTATTGATGAGTGCAAAGAAAGAACCGCTAGGATGCGTGCTAAGAAAGATGCCTTTATAAGAGCGTGTTCTTCTAGTTTCTATGAAAATAAAGATGAAGTTCTAAAAGTTATTGATGTGTCCCCTATTAAATCTTTGTTGTTTCAATATGAATCTTGATAATGATGGGACTGAATATGATCCACCTTTACCTAGAAGGCGTTCCAAGAATTCGGAATTTGTTGATCTTGATGCTAAATTTGATAAAAGTGGGATTGAAGAAATTAAAACCCGAGATGTTGCTAAACCCACTATTATGGATTTCAAGGAATTTAACTATGAAAAATTCTCTTTGATTGATTGTATTTCCTTGTTGCAATCCGTGCTAAATTCTCCTCATGCTTATAGTCAAATTAAAGCGTTTACTAAACATATCGTTGATGCCTTGATGCAATCTTATGAAGAAAAACTTGAATTGGAAGTTTCTATCCCTATAAAACTTTATGATGAGTGGTAACCAACTATTAAAATTAAAATTAAAGATCATGAATGTTATGCTTTATGTGATTTGGGTGCTAGTGTTTCCACGATTCCAAAGACTTTGTGTGATTTGTTAGGTTTCCGTGATTTTGATGATTGCTCTCTAAACTTGCAACTTGCGGATTCCACTATTAAGAAACTTATGGGAAGAATTAATGATGTTCTTATTGTCGCAAATAGGAATTATGTGCCCGTAGATTTTATTGTTCTTGACATAGATTGCAATCCTTCATGTCCTATTATTCTTGGTAGACCTTTCCTTAGAACGATTGGTGCAATTATTGATATGAAGGAAGGAAATATTAGATTCCAATTTCCATTAAGGAAAGGCATGGAACACTTTCCTAGAAAGAAAATTAAATTACCTTATGAATCTATTATGAGAGCCACTTACGGATTGCCTACCAATGATGGCAATACCTAGATCTATTCTTGCTTGTTATGCCTAGCTAGGGGCGTTAAACGATGGCGCTTGTTGGGAGCCAACCCAATTTTATTTTTAGTCCTTGATTTTTGCTGCTGTTTAGTAATAAATAATTTATCTAGCCTCTGTTTTGGTTGTGTTTTTTGTGTTTAATTAGTGTTTGTGCCAGGTAGAACCGTTGGGAAGACTTGGGAAAGTCTTGTTGAACTTGCTGTAAAAAACAGAAACTTTAGCGCTCACGAGAACTGCTGTCATTTTTATTTGGAAAGTGCTATTTATTTAATTATTTTTGAAGATGATTAATAGATAAATTCTCACGTCCAGCAATTTATTTTAGAATTTTTGGGGTTCCAGATCTTGCGCTAGCTACAGATTACTACAGACTGTTCTGTTTTTGACAGATTCTGTTTTTCGTGTGTTGTTTGCTTATTTTGATGAATCTATGGCTAGTAAAATAGTTTATAAACCATAGAGAAGTTGGATTACAGTAGGTAAAAAACCAATATAAATAAAGAATGAGTTCATTACAGTACCTTGAAGTGATCTTTTGTTTTCTTTCGCTAACGGAGCTCACGAGATTTTCTACTTTAAGTTTTGTGTTGTGAAGTTTTAAAGTTTTGGGTAAAGATTTGATGGATTATGGAACAAGGAGTGGCAAGAGCTTGGGGATTCCCATGGCAATCCCAAGATAAGCTAAGGACACCTAAAAGCCAAAGCTTGGGGATGCCCCGGAAGGCATCCCCTCTTTCGTCTACTTCTATCGGTAACTTTACTTGGAGCTATATTTTTATTTACCACATGATATGTGTTTTACTTGGAGCGTCTTGTATGGTTTGAGTCTTTGCTTGTTAGTTTACCACAATCATCCTTGCTGTACACACCTTTTGAGATATCCTTACGTGATTTGGAATTTGTTAGAATACTCTATGTGCTTCGCTTATATCTTTTGAGTTATATAATTTTGCTCTAGTACTTCACTTATATCTTTTAGAGCACGGTGGTGGATTTGTTTTATAGAAACTATTGATCTCTCATGCTTCACTTAGATTATCTTGAGAGTCTTAATAGCATGGTAATTTGCTTAAAATCCTAATATGCTTGGTATACAAGATTAAAAATAAAACTTTCTTATGAGTGTGTTCAATACTATGATAAGTTTGATCTTGATAATTGTTTTGAGATATAAAGATGGTGATATTAAAGTTGTGCTAGTTGAGTAGTTGTGAATTTGAGAAATACTTGTGTTGAATTTTGTGGTTCCCGTAGCATGCACGTATGGTGAACCGTTATGTGATGAAGTTGGAGCATGATTTATTTATTGATTGCCTTCCTTATGAGTGGCGGTCGGGGACGAGCGATGGTCTTTTCCTACCAATCTATCCCCCTAGGAGCATGCGCGTAATACTTTGCTTTGATAACTTGTAGATTTTTGCAATAAGTATATGAGTTCTTTATGACTAATGTTGAGTCCATGGATTATACGCACTCTCACCCTTCCACCTTTGCTAGCCTCTCTAATACCACGCACCTTTCGCCGGTATCATACACCCACCATATACCTTCCTCAAAACAGCCACCATACCTACCTATTATGGCATTTCCATAGCCATTCCGAGATATATTGCCATGCAACTTTCCACCGTTCCTGCATATCCCGGTACACCGCCGGAGGCATTCATATAGAGTCATATTTTGTTCTAAGTATCGAGTTGTAATTGTTGAGTTGTAAGAAAAATAAAAGTGTGATGATCATCATTATTAGAGCATTGTCCCAGTGAGGAAAGGATGATGGAGACTATGATTCCCCCACAAGTCGGGATGAGACTCCGGACGAAAAATAAAAAAAGAGAAAGAAAAGAGGCCATAAAAAAGAGAAAAGGCCCAAAAATGAATGAGAGAAAAAGAGAGAAGGGACAATGTTACTATCCTTTTACCACACTTGTGCTTCAAAGTAGCACCATGATCTTCATAGTAGAGAGTCTCTCATGTTATCACTTTCATATACTAGTGGGAATCTTTCATTATATAACTTGGCTTGTATATTCCTATATGATGGGCTTCCTCAAATTGCCTTATGTCTTCATGAGCAAGCAAGTTGGATGCACACCCACTTAGTTTCTTTTTGAGATTTCATATACTTATAGCTCTAGTGCATCCGTTGCATGGCAATCCCTACTCACTCACATTGATATCTATTGATGGGCATCTCCATAGCCCATTGATACGCCTAGTTTATGTGAGACTATCTTCCCCTTTTTGTCTTCTCCACAACCACCACTCTATTCCACATATAGTGCTATATCCATGGCTCACGCTCATGTATTGCGTGAAGATTGAAAAAGTTTTGAGAATGTCAAAAGTATGAAACAATTGCTTGGCTTGTCATCGCGGTTGTGCATGATTTAAATATTTTGTGTGGTGAAGATAGAGTATAGCCAGACTATATGATTTTGTTGGGATAACTTTCTTTAGCCATGTTATTTTGAGAAGACATAATTGCTTTGTTAGTATGCTTGAAGTATTATTATTTTTATGTCAATATGAACTTTTGTCTTGAATCTTTCGGATCTGAATATTCATACCACAATTAAGAAGAATTACATCAAAATTATGCCAAGTAGCACTCCGCATCAAAAATTCTGTTTTTATCATTTACCTACTCGAGGACGAGCATGAATTAAGCTTGGGGATGCTTGATACGTCTCCAACGTATCTATAATTTTTGATTGCTCCATGCTATATTATCTACTGTTTTGGAAATTATTGGGCTTTATTATCCACTTTTATATTATTTTTGGGACTAACCTATTAACCGGAGGCCCAGCCTAGAATTGTTGTTTTTTTGCCTGTTTTAGGGTTTCGAAGAAAAAGGAATATCAAACGGAGTCCAAACGGAATGAAACCTTCGGGAACGTGATTTTCTCAACGAACAAGACCCGGGAGACTTGGACCCTACGTAAAGAAAAGAAAGAGGAGGCCACGAGGTAGGGGCGCGTCTGCCTACCCTAGGCGCGCCCTCCACCCTCGTGGGCCCCCTGTTGCTCCACCGACGTACTCCTTCCTCCTATATATATCCACGTACCCCCAAACGATCAGAACAGCAGCCAAAACCCTAATTCCACTGCCGTAACTTTCTGTATCCATGAGATCCCATCTTGGGGCCTGTTCCGGAGCTCCGCCGGAGGGGGCATCGATCACGGAGGGCTTCTACATCAACACCATAGCCTCTCCGATGAAGTGTGAGTAGTTTACCTCAAACCTATGGGCCCATAGTTAGTAGCTAGATGGCATCTTCTCTCTTTTTGGATCTCAATACAATGTTCTCCCCCTCTCTAGTGGACATCTATTTGATGTAATCTTCTTTTTGCGATGTGTTTGTTGAGACCGATGAATTGTGGGTTTATGATCAAGTCTATCAATGAATAATATTTGAATCTTCTCTGAATTCTTTTATGTATGATTGGTTATCTTTGCAAGTCTCTTTGAATTATCAGTTTGGTTTGGCCTACTAGATTGATCTTTCTTGCAATGAGAGAAGTGCTTAGCTTTGGGTTCAATCTTGCTGTGTCCTTTCCCGGTGACAGTAAGGGCAGCAAGGCACGTATTGTATTGTTGCCATCAAGGATAACAAGATGGGGTTTTCTTCATATTGCATGAGTCTATCCCTCTACATCATGTCATCTTGCTTAAGGCGTTATTCTGTTTTGAACTTAATACTCTAGATGCATGCTGGATAGCGGTCGATGAGTGGAGTAATAGTAGTAGATGCAGGCAGGAGTCGGTCTACTTGTCTCGGACGTGATGCCTATATACATGATCATGCCTAGATATTCTCATAACTATGCTCAATTCTGTCAATTGCTCAACAATAATTTGTTCACCCACCGTAGAACAATTATGCTCTTGAGAGAAGCCACTAGTGAAACCTATGGCCCTCGGGTATATCTTTATCATATTGATCTCCTACTACTTAGTTATTTCCTTTGCTATTTACTTTGCCTTTATTTTACTTTGCATCTTTTATCATAAAAATACCAAAAATATTATCTTATCATATCTATCAGATCTCACTCTTGTAAGTGGCCCTATAGGGATTGGCAACCCCTATTTGCGTTGGTTGCGAGGATTTATTTATTTCATGCAAGTGAGAGGGACTCGCGTGTAGCCTCCTACTAGATTGATACCTTGGTTCTAAAAAACTGAGGGAAATACTTACGCTACTTTTCTGCATCATCCCTTCCTCTTCGGGGAGAACCAACGCAGTGCTCAAGAGGTAGCAGCCGTCAACTAGCTGTTGGAAATATGCCCTAGAGGCAATAATAAATTGGTTATTATTATATTTCCTTGTTCATGATAATCGTTTATCATCCATGCTAGAATTGTATTGATAGGAAACTCAGATACATGTGTGGATACATAGACAACACCATGTCCCTAGTAAGCCTCTAGTTGACTAGCTCGTTGATCAATAGATGGTTACGGTTTCCTGACCATGGACATTGGATGTCGTTGATAACGGGATCACATCATTAGGAGAATGATGTGATTGACAAGACCCAATCCTAAGCCTAGCACAAAGATCGTGTAGTTCGTATGCTAAAGCTTTTCTAATGTCAAGTATCATTTCCTTAGACCATGAGATTGTGCAACTCCCGGATACCGTAGGAATACTTTGGGTGTGCCAAACGTCACAACGTAACTGGGTGGCTATAAAAGTACACTACAGGTATCTCTGAAAGTGTCTGTTGGGTTGGCACGAATCGAGACTGGGATTTGTCACTCCGTGTAGACGGAGAGGTATCTCTGGGCCCACTCGGTAGGACATTATCATAATGTGCACAATGTGATCAAGGAGTTGATCACGGGATGATGTGTTTCAAGGAAATATGCCCTAGAGGCAATAATAAAGTTATTATTTATTTCCTTATATCATGATAAATGTTTATTATTCATGCTAGAATTGTATTAACCAGAAACATAATACATGTGTGAATACATAGACAAACAGAGTGTCACTAGTATGCCTCTACTTGACTAGCTCGTTAATCAAAGATGGTTATGTTTCCTAACCATGGACAAAGAGTTGTTATTTGATTAACAGGATCACATCATTAGATGAATGATCTGATTGACATGACCCATTCCATTAGCTTAGCACCCGATCGTTTAGTATGTTGCTATTGCTTTCTTCATGACTTATACATGTTCCTATGACTATGAGATTATGTAACTCCCGTGTGCCGGAGGAACACTTTGTGTGCTACCAAACGTCGCAACGTAACTGGGTGATTATAAAGGTACTCTACAGGTGTGTCCAAAGGTACATGTTGGGTTGACGTATTTCGAGATTAGGATTTGTCACTCCGATTGTCGGAGAGGTATCTCTGGGCCCTCTCGGTAATGCACATCACTTAAGCCTTGCAAGCAATGCAACTAATGAGTTAGTTGTGAGATGATGTATTACGAAACGAGTAAAGAGACTTGCCGGTAACGAGATTGAACTAGGTATTGGATACCGACGATCGAATCTCGGGCAAGTAACATACCGATGACAAAGGGAACAACGTATGTTGTTATGCGGTCTGACCGATAAAGATCTTCGTAGAATATGTAGGAACCAATATGGGCATCCAGGTCCCGCTATTGGTTATTGACCGAAGACGTGTCTCGGTCATGTCTACATTGTTCTCGAACTGTAGGGTCCGCACGCTTAAGGTTTCAATGATAGTTATATTGTGAGTTTATGAGTTTTGATGTACCGAAGGAGTTCGGAGTCCCGGATGAGATCGGGGACATGACGAGGAGTCTCGAAATGGTCGAGATGTAAAGATCGATATATTGGACGACTATATTCGGACATCGGAAAGGTTCCGAGTGATTCGGGTATTTTTCGGAGTACCGGAGAGTTACGGGAATTCGCCGGGAGAAGTATTGGTCCTTGATGGGCTTTAGTGGGAAGAGGAGAAAGGGCCTGCTGCGCCCCCCTCCCCTCTAGTCCGAATTGGACTAGGGAAAAGGGTGTCGGCCACCTTTCCTTCTCCTCCACTTCCTTCTCCCTTCCTCCCCTCTTGGTGGACTCCTACTAGGACTTGGAGTCCTAGTAGGACTCCACATCCTGGCCGCACCTAGCCTTGGCCGGCCTCCTCCTCCTCCATCCTTTATATACAGGGGCAGGGGGCACCCCATAGACACACAAGTTGATCATTGAGTTCGTTGCTTAGCCGTGTGCGGTGCCCCCTGCCACCATATTCCACCTCGATTATATTGTAGCAGTGCTTAGGCGAAGCCCTGCGATGGTAGTACATCAAGATCGTCACCACGCCGTCGTGCTGACGGAACTCCTCACCGACGCTTTGCTGGATCGGAGCCCGGGGATCGTCATCGAGCTGTACGTGTGCTAAGAACTCGGAGGTGCCAGAGTAACGGTGCTTGGATCGGTTGGATCGGGAAGACGTACGACTACTTCCTCTACGTTGTGTCAACGCTTCCGCAGTCGCTCTACGTGGGTACGTAGAAAACACTCTCCCCTCTTGTTGCTGTGCATCACCATGATCTTGCGTGTGCGTAGGAAATTTTTTGAAATTACTACATTCCCCAACAGTGGCATCCGAGCCTAGGTTTTATGGTTTGCTGTTATTTGCACGAGTAGAACACAAGTGAGTTGTGGGCGATATAAGTCATACTGCCTACCAGCATGTCATACTTTGGTTCGGCGGTATTGTTGGATGAAGCGGCCCGGACCGACATTACGCGTACGCTTATGCGAGACCGGTTCTCCCGACGTGCTTTGCACAAAGGTGGCTTGCGGGTGACTATTTCTCCAACTTTAGTTGAACCAAGTGTGGCTACGCCCGGTCCTTGCGAAGGTTAAAATGGAGTCAAATTGACAAACTATCGTTGTGGTTTTGATGCGTAGGTGAGATTGGTTCTTACTTAAGCCCGTAGCAGCCACGTAAAACTTGCAACAACGAAGTAGAGGACGTCTAACTTGTTTTTGCAGGGCATGTTGTGATGTGATATGGCCAAGACATGATGCTAAATTTTATTGTATGAGATGATCATGTTTTGTAACCGAGTTATCGGCAACTGGCAGGAGCCATTTGGTTGTCGCTTTATTGTATGCAATGCAATCGCGATGTAATGCTTTACTTCATCACTAAGCGGTGGCGATAGTCGTGGAAGCATAATATTGGCGAGACGACAACGTTGCTACGATGGAGATCAAGGTGTCGCGCCGGTGACGGTGGTGATCATGATGGTGCTTCGGAGATGGAGATCACAGGCACAAGATGATGATGGCCATATCATATCACTTATATTGATTACATGTGATGTTTATCTTTTATGCATCTTATCTTGCTTTGATTGACGGTAGAATTATAAGATGATCTATCACTAATTATCAAGAAGTGTTCTCCCTGAGTATGCACCGTTGCGAAAGTTCTTCGTGCTGAGACACCACGTGATGATCAGGTGTGATAGGTTCTACGTTCAAATACAACGGGTGCAAAACAGTTGCACACGCGGAATACTCAGGTTATACTTGACGAGCCAAGCATATACAGATATGGCCTCGGAACACGGAGACCGAAAGGTCGAGCGTGAATCATATAGTAGATATGATCAACATAGTGATGTTCACCATTGAAACTACTCCATCTCACGTGATGATCGGACATGGTTTAGTTGATTTGGATCACGTGATCACTTAGAGGATTAGAGGGATGTCTATCTAAGTGGGAATTCTTAAGTAATATGATTAAATTGACTTAAATTTATCATGAACTTAGTCCTGGTAGTATTTTGCAAATTATGTTGTAGATCAATAGCTCGCGTTGTTGCTTCCCTGTGTTTATTTTGATATGTTCCTAGAGAAAATTGTGTTGAAAGATGTTAGTAGCAATGATGCAGATTGGATCCGTGATCTGAGGTTTATCCTCATTGTTGCACAGAAAAATTATGTCCCTGATGCACCGCGAGGTTACAGACCTATTGCAGGAGCAGATGCAGACGTTATGAACGTTTGGCTAGCTAAATATAATGACTACTTGATAGTTTAGTGCACCATGCTTAATGGCTTAGAATCGGGACTTCAAAGACGTTTTGAACGTCATGGACCATTTGAGATGTTCCAGGAGTTGAAGTTAATATTTCAAGCAAATACCCGACTTGAGAGATATGAAGTCTCCAACAAGTTCTATAGCTAAAAGATGGAGGAGAATCGCTCAACTAGTGAGCATGTGCTCAGATTGTCTGGGTACTACAATCGCTTGAATCAAGTGGGAGTTAATCTTCCAGATAAGATAGTGATTGACAGAATTCTCTAGTCACCATCACCAAGTTAGTAGAACTTCGTGATGAACTATAATATGCAAGGGATGACAAAAGTAATTCCCAAGCTCTTCGTGATGCTGAAATCGATGAAGGTAGAAATCAAGAAAAACATCAAGTGTTGATGGTTAACAAGACCACTAGTTTCAAGAAAAGGGCAAAGGGAAGAAGGGGAACTTCAAGAAGAACGGCAAGCAAGTTGCTGCTCAAGTGAAGAAGCCCAAGTCTGGTCCTAAGCCTGAGACTAAGTGCTTCTACTGCAAAGGGACTGGTCACTAGAAGCGGAACTACCCCAAGTGATTGGCGGATAAGAAGGATGGCAAGGTGAACATAAGTATATTTCATATACATCATATTGATGTGTACTTTACTAGTGTTTATAACAACCCCTCAGTATTTGATACTAGTTCAGTTGCTAAGATTAGTAACTCGAAACGGGAGTTGCAGAATAAACAGAGACTACTTAAGGGTGAAGTGACGATGTGTGTTGGAAGTGGTTCCAAGATTGATATGATCATCATCGCACACTCCCGATAATTTCGGGATTAGTGTTGAACCTAAATAAGTGTTATTTGGTGTTTGCGTTGAGCATGAATATGATTTGATCATGTTTATTGCAATACGGTTATTCATTTAAGTAAAAGAATAAATTGTTGTTCTGTTTACATGAATAAAACCTTATATGCTTACACACCCAATGAAAATGGTTCATTGGATCTCGATCATAGTGATACACATATTCATAATATTTAAACCAAAAGATGCAAAGTTAATAATGATAGTGCAACTTATTTGTGGCACTACCGTTTAGGTCATATTGGTGTAAAGCGCATGAAGAAACTCTGTGTTGATGGGCTTTTGGAATCACTTGATTATGAATCACTTGATGCTTGCGAACCATGCCTCATGGGCAGGATGACTAAGACTCCGGAACAATAGAGCAAGCAACTAACTTATTGTAAATAATACATACTGATGTATGCGATCCGATGAGTGTTGAGGCTCGCGGCAAGTATCATTATTTTCTGACCTTCACAGATGATTTGAGCAGATATGGGTATATCTACTTGATGAAACACAAGTCTGAAACATTTGAAAAGTTCAGAGAATTTCAGAGTGAAGTGGAGAATCATCGTAACAAGAAAATAAAAGTTTCTACGATATGATCGCAGAGGTAAAATATTTGAGTTACTAGTTTGGCCTTCAGTTAAACCAATGTGAAATAGTTTCACTACACATGCCACCTGGAACACCACAGTGTAATGGTGTGTCCGAACATCGTAACCGTACTTTATTAGATATGGTGCAATCTATGATGTCTCTTGCCGATTTACCACTATCGTTTTGGGGTTATGCATTAGAGACAGCTGCAATCACGTTAAATAGGGCACCATCTAAATCCGTTGAGGCGACACTATATGAACTATGGTTTAGCAAGAAACCAAAGTTGTCGTTTCTTAAAAGTTTGGGGTTGTGATGCTTATGTGAAAAAGCTTCAACCTGATAAGCACGAACCCAAATCGGAAAAATGTGTCTTCATAGGATATCCAAAGGAAACTATTGGATACACCTTCTATCACAAATCCGAAGGCAAGACTTTTGTTGCTAAATTCGGAAACTTTCTGGAGAAGGAGTTTCTCTCGAAAGAAGTGAGTGGGAGGAAAGTAGAACTTGACGAGGTAACTGTACCTGCTCCCTTATTGGAAAGTAGTTCATCACAGAAATTTGTTCCTGTGACTACTACACCAATTAGTGAGGAAGCTAATGATGATGATCATAAAACTTTAGATCAAGTTACTACCGAATATCGTAGGTAAACCAGAGTGAGATCCGCACCAAAGTGGTACAGTAATCCTATTCTGGAAGTCATGTTGCTAGACCATGACGAACTTGCGAACTACGAGGAAGCGATGATGAGCCCAGATTCCACAAAATGGCTTGAGGCCATGAAATCTGAGATGGGATTTATGTATGAAAACAAAGTATGGACTTTGGTTGACTTTCCCGATGATCAGCAAGCCAGAGAAAATAAATGGGTCTTCAAGAGGACGACGGACGTTGATAGTAGTGTTACTATCTACAAAGCTAGAATTGTCGCAAAAGGTTTTCGACAAGTTCAAAGTGTTGACTACGATGAGAGTTTCTCACTCATATCTATGCTTAAGTCTGTCCGAATCATGTTAGCAATTGCTGCATTTTACGAAATCTGGCAAACGGATAAACAAAACTGCATTCCTTAATGGATTTCTTAAAGAAGAGTTGTATATGATGCAACCAGTAGGTTTTGTCAATCCTAAAGGTGCTAACGAAATATGCAAGCTCCAGCGATTCATCTATGGACTGGTGCAAGCATCTCAGAGTTGGAATACACGCTTTGATAAGTTGATCAAAGCATATAGTTTTATACAGACTTGCAGTGAAGCCTGTATTTACAAGAAAGTGAGTGGGAGCACTACAGCATTTCTGATAAGTATATGTGAATGACATATTGTTGATCGGAAATAATGTAGAATTATTCTGTAAAGCATAAAGGAGTGTTTGATAGGAGTTTTTCAAAGAAATACTTCGGTGAAGCTGCTTACATATTGAGCATCAAGATCTATAGAGATAGATCAAGACGCTTGATAAGTGTTTTCAATAAATACATACCTTGACAAGATTTTGAAGTAGTTCAAAATGGAACAGTCAAAGAAAGAGTTTCTTGCCTATGTTACAAGCTGTGAAATTGAGTAAGACTCAAAGCCCGACCACGGCAGAAGATAGAAAGAGAATGAATGTCATTCCCTATGCCTTGGTCATAGGTTCTATAAAGTATGCCATGATGTGTACCAGATCTATTGTATACCCTACCACTGAGTTTGGCAAGGGAGTACAATAGTGATCTAGGAGTAGATCACTGGACAGCGGTCAAATTTATCCTTAGTGGAATAAGGATATGTTTCTTGATTATGGAAGTAAAAAAAGGTTCGTCGTAAAGGGTTACGCCGATGGAAGTTTTGACACTAATCTAGATGACTCTAAGTCTCGGTCTAGATACATATTGAAAGTGGGAGCAATTAGCTAGAGTAGCTCCATGCAGAGCATTGTTGACATAGAAATTTGCAAAATACATGTGGATCTGAATGTGGCAGACCCGTTGACTAAGATTCTCTCACAAGCAAAACATGATCACACCTTAGTACTCTTTGGGTGTTAATCACATAGCGATGTGAACTAGATTACTGAATCTAGTAAACCCATTGGGTATTGGTCACATGGCGATGTGAACTATGGGTGTTAATCACATGATGATGTGAACTATCGATGTTAATCACATGGTGATGTGATCTAAATTATTGACTCTAGTGCAAGTGGGAGACTGAAGGAAATATGCCCTAGAGGCAATAATAAAGTTATTATTTATTTCCTTATATCATGATAAATGTTTATTATTCATGCTAGAATTGTATTAACCGGAAACATAATACATGTGTGAATACATAGACAAACAGAGTGTCACTAGTATGCCTCTACTTGACTAGCTCGTTAATCAAAGATGGTTATGTTTCCTAACCATGGACAAAGAGTTGTTATTTGATTAACGGGATCACATCATTAGATGAATGATCTGATTGACATGACCCATTCCATTAGCTTAGCACCCGATCGTTTAGTATGTTGCTATTGCTTTCCTCATGACTTATACATGTTCCTATGACTATGAGATTATGTAACTCCCGTGTGCCGGAGGAAAACTTTGTGTGCTACCAAACGTCACAACGTAACTGGGTGATTATAAAGGTACTCTACAGGTGTCTCTAAAGGTACATGTTGGGTTGACGTATTTCGAGATTAGGATTTGTCACTCCGATTGTCGGAGAGGTATCTCTGGGCCCTCTCAGTAATGCACATCACTTAAGCCTTGCAAGCAATGCAACTAATGAGTTAGTTGTGAGATGATGTATTACGAAACGAGTAAAGAGACTTGCCGGTAACGAGATTGAACTAGGTATTGGATACCGACGATCGAATCTCGGGCAAGTAACATACCAATGACAAAGGGAACAACGTATGTTGTTATGCGGTCTAACCGATAAAGATCTTCGTAGAATATGTAGGAGCCAATATGGGCATCCAGGTCCCGCTATTGGTTATTGACCGGAGACGTGTCTCGGTCATGTCTACATTGTTCTCGAACCGTAGGGTCCGCACGCTTAAGGTTTCAATGACAGTTATATTATGAGTTTATGAGTTTTGATGTACCGAAGGAGTTCGGAGTCCCGGATGAGATCGGGGACATGACGAGGAGTCTCGAAATGGTCGAGACGTAAAGATCGATATATTGGACGACTATATTCGGTCATCAGAAAGGTTCCGAGTGATTCGGGTATTTTTCGGAGTACCGGAGAGCTACGGGAATTCGCCGGGAGAAGTATTGGGCCTTGATGGGCTTTAGTGGGAAGAGGAGAAAGGGCCTGCTGCGCCCCCCCCCCCTCCCCTCTAGTCCGAATTGGACTAGGGAAAAGGGGGCCGGCCACCTTTCCTTCTCCTCCACTTCCTTCTCCCTTCCTCCCCTCTTAGTGGACTCCTACTAGGACTTGGAGTCCTAGTAGGACTCCACATCCTGGCCGCACCTAGCCTCGGCCGGCCTCCTCCTCCTCCATCCTTTATATACGGGGGCAGGGGGCACCCCATAGACACACAAGTTGATCATTGAGATCGTTCCTTAGCCGTGTGCGGTGCCCCCTACCACCATATTCCACCTCGATTATATTGTAGCAGTGCTTAGGCGAAGCCCTGCGATGGTAGTACATCAAGATCGTCACCACGCCGTCGTGCTGACGGAACTCCTCCCCGACGCTTTGCTGGATCGGAGCCCGGGGATCGTCATCGAGCTGTACGTGTGCTAAGAACTCGGAGGTGCCGGAGTAACGGTGCTTGGATCGGTCGGATCGGGAAGACGTACGACTACTTCCTCTACGTTGTGTCAACGCTTCCGCAGTCGGTCTGCGTGGGTACGTAGACAACACTCTCCCCTCTCGTTGCTTTGCATCACCATGATCTTGCGTGTGCGTAGGAAATTTTTTGAAATTACTACGTTCCCCAACAGTGTTACGGAACGAGTAAAAGAGACTTGCCAGTAACGAGATTGAACAAGGTATCGGGATACCGACGATCGAATCTCGGGCAAGTATCGTACCGCTAGACAAAGGGAATTGTATACGGGATTGATCGAATCCTCAACATCGTGGTTCATCCGATGAGATCATCGTGGAACATGTGGGAACCAACATGGGTATCCAGATCCCGCTGTTGGTTATTGACCGGAGGACGTCTCGGTCATGTCTGCATGGTTCCCGAACCCGTAGGGTCTACACACTTAAGGTTCGATGACGCTAGGGTTATAAAGGAAGTTTGTATGTGGTTAACGAATGTTGTTTGAAGTCCCGGATGAGATCCCGGACGTCACGAGGAGTTCCGGAATGGTCCGGACGTAAAGATTTATATATGGGAAGTCCTATTTTGGTCACCGGAAAAGTTTCGGGTTTTATCGGTAACGTACTGGGACCACCAGGAGGGTCTCGGGGGTCCACCAAGTGGGGCCACCGGCCCCGGAGGGCTGCATGGGCCAAGTGTGGGAGGGGACCAGCCCCAGGTGGGCTGGTGAGCCCCCCCACAAGGGCCCAAGGCGCCTAGCGTTTGGGGAGGGGGCGCACCCACCTAACTTGGGGGGCAAGTTTCCCCTCTCCCCCCCTTGGCCGCCCCACTAGATGGGGTTTTGGGGTTGGCCGCCGCCCCTAGGGTGGAACCCTAGGTGGGGCGCACCCCCTCCCTCTCCCCTATATATACTTGAGCACTTGGGGGGCTGCCTACAGATGAGTTTTGACTCCTTCATGGCGCAGCCCTACCTCTCTTTCTCCTCATATCTCGCGGTGCTTGGCGAAGCCTTGCTGGATCACCACGCTCCTCCACCACCACCACGCTGTTGTGCTGCTGCTGGATGGAGTCTTCCTCAACCTCTCCCTCTCTCCTTGCTGGATCAAGGCATGGGAGACGTCACCGGGCTGTACGTGTGTTGAACGCGGAGGTGCCGTCCGTTCGGCACTAGGATCTCCGGTGATTTGGATCATGACGAGTACGACTCCTTCAACCCCGTTCTCTTGAACGCTTCCGCTTAGCAATCTACAAGGTTATGTAGATGCACTCTCCTTCCCTCGTTGCTAGATTACTCCATAGATTGATCTTGGTGATGCGTAGAAAATTTTGAATTTCTGCTATGTTCCCCAACAGTGGCATCATGAGCTAGGTCTATGCGTAGTTACTATGCACGAGTAGAACACAAAGTGGTTGTGGGCATTGATATTTTCAATTATCTTGTCGTTACTAGTCTTATCTTGATTCGGCGGCATCGTGGGATGAAGCGGCCCAGACCGACCTTACACGTACTCTTACGTGAGACTGGTTCCACCGACTGACATGCACTAGTTGCATAAGGTGGCTAGCGGGTGTCTGTCTCTCCCACTTTAGTCGGATCGGATTCGGTGAAAAGGGTCCTTATGAAGGGTAAATAGAAATTGGCATATCACGTTGTGGTTTTCGCGTAGGTAAGAAACGTTCTTGCTAGAAACCTATAGCAGCCACGTAAAAACTTGCAACAACAATTAGAGGAAGTCTAACTTGTTTGTGCAGCATATGCCTTGTGATGTGATATGGCCAAAAGGATGTGATGAATGATATATGTGATGTATGAGATTGATCATGTTCTTGTAATAGGAATCACGACTTGCATGTCGATGAGTATGACAACCGACAGGAGCCATAGGAGTTGTCTTAATTTATTTATGACCTGCGTGTCAACTTAAACGTCATGTAATTGCTTTACTTTATTGCTAAAGCGTTAGCCATAGTAGTAGAAGTAATAGATGACGAGACAACTTCAAGAAGACACGATGATGGAGATCATGGTGTCATGCCGGTGACAACGATGATCATGGAGCCCCGAAGATGGAGATCAAAAGGAGCAAAATGATATTGGCCATATCATGTCACTATTTGATTGCATGTGATGTTTATCATGTTTTACATCTTATTTGTTTAGAACGACGGTAGCTTAAATAAGATGATCCCTCACTAAAATTTCAAGAAAAGTGTTCCCCCTAACTATGGACCGTTGCGAAGGTTCGTTGTTTCGAAGCACCACGTGATGATCGGGTGTGATAGATTCTAACGTTCGAATACAACGGGTGTTGACGAGCCTAGCATGTACAGACATGGCCTCGAAACACATGCGGAACACTTAGGTTGACTTGACGAGCCTAGCATGTACAGACATGGCCTCGGAACACGGAAGACTGAAAGGTCGAACATGAGTCGTATAGAAGATACGATCAACATGAAGATGTTCACCGATGATGACTAGTCCGTCTCACGTGATGATCGGACACGGCCTAGTTGACTCGGATCATGTAATCACTTAGATGACTAGAGGGATGTCTATCTGTGTGGGAGTTCATAAGATGAACTTAATTATCCTGAACATAGTCAAAAGGTCTTCGCAAATTATGTCGTAGCTCGCGCTTCAGTTCTACTGTTTAGATATGTTCCTAGAGAAAATTTAGTTGAAAGTTGATAGTAGCAATTATGCGGACTAGGTCCGTAAACTAAGGATTGTCCTCATTGCTTCATAGAAGGCTTATGTCCTTAATGCACCGCTCAGTGTGCTGAACCTCGAACATCGTTTGTGGATGTTGCGAACATCTGACATACACATTTTGATAACTACGTGATAGTTCAGTTAAACGGTTTAGAGTTGAGGCACCGAAGACGTTTTGAAACGTCGCGAAACATATGAGATGTTTCGAGGGCTGAAATTGGGATTTCAGGCTTGTGCCCACGTCAAGAGGTATAAGACCTCTGACGATTTTCTTAGCCTGCAAACTAAGGGAGAAAAGCTCAATTGTTGAGCTTGTTCTCAGATTGTCTGAGTACAACAATCATTTGAATCGAGTGGGAGTTGATCTTCCAGATGAGATGGTGATGTTTCTCCGAAGTCATTACCACCAAGCTGCTAGAGCTTCGTGATGAACTATTATATATCAGGGACATATATGATGATCCTTGAGATATTCGCGATGTTTGACACCACAAAAGTAGAAATCAAGAAGGAGCATAAATTGTTGATGGTTGGTGAAACCACTAGTTTCAAGAATGGCAAGGGCAAAAGGGATACTTCATGAAACGGCAATTCAGTTGCTGCTCTAGTGAAGAAACCCAAGGTTGAACCCAAACCCAAGACTAAGTGCTTCTGTAATAAGGGGAACAGCCACTGGAGCAGAATTACCCTAGATACTTGGTAGATGAGAAGGTTGGCAAGGTCGATAGAAGTATATTGGATATACATTGCGTTAATGTGTACTTTACTAGTACTCCTAGTAGCACCATGGTATTAGATACCGGTTCGGCTGCTAAGTGTTAGTAAACTCGAAATAAAAGGCTGCGGAGTAAACGGAGACTAGCTAAAGGTGAGCTAGCGATATGTGTTGGAAGTTTTTCCCAAGCTTGATGTGATCAAGCATCACAGGCTCCCTCTACCATCGAGATTGGTGTTCGTGTTGAGCATAGACATGATTGGATTATGTCTATCGCAATACGATTATTCATTTAAGGAGAATAATGGTTACTCTGTTTATTTGAATAATACCTTCAATGGTCTTACACCTAAAATGAATGGTTTATTGAATCTCGATCGTAGTGATACACATGTTCATGCCAAAAGATATAAGATAGTAATGATAGTACCACATACTTGTGGCACTGCAATTTAGTCACAATGGTATAAAACGCATGAAGAAACTCCATGTTGATGGATCTTTGGACTCGCTTGATTTTGAATCACTTGAGACATGCAAATCATACCACATGGGCAAGATGACTGAAAGGCCTCGTTTTCAGTAAGATGAAACAAGAAAGCAACTTGTTGGAAGTAATACATCTTGATGTGTGCAGTCCAATGAGTGCTGAGGCGTGTAGTGGATATCATTATGTTCTTACTTCACAGATGATTTGAGTAGATGTTGAGTATATTTACTTGATGAATCACGAGTCTGAATTATTGAAAGGTTCAAGTAATTTCAGGGTGAAGTTGAAAGATCGTCATGACAAGAGGATAAAATATCTATGATATGATCATAGAGATGAATATCTGAATTACGAGTTTGGCACAGAATTAAGACATTGTGGAAATTGTTTCACAACTAATACAGCCTGGAACACCATAGTGTGATGGTGTGTCCGAACATCATAACTGCACCCTATTGGATATGATGCATACCATGATGTCTCTTATCGAATTACCACGATAGTTTATGGGTTAGGCATTAGAGAAAACCACATTCACTTTAAATAGGGCACCACGTAATTCCGATGAGATGACACCGTATGAACTATGGTTTAGAGAAACCTAAGCTGTCATTTCTTAAAAGTTTGGGGCTGCGACGCTTATGTGAAAAAGTTTCAGGCTGATAAACTCGAACCCAAAGCGGATAAATGCATCTTCATAGGACACCCAAAAACAGTTGGGTATACCTCCTGTCTCAGATCCGAAAGCAATAAGGGATTGTTTCTAGAATCGGGTCCTTTCTCGAGAAAAAAGTTTCTCTCGAAAGAATTGAGTGGGAGGATGGTGGAGACTTGATGAGGTTATTGAACCGTCTCTTCAACTAGTGTGTGGCAGGGCACAGGGAGTTGTTCCTGTGGCACCTACACCAATTGAAGTGGAAGCTTATGATAGTGATCATGAAACTTCAGATCAAGTCACTATCAAACCTCGTAGGATGACAAGGATGCGTACTACTTCAGAGTGGTACGTAATCCTGTCTTGGAAGTCACGTTGCTAGACAACAATGAACCTATGAGCTATGGAGAAGCGATGGTGGGCCTAGATTCCGAAAAATAGGCTCGAGGCCATATAATCCGAGAGAGGATCCATATATGAAAACAAAGTGTAGACTTTGGAAGAACTACTTGATGGTCGTAAGGCTGTTAGGTACATATGGATTTTAAAAGGAAGACGGACAATGATGGTACGTGTCACCATTAAGAAAGCTCGACTTGTCGTTAAGGTGTTTTCCGACAAGTTCAAGGAGTTGACTACGATGAGACTTTCTCACTCGTAGCGATGCTAAGAGTCTATTGGAATTGTATTAGCGATTACTGCATTATTTATGAAATCTTGCAGATAGGATATCAAAACATTGTTTCCTCGACGTTTTTCTTGAGGAAAGGTTGTATGTGATACAACCGGAAGGTTTTGTCAATCCTGAAAGATGCTAACAAGTATGCAAAGCTCCAACAATCCTTCTAAGGACTGGAGTAAGCATCTCTGAGTTGGAATGTATGCTTTGATGAGATGATCAAAGATTTTGGGTGCATACAAAGTTTATGAGAAACTTGTGGGAGCACTATAGAATTTCTGATGAATATATGTTGTTGACATATTGTTGATCAGAAATGACGTAGAATTTCTGGAAAGCATATAGGGTTATTTGGAAAGTGTTTTTCAATGGAAAGCCTGGATTAAGCTACTTGAACATTGAGCATCAAGATCTATAAGGATAGATCAAAACGCTTAATGGTACTTTCAAATGAGCACATACCTTGACATGATCTTGAAGGTGTTCAAGATGGATCAGTCAAAGAAGGAGTTCTTGCCTGAGTTGTAAGGTATGAAGTTAAAACTTAAAGCTCAACCACGGCAGAAGAAAGAGGAAGGACGAAGGTCGTCCCCTATGCTTTTGTCATAGGCTCTATACGGTATGCCATGTAGAGTACCGCACCTGATGTGTGCCTTGCCACATATCTGGCAAGAGGGTACAAAGGTAATCTAGGAGTAGATCACTAGATAGCGGTCTAAATTATCCTTAGAGGAATAAGGATATGTTTCTCAGTTATGGAGGTGATAAAGAGTTCCACGTAAAGAGTTACGTCGATGCAAGCTTAACACCTGTCCGGATACCTCTGAGTAGAGATACCGGATACGTATAATGGAGCAACAATTTAGAATAGCTCCAAGTTGAACAGTTATTTGAAATGGCTCCAAATGTAGCGTAGTAGTTGCATCTACAAGATGACATAGAAATTTGCGAAGTACATACGGATCTGAATGTTGCAGACCCATTGACTGAAACCTCTCTCACAAGCATAACATGATCAAACCCAGAACTCTTTGGGTGTTAGTCACATGGGGATGTGACCTTGAGTGTTAATCACATATCGATGTGAACTGGATTATTGACTCTAGTGCAAGTGGGAGACTGTTGGAAATATGCCCTAGAGGCAATAATAAATTGGTTATTATTATATTTCCTTGTTCATGATAATCGTTTATTATCCATGCTAGAATTGTATTGATAGGAAACTCAGATACATGTGTGGATACATAGACAACACCATGTCCCTAGTAAGCCTCTAGTTGACTAGCTCGTTGATCAATAGATGGTTACGGTTTCCTGACCATGGACATTGGATGTCGTTGATAACGGGATCACATCATTAGGAGAATGATGTGATGGACAAGACCCAATCCTAAGCCTAGCACAAAGATCGTGTAGTTCGTTTGCTAAAGCTTTTCTAATGTCAAGTATCATTTCCTTAGACCATGAGATTGTGCAACTTCCGGATACCGTAGGAATGCTTTGGGTGTGCCAAACGTCACAACGTAACTGGGTGACTATAAAGGTGCACTACGGGTATCTCTGAAAGTGTCTGTTGGGTTGGCACGAATCGAGACTGGGATTTGTCACTCCGTGTAGACGGAGAGGTATCTCTGGGCCCACTCGGTAGGACATCATCATAATGTGGACAATGTGATCAAGGAGTTGATCACGGGATGATGTGTTACGGAATGAGTAAAAGAGACTTGCCAGTAACGAGATTGAACAAGGTATCGGGATACCGACGATCGAATCTTGGGCAAGTATCGTACCGCTAGACAAAGGGAATTGTATACGGGATTGATCGAATCCTCGACATCGTGGTTCATTCGATGAGATCATCGTGGAACATGTGGGAACCAACATGGGTATCCAGATCCTGCTGTTGGTTATTGACCGGAGGACGTCTCGGTCATGTCTGCATGGTTCCCGAACCCGTAGGGTCTACACACTTAAGGTTCGATGACGCTAGGGTTATAAAGGAAGTTTGTATGTGGTTACCGAATGTTGTTCGGAGTCCCGGATGAGATCCCGAACGTCACGAGGAGTTCCGGAATGGTCCGGAGGTAAAGATTTATATATGGGAAGTCCTGTTTTGGTCACCGGAAAAGTTTCGGGTTTTATCGGTAACGTACCGGGACTACCAGGAGAGGGTCCCGGGGGTCCACCAAGTGGGGCCACCGGCCCCGGAGGGCTGCATGGGCCAAGTGTGGGCGGGGACCAGCCCCAGGTGGGCTGGTGCGCCCCCCACAAGGGCCCAAGGCGCCTAGGGTTTGGGGAGGGGGCGCACCCACCTAACTTGGGGGGCAAGTTTCCCCTCTCCCCCTTGGCCGCCCCAGTAGATGGGGTTTTGGGGCTGGCCGCCGCCCCTAGGGTGGAACCCTAGGTGGGGCGCACCCCTTCCCTCTCCCCTATATATACTTGAGCACTTGGGGGGCTACCTACAGATGAGTTTTGACTCCTTCATGGCGCAGCCCTACCTCTTTTTCTCCTCATATCTCGCGGTGCTTGGCGAAGCCCTGCTGGATCACCACGCTCCTCCACCACCACCACGCCGTTGTGCTGCTGCTGGATGGAGCCTTCCTCAACCTTTCCCTCTCTCCTTGCTGGATCAAGGCATGGGAGACGTCACCGGGCTGTACCTGTGTTGAACGCGGAGGTGCCGTCCGTTCGGCACTAGGATCTCCGGTGATTTGGATCACGACGAGTACGACTCCTTGAACCCCGTTCTCTTGAACGCTTCCGCTTAGCGATCTACAAGGGTATGTAGATGCACTCTCCTTCCCTCATTGCTAGATTACTCCATAGATTGATCTTGGTGATGCGTAGAAAATTTTGAATTTCTGCTACGTTCCCCAACACTAGCATCTTCGTTACCTTGAGGTTGCGTATTGTTGGCGAGACCAACAACGGCAAACACCCGACCGCAGTCGTGCGGTCTGGGTGGTCCTTGTCATCGAAAATAATAGGCGTGCTGGACCATTTCAGAGGCCTCTGAGCATCGAGGGATGGTTCTGTTGCTATAATCTCACGCGCCCACCGCTTGAGTTGGTAGTGAGAAGTGTGTAGTGAGGCGCCACCGTTGACGCACATCGCCTCCATGGCCTTCTGGAACTCGTGCTCGCCAGACTCGTCATCCTCGTCATGATCATCATCTTCTTGCTTCTTGTCGCGGCCCCAGGCGGGCCTCTCTTGCTGATTATCCTTCCCGCGGCGACCTCCTTGGCCGCCACGCTTCTTGCCAGACCCCTCGGTACCATCCTGGCCCTTCTCCTTGTCATGTATCTCATACTCGGCTTTTTGCTTCTGAGCAAGCAGCTCGACTTGCCGGCAGTTCTGGAGGTCGTGGCCCTTGGTGCGGTGGATCTTGCAATATTTCTTGTCAGAGCCTCCTGGCTTGTCGGTGGCTGCCAGGGCCCGACAAGCGGCGCACCCAGCAAATTCCTTGCCGGGGTCGTTTGCCTTGGCCATCTTGGTAGCGCCGACGTCCTCGGATCCCTTGACGGCAAGCACAGTCTTGCCCTTGCGCTTCCTGTTGCAGCGCCGACCCTTTTTCATCGGGGTGGCCGCGTCTTCGTCCATGGAGTCGGTTTCCGCGCCGGCGTCCTCGCCGGGGGTACTTCCTCCCCTCTTCCGCTCAAGCGCACCTATCGGCCAGAACATAAAGTTCGGCCACATCCTTGACCTTGTTCATCGCCAGTTCTTCACGCATCTTGCGGTTGCGCACATTTTGATGGAATGCGCTGATCACGGCGGCGGGATGAACGTTTGGGATGTTGTATTGCACCCGGCTGAACCTCTGTATGTACTTGCGCAGGGGTTCGCCTTCCTTCTAGGGGATGACATGCAAATCGCTTGCCTGGCCATGAGCTTGGTGGCCTCCGGTAAAGGCGCCAACGAACTCATGGCACAAGTCCGACCAAGAAGAAAAGGAATCCGCCGGGAAGTGCATCAGCCATGACATGACATTGGGTTAGAGCGCTAGCGGGAAGTAATTGGCAAGCACCTTGTCGTCGCAGGCTCCAGCAGCTTGCATCGCGATGGTGTAGGTGCTGAGGAACTCTGACGGGTGGGTCTTGTCGTTGCACTTCTCGCCAACGTCTGGCTTGAACGTGCGGTGGGAGGGCCACTGGAACTGCCGCAGCTCACGGGTAAAGGCCGGGCAACCCACCTCATAGGGTAGGTCGCCAGAGCCCCTCGGTGTTGGGTGGCCCATAGTGGGCCCCGCCTGCCTATCTGACTGGTGGCACGCATCGCGCCGGTGTTCGATGGTGGTTCGAGTGTCTTCATGGGCTCGCTCCTAAAGAACTTGGCGCTGATCGCGGTGGGTCCATGGGTCGGACGACGCTATGGAACTGTTATCACAAGCGCTGTCATGGCGGATCGACACCCGTGGTGGCTGGCGTGGAGGAGGAGGAGAGTGCACCGTGGCCGCAGCGCTAACAATCCTTCCACCACTGGCATGCGGCAGCTCGACGGAGCGCCGGCCAGAAGGCCCCGCCGGTCGTGGCTCATCTCGGTTGGCAACGCCGACAAGGCTTCGGATGGTGGCTCTCCACTCATTGAGTTTCTCCGCGGCAGGAGGAAAATCGAGGAGTAACTGCGCGCGTGCCAAAGCTTCAGCTGGCGTGGGTGGTGGTGAAAGCTGCGTGGACCGTGATGTGCTCCGACTTATAACCACATTAGAAGGAGATCTATCACGGCCCGGCGGCCGTACGCCGTTTCCGCCAGCACTTCGGCGCGCGTGTTGGCCTTCTACGTCCCGCGAATGATGCACAGGACTCTTCCCATGACGGTGCCCAGGGTCACCAGCGTGGCGACGCTGCTCGTCGCGCACAACATGGGAAGAGCACGCCGGGGGCGCCGGCGTTGGCGCCTTGGAAGTCACCGCGCCACCCGTGGGTGGCACAACGCCGGCCCTAGAGGGCCCCGCGCCGCCTGCGGGGGGCCTGGCTCCGTCTTTGGACTTGGCAGCGTGTGGCCCGTCGTCTTGCGCACGAACGACGCCGCTCGCCAGGCTTTGGCTGCCAGAGCGGTGCGGGTGTTCGCAAGCCACGCCTCGGCTTCCGTCCGCGACCGCCCCACCACTCACCCGCATTGGTACGGGCCGTTTTCGGCCCCTGATGAGCCAATCGCCCTGATCGTTTTCTTCTTGGGAGCCATGGCGATGAAGAACTGCTAAACTAACTGCTAGACCGGATTCTCACAACTGCGCACCCCCTACCTGGCACGCCAGAGATGTCGGTGGGAAACGACACCTATGGGGTCACTAGGATCCCTTCTATGGTTGGCGGGTGCGGGGTTGTGCGAAGAGCGGGTCTGGCGGCCAGCACACAAATCGTTTACCCAGGTTCGGGACGCAGAGATGCGTAAAACCCTAGTCCTACTTGTATGTGTATTGAGGTGTTCTTGTGTTCTTGAACTAGCTGTCGTGGCTTTCTAGTCCAAAAGATCCGAATCCCCCTCCAGTATGCCGCGGTTCTCCTTTTATAAACAAAAAGGGGTTACCACAGTGGCACACAGGAGGTGGAAAGGTGTACAAGGGCTGAGTCTATCCCCTGGCATCGTCGGACAAACGCATTTAATGCGTTGCCGACGTGCCCCTCTTGCTTTATTAGGGACGGCAAAGAAGCTTGTCCCAGCTGTCGTCGCCTCGCCTGGCTCCGACGCGTGTCTAAGCTGACGAGGCATTGTAACGCCACGTTGGCTGGCTGCTGGGCTGGCGCGGTGGTGGAGCCTTCGCGAAGATCTGCATGCCACCACGCAGGTGCTTGCTGAGTTGGTGTAGAGGCCGCGTGCTGCCACGCAGATGCCTACTCAGCTGGTCGAGCTGGCAGCTGTATGGGAGCAGTGGTGGAGTCTTGGCGGACGCAGCACGGCTGCGGCCTCGCGAGCGTCCTCGACAAGGGTTTTGTCGAGGGCCCGGCAAGGGTCTCGCCGTGGCACCGCGGTCGTCCCCGGCAAGGGTCTTGCTGGGGGGTCTCGTGGACCTCCTCGACAAGGATCTCGCCAAGGGTCGTCATCTTCTGGTTTCCATCTAATCTTGTGTGTCTATGATCTCTACAAAGATCTGCATGCCACCACGGAGGTGCCTACCGAGCCTTGGTTCCAATATGGCATGGGGACCCCTTGGGCTCTAGGGTGGTACGCTCTGTTGGCGTCAGGTAAGTTGCCCCGGCAAGGATCCTGCCGAGGCTGTGGAAGCCACCCCGGCAAGAGTCTTGCCAGGGGAGTCCACCTCGCCCTCTTGCTCTCTTTGTGTCTTTGGTCTTGGTCTTGCTCCGGCATCCCTCCCCTGCCCTGCTTAGTGTGGCCATGGGCACGGCTCTGACTGCCCGTGCACAAGTTAAGGGATGCAAAAGGAGAGCCCCTACTTTTGTACACCGACAAAGAGCATCTACAATAGAAGATGTAGATGCAAAAATAACTAATTTTTGCATCTCCGAAGCCCAAAAACCCTTCTCCAATAGATGATGTGAATGAAAATAAATTACATCTCCACCTCCTAGAGATGTAAAATACAACACATCGCAGTGCAAATATACATCTCCATCCACCACGCCCCGCCGCAGTCGCCCCGCTCTAGATCCGACGCCGCCGCTGCCCCCGCTGTCGACTTGGACGTCCCTCAGCCATCGGCCATCACCTGACGCCGCTAATTTCCGCCACACACCGCCACCAGATTTGGCCTCACCGCCACTCAATTCAGCCCCGCTGCCGCTCCTCCGCCAGGCCGTCGCCTCCCTTCCGCTAGCCCCTGCCCGTCGCAACCGCCCGACGCCGCCGCTCCTCCGCCCGCCTTTGCACGCGTCGATTCATCGCCACCTGACCTCGCCCCACCCGTCGCCTGACGACACCGCTCCTCCGCCCACCTCCACACGCCGTCAATTCGCCGCCACCCGACCTCGCCCGAACTAGTAGTAGTAGTAGTAGCAGCAGCAGCAGCTCGAATTAGTTGAAGTAATTGTTTAATTTATGTTTGTAATTAGAACTATGTTTAATTATTATGTTTGAAATGAAGTAGTAGTTGAATTTGCTATGTTTGAATTTATATGTTTCAAATGAAATACTAGTTGAAGTATGGTTTTACATCTTTTTTGAGAATCACCGGGGGAGGAGTCCCTCCACCTGAATATATTGCTCAAAGTGGCTATAATGCCAGGAGAGTGATCCAGTTTATATGAAAAACCGGATCGAAAACCTTAACAAATTGACCCCGTTTATGAGAAAAACCGAGCCGAAAACCAGACAAGTAACAAGTGTTACTAGAAAAGGAGATGAACATGACGCCCAACATAAGGCAAGACCTAGCTAGCAACCTAATCAGGAACAGGTAGATGAGGGGTGCGTCAAGGGATCACAATACCAAGACTCTACAAACATCCTAACGCACCGCATCGGCGTGCGTGTCAAACCCCACGACACAACAGAGGAGCATCCACAATCAACGAGTGCCAACGGTTAACGCGAACCTTGACTGAGAGCTCCGCCACGGATGTTCAAGACGATTAGCAAGTCGGGGAGGCGTCATTGCGTCGTCATTGAGCAAAGGTGAATCAAGACGGGACCAAGAGCCCGAGGATCGCCTCAACAAAACAGGGTCTTGAGCATGCATAGTAGCAGGCCGGAGACCATACGCAGGACAACCAAAGAGAAACACCTGAAGAAGAACACACCACCCTCGGTCCTAAGCAGGACACACCACCACCACCACCACACGCGAACCACCCTCAACCAGACGCAGCAACTGAAGCCGTCGTTTGGGTCTCCAAAATGACGCATCGAAGGAGATAGTGTTGTCGAGGACACAACACCGCCATCCGATCCGGCAAGCCCAATCTTAGGTTTTCATCCGGAGACCACAAAGCAAAGTATTGTAGGTGTTAGAGCTCCACAACGGCACCTGGCGGCCCGCGGCCTACCGCGACAGGGACTAGTACGACATTAGGATGGTGTGATGGTGTCCCTATAGTCCCAGGCCCAGGAACACGGTGCGCGCGCTCTGGAGCACGATGAACGCGTTTTGGACGGTGAGCACATGTTCTTGGTCTGATGCCGCCGCTCGTATGTAATGTACGTATACGCTTGCCGACCCACATCGCCCTTTTTGCTCTCCGCTTGGCAGAGAGCTACGAGCGCCCAAGATCGCAAGGATCGAGCGTTGCCGCTGCTGGCGCCCTGCACTGCACTAGCGCGTAGGCGTTCAGCAGCTTAAGTTGCATTATGTGGGCATATGCGGGCACCGCTTATTCTTCGTCGGTGTTTAATTTGTGGAGCAGCCGCGGAAGCCCACATAATTAGGCAACCCGCGGACGATCCCACTTGCATCCTGGATCCGAGCTATGCACGGTGCAAGTGGATGTGCATGTAGGAACAGAAATTGTTAAGGCGGCCAGTTCAGTCGACGGAGAAGAGGTTGGTTGGGGATCTAGATACGTATACGTAATTACCAGAAGGCTGAGAGCTCTCGCCGCTGTCGAGGGCCAGCGAGGAGAAGGAGTTGGAGACCTCCACCGTCACCGTGGGCGAGAGAGAAGGTGTCGTGGTCGTCGTCATCACTGCCCTCGCTATCGTCGGACAGCTCAGGCACCTCGACGGGCGCTGCGGCAGGAGGCAGCAGCGGGCCGCCCATGAGAGGCAGAGGCTGGAGGAAGTTGAGTCTTGCTTGCGTAGGCTGTGCTGGTGGGCGGTGGCGAGGGAGGAGGCATAGCAGGGTGAGAGCCGGTCTGAGCAAGGGCCGGCCGGCCGGCGTGGTTGCAGTTCAACCTCCAAAAGCGCCATAGACATTCCGGCTCGCGGTCGGAGTCGTTGTCATCGTCGCCACCACTGCCACAACGCCGGCGACTTCACGGCTATGCGAGCTTTTCTCCCTGTGAGAGAGCGACCACGTCTTCCGCCCACACAAGTAGTCGACGTCAAGCTCCGAGTCGTCAAAAGTTGGGCCGTCTACGAGGACATCCAGGGCAGAAGGGCTTTACCGAGTTGATCTGACGAGGAAGAAGTGGCATGGCCGATGAACGATCGCCGAGGAAGACGAGATACCAATATACCAGCACCGTTCCGTTTCAAAGAAGAAGAAAAACTATAGTACTAGCACCGAGGTCGACAACAGAATAGCCCTTCTGCCCCGGGGCTGTAGGGTTTTTTTTAGCAAAGTATTAGTCCACGAAGGCCCAGTATCTTGTTGTCTCAGGTCCTATTTGGTTCGTAGGTCCTAAGCCTTTTTTTAGTCCCAACTTATAAGTCCCAAGTTCCTAAAAAGTCTCTACCTATTTGATTTTTGTGATTTAACATGGAAAAGATCATATTACAACTATAAGCCCCTCCTTGAGAGTCTTATTTCATAAGTCTCAAATACCCACTTTAAATCCCTATAAGTCCATCCTGTTTGGTTTAGATGGGACTTATAAAAACTTTTTTAAATTCCTAAATCAATAAATCCTTAGAAACAACCACCCCTCAGTAAAGCACAACGAGAGACATCGACAGCTCGATTTGTCCCGATTCCCGAACAACGGCGGCTCGCTCGAACCCTTCCCCTCTGTAACGCCGCGCAATCGCCGAACTTGGCCCCACCAACCCACCCACCGACGTGCTACTCTTGAATCTTCAACTGCTGCACATCGCCGGCCTCCACCCATCGCAGCTGCTGCCATGACGGGCGTTGTTCCCTGCCTAGAGCTTGTGCCAGCGACAACGAGCGCCAAGGTTTGAGCTGCTGTTTGGTTTTCAGATTATTGTTCTCTGCTGGATAACAATATTTATTTATTTTGTTCTAAATATAAATGTCGCATGTGGTGTTATGGTTCAGATTCCCTCTACGCGTGGTTTCATTGGAGTGCTGTGCCCAAGATGTTTGCTGCATGCCTAGCTAGGATGAAGCCTCGGATTTGGGAACGTGCCCATACATCTCCATGGATGATTGGTGTGTACTCACGGGACGCGAGTTGAGGAGCGGCCAGCGTCTGATGTCTCGTGTGCACTCACGTGAGCGAGTTGAGGAGCTCCCGAGTCGAGCGGAGGATATGGCGACTGCACCGAGTGCCAGTAGTATCGCCCGACAACCAAAAACGTACTACGCCGGATCCGGATTATCATACAAGTAATGTAAATCAAAAGAAACAGCCAGCACCTCTGCCTGACTTAAACGTGTACGAGACCAATCTCCTGCAACCAAACGCCACCCATGCTGAGCTGTGAGAGCATCGGCGAGAAATTCCATTGGTCACTCTGGAATTCTTTCGGCCACCTCGTGGGATTTTGTACCTGTAGAATTCAACGAGTTGATCATCTTCAAAGGCATCAGGCCAAATCTATACAACAGATGCAGGCAGAAATTCAAAGAGGAGACCAATCTTTTGGTACATAGAGCTAATAGAAAGGCTTGTGCAGGCCTGTCTGCTTGGGTAGCGGCCTTTAGATAAACTTTGTGCACCTAGCTCTTGTGTGTATATTTGGCTAGATATAGTTTAAGCTTTAGCTTCTTTTTTTGTATATTACTCCCTCCGTTCCTAAATATTTGTTTTTCTAGAGATTTCAACAAGTGACTACATACGAAGCAAAATGAATGAATCTACACTTTAAAATATGTCTATATACATCCGTATGTGCTAGTCCATTTGAAATCTCTAGAAAGACAAATAGTTAGAAACGGAGGGAGTAATTTCTAGTGAAAATACAACAAAAAAGTGAATTATCAGTGAAGGAACTATGCTCTCACCAACTTTTCCCCGCCACAAATAAAGCATGAAAAGGTTGTTGTTTACCTTGCGGCAGTGCTCTTCAAATGTTCGCAAATCAAAATCTCGTTTATCCCTTCACCATCAAGGTAATTTGCTCTGCTGAAAACGATTATCTGTTTGAATAAATAAAGATACACCCTTATCATGTTCTCTTGTCAAGAATTAATACTGCATGCATGTTCACAGATTGTATATAAAGCAGACTGTTTTTTCAGTTCAGGGGCTGAACTGACATGTTTCAAAATTATAATGTATTGACAGGCTGACGTATTATTGCTAGATATTCATTTCAGAATTAAAAGAAAATACCAGCAAAGTACATTGTCATGATGGTTACTAGAATATGTGGATTTGGTAAAGCAAAGAGCAAAGCATTTATATTATAGAAAAATTATATATGTCTTAAAATAGGGAATCACTGGTTCTGTGTCATCCTGTACAGCAAAGAATATGTCTTGAAAATATGACTCCATTGACTACTGAATCACTGGTTCTGTGTCATCCTAATCGGAATGGCTAGCCTTAAGGTAGGTGCCTTAAGGCACCGAAGCATGGTCCCTTGAATTCATAATCAAACATTTTGCCATCCTCAAACGGGAGCTGGCTTTCTAAAACATACTTTTTTTCGGAAACATCCTCACAATGGTCCATAGACATCCAAACTGATTGGTTGGGAAAACAGCATATACTATAACAGATTGTGAAACATACTTTACAAAATCTATAGATGGTAAGGCGGATTTTGCTTACCTCCCTGTAAATCCATCATCCCCTGGTGTTTGGTTGGACACTTGTTGAAACTCGGACACTGGCAAATGAATCAAACATTGTATCATCTAAAACCAAACATCGGGATTTGCATTTTGTTATTGAAAACGCGACAGAGTAACTCGCTTATGTTCATCTACTTCAGCAGGATCCATCGACTGCAACTCCTCCTCGGAACAAACAAATGGATCATCCCTGACATGCTTGGGGAAGAACAAATTTTAGTTTGCATAGATTTTGCATTTCAGATCAGAAGAGTTATTAGCAGTTGGAGAAGGTACCTGATATGCGATTGGTACATTTGGGTGCATTCAGACATTTGATATGTTTGGTTACAGTTTGCCTGACTTTGTTTACTGGGAAGAATTTGACAAAAAACTACCACATTAGGGGTATCCGTCCCACAGAACTACCACTTTCAAAAAAGTGACTAATAACTACCGAAAATTTCAAATTTTGTGGCAAAAAACTACCAAGTCGTGTTGATCGTCCAGTTAGCCGTTTTAACCGCTTAACTGACAGGGATGGCCCACATGGCAGGCCGACGGCGGCCCTAACGGCTAACGGACGCCGCTCGCGGCCGTTAGTGGCCCGGCTCAGTCGGAACCAGCCAGGGGCTAGGTCAAAACGACCGACCGACCGGCCGACCCTCACTCACTCTCACTCACTCACTCCTCTCCCCGAGCTCTCTCTTCTTCCTCTGTTTCCTCCGACGACTGCGACGCGGCGGCGCGAGGATGCCTTCCTGGCCCAACAGCAACGAGACACCCGACGCCAACGATGATGAGTATATGGATGAGTACAGCAGCCTGCAAATGGAGTATTTTGTAAGTGAGCTCACTCTGTTCTCTCCTATGCTAGGGTTAGGGTTAGGGTTTGAGCTCACTCTGCTCTTGCATGTAGTTCTTATGTGTGAGGTGTTGTGGCTGATATATATGGGGTTGGTACTGCAGCAAACTCCTGACACGGTGATAGATCCAAGTTTCAGTGGGCTTGTGGTTGAATCTGACCGTAGGTGCATCCTGCACAGGCAGAGACCAGGCAGGTTTGTGGCATTGGAAGGGACTGACACTGGAAGGAGATTCATTGGATGTGCTACTACGGTAAGAGCAACTAATTGTTAGTGGTTTTCATGTGTAGATTTATTTGGTGGTACATAGTGCAAACAACATTGATATTCTTGTTGTTTCAGTATCTGTTTACTGAAAACTGAAGTACAAAGCTGGTGTGGTGTTCATGTGTTAGCTAAATCTCTGATAGGAACTGAATTTAGGGAACATCTAAAATTGGTCTAACTGAATTTCTTTGTTACTGCATTTAGACAAACATTGATATGTATGTATGAATTATGTAATTGAATTTTACTAGATTTAGGTATCATTAATATTTCACTGCATTTTTAGGATGGTGTGAACTGTGGTGTTCTGGAGTGGGTAGATGCCCCTTGGCCAGTAATTCTGCAGAGGTGTTTAACCAAGCTGTGGGATATGTATCATGAGGAGAACCTTGGTAGAGTCCAAGACAAAGAAGCTCATGAGATAGAGGCTGAGAAACTGAAGAAGGAGCTGGATTCTCTTGCCAATCAGTACAGTCAGCTTGTGGATGATGTATCCAAGCTGTTTGATTACCAGGATGGGCATAAATCCCATGACATGGATTACACAAGCCAGGCAATCAATGAACTTAAGGAGAAGAAGCATCAGCTTGATGAGAAGGCAAAGATTGAGGTTCAAATGGAGAAGCTTAAGCTGAAGAAAGAATAGAGGTGCATCCTGCAGAGTCAAGCTGATATCATTCAAAACACCAGGAAGGCCATGAAGGAGATACAAGTGGAAAGAGACCTCCTTAAAGAAGAGAAGAAGAAGCTGGAGCATGTCATTTCTGAGTTACTAAAGGCTGGTCATGGGTGCAAGGAAAAGCTGGACAAGATCAAAGAAGTTGTCATGGAGGAGTGATTTTTTAGGCATGGTTGGTAAGTAAATATGAGGCATTTATATATAACTGGCCTAGCAATGAAGGAGTCTGATGCAAATATGCATCTCAGTACTAATATTAGCTAATGAACTGCCTAAGCCTAAGAACTGTCTATGGTTTCAGATCATTTTGGTTGTGGTGTGGGGTGCTGTTATGGCCCTGATCAGTAATGCTGCAAGATGATGTTATCTTTAATGCCCTGATGCTAAGTTAAGAACCTTATTATCTAAGAACCTTATACTTGCTAAAACTGAAGATTACTGACACTGACGAAACTGACATAGGTAGTTCAATTGACGAAACTGACATAGGTAGTTCAACTACTGACGAAACTGAATCTGAAACTTATACAGTTCAACTATTGACGAAACTGAATCTGAAACTTATAGTTTCAGATTCGCTTAGTTGTCTGTCCTGCTAAGCGTCCGGATCGTCGTACCTTGAAAGTGCGTTATATCGACTAGAGGGGGGGTGAATAGGCGATTTTTATGAAATCTTCAAAACATGGAAGTTTCGAAGACAAACGATAGAAATAAACCTATTACCATGTAGCGGAAGGTAGACTACACTAGGTAAACCATAGTCATGTATTCAATGAAGTGAAAGCACAATGACTAATAGCAGCTAGGTAGTGAGGATCAGGTAGGAAGATATTAAGAAGCCAAACAGATCACACAGTCACTCAGTGAAGACAAAAGATAGTGCAGACATACAATGACTTCACAAGGAGTAACAGTAAGTAAGGAGAAACGAAGGATGAAACCAGTGACTCGTTGAAGACAATGATTTGTTGGACCAGTTCTAGTTGCTGTGACAACTGTACGTCTGGTTAGGGTGGCTAGGTATTTAAATCTAAGGACACACAGTCCCGGACACCCAGTCCTGAACACGCAGCTCAGGACACCCAGTCCTCACCGTATTCCCCTTAAGCTAAGGTCACACAGACCTCGCCCAATCACTCTGGTAAGTCTTCAAGGGAGACTCCCAAACCTTCACAGACTTTGTTCACCGGCGATCCACAATGTCTCTTGGATGCTCAGAACGCGACGCCTAACCGGCTGGAGGATGCATAATCCTCAAGTGTAATAAGTCTTCAGATCACACAGACAAGAAGACTTAAGTGATGCCTAATTCTCTTTGGCTCTGGGTGGTTAGGGCTTTATCCTCGCAAGGAATTCTCTCTCAAGGCTTCGAGGTGGGTTGCTCTTGAACGACAAAAGTCGTACTCTAAATCTGAGCAGCCAACCGTTTATGGTTGTAGGGGTGGGCTATTTATAGCCACTAGGCAACCCGACCTGATTTGTCCGAAATGACCCTGGGTCACTAAGGAACTGACACATGTTCCAACGGTCAGATTTCAAACTCACACGGCAACTTTACTTGGGCTACAAGCAAAGCTAACTTGTCCGACTCTGGACAAGATTCGCTCTCATAGTCTTCACTCGAAGACATAGGTTTTGTTTAAGCATCACTTCAGTCATTCTGACTGGTTCTCTTGGACCCCACTTAACAGTACGGTGGTTCCTATGACTCTACACAGAAGGAAAAGAACTACGAAAGATCTAAGTCTTTGAGCTCCATAGGCTTCATGCGGTGTCTTCTCTTGTCATAGTCTTCAATGTGAATATCTTCATAAACCACCTTTGACATCAATGTCTTCATACATTTTTAGGGGTCATCTCTGGTAGGAAAACCGAATCAATGAGGGACTTCTACCTGTGTTATCCTGCAATTCTCACAAACACATTAGTCCCTCAACTAGGTTTGTCGTCAATACTCCAAAAGCAACTAGGGGTGGCACTAGATGCACTTACAATCTCCCCCTTTTTGGTGATTGATGACAAACTAGTTGAAGTTTTCAACGGGGAATATAATATGTGAAATTGTAAAGGATAAGGAATTCTCTTCATAAGTTGCAATGGCTCCCCCTGAAGATGTGCATATAAGTAATTTGCTTTTGGAATGCAAATGCACATGGCAAGTTGTGCTTGTGGAGATCCACTTCAACGTATGATGACAATCCACTATGCATGTGAAGGTATGTTAAGATAATGACATGCATAATGGAAAATGGACGTCTGCAGAATGATCTAAGTGCGGAATTTATCGTCGCACATGCGGAATTTATTATCACAACACAAGGTGGCAAATAAGTAGCAGACGACCATCGAGTTTAAGTGTTACAACTCAAAGAACCAAATGTAGCAAAACGAGAGTTGTAAGCACGAAGCAAAATGTAAAGCACCCACCCATATGGACCCGTTTGAAGACTATCAAACTCATATGCTTCTCCCCCTTTTGTCAGTAAGGACCAAAAAGGTTTGAAGACATAGAGCATCTACTCGTTCCCATGAGGAGTAGGTGAAGCAGCAGGGTCATTGGTGGTGTTTGGCGGTGCAGACGAGCTTGGAGCAGAGTCGAAGCGTGCTGATGGAGGTGGCGGTGAAGTAGCATCGTCTTCATCCTCGATCACTCTGGTATTCACAGTTGCAGTAGAGGAAGAGAACTCAGAGTCTTCAAGGGATGGAGTTCGTCGCAGCACTGCCCTTCGAGGAGGTGTGGAGTCAAACTTGAATCGCTCAGTGAAGCCATCCTCTTGAAGATCATCTTCAGAACACATCAGCGTCAGCCCTTTCCATGTGCGTCGAGAGGTTTCATGAGCAACAAAGGCGTTCTTGGTGGCAAGATTGCGAATGCGATTAACACCCACCAAGAGGCTTTGCATTTGACGCTTTAGCCAGTCATGATGCCTATCATGTTTCTGATGAAGAGCCACCAGAAGCTCTCGGTCATTGAGAACACGAGTGCGCTTCTTGGGTCGTTGGGCAATGGTGCTATCAGTGGCTTCTGTGAGAGCAGGATGCGGTGCACGTGTAGTGCCAGCCAAAGGATACACATGAGTTACTGCTTCAATGCCTTCAACGTTTTGAGAAAAACTTTGATGCTCTGCATTCTGAAGACTTAGAGGTTCCTTGGCAGGCTCAGGATATATGGCTTCAATAGACATATCCACATCAGGCAAAAAATCCGATGATTGCGGGCAGAGGGCTGATATGAGATAGCGGAGTGAAGTTTGATCAGCCGCATCACCCAAGAGGCGTGGAACTTCAAACCAAACAGATCAGAGCCAGATGCAGCAAGTTGGCGAATGAAGAAATCTTGTGTATTGAAGCATTTGCCATGAAGAATATAGAAGACCAAAGTCTTCATTGCACCTTCCAGCTTGGCATGGGGAGAATGTCCTTTGATTGGCCAGAGAGTTCGCCTTATGATGTGATAAATGGTTCTTGGCAGATACTCAAGGTCTTCAACGAAGAACTCCGTGGGATAAGCAGCATCTTGGGGCAATGGCTTCATCATACTGAGCATCTGACTCATATTAGGTTCAGTCTTCTGAAAGATGCTCTCAACAGCTTCACTATGAAGCTGACAGCCATGCTCGTAGAGATCGCCAAGAGTGGGCAAACCAGTGAGCTCAATGATGTCAAAGGCTTTGGCTTTGTGATGAATGTTTCCTGTCATCCACTCCAGGACCCAAGTCTTCGGATCTCTGTTATACCCGTGGATGTGAAGTGTGGCATAGAATTGGAGCAGCAACTCTTCATTCCAATGCTCTTGGTCAGTGACGAACGGCAGCAGTCCAACCTCTTTGAAGCAATCCAGAGCTTCTTCCAAACAGGGCAGACCAGCTATTGCTTCAATGTCAAGGCGCTTGTGTGGGAAGATGCGACCTTGGTTGTAAAGAACGCATGAGTAATAGCTTCATTGCGGATGGCTCCAGAACCGATCAGATGATATTCTTTCCCTTGAGTAGGGGTTCCTGGAGCTATTGAAGAATGTGTTGTCTGCTCTGAAGCCATTGATATTGAAGGAGCCAGGTGCTGATGCAGGACCTGGGAACCTGGGCAATCTTGGGATTGGCTTCTGTACCTGAGGCCTGTGCTCAACATGATAGTCGAACTGGGAACCGACAACAGACGCAGGAACAGAAGCAGTGGGATCAGTGGCTTCACTGACTTCTGGTGCTTTTGGTGGTGAGGGCTCCACATTAGCTTCAGCCATGACAGCGTCAGTGGCTTCAGTGGTGTTGGTGGTGGCAGCCTCAAGATTTTCAACCTCCACTTGACGAGCTGGAGGGTCGGTCACAATCACGTTCTCCTCAAGAACCGCTTCTTGGTGGGACAGGGGAGTAGCAACTTGTGGGACTTCTTCTTCAGTGGCTGATGCAGCCGGATTGTCTTCAGCAATTTTATCTTCAAACGCAGATACTTGAGGCCTTAGACCTTTGCGAAGCCTGCGCAACGCGGGTGACGCCTGTGGAGTTGGTGTTGGCTGAGCCTCAAAGTCTTCTTCCTCTTGTGGGCGATCAGCCCATGAAGCATCCTGTGCAATTGGCGTCAGTGGACGACCAATGCTTATGTGTTCGCTGTGCGTTAGCACAGGCGATGATACATGTTGGTGCTCTAGCTGAGGAAGGACTGCATCATCTTCAACATGGTCATGGTGACCAATGTCTTCAGCTTCATGAGCCTCTGTGAAAGCCGGCTCATGGACAGTCAGTTGACGGTCTTGTGGATCAGCGTCAGGGTGAACCATGGAAATGGGTTCAACAATCAAGGGCTCTGTGGGAGCAGCCCGTTCCTTCTTGGTTTTTCTTTTCTTCTTGGCGGGGGCAGTAGCAGAGGCTTCAGGATGTTTTCTCTTCCTTGCTTCAGCCTCAGCAGTCCTGGTCTTCTTCAGTTCTCAAGCGGTTGACCTGGCCTTTGGCTTCGAGCCAGTCATGCTAGTTGGGAAGACAAGTGGATCTGCTTCCTGCCTTGGTGCTTCGGGTTCAGCCATAGCGGGCTTCTTCTTCTTCTTGCCAGCCATCCTGGGGTCGATGCCAGGACGCCCAAGGGCCTTGCGCTTCTCAGCCTCATTGTAGGCTTGCACACACCTATCAGCCAGGACCTTCATGCGCTCACGAGAACCCTGAGCTTCTACACGTTTCTTTAGAAAGGCTTCCTTGAGCTCGTGCAGCATAATCTTGAAGTTCTTCACGTCTTGCACGCTGAGCTTGGCCATATGCTTCTTGAACTGAGATTTCTCAAAGTCAATCTTCTGCTTCAGTTCAACAATGCGCTGGGCGATGGCTAACTCTGAAGCAATGGCGCCATGGAAGGCGACACTGAGGCCAATGGGTAGTTGGAGATTGTCGAAGCTGATGTTTGGCGTGTCAAACCACTCATCAATGAAGTTGTGGATGATTGTTACATCAAAGAGCGGAAGATCATTGAAGATTTCTGGTTCTTCTTTACTCTTGATGAGTTGCTCAAGAGCGTCATCTGCAAGATCTTCATCACTTGATAGATCAATGGCATCATTGCGCAGAATGGCAACAGCAGTTAGCTCTTGGCCGGTGTGTGGCAGAGACATCTTGACCTTATGGGGCTTGGAGATGCGTGACAAATCTTCAGACTGCACGCTGTCTTTAGGAGGTGCAGTTGCCAGTGGCTTCACCCGTGAGATTTTTGGTGAAGGGGTAGGCTTTGAAGCTTTAGGCTTCTTCAACTTCTTTGGCTTCGGCGCTGCAGGCGCTTCATCTGATTCAGCGTCAGCTGCAGGCTCATTCATGGCTATCCCTTGAACCAAGATATGGGTGATGAGACCTTCAAGGTTGTAGAAAGGACTGACGACATTGGGTTCTGCATCTCATGTGCCATCAGCCCTTGGAGCAGAGGGACCAGGGTTGAAGTCTAATCCCAGAGACTTCTTGTTCTGCTTCGCTGAGTTCTTGGCAAACTGAAAGTTGCGCTTGAACAGATTGTCATCACGACACCATAGTAGTGATGATGGGTGTGCATCTGCAGGCTGTGGCCCACAGACCATGGAGGGATAGAAGCCTTGTTCAATGGCTTCTTCTCTGGACCTGGGTTGAAGATTCTTGTATAAGATGTCTCCCCACGGTCTCTTGATGGCATTTTTCTCAGCATATTCCCGGGTCACAAACCGGTATTTGAACCATTGTTCTGCCCAATATCTTCGAATCCACTGGATTCGGGTCTTGCGCTGATTATAATCCTCTTCAGGATCTGTCTTGTAAAGTTCTGAGAGGTCATCAGGCAGATCTCTTGATGTTCCGCCATGACGCTATCTGCCACCCTTCCTTGCTGATTTTTCTGAAGCCATGATTCTTAATCTGAAAGGCTTCAATACGTTTAGAGGCTTCAAAGGCTTTCGCTTGCTGGACAGACAGGAACTGGCTTCAGGAGAATTTATGTGAAACTGTAAGAATTCTGCAAATGAATGCAGACTATGAGAACCAAGAGATTCTCCCACAGACATGTACCTGTGACAGCATTAAGGCGCGAGGGAAGGGGAAGAGGTCATATGCATTCTCAGAAAATTTTGAAGATAAATCAGTTTAGAAGACATTGACCTCATCGTGTGAAGACATTCACTCATAGATAAGGAGTTGGTTCCAGATTTGTACGCATCCAGAGATCAGTACAAGTGAGGAATCTAACTACTTTGTGAAGCACAAGTGAATATACTAGGCATGTTATGAGATGCAGTATGAAAGAGATCCAACTTGTGTGAATAGAAACTGCTTGTGGTAGAAAGTGACAAAGCCATAGGATCAAAGGGGGCCGTAAAAAGGAATTTTTATTTACCACACTAAGAACTGCTAGACGGAGTGGGAGAGGAGGCCGAGCAGTTCGATCTTCCGTGCCCTAACTTGGCGACGGAGGACACCTACGGCAACGGCGGAGAGGACGATGTCCGCGGTCGGCGTGAAGACGGCATCGGAGAGGTTGCGGCAGCGAAGCGCTTCGTCGCCGGCGTCGTCGAGGGCTAGCGGTGGCGCTAGGGTTCGTGCGAGAGTGGAAGAAGAGATAATGACCACTGTGAAGTGTGTATTTATAGGTACAGGGGTGGCACTGCGTTATTACACAGGTGCCCCTGGCGATTCGCATCTGAGGAACACGTGGCCATCATGCAGCATATTGGGGTTTGTTCCACGTCCCACGCACGCCTGGATTGTCGGGTGGTCGTTCCTACTTCTCCGGGTTTCATGTGGAGGAATGAGCATTGAAAACGGATTTAATGTTTGTCTCTGTATCTTCTGCTGACAAGGACGCAGAGAAGACATTTAACAGTTTCAAGAGAATGCATATGATTTGGAGAGATAGAGTTTGAGATAGAAAGCACAGAGAGGTTAGGGTCCGATCACATTCACTTAGTTCAAAAGATTCAACAAGAAGACATAGCTATAAGTGAATGCTGTAGAGGACAGAACACTAGTATATATATATAATCAACATAGTGAAGATAATCATGAAAACATGTTGAGATTGAAGCCAAACCAAATGTGAAGACATAGCAAGGTAACGCCATGAGTGAAACACTTCAAATAGAACATTTGGTGGTGGCGTTACCCACCGTATAGGAAGTATTAGACCCAGACACGGCGCACAATTATCGTGGCGCTCCGAAGTCAAATTCCACATTAATGTATTCATACTTAGAATGTATGTCTTCATTGATTGAAGACATACTTTACTTCGTGTGTTGCACATCTAAGTCATCAATATGCATAAGTGTTAGGATGTGTGCCTGATCACAGGACATTTGAGGATTCCAAGATATTTAGCTCACACCGTAACTTGCAAAATCTCTTCTCATCCAAGGGCTTGGTGAAAATATCTGCCAATTGCTCTTCAGTGTTGACGTGTATGATATCAATATCTTCCTTCACAACATGATCTCTGAGAAAGTGATGACGAATTTCAATGTGCTTTGTCTTCGAGTGCTGAACTGGGTTGTTGGCAATCTTGATGGCGCTTTCATTGTCGCAGTAGAGTGGCACTTGCTTCAGATGAATGCCATAGTCCTTGAGTGTTTGCTTCATCCACAGAAGCTGAGCGCAGCAAGATCCAGTAGCAATGTATTCAGATTCAGCAGTGGAGAGAGAGATACACAGTTCTGCTTCTTTGAAGACCAACATACAAGTGATCGTCCCAGAAAGTGACATGTGCCTGATGTAGACTTGCGATCAACTTTGGCACCAGCATAATCAGCATCCGAGAATCCAACCAGATCAAACTCTGAGCCCTTTGGATACCATAATCCTAGAGTTGGGGTGTGAGCCAAATATCGAAGAATTCGCTTCACAGCTAAGTGATGCGACTCTTTGGTGCCGCTTGAAATCGAGCACACATGCAAACACTAAGCATAATATCTGGCCTAGATGCACATAGATAAAGCAAAGAACCAATCATGGAGCGGTATACCTTTTGATCGAACTCTTTACCATTGTCATCAGGACCCAGATGATGCTTGGCTGGCATTGGCGTCGTGAAGCCTTTGCAGTCTTGCATACCGCACTTCTTCAGGCAATCTTTGAGATACTTCTCTTGAGATATGAAGATGCCGTTGTGTTGCTGTCGTATTTGAAGACCAAGGAAGAACTTTAGCTCTCCCATCATGGACATCTGATATTGCTCTTGCATCATATATCCAAACTGTTCACTGTACTTCTGATTGGTGCAGCCGAAGATAATGTCATCCACATATATTTGGCACACAAACAGTTCACCATCATATGTCTTCGTGAAGAGAGTGGGGTCGAGGGAACCAGGTATGAAGCCTTTGCTCTTCAGGAAATATTTGAGTGTGTCATACCAGGCCCGAGGGGCTTGTTTGAGACCATGCAGTGCCTTGTTGAGCTTGTATACCATGTCAGGATGTTTTGGATCTTCAAAGACAGGCGGCTGTGCAACATACACTTCTTCTTCAATCTTGCCATTGAGAAAGGTGCTCTTCACATCCATTTGATATAGAAGTATATTGTGATGATTGGCATAGGCCAGCAGTATGCGTATGGCTTCAAGTCTAGCCACAGGAGCAAATATTTCATCGAAGTCAATGCCTTCCACTTGAGTATATCCTTGAGCAACGAGACGAGCTTTGTTTCTGACAACTTGACCATGCTCATCTTGCTTGTTGCGGTATATCCATTTTGTGCCTATTATGTTGTGCTTCCGAGGATCAGGACGCTTAACCAGTTCCCATACATTATTCAGCTCAAACTGTTGAAGCTCTTCTTGCATAGCTTGAATCCATTCAGGTTCCATGAAGGCTTCTTCCACTTTCTTGGGTTCTGTTATTGAGACGAATGCGAAGTGCCCATAGAAATTTGCCAGCTGAGTTGCCCTTGATCGTGTGAGTGGACCAGGTGCATTGATGCTGTCAATTATTCTCTCAGTCTGCACTTCATTGGCAACACGGGGATGTACAGGGCGAAGATTTTGCTCTTGCTGATCATTGTCGTTGTTAGAGGGATTGTCTTCAGGTTGAGCATTGTCTTCAGGTTGGTTTGGGGTGGAGATGATAAGTTCCTCTTCAGGATGAGCTTCAGAAGGTATGATTTCTCCAGTTCCCATTAGCTTGATTGATTCACTGGATGGAACTTCATCTAGCACATTTGGCAGGTGCTCTCTTTGTGAACCATTAGTCTCATCGAACCGCACATCCACTGTTTCAACCACTTTATAATGAAAGAGATTGAAGACTCTGTAGGAGTGCGAATCCTTTCCATATCCAAGCATAAAACCCTCATGTGCTTTTGGTGCAAACTTTGAAGTGTGATGTGGATCCTTGATCCAGCACCTGGCGCCAAATACTCTGAAGTAACTGACATTTGGCTTCTTGCCAGTGAGGAGCTCATAAGATGTCTTGTTCAGAAGCTTGTGAAGATAAACACGATTGATTGTATGGCATGCAGTATCAATGGCTTCAGGCCAGAATTTTCTTGGAGTCTTGTATTCATCTAGCATCGTTCTGGCCATCTCAATGAGTGTTCTGTTCTTGCATTCGACGATGCCATTCTGCTGCGGCGTGTACGGGGCTGAGAATTCATGTGTGATTCCCAAGGTATCAAGATATGTATCAAGGCTAGTGTTCTTGAATTCAGTGCCATTGTCACTTCTGATGTGTTTTATCTTGGCGCCATAGTTGTTCATTGCTCGATTGGCGAACCGTCTGAAGACATCCTGCACTTCAGTCTTGTCAAGGATTATGTGCACCCAAGTATATCTAGAATAATCATCAACAATGACAAAGCCATAGAGACAAGCAGTAGTAGTGAGAGTTGAGTAATGAGTGGGACCGAAAAGATCCATGTGAAGCAGTTCGAAGGGTCGAGTAGTAGTGATGATTGTCTTCGAGGGATGTTTGGTCCTCGTCATCTTTCCTGCTTCACAGGCACCGCATAAGTGATATTTCTTGAACTTGACGCCCTCGATGCCTATGACATGCTTCTTCTTTGCAAGGGTGTGGAGGTTCCTCATGCCAGCATGCCCAAGCCTCCGATGCCAGAGCCAGCATTCTGAAGCTTTTGCTAGAAGACATATGGCAAGTTGTGGTCCTGCTGAGAAATCTACCACGTGCAAATCATCTTTCCGATATCCTTCAAACACTAGAGACTTGTCAGATTCCATTAGAACAAGGCAACGATATTTTCCAAATATTACGATCATGTTCAAATCGCAAAGCATTGAGACAGACATTAAGTTGAAGCCAAGGGATTCAACAAGCATGACTTTATCCATGTGTTGATCCTTTGAGATTGCAACTCTACCTAGACCCAATACCTTGCTTTTACCAATGTTAGCAAATGTGGTGTGACTTTTGTCAGATGGACGTAAAGTTGAGTCCATGAGAAGACTTCGCTTGCTAGTCATGTGATTGGTACACCCACTATCAATAATCCATTCTGAAGTTGCTGGTGTCGTACCCTACATTGCAGTTAGGGGCATAGGCTTCACGAAGAGAGTTGTGAAGCAAAAACATTTGATGAACCAGTGGATTATTAAAGCTTAGATCGAGATTAGGACTGATAGGGCAGGTAGCAAGCGACTCAGGAACAAAGTACATAATAAGACCATTTGGGCATTTGATCTTGCGCCCTACAAGCTGTTTAAGGTCCCCATCAATAGTGTCAGAAGATTTTGATTTTCTGCTGGAGACCTTTCCCTGCAAAAGAGAGTTAAGCCTTCTTAGCCACCCACATCTTCAGGGGTGGCTTCGAAGCAATGAGTCTAAGTGCAGCATCTGAGAATTTTGGCTTTGAAGCCCTAGCAAAAAGTCTTGCAGGTGGACAATAGTACTCATAAGAATAAGCAGAATAGTTCTTGGTCTTGTGAACATGGCGGTTTGATGAACCGCGCTCATATTCATAGGCTTGAGTATGGTTTCCCTGCAAAACATTTGCGTTAGTGCGACTCAGGTGAGTCTTCTGTCTGTATGAAGCCTTTGGGCCGTATGAAGCCTGTGGTCTGGGGTTAGTCTTCTTCATCTGTGGTGTCATGACGGCATTCACAGGAAGATTTTCCAAACACCTTTTGGGCACCCAGATCTTTTTCATAGGCGGTCCATTCCTGCAGTTAGTACCAATGTACCTGGCAAACACTTCACCGTTCTGATTCTTAAACTGTTTATAGTTTGCATCAAAGGATTCATCAATGACAATGGGGTTAGGACAAGTGAAGCCAGATAGACTGGATGGATCTGCTGAAGGTCCCTTTGCAGCGACCCATGTGGTTTTGGGATACTGCTCGGGTTTCCAGTAAGAGCCATCAGCATTCATTTTCCTTATGAACCCAACACCCTCTTTCCTCGGGTTTCGATTCAGAATCTGCCTTTTGAGGACATCACATAGTGTCTGATGCCCTTTAAGACTTTTGTACATCCCTGTTTCAAGCAATGTCTTCAACCTAGCATTCTCATCAGCAATAGCAGTGGTATCCTCAGCAGAGGGGTTAGTTACCACATCAACAGTTGAAGATATTGCAACAGTAGCAGCAGTAGAACATTCAGCAACAGGAGTAGCATTATCACGCTCAATGCATTTAAGACATGGTGGTTCAAATCCTTCCTGAGCGGAACTGACCTGTTCGGCGCGAAGTGACTCGTTTTCCTTTTGAAGATCTTCATGAGCCGCTCTCAATTTCTCAAGATCTTGCTTCCTTTGAAGATAATCATAGGAAAGCTTTTCATGAGTTGTTGAGAGCGTTTCATGACGACTTTCAAGTTCCTCATACTTAACATGAAGATTTTTTATATCTTCAATCAAGGACTCAGATCGAGTCATTTCGGCGCCCAACAGATCATCGCTTTTGTCTAACATCTTTTGAATATGTTCCATGGCTTTCTGTTGTTCAGTTGCAATTTTAGCAAGTGTTTTGTAGCTGGGTCTTGAATCACAATCAGAGTCATCGTCACTAGATGTTTGATAGTGAGTAGTGCGTGTGTTTACCTTAGCACCGCGTGCCATGAAGCAGTAGGTAGGAGCAGAGTAGTCCTTGTCATTTGCATCAGTGTCAGTGGTGAAGTCATTGTCTTCAGTGTTGAAGATGGACTTGGCAACGTATGTTGTAGCCAGACTTGCAACGCCAGAATCGGACTCCTCCTCAGACTCCACCTCCGCCTCCTCAGAAGCGGACTCCTTCTCTGAATCCATTTCCTTGCCAACAAACGCACGTGCCTTGCCAGATGAGCTCTTCTTGTGTGATGAAGACTTTGAGGAAGACTTGGAAGGGGACTTTGAGTATTTCTTCTTCTTCTTGTCGTCAGAGTCATATTCCTTGCTCTTCTTCTTCTTTATGTTCTCATTGTCCCACTACGGACACTCAGAGATGAAGTGGCCAGTTTTCTTGCACTTGTGGCATGTTTTCTTCTTGTAGTCATGAGCAGAAGCTTCATCATTCCTTGAGCTTGATCGTGAAGACTTTCTAAAGCCTTTCTTCTTGGTGAATCTTTGGAACTTCTTCACAAGCATAGCAAGTTCCTTTCCAATGTCTTCAGGATCATCAGAACTGCTGTCAGATTCTTCTTCAGATGAGGAGACAGATTTTTCCTTCAAGGCACGAGTTCGCCCATAGTTTGGACCATAGATATCTCTTTTCTCAAAAAGCTGAAACTCATGTGTGTTGAGCCTCTCAAGTATGTCGGACGGATCGAGTGTCTTGAAATCAGGTCGTTCCTGAATCATCAGGGCTAGGGTGTCAAACGAACTGTCAAGTGATCTCAGTAGTGTCTTGATGACTTCATGCTTGGTGATCTCAGTGGAGCCGAGGGGTTGAAGCTCATTTGTGATGTCAGTGAGTCGGTCAAACGTGAGCTGGACATTCTCATTGTCATTTCGCTTGAAGCGGTTGAAGAGGTTGCGAAGGACACTGATTCTCTGATCTCTCTGGGTTGAGACGCCTTCATTGACCTTCGAGAGCCAGTCTCAGACCAGCTTAGATGTTTCCAAAGCACTCACACGGCCATACTGTCCTTTGGTCAGATGACCACAGATGATATTCTTGGCAGTAGAGTCTAGTTGAACGAACTTCTTGACATCAGCAGCAGTGACACCTTCTCCAGCCTTGGGAACGCCGTTCTTGACGACATACCATAGGTCGATGTCAATGGCTTCAAGATGCATGCGCATCTTATTCTTCCAGTAGGGATATTCAGTTCCATCAAAGACGGGGCACGCAGCGGAGACTTTAATTATCCCTGCAGTCGACATAGCTAAAACTCCAGGTGGTTAAACCGAATCACACAGAACAAGGGAGCACCTTGCTCTGATACCAATTGAAAGTGCGTTATATCGACTAGAGGGGGGGCGAATAGGCGATTTTTATGAAAGTCTTCAAAACATGGAAGTTCCGAAGTCAAACGATAGAAATAAACCTATTACCATGCAGCGGAAGGTAGACTACACTAGGTAAACCATAGTCATGTATTCAATGAAGTGAAAGCACAATGTCTAATAGCAGCTAGGTAGTGAGGATCAGGTAGGAAGATATTAAGAAGCCAAACAGATCACACAGTCACTCAGTGAAGACAAAAGATAGTGCAGACATACAATGACTTCACAAGGAGTAACAGTAAGTAAGGAGAAAGGAAGGATGAAACGAGTGACTCGTTGAAGACAATGATTTGTTGGACCAGTTCCAGTTGCTGTGACAACTTACGTCTGGTTAGGGTGGCTAGGTATTTAAACCTAAGGACACACAGTCCCGGACACCCAGTCCTGAACACGCAGCTCAGGACACCCAGTCCTCACCGTATTCCCCTTGAGCTAAGGTCACACAGACCTCGCCCAATCACTCTGGTAAGTCTTCAAGGGAGACTCCCAGACATTCACAGACTTCGTTCACCGGCTATCCACAATGTCTCTTGGATGCTCAGAACGCGACACCTAACCGGCTGGAGGATGCACAGTCCTCAAGTGTAATAAGTCTTCAGATCACACAGACAAGAAGACTTAAGTGATGCCTAATTCTCTTTGGCTCTGGGTGGTTAGGGCTTTATCCTCGCAAGGAATTCTCTCTCAAGGCTTCGAGGTGGGTTGCTCTCAAACGACAAAAGCCGTACTCTAAATCTGAGCAGCCAACCGTTTATGGTTGTAGGGGGTGGGCTATTTATAGCCACTAGGCAACCCGACCTGATTTGTCCGAAATGACCCTGGGTCACTAAGGAACTGACACGTGTTCCAACGGTCAGATTTCAAACTCACACGGTAACTTTACTTGGGCTACAAGCAAAGCTGACTTGTCCGACTCTGGACAAGATTCGCTCTCATAGTCTTCACTCGAAGACATAGGTTTTGTTTAAGCATCACTTCAGTCATTCTGACTGGTTCTCTTGGACCCCACTTAACAGTACGGTGGTTCCTATGACTCTACACAGAAGGAAAAGAACTACGAAAGATCTAAGTCTTCGAGCTCCATAGGCTTCATGCGGTGTCTTCTCTTGTCATAGTCTTCAATGTGAATATCTTCATAAACCACCTTTGACATCAATGTCTTCATACATTTTTAGGGGTCATCTCTGGTAGGAAAACCGAATCAATGAGGGACTTCTACCTGTGTTATCCTGCAATTCTCACAAACACATTAGTCCCTCAACTAGGTTTGTCGTCAATACTCCAAAAGAAACTAGGGATGGCACTAGATGCACTTACATACCTCTTGCTTCAGTTGGGTGGGATTTGGCTGCACCTCCACCTCCTCTTCCTCTTCGTCTTCATCGATGACGATGATGGGAGGAGGACGGCGGCGAGCCTGCATAGCTGGCTGTGCGACGATCTGTAGGTCGTCGTCGTCTTCGTGCACCTCTGCTGTGTTTGCATATGATGTAGCTTGTGCTAGAGCGACATAGCAGTGGTCTGCCCACCGCTGCCTCTTCCCAGCATCGCCGGAGTCGGCCTGCTTCATTTCCCATAGGAGAATGTCGATGGGCATGACCACCTTACCTGGGTTTCCATAGCGCTGCTCCATGCGCTGCTTCTCCTCGCTAGTCGCCTTCTTCCTCGCTGCCTCTGCTGCATCTACCAGCCCAATAGCGCTGGTGTACCTCATGGCGACCTTCATGTAGTCGAGGAAGAGTTCTTGGTCGCCGCGTGCTGAACCAAGAAGCATGGCAACCCATCCCTTGCCAGTTGGGAATGGGTTTAGCCATGGGTCTGGGGAAGGGGAAGAGGAAGAACCAGCCATGGTTGAAGCTAGGGAGAGGAGGAGTAGTTGTGGGTGCGGCAGAAGTGAGGTGGATAGGTGCTGGAGTAGTAGTTATATGGAGGAGTTAAGTGGGGGGAGGTGTTGTGTAGCAGTGGAGTAGTAATAGTGAGGAGATTTTACTAGTCTGTATAGGTGGTAGATGTGTTGTATTTAATGTTCACAGTTTCAGTGTGTTGAAACTTGTGATAATTTGCTGCCATTTCTCATCGGGAAAGTGAAAGTTAGGTAGCATGCTCTCAAACTAGATTCTCAAGTATTTACAAGACATTCATGAACGTAAAGCTGATTCATAAACTTAAACCAAATTTAGAAACATTCAGCAATGCGTAGATAGCATGATCCTTAACCAGATTCAAACATAGACAGAGACGAAACTTTCAGTACCACACATTAAAACACATAAAACATAGATAGTTCGAGCTGATTTAAGCAAACTTAGTACTAATACAGACGACGAAGATGACGATAATTTGTTGCCGCATCTCCATTGTTGCATGCTCTCTCACTCTGCAGACGACGAAGATGATGCCGCTCTGAACATTCAGAAGTAACAACAATAAGTGCAGGCAAATGTAGTATGAAGGAAGAAATAAGTTCAGAGACATACATAAACAGAAAACACAGAGCAAGTAGAGAACATGCGGAGAACTAATCCTCTCTTGCTTCCAACGCAGCCAACATCCTAGTCCACCGAGTCCTTGTTACTTGGAATCGATGGAAGCTTGCCCTATCTCTTGCCCACCAGATGACAAGGTCATTTATGATGTGCGTTCCTTCTAGGAACGCCTCATTGAACTGCTTGACATCGTTGGCGTTGCGTTCTGCCATAATCCTGGCAGCCAGCCTCCACCGTCGCTCCAGCGCACGCGCTCTGTGTTTGGCCCTCGCAGCAGCCCTATCAACCTCCTCATGGTCATCCACTACCTCTCCTAATGCTGGATCCATCTCTGGCTGAACTAGGGTCCGCGTGCTTCCGCGGCGGCTAGGTTTTGGGCTAGGGGAAAGATGTTGTACGATCGCTGCGTCTTTTGTAGACAGAATGGCATGCTTGGGAGGGGGTGGGAAGAAAGATCCAATAACCGAGCCCAGTACCAGGCCCAAATTAATAAAGCATAACAGGGCAACAGGCCCATCTTAGACAAGTTCAGTTTCACACAAGTTCAATTTCAGACAAGTTCAGACAAGTGCAGAAAGTAAGAGCAGAAACTAAGTTCAGAAACTAAGTTCAGACTTACCATTAGTTACCACTTGCATAGAAGTAGCCCTTCAATTTGGAGCTTGGATACCTCTTCCTTTTGGTCCCTGCCAAACCTTGTGCAGAAGTTGTGGCAGATCTTGGTGCACTGAAACCAGAATTTCTCCCTCTACCTGCAGGCCTGCCCCTTCTGGATGTACCAACAGGGGCTGGTGCTGATGCAGAAGGTCCTGGAGCAGAATGTGATGCTCTATTTGTTGTTGCAGCAGGGACTGATATGGTAGGATTGGCTCTTCTTCCAGTTGTAGCATGGCCTTGAGCTGGTGCAGCTGGTGTATCTGCATAAACTGCCATGTTTTCCTGCATTCAAGAACCAGGACACATTTAGTGAGGTAAATACCATGGAAAAAGGAAACTTGTAAGTCATGTAATTACCTGATATTTGTTTTTCCTCATCTGAAGCTTAGGCCTCAGAGCCTTTTGGCAACTTGTATACTTGTGTCCTTCTAGCCCACAGTTGCTACATGTTATAGTCCCCATCCTACTACTATCTCTTGGACCTGGAACTTCAAACTGCCCTTTCCTCCTTACAGTTTGTTTTTTCCCTGCCTTTTCTTTAAAAACAGGAGGCTCAATGTCTGGTGTGTTTGTTTGAGGCCAGCAATCTGGACCAGGGACAGGGTATATAATTTATTTGTATGTCTCAAAATATAATGTCTTCTTTAAAAATTCACTAACATAGTCCTCAGGATGCAGTTTTTGCTTTGTCATTGCAGATATGGCATGACTGCAAGGTACTCCTAACATGTTCCATCTCTTGCAATCACAGGTACATTTTTCCATGTCAACAGAATATTGTTTTTCTTTGCTGGTAACTTGCCATATTGTTTCACCTGCTCTATCAGCCTGGCAATACTTGGCATATTTCTTGTTCTCTTCTAAAATCTCTGCATAATTGGGTGTGATTGTCCACCTGCTAATCTGTAACTTCTCTCTGGTCTGCTGCCTCTTGATCATCTGCCTAGTCCTAATCCCTTCAAACATTGTCCTTATAGGCTTAGCCCTAACATCCAGTATCATCTTGTTGAACACTTCACTCAGGTTGTTCACCACTAGATCTGTTTTGCATGTATGATCCATAGCAAACCTAGCCCAAGCAGAAGCATCAATCTTTTTTAGCAATTTCCAAGCATCCTCACACTATGCTTTCAAATCTGCCATCCCTAATTCATGACCATGTTTTGTGTAAGAGTAGCTAGCCTGGTCCACACATTTCTTTAGTTCCTGCCCCCTAAATCCAGCTGCTTGGAAATTTGCATATATGTGCCTAAGACAGCACCTTTGAGGTGAATCAGGGAATACCTCATTTATTGCCTTAAGCAAGCCCTGTGCATTAACAAATTAGTAATGCACATGATCAAACTTAAATAATTCCAATATTTACTAAAACAACATTTATCTAACATATTTGTGCATAAGACACTAACCTTTTGCCTGTCAGATATGATGGTGTATGTTCCAAACTTGTTGCCACTACCAATGCAACATCTCAACTGAGTTAAAAACCAAGTCCAACTCTCTCCGTCTTCCTTGTCAACCACACCAAAAGCTATGGGGTAGATGTTGTTGTTGCCATCCCTTCCTGTGGCTGCAAGTATTTGTTGTCCAGTGGTTAACTTGATGAAGCATCCATCAAGACCTGGATTAAGTGACAAATTAGCTACAACATAGAACTACTAGGAAACCACTAATTAATAACAGTTAAATCTTCAAAAGTTACCTATAAATGGTCTGCAACCATTAAGGAAACCTTCCTTTGAAGCTGCTAAACAGTAGAAAAGATACTTGAATCTAGGAGTAGGTGCTGGGTTTTCTGGATCTTCAAATGTTGTCACTATACACCTGCTCCCAGGGTTTGTATCAAGAACAGCTTGAAGATAATCTCTTAACCTCAAATACTGCTGCTTGTGATCACCTTGCACCACATCAACAGCCTTCCTTCTTGCCCTATATGCCACACTCCTTGACACATCCACTGAAAACTTGGTCTTTGTCTTTTTAATTAATGCATCCATAGGAGATCTAATGTCTTCTCTCAATGCTTCCTGTACTGATCTGGAAAACCACTTTGTAGTAACCTTTGTGGACTCTGCACATGGTCCACAAGTGTGCACAATATCACACTTCTTAATGCAGAAAGTTTTCTCATGAGCTATTTTAGAGGCAGTGATATAAAGATCACATCCTTGTGCTCTCTCTGAGCACCAAACAATAATCCTATCTGGGGCATTTCTATGGTATTGAAAGTTCCTCAATATCCTAATGTGAAAATCCCTAAGTGCATCTCTGTACTCATAAACACTAGTGAAGCACAATCCCTTACAAAACTGATCTTCTGGGTTTGGTAGTTTGGGATTGAACCATACCATTTCCTTCAACTTCATATTCCTTCTCTTCCTACCCCTTGGTAGTTTATAGGATCCTTCAGGCTCATCTTCTTCATCACTAATGCCATAATCACCAGGAAAACATTTTTCATCAGCTTCAGGCAACCAATCTGGTTTTTCCATTTTCTCAGCCTCATTGTGTGATCTAATTGTTGGACCAGGATTTCTCACTGGCTTGAGTTTTTGTGCCATTGGTCTATCTTCATCATCAGATGAAGAAACTGCTTGCAGTTCCACAGTGTTGCCATCTGAATCAGACAGAAATTCTGATACATCAGTGTCACCTTTAAAATGATTGAGGTCAGCTTCTCTCTGAAGAATACTTTTCTTAAGCTCTTCCTTTATGTCTATGCTTGTATCCACCAAGTTAGTGCAACTTTGTTGGGTGTTAATGCAATGATCAACAAAATAATAATCTTTGTTTTCATCTGCATTACACAGCTCATTTGCTCTCACAACTCTTATGTTCACACTCTTTTCATTTAGAGAATGGAGCAACATCTGCTGCACATCATCTTCAGAAGATATTTTCTCTAAGCCTTCTATCCCTTTATGAGCATCACTAACATAGTACATATAATCATCAGAGCAGCAACCCTCATTCCTAATAAGAGATATCAGAGTCCCAAATGATATGTCTGACTGGTACATGTTTCTAACAACTGAATCTCTGCCGTCTAAATGGAACAAAATTCCCCATTTTGGGTCATCAATACTGGACAAAAATGGAATGAATTATTATAAAGAATGCACACTGCTAAAGTTTCTAACAATTTGCAATTACTCTGTTATCATACATTAGGGGAAATTGACCTAAAATACATCCTGTCAATAAAACTGAAAAGGAAGAAGATATGTTGTACCTGCCGTCTCCCGCATGAGGAAGCTTGCGCTGGCCACGAGGTGCACTTCTTGTCGTCGTCGGTGGTGGAGCCGCCGCCAACTCCTGGGATGGCTCATCGGTGGTCGAGCCGTCGCCGCCGCCGCCAACTCCAGATTCAGGCTTCTGGGTCGCAAAGCTAGAGCTTCCTAGCCACGTATCGACCTCCGAAAGGTCGACGCGGCCCCCAACTACGTCAGGAGGTTGGCCGCCGAACAAATCGCCGTCGGGGTTTGGATCCAACGCCGCCATTACCACCGCCGCCTAGGAATACAGAGGAGAGAGCTCGGGGAGAGAGATGTGGTTCGACCGGTCGGCCGGTCGGTCGGTCATTTTGACCTAGCCCCTGGCTGGTTCCGACCGAGCCGGGCCACTAACGGCCACGAGCGGCGTCCGTTAGCCGTTAGGGCCGCCGTCGGCCTGCCATGTGGGCCATCCCTGTCAGTTAAGCGGTTAAACCGGCTAACTGGACGATCAACACGACTTGGTAGTTTTTTGCCACAAAATTTGAAATCAAAATAGTTGACTGAAATCTTTCAACGAATGAAAATTAGCTATTATGTTAAAATAAATCGACCAGTTAACTATTACACCCACCCATTGTTCAAGAACTCGGCCGAGTTTCCATTTAAATGCCTATTTAATCGCTATTCGGTGCCTAACTGAGGCGAGTAGCACGTACTCGTTTCATTAAATGGTCAAGCCGATTAACTGGCATTTAATCGGTTGTCAGACGATTAATTGGTTGTCAAACCGATTAATCGGTGATGGGTCAGGTAACTGAAGCGGCATCCATAAAAAGGGGGTAACCGAAGCGGCAATCCAGGCCATTATGAGTTGTGAGAACTATTTGAGTATTTGTGGTCAGTGAATCTTATTACCTATTATGCTATTTGTGTTGAAATTTGTAGTGAATTATTCCATGTTCATATGTGTGGCTGCTATTTATCTTGTTATGTGTGGCTGCATATTGCCAAGTTGTGTGGCTATCATTTTAATTTATCTTGTCATGTTTCATGTGTGGCTTCTTGTTGTCAGATGTATTGCTGTCATTTAATCATTTATCTTGACAATGACAAGTTTAGAGCATATACAAATGCATATCTATCATCAATTCTGTAGGTTTGTTGCCTTCCTGTTTGGATGCATCATAATCAAACCATCCAGGTAACAATTCTACCTCTTGTCCATGCTTTTTATAGGCCTACCAGCTACGACATTATATTTTAGTATAAATGTATAATACGTAGCTATGAGCATTGGATTATGTGGTGTACAATACGTGAAAAACTAGTTACATGTTGCCAATATATTCTCATGTGCAGCTGATTAATGATCGACCGATTAATTTAGTTAAATGACCGATTAACCGATTAATCGCTAATCAGTAGTCGACCGAGCAGTTCCCAGTTACCGAGTTCCCGAACAATGCACCCACCTGCTTGGTTATCATGCGCGCTTCAACAACTTCAGGACAGTCAATGTAAATGATCAAACATGCACACAGCCCTTTTTCTAGGTTTAAAACAGGTTATGGGTGATGTGCCTATGGGTGATGTGCCTATGTGTACGTAAAAGCCTGCTATGGGTGATGTGCCTATGTCAAAAACCATCAATTAAAAACAGTGACCTGGTTTAAGTTCTTTGAAGAGAGGTCATTTCCATTTGGTCTTCAACAACCAGATACTTAAAAGCTGCTGCAGACAGTGCAAACTACAAACCAAAGTTTTTAAACACCCCCAGACTGAATTTATCCTTGGCTGTTCTGATTGACTGAGACTCCAAAAAAAGGGAATAAAAAAAGCAGGTGTGTGCGTTACCCACAGAATTTGACCACACCAATCAGACAGATCAATTGCACAACATCAGTTATCTTTTGAAAAAAAAACAAAACAATAGTGTTTTAGCTCTAGCCATTATAGAACTCATGAATTTGTACATGCCACACTAAAATATGCAATGATACAATACCCCTGTAGTAAAAGATTTGAATGCCAGTACAGCCACATGATTAACTTCAGTATGCTAATAAAAATCAGCATCAAATGGATTTGAAGACCTTTTATCCTCAGTTTCAACATGTAAACAGCAGAAAGAAATGAAAATATACAAGTACCAAATTCATTAAAAAACATACTTAGCATGCAGCAAAATAAGACCTTTTTTATTCGACTTCCAGAGTAGACGATCATATGGCTTATTTTCGCATTACAAAATTATGTGGTACCTTTGAATGAGTTGTGTCAACAGCTTCACCAAATTTGAGAATTATCCTAATAACCTTGATCATATCCAATTCATTGAGGTTGCGGAAATGCCTTTGACCTGCGAGTAGCAAAATAGCTGCAAGGACAACAAAAATCCTTCTAAAACCGTGGCAACAAAAATCGTTCAAAACCATGTTCTCACATGCATGTCAATGACACAACGGAACTGAAATTGCTTAAGAGGCCATGAACCAACATCAAAGGTTAGTAGAACATATGATAAAAGATATACAATAACGTTCAACATGACATAATGGACAAACACTAATATCACGAATCAAACATTAAGGTGTCTACATGTCCAATTTCAAAATATACCGAACATCACAGAATTGATAGATTAAGAGACATCTAAATTTGAACTTGAGTTCACCAAGGATGTAATGCATAATTGTGACTTGACAAATTGTGATCAATCTCCTGCAGATAGATGCACTTGGCACAAACATAGAAATTGTGATCAAGCTCCTGCATATTGAAGTCCTCCATACACTTGATGCCTCATTGCAAATTATCGTCATTTCACTGGGAATTCCTAGATGTTCTGGCTGCAGTACGATGTAACTGTCAGTTACCTATAAACGAAGCTTGCTATAAAATTGATCACAATCTCAATATACACTTACATATCAAGACATTGGTTGGGTTTTCCATTGAAGAAAAGGAAACACTCCGGCCGTCGTGCTGTAATGTTCTCATCATCCTCCTCCAAACTCAAGAGCTTCACACTTAGTGTATTAGCCGCCTTGATTGTGGTCACATCCTCCATTGATGAGTGATAGATAATTCTCAGTTTCCTCTCTCTACCAGAGATGACAATGCCCTTCCTTGCTGCTACCTCATAGCCTTCACCAACTGCGCGCTTCTCATATTTAACAAGCATTTGTTTGAACAGCTTGCTCAACTCCTCTCCCACTACTTGGGCTTCATTTTCAGTTCTCACCAACACCTCTATGCTTTTGGGGCGCATCGCCATAATTACATTTCGCACAGCATCCATTTTTCTTGATTCTTCCTTCACATTGACTTTATATGCATGGTGCAGAACAAGGTTTCCCAGACTTCCTCCAGCATTTTTTAGCTATATGACAAAAGAAACAGTTTAGAACTCATCCATATGAACCAGCAGAGTAGTGGACACTATTTAAAGATGTTGTAAGATAGAGAAAAATGCATACCAATGAAAGCATTAGCAGCTTTTCTGGTTTGATGGATCCGGAAAACCGGCAGTCCCAGCAAATGGGGTGGCCATTGTTAGGTTGATCTCCTCCGTGTGGGCCCAACGGCCCACCGGGCCCTTAGATTCGCGCCCTGATCGGGGGCGCCCAACCCTCAATATGGTTGGTGGGCCCCTGTGACCCGCGATATATAAACAGAGGTGGGGCCCAGGGCACGAGTTGCGAGGTTGATCGTTGCCACAAACCCCACCGATACTCCCTACCGATCTAGGGTTAGCGCGGTGCTCACGGGAAGCTCCACCATCTCCGCCATCCACTCTCTGCCATCACCGGCCACCGTCACCATGACCGGCATCGGGAGTTCCTCGCAAGGCAAGGCAGAAGGTAGGTTTACCGGATATCATCTAGCCTAGCGATCTAGAGGTTCTATCAATGGTATCAGATGCCACTGGGTTCTAGTGATATTTACGGTACAAAGAAAAGAATCCCCTCCCCCAAGAACCCAAGACAGGGCAAAGAATGAATCCTCAACGGAAAAAGTAGCGCCGCCGCAAGGCCGCGCCGTTCCTCTCGACCTCGATGCGCATCGACAAGCCGAGGCATCGAGAAGAAGAACAGCACCCCTTTTCAGGGGCAAAGATCACCACCACCGATCCATTCGACGGCGGCGCGCTCACAGCAAGGGGAACGCGCGACCGGCGAAGGGGTCGGCAGGGGCGCAGCCGCTCCGTCCATCTAGGCCTCTCTTTCTCTCTGTGGGGAGCTGGTGGATGGAGACAGTAGATACACAGGAGGGGGAAGGATAAGGGAGGGGCTCCGGCGCGGTGGTAGATCCACGACGTCGCCGGCGGCCGGCGCAGCTCCAACCGCATCGCCACTCGACCGCCGTCACGCGCAGTGGGGAAGAGGAGGGCTCAGCCACGCTGCTCTCTCTCTGCCACAGGAGAAAGAAAATGGAGGAAAGAAAGGGAGAGGAGGCTTGTGGCGCGGTGGCTTCAGCCGCCGCCGCCTAAGCCGCCGCCGCCGGAGGCCGGCGTAGCCGCTGCGGGAGGAGTCCAACAGAGACGAGGCGGCGAGAAAGAACAAAGTGGGGCTAGGTTTTTCCGGGAGGATCGATCGGGGCTGTTTTGTTCGCCCGAAAACAGCGCTGGACCGTCGATCTCATCGGACGGCACGGATTGAAACCCTAGCTCGCCAATGGGCCTCTGGGCCGAAAGGCTGGCAGCCGCGGCCACGCGCTGGGCTGAGGCCGGCTCGCGCGAGGGAGAGAAGGAGCAGGCCGTGGGCCGCTACTGGCCTCACGCGTCAGGCCGAGGCCGGCTGGAGCTGGCTAATTGTTTTCTATAGTTTTCTGTCCAGTGTTTTTTTGGGCAGATTTACAATAGCTTTTCTATACAAATTTTTCCAACGAAAATTCTGTTTAGAAAATAGAAAAGAAAAAAGTAAACATAAAAGTTCTAAAAATAAAAATCGAAAAAGTTTCAGAAAAAGAAATGTTCATGAATTTTAAAAAGAAAATAATAAAGTTCATGAATTTTTTATTTGGTCAAAGAAAAGTTTCTGTAAAGAATAAAAGGTGCATGAATTTTTATTCATGCTTTTCCGCTGCGTACATAACTAATAGTGCTCTTTTACAAAGAAAATAAAAGTTTTGATAGAATTATATCTAAAGAGCACATTAAAGTAGTTATTGAAATGAAATGATTATGTTATTTTTATGACCAACGTTGTTAATAACATGATCATGATTAAAAGTGCTCTTTTAAAAGTGAATAGAACTAAAGTAAAAGATTAAATTGTTGCTTCTCTAATGCATTTTTTAACCAAGCGGTTAAAATTTCTTAGAGAGTAAAAGAGTAGAGAATTGTTTTTGAATAGAATATTGTAAAGCTTCCGTTGCAAAGTAAAAGTTTTATCCTCCAATTAAATTGGAACCAACGGGAAAATTTAATTGGAAGAAATGTTCTTAGCAATGTTTTTCCCCTATGGGTGAAATAAGATGCAGATAGTTTCCACTATGACAAAAGAAAGATATTTGTTTTAAAGTCAATATATGATATTGTTATTTTCTGACCAACGTTGATGATAACAGTGCTATAATAGTCTTATGTTCAAAGTTTAAATCTCTGATAAATTTTGTATCAAAGTGGTCAATTTTTAGAGAACGAATAAAGATCAAGAAATGCTCTTGAACTAGAGAAACATATTTCTAGTTCCCGCTGCAATAAAGTTGATGATGATGATTAATTCTTAGCAAAGTTGTTTAAAAGAAATACTATCATTACATTGTTTATGAGTTATATGCATTATTTCCATTTCCGCCCAACGGTGATATGGAATTAATGTAGAAGGATGATGCTTATTCTAATTCCGCTACAACGGTGTTTTAGAATATAAAAGAAAGTTTCAAAAGTTTAATGTGCATTTTTTTAACCAGACCAACGTAGGGTTATTTTATGCCCATTATTGTTGATTATTGACTAAGTTTTCTCAGACCAAAAAGTTTTCCATGCTTTCATTCGTGACAGCGAATGGTTGGGTACTTGTGACCCGAAAGATGACCAAGAAAGGTCATAACGTGAGGGAGTATGTTCTCTCTAAAGAATGGCTTCAAAAGAAAAGAGATAGACCATTGAGAGTCTTGGTTGACGAATGTCTTTCATGTACTCTCTATGAATAAGATTTTTTCAGTCAACATGATTTGATATGAAACAAGCAACATGCGTGTTTAATTTGACCAACGTCGGATTAAGCATGTGTGTAAAAGAGCATTAGGATTTATTCCTAAATTTGATGATTGAATATGTAGTCAAAAGAGCCAATTCTGGCATTCATATTCCCTTACAGGGAATTACCCGCATGGCGGGAAAAGATATTATGTCAAAAATCCCGTATGGCGGGAGAAATTTTGGAAAGAGAAAGATATGATAACTCATGTGTTTTTTAATGTATCCCACTCTGGGAGAAAAGAATGGAGTAGCTGGAAGGTACAACCGTACACTTATGGATATGGTGTGCAGCATGATGAGTTATTCCAATTTTGTCATTGGGATTATGGATGGAGGCGCTTAAAACCGTCATTCACATTCTCAATAAAGTACCAAGCAAGTGGGTGCCCAAAACACCGTACGAGCTATGGACAGGAAAGGTGCCCTCCCTACAACACTTCAGGGTGTGGGGGTGCACTGCTGAGGCCAAAATGTTTAATCCAAACATTGCAAAGTTAGATTCCAAAACAGTAAGTTGCCAGTTCATTGGCTATCCAGACAGATCAAAAGGTTTTCGTTTCTACTGCCCAGACAGATATACAAAGTTTGTAGAAATGAGACATGCAGTCTTCTTTGAGGACGGAATGATGAGGGGGAGCTTGGTAGCTCGAAAAATTGATCTTGAGGAGAAGAGGGTGCATGCACCTAATCCGATGATTCAGGAGCCATTTTTCTCACTACCAATTGCAACTCCACCCATGACAACTTTGGGGGTAGACCCGGAACCTGTCCGTCAGGAGCCGGCTGAACCCATTGTTGAGCATGAAAGGGAGGTGCAACAACAAATTTTAGAAGAAGTGCCAGAAGTTGAGGCACAAAATGTGCTAGAAACTGAGGCCCTTAGAAGGTCTACAAGACCAAGAAAGTCAGCTATTTCTACTGACTTTAAAGTTTATAACACAGAAATGGTTCATATGGAAAAGGATCCCACCTCATATGAAGAAGCCATGAGAAGCCCTCATTCATCTAAGTGGATGAAGGCAATGAAAGACGAGATGAAGTCGATGAGTTCGAAAGATGTTTGGGACTTGGAGAAAATTCCTAAATGAGCCAAAACAGTAGGTTGTAAATGGGTCTACAAAATTAAGTATGACTCTAAAGGGAATATAGAAAAGTATAAAGCACGTCTCGTGGCAAAAGGATTTACACAAAGAGAAGGGATAGATTACAATGAGACATTTTCTCCAGTCTCATGTAAAGATTCCTTCAGAATCATAATGGCATTAGTTGCTCATTTTGATCTAGAGTTACATCAAATGGATGATAAGACGGCATTTTCTGAATGGTGATTTAAAAGAAAAGGTCTACATGAAACAACCCAAGGGTTTTATCATGGAAGGCAAGGAAACTATGGATGCCGCCTAAAGAAATCCATTTATGGATTAAAGCAAGCCTCTCGACAGTGGTATTTAAAGTTTAATCAAACGATTGAAAGTTTTGGATTTAAAGAACATATTGAGGATAAATGGATTTATGCAAAGTTTAAATTTGGGAAATATATTTTCCTAATCTTGTATGTGGATGATATTCTGCTTCCTAGCAGTGATGTTAGTCTACTACAAGAAACAAAGAAATTCTTATCCTCAAATTTTGACATAACAGACCTTGGTGAAGCATCTTATGTTTTGGGCATAGAAATTCACCGAGATAGGAACAATGGAGTCTTAGGACTATCGCAGAAAGCATATTTAGAAAAGGTTCTTAAAAAGTATAACATGCATGCGAGTAAAGCCACACCTGCTCCTATAGTCAAGGGCGATAGTTTTGGGAAATTCCAATGTCCCAAGAACCAGTACGAGATCGATCAAATGAAAGCAGTACCATATGCTTCGGCAGTTGGCAGCTTACAGTATGCACAAGTGTGCACTCGCCCTGACTTAGCTTTTATCACCAGGGTACTCGGTAGATATCAAGAGAATCCAGGCATGGAGCACTGGAATATGGTAAAGAAAGCATTGCGTTATGCGCAAGGCACAAAGGACTACATGCTAATATACAGGAGAAGTGAATCCCTAGAGATAAAAGGGTATTCAGACGTAGATTTTGCGGGGGACAGAGATGATAGAAAATCCATGTCAGGATACGTCTTCACTCTCGCTGGGGGAGCTATTTCGTGGAAAAGCTCCAAACAGTCAATAGTTGCATCATCCACGATGTATGCAGAATTCATAGCATGCTTCGAAGCCACGGGGCAGGCGATATGGCTAAAGAAATTTATACCCGACTTGAAAGTGGTAGATTGTATTCACAAACCACTAAAGATGTACTGTGACAACCAGCCCGCAGTATTCTATGCTCACAACAACAAGTCGAGTAATGCTGCCAAAACAATAGAGATAAAGTATTATGTTGTGAAAGATAAAATCCAGGATCACACTATAAGACTCGAGCATATAAGGACAAAGGATATGCTTGCGGATCCGCTAACGAAAGGCTTACCACCCAATGTGTTCAAGGAACACTTAGCCGGCATGGGTTTAAGGGAAAGCCTTATGATTCCTGGATAGGCCCAAAAGGAACAGAATTTGTTTCTGAACAAAACGTATGTTGTAGCTGTATGATTCTACCGGCAATTAAGCTGTGACGATGAAACATGCTCTATGTACCAATATGTGATGAAACAAATAAATTAGAAAGTATAAGGTTAAAAGTAAAGTTGAGATCAAGGGGGAGAATGTTAGGTTGATCTCCTCCGTGTGGGCCCAACGGCCCACCGGGCCCTTAGATCCGCGCCCTGATCGGGGGCGCCCAACCCTCAATATGGTTGGTGGGCCCCTGTGACCCGCGATATATAAACAGAGGTGGGGCCCAGGGCACGAGTTACGAGGTTGATCGTTGCCACAAACTCCACCGATACTCCCTACCGATCTAGGGTTAGCGCGGTGCTCACGGGAAGCTCCACCATCTCCGTCATCCACTCTCTGCCATCACCGGCCACCGTCACCATGACCGGCACCGGGAGTTCCTCGCAAGGCAAGGCAGAAGGTAGGTTTACCGGATATCATCTAGCCTAGCGATCTAGAGGTTCTATCAGCCATATGCCCAATAAACCTTCAAATATATTTGCATGTGGTGAGGATGAGTTCCTCCAGAGACTGATGAGAGAATCAGGGAACAGCAGCTTCTCCCTTGGTTCTAACTGACAAAAGACATTATCGAACTTCGCCTTCAAGCCAAGCACCGCCACGGACAATTCTGCGTGCTTATCCTTGGGCTGCACTATTTCCACTTCCCTCACAACTCGATCACAATGGCTGCAGTCTGTATATATCAGCAAGTCATTAATTTTTAAATCCACAGCCCGGCGCATCAGCATGAACATTGATAACAGCTCAGCCTCAATGTTATCCTTGCATACGATATTATGACAGATTAAGCAGTCGGTGACTTGATTACTATCATTCCAAACGATTGAGCATAGAGATGCCAGTTTGGTGCTGAACTTGAACATGCATCAGTCTGCCCCCTGTAGAGTGATATAGTATCTAACGGCAGCTTCCAACCTAGGTTGAATATCATCGACTCCACTGTTGAAAGTGGCAAATCCCATTTCTCAATGACAATTATCTTAGTGTCTCTAAGATAGTCCAGTAAGTGACTCCATTTATGATCTTTTAGTCCGACCAAAGTTCGCATGACGTCAAGACTCGATAGGTAAAGTGGCCCTTTCTTTTCAGAGATTTCTTCCTTCCAAACAGCTGATAATCCTATATCTAGTGAGCTCAAATACATGTCATCTAATGAGCCATCCACATGTATACCATTGGCCACCAAGATATGCCTGACATGTTCATGGTATAAGCTATGCAGGCGATTCAAATCGAACTGAACCTTCACTATGCCAACAGGAACTGCTACAGCACTACGGATATGAGTAGGTTGCACTTCATCTATTGGAAACTCTTCTAATTTTGCATATAATTGTAGCTTGTGTGACTGCACAGAGCTGGGAGGAACATAAGGTTCCAGTGTATCGAATTCAACGGTATCCAGAGCACTTGTTTTGAAGCCTCTTGAGAACGAACCTCCCAATGACATCAGACTGGTAGTTGGTGTTGATCTCAGCCCCGCGCGCCATGTGACGGCGTCCCGTGGAGGCAGCATGACGCCGATGTGCGGTTGCGGTGGCGGTCCTCTTGACCGACACCATGGAGCGTACGGTGGCCGAAGGCAGTTGCCTGTCCCCATGCTGCTGCCTGCAGGTTTCGCCTGCGGTGACGGCGGGAAGCAGGATCCCGCCGACGGACTGAGCTGGGCGGTTCCCACGCGGCTGCGCGCGGGGCACGCCGGCGGGAAGCAGGCGCGCAGCATGGCACCTGTGGACGGGCTCAGCGGCGACGGAGACGACAGACCGGCGTCCGACGCAGGCATGAAAGCCGTGCTTGATGGACGGAACGCCTGTCGTGGGCGAAAGAGCTGGGAGGTTCCGACGCGGCTGCGCGCGCGGCACTCCGGCGGGGACGGCAGCGGGGCACGGGTGGTCAGAGAAGGCAGCGGGACGCCAGAAGGCGGAAGGTCCAAGATGGTGGAGGAGGATAGCATGTCGCCGGAGCCGGTGGACGGCGGAAGGCCTGATCAAGGGGCGCCGCCACCTGAAGGCTCCTTCCGCGGAATCGGAGCATGGAATTCTTGGTTGATGTGGACAGGAGCAAGGGTTTGGGCTGTGGGGAGGGTGGGGAACAGGAGAAAGGTGGTTCTTTGCTGATGGCGGAGCGACTTGCGATTTCGTGGAAATATCCTCCCTCTCGATCTCAAATTTGTAATTGCACAAATGCCCCCTCAAACTGTAATAAGTCGTATTTGGTACGTCCAATGATTGGCTCCTACCATGTACTAGTACTACATTGGCTTTTGTAGTTCTTGATTTTTTTCTCCTTGTTCGCCTTGAATTGCTCCCGTATCATTTCTTCTTTCTGCCTCGTACACATCCAAATTGGCCCACTCCAAATTTCTTCAGGTCTAATTCTTTGTGGGTACATGTTAAATTACCATTTTATAACACCATTAACAAAAACAGTAACGCCGTCGCCATCCAAAGCTCTATGCCACAGTTTCTAAAAGGGTATCATGCTAGATAAGTCAACCACAAACATGCCAAGGTGAGATCGTTGGTGTTATCCTTTATCGCTAACTAGCCACATGACGATCATCAACGGTGACCCAAAAGCGATGACACCAACACCATATCATTACTGATGGGCCGGGAAACCACCCGTCAAGGGTTGGTGGCGCGGGTACCTTTGGATGACATAAAAGTTGTCTTTCAATCAACATTTGGACTAGATCAACAGTGAGTACTGCTAGACAACTAACGCTTTGGGTGTTCATGCAATCTTCCTCTCAGCCCGTAGGTATGTGATACAGTCATCGCCTACCGAATTGATGATTTACTCGTGTTGTTGCTAAAAAGAAGACTAGACGTTAAAAGTGATGACTTTTGAGTTGTAGGGATTGAAGTATCGAAGTTGGATGTATAAAGATAGGGAGAGAAAGAGTTGGGTTAATTCTTTGGAAGAGTTTCTTGGACTTCTTGTTGAAGATATGATGAACAAGGGAAACAATTACATGTGTTGTCCATGTTGTAAATTTGGTAACACCAAAATGTTGCCATCGCCGCGGGAGTTGCAGCTAAATTTGCTGGTTCCGAGGCCCTGTACTATGTTGGGTGCTTATGCGCTGGTGCCTGAAGAGAGGCATCTTAAAATAATATGTGGCTTCAACGCAAAGTGCTTCACATAGATGTTAACTAGCATCTGGTTGTAGCATAAAATCAGGATATCAGTCCTAATAAGCACCAACTAGCATTGGAAGCTAAAGTTGTGTTGTATGGGGCTTTAGACATCCGATTGATGTTGGCTGAAAGTCTCCTTAAAACCTGCTTGCTATGCGTGACAAGTGAAAAATAATAATTATATTTTTTTGGTGGGAAAAACAATTATAATTTGCTAAGCCTTTTTTCTAAAACACTGGTTCTTTCTCAAGTAGGATCACGACAAAAACCCGGATAATTGACGCTAGAGCTTGCTAAAAAAGGAGTATTTCTTTCTAAAATTTGGTCCTTTTGTTCACTTTTTTGTGAGGGTATTTAGTTCAAAGTTAAAGCCGTGCATGCTGTAATCCCAGCCCAGAGACAATAAACATCGTGGAAAACTTCTCAAGAAGGAAAACAATCATCATCCTGCTAATATTGAATATAAATTCGACCCACGGACGTGTCCGAATTAGTTAGCAGTTGATTTATCAGTTTTCTTCCTCTAGCATTGAATCAAATTAGAACCTTGATTTTGTGATACATCAGGCATCTATTTACACGACTTTTGGGAAGTGGGTGTTTCAAATGGATTGGGGAGTGACCGTTGCGCCATGTGAGGAGAAGGGCATGCAGACGTGATGGCTCGCTTAACTCACACGCAACCTCTGCACCTACAGCACTGTCCAGATAACTCACATGCCGCTGTGACTTCTCGTTAAATCCTTGTTTCAAAAACAAATGGCACATGCGTACGATGGTAGAAGCCGTTCTTTGGAGTTCTCGTGGAGGTATGACGTCCTTTTTTTTTTGGCAACTTCTCTTCCTCTTCCTCTTCCTTTTTTTTTTCTAAACAACCCTTTCCATTTCCTTTCATGGAACAATAACGTTCTTTCTACGCTAGAAAACCGGAAGCTTTATTACGTTAAAATAGGATTACAATATGCAGCTAGTAAAACTGCTATATCAGGGACATCCTGAAACCAAAACATTGGTTAGATGATCTCTCCTTGAAAGTTTTTTTTTGGAGAATACACCTAGGTTTACCATAGCTTTATAGAAGGCAAAATTATAAGTACAAAAAACTACTACTCGTTGAGAACAACGAGCGTGACACACACCACACCCAGGCATGTCTAGGGACAACCACCAATGACCATACAACACTACAAAAGCACAATCGCCTGCCATAACAGATAATAACACCGCGTCTTGACCCCGCGCCAGACATCTCCGAAGACCAACCGCTCCCACTGAACTTTGATTGTCGACGCACCATCCACTTTTAATGCCTAAGAGGAGGTGGCAAGTAAATGGCAGGACTTGATCCGATCCGAGGAAGACACCGTCTTGGATGCACTGGCGATCGTCGTGCATAGCACCGCCGAAAATCAGAATAGGACCACGACGAACACCTGAGTAGACCAACGAGGAACCAAGTTGTGTCTCCAAACACGATGCTCCCAACAGAAGAGCGACGTCGAGTACGCTGCCATCGTGCCGATTTGACCGAATCAAGGCTTTCGCCAGAGACAACAACTAAGTCCACAAGAGCGAGGGAAATGTTGAATACACCTCGGTGACGCCTCCAAGGAGGGGGACGACACCCACGGGCGCCATCGCGGTCGGCTCGAAAAGAGTCGTGCAAGATTTTCATCTGATCATCGCACATCTCCACACCTCGAACGAATTGGGAAGTACCGCCCAAGACGCTTCGTACCACCACCGCAGTGCCTTGTCATCGTACTTACATAGCCGAGGACCGCCGACAGACCGACGCCGCCCACCAAACACCTACACCCTGGCCGAGGAACCGCAGCCACCCAACTCCTCCACCAACGGCCATGACTGCCATCGAAGGCTATCATCCGCACCAAGTGACAGCCTTGCGATGATCCAACACTTAGCCGTGTACAACTCCCACGCCAGCACCACTGGAGAGCGCTGCTGCTCGCCACACAGCCCAGAGGTGGCCCGAATGCTCGTTGCTCGCCAGGAACTCCATCCTAGCTGAGCCATCGCAGCTCCCCCGCCAACTTGGACAGTTGTTCTTATCGCTGCTTCTAGCAGCGCCATGTCGTGCGTACAACGATCTAAGGGACCGGCAAAGGCCACTTTGCGGTTCGACTAGGGAGATCAAACAAGCACAAAGAGTAGATCCAGCAGCCAACACAATGATTTTACTCAAGTTCGGGCCGCTATGAAGCGTAAAACCCTACTTCTGCTTTGTTGTATTGAGTGTGTGAGCACAACTAGAAGGAGCGCTACTTGACGACAAGGTTGCACGGGAAGTGCAACTACGTGTGTAATTGAGCAAAGTGTCGACCTTTGTAAAGGTAACCATGGGCCTCCTTTTATAGGGAAAGGGGTCACCGTAATGGCAAAATGGTAAATATACACTTTAAATAGTGGCTACAGTGCCAAATACCTAACTCTGATGGGTTAGGACAAACGCATTAAATCTCACGTTGATGAAGCTCCCTAGCAAGAATCGTCTCTCCTTCTGTGTCGTTCGCGCATCTACCTCATATCTCTTTGACAAGTTCCTGGGACGGGTGTCATTAAAGTTGTGTTTTCGGCGGCAAGCTGCCACGTGCCCAGACAAGCTGGATGCCGAGGTGGAGCGGTGGCAGGACAGTGGAAACTTGCCGAGACGGAGCTTGCCGGGTCTTCATAAGCTTGTCGACAAGGAACTTGCCGGCAACTCCAAGCTTGATCTTCTATGCTTCTGATCACTAGCTTGGGCGTCTTCTTTATATTCTTGTCAACTAGTCTTGAGCTTGCCTTTAGTTGCCCTCCGGCAAGCATTGCCGTTAGGAAAGCTACTACTGCATGTGAACAAGTCAGGGGTACTAAAGGACCCAAATTTTAGGACACCGACAGGAGCCCCCAGGCCTGGGCCACACACGCATGCGATGCATCATTGAGTTAGGCCCAGACAGTGCACAAATACACGCGCCAGAGGATAACTGTCATAATCTTCTCTTTAACCATGCCCCCATGACACACATTAAATGCATAACGTCGCAGAGGTGGGTTGTAACGGATGCATAGGTAGTGCGCTTGCAAAAGTGCATCCATGTCGGACAGTAAAGAGCCAACCGCCACGCCTTCCCATAAAAAGAAATCCGCGAAGGGCGATGCTCATTTACCTCCCCTCTTTCCAATCTAGCAGTTTTCATCATCTTCTTCCTTGCACCAAAACAAAGCACATCTCGTCCACCCGCTGCTCCTACACCCCTCCTCCTTTTCAGCCCCTGCTTCAATAGATGGCATGGCACCAAAAGCAAGCAAGGACAAGGTGGAGAAGGTCGTCGACCCAGATGCGGAGGCGAGAAAAGAAGCCCTGACAGAGGCGCGGAGACAACACGTCGTCTTCATGCCGGTGCTCAACAAGAGTGATCTAGTAGACCGGTACGCATACATGTGTGGGAAGGAGAAACGAGCTCACACTGCCCCCCCCTCCCATGCTTCCTGGCTCCGTCAAGGGCAGCGTAGATAAATTCCCCTTCTTTATTGCATACTTTTACTGCGGACTCTGCACCCCATTCTCTGATTTCTTCAATGACATCATATACGCACACGGCTTCCATCTCCTAGATTTCGCGCCAAATGTCGTGACATGCATGTCGGTTTTCGCGCATCTTTGTGAAATCTTTTCCTGAGTAGTTCCCAATATAGCCCTCTTCCGCCACTATTTTCCCCTTGCATCGAGACATGAGACTATCTTTTTAGTGCCATCACTTGGATCCCAAGAGCTTGGAAGAAGGAGATCTATCTAGAAGGTAATCTGCATCGGAAGTGGGATGAGTGGCGAGCGGAGTGATGCTGGATAAAGGAGGAGGAGTTCCCGCCATTCTACTCTCCCTGGCAAACAATGGTGGTCCTCGGCAAGGATTGGAGCGATCTTGATCCCCAGGATAAGAAGCTCACAATTGCCATCACCAGGATCCATCGCCTCAGGGTTGTCGGGCTAACAATTGAGATGGTGGGCATTGATTTTCTTCGCCGCTGGATTGCTCCTCTGAAAAACAAGGGGAGACCATCTTGGGAGTTCAAGAATGCTGCGAATATCACGAGGTTGCATCCAGACTTGAAAAACAACTTGACGGTCATGCATCACACAACACTCTGCCACCAAGTGTTCAGGCCAGACGACAAATACAAGTTGCCGGCAGGCATAATCCCTTTGTGCAATGATACGTCCATTTTGCATCATGCTTTTATATTGATATTTATTACATTATGGGCTGTTACTACACATTATGGTACAACACTTATGTCTTTTCTCTCTTATTTTACAAGGTTTACACAAAGAAGTACAATGCCGGTAGTTAGAATTCTGGATTGGAAAAGGAGCAAATCTGAGAGACCTATTATGCACAACTCCAAAAGTCCTGAAAATTTACGGAGAATTATTTTGGAATATATAAAAAATATGGGGCAAAGAAAATACCAGAGGAGACCCACCAGGCGGCCACAAGGGTGGAGCAGGCCTCCTGGCAGGCCTCAGATGCCATCTTCTGCTATATGGAGGTTTTTGACCTGGAAAAAAATCATAAGAGAGCTTTCGGGATGAAGCGTCGCCGTCTCGAGACGGAACCTAGGCAGAACCAATCTAGGGCTCCGGTGGAGTTGTTCTGCCGGGGAAACTTACCTCCCGGAGGGGGAAATCGAAGCCTTTGTCATCACCAATGATCCTCTCATCGAGGAGGGGTCAATCTACATCAACATCTTCACCACCACCATCTCCTCTCAAACCCTAGTTCATATCTTGTATCCGATCTTTGTCTTAAAACCTCAGATTGGTACCTGTGGGTTACTAGTATTGTTGATTACTCCTTGTAGTTGATGCTGGTTAGTTTATCCGGTGGAAGATCATATGTTTAGATCCTTAATGATAATTATTACTCCTCTAATTATGAACATGAATATGCTTCGTGAGTAGTTACGTTTGTTCCTGAGGACATGGGAGAAATCTTGTTATAAGTAATCATGTGAATTTGGTATTTGTTCGATATTTTGATGAGATGTATGTTGTCTTTCCTCTAGTGGTGTTATGTGAACGTCGACTACATGACACTTGACCATGATTTGGGCCTAGGGGAAGGCATTGGGAAGTAATAAGTAGATGATGGGTTGCTAGAGTGACAGAAGCTTAAACCCTAGTTTATGCGTTGCTTCGTAAGGGGCTGATCTGGATCCACATGTTTCATGCTATTGTTAGATTTATCTCAATTCTTCTTTCATAGGTGCAGATGCTTGCGAGAGTGGTTAATCATAAGTGGGAGGCTTGTACAAGTAAGGACAGCACCCAAGCAGCGGTCCGCCCACATATCAAATTATCAAAGTAACAAACACGAATCATATGAGCATGATGAAAACTAACTTGGCAATAATTCCCATGTGTCCTCGGGAGCACTTTGCTTTATATAAGAGTCCGTCCAGGCTTGTCCTTTGCTACAAAAAGGATTGGGCTACCTTTCTGCACCTTAGTTACTTTTGTTACTTGTTACCCGTTACGAATTATCTTATCACACAACTATTTGTTACCGATAATTTTAGTGCTTGTAGAAAATACCTTACTGAAAACCGCTTGTCACTTCCTTCTGCTCCTCGTTGGGTTCGACACTCTTACTGATCGAAAGGACTACGATAGATCCCCTATACTTGTGGCCGAGTCATCAAGACTCTTTTCTGGCGCCGTTGTCAGGGAGTGAAGCGCCTTTGGTGAGTGGAATTTGGTAAGGAAACATTTATATAGTGTGCTGAAATTTACTATCACTTGTTGCTATGGAAAATAATCCTTTGAGGGGCTTGTTCAGGGTATCTTCACCTTGACCAGTAGAGCAAGAAGTTGCTCCTCAGCCTACTGAACCTACTAAAAAAATTATTATTAAATTTCTTCGGGTATGATAGAGAAACTTCTAGCTAATCCTTATGAAGGAGATGGAACACTACATCCTGATATGCATGTAATCTATGTGGATGAAGTTTGTGGATTCTTTAAGCTTGCAGACTTGCACGAGGATGATGTCAAGAAGAAGGTCTTCCCTTTATCTTTGAACGGAAAGGAATTGACATGGTATAGGATATGTGATGATATTTGATCTTGGAACCACAACCGATTGGAATTGGAATTTCATCAGAAGTTTTATCCTATGCATCTTGTTCATCGCGATCAGAATTATATATATAATTTTTGGCCTCGTGAAGGAGAAAGTATCGCTCAAGCTTGGGGGAGGCTTATGTCAATGTAATATTCATGCCCCAATCATGAGCTTTTGAGAGAAATTATTATTCGGAATTTTTATGTTCGGCTTTCTCGTAATGATCAATCCATGCTCGATACTTCTTGCACTGGTTCTTTTATGAAAAAGACTATTGAATTCAAATGAGATTTATTGGAAAGAATTAAATGAAACTCTGAAGATTGGGAACTCAACAAAGGTAATGAGTCAGGTATAAACCTTAAGTTCGATTGTGTTAAATCTTTCATGGATACCGATGCTTTTCATGAATTTAGCACTAAATATGGACTTGACTCTGAGATAGTAGCTTCTTTCTGTGAATCATTTTCTACTCATGTTGATCTCCCTAAGGAGAAGTGGTTTGATCACCCTAAGGAGAAGTGGTTTAAATATCATCCTCCCATTGAAGTAAAAGTAGTAGAACCTATTAAAGTTGAAGAGGAAACTGTTACTTATAATGTTGATCCTATTGTTCCTATTGCTTATATTGAGAAATCATCTTTTTCTATTAGGATATATAAAGGATCATGCTAAAGCTTCAGCTGTGGTTCGTAAGAGTTATACTAGAACACCTACACCCCCTAAACAAATTAAAGTTGAACCTAGTATTGCTATGGTTAAATATTTCTTGGTTGATAATATTGATGGGCATTCTTCTCTGCGCGTTCAATCCCCTGAGAGGAATAAAATGCAGTTAGTTGTTTATCATTTACAACCTTGTATGGAGAAGTTGATCAGAGTTTGTTAAGTACTTACAAAATCAGGCATCTAACAAGAGTGGCATCGAGCTCGTGGAAGTTGAAGAAGAGATGTAAGTCCTCGAAACTCACATTGATGGAACCAACATCGCGTCGGAAATGATCTCTATTGTAGTGGACTAGCAAACCATGATGACCTTCTGACATTAGATCCATGCAATATTCATGTAACTCATAGAAACTGGAGCTGCACTCATCAAAGTATTCACCAACAAGAAATGGCTGGCGATGGACGTAATTGCATGCTTCAAGTACGGTTGCTTTACTTTTAGCAAGCAACAACTCTACTTCTTCATCATTCATGTTGTCAGAAATAATATTACTGCCTGATTCGAACAACTTGCTGTTAATTTGGTTCTGGGCGATGAGTGCTTTAAGTAAGAGGCAATCATTCTCTTTCCTCTTTGCTCTCCCGCCACGCTTCCTCTTGGGTGCAACCTTTTTGGCCGCTTCCTTCTTGGTACTTGAAGCATTTCTGGCAGAACGTCTGGTTGGCTGCAAGGTAGACTGCCAAGCAGACGGTAAAGCTTCGATAGACTGCTTAGCTAGCGGCGCTGCTGTGACGGACTGCTGGGCTGTAGGAGCAGAGGCATCGGACTGCTGACCATGCGTTGAAGCTATGCCAGGTTTCTGCGCAGGTGGTGCCAACTTGTCGGTGTGTTGAGGAGGTTGTGCCAACGCATTGGTTTGCTGAGCAGGAAGTGCTGGCGCATTGGTATGTTGATCACGCGACTGCGAGCAGTCGATTTTGGACCTACACACTTCTTAGCAGGCGGTTCCGAAGCATCAGACTGCTTAGTAGTCCGTTCCACCAGGTTGGTCTGTTGAGCATGTGTTGTAGCTAGGTCTAACCCCGCTGCTTCAGCGGCCGGCATCTGAACCGGTGGTGCATCTTCAACAGTTGTAGGCCTTGCCATTGGCTACTCTGGGCGGAGGATGATGTGGCATGTTGATACGTCTCCAACGTATCTATAATTTTTGATTGTTACATGCTATTATATTATCTGTTTTGGATGTTTAATGGGATTTATTATACACTTTTATATTATTTTTGGGACTAACCTACTAACCCAATGCCCAGTGCAAATTGCTGTTTTTTTGCCTATTTCAGTGTTTTGGAGAAAAGGAATATCAAACGGAATCCAAATGGAATGAAACCTTCAGGAGAGTTATTTTTGGAACAAACGTGATCCAGGGGACATTGAGTAGACGTCAAGAAAGAAGTGAGGAGGCCACGAGGCAGGGAGGCGCGCCTGCCCCCCTGGGCGCGCCCCCACCCTCGTGGGCCCCTCGTAGCTCCACCAACCTACTTCTTCCTCCTATATATATCCATATACCCCAAAAACATCCAGGAGCACCACGAAACCCTATTTCCACCGCCGCAACCTTCTGTACCCAAGAGATCCGATCTTGGGGCCTTTTCGGAGCTCCGCCAGAGGGGGAATCGATCACGGAGGGCTTGTACATCAACACCATAGCCTCTCCGATGATGTGTGAGTAGTTTACCACAGACCTTCGGGTCCATAGTTATTAGCTAGATGGCTTCTTCTCTCTCTCTTTGGATCTCAATACAAAGTTCTCCTCGATCTTCTTGGAGATCTATTCAATGTAATTCTTTTTGCGGTGTGTTTGTCGAGAACCGATGAATTGTGGGTTTATAATCAAGTTTATCTATGAACAATATTTGATTCTTCTCTGAAATCTTTTATGTATGATTTGTTATCTTTCCAAGTCTCTTCGAATTATCAGATTGATCTTTCTTGCAACGGGAGAAGTGCATAGCTTTGGGTTCAATCTTGCGGTGTCCTTTCCCAGTGACAGCAGGGGCAGCAAGGCACGTATTGTATTGTTGCCATCGAGGATAAAAAGATGGGGTTTATATCATATTGCTTGAGTTTATCCCTCTACATCATGTCATCTTGCCTAATGCATTACTCTGTTCTTATGAACTTAATACTCTAGATGCATGCTGGTTAGCGGTCGATGTGTGGAGTAATAGTAGTAGATTCAGAATCGTTTCGGTCTACTTGCGGACGTGATGCCTATATACATGATCATGCCTAGATATTCTCATAATTATGCACTTTTCTATCAATTGCTCGACAGTAATTTGTTTACCCACCGTAATACTTATGCTATCTTGAGAGAAGCCACTAGTGAAACCTATGGCCCCGGGTCTATTTTCCATCATATAAGTTTCCAGTCTATTTTATTTTGCAATCTTTATTTTGCAATCTATATCATAAAAATACCAAAAAAATTTGTCTTATTATCTCTAGTAGATCTCACTCTCGTAAGTGACCGTGAAGGGATTGACAACCCCTTTATCATGTTGGTTGCTAGGTTCTTATTTGTTTGTGTAGGTGCGAGGTGACTTGCGCGCAGTCTCCTACTGGATTGATACCTTGGTTCTCAAAAACTGAGGGAAATACTTACACTACTTTGCTGCATCACCCTTTCCTCTTCAAGGGAAAACCAACGCAGTGCTCAAGAGGTTGCAAGAAGGATTTCTGGCACCGTTGCTGGGGAGATCTACGCACAAGTCAAGACATACCAAGTACCCATCGCAAACTCTTATCCCTCGCATTACATTATTTGCCATTTGCCTCTCGTTTTCCTCTCCCCCACTTCACCGTTGCCGTTTTATTCGCCCTCTTTTCCGTTCGCCTCTTTTTCCCTCGCTTCTTGTGTGCTTGTGTGTTGGATTGTTTGTCACGATGTCTCAAGATAATACTAAATTGTGTGATTTTTCCCATACCAACAATAATGATTTTATTAGAATTCCGATTTCTCCCCTTACCGATGTTGAAATTATGAAATTAATACTGCTTTGCTGAATCTTGTCATGAAAGATCTGTTTCCTGGCCTTCCTAGTGAAGATGCCGCTACCCATCTAAACAACTTTGTTGATTTGTGTGATATGCAAAAGAAGAAAGATGTGGATAATGATATTGTTAAATTGAAGCTATTCCCGTTTTCGCTTAGAGATCGTGCTAAAACTTGGTTTTCTTCTTTGCCTAAAAATAGTACTGATTCTTGGAATAAGTGCAAAGATGCTTTTATCTCTAAGTATTTTCCTCCCGCTAAGATCATCTCTCTTAGAAACAATATTATGAACTTTAAGCAACTATATCATGAGCATGTTGCGGAATCTTGGGAGAGGATGAAATTAATGATTCGCAGTTGCCCTACTCTTGGTTTGAATTTATGGATGATCATACAATTTTTTTGCTGGATTGAATTTTGCTTCTAGAAATCTTTTAGATTCGGCCGTGGGAGGCACTTTTATGGAAATCACTTTAGGAGAAGCTACCAAACTCCTAGATAGTATTATGGTTAATTATTCTCAATGCCACACCGAAGGATCTACTAGTAAAAAGGTTCATGCTATAGAAGAAATTAATGTTTTGAGTGGAAAGATGGATGAACTTATGAAATTGTTTGCTAATAAGAGTGTTTCTTCTGATCCTAATGATATGCCTTTGTCTACTTTGATTGAGAACAATAATGAATCTATGGATGTGAATTTTGTTGGTAGGAACAATTTTGGTAACAATGCGTATAGAGGAAACTTTAATCCTAGGCCGTATCCTAGTAATTCCTCTAATAATTATGGTAATTCCTACAAAAATTCTTATGGAAATTCTAATAAGATGCCCTTTGATTTTTAATCTAGTATTAAGGAATTTATTAATTCGCAAAAGAGTTTCAATGCTTTGATTGAAGAAAAATTGTCTAAGATTGATGAGTTGGCTAGGAACGTGGACAGAATTTCTCTTGATGTTGATTCTTTGAAACTTAGATCTATTCCACCTAAGCACGTTATCAATGAGTCTCTCAAAGCCATGAGAATTTCAAATTGATGAGTGCAAAGAAAGAACCGCTAGGATGCATGCTAAAAATGATTGCTTTATAAAAGCGTGTTCTTCTAGTTTTCATGATAGTAAGGATGAAGATCTAAAAGTGATTGATGTGTCTCCTATTAAATATTTGTTTTTCAATATGAATCTTGATAATGATGGGACTGGAGATCAGTCAACTTTAGTTATCATTCATCCCAATGATTCAGAGTTTTTAGATTTTGATGCAAAAATTAATAAAAGTGGGATTGAAGAGGTCAAAACTTTACATAGCAATGAACCCACTATTTTGGATTTTAAGGGATTTAATTATTATAATTGCTCTTTGATAGATTGTATTTCCTTGTTACAATCTGTGCTAAATTCTCCGCATGCTTATAGTCAAAATAAAGCTTTTACCCAACATATAGTTGATGCTTTAATGCAATCTTATGAAGAAAAACTTGAATTAGAAGTTTCTATCCCTAGAAAACTGTTGGGGATCGTAGCAGAAATTTAAAATTTTCTACGCATCACCAAGATCAATCTATGGAGTAATCTAGCAACAAGGGGAAGTAGAGTGCATCTACATACCCTTGTAGATCGCTAAGCGGAAGCGTTCAAGTGAACGGGGTTGATGGAGTCGTACTCGTCGTGATCCAAATCACCGATGATCCTAGCGCCGAACAGACGGCACCTCCGTGTTCAACACACGTACGGTTGGGAGACGTCTCCTCCTTCTTGATCCAGCAAGGTGAGAGGAGAAGTTGAGGGAAAACTCCGACAACACGACGGCGTGGTGGTGATGGAGCTCGTGGTTCTCCGGCAGGGCTTCGCCAAGAACTACGGAGGAGGATGAGGTGTTGGAGGAGGAAGAGGGATGCGCCAGCGAAGGGGTGCGGCTGCCATCTCTCTCCCTCACTATATATAGGGGGAGGGAGGAGGGGGAGGCGCCCTAGGGTTCCCTAGGGGAGGGGCGGCGGCCACAGGGGAAACCCTAGATGGGTTTGGGCGCCCCCACCCCCTAGGAAACTTGCCCCCCAAGCCAGGAGGGGCGGCTGCCCTAGGGGTGGCGCCCCCACCTCTCCTGGTTACGTGAGATGGGGTGGGAGGGGCGCTCAGCCCCTTAGTGGGCTGATGTGCCCTCTCCCCTTGGCCCATAAGGCCCCCCAACGCTTGCTGGGGCCTCCGAAACCCCTTTCGGACACGCTGGTCATCACCTGGTACCCCCGGAACAATTCCGGACTCCAATACCCTTCGTCCAATATACCGATCTTCACCTCTGGACCATTCTGGAGCTCCTCGTCATGTCCGGGATCTCATCCGGGACTCCGAACAACCTTCGGTAACCACATACTATTTCCCATAACAACTCTAGCGTCACCGAACCTTAAGTGTGTAGACCCTACGGGTTCGGGAACCATGCAGACATGACCGAGACAACTCTCCGGCCAATAACCAATAGCGGGATCTGGATACCCATGTTGGCTCCCACATGTTCCACGATGATCTCATCGGATGAACCACGATGACGAGCATTCAATCAATCCCGTATACAATTCCCTTTGTCCAGCGGTATTGTACTTGCCCGAGATTCGATCGTTGATATCCGATACCTTGTTCAATCTCGTTACCAGCAATTCTCATTACTCGTTCCATAACACATCATCCCGTGATCAACTCCTTGGTCACGTTGTGCACATTATGATGATGTACTACCGAGTGGGCCCAGAGATAGCTCTCCGTTTACACGGAGTGACAAATCCCAGTCTCGATTCGTGCCAACCCAACAGACACTTTCGGAGATATCTATAGTGTACCTTTATAGCCACCCAGTTACGTTGTGACGTTTGGCACACCCAAAGCACTCCTACGGTATCCGGGAGTTGCACAATCTCATGGTCTAAGGAAATGATAATTGACATTAGAAAAGCTTTAGCAAACGAACCACACGATCTTGTGCTAGGCTTAGGATTGGGTCTTGTCCATCACATCATTCCCCTAATGATGTGATCCCATTATCAACGACATCCAATGTCGATGGTCAGGAAACCATAACCATCTATTGATCAACGAGCTAGTCAACTAGAGGCTTACTAGGGACATGGTGTTGTCTATGTATCCACACATGTATCTGAGTTTCCTATCAATACAATTCTAGCATGGATAATAAACGATTATCATGAACAATGAAATATAATATAATAATAACCAATTTATTATTGCCTCTAGGGCGTATTTCCAACAGTCTCCCACTTGCACTAGAGTCAATAATCTACTTCACATCGCTATGTGATTAACACTCACAGGTCACATCGCCATGTGACCAACATCCAAGAGTTTACTAGACTCAATGATCTAGTTCACATCACTATGTGATAAACACTCAAAGAGTTCCGGGTTTGATCATGTTATGCTTGTGAGAGAGGTTGTAGTCAACGGGCTTTGCCATATTCAGATTCCTATGTATTTCGCAAAACTTTATGTCATATCATAGATGCTGCTACCACGTTCCACTTGGAGCTATTCCAAATTGTTGCTCCATTATACGTATCCGGTATCTCTACTCAGAGCTATCCAGATAGGTGTTAAGCTTGCATCGACATAACTCTTTATGTCGAACTCTTTATCACCTCCATAACTGAGAAACATTTCCTTATTCCTCTAAGGATAATTTTGACTGCTATCTGGTGATCCACTCCTAGATCACCTTTGTACCCTCTTGCCAGACATGTGGCAAGGCACACATTAGGTGCGGTACTTAAGCATGGCATACCGTATAGAGCCTATGACAAGAGCATATGGGACGACCTTCGTCCTTCTTCTTTCTTCTGCCGTGGTCAAGCTTTGAGTCTTACTCAACTTCACACCTTACAACTCAGGTAAGAACCCCTTCTTTAACTGATCTATTTTGAACTCCTTCGAAAACATGTCAAGGTGCGCGTTCTTTGAAAGTATCATCAGACGTCTTGATCTATTTCTATAGATCTTGGTGCCCAATATGTAAGCAGCTTTATACAGGTCTTCCTTTGAAAATCACTCTTTAAACAACCGTTTATGCTTTCTAGAAATTCTACATCATTTCGAATCAACAATATGTCATCCACATATACTTGTCAGAAATGTTGTAGTGCTCCCACTCACTTTCTTGTAAATACAAGTTTCTAGCAAACATTGTATAAACCTAAAAGCTTTGATCACTCCATCAAAACATATATTCCGATTCCAAGATGCTTGCTCTAGTCCATAGAAGGATTGCTGGAGCCAGCATACCTTTTAGCATCCTTAGGATCAACAAAACCTTTTATTGTATCACATACAACTTTTCTGGTAAGAAAACTTGTTTTGACATCCATCTGTAAGATTTCATAATCAAAAAATACAGCTAATGCTAACATGATTCCGACGGACTTAAGCATCGCTACGGGTGAGAAATTCTCATCGTAGTCAACTCCTTGAACTTGTGAAAAGATTCTCTCCCACAAGTCGAGCTTCATAGACGGTAACATTACCGCCCACGTCTGTCTTCTTCTTAAAGATCCATTTATCTCAATGGCTTGCCGATCGTCGGGCAAGTCCACCAAAGTCCATACTTTGTTCTGATATATGGATCCTATCTCGGATTTCATGGCTTCTAACCATTTGTCGGAATACGGGCCCACCATCGCTTCTCCATAGCTCGTAGGTTCATTGTTGTCTAACAACATGATATCTAAGACAGGATTACCGTACCACTTAGGAGTAGTACATATCCTTGTCGACCTACGAGGTTCGATAGCAACTTGATCCGAAGCTTCTTGATCACTATCATTAACTTCCTATTCAACAGACGTAGGCGCCACAGAAAACATCTTTCTGTGTTGCATCACTCTCTGGTTGAAGTAAAGGTTCGACAACCTCCTCAAGTTCTATCTTCCTCCCACTCAATTCTTTCGAGAGAAACTCCTTCTCGAGAAAGGACCCTTTCTTAGCGACAAACAATTTTCCCTCGGATCTGAGATAGAAGGTGTACCCAACTTTCACCTTTGGGTATCCTATGAAGATGTGTTTGTCCGCTTTGGGTTCGAGCTTCTCCGGCTGAAGCCTTAAGCATCGCAGCCCCAAACATTAAGAAGTGACAACTTTGGTTTCTTGCCAAACCAATGTTCACACGACGTCGTTTCAATGGACTTAAATGGTGTCCTATCTAAAGTGAATGCAGCTGTCTTTAACGCATAACCTCAAAATTAAAACGGTAGATTGGTAAGAGACATCATAGATCGCACCATATCTCATAGGGTTCGATTACGACGTCCGGACACACCATTACCTTGTGGTGTTCCAGGTGGCTTCAACTGTGAACCAATTCCACAATGTCTTAAGTGATTGCCAAATTCATAACTCAGAAAATCCCCTTTTGATCAGATCATAGGAACATGATCTTATTGTTATGATGATTCTTAACTTCACTCTGAAATCGCTTGAACTTTTCAAACGTTTCAGACTTGTGCTTCATTAAGTAAATATACCTATATCTACTCAAATCGTCAGTGAAGATGAGAAAATAGCGATATCCACCACACGCTTCAATTCTCATGGATCACACGCATCAGCATGTATGATTTCCAACAAGTCACTTGCCCGTTTCATTGTACCTGAAAACGGGGTCTTAGTCATCCTGCCCATGAGGCATGGCTCGCATGTGTCAAGCGATTCAAAATCAAGTGACTCCAAACATCCATCGATATGGAGTTTCTTCATGCATCTTACGCCAATATGACCTAAACGGCAGTGCCACAAGAAAGTGGTACTATCATTATTAACTCTACATCTTTTGGCGTGAACATGTGTATCACCACGACCGAGATTCAATGAACCATTCACATAGGGTGCATGACCATGAAAGGTATCATTCATGTAAACAGAATAACCATTATTCTCTAACTTAAATGAATGAACGTATTGCAATGAACATGATCTAATCATATTCATGCTCAACGTAGACACCTGATAACACTTATCTAGGTTCAATACTAATCCCGAAGGCAGATGGAGCGTGCGATGGTGATCTCATCAACTTTGGAAACACTTCCAACACACATCGTCACCTCGCCCTCAGCCAGTCTCCGTTTAGTCCGTAGCTTTTGCTTCAAGTCACCAATAATAGTAACTGAACTGGTATCCAATACCCAGGTGCTACTGGGAGTACTAGTGAGGTACACATTAATGACATGTATACATTTTGTTGAAGATTCCAGCCTTCTTATCTACCATGCATTTGGGGTAATTCCGCCACCAGTGACCGTTCCCCTTACAATAGAAGCACTTAGTCTCGGGTTTGGGTTCAACCTTGGGTTCCTTCACTGGAGCGGCAAATGGTTTGCCATCCATGAAGTTTCCCGTCTAGCCCTTGCCCTTCTTGAAACCAGTGGTCTTGCTAAACCATCAATACTTGATGCTCCTTCTTGATTTGTACTTTTTGCGGTCTTAAGCACCACGAACAGCTCCGGGATCAACTCCATCCCTTGCATGTCATAGTTCATCACAAAGATCTAGTAGCTTAGTGATAGCGTCTAGAGAACTCTATCAATCACTATCTTATCTGGAAGTTTAACTCCCACTTGATTTAAGTGATTGTAGCACCCAGACATTCTGAGCACATGCTCACTAGTTGAGCTATTCTCCTCCATCTTGTTGGCTAAAGAACTTGTCAGAGGTCTCACACCTCTCAACACGGGCATGAGCCTGAAATCCCAATTTCAGCTCTTGGAACATCTCATATGTCTTATGGCGTTCAAAACATCATTGGAATCTCGATTCTAAGCTGTAAAGTATGGTGCACTAAACTATCAAGTAGTCATCAGGATGTGTCTGTCAGGTGTTCACAACATCCACAGACAACGTTGTAGGGGTTTGCACATCAAGCGGTGCATCAAAGACGTAAGCCTTCCGTGTAGCAGTGAGGAGACTCCTCGGACTACGGACCTAGTCCGCATCATTGCTTACAATATTTTTCAACTTAATCTTTCTCTAGGAACGTATTGAAATAGGGAGCTACAATGTGAGCTATTTATCTACAACATATTTGTGAAGACAATTTAGACTATGTTCATGATAATTGAGTTCATCTAATCAAATTATTTAATGAACTCCCACTCAGATAGACATCCCTCTAGTCATCTAAGTGAAACATGATCCGAATCGACTAGGCCGTGTCCGATCATCACGTGAGACGGACTAGTCATCAACGGTGAACATCTCATGTTGATCGTATCTTCTATACGACTCATGTTCGACCTTTCGGTCTTCCATGTTCCGAGGCCATGTCTGTACATGCCAGGCTCATCAAGTCAACCTAAGTGTATTGCGTGTGTAAATCTGGCTTACACCCGTTGTATTCGAACGTTAGAATCTATCACACCCGATCATCACGTGGTGCTTCGAAACAACGAACCTTCGCAACGGTGCACAGTTAGGGGGAACACTTTTCTTGAAATTTTAGTGAGGGATCATCTTATTTAAGCTACCGTCGTTCTAAGCAAATAAGATGTAAAACATGATAAACATCACATGCAATCAAATAGTGACATGATATGGCCAATATCATTTAGCTCCTTTTGATCTCCATCTTCGGGGGTCCATGAGCATCGTTGTAACCGGCATGACACCATGATCTCCATCATCGTGTCTTCTTGAAGTTGTCTCGTCATCTATTAATTCTACTACTATGGCTAACGCTTTAGCAATAAAGTAAAGTAATTACATGACGTTTATGTTGACACGCAGGTCATAAATAAATTAAGACAACTCCTATGGCTCCTGCCGGTTGTCATACTCATCGACATGCAAGTCGTGATTCCTATTACAAGAACATGATCAATCTCATACATCACATATATCATTCATCACATTCTTTTGGCGATATCACATCACAAGGCATATGCTGCAAAAACAAGTTAGACGTCCTCTAATTGTTGTTGCAAGTTTTTACGTGGCTGCTATAGGTTTCTAGCAAGAACGTTTCTTACCTACGCCAAAACCACAACGTGATATGCCAATTTCTATTTACCCTTCATAAGGACCCTTTTCATCAAATCCGATCCGACTAAAGTGGGAGAGACAGACACCCGCTAGCCACCTTATGCAACTAGTGCATGTCAGTCGGTGGAACCAGTCTCACGTAAGAGTACGTGTAAGGTCGGTCCGGGCCACTTCATCCCACGATGCCGCCGAATCAAGATAAGACTAGTAACGGCAAGCAAATTGACAAAATCGACGCCCACAACAACTTGTGTTCTACTCGTGCATAGAAACTACGCATAGACCTAGCTCATGATGCCACTGTTGGGGATCGTAGCAGAAATTGAAAATTTTCTACGCATCACCAAGATCAATCTATGGAGTAATCTAGCAACGAGGGGAAGGAGAGTGCATCTACATACCCTTGTAGATCGCTAAGCGGAAGCATTCAAGTGAACGGGGTTGATGGAGTCGTACTCGTCGTGATCCAAATCACTGATGATCCTATCGCCGAACGGACGGCACCTCCGCATTCAACACACGTACGGTTGGGAGACGTCTCCTCCTTCTTGATCCAACAAGGTGAGAGGATAAGTTGAGGAAAAACTCCGATAGCATGACGGCGTGGTGGTGATGGAGCTCGTGGTTCTCCGGCAGGGCTTCGCCAAGCACTACGGAGGAGGATGAGGTGTTGGAGGAGGAAGAGGGATGCGCCAGCGAAGGGGTGCGTCTGCCCTCTCTCTCCCTAAACTATATATAGGGGGAAGGGAGGAGGGGGAGGCGCCCTAGGTTTCCCTAGGGGAGGGGCGGCGGCCACAGGGGAAACCCTAGATGGGTTTGGGCGCCCCCACCCCCAAGGAAACTTGCCCCCCAAGCCGGGAGGGGCGGCTGCCCTGGGGGTGGCGCCCCCACCTCTCCTGGTTACGTGAGATGGGGTGGGAGGGGCTCTCAGCCCCTTAGTGGGCTGATGTGCCCTCTCCCCTTGGCCCATAAGGCCCCCCAACGCTTGCCGGGGCCTCCGAAACCCCTTTTGGACACGCTGGTCATCACCTGGTACCCCCGGAACAATTCTGGACTCCAATACCCTTCGTCCAATATACCAATCTTCACCTCCGGACCATTCCGAAGCTCCTCGTCATGTCCGGGATCTCATCCGGGACTCCGAACAACCTTCGGTAACCACATACTATTTCCCATAACAACTCTAGCGTCATTGAACCTTAAGTGTGTCGACCCTACGGGTTCGGGAACCATGCAGACATGACCGAGACAACTCTCCGGCCAATAACCAACAGCGGGATCTGGATACCCATGTTGGATCCCACATGTTCCATGATGATCTCATCGGATGAACCACGATGACGAGGATTCAATCAATCTCGTATACAATTCCCTTTGTCCAGCGGTATTGTACTTGCCCGAGATTCGATCGTCAGTATCCGATACCTTGTTCAATCTCGTTACCGGCAATTCTCTTTACTTGTTCCGTAACACATCATCCCGTGATCAACTCCTTGGTCACATTGTGCACATTATGATGATGTCCTACCGAGTGGGCCCAGAGATAGCTCTCCGTTTACACGGACTGACAAATCCCAGTCTCGATTCGTGCCAACCCAACAGACACTTTCGGAGATACCTATAGTGTACCTTTATAGCCACCCAGTTACGTTGTGACGTTTGGCACACCCAAAGCACTCCTACGGTATCCGGGAGTTGCAAAATCTCATGGTCTAAGGAAATGATACTTGACATTAGAAAAGCTTTAGCAAATGAACTACACGATCTTGTGCTAGGCTTAGGATTGGGTCTTGTCCATCACATCATTCCCCTAATGATGTGATCCCATTATCAACGACATCCAATGTCCATGGTCAGGAAACCGTAACCATCTATTGATCAACGAGCTAGTCAACTAGAGGCTTACTAGGGACATGGTGTTGTCTATGTATCCACACATGTATCTGAGTTTCCTATCAATACAATTCTAGCATGGATAATAAACGATTATCATGAACAATGAAATATAATATAATAATAACCAATTTATTATTGCCTCTAGGGCATATTTCCAACAAAAACTTCATGATGAGTGGGAACCTACTATTAAAATTAAGATTAAAGATCATGAATGGTATGCTTTATGTGATTTGGGAGCTAGCGTTTCCACGATTCCAAAAGCTTTGTGTGATGTGTTAGGTTTCCGTGAATTCGACGATTGTTCTTTAAATTTGCATCTTGCGGATTCCACTATTAAGACACCAATGGGAAGGATTAATGATGTTCTTATTGTTGCAAATAGGAATTATGTGCCTGTAGATTTCATTGTTCTTGACATTGATTGCAATCCTACATGTCCCATTATTCTTGGTAGACCTTTCCTTAGAACGATTGGTGCAATTATTGATATGAAAGAAGGAAATATTAGATTCCAATTTCTGTTAAGGAAAGGAATGGAACACTTTTCTAGAAAGAAAATTAAATTACCTTATGAATGTATTATGAGATCCACCTATGGATTGCATACCAAAGATGACAATACCTAGATCTATTCTTGTTTTTATGCCTAGCTAGGGGCGTTACACGATAGCGCTTGTTGGGAGGCAACCCAATTTTATTTTTGTTTCTTGATTTTTGGTTATGTTTAGTAATAAATAATTCATCTAGCCTCTGTTTATATGTGGTTTAATGCTTTTAATTAATGTTTGTGCCAAGTAGAACCTTTGGGAAGACTTGGGGGAAGTTTTTGCGATCTTGCTGTAAAAACAGAAACTTTAGTGCTCACGAGATTTGCTGCCATTTTTTACTGGAGAGTGCAATTAGGTTGATTATTTTTTCAGATGATTAATAGACAAATTACTCACGTCCACCAATTTATTTCAGAATTTTTGGGGTTATAGAAGTATTAGAAACCTACAGATTACTACAGACTGTTCTGTTTTTAACAGATTCTGTTTTTCGTGTGTTGTTTGCTTATTTTGATGAATCTATGGCTAGTATTGGAGGGTATGAAACATAGAGAAGTTGGAATACAGTAGGTTTAACACCAATATAAATAAATAATGAGTTCATTACAGTACCTTAAGTGGTGGTTTGTTTTCTTATACTAACGGAGCTCATGAGATTTTCTGTTGAGTTTTGTGTTATGAAGTTTTCAAGTTTTGGGTAAAGATGTGATGGATTATGGAATAAGGAGTGGCAAGATCCTAAGCTTGGGGATGACCAAGGCACCCCAAGGTAAAATTCAAGGACAACCAAAAGCCTAAGCTTGGGGATGCCCCGGAAGGCATCCCCTCTTTCGTCTTCGTCCATCGATAACTTTACTTGAGGCTATATTTTTATTCACCACATGATATGTGTTTTGCTTGGAGCGTCTTGTATGATTTGAGTCTTTGCTTTTTATTTACCACAATCATCCTTGATGTACACAACTTTTGGGAGAGACACACATGAATCGGAATTTATTAAAATACTCTATGTGCTTCACTTATATCTTTTGAGCTAGATAATTTTGCTCTAGTGCTTCGCTTATATCTTTTAGAGCACGGTGGTGGTTTTATTTTATAGAAATTATTGATATCTCATGCTTCACTTATATTATTTTGAGCGTCCTTTAGAACAGCATGATAATTTACTTTGGCTATAAAATTGGTCCTAATATGATATGCATCCAAGATTGGTATAATAAAAACTTGCATAAAAAGGTGCATTGAATACTATGAGAAGTTTGATACTTGATAATTGTTTTGAGATATAAAGATGGTGATATTAGAGTTGTGCTAGTTGAGTAGTTGTTAATTTCAGAAATACTTGTGTTGAAGATTGCAAGTCCCGTAGCATGCACGTATGGTAATCATTGTGTAACAAATTTGAAACATGAGGTGTTCTTTGATTGTCTTCCTTATGAGTGGCGGTCGGGGATGAGCGATGGTCTTTTCCTACCAATCTATCCCCCTAGGAGCATGCGCATAATGCTTGGTTTTTGACGAGTTGTAGATTTTTGCAATAAGTATGTGAGTTCTTTATGACTAATGTTGATTCCATGGATTATACGCACTCTCACCCTTCCATCATTGCTAGCCTCTTCGGTACCGTGCATTGCCCTTTCTCACCTTGAGAGTTGGTGCAAACTTCGGCGGTGCATCCAAACCCCGTGATATGATATGCTCTATCACACATAAACCTCCTTATATCTTCCTCAAAACAGCCACTATATCTACCTATTATGGCATTTCCATAGCCATTCCGAGATATATTGCCATGGAACTTTCCACCGTCTCATTTATGACACACTTCATCATTATCGTATTGCCTTGCATGATCATGTAGTTGACATCCTATTTGTGGCAAAGCCGCCATGCATAATTTATCATACACGTCACTCTTGATTCATTGCCCTTTTCGGTACACCGTCGGAGGCATTCATATAGAGTCATACTTTGTTCTAGTATCGAGTTGTAATCACTGAGTTGTAAATAAATAGAAGTGTGATGGTCATCATTAATAAAGCATTATACCAAATAAAAAAGGGGAAGGCCAAAAAAAGAAAGGCCAAAAATAAAAAAAGAAATAAAAAGGGACAATGCTACTATCCCTTTTCCACACTTGTGCTTCAAAGTAGTACCATGATCTTTATGATAGAGAGTCTCTTGTTTTGTCACTTTCATATACTAGTGGGAATTTTTCATTATAGAACTTGGCTTGTATATTCCAACAATGGGCTTCCTCAAATGCCCTAGGTCTTCGTGAGCAAGCAAGTTGGATGCACACCCAATTAGTTTCTTTTGTTGAGCTTTCATACATTTATAGCTCTAGTGCATCCGTTGCATGGCAATCCCTACTCCTTGCATTGACATCAATTGATGGGCATCTCCCTAGCCCGTTGATTAGCCGCGTCGATGTGAGACGTTCTCCTTTTTTGTCTTCTCCACATAACCCCCATCATTATATTCTATTCCACCCATAGTGCCGTATCCATGGCTCACGCTCATGTATTGCGTGAAAGTTGAAAAAAGTTTGAGATTACTAAAGTATGAAACAATTGATTGCCTTGTCATCGGGGTTGTGCATGATGAGAGCATTCTTGTGTGACGAAAATGGAGCATGACCAAACTATATGATTTTGTAGGGATGAACTTTCTTTGGCCATGTTATTTTGAGGAGACATGATTGCTTAGTTAGTATGCTTGAAGTATTATTATTTTAATGTCAATATTAAACTTTTGTCTTGAATCTTTCGGATCTGAATATTCATGCCACAATAAAGAAAATTACATTGAGAATTATACTAGGTAGCATTCCACATCAAAAATTCTGTTTTTATCATTTACCTACTCGAGGACGAGCAGGAATTAAGCTTGGGGATGCTTGATACGTCTCCAACGTATCTATAAATGTTGATTGTTCCATGCTATTATTATACACTTTTATATTATTTTTTGGACTAACCTACTAACCCAAGGCCTAGTGTAAATTGCTGTTTTTTTGCCTATTTCAGTGTTTCCCAGAAAAGGAATATCAAACAGAATCCAAACGGAATGAAACCTTCGGGAGAGTTATTTTTGGAATAAACATGATCCAGAGGACTTGGAGTAGACGTCAAGGAAGAAGGGAGGAGGCCACGAGGCAGGGAGGCGCGCCTGCCCCCCTGGGCGCGCCCCCACCCTCGTGGGCCCCTCGCAGCTCCACGGACCTACTTCTTCCTCCTATATATATATATACATAAACACTATTCTGATCATGGGATCAAAATAATATTCTGATCACAACCTGAACTGCCTGAGTAACATGCCTGAACTTCCCTCTGTACTGGGTTGAACTTCAGCTAAAAAGTGTCCAAATGGGGCTTGCGATATAGCATTGGAAAGCTATGGACACCAATATCATGATCCAAGTTAAATTTTTGGCAAAATGTATGCGGTTTAAGAGCAGTTTTGAAAACCGTTTTTTCTTCATACAAAAAACGTGAATCGTATTTTCGATGGCATTTCTAAACCGTTTATCGGAATGAGGTAAATAATATAGCGTGGGAAAGCTGCTGCAAAACCGCTCCTTTGACATGTTGAAAGTTTTCTCTAATTCCCTATGGATAAATAGTAATTTTGAAAATCATAAAATTTCGCAAACTGAACAGCCGAGTTCGTATTTTTAATGTAATTTCTACACGGCTAATCCATTTGAGGCAAATGCTATGGCATTGGAAAGCTTGTGAAAATGCGCTACCTTTTCATGTTAAAAGTTTTTTGTAATTCGGAACGGTTTAAAAGTAATTCAGAAAATGGTACAAGTTCCACCGAGTTCGTATTTTCGAGCTAATTTTTTAACCGTACGTCTGAATGCAAGAAATGATACGGCGTTGGAAAGCTTGAGCAAATGCGAAACTTTTTTGTATATATTATTTCTCCTAATTCCTTATAGTTTTAAGTCAAATTGGAAAATGAATAAAAACGTATATTTGGCATAATTTCTACATACGTAATCAGAATGGGACAAATAATATACCGCTGAAAAGCTACAGAAAATGCGAAACTTTTTTATGTTGACGGTTCTCTCTGATTCCTAGCCTTTTTCGAGTAATTGCGAAAATGGCGAGATCATTCGTTCTGCCTTTATCGCGAAATTGATTCTTCAAAAATGCACCGCGTGAAGAACCTGAACTTCTTGACACGTGTACTTGAACTTCACTCTGTTTTTCACGTGCTTTTTTTCTTCTCGTATATCTCTATCCACTGCTCCTAGCTCTCCATCCACTCACCGCATTTGAGCAAGTGATATACCGATGGAAAGCTGCTGTTAACACGCAACTTTCCCGTGTTGATCATTTTTTCATACCCGCAACGATTTTAAAAGTTTTTCATCTGAAATTCATTCAGCGTAGTAGTTGAACTTCATGCTATTTTCACGTTGAACTTCTGTGACGTATTTTTGTTTGTACGCGCGCCTGAACTTCTCTCTGTACGAACCCGACCTTCGGGCTATCTTCGCAACCGTGCCTTCTACCGCGAGTTTTTCTGGTTAGTCGTGTTCCATGTGATGTAAGTGTAATCTTCAAACAATTTTTAGCAACTAAATACTTGTTTTAGATAGGAACCTCGCTCATAGGCGGATTTTGCACTCGGGTCGTGAAGAACTCGCGTTTTTTGCGATTTTACTGCTTGAGTTGTTCGACCTGAACTTCCCCCTGTGCTAGGTTGAACTTCCCGCAACATTGCCCAAATAGGGCTTGCTATATACCGTTGGAAAGCTACGGACACGAGTATCATGACCCAAGTTAATTTTTTCGCAAAATGTAAGCGGTTTAAGAGGAGTTTTGAAAACCGTATTTTCTTCACACAAAAAACGTGAATCGTAATTTCGATCGCATTTCTAAACCTTTTATCGGAATGAGTCAAGTAATATGGCTTTGGAAAGCTGCTGCAAAACCGCTCCTTCCACATGTTGAAAGATTTCTCTAATTCCCTACGGTTAAAGAGTAGTTTAGAAAATCGTAAAATTTCACAAACTGAACAGCCGAGTTCGTATTTTCGATGTCATTTCTAAAGGGCTAAACCAATTGAGGCACATGATATGGCGTTGGAAAGCTTATGAAAATGCGCTACTTTTTCATGTAGAAAGTTTTTTCTAATTTTGAACGGTTTAAAAGTGATTTAGAAAACGGTACAAGTTTCACCGAGTTCGTATTTTTGATATATTTTTTAACCCTATGTCCGAATGCAACAAATGATATGGCGTTGGAAATCTTGAGGAAATGCGAAACTTTTTGGTATATATTGTTTCTCCCAATTCCTTACGGTTTTATGTAAAATTTGAAAATGGCTAAAAATGTATTTTCGCCATATTTTCTACAAACTATATCGGATTGGGGCAAATAATATATTGTTGAAAAGCTATAGAAAATGAGAAACTTTTTCATGTTTATGGGTTTCTGTGATTCCCTGCCGTTTTCAAGTAATTTGGAGAATGGCGAGATCATTCGTTCTGCCTTTATCGCGAAACAGATTCGCGAAAAATGCATCGCGTGAAGTACCTGAACTTCTCGGTATGAAACCTTGAACTTCAATCTATTTTTCACGTGCTTTTTTTTGCCCGTAGCTCTCCATCCACTGTTCGTAGCTCTCCGTCCAGTGTAGTAATTGAACTTCCTGTTGTTTTCACGTTGAACTTCTTGTTGTTTTCACTCTGACGTATTTTTAATAACGAGGAAAATCTGAGTTTTATATAATCATCGAACTTCTCCATCTTTCACGGTTTTAAAAGTTTTTCATCCGAAATTCATTTAGTGCAGTAGTTGAACTTCCTGCTGTTTTCACGTTGAACTTCTTGCTGTTTTCACTCTGACGTATTTTTAATAATGAGGAAAATTTGAGTTTTATATAATCATCGAACTTCTCCATCTTTTTAATATGGCCTTCTTGGTTTTATTTCTTAATCATTTTTTATGAATTAAAATATTTTTAAGACACCAAAACAACATTTGTGTGTGTGTGTTTTTGCATTGGTTTGCACATCAAACTGCGTCATCTTTAGAAATTGAACTTCTCCTTTTCGTTTTATTTTCTTTCAACATTGTTTAGCACGTCGAACCACGTCATCTTTAGAAATTGAACTTCTCCTTTCTTTTTGTTTTGTTTCAACATTGGGTTGCACGTCGAACCGCTTCATCTTTAGAAATTGAACTTCTCATTTTCTTTCAACATTGGTTTACACGTTAAACCGCGTCATCTTTAGAAATTGAACTTCCCCCTTTTGTTTTCTTGCATGTTTTACCTTGCATGTTTAAATTTATTTTGAACTTGCTGAGATAACACACTTGACCTTCTCGAACACAACATTTTGACCTTCGCAAAACATAAATTAAAGCCAAACTTTTGACCTACAGAGCATGTATAATTTTCTCCACTTTCTCAAGAATAAGCGCTGAATCAGCCCATTAGTTTGACTTGAACTTCTGCTGCACATGAATAAGCTGTTGAAAACACACAACTCTCCTGCTCCGTTACTTAAATTTGAACTTCTAGTTTTTTAATAAATGGGATTTTTTAAAACTTTTTTACTTGTTCCTTTTATTCTAATTTGAACTTCTAGTTTTTTATAACGGGGATTTTTTCATAAATTCTTTTGAAATGTTCCTCTTTTTAATTTGGACTTCTCCGTTTTTTTGTCTTTAAACCTTGTACTTCTCTGTTGTTGTAGTTTGACCTTCTTATTTTTTTGTTTTTCAAAAATAATTTTAGTTTTTTATTTAAAAGGAAAAAATTCAAACGAACGCTGATCCACCGCAATTTCTAAATTTGAACTTCAAGGTTTTTTTATACTTCATATTAAATTTTAATATGAACTTCTCCGTTATTTCTCGAGAAACAGGAAAATATATGTTTTTTATACTCATCGGATTGCTCGGTTATTTCAAATTCAACATCACATTCGCGCACAGTAATATATTTCCAACTATCAAGCACCAACATGAACTATAAACAAGCATCATTTAATCACTTCAAAAAGAGCAGGCATCATTTTCTGACGAAGCAAAATAGGCAGCGAGAATCATGGGGAAGGGGAGGGGAAGGGCCCCTGGCCGGTGGCATTGTAGGCAGTTGACGAATCAGATGAGAGGGAAGTAGTGGAACGGTAGGTGGTAGCCTCTGCCATGCTTGGCACGAACGGTTGGGTTCGCACGCCGGCGACACTGGGAACTGAGCACAGACAGGGAGTGACGAGGATCGTCCGTACAGGTATAGGCAGAAGGTAGGGCGCTTAGTTGAACGGCCGGAGATGGCGGCGGTGAACGGCCTCTGAGTAAGGGGGAGGGGCATCTGGGGATTCGACGCCTCGTGGCGGAATCTGAGGCGCGGTGGCGAGATCCATCTCGCGGCGACGATGCCTGGGGTTGCCGAGGGCGGCGGCTCGCGAGGTTGCCGAGGGTGGCTGGGCCCATGGTAGCACGGCGGCGGCAGCTCGCGAGGTTGCAGGGGACGGCGGCACCCGGGGTCGCAGGCCGGCGGTGCCCGAGGTCACAGGCCAGCCACGCCCGAGGTCGCAGGGCGGCGGCGCCCGGGGTCGCAGGGCAACGGCGACTCAGGAGGCTGCCGGGGGCGGTGGCTCCTGGAGTCACAAGGGTGGCGGCGGTGTGTTGGGTGGGTGCGGAGGGCGCGGGGCGGTGGTGTGCGGTGGTGGGTGGGAGGGAGATGCGGGATCGGGGGAAGGACGTGGGGTGGATCGGGGGAAGGTCATGGGGAGGAGGTGGGCAGGTGGGTTGGGCCGTCGGGGGAGTTACGTGGGTGGGCTCGGTTCAGGAACACCTCCGCGGCTCTATATAGGCCGCCGTGATCCAAATAACTATTCTGATCCCATGATCAGAATAGTGCCACACTATATATATATATATATATATATATATATATATATATATATATATATATATATATATATATATCCCCAAAACATCCAGGAGCACCACGAAACCCTATTTCCACCGCCGCAACCTTCTGTACCCAAGAGATCCCATCTTGGGGCCTTTTCCGGAGCTCCGCCGAAGGGGGAATCGATCACGGAGGGCTTCTACATCAACACCATAACCTCTCCGATGATGTGTGAGTAGTTTACCAAAGACCTTCGGGTCCATAGTTATTAGCTAGATGGCTTCTTCTCTCTCTTTGGATGTCAATACAAAGTTCTCCTCGATTTTCTTGGAGATCTATTCGATGTAATTCTTTTTGCGGTGTGTTTGTCGAGATCCGATGAATTATGGGTTTATGATCAAGTTTATCTATGAACAATATTTGATTATTCTCTGAAATATTTTATGTATGATTTGTTATCTTTGCAAGTCTCTTCGAATTATCAGTTTGGTTTGGCCTACTAGATTGATTTTTCTTGCAACGGGAGAAGTGCTTAGCTTTGGGTTCAATCTTGCGGTGTCCTTTCCCAGTGACAGCAGGGGCAGCAAGGCACGTATTGTATTGTTGCCATCGAGGATAAAAATATGGGGTTTATATCATATTGCTTGAGTTTATCCCTCTACATCATGTCATCTTGCCTAATGCATTACTCTGTTCTTATGAACTTAATACTCTAGATGCATGCTGGATAGCGGTCGATGTGTGGAGTAATAGTAGTAGATGCAGAATCGTTTCGGTCTACTTGTCGCGGACGTGATGCCTATATACATGATCATGCCTAGATATCTATCTATCTATCTATCTATCTATCTATCTATCTATACCTATACTAATTAAAGACTCCCAACTAATTACCATGTTAATTAGAATTTAGGAGCCGTTTATCTGGTGTGGGACCAAGTTATTACGGTGGAGATCTTCCCTTTTCAGAGTTTTTTTGTTCCACCGAAGGATTATATATATGTTTAAAAAAGAGTGTCGTACAATCCCTGAAGTCCATCCCAGCCCAACATCTTTCCTTCGTAAAGCCCTTAGCTTCCCCTTTCAAAGTTTTTTTTTGGGTCTGATTGGGTTCCCCCGAAGGATTACATAAATCTCTAAAAAGAGTCCTGTACGATCCCATGAAGTCCAACCCAGCCCTAGATCTTTCCTTCTTCTCCTACTCTTCATGATGTGCGTCCAGCCGCCATCGTTCTTCTCTTTCCTCAGTAGGTCGGTGACGCTATCAGGGTCTTCATCAAAGTCTTCTCCTATTCATGATATGCATCAAGTTGCCGCTGTTCTTCTCTTTCCTCGGCAGCTCGGCAGCGCCATCAGGGTCTTTCTTAAAGTCTTTACCCTACAGCCATGCGTTGTCGTACACATCGCACATCGGAATCCACCCATCCATCAAGGCAGTAAGATTTACTTTAGCCTCCTCCTCCATGTCATGGATTCAAAATTACTGCGCCCAATTATATATGTCTAGGCGCAGATAAAGAAAGTTTGGTGCAGTCAGCAAACTTAAGCATATATTGTTGCCCTTGGTGATTACTCCCCAATGAGGATCAAGCTAGGCCTACCATTGCTTGTCGGCTGGACAACATGCACAGGTACGTGCAAGGCTGGATCCAAGAATTAATTTTGTTGTAAATAATAAGGAGCATGTACATGTATACAAGCCGGCTGTGAAATCAGGCAGGTGGATTAATTACGTTGTAAAGAAGGAGCATCCCCAGTGAATGCGTAGGGGAGCCAAGTGACTGTTCGCTATGTTGGTTCTATAAAATCTTCAACACCTTCTTTCCTTTTGGTTATTTCGTTCTTCCTCATGTCTAATAGGTATGTGTCCTGCATCGATCCTTTGTATAGATGAAAACCTGAAACAAATATGTATCTTTCCTCGACACCACATTAGATTTGCTGTTATGCTCTCTTCAACCAACTGCCGCTCTCGACAGTATTCAGATCGGGGTGAGGCGGTGATACTCCGTGTTAAGTCGTGTCGGGCGGCGTGTGTTCGACGTCATTCTTGATGGGATTCAGATCACCGGTGTGCTCGTGCGTGAATACGCCATCCATAATGTGCTCCTGAGGCTTGCTTTGGCATGTCGATATGGTGTCGGCATGTCAATAGGACATGTATAAACAGTCTAATCCTTGCTTTAATATCTACTTTTCCTGTAGTAAATCAGTACCAATTGAGTCTGCCGTTTACAAATATCACTAAATTTAATATCTACTGTTGCAATATCTACTTGGAACAATGATGCGATATGCTTCCACTGGAATTTAATATGTACTGCTGCAATATATCACTTAATTTAATATCTACTTGGAAGCGACATGATATCACTAAATTTATATATAGCACTGTGCGTTGAGTCGAGCAGTAGCCATTTACTGTTTAAGATGTGCTCTTACCTTTTCAGTCTGCCGGAACAATGATGCGTATGCTTCCACTGGAATTTTAAAACACTTGCACACACCCGCGTACACCAGATGGATTTAATATCTACTGTAATATCTACTTGGAAGCGACATGATATCACGGAATTTATATATAGCACTGAGAGTTGAGTCGAGCAGTAGCCATTTACTGTTTAAGATGTGCTCTTACCTTTTCAGTCTGCCGGAACAATGATGCGATATGCTTCCACTAGAATTTTGAAACACTTGCACACACCCGCGTACACCAGATGCGTTTGTGTTAGACAAGAATTTACATGCAGGCTAATCTTCCTAAGAAGTTATGTTTGGTCATATGAGGTCATTTGGTCCGCGAGAAGATTAATAGAATGTAGTTTGTACTGCTGCAATGAAGCACATGATTCAATAGTCGATGTTGGGCTTGACCCTGCAGTAAATTTATAGAGAAGTCTGCATGGAAAAACATAGGTATGTGATATCTATGGTGTTCCAGTGGTAAACTTACATTGGACTGATAAAACTTTTAAGTCGAACTCAATCTGGTCTGCTTTTGGTTCAGGTTGATATAGCAACCATACATTAATTGGTAAATGCAGCCGAAATTCTCAATTGAAACAATGCTTGATGGGAGAGGAAATCAAGATTCTTGATATGCTACAGATGGTTGATGCTAACAGCATATCAAGTACAATAGTGGGGCAATTAATTGTTGTTGGTCGTGTTGTTGTTATTTAGTAAATATTAGTATTTCCAAACTTTGATTTATCTTTTTGTATTATCTCTGACCTAACAATGTTTTTTCTGAAAGTGTCAGTTATGCTTTGTTTAAAAAACTTGAATCTTGCTGCGATGAAGCAATAATACTGTGAATATAAATCCATATGTAGCACTTTTATTCCCACTAATATTGGCCCAAGTTCGTTAAACTTAATTGGTAATACATCGGAAGGTACTTATCCTCTTTCACTAGTTGCCTTTTCCGTTTACCTATCGAAAATCCTAAGGATCCCTTTTAATTCGTTTTAAGTATTTCTGCATCATTAGTGTCATATTGTACCGGAAAGCAGAAAACGAGTGGAGAGAATACTTAGTTTAGTTGTTAAACCAATAATTGTTGCTTACTTTTATTAGATTAACTCACTTCTTTGCTTGACTTGAACTATTTATAGATACCCTATGCTAAAAGGTATTAGTTTATTTGTTCCAGTTATATATATCATCCTATAAGATGTTAATTGCAGAGGGCATAAGTTAATCAGTTTTATAGGTATTAATATTTTCCCATTTACCTATCTTCTTTTCGATGGGATTTCTTGAAATATAATAACTAACATAGAGATGCTGAAGGAGTTTGCCTTGAGTGGAGACACCTCGGAAAGGAATGGGTTATGTGGTGATACTGCAGATGGCGCCTGCCTATTCAGTTTTAGGTTCTATAGAGAGGTGTGATGGGATTTGGAAACCGCTGTCACATTCATCGTAAGAGGTTCAGAATTGGTCACTGTTGAGATGGCAAGAGGTGGACCCAAAGAGTCAAAGTAAAAAAATTGCTTGAGACAAATGGATACAACACTCACATAAAAGGGGAAACTAGGTAATAGATGTGATACTGGTTTTAACTCCTTGCAAAAGTAGCAATTTTCTAAGATAGAAAGGTTAACATTTTTTCAAATGCACAAAGTTAGATTCTTTCTATCATAGAGTTCCGCTAAATTTGAAATTGTACACTCAAGCTTATTGCTTAATGCAACTTTTCCCAATGTGAAATAAATTAAGACGCCAATTCTAAATTGGACAGCGTTGTTTAAGAATGGCTCTAAATCCATAGTATGTATGGTGACACAAATGGGTATAGGGAAAAATGTATCGTGCCTTACATGTGATTTTATGTTAGCCCAGCAATAAAATGATTAATTAACCGCAAATCAATTGTGAACTAATAATAAGTTAATTATATTGTCGTTCACATTTATACAAAGTTATCTTTCTTAATAGGCTAGCCCATGCGAATGCACGGGTTGGCGACTAGTTCTCATAATTATGCACTTTTCTATCAATTGCTCGATAGTAATTTGTTTACCCACCGTAATACTTATCCTGTCTTAAGAGTAGCCACTAGTGAAACCTATGGCCCCTGGGTCTATCCTCCATCATATAAGTTTCTAATCTATTTTATTTTGCAATCTTTATTTTGCAATCTATATCATAAAAATACCAAAAATATTTATCTTATTATCTCTATCAGATCTCACTCTCGTAAGTGACCGTGAAGGGATTGACAACCCCTTTATCGCGTTGGTTGCGAGGTTCTTATTTGTTTGTGTAGGTGCGAGGTGACTTGCGTGTAGTCTCCTACTGGATTGATACCTTGGTTCTCAAAAACTAAGGGAAATACTTACGCTACTTTACTGCATCACCCTTTCCTCTTCAAGGGAAAACCAACGCAGTGCTCAAGAGATAGCACATGTACGACACAGAGTCCGGCCCGCTGATCACAAGTTGATGCGTCAGCCGTCTGATTACGAGTATTAGGTTCTTTGGGGGAAGCACGCAAGAGCTGCTATGGCAAGGAGAGCGTCACCGGTTGAGGGGCGACATTGGTTGCTCTTGGCAGGGCTTCAGGGATCTCATCGATGCACTATATTTCCTTTTGGGGCCACTAGATGTGTTATAATAGTGTTTCTCCCAAGGTCCTTTGCTCATCAAAGTCTCCTAGGACATTCTTCAAGGCAAATTCATTGATTGTAGACTTTACTTCAGTCACATAGCACTTCACACAGCCCGGCTTCAATGTCACATTGTCCAACAAGAGGCCCTCTTCCAAGAAGGGTGGGCAAACCTAGGCTGTTGCATATTTTTAATGTACCTTGATAATGTGTAAGCACGCCCTTCAGTTTGTCTTTCATTCCAGATAGATCAGATATAGCATCATCCTGAGCAACTGCAGTCTTAGTGCCGCTGGGGTCAGCTGATGCATAGATACTCTTGTGCGGTGTTGTTGCGCAATAAGCAGCATCCTCCATGCCCGCCTCTCCTCCCATTTGTTGGCTATCTGTTAGTGTTAGAGTTTTCTACATCATCATTGACTCCTCAATATCCTTTCAAACAGCTGGATACATGCCCTTCCTCAACCTTTCATATAATTTATTATGCTTCATTTCAATCCTCGCTTTTTTCATCATGAGCCTCTCTTCCTTGCTGAGTGTGAAAGCCCTCTTGTGGAGGACATTAACACCTATACCCCTTGCATGACCAGGGGGCTCTCTTCTTTCCAGAGCATCGGACAGAATGTCACATGGCCCTGAGTTCCTGAAGAACCTTGCAAGGATCTTGGAAGCCTCTAACATCACTTGATACAGTTCTTCGTCACGTGAGTTTTCAAAGTAATAAGTTCCGTCATCATGCCTCTTTGCACGTGCCCGCAAGTAGTCTCTGGCGCGTTCGCCCCTGATTGCACTAAAGGCCGGTTGCCCACTCATCACTACTACCTCTTTATCCTCTTGGTCCCATATCGGTTTCATGCCGTAGTATCTTGCCACACCCATACGGTGGGGGTGTATGTTCTTCTTCGAAAGTTCCGATTGCTCGGCACTCTTCGCAGCAAACTCTGTAGTTGCCATGACCCTTTTGAATTCTGCCCAGTCTACCTTTCTAATTTGGGGGTATGCGGGGATTGGGTCCTTGCCTTCACTCAAGTACTTCTTGTATAGCATGTGCTTCCAGTTTCTTCAAGCATCCCTAGCCTTCTTCAGTGCAGCGTGTTCCACCTGCATTCTCCACTGCTCTGGAATGTTGAAGTGATCTATGATCTCCCGGACTATCCTTCGCCGTCTTTTTGTGTCAGCCTTCCGAAACCCTGGCAAATTAATGTTGAGCCTTGCCCTGCCAACAAATCCACACACACTCCTGAACCTCGTGCGTGCTTTATCTGGTTTAGTTGGAGCCCAAGACTTTAAATCAATCTCAGTTACTTCATATACACCTTTAGGCTGGTGTGTGGGCTTCCTTTGGAGCGTTCCTTTGTGTCTTGACCGGAAGGGTAATTGCTGCAGCTCTATCCCGTTCAAGATTACTTGATCCCTCACAATCTGCTAAAGACCTAGGGTTGTCGGAATCAAATGAAGATACATCGCCTGAAGCATGAGTGATGTCGCTGCTACTTGGCATCTACAGAGAACACATGCGAAACTCAGGAAAGGAGGATAAGCATAAAACTAACAACTTGGTATGAAGCCGTCTAAACATGCCATGCAATAATTTAGAAAATGTACGGCTAATTTGTTAAGTTTGTTTGACTCGGGCGCCCACGGTCTGTAAATCGGCAGTAACTTATTGGAACAAATACAACTTATATGTATTAGTTAGGAAGGTAGTAATGAACATATATACACTCTCCATTATTTTACAGCCAATTTGGGAACATACGGAATGAAATAGGAGGAGGGATTGCGAGGAAATATGCCTCACTGCGATGGAGAGTAGTAACAAATAGGCCTCTTAATGCAAACCCGGCCGGACCACAGGAGAGGCTAGGGTTATAGGATCGATATGCTCGAGGGTGGCTAGCAAGCAAATGAAGATGGCGAGGCGCGGGCAGCCGCGTGTTGGGAACGATGGTGGAGGTAGGCTTGACGCCGACGAGCGAGCACACGGCCGACGTGAGCACGCTAGCGACGGAGAGGGTTCTGATGTGGATCAGGGGGAGGGGGGAGCTGGCGATGGAGATTGGGTGGACTAGTTGAGTAAAATGCGGGCGGGCAGTGGGGTGTTGGCGGCCTAGGTGAAAAGGGTGAAAAATATCCCCGGTCGCCACACTGAAAGGCCTATGCAAACGGTTTCCTGTAAGTGCTCGTGTGCATAAAGAGAAAATTTTCATTTGAAATGAAGACGTACTAATTTTGAAATGAAGACGTTAGTTCATCGTTTCACCTCTAAATTTTTCCCACATTAAGTAATCAGCATTATACCACGGGTTTGATTTGCTGGCGCATTTCAGGTCTTGTTTGCTATATTTAAGCCATTTTTGGCATTTACCGTGCATTTTGGCATATAAATCAAATCCTAGCCAGCCTGCATTTCCTGTCGAAAGGGACGAGGATTGTCGTTAGATTTGGGAGCATAAAACGGTGTAGACATATGATCCGTGGGGTTTGGATTCTGGCTAATCAGAACGCACGACTCAGATCGCGCGCGCAGCAAGGGGGGCATCTACCACGGTTTGGTAGTGTCGGTGTCAAAACCGGCGGATCTCGGGTAGGGGGTCCCGAACTGTGCGTCTAGGCCAGATGGTAACAGGAGGCAGGGGACACGATGTTTTTACCCAGGTTCAGGCCCTCTTGATGGAGGTAAAACCCTACGTCCTGCTTGATTGATATTGATGATATGGGTATTACAAGAGTAGATCTACCACGAGATCAGAGAGGCTAAACCCTAGAAGCTAGCCTATGGTATGATTGTATGTTATGGCTGTTTTCCTACGGACTAAAACCCTTCGGTTTATATAGACACCGGAGAGGGTTAGGGTTACACAAGGTCGGTTACAAAGGAGGAGATATCCATATTCGTATTGCCTAGCTTGCCTTCCACGCCAAGTAGAGTCCCATCCGGACACGAGACGAAGTCTTCAATCTTGTATCTTCATAGTCTAATAGTTCGGCCAATGGAGATAGTCCGGCTGTCCGGAGACCCCCTAAACTAGGACTCCCTCAGGCAGGGTACATGATGTTTTTTTACCCAGGTTCGGGCCCTCTTGATGGAGGTAAAACCCTACGTCCTGCTTGATTGATATTGATGATATGGGTATTACAAGAGTAGATCTACCACGAGATCAGAGAGGCTAAACCCCAGAAGCTAGCCTATGGTATGATTGTATGTTATGGTTGTTGTCCTACGGACTAAAACCCTTCGGTTTATATAGACACCGGAGAGGGTTAGGGTTACATAAGGTCGGTTACAAAGGAGGAGATATCCATATTCGTATTGCCTAGCTTGCCTTCCACGCCAAGTAGAGTCCCATCCGGACACGAGATGAAGTCTTCAATCTTGTATCTTCATAGTCTAACAGTCCGGCCAATGGAGATAGTCCGGCTGTCCGGAGACAACCTAATCCAGGACTCCCTCAGTAGCCCCTAAACCAGGCTTCAATGATGATGAGTCCGGCGCGCAGTATTGTCTTCGGCATTGCAAGGCGGGTTCCTTCTCCGAATTCAGCACAGAAGAATTTGAATACGAGGATATTGTCCGACCCTGCAAAATAAGTTCCACATTCCACCGTAGAGAGAATAATATCTTCGCAGATCTAATTTGCTGGCTTGTTTTGGCAACATGACGTTATGTCACGGCCCGATGATTATTCGAACCGTTTCTTTTAACCAGCCCCGCACATAACGCGAGGCAGTTTTTCAACACGTCTTGTCAAAGCAGAGAACGTGTCCCCTTATTACGGGATTCTCATCAATACGGGCGTGGGTAACCCAACCGCGCCATCAATTGCGGCGCTTGGGGGATAAGCGATTTTTACCAGGCAAGTGGGGACGCTTAGCTTTGTTCGCCCATATAAAGGGATAAGGATTCACCTTTCTATCCACGCCTTCTTGCTCCTTTGCTCATCCGTTCTCGCACACTCGAGCTCTAGCACCCAAGTATGCACTTCCCACCTCGACCTTCTCCAGTCATGTCCGGAGCGGGAGGCAAGTGGATGGTCTCCTCCGTCATGGAGGGAGACATCATGAAACTGAGGAGAGCCGGATACCTACCCGACGACATCGCGCACCGGCTCCCAGATGAGGGGCAGCTCATCCCCACCCCCAGGCCCCATGAGAGGGTAGTATTCCTCACCCATTTCCTCTATGGACTGGGATTCCCTCTCCATCCATTCGTCTGGGGGCTCATGTTCTATTATGGCCTGGATTTCCACGATCTGGCCCCAAACTTCGTCCTCAACATCTCGGCGTTTATCGTCGTGTGCGAGGCCTTCCTCCGCATCAAGCCCCAGTTCGGCTTATGGCTGAAGACCTTCAATGTCAAGACGAAGGTGGTGGGCGGCCGCCAGGCGGAGTGCGGAGGCGCCATGGTGGGCAGGATGCCCAACATAACATGGCTTGAGGGCTCCTTTGTGGAAACCATAAAGGGGTGGCAATCGGGGTGGTTCTATATCACCGAGCCGCGCGACCCTGCATGGGCAGCGGCCCCTGAGTTCCGATCTAGCATCCCCACGCGGCTCACTTCCTGGAAAGAGAAGGGCCTGTCCTGGGGTAATTCATAAGAGCTGACCGGACTCCAAACATGTATTCAAAACATGGTGGACAAGAAGCTCAAGCTTGTCAACATAGTCCAGGTTATGCTTATCCGCCGGATACTCCCGTGCCAACAACGGGAGTTCAACTTGTGGGAGTTCAATCCAGCATAGCACCGAACTCTGAACGGGCTCTTCGACACGGCTCATGAAGATTCCTGGAGGGTGCTGTTCAAAAGCGCCGAGGTCCCTCCCCCTATTATGGAGGATCGCGGATTTAGCGCGAAGCGCCAAGCCAGTGCGGTAAGCTGCTTTACCTTTCACAGGATACTTATTTTTTCATATAGATTGACTCTATGCGGGATCTAAACTCCCGTACCTTTGATAGGACTGGCAGAGGATGGCCGGACAGATCGACTGTCCGGCTCCGTTGCCCGAAGGACCCGCAGACCCTCTTCTAGCGAAGATGTTGACTCCGGCCCCTTATACGGTGCCAGGGAAGACTAAGAAGGCCAAGGGAACTCGAAAGAGTTCCCGATGCCAGGCGTCGTTGGACTCACCGTTCGATGATTCTGTGGCGCACTCTTCCCCCGAAGACGAGGAAGAAGAAGGAGATGCTCCCCCACCAACTAGGGGGAGACAGGAAAAGGAAGGCCGCCCCAACTGGGGGGGGGGGCGAAGGGTCCAAGAAGGGAAGGACTCTCCTTCCGGATAGCTCCACCACCGCCGACGAAGGTGAAGACAAGTGGTTGCCCAGGGCCAAGCCCCCGGGGAGATCGTAAGTATTCGGATACCAAAGTAACCCATAGGATTCCTTTGTCGCACTGCTTTCCCTAACGCCAAACACAATTATGCAGGCCGCCCCGAGCCAGTATCAATGTATCGTCGGACGGCTCCTTGGGCTTGTAGGACATGGATAGTGATCCAGTCCCGACCGCCACCTCCCCTCATCTTGCCGACGACACCGAGGTGTTGTCTCGAGAGGCACCAGATCGAGGGGAGACAGTCCTGGAGGCGCCTCAAGGCGATCTTCCGGACTCCGGGAGCCACGGGGACGGGGCCCCCGAGAGCTCCGAGTTCGGCCCTCAGCCGAACACCGTGCCGGACCCTCTAGCGGTTCCGGGCTCAGGCAGGCGGTCCCCTTCTAAGAGGGGCAAGACGCCTGTGCCGGTGACCTCTGTCCATCCAGAGGCACCGGACAATCTGCTGGAAGCGCTTCGCAGCGCTTCCATCGATGAGGAGCACCGCACTATCATGCATGCGGTGATCCAGAAGGTTCAGTCCGCCAAGAGCGGATTGACTGAAGCCTGCGCCAGCCTTCTAACAGGCTTTGAAGTAAGTGTTTTAAAATGTGGTAGAAATATTACTGCATAGACAGTAGCCCCTGATGCTTTGTTCGGTGTTCACAAAGAAAAGCCGAACAGAGGATCAAATAATACCGCAGGAGTCTAATATAAGTATGTCAATATGCATATGCAGGCTTTGCTGCTGGCATCCGCCGCAATAACTGCGGAGGTCGCCGTACTGAAGCAGGACCTTGAGGGGTCCAAGAAAGAGCTCGGCCTTGTCAAGAGGCAGCTCAAGGAGAACAAGGGTATGTAATACCCCGTCTATAGATATGTATATATAAAAGGGACGCAATTGCAAAATGACAGGATCATTGTATGTTTGCCAGGGACCACGACCGAGGTGGCGACCCTGAAGAAAGCGCTAACCGAGGCTGAAGATAAAGCGGCCAAGGAGCGCACCGAGCGAGAGAAGCACGAGGCTCGGGTGGGCGAGGTGTAGCAAGAGCTCCAGGCTCTTGTGGCGAAGCACGAGGCGTTGGAGCTTGACTCCAAGACGCGGGAGTCTGAGCTTGCCGCGGCCCTCGAGAGTGTAAAAAGTGCCAAGGCCGAGGCCCAAAAGGCCCTCTAGGAGATCGACGCGATGAAGAAGATAGCGGCGGGTAAGGCTTTCTATATGCAAAGCAAGCATATAAAAGTAAATTACCGATTACTTACCCGAAACCGGAGCTCTTTAGGAGCATTCGCAGATTTGCCCCGCAGTGTGTCCAATGCCGCAAAATTTTACCAGGCCGAGGACGAAAGCTCGACGGAGAAGCTGTTCTGGTCTCAGTATGCTGAGGCCGAATATCCGGTGCCGATGAGCGACCAGCTGAAGCAGATGATCGAGCTACATAAGGCGGCCGATCAGGCCATGAAGAGCTTTGTAGTCCGGTTGTGGCCTGGCGACGCCCTTCCGAACAGCTTCTTCGGCCTGGTGAGGCGGTTGGTGGATGCCTGCCTGCGGCTGGAGGTCGTCAAGCGATCTATCTGCATTGAAGGTGCACGTCGGGCTTTTGCCCATGTGAAATTGTAGTGGGTCAAGCTAGACGCCGTGAAGCTGATCAAGGAGGGGCCGCCAGAGGGCAAGGAGCACCGCCACCCCGAGATGTACTACGAGGGTGTTCTGCCGGGCACCCGTCTCATCGCGGATGAGTGCTCGAAAGATGTAATATTTGAATGAGATTTGCTTGTTTTATCCTGTATGTATGAAAACTTGTTTCATATGCGTTATGCAACGCTTGTTGGAATTTAAAATATTACCTTATGTTTGGCTATTTATCCAATCTGAGAGATGGCTAGTCCTCGGCTTCTGCCCCCATGCCACGAGTGCTGGGGTGTTCGGGATAAACCTGAGCACTCTTGTTCCCATGTTTGGGTCCTTCGAGGGAGGTGCTCATCACAACGAACAAGGCAACCGGACTAATGATGCTTTATCACTCTCACTTAGCCATAGAATTCTATAATTTTAAATTTCGGCGAAGCCCCTGGTATTCGGAAGGCCGAATTCGGGGCGCGATACACGCCTGTAAGCCGGATAGGGCCGGCCCCTCGCCCTAAGCAGCATAAGACTTTAGGGACTCGAAAAACCTCCCCGAACAGCGACCAGTCTCTTGCCTTATCATGACAGTCAATTTTAGCTTTCTCTACTTAGGTGCTCAGCCCGGCAGAACCGGGGCACAATCGCAGTAGTTCTCCTAGCACTACCTTAGCCGATAGAGCGGAACGTAAGGTACCCAAACATAGGAGCCAGGCAAACCCAACATTTGACCAAAGACATGATTCGGAGCTGATGCATATAATGCTATGAGTTCGGGGTGCCGCACTTGTGAAAGTGTTCGGACTTTTCACACCGCATTGTGGGTACTTAAGCCCCTGGTGTATCGGCCATACCAAAGTGTATGGTTGCAAGGCATCATAAATGAACACATATATATAAAACAAGAATGCAATAATAGGCGTAGTGCTATGCATTGTTTATTCAAAAATGTGCGTTAAAGCAGAATGATACAGATAGTGCGATAAACAAAGAGTAGGACTGTGTCCCTTCCAAGGGCAGGCTGAGGAATAGTACTAAATTAAATATTTCGCTCATTACTGTAATCCACCTGAGAATTCCGTGGTGTGACGTAGCTTTCTGCCTCCTTGGTTGCTGCATCATGTGTCCAGCAATAGTGTTGCCGAACAGGGTTTCCAGAGATTAAGGTCCTGAAAAAAGAGAAAAGATAATAAAGCGGGAAGCCCCTAGTGCGGTTTAGGCCGCGTCTTGGGGCGTGCCGCAGTTGTGCCCCCCTCCCCACCTATGCCCATGGTTTTTTAATGCGTAATTATGTACGCGCGGCACGAATATCGCCGTTGGGCTGGGATTGGGGTGGCCGCCGTATTGCTACGCGAGCTCAGATCGCGCCAGGCGGTCTATTTGCCGATTGCCCCGAGCACGCTTGAAGGTGTCCGGGCTTTGAAACGCTGAACCGGTTGATTGCCTTGAGAGGCTGCTCTGCGCTTCTGCTGCGAGGGCCGCGATGTGCTCCTCTATTCGGAGAGAGCGCTCTGTGTTTCCATTGACTGTAATAACTCCGCGAGGTCCTGGCATCTTTAGCTTGAGGTATGCATAATGCGGTACCGCATTGAATCTAGCAAATGCGGTTCGCCTGAGCAGCGCGTGATAACCACTGCTGAACGGGACTATATCGAAGATTAACTCTTCGCTTCGGAAGTTATCCGGGGATCTGAAGACCACTTCCAGTGTAATTGAGCCTGTGCAATGGGCCTCTACGCCTGGAATGATGCCCTTAAAGGTCGTTTTTGTGGGTTTGATCCTTGAGGGGTCTATACCCATTTTGCGCACTGTGTCCTGGTAAAGCAGGTTCAGGCTGCTGCCGCCGTCCATGAGGACTCGAGTGAGGTGAAATCCGTCGATGATTGGGTCGAGGACCAGTGCGGCGAATCCGCCATGACGGATACTAGTGGGGTGGTCCCTACGATCTAAAGTGATCGGATAGGAGGACCATGGGTCGAACTTTGGGGCGACTGGCTCTAACGCATATACGTCCCTGAGCGCACGCTTCCGCTCCCTCTTGGGGATGTGGGTTGCGTATATCATGTTCACCGTCCGCACTTGCGGGGGAAACCTCTCCTGTCCTCCAGTGTGCGGCTGCCGGGGCTCCTCCTCATCATCGCTATGCGGCCCCTTGTCCTTGTTCTCAGCAATTAACTTGCCGGCCTGCTTGAACACCCAACAATCCCTGTTGGTGTGATTGGCTGGCTTGTCTGGGGTGCCGTGTATTTGACACAAGCGATCGAGTATACGATCCAAGCTGGACGGACCCGACGTACTTTGTTTGGATGGCTTTTTTCGCTGACCGGGTTTAGAGCCTTTGAATCCGGCATTGACTGCCATATCCTCAGTATTTTCGTTGTTAATGCGGCGCTTATGCTTGTTGTGACGTGACCTGCTATTGCCGTCCTTGGTATCTGAGGTACCATGGTTCTTTGATATGTTATTACCGCGAGCCAGCCAGCTGTCTTCTCCCGCACAAAAGCGGGTCATGAGCGTCGTGAGAGCTGCCATAGATTTCGGCTTTTCCTGGCCAAGGTGCCGGGCTAGCCACTCGTCTCGAATGTTGTGCTTGAAAGCCGCTAAGGCCTCCGCATCCGGACAGTCGATGATTTGATTTTTCTTTGTAAGGAACCGAGTCCAGAATTGCCTGGCCGATTCTTCTGGCTGCTGAATTATGTGGCTCAAATCATCGGCGTCTGGTGGTCGCACATAAGTGCCCTGAAAGTTGTCGAGGAATGTGGCTTCCAGAGCTTCCCAACAGCTAATGGAGTCCGCTGGCAAGCTGTTAAGCCAATGCCGCACTGGTCCTTTGAGCTTTAGTGGGAGGTATTTGATGGCGTGTAAGTCATCGCCGCGGGCCATGTGGATGTGGAGGAGGAAATCCTCAATCCATACTCTGGGATCTGTTGTGCCGTCGTATGATTCAATATTTACAGGTTTGAAACCTTCTGGGAATTGATGTTCCATTACTTCGTCTGTGAAGCATAAGGGGTGTGCGACGCCTCTGTATTGGGTTATGTCACGACGCAGCTCGAATGGGTCTTTCCCACTGTGTTCGGCCCGGCCGGATTTGCTTTTACTGTATCCGGTGTGACGTTTGTTGTCTCGCAGAGTGGTGCGCCCTCGTGATCCGTAGATCGATCTTGAATGCTTTGCCTTGTCCTCCAATATGTCTCGCAGGTCTGGCGTATCTCCCCATGCCTTTTTATTTGAATGGCGTTGGGGTGGAGGCTGAGCTCTTGGCTGGAATGCCTCTCTATCGCGGCCACGAGGTGGCTGATCAGCCGTATCATACGCTTCTTCCTCCAGTCGGGGTAGTAACCTGCGCCTTGGGTAACTCTTGGAAGGACGCTCGAGTTTATATTCCTCGGCCGCGAGGACTTCAGTCCATTTGTCAGCTAGCAGATCTTGATCAGCTTGAAGCTGCTGCTGCTTTTTCTTCAGGCTATTTGTCGTGGCCATAAGCCGGCGCTTGAAGCGCTCTTGTTCGACGGGATCCTTTGGCACGGCGAATTCGTCATCGCCGAGGCTTGCCTCGTCTTCGGAGGGGGGCATGTAATTATCATTCTCCTCCTCTCCGTCTGCCGCTCTCTCAGGAGGGTTAGCTCCTCCATCCTCCTGCTCTAGATTTTGCTGGAGGGGATTGTTGTTGTCTTCGGCACTATCCGGAGTGTTATTATCTCCTGTGCCGGTATCGCCACATTTGCTTTGGCAGGGCTTAGAGCGGCGCCGCTGACGTCGGCGCTTGGGTTGCTTCTTGGAGGGGTCATCCTCCGCTATCTCGTCGCCATTGCCTTCTTTGGGTGTATCCACCATGTATATATCGTATGATGAGGTGGCTTTCCAGTGCCCTATAGGCGCGGGTTCATGTTCGTCTCCTACATCGTCGTCCATACCGTCGATGTCTTCGGAGTCGAAATCGAGCATGTCGATTAAATCATCGACAGTGGCTATGAAGTGGGTGGTGGGTGGGCGTCGAATTTCTTCGTCGTCCGCATCCCAATCCTGTTGGCCATAGTCTGGCCAGGGCTCTCCTGACAAGGAGAGAGATCTTAGTGAATTCAGAATGTTGCTGAAGGGCAAATGCTGAAAGATATCCGCGGCGGTGAATTCCATAATTGGCGCCCAATCAGATTCAATTGGCAGGGGCGCGGAAGGTTCAGAGTCCAGAAAAGAGTCCGACACCTTGGATTCAGGGGCTTCACAGAGGATGAGGCTGGTGTTCGGCTCGATCGCCGTTGAGATCGCAGCCCCCGAGGCGGTTTCTAGCCACCCGTCCTCGATTGGCGCAGTTGGATCCGAGCTAAGGGTGAGAGCTTATGCGGGCACGGCCTCTGAGGTACTGTTCGGCGACAGAGCTAGGTCATACCCATCATGACAGTGCGGTGCGCCCGGCTGTGGCTTGAATCCGTCAAAGATCAAGTCTCCGCGGATGTCGGCTGTGTAGTTCAAACTTCCAAATCTGACCTGATGGCCAGGGGCGTAGCTTTCAATCTGCTCCAGATGTCCAAGCAAATTAGCCCGCAGTGCAAAGCCGCCGAATACGAAGATCTGTCGGGGAGAAAAGTCTCACCCTGGACCGCATCGCTATCGATGATAGTAGGAGCCATCAAGCCTAACAGCAACGACACAGAGGGACTCTCAATGAAAGCACCAATGTCGGTGTCAAAACCGGCGGATGTCGGGTAGGGGGTCCCGAACTGTGCGTCTAGGCCGGATGGTAACAATAGGCAGGGGACACGATGTTTTTACCCAGGTTCGGGCCCTCTTGATGGAGGTAAAACCCTACGTCCTGCTTGATTGATATTGATGATATGGGTATTACAAGAGTAGATCTACCACGAGATCAGAGAGGCTAAACCCCAGAAGCTAGCCTATGGTATGATTGTATGTTACGGTTGTTGTCCTACGGACTAAAACCCTTCGGTTTATATAGACACCGGAGAGGGTTAGGGTTACACAAGGTCGGTTACAAAGGAGGAGATATCCATATTCGTATTGCCTAGCTTGCCTTCCACGCCAAGTACAGTCCCATCCGGACACGAGACGAAGTCTTCAATCTTGTATCTTCATAGTCTAATAGTCCGGCCAATGGAGATAGTCCGGCTGTCCGAAGACCCCCTAATCCAGGACTCCCTCAGGTAGGCACACAACTTTCGTGAGTGAACCGTGTGCTATTTGAGAACATTTACATGAACCGGTACTGCATGTGCTGTCGAAAGGGATGAGGATCGCCGTTCGATCAAGGAGCATCCAATGGTGCAGACGTATGATCCGTGGGGTTTGGGTTCTGGCCAATCAGAACGCACGACTCAGATCGCGCGTGTGGCAGGGGGGCATCAGCCACGGTTTAGTGGACACACGTCTTTTGTGAGTGAACCATGTGCTATTTGAAAACATTTACATTAACTAACATCATATTTTTGTTTGAATGAAAACATGAGTTCATTGTTGTGTGTCACTTTGCGAGTTTTCATTCATTGTCCGAGAAACAGGGAAAAACTTCAAATAGTTCGGCCGCAGGGTGCGGCCAGAGGCATAGGCCTTGTTGGTATTTTAATTTCAGGAAATGCATATAGAGTCCGAAAATAGCGAAAATCATTGTGTCACTGTGGCGTGCTCTCACGATCGCATGGAAAAGATTTGGTAAAGTTTGGCACAAGTTATGGTGCTCGCACCTTCCATACCAGAGCATCTCACAGGAAGGATCATAGTTTCCAAAAGGAGACATGACACTTCGGACTCGAAATCGTCAGTTACTACATCATTCCGCCTCGAAAAAATCATGGTAAACAGTCGTGGATATAACCTTGGTTTGATTTTCCGGCCCATTTTTAGGTCTCGTTTTCTATGTTTAAGTCATTCTTTGCACTTTCCTTGCATTTTAGTGCATATAAAGTCAAAAACCCTACTACAGCTACATGTGGGTGTTTTAGTTAGGCTATACTTAGGCTACTCATAGTGGAGAGTGTCATATACTAGTATCATGCATATATATATATATGATCTAGTGTATGATACTACCTTTAATTATAGTGCATAGTATAATAGAGTAGTATCATATATGATCATATTTATTGCCATGCATGACACAAATTAGCATCGCATTTAACATGATACGGTATCTAGCTATATGTTACTCTAACTCTCTCAATCTTATTTAATTCTTTGCCACATCGGCATACTTTCTATTTCCGAGTGCTTGATATTGGTTATGATACCACCACTATGACCAGCCTTATAGTGGGGAGTATCATATAACTATAGTATCATGCATATCATACTAGTGTATGATACTACGTACGTACCTTCATAGTGCGCATAGTATCATAGAGTAGTATCATAGATGACCGTATTTATGGCCATGCATGACACAAAGTAGTATTTCATATTTATTATGTTACGGTATCTACCTATGTTACTTCTTTGCCACATCATCATATTTGCTATTCCTGAGTGCATGATACCGGCTATGATACCCCCACTATGGCCACCCTAAGGCTGGTCGTAATGGGAGTATCATAAGCGGCATCATGGATGCCAACTACTAGACTTTTTGGATGATGTAGTCCACACAGTTAAATGAGGAAAGAGAGGGTGTGGCTGTTGGAAATATGCCCTAGAGGCAATAATAAAATGGTTATTATTATATTTCCTTGTTCATGGTAATTGTCTATTGTTCATGCTATAATTGTGTTATCCGGAAATCGTAATACATGTGTGTATACATAGAACAAACATGTCCCTAGTGAGCCTCTAGTTAACTAGCTCGTTGATCAATAGATAGTCATGGTTTCCTGACTATGGACATTAGATGTCATTGATAACGGGATCACATCATTAGGAGAATGATGTGATGGACAAGACCCAATCCTAAGCATAGCACACGATCGTGTAGTTCGTTTGCTAGAGCTTTTCCAATGTCAAGTATCATTTCCTTAGACCATGAGATCGTGTAACTCCCGGATATCGTAGGAGTGCTTTGGGTGTACCAAATGTCACAACGTAACTGGGTGACTATAAACATATACTACAGGTATCCCCGAAAGTATCTGTTGGGTTGACACGGATCGAGACTGGGATTTGTCACTCCGTATGATGGAGAGGTATCTCTAGGCCCACTCAGTAATGCATCATCATAATGAGGTCAATGTGACCAAGTGTTTGGTCACGGGATCATGCATTACGGTACGAGTAAAGTGACTTGCCGGTAACGAGATTGAATGAGGTATTGGGATACCGACGATCGAATCTCGGGCAAGTAACGTACCGATTGACAAAGGGAATTGAATACGGGATTGATTGAATCCTCGACATCGTGGTTCATCCGATGAGATCATCGAGGAGCATGTGGGAGCCAACATGGGTATCCAGATCCTGCTGTTGGTTATTGACCGAAGAGTCGTCTCGGTCATGTCTGTGTGTCTCCCGAACCCGTAGGGTCTACACACTTAAGGTTTGGTGACGCTAGGGTTGTAGAGATATTAGTATGCGGTAACCCAAAAGTTGTTCGGAGTCCCAGATGAGATCTTGGACGTCACGAGGAGTTCCGGAATGGTCCGGAGGTGAAGATTTATATATAGGAAGTCAAGTTTCGGCCATCGGGAAAGTTTCGGGGGTAATCGGTATTGTACCGGGACCACCGAAAAGGTCCCGGGGGTCCACCAGGTGGGGACACCTATCTCGGAGGGCCCCATGGGCTGAAGTGGGAGGGGAACCAGCCCCTGGTGGGCTGGTGCGCCCCCATGGGCTTCCCCTGCGCTTAGGGTTGGAAACCCTAGGGGTGGGGGCGCCCCACCTGACTTGGGGGCCAAGCCCCCTTTGGGCGCCCCCCCTTAGAGATCCCATCTCCTAGGGCTGGCGCCCCCTAGGGGTCCTATATATAGTGGGGGAGGGAGGGCAGCCGCACCAAGCCCTTGGCGCCTCCCTCTCCCCTCGTAACACCTCTCTCTCTCTCTCTCTCTCTCTCTCTCTCTCTCTCTCTCTCTCGTTGGAGCTTGGCGAAGCCCTGCCGAGATCACCACTGCTTCCACCACCACGTCGTCGTGCTGCTGGATCTCCACCAACCTCTTCATCCCCTTGCTGGATCAAGAAGGAGGAGACGTCTTCCCCAATCGTACGTGTGTTGAACGTGGAGGTGCCGTCCGTTCGGCGCTTGGTCATCGGTGATTTGGATTACGACGAGTACGCCTCCATCAACCCCGTTCTCTTGAACGCTTCCTCGCGATCTACAAGGGTATGTAGATGCACTCCCCTCTCCCTAGTTGCTAGATGACTCCATAGATTGATCTTTGTGATGCGAAGAAAATTTTAAAATTCTGCTACGTTCCCCAACAGTGGCATCATGAGCTAGGTCTATGCGTAGTTTCTATGCACGAGTAGAACACAAGTTGTTGTGGGCGTCGATTTTGTCAATTTGCTTGCCGTTACTAGTCGTATCTTGATTCAGCGGCATCGTGGGATGAAGCGGCCCGGACCGACCTTACACGTACGCTTACGTGAGACTGGTTCCACCGACTGACATGCACTAGTTGCATAAGGTGGCTAGCAGGTGTCTGTCTCTCCCACTTTAGTCGGATCGGATTCGATGAAAAGGGTCCTTATGAAGGGTGAATAGAAATTGGCATATCACGTTGTGGTTTTGGCGTAGGTAAGAAACGTTCTTGCTAGAAACCTATAGCAGCCACGTAAAAAACTTGCAAGAACAATTAGAGGACGTCTAACTTGTTTTTGCAGCATATGCCGTGTGATGTGATATGGCCAAAAGGATGTGATGAATGATATATGTGATGTATGAGATTGATCATCTTCTTGTAATAGGAATCACGACTTGCATGTCGATGAGTATGACAACCGGCAGGAGCCATAGGAGTTGTCTTAATTTATTTATGACTTGCGTGTCAACATAAACGTCATGTAATTACTTTACTTTATTGCTAAACTGTTAGCCATAGTAGTAGAAGTAATAGATGACGAGACAACTTCATGAAGACACGATGATGGAGATCATGATGATGGAGATCATGGTGTCATGCCGGTGACGACGATGATCATGGCGCCCCGAAGATGGAGATCAAAAGGAGCAAAATGATATTGGCCATATCATGTCACTATTTGATTACATGTGATGTTTATCATGTTTTTGCTTCTTATTTGCTTAGAACAACGGTAGTAAATAAGATGATCCCTCACAATAATTTCAAGAAAGTGTTCCCCCTAACTGTGCGCCGTTGCGAAAGTTCGTTGTCTCGAAGCACCACGTGATGATCGGGTGTGATAGATTCTAACATTCACATACAACGGGTGTAAGCCAGATTTACACACGCAATACACTTAGGTTGACTTGACGAGCCTAGCATGTACAGACATGGCCTCGGAACACGGAAGACCGAAAGGTCGAACATGAGTCGTATAGAAGATACGGTCAACATGAAGATGTTCACTGATGATGAGTAGTCCGTCTCACGTGATAATCGGACACGACCTAGTTGACTCAGATCATGTATCACTTAGATGACTAGAGGGATGTCTGTCTGAGTGGGAGTTCATTAAATAATTTGATTAGATGAACTTAATTATCATGAACTTAGTCTAAAAACCTTTGCAAAATGTCTTGTAGATCAAATGGCCAACGCTCATGTCAACTGCAACTTCAACGCATTCCTAGAGAAAACCAAGCTGAAAGATGATGGCAGCAACTATACAGACTGGGTCCGGAACCTGAGGATCATCCTCATAGCTGCCAGGAAAGCATATGTCCTAGAAGCACCGCTAGGTGATGCACCCATCCCAGAGAACCAAGACGTTATGAACGCTTGGCAGTCACGTGCTGATGATTACTCCCTCGTTCAGTGCGGCATGCTTTACAGCTTAGAACCGGGGCTCCAAAAGCGTTTTGAGCGACACGGAGCATATGAGATGTTCGAAGAGCTGAAAATGGTTTTCCAAGCTCATGCCCGGGTCGAGAGATCTGAAGTCTCCGACAAGTTCTACAGTTGTAAGATGGAGGAAAATAGTTCTGTCAGTGAGCACATACTCAAAATGTCTGGGTTGCACAACCGCTTGTCCCAGCTGGACATTAACCTCCCAGACGAGGCGGTCATTAACGGAATCCTTCAGTCGCTCCCACCTAGCTACAAGAGCTTTGTGATGAACTACAATATGCAGGGGATGGTGAAAACTATTCCTGAAGTATTTTCAATGCTGAAATCAGAGGAGGTGGAAATCAAAAAGGAACATCAGGTGCTGATTGTTAATAAAACCACTAGTTTCAAGAAAGGCAAGGGTAAGAAGAACTTCAAGAAGGACGGCAAGGGAGTTGCCGCACCCAGTAAACCAGATGCCGGGAAGAACTCAAAGAATGGACCCAAACCTAAGACTGAGTGCTTTTATTGCAAGGGAAAGGGACACCGGAAGTTGAACTGCCCCAAATACTTAGCGGACAAGAAGGCCGGCAACACTAAAGGTATATGTGATATACATGTAATTGATGTGTACCTTACCAGTACTCGTAGTAGCTCCTGGGTATTTGATACCAGTGCGGTTGCTCACATTTGTAACTCAAAACAGGAGCTGCGGAATAAGCGGAGACTGGTGAAGGACGAGGTGACGATGCACATTGGTAATGGTTCCAAGGTCGATGTGATCGCCATTGGCACGCTACTTCTACATTTACCTACGGGATTAGTTTTAAACCTTAATAATTGTTATTTAGTGCCAGCTTTGAGCATGAACATTGTATCTGGATCTCGTTTAATACGAGATGGCTACTCATTTAAATCCGAGAATAATGGTTGTTCTATTTATATGAGAGATATGTTTTATGGTCATACCCCGCTGGTCAATGGTTTATTCTTAATGAATCTCGAACGTGATGTTACACATATTCATAGTGTGAATACCAAAAGATGTAAGGTTGATAATGATAGTCCCACATACCTGTGGCACTGCCGCCTTGATCACATCGGTGTCAAACGCATGAAGAAGCTCCATACAGATGGACTTTTAGAGTCTCTTGATTTCGAATCATTTGCACGTGCGAACCATGCCTCATGGGTAAAATGACCAAGACTCCATTCTCCGAAACAATGGAGCGAGCAACCAACTTATTGGAAATTATACATACTGATGTATGCGGTCCAATGAGCGTTGAGGCTCACGGTGGCTATCGTTATGTTCTCACTCTCACTGATGACTTAAGTAGATATGGGTATGTCTATTTGATGAAACACAAGTCTGAGACCTTTGAAAAGTTCAAGGAATTTCAGAATGAGGTAGAGAATCAATGTGACCGAAAGATAAAATTCTTACGATCAGATCATGGGGGAGAATATTTAAGTCACAAATTTGGTAAGCACTTAAGGAAATGTGGAATCGTTTCACAACTCACGCCGCCTGGAACACCTCAGCGTAACGGTGTGTCCGAACGTCGTAATCGCACTCTATTGGATATGGTGCGATCTATGATGTCACTCACTGATTTACCGCTATCATTTTGGGGATACGCTCTAGATACAGCTACATTCACTTTAAATAGGGCACCGTCTAAATCCATTGAGACGACATCATATGAATTATGGTTTGGGAAGAAACCTAAGCTGTCGTTTCTAAAAGTTTGGGGATGCGATGCTTATGTCAAGAAACTTCAACCTGAAAAGCTCGAACCCAAGTCAGAAAAATGCGTCTTCATAGGATACCCCAAGGAAACCATTGGGTATACCTTCTACCTCAGATCCGAAGGCAAGATCTTTGTAGCCAAGAATAGGTCCTTTCTGGAGAAAGAGTTTCTCTCGAAAGAAGTAAGTGGGAGGAAAGTAGAACTCGATGAAGTACTGCCTCTTGAACCGGAAAGTAGCACAGCTCAGGAAGATGTTCCTGTGGTGCCTGCACCGACTAGAGAGGAAGTTAATGATAATGATCAAGGTACTTCGGATCAAGTTACTACTGAACTTCAAAGGTCCACAAGGACACGTTCCACACCAGAATGGTATGGCAACCCTGTCCTGGAAATCATGTTGTTAGACAACGGTGAACCTTCGAACTATGAAGAAGCAATGGCAGGCCCAGATTCCAACAAATGGCTTGAAGCCATGCAATCCGAGATAGGATCCATGTATGAAAACAAAGTATGGACTTTGACAGACTTGCCCGATGATCGGCGAGCGATAGAGAATAAATGGGTCTTTAAGAAGAAGACGGGCGTGGATGGTAATGTCACCATCTATAAGGCTCGACTTGTGCTAAGGGTTATCGACAAGTTCAAGGGGTTGACTATGATGAGACCTTCTCACCCGTAGCGAAGCTGAAGTCCATCCGAATCATGTTAGCAATTGCCGCATACTATGATTATGAGATATGGCAAATGGACGTCAAAACGGCATTCCTTAACGTCTTTCTTAAGGAAGAATTGTATATGATGCAGCTGGAAGGTTTTGTCGATCCTAAGAATGCTAACAAGGTATGCAAGCTCCAGTGCTCCATCTATGGGCTAGTGCAAGCATCTCGGAGTTGGAACATTCGCTTTAATGAAATGATTAAAGCATTTGGGTTTATGCAGGCTTATGGAGAAGCCTGCGTTTACAAGAAAGTGAGTGGGAGCTCTGTAGCATTTCTCATATTATATGTGGATGACATACTTTTGATGGGAAATGATATAGAACTTTTGGACAGTATTAAGGCCTACTTGAATAAGTGTTTTTCAATGAAGGACCTTGGAGAAGCTGCTTACATATTAGGCATCAAGATGTATAGAGATAGATTGAGACGCCTCACAAGTCTTTCACAAAGCACATACCTTGATAAGATATTGAAGAAGTTCAATATGGATCAGTCCAAGAAGGGGTTCTTGCCTGTGTTGCAAGGTGTGAAATTGAGCTCGGCTCAATGTCCGACCACAGCAGAAGATAGAGAAAAGATGAGTGTCGTCCCCTATGCCTCAGCCATAGGGTCTATCATGTATGCCATGCTGTGTACCATACCTGATGTAAACCTTGCCATAAGTTTGGTAGGAAGGTACCAAAGTAATCCCGGCATGGAACACTGGACAGCGGTCAAGAACATCCTGAAGTACCTGAAAAGGACTAAGGATATGTTTCTCGTATATGAAGGCGACGAGGAGCTCATCGTAAAGGGTTACGTCGATGCTAGCTTCAACACAGATCTGGATGACTCTAAGTCACAAACCGGATACGTGTATATTTTGAATGGTGGGGCAGTAAGCTGGTGCAGTTGCAAGCAAAGCGTCGTGGCGGGATCTACATGTGAAGCGGAGTACATGGCAGCCTCGGAGGCAGGGCATGAAGCAATCTGGATGAAGGAGTTCATCACCGACCTAGGAGTCATACCCAATGCGTCGGGGCCAATCACTCTCTTTTGTGACAACACTGGAGCTATTGCCCTTGCCAAGGAGCCCAGGTTTCACAAGAAGACCAGGCACATCAAGCGTCGCTTCAACTCCATTCGTGAAAATGTTCAAGATGGAGACATAGATATTTGCAAAGTACATACGGATCTGAATGTCGCAGATCCGTTGACTAAACCTCTTCCGCGAGCAAAACATGATCAATACCAGAACTCTATGGGTGTTCGATTCATCACAATGTAACTAGATTATTGACTCTAGTGCAAGTGGCAGACTATTGGAAATATGCCCTAGAGGCAATAATAAAATGATTATTATTATATTTCCTTGTTCATGGTAATTGTCTATTGTTCATGCTATAATTCTGTTATCCGGAAATCGTAATACATGTGTGAATACATAGACCACAACATGTCCCTAGTGAGCCTCTAGTTAACTAGCTCGTTCATCAATAGATAGTCATGGTTTCCTGACTATGGACATTAGATGTCATTGATAACGGGATCACATCATTAGGAGAATGATGTGATGGACAAGACCCAATCCTAAGCATAGCACAAGATCGTGTAGTTCGTTTGCTAGAGCTTTTCCAATGTCAAGTATCATTTCCTTAGACCATGAGATTGTGTAACTCCCGGATGCCGTAGGAGTTCTTTGGGTGTACCAAACATCCCAACGTAACTGGGTGACTATAAAGGTGTACTACAGGTATCCCCGAAAGTATCTGTTGGGTTGACACGGATCGAGACTGGGTTTGTCACTCCGTATGACGGAGAGGTATCTCTGGGCCCACTCGGTAATGCATCATCATAATGAGGTCAATGTGACCAAGTGTTTGTTCACGGGATCATGCATTATGGTACGAGTAAAGTGACTTGCCGGTAACGAGATGGAATGAGGTACTGGGATACCGACGATCGAATCTCGGGCAAGTAACGTACTGATTGACAAAGGGAATTGAATACGGGATTGATTGAATCCTCGACATCGTGGTTCATCCAATGAGATCATCAATGAGCATTTGGAAGCCAACATTGGTATCCAGATCCCGTTGTTGGTTATTGACCAGAGAGTCGTCTCGGTCATGTCTGCGTGTCTCCCGAACCCGGAGGGTCTACACACTTAGGGTTCGGTGACGCTAGGGTTGTAGAGATATTAGTATGCGGTAAGCCGAAAGTTGTTCAGAGTCCCGGATGAGATCCCGGACATCACGAGGAGTTCCGGAATGGTCCGGAGGTGAAGATTTATATATAGGAAGTCAAGTTTCGGCCATCGGGAAAGTTTCGGGGCTAATCGGTATTGTACCGGGACCACCGGAAGGGTCCCGGGGGTCCATCGGGTGGGGCCACCTATCCCGGAGGGCCCCATGGGCTGAAGTGGGAGGGGAACCAGCCCCTGGTAGGCTGGTGCACCCCCCATGGGCCTCCCCCTACGCCTAGGGTTGGAAACCCTAGGGGTGGGGGCGCCCCACCTGACTTGGGGGCCAAGCCCCCTTTGGCCGCCGCCCCCGTTGGAGATCCCATCTCCTAGGGCCGGTGCCCCCCTAGGGGTCCTATATATAGTGGGGGGAGGGAGGGCAGCTGCACCAAGCCCTTGGCGCCTCCCTCTCCCCTCGTAACACCTCTCTGAAAGTGCGTTATATCGACTAGAGGGGGGTGAATAAGCGATTTTTACGAAATTCTTCACTAAGGAATTTGCCGGTGAGGAAATTCCTTAGCGAAGAACTACTAGTAGCGGAATAACTACTCAAAAGTAAACATAAAAGAATACAAGCATAGTCATCATGATGAAATGAAGACAGGCACAGAGTACAGGAAGCGTAATCACAGGATAACACAGGATGAAGACAAACAGACTGAAGAAATTGAACTGAGGAAATTGAGAAAGTCTTCAGTCAAAGTCTTCAAACACAGATATGAACAAACACACAACACAGTTATGAGGAAATGAAAGAGTTGAGGAAACAGAACCAGTAAGCTCGGTGAAGACAATGATTTGGTAGACCAGTTCCAATTGCTGTCTCAGTTGTACGTCTAGTTGGAGCGGCTGAGTATTTAAACTCGAGGACACACAGTCCCGGACACCCAGTCAAGGACACTTAGTCCAAGACACCCAGTCCTCACCGTATTCTCCTTGAACTAAGGTCACACAGACATCATCCAATCACTCATGGTAAGTCTTCAGGCGACTTCCAAACCTTCACAAACTTGGTCACTCGGCGATCCACAATTCCTCTTGGATGCTCTAGACCATGACGCCTAACCGTCTGGAAGAAGCACAGTCTTCAAAGGTAACAAGCGTCGGATCCACTCAGGATCAATCTCTTCAGTGATGCTCAATCACTTGGGGTTTGTAGGTGTTTGGGTTTTGGGTTTTTGGTTTTTCCTCCCTTGATGATTTTCGCTCAAAGTCCTCGGAGGATGGGTTGCTCTCAAATGACAAGTGTCAGTTTCTCTCGGAGCAGCCAACCAGCTAGTGGTTGTAGGGGCGGCTATTTATAGCCTAGGGAGCAGCCCGACATGATAAGACATAAATGCCCTTCAATGATATGACCATTAGGTGTATAGATATTTTGGGACAGCTGGCACATAGCACAACAACGGTCGGAATTTTGAGTAGTAGAATCCTCAGGGCTATCATGTTCCTCACTGTGTAGGCAATCCGCACTAGCGAATTCCTAACTCCTCAGTCAGGACAAATATCTTAGGGACCAGAAGAACTTCGTCTCTGTCACTGAAGAAATTGACTGATCTGTAAGAGATTTCCAATGGCTTCACTCGAAGGGATTGGTAGGTGTAGGATTTTGAGTTGAGCATCACATGGAAATTTTTCCTTAGTATTTCCTCGACCCCCTTTAACAGTACGGTGTTTCCTATGACTCAAGAAAGAGAAAAAACAAAACTATGAAAACGAATGTCTTCAAGCTTCATATTCAAAGCATGAATATCAAGTCTTTACGGACACACCAATTTCTTCACTTTCAAAGTCTTCATGAAAGTCTTCAGAAATACCAAAATCTTCAGTCGAAGATGTTCATTTTTAGGGGTCGACTTTTCCTGTAAATATCAAACTCCTCATAGATTTATAGACCTGTGTACACTCACAAACGCATTAGTCCCTTAACCTATAAGTCTTCAATACACCAAAGTCACTAAGGGGCACTAGATGCACTTACAATCTCCCCCTTTTTGGTGATTGATGACAATATAGGTTAAGTTTTCAACGGGGATAAACATATGAAGTGTAACTACTGATATTGAGGAATTTGATTGCAAGATATAGAAGAACTCCTCCTGAAGATGTGCATAGTGAGGAATTTGCTTTTGAAGCACTTCACACTTGAAGAGTTGAATCATGGAGATCTCCCCCTATATCTTGTAATTCATACACGCATTTAACATATAATATGAAGAATTTGAAATAATATGGTGCTTGATGAAATATGGTGCTTGATGAAATTCAGCATGCGTGCAATAATATTTAACGAGGAATAAGCATGCAGAATAGTGCATCAAAAGTATCAGGGCACAGTGCATCAAAAGTATTAGAGCACCATCGGGTTTAAGATTACAACTCGATCCAATAAAGTTTCAGAAGAACGAGAGTTGTAACTTTAGCAAAAAAAAACGCCCATATAGTAGACCCGCTTGAAGACTAACTCATATTTCTCCCCCTTTGTCATCGAATGACCAAAAGGCTCGAAAATGAGGACTAACGCCCCTGAAGATAATCATGTTGATGAAGGAGTGCCAGCGTTGTTGGGGTCGTTTGTTGATGTAGGGCCTGCCGCAGTGTCGTCCAAATCTTCATGTTCATCAGTGTCGCGTGATGAAGAAAATGAGCTGGCCACCAGAGAAGGAACTTGGACCTTCTTGAATTTCTTTGGTGGAGGTGCAGACCAGTCAAAATCTTCTTTGAGACCCATGTTCTTCAGATCTTCTTCACCATATAGATGTGACAGGATTTCCCAGGTGCGACCGAAGACTTGATGGAGGTAGTAGTGGTTTTTCTTCACTGCATTGTGTGTGGCAGTCATGTTGTGAAGAAGTGAACCAAACTGACGCTTAACCCATTTGTGATTTCGATCCACCTTCTGGTGAAGACTAAGCAGAAGTTCACGGTCAGTCATCACGCACGGAGCAGTGGCTTGAGGAGTGGACTTAGGTGCATTGGCAGAGTCATGTGTGGCAGAGTCATCATTGGTGGAATAAGATGCAGCTTTGCGAAACTGACCATCCAATGGACGAATGCCTTCATCAATTACAGCTGGTGCGTTGCCCTTTCCATCAATTGAGGAATATGTCTGCTTGAGGACTTCAATTGGGGGCAAGTACCTGAGGTGATTCTAGAAATCAGCTTTGTAGTTGAGTGAAGACCTTGTCCTGAGGAATCTCATGATCCAAGGTGCATAAGGCTTCGGCTCAAACGGAGACAGTGCAACATTGGCCATAGTCCTCATGAAGAAATCATGATAATTGATAGGAATGCCATGAATGATGTTGAATACTAGATTCTTCATGATGCCAACAATTTCCTCATCAGATGAGTCGTGGCCTTTGATAGGACGGATTGTCCTCGTAAGAATACGATAGACAGTTCTGGGCACGTACATCAATTCCTTCACGAGGAATTTGGTTCTTGGTGCCTGACCTGGCTTCAAAGGTTTCATCAGCACCTGCAAGTAATGATGTGTGAGCTCAGGTTCACTGTAGATGCAGCGAGCTTCTTCAAGGGGAGGACTGAGTGGTAGAGCACGAAGCAATTCAGAGGCTGGTTCAGTGTAGTGAGTGTTTTCAGACATCCAGTCTAGCACCCATGAATTCACATCTTCAGCATCTCCGGTGATGTGCAGCGTTGCATAGAATTGAAGAATCAGTTCTTCATTCCAATTGCAGATGTCAGAGCAAAAGTTGAGCAGTCCAGCATCATGAAGAACACTGAGGACTAGTGCGAAGCACGACAGAGATTCCATATCCACATGAGGAATATGCTCATGGTAGAAAATCTTCTCCTTGTTGAACAGCACTGAGGAATAGAAATTGGCTTGACTAGCAGTCCAGAAACGCCTCTTCCTAATGCGACCAGAGTCATATGGGTTATAGTCTTCGAAGAATACGTGCTCGCCGAAGAAATCATCAGCCTTGAACTTTTGCTTGCGTGAGAATGGATCCTTTGGCTTCGGCAGAGGAGTGTCAGTAAGTTGCATCACGACCTCAGGAATCTCAATCGCAGGTTCTTCAAGCTGAGGAATTTCTTGTTCCTCCTTAGTGGCAGTCTACGTAGTTGGTTGTTCAGCAGCAGCAGTTTCATCAGCGCTAGTGGCTGGAATTTCCTCATGGACAGATGCAGTGGGATGAGTTTCTTCAGAGCCCATGTGAACAGTTTGTGTGGGGGACTGAGGACATTGTTGTAGAGGGGTGAACATTGGAGAGTTTGGATGCTGACTTTCCCAGAATTAATCACTGATTACGGGTGTGGAGCAGCCAATGTCCACATCATCATCTTCCATTTCTTCAACGCCAGCCTCTTCAGCTGTGACCTAGGCACAGGCGAGGAGATGATAGGTATTGAAGGGATCACATCCACTTCAATTTCTTCATCCAATGGTTCAGACAAAGCAGCAGAATGAGTTTCTTCATCATATCCACTGGGGATCACATATTCTTCATCAAAAGGAACGAGGTCCTTTGATGGCCTGGTTGAGATGGGAACAACATCAATCGGATTTGCAAATGAGCTTGTCATAGGCTTCATTTTCTTCGGAGCTGAAGAATCTGAAGCAGCAGATGCTTTCCTTTTCTTCACTGCAGCATGCTCTGCAACCTTAGTCTTCTTCACATCCGATGCAGATGGAAGGATTGAAGTTGAAGTTGGTGCAGGAGCAGCTGAGGAATCTGGTTGATTTTCTTTAGGTACAACTGATGCAGTTGCCCTGAGTTCTTCAGTTTCTTTAGGCACACCATTAGTGGGTGCCCTGGCAATTTCTTCAACAGCTGGAACACAGTCATCAGCCCTGGAACTCACATTATCTTCAGCAGCCTGATTGTCATCAGCAATTGCTGAGCAGATGCTTCAGCCTAAGGAATTTCCTGTTGTGTTGAGGCTGCAACATTGGAAGTGAAGTTATCCGCAAGTTTCACAAAATGAACCTTGGATCCAAGCCAATCAGCGCGATATGCGTCAAAGTCATCACCGAGTTTCTTAATCTCAGTCTGAGTAGTGACAAGTTCTTCAATTGTCATAGAGACAACGTTTTTCTTCAAATAGTGCTCTTTCTTGTACTGCGCTTTCTTGATCTGTCTGGCCTTCTCAAATTTCCACTTTTGTTCTTGAATGAAGTGGGTCAGCATGTGACTCTGGCAAGGAGTTAGCTTGAAGTCAGGCAAGGGAGTGTTGGGGTCCTTGTGCCAATCATCAATGTTGTCGAGGATCAGCTTGGGATCCAAAAGCAGTGGCACCTCTGATCCTTTGGCTCTAGCGGCCCAGACTTGTCTGTCTCTGATGATTTCTGCAAGTTCATCATCATCAGCTTCGTCTTCATCAGACGGCACTTGGAAAGTGACTTGCTTCTTTTAAGGACTTGGGCGTGGACCTCGTCCAGCAGTGGCCTTTGTCTTCAGCAGTGAGGGGCCAACTGAGGAACTTGGTGCAGCTGAGGAACTAGCCGAGACACCTGAGGCAATGGAGATGCTGGCAGTCCTTTGGCACGAAGTGATATGCACAGGTGCTGAGGATTTGGTTGGAACAGCTGAAGGCTTTGGTGGAGGAGCTGAGGTCTTTGGAGGAACAGGAGCAGCATGAGGAATTGGCCGTGAGGGCTGTGATGATTCTGGCCGTGAGGGCATTGCTGAGGAAGCACTTGGCTTGCGCGCAGTCTTCTTTGACATAGCCTTCTTTGGCTTGACAGCAAGGACCTCAGCAGAGGCAGCAGCAGCAGCAGAGTCTTCATTGAATTTCCTCACTGCTTCTTTGGCTTGCTTAGCCAACTTGCCTTGGCGCTTGGCCCATTCATCAGGATAGTCCTCACCGCGCTTGAGGCTGGTGGGATCTGCTATTTGGCCAGGTGCCAATGGAGCTCTTGGGCATGGAGGATTGAGTGCGAATTTCTTCATGTACTTAGGAGTGACATATTTGTACTCCCTCCATTCTCTTGCCCATATCCTCTGTATCTTCTAAATGCGTACTTTGCGCTCATTCTTGGTTTCCTTAGTAGGTGTGCAGTACCCAGCATATATGTCATCAGGGATTTCAAATGATGTATTTACCTCAGGCCTCTTTCCTCCCTTCTATGGCCTTTTACCATCAACCATTTTCTTCAGTTGAGGAATTTGAACAATCGAATTCTCTGAAGAAGTATGCAACTCTTCTTCGAGGAAAGCTGCAAATGAGTTAAGTCGATGAGAACCTAGTGATTCAGCAGCTGACATGTGTACCTGTGAACAGAGTATAGTTGCGAGGAATTTGGAGAGGTCATATGCGTTCTCAGAAGGTTTTTCAAAATGAACAGGTTTGAGGAATTTGACTAGATGAGTCTTGAAGATTTTCAGTAAGCGTTCTTTGTCTTAGGTTACAGAGTTGTATAGATCGATGATCCACATAATTGAGGAATCTTGAAGAAAAATGATGCTTAGAGAAACGAATCAAGAACATATGACTTTGTGAGGTGTTCAGTGTGTGAAGATATGAAGAAAAACACTTTTGAAGATTTTGTAGATAATCATTCGAATCAACGAGGGTAGTAAAAGTAACTTTTAATTACCCTGGACGAAGAACATGACGAACTAGAGTGAGGAGATGTGAAGTTCGTCTGTGCAGATCTTCCACGCCCTAACTTGGCGGAGGAAGACGGCTACGGCGGCGGTGGAGTGAAGATGTCCATGGTCGGCGCGAGTACGTCGGCGACGAGGTCGAGGCAGTGAAGCTCTTCCTCATCGGCGGTGATGAAGTAGCGGCAGCGCTAGGGTTTGAGAAGCTCGAGCCGGAGAGAGAGGTCGAGCGGAGTAAAAGAAGTGAAGAGGGAAAGGAGAGGTATTTATAGCCACAGTGAAAAAACTGCTCGCCCGAAGAAATTGGACGAACGTGCCCCTGACCCTTCTCATTCGCATGACATGTGTCACCCACGTAGTGAGAGGTGGAGATCGTGTTAGATCGTGGCTGAGTGGATAAGTGTATCATGGGAAGCGGAACGGATTGAGCAGCAAAGCCGAAAATTTAGATAAGATAGGTTTTAAAGTTCCTTTCGCAATTTCTTCAGCTGACAAGGACACAATGAAGATTTTGAACGAGTTTCAAATAGAACGCACATGAAGAATTTGTGAACAGATTGGGTTGAGTATAGCATAGAGGGGAAGGGTCCGATCACATTCACTTAGCAGAAAACCAACTTGAAGAAATAGCAATAAGTGAATGCTGTAGAGGACATAAACTCATATATATATATATATATATATATATATATATACAGCCAATGAAGAAAAACGACGGAACCACTGAAGACTATGCAAAGTTGAAGAATATGAATAATTTGAGGAATTTCAACTTTTGGTGGTGGCGTGACCCACCGTATAAGAATGATGATTCCAGACACCACGTACAATTATCGTAGGGTTCTGAGAATCAAATTCTTCGTTAATTTCTTCACACTAAGAGTGTTATTCTTCATTGATTGAAGAAAACCGTTTCTTCATGTGTTGCACATCTAAGTCATCAATTTTGCATAAGTGTTAGGATGAGTGTCCTTTTCACAGAACATTCGAAGATTTTAGGATATTTAGCTCACACCGCAACTTGCTAAATCTCTTCTCATCCAAGGGCTTTGTGAAGATATCGGCTAGCTGTTCTTCAGTCTTCACATGCTCAATAGAAATGTCGCCCTTCAACACATGATCACGAAGAAAATGATGACGAATCTGAATGTGCTTTGTCTTCGAGTGCTGAACTGGGTTGTGAGCAATCTTGATGGCACTCTCATTGTCACAGAAGAGAGGCACATTCTTCATGTTGACGCCGTAGTCCTTGAGAGTTTGCTTCATCCATAGAAATTGGGCACAGCAAGAACCAGCGGCAATGTACTCAGCTTTAGCAGTAGATAGTGATACACAGTTCTGTTTCTTTGAGGACCAACAGACCAAAGATCGTCGGAGGAAATGACATGTACCAGATGTTGACTTGCGATCCACACAATCACCAGCATAGTCAGAGTTAGAATATCCAACAAGATCAAAAGCCGACCCCTTGGGGTACCATAATCCAAGTCTTGGTGTGTGAGCTAGATATCGAAGAATATGCTTCACAGCCTTATGGTGTGATTCCTTCGGTGCAGCTTGAAATCGGGCACACATGCAGACACTAAGCATTATATCTGGCCTAGATGCACATAAGTATAATAAGGAACCTATAATGGAGCGGTATACCTTATGATCGAAGTCAATACCATTTTCATCGGTGCACAAATGGCCATTTGTGGGCATAGGAATTTTGATGCCTTTGCAATCTTGCATGCCGAATTTCCTCAGTACATCCTTGAGGCATTTCTCTTGAGATATGAATATGCCATTGTGTTGTTGACGAATTTGAAGACCTAAGAATAATTTCAACTCTCCCATACTAGACATTTGATATTCTTCACTCATCATATAGGCAAATTCATCACTATAACGTTGGTCAGTACAGTCAAAGATAATATCATCAACATATATTTGGCACACAAACAATTCACCATCATAAGATTTAGTGAAAAGAGTAGGGTCGAGTGAACCGGGTTTGAAGCCTTTCTTCATGAGTAGTTCCTTCAAGGTATCATACCAAGCCCGTGGGGCCTGCTTGAGGCCATAGAGGGCCTTGTTGAGTCTGAAGACTTTGTCAGGATTCTTTGGATCTTCAAAAGCTGGGGGTTGAGCAACGTATACTTCTTCCTCAAGCTTACCATTGAGGAATGCACTTTTCACATCCATTTGATATAAGGTGATATCATGATAGTTAGCATAAGCAAGTAATATGCGAATAGCCTAAAGTCTAGCAACAGGTGCAAAAGTTTCATCGAAATCAATTCCTTCAACCTGTGTGTAGCCTTGAGCTACAAGCCGTGCCTTATTCCTCACCACAAGGCCATTTTCATCTTGCTTGTTGCGGTAGATCCACTTTGTGCCGATGATATTGTGCTTGCGAGGATCTGGACGTTTGACCAGTTCCCAGACATTGTTAAGCTCGAACTGATGTAATTCCTCTTGCATGGCCTGAAACCACTCAGGCTCCAGAAATGCTTCATCTACCTTAGTGGGCTCTGTAATAGAGACAAAAGCATACTGCCCACAAAAGTTAGACAAATGTGAAGCTTTTGAGTGTGTGAGAGGACCTGGCGCTTTGATGTCATTAATGATCTTTTCAACTTGCACTTCTTTTGCAATGCGAGTATGAGCTGGTTGTCGTTGAAGAATTTGACCAGCGTTTTCTTCAGCACCATTTTCTTTAGAATTTTCTTCAGGTGCATTAGCTCAATGTTCTTCATGTTCTGGAATGAGTTCTTCAGCAGATTCTTCAGTAGGAATGACATCCTCAGTAGCCTTGAACTTGATAGTTTCCTCAGGTGCTGGTTCATCTATCACAGTAGCTAGGTGCTCTCTTTCCGAGCCATTAGTTTCATCGAACCGCACATCTACAGTTTCAACAACTTTGTGAAGAACGTTGTTGAAGACTCTGTAGGTGTGCGAGTCCTTTCCGTAACCAAGCATAAAACCTTCATGTGCTTTCGGTGCAAATTTTGAGTTGTGATGAGGATCTCTAATCCAACATTTAGCACCGAAGACTTTGAAATAACTTACATTGGGTTTCTTATTAGTGAGGAGTTCATAGGCAGTCTTTTTGAAGAATTTGTGAAGATATACTCTGTTGATGATGTGGCACGCAGTATCAATTGCCTCAGTCCAGAAACGACGAGGCATTTTGTATTCATCAAGCATAGTGCGAGCCATCTCAGCAAGAGTCATGTTCTTGCGCTCCATGTCGCCATTCTGCTGAGGAGTGTAAGGAGCAGATAACTCATGAGTAATACCAAGTTTATCAAGATAGTCATCGAGACCAGAATTCTTGAACTCGGTGCCATTGTCACTTCTGATGTGCTTGATCTTCACACCAAAGTTGGTAGAAGCCCTCGAGGAAAATCGTTTGAAGACTTCCTGCACTTCATGTTTGTAAGTAACAAGGTGTACCCATGTGTAGCGAGAATAATCATCAACAATAATAAATCCATATTGAGATGCTTTGTAACATCCCAAAATTCTAAATTTTGGAATGTTATATTAAATAGATAGATTTGATTGATTATTTGATTGCTTGTGTGAAATTGAGTGAAATTTGAAGCTTTTTGAAAGTTAAATAAGAGGGAATAAAAGGACTTTCCCAAACTTTCACATTTGCATTTTATGATCTCCTGAATTCAAATTATTTTCAACTACAAAACCCTAGAGAGAAGATGATATGACTTCTTCCATTTAATTAAATGAAAAGGGTTTTTGAAAATATTTGAATTCCATTTGGAAACATTTCCAATTCAAAAACTTTATGCAACTCAATGATTTTCATGAGAGAAGATAAAATGACTTCTTCAAATTATATGAAATATGAGTTGGAAGTTTCAAAGAAATCCAATTTAACGTCCTTTTGAAAGTAAATTTCAATTTGGATGTTACCATATGGATTATTCATTTGCATTCTTTATTTTTATGCATTTTGTTTTATTTGATTTGGTGATCTAGAAAACCTAAGCAACTCAAGGACCAACACGAGAGAGTTGGGGTTTTATTTAAAATTCATTTTGAACTTAATTCAAATATGAAACTGGATCTATTTTGACCGTATTAAATTCTTTCTGATTATTTCTCAAAATAAAATAAAGAGAGAGGATAATAGGACTTACTCAAAAATACCTGAGAAATATTGGAAAAGTAATTTAGAGTCAAAATAATTTTATTGGATTTTATTCAGAGTTTATTTTATTAATTTAGGAAAAAAAATGCATTTTCCAAAGTATTTATTTTTGTCCGGAAAAATGTTCACTTAGTCGTAAATATTTCTAGAAGACCATAGAAATTTCTTTCATAATTTTTGGAATCCGTTTGATATTTCTTTTCTCTGTTTTACCTCTTTCCGATTTAAAAAAAGTGAACCGACCTACACAGCGTGCCCGGGCCGGACTCCTCCCACCCGAGGCCTTTATAAGCCGCCCCCGGGCGCTAGTTTTGCACCTCCCCCCGCCCTTGCCCTGTAGCAGCGCCGCCGCCGCCGCCGGCGGCGGCGGTGATCGCCGGAATAGTGAAGGTAAAAAATATATTCTATTTTATTTTTTTATTTTAATTTTTTTTGACAGGGACCTATCCGCGATTATTTTTGTCGTAGATTAGTCCCTGATCTTAAAACCTTCGTATCTTTTTGCTCGTTTCTCCAAACGCAGTGAAACCAACGCCTAAATCTTCGTCTCGAGCCCCTCTATAAATTAAACCAACTTGAACAAGATTATGAAAACTTTTTGAATCTGTTTCAAATAGATTTGATTCGAATCTTCTTTTGATCATATCTTTTTATCCGTAACTCCGTTTGACTTGATTCTTTTTGCAAATTAAAGCTCTTGACCTACAATTTCTGATAAGGCCAAATTCACATAATTTTGGTACCGTTAGAAATTGTTTTATGTTGCAAGAGCTATTTGCTTGGTTTTGATGTTTTCCGAATCGACTTCTTCGATCTTTCTGGTCTTTTGAGTGATTGCTTATGTGTGGTTACTATTGCTTGATTACGATAGATTGACCGGAGTGTGACGAGTAGAGCTATCAAGATTTTGAGTGCGAATCATCTTCATCAACATTGCAGGCAAGTTCACACTTTGATCATACCTCTTTCATACCCAGTTTTTATTGCATTAGATCAAACCTCCAACATTGCATGATTAGGATCTAATTAAATTGTGGGATGGGAAGTAGTTGAGGTAGTACCTATTACTTGTTTATTATCAAACCCTTGGGAGCTACTATTACGTTATGCTTACATTCCCATGCTATGCTCATAGACGTGGATTGGGTTTTGAGAGTATTCATGACAGATGTGAGATTGTTCATTAATGGTTTACTTAAGGTGGCAACTTAAACACACATCTGGGTGGATTGAGGCACCTGGGTATTCCAGGATTGCCTGTCTAGGCACCTGGGTAGACTAGGATTGCTTGTTTTTTATGGACCGCCATCCAGGCTCAAAGGGATCATGAGATTATTCATACTAGAAACTTCCGTGTGCAGCCACAAGCTACTATGGGCTCTAGCATAGTTGACTAAGTCGTGCGAACTCTTAAAGTGGTAGACTAGCAGATGTAGGGGATGTAGGTGGTACGGTCTACCCGATCATAAGGTGCTAGCGCTTCTGAAAGACTATGTCTCGGTCATCCGTTTCTCAAACACCATGTAGTGCGAGAATTCGAACGGAGGCGATCGAGTCTTGTGGGGAAAAGTGCGCAACCTCTACAAAGTGTATAAACTAATTATGATTAGCCGTGTCCCCGGTTATGGACGTCTTGAGTATCTAATACCTGGATTATCATGTGAATCTCATCACGTTACTTTAAATGAATATTGTTGGGTTTTAAGGATGATGCTTAATTGGGATTGAGAATGCTGTCAACCATTCTCAATGTTTAACAACCACCATGATAGTTAAACAAAATTTATTCCTTTGCAGTAGGGACAAATTGGCTTTTTGCAAAAACTTATAACCGTAGAGCTTTTCCACCAGCCATATATGCATGTAGTGATAGCCATTATTCATCATTGCTCTACAGTGTGAATTTGCCAGTACATTCAATGTACTGACCCTTTGTGGCTGCAACGTCTCATGTTGCAGGATTATCTTACGACGAGTAAGTGATATGTTAGGGTTACGATTTCTACACTCAACTTTACCGTTGGTGTTGATAGGAATCCACAACCTTGTTACTTCCGCTATTTGGATCGAGGTAATAGTATTTACGTTATTTTATACATGTGATTTACCTCTATTATAAATCCTCGAGTACTATGTGTGTCAGCATACCGATCCAGGGATGACACTTAAGCACAGAGACTTGATCCATTCGGATCAGGTCGCTACAAGATGGTATCAGAGCACATGTTGACTGTAGGACGTGACCCTAGAAACTGGCAAGCCCATAGCAAAGATTTTTCTCTACAACTTTCCCGTTCAAAAAGATCTTTTACCTCTCTTCTCTTCCGAGCTTATTCAAAAATTCCCTTTAGTGAGACCATACCCCTTTCCCCCTTTGACCACACGAAGATTCGACTGATGAGACCACTCCAAGAAGTACAAGATATCGGACAACTAAGACCACTTTGGAATGAAGAGTATTTTTCGTGCATTTGAATAATGGAAACTACAACGGTTGAAGACTTCGAAGACTAGGAGAATTTGAAGGCTCTGTAGAATTTCCAGATTTAGTATGACCTAGGAAGGCTACCCTTATGGAACTTGGCAGACTAAGGAAGCTGTCAATACCCGAGATCAAGGTGTTGGAGAAAGTCCAGAACATGAAGCAGTAGAAGTCAATGTTTTGTCAATAAAACTCCAAGTCAGGAGATATCTATTATGGAATGAAAGCTCATGTCAGTAACATGGCCATAGACACGGCTAACCATGGAGTTATCGCCGCTTACGCTATTATCACCGTGCTGAGTTAAGCATGTATATGCATGGAAGGATTGGATGGTAGAAGGCTGATGGAGCACCTATCAGCAAAAGATGAAGTTTTAACCTTAGCCGGTGTATCACTAGGATCTGGAGTAATATGTCAAGAAGTTTAAGATGGACTTGTAGGAAGTCATATTTGACAAGGAAGCATTTTGTGACGAACTCAGGGCCCCAGAAGCCGAAAGTAGCCAAGCTGGAGGAGCTACAACCTCGAGATACCGGAGATTGTCAGGAACTGAAGGACAGTATGACCATGGTTCATGTGAAGGATGTTGAAACCAGAAGTTTGGAACGCAACTCCAGAATATTAAAGGACGTCACGAGAGACTTCGCGTCAACAGAGTTGATCTGGCAAAAGAACTGGAGAAAAACAAGCATGATCGGAAGAAGCCATTGGAGGCATGAACAAGGCTTGAAGAGTTTGGAGACGTTGAAGATTTATTGACCTTTAGAAGACCAAACCCCAGTTATATCCCTATGTTAGATGCGACGAATTGTGAGCTGTCATTTGTTTGATGTTTTTCCGACAGCCACAATAAAAATCTGCCTTTTTAAAACTATTGTTTATATTGTGTGAATCCCTCTCCCTCTCTCTTATCTCACCCCAAACCCTTGGAACCAATAGAGGACGAATGGAGATGAACTCATGTTTCCCTGGACCGATAAGTCAATTGGAGACGGACCAATGGATTCAGAATATGGAGGATCACATGAACAATAACCCTATAGTCAGAAAGGATATGACCCGGCATGCTCTTTAGTGCTTTGAAAGAGGTGCTGATGAAGGAAATATGCCCTAGAGGCAATAATAAAGTTATTATTTATTTCCTTGTATCATGATAAATGTTTATTATTCATGCTAGAATTGTATTAACCAGAAACATAATACATGTGTGAATACATAGACAAACTTAGTGTCACTAGTATGCCTCTACTAGACTAGCTCGTTAATCAAAGATGGTTATGTTTCCTAACCATGAACAATGTGTTGTTATTTGATTAACGAGGTCACATCATTAGTTGAATGATCTGATTGACATAACCCATTTCATTAGCTTAGCACCCGATCGTTTAGTATGTTGCTATTGCTTTCTTCATGACTTATACATGTTCCTATGACTATGAGATTATGCAACTCCCGTTTGCCGGAGGAATACTTTGGGTGCTACCAAACGTCACAACATAACTGGGTGATTATAAAGGAGTACTACAGGTCTCTCCAATGGTAGATGTTGGGTTGGCGTATTTCGAGATTAGGATTTGTCACTCCGATTGTCGGAGAGGTATCTCTGGGCCCTCTCGGTAATGCACATTACACAAGCCTTGCAAGCATTGCAACTAATGAGTTAGTTGCGGGATGATGTATTACAGAACGAGTAAAGAGACTTGCTGGTAACGAGATTGAACTAGGTATTGGATACCGACGATCGAATCTCGGGCAAGTAACATACCGATGACAAAGGGAACAACGTATGTTGTTATGCGGTCTGACCGATAAAGATGTTCGTAGAATATGTAGGAGCCAATATGGGCATCCAGGTCCCGCTATTGGTTATTGACCGGAGACGTGTCTTGGTCATGTCTACATTGTTCTCGAACCGTAGGGTCCGCACACTTAACGTTACGATGACAGTTATTATGAGTTTATGCATTTTGATGTACCGAAGGTAGTTCGGAGTCCCGGATGTGATCACGGACATGACGAGGAGTCTCGAAATGGTTGAGACATAAAGATTCATATATTGGAAGCCTATGTTTGGATATCGGAAGTGTTCCGGGTGAAATCGGGATTTTACGGAGTACCGGGAGGTTACCGGAACCCCCCGGGAACCATATGGGCCTTAGTGGGCTTTAGTGGAAAGGTGTAAGGGGCAGCCTAAGGTGGGCTGTGCGCCTTACCCTTCCCCTAGTCCTATTAGGACTAGGAGAGGTGGCCGGCCCCCTTCCCTCTCTCTCCCCCTCAAGGAATCCTATTAGGACTAGGATTTGGGGGGGGGGAGTCCTACTCCTGGTAGGAGTAGGACTCCTCCTGCGCCCTCCTCTTGGCCGGCCAGCCCCTCCCCCTTGGATCCTTTATATACGGGGGCAGGGGGCACCTCTAGACACACAAGTTGATCATTGAGATCGTTCCTTAGGCGTGTGCGGTGCCCCCTGCCACCGTATTCCACCTCGATCATATCGTTGCAGTGCTTAGGCGAAGCCCTGCGTCGGTAGAATATCAAGATCGTCACCGCGCCATTGTGCTGACGGAACTCCTCCCCGAAGCTTTGCTGGATCGGAGCCCGGGGATCGTCATCGCGATGTACGTGTGCTAAGAACTCGGAGGTGCCGGAGTAACGGTGCTTGGATCGGTCGGATCTGAAAGAAGACGTACGACTACTTCCTCTACATTGTGTCAACGCTTCCGTTGCGATCTACAAGGGTACGTAGATCAGACTCTCCCCCTCATTGCTATGCATCACCATGATCTTGCGTGTGCGTAGGAATTTTTTTGAAATTACTACGTTCCCCAACAGTGGCATCCGAGCCTAGGTTTTATGGTTTGATGTTATATGCACGAGTAGAACACAAGTGAGTTGTGGGCGATACAAGTCATACTGCCTACCAGCATGTCATACTTTGGTTCAGCGGTATTGTTGGACGAGATGACCCGGACCAACCTTACGTGTACGCTTACGCGAGACCGGTTCCCTCGACGTGCTTTGCACATAGATGGCTTGGGGCGACTGTCTCTCCAACTTTAGTTGAACCGAGTGTGGCTACGCCCGGTCCTTGAGAAGGTTAAAACGGAGTCTATTTATCAAACTATCGTTGTGGTTTTGATGCGTAGGTGACATTGGTTCTTGCTTAAGCCCGTGCAGCCACGTAAAAATTGCAACAACAAAGTAGAGGACGTCTAACTTGTTTTTGCAGGGCATGTTGTGATGTGATATGGTCAAGACATGATGCTAAATTTTATTGTATGAGATGATCATGTTTTGTAACTGAGTTATCGGCAACTGGCAGGAGCCATATGGTTGTCGCTTTATTGTATGCAATGCAATCGCGATGTAATGCTTTACTTTATCACTAAACGGTAGCGATAGTCGTTGAAGCATAAGATTGGCGAGACGACAACGATGCTACGATGGAGATCAAGGTGTCGCGCCGGTGACGATGGTGATCATGACGGTGCTTCGGAGATGGAGATCACAAGCATAAGATGATGATGGCCATATCATATCACTTATATTGATTGCATGTGATGTTTATCTTTTATGCATCTTATCTTGCTTTGATTGACGGTAGCATTATAAGATGATCTCTCACTAAATTATCAAGAAGTGTTCTCCCTGAGTATGCACCGTTGTGAAAGTTCTTCGTGCTGAGACACCACGTGATGATCGGGTGTGATAGGCTCTATGTTCAAATACAACGGGTGCAAAACAGTTGCACACGCGGAATACTCAGGTTATACTTGACGAGCCAAGCATATACAGATATGGCCTCGGAACACAGAGACCGAAAGGTCGAGCGTGAATCATATAGTAGATATGATCAACATAATGATGTTCACCGATAAAACTACTCCATCTCACGTGATGATCGGACATGGTTTAGTTGATTTGGATCACGTAATCACTTAGAAGATTAGAGGGATATCTATCTAAGTGGGAGTTCTTAAGTAATATGATTAATTGAACTTAAATTTATCATGAACTTAGTACCTGATAGTATCTTGCTTGTTTATGTTGATTGTAGATAGATGGCTCGTGTTGTTGTTCCGTTGAATTTTAATGTGTTCCTTGAGAAAGCAAAGTTGAAAGATGATGGTAGCAATTACACGGACTGGGTCCGTAACTTGAGGATTATCCTCATTGTTGCACAAAAGAATTACGTCCTGGAAGCACCGCTGGGTGCCAGGCCTGCTGCTGGAGCAACCCCAGATGTTATGAACGTCTGGCAGAGCAAAGCTGATGACTACTCGATAGTTCAGTGTGCCATGCTTTACCGCTTAGAATCGGGACTTCAACGACGTTTTGAACGTCATGGAGCATATGAGATGTTTCAGGAGTTGAAGTTAATATTTCAAGCAAATGCCCGGATTGAGAGATATGAAGTCTCCAATAAGTTCTATAGCTGCAAGATGGAAGAGAACAGTTCTGTCAGTGAGCATATACTCAAAATGTCTGGGTATAATAATCACTTGATTCAATTGGGAGTTAATCTTCCAGATGATTGCGTCATTGACAGAATTCTCCAATCACTGCCACCAAGCTACAAAAGCTTCGTGATGAACTATAATATGCAAGGGATGAACAAGACTATTCCCGAGCTCTTCGCAATGCTAAAATCTGCGGAGGTAGAAATCAAAAAGGAGCATCAAGTGTTGATGGTTAACAAAACCACTAGTTTCAAGAAAAAGGGCAAAGGGAAGAAGAAAGGGAACTTCAAGAAGAACGGCAAGCACGTTGCTGCTCAGGAGAAGAAACCCAAGTCTGGACCTAAGCCTGAAACTGAGTGGTTCTACTGCAAGCAGACTGGTCACTGGAAGCGGAACTGCCCCAAGTATTTGGCGGATAAGAAGGATGGCAAGGTGAACAAAGGCATATGTGAAATACATGTTATTGATGTGTACCTTACTAATGCCCGCAGTAGCACCTGGGTATTTGATACTGGTTCTATTGCTAATATATGCAACTTGAAACAGGGACTACGGATTAAGCGAAGATTGGCTAAGGACGAGGTGACGATGCGTGTGGGAAACGGTTCCAAAGTCGATGTGATCGCGGTCGGCACGCTACCTCTACATCTACCTTCGGGATTAATATTAGACCTAAATAATTGTTATTTGGTGCCAGCGTTGAGCATGAACATTATATCTGGATCTTGTTTAATGCGAGACGGTTATTCATTTAAATCAGAGAATAATGGTTGTTCTATTTATATGAGTAATATCTTTTATGGTCATGCACCCATGAAGAGTGGTCTATTCTTGTTAAATCTCGATAGTAGTGATACACATATTCATAATGTAGAAGCCAAAAGATGCAGAGTTGATAATGATAGTGCAACTTATTTGTGGCACTGCCGTTTAGGTCATATCGGTGTAAAGCGCATGAAGAAACTCCATACTGATGGACTTTTGGAACCACTTGATTATGAATCACTTGGTACTTGCGAACCGTGCCTCATGGGCAAGATGACTAAAACACCATTCTCTGGTACTATGGAGAGAGCAACAGATTTGTTGGAAATCATACATACAGATGTATGCGGTCCGATGAATATTGAGGCTCGTGGCGGATATCGTTATTTTCTCACCTTCACAGATGATTTATGCAGATATGGGTATATCTACTTAATGAAACATAAGTCTGAAACATTTGAAAAGTTCAAAGAATTTCAGAGTGAAGTGGAAAATCATCATAACAAGAAAATAAAGTTTCTACGATCTGATCGTGGAGGAGAATATTTGAGTTACGAGTTTGGTGTACATTTGAAAAATTGTGGAATAGTTTCGCAACTCACGCCACCCGGAACACCACAACGTAATGGTGTGTCCGAACGTCGTAATCGTACTTTACTAGATATGGTGCGATCTATGATGTCTCTTACTGATTTACCGCTATCGTTTTGGGGATACACTCTAGAGACGGCCGCATTCACGTTAAATAGGGCACCATCAAAATCCGTTGAGACGACGCCTTATGAACTATGGTTTGGCAAGAAACCAAAGTTGTCATTTCTGAAAGTTTGGGGCTGCGATGCTTATGTGAAAAAGCTTCAACCTGATAAGCTCGAACCCAAATCGGAGAAATGTGTCTTCATAGGATATCCAAAGGAAACTATTGGATACACCTTCTATCACAGATCCGAAGGCAAGACTTTTGTTGCTAAATTCAGAAACTTTCTTGAGAAGGAGTTTCTCTCGAAAGAAGTGAGTGGGAGGAAAGTAGAACTTGACGAGGTAACTATACCCGCTCCCTTATTGGAAAGTAGTACATCACAGAAAACTGTTTCTGCGACACCTACACCAATAAGTGAGGAAGTTAATGATAATGATCATGAAACTTCAGAACAAGATACTACTGAACCTCGTAGATCAACCAGAGCAAGATCCGCGCCAGAGTGGTACGGTAATCCAGTTCTGGAAGTCATGCTGCTAGATCATGATGAACCTACAAACTATGAAGAAGCGATGGTGAGCCCAGATTCCGCAAAGTGGCTTGAAGCCATGAAATCTGAGATGGGATCCATGTATGAGAACAAAGTATTGACTTTGGTTGACTTGCCCGATGATCGTCAAGCAATTGAGAATAAATGGATCTTCAAGAAAAAGACTGACGCTGACGGTAATGTTACTGTCTATAAAGCTCGACTTGTCGCAAAAGGTTTTCGACAAGTTCAAGGGGTTGACTACGATGAGACCTTCTCACCTATAGCGATGCTTAAGTCTGTCCGAATCATGTTAGCAATTGCCGCGTTTTATGATTATGAAATATGGCAGATGGATGTCAAAACTACATTCCTGAATGGATTTCTGGAAGAAGAGTTGTATATGATGCAACCGGAAGGTTTTGTCGATCCAAAGGGAGCTAACAAAGTGTGGAAGCTCCAGCGATCCATTTATGGACTGGTGCAAGCATCTCGGAGTTGGAATAAACGCTTTGATAGTGTGATCAAAGCATTTGGTTTTATACAGACTTTCGGTGAAGCCTGTATTTACAAGAAAGTGAGTGGGAGCTCTGTAGCATTTCTGATATTATATGTGGATGACATATTGCTGATTGGAAATGATATAGAATTTCTGGATAGCATAAAGGGATACTTGAATAAGAGTTTTTCAATGAAAGACCTCGGTGAAGCTGCTTACATATTAGGCATAAAGATCTATAGAGATAGATCAAGACGCTTAATTGGACTTTCACAAAGCACATACCTTGACAAGATTTTGAAGAAGTTCAAAATGGATCAAGCAAAGAAAGGGTTCTAGCCTGTGTTACAAGGTGTGAAGTTGAGCCAGACTCAATGCCCGACCACTGCAGAAGATAGAGAGAAAATGAAAGATGTTCCCTATGCTTCAGCCATAGGCTCTATCATGTATGCAATGCTGTGTACCAGACCTGATGTGTGCCTTGCTATAAGTTTAGCAGGGAGGTACCAAAGTAATCCAGGATTGGATCACTGGACAGCGGTCAAGAGCATCCTGAAATACCTGAAAAGGACTAAGGATATGTTTCTCGTATATGGAGGTGACAAAGAGCTCACCGTAAGAGGTTATGTTGATGCAAGCTTTGACACTGATCCGGACGATTCTAAATCGCAAACCGGATACGTGTTTACATTAAACGGTGGAGCTGTCAGTTGGTGCAGTTCTAAACAAAGCGTCGTAGCGGGATCTACATGTGAAGCGGAGTACATAGCTGCTTCGGAAGCAACGAACGAAGGAGTCTGGATGAAGGGGTTCATATCCGATCTAGGTGTCATACCTGGTGCATCGGGTCCAATGAAAATCTTTTGTGACAATACTGGTGCAATTGCCTTGGCAAAGGAATCCAGATTTCACAAGAGGACCAAGGACATCAAGAGACGCTTCAATTCCATCAGGGATCTAGTCCAGGTGGGAGACATAGAGATTTGCAAGATACATGCGGATCTGAATGTTGCAGACCCGTTGACTAAGCCTCTTCCACGAGCAAAACATGATCAGCACCAAGGCTCCATGGGTGTTAGAATCATTACTGTGTAATCTAGATTATTGACTCTAGTGCAAGTGGGATACTGAAGGAAATATGCCCTAGAGGCAATAATAAAGTTATTATTTATTTCCTTATATCATGATAAATGTTTATTATTCATGCTAGAATTGTATTAACCAGAAACATAATACATGTGTGAATACATAGACAAACTTAGTGTCACTAGTATGCCTCTACTAGACTAGCTCGTTAATCAAAGATGGTTATGTTTCCTAACGATGAACAATGTGTTGTTATTTGATTAACGAGGTCACATCATTAGTTGAATGATCTGATTGACATAACCCATTTCATTAGCTTATCACCCGATCGTTTAGTATGTTGCTATTGCTTTCTTCATGACTTATACATGTTCCTATGACTATGAGATTATGCAACTCCCGTTTGCCGGAGGAATACTTTGGGTGCTACCAAACGTCACGACGTAACTGGGTGATTATAAAGGAGTACTACAGGTGTCTCCAATGGTAGATGTTGGGTTGGCGTATTTCGAGATTAGGATTTGTCACTCCGATTGTCGGAGAGGTATCTCTGGGCCCTCTCGGTAATGCACATTACACAAGCCTTGCAAGCATTGCAACTAATGAGTTAGTTGCGGGATGATGTATTACAGAACGAGTAAAGAGACTTGACGGTAACGAGATTGAACTAGGTACTGGATACCGACGATCGAATCTCGGGCAAGTAACATACCGATGACAAAGAACAACGTATGTTGTTATGCGGTCTGACCGATAAAGATCTTCATAGAATATGTAGGAGCCAATATGGGCATCCAGGTCCTGCTATTGGTTATTAACCGGAGACGTGTCTCGGTCATGTCTACATTGTTCTCTAACCGTAGGGTCCGCACGCTTAACGTTACGATGACAGTTATTATGAGTTTATGCATTTTGATGTACCGAAGGTAGTTCGGAGTCCCGGATGTGATCACGGACATGACGAGGAGTCTCGAAATGGTCGAGACATAAAGATTCATATATTGGAAGGCTATGTTTGGATATCGGAAGTGTTCCGGGTGAAATCGGGATTTTACCGGAGTACCGGGAGGTTACCGGAACCCCCCGGGAACCATATTGGCCTTAGTGGGCTTTAGTGGAAAGGTGTAAGGGGCAGCCCAAGGTGGGCTGCGCGCCTCCCCCTTCCCCTAGTCCTATTAGGACTAGGAGAGGTGGCCGGCCCCCTTCTCTCTCTCCCCCTCGAGGAATCCTATTAGGACTAGGATTTGGGGGGGGGGGGGAGTCCTACTCCCGATAGGAGTAGGACTCCTCCTGCGCCCTCCTCTTGGCCGGCCAGCCCCTCCCCCTTGGATCCTTTATATACGGGGGCAGGGGGCACCTCTAGACACACAAGTTGATCATTGAGATCGTTCCTTAGCCGTGTGCGGTGCCCCCTGCCACCATATTCCACCTCGATCATATCGTTGCAGTGCTTAGGCGAAGCCCTGCGTTGGTAGAACATCAAGATCGTCACCATGCGGTCGTGCTGACGGAACTCCTCCCCAAAGCTTTGCTGGATCGGAGCCCGTGGATCATCATCGTGATGTATGTGTGCTAAGAACTCGGAGGTGCTGGAGTAACGGTGCTTGGATCGGTCGGATCTGAAAGAAGACGTACGATTACTTCCTCTATGTTGTGTCAACGCTTCCGTTGCGACCTACAAGGGTACGTAGATCGGACTCTCCCCCTCGTTGCTATGCATCACCATGATCTTGCGTGTGCGTAGGAATTTTTTTGAAATTACTACGTTCCCCAACAACTGCTACTTGGTGGAGGATGTACCAAACCATCAATGGATGGCAAGGAGTAACCCCTTGGAAAGAATTTAAGTTGACACTGCCAAAGTCTCGGCTTGTGTCCCAGAATTTGAAGCCTTATGGAAAGGATATGATGAAACCTTGTGCATGCAAGATTTGTGGAGAAATAGGACACACCCATAAAGAACACAAGGATGAATGCCCTAATTGTGAAGGAAGTCACCCAGTTGAAGAATGTGCAACTATCCAGATTACTTGTTTCTTGTGTGAAGGGACTACCCACTATCCTGCTTAGTGTCACGTTTACCCCATGGTACAACGGACCATCCAGCAGAAGAAAGAAGTAATGAAAGGAGCCCTCATGGAAATTTGAGAAGAAACTGTGATGAAGGAAGAGGTGGAGGACACACCCAAAGAAGACCCGAGTAAACCCTGCACTAAGTCCTGCTATTCATGTGGAGAAGAAGGACACATCTCCCAAAATTGTTTGAATGGGGATCTAGTAGAATTCCCGACAAAGGAAGTAGAATATGACCCGCAGGAAATAGAAGCCCTGATTGTAATGGAAAAGTCCAGGAAGAGAAACCGGTTGGAGCCCAGGAGGGACCTGAGTCATATCACCTGTTACAGGTGCAAGGAGTCAGGGCACTACCTCAACAGTTGCCCAAAAAGGAAACCTCGATACTTGCCAGAAGTAATATGTTTTAGTTGTAATGGAGTAGGGCACTTTGTTAGAGAATGTCCCAAGGAGAAGGAAACTTGTGCTAGATAGTTGAGTTTGCAACAAAAGAAATGGAGTAGTAGAAGTGAGAACATTTTCTTTTATATTGAGGTGTTGAGTTGAGACATGTAATGGAAAAGCAAGAGATTGTAATCACTTGAGAACGAATAAAGTTAGCATCGTTGGTACTGATATGGATTTTATGAGTTGTTACTCTGTGAAGAAGAATTTTGGCCATTCTGAGGATATGAGAAATATGGTCTATGGAAGATTTGTGCATTTTAAGGGTGGTAGTACCCTGTAAGAACCGTTGACCCCTGGAAAAAGGTAAGGATATTCCACTGAGTGGATTTTGGACAAAATGAATACGAGCTTTGTCTCGATAAGTGTGATACCCCAAGAGTGTGTGGGATGAAGTTGGAGACCGCCAGTTGTTTGGACCAAATGTGATCAAGGAGTCAGAAGAGAATGTTAAGTCGATTCGAGATAGACTGAAGGTAGCTCAGTCCAGGTAGAAGAGTTATGCAGACTCAAAAACGCAAGGAGGTAGTCTATGAAATTAGAAACAGAGCATGTCTTCGTATGTCCCCTATGCGAGGAGTTACACGAATTAGAGTTAAGGGAAAGTTAGCCCCGAGATTTGTAGGACCATACCGAGTTTTGGAGCGTATGGGAGAAGTGGCCAACAAGTTGGAGTCACCCGAAGGACTGTCAGGAGTTCATGATGTGTTTCACGGTTCCCAGTTGAAGAAGTGCCATGCAGAGATGGCCAAATTCCCCTGTAAGGACGCTTGACCTTGGAAAGGATAAAGATGTTCCACGAAGTGGAATATGGACTTCATAGGTGTAAGTTTTTATCTCGGTATGTGGGATATCCCACGGGGATGAAGAGATAAATTACTATTGGATATAAAGGAGGTATGATGTTGGAAATATGGATCAATGGAAATTCCATGATGAGTCTGAGTAATCACGTCTTAGTTTGGTACAAATAGAAGGAAGGGAGACAGTACAATTGGATGGATTTAAGAATGCTAGGAAGCTGGATGTGGGAATAATGATCAGTTGCCCGATGATAAGTTCAAGGACTACAAGTGATGAGATGGACCATAACCCACAGGCCCCAGGACTTGCCAAGAAGCAAGCACATTCTTGCTGAAGGAAAAACCCTGGAAGAAGAAGTTACATTTAACGACAGACGATCTTATAGGAGTTTACTCAAAACCTGAGAGTTGTGAAGAAACGACAGATGTTTGTTTGGCTTGCAAAATCAATGGATTCATCCGAACTTGGTTCATCGACAAGAGAAATTCTGCAATGCTTGTGAAGATGACCGAGTGTTAGAATGCGAGATTCACTAAACCATGTACAAGGTAATGATTTGGGTGCGGGATGGATTGATCACCATACCGACTTACTCTTGTTATTCGCCTTCCTATATGGGATGGTAAATCTGAGTGACTTACCCATAGTAGAGCGACGACGATCGAAACCTTGTTTAAGCCTTAGAATGGTATAGGTATTTTTCCCTTGTACAAGGCAGTTTTGCCAACCGTAGGTTATATGGTGAGGATTAACCAGACCCATTTCGTGCAGGAGAAACCCTAAATTGTTAACCACCATGAGATATCGATAGTTATTTAGAATTGGCGCCAGACCCATCAGCTAAGGAGACCCAATCTCGGAATAACCTTACCAAGAGGAAAGGACAGAAGAATTGAGGAAAAGGTTATGCCACTATCAGAAGAGCCCAGAGAAGGAATTATCCTTACGATCTGAGAAGACCGGCACTGTCAAGAATAAGGATGGAATATATGAGTTTTGATGGAACCGTAACCCCTGTGATGATCGATGGATTTTGAGGAGACCCCAAACCTAACCTATTTCTTGCTAGCCTCTCCGAATCTCGAGGACGAGATTCATTTTAAGGGTGGTAGGTTTGTAACATCCCAAAATTCTAAATTTTGGAATGTTATATTAAATAGATAGATTTGATTGATTGTTTGATTGCTTGTGTGAAATTGAGTGAAATTTGAAGCTTTTTGAAAGTTAAATGAGAGGGAATAAAAGGACTTTCCCAAACTTTCACATTTGCATTTTATGATCTCCTGAATTCAAATTATTTTCAACTACAAAACCCTAAAGAGAAGATGATATGACTTCTTCCATTTAATTAAATGAAAAGGGTTTTTGAAAATATTTGAATTCCATTTGGAAACATTTCCAATTCAGAAACTTTATGCAACTCAATGATTTTCATGAGAGAAGATAAAATAACTTCTTCAAATTATGTGAAATATGAGTTGGAAGTTTCAAAGAAATCCAATTTAACGTCCTTTTGAAAATAAATTTCAATTTGGATGTTACCATATGGATTATTCATTTGCATTCTTTATTTTTATGCATTTTGTTTTATTTGATTTGGTGATCCAGAAAACCTAAGCAACTCAAGGACCAACATGAGAGAGTTGGGGTTTTATTTAAAATTCATTTTGAACTTAATTCAAATATGAAACTAGATCTATTTTGACCGTATTAAATTCTTTCCGATTATTTCTCAAAATAAAATAAAGAGAGAGGATAATAGGACTTCCTCAAAAATACCTGAGAAATATTGGAAAAGTAATTTAGAGTCAAAATAATTTTATTGGATTTTTATTCAGAGTTTATTTTATTAATTTAGGAAAAAATGCATTTTTCAAAGTATTTATTTTGGTCCGGAAAAATGTTCACTTAGTCGTAAATATTTCTAGAAGACCACAGATATTTATTTCATAATTTTTGGACTCCATTTGAAAAAAAAGTGAACCGACCTACACAGCGTGCCCGGGCGGGACTCCTCCCACCCGAGGCCTTTATAAGCCGCCCCCGAGCGCTAGTTTTGCACCTCTCCCCGCCCTTGCCCTGTAGCAGCGCCGCCGCCTCTCGCCAGCGCCACCGCCGGCAGTGATCGCCGGAATAGTGAAGGTAAAAAAAATTTGACAGGGACCTATCCGCGATTATTTTTGTCGCAGATTAGTCCCTGATCTTAAAACCTTCGTATCGTTTTTCTTGTTTGTCCAAACGTAGTGAAACCAACGCCTAAATCTTCGTCTCAAGCCCCTCTACAAATTAAACCAACTTGAACAAGATTTTGAAAACTTTTTGAATCTGTTTCAAACAGATTTGATTCGAATCTTCTTTTGATCATATCTTTTTATCCGTAACTCTGTTTGAGTTGATTCTTTTTGCAAATTAAAGCTCTTGACCTAAACTTTCTAATAAGGCCAAATTCACATAATTTTGGTACTGTTAGAAATTGTTTTATGTTGCAAGAGCTATTTGCTTGGTTTTGATGTTTTCCGGATCGACTTCTTCAATCTTTCTGGTCTTTTGAGTGATTGCTTATGTGTGGTTACTATTGCTTGATTACGATAGATTGAACAGGGTGTGACGAGTAGAGCTATCAAGATTTTGAGTGCGAATCATCTTCATCAACATTGCAGGCAAGTTCACACTTTGATCATACCTCTTTCATACCCAGTTTTTATTGCATTAGATCAAACCTTCAACATTGCATGATTAGGATCTAATTAAATTGTGGGATGGGAAGTAGTTGAGGTAGTACCTATTACCTGTTTATTATCAAACCCTTGGGAGCTACTATTACGTTATGCTTACATTGCCCGGGTTTTGAGAGTATTCATGACAGATGTGAGATTGTTAATTAATGGTTTACTTAAGGTGGAAACTTAAACACACATCTGGGTGGATTGAGGCACCTGGGTATTCCAAGATAGCCTGTCTAGGCACCTGGGTAGGCCAGGATTGCCTGTTTTTTATGGACCGCCACCCAGGCCCAAAGGGATCATGAGATTATTCATACTAGAAACTTCCGTGTGCAGCCACAAGCTACTATGGGCTCTAGCATAGTTGACTAAGTCGTGCGAACTCTTAAAGTGGTAGACTAGCAGATGTAGGGGATGTAGGTGGTACGGTCTACCCGATCATAAGGTGCTAGCGCTTCTGAAAGACTATGTCTCAGTCATCCGTTTCTCAAACACCATGTAGTGCGAGAATTCGAACGGAGGCGATCGAGTCTTGTGGGGAAACGTGTGCAACCTCTACAAAGTGTATAAACTAATTATGATTAGCTGTGTCCCCGGTTATGGACGTCTTGAGTATCTAATACCTGGATTATCATGTGAATCTCATCACGTTACTTTAAATGAATATTGTTGGGTTTTAAGGATGATGCTTAATTGGGATTGAGAATGCTGTCAACCATTCTCAATGTTTAACAACCACCATGATAGTTAAATAAAATTTATTCCTTTGCAGTAGGGAAAAATTGACTTTTCGCAAAAACCTTATAACCATAGAGCTTTTCCACCAGCCATATATGCATGTAGTGATAGCCATTATTCATCATTGCTCTACAGTGTGAATTTGCCAGTACATTCAATGTACTGACCCTTTGTGGCTGCAACGTCTCATGTTGCAGGATTATCTTATGATGAGTAAGTGATACGTTAGGGTTACGATTTGTACACTCAACTTTGCCATTGGTGTTGATGGGAATCCACAACCTTGTTACTTCCGCTATTTGGATCGAGGTAATAGTATTTACGTTATTTTATACATGTGATTTACCTCTGTTCTAAATCCTCGAGTACTGTGTGTGTCAGCATACCGATCCAGGGATGACACTTAAGCATAGAGACTTGATCCATTCGGATCGGGTCGCTACATGCTTCATTTGAAATAGCAGAATAATGATTAGGACCAAAGAGATCCATGCGAAGCAATTCAAATGGACGAGTGGTGGTCATGATAGTCCTCATTGGATGCTTGGCCTTGGTCATCTTCCCAGCTTCACAGGCTCCGCATAGGTGAACCTTGAGGAATTTGACATTCTCGATGCCAATGACATGCTTCTTCTTCGCAAGCGTGTGTAAATTCCTCATGCCTGCATGACCAAGTCGTCGATGCCAGAGCTACCTTCTGAAGCTTTTGCAAGTAAGCACACGGCTGGTCGTGGTACTGTAGAGAAATCAACAATATATAGGTCTCCTCTCCTAAAGCCTTCGAAGACTTTGGAATTGTCAGCTTCCATAACCACAACACAACGGTACTTGCCAAAGACAACAACCATATCAAGATCACAAAGCATTGAGACAGACATAAGGTTGTATCCTAAGGACTCAACAAGCATGACTTTGTCCATGTGTCGATCCTTTGTAATCGCAACCTTACCTAGACCCAATACCTGACTTTTGCCTTTGTCAGCAAAGATGATATGCTTCAAATGCGATGGAGAAAATGGAGCATCCATCAATAGATTCTTGTCACCAGACATGTGGTTTGTACATCCACTATCAAGGACCCACTAAGTGGCTTTGGGTTGATCATCCTGCAGATGAATTAGTGCAGCTTACAAACTCACACACTTCATCAGTGAAGAATATGACATCAATTCATCACATCAATTTCATCAAGTAAAAGAACTAATAGTGCAATATGAGGACATGAGAAATGAAAGTTCATTTCTTCATGGTTAGCCTGCGTCCTTACAGGCATGCTCAGGTCTCTAGCAAATTCTTCAGACGATTATGTGCGTCTGGAGACCTGACCCTGCAGAAGAGATTAGTTCTTTTTCTTCACCACCCACATCTAAAGGGGTGACAAAGAGTTCATCATTCTGCGAGCTCCATACGAGAAGGATGGCATAGAAGCCAGTCCATTTCGTTTCACATAAGAGGGGTTAGAGTAAGCATAAGAGTATGCAGAGAAATTCTTCGAGGACTTATGGACATAATGATTTGAAGAATAATGCATATATCCATAATCCTTAGATCTTCCCTGTGAAACAGACGGGTTAGCACGATGATGTTCATATGAGGACTTTGATCCATATGAGAAATTTGGTCGGTATGAGGAATTTGATCTGGGGTTCCTATTCTTCACAGGTGGTGTCATGATGACATTCACCTAAAGATTTTCAAGACATCTTTTGGGAACCCAGATTTTCTGCATAGGGGAGCCGTTCCTGCAGTTAGTGCCAACATATGTAGCAAATACTTCACCATTCTGATTTTTCAATAGCTTATAGTTGGAGTCAATTGACTCATCATCAGAATCAGGAGATTCACGTGCAAATCCAGATAAGTTAGATGGATCAACTGGAGGTCCCTTTGCAGCAACCCATGTAGTTTTGGGGTACTGCTCAGGCTTCCAATATGTACCATCAGCATTGAGTTTTCTCTCAAAGGCGATACCCTCTTTCCTAGGGTTCCTATTGAGGATCTGCTTTTTAAGCACATCACAAAGAGCCTGATGCCCTTTGAGGCTTTTGTACATGCCTGTCGTGTACAGTTCCTTCAGCCCTGCATTGTCAGTGATACTAGCAATGTCCTCAGATGAGGAATTAGTGATAGCAGAGGCATTTGAAGAATTTGAAACATTAGCAGCATTTGAACATTCAGGTGAAGAATTAGCAGTTTCACGTTCAATGCATTTCAAACATGGAGGAACAAATTCTTCCTGAGAAGCGCTGACTTGTTGAGCAAGTAATGAATCGCGCTCCTTTTGAAGATCTTCATAACTCACTCTTAGCTTCTCAAGGTCTTGCTTTCTTTGAAGAAATTCATAAGAAAGCCTCTCATGATCAGATAAGAGAGTGTTATGATGACCTTGAAGATTGTCAAACCTAGTCTGAAGTCTCTGAAGATTTTCAGTCAAGGCTTTAGTGCGATCCATTTCTTCACCCAACATATCATCACTTTTCTCTAGCATGTTTTGAACCTTTTCCAAGGCCTTTTGTTGTTTAGTGGCAATATAAACAAGCTTTGTATAGCTAGGTACAAAATCATCATCAGATTCATCATCACTAGACTCAGATGAGGAACATTCCGTTACCTTGGCACCTTTTGCCATGAGACACGGTGCAGAAGATGATGGTTTAGGTTCGAAAGTCATCGTTTTGAGTGATTCCTTGAAATCCTCAAACCAGGGATCATGACAAGTTCGATGACCTTCATAGACGTCAGAGATTCGGTCCCAGATAAGCTTCGCATTGCAAAGATGCATAATGCGCCTAAATTCATCTCTGGATAGGCAGGAACAGATGATATCCTTCGCCATGATGTCACGTCGAGTGTACTTGCGTATATCATCAGTGTCCGCCATCTTGCATAGATCGGTAAGACCAATCTCAGGGATGGTCCATAGCTCGATGTTCATTGCCATGAGGCGCTTCCTCATCATGGCCTTCCACTTGGGATAATCATGACTGTCAAAGATGGGGCATGCCACTTTCTTCATACCTGCGATCGACATAACTAAAACTCCAGGTGGTTAAACCAAAATCACACAGAACAAGTGAGTACCTTGCTTTGATACCAATTGAAAGTGCGTTATATCGACTAGAGGGGGGTGAATAGGCGATTTTTACGAAATTCTTCACTGAGGAATTTGCCGGTGAGGAAATTCCTTAGCAAAGAACTACTAGCAGCAGAATAAGTACTCAAAAGTAAATATAACAGAATACAAGCATAGTCATCATGATGAAATGAAGACAGGCACAGAGTACAGGAAGCGTAATCACAGGATAACACAGGATGAAGACAAACAGACTGAAGAAATTGAACTGAGGAAATTGAGAAAGTCTTCAGTCAAAGTCTTCAAACACAGATATGAACGAACACACAACACAGTTATGAGGAAATGAAAGAGTTGAGGAAATAGAACCAGTAAGCTCGGTGAAGAAAATGAGTTGGTAGACCAGTTCCAACTGCTGTCTCAGTTGTATGTCTGGTTGGAGCGGCTGAGTATTTAAACTCGAGGACACACAATCCCGGACACCCAGTCGAGGACACTTAGTCCAAGACACCCGGTCCTCACCGTATTCTCCTTGAACTAAGGTCACACATACCTCGTCCAATCACTCGTGGTAAGTCTTCAGGCGACTTCCAAACCTTCACAAACTTGGTCACTCGGCGATCCACAATTCCTCTTGGATGCTCTCGACCATGACGCCTAACCGTCTGGAAGAAGCACAGTCTTCAAAGGTAACAAGCGTCGGATCCACTCAGGATCAATCTCTTCAGTGATGCTCAATCACTTGGGCTTTGTAGGTGTTTGGGTTTTTGGTTTTTCCTCACTTGATGATTTTCGCTCAAAGTCCTTGGAGGATGGGTTGCTCTCAAATGACAAGTGTCAGTTTCTCTCGGAGCAACCAACTAGCTAGTGGTTGTAGGGGGCGGCTATTTATAGCCTAGGGAGCAGCCCGACATGATAAGACATAAATGCCCTTCAATGATATGACCAATTAGGTGGATAGATATTTTGGGACAGCTGGCACATAGCACAACAACGGTCGGAATTTTGAGTAGTAGAGTCCTCAGGGCTATCATGTTCCTCACTGTGTAGGCAATCCGCACTGGAGAATTCCTAACTCCTCAGTCAGGACAAATTTCTCAGAGACCAGAAGAACTTCGTCTCTGTCACTGAAGAAATTGACTGATCTGTAAGAGATTTCCAATGGCTTCACTCGAAGGGATTGGTAGGTGTAGGATTTTGAGTTGAGCATCACATGGAAATTTTTCCTTAGTATTCCCTCGACCCCCTTTAATAGTACGGTGTTTCCTATGACTCAAGAAAGAGAAAAAACAAAACTATGAAAACGAAAGTCTTCAAGCTTCATATTCCACACATGAATATCAAGTCTTTACGGACACACCAATTTCTTCACTTTCAAAGTCTTCACGAAAGTCTTCAGAAATACCAAAATCTTCAGTCAAAGATGTTCATTTTTAGGGGTCGACTTTTCCTGTAAATATCAAACTCCTCATAGACTTATAGACATGTGTACACTCACAAACGCATTAGTCCCTTAACCTATAAGTCTTCAATACACCAAAATCACTAAGGGCCACTAGATGCACTTACACTCTCTCTCTCTCTCGTTGGAGCTTGGCGAAGCCCTGCCGAGATCACCACTGCTTCCACCACCACGCCGTCGTGCTGCTGGATCTCCATCAACCTCTCCATCCCCTTGCTGGATCAAGAAGGAGGAGACGTCTTCCCCAACCGTACGTGTGTTGAACACGGAGGTGCCGTCCGTTCGGCGCTTGGTCATCGGTGATTTGGATCACGACGAGTATGACTCCATCAACCCCGTTCTCTTGAACGCTTCCGCTCGCGATCTACAAGGGTATGTAGATGCACTCCCATCTCCCTCGTTGCTAGATGACTCCATAGATTGATCTTGGTGATGCATAGAAAATTTTAAAATTCTGCTATGTTCCCCAACAATGGTATCATATCATGATCCAGTATCATATTAAATGGTGTATTACTTTATGTCATGCATGGCAATTAATAAGGGGAAAACCTTGTTTTTACCACTCTAGTTTTTGCCAACTTTGCTTATGCCACTCTAGAATTTGACATTTCACTTTTTCCACTCTTAGTTTTTGACAATACATCACAATTGCCATTCTATGGCAAAAGCAATAATTTTAGAGTGGCAATTGTGATAGATTGTCAAAATCTAAGAGGGGCAAAAGTGAAATGAAAAGTTATTGCTTTTGCCACGGAATGGCATTTGTGATGTATTGTCAAAAACTAAGAGTGGCAGAGGTGATATCTCAAATTCTAGAGTGGCATATGCAAAGTAGGCAAAAACTAGAGTGGCAAAAACAAAGTTTTCCCATCAATAAGGCAACCTCAGATACTAACTTATGATACTATGCGCGCATTACGGAGGTAGTATCATATACTATGGTATCATATGCATGATACTAGTATATGATAAGGCTGGTTGTAAGGCCCCTCCCAATGCTCCACCTTGTACAGGTGCTAAGGTTGCCATGTAGGCAAACAAAATCTAATGTGGCAAGGTAATTAAGAGGAGAGAGATGAGTGTGGTGACCCCAGGAAGAAACAATGCCAAACGCGAGAACCTAGGCAAAACACTTAAATGGAAGAATCCCACCAATGCATGAAGAACTTTAGTTGCAAAATTATTTAATGAAGGATACTTAGCACCAACAAGTTAAGCACCTATGCATTGGGCTCTTTAGTTGCTAAAGTATTTAATATGCTTAGCACCTCATGTAAACACCAATGCATTGGAAGCAGCCTAATGGGGAGTATCATATACTAGTATATGTCAAGCTGGTCAAAGTGGGGAGTAACTTATCCTAGTGTCATGCATATGACACTAGTCTAAGTTACTACCTTCATAGTGCAAAGTAACATAGTAAGTATCATAGATGGCTTCATTTATTAGCTTGTAGACTCATCCTTTCTCAGGAAGCGCTATGTTAAAGTAACATATTATGTTACTCTAAACACCTCTCTCCTCATTAACTACATGCCACATAAGAAAAAATTTCTTGGAATGCGCTATGTTACTATCTAAGTTACTCCCACTATGACTAGACTCATGCATATGATACTATTATATGATACTACGTCTGTAATGCGCGCATAGTATCATAAGTTAGTATCATGTAGTATTTTATTTATTGTCATGCATGACACATAGTAGCGTAGCATTTATTATGATACGATATCATGATATGATACTTAACCCTCTCTTTCTTCATTTAATTCTATGACAGCTCATCAAAATTGCCTAGTTGGCATGCATGATACTAGCTATGATACTCGCATGCACTACGATCAGCCTAGCAATACAAATCATTTGTGTGTCGCTTTGTGAGTTTTCATCTGTTTGTTCGAGAAGCGGGGAGAAGTTCCAAACATTTCGGCCACGAGGTGCGGCCACTAGCGTAGGCCTAGTTGGTATTTTAATCACAGGAAATTTAGATGGAGTCCAGACATCATCAAAATCGATGTGTACCCGTGGCGTGCTCTCATGACCCTATGGAAAAATTTTGGTAAAGTTTGCAGATGTTTTGATGATCGCTCCTTCGAAATCAGAGCATCTCACATGACGGGTCATGGTTTTCAAAAGGAGACGTGTCAATTCAAACTCCAGTGGCCAGTGAGTTCATCGTTTGGCCTCATAAAATTTCCATGGTATGAAATCACCATTATACCACGGGTTTGATTTTTTGGCGCATTTCAGGTATCATTAGCTATATTTAAGACATTTTTTGAGTTTAACATGCATTTTGTGCATAAAAATAAAATCACAACCGGAAATGCATGTGTTGTCGAAAGGGATGAGGATCACCGTTAGATCTGGGAGCACCAACGGTGCAGACGTACGATCCGTGGGGTTTGGGTTCTGGCCAATCAGAAAGCACGAATCAGATCGCGGGCGGGGTTTGGTCGGCACACGGCTTTCATCAACAAATCGTGTACTATTCGCAAACTAGATTGCATATTTTTGTTCACAAATACTATAGTGAGATCAATTGAGTGTGCTACCTCTATGATATAATAATAATAATAATAATAATGATAATAATAATAATAATAATAATAACAACAAAAAACTATTCATATTCATTGCCTGAGCGAACAGCATATTAAGGTCAACATACTAACGGTTCTTACATCAACAGAAAACCGGGCATAACTCACAAATTCAGTACACGCGACAGTTCTAAATTCAACGAATTAAGTTGTAGGGTAGGCATAAAGACTAGTATTATGGCTTAATTCCCATGTACATGGGGGAACTGGGATCATTACGTTGAACCCGAATGAACTTAGGTTTTCTAATGATTTTACGCTGCTTTGTTGCATGGGTGCGTGATCCCTTGGCTGGCAACTCAGCAAATTCATCGTACTCGTCCTTATCGGCAATATCCTCGACACCCAGTACCCTCCTCTTTTGAACACATTTCTCAGTGTAGAACGTGTATCCATTTATGTCATATGCTTGGTACGTCAACACCGTAGGTGATGGCTTTGTTGGGGAACGTAGCATGCAATTTCAAAAAAATTCCTACGATCACGCAAGATTTATCTAGGAGATGCATAGCAACGAGAGGGGGAGAGTGTGTCCACGTACCCTCATAGACCAAAAGCGGAAGCGTTAGGTAAACGCGGTTGATGTAGTCGGACGTCTTCACAATCCAACCGATCTAGTACCGAATGTACGACACCTCCGAGTTCAGCACACGTTCAGCTCGATGACGTCCCTCGAACTCTTTATCAAGCAGAGGGTCGAGGGAGAGTTCCGTCAGCACGACGGCGTGGTGACGGTGATGGTGATGTGTGAAGGAAATATGCCCTAGAGGCAATAATAAAGTTATTATTTATTTCCTTATATCATGATAAATGTTTATTATCCATGCTAGAATTGTATTAACCGGAAACATAATACATGTGTGAATACATAGACAAACAGAGTGTCACTAGTATGCCTCTACTTGACTAGCTCGTTAATCAAAGATGGTTATGTTTCCTAACCATAGACAAAGAGTTGTTATTTGATTAACGGGATCACATCATTAGGAGAATGATGTGATTGACTTGACCCATTCCGTTAGCTTAGCACTCGATCGTTTAGTATGTTGCTATTGCTTTCTTCATGACTTATACATGTTCCTATGACTATGAGATTATGCAACTCCCGTTTACCGGAGGAACACTTTGTGTGCTACCAAATGTCACAACGTAACTGGGTGATTATAAAGGAGCTCTACAGGTGTCTCCAAAGGTACATGTTGGGTTGGCGTATTTCGAGATTAGGGTTTGTCACTCCAATTGTCGGAGAGGTATCTCTGGGCCGTCTCGGTAATGCACATCACATAAGCCTTGCAAGCATTGCAACTAATGAGTTAGTTGCGATATGATGTATTACGGAACGAGTAAAGAGACTTGCCAATAACGAGATTGAACTAGGTATTGAGATACCGACGATCGAATTTCGGGCAAGTAACATACCGAGGACAAAGGGAACAACGTATGTTGTTATGCGGTCTCACCGATAAAAGATCTTCGTAGAATATGTAGGAGCCAATATGAGCATCCAGGTTCCGCTATTGGTAATTGACCGGAGACGTGTCTACATTGTTCTCGAACCCGGAGGGTCCGCAAGCTTAAGGTTTCGATGACAGTTATATTATGAGTTTATGAGTTTTGATGTACCGAAGGAGTTCGGAGTCCCGGATGAGACCGGGGACATGACAAGGAGTCTCGAAATGGTCGAGACATAAAAATCTATATTGGATGACTATATTCGGACATCGGAAAGGTTCCGAGTGATTCGAGTATTTTTCGGAGTACCAGAGAGTTACGGGAATTCGCTGGGAGAAGTATTGGGCCTTATTGGGCCATACGGGAAAGAGAGAGGGGCTGCCTAGGGCAGGCCGCGCGCCCCCCCAAGGCCTAGTCCGAATTGGACTAGGGGGAGGGGCTGCGCCCCTTCCTTGTCTCCTACTCCTACTACATGGAAGGAATCCTAGTTGATCTAGGAAAGGGGGAATCCTACTCCCGGTGGGAGTAGGACTCCCTAGGGCGCGCCATAGAGAGGGCCGGCCCTCCCCTCCTCCACTCCTTTATATACGGGGGTAGGGGGCACCCCATAGACACACAAGTTGATCCACGTGATCATATTCTTAGCTGTGTGCGGTGCCCCCTTCCACCATAGTCCTCGATAATATTGTAGCAGTGCTTAGGCGAAGCCCTGCGACATTAGTACATCAAGATCATCACCACGCCGTCGTGCTAACGGAACTCTTCCCCGACACTTTGCTGGATCGGAGCCCGGGGATCGTCATCGAGCTGAACGTGTGCTAGAACTCGTAGGTGCCGTAGTTTCGGTGCTTGATCGGTCGGGCCGTGAAGACGTACGACTACATCAACCGCGTTGTCATAACGCTTCCGCTATCGGCTACGAGAGTACGTAGACAACACTCTCCCCTCTAGTTGCTATGCATCACCATGATCTTGCGTGTGCGTAGGAAATTTTTTGAAATTACTACGTTCCCCGACAGTGGCATCCGAGCCTAGGTTTTATGTGTTGATGTTATATGCACGAGTAGAACACAAGTGAGTTGTGGGCGATATAAGTCATACTGCTTACCAGCATGTCATACTTTGGTTCAGCGGTATTGTTGGATGAAGCAGCCCGGACTGACATTACGCGTACGCTTACGCGAGACTGGTTCTACCGACATGCTTTGCACACAGGTGGCTGGCGGGTGACAGTTTCTCCAACTTTAGTTGAACTGAGTGTGACTACGCACGGTCCTTGCGAAGGTTAAAACAACACCAACTTGACAAACTATCGTTGTGGTTTTTGATGCGTAGGTAAGAACGGTTCTTGCTAAGCCGAAGCAGCCACGTAAAAATTGCAACAACAAAGTAGAGGATGTCTAACTTGTTTTTGTAGGGCATGTTGTGATGTGATATGGTCAAGACATGATGCTAAATTTTATTGTATGAGATGATCATGTTTTGTAACCGAGTTATCGGCAACTGGCAGGAGCCATATGGTTGTCGCTTTATTGTATGCAATGCAATCGCGCTGTAATGCTTTACTTTATCACTAAGCGGTAGTGATAGTCGTGGAAGCATATGATTGGTGAGAGGACAACGATGCTACGATGGAGATCAAGGTGTCGCGCCGGTGACGATGGTGATCACGACGGTGCTTCGGAGATGGAGATCACAAGCACAAGATGATGATGGCCATATCATATCACTTATATTGATTGCATGTGATGTTTATCTTTTATGCATCTTATCTTGCTTTGATTGACGGTAGCATTTTAAGATGATCTCTCACTAATTATCAAGAAGTGTTCTCCCTGAGTATGCACCATTGCGAAAGTTCTTCGTGCTGAGACACCACGTGATGATCGGGTGTGATAGGCTCTACGTTCAAATACAACGGGTGCAAAAACAGTTGCACACGCGGAATACTCAGGTTATACTTGACGAGCCAAGCATATACAGATATGGCCTGGGAACACGGAGAACGAAAGGTCGAGCGTGAATCATATAGTAGATATGATCAACATAGTGATGTTCACCAATGAAACTGCTCCATCTCACGTGATGATCGGACATGGTTTAGTTGATTTGGATCACGTGATCACTTAGAGGATTAGAGGGATGTCTATCTAAGTGGGAGTTCTTAAGTAATATGATTACTTGAACTTAAATTTATCATGAACTTAGTCCTGGTAGTATTTTGCAAATTATGTTGTAGATCAATAGCTCGCGTTGTTGCTTCCCTGTGTTTATTTTGATATGTTCCTAGAGAAAATTGTGTTGAAAGATGTTAGTAGAAATGATGCGGATTGGATTCGTGATCTGAGGTTTATCCTCATTACTGCATAGAGGAATTATGTCATTGATGCACTGCTAGGTGACAGACCTATTGCAGGAGCAGATGCTGACGTTATGAACGTTTGGCTAGCTCAATATGATGACTACTTGATTGTTTAGTGCACCATGCTTAATGACTTAGAATCGGGACTTCAAAGACGTTTTGAACGTCATGGAACATATGAGATGTTCCAGGAGTTGAAGTTAATATTTCAAGCAAATACCCGAGTTGAGAGATATGAAGTCTCCAACAAGTTCTATAGCTAAAAGATGGAGGAGAATCGCTCAACTAGTGAGCATGTGCCCAGATTGTCTGAGTACAACAATCACTTGAATCAACTGGGAGTTAATCTTCTAGATAAGATAGTGATTGAAAAAATTCTCTAGTCACCATCACCAAGTTTGTGATGAACTATGATATGCAAGGGATAACGGAAATGATTCCCAAGCTCTTCGTAATGCGGAAATTGATGAAGGTAGAAATCAAGAAAAACATCAAGTGTTGATGGTAGACAAGACCACTAGTTTCAAGAAAAGAGCAAAGGGAAGAAGGGGAACTTCAAGAAGAACGGCAAGCAAGTTGCTGCTCAAGTGAAGAAACCCAAGTCTAGTCCTAAGCCTGAGACTAAGTACTTCTACTGCAAAGGGATTGGTCACTAGAAGCGGAACTATCCCAAGTATTTGGTGGATAAGAAGGATGGCAAAGTGAACAAAAGTATATTTGATATACATGTTTTTGATGTGTACTTTACTAGTGTTTATAGCAACCCCTCAGTACTTGATACTGGTTCAGTTGCTAAGATTAGTAACTCGAAACGGGAGTTGCAGAATAAATAGAGACTAGTTAAGGGTGAAGTGACGATGTGTGTTGGAAGTGGTTCCAAGATTGATATGATCATCATCGCACACTCCCTATACTTTCGGGATTAGTGTTGAACCTAAATAAGTATTATTTGGTGTTTGCGTTGAGCATGAATATGATTTGATCATGTTTATTGTAATACGGTTATTCATTTAAGTAAAAGAATAAATTGTTGTTCTGTTTACATGAATAAAACCTTATATGGTTACACACTCAATGAAAATAGTTCGTTGGATCTCGATCGTAGTGATACACACATTCATAATATTGAAACCAAAAGATGCAAAGTTAATAATGATAGTGCAACTTATTTGTGGCAATGACGTTTAAGTCATATTGGTGTAAAGCGCATGAAGAAACTCGATGCTGATGGGCTTTTGGAATCACTTGATGCTTGCGAACCATGCCTTATGGGCAAGATGACTAAAACGCCGTTCTCCGGAACAATGAAGCAAGCAACAGATTTGTTGGAAATCATACATACTGATGTATGTGGTCCGATGAATATTAAGGCTTGCCGCATGTATCATTATTTTCTGACCTTCACAAATGATTTGAGCAGATATGGGGATATCTACTTGATGAAACATAAGTCTGAAACATTTGAACAGTTCAAAGAATTTCAGAGTGAAGTGGAAAATCATCGTGACAAGAAAATAAAAGTTTCTACGATATGATCGTAGAGGTAAAATATTTGAGTTACGAGTTTGGCCTTCAATTAAAACAATGTGAAATAGTTTCACTACTCACGCCACCTAGAACACCATAGTGTAATGGTGTGTCCGAACGTCATAACCGTACTTTATTAGATATAGTGCGATCTATGATGTCTCTTACCGATCTACCACTATCGTTTTGGGGTTATGCATTAGAGACAGCTGCATTCACGTTAAATAGGGCACCATCTAAATCCGTTGAGACGACATCGTGTGAACTATGGTTTGGCAAGGAACCTAAGCTGTCGTTTCTTAAAGTTTGGAGTTGCGATGCTTATGTGAAAAAGTTTCATCTCGATAAGCTCAAACTCAAATCAGAGAAATATGTCTTCATAGGATACCCAAAGGAGACAGTTGGGTACACCTTCTATCACAGATCCGAAGGCAAGACATTCAATGCTAAGAATGGATCCTTTCTAGAGAAGGAGTTTCTCTCGAAAGAAGTGAGTGGGAGGAAAGTAGAAAACTTGATAAGGTAATTGTACCTTCTCCCTTATTGGAAAATAGTTCATCACAGAAATTTGTTCCTGTGACTACTACACCAATTAGTGAGGAAGCTAATGATGATGATCATGTAACTTCAGATCAAGTTACTACCGAACCTCGTAGGTAAACCAGAGTGAGATCCGCACCAGAGTGGTACGGTAATCCTGTTCTGGAGGTCATGTTACTTGACCATGACGAACCTACGAACTATGAGGAAGCGATGATGAGTCCAGATTCCGCAAAATGGTTTAAGGCCATGAAATCTGAGATAGGATCCATGTATGAGAACAAATTATGGACTTTGATTGACTTGCCCAATGATCGGCGAGCCATTGAGATTAAATGGGTCTTCAAGAGGAAGACGGACGCTGATAGTAGTGTTACTATCTACAAAGCTAGAATTGTTGCAAAAAGGTTTTTGACAAGTTCAAAGTGTTGACTACGATGAGAGTTTCTCACTCGTATCTATGCTTAAGGCTGTCCGAATCATGTTATCAATTGACGCATTTTATGAAATCCGGCAAATGGATAAACAAAACTGCATTCCTTAATGGATTTATTAAAGAAGAGTTGTATATGATACAACCAGAAGGTTTTGTCAATCCTAAAGGTGCTAACAAAATGTGCAAGCTACAGCGATCCATGTCTGGACTGGTGCAAGCATCTCGGAGTTGGAATATACGCTTTGATGAGATGATCAAAGCATATAGCTTTATACAGACTTGCGGTGAAGCCTGTATTTACAAGAAAGTGAGTGGGAGCACTACAACATTTCTAATAAGTATATGTGAATAACATATTGTTGATCGGAAATAATGTAGAATTATTCTGCAAAGCATAAAGGAGTGTTTGGAAGGAGTTTTTCAAAGAAAGACCTCGGTGAAGTTGCTTACATATTGAGCATCAAGATCTATAGAGATAGATCAAAATGCTTGATAAGTTTTTTCAATGAGTACATACCTTGACAAGATTTTGAAGTAGTTCAAAATGGAATAGTCAAAGAAAGAATTCTTGCCTGTGTTACAAGGTGTGAAATTGAGTAAGACTCAAAGCCCGACCACGGCAGAAGATAGAAAGAGAATGAAAGTCATTCCTATGCCTCAGCCATAGGTTCTATAAAGTATGCCATGCTGTGTACCAGATCTATTGCATACCCTACCACTGAGTTTGGCAAGGGAGTACAATAGTGATCTAGGAGTAGATCGCTGGACAGCAGTCAAAATTATCCTTAGTGGAATAAGGATATGTTTCTCGATTACGAAGGTGACAAAAGGTTCGTCGTAAAGGGTTACGTCGATGCAAGTTTTGACAGTGATCCAGATGACTCTAAGTCTTCATCTGGATACATATTGAAAGTGGGAGCAATTAGCTAGAGTAGCTCCGTGCAGAGCATTGTTGACATAGAAATTTGCAAAATACTTACGGATCTGAATATGACAGACCCGTTGACTAAAATTATCCCACAAGCAAAACATGATCACACCTTAGTACTCTTTGGGTATTAATCACATAGTGATGTGAACTAGATTACTGACTCTAGTAAACCCTTTGGGTGTTAATCACATGGTGATGTGAACTATTGCTGTTAAATCACATGGAGATGTAAACTAGATTATTGACTCTAGTGCAAGTGGGAGACTGAAGGAAATATGCCCTAGAGGCAATAATAAAGTTATTATTTATTGCCTTATATCATGATAAATGTTTATTATCCATGCTAGAATTGTATTAACCGGAAACATAATACATGTGTGAATACATAGACAAACAAAGTGTCACTAGTATGCCTCTACTTGACTAGCTCGTTAATCAAAGATGGTTATGTTTCCTAACCATAGACAAAGAGTTGTTATATGATTAACGGGATCACATCATTAGGCGAATGATGTGATTGACTTGACCCATTCCGTTAGCTTAGCACTCGATCGTTTAGTATGTTGCTATTGCTTTCTTCATGACTTATACATGTTCCTATGACTATGAGATTATGCAACTCCCGTTTACCGGAGGAACACTTTGTGTGCTACCAAACGTCACAACGTAACTGGGTGATTATAAAGGAGCTCCACAGGTGTCTCCAAAGGTACATGTTGGGTTGGCGTATTTCAAGATTAGGATTTGTCACTCCGATTGTCGGAGAGGTATCTCTGGGCCCTCTCGGTAATGCACATCACATAAGCCTTGCAAGCATTGCAACTAATGAGTTAGTTGCGAGATGATGTATTACGGAACGAGTAAAGAGACTTGCCGGTAACGAGATTGAACTAGGTATTGAGATACCGACGATCGAATCTCGGGCAAGTAACATACCGATGACAAAGGGAACAACGTATGTTGTTATTCGGTCTGACCGATAAAATATCTTCGTAGAATATGTAGGAGCCAATATGAGCATCCAGGTTCCGCTATTGGTTATTGACCGGAGACGTGTCTCGGTCATGTCTACATTGTTCTCGAACCCGTAGGGTCCGCACGCTTAAGGTTTCGATGACAGTTATATTATGAGTTTATGAATTTTGATGTACTGAAGGACTTCGGAGTCCCGGATGAGATCGGGGACATGACGAGGAGTCTCGAAATGGTCGAGACGTAAATATCGATATATTGGACGACTATATTCGGATATCGGAAAGGTTCCGAGTGATTCGAGTATTTTTCGGAGTACCGGAGAGTTACGGGAATTCGCCGGGAGAAGTATTGGGCCTTATTGAGCCATACGGGAAAGAGAGAGGGGCTGCCTAGGGCAGGCCGTGCGCCTCCCCAAGGCCTAGTCCGAATTGGACTAGGGGGAGGGGCTACGCCCCTTCCTTGTCTCCTACTCCTACTACATGGAAGGAGTCCTAGTTGGACTAGGAATCCTAGTCCGGTGGGAGTAGGACTCCCTAGGGCGCGCCATAGAGAGGGCCGGCCCTCCCCTCCTCCACTCCTTTATATACAGGGGCAGGGGGCACCCCATAGACACACAAGTTGATCCACGTGATCATATTCTTAGCCGTGTGCGGTGCGCCCTTCCACCATAGTCCTCGATAATACTGTAGTAGTGCTTAGGCGAAGCCCTGCGACATTAGTACATCAAGATCGTCACCACGCCGTCGTGCTGACGGAACTCTTCCCCGACACTTTGCTGGATCGGAGCCCGGGGATCGTCATCGAGCTGAACGTGTGCTAGAACTCGGAGGTGCCGTAGTTTCGGTGCTTGATTGGTCGGGCCATGAGGACGTACGACTACATCAACCGCGTTGTGATAACGCTTCCGCTATCGGTCTACGAGGGTACGTAGACAATACTCTCCCCTCTCGTTGCTATGCATCACCATGATCTTGCATGTGCGTAGGAATTTTTTTGAAATTACTACGTTCCCCAACAATGTGATGTCCGCAGGGCTTCACCTAAGCACTACGATGCTATGACCGGATGAGTAAACTGTGGAGGGGGGCACTACACACGGCTAAGAGAACAATTGATGTCTCTCCAAGGGGTGCCCTGCCCACATATATAAAGGAGGGAGAGAGAGGAGGCTGGCCCTAGGGGGCGTGCCATAAGGGGGGAGTCCTACTAGGACTCCTAGTCCTAGTAGGATTCGCCCGCCCCCTCTAGTCCTAGGTGGAAAGGGGGGAGGAGAGGGAGTAGGAGAAGGAAAGGGGGTGGCGCCCCGTTCCCTAAACCAGTTTGGCCTCCTCCCTTGTGGGGGCGCACTAGCCTATTGTGGGCTGGTTAGCCTCCCTCCTATGGCCCATATCTTTCCCTAGGGGGTTCCGGTAACCCCTCCGATACTCCGGTATGTACCCGATACACTCTGGAATCCTTCCGGTGTCTGAATACTACCTTCCAATATATCAATCTTTACCTCTCGACCATTTTGTGACTCCTCGTCATGTTCGTGATCTCATCCGAGACTCCAAACAAACTTCGGTCACCAAAACACATAACTCATAATACAAATCGTCATCGAACGTTAAGCGTGCGGACCCTACGGGTTTGAGAACTATGTAGACATGACCGAGACACTTCTTCGGTCAATAACCAATAGCGGAACCTGGATGCTGCTACCTCTTGAGCACTGCGTTGGTTTTCCCTTGAAGAGGAAAGGGTGATGCAGCAAAGTAGCGTAAGTATTTCCCTCAGTTTTTCAGAACCAAGGTATCAATCCAGTAGGAGACTTCATGCAAGTCACCTCGAACCTACACAAACAAATAAGAACCTCGCAACCAACGCGATAAAAGGGTTGTCAATCGCTTCACGGTCACTTACGAGAGTGAGATCTGATAGAGATAATAAGATAAATATTTTTGGTATTTTTATGATATAGATTGGAAAATAAAGATTGCAAAATAAAATAGATTGGAAACTTATATGATGGAGGATAGACCCGGGGGCCATAGGTTTTACTAGTGGCTTCTCTCAAGATAGCACAAGTATTACGGTGGGTGAACAAATTACTGTCAAGCAATTGATAGAAAAGTGCATAATTATGAGAATATGTAGGCATGATCATGTATATAGGCATTACGTCCACGACAAGTAGAGCGAAATGATTCTGCATCTACTACTATTACTCCACACATCGACCGCTATCCAGCATGCATCTAGAGTATTAAGTTCATAAGAACAGAGTAACGCATTAGGCAAGATGACGTGATGTAGAGGGATAAACTCAAGTAATGATATAAACCCCATCTTTTTATCCTTGATGGCAACAATGCAATGCTTGCCTTGCTGCCCCTGCTGTCACTGGGAAAGGACACCGCAAGATTGAGCCCAAAGCTAAGCACTTCTCCCATTGCAAGAAAGATCAATCTAGTAGGCCAAACCAAACTGATAATTCGAAGAGACTTGCAAAGATAACAAATCATACATAAAAGATTCCAGAGAAGAATCAAATATTGTTCATAGATAAACTTGATCATAAACCCACAATTCATCGGATCTCGACAAACACACCGCAAAAAGAATTACATCGAATAGATCTCCAAGAAGATCAAGGAGAACTTTGTATTGAGATCCAAAGAGAGAGAGAAGAAGCCATCTAGCTAATAACTATGGACCCGAAGGTCTGTGGTAAACTACTCACACATCATCGGAGAGGCTATGGTGTTGATGTAGAAGCCCTCCATGATTGATTCCCCCTCCGACGGAGCTCCAGAAAAGGCCCCAAGATGGGATCTCTTGGGTACAGAAGGTTGCGGCGGTGGAAATAGGGTTTCGTGGTGCTCCTGGATGTTTTTGGGGTATATGGATATATATATAGGAGGAAGAAGTAGGTTGGTGGAGCTGCAAGGGGCCCATGAGGGTGAGGGGCACGCCCAGGGGGGAAGGCGCGCCTCCCTGCCTCATGGCCTCCTCGCTCCTATCTTGACGTCTACTCCAAGTCCCCTGGATCACGCTTGTTCCAAAAATAACTCCCCCGAAGGTTTCGTTCCGTTTGGATTCCATTTGATATTCCTTTTCTGCCAAACACTGAAATAGGAAAAAAAACGGCAATTTGCACTAGGCCTTGGGTTAGTAGGTTAGTCCCAAAAATAATATAAAAGTGTACAATAAAGCGCATTAAACATCCAAAGCAGATAATATAATAGCATGGAACAATCAAAAAGTATAGATACATTGGAGACGTATCAAGCATCCCCAAGCTTAATTCATGCTCACCCTCGAGTAGGTAAATGATAAAAACAGAATTTTTGATGTGGAATGCTACCTAGCATAATTCTCAATGTAATTTTCTTTATTGTGGCATGAATATTTAGATCTGAAAGATTCAAGAAAAAAGTTTAATATTGACATAAAAATAATAATACTTCAAGCATACTAGCTAAGCAATCATGTCTCCTCAAAATAACATGGCAAAAGAAAGTTCATCCCCACAAAATCATATAGTTTGGTTATGCTCCATTTTTGTCACACAAGAATGCTCTCATCATGCACAACCCCGATGACAAGCCAAGCAATTGTTTCATACTTTAGTAATCTCAAACTTTTTTCAACTTTCACGCAATACATGAGCGTTAACCATGGATATAGCACTATGGGTGGAATAGAATATAAGGATGGGGGTTATGTGGAGAGGACAAAAAGGAGAAAGTCTCACATCGACACGGCTAATCAACGGGCTAGGGAGATGCCCATCAATTGATGTCAATGCAAGGAGTAGGGATTGCCATGCAACGGATGCTACAGCTATAAATGTATGAAATCTCAACAAAGGAAACTAAGTGGGAGTGCATCCAACTTGCTTGCTCATGAAGACCTAGGGCATTTGAGGAAGCCCATTGTTGGAATATACAAGCCAAGTTCTAAAATTAAAGACTCCCACTAGTATATGAAAGTGACAAAACAAGAGACTCTCTATCATAAACATCATGGTGCTACTTTGAAGCACAAGTGTGGAAAAAGGATAGTAGCATTGTCCCTTTTTTCCTTTTTGGGACTTTTTTTGGCTTTTATCTTTTTTGGGGGACAATGCTCTATTAATGATGATCATCACACTTCTATTTATTTACAACTCAATGATTACAACTCGATACTAGAACAAAATATGACTCTATATGAATGCCTTTGGCGGTGTACCGGGAAGGCCAATGAGTCAAGAGTGACATGTATGATAAATTATGCATGGTGGCTTTGCCACAAATACGATGTCAACTACATGATCACGCAAAGCAATATGACAATGTTGATGCATGTCATGATGAACGGAACGATGGAAAGTTGCATGGCAATATATCTCGGAATGGCTATGGAAATGCCATAATAGGTAGGTATGGTGGTTGTTTTGAGGAAGATATAAGGAGGTTTATGTGTGATAGAGCGTATCATATCACGGGGTTTGGATGCACCGGCCAAGTTTGCACCAACTCTCAAGGTGAGAAAGGGCAATGCATGGTACCGAAGAGGCTAGCAATGATGGAAAGGTGAGAGTGCGTATAATCCATGGACTCAACATTAGTCATAAAGAACTCACATACTTATTGCAAAAATCTACAAGTAATCAAAAACCAAGCACTACACGCATGCTCCTAGGGGGATAGATTGGTAGGAAAAGACCATTGCTCGTCCCCGACCACCACTCATAAGGAAGATAATCAAAGAACACCCCATGTTTCAAAAAATTTACACAACGGTTACCATACATGCATGCTATGGGACTTGCAATCTTCAACACAAGTATTTCTCAAATTCACAACTACTCAACTAGCACAAATCTAATATCACCATCTTTATATCTCAAAACAATTATCAAGTATCAAACTTCTCATAGTATTCTATGCACCTCTTTATGAATTTTTTTATTATACCAAAGTAAATTACCATGATGTGCTAAAGGACTCCCAAAATAATATAAGTGAAGCATGAGAGATCGTTAATTTCTATAAAATAAAACCACCACCATGCTTTAAAAGATATAAAATTCCATTTGAATTCAATAGTCGTCATCATAAAGGAACCAATACAAGAAGTATCGAGCATGGGGCGATTGTTGTCAGAAAGCCGAGCATAAATTTTTTGAATAATAATTTCTCTTGAGAGCTCATGATTGGGGTATGAATATAACATTGACTTAAGCCTCCCCCAAGCTTGAGCGATGCTTTCTCCTTTGCGAGGCCAAAAATTATATATATAATTATGATCACGATGAACAAGATTCATATGATAAAACTTCTGATGGAATTCCAATTTCAACCGTTTGTAGTCACATGATCCCATATCATCACATAGCCTATACCATGTCAATGCATCTCCCTTCAAATATAAAGGGGAGACCTTCTTCTTGATAACATCATCGGGCATACCTGCAAGCTTAAATAATCCGCAAACTTCATCCACATAGATTAAGTGTGAGTCGGGATGCAATGTTCCATCTCCTGCAAAAGGATTAGCCAGCAATTTCTCTATTATACCCGAAGGAATTTCGAAGTAAACATTTTCATTTTTAGAAGGTCTATTAGGTTGAGGAGCAACTATTTTCTCTACCGCTCGGGGTGAAGATACCCCGAACAAGCCCCTCAAAGGATTACTTTCCATAGTAACAAGTGACAGTAAATTTAAGCACACTATATAAATTTTTCCTTACCAAATTCCACCGACCAAAGGAACTTCACTCCCCGGCAACGGTGCCAGAAAAGAGTCTTGATGACCCACAAGTGTAGGGGATCTATCGTAGCCTTTTCGATAAGTAAGAGTGTCGAACCCAACCATGAGCAGAAGGAAATGATAAGCATTTTTCAGTAAGGTATTCTCTGCAAGCACCGAAATTATCGGTAACAGATAGTTTTATGATAAGGTAATTGGTAACGAGTAGCAAGTAATAAAAATAAATAAGGTGCTGCAAGGTGGCTCAATCCTTTTTGTAGCAAAGTACAAGCCTGGACAAACTCTTATATGAAGTAAAGCGCTCCCGAGGAAACATGGGAATTATCGTCAATCTAGTTTTCATCACGTTCATATGATTCACGTTCGGTACTTTGATAATTTGATATGTGGGTGGACCGGTGCTTGGGTGCTATCCTTACTTGGACTAGCATCCCACTTATGATTAACTCCCATTACAAGCATCCGCAACTACAACAGAAGTATTAAGGCAAACCTAACATTAGCATGAAACATATGGATCCAACTCAACCCCTTATGAAGCAACGCATAAACTAGGGTTTAAGCTTCTGTCACTCTACCAACCCATCATCTACTTATTACTTCCCAATGCCTCCCTCTAGGCCCAAACAATGGTGAAGTGTCATGTAGTCGATGTTCACATGACACCACTAGAGGGATGACAACATACATCTTATCAAAATATCGAACGAATACCAAATTCACATGACTACTAATAGCAAGACTTCTCCCATGTCCTTAGGAACAAACGTAACTACTCATAAAGCATATTCATGTTCATAATCAGAGGGGTATTAATATGCATAATGGATCTGAATATATGATCTTCCACCAAGTAAACCAACTAGCATCAACTACAAGGAGTAATCAACACTACTAGCAACCCATAGGTACCAATCTGAGGTTTGGATACAAGATATGAACTAGGGTTTGAGATGAGATGGTGCTAGTGAAGATGTTGATGGAGATTGACCCCCTCTCGATGACAGGATCATTGATGATGATGATGGTGATGATTTCCCCCTCCTGGAGGGAAGTTTCCCCGGTAGAACAGCTCCGTCGGAGCCCTAGATTGGTTCCGCCTCGTAGTGGCGGAGTCTCATCCCGAAAGCTTGCTTATGATTTTTCCTTGGACGAAAGATCTCATATAGCAGAAGATGGGCATCGGAGGGCCACTAGGGAGCCCACGAGGCAGGGGGCACGCCCAGGGGGTAGTGCGCGCCCCCACCCTCGTGGACAGGGTGTGGCCCCCTCTGGTACTTCTTGCGCTCAATATTTTTTTATATATTCTGAAAAGTGCTCCCGTGGAGTTTCAGGACTTTTGGAGATGTGCAGAATAGGTCTCTAATATTTGCTCCTTTTCCAGCCCAGAATTCCAGCCGCCGGCATTCTCCCTCTTTATGTAAACCTTGTAAGATAAGAGAGAATAGGCATAAGTATTGTGACATAATGTGTAATAACAGCCCATAATGCAATAAATATTGATATAAAAGCATGATGCAAAATGGACGTATCAACTCCCCCAAGCTTAGAACTTGCTTGTCCTCAAGCGAAAGCCGAAATCGAAAAATATGTCCACATGTTTAGAGATAGAGGTGTCGATAAAAAATAAAATACGGACATGAGGGCATCTTGATCATTCTTAGAACAACAACAACAACAACACACACACACACACACACATATATATATATATATTATCATATGATCTCTTATGCTAAAGTAACACTTCAATCACAATTTCAAGTATGAATCATAAACTTCGTTGAGAACCAACAAACTCTAATCTCAGCCATTGAGGCAATTGCAATTTATCATAACCTAGGAAAGAGTCAATATAAGAGCTTTTCAGCAAGTCCACATACTCAACTATCATTTAGTCTTTCACAATTGCTAACACTCACACAATATTTATGGGTATGGAGTTTTAATCGGACATAGAGAAAGATAGGGCCTTATAGTTTTGCCTCCCAATGTTTTACCTCAAGGGTAATGTCAACCATAATAGTTCATGAAAACTCACATCCAATTAGCTATATATATCTGGATCTTTCCAACACATTGTGCTTGCCAAAGGATAAAATGTAAAAGGAAAGGTGAAGATCACCATGACTCTTATATAAGTAGAAGATAAAAGTAAAAGATAGGTCCTTCGCAGAGTGAAGTAGAGGTTGGCATGCGCTTTTTTGGTTGGATGCACAAAACCTTAATGCAAAACAACGTCACTTTTTATTGCCACTTCTGATATGGACCTTTATTATGCAGTCTGTCACTTTTATTTCTTCCACATCACAAGATCGTATAAAGCTTATTTTCTCCACATTAATAAGTCATACATATCTAGAGAGCAATTTTTATTGCTTACACCAATGACAACTTACTTGAAGGATCTTACTCAATCCATAGGTAGATATGGTGGACTCTCATGGCAAAACTGGGTTTAGGGATATTTGGAAGAACAAGTAGTATCTCTACTTGGTGCAAAGAATTGGCTAGCAAGAGAGGGAAAGGCAAGCTCGACATGTTGGATGATCCATGACAATATAATTTATCTCAGATGAAAGAAAACATAACCCATTACGTTGTCTTCCTTGTCCAACGTCAACTCTTTAGCATATCATACTCTAATGAGTGCTCACAATCATAAAAGATGTCCAAGATAGTATATTTATATGTGAACATCTCTTTCTTTATTGCAACGATGACCAAAACTATGTTTGTCAACTCTCAACAACTTTTATTCATCATACTCTTTATATGTGAGCTCATTACTCTCCATAAGATCCATATGATCTCTTTATTTATTTTTATTTCTTCTCTTTTTATTTCATTCCCTCAAGATCATAGCAAAATAATCAGGCCCTTGACTAAACACTAAACTTTATTATATATAGCTCATGGACTCGATTACATAGAAGGATCATAAAGCAAAACTCACAACTTGATCATACTAAAACTTTATTCTACTAGATCAAGATATTATCAAAAGGATCGAACTGAGAAAAATGGTAAAGATAACAGTGATGGTGATACAATACCGGGGCACTCCCCCAAGCTTGGCAGTCGCCAAGGGGAGTGCCCATACCAGATACTCAATTCTTCTTTGTTGGTGAAGAAGGTGGTGTTCTTGATGATGGATAGTCGCACATTGAGCGTAGGAGGTCCTCCAACTTGCGGATAATGCCCTTGAGTGCGATGATATGCTCCTTCAACAAAATATTTTCACGTGTGAGATACTTGTTTTGTATACGAGCTAACTCAATCATCTTGAAAGTTCGATCTCAGTTGGGGTAAGAAGATTGTGATCAAGTTGAAGGATGTCTTATGCTGCCGGAACTAGGTCCTCCGTGGCCTTATTGATCCCTTCATCCATGTTGATCTCCATAGGTTCTTCCCTGTTCAGTTCTATCTTCATTAGCCAAGCATCGTTGTCTCCATTGTTGGAGGAGGGGGACGACATGATGCCTGGCTTTGACAACCCTGATAGAAAACAGCTTGAAACAAGAACAAAGGATATTTGTGTGGTGCGGTGGTCAAAACCTTCGGGAGATTATATAATGAATTTTTACCGACCAAAAGAAGTATCGTGCAAGAAAACGGAGTCCGGAGAGCACACAAGGTGCCCACGAGGCAGGGGGCATGCCCAGGGGGTAGGGCGCGCCCTCCACCCTCGTGGAAGCCCCGTGTCCTTTCCGGTCTGCTTCTTATTTTCCTATTTTTTATATATTCCAAAACGGAGAAATATTGCCGTTAGAACTGTTTTGGAGTTGGTTTACTTACCGTACACTACAAAAAAAGACACATCCATGACATTTTGGGCCGAACGAATTTTTTTCTGTCATACATATGACACTTCTATGACGATAATTGTGACAAAACCCGGTATCATCATAGATGTGGTGGGCTCCTACTTCTATGAAAAAACATCATGATAGAAAATGGGCTTTTCGTCCTGGGCGGGCCGGAGACGCAGCTGCGTGACATTCTTTGGGCCGTCCATGACGAAAAAACCCATGGTAGAAGCGAGGGCGAGGAAAATTTCGGGGAGTTCCCGGTTATGGTGGGAGGTCGGGGGCCGAGCGATGCGCGTTTCTCTCGTACATGTACACGTGTGTGTGCGAGGCATTGGCTCTAACTGAACCCGAGCGAGGCGTTGGACTCTAACTGAACCCGAGCGATTGCACTACAGGCTACGCGTTACTGAACCCGAGCGATCGATCGATGGCTGTTAACTGAACTCGATCGAGCGATTCCTTCGCTACTGCTGCTAACTGAAGCCGATCGATGCTGCCTCTGGATGAACAGTGAGTGTTGCAGGGGGTTGGATGAACAGTTCCCGGTGGGGGTGGATGAACAGGACCCCGTGGTGTTGCCTCTGGATGAACAGGACCCCGATTGATCGAGCCGGTTGGGGCTGGATGAACAAGACCCCGTGGAGGGCTGGATGAACAGGACCACCCCGTGGAGGGCAGGATGAACAGTAGACGGTGGAGGGCAGGATGAACAGTAGCCCATGGAGGGGTGGTTGAACAGGAGCCCGTGGAGAGGGCTGGTTGAACAGTAGCCGGCGGAGTAGCGCGCGGTGGAGGCTGGATGAACAGTCGTAGGTGGAGGCTGGAGGAGGTCGACGGTGAATGAACAGTAGCTCGTGGAGGCTGGAGGGGGTCGACGGTGGAGACGAACAGTATCCCATGGAGTCCTGTTTTGCGGTACGCCACACCCCTCCCGATGAACAGGACCCCCGTTTCGACCGTAGCGCTCCAACACAAGTCCGTTTCGTCCGTTTTGTGGTACGCCACACCCCTCACGATCAACAGGACCGCCGTTTCGACCGTAGGAGGTTCGTTTCCTCCGTTTTGCGGTACGCCAGACCCCTCCCGATGAACAGGATCCCGTTTCGAGCGTGGCCGTTCGAACACAAGGCCATTTCCTCCGTTTTGCGGTACGCCAGGCCTCGTTTCCATCGCCTGTTCTGTCCAAGCCCTCCCGATGAACATGGCCACACATTCCGTTCCGACCCTGCCGGTTGGCTCCCACGTGTTTCGTTGCCTCCCCATGAACACGACGCATTCCGTTGCCTCCCCATGAACACGACGCATTCCATTGCCTCCCCATGAACACGACAACGACGTTGTTTCTCCATTCCGACCCAGCCATGTACACGAGCCCTGGCCGTACGTATGCGCGAGTAGGCGTACGAGACCCCTCCCGTATGTACACATACGTGGCCGTATTTTCTTTCTTGCACCCTGGACGCCTCTACTACGACACGTGCGCGCCACTACATCGACCAGTATATATTTACGTACACGTTCACGACCAGAATGACAACGCTACGTACCCTTCGACCAGGTGGGTCCCGACTGCCAGGCACTTCCTTGCGTGCCAAGATGTAGCTGGTGGGTCCCAGCAGTCAGGGGGCGAAATACGGTGGCCTGTCTGGTGGGTCCCACTGTCAGGTGGAGGAATAATTATTTTGCACGTAATAAGGAGGCACTTTCCTTGCTGCGGCCATGGACCCAGCTGTCAGCCTCTCCACATACAGTCCACGTCCGATGGAAGCCGTTCCTTGACCATGTTGACCATGCCGCGCTGAGAGCACCAGGGCGGTGGACGACGGCGAGGCCTAGGAAGGGGACGACACGGAGCCCGAGAGGACGCGGCAGTGGATGCCCACGCGTAGAGGAGTACGAGGCTTCACTGGTTCGCTACCGTGTGAGGCTGCCATCGCCGCAGAATAACAGGGGGTGTGGGTTAGTAGAGGGATGGCCTCGCCAGCGGTGGGAGTAGTGGGGGCGGTGAGGCCTCCACCGCATCGCAGCCGGCCACGGGAGGCAGGAGCACGAGGCACGACCGGTGCTGGTTTGGGCGGCTGGAGCAAGAAGACCAGAGGTTGAAGAAGCACTACGGCCGTTGGATGTACATCGTACGGTCACTGGAGCTAGAATCGTGCATATTGACTAAGTTGACAAAGCCCTCCGTCCCCGTCAACTTAGTAGGCCCACAAGTCAGCCTGCCACTATACTGGGTCCTAGCTAACAGGGGGAGTATTCATTTGTTTTGTGCGTAATAAGGAGGTACTTCCTTGCGTGTGAAGATATAGCTGGTGGGTCCGAGCTGTCAACGGCGGTAACGTTTTTTACGCGAAATACAGAGGCCCTTTCAGTGGGTCCCTGATGTCAGGTGGAGGAATCATTATTTTGCGTGTAATAAGGAGGCATTTCTTTGCGTGCGGCCGTGGACCCAGCTGTCGTCCTGTCCACGTAAAGTCCACTTCAGATGCGTGTCGGTCGTTGACCATGTTGACCAGGCCGCGCCGAGAACACCAGGGCGGTGGACGACGGCGAGGCCTAGGAAGGGGATGACACAGAGGCAGGGAAGACTCGGCAGTTGTTTCCCACATGGAGGGGAGTACGACTGTACGAGGGTTTACTGGTTCGTCTGCCGTCGCCGGAGAATAACAACAGGTGTGGGTGAGTAGAGGGATGGCTAGGCCAGTGATGGGAGCACGGTCGGGCGGTGAGGCCTGCGCGGCAGCACATCCGGCCATGAGGAGGAGGGAGCAGGCAGTCCCGCCGGCGCTTGTTTGAGCAGCTGGAGCAGGAAGAGCAGAGATTGAAGAAGCACGATGGCCATTGGA